>CM069871.1:0-10000000 GCA_036172665.1 Prosopocoilus inquinatus | reverse complement strand
AAGCGTTCGAGTATCTAGTGCTAATAAGCATGTTAAGAAAAAGTTTGTGTTTATCTCGCATTTTTTCCTTGCGAAAACAAACGTTCCGCCGACTCCAGAGAAAAAAAAAGAACGGGCAATGAAAAGGTTACGCAGCGACATTTTGCAATCAAAAACTAAATTTGGGCGTCCGCGACATCTAACGAAGAGTGGTTTCTGAATGTAGCTGCGCGCGATCCGATCGAAATTGACATCCCTAAGGGGGGGAGGACTTAGAGCACAGATGGTCACGTGGGCTTGGTGATGAGGAAACACATAAGTAGGGTGGCAAATTTTAAACAAAGTATCGATACTTTGTACCATATGATGCTTTCTTTAATAGTATCGACACCATACGAAATTTCGCAGAAAAGTATCGATATTTTGAAATATCGTACCGTTGTGCTGTAACAGTGTCAACTAAATTACATACATTATTAATTTAGGAAGGAAAGATAATTAAAAAAAAGTTGTATCCCAACGACGACTGAATGCTACATGCACGCCACAAATTAATAAAGCCAAACTTGGCTGCGCCCTTAATTACGAAGAGATGGGCTTGGACGAATCAAAACCAACATGAACTAAACAAAGGCCAACCGTGTATAAGATGATATCAGTAATAACCAATGGCGTCAAATTTCAAGTGTGAATGTAATTTATATTTCCGTCGAAATAACAAGTGGACAGAAAAACGTAAATCGCAGGAGACAAATGAGACAAAAAGCGAAGGCGTCGCAGAGTTTTACGATCAGTCTCGACGATTAGAATAAACATTCGATTTAATTCCCACGAAATATGGCGAAATGTAGCTGCGGACGCTTGCAAAAGATTGTGCAACCAAAGCTAAAAACTAAAAACACAAACTCCGGGCTAATGAAAGTTTAATTTAAGGTAATTATAATGGATTATAAGGCAGTTATAATGGATTTAATGCCGGAGCGTTTTGAGATGTGCAAGAAACAGTCTGCGACTTGCGCCACAAAACTAGATCCAAGCGTGGGATGCAATTTTATGTTTTAAAAGTACTGTCCTGCGACAAAAATGATGATAAATAAATAATGAAAGCAATCGAGAAACTACGCCGCTTCACGTGAGTCACTTACTCCAGTACTGCTTACTGCTTTCTATTCATTGGTCCGAAATCTTTACTAAAACAAGTGCATTAAACACGTGTTTACACTAAGCAAGTTCTAAAATTCAGTACGGGATTTGAATAACTTGTACAGTCACAGGTCTGGTGTAAACCTACCTTTAAACTAAATCGTAAACTTTTAACAATAACTCTATTTTTGCGAACTGTTAATTACGTGGATATGGGCGCAGCCAGGATCTTGTTTAGGGAAAGGCAAAATTAGATCAATCCTTAATGAAATAAAACACGATAAAAATTAAAAATTTTAACGAAATTCAAGAAAAGCTGCAGAAGATTGAAACAAAAAACGTTAAAAATGAAATATTTAAAAAAATGAACAAAGTAAACATTGTTAAGAATTCAAACGCAATATTTTAAAATATAGGAAAAAAATTCAAGGTCAACCAAAACCAACCGAAGTGAACATAAGTGAAGCCGGCCCGAGAGAAGAATTTTACAATAAATAAAAACGTAAGAAATTATCAAAAATAGAAAATTAAACTGTAGGAGATTGAACATGAAGTCTTAGAAATTAAAAATCAAAAACATTGAAATCATAGAAAATACGTAACAAAAAATAAAAAATGTTTCAAGGTAAGTCCAACTAAGCTTGCTGCACTAAACGCTATTCATTAAATGAATCCTCACACAAAATATGAAACATTAAAAACGTTTCAAGGTCAAACCAATTCAACTAAACTGAACCTAAGTGAATCCAACCCAAGACAGTAATTTTACAAAAGATAACAAAATAAGAAATTATCAAAAATATTAAAAAAGTTAAGGAAATTCTAAAATAAACTCTCTCCATAAAATGAAATGTTACGAATAGAGATGGATCGTTCACCGAAGACTCGTTCTAAATGAACCAATCTTTATATTGAACCGAGTGAATTGGTTCCCGATTCGTAATTTTTTTAGGTGATTCACGTTCACACCATAACTATGTTTCTTTCCGAAGAAAATTTTTGCGATTTTTAATATACAGGATGACTTTTGAAAGCGATTCTCCAAACCGTAACAAGTTGAGTAATTGAAACGATAAGACGAGATTATTATTTTTTTGTGGTTGGTTTGAGTTATTGTCATTAATTTGGCCATTGCGATACTTTCCGGTTCTCAAATGAAAGTATCGGTACTACAAAAGTATCGAAGCGAAGGTACCCGTGTTCCGATACCCAAAAAATATCGATACTTATAAAAGTATCGAAGCACCGCATGCATCCCTAGTTGTGTATAAATAAAGATTGTTGTTCGCAACAGAATTTCGTACCATTCCCGATTGAGGGAGTTACACTTAATTTATTTTGACCCATGTTATGTCGAAACTGTGATATTGTTTGTGTTTTTTGTCGGATCACTTCGGATCCTGATTTTATTGAGTAAATTGTTGCGAATTCAAGGCACATCGTGAACACCGTCCCACGCCCTTCTCCACTGAACAGTTTGCGGCTAGAGCGCACGCAGAGCAGCGGGAACTTGCCACTCAAAGTATTTTAATCGGAAATATAGACATGAGTATTTAATTTAAAGGTTTTTTTTTTTTGATATAAAGTATTTGATTTTTTAAATCCTTCCAAAAGCCTAAACGGATAACATTATACGCATACATCTGCAAGATATTTAATCTTGTATGAAGTAACCCGGCGTGAAGAGAAGAAAGGAAGAACCAAAATAGATTTGCTTGCCGTATGCTACGTCGTAAGGCATATTTGCTTTCACGTGAAACAAAATGACATCCCGAGAAACCTTTCCGATATTATTACCTTAGGTTTCCCTCCGGGACGACTTCATATGAGATTTGTTGTTGTCATTAATTTAGCGATTGCGATACTTTCGAATTCTCAAATGAAAGTATCGGTACTTCAAAAGTATCGAAACGAAGGTATCGGTGTTCCGATGCCGTTCGATACCCCAAAAATATCGATACTTGTAAAAGTATCGTAGCATCGCATGCATCCCTACACATAAGTGTGCGTCTTAGTTTCCAGAAATTAATTAATAATTATTCTCGAGCTTTATTTTTTTGCGAAACTAAAGATTTGCTCTTTTCTCGAAGTGCCGATGACACTATGAATTTTTTTTTTTTTTGTATTGTAAATTCGAGAAAATTCTTTCGGATCGTAAATCGAAACGATTCCTTAAATTTATGCGCCGCCACGTTACCAGCGAACAACTTTACTCAAAAGCAATAAAGACCGCATATGCACAGCCAATAGTCAGAACGAAATTCCCCTATGCATGTTGCCATAAACTGGAAAGTCATAGCGACGACGTACGGCACAGGATTGCCATATAATATCTCGTCGTGTCCTGCATATAACATATAACACGCCTTTTTATATTGGCCCTTTAAATATGAAATAAAACTGCGAGCGCCGGATTCTTTAAAGTGCACACTCCAGAGAAGCCACGGCGCGTCGCGACGGTAGTAGCCAAGTGAAGGAAGGTGCTTCTTCCTCTTCTTCTTCTTCTTCTTCTTCTCCTTCTCGATACGAGTGCACTCTCGAGGGCGCTCCTCCTCAAACGACTGCTCTGATACTTTATTTGAGGCGAGCGAGGGCGAGAATGAATTTCATCTTGGCGCTGCGCTGACCTGAAAATGAAACTTGTGAAACTTTATTTACGTGCAGTTTGTTTTGCTTGGTTGGCTTCCACAGCAACGAGTAGGTGGTATATAAAGCTTATCGCGCGCGCCCTCCGAGGATATTATTTGCAGATGCTGCAGAACTTGCTGTTGTACACAATAAATAAATACGTCCGTCGCGTCGGTCGGTGCAAACGAACAAAATAGTAAATTATCACGTTGCATGTTCGGCCGAAACACACTGTCGGCGGCACGTGGATGTAATTTCAAGCCGAATTTGTTCCTAATTTTCGCGAACGCTGCATGTTTGGCTGCTTTCAAATCAAGATAACACACGTACACGAATTTGTTTGTTGAAAACATTTCCGGCTTAATTGTATTTATTTATCATAGTTCTCACGACGCGACGTCTTCTTGTATTTTTAAATTTAGAAATTCGCGTTCCGAGTGTTGGCTAGATATTTTTTTGTTTAAGTATTATAGACAAACAAGACTATCTGAGGACGGAGTTACAATAAACATTCACTCACCATTGGTTAGGTTTCTCATTCCCAATGTTCTTTCTTACTTTCGCTTCCCTGACCGCAACAGGCGCTGAAGGTAAACGTCTTAGCCTCCGGGCTAATTCGATAAGGACCATGCAAATTATAAGTAACCCATTACGAGTATCTATTCAGTAAAATGGAACATTCCACTTACCGGGGCCGTTTTCCCGGCCCCGCCTGCTCCAGAGACGAATCTAGAAACTGTAACTCCCTCCTGATGATATTGGACACTGGGGAAGTCATCCTCGCACGTTGACTTCTTATCTTCGCATGCATTACCCCCCACATTCACCTGTGGATACAAAACACACCCCTCCCGATGGATATTAGCATACCTTGTCTCCCGAGCATACGTTCTCAGGATCAGTTGATGCACCGACAGCGTGAGTGTCAAGTGCGTTCAATAACATCATCATTTCAGACCTTTCTGGATAGCTCAATGCTATCACCTAGTCAGGAATGCAATCAATCGAATTCTCACTCACAATGAATGCAGAATACCGCTAATTGCTTTGCCGGTACCGTGCTCTTCATCGATGCTGCTTGCACACCGTGGCAAGAGCCCTGATACCGTATGCTGGTGCACGGTAGCATTCTCTGGCCAGCGCCCCGGATCGCGTCCCGGACAATATTCTGCTAGCAGAATACCTCCACATACCTCATGACTCATGACCCTCAAATCGCATTGCCAATCGTGAGAATGTACCGCCCTAACACTTCTGCCAGAACATACCATCTCAGGTCATATCTTGCAGACACCCTCTAGCTCATGTCTGGCAACACACCGCGGCCACCACATATATCACCAGGCCCATCCGTGGCCCCGTTCACCGATACTTTTCGCCTTCTGGGCTATCCCTCGTGAGACTGCCGTCTCTGCCGTTTCTTTGCTGCCAAGACTAAACACGCCCCCATATCATATTACCAAACTAATAACGTAAACAAATATGTTAGTACTTCAGAGATATCCCGAGAATGCACAAACTTTCATAAATTCTAACCTTCTATAATAAATAACTACAAAACGAGGAAAAACCTCACTTCACTTGCGCTGACATTATCAGCTCGTACTGTACGTACTATGATGCTCAATGAAAACGATACCCCTGCAAGCAAACTGCACCCTTACGAACATTAGGCGGAGCAAACCTGGGAATTTAAATTGTCACTCGAATCTGGTCCACTGTATTTTTATTGCTTCGGTTAAAGCTTGGGACTACCTGCGTAATTTTTTTTGATTACGACGGTAATACTTAATCAGATTTCGACAATGGCTTGCGATTTCTGGAGGAAATCGGTATTTAGTAAGAATAATATTTTTCTTAAAAATAAGAGCATTTTATTAAACAATTTGTTTGATTCTTCAAATAGAAACAACATTTTCGAGCAGCTCTTATTCCTAAACTAACATCTACTGTATGAGGACTAGAGTTTGTGGTTTGCAATAATTAATTGTCGATATTATAATTCAATAATCTCAAGGTTGGCTAATATTGGTGAACCCTCTTACAAATTTTATTTTAACAGTATGTGTAGATATGCTGATTCTATTCGATTTTATTTCATTTTTTTTTTTTTATTTATTTATAAACCGATCATAATTTGTCTTTTCTTGATTCAATTTTACTTAATTTTATATTTTAATTGTCAGTTTCATTCTCTTTTGTTTCTTCTTTGGTGCTCTTCATTCGGTTTGACTGATTGTAAGTGTCGTAGAATATTTAACTCACTTACTATTTTCTTTCGTCTTATCTTCATCACAGGTCGTCTCTTATTTCCTTATTTGAATTTATTTAATTCAAATTTTTAATGCAGCATGGAAAGTAAGCAGCGGATGATAAATTCGATATTTTAAAGACGATCAATTTTTTTCTCAAAAAAATGTTCGACGTCTAACTTTTTGCCCTTTCCAGATATTATATTTATTACTACAGGGTGTTTGCAAAAAGCTGGACGAGTGTTAATTTTTTTAATACTACAATTAGACGGAACGTCAAAAAAAAACTAACGAATTTACCTGCTTCACGCTGTATATTTTTTTCTTTTATTCGATTTAATTTAATTTGATTTTATTTTTTATTTTATTAATTTAAATTCGATACGATTTATTTGTTAATTATCAGTTGATCGTCTTTTGTTTTTGTTTCTTTTTATTTACTCGGTTTGAGTTTATTTTACATTTAAATCACTTCGATCGATCGCCATTCTTGTTTCCTTTTTTATATGATTTGTTGTCATTTACTAATTATTAAGTTATCGTTTTTTTGTTTACTCGATTTGAATTTATTTTACATTTTCATCTCTTCAATCGATGGCGCCATTATTGTTTTCTCTTTCAGGAGATTTTATTTTACTTTTTGATTATCAATAGATCGTCTTTTGTTTTTTCTTGTTTGCTTAATTTGAATTTATTTTACATTTGGATCCTTTCGACCGATCCCCGTTTTTGTTTTCTCTTTCATGTGATTTGATTTTATTTATTAATTATCAATTTATCGTTTTTTGTTGTTTTTCTTTTGTTTCCTCAATTTGAATTTATTTTACATTTTGATGTCTTCGATCGATCCCCCATTTTTGTTTTCTCCCTCAGAAAATTTTATTGTTTTCTCTTTTAATGCGATTTGATTTTACTTTTTAATTATGCATATTTTTTCTTTAACATTTAACGATTAATTTCATTTTATAATTTTTAATTTCATCATCATCATCGTCATACGATTTTTTAATTTTTTAATTATCAAGCAGATTAACTTTTATTGTTGTCTTTAATATTTACAAATTAAATCTTTAGATTGACATCGATTTGGCGACTTACTTCTTAGTTTCACACATTTTTATTTTCGTCGTTCTCTTCACGTTCGTCTTTTGTTTTTGTTTTATTTGATTTGACGATATTTTTTTTTAATTATTTCTGACTGTGAAATTCCTGTTACTTAAAAGAAATGTTTCTGTTACTAACAGATAAAATAGCGACATCTTACTATCGCTTTTTGACCTGACATTGCAGTAGGATGTTTTTGTTTGCAGTGGGAATGTTGAGCTACGTCTCTGCTGAAGAAGCCCCAAGCAGGGCTGAAACAGCTGTACAGAGGCTGCTCGAGGTTTTCACTGCAATCAAAAGCGATTTGCACAAAATTTTTCTAAAAAGTTTCTGTTACTGTTTGAAACAGCGTTTTCTTACGGTATTTTCAAATTAATAAGTTTTTTTTTTTAATTTTTGTGTTTCCATTCACATTTTCTGAAATTACTTCTTTTTTTTTTTCGTGAACATTGCATTTGACGTTTGCTTTTTTACGTCTGGCATTTGTTTCTTATATATTTGGTTTCTCTTCTGTTGTTTTTATTTATGTTGTCGATGTTTTCTGAAATGAACGATCGAAGACGTCCTGACGTTCTTTCCCAGATACCACGATTGTCATTAGTTTTCTTTTTTTTTAAATTTCTCACGAAATTTCCACTCTTTTGTTTCGATTGGGTTTTCTCGAGTCTTCTAAAAGATTCTCTATTCTCTTTGGTTTTCGATTGTTTGCTGTTTTTTTTTTTTTTTTTTGAGAAATTTATGAGAAAATCAGTTTTCTCTGTTCCTTTTCTTTTTGATTTGTCTCTTATTTTGTGCCTGGATGATTGTTTATTACTTATTAATATTTCAATTCGTTTTAAATTGTTATTTTTTCTGTTACGATGTCATTTATATTTGCTATTTTCTTGAGTGTTTTTTTTTAAATTTTTTCCTGATTGGGTTTTTCCGGATGATCTTTTGGTTTTAATTGCTTCCTTTTTGTTCCTTGAAGGTTTATTATTTATTAATTTTTTTTTCCAGAAACATTTTAAAGCTATGATTCATTTGTTGAGTTGAGTTGTTATTTTTCGTTTTTCATTACGTACATCATTTATTTTTTTTAAGCATTTTTTAAATTTTTTTCCATTCCTTGTTGGTCTTCTTTTGTTTTTAATTGCTTCTTCTTTGTTTCTTGGCGAGCGTTTATTGTTTATTAATTTTTTTTCGAGAAATTTCAAACCTATGATTTATTCAGAGTTTTTTTTTAAATTTTACGATCGTCCTTTATTTTTCTTATTTTCTCGAGAAATTTTTTAATTTTTTCCGTTCCGATTGGATTTCTGGATGGTCTTCTTTTGTTTTTAATTGCTTTTACCTTTTCTCGGAAAATAAAAGAGAAAAATTATTTCTTGGGATTACAATTCGGAGCAGCCAATTAGTGAGTTAGTTAAAAATTAATTCAAAATTCCAAATCCTCTTCGCTGATGACCTTGGTTATCGTTACGCTTTCTCATTTCGGACACTTATTTTCCAGCACCATCTGCGGGCATTATTATCTATAAAGAAGAAGCAAGTGGCTTCTGGTAATGAGGGTAAAATAGCCCAGCATCAGAATTTGTATGTAATTCGAAAGAAGTTTGCTAACATGCAATTATTTAACAGAGAGAGAGAGAGAGAGAGAGATAGAGAGAGCAAACAGAGAAGAAAGACAAACAACACAGTCGATGATACGAACCAAGACCGCCAAAAATCTTAATGCCAGAGACAATATCAAGGAAGAGAAACTGGGAAAAAGGAAAAAAGAAAGACAACGAACCAGAGAATAAGGTGAGGATAGAGTACGAAGAAGTTCATCCATAACCAAAGTGGAAGAAGAATTGAGTGATCCAGTACTATGGAGAAAGAAATTATGAAGTTTTTGAAGCTAGGGATAGAGTCCATGAGGGAAAAGAATTAATGGAATAGACCCTGTAGACAATAATGGTGTTGGGTGTTAAGAATAAATGGAGAAGCAAAAAATCCGAAACCAAATTATCAATGGAATAGGAAAGTCCAGGAAACAAGTGCTAAGAAAGATGGAAGGTAATCACCAAGAAATAAAGAACGACCTAATCTTACATGAGAGAAAGGATTTGATCGGTGTAATTCAGTCCAAGGAATCTGCACCAATTTGGTTCTTAGAACTTAACCCTAATTCAAGATTTCGATGGTCTGGATGAATTTGGTCCTTCCAACTTTTTCCTAGTTTCAAGATTTCGACCTTTCGGTCTTTCCTTTACCCTCATTTCAAAATTTCGATGATCTAGAGGAATTTGATCTTTCGAAATTTTCCCTAATTTCTGGATTTCGATTAAGCAAATTCCAAACTCATCATCAAAAGTTTGATCCATCAAAATCTTCGACGACGCATATTTAAAAGACCAGACGTGACTTCGTCCACAGGTGTACATCTATATTTTTATTCGATTCAACCTAAAGACGAGGAGTTTTATTCCCTTCCGAAAATCAAATTATTGCGACTTCCACCCGCACACGACATTCCTCTCGGCGGGCGAGACGAGGAAATAAAACGAGCGTCTTCTCGCGACGGAAATATTCAGAATGAAGAGATGACATACGATGACACTTTAATTTGGCCGTGTTCTACGGTTAAAGCGCATCTGCCGCGATCCTTGCGCTCTTCCTCGAGCCATTGACTCGGCCACTGAGGCGTGCTCGGCAGCGAAGATGTTTCCGCAGCGTGTGCATCCTTCCGTGCTTTTTGTGTCCTTTGATGTTAACCGGATTTCAGGGACGATATTTCTCCAGTCGAGACGTCAATGGTCATTTTTATGTAATTCGAGGACCTAGGGCGGTTTAAATAGGTCGACGAATTCTATGTATTCTTAAAAATGCTTTTTTTTCCTCCTTCATTCTATCTCACGTTAACTGATTACGATGTATGTAGATAGGTTAATAATTGCCTAGATGTCAGGCATAACTAGATCTTTTGAAATATATAAATATAAGTATTACATATTGAAGGCCTTACAGACCTCTAAAGGCTTCTGGGTTTTGTATTACCAATTTTAATTTTTTCCTGCCTTTCGTTCTTGTATCCCAATCTTGTACTTCTAATTGTTTCAGATCTTCTTCTGTCCATTTTTGCCTAGTTTGCGTCTTTTTCTCTTGCCTCCTTTTTCACCCTTAAAGATCTGCATGTCTCTCCTCATACATTCTGATGACATGGGCATCTGTCCTCATCCATTCTGATGACAAGGCCATCTCTCTTCATCCATTCTAATGACATGACCATCTGTCCTCATCCATTCTGATGACAAGGCCATCTATCTCTCCTCATCCATTCTAACGACATGGCCATCCGTCCTCGTCCATTCTGTTGATAAGGTCTTCTCTCCTCATCCATTTTAATGACGTGGCCATCTATCCTCTTTCTTTCTGATGACAATACCATCTCTCCTCATCCATTCTAATGACATAGCCATATGTCCTCTTCCATTCTGTTGACAATTCCATCTCTCCTCATCCATTCTAATCACATGGCCATCTGTCCTCATTCATTCTATTGATAAGGCCATCTATCCTCATCCATTCTAATTACATGACCATCTGTCCTCATCCATTCTGATGACAAGGCCATCTCTCCTCATCCATTCTAACGACATGGCCATCCGTCCTCGTCCATTCTGTTGATAAGGTCTTCTCTCCTCATCCATTCTAACGACATGGCCATCTGTCCTCATTCATTCTATTGATAAGGCCATCTCTCCTCATCCATTCTAATTACATGGCCATCTGTCCTCATCCATTCTGATGACATGGCCAAACCATCTCTTAAATTATGAAGACACTGTAGGTCTACACGAATCGAAATAAAATTCCTTAGTTGGTCATCCAAACCAAATATAACTGCAAAGCGACCAGTGCAATGAAAGAACAAATTATTTCATGGCGAATCCTCTTTTCTGAAACCATGAACAAAATTAATGGTGCGCGCACGTCTAAAGCATAAAATACGAACTGTACGTGTTATGAAAAGACGCTTTGAAGTTCCAGAATCAGGTTACACATGTGAATGCATGCACATCCGAATATGTATTACCTTCAGCTTCAACATTTCTCCTTAATGGTCTTTTCAAACTGTGTATATATTACGATTCCAAACGTACGAATTAATCAAGTGTACAAGTTTTGGAAGACCCCCCCCCCCCCGTCATTCGTTTGTTTGTGGGCTATAATCTGCGAGAGGGTATATGAATGGGGGTTGCAGGGCGGTTCCAGTAAAAACACGAGCACATCCGCGTCAGTATTAACAACAAATTAGCCACTGTGAATATTAATTTAAACGTGTGGTGAGCAATTTGAAACAAAAAATTGAGTAATTAATTAATTAATTAATTAAGCAAAGAATCTTAATCGTTGTGGGCCAGCTCTTTAAAGCGCGGGATTAATTTCCAAACGCGAACAAGAAAAAAAAAAAGAAACTGATTTCCGAGATCATCAAAGTCGAGATTGAGACGGCGGCTATAAAACGCGTGCTGCTCGCTTTACATAACGGTCCGTAGCTTATGTATGTATGTACATAATTTAATTTGTACACACCCACCTATCCGTCCGCTGAAATTAAAATGATCTCGAGTGATTGCTGCTTGCTTAAGGTTGCGGATGGATCTATTGGCGGCTCCAACTTTCACGATTTTAGGCGAACCGCTATGTCAAACGCTGCTCGCTTGGGGGGGAGGGAGAGGAGAGGTGTGGGAGAAAGAGGGATCATTAAACCTTTCGTTTTTGGTCTGAGTTTACTTACAGGTCGCGATTTACATGGAATATTAAAAGTGTTTGCTTTTTGACGTATTGGTCGGTGTTATTGGTTTTAACGTACGCCACAGGTCATTGTTTTAGTTTTTTTTTTTAATAGCATTTCTTAAATGGATTTTTTTTAAAAGACACACTTTCCAAATTCTACGTTGGTCCTCTGCCTCTTACCTACCCCAGACTCAAAATAAGAGGCAAGAAAATTGGATTACGTGCAAACAAAAAGGCAAGAAAAGTAGAGAACGTGATAATGGAAAGCGTACACAACAAGACGAGAGAGAGAGAGAGAGAGATAAGGTATAAAGAAACGGAATATACATTTGAGAAGGAACTTTGGAACTAACGTTACCCCTCTGGTAGTAATAATGGATGAGAAAAGAAAAGATGATTTGGAATTGAAGACCTGAATAGAGAAAGAGAATGGAAAAGTTAATGAAAATCAAATTAAGCATGCATTTAAGAAGACAAGGCAAAGAATTTTTTAAACCTAAACAAAAAAGGAAAAAGTGGTGAAAAGGTGCGAGAGAAAGAGTTAAAAGCATTTGTAGCTAAAAAAATACCGAAGATGGTTGAAGGCGCAGAACTAATGAAGGAGCCAACTTCACCTTTTTTTCTTATTTTGTCTTCCCTTCGACGACCTCTCCTCTTTCGTCACATCTTCTCAGATAATTACTGCAAATTATAATCCTCGGCGATTTCTAGGATATCTAGTAAATATATGTCTGGTTCTGACTTACGTCACATCGGTTTTGATTCGTTCGAACTCCTTCCTTCGTACTTTAAGGGCGAAGCCAAATATCGGCTTTATTAATTTGATTATTGCTTGTTGCAATCAGTCGCCGCCTCGGTTTTTTAAGGAACAGACATCAGGAATCGTTTACCAGGTATCCTATGAATCGCCGGGCTTTGGTATTGAACCATTTATTACAGTAGTTCACTGTTGAATATTGCACATTTTATAAAAGAAAAGAAGACGTTTCCCTCTATTGGGCGACCTTTACGTCATACGAAAATTTGTTCATCATCAAACGTCGACGTTTTCCTTCGATTTAACGATCATCGAGTTGAACCCGTTGCAAGTTATTAAAGCCATATTTTACGTTCCGTGAAGGATCGCCAATAAAAGGCACAAAAATGAAAATAATTTCGCGAACGACTTAACCCGTTGACTCTCAAAGGGCAAGAGCACCGATTTCATTACTACGTCTCGGGGCCTCCGAGCCCGAACAACGTAATCTCCGCAACAATTTACGGCCAACATAATAACATGTTTTGACAATTTTACGTCGCCGTACAAGAAAATCGTATTACACGCCGCCCTCTCGCCTTAACAATGAGCTACGAGCATCCCTCGGACAACGTCCCAACGTCGAGTGCGTTTACCTTCCGACTTCGACGTCGTCCCATCCACCATCCACCTGACGAGGCTGCGCCGTAAAATTTTACGACGGGGGAGTTTATTGTGACTGTCGTCACCCGTTGCGAAAAGTCATTGTGGCGATTCCGTGAAGCGTTTACAATAATATCAGCGTGAGACGATGAAATTTTCAAGACGCTTTGAAAGGAAAGCACTGCGCGAAATTAGATTCAGACCTGCTTTCGCTGTGAAATCGCAATCGTTTCTGTGCATTTTTACAACCGAGAAACTGTTTATGAAGTGTTAACATTCGACGCACAGCTACCCAAAAGATTGTCACGTAAAGATAACACCGTAACTTAAACTTAAAACTTAGACTTAAATCAAAAGGCTGTAAGGGAAGAGAAGTGCGACATTTGACAACTTGAGAACGAAACAGCGACAATCCGAGTCCTACTCATGGTGGACAAGCTGAGACAAACTGCAAAAGCTTCTGGTCCTCCAGGGCACATTCTTACCTTTTACGGATTTCCTCGAGTAGTTTAAAATCGTATTCTTAGATTACAAAGCCATGAAAGAGGCTCAATTGGCCGACGATTTTTCCATGACGAAATACGTATTTGTAAGTTAATTACGTTTTGCATTTGTAAAAGGGCGCTTTTATTTTAAATGTTATTTAAGAAATAAACCGTTAATGCATCAGTAGAAATGAAAGCGGCTTCACTTTGAGCCCTTGCTCATTACGATACGTATTATGTCTTGTCCACGGCGGATATAGGCATACCGACATGGGGTCAAACCCCCTTAAAAACACTGAGGAGGCGACTGATTGCAACAAGCACGTATCAAATTAA
Source organism: Prosopocoilus inquinatus (assembly GCA_036172665.1). Classification (NCBI taxonomy): domain Eukaryota; kingdom Metazoa; phylum Arthropoda; class Insecta; order Coleoptera; family Lucanidae; genus Prosopocoilus; species Prosopocoilus inquinatus. The sequence goes on along the minus strand of CM069871.1, from coordinate 9,985,910 downwards.
TAAAGCCGACACCTGGCTTCGCCCTAAAAGTACGAAAGAAGGAGTTCGAATGAATCAAAACCGATGTGACATAAGAGGCCCGAAAACGTAGTAATGAAATCGTTGCTCTTGCCCTTCGAGAGTCAACGGGTTAAGTCGTTCGCGAAATTATTTTCATTTTTATGCTTTTTATTGGCGATCCTTCGCGGAATGTAATATATGGCTTTAATAACTTGCAACGGGTTCAACTCGATGATCCTTAAATCACAGGAAAACGTCGACGTTTGATGATGAACAAATTTTCGTATGACGTAAAGGTCGCCCGATAGAGGGAAATGTCTTTTTTTCTTTTCTGCTGTAAAATGTGCAATATTCAACAGTGAACTGTTGTAATACATGCTTCAATAGAACTAGAATAATCAAAGCTCGGCGATTCATAGGATACCTGGTAAATGATTCCTAGGAAGTCTGTCCATTTAAAACACCGAGGCGGCGACTGATTGCAACAAGCACGTGTCAAATTAATAAAGCCGACACTTGGCTTCGCCCTAAAAGTACGAAAGAAGGAGTTCGAACGAATCAAAACCGATGTGACATAAGTACGAACCAACCGAGTAAAACCTTATGTCAGTGAAGGCCCATGGCGATAAATCGTCACCTGAGAACTATAGTGTTCTATCCGCATTTTCTTTTGAAAACGAGTTAAGTTTTGTTTCGACTTCTATTGGATCATATGATTCAAGTATCAATCAATATAATTCGTCATAAAATTATACAGTTACAAAGTTAACTAGGTAACATGGCCAATGTTAGCATGTTCTAACTAATCATCCCGATACATTCATTTGTATTTGTGTTCGCGATTTCCGCGTAATATAAAAATGCAGATAGAACACTGTAATCCTCGGGTGTTGAAATGTCATGTGTGAAGGCAATTTGTAACTACGCCAGAAAGAACAAGCTAACAAAAACCTGATTTCGCAGGAAACGAGATAGCACCAAAAAAACAAACGCGACGTCGAGCTTGCAAGATAAACAGTCTATTTAATTCCCACGAAATATTGTGAAATACAACTTAAATTAAAGAAAAAATAACGAACTTGTTACGGTTTGAAAACCGCTTTCCAGGAATCACCTGTGCATGGAGTTTAAATCACATTTATTTTCGATGTTATTATGAGTAACCGCCAATTGTTAAAGATAGATTAAACTTAATATTAAAATGCTGACCTGCTAATGATGTCATAATCGCCGTAAGCCGTACAGTTTATGTTTTATAAATTATGATGTTTATGTTAGGGAGAAATAGCTACGGGACGGTAAAGACATTCTTAATCTAGAATTCGAAGAGTGTGCATTATAATTTTTTTATTTTGTAGTTTTGTGTTAATAGAGTTATTTTTTATATAAAATAAAGTCTTATTCTTTAAAATTATTAACACAACATGGATGGGCTTGGTTTGTGAAGTGCGCTACGCGGATATGACGTCTTCACGACTGCTTTTATTGTGTCAAAAATAAGTTTTTGTCATCGTCTCGCAAAATACTTCTTTGATTTTTATTACGCAAATTGTCCCACGCTCGCTTTAACTTTGTGGTGCAATTCGCAGACTGTTTTTTTTTTGAAGAATACGCCGGCTGCAATATATCGTTTGATTCTCGTTGTTCGGCATTTCTTTGATTACCTCAAGTAAACAATATCGCCCGGAGTTTCTATTTTTAGCTTTAATTGCATCTTTCTTGCAAGCGTTCATGATAGATTTTCCTTGAACTTTAATTTTGTGGCGCAATTCGCAGTTGGTTTTTTTTTAAAGAATACGCCGGCTGCAATATATCGTTTGATTCTTGTTGTTCGGCATTTCTTTGATTGCCTCAAGTAAACAATATCGCCCGGAGTTTCTATTTTTAACTTTAATTACATCTTTTTTGCAAGCGTTCATGATGGATTTTCCTTGAACTTTAACTTTGTGGTGCAATTCGCAGTTGGTTTTTTTTTAAGAATACGCCTGCTGCAATATACCGCTTGATTCTCGCTGATTGGCATTTCTTTGATTGCCTCAAGTAAACAATATCGCCCGAAGTTTCTATTTTTAGCTTTAATTGCATCTTTTTTGCAAGCGTTCATGATGGATTTTCCTTGAACTTTAACTTTGTGGTGCAATTCGCAGTTGTTTTTTTTTTAAGAATACGCCTACTGCAATATACCGCTTGATTCTCGCTGATCGGCATTTCTTTGATTGCCTCAAGTAAACAATATCGCCCGGAGTTTCTATTTTTTGCTTTAGTTGCATCATTTTTTGCGTTCATAATGGATTTTCTTTGAACTTGGGAACGTGAAAACAGATTAAATGTTTATTTTTTTATTTTAGAACGTCTGGGGACGATCAGAAATTTCCGGCGACACGACGCGGACGTCCCTTTTTTTACGTTGTAGGATCCTGCGAATTACAATTTTTTATGCGTTTGTTATTTCGACGGAATGATTAAATTGCGTTCCCACTTGCCATTGTTCCTCTTTACATCAGCGTACACCCGATTGACTTTTGATACTGTCACGATCAGGATGATTTCGACACGTGCAAACCCTTCCTTACTTCGGTATGAGTAAGGCCAGTTTTGGCTTTATTAATTTGCGACATGCCTGAAGCACGTCAGTCGTCGTTATGCTGTTCCCAGCGCCTGATGGGTGTTTGAAGGGGCTTCGCCTCGTTTAGTGGTGTGTCGCCTGAAGGCCGACGCACATTTTAGTTTTCTGTTGAGGAACCTCGCTGGAGGTTTTCTCAGTATACAACTTTTGCCGGTTATTATGTAGCATCTGAAGGAGTGAAACTCATCCGAGTTGTCTCAGCCTCGTCCCCCTTTGTTAAAGACAGGTATGTTTTGCGTTTGGAGGACTGAAACTCATCCGAGTTGTCTCAGCCTCGTCCCGTTGTTGAAGACAGGTATGTTTTGCGTTTGGAGGACTGAAACTCATCCGACTTGTCTCAGCCTCGTCCCCGTTGTCAAAGACTACTGTTCTCTTTTCCGTGTAAATTATTATCCTCTACGCTTAAACTACGCACGAGCAGTGTGCTCTTCACTTCGCTCTGATTTGTGACGATTCGATCAGGGGAGTCGGGGGGGGGGGGCAGATTTGGCATCTGTTTGCGAGGTAGTAGCCATCGAGCTGGTGTTTCAGCGTGTCTTCACACGTCAACGTTTATGAAATGGACCGAGTGTCCGGGAATCTCTGCGGAAGATGATTCAGGTGGAAGGTTCCTGTTATTTGTGTTACGGCCTTATGCCGACCCTGATTAGCTTAACGCTTAACACTTTTGGGCGCATCACGCCAACTAAAATAAAATTTCAGTTTCAATTGATAAATGTCATGCAATAATTTTGTTTTGCAAGGCTTGTGAGAGATCTGCCGTTGATTAGTTGTCTGTTTTCCTTTGATTCTTTCCTCATCTCCGGTTAAGATTAGGTGGCTCTTAATTATTTTCGCGTTTAATTTATACCGATCAAGCACATAAAGATTTATTGCGCGAGTGCCCGTCAGGTAGGTGTCTGCGAAGTACAGAAGAAAATAAATCGAAAACGTGGGAAGCGCTTAGCGCTGTAAAATGCACATCTGTACTATGACGACGATTGCAAAAAAAAAAATATTTCCAGCATAATAAAAGAAGGCGAAAAGAACGTACACATGATGTCTTGTCACCGCATTATTAAAAATAAATGCGACACGAAATTTACTGTATACAGGGTGACTGAACGTGTAAGGTTTTTCAAACCGTAACAATTTCACAGTTAATCGCTTTTTTCGATTATAATCGCAGTCAGTTGCGTTCCCCGCAGAGGAAGAAATCGATGTTTTATTTTTATTTTTGTTGCCATTTATTAAATTTCGGCGAACATTTCCAATTTGTTGGTATGCATTTATTTGATGCTGAAATACATTTTATTTAGTGGGTGGGTGTACGTGTATAACAAATGCACAGTCGTAAAAGGAAAACTCTCATAACCTCGCTTTGGTTCATATATTTTCCCGATACAACCCACCCCCCGCACACCCCTGTTCGCGTACCTGCATGTCTGTATTTCATAGCGAGAGAAATGTACCCTTTTCCGCTCGATGTCCGCCCGGTTTGATTGACTGGCTATGCAGGATTCAAGCAGTCAAAAAGAAATCACGGGGGTAAATTTATTTAATGCCTCCCCTCCCCAAAATAAAGCGCCGCCAAGTTATTTTCTGGCTAATTAAAAGGCGATGTTTGCGTTTAATTTAAATTATTCCGTCGGGGTTTTGCTCGGCGTGTTATTAACAAACACGTAGGAAATTTTGTTGTTGTCACCTCCCGTACAGTCATGTTTCATGTTGCACCATTAATTTATTGTCGTGTGTACGCGTGGGAATGCCATAAATAAAGCTAAGTTAAAAAGGGTTGCAAAATAGATAAATCAGACTTCGTATAATGTGATGCAGGCATGACAATGGCAAATCTATGGCAGTTGTACTCCTTCTAGTGGCACCGAATCAGGATGATGATTAGATGGGTTCATTACTAAAAGAAATACCACTCAACAGTGACATAATCGCCTCGGACAGCTGTACAAAGACACAAAAGTTTTTGTTTTTATTTTTTTTATTTAGTTTAATTCATTGCTAAAGGATTCGTCTTAAATTGAGTGACGATGAAGGAAGACTTTACATAAACTCATTCATAATTTAGTCTTACGAGTTCCATTAAAAAAAAAAAAAAAGAAATAAAGATTTTTAGGAAGACGATTAAAAACGTTTTTTCCATCTGGATTTTTCTCCTATGAACTTAATAGGATGTCAGCGAGGAACAATTCAAGAAGATTTCCAAATTTTGAGAGTCCCGTATTCTTCCAGATAAGATTCTCGACGTAAGACGACCCCTTGGTCTTCTACCTTCTCAGGGAGACCTTTTCGGAAGTTTCCCCAAGTACTTAGAAGATGTTAAAGTGGTTAGTTGGTGTTGGTGAGGTACAATTCATAAAGATTTCTAAGGCTTGGTAGCTCCGTATTCTTCCAAGTAGGACTCAGGTAAAGTCTATTGACCCAGGAAAACCCGTTAGCCTTTTCTCTCCTTAGGGAGACCTTAGAGGTCTTACTCACCACTTTAACATCATTTAAGTTCGCACGAAAAAAGATGAACTTAGAAATGGAAATATTAATGAGAAACAAGGAATCAATGAACGTCGAACAGATGTGGAACACATTCAAGGAAGTAATGATTGAAGTAACCAAAAAAGTATGCGGGACATGCAAGACGACTAATGTTAGAAAGCAAACGGCATGGTGGACAAAGGAAATACAGAAACAAGTAAAAATAAAGAAAAGAAAATGGCAATTGTATTTACAAAAAAAAAAAAAAACAGACGAAGCTTATGAAGAATACAAACAACAAAGACAAATCGTGAAGAGGATGATACTTGAAGCAAAAGAGAAAACATGGACAGAATTTGGAACAAAGCTTGAAGAAGATAGTAAAAGCAACCAGAAACTGTTTTTTTTAAGTAATAAAAAACATAAGGAAGCAGAAAACAAACCAGGCAATGTACATAAAAGATTCAAAAGGAAGTATACTAACAGAAGAAAAAGAAATAATGGAAAGATGGCGAGAATATTTCATGAACTTGCTAGCAGGGGCAGAAAAAGGGACAGAAATAATTGCAAACAAAACAGGGATAATAAACAAATAAACAAATCACTATGAAAGAACTAAAAGAAGCATTACGCAAATTGAAAAATGGTAAATCACCAGGACAAGATAGAATAACGACTGAAATGATGAAGTCTATGGGAGGAACAGGAAAACAAGTATTACTAGAAATCGTGAATAAAGTCTGGATGGAAGAAGATATACCTAATGACTGAGAAACAGGAATGATTTTGCCAATTTTAAAAAAAGGAGATATAAAAGAATGTAACAATTACAGAGGTATAATATTACTAAGCACGGGAATGAAGTTGTATGAACAAATCCTAAATGTGAAACTACGAGATATCATAGAAGTAACTCTGACCGAATCTCAAAGTGGCTTTAGAAAGGGCAGAAGCGGGCAAGACCATATATTCACGATAAAACAGATAATAGAAAAGACCAAACGGAAAAGAGGAGAAGCTTATATGGCATTCATAGACATACAAAAAGCCTTCGACAAAGTACAAAGAAAAATAGTATGGGACATATTAGAAGAAAGAGGAGTAGGCAGCAAGATGAGCAGAGTAGTTCAAAGTTTGTATGCGAACACGAAAAATGTAGTAATATTCAGAAATATGAAATCTGAAATATTTACAACTAAAGAAGGATTGAGACAAGGTGGAGGAATGAGCCCAACACTTTTTACTTTGTTCATGGATCACATCATCAGGAAATGTAATGAAAGAACTAAGAGCTTATTTGTAGGATACAAAAATCTGCAACCAATAGAAATAAAAGAATGTGCCTATGCTGACGATGTCGTAATAATTACATCAACAGAGAAAGAATTACAGAAGAATTTAGAAATTTGGAAGGAGGTACTGGAAAGTAGTGGTATGAAAATGAATTCGGAGAAGACAAAGATTATGGCAGTAACAGAAAAAGAAGAAAACTTAAATGTACATTTAGACGGAGTAAAAATAGAACAAGTAGAAGTGTTTGAATACTTAGTAGTCACAATAGAAACTTCAGGAAGACAAGAAAAAGAAATAAACAAAAGAATAGAAAACGCAATCAAAGTCTACCACAGCATAAACAAAACCTTTATTAATAAAAAAGAAATATCATCCAAAACAAAAATGAACCTTTACAAAGCAGTCTATAGACCTATATTAACATATGGATGTGAAACTTGGACACTAACAAGAAAACAGAAAAGTAAAATTCAAGCAACGGAAATGAAGTGCCTAAGAAGAACCAGAGGAGTAACAAGAAAGGATAAGATCAGAAATGAACAAATAAGAGGAGACCTTGAAGCGCAATCAATATTAGAATACATAGAACAACGTCAAATAAGCTGGTGGGGACATCTACAAAGAATGAACAACAACAGACAAGTAAAAAGAATTTGGGAAGCGAAAATATTAATAAGGAGGAAAAGGGGAAGACCAAGAGAAACATGGGAGAGTACGATAGGAAAATTATTGAAAGACAGAGGAAAGACATGGAATGAAGCCAAGTTATTAGCAAGAGGCAAAAAAGAGTGGCGCAAATTTGTCTATGGCTAGAACAACCTTACTCCCGACACCCTGTGGGTAAAAGGGAATATGATTATATATATATATATATATATATATATATATAAGTTCGCACAAAAAACTCTTGAATATTTTCAACAGTGTTCCCTAAGAAGACTGTCGAAAATATTCAACTTAAATGATGTTAAGTTTAAAGGGCTTCTAAGTTTCTTCTGAGAAGAGGTCGTGGAAAACGTGCAACGCCCAAATTGCACCCCCATTGGGACCACCAAATTTCGGCTAAAAGTTAAGGAGGAGCTATAGATGGCAGAATGTTAGACAGTTACTGAGAGAAGCAGAAAAAGAATACTTCCAGAGAATTCAGATTAGAGCATACGCGACTCCGTTTTGACCTCAGTCCGATTAGTGGCAAAGCTGAACTCTTATTGGTTCGGTCGTAGATTGATTTCTAATTCAAATTCCGTCCGTCAAAAATTTTTAGTCCGTTACACCTCTTGTAATATCAATCTTGGGACACGCTGTAGGTATATAAATCAGATGTAATTTGTTAATATTTTATTTTAATATTGCCGTTAATCAGCGCTGTCCTAGCTTAACGGTAGAGCATCTTGGCACGAAACCAAACGGTGTGGGTTCGAGTCCCACTGACAGTAGACTTTTTCTGCGTTATTCGTTAATCCCTTTGTATTAAATTATTTTTTATAAAAACATCTGAATTTTTTAATTTTCTTTCTTGGTTGCGTCGGGTTGGCCATTGATTTTTTTTTAATAATCTCCGATCTTCTTTTGTTTTCTGCGAATTTACTCGTTCTTTATTCAATTTTTAGTTTGTTTTTTTTTTATTTCTTCTTCGACTTTCTTTTTTTTTTTCTTGGATCGAACAGAGTTGAGTTCAGTTTAGTTGCGTTGACCTTGATATCCCATACGGCTTCATTTTAATCATTGTTCCTTGATTTCAAAAATTTTTCTTTAGTTTTAACTTTTCGCTTTTTTAATTTTCTTGCTTGGTTGGGTTAGCCTTTGATTTTCTGATAATCTCAGTTCTTCTTTTGTTTTTTTTTCCGTTTTTTGTTTTCAAATGTAGTCGTTCCCGGTTAGATTTTTAGTTTTCACTCTTTTTCAATTTTTATTTTTTTTTTAGCTGATTTAAACAGGGTTAACTGGGGTTCAGTTCAGTTGGGTTGACCTTGAAATTGCCAGTTTAAAATATTCGGACTGTTGATGCTGTTACACTTAGCGATAGAGCTGCTTGGCATGGTACCGGACGGTGCGGGTTCGAGTCCCGTTGACAACAGATTTTTTTCTGCGTTATTCGTTAGTGTTTTCCTTTGCATCAAATAATTATTAATTAATATATCTGAATTTTCGCCATTCAGCAAGCTCTTCATAATTTTCTTCTGTCGATTTTCATTTGTTTCCACCGATTTTTGTTTAAAACAGTTTTTTTTTTTTTGTTTTGGGTACTTCAATTTTTTTTTTCTTTCATTATTCATTCATCTTTTTTAAGCTTCTCCCTGCTATCTTGCGATTGTCATTTGTTTCTACGATTTTCTTTTGTTTATGCCTTTATACATTTTTTTGTTTTGTTTCTCTCTAATTATTTCTATTTCTTGTTATTTCGTTACATTTCTCAGTGTGCCGTCGTTTTTCTATAGTGTTCCTTTATCTCGCATTTCTCACATTGGGAAAAAAATTCTTCTGTCGATTCTCATTTGTTTCCACCGATATTTGTTTAAAAATGATTTTCTGTTGTTTTACGATCATCATTTGTTCTCTCGATTTTTTTTTGGACAGTTTTTTGTTTTTCTCTGTAATTATTTCTGATTTTTATTATTTCCTTACAGTTCCCGGTATATTGTAATTTTTAATCATTTTCGTTTATTTTTACATTTCTCACATTTTGCACCGATTTTCGCTTAAAATTAATTTAATTTTTTTTGTGGGCGTGTCATTGGATGCTTATATATTTTTTTTTCTTTCATTATTCAGTTTCTCGACATGTTTCTGAAGTTTTTCTGTTATCCTGCGATCGTCATTTGTTTTTATCGTTTTTTTTTTAACTTTAAAATTCTTGTTTAGTTTCTCTAATTATTTCTATTTTTTTTTTTTTAATATTACAATTGTCAGTATGTTGTCATTTTTTATAGTTTTTGGAGACTTAAAGAAGAGAAACGACTTATCTGCTACGGATATAAGATGAACTAAGTTTTCACGACATACCAGAAAAAAGAAGGAAAATAGGAAGATTCCGGACCAAAATATTAGACGTTTCAAACGCCCTTTATTCTTCCAAATAGGACTCAGATAGGGCCTAAGGACCTGGGAAAGCCCCCTGGCTTTCTCTCTCCTCAAGGAGACTCTAAAAGTCTTGTCCACCACTTTAACGTCATCTAAGTAAGTCAAGAAAAACTCTGAAATCTTTTCGAAAGTTTTTTTTCAAGTGGTAAATAAGGTTTCCAAGATCTTTCTGAAAAGAGATTACAGTTGATGTACAACGTTCAAATTGGACTCCCCTCTCTGGACTACCAAATTTAAAGTGAAAGTTATAGAAGGACCATAGGAGTCAGAATGTTGGACCATTGAGAGAAGCAGTAGTAACAGAGCCATGGGAATCAGAATTTTGGAAACGTGAATTTTTTTGACGAGTTCCAACAGCATCCACATTGGAGCAGATAATGAAGAACCAGGAAAGAACGAGGAAGCACAACTTATCTGGTACGGAAATACGATGCGAATGGGAGAAGAAAGAATTCCTAAAGACGTTTTCATGGCATATCAAAAAGAGGAAGAGCTCGGGCCAAAATATCAGATGTCTCTTGGATGAGATTTCATGGAGTTTAGAAACGTCAAAAGATGATGCTGAGGTGACCAATTTCATCAAGACTTGCAACGTTGGAAAGTCCCATTTTCTTAAATAAGTCTGACATAGCAGAAAGATTCCTGAATTTCTCCTAGCTGACGCTAAAGTGGTGTGGAAGGAGATCCAAATTTTAAAATTCTGTCTTCTGGGATGAGCTTCGAATGGACGAATCGGATAGAACTTTTCAGGCTTGAAGGTCAATAAACTAGTTGCAACTCAATTTCGATCGCTGAGTTAGTTATTCAAAAATTGTTGACATAAACTCTTGAAGGTCAAGGTTCGAAAGCAAAAAAGGAAAATTTGAAGATTGGCGTGGGAAGTTGAAAAAGAACAGACGAGGATGATGTGGGGTCGAAAAAAGGGATGAGAAAAAGAAAAAACTAAGGAACTAAAGAACATTTTTTTGTATAGAGGAGGAGACTTCTTCTCCTTCTTCTTCTTTTTCTTTTTCTTAAATGCCCCCTTCATCTTCTGTCCAAGATGCTTTCATACATAATAACATGTGTTTAACGTCGCCTTTCTTCACCCGCCGGCCGATATTATTAATATAACGCAATCCCTTTTGCTTTATAAATAACCGACGTTCTATCCTTCTATTCCCAGACTGTTAAATCCTCCGCGCACTTTATTACATTACATGCGAGTTTTAATATTAAAAGCTTTCGCATTCCGGCCGAGCGAGCCCGGCGCAAGGAAGGCATCCCTAATATAATAAATAATGAAAAGGCGTATTTTTAATCTCGTTTTAACTTTAACTTGTCAAAAGGGGATAGATCACAGAGCGCCTCGTTCGCCTTCTATTACCCAAAGAGAGAGAGAGAGAGAGAAAGACATTTGTTTATGGACTTCTCGATGACGATGTTGGTGATGATGATACACCCACGTGACTCCTCGTACCCTCCTCCTCCACCATCTCCATCAGACGACCATTCATTCGACTACTTCTGTCTCTAGCTTGGTTGGAAGTCTTGCTCTTGTACTTTCCTGTACATTGATAATAGCCTGCTTTTATTCTTGAGATAGTACCTACCTAGAGCTGGCTGGTACAAAAATCCAAAGTCAAATAATTTAATGGTCTCGTCTTAATCGCGCGCGCCTCGTATTTTACCTAGAGCCCTCCGCCTTAAAAGAGGATTTAAGATTTCGGCAGGAAATGAAAGCGGGCGTATTTTTACCTCCGAGACAAACCAGATCCGAGGCATCATTTTAAAACCCCATTTGAGAAGTTTATGATCGGATCAATTAAGGAAGAAGAAAAAAAAGAATTCAATTAATGTAGGGATTAATTTTTAGTCGGGGCGAATCTTTTCATTCCTCACAAATGGTTTAGTTTGAAACTAAAATAATATCTGTGTGTATAGGCAATATGATGATATTAAAGCCCCCCGCCCCCCTCACGAAGAGAAGATCGTTTGACATCAAAGCTAATTTGACGCTGACGTGAGACATTGCTGAGAGCAGGACGACACGTTAAGAGCTTTTAAGGTGCCTTAAATGGGTACGCAGGATATGAGCGAAGCCAAAATACGAAGTTAAAGGTGTCAGTGTTGAAATTAAACATGAAGGGATCAAGGTAAATGCGCCAGCCAAAATAATTACGAATTTAAGGTGTCAACGCTGAAATTAAATATGGACGGATCAGTTTGAACGGGTGCGCATACATGCGTCAGCCAAAATATGAAGTTAAGGTGTCGATGCTGGAATTATACATGGCCGGATCAGTTTGAACGGGTGCGCCTACGTGCGTCAGCCAAAATACGAAGTTAAGGTGTCGATGCTGAAATTAAACATGGCCGGATCAGTTTGAACGGGTGCGCATACATGCGTCAGCCTAAATACGAAGTTAAGGTGTCGATGCTGAAATTAAACATGGCCGGATCAGTTTGAACGGGTGCGCATACATGCGTCAGCCAAAATACGAAGTTAAGGTGTCGATGCTGAAATTAAACATGGCCGGATCAAGCTGAACCAAGCAAATAAGTAACTAAACGAAAATGCGTCTGTAAATTTGAAACGAGTCGTGAAACCCATTCAGTACAGACCATATCATTAATCCTAAAACTATGTATAAAGCCACGTAACTCCGAAAATGCAAATTTTATTGAATAGTTTAAACAGCGACATCCTACGATCGTTTTTTGACCTAACATTGTATTAGGATTGACAAATTGAAGCCAGTTTGCTACATAATAAGTCATCCCATGCAAGGCTCGAGGGATTCACTGCGATCGAAAACGATTTGCAGCAAAATTTCTTGCAAATTTTGTTGTTTTTCTGTATTTTTGTACATCTAACGAAATTTAATTTTAAATTTAAATAATGATTTAAAATTTAAAATCTAAAAGTAAAAATAAAGTGTAAAAATGTGCCAACATAGTTTCGTTTCACTTGGCCTCCACTCTGACTGTGTTAGTAGTATTTTTATACTTTTTTGATCCACAAACAAAATAGCTTTGATTGCTTTCTGTCGTAAAATTTGCATTTTTGGAGTTAACGAGGTTTTATAATTAGGGTAAAGCTATGAAATTTGTGTACTTAAAAAGAGGACGGTTCAGAAGAATTGAAAATTTTAGTGAAATGCTTATAGATGCCATGGACGAAGACAAACTAGACGAAGTTAAGCTGTCAATTCTGAAATTAAAGATGGCCGGATCGAATCGAACCATGCAAATCGCCTCCGCCGCTCGAAAACCGACGAGAGGGCGCAAAGAGAAATTTCACAATTGTCTGACATCGTCTTTCACGATATTTCGTGGGAATTAAATTGATTGTTTATGTTAACCACAGACCTGTAGTTTGTATATTTTTAACGTTGATTTCGCAGTTGTCTGCGATCATGTACAAATGCGTTTCACGATATTTCGTGGGAATTAAATTGATTGTTTATGTTAACCGTAATTGAAGTCGGGACTCGGTTGTAAAGCTCGGCGTCGCGTTAGTTTTTTGTGTTATTTTGTTTCCAAGTGAAATAACCTTTTTGCCAATTTATCATCTCGGTAACGGCGCGGAATTTTCTTAGGTTAGTGTTGTCTTAAGGCACGTCGGTTTTGATTCTTTCGTTCTTTTTTTGCTTCATAGTTCGGGGCGAAGCCAAGACAAGCGAGCGGTTTAAAAATATTGAAAATTTTAGTACAATTCCTGCAAATACTACGGACAGAGATTAAGTTATGGTGTCAGTTCTAAAATTAAACATGGCCGGATCAGATCGAACCTAGCCAAACAGAAAAAAAATGAAAGAAAAGAAAATGCTTTTGGAAAATTTGAAACGAGACGCGAAATTCATTCAGTTAAGGCAGTAAACCTTACGGAATTTGATTTCTGTGCTTAAAAAACAGGAGGAATCAGAAGAATTGAAAATTTTAGTAAAATGCGTACACATACGATGGACAGCGATGAAATTAAGGTGTCAGTTCTGAAATTAAACATGGCCGGATCTCGATCGAACCAAACAGAAAAAAAAAACAAACAAATGAAAGAAATTTTGTAAATTTTGAAACGAGGCGCGAAAGGTCAAAACAGTGAACCAAACCGAATTTAGTCCTAAGTTAGAATTTGGCAGATTCGAGATTTCGAGTTCGACATTCCGGCATTATAATTGCTTTAAGTTAAGTAACTTTCCTCAGCCTGTAGTGTTTTTTTTTTGCATTGATTTCAGAATTATCTGCAGTCGTCTACATCACGATGTTTCGTGGGAATTAAATTGATTGTTTATTTTAACGTCGACACTAGGTTGTAAAGCTTGGCGTCTGTGCTATTCTGTTTCCTGCGAAATAAGCTGTTTATCAAGCGCGATATCGGCGCGGAATTATAAATTATGTTCACATTTGACGTGTGATATAATTGGGTCCCACGGACGTCAGCTTTTGCTCAGTTGGTTTTGACTTACGTCACGTCGGTTTCGATTCTTTCGTACTTCGGGGCGAAGCTAAGGCTTTATTGATTTGTTGCAAGCGTGTAGCGTTCAGTTGTCGTCTTGAAATCCCCAGGGCACGGTGGTGTTTTATGCGAGGGCCTCGCCCCCCCCCTTAGATGCTTGTATTCAGTGGCGGACAAGGCATGGTTGGGTAACGTTAACGGCAAGGGCTTCGGGGAAGTCGCCCGCATTTCTACGACTTTAACCGTGCCCTGGTGGATCAGAAACTCTTTTTGTCTCAGCTTGTCCCCTCCTCTTCCCCTTTATTTGTAGAACTCGGGGTAAATCTTTTTATGCAAATTATTATTGTCTTTTCTCTTACATGCAAGTACTTTAACCAAGCAAATAAAACAAACGTTTTTTTTTTTGTAAAATTTGAGACGAAGCGTGAAAATCATTCGGCAAACATAGTGAACCAGATGGAATTTGAAAAGTTTCAGTACAGTTCAGAAAACTTCGAATCGAAGCCACTGAGCATATCTTAATTTAAACAAACCGATAATGATCGAGTAAGTTATCGTAGCCTTCGATTTTTCCAGTTCGATAAACATTGAACTTGAGCACGTGTACAAGACGGAAATAAAATAATGAACCTAGGCCCGAAGTGGTAGTAAATGGCTTAAGAGATGTGATTGTGTGCATAACAGTATCGCGTTAATAAATAAGAGAAACAGTCTTCTTAAGTGCCGGCAGAACGAGAAAACCTAAATTGCGTTAGTATCGAACAAAGTAAACAAACACACGGCCCGTCGTTATTTATGTATCGGACGTATCGACATGCCATATCCCTGCCAACTTATTTGCATTTTACAGTTTGCCCGTCGTCGTCGTCGACTATCTCCGATCTAAGAATTCTGCTGTCTCCGCAGATTTCATATTTTACAGGAGTTGAATTATCCTGCTGCGGACTCGTTTAATCGAAATTGCGTCATGTAAATCGAATCGATTCTGAAGCGTCGCGCCGCGCCGCGCCGCTCCTTTCATTCGTCGGAATAGTTCTGCTCTAGCGTTCGTTTCATGTTCAAATATTTGGTAAATAATTCATAGAGCGTCCCAGGCTGATAGTCGATCAATACCCAGGATCGCTTTGAAATCTCGTAAACTTTGATTCGACGCACGAATAAACTTATTCCGAAGTTCGGTATCGCCGACGAAGTTAATATTTATTGTTGCTGAATTTTAGATTCTTCTTCGGCAACTAGCTCATTGATATTTGATGAGCTCCTAAGTTCACGTTTTGCTCCTTTCTGTTGTTTGTTTGTTTACCCTCGAATCATTACTACGCATCCGTTTCTACCATTTTTACAAACGACGAAAATTCGTACATCCGAATACACCAAATCAAAAAACCATTTGCGTACCTGCCTATTTTAGAAAATTGAAATTGAAAAACGGAAGATCGTATATTTTTCTAATGCAACTCACCCCCAAAAATGTATGTATTGTGGTGATGTAACGCCTGACGCAAACTACAAACGTCAGAGCTCGGAAAGTTCGAGGGACGTCCATTCGCTTCGACCATCAGAATTTTCTCGACGAAGAAATTTCGCGTGATCAGCCGCGGATATAAAAACAACCGACCAGTCGAATGAGAAGATAGAATGCGATACAGCGATATCGTGTTAAACCTGAACGCTCGGCTTACGTTGAAATAAATTACCGTTTACGTGCTGCTCTAAATAAATTAATTTATCAAGTACACTGGTCCATTTTTGATGGTTTTACAGGGTTTCTCAGTCATTTATAGGCATAGAAGAAAACCGTTTTCGCGACCCAATGCTACTTTTTCAAGAAAAACTCAGTGGAGAAAACAAAAGTTAGCTATCTCGATTCGTTCGGGAAATATCGTCCGAAAACGAATTTTTCCGAAAACTATTTTTCACAATATCTCAGTTGTTTGACAAGTTATTTTGAAAATTCAAAAACTATTTTATTCAGAAATTAACACTGATTTTACTGACAGTATTATCTTTTGTAGAAATTGCACCAATTCTGCGAAACAGACTGTAACTTTCTAATTGTAAATGGAAACCGCAGTTGACTATGACACAAGTAAATTGCTTGTTTAATGAGGTCTTCAAAAATGTAAAGTTTCATATAATTATTTTTTCAAATAATAAAGACCTCGCAACTTTGTTTGCCTTATTTTAAGAAACTGAATCAAAATTATCAATTTTTTCAAAAGTAGTTCTCACGTCGGTCAGTAGATGGCGCCTCACCCCACACATACGTCATCTCCCTCCCTTCATGTACGTCCGACTTATCAGGAATTCTGCTTTTTAGACACTGAATCAACATTATCAATTCTTTTATAAGTACTTCTCACGTCGGTCAAGAGATGGCGCCTCATCTCAACATATTCAATCTCCTTCCTTTCATGTTCGTATGACTTAGCAGGAAGTCCGCTTTGCTTTCGGCCTTGAATCGGATATTTTATAATTTTGGTTTTATAATTGTAGTGTAAATATTTTTCTATAAATAATTTTTTTCTAAAATAATTCAAGGTTGCTTCGCGTGGCGGTCAAGAGAAGGCGCTTTACTCCACTCCTATCATTTCCTCGTTCAGGTTCGATCTCGTAACCCAGTTGACCTTGAAACTCTTCCTTTTAAGCCACCGAGAGATGTCGTTGTAACGTTGAATTCGCGTTTGTATACATTTGCATCATTTCTGACCGTGAAAGTATTTTACCGTGTCAGTCGAAAGATGGCGCTATTGTATCCAATCCGTTTTTCAATTCATTAATGTCTGATTATTCACAAGTGTTTATTTTTTGTTTTCCAGTAGCTAACAAGCCATCCATGACACCAAAAACAAACAAAAAATATAGTTCAATTGTTTACCCTAAAAATAAATTATTATTAAATAAAAGAGCTAATTTAATTCAATAAATAAATAGCTTCCAGATAAATAGATCATAGACTGAAGTTTAACAATCTATCGCATTCTGTCTTCTCATTCGACTGGTCGGTTGTTTTTATATCCGCGGCTGATCACGCGAAATTTCTTCGTCGAGAAAATTCTGATGGTCGAAGCGAATGGACGTCCCTCGAACTTTCCGAGCTCTGACGTTTGTAGTTTGCGTCAGGCGTTACATCACCACAATACATACATTTTTGGGGGTGAGTTGCATTAGAAAAATATACGATCTTCCGTTTTTCAATTTCAATTTTCTAAAATAGGTAGGTACGCAAATGATTTTTTGATTTGGTGTATTCGGATGCACGAATTTTCGTCGTTTGTAAAAATGGTATAGGAACTTTGTAAAATCATCAAAAATGGTCCACTCTGTACATTGAGTTTTGTATTAAAATAAAATTTAACGAACCCTAAATTCGTAACGGTCTTTTATTGGGAGAGAAACGGAGAGGTTTTCTGTGTGTTGTGTTCTGTTTCTGTGTATTTACTTACTCTTGAATTATTACAATCTTTTTTTTGTATTTTTACAACAGAGAAACTGTTTGTTTGTTACGTAAAAATTACTTCGTCTTAATACACAGAATCAAAAGAAAAAAGAAAAGAGTTCAGGTATTTTAGAAATTTAAATTAAAAATAAAATCAGGAAAAAAGGAAGCGACGACGAGACGAGTGACTAAACAAATCAAGAATGTACATACAATCAAGTAAATGTCGAAGGTGGAAGAGTAATGATCTTCTTCGAAAATAATCCTCCTACATAATAGAGTGATTTAATTCAGGGGTTGCCAATTGAAAGGGGGTTGATGATAAAAAAACAAAAATGGTCATCAATCGATGAAATTAAAATCTAAAATAAACAGACAATTAAAAAATAAAAAATCAAGCCAAAAAGAAAAAAGATGATCAAAATAAAAACAATCCGATGAATTCGATTAAGAGAAGAACCAAAGATCGATCAATTGAACATATTAAAAATTAAATAAAATAAAGTACAATGAGGAATAAAAAAATAACTAACTTCCGATTTATAGTCTACAGCAGGGGTCGATGAAGACTTGAAATGGGTCTATGAACCTATACGGGTCAACTGCGGATCGATTAACCCCCAGGGGTCTGTTAGGAGGTCAAAATTAGTTATGAATTCTTGTTTAGTACGAACCTATTTGAATAGTTTATTAAAAGAAAAGCAGAAGCACAAAAAATCAAGCCAAAGAGAAAAAAGACGATCAAAATAAATGAATGAAATCCGTTAAAAGTTGAAACAAAGATAGATCAATTGAACATATTAAAAATTAATAAATAGTAATAAAAAAAAGTAAAATGAGGATTAAAAAGATAACTTTCAATTTATAGTCTTCAGCAGGGGTTCCGAACGGGTCGATGAAGACTTGAAGTGGGTCGATGAACCCATAGCGGTCAACTGGGTTTCGATGAACCTCCAGAGGTCTATTAGGAGATCATAATTAGGTATTAATTCTTGTTTAGTACGAACCTATTTGTATGGTTTATTAAAAGAAAAGCAGAAGCACAAAAAATCAAGCCAAAGAGAAAAAAGACGATCAAAATAAAAACAAACCGAATGAATTTGGTTAAAAGAAGAAACAAAGATCGATCAATTGAACATATTAAAAATTAAATAAAATAAAGTACAACGAGGAATAAAAAAAAAGAAAAGCAGAAGATTTACGAATCATATTAAATCAATTTGAATTAAACATTATAGAGTGTCAACTCGAATGAAAGAAAAAGGAAAAGAAGATCGATTGATTATTCAAAATAAAAATGAAATAAACTCGGATCGAGTGGAAACGAAAACAAAAGACGATCGTCGATGTGGCGAGGACGAAAATAAAAAATTGTGCAAAAGTAACAGCGAATCGAATTGGCGTAACGCGATCAAATATTTGATTTATAAATATTAAAGAAAAAAGACGTGAACAGTAAAAAAAAATAAATGAATAAAGTCGAAATGAATAACAGAGAAAGAAAAAAGAAACAAAAACGGCGATTAATCGACGAAATTAAAACGTAAAATAAAATGAACTCCAATTTTGAGTAAAAAAGAAGAAACCGAAACAAAAGACGATCGACGGAAAAGAAATTGTATTAAATAAAATTAAACAAAAGAAAAAACAAGAGAAAAACATGATAAATTGATAGTTGAAAATCAAACAACAAATTAAATGAAATCAAATCAGAGAAAAACAAACAAAAGTCGATCAATTTTGAATTAAAGAAAGTTGACTAAGGAATATAAAAAAAAAAAAACTAAAAGGCGAATTATAAATTACGTTCACACTTGACATTTAACGTAATTGGGTCCGAGGAGTGACCTCAGCTTTTACTCGATTGGTTTTGACTTATGTCACGTCGGTTTCGATTCTTTCGAAATCCTTCTTTCACACTTCGGGGCGAAGCCAAAGCAAACGGATGGTTTAGAAAAATTGAAAATTTTAGTAAGTATGATGGACATAGGCGAAAAAGAAAAGAAACTAAAAGACGATTGGTTGGCGATGAAGATTTGACGAAAGTAAAATTTTACAGTCAGATCAAATCAAGACAGAGAAAGAAAAGGAACAAAGGAAGAGGAAAACAGAAAATAGTCAAATTAATAATGCAAATATAAAATCAAATAAAATCGAGAGACTTCAAGAAAAGCCATAAACGTGATTGGATGGGAGAAATAAGGTCAAATAGAATCTAAAGATGATAAAAATGATAAAAAAATTTGTTGCAAATCGTTAGAAATCAAATGAAATCGAATCAAAGGAAGAAACAAAAGTCGATCAATTGACGTCGTGAATTAAATTAAGTCAAAAAGAAAAACAATAAGGTGATCAAACAACAAATCAAATAAAGTCGAATCATAGAAAAAAAACAAAGATCGATCAATTGAATTAAACTAACTAAAGTTGAATGAAGAATATATATATATATATATATATATATATAAAAACAAAGAGGCAAGGCAATTGGTGATGAAGATAAGACGAAAACAAGAGTTCCACAGTCAGATCGAATCGAGACAGAAAAAGAAAAGAAGAAAACAGAAAATAATCAAATTAATAATGCAAATATAAAATCAAATAAAATCGAGTCAAGAAAAGACTAAAAAATATAATCGGATCTGTTTACAATAAATAAAAAATGAATAAATTATTAATTATTAATTAATTTAATTTTCATTCATAGGAGTGCCTGGCCTCGTTTCCCTCCAAACAAAATTAGTTAGAAACTGTCTTCTTCTGGCCGGTAAAAAGCTTCTTCTGAAACTTTCCCGAGCTCACATTAATGTCGCCGTCTCAGTTACATCTTTTTTACGCCGACAATTCACTTAACTCCTTCCCTGTTCCATTCAAGTTTGCAATTATATGCGAGAGTTTTAACTGCATCAGGAAATGACTGAATGCATTTGCGCCTTAATGCGACGGTTTTATGAAATTACGCGAAATTAGGACTCCTAGGCTATAAATAACTTACAAAGCGAAAATGAATTTTTCAGCAGGGCTGAATTATTATTGTTGAAAAATTCATTTTGGAGTTTTTTTTTACTTGCTAAAAAGTGGCACGAATTTTGGATGACTTAAATAATTTAAAACTCCGTTTATTTTACACTTTCCCCCCGCCAAAGATTTATTTATACGAGGGACGTGTGGAAAGTCACGCCATTCCACAGACATACACTACATGTACCGGAGTCTTGAGATCTGCACTGATGTGCATTTCTATAACGCTAATTACTTCCCATGTCTTCGACCTCTCTTGTGTTATAATTCATAGACAGTTTTTATACATCGTCTGACACTAAGTTAAACATTTATGGGCCTGTAGTTTGTGTTTTTGTTTTGCATTGATTTCGCAATTGCCTGCAATCGTCTACAACTGCGTTTCAGAATATTTCGTGGGAATTAAATTGATTGTTTATGTTAACCACAATGGAAGTCGAGGCTAGGTTGTAAAGCTCGGCGTCGCGTTAATTTTTTGTGCTATTTTGTTTCTTCCAAAATAAGCTCTTTTCTAATTTGCTATCTCGGTCTGGGGTCGCCGAATTATAAATTACATTCACACTTGACATTTAACATAATTGGGTTCCGGTGACGTCAGTTTTACTCGGTTGGTTTCGATTTATGTCACGTCGATTTTGATTCGTTCGAACCACTTCTTCCGTACTTCTGGGCGAAGCCAAAGCAAGCGGACGGTTTGGTAAAATTGAAAATTTTAGTAGAATCTCTGCAATGGACATAGACGAAGTTAATGTGTCAGGTCTGATATTAACCAATTAAACATCTCGATCGAACCAAGCAAGGAAAAAACAAACGAAAAAGCTTTTGTAAAATTTGAAATTTTGAGGCGCGAAAGTCATTCAATAAAGACAATGAAACGTACCGAATTTAGTTCTAAATTAAAATGTGACAGATTGCGTTGATTTCGGAATTATCTGCAATCATCTACAACTGCGTCTCACAACGTTTCGTGGGAATTAATTTGATTGTTTATGTTAACCATAATTGAAATGGAGGTTGTAAAGCTCGGCGTCGCGCTATCGCGTTAGTTTCTGATGCTATTTTGTTTCCTGCAAAATAAACTTTTTGCCAATTTGCTATCTCAGTCTCGGCGCCAAATTCACGCTTGACATTTAACGTAGTTGGGTGACGTCTTCATTTACTCGGTTGGTTTTCGATTTATGTCACGTCGATTTTGATTCGTTCGAACTTCTTCTTTCGTATTTTGTGGCTAAGCCAAGGCTCTATTAATTTGTTGCGAGCACGTAGCGTTCATCGGTCGTCGCCTCGATATCCCTAGAGGCCGATGATTTTTTTTGTGGAGGCCCCATAGATGCCTTTATCTGGGGGCGTACAAAGCATGATTGCGTAACGTTACTGATAACTGAAGTTTGTACTTGTCCGATGAAAATAGTAAGTACAAAGTTTTTTTAATCTCAAACCGGACAGAAAAATGAAGGTGTTCCCTTCATTTTTCTATCCGGTTTGAGATTAAAAAAACTTTGTTAGTTACTGTTAACGTTTTACTTGAAAAAAAGGGGAGGGGACAAGCTGAGACAAGCCACAACGAGCTTTCGATCCACCAGGGCACACTCTCAACATCCGACCGAAGCCTTAGCATTGCAGGCGGTTCTCCCGACGTCCTTGCTGATAAGGAAGGTCTCTTTATCCAAATGAAGTCTTTTGTTTTTATGTTTTAAGTAACAAAAAATGACACGTTGGTTTGTGTACCTATACGACTTACAAGTAAAAACAAACGGAAAAAGACGGCGGAGTAGAAAGGAAATAAAAACCTAAACACGATGTCAAAGAAAAAAAAAACAAATGACAATCGTCAGATAAGGAAACAACGAAGATTAGAGAAGGAAAAAGAAGAAGAAAAAATGCACTTCAACTAAGAAAACAAAAAAGCGAAAATATGACAATTCGAAATTAAAAAACAAAAGCAAAAAAACCACACGTAAATAAACAACGTTGATTTGCGTATGCAAGTTAGGAGAAGACAAAACACAAACACAAAAAAGACGGCGTATGAAAGGAAATGAAAATAGAAATGTAAATCTGAAACACGGTGTCAAAAAGACGAAAAACAAGAACAAATGACAATCGTCAGGTAAATAAACAACCATGATTAGAGAAGGAGGAAGCAGAAGCAGAAGAGAACTCTGCAAAGCTCTTTCTTTTTTAGCATAAATTCTTGCTCGTGATTGTACACAGAATACAGAATATGAAAAAGAAAAACACTTTAAATCGAGCTGAAAAATAAAAATTTTATACAACTGCAAAAGTCACGGAAGTTAGATTTTCAGGTTCGAATTAAATTTTTTTTTTCTCACGTTCAGTTTTAACGACCTCTCTGTCTGAATGAAGTCTTTTGTTTTAATTTTTCCCAATCGAAATAAAATTAAACACGTTTTTTTTTTTTTCGAAGGCGAGAAACGTTTTCTTTCGTCCTTTTGCGTAACGACGACGTGACGTTTCGGCGACGATCGATCTTCATTTGTTTCTTCTATCACAGTTTCGAGTTTTGTTTCATTTCCGGCTTTTCACGATCGCCATTTTTTTTTTTTTTTGTTTTTTGACTACCCGATTTTGTTCCTATTTTTTTTTATTAATTTTTACTTTTTCTACTCTTTCTTCTCATTGTTTTGCAATGCTTTAATTTTTTTTCTTCAAATTAATTAATTATTTTTTCTCTCCAAATTAATTATTTAATTTTTCTCTCTCTTTTTTTAAACTTAATTAAATAATTTTCCTTTTTGTTCGGGTGTATTTCAGCCAATTACGTTCGTTTCTGGTCTGTCACGATTAAATTGAAAAATGGGGATAATTTTATCAAACGAAAGTTGCCATAATTTCAATATTTTATTTTATTTTTTAATGACGAGTCTTTATAAAATCCATTGATTGCCTCTTGTACGTTTTCTTCCTCCCAATATTTTTTTAAACTTCTTATTAGTTGTAATTTATTGCTCGCGAATTTCAAAAAAATCAAAATTTATTGGCACTGGAGCCCACCCAACGTCCTACTCGCTTGTTTCGAAAAAATGAAAAAAAAAAAAAACTATTGCACTGTGATCGTTTATTCTTTCTTTTACTTTTATTTTGCCGAAAAGGCAACTAAAAAAAAAAGCAAATACGATTTAAACTCGTCATGAACTCGACTTTTTTTATTTCGGTGATGAAATTCGTTGCGAATTCGACTGTCTTTTGTTTTGTTTTCTTTGTTTTTTAAGCGACTCCTTGTTACACCACGATCTACAAAGCACCATTAAATAAAAACCAGAATTCTCTTATTAGTTCTAAGTTAAATGTGACGTCTGGATTCAATTGCCTTGCACCCCCAGACACTACGCCACTGGGCGAAGTCCAATATTTGATTTGTTAAGCAGAGCTCGAGTATGTTATAGCGTTTTCAATTCATTGTTCCAAAGCACTCTTAGGTTGGGTTGCGTAAAGGAATAAATAAATAAGCGGAGATTAAATTTAATCCTAAGCTGGGGCCAGTTGTACAGGGTGTCCCAAACCTCTGGAAAAGTCCAAAAATGCCCCTTTAAATTCATTTTGTCAAGAAAGTGTCATAACAAAAGTTGTTGTGTAGGTTTCCATTCCGCATAATGTAAAATTATTTTCAAACATTCAAGTTGTTCAAGTTCAAGTTCAAGTTGTTCAAGAGACATTCTATTAACATTAAATTGTTATTCTGTATCTGAATTTACTGATTATTGTAAAAAGATATCTTAATTTTCAACCTTGTTTGCGACGTATTTCTTGTACAATGTACAAGGGCCAGTTGTACAGGGTGTCCCAAACCTCTGTAAAAGTCCAGAGATGCTCCTTTAAATTCATTTTGTCAGGAAAGTGTCATAACAATAGTTGTTGTGTAGGTTTTCATGCCGCACAATGTTCAGGCGAGGTCCATTAATTGATTTCTTTTGTTTTTTTTTGTTTTTTTTTAAATTAATTTTGACCTTTTCTACTCTTAATTACAAACTACAAATTAATTAATGAATTTTCTATTTTGTTCGGATATACATATTTCAGTTATGTTCGTTTCTGGTCTGTCACGTCGAACTGAAAAATGGGCTTAATTTTATCAGACGATTTTAAGAAAAGTTTTTTTTTTTAATCTTGACTTCCTTGCTGGCAGGGATGTCGGGAAAACCGCTTGCGCTTCCACGGCTTCGGTCGGATGTTAATAGTGTGCCCTGGTGGATCAAAAGCTCATTGTGACTTGTCGCAGTTTGTCGTCTCCCCCCTTTTTTTAATCTTAACGTCCTTGCTGGCAAGGACGTCGGGAAAACCGTTTGTACTTCTACGACTTCGGTCGGATGTTGGTAGAGTGCCCTGGTGGATCAAAAGCTCATTGCGGCTTGTCTTAGCTTGTTCTCTTCCCCTTCTTTTAAGAAAAACCGCTTGCGCTTCTACGGCTTCGGTCGGATGTTGGTAGTGTGCCCTGGTGGATTAAAAGCTCATTGTGACTTGTCACAGCTTGTCCCGTCCCCCTTTTTTATGTAAAAAGTCTCTTTTTAATCTTGAACCGGACAGAAATATGATTGGAAAAACACTCAATGTTTTTTCAATCATAATCCTGTCCGGTTCAAGATTAAAAAAACTTTTTACTTACAATTTTCATCAGACAAGAATCAACTTAATTTTTTTCTTTTTTTTTGTAGATCTCGGACGGATTTTTTCGTTTAAATTATTTTTGTCTATTCTCCTCTCTAGCGGACCATAAACTTTGAGTTTTAAAAGTACAAGAGTAATCAATTTAACGAATTTGTGGTAGCAGAGTGAATCTTAATCAAATAACAAAGGAGATGAGCTTTTTATGCGTGAAATGCAAGAAGCGATCAAACGAAGTAGATTGGTTTGGAATTGTAAAAAAAAAATAAATAAATAAACTGTCAGTATATTTCTGAGCAAATTTTCTTACTTTCTCTTTCTTTACTTTACACGTAGTGTAATTTATTGCCGAAATTCAAATTTCCCAGGTGCACGGTAAACGCGTTTTTGTTTTTTGCATTCCATATTTAGTTTTTCTGTCGATGTCAAATTATTACACCACGGTGCGGCGCGGCGCGGCGCGGCGCTGCGACCCGTTCGAATAAAATTTTATGTCCGCACATTAATCGGCCGAAAAATGTTTCGCATCCAAATAATTTACTCCGGCCTCTGGCCCACGTGAAACACCGTAGTCGAATTTATTTTTATGTTGTTGTTACAGTTTGCGAATGTACGAAGTGAAATATGCGGGCGATTTGTCACCGGGCGGAATGCAATTTTTCGGCGGACTGTTTTTTTTTTTTTTTTTACTAAACACGCTCGACACATTTCGGGGGGGATTATTATGATTATGATTGTTATTGTTTCTCGAAACGTCGCGTGGCGTCGCGTAGCATCTCGTCGCCGCATCGCCCCCTCGCGGCACATAAATAACCGACCTAGACGGATCCGCTAGACGGCGCGACAAAAAGAAATACAAAGCCCACGTTCACATAGTAGGTACCTACCACGCAAACATCACATTGATAATAATTACACGCTTAATTCAACTTCATGTGCGTCTCGTACATTGTTTCACATACCGGAGGAATCTCAAGCGAGCCATTCTTAAACCGTGTTTATAAATCTCGTTTTCCTCCTTCCTCCGCCGCGCCGCGCCGCCTCTGATTCACTCACTCTCTTTCTCTCGCTTATTTTAAACAGTTACTTACAATACGCGCGAGCATTAAATTGAAGAAGCGCTTTAAATAATTGAGGTATGCATCAAATTTAGTAGTTTACACAAAGCTTGCGCCCAATTAATCGAGTCGGAACGGAAATGAAACAATTCCTGGATTCTAATTTTGAATGGCGGTGTGGGCGCATATCCCACATTTTCTAATTAATGAGCATTGAATGTCTGGAGCGTTTCAGCTGCACGTATTTTCAACTTCTACGTTACGTGCGCAAGTCCACGGAAATGACAAATTCCTTACATTCATTGCTGCGATGCCTTCTTGGAATAATTGTCTTATGTTAGCCCGGCCGTTTTTAAAATGAGATTCTTCGTTAATTATAAACTCACTTCTCTCGATCTGCACATCTTCAGATTTTACTTAAAGCTTTACTGGCAAAATACGACGAAAATGCGGAATTCCCTAGTTCAGATGGAGATTGAGGTAGTGGGTTGAATTCATGCCGATAATTTCTTTTTGGACGCTCGAAAACTTTTTATTGAATTTTTGAGTTTTATTGAATTTTCTTAATGAACTTTAACATAAATGTGGGAAATTATACAGGGTGATTTATTATTTATTTATCACCAATGAAAGCTCATGTGATATTAAAAAAAAAAAAAACATCATTCCATCATCCACTGAATATCTAACGTCTTCAACTGTCTGCACTCCACCAGAGTAATTCCATCTTCTTTTAACCTCTTATAACAACAAAAGATGGAGATATACTTAAGGATGGTTGCATGAATGATTTATTAAGCCAGGATTATTAAATTCGAGCCTAACTTAAGGGTGTTTTCTCAGTTTTCGTAGTTTAATCTGCAGTTTATTCCCGTAGGAACAATTGTTTTTATAATTGCCACTACGGGAATAAATGGAAGATTGAGATTAAACTGCGGCTGTGAAAATTGGCCTTAGAATTGGTCCACGGTGTACGTCATCAAAGTTTTCACTTCTTAAGGGCTAGATGTACAAAGAAGTTTAAACTAATAGTTTAAGTGAACTAGGTTTAAAGTCTTGAACAAAATCGCATCACATTTTGTTTATGAATGCATTAATTGCCGCATGTCCTTAAGATTCTATTTGACTTTGTTCACTTGGTTAAGTTAAACTACAGTTTAAATCTGAACCGCCTTTGTACAGGATGTCCCAAACCTCTGGAGGTATACTGTAATATACAGGCTGTTCCATTTGAAAAAAAAAATGACTAATTTTACAATATGCGAACTGAATCGTAATATTGTTGAGAGTCGCTAGATTTTTAAAATTATCGTATCAATAAAATTGACAATTTGGCAAACGATCAAACATGACAAATTTTTGGCATAAAATTAAAAATAAGTTAGTATAAAATATGATATCTGTTATATCATTTTTATCATCAAGGGCTAACCGAAACTGCAGTAAAATATATAGTGTTCCATTTAAAAAATAATAAATTAGTTTTGTAACTTATTAAATGAACGACCTGTATATTTGAAAATAATTTTAAATTATGCGGAATGAAAACCTACACAACTTTTGTTATGACATTTTCTTGACAAAATGAATTTAAAGGGGCATTTTTGGACTATTCCAGAGGCTTGGGACACCCTGTACAACTGGCCTCAGCTTAGGATTAAATTTAATCTCCGCTTATTTATTTATTCCTTTATGCAATCCAACCTAAGAGTGCTTTGGAGCATTGAATTGAAAACGCTATAACATACTCGAGCTCTGCTTAACAAATCAAATATTGGACTTCGCCCAGTGGCGTAGTGTCTGGGGGTGCAAGGCAATTGAATCCAGACGTCACATTTAACTTAGAACTAATAAGAGAATTCTGGTTTTTATTTAATGGTGCTTTGTAGATCGTGGTGTAACAAGAAGTCGCTTAAAAAACAAAGAAAACAAAACAAAAGACACTCGAATTCGCAACGAATTTCATCACCGAAATAAAAAAAAGTCGAGTTCATGACGAGTTTAAATCGTATTTGCTTTTTTTTTTAGTTGCTTTTTCGGCAAAATAAAAGTAAAAGAAAGAATAAACGATCACAGTGCAATAGTTTTTTTTTTTTTTCATTTTTTCGAAACAAGCGAGTAGGACGTTGGGTGGGCTCCAGTGCCAATAAATTTTGAATTTTTTGAAATTCGCGAGCAATAAATTACAACTAATAAGAAGTTTAAAAAAATATTGGGAGGAAGAAAACGTACAAGAGGCAATCAATGGATTTTATAAAGACTCGTCATTAAAAAATAAAATAAAATATTGAAATTATGGCAACTTTCGTCTGATAAAATTATCCCCATTTTTCAATTTAATCGTGACAGACCAGAAACAAACGTAATTGGCTGAAATACACCCGAACAAAAAGGAAAATTATTTAATTAAGTTGGAGAGAAAAATTAAATAATTAATTTGGAGAGAAAAAATAATTAATTAATTTGAACAAAAAAATTAAAGCATTGCGAAACAATGAGAAGAAAGAGTAGAAAGATCAACAATAATTTAAAAAAAAATAGAAACAAAATCGGGTCGTCAAAGAACAAAGAAAAAGAACAAATGGCGATCGATCGTAAAAAACCGGAAACGAAACAGAACCCGAAACTGTGATGGAAGAAACAAATGAAGATCGATCGTCGCCGAAACGTCACGTCGTCGTCAAGCAAAAAAACAAAAGAAAACGTTTTTTGCCTTCGAAACGAAAACGCGTTTCATTTCGATTGGGAAAAATTAAAACAAAAGACTTCATTCGGATAGCGAGAGACCTTCGTTAAAACTAAATAAACGAATGAAAAATGAAAAAAATTTAATTCGAACCTGAAAATCTAACTTGCGCGACTTTTGCGCAAAGTAGGTGTATAAAATTTTTATTTTCCAGCTCGATTTAAAGTGTTTTTCTTTTTCATGTTCTGTATTCTGTGTACAATCACGAGCAAGAATTTTTGCTAAAAAAGAAATAGCTTTGCAGAGTTCTCTTCTGCTTCTGCGTCTTTCTCTAATCATGGTTGTTTGTTTACTTGACGATCGTCATTTGTTTTTGTCTTTCGTCTTTTTGACACCGTGTTTCAGATTTTCGTTTCCTTTCTTACGCCGTCTCTTTTTTTTTTGCTTGTCTTTTGTCTTCTCCTGACTTGTAAACATAAATCAACGTTGTTTGTTTACGTGTCTTTTTTTGCTTTTGTTTTTTAGTTTCGATTTGTCATATTTTCGTTTTTTTGTTTGTTTAGTTGAAGTGCATTTTTTTTCTCTTATTTTTCCTTCTCTGATCATCGTTGTTTGCTTATCTGACGATTGTCATTTGTTTTTCTTTTTTTTTTTCTTTGACATGATGTTTAGGTTTTCATTTTTATTTTCATTGCCTTTCCTACTCCGCCGTCTTTTTTTTGTTTGTCTTTTCTTGTGACTC
Source organism: Prosopocoilus inquinatus (assembly GCA_036172665.1). Taxonomy (NCBI): domain Eukaryota; kingdom Metazoa; phylum Arthropoda; class Insecta; order Coleoptera; family Lucanidae; genus Prosopocoilus; species Prosopocoilus inquinatus. The sequence continues at coordinate 9,956,440 of CM069871.1, read as the reverse complement.
GTATACATACACAAATCAACGTTGTTTTTGTTTTTAGTTTCGAGTTGTTATATTTTCGCTTTTTGTTTCCTTAAAGTTGAAATGCATTTGTTTGCGTTTTATTTTTTATCTTTCTGTAATTGCTGTTATTAATTTATTTGTCTTTCGCATCGAATTTTCACTTTTCAATTTCTTTTCGTTGCCGCCTTAAAGTTACCCTGCGGTGCTTCTTTTTTTGTTTTTTTTTCCTCGTCAATCACCGTTTGTTTTTTCGTTTATGCGATGGCGGTTGTCTTTGGTTTTTGTTTTTTTTTTTTGCTTGGACCCCCTTCCTTGGCGCTTCGCGTAAATAAAACTGTTTTTAATTCATTTGTCTTTTTCGTTTTCTTTTTTTTTTGCGTCCAGTTTCGGTTTCGTTTCGGTTTCCTCTTCGTCGCCTTAAAGTAACCTTGAAGTTCTCTTTCTGTTTTTCTTTTCCTTGCGTCAATTTTTTATTTATGCAACGGTGATTGTCTTCGGTTTTTGTTTTTTTTTTTCTGTTCCCATCCTTGACGTTCCGCAAAGTAAATAAAACTGTTCTGCTGTGTTTTCAGCTCGAATTAAAGTGGTTTTCTTTTTCACATTCTAACTACGTATATCACAACCGACAATTGTACCAAAAAAGAATATTGTTTCAGTTATAACTTCCAAAATGTTGTAGCAAGCAGAAATTGTATTCAAAGAAGTAATAGTAAATAAAATACGTAATGCGACATGACCTTGAACAGACGGAGACTTGCGTAATGCAAAAGTGCCGTGTCGCGTGGAAAGATTATCTAAAGATGATGGAGGGGAGGGGGGAGACTTGATCCTAACGAATCAGATTAAGATGAGATTGTTTCCTCCCTCTCAAAAGAAATATGTCATAATGTCTTTAAATACTGGAACGCGCATTACGGAGGGATAGTCGGTAGTGATAAAACCCCTAAATAAAAACCTCCCCTAGTGTAAGCGCGCCAAAATCATATAAGATAGTTTATTATTTATAATAAATATATTTTTTATTGTACTGCCGCTAGACTCAAAATTACCATAACAATATTGTTACGATAATTTTCGAATAAGGGGAGACCTAGTCGGAAATAAATAAATAAATAGACTTACATGGTTGTGGCACTGCACTAATGGAGGAGGTTTTTCATCTAAGGGTTTGATGACTATCAACTGTCTGTCGAATGTGGAGGTTCAATTATTTATAAGCGTCACGACGCGTAATTAGTCGGAGAGGGCATCAAGCTGATGCAATTTGACATCATTTCTCGGAATATGCATAACGTGTTAGTCAAGGCCAAGATCATTTTACAGCATTTCCTTTTCTGCGCCCTGCGTTACTTAATAAATGCAGGTGTCCATTCCAGGTCATCTCGCATTACGCATTATGCTATCTACAATTAATTCTTGCAAAATAATTTCTACTCACTGCATTTTAAAATGAATAAGGGCGACGGCAGTAGCTCTATTACTAATCTGACGTGAAAGGAGGGTAGTTCGGGGGTACAAAATTAAGGGATGCAATTTCTTTATTTACATGAAGAGGGCGATTAGCGTGCAGGTTTACGAACGTGTAGATCCGTCGTCCTGGATTCATTTTCTGTATAATCAAATTGAAAAATTTTTTGTAGTTTCCATTTTTTTGTTTTGTTTCGGTATTGACAATTATTTTCTGTTTCAGGTGAGAATTGCGCCAAAGACAGAGAGAGAGAGAGAGAGACTTTCCGAGGGGTAAAGTATCGCTCGCTTATTAACTATTCACACCCGACAATCTAAACAGTTCGCGTTCGAGCAGCAGCACCAGCAGCAAACCCAACTTGTAAGACATCAAGCGCTCAAGAGAAACTTTTTCCATTAGGGGGGCGCAAAACCGCTACATCCCCATTATCCTCATGCCGATGCCGGGGCGAGCCGCTCCTCGTTCATAAAACATGTATGAACTGCAGTTTACAAATTACGACTCGACCCCCCACACAAGATATTTCACCCTCAAACCTCAAAATTTGCTTGCTTGAAGGATTTCGGTTCAACACTCCCCCACACTCTCCCACCCCCGCCCCATCAACCCCCGAGACGCGTTACGATAGTTGATGCCGAGGATGAGCATAAAGTGCTCGCAACTGAGAAGGAGAAGTTTAAATTTCATTAAATATTTAGGCCGGGCTAAAAATTCCGAACCCACCCCCGAGTTTACTTACGTAAATAGAAGCTTGTTTAATTGCTCTGATGGATTTAGCCCCCTCCCTCCTCGCCAACACACTCCCAACTCAGGCTTACGCTTCGTGTTTACTCCTTACGAAGAAAAAAAATAAAATAAAGTGACTAAGTTCGATTATTCACGACAAGTAGAGCTTTAATACAGGGTGATTCACAATAAGCGTCAGGGCGTATTTAATAAGGAAATTTCAATGCATTTCATCTTGAAAACCGTACATATGTATGCAGTTATTTTTTTTTTCGATTACTACCCAAGGTTAACGGGTCGTATACCTATTCTGATTAACCCTATATAAATAATAAAAGCGCAGAAGGAGTTAAACGGTCACCAACCTAATTATTAGTCGGATTTCTTTGCGGATTAAAAAAAAAACAAACAGCAAAAATTTGATGGATTTAAAAGAGCAGGAGTCTCTTTTGTGCTGCGTACGATTGTCGCGATAGGAGGCGGGTTTGTTCGTATGAATGTAAAGTGAGGGGCGGTGGATTCTTGAGCGTCGTCAAGGACGTGCTGCAATTAACATGAGGACACTTAACGCTCGTCATCGTAAAACCAACACGAAGTCACATCTCTAAATGAAATGTTGTTTGCCGAGCGCCTCCTGAATGTTAGCTTTGAAAACTTAGCCGCCACTGCACGTACTCACTTAAAGAATGTAATAAGGAAGGATATTCCGAGAAAATTTAACGCCGCGATAAACGCGATCGCTTTTTTACTTACTGAACGAACAACGTAGGAGTCGTCGCGATCGATCATTATTTGTTCATTGAAATTATTAGATTAGTTGGTTGTGGGCGCGTTTTTAAAAGTTAACTTGTTGCGCGATCGAAAACCGGTTTGGGTTTTTTAAAATATACCAGGGTTTTTTAAAATATAAAAAAAATAACTTGAAGAAGAAAATTTGAATTACGACAAGAAGGTCACCGAAACATTTTAATTTAATCGTTCTTTATCCCGCGCGTAGTTTACCAACGGTGGGTAGTCACCAGTAGATGTCCGTCTGTTTGCTGCTTACGTAATCGGCATGAATGGAGAAACTGACTGTCGGTGAAACATTTAAATTTAATTGTTTTTTATCCCGCGCATAGCTTACTATCGGATGGAAGTCACCAATAGATGTCTGTCTGTCTATTGCTTACGTAATCGCCTTGAATGGTTTGCTAACACCAAAAAAAAAAATTAACTTTGAATTTTCCTCTTTATTGACATCTTACAGAAAACAAGGTTTTGTAAATTATTCCACGAAATATAGAGGGCCGCACAGTACCGACTGTTAATTTTTTTCTTCTCACCCTCTCACGTCTAATTCTTTTTTCTTCTTCCCCTTTCGCCTTCATGAAAAACTCACTTCAATTGTAACTTTTTTTTTCCCTGAAAATTGTTATCCTCGATTCCAATTTTGCGAAATTTTTGCAATTTGTTCGCACTTGCGTAATAATGAAACGAAAAACAAAAGACTGATTCTACATCGAAAGAGAAACAAACAATAAAGAGAAAAGGTAATTTTTTATTTCTCTTCGATAGTCATGCTGAGAATCGTCGTTTGTTTTTTTTTCTCTCTCTTCAATTTTCTTTTCGATTTCTTAACGTAGCTGAGCGTAACGGTTGTGTTTTTTTTATTTCTCGTTTTGTTTTTGATTCGTCTTAGATTTTCTCATATTATTAAATACCTTTTTTTGTTCCTCGTTTCATTTTCTGATCGCCGTTTGTTTATGTAACGATTGTCATTTGTTTTTCTTTTCTTTTTTTTTGTTCCTCTTTGATGTGAGTTTTTTTTTTCTTTCTAGCGAGTGTGCATCTTTTTTGTTTTTGTTTGTCTCCTGTCTTCTACAAAATCAACATTACTATGTGACGGTTGTCTTTTGTTGTTTTTTTTTTGTTTCCATAAACGCAATAATTCCGCATTTTGTTTCCTACTTGTCATTGTTCGCTTATGTGACGATCGTCGTTTGTTCCTTTTTTTTCTCGTCATCTTCGCTTTTTAAACGTTTTTCCTCCTATAGTCGAAATGCTATTGTTTTTCGTCTTTTCCCATTTTTTCATTTTCTGATCGCCGTTTGTTTATGTAACGATTGTCATTTGTTTTTCTTTTCTCTTTTTTTGTTCCTCTTTGATGTGAGTTTTTTTTTCATTCTAGCGAGTGTGCATCTTTTTTGTTTTTGTTTGTCTCCTGTCTTCTACAAAATCAACTTTACTTATGTGACGGTTGTCTTTTGTTTTTTCTTTGTTTCCATAAACGCAATAATTCCGCATTTTCCTTCCTACTTGTCATTGTTCGCTTATGTGACGATCGTCATTTGTTCCTTTTTTTTTCTCGTCATCTTCGCTTTTTAAACATTTTTCCTCCTCGAAGTCGAAATGCTATTGTTTCTTATCTTTTCCTTTTTCGTTCTCCAAGACGTTGTTTGTTTATGTAATGATTGTCTTTTGTTTTTGTTTTGCTTCTCTTTCACGTTAAGTTTTTTTTTCCTTCTAGTGAGTGTGAAATTTTTTTTTTTGTTTGCCTCCTGTTTTCTACAAGGTTACTTATGCGACAGTTTTATTTTGTTTTTTTTTTCTTGGTTTCCGTAAACGCAATAATTCTTTCTTGCTGTCCTTTGCTCTTTCTTCCTTTCTAATTGTCATTGTTCTTTGGTTGAATTCTTGGCTTCCGGTTAGAACCGCGTGTCTGGGATTTCTTCTACTGCCAACTGTCGTTGTTCTTTTACTTGACGAGATTGTCATTTGTTTGTTTTGGACTTTTTCTTTTCACTTTGCCGTCGAATTTTTTCCTCTTAATTTCCTTTCCGTTTCCTTAAAGTTGGCTGTGCGACGATTGTCTTTTGTTTTTGTTTTTTTTTTTTTTTTTTGATTCTTCGACGTCATATTTTCGCTTTTAAAATGTTTACCCTCCTAAAATGGAAATGCTAATGCTTTTGCTTCTGCTTGTTGATTCATTCTCTAATCGATGTTGGCGTTGTTTGTTTATGTAACGATCTTTTTTGTTTTTCTTTTCGTTCCTCTTTGATATCTAGTTTTTTTCCCTTCTGGTGAGTGTACATTTTTTTTGTTTGCCTCCTACCTTCTCTAAATCAACCTTATTTGTGTGACGGTTGCTTTTTGTTTGTTTTTTTTTTGTTTTCGTAAACACATTAATTCTTGCTTTTCCTGTTCTTTTTTTTTTCCTTTCTAATTGTCATTGTTCGTTTATATGACGAGATTGTCATTTGTATTTTTTGGTTTTTCTCTTTTTCGCTTTGGCGTCAGATTTTCCCTTTTCATATACTTTGTGACGATTGTCTTTTGTTTTTGTTTTTTTTTTTGATACTGTCACATTTTCGCTTTTCCTCTTAAAATCGAAAAGGTATTGTTTTTTTATTCTTCTTTTTCATTCTCCAATCGACTTTTTTGTTGGCGTGACGATCGGCATTGTTTTTTTTTTCTTTTTCTTTCTCTTCTCAAGTTTTCTTAACTTCTGGTCTACGTGCAATTTTTTTTTGTCTCTGCAAATCCACATTGTTTGTTCATGTTGATAGTTGTCCTTTGTTTTTTGTTTTTTTCTTCTCCTCTAATGTTTAAATGCAGTTCTTTTTCGCTGTTTTTCTTTTCGTTTCGTCTTCTTCGTTGTTCGTTTATGTGACGACTGTCATTTTTTTATCTTTTTCTTTCTCTTTACCGTCAAGTTTTCTTTCGTTCCTTCTTTCTTGTCTTGTGTTTTAAGTCATCGTTACTATTTCGTGTGACGATCGTATTTTGTTTTTTTTTCTCCTTTCTCCTTTTCTTCCTTTTTCTTTTTTATTTCTCCTTGATGTGAAGCTTTCCTGATAGCTGTCTTCAGTTTTTTTGTTTTTTTTTTGCCTCCCTCTCCTGCAATTGTTCTGTTTATGTAACGATTGTCTTTTGTTTTTCTTTGTTTCTCTAGAGTTTAAATCCAGTTCCTTAGATTTTATTTATTCTTCCCTAAAGCTAAAGTTTAAATGAGTTATTTTTCGCTGCCTCTTCTTTTCTCTCTATTTACCATGGTTTATGTGACGATCGTCATTTTTTCTTTTTCTTTCTCTTCAACGTCAAATTTCCGCCTTCTTTTTCCTGTCTTGTGTTTTAAATCATCGTTGGTTATTTGTGTGACGATTGTTACTTGTTTTTTCTTCTTCTCCTTCTCCTGTTTCTTTTTGTTTTCCTTTGATGTCAGGATTTCCTTATAGTTGACGAGTGCATTGGTTTTGTATGTTTTGTCTCCGGTCTCCTGCAATTGTTTTGATTGTCTTTTGTTTTTCTTTGTCTCCCTAAAGTTTAAATAATGCAGTTCTTTCGTTTTTCTTTGTTTGGCTAAAGCAAGAGTTTACTTGCAATTCTGTTTGGCTGCTTCTAATTTTTTTTTTAATCGGTATTGTTTATGTGACGGTCATCATTTGTTTGTTTTTTTTTTCGTTTTCTTTTTTCTTTCTCTTTGACGTCAAATTTTCACTTCCACTTTTCTTTTATTTACTTAGGGAAGACGTGCAGTTCTTTTCTTTAAGAGTTTCTTTTCTCTCCTGTCTTGTATAAATCACAGTTGTTTTTTTTTTATTGTGGTGATTGTCTTTTGTTTTTAGTTACGCCAACAGCCCTTAGGATCGTAACAAGACAAAGTCTTCGTGTATATTTTTACGCTTAAATAAAAAGAAAATCCGTAACTGAAATTTCTAATTTATTTGTTTATTTATTTTATTTTTTTTGAAAAACAAATCTATTCTATTGAACGATCAAGAATTGAACGGAAAGTTTCAAATAATGTAAAGGAAATGTTAACCTCGATGAAAAAAATAGCTTAATGCAAAGGAATCACTATTGAAATGAGGCAGAGAAAAATCTGCCGTCTACGGATTGAACTCGAACCCGTATCGACTGGTTTCAAGCCAAGCCGCTCTACCTTTGAGCCATAAAGTTCGGATATCTTTGTCTAATATCAATTAAGAGTAAGATATTAAAGTTAGACCTGATCTTTCGACCTCCTGATAAATTTGTCTTTATTCTTGGAGACAATAATAATTGCGTCGACCTAAGGTATTACCTAGAAGATAAATTTATCGGGAGGGGGAAAGATTCAGCCTGCAATTATACCTTTCAAATATAGGTAAAGGACGTATTGGTGTTGATTAAATAATAATTTAATGCAAGAAAGAAGCGCTAATAAAATAATGAACGCCGCCGCCGGAGTCATCATACCTTAATAAGAGCTTGTTCGTAAACAGTTCTGTTGGGCAATATTCTTTCACTCTCATGCAAATGATTTTACATGTCTTGTTTTTCATTTTGTTCACTTCCATGCCCTGCCCAAGAAGACTTTACGAACTCAGTCAGTCCAAAGGTAGAGCGGCATGGCATGAAACCAAACAATGCGGGTTTGAGTTTCGTTGACGGCAGTTTTTTTTTCTGTCTTGTTTCGTTAGTGTATTTCTCTTGTATTAAATTATTATTGAATGAAGGTTCGAAGTGACCTTATTTATTATGGGGGAAGAATTGAAACGGAAGCCGCAAAACCGCTTACCTACCCCCCCAAGCAAGAAATTAAAAATATTACTTAAACAATTTGAATGAATAAAGCATTCTTTTTAAGGCGTTCGTGCGGCGCGGCGGTTTCTGGCGTTCCCCGGTTTCTTATTGTTCGGCGTTTCGCTTGCTCGCCCGCTCGCTCTTCAGGGACGTTTACAATGCTCGGTGGCGAACTTTTTCGTGCAGGTACACAATGAAGCGCTAATCAATAAAAAAGTAAAAAATAAAAAAAAAAATTACATCCTATACGTCGGAACTGGAAACGAATTATTAATTTTTATTATGTATTTCGAATAAGAGCAAAACTTGGGAGGGAGCTTTTTTAAATTTTAATTTAAGCGTCGCTTGGCGATTAATTCGGAAATCTGATTTTTTATAATCGCGCAGCGTCAGACTTAATTTCTGGCTGAGATTTATGCGAATGTGTAGGTATATCTCGTTCTGGTTCTGGTTCTGGCTTGGGCTTGCGCTTGTAAATCAGCGCGAATAAAACAGAATTGGATTCTTTCAGATTTATTGCCACAGGTGTTCCAGCTGGTGGAATTACTTCCTCGTTTCTAAGGAATTATAATGAAGAGATTTATTTTTGAACGACGTTGTCGGCCGGGGAATTCCCGCTATACCTTACCTTACCTTACCTTACCTACCTACCTGCGGCGCGGCGTGCGCTTAATTGTCTCGTCGAATTACCCTCCAACCCCCGCCGAAAAATAAGGGGGCGTCCCAAATCTGTTCTTCCAGAAATTTTAGATTAAATTTTGCCATAGCGATTAGGTTTCGAAGGTAGTAGCGAAATTACTTATCGATCGATTAAGTTTCGCGCACGACGACGGTTTTTAGAAAAGAATGTTTTTTTTTTCAGGAAAAGTTCGCATTGTTTGGTAGGATCCTTTCTGAGTTTCGATTTATCAAGTAAAAAAAAGAAATATTAAAACCAAGTAAACTCAACTTGTGTGTATTGAAAAAATTAGAAGTAATAATTGTAAAAAATTAAAAAAAAAAAACGATCAAGGCCCGATCTTACCACCTCCTGATAAATTTAACCGTCGGTTAATATCCTAGGAAACTATTGTTGGCATAATGGTTTCCAACGATATTAAGCGACGGTTAAATTTATCAGGAGGTGGTAAGATAGGGCCTAAAGCGAAGTTCGATCATTGTTAAGGTCAACCAAAGTCGACTCAACTGAATTCGATTCCATTCAGCCCAAGCAAAAAAATACAAAATCAGAAAACAGTAAAAAAAAAAGTTGAAGTAAAAATGAAATGGGAAAAAAAATCGATGTTAACCCAACCCAATTGCACCCAACCTAACTCAACTTAACCTGTTCAATTGAAGCCAGACTTTAAAATGCAAAAAAATCAAAAATAAAAATATCAAAAAAAAATTTAAAACGATTTAAAAAAATAAAAATTAAAATAAAATTTTATGTCCACCCAGTTCAACTCAACCTAACTCCTTTCAACCCAAGTAAAAAAAAAGAAATATTAAAATCAAGTAAACTGAACTTATGTGTATTCAAAAAATTAAAAGTAAAAATTGTAAAAAAATTTAAAAAAAAAACGATTAAAGCGAAGTTCGATTATTGTTAAGGTCAACCAAAATCGATTCGATTCAGCCCAAGCAAATAAAATTAAAAATCAGAAAACAATTAAAAAAGTTGAAGTAAAAATTAAATGGGAAAAAAATTCGATATCAACCAAACCCATTCAACCTAACTCAACTTAATTGTATTCAATTAAATTTAATATTAGAAAAAAATTTAAAGTAAAAAATTGAAAAAAATACGATTAAAGCGAAGTTCTGCTATTGTTAACAATAACTGAACTCGATTCTATTCAAGCAAAAAAAAAATTAGAATCAAAACACAATAAAAAAATTGAAATAAAGAATGAAATGGGGGAAGAATTTCAAGGTCAATCCAACCCAATTGTACTCAACCCAACTCCATTCAACCCTAATAAAAACTCAACGAATCTCAAGGTCAACTGAAATAGAGTGCAATATATTCTATTCTGCACAAGTCAAAATTAAAAAAAAGTAAAGTTTTTTTTTTAATTTGTACATGGATAACAGTCAAGCTCAACAAATCTCAAGGTCAATCCATCTCAAGTGAACTCACTTTAATTGTATTCAATTGAAATAAAACATTTAAAATAAAAAAAGATTTGAAGTAACAAATTTAAAAAAAGCGATTAAAGCGAAGTTCGGCTATTCTATTCAAGCCAAGCAAAAAAATTTAAAATTACTAAATAATTAAAATAAAAATTGAAAATGGGAAGCATTTCAAAGTCATTATATTGCACTCCATTCTGCACAAGTCAAAAATTAAAAAAAATTATTAAAATTTGAAAAATTTAAAAAATAAACATGGATAAGACAGGGTCAATCCGACTCAAGTGAACTCAATTGTATTCAATTGAAATAAAACATTTAAAATTAAGAAAAAATGAAAAGTAAAAAATTAAAAGAAAAAAATGATTAAAAGGAAGTTCGACAACCAAACTCGAGCCATTATTTTATTTAACGTTGTCTTAACGACCACCATCAAGTCAAGTCATATCTCAAGTCATAGCCTGCTACCACCTGAATGTACTCTTACTTTACCTCCTGAATAATTAATGAAAACGGTTGCAAGTTAGCGCTGAGGAGGGCTATCAGCTGTCCTGAGCTTAAGGGCTTAACTTTAATCGTTGATTTATTCCCAGAGTTACAATTATAGAAGCAATTGTTTCTACATGGAATTGATAAACGGTTCAAATTAATCAGAGATGAAAAGACTAGGCCTAAAACTCAGACGGAGATGGGCTGGATCGAAATTCAAGAACGCTCTAAGGGCCGATTTCATAACAGGACTTTAAATTTAAAGTTACTTCAACCTAAAAAAAATACACTTGCTTCCCTTTTCTTAAAGTGACTTTAAATGAAAGCTTCCTTAAAGTCTGATTATGAAAACGGCCATTAGATACTTAAATAGAATTCGCTCGGATCCAGTACTGGTGTACACAAATGTGAATCGGTAATCTGTTTATTATCTTAAATGAAATGTAACTTAAATTTTTCCGAGAAACGGCTAACTTAATGCACACACGTGTCGGTATATTTGCGTTATATGCGAACATGCATTAATCAAATAACATAAATGAAATAGTAGTACTAGCGCCACCACTCGTCGGCAAGTCGAATGTCGTTTACATCAACTGTGATCAACAGCCGGATGTCGTTTACATCAATTGTTGCCAACAGTTGGATGTCGGTGACCTTTGGGAAGAGCACGCTGTTGCTAAGCGATAACCTCACGTATTGAACTTCGTTGCGCACTTAGTTCGCTAATACCCTCGGCAAGTACAGATTCGTTGCAAAAGAAAAGACTAAAGGCGGAATAAGAAAAAGCAAATTCATCTGTCGAAACGAGGAAATCGAATATAAGCATGGGTCGTCCTAATGGCGTCAGTAATTTACATTTCTATCTGAAGTAGAAACGGGTTATCCGCTAGGTGAAATCAGAACACAGAAATGGATCGAGTGATCCTCCAGAACCAATAGAAGCATCTGATACACAAGCGACGCTAGGTGCATTGCTACCACCTTACAATAGCAAATCCATGCCACTCGTGATTGTTGAAGGTAACCAAAATTAACACGTAACAATCCAACTCCAAACGCGGCGGTCTTTGAACGCGATTTACACATGCCACGTAATTATTAATTAAGATTTATGAGCATCCGAGGTCACTGTTGACCTGAAAAGAGTCGTTGTTTTTCTTACAATTAGTCACGGAAATAATTATTTTTTCTTACAAAAGTTTGTAATAATTAATTGCCTCCAATTAACTTATCAATTTCGATTGGCCAATTAGATTCTATTAAGCGTCGCTTTTATTAACGTGTGAGCCTGCCATACGTTTAGGCAATTGTTTCAATTAACAGAAAATGATTATCGAGTGCCCTGAACAAAAATAAAATCAATAATATAAAATAATTTAAAAATAAATAAATAAATAACAGAATGCTTGTCTTTTGTTAAATTTTTTTAACGCAAGAAGGACAGTCAATATTCATTTATTTATTTATTTTTTTGTTTTTGTATCGGTATTTTGATTTTATTTTCAAATTTCTTTCGGTTTGTTTTTCTGTGGAATTATTTGTGATCTTTTTTTACTCTCAAAACAAAAAATAAAATCAAAGGAAGTTGAAATATAAAGGGCAAATTATGAGATGATTTTGCAAGTGAGACTAACAAAGAAAATTTTTAAGAATCTCGATCTTTGTTTGAAGAACTAATAGAAAGAAATAATAATAATAATAAAAGTATTAATAAGTCCTGTTATAAGTTTTTATTGATTTGATTTTTTAACGCGTAAAGAACAGTCAATAATCATATTTTTTTTCATACACTTTAGTCTTGATATTTTGATTTTACGTTGTTTTTGTTTTTCTTTCGAATTATTTGTGATGTTTTTTTTTATGAACAGATAAAATAGCGACATCACGATAACCCGCTCGTTGGGCGAGTCAGAACGTCATTCTGTGAGAGCTCTTCGTGAAGCGAGTGCAATAGTGCAATACTGTGTGTTATTTCTTTCGATTAATGGAGAATTTGTTGCAAATTGCGCAAAAATTCCCGTTTTTACGGCCCTGCCGGTATTAAGTGCGCCGACGTTCTTTGAAGTGGAATTCGCTGGCCACGATTTATTTTATTCGTGATCAAGATTTGCACAAAATTTTTCTAAAGTTTTTTTTTATGTTCAAGACAAAGAGAATTTAAATAAAAACATTGAAAGACAAAAAAAAAACATGAGACGGCTTTGAAAGTGAGGGTAACAGAAAGCAAAGTTAAAGAATCTTTTTTATAGCTCGCACACATTTCTTCTTCTTTTTCTTTTTCTTTAGTGTACAGAGATAAATAAACTCCGGATAAGTACGATTTGGGTCATATTTAATTGATTGATCCTCGTGCTTTGAATCTTGATCACGAATAAAATAAATCGTGGCCAGCGAATTCCACTTCAAAGAACGTCGGCGCACTTAATACCGGCAGGGCCGTAAAAACGGGAATTTTTGCGCAATTTGCAACAAATTCTCCATTAATCGAAAGAAATAACACACAGTATTGCACTATTGCACTCGCTTCACGAAGAGCTCTCACAGAATGACGTTCTGACTCGCCCAACGAGCGGGTTAACAAACGAATTATACGGGGCATGACTGAAATAGAGCTAAATACTCATCGGTCGCATTCTATTGCTTTGTCTGGGTGCGGTTAAATATTCGCTCACTGAACGCGGTATTGTGGAATAACGCTTTTTTATTTCCAGACAAGTTTAGGGATCTCATTTTCTTCATTTTTAGATTTTTTTTTTTAATATTTAAATTGGTTTTTATTTATTTTTTCTTAATTTTTTTTTATTGCATGGGCTTATTTAGAGAGACTTCCGTAGGGGGGTTGGGTTGACATCCAGGTGGGTTGGACTTAATGATAATTGACTTTTTGTTTGATTGTACTTTTCTTTGTTGTTGGTTGTCATGCGTTGGGGTGTTTTTGTGAATTATCAATTTGTTTTAATGATTAAACACGTGCACGTTTTTTACTGCATTTTATTGTTCGCCATTTTGCTGGCCACACATATGAAGCTTTTTTTTGTCAACGCTACTTAAAGCATTGCTACCAACTTAAACATCTGTACAGTTCTACATTCTAAATAAATCTCAAACACTTTTAATTCCTAGTTTTAGTTTTAATTTTTAGTTTGACGAGTGCAAGTTGAGCTTAGTTGGGTTGGGTTGACCTTGAGGCGAGTTGGATTTAATTTATGCTTTAATTTTCATTATTTATTCTGTTTAATTGATTTAAAATATTTAAATTAGTTTCCACTTTTTATTTTTAACATTTTTCATCGTGTGGGCTTATTTAGATTGACTTTCGTTGAGTTGGATTGACCTCCAAATAGGCTCGCCTTAATGTTAATCGAGTTTAATTCGTAATCATTATTTGGTTTTAATTTTTCACTTAGATTTGGTGGGGGTAGGTTGAGTTTAGTTGGATTTGAAACCTTGATTTTTGATATTTTTTTTAATGTTCTTTTTCATTCTGTTTAAAATTTAATTACTGTCTGTCTATCTGCGCTTATTATTATAAGCTAAGGTAGCCAGTTCGCGCTGTTGTGCATCAACTGCAACCCTAAACAGCTCAGTGGAGAAGGGGGTGGGACTACAGAAGGTGTTTAAAGGTGTCAGGTTGAATAATGACCCAGCAATTCAAGACAGGCGCTAATGTGCATCAGATTGGCAATAAAACGAGATTTAGACACAAACAACTTAATACAACAGCGTACATGTAACTTTTTGTGGAAGTTACGATTACCAAAATATTAATATTGCTGCTGTCTCGCCATTATTCGCCTAATAAACTTTCTCTTTCTCTGTTATCTTGAAATGCATTGGGATCGCATAAAGTCGCATTATAATTATTTACAACGACGCTTTGGTGTATTAAGTGGAACGGACCGATTTATAACCATTATTTTAATGAGAGAGCCTCTCCGGCGAAATTTATGAATAAATTCAGCTCGTTAGGCGCAAAACGGGTGGAGACCTCCGTGTACACATACTACACTCGTGCAAGCAGGCCGTGACCGGCGACGCGGAGAGCATAAATTGAATTTCAAGTTAAAATATAATGGTAATAACGGTGACATATTTTACACTAACAATCTATAACGAGTCGGCTTCTAAACGCCCGTGGTGAGGCAGTGACCACACGAACGGGAATGTAACCTTACTGATGCGATGCGATGCGATGTGAAACTAGTTTCTCTCTTTCTCTCTCTCTCTCGCTCTTGATTTATAATGGCGATGCTGAATCGAAAAAGCGATAAATGTCACGTCGTTTCATGTTAATTTGCGATGCGCTGTTGCGTTATTGAGTTTTCCGCTCTATGTGTAGCCGGCCTTAAAACGTGTTTTTGTTTGCGGAAAGAAAACAATCATGCACATGTGCGTTCTCAGAGTTTGTATTTTACGTAAAAGGCAAAGAAAATATTTCCGCTAAGAGCAAAGCAAAATAAACAAAAGGACGCGGGTCAATTGTGTGCGCCACCGGACCGCCGCGTCGCGCCGCGCCGTTTAGGGGGCGCTCCTCGCCGCGCCGCGTCCGTCGTTTGTTTACTTGGTGGCGGTGGAGGAGACCATTACTCTTCGTAGTATCGCGCGCGCGCGCGCTCTCACACACACAAATCTCATATGAAGTCGTCCCGGAGGGAAACCTAAGGTAATAATATCGGAAAGGTTTCTCGGGATGTCATTTTGTTTCACGTGAAAGCAAATATGCCCTACGGCGTAGCATACGGCAAGCAAATCTCTTTTGGTTCTTCCTTTCTTCTTTTCACGCCGGGTTACTTCATACAAGATTAAATATCTTGCAGATGTATGCCTATAATGTTATCCGTTTAGGCTTTTGGAAGGAAACGTGGATTTAAAAAAAATCAAATACTTTATACAAAAAATTCTACCCCTCTCTCTCTCTCTCTCTCTCTCCGAGGAAATTATCTTTAAGTGATGTCATCGGTTATCCACTCTTAATGGACGCTATTTTTCACGAAAAGGAGAAGTTTACGCAATGACCGGAGGAATAAGAGATATTGGAAACCTGCAAGAAACAATTTCGGTAATTAGGCGCGCATGTGAAGCTTCTCGTAGTATCATCATCATCGAGTCTTTGAAAATAATTGCGAAATTGTGCCCACTTAGAGGAGACTGCGTGGGAAAATAAATGTTCTGCACAGGTGGGTGCTGTGATTATGGGCGATTACGTGACATGAAAAGCAAGGGAGAAAATGTAATATCGATGACTCACCAAACTTGACGTTATTGAACCTCAGTGTGTTAAGGGTCGACAGGAACAAACGTGAGACGATATTATTTTGGCTTTTGGAAGGAAACGTGAATTTAAAAAATCAAATACTTTATACAAAAAAAAATACCTTTAAATTGAATACTCATGTCTATACTTCCTATTAAAATATTTTGGGTGGCAAGTTCGCGCTGCTCTAACCGCAAACTGCTCAGTGGAGAAGGGCATGGAACGGTGTTCGCGATGTGCCTTGAATTCGTAACAAATTGCTCAGTAAAATCAGGATCCGAAGTGATTCGACAAGAAAACAAACAAACAATATTATGGTTTCTACATAACCTGCGTCAAAATAAATTCCCTCAATCGGGAATGGTACGAAATTCTGTTGCGAACAACAATCTTTATTTATATACAACTAGGGATGCATGCGATGCTACGATACTTTTATAAGTATCGATACCTTCGTTTCGATACTTTCGAAGTACCGATACTTTCATTTGAGAATCGGAAACTATCGCAATCGCCAAATTAACGACAATAACTCAAACCTACCATAAAGAAAGAATAATCTCGTCTTCTCGCTTCAATTACTCAACTTGTTACGGTTTGGAGAACCGCTTTCAAAAGTCATCCTGTATATTAAATCGAAAAAAAATTCTTCGGAAAGAAACATAGTTATGGTGTGAACGACGAGCGGCGTAGTTTCTCGATTGCTTTCATTATTTATTTATCATCATTTTTGTCGCTGAATTATAATATTTTTATAAAATAAAATTGCGTCCCACGCCTCGATCTAGTTTTGTGGCGCAAGTCGCAGACTGTTTCTTCCACATCTCAAAACGCTCCGGCAATAAATCGATTATAATCGCCTTAGAATCGCATTATAATTGCCTTAAATTAAACTTTCATTGGCCCGGAGTTTGTATTTTTAGTTTTTAGCTTTGGTTGCACAATCTTTGCAAACGTCCGCAGCTACATTTCGCCATATTTCGTGGGAATTAAATCGAATGTTTATTCTAATCGTCGAGACTGATCGTAAAACTCTGATACGCCTTCGTTTTTTGTGCCGTCTGTCTCCTGCGATTTACGTTTTTCTGTCCACTTGTTATTTCGACGAAAATATAAATTACGTTCACACTTGACATTTGACACCGTTGATTATTACTGATATCATCTTATACACGGTTGGCTTTTGTTTAGTTCATGTTGGTTTTGATTCGTCCAAGCCCTCCTCTTCGTAATTATGGGCGTAGCCAAGTTTGGCTTTATTAATTTGTGGCGTGCATGAAGCATTCAGTCGTCGTTGTGATACAACATTTTTTTAATTATCTTTCCTTCCTAAATTAATAACGTCTGTAATTTAATTGACACTGTTACAGCACAACGATACGATATTTCAAAATATCGATGCTTTTCTGCGAAGTTTTGTATGGTATTGATACTATTAAAAAAAGCATCATATGGTACAAAGTATCGATACTTTGTTGAAAATATGCATCCCTATACACAACCTCAATCAGATCTGATTTTATTATTATTAGTGTATTTAATACTATAAGGCTTTTAGTGTATTGTGTAGTAAATTCTGATGCTGTAAATGTTAGAGTTTTTAAGAAAGCAAAAAAGGAATTATTTTCTTCTTCTTTCTTGCGTTTCTCATCCTGAGTGAAGAAATCCGTGTTGCATATTTTTTTCTTTTTGTAGTAACTTTATTTCCTGAATGTGTTCTTTAATAATAATAAAAAAATAGACAGTCAACGAATTTAAATTTAATATTTTTCATAAAGTGATTATGAATGGAAATACACTAAAAGTTTCGCTATAGATTAACAGCTTCGTCAGGAGTGAAAAAAAGAAGACACAGGAACAAGAAAAACCAATGAGAATCGTAAAATTTACGGTCAACTGTCAAACAGGGAAACAAAAACGGAAACAATCAAAAACAAGGGCGAAAAAAATTGAAAAAATTTTTTTCTGTCGAGATTGAAATGGCAAAAAAATTCCTAAATTAAGAAAAACAAAAAATTACGATTGCAGTAATAAAAAAAAAATTGAAATAGATTTCATCGGCTCACGTGCCCAAAGTCCAAACCTCGTGTCTCATCAAAAAAAAAAAAAAGAAAACACAAATTTCCAGAAATTATAAAGACATGTTGCTTTTGTTTTTAATTCCAAGCAAAACCCAAAAATTTAACCCCAAAGACGGGTTGGGTTGATTATGTAATTTATAAACCAGTTATGTATAATAAAAAAAAGGAAAATGTTTTCAAATTTACGTAAAACTTTCTGATATTATTAGAAAAAAAAAACTTCGTTCTCAAAGTCGTCTTACTTTAAAAACGAAATTTTTGACATCAGCGCGGCGATTTGTGCTTGTGTATTGGTTACTGTTTACAATAACTTCTGCTGCTTTAGAAATTTGACCTTTTATTCTGCTCTTACAAAAAAAAAAAAACTTGTACAAACGCTGTTGTTGTTGTTAAAAATTATGTTTTTAAATTCAAAAATAAAAATTCAGTTAGTTTCGACAGTTACTTATTAAAAGATATTAAATTCAATTCAGTTTTACAAAGTCTCCGCAAATATAATCACGTATTTTATTACGAAATTATAAGAAAACATGAAGGTTTGTAATTATTTTGAATTTACCGCCGAACCAAGTTATTATTATGTTGGCAACACCCCCAAGTTCTCTTACCTTTGACAGAATAACGCATCATCTAAATCTAAATAATTCAAACTGTCTTCAATGAATCAACAAACGCTATACTGTACTTTGTTTTAACTCTGTAGTCCGGGCCTGGAAGGAGGATCTGATGAAATTCTAGTTGTTTTTTTTTTGTTTTTTAATAAAGCATCTAGGGTAAAAAGATTACTAACAGTTGGCAACATTGCACACACTTCGACCTTCGACATAAAGCAGAAATGGCGGGAAGTTCTCGCATGGCAGGGTGAAACTCGCAGAAACTCATGACATCAGCAACAACCAATCGGAAGAGAAAAGTTAAGGGACGCTTTCGAAACTCATGACGTCAGCAATAACCATTTGGAATAAAAAAATTAAGGGACGCTCTCGAAATTCATGACGTAAGCAATAACCAATCAGAATAAGAAAAAATTAAAGAAACCCTCCTTACATGGGCTAACTTGGAGAGATACTTTGGAAAGCACTTATACTTCCGGTTATACCGGAAATCGCTGACAGACTCATTGTATTTAATCGAATGCCGCGTTGTTCACTGTAACGGTATGTACAGGCCGTTTGAATTTAAACTAACTCCGGCGTATTTACGGACAATTGTTCTTTCAGTTCCCAGCGTTAAAATGATTATAAGTCAAGCGGCGATATTTCATTCAGAAGCGAAGCAGGCCGCCACTAGCAGGCTCACTAGACAGGAAGTAATTCAATTACCTTTCATTATGCCTCTTAATAAAACTACACCCTTGCGCATAATTCGATTACTAACGGCTAATTTAAATAGATAATGATCTCGTCGGAAAGATAAACACCTGCGGGCAGTGTGTTTATCGGAGTCGAACGGAAAAAGAAGCGGGCGCTGAAAGCCGTAGCCTACTATACACAGCAAATACTCAAGGGATTCAAGTTATCACTTTCTTTTTTTCTTCGTCAAATACTGTGTATAAAATTATTGCTTGGACTTCTCCTGGACGTCCGATTCTGTTGCTATTGATTCTTGTAATTACGCGCAGCGCGCGCTTAAATATTTTATGTTTAAATGTGGAAAACACCGTAAAATAAACAGAGTGTTTTATTACGTAAACATGAATAACGGCGTGTGAATATAAAACTGAATTCGAAGTGTTCTCGGGAGAAGCGGCTAAAAAAAGAAGCAAACGGACGGATATGGATGGGTTTACGTTCGTTCGCGAGCAACTTATAAATCTTGCACCTTATCGTCTGTTTTTAAAACGACTTAAAAAAATATATATAATACCGATGACATTTCGTCGACTATTAGAAAGAAAAGAGCAGGCAGTAATTTAATACAAAGGCAGAAAAATCTGCGCGTACACAGGACTCGAACCCCCCCGTATAATGTTACAGTTGTTTTTGCAACCTCTTTAAATTTCGCGTATTTTATTCTTCCGTGAAGTCGACACCATCTGTTACTTCTTTACTCTAGGGATTGTACGTTCCTAACTCGTAGGCATGCGTGTTCATCCCGAGTGTATTTTCCTAATTTACGATTGGCTGATTCCGCACGTGGTACCCTAGTTTTCGCGGGCAACGTCAGCCATTTCAGGCTCCTCGTATAATTTGGGCAAACAGTCAAAGAGTTCGGTTGTGTTTCATTTCGTTCTTATAATTCAAGTTTGTAGAGTTGTTTATCTCTCGTGTTCGCGCCCAGCCTCAGCGATTTGAACCTCCTGGTATTTCTTGGGCGAACAGTCAAAGAGTGCGGTCGTGTTTTATTTCGTCTTGATAATTTACGTTTGGAGAGTTGTTTGTCCCTCGTTTCAGCCTCCTGGTATTACTTGGACGAACAGCCAAAGAGTGCGGTTGCGTTTCATTTCGTCTTGATAATTTGAAAGTTGCTTGTCCCTCGTTTTCGCGACTAGCGTCAGCGATTTCAGCCTCCTGGTATTGCTTAGGCGAACACTGAAAGAGTGCGGCCGTGTTTTTTTCGTTTTTATAATTCAAGTTTGTAGAGTTGTTTATCTCTCGTGTTCGCGCCCAGCGATTTGAACCTCCTGGTATTACTTGGGCGAACAGTCAAAGAACGCGATTGTGTTTTATTTCGTCTTGATAATTTAAAAGTTGTTTGTCCCTCGTTTTCGCGACTACCCTCAGTGATTTCAGCCTCCTGGCATTGCTTGGACGAACAGTCAATGAGTGTGCAGTTGTGTTTTATTTCGTCTTCATAATTTAAGTTTGGAAAGTTGTTTATCTCTCGTTGTCGCGCCCAGCGTCAGCGATTTGAGCCTCCTGGTATTGCTTGGGCGAACAGTCAAAGAGTTTGGTCGTGTTTCATTTCGTTTTAATAATTTAAGTTTGAAGAGTTGTTTATCCCTCGTTTCAGCGTCCTGGTATTACTGGGGCGAACAGTCAAAGAACGCGGTTGTGTTTTATTTCGTCTTGATAATTTAAAAGTTGTTTGTCCCTCGTTTTCGCGACTACCCTCAGTGATTTCAGCCTCCTGGCATTGCTTGGACGAACAGTCAATGAGTGTGCAGTTGTGTTTTATTTCGTCTTCATAATTTAAGTTTGGAAAGTTGTTTATCTCTCGTTGTCGCGCCCAGCGCCAGCGATTTGAACCTCTTGGTATTTCTTGGGCGAACAGTCAAAGAGTGCGGACGTGTTTCATTTCGTTTTGATAATTTAAGTTTGAAGAGTTGTTTATCCCTCGTTTCAGCGTCCTGGTATTACTGGGGCGAACAGTCAAAGAACGCGGTTGTGTTATATTTCGTCTTGCTAATTTAAAAGTTGTTTGTCCCTCGTTCTCGAGACTAGCGTCAGTGATTTCAGCCTCCTGGTATTGCTTGGGCGAACAGTCAAGGAGTGTGCAGTTGTGTTTTATTTCGTCTTCATAATTTAAGTATGGAAAGTTGTTTATCTCTCGGTGTCGCGCCCAGCGCCAGCGATTTGAACCTCCTGGTATTGCTTGGGCGAACAGTCAAAGAGTGTGGTCGTGTTTCTTTTTTTTTCGTTTTGATAATTTAAGTTTGGAGAGTTGTTCATCCCTCGTTTCAGCCTCCTGGTATTACTTGGGCGAACAGTCAAAGAACGGGGTTGTGTTTTATTTCGTCTTGATAATTTAAAAGTTGTTTGTCCCTCGTTCTCGAGACTAGCGTCAGCGATTTCAGCCTCTTGGTATTGTTTGGGCGAACAGTCATGGAGTGCGGTTGTGCTTTATCTCGTCTAGGTAATTTAATTTTCGGTGCAGAGTTTTGGAAACCATTCACCAACGCCAGTGCATTTTGTGTATTATCAAGGAGCTTGTGGAAGGCAAGCTGCGATTATGCAATGTGTTAAATTCAGTCATCGCTAATATCTCTCTCTCGCTCTCTCTCAAGGGAACTTTTATCGTCCACTCAAGCTCTTATCCTCGCCCATTCTCATGCTCCGATTGATTGCCTATATTGCCGGTCCTTCCTTCGCCGACTGTTAGTGACGCAGCTTTTCGTATCCGATCTAATTTCAAGATTTCAAGTAACCAAGCAAGTACTTGGTCATCGAACGAAAGATCATCATTTCGAGTGCCCTAACGGCGGAAGCACCGTACGTAGTAAGTGCTTTGAAACTTGTTTTGGGATGAGGTCATAGACGCTCATTGACAATTTACAGCCTGTCCCAGAAACCCTGATTTAAGTGCATTAGTTATTAATATTGACTCACTGTTAGATTAATCGAGGCCTTGGAATAGCAATTTAAATTTTCCGTATTCTTAGAGCCGGTATTTTAGTTTCGTTGTTGGATTTATCCGTAATAAGAAAATACCTTAGCGAGTCGATTCATTCGTTGTGAAATGACAAGGAATTCCATTAGGTAATTATCTCTGGCGCCCTTAAACAAATTATCGTCGATGATCGACCCACGACGCAAATCTCCACTCGAGTTAGGGTATTCCGCGACTTTTTCTTGCGACTATCCATGCGTTGTGTCGTAATTTCGCTAAAGCTTGCAGGTAAATGACAGGAGCAGTCTGGTTTCTTGCCAAGCCGCTCTAACCTTGGATTTGTTACCGCTTCGATCTAATTGAGTCGTACTAGTTCAGCTGGAGCGGTGTGGCATGAAACCTGATTATACGGGTTCGAGTCCCATGTACGGCAGATTTTTTAACATTAACATTTAAATTATAGTGTATTTGAGAGTCCACGATGTAACTGTTAACCAAAATTCGAATCTAAGACAAGAAATTCCGTAGCAGTCTGTCGTTTTAAATAGTCTGATGGTATTGCGAATCGCTCGTCCTTCCTTATTATAATACCGATGTGAACCTGGCGCCCAACTGCATCAATCTTTTTTAATAATCTAGTGGGTTTGTACTCGTTTGTACCGCTTTTTATTTCGTTTGTACCTCAAAGGGCAATAAAATAAAAAATAATTAAAATATAACCGGCGCCCAACTTTTAGATATTTTTATTTCGTTAACGCTTTTCCGTAGAGAATCGTTTGTACCCCTCTTAATTTTGTTTGTACCTTAAAGGGAAGGAAATAAAAAATTATTAAAAAATTACCGTCGCTCAGCTTTAAGATATTTTTATTTCGTCAATGCCGTTCGACAGAGAATCGTTTGTAACTGTTTGTACCTCTTTTCATTTCGTTTGTAGACTTCTGCTATAAAGTTTTCGGAGTACGAGACATGCCACTGGCAGTAAGAAATTTTATGCTTTGCAATTATGAACCTTATAGCTTTTACAACCGTACCTGCTACCCCGATAATAAAACCGGTCATCGCAAACACAGCGATTTAACACAGATGCGAACTTATTCAACCAACTTGAATAATCTGCTAGAAAGACTTTCATTGTAGTTGGATGGGTAAGAAATTTAACAAAATTTATTTTCTAAATATTATAACATGTGTAGTAAATAATGTGTGCATTATGAAACTAAAATTTCTGAAACTTTGGCAATTGAAATTAAATAAGTCAATAAAATAAAATCTGTTATTTTTCGTTAATTAAATTTAACTTTCTAGTTTCATTAAATACACATATGTTGTGCAACTAATTAATAGCTTTGTTGAGCAGAACTTCTTAGCAATTATATTATTATAATAAGAAACAAATTTAAATAATCTAGCTCATTCTATATATTTTTTCAAATACTCAAAAATCATTCACATATTTTCACAAAATAAATGTTATACGATTTAATCATTTTCTCTTAACTTCTAGATTAATGAAAACTTGCCAAACTTTGTGGATGAACTTTTCAACTTATTTTACTGATGTCAGATTTGAGAAGAAACTAAAAAGAAGAATATTATTTTTTCCTCTGTGGCGTAGAATGAAATATGTATATTATTTTTAACGCAAGTATTGCATTTTTTAAGTATTACACATATCATTCTATATTCTAGGAGTTTAATACTATATTTGTTAAGTTTCCTAAATTTGTATGATTCTGAATAATTTTAATGAGTTAATTATTCGATCAATAAGTATCATCAGTAAACTTATTATTTAAATGAAATTAAGTTATTTTAAATTTATTTCACTGTAAATTCTATATTATATGATACCGTATAAAAAAGAATAACATACACTGGAAAAAGTATTCAAGACTTTATTATTGAGAACAACGAAAAAGTTATTACAAGTAAAAACAAAAATAAAGTAAAAATTAACAAAACAATAATTCACGTATATATTTTTTAGTAAAAACATTTTAACTGTTTCAAATGTCCTTCACGTTTTAAATACTAATGGCAAACGATTATCAAATTCTTTCATAGTATTTTTTTAAATATTTCAGACATAATTCATGACATTCATAACTGACATTAACATCATATTTGTTTTATTGAAACTTGTTTGCATATTCTGCCATGCATTGACATGTTTTTTTTTATAACTGAACCTGGGAATATTTACCTTTTATGTTTAGAGTTAATAAAATAAGTCACGGTATGTATAGATGCTTCATTTTAGGATCCGCAGAAAAACATAACAGCATAAAAGTCATATGTTTTTATACGTGATATCTCTTTATCACAAAGAACAAAAGGGTATCATAAAACAGAGGTTCGGTAAAATGAAACATAATTTTTCTTGATGTCGAAAATATTTTACATGAATAGGTTTCTTGACATGTGAATAAGACGTGTATGATAAAATTGAATTGAAAATATCAATATATTAACATTTATAAAATAAAGATGACGTGAAAAAATGTAAAATATAACGGAAATGATTAAATAGCATAATAGAAACCGTTTAAATAGCGACATCGCTTCTGCTGACGAAGCCCCAAATAGGACTGAAACAGCTGTACAGAGGAACGGGACAAAATAACTAGAATCAAAATTGTGAGGTCTTCTATTTACTTAAAAATAAATAAAATCGAACATATGTCCTAATTGTTATTATTTTCTTAAAATTATGTGAGCTTTCCGTATGGCAAAGCTTGTCGGTGAGCTAATAAATCACCCTGTATTTCATATTTACTAAAAATCTATTTATGTATTTCTCGTAATGAAAATTTTAGAATCCACAGAAAAACATACACAAACTACAAACGAATAAAATTTTTGTGAAATCAAATAAACCAGAAGTGTATAAAGGCAGAAATTTGGTATAATTATAATTTTTCAGATTAATTAACATCGTCGATCCTTTATAGCAATTTAACATTTATATGTCTTTATAATATGATCTGAAATCCTGTTATTCAACAATATAAAATATTCTAATTAAAAAAAAACATTTTTTGTTCAATTTTTAAGTTAAAGCAAAAGAGAACAAACAAATTCGCCACCGCGTCTGCGTTCGCAACCGCGCGTCGCCTCAATAAATACTCGGAACCAAATACTGGCAACGAAATTCAACAAACCATAAACATCTGCACCGGCCGGGGTTTAATAGGACCTAAGTAAACAACCCTCCTATCGGGGTGCGGAGAAAGTGTCTCTGTTCCTTAAGGTTCGAAATATATTAGGCCCGTTTCAATAAGGTTCAAATTCGAACGATTTTATTGCTTTTCATTTCGAAACTTTTAAGCATTAGTGTACCTTAACGGGAACCGAAGCATAGCGTTTTTAAAGTTTTGGAAATTATGTTAAAGCGGTCCATACGCTATTTTTTAACATGTCGAAAAACGACCAAGAGGGCTCCAACGACAACGGTTTGTACCTGTTTGTACCTCTTTTTATTTTGTTTATACTTCAACGGGAACCACAGTATAGCATTTTTAAAGTTTTGGAAATCACGTTAAAGCGGTACATACGCTATTCTTTAAGATAACGAAAAATGACCAAGGGGGTTCGAAGGAGAATCGTCTGTACCTGTTTGTTTCCAAAACTTTAAAAACGCTATACTTCGATTCCCGTTGAGGTACAAACCAAATGAAAAGAGGTACAAACAGTTACAAACGATTCTCCATCGAATGGCGTTGACGAAATAAAAATATCTTAAAGCTGGACGACGCGACGGTTATTTTTTTAATAGTTTTTTTTTATTTCGTTCCCTTTGAGGCATAAACAAAATGAAGAGAGGTGCAAACAGGTACAAGCGATTCTCTATCGAAAAGCGTTAACGAAATGAAAATATTTAAAATTTGGGTGCCGGTTATTTTTTAGTTAGGAATATTTTTTATTTTGTTATCCATTGAGGTACAAACGGGTACAAACGGGGTACAAACCCACTAAATTATAAAAAAAAATTCGATGAAGTTGGGCGCCAAGTTCACATCGGTTATTATAATAGTTCAAATAAAATCCGAATCATTAAATAATAAATTATATTCAGATACTTAAGAGAAAATTAAAAAAAAAGTTTATAATTTTATTACCATTTTCTCTTTTTTTTTTTGAACAGACAGATGTAATATATCATGCGTTTTTTTTAAATAAGTATACCAGGTGGAAAGTTTCAAACCCGAACATAGCAAACTTGTATTGAAAACTATGTTTCTATGAATTGCTGCTTGTCATTTGAAGATACAAAAATGGCAATGGTATTAAAGAAAAAAGAAAATAATGAACAATATTATGGTGTTAAAATTATTCCTAAATATTAATACTTTCGGAATATAAATAAAATTTTCAAATTTTAAACGAAAAATTTAGTCGCCTGTCAGGTTTGAAACTTTCAGTTGTTTCAATTAATGGAAAATAATTTATACGTCAGTCAAAAAGTATTATGAATTATTGTACAGAGCAAATAATAGGTAGGTTCTCTTGTCGTTTAAGTTACAACAATTTTCTTTATTAGAATGATAATTGTATTCTACGTCATTGCATACAAAAATATTGTTGTTTTTGATACTATCAATAAACTTGAAATGATGCCATGGGCAATCAATACCGACAAATGTCGATACTAAATCAGTTTTAAATTCAATTGTACTAAGAATTAAATAAGTTTCACACTATTCAAGAATAAGTAACACACAACAGTAAAGAATATTAAAAAAAAAAAAAACATCAATTCCGCAAATCCCGTTGCCATCAACATTGTATTGAAATTAACAAGAATATAATACAAGAAATAAATCCTAACAGTTTTTCATCGTCAGTATGCTACACAGATTAATGTAGTTTTATTTTGAGTAAGAAGCATATTGTACAAAATTCCGGTTATTGAATTGCAAACTTCAAAGCTGACATACCAAGGCGACTACATTTTTCATTTGAAATTAAAAAAATTAATTTCTATTTGAAAGTATTAACACAACAGGAATAATTGTAACAGGATAACATTGGTCTTAATTTTATCTTTCATTTAATACCATTACCATTTTTGTATCTTTAAATGGCGAGCAGTAATCTACAGAAACGTAGTTCTCAATGGAACGTTGCTATGTTCGGGTTTGAAACTTTCCACCCGGTATATAGCAACGGTGTATACTTTTGTAAAAAAAACATGTCAACATATTGTTTTACTGCAATCTGTAGGCAACCAACTACACATATTCAATGCGTTGACATGTTTTTTTTTTATATAAAAGTATACACCGTTGCTATGTATACTTATAAAAAAAAACGCATGGCATGAATATTAATAAATGTGTAGATTATTAAAAATTCAACGATTTCAATAAAATTGAAACCATAGTATGAAAGAGAGAAGGGAAGAACAAAGAAAACTGTAAAAGCCTTTATTAGACGCTAAACTTTAAACGACGACGCAACAGTTATATTTTATTCAAGCCCACCCTCGTCGGCCGTGAATATTTCTTGGGTACACTAGTTTAAATTAAAACAAGCCTAGAAAATTGACTGACAGAAAATTTAAAATATGAAAATTAGAAATCTTGGTGCCAACTAACAAAGTCATATTCAGAACTGTTCCAGTATTTAAAACTTTTTCCGATTTTAAATAGGACTTTAAATTTAAAGTTACTTTAACCTAAAAAAATACATGCGTTTCGCTATTCTTAAAGTAACTTAAAATTAAAGCTTCCTTAAAGCCTGATTATAAGTCACGTGGGGGGCTTAAAGTCTGGGCTTCGCTACAATACTATGAGTTTGAGTTTTGAAAAAGAAATTCCACAGCAGACTTTATCGTGTTCTTTTTTTTTTAATAATCTGATGGTGTTACGAAAGAAGTAATAAGAAAAAGAAGCCGATGTGAGTGTATACGTATGTACAGGAGAATGTGTTAGCTGCATCTTTGGCGTTATCAGCGCGCGAACCGTAAAAAGAAAAGTCGCGTTAATACGACTGCACTCGGAACACTGATCCTCACATTTCCTCTTTTCTGTTTTTATCGCCGGCATCTGAAAGGATTCCCGTTTTATCGTAACAGCGTGCATCTACGTGCACGAAATGCGCCGCGCATTCTGGAAACTTGGTCTGTGGGTAACGACGCTCATGAGGAGGAATCGCCGCGATCCCATCTGCCAGATAAACGGCCCCAACGTCTGGGGGCGGGTGGGTTTCAAAGCTCCTCCGACGTTCTCGGTCGCCCGAACGTGTTAACATTACTGACAAATAGCCCGGAATAAGCACCGCGTTACGAGAGCGGTTTAGACATAATGTTTTCCGCCCGTTTGCTCGCCCCCTTCCCCCCCACAGACTCGATTTTTGTTATTTCTTAATATGAAGCAACCCACCCCACAAAAGAAGAAAAAGGAAAAACTTCATCCCATAACCCGCGCGGCGGAATGCAATTGAAACTCGTCACATCTTTCCCACTTCATTTCTTATTTCGCCCGCACCGATTATATTGTTTCCTCCAGCGTGGGGAAAGTTTTCGCCTTGCTCGGGAATTGTATAATTAAATGAAATTATTTGACTGCGACGGCTATTGGGGATTAAGGTAATGGATTGTGTCGATATTTTGCTTCAGCTTGCTTCAATTTTATCGCTAATGAAATTAATTTTTGTTATTTCTTCTTCTCTTGTGATTTCTTTATATACGTATAAAAAGCAACCCCCTCCCTCCCTCCCCCCAAAGAAAAAAGAAAAACTTCATCCTCCGCAGCGGAACGGAATTGAAAACTCGTCACATCTTTCCCACTTCATTTCTTATTTCGCCCGCAACGATTATATTGTTTCCTCCAGCGTGAGGAAAGTTTTCGCCTTGCTCGGGAATTGCATAATTAAATGAAATTATTTGACTGCGACGACTATTGGGGGTTAAGGTAATGGATTGTGTCGATATTATGCTTCAGCTTGCTTCAATTTTATCGCTAATGAAATTAATTATTGTTATTTCTTCTTCTCTTGTGATTTCTTTCTATACGTATAAAAAGCAACCCCCTTCCTCCCTCCCCCCAAAGAAAAAAGAAAAACTTCATCCTCCGCAGCGGAACGGAATTGAAAACTCGTCACATCTTTCCCACTTCATTTCTTATTTCGCCCGCACCGATTATATTGTTTCCTCCAGCGTGGGGAAAGTTTTCGCCTTGCTCGGGAATTGCATAATTAAATGAAATTATTTGACTGCGACGACTATTGGGGATTAAGGTAACGGATTGTGTCGATATTTTGCTTCAGCTTGCTTCAATTTTATCGCTAATGAAATTAATTATTGTTATTTCTTCTTCTCTTGTGATTTCTTTCTATACGTATAAAAAGCAACCCCCTTCCTCCCTCCCCCCAAAGAAAAAAGAAAAACTTCATCCTCCGCAGCGGAACGGAATTGAAAACTCGTCACATCTTTCCCACTTCATTTCTTATTTCGCCTTGCTCGGGAATTGCATAATTAAATGAAATTATTTGACTGCGACGGCTATTGGGGATTAAGGTAATGGATTGTGTCGATATTTTGCTTCAGCTTGCTTCAATTTTATCGCTAATGAAATTAATTTTTGTTATTTCTTCTTCTCTTGTGATTTCTTTCTATACGTATAAAAAGCAACCCCCTCCCTCCCTCCCCCCAAAGAAAAAAGAAAAACTTCATCCTCCGCAGCGGAACGGAATTGAAAACTCGTCACATCTTTCCCACTTCATTTCTTATTTCGCCCGCAACGATTATATTGTTTCCTCCAGCGTGGGGAAAGTTTTCGCCTTGCTCGGGAATTGCATAATTAAATGAAATTATTTGACTGCGACGACTATTGGGGATTAAGGTAATGGATTGTGTCGATATTTTGCTTCAGCTCGCTTCAATTTTATCGCTAATGAAATTCATTTTTGTTATTTCTTCTTCTCTTGTGATTTCTTTCTATACGTATAAAAAGCAACCCCCTCCCTCCCTCCCCCCAAAGAAAAAAGAAAAACTTCATCCTCCGCAGCGGAACGGAATTGAAAACTCGTCACATCTTTCCCACTTCATTTCTTATTTCGCCCGCAACGATTATATTGTTTCCTCCAGCGTGGGGAAAGTTTTCGCCTTGCTCAGGAATTGCATAATTAAATGAAATTATTTGACTGCGACGGCTATTGGGGATTAAGGTAATGGATTGTGTCGATATTTTGCTTCAGCTTGCTTCAATGTTATCGCTAATGAAATTAATTATTGTTATTTCTTCTTTTCTTGTGATTTCTTTCTATACGTATAAAAAGCAACCCCCTCCCTCCCCCCAAAGAAAAAAGAAAAACTTCATCCTCCGCAGCGGAATGCAATTGAAACTCGTCACATCTTTCCCACTTCATTTCTTATTTCGCCCGCAACGATTATATTGTTTCCTCCAGCGTGGGGAAAGTTTTCGCCTTGCTCGGGAATTGCATAATTAAATGAAATTATTTGACTGCGACGACTATTGGGGATTAAGGTAATGGATTGTGTTGATATTTTGCTTCAGCTTGCTTCAATTTTATCGCTAATGAAATTCATTTTTGTTATTTCTTCTTCTCTTGTGATTTCTTTCTATACGTATAAAAAGCAACCCCCCTCCCTCCCCCCAAAGAAAAAAGAAAAACTTCATCCTCCGCAGCGGAACGGAATTGAAAACTCGTCACATCTTTCCCACTTCATTTCTTATTTCGCCCGCAACGATTATATTGTTTCCTCCAGCGTGGGGAAAGTTCTCGCCTTGCTCGGGAATTGTATAATTAAATGAAATTATTTGACTGCGACGACTATTGGGGATTAAGGTAACGGATTGTGTCGATATTTTGCTTCAGCTTGCTTCAATTTTATCGCTAATGAAATTAATTATTGTTATTTCTTCTTCTCTTGTGATTTCTTTCTATACGTATAAAAAGCAACCCCCTTCCTCCCTCCCCCCAAAGAGAAAAGAAAAACTTCATCCTCCGCAGCGGAACGGAATTGAAAACTCGTCACATCTTTCCCACTTCACTTCTTATTTCGCGCGCCCTCAACGATTTCGTTTTCTCAGGGACGTGGAAAATTATTTTGGAGCAAATGCATAATTAAATTAATTGATTGCTATGGTTCGGGATCAGGTAATGAATCGGGGGCCGATATTTTATGCTTCTTGCCTTCGAACTGCTTGCTGCATGCAGCCAGCCAACGGCAGGCACGGCACACTTCGATTCATCTTGCTCGAATTTTACTGCTAATTAAATTCCGGACGTGCCGCGCGGAAACGACACCGGGGGAGCTATTAGATGTAGTGGAATTTCCGAGAGTAAATGCAAACGAAGTTTTTCGCTGGTTGGTAAATTCTCAACGAACATACATTGATTGCCTCGGGTTTCTTTCGTCCGGTTCTTTTGTCACGTCTCCAAACAAATCAGAATTACTTCGGAATCTCCGGGAAACAGAAATTATTAAATCAAATCCTTCAGGAATTAATGCAACGCAAAATTCCTAACCACTGGCTACGACAGAGTCAACTAATTGTACGGTACATACCTCAAAGGAAGAATAAAGAAAGCATACTGCCGAGTTTATGCCCCCATAATTCAAAATAACCTTCAAATTTCAAATATTCAAATATGTTACGGTGTGAAAAACCGCTTCCAAAAATCGCGGAGCCATAATCTTGCAATCTTGCGACCTACCCTAAGTAGAAACAAGATTGTGCTGAGAAAGCACAGCCAGCAACACAAAGCAAAGCCTAAAGCCTTGAAAAAATTCAATAACATATGAAGACGCCCCCAAAAAACAAACCCAAAATCTATCTGAGGCCAAAACTGGTTCAAAATTTGAACTGAAAGTTCAGCCAGTACGAAAAACCTGTCCGTAACAAAGGGGACAAGCTTGGACAAACTCTGATGAGTTTTCAGTCCACCAGGGCGCCCGATCGAAGTCGCAGGAAATTGCAATTAAAAGCTCAGGCAGGACCGACAGCAAAACGAGCATGCCTTCTTCACCAGGAAATATAGGCGGCCAAAGGGGCCTCGGCTCACATAGGTAAACTCACCACCGTGCCCTGCAGATATCACAACGATGACATGCATACAAATTAATGCACTCAACAAATTAATACACGCAACAAATTAATACGCGCAACACATTAATGCACGCAAAAAAATTAATAAAACCAAACTTGGTTTTCCCCCCGAAATAATAAGGTGGTTTGAACGAATCAAAACCAAATGGGGCGTAAACTAAAGCCAACCCAGTATAAGATGATGTCAAAAGGACCAGTGACGGCGTTAAAGGCCAAGTGAGAAAGCAATTCGTAACTTCGTCGAAATATCAAGTGAACAAAAAAAGCGTATTTCGCAGGAACAAGATGACAAAACAAACTAAAGCGACGACACCGAGTTTTACAACCAGTCATATCGTTTAAAGTAAACATTCATTTTAATTCTCACGGGGAACGAGATGACAAGAAAAAAACTAAAGCGACGCCGAATTTTACAACAAGCTTCGACGATTAAACTAAACATTCAGTTTAATTCCCACGAAATGTCTCGAAAAACGCAGGTGCGGACGTAATTATTGTGAATTCAACGCAGTGAATACTCCGGGCCGACAGATATTGAACATAAGGCAATTAATTAATTAATCGTAGAAACATTTATTGTCGGAGTGCCACAAGATACATAAAAAAACTATCAGCGACTTGCTCCACAAAAATAGACCGAAAACCGTGTATAAGATGATGTCAAAAGAAAACCAATAGCGTTAAAGGTCAAATGTGAAAGCATAACTCCGTCGAAATATCAAGTGAACAAAAAAAGCGTATTTCGCAGGAACAGGATGACAAAAAAAAACTAAAGCGATGCCGAGTTTAACAACAAACTTCGACGCTTAAACTAAACATGTAAGCAAAAAGTTTTTTTTTTATCTTAGACCGGACAGAATTATGATTGGAAACGCACTCAACGTTTCGCTATAGATTTATAGAAACAACTTCATTTACTAAACATTCAGTTTAATTCCCACGAAATGTCTAGGAAAAGGCAGCTGGGGACGTTACTGATTATTGTGAATTGAACGCAGTGAATACTGCGGACTGACAGGTACTGAATATAAGGCAATTAATTAATTAATCGTACAAGCATTTATTGTCGGAGTGCCACGAGATACATAAAAAAAGCTATCAGCGGCTTGCACCGCAAAATTAAATTGAAAACCGTGTTTAAGATGATGTCAAAAGAATCAATGGCGTTAAAGGTCAAGTGTGAAATCAATTCGTAACTCCGTCTAAATATCAAGTGAACAGAAAAAGCGTATGTCGCAGGTATAAGACGACAAAAAAAAACTAAAGCGACGACACCGAGTTTTACAACCAGTCACTTCGTTTAAAGTAAACATTCAGTTTAATTCCCATGAAATATATCAGAAAACAAACGTAACGAATTGTTTGAATTCTTGGCTTCCGGTTGGAACCGCGTATATCGGCTTCTAGCAGCAGCAACACACCACCAGAGCAGCAGCAGCCCTGAGGAAGTTCTACAAACAGTGGAGAACGAAACGTCGGTAGTAGAAGAAATCCGAGAAACGCGGTTTCAACCGGAAGTCAAGAATTCAACCATAGACGACGGCCGCGGAAGCCTTCAAGTTAAACTAAGTTACGAATTGTTGTGAATTCAACGCAGAAATTCGGACTCCGGGCCGACAGAAATTTAACATGAGGCAATTATAATGACGAAACAACGAAATTCCAGAAGGATTTATTGTCGGAGTGCCATGAGATATAGGTATAAATAAACTATCAGCGAATTGCACCACAAAGTTAGATCGAAAACGTAAGACGCAATTTGCGTTACAAAAATACATCGTGCAGTGACCATCTTTATCCGAATATTGCGCCATAGAAAGTAAATGCGACGTACACCGTGGGTTTTGTAAGCGGTTTTTCAAACCGTGACAAACAGCCAATTAAGTGGCCCTCGAAAGAACGAATGGAAGAAGCGGATCCTTGAGTTTGGCCTCCTGATTTAAAGTCAGTTTCAAATTCTCCCCTCGTAGCCGTCTACCATCTACTTCTTCACAGTTTTCATCTAAAACCAACGCCGACATGATTCTCTGTTTACTCAATTTGTGACGTTCCTGTCCTCGCTTGTTACGAATAATTTTTTTGTTTAATCATCTGTCCAAAATCATATGGCAATTGTTATCTAGCTGAGTAGAAACGAAATTGTGTCGAGGCACAGCACAGCCGGCAGCTTAGTCGTGACGGACGTAAGGGTTTACTTAATCGCGAAAATAATTGAGTACCACCTAATGTTAATGAAGGATGTAGTCACACCTTAAAAGTATCAGTCTCGACGTTTACAGTAAACATTCAATTTAATTCTCACGAAAATCTCGGGAAACTGAAATTGTAGAATATTACGAATAGCGATAAAATCAATGCAAAAACACTCAGACTCGGAGAGGCTGATAGAAGTTTAATTTGAAGCAGTTATAATGCCAAAACAGCGAAATCGTAAAAGAATTTTTTGTCGGAGTGTTCTGAGCGGTATATAAAAAAAAAAACGAATTGCACCACAAAATTAGATCGAAAACGAGGAACGTAATTAGCATTATAAAAATGCATATCTGCGTTATGAAGGAGATTGCAAATGAAAGTAATTTTCAATGCAAAATACAAAGGCGAAGAAATTGCGAAAGAAGGAAGTTGAACGAATCAAGAACCGACATGACAAGCCAAAGCCAATCGAGTGAAAGTGATGTCAATAGAAGCCAATGGCTTTAAAAGTCAAGTGTGAAGGCAATTTATAATTCCGTCGAAATAACAAGGTGGACAAAAAGCGTATTTTGCAAGAAATAAGATGGTACAAAAAAGTAACGCGACGCCAAATTTTACAACCAGTCTGATATTTAGGATAAACATTCAATTTAATTCTCACGAAAATCTCAGGAAACCTAATTGTAGACGATTACGAATAATGATGAAGTCAATGCAAAGAGAACTGACAGACTGTAAGCCAATAAAAGTCTTAGCAATTATAATGTCGAAA
This sequence comes from Prosopocoilus inquinatus, assembly GCA_036172665.1. NCBI lineage: Eukaryota > Metazoa > Arthropoda > Insecta > Coleoptera > Lucanidae > Prosopocoilus > Prosopocoilus inquinatus. The sequence goes on along the minus strand of CM069871.1, from coordinate 9,921,447 downwards.
CAACGAAATCGTCCGCAGGATTTCTGAGCTGTAAAAAAAACCGTCTGCAAATTGCACCACAAAATTAGGTCGTAAAAGTGAGACGCAATTAACATAATAAAAATACACATCTGCATTATGACCGAGATCGCAAATAAAAGTTATTTTCAACGCAAAAGATAAAGGCGAAGGAAATGAGAAAGAAGGAACTTGAACGAAACAAAACCGACGTGACAAACCAAAGCCAACTGAGTGAAGATGATGTCAATATGATCCAATGGCGTTAAATGTCAACGCAATGAAAGCAGTTCATGAGTCCGTCGAAGTAACAAGTTGGGATTAACATGGTACAAAAAACTTGGAACGCGACGCCGAGTTTTACAATCAGTCTCAACGATTAGATTAAGCATTCAATTTAATTCTCACGAAAATCCGAGGTCCACTTCCTCTTCCTTTTTGAATTGAGCAAAAATAAATAGCCATTCACATGGCTCAGCTGTAAGTTAGGTGACTTGATGTGGGGGGGGGGGCATTTTTCTGAGCTAAATCTTCTTCCTGTGGAAAAAAAAATTGTTGCATGGAAGTTCAGATTCTGTCTCTTCTCGTTCAAGTTGATTCTAATGATTGTTACCCCCCCCCCAAAAAAAAAAAAATAATTAACTGCTTTTTCTGTCTTGAAGTAAAAATCTAATAAGGCTTTCACCTTTGCGTATTTTCTAATAGAAGAATTTGTTAAAGTTCAGAAGAGAAACTCCTAATTTCTTTTTTTTTGTTAGTTTGTAGTTTATTTGGACGCAGCTGTGAAAGACAATTATTTTCACTCGCCTCCCCCTCTTACGCACCATAAATTCCCCACTAATTTCCGCTCGTTAACGGCAAGCCAAGACGCCGTAACAATGAGACGCAATATTGTAACGGCCGAGACAAAGATCACTGCTCCAGATTAGTGCCCGCGATAAATTTCGCCACATTGTGCGCCCCGCCACTAACACAAAACCCGGGTGTGCGGAGGAGGCCCCACTCGTCCTAACTCCCTTTTGATTCTTATTTAACGCCGTCGTCGCCGGAAGGACTCGCGCGACGACTCCCCCTAATAAGGTTATCGTTACGTTTTCCGCTCTCTCTCTTTCCATTCTCTCTCCCAATTCATACGGAGCAGCAGCCTATTTATTTTATTCTCAGTTGATTTGATAATGGAGTTCCGAGCTTGCGCGAGGTAACTTTAGGTAGGTTGAGGAGGGGAAGGGGGCGAGAGTGTCTCGTGCTCTTTCTTAATCGAATTATCAAAAGAAACTTGGAGAGGAGATTTTTAATGGCATTAATATGAAAGGGTCTTTTTCCTGTCGAGTTTTCTCAAACACGGTAATCTCATTTTTTTTTTTGAGGGGGTGGGGTTGTTGCACTTTGAAATTTTCTTTCCCGTTTAATTTCTTCGCCAGAACTTGGAACTGTACAGCTTGGAAACCCACAGATTTTTTGTAGTCAGAAGAATAAAACTTAGAATTATGTTACGGTTTGAAAAATCTATCACATTTATTCTCGATTATACGCAATGTTCGGAAATCGTGTCGGAATGTCTGTCGTTTTACAGATTCTCGCCTGCTTTTATTACGACGTTAAAAATAAGTTTTTACCATCGGCTTCGACGCAGTTTAATTGGATTTTTATAACACAAATTGTCACACACGGATTTAATTTTGTGGTGCAATTCGCAACATGTTCGCTGTTTCGAATTTTTGTTTATTGCCTTAAGTTAGTGGTATTCAATCGAGGGTTTGCGACCCCAAACGGGGATGCAAGCTAAATGAAAAAAATACCAAATAAATTTAGTTGAATACAAACACATCATTGACAAACTTTTTTGAGAAAATAAGTATTAGTTTCTAAAATATGAAATTTCATTAAATTTGGGTGGGCATGTTACATCAATGTCCCAAAAAGATCTAAATAAATTTCGTCGAATACATATGGACATCATTGATGAACTTTTTTTAAAAAAAAATACAGATTACCTCACGCATCGATTTAATTTTGTGGTGATATTCGCAACATTGATGTTTCGGATTCTTGTTTTGTTGCCTTAAATCAGTGGCATTTAATCGAGGGGTCGCGACCCCGAACGGGAATGCAAGCTAAATGAAAAAATTCTAAATAAATTTTGTTGAATACAAACACATCATTGACAAACTTTTTTGAGAAAATAATATTAGTTTCTAAAATATGAAATTTCATTAAATTTGGGTGGGCATGTTACATCGATGTTCCAAGAAAATCTAAATCAATTTCATCGAATACAAATACATCATTGACGAACTTTTTTGAAAAAAAAATTCAAATTGTCTTGCGCACCGATTTAATTTTGTGGTGCTATTCGCGACATTCGCTTTTTGCATACGTCTTAGCATACCCCGGAACTAAATTGCCTTACGATCCTCGCTGTTTCGGATTTTTGTTTTATTGCCTTAAGTTAGTGGCATTTGATCGAAAACAAAACAAAAAACGGGGATGCAAGCTAAATGAAAAAATTCTAAATAAATTTAGTTGAATAAAAACACATCATTGACAAACTTTTTTAAGAAATAAATATTAGCTTCTAAAATATGAAATTTCATTAAATTTGGGTGAGCATGTTACATCGATGTCCCAAAAAATCTAAATAAATTTCATCGAATACAAATACATCATTGACAAAATTTTTTGAGAAAAAATTATTCAAATTGTCTCACGTACCGATTTAATTTTATGGTGCAATTCGCAACATTCGTTTTTTGTATAGGTCTTAGCATGCCTTACAATTCTCGCTGTTTCGGATTTTTGTTTTATTGCCTTACGTTAGTGGCATTTAATCGAGGGGTGAGATGCAAGTTAAATGAAAACATTCTAAATAAATTTAGTTGAATACAAACACATCATTGACAATCTTTCTTGAGAAAAAAATATTAGTTTCTAAAATATGAAATTTTATTTAATTTGGTCGGTATGTTATGTTATGTCGCACTGTCAACATGTTTCAATACCATCGCCTTAAGTAAACATTGTCGCCCGGAGTTTCTATTTTTAGCTTGGATAACACAACCTATTACAAGCGTCTGCAGCGGAGTTTCCGGGTCTTGCGCGAGAACCAGAGTGAATGTTTATTTTAAGCGGCGAGGCCAGCCATAAAAATTGCGTTCACATTTCGCACACATTGCATGCCATTGGTCCTCTTTACGTCAGCTTACATCCGGTCGGTTTCTTTTGAAGTCACGATAATTTCGATTCTTTCAATTTTTTCGTGCTTTTTTTTATTTCGACGGAAAGATTAAATTGCGTTCGCATTTTACATTTCATGCTATTGGTCTTCTTTACGTAGGCTTACACCCGGTTGGTTGGTTGGATGATTTCGATCCGTGCCATTCCTTCCTTCGTTAAGGGTAAGGCCAGTTTTGGCTTTATTAATTTGCGAAGAGCCTGAAGCACGTCAGTCGTCGTTATGATGTCCCCAGGGCCCGGTGTTGGTATTTTAGGGGTCTCTGGGGCCTGGAGGACGGCACACATTTTGGATATTGTCGAGGAATTTCGGCGGAAGTTTCCTGAGGTACGACATTTTTGGAGCTTATTTTCAAAATACAACATGTCCACAAATTAAAATTTTGAGATATAGGTGTCGTTATGTATTCTATAACCTCATCTACAAGTTGGTTATTTTATCTTCATAGCAAACCACAATCAGTCCTATTATACAGGGTGACTAATAATTCTTAAAATTTCAAACTGCAATAAGTTCTGCTTATTTTGGTTTTCTAACAGTCTAACCGTCGGAAACCAAAAAGGATGTCAATGCTTGTAATAGAAGGTACTGAACCGCAATAATGTGTAACATTTATGGGTGTTCTGTAGGGTTTGTTTTAGTTGCTTTTAATAACTGTTTTTTTTTTCTTAATAAACTGTTTCTTCAAATCACGACTTTTTTTTTCAAAATGCAGCATGTCAAAAACCTCATTTTTGCATAAAGTATACATTAGAAATTTACCAAACTATGTATACAATGTCCACAAATCAATACCTATTGAAGGAAACAAAATTGCTTGAAAATCTCAACACATTATAGAGAAACATGTTTTTGCCATTTATCTCGAGAAACAATTTTTTGGACGTGTTGCACTTTGAAAATAAGCCCCTCATTTGGTCGGTTATTATGTGGCGCTTGGAGGACGGAAACTCTTTCAAGTTGTCTCAGCCTTGTCTCTCCTCGTTATTAAGGGACACGCTTTTTCGTATAGCCTTTAAATTTTACCTTACGACAAAAAGCATATTTTGCAAGAAATAAGCACGACGACGAGTTTTACAACCAGACTCGATGTTTAGAATAAGCAATCAATTTAATTCACGGGAAAGTCTTGGGAAACACAATAATTGTAGATGATTAGGTACGCATGGTGGTGAAATCAATGCAAAAAGAACACAAACTCCAGGCCCGTAGAAGTCTAACATAAGGCAATTATAATGACTGCCGAAACAGCGAAATCTTAAAAGAATTTATTGTCGGAGTGTTCTGAGCTGCATAAAAAGAAAACTGCCACCTCCTGCGAATTGCACCACAAAATTAGATAGAAAACGTGGAACGCAATTAGTTATTATGTTATTATGTGACGCCTGGAGGACGGAAACTCTTTCGAGTTGTCTCAGCCTCGTCCCTCTTTGTTATTAAGGGACACGCTTTTTCGTACGTAACTTTTAAGTTTTACCTTACGACATACTGCAACAAGTTGACAAGAAGCATATCTCCCGAGTAATAAGCGCGACGCCGAGTTTTACAACCAGACTCGATGCGATTTAGAATAAGCATTCAATTTAATTCACGGGAAAGTCTTGGGAAACACAATAATTTTAGATGATTGGTATGGTGGTGAAATCAATGCAAAAAGAACACAAACTCCAGGCCCGTAGAAGTAACATAAGGCAATTATAATATGATTGCCGAAACAGCGAAATCGTAAAAGAATTTATTGTCGGAGTGTTCTGAGCTGCATAAGACCACAGCCACCTCCTGCGAATTGCACCACAAAATTAGATAGAAAACGTGGAACGCAATTAGTTATTGTATTATTATGTGACGCCTGGAGGACGGAAACTCTCTCGGATTGTCTCAGCCTCCTCCCTCCCCGTTGTTGAATGGCGGTTTTTAAGTTTTACTTTACGACGTACTACAGTTTTCGTTTATCATATAATTTAAAGGAGATTAACTTTCTTAAAGCAACACGTATCATCATCAAAATTACTTAATTAATAAATTGTGTACTCAAATTTCAAGCAATTTAAAAATGAAATTGGGGGTCTTTAAACCTATCATTATACTTTCGCCTCGTTTTAACATCACTCATCGCATCACGCATCGAATTTCGTTACAGTAATAATAATAATAATAATAAGCAATCTGAGAACATTTTCGTGTTTTTCGACCTGAAAACCTAAACACAACGTGTTTATCGATTTCCTTTGTTATCTCTTCGGCGTTTTCGTGTTGTACATACTTGTACATAGCTTCTTGTAAATACCAGCCGGGCTCGTACGCATGCATCTTTAATGCGTTATGAAAGTTTGAAATTGACATCCAATTAATTATTTATGCCATCAATTTTTGCTCGCTACGTGTATACAACAACATACACGACCGACGTCTTTGAAGATACTCGGAAATTTAATTATGGCCCTCGTGAATAGCATGTCGTATCCATTGAAGACGACGCACACCATCTTGTCCGATGGGTAATCACTTTGATGGAAATGTGTGTACATGTATACGAGGAGAAACAAGCACAAGCAAGCAATCACCGAAATGATTGATTGGGCCTAATTACATTAAGCGCTTTCTCCTCCTCTCTCTCGATTGAATTATTTAAATCGTAAAGGATTTAATTGCTCGCGTTAATAACGCGTGTTCGAAGGAGGCGGGCTTTGCTTGCTCGCTTGTTTATTTGTTTGTAAATAAACGACACGTGGCTTGGGTTAGTCGAAAAGACATCCCCGATTTATCTCGTCCTGCTAAATAGGAACGCCATGACTGTACACTTCTTGGCAATCTATTCTTGTTAAGTGTAGACAGATCGTTTCGGATTGTCTAGAGTCCAGAGGCTAAAATTAGAACTTATGCAAATTTTTATTTCGGGTTTGTGTGCGTTCCGATTTTTCATTTCGTCGAAAGTCATCTCGAAATATCCCTAAACTGCACTTAAAAATTCGTTTGTGAATGAACAGTATTTGTGTACTTTTAATTCCAGGCGGTGAAAATGTGAGAGTATTTCGCTGAAATAAATGTTTATCCTTGCGAGCAGGATGTTTCAAAATAATCGTAAAATCGATGAAGCTTTCCGTTTGTTAAGTGCGAAAATCGACATGAATGACATGATTGAAAAAGATTGTAAAAAATGCGTGAATTTTTTTTTCTTAATTCAAAAGCTGAATGAAAGCAAATTTGAAAACAGGAAGGGAGGAGCGACATCTAGAGATTATTACACGAATAAGAAAAATAGAATACGTTCGAAAAATTTTCAATGAAACTGTCTAAGAAAAAAAAACATGTCGGTAGAACAACTGTCACTTGTCGGTTTCTATTTTATCGACTTTTATCTTGCACTTGAGGTTAGGTTTTCTTTCTTTAAAAACGACACCGATGATGCTTTCCGTTTCTTAAGTGCGAAAATCGACATGAATGACGTGATTGAAAAAGATTGTAAAAGATGCGTGAATTTTTTTTTTTAATTCAGAAGCTGTATGAATGCACATTTAAAAACACGAAGGGAGGAGCGACATCTAGAGATTATTACACGAATAAGAAAAATAGAATACGTTCGAAAAATTTTCAGTGAAACTGTCTAAGAAAAAAAAACATGTCGGTAGTACAACTGTTACTTGTCGGTTTCTATTTTATCGACTTTTATCTTGCAGTTGAGGTTAGGTTTTCTTTCTATAAAAACGACATCGATGAAGCTTTCCGTTTGTTAAGTGCGAAAATCGACATGAATGACGTGATTGAAAAAGATTGTAGAAGATGCGTGAATTTTTTTTTTAATTCAGAAGCTGAATGAATGAAAATTTGCAAACAGGAAGAGAGGAGCGACATCTCGAGATTATTACACGAATAAGAAAAATAGAATACATTCGAAAAACTTTTCAATGAAACCGTTTAAGAAAAAAAACATGTCGGTAGTACAACTGTCACCTGTCGGTTTCTATTTTATCGACTTTTATCTGGCACTTGAGGTTAGGTTTTCTTTCTTTAAAAACGACACCTATGAAGCTTTCCGTTTGTTAAGTGTAAAAGATGCGTGATTTTTTTTTAATTCAGAATCTGAATGAATGAAAATTTGAAAACAGGAAGAGAGGAGCGATAAATAGAGATTATTACACGAATAAGAAAAATCGAATACGTTCGAAAAACGAAAAGAACGAAAGATTGTAAAAGATGCGTGAATTTTCTTTTAATTCAGAAGCTGAATGAATGCAAATTTGAAAACAGGAAGAGAGGAGCGACATCTCGAGATTATTACACGAATAAGAAAAATAGAATACGTTCGAAAAACTTTTCAATGAAACTGATTAAGAAAAAAAAACATATCGGTAGTACAACTGTCACTTGTCGGTTTCTATTTTATCGACTTTTATCTTGCACTTGGGGTTAGGTTTTCTTTCTATAAAAACGACACCGATGAAGCTTTCCGTTTGTTAAGTGCGAAAGTCGACATGAATGACGTGATTGAAAAAGATTGTAAAAGATGCGTGAATTATTTTTTTTTAATTCAAAAGCTGAATGGAAGCAAATTTGAAAACAGGAAGGGAGGAGCGACATCTAGAGATTATTACACGAATAAGAAAAATAGAATACATTCGAAAAACTTTTCCATGAAACCGTTTAAGAAAAAAAAACATGTCGGTAGTACAACTGTCACTTGTCGGTTTCTATTTTATCGACTTTTATCTTGCACTTGAGGTTAGGTTTTCTTTCTATAAAAGCGACACCGATGAAGCTTTCCGTTTGTTAAGTGCGAAAATCGACATGAATGACGTGATTGAAAAAGATTGTAAAAGATGCGTGAATTCTTTTTTTTTTTTAATTCAGAAGCTGAATGAATGCAAATTTGCAAACAGGAAGAGAGGAGCGACATCTCGAGATTATTACACGAATAAGAAAAATAGAATACGTTCGAAAAACTTTTCAATGAAACTGATTAAGAAAAAAAAACATATCGGTAGTACAACTGTCACTTGTCGGTTTCTATTTTATCGACTTTTATCTTGCACTTGGGGTTAGGTTTTCTTTCTATAAAAACGACACCGATGAAGCTTTCCGTTTGTTAAGTGCGAAAGTCGACATGAATGACGTGATTGAAAAAGATTGTAAAAGATGCGTGAATTTTTTTTTTTTAATTCAGAAGCTGAATGAATGAAAATTTGCAAACAGGAAGAGAGGAGCGACATGTCGAGATTATTACACGAATAAGAAAAATAAAATACGTTCGAAAAACTTTTCAATGAAACTGATTAAGAAAAAAAAACATGTCGGTAGTACAACTGTCACTTGTCGGTTTCTATTTTATCGACTTTTATCTTGCACTTGAGGTTAGGTTTTCTTTCTATAAAAGCGACACCGATGAAGCTTTCCGTTTGTTAAGTGCGAAAATCGACATGAATGACGTGATTGAAAAAGATTGTAAAAGATGCGTGAATTCTTTTTTTTTTTAATTCAGAAGCTGAATGAATGAAAATTTGCAAACAGGAAGAGAGGAGCGACATGTCGAGATTATTACACGAATAAGAAAAATAAAATACGTTCGAAAAACTTTTCAATGAAACTGATTAAGAAAAAAAAACATGTCGGTAGTACAACTGTCACTTGTCGGTTTCTATTTTATCGACTTTTATCTTGCACTTGAGGTTAGGTTTTCTTTCTATAAAAGCGACACCGATGAAGCTTTCCGTTTGTTAAGTGCGAAAATCGACATGAATGACGTGATTGAAAAAGATTGTAAAAGATGCGTGAATTCTTTTTTTTTTTAATTCAGAAGCTGAATGAATGCAAATTTGCAAACAGGAAGAGAGGAGCGACATCTCGAGATTATTACACGAATAAGAAAAATAGAATACGTTCGAAAAACTTTTCAATGAAACTGATTAAGAAAAAAAAACATGTCGGTAGTACAACTGTCACTTGTCGGTTTCTATTTTATCGACTTTTATCTTGCACTTGAGGTTAGGTTTTCTTTCTATAAAAGCGACACCGATGAAGCTTTCCGTTTGTTAAGTGCGAAAGTCGACATGAATGACGTGATTGAAAAAGATTGTAAAAGATGCGTGAATTTTTTTTTTTTTAATTCAGAAACTGAATGAATGAAAATTTGCAAACAGGAAGAGAGGAGCGACATCTCGAGATTATTACACGAATAAGAAAAATAAAATACGTTCGAAAAACTTTTCAATGAAACTGTTTAAGAAAAAAAAACATGTCGGTAGTACAACTGTCACTTGTCGGTTTCTATTTTATCGACTTTTATCTTGCACTTGAGGTTAGGTTTTCTTTCTTTAAAAACGACACCGATGAAGCTTTCCGTTTGTTAAGTGCAAAAATCGACATGAATGACGTGATTGAAAAAGATTGTAAAAGATGCGTGAATTTTCTTTTTTAATTCAGAAGTTGAATGAATGAAAATTTGCAAACAGGAAGAGAGGAGCGACATCTCGAGATTATTACACGAATAAGAAAAATAAAATACGTTCGAAAAACTTTTCAATGAAACTGATTAAAAAAAAAACTTGTCGGTAGTACAGCTGTCACCTGTCGGTTTCTATTTTATCGACTTTTATCTTGCACTTGAGGTTAGGTTTTCTTTCTTTAAAAACGACACCGATGAAGCTTTCCGTTTGTTAAGTGCGAAAATCGACATGAATGACGTGATTGAAAAAGATTGTAAAAAATGCGTGATTTTTTTTTCAATTCAGAAGCTGAATGAAAGCAAATTTAAAAACAGGAAGGGAGGAGCGACATCTAGAGATTATTGCACGAATAAGAAACATAGAATACGTTCGAAAAACTTTTCAATGAAACTGTTTAAGAAAAAAAAAACATGTCGGTAGTACAACTGTCACTTGTCGGTTTCTATTTTATCGACTTTTATCTTGCACTTGAGGTTAGGTTTTCTTTCGTTAAAAACGACACCGATGAAGCTTTCCGTTTGTTAAGTGCAAAAATCGACATGAATGACGTGATTGAAAAAGATTGTAAAAGATGCGTGAATTTTCTTTTAATTCAGAAGCTGAATGAATGCAAATTTGAAAACACGAAGAGAGGAGCGACAAATAGAGATTATTACACGAATAAAAAAAATAGAATACGTTCGAAAAACTTTTCAATTAAACTGATTAAGAAAGAAAAACATGTCGGTAGTACAACTGTCACTTGTCGGTTTCTATTTTATCGACTTTTATCTTGCATTTGAGGTTAGGTTTTCTTTTAAAAACGACAACGTCAAGCCAGTCTTTACAACAGACGTCGAATCATCTTTATCATCATATTTATTGAAACCGAAAAAGACGTTACTGTGAAATGCAATGTTGCCAACTCACTCGTACTTTTTTTTTAAAGAAAAACTCGCGTTTTGTCGTTAAGAATCGTATCAACCCGATTCCATGCTTAACGATAATAAATAAAACTACAGACATGTTAAATTTGATTTAAAAAAATATTGCAAATCGTTTTTGATTGCAGTGAAAACTTCGAGCAGCCTCTGTCCAGCTGTTTTAATTTTTCTCACTTTTTCGTATTATACGTTCATTTCGCTTTTTTTATTTATTAAAACATGAGTGTTATCGTCTTATAAATTAAAGCGTCTTTGTTTGTTGCGTGCGCAAAGAATATTCCGTGTTCTTTTTTCCTTTTTTTAAGCGATCTATTTTATTTCTTCAACTTTCCTTCATTCAGTCCAGCGTTAGACTTTCATTTTATTTTTTGTTTGTTTTTTTTTTGGTTTGAATTTAAGCGTTCCTCTTTTGTTTGCCATAAATCGATATTTTCAGTTTCTGAAATTTGTTTTTATTTATTTATGCATTTTTCATTTCCTTTAACAACATGAACATGAACATGAGGTTCTCACTGCAATCAAAAACGATTTGCACAAAATTTGTCTAAAATTTAACAACATCGTTCGTTCGTATTTTGTTTCTTTTTTTTGTTTAATTTACGTTTATTTACTTTTTCCTATTTTGTTCTCAATTTGCCCTTTTTTTTATCCAAATCGGGATTACATTTTTTTATTTTAAGCAATTTTTTTGTTTAAATTTAAGCCATCGCGTTTTGTTTCTGAATTTTATTTTATTTTTTTCAAAATTTTCCAAGAAGGAATCCCGCCTAAGATACCTTCATTTTTGTCTTCGATTTTTAATTTGGTTGGGTTTGGAATTTTCTTCTTCTTTTTAATCAATGCGATCGTCGATCGTCTTTTGTTTATGCTATTTTATTTTATTTTTAAAAATTTTTCGTTTTTTTTACAATTTGCCCCTGTCTCTTTGCGGGTTAGGTTTTTTGTTCCTCTTAATTAAAACGATCGTCTTTTGTTTCTGAAATTTATTAATTTTTTGTTTGTTTGTTGCTTCCGCAAAGAACATTACGTGCTTGTTTTTTCATTTTTAGCAAGATCGTTCGATCGTCTTTTGCTTTTGCTATTTTATTTTATTTTTAATTTTTTTTTTTCGTTTTTTCTTTTCAATTTACCTTTGTCTCTTTCAGGATTAGATTTTTTCCTTATTTTGACTGATCTTTTGTTAAAATAGCAAAGGAGACTGTGGTTTGAGAAACAATTGAAAATTAATCTCCGCCGACAATAATTTTATATCCGTAGATACGTATTTACGGCAGCTAAGCTGAAGCGTACTGAAGATGGCAGCTTAGCTGCCAAAATACGTATCTACGAATTTAAAATTATTGTGGTCGGAGATTAATTTTCAATTATTGATCTTTTGTTGTTTAAGTTTAAGCGATCGCTTTTTTTTCTAAAATTTGTTCCTTTCTTTCTCTCCAAATTCAATTCCCAATTCAAAAATTTTTGGTCTATTATGTGTATCGCGGAGTAAATCCGGGAACACACTGTAGAATAGTGTGGGACTTAGCTTTTTGTCTTGGACTTAACACTTCGTGTTGGACGTATTTCTTAGTATGGGACGTACATATTGTTGTTTTGTCAGTCGAAGTGAGCGCCGGCCGTTGCTAAACGTGGGAGGGCCAAGAGAGTCGTCCATGCGCAAGCGAGACAAGAGGTCGTCCTTACGCAGGTAAGACAAGGGGGCAGTCCATACACATAAATGATTGAAAATCATATTTTCATTGACAGATTCGACGAATTACCTTACGTGGCGACACAATGAGTGACAACAGCGCGAAAAATTAAGCGCCATTTTCACCAGTGTTGGTGTTAGTTAACGAATCTGTTAAGTTAACCGAGGCCCTCAAATAATTGTCATTTGTTTTTAGCTACATACGGAAGCAAGTCTTTACTATAGTTGTATTTGATTACAATTACTTTGAATTTATTTATTGAATAAATGCCTGTAAATTCGTGGGGCCGAATTAGCCATTATGTAGATGATTCGTTCGCAGAGATAAGCGGTTTGAATTGATGGGGATTTTTGTTGGGCAGTTGTCACTGACGCCCTCAAAGTATTTATCGTCGTAGTATTACGACCCATTTCCCCTGTTTCCATCTGAGTTAGGGAATTTCGCTTCTAACTACGCATTAAAAACGTGATCTCCGGAATTAACGGAGCGCAGTCCCCTCGAGACGAAGAAGAATTTTTCGAAAGGCTTTCTGTCGCGGTAATGAAAACATAAACGTTCGTTAATTCGGTGGCGTGCGCGACACAACACACGATTATAGACGGGGAATTACCGGAGCGCGGCCCGATCGAGGCGACCTCTGAATTAAACACACACCGGATCGTAAACATGTGTTGATCGTGATTCACGGTGGACGGACACACGGCCAAACGACGACGTGTGCTCTGTATTTATAGTTGCTCAATTAATCGTCGTTTTGTTTTACTTTTCGCCTCTTCCAAGCCAAAATAAACCGTGGTTATTGTTGGATTGGGATTGCACCGCGCTGCGAGAGATATTTAACGGTCAAGTTTATAGCAACAACGTCTCTTGAAGACTGTCATCACCAGAGAAAGGAATTCAGGCCGCATTGGACGCTTTTTACGCCGTCACTCTTGTCATCTTTCCGCTGCTTCCATGCAACGAATTGTCATTGAGTGGGAGGGAAAGGAGGAAGCAGAAATTACTGTAGGCGGGGCTAATACAGTCCGAGTATTAAACTTACTTATTGTGCGTGGAACAAGTGGCCCTAATTCTTTTCCCTGGTCATCACGAAACATTCTCGACAATTTTGGGGTTAAAAAAAACGTTCTATGTCTCAGATAGTTTTTGATTTAGTCTTATTTGTAGAAATAAATAATAATAATAAAGACAAAATCAAAATTTCCAATCTATCCTATTGGAGTGTGATGGATGCAACGAACGATGCCGACGCGACGTTGACATAATTTTCAGCAAACTGAAATTTCCCGTGAAACCAAATTAAAACCGAAGTTGTTGTCTACAAAAGCGTTCATGTCGCGTCTGGCTAATAAAAGTTAGTAAATTAGCAACGTGAAGGTTTTAAAAGTTGGCGTTCCCCATTGTCGTCGAGTTTTGCGTGAGCATTAATGCATGCATTCCCGCAAGGAAAAACGACGGGAAGGCAACTTCCAGTCGCCCGCTAATATCAAAACCGAAACCGGGCCACCCAGCAAACTTTAAATAGTCATCTATTATTTAAGCTAATCTACGTTAAAAGTTAAATGCGGTTTGCAGTTTGTTACTGCGGGGAAATCTATTCGAAAATGAGATTTGCCAACTTCTATGCAACACTGCGACAATGTTTTGTGCAACCCGCCCCGCGTTCGTTCCGTTTTTTGACCCCCTCACCCCCCGATTAATTAAATTGTCAAAAGTGAAACTCATCCGGGTTCCATTAGTTTGGCGAATTAATGGAATCCGGTAATCGGTAGAGTAAATCATTAATCAGTTTCAAATGCATACTTAACTCGGGAGCCGTTCGGCTTTTTTAATGGCTCCTATGACTTGTTTATGGTTGCTTTTGAAACATGGTTAATTTCACCAGTAATATGTGAGGCCAACATAACCTAAACACCATCATTTCAAATCGCAGGTATGCGCATTTCATCCACGGAATATTAAGTTAATTCATGATTGGCTGATTTCGCACGTGGTATGTTTATTTTTGCGTTTAGAGCGACCACCTCGATTTCCCAGCATTGTCGATGAAACCACTCTGCGCCGCCACTGCAATTTTTCGCTAATTAGAAGCCCATGAATTTCCAAAGGTCAGTTATGCGAATGTGCGACGCGTTGCTTCAATCGTTCTTAAAACGTTTTGGCCGCGTCTTTCTCACACAGGCTTTAAGTGCTCGTCTTTTAGTATCAGACATAAATATCTTCTAGTATCGGACATTTCTTTTGGGTCTCGAACGTATCTCTCCAATTGGACCATAATTATCTCTGGCGTCCACAAACAAATTTCCGTCGAAGTTCGACCCATACCCCTCTCCCCCCTTCCCTTCACCAGTTAAGGAATTCCGCGGATAAATGACAACGAATTTTCATTAAAAAGGGCATCAAGAGTAGAAGCGTGTATGAAACGCTTCTAAACTGTAAATTTTTCATTCTCTTCTTATACATGGCCGGACCGTATAAATTTACAATTAATTATAAATTGTGGTCCGCTTCTATCAATTTTTTTTTTGGGTGATCTTTAATTAAAACAAAATAACTAGAGAGAGCAAGGCTCCGCACCAGTCTTGAAAAGATCGCCCAAGAATGATGATGAAATAGCTGTCAAAAACAAGAAAAAAAAAACTATGTATTTTAGTTCAATAATGTAGTTAATCAAAAATTGCCCCCAAAATCACGGTGCTACCCTGGTACCCTAGATGTAATTATTTTTTTTTTAATTTATGATTATGTGTTATTAGTTCACTGTTAAGACTTAAAACTTTACGACTTCGATTCTCTGCATAACATACGAAACGTGTATGAAACGCTTCTAAACTGTAAATTTTTCATTCTCATCTTATACATGGCCGGACCGTATAAATTCACAATTAATTATAAATTGTGGTCCGCTACTATCATTTTTTTTGGGCGGGTTATCTTTAATTAAAACAACAAATGAGTTAGGGAAGTGTCGAAAATTTAAATGCGTTTCCAAATTGCGCTGCTTCTTCTTCTTTTCAAAACTTAGTTTTTTTTTAATTAAGTCTATGTACAAGATCAGGCGCGAATGTTTACTCCAACCAGTGTTGCCAATCAACCCAATCAAAAATTCCTTTTCGGCGTACAGTACTTCCCTAGAATTCCGTAAATTAATCAGGGACATTTAAATAGGTCGAGGTTAAAGTAAAAAAAAAGGAATTACAGTGAAACAGTAAAAAATATTTTAACATGAATTTATTTAAAAGAAATTTCTGCAATTAACTGTTAAAACTAACGAAAGAAAAATATTAAAGCAACCTAATCGAGCACTTCGATGCGTTTTGCAGCTATCAGCGGCAGTGTTGCCAACACGTCAAATTTCGAAGTTCATGCCTTTTTTTTAGAGAAGAAAATCGAATTTTAAGGTTAGTTTTGTAGTTTTGTCTTTCAAACGTAACGCGATCGTCACTTGTTTATTTATGTATTACTGTTTTTAAATTTGAAATAATTCTTCCTCAAACATTTCCGTACCTTTTTGAATTTTTTCTTGCGATCTTCTTATTAATTTTCATCTTCAGACGTTTCTGATTTTTTTTATCGTTGCTGCCCTTATTTTTTAGTTTTTTATTTTTTCCTTTCTTTTTCTCTCTCGAAATTATTTCTTTTCTTTTCGTAAAAAGCATTACAATCGTCGTTTGTTTTTCTTTGTTTTGGTTTTCCGTCGTGAAATTTACGATCGTTGTTTGTTTTTTTTTTCTTTTCGTTCTGAAATTACACACAGGCTTTAAGTACTCGTCTCTTAGTATCAGACATGAATATCTTCTAGTATCGGACATTTCTCTTGGGCAACGAACGTCTCTCTCCAATTGGACCATAATTATCTCTAGCGTCCACAAACAAATTTCCAAATTAGTTCGACCCACTACCCCTCTCCCCCCTACCCCTCATCACAACAGTTAACGAATTCCGCGTATAAATAACCACGAATTTTTATTTAAAAAAAAACATTAAGAGTAGAAGCAGGCTTCTTTCAGCTAAAACAAAAGCTAAGAGGTCTGAATTATTTTTTTTTATCTAGTATGAAAAGACAAGGGGACTAATTTGAATCCGGAAAGAATCCTGTGCGGAAGTCATTTTTTATTAAAATCGATGGAACTCAAGTGGATTATTCGTATCTCGAAGGACCAAAGGTAGAAAATCTTGATTATTTGGGTGGATTGTTCATGTCTGCAATTTCAAAAAACATGAATTAATTTAAATCTAAGAACAATCCCGTGGGGGAGTTTCTTTTTTTGTTGTAATCGACACGGAAGTTGGAACTAAAAAGGGTTATTCGAATCTTGAAGGACCAAAGTTGGGGAAAAACTTAATGATCTGGTTGGATTCTTTTATATTAAGAATGAAGAGACAAGGGGACTAATTTGTATCCAGAAACAATCCCGTGCGAAAGTCATTTTTTATTACAACCGATGGGAACTAAGCCGCACCTCGAAGGACCAAAGATGGAACAACTTGATTATTTGGGTGGATTGTTTCATATCTGCAATTTAAAAAAAAAAAAAACAAGAAGATTAATTTAAATCCAGAAAGAATTCCGTGGGAAAATCTTTTTTCTGGTGCAATCGACATGGAAAATGGAACTCAAATGGTTTATTCAAATCATGAAGGACCAATGTTGGGGAAAAACTTGATGATTTGGTTGGTGGTTTGATTGTTTGGATTCTTTTATGTTAAGAATGAAGAGAAAAGGGGAATAATTTGTATCCAGAAACAATCCTGTGCGAAAGTCATTTTTTATTACAACCGAAGGGCACCAAGCCGAACCTTGAAGGACTAAAAATGGAGAAACTTAATTATTTGGGTGGATTGTTTCATGTCTGCAATGAAAGAAACAAGGGGTTTAATTTGAATCTAGAAACAATACCGTGGGAAAGTCTTTTTTTCTGGTGTAATCGACACGGAAGGTGGAACTCAAATGGATTATTCGGACCAAAGTTGGGGAAAAATTTGATAATTTATTTGGATTCTTTTATATCTAGAATGAAAAGGCAAGGGAAATAATTTAAAATCAGAAACAACCCTGCGGAAAAGTCATTTATTGATGAAAACATTCTGCGATGCCAGTGCAATTTTGCACTAATTAGAAGACGCCGGTGAATTTGCACAGGTAAGTTGTGCAAATGCGCGACGCGACGTGTGATTCTTCTGAACATTTTCGGTCCTTCTCTCTCATTGGCTTTTAGCGTCGGATGAGATGATATCACACATATATCAGCGAATATAAAAAAATGGCGACGAAACACAACGAGAAAGAATTCTGAAGGGACAGAAATTTTTGAGGGCGATTTTATATTCGATGATCAACTGTCGATCGCAATTATAATCGTCACTCGACTGACCAAAAAAATCCAAGACTGCGAAGAAATTTCAAATTTCAAAAAAAAAATCACTTCGTCAACAACTACAACAAAAAAAGCAACTCCAAATCTCTCCTGGAAAATCGTAGCGACGAACTAACCGTGACGTTCTGCAGAAACAAATGACCATCGTCAATTAACAAAAAAAGGAAGTTTTTGACTTCAGTACTTACGAAATAGAAGGGAAAAAGGAATAAGACAAAGAAAAAAAAGAAAAACAAGTGATGGTTCCAGTACAGGTCTGCCCTCGGACGTTTTCGTTGTCGTAGCCTTGTTTCCTTGCAGATTCCCTCGAAAGTTTTCACCAACCCCGTTGTCGTCGGATGGCGCCACAAGCGGCCAATGTCCATAGTTATTACTAGGTTAACCATTGTCATAAATAAATTCAAAATCAATTATCGCGAATGAGTTTGGAAATTTCCTCGCAGGGAATAAACGCAGGGCAAAAAGAGAAAGAGAAAGAGAGAGAGGGTGTGAGAGAGAGAGAGAAGATGCAAGTCCGCGAGTTGCAATTCAAAAGAGAGAGAGAGAGGGAAAGAGAGAAGAAGATGCAAGTCCGCGAGTTGCAATTCAAAAGAGCAAGAATTAGAAAGATCGAACAATTAATGTTGATTTCACAAATTACTGTAACAGCCACAAGCCTCCACCCGCTAACGGTAACTTATTAGCCTCTATTGTGCCCTTAAGTTTGGGGTGGTGGGGTTGGGGAGGTAGTTATTACGCACAAAAAAAAATACATTTATTAGAAATGCATAACTTACATGACATTCAGGAGCTCAGCAGTTGACTTCGGCGCAACGTCGAACTGTCGAAGTCGTCGAACTTGTCGAAATTTGAAATCGAACTGTTTGTGACCTCGAAAGATCCCCGAACTAGCTGACCTGATTTCCACGAGGTTAGAGGACAGCTGAGCTTTGAGAGAGAAGATTCTTGTACATAGAATGGCTTCGAACCTTTGTCATTACTTCTTGTTACAATAGCAACAAGCGCGAGTAAAAGCAACTGTAACAAGCTGAGAGGTCGTTACGTTTAACGTCAGTTAAATGGAAAAATCCGTCGCAGAGGTCGTTTCGATCGGGTGGATCGCGCTCCGGTAATTCCGAACTCATCTAAGTAGTTGCCTTTCCAACCTCATTATTATCATCCATAATCTATTTTGTGAAGCCAACTTCATCTAAACATCACCATTCCAAATCGCTGGCGTGTGCATTTCATCCACGGAATACAAGGCTAATTTACGATTGGCTGATTTCGCACGTGGTACGTTCATTTCATTTCACCCACGGAATAATAAGCTGATTTACGATTGGCTGATTCCGCACGTGGTACATTCATTTTTGCGTTTAGGGCGACCATCTCGATCTCCTAGCATTGTCGATGAAACCACGCTACGGCGTCATGCGTCACTACAATTAGAAACCTGTGAGTGTACAACAGGTAAGTTGTGCGAATGTGCAACGCATGTTTCTCAACAACATTTTCGTTCCTTCTTTTTATTTTCATGGGCTTCTCGTACAGGACGTTTCTTCTGATGATATCAAACATACCAGCGCGAATAATATCAAAAAAGTGATCTCTTCAAATGCGTGAATGGCGTAGAGGTCGTTTCGATCGGCGATCTGTGGGTCGGGCCCGCGGTAATTCCGGAGGCGCACGTTTCGGACGCATCTATAATTGGCCGGCTGTTTTGTTGCGCCCGGCCCTGAATTAACGAGCGTTTATGTTTTCATTTCGAGGATGCCCCCGTCCTCTTTGTTTGCGGCCGAGTCGTTCGAGAAATGCGTTCAATCTTCCCGGCGTCGTTAGCGGGCGCAATAAACGTCAGTGTTAATGACGGGGCCGACGTGCGAGCCTGATTTTTTTGCCGGGGTTTCGCGATGCCAGAATTCGGTTTTGTTTTGTGTGAATGGGAACAATGGTGGGCACTTGACTTCGATGTTTAAGACGCTTGCCAAAACGCATTTTGGAGAATCTCACGGCGGAATTAATTGCTGTCTCGGTGCAGCAAAAATAACTAAAGGGAGCAAGGCTCCGTACGAGTCAAAAACAATTCTTGAAAAGATCGTCCAAGAATGATGATGAAATAGATGTCAAAAACAAGGAAAAAAAAGTGTGTATTTTAGTTCAATAATGTAGTTAATCAAAAATTGCCCCCAAAATCACGATGGTACCTGGTACCCTAGATGTAATTATTTTTTTCTAATTTATGATCGTGTGTTATTAGTTCACTGTTAAGACTTACAACTTTACGATTTCGATTCTTTGCATAATATACGAAACGTATATGAAACGCTTCTAAATTTTTCATTCTCTTCTTATACATGGCCGGACCGTATAAATTTACAATTAATTATAAATTGTAGTCCGCTTCTATCAATTTTTTTTTTTTTTTTTTGGGTGATCTTTAAAACAACAACAAATGAGTTAGGGAAATGTCGAAAATTTAAATGCGTTTCCAATTCTGCGCTACTTCTTCTTCTTCTTTTCAAAACTTAGTTTTTTAATTAAGTCTATGTACAAGATCAGGACCGAATATTTACTCCAACCAGTGTTGCCAATCAAACCGATCAAAAATTCCTTTTTTCGGCGTACAGTACTTCCCTAGAATTCCCTAAATTAATCAGGGAAATTTAAATAGAAGGTTAAAGTAAAGAAACATGATTATAGTGAAACAGTAAAAAATATTTTAACATAAATTTATTTAAAACAAACGAAAGAAAAATATCAAGGCAACCTAACCTAGCACTTTGATGCGCTTTGCAGCTATCAGCAGCAATGTTGCCAACTCGTCAAATTTCGAAGTTCGTGCCTTTTTTTAGAGAAAAAAATCGAATTTTGAGGTTGGTTTTGTTTGTAGTTTTGTTTTCCGGACGTAACGCGATCGTCACTTGTTCATGGATAACTGTTTTTAAGTTTGAAATAATTCTTCCTCAAACAGTTTCGTACCTTTTTGATTTTTTTCTTGCGATCTTCATATTTGTATCTTCAAACGTTTCTGACTTTTGCGTCGCTGCTGCCCTTGTTTTTTTTTTTCATTTTTTTCTTTTCTTTTCTTTTCTTTTATCTCCCGAAATTATTTCTTTTACTTTCGTAAAAGTTATTACAATCATCGTTTTCTTTTCTTTGTTTTGGTTTTCCGTCGTGTAATTTACGATCGTCCTTTGTTTTCTTTTTCTTTTCGCTCTGAAATTGATAAATCAAAATTTTTATCGCGCCTTCGCGAATAATTACAGTCGTTCTTAAATAAATCAATTTTTTTTCGTAGCGAATAATTATAGTCATTTGTTTTCTCTTTCTGCCTTCTTCCGAAATTTTCATTTCATAAGTAGCAGGATCGTCGTTTGTTTTTGTTTTCGTTCCGAAATTAATAAATCAAAATTTTTTCGGAGCACTTCGTTTTCCTTCGCGAATAATCATAGTCGTCATTTGTTTTTTCTTTCTGCTTTTGTCCGAAATTTTCATTTCATAAGTAGCAGGATCCATCGTTTTTTTTTTCTTTTCGTTCTGAAATTTTCATTTCGTAAACAAGTACGATCATCGTTTGTTTTTTCCTTTTCATTCTGAAATTAATAAATCAAAACTTTTTCGTAGAGAATACTAATAGTCGTCATTTGTTTTTTTCTCTTTCTGCTTTTTTCCGAAATTCTCATTTCGTAAGCAACACGATCGTCGTTTTTTTTTTCTTTTTCGTTCAAAAATTAATGAATAAAAATTTTTTCGTAGCACTTCGTATTCCTTCACGAACAATTACAGTCGCCATTTGTTTTCTGTTTCTGCTTTCTTCAAAAATTTTCATTTCGCAAATAACACGATCGTCGTTTGTTTTTTTCTTTTTCGTTCTGAAATTAATAAATCAAATTTTTTTCGGAGCACTTCGTTTTCCTTCGCCAATAATTACAGTCCTCATTTGTTTTCTTTTTTCTGTACTTTTTTTTAAATTTTCGTTTCATAAGCAACACGATCGTCCTTTGTTTTTTTCCTTTTTTGTTCTGAAATTAATAAATCAAAAATTTTTCGTATCACTTCGTTTTCATTCGCGAATAATTACAATCGTCATTTGTTTTTTTTTCAGAAATTTTCGTTTCACAAGTAGCACGATCGTCCTTTGTTTTTTCCTTTTTCGTTCTGAAATTAATAAATCAATATTTATTCGGAACACTTCGTTTTCCTTCGCGAATAATTACCGTCGTCTTTTGTTTTTTTTTCTGCTTTCTTCAGAAATTTTCATTTCGTAAGCAGCACGATCTTCGTTTGTTTTTTTTCTTTCTCGTTCTGAAATTAATAAATCAAATTTTTTTTCGGAGCACTTCGTTTTAATTCGCGAATAATTACCGTCGTCTTTTGTTTTTTTTTTCTGCTTTCTTTAGAAATTTTCGTTTCATAAGCAGCACGATCGTCCTTTGTTTTTTTTTTTTGTTTTTTCGTTCTGAACTTAATAAATCAATATTTCTTCGGAACACTTCGTTTTCCTTCGCGAATAATTGCAGTCTTCATTTGTTTTTTTTTTCTGCTTTCTTCAGAAATTTTCATTTCGTAAATAAATTGGTATTACGATAGTGATTTGTTTGTGTTTGTTTCTTTTTCTGAAGTTCGAATTATTATTAGTCTTGAAAGTTCGTTATTATTATTTTTTTTTTAATTTTAAATCTACAATTCGTTTTGAGTTTTTTTTTTCTACAAGTATGTACGATCGTCATTTATTTTTCTTACTTTTGTCGGGAAATTTTTGTTTATTTTTGTTTCTAGTGAGTTTCTCATTTGTCAAAAAAAAAAACTTTTTCGTTTTCCTTTTAAATTGCTTACGACTTTTCAGAAATCAAGTAATCAATTATTTTTTTTGGAAACTTTAATTTTTCCACTCCGACAATGTTTCCGGATCATCAAGAATGTTCTTCGTTTTTTGTTTTTTTTTTTGTTCGTCTTATTCTCGGAAAACGTAGCGATCATCTTTTATTCTACCTTTTTCTTTTATTAATTTGCTCTTTCAGAATCAGCGTGAGCTTCGCCAACAAATATTTGGGGGTTTGACTTGACCAGAGAGAGTCTTTCCCATATTTCATCTGGGCTTGACATAAAATTTCCAATTTTAGGAAATTAAAACTCCTAGAAAGTTACAGTTTATTTCTTAACTGGGAGGTGTAATTTAAATTTGCCCGCCAGAAACTCCTTCATGTTATTGGTTGTTTGAAATCCCTTTTCACAAGGTCCTTCAATTTAAATGTAAAAATTTTCAGTGAGTTTTAAACCAGTAAGCAAATTTGTTGCTAAAACTCGTTGCTTTAAGAATTTGCAAACTTTCTAAGCAAGCTTAATTAATTTCTGATTTAGTTTTATAGTGTCATTCTAACTACAACAGGACGCGACAACTATGACTCCTCTTAGTTTACAAAGACAAACTATAGTTTTTTCGATAAAGTTCAATTACGATTTTAATGAGTCTTGACAATTTTTCCCTTTTGTTTGTAATTATCCGTAGATTTGACGACTTTTTCCTTAAGTTGACAACACTGACTCCCACATTAATATTAATGATTACTAATCTCGTCGTCTTAATAACAACCACGCTCTCGTGTAGTTCCAATTTGTCATATTTGCTTAGGGCACGAGATACACCAACACTCTCATGAACAGCTTAATTCTAATGCCGCGGACAATAAGCTCGGCCCATAACTTAATGACTTACCTCTCGAGAACTTTCCTCTTAAGTCCAGAATTTCCGGGGAAGTCAGGAAACGGATACACGTACGGAGCGCATTCTGTTACAGAATTAGTCCGGCGGACTTACTTAGTTTAGCTCCGCAGAGCAGTTCCGGCTTCTAATGAACATTCCTTGCCGAATGCACAATTAAACTGCACTTTAACTTTCTTTTTTACTCTTGATTATTAAAAATAAATAGAGCGGACGGTGCGGGCGATATAATCACAACGGGCAGCAGCATATTAATTGAATTCCAAGTTGGATAGTAGAGGGCAGCCTGTTGATCGTGCGGATAGGATAAACAATGATTTATCTACCGGGCTGATTACGTTTGGTTCGCCTTGTTATCGTCGTAATGATGCGGTAACAGATGCTTGATTATTCGAATTGAGTTTGCTTGTATAACATTGTGGAAATGTCACGACTCGATGGATAATTTACTGCCTCAATTACTTCTTTGCAATTACGCTTTATCGTAGGTATCGTATCAGTACCACCTTGAGACACACAACGTAAATCAACTGCGAGAATGATACTTTCCGGCAGCAGAAAACTTAACGTCTTTATGAGACCTACCTATTTCATAATATGTAACAATATCTTCTGTTAAAGGCGGCAAGAAAGGTTACTTTGACTGTCAAATCAAAAAGCAAGAAAGGCTTGCGCAATTTTCTGACTCAGATGGAGATGGGGGTGGTGGGTCAAACTTCAAGTTAAGATGATTAAGGTCGCCAGAGATAATTGTCTAAAAAGAATCTTCTCATCTTCTCTTGGTTGGTGAAGAAGAAGAAGAGTAACAAAGAGATGCTCTGTTGACTTCAACTTTCCAAATCATTGCCTTCTAAGCTTCGCAATGTTCAGAAGCTCCTCGACCTACAACCGTTGTGGAAACTCCGAACAGAAAGTATTGGGAGTCGTTATTTTGACTGACGAATTTCTTTAGGACATGAATTATTTCATCTCTTCCCAGTTGGTAAAAAGGAAGAGTAACTAAGAGACATTGTGTTGCTTTCAACATTACCATGCCTTGCCTTTCAAATTCTGCAACTTACTCAGAGGCTCGTGAACCTAGGATGATCTGAACAAAAAAAGATTTGACTGATAAATTACTTTTTTCATCTTCTCCTAGCTGATAAAGACGAATGCCAACTACGAGACACTCTGGTGCTTTCAACATTACCATTCATTGCGTTCCAAGGTCTCCAAAGTTCAGAAATTCGTAGACCTACAATCGTTGTAAGATGATCTGAACAAGAAGTTATTGGGAATAATTACTTTGGCTGATCTTCTCCTAGTTGCCAAAAAAGAAAGGTAACTAAAAGATATTTTGTTGGTTTCCTTCAGCTTTCTCTCCCTCAATTGCTCAGTACGTAGTACGAATTTCTTCTTCTTTGGTTTACGCTTTTCTCCCCCCCCCCCCCCCCCACAGAAAATGGCCCAGAAGTAATGAACGCAAAAAGCCCCTAAAGGTTTGATGAATACCCTTTCAGCCATCTGATGGTCAACAAAAAGGAAAGCAATGAGAAGAGAATCGCCTGCAGAAATCATTTGTAACACTTTGCATGTATCGACTTTTTCGGGTTTGAGATAGCTCCATTTTGCATGGGAGAAAAATTTACCAACATTTTTCCTCCCAAGCAAAATTGTCTGGAAAGAAATGGTGAGCAAAGTTTCCAAAGATTGGCTGAATCCAAATATGAATCTGATGGGCAACAAAGGAGAATGTTAGGAACTGATCACGAAAAAAATCTTCGGGGCTAGCTCCGTTTTCCACGGGAGAGAAAGTGCAGGGAAGAAAAACCTATATTTTTTTGCCATTTCCCTTAACTCTTGCTAGAAAATACTAAGGTCAATGAGCAAGGAAAACACAAATTTGTTGCCACGTGATTGATGGTCCAGAAATGAACGTAACAGTAGAAGACGCTGGTCAAGAAAAACGTTGAAACGATATCTACTACGCCTGCAGAAGCCAAACATGAGATTAAAAAATAGTGTAAACCCCAAAAAGGCACTCAGATTATTAATTGGAGAAATGCTGCAGAAGCTGTCAAAGAAAGTCAATCGACGTCACCTTTTCATTACGGGAGAAGTTTTCAAAATAACATGCCCAAAATGTTACCAAAGCCTATGAGGCTATATCTTGTAGATCACTTGGACGATTCACTAGTTTTCCTCTATAAAGGCTGGTTGTAGTCTTTTAAGTAACAATTCCTCATGGGTTTCGATACGATTGGTGGCAACGGAGATCTTGATCTATGATGTAGGCCCCATGAGATACTTTTTCTTGACTTAAATAGGTTACACGATTGATTTTGACAATTTTTCTAGCCTCGATATATTTTAGAGAAGATGTACTGAGGCTTTAAAACTTGTCAAAGTCAATAATGCAATCTATTTAAGTAAGGAAAAGTATCTTGTGAGGGTGCCCCCTTGTAGATCAACATCTCCATTGCCACCAATCATATCGAAAGCCATTGTTACTGAAGAGGCTACAACCAGCCCCATTAAGGAGGAAAAATAATACTGAATTCTAACTTGGATTTATTAAAAACAAGCATTCGGCCACAGATCAAGTTCTTGGAATAACCAAATAATATAGAAGAAGAAAGTTTTGGTGAGGCAAAACATTTGACAAGGTCTGCCATCCACGAGCTGAGAACTTTGAGTCCCAAATGATACGTTGTAGATATAGAGGAAGGTTTTTTTGGAATTTAAAAAAAGAGATGCAGATTTTGAAGTTAAGGAAATTGGCGCAAGGAACCGATCCTGTGCTTGCCGTGCACCACTGAGCTCCAGATCTAGGAAGTACTGTGCTGCCTTGCAGAGCTGGCAACAGCCAACACTGAAGCAGCAAATCCAAATATAAAGTTGGGTCAAAAGAAAAAAAAAACGAATCCTATAAAGATAATCTAAAGATTCCAACACAGTTAGCTACTTCTTTTTATGCAAATACTGAACCAACTTGCCATCTAAATATGAGGTGCACCAATCTAAAGGTAATCCAAAGATTCCAACGCTCTTAGCTACTTCTTTTTATGCAAATACTGAAATCAATATGCCATCGAACTATTAGGTGCAGCAATCTAAAGATAATCCAAAGATTCCAATCTGAGGAACATCGTCAATTCATACGTTAGAGATCAGGGATCTGCAAGTAGAACTTGTGTTTGGCGAAAGCCAGAGATTTGCCCATAAATCCTTCAGGCAATCCAACTCCTAGACCATAGGAATTTAGTGAGAGGAAAAGGGGAAAACTAAAATTGCGTTCGTTAGTCCCTTGAGGTCTCTTTGCCTCCTTCTCTTCCTTCCTCTAGCAGAGAATACCGAAATTACTGTTCTTTTTTTGAAATCTTTGGAGGATCTTCTACCAGATAGTAGATAACCACTCTTTTGATAGACGAACGAAAATTATTTTGAAAAATTCCATGACACTCCCGTCCATTGCAAGTCACGACCACTAAAATGTCCTTGGGGCTTTGAGGAAGTGCACTTCTTCAGGGAGTGACTCAGGAAGAGCACCCGTTTATGGCGAAATAAAGTAAATCTTTTTTATTGCAAAGAAGCGTGGGAACTGAAAGTTTTTCTTTATTTTTGCTCATGCTATTGCCTGTGGGGACGTTGAAGAATTACACCGTGATGTGAAACAGGGGTTGAAGAGCAGGTTTTTCTACTTTTTACAAAGAAAGATGTGTGCGAGATTATTTTGAATCTGTGTTGGTAGGGTGATTCCCCATAAGGCTCTGGGGAAAAAGTTCTGAGCCGCGCTTCGTCTATGTATACAGTCAGCATAGGACAAGACATTTTATTAACCGTTCAAATTTAGGTTCCGATCGAATTTTAACTGCGTTATTTTGTTGGTTTCCGATTTTTCTAATTCACTTGTTTTTTCCTCTTTTTGATGACCCGATTATCACTGCTCGCTCGCCCTTAATGCCCACAATCATTTCCAGCTTACGGCATTTCGATAATGCAAGAATAACAATTTAGAAGTGAAATGAATTACGTATTAATAAGACCTCGGAATATCAAGAAAACGGAACATTATAATAATCCGTCAATAATAGCTGTAATTTTCTCGTCTCTTTTGTCGAGGAAAACGACGCCTCCATATCTTTCCTACTTAATTTAAAGGCGAGAGTCATTTATTTCAGGCATCAAGCTGTTTACTGCAGTTACGACGTAAATGGGAAAATATTTTATCATAATTACGTACGACGTTCTTGTTTTGGAAAATTTTTTTGCCTAATAGTTGTGCCTGCAGTCAAAATAACATGCATTGACAAAAATAACTCCCACAGAGTTTTTTCTCCACGACGGTTGTAAGTGATTCCAGACGATTTTGGAAGAAGGCAACGTTTGGTATTGTCCGCAGGAATTCTTCACCAAATAGTAGAAGATGAAAGAATTTTTGGCCAACGACAAGAAATTCATCAGCCAAAGCAGCTTTTTCTTCAGATCATCCCCCAGCAATTATAGTTCCACAAACTTATGAACATCGGAGACCTTGGAATGCAATGAATTTGTAATCTTGAAACCAAAACTAACAGAACAAACACTAACACCAACTAGAAGAAGATAAAGAAAAATCGTCAGCCAAAGCATCTCCCAAATCTTTTCTTCATTAAGAAACAACAATTTTTGGTTTCTGAACATTGGAGACCTTGGAAGGCAATGAATGGTAACGCTGAAAGCAACAAAATGTCTCGTAGTTGGCATTCTTAGTTGCCAGTTAGGAGAAGATGGAAAAAAAAATGTTGTTCTTAGTTAGAATAGTTATTTTACGAGTTTCTGAACATTAGAGGCCTTGGAAGGCAATAAATGGAATTGTTGAAGCCAACAAGAAGTCTTTCAGTTACCATTCTTCTTTACCAACTAGGAGAAGATGACGAAAAAATCATCAACGAAAATAACTCCCAATACCTTCTTGTTCAGATCATCCGGCGGCGATTATAGGTCTCCGAGTTTCGGAACGTTGGAGACCTTTGGAATTAATGGTAATGTTGAAAGCAACAGAATGTCTCGTAGTTGGCATTCGTCTTTACCAGTAAGGAGAAGATGAAAAAGAAATTCATTGCCCCCCCTGGACAAGAAGAAAAGAAATTCATCAGCTAAAGTGTTCTCAATACCTTCTCCTTCAGATCATCGCCCCGACGATTACAGTCCCACAAGCTTATGAACATTGCAGACCTTGGAAGGCAATAAATCGCAATGCTGAAATCAAAACCAATAGAAAGTTTCTTAGTTACCGTCGTCTTTTCTTGCCAACTAGAAGATGGAAAAAAAATCGCCAGCCAAAGCAACTTCCAATACTTTCTCATTAAAATCATCCCAAAACGATTATTGGTCAACGAGTTTCTGGACATTGGACATTGGTAATATTGAGAGATAATAAAAGCCGAAGAAGAGCTTTCACAAACAAGAAGAAGAAATCCGTACCACGTACTGAGTAATTAGGGGAAAAAGCTGAAGGAAGAGGAAGATAAAAAACCGAAGAAGAACTTTCCAAAACAAGAAGAAGAAGGAGGAAAAGAAGCTCGAATCGATTTTCTACAACATTATCTTCCATTGTTTTTCTTTTTGTTGACCATCAGACGGCTAAAAGGGGTATTCAGTAAATCTTAGGAGCTTTTTGCTTCTGCCCCATTTTCTGTCGGGGGAGAGAAGCGTATTCCAAAGAAGAAAAAAATTGTCCGTAGGAATTCTTTACCAAATAGTAGAAGATGAAAGAATTTTTGGCCAACGACAAGAAATTCATCGGCCAAAGCAGCTTTTTCTTCAGATCATCCTCCAGCAATTATAGTTCCACAAACTTATGAACATCGGAGACCTTGGAATGCAATGAATTTGTAATGTTCAAACCAAAACCAACAGAAAGTTTCTTCGTTACCGTCGTCATTTTTCACCAACTAGAAGAAGATAAAGAAAAATCGTCAGCCAAAGCAACTCCCAAACCTTTTCTTCATTAAGAAACAACAATTGTTAGTTTCTGAACATTGGAGACTTTGGAAGGCAATGAATGGTAACGTTGAAAGCAACAAAATGTCTCGTAGTTGGCATTCTTAGTTGCCAGTTAGGAGAAGATGAAAAAAAAAAATGTTGTTCTTAGTTAGAATAGTTATTTTACGAGTTTCTGAACATTAGAGGCTTTGGAAGGCAATAAATGGTATTGTTGAAGTCAACAAGAAGTCTTTCAGTTACCATTCTTCTTTACCAACTAGGAGAAGATGAAAAAAAAATCATATCATCAACGAAAATAACTCCCAATACCTTCTTGTTCAGATCATTCGGCGGCGATTATAGGTCTCCGAGTTTCGGAACGTTGGAGACCTTTGGAATTAATAGTAATGTTGAAAGCAACAGAATGTCTTGTAGTTGGCATTCGTCTGTACCAGGTAGGAGAAGATGAAAAAGAAATTCATTGGCCACTCTGGACAAGAGGAAAAGAAATTCATCAGCTAAAGTGTTCTCAATACCTTCTCCTTCAGATCATCGCTCCAACGATTACAGTCCCACAAGCTTATGAACATTGCAGACCTTGGAAGGCAATAAATTGGAATGTTGAAATCAAAACCAATAGAAAGTTTCTTAGTTACCGTCGTCTTTTCTTGCCAACTAGAAGAAGATGGAAAAAAAATCGCCAGCCAAAGTAACTCCCAATACCTTCTCATTAAAATCATCACAACGAGTTTCTGGACATTGGACAGTGGTAATATTGAGAGATACTAAAAGCCGAAGAAGAGCTTTCACAAACAAGAAGAAAAAATCCGTACCACGTACTGAGTAATTGGGGGAAAAAAGCTGAAGGAAGAGGAAGATAAAAAAGCCGAAGAAGAACTTTCCCAAACAAGAAGAAGAAGGAGGAAAAGAAGCTCGAATCGATTTTCTACAACATTATCTTCCGTTGTTTTTCTTTTTGTTGACCATCAGACGGCTAAAGGGGTATTCAGTAAATCTTAGGAGCTTTTTGCTTCTGCCCCATTTTCTGTCGGGGGAGAGAAGCGTATTCCAAAGAAAAAGAAAAACAAACCACGTGCCACGTACTGAGCAATTGGAGAAAAAGAAGCTGAAGGAAGAGGAAGACAAAAGGAAGGGCGAAGATGATTGATACGAAGTTGCCCAGCGAATGGAAGGCAAGCCAATCAGAGGTGGTGGCGCGAAACAAGAGAGGATGGGAGCAATAAGAGACGAAACACGATTTCTTTTCCATCGTTTTACTCATCTTGCCGGAGCTCGAAATGATCTAATAAATCTTGGGAAAAAGGAGCAATCTTCTAAAAGCGTTCTGAAATTTATTTCGTAAAGTTTGCAACGAAATCAAATTTCAAACATTTCGGATTGATCCGTTTAAAGAAAAAGAGAAACGTGCGCCGCTGTATATTTTTTAATTTTAATTTCCGCGATTGAAAAAAAATAATCCCGGATTAATTTGGTACACGCGCGAACAAAGTAAAATTCTCCGTGGCGCGGCGGTTATAAAAATTCATTCTTGGCGGCTACTGCGTGTTTCTTTCTTCTTAATTAAGCGACATTTTCTTGAGGTCGTCGGGAATTAGTTTGGAGTGAATCCACGACCCACCAGAGGAGGTGGAGAAGGAGGAGGAGGAGGAGGACTCGACGTAATTTGCATGTTTTAATAAGGCCATAATTTTTAAGCGCCTCTTAAGTGAAATATCATTTTTCACGAACCCACCACCCATTCACATAGATTCTGATTAATGAGGTCGCCTTTCGGTTTCGTTAAAGCCGAACAGCTAGTAGCAGCTCTTCCCAATTTTTTTTTTTTTTTGCTTGCCCTCTTTTGGAATCTTTTGGGGGGAAGTAACTACATCAGTACGTGTACATCACTTGTAAATATCATTCATTCCCATTCCCCTTTCTTCTGCACATTACTCATTTACTGAGGTCGTCTCTCGATTTCATTAAAGCCGAACAGCTAGTAAAATCTTCTTCCATTTTTTTTGCTTGCCCCTTTTTGGAACCTTTTGAGGGAAGCACATCACATTCATTCCCATGCCCTTTTCCTCTGCATGTTAATCAATTACTGAGGTCGACTCTCGGATTCATTAAAGCCGAACAGTTAGTGGAAGCTTGCTTGGCCTCTTTTGGAACCTTTTTGGGGAAAGCATATCGGCACTTCACATCACATTACACGTGAATTTCATTCATTCCCATTCCCCTTTCCTCTGCATGTTAATCATTCACTGAGGTCGTCTCTCGGTTTCATTAAAATCGAACTGCCACTAGAAGCCTCTTCCAATTCTTTGTTTGCCCCCTTTTGGAACCTTTTAGGGGAAGTACATCACATGTGAATCTCATTCATTTCCCTTCCTCCTCCTCCTCTGCACGTTAATCATTTAGGTCTGGTAGGCATCTCGAGCATTATCTTATTTTATTTGTTTGCTCTCTGCTACACGCTTATTACATTAAGTTTAAATTATTCATACGGGCCGATTACATCCGAACGAGAGAAAGAGAGATTCAAATCCGGATTTATCTTGGCAGCAACGAGCGAGCGGATTCGTTACACATTTGCACATATTTACATTAATTTCATGTAAATTTAATTTGCCTTCCACTTTTTGTAAATGCATTTGTCTGGATTTACGGGCCGGATGAATTACGAGTTTGTGCTGCTCTCGGAAACGATTATAATTATTTAGTAATTTTAATAATCCCTGCATACTCGAACAATTAAAATTGTTTCATCCGGTGGTGGTAATCGCCTTAATAAATTTTCCTCGATGGGGAATGGGAAGATAAGATGCGATGCCATATACAAGTTAATTATTTTGATGGCTCATTATGGTACTCATAAAAGCCAGCGATAAATTCCTCGATTACGTTTCGAGTCATCGTCTCGATGTGGTGGTTGGGGGCATGGCATATCTGCCTTGGTCTTTGTTCTTTCATCTCAGAGCCCAAAGCTTTCGTTTGTTGAGTTGGTTGACAAAGAAGAGATTAGGATTCTCTCGCTCCTTCCAATCATGTCGTCCATGGATGGGTTGGGGAGATTTGACCTCTTCGGCCGATGCGAGTACAACCCATTGAACAATGGCATGTACGTGTAAGTACGTCGAGGCTTGATTGATTGGTATCATTGATCGATGGTGATGATGCTGCGCTGACAAGATTCATGTTACGGAGAGCCATCGGCAAATATTAGAGAATCTATTCGCTTGTCAGATGCACGCTCGTTCGATTTTCCTAATACAGCAGCAGCAGCAGCAGCGGTGGCGGCAGCATTGGGGCCCTCCTCGCTTCCGGAGTCGGTCAATATTTACCGTTGTGAAGGAGCGGAGGTTATATCGGATTACTTGCATGTCGATTCTTCTCTCTTTTTGTTCTGAATCACAAATTCAACAAGTGATGTATCCCCGTGCCCCCTCAATTAGGGATTTTTTCCTATCTAATATCAAAGGGGGACATAAATTAATCCCTCTTCCCCCCCAGCCATAATCAGATACATGTTATTTTCTTTATTCTTAAAATCAATGTCAATTCAGTCAACTAACTCCAATTTAGTACTTTCGTCATCTTAATTAGTTCAAGTATTCAAGTCTATCGAAATTCAATGGGGAATTCAGTAAAGACCAATGTTTTATCCACTGCTTTTAAAACTATCCGCGTCTGGTCCTTTGATTGTGAGGAAGAAGGCTCGATTGCTTCAGCTTTCTGGTTTCCAAATGTTCCCAAATTTAACACAAGTGATGAATCTCCTCATTCATGGACTTTACGAAATCTAAAACTTAAAGAAAAAAGGAAGAGGGGTACAGTCTCTTTCTTTTCCCCCCAAAACCATAAACTGACACCATTTTATTTTCTTCGATGTCATCATCAGTGTCAATTCAGTCTGCCATACCTTTTTCCAATTTAGTGCTTTCGCCATTTTAATTAATTCAAGTCTATCAAAATTCGGGGAATTCAATAAAGTCCAATGTTTTATCCCCTCCTTTTAAAGCTACCCCCGTCTGGTCCTTTGATTGTGAGAGAAAAAGCCAGATTCCTTCAGCTTTCTGGTTTCCAAATTCAACACAGGTGATTAATCCCCTCGTTCACATGGACTTTACCAAATCTAAAACTTTGAAAAAAGGGTAGAAAGTCACAATCTATCTTTCTTCTCCCCAAATCATAAACGGATTCCATTTTATTTTCTTTGTTCTCAACATCAATGCCAATTCAGTCAGCCATACCTACCCCTATTTATCGCTTTCGTCATTTTAATTAATTCAAGTATTCAAATCTATCAAAATTCAACGAGGAATTCAATAAAAACCAACGTTGTATCTCCTGTTTTTAAAGCTATCCACATTTTGTCCTTTGATTGTGAGGAAGAAGGCTCGATTCCTTCGGCTTTCTGGTTCCCAAATTAAACCCAGGTGATGAATCCCCTCATTCATGGACTTTACCAAATCTAAAACTTAAAAAAAGGAAGAGAGTTACAATCCATTTATTTTCCCCCCCAAGCCATAAACTGGTACCATTTTATTTTATTTTTGTTTTCAACATCAGTCATTCAGTCAGCCATACTACCCCAGTTTAGTGCTTTTGTCATTTAAATTAATTCAAGTATTCAAGTCTATCAAAATTCAATGCGGAATTGAATAAAAATCAATGTTTTATCCTCCGATTTTAAAACTGTCCAGGTCTGGTGCTTCGATGGCTAGAAACCTTCAGCTTTCTGGTTCCCAAATCCAACACAGGTGATGAATCCCCTCGTTCACATGGACTTTACCAAATCTAAAACTTTGAAAAATGGGTAAAAAGGCACAATCTATCTTTCTTCTCCCCAAATCATAAACGGATTCCATTTTATTTTCTTTGTTCTCAACATCAATGTCAATTCAATCAGCCATACCTACCCCTATTTATCGTTTTCTTCATTTTAATTAATTGAAGTATTCAAGTCTATCAAAATTCGATGGGGAATTCAATAAAGACCAACGTTTTGTCCCCTGCTTTTAAAGCTATCCTCTTTTGTTCCTTTGATTGTGAGGAAGAAGGGTCCCAAATTCAACACAGGTGATGAATCCCCTCATTCATGGACTTTACCAAATCTAAAACTTTAAAGAAAGAGGAGGCACAATCCATCCCACACCCTTCCCCCCTCCCACAAAATCATTAACGGTCACCGTTTCATTTTCCTTGCTCTGACCATGTAGTCCTTTTGTAATTTTAATTAATCCATGCATTAAAGTTCCATAAGAATTAAACGAGCAATGAAGAATAATAGTCTATCAAACCTAAACCTTAAAAAAAGGAAGAGACTTACAATCTATTGCTCCCCCCCCCCCCCCCAAACCATAAACTGGTACAATTTTATTTTATTTTTGTTCTCAACATCAGTCATTCAGTCAGCCATACTACCCCAGTTTAGTGCTTTCGTCATTTTAATTAATTCAAGTATTCAAAATTCGATGGGGAATTACCAAGACCAATTTTAAAGCTATCCAAATGTGGTCCTCTTTGTGTGTGTGTGATTTCTTCAGCTTTCTGGCTCGCAAATTCAAATTCAGGGGATTCAACCCTTCATTTATGGACGGGTAGGTAAAATCTATCTCCCCCCCCCCCCACAACGATAAGCTGAAATTTAACAGAAAACCTAAAGTTAAGATGTAATGGGATTATTCACAGCGCCATCTCTTGACAAAAAGTGATAAAAAGTAAAAGCTATTTCATTCTAATTTCATATAGTAGATGCGATTTTTATTTTTACACCGTGACATAAAGCTTTTATCAAAATTAAATTGAAAAATAAAAATCTAGACGCAACTGGAATTATTAAAGGCGTCGCCATCTCTGACCAAATAGGAAAACAATTTTTATTGAATTTCCTCGTAACAGCGTTTCAAATTTCCAACTTTTAACTTCGCTTTGCTTTGCTCTCAAAATTAAACTAGTTCTAAAATCAAGAAGTGATGCGAGTGTTTAGAGCGCCATCTCTTAACCAAAAATGAAAGCTACTCCCATTTGATTCTAATATCAATCAGCGGGATGTCGTACTTATTTTTATACCAGATGATATTTTTTTGGCAAAATGAAATTACAAGAAGAATCAGACTTGACAGTAATTATTCAGAGCGCCATCTCTTGACCAAAAAGGAAAACAATTATATGAAACGAGTCTCCTGTAACGGCATTTCATCTTACTGCTGACCTCCCAGCGCTTCTAACTTTGCAATGACTTTAATTTCAAGTTTAAATCGATAATCTTAAATCAAGATGTAATGGGATTATTAAGAGCGCCATCTCTTAACCAAAAATCAAAGCTGTTTTATTCTAATTCCATATGGTAGGATATAATTTCACCATACATATTTTATGAAAATTAAGTTGCAAAATAAAAATCAAGTCGTAACAAGAATTACGAAAAGCGCGCCATCTATTCACCAAATAGAATTAAAACAATTGTTTTAATCGAATTTCATCTTCCTGCCGAGCCAAAATTATCACTTCTATCTTCGCAGTGACTGACAACTGAGTTGGACACGAAACAAATGAAATAAGAAAAACAAATGAAGAGAAATACACAGTGCAAAAATATAAATAGAGAAAAAAAACGCAAGGACGTCTAAAATGAACAAAAAACAAATTAGCCTTCAAGGCGAAAGATAAAAAAAAACACTAGCCAAAATCAAAAAAAACATTGTAAAAAAGCGTCGATCAAAAAATTGAAAAAATAAATTTGATAAAAGTAAACAAATGAGAATTATCAGAGCATAAAATGAATTACGAAAAAAAAAAAATATGCCATTAAAAAGAAGCAAAATGCGGAAAACAGAAAAAAAAACAAAAGAAATATGGATTGAAAGAAGAAACTAGGACAAACAAAAGGACAAAATAGAACACCCTGAATACATCTGTCATCGTCTTTTATTTTTATTGCATTCTTTTTTTAATTTTATTTTTAGTACAGCGTCTTCTGTTTTTATTACATTTTTTGATCATTTTATTTTCTCGTTTAAGTTGCACGCATCATTTGCCAATCATATTTTGTTTTTGTTTCTTTTTTTGTTTATTAGTCGCTCGTCTTTTGTTTTTCTTTTGACTTTTTTTCGAATCGAAACTCACTTTTGACTTCACTTTTGGGATAATAGGATGACGATATTTCAGTTAAATTTTTGCAAATAATTTCAATTCAACATTTTTTAATTTACTTTCTAGATTGCTTTCGTACCAGACTTTTCCCTTGAATTATTGTTAACACTTATACAGGGTGTAACGCAAATTATTGACACATTTGTGTTTATTTTTAGTTTTATTCGAATAGTTGTTTTAGATACGCAATCATTTTAGTCGATTTATGCCCGATTTCTTCACCTCCTGATAAATTCATCTGCCAGGTATTATCCTTGGAAACCATTGTATCGATAATAGTTTCCCAGGATACTACCTGGCAGATAAATTTATCAGGAGGTGAAAAAATCGGGCTTTAGCCAAACTGTCAGTCGTAGATTTAGTTGCGTCGATTGAACACTTGCGGTTCTAGAGCAGTGAATACCCTGAGGTTGTCCCAGAATAGTGAATCGAAAATGTCAACAAATGAAAGTGTATTTACATGCGTAAGTTAGCAGCAGAGAGTTATTGGTTGAAGATGGAATATTTGAATCGTCTTTCTCCTTTTAATTTTCTGCTTTCGCACAGTGGCGTGCCAAAAGTAATCTGTGCAAACGTTTCGTTTTTCACTTTACTAGCCACAGATTCTAGAAAAGTTTACCAAACACCCTGTACAATGATTTACATGCTTTATCCCTTATCTCAAGACTTTTCGTAATGTTTCCGTTCAATAATTTCGCCAGAAATCTTTTCGATAAATCGTGGGAGAGAAATGAAGCCAGACGACTTTAAAATTTGTTTCGATGTCTGAAGGACTTAATATTTCTGAAATGAAGTGACCTTGAAACCGCTTCTTAGTCTTTGCAACAACGGTTGCAAACCCTACCCACATTAATTTCCCCGGGACGTGAACTTGAAACAATGATATCATCCCCAAAGCCGTCTCAAATTACAGCCGGCAGATAAAATCTCATGGGGGGACGGGGGAGTCGCAGTCGGTCGGATCGGATCGGATCGAAGAACAAAGCCAATTAAGACAAGGCAATTAGTAAGTGCATTTTTAATTATTATATTAATAACAATTAGAATGCATTCGCCGTGTATAAATTTTTTTAATCTTAATTGATTTGATCGAGGTCCGTAAATCAGGTCTCTTTGAAGTCGCCGCGCGGGTAACCCTCCCGCCCCTAATTACAAACGTGGGACTTGGATCTCTTGCAGCAGTTTTTTAATGTAAACAAGTTCTTGTCTTTGCGCATCATGCAAATGATAGTCAAATTTGCGCGGATTAAGTCATTATCTTGGCGAGAAAATGATTAGGTGCATGGAGGCCGGCCGATTATAATTTTCAATGGCGGAGGCGGGCGGGCAGGGCAGAGCAGAATTTTTGGGGAGTTGTGCGAGAAAACACTTAAATAAACAAAGGAGTTTATGATTAGGACGAGTCTAAACCAATTATATCGACGCTTGTCCCAAAGCAAATAATTTATATGTTGGTGCTCATTACGAAGCATCTAATCACTTCCAATTATAGTCTTGACGTCTATAAGCCATTCCGCCCACTGAAAAATACGAAATTGGATTTGGAATAATGCGAATCTGAATTATAAGGAACATGACAGTTTAATAGTGAAACTCCCCCGTGCAATTACATTTACACCCTGGAGGGAAAAAAGTTTTATGTACACGCTGCTGACATGAACGTAAGAGTACGTACCTACTTTGAATTAGCATACGTATGTAGGTACTTACATGCGGGTGAACCATAACCATAAATTTGAGCTTTTTTTTTCTTTTTTCCCAGACGGATCTTTAAAATCGCGTCGCCTTTGCGAAGAGCATAAGGTAATTGAGAGGCAATTTAATTAAGCCGAGCCAAAAGGCTTTCAGCATGGGAAGGGTAAAAGGAGGAGGACAAATTCCAGTACATACTCTCTATCCATACCCAAAGCGGCTTTTCCACAGGAAACCATCATGGGGGGGGGGGGGAGTTGCAACACAAAAGCACTCGAGCTTAATTGCTCCTGAGAGAAAGTAAATAAGCACGCCAAGGTAGGAGCGTGTGTCTGTGTACATACCTACCCTTCTTTACGAAAAGGTAGGTCTTCATTCATTCATCAAACATGCGATTCTCTTGCCAGACAAGCCAATCCTAATCAACCAATTCGTATAAATGTTTTGTTAAAAATAGAAGCACACGCACACACTTACACGTCAAATGATGTCTCGTCGTCGCATCGTTTTGCGTGCCAACTCAAGTTTAAGTGTCCTTCATCACTGGTGTCACGCCAAAATGAAATATGATCCGCTCCACATTGCACTGCGTGACATAATTAACTATGTATTAAGACACCATCATCATCAATCTGTGTGCTCAGCAGCGGGATCGTTCTTGTACAGTTTTTGTGGCGGTAATTAGCAGAGAGATGTTTACCATCCACTTGAACTTGCGTTGCGTTGCGTTGCGTAATCTCCTGCTACTGCTGCTGCTGCTTTTTGCGTCTTGCCTTGAGGAGACGTGCTCGTTTACGACCTGCCGGACAATGCGGGCGTTAATTAAACTGGTCCTTTGATTGTAAAGCGGAAAAAACGTTTCGATTTCTTCGGTTTTCTGCTGATATCACAACCACATACCGGTTTCACACAAATATAGCTGCAGGCTTACTAATATCTATTATTAGTAAGGTACTAATCAAAATAGTAAAGAGAGGAGGCCCAAGTAACCACCCCTGAGACACTCAAGCTTTTTTTTTAGGGTGACTAAAACATTCATGCTCGATATTTCCATCAGAATTTAATTTTAAGCTACACGTTACTCCCATGGAAACAATTGTAAGGGCAGTTATTGTTTCTGTTTCCATTCAAATAAAGCAGAGCTTAAAATTAAACCCCGATTGAGAAACTAGCCCTTGAACGTTTTATTACAAATCACAAAAAAGAGGCAATCCGGTGAAGGTTCATTCGATTCATTCGATTCAAGAGTGGTGCTCCTGGCAGGACTCGAAGTCGGCTTCGTCATGTCCAGAGATATGAGCCAGTTACCGTAGCATGGTCTCCAAATGGGGTTCTAGGACTCGAACTGGAATGCAGGTTATAGCCAAGTGCCATGAACTGAAAGTGCTGTAGACTAAAACTGGAAATACCGGGAACTGAAAGCCTGTTGGGGAATTATCAAGGGTTAACCTGCGGACCAGAATTGATAGCGTTAAAATATACCTAATTGTGCCTCACACGCTGAGAAAACCTGGTGAAACTTCTGTTGGTAAAACCCGGCGTCAGCCGCAACATGCGATTACTTCTCCTGAGACCGTCGCCGGAACTGAAAATGCATCTCAGGTCCCCCTGAGGCGTAGACAGCGAAAATGTATCTCATGTCGTTCTGGGACGTGGACAGCGAGAATGTATCTCACGCCGCTCTGGGACGTGGACAGCAAAAATGTATCTCACGTCGCTCTGGGACGTGGACAGCAAAAATGGAGTCAATCTTTACACAGCACGAAACGTGCCTCGAAGAAGGTGGATCGACGATTGCATGCGAACCTAACCTCAAAAGCAGATTATTATACAGAATTACAAACTAATTAAAGGGCCACTATGGGGGATCTCGTAAACTATAAGAAGTACAAAGACTTTTGAATTACAAAAAGAATGCGCTACTTTGGGGTCTATAAAAATGCGTAAAAAAAACTTCCTTCTTCCTTATTTATTAAAATATAATCCTAAAATTTATAATAAATTCTTTGAATAATCTAATACAGTCTGGCGAGTTATGTTAGAATTGACAGTTTCGTAAATACGACTGTCAACTGTTTTTTTTTTTCTTATGGACGCTCTCTTGGATATTTATACCACGTGATGCAAAAATAAAAACAAAATATTAAGTTATTAAAAAATATTTTCCAAAAAAAAATTGTAATTGTAGGCTGATGCTCACAAACGTTAAGAACTAAAACATTAATAAATTAACAAGTCTTATTAAATTAATTAAACCTAATATTTTGTTTTAAAACAAAATCGTAAGTGTACCATGTGGTTGTATTCACATTTTATTTCTGCATCAAGTTGTATGAATATCTAAGATAGCGACCATAAGAAAAGCAAACAATTGACAGTCGTATCTTCGAAATTGTTAACCCTAACTTATCCAAAGGCTGCAGTAGATTGCCCAACGAATTTAATATAAAAATACAGATTTTTTTTAATTCCATTTTAGTAAATAAAGAAAATATTCAAGATTTTAAAAAATGTAAATTTGTCATTTTTGGAAGATAGTTCAGGATGTAGACAGAAAAGATTTTTTTTCATATTTTTGTAGACTCCAAAATAACGCATTTTTTTTTAATTTAACCATCATTGTATCTCTTATTGGTTACGAAATCTCCACAGTGGTCCTTTAATTAGTATAGCCATCACTTGACTATGCCTCGAATTCAACATGGAAATTGCCCGTCCAATCAACGGAGACGAAATGAAACCACATCGGCCGGCAAGGCACTCTTTTGAAATTGGCCGACAAAGAATACCGACGCAGGTGTTTAATATTTTATCAAAATCTTGGGTTGGGCTTAATTTTCAGTTCTTATTTTTTTGTGATTTATTTCGTTACGTTTCTTCCTTTTTAGACGGGAACTTTCCACCTCCTTATAAATTTATGTATCTTATAATATCCTTGGAAACCATTGTCGTCTCCAGGAATAGATAAATTTACAAGTAGATAAAAAGATTAAACTTTAAAATACTTTTTCTTTCATGTTGAGTAGAGGTGGAACACTTGAAACTAATTGAGTTTTGATTTTATTAATTTTAAGGTTTTTGTTTTTATTTTTTTGGATGGGCCTTGCTAATGATAGCTTCAATTATTGCTTTAAGTAATTTTTTGGTATTATTTATTTTCATTTTTAATTTCTTTATGCTTGGGATAGTTACAATTGGGTTAGGTTGAGTTAGAGGAACCTTGTGTTAGGTTGGACTCTATTTTAAGCGCTTTGATTTTTTTTGAAGAGTTTTGAGATTTTTTAGATTTTGAATTTCTGGTTTCAATTCTTCAGTTTTAACTTTTGAGGTTTTTTTAATATTTTAATATTTTTGAGTCTCCACACTTTTTGCTTGGTTTGAATCGAGTTAAGTTCGGTTCCATTTTTTTTGTGTTTGGTGCTTTGAAACAATTTAATTTGTTTGCTTGGATTCAGTCAAATTAGGTTGAGTTGAGTTGACTTGACTTTGATTGGATTAGACATGATTAAAATTGAATTTGGATTTACTTTCTTAGTTTGTGAACTAAGTTTTAATTTTTTCTGGTTTCGCGTTTTAATTAATGCCTTTTCTGTAATTTTTTTAGTGTTAATTATTTTCATTTTTACTTTTTTCCTTGGACTAGATACAATTAGTACTTGGAATATAACGTTGAGTAGGTTGTACTGTATTTTAATTGCTTTGATCTTTAAGCGCATTTTTGGGTTTTGGGGTTTTCTGGTTTTTGAGTTTCCAATTTTAATTCTTTAGTTTTTTTTACTTTTCGAGTTGCAAAGTTATAAAGTGATAACTTTAATCTTTAGTTGAGTTTGGTTGACATTAATTCCAATTGATTGAGTTTAAATTGTTTGGTATATTGAAACTTGAAACTTTTTTTATTTATTCTTAACTCGGGTTAGACTTAACTAAAATTGAGTTTTGATTTTTTTACTGTGTGAGTAGAATTTTAAAGTTTTTTTCAGTTTTAATTTTAAAATTTTTTTTTGCGTCTTAAGTTGGGTTGGGCTTAAATAAAATTGAGTTTCGATTGGTTTTAGTGTGCGAGTAGATTTTCAACTTTTTTTAGTTTCAAGCTTTA
This sequence comes from Prosopocoilus inquinatus, assembly GCA_036172665.1. Lineage (NCBI taxonomy): Eukaryota > Metazoa > Arthropoda > Insecta > Coleoptera > Lucanidae > Prosopocoilus > Prosopocoilus inquinatus. Next base: position 9,879,190 of record CM069871.1, on the reverse strand, counting down.
ATTTCTTTGAATCTTAACTTGGGTTGGGCTGCATTTAAATTGAGTTTTGATTGTTTCGAGTGTGTGAGTAGAGTTTTAAAGTTTTTTTTCAGTTTCAAGTTTCAATTTTTTAATTTTTTTGAGTCTTAACTTGGCTTGGGCTTAATTAAAATTGAGCTTTGATTGCTTTTAGTGTGGCAGTACAGTTTTAGATTTTTTTTCAGTTTTAAGTTAAATTAAAATTGAGTTTTGATTGCTTTTATTGCGAGTAGAATTTTAAAATTTATTTTTCATTTTTAAGTTTTAATTTTTTATTTTTTTGAGCTTTAACTTGGGTTGGGCTTAATTAAAATTGAGTTTTGATTGTTTTTAGCATGTGAGTAGAGTTTCAACTTTTTTCTAGTTTTTTTTGAGTCTTAACTTGGGTTGGGCGTAATTAAAATTGAGTTTCGATTGTTCTTAGTGTGTGAGTAGTAGAGTTTTAAAGTTTTTTTTAGTTTCAAGTTTTAATTTTTAAATTCTTTTGAGTCTTAACTTGGGTTCAACTTAATTAAAATTGAGTTTTGACTGTTTTTATTGTGGGAGTACAGTTTTAAAGTTTTTTTTTCTGTTTCAAGTTTCAATTTTTAAATTTTTTTGAGTCTTAACTTAGCTTGGGCTTAATTAAAATTGAGCTTTGATTGCTTTTATTGTGGGAGTACAGTTTTAAATTTTTTTTTTCAGTTTTAAGTTTTCGTTTTTAATTTTTTTTTGAGTCTTAACTTGGATTGGGCTCAATTAAAATTGAGTTTTGATTGCTTTTATTGTGTGAGTAGAATTTTAAAATTTATTTTTCATTTTTAAGTTTTAATTTTTTATTTTTTTGAGCTTTAACTTGGGTTGGGCTTAATTAAAATTGAGTTTTGATTGTTTTTAGTATGTAAGTAGAGTTTCAACTTTTTTCTAATTTTTTTTTAGTCTTAACTTGGGTTGGGCGTAATTAAAATTGAGTTTCGATTGTTTTTAGTGTGGGAGTAGTAGAGTTTTAAAGTTTCTTTTTTTAGTTTCAAATTTTAATTTTTAAATTCTTTTGAGTCTGAACTTGGGTTCAACTTAATTAAAATTGAGTTTTGACTGTTTTTATTGTGTGAGTACAGTTCTAAAGTTTTTTTTTTTGTTTCAAGTTTTAATTTTTAAATTTTTTTGAGTCTTAACTTGGCTTGGGCTTAATTAAAATTGAGCATTGATTGCTTTTATTGTGGGAGTACAGTTTTAAATTTTTCATTTTCAGTTTTAAGTTTTCGTTTTTAATTTTTTTGAGTCTTAACTTGGATTGGGCTCAATTAAAATTGAGTTTTGATTGCTTTTATTGTGTGAGTAGAATTTTAAACTTTGTTTTTCAGTTTCAAGTTTTAATTTTTAATTTTTTTTGTGTCTTAACATGGGTTGGGCTCAATTAAAATTGAGTTTTGATTGTTTTTAGTGTATGAGTAGAGTTTCAAAGTTTTTTTTGTTTCAAATTTTAATTTTTAGATTCTTTTGAGTCTTAACTTGGGTTGGGCTTAATTAAAATTGACTTTCGATGGTTTTTAGTGTATGAGAGAGTTTCAAATTGTTCTTTTTTCATTTTCAAGTTTTATTTTTTTAATTTTTTTGAGTTTTAACTTGGGTTCGGTTTAATTAAAATTGAGTCTTGATTGTTTTTAGCGTATGAGTAGTAGAGTTTTAACGTTTTTGCAGTTTCGAGTTTTAATTACATGTTTAGTTTTAATTTATTTTGAGTTTCCATTTTAATTTTTTTTTTTTGAACCTCAAGAAATAGGGCATTTCTCTCCTTCGGCGTATAAATATTACATCAACTACACATATATTTTGAGTTACTTTTTTTTATCCACTCGCTTATTACTTTTACTTTTTTTAAGTCTTGCAGTCCCAGCAAGGCTTTAATAAACAGCATTTTTAGTCAGTACAACCTCCTAAAACAAATTAAAAAGAAATGTATTAAAATAAAATCGTCAACTGCAGTAAACACGTGGAACATAAATCTTCTTATTCATCTCAAGTGTCGGCGAAAGGCGTTTTGAAATATTATTGTAACGTTATTGATAAGGTCAGTGTCAATTGAATAAAAGCCTTCACATAATTGCCTTCAATTGACGCGTTTTAAAATAAATTAAGTTTTAACTTTCATGATGGCTTAATAATAACATAAACTGCACCTTGGTGTTTTATTTTTATTTTCATTTTTTCTCTCTGTGTGTCTACAATTTGAAAGTAGTATTTGAGTAAATTGTCTCATTCATCCCTTTTATTTGTTTGAGTTCGTTGTTGATTTAAGCTGACGACGTCTTGCCTCTTCATTAATCAAAAGGCGTTTGGCCTTTGTGGAGGAGCATGAAATTTTCGTTCGAAGACAGAAAGACGTCGTTTCACACCATCACGCAGGATCACCATAAATAATTCTTAATATAAGCCGATGAGAACGCTGCTGAAACAAGGGTGGGTGGTCGAGACAGACTTAGTGGTCTCCCCCGGCTGTCGCACGACGTGATCTACCGTCATGATTTGTGGTGGAACTCCTTTAAGGGATGCGACTGTTTATTGTGCCCTTATTGTAATTCCGTCGTGGATGCGCCCATTTGGGAAGGCGATATTTTAACACAATAGCCCCACCAGCTAGGGGATCCTTTCAGACTTTCCTAGTTATGAGAGATAAATAAATCATTAATTTAATATTTTATTTTTAAATTTCATTTCATGTCGTGCCTCTTTTTACTTCTTCACTTAATTAAATTAAATCTATTGAAATAGATTCGCCATTTCGTGCTATGTTTGTGGTTTGCAAGAGGAAATTAAACTTCAGATGTCAACGACTTCTCTTCGTCGTCCTCCTCCTCATCCTTTGTTCCGATTCAATTTAAACTTGCCGCCCAAATACAAAAAGAAAAAACAATAATAATAACCAAGAGAGCATGTGCTCTTATTGATAAGAAGGAGGAGAGAAGGCATTTTAAGACATGTGTTTCCCAAGAGTGGAAGCCCATTTAGATTAAATTCAAGAGAGCCCTCTTAAATTCGGGCTTGTATCGCGAAGTTAAAACGACGGCTTCTTCTTCTCCTTCTTCTTGGGCTTGTCCTCTTTTGCCGACAAGGCAGGTGGTCCCGGTCTGTGAAATCCGTGCAGTTATGTTATATATGCTGGAGTCACATGCCCGCCACCGCCCGCATTCATTCTCGGGGCCCCCCCGACAGATACTTTAATTTACACGACCGCTATACAAACACAGGCGAAACCCCTCGACGGTTTATAGTTAATTTGTATACAGTGTAGGAGTCATTGTGGCCAACTTCCTAAGTTATATTTACATCTTTAGTTTGGTTACAAATTAGGGCCATTTTAATCCCATGTGATCCATTCCAGTCTTGCTGTAATTATTGTTGGTTTATTACGACAGCAAATTCCTAAATCTTTTTCTTTTATTTTTGAAAAAATGAATTCGGATTTTCCTAAAATATTGGAAGCCGAAGTACTGAATTTATTTCAAAAATCCGTTTTTCGAGAAGAAACATACCCATTGTTTCGTCGAAACAGGAAAAAGGGCGGAGACGAGGCTATGCTGGACAAGAAAGGATATATAATCAAGCGCGCCCTGTTGCCGAGTCTGAACTTTTAACTTAAACGGTCACTAAAAAGCCACTAGCAGCAGAAATAATTTACTAAAAATTTCAGTAGGAACAAATGCCGTTTGTACTTTGTTAAGATTGGCTGCACTGGCTTCATAATTAAAAAAAAAGAACGTTATCAAAAACTTATACAAAAAGCGATCAACCTACTCACTTTGCTTCAATCATTTGCAATTATACAGGATAGGCCAATAATGCATATTCGGTGGATAGCGCCTATATTAATGCAGATTTTTAAAATCTGTTTTCTCTTTTACTTACCTGTGATATAGATGGATGATTTAAAATTAGTTACAATTATACAGAGTGTTCCGTGTGGCTGTGCCAGACCAATGTTTCAATGGTTCAATAATTTTAGCTGGGTTTATACTTAAGTTGGGGGGTACGGTATAATACGTTTAATGCAAATTGTAATTCCGGTAGCATTTTTTTTTTATGGAACGTACTGTATATTATGGTTTATTTCGATTCGTATTTAAGAGTAGATAAAATTATTATAAGGATGTTATATACTTAAACCTAAGAGTTTTTGAGATATTGACATTTCAATGCAAAAAATGCCATTATTTGATGTTTTACAGATTAGATGTTTATTAAAATTCGACATTTAAATTTTACAATAACGTTACTTAACATCTGTTAACGATGTTTCTTCTTTCGCTTTGTCTAAATTCGGTTAAGATGACGAACTATCATTTCCGTGAAGTATTGCCGTGTTGGAAACTTGTGCGTCATTTTCAGGCCCTAAAGATGAATTCCTTGAGTAGTCATCTTCCCGGAAGTTAGCCGATGCCTCTGGTAGAAGCATCTTATATTTCATTATTGTTTCGAACATCAAACCGATCGCTTGTATTTTGTTATTCTGTTAATTTAAATAAAACGTTATTTAGTAACTTCGACAGCTGATTATTTCGCAAATATTAACAAAAAGAAGTGAACAAATCAACGCTAAAATCATGGTCCTTCGAGTCGGATGTTGAAAATCGCTGAAAACAAGGAAAACAGCCAACATCATCTTCAAGTTGTCGAAGAATACGCCAAGATCAGGCGAGTCCGTAGCAATAATCAAGTTAAGCCCGAGCGTCCGAGCAATCAACGAAACCAGCGCCACGTAGGGCCCAGGTCAGCGACAATCGTAAGTCCCACAATCTTTTACTTTCCATTTCCCTTATTAAGCTATCTTATTTGCGTCAGCATTCAAAACGTAATCAAATGGCGAGTATTAAAGATTTAACTAAAAAACGCGGCGCCGCAAAGGCACAAGTCACAAGGTTCATGACATTTTTAAGTACCTTAGACGAAAATTGCGTAATCGAAGAGGACATTGTTCAATTACAATGTCGGATAGAAAAATTAGAGGTCGCTTGGACCGAATTTGCCAATGTCCAATTTCAAATCGAATGTACTTGCGATGAACCGGACGAACAAATCGATGTAAGGGAAGAATTCGAAGCTAATTACTTCAAGGCCTTAACTAAAGCACGCGCTATCATAAAACGCAGTGAATCTCGTCCGGCATCAGCTGCACCTTTACCGATTAATCAAGGGGAAACATTTAAACGTGTAAAGTTACCCACCATAAACCTGCCGACCTTTGATGGCGCTTATGAAAGTTGGTATAATTTTCGCGATACTTTTACTAGCTTAATTCATAACGATACAACATTAAGCGATATTCAAAAATTTCATTATCTGAGAGCCTCGCTCAAAAACGAAGCAGCGCATGTTATTCAATCACTAGAAATTTCGGATTTAAATTATACGACTGCATGGGACTTGCTTCACAAACGTTTTAACAACAAAAGATTAATCGTACACAATCACGTTCACGCGCTGTGCACTTTACATACTATACAAAAGGAATCACACTTGGCGCTACGGGAGTTGTTAGACAAACTATTAAAACATCTCAGGGCGTTAAAAAACTTAGGACTACCGACCGATTCATGGGATGCACTTATAGTTTATTTGATAACCGCAAAATTAGATGTTTCATCAAAACGCGAATGGGAACTATCCATCGCTGATAAAATAGATGAGTGTCCTTCTTTAAGTAATTTCACGGAGTTTTTAGCCAATCGGTGTAATTTTCTTGAAACATTAAATCCCAACTCAAATTCTGGCGTAAATAAAAATAGCAAGGTAAAAACGTCTAGTTTAATAACGGCAACAAAAATACAGTGTTCTTTCTGCAATCAATCGCATTTTACATCAAAATGTGACGCGTTATTAAAATTAGCTGTAAACGATCGTATAGAAGCATCTAAAAGTAAACATCTCTGTTTGAATTGTTTGCGGAAGGGTCATAATTCTAAATCGTGTCGATCTAATTTCCTGTGCAAGCATTGTAATAAAAAGCATCATACTCTTCTTCATATTGACGCCCAACAAAAATCGCATTTAGTATCAGTTGAAGCCCCCAGCACTAGCGAAAATGTGTCCGAAATTTCTATTAGCAGTCATGCATCACTGCAACATTTCTCACAAGTTCTTTTATCGACTGCATGCGTCCTGGCGATCGATTCGCAAGGAAAATGGCATAATTGTCGTATATTGCTTGATTCTGGCTCTCAATCGAATTTCATCACGACAAAAATGCATCGCAAATTAGGCCTTGTTACCTCTCGAACGAATTCAAAGGTTTACGGTATAAACCAAACGAGCATCGATTTGAGCCACAAATCTGAAGTTGTGATTCGTTCAAATCACAACAATTTTCAGACAAAGATTCATTGTTTAATAGTCCCTCGAATTACAGAAAACATGCCCATCGTTTCTTTCAAGCCCACCTTTTTGCAAATACCTACAAATATTAACATGGCTGATCCCACGTTTGCTAAAGAAGGTGAAATCGATATGTTGATAGGGGCATCAATATTTTGGCAGCTACTGTGCGTCGGCCAAATTAAATTAGGTCACAATCTTCCAATACTTCATAAAACCAAATTTGGTTGGATAATTTCCGGGCCTTTATCATTCGCGAATTCTCGAACAAACGAAAAAACTATTTGTAATTTTAGCGCTAACCTCGACGAACAAGTTCAACGCTTCTGGGAAATCGAGGAATGTTCGGTCGGTAAAACCTTCTCGCTAGAAGAACAAAAATGCGAACAGCATTTCGTCAACACTATAACTCGAAATCACGAAGGCCGTTTCGTGGTAAGCGTACCCTTTACGGAAGACAAATATAAATTAGGTGATTCTCGGCAGAACGCACTTAAGCGTTTTTACTCGTTAGAAAGAAAATTAAATCGAAACCAGTTTCTAAAAGACGAATACGTAAAGTTTATGGACGAGTATGAGCGTTTAGGTCACATGGTAAAAATCGACGAGAAATCAGATTATCACAAGCCGATATACTACCTGCCACATCACGCAGTAATAAAACCTTCTAGTTCCAGTACGAAAACGCGAGTAGTCTTCGATGCTTCCGCTCCCAGTGATACGGGTCTTTCTTTAAATAACGTGCAGCTTGTAGGACCGGTAATCCAAAATGATTTATTTACGATTCTCACACGTTTTAGGCGTCCTGTATATGTAATTGTCGGCGACATAGAAAAAATGTACCGCCAAATATTAATAGCAGAGGAAGATCGACCTCTACATCGTATATTGTGGCGCCCGGACGTTTCTCAAGGCGTACATTGCTACGAATTGCAAACGGTAACATACGGTACCGCTTCAGCGTCCTTTTTAGCAACCCGTTGCCTTCAGCAAATAGCCGATGAAATGACTTCACGTTTCCCTATGGCATGTAATGCTTTATGTAATGATTTTTACATGGACGACGTGCTTACAGGCACAGATACTATCGAAAATCTGCATCAATTACGTAATGACCTTACCGAAATTTTAAAATTAAGCGGATTTAAGCTACATAAGTGGTTCAGCAACGTTCTACAAACATCGGGTAATAATAACGACAAAGGCGTGCAATTCGGTGATAGTCAAGACACTAGTACGTTAGGCGTGTTATGGAACCCGTCACTTGATTTATTTCAATATGAAGTAAACATATCCGACCGTTCACAACACTGCACAAAACGCAGCGTTCTTTCGATTACCGCGAAAATCTTTGACCCTCTAGGATTGCTGGGTCCTGTAACGGTTATTGCAAAACTTCTAATTCAAAGTTTATGGCAGCTTAAGCTTTCTTGGGATGAATCCTTACCTCACGATTTGCATTTCAAATGGATCAAATTTATGGACGAATTAGCCGCGATAAACGACATCAGGGTACCTCGCCTCGTGATACAACCGTATTCAAAAATCATCGAGTGCCATGGTTTCGCCGATGCTTCCGAGAACGCGTACGGAGCATGTATTTATGTGCGTTCCATAAACAAACTCAATCAATGCGAAGTACACCTAATTTGCGCCAAGTCTCGCGTTGCTCCTTTACGACGCGTTACAATTCCGCGCTTAGAACTGTGTGCGGCACTCTTACTCGCACGATTAGTTTCAAAACTTAAAAATTCAGCGGACTTTAATTTTAATTCATATATTCTATGGTCCGACTCAACGATTGCCTTAAATTGGATAAAATCTTCTCCATCGCGTTGGCAAACGTTTGTAGCCAATCGTGTTGCGGAAATTCAAACGCTTACCGTCAATCAAAATTGGCACCACGTGAGGTCGGGCGATAATCCAGCAGATCTGATTTCTCGCGGCGTTTCTCCGTCGGTATTACTAAATTCTACGCTCTGGTGGCACGGGCCTTCATGGCTGTCAGAGGACGCATGTCGCTGGCCAGCGGAAGAAACGCAAATACGAATTAAAGATCCTCCAGAAGAGAAAAAACGAGCCGCCGTCTTAGTAAATCATGTACTGTCGGCTGATATATTTAAAAGGTTTTCGTCGCTAAGTACACTACAACGAGTAACGTCTTGGTGCAAGCGTTTCATAGAAAATTGTAAGGTTTCCCGCGAAAACAGGCAATTCGGCCCTCTAACTGTGTCAGAATTGCAATCATCATTAAGATCGTTAATAAAAACAGCTCAGTTAGAAAACTTTTCAGATGATATAAAATCTTTACTGAAGAACAACGAAGTTAAAACATGTAGTCGTTTGCTAGCCCTGAATCCGTTTCTAGACGACAATCAAATTCTTCGCGTTGGCGGCCGTTTAAAGTTCGCTCCGTTTGCATTTGATAAAAGACACCCGGTCATATTACCTAAAAATCACGAGCTCACAAACCTAATAATAAGAAATGAACACGTGCGATTGTTACATTGCGGTCCGCAACTGCTACTTGCTTCTTTAAGAGAAAAATATTGGCCAGTTTCCGGGCGTTCATTAGTCAAAAGAATTGTCAGAAATTGTATCACTTGCGCAAGGGTCAATCCACAGCCCGCGAATTATATTATGGGACATTTACCCGACTATCGCGTTACGCCTTCGATGCCTTTCGAGAAATGCGGAGTTGATTATGCAGGTCCTTTTATGTTAAAGGAAAAGAGAACACGAGGCTCCAAAATTATCAAGGCCTATGTTTGTTTATTCGTTTGTCTAACAACAAAAGCAATTCATTTAGAATTAGTTTGCGACCTCACTACGCAAGCCTTTTTAAACACGTTAAAACGTTTTATTTCTCGCAGTGGCAAACCGACCCATATATATTCGGACAATGGTTCTAATTTTATCGGCGCTAATTCTGAACTACGAGCATTAGCAGGCTTTTTAGATAATCATGACACAATAAAGGTGTTAGAAAATTCTCTTATTAACGAGGGTATTACCTGGAAATTTATACCACCAAGAGCGCCCCACTTCGGTGGCATTTGGGAGGCAGGTATTAAATCTACAAAAGCGCATTTAAAAAGGGTTATCGGTAAACAGAATATTGTCTTTGAAGATTTTTATACAGTGCTGACGCAAATAGAGGCGGTTCTCAATTCCCGTCCTATCTCTCCTTTGTCCGATGATCCTAATGATCTTAATCCTTTAACACCCGGACATTTCTTAATCGGTAAATCGCTAACGGCCCCGCCGGAAGAAAATGTATTGAATATACAAGAAAATCGACTTTCGGCTTTTCAACGACAACAGCGGATGGTCCAGGACTTTTGGAAAAGGTGGAGCAAGGAATATGTATCGGAACTTCAAACCCGCTGCAAGTGGAAGAAACATCATGAAACTCTTCTACGTGTAGGTGACCTCGTCTTGCTACGGGCGGAAAATCAAGCGCCTTTACAATGGAAAATGGGTCGGGTCCTGCAGCTTCACCCCGGAGAGGATGGCGTCACACGAGTGATTACAGTGAAAACCGCGGACTCAGTAACAAAGCGTGCTGTGCGCGGAGTGTGCGTCTTACCTCTAACGAACTAAATTAGTATTATTTTATTAAACCTTTTGATTACCTTAGCATAAACATTTATAATCATTAGCCCTAAGTTTACCTTTTTATTTTTCTTTCATATTTATTTTTGAAACAAATGTATTGTACATTATCTTTCAAAGGGGGCGGCATGTTAACGATGTTTCTTCTTTCGCTTTGTCTAAATTCGGTTAAGATGACGAACTATCATTTCCGTGAAGTATTGCCGTGTTGGAAACTTGTGCGTCATTTTCAGGCCCTAAAGATGAATTCCTTGAGTAGTCATCTTCCCGGAAGTTAGCCGATGCCTCTGGTAGAAGCATCTTATATTTCATTATTGTTTCGAACATCAAACCGATCGCTTGTATTTTGTTATTCTGTTAATTTAAATAAAACGTTATTTAGTAACTTCGACAGCTGATTATTTCGCAAATATTAACAAAAAGAAGTGAACAAATCATCGCTAAAAACAACATCTATGGAACAGAAAACAATTTCCATCTCGAACATGTTCCTATTATTTTACACAGGGTGATTCATAACTCCGATGACAAATATTCCATTGGAAGATGGAATAATTGCTGATTTATGAATCTACGAATTTGACATCTTACTGTGTGTAGGTTTGTTGTGTAACACATACTGAACCCTATATCATTGTAAAGTTTAATCAAAGACCTATTAAATTCAGTCATAAAATATAGGGTGTTCCATTTAAACAACTAACTGAGTAAAATAAACATCGGAGTTATGAATCACCCTGTGTAAAATAATAGGAAAATGTTCGAGAAGGAAATTGTTTTGTTTTCCATAGAGGTTATGTAACGTTACTGTAAAATTTAAATTCTGAATTTTAATAAACATTTAATCTGTAAAACATCAAAAAATAGCATTTTTTTACATTGAAATGTCAATATCTCAAAAACTATTTTAAAAATCTGCATTAATATAGGCGCTGTCCACCGAATACGCACTATTGACCCACTCTGTATAAGTAGTATCTTCTGCGTAAGGCTAGTTACCGATTTTCGGTTGAAATTTTAAACGAGTTTTGATTTTGATTAGTGCAAACATGTCGAACATTTATTGATTTCCTCATCGCAACAGCGTGACAAATTTAGTTAATTTATTTTATTTGGGAATAATTAATTCAGTTGTTTTTGTCGTTTTGTAGTGGCGAGATACAGAAATATTTAAACAAACGGAAAAAAATCTTCGTCTCTTCTTTACTTCTTTGTACTTTTTTTTACCTACTGAAATGTTTAACGTTGTTTAACAATTTTTCTTTTTTCAATACTAGATGGAGCTGTTCTTTCTCAACTCAACTACAGAATCGTAATCATTGAGCAAAAGAGAAGGAAATTATTTTTTGATTGCATGAACTAAATTCAATTAAAGTCTGTAGTAGAAAGTCGATCTGAAATTCGAAATTTGCAAGAAAATTCAAAAAAAAGAAATTGTTTTGATGAAATGCTTCCTTTGCCCTTTAACAGATGGCGCGCCATCAATTCAGTATTTATTGCAGCGGGTACCTTCTTTTTTATTTTTTATTTTTTCAAAGTGCAAGCGACACTGCAGTGTGTCGAAATTGGTAAAAAAATTTAAGAAAATGATTATTTCGATGACGAACTGGATACTCTCTTTGCCCTTTAACAGATGGCCCTAATAATTCATTACTTATTGCAGCCGGTAATTTGGTGTTTTCAAAGAAAGCGAAGAAGAAGAAGAAGAAGAAAATAACTGTGCGATTTGGTAGAAACAAGTTCCGATATATATTGATTTATACATTCATTTTTCATGTTAAAAATTATTAAGACATTTCTTTTGCAAATTGTGCGATAGATGGCGCCACTAAATCTTTACCGCCGTTTACCGCGCAACCATCTAGGAACCTGCAGGAATCCAACCTTTCGAGAAAAATTCTTAAACGAAGAAGAAAACGAATTGTGACCAGGAGTGTGAATTTTTGAGCGAAAAAGGAAAAAGAAAATATTCAAAAAAAAAAAAAAGGTTTTGACATTTCTAATTATTAGAGAAAATTCAGAAAATCAAAACACTCTTCACTCTTAAGTGATTCAAGCAAGAATAAAATTTTGCAAAACCCGAAATGACAGGAAATTAAATTCATAAAGTAAATCTATTGAACGTGTTCCTTGCATCACAATAGATGGCGTTGCTCTTCATTGTCACCGAAGAGCTTTTACAAAATTCCATTTAGGAACCTGCAGAATTCCAACCTTTCGAAAAAAATCGAAGAAAACAAATGGTGACCTGGAATGTGAATTTTTGAACAAAAAAAGAAAAAGAAAATATTCATTTTTCGAGTTAAAAATTATTAAGACATCTCTTTTCCAAATTGTGCCACAGATGGCGCCACTAAATCTTTACCGCGCAACCATCTTTGAACCTGCGGGATTCCAACCTTTCGAAAAAAATTCTTAAACGAAGAAGAAAACAAATGGAATGTGAATTTTTGAGCGAGAAAAAGAAAAGAAAACATTCATTTTTCAAGTTAAAAATTATTAAGACATCTCTTTTCCAAATTGTGCGATAGATGGCGCCACTAAATCTTTACCGCGTAACCATCTGGGAACCTGCAGGATTCCAGCCTTTCGAAAAAAATTCTTAAACGAAGAAGAAAACAAATGGTGACCTGGAATGTGAATTTTTGAGCGAAAAAGGAAAAAGAAAATATTCATTTTTTGAGTTAAAAATTATTAAAAGACATCTCTTTTCCAAATTGTGCCACAGATGGCGCCACTAAATCTTTACTGCGCAACCATCTTTGAACCTGCGGGATTCCAACCTTTCGAAAAAAATTCTTAAACGAAGAAGAAAACACATGGTGACCTGGAATGTGCATTTTTGAGCGAAAAAAGAAAAAGGAAATATTAAAAAAAAAAACAATTTTGACATTTCTAATTATTAGAGAAAATCCAGAAAATCAAAACACTCTTTCCTCTTAAACAATTCAAGCGAGAGTAAAATTTTGCAAAACTAAAAATGACAGGAAATCAAATTGATAAAGTAAATCTAATGAACGTGTTCCTCGCATCACAATAGATGGCGCTGCTCTTCATTGTCACCCTATTGTCACCTGTCACCGAAGAGCTTCAGCAAAATTATTTTTTTCTTGAATTTCAAGTAAATTTTCCCGGCGAACAAAACTATTTTTTATTTTGCAACATCGACGTGGCACTCACCAATTCAAAAATTTAAAAATTTAAAAAGGCACGGTGTAATTTCCGAGTCGTCCTGCAGATGTCACCGTCAGAAAGGAAAAATCATTGCAATAAAAAAAATCGGCGGATTTCGAAGACAAATTTTGGGGGGTGCTCTAATCAGAGAAGTATTTTTTAGAAATAAAAGGGGTCACCAAAACAGAAGTGAAATTGTTTCCAGAGGTATCCTATAGATGTCGCACAATTCATTATGTTCCGAAATAGTTTCAGAATCGTTCCATAGACGTCACTGCTAAAAGACATTTGCGAGAAATTCCGTTTTAGAATCATCTTAGAGATGCAATTAAAAAAAGAAACTACGAAATAAAATCCGTTTGCCATTTTGAAAGCAAAATGGCGTTGCTCTTTACTGCGCAGTTTTTGTATAGAAGGCTTTAGATTAAATTTCATTATGAAAAAGAAGAAGAAGAATATGAAATTAAGTGTCGATGTGATAGTTCAAGTACATGAAGTACCAACCAAAATAAACCTGATTTTTTTTTTTAATTTTTGGCTGCACAGTTCAGTTTTCGTTATTATTTACATTTAATTTTTGATATTATTTAATGGATTCAATAAAATTTGATTTTTCTGCGTTTGTTTTTAGTAAATTGTCTTTACTTTTAATAGCTTTCCAAATTTTTATATTTTTTATTTATTGAAATTCAAACTTTCTGTGAAAAAAAATTATTGTCAACGCACGCGCATTTGTTTTCAACTGAAAGCGGAACACGTGACATGCGCATGTAAGTAGAATTGTTGCAGATTTTTTTTTCTTCTTCTTGGATCGATGTTATTTATATTCTGTCAGCGGTGAAGCCCCTGAAACTCACAGCTCCGGAACAATGAAATAAAACTGGGATGTGTAGGTACGTCTCGGAAATGTCACGGATGTTAAGTACGTGTAACGCTTAATTTAAATGCTCGGAGCAAATCAAGAATAGAACCGCTTGCTTGCTCCTGCTTGCATGGTTGCTGCAGCGAAGACATGCTTCGACTTGTCATGAAGACGTAATGAACTCGATTTCCTCGCTGTCTTGTTTCGTGTTTGTCTTTCTGACTGGCATGACGTACTTACCCGATATCGAAAGGGGGTTTACACGATTATTTCAGACGTAATTAATTAAAGAGAGCGTCGCAACAGTGACGAGTTGATCACAGCGATGCCAACGAAGTTGTAAAAATTATGCTAAACGTCCGTTCGATTGTAAGTGGAATGGCGGCAATTGACGTTCCACGCATTGCATTAGCGCCAACGCAGCTTAGATTGGAGGGAGGTCTAGCCAAATTTTTACAATCCAGTTAACATTGCTGATTAATAATTACCCTCTCTGTACTTTCTTAACTTCGACTTACGTTCTACTCTCTCTATCGTCGATTGTAGAATCAGTGATACACTCACTCTGATATACAGGATATGTGGTAAAGGTGGTCTGTAAATTTCGATACAGATTCAGTGATAACAACTAAGCATGAAAAGTTTATGTAAACACATGGGCTTCGACCCTTCGTTTCAAAGATACCTACTCGACGTTTGAAAATAATTTATTGTTCGTATTAATCCCGATAATGAATACGTGTTATGTACAGGGTATTCCATTGAAAAGTTGTGTACGTAAATTACGTATTAAATTTGTATTTCTAATGATGCACAGAGAGAAAGAAAAATACAAATTAAAAAAATTAAAAACTTAGACATCCTTAGCTTTTGCATTTTTGAAAACTTTATTAAACTGTCATTGTCAATCTCCACTTTAACATAGCCTAGTTTTTTTTTATATAGTACATATATGTATTGTGAATGACGTTAAGTGTTACCAAATCTGGTGTTTTTCTATTTGATTGCATTGCATTAAGTGCCCCTTTAAATTGAAAACTATTTTCGTGCGTTTTTGACAGTTATTTCAAGTTCCAAGTAGTGTTCAGGCCATGCAGCGCCATCTTCCGAAAATAATTCTAAAACACGTGCTTCAAAAGTGTATCGCGTAACCAAAAAAAAAAAAAAAATGAGAGTTGTAGATGCAATCTCCTAGGCGAAGCTTCTGAGATGGCAGCACTGGCGTCAGAAGTCTTAACAAATGACAAATCTACAGCTAACTAGGTTATGTTACAGCGGTTAGGTGTGTTGGTGACAATTCCTCGTCGCTTAGGATTGTTTTTGAAAAAAAAATTACAAAAAAAAATATTCTGTATTTTGATTCTCTTTCTTACAGGGCCGGAGGAAGCAAAACAGTAACTGGCCCCCTTTTCCAAGAATTCACGTGAATTTATACAGTCGTGCATCCTTCATAAACTGACTTTATTATTTCTTACAGTGTATCATATTGATTGCAGTAAAATTATTGTAATTCCGTAATTAACAGATTTTTTTTAATTGAGCTTTTAATTTTTAATAATTTTTATATATACTTTTATCTTTACTGCAATTTTTAATGTAAATTTGTGCTAAACGAAGTTAAGTTGAGACCATTTGGGTTGGATTAACCTTGGCATTACTTGAACTTCAATTTAATTGATTTTTAATTTTTTTTTTTTGAAATGTACTTTTAATTTTTTATTTGTATTTGATGAAGTTAGGATGGTTTCACATTGAGATTTGTTTAATCTGAATTTTTTTGACTTTTAATTTTTTAAGTATTTTTAATTTTTTTTTACTTGTACAAAACTGAGTGCAATGTGATGTAATAAGTTGGGTGACTTCAGTTGACCTTGAGCTTTGTCGAGATTCATTTAAAAAAAATTATAATTTTTTTGTAATTTATAAATTTCAATATCTTTTTCTACTTTTAATTTTTTAAATGTTGTTTTAAACTTTGCACTTCGGTTGAATGGAATTGAGTTGAGTGGAGTTAGATCGGGTTGACGTCAACAATTTTTTTACTTATTTTTTTAACGTTTTTAATTTTCTTTTTACTTGTACAGAACAGAGTGCAATGTGACATAATAAGTTGGGTGACTTCAATTGACCTTGAGATTTGTCGAGGATCATTTTAATAAATTTTATAATTTTTTTATAATTTATAAATTTTAATATCTTTTTCTACTTTTAATTTTTTAAATATTGTTTTAAATTTTTCACTTCGGTTAAATAGGATTAGGTTGAGTGGAGTTAGATCGGGTTGACTTCGATAATCTTTTTACTTATTTTTTAACCTTTTTCGATTTTTTATTTAATTTTTTTTTCCTTGAATTGAATGGAATCGAGTTGAGTTGTTGAGTCGAATTTCGTTGACCTTGACAGACATTTTTTAATGTTTTTTTCGCTTGGGTTAAATGAAATCGAGTTTAGTTGTTGGGCCGAATTCGGTTGACCTTGACTTTGCTTTAATCTCTTTTGTTTGTTTACATTTTACTTTTAATTTCTTCCATTTTAAATTTTTTGCTTCAAGTGAACACAGTTACGTTGAATTCAGTTGATTTAGTTTGACCTTGAAATTTTTGAGCTTGATTTTAACGTTTTCTTTTTTACTTTTAATTTTTTCAATGTTTTAATTTTAATTTTTTATTTGTCTAAAGTTGAGTTCAGTTCGATTGAGTGGCCGTTGAAGTCGCTTTTTTAATTTTTTCTTTTGTAATTTTTTTGTTTTTTTAATTTTTAATTTTTTGCTTGAGTTAAATAGAATTCAGTTCAGTTGTTGGATCGAGTTTGGTTGACCTTGAGATTGTTAGGGCTTCCCGTTAATCGTTTTTTAATTAACAGAGTTTGGGGCCCTCCTTGCGTCGGCCCCCTCTTGCCCCGCTCACCTTACTTATCGCCTTCCGCCGGCCCTGCTTTTTCATTGCGTACAAAACACTTCACTATCAATTCTCACAGTAACATAACCTAACTTTTTTTTTGTTTGTTACCAATCACATTCAAGTCAGTCAAAATCACTTCGCTGTCAATTCTCACAGTAACATAACCCAACTTTTTTTTATGTTGTCCATGACATTAAAGTCAGTGCTGTCAACTCAGGTGTCTTTTTGCTTACATATATCATTGCTACCAACTTGCCGATTTTTAGTTCAGTTTCGTTTTATTTTTCAACTTTGTTTTAATGTTATTTTTATTCTGTAAACTTGCGCGGACGTTGTTTTATACCTATTTTAATATTCTTTTTAATTTCGATTCTCTTATGTTTTACTTGACTTTCAACTTTCGCTTTTTTATTTTTGAACTTTCTAAATAGACGGAAAAATAGGAAATTAAAATCGCCTGGATATTTTAGAGAAGCGATCGTCGTTTGTTTATGCTTGCTTTGCAAGAAAAGAAAATCGCCTTCGCATTTTAGAGAAGCGATCGTCATTTGTTTATGCTTGCTGCGCAAGGAAAGAAAATCGCCTTCGTATATTAGAGAAGCGATCGTCATTTGTTTTTGCTTGTTATGCGTCGTTTTCTTTCATTGTTTTTGTGTTTGTTTTGTTTTTAAGTCGTTTGATTGTTTTTAAGTGATCGAGAAAATTGACGAATCAAACAAAACTAGATAGTTTCGTTTTGTGCTCTATTTTTATTTTCCTCGAAATTATTTATAAAATATAATTATAAATATAAATATAAATTATAAATTCACTGATAATTATTTTATATTTATATTTTAATTTTGTAACGCCTTTTTTTTAATCCACGGTATTTTTTTTAAATATTTTCATGACTTAAGCATTCCTATAATTTATTTCTTTTTCTTTTTAATATTATTTAATTTAAGCTGAGGCTTAGAAATTATTTTACGTTCGCCCGCCGTTGGGTTTTGTGTTTAATTTGCATTTTTTTTTCTTTTTCTGCTTAATTTCCAAAAAACCGTATGGGCTGCCCCACTGTCTGAGAAACATTGCTTCTAAAAATGTTTGATTCTCTGTTGAATAGTTTTATATTCTCTGATGCAAGATTAAAAAAAAAATAGATAAATATCGTCATTATTCTGAAAATTAAATAAAATAAATATAAACAAATACTTCTTTTCGAACGTCCTTCAAATTAATTCATTTGATTTATCACCTAATTTCCTCTCAAATATTTTATTTGACAATCGATATTTTATTTGAAAACGGACCTTCTCTAGCAAAAAAAAAGAAAAAACTGAGCTCAAATGCCGCCACATAAATCAACACAAAATAACTAAAAGCCGAATTTATGTGTCTTATAGAAAACATCGGACAGTTCAATTTCGCCCGAAAAGTTAATGAGTCGAACTCAAGAAGAAAAATAAAATAACCCCCAACCGTCGATGCCCCTTTCCGAAGGAGCCCCCGCCCCCCTTCCTCCCCCTTTCTATTCCATCCAAATTACCACGTCAAACGGGCTGGCTGCACGTCGCCAATGGCGTTCCGAGGCAATTCACATTAATTTCCGAAAAGTCAAAATCGCTGACGTCCGTTATTAAGACATCAGATAGGAACCTTCCGGAACGAATCGCACGTCACGATTTTTTATTCGAGAGGCAATAATAAGATTGGAAAACTAAACGAACGAGGCTCGGCCTGCCTTGTAAATTATCGATAATAATCATCTAGAAAGATTCTTTGTTTTAAAAAAAAGCAAAAAACAAAAAAGGAAAATGAAACGTTAGGTTCAAAATGTACACTATTGTTAAAAAGTTTGAGTGCTTGTGTTTATAGTTCATAGAGATAGTATCACAGGAGGTCACACCGATGAGGCCTAGACCCTATTATTATTATTTCTTTTTTTTCTTGTAAAGAATATACAAAATGGAAATGGAAAAGTAAGCAACGGGGAAATAATAGAATGTCACGTGTCTGTAAATCTAATGCGGCAAATATCGGAAAAATCATACACCGTAATCCATTTCCCCTGATTTAATACACACTGAAATGTATACGCAGCGTATTTCGATTTTTCCGATCCCCAACGCTGCTGCTGTGCTAATATTTTCCGTCTGAGTGGCTTTCCACATACATCAAATATTTTATTTAATAATTGTTTACAGAGGTATCCAAACAAGAG
Organism: Prosopocoilus inquinatus; assembly: GCA_036172665.1. Classification (NCBI taxonomy): domain Eukaryota; kingdom Metazoa; phylum Arthropoda; class Insecta; order Coleoptera; family Lucanidae; genus Prosopocoilus; species Prosopocoilus inquinatus. The sequence continues at coordinate 9,860,070 of CM069871.1, read as the reverse complement.
CGTGTACGCGCGGATTTCTTCGGCGCTGCTAAACGAGAAAAATCGGAAAATGGAGAGACGAGTTATTTCATATATTATTCTCGTTCTCTCGGTCGTGTCTTCCTCGTTCCTGGGGATTTAAAGTGCTGTTTGCCAGGAGGTTATTATTAAGTTTGTGTCTTTCTTGACGTTTTAGCACGTATTTCGCTGGCGTCGTATTTTCTGGATACGATATTTTTATGCAGACGAGAAAATTTCAAGTAAGGCAGGCAACTTTATTTAAAATAATATACAGGATTGGGGAAAATCCATCTACACATCCTGAATAATGCATGCGACAGGGAACGCACTCTAAAAACAAAGAAGGAATGTAATTTGTCACGCCCACGTGTATTGGAGGCTGGCCTGGCGTTCACCAAGCACGAACGCTTACGATGCGAACCGAAGAAGCGCCCGAGTTTCAAAGCCAACTGGCCAACGCTGTATGTTCCAAGAAAAAAGTCGTCAGGAGACCTTGCAACTTCGAATTAAAGAACTTGCGAAGCTTAATTTTTTCGAAGTCGACTCTTGTCCGGTGAAAATTGTAAATAAAAGTGTTTTTAAGCTTTAACCAGACGGTATTCAATTTGGAAAAAGCACTCAATTTTTTTGACAGTTATTTCAAATTCCCGAGAGGAAGAAAAATACAAATTAAAAAAATTAAAAACTTAGACATCCTTAGCTTTTGCATTTTTGAAAACTTTATTAAACCGTCATTGTCAATCTCCACTTTAACATAACCTAGTTTTTTTTATATATAGTACATATATGTATTGTGAATGACGTTAAGTGTTACCAAATCTGCTGTTTTTCTATTTGATTGCATTGCATTAAGTGCCCCTTTAAATTGAAAACTATTTTCATGCGTTTTTGACAGTTATTTCAAATTCCAAGTAGTGTTTAGGTCATGCAGCGCCATCTTCCTCCGAAAATAATTCTAAAACACGTGCTTCAAAAGTGTATCGTATAACAAAAAAAAAATGAGAGTTATAGATGAAATCTCCTAGGCGAGGCTTCAGAGATGGCAGCACTGGCGTCAGAAGTCTTAACAAATGACAAATCTATAGCTAACTAGGTTATGTTACAGCGGTTAGGTGTGTTGGTGACAATTCCTCGTCGCTTAGGATTGTTTTTGAAAAAAAAAAATTACAAAAAAAAATATTCTGTATTTTGATTCTCTTTCTTACAGGGCCGGAGGAAGGGGGTACTCGGCGCCCTTATGCAAAACAGTAACTGGCCCCCTTTTCCAAGAATTCACGTGAATTTATACAGTCGTGCATCCTTTATAAGCTGACTGTATTAGTTCTTACAGAGTATGATAGTGATTGCAGTAAAATTATTGTAATTTCGTAATTAACAGATTTTTTTAAATTGAGCTTCATTTTAATTGATTTTTAATTTTTAACAATTTTTATATTTACTTTTATCTTTTTTGCAATTTTTAATGTAAATTTATGCTAAACGAAGTTAAGTTGAGATCACTTGGGTTGGATTGACCTTGACATTACTTGAACTTCAATTTAATTGATTTTTTTAATGTACTTTTAATTTTTTATTTGTGTTTGAAGTTAGGTTGGTTTGACATTGAGTTTTGTATAATCCAAAAATTTTTGACATTTTTTTTACTTTTAATTTTTTAAGTATTTTTAATTTTTTTTACTTGTACAGAACGGAGTGCAATTATAATAAGTTGGGTGACTTCAGTTGACCTTGATATTTGTCGTGGTTCATTTTAAAAATTTTTTATAATTTTTTTATAATTTATAAATTTTAATATATTTTTCTACTTTTAATTTTTTAAATATTGTTTTCAATTTTTCACTTCGGTTGAATGGAATTAGATTGAGTGGTGTTAGATCGGGTTGACTGCGACAATTTTTTTACTTATTTTTTTAACGCTTTTTGATTTTTAATTTATTTATTTTGTTTACTTGTTGGATCGAATTTGGTTGACCTTGACATTTTTTAATGCTGTTTGATTTTTATTGTTTTTTCTTGCTTGGGTTGAATAAAATCGTTTTTTGATTTTTAATTTTTTTTTTTTTTTGCTTGGATTGAATAGAATCAAGTTTAGTTTTGGGCCGAATTCGGTTGACCTTGACTTTGCTTTAATCTCTTTTGTTTGTTTACATTTTTACTTTTAATTTCTTCCATTTTAAATTTTTTGCTCCAAGTGAATACAGTTACGTTGAATTCAGTTGAGTTGGTTTCACCTTGAAATTTTTGTGCGTGATTTTCAAGTTTTGTTTTACTTTTAATTTTTTTAATGTTTTAATTTTAATTTTTTACTTGTCCAAAGTTGGGTTCAGTTGGATTGAGTGGACGTTGAAATCGCTTTCTTAATTTTTTTTTCTGTTGTAATTTTTTATTGTTTTTTTTTAATTTTTAATTTTTTGCTTGAGTTAAATAGAGTTCAGTTCAGTTGTTGGATCGAGTTTGGTTGACCTTGAGATTGTTAGGGCTTCCCGTTAATCGTTTTTTAATTAACAGAGTTTGGGGCCCTCCTTGCATCGGCCCCCTCTTGCCCCGCTCACCTTACTTATCGCCTTCCGCCGGCCCTGCTTTTTCATTGCGTACAAAACACTTCACTATGAATTCTCACAGTAACATAACCTAACTTTTTTTTTGTTTGTTACCAATCACATTAAAGTCAGTCAAAATCACTTCGCTGTCAATTCTCACAGTAACATAACCCAACTTTTTTTTATGTTGTCAATGACATTAAAGTCAGTGCTGTCAACTCAGGTGTCTTTTTGCTTACATATATCATTGCTACCAACTTGCCGATTTTTAGTTCAGTTTCGTTTTATTTTTCAACTTTGTTTTAATGTTATTTTTATTCTGTAAACTTGCGCGGACGTTGTTTTATACCTATTTTAATATTCTTTTTAATTTCGATTCTCTTATGTTTTACTTGACTTTCAACTTTCGCTTTTTTATTTTTGAACTTTCTAAATAGACGGAAAAATAGGAAATTAAAATCGCCTGGATATTTTAGAGAAGCGATCGTCGTTTGTTTATGCTTGCTTTGTAAGAAAAGAAAATCGCTTTCGTATTTTACTGAAGCGATCGTCATTTGTTTATGCTTGCTGCGCAAGGAAAGAAAATCGCCTTCGTATTTTAGAGAAGCGATCGTCATTTGTTTTTGCTTGCTTTGCAAGAAAAGAAAATCGCCTTCGTATATTAGAGAAGCGATCGTCATTTGTTTTTGCTTGTTATGCGTCGTTTTCTTTCATTGTTTTTGTGTTTGTTTTGTTTTTAAGTCGTTTGTTTGTTTTTAAGTGATCGAGAAAATTGACGAATCAAACAAAACTAGATAGTTTCGTTTTGTGCTCCATTTTTATTTTCCTCGAAATTATTCATAAAATATAATTATAAATATAAATATAAATTATAAATTCACTGTTAATTATTTTATATTTATATTTTAATTTTGTAACGCCTTTTTTTTTAATCCACGGTATTTTTTTTAAATATTTTCATGACTTAAGCATTCCTATAATTTATTTCTTTTTCTTTTTAAAATTATTTAATTTAAGCTGAGGCTTAAAAATTATTTTACGTTCGCCCGCCGTTGGGTTTTGTGTTTAATTTGCATTGTTTTTTCTTTTTCTGCTTAATTTCCAAAAAACCGTATGGGCTGCCCCACTGTCTGAGAAACATTGCTTCTAAAAATGTTTGATTCTCTGTTGAATAGTTTTATATTCTCTGATGCAAGATTAAAAAAAAATAGATAAATATCGTCATTATTCTGAAAATTAAATAAAATAAATATAAACAAATACTTCTTTTCGAACGTCCTTCAAATTAATTCATTTGATTTATCACCTAATTTCCTTTCAAATATTTTATTTGACAATCGATATTTTATTTGAAAACGGACCTTCTCTAGCAAAAAAAAAGAAAAAACTGAGCTCAAATGCCGCCACATAAATCAACACAAAAATAACTAAAAGCCGAATTTATGTGTCTTATAGAAAACATCGGACAGTTCAATTTCGCCCGAAAACTTAATGAGTGGAAGTCAAGAAGAAAAATAAAATAACCCCCAACCGTCGATGCCCCTTTCCGAAGGAGCCCCCCCCCCTCCTTCCTCTCCCTTTCTATTCCACCCAAATTACCACGTCAAACGGGCTGGCTGCACGTCGCCAATGGCGTTCCGAGGCAATTCACATTAATTTCCGAAAAGTCAAAATCGCTGACGTCCGTTATTAAGACATCAGATAGGAACCTTCCGGAACGAATCGCACGTCACGATTTTTTATTCGAGAGGCAATAATAAGATTGGAAAACTAAACGAACGAGGCTCGCCTGCCTTGTAAATTATCGATAATAATCATCTAGAAAGATTCTTAAAAAAAAAAGAAAACAAGAAAACAAAAAAGGAAAATGGAACAGTTAGGTTTAAAACGTACACTCTTGTTAAAAAGTTTGTGTGTTTGTGTTTATAGTTCATTGAGATAGTATCACTGGAGGTGACACCAATGATGAGGAGGTCACACCGATGAGGCCTAGACCCTATTATTATTATTTCTTTTTTTTCCTGTAAAGAACATACAAAATGGAAATGGAAAATAAGCAACGGGGAAATAATAGAATGTCACGTGTCTGTAAATCTAATGCGGCAAATATCGGAAAAATCATACACCGTAATCCATTTCCCCTGATTTAATACACACTGAAATGTATACGCAGCGTATTTCGATTTTTCCGATCCCCAACGCTGCTGCTGTGCTAATATTTTCCGTCTGAGTGGCTTTCCACATACATCAAATATTTTATTTAATAATTGTTTACAGAGGTATCCAAACAAGAGCGTGTACGCGCGGATTTCTTCGGCGCTGCTAAACGAGAAAAATCGGAAAATGGAGAGACGAGTTATTTCATATATTATTCTCGTTCTCTCGGTCGTGTCTTCCTCGTTCCTGGGGATTTAAAGTGCTGTTTGCCAGGAGGTTATTATTAAGTTTGTGTCTTTCTTGACGTTTTAGCACGTATTTCGCTGGCGTCGTATTTTTTGGATACGATATTTTTATGCAGACGAGAAAATTTCAAGTAAGGCAGGCAACTTTATTTAAAATAATATACAGGATTGGGGAAAATCCATCTACACATCCTGAATAATGCATGCGACAGGGAACGCACTCTAAAAACAAAGAAGGAATGTAATTTGTCACGCCCACGTGTGTTGGAGGCTGGCCTGGCGTTCACCAAGCACGAACGCTTACGATGCGAACCGAAGAGGCGCCTGAGTTTCAAAGCCAACTGGCCTACGCTGTATGTTCCAAGAAAAAAGTCGTCAGGAGACCTTGCAATTTTTTCGAAGTCGACTCTTGTCTGGTGAAAATTGTAAATAAAAGTGTTTTTAAGTTTTAACCAGACGGTATTCAATTTGGAAAAAGCACTCAATTTTTTTGACAGTTATTTCAAATTCCCGAGAGGAAGAAAAATACAAATTAAAAAAATTAAAAACTTAGACATCCTTAGCTTTTGCATTTTTGAAAACTTTATTAAACCGTCATTGTCAATCTCCACTTTAACATAACCTAGTTTTTTTTTTATATATAGTACATATATGTATTGTGAATGACGTTAAGTGTTACCAAATCTGCTGTTTTTCTATTTGATTGCATTGCATTAAGTGCCCCTTTAAATTGAAAACTATTTTCATGCGTTTTTGACAGTTATTTCAAATTCCAAGTAGTGTTTAGGTCATGCAGCGCCATCTTCCTCCGAAAATAATTCTAAAACACGTGCTTCAAAAGTGTATCGTGTAACAAAAAAAAAATGAGAGTTATAGATGAAATCTCCTAGGCGAGGCTTCAGAGATGGCAGCACTGGCGTCAGAAGTCTTAACAAATGACAAATCTATAGCTAACTAGGTTATGTTACAGCGGTTAGGTGTGTTGGTGACAATTCCTCGTCGCTTAGGATTGTTTTTGAAACAAAAAATTACAAAAAAAAATATTCTGTATTTTGATTCTCTTTCTTACAGGGCCGGAGGAAGGGGGTACTCGGCGCCCTTATGCAAAACAGTAACTGGCCCCCTTTTTCAAAAATTCACGTGAATTTATACAGTCGTGCCTCCTTTATAAATTGACATTATTAGTTCTTACAGAGTATGCTATCGATTGCAGTAAAATTATTGTAATTCCATAATTAACAGATTTTTTTTAATTGAGCTTCATTTTAATTGATTTTTAATTTTTAACAATTTTTATATGTACTTTTATCTTCTTTGCAATTTTTAATGTAAATTTATGCTAAACGAAGTTAAGTTGAGATCAGTTGGGTTGGATTGACTTTGATATTACTTGAACTTCAATTCAATTGATTTTTTTATTTTTTTTTAAATCTTTACTTTTAATTTTGTATTTGTGTTTGATGAAGTTAGGTTTGTTTGGCATTGAGATTTGTTTAATCTGAATTTTTACATTTCTTTGACTTTTAATTAAGTATTTTTAATTTTTTTTACTTGTACAGAACGGAGTGCAATGTGATATAATAAGTTGGATGACTTCAGTTGACCTTGAGATTTGTCGAGGTTCATTTAAAAAATTTTATAATTTTTTTATAATTTATAAATTTGAACATCTTTTCTACTTTTAATTTTTTAAATATTGTTTTAAATTTTTCACTTCGGTTGAATGGGATTAGATTGAGTGGAGTTCGATGGCGTTGACGTCGACAATCTTTTTACTTATTTTTTTAATTATATGTTCATTATTTTTTTAACGTTTTTCGATTTTTAATTTAATTTTTTTTTTGCTTGGATTGAATGGAATCGAGTTGAGTTGGCCAACGCTGTATGTTCCTAGAAAATAGTCGTCAGGAGGAGACCTTGAAACTTCGAATTAAAACACTTGCGAAGCTTAATTTTTTCGAAGTCAACTCTTGTCCGATGAAAATTGTAAACAAAAGTGTTTCTAAGCTTTAACCAGACGATTTGTCGACAGATTTGGAAAAATCACTCAACGTTTCACTCTCGATTGATTGCTTCGTCAGGAAATCGATAGAAAAACGTTGAGTGCTTTCTTCCAATTTGAACACTGTCCGGTTAAAGTTTAATTTTATTTCATCTTATTCGGTCTGAACCGATCTCGTACTCGGGAGAAACAAGTTTAAAAAATAATGAACGGCGTTGTTTAAAAAAAATGCAAATTGAAACAAAGAGAAAGAACGTTAAACAATTGTATAGAAACAAGTGACTTTCGCCTCTGTGTGAAATATAGTGTACGAAATTTTCGTTTTTTAATCTGTTTAAAAAAATGATTAACAATTGGATTTAAAAATTGAAATTAAAAGGCGAATGCATAAAAATAATAATAATAAAAAGTACCTAAATTGTTGACCTTTTTTTGTTTTAAAGGCCGAGCGAAAATTGAAGGATATAAAAACTAATGAATAATGATTAATTAGAAACGAATTGGTAAGTTAAGTTAAAAAAAAAACTGAAAACAAACGACGATCGCCTAAGACCATGGTGGACGAAACTTTCGAAATTCAATTTTTTTTTTAATCTGCATTTGAAAAGATCTTTCACTTGTGTAACCAACAATAAAAACATTTGAAAACAAAAAAAAGTTGAACAAGAGTTAAAATATAAAAAAAGAACGAAACCGAAAGCAAGGCAAGAAAACACTGAAAATTGGAAATTGAAAAAAAAATGTCTAAACGTTGAAATGATTAAACACAGAAAGAAGTAGTAAGTTAAATATATTAAAAGAAATACACCTGAACAAAAAAGATTTAAAAATTGAAATAATTCAAAAAGCGAATTAATAAAAATAATATTCAAAAAAGTACATACATTGTTGAACGGTTCTGTTTTAAAGGGCGAGCGAAAATTGAAGGATATGAAAACAATGGACTGACCAATTACAAAACTAATTGGTAAGTTAAATTTAAAAGGAAGCAAAATGCGAAACGTAAACAGAAAAGAAATTTGTTGCAAATCGTTTTTGATTGCAGTGAATCCCTCGAGCAGCCTCTGTACAGCTGTTTCGGTCCTATTTGGGGCTTCATCAGCAGAAACGTAGCTCGAGAGTTCCACTGCAATGTCAGGTCAAAAAGCGATCGTAGGATGTCGCTGTTTAATTTGTTCGTAAACAGGAAACTTGGACGAAGACAAATGACCATCGCCTAAGACAACACGGTGGTCGAAACATTCGAAATTCATTATTTTTTAAAATTATATTTGAAAAGATCTCTCGCTTGAATACCACTGAAAAGAGTTGAAAACAAAAAAAAATAAACAAGTTAAAATATTTTTAACAAAAACGAAACCGAAAGCAAGACAAGCAAACAAATAAAAATTAAATAAACTTTAAAAAAACATGAATAGTTAAAAGAAACCGACCTTAAAACAAATGACGATAACTTTTTTAAATTGCATGCAAATCTTAATACTGCAAGATAATTTTTTGTTATATTATGTATTTATTATAAAAAAAGACAAATTAATAAAAATAACAAAAAAAGTACCTAAATTGTTGTGTTTTAAAGGACGAGCGAAAATTGAAGGAACTCCTCACCAAATACAGAACGAATTGGTAAGTTAAACAAAATTTTAAATTTTAATTTAACAAAAAGTAAACAGAAAACTTGGACAAAAACAAATGACGATCGCCCAAGACGATGGTGGTGGAAACATTCGAAAATCAATTTATTTATTTTTTTTAATCTATTTGAAAAGATCTCTCACTTGAGTACCAACGAAAACTGTTGAAAACAAAAAAAAAGTAAACAAAAGTTAAAACATAAAAGAAACGAAACCGAAAGCAAGACAAGGAAAGCAATTAAAAATGAAAAATGTGTAAACTTTAAAGTGATAAAAACAAAGAAATTGGTAAATTATTAAATTAAAAAAAAACACGTGAACAAAAAAAACTGATAAAAATAAAAGACGATCGTCTTTTTAAACTACGTGCAAAGCTTAATAATGTAACTAATATAAATCGATTGAACTCTTTTTTTTATAAATAAAAAAAAACACATCGTTTTATTATAAAAAAAAGATATATTTAAGAAGTTATAACAGCTGAAAGTAGAAGAAATACAGAATGCAATTGAAATTTAAAAAGCGAAACAAAAAGAAATTAAGTGCAAAATAAATTATTGAGCTTTCTGTTCTGTACGGAGCGAATGAAAACTGAAAAATATGAAGACTGGGAACTTATTAAATTAAGAAAAGAGGGAGAAATAATAAGTTAATGACAAATGAATAAACAAAAACAAGAAAAAAAAATGACAATCGCCTCTTTAAAATGTAATAGAATCTTTTGAAGCATGTTAAAATCATGAAGCTAAAGTATTTCAATTTCCTGTTTCAAAGAACAAACAAAATACTGGAAAATATGAGGACAATGGTTTAAAAACAAAACCAAATAGTAAATTAGATTAAAAAAAAATGTGTATGATCAAAGAAAATGGACAAAAACAAATGATAGTAAGATCTTTTAAATATGGCTGAAACTTCCATTTCCAAGTTCCAGTTTTGTTCCTTTCGGACTTTGGAGAGGAAACAAGAACAGAAGTTGAATATCAAGTTAAAAAAAAAGAAGAAAAATCGAATTTGAAAATTAAAACAAATGCTAAAAAAATAACAAAGAAATCATTGAAATATTTCGTTTAGAAACTGAATGATATCGTTAAAGGTAAAAAAGAGAAGAACCTCACCTCAAAACATAAACAGAAGAAACTGAGCAAAAACAAATTAAAACTCTGGAGTTGATGAAAAGGCGACAAAAAATAACGACAAAGAACAAATGACTCTCAACAAGACGTATTACATTCATTTTTTTCTTCCCGTCCATTTTAAAACAAGTAAAAATCAAGGTTTTTAATTCTCTGAAACATACTAATTAAATTTTGAAATACAAAACAAACAAAAACAAAAAATTGAAAAATAATAAACAAATAATTAAATTATTCTGAACAAGTGAAAATTAAAATAATTAAAAATAAATGAACGGCAGTCGACTTTTTAACGAAATTCTCGAAACTCATTTTTTTTGTTCCGTTTAAAGGAATCCGATCCAATCCAAAACAATCGAACAATAATAAGAGAATTATTTCAGAACAATTGAAAATTGAAATAACGAAAGAAAATGAACGGAAACAAATGACTGTCGGTTTTTTAGCGAAATTTTCGAAGCTCGTTTTTTTTTTGTTCTGTTTAAATGAACCCAATCCAACCCAAAACAATTGAACAAAATTAAAATATTCTGAACAAGTGAGAAATGCAATAATGAAAAAAATGAACGGAAACAAATGACTGCTCCAATTTTTGTTTTGTTTAAAGGAATCCAATCAAATCCAAAACAATTGAACAATAATAATTTGTCGATTTTTTAACGAAACTTTCGAAGCTCATTTTTTTTGTTCTGTTTAAAGGAACCCAATCCAACCCAAAACAACTGAACAAAATTAAAATATTCTGAACAAGTCAGAAATGCAATAATGAAAAAAATGAACGGAAACAAATGACTGCTCCATTTTTTGTTCTGTTTAAAGGAATCCAATCAAATCCAAAAATATTGAACAATAATAAACGAATTATTATCCTAATATTCTGAACAAGTGAGAATCGCAATAATAACAAGTTGAACGGAAGAAATGAAACAAAATTTTCGAAACTCATTTTTTGGTTTAGTTTAAACGGACAAATAAAAATTAGCAGCAGTTTAGATTTTAAAATCCAATTTAAAAATCAAGTTAAAAAAAAAATTAAACAAAGTAAGACGTATAAAATCGATTACTGAAATGTTTTAAACGTAGAAACAAACGAAAATCGATGAATTTCATGTTTGTTTTGTTAATACCCTGCTGGACAGAATTTTTCCAAAGAATCTCAAAACAAATTAATTTTCTGAAGCCCCCTCAAAATAGAAGGAATATTTATTTAACGACTTTCAGTAAAAGAGAGGGCGCCCATTTTAAATTAAATCGTCACCCCTAAAGAGTTGTAGGCAACTTTACAATCAAGTCAAGTCAGTGATCTTTGTAGTAGTAACATCTCAGAAGTAGAATGTGTTGCCTACTTCTTGCTTTTTAAGGCGTAGCGATTTAAGATGGACGCCTGGATCTACATAAATGTAGCTTCCCATTGTAATAAATAAAAGCAGATAATGAGGAAATCCCCTGACTTGGGCCGACTTAATCCAACCACACCAAACGCAGACAGACATCTTCGTCGGGGGTTAGATTCGCGCCCCCCAAATCCCTCGCCGCAATTACCAGACGAACGTTATATTGCAGCCCTGTTCAAGTAGAGCCCGAAGTTATCTCGCGAACTTGCGCGCGGATTTTCACGGGGGGTGAAAGAAACCCCCGCGCTCGTTCCTCAACACAAGCGAAAAGAAAGCGAACGCCTTCGCGCGCGCGGAATACGAATGACGGAGGCGGCGGCGGCTCCGGGAAAAAGCCGGAGACGACCGGAGAAATTTAATTTATATCCGGGGGAAATGAAAAGGAAATAAACACTAAACAGCAACGGATAAACAGAACATCATCATCCCCCCTGGAGTATTACGACGGCCACAGTTCTATTAATTAATCCCCGTCTTTTCCCTTCTTCCTTGCTTCCTTCTTTCAGGGTTTCATGTTGAAGCTTGACGTCCTTTTTCAAAATCAAAAAAATATTTAGCGTTTCGTTCAAACTAAATATAATTAAGACGTGTGGGGGTGGGGTCGATTTATTTTACAAGTCAGGGGGAGGAGGGAGCTCCTCTTAATTTACCCAGAACTACAAAGAGTAAGTAAATACACCCTTCATAAGTCTTGTATAACGATATTACGTTCCATTAGGTAAACGCCCTTGGAGTTTTTTTTTTTATGTCGGGGCATGTTACGAGGGGCAGGCCCACGCAGGGGGTAGAAAAAACGGCCTGTGTTTCTTTAGACCGTGAAATTTGTCCGAGCGAACGGGGGGACCTTTCACAAGGAAAAAAAAAAATAATAATAAGAACGAGGCCATAACTTAGTTCGGAAACGCGTCGCATTTTTATTTTATTTTTTTTTTGTCTTCTTCTAGTTCTCGGGGCGCAGTAAATTTTGACGTTTCACTTAGTAAGGGGCGCGCCACCACCCTCAACATGTGAGGAGAATTCGTTATGTGATCATCATACGAGAAAGAAATTCACCGAGACGTGGTTGGCGATTTATTTGTAGTTTGTTTCGGTGTGGAAATGATCAAAAGACTTTTGCAATAAGAAAAAAATTGGAAAGTACAGTGAAACCTCGCAGGATGTTTTTTTTTTAATTATTTAGTTTCGCACGATAATATCTTTAAAAAAATTGCAAATTTAGTCTTACTTTATTTCATTGATCCTCAATTTTAATTTCTTTCACTTTAATGTCTCCCCTCTCATGACCGATTTCTACACTTCCTGATAAATTTACCTGCCAGGTACTATCCTTGGAAACCATTTTATCGATAATAGTTTCCGAGGAAATTACCTGGCAGATAAACTTATCAGGAGGTAAAGAAATCGGGCATTACTCCGCTTTAAATTCTACGTCACAATCGGTTTATGACTTGGTGGCGGGGGGCTTCGGTCCAAAGTTCAAAATTAACCCTTGCTGTTTGCCTTATTCTTCATTGGCACATGTAACCATGACACGTTTATATTCTGCTAAGTCTGCACTTTTTGTGCAATACAGAATGCAAGCGTGTGTAACGCAGTTTGGTGGATGCTGATGCTGACCAATTACAAAACGAATTGGTAAGTTAAATTTAAAAGGAAGCAAAAAGTGAAACGTTAACACAAAGGAAATTTGTTGCAAATCGTTTTTGATTGCAGTGAATTCCTCGAGCAGCCTCTGTACAGCTGTTTCGGTCCTATTTAGGGCTTCAACAGCAGAAGCATAGCTCGAGACTTCCACTGCAATGTCAGGTCAAAAAGCAGCGATCTTGAGATGTCGCTTTTTAATTTCTTCGTAAACAGGAAACTTGGACGAAAACAAATGACCATCGCCTAAGACAACGCGGTGGTCGAAACTTTCGAAATTCATTATTTTTGAAATTTATATTTGAAAAGATCTCTCGCTTCAGTACCATTGAAAAGAGTTGAAAACAAAAAAAAAAGAAATAAACAAGAGTTAAAATATTTTAACAAAAAAAATAATTGAAAAATAATAAACAAATTATTAAAATGTTCTAAACAAGTGAACATTGAAATGCTAAAAGAAAAAGAACGGAAACAAATGACTGTCGATTTTTTAACGAAACTTTCGAAGCTCGATTGCCTTATTCTTAATTGGCACATGTAACCAAGACACGTTTATATTCTACTAGGTCTGCACTTTTTGTGCAATGCGGAATGCAAGCGTGTGTAACGCACTTTAGTAGATGCTGATGCCGTACAATTTTGTAATGCACATAATCGCAATAATTTCAAAACGAATTTCATTTAATTTGTATTAATATAAATTTCTGGACACATCTATAATAATTTGGCCATACTTAAACGACGGAAAAACGAATGAATCAAAATGCCAATAAATAATCCGAACCAAATTCGCGAGTAATTTAACGAAAGAGATAAAATCGATTCTACCCCCCCTTGTGATTTATACACTCGCCCAAATTGTTTTATCGCTGAGCAAACCAAAAATAAATCAGACGACAGCGTCAGTGAGATTCTGTGTTTTATGGAAACGAAATTCGATCGAGCGCAAAAAGTTCTCCTCGCCGATCGAATGAAACGAAACCAACGGAAAAGGAAACTTGCGCAGAAAAGAAAAACAAATAAAATCCGAGTGACTAACACGCTGAAACTTTCACCGGCAAATGTTGGCGGGCGTGAAGCCATTTATAAATCACATCACGTTCGATTATCTCGTCAGATAATGTAGCTGTACATGAAATTCGTGTCCGTATTTGGGCGATGCTGTTTTGCCCTTTGTTACCATAAGCTATTGTCTTCTCGCAATAAGAATCTTGCTTGTATAATGTACAGGCACGCAGTGCAAGTAAAAAATCGACACACCCGCAGACTTACTTGTTCAGGCTATTTTAAAACCAATCAAAAGCCTGGTTCTCTTCTTTAGAAACTTGTCTGTAAGTGTATGTTCTGAATTATACTAGAAAAATGTTTCCAAGTCCAGATTGAGTTGATAATAAAACTCTCACACGCAGTTAAGTACAAGATGAGTGAGTACAAGTGAGTTCGTCAATCTTTAGATTGCACTTTCTTTTCAAGTTTTACGACTCAAGTTACGATCCGTTTTGATGTGGATCACTTTCCATTGCGTTCTATTCCTTGCCAATCCTTGTTCTTGGCTGATTCGTTTCATTTTGTCAACTCGTTTAGGTCTTCGTTATTGATCTGGATCCTGCCCTCTCTCCACGTCTTTTCCTCTTGGTTGGCCATTTGGACCCATACAATCTGTTTATTAGGTTGATCACTTCTTATCACATTCCACTTGCTTGCCATTCCTTTGCTTCTTCGTTGCATTTTTAGCCATTTACATTTTCTTGGATTATGTCAATCTGTTTTGGTCTCCCTCGCCGTCCTATTTCTTTCTGGTTGGCTGTTTAGACCCTTACGCTCTGTTTTTGAGGTTCATCACTTCCCACTTCCTATTAGATTCTACTTGCTGGCCACTCCTTCGTTTCTTGGTTCCATTTTCGGCCATTCACATTTTCTTCTACTATATCAGTCTGTTTTGGTCTCCCTCTACGTCCTATTTCTTTCTGGTTGGCTGTTTAGACCCTTACGCTCTGTTTTTGAGGTTCATCACTTCCTATTAGATTCTACTTGCTGGCCACTCCTTCGTTTCTTGGTTCCATTTTTGGCGATTCACATTTTCTTCTACTACGTGAATCTGTTTTGGTCTCCCTCTATGTTCTCTTTCTTTCTGGTTGGCTGTTTGGACCCTTACGGTCTGCTTTTGAAGTTCATCATTTCCTATTAGATTCTACTTGCTGGCCACTCCTTCGTTTCTTGGTTCCATTTTTGGCCATTCACATTTTCTTCTACTATATCAATCTGTTTTGGTCTCCCTCTACGTTCTCTTTCTTTCTGGTTGGCTGTTTGGACCCTTACAGTCTTGTTTTGAGGTTCATCACTTCCTATTAGATCCTACTTGCCGGACATTCCTTCGTCTCTTGGTTCCATTTTTGGCCATTCACATTTTCTTCTACTATGTCAGCCTGTTTTGGTCTTTCTCTGCGTTCTCTTTTTTTCTGGTTGGCTGTTTGGACCCTTACGGTCTGCTTTTGAGGTTCATCACTTCCTATTAGATTCTACTTGCTGGCCACTCCTTCGTTTCTTGGTTCCATTTTTGGCCATACACATTTTCTTCTACTATGTCAATCTGTTTTGGTCTCCCTCCATGTTCTCTTTCTTTCTGGTTGGCTGTTTGGACCCTTACAGTCTGGTTTTGATGTTCATCACTTCCTATTAGATCCTACTTGCCGGCCACTCCTTCGTCTCTTGGTTCCATTTTTGGCCATTCACATTTTCTTCTACTACGTCAATCTGTTTTGGTCCCCCTCTACGTTCTCTTTCTTTCTGGTTGGCTGTTTGGACCCTTACAGTCTGGTTTTGAGGTTCATCACTTCCTATTAGATCCTACTTGCCGGCCACTCCTTCGTCTCTTGGTTCCATTTTTGGCCATTCACATTTTATTCTACTATGTCAGTCTGTTTTGGTCTCCCTGTACGTCCTCTTTCTTTCTGGTTGGCTGTTTAGACGGTCTGTTTTTGAGATGTTACACATCCATTACATTCTACTTACTTGTCACTCCTTCGTTCTTCCTCTTCTTCCTTCCGTTTCAGCAGTTTTCTTAGGTTTTATTCAATCTGCCTTTTAATCTTAGCCTCCCTCTACGTTTTTTCCCCTCCTAGTTACCTAATCGGACCCTTACAGCCTATTTTTGAGGCGGACGATCTGTTTTTGAGGTGAGTCACTTCCTTTTACATTCTACTTGCTTGCCACTCCTTCCCTTTTCCGTTCCTTTTTTGACCTTTTACATTTTTTTTCCTGCTGTCCTGGCCTCTCTTTACATCTCATTTTTCCTGGTTTGCTGTTTGGACCCTTACGGTCTCCTTTTGAGGTGGATCACTTCCATTACATTCTGCTTGCTTGTCACTTCTTAGTTTCGTCTCATCTTCCTTCCATTTTTAGCAATTTTCTTACGTTTTCCTCAGCTTCGTCGATCTGTCTTTTGATCTTGGCCTCTCTACAGGTTTCTTCCCTCCTGGTTGGACTCTTACGGTATCTTTTTGAGATGGATCATTTTCATTACATTCTGCTTGCTTGTCACTCCTTCGTTGCTTCGCTTCTTCCTTTCATTTTCAGCAGCTTTGCTTAGGTTCTTCAGCTTCGTCAATCTATCTTTTGCTCTTGGCCTCTCTCTATATCTTTTTTCTCCTCCTGGTTGCCTATTCGGACCTTTACAATCTGTTTTTGAGATGAGTCACTTCCTATTTCATACTACTTGCTTGCCACACCTTCGCTTCTTCGCTCCTTTCTTGATCTTTTACATTTTTTTTTCTACTACATCAATCTGTCTTGGCTCCTCTCTACGTCTCTTTCTTCCTGGTTGGCTGTTTAACGTTCAAGCAGCAGTCCAAGCTAAACGTGAAGACTACAACGTGCCATTTCATTGCGTCCTCGAATTATAGATTTTTTTTAATGACACGAAGTGCATGTACTTAAATTTAAAAAAAAGGGGCTGTAGATTCAGCACACAGCAAACTTACCAGTTCCAAAAATGGTACTGTTTCTTTAATGACATAGTTTCTAGGAAGTCGGATTTATCAGTGAAAGTAAATTTCAAAGGCTTGTAGGATATAGCTTCGGTCTATAAATATGAAGCGGGCTAAGCTAATGGTGACGGTCATGACGTACCATGTCAAAACGTTCTAGAATTAGGAGGTATGGATTCGTGACATGAAGTACGAGTACTTAAATTAATAAACAACTTAATGTATTGGGATGTAGCTTTAGCCTATAGATTTAGTTACACAGAGCGAAGTTATCGGCTAACTTAGCCACTTACTAACTGAAGATGCGTTTTTTACGACATGAATTTCGCAAACTCGGAGCTTACAATATAATAAATAAGTTTAGGAGTATAGCTTAGCTTCAGTCTATAGATTCGAGCTAGCCAAAGCTAATGACGAAGATCACACAATGTGCTGTCTCAAAACCTGAACGACGTATACCTAGGTTTCCTGTAATTTTAAATCTCTGTAATAGAAAATACATGGATTTTCGTTGTAGATTGGAGCGCTGGTCAAAATTTTGCAACCCGACGATTGGACTTATCGATCTGTTTATACGTGTTTGTTTACAAAAATCTGCTTACTTAACTAAGTCGCGAATTAGCACTTGAGTTTGCAAAAAACTTGCGAATAAGCGCTCCAGTTTCACAGTCCGCGCGTAGTTTTTCGAGCAGAGTTCTGGGCTTCGTAACTGGAATGCGTTTACGCGCTGATTACACATTATGCTTAAGTGTGCTAATTATTTCCGCAAATTTTAAATGGCTTTGTAGAAAATCTAATCGTGACAATATCATGAACCAATCAAGCGACAGTCTACCCAATAATACCGACGAATTTGATGACATTAGGTCGCATTCAATGGCGACTGGCGAACGTGGAGGAAAACCCTGCTTAAATGTAATAATGTAATTTAAAGACTTAAGAAAATACTTCTTGAGGATTCGATTTTGATTAATTCAAGACTCCCCCTTTCCCCTGCTCAAAGAAAGTACCTACTTTAAGGTCATTTCCGAACTTAATAACCAAAACATTAGTATGTGCCCCCGAAAGAACGAGGCCGGAATTTAAGCGGGCCCCGAATTAACACTTTTATCACGCTCGGGCAATTTGTCCCTTTCCAATCGGCCCGATCGGCCCGAATTAACATTCACCGCCAGGCGGCGCTTCCAATAAAATTGAAAATAAATTCACATAAAACAAGAGTGGATCGAGTTGATTACGCGAGGTCCGTCCCGTTTGTCTGTCTGTACCTTTCCGAAGTCGTGTTTGTACACAAGGCCGGAATTAAACGGGCCGTCGTAAAAGGTGGGACCCGGTTTTGTATTAAATGCAAATGCAGCCGGTGTTTTGGGGGCCCCCTTGGAAGCGGGCGATTTACTCGAACTAGGTGTGCCCCGTCTGCGGTTCGGTCTCTCTCTCTCTCTCTCTCTCTCGGGTGCTTTGCTTGTAAATGAGTTATTGGAGCGTGCATAATTCAACGAATTAAACCCAGAGAAGCTAATAGCTCTATTGAATATCAATCATTATCAATCAACATTGATTTGACAGAAAAATTATTTAATTATAACTAAAAACTCTTTTTACTATTATTGTTATTAACCATTGTCTCGTCGTATCTGCATCTATAGATTAAAGCTATCCAATCTATAATGAAAATCTACGTAACATGGATTTCTCATTATGTACAAAAAACCGTCCCCTCGATTACGTTTTGAGATAATATTATTATAACTCGATTACGTTTTGAGATAATATGTATGTTGTGGTTTCTTCGTTAGCTTTGATTGACTCAAATCTACACAGACTGAAGCTAAGTTACACTCCAAGCTATACTTTAAGATTTATTTATACCAGTGTAAGCTCCGAATTAATGGAATTTATGTCGTCGAAGGTACTGTTTTTTGAGAACACTACTCGGAATTAGTAGTAAGTTGCTGAGCTTTGTTCTAACTAAATCTACAGATTGAATCTAGAGCCCATCTTTTTTTTAAGTACACGAATTTCGTGTCATAAAAATTATAATTCCGTTAGCTCTGCCTGATCTAGATTTATAGATTCATAAATTTCTAAAGTTCTACTTCACTGAAAAACCCGAGTTTCTAGCATCGTATCTATAGACTAAAGCTGCAGAATGTTCCGATCTGTAATGAAAATCCATGTATTTTCTGTACACGGATTTCAAATTACAAGAAACCTCTATTTTGGTTAGGTTTTAGAGATAACACATTCTGATCTTCATCGTTAGCTTTGCCTGGCCCAAATCTGTAGACTGAAGCAAAGCTATATGTATTCCAAGGTATAATTTGAAAGTAGAAAGTTTTTTTAATCTCAAACCGGACAGAAGTATGATGGGAACACACTCAACGTTTCGCTATAGATTTATAGCTTCGTCAATTATGTATAATTTGAAATTTATTTATTTAATTACTGTAATTTATTTCGTAAAGAAAAAGTTTCTCGAGAATACTCGGAGTTAGTAATTTCCTGAGTTTTGCTCTAACTAAATCTATAGGCTGAATCTATCATCTTTTTTAAAGTACACGCACTTCGTGCCTTAAAAAAATATAATTCGAAATGGCACGCTGTGACCTTCACCGTTAGCTTCGCCTGATCTAGGTTTACAAACCCGTAGAATTTAGAAGTTCTAATTTAATGATAAATCCGAGATTCTAAAATTGTATCTATAGATTAAAGAGCTATATTTAATTGAAAATTGTAAAGAGCGAAATTTAAAAAAAATGCAATTCTGCAGTTGCGCATTTTCTGTGCTATTTACAGAGGCGGCCTTAATAGTTATGAGGCCCCGGCCCTTTAAGTGGGTTGGTTGAAAAATCTCCCCGGATTCGGATAAGGAAAACTGTTTGCATTCTCATCATAAAGCGCAGAAAAAAAAACTAAATAAATTAAAAAAAAATAACTTAGGCAAAATAATGTTTGCAACACATCAGATGACTGATATTTCACGTCTCAATTTCTTAAATACAGCAGGATTCTTAATCCGAACTAATAATTCCATTGATTGGTCCGGATTTTCGAAATATTCTGATTATCCAACAAAAAAAAATTAATTTTGCTATTTACTAGCGGGCGGTTAAGCAAGGTAACCAAGGCGTGAGGGCGCCGATGCAAGAGGGGGCCAAAATATGCTAATTAAAAAACATGTGCAGTTTGAATAATTTCAAAGTTAACCAAACTCGATAAAACCAACCAACAAAAAAAAATTTAATTAGACAAAATTTTTTTTTTAAATATTCAATGTTCAGTCCATCCAACTGAACACAACCAAATCCCATTCAATACAAATAAGAAATTAAGCAAAAGATATATTAAAAAATATTAAAATCAAAGCAAATGTGAAAATGAAACTTAACAAAGAAAAACAACTCAACTGAACTAACCTAACCGTATTAAATTAAAAAAAGGACGATTAAAGTGAATATCGATGAATGTCAAGGTCAATCAAACTCGAACCAAGTGAAATGATTTAAAAAAACAAGAAAAATTAATTGAAAAATTTTCGGTGTCAATTCAACCTAACTCCATTCAATCCAAGTAAAAAATTTAAAACAAATTAAAATGCACCTCAATAAATCTCAATGTCTACTGAACTCATATTGCACTCTATTCTACACAAGTAAAAAAAAGAAATACTTAAAAAGTAAAAAAAAATGCATTAAAGTTAAGTTAAACAAATGTCAAGGTCAATCCTATCCAACTGATATCAATGAAACTTCATTTAACACAAGTATTACGGATGGATTATCCCATTTCTGAAAAGTACAACAAGAATTATGAAAATTTTAGGTTAGAAAAGCTTCCGAAAACCAACGCAGCGCTACCTACGCAAATACGCTAGAATTGATGCTCAAATGTTTTCTCGAAGCAATTTGTTTTCGGTTGTTTTGAAACGGATGACGTCCCCCGTAAAATGAAAGGGAACAAAATTAACTGCAGTTACAAAATAACAGATGGCGCCACTTATATTTCAAAGGTTTTTAAAATTGTTTTCCCTCAAAAAAAAAAAGATATCAAGGGCTCATCATAACATAAGACGGTTACAAGTACTTTAGTATTCAAAGTTGTTTTCAGAACATTGTTCTTAGGGTTTTCCGGTACTAAATAAAGAGTACAAAGTTATGGCGCTGTATAACAGATGGCGCCACAAGATTTCAGTTTGAATAACAGATGGCACCACAAATGTCATTCATTCGAAATTGAGGCTCGAAACATGTTTTTTAAAGTTTTCATAGCGTTTTTCAGTTGTTTTGCAATTGTTTTTCGATAGTAACATCTCCAAAAATTAATTAATTTTAAGTTTTCTTAGCATTTCTCAGTTGTTTTGCAATTGTTTTTCGATAGTAACATATCCAAAAATTAATGAATTTTTAATTCAAAAACAATTCATTAAGGGCCGGTTTTTCAATCGATTGGTAAAGTGACTGTTAGTGTTATTCTATTGTTAGTAGAGAAAATGAGTTTATCAAAGTATTGTTAGTCTTAAAAATGAGATAAATTTCGTTTTAACAAGAAGGTAAACTAACGGCTGGTAAATTTGCTTGGTAGCGGTAAACATGTAGAGAGGATGCATAAATGTGTACGAGCAACTGAACGACTCTACTTCTTTGGTATTTGATTTATAATTGAAAATGGAGATTTTGTTTAACAAGCACGTTACCAAAGAGGTTAAATTTATCCCAGTGGTAAGTAACCATCACTTTACCAATCAAATGAAAAACCGGGCCTAAGTCCCTGTGTCTGAGAGAGGGACAGCAAAAGTTTCTTTTTTTTAATTATTTTATTTTTTAGATGTACAGTCACGATCAATCAATCGGCTAACCGCGGTGGTAGTAAGAGTTACCGAACTGTCAGTCGGTCTCGATTCATTTGACGCGACTGTACTTAGTACACAGTATTTACATATAATAATAATAATAATAATAAATTTTATTGATACACCATGATTATGTTGTGATACATAAGTTATATAAAAAGATTTTCCAATATAAAATGTTGACCAAAGGATAAATTCAGACTGACAAAAACAAATGAAAGCCTGAGTAGTATTTAAAAATTTACATTTATCAGAAATATTTAAAGCAAGACTTACAAATAATAAGTATCCGCTTGTTCGCGCTTGTAATATCTGGAATATGGCTTTGCAATCCCTGCAACCCCTATACCTACGCCACTGAACCCGATACACGTCGCTAAGAGGATGATACAAAGTATCAATTTTTAACAAATTAATAATGATCTGTGTATAAGTCCCTACCTCTACAAAACCATGTAAGTAACAGCTGTTTACTTACTAAAGTAACAAATGTACTTTTTACGTTCCTTATATTTATACGGTAGCCAACCCCTAAAAAAAACTGTAAAAATATTAGGTCGCAGCAGTCGTTGGCGACAAGCGAACGTGGAGGAAAACCTGGCTTTAGCCATCGTTCATAATAGGAATTTGCGATCCCCTCGATTACTTTTGGTATGCAGAAGAACTGCGCTGTAATTTCTAAAATGGCTTCATGTGATGGTGCTTTTTCAGTTAGCTTTGCATGTACGGAAGCTATGAGATTACTTGAAGGATGAAAAAGCGACGTGCTTTCGCCGCGTCGGCGATAAAAATTGATATCATCCATACGCGGTAGCGCCTTGTTTTCTTAAAATTTGCCAATTTTGTACGACGGCCGTGGTGTAACGACGTTTTTGTTGACTTTTAATTTCCGCTGTGTAGAAATGATTCTTTTTGAACGAGCCGGCTCGAAATTAGCGCAAAAATAGCACCAACTTTTATGTAATTTTAATTATCTTTAATTTAAATCTATAAGCAAGAAGTTTACACAACAGAATAAATACAGAAAGATATGAAACAAATAAAAACACTTTAGAAAACGAGCTAAGAACGTAATTTATTACCTTACTTGACGTTTCGCAAATGTGATTATTTGCGCGCGCCTGATCCCGTTTATATAGCGACTTCGTGCGCCCCCAGAAATGCATGGAACTCTTCGCGCGTCCTCCCTGGAATATTCCGTACCGATGACGTTCCTTCCAGAAAATACTGCACTCCACAATAGTCGGCCGGCGCCTGCGTGTCTGACCGCGACACATCGGCACTCGGCACCCCAGCCCGCGGCCTGTGACAATATTTTTCGGAATGAACGAAAATAACGTCTCGGAAAACTTTTTAGAAATGATGCAATGCGCATTAATAGTAAACTTAAAAGATTTTAAGCAAACTCCAAATATTACAAACTTTAATTTACGCGGGAGTCTGAAGTTGCGGATAAAAGATTAAATTCAAAAAATGTTATTATAAAAGAGAACAAATATTTTTCGGAGAGAAAGAGAGGGGATCGCTCTCTGCCCGTTTCTGAATGGCTTGAAGTTTTGGGCCCCTGCCCATTTTACACAATTTTGTTACGACTTCGGGGTTCGAAAATAACGCTCGTCAAATAATTTCAACACATGAATAAAACACACACAACAGAATAAATACAGAAAGATATGAAACAAATAAAAACACTTTAGAAAACGAGCTAAAAACTTAATTTATTACCTTACTTGACGTTTCGCAAACGTGATTATTTGCCTGATCCCGTTTATATAGCGACTTCGTGCGCCCCCAGAAATGCATGGAACTCTTCGCGCGTCCTCCCTGGAATACTCCGGACCTTCCAGAAAATACTGCATTCCACAATAGTCGGCCGGCGCCTGCGTGTCTGACCGCGACGCGTCGGCACTCGGCACCCCAGCCCGCGGCCTGTGACAATATTTTTCGGAATGAACGAAAATAACGTCTCGGAAAACTTTTTAGAAATGATACAATACGCATTAATAGTAAACTTAAAACATCTTAAGCAAACTCCAAATATTACAAAATTTAATTTACGCGAGAGTCTTAAGTTGCGGATAAAAGATAAATAAAAGATAAAGATAAATTCAGAAAATGTGATTATAAAAGGGAACAAATATTTTTCGGAGAGAAAGAGAGGCATGACATTTTTGTACAGAAATAAAAGCAAAGTGTTAATTATCGATATAAATTTGACAGAAAAGTTCACTTACTTCTTTTCTTGAATAGCACTACTTAAACATGGTGAACCATGAAAGGTGGCAGTTATATGCCCCGAGTAACCCCCCCCCCCTCCCCCCTCCTTCACCAGTGGATATAATGATGGAATATCCAGATGTTTTATTTAGCTTATACATACAAAGTGGAACAGAAGTATCAAATAACAGCTGTAACTTTTTTATTTGGAAAGTTATAAATTTCCAAAGCATGCTTGTTCAAAAATGATGTTTTAAATGAAGATGAAAACCAACTGAAAAGGTCACAACACGTGTGGCAATAAACCAAACAACCTTTATATTAAACATCCTTTCATAACTTTCCAAATAGAAAAGTTACGTCATTATTTGATACTTTTGTTCCGCACTGTATAACGCTATGCATGTTTTTTTAGGAAAATCCTTAGTATCGCAAGTCCTCATTTTGCGTGAGTCAATCTGCATCTGGCGATCGGTTTTGCAGCGCCCTCGGAGAATTCTACTCTTTTTGTATTAGCTCGCTCCCATACTTTCTTCGCGATAAAAAAATTAATGAATTTTATGCGGAAATGCCTGTGGCTGACACACTAAGGAGAATGCATATTTAACAGAAACCAAGTTAAGGAGATAATAAGGGATGAGAAACGAAGGAAATAAAAGCAGCAAAAAGATAATGAAAGAAGAAAAACGAAAATAAAGAATGAGTTCATTGTATAGAAAAAATACGAAAATAAGACGGACAAGTTATACAGAAAGACAGAAGGAATGAAGAAAAGAGGCCGTGAGTTAAATGAAAACAGGTAAACCTGAAAGAGGAAATAACGGAAGAAGAAGAAGCAGCTATAAGAGAAACGCATACAATCTTCATCTCATATTATCACATGAATTTAAAGCAAGACGCAAAGATTTCGAGTGCGTTGTCAATTGTCATAATTTTATCTCAAAGTTGTTACGTTCAGAAACGTCGTTTTCGAAGGCCTATACTTTACGCATTTGTTTTTAAAAACTTTTTTTTACGTTTGGCTTACTTTTTTATCTTAAAAGATGCATGCTTTAGTTGCCGTTATTATTCAATGAGCAGTCGTGAATAATGACTTCCAATTGTCAAAATTTCAACTAGGTAGTCAATGGTACGTTCAGAAACAATATTCTCAATCATGTAGATTTTTTTAAACATTTTTGTAATAATTGTAAAAGTTTGCGTGAAGTGAAAATCAAGTGTCGAAAATGACGTGTTATTATTCAAATACCTATTATTTAATGAACGGTCGTGACGTTTCAAATAAACGTCTTTCACTCGACAAAAACTACGTATTGAGGTTGCCTTCAAAAACTAAAGTAAGAAAAGAAAGTATCTTCAAGATTATCAGAGTACTTCAAATACTCAAAAGTAAAGGAGAGTCAAAATTCACAAATTAAATGAAAATTAAAACCGAATAACGGGGCCCGTACTTTGTTTTAAAACGCTAAAAAAAAAACAGTAAAAAACGACAGATAATTTAACTTGAAGGCGACTACGTGTCGTCAAAAATGAAAATAAATAGCGGAACAATTAACAAAATGTTAATAAAATAGACACTTAAAATAAAGTTAACTCCCACCTAGCGGTGTCCCAACTTCGTGCAGTCTCTAAACAGATCGTCAAATGAAACGTTACGTCAGTTCACTTTCCGGATTTTGTTAATCTCTAGGGTATGCAACTGTATGTATGAGACACGAACCCACACAGCAAACAGGAAACTCAATGAGATTCCTTAATTCGTCAGGTTTAACTTTGAAGTATCCCAAGCAGAGAAAACTCGAAATAGAAAACTTGCTTCGCGAAAAACGAAACGAGCAGCACTAATTTGCGCAAATAAATCGCTGGTCATAAATACCTGATTAATGAAGCTTGTCAGGCTTCGAAAAGCATGAATGAATTCTTTACGTAGAGTGCCTTTTCCAGAACACGAAGTAAATCACGTTCAAACGTCTCTAAAGCATCCCAGCCTGAGTGAACAAACAAAATGGACGCAGGCAACAAAGACGGGAGATGGAGTAAACTCCATCAACCTCACACGTAGGTAAAACGTAAAAATGAAAACAGTAAATAGAACAGTGTTCGGTTTAGTATTTGAAACTCCTAGATAATTAAGAACTTCAAGAGGTTTTTCCTCTCAAACTGGCGTTTGCATTTGTTTTTCAATAACCGTGCAGAGTTGCCAAGTAGCTCCTGTTGTACATACTACGTACTACGTGCACACACAATTAATGCAATTATCCTTGCCGCGGGATGTCCTTAATTAACTTTTGGGCCAAACAAATTGTCACCGACCCTGCAGCAGTCGTCCAATTAACGACGACGCACGGTGTACGGGGGAAGTGGGGAGGGGAGGGGGGAGGAGGAGGTAGGCAAAACATCACCCGAGCTCATCGCGTTCGAGAGGAAAACATGATGCCTGCTTTAAATGAAAACGTCGATTGAAACCGATTCGGGATTATTAACATTAGTTAGTTTGGGTGATTAATGTGATTGTCAGAGGGCGGCTGCTTTTAGGTTTTTGACATCGAAAGTAGGCCGGCGGATTGTCTTGAATAAGTCAGTTACAAGATGTTGAATGGGCGTGGATCAGAAAATATAAAATAAAAGTTTGTGCAAGATTCCGTGTGACTATTTTTTTTTTATTTAACGGTGACTATTTGGGTGGCTTGGGAGTAAAGCCTAAGGAGGGCATCCGCTCTCTGGTGATTATCATTCGTGTGCTTCATGTACAGTCACAGCGCAATGTAATGGAAGTCTGGAGGGGGTAAACGGCCAATTTCGGACGGGCGGAGATACGGCGCCGGCGCGGCGTTTAGTGGCCGTTTACTCCTACAGACTTTCATTACATTGTACAGTCGCAGTCATAATTAACGACGCATCATACGAAAAGTGTATGGAAACTATTATGAATTTCGTTTGCATCCAAATCTTACGTTAAACGACGATCCGTACTTCCTCCAGTGGACCAATCCAAGGGATACCTTGCACCTTGAATACTTGTGCTTTCGACTGTACTTATGTAAATACTGAAATAAAAATAGAAGAAACCGCACGAGCCAACTCGAAAGATTCCTCGTCTAATTTGTAGAAAATGTTTGCTGGCATCACCGATTTAATCGCAATAAAACGGCTTTCCAATAGATCATCCGTAATCTCAACGGACAGCTGTCAGTGTAGCGGTGATGAATGCATCGGGGGGGCCCCCGAGTTGTGACAGGTGGCTCCCCGACCTGTGGCAGTGGCGATTGTGGTCGTCCAGTCGCTCTACCTGTGTGGTCCCTAATTGGTAGTCTCTGTATGTAAACCCGAAGCCCTTGTAAATATCCTCTCAGCATTGCCCTCTATTGTAACGCTCGTGTAATGTATGTGTGCGATGTTCCAGATGATAACAGAGTGGTCGGCATCATTAACCCACATTTTTTTTTTGTAATACATGCCCCTCACATTAACACAGCATTATTTATTTATTAATTAAGCCCAAAGCTTTTACCTGATAGCTAACGTAATAGAAACGCTTCTCAAAATGTGTTTTTTTTTTTTTTTTAATAATAGGTAAATTCGTTTTGTTAATTGGTTTGTAATTATTGTAACTGGGCAATGCCATGGACGAATCACCTTTAACCCATTCCCATTCGAGATGCACCTTATTCAAATTTATTTGTCGGGTGAAGTACTAATGAATGAAAATCATCTCCGGTCACATCCGTCCCCCAAATTTCAAGTGATGTTGAATGAACGAATCTAGGTTCGCATCCGTCCCTACTTTTTGTATTCGAACCATGTTGTCTACCGCAACTAAAAGGAAAAAGGAGCGACAAGGTATTGTCACGAAAAACTTCACCAGGTCACGGAAGCCTTGACCATGTCACGAGGAGACTTTTGATTTGTAGGGGCGTAGGTAGAGCTCTTATAATAGTTTGATTACAAAAATATACCGCTTTGTTTGATTTTAATTACAGTTAAATTGATCTAGCTTGGTTAATGTTGGTGTAGAGCAGCATATTTTATTAATATTCTTGGAACAGTCTATGTAAAAGTACTCATTCTATTTGTTTGATTTTATTTCATTATTTTTTTTTTAATTATAAACTGATATGACTATGACTTAAGCTAAATTTTTATCGATCCGGAGTTTTCTATTTTTAGCGTCGATTGCACAATCTCTGGCTAGCAAGCGTCCGCAGCTGCATTTAAATCATATTTCGTAGAAATTAAATTGAGTGTTTATTTAAGCGTCGAGACTGGCCACAAAACTCGGTGACATCTTATTAGTTTTTTGTTCACTTGTTACTTCGACGGAAAGATAACGAGTGTCTAAATAAACATCTGGTCCAGTAGGATCCGATGTAATAGGGTTCATATTTCTTAATAAAACATCGGCAGAATCGCTGCAACCGGGGCAAACGCTTACATCAAGTGATGCAAAGAACACAGGGCATATTACGAATTACGCAATGCGCGAATAAACAAAAATTGTGTATAAAAAGTGCGGGTTAAAATTTGGACATCAGTCGAGCTAAGCATCGACTCGGTGGGACATTAGTGCCAACTCGAAGAAGGGGAGCCGCTTGGAACCATTCTAGCCGCCAATGACTCCGTTCCCGCGATCACCATCATCCTGAGGCTGATTGTAGGACGCCTCTCTGCCACCCCCCGTCAAACGAAAATTGGTTCGCTGCGTACATGTCGCTTCTAAGTTTAACTGCGAAGCTGTCAAATGTTACGTCAAAATTTGCTGTCAACCACGTTTTCCGTTACTTTTTCTGAATTATTTTTTTTAGACGAATTTTTGAGAGCCAATTTTAAAGTTCCGTTTACATTTAGCTTGGCACTGAAATAACACATTCAACTAATTACCACATGGGGGTTTATGTTTTTGCTAAAAGTACGAAATTATCTAAAACCTACAGACCTTGCTTGTAAAATTTTCCACAGCCTTCTTAACCAGTTTTTTTTTTTTTTTAATTTAGACACTCGTTAACTCAATTGGTTCTTATTGACGTCAGTTATGAACTGTTGGCTTTTGCTTATGTCGCTATGATTTAAATTCGTCCAAGCCCGTCAAGTTTGGCTTTATTAACTCGGGACATGCATATAGCAAGCAGTCGACGTTGTGATATCCCTAGCATACGGTGGTGGTGTTGTTTTTGAGGGTGACTCGGCCCCATTTACGCGATCCGTCCGTTTGAAAGACGGCGGCGCATAATTTTCGTATTGACGAGGAACTAGCGAGGCGTGGGAGATTTGCGACATTTATCGGTTTTTACCACTTGGTGCCCAAGATTGGCTTTATAAATTTGTGAGGTACCTGCAGCATGCAGACGTCATCGTAATATTCCTAAGGCACGGTGGTGGTGATGTCTGAAGATTCGTGTTGACAAGGAGCCTCGTGAAAAATTTTACTCGGTGCCCTGGTGGAAGGAAACTCATCCGAGTTTGTCTCAGCCTATCCCTGCTCATACGGACAGGTATGATTGCGATTGATGCGCAAATTATCATCGTCGCACTTCACTTACAAGCTTAGTTTGCGCTTAAATTCCGATCTTTTCCCAACGTACTGCAAGCTTTCTGTGACGATCCTTTTCGGGGGAGCGGATGAGGTTGAAGAAGTTTGAAAAAGTAAAAAAAATATTAAAGATTAAATATTTTAAAAATGAAGAAGGTAAAAATCGTAAAGAATTTAGACAGCATTTTAAAATGAAAGTCGACCCAAACCAACCGAACTGAACCTAAGTACAACCAATCTAAGAAAATTTTTTTTCAACAGATGGAAACCGTAATAAATTAACAAAAATCGGAACAAAACATTAAAAAATAAAATTTTAATGAAATTCGAAAAACCAGCGCGAGATTGAAACAATAAATCTTAAAATAAAAAATTAAAATCGTCATAAAAGATTAAATAATACTACGAGGTCAAGCCAAACCGAAAAATAAAAATTTTTAAAATCATCCATCGAAAATTTGGACGTAGTATTTTTAAAAATAAAAAAAGTACTTCATGGTCAACTCAACCAAGCCGAAGCTAAACGAATCCAACTAAAAACGTTTTATCCGATCAAGATTATGAAAACTCGAAAAAAAAAGTTAGAATTCAAAAATCTTAAGAAAACAACTGCAGGAGATTGAAACAAAAAACAATGCTATGTCAAAAAGCGATCCAAGCGATTGAAACAATAAATCTTAAAATTAAAAAATTAAAAAAATTAAATCATGGAAATTTTGAACACGGTGTTTTTAAAAATTAAAGAAATACTTCAAGGTCAACCCAACTAGGCCGACCCTAAGTGAATCCAACCCAACTAAACCGAGGCAAAGTGAACCCAATCCTACTAAGCTAAACCCAAATCAGCACGTATTTGCGCGTCCGGACGAGGGTTGGAAACTCACTTTTCATCCCCTTTTGTCCCCAAGTCTTTTAGCAATTCGTATGATGTTGAATTTCCATTTCTTTGTTAGTAGCGCCCTGATTTTAGCATGGGAGGCCAGAAAAATCGATTTCCAAATCGTTTTCCCCGAATAGCCCGAATGGTGTCTACTTATATTTGTTTTTTTTTTTTTTGGTATTGTTGAAAACTCCTCATCTCTTTCTATGTTTACTTAATTATCGTTTAAAAGCCTTAAATTACAAAATATATTCAAACAAAAGAGGAATTTTAGTACAAGACAAACAAAATAATATGTGAATTTCATTAAAATAATTATCTAATTGAAATTTAACAACTGACATAAAATTAAAAACCAGAATATGAAAGAGAGAAGGAATGATTAACAAAAATCAGTTTTTTTTTTTCTAAAAACCTTTCTTAGATTTTAAGCAACAAAAATTCTATTCTATTTAAACTCACATTCACCGATCGTGGATGCTTCTTAGGTACACTTTTAAATTAAAATAAATTTGGAAAATTGACTGATTTAGAAAAAAAGGAATTTAGAATTTTGAAAACTTTACGATGGACGCCTGATACACAAACTAAATTATATTCGGAATCGAAGAGGCGCTTTTCTAGATGACAGGAGTTCGTGCCTCGGGCAACTGTCTTGACGAACTCTGCTCTGATCTGAAAAGCTACCTATTTATTGGGATCAGATAACCTACT
Organism: Prosopocoilus inquinatus; assembly: GCA_036172665.1. Taxonomy (NCBI): domain Eukaryota; kingdom Metazoa; phylum Arthropoda; class Insecta; order Coleoptera; family Lucanidae; genus Prosopocoilus; species Prosopocoilus inquinatus. The sequence continues at coordinate 9,829,148 of CM069871.1, read as the reverse complement.
TTAGTTTACGTCAGCTTTACATTAGGTGAAGGTATTGAGAAAGGACCTTGATGACTAATTCTATTTTTTCTAGTATCAAGGTTCGATAAAGGCGCTTTTGCATGTTTCTTCAGTCCTTACATAATTATTTCTTTTATCGCCGATGTTCTATCGAGCATGACCTAAACGTCGAGGATGAACAGCGAGACATCTTCGGCATGTTCGTACTCTCTGCACGTGTTTTATAATTTCCGCGAGTCATGATACGAATTCTAACTTAATAAAATATCCGAATTAAATAACCGTACTGGATTATAAAAAATAATAATCCTATAAATCTGGATTCTTACAGTCTTTCCTCGATTCACTATGATTTACTTTGCTTTTGGTGTCAAACTTTCTTGATTTTTGTCTTTTCTTGACTGGGTTTGATTTGATTTGACATTCGCATTATCATTAGTTTGATTCTTTTCTGTCTCTTTCTTACTTTTGGTGTGAAACTTTCTTTCTTCATACGATCCGACTTTGTAGAATTTTTATTTTCGTATTGTCTTCATTTTTTTTTTAATTCCTTTTAAAAATAATAGTAAATAAATAAATTAAACATTGTCCAGTAATAAACAGAGAAAAAGAAAATTTACGAATAATGATGTTGAGTTAAAAATTCTACATTTGCCCTTGTCATCGACCCCAAAATAATTAAATTTAATTAAAGTTAAGTCAACTCGAATAAAATAGAAAAAGTTCGATCAATTGATTATTATCAAAATAAAAATTAAATAGAGTCAAATTGAATAAAATAAAAACAGAAGCCGGTCGCAGAAAAAGATAAGACGAAAATAAAAATTGTGCAAAACCAATAATAATAAGTCAAATCGATGTAAATAGACGATTTTTTTCGTAATCAAAAATTTGATCTGTAATTATGGAAGAAAAACGACGATTAATTGATAATTATTAAAAAAAATGAAATGAAGTCAGATCGAACATAAGAGAAAACAAAAGCGGCGATCGATCAATGGGATTAAAATGTAAAATAAAATACAATCGAGTAAAAGAAAAAAACAAATAAACGAAAGACGATCAATCACGTCAAATAAAACTATACAAAAGAAGAAACATGAAAAGAAAAGTTGAATAAAAAAAAATAAAAATTGTAACAATAAAACTAACAAATTTTAATACAACCGAAAATTTAATCTGTAAATATCAAAGAAAAAGGTGATCAGTTAGTAATTAAAAATGAAATCATATCTAATATCAAATAAAAGAAAGAACAAAAACAGACGCCATTTTGGAATCCAAAATGGCGGCGCTAGAAAGGATGAAAGCGTTCGCGTAAAGATGAATCCAAGATGATAAATTGATGCAATTTAAGACGGCCAGAGGTTTTGACCTTAAACTGTGCGAAAAATAGCGAACAACAAACATGCTGCTGTCTCGTAAGCAATCACGCGCGAAACGGTCGACACGGTCACATTTTTTTTTAGTTAATCTGATAAATAAAATCAAGTTTTTTATCCGATTAATTTATTTTTGATAAACTGACAGTTAAGAAATACAGACAAATCGAATAAAAGAAAATATAAAGGCGGATCGTTCGATTACATTAAAAATTGAATTAAATAAGACTAAACAAGGTATAAAATAAAACAAACCACATAAAAATAAGCAATCGGCGGTGAATATAAGACGATAAAATAAAAATTCTATAAAATTAAGTCAAATCGAATCAAGAACATAGAAGAATCTTTAACTTTCTAATTATCAGCTATTTTACATTTTAATTCCTTCGAACGATCCCGATTTTCGTCTTTTCTTTTATGTGATGACTGTTTTTTAATTATATTTTTTTTTCTTTTAATATTTAACAATCAATTTTTTTAAATTGTTTTTTTTTCATCTTTGGTTGATTGTTTTTTTATTGTTTTGTTTTTGTTTTTATTTGATACGGTTAATTGATTGATTTCCGTTGTTCTTTTTTTTCATTTACATTATTTGAATTTATTTCATTTTATATTTTATTCTTTAGTATTTATAGATTAAATGCTTGGTTGTCAATCGTTTTGTCTTTATCTTAGTTTTACACATTTTTATTGGGGTTCTATCTTCATCAACGACAGTCTTTTGTTTTTGTTTTAATAGATTTGACGATATTTTTTTGTTTTTATTTTGATTATCTATCATCCATCATCTTCGCTTTTTTGTGTTTATTGTTTTTGTTTGGTATTATTTGATACGATTTATTGATTGACTTCCGTTGTTCTATTTTTTTTTTCATTTATTAATCGATTTGTCTTATTTTTAGTTTAACACATTTTTATCTATCATCTTCGTTTTTTTTGTTTATTGTTTGTTTTGTTTGATTTTATTTGATACGATTAATAGATTGACTTCCGTTCTTTTTTTTTCATTTACTCGATTTGAATTTAGTATTTCGTTTAACATTTTAATCTTAAATATTTACAGATTAAATGTTTGGTTGTCAATCGATTTGTCGTATCCATAGTTTTACACATTTTTATTTTCGTTCTCATTATATCTTCAACGACGACCGTCTTTTGTTTCTGTTTTTATAGATTTGATGGTGGTATTTTGTTATTATTTTGGTTAACAATTAATCGTAATTTTTTTTTTCGGTCGTTATTCGAAAGTTGTTTAATTTAATTATTAGGGCTGAAACAGCTGCTCGAGGTTTTCACTGCAATTAAAAACGATTTGCAACAAAATTTTTAATTATTATAATAATAATATCGATAGCAACCTAAATGTATTAAAATACGTGGGTTTGTTTCCGTAGTTACATTTTTATTTCACACTTTCAAATAATGACATTTTTAAAAAATGGAAACATGTCAAATAACAGTCACTTAGGTAATATTGATGTGTTGGAAAAATTATTTTACTCGCTTTAATTTATTAATAGTATTTTTTGCTCTTTATGATACAAAGAAGAAAATCTTTTTCCCTTATCGCAAAGGTCCCGCAAAAATTTCTCGCCTGGGGCCTCGCAATTATTAAAGCCGCCTCTGCGATTGAAGTTTCGATTTCGGCTCAGTCTATTTATACGAGCGTGTTTACAAAAGTAAGTAGGTCGCGATTTAGCAAGCACTTGAGTTTGCAAAAAAGCTTGCATTAATGCGCTCCAGTTTCAACACCCGCGCGTCGTGCAGTGGTTCACAGGCGCAAAAAGTCCAAAGCAAGCAGAAAACATGCACACAAAAGAACAGAATAATTTACTGGAAAAATAAAGCACATTAATTTTTTAAATAATTAGGCGTGTGAAATAAATACTCTGCTATTTACTGTTAGGCAAAGAATTCGTTAGCTTAATGTTTCCTCTCTTTCAGTAGCACATATTGCCTTAGCTCCGACCTGCTCCAGTTAAATCTTGATATTAATATACACTTAGAACCTTTGTGATTGACAATAATTTTGTTTCAACTGCCACGACCTGTCCCCCTGCAATTTGTTTTCTGTTGCTTTGCGCTCCGTAAGATGCTCTTAAAATACTGTTGTCAAATTAACAACATTGACCATAGTAACCGTAACAAGTTATTAATTTTATCCTCGAAACCGCCAATTTGAACCACTGTGCGTCGCTTTTCGCTGAGCTCTACGATTTCATACTAGGTGGCTATTTAGCACTTGAGTTTGCAAGAAGCTTGCATGTACGCGTTACAGTTTCAACACTCACTGCTTTTCGCTGAGCTCTATGATTTATTCATACTAGGTCGGGATTTAGCACTTGAGTTTGCAAGAAGCTTGCATGTATGCTTTCCAGTTTCAACACCCGCGCGTTGCTTTTCTCTGAGGTCTATGATTTCATACAGGTGGCTATTTAGCACTTGAATTTGCAAGAAGCGTGCATGTACGCGTTCCAGTTTCAACACCAGCGCTCCGCTTTTCGCTGAGCTCTATGATTTATTCATACTAGGTCGGAATTTAGCACTTGAGTTTGCAAGAAGCTTGCATGTATGCGTTCCAGTTTCAATACCCGCGCGTTGCTTTTCGCTGAGCTCTATGATTTCATACTAGGTCGCTATTTAGCATTTGAGTTTGGAAAAAGCTTGCATCTATGCGTTCCAGTTTCAATACCCGCGCGTTGCTTTTCGCTGAGCTCTATGATTTCATACTAGGTCGCTTTTTAGCATTTGAGTTTGGAAAAAGCTTGCATCTATGCGTTCCAGTTTCAATACCCGCGCGCCGCTTTTCGCTGAGCTCTATTATTTATTCATACTAGGTCGGGATTTAGCACTTTAGTTTGCAAGAAGCTTGCATTTATGCGTTCCAGTTTCAACACCCGCGCGCCGCTTTTCGCTGAGCTCTATTATTTATTCATACTAGGTCGGGATTTAGCACTTGAGTTTGCAAGAAGCTTGCGTGTACGCGTTTCTGGTACAACACCCGCGCGCCGCTCTTCTCTGAGCTCTATGCTTTATTCATACTAGGTCGGGATTTAGCACTTGAGTTTGCAAGAAGCTTGCGTGTACGCGTTCCTGTTACAAAACTCGCGAGCCGCTCTTCTCTGAGCTCTATGCTTTATTCACACTAGGTCGGGATTTAGCACTTGAGTTTGCAAGAAGCTTGCACGTACGCGTTCCAGTTTCAACACCCGCGCGTCGCGTGATTACGCACTGATTATAAATACATAACGTTTAAGCGTGCTAATTAATTATCTCCGTAAATTTTAAATGGTTTTATAGAAAATCTAATCGTGACAGTATTAACTTTTATTGCAATTCGCAGGTCAGGTCAGAAACGATTTGTAATATTGTCAGATACGAATACTTTGATGAGAACTGGTTCGTTCGTTCGTTCGTTTTTTTTTTCTTGTTGAACTTAATCGACAAATTATGTTGTGGAATTCTCGAAGAACAAATAACGAAGAACGAAAAAGCAACAGCGTTTGTCAACAACGTGCCTTGTCCATCTTCCACAACAGGTATTTCAATTTACTGGAACGTACAAGCCCTAGATCTCACAATAAAGATAGCATCAGCACGTCTCCCTGAAAATAATGGAGATCACCGTGTAAGCCGAGAGATAAAGAAGTGACACAATAGCGGGGGTGGTTTATTCTTTTTTGTCGTCGTCGTTTTTTTTTTTTTTTGACGTCGTCGTGCGACAACCCCGAGCTTTCCTATACGTAGTATACCACACCCCCGTTTCAAGAAGAAGTTTTTTCATTTATTTTTTATTTTTTGTGACGCACACACAATGAGACTCGACGTATGCAGGATTTATTTATTACAACATGACACGGTGGGCAGTGAATTTATTATCGCGCTACAAATTTATCAATCGGAACTCTCGTGAATGTAATCTAAACGAGAATTCTAATTAATAGAGTAAGTACATCCTGCAGGAAGATCGAACAATAGTTTTACAAATACCAATTACGTTATCAAGGGGGATCATAGAGTTTATGTACTGTGGGAGTCACTGCGCGGGTCTTCGACCTGTTCGGTGATGGTCTTGCGTAAGCTAATTGTGACAGTAAAGGCTTCGCAATGGGAATGGAAATGGGAATGGGAATGGAATTTGTTATTTCACGGCAAAAAGATGGATTTAAATCTGAACGTCCCTCGTAAATAATGCGAACGCTCCGAGTACTAATTACGACTTACCGTTCGCAACTGCAATTACAACGAGCTTAAAAGGCCGTAAATTTCTCGAAACGTCCGCGCGCATTCTCCACGTATTTAAAACGCCGCCGCCGCCGCAAAGAAAACCAGCCAGCATCCGTTTTAACACCTCATTTACCTTAACCAATGGTCACCTATGTACGTCTAAACCAGCCTGTATAATCTCCTCATTCAATAACATTGTCGATTCTACCGAGCCATCAAATAAAATAATTGGCTTTGCAGATGAAATTCTGTTTTAATGAGAGAAACACTAATTAACTTGATTTAACTAATTGTAACTCGTGCGATATAGAGATGATCTTAACCTAAAAACAAATTCAACGCGACGTTCCCAAACAAATTATCGACGTATGTCAGTTTTGACAGCTGTCAAATAAATCGTAATAAGTCGCCTGCCTAATTTATAAACTGTCCTTCGCCTGCACCTTGGATGTGTAATTGCATGTTGTAATTTAATTTTAAAAGCATCTTTGAGAAGTGTTTAAAAAAAGCCAAACGGAAACCTAATAAAACTTTATTGCCTTTCCAAGAGATGGCGCTCTGTATTTTCAGTGTCTATTTCTGCATTTTTTTAATCAACTATAAAGAATAAAATACGAATCTAAATATTTTTTTAATTGATTTCTGCATCAACGAAACGAAACCGTGTAAGTCGCAAAAACTTTGTCGGCTTCCCAAGAGATGGCGCTCTACATTTTTTAGTGTCTATTTCTGCGTTTTTTTAATCAACTATAAAGAATTAAATACGTAAATATTTTTTTAAATCGATCTCTGCGTCCTTCGAGCATGATGATAGTTCGTTTTAGTGTCACTACGATTAATTCAGCGATTCAATTCTCTTAAAGATGGCTCTGTTGATTTTCCACGACATTGGAGGATTTCCCAATATCCCTTAAAAAAAATATATTCTGTTAGCTCTAAATTGACCTTTTTCTTTTTGTAATTTAATTTTAAAGACATCTTTGAGAAGTATTTAAAAAAGTCAAACGGAAAACTCTTAAAGCTTTGTTGCCTCTCCAAGAGATGGCGCTCTGTATTTTTTAGTGTCTATTTCTGCATTTTTTAACCGATTATAAAGAATCAAATACGTATCTAAATATTTTTTTTAAATTGATTTCTGCGTCAACGAAACCAAACAGTGAAAGTCGCAAAAAATTTGTTGGCTTCCCAAAAGTTGGCGCTGTACATTTTTTAGTGTCTATTTCTGCATCTTGTTTAATCAACTATAAAAAATCAAATAAAATACGTAAGTATTTTTTTAAATTGATTTCTGCGTCCTTTGAGCATGAAGATAGTTCGTTTTGTTATCACTCCGATTCATTCAGCGGACCAATTGTCTAACAGATGGCTCTGTTGATTTTTCACGGCGTTGGAGTATATTCCAACATTCATCCAAAATAAGAAAAGAAAGATTCTGTAAGCTCTGAATTGACTCTTTTTTATTTTTGTAAATTAATTTTAAAGAGATCTTTGAGAAGTATTTAAAAAAGTCAAATGGAAACCTCTTAAAACTTTGTTACCTTTCCAAGAGATGGCGCTCTGTATCTTTTTATCTCTATTTCTGCATTGAGTTTAAAGAGTCGTAAATTTCTCGAAACGTCCGCGCACATTCTCCACGTATTTAAAACGCCGCCGCCGCCGCAAAGAAAACCAGCCAGCATCCGTTTTAACACCTCATTTACCTTAACCAATGGTCACCTATGCACGTCTAAACCAGCCTGTATAATCTCCTCATTCAATAACATTGTCGATTCTACCGAGCCATCAAATAAAATAATTGGCTTTGCACATGAAATTCTGTTTTAATGAGAGAAACACTAATTAAGTTGATTTAACTAATTGTAACTCTCGTGCGATATAGAGATGATCTTAACCTAAAAACAAATTCAACGCGACGTTCCCAAACAAATTATCGACGTATGTCAGTTTTGACAGCTGTCAAATAAATCGTAATAAGTCGCTTGCCTAATTTATAAACTGTCCTTCGCCTGCACCTTGGATGTGTAATTGCATCTTGTAATTTAATTTTAAAAGCATCTTTGAGAAGTGTTTAAAAAAAGCCAAACGGAAACCTAATAAAACTTTATTGCCTTTCCAAGGGATGGCGCTCTGTATTTTTAGTGTCTATTTCTGCATTTTTTTAATCAACTATAGAGAATAAAATACGAATCTAAATATATTTTTTTAATTGATTTCTGCATCAACGAAACGAAACGGTGTTTAAGTCGCAAAAACTTTGTCGGCTTCCCAAGAGATGGCGCTCTACATTTCTTAGTGTCTATTTCTGCATCTTGTTTAATCAACTATAAAGAATTAAATACGTAAATATTTTTTAAATCGATTTCTGCGTCCTTCGAGCATGATGATAGTTCGTCTTAGTATCACTACGATTAATTCAGCGATTCAATTCTCTAACAGATGGCTCTGTTGATTTTCCACGACATTGGAGGATTTCCCAATATTCATCAAAAAAAAAAATATTCTGTTAGCTCTGAATTGACCTTTTTATTTTTGTAATTTAATTTTAAAGACATCTTTGAGAAGTATTTAAAAAAGCCAAACGGAAATCTCTTAAAGCTTTGTTGCCTTTACAAGAGATGGCGCTCTGTATTTTTTAGTGTCTATTTCTGCATTTTTTAACCGATTATAAAGAATCAAATACGTATCTAAATATTTTTTTTAAATTGATTTCTGCGTCAACGAAACGAAACAGTGAAAGTCGCAAAAACTTTGTTGGCTTCCCAAAAGTTGGCGCTGTACATTTTTTAGTGTCTATTTCTGTATCTTGTTTAATCAACTATAAAAAATCAAATAAAATACGTAAGTATTTTTTTAAATTGATTTCTGCGTCCTTTGAGCATGAAGATAGTTCGTTTTGTTATCACTCCGATTCATTCAGCGGACCAATTGTCTAACAGATGGCTCTGTTGATTTTTCACGGCGTTGGAGTATATTCCAACATTCATCCAAAATAAGAAAAGAAAGATTCTGTAAGCTCTGAATTGACTCTTTTTTATTTTTGTAAATTAATTTTAAAGAGATCTTTGAGAAGTATTTAAAAAAGTCAAATGGAAACCTCTTAAAACTTTGTTACCTTTCCAAGAGATGGCGCTCTGTATCTTTTTATCTTTTAACTTGTTATCTCTATTTCTGCATTGAGTTTAAAGAGTCGTAAATTTCTCGAAATGTCCGCGCACATTCTCCATGTATTTAAAACGCCGCCGCCGCCGCAAAGAAAACCAGCCAGCATCCGTTTTAACACCTCATTTACCTTAACCAATGGTCACCTATGTACGTCTAAACTAGCCTGTATAATCTCCTCATTCAATAACATTGTCGATTCTACCGAGCCATCAAATAAAATAATTGGCTTTGCAGATGAAATTCTGTTTTAATGAGAGAAAGACTAATTAACTTGATTTAACTAATTGTAACTCGTGCGATATAGAGATGATCTTAATTAAAAACAAATTCAACGCTACGCTCCCAAACAAATTATCGACGTATGTCAGTTTTGACAGCTGTCAAATAAATCATAATAAGTTGCCTGCCTAATTTTTAAACTATCCTTCGCCTGCACCTTGGATGTGTAACTGCATCTTTCTCACTCGCGATGTTTAATTTAGTTTGCGTCCACAGCTACGTTCCTTTTGCCACACAAATCTTACCTCACATCACATAAACGTCATTTCCGTTGGCATGAACAAGTAACTTTGAACTGAGACAACCACCTTGCCACTCGAGCACTCCCATTAGTTGACTGGACCGAAACTTACGTTCAAACTTACTTGTTTGTGCTGACGGAAGTGATGTTTATCTGATCTGAGGTGAGATTTGTTGCAAAAGGAAAGTAAGAAGTCTTAATTATTTCTATGAAAATGCGTAACCTTGTCACAAGCCAATTTTAAACTGAATGAAGAAAATTTGCTTGATGCTATGACAACATTCTTCATTAAAATTGTTTTTTTTATATTCATAGATGAGACACAAAATGTAATATGTATAAATTCATTTGTGCAAGAGAGCCGAGACTAACTTTAGAGTGAGTTTATAAAACCGACCCGACCTTGAGCCTCTAAAACTTAGAAAACAACGAAAGCTGATCTGTACGTAGCATTATCTTTCTGCGTTTTCGTAAAAACGACAGAAAAGTGCCGTTACACTATACGTATATTTCTGATCACTCTGTAGCGGCCGTACGGACGGAATTGGAAAACCATCTTTCATCCCTTTTAGTCCCCAATCCTTTAAAATAATCCGTACAAATTTGGATTTCAATTTTTTTGTTCGAGCGTAAACTGGTTTAGTCAAAAAGCCAAAAATCGATTTTCCAATTTGTTTTCCACGGAACGCTCGAATGGCGATTCAAGTACGTAAATATTTTTTTTTATTGATTTCTGCGTCATCGAAACGGTGAAAGTCGCAAAAACTTTGTTGGCTTCCCAAGAGATGGCTCTCTACATTTTTTTTTAGTGTTTATTTTTGCATTTTTTAATCAACTACAAAAAACCAAATACGTAAATTTTTTTTAAATTGATTTCTGCGTCCTTTGAGCAGGAAGATAGTTCGTTTTATTATCACTCCGATTAATTCAGCGGATCAATTCTCTAACAGATGGTTCTGTTGGTTTTCCATGACATTGGAGTATATTCCAACATTCATCCAAAATTTAAAAAAAGATTCTGTTAGCTCTGAATTGACGCTTTTTATTTTTGTAAATTAATTTTAGACATTTTTGAGAAGTATTCAAAAAAGCCAAACGGAAAGCTCATAAAACTTTGTTGCCTTTCCAAGAGACGGCGCTCTGTATTTTTTAGTGTCTATTTCTGCATTTTTTTTAAATCAACTATAAAGAATCAAATACGTATATAAATATTTTTGTAAATTGATTTCTGCGTCAACGAAACGAAACGGTGAAAGTCGCAAAAACTTTGTCGGCTTCCCAAGAGATGGCGCTGTACATTTTTTAGTGTCTATTTCTGCATTTTTTTTTAAATCAACTATAAAGAATCAAATAAAATACGTAAATATTTTTTTAAATTGATTTCTGCGTCCTTTGAGCATGAAGATAGTTCGTTTTATTATCACTCCGATTAATTCAGCGGATCAGTTCTCCAACAGATGGCTCTGTTGATTTTTCACGGCGTTGGAGTATATTCCAACATTCATCCAAAATAAGAGAAGAAAGATTCTGTAGGCTCTGAATTGACTCTTTTCTATTTTTGTAAATTAATTTTAAAGACATCTTTGAGAAGTATTTAAAAAAGAGCCAAACGGAAACCTCATAAAACTTTGTTGCCTTTACAAGAGATGGCGCTCTGTATTTTTTAGTGTTTATTTCTGCATTTTTTTAATCAACTATAAAGAATCAAATACGTATCTAAATATATTTTTAATTGATTTCTGCGTCAACGAAACGAAACGGTGAAAGTCGCAAAAACTTTGTCGGCTTCCCAAGAGATGGCGCTCTACATTTTTTAGTGTTTATTTCTGCATTTTTTTAATCAACTATAAAGAATCAAATACGTATCTAAATATATTTTTAATTGATTTCTGCGTCAACGAAACGAAACGGTGAAAGTCGCAAAAACTTTGTCGGCTTCCCAAGAGATGGCGCTCTACATTTTTTAGTGTCTATTTCTGCATTTTTTTAAATCAACTATAGAAATTGACTTCTGCGTCCTTCGAGCATGAAGATAGTTCGTTTTTTTATCACTACGATTAATTCAGCGATTCAATTCTCTAACAGATGGCTCTGTTGATTTTTCAGCGCATTGGAATATATCCCAACATTCATCCAAAATAAAAAAAAAATAGATTCGGTTTGCTCCGAATTGACCCTTTTTTTTATTTTTGTTTGCAAGTTAATTTTAATGACATCTTTGAGAAGTATTTAAAAAAGGTAAACGGAAACCTCTTAAAACTTTGTTGTCTTTCCACGAGATGGCGTTGTGTATTTGCGTCGCCGTCTTTGGTATTTTTTAATTCAATTCAGCAAACATTTTTTTTTTGTCTCTAAAGTGACATGACATGACATTGCAATGAATGAAGTCAAATCGGAATGGAACTCGAGGGATTTCTTTTCGGTTAAGGCCCAAACATATCAATCCAACCTCGTATAATATTCCGTCATGATTTAAGGCCGCGTTCCGCCCCGACAAATCATTGTGCTTATCTGATTTGCGGTCGACTGGTTTCATCTGCACGTCCACTACTACCAACCTTACGTAAATCACCGGCCATCAGCCCACGGCGAAATCAATGGCGGGGCACAATAATTCGAGTCCCGGATGTTGGCCGTGCATTGAAAGTAAGCAAGTAAGTAAGTAAGTAAGTAATACCGGTACGGGGCCGTGATTTATCAAAAATAACGTATAGGGTCGGCGTTTTCATTCACCAACAAGAAGAGCACAAGACACGGCGGCAGCGGTAAAGTATGGCCCCATAAATTAGTTCGCAGTTGGAAGGAAATAGTTTATTACGAACGGGTTCCATATTTCATCGACCTTTTTCCTTCGGCGTTCCTAATTATTCCACTGAACCCTCGTCCCCAAAACTCCCCTGTACCAAGGTTGGTAGAGCTGGACCGTGTATTAGGAGGTTGCCTTGATCCAGAGTGGAGACTTTGGGTGCTTAACTCGTTACGTTACGTCACGTGATAAATTCAAATAAATATTTGCATATGTGATCAATAAGACCACAGAATTGATTCCATTTTTAGTGAATTAGATTAAGCTTTAGGAGATAGATTAAAACTCTCTCTATTTACTGCACTCTTGTGACGGATAGAAGTTTCGTTTCATGTGACGTCACGAGTTACTTTTGCGGGTGGATAAGGATCAAACTACACATTCAAATGGGAGCGAGGCAAGCTGATAAATGCAATATCAGTTTTACCAACCTTGCCCTGTACATACAGAAAAATCTCATTCCCATTCCGTAAGTAGAACAGGAACGCATCCAAGCAAATAATACATAAAAGCAAAACGTTCTGACTCGTAAATCGTAAATCCCCCCCGTGAAGATGCTGGTGTTTTTAGGTCAACGCAAAAGCACAACTAGATTCAACCTTCTCGCCAATAATAATTATTACAGTGTTGCATTTCTTTCTTTTTTTTTCCTTTTTAATTTATGCAAATCGATGCGCCGCCGCCGCCGCCGCAGAGAAATCGACCAACGGCACCTAAGTAGGATTTTTTCGGCGGCACCAATTATTGGTTATTAAATCTGATTGTTTTAAATAACTGGTTATCAGGCATCAATTAATCCACGTAGGTGGTCCTGACGACTACTTGAACCGTTTTAAGAAGTCGTTTTTGAAGTTGTAACGCGATAGGCTACGTTAAAATCCTTATATCTGGTCTTAATACGTATTAAGGCCTACCATTCACGCGTGATGTGGATGTTTTCGTGGACATTCATTTCAAAAATAAACCAGAATTGTCTACTCTGCGAGTGACATTTACTAATAATAATTAATAATTAATACTAACCAGAAGAATTATAAATACCCGAAAAAAAAACTGTATCACAAGAACATCCTAAAGTTTTAAAAAAGTCGCATACCTTGTTTGATACGGCGTGATTAAAACTAAAATACTTTTATTCTCTTCTACCATCTGAATGAATTTACTTTACCGCCAAAATAATTAACAAATTAGCCCTGAAGAAGACAATCATCTGTTCCTAGGAGCTAGGAGATGGTCGAGGTCAAAAATCAAGGGCGCTAGGAGGAGTGACCCTGGCTGAGTCCTACGCCACTGCGGAACCGTCCTCCAAGGATCGCAGCGCCCGCTAAAATTTCTACAAATTCCCAGGAGAATAGTCCACTCTTGCATCCGAAATAATTGTTCGTCGCAAGGAGATGATCGAGGTCAAAGGTCAAGGGCGCCACGTAGAGTGACCCAGGCTGATTCCTATGCCACTGCGGAACCGTCCTCAAAAGATCGCAGCGCCCGCCAAAAATTTCTACAAATTTCCAGGAAAATAGTCCACTCTTGCATCCGAAATAATTGTTCGTCGCAAGGAGATGATCGAGGTCAAAGGTCAAGGGCGCCAGGAGGAGTGACCCAGGCTGATGCCTACGCCACTGCGGAACCGTCCTCAAAGGATCGCAGCGCCCGCCAAAAATTTCTACAAATTCCCAGGAGAATAGTCCACTCTTGCATCCGAAATAATTGTTCGTCGCAAGGAGATGGTCGAGGTCAAAGGTTAAGGGCACCACGAGGAGTGGCCCTGGCTGATTGCTACGCCACTGCGGAATCGTCCTCCAAGGATCGCAGCGCCCGCCAAAAATTTCTACAAATTCCCAGGAGAATAGTCCACTCTTGCATCCGAAATAATTGTTCGTCGCAATAAAACCACAGATCGCACTTGAAATCTGTATTAAAACAAAAGATAAACAATACGACAATACAAAAGACAACAACAACACAAAACGCCTGACTCTAACAAATCAAAAAATAAATAAATAAATAAACTTCAATAACAGTCAATATTAATATTTACAAAATGTGAATCGGTACTCTTATCAGATTTAATTAAATATAACGCAGCTTAATAATTTATTCGAGACAACATTAAACTAAATGCGCACACAAGTGTGCCGGTATATCTGCATTATATGCAAACATGCATTAATTACATAACATAATTAAAATAATATTTGGCGAAGATCATAAGGGTTGCTCACACGCAGATGTCAAACGTTGCGTGTCGATGGTTGCCAACTGCCGGACGTCCGTGACCTTAGCGATGCCCCCCCCCCCTCCTATTCGACCTTCGTTGCACTTAATTCGCCTTCGGGATACGATAAGCGATGAAAAAGTATCGGCGAAAAATATGACCGAGCCAGAATAAAAGGCCAAAACGACAAAACGGATTTCTCTGTTGATACGAAGAAAACATGTATGTACCGGGTGTTTGTAAAATAAATTTAAACATGTAATACATCACCATAAATGGTAACGGTTGAACTTACAAAATCGGGCAAGAAACAATCGTACGTCTATGTCTTTGAGGTAGGTCAAGAAAAGGAAATTTTAGTGAAACAATAAACAAGCGCAATCGAACCTTTGCCGATGTCGAGAGGCCAATAAAAGCGTTGTTTCTAACGTCGCAATAAGTCGTGTTACAGCTGAGCGAAAGAATTTGCTTCATTTCTTTTTGTGACACGGAATTTATTGCAACAGTTTAGTTAGTTAGTTGCGTTTAGTGTGTGAAACGTGATTGAACGAGTTAAAGCTAAATATGATTACCAGGGAAAAGAATTCAGGCTTTTAACGCCGAATGTAGTATTTATTCTTGCCACCTTTCTGCGGCCTGCGACGCGAAGCATCGAATCGCATTGTTATTGAGTGGGAGGGAAAGAAGTGAAATGTGAGCGTTCGCACGTTATGGGCGAGGCTGATACAGTCCGAGTATTGAATTTTCATACCGTTCGCGGAACAAGTGGCCTGAATTCTTTTCCTGATGATTACTATCTACATAGTACCAGGTGATCAATGGAATTCATAATTAAAGGAGTCTAGTGGACTGAATTATTTTCCCTGATGATTACTACCTACACAGTACCAGGTGATTAATGGAATTCATAATTAAAAGAGCCTGTGATTAGTGTTATTTTATGCTGTGTGGCTGGATACAATGAGAAATAAAAAATAAGTTGACAGTTATGACAGTCATATTTGAGGTTATGCTTGTGCTTTATAGAATCTTTATTTTGTTATTTTACCTTGTATGGATGCTGGTTTAAATCCCTTCTTAGGATATTAGGGACAAGACAACTCAGTTTATTATTAATCATTTAAAAAATAAATGTCACAATTCTGACACTTAAAATTTTTAATTTCAAACTGGAAGCCTGTGTTGACAACTTTTTGGAAAATATAACAGCCTGCTCTAATTATAAATTCCGTTGATCGCATGGTATTATTAGTTATTAAAATTCCGCAACTCACGAACTGCGAGAGAACAGTATTTCAGAGGAGTATATTCTTAATGCCGTCGATAGTATTTGCGCTAATCCTGACATGCACACGAACACGCGAATCACTTTCTCGCCGAGCTCGTTTATGTGTCGCTAATGATGGACGCCAACAATTGCTATAAACATTTCTAAATGTCTAATAGTGAACGTTTGTTTTTATTGTGATCCTCTGCATAGATAATATTCGGTGAGTGTGTCTTGCGTATTAGTCATTCCCGCGATCTTTACTGTCTACGATCAGAGAAGCAAGTTCTGTAAGTTTTCTTTTTTTTTGTCGTCGCGCGGCACGACGCAACGCGTCATTTAATAAATCTGATTTAAAATGGAAAGTTGTTTAATTTAAAATGTAAATGTAAATAATTAAAATACCTTAATTTGCTGCTTCAGCGGACTTTTGGTACTTTGGGTACCTTATCTATCTGCTTCTTTTTAATAATAAAACATTTTTTGGTAGTGGCCTACCCAGCTAGCAGAATGACGTCAAAAGAGCGTTTTAAAGCCCTCATCTTTGTCACTAAAATGTCGTCATTCTAACATCCAAAAGTCGTCTGAGCGACGTCTTAATCACTCTGGCCATATCACGTTATGTAAATAACGTATTTTTGACGTTAATTGTGACGTAAATAAACGACATAATGACGTGATAATGACGATGAAGTAACGTGCTTCGCCCCCCACGTTTTCAGCCAAATTTATGTAGAGGTATTTCTTCTTCATGACTAATTACATGTTATTTTTTCCCTTAATTTTAACAATTCCAATATTAATTTTGGCATAATTGGCTTCAGAAATACTCAAAGTATTTATTTACACTTTTTGTTTAGTCCCAAAAATCTTTTTAAACTAATAATTTTCAAAAATAAACATAATAACGTATTATCACTTTCTATTGACGTGTTAATGACGTCACTTTCTATTGACGTGTTAATGACGTCACTTTTACGACGTTATTAATACGTGTCGTACGACTCATCATATTTACGGCACTTTCGGGACAAATTACATCAATGACGTAAAATAACCTAAAAAATGACGTAATTCCGATGTCACTGTGCCGGCTGGGTAACGTGTTTCTCTTCGCCCTATCCTGTTTCCCACTCATGTCCCGGTTTAAAGTTTCATGGTTATGGTAAGCATAGTTTGAAGTTACTTGCAAAAAAAACTTTGTGATTGCGGCTGTACTTAAAAATAGGTCAAATTTATTCTCGAATCAAAACTCAAATGATTGAAAAACTCATTTTTTTTTAATAGCATTTGTTTAAACTCTTTCGATCGGCTGTATAACCAGTGGGCGATTGGAACATCTTCCTTCTCATTATATTTTTCACGGTACTGCTAATGACTTTTACTGTATACTAAATCAAACAGATTCGAATTTCTTTCTCTAAAGGCAAAACAAGTTTTCTTTTTAAAATTTATTTACTACAACCAGCCCACTCATTGTAAGTACATGTAAATAGAGCATTTAGTACTTTGCAATGTGCGTTACTCTGCATGGTACGTACGAGTGTAACATAAAGTTTTTACTGCGAACGGCGACGTCATAATTTTCGCCCCACTCGTGGGCGCCACTTACGTCTTACTTTCCGATTTCATTGTGTCCACGTACTCCCATAACTTTCCGCTTAAATTAACAATAAATACACTTGTTTATCGCCTCGCTTAAACTCCTAAACATCCTCGTTACACCTTCTGAGAGGACAGTTAAATAACCCTGCCTCATTATTACAACCCTAACCTCCTTATTTATGGGGTCATTTCGGCTCGGCAATTATTACCTTTCTTGATTCCGACGGTGTATAAACAGCGTGGGGCTCTAAAATCCGAGCTGGTTCTGGTTCGATCATGGAATAATGATAGGCGAAGAAATTACGTAAAGTGCGAAGGTGGAATTTGTGAAATACGGACCGCGTATTATTGTGTGCGTGTGTACAGGGTGGAGCTGACTGACACGGTCTGTAATATGTATGCAAATAGAAACGGATTGCATCCTCCGGTGCTGGCTGCTGCAACGTGTTAAAGAAACCCCACAACGAAAGGCGAGAATACATTAACGTCGTTGACTTGTATGTGGTGAGCGCAACGAGGAAATGCTTTTCGTTTGTTTGGCATGCAAAAAAATTAAAAAAAACTCGCAAACACTAATTTATGTTAATAACACCGTACAAACATACCTGAACCACGAGTGAGTCGCGCTTGACTCATACCTAGCTGAGGTTAGGACCTCTTTTGCAAATAATATCAATGAGGGGGCGTGTTGTTTCCGTAATGTTTTCGTAATGAAGAACGAACGAAACGATCTTCTACAAGTATATCATCATTAAATTTCATATGACTAACCTTATACTATGCCCCAAGCACCCCCCCCCCCTTCACATATTCAGTTAAAAAGAAAAGAACAATCATAATACGTTGTTATATATACCTCCATCTTATTAAACATTGGGCAGGAAAGCAGTTGCGGGCGCTTGTCTGTCTGAATCAGGTTTGGATACTCCAAAACAATTCTTTGCCAAACTCTGTATGTATGATATTCTACTTGTCTTCTTGCATTTTATGAATTAGCAAAAACAAAAGGCACTTAGATTGATTCGTGTTTTGATTATTAAAAAAGAATGAAAAAAACATTTCTGAAAAAGTTTAAATAAATAGTCCTTAGCACCTTCAGCATAGGCAACGATACAAGCGAGCATGTTCATCGGGTTGCCTACACCAAGCATTCTGATTTTCGGAAAAGCCTTATTTTTAGGAGTATTTTTTTCTACCAACAGTTTTAATTTTGAAAGGGTCTGAATAATTTTCTACTCTAATTCAAGTGACTTTTAGCGTACATTTAGGAAAAGTACAGATTTGGTTTCTGATATTAGAAGAAGAAAAAAATGTGAAATTGTTTTGGATTATTAAGAAATTTGCGGAAATTGCATCAGCTCGACGATTAGTGAAAAAGTTCATCACATTTTTATCGAAAAAAAGAAATTGTTCCTGGAAGCTTTAGTATAGGCAACCATACACACGGTTTCGTCTTTGGGTTGCCTACACTAAGACTTCTTGTTTTTATTGACAAAAAAAGGCTTATTTATTTTTATTTTTTAAACAAACATGCGTGTTATTAACATCAATTGTTTGCAGAAATATTGTTTTAAATCTATTAACGGACACTTTGGAAAATTGCACAATCGCTCAACGTTTCGCTCTCGGTTGATAATAGCTTCAGCGTCAGCAGTGTACTTATTAATGCGGGTGAAAATTGGAAAACAATTAAATTAATAATTTTAGTACGTCTGTTATTTATTTCCTGAAATCAGGAAGAGATTTGGAAAATTATTTTAAACATTTAAAAAACCAGGAAAGTTGCATAACCCCCAGAAAATGTGAAAGTTTATGTTTTTTTGGCAGAAGAAGAACTTAACGCCTGTAGTGCAGGCAACCGTACAAACTGCCGAGTTCATTGTTTTGCCTATATTAAGACTTAGTTGAAACTAACCTCCGCCCACAATAATTTTTACATCCGTAGATACGTATTTCGGCAGCTAAGCTGCCATCTTCAGTACGCTGACAACTTAAAAGCACTAAAGAAAGTCTAAAAACAACCTAATCACACTGACAAAATCATAAAAACGTTAAACCTAGGTTGTTATTAGGTTGTTTTTAGACATTTTTTAGTGCTTTTAAGTTGTTAGCGTACTGAAGATGGCAGCTTAGCTGCCGAAATACGTATCTACGGATATAAAAATTATTGTGGGCGGAGATTAGTTTCAATTATCTCTGAAACCACAGTCTCCTTTACTATTTTAGTATATTAAGACTTTCAAATTTTTGATTTATAACCAGACAAAATATAAATGGAAAAGCTCTCAACGTTTCGCTATCCATTGGCAGAATTTTCATCGCACAAGAGTCAACTGCTATTATTAAAACTTTTGTTGAAGAAACGTAATTTATTTATTTTTATACAAACTGATATGTTATTAAAGTTAACCCAATAATACAAGTGGTGTAAAAGGGCCTAATTCTCGAATCGAGGGAACAAACTCGCTAAACTAGAGAAAGTGACGTCAAAATGAAGTAATTCTCTACGATTTATACAGAGTGATTCAAAACAAGTGTCCGACCCATCAACCACGGATAATACGCAGAAAAGGAAAATAAAACGTTATTTTGAGGTCAATTTCTCTTGGGAATTTGTTCCCTTGATTCGAGAATAAGGCCTCTGGTAATTATACAACGCAGATTAATTTTTAGTACCCATCTTTATTAAATAACTTCATAAATGACTAAAATTTAGTACTTTGCCGAACCCTGTATGTCGACATGGACGGTTCAGTTTTATAGCAAACAGTGGGCTATAAAAGCATGTTATATCATTCGTAGTTACCTCATGAGTACTTGGCATTTGCATCGAGAACGCAGAGATTCCCAGGAAAAATTTCAAAGTAAGTTCTCCTAGACATGTTGTAGTAAATGGACACCAATTTAATAATTCATAGCGCAGGCGTAAAAAAAGAACTCCTTCGCTGCTTAGCATTTTAAAGCCCACTTCTTGTTCATCACACGACACGTTGCGCCGCCATGAAATACTGGTCGGACGTTAATTGCCTCTCCGATATGAACGCATTCTACTACGTATTACAAATATTGGGCGCAAATACATTTAATTTTTTTTTCCGGACGATCGCATCTGCATGCGTTCGTAAATGTAAATGTATGTGTGTGTGTGTACATAATCAGCTGCTGCTGCGCCTGTGTCCGGGACAGCAGAGTATTAAATTACATCTGGTTGTGTAATTGAGCGTTTCATTAAAATACAAGGCAGTGTTTACCTGACAGCTGCGTTCGTAATGGACAAATTTTATGGTCGGCTGTTTCGTGTTTTGCTTTTCGATTTTTGGTAAACAGGGATCAGTGAAGGAGGAACTCGAATCCTGAATGCTACCACACGAATGGAATTACTTTATCTCCTGAATAATTAACGAAAAACGATAACAAATTAACAGCGAGCTAGTTTTCAGATGGAGAGAAGGGCGAAAGTGCCACTCTATTTGCGTTATATACAAACATGCATTAAATACGTATCATAATTAAAATAATACGTTGCGTTTGGCGAAGGGCATAAGGGTTGCTCGCACATAAATGTAAATGTCAGACGTTACTTGGCTGTCACGTAGTGTCGGCAGTTCACGTCGGTACGTCGAGTTTTGTGTGAGTTGATGGTTGCGTCCGTGACCTTAGCGATGCCCTCACGTATTCGACCTTCGTTGTACTTGATTCGCCTACGGGATAT
Organism: Prosopocoilus inquinatus; assembly: GCA_036172665.1. Taxonomy (NCBI): domain Eukaryota; kingdom Metazoa; phylum Arthropoda; class Insecta; order Coleoptera; family Lucanidae; genus Prosopocoilus; species Prosopocoilus inquinatus. Next base: position 9,808,249 of record CM069871.1, on the reverse strand, counting down.
GATAAGCGATGAAAAACTATCGGCGAAAAGGCCAAAATGAGAAAGCGGAAACAAAAAGCGGATTCCTCTGTTGGAACAAGGAAATCGTATTAAACATGGATCACCACAACGAAGTCTCAAATTACCTTTCTATTTATTGGGAATAGAACGTGTCATCCGCTTGTTTAAGGCGACTCAGCAGGTTCACAACGCACAGAGAATTCCCCTAGCTAATTAGAATCTTGCATAAAATTAGCAACGATTCCCGATGCGCCTTGAAGCGACGAAATGCAAAAAAAGTAAAGCGTACGGTAGACGCCGGAAGGATTTTCGAGCGAGTCGAGATGGCTGGCCAATTAAAATTCAGAAATGGATCACGTGATCTCTAAAACCCAGTAGATTCTGTGATATCAAGGCGCCCAAACGGAAACAGCAGTGTGGCCAACTGGCAACCACTGTATCGTACCTAGTGATGTAAGTTTTTTTAAATGACGCCGGTCATGACAGTGACACAATAAAAATGACGGTCACGTCACAATGGTTGGTCATTTTAAAGCTGATCCTGTGAACCGTATGTGACTATCATTTTAATAAATGACTGTCATTTTAATAAATGATCGTCATTTAAGTAAATAACCGTCATTTAAATGAATGACACGGACACATTTAAATAGGCGCGTGCGCATGTACTGCTGTTAAAGTTAAAAAAAATCCTTCACCTAAAATAAAAATATAAGGTCCTTTAGTGCTTATGGCAATATCCTCACAAAAAAATAAAAAAGAAATTAATTGTGAAATGTAAAGAAGTCTAGTCAACAAGTTCAAACTGTTGAAGAAATGTAGCAAATCGAAACTGAAATTAAAATAAGTGATGTAGATGTAAATACTAATGTCGAAGAGAAATAAAATTATAAAATTCAAATAATATAGCTATTTTTATTTTGAAATATCTGCAGTTTTTTTTTTAATTAAATGTTAATTCTTCACATTATATTGCACATTACAGCTATTTTTACATTTACAGCTATTTTTTTATAGATTTTTTAAATCTGCGGGGATGTATTTTGTGTGTGTAAAGTCTTACATAGCTTTGTATTGTATTCCCAACACTGAAGGGGTACCTGAAGTGAATACCGACCGTCCCCGAGGATTAACTCGAGCGCGGTTCGAACCTGCGATCTTGCGATTTCAAGGTCGGTCGCCTTACCACTTGGACCGATCATGTGTGATTGTGTAAAATTAACTGTATTTAGCTAAAAGATTTTAATTTCAGTTGTGGGTATGCTTGTATGTTGCGCATGCCTTATCTGTAAACTGTAAGAATTTATGGAACTATTGAAGGAACAGTTTTTTCAATTTAAGCTGCGTTTTATTCCTTGTCCTTACAATTGGGACCAGGGGAATAAAGCGAAACTGATGGAGATGGAGAAACCGGGCCTAAGGACCAGTTTCACCAAACAGTTAAACCAAGCTTAACGTTTAAGCACCGTTTAGAATGCGGGTTACGTAACCTCAAATATCAGATTATAAGCAATGCTTCTATTTAAACTCAGCTTAAAAGTTCGGTGCAACTGGACCTAAGAATATTACTTTTGTTGTTTTGATTTAAATGTAGTTTTGTAAAAATTTGTATTTGTATTTCACTTAATGTGCTTATACATAAAATGTGCGGTTGACTTATAGAATTAAACGGTTGATGATGACTACAGAATGACCATCATTTATACTTGAATGACCAAAATGACGTCATTATTTTAAATATCCGTCATTTTACATCAACGTCACTATTTTAAATATCCATCATCTTACATCGCTAATCGTACCACACAGGAATGTTAAAAAGGAACGAGGAAATTAAACTGTAACGAGGAATTAAACTGTAACAAGTTTTGGAGAATTTTCACAAACAGTGAACTTCTGGGCTGCTTAGGTTTTCATCCTCGTTTTTCTTTTCGATGCTCTTGCTGCCTAATTTCCCGGTCTCCGCGTTACCTTCTCAAGTTTTTTTCTTCAACACTTTCAACCTGTCGTTCATTGTAATTGTGAAGAAGAAAGTCGAGGAGTTTTTCGATTTCGATTTTCTTTTTCAAAACTCATCTCGAAATATGTTATTCTGTGTGTTTATTTTATTCTCTGTGCAATTAAGAATAAAATAAATAGAGATGGGAGAGGGGGGCTGTCCAATTTTTAATTAAACGCAGTCATGGAAAAGAGAGGGCGGTTGAGCAAGCCAAGCTTCCTGCGTCCGGGCGTGCGGAAGAAGAATGTCCTGTCGAAAAATGCTTCAATTTAAACTCGGCTTAAAAGTTTCGTGCAACTGGACCTAAGAATATTACTTTTGTTGTTTTTATTTAAATGTAGTTTTGTAAAAATTTATATTTATCTTTCACTTAATGCACGTATACATAAAATGTGCGGTTGTCTTATAGAATTAAACGGTTGATGATTACTACAGAATGACCGTCATTTATTTATACTTAAATGATCAAAATGACGTGACGATTTTAAATTACCGTCATATAGAAGTAAACGGTTAATGATGACTGCAGAATGACCGTCATTTATACTTAAATGACCAAAGTGACGTCACTGTTTTAAATATCCGTCATTTTACATCAATAATCGTATCACACAGGAATGTTAAAAAGGAACGAGGGAATTAAACTGTAACAAGAAATTAGACTGTAACGGCGAATTAAACTGTAACAAGGAATTAAACTGTAACAAGTTTTGGAGAATTTTCACAAACAATGAACTTCTGGACTGCTTAAGTTTTCATCCTCGTTTTCCTTTTCGATTCTCTTTCCTAATTTCCCAATCTCCGCGTTGCCTTCTCAAGTTTCTCCTTTAACAGTTTCAACCTGTCGTTCGTCGTAATTGTGAAGAAGAAAGTTTTGCAAAAGTCGTATCGAAATATGTTACTCTGTGTGTTTATTTTATTCTCTGTGCAATTAAGAATAAAATAAATAGAGATGGGGGAGGGGGTGGGCGGCTGTCCAATTTTTAATTAAACGCAGTCATGGAAAAGAGAGGGCGGATCAGCAAGCCAAGCTTCCTGCGACCGGGCGTGCGGAAGAAGAATGTCGTGCATCCTGAATTAAATTGGCAACTCGTAACTTACGAAGGGATGAATAAAAGAATGCCATTAAACGGTTCTTTGCCGAACGGATTCGATTTAAACCGTATTAAATTCGGAAACAATTTGCGCGATTGTTTTTCGCCACGTCCTCCCAAGAAGAAGAAGAACAAGAAAATCCCACACTGCGAAATAAAACTACTCTCAAGCTGATTGGAGTTCGTTTGCTTATTTCTATTTTTTGTTTCAAGGTGTTTCCCCCGCCCCATAAATTAATTATTTCATAAATAATTTAATGGTCCACCGTGCTTGGTCGTTATCGGTTTAGCCACGCTTAATTTAGTTTCCCAGATGAAATTAGAAACTTGGAATACTCCTGCAGTTCAGTGGTTAGGGGCATAACGAGGAATGAGGTGCCCGAACGTTTACAGCCACTTATTACTACTATAGCAGAGGGGTTGAAATAAAGCCAACTATTCTAAATTCATTCGAAAATTAAACCGGACCACACGTAACAAACCAATTAATAAAGAGATTGAATCCCTTTTAATTTTTTTTTTATTAGAGTGAATCCCTTATTATTGTTATTATTTTTTAAGTAACGTAAACTAATTAAACTATTTTTTTGTGCAAGAGTGACAAATATTCCTTGAAGTTTCCAGCAATATTCTGAAATGCTTGACGCTCAAGCATTCCGAAAACACAATGGTCTCGCGAAATAACACACAGGAAAACTAGCGAACGTAAATCAGGGCATCCCCTGACAGGTGTTTCGTTTCGTTGGGTTTGTCAGAGTTCTCGGATAATACATTTACGTGCTGTTACATTTTGAAGACGGCGGTAACACTCGCGGAAGGAAATTAATGGTCGTTTTAAAACGACGCTCCTTCCAGAGGCTAATAACCAATATCGAGGAGAAAGATATAATGGGAAGAGTTTATCCAAGCTGTACCTACGGCATTCGTGTTTTTATTATAAAAATAACGAAAAAATACATAATTTTGTGAAAAAGTAAAAAAAATAGTCCTTAGGACCTTCAGCGTAGGCAACGATGCATACGACCGTGTTCATCGGGTTGCCTATACCAAGGACTCTGATTTTCGGAAAAGACTTACAAACGGGCATGTTATTAAAACCTAAATTTTAATTTTAAAGTAACCGAATAATTTTCTGCATTAATTTAAGTGACTTTTAACGTACATTTAGTAAAAGTACCGATTTGTTTCCCGAAATTAGAAAAAAATGTGAAATCGTTCTGATTATTAAAGAATTTGTGGAAATTGCATAATCTCGGCGATTAATGAGAAAGTTCATCAAATTTTTATGGAAAAAAAAAGTATTCCTGGGACCTTTCGTATAGGCAACCGTGCAAACGACTACGTTATTGGGTTGCCTATACTAAGACTCCTTGTTTTTATTGAAAAAAAGTCTTATTTATTATTATTTTTTTTTAAACAAACGCACATGTTATTAAAATCAATTGCATAAAAATTGTTTTAAATCTATTAACGAACACTTTGACAAATTGCACAAGCGCTCAACGTTTCACTATCGGTTGATAGCTTGAGCGTCAACAGTCAACTTATTAATGCGGGTGAAAATTAAAAAAAATAAGCAAATTAATAATTTTAGTACGTCTATTATTTATTTCCTGAAATCAGAAAAAGATTTGGAAAATTATTTAAACATTTAAAAACCTCAGAGAATGTGAAAGTTTGTTTTTTTTTTGTCAAAAGTAAAACTGAACGCCTGTAGTGCGGGCAACCCTACAAACAGCCGAGTTCATTGTTTTGCCTATATTAAGGCACTCATTTGAAGATGTGTAATTTATTTAATTTTTTTTTAAGTTCGACAAATTTCAAGGTCAACTCGACCCAAGTGAAGTCAATCTGAACAGTCTCAGCGCGAGAAAGTAATTTAAAACAAGAGAAAAGAAAATAAAAGAAATTGCAAGCGAAATGTAACAAAATGAATTAAACTTGACGCGTTTCAAGGTCAATCCAACCCAATTAAACTGAACCTAAGCGAGCACGCAGTCGAGAAAAGAATTTTTAGGAGAATTAAAGTTAAAGAACTAAAAAAATTATGAGCAGTTAAAACAGAGATAATGTTAAAAATTAATTAAAATAAAGTCCGACACGTTTCAAGGTCATTCTCATCTAATTGAACTCCATCCAGATGAACTCAGAACAATTCCAGTGCAAACAGAAATTTAAAATAAAAAAAGGGAAAATAAGATATTGTAAACGAAATGTAGAAAACAAGAGAATTAATTAATATTAAGCCGGAGACGTTTCAAGGTCAATCTAACCCAACTTTTAGAATTTCAGGAGAATTAAAAAATTTAGGAATTATGAAAATTGAAACAAAAGAAATTTAAAAATTGATTGAAATCAAATCAAATCATTGAACTCGACCTGAACAATTCCATTGCAAACAGAAATTTAAAACAAAAAAAAAGGAAAATAAAAAATTGAAAACGAAATGTGGGAGAAAAAGAGAATTAATTAAAATTAAGCCGGAGAAGTTTCAAGGTCAATCCAACCCAACTAAACTGAACCTAAGCGAGCTCAAGTTGAGAAAAGTTTTTTTTTTATAACTAAAAGCAATATGAATTAAAACAGAGAGGACATTAAAAATTAATTAAAATAAAGTCTGACGCGCTTAAAGGTCATTCTAACCCAATCGAACTCTACGTAAGTATGTTATGTTGAAAATAGAAAATTTATTTTTTTAAGTAACATAAAATTAATTAAAATTAACGCCTGTAGTGCAGGCAACCTTACAAACAGCCGAGTTTATTGTTTAGCCTATGTTAAGGGTTTCATCTGAAGATGTGTAATTTATTTATTTTTAGATAAACTGATCGATTATTAAAGTCGACACGTGAAAATTAAAAAGGAAAAAAAAAGTCAAAAATCATTTACATAATTAGTCGAAACAAAAATAATAAATTATAGCAATGAAATCACGCTGTGAATAGCGCCAGAAAAATTTTTCCAAGCTGTTAAGCCAATCAAGGCAAAGAAGCCCGTCTGGAATTTATATACACCGAAGCCACATTAGCTAAGTGGCTCGTCTAATTACCGTCATTAAATTTTGATTGAGGTTTTTATGTACCATTTATGACACTATCTCCTTAATTAATGGCCAGCTACAACACGTCTGTCCCTCATTTTTATTCGTATTCCTCTGAAAGCAGGAAGTCGTGAGGAGTTCGCTTCTTCGAAAACTCGATTTCTTGGGGAGGGAAAACGTAAAATGCTGATTGAATATCGTCTCTTTAATTAGTGGACAGCTGTACACAATGTGTCTCCTTCGTTCTTTATTTCTGAAAAACAGTCCGTTCAGAAAACTCCAATTACTTGAGGGGAAAATATTAATAAAGGCTGCAGCAATTTTTGATTGTACAATTAAAACAAAAAAATTAATTAAGGTCATGTGCGACACATTTCAAGGTCATCCCAACCCAACAGAACTCTATTTAGAAAATTGATACAAAAAATGTGGAGAATTAAGCCCGCAACGTTTCAAGGTCAATCCAACGCAACCAAAACTGAAATGAAATGAACAATTAAAACAGAGAGGACGTTAAAAATTAATAAAAATAAAATCCGACATGTCTCAAGGTCATTCCAACTCAATTGAACTCAACCTAAATAAATCACGTTAATAATAGAAAATTACATAAAACTACCAGAGACGTTCCAAGGTCAACTAAACAAACCTAAGCGATCCCCCAACTCAAGAATTTTTTATTTTATTTAGGAAACAAGACAATGTGAAAATTGAAACAAAAAATGTTCAATAAATTCGTTAAAATTAAATTATACATAGAAAATTAATTAAAATTACCCGAGACATTCCAAGGTCAACACAACTCAACTAAACTAAATCTAAGCTAGCCCAACCCAAGAAAAGAAAATTAGACTTAGGAAGCAAGATATTATGTAAAGTCAATTTAAAAAAATGTTAAATGTTAAAAATAAATTAAAACTACCCCCTCCCCAGACGTTCTAGGGTCAACGCAACTGAAATAAACTGAACCTAAGCAACCCAAAGAAAGATTAAATGTGGGAAGTAAGACATTATAAGAATTGAAACAAAAAAAATGTTAAAAATTCATTAAAATTAAGTTAAAATAAAATTCAAGGTCAACTCCTTTCAAATGAATTCAGAACAATTCCAGTGCAAACAGAAATTTAAAATAAAAAAAAAGGAAAATAAGAAATTGAATACGAAATGTAGAAAACAACGAGAATTAATTAAAATTGAGCTGGAGACGTTTCAAGGTCAATCCAACTCAACTTTTAGAATTTTTTGGGAGAATTAAAGTTAAATAACTAAAAAATTATGAACAATTAAAGCAGAGAGGACGTTAAAAATTAATTTAAAAAAAATCTCACACGTTTCAAGGTCATTCTAACCCAAATGAACTCAACCTAATTATGTTGAAAATAGAAAATTAATTAAATTTACACGAGATGTTCCAAGGTCAACACCATTAAACTAAACTGAACCTAACGGGACCCAACCCAAAAAAAAAAATTAATTCAGAAGCAAGCTATTATGAAAAGTTAAATGAAAAAAATGTTTAAAATTCTTTAAAATTAAGTTAAAAATTAAAAATTAATTAAAACTGCCCCCAGACGTTCCAAGGTCAACGCAATTCAAGACTGAACCTAAGCGAGCCGAACCCAAGAAAAGAAAAATAAATTTGGGAAGCAAGACGCTTATGAATATTATGAAAATTGTAAAAAAATCATTGAAATTAAGTTAAAAATAGAGATTAATTAAAACTACCCGAGACGTTCCAAGGTCAGCCCAACTCAACTAAACTGATCCTGAACAACCCAATAAAAAGATTAAATTTGGGAAGTAAGACAGTATAAAAATCGTAAGAAAAAATGTTAAAAATTTTTATTAAAACTAAGTTAAAACAAGTTTCAAGGTCAACTACATCCAAATGAATAATTCCAGTGCAAAAAGAAATTTAAAAAAAGGGAAAATAAGAAATTGAAAACGAAATGTAGAAAACAAAGAGACTAAATAAAAATTAAGCCGGAGACGTTTCAAGGTCAATCCAACCCAACTTTTAGAATTTTTTGGGAGAATTAAAATTAAATAACTAAAAAACTATGAACAATTAAAGCAAAGAGGACGTTAAAAATTAATTAAAATAAAATCTGACACGTTTCAAGGTCATTCTAACCAAACTGAACTCAACCTAAATATATTATGTTGAAAATAGAAAATTAATTAAGGTTACCCGAGACGTTCCAAGGTCAACGCCACTAAACTGAACCTACGGGAGCCCAACTCGAGAAAAAGAAATTTAATGCAGAAAGCAAGGTATTATAAAAATTAAAATAAAAAATGTTAAAAATTTGTTAAAATTGAGTTAAGCCTAGATAATTAATTTGAACTATCCCAGACGTTCCAGGGTCAACACAGCTCAAGACTGAACCTAAGGGAGCACAACCTAACAAAAATAATTAATTTAGGAAGCAAGTCATTATGGAAATTAAGACAAAAAGTGTTAAAAAAACATTAAAATTAAGTTAAAAATAGAAAATTAATTGAAACTATCCGAGACGTTCCAAGGTCAGCCCAACTCAACTAAACTGAACCCAAGCAACCCGAAAAAAGATTAAGTTTGGGAAGTAAGACATTATAAAAATTGAAGAAAAAATGTTTAAAAAAATCTTTAAAATTGAGTTAAAATAAATTTCAGTGTCCACTCCATCCAAACGCACTCAACCTGAACAATTCCAGTGTAAGAAAAAAAATTAAAACAAAAAAAAGGAAAATAAGAAATTGGAAACGAAATGTAGAAAAAAGAGAATTAATTAAAATTAACCGGAGGTGTTTCAAGGTCAATCCAACTCAACTAAACTGAACCTAAGCGAACACGAGTCGATAAAACATTTTTTTAGGAGAATTTAAGAACTAAAAATTATGAGCAATGAAACAGAGAGAAAATTAATTAAAATAAAGTCTGAGGGTTTTCAAGGTTATTCCAACCCAATTGAACTCGACCTAAGTAAATTAAATAAAATAGAAAATTAACTAATTAAACTACCCGAGGCGTTCCAAGGTCAACGTAACTCAACTAAACTAAACCTAGGCGAGCCCAACCCAAGAGAAAAATAATTTAGGAAGCAACTCGTTGTAAAAATGATAACAAAAAATGTTAAAAAATCGTTAAATTAAGTTAAAAATAGAAAATTAATTAAAACTACCACCAGACGTTCGAAGGTCACCGCAATTCAAGACTGAACTTAAGCAAGCCCAACCCAAGAAAAAAAAAATAATTTAGGAAGAAAGTCGCTATAAAAATTGAAGCAAAAAATGTTCAAAATTAATTAAAATAAAATAAATAAGTTTGACAAATTTCAAGGTCAACCCAACCCAAGTGAACTAACCTGAAAAATCCCATCGCGAGAAAGGAATTTAAAACAAGAAAAAAAGAAGAAAATAAGAAAATGCGAAATGTAAGAAAAATAGAGAATTAATTAAAATTAAGATTCACACGTTTGAAGGTCAACTCAACCGACCTATGCAGCCCCCCCCCTCTCATAAAGAGAGCTGTGTGTTAAAAAAATTGAAAACTATAAAAAGTTAAAATAGAAATGGTATTAAAAATTAATTAAAGTTAACCAACTTGAGCATTCCGTTTTCCCATTTAGGATGTATTGTTTATTTTTTTTTTAGCATTTAATTTTTGTTATTAGAAAGAAATCCAAACTATTTCGGTGGGGGGGAAGGGGGGGGGGGGGGGCATGGAATGTGCTGCACACGAAGAAGTTGCCTCGCGTGCCTGATGCAGCCTGCCTCATCATGCAGGCCCCATATTGACCGCCGCCGGATTATTTCCGGAAAATCCGGTCTGCGCCGAAAATTAAAATGAATAATTCATGGCGCAACAGCATCTTTCTTTCGGGAGCTCTCTAATAACGCACTGAATTTTAAAGAAATTTCATACGAAATGAAAGAGAAAGAACGAAAGGCGCTCTCCGTTTTGAAAGGTCGCCCTTTTTTTTATTTGCTCTCTCCTTTCATTTGTAAATAAATAGTTTTTAGAGAGAGCTAACAATAAGTAATGAATGCGGTAAGAGCGGAATGTGAAGGCATTTCCACACGCCTAGACATGCACGCTGACTTGCTCGTTGAAACATCAAGTCAATCAATTCTTATTTATAAAATTTCGTGATCGGTATATTATTGCGATTATAAAAGACGTTTGACAAACATTTTTGGTAGAAATTTAATAATGTAATAAGTAATTGTAGTGGTAACATGAATGACAAACGTGTATTTCCTTTTTTTTTGACCAAGGTGGTTGTTATTATACGAAGAAGCTATTTTCGACTAATTTAAAAACTTTCTTTTTTGTTGTTAACATTCATCCGTTTTTTTTTTGTGTGTTGTATTTCAATGTAGTCATGACATAATGGAAAGCCAATTCCTCCAACTTCCCTCGACAATGCACCGAACTGCAGCCAGAGCGTTGAAAGACCTTCCGAGACCTTATCGACGACAATAAAATGCAAGAATAAAAAAAAAAACGCGGGCCCGATGTGATTAGATCGTGTTTATACGACGACTTTTGTTCGCCTCGCTCTCTCCGGTTCCGTTTCGAGTCTTAAAATTTCTTTTATGTGCTGGTCCTCTCCGGAGGAAATTCATGCGAAACGACCGGGGGTTCTTTAAAACGTGATTTTACAAGTTTATTTTATTTTTTTCTAAAAGAAAAAAAAAGTTCCTATCACCCATACTCAAATCAAAAACAAAGGCGGCGGCGCAATTTTCAAAACTGTAAATATTTGAAGGACCTGGAGGGGTCGTGTCGGTTGGGGATCAAAGAAGTTCTAAAGAAGTCTTCTTAGGGGGTCATCATAAAAGTGATCCCTTAAAAAAAATTAGATGACGAAGCTTTTTATGGGCACGGTGATGAATATTGAATACAATAAATCTTCGATTAAAGTAGCTTTCTCTTTTGGCCAAGAGATGGCGCTCTGTGCGTTTTGTTTCTCTTTAGATTTAAATTTAAGAGAAAAATGCCTTTACTGAGAACGTCATGTTAAAACGAAATCGTGTTTCTGAAGTTCGTCATCGTTATTTATGCGTGCGATTTTCAGTTTTCGACAAATTAAGATAAACGAGCACAGAGATGGCGCTCTAAATAATACAGTGTGACGCATAGCTTTCTAATTTTCGATCTCATACAAATAACTGCAAAGGCACAAGCAGAAGAAGCGAAACGTGACAATGCGATGTCCTGTCATTTAAATTTAGAAGAAGAAAAATAGAAAGCTTTCATTTTTGGTCAAGAGATGGCGCTCTGCGCGCTTTTCGGTTCTATGTTTTCATTTAAATTCCGGAAAAACTTGCGTTTACTGAGAATATGTTGAGACGAAATCGTATTTCTGAAGTTCCTCACATTCATTAATGCCCATGACTTTCAGTTCTGGACAAATTAAGGTATTCAATTGAGGTAAACGAGCAAAGAGATGGCGCTCTAAGCATTTCAGTATTATATGACGCGTAGCTTTCTAACTTTCGTTCTCGAGATCGGAGACAGAAGCGGAAGAAGAGACAGAGCTGAGAACATCAACATGACAACGCGATGTCCTGTCATTTGAAAAAAAAAAACAAATAGCTGTAATTTTTGACCAAGAGATGGCGCTCTGCGCGCTTCGATTGTACGTTTTCATTTAAATTCTGGAAAAAAAAAACGCGTTTACTGAGAATATGTTAAGACGAAATCGTGTTTCTGAAATTCGTCTTTCATTAATGCCTACGACTTTCAGTTTTCGACAAATTAAGATAAACGAGACGCAAAGAGATGGCGCTCTAAATAATTCAGTATGACGCTCAGCTTTCAGATGTTCGATCTTCTAAAGGTAACTATAAAGGCAGAAGCGGAAGTTATTGCCGAGAATGTCAACTGAAACGATGAAAGAGAAAGAATAGCTTTCATTTTTCGTCAACAGATCGCGCTATGAATCATCCCAGCACTGCTGGATTTTAGATTTTCGATTTAACTTTGGAATTACATAATTAACATCACTGCAAAGTTATTGGAACTGAGAACGGCAGCGGAAAGATGAAATACCGGTTAATGTTAATGTTGTTTTCACTTTTGATCGTGAGATGGCGCCTTGATTAATTCCAGTCGTGTCTTGATTTTCATTTTGAAGTGTAATTTCGAAATTTGTATCGTCGCGCAAAGCTATAGGGCAATGAGTTTCCGGGGAACGTTGGTGTGAAAATGAAACGCAATTCCAGGAAATTTCTCAAAAATAGTTTTCACTTTTGGACAACAGATGGCGCTTTGTATGATTCGTACGGTAGACTCTTATGTACATACGTAGGTTTTAGATTTTGGATTTAATAAGAAAGACGTGTGTAAAGACGAAATAGTTTTCATTTTGGGATAATTTATTAAATACCTACAAGTTTCAGTTTTCCACAAATTAAGAGAGATGGCGCTCTAAATAACGGACAGTTTCAATTTCCTAAAAGTAACTGCAAGGGCAGAATCAGAAGTTATGGCCGAGAGTGGCGGACGTGACAATGCGATGTCCAGTCATTTGAAATTAGAAAAAAAGAATAGCTTTCATTTTTGGTCAAGAGATGGCGCTCTGCGCGGCTGTAATTCTATATTTTCATTTATGTTCTGGAAAAAATTGTACTTACTGAGAGTATTAAAACGAAGTCGTCTTTTTCATTCATTTATGTGCCAGCGACTTTCAGTTTTCGACAAATTACGATAAATGAGCCAAGAGATGGCGCTCTAAACAATTCATTACGACACATGGCTTTCTAACTTTCGATTTCCTAGAAATAACTGCAAGGGCAGAAGTTATCGCTGAGAGTTTCAGCATGACAATACAATACCCTGACATTTGAAATTAAAAAGAAAAAATAGCTTCAATTTTTGGCAAAAAGATGGCGCTCCGAATGTTCCCAGAACAGCTTAATTTTAGATTTTCAAATTTAACTTTGGAATTACAACATGAGTAAAATCATTGCGGAGTTAGAAGGCAGGCAGGGTTTTGCTGAGGACGTCGGCGGAAAGATAAAATGCTGTTGGAGGAAGCTCGATTGGAGTTGTTCTCCCTCTTGGTCACGAGATGGCGCTTTGAATTACTCCTGATTCATAATTTTCAAAAATTCAAATCATTGCGCAGCCAGTGACTTTGCGCGCGGAGAACGTAAGCGCGAAGATGAAATGCAATTCTAAGAAATTCGTTGAAAATAGTTTTTACTTTTGGACAACAGATGGCGCAGTGAATTACTCTCTTGCAATAGATTGACTCTTGCGCTTGATTGGCCCTTACGTATGTAAACTTTGTATTTTCGATTCGTTTCGAATTAAAAAAAAATATATATGTAAAGACGAAGCTAAATTTTTGAAATTCGATTAAATCAGTTTTCACTTTGGGATAATAGATGGCGCTTGTTCGGTGTTGAAGCCAACCTGAACTGAAGACAGTAGGTAACGAATAAGTGAATAATTGACAGTCTTAGTAATTGTAAGCGAACAAACGTAAATTGATTGTTTTCTTAATTGACTCGTAGATGACGTTTATTACAGTTCGTTATAAATTATAAGCAAGAAGTAGTACGTTTCCGAATTTTTTTTTTATCAAGTAATTATCATTAATTTCTGAAACCAAAGACCGTTTCTTCATAATTTTTTAACGCCCGTACGACACGATGATATTTTTTGTATAAATTTTTCGAAAGACTTACAAAGAAGTGTCGAATTAACCAACAAACAAACATTTGCTATTATAGTAACCTGTCTCTGTCACTTTATAATAGATTGATGTAACTTTTTACTCAAAAATTAATACGTGGCTCTAAGATACAAAAGAGTCAAGGAATACAGAATTAAAAAAAAAAAAACAGTTTCAATTTAGTTTTTCTTTTTTTTATAACTTAATGTGATCTCAAAAATTAGATGCTGAAGTTTTTCGACGGATCTAATAAAACACCCTGTATAACCCTGTCTCCCGGCAATTTTAAATAATCAGTCCGTACGCCACGCCACATCATTAATAACTTTCACTTAACTAATTAGGACTGTCCTTCTTTGAGCAGCAATCAACTTTCAGAAGAAGACTTTTTTTTGTAAAGCGGACGTTCTAAAACTCTTGCCAGTAATTAAGACCTTAATTAATGATGCTGCCGAGATTAAATCCCAATCGAAACGCGTCTAAACGCGAAAACTATTTATTGTTCGAATTAAAAAAAAAATGCGGTTCACTTCTTAGCGCACAGCTTCTTGGGTTTAATATAAAAGTTAATCGTGTTTAGTAAGAAGTTCGCAGATCATATTATAGTTTTCATGGCATGTAACTATGTAACTCCCCCCCCCTCCCCCACCCTGTAAAGAGCACTTTAGAAATTTTTAAATTAGAAAATTCTCATCATAAACGCGCCTTCTCGCTTCAGAAATACATAAAACTTCGCTGGCTAACAGTTTTCGGAAAGAATCCGACGGAACTTTTATATATAACGTTGAGTGATTAACATCGCTAACGAGTTACTGTCCTGGTCGTTTTGTTTTCGGTCGGTCGTAACGACAGAATTAGCGCTTCTCTCACGTATGATATCGCGAATAAGTTCTAAACCGCGCGATTTATGTCGCTTTTACGATTTTGAGTTTCTCGTGTGTTCTAATTCTGGACTTAACACGTTTATCTTGGTTCAGGTTAAGCAGCGCTTGCGATTTTGTGAAAGCTTTCGCGTATTTTAATCTTTTAAAGTGGCACGTTTTGACCTCAGTCCGATTAGTTGCGAAGCTGGACTCTTATTGGTTGGTTCAGCCGTGGATTGATTTCTTTCCATCCACCGTCCGTGTACCGAGCAAAACCCAAACACTGCCTTTTAAACTCTTTTAGCTTCCAACCGATCTATTTAGAGCTCGGTACGAGTAATAATAATACGACTTTATTAGCTTACGATTGCAGTAGGCGTTTTTTTTTTTTTTTTAGAAAAACGCCGATTTTTAGACACTCCTTCAATAATAATTTTAACAGCAGGATCTCCTCGACTTTCACAACAAATTAAAAATTAGTTTAGTTACAAAGCTGAACTCTCATTGGTTCGCCGTCGTGGAATGATTTTTTCAATCTCCGTCCGTGTATTCAGCTTTCGCATATTTTAATCTTAAAAGTGACTTCGTTTTGACTTCAGTCCGATTAGTGGCAAAGCTGAACTCTTATTATTTCAGTCGTGGAATGATTTCTTTTCAACCTCCGTCCGTGTATTGAACTTTCACGTATTTTGATCTTTAAAGCAACTCTGTTTTGACTTCAGTCCGATTAGTGGCAAAGCTGAACTCTTATTGGTTCAGTCGTGGAATGATTTCTTTTCAACCTCCGTCCGTGTTTTGAGCTTTAGCATATTTTAATCTTTAAAGCGACTCCGTTTTGACTTCAGTCCGATTAGTGGCAAAGCTGAACTCTTATTGGTTCAGTCGTGGAATGATTTCTTTTCAACCTCCGTCCGTGTATTTAACTTTCACGTATTTTGATCTTTAAAGCGACTCCGTTTTGACCGCAGTCCGATAAGTGGCAAAGCTGATCTCTTATTGGTTCAGTCGTGGAATGATTTCTTTTCAACCTCCGTCCGTGTTTTGAGCTTTCGCATATTTTAATCTTTAAAGCGACTCCGTTTTGACCTCAGTCCGATTAGTGGCAAAGCTGAACTCTTATTGGTTCAGTCGTGGAATGATTTCTTTTCAAACTCCGTCCGTGTATTGAACTTTCATGTATTTTGATCTTTAAAGCGACTCTGTTTTGACCTCAGTCCGATTAGTGGCAAAGCTGAACTCTAATTGGTTCACTCGTGAAATGATTTCTTTTCAACCTCCGTCCGTGTATTGAACTTTCACGTATTTTGATCTTTAAAGCAACTCTGTTTTGACCTCAGTCCGATTAGTGGCAAAGCTGAACTCTTATTGGTTCAGTCGTGGAATGACTTCTTTTCAATCTCCGTCCGTGTATTGAACTTTCACGTATTTTGATCTTTAAAGCGACTCCGTTTTGACCGCAGTCCGATTAGTGGCAAAGCTGATCTCTTATTGGTTCAGTCGTGGAATGATTTCTTTTCAACCTCCGTCCGTGTTTTGAGCTTTCGCATATTTTAATCTTTAAAGCGACTCCGTTTTGACCTCAGTCCGATTAGTGGCAAAGCTGAACTCTTATTGGTTCAGTCGTGGAATGATTTCTTTTCAACCTCCGTCCGTGTTTTGAGCTTTCGCATATTTTAATCTTTAAAGCGACTCCGTTTTGACCTCAGTCCGATTAGTGGCAAAGCTGAACTCTTATTGGTTCAGTCGTGGAATGATTTCTTTTCAAACTCCGTCCGTGTATTGAACTTTCATGTATTTTGATCTTTAAAGCGACTCTGTTTTGACCTCAGTCCGATTAGTGGCAAAGCTGAACTCTTATTGGTTCAGTCGTGGAATGATTTCTTTTCAACCTCCGTCCGTGTATTGAACTTTCACGTATTTTGATCTTTAAAGCGACTCTGTTTTGACCTCAGTCCGATTAGTGGCAAAGCTGAACTCTAATTGGTTCAGTCGTGAAATGATTTCTTTTCAACCTCCGTCCGTGTATTTAACTTTCACGTATTTTGATCTTTAAAGCGACTCCGTTTTGACCGCAGTCCGATTAGTGGCAAAGCTGATCTCTTATTGGTTCAGTCGTGGAATGATTTCTTTTCAACCTCCGTCCGTGTTTTGAGCTTTCGCATATTTTAATCTTTAAAGCGACTCCGTTTTGACCTCAGTCCGATTAGTGGCAAAGCTGAACTCTTATTGGTTCAGTCGTGGAATGATTTCTTTTCAACCTCCGTCCGTGTTTTGAACTTTCACGTATTTTGATCTTTAAAGCGACTCCGTTTTGACCTCAGCCCGATTAGTGGCAAAGCTGAACTCTTATTATTTCAGTCGTGGAATGATTTCTTTTCAACCTCCGTCCGTGTATTGAACTTTCACGTATTTTGATCTTTAAAGCAACTCTGTTTTGACCTCAGTCCGATTAGTGGCAAAGCTGAACTCTTATTGGTTCAGTCGTGGAATGATTTCTTTTCAACCTCCGTCCGTGTATTGAACTTTCACGTATTTTGATCTTTAAAGCGACTCTGTTTTGACCTCAGTCCGATTAGTGGCAAAGCTGAACTCTTATTGGTTCGGTCGTAGATTGATTTCTAATTCAACTTCCGTCCGTCAAAAATTTTTAGTCTGTTACACCTCTTGTAATATCAATCCTGGGACACGCTGTAGGTATATAAATCAGATGTAAGTTGTTAATATTTTATTTTAATATTGCCGTTAATCAGCGCTGTCCTAACTTAACGGTAGAGCATCTTGGCACGAAAACAAACGGTGTGGGTTCGAGTTCCACTGACAGTAGACTTTTTCTGCGTTATTCGTTAATCCCTTTGTATTAAATCATTTTTTATAAAAACCTCAGAATTTTTAAATTTTCTTTCTTGGTTGGGTCGGGTTGGCCATTGATTTTTTTTTTAATAATCTCCGATCTTCTTTTGATTTCTGCGAATTTACTCGTTCTTTATTCAATTTTTAGTTTGTGTTTTTTTTTATTTCTTCTTCGACTTTCTTTTTTTTTTTCTTGGATCGAACAGAGTCGAGTTCAGTTTAGTTGGCTTGACCTTGATATCCCATGCGGCTTCATTTTAATCATTGTTCCTTGATTTAAAAATTTTTTTCTTTAGTTTAAACTTTTTGATTTTTTAATTTTCTTGCTTGGTTGCCTTTGATTTTCTGACAATCTCAGTTCTTCTTTTGTTTTTTTTCCTTTCGTTTTTTGTTTTCAAATGTAGTCGTTCCCGGTTCGATTTTTAGTTTTCACTCTTTTTCAATTTTTAATTTTTTTTAGCTGAATTGAACAGGGTTAACTGGGGTTCAGTTCAGTTGGGTTGACCTTGAAGTTGCTAGATTAAAGTATTCGGACTGTTGGTGCTGTTATACTCAGCGTTAGAGCTGCTTGGCATGGTAACAGACGGTGCGGGTTCGAGTCCCGTTGATAACAGATTTTTTCCTGCGTTATTCGTTAGTGTTTTCCTTTGCATCAAATAATTATTAATAAATATATTTGTATTTTCGCCATTCATCAAGTTCTTCATATTTATCTTCTGTCGATTTTCATTTGTTTCCACCGATTTTTGTTTGAAACTGTTTGTTTTGGGTACTTCTGTTTTTTTTTCTTATTCATGATTCAGATCTTTTTTAACATTTTCCCTGTTATCTTGCGATTGTCATTTGTTTCTGTTTCTATCGATTTCCTTTGAGACAATTTCTGTTATTGTTTTTAAATCTGATTTCTCTTTAATTTTTATTGTTTTCTTTCATTGTTTAGGTTCCCGAAATATTTTTGGAAGCTTTTCTATTATCCTGCGATCGTCATTTGTTTCTATTGATTTTTTTTTTGTTTATGCCTTTATAGATTTTTTGTTTTGTTTCTCTCTAATTATTTCTATTTTTTGTTATCTCGTTACATTTTTCAGTGTGCCGTCATTTTTTCTATAGTTTTCTTTTATCTCGACATTTCTCACATTGGGAAAAAGATTTCGTCTGTCGATTCTCATTTGTTTCCACCGATATTTGTTTTAAAATGATTTTATTTCATTTTTTAAAGATTTTCTGTTGTTTTACGATCGTCATTTGTTTCTCTCGATTTTTTTCTGGACAGTTTTTTGTTTCTCTCTCTAATTATTTCTAATTTTTATTATCTCCTTATCTTCCCGGTATATTGTAATTTTTAATCATTTTCGTTTATTTTGACGTTTCTCACATCAGAAAAAAGTATTCATCTTTCGATTGTCAATTTGTTTCCACCGATTTTCGCTTAAAATTAATTTTATTTTGTTTTGTGGGCGTGTCATTGGATGCTTATATTTTTTTTTCTTTCATTAATCAGCTTCTCGACATGTTTCTGAAGTTTTTCTGTTATCCTGCGATGGTCATTTGTTTCTATCGTTTTTTTTTAACTTTCAGTTTTTTTCCCTTTCTCTGATTATTTTTATTTATTTTTTATTATCTTATTACAATTCTCAGCGTGTTGTTTGTGAAGTTTCTCCGTTATCCTGCGATCGTCATTTGTTTCTATCGTTTTTTTAACTTAAAATTTTTGTTTCGTTTCTCTGATTATTTCTATTTTTTTTTTTTAATATTACAATTCTCAGTATTTTGTCATTTTTTATAGTTTTCTTTTAACTTGACATTTTTACGTTGGAAAAAAATTCTCCGGTCGATTCTTGTTTGTTTTGTGGGCGTGTCATTGGGTGCTTCCATTTTTTCTTTTTCATTCATTATTTATCTTTTCGACTTGTTTTTGAAGTTTTTCCGTTGCCCTGCGATCGTCATTTGTTTCCACCGAGTTTTTAATTTACGTCTGAGACAATTTTTGTTTTGCTTCTCTCTACTAATTATTTCTATTTTTTATTACCTCGCTACAGCATGTTGTCATTTTTTTATAGTTTTCCTTTATCTCGACATTTCTCATGTTGAAAAAGTTGTTTTCCTCTGTCGATTATCATTTGTTTCAATCGATTTTTGTTTAAAACTGAATTTGGTTTTGTTTTGTGGGCGTGTAATTAGGTGCTTCCTTTTTTTTTATCTAGGTTCTCAATGTTTATTTTACAGTTTTTCCGTTATCCTGCGATCGTCATTTATTTCTATCGATTTTCGTTGTTTATGTCCGAGATGAAAAAAAATTGTTTGTTTTTTGTTCCGAGCAATTTTCAGTATATGCCATCATTAGGGATCGGAATCACATATGTCGACGTCATCGTGTGAGCGCTGTACAGCATCTGCATTGTTGTAAAGAACTCGGGTAAACCAATTTGGAATTTGAGGCGCTCAACAATTTATCTTGAAGAGGACTGCGCAATAAAAGCAAATTAAAAATAGTTTTGTTTCTTTTTCGTATTATTAGATGTGCTATTATTTAATTCTCTTTTCAATGATATAGGGTTGTCGATATCTGTCGTTTTCAGTATAAAATCTTCTTACGATTTTTAAAAATAAGCCACTCGTTTCGTTCTGATGACGTCAGAATATGTGATTCCGATCTCTAGTCATCATTTCTGATTTCTGTTATCCGGACGTTGGTAATTGTATTTTATTGTCTAATTATATTATTTACCCCTGCGTTTTTGATATATTTCAAGCATATTTTTTTATGTACTAGTTGCGCCATCTGCCACCAAGGCGCGTAACATCTTCCTTTTCAGTAATGGTATATAATCTCTTTTAAACCACCTTACGCGAGTTGAGCTTTCGCGTATTTTAATTTTTAAACTGGCTCGTTTTGACCTCGGTTCGATTAGTCGCAAAGCTGAATTCTCATTGGTTCAATCAGGGATTGATTTCTTTCCAACCTCCGTCCGTGTACCAAGCAAAACCCATACACTGACTTTTAAAACTCGCGTAACTTCAAACCGATCCATTTAGAGCTCGGTACGAGTAAAGATAACACGATTTCATTGGTTTACGATTGCATTACGCGGTTTTGGTTTTTAAGAGAAACGCCGCGCCGTTTTTTAAACGCGCCTCCATTAAACAATTTAAACGGCAGGATCTCCTCGACTTTCACAACAAATTAAAAATTATGTAAGGTAAAGACGAAACTCTGTAATTTTCTAGAAATCTTCGTTCTTAAAACAAAAAAAAAAACACGGAGCAATCACAAAGTATGTAATTGTAATTCCAGGCATGGAAGAAAGAAGAAAGAAGAAAGAAAAAAAAAGGAAAACGACGAGGCGAGTAATAACAGCGCGCCGCCGAAATTTCTATAATTAGGACCGATAAATTTAATTCGTCGGTTATTAATACGTGCATTAAACGTGTACCTCCCAGCAGGTGTAAAATAACTTATGCGATAATAATTATCTTTAAATAACATTATATATTTTCGTGCAGCCTGTAATTAACATGTAAATGCGTTTAATAGGATTAAGGCGATTCTCCTCGTCGTCGTCCTCGTATACGTGGGAGAACCGGAAACTTCTTGGACCGTGGTGGAGTGACTTTATTTTCGACTTCGTTCCGAAGGGTTATTACATTTACATAAGTTAGACAAACAGGAATACTATTTATTTATTATCATTGTCAAGCTCGTTTATGAACGCTTAAATACATCCTATTAACAGGAAGAAGAAAAATAAATTAAAATAAATATAGAATGTGAAATCGTTTATTTCATTTGCAACAAGTTACTTTACTTTGACTCGTTTTGGCCACGCTCGAACAACAGTCATGCTCTTATTTTATTTTGTAATTTTTATGCCGGGTTTAATAGTCTTCTCTTTTTCGCGTTCGTTTTAGTACCTTGCCTTTGATTGCCTCCATTAATTTCAAGACAATCTTCAACGTCCGACTTCGATTAAAATAATCCAGCAATCACATGCATGAGGGTTGGATATCGTTGGCTGGATAGTAAGTTTTTGTTTAAAGGGACTCATTATAAAGCAATCAGCTCGGAAATTGATTGCATCGTTTACTTTGCAATTGCTTCACTGAATTACGCTGCTTCCGATTTTTGCAAGGAACAATCACTATGCTTACGTCTCTATTAGCTATAATTTGAATGATTGTAGATACATAAGAGCGCAGAAAATGAGTTAAATTGCAGTTTAAAATTAATTCTCGTGATCGCTGTAATTAGCAGGTGGATGAGTAAGCGACGGGAACGATCAAGCAAAAGTTAAAAGTAATTTTTTTTTTAATATACAGGCTGTCCCACTTAAGTCGGATTCTTTCATACCTCTCTAGTTATTAATTTTACGAAAAAATGTTTCAAATGAAAGTTTCACAAGATCGTGTGGAGCATATTTTAAAAGCTTGTGTTATGGCCGAGGTACATTTCAAGCTTCGCACTAAATCCATTATTTGTCAAGAGTTGTTGACATTTTAACAGAGTCGCCAAATCTAGTGTCAAGATTACTAGATTGGCTACAGTGGAAGGTTTACGCTGTGGTTTACGCAAGTTTACGATTTTGTTGATATAACGAACTCGTTTAGTTTTTTTTTTTTTGCTTGCTTTGGGTAAACATTGTTAATTATTTTATAATCGAACCTACACAAAATTAAGAAAAATAACCGAATTAATTGAGATTAAACGCAAAACTTATCAGATATGTTACTAAATCGGAGGCAAAATTACTAACTTTCAGACATGTAGGAATTTGCTGAAATTTGTCTAAAGTTACATTAAGAGAAAATTACGAAATCCAGTGACAAAATTGCTAGATTGGCAACAATAATTGCCGAGGACGTAATCACAATTATGTAAAATAATAATTGAAACGCAGTTTTTGTTTACATGGTTCCAGGAAATGACACACGAAAAATTTTGACACTTCTAATCTGAGTGTTGACAAATCTTCATTTGTTTCTGCCGATTGCTTAGACGATGAATTTAAAAACGAAGGTTTAAAACAGAACTTTATGACTTGACCACGTATAAAAAAACATTTTTTTGTTGTATCACTAAATATTACCTAAAGTATTCTTCATTAACAATAAATAGTTTTGAACAATTTGAACTACATAATTTAATTCCATGGCAAAATAAATTTATTTTATCGTAAATAGGTGGACAGTCACTTCAATATTATGCCAATTTTATAATTAAATTAAGAAGCAATTTTTGCATAATTTAATTAATGCATAAAAGGCGATTTTGCAGCTTTGAATTACAGAAGAAAAAGTAAACCAGAACGTAATATTTATTGCACAATCTCAATCTTCTAGTTATACAGGATGTCCCACTTAAGGCGGATTCTTTCATACCTCTCTAGCCATTAATTCTACGAAAATATATTTCAAATGAAAGTTTCACAAGATCGTGTGGAGCATATTTTAAAATTAGTTTGACGTATACAGAGTGTTCCGTTTAGCCTGGGCTTTAGGTCACTTCATTATTTTAAATGGAACACCCTATATATTTTTATATTTTCGGGTTCTGGATTGAATTTTAATGTGACCTTGAATTTTAATGTGATCTTGTGTACCATACATAAGGTCTAATCTAAACCATTTTCGCGTTATTCAACTTTTTTAAAAAAATATCGCTCTTGCTGTACCTCAAACAAATGCAAATATCTTCCGAACAAATGACGTTAGGGACTTGTGGTTTCTTGCAAAAGTTTCGTCTTGAAACGCTTTTTCAGTTACACTGTAAAGAAAAAATTCTAGCAACATAAGTTCTTTAAAAAGAAATTAATAAACTTGAGAATATTCAAACTATGATAACTTTTTTTTTATTGAGTGCCATATAACTTTAATCATTATTAAATGCGCTATTTCAATTATTCTCTTTTCAATGAAAGGGTTGTCGATATCTGTCGTTAATAGTTCTTTCAGTATTAAAATGTTTTAGGATTTTTGAAAATACACGAAATATTGAGACCCTTATGCTAGTTGCTATGGTTAGAGAGCAAACACAAACAAATTGTTTGTTTATTTCTCCCTAAGATTATTAAGTATCACGTGACATTCAAAATGTTAAAATTAATCTTTAAGAATGTCTCTTGCTTAAGAAAACATGATAGGTACGGATTTTACTCTTGCCATGGATATCCAAGCTAAAGAAACCCTAAGAAGAAACTTCTGTTGCTGTGGATAGATACATGTGGAGACAACAAGACGTGTTTCAGCAGTTGAAACATTTTTTAACGAATAAGTGGATTCGTGGAGGAGGACCAGTCAGTTGACCTGCTCAGTATCTTCATTTAACCGCATCTTAGGGTTTCATAAAACAGCGAATTCGTTTAAAAATATTCCAACTGCTGGAGCATGTCTTGCTGTGTCCACATGTGAATATCGGAATCACATATTTTGACGTCATCAGAACGAAAACGAGTGGCTTATTTACGAAGAAGAAACAAAACTATTTTTAATTTGCTTTTATTGCGCAGTCCTCTTCAAGATAAATTGTGGAGCGCCCCGAATTCCAAATTGGTTTACACGTGTTCTTTACAACAATGCAGATGCTGTACAGCGCTCACACGATGACGTCGACATATGTGATTCCGATCCCTAACGATGGCATATACTGAAAATTGCTCGGAACAAAAAACAAACAATTTTTTTTCATCTCGGACATAAACAACGAAAATCGATAGAAATAAATGACGATCGCAGGATAACGGAAAAACTGTAAAATAAACATTGAGAACTTAGATAAAAAAAAAGGAAGCACCTAATTACACGCCCACAAAACAACGTCTTGCTGTGTCCACATGTAAATATCCACAGCAATAGTAATTTCTTCTTAGGGTTTATTAGCTTAGATACCTATGGCAAGAGTAAAATCCGTACCTATCAAGTTTTCTTACGCAAGAGACCTTACAGATTAATTTGCACATTTTGAATGTCACCTGATACTTAATAATCTTAGGGAAAGATAAACAAGCAATTTGTTTGCTCTGTAACTATAGCAACTAACACAAGGGTCTCAATATTTCGTGTATTTTTAAAAATCGTAAGAAGATTTTATACTGAAAACGACAGATATCGACAACCCTATATCACTGAAAAGAGAATTAAATAGCACATCTAATAATACGAAAAAGAAACAAAACTATTTTTAATTAGCTTTTATTGCGCAGTCCTCTTCAAGATAAATTGTGAAGTGCCACGAATTCCAAATTGGTATTCACGAGTTCTTTATAACAATGTAGATGCTGTACACCGCTGGCATGATGACGTCGACATATGTGATTCCGATCCCTAATGATGGCATATACTGAAAATTGCTCGGAACAAAAAACAAACAATTTTTTTTCATCTCGGACATAAACAACGAAAATCGATAGAAATAAATGACGATCGCAAGATAACGGAAAAACTATAAAATATACATTGAGAACCTAGATAAGAAAAAAGGAAGCACCTAATTACACGCCCACAAAACAAAACCAAATTCAGTTTTAAACAAAAATCGATTGAAACAAATAAAATCGACAGAGGAAAACAACTTTTTCAACATGAGAAATGTCGAGATGAAGGAAAACTATAAAAAATGACAACATACTGTAGCGAGGTAATAAAAAAATAGAAATAATTAATAGAGAGAAACAAAACAAAAATTGTCTCAGACATAAATTAAAAACTCGGTGGAAACAAATGACGATCGCAGGGCAACGGAAAAACTTCAAAAACATGTCGAAAAGATAAATAATGAATGAAAAAAAAAATGGAAGCACCCAGTGACACGCCCGCAAAACAAACAAGAATCGACCGGAGACTTTTTTTCCAACGTAAAAGATGTCAAGTTAAAAGAAAAATATAAAAATGACAACGTACTGAGAATTGTAATAATATTTAAAAAAAAATAGAAATAATTAGAGAAACGAAACAAAAATTTTAAAGTTAAATAAAACGATAGAAACAAATGACCATCGCAGGATAACAGAAAAACTTCAGAAACATGTCGAGAAGCTGAATAATGAAAGAAAAATATATAAGCATCCAGTGACACGCCCACAAAACAAAATAAAATTAATTTTAAGCGAAAATCGGTTGAAACAAATTGACAATCGACAGATGAATTGTATTTTCTGATGTGAGAAATGTCAAAATAAACGAAAATGATTAAAAATTACAATATACCGGAAACTGTAAGGAGATAATAAAAATTAGAATTAATTAGAGAGAGAAACAAAAAACTGTCCAAAAAAATCGAGAGAACAAATGATGATCGTAAAACAGCAGAAAATCTTCAAAAAAAAAAAAATAATGAAATAATGAAATAAAAGAAAAATAGAAGCACTCAATATTACGTCCACAAACCAAAATAAAATCACTTTTAAACAAATATCGGTGGAAACAAATGAGAATCGAAATTCGAAAACGAAATGACCTAACGCCCAGGCTAAACGGAACACTCTGTACACGTCAAACTAATTTTAAAATATGTTCCACATGATCGTGTAAAGCTTTCATTTGAAACATTTTTTCGTAAAATTAATAACTAGAGAGGTATGAAAGAATCCGCCTTAAGTGGAACACCCTGTATATAACAATTAATCCGGCAGAGAAAGATCTAGCAAGTAAGTAACTTCAATCAACTAAAAACGATTTCTAGGTGAAAGGGAGAAAGAAATGACGGGTCAAACAACGCAGTTGATAACGGAAACAGAACATACCTGTTTTTATTAAACAGATCGTTGGTTAAAATGACACGAGCTTTTTACAGTGCAGGACACGACGAGTCGATCTAATTCCAGATTAACTGCATTAGGCTCAATTCGCACACGGCAGCGCGTCGCGTCGCGTCATTTGGGTTCTTCCTATGATTTAAAAATAAAATGCTACCGGGTGAGAATTGCTTCATTTAAAACCATGGTAACTTTTAAAGGGAGCAAAATGACTGGACGTGGCACGCTGCCGTGTATGATTTGAGCCTTAATCGGATTTTGCAATAAATTCCGAACCCATCCACGAGAAAATATAACACACACAACCTGCTTCCGAACGTGACGGTATCGATAATGGCAAGAGGATTGCCCGCAAAAGCTAAGGTGACCATACGTCCCAATTTTGGTGGGACAGTCCCGAGTTTTAACATTTTGTCCCGCTTCCCGCCGTGTTGTATAAAAAAAGTACCACTTTTTGGAAAGCGCCGGCGAAAAAATATTTTCGCCGGATAATAATTATTTGCTAAAAAAAATACTGAATTTTTTTTAACACAAAGCTGTCGATGAGCACGTAGCGATAGAATATTACTTGATTAAAATAGTTTTTTTCTTTTTTGGCCCAGAGAGATGGCGCTGTGAATGATTTCTGTCTTTACTATCACGCTTTGGATTGATTCTGTTTTCAGTTCGATTTAGATTTATTAATTTACTAAGAGTGTCAAAATGAAATCATGTTTTTGCAGTTCGATTAGGGCAATTAGATATCTTTTTTAGAAAATCAAGAACAGATGGCGCTCTAAATATTTCACTACGACGCGTTTAATTTTTTAAATTCAATTACCTGAAAATACTGCAAAGGCAGAAGTACAAGTTATTATTGAAAGTAAACCTACTTTCATTTGAAATTAACAAAAAAAAAATAGCTTTCATTTTTGGTCACGAGATGGCGCTCCACGTGACCTATTCGCAACTTGATTTTGGATATTCAAAATTTAATTTCGAAATTAAAGCCGCTGCGAAATTGCAAGACCAATAATCATGTTGCTGAGAACGTCAGCGAAAAAGAGAAATACTGCTGCGGGAAATTTGAATAGAGTTGTTTTCCCGTTTGGTAAAGAGATGGCGGTAATTTCGATGGTTTCTGTCACGCCTTGATTTTTATTTTTGAAATTCCA
The DNA here is from genome assembly GCA_036172665.1 of Prosopocoilus inquinatus. Lineage (NCBI taxonomy): Eukaryota > Metazoa > Arthropoda > Insecta > Coleoptera > Lucanidae > Prosopocoilus > Prosopocoilus inquinatus. The sequence continues at coordinate 9,780,832 of CM069871.1, read as the reverse complement.
ATCATTGCAAAGTTGGAAGGCAGGGAATTTGCGAGAGTGAAGAAGAAACTCATTTATAGAAAATTAGGCTAAAATAATTTTCACTTTCAGACAACAGATGGAATAACTCGTACATGCTCTTACGTGCTTACATTTCACGTAATAAAAAAATTATAATCGTGAAACCTCATTTTTGATTATGATTAAATTGGTTTTCACTTTGGGATAATAGATGGCGATTTAAACAATTCAGTACGACATTAAATTGGTTTTCACTTTGGGATAATAGATGGCGCTTTAAACAATTCAATATAACGCGCTTCAATATAACAACAAGCCAGATAATATTTTAACTAGACAATAAAATTCATTGAGTAAGTAGAATATGTATGATATCGACTTTTTTAATTATGAAATTAATTTTACTTTTTATTCTAACGTGTTTGTAGTCATAATTAAGTTTAAAATAAGGGAGAGGTCGATGGAAGCTTTCTTTTGTTTTAAGGGGTCGATGCTTAAAAAGAAGGTTGGAAGGTTGGGTTGGATTGGGTCGTCCCGCGTTATCCAAATTAAAATCTAGTCACTTTAGCCAAAGCGCATTTCCGTCTTTTCTTCCCGTTGCTTAACCGTACCAAGATGGCCCAACCAATCGGAAACGGCGACGTCAGAATATTTGAAGTATAGGACAAGTAAGGAGCCAGTGGGGTCTATTCTGTAACAAAACCGTTAAATTTAAAGAGGTGTTAAATTTTGTTGCTAAGGTAACAACCAATCATGGAACTCTATTTTAAATTTTAACAGCCCGTTAATAAGTTACAGAATACGCCTCAGTGTCCGATAAACAGAGCGACGTTGCCACGTCTACCTGCAAACCATAGTGGCGATCGCGCGGGCGCTGTTGCCAAAACCGGTTCAACGGATTGTGACTGTTACAATTTACTGTTACATTAAGACCCAGTTTTATAATGATGGTTTAACTTTAAACCCTTTACGACAATTGTTAAAATAATCGTCGCTAAGGGTTTAAGCCTCAGCTCACCAATTGAGCTGCAATTGAATCGATGAGTGCATAATCGTGTTCAGCCCAAATTTACTGTGTTGAGAAAACTACAAATAACTTTTACTAGATTTTTATTTTAAGTAATTATTGGCTTCAGGAGGCTTCAGATATCCTTACCTGAAAGAATTTTAAGTCAATAATTAACTTAAAATAAAAATCTACAAAGTTATTTGGACTAAACATCATTATGCACTCGTCGATTCAATTGCAAAACTTGATCTAAGAGTATTTTTCTAAGCGCATTCATTTCTTTAATTTATGTCCTATTTTTTTACGCTCGAAATTAAGAGATTTAAGAGATGATACCCATTCCTTCCCCTTCTTTTCAAAACAAACCCTCCAAACGGAATGAATAATTCTTTCTTTCTAAACAAAAAAAAAAAACAAAACGAATCGTTCTTTAAAGAGCCCTCACCCCCGCCGTCCCCCTTTCCTCTTCCGATTGATTCTAAAACCCCGAACGCAAGCAACCTAATTAAGTTTTCGACGGGGCGAGTGCCGAGAGGGTCGTAGGCGTACATACCTAACTTGTTTGGTTCAGTAAACACGATTCCGTCCGCGCTGTGAAAAGCAAACGTTCGGGTAACCCAATAATATTGATACAATTGCACGCACAGGGGTGCATACAAAGCAGCAGACGAGCCTTCAATTCCTCAACCCCCCTCCCACCCCTACGCACTCATTTGCCTGTCGTAAAAAGAAAACTAATTCGCCACAACGAGGAGGGCCATTAGGGTCCCACGGGGACGAGGTCCTCAAGAGCACTTGTACTTTTAATCGCGCTGATTGTGTGACATTACGTTCCCCTGAAGAGTCGCCCTTGGAGGGGGGGGGGCTAAAGTGAAAATTAGGACCCCCCCCCTCTCGTTAACGATCTTGCAAATGACAGTTCCAAGCCGGAAATAATAAGAATTTTTTGGTTTTCGACACCGAGCATTGGAAGAAACCAGAGGGGGTAAATACGTTTCGAGTAAAGACAACGAGCACCCCCCTCCCCTTTGCGTCATCTCTCATTTCCATTTCCATAAACTTTATTACATCGCCATGTTTCAACTTTATCGAAGTCGCTGCGAAATTGAGAATAATAATAATAATAATAATAATAATAATAATATTCATTACATGTGCGAAAGACGACATTGGATGAAAAGCAGCGAGGGTGAGAAATGGTTTCGAGGGTGGCGTACAAGTTTTGCATTTTCATAAATTACTGTATTTCGTAGTTAAGTTCTATATACTTTTGGAATCATTGAATTCAAAGCAATAGGTACTATGACGCTCAGCTAAAATGATTTGACCATTCGACAGTTTCGTGGCTCTTACGCTGAATGTTCGTAAGGGTGTGGTTCGTATGCAGGAGTATCATTTTTAAGTTGAGCATCGCAGTACCTATATCAAAAAATGGGGAAATTATTTTTCTTTTAGCAGGAAAAGTACAAGGAGAGTAAAAAATATTCCACAAACTTAACAGAAATGGCAACGTGAAATTGGTTTCTTCTTTTTTGAATAATTTGTTACGGACTTCTTTCAGTGTAGTAAAACGTAGACGTCGATCGTCCACAAAAATTTATTTTTATAGGCCCCGTGTTGGCCTTGAGTCCGTCTCTGTTCACTGCTTTTGTCGACATCTTGATGACATTTTCAATTTTTCTGAACCGTTCGTTTCCTAAGTAGGTGCCTACTTAAATCAGATTCTACAGTTGTTTTAAATTTTGTTTTGAACGAATCTCAGACCTCATTTAAACGCATTGATTGAGATTATTAAGAAGTAATCTTTTTTTTTGAGGCTCATCTGGTCCATCTTGATGAAGTTTTACAGTTTTCTGAACCATTCTCACAAAACTGTAAAATATCATCAAGCTGGAGCAGATGAACCTCAAAAAAAAAAGATTATTGAAGTTTTAAAGTTTTCTGAACCATTCTCAGAAAACTTTAAAATTGCATGAAGATGGAGCAGATGAGCCTCAAAAAAAAAAGATTATTATTTCTTAATCATCTCAATCAATCCATTTAAATGAGGCCTCAGATTCGTTCAAAATAAAATTTAAAACAATTGTAGAATCCTAAATATGTACCATCGGGTGCTAATAAAAGTAAACGACTCCAATAGGAATTTTGCGTTATTTTAGTTTTGTAAAAGAAACTTCAATATATTTTTGACAATCAAGTAACGTTAGTCCGTTATCCAAAAATCCGTAAATCAAAGCCGGACATACAGTGGCGATTAAAATCGTTCACTTTTCTATGCACCCGACGGTACTTTCAAGCCTCATTTCGACGAATTTATTGAGATATTTACGAAATAATCTTTTTTTGTCATCTGCTCCATCTTGATCAAACTTTCGCTTTTTCTGAACCGTTCGCTTCCTAAGTAAGTACCTGAATCAGATTCTACAACGGCTTTAAATTTTGTTGCGCGAATCTCAATCCTCATTTAAACGGATTTAAGAAGATATTTACGAAATAATTTTCATTTCTTTTCGAGGGCCATCTCCTCCATCTTGCGCTGAAATTTAAAATTTCTCTGAACTATGCGCTTCCTAATAAGGTACTTACTTAAATCCGAATCTACAAGAGCACAAAATTTTCTTGAAATAATCTCAAGCCCTATTTCAACGGTTTTATTAAGACATTTACGAAATAATATGTGCGTATTTTTTTTGAGGTTCGTCTGCTCCATCTTGTAGAAATTTTCCATTTTTCAGTTATTTTTTTTTAGTAAGAAGAAGTGAACAAGAAACGAAAGTCGGAAACAAAAAAAAAACCGAAGAAGAAAACGTCGAAATAGGAATTACACGACGCACAGAAAAAAACAAAACAAAAGAAGATCGGCGTTTCTGGAGTGGAGTAGATCAAATCGTCGACGGCAAACAAAAGAAGTAACGCAACACAATAAATTAATAGGTACGATGAAAAGAAATTAAAAAAAAAAAAAAATCTGAATGAATTGCCGAATGAGAAATTAATTCGATTAGTAAAAGAAACAGAAGAAAACTCGAATAATGAACAGCGAAGTACAAGGAAAGAGATGAACAGAAAAAAAAACGAAAAAGGCGGATTGTTCGTACAGATGACGAGAAATCAAAAAAAGGAACTGGGAAAAAAAGCAAACATCGAAATAGGACGAAGAATATGGCGAACAAAAAAAGTAAAACGAAAAAAAACAAAAGAGAATCGGCATTTCTTGCTTGGAACAGATCAAATCGTCTACAGAAAACAAATAAGAAACCGCAGGAAATTGTTATTACAACACAACAAGCTACACGACAAAAAGAAATAAAAATTAAGAAACAAAAAATTAGTTTTCCAAAAAAAAAAGATATGTTAGCGTCAAACCGCTTGATTTATTTGATTCTCAAAGGGTTTCCGTTTTTCCTGCGACCAAAATAAAATGATAATAATAATGAAACGTTCGATTCCTAAGTAGGCGCTTGAATCACATTTTGCAACGGCCCTAAATCTCAAGCCTCATTATTTCAACGGATTTATTGAGATATTTACGAAATGATCTTTCAATAAATAAGAGGAAATAAAACAATGATAATCTTTCTTTGCTTTTTTGAGGATCATCTGCTCCGCTCCATTTTAAGGAAATTTCCAATTTTTCTGAACAGTTCACTTCCTAAGTAAATACTTGAATAAGATTTTGAAATGGCCCTAAGTTTTGTTGGACGAATCTCAAGCTTCATTTCAACGGATTTATTGAGGTATTTACGAAATAATCTTTGAATAAATAAGGGGGAATAAAACAATAATAATCTTTCTTTCTTTGTTTTTTTTTTTGAGAGTCATTTGCTCCGCTCCATTTTAAGGAAATTTCCAATTTTTCTGAACAGTTAACTTCCTAAGTAAATACTTGAATCAGATTCTGAAATGGCCCTAAGTTTTGTCGAACGAATCTCAAGCTTAATTTCAACTGATTTATTGAGGTACTTACGAAATAATTTTTGAATAAATAAGGGGGAATAAAACAATAATCATCTTTCTTTCTTTGTTTTTTTTTTGAGAGTCATTTTCTCCACTCCATTTTATGGAAATTTTCAATTTTAAACAGTTCGCTTCGTAAGTAAATACTTGAATCAGATTCTGCATTTGTTGAACAAGTGTCGTGCCTTATTGCAATGGATTTAATGAGATATTTAGGAAATAACTTTTTTTTCTTGAGGGTCAATTGCTCCAGCCGGCCTTGACTTATTCAATACTGCCAACTTAATTTTGGATTTTAACGTGCATTTGTACGAACTCTCTTTGCTACATTTTTAAACACCGGAAGGTCTGAAACTTGTATTCGTGTGCTTTTGGCTGTCGTCTAGGACTGTCGTTGCATTTGTCTATTTTCGTTGCCGCTTTCATAACCGTTGCTAACCTCAAACATTTCTGAGGACGCAAACCTGATTGAAGTGTTTGTTTTGTTTACTTCAAGGCCACGCATAGCCGAGTTTTATTTTGGGCCAATCGATTCGACTTCCGCGCTGCTTGCTTGTGAATTTTGTTTTGTATTTTTTTTGATACGCAAATTCGTTCGTTTGTAGGCAAGTTCCGTTTATCCTAAACGGTGCATAATTTTCGTTACTCTCCTCTTTTATTTACTTACAGCCAACAATCCATGTTATCACTATTGTATATGCGTTTGGCTGTTGCCTAGGAAAGTCGCGTCCGTCTGCTTTTATTGACGCAGTTACTTAACCTCAAATATTTCTGAGGACGCAAATCTGATTGAAGTGTTTGTCTTGTTTACTTCAAGGCCACGCATACACGAGTTTTATTTTGGGCCGATCGATTCGACTTCCGCGCTTGCTTATGAATTTTGTGCGAATTGTTTGGCAGGTCAGTTTTGCTCTCTTTTTTTTTGATATGCAAATTCGTTCGTTTGTAGGCAAGTTTTGTTTACCCTAGACGGTGCATAATTTTCGTTACTCTCGACTTTCATTTACTTACAGTTGACAATTCGCGTTAACACTTAACCTTAGTACTTGCGCTTGGCTGTTGCCTACGAAAGTCGCGTCCGTCTGGTTTTATTGACGCAGTTGCTTAACCTCAAATATTTCTGAGGACGCAAACCTGATTGAAGTATTTGTTTTGTTTGCATCGAAGCCACGCATACCCGAGTTTTATTTTGGGCCGATCGTTTCGACTTCCGTGCTGCTTGCTTGTGAATTTTGTGCGGATTGTTTGGTAGGTCAGTTTTTCTCCTTTTTTTTTTGATACGCAAATTCGTTTGTTTGTAGGCAAGTTTCGTTTACCCTAAACGGTGTATATTTTTCGTTACTCTCGTCTTTCATTTACTTACAGTTGACAATCCGTGTTATCACTTTAGTACTTGTGTTTGGCTGTTGTCTAGGAAAGTCGCGTCCGTCTGCTTTTGTTGACGCAGTTACTTAACCTCAAATATTTCTGAGGACGCAAACCTAATTGAAGTATTTATTTTGTTTACTTCGAGGTCACGCGTGCTTCGAGTTTTATTTTGGGCCGATCGATTCGATTTCCGCGCTGCTTGCTTGTGAATTTTGTGCGGATTGTTTGGTAAGTTAGTTTTTCTGCCTTTTTCTTTTGATACGCATTGATTTTGAATGTATGTCTCTGAGCTATCCTCGAGTTTTGAACATTTTGAACGTAAATGTCACAACACCGTTGTCAGTTACTTTATTATGTATTATGGAACCTGTTGTTTTAGACACGTTCACATTACTTTATCGTTATTTTTTTTTTTTTTGGTATATTTAATTTACATCTATATTCACTTGACAGCAAGAAAGTTTTCAATTAGAATCCCCTTGCTAATTGCACGTATAAGTTTCAGAGGTAGAGCTGATAATCCGGAACACATTTTGTTATTATAGTTATTAAGATTGGAAAGTTCATTGTCGCACGTTATTATTGTATGGGAAACGCCGCGCCCCGCCACGCCGCGCCGCCCGTGCACGGTCTCTCGAACCTTTGCCCATATAATTAACAACTTTTTACGGAAGGATGATTTACAATTTATTATATTACGGTCGTAACTCACTCCTTATCTTTTAGCATCGGCGCAACTTACATGCATAACAAATGTGGAATTGTACGTACAATACACACACACACACACACACAAAGGACGTCGTGGACGTGTTGTGGGTGAGATTTTTGTCGTCGGACGTCTCCATTGTGGACTTCCGACATTCGAACACGACCTCCAAGTATACAAATACGTACATACAGAATATAAAATGCTCAGTAAAATATGGACTTGTTTAAAATGAAGCATCAACGAAACGATAAAAAGAGAAAAGGGAAATGGAAAAGAAATTTAAAATAAATAACAATAATTTCCATCTGCGTCTGGTAAAAGAAGAAAATTTATGTTCATCAGGCAGGCAGGCAGGCAGTCTTAAAGGCATTTGCAGAATGTCACGCGGTGATGCAGACCCCCATAACTTGAAGCACCACGTAGCGTGCTTTATTGCGATTTTGCTCCATTAACGTCTTCACACCTCGTGCCATAACTTTCGACGCCCGCCACGTCATTGTTTGAAGTCTCGACGCGGCGCCAGACGTCTTTAAAACTCCTTTTTTCTCCATCGTCTTACGACCATTTGTTTCGAGAATAGAAGTCGTAATTGTCGCCGATTGATCGACATCTCTTAGAAAAAATACCATGCGATCAGATAAGTTTGTAACTAGGGTAGGCCATGACTGACGCAATATAATTGGCAACACTGCAAACTTTCTTATTAAATGTCAATATAATTAATGATATCGTGGCAACAGTGAAAAAAAGTTATTTGATTGTGTATGCGCGTCGTCAGCGTTGCCAACACTGCGAAATGCAACGTACCCAACTATCTATCGAGAAATTTACTAATTTTTGAGGTTAACACACTGCAGAAAAGAGTGGTTGAGAGAAAAAGAGAGTTGCTCATTCCCTTTTCTGTAAAAAACTAGAATTTCATTAACAAATTCAGTTTTTTTTTTATTTCCGGCGGCGGTATGCTTAAAAAAGAAATCACTTTGTATATTTTATACGCGCCAAATTCAAATTGTTTTAATGCAAACGCAGTACGAATTCAAAAAAGGAAATGTATGAAATACATGACAGTTGCTTCCATGCAAATCAAAGAGTAATGAAGACGAGACCTATACGTCGTCGGCTCGTTCGGTTCGTTTGATCTTTGCCAAGTAGTATCCATGACTTTTAAACAGTCATCCGTTGATGATGATATATAAAGAAATTAATGAAATAAATGACAATTGTTCGCACGCAGATCAAAGAGTAATAAAGACGAGACCTCAGCGTCTTCGGCTCGTTTGATCTTTACCAAGTGTGACTATGATTTTCAAGCAGTCATCCAATAGGGTAAAAAAAATAAACACCGAAATGAAATAAATGACAATTGTTCAAACGCATATCAAAGAGTAATAAAAACGAGACCTAAGCGTCTGCTCGTTCGGCTCGTTTGATCTTTGCCAAGTAGTATCCATGACTTTTAAACAGTCATCCGTTGATGATGATATATAAAGAAATTAATGAAATAAATGACAATTGTTCGCGCGCAGATCAAAGAGTAATAAAGACGAGACCTCAGCGTCTTCGGCTCGTTTGATCTTTACCAAGTATGACTATGACTTTCAAGCAGTCATCCAATGGGGTAAAAAAAATAAACAACGAAATGAAATAAATGACAATTGTTCAAACGCATATCAAAGAGTAATAAAAACGAGACCTAAGCGTCTGCTCGTTCGGCTCGTTTGATCTTTGCCAAGTAGTATCTATCACCTTCAAACAATCATCCATTAAGGTAAAAGAAACAAACAAGCAATACAAATTTTATAAAGAAATGAATGAAATAAACGACAATTGTTCGTACGCAAATCAAAGGGCAATAAAGACGAGGCCTAATCGTCGTCGGCTCGTTCGGGTCGTTTGATCTTTGCCAAGCAGTATCTGTGACTTTTAAACAGTCATCCAATTGGGGTATCCAAAAATAAACAAATTCATTTTTTTTAATGTAAATATAGTACCAATTCAAAAAGAAAATGTGTGAAATAAATTGTTTCGGTCCTATAGTTTTTTCCATTAATTTTTTTTATAAAAAATTCAGCCCGACTAATCTCGAGGTCAACACAGTCCAGTCCAACCAAAAAAAGAACTTTCAAGAAAAGTCAACGAAAATTAAGACCAACTCGCTTCAAGGTCAACCCCAAGGAATTTTTTTTTAAATAAAAAATATTGAGATTAAGTCCTCAAATCGTCAATATTCTTTTGTTTCTTGTTCATTATGTCCTGCGTATTTCGATACTTTTTTTTTGTGTCGATCCACTAGTTTTTTCCATTAATTTTTTTATAAAAAAATTAGGACCAACCCGCCTCAAGGTCAACCCCAACCGAAGCAAAATTAAAACCAAGAAAAATTTTTGAATAATTTTTAGTAACGAACATTTTGTTTTAAAAAAAAAACAAACAAATCTATTTTTCTTAAAATTACTTGAGCGCTCTGGTATGGCAAAGCTTGTCGGATAAATCACCCTGTATTTTTCTAAAAATTAAACAAAAGGTCAAATTTGATTCTCTTACTAAAATAATAAAAAAATAACAAAAATAAATTATTCTAAGAATTGAAAATATACATTAAAAAAACAATACTTCGACTTAAGTTCAGCCTAAGTGTTAAAACAAATAAGCAATAAAAGAAATGAATTAAATAAATGAAAGTTGTTCGCACGCATATCAAATAGTAAAAAAGACGAGATCTCGGCTCGTTTGATCTTTGCCAAGTATTATCTACGACTTTCAAGCAGTCATCCAATGGGGTCAAAAAAACAAATAAGCAATAAAAAAATATTAAAATAAATGAATTAAATAAATGACAAATGTTTGCATGCGTCTAAAAGAGAACTAAAGACGAGACCTAAGCGTCGGCTCGTTTGATCTATGCCAAGTAGTATCTATGACTTTCAAACAGACATCCAATGGATTAAAAAACAAATAAACGAAAAATATTTATAAAAATAAATGAATTAAATAAATGCTGTAATTTATTTTATACATTTGTTTCTATATTTATTTCATTGCTCGCCACACAAAAAAAAGAGTAACGAAAAGGAAATGCTTACCTCGGCACGTTTGATCTTTGCGGAGTAATTTTGGTGACCTTCAAATGTTCCACAACGCACGAGCGCAAGCGTATCGTGCATTCTCCAATCAGATTCATCTGCTTATTTTCGCGGACGCAATTTTTGTCCGGAAACACTCGAGAGTAAACGAAAGGACATTTAAATTGGCGCAAATTGTTTCCTTTCCTTATTCGACTGTCTACTCTTCATTAACCTCTTCTCTTTGTGGCGCAAAATTATAATTAAAAATACATTTAAATTGGTGCAAATTGTTTCTTTTCCTTATTCGACTGTCTACTCTTCATTAACCTCTTCTCTTTGTGGCGCAAAATTATAATTAAATCGACTGTCACCTCTTCAGTAGTCCCTTCTCTTTTTGGCGCTAAAGTATAATTAAAATGAAAAGAAGAAAAGAACAAAAAAACAGAATCCCAACGCAAAGTGCAATAATTTGGGTAATAAATTCATTTTTTTTTCTAAATAAATTAAAAAATAGAATTTAAAAAACGACAACCTGTACGGATCTCATTCTCAATTTTTTTTAATGTAGATAATAAAAATTTAATCGAAAATCGAAAAAAGAAAACGAGAAAAAAATTAAAACAAAAACGAAACGGCGAAAATAAAAAAGTAACTCGAGGTCAATTTTTTTGCGAAAAATCCACCAATAATCAAATGTAGAGCAAAAGCAGTCCGAAATACAAGAAACAAATGAAAACAATGTCAAAAAGGTTTTCACTTTATTTATAATTGATGCACTGCACGGAGCATACTAGTGTCGGCAAATAAATAAACAATGCAAGAAACAGAAAGGCAAAGGACGTTCGATTTTCTAATCTAATTTTTACTTTTTTCCCGCAAAAAATAATAAAACACGAATTGTTGTCACTTTATTATTGATAATATATAATATCCTATAGGCAACTCATTCTACTTCCGTGCTTTTAAATAGTATGGTATTGGTTAGGTTATGAGCACTGATTTGATTGATGGGTTGCCTACCGTAAAATGTTCAGGTTTCTTGCCACTAACGTGAATTTTACTTTATTTTAATTTCTTCTCCTTGCTTTCGTGTTAATTTCAGAAGAAAAAGAAAATTGGTTTTAATCCCAAAGAGTTGCTTAAATGTAAGAGTGACTTAAACCAAGAAGGAAGAAATGGAAATCCTCCTTCGTCGTGTAGTTTGAAACCTAAAATAACGTTTTTATTTATTTTCAGTTGTTTTTTTTTTACCTTGATGAATGAAGAACGCCCTTTCTAAAATACTCTTCGTGTTTAAGTTTTGCACAAAATATTAGGACAGGTCGCAAAAGTAAATTTAATCTAAATTTAATATTATTTTTTCTTCTAAGTACATCTACATACATATATCTTCTAGTACATATATATTTGGTGTTTTGTTTGTTGTGCGCAATAGTTTTTTTTTTGTTGCATTTAACGAAATGACAAAATAAGCAGCTAACGAGAGCGGGAAATTCAAAAATGCCTGTTAATCATATGTGTACGCTCTGTATGAAGAGGGGGGCCGTTAGTAAATAATTTTTTACACTTCCGAACGACCAGTACAAATATGAAGTATATTTTATTTAGTTTTTGTGTTATTATAATCATTGAAATGGCCTTATTTGCTTTCTAATAATTATATTTACTTATTTGTTGTTAAATTAAAAAAAGAAAATTAGGAAAAAAGCCGTATGATTGATGAATCAACGGTCAGTGAAAAAAATTTGTTACATTTTACAAAAAAAGAAAAAAAAATTGTTCCTAGCCGTATAGGCAACCATACAGACGACAGTGTCATTAGGTTGCCTATACTAATGCTTCTTGTTTTTGGAAACAGCCTAATTTATTAGGAGTATTATTTTTTTTAACAAATAAATCAATTGTTTATACAAAAAAAAATATTTTTAACTGTTTTAACGCACGACGAAAGAATCAACGTTTCACTAAAGTTCGATAGCTTCGTCAGGAGTGAACTTATTAATACAAATGAAAATTAAAAAAAAATAATAAATAAATCAGTAGTGAATTTCTGAAATCACGAATATTTGGAAATTATTTGATCGTTTCAAAACCAGGAAAGTTACATAATCTCAGACAATTGTAAAAGTTTGTATGTTGTTTTGAAGAGAAAAGAAATTCCTCTGCAGTATAGGCAACCGTGTGTACTGCTGTGTTCAGAGATTTGCCTGTATTAAGGCGTTCCGTTAGAAAATTCTGATTTCTTGCTTTTTAGACAAACTGGCATTTTATTAAAATTAACTGTCTGTCATTTTTAAAGGTAATTAAGTAATTTCCGCCCATTAATTCACCTGCAAATTAAAAAAGATAAATAAATAGTTTTTTTTAATCATAAAATATGTAATGCAAGGCGACAATAAAGCTCGCTCGGAAGTGTGCAAAAACTAACCTTGACTTTGCGCATCAAAACGCAGTAAAGATTTCATCAGTTGCAGCAGTGATAAAACCCCTCAACAAAAGCTTCCCCTTGTGTAAGTAACGGTCATTTTCATAATCAGACTTTAAGGAAACTTTAATTTAAAGTCATTTTAAGATTAGCGAAACAAGTGTATTTTTTAGGTTAAAGAAACTTTAAATTTAAAGTCCTGTTATGAAATCGTGCCAAAAATCATGTAAATTAATCTATTATTTATAACCAATGTTTTTATTATACTTTGCTCCACCTACGCCCCTAAATTCAAAATTACCATAACAATTCGCGTTATTAAGATGGAAGGTAACAAGGAAGACGAAAGAAATTGAGATTGAAATAATGAATGAATGTAAATTGTAATGTTTTGTTTTCACGCAATTTCCGCCTGTTTACAACTCGAATTGCGAATAAAATGCGAGGAGAATTATTAAAAGTTGGTCGTATCTTTTGCAGGTCCGCCAGGTCCGCCGGGTCCTCCGGGCGCTCCGGGAAAGCGAGGGAGGAAAGGCAAGAAGGGGGAGGCGGGCGAGCCGGGCCCTCCGGTAAGTTACTCATTCAACAATTACGAGCACGTCCCCTACGTTCCGTACACCACACTAACAATTCTGATTTTGTTCTTTTTATTTCCCCTCAGGGTACGTCTGGTGCGCCGGGCAAGAACGGCTTTCCGGTACTATATTTATTTTTTTATTTACCCATACCTTATTTAGTTACCATGTTATTCATTGCACACGGCTTCAATAATAATAATTATTATTATTATATTGTTGTACCTATACATTTATTAGTCGAGGAGCTAATATTAATTGGTATCACTGTGAGACATAAATAAATACTATGACAAGATGTAACATATAACGAGGAAAATTCAAAAAAAAGAAAACAAAAATATTTCGTTGCAAATTTGTATCGAATGGTTTTCTTATTAGGCAGCAAACTGGTTGTTGCTATTTCTTGCTCCTCATACAATTATAAATCAATTTGAGAATCGGCCCCGAGATGTCGCGATCTAAAACTGTTTTGATTAAAAAAAAATATCAATTAAAAAAATATATATACAGGGTGTCCCAACAGTGCGTTCTCGGGCTATATCTCGATAACTACTGCAGATATCAAAAAAGTTTCAAGACATTTTTATTTTAAAATTTAAAGGTCTACGACATAAAATTATTTTCACATGCACAGGGTGAATCAAAACGGCGGTACTGAATGCAACTTTTTTATTTCAAATGACACACCCTATACAGGGTGTAATCAAATTAGTTTCACATATTAATACCGTAAGTTCCTCATCATGTAAGAGTATTAATGCTGCAACTACCAAAAGTCTAGCTCAAAAATAAAAAAAATGATCTAGTGGAGGAGTATTGACTCTTTTGTTTGAGAACTTTTGGTCGGCCGTGCACAAAAACAACGTTATAAAACAAAATTCCAGCAAAATTCAAGGTCAATTGCTTGATCACATTTTAAAAGCTTTATGGGAACACAATAAAATAGAATCACCGACCCATTAAAGACGACAGTTCAACCTCTCGGTCGTGCCCCGTGTGTGCATTATAATTAAAGGAGAACAATTTAAATCTACTTGCATTGATCAGAATTAAATCTGTTTCATTAGATAATCGACAATAATTAGATATTGACATCCTGGTCTTTGTAAACCAATAGTACACATAATTTACAGTGCTAATTTCGCGTATTAAAGTAATTTCAAAAAATTATTAGTCGCTCTGATTGATTGTCGCTTTGTTAATTATTTCCACTAACGAATACGTTTCTTCGTAGTTCGAGTGCGATGACGCTTTATTGTTTTGGTTCCACAAAATAATAAAAGCGATGACTGCATTCAATAATGATTTTCCAGAAAGAAAAGACATTTTGCGCAATAAAGAAATAACAATGCAGATTATTGACGACCAGCAAATAAAGTACACGATGATTCGTCTGAATTAGTAAAATAATTTTAGAAAATGGAATTTCTAATTTTTATTTATTTTTACATTTTTGTGAGCAGAAAACTATTAACAATTACGTGAAAATTGATTAATTTAATAAGCAACGCGATGGATATTTATAATTCTATTCCGTTATGGAATTACATAAGCGAAGATTTTAACCCAGTGCCCTTCAGTTCGATGACGCTTTATTGTTTTGCGACGTTTTATGATGCGCTTGTAGAAACTGATACACGGCCAGTCAGAGGTTTTCAAACAGAAAGTTTCCGGGCTCTGGGGGGTGGGGGGGGGTTAATTAGTGCTGGCAACCAAATCGGTTGTTTGGATAACCGGTTAACCGGTTTTGGATTATCCGAGGTTTTAAACAAATCCGAAAACCGGTTATCCGGTTAATCGGTTATTCAAATATCCAATTATTTGGATAACCGGATATTCGAATAATATCGGTTTTTGGATACTCGAAAGACCGGTTATTTGAATGGTGAAATATATTCAAATAGCCCAACTACTTGAAATTCAAATAACTGTACACACAATAACGTATTTATTTTGTTCATCCATTTAAAAATAATCTTAGGAAAACTCAAATAAAATTGAAAATGAGTAAATGTTGGAATTATTAAAAAAGAATGAAGGTAAATCTTATCTGTTATGTTCACTACGTAAAAAAAATGTAGGTGGTCAGATGGTACTTCTAATCCACATATTAGAAGTCGAAGGAGAAGAATTAAAGTAATTTTAGTTCTTGTTGTGAGTAGCCCTTTCGACCGTACCGAACCGTCTTTCGGAGAATTCAATAAAAGTTTATTATGGTACAGATGTTCGGCACCGTAATGAATTTTTTCAGCACAAAATATTTGCATTACTTTTACAATTTGTTGAATATTTTTCATTAGATAGAACAAGAATAATTGACATTTATCTAGTATTTAACAAAAAAAAAAAACGAAAACTATTATTAGTGAGTTTGTGTCACGTTTTAGATGTGTGAGTACTTATAAATTAGAAATGTAGTTAATACTTTAAAATGGACAAGAGAAGCACAACATTGAAATGTTTGAAAACATCTTCATCTGAATAAAAACCAGGAACATTAGTGGCGCTCTTGCCTTGGAAATACCAATCTTTTAAACCACTAGTACATCGTATTTCCTTCTATACTATAAACTGTAATATAATACGTAATTTATCATTCATTTTATATTTCAAAAATATGTGGCCATTGTAAAATTCGCTTTAGAGTTAAAATTCAGTCGAGTCTGTTTTTTATGAATCAGATTTTCTGGTAATCCAAAAGCTGGTTTTTTGATTACAGATTTCGCCAATATCCGAATAGTCGGTTTTTGCATGTATTCAAGTAAACAGTTTTTCAAATATCCGAATAGTCGATTTTTGGATATTCGATTATCCGAATAATTGGTTTTTGGATATCCGAATAATCGGTTTTTAGATATTCGAATAGTCGGTTTTAATCATTATTTGGATAACCGGTTTTATCCAAAACCGGTTTTTAAAGAAACCGATTATTCGGTTTCAATTTTTTCCGGTTTTTGCCAGTAGTTTTAATTTCTTTAATTTTTCACCAATAAAATTCATATTTGCAGAAATCACTTTCTTAAGTGATAAAGAACTTACAGTTCTAATATGTGAAACTTATTTGATTACAGGCTGTATATGATATCAAATTTGAATTTCCCATAAAATTTTACCCACTTTTCATGTGCCATAATCTATCTCTAATTCTATCCGTTCTGAAGATATTTAACATTTTATCTAAAAACTGTCGCATGCAGCCATTATTTTATTTATTCATATTTTATTTATTTTTAACTTTAGAGAAAAGATTTTCGGTACAGATGTAGTTGATATTTTAACTTATTCTAAGCCAGTATTAAAAGTATTTTTATCGTTACAGGGTGATCACGGTACTAACTAAAATATCGGAAATTTCAAAATGACATAAGTCAGTTTTCTTAAATAGCATGCCCTATATTTTTATATCCTAAATTGTTCGTCTAATACAGTACTTTCGTTTTTGTCATGCGTGTCTTATACTTATCTGCTATATTTTTTTAGAACCCTAAACCTGTATGATTTATTTGTTTTAAAACGAGTAATCGTCTAAGGTGGCCGTGAAAAACAAACGAACCAGCTGACATTAATAATTAGTTTACCTGTTTTCCACAGCCACCTTATACAATTATATGTTTTAAAAGAAATAACTCAAATTGATATAAGGCTCTCGAAAAATATTGCAGATAGGTATAGAACATGCATGACAAAAACGAAAGTACTGTATTAGACGAACAATTTAGGATATAAAAATATAGGGCATGCTATTTAAGAAAATTGACTTATGTCATTTTGAAATTTCCGATATTTTGGTTAGTACCATGATCACCCTGTAACTATAAAAATACATTTAGTAATGGCTTAGAATAAGCTAAAGTACCAGCTACATCTGTGTCGAAAATCTTTTCTCTAAAGTTAACAATAAACAAAATATGAATAAATAAAATAATCGACAGTTTTTAGATAAAATGTTAAATATCTTCAGAACGGTTAGAATTAGAAAGATTATGGCACATGAAAAATGGGCAGAATTTTATGGCCAATTCAAATTTGATATCATATATAGGGTGTGCCATTTTAAATTAAAAAGGTTGCATTCAGTACAGCCGTTTTGATTCGCCCTGTGTAGGTGAAAATAATTTTATGTCGTAGACCTTTAAATTTTAAAATAAAAATGTCTTGAAACTTTTTTTATATCTGCAGTAGTTATCGAAATATAGCCCGAGAACCCACTGTTGGGACATCCTGTATATCTGCATTCCGTACTGTATGCAATTTTGTGCGGCTACCAAATTTATTAAACGTGCATTGCAAAATTTGCACAAGCAAATAATAAAATTAATAATTAAAATAAAACAGAAAACATTTTTCAGATTAATTAATTTTTATTTGAAAAAAGAATCTTTGGTTCATTTTTCTCTTTTCTTTTTTCTTTTGAGAACTTCTTCAGTTTGCTTCATCATGCTTTCTAATCAAACGTTTGTTTACTTCGTTAATTCAAGGCCCCTTACGTCTTGGAGATTGAATTAATTTTTACCTCTGCTTTTTCTAGGGTGCTTAAGTGTGTCTTTTCGTATTTTATTTATAATTCATTTAATCGAACGTATTTAATTTTCATAATTTATTTGTTTTATCGATTGCTCTTTTTAAAAAAATTCGCAATACTTCAGATCAAACGTGTTTTACTCACTTTATTAATGCTAGTACCTTGAAGTATTTCATCGAAAAGTTGACTTTTTGTTTTCCATATTTTTTTTTATTTTATATTTCCGTGCTCTTTCTTGTCGCTTTCCTTATACCTCGAAATTTCTTGATTTTACCTATTTCTTTAATTCAGAGCCCCCTTCTACTTCGAGTACTAACTTTTCCCTCTGCATTATGGTTTCCTTTTTTTCAAATTCCACTTTTTTAAATTTTATTTATTTATTTATTTTTCGATCTGTTTCAGCTTTTGTTTTAGATAACCTTCTTTAAAGAATATTTCTTACAGAGCGATCAACTTCGCTTCCTTGTAAATATCACCGCTAACTTTATCTCTTTTGTTATCTCTTCTGTTCCTTTTTTTTGTTTGATTTATTGTCTGCACGATTGACCCACGAATCATTCTTGCACACACATTGAGACCAGATTTTGTGTTGCCTCTGTTTTGCGATTTACTTTTTTTATTTTTATTTTTGATTCTTTGTTATCTCTTGTAATAAGTTGTTCATCCCCCATCTCCTCTGCTTTCTAGTTTTTTTTTCTTCTTTTTTGTTACTACTTGAATTCTAAATCCTTCCGCTTCGAAATGTAAATCTTTTGATTGAAATGATTATTTTTACTTTCAGTTTTTTTTTTGGACTCATTTCTTCTTGTTTTCAGGTTTTTGTTTATTTTTCTTGTTCTGCCTCATGAGTTGAGACTTTCTTTATTCCTCTCCTTTATTCCTTCAGCTAAAATATTAACGATTTATTTCTTTGCTCTCCTTTAATTAGTAATATTTCTTCTGCCGCCTCCCTTATTTTTGTTACAGTCCCTGTTGTTTTGAAATTTTTCTTGCACCATCTTTTCTAATTTTGTCTTTGCTTCTTGTGTGCTCCCTTACATGTTTCTATTGCCGTCTTTTGCTGTCTATTTTATTTTATTTTATTTGTCCTGAGTAACAATTTGATACATTTTTGAAACTTCTTCTCCTCACAGTCTTTTTTCCCTTACATCCCCAATTAGCTGATTATTCCATTTTCTATTGCTGCCTGTCCATAATTCCCTTCCGTTATTTTTTTGCATTGCACTTGCTTTCTGTTGTATTTTTAATATTTTCTTTGATGTCCCGGGTAACAATTTGATACATTTTCATGTGTTCTTCTCCTGTGAGTCTCAACTCCAATCAGCTGATCATCATTTCCACTTTCTATTGCCTGTCCATGATTTCCCTTCCGTTATTTTTTGCATTGCTTTTGCTTTACCTGCTTTACCCTTTGATACATTTTCGCGACTTGTTCTCCTGTCCTTCTACCCTTTCATCCCCAATTATCCATATCTCCAAGTGTGCAAGTTGATAGTTAAAAAATAACTAGGATCGGACCAAGCCGTCTGGGCTCTCCCCTTTTACCAGCAGGATTTGGTTATTCTTCAGGAATCCCTTGTTATTGGTTTCGGTCAAGTAGAAGAGTCTTTCTCTTCCCCAATCCCGATTTACCAATTACCGTCAGTTTAACAGTTAAAGTTGATAGTTAAAAAATAAGTAGGATCGGACCAAGCCGTCTGAGCTCTCCCCTTTCACCAGCAGGACTTTGTTCTTCTTCAGGAATCCCCTCTTATTGGTTTCGGTCAAGTAGAGGAGTCTTTCTCTTCCCCTATCCCGATTTACCAATTACCGTTAGTTTAACAGTTAAAGTTGGTAGCTAAAAAATAACCAGGATCGGACAATGACGTCCAGCCTCTCTCTCCTTTTGATTCTTCTCCAAGAATCTCCTGTTATTCGTTTCAGTCAAGTTGAGAGTCTTTCTTCCCCAATCCCCAATTCATAATTACCATCAGTTTCACATTTTTATTCCAGTTGAAAGGCTCAAGGCTTTTTTGCAATCGTCGATTGTTTCTCCTCAAATGTCTCAAATTTTTTGGAGGTGGAACATAACCTCAAAGTCACTTCAAGAATTTCCAATCTCCGTTTCTGCTCTATTTACGTTAAGGGAAAAGTACGTTTCTATCGAAGGGTTTCGTTTTTAATCTACCTTTGTTTCTCAATCCTCCATTTAGCGTTGCGTTTATTATTTATTTATGTAATTATTTTTTGCTATCACACACAATATTCCAAGATTATTTTTCTGCCTCCCAAACTTTTTTTCTCTTCGTCACAACGACCGTAATTTTCTTCTATTCGCACTTGCCTTCACATTTACTGTTTTCTCAGCTGTTTTATGTGCCGAGCGTTCCAATAAGGGTGGCGACCGGCGATATATGTATGTACAGAAAACCATAATACCTAGAGCTACAGCTTCAGATGAAAAAAAATCAGTAATCAAAGTGACCAAGAAGAAGTGATTTCTGATAAAGAATACAGAGACTTTTTTAAAGTAAATAATTCAACTGTTTCCTACACTTTTATTAATGGCGATGAAATAATAAGGCCGTATTTTATAATCGAACTAAAGGAAACTACAAAAGTCACAATCTGATGTATGAATAACTACGTTTTCGCCCCTTTTGGACATATGACTGTGACTTTTCCTTTAAAGTCTTCTTTAGTTCAATTCTGATTATATTTTCTTTTCTCCCGAGGCTGGTTTTCTGTATAACACCGGTCGCCGCCCTTATTGGAACACCCGGTATATGTGTAATGCTTTAGTTATGTTGCGAGTTCCTTTTTTTAATTTAATTCGTCTTGCCTTCGCTCTTTCAAATCATCGCAAATCGTAATTAAGCCATTGTCTTCCGAGATTAGTCTCTACAGAGTCTAGAACTGGCTTTATTTGCTTTTCCTGTTTCTAAATTCTAAATAAATAATATAATATAAATTTTGTAATTAGTGCCCCCCTGTATTCTTTAGTTAGTTAATCTGAAAAGTCAGTGCCAACTACTGTTTTTTTTTTTTTAATTTGGATTTCTAGATGTTTTTACTGTTTTCGATATACAGGGTGTAATTTTAGCGAGTGGTCAAACTTTAAGGGCCAGTTCCTCACGCAGAAATATGAAAAAAAGTTTATATAAACATAGGTCCGCAAACGCATAGTTTCTGAGATATAAAAAAATCATCGCAGGCAGCCGCGATTTCATATTTGAGATCGCATAACTTTTCCAAACAACTTTCCCAAATAACATTTTTGTGTATCTGAAAAAATAAAGGTACTTTACTCTTACGTCGATTTCAAACTTTTCGATTTCCTCGGTATATGACGACAGATATTCAAATTTTGACAAACGTGTTTTAGGTTTGGGAAGATGCGGCAACTTTCATTAAGAATAATTTTTTCTGAGAAATCGATAACAAAAAAGATTCCCGACTTTCTTCCGGACCCTGTATCTGAGAAACTATGCGCTTGCCGACGTACGTTTCATAATTTGACGTGAGGAACCAGCCTTTGATTTTGTCACCCTGTATAACGCCGGTCGCCGCCCATATTGAGACATCCGGTATATAAGAGAAACCACGGCCACCCCCTCAAGAAAGTTCGGAAAAGAAAATTTTTTAACGCTACATGTGCACTATGCCGTTCTCTTTGTTTGATTTTTTTTTTGTTTTTTTTTTTCATGATTAATTCAAAATCAGAAATGTTTGTGTGCTCACGCAGTGGCGAAGTTCAAACAAAAGCGCGCGAGTTTCGCTCTCGCAAACAGAACTGAAACTTTAATCATTCGATTAGCCGCCGCGCTTCGCGGCATTTTTTTTCCAAAATTAGTTTTCCTCATCGCCGCTGGGTCGAAACAAAAGCGATCGCATAATTAAATCATAACTCATTCATTTTGCTTTTTTTGTGTGTGTGCAGTTCACAACAACATCTAAAAAGCAATTTTACAAAGAACGCATAGACTCGAAACATTTTCATTATTTCATTAATTCAGCTTTATGTTTGTGATGAAATACTGGGTGTTTCATGTTTAGGGAACTAATATTAATAAGCACGATCACTGTTTATTTTATTAGTTTTTAGATAAGTCGAGTAATTTTTCTTTTAATAATTTAATCAGTGATCGGATGTAAAAACTTAAAATGGGGGGGTGTGCACGATGCATACACGTATACGTACAATAGTCGAATTCATCGAGTGGGAGCCATTAAAAAAAAATGAGATAAAAAGAAAACACAATTACTCGTTGTATGTTCCATAATTAATCATTCCAAAATTATAATCGAAAGAGAAGCCGGAAACACCACGAACGACCATGACAACCACCGCCACCACCTCCACCTCCACCACCAAGTGCACATAAAAGCCATTAATGTTCGGTGCTGTGTTAAAGAACTCTGTTCACGCTTTCAGGGTGTCAGCGGTCAAAAGGGCGAGCGGGGCCACACGGTAAGAACGGATTACAAACAGGCGATGGAGTTTGGTGTGTTAGAATAATTTAGACATGAGACCATTTAGTACTAAAAGTTTTGGTTGGTTTAGCCCGCCCCCAGCTGCCTAATGAAACTGACCCTCGCCGTAACATCACCTGTATCTGCATACATTAGCATGCTAACAACACTCTCTCGATTTCCCCTTTTGTCCGCCCCGCACTCGGCTCCTATGTCTCTCCCCTCTAAACTAAACTAAAGTTCAACGTGACACTCTCGCTCGTTTTATTTTATCTCTCTCGTCACACCCGACCTAATCCAATGAATACGTACTCTACGATTAGTTTCGTATTTCCATAATTAACTTGTAAGAGAGATAACCTCAAAAAAAATGTGTGCTTAGTATCGCGCGTCACCCTGTATGTCACTTACACCTTAAATTAAAAAATACAACAAAAAAAATACTGTGCGACGTGTTGTATTAATGGTAAATAAATCGACGCTTGCGTAAAACTATTGGGGGTGAAGGGAGGGGAGGGGGCGCTCGAATTAATCTTTTATTTTAATGCAACCTAAATTGTGATTGATTGATAAAAAAAAAAAAAACTTTCAGATTGAAAAATAAAAACGTGTATTAACGGTTAACAAATAATCGATGCTTACCTAAAACTATTGGGGGTGAGGGAGGACAGGGGAGAGGGCGCTCGAATTAATCTTTTTTTTTTAAGCAACCCAAATTGTGATTGATTGCTCGATTAAAAAAAAAAATACCTGTAATTCGATTAGGTCTTGTCCGTCGGGGTCGATCACACACATGCATTTTTAAAATATTTAATTTGCGAAGGGGGACGTTGTAAATTATTTAGAGTGTGTCCAGCAAACATATATATGTATAGGGTGATTAGAGGGTGATTGTCTGTTCCAGGGCCCGACGGGGGTGCGCGGATTTCCGGGATTTCCGGTTTGTTTCAAATTTATTTTTAGACGCTCTTCTGGTACTCTTGTTGTTTGTTGTTTACTCTTCTTCTTTTACTAACCCCCCAGGAATGACTGCGATAACTGAACAACACGACGAGAATCGAAGAACACTTTTCAATGTTGTCTTTTAATAGTAAATAATATAATTAAATTTATATAAATATATTAAATTAAAAAATAATATAAATACAAAATTTAAAAAAAATAATTTACTTAAATCGTGCCGCCTTGAGAACTGAGGATAGGCAACCCATTCTACTTCCGTGCCTTGAAATAGTACATTATTGGTTATGAACCTACTGATTTGATTGACGGGTTGCCTGCTCTAAAATCTTCAGGGGTTAGTCCTAAGCGTACATTTTTTTTTTTGTTTAATTTTTTTTTGTTCTTCCGTTCATGTTAATTTCAGAATATAAAAAATGCTTTTAATCCCGAAGAGTTGCTTTTAAGGAATATTTTCCTAAAATGTAAGAGCCGTTTACGTTTGCAACTTTATTTAAAAATAAATAAATAAATTGTACGGAGAAAACCCTTTGTGAAAGATATTAGAGGAGGCCACAAAAGTAATTATTCATTCAATTTATTTCCGAAATTATTTATACGTCTACAGGGTGATTGTAACAACACCCAACGAAGTAACCGTCCACGTCATAGATTACAAGAAACATTCTCTTAGTTTTCAAAATATAATTTATTGATAAAAAAAAATTACGATACGCCACTGGCGGCAGTAATATTTTATTGGTCTTGTAGCTTCATATCATGATGGAAAGCAGGTCAATTAATAAAAAAAAAAACGTAAACATAGATAAAAGAAATAATATAATCAATTAGAAAATAATAATAGTAATAAAAATTTAAAAAAAAAAACAATTGATTTTGTGATTTCATTGCTAATTTTTAATAGAAAAAAAAACTATGAGAAAGCAAAGAAAACGTAAGTACGCAATAGAATTTTTCAAAAATACGAATTAAACATAGTTGAGCTTCGTTTTAATTAACTTTTGACATTTAACATATTTTTACTCTCATTTTTTTACCTTGGTTAAATACAATTAGATTGAGTTTTAATTTTTGGATTTTTAATTATGGTTTTCATTACTAATTCTCTTAATTTTTAATTTATTTGAGTGGTTAGGTTGTTTCCGAACTTAATTTTTATTTATTTTATTTGATTTTTAATTTTAATGATTTTAATCGGACCCTGCATTTTGCTTAGAACTTAACTTTTGTAAAGTTTTAATTTTTGGATTTTTAATTTCTTTGCTACTAATTTCCTTAATTTTTTATTTATTTGGGTATAGTCGGGTTGTTTCGAAATTAATTTTTATTTATTTTAGTTATTTGGTTTCTAATTTATTTCAATTGTTTTGAATAGAGTTAGGTTATTCAGCTCGGTTAGGTCGAGTCAGTCGACCTTGAGGTTGGTCCAGTTAATTAATTTTTGTTATTCAAAAAAATTCATAATTTTTATTTTTTTTTACTTTGGTTAAATAGAGTCCAGGTTGAGTTCCGGTGAACTGAGTTGACCTTGAAATTTGTTCCTAACTTAATATTTATATATTTGAAATTTTTTACTTTTAATTTCTGCAATTTTTACAATTTTAATTACGTTACTTGGGTTAAGTTTAATTCGATTGGGTTG
Source organism: Prosopocoilus inquinatus (assembly GCA_036172665.1). NCBI lineage: Eukaryota > Metazoa > Arthropoda > Insecta > Coleoptera > Lucanidae > Prosopocoilus > Prosopocoilus inquinatus. The sequence goes on along the minus strand of CM069871.1, from coordinate 9,756,142 downwards.
GGTTAGTCGGGCTTGACAGATTAATTTATTTTAATTATTGTTTGTTAATATTTAATTTTTTTTTTATTTTTAATCTTTTATTTGGGTCGAATAAAGTCAAGGTTAGATTCAGTTGAATTGAGTTAACCTTGAAATTTGGTTAGGACTTAATTTTAATTTATTTCTCCTAATTTCTTTGATTTTTTTGAATTTAACTGGTTTCAATAGTTAGGTTGAGTTCAACTGGTGGGGGGGGGGGGGGAACTTGAGTTTTTGTTGCCCCTGCTGTTAATTGATTAGTTAATTATTTTTAATTGTTTGCTTTGATTGAGTTCTTTCCTTGGGTTCACTTCAGTTGCTTTCAGTTGGGTTGACCTTGAGATGGCCTTATTAACTTACGTACGTTCTTAATATTGTTTTTGTTTTATTATTATTATTTTTTAATTTACATACAGATATGGCGTGTTTTATAACAAGAGGTAAAAAAATAAAACTCGTTGTTTAATTTCGGAAGAAGAAAGAGGAAACTTTTAATACCAAAAAGTTGCCTAAGGAATGTAAATATAAAATAAATAATGGATAAAAGAAATCTACAAGATAAATTAACGAGCCAGAAATATATGTATATTCTGGAGGGCCCTGTATACGTAATACATATATTTAATTTTTTTAATTATTATTATAATACTTATTGATGTCATCATTTTCAATAATAATTATTGTTAATTATTTCTCATTTTGAAAGTAATTTCATAATGTCCTACACTAATTTAGGTGCCTTTTTAACATTTTTTTTGTACATTTAGTAAAAGCCAAACCAATTTATTTTCCGAAATTAAAAAAATGTAAAATCGTTTGGATTATTAAAAAGAAAAAAGGGAAATTGCACAGTCTCAGCAGCGTTTATCAAATTTTTATCGTAAGAAAATTATTTTTTTGGGCTTTAGTATAGGCAACCGTACAAGCGACAATGTCACTGGGTTACCTACGCTAAAGTTTCTTGTTTCTTGGTAAAATAAACAAACAGGCACGTTATTAAAATCAATTGTTTATTTAAAATAAAACGCTCAACTTTTCACCATCGGTCGATAGCTTTATTAAAGAATGAGCTTACTAATATGGGTGAAAATTAAAAAAATAATATTTTTTTTTTAAATAAAATTCATCGAAGGAGAAGCCTCGAGTCACTATAAAATTTTTCACTATTTTATAGTGAATTGAGGCTTTTCCTTGGATGAATTTCGTTCGAAATTTTAACTAGTCACTAATCTCATGGGTAATCCTTGAGGTATTAATTAATTAATTAATTAATTATTTTTTTTACGTCCGTTATTTATTTTCTGAAACCAGGAAGATTTGGAAAATTATTTACACATTAAAAACCAGGAAAGTTGCAAAATCGCAGATAGAAAGAAATCTTAGCGCCTGTAGTGCAGGCAACCGTGCGAGCTGCAGAGTTCACGGGCTTGCCTATATTAAGGCGTTTCGTTAAAGAAATTTAGTTTATTTAGTTTCAGACAAACTGGCACGTTATTAAAATTAACTGAATTTATGAATTTTAATTTGAATTCTATAATTAATTTTCAGCACTAATACACATGAAAATTAAAAAATAAATAAATAAAAGTAACTAGTTTTTGTACGTTTGTATTATTAATTCCGTTCTGAAAGCAGGAAGAAAATAGAAAATTCTTTAAACATGAAAGCCAGGGAGTATTATTTAAAATAATTTAAATAATTAATTAAGTTAATTAAAATACTCTGCGCCCGAAATTCGGCGCGGAGCCTATACAGGATGTTTCTTCCCAAGTGGACGTTTTGAAACTACCTAGCAATCAGCTTAATTTTCAGCGAATCCAGCTTAATAAGCTTTTTACTTTTAGTAATTGCCAATGAATTATCTTAATTATATGAAATTAAATGAAAATTCATTTTTGTATGTGGGCGTACCTACCAAACAAAAACAAACAGAATTTAAAGAAAAAAAAAGTTTGAAAGCTAAGGTACATAATTATTTTCTAATCTCGTTTATTTATCTGGTTTAATTAAAACCTGTAGTTTGAATTTGTTCTTCGTGTCGTCGGTTATTCTAACCCTGTCTAACTCGCTGCCTCCGTAGATTCGACTATAGTACATAGTATAGTTTGGTTAACGAGAGAAGGCTGACTTAACATGTTCTTGTGTGTAGTATACCAATTAATGTTAGTAGCAATCATCTGTCGTGACTAACTTTCACCTACATCATTGTTAACTAACACTCACGAAATTATCTTGTCGTGTGTTCAAATTATCTGATGCGAGTTTTTTCTAGGGCCCCATCGGTCTCGACGGCCCGAAAGGCGACCCCGTAAGTATTTATTTACGAAAGGAAATAGTTATTGGTATTAGGTGGAGCGTGATTAAGACCTTTAGTTTTTTTTTTTTTTTTGAAGAGAGAAAATACTATAATTTAATGGGGGTTTTCTGCTCTAATGCACGGGATAATAACTGTTTTCCGCAGTGTATAATACGTAAATATATTATTAGTGGTGCTTTGTCTAAATCTATGATTGCAGGGCCGGCAAGGTGATAAGGGGCAAAAAGGTGAAGTTGGTAATCCAGGTTTCGACGTGTTCTCGGCAGTCAAGGTAAAAAAAAAAAAAAAAACTATTTTGTTATTGACTTGTTTCGGCTTTTGTATATTGTATACTATACTCCTCACCTCGTCGCCACGCTATCTACGACACTCACTTATTATTTCTGACCACAATGTACATTTTTGTTTATTTTATTTTAGCTGCCTGGAAGGGTGAGTATCTTATTTTGCTTGGCTGATGTAGTAAATTATACATGTTGACGTATGTAGTTGTAAATATCACCCTCAAAAAACTTTGTATTTTTAGAATTAAAGACGAAATTCCACCTTAAATTCTCCTTCTGAATAATTTTTTGCAAGTTCCATGTTTTTTGTAAGCTTACCGGGAAGATTTATTCAGCGTGTTGTGGCTGCGACCGCCTTGCTAGTTGTTATTCTCTTTTTTACATTTGCCATACAAATACAAACGAAGGGCATGCAAAGAAACAAACCAAGACAGATTCAAACACGACTTGAAACATGAAGTGTCAAGGGACGTACTTACCTCCAGCCCTCAAAACTAAATTTAGTTTTGAAATGTGTAATTAAAAAAAGCCTAACTTACTCACAATGAAACCATTTCAGAAAACCTTTTATTCATTGTGGGTCGAACCTAAAAGGTTGCCAAAAAGAAAGAATTTCGAGGTATTTTTGAACTACTGAAATATAAAAACACTTATGCAGACTGACGATGGCGAATGCCGAAATCTGCGTCGGAACAAATTCGTCAAAACAAACAAATAACAACGCGCCTGAACAAATGCTTCAGTACAGGCAAGGCGCGCTACATTCCGTTGAGCGTCATTAGTAGACATCGGATGAAAGTATGGAAGTCAATGTCATTCTCATACGCGGAACGTTAGATAGATGTTACAGTCTACGTGCAGTCACAAGACGAAGTGACCGTGAATATCCACACAAATGTCCTAAGTTTGGTCATTAGTGAATGATGACGTCAAAAGTTTGGCGTGTTGATAAATACTTAAAATGCAAAAGAATTTTTACATTGCATGTTCAATTTTATAAACAAAATCTCACGTTATGTACATTGAGAGCAGCAATGATTGACACGTGTGAAGTTGCAGTTGTTCCAACCTTATATCGAAAATGTGTTCCACTTATCAATATTGTACCAATATTTACTTCCATGCATGTCAAACGCTGTCAAACGTAATTGTCATTGACCTTTCAGTAGCGCACATACGTACATACAAGTTCTCCCTGGTCGTTTTGACAAATCACAAGTCAAAAGACGACGTAAAAATTTTTAAGAACGCCACTGAATGTAGTTATAGTTCATGTAAATACATAGCATGCGGCAAATACCCTATTGGTATGGAACGGCACACGTCAGCCATTTTTGCTCTCCCTGTATATTGGTTATGTTGCATTTTAAGTATTTATCGACACGGCATGCGCCTGACGTCATCATTTACTAATGACGTGCAGCGGAATGTAGCGCGCCTCGCTTATAACCGCGAACCTAATACAAAAAAATATTATATTACATATAATTAAAATTGAACGTAATCGAGAAACAAAGAAACGCATTTTGCTTATTAACAAAAAATATTGTTTAATTAGAAAAGAAAATAAGCATTTCGTAAGTGGCAAAGTAAAAAAAATGAAACGCACCATTTTTTTTATTTAAAAAGGTTTAAAACCTATTTCTAATATTACGCAAAAAAAATATTAAATAATTTTGATTTTCAAAATTCGATTTCGTATTCCAAAAATTACAAAAAAGAAAACAAATAGTTATATTGCCGCCTAAATTTAATTTAGTATTCAATTTAGGATTTCGAGTTCTTGGAAATAAAATTCGTAAAAAAGATTAATAAGAATTAACTAAACTCATGTTCTAATAATAATTTAATACAGGAATAAAGCAGAGAAAAATTTGCCATCATCGAGACTCGAACCCGCATCTACGGTGTGCCTCTGGCGCGGTCAGATGAAACGGGTTCGAGTCCCGTTGATAGCAAAAAATTTTTCCTGTTCTATACGACATTATCATTATCATTATCATTATACGTCAGTAATTCCCCTCGTATTAAATTATTATTTAATCAAACTAACACCTCCTTTGTAATGCAAAGACCATAGTTTAATTTAAAAAGAAAAATAAAGTTCAGATAAGTCAAAAAAAGAGCCTTTGTATAAAGCATTGCATAAATTAAATAAAAAACATAAAATTCCCAAAATCTAATTAAACACATTGAAGAAGAAACAAATAAAAATGAATTACATCATTCTGTACCGATTGGTAACATCTTCTGAGTTTCGTGTTACAATCTGCCTTTTTGGGCAAAATAAACATCTAGTAAGTCGGTCGCGATTGGCCGTACATGTCGATGAAGACGTCTTCTTGCCAGACTTTAAAGTTGCTGGCTTAGAGTATGTCTTTAAAAAAGAAAAGAAGAATGGAATGTTTCCACAAATGGAGAATCTTCTTAATTTTTTTAAAAAATTTTCAATTCCAACTTTAAAATGCATTACGCGAATACCATTACATTTATGGACAAATTCTACATTCTACATTCTACAAAGAGTTTTTTTTTTTTTTCAAAAAACGAAGTACTACACGCAATACCTGGATCAACGTAAAGTAATATTAAAAAATAGCAGTAAAAATGAAACAACTTTTTTTTGTTAATTTTCAATCCGGTTTAAATTTGGCGCTTTAAATATTCGTAGAATTCGTGTAACAGATCGCATCACTCGTGAATATAAAATGTTTAGAAAAAAGAATAAAAACAAAACAGCTCGACACGTGCAGACTATTTTCTTTTTCTGTTTAAATTTTTAAATTTTCTGTCCGATTTAAATTTACCGCTTTAGATAATTGTAGAATTTGTATAACAGATGGCGGACTTATACATAGATAACAAATTTATACATAGAATGCGCCATTCAACGATATAAAATATTTAAAAAACAAAAACAAAAAATCAACACGTGTAAATTATTTTTTTTTTTGTTAATTTTCTTTCCTGTTTAAATTTGCCGGTTTAAATAATTGTAGAATTTGTATAACAGATGGCGAACTCATACATAGATGACAAATATATCATAGAGGGCGCCACTCGTCAATATAAGATATTAAAGAAAAACAGTAAAAATAGAACAGCAACTCTGCACGTGCAGAGCATTTTTTTTTGTTGTTAATTTTCTGTTCGATTTAAACTTGTCGCTTTAAGTAGTTGTAGAATTCGTGTAACAGATGGCGGATTTATGCATAGATAACAAATTTATACATACACAGAGGGCGCTGCTTCTCAATATAAGCGAGAAATATAAGATATTAAAAAAAATAAAAAAAAAATAAAACAATTAATTTTGTATCCAGTTGAAATGTGCCGTTTTAAAAATAATTGTAGAATTTGTATGATAGATGGCGAATTTACAACGTAGAGGACAAATTTCTACATAGATGGCGCCACTCGTCTCGCTATTTTAATCGTTACACACAATTTTTTTAAAGCTATTGAAACAAGGTCGTTTTAAAACAAATTTGCGAAAATTAGAAACAACGAAATTTGGTTTAATTTTTTTTAATCGATTAAAAAAAAACATCTCTGTTTATCCTTCTCTAAACTTCCCAGCAAAGAAACGTAATTAATCGGGTGCAGTATTTGCAAGACAGTTCAGTCATGGATTTGTGGATGGATTTATGAATGGATTTATGAATGGATTTATGGATAGATTTATGAATTGATTTGTGGCTGGATTTATGACTGAACTTGTGGATAGATTTATGGATGTATATGTGGATGGAATTATGGACCAATTTATAAATCGATTTATGAGTGGAGTTATGGATAGATTTATGAATAGATTTATGAATTGATTTGTGGCTGGATTTATGGATGAATTTGTGGATACATTTATGGATGTATATGTGGATGGAATTATGGACCAATTTATAAATCTATTTATGAGTTGATTTATGGATGGATTTATTGACGAATTAATGGATGATTTTTGCCTGAATTTATGGATCGAGTTGTGGATGGACTTATTGACGTATTTATGAATGGATTTATGGATGGATTTGAGGTTGGATTTATGGATGAATTTTTGGATAGATTTATGTATGTATTTGTAGTTAGACTTATAGATGTATTTGTGGATGGATTTATGGACCAATTTATAAATCGATTTAGGGATAGATTTATGAATGGTTTTGTGGATGGATTAATTTGACGGATTTATGAATGTATTTATGGACCAATTTATAAATCGATTTATTGATGGATTTTTGACTGAAATTATGGATGGACTTATTGACGCATTTATGAATGGATTTATGGATGGCTTTATGAATGAATTTATGGACGGATTTGTGGATGGATTTATTAACGGATTTATGAATGGATTTACGGATCGATTTGTGGCTGGAGTTATGGATGAATTTTTTGATAGATTTATGTATGGATTTGTGGATAGATTTATAGATGTAATTGTGGATGGGTTTATGGACCAATTTATAAATTGATTTAGGGATTGATTTATGACTGGATTTAGGGATGGTTTTGTGGATCGATTTATTGACGGATTTATGAATGCATTTATGGATGGATTTGTGGTTGGATTTATGGATGGATTTGTGTATAGATTTATGGATGTATTTGAGGATGGATTTATGGACCAATTGATAAATCGATTTATGACTGGATTTATGAATGGATTTATGGACCAATTTATAAATCGATTTATTGATGGATTTTTGACTGAAATTATGGATGAATTTGTGGATGGACTTATTGACGCATTTATGAATGGATTTATGGATGGATTTATGAATGAATTTATGGACGGATTTATGGATGGATTTATTAACGGATTTATGAATGGATTTACGGATGAATTTTTGGATAGATTTATGTATGGATTTGTGGATAGATTTATAGATGTAATTGTGGATGGGTTTATAGACCAATTTATAAATCGATTTAGGGATGGTTTTGTGCATCGATTTATTGACGAATTTATAAATGTATTTATGGATGGATTTGTGGGTGGATTTATGGATAGATTTGTGGATAGATTTATGGATGTATTTGAGGATGAGTTTATGGACCAATTTATAAATCGATTTATGAGTGGATTTATGGATGGATTTATTGACGTATTTGTGGATGAATTTATGGACCAATTTATAAATCTATTTATGGATGGATTTATGAATAGATTTATGGATGTATTTGTGGATGGATTTATTGACGGATTTATGAATGGATTTATGGATGGACTTGTGGATAGATTTATGGATGTTTTTGAAGATGGATTTACGGATCAATATATAAATCGATTTATCGATGAATTTATGAATAGATTTATGCATGGATTTATTGACTTATGTATGGATGGATTTATGTACAAATTCTACATTAATGCTTAACGATAGTACTGCACTACTTTACCTAGATCAGAATGATGCCAAAAACAGGCCTAACAAACGCGCAACGCAGATCGCCTAGGTGGTGAAAGGGTTGTCGGCCGATGATCAACGAATTATGCGAGTGTATGACTGAAATATAACTGGTGCTTCTTGATTGTAAACTCTTGTTTTTGCTTCACGATACCATAAACGAATTACGGGAGAGCATGACTGAAATGGAAGAAGTAGCATTTTATTAGTCATAAACAATTGTTATTGCTTCGTGAAATCGTGGACGACAACAAAAAGAAAACGCTAATTTTCGTTACCAGACGTAGACACTATTAACTACATATAATAACTGTAATGAGTTTTCAAGCCGTAACCTAAGTAACTTTTGATACATCTAATACGCATGTCTTTCTCGGTTACCTTGCTCCAAACCCATATGAGTACGGCGGGGTTCTTGACGGATGATAACGAATTATGCGAGTGTACGACTGAAATCGAGGTAGTGCTTATTAGCCCCGAAGTATTCCTTTTGCTTCGTGAAGTAAATTTTGTGTTCATCCATTACCAACGCACCGCGAGCATATCTGCACGTGTAGAGCTGACTTTTACGTTTATTATAAATGGAATGCTTAATTTAGGACATACGATATACGTTACAGATTAGTACTCAATATTGTATGGTATTTTATCATACCTAATCGAGTTACGCAACTCGTATTAATATGCAGACAACTGACTAGTATTAATAATGAGAATAATAAACAAGACTTATCAGAGTTACTTAATTTGTGGAGGATTTGTTACATGCAGAAAACACATTTTAAACGTGACATATTTACACCCCCGCCCTCCTTTCCAGTGTGTTCGCCCCGGCACGGATTTACTTTTAAAAAGAGGAAATCTCGTGTATTTTATTCTCCTCGAGCGCGCTCCACGTCGAAGCAAACTCGTTTTTCCCTCTCACGATTGAATAAGTGCAAATCCTTTTTTATGTAAGTCCGTTCATTTCAGGGTTTAAAGCGATCAGTAACGACGTTACGAGGAGGGACCCTCGGATATGCCGAGATCGTGGCCGTAAAGGTGAGACCGGAACTGACTGAACCCCGGCCCGGAAAGCCATAGTCACCCCCTTTTTTTTTAGTCTCTCTCGCTCTCTCGACTTTTTTTAACATTTTTTTTTTAGCGCACTTACTTTCTATGTGTTCTTCTCTCTTTTTTGGGTGTTTCGCTGTTTGCGGTAGATAGTCGCACCACATTTTCCTCCATCCACCCCCATCCGCCAACCCCACCCCAAATTCCATTCTCTACTCTTTGTATTTCGTAGATGTTATTTAGTGTTTATATTTTTTTGTGTTATGGGCACATTTCACGTTTCTCTGCAGGTATGATGGGTTTGGTTTGTTTGATGACCTCTTTAACGTTCACGTTAACTTTTAATTTTTAATTATTCTAGTTCTCTGTTGCTGTTGCTGCGGCTGCTGCGTAGGGTTTGCTCTGGCATGCGCGAAAAGGGATGACGGCCGATGAATAAATAATTATTATTACTGTTAATTAATTTTATTTTATAAATTTTTTTCGTTTAATTAACTGTTGCTAGTTTTACTTTTTTCCTTTGCCGTACTCACAAGTAGTTGTTTTAGGGGTTACAAGAACGAGGCCATAACGTTTCAGCCGAAACTGTCATCACTCTCAAAGTGAGTTTTAATAATAACACTAACTTACTTTTCTTACTCTTTCTCTCGACTTTAATCTCAGCGCTATTTATTAACATTTGCTTTTTGTCTTATTTAATAATAGATCGAGTTTCTATTGTAGGCAAACCGAAAACTAATGTTTGCTCACTTATACCGCCTACCGGTTGTTGTTGCAGGAATTCAGTGAGAATGCCTATGTTCACATTTTGCATCAACGACCGGTGTACCACCTACCTTCTGTTTCATAATCCACGCCTACAAAAATCGATTTTTTTAACTTTCCTTTAAATTAATATCTTGTTTGTTCAACTGCATCAATTTTTTTTCGTAATTATTCTCTGCGCTGTGCTTACCGACGCAAAATACCCGACGTTTCGCTGCTGATCGATGGCCTTCTACAAGTTGAGAAATATTAGCAATTTTCTCAAAGTTGAGAAATTAAACTAATAACACATTTCCCTGCCGATAACTTTCCTTTAAATCGATGAGAAACTTTCCCTCGCAACTTTATTACCGTTAAGAAACATTTACTGTTTTCTCATAATTTGAGAAATTAAATTCATCAAACGAAGACTTTCGTTTAATTAGTGATTGTAACTTCTCGTAGGTTCGTGGATTTGTGCTGAGAAACAGAACAGAAAGCTTTATTATAATTCAGAAACATTTACTGTTTTCTCAAAATTTGAGAAATTAAATTCATGAAACAAAGCCTTCATTTAATTGGTGATTATAACTTCTCGTAGGTTCGTGGAATAGTGCTGAGTTTATTACACAACTGAGAAGCGAAATATCGGCAATTCAAGGTTAATGGCGTTTCTAGGTAGAGAAAAAATAATAACTTTCTCAAATTGTCCAATTTCTCAAAACTGAAAAAATTAAAATAATAAAATATAATTAAAATAATAAAACAAATGAAATACCTAGGTTTCGTTGGTCGATGAACGCGCATAGGTTTCTCACTGTTGAGAAATTTTGATAATTTTTTCACACTTGAGGTGAGAAATAGTGATATTTCATTGGTAAAATGTTTTCTCGTTTGAGAGAAGTTATGAAAAACCTTCACAGCTTTCTCAAGAACATTCATTCCTTAAGATTGAGAAAATTTACCACCGATTTCTCTGAATTGAGAAAGTTAAAATGTAAAATGCGTGGTACCTAGGTTTTGTGTATCGATAAACAGAAGTAGTTTTCTCAAGATTTGAGATTTTTTCAAAATTGAGATGTGATACACAGAAACTTCAAAAAAAAAAAAACTTCTCATTATTGAGAACTCAAGTTTTTTTTTTAACTAAGTTGAGAAACATTCATAGCTTTCTCAAAATAGAGAAGCACTGACCAATTTCTCAAAATTGAAATAACTGAATAATTATAAAACATACTGTTTCGTAAATCGGGAAATATACCTAAATTTCACAAGTTCTCTTAAATTGAGAAACATTCGCAGCATTCTCAAGTTTGAGAAACAACGGCTAATTTCTTAAAATTGAGAAAATTTAAATTATTTTTTCGTTTCGTTGGTCGACGATCAAACGTAGGTTTCTCAAGATTGAGAAACAAATATTTTTCTTTCAAAATTAAAATGCAAAATATCGAAGCTTTACTGCAATAGCTTTTCCGAAGTTGTGAAAAATCTACAAGTTTTTCAAGAGTGAATAACATTAGCACCTTTTTCAAAATTGAGAAAATTACAATTATGAAGCGAAACACTCAGGTTTCTCAAGAATGAGAAACTTTGACAAATTTCTCAAAATTGAAATGCGGGAACTAACATGTTTGGCTTATCTTAATTCACAAATTTCTCAAAATTTAAAAACTTTGGTACACGTTCTCAAAATTGAAAAAATTAAAATTATGAGACGGTAGATTTAAGTCTCCCTTGTGATACTTTTTAATAAGTTAACAAAAATGAGAAACTGGTAGATTTTTCAAAATTGGGGTGCGAAAACATTTAGCGAACGAGAATGTTTAACTTTTCTCGAGCTAAAAAAATGCTCACAATTTTCTCAACATTGAAAAGTATTTTCACCCTTCGATTGAGAAAATTAAAATTATAAAACGAAACAAAGTTAACAAACATTCATAGATCTCTTAAAAATGAGAAATGTTGATTGATTTTTCAAAATTGGAATGCAGAAACCGTCACGTTCAGCTTTTCTTGAGTTCTGAAATTTTCACAATTTTCTCAGGGTTGATTGGTACCTTTCTCAAAACCGAGAAAATTAAAATTATATAGACGAGAGACCTGCGTCTCATTGGTGACACTTTTTAATAAGTCATAGATTTCTCAAGAATTCGTAGGTTTCTCACAAATGAGAAAGTTTGATAGATTTTCCAAAACTGGAATGCGAAAAACCGACTTTTCTTGAATTAAGAAATGTTTGCAATTTTCTTAAGACTGAAAAACATTTCTCAAGATTGAGAAAATTGAAATTACGAGATGTTTCGCTCTTTCCCTTTTTAATAAGTTAACAAATACTTGTAGATTTCTCAAAAATCAGAAACTGATTGAGATGCTAAGGGCCGACATTTTTAATTTCTCAAGATTTAAAACCTTTATTAAATTTCTGAATGTTGAGACAATTAAAAGTTTAAAGCCTATCGTGGGTTTCTCGAGATTGAGAGAGATAAATATCGAAATTTTTAACTCTTATTAAGCTGAAAAATATTCACAAGTTTCTCAAAATTGAAACTAAATTAAACTAGACAAAATTAATTTTTTTTTAATCTTTCATAGGTTTGTCGAGATTGAAACATTTTTGCAAGAAATGAGAGACGACATGCTCTGCCATTCATTGCTAAATAGCTTTCCGCAAGTTGAGAAACATTCACAGCTTCTACGAGATTGAAAAACTGATTATTTTTCTCAAGACGAAGAAAATTTAAACTGTATTGTAAAATCAAAGACCTACGGTTTGCTAGTGTCAGCTAATTTGACAAGCGTAAATTGACAAATGTTCGTAGGTTTTTCAAGATTGAGAAACTTTGACGTCTTCAACATTTTCTCAAAATTAAGAAAATTCGAATTGTATTGCAAAATCAAAGACCTGCGGTTTCTTGGTGACAGACAGTTTGACAGGCGTAAATTGACAAACGTTCATAGGTTTTTCGAAATTGAGAAACTTTTACTTTTTTTTTTGTTTTCAAAATTGAGATGCGTGGCAGTTTTCTCTAAAATTGAGACGCGCTTGTAGCTTTCCGAAGAAAGTTAAGATCACAGTGAAACGTCGATGGCTATTTCTGTCAATTCAAGCTATTGGCACATTTACAGTCACATTAAAAAAAAAAAACTATTAAAAAATTAATTTGATAGTTGGTGCAAACAAAAACAAAAACACAAACAAGAAGACAAGAACAAAAAAGTAAATAAAATTAATTAAGTTAATCAAACAATGGTTTTTAAAGGTCTAAGATTAACAAACACAAAAGAATAAAGGTTTCTTCATTGTAAATAAAATGGAGCAAAAGAAAAGCTTGGCAAAGTTTTAAACGAGCAAACATTTTTTTTGCTCGGTTTTCCTGACTTTCATTTCTCTATTAAGTTCTTACTTCTTCTCATCTTCTTTCCTTTAACAGCTTCCAATCAGAAACAGATTTCAAGTTTCTTATATTAGCGTTCGCTAATAAGTTCGTTTATCTTTGCACGTTAAGTGCAAAGAAGATACGAGGCAATTTAAATTCACACACGGCTTAATTAAACACTTAATTAGCGACGACAAAAAAAAAAAGAAATAGAAAGGAAGAACGAAACCACCGGCGTTTTAAATTACGTTAATTGACATATCATAAGTTTGTTTGGCTTTGGATGGGGGGCTTAAGCCAAGCCACCATAAATCAGATATGGTGGAAGTTGGTCCCATATTTTACATTCATTAACGACGCCGGCTAATTATGTTTGCACATGCAGTTAACTATTCACTTAGCCGATCTCGTTTATCTCTCTAACCATGAACGAACAAGCGAACGTGCGTGCACCTGGCCATCTTGATAAATGCAGTAAGTTTTATTAATCACGTGTCTTGTTGTGTCTAATTATTATTAACCCTTGACGTAGATTTTTTTTTCTTGTGTTGGTAATTATTTGCTGAACGCATGTCTGTTGAGCGTGTTACTGTCGCATCAGTAGGTATTAAAACGTACTCAAATTTCCTTTCAATCGTTTATAATTTTTAATTCCCGCGCTGCTCCCGCGTTTTAGCCCGCGCTGGCTTGGCCCGCGCAAGCGCGCAGGAAGTAAAAATGAAAGCGCACTCGAAATTAAATTAATGTTTCAAACAGGGTGAACCAGGGGAGCCAGGCCCGCCCGGACCACCGGGTCCTCCCGGACCCGAGGGAATGCCGGGGCACGACGGACGACAGGGGATTCCCGGAGAACCAGGCCCTGCTGGTGAAAGGGGAGAGCCCGGACCTCTCGGTCCGATGGGACCGCCCGGAATGGACGGATTGATCGGACCGAAAGTAAGTTTTAGCGTGTATTTAATAATGTTGCAAGTAAAAATGAAGCCAAGCAGCTGTTCAAACATTTCAATTTATACTCCAATTAATTTTTGCTCTCTGCATGTTTAACTTATTCCCAGCATCAACGTTCAAGATAATAAAAACTCTGCTGATGTCATATCTGTCAAACTAAATTAGAGTGATTGGTAGAAGTGATATACAAACATGCACGCTTCAGCTCTACCAACCTTGATCTATAATAAATGCAGGACTTCGAACTCGACATCTTTAAAAAAACATTTAATTTAGTATTACTATAAATGAGCGTGTCCCAAACAGTGTAAGTGTGTACGTGTTTTAAAAATTAAAATGACACGAAACAATTGCACTTTGGATTGTTTAGTAGTGATATCCAACGGTGGCTACAGTTTTCTTCTGTAACCGAAAAGTACTGCAGTTTTCTGTCACCAGACAGGCATGCACTACGCAGGCGCTAAATACCTAAATATCGGGACTTTTGCCAAAAATAATTTTATTTTCGTATAATATAATAATAACAGATGGCGCTCTCATAATGAGAGCGACGTTGTCACGTCTACCTACAAACCATAGTGGCGACCGCGCGGACGCTGTTGCCAAAACCGGTTCAATCGATTGTGACTGTTACAATTTACTGTTACATTAAGGGCCATTTGCACCACTTTCAGTTAAAATTTAAGCTCCACTTAACTCCATAGAAACAATTGTTGCAACAAACGTTTCTATGGAATTAAGTGGAGCTTAAATTTTAACTGAAAGTGGTGCAAATGGCCCTATGACCCAGTTTTAGAATGACGGTTTAACTTTGAACCATTCACAACAATTGTTAAAATAATCGTCGCTGAGGGTTTAAGCCTCAGCTCAAAGTTGAGCTGCAATTGAATCGATGAGTGCATGATGGTGTTCAGCCCAAATTTACTGTGTTGAGAAAACTACAAATAACTTTTTCTAGATTTTTATTTTAAGTAATTATTGGCTTCAGGAGGCGTCAGATATTCTTATCTGAAAGAATTTCGAGTCAATGATTCATTTAAAATAAAAATCTAGAAAGTTATTTGTTGTTTTCTCAACACAGTCAATTTGACCTGAACTCGTTTTTACACTCGTCGATTCAATTGTAGTCGTAGTGTCAAGTTTGCCTCCTTCAATAGTGTCTCAATATTTTGTTCTTAATATCGATAGGTTTTCTTTTCAACAGAAGAGTCTTGACTAGTTCGGAACCATCAAAGACAGTTGCCCATCGAAGTTTTGACCGATTTTAACAGCACCATCAAATGTATAATTTTGACAGATGCTTGCTATTGACGCTCTCGAACTAGTTAGAAGTTGTTGTTGGAACAAAGCTAAAAACAAACTGTTACTAAATGAAATTTTTAATGAAATGGTTCTAACCGACATGACATCCAATTAACCGAAATTCAGAGAAAAAACAACCGCTGTTGCAACTGACTTTGTTTGTCATTTTTAACAATAGATGGCGCTAAATTGATAGGAAGGTTTGTTGATGTGAAGCTACAATAAATAAATTAATTAAATTAAAAGCGAAGAGTGGATCAAAAGAAATGAGTCAGTTTATACAACAACTGGGGACAGGCTGAGACAATTAGGAAGAGTTTCCGTTCGCCAGGGCAACAAGTAAAAACCGAAAAATGTCGTCGTTTAATGCAGGAAACGACTGCGTGGTTCATGCACGCCAAAAATTAACAAAGTCAAACTTGGCCTTACCCCTGATTCAGTAAGGAAGTGTTTGGACGAACCGAAACCAACGTGACATCAACAAAAGCCAGCTGCGCATAAGATGACATGAGTGCCAACCAACTGCATCAAAGGTCAAGTACGAACGTAATTTATCTTTCCGTCGAAATAACAAGAGGACAGACAAAAAAATGTAAATCGCAGGAACCATATTAAATTATTACGATTTCGAGGTTCGCAAATAAAACTCGTCGACTATTCCTAAGCACTTTATTAAAACGCAACCGTTTTAATAAACAGAGTACTTTCTATTACGTCGCCACTTATGGTTTCGTGATACTTCGCATTCTTATATATAGGCAAGCCCACATACTCCAGAAACGTATCGAGGGATTCGGGTACCTGCCAGAGAGTTCTAGGCCTTTCCGGACCCTCCAGGATTAATCAAGGACGGAGGCACGCTGTCTGACCACCCGGGCTCACGGCGTAACAATATCACAAAAACTGAGACGTCGCCGAATTTTATGACCGGTCTCGACTTTTAGAATAAACATTCAACTTAAATCCCACGAAAAGCTTGACAAACTTAGCTGGTAAACGATTGTGCAGTCAATGCTAAAAATGGAAATTCCGGGCCGATAAAAATTTTTAATTGAGGCGATTAAAATACCGACGTAGCAAAAATCGTAATCGCCGAAGCGTTCTGACGTGTACAAAGAAAAAAAAAACTGTCTGCGAAATGCACCACAAAATTAAATCTGAAACTGTTCTGAGGTTTTTATATTTTGCACCCTACCTACAGGGTTTATTTTATGAACTAGAGAAAAACTTTAAATGCAAAAGTTGTAGGGTTTTATGCCTATTTTCTTTTAGAGATATCACAAAAAAACAAAAGCGCATCGCAAATTAGAGAAAAAAATACAACTTTTTGTTTTTTAAATAGAACATCCTGTATATTGTTTGCTAAGATGAAAGATCATGTTTTCCTGATTTCAAAAATATATAATATGTTGACATTTGCCGCGGCCGTTCGTGATATAATTAAGTTTAAAATATCACTATAATGGCGTTTAAAAAATCAAGACGGCCTAGAAAGGCGCTTACAAATGTTCTAAATGGCTGTTTTAGTTATATTTAGTAAAAAGCAATAGAAATTAATATAAAAAGCAAATTTCCAGGCCGCCTTAATATTTTATATATTTAATTGATTGATATTCTGATCTCAAATATCTCACAAATGGCTCTTCCAAACATCAACATATGATGATCTTTCATCTTAGCAAACAATATACAGGTTGTTCCATTTGAAAAAACAAAAATTGTATTTTTTTCTCCAATTTGCGATGCGCTTTTGTTTCTTGTGATAAGTCTAAAAGATAATAGACATAAAACCCTACAACTTTTGCATTTAAAGTTTTTCTCTAAAATATAAAGAAAAACCTGTACAAATAAATCGGTCCGCGAATTGCACCACAAAATTAGATCGAACCGTGGGACGCACTTTCTGTCATAAAAATACAACTATTCTGCGGCGAAGGTGTGTTAATAAAAACAACTTAACGTAATAAAAGCAGGTGAGAAACTCCGTCGTTATAGGTTCACACGATTTCCGAACATTGCGCCATCGAAACTAAGAAATGCGATTTAAAATGTGACATATACAGGATGACTTTTGAAAAGCAGTTTTTCAAACCGTAACATGTGCGTGCGTGGAACAAAAGAATGTCAAATATTACATGAAAAAATTAATTAGGCTTTCAGAAATCAAAGGAAATTCGACGAAGTACAAAGAGAAGCAGAAACGAGAAACAAAAGCCGGATTGGATGGTTACAAAATCGAGACTGACAAGCCGACAAAAAACAGAAATTGCGGGAATCTTGGAAAAAATAATAATTAAACCGATTGAAAAGAAAAACAAAACCACCAATTTTTTATTTTTTTTTTGTGTTTATAAAAGGAAACAAGAAAATTGAAACGCGAAGAATAAATGAAAGCTGAATTTAAAAAGAAATAATAAAGGAAATGCTAACAAGAAAAACTTTTATTGATCAGATTTGCTTTGATTTTCAGAAGCGTGCGATCCTTCATTTGTTATTTTTGCTTGACTACCAAGAAAAACAGATGGTGGCGAACGTCAGGAAACAAAAGAAAGCTCTATTTATTCGATTTTCATTTTCAAATGAACCTTTCTTACTTCAAAAAGAAAGGATTACAATGAAGTACGCTACGTATTAAAAAAAACAAATGAAACTTTTACTTGCAAGAAGGAAAAAGATGAAGTTCAGAGACAATTGAAAGCTTCATTCGATTATCAAAAAATTCGCATCTACAGGAAATCGTCAATGTCTCATTTTTCTGTTTTCTTTCAAAGAAAAAAAAATGATTATGAGTAAAAAAACTATAAGGAAGAACAGATAAAAAAAACAAATGAAATTTTTGCTTACGAGAAGAAGAAAATCAAGGGCAAAAGACGATTGAAACCTCGATTTGCTTATCAAATGTTTCGCACTGGAAATCGTCAATCGTCAAAAGAAGAACAGATAAAAAAAACAAATGAATTTTTTGCTTACAAGAAGAAAAAGAAGAAGAAAATGAAAGGCAAAAAATGATTGAAAGCTCGATTTGATTATCAAATGTTTCGCAACGGAAATCGTCAATTTCTCAGTTTAGAAGACAAAAAAAAAATAAGAGAGAAAACAAACGAAAGCTTGATTCGATTAAATCAAAAGGTTCGTCAATTTCTGATTTGTTTTGGGCTTCTTTTGCTTTATGAAAAAATGAGAAAGAAATGAAATACATGCAGAAACAAATGAACGCGCGATTTGGTTTTCAAACGATTCGTCAATTTTTCTTTTGTTCTTATTTGTTAGTTTGTCTTTTTATCTTCAATGGGTCCTAACCGATTAAGTATCGACGATCGTCTTTTGTCTTTGTTCAATTCTGCACTTCGTCGTTGTTTGTTGCGGTTCTCTTTTGTTTCTTTTCGTGTATGTAAACATCCAGCGTTGCCTTATCAAAAAATACAACTGGCAACAGTTTATTTATTGTTTATACGTTAACCCTCGTAATAAAAATTTACGTCGCAGTTAAGTAAGTTCGGTAACTTGAATTCCAAACGCCAGCATGGAATCCCCCCTCATTTTTCTACGCGCGCGCATTTCAAGAGATACAATATTTAATAGATTTCGTTTCTTTGCCTAAATTCAATAAAGTGTGCTTTTTAAAATAGGGCGACAAAGGAGCAGTGGGGACAACACTCAGTGTTGCCTCGTCAAAAAAATACAACTGTGGCAACAGTGTTATTTATTTCTGCGTTAACCCTCGTAATAAACAAATTTACGTCGCAGGTAATTTAATTAATTTCGTAAAGTTGGTGCAACATTGCAAGTAAGTTCGGCAACTTGAATTTCAATCGCCAGCATGGAATCCCCCACCCTCATTTTTCTACGCGCGCATTTCGAGAGATACAATATTTAATAGATTTCGTTTCTTTTTATCTAAATTCAATAAAGTGTGCTTTCTAAAATAGGGCGACAAAGGAGCAGTGGGGATGATGGGCAGCCCAGGATACACAGGCATACCGGGACCCATGGGTTTACCTGTGAGAATCTTTTCTGATCATTAAACTAATTATTATCATTAAAACGAATTCGATAGGAAAATAACAGCTAATATTTCTGATTGCCAGGGAATACCCGGTAGAAACGGATCGAAAGGTGAACGTGTAAGTGACTTTATTTTCCAAAGTATGAGGGAATAAAAATTAACAAAAACGTAGTCCTCGTAGTATTATTATTAATACGTGTAGTTAAATATTACTCCTGTAAAACTAACCTGTGCACTTGGTTGTAAATAAATAAATAAATAAATAAATAAAATAAAAAAAAAAATAAGTAGGTAGGCCTCTTACTAATTATAATATTATATAGAAATAAGAAGAAGAAGAATAATGAATTAGTAGTAGGTACTAACAGGAAGGGGAGTAAGTTTCATTTGTGTGAGCACAAGGGATTAGCGTTTGAATTTGTTTCAGGGCGATAAGGGAGACAAAGGCGAGCGCGGTTTAACTACGACCCTAACAGGTGATCAATTCCCGACCGGGATAATCGAAGGACCACCGGGACCTCCAGGCCCACCTGGTAACTATTTCCTTTTTTTTGTTTCTTTACTCCCGCCCGCCTTATCGCAATAATAAAATAATTTATTTCGCGACTAAATTTGTTTCTATCTGGTCGCAAACCGGGGGATTTACACGCCGACCAAATTTCATCATGTTGTACATACACACAATAGCAATAAGAATACTAAAGAACTTGGTAATTTGCGAGGTGAGAAAGGTGAACCCGGCCCAGTGGGACCGCCCGGCTTACCGGGAGAAAAAGGAGCGCGAGGGAGGCGAGGAAAAAGGGTAACGTACCTCAAATAGTTTACTCTGTTGGCCACAATGTCATGAGACGGAAGCCGGAAGCGACGAACTTTAGATGAAGTCGTCGTCGTCGTCGTCGTCGCTCGCCGGTTCGATTGATTTCATTCTATGCGCGTTCAATAGTTTCATGACATTGTTTACGATCTAACCAAACCACATTTCATAGCATAGCTTCATGTGTTAGCATAAAATGGGGGAACTACTGGCGTGCATGGGAGGTGAAAAGTTTTTGTTTGTTTTTTTTTTTTAAGTATAACAGTAGAGTACTAAATGTTAGGGACTTTAGGACTGGGGAATTTATTGGGACGCATGAAATGTCATTGAAAAATAACCTAAAAATCAATTCGATTCAAAAATTCGTTAAAGAGAGTTAAAATTGGGCACATCAAAAAAATAAAAAATTAAAATCGACACCCGAAAATGGTTTCATTTCTGAACCAGAACCAACCAGAAATACAGTCGGAAGCAAAAAAAAAGTAGACAAACTACAGTTTCCTGTAATTATTCTTTCTCAAAATGCCATAGATTAAAGACGAATTCACAGATTTTACCAAAGTTAAATTTTTATAGCTTTTAACTTTTTTAAATGTTATCTGTGAAGTCGTTTTTAATCATTGTTATTTTCGGAAAGAATGATTACAGGAAACTGTAGTTTGTCTACTTTTCTTTGCTTCCGACCGTAGTTGAGAAAAGGCTTAAAGCTTGAACAAAGTCTAGTTACAAGCTTTCTTAGCTTTTGATTGAAACGCCGTAAGAAGCTCCTGGGGGTTATAGTCCACATCATTTAAATTACTGTCGAAATCACTAAAAAGAAAATTACAGTTTCCTGTAATTTTTCCTTCATTTCTCCAAAATGGTACTGTTGTTAACCGTTAAGATATCCAAAGGAAACTGGATCTGTGGGTTTCTGCCAAAAACATAAACAAAAGACGATCGAGATTGTTTAACAAACTTCAACTTCTTTCTCAAAATGCCATAGATTAAAGACGAATTCACAGATTTTACCAAAGTTAATTTTGATAGCTTTTTTAACTTTTTTAAATGTTGTCTGTGAGGTCGTCTTTAATCCATACCATTTTCGGAAAGAATGATTACAGGAAACTGCGGTTTGTCTACTTTTTTTTACTTCCCACTGTAGTTGAGAAAAGGCTTAAAGCTTGAACAGAGTCTAGTTACAAGACTTCTTAGCTTTTGATTGAAACACCGTAAGAAGGTCCTGGGAGTTATAGTCCACATCATTTAAAATACTATCGAAATCATTAAGAAAAAAATTACAGTTTCCTGTAATTCTTCCTTCATTTCTCCAAAATGGCACTTTTGTTTAAAAACGACTTCACGAAAGCTTGCAAGTTTCACAGGCTCAAAACCTTCGTATAATCTGCGAAGTCGCATTTAAGCAGTACCATTTCGCAGAAAGAGAAATTACAGGAAACTGTAAGTGTTTACCATTTTTTGCTTTCGACCGTACTTATGTGTTTAGGCACAACTTTTTATTTCTGGGCCAGGGCATATAAAAAGTAGCTGTAAAATCGCTCAGACTGACTCAGAGGCCCTCCTTAATTTAGACACCCCAAAATAACAATAATTTATTTCTGGACCAAGGCAATTGGGCACCTGAGAAAATTATTATTTTTGGACCAGGGAGAAAATCATAGATTTTAAGTCTCAAAAGCCGCGCTTGATTTTTGAACGCCCAACAAACGTTCGTTTGGACAGTGTTCGAATAAAAGTAGTTGACTTTTAACATTTTGGGTGCGTTCAGAAAATCCAACGGTTCAGAAACAACGCGCCAACGCGTTTGCTTCCAAAATCTGTCAACAATTTTAGCCGCCCCTCCATTTACAACACATTTGAATTCCAATCATCGATTAATCAAATTCACTTGAAATTCACTGATTGCATTTCATTTGCTATTATTCAGTTCGTGATTAGTGATGAATGGAGATCGGAATCGCATATTTTGACGTCATCAAGTGAGCGACGCGAATACAATTAATAGACTGATTCTGAAATCTCTTCCGACTTGACCTAAATTCTGGAACTTCCTGCGGCGTCACTATCTGAGATAAACCGATCCTGATGAGGAGGAAAAAAAATTCTAGGTCAAGGTTGGAGAAAGTCCCAAGTCAGTGTCCTTAAGCTTCAAGGTTCGGAATCTGGAACGTACTCAATAAGTAATAAATGAAATTGGCGTCCTGTTTATTAAATTTTGAAAAACGTGGTAATTGATCGGGTTTTTAGGACAAAAAAATGATTCTAAATCATTCAGCTGACCAGTTTCAGTTTTATTTTAAAATCTTCCTCAAAGCCTAAAAGGTATACAGTGAAATTCTATCAACTAGATTGATAGATAGTTGATAGAATCTCACTGTACACCTTTTAGGCTCTGAGGAAGGTTTTAAAATAAAAGCGAAACTGGTCAGCTGAATGATTTGGAATCATTTTTTTGTCCTAAAAACCCGATCAATTACCACGTTTTTCAAAAAGTACTCAATAAGGATAAACGACTAGAAATATTGTAGTCAACGACGGAGGAGGTTCCAAATCAAAATCAAGGGTAAATCGATTCTGGAATCTCCTCTTCAAGGACAAACGCCTGGAAAATTTCGGAGAAAAGTTCGGAGGAAGTTCCAGAATTGATTTAGACCTGGAACTTCCCCCACGAGGAGAAACGACCGAATAAATTCTAAGTTAACGACGGAGGAGGTTCCAGATCAAAATCGAGGGAAAATCGATTTTGGAACCTCCTCCAACCTTAACCTAAAATTTTTCATATCATTTCTTCTTGATGGGAAACTTCCAGAATCGGCTGGAATCTACTGATAGACTCTTTGATAATATCGCCAAAAACTAATAACAATAAGTTGGAAGTCCGAACACTTCCTCAGATTATTCTTCGAAAAGAACTCTAAAATGCAAACGAATCAAAAATAAATTCATCGATTTTTCAATAACGAATTGTCAAAATATGTGATTCCGATCTCTAGCGATAAACAAAGAAGTGATTGAGCTTCTTCTCTCTCACCTCCTGCTGATCAAGCTGGTTTTTACAATCGGTATTTAGTTTGGTGTGATTTCATACATATTTTGAGGTTATGTTCATTTAATTTAAAAATATCATGGAAACTTTGTGTTCGCTTTAAAATCAATTCAGTTCAAAATCAAATCGATTTAATTGGTGCTTCCTTTCGCTTAAAAGTTTGAATCGTATTTCGAATAGTTTGGACCTGAATTTCGTAGTTGCTGCAACAACGAAACACCTGACTTGAATTTTTTATTGACAGTTTATTTGTAAATAATAACCATAATTCAATCCAAATTAAAAACAGAGAGATTCAAAGAAAAGAATGTCTGTTTTTGAATCAAAACAAGTTTGGATCATGATTTTGTGAGCGAAAGAAAGCACCTAATTTTGGATAATATGAAGTGAGGTTATGTAGAACCGCGTTAGACATATCGTTGTACAAAACACGCGCATTTACCTTAATCTAACTGCTTAGAATAAATTACAAGAATTGTTTCGTGTCGAAAGAACTAAACGCAATAAATTCTTCTCTCACAGCAAATTCTTTCGTAATATTTATAAGGAGTGTTCAATAAACCAACTGACGTTTAACGAATGAGGGTGAGTTCATAGAGGTTGGCTACATTGATATACATTCCCGGTATTATGCTGATTGTATAAGACATTAGTTTTTTTTCGATAATACTCATGCTCTATCAACATCGGGGTACTCTCCCACCTAATGAATCAGGCCTATGTGGAGGGGGCGTTGGCCCAATCCAAGTTGATACATAAACTCATAAACCATTCTTATGTAATTAAATGTTCTTGATTTTTACATTATTACACATACATTCACCGGCAAGAGTTGGGGAATTGATAAGAGGTTCACAATGTCAAGGAAAAGTTGGGAAATTTGCTTGTTTTAAGGGGCGAATAGTTTTGCGCCGATTCTAATCGCGCGTCTTTGCGACGACTTACGGACTGGTCACAAATAAAATTCAAGGTCGCGCTGAAAATAAAACTCGCAAAGCGCTTCGTTGTAAACCTCTGAAGCTTTTAATGCCGCAGAAATTAATTGAGAAGCCGAAAGTTTGAATGCAAATTCGTTTTTTTATAAAATTACAGAAAAAAAAATGGAAAATTGTTTTAAATATTAACAAAATTAGGAAAACTGCATAGTCTAAGTGAATTATGGAAAAATTTGCCGCGTTTTTAACGAACAAAAAAATGTTTGCGGTGTCTTCAATGTAGGCAGCCGTGCGAACGATCTTGTACATTCGGTTGCCTATACCAAGACTTAGTTTTCTGAAAGAATCTAATTTGTTGTTTTATTTTAAACAAACAGCGCGTGTTATTAAAATTAAAATTAAAACCTCGAAATGATTTTCATTTAAGATAATTCAAAAATTTTCTCCACAATACACGTGACGATAAAATAAAAATGAAATAATTACTAAGTATGTTATCTGAAATCAAAATATGTAAAAATTAGGAGTTAGTATTAGTATAATCGTGGTCAGTGGTGTAAGTTAGTTTTTTGATTAAAAGTCAGGGAATATTTCAATGAAAATAAAGTTCAAACCCTGCAGTTCAATGGTCTGGAAATTAAAAAAAAAAGAAAACAATATAAGATAAAATCCAGGCGGAGAAAATGTAGAAATATTCAAATATTTTTCCACCTAAAAATAAAAATATTTTGCCTAAATTGTCTTGGTCCATAAGTACAAAAGAAAATTGCTTAGGGCTATTGAATTTCTCAGTGGTTTTTTTGTAACACTTTTTCCAGTGATTTTTGATGAACCGTCTCAAGTGGAATATAACATTTTTAAATGTTTTATTTTTTTCAACGATAATTTCGTGTGCCCAAATCGCCCAAATGCTCCGAAAATACATGTTTTAACGTTCAGTACTCTACAAAGCACTTAATTTTTCTTCTTTCTTGGAAACGAGGCTCTTAAAAATTTCTGGCTAGAAGGAAACGTATCTTTGCATTTCTTGCGCAAGTTAGAAGAACGCCGCACGCCGACGCTTAAATCTTTTATTTTATTTTTTATCTTTTCTGAATTCTGGTTTCTGATTTTAATAATCACATTTTGCATGGATTGTGCCTGTGACGATTGCGGTTCTTGTTTTTGCATTTGCATTTGCTTAATTTTATTAATTTTATTTTCAGCAGACCTTCGTAATACATATAATTTTTTTCCTATTCTTATTTTTTTAGTTAATTTTTTTACAAAATCAAAATTAGTCTCATTGAAAGAAGGGTTTTTTTTTTCTTATTCTTGCAATTTGTGTCGCGCCTTGAAGGATGTACAGAGAACATATAGAACAGAGTTAATCAACATCATTTAATTCAAAAAATAAAATTAAAAATTATTTGCCCCAAAACGATGCGCGGTAGAAGTAATCGTAAACACTTCAATTAACATAATCACTAATTGTTTTGTAAGGTAATGTATCATCTACATGGTCAGGTCATGAAGTTTTATTTATTTTCTATTAAGTCTGCTCAAAATGTAAAAACCAGCGATTTCCGTGTCAGTACTGACAACTGCTTCAAGTAAAAAAAAGAGAGTCTGTCTGCTTCGAATTTTTGTGACTTTGATGATTAATTTAATTCCAGTTACCTTATAACCCGATGACTTAAATCAAAATTTCTAGAATAGTCTTTTCAGGTTTGCCAACAAACAAATCAGTCACAGCCTACTCCAATAAAAAATTTTCAAAATGACGCGTTACTTACTGCGAAATTGGCGACCATGTTGTCAACAGACGTTTGAAAAAGATCTAAAATACTCCTATTTAGTTTAAATTAAAAAAAATAATAATAATTAAACCTAATATATTCTACTTAAAAGTAGTAGGATTGGCAACACTGGGCGTAGAATCGAAAACCGTTAAGATATCCAAAGGAACTGGATCTGAGGGTTTCTGTCAAAAACATAAACAAAAGACGATCGAGATTGTTTAACAGACTTCAACTTTTGCATTGAAAATAAGTTAAAAAACGAAAGCAGGAGGCATTCAAATTCTAATTGAAAGAAACAAAATACAGTCAACTGTCAAATAAATTACGTTTGCGTTTACGAAATCAGTGATACCAATCTCCCTTTTTTTTCCCCAAAAAAGAGCTAGAAATCGATCTTCGTTTCACTTTTCTCCGCTGCTTCTGCAAAATGGCGTTTTTACAAAAACGCAAACAAAAAAAGTAAAAAAATTGCTGTTGATGCATTGTCGATAAAGAAAGTAGGCAGAAGCAGGAGCAGCTGACATAATAACTTATAACGGGGACTATTAAATCTACCTTATTTTTATAACGGGGACTATTAAATCTACTTGCCTAATTAAAGTAAATCACTAGATTTGACACTAAACAAAATCGATCGTTACTCACTTTTTTCTTCGTTTCACTTTTCTCCGCTGCTTCTGCAAAATGACGTTTTTACAAAAACGCAAATAAAAGAAAACCCAAAAAAAGTGGTAACAAATCTTCATTTGTTTCTGCCGACAGAACTTTATGACCTGACCACGTATAAAAAAAACATTTTTTGTTGTATCACTAAATATTACCTAAAGTATTCTTCATTAACAATAAATAGTTTTGAACAATTTGAACTACATAATTTAATTTCATGGCAAAATAAATTTATTTTATCGTAAATAGGTGGACAGTCACTTAAATTTTATGCCAATTTTATAATTAAATTGCAGAACAAATTAAGAAGCAATTTTTGCATAATTTAATTAATGCATAAAAGGCGATCTTGCAGCTTTGAATTACAGAAGAAAAAATAAACCAGAACGTAATATTTATTGCACAATCTCAATCTTCTAGTTATACAGGATGTCCCACTTAAGGCGGATTCTTTCATACCTCTCTAGTTATTAATTCTACGAAAATATATTTCAAATGAAAGTTTTAGAGGATCATGTGGAACATATTTTAAAATTAGTTTGACGTATACTGTGTGTTCCGTTTAGCCTGGGCGTTAGGTCACTTCGTTATTTTAAATGGAACACTCTATATATTTTTACATTTTCGGGTTCTGGATTGAATTTTAATGTGACCTTGTGTACCATACATAAGGTCTAATCAAAACCGTTTTCGCGTTATTTAACTTTTGAAAAAGATATCGTTCTTGCGGTACCTCAAACAAATGCAAATATCTTCCGAACAAATGACGTTAGGGACTTGTGGTTTCTTGCAAAAGTTTCGTCTTGAAATGCTTTTTCAGTTACACTGTAAAGAAAAAATTCTAGCAACATAAGTTCTTTAAAAGAATTAATAAACTTGAGAATATTCAAACTTCGAAAACTATTCTTTTTTTAAATGGAATGCCATATAGCTTTAATCATTATTAGATGCGCTATTTAATTCTCTTTTCAATGATATAGGGTTGTCGATATCTGTGGTTAATATTTTTTTCAGTATTAAATTTTTTACGATTTTTAAAAATACACGAAATATTGAGACCCTTATGTTAGTTGCTAAGGTTACAGAGCAAACAAATTGTTTGTTTTCCTAAGATTATTAAGTATCACGAGACATTCAAAATGTTCAAATTAATCTTTAAGAAGGTTTATTGCGTAAGAGAACATAATAGGTACGGATTTTACTCTTGCCATGGATATCCAAGCTAAGAAAACCCTAAGAAGAAACTTCTATTGCTGTGGATAGATGCATGTGGACACAGCAAGACGTGCTCCAGCAGTTAAACATTTTTAAACGAATTCGCTGTTTTATGAAACCCTAAAATGCGGTCAAATGAAGATACTGAGCAGGTCAAGTGAGTGGTCCTCCTCCACGAATCCTCTTATTCGTTAAAAAATGTTTCAACTGCTAAAACACGTCTTGTTGTCTCCACATGTATCTATCACCAGCAATAGAAGTCTCTTTATAAGGTTTATTAGCTTGGATATCCATGGCAAGAGTAAAATCCGTACCTATCATGTTTTCTTAAGCAAGAGACCTTCTTAAAGATTAATTTGAACATTTTGAATGTCGCATGATACTTAATAATCTTAAGGAAAAATAAACAAACAATTTGTTTGCTCTGTAACCATAGCAACTAGCATAAGGGTCTCAATATTTCGTGTATTTTTAAAAATCGTAAAAGAATTTTGATACTGAAAAAACTATTAACGACAGATATCGACAACCCTATATCATTAAGAAGAGAATTAAATAGCGCATCTAATAATGATAAAAGTTATATGACATTACGTTAAAAAAAAATAATTATCGTAGTTTGAATATTCTCAAGTTTATTAATTTTTTTTAAGAATTGCTAAAATTTTTTATTTACAGTGTAGCTGAAAAAGCTTTTCAACACGAAACTTTTGCAAGAAACCGCAAGTCCCTAACGTCATTTGTTCGGAACATATTCGCATTCGTTTGAGGTACTGCAAGAGCGATAATTTTTTTAAAAAGTTGAATAACGCGAAAACGGTTTGGATTAGACCCTATGTATGGTACACAAGGTCACATTAGTTTTCAATCCGGAATCCGAAAATGTAAAAATATACAGGATGATCCATTTAAAATAATGAAGTGACCTAACGCCCAGGCTAAACGGAACACTCTGTACACGTCAAACTAATTTCAAAGTATGCTCCACATGATCGTGTGGAGCTTTCATTTGAAACATTTTTTCGTAAAATCAATGCCTAGAGAGGTATGAAAGAATCCGCCTTAAGTGGAACACCCTATAGAAATATAGTAATTTCTGTCTAATTAATTAGTTAATTGTTTTAGTTATTAACACCGACCCGACAAATAATCACTTTGAATTTATTAGATTCCTTCTTCTTCTTCTCTCGACTAATTAACACGTTATTTATTTATTTATTTATTTTCTACACAACTCATAACGAGCACCTAGTTTTTTTTTCCCCTCACACGTAATCTGCAGCTTCTTATTTTCTCGTAAGTATATCACCACAACTTATTTACTACTACTTTTAGTTTTCAATAGTTCTTAGGAGTATTTTATTTTAACAATTTTGTTCGTTGTTTGTCGTTAATTTTTTTTTTTTACATTTATTTTAATTTTAATCGGCGCATGTAATTTCCAGAAATTCTCACACAATCAGAGTCACAAAAAAAAATCATGACAGGTCAAAACAGACTAACTAAATCAATCGAGAGAGAGGCTGCTGCAATGTCTGAATGTGGTTTGGTGTGTGTAGGGCCAGCAGGGTCTGGACGCTGAGGTGTTAGGCCGAGGTCCTCCGGGACTGCCAGGAATCAAGGGTGAGGCGGGGGAGCCAGGGCCGAGGGGTGAGAGCGGTGACAGAGGTCTTCAAGGTACTTGTTCAGTGAAAAGGGGTTCAGATCCGCGCTGTTCACTTCGTTTTTGATCTCATTAATGTTTTGTTCTTTTTTAAGGCCCTAAGGGTGATATCGGTGCGATGGGACCTTTGGGAGAGAGCGGGGCTAACGGTGAACCAGGACCACAAGGACCACCAGGATTACCAGTAAGTAAATTACTTGAAAACAACAGTCAATTTGGAAATTAGGGGGAAAGAGAAAGAGAGATGCATCCAAACTTGAAGAGCTCCAGACCAACTTTTCCACTCAATCAATTCTGCATTACAAAAAAGAGAAAATTTTTTAATTATTTAAAATAGTCAACGGAATTTGAGCAATTTGGAAATCGAGAGGGGGGAGGAGGATGCGTCCATGCTTGAAGAGCCGCAGACGGACATTAAACTCTCTCGGTTTCGTGGAGGCTTAATAATGTAGTTATTTTTTTTTTGTTACTAGGGTCAGATTGGTCCAAAAGGAGAAAAGGGTGAATACGGAGACATAGGTCCTCCTGGTTTAATGGGCCCGCCAGGTTTGCCAGGTCCACCGGGATACCCAGGCCAAAAAGGGGAGAAAGGAGAAAAAGGCGAATCGGTAGGTACTTCAAAGCAAAAATCAAAATAATCCACAACTATCCCTTGTAATTGTAACTACTGTCAAGAACGATTTGTTTGAAGCCGCTTAAGAGACGCAGCATGTTGGCCAGCCCAAGTACAGTCGCGAGCATAAAAAACCGGAACACCTAAAGCTTTGAGATGTCCCCGTTTTTTACACTCGCAACTGTACCCTCATCATTTCGATTTCGTTTGTTTGAGTTTATTTGTTTTCCGCTCTCGTTCTTACTGCATGCTACGTCTCTTTCCGCTTCGTGCTGTATTGTCAAGAGACGACAACCTTTTTTAATGTCTGTTTTTTCTTTTTTCGGTCCTTCTTTTGGCTTCAGAAATACAAAAAACTGAGAAGGCGGCAGGTAATTATCAAGTCCTTTCCGTGTCCCTTTCCCCTCGCTTTCGCTTGGTCTCCGCGTTCACTTTGTACTTGTGGCATTCGTTAAAAATTTTATCTTTTTTTATTCTTTCTCTATACTGTTCCAGGGAGACGGCACCGGCGAGATCATCACCAGCGGAGGAGAAGTCGTAAGTCACTTTGCCACATTTTTCATTTTGGTCGCACGCTGCTAAGGGGTTGAGGTGATTCATTTTGAAAATGCGTAATTTTTTTTTTTTAGGTGGTAGGTCCTCCCGGACCCCCTGGACCTGCCGGCACACCAGGGTTGCAAGGACCCCCGGGAATTAAGGGCGACAGAGGAATGGATGGTATAAAAGGAGAACCGGTAAGTTTTTTTTTCTTTTCCCACCATATTTGCTTTCTTCAGTAATTTCTTTTACTCTCAATTTGGAAAGATCTACCCAGTAAGGGTCGCAACCGGCAACATACAGAAAACTGTAATACCTACAGCTTTATGAAAAAAAAATTTATAATCAAGATGGCCAACAGAAATTCAAGCAATGCTTTTCATTTTGAGGTTAAATAATTTTATTAATGTTAACAATGTTGCCGACCGTGGCGTTTTATTGCCGGGGGAGAGGGGGCTGCTTTTGATGAGCGAATTAATTTTTATTTGGGCGAGAGCGACATCTCTGAAATACGAAAAAATTAAGCGTATTTTTAGCTTTTAATTTTTTTTTTTTTTTGCTTGGGTTAAATAGAACTGGGTTCGATTATGTGGTCGTTTTGATTGGTTGAGTTCAGTTGGGCTGTGCTACGCTTGGACCTTATTTTAATTCGTTTTTAATTAATTTTTTTTGGCCTCTGATATTTTTATAATTTTTTATTTCATTACTTGTGTTAAAAAAAGTTAAATTGAGGTAAGTCTGGTTGGATTGACCTTGACATTGCGCTTTATTTCAATTGATTTTTAATATTTTTAATTTTTTGTTCTGTGATTTTTCTATAATTTTTAATTTTTTTACTTGTGTTAAAAAGTGTTAGGTTGTTTATTTATTATTAGCCAAATTTTTAGCCTTTTATTATTTTTTTATTTTTTGCTTGGGTTAAATAGAACTGGGTTCGATTATGTGGGCGTTTTGATTGGTTGAGTTCGGTTGGGCTGTGCAAAGCTTGGACTTTATTTTAATTCGTTTTTAATTAAAGTTTGTTTGGCCTTTGATATTTTTATAATTTTTTATTTCATTGCTTGTGTTAAAAGAAGTTAGATTAAGGTAAGTCTGGTTGGATTGACCTTGAGCTTTATTTCAATTGATTTTTAATTCTTTTAAATTTTTTTGCTCTTTGTTCTTTCTATAACTTTTTATTTTTAATTTTTTTACTTGTGTTGACGAGTGTTAGGTTGTTTATTTATTATTAGCCAAATTTTTTAGCCTTTTATTATTTTTAATTTTGTGCTTGGGTTAAATAGAACTGGGTTGGGTTATGTGGGCGATGAGATTGGTTGAGTTCAGTTGTTCTGTGCTAAGCTTAGACTTTATTTTAATTCGTTCTTAATTAATTTTTTTTTAACTTTTGATGTTTTTATAATTTTTTATTTTTTTTACTTGAGTTAAAAAGAGTTAAATTGAGATAAGTCGGGTTGGATTGACCTTGACTTTGCGTGAAGTTTATTTTAATTTATTTTTAATTTTTTTCGAATTTTTTTGCTCCTTGATCTTTCTATAATTTTTAATTTTTTTACTTGCCTCAAAGAGTGTTAGGTTGCTTGTTTATTATTAGCCATATTTTTTAGCCTTTTGTTATTTTTTATTTTTTGCTTGGGTTAAATAGAACTGGGTTGGGTCATGTGGGCGTTGAGATTGGTTGAGTTCACTTGTTCTGTGCTATAAGCTTAGACTTTATTTTAATTCGTTTTTAATAAATTTTTTTTTGGCCTTTGATATTTTTATAATTTTTTATTTCATTGCTTGTTCTAAAAGAAGTTAGATTAAGGTAAGTCTGGTTGGATTGACCTTGACTTTGCGTTTTATTTCAATTGATTTTTAATTTTTTTTTAAATTTTCTTGCTCTTTGATCTTTCTATAATTTTTTATTTTTTATATTTTTACTTATGTTAAACGGGTTGTTTATTTATTATTAGCCAAATTTTTTAGCCTTTTGTTATTTTTTATTTTTTGCTTGGGTTAAATAGAACTGGGTTGAGTTATGTGGGCGTTGAGATTGGTTGAGTTCACTTGTTCTGTGCTAAGCTTAGACTTTATTTTAATTCGTTTTTAATTAAATTTTTTTTTTTGGCACTTGATGTTTTTATAATTTTTTATTTTTTTTACTTGTGTCTAAAGGAGTTAGATTGAGGAAGGGGGGGGGGAACTTACCGCCGCCATTGGTTTTCACATTCACATAAAGGTACCCAACCCAACTCAACAAAAGTGTACATCTAATATAATTCCATAAAACAAAAGTAAACCACCTACCAAAAATTTGAAACCGCAGAATCAATATAAAGGAAAAATATACAATGCGATCAAAAATGAACGCCCTGTCGCTACTTTAATTTATGAGTTTTATATGAGGGGATCTTTTATTTTTATTTTACATAAAAATATTTTTTTTTATTTATATCATTTTATATAAAAATAACAAATAACATAAAATGCAAGTTGTTTTATTTTGTTATTTTGTTTTCGGCCGGAGAATCGCCGATTTTTCATTTATTGTATATTTTGTTCGTGTATCTAACCTTTCTTCTTCTTCTTCTTCTTCTTTTGTTTTCGTTTTTTTTTTGTTTTTCGTATTTTTCCTCTTTTGATTTACGCACTGTATTTAGTCGTTCATTTCTTTCTCGTCTTTTACAGTTCGCTTTCTTCACTTTTTGCAATTTTTTTTAATTAATCTGAAAAATTGTTTTTCGTTCAGCTCGGTGGAATTCAAGAAGATTATTTAAAGCACGAAATTAACCCGTAAAGCTGTCAGAAAAAAGGAGAAATCACATAAACAGCAACAAAATATAAAAATAAATAAATATAAACAAAAGCAAACTATAATCAAGTGAATAATACGATTAAGAAACGAAAAAAGATATGAACGCCGAAATACAGTGCATAAAACAAAGGAAGATCACAAATGTGATGGACAGAAAAAAATAAAAAATAAAAATAAAATGATAAACTACGAAAAAGCGCCAATAAAATGCGATCTATTTGATAAAAATAAAGAAAAAGAATAGGAAAAAAAAATAAAATACAAAGTAGAAAGCATAAAGAACAGAAAAAAAGCAAAAAACTAGATGAACAAGAAACAAATGAATCTCCTCTCGAAAAAATTAAAAACAAGTAGTAGAAAACAAGAGACAATTGTAAAAAGCCGTTAATTGACAAAATGTGAAAAATCAATATGAAAGAAAAAAAATAAAAGAAAATGTGGGAGCATAAAATAAAGTTTAAAAAATAAATAGAAGAGTCATGACTCTAAGATGGACAAAAAAATGAAAATCGAGTTTTTTTTTTAAATAAATGAAAAACGATGTTCTGATTTTTGAAATCCCAAATCGACGACTTTTTGTTTGTTTTGTTTTTTGTCTTATTCTTCGTTCGTACCTTTGTTCTTTGCTTGAAATTTCATTTGTTTCAGATATATTCTTAATTTGAAAGAATCAGAATTTAAAGTGAAGCGGGTTTTTGATACTTTGCAAGCTCAAAAGTTTTTTAAAAATATTTATTTCATTTATTTAATTATTTAATTACGTTCAGGAAACCGACAGGACGCAATAACAATCACAATTTAGAGAATGAAAATGGCGCCTATTTTATCGGCATGTGCGACACTGCCCGCAAGAAATCTGGCAACCCTGTGCAAACAAACGAGCTGAAGGAATTCAACTGTTTCTTCCACTCTTATTAATCGCTGTAGGAAAAAAAAGTCTGAAACCAAAGTTGTGCAGAATTAATTAAACTTTCCAACGGCTCTATCGAAGCCATAACTTATTCTACGACTTTCGCTGCTAGTAAAATTAATTCTTGTTGTTGAACTACGGTCAGTCCGAATGACTAAAAATGCCTTCTAAGAAAGTAAGCCGTGGAATGTGACAACTAGCGCCCTCTAATACTCATTCATTAAGTGTTACCGTGGTTACGACATTCACAGTGCTTATGTTGACAACTTAAATATCAAGACTTGATTTCTCATAACCAAGAATTTCAAGATCGGAGTAATTTCACATTATTTTTGAATAAACGTACGCTTTTCATTTTTTACAAGAATTTCTTTTTAGGCTACCGCCATTTTATATCACAAAAGTTAGCTATGATTGGGAAGGAAGAAAAGTAGGCGTTACCTTCTCGCCTGTTACGTTTGACAGTTGTCAAGTTTCTATTTGCGATATAAGATGGCGGCGCCAATCGAAACTCAGTTACGAATTGTCCAGACTCTTATTATAGGGTCTCTAGACGAAACTTATTGATTCGGCCCCCTTGTTATCAACTCTGATACTTAAAAATATTTTCTTTTTGAATTTCTTCCGGTCACTTTAGGTTAGTTTTGATTCTTATGCGAACCGTCAGAAGCATGCGCATAACAAGAAAATCGAAGCCTTTTTGATTGTGCGCAGACTCCTAACAGTTCTATTTTCTGTTTCCAAGAGCCTTTTGATTACAATTTTTTTTCCTTCCGAAGCAATAGGTATTACGGATTTCTATGAATGCATTAACCGTCGCCAATCTTATTGGGACACCCGGTATATTTAGTCTTTGGCTCTGGTTTTCTTTTTTTCCCCTCCGTCTTCTTTTCCCACCAAATCTCTTCTTTACATTGGGTTCATTTACAGGGTGAAAAAGGTGCTAAAGGCGATCCAGGACCTATGGGCCTGCCAGTAAGTGTCGCGGATAATTTACTATTATAATCAAGTGTGTGCTTTTAATTTTTGAAATCCAGGGTCCGATGGGGTTAAGAGGTGAAAGCGGAAGACCTGGAGATTATGGGAAGCCGGGGCCAGTGGTAAGGAAACCATTCTATAACTAGGACTAAGCAGCGTTAACCGAACAATGCAGTGACTTAACAAAAAAATTAACAATTTCAATTAACGTTCCTCAAAGCTTTTTAACAAACAAACAAACACGTACTTGTTACTTCCATTGGATTGTTACGTTTAACTCTCGGACGCTCCTCCGAAAAAAAAAAACTGAAGATGTAATCGTGTTGTACGAATGGTTTAGGAGGATTACGGTGGTGATAATTGATGATGATGATGATGATGATAAGGAGGAGGAGGAGGAGGAGGAGGAAGAAGAAATGGAAGGGAGGGGAATTTGGAAGGACGCCATAGCAACGCTACTTCATGTTATTAAATAAATAATGCTATTATAATAACTTGTCGATGACGCAGTGAACAAAAAAAAAATGTTGTAAGATATGTAATTTGTTTTTCGTATAGAACGGTTTTACTTTGATGCGCTGTATTTATTGCTATTTATTGAAGAACAGTCGACAAACTGGGAAGACAAAACACTTTTTCGTCCAATTAGTACTTAAATTGTATGATGTGTCAATTTAAAATAAATAGTACGATAGGCGTTTAAAATACACATTTTTATATGAATATTTACCGATCGATATTTATTATTGTAAAAAGGCAGTTTTGCAAGGATTAATCTATAAGGAGTTTAGTGTGTTGTAATATAAATGTTAAATTTAAAACAAGAAAAAACAACTTAACTTTAGGTGTCTTACTATAGTAGAACGACCTAGTGTATAATTAAAATTAATTATAATGTATAAGAAATTATATTCCGTGACTGAACCTAGACTAGGGTTTTTAAAACCTTAAAAAAAAATGTACAATATTTTACTTAATACTTTTAAGCTTGGTGTACCGATGATGATGATAATATAACATGTACCAAAATAAATGTAAATGTGCATGTGCAGTGATTATTTTGTACGCTCGCATCATTTTTCATCTTTGCCTCTTCTTCACCTCGACCGTCGAGGTCTCATGCCAGAGAAAGACATGCGCTTTGCAAGGGAAACGACTGCATGAGCCGAAAAGACTTGGACTGCACCGTGATGCACACAGTTCACCTCATTATCACTTATTTCTAGGGAAATTTTACCTTCTTTTTTTTTCTTTCTTTAATTTTCTGTTTCAGACGTTATTTTATTTTTCTTTAATTGTTTTTCTTCACAGGGTCCACCTGGACTAGACGGAATGAAAGTAAGTAATTTAGTAATTCATTATTTAATATTTAAAGAAAAAAAAAATGTGCTACGCCTTCTAAACTACAATATCATATACAGGGTGTTTCTCAACTTCTATCAGTTAAATATAACATTGGTGTGTTTCTCGATTTATTTGAAATCTCCATTATTTTATTCGATTATAGTTGCACGCATGATGTTTTCAGTTTATTCTTTCATGGTCTGCTGTATGAGAAACAGCATATTTCAAAATAAAAAAGGTATTTTTCTAAAAAAATATATTTTCGGAGATGTACGAGGAAGAGTCAAAAAGGTATTGTTCCAACCGAATTGCTGTTATTAGTTAAAATGTGTTTGTATGTTGAGACTGACGTTTTAATTCTCTATTTATTGTCATTGCACCCAATTATTTTTGACAACTTAATAAAAGAAAACGTCTTTTCAGACAAGTGGCCAAAAATCTCTACCTTAAATGGCATAATACCAACGTGATTATCTAAGCAATTTTTTTTGCCCGAAATACAAAAAGTTATTCACTTGCGTTTATCCATTTAAAATGACGTCCAGAAAAAGAAAGCACTTCTAAAGCTGCTTTTCCTACTCGGAAGATTGGGTGTTTGGGGATTGCTGCTATTGGTTGTCTTTGATCACGTGATCAACGATAACCAATAACTTTCGTTAATTGAACGACGAGAGCCAATGACAGCAGTTCCCAAATACCCAATTCTCCAAAGCAGGAAAAGCAACTTAAATGGTGATTTGGCGCATAGCATTTCTAAATGTTGATGTGGCGCCATCTATTGACAGTTGTATCGCACCAGCAATTATCAGAAATTAGTAGCGTTTTCCACCGCGCATCTTCTAACCTCATTTATTTAAAGGGGGTTGGAGATACTCTGCGTGCGCATTCACTGTCAGTGGAAGACGCTTTAAATTCCATGTAACTACAAATTGATTGAAGCAAACTGAGTAAGTTGGGACCACTGTGGATTTAACATAAACACTGGAAAGTGTTGCTAACCTACTTAGCTTGCTTCAATCACGTAGTACTGCGCCTTCAAATGAGTTCCTAATTAAAGTGGGCTACGATTTTAGTGTTTTCCCTGCGAAATGTTTGGAATTTGTTAAAATAAATATCAAATTGTGACACTTTATAATTTCAATTTATAAGATGTCAGAATTACAACATAATTATTTTATTTGAATGTTATTTTCGAACTGGTACCCTAGAAAATGGACCACTGTCAGTTATTGCAAGATGTTGCGTGACAACCGTTCTCTCACTCTTGTATTAAGTGTTGCCAATAGTATTAAAAAAAAATCACGGCCTGCTTTAATAAGGCATTCCTTTGAAAGCACGGTACATCGAATGAAGAAGATGCTCGCGGTTGATTTTTGACTTTGTCGAGGGCAAAGGAATCACCACTAGAGATGTAATAAAAAATATTAGTCTGCATCCAGAGGGCGTCACTTGACGTTTCGACTCAGAAATTCTTTAAAACTAAAAAAACGCACGCGTCAGACACTTCAAAGATAAACTGTGATAAAAATTTAACACAAGAGATTGTTGTTGAATGACAGCTGACAAGTTGACGTCAGTCGAAACGAGTGCTTTCCATGTTGCCAAAATGTCAGCTCTTCAACCCCTTTTGCAATTTTAAAGCTGCTTTTCCTGCTTGGAAGATTGGGTATTGGGGGATTACTGCTATTGGTTTTCATTGATCACGTGATCAACTATAACCAATAACTTTCGTCAAGTGAATGAGGACAGCCGATGACAGCAATCCCCAAATACCCAATTCTCCAAATCTCCAAAGCAGGAAAAGTAGCTTAAAGTGATACTGCCACTTTCTAAATACATTTCTATAATTCAAGCAGAAAGTTTTTTTTTTTTCTTTTATCGGTTAATAAAACTAAAAGAATGGCAGTAGGCCGTCACATCACGGCGACGCTTTCAAGTTTTAAAAGCTCAGATCTTTTGCACAGTCTGCGAAGTCGTATTTAAACATTTATACCATTTGGGAGAAAGAAATGTTACAGGAATCTGTAATCGCGTATCTATTTTTTTTTGTTTTCGACTGTACCTTTTAATTCCCTTTAATAACTTTGATTTACTTTTTTCCTCTTTAGATGTAATTTTTAAACAGTTCGTAATATAACACGGGTTTTCATTGGAAAATAATATTTTTTATTGTAAATAATAGTAATGTTCGTAATAAATATTGTCATTGTGATTAATAATGACGTATTCGGAGTGGCTGACATCTAGCGGAAGTTTTGTGAAGGGCCCTGTAATAAGGAAAACATTGGATTGACATTTGGTTAACCTACAAAAAGTTGGTAAAAAATTAATTTAATTAAAATATTTGTCTGTGAGTTTTGTGACGCTTTCGTACTTTTAAAATAACGTACCCTTAATAATAAAACTAACATGGTAAAATAGAGTTCCTTGTTTTGCTTATTAAGAGCGCCAACTGTTGGTTACCGAATTTCGCGAATTGCTCTTTAAAAATATTGCAGTGTTGCTGCACGTGTTAAAGATTGTACAGTTGCGGACTGAAAATTTCGGACACCATTCTACATCTTATGGTGAGTTCGTTTATGCTCGGAGAGATCGGGGTTATTCCTTTTTCGCGCTCTTACGTGTAGTGAAACGCAGTTGCTCACCCTCACACTTTTGATCAAAATGCGCTCCCATCATAAATGCGAACACGCCCTTATTACTGACGTAAGGATGTGAAACGGTTTTCGATGTAAACCGAACTTTGCCGTTCTTTAGTTGTCATTTTGACTGACGCACTACGTTCGAAAATTAAATTTGACACTATTTTCTAGCAGGCATAAATCGTCTGATCTAATTAAAGTTAAAATTATAATTATTCTCGAAGAGATTACTGACTGAAACCAACAGAAATTATCTGTCTCTGAATCGCATTGCGCAAGCCAAAAGTGAGGTTATTTGTTTCTGAAGACCGGTTCACAATAGGCGTTTTTGGGATACTCCAATCCGATCATTATTTTTCTCACTTTTACATGCATGAAGTCGCTATATGCTTTCTCTCGTACATTTCTATTCAGGTTAGTCATTGGAGTTTTTGTAAACGCCTAACTTTTATGTTTATTTTTGGGAATAACAGTGGTGTCCAAAATTTTCTGTACAAAGTCGGAATCACAAATGTAATTTCTTTTATTACAATAATTTACAATAGATAATGCGTTGTTTGATAGATGTGTGTTGTA
Source organism: Prosopocoilus inquinatus (assembly GCA_036172665.1). Taxonomy (NCBI): domain Eukaryota; kingdom Metazoa; phylum Arthropoda; class Insecta; order Coleoptera; family Lucanidae; genus Prosopocoilus; species Prosopocoilus inquinatus. Next base: position 9,716,168 of record CM069871.1, on the reverse strand, counting down.
AGATGAATTTAAAAATAAGACGGCGGCTTTTATTTTGCTTTGAGACGTGTGTCCGATTAATTTATACGGTTGGGGTGCGTTCGAAATCTCCGGGCGGTGATATAAATAAACTATGACAATGTACAGTCGCAAGCATTAAATTAGTTTGGTCGTCACTGTCAATCAAAATGTCCGAAGTTTTAATCTCGGAAATTAAAGGTTTTCGTATAAATATACTGGCGTGTATTCTCGCTTCGTCTCGTCTGCTACTCTAATTTAGCAACGCCGTGATTAAATTCTCTCTCTCTCACTCTCTTACTCATGAAATTCGCATAAAGCTATATCGTTTATGTTTATTTTAATCAGGGCTTTAGTTAAATTAGAGACGACTCTAATCATGAGATGAGAATACGGCCCCGTAGTTTTTTGCCAAAAAAAATCGTAAATAAATAAAATTTTGAAGACATTATTCTTAATATTCAAAATTAAGACTTCAATCTCTCGTCATTTTTAATAACTCAAGTACACTTACAGTCAAAAAGAAACTGACTAATCACATTGACATTTAAAAATGTTTTCTTTATACTTACAAGGTGGTCTTGAAGTTTTGGAGGTTATAATTTATTATGACACTTATGTCATGTGCATTAGGAGTTATAATAATGGTAATGGGATATAACATGACAGCTTCAATAATTTACTACTCTGACAGGTCGAACATCAATTTACAACGCAAGAAAAGGTTGAGGCAGTTTTTTTTTTTCATCGGCAGGTGTACAAATCTTTGACAGTTCATGACGACCAAAATTTATTGCTTGCGACTGTACCATCGCGGCCAAAAAATACTTGGGACAAGCCAAAATTTTATCAGTTAAAATGAACTAACCTTCATACAAGACGTTTTACTGTCAAAATGTATACAATAAACTTTAAACACGCTGTGCTTACCCGAAGAACAAGAAGCAACCGGTACTAAATTAAATTTCAATCCCAATTAATTAAAAATAAATAAAAACAGTTGTATTGTGCAAATAAGATCGTGACAAGAAATTTCATATTCAAAGTTGGGTTTAAACCAAGACATTTTGGAAAGGATATGAAACAATTAATACACTTTCGAAACAAGCTAAAATTAATTTTTATTACTGGGCGCGTTCAGCGGACGCTAAGCGGCTGAGTTGCTTACTCAGCAGTCGTTTGTGATTGGCTATTACCTTAACGTGAGCCAGTCACAAATGATTGCTAATAAGCAACTCAGCCACTGAGCGTCTCTGAACGCGCCCACTGACTTGACGTTTCGCCTTGCTTATTCAAAAGTTTTTTTTTCTGTTTCATATCCATTCAGCAATTCTCACGAGCAAGAACTTTTCACAAACAAGCAAAACATTTTGCTTGAGCTTGATTTCTGTTAAAAATGACAACCATTTATTTTCTGGTCGCGTTAGTACAGTAGCGTCCTTTGAAAACTGGTACACTTTGAGGAGTACAACGGGTGCGTTCAGCGACGCTCAGCGGCTGAGTTGCTTACTTAGCAATCGTTTGTGATTGGCTCACATTAAGGTAATAGCCAATCATAAATGATGACTCAGCCGCTGAGCGTCCGCTGAACGCGCCCAATGTTTCCACTGTGTAAACTAATCCTAAATCTGAAGTTTCTAAACGTCACTCAAATAATTCTAATGTCCGGTTGCACCAATATTTTAAGCAGAACTTAAGTTTAAGTCAGGTTTAGATTAGGACATTTATACTTGGTGAGTATAATAGCAATCACATTCTGACTGACACCTACTTATTACTTTTAAGTAGAGATGGGCCAGGGAATGAACCCGGTGCATTGAAAGCACCCATATGGGTGCATTAACCAGGGTGCTTACATGGATGTACCTGGTGCATTCAAAAATGTAAATTTCCCGCGCAAATCGAACGAGAAATAACCATTTCTTGATATTATTTAATTGTTTGCAGGTGGTTTACAGGTTTAATGTTTCATAGTTTGTGGTGAATAGCTGAATAGTAAACTTTTAAGTTTAAGCGAAAGCTTTGTAGCTTGAAACCTGAACAAGACGAGTAAGTTTTTGAAATTAACGATACAAAATAATTGCCTAGCGATAGTCCGTACAAAATGTATAATATTTGTTGTCATTTTGAAACATTTTCTATATCTTATGTAAATGTAGGCAACCGGGCAATGCAACCAATGCACCGGGTGCATTGTGGGTGCATTCCGTGATTCCACCGGTGAAAACGATTGCACTGGGTGGAATCCCATCTCTACATTTAAGTATCAATGAGAATGAGTGTGATATTTCATTGAACTTACCCAAAATAGCATATTTTAAACACAACTTAAATTTAAGCTTTGCTTAAAACATTGGTGCAACCGTCACAAAGCAACACAAAACCTGTGGCTGTAATCCAAATAAATAGTGAGAAAACCCCTCGACCACATTAATTCACTGAAAGCGAATACGTATTTCGGTAACGAAGTTACCATCTTCAGCGCTAAACTGATATTCAGTTCAGTTTCAGTTTAGCGCTGAACATGGTAACTTCGTTACCGAAATACGTATTCGCTTTCAGTGAATTAATGTGGTCGAGGGGTTTTCTCACTATTTAATTGGTGCAACCGGCCATAAATCCTGCTACGGATTTGTTAAATTTGCCACTGACATCGAAATGACATTCGATTTTTATAAACTTTGACGTTGCTGTTCTCGTTTGCGATTTGCTGTTTTGTTCGAAGTTAAAACTTGGTTAGGTTATTTCCATTAATTGTAAAGGCCAGCGATATGTATGTTTATAAAGACATTTGAATGACGCCCCGTACTAGAACTTTTTAACGCAACGTCAAAGCACTGCTGCTAGTATTTTGTAGACAGACATTCATCGCCTTGCTCGGGTACAGATGTCGCCCAAATCGCCCAATCTCCATGGTGTTTAAAAGAATTATGTAGATGTCCTGTAAATGTCGCACATTTCACTCACCTTGCTAATTCCTTCTCTAGTCACTCGCTAGACACGATTTTTTTTAAAGAATTGCGTGCTTAAGACCCGAATGATAGGATGAAATTTGTTACAAAATGAGAGAGATACGTTACAATATGGAATATTTGTTGGTTGAGTGGATATTTCTTTCAGTTTTTTTAATACAAAAATTAACATGGCCCAATTTATCGCTTGTCGCAAGGCACAAATTTTTGTTGCAATTATTATTTTCATGTCGCCCCATTTTTTTGATTTTTTTGATAAATCGCACTGCGTCAAACTGCAAACTGGAACGTTGACGTCAACGTTTATAAATCGGCCTTTACTTGTACCGATTCGGTATGCGACTTAGCGAAATGTTGCATCAATAACAGAAATTTCGAACGCACCCCCGAGTTCTAGAATCGAAGAATATATACAGGGCCCCCGCGAGGCCAAAACCCGCCCGCGTGCCACTCCATACTTTGGCGCCCTCTGACAGATGAGTTGGGACATACAAAATTATCAAGATTGTTAAAAAAGAAATTAAAAGAAGCAAAAAAGGGAAAATACAAAAATTTAAAAAATTTGAAATGTAAGGAAAATTTTTCAACTTTTTAACTTTTTTAAAACATTTTCCTTCACTTTTTAAACATTTCCTTCATTTTCTTTCACTTTCCAAACATTTTCCTTCACTTTCTAAATATTCTTCTGCATTTTGTAAACATTTTTCTTCACTTTCTAAACATTCTCCTTCACTTTCTAAACATTTTCCTTCACTTTTTCAAGTTCCTAGCTGCCGCGAGCCCCCAGAGACGAGCAGCCGAAACAGCGCGAAGCGCTTTCTTCTCATCTGACTAAGGAAACCCCTGTGCAGACCCCCCCCGCCCCCCTCCCCCTATGCAACTGGGCGAAGGCCGCTTGTTATTAATATTAGAAAAAAAAAAAAGAAATTAAATCACAAAAGCAAAAGGAACTTAAATTTCTGAAAACTTAAAAAGTGAAATATAATTTTTTTTTAACCAAACCGTAAGTAATGGCTTACGTAATATATTTTTTTTTACCTTCATCAAGACAGTTTAGTCTTGTGGATAATTTTTTTCGAATTTTTACCAGACAAGAAACTATTTCCCATTAATTTTTTTGCCAAAAAAATCACATAACATGTGTCCAGTGGCTAAGGGGCTAATTGCCGCCCGTTGAATACGGCGCCCGCGTGCACTGCACGCTTTGCACACTTGGCTACGGGGGCCCTGAATATACAGACCGTTCCATTTGTGGTGCGGTCGAAAGCAAAAATTAGACAATTGCAGTTTCCTGTAATTTTTCTTGTTCCAGACTGGTGCTGTTTAAATACGACTTTACAGATTTTATAAGAAGTTTTGAACCTGTCAAAGCTGAAAGCTTTCAAAATTTTTCAAGTATTAAACTATTTAAACTACCATTTTGGACAAAGCAAAGTTACAGGAAACTGTAATTCTCTACTACTTTAGCTTTCGGCTGGATTTCATTACAAAAATTGAAACTAACAGCATTTTCCAATGGCTGTACAAGTGCACACCTAGCGTATTTTCATCTCGTTTTAACCTCACGTAATAATAAGAGATAGATATACAGTGATTGTGCACCAGTGCAGCAGGCAACTATTAGAAAAAGATATAAAATATTCCGGATATACCTACATTAACGAAGTGAAGTGTTGACACTATTAAACAAACACCCTGTATAAAGTTCTTCTTCCAGCTAGCCAAATCGTTTTTGTAATCGAGAATTTTTATTAGGGCGCTCAGGGAGAACCCGGAACGAAAGGTGAACGGGGCGACCCAGGTTTGCCGGTGAGTTTAGTCCGCATGCCTTTGATATTTGTTACACTTATTAAGTACATCCCCCCCTTTTTGCTTTTCCATTATTTAAAACTGACGTAAACTAAGATTTAATGTATACTCTTACTTTCTTCTAGGGTACTGACGGAATCCCCGGACAGGAGGTACTAACACTTACATTTATTTATCTCTCGTACTGCCCCCAAAAAACTAAACAGTTTGCGCGAGCATTATTAAACTAACAAGAACACGCTTTTGGCAGCAGTGGTTGTGATTCTTTTTTTTTTCAGTTAGTTTGTAGAACATGCATGCATCATCTCACTCATTTTATAAAGCCACGTTTAATAAGGAAAAGTTGCCGTACACTCAAGAGCGTTTTTCAATTTTGCAGGGCCCCAAAGGCGATAAGGGTCTGAAGGGAGATTCTGTAAGTAACTCCGCCCCCCCCCCTCAAAAAAAATTGAATTTCATTTTGATTTATCCTAGGGTCCTCTTGGTAAAAGAGGAAGGAAAGGTGATAAAGGCGATAAGGGCGAGCAGGGGGTGCCCGGGTTGGATGCGCCTTGCCCTCTAGGAGCGGACGGTCTTCCCCTACCAGGATGCGGTTGGAGACCCCCCAAGGTATTTTATTTTTGCTTTGTATAACCTAACACGTGGTAGAGTATTGTATTAACCGCATGCCGTACTAATTTTTTTTTATACAGGAGGTATTGTACACGTCGAGTCCTTCGAGTCCATCGGCTCCATCAAGTCCAGGTCACGACTTCGATGTTGAAGATTCGATAGACGAGGGAAACGAGGGGGATTACGACGAGGGCGACGATGAATACGTCGAGGAATACCCGGATCACATAAATTCGGCGCTTCCAGTTTCTGCTTCGTCCATTTAACAACTAATTTTGCTGCTAGTTAACCTAATTGTAAACTAACGTGTGCGGTATGTTTTTTTTTGTTTAATGTTTTATTTGGTATTACTCTGTTTTTTCTTCTTCTTTAATTCGGAGGAGTACTTTTAAATTTTGGCGCTAAAAACGAGCTTTCTCATTGGTCAATTCCGGCTAGCCACTCCTCCGAATTAAAAAACAGGGTGATCAATAATAACTTGGTGATTGCCGCTCTGAATCTGACGATTCGTTTTATTTCTTTTCAGCGTTACTAGTTTCTGGTTGGTACGAAGATGTTTGGTCCGAGTTCGGAAGAAGGCATCAATAAGTACTTACAGTGATGTGTACCATGTAAATATGTGTATAACAAGTGACCTCATAGGACTCATAAGTGAACACTCTGTGTATTAATTAATTAGTTAATTAATTACCCAAAAAAAAAGAGAGAAACTAAACAAACGTGTCGTGTGTGTATTTGTATTTGTATTTGTATTTGTACAGTATTCCTATTTTGTAACTTGAATAACAATGTTCATTTGGTTAAGACAAGAAATGTATCATAGAAATGTTTACCAGTGACGATATTTATTAAATGTAACAATGTAATAAATTTGCGTAACATGACGAAAGACCCTTTCTTTCGTTCAAAAAAAAAAAACAAAAAACACAAATAAAAATTCCCCTCTGACCGAATTGGTAAACGTAGGCAGGGGTCTAAAAAAAAAGGTCATCGGTGCATCTGCGCGAGTACTCACGCGTAGGCTTACCAACGGATAACATACATGACAAACAATAATATACGATAACGCACGCCGCTCGCAACAAATAGACGCAGTGCGCATAAATAAAAAGGAGAAACGCTCTAACATTATGACAGTATAAATAGCCGAATCGGCTATAAAAAAGAAAAACCTTAAAAAATGTAATTATGTAGTTCTAACTCTTTAATTTTCCCACCTAACAGGCCCGTAGGTTACACCCACCCGACCCAAATTCACGCTCTTCGAGAACTGGCGGCGAGATAAAAGTAACAAAAAAAAAAATCGCAAACTCTTACTCCCGTTTACATCAAAAATCAAATACCCCTTGCTAGGTGTGGAGTTGAGGAGGATAGGTCGTCGGAAGCGATCCTAGTGGCCGGCGGCCCTAAAGACATCGACGCTTGCGTACAACGAAGAAGTTTGGAGACGGCTACACAAGCCAAACTAAGTCCAAACGTCGTCGTAGAGAGAAATGGGCCTGTTATTGGTTGCTGAAAGAGGAAAAAAACATGGAAATGAGGAAAGCGAGCACTAAATGCAATCTCTGCGATGTGAACGCTGGGAATTCTCTGGAAGAAAGATTGGAACGAACGTTTCCCGTTGCCAAGTGAACCGACCGGCGGCGTGGCATCTCAGCCCATCGCAACGCATACCGAAAAGGGTGACCTAACCAGGTGAAACACCAAATTCTAAATTTGCGCTTAAAATCACACCACAAACGTCTACGTCGACCGCATCTCAGCCGACCGTAACACACACAACATGCGGCGAAAAGGGTGGCCCAACCAGTTGAAACACCAAACTCTAAATTTGCGCTTGAAATCCGACCACAAACGTCTACGTCGACGGCATCTCAGCCGACCGTAACACACACAACATGCGGCGAAAAGGGTGGCCCAACCAGGTGAAACACCAAACTCAAATTTGCGCTTGAAATCCGACCACAAACGAGTACGTCGACCGCATCTCAGCCAACCGTAATGTAGCCAGCGTGCGGCGAAAAGGGTGGCCTAACCAGGTGAAACACCAAATTTTAAATTTGCGCTTAAAATCCGACCACAAACGTCTACGTAGACCACATCTCAGCTGACCGTAACGCACACAATATGTGGCGAAAATGGTGGCCCAACCAGGTGAAACACAACTCAAATTTGCGCTTGAAATCCGACCACAAACGAGTACGTCGACCGCATCTCAGCCAACCGTAATGTAGCCAGCGTGCGGCGAAAAGGGTGGCCTAACCAGGTGAAACACCAAATTCTAAATTTGCGGTTGAAATTCGACCACAAACGTCTACGTCGACCGCATCTCAGCCGACCGTAAAGCACACAACATGCGGCGAAAAAGATGGCCTAACCAGGTCAAACACCAAACTTTAAATTTGCGTTTGAAATCCGACCACAAACTTCTACGTCGACCGCATCTCAGCCGACCGTAACGCACACAACATGCGGTGAAAAGGGTGGCCTAACCAGGTAAAACACCAATTTCTAAATTTGCGCTTGAAATCAGATTACAAACGTCTACGACGCGATGGTCGTTTAGAAGACGGTCCGACCGTCGTGTCCTCGTAAACTTACAATCCTTCTTCAAGAGCTAAACGGGGGTTAGACCGATTTTTTATTTATTTTTTTTTTCTCAACAACCTCCTCCGATATTATGACGTCATTGCCAACATTCTTCAGAGCTGCAAGAACTAAAAATTTTTCTGCAACGGCCTCTTCGGCTCGAGGCTAACTAAAGGGGTAGCTTCTTCACCTCTTCAACCACTCCCCTAACTTAGGGGATGACCTTCAACGATGGTCACTTCGATTGGGCAATTTTTCTCATTATCAAAGTGGTCTAGGATCCCGCTAGCTATACTACTGATAGTTCATCAATCAACTAAACGTAGACTTTATAAAAGTGTTAATCTAATCAATTATAAATAGCTTTCCAACAAGTTTTTAACTGCATTTAAGCAGTACCGTTTTGGATAAAGAATTGTCTATTATTTTTTTTTTACTTTCGATTGTAACATTAATTATGCTGTTGATGGTTAACTTACGAGTAAATGTTCGCGTAAACGATCCCAATTGACTTGTCCTCGGAGAAGGAGCGTCTGTGAGGTTGCCAAAAACTGATGTAGGACGCGCGGACGAGGGGTGGGGGGTTGAAACCCACCTTTCAACCCCTTTTTGCCCCCGATTCGTTTAAACAAAACGTACAAGTTTGTATCTCGATGCTCTTTGCGAGTGGCGTTTTCCTGGTTTGGCTAAAAACCAGAAATCGATTTCCAAATTGTTTTCCTCGAACTGCTCGAATGGCGTCCACTTGTACTTTGGGATCGTCGAAATAATAAATGGGCCACTCCTTATCTCAGCTTTTCAGTTTACCTAATATTTCTTCCTTATAGTAATTCAAATAAAAAAAAAGAAAACTGGCTCTTTAAGTTACATAAAAAAATATATTCAATTATAAAAGAAATTTTCTTACAATGGCAAAGAGAATGCCAATAGACGATATGCGAATTAAATTTAATTAATTAATTATAAAGCATAAAGTTGAAGCTAGATTATGATGAAAGAGAGAAGGGAAGAACTACATAAATCAGTTTACTTTTAGAAGCTTTTGTTTAAATTGATACTTTACTCAGACTTACCCTCGAGGTCGTGGTAGCTTCTTTGTTACACTTTATTTAAATTAAATCAAGAAAATTGAATAAATTGAATTTTGGAAACTTTATAACGAGGAACCTTTTTAAGACGCGTGTCACACAGACTAAGTCATACTCGGAACTCTTCACATACTATTTCTCTGGTCCTATTTATTTCCAGTTCTAGGGTGATGTGCGAGTCCGGGGGTTTTTTAGAAACCCTAGGCCACTGGAAGCTTCATTTCGGTAACGCATGGAGCTTTCCAATGAGTTACCACCGTTGATGCACGTTCTGCAAAGCAGTGCAATGCAAGCTTGGAGCTTTCCAACCGGTCACCGTTGATTCACATTCTGCAAAGCAGTGCAATGCAAGCTTGTTCTTTTTTTTGAACATGAGACCCTAGTTTCTTAGTACATTGCAAGCTGACTAATGCTTTCGTGCTGGTTGATTAAGGCAAGGAAAAAATTGTACTCCTAGAAATATTTATCAATTTATTGTAATAACGTAAAAAAAAAATTGCACATAACGAAAGGCCTATTGTTTTCTCTTGCGTTCACAAAAATCGATCCACACGCCCCCTGTCGCAGCCGTCAAGACTGCGCTTGGGTCGTACTCGATGGGCGACACTGTCTTCCGATTCACGGAGACCTCAAAGGAAGAAATTAATTTCGCAAGCCCAACCTTCAATTGCAACATCGCAAAGCGCATTCCTAAAGTCACCATCATTATTAATTAGAACAAATTAATAAGCGAGGGGGTCAATTGGGGTCTCACCTATGCAAGCCCTCGGCCCATCACTGAACGGCAAATAAGTGTACTTGGGGATGGAATCTTTGTTCTCCCCCAGAAACCTGTCGGGGTCAAACTTGCCCGGATTGGGAAAATATTTTTCGTCGTAATGTAACCCCATCGTGGGGATGATCACAGGCGTATCAACCGGTATTGTCAGAGCTTCCGCAGACTGTGCAGAAGGGGGAAAAGTGTATTTCTTCGTGGCAACCTTCGTGAGCTGCATTAGAGGGGGATGCTTCCTTAAACCCTCTGCAACAAGTTGCCCCCAATTTTAAATAAATAAAATAAGTATACGTAAAGGAATAAATAAAAAAAAATGAATAAATAAAAAATAACTGAATAAAGAGGAAATAAATGAATAAAGAAAAAAATAAATGAATAAATAGAAAAATAAATAAGTGAATAAATAAATCATGATGTGCCTTACCCGATATAACGGCCTCTAAATAAGGCATGTCTTGGAGCACTTCGTAAGTGAGACTTGCGTTATTTTTTTCGAGGGCATCATCGATTTCCTTCCTTAATTTCTCTTGGCAATCCGGGTTGGAGGCCAGCTCGTAAAGTATGAAAGTCATGGCAATGGAACTCGTGATGAAACCATCCAGGTAAAACCCCCCCACCATAACCGTTATGTCAAGAATGGAGCAGTCTTCTCCTTTGTATTCCCTCACCGAGTCAAAGAAGTCATTCCTTACTATTCGATTTTCTTTCCTGTACTGAAGAACTTGTGCCACTAATCTCTTGATTGTCTCGGTGACTTCGAAAGGCACTATGCTAATTAAACGTTCCATTTTTTGATTTATTTTATTTTTATTTTAGTATCCCTACTTACTAAACGGTTAAGAAGTGTGCCAGTGGAGGTATGAAGAACACTAGGAAGCTGCTTATCCCATTGAAGAATTTCGGCTTCAGAATTTTTCTTCCTGCAACCAGAAGCTCTGCGTCTTCCTTTTCGAATGTCTTTCCGTCAATGCCCAGTGCGCAGTTGGCCACGTTGTCTATTGTAAATTTTGCTGCTAATTCATTCGCATCCATGCAACATCGACCTCCTGATTGTTCTATCTCTTGTCGGAGGTACTCTTGCATTTTGTCACCCACTTGGTCTAGCACTGGCAACATTGCTTTCACCTGGGATTAAATTAAAATTAACATTTTTTTTTGAATTGTCAGGCAACAATATTTTTTTCCAATCAATTAATCATCAAACAATTAAGAATAAGTCCAAGAAATAAAGAAATAATCGATTACGTTTGCAAGTTCTGCATGTACAGGGTTTTGCTGGACTCGAGTCATTTATTGGAACAGCGGGCTATTCAAGGAAATAAGTTTTAATAACGTCCGTCTGTTTAAATTCCACGTACTTTCAAATTTAACCATTTTTCTTTGAGTGTCTAGCATTAATATTTTTTCCCCAATCAATCATGAAGTAATGAAGAATAAGTCCAAGAAAGAAAAATAATTATGTATGTATAGGGTTTTACTGAACTCCAGTCATTTATTGAAACCGAAAGTCATTCAAGGAAATGAGTTTTAATAACGACTTGTTTAAAGTCCACGTACTTTCAAGTTTAACAATTTTTTTCCCAATCAATCACCAAGCAAAGTAAGAGTAAGTTCAAGAAATAAATTATGCATGTATAGGTTTTTACTGGACTTGAGTCGTTTTTGTAACCACGAGCTATTCAAGAAAATAAGTTTTAATAACATCTACGTGCTCCTGCTCGTGTTAAGTTCTACATACTGTCAAATTTTGAGATTTTTTTTAACTGTTAAGCATCAACAATTTTTTGTTCAATCAACCTTAAGAATAAGTCCAAGAAATAACAAATTAATCGATTAAGTTTGCGATTTATGCATGTACAAGGTTTTACTGAACTTGAGTTATTTATTGAAACCGCGGGCCATTGAAGGAAATAAGTTTTAATAACGTCCGTCTGTTTAAATTCCACGTACTTTCAAATTTAACCATTTTTCTTTAAGTGTCTAGCATCAATATTTTTTCCCCGATCAATCATCAAGTAATTAAGAATAGGTCCAAGAAATAAAAGAATTAATTATGTATGTATAGGGTTTTACTGGACTTGAGTCATTTATTGAAACCACGAGCCATTCAGGAAAATAAGTTTTAATAATATCTACGTGCTCCTGCTCGTGTTAAGTTCTACATACTGTCAAATTTTGAGATTTTTTTTTAACTGTTAGGCATCAACAATTTTTTGTTCAATCAACCAAACATCAAGCAATTAAAAAAAAGTCGAAGAAATAACAAAATAAACAATTAAGTTAGCAATTTGTGTATGTACATGGTTTTACTGAACTTGAGTCATTTATTGAAACCGCAGGCCATTGAAGGAAATAAGTTTTAACAATGTCCATGCGCTCCTGTTTAAATTCCACGTACTTTAATATTTAACAATTTTTTTAAGTGTCTGGCATCAGTAATTTTTTTCCCAGTCAGTCATCAAGCAATTAAGAATAAGTCCAAGAAATAAAAGAAAAATTTTGCGATTTTTTTGACTGTCCGATATCAATAATTTTTTGTTCAATCAACCAATCATCAAGTAATTAAGAATAAGTCGTTGAAATAACAAACGAAACAACTAAGTTTGCAATTTATATTTATGTACAGGGTTCTACTGGACTTGAGTTGTTTATTGAAACCGCAAGCCATTCAAGGAAAAGAGTTTTAATAACGTCCATGCACCCTCGTTTAAATTCCACGTACTTTCAAATTTAACAATCTTTTTAAGTGTCTGGTATCAATATTTTTTTCCCAATCAATTATCAAGCAATTAAGAAAAAGTGCAAGAAATAAAAGAATAAATCATGTATGTATAGGGTTTCACTGAACTCGAGTCGTTTTTGAAACCGTGGTCCGTTCAAAGAAATAAATTTTAATGACGTCTACGTACTCCTGCTCATATTAAATTCGACGTGCTATCAAATTTAGCGATTTTTTAAGTGTCCGGTATCAATATTTTTTTGTTCAATCGACCAATCATCAAGCAATTAAGAACAAGTCCAAGAAATAACAAAAGAAACAATTAAGTTTGCAATTTATGTATGTACAGGGTTCTACTGGACTTGAGTCGTTTATTGAAACTGCAAGCTATTCAAGGAAATTAGTTTTAATAACGTCCATGCACTCCTGTTTAAATTACACGTACTTTCAAATTTAACAATCTTTTTAAGTGTCTGGTATCAATATTTTTTTTCCAATCAATCATCAAGCAAGTAAGAGTAAGTACAATAAATAAAAGAATAAATCATGTATGTATAGGGTTTCACTGGACTTGAGTCGTTTTTGAAACCGTGATCCGTACAGAGAATTATATTTTAATGACGTCTACGTACTCCTGCTCATATTCGTATTAAATTCGATGTGCTATCAAATTTAGTGATTTTTTTTGGGTGTCAGGAATCAATAATATTTTGTTCAGTCAACCAATTATCAAGCAATTAAGAATAAATCGAAGAAATAATAAAAAATAAACAATTAAGTTTGCAATTTATGTATGTACAGGCTTCTACTGGACTTGAGTCGTTTATTGAAACCGCAAGCCATTCAAGGAAATGAGTTTTAATAACGTCCGTGCACTCCTGTTTAAAGTCCACGTACTTTCAAATTTAACAATCTTTTTAAGTGTCTGGAATCAATATTTTTTTTCTAATCAATCATCAAGCAAATAAGAGTAAGTCCAATAAATAAAAGAATAAATCATGTATGTATAGGGTTTCACTGGACTTGAATCGTTTTTGAAACCGCGGTCCGTACAAAGAAATGTATTTTAATGACGTTTAGCTACTCCTGCTCATATTAAATTCGATGTGCTATCAAATTTAGTGATTTTCTTGGGCGTCATGAATCAATAATATTTTGTTCAATCAACCAATCACGAAGCAATTAAGAATAAATCGAAGAAACAACAAAAAAGAAACCATTAAGTTTGCAATTTATGTATATACAGAGTTCTACTGGACTTGAATCGTTTATTGAAACCGCAAGACATTCAAGGAAATAAGTTTAAATTCCTCGTACGTTCAAATTTAACAATTTTTTGAAGTGTATGGCAACAATATTTCTTTTCCAATCAATCATCAAGCAAGTAGGAGTAAGTCCAATAAATAAAAGAATAAATTAAATATGTACAAGGTTTTACAGAACTTAAGTCGTTTTTTGAAACCACAAGAATTATTAAATTCGACTTACTATCAAATTTAGTGATTTTTTTTGTGTGTTGGGGATTCATAATTTTTTGTTCAATAAAAATATGTCGAGGAAATAACAAAAAAGGAACATTGAGTTTGCAATTTATGTATGTACAGGGTTTTACCGGACTTGAGTCATTTAAAACCACGAGTACCATTCAAGGAAATCAATTTTAATAACTGCTTTTATTCCTTTCTTTTATATTAAAAAACAACTCAAGGAAATAAATTATTAACTGTACAAAGATTTCTTTTATTATGGCCTTCAAAAAAAAAAGGCGTACAATCGTTGACATATGATAGTTTTTGACTTTGCAGCAACGACAACCATCAAATAATCTGCGATAGCTGTTTTAAAATTAACCTACGCAGAGCCGGTTTTAGATATTATTTAGGCCTCGGAGGCAACACACTCACTATAAGACATATAGTAATCATACGTCGAGATGCGTTTAAACCTGCTGTTCCTATAATATCCATGCTAACTTTATTGCAAACGTTGCTTCCTTGATTTTCGTTATTTTTAAATAGCTGTAAAGCAAATTTAAGTAGAGAAATGACATTTTACCAAGCGCGTTGTGTTGCATATATCGTGGATTATACATTTTTTTTTAATCCAATACGTGTGTGTGTAAGAAACCGAGAATTTGTTTATTTTAGTTTGAACAACAGTTTACTTGTTTGGCTTAATAAGTGGCTCAAGTTCAGTAACACCCTATAGATTTTCTTTTTATTTTTTGGTAATGTTTTGAAAAGTCTTACTTTTCTACCGGAGTAATAGAACGGATTGCACTCAAATATTATTATTGTTATTATTATTATTGTTGTTATGTTAGATGAGAAAAAATTAATTCACTAGCCCATACAGTTTTCAATAACCAATAATTAAAAAAAAAATTAATTCTTGTCATTATGTTGAACCCATTTTCTACTTTATTAAATGCGCCAAGTTCAATAACACCCTATAGATTTTCATTTTCGGTAATGTTTTGAAATGTCTTACTTTTCCACTGGCGTCACGAAACAAGTTAATTTATTTGCCAAGACTCAAGTTCAGTAACACCCTATAGATTTTCTTTTTTTGATTTGATTGAAATTTCTTACTTTTCCGCTAGTGTAATGAGGGGTATGACGAGCCCTCCTCGTCTTCCACACTTCTCCCTTCGAATTGAACGGATTGCATCCAAATATTGGGTCCTTGTCCTCATCGATGCCGAAATCATTGTCGTGGAAACTCGTGAAGTCCTTCACCAAGATGTCGCGTATAAGTTCGGGATCCCTCACCAACACCGCCGGCCTCCTCACCAAATACAGGCCCACATAAGGATGGTGCTTAAAGGAGCTGCGAAAGAAAGGAAAAAGTTGTACGTGAGAGAAATTTATTTTACATGTTTTAATATTTTTTTTTAATTCACTTACTTGTAAATCTTGGTGTAAACAGTCCCTATTGACTTCTCGGAAAAGACAGCTTCTTTCAAGTTGCCAAAAATTAGGTTCGGTTCTGGGTGAGGGACGTCCAGTCTTTCCCAGTGCCGGAGCTTCCACTTATTGTAACAATAAAGTGCACACAAACTAAGAATAATAAGCAGAACTATCAAAGGCATGGTATAGATAGGTATACTTTGCAGACCAAGCAAAGTTGGCTTACATGTTTTGTTTAAACAAAGTACGTAATGTGTTTTTTTGCAGCGTGGCTTCAGAACTGAAACTCTCTTTATCTAATCTTTATCCACTTGATAAACTTAATGACTTTCGGTTTTTTTTCTTTTGATTTTAAGTCTTAATCCGAACGGCAGATTATTTTTAGTTACATTCAATTTAACATGAGTAATAAGCAATTTTTTTTTGACGACGATAAAATCGCGATTTCTTCACGAATACTGAAGAATTAAACTATTTTTATTTCAGTCCTTAGCGCCGATTTCAGGGTCCCATTAGAAAGAAGAATTTTTTTATCCGACAGGCTCAATCTACTGTCAAAAATCAACTGCGCAGCCCTGCGACCTTCCGCTACCTACTGCGCAGCCCTTTTGCGTATTCTTTGTTTTTTACAGATAATGCGGCGATTTGGAGGGTGCGGTTGCGTCCCTTGAGGCTCTCAGGACATTCCTAAAAAGGCGCGTCGAATTTGGACTGTAAATAAGGGAGGCATTAACGTTATTTAAGTTGATGACGTCATAGTTAGCGTATGATGTCACGAGGCGTTTTGGAGTTCGAAACGACGAGCAAATCGTGATTTTTCCGCGAGTCCTGAACGTTTTTATTTGAGTACCGTAGAATCGATTAAAGGGTGCCATTCAAGAGAAGAATTTTTTTATCCGACTGGCTTTTCCCACTGTCAAAAAACAACTGCGCAGCCCTACGACTGTCCGTTACCTACTGCGCAGCCCTTCTGTGTATTTTTATATTCGATTATAAAGAAAATCAAATCAAATATTCAGTAAGTCATCAAGTAGCCATTTATTCTGTTGACTTTTTCTCTAGTCGTAAGGGGGCGCCAGCCTCCAACTCTTTGCTCTTTTATTTTTTTCCAAAGCCTTTCCGCACTATACAGGGTGTTTCCTAAGTACGGCTCGTAACTGCAGGGTGTAATTCGTTGCGTTATTCTAATAAAAATCTTTTTTATAAACATGTGTCCGGAAACGCATATATTCCGAGATACAGGGTGTAAAAGTAAAATTTTTTTAAAGCCTATTATTTTTTTAATATTCCGAACAATACACAACAAAAATGTCTCTTGCATTTTCCGCCTAATACTAACCGCTTATTACAATTATTATTAGAAAAAATAATACAATCATAAAAATATTCAATTTCTGCTGTAATCAGAGCAAATGTCTTGTATATAAAACAACTGTATTAGATGAAAATGACTTAAGGAATCGATTAATTCAAGATTGAAATGATGTACCAAATACTCCCGGAATTTTTGGACGGATGAGGCAATGTTGAAACGATTGGAATCGTGCGTTTTATCAGAAGGTGGTAATTTTCAACATTTGCTATGATTAGTGCAGAAATTGAATATTCTTAATATTATTATTTTTGTTGTTATTGTTAAGCCCGGCCATTTTTTTTTAATAATAATTATAATAATGGGTTAGTTTTAGGTAGAAAATGCAAGAGATATTTTTTGTTATCTATTTCTCGGGACATTAAAAAATAATAAAAACAATAAAAGAAAACTCTGAGATTTTACTTTTACACCCTGTATACAGGGTGTCCCACTTAAGGCGGATTCTTTCATACCTCTCTACTTATTAATTTTACGAAAAAATTTTTCAAATGAAAGTTTCACAGGATCATGTGGAGCATATTTTAAAATTAGTTTGACGTGTACAGGGTGTTCCGTTTAGCCTGGGCGTTATGTCTCTTCGTTATTTTAAACGGAACACCCTATATATTTTTACATTTTCGGATTCCGGATTGAAAAATAATGTGACCTTGTGTACCGTACATAGGGTCTAATCTAAACCGTTTTCGCGTTATTCAACTTTTTAAAATAAAAAACAAAATTATCGGTCTTGCAGTACCTCAAACAAATCCGAACAAATGACGTTAGGGACTTGGAGTTTCTTGCAAAAGTTTCGTCTTCAAACGCTTTTTCAGTTACACTGTAAAGAAAAAATTCTAGCAACATAAGTTCTTTAAAAAAAATTAATAAATTTGAGAACTGAGAAAACGGTTTAGTTTAGACTCTATGTGTGGTACACAAGGTCACATTATTTTTCAATCCAGAACCCGAAAATGTAGAAATATATAGAGTGTTCCATTTAAAATAACGATATGACCTAACGCCCAGGCTAAACGGAACACTCTGTACACGTCAAATTAATTTCAAAATATGCTGCATGTGATCCTGTGAAACTTTCATTTGAAACATCTTTTCGTAAAATTAATAATTAGAGAGGTATGAAAGAATCCGTCTTAAGTAGGACAGCCTGTATACGTGTTTCCGAACACACGTTTATATGAAAGATTTTTATTAAAATAACGCAAGGAATTACACCCTGAAGTTACGGACAGTACTTAGGAAACACCCTGTACACAGATATTTGTCTTATCTATGGCGACGAGTCGATTGGAGCAACATCTGCTGAGCGACGGCGGAAGCTTCCATTAACACAAACGTGATCAAGAAAATCGAAAATGTCTTTAAAAAATATATACTTTTTTTAATTCAAAAATTACAGGATTTGAAGAGACAGTTGAAACGCCATCTGTTGAGTGACGGCGAAAGCTGCTTTTAGGATTAAATTAACTAGAATTCCTAATTGAAAAGAAACAGATTCTTTTTTTTAAAAAAGAGAAGTCGTTTCGAATCGGCTAATAAAACATAGGAGTATCTCTTTTATAGAGGCGTTGCCATTTTAAATTCGTCAGAGTGTATAATAATTTGAAACGAAAAACTCATGTCCGTCACTCTCTTCTTTTGCAAAAATCAATCCAGACGCCCCCTTTCGGAGTCAGCAGAACTGGGTTCGGCTCGAACTCGACTGGCGTCCTCGTTTTCTGATTCAGGGAAATTTCGAACTCGGAGATCAGTTTGGCAAGCCCGACTTTCAGCTGCAGCACCGCAAATCGCGTTCCTAAAAAACATTAGGTATTAGAATTGTTCCAACACAGTTCTAAATCAGTTTAGAACTTTTAGGTACTGCTCATGCGCTCTTGCTAAATACAGAGCATTTTTAGTAAGAGCGCATGAGCAGTACAGTTCCGAACTGATGTAGAACTGTGTTGGAACAAAGCTATTGTGTTGCATTTTTTTTGGAACAGTACTGCCAACTTGGTGTATTTCACTCCACCACACTTACTGTTACTATTTAATATAATACGAGCTTCTTACACCAGTAAAATATTCATAGCACCGCCTAACAGATAGGCAACCGTAAGGACTCGTGAATATAGTCTGTAGCATAACCTGTAAAGTTTATTGGCATTACTGTACTCTATTTTTTATTCATAGGCGGTAAATTCAAAGTTATTAAGTTCTCCCAGTAGTCATTTATTTGTGTTCTTTTATTTATTTTAATAAAATTGTAACTAGTTAGTAACGATTCGGGTCAATTTTGAAATTTTTTGTCGTCTGTTAATTACGTAATAAATTATACCAATCTGCAAAATCCTCCTATCAAATAAATATAGAGTATAGATCCGTAGATTTTTACGAACGATTCATAAAACCGGGCCAAAATTAATTGCCAATCGCAATTATATTAGTAAAATTTCGAATTTTTTAAATCGAAATGTATTAGTGACAGCTTGACCTTGATTTTTGTGAAAACGTCTACGACTTACAATATTAGGTGCTTTCTTTCGCTCACAAAATCGTGATCCAAACGTGTTTTGATTCAAAAACAGGCATTCCTTTCTTCGAATCTCTCTATTTTTAAAACTTGTTTGGATTCAATTATGGTTATTTACAAATCAACTGTCAATCAAATATTCAAGTTAGGTGTTTTGTTGCAACAACTACGAAATTCAGGTCCAAACTATTCGAAACACGATTCAAACTTTCAAGCGAAAGAAAGCACCTGTTGTATGCTATTACTTCAATGCACTCGTGGTATTACAGTTGCCTACCAACTTAGGCGGTGCCATGAAATGTTACTGCCAGAAAACGCACGTTATTTAACAAGCATTTGGTGATACTGATAAAAATACAACTATTCGATGAAAAGTCTGATTCATTTATTTCACAATCACTGGAAATACTAGTAGTGTTTTCAATTTCTTCTTCTTCTTCCAGTAAAGAATTCGGCGCCACTTGTATTAAAATTAAAAACTATGGCGTGAAATTCAAAATGTTCTCAATCATTAATTGTTACTACATTGTTTAATACTGTAATACGGTCTATAAGGGAAATTTAACAAAAATTTTTAAAGCGTCTTGTGTAAAACGATTAAACGTGTAAAACTTACCGATAGTTGGCAACACTGAACAGGAATCACGAACTCTCAGGGTTGCCTAAATTGGGCAAAATTCCGCCAATTGGGCTACATTTTTAACATACTTGGCGCCTGGCGCCTGATTTGGACCACTTTTGTTGTCTTCATGTTATGATAAAAAAAATATAGCGTTGTTGTAATTGCTTTCATTGTTAATTTCACGTCTTCTCGTTCTTTTTTTGTTGTTTTTTTTTTGTTTGAATTTTTGATTAATATTTTGCATTTTATTCACGGTTTATTTATTTCCTTCTTTTATTTTCTGCCAGTTTCTTGATTTTTTCAATGCCTTTTCTTAAGTCTTCATATTATGACAAAAAAAATATACAACACGGTCAACAATAACTGTAACTGCTTTAATTTAATTTGTAAGTTTATTATTATATGACGAGAATACTTAAAGCATTGTTTTATTTGGTTTTATTGTTAATATCATATTTTTTCTTTCTTTTTTTTGTTGTTTCTTTTTGTTTGGATTTTTGTTTTATGTTTTGCATTTTATTCACGGTTTCTTTATTTCCTTCTTTTATTTTCTACCAGTTTCTTGATTTTTTCGTTGCCTTTTCTTAAGTCTTCATATTATGACAAAAAGAATATACAACACGGTCAACAATAACTGTCACTGCTTTAATTTAATTTTTAAGTTTATTATTATAAGATGAGAATACTTTTAAGCATTGTTTTATTTGGTTTCATTGTTAATTTCATATTTTTTCTTTCTTTTTTTGTTTGAATTTTTGTTTGGTGTTTTACACATTATTCACGATTTATTTTCTTCTTTTATTTCATGCCAGTTTCTTGACTTGCAAAATTTTTCGTTGTCTTTTTTTTACTTCTCTTGTGATCAAGAAGAAGGCATCTACTGAAGATGGCAGTATAGCTGCCGAAATACGTATATAGTTTTTAAACAAACTTTTTGTAAAAAAAAATCCTTTTTCTTTGTCTTTTTTCATTTATAAAAAAGAATTGTCTATCCATTCTTTCGTTTTTCCATGCATTTTTCTTTTTTTAATCGAATTAGCTTTCGCATTTTATTGACTCATTTTTACAGTTCTTTTTGTTACCTGCGAGTTTGCTTTTATTTGCAAGAATTTTCGTCGATTTTCATTTTTTCTTGTTCATTTTAGCATCCTGGTATTGATTTCTGTTTTTTTTTTAATTCAATTAACGCTGTGTTTCTCTTTTTTTAATTTTTTTCAAAGTGATTTTTCACATTTTGTCGACTGACGCTTTTTTACAGTTATCTTTTGTTTTCTACTAACTTTTTTCTAAATTTTTTGTCTGGAAATTCATTTGGTTTTTGTTCATGTTAGTCGTAAATCTTCTTTGTTTTCTTTCTGTTCTTTATGCTTTCGTAATTGATTTTTCGCATTTTTTGTTTGTAGTTCAACGTTTTTAATTTGTTTTGTGTCTCAGTTGCGATCTTCTTTTGTTTTGCGCACTGTATTTCATTTCTTTTTTGTTTGTTTTTTTTTTTTAATCGTATTATTGACTTTTTACAGTTTGCTTTAATTTTCTGCGAATTTTTTAAATTCGCCCGTTTTTCGTTCAGCTTAGGGCTTTTCGACCTTTTCGCTCCTTGTTTTCTGTTGCTGTGCTTTCATTTCTCTTCTGTTTCTGATTCTTTTAACAGGGATTGTTTTTTATTTGTTCTGGTTTTTGATTATGATATCCAAAACAGAACAAAAAAAAAACAGCGCTTTTTGGCTACATTTTGCAAAAAAATTGGCGATTTGCCTGCAAAAAGTCTGGCAACCCTGCATGAACTAAACAAGGAAAACAATGGCTCTTACCTACGCAAGTTCTGGGTCCATCCCCGAACGGTAAATACGAGTATTTGACGATGGCGTCTTTATTCTCCCCTAAGAACCTGTCGGGGTTGTATTCCTTAGGATTGGGAAAGTATTTTTCGTCATAGTGCAACGCCATTATCGGTATGACCACAGGCGTACCAACTGAAACAGTCACGCCGCTCGAGGACGACGCGCACGGAGGAAAAGCGAACTCTTTCGTGCAGTTCCGCGTAATCTGCGTTATCGGCGGGTATTTTCTTAAACCCTCTGGAACCGAGTACGTCAAAATTTTTTCTCAAGTCAACAAAACTCTTAGGCCCAGTTGCACCAAACTTTTAAACAGAGATTAATTTTAAGTGCCGCTTAGATGTGAGTTATATTAATGATCTGTAACCCCGAACATCACATTATAAGCTGTGTTCGGATTTCACTCCTTTTGCACTGTTGTCTCTCTTTTCCTTTAAGTGAAAGTGAGACAGAAACACGAAAGGAGTAACTAAATATCCAAACACAGCTTGAAACAACACTTAAATTTACACTCGCCTTAAGCGTTTGGTGCAAGTGACCGTTAGTGTTACCAAAAATGGCTGCTTCTAAGTAAGGCATGTTCTGGAACATTTCGTAAGTGAACTTTCCGCCATTTTTTTCGAGGGCGTCGTCGATTTCCTGCCTCAATTTCTCTTGGCAATCCGGGTTTGAGGCCAGCTCAAGAACCAGGAACGTCATCGCGATGGAACTCGTGATGAAACCATCCAAATAGAACGCCCCAACCATGACCATTATGTCACGAATCGAACGTTCTTCTCCCTTGTATTCCTTCACCGAGTCGAAGAAGTCGTTCCTTACTATTCGATTTTCTTTTCTGTATTTGAGCGTATCGGCGACCAATCTTTTGAACGTCTTTGTAACGTCGGAGGGCATTACTCTGAAATATATTTTTGAGTTTTTATTTCCGGTTTGCATGTATACTTAGATTTGTTTCATCACAAATCAGCACTTTTTGACTATAACAGTGTAATGATGACTTCGAGATTCTTTGGCGCCCTCTGCTTGTCGGCCGCAGCAAGTTAGAAAATTCTAAAGACAGATTTTTCGCGAAGTAATATCGGGAAATATAAGCGACCCACCTGACGAAAGACGGTAAACAAATTAGTGAAACTAGTTTTAATAAGTGATCAAGTTTGTATTATAAACAGGGAAAAGAATTCGGGCCATTTGTTCTGCGAACAATACGAAAATTTAGTACTCGAACTGTATTAGCCCCGTCCACAACAATCTCTGCCAAACGAAAAGCTCACATTGCACTCCTTCCTCTCCTGTTCATCAATAACGGTTCGATGTATCGCAGTCGTGGAAGCAAAGAGTACATTCGACGTAAAAAGCATCTGACACTAAGTGGCCTGAAGTCTTTTCCCTGATTATAAATAGCTGTTGCTTTTTCAATAAAACAAATCATAAATTCCTATAATTAGCAATAGTTCGGAACCGTCAAAAACAGATCCCCATTGTAGTAATGATTGGTTTAACAGGGCCATCAAGGGTTCGAACTAGTCAGAAACTGCTGTTGGAACAAATCTAAAGCAAATCCTTACTGAATAGAAAATAAGTTTGCCAGTGCTGGTATGATGAACGTGAGGAAGTTGTTCGCCCCCAGGAAAAAGTTCGGCTCTAGAATCTTCTTTCCAGCGACCTCAAGTTCCGCATCGTTCGTTTCGAACGTCCCTCCATTAATACCGAGCGCGCAGTTGGCCACGTTATCTATTGTAAACTTGGCCGTTAACTCGTTTGCGTTCATACAGCATCGTCCTCCAGATCTTTTTATTTCTTGTGCCACGTAGTAGATCATTTTGTTACCAACTTGGTCCAATACAGGTAACATTGATTTCACCTGAAATAACACTCTAGTGAACATTAAATTAAAAAAAAATGTTGCAAATCGTCTATGGTCAAAAAGCGATCGTAGGATGTAAACTTTTCAACAAGGTTGGTAAAACTGATATTGCATCTAGCAACAGGTTACCTCGTTCCCATTTAATATGCAGTTTGAAATTTCCTCCCCGCAAAAGTAACTCGTGACGTCACACGAAACTTCTATCCGTCACAGTGAAGTAAATAGGGTGAGTTTTAATCTGTTTCCTAAAGCTTAATCTAATTCATTAAAAATGCAATCAATTCTATGGTCCTATTGATCAAATAACACAAAAATCTGGTTAATACGCCCAATGGAATTGATCACGTGACGTGACGTAACGTGATACGCACCCTCTGTTCCCATCTGCTGATCAAGGCAACCTTTTAATACACAGTTCAGCTCTACCAACCTTGCTTTTGAATAAATTTAAAGTTGTGTTTCAAAGGGGTAACATTTTTTTGTGAAGTATCAGTGTATGTTAATAGATGTTAAATAGGGGAATCCCCTGCGATTTCCTTCGCATTAAATTTCTTCACAGCGTTGGAGTCCAAAACTATATGTCCTCCGACAATGAAAAAATATTCACATACAGGATATTCCACTTAAGGCGGATTCTTTCATACCTCTCTAGTTATTGATTTTACGAAAAAATGTTTCAAATGAAAGTTTCACAGGATCATGCAGAGCATATTTTAAAGACACAAGGAAAATTTTGGCACTTCTAATATGAGTGGTGACAAATCTTCATTTGTTTCTGCCGATGGCTTAGACGATGAATTAAAAAAACGAAGGTTTAAGACAGAACTTTATGACTTGACCACGTATAAAAAAAACATTTTTTGTTGTATCACTAAATATTACCTAAAGTATTCTTCATTAACAATAAACAGTTTTGAACAATTTGAACTACATAATTTAATTTCATGGCAAAATAAATTTATTTTATCGTAAATAGGTGGACAGTCACTTAAATATTATGCCAATTTTATAATTAAATTGCAGAACAAATTAAGAAGCAATTTTTGCATAATTTAATTAATGCATAGAAGGCGATCTTGCAGCTTTGAATTACAGAAGGGAAAATAAACCAGAACGTAATATTTATTGCACAATCTCAATCTTCTAGTTATACAGGATGTCCCACTTAAGGCGGATTCTTTCATACCTCTCTAGTTATTAATTTTATGAAAAAATGTTTCAAATGAAAGTTCCACAGGACCGTGTGGAGCATATTTTAAAATTAGTTTGACGTGTACAGAGCGTTCCGTTTAGCCTGAGCGTTAGGTCACTTCGTTATTTTTAATGGAACACCCTAAATATTTTTACATTCTCGGGTTCTGGATTGAATTTTAATGTGACCTTGTATACCATATATAGGTTCTAATCTAAGCCGTTTTCGCGTTATTTAACTTTTTAAAAAAATCACTCGTGCAGTACCTCAAACAAATGCAAATATCTTCCGAACAAATGACGTTAGGGACTTGTGGTTTCTTGCAAAAGTTTCGTCTTGAAAAGCTTTTTCAGTTACACTGTAAAGAGAAAATCTAGCAACATAAGTTCTTAAAAAAAAATTAATAAACTTGAGAATATTCAAACTACGATAACTATTTTTTTTAATGGAATGCCATGTAATTTTTATCATTATTGCGCTATTTAATTCTCTTTTCAATGATATAGGGTTGTCGATATCTGTCGTTAATAGTTTTTTCAGTATTAAATTCTTTTACGATTTTTAAAAATACACGAAATATTGAGACCCTTATGCTAGTTGCTATGGTTACAGAGCAAACAAATTGTTTGATTATTGTTCCCTAAGATTATTAAGTATAATGCGACATTCAAAATGTTCAAATTAATCTTTAAGAAGGTCTCTTGCTTAGGAAAACATGATAGGTACGGATTTTACTCTTGCCATGGATATCCACGCTAAAGAAACCCTAAGAAGAAACTTCCATTGTTGTTGATAGATACATGTGAAGACAACAAGACGTATTTCAGCAGTTGAAACATTTTTTAACGAATAAGTGGATTCGTGGAGGAGGACCAGTCAGTTGACCTGCTCAGTATCTTCATTTGACCGCATTTTAGGGTTTCATGAAACAGCGAATTCGTTTAAAAATGTTCCAACTGCTGGAGCACGTCTTGCTGTGTCCATATGTATCTATCCACAACAATAGAAGTTTATCTTAGGGTCTATTAGCTTGGATATCCATGGCAAGAGTAAAATCCGTACCTATCATGTTTTCTTACGCAAGAAACCTTCTTAAAGATTAATTTGAATATTTTGAATGCCTCGTAATACTTAATAATCTTAGGAAAAGATAAACAAACAATTTGTTTGCTCTGTAACCATAGCAACTAACATAAGGATCTCAATATTTCCTGAGTTTTTAAAAATCGTAAAAGAAATTTAATACTAAAAAAACTATTAACGACAGATATCAACAACCCTATATCATTAAAAAGAGAATTAAATAGCGCATCTAATAATGATAAAAAGTTATATGGCATTCCAATAAAAAAAAATAGTTATCGTAGTTTGAATATCTTCAAGTTTATTAATTTTTTTTAAGAACTTGTGTTGCTGGAATTTTTTCTTTACATTGTAACTGAAAAAAAAGTTTCAAGACAAAACTTTTGCAAAAAATCCCAAGTCCCTAACATAATTTGTTCGGAAGATATTTGCATTTGTTTGAGGTATGCGTGATAATTTTTTTTAAAGAGTTGAATAACGCGAAAGCGGTTTAGATTAGACCCCATGTACGGTACACAAGGTCACATTAAAATTCAATCCAGAATCCGAAAATATAAAAATATATATGGTGTTCTATTTAAAATAATGAAGTGACCTAACGCCCGCCCAGGCTAAACGGAACACTCTGTACACATCAAACTAACTTTAAAATATGCTCCACATGATCCTGTGAAACTTTCATTTGAAACATACTTTCGTAAAATTAATAACTAGAGAGGTATGAAAAAATGCGTTAAGTGGAATACCCTGTATATGAATATTTTTTCATTGTCGGAGGACATAAAGTTTTGGACTCCAATGCTGTGAAAAAATTTAATGCGAAGGAATTCGCAGGTGATTCTTCTGTTTAACATCTATTAACATACGCCGATACTTCACAGAGAAATGTTGCCGCTTTGAAACAACTTTAAATTTATTGAAAAGCAAGGTTGGTAGAGCTGAACTGTGTATTAGAAGGTTGTCTTGATCAGCAGAGGGGACAGAGGATGCGTATCACGTTACGTCACGTCACGTGATCAATTCCATTGGGCGCATTGGGCGTATTATTCCATTGGGCGAGGTATGAAAGAAACCGACTTAACTGGGACATTCTGTATAAACGAGGGAGGTTTACTGTGCTTAGAGGTAAAGTACGTTGGGCTACGTATTGTAACTTACCCTTCCACTGGTGTACTGAGGGGTGAGTCGAGCTCGTCTAGTTTTCCACAGTTCGTCCTTCGAACTGAACGGATTGCACCCGAAGATCGGATCTTTATTTTCATCGATGAAGATATCGTTGTTGTGAAAACTGTTGAAATTTTTGACCATGACGTCTCTTATGAGTTCAGGATCGCGCAGCATGATTCCCGGCCTTCTTACTAAATAGAGCCCCACGTACGAATACTCTTTAAAGCAACTGGAAGAAAACGTCTTATGCATTTACTTGAATTTCCTTGCCCATTTTGTGACTTGCTTGTAAATTTCTGTGTAAACCGCTCCGGTCGACTTCTTGTAAAACGCAGCGTCTTTCAGATTTCCAAAAATTGGATGCGGTTTTGGATGGGGGACTTGTAACCTTTCCCAATATTGGAATCTCCATTTGTTGTACCAAAACGCGGCGGCACACAAACCGATCAAACCAATAATAATCAGTACTAATATTAAAAACATTGCTGCGGTTCGTGAAGTCGCAGTTAAACGCAAAGCTTGTTGTTTCGATGGGGATCAACAACGTTCGTAAAATACTGAAAGTATGCTGTATTTACAGATGTAAATGTAAATGTTTTATCGAAATTAAAAAAAAAAACACGCACACACATTTTATTTACGAATGTTAGTGACGAAATACGGTCACAGAGTTTATCAGACAAAATTGTTGTCAGTTCAAAATTTATAAGACGAATTTTATTCAAACTCATGCTGATTTAAACTATTCTAAAGGAGAACTGGCTTCTTTATAACTATTGTTTATTATTCGTAACCCATTTTTTTCATCTGGGAATTATTATTCCTGCAGAAATCAACAAATACAAACTAACAAATTAGTAAGGGTCGGACATTCCTAGGATATCTGGTAAAAACCAGTATAAAGATAAACAAAGCAGCGGCGTAGATTTCAACGTCGCCGCTGAACGGCTTTTATGCCCGAGGCATTCTCACCCTTGCGCTCATTGCATCAGAAGCAACCGTTTGATGTAAATTACGTTTGTAACATAATTGCCCTTATCGTTTCTTTCAAATTAATAAGTACGAAAACATTATAATTCTTTAATGTAACTTTTAAAAAGACTGACATAATACATTTACTTCATATCAATTATAGCGCCGTCACTGAAAAAAGGATGCAGGTTTATTTTTTAATGAATCGGTTATGTAAACAAGTTTTTATATCCAGTCGACCAGAACTGTAGTGGTTACTGCGTGCCGTATAGACTTCTCGGCTTCGACTGGTTTATTGCTTTTTTTTACAGGGCAGACGCGTTAAAGATTAGAACTTTTTCCGATTATGATCGCTTCATCATATTAGTAGTTCCTCGTTTATTTAACGAAACCTTCCGCATAAAATGCACCTAGGTCTGCAAATTAGTTTCCTCCGAATAAGTGTACACAACTTATGCAAGCAGCGGGAAAACTCGGCCTTACATTTAATTCTTCATAATTTTAATTTTTTTTTTACTTCATATTGTTTTGGAATTTTATGTATTTCCAGTAATACACATAAACTTTCTTTAACGAGAAGAGCTGAAAAGGAAATTAGTTGAAGGACTAAATGAAGACATTTCACTTCAAACTTCATTAAGATTATTAAGCTTTGTAAAGATTCAGAGATAACCTATTCTTGAGACCGTGTGAAATCAAGCTCGGGTGACGCGACAATATAATGCCAAGTCACATTGCCAAACCGACATTACACCTAGGCGATTCCATTTATTTTTGGTGTAAGAATGTGTATAAAACAATGATCCACCAAAGGAATTATTGCAAAACTAAAAATTAGTTCTGTTTTAGTAATTTTGTTAGCTACCTGGTGGAAAGGTAGTAAAGGTTAGCACCGTGACGATTGACTTCGGGTGGATCTTTCTTTAATTTTCTGAGAACCGCGAGGAAGCTTAAGAAAAAGCACTTACGTCTAAAATATATGATACAAACTTTCATTTACACAAAATCAATAAGTAAAGTTCACACAAGGGTTCGCAAGGGCTCGGGTTCGCAAATCCTCGCAATAAGCGACGGTTAGGAGACGAAGGGAAGTCCAGCAACTGTCCCATGAGGTTGGTCGGGAAGCTTGACCCAAGTACAGTACGACATTCGTAAAATAAGGAAAACAATTCACCCAACAGGAAACGTATGCCGTCGAATAATGGCTTAAAAGTCCTAAACGGGATCGTAGTAAATATAAAAGAAAAACCTTGAGGAGCGAAACAAAGAGAAACGTAAAGGAGGAGGCTGAACACCAGGCCTGACAAAAGCGCTTGAATACATTGCTTAATTCTGGGAGAACCGTTGAAGCCGGCCACCGGCCGTGGAATATATTTCACCTACCTGGGGAAATATTTCACACCAAACACCGAAAAGGTACGCCTAAAACAAATAAGGGGCCGAATAGGGCTTCTGTCCCGGGAATTCCCGGGGAATTTGCCGTTTTTATCATTCCCGATCCCGGTCACACAGTCGAGAATTCCCGACTTGGCGAGAATGATAGTTTGGCGTGCAGCTGTATGGGCTTGGCGTGTTATGAGGAGAAGTATGCGATATACGAGGAGGTATTCAAAAGAAACGGAACTAATGTTCGGACGGAATCACCATCTAAAATGGTCATGTTTTATGAATGTTATGAAAATTAATAGAAACTACTCAGTTTACAGATACGTTTATTTTTTCTTTTCAGAGGTATTACATATTACAACTTACAAACTACATTATTTACAGACTTACACTTAAATTACGCACTTCACTTATCTTAAAATCTACGCTCAGTATTCTATTGTAACGCACTTTGTTTTTAAATACTCGTTTAAAGCTTCTTGTCCTAAACAAAAAAAGTGAAAATTATTTTAATTAAAGCGAACGCGTCAATTAAATCGGACGTACCTAAATCCTTGCCGAAACCTGACTGTTTGAATCCGCCGAAAGGCGCCGCCACGTCCGTTTTGTTGTAGGTGTTTATAAAGACAGTGCCGGCTTCAATCTTTTCCGCGAAACGCAGTGCCTTGGATAGGTCCTTGGTTAACACCCCCGATGCTAAACCGTATTCGGTGGCATTCGAACGCTTCAGAACTCCATCAACGTCGCTGTAAATTATTATTTTTTTGTTGAAAATAAAGAAAAATAAAGGTGGAGAACGCGAAAGAAAATCCTTGTACTATTTAACATAGCAATTAATCTCTTTTTGTAATAGTGCTACGCAACGCATCGCGGAAATACTCTTATTATTGTTTAGTCTAGCGAATTCTGGGTTCAGTCCTTGTAGTGCTGAGTATGCAATTTGCTTGCATGTAATAAAAACATAACAAAGTTATAGAACTATTATTATTATTAGAAAAATTTTGTGCAAATCGTTTTTGATTGCAGTGAAAACCTCGAGCAGCCTCTGGACAGCTGTTTCAGCCCTGCTTGGGGCTTCTTCAGCAGAAACGTAGCTCGACATTTCCACTGCAAACAAAAACGACTTATCCTACTGCAATGTCAGATCAAAAAGCGATAGTAAGATGTCGCTATTTTATCTGTTCATTATTATTATTATTATTATTACTCGATATTGTTATATTTGACGAGTTAATGTAGCTATTTTATTATAAAAAGTGTCTTATAAGGCAAATAAGTCACAATACACAGTTTTATCCAACACCTGTTCATTATGAAGTCATAATAATGCCGATTTTGAATAACAGTTTAATTATGGGTTCATAATTCCACTAGTGTTTTATAGATCACATAGTATATTCAAGATCGGCATTATTATGACTTCATAATAAACAGGTGTTGGATAAAATAAAAAAAGCCTTCAAAAACTAAAAAAAAAAAAAATGTATCTAACTTACCCATTTTTGAATTTACTAATACACATAACCGGCCCGAACGATTCTTCCTTCGCAACGAACATGTGATCTTCCACGTCCGTCAGTACGGTCGGTTCCAGGAAGTACCCTGGTCTGTTCACCCTCTTACCCCCGTACACCAATTTGGCCCCCTCGTCCACCCCTTGCTTGACGTAATCCAGCAGTTTATTGAGGTGTGCCAGGTGGTTTTGGGGGCCGTGCGACGTCGAGCGATTCAGGGGATCCCCGATGGTGATCTTCTTGGTTTCTTGGACGACCCTGCGCACGAACTCGTCGTAGATGCCGGCTTCGACGTAGAGGCGGCCGGCGGCTATGCAGTTCTCGCCCTTGTTGAAGAAGACGCTTTGCATTCCCTAAAAAAAAATTCCTTTTGGTCATGCACAGAAATTAGAGTGGGGGACAAACGTCGTACCAGTCTTACGGCCTTGTCTAGATCACAGTCGGAAAAGATCACCAGCGGCGATTTTCCCCCCAATTCCAGGGATACTTTCTTTAAATTTGATTCTGCGCAGGTCTTCATGATGACTTGGCCTACTTGCGTGCTGCCTGTGAATCCCAGTTTTCGGACGTCGGGGTGTGCTGCGAGGGCATTCCCCGCCACCGTACCTAAGTGAAGAAAGAACTGTCAATAAAAGATTGTGTTCTGAAGAACGAGATAGAAAGAAGATTCTTTGCAAAAAGTGGAGACCAGGAAAAAAATTGACAAATCCCAAAAGCAAATTTCGACTGCATTCAACTTTCAAGGTCTATCTAATGGCTTTCTTTTCCTCACGAAAACCATGATGATTGAAAGGAGACGACTAAATTCAGGTGGCCAATCACAACGGTCAGAAGACCGGAAAGTACCAAGGAGGAGAGCAGGAAAAATGGACTTACAAAACCATGGTTGGAAAGACGTAAGAGGAATAAGACATGCAGAAGGGGAGACAAGAGAGGTGCCCCCAAAGCAGAAAAAGTAAAAGAATTAAAGAAGAAGATCAAATTCCAAGGACCAACTCATCTCACATGCTACAAATAATTAAAGAAGACGACTAAATACGAAAGGTCAAAATCACAAAAGACCCGAAAGGACCAAGGAAAGGAGGAGGAGAAGACATACAGATGAGTGTGCCTCAATAAAAAGTAAATGAGGACGACCAAATTCGAAGGACCAATCCGTCTTACACTTAACGAATGAAGATGACCAAATTCACCTCACAGACTTAATTAGGATATTATTGTATTTGAAGTGGGCGTTCACTTCACACCCCCACCTTTACAATTGGATTGGGTTCGAATAAAGCAGCAGATTTTGATTCATCTATTATTCCAGAGCAGTTTGCCAAAAGCAATTTGAAATATCTGAAGTCTTTACTTGGGGATGTAATTCTACTATTGTTCTTCTTTTTGTATTGGGAAAAAGAACTAACTCACCAGATCCCGTGACGACGTTAATAACACCAGGAGGAATCCCGGCCTTCACAGACAACTCCGCAAACTTCAAGGCCGTCAAGGGACAGACCTGCGCGGGTTTTATAACGACCGTATTCCCAGCGGCCAAGCACGCGGCCATCTTCCACGACAGCATCATGAGAGGGTAGTTCCAGGGTGTAACCAGCCCGCACACGCTGAAACGAAGCCGTAATTGAAAACTTCAACAATCAAAGGCAAGAAAATATTTCGCCGTCTTACCCAATCGGTTCTTTCTTCGTGAAGCTCAGGTTTTTATTCGGGCGAGCGTTCGAGATGGGAATGGTCGAGCCCTGTATCTTGTCCGTCCAGCCGGCGAAGTACCTCCACGTTTCGATGCTCATGCCGACGTGCGTCTTCAAGGCCAAGGTGTAAACGGCGCCCGAGTCTATCGATTCTATGGTGGCCAGTTCTTCTTTGTGCTGTTGCATCAAATCTGCCAATCTGCAAAACAAGGTCGTCAAAATGAATGCGAGAAGAGAACCAAAAAGATAATGGGGATGAGGGAAGACCGAGAGAACCAAAAAGAAAATGGGGATGAGGGAAGACCGAGACTAAACGGGTTATGGCAGAAGTAAATCAACGGACGAGTTGAAGAAGCTGACCGAAAGTTTAGGAGGCGTGGAGGAAATGGAGAAAGGATGGCCGTGATGACAAGAGAACAATGGAAACATCAAAATAAAAGCGCTCGGTGAAGAGAAGAGAGGACCAAATTGCGAACATGGGGAGGAGAACAAAAAAGGCCAAGACCAAGGTGATAATGAGGGGTGGAAATGATGTTTGCGCAAAGGCAAACCAATGAGAGAGATGAGGAAGTTGGCCAAGGGCTTAGGAAGCATGGAGGGAATGGATTACAGAAAGCCAAGACGCTTTACTTCTTCCCCATGATGAGAAGACAACCAAATAAACTATGAAGAGGGAAGAATGCTAAAAAAATAAGAGAGTAAGGTCAAGAAGGAATGAGTTCAGGTAAATCAATGGATGGGATGATGAAGATAGCCAACGACTTAGGAAGTGCGGAGGAAACGGAGTCGAAAACTTCTTCTTCATCTTGAAAAGAGAATCAAATAAATCACGAACGTTAGGAGAAGAATAAAAAAGTAAAAAAAAAACAAGGTGGTGATGGGTAGTAGAAAGATTCGTTGCGAAGGCAAACCAATGGAGAAGACAACATGGAAAGACAACCAAACAAACTGTTCTTCGAGGGGAGAATGCTAAAAAGTAAGAGAGTAAGGTCAAGGAGATATGAGTTCAGGTAAATCTATTGATGGAATGATGAAGATTGCCAAAGACTTAGGAAGTGCGGAGAAAATGGAGCCGAAAACTTCTCCTTCACCTTGAAATGGACCAATGGGCCAATGGGCGAGATAGTTAAGGGAAGCGTGAAGGAAATGGATCACAGAAGGCCAAGACACTTAACTTCTTCTCCATGATGAGAAGACAACCAACAAACTGTGAACGTGGGGAGAATGCTAAAAAGTAAGAGACTAAAGAAAAAATGAGTTGAGGTAAATCGAATTGATGAAATGTGGAAAACAGACAAAGACTTAGGAAGCGTGGAGGAAATGAAGCAGAAAACAATCAAAACTACTTCTGAATGAAAGAAATTGTGAACGTTAGGAGAAGGACAAAAAAAAACAATTGGATGATAAGGAATAGAAAAATCTTTGCGAAGACAAACCATGAGAAAGGGCTTAGGAAGCGTGGAGAAAATGGATCACAGAAGGCCAAAACACTTTTCTGTAATGAGAAGAGGACCAAACAAAATTGTGAATGTGGGGAAAAGGATAAAAAGTAAAAAACCAAAGTGATGATGAGGGGAAAAGTATAAAAAGTAAAAAACCAAAGAGATGATAAGGGAAAAGGAAAAAAGTGAAACACCAAGGAGATGATGAATAGAAAGGATCGTCGCAGAGGTAAATCAATTGAAGAGATGAGGAAGCTGACCAAGGGATTAGGAAATCAATGGAGGAGCGAAAACTGAACAAAGAATTAGGAAACGTGGAGGAAATGAGAAAGGGCAAAAGAAAAAGAGTAGAAACTAAGATTTACTTGAATAACAGTTGGCCTCGTTCCCTCGCGCTGATTTTACTCCACTCGCCGGTTTCGAAAGCCCGTTTCGCCGCCGCCACTGCCTTATTGACGTCATTCACCGAAGCACATTGCACCTGCGAAATGAAAACCAACCATTAATCAACGCGAACTTTACCACAAGGCGATGGGTTTCAGTACATCGCATATGACGCTCTCGTCCGTTGGATTAATGGATTGGGAAGTGCGTCCATTTTCCGCGTCGACGAATTTCCCATCGATGAACAACTGGCACGGAACCTTGATCACCATTCCGTTTGCGTTAATCTCCGCCCCTTTGTATTCAACTTCGACCACCGCGTTTCCTCCTCGGCTGCGTTGGACCACCGCCAGGCAAAACTCGTCGAAGACGGGGGCCATGAAGACGTCCTCGTTTTCCAGCTCGATTTTGAACAGGTCTTTGACTTCCTCGACGAGTCTTTAAAGGAGAAACGACTTCGTTTATCTTAGGTATAAGTAGCGATGCCAAAGCGGTTCAAAAGTTCCGTCCATTAAAGACCAAGGTAATGATGGGGGGTAGAAAGAATCTTTGGGCAAAGGCAAACCAACGGGCGAGATGAGAAAGTTGGCCAAGGGCTTAGGAAGCGTGGAGGAAATGGAAATCGGAATAGTTGCACGGTCTACGCCCCGCAACAACCTCACCGCGGTTTAGATTGGAGGAAGATCTTTTGGCATCGCTGGGGATTAAACTGGTATTACCTGACCACATCCATAGATCCCGCCCCAGAATCGAAGAAGTCAGTGCCATCCTCAACCTCGATATTCAGAATGCTCTCCCAAATACTCCTGACGGATTCCAATTGGTTCTTCTCCTCGTCGGTGTACTCGATTTTGATTTGCTGCGCCACCTGGTCGAGGGCGGAAGCCACCTTCATCCTTCCATTGATTTTGACTCGCTTGACGTTGACCAAATTACCATCGATTCCGTTGATGACGAGCCCTTCTTCGTGGATGATCCCGGGAAGAGCGCCATCGATTTCGATTTCTTTCCCCCCGGGGGGTTTCTGCGTGCCCCAAATTGAAGAACCAAACAAGAGGGCGTCCTGGAACTCGTCGGTTCCAGGCAGTTTCAAGCGGCAGCTTGCGCCAGGGACAGAATCCATGCCTCTTATGAAGTTGTGGATTTCTTCCCCCGTCTTATTCCAGTCGATCTAGAAGAACCAATTTTTAAAATTTCATTTCATTAATGGGTAGGTACATACCTTCTGCAATTCGGGTTTGTTTAACATGGGGTCGTAAGTGGCGCCCTTTTCGGTTTGGGGCTGGCGTGGGGCCGTATCGTCGGCCACCATGTCTACAGCTCTTGCCACGGCGGTGACTCCCACGGGATATAAGAAGCGCTTGTATAACGTGTCGACCGTGTCGTTCTCTTCGACGTCGCATTTTTCTTGGAGCAGGATCGGGCCCGTGTCCAAACCGTCGTCGGCCCAAAACACCGTAAGCCCCGCTTCTTTGTCGCCGCAAATCAGCGTCCTAGAGAAAAAATCAAATTGATCAGTAGGCTAATGCATGAGCGTCGCGTCGTGATTAAAGATCGTGATGACGCAAACTCAATCCTACTTTTAAGTCAATGAACCGAACCGTCGCCGACGAGTCTTATCAATCCGTGATTTTTAGGTGCAGTTAGGTTCATCGGCGATGATAATGAATAATAGTCTTTAGTCGACTTACCAATTAATGGAGCTGGCGCCCCTGTGTCTCGGAAGTATGGAAGGGTGGTAGCATATGCTCTGCAGCCTGGGGTAGTTGATGACTTCCATGGGGATGAACTGGGAGCAGTAAGGAAGGACGTTGAGCTCGGCGTTTACGCTCCGGTAGAGTTGCAGGATTTCCGGGAGGGGCTTGCCGGCTTTGCGCCATGCTTTGATTTTGAAGACCGGGACGTCGTTTTCGCTGGCGACCTTAGCTGGAAATCACAAAAATAAATTTTTGGTCAAATACGAGATGGATCAATTAGGATTATGGGAGAGTGAAATGTCATTGTCCCAAAATCAAAATCGTAAACTTATTAAAATGATTTGTCCAATCAAGTAAATGTCCATTCAAAATGCTTTTTCAATGATTTTCAAAAAAAAGAGAAAAAAAGGCTGTCGTAAGCAATTATTATGCAGAATATCAAAAGACCAGGGAATCGTACAAATCGAGACCTTGAGGAAAATTACCTGTTTCTTTTGACTATTACGAGAGCTATCTTTGGTCTTGATGATACTTTTTTGGTCATTAAAAGAAAAAGCCGAAGCAAAAATAAGTCAAACTTGAATCGTATTGGTAAAATGGAAAGGTTTTCTTTAAGCATAAGAGCCAAAACAAAAGACAAAAGGGAAAAATTTGCCAAATTGTTTTTTAGCGGACAAAAAAGTGATTCAATTATAACTAGAGCTGGGATATTTCGGGCGTTGCCATGGCTACACATACAACGTACATTCTTGGGTTGGTTTGGCTTGACAACACCTAAAATTATCGTAAGTCTGATTATAACCGAGAACTTTATACTATTTGAGATCAATTAACATTATTTTTCTCTCAAAACGTCCGTCA
This sequence comes from Prosopocoilus inquinatus, assembly GCA_036172665.1. NCBI lineage: Eukaryota > Metazoa > Arthropoda > Insecta > Coleoptera > Lucanidae > Prosopocoilus > Prosopocoilus inquinatus. Next base: position 9,679,098 of record CM069871.1, on the reverse strand, counting down.
GATAAGATCAATTTGTTTTTCTTTTTCCAATCAAAACATCTGTAATTCTTTAACTGTTTTTTTTTACTACTTTCGAATTTTCTCCAAGCAAAAGATCTGTTGGTAAAGTTTTTAATTTTCTTTTTAATACTTTTTAATTAGAAAACTAATTATTAGATAATTTTCTTCTACTCTTAAAATATGAAATACTTTTTTTTAAATTTTTTTAATCGCTATACGAATCCAGAAAAAGACCTCAAAAAAAACTAGATAGACTGAATGAAGAAAATTTCCCTTTTTTTGGTAAAACGAAACATTTTTAAAAGTTTTCTCTAATTGAGAGTGCGAACCATGGATCTTGGCGACGTTGGTGACCGAAAAGATCCAAAACAAAGCTTCAAAGAGTCAAAGAAGTATTAAATACGTTTGTGCATTTTATAAAAAAATAAATATAAATTGTGATAGGTGGAGGGAGGGGAGGGGGGCTAAAAGTTTCGTCTCGCTCTTAAAACCTGCCTCAAGTTAATTAAAATGTTGACGTTGGTGGTCGAAAAAATTCGATAGAAAGGTTTTGTTATATTTTACTTAAAAAAAATGCCTACAATTTTGAATTGAGAGAGGGGGAGGGGTTAATAGTTTTATTTCGCTTTTAAAACGCGTGTCAGTCAAAATGTTGATGTTGATGGTCTAAAAAATTCGAAGGTTTCAAAGGGTTAAAGAAACACTCCTATTAACTAAGTTTGTTCTGTTTTACAAAATTGCCCATAATTTTGAATTGGATGGTGAAGGGGGACGAGGGAGGGGTTAAGAGTTTTATTTCGCTCTTAGAACGTGAAAAAAAAAATCCGACAGAAAGGTTGCAAAGAATCAAATGAAATAAATCTGAAACTTCTGTTTGTTTTTCATTAAAATTTACAATCGCATTATTTTTTCTTCATCAAAATTTGAGAAGTTGCAAATTTATTCTAAACGTTTTATGTAGACACCGATATAAGTGACTTCCATTGTTCTCGTACATTCAGTGCATTTTTCATTGGAACGTTGCTTTGCTTCATTAAATTCAGATAATAACTGTTTGTAATAATTTAATTTTATTATTATTATATTCATATATATTATTATTTTATTATTATGTTATAACAAACTTGAACACTGAACAGTTTCGTTTTTTTTTCCATTTTTAAACGTGGCATCGGAACAAGGAAACAATTTTTGTTTTACATCATGGGAACCACCACTTTCATTTCTTTTTTTTTTTGGTAAAAGAGGTCGGAGGTGCCACACCGAGCGTCACAGAAAGATTCAGAAGAAGAAAGAAAAAATTGGGCGACCATGAAGTTGAAGGCAAGGGGCGAACACTAACAGTTTCTCTTTTTGCTCTTGAAAATAACTATTTTCTTTTCCTTTAAATACCTTTTTAAAAATAAGGACCACCATCCTTGACCAAATAGTAAAAACGAAAATAGATGTCTACACCAAACATTAAAAGACTCAGGATTTGATGAAATTGTTGTTGGTAAACTTGTAAGTTGGAAGGGCCAACAGTTTTTCTTTTTCTTGCTCTTGAAACGTACATCGGTTACTATGACTGTGTCTCTTTACTTTAATCATAAGGACTAGTTATGCACCGTATGGTTGAAAATCAAGATCCAGAGGTACAGATATTCATATCTACATCCTGGTTTTTTGTATCTTTACCCGCGGATATTGTTACGGATCTTGCAATTTGTAGGCGCCAAACAAGGTAAACGGAACGGCCTGAAAATGAGCGAGCAAAAGCTTTGCTGGTTTGCCTGCCAACCAAAAAAAAAAATAGGAGAAAACTGACTTACCAAATTACGCCAACAAAGACAGAAATCGGATCGACTGGCCAAAAATAAAACTTGGAGTATGTATAAGCTTGAAGTAAGTAAAACAAATTCTTCGACTGGATTGACGTTCTTAAAAAGAAGTTTAAGGTTTACCAACTGCTAGGAAGGCAACCAGAGGGTTAACAAACGTGACCTTTCCAAACAAAAGACACTTTAAAAATCGAAGTAAAGTTAAAAAAACATAGACGGTTTAAGCAGGTGACCCTCAAAAAAACCAAAAACCCAAGATTATTTCTTAAAAATCTCACGGAATTCGTTGAAACGACACCTGAAACGCAGTCAACGAAATGCAGAGCCTTGACGAAATCGAACGCAAGTACGTAAAAAGAGATCGGTTTGAGAAAAATGAAAATTTCGTCAGAAGACGGTAAAAGGCGATAGCAGAGACGGATTCAAGGCCAGAGCGCGGGATTACTTGTAGAAATAAATTTCCGTGGAAGAACGATGAATTGTGGAAGGGCTAACAGTTTTCTTTTGCTCTTGATACGTTAGTTAGTACGATTTTCTCTTTCTTTTCTTTCATCATGAGAACCATACCTGCCTAAATTGTAAAAGAAAACAGATTTCTGCTCCAGGCATTAAAAGAAAAAAAGATTTGACGAAATTAGCAACCTTGAAGTCGGAAGGTGGCAGGGTTAACAGTTTTCTTTTGCTCTTAAAACGTGCGTCAGTTACTAAGATTTTCTCTTTCTTTTCTTTAATCATAAGCACTATACCTGCCCCAAATAGTTAACGAAAAAAGATTTCTGTCCCAGACATTAAAAGATTTGACAAAATGGGCAACCTTGAATTTGGAAGGGCTAACAGTTTTTTTTGCGCTTGAAACGTGCGTCAGTTACTACAATTTTCTCATTTTTTTCTTTTTTCTGCCCCAAACATTAAAAGAACCAACCCAACCCAACCCAAACATTAAAAAAAAAGAGATTTGAATAAATTGGCAACCTTGAAGTTGGAAGATGGAAGGGCTAACAGTTTTCTTTTGCCCTTGAAACGTGCATCAGTTACTAAAATTTTCACTTTCTTTTCCTCTAATCACTGCCCCAATTAGTAAACGAAAAAAGATTTTTGCCCCAGACATTAAAAGAAAAAAGATTTGACAGGCTTGGCAACCTTGACGTTGGAAGGTTGAAGGGCAGTTTTCTTTTGCATCTTTTCAAACGTGCATCGGTTATTAAGATTTTCTCTCTTTTTTTTAATTTTATAAGAACCATCCATCCTATCCCAGATAGTAAAAGGAAAAAAAAAAAAATCTGCCCCTAATATTAAAAGAAAAAAGTTTTTTTTTTAGTCGTCGCTGAATTGGATTAATTAGGCTAACAAGAAAAATATACAGGGTGTGTCGAAAGTAACGTGCGTGCTTTTGGGATTCGATTCAGGGGACTGAAACAAGTTGAAATGAAAGAATAAAGAAAGTACCTAGAGGCGGTTGTTAACGAGTTATTCAAGAAAAACGGGAGAAAAAAAAACGACCGGTGACTTAACAACGAACGTAACCGGCATCTTTAATAACGATTTATAGGGAAACCACAGTCGGAACTGGACTTTACATTTGCCAATTCTCATTGATGGTAACGTCTCCGAAACGAAAGTGGTCTCTCCCACCAAAATCTGACGAATTCTTAAAGTTTTTTTGTTTATTTATTTTTTTTTAATTTCTACTTGATTTGATTAGAACTAGATTGGGTTCTGCTGACCTTGAGATTGGTGGAATTTCATTTTAATTGATTTTTAATTTCTAACAAAAATTCAGTTTTATACAATTTTAATTTTTTTTAAATCTTTACTTTTAATTTTTCTAATAATTATTTTTTAATACTGAACTTTACTTGCGCCAGATGAACTTAGATTGATGTCAGTTGGGTTGGATTGAGATTTGTTGAGCTTAACTTTAATCCACGTACAAATTTTTTTACTCACTCAACTTATTGTGTTGGGTGAGTTCAGTTGACCTTGACATTTATTGAGGTTCATTTTAATTTCTTTTAATTTATTTACTTGGGTGGAATGGAGTTAGGTTGGGTTGACATCGAAATATTTTTTTAATTGCTTCTTGATTTTAAATTTTGGTTGGGTGGAATGGAATGAGATTCACCTGTAGGGTCGAGTTTGAATGACCTTGACATCGATCGAACTAGCTTTAAACGTTTTTTTAAATTTTTTACTTTTAACTGTTTTGCATTTCGATTTTTTTTTCTTCAATTGATTTCTTTACTTTTAATTTTTCTAATATTTCTTTTCGTCTTGCGTTATTTTTATTTTAATTGGTTTATTGTTTTTTTTTAATTTTTAATTTTTTTTCTTGGGTTAAATAGAGTTGAGTTCAGTTTTTGGATCAAGTTTAGTTGACCTTGAAATTGTTCATGTCGGTGGCACAGTCTAACAAATTTCTTCCGAATTAAAAGGCGACTCCAAATTAAAAAAAAAAGATTTTTGCTCCGGACATTAAAGGAATAAAAGGTTTGACAACCTTGGCAACCTTGACCTTGGAAGATTGAAGGGGAGTGTTCTTTTGCTTTTGTTACTAAGATTTTCTCTCTTTTTTTTTAATTATAAGAACCATCCGTCCCATCCCAGATAGTAAAAGGAAAAAAAAACCTGCCCCTAATATTAAAAGAAAAAAGTTTTTTTTTATGATCGCTTTAGTTGTCGCTGAATTGGATTAATTGGGCTAACAAGAAAAATATACAGGGTGTGTCGAAAGTCGCGTGCGTGCTTTTGAGATTCGATTCAGGGGACTGAAACAAGTTGAAATGAAAGAATAAAGAAAGTACCTACAGGCGATCGTTAACGATGTTATTCAAGAAAAACGGGAGAAAAAAACGACCGGTCTTCACATTTGCCAATTTTCATTGATGGTAACGCCTCCAAAACGAAAGTGGTCCCTCCAACTAAAATCTGACGAAGCTATGACGCAACAGTGAAACGTAGAGAATTCCATCTAATTTAAACAGTGTCCGGGATTAAAGTTTTAAAAAGTATTTACTTTACGACACAAGTCTGGCCTCAATTAAAATCTTTTCATTCTAATCGTTTATTATTTAAAGAAGTTTTTTTGATCACAGCGAAACCACTTGAAGTTAGAAATGGATATTTAATTGACACCGTTGACAGTTCAAGGGAATAAAAATATAGAGCGGCACATAAAAATTTTGCACGTAATTAAATCTCAACTGAACGTGGTTCATCTTGAAGCAGTTTGTTTTACGTCGAATCTAGAAAGCACGACGTGACCTTTGGGACACCCTATACAAGAAAATCGAAGAAGATATTTTTTGACGAAAGAAATAAATTAATTAATGACATGGCAAAAATATTAAATTATTATAAATTAAAATTAATTAAATATTTGTCTTTCAGTTCTTAATTTCAATTAAAAAAAAAAAAAAACTTTATTATTGATTTATTTTACTGATTTTACAATTTTTTTTTAATTCATTTGTTAAACAAATTGCTACTACAGATAATACTTTCTATTATAACTTATGTGGATACAAAAAAAGTTTCCCTTCCAACTGCAAAATAATGCCCCAAATATTAAACGAAATGAGATTTTTCCAAAGACATTAAAAGAAAAAAGATTTGACAACCTTGGCAAGCTTGAAATTGGCGACCTTGAAGTTGGAAGATGGAAGGATTAACAGTTTTCTTTTGCGCTTGAAACGTGCAACAGTTACTAAAATTTTCACTTTCTTTTCCTTTAATCACTGCCCCAAATAGTAAAGGAAAAAATATTTTTGCTCCAGACATTAAAAGAAAAAAGGTTTGACAACCTTAGCAACCTTGACGTTGGAAGGTTGAAGGGCAGTTTTCTTTTGCTTTTAAAACGTGCATCGGTCCCTAAGATGTTCTCTCTTTTTTTTTAATTATAAGAACCATCCATCCTGCCCCAGATAGTAAAAGAAAAAAAAATCTGCCCCTAATACGAAAAGAAAAAACTTTCCACCTGTGATATTCTAAATCGGTGCCAAACTTGAACAGTTTTGTTTTCTTTTTTTTTAATTAAAACGTGCATCAGATAAGACAAGAGCTAGAAACAAAACAAAACAATTTCCGAAATAGCACCCACAAGTATGTGACATACGCACTGTAATAAGTATTTTGATTGACGTCACAATTACATTTAATTTTTTTTTTTGTTAACTGATTATAAGCAGTCTTATAGATCGAATCAAAGGCGACAGTTTTAATACGCATTCCTGTTTATCTAAATTAAATTAATTAATTGAAACGGTCACCTTGGCTGACGGGAATAAATTAATTAATAACATATTGCTGTTTCGTTTTGCGTGTGTGTACACATTTAAAGGCGGGTACAGACTTGAATGCGTATGCGTGTGTGTCTCGATTCATCGCATGCGCATATTCAAGTCTGTACGCGGCTTAAGAGTCGCAGTTCAACTGCAATTGATCTTTCGAGAAAATAAAACACAGAATCATTCTGGAACGGCGTGCAGATTCGACTTGGGTGCGATTAGATAATTTTTGCTAATAATACGTCGAGGAAATTGCCATAATTTATCTGCGCGTGGTTATTTTTAACACATTCTGCAAAGCAAAAATTAAAGATAAAAAAACATGTCATCTTTTGCTTGTGATTAGATTAATTGTAGTATACGTTGAGAAAATTGCCATGTAATTAAAGTCGGCGGTTGCAGTTTTAATCTACTTTCTGGAAATCGACGGGGGGAGGGAGGGTTGGCGGGGATTACATAATTTCGAGGAATTCTGCAGATTTAATCTACGCAACAATATATATTTAAAAACTCCTTGAAAGAGGAAAAAAACGTTTTGGAATATATGGAAATCGACGATTTTTTTTTGGAGAAAGGGGGGGGGGCAGATTAGATAATTTAGAAGAATTCTGTGGTTGTAATTTGCGCAGCAATATTTTTAAAAATTTCTTGAATCGAAAAAATCATCACGTTTTGAAATTTTATGCACTCTGGACAGATCTGGCAATTTTTTTTCTTTTTTTCGGAGGTGGGGGGGGGGTACTTAACTCTTAACAGTTTTGGCAAACGTACCTAATTGTTACATAAACAATTAATTGTTTTACTCTTTCGACAAAAGAAAAAAATTGTAAATGTAGTGAGTGATCAAAAAAAAATCGTGTGACAATTGAAAGGTTAGGTTTGACTTACCCAGAGGGTAATAATTGCCATGTAATTAAAGTCGGCGCTTGCAGTTTTAATGTACTTTCTGGGAATCGACGGGGAGGAGGGGGGTTGGAGGGGGATTAGATAATTTCGAGGAATTCTGCGGATTTAATCTACGCAGCAATATATTTAAAAACTCCTTGAAATAAGAAAAAAAAAACCTTTGGAATATCCGGAAATCGAGGATTTTTGGAGAAGGGGGGGGGGGAGCAGATTAAATAATTTAGAAGAATTCTGTAGTTTTAATTTGCGTAGCAATATTTTTAAAAATTTCTTGAATCGAAAAAATCAACACGTTTTGAAATTTTATGCACTTTTTGGACAGACTTGGCAATTTTTTTCGTTTTTTCTGGGGTGGGGAGAGGGGACTTAACTCTTAACAGTTTTGGCAAACGTACCTAATTTTTACATAAACAATTAATTCATTAAAAAATTGTTTTACTCTTTCGACAAAAAAAAAATTGTAAATATAGCGAGTGACCAAAAAAAAAATTCGTGTGATAAGTGAAAGGTTAGGTTTGACTTACCCAGAAAGTAAAAATTGCCATGTAATTAAAGTCGGCGGTCGCAGTTTTAATGTACTTTCTGGGAATCGACGGGGAGGAGGGGGGGGGGTTGGAGGGGGATTAGATAATTTTGAGGAATTCTGCGGATTTAATCTACGCAACAATATATATTTAAAAACTCCTTGAAATAAGAAAAAAACCTTTTGGAATATCTGGAAGTCGACGATTTTTTTTTTTTTTGAGAAGAGGGGGCAGATTAGATAATTTAGAAGAATTCAGGTCTGGCAATTTTTCTTCTTTTTTTCAGGGGCGGCGAGGGGGCACCTAACACTTAACAGTTTTGGCGAACGTACCTAATTGTTATATAAACAATTAATTAATTAAAAAATTGTTTTCTCTTTCGACAAAAAAAAATTGTAAATATACCGAGTGATCAAAAAAGAAATCGTGTGACAAGTGAAAGGTTAGGTTTGACTTCCCCAGAGGGTAAAAATTGCCAAGTAATTAAAGTCGGCGGTTGCAGTTTTAATCTACTCTCTGGAAATCGACGAGGGGGTGGTGGTTTGGGGTGGATTAAATAATTTCGAGGAATTCTGCGGATTTAATCTACGCAGCAATATATTTAAAAACTCCTTGAAATAAAAAAAAGACGTTTTGGAATATCCGGAAATCTACGATTTTTTTTTTTTTTTTGAGAAGGGGGGAGGCAGATTAGATAATTTAGAAGAATTCTGTAGTTTTAATTTGCATAGCACTATTTTTAAAAATTTCTTGAATCGTAGAAATCAACACGTTTTGAAATTTTATGCACTTTTTTGGACAGGTCTGGCAATATTTCTTTTTCAGAGGTGGGGAGGGGGCACTTAACTCTTAAAAGTTCTGGCAAACGTACTTAATTGTTACATAAACAATTAATTAATTAAAAAATTGTTTTACTCTTTCGACAAAAAAAAAATTGTAAATATAGCGAGTGATCAAAAAAAAAAATCGTGTGATCATTGAAAGGTTTAGGTTTCAACTTACCCAGAGGGTAATAATTTCCATGTAATTAAAGTCGCGGTTGCAGTTTTAATCTACTTTCTGGAAATCGACGAGGGGGTGGGGGTTTGGGTTGGATTAGATAATTTCGAGGAATTCTGCGGATTTAATCTACGCAGCAATATATTTAAAAATTCCTTGAAATAAGAAAAAAACGTTTTGGAATATCTGGAAATCGACGATTTTTTGTTGGAGTAGGGGGGGGGAGGGCAGATTAGATAATTTAGAAGAATTCTGTAGTTTTAATTTGTGTAGCAATATTTTTAAAAAAATTTTGAATCGAAAAAATCAACACGTTTTGAAATTTTATGCACTTTTTGGCAGGTCTGGCAATTTTTTCTTCTTTTTTTCGAGGGTGAGGAGGGGGCACTTAACTCTTAACAGTTTTGGCAAACGTATCTAATTGTTACATAAACAATTAATTAAAAAATTGTTTTACTCTTTCGACAAAAAAAATTGTAAATATAGCGAGTGATCAAAAAAAAAATCGTGTGACAATTGAGAGGTTAGGTTTGACTTATCCAGAGTGCAAAAATTGCCACGTAATTATTAAAGTCGGCGGTTGCAGTTTTAATCTACTTTCTGGAAATCGACGGGGAGGAGGGGGGGTTGGAGGGGGATTAGATAATTTCGAGGAATTCTGCGGATTTAATCTACGCAGCAATATATTTAAAAACTACTTGAAATAAGAAAAAAACGTTTTGGAATATCTGGAAATCGACGATTTTTTTTTGGAGAAGGGGGGGGGGCAGATTAGATAATTTAGAAGAATTCTGTTATTTTAATTTGCATAGCAATATTTTTAAAAATTTCTTGAATCCAAAAAAATCAACACGTTTTGAAATTTTATGCACTTTTTGGATAGGTCTGGCAATTTTTCTTCTTTTTTTCAGGGGCGGCGAGGGGGCACTTAACTCTTAACAGTTTTGGCAAACGTACTTAATTGTTACATAAACAATTAATTAATTAAAAAATTGTTTTACTCTTTCGACAAAAAAAAAATTGTAAATATAGTGAGTGATCAAAAAAAAAATCGTGTGACAATTGAAAGGTTAGGTTTCAACTTACCCAGAGGGTAATAATTTCCATGTAATTAAAGTCGCGGTTGCAGTTTTAATCTACTTTCTGGAAATCGACGAGGGGGTGGGGGTTTGGGTTGGATTAGATAATTTCGAGGAATTCTGCGGATTTAATCTACGCAGCAATATATTTAAAAATTCCTTGAAATAAGAAAAAAACGTTTTGGAATATCTGGAAATCGACGATTTTTTGTTGGAGTAGGGGGGGGGGGGAGGGCAGATTAGATAATTTAGAAGAATTCTGTAGTTTTAATTTGTGTAGCAATATTTTTAAAAATTTCTTGAATCCAAAAAATCAACACGTTTTGAAATTTTATGCACTTTTTCGACAAGTCTGGCATTTTTTTCTTTTCTTCGGGGGTGAGAGGGGGCACTTAACTCTTAACAGTTCTGGCAAACGTACCTAATTGTTACGTAAACAATTAATTAATTAAAAAATTGTTTTACTCTTTCGACAAAAAAAAAAAATTGTAAATATAGCGAGTGATCAAAAAAAAAAAATCGTGTGACAATTGTAAGGTTAGGTTTGACTTACCCAGAGGGTCTTCTCGTTTGCCCTTGTCGGGTATGGTGAAGACTCCGACGATGATGTGTCCGTGCTGTTGCAATCGAATGAAGACATCGACCGCAAACACGCTCTGGCCAATGATGGCAATGCGCAGAGCTGGCCTCGAATCTATGGCATTTTGCTGCATTCCGGGAGAAAAAAAAACAAAGAGAATAGAGAAATCTGTTGTTGCGAAACGGCAAGAAATTATTACAGTCGTAATCGATTTTACTTTAAAAATAAATTAGCTATACTTAATTTCATTTTTCAATAAATAAAGTAGGTGCAGTTTTTAAATTAAGATGAGCAACCAGATTTTTTTATGAAAAAAAAAACTTTTTCAACGTTAATAAATCGGTAAGAGAATAATTTTTAGTTTAAATTAAAATTAAAAAAAAATATATATGCTTCCATTTATTTATTAAATTAATTATACGAAAATTTCTTAAAAATTAAGAATAGAATCGAATTAGGAGTTGAAAAAGAACGTCGGCCCTTAAATAATTTGATGAAAGAAAAAATTAAGTTTTTTGTTTTTATACATTTTTGTCTGTGCTTTTGGTTGAATAAATATTATTATTATTGTTATTATTATACATGGTGTGTCAGAACTGAGAAAGTTTCTGTTTGCCGCTAGGGCCGGAGAAAGGTAAGTCGGCGCCCTTAAGCAAAAAAATAATTGCCGCCTCTTCCAAAAAAAAAAAAAAGAAATCACGTTAATTTAGTTTGGTATGTAACGAATTTTTAAAGTTTTTTTGTTTATTTATTTTTTTTTAATTTTTACTTGAGTTGATTAGAACAAGATTGGGTTTTGTTGACCTTGAGATTGGTGGAGTTTCATTTTAATTGATTTTTAATTTCTAAAAAATTTAGTTTTATACAATTTTAATTTTTCTTTTTTAATCTTTACTTTTAATTTTTCTAATAATTATTTTTTAATACTGAACTTTACTTGCGCCAGATGAACTTAGGTTGATGTCAGTTGGGTTGGATTGAGATTTGTTGAGCTTAACTTTAATCCACGTACAAATTTTTTTACTCACTCAACTTATTATGTTGGGTGAGTTCAGTTGACCTTGACTTTTGTTGAGGTTCGTTTTTATTTCTTTTAATTTATTTACTTGGGTGGAACGGAGTTAGGTTGTGTTGACATCGAAATTTTTTTTTAATTGCTTCTTGATTTTAAATTTTGCTTGGGTCGAATGGAATGGGATTCACCTGTGGGGTCGAGTTTGAATGACCTTGACATCGATCGAACTAGCTTTAAACGTTTTTTTTTTTAAATTTTTTTACTTTTAACTTTTTTGCATTTCGATTTTTTTTATTCAGTAGATTTTCTCACTTTTAATTTTTTTTTATATTTCTTTTCGTCTTGCGTTATTTTTATTTTGTTTTATTGTTTTTTTTTTAATTTTTATTTTTTTTTTCTTGGGTTAAATAGAGTTGAGTTCAGTTTTTGGATCAAGTTTAGTTGACCTTGAAATTGTTCATGTCGCCATTAACGAGGATTAAGATTGTCGGTTGCACAATCTAACAAATTTCTTCCGAATTAAAAGGCGACCCCAAATTAAAAAAAAAAACTTATTTCAATAAAAATTGTGTGTGTTTTTTTTTTATAATTATCACCGATGCTATTCTTTTGAAACCATTCGAGAACAATCGAAATACAAAAATATAAAATTATTATTAATTAAAATACATTAAATATTTGTCTTTCAGTTCTTAATTTCAATTACAAGAGAATTAATTTGTTATTGATTTATTTTACTGATTTTATTAAGTTTTCTTTTTTAAATTCATTTGTTAAACATATTGCTACTGCAGATAATACTTTCTATTATAATTTATGCAGATACAAAAAAAGATGAAATAAAAAAGTTTCCCTTCTAATTGCAAAATAATTAACCTTTTTTGCATTAGAAATAACAAACGATTATTAACAATAGTAATAAGAACAAATCCGTTTAAATTGAAATCACTGGACTATGTTAATTAATTAATTAATTACTTAATTGAGTAATCAGACACGACAAAGAAACGTAATACCCCCCCATCCAGAAAATTTTTCTAAGAGAATTATAATACAATTCCAAAAAAAAAACTACAATAATAAAAAGTTTTTTTTTTTACTTTTTTTAATAAAAGCAATAAAAAGTGAAAGTAAAATAAGATGAATTTAAATTAAAATTCCTTCACGAAAAAGAAAACTCAATTTAAGATTCCGCAACAAAGAGCACTCAAACCCCGTTCCAAACCGACCGACAATTTGCGTTAAGTTATTTAATTCTTCGAATTGCATTCGTTCCCACTTTAACAATTTCCGTTCACTTGCATATATTTTTTTTTCTCTTAAATTTATTTAATCGATGTAGTTTTACACAGAGCGAAAGTGTGTTTGTATTAATTGAGGCGACTTACATTTGGCGGCATCGTCTGTCGTTTCTGATTGGTGGAGCGCGATGGATACTCAAGAACTAACTGATCGGATATCGACTGTCTTGGAGTTATATACACCAGCCGTTCTTATCAGACTTTTTAGGAGCATATCAAGTGAACTCCTTTCTCTTCATTATCTACAGCTGATCCGAATGTAAGTGCCGCCTCGTGTTCCATCGTTCCCCTCCAACCAACCAACAGAAACAAGAAGATTTAACAAATTAAAAAATTTACTTTTATGTCTTTTGCAATCTCATTATAATTTCTACAATCCATCATTATACATACTCACTCTTTGATGTTTTGTGAATGTATTTATTATTATTATTATTTTAATTTAAATTAACGCGAAACACTTCTAGCATATCGATCGTTCCTCTGAACGTTGAAAAAAGGCGGAGCCACGATAGAAATCAGAAAGTACTCGCTAAGCCAAGCCTATTTCGCTTATTCTATATAACGAGTGTTCAATTAAAAAAAAAAAACGGTCTAGATAGCTATGAATTTATTCTGAACGTCTAGCGTAGGGTTCTTCATACGACGAGCGTGAATCGTCACTTGCATTTCTAACCTCACTTTAACTCAAAGAAGACATTTCAAATAAACTTTTATTACCGAATATTTATATGAAATATAAATATTAGAAAAAAAATGCAGGAGTAGCTTTCAACTTTTATTAGTTAGGATAACCGTCAACTTGTCAAAGTTGTCAAATTCAAATGATGTTATTCACAACATGCGACAACAAAAGCCTGCTGCAGCCTACTTGACCGTTTTTTTTTTATTGAAAACTGATTACTTTCTGTAAGATAATTGCCAATCAAAAATTAAATGTAAATATGATTTATGTGTTATGTTCTTTGAATTCTATTTCATCTTTTTTTAAATTTAAAAATTTGTTGCGCGTCGATTGCAGTGGACTTGTCGGGGCTTCCTCTGAAAAGCTATTCCGCTCTTGTTTGTAGCTCTTCAGCAACACAATTCAGTTTTTTTTTTTAATTTAATTTTATTTTTTTATTAAAATCAAATTGTCCTTTGAGTTTAAAACGTAATTACATTTTGATTTTGATTTTGTTTTGCGGAAATTATGCCTACAAGTTGGCAAGAAAACAAAGTTAAAAGTATACATATATAATGTTTCTTAATAATTAGGAAGGGTGACGTCACAACCCCCAATTACACTAGGAAATTTTGCCATTGGTAACAGTTTTTTTGTTTTTTTTTTACACGATGTGAAATGTGCTGGTCAAAATCAAATCTGACTGGTTTGCTGAAAACGCACAAATTTCAAATTACTGCTAGCAACTAAAAATAAATAAAAACGTCAAAACGTCAAATAATTTAAATTAATTTTTTTATTATAATTGTAAGGTGCGATCAGTTTAGAAATGATTTATAGCCAAGAAAGGAACACCTCGAGTTGGCAACATTGCAGGAAAAAAAGTAAAGGATTTTTTTTAATTGACAGCTGTCAGGTTATTTAACTGCAGTACAAATGGAGGAGGGATAATTTCGATTTAAGTGACAGCTGCCCGCTTTGCGATTAAGTTACGTCGTTTCAAATTTAACCAAAAAGGACCAAGTGTCAGTTTAATCTTGACATTAATTTTTTAACGCTGTCAAATTTAAAGTGACAGCTGTCAAGTGAAAACTGACGTCATATCAAACAGACAACTGTCAGTTTTCGAAACTGAATAAATGTCAATTTATGTTACCAAAAGTTTACGTATTCGCTTTTAAATTTAACTAAACGTCAGCAAGTGTCATCTTAATTTTGAGGGTATGTTTAACGCTTTCAATTTTAAAGTCATGTCAAAGAAAAAATTCTTCAGAAACAATAAACAGAAAGGAACTTCATGATCACTTTGAAGGATAAAAACACAAAACATAAATTCCCTAGACAACGTATTCTGTATGTTAAAGTTTAAACGGAAAAGAAACAAAAACTGAAAATGACACCTGTCAATTTTAGTACGATTGATGTCCTCAAATTGATGTACGATTCGACAGGGGCCGATTTAAATGACAGATGCCAAAAAACGAAACAGAAAGAAGGAGCCTTATGATCACTTTGAAGGTTAAGTTAAATGTTTCACGGCGAAATAAAAAAAAAGAACTCCGATTCAAGTGTCGACTGCAGTTTGAGGTTATGGTTATATCACAATACCATAATAATAATTAAGAAATGGGGGCAGGAGGCGGTGTGTGGATGGCCTTGAGACGTAATGCTGTCGCATTCTTGTTAAAAGTAAAATAAAGCCTAAATTCAAACAAATTGAAAATGACAGCTGTCAATTTTAGTGTCTTTAATGCTCGCAAGTTAATGTAAGAATCAACAGGGACCAGTTTAAATGATTAAATGACAGATGCCAATTTAAATTTGCCGTTAAATTGACTGATTAGGGCTGCGCGGTATGTTCACGGTCGAAATAAACCACGTGATCACTTTTCCCAATCGTTGATTGGCCTGACCGTTGATTTGATGATTTCGTGCAGCTTGATCGTTGAACTTAATTCAACTTAACCTCTCAGATACAAAGTGACAGCTGTCATTTTTAAATTGAGGTTATGTTAAAAACTTCTTCGGAATCCAAAAAGAAAAACGAAAATGCAGGAAATTTCAAAATTTAACCTGCGTAAAGTGGTCACTAAATTACTGCGCGATCGATTAAAGAACTGATTTAGAGTGTGTCCCTAGAAACAACTTTAAAGTTGGCTACACTGATGTTAGATAGCGCCAGAAAAAAAATAGTTTATTTATTTAGTTTTTTTTTATTCTGAGTAAAATTTAATTTATAAATTGATTTTTTATTTATTTATTACCCAACGGTTCATTTTGTGTTCCAGTTACCAGTCATAACCTCGAAGGACCATAACATAACCTAGTTTTTGTCATAACTTGTTGGCAATAGTGCTGTCATTTCAGAAACTTCAAGACTTAATGCCTCATGTTGCGTTCAAGAAGTTGCCTGTCTTAACCTCGCAGGTTCACAATATAAACCAATTTTTGTCATAACGTGCGGGCGATAATCTCTAAGGACCGTAACATAACCTAGTTTTTTGTCATCACGTGCTGATGACAGCGCTGCCATCTATGAAACTTCAAGTCTCAATGCCTCATGTTGTGTTCAAAGTGCCTGTCATAACCTCAAAGGATCATCATAACATAACCTAGTTTTGTTCATATCCGTGCTGGTGGTCTCTGAAGCTGTCATCTCTGAAGCTTTATCCATGACCAATCCAAATTATTATTTTTTATTTGATTGCATGATATAACCCAATTATGCATTAAATAAAAGATTAATACATTAATGAAGGATATTAAATAAATAAATTAAAATATATATATATATATATATATATATATATATGTATATATAAAAAATAATAAATAAAAGCTTTTTTAGGAACTAAGAAAAAATATGAATAATTTTACGTGTAACTTTTAACAACAGCGTTTGGTAAAATAGTTTAAGTTAAATCGGTAAAAAAGTTTTTTAATTGGTTATTATTAATAAAACAGGGACATTTTAAATTTTAAATTTATCGAAACGTGTTTATAAAAACAAACCAGTAAGTATAAATAAATGCGGCTCAAACAATTTGGTTTTATCAAACATAATGAAATAAAAAAATTCCAAATTGAATGGAAACGGACGTTTTCGGTTTATCAATTTTATTAAACTGTACACGCTACAAAAATCAAGTACATTTAATTAAGAAGAAGAAAAAAAAGAACGCATTTGTTTAAGTATTGTATTTTATTTTTATCTGAGTGCGTTTTTAATAACCTTGATTGTTGATTCGTGATATGTGAGTTTTTTTTTTTGCAGCGATAAAGGAGAGAGCGTCACTTCTGGGACAGCTATAAGTACGCCTAAGATCATTAAGTTCATTAGGTTAGACACAAATACGTTCGTAACCGGATATTTCTGGTTCTAGAAACTGAATAGCCGGTTATACTTTCTTATTAGATAGCAATTATCTGTTCTCGTTGAGTAACACCGCGTAAACAAGGCTGTATAGTCGGCGTAACAAACGTTGACCGACGTAAGTTTCCGCGTAATTCGTCATGAAAAAAAAAAAAACACATCACGCGCGAAATTTTTACCGCGACACCAAATCCAAATCACCCCCTACAATACAAGAGCGTCAAATAAAATTATTTCCGAATGGGAATTATTTTTTTTTAATTCACATTCGCTCTGCGAAGTGTATTGTAATATATATGTATGTACGATAGTGTTTTGTCTTGATTTGGAATTTTCCTGCTTACTTGACGTCTTGTAAATCGAAGTTGGGGGAATTTGCTGTATCAAAGCAGATTTGATTAAATAAAAAGAATGACGACAAATAACAAGTAATTAAAATTGCGGCGCGTTTCGCACGCTGCGGTTCCGGACTGAACCGGTTTCGTTTTCGGTCCGGTTATTTTGTGCAAACAAAATATAGGAAGCGTGACAAAGAACTGATTAGACCGGATTTTGCCGCAAAATTGGGTTAGAGAGGTCAATTTTCGCAATGGTCTTGTTCGAATCAATGGCCGATAGCAAATAAGCAAAACTGTAAAGTCACTTTAAACAATACCGAAATATTAATAAATTCGAGTGGATTTAATCAAATTTGGCTACAGAGCGCTCACTCATCCCATAAAACAATGAAACATATTTTAATTTTGTCTATTGTGTATGTACAGTCGCGATCAACCTCATCGAGACCGCTGTAAGCTAACTGCGCCCTTATGACACCGGCAGTAAAGGTTACAGAACTGTTAATCGGTGTCGATTGGCCTGATCGCAACTGTATCGATCACCCGGTACATACAGCACAGAATTCGCGAAAATCAGTAACCAACAGATGGCGTGCCTAGTTAGGAAAACAAACAGCTGTCATTAATGTTAATCCGTATAACTTGTTATATTCGCTCTATCAATGCTTTTTGTTAGTTTTATTATTATAAGTATGTTATGCTAAAACGAGGAAAGCGTCATAAAATTCAGAACAAACATTTCAATTTAATGTTTTTTTTATAGGTTAACCAAATGTTTTTCTTATTATGGGGGACCTTTACAAAACTTTCGCTAGATGTCAACCACTTCGTGATTTTCTCGGATTCACAATTAAAGGAAGCCGTGTTTGCTGTTATTTTATTATGTGTGGTTGGACACACTGACAAATGAATAATAAAAAATTATTGAGAATTGTTATATTTGAGGTTATCCTTAAAGTAGACGGTGTCCCGTTGTCCCCAAGAGATCAGTCGGGACGCAAAAATGTCCCGTTTTAAAAATCTTCGCTATAAATGTCCCGTTATAAATTATAACGAGACATTTATAGCGAAGATCTTCCTTCTTTATAACTTATAAAGAACTTATGTAATCGTAATTAAACCATTAAACCAGTTTCGTCAAGTGATGCCAATCCTTCGGTTGGCAGAAAAAAAAGCAAAAAAAAAAATGGAAAGAACATTGTTAATTTGATGTTATCCAAAATTGGCAATATCATCATCGCATAAACAGCTTATTGAATTTTCTGCTTTATAAACAAAACAAACATCATTTTGCAGTAGCTGAATTACAACTTATTTACAAACCGACTTTTCAAAACAAGCAAACAAGTTGTTGTGATGATGCCCTATCACGCAAAACGATCACAAATTTCAAAAATTTTCATAAAATAAACTTCAGAAACATTCTCTATATATTGATTAAAAAGACAGGAATTATCAAAAAAATTGAACTGTCTCTTAATTTCTGGTTGAAAAATTCTTCAACAATTCTTTTCAAAATTTTTCTCTTCTAATGCCCGATCACTCTTCACCTCCAGATAAATTTATCTGCCACATATTATCCTTGGAAACCTTTGCATCAATAATAGTTTCCGAGGGTATTACCTGGTACATAAATTTATCTGGAGGTGAAGAAATTGTTTACAAGTAATACAGATTTGACAAATAAAGCCTTAATGGCATAATTGAACACATAAATAAACGACTGTACTTATTATCCAAAGAATACTGCCACGTGGAAATATTTTGTATTAATACTCTCCTCTATCGCTCTCACTATACAGAACATGGTCTGCATCTTAAGAACTTTTCGAAAAGGATTGTATGCTTTGAATTAGCAAAATTCATTGTAGGTAATCATTTGGAAACAGAAAATCAACGTCTTGAGGATTTTTTTCCGAATTATCGAGAAATCTCCCCAGCAATATAGAATCACGTATTGAACCACTAGTAGTGAATACTGACACTCGAAGTAACACTTTAAACTTATTATTTCTCAATATGCAATCCTTGAGAAATAAAATAACTGAACTGGAGGTCCATATACTTGACAATAATCTTCACTATGATTACCTTTGTATAACCGAGCACTGGTTAAACCACTCGGAAACTGAAGTCCTAAAGATCGCAGGATATAAACCTGTAACAAGCTTTTGCCGAA
Source organism: Prosopocoilus inquinatus (assembly GCA_036172665.1). Lineage (NCBI taxonomy): Eukaryota > Metazoa > Arthropoda > Insecta > Coleoptera > Lucanidae > Prosopocoilus > Prosopocoilus inquinatus. Next base: position 9,660,037 of record CM069871.1, on the reverse strand, counting down.
AAAATGGTTATGGAGGTTCCATGATACTTTCGGACAAATTACAAAGTAATTGCATAACCAAAATTAGCGATATCTCTATTTCTAAACTGTGCGAGTTATCTGCTATTCGGGTAGTTAAGAGAAACTTAATTCCGTCATCCAACAGGCAGTCTGGACTCACTTTTGGGGATTATGGCCAATATCCTGGATGATGTGCAACACAAAGCGCTTATCATAGGTGGAGATTTCAATCTGAACTTTCACTTGAATGACCATGAAGCAAGGACGTTCTGTGGACTAATGGCTAGCTATGATCTCTTCCCAAAAGTTACTTTCAGTACTAGGCAGAATTCCATACTTGACAATGTCTTCACCAATTTTACTTCTGATTTTACTTCTGTTCTACCTATAAACCTCGGTTTCTCTGACCATAAAGGCATATTTTTTCAATTGAAAACCACACAGCGGCAGAGATTGACTCAAGAGATCATGTATCAACCGATTACAAACTTAGGAAAAATACATTTCTTTAATATTGTTGACGGTTGCGACTGGAGTATTATTTCTGAAGATACAATTAGCGTAGAAGATAAGTTCCAGTTTTTTGTCGATACTCTTGAAAACGCAGTAAAGATGGCTTTTCCTATTGTAAAACGAAGAACAATCAACCACAATAAGATCGAGTGGTTCACCAACGATCTACGTAGCCTGCGAAATACTGTTTGTCTTCTTAATGAATTATACCAAAAGCGACCTGGCGATAACTCACTGAAGGAAGAAAGAAACAGATTCCGGACAACTTACCGTGAGGCCTTGAAAAATGCCAAAGTGAAACCCAATAGTGATTTTGTAATTAAATCCAATAATCAATCTAGAGCATTATGGCAAGTGGTAAATCAAGTGAGGAAATAATAAGACGAGACATGATGTTAACTGTGAAATTGATTGTGATGTGTTTAATGATTTCTTTATTAATATTCCTTTAACACTATCTAGTCAAATACCTGAATGTGATGTTGATCCAGTCGTTTTTGTAGACAATCATCTTAAAATGTCTTGTACTGCTCAAAAGTATTTCAAAAAGCGATAGTAAGATGTCGCTATTTTATATGTTCATCATTCTTACATCGCATTTGCGAATAAATTGGGCAAGTCGTTTTTGGTCTGCAGTGGGAATGTCGAACTACGTTTCTGCTGAAGAAGCCCCAAGCAGGCCTGAAACAGCTGTCCAGAGGCTGCTCGAGGTTCTCACTGCAATCAAAAACGATTTGCACAAAAATTTTTCCAAAAGTATTTCAATTTTGACTATGTATCCTGTGTAGCAGTTAGAGAAGTAATATGTAAGTTTCCGCTACTAGAGATACTTACGGTCTAAATGTTAATCTCATCAAAGCTATTAATGACATAATTGTAGTCCCATTAACCAAACTTATTAATTTGTGTATTAAGGAGGCAATTTTTCCTAGCTGCCTAAAAATTTCTAGAGTTGTACCTGTTTTTAAGAAAGGGGAACCAAATAATTTGCATAATTACCGACCAATATCGCTCCTCCCGATCTTATCTAAAGTCTTAGAAAAAATTATGTCTATACAATTATCAACATTTTTTGAAAGTAATAATCTCTTCAGTGATAAACAATTTGGTTTCAGACGGGGACAATCTACTACAAAAGCAATCACACATTTAATAAAATCGTCTATTCAATGTTTTGATAATAAACAATTTCAAAAAGCTACTTTTCTAGATTTGTCCAAAGCTTTCGATTGCGTTTCGCATGAAATATTACTCCGAAACTTATATTCATATAATATACGCCCCATGAGCTGTAGATTACTTACATCATATCTCCTGAATAGACAACAATATGTCGAAACTAGAAATGGAAAATCTAAAATATTACTATCAAATATTGGTGTTCCCCAAGGATCAGTTTTGGGTCCACTTTTGTTTATAATCTATATTAACGATTTTCCAAATACGATATCAAGTGATGTATTCTACGCAGATGATGCAACATTACTATCAGTGAGCGATACAAAAGAACTTGCTGTTGAAAGGGATCATGAAGCGCAATTACAAGCGTGCACCTGGTTTAATGCAAACAAATTGTTTCAAAATGATCGGAAAACTGTACACCTCATGTTTTCACTTCGATCATTTGAGAAATTAGAAAACTACTCGATCAGTACAAATTTTCTAGGAGTTGAGATAGATGAACATCTTGTATGGACAAAGCATGTCGAAAGTTTGGCTAACAAATTAAATCGTTCCATTTTTGTAATCCGTAATCTTAGAAACAACATAGAAAAAAAGCACCTAAGAACAGCTTATTTAACCCTGTTTCAAAGTCATGCTTCATATGCAATTCTCTGCTGGGGTCACTCTAGTAGCGCAGCAGTAATCTTTAGACTACAAAAACGTGCTATCCGAATTATGGCAGATATTGGATACAAGGACGACTGTAAAAATGCTTTTATTACGCTAAATGTATTAACTTTGACATCACTTTATATTATAGAATGCCTTCTTTATATTAAAAATAACATGAACTTGTACAATCATCACTCTAACTTACATGATTATGATACACGCACAAAAAGTGATATATGTCCTCTTAACAACAGAATCAGGCGAACTCAAATAAGTACAAGTTATTTTGGTATTAAATTTTTTAATGCGCTCCCCGAAAATATACGAAAATTACCACTTAATATATTTAAGCATAAAGTAAAGAACTTTCTTATAAATAAGGCAATCTACTCACATGAAGAATATTTTAAAACAAAATTCACTGCAACGTGAATTGCAATAAGGTTTTAATGTGTATATATATATATATATCTTTTAATTTTATTTCTTTTTGCTTACCTTACCTCTGACGTATGTAAAACAAATTGTTAATTGTTAATACATTTAAAAAATAAATTATTATTATTATTATTATTAAATTATTAAGTTTTCAAGAAAGGAGATGGGACGATTCGCCGTCGCCCATTCACCGTCGCCAATTCGTCGTAGAACCAATTCGTCGCCGATCCAATTTACCGTCCGCCCGATTCGCCGTCCCATGCTACTGCTTTATTTAGCTTGATAAGCTTTAAAACACTTTCTGACCATTTTAGATAATATCCAAGTTATACCTACGAATTGAAGAAAATAACTATAATTTCAGTACGTTTCAAGTAAATTAAAATGGCCTTTACTATTGTTTTTCTATTTCAAGTTAAAATAAATTCCTAATTACAGTGCGACCACCGTAAGACAGAAAATTACGAACAAATTGGTGCTGTACGTAAACATAATCATAATTCTATTTTTTTTTTAATGGAACCCCTTTTTCAATTTATAATTTTAAATGACGAGCTTTCATGAATCAATATTTTGAAAGCAGTCGACTTTTGATGTGTAGTGATTTTGATTGATATGAAAATCAATATGATTTTGAGCAGAATCTGAAAATATAAAAAAGAAGAATTGGATGGATTTTACGAACACCCTGAAGAATAAGAAATACTTCCTGGAAGGCCAAATTTTTTTATCTGTTTCTTTATCTATGTATCACATTTAATTAATAACAAATTATTTTATTTTCCATTAATTATGTTAACTTCTTTATTTTATTTACATATAATTATCGGTATATTATTATTTGGATATGTACCCGGACTTAAAACTTTAATCGCTGACGGCGAATTTACCGAGGGCGAGTTTTCCGACGGTGAATTGTACCTACGACGAATCGGCGACGGTGAATTGGCGACGACAAATCGGCGATGGCGAATTGTCCTAGACCCGAATAACATGACTTTCACAATGTGATTGGCGGGTATTTTTACAGTTATTCAAAAAAACAAAAAAAAATATTATGAGGTAACTTCTGCATTTGGAAAAAAGAAAAACACCTCGTTACACAATCGCAAATCGCAAATTGAAGCTCTGAAGGTAACGGCAGACGAAGCAGTAAATAACGACGGCGTTAACGGGAACCTAAATTTACAGTATGAAAGATTAATTCTCCACAATTTAAATTATTCATCCGATTATTACCAAGTAAGTGCACGGCCATATCAAACACTATAATAGACATTACCAGACCGGTCATAAATAGCGGTTGCAGTTTTAACGTTCTTGTTTCTACACACAAGGTTATCCATCACATGCTAGCCGGGTTAGATAAAGTTAGGATTGTTGTTCTCTAACAATAAGTTAATGCCAATCAATAAGCAGTTCAACAGTATTCATAATCACTTAAGACTTTGTTTAAGTAGGACTTTTTATTAACATTGTTAATTGACATAATTCAGATTCAGTATTTAATAAATCTTGCTGTACAGGAGGAGCAACGGACGAAACGTCGATGAAGAAAGAAAAATGTAGAATCCTTCAAGTTAAGAAGTTTAAATTAAAAAAAGAAAAATTATTACCAATCATATCGGATCTTCATTTAATCATGTAAACCACGTGACTTATGACGTAAGTACTGTAAACCACGTGATTTATGACGTAAGTACCTGTCAGCTTGAAAAAATCCATGAAGCCCTTAACCGACGTTACTATTGGACATTAATAACAACTGATGGTGTATTGTTAGCTGTCTAACCATCAGACAGGAGTTTGGTCACGTGTGTTACAATCACGTATGAAGAACCTGTACGATGTGATCATTTAAAAACGTAACGAAGAATGTAATGATCTTTCTGTTTTAAATTCAAATTTGCGCATGGAGAGGAACATTTTTTGCGGATTTTTTCTTTCCTTAAATTAATTTAATAAATTGAAAAAAATGGTCGTTAATCAGAATTCGAATTTAGAAAAGAAACTTCATGGCACTCTCTCGCTACGACCAAAATGCAATTACGTTAGGTACCTCCTGATTACTTAACGAAAACGGTGGTAAGTTAGCGCTGAAAGAGTCTGACAGCTGTCCCGAGCTAATACTAAAATGGAGAAATGAGTAGGTCAAATCAAGCTCAAGGCCGCCAGGTAATACCCGATTTAGGGTTGCCAGGTGTCCTCTACTTTAAGCGACGCTCCCCAACAGTAATGAGTACTTAGTTATTTAATAACGAACAAAAGTAAAAAAAATACGAAATGTTATGCTCTGTTCTCCTCTATTCTCAATTTCAAAGTGGGAGACAAAAGTCATTTTTGGGTCTGAAAGTGGGTACGTCCTCTAAAATAGAGGACGTCTGGCAACCCTAACCCCATCTGATTACTACGCCACTGTAAAATCGACTCCAAAGGTTCACAGCGTGCGCCAAAGTTCGGAAAACTTTCAGGAGTAACTTCATACTCGACTTTTTTGGGATTCCCCTAGAATTCCCTAAATCCATGTGGCAAATTTGAAACAGGGGGTCAAAGTCAAAAACACGATTACAAAAAAAGAACTAAAACTATTCTTTATTAGCAATCCTACAGAGGCAAATAAAAAAAAATGCAAGTAACTGTTAAAACAAACGAAATAAAAATATTAAAACAACCTAACCTTGCACTTTGCAAAGAACGATTTTGACGTTACAAATTCTACTGTCCCGAAATGGCGCTTAATAATAATAAAAAAATAAATTAATTAAGGAAAAGATAAATAAAATCAGGAAAAGAAATGAAATTAAAAAAAAAATATTGAATAGAAAAAATTAGTAACGCTTTTGATTAGATTTTTCAAAAAAAATTGTTTGTGTAGGTGGTTAATTACGTTGGTAGTTTTGTTAAAGATAGTTGGCAGCATTGCTCGCCAACTTCAGGCTGATACTAATTATTGGTGCATTGGCGTTTGATGCGTGCATTGTATTTATGAAAATTGGAATCCGTTCAAGAAATAAACAAAGACACTTATATTTGAATGAAATGTTTAATTGATAAATAGGTGCTTACATTTGCAGTTTTGTTTTTCGAATGTAACGCGATCGTCACTTGTTTATGAATTATTGTTTCTAAGGGCGTTTTCGTTTGACTGCTTTGAGAGTATCTCCATCCTGTTTTTACATGAGGCGAAAACAAGATGGAGATACTCTGAGAGAAGTTAGTCGAAAAGACCATAAGTTTGAAATACGTTCTCAAACATTTCCGTCCTTTTTTGAAATTTTTCTTGCGACGATCGTCGTTTGTTTACATCTTCAAATGTTTCTGTCGCTTTCTGCAAATTCTTGGGTGCCGTCGCCGTTATTTAAAGGATCGTCATCTGTATTATTTGTTTTTCCTTTTTTTTTTATATTTATCTCCTAAAATTAATTCGTTTCCTTTCGTATTTCTTTGGTTTTCCGTGGTGAAATTGATTTACGATCGTCATTTGTTTTTTCCTTTCCGAAATTAATTAATCGACAATTTTTGCGTTACGTTTCTAGTTTGTTTCTTATTATTATTTTTTTTAATTTGAAACGTACAATTCGTTGCAAGTTCTTTTCTTCTACGTGTGTGATCGTCATTTGTTTTTGTTTTTTTTTTTTTACTTTAGTCAGGAATGTTTTTCATTCGTAGTGGGTCTGTTTGTCAAAAACGTTTTTCGTGTTTTTTTTAATTGCTTGCATTTTTTCAGTAATCAAATCATCATTGTAATTTTTTTGGAAATTTCAATTTTTCCACTTCGATCATATTTTCGGGTCTTCGGAAGTTTGAAGTTTTCTTTTCCTTCGATTGTTTACCCTTTTTCTGTCTTATTCTCGGAAAATGTAGCGATTGTCTTTTGTTTTCAAGAAGTTGAACAATTCCCTAGATTTTAATCCGTTTCTGCAACTTTTTCTCTTTTAATAATTAAATTAAATATCATATATGTAAATAATTTAGGTATGTTACGGTTTCGTGCGGAATTCGGAAGAAGTTGTGGTTATCCGGCTGGCAAACGTAGACGAACATCACGGAGCAACGCCGCCACACGTGGAAAAGTCGTACTTCAGTTGCGTCACTGTTACTAAGATAATTAAATAAAATAAATAATTCAGGTATGTTACAGTTTCGTGCGGAATTCGGAAGAAGTTGTGGTTATCCGGCTATCAAACGTAGACGCACGTCACTGAGCAACGCCGCCACTCATAGAAAAGTCATACTTCAGTTGCGTCACTGCTATCGAGTGTTTTGTTCCGCTGACTTTCGCAAAGTATGTTGATTCTGTACGTTTCATATGCAATGGAATTCCGATGCGTAATTCAAACGGTTTACGCCCTCGATGGTAGGGTTTTCGTCCAAAGAAAACAAAGTAATGATAAGGCGGGGTAAAGAAAAGTAGAAGAAGAGGTTTCCTCTCTGTTGAAACAAAGAAATCAAGTATAAGCATGGGTCATGCTAGCATCAACATCCAATTACCTTTCATTCAAATACAAACGGGTTAACCGCTCGGTATAATTTCTTTTTCTTTTTCTGTTAACGCAACGGGCGTTTCGTGTTTTATTTATAACAAAAGGATTGTGTCAGGACTGTGTCAGGGTTGATTCCTCTCTGTTGAAACAAATAAATCAAGTATAAGCACGGGTCATGCTAACAATAACAACCAATTACCTGTTATTCAAACACAAACGGGTTAATCACTCGATATAATTTCTTCTTCTTTTTCTGTTAGCGCAACGGACGTTTCGTGTTTTATTTATAACAAAAGGATTGTGTCAGGACTGTATCAAGGGTGATTCCTCTCTGTTGGAACAAATAAATCAAGTATAAGCACGGGTCATGCTAACATTAACAACCAATTACCTGTTATTCAAACACAAACGGGTTAATCGCTCGGTATAATTTCTTCTTCTTTTTCTGTTAGCGCAACGGACGTTTCGTGTTTTATTTATAACAAAAGGATTGTGTCAGGGATGATTCCTCTCTGTTGAAACAAAGAAATCAAATGTAAGCATGGGTCACGCTAGCATTAACATCCAATTATCTTTTACTCAAACACAAACGGATTAATCCCTCGGTATAATTTCTTCTTTTTTTCCTGTGGACGCAACGGACGTCTCATGTTTTATTTATAACAAAACGATTGTGTCAGGATTGTGTCAGGGTTGATTCCTCTCTGTTGGAACAAAGAAATCAAGTGTAAGCACGGATTATGCTAACATTAACAACCAATTACATTTTATTCAAACACAAACGGGTTAATTGCTCGGTATAATTTCTTCTTTTTTTCCTGTGGACACAACGGACGTTTCATGATTTATTTATAACAAACGGATTGCGTCAGGGTTGTTGTTGGCGTTGTTCTTTTTCATTTTGGGATGTAGAAAATGACTTGCAAAATTAATTCGAATCTGGTAAAATGCAAACACGATGAAAATTTGTAACTTGAACAGTAGTTTACGATTTTTTCTTCTTTTTTTAATTTTTTCTTTCTTTTTTTTTTTTGAAGGACATCGTTGTTTTGTACTTTACTATTAACATCAACAATACGATTTAAGCCACATGAAAAAAATTATTGTGCGTGGATGTGGCGCCCGACCGCACGAGAATTTACATGTGCGGTAATAAATAATAAATAATAAATATCGAATGAGTATAAAAAGAGATTCGCAGCATTCGAATACTAATAATATCCAAGGCGTTGTTGACGGTTGCAATAATCCGAGTGCGTGTCATCATCATCTGTAAACTGTAAGACATGGTAAGCAAGATTGTTTTCGGGTTACATAAGCGACGCACAGTGTGCACGTGCCCCCGGGGTTGTACCCCCCTTATCACCGTCCATGCTCCGTAACGAAAATAAAATTCTAAATTTCGATTTATCTCACGCCAGATTTACAAGTCTGAATGCGTGACCCATGCGAAATAAACAATATTATTTCAGCACAATAAAATTATCTGAGAGAGAGAGAGAGAGAGAGAGAGAGAGAGAGAGAGAGAGAGAAAGACCAAGGCGAAATCAACAGCCTCGCTTTATTTTTAATGCGTGTGACTATCTGAGATAGTATGGTTGCAAAATGATCACCGAATGTATTTTTATACTTATCTGATGATGTTGATAATTAATTATCCTTATATTATTTTATGCAAAATTTTACAAATGCGTTTTATTTGTATTTATTTTATTAAAAATTTTAAAAATAGAACTGCTCGTTACGTTGCTGACGTAACTTAATTTTTATAAGTTTGGGGCAAGGTATCAAAAACTTGGGCTGAAGACCCTCGGGCCCTCGAATATAAATAAAGAACTGCACCATGCCCTTGATAGCTACATGAATAATTATTACAGGTTGCCTATACTTGGCCGTTAAATGATAGAACCCTGCCGGGGAGAACCATCACGATTGGGGGGCGACTTCCGGTTTACGCCAAAGAGTAATAACTCAACCACAATGTACAGTGGAAAAATACCTACAAAAAAATTTGTCTTATTTACTTTCAGTGTTAAAATCAACTTTGAAAGTTCCTGCTGCAACATCGCCTTCCAAATTCGCCTGAAATTCAGTGATAAAGATGGGAAAGCGGTCGAATATAATTCGTTCAGAAATGGGGTATGGTCTGAAAAGGTGCGCCCCGATTCGGAAGACGTCCCAATCGAAAGGGGCACTGATTTTTCTGTTGGCATAGCGTGCGATGAAGATAAATTTAAAGTAAGTGGAAAATAATGATAATCAAAGGGAGGATCTAAGAAAGTGAACTGCTTGAAACCAGTTTGAGACAGCGGCAGTCCGACTCGACGCGGGGGTCTAAACCGAAGCGTTAAATGTTCCGCCCACTTATATGTGATTTTTAATTAATCAGTCTAATATCGCCACGGTAACAATGCGAATATAATTCCGGAAGCTAATAACAGCTCTTTCTTGAATTTAGAAACAACAAATTAGTTGATTTGAATCAAATAGAAACACGACACGTCTCTGCAGCACACTCTCTCGTGCGCATCGTGTCCGAGCATCGCAGTCAACCGCGACATTATTGTGAATCATGCCGTCCTAACGAATGCATTTTTACTTTGGCTTACCGATTGTTCACTATCAGCTAGACGCGCTGCGCCGGCAAATATGTTGAGGCGTGTACACAATCTATTTATAACATCGCACCACTTCGTTGCAATAGTAAAGTTTTACACTTTTTTCTGTCCGCCATGTGATGATAATGCAATCACAAAAAACAAATTATATTTTTAAGGCAAAACGGTTTGCAATAAAAAAAAAAAAATTGTCGTGTCATTTTACAGATAACGGTAGATGGCAGCGAAACAACATTCGATCACAGGATGCCACCGTCGAGAATAAGCCATATCAGAATCGAAGGTGACATTACTTTATCATCGCTGAACGTTTCGTAGAACTACGAAGGATGTTTACTAATAATCACAAATAAGAAGCGAATTCCAATATTATATTATGATGACATACAATAAACACTGTTCTTCACTTGTGTTTGTTCATTTGATTGCCAAAAAATGAAAAAAAGTCCTCAAGAAACATATTGTTACGAATTCACAGTCTAATTTTATTTTAATATCTGAAAATAATCAACTAATTTATTAATAAGATTTGAACACATTGGAAACTAATTTATTTACAATATTGGCAGAACGTTACTTCTTTATTACCTTCCGTGACGTGTCTTGCCCCATTTCCCGGAGGGTCGCTTATATATCCAGATATTCCCGCAGATTTTTCTTCTCGGGGAAAGCGGGGAAAATGTATACATTAAAAAATTCTCTAATATGATTGGCAACGTGCTTGTTAATAGTTAGAAAAGAGAAGGTAAAAATAAGCATTCAGAAGAACTAAAATGACAAGAACACAAAAAATTACGAACAAGAAAAAATGCTTTAAAAGAAAAATCCATTTCCACTGAAAAAAAAAATTATAAATTAATCGCTGTGGCATGTCGCATGTCCTGTTATACTATTTATTATACTATTTCAATGGCTTTAGTTTCGATCACCCTATCAGTGGCGTAGCGATCAGGGGGGCAGGAGGGAGGGGGAGTGCTATTGTATCTAAATGACGCCACAGTCGTCTTTCTCATTTAATCTTTTATTTTAATTCGATTAATTCGAATCTTTAAATACTCTCCACAGACTTTAAAGTAACGCCGGGGGTAACAATGTATGGTGCTAAAAAGATCAAACAAAAGAAGAAGAAGAAAACAAAAGACGATCGCCACAGACGTCTTTCTCATTTAATCTTTTATTTTAATTCGATTAATTCGAATCTTTAAATACTCTCCACAGACTTTAAAGTAACGCCGGGGGTAACAAAGTAAGGTGCTAAAAAGATCAAACAAAAGAAGAAGAAAAAAACAAAAGACGATCGCCACAGACGTCTTTCTCATTTAATCTTTTATTTTAATTCGATTAATTCGAATCTTTAAATACTCTCCGCAGACATTAAAGTAACGTCGAGGTAACAAGAAAGGTGCTAATAAAAAGATCAAACAAGAGAAGGAAAAAAAAACAAATGACGATCGTCAATTGTTGTTCTAAGGGAAACGAAAAAAAAAAAAACAATCGAGAGCACGATACATTTCGCCACCAAATTAATAAAAATAGAAGGGGGTAAGAAAAACAAGTCTGCGCCGAGAGAAGATTTCAAAAGAACAGAAAAAATGAAGGAACAACAACAGACCGCGCGACCTTCATTTGTTTATGAAAATAAACAAACTGTTTATTTTTTTTTAAACGAAAACAAATTATGTACATAGAAACTGTGAGCCAATCAAATCAAAATAATTTGAATTTGAAAACTGTTTTTGATAAACAAACGACAAAATAAGGGAGAACGTAAACGATGATGATGATAAACAAACGACGATCGGCATAAAAAACCGGTCAAGGAAAAGCAGATATAGAAACGAAAATGGAAAACAATTTTCTTTTCCTTGTTCAAAAAAACAAAAAATATACACAGGATCGAAACACGAGAAAAATAAAATTGAAAAGTAAAAAATAAATAAGATAAAAAATAGATTTCCCGTGTTCGGGAGGACAGAAAACAACCGCCGAATAAATCAAATGCAAGAAAAAACAAAATTGATATTGAAAGAAAAAAGGTACGCAAAAATATGATAGATATAAAAGAAAAACGAAATATAATTGACATATTTTCATTTGTTTCTCAAAATAATTAAAAAATAAAACAAAACAAAATAAATCTAAGTGAATCAAAATAAATAAACGAACAGATTTGAAAAGAGTGTTTGATAAATAAATGTTAAAACACTAGAGAAAACGACATAATCGAAGAATAATAAACAAAAGACGATCAGCCTGAAAGACAGACAAAGAGAAAACGGAAAATAATCAACTTTTTTTTTTCATTGCGACGCAAACAACTTTCCGTTTTGGGGAGCGCAGAAAACAATTATTGAATAATTAAAAACAAAACAAAGTTGAAATTGAAAAGAAAAAAAAGTTACAGCAAACGAACACAAAAATGTAAAAGGTGTGAAAGAAAAACGAAATATAATTGGCAGATCTTCGTTTGTTTCTTAAAATAATTTAAAAAAAACACACACACAAAACAAAATAAATAGAAACTGAGGGATGAGCGAACCAAGATATAAATAAACGAACTGATATGAAAATTGTTTTTTATAAACAAATGATAAAACAAGAGAGAATTACGTAATCCAAGAATATATGAAAATATTTAACACAAATGTTATACAAAACACGGTGACACAGGAATCGAGAATAATTATCATTGCCGTATTATACACTTGTTTGTGGTGACACAGGGATCGAGAAAAATTGAAACAAACAGAAGACGATTGAGTTCATACAGAAATCCCGTCACCATGTATAAACGAATAGAAACAATTGAAGTTGTCAAAATTTTCAGTTGATGAAATTTGCGAAAGATAATTTTTTTATTTTTTTTATTTCATTTCTGAAGGCAAGAGCATGACAAAATATTATGCTAATAATGGTGTAGCAATCAAGGTGAAGGGTTGTGGGGAGGGGGGGGGGGGATGGTTCTATTGTATCTAAAGGCTGCCACAGACGTCTCATTTAACCTTTTATTATTAATTAGATTTTTTTAATATTCTCGGCAGACTTTAAGGACTTTAACGTCGGGGTAACGAAAAAGGTGGTAGAAGAGATTAAATAAAAGAAAACAAACATAAGACGATCGTCAATTATTGTTCTAAGAAAGGGAAACGAAATGAAAACTCAATCACGAGCACGATACGTTTCGCAACCGAAATAATAAAAATAGAAGGGACGAAGAGAAAAATAAAAATGTGCTAAGAGAAAATCACAAAAAAACAGGAAACAAACGAAAGACGATTGATTTCTCAAAGAAACCAAATGCTGACCTTGAAAGTTATCTGGATTAATCACGCTTTGACTGATGACTAATAAGGGCGAGTTAAGAATCTTGCACCCCGGGCGAAACGAGCCATCGCCGCGCCACTGCAAGCCCACGTAAGTTAATGACTGGTGTACGATTGTAATTAGCAAAAGCTCGCTCGCATAAATAAATTAACGATTCCATGTTATGTGGAAGCAAAATCCTAGAATCCTAAAATATATATGGCCTAGTGGGAAATTATGAATGCAGAAAATTGCAGTGCAATTCGTTCCAGGGATTAATTTTTTAGTGATTTCAGTCCCGGTAATATAAAATAAGTTTCTGCGAAACAGTTTGCCGCAAGATGTACCCATCACAATTGACAATTAAACGAGGTAAATTTGTTTGTATTTTTGTATAATTACGGGATAACTTTGTGCTGCTAATATTTTTTTTGCGATTCCGCAAATGCAGAGTGGTCCAAAAATCAGTTCGCACCGAATGCCAGGGGATCATATTTTTTCTTCTTTTTAACGTAGCACGTCAAACGTCAACGTTTTATACTCTTACAATAAACATTTAATTATTTTAGAACTTGTGTACAATGTCTAAAGTCTTATTCCATTTTGTACACATAAATAAATAAAACGATAAATGATTAATTGCGTAAAAAAATTGTGAGAATCCTAACTGGACGCTAATCCAATGTTCAAGGATGGGTTTGGGCATACAAAGAATGGATGACAATTAGATGAGGTCCGTGAACGTATGGATATTTCTTGTGTTATAAGTGACGCTGGTTAAATGATTAAAAAAAATTATCACTTTCAAGGACTCGTCGCGTTCAAAACTGCATCCCTGATACTTATACAAAAACTTTTTTTAATTTTTGCTCTCGAAATCTCTGTAATTACTTAAAACAAAAATCATATAGAATTTTTATACACTTTTTTCAAAATTTTAAACAATCCTTAACGCCCCGAACGGCAATTCCCTTGTTTGCACCTTCCTGGTTTGGGTTTAGAAATTAGCCAGGAATCGCCCTCTGATTAAATTCAAAAACGTCGGGAAACAATTTCTACAACATGTTCAAAATGTTTCTAGGAGAGAGAGGGGGACACGACATTTTTGTACAGAAATTAAAGCAAAGTATTACTTATTGAAACTCTGAGTAACCCCCGTTTCACCAGTGGATGTAATTATGGAACTTCCGGATGTTTTATTTAATCTACACAGAGTAGTTACAAGTGATTCATTGTAGGTTTGTACATAGTAGACTTTGATACGTTCCGCCTTTTCCAGCTAGTGAGATTACTAAACATCCGTCTGCTGGTTGTCAAATTAGCAAAGATTTTCGTTCGTGTATTATACTGCGTGCCTTGTTGTCGCTTGTTTTGCCGGAGAAAGTTTCGAAAGAAATCAATCGGTTGGTGCTCGTGAACGATTACTGAATGCTTTTAGGTTATTGTGATGACCGACACTATTATCAATATGCGGCAAATGTTCGTATCGTTTTTTAATTTCCCAAAGCTCGCTCTGGGTCGCTTCAATCCCTTTGTAACAATTGTGTGTAACGCCATGCATGTTTGTTTTAGGAATATCATTAGTCTCGTCTGCATTCATTCACTTACATTTTCTCGTGAGTCACTTTGCATCTGGCGATCGGTTTACAGGGTCTTAGGAGAATTCTACTTTGATTGCATTCGTCCGCTAACTCATTTGTATCCCATACTTGCCTCGCGATAAAAAAATAAATTAATTTTGCACGTAAATGTCAGTTCGTTACAGTGACGTGCGAAGTCTTTTATACGAGACGAGAGGGTGCTACCAGATCAAATATTACCGATTATATCAGAGTCTCTTGTATACAGGATAAAACACTGAATGAAACAGATGTATAGCTCTTGAATCATTTCAACAAAAATGAGATTTCTTTAAATTAAGCGTCATCGACATTAACCTGATGAAGGCGTGCTGTAGTTTGCTACTTTAATGGGCAATGCAGGATGGTCTTATTAAAAACGATTGAAACAAATTAAGCAATACATTTCTCGGAGAGTAAAATTGTTTTGAAGGATGTCATAGATACTGCCTTGTTGACAATGTAACTGAAATATTTCGAATATCACAGCGACTCATGCTACAATACAACAGAAACTCCATATACGATACTTTATATAACTCGATGAAAAGTTGTAGTATGTTGGAATTAGAAACAGAAGCAAGTTGGGGGTGTTACTGATTTTTGGCACAACCATCGCAATTTTCAACAAGAAAAATTAAATTACTTTGCTTGAACAACCTGTGTAACGTGTATAAGATTAGTTTCTTCATTTCACTTCATCATGTTTACCAATCACAAGAGACGAGAACCCACACATTTATTAACAAAATATCATCAACATTCTCACCCCTTTCGTTTTTTTTTCAGATGAAAAAATGATACTCGTAAAAACCGTACTGACTTCAGTGGAATGTGCAAAATGGAAGGTATACGCCTGGACCTTATGTTTATTTTACACCATATTACTCGCAGCAAGCGAAACCAAATTTATTTATGACGTTCGCAAGAATATCGAGCTCCTTTCCCCCACGGTAATATACTACGCCACTGCGTTATTGGTAAGTTTGAATCTCTGCGATCCACCCTTATTACAATATGCGATTTTAGAGTTTATACAAACTCTCTGTCATCCTCTACTACAGAGAGAGAATCAAAAAAATGCATGCCACCATCGCCGAGCAATTTTTGGATTTGGTTAACATGGTCGGGGAAGTTTCCAAAAAAGTCAGCCGCAGGTTGAAGTTGATTGACAGAGCGATAGTTATGGGGGTCGCGATGACTTTCATGGTGTGCCTGTTTGCAGTCATACACCCCCTGGCGGAATTTCCGGAAGGACAGCGTCCCCTACCAGACACAGTTTGGTTACCATTTAAATCGAATACATCGCCATTGCACGAAGTGCTTTATATAATAATTGGAGTTGGCCAGCATGCGCTAGTTGTGGCCATAGTAACATACGATTTGCTTTTTCTTTATTTCACGCAGAATTTAGCCGTACAGTTTATTATTTTAAAGGAAATGCTGCGGAACATCTGCGAAGTACCAGATATTAATGACGATGACAAGTGGAATTCTAATTTATACCAAGAAATCATCAATAAGAGAATCAAAGATTGTGTTCGACACCACATACTCTTGATTGAGTAAGCGTCCGCAAGGTCTTCATTTATTTCATAAACTCATTCTCATTATCTCCTGTAGATTTTATAAGGATTTGAAGGACATGTTTTCGTTTTCGTTGTTTTTGCAATTCCAACTGAGCGTAATACTGACAGTATTTGTGGGTTTCATGTTTAAACTGGTAAGAGTAGCTACCGAACTTTCTGCTTCCTACCACCAATTATTATTCTTTTAGGGTACTTTGGATACTGTTCAGTCGGCGACTTTGCTGGTTTCCGTCGGCGCAGTGGGCCTGGAAATTCTGCCGATAGCACTGAACGGAGGTGAACTAGAATCTCAGGTATAAGCACTTCTTGTAAGGTCATTAAATCAGATGAGCTACGCTTACTGAGGTATGGCAATGTAATTACAAACGTCAAATGCAACACTTTTTTCCGTTGGAAGTTCTTGAATATCGCGCTATAAACTTATTTTTGATCAAAGAAATTTGAAGCTCTGCTTATATTTTTAGTTTATCCTACATTTCAGCTCCCATTTTGTATTTTTGAGATTTCTGAATGATGATACTAACAAACTCGTTTTGTTTCAATCTGTCAATGTGAATTGCCATACCCGTGTTAGCACAGCTGAATGATCTAGTGATCTTAACTTCCTTGACATTTCATTCAGGGCAATTAAAATTAGCAAGCATCTACTTACCTATAATTGTAGAGTGAAAGTGTAACTTCTGCGGTGTACTGTAGCAGATGGTATTTCGGCAAGGAAGGATTCCGAAAGGCCGTAAACATCTTGCAAATGAATTCGCAAGCACCCCTGAGAATATCCGCCGCCGGTCTTACATACGTAAATAACGAGCTGATAGTTTCGGTAAATATAAATATACAATGCGGAAACCGATTTGCGTTACAGTGACGCTCAGCCTCAGCGCAAAGAAGGAAGTATATTGTATTAATCATGTTAATGACAGAGACTACAACTGTATACTCTAATGTCTGTATGTGTTACTTACTTTCTTCTTTGTCTTCCCCATTACGCAAAACACTGCGTGACACAAATCGAGTTTCAAATTGTATAAATGATTCCTAGCAACCTTATAATAATAATAATAACATCGAGCTGTTTCAGATATACAGGACCGTATTTTCTGTCTTAACACTAATCGACACACTAGTTGACGGTAATTAATGATATAATCTTATCTGGAAGGTCAAATTTTCTTTTTTCTTCTACATGAAGGCACGCACCTACCGACTTTTAATAAAATAGTCAAGTTGAAACGACTGGAAATTTGATTAAATCAATTTGTATTAGAACAAGCACAAAATAAAACAATTTGGAAGCAAGCGCCTTGATTTATTTTCTTTTTCTGTCTTCCTGCATTTTCTTCTTAACAAAATCCTACCGATTTGTGAAAGGTTTTTTTTTGTTGAAAGAATACAGATTAGGAAAATTCCAAGTGTTATCTTTAAGACGTCCCCGACTGTAAATTTAATAAACAGATTGAAAAGAAATGATTTATTGAAACTAAACTAGACATTGTAATTAATTTAATTGTTAAAAAACAAAATTCTACGAAATTAACATTACGTATTTAACATTTTTAGCTCCTGCACACAGTTATCGATTTTAATTAATGTCCTGTTTTATCGTCTCAAGCTCTTATAACAACTTAGAAATAACACAACATACGTATCCCAGATAGCGTTAAAGTATAAATTGCTAATCTGCAAATCTATCAATCAAAATATTTTTTTCTTTCTTGAAATGAGATATAGTATAAGTATATTTTTTAAACAAACATGTTTTGTCATTTTATGTACAGTTGTCTATACGTATAAACCAAACAGGCTAAAAGAACTTTTGAAATGCAATGGATAAAACTGGGCGTCCAAAATTTTTTGAACACGTGTATACTTTATAAATAATCAACCGTCAATTAAATAATAATAATAATAAATAAAATAAGTAACTAATTCTTGAAAGTAGTTGTAGTACTCTTGATTATCATCTTATCTAAGCCGGATGATCGAAAAAATCGGATAATTGTTTTTTTTTTAAAAAAAAAAACGTTTTGCAACATTTTTTTTATATAAATAATAAGTTTAAAATACATTGATCTATATTTTTATTTCATGATTATCTCTGACTAAAGTTGTGATTAAAATAAGCAAGAAACGATGTAGCTTTATGCTAATTTAATGAGTAAGACAGTGACGAAGAACGTTGCCATGGGAAACAGACGCGTGAAGCTCTTTACACACTAAATTGACATGAAACTATGTCACCTCTTGTTTATTTTAATCACAATTTAAGTTAAACACGACTTTAACCATACGATGACAATGCGGCCCATAGTTAAAAATAAAATTTAATTATTATTAAAAACTGCTTTAGATGATTTTAATTCTTTTGAAAAATCTTGTTTGTTTACGCAACAAAATGCGACATGGGATTGAAACATTTGAATATTGTTACTACATTATGCTCCACCCACAGATGTCGCCATTTTCCAAAAAAGAAATTATTAATCGCTGTCATCTCCTGTGATACTATCTCAAAATACCTATTTTTCTCCATTTTATTTATTTTTTTAACAAAATCCTTCTAAGTTTGACATTCTTAAAACGTTCTTTTTATAAGGAATTTAAACGTCACGCCGCTTATCATCATTACCAAAAATTATGCCAGAGATTTTCTTTCCTTACGGGTTCCATCTTGGATTTTCTATTTTTTTTTAAAAAGGTTTTTTTTTTTCATGGAGCACCCTCCATGATTTACAGTTGTATTTTGGATAGAACGTGAAAAACGCCTTTTTTTTCCTAAGAATGCCTCGGAG
This sequence comes from Prosopocoilus inquinatus, assembly GCA_036172665.1. Lineage (NCBI taxonomy): Eukaryota > Metazoa > Arthropoda > Insecta > Coleoptera > Lucanidae > Prosopocoilus > Prosopocoilus inquinatus. The sequence continues at coordinate 9,640,848 of CM069871.1, read as the reverse complement.
AACAAAACAATGAATTGTTTTTGCAAAGTAAAACTTTGGCCCTCCCAAGAGTAAGTGATTGGGTGAATGCCACGAAACGTAAACTAAATATAAAAGGAGACACTTCTCTCCATTAACTTCCTTCCATAAATACGAAACGTAAACTAAATCGAACTTAAAATCAAAAGTGAACAGTCCTCTCCACTGACTTACTTCCTTCCCTCAATGTGATTCAAATACTTTTCGAATGATACAAAATTAAATCCCTGTTGCCATTAAAAAAAATCCAAGACGACGTCGTCCAAGAAGCGAACCTGTTACACATAGCAAATAAGAAACTCACATCAAAAGACATTGACCCTATCAAATAATGTCAAACGTCATTCAGTGCAATAATTTCATGTATAATTGAATTAACTGTAGGTATGCTAGGTATCAAGTCAAACCTTTCTTATATTATGTAGCGTTCACAAACAAGGTCAAACACGTGTCAAATTGAACTTAACCCCAGTAGGATTAAGAAAATCTTGATTTCCGCGCTGATGACGGCGCCGTATTGTTACTTCACCATGCTCCGCCCATTCATGTCGTCACGAGTCTCGAGTTTTAATCACCCCATATAAGTTAATAATGATTGTTGCAGCATCGTAATTAGCAAAAGCTCGCTCATATAAATAAATAATTCCGTAGGTGGCGGCAGAATACACGTGCCAATAAAATATATATATAAATGGCGTAATGACGACTTGTAAATATAGAAAATTGCAGTGCAGGTGCCAAGGGAATTAATTTTTTTTTTCTTTTCTAGAGACCTATAGTCATGAAACGTAAAGTTGCTGCGAATCAGTTGGCTGCAAGATGTATCCATCGCAGTTAACAATCAAACGAGGTAAACTCATCTGTATTTTTTCCTCAATTTGAGTACCTAATTTTATTATTGTTTTTATAAAACCTAAAACTTCAAATAATACAAAATTAATTTACACGAGTGTTTAAATTTGTAGATGAAAGTTTAAATCCGAAAATGTTACGAAGCAAATTGGCACATGTTAAAAATGTTTTTTTTTTTTTTGGAGAGAAAGAGAAAGAGAGACACATGACATTTCTGTACAGAAATTAATAAAGCAAAGTATTAATTATAGAAATGTTACAAAAAAAAATTAACAATCGCGCTTCTTGACTCGGTTTCGACTTCGACTTCACTATCCTGGAAGTCATGAAAGCTGGTGTTTAGATTTCGTATCATCTGAATAACCCCCTTTCACCAATGGGGGGGATGGGACGATTCGTCGTCGCCAACTCGCCGTCGCCGATTCACCGTCGCCAATTCGTCGTAGAACCAATTCGTCGCCGATCCAATTTACCGTCCGCCCAATTCGCTGTCACATGTTACTGCTTTATTTAGCTTGATAAGCTTTAAAACACTTTCTGATCATTTTAGATAATATCCAAGTTATACCTACGAATTGAAGAAAATAACTATAATTTCAGTACGTTTCAAGTAAATTAAAATGGACTTTACTATTGTTTTTCTATTTCAAGTTAAAATAAATTCCCAATTACAGTGCGACCACCGTAAGACACAAAATTACGAAAAAATTGGTGCTGTACGTACACATAATCATAGTTCTATTTTTTTTTTTTAATGGAACTCCTTTTTCAATTTATAATTTTAAATGACGAGCTTTCATGAATCAATATTTTGAAAGCAGTCGACTTTTGATGTGTAGTGATTTTGATTCATATGAAAATCAATATGATTTTGAGCAGAATCTGAAAACATAAAAAAGAAGAATTGCAGGGATTTTACGAACACCCTGAAGAATAAGAAATACTTCCTGGAAGACCAATTTTTTTTATCTGTTTCTTTATCTATGTATCACATTTAATTAATAACAAATTATTTTATTTTCCATTAATTATGTTAACTTCTTTATTTTATTTACGTATAATTATCGGTATATTATTATTTGGATATGTACCTGGACTTAAAACTTTAATCGCTGACGGCGAATTTACCGACGGCGAGTTTTCCGGCGGTGAATTGTACCTACGACGAATCGACGACGGTGAATTGGCGACGACAAATCGGCGATGGCGAATTGTCCTAAACCCCACCAATGGATGTGTATTATGGAACTTCCAGATGTTCTATTTAGCTTATACAGCGTGGAGCAAAATGAATCTTATCTATACTCTTCTGTTTTTCAATTCGGAGGAGTAGGCACTTTGAAAATTTCGCGCTAAAAACGAGCTTTGTCATTAGTAGCCGGCCAGAATTGACCAATGACAAAGCTCGTTTGACCAATGACAAAGTTCGTTTGACCAATGACAAAGCTCATATTTAACGCCATAATTTCTAAGCACTCCTACGATTTAAAGAGAACAGAACTACTTATCAAAAGTTGCACACCATACCTAATATAAGCAGATCAAAAATTATAATATATTGTAATTAGAAGCAGAAGCAAATTGGTGGTATTATTGATTTTTGGGACAACCAACGCAAATACATAGGTACCAAGTATAACTAGATTAAAAGTTACAATATCCAAGACCTAAAAAAAATGAATTACTTTGCTTGAACAATACGTATCGTATGAAAAAAATTATTTTCCTCAATTCACTAAATCATCTAATGCCAAGAGATCATCTTCTATCTTCTTCTTAATATAGCATAACCCCTTCGTTTTATAATTTTACAATAAACGTTTAATTATTTTAGAACTCGCGTACAATGTATGAAGTCTTATTCCATTTTGTACACATAAATAAATAAATCAATAAATGATTAACTGCGTAAAAAAGTTGTGAGAATCCTAACTGGACACTAATCCAATGTTCAAGGATATTCAGTTTGGGCATACAAAGAATGGATGACAATTAGATGAGGTCCGTGAACGTATGGATATTTCTTGTGTTATAAGTGACGCTGGTTAAATGATTAAAAAAAATTATCACTTTCAAGGACTCGTCGCGTTCAAAACTGCATCCCTGATACTTATACAAAAACTTTTTTTAATTTTTGCTCTCGAAATCTCTGTAATTACTTAAAACAAAAATCATATAGAATTTTTACGCACTTTTTCAAATTTTAAACAATCCTTAACGCCACGAACGGCAGGCAGTTCCCTTGTTTGCACCTTCCTGGTTTGGGTTTTAGAAATTAGTCAGGAATCGCCCTCTGATTAAATTCAAAAACGTTGCGAAACAATTTCAACAACATATTCAAAATGTTTCTAGGAGAGAGAGAGGGACAAGACATTTTTGTACAGAAATTAAAGCAAAGTATTACTTATTGAAACTCTGAGTAACCCCCGTTTCACCAGTGGATGTAATTATGGAACTTCCGGATGTTTTATTTAATCTACACAGAGTAGTTACAAGTGATTCATTGTAGGTTTGTACATAGTAGACCTTGATACGTTCCGCCTTTTCCAGCTAGTGAGATTACTAAACATCCGTCTGCTGGCGGTCAAATTAGCAAAGATTTTCATTCGTGTATTATACTGCGTGCCTTGTTGTTGCTTGTTTTGGGGGGAAAGTTTCGAAAGAAATCAATCGGTTGGTGCTCCTGAACAGTAACTGAATGCTTTTAGGTTATTGTGATGACCGACACTATTATCAATATGCGGCAAATGTTCGTTTCGTTTTTTAATTTCCCAAAGCTCGCTCTGGGTCGCTTCAATCCCTTTGTAACAATTGTGTGTAACGCCATGCATGTTTGTTTTAGGAATATCATTAGTCTCGTCTGCATTCATTCACTTACATTTTCTCGTGAGTCACTTTGCATCTGGCGATCGGTTTACAGGGTCTTAGGAGAATTCTACTTTGATTGCATTCGTCCGCTAACTCATTTGTATCCCATACTTGCCTCGCGATAAAAAAATAAATTAATTTTGCACGTAAATGTCAGTTCGTTACAGTGACGTGCGAAGTCTTTTATACGAGACGAGAGGGTGCTACCAGATCAAATATTACCGATTATATCAGAGTCTCTTGTATACAGGATAAAACACTGAATGAAACAGATGTATAGCTCTTGAATCATTTCAACAAAAATGAGATTTCTTTAAATTAAGCGTCATCGACATTAACCTGATGAAGGCGTGCTGTAGTTTGCTACTTTAATGGCCAATGCAGGATGGTCTTATTAAAAACGATTGAAACAAATTAAGCAATACATTTCTCGGAGAGTAAAATTGTTTTGGAGCAGGTCATAGATACTGCCTTGTTGACAATGTAACTGAAATATTTCGAAAATCACAGCGACTCATGCTACAATACAACAGAAACTCCATATACGATACTTTATATAACTCGATGAAAAGTTGTAGTATGTTGGAATTAGAAACAGAAGCAAGTTGGGGGTGTTACTGATTTTTGGCACAACCATCGCAATTTTCAACAAGAAAAATTAAATTACTTTGCTTGAACAACCTGTGTAACGTGTATAAGATTAGTTTCTTCATTTCACTTCATCATGTTTACCAATCACAAGAGACGAGAACCCACACATTTATTAACAAAATATCATCAACATTCTCACTCTTTTCGTTTTACTTTTTCAGATGAAAAAATGATACTCGTACAAACCATACTGACTTCAGTGGAATGTGCAAACTGGAAGGTATACGCCTGGACTTTATGTTTATTTTACACCATATTACTCATAGCAAGCGAAACCAAGTTTATTTATGACGTCCGTAATGATTTCGATCTCTTTTCCCCCACGGTAATATACTACGCCACTGCGTTACTGGTGAGTTTGGGTCGCTGATTTTACCCCCCTTGTTATGACAGGCGATTTTAGGGCTTATACAAAGTTTTCGTCATCCTGTACTTCAGGGAAAGAATCAACAGAATGCATGCCACCATCGCCGAGCATTTCTTGGATTTGGTTAACGTACGCGGGGAAGTTTCCGAGAAAGTTAAACGCAGGTTGATGTTGATTGATAGGGCGATTGTCATAGGGGTCGTGATGACTTTCATGGTGTGCCTATTTGTGGTCATACATCCCCCGGCGAAATTTCCGGAAGGACAGCGCCCACTACCAGACACAGCTTGGTTACCATTCGACACGAATCCATCACCACTGCACGAAGTACTTTATATAATAATTGGTTTTGGCCAGCATGCGCTAGTTGTGGCCATAGTAACATACGATTTGCTTTTTCTTTATTTCACGCAGAGTTTAGCCGTGCAGTTTATTATTTTAAAGGAAATGCTGCGAAACATCTGCGAGGTACCAGATATTAACGACGATGACAAGTGGGATTCTGATTTGTACCAAGAAATCATCAATAAGAGAATCAAAGATTGTGTTAAACACCACATACTTCTGATTGAGTAAGCGTCCGCAAGGTCTTCATTTATTTCATAAATTCATTTTCATTCTCTTCAGTAGATTTTACAAGGATTTAAAGGAGACGTTTTCGTTTTCTTTGTTTCTACAATTCCTCCTGAGCATAATACTGACAGTATTCGTGGGTTTCATGCTTAAACTGGTAAGAGTATCTACCAAATTTTCTGCTTCCTACCACCAATTATTATTTTGTTAGGGTACTTTGGATACTGTTCAGTCGGCGACTTTGCTGGTTTCCGTCGGCGCAGTGGGCCTAGAAATTCTGCAGATAGCACTGAACGGAGGCGAACTAGAATACCAGGTATAAGCACTTCTTGTAAGGTCATTAAATCAGATGAGCTACGCTTACTGAGGTATGGCAATGTAATTAAAAACGTCAAATGCAACACTTTTTTCCGTTGGAAGTTCTTGGATATCGCGCTATAAACTTATTTTTGATCAAAGAAATGTGAAGCTCTGCTTATATTTTTAGTTTATCCTACATTTCAGCCCCCATTTTGTATTTTTGAGATTTCACAATGATGATACTAAAAAACTTGTTTTGTTTCAATCTGTCAATGTGAATTGCCATACCCGTGTTAGCACAGCTGAATGATCTAGTGATCTTAACTTCCTTGGCATTTCGTTCAGCGCAATTAAAATTAGCAAGCATCTACTTACCTATAATTGTAGAGTGAAAGTGTAACTTCTGCGGTGTACTGTAGCAGATGGTATTTCGGCAAGGAAGGATTCCGAAAGGCCGTAAACATCTTGCAAATGAATTCGCAAGCACCCCTCAGAATATCCGCCGCCGGTCTTACATACGTAAATAACGAGCTGATAGTTTCGGTAAACATAAATATACAATGCGGAAACCGATTTGCGTTACAGTGACGCTCACCCTCAGCGCAAAGAAGGAAGTATATTGTATTAATCATGTTGATGACAGAGACTACAACTGTATACTCCAATGTCTGTAGGTTTTACTTACTTTCTTCCTTGTCTTCCCCATTATGCAAACCACTGCGTGACACAAATCGAGTTTCAAATTGTATAAGTGATATCTAGCAACCTTCGTTATACTAATAATAATAATAACATCGAGCTGTTTCAGATTTACAGGACCGTATTTTCTGTCTTAACACTAATCGACACACTGGTTGGCGATAAGAATTGATAATACATTCCCACCTGGAAGGACAATGTTGTTTTCTTCTTCAACTTCATAGCACGCACCTATTTTTCTAAAACTAGTTGGAAATTTGATGAAATCAATTTGTATCAGCTCACCGAATCTAGGTAATCAGCACAAAATAAAGCACTTTGCGAGCAAGTGTTTTGGTTTATTTTATTATTTTATCACCCTGAATTTTCTAATTAACAAAAGACTTTTGATAAAAGAACACAGATTAGCGAAACTCCGAGTGTCATCTTTAAGTTGTCAACGACTGTAAATAGAATGTACAGTCACGTTAAGTTAAAACGATACTACTGTTTTAAATGCAGGCCGCTGTATATTCATTAGGGTGCGGTTGGCAGCACTAGTGGTGGTTCGTCGGGGTGGGTATGGCGGGCAGTGCCCACCCTGTCCTGTGAAATTGCACATTCTGGTTCCTCGTCCGAGCAACCCCAAAAAACAAATTTGTTTGGAAAATGCACTCACTTTTCCTTTTTTTTTTTGGTAAACGGCGTTGGAAAGCCGAGAAAAAGCTCTGTAAATCCCCCGCTTAAATTTAATTCAAAAATTACAAGCATGATCGCGAAGGGAGGTAGAGACTTTCAGTTACTTGAGCAAATAAAATTGTAACTCAAGAACGCGTACGTCGATTGTTTTTTTTTTTGTTGATAAAAGACGTCGAAAAGCTGAGAAAAGGCTCGGTAAATCTCATACTTAAATTTAGTTCAAAAATTACAAGCCCCGAAAAACGAATTTATTTGGAAAATGCACCCACTTTCCCTTTTGTAGTTGTTGCCCACCCGCAGTAAACCATCACGAGCCGCCACTGGGCACACACGATAATAGTTTTTATCGAGCAAGATGGTACCTCCTACATCTGACAAAATTGCCGCTGCTGTTTTTATTGTAAAACTCAGAAGGGCAAAGTAATTTTAAAGCTACACATAAAATCCGATTTCTTTTTTGTTTTCCACCAATTTCAAACCTTATAAGTATCAGAATTAAGAAGAAATATTTTTTGTTCGCTTGTAATCATCTTCATTTTGTAAAACTGTATTAAAACATAACCTTCAAATTGAATGATTATTTGGCGCGTCATTGTTGGTGTGACGTCATTGCCGGAAGTGACGTATTACTCCCGATTTGTCGCTTCACTGCGTACACTGGCAGCGCAGCCAAATTAAAAATAAAATTTTAAAAATGTATTTATATCTGCTACTTTTGTTTGTGTTAATAAAAAAAAACGACGACTTGCCGCCAAATTTAAGTTGCAGGCGCTGCACAAAACGAAAGAATGCCAAGCGATTTAAAAAAAAACGATCGTCTTTTTGTTTTACATTTTGGTTTTCGTCGATGTTTGTTCGAATTCTAACTTTAAAAGTAGGCTTTTGTTTTCTCCATTTAAGTCTCTTTTTTATCTTTTGATTCTTGTTTTGCTGCATAGGAAACTTGTTACATTTGATCGTCCTTTGTTTTGGTTTGATTTGTACCTTCTTAATTTTGTTTGTTATTGTTGAATTTCGGTTAAAATTCATGCAATTATTCATTCAAGTACTTTAACGCTGCCCTATCTTTTGTTTCTTGTAGTTTCGTGTAGTTGCGTATTTGGTTCGTCTTTTGTTTTTAATTCATACATGTATTCTTTTGTTTGTTGTCAACTGTTTCTTTGTTTCGCTTCGTTTCGAATTTCGTTTGATAATACATTTTTGTTTTCGTTTAAAGATCGCGGGACGATTTTGTTTGTTTATTTTTTTAAGCGTTTACAAATTTTCATTTTGATTTTTTTTTAATTTTTTTTCTCGTGTTATTTAATTCTTTAGTTTTATTTTATTGAAGAAAAAGCAGCCTTCTTTTTCCATTCAGTCGGTTAATTTTTTTTTGTTCCCTTTCATATTTATTCGTATTTTGTTTAAAAATCGACCATCTTTTGTTTTGCCTTTACAGTTTCTTGTTAAATTTTACAGGATAAAAAGAAAGTCTTTTTCCTTATTTCAGTCTTAGTTTCATCCGTATTCGATTGTTTTTCGTCTTAATTTTTATACTAAATTGAAGGTTATCTCTTATTATCATTTGTGTCTTTGTTTTGCTTTTGTATTTTCTATTTTTCTGATTTCGTTTATAAATCGCAGACTATTCTTTCAATTGTTACAAAAAATGTATTTGAATTCGAACGTGTGTTGTGTTTCTTTTTTTTTGCATTTACAAATTTGATCGAAAATTGTTTTTTTTCGGTTTTCTTATATTATTTGATGCTTGTCATGAGTTTTTGAGGTTAATTTTATTTTGTTGCGAAGAGAAAAAGACTGCTTTTTGTTTTAGTTCAATCGATTGTTTTCTGTTTCCCTCTTTTGTTTTGCCTCTACGGACTTTTGTCAAGTCTTGAATATTTCTTCTTCGTTGAAATTCTTGCCTGGTTTTTTAAGTCATTAAAAAAAAAACTTTTCTTTACTTTAGTTGTAAAAACAATTTGAAAAAATTGAATTGAATTTGAAATTTTTCTTTACTCTTGCTTTAATTCTTAAACAATACTTAGTTAGTAGTTTAGCGTGTCTTTGATTATCTTAATTTTTTTATTAATTTATTTTTTGTTATTTGTTTCTTTGTATCCCTCGACTAGTTAAGTTTTATTTCCTGTTTTTTTTTTAGGTTCATAATTCGGGCTTTTGTTTCAACTTTCTCAGCGAATCGACGTTTTTGGTTTTTGTTTTGACGCTTACAAATTTGATTGAAAATTGTCTTTGTTTGTAATAATCTGTCTTTTGTTTTGCCTCTACGCTTACAAATTTGTTTGAAAATTGTTTTTGTTTACAGTCGTCTGTCTTTTGTTTTGCCTCTATGGGTTTTTGTTAAATTTTGGTTTCTTCTTCGTTTGGTTTAAATCCCTTCTTGCTTTTCTTTTAGCTTAATTTACTTAAAAAGAAATGCCATCTTGATTTAAGTTTTTGAAGGTCCTCTTTTGTTTAAGTTCCAAGCGTATGTGATTGCCTTCTATCATAAGTTTCTAAATTGAATTGTTTCTTTGTTTCGTTTTATTCGAATATCACCTCAAATTCCATTTTCATTTTCTGCTCTAAGATTCAGGTTTTGTTTAAAAACCGTCTCAATTGTTCCGGAGATTTTGTTTACTAAAATCGAACGTCTTAACTTTTTTACCAATTTAGTAAAAAAATTGTTTTTTTTTTTTCATAAAATTTTCTTATTGTATTTCATTCTTTAGTTTTGTTTTACTGAATTAAAGATCAGCTTTTGTTTCGGTTCAGTAATTCAGATTTTTTTTTACGGATTCTTGCAATATTTTTATTGCTTTCGATCGAAAGCCTATAAATTGTTGCCTAGTTTTAACTGTTTAAAAAAAAAGACACGCAAAAAATATATTTATAATATAATTTATGGTTATTTTCATTGCCCGTTCGCATAAATAAATGATTCCTCAAATTGAGATAAATGAAAGCGCTTGAAATAAAACATAATGGCAGCTTATGAATAACTGCACAAAATTGCTGCACAATTGTCGGCGGCATTAATTTTTCAGTGACTTTAACCCCAGTATAAAAGAGAACTAAAGAGTTTTCTGCGGAACATTTTGGACCGAGATGTACCCCTCACGATTAATAACAAAACAAGGTAAATTAATTTTCCTAATTTTTTTATTAGATTTTTGTAAGACCGATTCGATGAAGAATGAACTTTCGCCTCCTCTCATAATACAGGGTCGTCCAAAAATAGGGCGGTTGTTTTCTTAAAGCGAAACTAAATTAAAAATAATAATAACAAGAGCTAAAAGATGCAACTGAAGATTTAGCAAACTGATCATCAGCATTATTTTCTGCGCTTTAATGTTCTTTTAGACGAAAAAATGATATTGGTGAAAAAGGTACTGGTTTTCTTTGGGTGTTCAAGTTGGAAGGTGCACGCGTGGACTATCTCTTTCATTTACACGATCTTGCTTATTGCAAGCGAAACGAAATTTATTTATGACATTCGCAATGATTTCGATCTTCTTTCTTCTGCGGCATTATACTACGCCCTTGCGCTACTGGTAAGTTTGGGTCTCTGATTTTAGCCCCACTTATTACGACAGGCGATTTTAGAGCTTATCCAAACTCTGTGTCATTCTGTTCTTCAGAAAAAAAATCTACAAAATGCATGTCACTATCGCCGAGCAATTTTTGGATTCGATTAACGTACGCCACGGAGTTTCCAAAAAAATTAACCGCAGGTTGACGTTGATGGACAGGGAGATAGTTACTGCTATTTCGATAGCCTTCATGGTGTGCGTGTTTATAGTCGTACACCTCCCAACGAAATTTCCGGAAGGAAAGCGCCCCCTACCGGATACAGTTTGGTTACCATTCGACGCGAATCCATCACCGCTGCACGAAATACTTTTTATAATAATCGGTTTTGGCAAGCATGTAGTAGTCTTGGCCATAACAATATACGATTTGCATTTTTTTTATTTCACGCAGAATTTATCCGTGCAATTTGTTATTTTGAAGGAACTACTGAGAAACGTCTGTGAAGTCCCGGAAATCAACGACGACGACAAGTGGGATTCTGATTTGTATCAAGAAATGATCAACAAGAGGATCAAAGATTGCGTTAAACACCACATACTCTTGATTGAGTAAGCAGAAAGGATCTGCATTTATTTCATAAAGTACCACGATTCATTGTCTTGTAGATTTTATAATGATTTAAATGGCGTATTTTCCTTGTCTCTGTTTTTCGAATTCCTGCTCAGCATAATACTGACGGTATTTACGTATTTCATCGTCAAATTGGTAAAAGAGAAAATACCATCCTGCTTTTGAAACCTACAGTTACGAAACTTCGGTTACTTTTTAGGATTCCTTGGACACCATCCAGAAGATGACTTTGTTAGGTTTCGCTGTCGTATTAGGCACGGAAATTCTGCACTTGGCTTTACACGCAGGTGAAATAGAAAACCAGGTACCAATTAATAAGTGGTATTTCCTGAAGTGCAATTTTTTTTAATTGAGGGGATGGGGTGGGTGAATTTTGTAGAGTGAATCTGTCGCTACTGCAGCGTACTGCAGCAGGTGGTATTTCGGCAATAAACCATTCCGAAAGGCCATAAACATTTTGCAGATGAATTCCCAAACTCCCTTTATGTTATCAGCTGCTGGCCTTGTATACGTAAATAATCAGTTGATAATTACGGTAAATATAGTTTGTATTTTCGTCGGGACCAAGAAGGAAATATATATTTTATATGTGCCCACTAACATATTTCTTTCTTTGTCTTTACCATTACACAGACTGCCATGTCATATAAATTGTTTTCCAGATTGTATACATAGATGCTATTTCAGATATACAAGACCGTATTTTCACTGTTAACACTAATAGACACTCTGCTTGAGGGGTAATTGATAACATAATCCCACCTGGAAGGACAAAATTGTTTTTTTATTTTCAACTTCACAGCACGCACCAATCTAATTTAAAATTTAAAATTAGTCGGAAAGCGAGGAACCACTGGAAATATGGATTAAATCAATTTGCATTAGATCACAGAATCTAACCAGCACAAAATAAAGCAATTTGAAATCAGGTGTTTGTTTATTTTATTTTTTTGTCTCCCTGAATTTTCTTATTGACAAAATACTATTGTTTTGTAAAAGGTTTTGTGATATTACAGATTGCGAAACTTCAAAGTTTGATTTCAAAGTTGATTTTGGTGGCACTGCGATATTCGTCCACAACAGTTTAAAGTGTAGATCTAGTTCTTTCGTCAATAGTGCCTCAATTCCGTACGAAATCGAGCTCTGCGGAATAGAAATCGATCTCCAATATAAAATCACGGTAGTGGCTGTCTACAGACCGCCACAGGGCAGCGTGGAAATTTTTATGCAAGTTTTGGAAGAGTTATTAAATGCACTAGCCCTCCGGAAAACTTACTTTATCATAACAGGCGACCTCAACATTAACACCCTGACAGATTCCAGTGCCACTAAGGACCTGAAATCACTATTGTTGTCTTACAATCTAAACCTGACAATAAAAAGTCCAACACGCACTACTTCCCACAGCAGCACATGCCTCGACAATATAATCACAAATCTAAACAATTATGAATCAATCATAATCGCCTCGCATATCTCAGGCCACACCGCACAACTATTAACTTTTCCTGCTTTACAAAGGAAGTCAGCACAGTTCAAAATTTGGAAACGAGATTTCAACGATACCAGCACATCCAATTTTTTACACGATCTAAGCACAATAGATTGGACGGTTTTAAATAGTCAGCTGAGTGCAAACGACAAATGGAATAAGTTCACTCTACTTCTATCTGACACTTTTAATTATCATTTTCCCGTACTTCAGAAAACACTTTCCAGCAAACCTAAAAAAATAAATCAAACCGAGGATATTCAACGATGCAAGAAACTTTTAGACACCCTGTACGTGTTAAAGAATCATGATGCTTCGATGGATACCCCGTATAAACAAACCAAAGCAATATACAACTCCCTGCTGAAACAAGCACGAACCAAACGTTATGATAACTTAATCACTACATCGGATAACAAATCAGCAGCCATATGGGAGGTTGTCTCAGATTGCTTGGGAAAGAAATCACCTAAAAATGCCCCGACTAGTCTATCGGCAGAAGTTTTTAACACCAATTTTTCCTCCCGTGTAGAAGACATACAAAAAAGTAACATCGCCGGAAGAAGACGTTCCGAAAGTCAGTACAAATGCAATATACCATCCAACGATAAATCCATTTTTCTCCATCCCACTTCCATTGAAGAAGTCTTCGATATTACTACCAAACTGTAAAAAAGTAAAAAAAGTGCAGGTTTCGACAACTTCCCAATGTTTTTACTAAAAAAGAGTATTCACCTACTAGTACTTCCCCTCGTTGACATTATAAATACATCCTTAGCAACTGGACAGTTCCCTGAACACCTCAAACTTGCAGTCGTTAAGCCAGTTTTGAAGAAAGGGGATCCTGAAGATGTATCCAACTATAGGCCCATAAGTCTGCTATCATCCTTTTCAAAAATATTTGAATATGTGGTGCTTGATAGAGTATAAAATTTCATGCTACGACACAACCTCCTGAACACAAACCAACATGGTTTGTTGAAAGGGAAAAGCATCGAAACTGCCCTCTACGATTTCACGTCTATTGTCCTGCACAACTGGGAAAATGATAAATTGGCTTGTGGACTATTTTTGGATCTGACGTAGGCCTTCGAAACGCTAGACCACAACATCCTGTACTCAAAACTGGATCGCTACGGTATCAGGGGAAATGCCCTCGATTGGATAAAATCATATCTCTCCAATAGATTACAAAAAGTAGTTATGATGGACAAACACGGAAGCCAGGAATCTAAGCTAACAGAAATCTCCACAGGTGTACCACAGGGCAGCGTTCTTGGTCCACTACTATTTATTATCTTTCTGAATGTTCTGCCTCTAAAAAACGAAACACCCTCCTGCCACATATACAACTATGCTGATGACACTTGTATGTTAGTCACAGGTACCACCTTCATGGACATAAAACAACTGGGATGTCAATTTGTGAAGAATATAGATGTCTGGTTGTGTACCAATAACTTAATTCAGAATGATGCTAGAACTAAGTGCATATTATTCAAAAGTTTTAATTTCTGTGATACCCCATCCCACATAAATTTAAACGGCAAAAAAATCAACTTGGGTAACAGTGTACCGTACCTCGGTATACAAGTTGACGAAAATTTGAACTGGAAAACACATATTGATCGCCTCCGAAATAAACTTAGCTCCGCGTGTTTCGGACTTAGAGTTCTCAGTCGTTATGTCAGCTCCCAAGTGTTAAAAACTGCATATTATGCCAACATATATTCCCATCTACAGTACGGGATCATATTCTGGGGAAGCAGCACACACATCAATCACGTCTTTACGTTGCAAAAAAGAGCACTACGAATTATGTTCAAACTGTCTCCACGAGAATCCCGCAGGGGAATATTCCAGTCGAAGCGCCTTCTCACACTACACGGAATATATATTTACAAATGCTTAATATATTTATTCAAAAATAGACATTTATTTGTAAATTTTGAAAACAAAAATGTCAGTAGATACGCTACTAGAAACGATAAATGCTATGTATACCCACCTCACAGACTAACGAAATTTGAACAAGGTACCCAATACTCTTGCATGAAATTATTTAATCATCTACCACTAACTTATAAGCTAATGTTTGATTCTAAGAATTTAAATATTGTCAAGAATAAAATATTTAACCTGCTAGTAGAAATCGAACCCTATTCGCTAAATGATTTTTATCGTTTTGCGTAGTAATACGACAAGCAAACTTTAGTTTCCTTGTTAGGACACTTAATTTTAGAATTATATACTTATTGCGATGTTATAACCATTAACTATTATTGTGACGTTTTCGAACTTATTGTTTTCAGTTTCGAAATAAACATATTATTATTATTATTATTATTATTATTATTATTTTAAGTTTGAAATTTAAAAATTGATTTACTTTGATAAATAAGGATTTTGTTATGTGTGACAAGTGTTAACTACAAAATTAAAAGACTGCTCATCTGAGTCATTTTATAAGACAAAACGCTGACAGCTAAGACAATGTTATATAACATAAATTTGTAAAAACATTTCAAAACAAAAAGAAACTTCAAATACCGCAAAAAGGACCAAACATAGACAAACTATATATTTTTAGAATTATAAAAACAATCTTTCTTAATTCGTAAAAATATACTGAGTGTTCCATTTAAAATAACAAAATTGGTACTTATTTCTTGGGTTCCGACGACCGGTTATTTCTTTTAAGTAAATTCTGGCTGTTCAGATATAAGCAAAAACTGTACAGCTGCTGTGACCCCGTTAGTACCACGTTTTTTTAAAAAAAACAATATTTCAAAGTACAAGTTTTTTTTTTATATATTGCACCCTATCTAGAGGGTTCATTTTATAAGCTAGAAATTGGAGAAAGAAATTAAATTTTTGTTTTTTTAAATGGAATATCCTATATATTCTTTGCTAGGATGAAAGACCATATTTTTCTGACTTCTAAAATATATAATGTGTTGATATTTGAAAGAGCCGCTTATGAGATATTTGAGGTTAGAATATCAGTGAATTAATGTTTAAAATATTAAGGCGACTTGGAATTTTGTTTTCTATTATTAATTCATTGTATAGTTTCCAGCAGTCGAATTTTTGTTATTTTTTGCTAACAGCCATTTAGAACTTTTTTAAGCACCTTTCCAGGCCGTCTTGATTTTTAAACTTCGTTATTAGGCTGATATTTTAAATTTAATTATATCAGGAACGACCCCTTCAAATTTGAACATATTATATATTTTTCAAATCAGAGAAATATGATCTCTCATCTTAGCAAACAATACACAGGTCGTTCCATTAAAAAAAAAAACAAAAATTTATTTTTTTCTCCAATTTGCCATGCGCTTTTGTTTCTTCTGATAACTATAAAAGATAATAGGCATAAAACCCTACAACTTTTGTATTTAAAGGTTTCCTCTAGCTCCTAAAATAAACCCTTTAGAATGCAAAATATAAAAAAAAACTGTACTTTGAAATATTGTATTTAAAAAAATGGTACGTGATGAAAAAAATGTTATATTTTCCTCGAATTCGGGAACACCAAATGTACTACATACACTTAGTTTTATGTCATCCGCAAAACCTTCGCAGGCTAGTGTAATTTTTCTGTTCGAATCTCATTTGATTTTACCTTTTTGTTTTTCCTTCCTAGGTTCAAATTTAGTTTAAGTTTCGTGGACTTTTGTTTCAATTGTTTTAGCGGCTCTAATTAAAATCGAACGTGTTTCGTTTTCTAGCGTTTACAAAATTTCTTTAATTTTTTCTTGTAATGTTTAATCCTGTTCATAAAAAGTTGAAAATTTCCTTTAATTTTTTTCTTGTATTATTTGATCGTAATTATTAGAAGTTGAGATGAGAAGATTCAGACGATTGCTTCTTGTGTCCTTCATATTCCAGATTTTGTTTAAAATCTCGTCTATCTTTTGTTTTGCCTTAGCAGATACTTGCCAAATTTAAATTTTGATTGCTTCTTCTTCGTTTAAATTCTTGCATCATATTTTTAAGTTCATTAAAAAGAACCATTTTCTTTACTTCAGTTGTAAAGACAAATTGAAAACTTGACTTGCCTATTTTGTCCTATCTTTAATCATTTATTTCTTGTTTCAAACGTACCACTAATGCCTGCGGAGCGATTACACCAGACACACTTCTCAGCTGAATCCAAGCATTTCAAGTTGGATAAATAAGTGCATCGAAGTGGATGACCACATTTTTGACCACTCACTGAAATAATATTACAAATAGACATCCCGATGGTGAAAGGTGAGACTGGGGACTTACCTAAAACAAGCACCTTGATTGGAACAGAAACGTACTATCACTCGTTGATCCTGGGTAACGCTAAAAGTAGGTTTTGCAAAAATTCAACGCCATCTGCCAGGTATCCAAACAAAGTTCCGGACAAACCCTGCGTAGTTTGCGACGTAGAATCTGAATTTGCAATAAAAAATGGCAGTTCCTATTTGCGATTTGAAAGTTACCCCCAGCCCCATCCGCTGGGAGGGGGGCGGAAGGTCACGATTGATATCATCAGATGGGCCTTTTCAGGTCGAATAAATTTTATTCACAACGGTTTTTGATTCGATTCGTAGTTTTCGAGATATTGCGTTGCCTCAAGATAAGAAACTCACCCTGTATATAAGCTGCTGGTAATTGAATATTATTTTAAAAAAATGATGCCCGGTTTCTTAAATGAAACCTAACTTTAATGTACAGGTAAACTTAAGATAAAGTCACCATAACTAAAAACCGTTTTAAAATTATCTGTCAATAAAATTTATATGTACAAAAAGTTATGTTTCGTTTCAGAAACCGGGCATTAGGATTCCAAGTGTTATCAATAAGCATAGGATTTGAATAAGTACACGCCATCGTTTCAGTACCGTCGTAAAAATATATCGAACAGGCACATTGTGTAATGGTACAGTGAAAATAATTTACGGCGTTCTTACTATATGATGCAATGTCTCAATAAAGTCCGCCGGTCGAGGTACAACTGGTCAACTAATTACTCTGAAAATCTTTACACATTAAACAAGAAGAGTTGATTAAACAACTGTATTTTTTTATTGCGGCAATATTGCTCTGTTTTTTGTTATACTGAGTAACACCAATGCTGTAGCGGCGTTAATTGTCTCCGCAGCCCTCGCGTTTGTTTACACGCTGCGGTCTAATATTTTATATTGCCCGCTTCATTAGAATTTAAACCGCGCAAAATATATTTCTCCTATATATAGTTATCAACAAATTATTTTATTAACAGTCCTTCGGTTTTTTGTTAAAAAATTTCTTTGTAACAGTAAGATAAATTTCTTGCTTGAAGAATACCAGTAATTGCATTAAAAAATTTAACGAACCTTTTTGTAATTTTTTATCGGATCTTATCGTGTTATACCCGCGTAATAAATAAAATAGGGAAGCTGATTTGGCAGTAAAAAACAAACGTCCGCTCACCAATAATTGTTGCAAATTGCAACAGATTGTATATACAGATGCTATTTCAGATATACAAGACCGTATTCTCAATGTTAACACTAATAGACAATTTGGTTGACGGTAATTGATAAGATAATCCCATCTGGAAGGAAAATACGTTCCTTTTTTCAATTTCATAACACGCACTGATATTTCATTTGAAAATTCTGTATATGACATTACAGCAATTACACGATTACGAAGGTATTTTATTATCTAATTGCGTTTTCGACTGATGTGCACTATATGCAGTGAATGCCCACTCAGAGTAACTCCGTCTCACTTCATTGCAAGAGGTTAAAATGAAATAAAGATACACTGAAGGCGCCCACTCGATTGTATGTACCGATTCACAGAGTGCCACCAGCACAAAATAAAGCAATTTGTGAGCAAGTGTTTTTTATTTAATTTACTCATTTTTTGAATTTTCTTCATTATTTTCCAAATTTTTCGTTTTTATTGCTTTGGAAAATATGACGGACTAAAACTTCTTATTGAATTGCATTGTTCTGTTCACAGTTCTGCCTTGATTTGAAATTTGTTTCGATGGTGTAGATCACACTATGTACAGGGTGTCACTAAAATTAGGTCATTCAGTGATACAAAGAGCGCACTTAAATGAACCACAGACAGCATGTTACGAAACTAGATCAGATTCAATCCTGTTGATTTTCTTTGTGAGAATAAATGAACGTTACGGACGTTCCACCTGAAGGCTAATTTATTCACGCAAGAAATTCAAACTAAATAGAAATAAAACTGGAAAAAATTTAAAGAGTTACTGGCGCACTAACTCCTCGCGCCTCGAAGTCAAGTCAAATAAAGAAATCAAATTTAGAAAAAAAATACAAAGTAAGCAATTTTAAAAAATCAATTAAATCAAACTCAAGAAATCTCAAGGTCAACCCACTCCAACGCAACCCAATCCAAGTGGACTCAACCCATCTCTATTCAACCCTACTAAAATATAAATAAAATATATGAAGGTATCTCAAAAAATGTTAAAAATGAAAAGTCAAATAAAATTAAGCTCGACGAATTTCTAGGTGAACTTGTACATATTATAAAGTATCAAAAAATTAAATTAAGTTAAGAAAATATAGAAACGTCCCTGTCTCGTGGTTAATTAAAGGTGATGCTTTCCTATTGCTACAAATCTCATCTCCTCAGATTAGATAAACGTCATTTCCGTTAGCACGAACAAGTAAGTTTGAATTTCAGATGAAAAGTAACTAGTGAAGACCGCAGCGCCACACTATGGATAAGGGCTGAAATATTGAGTGGCGTTTCTAAACAGAAAAGCAGATTACTATTGCGTTATCATTTCACTTTCTGCATTGACTTGCAAGAAAAGAAGTAATGCACAACATTCCACTTTACTTTAATTACTCATAAAAGAAGAAATCGGAATTTAAGATTTGTAATTTAAAAAAAAAACAATAAATAAATAGAAATTATTCTCAAAACCCCCAAATTATTACCACTTTCGGTAGGTACTTAATTGATTAAATCTGCTCTTTCCTTCCCCCTTTCCTCTTCAGACCTGTTTTTCTTTTCGCTCTTCTTGTTTTTTAATTAAATGCAGTTGGCAACCATGTTAACTCCTGTCAGTGTTGATGATGCCATTCGATTTTTAATTACTAACGTAAGCTTTCCTTGGCCACAGCATCCAATTAAATAACAAATTAGAATAAAAAGTACAAAAAGAGTAAGTACAGTGAACTAAGTTGTATAAACTAGGGTCCCTAGATTTTGATCTTACTTGGCAGGGGCTCGTTCAGGAACTGAAATGAGCGCACTCTGGGTAATATCCTTTCTCTCTCGTGTAAATGATTTTGTATATTTCGATTTTCTTTTTAAACGCCCAAAGTGTTCTCCCGTTACAGTTTTTGAACGCAACCCAGGTATCAGAAACAAACTGTCACTTTTGTTAGTAATTTCATATTTTATAGTTGGCTGACCAAATTTGAAACTATTTCATAAGCGATAGGGAGCTCCGTAATTACTGACGAATCTGACATATTATTTCCGAACCCTTTCAAGTAAGATAAACGTCAATTCAATCTAGGGATCTTAGAAAAAACGTACGCCGCTGAGATATTGTTATTTACAAGATCCGGTGGCAACACGGCGCGACTGATCTTTCGATTGCGCGGTAAATTCAAACAAGCAGCAAAAGTGCGTTTGGCTCATCCGGTATAAATCAGAAGTGTTAAAATTTAATTCGATTAGCTGTCTTCGTTTCTTATAACTTGGTTTCCTGTATTGTTCGTAAGATAGTAAAAATGGAAAATGCGGTCCTGTAGATCTGAAACAAAAGAAAAAAACGATGGTTGTTTTATATTAATAACAACTAAAGAATGGAAAGGATGAAGCACACACAGCTTGCCAAAACGGATTTAATGATGACGTCAGCGGTCCTTTTATTATAACAGTCGAAGGTTCCTGTAACTATAGCTAAAGTCGAACGCAAAAAAATAGTAGGCAATTACAGTTTCCTGTAATTTTTCTTTCTCCAAAATGGTACTGTTTAAATAATACGATTTTACAGGTGACAAAAAAATTTTGAAAACTGTCCGCTTGACGAGCTTACTATTTGTTCGGGACCTGAATTATTTTCTGCGAATTTCAAAAATCACTTAACCTTGACTTTCAATTTAAAGTCTTTCAAGATCTTGGCATGATTGGGAAACGATTTATTTCTTGCGTTGCGTCAAATATCCGGCTTCGAAGGACCATTTTAAATGAGCAAGTCGAGGATCGTGTAGAATTTCGCTGATTGTCAACATAGTGTAATGACTACTACAGCAGTTTCTGTACGAAAAGATAATTCTGGAGTAATATCGGAATATACACACCGGGTGTCCCATGACGTAATGTGACCATTTCAGCCACGTGATAATCGATTCAAGCTGAGTAAAAAACTCTAATAAAGTTTTGTTCTAAAGTAAACCGTATTGGGTGTTTAATGTTCAATTTTTTATATTTTATAATTTTAAAGTTCACCTAATCATTTCTCCGTTCACCTATTAATCAATTCATATAAAAAAGGAAAGCCAATAAATAAAGCAAACCGTTTTTCAAGAATTCAACGTATTTTTGTGATTATACTAAAAAATTAGACATCTATCAGTACTGTTAGTGTGTTTTCGTGAATAGTATTCTTGAAAAACGGTTTGCTTTGTTAGTTTTTGTAATTTTTATTCGAATTGATTATTAGGTGAACGGAGAAATAATTAACTGAACTTTAAAATTAAAAAAAAATAAATAAAAACATGAACATTTAACATTCATTATTTCTGTAACGGTTTACTTTAAAACAAAAATTTCTTAGAGTGTTTTACTTGGTTTGAATTGATAATCAAATCACGTGGGTGAAGTCGTGACGTTAAGTTGCGGAACACCCGGTATAAGCGACCAGCCGGCGCCACCGGAAGACAATTAGCAAGTTACCCTCGTCTCGTAATCGAATATTATTTTAAATAATTTAGTATTGTAAATAAATTATTTATTAATAGTTATAATGGCAGCTTATGAATAACTACATAAAATTGCTGCACAATTGTCGGAGGAATTAATTTTTTAGTGGCTTTAACCCCAGTATAAAAGAAAACAAAAGAATTTTCTGCGGAACATTTTGCGCCGAGATGTATCCCTCACGATTAATAAGAAAACAAGGTAAATCCACCTAAATTTTTATTAGATCTTGCCCAATCCGACTAGTGAGATTGGCGGAAATAAATTTTAACTCTTCTCATAAATACAGACTGGCCCAAAAATCGGGCGGTCGTTTTTTTAAAACAACCGTAAATCAAGTACGAGTGAAACTAAACTAAAAAATGACAATAATAATAACTAAAAGCTTCTAGAAAAATAAACATTTAACAAACTGATCATCAGCATTCTTTTCTGCGTTTTAATGTTCTTTTAGATGAAAAAATGATATGACATGAAAAAGGCATTGGTTTTCTTTGGGTGTTCAAGCTGGAAGGTGTACGCATGGACTCTCTCCTTCATTTACATTTTTTTACTTGTTGTAAGCAAAACGAAATTTATTTATGACGTTCGCAATGATTTCGACCTTGTTTCTTCTGCGGTGATATACTACACCCTTGCGCTACTGGTAAGTTTGTGTCTCTGATTTTAGCCCCCCTTATTGCGACTGGCGATTTTAGGGCTTATTCAAAATCTGTGTCATCTTGTTCTTCAGAAAAAGAATCAACAAAATGCATGTCACCGTCGCCGAACAATTTTTGGATTTGATTAACATACGCGAGAAAATTTCCAAAAAAGTTAAACGCAGGTTGACGTTTATGGACAGGGAGATAGTCACGGGTATTTCGATAGGTCTCATGGTGGGCCTGTTTATGGTCATACATCCCTCAGCGAAATTTCCGGAAGGAAAGCGCCCCCTACCAGAATCAGTTTGGTTACCATTCGACGCGAATCCATCACCGCTGCACGAAATTCTTTATACAATAGTCGGTATTGGCCAGGAATTATTAGCTGTGACCATAGGAACATTCGACATGATTTTTCTTTATTTCGCGCAGAATTTATCCGTGCAATTTGTTATTTTGAAGGAACTGCTGAGATCCGGAAATCAACGACGACGACAAGTGGGATTCTGATTTGTATCAAGAAACGATCAACAAGAGAATCAAAGATTGCATTAAACACCACATGCTCTTGATTGAGTGAGCAAAAGGATCTGCGTTTATTTCATAAAGTAACCCCATTCTCTTTCTTGTAGATTTTACAATGATTTAAAGGACGTATTTTCTTGGTCTCTGCTTTTTTGAATTCCTGCTCGGCATAATACTGACAGTATTTACATGTTTCATGGTCAAATTGGTAAAAGAGAGAATACCTTCCTGCTTTTGAAACCAACAGTTACTAAACTAAGGTTATTTTTTAGGATTCCATGAACACCATCCAGAAGATGACTTTGTTAGGTTTCGTTGTCGTACTAGGCACGGAAATTTTGCACCTGGCATTACACGCAGGTGACATAGAATACCAGGTACCAATTATTAAGTGGCATTTCCTGAAGTGCAATTTATTTTAATTGAGGGGATGGGGTGGGTGAATTTTGTAGAGTGAATCTGTCGCTACTGCAGTATACTGCAGCAAGTGGTACTTCGGCAATAAACCATTCCGAAAGGCCATAAACATTTTGCAGATGAATTCCCAAACTCCCTTATGTTATCAGCTGCTGGCCTTGTATACGTAAATAATCAGTTGATAATTACGGTAAATATAGTTTGTATTTTCGTCGGGACCAAGAAGGAAATATATATTTTATATGTGCACACTAACATATTTCTTTCTTTGTCTTTACCATTACACAGACTGCCATGTCATATGAATTGTTTCCAGATTGTATATACAGATGCTATTTCAGATATACAAGACCGTATTCTCACTGTTAACATTAATAGACACTCTGGTTGACGGTAATTGATAACATAATCCCATCTGGAGGGACAATACGTTTCTTTTTTCAATTTCATAACACGCACTGAAGTTTCTTTTGAAAATTCTGCATAGAACATTACAGCGATTACACGATTACGAAGGTATTTTATTATCTAATAGCGTTTTCTACTGATATGCACTATATGCATCGATTGCCCACTCAGAGTAACTCCGTCTCACTTCATTGCAAGAGGCTAAAATGAAATAAAGATACACTGAATGCGCCCAATCGATCGTATGTACCGATTCACAAAGCGCAACCAACACAAAATAAAGCAATTTGCAAGCAAGTGTTTTTTTTATTTCATTTTCTTTATTTTTTAATTTACTTTCAAAACTTTTCATTTATTGCTTTGAAAAATATGACAGATCAAAGCTTCTTCTAACCGTGGATTTTAAAATTATTTAGGTTAAAGCATCGTATCAACATTCTAAAATGTCAAAGTAAGACTTGATCAAGTTTAAACTTAGCGGGAGAAGCGAGTGGAAAGCACACGAAGCGTTGCCAAAACGGATTGAATGATGACGTCAGCAGTCCTCATATTATAACCAATGTCTCGCAAACTTAATTCAGTTTTCATTGTCATGACATGGGTAGAGGAATATCGCGATCAACGATTGCTACATGGTGCACGGCACTGAATCGCTTTTAAATGGTAGACAGTAACGCGTTCTTGAATTATTTCTGAGAGACTCTGATTATAATAGTCCGAGATTCCTACAACTGTAGCTAATTTAAAATCGGGGCAGTAATAAAAACTAAATCTTACTTTTTTTTTACTTGTGAAGTAAAGTAGGTAAAATGTAACCAAGGTAAAAATAATGTGATGTGACATTATTACACTTAAATTAAATGTACAGTGCATGCCAAATAAAATAAAGTCAGCTGAATTCTTAACTCAGAAATTTCATTTAAATATTTGAAAAAAGGTAGTAAGTAATTTCAATTTATTTACTGAATCTCATTTCCTATTTTTCCACTCAATCTTTGCTGAAGATGTCCTGAAGATTTTGGTGTACTTAATTTTTGCAATTTTTTTTTTACCCTTACGTCATTGACTTGTGACGTCCTGCCGCATTTCATTACTGCCCTGAATTTAAAACAACAACAAAAAAAACGAACCCTAGTCGGATTTACCTACCCAAATAATAGTGGTGTTGTTCACGTCGGCGAACCTTAAAGCGGTAATCTTCAGCTCGTTCTGCGCGTTCATTTGCATGAATACCAGCGCCTGGCGAACCGATTTATTGCCCAAATACCATCGGCTGTGGAAGATATCGGTCGAGATTCTCTTGCTCTGAAAGGAAAGATGGTTTCGATTTTAATATCCGCCACGTCCGCGGAAGTACGACAGGGCAAGAAAAAGTACGACAGGGCAGAAACTTTTGAGACTTTTGCCTGTACTCAACAGCACGCGAAGGTCTAGCGATACCAAACGATTCACTCCTCTACTTGGAAAAACTTGCGCTAGATGGCGCCTCCCTAACAATTTGTTTTAAATAAACTATTTCAAAGGACATAAAGGTCTCATTAGTTCCTCGCGTTTGCTTTGAAAATGTTATTATATTATATAACTTTATATTCATATTGTTATTGTATTATTATACTAATCGACAAAATCGACAGTGGAAACAACCTCATCGTCAGTGCTAAAAATCTGAAATCTATAAAAAAAAATTGACATCGACAGTGCCAAAAATCGAGAAATCAATGAAAAAAAATTGAAATCGACAAAACAAATGACAATCGTCGAGAAAAAAAATTGAAATCGGCGAAGCCGACGCAACGGTGCGTAAAAACAGATTCCAGCGCAAAAAAATTGAAATCGACAAAAACAAATGACAATCGTCGAGAAAAAAAATTGAAATCGACGAAGCCGACGCAACGGTGCGTAAAAACAGATTCCAGCGCAAGAAAATTGAAATCGACAAAACAAATGACAATCGTCGAGAAAAAAAATTGAAATCGACGAAGCCGACGCAACGGTGTGAACATTTTTTAATCCACGAAAGCCGGTTTCGATCGAAAGAGCAAGAAATTTGAAATCGACGAAACTAAAGGACAATCATTATACCTACAAAAAAAAAAAATTAAATCGACAGTTCAGTGAAATTTTTTTGAATCCGTAATAAACAGAGAAAAAAGCTCTTTTTTAAATCGACGAAAAATAATGGTCTATCACCACAGCACAAGAAAATTTAATAAATCTACGAAAACCGAAACTAAAATCGAAAGAAACAAATGAAAATTCGTTACTGCAAATAAAATTTAATTCGACCGACTGCGCAACAATTGTTTTTGAGTGACAATCGTTACAAAAAAAAAATGAAATCGACAAAGTAATAAAAGTTTTTAAATGAAAAAATAATTAACTTCGACAGATACAAATGGCGGTCATCAATACAAGAGGAATTGAATTTACATTCGACAAGAACAAATTTGCATTCGCCAATGAAAAAAAAAAGAAAATTGAAATCGACGCGACGACGTGAAAAATTCTTTAATCGACGAAAACTGTTTTCAATCGAAAATGCCAGAAATTTTAAATCGACAAAAAATGAAATAAATGTATCATTGATCTACAAAAACAAATGAAAATTGAAATCGAAAACCGATTTCAATCGAAAGTGCAAGAAATCGACGAAAGCAAATTACGACAATCGTTGGACCCACAGGAAAAAAGTTGAAATCGATAGTGCAAAATCGAATCTAATCGACAGAAACTGATATCGAGCGAGAGCATAAAAAAATTAACGCTATGGTGCGAGAAATAATATAAAACAAAAAAATTAATAAATAAAATAACAAATGAAAGTTGACATTAATCGACGAA
Organism: Prosopocoilus inquinatus; assembly: GCA_036172665.1. NCBI lineage: Eukaryota > Metazoa > Arthropoda > Insecta > Coleoptera > Lucanidae > Prosopocoilus > Prosopocoilus inquinatus. The sequence continues at coordinate 9,614,426 of CM069871.1, read as the reverse complement.
CGGAACTTGAAATCGACAAAAACAAATGGCAATCGCCAGTGCAAAAAGAAAATTGAAATCGACGGTGCGAAAAATTTTTGATTTGACAAATTCAATCAGTGCAAAAAAAATCGAAATCAAATGAATCGATCGATGAAATAAATGAATGAACCAATCAGAATTAAACAAAGCACAAAAAACTAAAACAAAGTGAGAGGGTGAGCCAATCGTTTCGACGACAACGTTTTGTTAAATTCGATAAGACGGAAGAAAATCAAGTCGACAAAGGAGGATCGCTGTTATATTACATTATTATATTATTATACTAATTATATTATTATACTAATTATATTATTTTAATCATTACCTACATACCACAAATTGCAATTCGCTTCCATGGAAGGCGTAAAATACCATCTGTCCAAACACGTTCAGGAATATTAACAGCAATTTGAAGCACCTAAGTTTATTTGACGGATCCTAAACTTGTAACGTAAATTAGTAATTAATTAATTAACGATTAGATAAATAAGTGTGCCCACCCTGTATGCTAGGAATTCCGAATCGACAGCCGATGTCATTATCATTAATAAGTGAACCACCAAACTAACAGAGGCGTATTCTTCTAAATCCTTTCCGAATCTGCAACAAACAATCTTAAATCGCTGTTACGCGACGTTGCTAGATTTTTTGCAGGCAATGTCGCCAACTTGTTAACAAAATAGGTATATCCAAAAGGCGCCGATTTTTTATGAAGTCATAAACAAAAAAAAAGAAAAAGTCGCCGATTTTGTATATCAAAACCTGCGCCCTCTAAAACTCATTAACTAGATGTTCATTAATTCAATAATTAGGTCTTAAGATATCCACGCTTATTTTTGGCAACTTAAATATGTATTAAGACTCATAACCAGAGAAAAGAATTCAGGCCACTTAGTGTTGGACGCTTTTTTACGCCGAATGTACTCCTGCCACCTTTCTGCGGCCTCTGATGCGATGCATCGAACTGTTATTGAGTGGGAGGGGAAGGAGTGCAATGCGAGAGTTCGCACATTATGGGCGAGGCTGATACAGTCCGAGAACTAAATTTTCGTACCGCTCGCGGAACAAGTGGCCTGAATTCTTTTCTCTGCTCATAACCAAAAATTTAAATTTCACGTTAACTTTGAATTTCAGGGAGCCACTTGACGTACGCGTTTCATTTTTTTCCAAAAATATTTTTGAGGCTCTGCTTTGTGCACTGGCCGTATATGACATCAGGGTTGCTAAATTTTCTGCAGACAATGTCGCCAACCTATTGACAAAATGGAGTAGCCAAAAGACGCCATTTTGTTTCTAAAGACAAAGACAAGAAAAAAAAATTGGCCGGTTTGGGATATGAAAAATCAGAACAAATAAAAGAAATAAGTAAAACTTGCCAAAAAGTCAGAAATAAAAAAGAAAACAAAGGAGCAAAAACAAAATTACAGGGCTTCAGGTGAACAGAAAAAAAAACAAAAGAAGATTGGCAACACCGATTCGTAGAAAATTAAAACGAACTGTAGAAAATATGATTTAAAAAAAAACAAAAAGTAAGGAAATACAGTGCGCAAAAAGGAAAGATCATAAATGAGACACATAACAAATTAAAAACGTCAAACAAACGTCAATGAAATGTGCAAAAACAATTCTATAAGAAGAAAAGTACACAGTACGAAAGTATTTAAAAAAATAAGACTGACGATTAAGACATAATAAATGAATCTCCTGACGAAAAATTAAAAAAATTGTAGTAAAAAACAAAAGATCAATTGTAAAAAAGACTTACCAAAGGGTCTAAGTGGCAGATTAAAAAAAATTGTTTTGGATTTTTGTCATACATTGAATGAAATGACTTACGATATTCTATAGGTATGTTCGGTACAAATAAAAAATAATAATAGACGATTACAGTTTCCTGTAATTTTGCTTTCTCCGAAATGGATCTGCTGTCAAAATTTTTAGTGTCACAACCGAAGCCGCAAGTAAACAGCACCATTTCCAGAAGAAAACAAAAGACAGCTGTAAAAAGCGTCAACCAACAAAAATAAACAAAAGAGAAGGACAAAGTATAACATGAATTAAAAAAAAAAATAGAAATACCAAAGGCGTTAATCATCAAAAAGTGAAAAGTCTATTTGATAAATATAAACAAAATAGAAATACGATAGCATAAAATCAATTAAAAAAAAAAAAACAAATATCAGGATACTAAGATGAACAAAACAAAGAAAATCGTCGAAAGTTTTTGCAAATAAAAAATAGGCTCGTAGGAAACAAAAGAAAACTGTGTAAAAAGGAGTTAAAAACAAAAGAAAAATACATAAATACATAAATGCATAAAGGCATAAAGAACAGAAAAAATAACAAACGAAGATGGACTGTTTAGCTGAAACGAAAACGAATGAATCGCCAAATGAAAAAAAAACTAGAAGAAAACAAAAGACAGCTGTAAAAAGCGTCAACCAACAAAATGTGAAAAATCAATTAGATAAAAATAAACAAAAGAGAAATACAAAGTATAAAATGAATTAAAAAAAAATAGAAATACCAAAGGCGTTAATCAGCAGTAAGTGAAAAATCTATTTGACAAATATAAACAAAAGAGAAATACGATAGCATAAAATCAATTTAAAAGAAAAAAAAAACAGAAGTATCAGGATACTAAGATGAACAAAACAATGAAAATCGTCGAAAGTTTTTGCAAATAAAAAATAGGCTGGAAGGAAACAAAAGAAAACTGTGTAAAAAGAAGTCAAAAACAAAAGAAAAATACATAAATACATAAATGCATAAAGGCATAAAGAACAGAAAAAATAACAAACGAAGATGGACTGTTTAGCTGAAACGAAAACGAATGAATCGCCAAATGAAAAAAAAACTACTAGAAAACAAAAGACAACTGTAAAAAACGTCAACCAACAAAATATGAAATATCAATTAAATAAAAATAAACAAAAGAGAAATACAAAGTATAAAATGAATTAAAAAAAAAATAGAAATACTACGATGTTAAGATGGACAAAAAATGAAAATCGACGAAAGTTTTTTGCAAATAAACAGGAAACACAAGAGAACTGTCAAAAGGAGTCAAAAACAAAAGAAAAATACATAGCTCATAAAGGCATAAAGAACAGAAAAAATAACAAAAGAAGATGGACTGCTTAGTTGGGGCAGAAAACAGATAAATCTCCAAATGAAAAACGAAAACTAGAAGAAAACAAAAGACAACTGTGAAAAGCGTCAACCAACAAAATGTGAAAAATCAATTAGATAAAAATTAACAAAAGAGAAATACAAAGTGTAAAATGAATTAAGAGACAAAAAAATAGAAGTACCACCATGTTAAGATGGACAAAAAAATGAAAATCGACGAAAGTTTTTGCAAATAAATACAAGAGAACTGTAAAAAGGAGTCAATAACGTGTGAAAAACCAATTTGATCAAAAAGAAGACAAATGCGAAAAACAAAAGAAAAAAAGTAAAAGACGAACGAAGAGACAAGAAAAAATTAATGAAGAAACGACGATTCTCCGGTCGAAAACAGGCAGAAAGCAAAAGAACAAAATAAAACAAACACAAAATATCAATTCATTAACACAAAAAAAAAAACAAAAAAGAAAGATGAACAAAAAACAAAAGAAATCGATGCTCGAAGTATTCTTGTCGTATGATACCTAAATTAAAGCAGCATTCCGGACAGTCATTATTGTTCGCATGGTATATAGCAGCTAATCGGGCAAGTCGTTCGGATTGCGCTGGAGTTTCTCGAGCTACTTTTCTGCTGATGAGGCCCCAATTAAGGCCGAAATAGCGCTGTATAGAGGATGCTTGAGGGCCTCACTGAAATCTGAGCAAACTTGCTACTGCGCATGGTATACATATATTTCCTCGTCGTTATGTGAAGACAACAAAAGTAGACCAAATCAGGCGCCAAATAAAATTTTTAAACGCCAAATATGTCTAAAATATAGCCCAAATGTGCGAAATTTCGCCCGGTCTGGCAAACCTGCGTTACATCCTCTGATGCAAGAAAAAAAATTGAAACCAGTCGCGTCATCTATGAGCCAGCTAAAGATTTCAGAACTTCCTAGAGAGGCCCTAGATGGCGCTAGTTACGTAAAACGTTGTAGAACAAGTAGCGAACATTTTTAAAAATATTACACATAGAACATGAGGTGACAGGTGACAGTTTGGAAGATTGATGGCGGATTAAACGATTGACAGGTAAGAAAAAAAAAACAAATTCCTTTTTAAAAGGAGCAAATGCTTTTGACTGGTCAACTGTTTTTTCCGCCATCAATCTTCGAAACTATCACGCTGACATTAATTTAATAATTATAGCACCACCTAGGGCGCATCTGGAAAGTTCTGATTCTTTAGCCGTCTCATAGATGGCGCAATTATGTCTAACCTAAAAGTTGAATTTAACAAATTAACAATATAGTACCTTATCAAAGAATGATGATATTTTGCACAGTGGCAAACCCGAATCATCAACATCCTCTGGAAACGACCGCAATGGAACTTATCGACGTCGCTCTTCCCATCGTCTATCTCCCTCGTCAAATTTCTCAGCATCTCCTGCAATAACCGGAACTGCATCAAGAGATGCTGCCCGAAGTACACGAAGCAATAATCGAAGGCGAAGCTCGCGTAAACCGAAAGCAGCCCATTGACCGTCAGCGCCGCGAAAATAATTTCATGGAGTGGACTGGCGTCTGTTTCGAAGGGAAACCAAAGCTCGACGGGGAAGTACCGCTTGGGGGAACTGTCTTTCGAAATGGGGGACGTCAGGATGATGGTCGCGCAGAAAATGCAAACTACCAGGTGACCGCAGATGATGACGTTGACGCGTCGCAGGTGGCCGTGGATCGCTTTTTTTCGGGCGCTTTTGATAAGGACGGGATCTAAGAATTCGCAATCGATTGTTTCAAACATTCCATCAATGAAGGTCTCTTTGAAATAGACGATTATTAATTTATACAAGACCTGCAATGAACCTGAATTAATTGAAACCGTGACGAAGAAGTATTTGAACCGATGAGTGCGTAATCGTGTTCAGTTAAGAAAACAACAAATAACTTTCTCTAGATTTTATTCTAAGTAATTACTAGCTTCAGATATCCTTATTTGGAAAAATTTTAAGCCAATAATTCACTTAAAATAAAAATCTAGAGAAAGCTATTTGTTGTTTTCTCAACACAGTAAATGTGGGCTGAACACGATTACGCACTCATCGATTCAATTGTAAAGAAGACTTACCAAAGGGTCTAAGTGACAGATTAAAAAAAATTATTTTGGGTTTTTGTCATACATTGAATGAAACCTTATCGCTAGGACTTACAATATTCTACAAGTATGTTCGGTACAAATAAAAAAAAATAATAATAATAGACGATTACAGTTTCCTGTATTTTGCTTTCTCCGAACACAAGCGAAGCCGCAAGTAAACAGCACCATTTCCAGAAGAAAACAAAAGACAGCTGTAAAAAACGTCAACCAACAAAATGTGAAAAATCAATTAGATAAAAATAAACAAAAGAGAAATACAAAGTATAAAATGAATTAAGAGAAAAAAAATAGAAGTACCACCATGTTAAGGTGGACAAAAAAATGAAAATCGACGAAAGTTTTTGCAAATAAATAGGAAACACAAGAGAACTGTAAAAAGGAGTCAAAAACAAAAGAATAAGACATAGCGCATAAAGGCATAAAGAGCAGAAAAAAAATAACAAAAGAAGGTGGACTCCTTAGTTGGAGTAAAAACAGATGAATCTCCAAATGAAAAAAAAAAACTAGAAGAAAACAAAAGACAACTGTAAAACGCGTCAACCAACAAAATGTGAAAAATCAATTAGATAAAAATAAACAAAATAGAAATACAAAGTATAATATGAATTAAAAAAAAAATAGAAATACTACGATTTTAAGATGGACAAAAATATGAAAATTGGCGAAAGTCTTTCCAAATAAATAGGAAACACAAGAGAACTGTAAAAAGGAGTCAAAAACAAAAGAAAAATACATAGAGCATAAAGGCACAAAGAACAGCAAAAATAACAAAAGAAGATGGACTCCTTAGTTGGAGCAAAAACAGATGAATCTCCAAATGAAAAAAAAACTAGAAGAAAACAAAAGACAGCTGTAAAAAGCGTCAACCAACAAAATGAGAAAAATCAATTAGATAAAAATAAACAAAAGAGAAATACAAAGTATAAAATGAATTAAAAAAAATAGAAATACCAAAGGCGTTAATCAGCAGTAAGTGAAAAATCTATTTGACAAATATAAACAAAAGAGAAATACGATAGCATAAAATCAATTTAAAAGAAAAAAAAACAGAAGTATCAGGATACTAAGATGAACAAAACAATGAAAATCGTCGAAAGTTTTTGCAAATAAAAAATAGGCTGGAAGGAAACAAAAGAAAACTGTGTAAAAAGAAGTCAAAAACAAAAGAAAAATACATAAAAATACATAAATGCATAAAGGCATAAAGAACAGAAAAAATAACAAACGAAGATGGACTGTTTAGCTGAAACGAAAACAAACGAATCGCCAAATGAAAAAAAAAGAAAACTACTAGAAAACAAAAGACAACTGCAAAAAACGTCAACCAACAAAATGTGAAATATCAATCAGATAAAAATAAACAAAAGAGAAATACAAAGTATAAAATGAATTTAAAAAAAAATAGAAATACCAAAGGCGTTAATCAGCAGAAAGTGAAAAATCTATTTGACAAATATAAACAAAAGAGAAATACGATAACATAAAATCAATTTAAAAGAAAAAAAAAAACAGAAGTATCAGGATACTAAGATGAACAAAACAATGAAAATCGTCGAAAGTTTTTGCAAATAAAAAGTAGGCTGGAAGGAAACAAAAGAAAACTGTGTAAAAAGAAGTCAAAAACAAAAGAAAAATACATGAATACATAAATGCATAAAGGCATAAAGAACAGAAAAAATAACAAACGAAGATGGACTGCTTAGCTGAAACGAAAACAAACGAATCGCTAAATGAAAAAAAGGAAACTACTAGAAAACAAAAGACAACTGTCAAAAATGTCAACCAACAAAATGTGAAATATCAATCAGATAAAAATAAACAAAAGAGAAATACAAAGTAAAAAATGATTAAAAAATAAATGGAAAAACCACGATGTTAAGATGGACAAAAATATGAAAATCGGGGAAAATTTTTGCAAATAAATAGGAAACACAAGAGAACTGTAAAAAGGAGTCAAAAACAAAAGAAAAATTCATAGCGCATAAAGGCACAAAGAACAGAAAAAATAACAAAAGAAGATGGACTGCTTAGTTGGAACAAAAACAGATGAATCTCCAAATTAAAAAAAAAAACTAGAAGAAAACAAAAGACAGCTGTAAAAAGCGTCAACCAACAAAATGTGAAAAATCAATTTGATTAAAACGAAGATAAATACGAAAAACAAAAAAGAAAATAAAAGAGGAACGAAGAGACAAGAAAAAAATAATGAAGAAACGACGATTCTCCGGCTGAAAACCGGCAGAAAATAAAAGAACAAAATAAAGCAAACGAACTGTGAATCAAATGCAAAATATCAATTCATTAAAACAAAAAAACAAAAAAAAAGAGATTGTACAAACAAAAGTATTGGGCTTGTCCACTTTGGAAGCCGTCAATATTTTTAGTGTTACATGCGAAGCCGCATGTAAACAGCACCATTTCGGAGATAGAAAAATTACAGGAAACTGTAATCGTCTACTATTTTTTGCTTTCGATTGTAGCAACTGTAAGTATCGCTCTTAGCTACAGTTTTCTTCTTCTATAGTCTCTAATGTTCTTTTTTTCTGTTTTAATGTCTCAAAATACAAAGAGAAATTAATACTTGGACTCTTTGGTATGGTATTTTACGTCACCTTTACAATGACCGTTTACCTGCGAAGTAAAAATAAACGTAGTGAGTATTTCCATCAATTTCACCAAGTCGTTTCTTGACTTGATTATTAAGACGACTTGCGAAATGAATATGACCACCGAAAGGAGGAATGAAGGCAACCAGATGAGCTTGAATCGCTTGAAGCTGATTAGGCGAACGAACGTCCTGATTGGCTTCAATTTGTCGTCTGAAATAAGATAACGTTGGAGCTGAGTTGTGGTGAATCTGATACACCTGGGAGCCAGCGATATCGAAATGATTGTAAAAATTATGCTAAGCGTCCGTTCGATTGTAAGTGGAATAGCGGCAATTGACGGTCTAGCAATGCGCCAGCCCCAAAGCCGCTTAGGGTACGAACATGCCGAGTATGCCTCGCTGTTCACCCTCGATGTTTAGGTCGCGACCGATACCGCAATATCACCTCAATGTAAAACAAATGTACAGTATTAAATAGAACCTTGTGTATCGAAGTTGAATAGCATTTACAACTAAACGTTTGTTTTACGTCGAGGTTAAATCGCGGTATCGAGCGCGACCCAAACATCTAAAGTGGACAGCGATGCATCTTCGGCATGTTCATACCTAAGATTGGTGACAGGTTTAGCGGAATTTTTACAATTCAGTTGTTATCGCTGCGGGGAGAACCTTTTATCCCTTTCCTCGTGTGGCGGAACACCATTTTCCCTGACGTTTCAGGCGAAATCTGAAGTATAAATAAATAAATGCGTCCTCGTTACCTAAAAATCTAATCGCATTTAAAACGCCGCCGCCGCGTGCATTTTTAATGAAGTGGATTTATTTAAGCGAGGATAATACAAATGATCATGACGCAAAGTTGATTTGGTTTTAATTGGAAAATAACGAAAGAAAAATTTTAGGAGGGTAATCACTGCATGCTAGATTCAAACAACGCCCCCAGTCAATCATTTATAAAGCTCTGTATGTTTTTTTTTTATATAACTCATTTGTTTTGTTTGTTTTTTTTTGACTGAAGTATACAGCTTTACAAAAAAAAAGCAAAAAAACAAGTGGATTATTCACACAAAAACAAAAAAGAAGTACAATAACTATACCTACCGATAATGAGCCTATTAACAACAATGTGTATGTATGGTTGCCTAACTAACCGGCAATATATTCTGCCGCCAATTTAACAGAAACTGTTACATGAATTGGAATTGTTGGAATTGCTCAATGAAGTCTATCCACAGACTTATAAAAACTGTTATCTTCTATTAAAGCAAATATGCCAATTAGTTAGGCAACCATAGTCACACATTTCGTGTTAAGACTTTCTCCTCCTTACATTGAGGAGGAAGTTTTTACCAATCTCAAAAAGTCTTGCAAAATTTATCTTAACTGGTAGTTTGTGGGCCAATCGTAAAAATAAATACTTTCTTGTAATTTAAATGAATAAAAGACGAAAAGAATTTAGAGTTTAATTCCCTGGTTATTTTTAGCAGTCTTCTTTGGCAGGATTTAGCCGTTGACAGTTGGCCACACTGCTGCTTCCGTTTTGTCGCCTGGATACCATGACTTTTCTTCGGTCCTAAAAGTCACTTTATCTATCGTACTCTAATCTAATTGGCCGAGATCGACATCTTGTTCGTGAGAGCGTTTGCTTCCGGCTCGCTAGCTCCAGCATTACTCTACACTTCGTGGATATTTCTCGTGAATAGTTGCGAAGTATTTAAATCAAAAGTCAAATTAATAGCAAGTTTTACCGAGCGGATAACCCGTTTCTAGAACAAATAGAGAAAGGTAATCAGTGACGCCATTAGAGTGACCCATGCTTGTATTCGATTTTCTTGTTTCAACGAAGGAATCCGCCCGTTTCTAGAACAAATAGAGAAAGGTAATCAGTGACGCCATTAGAGTGATCCATGCTTGTATTCGATTTTCTTGTTTCAACGAAGGAATCCGCCCGTTTCTAGAACAAATAGAGAAAGGTAATCAGTGACGCCATTATAGTGACCCATGCTTGTATTCGATTTTCTTGTTTCAACGAAGGCCCGTTTCTAGAACAAATAGAGAAAGGTAATCAGTGACGCCATTAGAGTGATCCATGCTTGTATTCGATTTTCTTGTTTCAACGAAGGCCCGTTTCTAGAACAAATAGAGAAAGGTAATCAGTGACGCCATTAGAGTGATCCATGCTTGTATTCGATTTCCTTGGTTCAACAGAAGAATCCGCTTCTTCTTTTACCTTTTATTTTTTCGCCTTCCGTTTCTTATGTACTTCAACATTTCGTTCCCGATTGTCGTCTACCCGTTTCAACGGCGGTTGCGCTTCCGAATATTCAATGACATGGCCGTGTTTTTAGGCCAAAAAATAACAACTTTTAAAATCTGCTTTAAAAAAACGTACAAGTAATGGATGGAAGTTTGCAAAATAAACTGTTTCTGCAACTGAGTTTCAACATATTTTTTTGCGGTACACTTCAGTATTAAAAGCGATTCCGTTATTCTTTTTTCTTAAAATTATTAATTTGTGATCACTTTTTTATTTGTTTTATATTGATGCGTTCTTTTCTCACACATTTACTTTTTCATTTCATAATTGCATTAATATTTGACCCTTTTAAAAATTGATGACAAACTTGATGACTTTCTTGTCGAATAACAATCACTTAATGTGGAAGTTTCAAACAAAAATAACAATAATGTTATTTGTCTCTTAACACGACCGATTTTGTCAGAAAAGTTAATCCAACTTAATACATAAAAACAATAAACTTAACCTCAAATATTATCATAACCTTCACATCCAAATCTCAGTGCAATTTATTGAAAGAACAAATAAAATTTGCAGCAGTAAGTTTAGGTTTGTTTTTGTGTTAATAACTGTGTGTTATTTTCAGAGAAAAGAAAGAGAGATTATAAGAGAAGGAACCGTCATCATGATAATTTAGAGAGCCATCTCTTGATCAAAGGAGAACACTATTTTAATCGATTTCTACATAACATTTCATGGCTCGTCGCGTTTTCTAATTTAAAAAAATATATTTTTTTTAAATAACTAATTATTTTCCAAAAATAAAAAATAAAAGGAAATATAAAGAAATCATCACCATTTAACGCCATCTCTTGATCATCAAAATTTTCGAATATTGATTTAAAGAATCGGATTTTTTAATAACTAAATTATTAAAAAAAAAAAAACAAAAAGGAGATTTAAAGGAGGCGTCCTCGTCTTCACTTCGAGCACTCTCTCTTGGCCGGAAGGCAAAACTATTTTAAACTAATTAAAAAATGCAAACATACAGAACCGTAACCAGCCGGAATATTCAGGAAACGCTTATCGTTGTGCAGGGCAGGCTCTATAAGTTTATATTTTTTTACACCTTTTCGCATTTTTAAAATATTCTCTAAATGAGAAGCACAACAAAGATAGATTATTATCCCATAGAGTAATAACATTCAAAATAATTGCAGTTACTGTGTTGTTTGAAACGAATTTTGTTTAGTTTTTTGTTACATTTAAGTTACATTAAGTTATCTGTTCGCAAATTCACTTGAATTGCCTTGTGAAACATTAAACTGGCAACAGTGTGATATGTAGAAATAAACAAAAGCGTAAATAAAATCAAAACTCGCTAATTTCATCTTTAACAATAAAACAGCGTTTGTTTTTTTCTTCGACGCACAAAATTTTATTTTATTTCAACCGAATTGTCAAGTACATGTTTGCGACAGTCTATAAAGTATATAAGGTCCGAGATAACGGGCGCCGGCGCATTAGCGGGAGTACTCACGCATGGCTTATACCAGGTACGGGCGCTAGCGGGGAAGCGTACTCCCACCACCCAGCTGCGACAGTTATTATATATATTTGCCGGTCACCTCTCTACGAATGAAATTGCGATTATTTCAAGAAATCGAGAGTGGGGAGAGCGCGATTGTGTTTTATTTTAATAATTCGACGAGTATCATTTCTGAAACCCCGAAGTCGTAACAGCATGTGTTATTTCATGTCAGGTTCAACCGTCGCGTCGTATGACAGGCTTAAAACTTTCCAGGGCAGGCTCAGCCTCCCTTGGCGCCCCTCTAGCTACGGCCTCGCATACACATCATCGCCAACTTTCAAATGCCATCTTGTAATTTTAGTTTTAAAAAGAATCAGATTTTTTAATTAACTTAATTATGCAAATCATCATCATCATCGTTATTTGGAGGCGAGATCTCTTGGCGAAGATGGAAAAAGATTTTAATCGAATTAAAAAAAAAGGACGTTCTTCTCATCTCGTCTTTTAATTTCAGCTTTATTGCCATCATTGTGTGGAGGTGTGTGAGAACAGGTTTTAAACATAAATTATGCCTTGGTGCAGAAAACGTGCAACTCTCTGCGACCGCAAGTTTTCGCTCAAGGTTTCAATTTACGGAGCTTACGTCATTCCGGTTGAGTAACGCAGTCTTGAAGCATGTTCGCAAAAATAAAACCAGCGCACTTAGAAATATTAATTTCAATAATCATTATAAGCAATTTAAATACCGCGGTTTCATTGCGAATAGACCAGTTAGGACCTCCGTCGAGTAACAAGACGGATGAATTCGCAGAACTTTTCGTGGACGCAGTGCCCAAACCGAAAAGTTTCAGAAGTAAGTACGTACAGGTTGTGTCACATGTTATTTGGTTACGGCGAAAGGTGTGAGAGAGCGCACGTCATGTAGTCGCGTGCACTCGGAATTATTAAATCCGACGTATAACGCTCGTCGACGCGCTGGGCGGTGTTGTTAGGGTAAAAGAAACCTTCTTTCTTTATTTTCACTCGTTTGTAAATAGGGTACATGACAAGAATATAAAATTATTAATTAAAGCTCTCTAATCGAGACTACAGTCAATAACACACGCGAAAACACCAAATTTGTACGCTGTCTCTATTTATTATTCTCTTAAATAAATTAATTAATTAATAAACGAAAATATTCAAATATAAGTCACGTTGTTTCGATAGGCTTCCCATTCGTTGTGACGTCAGTGTTCATACATTGTCCTTGACGTTTATGTTGTATGCAGACCCTTGTCAAATAGTTTAAATGTTTGCTCTTAATATGTGCTGAAAAATGTAGTTTTAATTTAAGCAAGAATTACGAAATGAAATCTTAAAGAAATTGTTATATATTTTACTTTGTTGGTGAGAAATTTGTGGTGGAAACAGGAACTTTTCGCCATTGAGAAGTAAGGTTGGTAACACTAAGTTTTGTGAAACGCTTATAAATAATTTATTCGGAGTTCTTGCACAAGTATTTTTACATTATAGCACAGCACAATACTGATAATATGTTTTACTATTTATTGTAATAAGTTTTATGTGTTCGTATTGATATTCACTTATTACGATTTGACAACATATGAACCTTGACGTCACACGGTCAGAAAGTGCGTTTTGGCGGGAATTTAATCAATTCAAATTTCTATTTCTATTTTTAATATTCATTTATGAAAAAAAAGAAATATATCTAAATTATCGTACCTACTTTCAAATAAAATCTTAAAAAAAAATGTTCATGTACCCTATTCCATAACTGACACAACCTGTACATTTTTAATAAACTATTTTTTTAATTACTTCTTTGGTGATTTATTTTTTAGAATGTTTGGAGTATCTTGGCTCAAACGGAACCGCCGGGTATTTGGTAAGATTTAAACAAAAAAAATATATTTCTTCTTATCTCTATTTTTAATCTGAACCATCTGCACAGCTACTTCAAACTGCGTTATTACACAATAATAGTGTGTAATAATGCAGTTTGAATCATTTTCCCTGAAACTACTTTAATTTTCTCCCAAACAGCTTCCAATAAAAATGGTACACATCGTTCCCTTTATAGTTGTAGGCGGAGGGTATGATGCAGAATCCAGACAGTTCCCATTTATGGTAAGTATACCTTTATATTGTCCAATTACCTGCGCTATTAATTAGCCTACTCGTAAGTCGCAAGATTGCGTCCCGGCACTCGTCTAATCAGTGGGACGGGGGGAGGTTCAAGAAAAGCGCCAAACAATTTACATGAAATTTGACCACAATTTGATTATTTACACACTCGTTAAACATCTAGAAGTATCACTTCACTGTAAAGCGTGTTCAATCAAGAGTAACTGAAAGTCAATTTAAATGCACGTTGAAACTGAATAACGGGGTCCGTATTTCATTTACAGGATGTTAGCAAATAACACACGACAATTCGTTGAATGCCGCAACGACGCACAGTGGAACGATCTAATGTAATACTTTGGACATCGGTCAGAAACTCAAGTATCAAATTCAGTAAATCTTTTCATTCATATTTGTTGCTTTTGGTAGGTTGTTAGAACATCTTTAATTTTTTTTTAATTTCTTTGAACAATAAGCCACGTAATAGCTGAATAATAATGTCTTCTTTAAATTAGAAAAAAATTCAAATTTGAATATCTACGTTGATGTTTTTCTAAATTGCAACAAACTTTATACTGAAAAAAGAGTGTCTAAGTACATTATCCCTGATATGTGAAATCTATGCTTCAATGTACCGTTTAGCAGGAAAATAAAAATTATTAATTTTAATCTATTAATGACGGTTTCGTAAAACTCTCGCAATATCGCTCTGTATAATGTGCTACATTAATACACTAGGACACTAAGTTTCAAGCTGATACCATTAGATTTTGGGACTTCTTGCGACCTTACAAGATATTTAATTTTTTATGAATATAGGTTGTTCCATCTGAGACGGTCGTTTCATATCTCTTTAGTTAGTCATTTTACAAAAAATGGTTTCAAACAAGAGTTTCATTATTTCATGCGGAGTATATTTTAAAATTAGTTTGCTGTATACAGAGTGTTCCGTTCAGTCTGGACGTTATATTACTTCGTTATTTTAAATAGAAGACACTATAAGTTTTTACATTTTCGGATTCCGAGCTCAATTTTAATGTGACTTTATGTACCACACATAGGGTAACCGTTTACGCGTTATTCAACTTTTTAAAAGACTATCACTGTTGCAGTACTTTAAACAAATGCAAATACCTTCCAAACAAATGGCGCGCTAGGGACTTGTTGTTTTTTTGTAACAGACTCATCTTGAAATGCCTTTTCACTTACGCCATTAAGAAAAATGTTAAGTGACAAGGTCTTACAAATAATTTAAAGTATATTTATTTTCCTTAAAATGTATATTTATTGTATGTAACTAAAGTACATCGAAAATATCTAGGGAAATTTTTTGACTATATAAACCTCTGTTTTTTGAATTCTGAAGTATAATTTTTCAAACAGGTTATATTTTACATTAGAAATATCTGTCACATTGACATCAAAAGTCACATTAACACGAACAAAGTAAACCAGAAAAAAATTACTGTAAGCGATTTTTTTTTTGAAATTAACTGTACCTACCTAACAGAAATGTACAGTTCATCTAGCAGGTCATGATAAAAAACAGACCCTGAGAAAGGTCAAAATTTCTATTATGTCTTTCAGTTTGTCAATGGTTTGAATCTTTTCAAGATTCAAGTTCAAGATTCGCTGTCCTCTGTGTTCTTTTAATTTTTCATTTTAATTATTCAAAGTTTTCATTGTTTTTCGTTCCTACTGATCCGATAAGATTCATTATTTATGTTCGGAAGCTTGCGGTGTTTGTAAACGGATATTTTAATTGCCATCAAAATTCATTTGCTTATTTTTAAATATTCCAAACTGTGGTTACATTATTTTTACGTTGCTTCTTTCCTTGTATACGAAGGTAGTATTTTGTTGTTGTGTATTCCTTTAATATTTTTTGAATTTTTTTCTTTTTGTTCTGTTATTTTTCTTGTTAGCTTATGCCATTTTGTATTTTTTTTTTGTATCATTATAATTGCATTAAATTTAAAATAAATAAAACTCAAAATATAAAGAAGAGGATATGTTAGTGCTGAGTTAAATAAATTAATACAAGGAAGCAAACACTAAGAGGAAGACAGAAAAATTGTGCGTTTACAAAGAATTCTTGCTACGAAACCGAGAGAGGCCCGGGTTCGAATCCCGTAAGTGACAGAATTTTTATGTCTTCTTGTTAGTGTTTCCTTCCTTGTATTAATTTATTTTAATACAATAAATTATATCCAAATAACCTAATCATGATGGGTGGGAAAATATGGAACGTACTTTTTCAAAATAGTCCATCTATGCGTTGTTATATAGGGTGTTCATTTGAAAGGGTTGCCACTGTAATTTTTCTTTATTTTTGATGATAGAAATTCGGTTAAATTAGGAAAGATTCTCTAATTTCCATGTTGATTCTAAATTTGTAAACAATTGCATTGCTACTCAAAACATTTGTACGATCTTATTTTTTATTTTTTTAGCAGTATAGTAATTTTGTATTTCATTAGGTAGAGATTTCTTTTTCTTTTTACAACGATAATTTCTTAAATTACTTACAACATAACTTGATAATAATAGAAAAATATTCTCAAATTAGTAGACCATGTTCATAATAAAATATTATCTCTATCTCCAGTGCATATTTACAGTTTCTCATTATGAGGAATGAATTCCGTGAAAGTCTTAGTAATGGCAAAAAAGTACCAACCTTCTTATTTCGCTGGGACTAATCATTTAGTAGTAAAAAAGTGTAGGACCTATTGTGGGACATGCTGTATATTACTGCATTAACATATATATGTTACAAATTTTAGCTAAAGTTGCGCTAACATGCGATTTAAAAAATTATTTTAGTTTTCTTTTTCCTTTCATAATCCTTCTCTGATAACGCAGAACTTAATGTAACATAACACGAGAAGTCTTTTGTTATTTTGTTTATGAACCGATGAATGAATCGTAATTTAATTTTCACTGTCTGTTATAAATGGTTTTGGTATTATCGATATAAATTTTCATAAAAATCTGTACACATATGTAGCTATAGTAGCCATGTCCAGTAACTTCCATTACACCGTTCCACTCTGCCACTAGTTACCCCTGTCCACATTCAACCAGAATGATATTTTCTGTTTGCCTACGCGATTCTTCGATCAATCCCTAATAAATTAGGGGGAGTAATCGCCCTTCTCATATCAATCGCAATCCTTCTCATTATTCCATTTATCAATAAAAAAAAATAACAAGAACTCAATTTTATCCTAGAAAATAAAATTTTATTTTGATTATTCGTCGCAATTATTGCCCACCTTACTTGAATTGGAGCTCGCCCTGTAGAAGACCCTTACATTTTAACAGGTCAAGTCCTTACTATTTTATACTTTTCGTATTTTATTATTAATCCTATCACCCACTTATTCTGAGACTGAATCATCTTTAAAAATTAGCTAATGAACTTGTTCAAGTGTGTATTTTGAAAATACAAAAAAGAGTCAACTCTCTATTAGCTTACTACTAAATTTTATTCACTATATCCCGAGGAAAAATAACAAATAGCTCAAAGCTACAGGCAAATACCTCTTTCAAGCTAAATATATTAACTTATCATAGCGAAATCGAGGTAGTGTCCCACGAACTCAAATCCACAAAAAAGATATAAAACCTAGAAGAAAAAAAAAATATAGGAGTCTTAAAATCTGAACCCAAAAATAATAATACACAAAGTATTCTTATAAACAAAATTCTAGAATACTCAGCTAAAAAAATTAAGGCAAACCCTCCCCCTCTATACTCAACATTAAAACCAGAAACCAACTCTGACTCTCCCTCAGCAAAATCAAAAGGAGTGCGATTTGTTTCTGCCAACCTAGAAACAAATCAAATTATACATAAGGGTAAACACAAGAAAAAAAATCAACCTCTTCTCTGGTAAATCTTAAAATCCAAAAAATTTAATCTTATAACCAAAATCAAAAAGGATAGTATTGTCAAAGCCAACCTTACCTCATAGGAAATAGTTTGAGCTACTGCTCGTAATCTTCCCAACATTGAATAATTTGAATTTGAAGATCATCCAGCTAATATTACTGTACAAACCCCCAACCTGGCACAACATAAAAAATATAGTGCTCCCAAACTAAAATTTATAAATATACAAAAAAAAGGAATACACATCCAAACCAATAATGATAAAAACAAATTAAATACAGGACAAAAATAATACAAATAATAATTTGATATTAAAGGATAAATCTGCTCCTTAGTAAATAACTTAATAGCATCACTAAAAGGTTGAGGAATACCCACAAATCCAACCTTATTAGGACCCTTTCGTAATTGAATGTACCCTAACACTTTTCGTTCCAACAAAGTCAAAAAAGCGACCCCTACTAAAACACAAACAATTAAAATTAAAACCCCGTACAATAATAATACTAAATCAAAACTAAATATTATTACCTGTATTCCCATACATACGTAAATTCTAAATTTACTGCACTAATCTGCCAAAGCAATAATGGTATTCAAAACTAAATTTATTAAATCAATACTTGGTCCTTTCGTACTAAAATATTTAATTTTTATGAAGATAGAAACCAACCTGGCTCACGCCGGTTTAAACTCAGATCATGTAAAATTTTAAAAGTCGAACAGACTTAACCTTAAAGCCCCTACACCAAAAGTTAATTTTAATCCAACATCGAGGTCGCAAACTGATTTATCGATATGAACTCTTCAAATCAATTACGCTGTTATCCCTAAGGTAATTTAATCTTATAATCACAACAAGTGGATCAACAAATCACCAATAAGTGATAAACACAAAAAAAAGTTAAATAAATTCAGAGAATTTTAAACCGTAACATTTATTTATTCCAGGCTGCCTTAGGTTACGGAAACGAACCCGAAATCAAGTACTTCTGCGGTGGAACTTTAATTAGCGATCGGTTTGTGCTAACCGCAGCGCACTGTATATTCTCCGTAATGTGGTAAGTCTTCTTCACCTTTCACCTCGACAAAAAAAAAAAAAGAGAACGAATAGGTACGCCTATTATTATTAAATACTTATATGTATACAGGGGTGAAGTGAAGTTCGTTCGCTTGGGGGACTTAAATATACAGCGAGATTACGACGACGAGGACGTCCAAATGTTCCGCGTCCAAGATCACCACGTCCATCCCGATTTTAAATTCCCCCGCAAGTACCACGACATCGCTTTAATCAAGTTGGACAAACCCGTTGTATTTTCGCGGTCGGTTTCACCAGCTTGTTTGGATTTTTCCCGGAATCGGTTACCGCAACCTTCTATTTACGTCACCGGATGGGGCGCAGTAGAGTACGGCGGGAATCCAAAGGACGAGCTGCAATTTGGCAACATAGTGAAGTATGACATAAGCGAATGCCAAAAGACCTTCGCTAAAGGTCAGACTCTACCAAATGGTATCGTCGGAGAGTCTCAGATGTGCGCAGGTGCCGGAGTTAGTTTGACAGATACGTGTGAGGTAAGAAGTGTTTCCACCCCAAGTACAACGATGCTCAACTTAAATGATACAGCGACATCCTACGATCGCTTTTTGACCTGACATTGTAGTAGGATAGACAAATTGAAGCGGGTTTGCTACATAATAAGTTTACCCCATGCAATGTTTCAAAAATTTTATTGCAAATAGTTTTTGATTGCAGTGAAGACTTCTGCTGTTTCAGCCCTATTTGGAGCTTCTTCAGAGGCTGCTCGAAGTTTTCACTGCAATCAAAAACGATTTGCAACAAAATTTTTAAATGATTTGATCATTTGACATATTATATATAATATAATATATATTTGCTACATAATAAGTTTACCCTATGCAATGTTTCAAAAATTTTATTGCAAATCGTTTTTGATTGCAGTGAAAACTTATGTACAGCTGTTTCAGCCCTATTTGGAGCTTCTTCAGAGGCTGCTCGAAGTTTTCACTGCAATCAAAAACTATTTGCAACAAAATTTTTAAATGATTTGACCATTTGACAATTTAGTAGTTCTTACGCTGAACGTTCTTAACGGTGTGGTTCGCATGCAGGGGCATCATTTAAGTTGAGCATCATAGTACATGTTACATGGAATTTCAAACAACTTAGGATTACTTTTAGGGCGATTCGGGTGGTCCGTTGGGACAGGCGTACGTACTCGACACTGACCGACGTATTCACTTTGTCATCGGCGTTACCTCATTTGGTAAGACGTGCATGGTAGACAAAATACCGGCCGTCTACACGAAAGTCTCTTATTACACGGATTGGATTGAAAGTGTTGTTTGGCCCGAAGAAAATGGAGTTCTCGGCGATAAGATAGTTTTTCCAACTGACTAAAAAGTATTACTTAGTTTTTTTTTTATGTACAGTTCAATTCAGGAAAGAATACTGCACGTCATGTACGGAACTCGTCTGCTTAAGGTGTTTGCACTACATTAATCAACACTATGCCAATTAATTTTTATGTATCGGAAATGCATCATTAAATCAAGTTCAAATACGAAATTAATAATAGTGTTGATTAACGTAGTGCAACTACCTGAAACAGACGAGTTCTGTATATGACGTGCATGTATTCTTTTCTGAATTTAACAGCATAGAGATTCTAGAATTGTTATTTAAAATGATTACAGCGCGTTCCACTCTTACAATGCGGTGCAAGCCTTACGGAGACTTTGGAAAGATAAGGATGGCGTTATTGTAAAACCATGAAAGATAAAAATGGAAGCATGAACCCTCATTGCATACTAAGGTCGGAACGCGTTATAGATAGTATGAGGCTTTAAAAGGCAGGGCCGACTCAGAAGTGTATTACGGGCTTTGAATCGGAAATGTTGCGGTTTCTAATTATTTTCAATTATCAAATTAATTAGTGGTACAATACAATTAATTAAAAATAATTATTTTCAATTATAAAATTAACAATTAATAATAGTACAATTAATTAAAAAATGTAGCACTTATTTTTATAATTGTGATAAACAACAGCCATGTGGAATTGTTGTTATTAAAGAAAAATGGTAAATGTCTTTTTGCGTTTTAAATTTGTTTAAATTTTATCAAATTTAAGTCGAACTGTTAAAAGTGTTGTAAAAATGTTAAAAAGCGAAATACAATCAAACTAGTGGCTTCCTCGAATTATTCGTTCGCAATTAGAATTGTTTTCTTGTTTTGATCTCTACTATCACCTGCCAAACGTTTTCCAAGTTTTTTATTAACACCCTATAGAAAAATTTAGGTATCATTCTAAAATTAGGCAAAAATTCTCAGCTGTTAAAAAGAAATTAAGTTTAAAAGAGTTTGTAAAAACGAATTAAAATGGTAATAACAAAATTTTTCGTATCATTCGAAATGATGTAATAGTTCGCAGTCTTTTTATTTTTAAATTCTGTTTTCTCTTTTACTTACATATGGTATAGGTACATGATTTTGAAATTAGTTACAATTGAATTGTTTCGAGTGGCACAGCCGACGGCACATCCTGTACATTATAATTTATTTCGATTCGTCCTTAAGACTAAAAAATGTTTTGATATTTTCCAGATTAGATTGTTTATCAAAATTTGGTATATTATTACGAAACACCCTTTGCAATCGTAACTAATTTTTAAATCATGCATATATATATATATAAATACACAAGGTGTCCCAGAGCTCCGTGAAAGTTCCATAACTTTCTTGCTATTCCAGGTATCGATTCAATTTTTTTTTTGTATAATAGCAGCGCTTCCATTGCACATTTTAAAATTATTTTCGTTTATATACAGTGTTCCAAGTATTTTAAAAATATTAAAATTACGTTTTTTTAAATTGAAACACCCCATTTTGACATAATTTTTGGATTCTACACTAAATTTTGCGTTAAATTTATTTGAGTCATTTTTACGTATCAATCATACTTTTTGATGTGAGTCAATTTTTTCTTGAAAATTCCCGGACGCAAGGCTCCATTCAAAAATTCGTAACTTCTAAACCACTAAAGATAACGCAACCGATTTTTTTTCAGTCAATGCCAAGGCTGTGGCCAATCATTCGAGATCAAGCCAAGTCGTGAAGGGACATTCCAAGGCTTACTACGATTTTTTGAAAATGAATAATTATAAATAACAAAAACTCCATTTTTTTAAATAGAACACCCTGTATATTTTCACACCATTCCATAGCGTTTTTGACAAGCTTTTCAATGATATACAGTGTGTAGGATCCAATTCATGTAAGGACATTAATAGATATATTTTTTTATGTTGACATTAATTCAAATGCTTCATTTTTTCTTTAATTTTGTCGCACTAGAATTCCATTCTGAACCACTGAGCGTCTCTTTTACACCGTCATTTGAAACAGTTCGGATTTAAACTAACTTTTCCACTGCTGTATATGAAATTTGAAAAGGTCAGATCAGGTCGGTATAAAGTTGATTAAAGCGCTTTTCGTTTTTATTTATTTTTTTGCCTATTTATTAATTATGTGATTGCACGCACTTATAAACAGCAAATGGCTATCTGAAATAATGTTACTTTGTACTTCTGTGTAGTTTCGAATCGGTGAAATCGATGCAATCCCCTAAAAACTCGATCGAATAAATAAATCAGATTGTGGGTTTAGGTTAATGAGGGTTCTTCCAAACCAGTAAAAACGTAATACCTGGTTAGAAGCAGGCTAATCTGCATTGCAATTTGCTGAGCCGATTATTTTTTCAATGTCAGCGGTGGTATATAAATGCGAGAAGCTTATTAAGGGCGGTTAGTATCTTGAAGATGTACCCTTCAGAATTAACCACGACACAAGGTAATTTTTTTAAATCTGATTTTTCTGATATTTCTTAATTAGATGTCCTATTGAAAAATCGATTTTGTATGTATTTAAAAGGCAGACGTAATAAGGAAGACTGATTATAAGAGACGTAATAAGGAAGAGGTACACTACAACACACGTCAACAGTTTCAATATAAATAAGGGCTCGTTTTTTTACTCTTCAACATTTAAAGCGCTGCATCTTAAAATTTCAACGCTGAACTTTGACGACGTCACATTTTCAGCTTTAAAGCGACAATTTCAATCGCTACATCCGTAAAAAAAACGCTTTTGGTTTAATCGCTGCAACGGATGAACTAATCCCGAGTAAAAAAACGAGCCCTAATCGTTTTGCGCGTCAGTGACGTAATGACATCGAAATATCTGCTTCCGTACTCTGTTTATCACTATTCAGTGACAAACAAAAATTATTTATTACAAAAAAGTAAAATCATGCAGGAATTGATAACGCGACTACTAATTTTATTGTAGTTTCTGTTGCGAATCTAGATTCGTGGCAACAACTGAAGAAAAAATCGAAATTGACACGAATGGAACACTGGAAATAAAAAAAAGAATATCAAGAAAATATGCACGCGGTTGAAGATTGATCAGCCGCCAATAACAAGTGCGCACAATTTAAGTGAACAATAAAAAAATATTAATTTAGTGTTAGATTAGAAGGAAACATGGCCCCCGTAACCATGTGTGCAAAGAGTGCCGTGCACGCGAGCGTTATTTTCAAGGGGCGGCAATAATTAGCCTCTTGGCCACTGAGCAGTTTTGTAATTTTTTTCGAAAAAAAAAAGTTTTTTGTCTCGTAAAAATTATTCGAAAAAAACTAGACTGAACTGTCTTGATGAAGCCGTCAACCTCAAGGCAAAACGTCGACTAAAATAGAACATTTAACTGCGGCAATTAAAAGTAGAAAAGTTAAAGCGCCGATTTCATGATAGGACTTTAAATTTAAATAAATAAAACAGCGACACCTTACGATCGTTTTTTGACCTAATATTGTGTAAGGATTGACAAACTGAACTAACGAACTCTGCGTGAATTAAGAAGAATCACCACGCTCCAAATAACCAACAATATAATTTCATTTAAAAATCAGCGAATTCTGTACATGGCGATCTTTCTTGACTTTCTCTTTTATCTGGATGTCTCTCTTTATTAACCCCATCTCTTGAGTTTTTTTTTACATCGCCCTGTAACAACAGCTTTCGTGTAAACTAAATGTAGAAGCCCATAATTCGAAAAGCACTTCTTACAATCAATTAAAAATGAAATGAAACAAGCTGTGCAGTAAGACAAACGACATTAACGAAGAAATCACGTTTCAAAGCAGCGCCCTCTATGATACTTCAGCTAAACCCTGTTGTAACTTCCGCGTAAACTAAGTGAAAGTCCAGAAATCGAAATCACTTCTGTAATCAATTAAAAAGAAAATAAAGCAAGCCGTGTGGTGGTATAGAAAAATGAACAAGAAAGCTCATTTCAAGCAGCGCCCTCTCTGACGCTTTGACTGAACCCTGTTAGAAGAAAAATGTGCA
Organism: Prosopocoilus inquinatus; assembly: GCA_036172665.1. Lineage (NCBI taxonomy): Eukaryota > Metazoa > Arthropoda > Insecta > Coleoptera > Lucanidae > Prosopocoilus > Prosopocoilus inquinatus. The sequence goes on along the minus strand of CM069871.1, from coordinate 9,590,297 downwards.
GTTTCCCCGCGCCACTTGAATTATAAGAAATTTAAAAAAGAAATTGTTTTTAAATGATCCTCTTTATTTTGTAACACCATTGCGGGGTAAAGAAAATCGGCGCCATCTAAACAACTCTGCATGAACTGGGAATTTATTTTGTTAGTTGTCTTTTGTCTTAAACTTTTGGCGCCCCAAAATTTTTTGGAAAAGAAATTTAATCTTGCAGTATTTTACACTTTATTTAATGAAATCCTACAGAGTTGTCATAAATGATTCATTCGATGGAGGCCTTGAAATGTTCCGCCTTTTCCTGATTGTGAAATTAGTCAACATCCGTCACCGTCAACTGACTATTAATATTCCAGAGCGTTTCGTTTTGCGTATTTTTGTGTTTGGTGTTTGTTTTGCGGGAAAAGTTTTCATTTTTCTACAGCGGACACAATTTTCCAGTATGTAAGAAACCGGTCAGTTGATGTTCGTAAACAAAAACAGTGCCTGCACGCTTTTAAGTTATTGCGAAGGCTCAGGCTATTAGTAATAAGCGGCAAGATTTATTTTTATTTTTAATTCTTCAAAGGTCTCTAGACCAATGAATCATTTGTGACAACTGTGTATGGTAGTGGAAATAGAAATCAGAAAAGATCACGTTTTGAGTGCCAAGAGCCCATTCAATAAATTTACCTTAATTGCACGTCAGTGGACTTTCGACGATTCGATCGATCCAATATCCGCTGTTTCGGCACTATTTGGGAACTCCTCAGCAAGAGAATAGCTGGTGATTTGACCGTCCGTTTCTTATCGCCAGCAACTTTTTCTAATGTCCGTAAGACAAAACGGACAGTGTTTGAATCAAATCATCAAACCGCGAGAGACTTTAATTTCCGTTTTGTTTCAGTCGAACAAATGCCGTTCGTGAAGAAAGTCATCACCTACTACCTCCCACAGGGGTGGAAATTGTACACGTGGATCTTCTACATCGTTTTGAAATCGACCGTCATCGCCTGCCAATCGATTTTTATCTACAACGTCAGACACGACTTCTCGCTCTTCTCTCTGGCCGCCGTAACATATTTCGTGCCCATGATGGTGACGGCAAAGGCAGAAAGAAACATCACGTCACGTGAATTCGCGTGATTTCACGTGAAAACACCGCTGAGACCTCACGCCTTCACGCGATTTCACGTGAAGACACAATTACCTCTTCACGCAATCAAGTGATTTCACGTGGGATTCCACGTGAAGACACAATTGTCACGCTTCACGAATTCACGTGATGTCACATAACATCACGCACTTAGACTTTCTGTTTTCGCTTATATTTTATAAAACGTGACGATGCGAAATATTTAAAATCAAAAAGAACGTCGGAAGTTTTAATTTAAAAAAAATGCACTGCTCTTTTCTTTTCAAATTTTTTGTTCTGTTTTCCGTCGTTTCCAGCAAAGCAGAGGCGTTTTCTAAATTTTATTCGGACTCTGCAGAGAAGGCTGAAACGCTGTTGTCATCTTCAACATTTTGCCTTACACTGTATTAGAAATTGCACAGACACGTGACAGTAGTGTGATTGTTATACTGCATACTATAGGACCTCACGTGAAATCACGTCAACTCACGTGAACTCACGCGACGTAATAATTGAATAACGTGTTTCCGCCTTAATTTCTTAGAGTATCTCGAACGGAATCATCAACTTTGCTTTGCTTTGCTCACAGGGATTATGTAAGGCGGCCACCATCATAGTCTTCAGGCGAAAGATCCACGCGATGTATTCCATCATGAAAGAGGACTTCTTGGATTTAAACATAGTGAGACCTGAGCTGCGCGCTCGAGTGAAGCTCGTGAATCTGATGATGGTGGCGCTCTTCTGGACGTGCTTGATACTCTGCTTCGTGATAGTCATGCTGCCGCTGGGGAAATACCCGGACGGCAAACGACCCCTACCGGCGGTCGTCTGGCTGCCTTTTGACACGGACCAATCTCCACTGCACGAAATTGTCTACGTTGTTTTAGGCATCAGCCACCATTGGACCATCCTGAACCACATCATCAACGACTTCATGTTCGTTTATTTCACGCAAAACCTAGCTCTGCAGTTCATAGTTTTGAAAGAGTTGCTAAGGAACATATGCGAGGTCTCAGGCATTAAAGACGCCGACAAGTATGAATCGGGGGAGTACCAGGAAATCATTAACCTAAGGCTCAAGGACTGCGTTAATCACCACACGCTTTTAGTTAAGTACGTAATAAAGGATTGTGGTTTGGTGTGAAGTGAATTATTATTTTTGGGGTAGGTTTTTCAAGGACATTCAGGGGATCTTCTCTTTCGGCCTGCTCTTGCAGTTTCTGGTAACCATACCCCTTTTGGTTTTCACCGGATTCCTCCTTGAAAATGCAAGTCGTCCAAACCATTGGTTTAAATTTGTGCAATTCATTCAAGATGGTTTTTGTGTTTAGAATTACATCGACGTCATCAAAACTGGGAAGCTTTTGATATACGCTTTGGTTTTGACCACGCAGGTTATGTTGTTCGCGATTAACGGAAGTGAATTGGAACATGAGGTAACCTTTCTATCTTCTGACCAATACAATCAAAGTTAGAGTTTCTGTAAAGACAAAGTGTGTTAAAGAAAAATGCTGCAAATAAAGTCAGAGTTTCTGTAAAGGCAAAGTATGTTAAAAACAAATGCTGCAATAGAGTAGCTTAGGCAATTGGTTCTTGAAGTCTGTATAGATAGACCATCATGTCACATAAATCTGTTTACACTTGGTATGTACAATATTATTGTAGAGTGCAACTGTAGCTATCGCGGCCTATAACAGCAAATGGTATTTCGGAAAGAAACCTTTTCGAAAGGGCCTTCATATTTTCCAAATGAACGCGCAGGAACCACTGAAAATAACTGGTATGGGCATGGTTTATGTGAACAACCCAATCATCGTCACGGTAAATAAGTATTGGATAGAAAAAGCGTAATAATAATAATAATTTCATTTCCGTTGCAGATTTATAAAACAGTTGGGTCTGTTTTGACCTTGATCCAGAAACTCGTCGGCTAGGGCTAGTTCCTCCCGTTATTGGGAATTTTCAAAAAAAGTCAACGTCAAAAACAAGAAGAAAAAAATTGTCCGATAAGTTTCCGCTTTTAGTCAATAGATGACGCTCTCTACTTCTGTCGGACCAAACGATTTGTTATTTCCAGTCCTTTGGCCAAAAACATTCATTAAAAAAATAAATCCGTTCACCGGCTATAATCCAAAAAAATAAAATAAAATATTGAAAATCTTAATATCTCGAGCGAACAGCGTAAAGGTTTATCTAATTTTCAACAGATGACGGCACCATTGGCAAAAATTTCAGCACTGTTTTCGAACTCATTTAACTGGAGGGATCGTTGCAAAATTAATTGCGGCTGCAGATTATCAGATGGCGCTGCTTATTTTCCGAACTTCTTCTGTTCTATTTCTGTTCGACTTAATTTATCGGAAACTGTTGCTCGCAACTTTATTTTATGGATTTTTCTAGCGCTTTTCCGTTGTTTTGAAACTGCTTCCCTAAAAATAAAAAGAAATAATAAGTCACGGCCTATGATAACAGTTAGCGTCACAAAAAAGTTTTCAGAACATTGTTCTTGAATGTTTTTATGTTTCTCCGGCTATTTCCGGTATTAAATTACGGCGCAGTGTAACAGATGGCGTTCCAAAAACTAGTAAATCTTTTGGCATTAACTATTTGTGTTTAAAAATAATTTATTCCTTCGAAGGTGTTTTTTGTTTGTTCTGTGTTTGAACGTTCCTAACATTTTCTAGGTTATAAATCGTTTTAAATTACATCTTTACGGGGCGGGTTAACAGATGGCGCTACTAATACTTGTAAGCCGTAAGCAAGGTAATCAAGACACGAGGGCGCCAATGCAAAAAGAGCACCATAAAACGATTAAAGCGCAGCTCGAATAATTCGAAGGTCAACCCAACTCTATTCAACATCTGAACTCAACTTTAACAAGAAAAAAATTAATCATGAAATGCAACAAAAAAAATTCAAGTGGAAAAGGATTTAAGAAAATATTCCCGGTCCAATTGAACCCTAACCCAACTCAATTCGCCCCAAGTAAAAAATTAAGGAAAAGAAATGTTAAAAAGCGAAAAAAATCGAGAATAAGCTCAACAAATCTCAAGGTGAACCCAAATCAACTTACCCAAATTTAACTGACGCAAAGGAAATCTTAATGCAAAAGTAAAAATGAAAAAACGATTAAAGCGAAGGGCGCCCCCTTAACCCCATTCTACTCAACCCAAGCAAAAAAATTAAAGAATTAAAATTAAGAAACAATAAAAAAATTAAAGGGGAAAAATTTTCGATATCAATCCAACCTAACTCGAATCAACCCAATTAAAAAAAGTTAAAACTTAATTCTGTTAGGATTTCACAATCTTCGAGCGATCTCTTTAGGTTTCGCTACTCACCCGCTAGATAGCGCCACTAATTTCTTCTCTTTTCTAACTAGTAAAAATTGGAACAAAAAAGTAGAAGAATGTTCAATTATTCCGGAAGAAATTTGACGGTAATTTACAACAGACTGTTAACGACAGCTATTTACTCTAAATTGTTTTCTGTTTCTCTTTTTTAAACACAAAAAATTACATGAAAGAAAAAATTCTTCTGGAGGACGTTAGACGCTAAGTTACAAAGTTCCAGGTTGTTAACGCCATCTACTGTGCTGAAAAGGAAGAAGAATTAATCACTATCTTCGATTTTTTAAGTAGGAAAAATTAAAACAAAAAAATTTTCGATTCGGAAGAGAGCAAAAACTTGGATTTTTAATTTTCTTAATTTCACAGAACGCTAACGCCACTTATCGACGGATTTTTAATTCTTTCTTATAATAAATAGTGTTCGCTTGACTTTGGTTAGTTTTCTTTTGTTTCCTTTTTTTAATTTTTTTTTTACAATTGTCTACTGTATGCTCAAGTGTGTGCTCAAGGTACATACGCCATCTATTGACGATTTTTAATACTTTTTTGGAAATAGCATTTGCGTGCCTTCAATTAGTCTTTTGTTTTTTTTTGTCGAATTGTTGTTTGTGATTTTCAAATACCATCTTGAGAAAAACAATTACAGGAAACTATTTTTGTCTAATAATTTTGCACTTGGTGTTCCAATTTATATTCCGCAAAATGACCTCACCGTTTCGTACCCAAAATCAGTACCGTCTTTACGCATGGGCCTGCTGGGCCCGGGCCCGGGGTCCCGAGCTCCAGAGGGGCCCTGGCTCACAAATTGCAAGTTAAGAATAGAATAAAAATCCTGCAATTATAAATTATTTACGTACCAAATAAAAAAAATCAAAAAAATGAAAAACAAGAAAGTCAATTTCCTTTAGCGGAAGTATACGCCTGCAATTTATGAAACTACAATAATGATCAACTGCACAAAGAAATTGATCTAGAAGATGTAATTGATGATTCAAAAATCAAGAAAAAAAGCCACTTGTGTCAACGTAGCTTTTGTTCACTTTTTTGGACTGTGCTTTTTAATATTAACAAATGTGTCCGATTTTCACTGTATTTCTTCTTCGAAATTCTAAAGTTTTCATAGGTATGATTTTTCACCTATTTTATTGTTTTTTTTTTTAATTTTATTTTTACTCTACATCCAATAATATTGTTCTATCCGACTCCCTTTTATTATCAGATAATTACGTATTTAATTTTACCAAAAAAAAAATAACAAAGGGATTTTTTTTGCTTGATTTATAACGAACACATGTCTAATTAAAAACTTCAACCTTAATATAGGGTATTCTTAAAACCGAAAGAAAACAGTCAACAACATTTTAAATTATTCGATTAACCCACTATACAGTGTGATCTATGACATGTGTGCCAAATGATAAGCGGTGATAGGTGAGGTCATTTTAAATTAAAAAATGTACAAATATATATCATGTGCACTTTAAGCACCTCTTATAAACATAATTTATTATTTTTTTTATTAAATAAGTTTAATAGTGTTAATTAAATAAGATTTGTTATAATAATGTATTTTCTTTTCTACTTCTTGGGTTTCTCTAAGCGGCAGTAATTAATTTAACAGTACCTAATTTAAACCTTCTTGTCCTAAACACTTGCCATGTTGCATATCTTCCAATAAAATCCATAGACTTTTGCCCCCCTATCACTTGTTACCCTTTGGCACACGTGTCATAGATCATCCTGTATAATTTAAGTTTACGTCGCAGATTCATATAATTTTCTAGGGATATCTTAAATTTTTATAGATGCAATGGGATCTCTTATCCAATTTTTTAATATTTCCACATTATTTAGGGAAGTGTTCCTTGAAAACAATTTGTTTCAAGCGCCTCCGGCAAATAAAAATCTGAAATTGTTAAGTCAGAGAAATTTCAGAAGAAGAAGGAGTTTACTAATTTGTTTTTTTTTTCAATTTTAAGAACACCCTGTGTTAAGGTTAGAGTTTTAATAATCAGGTATGTTCATTTTAAAGCAAGGCAAATCTTTTTCCTAGAAATTTTTTTTCTAAAATTAAAAATAAACTCCTGTAAACTCAATTCGATCACACGCTGCATAAAGGTATCATAAATATTCAGAAATGATTTGTGTACGTAACATAAGAACCTTTCTGTAAATGTGATGAGTTAACAAACATTATTGGCTTTCATAAGGGGGACCCCCGAAACCAAAAGTGCCAGGAGCCACCACACGTCATAAGACCGCACTGCCCAAAATAAAGCGTATCATCAAGAATATTACTATTTTCGTATATAAAGTGCAATTAGTGGGAAGAGATTATTTTCGTTATTTATAAAAAAAATATTTGTGTTCAAATTAAAATTAAAATTGTCACTGATAGCTACAGAGAACTCTTTTCGTTATCTGTGATAAAACTTTAAGAAAAAATGGGCGTTTCAAAAATGGCGTCCATACTTTATGGATCACATACTACCAACCAATCTGACACTAAAATTACATACTAAAATGTTTAGGTTCTTTATTTACAGAGTAATATATTTCAAAAATTTCGGTAGCAATCATTTAAACTAGATTATTTTATTTTTTTTTAATGTCGCACAATACTTAATAATCTTAGGGTAAGATAAACAAACAATTTGTTTGCTCCGTAACCATAGCAACTAACAAATGTCTGAATATACCGCGTATTTTTAAAAATCGTAAAGAAAAATCCGAATACTGAAAAAACTATTAACGACAGATACCGACAACCCTATATCATTGAAAAGGGAATTTAATGGTGCATCTTATAATAGTAAAAGTCATATGACATTCCATTAAAAAAATTTTAGTTATCGTGGTTTGAATATTTTCGAGTTTATTAATTTTTTTTTAAGAACTTATGTTGCTAGGATTTTTTCTTGACGGTGTAGCTGATAGAACGTTTCAAGACGAAACTTTTGCAAGAAACCACAAATCTCTGACGTCATTTATTCCGAAGCTATTTGCATTTGTTTGAGGTACTGCAAGAGCGATAATTTCTTTTAAAAAGTTGAATAATGCGAAAACGGTTTAGATTAGACCCTATATATGGTCACATTAAAATTCAGTTCAGAATCCGAAAACGTTAAAATACATAGGGTGTTCCATTTAAAATAACGAAGTGACCTAACGCCCAGGCTAGACGGAACACTCAGTATGCGTCAAACTAATTTTAAAATAAGCTCCACATGATCCTGTGAAATTTTAATTTGAAACATTTTTTCGTAAAATTAATAACTAGAGAGGTACGAAAGAAGCCGCCTTAAATGGGACACCTGTATACGATCATATTTGAGACACCGTTATAAATTTGTTTTCTTTTTTTTTTGGAAGGGGGGCGCCTGTTATTGTTTTGCATAAGGGCGTCGACTACTCTTCCTCCGGCCCTAATGAAAGACGAGAAAAAATTAATTACTTAACGAAATTCATTAATATTTGTATTTACCGCATTTTATACATACGGCGATGCACTGGAGTATGTGTGGTTGCATACCTCGGAACAGGTAAGTTTCAAATATCATAAAAGGAAGTCACCTGGACAAGTTTGCAATTGAAGTAGACCGTTTCTGAATCAAAACTACTCTTGCATAAGATAAAAGACGCGAAGGGGTGGAAGTTGTACCCCCCCGCGTCTGCGACACAAAAAAACGATCGGTAATTAACGCGAATACCTGCTGCCACCGGTAGCTCTAGTTGGTTAGGTGGTTAGCATTATAAAACATACCTCACCTGAGCGATCTGCTATTGTAATAGTGGCTTTGAAAACATGTAGTATAATCAGACAAGTGGACATGGTAACCTGCTCTCGCGTCTTATTGGTAGAATACGTCACGTGAGTTTAATATACTTGCGTCCGCTAGTTTCGTTATTTTTTTATTCTTACTCTACTACTATGTGTTACTATAGTGAAACTGACGCCACAAGAACTTTTATCAAGTCGTGCAGGCGCGCTTGAATGCGAATGCGAATGCGAATCGCGAATCGTGTCGTACCTCCTGCTCCTCAACTTCTTAGTTTTCGGTGTCTCTTCGACGAGAAATCTTCGCTAACGACAACAAAGAATCTCTTTCTCTCGCGGACGGTGCATTTAAAATTTAAATATTGTGCCCCCACACTGGAATAATCGGTAATTAATGCATTAACCCGTTAATGAGTTGATAAGCTCTGTATAAAGTTTTAATTTAAGTACGTTAAGCGTTTTCTTATCGAACGTGTGTGCGTTCTAGTTTCGCGGTGGTGGCGGCGGCGGCGGTGAATAAAAAAACAAATCGTGTGTGCACTTCCTGTATCTGTACGTAATGCATATATAGACCGGGGTGCGTTCCGCTCCCTCGAGTGTTATGCAGAGAAGTTGTTTGATGAAATTCCTGGGCGTGCGTCGGGGAAAGAACATGTTGTGGCATCTTCACCTACCGATGAGAATACCGTGAAACCAAACAGCGAATACCGTTGCGTGACCGAGTGAATGACTCTTGGATGAGATGGAAGATATCGCCTTCAGCGATTGGCCTGGACAACCGCTGGATTTGTCCGGGAGTAATCCCTGGCTGCCCGCTTACGGCTTCCAACCCCCGTCGACGCTGCTCGATAAGGACGACTTCTTGGGCAACCCAGGTATTGAACTCAACAAAACTCAATAGAGCTCTACGTGAAGACCTGTTTTGTCAAACCACTACCGCCCAGATTCATTATTTAAATACTGTTTGTAATCCACGCAGGATTCTGGGCGGGACTTGCTAGGCAACTTTTCGCTTTTTGCATAATATATAGTGTTCCCATTTTAAATCGGTTCTTACAGCCTGGGACTATTTTTACAATCGTCACGCGTCGCTTCTACAGCCTTGAGGATTGTAGGGATTGTAATATTATAAGGACTTCTTGGGCAACCCCGGTATTGAACTCAGAACTCAATAAAACTCTACGTGAAGACCTACTTTGTCAAACCACTACCTCCCAGATTCATTATTTAAATACTGTTTGTAATCCACGCAGGATTCTGGGCGGGACTTGCTAGGCAACTTTTCGCTTTTTGCATAATATATAGTGTTCCCATTTTAAATCGGTTCTTACAGCCTGGGACTATGTTTACAATCGTCACGCGTCGCTTCTACAGCCTTGCGGATTGTAGGGATTGTAATATTATAAGGACGACTTCTTGGGCAACCCAGGTATTGAACTCAAAATTCAATAAAACTCTACGTGAAGACCTGTTTTGTCAAACCACTACCTCCCAGATTCATTATTTAAATACTGTTTATAATCCACACAGGATTTTGGGCGGGAATTGCTAAGCAACCTTTTGCTTTTTGCATAATGTATAGTGTTCCCATTTTAAATCGGTTCTTACAGCATGGGACTATTTTTACAATCGTCACGCGTCGCTTCTACAGCTTTGAGGATTGTAAGGATTGTAATATAAGGACGACTTCTTGGGCAACCCAGGTATTGAACTCAAAACTCAATAAAACTCTATGTGAAGACCTGTATTGTCAAACCACTACCTCCCAGATTCATTATTTAAATACTGTTTGTAATCCACGCAGGATTTTTGAAGGGAATTGCTAAGCAACTTTTTGTTTTTTGCATAATGTATAGTGTTCTCATTTTAAATCGGTTCTTACAGCCTAGGGCTATTTATCGAAATTAATTAGATTTACAATCGGCGCGCATCGCTTTGATAGTTTTGGGAATTATAAGGAGTATAATATAAGGACGACTTCTTGGGAAACCCAGGTATTGAGCTTCAAACTCAATAACTCAACGTGAAGACCATTATCGTCCAGATTTATTATTTAAAGATTGTTTATAATCCACGCAGGATTTTAGGCGGGAGTTGTTAAGCTACGTTTTTTTTTACTTAATGTATAGTGTTCCCATTTTAAATTGGTTCTTATAATTACATTTATAAACGAGACGTGTCGCTTCTACAAACTTGGGGATTATGAGGATTATATTATTATAAGGACGACTTCTTGGACAACTCAAGTATTCAACTCAAAACTCAATAACTCTAGAGATTTGGGGACCCTAAACAGAAATTGACAGATCCGTGCTTTGTGCCTGATTTTGAAATATTTAAGGCCGAATCTGTAACAAGCTTTCCGGTCAATAAAAAGTTTCGTAACAACGCCGTTCGAACTAAGTTAAGCGGTGTTCACAGTCGTGACTTAAGCAAGTACTTAAGACCGTCCTATACGTAAGTTGATCTTATACGTTTAAGTGCCAGTTGCACTAAACACTTAAACCAAGCTTAACTTTAAGTGCCTGTTAGAATGCCAGTTACTTAACCTCAAATATCACATTATAAACAACACTTAAACTTAAGCTCAGCTTAAGTGTTTGGTCATAAGGGTCAGGACTTAACTTTAAGCTTCGTTTTGCTCCTATACAAACAACTGTCTTCGTGATTGTGTTACCATGAGAATAAAGAGAAGCTTAAAGTTAAGCTGAGGTGAAAAAGCCGGGCCTAAGGTTGGCTAAAGCTAATCTTTGATAAGTCAATGTCAACATTTTCAGTATCACTGTCATATTCTGCAACAGATTCTAAAATTCTTCGTCGTTTCAAAGTGTCTTCATCATTTCACTCCTTGGAGAACAAAGTGAATGACGTTTGACGATGACTGCGAAACATTCTTATAAATAAGATCGCTTTGGTTAAGACTTTAGCCATGTGGTTATATCCTGTTATGCCTATATTTTAAGCAAGACTTAAGGTTAAGTCACTTTTAGAAAATGACATTTTTGCACGGCAGGTCCACATTCTGATTCTGATTCTGACACTTATGGCCGTTTTCAAAATCAGACTTTAAAGAAGCTTTAATTGAAAGTCACTTTAAGAATAGGGAAACAAATGTATTTTTTTAGGTTAAAGTAACTTTAAATTTAAAGTCCTGTTACGAAATCGGCCCTTGTTACACCAAACACTTCAGCCGAGATTAACTTTAAGCGCCGCTGAGAATCTGAGTTACGTAACCTCAAAAATAACATTATAAACAAAATTTAACTTTAAACTCGACTTAAGTGTTTGGTGCGACTAGCCCTTAAACTTCATTTAATTAGGAATTAGAATGTGTCTCTGTTATTTTTTTAAACTTACATAAATTTAAATTTCTTTGTGAAAATTTGTTTGAGAATATACCTTAGGGTTTTTTTTCTGTATAGTACAAGAACTGACTGTAAATTGGGTCCCTAATATTTACATTAATCACTACTATTCATTTTAAGATGGGTATACTATAGATGCGATTTGAAAATAGGTGTACTACAGATTCGAGTTGCAAATAGGTACACTTTAGACTCGATTTTCAAATGGGTAAATCATAGATTCGATTTTAAAATGGATATATTATAGATTCGATTTTAAAGTGGGCATTTTATACACCTTAGATTCGATTTTAAAATGGGTATACTATAGATTCGATTTTAAAATGATCATTGATATGATTTTAAAATGGTCGTACTGTAGATTCGATTTTAAAGTAGGTATACTATAGATTCGATTTTAAAGTAGGTATACTATAGTTTCGATTTTAAAATACCTTTAGTACAAAATCGATTTTAAAACGGGTATACTATAGATTCTATTTTAAAATGGACAAACTATAGATTCGATTTTAAAATGATTCAATTCTACTTCACATTTTACAATACCCACAACAACATTTTATCACCTTATTGGAAAAAGCGTGTCAATATTTACTTCCGCTTCTTTCAACCTCGGAGTGTTTCTTCTTGCCTCACTGATTCATTATTTGCAATTCACTTTATTCATTAATTTGTATTGTATTATTTGTAAAGTAGGAAAGAGACAGTCAATTTGAACACAGTAGGAAGAATCTCTAGAATTTCATTTCTTGAAGAAGAAGCCGCTGTCACATCATTTTTTGTATCTTCTTTAAACCTCTTCCGCCTTTAAGAATTGTTTTCAGAACTATTGCAAAACCTTTTCTATTGTTTTTGTTTTCGTATCGCACATTTTGTTCCCTTCTTCATCTTGTCGTGCTTCCATCTTTCTTCTTCTGCCTTAAAAAAAAATCCATCCGTTTTTTGTTTTTTCTTTTGGTCTTTTTTCTAGTTTCTGCCTTTTGCCTCGTCTTACTTTTCTTTACCTCCTTGACCTTTTGCACTTTTCTTTCCGTCTCTTTTCCACGATCACTTCATTTTTCTCATCCTTTTTCGATTGTGTCGGCTTTTCTTTTGTCTTCTAGTCAACTTTTTTTTTTTTTTCTTTTAACAAAATATGTATAGAGAATTGCCCCGTTTGTTTCACCTTGGCTACGCCCATGAATGAGGCGATTTAAGCTTCTTTAAGATTCTTTGAGTGTTTCTACGAATAGAATTGTTGGATTTTCAGTAAAACAATCAAAGCTTCCTTCTGCTGCTGCATCTTTCGACTGCTTTTATCATAGAAAAATGTAAGTCAGCAGTATGATGTCGCAGTCATAATTTATGTACAATAAACGCATTCAGGCAAGCGAACAATAGTGGAAAAAATTATGTCAGCATCTATTGTTTGCCTTTCTCACATCACATCACATCACAATATCACATCAGTCAGCAGCAATGACGTGTGCCCCAAAAAGACGTTCGTGTGGGTGAGTTTTGAAATGGGATCAAGATCAAAACCAACTCATTACATGCGTATTAATCGAATTCAATTTCTAGGATGGAGTTAATTAACCGCGACGTACTTATGTACAGTTATGATTAAAAATAATGTCTCCCCCAATAAAATTTTAAGTCGCAATCTAAAAGGTAAACAAACTCGCGTTGAATTTTATTGATAATAACTCACAAGTTATCAATCTTAAGACTATAGAATATGATATGGCTAGAAAGCTCGTAGAAAGTACTATCTAAATATACTATAATTTACAGGATGTGCCATTTGAAAAAAAATGACTAATTTTACAATACGCGACCTGAATCGTAGTGTTGTTGATAGTCGCTAGGTTTTTAAAAATGATGAATATTGTAAAAGTAGAGAGATTTAGAAATATTTTGGTCCAAGGTTGATTGTCGTATCATTAAAATTGACAATTTAGCAGATGATCAAACGTGACCCATTTCTTGCATAAAATTAAAAATAACTCGGTAAATACTAAAAGTAAGTAAGTATAATGTTATATCATTTTTATGGTCTCTTCAAGGGCTAACCGACTGCAATAAAATGTATAGTGATCCATTTAGAAAGTAATAAGTTAGGTTTGTAACTTATTAAATGAACAACCTGTATATTTGAAAATAAATTTAAATTATGCAGAATGTAATCCTACACAACATTTGTTAAGACCTTTTCTTGATAAAATTAATTTAAAAGGACATTTTGGACTTTTCCAGAAGTTTGGGACATCCTGTACATCGATTAAGTTGTGATGATAGCTCAAATATTACAAAAATTATAGACACTTTTAGAAGTATCATGGAAAAAACAAAGGGAGTGAACACAATAATTAGTACAATCTTGTATAGATTTGACAAGCCTCATTTAAATGAAGTCATTGAACATATTAGCAGACGTCTGTATCTATTAGCAACCGAATATATTCACGTAGAAATATTTTGCATCAATAATCTACTCTATCGTTCGTCCTATACAAGGGTAGGTTTGCATCTTAAAAAGTTCGCCAAGAAGACAGTTTGTTGAGAGTTAGCACAATTTATTGTAGATTCTTCTTCAGAAGCACATCAGAGTTATCAGAAAAATTTTTCGAACTTTCAAGGCCCTCGCGCTGTAATGTAAAAACTAATGAAGAGCTGCATAAAATCACTAATGAACACATAATTCACTATAATTCACATTTATCAATAACTCCTGTTCAGGGCAGTGCAAAAATAGACAATATTAACAACACAAAATATTTCGATAATAATGTATTTAGATTATTACATCGCAATATTCAATGTCTAAATCGCGACAAAATAGATGAACTATTTATTTACTTAAACGAACTAAGATACAAAATTAACGTAATTGCCTTCACGGAGCATTGGTTTAAACCAAATGAAGAAATCATGACTATCCTGGATCAGTACACGTTGGCTTCTTGTTATACCAGAACGCTTAACAAACACGGAGGTTCATGTATTTATGTACAAAAGGATTTACAATTTTCTGAACTGGAACAACTGAAACAAAAAAGTAAAGAATTATCAATTGAGTGCAGCGCTATAGAAATAAAATGTTTTAAGTTAATAATAATAAATATTTATCGTGCGCCTTCTGGAAATTACGATGAATTTTTAACAGCTCTTGAAGACATATTATTATCATTATCAAATAAAATAAGATGTTATACTTTGTTATTATGCGGAGATTTTAATATAGATTTGCAAAACTTGACAGATACAAAGGTAAAATTATTCATGGATATTACCCAAACATTTAATCTATTGCCAAAAATATCGCAACCTACACGTATTACGAAAAATTCCTCCACTATAATTGACAATATTTTTGCAAATATTCAAAACTGTAATACTTTAATCTATAAGTCTGGCTTATCAGATCATTATAGTCAAGAAATTTCCTTTAAAATTCCTATCGAGAGTGTAAAACAAGAATTTGCAATGAAACGACAATTTACAAATGAAAGATTAACTGTAATTAAAACGAAATTGGAAAACGTCCCTTGGGAGGAAATACTGTCCAAACATCAACACCAACATATTTTTACAAATAATTAAAGATGCAATGGATGGAGTTTGCCCGAAAGTAAAAATATCAACCAAGCATCACCAGAGTACGTTATGTTATCAAAAACGATTTGCACAAAATTTTTCTAATAAAGTTAGAGATACTTGGAAGTTAGTAAAAAGTATTACAGGGAAACAAAATAATTCAACTTTCGACATAAATAATGTAAAGCAAAATGAATCTCAAAACATCCAGCAAACATTAGAAGATATAAGTGAATTTTTCTCATAAATGGGCAACGATAATGATACAAAAGAGCAACATGACTTCAACAGTGTACCCAGTCACAGCAAGAGTATATTTTTAAATGCTGCAAATATCACAGAAGTTCGCAATGTAATAATTAACTTAAAAGATACAAGTTCAGTCGGATTGGATGAAATACCTACTAAATTGTTGAAGAATTGTGTAGACATACTCAGCTTTCCACTATGTCATCTGATAAACCAATGTTTTACAACGGCAATTTTTCCGGATTTACTTAAAGTAACAGTTATAAAAGCAGTATATAAAAAAGGAAACAAAAGTGAGATTTCTAACTACAGGTCAATTGCTTTAATTTCTGTTGTCGCTAAAGTAATTGAAAAAATACTCGCAATCCGCATAATGGACTACACAAGAAAATACAATATAATTTCAGATGTACAAAATGCATACATCAAAGGTAGATCAACTGTGAGAGCTGTATATGTGGCTATTTGCAGCATTTTGGAAGCACTTTCAGAGAAAGAAAAAGTTGCAGGGATCTTTCTGGACCTCACTAAGGCCTTCGACTGTGTGAATTATAGTAAATTATTACACAAACTTGATAAATTAGGATGCAGAGGTGTGGCAAACGATTTAATTAAATCTTATCTTACGAATAGAGAGCAGTGTGTACAAATTACAGATATAAATGGCTTCGAAATTAGATCCAAGCTTAGAAAGAAAAATTAAGGTATATCGCAAGGATCAGTTTTAGGACCCCTATTGTTCCTAATATACACAAATGACTTGCCTAATATCGTGAATGATCTCATTGTGATGTTTGCAGATGATACGTCACTAATAGTAAAAGCTAACAATGACATTCTATTAACAGAAAAAATTACGGAAGATCTTACTACTCTGGAAAAATGGTTCAATAACAATAAATTGAAGCTTAACGTTGATAAAACTAAAATGGTAAAGTTTTCCCTTAAAGAAGAACCTGATTTCAATTTTTTATATAATAACAATATACTTACCTCTGTAAAACATACATCATTCCTGGGAATTGAAATCGATCAAACTCTGAAGTGGAATTTCCATATCCAGAAAATTGCTGGAGAAATAAGCAAGTTTACCTACGATCATCTTCTGGGGCAACGCTTCTGAATCGATTCGGATCTTCAAGCTGCAGAAATCCTGTGTAAGAAGCATCTTCAACCTAAAAAGAAGAGAATCTTGTAGAGATATTTTTAAGAAGAACTCTATACTTACCGTGCCCTGTTTATACATTTTGGAGTGTGCGTGTTTCGTTAAAAGCAATTATAATGACTTTATGCACCTCTATGAACTCCAACATGATCACAATACCCGTGGACATAAGAACTTAAAAGTTACGCGTCCCACAAACATCTTTCTCGAGGATACAGAGGGGTGCAATCACGCAAATGATAAACATTTACAATCACTTACCACTTGGACTGAGATCACTCCCGATCAGAAATTTTAAAACAAAACTGAAGTGCTTCTTAACTGGACACGCCTTCTATTCAATTACAGAGTTTTTTGAGCACAACTTTGACAGTGTCGTATAATGTCATAATTATTAATGTTATTTTATTTGACGTGTTCCATGCTATTTGGCATTAGGGAATAAATGTGATATTATTATTATTATTATTATTATTATTATAATGAGGGAGTTAGCATCACGTCGTCACATTCCTCGAGCGAGCAAATATTTGCATGCCTTTTTTTTCATATCTTATTTATCACGTAAACAACATACTAATACATACGTCGTCGAATTCTGTTCTATTAATAAAACGCGATTTCAATTTCAAATAACGAATTCATGCAAATAAAGCGGCGTGCGAAAACTTTGAGGCCTCAGCATTGTTTCGGTTAGTTGCATGCATGTGTGTGTACAAGGCCGGATAAAATTCTTGGGACAAGCCTTTGTCTTTTACTTTTCGAAATGAGCCAGTTTCAACAAATCCGCCTGCTCTGCTTAGATTTATTAAATCCACGTATACTGTAATAGGTATAGCAATATCCTGCATCTAAGGCTAATCTACACTTTCACTGGCTCTGGCTGGTTATACATATTTCTTTCTACATCCAGAAGATCCCAACGCCTTGTATTAATTAAATATTCCGCTCAGAAATTTTGAGTCTTGTACGACAAGCTTCAGTCATTTTAATTTGTTTTCAGATGCGAACGTCACCTGAATGGTAAACTCATGATGAATTACAATGGATTCGTGTTCTTCGGACGTGTAGGCCGAGCCTGTCAATTTGCGCAGGTTTTATTATTTCTTGTGGGCGGGAGCTGTATACTATATTATTTATTGCTTGATACACACACATTGCCTAACTATTTAAAACCGAAGAATAATTTTTTGTTTTGGAACACGATGTTCAAAACATTATTTTAATCGACAGTCACTAATATCTTCCACGTTGCAGTTGCATCTTTTTATACCCACAGGTAACCCGCTTTCTCTTTCAGTTCAATTAATTCATTAATATAAGTATTTACATATTATATAAGCGATTTATTTTATTTATTTATGACATTGTGCCTTGGTACGCTTGTTCTTGAAACTAAGTTATAACTAGGTGCTGTTGTACTCGTTGCCTGAGTAAAGGGTATCAATCAGATGAGACTCGAAGTACTGATTCGTAACTTGTTAAAACATTTCGTTACTCGTAAGACCATAAATAAAACTATATACCGGGTGTCCCGCGCCATGTGCTCACCCTTCTAGAATCTTTATTTATTAATCGATTAAGCTGAATTTTGGAGACAGTAAACTAAACAAAAAATGGAATTTTTCGACATACTGATAGTCGTCATAGGACTTCCGGTTTCGCCGGAAGTGATATCAACTTTCTTATTTTAAATGGAACACCCTATATATTTTTACATATTTAAAATCTACGGAGTTTACGAGTCCGAATACGTATCAATTGTTAATTTTGGTTTCCATGACAACGAAAAAAAACTTTTTTATTTTTCAATCTAGAAAGCTATGAATCGCATTTTTTCGATCTAATGCGATCAAGTGTTTCGAGAAAATCACTCCTTTGATGGTATTTTGATTTTTAACATTTTTACAGTATTTGAAATTTTCATTAGCTCTTAACTCATTTTTTTCGGTAGAACCTCATGTGTTTCTTAGCTTATTTCAACAGAACATTTTTTTCTGAGTACGCTGATACCAAATACGTCACATTTTCTTTGAAAGTCATTTGAAATAAAGGGAGTGTAAATTTTCGATAAGACATGCTCTATTTTAAATTATTTTCAAAGAAAATATGACGTATTTGGTATCAGCGTATTCAGAAAAAAATGTTCAGTTGAACTAAGCTAAGAAACATATGAGGTTCTATCGAAAAAAAAATGAATTAAGAGCTAATGAAAATTTCAAATACTGTAAAAATGTTAAAAATCATAATACCATCTAAGGAGTGTTTTTCTCGAAACACTTGATCGCATTAGATCGAAGAAATGTGATTCATAGCTTTCTAGATTGAAAAATAAAAAAGTTTTTTCGTTGTCATGGAAACCAAAATTAACAATTGATACGTATTCGGACTCGTAATGCTCCGTAGATTTTAAATATGTAAAAATATATAGGGTGTTCCATTTAAAATAAGAAAGTTGATATCACTTCCGGCGAAATCGGAAGTCCTATGACGACTATCGGTATGTCGGAAAATTCCATTTTTTGTTTAGTTTATTGCTTCCAAAATTCAGGTTAATCAATTAATAAATAAAGATTCTAGAAGGGTGAGCACATGGCGCGGGACACCCGGTATACGGCATTTTGAAACACAACATGGGAAATCCCATGTTAATTGAAACGCGCTCGAATATTGGCTTCCCTAATTATTGTACAGAAAAATGTCTATATAATATAATTTTTTTATTTTCAGTTTTTTTTTTTAAATTTTACTTCTTTCTTTAATTTTGTATTTTCTACCTTTACCTGAGTTGGAGTGACCTTAAGGTTGGTATGCGCTCAATTTCAATTGATTTTAGACTTTAAATTTTTTTAGTTTTAATTTCCTTGCTTGGGTTGGGTTGACGTCGAAGTGGACTTTTTTTAATCCAATTTTATTATTATTATTTTTTTTTTTTTTGGTTAAGTTGATATTGGAATTTTTGTTTGCTTTCAATAATGCTTCAAAGTTAAGTTGAGGTTTATTCTAATTTCATTTTTGCATTGGGATGACCTATATTATAATTAATTTCGATTTAATATTTATTTGTTTATTATTTTTATTTAATTTTTTGTAGTTTCTCTTTTTATTTATTTATTATTTTTTGTCGTTCCTGTTTTTATTTGTAGTTTCTGTTTTTATTATTTTTTTGTAGTTTTTGTTTTTATTTTTTTTTTGTAGTTTCTGTTTTTATTTGTTTATCTGTTATATTTATTTTATTTTCGTACTTTCTATTTGTTTAAATTCTCTTGGTTCTTCGGTTTGGGTTTACTTAGGATGATTTCAGTGAGTCGGGTTGACCTTGAGTTGGGAACCAATTGGATTTATTGATTTTTGGTTTGATTTTTTTTTAATTTAATTTTCTTGCTTGAATCAATTGACCTTGAAGGGGGCTCGATTTTTTCAAATTGCTTTCAATTAAATTTTTTTTTTAATCGTAATTTCTTCTTTGGATTGGGTTGACCTTGTGACTAATTGGACTACCTATACTATTTTAAAGAATTTTCAATTTAATTTTTTTTGTTACATAATTTTTTTCTTTGGCTTGGATTGAGTTGAATTTTACTCTGATTTTAAAATTCTTAAAATATTTTAAATTTAGTTAAGATGGACCGGACTTCATTTTTATTGAATTTGTTTTTATTCTTTAGTTTTCATTTTGTCTTTTTTAATTCTCTTGGTTCTCCAGGTTGGGCTTACTTAAGTGGATTTCAGTTGGGTTGGATTGTCCTTGAGATGGCTTTGGCTTCATTTATTTTGATTTTTAAAAAAATTATTTTCTTGGTTTCTTGGTCGGGCAAAGTTAGTTAGAGCTTACTTAATCTTCGTTCTATATTTTTTATTTTTTTAATAAATAATTTCAAACAAATGTCAATTTGGAGGTTATGTTCGTGCCTTGAGATGTCAGTTAATGTAGGTAACGTCCATGGTAATGTCAAACGATTGCTAATTTTTAGGTTATTATCATTGTGAACTGAAGTGACTGAAAAATGTATAGATTTTAGATGCAACGCGCCAGTCACAGCACTCCGGACGTCAAATTTACAAAAGCGAAATGCATTATTATACAATCGTCCATCCCACCACTGAATCGCCCGTGTGACCTTTCAACTGTCATCTTTCTTCACTGGCTTCTCATCGGCGGCATGTATTAACATGTGAGCTTTCAACTGTCCGATCAGTTGGAATTATAATCGCAAAGACCGCAAAAGAACGGTTTCTCATTGGTGTGTGTTAACCTGTGCCTTGTTAAGTTTCCGGCGAGCCAGCACTCATAATCGCAAAGATCACACTTGAATGGTTTCTCGTTGGTGTGTGTTAACTTGTGCCTCTTCAAACCTTTAGATACTCGGAATTTACAACCGCATAGGTCACAACTAAACGGCTTCTCGCCCGTGTGTATTAACATGTGACCTTTCAACAGTCCAACCAGCAGACATTTAAAATCGCAAAGATCACAACCGAAGGGCTTCTCGCCCGTGTGTACCGACTTGTGATCTTTCAATTGGCCAGCCTCGCGGCATTTATAATCGCAAAGGTCACAACTGAACGGCTTCTCGTCGGTGTGTATTAACCTGTGCCGACTTAAGTGTGAAGCGTGTCGGCATTTTTAGGTTTCTTAAAGTACTCTTCAGGATGAATCTGTCTATGAAGTTTCAAGATATTTAAAAAAAATTGTGTAACTAGATTCAATTTATACCACTTTACCATAGCATTTATAACAATCAGCACAGCCACGATGATAATGATAAAGAAAACTGAACAGATATGTAATTAATAAATCTAGTCGTTTTCGAAAAAGACTAATAGAAGAAAAAACTTTTCCAGCAATTTATTTTAACATTTACTGATCAATTATATGTATGGGTATAAACTGAATTTAGTTACTGATCTTTTTTAAATATCTTGAAACTGAGCGAATGAAATATTCTCAAACTGCACAGACGGCTTCGTCTTGAAGAGTACTTTAAAAAACCTACCAACTGATAACGTTCACATATAGGGTGTCTCAAAAGTGTCGCCCGTTCTTTCGAGGATGGGTTCAGGAAGCTGGGACAAATCGAAATGTGAAAGAATAACAAAAGTTCCGATTCGCCGTCGTTCACGAGTTATTCAAAAAAAACGAAAACAACTTGTTACGTTAAAATTAATCAATTTAACAAAAAAATTCGTCTTTCTGTCATATTTGATAATTGTTTTGTTGTTGGTTAATTCCAACGATCACTTTCGTAGCGCCTCTTGCGGAGACGTTAACGTTTCCCAACTGATAACGTTCATATACAGGCTATCTCAAAAATAACGCCTGTCCTTTCGAGATTCGGTGCAGGAAGCTGAGACAAATCGAAATCAAAGGATGTCAAAAGTTCCGATTCGCCATCATTCACGAGTTATTTTCAAGAAAAAAGAAAACCACCTGCATTTATTTTACACCTTGAATTTATTTTACATTTTAATCTCGACGACTGATCGCAGTTTTTGTTGTCGCTTTTATTAAATCTGATTTTATTTTATTTGTTTAATAATCATTATTTGATCGTCCTTTTAATTTATTGTTAGCGTTACGCTATTTTTTATTTCGGTTCTAATTTTATCATCATCGTTTATTCTTTTTTCCTTCCCGATTTGACTTTATTTTATTTAATTTTTAACTGATATAATCAACTGATCGAGCTTTGTTTTTTTTTTAATCGATTTCATTTTTTCTTTCATTTTTACTATCAGTTTATCATCTTTTTTTGTTTGTTCTTTTGTTTTACACAGTTTTTTTTTATTTCGATTCATCATTTATTTTTTTATTCCTCATTTGATTTTATTCAATTTTTAATTTTAATAAATTATCGACCTTTGATTTTTTTCTTCTTCTTCTAATCGATTTCATTTTTTTGTTTTTACTTTTTAACTATCAATCATCTTTTTTTTGCTTGATTTTATTTGACGCGATTTTGCGTTTTTTGATTATTAATCGACTGCCTTTTTTTTGGCTACGCTTACTCGATTTGAGTTTGTTTATTTCTGCTATTTATTTAATTTATTTTTTTTAATTATTATTAATTGATCATCCTTTTGATTTACTGTTAGTTTTATACAATTTTTTTTTTATTTTGGCCCTAATTCACGGGTTTATAAGAAAACCAAAGTGCCAGGACAGTTAAGAATTAAATAAGCTGCGCTTATTTAATTCTTCGGGGCTTCGGATCGAGAAAAAAAAACCTTTTTTAGCAAGTTGCTTGTAACTTCAATTAACGACACGAGGTTTTCGATTTGACTCCGCTGTAAAAGTTTTATGTTAATGATAGTAATTGCTTGTAAATGTCAAGTTGTTACTTTGAATTGAACTGAAAAGTTGTAGGATCATACTGAACAATAGAAAGCTAGCACCAAGCATCGCGGAGCATGGAAATTCAAACGCTAATTCCTTAGGTTTTCCACGGTGGATTTTCTTGAAACTTTTCCGACTTTTCAGGCATATACTCTTTTACGTTCCTGCAAAAAATCAAGAAAATCTAACCGCTTGAAACACTTTTATACAACCGAAAGTATCTTACATTTTCACCTCAATTTTCCGCGGTAAAACAGAACATTTCGCAGTTTTATCACTTTTATGCAGCGAAGAGCATCTTACAGTTTCACCTCAATTTTTCATGGATTTTTTACATCAATCACATGCTGTCCTTCTCCTCAATCGATTCTCGGCGTGATTCAATACAAATTCAACGGTGGGAACTCGATCCATGTATTGAGCAAAACTCTTGTCACTGGCTTTTAAATCTGTGCAGCATCAAACCGACTTTTTTAGACCTCGGTTTGAGTAATAGAAAAACGATTTTATTTCACGTGTTTATAAGAAAACCAACGTGCCAGGACAGTTAAGAATTAAATAAGCTGCGCTTAGGGGTTTTGGATCGAGGGAAAAAAACTTTTTTTGCAAGTTGCTTGTAACTTCAATTAACGACCATGTTTTCGATTTGACTCCGCTGTAAAAATTTTATGTTAATGATAGTAATTGCTTGTAAATATCAAGTTATTACTTTAAATTGAACTGAAAAGTTGTATGATCATACTGAACAATAGAAAGCTAGCACCAGACATCGCGGAGCATGGGAATTCAAACGCTAGTTCCTTAGGTTTTCCACGGTGGATTTTCTTGAAACTTTGCCGACTTTTCAGGCGTATACTCTTTTACGTTCCTGCAAGAATTCAGGAAAACCTAACCGCTTGGAACACTTTTATACAACCGAAAGTATCTTACATTTTCACCTCAATTTTCCGCGGTAAAACAGAACATTTCACAGATTTATCACTTTTATGCAGCGAAGAGCATCTTACATTTTCACCTCAATTTTCCACAGATTTTTTACATCAATCACATGCTCTCCTTCTCCTCAATCGACTCGGCGTGATTGAATACAGATTCAACGGTGGGAACTCGCTCCTTGTATTGAGCAAAACTCGTTCACTGACTTTTGAATCTGTGCAACATCAAACCAATTTTTTTAGACCTCGGTTTGAATAATAGAAAAACGATTTTATTTCACGGGTTTATAAGAAAACCAACGTGCCAGGACAGTTAAGAATTAAATAAGCTGCGTTTCGGGGCTTTGGATCGAGAAAAGAAAACTTTTTTTGCAAGTTGCTTGTAACTTCAATTAACGACACGAGGTTTTCGATTTGACTCCGCTGTAAAACTTTTATATTAATGATAGTAATTGCTTGTAAATGTCAAGTTGTTACTTTAGATTGAACTGAAAAGTTGTAGGATCATACTGAACCAAGCACCACGGAGCATGGGAATTCAAACGCTAATTCCTTAGGTTTTCCACGGTGGATTTTCTTGAAACTTTGCCGACTTTTCAGGCGTACACTCCTTTATATCCCGGTAAAAATTCAGGAAAATCTAACCGCTTGAAACACTTTTATACAACTGAAAGTATCTTACATTTTCACCTCAATTTTCCGCGGTAAAACAGAACATTTCGCAGTTGTATCACTTTTATGCAGCGAGGAGCATCCTACATTTTCACCTCAATTTTCCACGGATTTTTTACATCAATCACATGCTCTCCTTCTCCTCAATCGATTCGGCTTGATTGAATACAGATTCAACGGTGGGAACTCGATCCATGTATTGAGCAAAACTCGTTCACTGGCTTTTAAATCTGTGCAGCATCAAACCGACTTTTTTAGACCTCGGTTTGAGTAATAGAAAAACGATTTTATTTCACGGGTTTATAAGAAAACCAACGTGCCAGGACAGTTAAGAATTAGGGCTTTGCATCGAGAAAAAAACCTTTTTTAGCAAGTTGCTTGTAACTTCAATTAACGACACGAGGTTTTCGATTTGACTCCGCTGTAAAAGTTTTATATTAATGATAGTAATTGCTTGTAAATGTCAAGTTGTTACTTTGAATTGAACTGAAAAGTTGTAGGATCATACTGAACAATAGAAAGCTAGCACCAAGCATCGCGGAGCATGGGAATTCAAACGCTAATTCCTTAGGTTTTCCACGGTGGATTTTCTTGAAACTTTGCCGACTTTTCAGGCGTATACTCCTCTACCTTCCTGCAAGAATTCAGGAAAATCTAACCGCTTGAAACACTTTTATACAATCGAAAGTATCTTACATTTTCATGTTGATTTTTTGCGGTAAAACAGAACATAATCAATCATATCTTCTCCTTCACCTCTGTCGATTCAGCGTAATTACGATACAACTTCAACGGTTGGAATACAACCGACACTGATTCATTGGCCTTTAAAAGTTGGAGCCAGAGTTGTTAAAGAATTAAATAAGTTGTTTTGCAGCTTTGGATTGAAAAACACATAGTCATAGTTTTTTTTGTAAATTTTTGTATGTATGTTTTGTATTTTTTTTTTGTAAATTTTTTTGTTACCTCAATTAACAACGTCCAGGTTTCCGATTTGAATCCGCCGCAAGAATTTCATGTTAATAACAGTAATAGCTTGCAAATGTCAAGTTGTTAACTCGTAATTATCAACAGCACGTAGTTATTCCGTAACTAATTAGTGCAGGAATTATAAAACGGAATTTTTGCGCTGCCGCTTTACGTAACGCGCCCAGCTTAATAAGAATAATTGAAATATCTTCGGCACGGCGCGTTTTAATAATAATTTCCGATTACTTCACCACCACCACCGGTCCACCATTTTGTATCGAGCATGTACATACGACATTCCGCTGAAAGTATTTTATTTATGAGCGCCGAGATTGAATGCGTTGTCATTTGAATAATGGAATTATTATTTATGTATTGCATTTATGCGTTTGTATAACGCACACCTTGTAACAGTAACTGAAAGAATTACAACAACGCCGCCGCGTGTATTTTGTTAGTAAAAATAAAATCTTTGTCGAGCTGTAAGCTACTTTGTAGTAGGATTTGGGTCAACTTTGATTGGATGATCGCTTCACGAAAGAGAGAGAAAGTTTCCTTTTTTTTAAAAGGAAATTGAAGAACCGAGACAAACAACACAGCCGACCACCCGAACCCGACATTAATCAATTAATTTATTTATTTAAGCAATTACGCAGTGAACTAAGCGGTCACTTCAATTACCACATTAAGAAGGTGGTACCATTTTTTTTTCGTTTTTTTTATATAAACTGCAAACGAAAATAATATCTCCTCGCAATTAAAAAAATGTGGGAATTTTAATTTTAATAAGCGCTGGAAAGTATTATAAGTGGCGGACAATGTGATGGTGATGGCGTAACAGCCATCAAGAACGAACGCGAACGACTTAATGAAACGGTATGCAAGGCTGCGTGCAATCGTAAAAACTTCTGGAATAAACGGCAACTCTCAAGGAAAATGTTGCTGCTGCGAATGTACGTACATAAGTACAGTCGGTCGGTCGTTTGCGAAATCTTAAGTGCAGTAAATTAGGTGCGTTTTGTAAGGTTGTAATTCCTCAGTCGTACTTCTCTTACGGATTGTTTTGTTGGATTCATTAAGAATTTTCTCAGAGCGAAGCTAAAAAGGAGATTCTCATGGCGAGAAGAAACTGAAATAGCAAGAACCAAATCAGAAAATCAATAATTTCTTCATAAAGTACAATAGTCTCAAGTCACGACCCTGTCGTCATAAAGAATAGTGGCCCCAAGTCGCAATGCTAATCAGTCTTAACGTTTAATTTTTTTTTCACATAGCAAGAACCAAATCAGAAAATCAATAATTTCTTCATAAAGTACAATGGTCTCAAGTCACGACCCTGTCGTGATAAAGAATAGTGGCACCAAGTCACAATGCTAATCAGTCTTAACATTTGATTTTTTTCACATAGCAAGAACCAAATCAGAAAATCAATAATTTCTTCATAAAGTACAATGGTCTGAAGTCACGACCTTGTCGTCATAAAGAATAGTGGCCCCAAGTCACAATGCTAATCAATCTTAACGTTTGATTTTTTTTCACAAAGAACAGTGGCCTTAAGTCTCGACCCTTCCGTAACGTTAATCATTCTTAATTTTTTTGTAACTTGCCTCTGTTGGTCTAGTCCAGAGGCGGCCTTAATAACTGCGAGGCCCCGGACGGACAGTTTTTGCGGGGCCCTTGGGGTAGGCAAAAAGTTTGTCTTGTTTTCATTATAAAGAGCAGAAAATATTAAATAAATTTAAAAAAGTATAGGTAACATAATTTCAAGTGACTATTATTTGACATATTTCAATTTTTAGAATGTGTCGTTATTTAAAATTTGTAATGCGAAATAAAAATGTGACCTTGGAAATAAAGCTGTAAGTAAACCTGTGAAATAAAAATATGACTATGAAATAAAAAGGTAACTATAAAACAAAGACATAAGAAAAAGAAACAAAATAAACGATAAAATTGATAATCAAAATAAAAATAAAATATCATCGAAAACTAATAAAACAAAAACAAAAGACGATCGTGAATTAAGATGGGACAAAAATGTGTACAACTAAGAATAAATCAAATCGATATAAATATTGATATTTATTTTATATAAAAATTCAATCTGTAAATATTAAAGATTCACATGTAAAATTAAACGAACTCAAATTGAGTAAATGAAAAAAGAAAGAAACAACAAAAGTCAATCAACTGACAATTAACAAATCACAGTATCAAAGTATCAAATGAAATCAAGCGAAAGAAAAAACAAAAAAAAAAGATAATAGACGAAAAAATGTAATTAAAAAATAATATCAAACCGCATGAAACAGAAAACAAAAGTGGCGAAGGGATTAAAATGTAAAATAAACTCAAATTGAGTAAAAAAAAAAATTGATAATAGAATCGCATCGAATGAAAGAAATGAAAATAATTCAAATAAAATCAAAATAAAAGACGATCGGTGATGAAGATAAGACGAAAGTAAAAATTCTATAACACTTAGTCAAGTCCAATTAAGAGCACTAAAGAAAAAACAAAAAATAATCAAACTGATAAATCAAATATAAAATAATGTCAAAGTGAATGAAGTAAAGACAAAATTCGATCGGTTTATAACTAAAAAAAAAAAAGAAATAAAAATAATGTTAAACATGTAACATATCTACACGTACTATTTTAAGAGTATTAATATACTTTGAAATTGAATCCACCAATAGTAACCCACGTAGTAAATTATCGAAATATAATAACGAAATTTAAAAACTTAAACTACATAAAAACTGTAATAATCAGGGAAAAGAATTTGGGCCACTTGTTATGCGAACAGTATGAAAATTTTGTACTCGGACTGTATTAGGCCCGCCCACAATAGTCTCTGCGGAAAGTAGCAAGAGTAAATAGTACATTCGGCGTAAAAAGCGTCCGACACTAAGTGGCCTGAATTCTTTTCCCTGGTAATAATCTTACTTAAGCGTATTTGAAAGTAAATTGCGATTAATTACGAGGAAACTTAAATTCTAAAGAGAGGCAAAAACAAATCTAGCCCTCATAGAACAGATGTTAATCTAGGAATAAGAGCTGGTCGAAAATGTTGATTCTATAAAAAACACGATTTTTTTAAGGGAGTATTACAGACATCTGTTTGTTTATATGTATTATTTGTTTATACGTAATATTTTTATTTTTCTTTTTGACTGAATAGAGCTTCTGATACGTTCATTTTATTTTTATTTTATATGATTGTGGTTTTTAAGCAGATATTTGATCGTCTTCATTCTGACTGAACTATCGCCGATTAAAATATTGAAAAATTCATATTCTGCAGATGGAGCGGGGCCCCTGAAAGTGCGTTGCCCGGTTCGCCCGCCCTTAACGCCGCCACTGGTCTAGTCACTTGTCAGGGGCGGACCGTTAACTGTGAGAGCCCTTGACTAACATTGTTTGGGGGCCTACCCAACTTACCCGAGTTTTTGTATTACTAACAAATACGTCACGTTGGTTACAAGATTAAACGAAGGTCAAATATAATCTGTACATGTAATTCAGCAATCAAAAAAATTGTAATCCAAGCCCCATGATTACCAAATTACTTGTAACAGTGCAAGTTATAACTTATTATTCATAATAACATTCTGTTTATCTTAGAATAATTATTTTAAATTACTTAAAAGTATATATTAATATTCTTTTAATTTCTGAATTTTTGAAATATGTGTAAACTTCGAGGGGTCGTTCGTACTAGATATTTACGACTAAAAAAATGTTTCGGAATGAAGAAATTAAATAAAAATATAAGAGACACGAATTAAATAAAATAAAATTGTAACCTAAGCGTCCGCCTTGCTGACAATTGGAATTTTGAGCTGTAGCTGGGCTGCAGCCCAGGGCCCCATTTGCGCTCAAAAAAAAACATAAAATTTAAACTAATTAAAAAAAAAACAAATTATATAAAATTATTCGCATCCAAAATCAAAATATACTCTAGCTCCAGACCTTCAAGTGATTATGAAAATCGATCGTCCAAAATTTGTTTATTATTGTTATTATTTTTTGTATCCATTAAAGCAGTATAAAAGTAATTTTAAAATACTCAATAAAATACTGTATGTGTATAAGTTAAAATGAAGAAATGAAAAAAAAAAAATATGTTTTGTTACTTGTTAGCTATTCGATTGAGTATGAAGACATGGCTGGAAAGGTTGAATCCAAAAACGAAATTGTTTTGGAAGAAGAAGAACACCTTCTTCAACTGTTTCTGCTGAAGAAGCCCCAAATAGGGCTGAAACAGCTGTACAGAAGTTTTCACTGCAATCAAAAACGATTTGCAACAAAATATTTAGGACGGCATTAAAAAAAAATTACAATTTAATCTGATGCAAGCAGGAATTGAGTTTTCGATTTTGATACTCACCTTCTTCTTCTTCCAAAACAATTTCGTTTTTGGATTCAACCTTTCCAGCCATGTCTTCATACTCAATCGAATAGCTCACAAGTAACAAAACTTTTTTTTCATTTCTTCATTTTAACTTATACACATCTAAACTCTGTACCTATTCTGAATCACCCTGTACATTAACTTCTTAACACACTTGTCACTGCCTTTAATTTCCTAAATTCGAATAAGTTTTTTTTTTGTAACGTAAATTCATCGCATTTACAGATGAAGTGCACACTGCAAAATAAGAACTGAGAAGACTGAGTTGCAATAATTTTTTTTTGAGTATTTCAAAATTATTTTTATACTGCTTTAATGGATACAAAAAATAATAACAATAATAAACAAATTTTGGACGATCGATTTTCATAATCACTTGAAGTTCTGGAGCTAGAGTATATTTTGATTTTGGATGCGAATAATTTTATATAATTTGTTTTTTTTTAATTAGTTTAAATTTCATTATTTTTTTTTTTTTTTTTGAGGGCAAATGGGGCCCTGGGCTGCAGCCCATCTAAACTCGCCCCTGTCCCTTGTATGTCAAAGTATTATTTCATTTGAGTAAAAAAGTGTTATGCATAACTGTTGCCCTCTTGTTGGTGATTTCCGTCGATTCTGATACTTTTTTACTTCTCATCTTGGACACGACCGTCACCAATCCATCACCAAAACAAAACAAACAATTTACGGGAATCAGTTCTACAAAGAGCTCCTATAAATTCGGGGATGGGACGATTCGCCGTCGCCGATTCACCGTCGCCAATTCGTCGTAGAACCAATTCGACTCAATTTACCGTCCGTCCAATTCGCCGTCGCAGATTACTGCTTTATTTAGCTTGATGAGCTTTTTGACTATTTTAGATATCTAAGTTATACAAGTTATATAAGTTATAATTTCAGTGCGTTTCGAGTAAATTAAAATGCACTGTACTATTATTTTTCTATTTCAAACCAAAAAATAAGTTCTTAATGACAGTACGACCATCGTAAGACACAAAATTACGAACAAATTGTGCTGTTGGTGCACATAATCATAATTATAATTTTTTTAACGGAACCCCCAATTTTTTTATTTTAATTTATAATTTTAAATGACGAGCTTTCGTAAATCAATATCTCGAAAATAAATCAATATGGTTTTGTGCAGAATCTGAAAAATAAAAAAGAAAATTGGAAGGATTTTGCGAACACCCTGCAGAATAAGAAATACTTGCAAACGAACAAAATTCTTTTATCTGTTTCTTTATTTATGTATCACATTTAATTAATGACAAATTATTTTATTTTCCGCTAAATACGTTAGCTTCTTTATTTTATTTACATATAATAATCGTATATTTTCATTTGGATATGTACGCTTTAATCGCTGACGGCGAATTTACCGACGGTGAATTGTACCCTGCGGCGAATCGGCCACGGCGAATTGTCCTAGACCCTATAAATTCCACATGAATTAAAGTTTACTGAAGAAAACACCATTAAGAAGATGAAAAACAAAAAATAAAATAAATACAAAATGTAAATTGATGATCACAACAAACAAACTTTGGCGTTTTGATGACGTGCAAGCAAAACTATGATTCAACAATAAAAGTGATCGACGTTTTCCAAACAGAAGACTTCTAATTACGGTTTTGGATTATGGTAGTTTTGCGTAAGATGTTTTGGCATTTCGTTTTTTTTGTTTTTCGTCCACCGCGAAGGTCAATGTTAAAGACGGTTTTATTTCCTTCACTGTCGTGGCGAATTTAATTTATGCAACTGCTGCGGCCAACAAACAATCGAACCTGCGGCCATTTTAATCTGCTTATTAATCAATCCAATTACGCGCAATAACTGAACCCCCGCCGCCGCTGGTCGCTTTCGTTTTTATTGTACGCCGATTCAGTCCGAGAGAGAGAACAGTGGGTATCCTTGACTTTCCTTGATGGGAACGCGAAATGAATATCCGGCTGGAAGTCTCCGTGGAGCCGCCGGGATCCAGAATCGTCGGTCGTCATGATGACTGATTCACGCTTTCGGATTCGCAATGAACGCCGCTGGAGTTAAAGGTATTTTGTTTTGTGCTAACCTTTCGAGAAATTGCGTAGTTTGTCGGTCGTTGCGTAGGTGAAGTCACGGCCTTAATAGGTCTCTGTGTCATTTAAATAAATGTCATAAGTGCCATCGTTTTTGGTCGCAAACAGTCACAAGCAAAAAACCATCATTAACACTTCCATCTTAACAATGTTTTCTTTGCGTGTACAACGTATTTAGAACACGTCCGGTTTAGGTTTCTCCAAAAGATAAAAAAAGATGTACGCGGGCATCTGCTGTTTAGATTTGATCGAAAGAAGTGTCTCAAATCTAAGTTTCCTATTACCATTTTTTCAACAATTTAATTTTTGGAGCCTCAATCTTTGCCTCCAAACTTCATGCCCCCATTTAGTTCAGCTAACGTGCAGTCATCTGCCATCAAATTTTCACATGTCACATTTTGAGCAAGTTACCATCCCTCAAAATCTTGTTCCTAACCCATAGGATCATTGCCTGGTATTGGTTTATTAGAATAGTTTCTTCTGGTGAATTAAAAGTATTTAAATCGTTTATGCCCTATCATAAGCCTGCTCAGTGAGATCCTAAGCCTTCTTGGTGAGGTCCTGGAAAGATGCCTCAGTGAAAACCTAAGCCTTATCAGTGTGATCCTAAGCGTTCTCAAAATCAGTGGGATCCTGGGAAGGTTTCCTAATAAGATCTTAAGCCTTCTCTGTGAGATCCTAAATCTCCTCAGTGAAATCCTAAATCTCTAAATTCTCAGTGAAGTTCTGCAAAGGCTTCTCAGTGCGATCCTAACTCTCCTCAATGAAATCCTAAACGTTCTTATTGAGGCCCTGGAAAAGCTTCTCAGTGAGAGCCTAAACCTTCTCAGTGAAGTTCTATTATAAGGCTTATAAGTGACATCGTAAGCCTTCTCAGTGAAGTTCTAAGCCTTCTCAGTGACATCTTAAGTCTTCTTACTGAAATCCCAGACCTGCTTAGTGATGTGCTAAGAAGACTTATGGCCTTGTCGATATATTTTGTCGCTGTTAGAAGGTTTAGTAACGTGTGTCCAAAATAAATGTGCTAAGTTGCTGTTAAGATCGAAAGCTTTATCAAACAAACAAACGAAATGTGTTAATGGAAGGAATCAGAACGGAATTAAATGAAGGAAAGCAAAACTCAAGGAAGAAGGAAGTAATAAGAAAAAGAGATCCTGAGTAGGGATCCTAAGCCTTCTCTGTGAAATCCTAAGCCTTCTTGGTGAAATTTTAAACGTTCTCAGTGAAGTTCTGAGAAGGCTTCTCAGTGAGATCCTAACTCTCCTCAATGAAATTCTAAACTTTCTTAGTGAGTTTCTGAAAAAGCTTCTGAGTGAGAACCTAAGCCTTCTCAGTGAAGTCCACTCATAAGGCTTATCAGTGAGATCGAAAGGCTTCTCAGTGAAGTTCTAAGCCTTCTCAGTGACATCTTAAGTCTTCTCAGTGAAATCCCAAGCCTGCTTAGTGATGTGCTAATATGGCTTGTGGCCCTTCACGGTGAGGTCCTCTCCTAACATCGATTCTTCATCAATCTGTCGATACCTTTTGTCGCTTTTGTTAGGAGATTAAGTGAAGTGTGGCCAAAATTATTGTGCTAAGTTGCTGCCAAGATCGAAAGCTTTGTCAAACAAACAAACAAACGAAAAGTGTTGATGGAAGGAATCAGAACGGAATTAAATTAAGGATAGCAAAGCTCAAGGAAGAAGAAAGGAATAAGAAAAAGAAATCCTGAGTAGATTTCTTAGTGCGATCTTAAGCCTTCTCTGTGAAATCCTAAGCTTTCTTAGTGAAATTTTAAACCTTCTAAATCTTAAGCCTTCTCTGTAAAATCTTAAACTTCCTTGGTGAAATTTTAAGCCTTCTCAGTGAGATCCTAACTCTCCTCAATGAAATTCTAAACCTTCTCAGTGAGGTTCTGAAAAAGCTTCTCAGTGCGAACCTAGGCCATCTCGGTGTAGTTCTGTCATAAGGCTTATCAGTGAGATCGTAAGGTTTCTCAATGAAGTCCTAAACCTTCTCAGTGACATCTTAAGTCTTCTCAGTGAAATCCCAGGTCTGCTTAGTGATGTGCTAAGAAGGCTTATGGCCCTTCTCGGTGAGGTCCTCTCCTAACATCAATCTTCATCAATCTGTCGATATCTTTTGTCGCTGTTGGGAGGTAGCTAAGTGAAGAGTGGCCAAAGTTAATGTGCCTAAATTGCTGCCAAGATCGAAAGCTTTGTCAAACAAACAAACAAACAAACGAAAAGTGTTGATGGAAGGAATCAGAACGGAATTAAATGAATGAAGGAAAAAGAACAGAATAAGAAAAAGAGATCCTGACTGGGGATCCTAAGCCTTCTCTGTGAAATCCTAAGCCTTCTTGGTGAAATTTTAAACCTTCTCAGTGAAGTTCTGAGAAGGCTTCTCAGTGAGACCCTAACTCTCCTCAATGAAATTCGAAACCTTCTCAGTGAAGTTCTGAAAAAGCTTCTCAGTGAGAATCTAAGCCTTCTCAGTGAAGTTCCAAGGCTTCTCAGTGACATCTTAAGTCTTCTCAGTGAAATCCCAAGCCTGATTAGTGATGTGGTCCTCTCCAAACATCGAATCTTCATCAATCTGTCGATATCTTTTGTCGCTTTTGTTAGGAGATTAAGTGAAGTGTAGCCACAATTATTGTGCTAAGTTGCTCCTAAGATCGAAAGCTTTGTCAAACAAACAAACGGAAAGTGTTGTTGGAAGGAATTAGAACGGAATTAAATGAAGGAAGGAAAACAAAACTCAAGGAAGAAGAGAAAGGAATAAAAAAAGTGATCCTGAGTAGGGATCCTAAGCCTTCTCTGTGAAATCCTAAGCCTTCTCAGTGAAATTTTAAACCTTCTCAGTGAAGTTCTGAAAAGGATTCTCAGTGAGATCCTAAGTCCTCTCAGTGAAATCCTGTCAGTGAGGACCTAAGCCTTCTGGTGAAGTTCTAACTTTTCTCAGCGAAAATCTCAGATCTGCTTGGAGATGTGCTAAGGATGTTTATGGTCTTTCTCGGTGAGGTCCTCTCCAAACATCGAATCTTCATCAATCTGTTGCTGTTAGAAGGTTAAGTGAAATGTGGCCAAAATTAATGTGCAGTGCAGAAAGTCGCTGAGATCGATAGTTTGCCAAACAAACAAACGAAACAGTATTGTTGAAAGGAATCAGATAGGAATTAAATGAAGGAAAGCAAGACTCAAGAAAGCAGAAAATTCGACTTATCCAAAGCGAATAATTGAGTCCGAAAAAGTATATTTTGGATTAACGGTTCTTGTTGGAGATGAAAGTGACAAAATGGATTCAGAACTGAACGAGAACTTAGAGCATAGAAAATACAGGCAAATTATCTCACGTTCATGATTAGTTTTAGGAGTTCCCAAAACAGAAATATAAAAAGAATTTGAAAAAAATTATATGGGATGACATCTAATAGTTCTCAAGCGGTGTTTTTTTTTTTTTTTTGGAGTCGGTTACGTGCTGACTGTAAAAGAACTGTTCGTCACTAATGCTGCAATTCTGAGTTCGATCGTAAACATAGTAAGTTATTATCATGCCATTTAAATGTACAAGTCGTAAGTACCTTACGATGTTTACGATTGAACTCAGAATTCCAGCATAACGCTCATTCATTCAATTCGTTACGATTTATTTTTGATTTTGTGTTGGGACAATCGCGAACCTACACATTTGTATTGTTTTCTTCTTTTTTTTATAAACTTGGATTTGGATTTTATTTTATTTTTTTGGTAGAAACGCCCTGCTAAAAAAATTGGCATTGTTTCAATGAAAATTAAAATCAGTTTCACATAAGTAGGCGCTGCAGGCGTGAAGCACGTTCCCATTGACCACCTGTATTTAATAAGTAAACTTAGGAATAGCATTATTGATATTATTTCGTGTATAATAATTGAGTTCACAGGAAATCAGTTATTTATTTATTTGTCGTTTACATTTTGCTCGGGAATGTTATCAGTTATCAGTTTAGCGCAATGCAATACTCCTACGTTTTTTTTTTTAATTCCTTGTACGTAGTGTTTATAATATCATATCCACTGTTTGTTTATTTTACGTGTGATGCCTTGTCATTGAATTACAATCATTGCAAGCGGATAACATTGACCGCTTGTTTGTTATAATTATTTATTAATTAAAGAGTACATTTTTTTTCATTTCTGTCGACGCACATAGTAGCTCGATTTAATTAAGAGCTACTAAGTAGCGTATTAAATAACTTAAATATTTTTTTTAGAATTTGGAATTTGACTGGTTTGCGTCGACTTTATTCAGGGTTCAGAGTTCCCACTTTGTTATCACTTTTCCTGATTTTTCCTGATGTTTTTTTGTTAAAAAGTCGAAAGCTGTAAGTAGCGGCAAGAGGTTTGTGTGTTTAGCTATTTCGACCCTAATTCGGTCAGAGTACGCTGGAATTCTTGAACTGCTCTTTTGCTGATGAAGCCTCAATTAGAGCCGAAATATAGAGATAATGACTTGTAGCAAATTTTTAATGATTTTTTTTTTGTAAATGATGAATATAAATACCGCAAAAACTCAATTATTATTCGTTTAAGTATGAAATAGTAAAGAGTGATTTGTGTTTAGAATTTGATATTTTTTCGTTTCTCAACAAGGTATATGGGATATTTCATTAAAGAAAAGTTTGCACATTCAAGTATTTTGAGAATGCTATGCGCAATTGCTATTTTGATCTCACCCCTGTAATCCTAGGTAAAAACAGTCAATTGTTGCTAATTTGAACGACTTCGTAGCTCCAATGTTAAGAAGTCGGCAATCATTGATCACCCTGTATACAGTATGTCCCCGGATTGACTCCGCGATACCTACGTATAAAAGACGAAAACTTTTTGAATTCAAATTTCATGTTTTGCAGTTCAGATCTGCTTTTTTGATTTGATTTGATATTGAAATTAACACAAGAAGAAATGAAATCTGTCTAGGTAAAGCTGCCTTGCAGAAAAGAAAATTGAATTACAGAAAGTCACTAATCACAAATAAATAATGTTTCAGTGAAGTTCGAAAATATTAATGCTATCTACATATTTATTGACCAAAATACAAGTGATTATTCGTATATAATAGTCCACCCCTGTTGGCATCTGATTGCGTTCATTTCTTACAACTGTACTGAAATATAAATTGACAAAAAAAGTCGGGAAGATTAACAAAATGTAAATAGAAAAAAAAGAAACAAACAAAACAAAAACGAAAGATGATCGAATCACGTTTCTAAATAAAATGGAAAAAAGGCAAATTCTTCGCGCGAGTGAGAAATAAAGAGGAAACAAAAACAAATTTCAAAACAAAAGACGATCGCTTTAATTTTCAAAACAAAAAATAAAATCAATCGAATAATAAATTAATAAAAGCCGAAGGCACGATTGGTAGTGCCTTGAGAAGGATTTTTTTTGGAAATTTGGAAAAAAGAACGACAACAAATTTCTAGAAACATAAGCGATCGCTTAAACTTAAACAACAAAAGATCAGTCATAATAAGGAAGAAACATACGTAACTCTGAAATGGGCAAAGGCAAATTGAAACAAAAAAAAATTGGAAAAAATTTAAAAGAAAAATAGCAAAAACAAAAGACGATCGAACGATTTTGTTAAAAAAAAAACAAACACAGAATGTTTTTCGCTCAAGCAACAAGCAAATAAAAAATTAATAAATTTCAGACACATTACACGATCGCATTAATTAAGAAGAAGAAATCCCAAAGCCAATCAAATTAAAAATCGAAAACAAATGAAAGTATCGTAGGCGGACGGGATTCGCAAAAAAAAAACAAAATTAAAAACAAAACGCGATCACTTAAATTTAAACCAAAAAAATACTTAAAATAAACAGAAAAATAACCTTGACTTGCATAAAAAGGACAAACTGAGAACAAAATAGGAAAATGTAACTGAACGTTAACTAAACAAAAAAAAACAAAGGACGATCGAGCGATCTTGCTAAGAAAAAAAAAACAAAAACAGAGTGTTATTCGGTCAAGCAACAAGCAAACAAAAAAATTTAATAAATTTCGGGCACAAAAGACGATCGCATTAATTAAAAAGAAGAAATCCCAAAGCCAATCAAATTAAAAATCGAAAACAAATGAAAGTATCTTAGGCGGACGGGATTCGCAAAAAAAAACAA
Organism: Prosopocoilus inquinatus; assembly: GCA_036172665.1. Classification (NCBI taxonomy): domain Eukaryota; kingdom Metazoa; phylum Arthropoda; class Insecta; order Coleoptera; family Lucanidae; genus Prosopocoilus; species Prosopocoilus inquinatus. The sequence continues at coordinate 9,552,162 of CM069871.1, read as the reverse complement.
AATTTAAAAACAAAACGCGATCGCTTCAATTTAAACCAAAAAAATACTTAAACAGAAAAATACCTTGAGTTGCATAAAAAGGGCAAATTGAGAACAAAACAGGAAAATGTAACTAAACAAAAAACAAAACAAAAGACGATCGTACGATATTATTAAAGAAAAAAAATATAGAAAGAAAGAGAAAAATATGGAAACCTTCGGGAAAAAATTAAAAAAAAAAATTCTAAAAATTAAAGAAACCAATTTCTTAAGTTTTCCAACTTTCTAAAAATACTTCTCACTTTTTCTTAAATTTTTCTTCATTTCTTTTCTGAAAATTGCTCAAGGTCAACCCAAACAGCGCCAACCCCAGGCAAGGCCAACCCAGATGACAGAATTTTTTTTTTAATGAAAGGAACGAAAAAATTGAAAAAATTATAGAAAAAATTTCAAAAATTTCGGGAAAAATTGAAAAAAATCCAAAGAAATTTGAAAAAAATTTCAAAAATTAGGAAAGTCAATTTTTAAAGTTTTTCAACATTTTTCCAAGTCCTTAGCTGCCGCGAGCCCCCAAAGGCGAGCGGCCCAAACAGCGCGCAACGCTTTCTTCACCTCTTCACCTTCAAGCCTCTGTCCATACCTAACAAGTGGGCGTAGCGTAGCGGAGCCCATTTTTATTAAAGGAAATGAAAATGACTTGCACAAGCAATAAATTAAAAAAAAGGAAAATAGGCACGCAACAAGCAAAGACAACAACAAATCTCACAAACAAAAGACAATCGTTCTGACTACAGATCATTGATGCAAGACGTTAATAATATCTAATATAACATTCATGTTAAAATAAATTTAAAAAAAAAGTGAAAATGAATGAAGTAATTAAGGAGGAGAAAAAAAAAACAAATGAATGAATAGGACGTTGAAATTTGATATATTTCCATAATTTCAAACGGGAATCATTTTATTTTAGTAAAAGTTTCTCCTAAATTCAAAAGGAATACCAATTTTCCTACACATTTCTTATTTCTTCTTGTGTTAATTCCACCAGCTTGAAGACTTTCAAGGTCAAATGTGGCACAAAATCATTTCAGACCAAGCAGACCTGAGTTGCAAAATATTGTTACAGCCGTGACGCGCAAACAACTATTTTTAGCAGTCACGCCACCTTGCGTCACAGAACGTTACCGAAGCTACGCCTTCATTCTAGTAAGTTCGAGCAAAAGAGGGCTCTGCTATAAAAGCCGTACGGCCCGCCAGGAATGGAATTTAGTTATTAAGGCCCAGTTTTACAATGACGGTTTAACTTTGAGCCGAAGCTTAAATCCTTCACAACAATTGTTGAAATAATCGTTGCTAAGGGTTTAAACCTCAGCTCAAATTTGAGCTACAATTGTAAAATCGGACCTAAGTTGGCAAGCGAAGGGTTCGTACCTCGAATAAATAGAAAGTATATTTTTTAAAAGTGTTAATTGATAGACAAGCTCATTACTACGGTGTCGGTAATTGGGTAAAGCGACAGCTTGTAATTAAAGTGTTCTGAAATTTAACGACTATAATTTGTGAACCCCCAAATTCGTAACAATATGAAATCTGAAGTAGAAAATTTTTGGTCCGTTATACGTATCGCAAATTCAATCCGGGGACACACTGTATGTTCATCCGAACATTTCTGACGCCCCTTCCCAACATTCCTATTCCTGCCTTCCTTCTTTTCTATTGCACGAAAATTTTGTCCCGTTTTTTTTTCTTTTTCTAAAAATGGTCACCCTGGAGTAGGTTTTTCTTTTTTAATTTACGAAATTACAATTACATTTTTATTTCACTTTATTTATGTCAGCGTATTACATACATTAATAAACTATTAAATAATAAGTTAAGTAGATTTGTTACAACTGTAAATGTGGGGATTTTTCCATTTTTCCACTACCAAAACTTTCTTGTTAAACTGTCACAGGTCTACCAACTTATTTTTGTTCGTTTTTAAAACTCATTCTATCAACATGTTTTGTTTTTTGCAATTGCGTTATTTGCAGATGAATAAATTTCCGACGCATTTCTGGAACGTATTAAGTAATTTTTACGCGTTCACATAAACGGAAAGCGTTGATGGGCCTTCACTGTCTCCACGTCACGCAACATTCCACCCTTATTGCTCGTTTTTCTCGGAAGATAATCGGGCCTCAAATTGTTGAACGTGATTAACCTTACCTGGGCAATGAACTGCTCTAATCGTGTAAGAACCAGAACCACGTTCCTAACGAATTCCATTCCAATGGAAGAAGAAAAAAAAAACAAAGAGCAACTTACATAATACCATTTTATTTACACGTTGCTTGCACTTACATAGTATTTCTTTGACGGAATAGGTATACATATTTACTACCAAGTACATTCGTTCCGGCTTACAAATTCTTGCGTTAAAGTAATCAATTAAAAAGCGCATGTAATTGGGTTTTGTTGTTACAGTTTGGGCAATCGCGTGTGAAATTTTCGAATTCGTTTAATTTGCCTTTGCCGACAGGTAAAAGCAAGCGAAAAGAAAAAACGTGCCATTGTTTTCACCGCTCGAAAACAAAGTCTGATCTGTCACGTTCCGTTTGTGGAACGCGCTCAAACGAACGCACACAATTGAAATTTCCCTTTCTAAATAATTCGTTTCGAGCTTTGCAATGAGTTCTTGTGTGTGTGTTTGTGCCTATTTTGCATGTCATTAACTCGATTATAAAGTTATTTGCAAATGCCCAGGTGAAATTTGTGCCGGTGAGACGAGAGACGTTCACACCGGTCGTTGGGTTGCGTTCAGAAACTGTAACAGGAGCGCACTTCGGGCGTTTAAAATGAAAAGCAAAACGAACGAAATCACTTACACGAGAGAGAAAGGACGTTACCCAGAGCGTGCTCTTTTCAGTTCCTGAACGAGCCCTTGCATTCTATAAGCTTTGATTCTCACGTAAAACATTAAAAAAAAATCGAATCACCGATTTTTTACTTGGATGATTAAACAAGTAGGGGAAAATGTTTATTAGTTGACGAACGGGGAGTTTTTTTTTTTTCAATCAGAGTACACGGAAGTAAAAAATATCAATTCATTCTACAGTCGAAAGCAAAAAAAAGAAACAGTAGGGAATTACAGTTTCCTGTATTTTTTTTCTTTAAAAATGGCAGATTAAATGCGACTTCACAAGTGTCACTTTCGGACTAAGCTCGAAACTTTTATAAAATCTGTAAATCCTAGAGTTTTTAAGAAAGAAAGGTTAGAGAAAACTGAACTGTAACTATCTACTATTTCGTGCTTTCAGCTGTAAAACTCAACTGTACTTGAAACGCAAAGTTCAGAGCTGAGGAGAAAACGTTGATAATGGGCGCGTTCGGCGTACACAATTCTTGAGTATGTTGACTTGTTTAATACCGCTGAGCGGTTAATGGTTACTTATAGGTGCTTTCTTTCGCTTAAAAGTTTGAATCGTGTTTCGAATAGTTTTGACCTGAATTTCGTAGTTGTTGCAACAAAACACCTGCCTTGAATTTTTGATTGACAGTTCATTTGTAAAGAACCATAATTTAATCCAAACAAGTTTTAAAAATAAAGAGATTCAAAGAAAAGATTGTCTGTTTTTGAATTAAAACACGTTTGGATCACGATTTTGTGAGCGAAAGAAAGCACCTTATGTTGACCGTCAACACGAATTTACTCACCAGAAATAACTTACGGCGAATGCGGTGCCAGTTCGTCATTTGTTTATTCCGACGACAGATTCTAACCTCTCTCGGATTGCGGGCTTTCTCAAGTTTTTATAATTATAGCGAGTAATCATGTAAGAAAATGTAACCTCACTGCATATGTTAAATATTAATCGATAAACAATAGTTTTCATAGCGTTCAACGACTCCAACTTGTTTAAACCCGACATAAATGAAACATGTTTCTGGTTTTAATCAACTGTTGACTCCGTTGAACGCGCCCAATGAAAAAAAAAAAACGTCTACGTCCAGTCCAATAACAAACTGCCAAATTTTATTCCTAAATCCCCTACAGTTTTTTTTTTTTTTTTTGGAACAGTGAGGTTAAAATTGGCCTTCAAAATGGCGGACGAAACATCTGTTATATTTGAAATGTTCTTTCTTTTCTTGAAAGAAATAAGAAGCAGGGATGTACACGCGTGTTATAAAAGATTAGGGTTGAGGTTTCGGTTTCAATTTTAAGCTGTTTTGTGTTACGGTTTCAGTTAGGGTTTTCTGTCAGTTTGGGTTAGATGGTTTTTTTAAGGTTTTCAAGAAGTGGACTCCTGAAAAAAAAGAGACGCAAAGAGAAGTAAATACGTTGTAATGAGATAAAACTTACATTTTTTAAACACAAACATAAAATTCTGACTTTTTAAAATAAATATTAATATCCTTTGCGTTCGAAATTATCTGAAAAAGCATGCAAATTAAACATGCCTTTATAAATTAATCTGTGAACATTTACACATAAGTACCATTATTTCTAAATTTTACATTTTTCAAAAATTTTTGTTGCAAATCGTTTTTGATTGCAGTGAAAACCCTCGAGCAGTCTCTGTACAGCTGTTTCAGCCGTACTTGTGTCTTCTTCAGCAGGAACGTACCACGAGATTTCCACTACAAACCAAAAACGACAGTTACATTCGCAATTGCGTTGTAATAGTAATGAATAGCTAAAACAGCGACATCCTACGATCGCTTTTTGACCTAACATTTCATAAGGATTGACAAACTGAAACGGGTTCGCTACGCAATAAGTCACCCCATGCAGGGCGGCCATGCTTGCTGTCAAGGCAAAATGTTACGTCAAAAAGCGATCGTAGGGTATCGCTGTTTTAGCTATTCATTAAATTTTGCATTCTTCAAACTTAAATACTTATCTGTAATGTGTGAATTTTTGAATTTTTTTAACCCATGACAGTTGAGTCAGAATTCAAATTATCGAAAATCTGCATAAAATCATATGAATCCGGAAATATTTGCATGTCTGTATAAAATGAACAAGTTAGAAGCGTATTCAATCAAAAAAATGAAATATCGTTTCTCTTAAGGAGGGGGGGGGGGGCATTACTTTAAGAGAAACAATATTTCTGAGCTGCTCTTATTCCGAGAATAACATCTGTTGTATGAGGAATATATTTTACAGTCCTCAATAATATTGTGAATTTTTGAATTTTCTTTTTAATTTTAATTTTGTTTTATTTTAATTGTTGCTTGGCCCGAACAAAACTAGGTTGGGTTATGTTGACGTTTTTTTGCAATTTTTAATTTTTATTTGCGTTAAATTGAGTCAAGTTAAGAGAAGTTGGGTTGGATTGACCTTGATGTTAGTTAAACATTATATTAATTTTTTTTTAATCTTTACTTTTAGTTTTTCTAGTAATTTTTCATCTTTTACCCATGGTCCCACTGGACCGACCTTGAGATTTGTTTAACTTAACTTTAATTCTTGTATAAATGTTAACATTAATTTTTTTTTTATTTGTGTAAAAGGGAATGCAATATGATATAATAAGTTGGCAGAGTTTAATTGACCTTGAAATTTTCTGAGGTTCATTTTAATTTGTATTAATTTTTACTTAGATTAAAGTTAGGTTGGGTTGACGTCGAGTTTTTTTCTTTTTTTTTAACTTAATTGTTAACGTCAATTTTTTTAAATGTTTTTTGATTTTAAATTTATTTGCTTGGATTGAATAAAAGGAGTTTCAGTTGTTGGGTCGAGTTTTTTTTTTTATTTTTTACTTTTAATTTTTCGCATTTCACTTGCTTCATTCTTTACTTTTAATTTCTTTAATATATCTTTTTTGTTAATTTTTTTTACCTGGGTTGAATGGAGTTGGGTTCAGTTGGATTGGGTGGACGTTGAATATTTAAAAAGAAAAATTCAGTTGTTGGATCGAGTTAGGTTGACCTTGAAATTGTTCAAGAGTTGCGCTTAAATCGTTTTTAATCCGCGCCCTCATGCCTTGCTTTCCTTACTCCGGCCCTGGTAATTAGGAAATTGGATATTGCTTTGTTTTTCGTTCGATAATCCGGATATTTCCCAACTCCGGATCAACCTGTGCAATTATTAGATCGGATTAAAGAGGTCCTACTGTATTTTATAAATTGAAATGAGCCAAATTAGGCCACCAAGTGTATTATACCATACACCTAATTTATAACAATAAATAAATAAATAAAAATATCAGTTACGGATGTGTTGCTAAAATTGTTTTACCTATTTTATCATTTTTTAAAAATTTATTGAGTATTTTCTTGCTCTTTTATAATAGAGAGAATATAAACATCTTTCCTTATCGCAATGGGAAAGGGGAGGGGGGGAGGGTCTCATCCGGGGCCTCGCAACAATTAAGGCCGCGTCTGATGTTGGTATAAAGAAACGATATAGAAATTATCCGAAAAATTAATAAAGGTTTCGGTTACAATTAAGGTCCGAGAAAATTTTCTGTTTTTAATAGGATTTGGGTTTTTTACGGTCACATTGTACACCTCTGGTGAGAAAAGACAATCTCCCTTATGCTGTAACCATTTACGTTAAACATAACGTGCTGTTATCTTTTTCTGAAATAGGAATTTGAACGTAAACTCGTCCATAGCGTCACGTTATGTTTACGTTAAACATAACGTGCTGTTATTTTTTTTTTTTGAAATAGGAATTTGAACGTATGCTCGTCTATAACGTCACGTTATATTTACGTTAAACATAACGTCCTGTTATTTTTTTTTTAAATAGGAATTTGAACGTATACTCGTCGATAACGTCACGTTATATTTAACGTAAATGGATACAGCATAAGGGCGAATGTCTCGCGAGCAGTGCCGGGGTGTGCAAATCTTAACTCATTTCTTCTGGTAGAATTAAATGGAAAAATAGAAGATATCTCTTATTATGAATTATTATTTTCTTTCTGAATTCAAGACATGTGCATTTCTAACTATTTAAGAATATAATTTTCTTCGTTTGCTTGATGCTTGATGTACTTAACCGTTCATTGTTTGCAATCACAATCAGCCACGTGCAATTTATCGCCGAATCATCTTTTACTGCATCCCGAGAGCAATTAAACGCGTACAACAATGCAGACTTTCTCGCAATCATCGGCAGATTAATCTGTCCGCCTGAGCGCCGCACGATTTTACTTTTTGAGTAAGATCTTGTAGAAAGTGCGGCAGTCATTGTCCAAAAAAAAAAAACGAGGAAATTGTGCCGCCTGCAAACTTAAAACCGTCTTGAACAAATTTCATCTTTCAATATTTAATCTTGCTTTAAAAGAATAACGAATAGCAAGGTTGGTAGAGCTGGACTGTGTATTAGAAGGTTGCCTTGATCAGGGGAGGGTACAGAGGGTACGCAGCTCGTTACGTCACGCACGTGAAAAATTCAATTGAGCATATTAACCAGGTTAGGTTTTTGCTTTATATGATCAACAGGACTATAGAATTGATTCAATTTTTAGTGAATTAGATTAAGCTTTAGGAAACAGATTAAAACTCACTCTTTTTACTACTTCAATGTGACGGATGGAAGTTTCGTGTGACGTCACAAGTTAATTTTGCGGGGAAGAAATTTCAAACTGCACACTAAATGAGAACAAGGTAACCTGCTAGATGCAATGTCAGTAACATTGCATTAAGATTGACAAATTGAAGCCGGTTTGCTACATAATAAGTCATCCGACGCAAGGCGTCATGCTTCTGCTTATGAACCCCCAAACAAAGCTGAAACGGCTGTACAGAGGCTGCGACAAAATTAAAAAAAATAATAATTAAATACTCCTACTTTTGCTTCAACATTTTTTTTGTAGTTTTCGTTTTTTCTTTCTTCTCTCTTGCATTTCTCTCAATGTTGTCATGTCAAGTCAAATCGAATCAAGAGAATGAAAAAGACGATCGGTTTATAATAAAAATGAAATAAAATAAAGTCAAATAGAGTAACTAGTTTGTCGCAATTTAACAAAATTTAAATTTTAACATTATTATTACAGGACGGAATTATATATTTTGTTCGGTTTATTTCGAGCGAGGCGGCAACGAGAGCGTGTGCATTCACACGCAATATTATACGTTTGCCGCCTCGTTTGTAATTAATCGAAGAAAATATATAATTCCGTTCCCTGATTATTATTATTATATGTATCCCTACTGTTTTAAAAGTGTTACATAATTAAATTTGAAGGAGAGGAGGGGATAGAAATTTTTATTTTCTTGTAAGGCGTCGATGCTTAGAAAAGGCTGGGAAGCCCTGGTCTACCCCATTCATTGCCTGAATTTTTGTGGCAGAGTTTCGAATCTGCGCAAGACCATTCAGGTCGAAGTGACGGTGTTTACGGCGTTTTTGATTGGTTGCTCCAGAGAGATCTGAGAGTATCTCCATCCTTTATTATCAAGGCCGAGACGTGGTTGGGCAAATGCCCACCGTTCTATGAAGCGGGCAATGCTGTGTATGTGTGCATGCCACAGCCTACCCGACCTTTAGTATTGTCCGCTCTACAGAATGCAGGACAATTAGCCCAACTATGTCTCAGCCTTACTTATTATTATATGACATTAAAACAAGTTGGAAATACTGCCCCAATCGAAAACACTATAAATAATTGATAATTTGGAATAGTAATTTTTAGAATAGGTCCACATTTTTTCCTAGCAAAATTTTATTCTGCTTTTCCAATATTTTAATGAATTATTACTTTGCCAAACGTGATTTTCTTCCTCTTTCTTACTACACGTATTGTTTTAGATCGAGATTGTTCATTCATTATTAATGATTTAAGGCTGAAATCAAATCGACACGGTGTCCTAATTGAATTTTCGTAACGACCGGTTGCGGGAGCAGCGCGCAATAATAACAAGCCTGGCAAGTCGGAGGCCGACATTTAGAAACAAGAACGAAACAATTACTCCGGTTGCTACCGATAACTGTATCGTGTAATTGCGCCGCTCGATTAAGTATCAAATTGCCAGGCACTTCTGCAACCGTTAACGCCAACGTCAATCTGAATAATTATCGCGCGATTTGATTCGCCAAACAGAGTCTCGATAAACATCCGTTAGATGGCCTGTCATCAATGATTTCATTTTCATTATTTATAAATCACTTTTCGATTTTCCGATTAGGTACTCAAAACCTTAATCTTAGATTTGTTTGGGGTTTAAATTAGGGTTTGGAAACACTATTAGTTTCTGACCTTCCTCTTGCATGGATAAAAAAAAAACCTTGGGCTTGAAGAAGGCCTCGAGTGGAAAAATGTTTCGGGTGAGACTGTGACTGAGGGCCATCACGAATGAAGACGGCCAACAACTTAATGGTATCTGCAGAAGAAGTAAAACCAGTACGACCAAGAAGACGTCAAAATGTCTTTTGCAGAAATGGAATTCTCATCAGAGGACAACCAGAACTGGAAACTACTAAATAAAAACCTTACACCCCCATACCAGAAAAAAAAACGAAATGCCAACTTCAATCTAAATAATTACATAATCGCAGATTTGATTCGCCAAACAGAGTTTCTATAAACATCCGTCGGATGGCTTGATCATTTTCATTTATAAATCAGTCAATAAAATTTTCGATTTTCCAATTAGATACTCAAAACCAGAGTCCTTAGATTTGATTGGTGTTTAAATTAGGGTTTGGACACGCAACGTAAGTTTTTGACCTTCCTCTTGTATGGTTAGGAAAAAAACCTCGGGCTTGAAGAGGGCCTCGAGTGGAAAGTTTTTTTTCTGGTGATTGAAGAAGTCCAAAATAAGAGAGATGGGGGGTTAAGAGGGACGGGCAATAAGCGATTGGTCATATCTGCAGAAGAAGTAAAACCAGCACGGCCAAAAGAATCCTGGACAAGAAGTCACCCAAAATGTCGTTTGGAGAAATGGGATTCTCATCAGAAGACAACCAGAACTGGAAACTACTAAATAAAAACCTTACACCCCCATACCACAAAAAAAACGAAATGCCAACTTCAATCTAAATAATTACATAATTGCAGATTTGATTCGCCAAACAGAGTTTCTATAAACATCCGTCGGATGGCCTGACCATTTTCATTTATAAATCAGTCAATAAAATTTTCGATTTGCCAATTAGATACTCAAAACCAGAGTCCGTAGATTTGATTGGTGTTTAAATTAGGGTTTGGAAACAAAACCTTAGTTTTTGACATTCTACTTGTATGGTTAGAAAGAAAACCTCGTGCTTAAAGAAGGCCTCGAGTGGAAAGTTTTTTTTTTTTTCTGGTGATTGAGGAAGTCCGAAATAGGAGAGATGGGGAGGTTAGAAGGGACGGCCAAGAACTTAATGGTATCTACAGAAGAAGTAAAACCAGCACGGCCAAAAGAATCCTGCACAAAAATCACCCAAAATGCCGTTTGGAGAAATGGAATTCTCATCACAAGACAACCAGAACTGGAAACTATAAATAAACACCTTACACCCCCCTACCAGAAAAAAAAAAACGAAATGCCAACTGCAATCTGAATAATTACATAATCGCAGATTTGATTCGCCAAACAGAGTTTCTATAAACATCCGTCAAATGGCCTATCCATTTTCATTTATAAATCAGTTAATAAAATTTTCGATTTTGCAATTAGATACTCAAAACCAGAGTCCTTAGATTTGATTGGTGTTTAAATTAGGGTTTGGAAACAAAACATTAGTTTTTGACATTCCACTTGTATGGTTAGAAAGAAAACCTCGTGCTTGGAGAAGGCCTCGAGTGAAAAGTTTTTTTTTTTTTTCTGGTGATTGAAGAAGTCCAAAATAAGAGAGATAGGGAGTTAAGAGGGATGGGCAACAAGCGATTGGTGTCTGCAGAAGAAGTAAAAGCAGCACGACCAAAAGAATCCTGGACAAGAAGTCACCCAAAATGCCGTTTGGAGAAATGGAATTCTCATCAAAAGACAACCAGAACTGGAAACTATTAAATAAAAACTTTACATCCCCATACCAGAAAAAAAGACGAATGCCAACTTCAATCTAAATAATTACATAATTGCAGATTTGATTCGCCAAACAGAGTTTCTATAAACATTCGTCGGATGGCCTGTCCATTTTCATTTATAAATCAGTCAAAAAAATTTTCGATTTTCCAATTAGACACTCGAAACCAGAGTCCTTAGATTTGATTGGTGTTTAAGTTAGGGTTTGGAAAAACAACATTAGTTTTTGACCTTCCTCTTATATGGTTAGAAAAAAAACCTCGTGCTTGGAGAAGGCCTCGAGTGGAAAGCTTTTTTTTCTGGTGATTGAAGAAGTCCAAAATAAGAGAGATGGGGGGGTTAGGAGGGACGGGCAACAAGTGATTGGTGTCTGCAGAAAAAGTAAAACCAGCACGACCAAAAGACTCCTGGACAAGAAGTCACCCAAAATGTCGTTTGGAGAAATGGAATTCTCATCAAAAGACAACCAGAACTGGAAACTATTAAATAAAAACTTTACACCCCCATACCAGAAAAGAAAACGAATGCCAACTTCAATCTAAATAATTACGTAATCGCAGATTTGATTCGCCAAACAGAGTTTCTATAAACATCCGTCAAATGGCCTGTCCATTTTCATTTATAAATCAGTCAAAAAAATTTTCGATTTTCCAATTAGATACTCAAAACCAGAGTCCTTAGATTTGATTGGTATTTAAATTAGGGTTTGGAAACAAAACATTAGTTTTTGACATTCCACTTGTACGGTTAGAAAGAAAACCCCGTGCTTGGAGAAGGCCTCGAGTGAAAAGTTTTTTTTTTTTCTGGTGATTGAAGAAGTCCAAAATAAGAGAGATGGGGGGGGTTAGGAGGGACGGGCAACAAGTGATTGGTGTCTGCAGAAGAAGTAAAACCAGCACGACCAAAAGCCTCCTGGACAAGAAGTCGCCCAAGATGTCGTTTGGAGAAATGGAATTCTCATCAAAAGACAACCAGAACTGGAAACTATTAAATAAAAACTTTACACCCCCATACCAGAAAAAAAAACGAATGCCAACTTCAATCTAAATAATTACGTAATCGCAGATTTGATTCGCCAAACAGAGTTTCTATAAACATCCGTCAAATGGCCTGTCCATTTTCATTTATAAATCAGTCAAAAAAATTTTCGATTTTCCAATTAGATACTCAAAACCAGAGTCCTTAGATTTGATTGGTGTTTAAATTAGGGTTTGGAAACAAAACATTAGTTTTTGACATTCCACTTGTATGGTTAGAAAGAAAACCCCGTGCTTGGAGAAGGCCTCGAGTGAAAAGTTTTTTTTTTTTCTGGTGATTGAAGAAGTCCAAAATAAGAGAGATGGGGGGGGTTAGGAGGGACGGGCAACAAGTGATTGGTGTCTGCAGAAGAAGTAAAACCAGCACGACCAAAAGCCTCCTGGACAAGAAGTCGCCCAAGATGTCGTTTGGAGAAATGGAATTCTCATCAAAAGACAACCAGAACTGGAAACTATTAAAGAAAAACCTTACACCCCCGTAGCAGAAAAAAACGAATGCCAACTTCAATCTAAATAATTACATAATCGCAGATTTGATTCGCCAAACTGTTTCTATAAACATTCGTCGGATGACCTGTCCATTTTCATTTATAAATCAGTCAATAAAATTTTCGATTTTCGAATTAGATACTCAAAACCAGAGTCCTTAGATTTGAATGGTGTTTAAATTAGGGTTTGGAAACAAAACATTAGTTTTTGACATTCTGCTTGTATGGTTAGAAAGAAAACCTCGTGCTTAAAGAAGGCCTCGAGTGGAAAGTTTTGTTTTTCTGGTGATTGAAGAAGTCCAAAATAAGAGAGATGGGGGGGTTAAGAGGGATGGGCAACAAGCGATTGGTCATATCTGCAGAAGAAGTAAAACCAGCACGGCCAAAAGAATCCTGGACAAGAAGTCACCCAAAATGCCGTTTGGAGAAATGAAATTCTCATCAAAAGACAACCAGAACTGGAAACTATTAAATAAAAACCTTACACCCCCATACCAGAAAAAAAACGAAATGCCAACTTCAATCTAAATAATTACATAATCGCAGATTTGATTCGCCAAACAGAGTTTCTATAAACATTCGTCGGATGGCCTATCCATTTTCATTTATAAATCAGTCAAAACAATTTTCGATTTTCCAATTAGATACTCAAAACCAGATTCCTTAGCTTTGATTGGTGTTTAAATTAGGGTTTGGAAACACAACATAAGTTTTTGAAATTCCTCTTGTATGGTTAGAAAAAAAACCTCGTGCTTGGAGAAGGCCTCGAGTGGAAAGTTTTTTTTTCTGGTGATTGAAGAAGTCCAAAATAAGAGAGATGGGGGGCTTAGGAGGGACGGGCAACAATTGATTGGTGAAAACACAACCAGAAATGGATACTATTAAACAAAACACCTTACCCTCCCATCCCAGAATGGAAAAATTTGAATTATAATCAGAAGAGATGAAAAATACTAAGTTTGTTTTAAAACCCTCCTTCAAATCTAGAAACCCCATCCAAAAAAAAAAAAACGAAATGGCTTCACCTTGGCCGCCTACCGTCAAAAGATTTTGGCGTCATCTGATTTTGACAAGTCGTCCCGATCATGGCGACTCAGTACAACGTTTCAGAAAAACATCGAAAACTGCTCGAGGAAAAGACGAAACGCAGAAGCGAGCTTCGCGCCGAGTTTTTGAAAATGTACACCGATCCCCATCGCGTCGCAAAAGGTGGCGCTGTTTTCGATCCTGCGGTCCAACGATTTCTGGCCATGCGCGTCAACACGTACGACAATTTCAAGCCATCGGGGAAGAACTTGGTGAGAGGAATCTGTTTTTTCGTGCCGTTCGTCCTTTTTGGTTACTTAATTTACGAGACGAGGACAAGACGGGAAAAGGAATTCCGCGAAGGCAGGGTTGCCTACAAAGACAGGCGCTTTAAATTTAAGTGATCTGAATTGTTAGTAATTTCTGTACAGAACAATAAAGGAGCGAGTCTAGCTCACTTTCTAACTTAACGATTTTAGTAACTCATTGCTCGTCCATTTTTTTTTTAAATGCAGCGTGCGGCTCGCACGTCTCGTCTGTCTGGTGTTGTGTAAACGCGGAAAACGTCCGTTGCCGTGCATGCAATGCTCTCATTTTCTGGAATGGGAATGGGAATGGGAATGAGAATGGGAATGCCAAGTTTCGAATAGAGGCATTCGCCGTAAGCGGAAGCTTGCCGTTAAAGCAACGGAAGTCAGCGTCAGGTGCAACAACAAGCAAACCGTAAGGGGACGCTCTGCTGATTTCACAGATCGTTTGCAGATAAGGCAATTTAAATGCGCAGTTAATTTGAAGTAAAAAAAAAAAACTATTTTACTAATTTGCTGAAATTAATTCGTCAAATCTCTATGCTTTCCTTTGTCAAGTTTTCTTTGGATGAGCTATTTTTTGCAAGGATTTTTTTTGTTAGTATCACACTTTCCAAAAAATAAACTTTCATTTTCCGAAAAAGAATGATTCAAATAAAAGTTACTTCGAATCATGTGGAGCTTATTTTAAAATTAGTTTGATACATACAGAGTGTTCCGTTTGGGTTTGGTTTGGGCGTTATGCCACTCCGGAATCCGAAAATGTAAAAATATATGTGGTGTAAGTTTTAAAATAATGAAGTAACATAACGCCCGGGACAAACAGAACACTCTGTATACACCAAACTAATTTTATAATATGCTCCACGTGGTACGAAGCAACTTGCATTTCAAACATTTTTTTGTAAAATGAGTTACTAGTGAGTTATGAAAGAATACGCCTTAAGTAGAACACCTTGTATATTAGGAGTGAAGTGCGATTACAACTTCTTCTTCAATAGTATAGTACAGCGTGGCCCTTCTGTTTGCCATTGGTTAATAACCGTACGATTTTGTCTGCATTAAAACAGTCTTGTAGTTTCCATCACATTATAATATGTATAATGTGTATATACAGGGTGTTCCAAGTCAAAACAGTGCGCGCTTCGGCTACATCTCAATAACTACTACTACTGAAAATACAAAGAAAAAATAACAGTTTCAAGATACTTTTGTTTTAAATTTCAGATACAAGATAAAAATTAAACAACAATGCCAAGAACGAATAAAAAACAAAAGAAAGTCGCCGGTTATAGCGGAATGTAAGAAAAACAAAAAACAACGTATTAGTAAAAAAAAAGAAAAATTTATAAAGAGCAACGCGGCGCTGCGCCTGCATATAGGAAAAAAATATTCGGCAAAATAGAACTTGTTGGAATATAAGTATACATAGAAAACAAGACGAATTAAAAAATGAAACAACAAATGAAAAATGATTGGACAATCAAAATGGTAAGAAACAAAAAACAAAAGCTGTATAAACAAAGGAGATCGTCGATAACTTGGCCGATAATCCTTCTTTAATTAACAAATGAAAAATAACAGAAGAAAGCCTTTAGCAGTCAAGGCCTGTTGAAAAGAAAACTGTAAGAAGATTCGAAAACAAAAGAAGGAAGATTATTAGTAACTCTATCTTGACGGAGTGTTTGAAAATTGCAAAATTTAAAAAAAAATATAAAATAAGACGAATTTGAAAAAAAGGAAAAAATGTGTCCTCCTTCGGCGGAATCAAAATGGTAAAAATATTTATATAAATATATTTTTCTTTGAGTAACAAATGAAAAATAATAGAAGAGAGCTTTTGGCAATCAAAGAGTGTTTAAAAAAAACAAAAGAAAAGAAAACAGTAAAAAATTTAAAAACAAGGTAAGAAAGATTATTAATAATTTTGTCTTGACAACATGCGACGGAGTGTTTAAAAACAAAAAAAAAAGCAAATAATGTTAAGTTAACGTAAAGCCAACGACAAAATCCGATAAAGAAAAATAGAAGAAAAGGACAAGAGAAAGAGGTGCAAATCAAAATTCTTGTTCTGAGTACTCAAAAATTGTAGGACCGACAGAAACAAAAGAAAACTTGCTAAAATATCAATGTAAAGAAAGAAACAAAGCGGACGAAATAAAATAATTGTTAGCCTTTTGTTTTTTTTTCTTTGCCCCTCCACCACCAGAATGTCGCCAGCGCTTCTTTCCTTCTCTTTCCAAAGAGTTCCTCGCATTTTCAGAGTGACTGATCATTGTGAACATCCAACAGTGTTAGGGTGTGTGAAGATAAGAAAAGAAAAAGAAGAAGAGGAGACATAAAACAAAATAAATTATATATTATAGTATATAAGCGTCAGAAATCGTCGACTTTCTTTTGATTTTCTTTGCGCGTGATGGTTAATGAGACAGCAGCACGGCTGTTATTCGCTACTTTTCATGCGTAGATTAAGTGTTTCAATTTTTAAGTATTTCCGCTCATTTAATTTATTAGAACATTATGAGACATTGTAATAGGTTATGACAAGAGAAGAAGAACGTTGTGAGGCAGAAAACAAAAGAAAGCAAGCTAAGCCGCCTTGTATGGGATGACTTATTATGTAGCAAACTGGCTTCAATTTGTCAATCTTGATACAATGTCAAGTCAAAAAGCGATCGCAGGATGCCGCTACTTAAAAGAAAGAAACTTTTTAAGAGAACTGTTATTATTATTATTATTATTACTGTTATCACCCTGTATCGATAAAAATAAATTTAATCATGGCTTATGATACATCTGTACGAAAAATCTTTTTCTCAGATTTAACAATAAATAAATTAACAATAAATTAAATAAAATAACGGCTGAAAACGACAGTTTTTAGATAAAATGTTGAATATCTCCAAAACGGTTAGATTTAAGCATAGATTAAGGTACACAAGAAATCTAAATTTGACGTCTTTTACAGAGTGTGCCATTTGAAATAAGAAAGTTGAAAAATGGAAACAAAAACGTCCTTGTTTTTTTAGTAGTTATCGAGGTATTACCCGAGAACGCACTGTCGGAACACTCTGTATAATGTCAAGACGTTATATATATTTTTTTTTAATTAATTTTCTTTTCCTTTCAGACGCCCATCTATTCCTCAATGGAACCGCAGGGCAGCACTACGTCTACCTCGAAACGATTCAAGAGGAAACGTCGGACGATCTGCGCTCCGAAAGTGACGTTTCTGAATCGCGGACTTCCCCCGTTGGTTGGTTGGCAACGGATTCCGAATCGGGATCCGTCATCAGAATCGAAAACTTAGGTATGATTTGGATACACATTTGTCAGAGGTGGGGCAACAATTTTTCTGACCAAAAAAACTGAAAATACACTCACGTTCAAAAAGAGAAAATCTGTAGTTCGACTACATTTCAGAAGATTTGTTTATACTTTCAGAAGTTTTGTTTAGACTATGACAAATCATTTAAAAATCCGACGGGTATTATACAGGATGAGCATCATAAGTGTACGAGCCTGACGAACCTAAAATGCAACCCAACACACATACATAAAACTAGATTTCAATGAAAATTGTATGTTGGGTTGCATTTTAGGCTCGTACACTTATGACACTCACACTGTAGATAGATGACAGTTGACAGCAAATAAATAGATGACAGTTGACAGCAAAATCGCAATTCCAAAGCCGCTTTCACACTAAGAGAATCCGAATCAATCAGAATGAAGATGAATCAACTATTTACAATCACAATTATCACAATAAACACGAAATACTAATAGAAGTACAAACAAGAATTGAGTTCCAAGTGCTGAAGTGTGATTCAAAATCATAAACATTCTGTTTATGTATGTGTGAAAGTTTGTAAGAAGTGAATTGGTTTCCGATTGATTCGCCTTGATTCTGATTGGTTTAGATTCTGATAGTGTGAAAGCGGGATGTGGGATGTGGGATGTTTTGTTGCCTAGCAACTGCAACGTTGCTTTTGTTGTCTGACACTTCTTACAGGACTGCCAACATCCGTTTGTCTCATTTTGCTAGAAAAATTAAAGTCAAAATTGATTTTTAACAAATTTTTGAAAATTGTTTCTCGTTCTTGGTGGAGAAGGTGCAAGAAGCAGCAAGTTATTTATTGTACTCTGATTTTTTTTTTGTTTTTTGAATGTTATAGTCATGGTCGACAGACTAAAATAATTGAAATAGTCGAGCGAGCGAAATTTTTTGAACACGTGTGTACTTTCCGAAAACAACATTTCGAAATGTTTTGCTTTATCGGTAGGTAAATGTTTATTGTTTCGGATCGACGTCATCTTCCAGGTATGCTGCAAAAGAAAGTTGCCAACGACCCGACAACACCGACAATCTCGTACTTATTGAAGCGTGCTGGTCGACCAATAATAAATCGGGCGGCGGCGACCGCGTGAAACTACCCGTACATGTTTTATTATGTAACCTGGCATATATGAATTTTATGTTGGTACAATCTCGCGTGTTATGTATTCAAAGATTATTACACTTTTGTTACCACGATTACAAAATATGTTAAAGTATACGATTACGCGCTCTTTTATGTCTACGTCTCAGAGCGTGCAATATGTATGCGTTTGTGTAGGCAACCGCAATTACATGCGTGCTAGTCTATTGCTTGACACGTAGGAGTTATGTTACATATTAAATAGCCATAAATCAAATTGTATAATAAGTAATTGAGGCAACATACCATACAAAAGTGTTAAACGATAGTTCAGAATTATTTAAATATAGTGTTAAATCATCGTACGCGGTAAGTACATACTAAATTGGGTAGAACAAAATTTGGCACTTACGAGGAATTGGAAAACAGGTATTTTATATAATGAAGAATTATTTACTTACTAGGTCCTGTATTATAAACGTAAAATAAATTTACTATACAGTTTAATGTCTTAGTAACAATTGTGAAACCAATGGTTACTAAGGCATTAAACTGTAGAGTAAATTTAACTTGCGTTTATAATACCGGGCCTTACAAAATAAATTTGAAAATAATCGACAATTGCTATTTTCTTGCAATTGTTTAAAAACATGTCTTAATCGCTATGGATTTAATATACTGTACTTATGTACTGGGTGTTCATTAATGTCGGAAATCGCCATTTTAGTTAGGAACTTATGTATACGAGGTTGACAGCAGAAAAAGTTACTAAGGTCACGAAGCAACAGAGTTGCTATATTGAGCGAAATTTCGGGGTTTGGGCTACATTTTAGACACATTTGGCGTTTAAAAGAATCTTATTTGGCGCCTTCACATAACGACAAATAAAAAATATACACTGCGATCAATAATTAACTGTCCGTGCCACTATTTTAATTTAATTTATAAGTATTTTATATGACGAGAATCTAATATCGAGCATCGCTTTATTTCGTGTTTTGTTCATTTCATATTTTTTTTCTCTTTCTCTTGTGTTTTTGCTTTTTTTTTTCAAAGAAATTGATGTTTTTTTTTATTTTGGTTTGATTGACGGTTCGTTTGTTTTATGTTGTCCTTTTGCTTTGTGCTAGTTTTTTGACTTGCAAAAGATTTCGGCCGAAGAATCGCCGATTCTTCATTAATTATTTTTCTTCCATCCATTCTTTTGTTTATTTTTTCATATTTTTTTTTCGCATTCCTCTTCGAATTGGTTTTCTCATACTATTGAGTACTTTTTATAGTTCTCTTTTGTTCTCCTATGAGTTTGTTTTTATTTGTAAAAACTTTCGTTGATTTTCATTTTTTTTTTTTTTTGTTATCGTAGTGTCCTGGTACTTCATTTTATGCCGTCGTATTTCTCTTTTGTTTATTTTTACCAAATTGATTTTTCACATTTTTGGATTGACGCTTTTTCATAATTATCTTTTGTTCTCTACTAATTACTTTTTTTTTAATTTTTCGTCAGAAGATTCATTTGATATTTGTTCGTCTTAGTGGTCGATTTTCTTTTGTTTTTGTTTGTCTTAGGTTCTTTACGCTTTCGTACTAGGTACGTATTTTTCTTATAAAATTGATTTTTCGTATTTTATCGCATTTTCGATTCATTTGCTCAGAGTATCTACATCTTGTTTTAACCTCATGTGATAATACGAGTTGAAGAACTCTGAGTGAGCGAATCGAAAACGCTATTGTTAACGCTTGTCTGTAGTAGATATATCGTTTCTCATTTGTTTTGTGTCTCAGTCGTGATTTTTTTTTGTTTTGCAAACTGTATTTGGTTTCTTTTTTGTTTGTTTTTTTTTAAATCGCATTGTTCACTTTCTTACAGTTTGCTTTAATTTCCTGGGAATTTTTGATTCGTCCGGAAAATTGTTGTTTTTCGTTCAGCTTGGAGTTGTCGATCTTCTTTTGTTTAGTTTTTTATTCACTTCGCGCCTTGTATTATTGTTTTCATTTTTCTTTTGTTTTTGATTTTTTTTGCAGGTTTTATTTATTCAGTTTTTTTGATATCCCAAATCGGCGCTTTTTGGTTTTTACTCTTTGACTTTGGCTATATTTTGTCAACAAGTTGGCGACATTGTCTGTCAAGCAAAAATAACCAGAAAATAACTGCGAGCAGGTGAGTGGCTCAGCAGTTAGCACAGCCGACTTTGACATTTGTGGCCTTTATTCAGTGTCGTGCGATTAAAATTATTTCATTTCAATTTTTTTCACATCCATACAGGACGCTTTTATTTTTTAAAAGAATTTCTTTATATCTAAATCACTTTCGTTTTTAATTTATACCAATTTATATGTACTACGACGCTCAACTTAAATGATCCTCCTGCATTCCTGAAATTTCGCGGGCTTTCTAGTTGTCAGTTCATCAATTGGATTCACTGATCGTGAACGAAATGAATCAAATGAAAAAACTGTGAAATGTTTTAACGATAGACCCTCTTGATTATTTTCTTTTCCTCGGTAGTTAAGTAATTAAATCAATTTAATTTTAATCGTTTTTCCAGAAGTATGATTTGTATAAAAATCTGTGTTTAGAGATTTCTCTTACTCTTTATTTTATTGCTTTTTTATCTTTAATTTTTCCTATTTTAAACCGCTCTGTGGCGTTTCATACTGCTTTTTAATCGAGAACGGAAAACGTAACGACGACGGCCAACATATCAGAAAGTTGACACAAAATTAGAAAAAAATAAATAAAATTATTATTATTTTTTCCAAATTTTGTTTACACCCCATTGCAAAGGATAAAACACACGTAAACAAGGCATTATTAAAAATGATAATGATAATAATAATGAAACAAGTAAAAGAGAAAATAAACAGGAGACGAACTAATTGAATTTTAAAATATCGAATATTCTAAGTGGTAACAACAATAAAAGAATCTGCTGTTGCGGATAGATCGAAAGAATCGAAGAAGATAAAATATAAAATAAATCCAAAACGACTAATTGGAATAAGGAAGGTCAAAAAGCAAGAATAATCAAGGAATTTTCATTTAACGAATTGTCAAAAAATTCTTTAAAACATGATTAACTAATCGAATTTTTTTAAAGCGTTCCCCTTTTTTTAGACTTTGGATTGACGATAATAAATAATAACAAAAAAAAAAAGGAAAAGTTGGACGTTTACAAATTAAATGCAACAGAACGGTTTTTGGAACACCTCGAGTAAAAAAAAGGACGACAAAAACTAGCTCGATGAAAACCAAGAACAAAAAACGGATTGAGGAATAAAAAGAAATTGGAATGATGAAGCAAATAAATAAAGAAGAAAAGAAGGACGTGTAGAATGAAAAACGGGAAAGGGCAAAAGAAAAAGCTCTTGGAACTGCGTAAAGTAAAAGAGTAAAAGAAAAGCGATTGACAGAAGTTACTTGAAAATGAAAATTATGAGAATAAAAAGGTGAAACGACTGAAGAACATTGGAAAATAATTTTTTTGAAGCTTGAATTCATGAATGTGAATTAAAGAAAAAACAGGATATTGGAGAATGAAGTGCAAGGATACTGCCAATGCAAACGGAAATCAGCGAAGCAGAGTAGATTATCAAATTAAAAAAAAAAAAAAACTAACACTGAATCGAAAAAAAGACGAGAAAAGAAACAAGGAAAACAACAAAAAAATAAGAAAATTACCTATTCGTAAAAAAAGGAACGAAGAAGCAAAAACTGTAACTTTCCTAATTTTGAAATTGAATTTTCTAATTCTTCCTTTAATTTAAAAAGTATTTTAATTTGATTTACACCTATATGAATGCAGAAAATTATTGAATTATCTTTAAAAACAATAATACTGAAATAAAAATCAATAAACCTACATAAACGACCAACACGAAAAGTGATAAAAGAGAATTAAAGCGCGATTGTCAAGTAACGAAACAAAAAATAAAAGAAATTTCCCGAGGAACAAGATAAAAACAACTGACGATCGGTGAGAAAGGCAAAATTAAAAAATAAAGAAATGAATTAAAAGACAATTGAATGAATTGGAACTAAGCGAATGCAAACGCTGGTCAAGAACTTTAAAAATCAGAAAAAATAAAGAAAGCAAACGACTATAAAAGAAAAAGAAAAAAGAAACACAAAAAAAAATGGACTGAAATAGAAAAGGAGACTGTGGTTTAAGAAATAATTGAAAATTAATCCCCGCCCACAATAATTTTTTATTCGTAGATACGTATTTCGACAGCTAAGCTGCCATCTTCAGTACGCTACCAACTTAAAAGCACTTAAAAAGATCTAAAAACAACCTAATCATCCTTATAAAATCATAAAAATAAAAAAAGATCTAAAAGCAATCTAATCATCCTAATAAAATCGTAAATTTATTAGGATGATTAGGTTGTTTTTAGATCTTTTTAAGTGCTCTATGCTCTATGCTCTATGCTCTATGTATCTAATCATCCTAATAAAATCATAAATTTATTAGGATGATTAGGTTGTTTTTAGATCTTTTTTTATTTTTATGATTTTATAAGGATGATTAGGTTGTTTTTAGATCTTTTTAAGTGCTTTTAAGTTGGTAGCGTACTGAAAATGGCAGCTTAGCTGTCGAAATACGTATCTACGGATATAAAATTATTATGGGCGGAGATTAATTTTCAATTATTCAAGAAAATGGAATTTCTGTTCCGATTCTTTTTTTTTATTATTCAAAAACGTTTGCAAAGATGAATGAAAACAGTTGCTCCATAAATAAATCTTTTTAGTTAATATTATTTATTCATTCCTCTTTAATCCGGTGAGGTTGTACGTTCGGGAATTATTCTATTATGAGCGTTACTGGTTCGCACTTGAAAGTTAATTCTCTTGGAACAATTCCAAGCGGAATTTAACAGCGGTGGCAAAATTTATTTCAAATAATAATACGTATCTGCAAGTGAGAAGGGATGGAGTCTGAATAAATGTTAAACAAAAAGTTTAAATTTGGATAAACAAGAGGGGTATGTTCGTTTGTTGCACTCTAGTTTGCACTCAGAGTATTTGTATCTCGTTCTAACCTCATACGTTAATACGAGATGGAGATACTTTGAATGCAGTGAATAAGAAAAGAGAAACTCAAGCGTTTCCTCTAAAACCGTCAAACCAACCTCAAATTCGTTCAGAAGTATCTAATTTTATGTTTCCTATTATTATTATTATTATTGAAAGCATAAAGCATAAGTAAGAAGTACTAATAGGAAATGTAATTTGAAACTCAGTTGCGTTCCAAATAAATTTAGATCAGAGGCCCCAGCACTAAAAAAAAAAAAATTTAATGGGCCTTCAGGTTCTTGCAAGTTGTGCACGAGCCGTCCGTGAAGAAGAGAAAAGGAATGCCGCGTGGTGCCTATTTTGGGCTCTGAAAATTCTTTCGTCGAAACAGAAAAACGCATCTCCCAATTTATTATGTATATATGTATGTATATATGCATAGCACAGCATAACCAAAGCGAACGCTCTTAGATAGCTTTTATACTTATGGTAAACACACGCGGATTTAGTATCTTCCTAGATGTTGTTAGCTTGACATTAAAAGATTTATGAATTTATTGAAAACGTAACTTGAAAAAAAAATGTATACATAACGTTTTCTACTCATCATGACTAAGGGTCGGACATTCCTAGGATGTCTGGTAAAAACCAGTGTAAAAACAAACGACGGTTTATACGTGTACGGCCGATGCGCTCTCACCCTCGCGCTCATTGTATCAGAAGCAACCGTTTCATGTAAATTACGTGTGTAACAGAATTGCCTTTATAGTTTCTTTCAAATTAATAATTATGAAAAATTATAATTCTTTAATGTAACTTAAAAATACTGGCGTAATACATTTCATTCATATCAATTATAGCGCCGTCACTGCAAAAAGAATGCGAGTTTATTTCGGAATGAATCGGTTATGTAAACAAGTTTTTATATCCAGTCGACCAGAACTGTCGTGGTTACTGCGTGCCGCATAGACTTCTCGGGTTTCGACTGGTTTATTGTTTTGTTTTTACAGGGCAGACGCGTTAGAGATTCGAACTTTTTCCGACTGTGATCGCTTCAGCATATTAGTAGTTCCTCGTATATTTAACGAAACCTAAATGCGCCTGGGTCTGATCATAATGTACACGTTTTATTTAAGAATGCAGCGTATGATGTAAGTGCATATAAGTAGATAAGTACGTAAAGAAAATATTTGTACGTGAGGTGATTTTAATGAAAATCGAAAACGTGACGACTTTAAAATGCATCGACGCGGAATTTCGATTTCTTTAAAAGAGTTTTCGAATCACTTACCCCCTCACTCTCGGTGTATGTGCATCGCGCACCTCGTATGCATTATTTTATATTTTTTGCATTAATTTATTTTTGTAAATTAAAAAAGAAAACCATGTTAATTTTATAATTGAAAAGAAAAATCAAAATAAAGTGACCTGTCGCGTGTTCGCCATTAATTTTTTTTTTTTTTTTCTAAAAATATTTCTCCACTTTTATTTATTTATTTTTATCCAAGAAACTGTACATACAAGTTTTTTTTTCTACGAATTAGGAGCTCTAAATTTTCCTCCTTTATTGAGTTTGGAAACGCGCTAAAATTTTCATCAAAATCATTTTAGATTTAGATTTTGTATTCGCCGGCATAAATCCGCCTGACTTGCCATTAGCATTTTTACTTTTTTTTTTCTTTCTAAATTACTAAATTAAGTGAAGAGCAAATCAAGGAAAAATTAATTTAAAATCTTCACGCGATGGTTATTAAAAAAAAAAGACAACGTTGACACGCCTTCGTAGTTGGTATCAAAGTGAAGTTAATTGCGTCAGTTTTCTTTTGCTTTGTTTCTAAATTATTGAATTATGGAGTAAAATATGGCGCCGCTATTTCATAAGCAACCGCGATATTAAAAAAAACGTTAATTTAATATCACGTAGAGGAGTTAAAATTCATTTAGGAGCGAAAATTAATTTAATGTCATGTTGATTAATTAAAAAAAAAAAACAAGTTTTGGCATTCATTCACAGTTGGTAACAAAGTGAAGTTAATTGCGTCAGTTTTTTTTCTTTGTTTCTAAATTATTGAATTATGGAGTAGAATATGGCGCAGCTACTTCATAAGCAACGGCGATGTAAAAAAAATGTTAATTTAATATCACGTAGAGGAGTTGATTAATTAGAAAAAAAAAACAAGGTTGGTATGCATTCACAGTTGGTAACAAAGTACAGTTAATTGCGTCAATTTTCTTCCGTCAATTGTTGTTAAATTACTGAATTACGGCACGACCATCGTTCGTATTTTGTTTTTTTGTTTTGTTTTTGTTTTTCCAAAAAGATATACGCGATATAAACACAAGATAATTTATTATTAATTAATTTCGGTAGTATTTTTATGAAAAAAAAATTGAAATTTGACCGGAATACGAACGTCAATTGTTTTTATTTTAATTAAAATCGATCGTCTTTTGTTTTGTTTTTTTTTTTTTTTTGACAGAAGCCACCAACACTGTTCGTTAACATATTCAAAACTATAATATTATTTGACGACGTACAAACGCAGTGATTTTTAGGCATTTGTTTCTATGAAAAGCAGGTAAAATTAAGTTAATATCATGACGAGAAGATGATTAATTAAAAAGAAAAAAAAACAAGATTGGCATGCATTCACAGTTGGCAACAAAGTGAAGTTAATTGCGTCAAAAAAAATTGAAACTTGACCAGAATTCGTAAGCCCAATTGCAAACATTTTAATTTTCTTTCAAGGCAAAATTACAGATGTGTCTTGTATTTTTGGTAAATAATTCGATCGATCGTCATTTGTTTTTCTTTTTTCTTGACAGAAGCCATCAACACTGTTCGTTGACATATTCGAAACTATAATATTATTTGACAACATACAAACGCAGTGATTTTTAGGCATTTGTTTCTATAAAAACGAAATAGTGTAAAATTAATTTAATATCCTGACAAGTTGATTAATTAAAAAAAAACTAAGTTGACATGCATTCACAGTTGGTAACAATGTGAAGCTAATTGCGTCAGTTTTTTTTTTGCTTGTTTCTAAATTATTGAATTATGGAGTAAAATATGGCGCAGCTATTTCATAAGCAACGGCGATACCAAAAAAAAAAAACGAAAATTAATTTAATGTCGTGAGGAGTTGATTAATTAAAAAAAGAAAAAAAAAACACAAGTTTGGCATTGGTTAATTGTGATTTTTAGGCCCTTGTTTCTGTAAAAACGAAAGAGTTGGTAACAAAGTGAAGTTAATTGCGTAAATTTTTTTTTTTGTCAAGTTTTGTTTGTTTTTAAAATTAGTCTTTCGCAAATCATAAAAATCCTCTTCTTAACCAACAAAACAAACCCGTAAACTTATGGGCAGTGTTGCCAAATCTGGTGACTTTCATTCAAGAAGTAGACAACAAAGAAATTTATGAAAGTTCTAAAAAAAAAATTGAATTGAATTCTACCATCGGTCGTATTTTGTTTCTTTATGTGTTTATTTCTTTTTTCGAAGAAGTTAACGCGATATGAACACAACATAATTTGTTTGACAATCGACGTCACGTTTTTTTTACGAAGAAAAAATTGAAACTCGACTATAATTCGAACACCCAATTGCAAACATTTTAATTTTCTTTCAAGGCAAAATGACAGAAGTGTCTTGTATTTTTGGTAAAGAATTCGATCGATCGTCTTTTGTTTTTCTTTTTTTTTTGACAGAAACCGACACTAGTTTTTTTAAAATTTCAAGAGCGCTTCTTTCGACATTGAGGACGTCAAAAAATATAAAAAAATATAAAATATTTGAGAAAGCACAAACGCAGTGATTTTTAGGCATTTGTTTCTATGAAAAGCAGGTAAAATTAAATTAACATCATGACGAGAAGCTGATTAATTAGAAAGAAAAAAAAACAAGGTTGGCATGCATTCACAGTTGGCAACAAAGTGAAGTTAATTGCGTCGAGAAAAAATGGAAACTCGACTAGAATTCGTATGTCCAATTGCAAACATTTTAATTTTCTTTGTAGGCAAAATGACAGAAGTGCCTTGTATTTTTGGGAAAGAATTCGATCGATCATCTTTTGTTTTTCTTTTTTCTTGACAGAAGCCGTCAACACTATTCGTTTCTTATGAAGAAAAAATGGAAATTCGAGTGGAATACGAATGTCAATTGTTATTATTTTAATTTACTTTCAATGTAAAATGATAAAAAAGTGTCTTATATTTTTGGTAAAGAAAAATCGATCGTCTTTTGTTTTTTTTTTTTTTTTTGACAGAAGCCGTCAACAATTCCTTGACATATTCAAAACTATACTATTATTTGACAGCGGACAAACGCAGTGATTTTTAGGCATTTGTTTCTAGAAAAACGAAATAGTGTAAAATTAATTTAATATAAGGTGCTTTCTTTCGCTCACAAAATCGTGATCCAAACGTGTTTTGATTCAAAAACAGACATTCTTTTCTTTGAATCTCTTTATTTTTAAAACTTGTTTGGATTGAATTATGATTATTTACAAATGAACTGCCAATAAAAAATTCAGGTCGGGTGTTTTATTGCAACAACTACGAAATTCAGGTCCAAACTATTCAAAACATGATTCAAACTTTTAAGCGAAAGAAAGCACCTATAGTGACAAGTTGATTAATTAAAAAAAAAATTAAAGAAAAACTAAGTTAGCATGCATTCGCAGTTGGCAACAAAGTGAAGTTATTTGCGTCAATTTTTTGTTTGTTTTAAAATTAGCCTTTTGTCTTAAAATAATAATACGAGATGAAGATACTCTTGAGTGAAATCACAGTCAGTTCAAGTGAATCGAAAACTATAAGCTCGTTTACTCACTTAGTTGTTGATGTTGTTTTCTTTTATAAATTCTAATCTCTAACTGCTTCCTGCATCGTTTTCTTTTTTTTTATTATTATTATTTACAACAACTCTTATCTGTAGTTCATTACTACGACGTACTGGTAAACAAACAATCCATTTTATTATATCACGATTCGACGTTTAAAAAATTCCGAGCCGGAGCACTTGCATAATATTTAGTTTCAAAACACACTTCGTTATCAACATATTATTTGCTATTTACTATTTGTTTCGCTCTGTGAAATTATTTTCTTGAGAATGCGAGGCGATCAAATTCACAACGAAAACAATACTGAATGTGATTTGTTTTTTTTTCGATTCAAAATTTTACCTGCAAAACGTAAATAATTGCAAAGAGAAAGTAGATACAATTTTATGTGCTGTAAAACTATGGTGAAGAAAACATTTAGGAGCAGTATCAAATAATGTATGTGTGTACTTACAGTGTGGGATTACAGTTTAATTTGTCGACAGGATGAAAGATAAGTCCGCAGCCTAATGAAATTACCGCTATCGCGAACTTTAACATTACATTGACACGGTAGCCTTAATTTCGTTTCTGGAAATTGTCGAGATCTTTCTTGTATGACATTAGACATTAGTAGCACACACCCATTTAAGATAATGGCGGTATAAATGCCCCATTAAAATATAAAGGGTTACAGGAAGCAAAATATTTCTTTAACTATTCTAAATTGTCAGACGAAACATCCCTCTGTTACGAATTTAAAGTTTGACTGATCTTTATTTTTATGAAGAAACGCTGGACTGTTAATAAATTTAGTTATAACCAAAGGGAGGACCTAAGAAAGTGAACTGCTTGAAGCCAGTTTGAGACAGCGGCAGTCCGACTCGACGCGGGGTCTAAATCGAAGCGTTAAATGTTCCTCCCGTTTATACGTGATTTTTAATCAATCAGTCTTATATCGTCATGGTAACAACGCGAATATAATTCCAGAAGCTAATAACAGCTCTTTCTTGAATTTAGAAACAACAATTTACTTGATTTAAATTAAATAGAAACACGACATGTCTCTGCAACACACTCTCTCGTGCGCATCGTGTCCGAGCATCGCAGTCAACCGCGACCTTATTGTGAATCATTCCGTCCTGACGAATGCATTATTACTTTGGCTTACCGATTGTTCACTATCAGCTAGACGCGATGCGCCGGCAAATATGTTGAAACGTATACACAATCTATTTATAACATCGCACCGCTTCGTTGCAATAGTAAACTGTTACACTTTTTTCTATCCGCCATGTAGTTTTAACGCTTAAAACCATTAAAACTAATTTATTTATGACTTATTCCTCAAAAACTCAAAATATTCCTCAAATTCTATTCACACCAAGCAGAACTTAATTCTACAATCTTAAAACAAAATTAATTAATTAATTTTGTAACATCAATCCTGCGACATACGGTACACCTAAAGTGACCATTTATTTTTTTTTAGAAAACGCAACGACCTTGAAAAATTGAACAAAATTCGATAAAAATACAAAATATTGCAACAAGTATAGTCCTCATACTTAACGGAGAAAGTTATGATGAGAACAGTGACTGTTCTCATCATAACTTTTAAAACAGTGGCGTAGCTAGAAGTCAATACGCCGGGATTCAAAATTCTCACCAGCGCCTTTTATTATTACAGCATTTATTATTAAGAGTACATAATTATTAAGCAAGACTTAAAAATATCTTTAGCTGTTTACTTTCAATGCTAAGTAAATCGGAAGTGCTTAATTGCTTTTGCTAATTCAAGAAAGTGACAAGAATTGTCAAAATTTTAGGTTAGAAAAGCTGTCGAAAATTTTCGCTGATTGGTACTGTTTCTCGAACACTTTCTTGAAGAAATTTGTCTTTGAAACTTCTTTGTCTTCCAGTATCTAAAGGGAAAAAAACTAATTGCGGCTGTAGATTAATAGATAGCGCTGTTTACGTTTGAAACTTTTTTTTAAC
This sequence comes from Prosopocoilus inquinatus, assembly GCA_036172665.1. Taxonomy (NCBI): domain Eukaryota; kingdom Metazoa; phylum Arthropoda; class Insecta; order Coleoptera; family Lucanidae; genus Prosopocoilus; species Prosopocoilus inquinatus. The sequence goes on along the minus strand of CM069871.1, from coordinate 9,522,120 downwards.
CATTTCTGTTCACCTTTAATTTTTTCTAAATTGGTTTTTGTAACATTATTTCTAAAAAATTTTCAGCGTAAAACAATTAATTTTTGCCTCAATTTTAATCGGTTTCCAAAATACTTTTATTTTTTTATTCAGTAATAACGAGTGTTCAATAAAAAAAAACGGTCAAGTGGGCTGTAGCAGGCTTTTGTTGTCGGAAACGCATGTCGTGATTAACATCATTTGAGTTTCAACTTTGACAAATTGACGGTTAATCTAACCAAAGAAAACTCGAAAGCTGCTGCTGCAAATTTTCTTCTAATATTTATACTTAATATAAATATTCGGTAATAAACATTTATTTTTGAAATGTCTTCTTTGAGTTAAAGTGAGGTTAGAAATGCAAGTGACGCTTCACGCTAGTCATATGAAGAAGCATACGCCAGACGTTCAGAATAAATTCATTCATCCGTTTTTTTTAATTGAACACTCGTTATAATGATAATAAAAAAATACGATTGAACTATTTGGAAAATAAGGCGAGATTCTTTTAAAATTTGAACATTTCTCAACCTGTAACAAGTCTGAAATAATTTATTCTTGCTTTAATTTTAATTGGCTTGAAACTTTTTGTTTGCTTTTTTCCGTTGTTCCTTCCTAATTTGCCAGTGCAATGGAAAAACAATTGAACTACGAATTGAAAAAATAGGGCGAAACCAATCAGGAAAGTTTAGGCAACAATTTTAAAATTAATCGATTTTGCTCTTCAAATCTAATTCGCTCGATTTTTTTCTTACTTCGCGCAATGCACTTGTTTTTTCTTTTCTCTTTTCTTGTTTCCTACTAGAATAAACACCGACTACGATGAGTCGAATTGCACTAAATCAAAAAAAAACGATAACATTTTAAAAACATAATATTTGCTTCAATTATAATTCGCGTGAATTTTTAATTCGCCGAGTGCTGTTGTTGTTTTTTTTTTCTTTTTTAATTTGCCACCCAGAGTGGAAACCAATTGAACTATGATGTGGAAAAATTGCACGGAATCGAAAGAAAAAGATTCTGGACGATTTAAAAAATAATTAATTCTTGCGTGAATTTTAATTTGCTTTCTTAATTTAGAAATATTGAAAACAATTGAACTATGCATTCCTCAATCGCCTTCGAGTTCTTCCTAATTCTTCTTAATTTCGTCCAAATTATTTTCAAACGTAGAGCTATCCACCATTCCAATTTTTTTCTAAATTGTTTGCTCTTATTCTTTCGTTTACAATTTGCCACCAGAATGTGGTTGGATGTAATATATGTATACATTTCGTGTGTTTACTTCAGTTGGCGCCTACCCGTAAATAATTTGAAAGTAGAATTCCTCTTTTTTGTCCACGACCCTCTCCCAAGAAGTTCTTGAGCTATATGAAAAAATAGCGTTCCTCAATCGCTATTAACTTCTTAATTCTACTTAATGTTGTTCAAATTATTTTCAAAAGTATAGCTATTCACAATCATACGATTTTTTTTTAAATTGTTTGCTCTTTTTCTCGTTTTCCCCAAAGCGGAAAACAATTGAACTACGATGTGGAAAATTGCACGAAACCGAAAAGATTCTGAACGATTTTTAAAAATTAATTTTTGCTATGGTTTTAATTTACCTGAGTTTTTTTATTCGTAGAAATGTCACGTGACGTGTTTCCTTTTTCTTTTAATTTACGAATATTAAAAACAATTGAACTACGTTAAAAATAGCGTTCTTCAATCGTCTTCGACTTCTTCTTAATTCTTCTCAATTTTGTTCAAATTTTTTTCAAACGTAGAGCCATCTACAACCATTCGATTTTTTTTAATTATTTGCTCTTTTTTTTGTTTTTCATTTTCCACCAGAGTGGAAAACAATTATTCTAAACGATTAAAAACAGATAATTTTTTGCTTCACTTTTAGTTTACCTGAAATTTTAAATTAATTTTTAATTTTAATTAATTAATTGATACAACTATGTTAAAAATAGCGTTGCTCAATCGTCTTTAACTTCTCCTTAATTCTTTTTTTAATTTTGTTCAAATTATTTTCAAACGTGGAAGTATCCACAATCATTCGATTTTCAGTAGCCTTAAAATTGTTGCCACACAGACAAAGATGACAAAGTTATGACTTATGGTAACAGACGGCGCCACAAATATTTTTTTTATTACAAATTGTTTTAAGAACATTGTTTCCGAAATTTGTTTTCGGCCGTTTTGAAACCATTTCTATTCGATTTTATTTATTCGAAATTATTTCTTGTAACAATTTTTTGAATTTTTACAAATTTGTCACAAATAAAGAGAACAAAGTTAGGAGTCAGGATAACAGATGGCGCCACAAATGTTTTCATTTTAATTCAAAGTCGTTTTAAGAACAACGATAAAGAGTGCAATGTTCTGGCTCAAGCTAACAGATGGCGCAACAGGTACATGTAAATTACAATGTAAATGTGATTAAATTCTTTCGCTTTTCTGTTTAAGTGTAAAATTCTTGATTTTCGTTTCTTTCCTTGGTCGTTGCTTATTTTTCTTTGCTTTTCTGGTTGTTTTGGATTTTTCTTTTGTTTTCTTTTTCACTTTTGTCTTGTCATTGACCGTCATTTGTTTTTGTATGTTTACCCGGAAAACTTTTTTTATTTTGTTACTTTTGTTTCTTGATTTTCGTTTCTTTCCTTGGTCGTCGTTTAATTTTCTTCAATTTTCTGGCAGTTTCCAATTTTTTTTTTTTTTCTTTCTTGACAGTCGTTTATATTTTACTTTTTGTTCTTGTTCCTGCATGTTCTTCACTCGCACTTGCTGTAGTAGTCTAATTTCAATTGTCTTAATTATTTTTGATTTAATCATTGATCGTCGACTGCTTTTGTTTTCTTAAATAAATGAATAATTTACATTTATTACTTTCTTTAAAAAATTATTGCTTGTCGTTCAGCTTAGCATTGTCGATCTTCTTTTGTTTTGTTTTTTGTTCGCTTCGCGCCTTGTATTTTATTGCCGTTTCTTCTTCATTTCTCTTTTCTTTTTGATTTTTTCACAGGTTTCGTTTGTGTTTTTTTTTTTTCTTAATTTGTTCGTTAATTTTTGATACGCCAAAATGATTTTTTTAATCCCAAACGTCAGACGAAAAGTTTAGGTCCTGCGAACGATACGATTTAAATTTCCCTAACTTTAGAAAAACTTGGCGCCGTTTGGCTACGTTTTATCATCAAGTTGACGACATTTCCTGTAAGAAATCTGACAACCCTGCCTCAAATTGGTCCTCAGGTTAAAAAATGCCGTCCCTTGTTTTATAAATTCCCAAAAAAAAATGCGCAAAGAAGATTTGAGGAGGCATTCTACCAATTTAATGTTCCAGCTTGGGTCTCCTAGGGTCCCTAGATTTGATTGACGTTTACGTTATTTGATAGAATTCGGACACAAACTGTCATTTTTGTTGGTACTTTCGGATTTTATGATTGGCTAACCTGCTTTGATATTATTGTTCACAGTAATTCTTGCACTAAGTTACCAAATTAGTAGAAGAATTGATTTATTTATTAATTAATTAATTAATAATCGATTGCGGTCGAAAAAATGACAGATTGTTTCCGAACTCAAACAAGCAAACAAATCTAGAGACCCAAGGATGATGGGGGCGCTAAGAATTTTCAAAGATGGCAACCCTAACCTCGATTGTTTCTTCAAGCTTACTTAAATCCTTTGACGTCAAAGATTATTTTGATCAAGGGTAGTCATGCATTTTAAAATTATTATCGGAACTTGACCAAATAATAATAATTTTTGATGTCTCGGTGTGAATAAAATCCGAATCTGGATTAATTTTTTTGTCTTCTTTCCAGAAGATGTCGACAGCGGTTCCGAGCGAGAAATCGCGTGCCCTTCGAAAAGGCGTCGCCAAGAGAACCTCCTGAACATAAGCGACGACGAATCGAACCAATCGCTGAGCAGATCCAGCAGCCTCATCCAATTCGAAAGCCTGGAGAAGCAGTGCCAGGACGTGTCGAGCAGTTCGCCGAGCATTTTCTCGACCTTCAGCTTCGACTCGCTGGAAAATCAGCGGAAAAACATCAGCGGCTCCGACGACCTCGTGAGGAGGAATTACATGGAAGTCGAGCGCGGATCGGATTACTACAAGACGTTTAAGATCGACGTCCCCAGCAAGGCAACCAGGCAGCTCAGCAGCGATTCGCTGCTGTATAATGCGACGAGGTTCAGCGGTTCCGATTCGAGCGAATCCAGCGAGGATACTTTGGATGCGACGAAATACAACACGTCGGTGAATAATTTGAAGACGTGGAAGAGTTTCGATGGCCTCCACGTTAACAACAATGTACTCAAAGCGAGTAGTAAAGTTTCCGCGGAGAATTTGAGCGAGGATAGCGGTTACGGCGATAATTTCTGTCAGTTTGCCAAGCTCAAATCAAGCAGCATACCGAATATAGCCATGTCGTCGCAGAATGTGAAGGCTGAGAAGTCGAGCAGCAGGAAGAGACCGTCGGATTACTTGGAGAAGTACCGCTTGAAGAACTGCAACGGCTTCGAGGCGTACGACGGGGAAATCTTCCAGAATTTCACGACGAATTTCGGGGCGAGCTATCAAGACCTCAGCATCTTCGATAGGTACGAGAAAATCGATGGGTTCGTGCGAAATTCCTCGGCGGCTGCGGCGAGGAGGAGGAACAAGAGCGATCTCTTCACGATCTTTCGGGCGGATGTGTTAAATATAGAGAAGGCGTCGGAATGCGTTCGGCCGTCTAAATTTAACGCACAGACGACGAGTGAACCGAACTTGCTCCGAGCTATCAGTTATAGTACCAGCGTCGGCGGTGATACAGCCGTGACGAACTCATTGTTCGATCAGGGTGGTGGTTATTTCGGGAGTTGTGTGTACGTTTCGAGTGTGCCGAAAGATTTGAACCTCGCCGAAAACATAAATATTTGGAACGCGGCGAGCTGTTTTGTGACGGGGGGCGGCGGCGACGCGACGTCGATTGCCGCGAAAAACTGGGACCTGATTGACCTGAGCGACGCCACCCAACAAGCCCAAACCATGAGCAAAGTCAGCGTTAAGAGCTTGAAGAAGAAGAAAAAGAATGTGGCGGTTAAGAAGCAGGAGAGTCCGCTGGCGTCTTCCGAATCCGACACGGACGTCTCTTTCAAACGCGAAGGTTCTTACATGGAGGCCATGGCGAACATGATCGATATGAGCGATGATGAATTCAACCCGTGCTATCGAGATAAAACCAAGAGGAGCACGATCTTGGAGTTTGACAAGATCATACTCAAAGCTATCTCGGAGACCAGCATACAAAGTCTTGGGACGAGCAGGGATAAGATGGATATGTTGTTCACGTCGACGCCCATTTTTTCCCAAAATAGGAACGTGAAGAGCACGCCGAATCTTGCCATTTACAACAACAAGAACAACGATGATGAGGATGAGTACCCTCACAATAAGCAGCAGAATCAGCGGAATTCCTTGTCGGAACTCCCCAGGAAAAGTTCTTTGATCAGCAGAAGCAGAAGCACCAGTAGAATATCTTCAGAGGTGGACGAAAAGCAGCAGACCATGACGACCCCCACAAAATCCCTGAATGGATCCACCAGTTCGAAGGGGGTGCATTTTTGCCCCGTCGTTGCTGAAGTAAACTGGCAAGTACGCGATAGTACAGATCGAGATTCCCAAAGTCTATCCAGCACTCCGGAGTTAACCCCCAAGAGACAATCCCCGCCGCCTCCGCCGATTATGCGACCTGAACCGAGGCTTCCGGAAAAAAGGGCATACGTAAGCCAACCAGATCTCCAAACCGGGGGCGAAGTAGAAGAAGAAATTGACAAATTCGCTTTCGCTCTCTTAAAACCCAGGCAATCAATCAGCCAACCTAATGTGATGATCCACAGGCGCAAGAGTGATATTAGGGAAGATGCCGATGGGAGTTTGGTGACGAATTACACGGATACCGACGGCGTAACTTACAAACACACTCATATAGGCGATGTTTACAAATCAACTCCCACTACAGCAGGCCGTCACGTGCCCGGCACCAGCAGGCAGCAAGAAGTGAAGGCAGAGAAGCCAGTGCCTGCGATGGAGCCGGTCGTGTCGCATCGGGCTTCCAAGTCGTCGTCCAAAACGGGAAAGCTCGGCGGCTTTTTCTCGCGAATCGCGAGCTTTAAATTCCCGTCGCGCAAAAGCGGAGGAGACGACAAGGGCGGCAAGCACAACAAGAAAAAATCACTGGAGGCCTCCAAGAACAAGGACAACGCAATCGCCGGACAGCGCCTCGCCACCAAAGAAGATTACATTTACATCCCCCTGAAAGGACCACCCGTTGGGCCGTGCAACAACAACGAAGCGGTCGACAACAAAAAAGTGCTTCAGGTGGATGGACGTGCAGATGAGAACGCGTGCTTAAGCGCGAAACCTCCGCTTCCGAAATTGCCGCCGAGGGTCGTGGGCGCAAGCGTAAAGAAGCGACCGGAGGCGATTGCGCAACTACCGGCTCCGGAACGCCGGACTATTGATTCCGGGGACGCGCTCCCCCGGCCCATGGAGCCCATGGGGCTGATTGAGACGGACCTCGACACTGAGGTAACTGTCATTACAAGTGGGGCCCATGTGAAGACGCGCAGCTTGATGAATCTTGGGGCAGAGGCGCCGCCTCGTAGCCTCGCAGCCCCCCCGCATCCCTCGAGACCACACAAATCCATGGAATTCCTTCTGGATAAACAAAATCTCAAAGTCGTTGAGGTAAGTTACTTTACTCCACTTTGTTTCCACATTTTCTTTTTGCGTAATGCACACACAAAACCGAAGGGGGCGAAAGCCCTTTCGTGTTTTAATTCGATTTTAATTTCTTAGGGGGGTTTTTAATACGCAAGCCATTTTGAAAAAAGGGAATTCAAATTAATAAAATTCGTCATGCATAATACATTTAATTGTTGAAACAAAATGCCTCTTGGACGATGATGACAAATACACGCATACATGACTGACAAAATCGATATTACGAATTACGATAGTGTTTTGCAATTTCATTATTTACGGCTGGCGCGCTCATATAATACAAACACCCCAAAGGGGGAACACCCCGAGGAATTTTTTTTGTTTTATTTTTCATTACTTATTACATATTTAGTTTCAGTGCGAGAACCCCCTTATCTCAAGACGGGGGGCAGTGCCTAATATTTTAGTTATAGTTAAACTAAGACATGGCAAGAGTTATAGTATGTATATATTTTTTTATAGTCATCCAGTACAGTGTATAGGTACAGCCGCGAGCATTAAATTTGGGTCGTCACTATCAATCAATCAAAACGTCGGTTTTAATTTCAGAAAACAAAAATTTTCGTGCAAATACTCTTGTTCTTTTACTAAAACGAAAAGGTGTCGAAAATAAATAATTACATTTTTAAGAGATTATTTCCGCTGTTCGAAATTAAGACATCAGTCTCCTTATTTTTAATAAGTACAGTTGCGGACAGGAAATTTCGGACGCCACTGTCATCCCACCAATTAGTTCAGTGTGAACCAGACTTTAGATACAATTAACCTCACTTTTGACTTCAGTCTAATTCGTATTAATACCGGCATTTAAACGCATCTGCGAATCAGTGACAGATATCTAAGTATTCTCTTGAAAGGTTAATTAGTATCTCTTTGGACATGATCGGATAATTTATGCTTGGCAGAATAGAAATGTCAAGTTGACATCGAAGATTAATTTCCACCAATAAACGTTTCTCCTTACTCGTACGTCAGTCAAATTGGTGTCTGAAATTTTCTGTCCGCAACTGTACAAGTCTTTGACAATCAATGACGACCAAAATTAATTGCTCGCGACTGTACACTTGATGGTCAACCCATTCAGTTGCGATAAAAGCGTGCTTAACACTTGTTAATTATCGTATGGAAATCAAGGTTTGATATCATATACCCATCCAAAGAAGATACACTTTTTTTTAGACAGCCTGAATGATTAGATACTGTTAGTTCCAGTGGCGTAACTATACAATAAGGGTTGCAACGATTGCAAAACAACCCGGCGGCGCCAAAACGCTATAGGCGCCTGCTTGGCTTCGCCTTATTTGGCTTGGATTGACTTTGAAACCATTTTCTTGTAATTTCTAACATTTTTTGCCTTCATCTTGTGACCGCAGTTTAAATGAGCTGCGCTCGTTTATCCAACTCCATTCATTCTATTTTTATCTTTTCGTACTTTTGTCTCATTTTTGATACAAGTGAAAGTGAGACAGAAGTACGAAAGGAGTTAACGGAGTTTAAAAAACAATCGCGGCTATGATCTCTTATTTTTTTTTTTTTTAATTGTCGAAGCAATGAAATTAAATAATTGATTATTACTTTTTGCATTTTTAATCTGTAGTTTTTCTTATTTTGTTTTTTGCTTTACTTGGTAAAGTTGGTAGAATTGGGATCGACCTTGGGCTCCCTTTTTCTTAAAATTAATTAATTCCTGGTTTAAATTTTTTGCAGTTTCTAATTTCATTCGAATTTTACTTTGAAATTTTTAATCCTTGACATTTTTCTCAAAAGTTCTTCTATTTTTCTAAATTCTTTTAATGTTTTCGATGTTTAACATTTCTTGTTTCGATTTTTGCGCACTTTTCCATTTTTAAATTTAATTCTCTTTGTGTGTTCAGCTCACTCAAGCTCGCTTTGCTTGAATTGACTTTTTCGCATTTTTTTTGTTTCAGTTTTATTCGAATTTTTTATCGTTTTCAAATTTTTGCAATTTCACTTTTATAAATTCTTTCCTTGGGCTTGAATTGCTTAGGGTCAGTCGTCTTGCTTGGGTTGGGTTGACCTTGAAACTTCTTTCTTAATTTTTTTTTTAAATCCTGTTTTAACACTTTCCTACTCTCTAATTTTTTTAGAATTTTTCACAATTTTTAATGAATTTTTATATTCTTCCTTTTTTCGATATTTAAAAAAAATCCTTGGCTTGGCTTCACCTAGGTCCGCCATGCTTGGGTTGAATTGACTCTGAAACTATTTTTCTTTTTCACATTTTTTACTTTTTTTAACATTTTTTATTTTTTGGTTCTATTTCTTGTACTTTTCGTACTTTTGTCTCATTTTTGATACAAGATCTCTATTTTTCTAAATTTAATGTTTTCGATGTTTAATTTAACATTTCTTGTTTCGATTTTTGTGTACTTTTCTATTTTTAATTTTAATTCTCTTTGTGCGTTCAGCTCACTCGAGCTCGCTTTGCTTGAATTGAGTTTTTCACATTTTTTTTTGTTTCAGCTTTATTCGAATTTTTGATCGTTTTCAAATTTTCGCAATTTCATTTTTATAAATTATTTCCTTGTGCTTGAACTGCTCAGGGTCAGTCGTCTTGCTTGCGTTGGGTTGACCTTGAAACTTCTTTTTTAATTTCCTGTTTTAACACTTTCCTATTCTTTATTTATTTTTTATTTATTTTTCACAATTTTTAATGAATTTTTATATTCTTCCTTTTTTCGATATTTAAAAAAGAAGTCCTTGGCTTGGCTTCACCTAGGTCCGCCATGCTTGGGTTGGATTGACTCTGAAACTATTTTTCTTTTTTCACATTTTTTACTTTCTTTTTTATTTTTTGGTTCTATTTCTTGTACTTTTCGTACTTTTGTCTCATTTTTGGTACAAGTGAAAGTGAGACAGAAGTACGAAAGGAGTAAACAGAGTTGAAAAAACAAGCGCAACTATGTCTTATTTTTTTTTCTAATTTTCGAGGCAATAAAATTAAATAATTGATTATAACTTTTTGTGTTTTTAATTTGTAGTTTTTCTTATTGTTTTTTTGTGTTACTTGGTAAAGTTGGTAGAATTGGGGTCGACCTTGGGCTTCCTTTTTCTTAAAATTAATTAATTCCTGGTTTAATTTTTTGCAGTTTCTAATATCATTCGAATTTTACTTTGAAATTTTTAAACCTTGCCGTTTTTCTTCAAGTTCTCTGCAGTTTCTTCTATTTTTCTAAATTCTTTTAATGTTTTCTATGTTTTAACATTTTTTGTTTCAATTTTTGTGCACTTTTCTCTTTTTAATTTTAATTTCTCTTTGTGCGTTCAGCTCACTCAAGCTCGCTTTGCTTAAATTGAGTTTTTCACATTTTTTTTGTTTCAGTTTTATTCGAATTTTTGATCGTTTTCAAATTTTCGCAATTTCACTTTTATAAATTCTTTCATTGGGCTTGAATTGCTTAGGGTCAGTCGTCTTGCTTGGGTTGGGTTGACCTTGAAACTTCTTTCTTAATTATTTTTTTTTAATTTCGTGTTTTAACACTTTCCTATTCTTTAATATTTTCCGAATTTTTCACAATTTTTAATGAATTTTTATATTCTTCCTTTTTTCGATATTTTAAAAAAGAATTCCTTGGCTTGCCTTCACCTAGGTCCGCCATACTTGGGTTGGATTGACTATTTTTCTTTTTTCAGATTTTTTTCTTTCTTTTTTTACATTTTTTATTTTTTGGTTCTACTTCTTGTCGATGTTTCACGTTCCGTAACTCTACTGATTGCACCACAAATAGTACATTTGTATCACGTTGGCAACGCTGCTTCTAAGTGGCTTGGCTAGCGTGAATTGTGCAAGTCAAATGTATTCCGCTTAGCGCTAGCTAGCGGCCGTTTTCTTAACCTAAAATTTTGACAGTTTATTTTAGTACAATTTCGACAGGTGTGAATTCTGTTACGTATAAAATTATGACAGTTTATGTTGGTACAATTTTGACAGATGTCATTTCTGTTACAATAAATCTAGCTTTTGAATTTTTTAACGACTATTAAATCGACGCGAAATGTCACTTTTATTACATATGACAAATTAGATTATAAGTAGGGTGTCTATGTTTGATTCACTTCGACTTACTATGAGAATAGTATAGGGTGACTCGCATGGGCGTATCCAGATACGGGGTTGATAGTCTAACCCTCAGTTTCACAAAAATTATTTAATCGCGGCTTAATTTAATAGCTTGATTAAAGCCTGTGATTGGTTGGGTGAAACAATATAATTGGTTGTTAATCAGAGAATTAAATTAATCGCTGATTAACAATTTATTTGTGAAACCCATCGTAAATCACATTTTTTAAATGTTTAAAAAATATGTTGTTTTTAAAAAAAAAAACAATTCAGCTGTACCTACTGTTAGGCATCCATTAATTATTGATAATATTAATTATTTTATTGTTTAAAAATGAAATATGCCGGGGTTTATAAAGTCTGGCTACGCCCATGGTGACTCGGAACTGTAACTAAACAGAGCCGAAGATAGACGCCCTGCTTATAAAAGTAAGGATCAGAATTTTACATTTTGTTCAATCAAATTAGAACAACGCAACGGCGAGCAATAAATCGAATAAAATATAAAATTCCTATCCTTAGCTATAAGCAAATTACTACACACGTTTGACAACTGTCATCTGTCAAATGCTAGTTAGTTTGGAAAGCCGTCGTCTCATTTCTGTCACATCTCCTTACACCTTTCAAAAAATGAAAACTAACGTGAACTTTTCAGTTGAACATGCGTTATCTTCATCAAACAACTCTAGTAAAAAAAAATTTGCATCCTGGTGGCTTAACTTTTAGTTACGCCACTGATTATATGATATGATAATACGGTTATACGATCGTACATATAAGAAACTTAAGCAACTCGGATTAATTAAATCAACCGATTATTATTATTTTTTATTGGTAATTGAACGGTAATAAGAACGGGTGGGGGTTGATCGACTGTTAGAAATGAAGAAAACTGTAAACTTTCGGAAAACCATAACACCCTTCACTGACCTACATAGGGATGATAAAGCAATAAAAGCGGGCCTTTGGCAGTAAAAGCTGCCTTATAAAAGTTGGTATTCAGCGCGTTTCTAACTATAAACACCGTTAACATTCAGAGACACTCACGCTTTTTATTCGAAAACTAAAAATTTTATTCTCGATTAAATAATTCCAACGCCTCTTGAATCACCCTGTGTAGTAAACATTGGATTATATTGATTATTATTTATTAAGCAATTCTTTTTTTTTCTAATATTGTATAAGGTCGTATAAGCAAATTAAGCAACTCGGATTAATTAAATTAATTTTAAATATCGGGTGTCTCAATAAGGGCGGCGGCCGGCGATACAGAGGCAGCAAACCGTAATACCTACAGCTTCGAAAGAATTTTTACCAAAATGTTCTTCTAATTGGATGCTTTGTAATCACTGTAAAAAAATACACCTTACGTTTAATTTTTTTTTTTTAGAAAGCTGTAAAAACTATTACGATTGCAAGTAGCACCCTCTAACTACTTTATAACAAAGTAGCCGGAGTCATTGAATATGAATTTTTTAAAACAGCTGAAAATTCACCGCTTTCAAACGAGCCGAAGTTCGTTAATTTCTGATAAAGAGTACGGAAGTTATATTTTTTAAAGTAAATAATTCAACTGTTCCACTCTTATTAATGACGATACGATAATAAGTCTAAAATCAAAGTAGTGCGGAATTAATTCTGCTTTTCAATGACACTATCAAAGCTGCAGCTTATTTTGAGACTTTTGCTAGTAAAATTAATTTTTATTGTTGAGCCCATTGATTTCTCCCCCTTGCGGTCAACTCAGATACATAAAAATGTTTTCTTAGTATTTCTCTTGCCCGCTTTGACTGTAATGTTTTTTTCTCCCGAAGCTGTAGGTATTACGATTTGCTGTATATCACCGGTTGCCGCCCTTACTGAGACACCCGGTATACAGTTTTTTTTTTTTTTTAATTGCGAACCATTTCTATGGTGAAATTCAAGCCGAGTGATATTGTACAACGCCGATAAAAGCAATGTGTTTACCGATACCGCTAAACAAATACGGAAATTGAAATGCAACCGCAAATACTTACGCGTGAATGAGTCATTAAATGTTGCTGTTTTCGGAGCGGGAATTAATTCGAATAAACATTTTTGCGGTCACACACGTAATAGCAATTAATACACGCGAAGTTATCAGTATAATTGACACGCCAGGGTACAAATTAATTTCTCGCTGCAAAAAGAAAATAAATGAATTGCGTCCCAAAAAATAAATTCGACGAAAACTACAACAACTAAACCTAACTGGAGTGCGTTCAGAAATGAATGAAGGGCGTTTGAATTTAGCGCGCTGTCTTATTAGTAATATTCCCCTTGCGAAGTTGGTGTTCCTGCTGGAATTTTTTTCGTCGTATATTTATCATTAACAAACGAAAACCATGTAAAAAATTTAAGAAAATAATCAAAAAAAATTATCCCATGTGCCGACCATTATAGTAAACTTGCAGCCAAACAAAGTGAGCCATCCCAATGACATTTAGTGACTTTTGATTATATTCACCAGTGTTGCAAGGTCGATGCACTTTACACTAGAATTCGAGTCTATTCAAAAGCACTTAGTGATAAAAAAAATAAAGCTCTCGGTGGGTAGTGTAACTTCTGATGTTTTTATGTGACAGTTGACAGTTGGTATAAATTCTAGTGTATTTAAGGGACAAAAAAACTCGACTTTTCAAGAAAATTACGTAGTCGCTGACAACAAGTTTTGTACACGCCAGGGTACAAATTAATTTTTCGCTGCAAAAACAAAATAAATTGCGTCGCAAAAAATAAATTCGACGAAAACTACAACAACGAAACCTAATTGGAGTGCGTTCAGAAATGAATGAAGGGCATTTGAATTTAGCGCGCTGTCTTATTAGTAATATTCCCCTTGCGAAGTTGGTGTTCCTGCTGGACTTTTGTCGTCGTATATTTTTCAATAACAAACGAAAACCATGTAAAAAATTTAAGAAAATAATCAAAAAAAATTATCCCATGTGCCGACCATTATAGTAAACTTGCAGCCAAACAAAGTGAGCCATCACATTGGCATTTAGTGACTTTTGGTTATATCTACCAGTGTTGCAAACTCGATGCACTTTACACCAGAATTCAAGTCTATTCAAGAAGCACTTAGTGACAAAATAAAATAAAGTTCTCGGTGTGTAGTGTAACTTCTGATGTTTTTATGTAACAGTTGACAGTTGGTATAAATTCTAGTGTATTTAAGGAACAAAAAAAGCTCGAATTTTCAAGAAAATTACGTAGTCGCTGACAACTAGCGAACGTTTTGTACACGCTAGGGTACAAATTAATTTTTCGCTGCGAAAAGAAAATAAATTGCGTCGCAAAAAATAAATTCGACGAAAACTACAACAACGAAACCTAATCGGAGTGCGTTCAGAAATGAATGAAGGGCGTTTGAATTTAGCGCGCTGTCTTATTAGTAATATTCACCTTGCGAAGGTGGTGTTCCTGCTGGACTTTTGTCGTCGTATATTTTTTTTTATTAACAAACGAAAACCATGTGAAAAATTTAAGAAAATAATTAAAAAAATTATCCCATGTGCCGACCATTATAGTAAACTTGCAGCCAAACAAATTGAGCCATCACAATGGCATTTAGTGACGTTTTGATTATATTTATCAGTGTTGCAAAGTCGATGCATTTTACACCAGAATTCAAGTCTATTCAAGAAGCATTGAATGATAAAAGAAATAAAGCTCTCGGTGTGTAGTGTAACTTCTGATGTTTTTATGTGACAGTTGACAGTTGGTATAAATTCTAGTGTATTTAAGAAACAAAAAACTCGATTTTTCGAGAAAGTCACGAAATCACTGACATCTAGCGAAAGCTTTGTGAAGGTCCCTACAATAAGGAAGACATTGAAATGACATTTGGTTAACATAGGTATAAAAAACATTAAATTGAAATGTTTAGTTGTTAGTATTCAGCTATTTGTTTTCCTTATTAAGAGCGCCATCTGTCAATTGCAGATTTCGCAAATATTTCAATATTTTCCTTTCTTCTTGCGTTTATTATCCTGAAGTACTTCTTGTATAAAAAATGATATTTGTGGTTATTTTAAATTATTTACTAAAAACAAAAAATACATAGTTGAGTTGCCATGGATACGCGTACAATGCATATATCCCATTCATTAGTCAGCATACTGCGTAACCATAGTAACGTTCGTGTTGTCCATCAATATTTGTTCATTGTTGCAGTGACATTTGACACTATAACTACGGCGCCAAATTCAAACAGTCGGCAATAGTTGAAAATCTCACAGTTTCTGCATTGTTTAATATTGTAATAATAGTCCTGCCTGGTGATATTATGAGTGACAAAATAAAGTAACCAAATTACTCCGACCCTACATGACATATTCAATAATTACAACTTTGGCCGATATGAAAAAAAGAAATCATTTTTTTGTCCGCAAGTTTACAAAAGTTAATTAATACCAACGTTAAAAAATAATTTAGCTAGCCCGTCAAGCATAGCATTTTTGAACGCACTGTATGTACAATTAATACAACTACGACATTCGGGGCGTTTTTGTTTATACAGGCCGAAAATAGCTCGTCTGAAAAGCGTATCACAATTCACAATCGATTTGATTCGTTTTTTTTTTGTTTTCAATCAACGAATCGGAGCGTCACGTGAAATGCTGCTTGCGATTAGTGTGTTTCAATTGTTTAAAAAGTGGGCCGGCCGCAAAATTAAAAAAAAAAGACAAACGAATTATATTCATCATCACGATTATTTAAAATTGTTTTCAGCGTGTGAACCTGGCGCGCTTATTTAAATCGATTATCCTCATTCTAAATTTACTATGACGGCAAACTCTCCTCTCTGACTAAGCACATCACATGAATGAAGCATAAATAATAAATTTTATTATTTCGTTTCTCTCGAGTCGTAAGAAATTTAAATATAACATATATTTTTTTTAAGTTAAGCGTTGCCCGCCCGGTTCTGTTTATTCTGGACATTTGATTTATTAGATTAGGTTATGTGTAATACCTTCGACATGTATTTGCAAGAAAAAAGAAACGTTTTTAAAAATAGAAATATAGATAAATAAGAAATTAGAAAACAGGAAGCCGAAATATTTGTGGTCTTCCGTTCTGGTTACTAAACATGGGAGTTTTCGAAAGCGCTGTGAAGTACTTCGGCGTCAGGAAATGTTATTTATTGCTGGAGTTCGGATGTTCAAAGTTCATTTACTTGACGTCCGTACTGTATAACTGACAGTATGTTGGCGTCACTGAAGATTTCCTGTTTTATTTAAATTTATTCAGAATATTCCAGTATCGTTAATTTTGAATCCTTTTTGTTTTGTGAAACTTACGATAGGTTCCACCATCGACGTTCCTACTTTCTGTTCACCCTGTATATAAGAAACTTTTTTTTCTCAAGAAATAATTAATGAATGTCAATCGTGCTTTTTACACCAAGAGCAAAAAATAAAATAATGAAATGCAAGCAAACGATGAATACATAATAATTTTTTTTCTGTTTGTAAAAAAAAAACAAGAGATAACCAAGAGGTCCAAAACTACAAAATTTCGGTTTTATTCTTTCTTTCTAAAAATAAAAATTACAGCAAACGTTAATTGCTTCTTAAATTGCTTTCTTGCTTCGTCTTCCAAAACCAAAAAAAGAAATATATATACAACAAGAGACGAGGCGTTTTGCAATACGCTACACTTTCCTACACTAAAAGGATATTGTCGAAAAACAAAAAATAAAATAAAATAAATATAGACAATTGACTGTACAGGATGATTCAGAGTAAGTATTCGATCCGTTAAAAACACTAGGAACGTTATTATTTGGTTTTATTCCGCGAGGATTTCCTGCTCTTGTGACGCAATGGAGCTGTACCAATGGTCACCAACCAATTTATATTTAAATAAAAACTATACATATTAATCCGCCCGCCCCCCCCCCCGGGCCTATAACATTAACCTAAACTTCCAAAAAAAAATTCTTATGGTAATTAAAATAATTTTTTTTATTCATTTCCATAAAATACTGAAAGCCATAAATATTCTTTTGCACAGGGTGTTGATTTTTTTAATTTTTTTCGTAAGCTCTGTGGTTGAATCTCCCTGTATAAAAAAAATATTTTTGGTTTTCAGTACTTTACCGAAATGAATAAAAAAGAAGACAAACAAAAAACAAGATTTTTTTTTAATATTGGTCACAAAATGCCTTTTTTTGAAATTTTGATCACAAAATGCCTTTTTTTTAAGTTGTGGTGACAAAATGCCATTTTTTTGAAGTTTTAGTCGCAAAATGCCAAAACAGAAAGTTTTTCGAAACCAAAATTAAAAAAAAAAGATCTGCCGGTGAACGAAAGAAAACAAAACATAAGCAACAACGAATTTCTAATGGTAGCGTGAAGTATGCAGTAGAATTTGTGTTCTGGCTGTTGGCAGTACTGCGCAAAGGCTAATAACGGCGGTTATTTTAATTTCTGAAACAAAGGAAGATCGGCAATTCCCTTGTAAAACTGTGAAATAATCAAAACGCCAAAGAAATAGCGAAATACAAAGAAATAAACGATAATTTGATTTCATTTTGGTTATTTTTACTTGCAAAAAGGTACGAAAAAACATTATCAAATGAAAAGAAACAAATGAAAGCTTGATTCTCAAATCATTCATTTGAACATTTTTTTTTTTTAATTTTCAATTGCTTGCAGCTGAACAAGATTCAATCCTTATCTTTTGTTTCCCGTTCATATGCACATCAAAAAAACAAAAGAAATAAGACTTGCTCTAAATGGCAAGAAGAAATTATAAAACGAAAAGAAACAAACGAAAGCTTGGTTCTTTTGAATCATTCGTTTGAAACTTTTTTTTTTTGAAAATTTTCAGTCGCTTACAGCTGAACGAGATTCGACGACTGTCTTTTGTTTTCCGTTCATATGTACATCAAAAAACAAAAGAAATAAGACTGGCTAAGTGGCAAGAAGAAATTATAAAATGAAAAGAAACAAACGAAAGCTTGGTTCTCTTGAATCATTCGTTTGAAACATTTTTTTTTTTTTTTGAAAATTTTCAGTGGCTTACAGCTGAACGAGATGCGGCGACTGTCTTTTGTTTTCCGTTCATATGCACGCCAGAAAACAAAAGAAATAGGACTGGTTAAATGACAAGAAAGAAATTATGAAATGAAAAGGAACAAGTAAACGCTTGATTCTCAAATCGTTCGTTTGAAATTTTTTTTTTTTTTTGAAAATTCTTGTTGCTTACAGCTGAACGAGATTCGATCGATGACGGTTTTTTTTTGTTTTCCGTTCATCCACATCAAAAGACAAAAGAAATAAGACTCGCTAAGTGACGAGAAAAAATTATAAAATGAAAAGAAACAAATGAAAGCTTGATTGTCGCTCGAATCATTCGAACTTTTTCTTTTTTCATTTTCAGTCGCTTGCAGTTGTATGAGATTCGACGACTGTCTTTTGTTTTCCGTTCACATACATATCAAAAAGAAAAAGAAAAACGAAAGAAATAAGACTTACTAAGCGACGAGAGACGCGCGCAGACGCTAAACATCGGCGGTTATTTGAATTTCTGAAACAAAAGACAAACGCAGAAATTAATAAAAAGAAAAACGCAGTGTGACGGAAAATTATAAACAAAAACAAGCAAAAAAAAAAACAAAATGTTGAAAGTAATAAAAAGAAAAACGCAGTGTGACGGAAAATTATAAACAAAAACAAGCAAAAAAAAAAACAAAAAGGGTTTGTTGGGATTGGGAAACCAAAGCCGTCAAAAAAAAAAAGAAGTTACCAAAAACAATTGAAAAACAAGAAACAACCAACATCAAAAGAAGATTGTAACTTTCGGGACGGAGTAAATCAAACCACCCACAGAAAACAAAAAAATAAACTGCGTTTTACTGTAATACGAAAAGTTTATGCGAGACGAAAACAATCCAGAAAAGCAGTGATAAAGAAATAAACAAAAGCACGTTTCGCAGCGGAAACTGCAGATTTTTCATTTGTTTTTAATTAGCGAATTACACTCCTCATTCAAGTCAAAAACGTCAAAGATTTCCTGAAGCTTCAATGGCAAGTCAGTTTTTTCAATTGCTTCAAAAAAAAAGAAGATGAAAACAAAAGACAATCGATTTCGCAACCAAGGTCAAATTGTTTCGTTTACACAGTTTTTTTAGGAGAGAAAAAACTTTGAAATTTATTATAAATTATGTTTGACACTTACAGTGCAAATATTAGGCAAATGGACTTTGCATTTATATATTTAAAAAAAGTTTTATTTTTATACAAATAGTAGTTAAGTAAATTGCAAATAGTTGCGTGCGCCGCGTGCCGCTCATAAGATGACGTCAAAATATGCCATTCCGATGCCTACCTATTACGTACCCATCTTCTTTAATACAATTTAAAGAAAGAAGGGCATGTAGAATTATTTCTATTGTCTTCTTCCATCTAAATTACTTTTCGGCTTTCTCCTTTTGTACTAAAACAAGAATTGTACAGAAATTATTTCTCTTTCTTTATTTTTATAGCAAAACCTTTCTTATAATTTTTTTTTTTTAGAACGCTTACTGTACGTACGCAGTTAGTTTCTCTTCAACCCAGAAACACGCCGATTTTCTTCTTGTTGCAAAAAAATAAGAAAGAAAGACAACACGGCACGGCAATTACACTACCGCCATCGCACTTGGATTTCCGGCGTCCGCAGTGAATTCAGTAATTCCCCCGCGACCGCTGCTTCTTATTTACTTACTTGATTTCCGGCAATTAGAAAGCTCGCGCGCGCAAAGTGAATTATCTCGGGCCTTGTTGTACTTACATACCCACTTGAGAAAAACAAAACCGGACGCCACTGGTAGAGATAAAGAAAAAGAGAAAGTTTTAACCGATTAATCGAGATTAAGGTTGTGCGGTGAAATTGTAAGAGACAGGCTCATAGGTACTTATAATGAATTAATTGCATGATTAATTTGAGCTTAAAATCGTTTCCTGATTATACCGGGTGATTTCAAGAGTTGTTGCAATTATTTGAACTGACAAGATATTACCGTTCGCGCTCAATAATGTCTTACACAAAATGGCGGACCGTCACTTTGGGAATCCCCCAATAATTTTTTTTTGACAAATCATAATTAAAAATGACACAATTCGAAAACAGAGGCTGTCCCATCTCATCTTATTTTCCTCGAAATCTATAAACATTTGATTGGGGCCCCATTCGAGTATTTTGCGACCTTTTAACGCGGACGGTCACTGCGTAAAATATTTGCGCAACTATTAAATTCACCCTGTATATCCTTCTCAAAAAAAAAAAAAAGTTGCTTAACACTGGGATTTATTCCTAGCTCTAACGACTAGAATTAGCACCATTGAGTTATTTGTGCATTTAAAAATAGCCGAAGCAATGGGGACGAGGTTTTCTGCGTGATTAACGAAACGAGAAGAAGGACGCTTGCATAAGTCATTTGGGGGCGCTGCCAAAATGAACCTAAACTTGTGGATTATTTCATCTTCGTTCTTTAAGATGAGAGGAGTATTGGGCATGTTTTGGGTATGTTTGGGAAAAATAGGGGGGCGGGGGGAAAATGCAGTGAATTATTTTTTTTAATATTTCTGATGGGTAGGCCACCCACAAAACCATCCAAGTGTTTTGTTTAGTAGCTTCGTGGGTGTTTTCTAAAATTTTGCCTTTATATTATTTTACAGGGCTGGCTGAAGGCGGTAAGCAAGGCAAGAGGGTGCCGAGACAAAAGGGGCGCCAAAATATGTTAATTAAAAAAGGATTAAAACGCAGCTCGAACAGTTTCAAGGTCAGCCAAAAACTCGATACAGCAACTGAACTCAACTCTGTTTAATCCAGGAAAAAAAATTTAAGTAGACAAAACATAATTTGAAAAAATATTTCCAATCCGACTGAACCTAGCCTAATTTCATTCAACCCAAGTAAAAATAAATTAAGATAAAGAAATATTAAGTAAAAGATTGTGAAAATGAAGCTCAACAAATCTCAAGGTCAACCCAATTCAACATAACAACAATTGAAGAAAAATTTTTAAATGCAAAAAATTGTAAAATCTGAAAAATTAAAAAAGAAACGATTAGGCGCAGATCGAGCGATTTCAAGGTCAAGCAAACTCGTTCAACTGAAACTCGACTCTACTTTCTAGCCCAAGAGAAAAACTAAAAATTAAAAATTTTAAGCAAACAAAAAATAATTAAAAAATATATTTCCAATCCTGCTGAACCCAATCTAACTCCATTCAACCAAAGTGAAAAATTAAGAAAAAGAAATATTTAGTAAAAAATTGTGGCCAACAAATCTCAAGGTCAACCCAACTTAACCTAGCTGAATTCAATTGAAGAAAAAATTTAAATGCAAAAAATTGTAAAAGGTAAAAATTTTAAAAATGATTAAGCACAGCTCGAGTAATTTCAAGGTCAAGCAAACTCGTTCAACTGAACTCGACTCTACTTTCTAGCCCAAGAGAAAAACTAAAAATTAAAAATTTTAAGCAAACAAAAAATAATTAAAAAATATATTTCCAATCCTGCTGAACCCAATCTAACTCCATTCAACCAAAGTAAAAAATTAAGAAAAAGAAATATTTAGTAAAATATATTGTGACCAATAAATCTCAAGGTCACCCCAACTTAACCTAACTATATTCAGATGAAGAAATAATTTTAAATGCAAAGAATTGTAAAAAGTAAAAATTTCAAAAATGATTAAGCACAGCTCGAGCAATTTCAAGGTCAAGCAAGCTCGTTCAACTAAACTCGACTCTACTCTCTAACCCAAGAGAAAAATTAAAAATAAAAATTTTAAGTAAACAAACAATTTTTTGAAAAAGTATTTCCAATCCAGCTGAACCCAATCTAACTCCATTCAACAAAAGTAAAAAGTTAAGAAAAAGAAATATTTAGTAAAAAATTGTGACCAATAAATCTCAAGGTCAATCCAACTCAACCTAGCTGTATTAAATTCAAGCAAGAAAATTTTAAATACAAAAAAATTGTAGTAAAATGTAAAAAATTAAAAAAAAAGATTGAATCGAATTTCATCTAATTTCATGTCAAGTTCAACTAGACTCGACCCAAATGCTGAACTACGTTCTATTCAAACTCAAGCAAAAAAATTTGAAATCAAAAAACCGAAGCTAAAAATTAAATGTAAAGAATTTTTGATGTCAATCCAACGTTAACTTCAGTCAATCCAAGTAAAAATTTGAAACAAATTAAAATGAAATTCAACCGAACCCATCCAAATTATTATACCATATTCCACTTCATGCTACACAAGTGAATTTCTTTTTTAAATATTTAAAAATAAAAAAAATTATTCATACCCATATTCAAACCCTATTGACGTCAACCTAACTTCATCTAATACAAGTAAAACTTTAAAAATCACTAGAAAAATTTAAGGTAAACATTTTTTTAAAAATTCGAAATCAATTAAAATCAAGTTTGACTAACGTCAAGGTCAATCCAACCCAAATGATCTCAACCTAACTCCACTTAACGCAAATAAAAATAAAAAATTGCAAAAGAAAATATATAAAAATTGTAAAATATTAATTAAAATCAATAAAAATTAAGCCCATTTAATAACAATACTAATTATTGTTATAATTAACCTCAATGTCAACATAACCCAACCTACTTCTATTCAACCCAAGTAAAAATTTTTAAAACATAACGAAAAAACATAAAAAAATACCAAACTTAATATTTCCGAACTTACAACCAAATAAAAATTAATTCGCCCATTTTCGTCACCAGTTGCCATTTTAGAAAAAAGTTAGCCTAACGGTAACCATTCTTTTTTTTTTTTTAAAGAATGGCGCCAATTACTGTTTTGCGTAAGGTCGCCTGATACTACTTTTCCTGTTACTTTACATAAACCAAACAGAAAGAAATAAATGCATTTTGAAAACTTTCCTGGAAAACGCCCATTATACAAAGGGTGATGAAATCAGCGTTTAAGGTGGCTCGTCATAGCCTAAACTACCATAACATCAGCCGAATTCCAAATTTGGTTTTACTGCTGGAATAAAAATGATAAATTGTAGTTACGTCAATTTGACAGAAGGTACGCAGTGCACGCACCACTATGGCGGAACGAAGGTCGTTTTCTTTAAACTTCCTCCCCAAACGCCGAAAAAAAAATAATTCCCATCGGAAATTTTCTTTTAATTATGAGTATATCGGGTTTATAGATAACTTCTGCTAAACTACAATACCTCGACGTGCAAGCCATTAATATCGCACCTGTAATGACTAAATATTTAACTGTGTGTCTTAAGCCCCGGGCGTCCGGTCAGCAGCTCATTATTTAAATACAACGGTAGGTGTCCACGGAATTACCGATTGCAAAACCATTCGGGCAAGAATTTGACCTAAATGCATACTTTTAAACGTGACTGCAACTACCCACTTTATTCGCAACGTGCGGTATTGCGAATTGAACACGCGATACACCTGGGACTAACGAGGGAGATTAGGCAAATATCCAATTTAAAAAAATGCGTAGGAAATGGTTGCAAGATTTTATTGTCTGATGGTTAAACGTTGGTCAAAGTTTTTAACATTACTTTTGGGTTTGTGCTAACCCCCTTCCGTACCCAAGGGAAGTAACTGAGATACCCCAAAAAATATGTTAATGAAAATTTTCTTAAATTGTGAATTGAAAATGGTAATCTGCATTCCAGTCCTCTAAAAGACTGCCATAAATATATTTCTTGTAAAATTATTTAATTAATTTTTTCACATTTATTTAATTAATTTCTTTACATTTTAAATTATTGAAGATTTTATCATTGGGGTAACTTAATTACCCCTCTTGAACGCTTTTGTAATAATCGATTCAACAATCCATCGTATCATCGAAATATCGTTTCATTAATACATCGTTCCAACGATTCATAGCGTTATCGTTCCATCACGTCGTCGATCCAACAGTTCACCGATCCATCATATCATCTATTCTTGACATCATCCATCCATCGCTTGATCCATCTATCGTTTTATTGATCCATCGTGTCATCGATCCGTCACTTCTTCGTCCCATCGCTTCATCCATCTGACGGTTCATCGCTCAATCGCTTGGTTGATCCATCGATTCAAGGTTCCGTCCGCCAGTCGATTCGGGGTTTCATTGATCCATCGCTTCATCCATCTATAGATTCATCGGACTATTGATTCATTGGATCATTGCATCATCGATCGTCCCCTGGATCTATATATCGCTTCATTAATCCAGTGATCCATTACTTCATGAATCCATTGATCCATCACTTCATTAATCCATTGATCCATCACTTCATTAATCCATTGATCCATCACTTCAATAATCCATTGATCCATCACTTCATTAATCCATTGATCCATCACTTCATTAATCCATTGATCCATCACTTCATTAATCCATCATTTCATCGACTCATCGTTTCATTGATCCATCGCATCATCGATCTATCATTTCATCCATAGCTTTGTCATTCCATTGCATCATCGATACATCGTTTCATCAATTTATGAACAAATTCGCCCGTGAAGTGATTGATGGCAATTTCTTTGGGGTAATTCAGTTACCCCGCTTGGCTTTTCACGTTATTTTTCAGAGCTTGACTACAGAAGGATTAATATAAAGGGAGATGGGGGATGATTGCATTACTTCTTGTAATAGTACGTTTTGGTTCTCCTTCCTTTTTTTCACATTGGAACGGGAATGGGTATTTGAGCGATGTTCCTTCCTTCCTTCCTCCTTCGGCCATCTTTTATTTTTCAAATATAAAATGGTATTTAGACGATTTCCTATGCGTTCCAGAAGATGTCCAGATCAGTTTTTGACGTTTGCCTGCTTCTCCTCTTCCAAATCTGGAACTCTCGTGGCTCCTCTTCTTATATCACCCCAGATGACATTCTCTTGGCCCTTTTTTTATTTTTCGGCGGCATTTAGGCGATTTTTCACACGTGGAAGTTAAATTTCCCTGTCACTCCTCTTCCAATTTTCAAACTCTTGTCACTTAAGATGATGTGTTGTTGATCTTTTCTACTTAGTACGTATGGAATGACATTTAGGCGAACTTCTTAGCGTGAATAACAGTTGCCCAAACGACATCAAGATAATTTTCCTGCCATTAATTTTCCAAATCCATCCGAATTCTCATGTTTCTTGTTCTTACATCATCCGTTTTCCCTAAATCTATTCTCCTCGGTGTTGTTTTCTCTCTTATTTTGGCGATATTAATGGTCTGTTGCAAGTTACCAATAAAGAGTACATAAGACACAGTTAGTTTCTTCTACACATACAAGAAAGAATGGTGGAAGTAGCAAAAAGACCGATCAGAAAAAGACAGCGAGGAGAAAAGATGTAGGGAAAACGGTCCAGGAAACACAAGAATTCAAGTTGAATTGGAAAAATAAATGACAGAGGAAATGCAAGGCAAACAGTAAAAGAGATGACTCTTCGAAGGAAAACAAAAGGAGAAGAACCTTTGAAGGATGGCCTGAAGAAATGTGAAGACGTCGGAAGAGTAAGACCTTGAATTGAATGACACCGTGCCATAGAAGGCACTATGCGAAAATCTTTGGGTTTTTATTTCCACCATTCTATCTAGTTTCTGCGATAGAAATGCTCGAGTGCTTTTAAAGAATGGGTGATTAAGGGTAAATGATAAAAGAGACGAATCTTCAAAAAAGAAAAGTGGAAGAATGTTTTGAAGGAAAATGGGCGAAGAAGTTAGACGAGGAAGACCTCGAATTGGGACATATCAAGAGTCAGAACTGCTTTACTAATGGTCGACAGTGAAAAAGATCACTATTCGAAGGAAAAGGAAGGAGAAGGACGTCGGAAGAAAGTCATGGAATAATGCAAAGAGGTTGGAAAGGGAACGTACTGAATTGGGGACGTAAGAGGCAGAGAAGACACGATACATACAAAAAAAAAAAACTTGGTCATCTAAACTGTACTAAAAGGTTTTGCTGAGTGAGACTGACCATTTGAATAAGTGATTGTGATGTTCAAAATGTTCACCTGAAGACATATTATAATAAATCGTCGCGTCGGTTGTTTCAGGAATTTGAAATATTCGATTCAGATATTAAAGAAGGCACGTCATTAAGGCTTCCTTCAGTAAGGCTCCGCTTAAAATAGATATTGTTTACCTTACAACATTACCCATTTTAATTACCTTACAATGTTATACATTTTAAGAACATACTATGGGGGAATAGACATAAGAGAGTTGAGATGGTCCGAAATTGGAAACGGCCCGTCCTCGTTCTTTTCTTTATTTTTATCTGTCTCAGTTATTTCCCTTCTTAATAATGACCGATTCTCTTTCACTGTTTTTTTTTTCTCATTGTTGCTTGCCTTTTGTTACTTGAACCTAAGCTGTTCCTCTTGCCTTCACCACTAAGTTCCTAAGAGTTCTATTTTCTCTCAACCATTTCATTATTTACTACTTCCCCGTCTTCTTATCTCTTTCCAACCTCTGGCCCTCTTTCCTTGGTAATATGTTTTTAAACGACTTCTCTTTTCTTAGTTTCTTCAAATTGTACTGCCAGTGGATGTTGTTGGGTTTCTTTTTCTTCTTGCCCATTCTTTACTATTCTTGCGATGATGATTTGCCTCTTTCGCGGCCTTTCCTCTCTTACCCCCTTCATTTCTTCTTTCAATAGATTTTCTACTAGGCTTTCTTCATCTCGTCTTATCATCCCTTATATTTTCTGCCGGCCTTTCACCTCACTCAAGGTCTTTCGGTTTGTTTTTTTTTATCCCAGTCGATCTCTTCTTTCGGAACATTTTTAACTGACCTTCGCCGTCTTTTTAACTGACCTTTTACTTCTTAACCTTTCTTCTTCATCTCCCTTATACCATTCTCCTCGTCCTTTTCTCTATTTTCACCTCTTTCTTTTATTTCTGTTAGTAATGTTGATTCTTATTGTTTAATTAATTTTTTCTCTTTGTTTCCTTTTGCTAATTAAACAACCTAACCCCTAATCTCTCCCTCCTTCTCTCAGCCTATTTCGTTCGTCTTCTCATCTGTTTCTTATCTCTCACTCTGTCTGTTATTTTCCTTGCGTTTGTGCTTAAACAATTTCTGTTTTTTTTTTTTCTTATTTCTTTTCTTTCTTCTGTATTGGCAAGGGATGTTGGATTTGGGTTTCTTCTTTCTACTCTTCTTGTCCATTCTCCTTGCGACTTTTTGCTTTTAGCTAGCCTCTTTCAAGGTCTTTACTCAATATATTTCTTCAATACATTTTCTACCTAGCTGTCTTCATTTTTAATAATCTTTTTTTTGTGCAAATCGTTTTTGATTGGAGTGAATCCCTCGAGCAGCCTCTGTACCGCTGTTTCAGCCCTATTTGGTAGCTCTAGAATTCCACTGGCTTCAATTGTCAATCCTAATGCATTGTTAGGTCAAAAAGCGATCGTAGGACGTCGCTGTTTAAGCTATTCATTATTCTTTTTAATGTTACATTTTTTGTCATCTTTTCACCTCATTCCAGATCTTTCCCATTTTCTATCCCACCCCATCTATTCTCTCGCAACTCTTCTTCTTTCTTCTTGATCTCTCCTCTACGCCAAAAAATGGTTCTTCTTGTTTAAATGACTCTTCTTACTTGAAGTATTCACAGACAGTCTTCTGATCTTCTGAATCTTCTTACTTGAACTATTCACAGTCAGTATTCTGATCGTTTGCTCACCTTTCCACTTCCCTCGTGGTGACTTATTTCATTCTTGGCTTCTTCGTCCTCTTATCCCTCTTCTTTATTTCCTCGTCAGTTATATTCTTTATGTTTATATTATTTATTTTGCTTTTTTTCTTCATATCGTCAGGCCTCAGTGTGATTTAGGTGTCGTCTTCTGACTTGGCCAGTTCTTGGTTTATTTCTTCCTCTTCCATAGGATGCCCTCTCTTCTGATTTGGCCGTTCTTTTTTAACCTTCCTTTGTAGTTCTTCCTCTCCCATAACAGATGGTGTGGGTTTCT
This sequence comes from Prosopocoilus inquinatus, assembly GCA_036172665.1. NCBI lineage: Eukaryota > Metazoa > Arthropoda > Insecta > Coleoptera > Lucanidae > Prosopocoilus > Prosopocoilus inquinatus. Next base: position 9,494,275 of record CM069871.1, on the reverse strand, counting down.
TCGTGGGTTTCAATTTTTGCCCCGTTTTGACTAAGGACTAACTAACTAAGGATTCCAAGAGTGTTCGTATTTTTGATAATTATAAATAGTGTAGTTAACAACTACTAAAGGGTACGTACGTACAAAAAAAATACTGAAGAATCTTGCTGACGAAAACTATGCGTAGTTTTTATTACTTCTAACGGTAAACATACGACCAACTGGTAATTAAACGATGAAGAAATAGCGGACGAGCGGTACACGTCAACTTCGTGACTTGAATAGTCGAATGTGAGTGAGCATTCGAATTGAGTTTTTTTCTTTTTGTTTTTTTTTTCTTCAAGTCACCGCCGCCGTTTGGGCCTCTGTCTGTGTGGCATGCCCTCATTTTGGGCATGGCATGCTGAAATGCGATGCCCATCTCTAGAAGAAACTGGAGCACATGTTCCTCATTGCATTTGGACAACGCACCGCATTGTATCTCAGAAGGCACACATCCAGCATGCGGGTGCCAAGTTAAAAATAGACGGCGCAATTTGTGTTTTTAATTAGTATGCGTGATTTCTCAACTTAAGGTCGGCCCCCCCTAATGAATAGGTTCATAGTTGCGCGAGTTCATTACGGTAAACGGCCGGGTGAATTGGGATCGATTTAATTAAGACATTAATGAAATTCGGTCGCCGCCGCCGCTGGTCGAACGTGAGGGGAGGAGAGGAGGGACTGGCCGGAAGTTTTCGTTGGTTGGTAAACAACAAATTTAAAAATGATTGGTTTTCTAACATGTGCTCATAAAGTCGTACCGTGATCCCAGTAGGCCTTGGAGGAGTAAACGTGCACCTTTTCTTAGGGCATTTCGTTAATCAAAATTGACATTTCATTTGACAGACGCATGTCAAAATACTGGAAGAAAAGGCAAAGATTTTTTTTTTAATTTATCAACTCTTGCTATGAAATTTGGACGGCATGTCTTAGCTTTGCTATGAAATAAGTGTCATCGCCCGTATTTAGATTATTTTATCGCAAAGCTGAAACGTGCCGTCCAAATTTCAAAGCAAAAGTTGATAAAAAAGTTGCTAATCGTTGAAATTAAAACGAACGCTCTGATTGACAATGACGTCCAAAATTTAATGCTCACGCCTGTACATAACCTAAAAATTTATAATATTGTGAATTCATTGTTTTGTTAGTTTTACAGTTTCTTGTTGTGATGAAGCAATAAATAATAAAATCGTTGCGAAATATTGATTAGGGACCGAATTATCGTGGAATGATCGCCGAATGATGAATCCAGTGATGCAATCTGTTTAAAACCAACTAGAATAAGAGAACTACTGTCGATCAATCTGAGTGATCCATCAAACAATAAAAGAAAGTGCTTGATGGAACCGATGCCATCCAACGGGCTTATCGATGAAATAAACCCAAATTTAAAAGATTTTAATCAAAATAATACACATTATTTAAATATCTGAGTAAATTATATAACACTATTAATATCAGTACATTTTTATAAATATTTGATAAACACATAAACGAACACATAAATTTTGATCAAAATATTGACAGTCGGATATCAGCTTTAAAAAATGTTTTCATTACCAGAAAGGAAAAAGAGGAAAAGTTTCCAAAAACTCCAAAAATTGAAAAGAGAAAGCCAAACTTGTAGAAATAACTGATCGAGGCACGAACCTAAATGTCCTGTATAAGATTATGATCAAGACAGAGTTTTGCAGCGAACCTTGAAACATACCTCGGCGACTGCAGCCTATACTCATAAAGTCTATGAGTACTCGAACGATAAATTTAATTATTTCTTATTGCTCTAAAAACTGTCAAATTGTTTAATTATTTACAATTACAATTCGGAAGGCAACGTTGCCGTTAACTGATCGCCTATAAACATCGCTTCACTTCTCTAAAAACTGTAACCGAACTGCGGTTATGCTGTGGTTGAGGTGCGTTTCAAAATTCGCTGGCGTGGCCGAGGTACATTTCAAGAAAGCCATATTTAGGCATAATTAAACATAGAATGTTTCCAGCTGGTTGCCAATTCTAAGTTTCTTTAATCGGACTAATGTTTGTTGATTTTCATAAATACTTGTCAAAAAATATACTAAAGCTGGTTTTAAAAAACTAAAAAATGTAAAATCTCCTTAGGGGTCGTTTACTTTTATTTGCACCCGATGGTACATTTCAAGATTCGCGTGTTTAGAAGCAATCAGGCTTGAGATACATCGGCAGGGTTGCCAACTAATTTTGTTTCAAATTTGTCTATCAGAGAACTGTTGAACCATAATTCAGTCTAAACAAGTTTTAAAAATAGAGAGATTCAAAGAAAAGAATGTCTGTTTTTAAATCAAAACACGTTTGGATCACGATTTTGTGAGCGAAACAAAGCACCTAAAGTATGCAGACTTCCGCCATTTTGGCTCCACCTTCTGGCGGCAAAATTTTAAATGCATTCCTTGACTAATCTTGTTTTTTTTTTTTTTCAATAATTGTTAATGAAATGTTGAATCATCGGTTACAATAAACATAAATTTATAGATTTTATTTTATTTCTCTTCAAAATATCGACGGACAATTTCATTAGCAAAGGGTCTTACGCTGTAGCTGAGGTGCGTTTCAAGATTCTAATGTCGTGGCCGAGGTACATTTCCCAAGGTACGTGTGTTTAAGGAAGCACCACTTTCAGCATAATGACGTACTGAACTACGTACTATTTTTTGTTTTCTATAAATACCGTGCGCAATCTACTCAGAAAAGTATTTTCTAAACTCGTATCGCTTTTTAAGCGCTGCACTCACTCGTACTCAAACAATTTCGGAACTGAAAGATTTTTTTTTCAGTGTTAAACATAACACAGCGAGTTGTGTTTATAATTTTTTCTCGGGTTTTGATATGTAAAATTCCCGATTTCTCCCGCAAATTTGTATATTCCGCAAAATTCCCACGACCGCACATTGGGGCCAAATAGACCTACAGTTGGCGAAAAATAAATTAATGCAGATTTTGTTAAAAGATTATGAATAAAACCCGTCTAAATATTTAAAACTACTTATTTACTAAAAATTTATATTTTCTCACCATTAATTTGCGCCCTGGATAATTGTTCATGTACAGGTTTTTTTTTATTCTTTGTACAATATGTAGAGGGTTTATTTTAGGAATTACAGAAAAACTTCAAAGGCAAAACTTGTAGAGTTTTATGTCTATTATCTTTTAGAGTTATCACAAGGGACAAAAGCGCATCGTAAGTTGGAGAAAAAAAAATACAATTATTGTTTTTTTTTTTTTAATGGAACACTGCATATTGTTTGCTAAAATGAAAGATCCTATTTTCCTGATTTCAAAAACAGATAATGTGTGCATATTTGGAAGAGACATTTGTGACATATATGAGGTTACAATATCAATAAATTAATGTTTAAAATACATATTAAGGCGGCTTGAAATTTTGTTTTTTATTAAATCATTGTGTAGGGTTTCCAGTATTTGAAATTCCATTGTTTTTTGTTAACTAAAACAGTTATTTGGAACTTTTGCAGGCCATCTAGATTTTTTAAACGTCATTATGCTGATATTTTAAACTTAATTTTATCACGAACGTTCCCTCCAAATGTCAACACATTATATATTTGTTAAATCAGGAGAATATGACCTTTCATCGTAACAAACAAATATACAGAGTGTTCTATTTAAAAAAACCAAAAATTGTATTTTTTTTTCTCCAATTTGCGATGCGCTTTTGTTTCTTGTGACAACTTTAAAAGATAATAGGCATAAAATCCTGCAACATTTGCATTTAAAGTTTTTCTCTAGCTCCTAAAATAAAGTCCCTAGGTGTAAGGTGCAACAAAAAAAAATTGTATAATATTTTTTTGTCTTTCGCATTTATTTTTGAAGATGCACGAAGCGTCTTTTGAAAATGATTTGCAACTCGAAGATATTAATAATTAAACTAAAAATAAAATGTTTTCTTGGAGAATACTTTAATCCTAACATAAAATAGCGACATCTTACTATAAGGAGGAAAACAAGGCACGAGGGCGCGAGCTAAAAACGATTTAAGCACAACTTGAACAATTTCAAGGTCAACCAAACTCGATCCAACAACTGAAATAATTTTTTTTTTTTAATATTAATTACCATTAATAAAAACCAAAAATTGTATTTTTTTTTTCTCCAATTTGCGATGCGCTTTTGTTTCTTGTGACAACTTTAAAAGATAATAGGCATAAAATCCTGCAACATTTGCATTTAAAGTTTTTCTCTAGCTCCTAAAATAAAGTCCCTAGGTAAGGTGCAACAAAAAAAAATGGTATAATATTTTTTGTCTTTCGCATTTATTTTTGAAGATGCACGAAGCGTCTTTTGAAAATGAATTGCGACTCGAAGATATTAATAATAAACTAAAAATAAAATGTTTTCTTGGAGAATACTTTCATCCTAACATACTCGTAAAATAGCGACATCTTACTGTCGCTTTTTGACCTGACATTGCAGTAGGATAGACAAATTGAAGTCCCCCATGCAAGGCAGCAATGCTTGCTGTCAAAGCATAATGAAAATTTTTAGAAAAATTTTGAGCAAATCCCGCTTGAATTTGTCTATCCTACTGCAATATCAGGTCAAAAAGCGACAGTAAGATGTCGCTATTTTATCTGTTCATCACTCTTACATCGCAATTGCGAATAAATTGGACAAGTCGTTTTTGTTTCCAGTGGGAATGTCGAGCTACGTCTCTGCTGAAGAAGCCCCAAGCAAGACTGAAACAGCTGTACAGAGACTGCTCGAGGTTTTCACTGCAATCAAAAACGATTTTCACAAAATTTTTTTAATCCTAACGTTGTTTGCTAATGTAGTGCGCGTAGTAATTCGTAAGAGCGGATGAATTTTTATTTCTAACTAGGAGATTGTAATTTTCTATATGACTACAACTTTCAGTAATTGTAAACTACATTTCCTGATGACATTTTCCTATATTTTTTTAAAATATAGACACTTTACTGTTGAATTGTCTCAATTTCCGGTGTCCACGCTGTATACCGTGAAAGATAAATTTCCCAATTTGATTTTAAGGAATTCACAATCGTTCCAGCATCAATAAAATTTAATGGAAGGTGATAATAAAGAAAAATTTCATGTGTATTAAAATGGCACAAACATGCACAGGATTTTATTGTTTTAGAGATTACATTAGTCTTTGTAAAACATAAACATTCGGGAAATGTCCCGGTCATTGGCAGCACTGCATGATGTAGCTCTCGTTTTGATTTTTTTTTTTTTGAATAGTTTTTATTATTATTGACTAGTTATTAATACATGTCGTGAGAGCGGAAGTTTTGTATCGAACCCAGCCGGGACTGGAAATAATGCCCCGGGATATAATTACGTGGTAGTCACGAAAATTTTTGGTGGTTATACTTACGCCTATTTCATTTGTTTACGTAACGGCAACTCTCTACTATACCGATGATGTCATGCACCCATACAATTTTTTGGGCGAGGTTACATCTTAAAAAAAGTGTTTTCGAAAGTCTGTCATAATTAAAAAAAAAAACAAAAGAAAAAGAAAATGGAAGTAGAAGGTGTCCAAAAAAGATCTTCCATTTTTAAGAATTCCATAATTTTGGACAAGAATTTATTACAAGGATCCTTCATTAATTTGCTTAATAATTAATGATTAAAGGATCGTTGAATGTTTCTAAATCCCTCTCCGTTAACAAACATTCCTAAATTTAGTTCTCCCTTGTAACGTAGGGATGGAAAATGCTGGAACGCCGCGCGCCGCTGAGCGTTGTCACATTGTTCCAAGGCACAATATGAATTATAACAAAGCCCATGTGTGTTATTATTGTAACGCAGTTTATCGTCGAGTGTCGACTACCGACAACCGGAAGCACATTTAAGCCTTGTTTGGTTCCCCACTGAGCAATTGTACAATGCTACGTCTAAATTAAGAAGATTGAGCGTTTAGTACGCGTAGAACGCGACACAAAAGAACTGCGTTCAACAACATGCTCGCAGGAGGAGCTGAGATTTGAAAACACTGTAACATCTTCACGATGTTACTTGAAATGTACCTCCTCATCTGTAGCTTAAACACAAACAAGAAAATACATACACAAATATAATCTAGATTCAAGGTTAAATGATTAATCTATAATTTTTTTGAACAGATAAAATAGCGACATCTTACTATCGCTTTTTGACCTGACATTGCAGTAGGATAGACAAATTAAAGCGGGATTTGCTCCTAATAAGTCCCCCATGCAAGGCGACCATGCTTGCTGTCAAAGCATAATGAAAGTTTTTTATTAACGCGTTCCACATAAAGATTCCGATGCTCCTACCAATCCCTCATTCGAAAAAATTCTATGTTGAGAAGTAAGCAGATTGAAAACTCAGTCTCTTTTAAGCAGAGGTTTACACCGTAACCGTAGAAAACCCAAAACCTATTAAAAACCCAAAATTTTTCTCGAACCTTAATCGTAACCGTAACCGAAATTAATATGCCTGAAGTAATCCTAATCGAATTCAAAACCTTTATTAATTTTTCGGTTAATTTCGATATCGTTTCTTTATATTAACATCAGAGGCGGCCTTAATTATTGCGAAGCACTGGGCGAGACAGGCCCTTTGGGTTGGGTTGGTTGACAAATTCCCCCCGCCAGCCCACCCTTGCGATAAGGAAAGATTGTACCGGAATTCATAATTAGACGAGGTTGTGATTGGTGCTATTTTATACTGTGTGGTTGGATACAATGAGAAATAAATAATAAGTTGACAGTTGTCATATTTGAGGTTATGCTCGTGCTTTATACAATCTTTATTTTGTATGGATGCTGATTTAAACCTTTTTTTTAGAATATTAGGGTTGCACAAGAAAAATCCGTTTATTATCAACCATTTCGAAAAATAAATGTCACTGACACTGACACTTAAAATTTTTAATTTCAACCTGTAAGCCTGTATTGCCAACTTTCTGGAAAATATCACAGCCTGCTGTAATTATAAATTCCGTTGGTATTATAAAGAGCAGAAAAATACTAAATAAATTAAAAAATAATAAACGAACGACGAAGACAAAGTAATATCCAATTTCCTAATTACCAGGGCCGGAGTAAGGAAAACAAGGCATGAGGGCGCGGGCTAAAAACGATTTAAACACAACTTGAACAATTTCAAGGTCAACCAAACTCGATCCAACAACTGAAATAATTTCTTTGTTAATATTCAATGTACACCCAATGCAACTGAACCCGACTTAATTCCATTAAATCCAAGTAAAAAATTAAGAAAAAGCAAAAAATGTAAAATGCAAAAGAATAAAAGTAAAAAATTTAAAAAAAAACGCTTAAAATTAAGAAAAAGCAAAAAATATAAGATACAAAAATATAAAAGTAAAAAATTAAAAAAAAAACGATTAAAGCGCGGTTCGACCATCGTCAAGGTTAAGCAAACTCGACCCAATAACTGAACTCCATTCTATTCAACCGAAACAAAAAAAATTAAAAGCAGAAATGATATTAACAATTAAATGAAAAAAAAATCGACGTCAACCCAAGCTAATTCTAATCTAAGTAAAAAATTTAATACAATTTAAATACAGTTTGGATAAAAAGAAAAACAAAAGAGAATAAAAGTGATAATTCAAATATAAACATAAGAGAATCGGCGAGCGATCGGTTTAAAATAAAAAAAATCAAATCAAAATAGTAATAATAATAATAATAATGTATTTATTTTTCTCTTTTCTTTTTTTTACAGTTTAAACGAATTAATTAATGACATAATTACATAAAGAAAAAGAAAAATCCTAAGGGTTTGTTCAGATCAGTGACATTAATTAATTAATGTCACCCGTGTTCTTCCACGAGACCCTTAAAACCAAAGGGGAGAAAAATTACTTAGATACAAACTAACAAATAAATAAATAGCAAATTGTCAACATTTAACAAAATATAAATTTAACATTATTATACCTAATTTTTTAATTCGGAGGAGTACTTTGAAATTGTGGCGCTAAAAGCGAGCTTTGTCATTGGTAGCTGGCCGGAACTGACCAATGACGAAGCTCGTTTGACCAATGGCAAAGTTCGTTTTTAGCGCCAAAATTTCAAAGTCCTTCTCCGAATTAAAAAATAAATAAATAAATATCTGCACCTACTGTTTTAGAAATATTAATTAAATTCGAAGGGGAATTTAAAAAACGGTTGCGAACCCCTGTCCAACAATTGCTGGACACCCGGTATTTAATAATTTTTCAATGTGTCGGAAAAAACGGTAATTTTCATTAGAATTCGCGGGATTTCAGACTTAATACGATTGGCAGCACTGCCCTCATGCCAACTAAAGAACAGCATCGCATTTCGCATGTTAATCTCACGCCGGCAAGTTTTAAAACGGAACCCAGAAACAATTGAATAGATTAATAACTTCCTGCGTGAAAGGAGACTTTCTTTTAATTGCATTCACGTCGGCCGCGTATGTAAATTGGTCAGCCAAGTCAGTCTGCATGGATGGAGGACGTTGTATAATCAAAAAAAAAAAAAAAAACAAAAAAGAAAATACGCAGAAGAGGCGAAAGTTTTCTTTTACACACTCTATATGATGAAGAGATCACGTACGCACATTGCAAATCGCAAAATCGAGAGCATTTTTGGCAGGCTGCCCGCAATTTTTTATGTAAACTTCATTCGTGCTAAAATTAGTCTCGTCAGTCGCGTTTGATTGGCTGGCTCATATTTTTTAGTGATTTTATTAAAGGTCAGATGTCTGTCTGTCTGAGTAAGAGAAAGAGAATTTCGCAAATCGGATTCTTCAAAACGAATTCGTTTCAATGTTGCCAACTGAATGATTTTTGACACTAGATCTGGTGTTAACATTCGGCGAGTTTAGACACGTTAAAAACTGCCGGCGTTTTTTTATTTGAACTTCACTCATGCTAAAATTAGTCTGTCTGTCACGTTTGATTGGATGGCTCATATTCTTTAGTGTTTTTATTAAAGGTCAGATGTCTGTCTGTATGTCTGAGTAAGAGAAAAAGAATAGGTTAGGAAAGTGGGCGGTCCTAAAGCTGGCGCGAAATTTGAAACGGAGTCTATTGGACTGCAAAAATTCATGGGTTAGGTTAAATAAACTGAAAATACTCACTCTTATAGAGTTCTTGTGAAAACTTTTGCTTATTTCTGAAACTCATGGTGAAAAACTTCAATAAAATCATGTCAGTTGGGCTTATTTTACGTAAATAGTTAATTTATTTGTTATTAAAAATTTGTACAAAATGCATGTCTGAGCTAAGTACAGTCGTTTCGTCAACAACGTTAACGAACATAACCTAAAAGAATAAAATTAAAATAGTTGGGTGAAAATGTTTGTGAGAAAGCATGGAATGAATTTGTCAAGTATTTTTCAAGGAAAAATACAACATACTAACTTATAGAAGTGAAGTGAATTCTCGTCCATTCTCGTCGTCTTAATACTGTTCAATGTTAGGTTATGTTTACGTTAATTCCGGCGTTACAGCAGGAATAGTTTAAGACATATGTCCTACTTATTAGAAAAAGGTACTAAACGACTCAGCTCCGCCTTCTGTGACGTTTACTTTCCTAGTCTATTTCGCAAATCGGATTCTTCAAAACGAATTCGTTTCAATGTTGCCAACTGAATGATTTTTGACACTAGATCTGGTGATTTTCTGTTGACATTCGGCGAGTTTAGACATGTCGAAAACTGTCCGCATTTTTTTATTTAAACTTCACTCATGCTAAAATTAATCTGTCAGTCACGTTTGATTGGATAGCTCATATTTTTTTAGTGTTTTTATTAAAGATCAGATGTCTGTCTATCTGAGTAAGAGAAAAAGAAGAGGTTAGGAAAGTGGGCGGTCCTAAAGCTGGCGCGAAATTTGAAACAGAGTCTATTGGACTGCAAAAATTCATGGGTTAGGTTAAATAAACTGAAAATACTCACTCTTATAGAGTTCTTGTGAAAACTTTTGCTTATTACTGAAACTCATGGTGAAAAAAACTTCAATAAAATCATGTCAGTTGGGCTTATTTTACGTAAATAGTTAATTTATTTGTTATTAAAAATGTGTACAAAATGTATGTCTGAGCTAAGTACAGTCGCTTCGTCAACAACGTTAACAAACATAACCTAAAATAATAAAATTAAAATAGTTGGGTGAAAATGTTTGTGAGAAAGCATGGAATGAATTTGTTAAGTATTTTTCAAGGAATTCAATTTTTTAATTTTTAATTTTTTTATTTCTTCAAAATTTTTAATACTTATCTTTTGTTTCGATTTTCAATAATTTCTCTTATTTTATTTTCTAGGACCGCGTTCAATTTAGTTGGGTTGGGTTGACCTTGAAATATTCTTTTTTTTTTATATATGTAGATATTATTTTTTCGATTTTAATTCTTAATTTGTAAGTTTAACATTTTCTATTTGAATTTTTTAGTTTTTCGAATTCCCTTAAAATTTTTAATATTCTTATTTCGATTTGTGATAAATCTTAACTTTGTTATCTTTTGTAAAATTCCTGTCTTGATTGGATTCACTTGGACTCAGTTTAGTTGGTTTGGCTTGACCTTGAAACGTTTTTAATGTTTCACATTTTATTTTTAAAAGAAGTTGGCTTCATTTGGGCTTAGTTCAGTGAGGTAGGGTCCGCTTAGTTTCCGTTTAGTCAGGTCGTTTAGTTTGATTGACCTTTAAATATTCTTTTAATTTTTTAAGATATTTAAATTTTCTGCGATTTTTTTTAATTTTTAAGATCTCTTTTTCTCAATCTCCTACAGTTTAATTTTCGATTTTTAAAATATGCTTAAATTCTTAACGATTTTTACTTTGTCTTCATTTTTAAAAATATTTAATTTTTAACTTCTACAGTTTTTTCCCCAATTTCCTTGAAATTTTCAATTTTTATAATTTTTTATTTTGATAAAATTTAATCTAATTTCCTCCTAAACAAAATCCTGGCTACGCTAATAATAGTGACCAAGGGCGTCTTTCACCTTGAAAACAATACAATACAAAAAAAAAACATACGTATTTTGATGAAACGTAGCCCATATGTAATTATTGTAAAGTTTAGGCGCGAAAGCCATTATTATTAAATCGACTGTTATTCTATTTGATTTTCCACTTTATTTTATATTAATTTGATAAATACGCCTCCCGATTGCCCTTGAACTCGCTACCGCCCCCCTAGAACACTTCAGCACCCACTGGTGGGCGCTACCGTCCACTTTAGGAACCTATGCACTAGTCTCAAGTAAAATCCACCAGGTTGGCAACATTGCTAATACGACGGAACGAAGATTGACGACCAAAATAGAGAGAAGACTAACTTACCGACTATAGACTTTATAAATAGTTGAAACAGCGACATCCTACGATCGTTTTCGACCTAACATTAAGTTTGCAGTGTACCTCTCGAGCTACGTTTCTGCTGATGAAACCCCAAATAGGGCTGAAACAGCTGTACAGAGGCTGCTCGAGGGATTCACTACAATCAAAAACGATTTGCAACAATTTTTTTTAATAGACTTTATACTTAAGGACTTAACTGGAGTTAAGAATATTGAAATAAATATTAATTTAGGAAGTAAAGGGCGTGGATAACCAATTTTTCATTGCGACAATAGTACTTATTAATATAATAAAAAAAATTAAATGAGTTTGCTCTCTGCTAAAGCTCAGCTCGACCAAACAATACAAGAACAAGCAACTTGGATAAAAAAAATAATTTTGATGTCATTGTTTTTATTGAGGTTTGAATGGCTGGGGTCTTATATTTTTCGTAACCAAATTATTAAATTGCATAACCAAATGCGAATCACTCCTAAATTGTTAACTGAAGTGAAGTTAATCGAGGTAATCCCCGAGTTAGTACGCAGTAAGCCCACGCCCACAGTGTACGTATTATATCGCAGCTTTATGTACGCTGCAAGCTTAATGCGTGGTTTACATGGAATTTATTTGGATTAGAAAATATCTCTTGCAAATAATACGAATAGGGGATTGTGTAAGTACAGTTGCGGTCTTTGAAAACTGGTACACATTGACAAACACAATGTCGAAGGCTGAACCTAAATCGGAAATCTCTAGACGTCATTTAAATTGCGCTGAATCCTGTCAAATTTGACGACACTGTCACCAAAGTGACAGATGACAGAAGTTTTGACATTTGTGTCAGTTCTCAGCGTACCAGTTTTCAAGGGTCGCTACTGTACAGTTTGAAGTTAATTTTTTTGCATATTTTTATTTTTAATCGGGCCCCAAGGTGAAACAGCTTAGCTTATTTACGGAACTCGTTTGAACTCGCGGAAGCTAATGTATCTTTGGCTTCGTGATCCCTTCAACCCAAATAAAGCAGCCCAGACAAGTCAAGGCTGTCGTCTCAGGAACTCACATCGCAAGGCGGCGTTCATTCCCAACATCGAGAACACAATTAAATCGATAACCTTTCGTCGCGGACTTGTTTGTTTAAATTGTAATAACGTAACCTTCGGTTATTTTAGAATTCGTCTGAACGGCGGCGGCGGTATTTTTGGAACGCCCGTTTCCTTTCCGAAGAGTTGTTTTCAGTTAGAATCCGGTCATTTGGCATTTTCTTTGCAAAATTGGCACCGAATTAACGCGCTTACTATGTTTCCCCGGCCGAAAATAACCGGCACATTCCATATTTCACTCCGTGGAGGAAAATCTACAGGAGGAAAGTCATCGGCAAAAAATAATCGCCCGAGGAAATTAACTGACCCGCTGCGCTGTCGAAATGAAGACAGGCAACGCCCGCTTCGTACAGGCCTGATTCATTAGGTGGGAGAATACAGAATACCTCGACTTGGAAATTTGTTTCACCTGAAATGCGGTCCACCACAGAAATTCACCATTTTAAGTTAACTTATTAATAAGCTAAGCGCATAGATTTTCACGCGTCGCAGTCCCCAGAAAATGGATCTATACTAGTGTACAGGGTGGATTAATTTCGATGTCTCTTACGGGCATCTCCGTAACTATAAGTGATAGAAAAAAACTAGTGGCCAAGTCTCGATCTCTTTTTTGGAGATTAAGTCAATAGTGTAAACAAAAATTGGCTATCTTCTTTTGTTTTCAAGTTATGGCCAAAAATTGACATTTTCGACTTTTCGTTTTTCGGTCATATCTCGTTTATTTCTAGAGATATTAAAAAACTGTTTGATCATTATTAGGACACTTTTTGGAATGCATTTCAGTGGTGTAGTTGCTTTTTTAATATTTACTTAAATTTTCAAGTTATAACATAAAGTAATATTTTTTTAAATAGAAATCGTAGTAGGCAATGCCCTCATTAAATAGAGATTTTTTTCTGTTTTCAAAAATATATACTTTGTTGGGTTTATTTCTTATAATTAATAGGAAAAATGCCATTTTTGTTATTAGCCTTGCGTCTAGCCTAGTCTCAGTAGGTTGGCTTCAATGTAGTGCCGACATTTTTTTTTGTTTTTAATAAATATTAACGAACTTTCAAACTTTAGACAGTTTTGGCCGCGTAAAGAATTTCATATTCACTTTATTTTTTCGGTCATATCTCGTTTATTTTTAGAGATATTAGAAAACTGTTTCATCATTATAAGGACACTTTTTGGAATAGAATTCAGTGGTGTAGTTGCTTTTTTAATATTGGGTACTGAAAGTTGACTAATCCTTTTGCTTTGTTTGTAAAGCACATACTCAGAATCATCCGCAATTCAAGGACGTTTAATGTCTAGAAAAAAAATCTCGCATTTACGAGTTTTTCGTAGAGCGTCCTGTCATAACAAAACAGGTATTTAGATTCACACGATGACGTCAAAATATGTGATTCCGATCTCTACATATACATACAACCCAGCAAAAAGCTTTCACAATTTATAATACGTTTTGGGCTGGAAATGGCGATTATGTTTCAATGAACTTAAGAATTAAAAAATAAAATAAAAATTTCAATGTACCATATTTAAATTAATCACAGACGCCCCAAAACATCTCAGGTCTGGTTTCACGTTTATTTCAATAATTAGATGTACCATTTTTAATTTACGCCTGAATTTTTTTCAATTTCTTTCAATATTATCTTTCTCCCAAGTAATCATTTACAAAGAAGCTTATTGTTTCCTCAGAAAGTGCCGCCAATCAACTGATTGATCGACTTCAACACTTTTGTTCTCAACCATTTCAATGATCGCAATAATCTTAAATAATACTCCCTGTAAGATGAATGTGGAGAAGGAATAAATAAATCGATTTTAAAAGAGTAATCCGTAACATCCCAAAACATGGATTATCAAAAGAATGGGAGGAGGAGAAGTCGATATTTTTTAAGACAACAAGATTCCAACCGAGACGCTACCATGGAATTCATGGGATTCCTTTGTAAGAGAAAAAGAAGAAGAATATGTAATATGAAAAAAAAAATATCTGAACCAAAGAAGAAGAGACGTGATGAACTATTACAGAAGAAGAAAATCCGAAAGCTCTGCAGAAAATCAAAAAAGGAGTAGAAGAAGAAAATAATATAAACCAGCTGCTTATTATGGGGTGGTAAAAGATCCAATAAGAGAAAGATAGAAAATATACATGCATTCTTTCGAAATGTTGTGGTTGCAGAAAAGAAAATGGGATTTGGGAAAGAAAAGATCACCTTTCCGTCGGAAGGCAAAAAAAACAGGTTCAGGATTTGCAACAGAAAGAATTGGAGGCAAAAATGGATGAGAACATGCGATAAAATTAAAAAAAAATGATCCAGATAAACAGAAATAAAAGATTAAAACGACCAACAGCGTCGTTTGGATCCAAAACAGGAAAACAGGAGAAGATTTAAAGAGTCGGGAAAGGACGATGACATGTTAAAAGGACGACGGAAAAGTGTACCACTAATAAACAAAACAACAAAAACCAAAAAGATTAAGATGGCAGGGGTTGAGAGAGAATAGAAAAAATGTCAAAGGATTGAACCTTGAAGGAAATAAGATGGAAGGGAAGATTTAGAAAGAGAACAAGGAAAACTACTCTGGAGGATTTGGTTTGAGGCGAAACGAGGTACAATACCTGAAAAACAATAGAACTGCGAATCTGTATGTCTTGCAGGAAGTTGTGTATAGAGTTTTTGAATGAACGCTATTTTGTAGATATTACTAAAAGTATTAAAATCACAGTGAATGCCTCAATCTGCTTACGTCTAATTCTAATTTTTATAAAATTTCCATCGGGCAAGAAACGACTTCAATAAAAAATTTATAATTGAAGTCGACTCTTGTTCGATGAAATATGTGAGAGAAAATAGTTTTTAAATTTTAAAACGGACACTGTGAACACTCTACGTTTCGCTATCGCTTCATAGTTTCGTCAGGAGTGAAGAAATGTAAATAAACAAGTTGTCAAGAGAAGCGAAAAGATAACGTGATTTTATACTAAAATACAAGTTTTTCGGATAAACATAAAGGTAATAATAACTAAATTAGAAATAATTTAAGCTTTCTTTGTTTTTGTTTCTCTTGAGTTATATTTTATTAAAAACACGAAAAACAAAAACAAACACACAAATAGTAAAATATAACAGAATCGGACATGTATGAAACTAAATTTGCGTGCATTCATATTTAATAAAAACAAAAAAGCTTTTGCCAGATCAAAACTGCCTAAAGGTTTGAAAGTTCGTTAATATTTAATAAAAACAAAAAAAAAATGTTGGCATTGCATTGAAGCTAGCCTACTGAGACTAGGATACGCAAGGCTAATAACAAAAATGGCATTTTTCCTATTAATTATAAGAAATAAATCCAACAAAGTATATATTTTTGAAAACAGAAAAAAAATCTCTATTTAGAGATTATGTAGTACATAACTTTATGTTATAACTTGAAAATTTAACTAAATATTAAAAAAGCAACTACACCACTGAATTGTATTCCAAAAAGTGTCCTAATAATGATCAAACAGTTTTTTGATACCTCTAGAAATAAACGAGATATGACCGAGAAACGAAAAGTCGAAAATGTCAATTTTTGCCCATAACTAGAAAACAAAAGAAGATAGCCAATTTTTGTTTACGCTATTGACTTAACCTCCAAAAAAGAGATCGAGACTTGGCCACTAGTTTTTTTCTATCTCTTATACATAGTTACGGAGATGCCCATAAGAGACATCGAAATTAATCCACCCTGTACACCAAGTGTATTTTCATATAATTTTAACCTTATGTAATAATAAGAAATGGATATACACTGATGTATATGTAGAGATCGGAATCACATATTTTGACGTCATCGTGTGAATCGAAATACCTGTTTTGTCATGACAGGACGCTCTACGAAAAACTCGTAAACGCGAGATTTTTTTCTTGACATTAAACGTCCTTGAATTGCAGATGATTCTGAGTATGTGCTTTGCAGACACAGCAACTTATAGCATTTTCCGCTGGCTGCACTGAGTGTATCTCCATCGAACCGAGATGGAAATACACTCAGTGTACACTAGTGCAGCCAGTGGAAAACAGTTTTTTAATAGCTCTAGAAATAAACGAGATATGTCCGAAAAACGAAAAGTCGAAAATGTCAATTTTTGCCCATAACTAGAAAACAAAAGAAGATAGCCAATTTTTGTTTACGCTATTGACTTAACCTCCAAAAAAGAGATCGAGACTTGGCCACTAGTTTTTTTCTATCTCTTATACATAGTTACGGAGATGCCCATAAGAGACATCGAAATTAATCCACCCTGTACACCAAATGTATTTTCATATAATTTTAACCTTATGTAATAATAAGAAATGGATATACACTGATGGTGCACCAGTGCAACCATTAGAAAACGCTATGATATTCCTACGCGATGACTCAGGCCTGTTATTGAAGGCGGTGTCGAGACAGGATATTTTGGAACCTGACGCGAAATTATTCCGTTCGGTTTAAGCTGGCTGCGACTTGTTTTAACTGATGTGTGTGATGATTTTGAGAACCGGGCCAATATTTATAAATCGGTATTTTTCGTAGAGGTAGCCAGCAGACGCATCAAAGAGACAATAATAGCCTCTATAGTACGCCAATGTAAAAATAACCGGCGATTCAACGATTTTTTAGGTGGAATCTGCTATAAGTCGAAGTTAAACGTTCGGCGTTCAAAAATGAGGACCTCTCTAAATTTAAAACGGTGAAATGCCATCTATAAATGAAAATTGTAACACGGTGGCGTAGGCGGGGAGATGTTCAAAGTTAAAAATAAAAAGATGAACACGAATGTATAGTCGCGATCATCCTGAACGGAACCGCTGTAAGGTAACCGCGCCCTCATTATAGAGCTTGCGCAAACACATCGTTACGTTATAAATTAATGCAATCGTTATAAAATATAAAACGTAATTGCTGTTTGAAAGCTAACAGGAGAAGCACCGTTTTCAAAAAGTGTCTAAATTTAGTTAAGCGTATATCTTTCACATTTTGCGCTTTTCCCTTTCGATTTGAAACATTCGCCCTTATGCTGAATCCATTTACGTTAAACTTAACGTGCTGTTTTCTTTTTTTGAAATTGAAATTTGAACGGAAACTCGTCGATAACGTCACGTTATGTTTAACGTAAATGGATACAGCATAAGGTCGATTAATTACGTTTTCTAATTTATAACGATGCATGTATAACGTAACGGTGCCCTTGCGCAAACTCTACATTAGTAAGGGTTACACAACTGTCAACCGGTCGTCTCGATTAGCTTGATCGCCACTGTACCTATTATACACAATTTATTAAAAGGGAATAACTGACTTCATTGCATAATGATTGGAAACATTTCATATTTTTTTTATTAATTAACTTTACTTTTTTATAGAAAAATTTAAATAACTATTTGAAAAAAAAATGATTGAATTATTATAAAACAATAAAATAATTTAAGAAAAATTGATTGCAGTGGATCGCTCGAGCATCCTCTGTACAGCTGTTTCAGCCCTATTTGGTGCCTTCATCGACAGAAGTGTAGCTCGAGTGTTCCACTGCAAACCAAAACGACTTGTCCAATGTGCAATGTCAAGTCAAAAAGCGATCGTAGGATGTCGCTAGATAAGCTATTAATAAAATAATAATTGAAGTTTGTTCTTGTCCGATGAAAATTGTAAGCACAAAGTTTTTCGTCAGGAGTGACGAAGCTATAAATCTTTAGCGAAACGTTGAGTGTTTTCCCTTCATATTTCTGTCCGGTTCAAGATTAAAAAAACTTTGTACTTACAATAAAATAATAATTAATAAATTTCTGCTGCTGTCTAAAAAAAATTCACAGCATTCATTTGTGGTAAACTTGATTGTAAAATTGTGAAAATTCAGCCAGCTAGAACTCGATGAGAAAAATGAATTCAAATGTTTTAAAGTGTAGGAAAAAAATAAGGAGAAGCAATCGGATGAAAAAGAAATTAAAAAAAAGAATGAAAAATGTGTCCAGAAATTATTATAGAAAGAAATACGTGATAGGTTCGTGGAGTAACCGCTCCGGGGCAGCTTTTAAAAATATATTCTTCGACGAGGCCTCAATCTGCCTACTCCTCGACTTTTGTGCATATCACTTCATGATTTTGCTAACTGAAGTAAGTAAGCCCTTTCAATCCTAAACTAGAATTATTCATGAAAATGTCGAAATAGAAAAACGCCTCAATTAAGGAAGTCAAGAATTAGACGTAGGCAGATTGAAACATTTACTGGGATTTTAATACTTTTAGTAATATCTACAAAATCGCGTTCATTCAAAAACTCTATACACAACTTCCTGCAGGACATACAGATTCGCAGTTCTATTGTTTTTCAGGTATCCTCGTTTCGCCTCAAACCAAATCCTCCAGAGTAGTTTTCCTTGTTCTCTTTCTAAATCTTCCCTTCCATCTTATTTCCTTCAAGGTTCAATGTTTTGACGTTTTTTCTATTCTCTCTCAACCCCTGCCATCTTAATCTTTTTGGTTTTTGTTGTTTCGTTTATTAGTGGTACACTGTTCCGTCGTCCTTTTAACATGTCATCGTCCTTTCCCGACTCTTTAAATCTTCTCCTGTTTTCCTGTTTTGGATCCAAACGACGCTGTTGGTCGTTTTAATCTTTTATTTTTGTTTATCTGGATCATTTTTTTTTAATTTTATCGCATGTTCTCATCCATTTTTGCCTCCAATTCTTTCTGTTGCAAATCCTGAACCTGTTTTTTGTTTGCCTTCCGACGGAAAGGTGATCTTTTCTTTCCCAAATCCCATTTTCTTTTCTGCAACCACATTTCGAAAAAGTGCACGTTTATTTTCTATCTTTCTCTTATTGGATCTTTTCCGCCGTAATAAGCAGCTGGTTTATATTATTTTCTTCTTCTACTCCTTTTTTGCTTCTCTGCAGAGCTTTCGGATTTTCTTCTGTAATAGTTCATCACGTCTCTTCTTCTTTGGTTCAGATATTTTTTTCATATTACACATTCTTCTTCTCGTTCTCTTACAAAGGAATCCCGTGAATTCAATGGTAGCGTTTGGATTGGAATCCTGTCTTTAAAAAAAATCGATTTTTCCTCCTCCCATTCTTTTGAGAATCCATGTTTTAGGATGTTACGAATTACTCTTTTAACACCAATTTATTATTCCTTCTCCAAAATCATCTTGCAGGGAGTGCATGTATATTTTCTATCTTTCTCTTATTGGATCTTTTTCGCCATAATAAGCAGCTGGTTTATATTATTTTCTTCTTCTACACCCTTTTTGCTTGTCTGCAAAGCTTTCGGATTTTTTCTTCTGTAATAGTTGATCATCTCTCTTCTTCTTTGGTTCAAATATTTTTTTCATATTACACATTCTTTTTCTTCTTCTTTTTCTCTTACAAAGGAATCCCATGAATTCCATGGTAGTGGTAGCGTCTCGGTTGGAATCCTGTTGTCTTAAAAAAATGGACTTCTCCTCCTCCCATTCTTTTGAGAATCCATGTTTTGGGATGTTACGGATCACTCTTTTAACACCGATTCCTTCTCCAAATTCATCTCCTCCTCCTCCCATTCTTTTGATAATCCATGTTTTGGGATGTTACGAATTACTCTTTTAACGCCGATTTATTATTCCTCCTCAAATTCATCTTGCAGGGAGTATTTTAAGGTTACTGCGATGATTGAAATGGTTGAGAACAAAAGTCTTCAATTCGATCAATCAGTTGATTGGCGGCACTTTCTGAGGAACCAATAAGCTTCTTTGTAAATGGTTACTTGGGAAAAAGATAGTATTGAAAGAAATTGAAAAAGTTTCAGGGGTAAATTAAAAATGGTACATCTAATTATTGAAATAAACGTGAAACCAGACCTGAGATGTTTTGGGGCGTCTGTGATTAATTTAAATATGGTACATTGAAATTTTTATTTTATTTTTTAATTCTTAAATTCATTAAGGATCGCCATTTCCAGCTCAAAACGTATTATAAATTGTGAAAGCTTTGGGTTGTATGTATATGTAGAGATCGAAATCACATATTTTGACGTCATCGTGTGAATCGAAATACCTGTTTTGTCATGACAGGACGCTCTACGAAAAACTCGTAAACGCGAGATTTTTTTTTTGACATTAAACGTCCTTGAATTGCGGATGATTCTGAGTATGTGCTTTGCAGACACAGCAACTTATAGCATTTTCCGATGGCTGCATTGAGTGTATCTCCATCGAACCGAGTGGAAATACACTCAGTGTACACTAGTGCAGCCAGTGGAAAACGGTATAAGTCAACTTTCAGTACAGAATTTCGCTTTAATAATTTAATTGGTTATGGCCGAAATCACTTATTCTGACGTCATCTTGTCATCAGCGCACTCTGTCTACGTACGAGTATAAAAAAGTGTGAAATTTGTTTATTGGAAGTTTATTTCCAGAAAAGGTTGCTTCACGAAAACGAATTAAAAATAATTGTGCCTCTCTTCCATGAACAAATCGTTTGTTCTCTTGTTGTGACGTCAAAATATGAAATTCCGATCTGTAATGATTTGATGTAATCAGCGCACTGTCTACGTACGAGTTTAAGAAAGTATAAGAAAGTGTGAAATTTGTTTATTAAAGTTTATTTCCAGGAAGGATTGCCTCACGAAAACGAATTAAAATAATTGCGTCTCTCTTCCATGAACAAATCGTTTGTTCTCTTGTTGTGACGTCAAAATATGTAATTCCGATCTGTAATTATATGACGTAATCTACACTAACTTACAATATTTTATGTAGCCTTTAATTTGTTCATGCTGATTGGTTTGGTTTAAGGATTTCAAAGAAATCTCTGATTGTAAGCACTTTCAAAAAAAAAATTGTATTTTTTTTTTGGTACAGACCCTTGCTCTTCCTATATTTTTTTTAGTACCACCACGACCGGCCAAAAAAATCATCCTTACAGATTTTGGAAAAAAAGTGAAACACCTTCAATTGCTATAGTTCTTACGATTTCTTACGAAGTTTTTATAAATTGACTGAAATGAACAGTACGTTTTGCACACTCGAACCTATTTAATTATCAGCAGGGAAAAGAATTCGTCCCACTTAGTATTGGACACTTTTACACCGAATGTACTACTTACTCCTTCCACGGATCCGATGCATTTAATTGCTATTGAGTCTGATGGGAAGGCACTTCCTAGAAATTACTCTAAGCGGAGGCTAATACAGTCCGAATACTAAATTTTCGTAGTGTTCGCGGAACAAGTGGACCGACTTCTTATCCCTGATTATCAGTTAATGTATTTTAATTTTTTTTTTATTTAATCAAAGCGTCCTTAATTGTTTAACACTTATTTAATTTCCTTGTACTTAAAAGCTCGTCGGAGACGAGACGTATTATGGTTGAATATACGAACTATCAGCCAAGCTGCGACCATTTCACTAGAGAAAAGAATCTATTTTCTGATGATTTTTTTTATAAGCAACGCTCGCTTCGATTATCGATCGAAATATCGAAGTCGATCAGTTATTATCATCCCTGAGGAACGAATTCAATAGCTCGGACATGAATATCAGTTATCATCTGCTGATTTTATTTTCTCTCAACTGAAATCTTGGGTGATTCTTTCTTTATAAGACAACCTAGCTTCGATTATCGATCGAAATGCCGACGTCGATCAATTATTATTCATACCTGAGCCTGAGGGACGAATTCAAAAGCACGGACATGAATAACAGTTATCATTTGCTGGCTGTAAGGTAATTTTTTTTTTCTCTCAACTGAAACTTGGGTGATTCTCTCTCTACCAGGCAACGCTCGTTTCGACTATCAATCGAAATGCCGAAGTCGATCAATCACTGAGAAAGGAATCCAAAAGCTCGGCAATGAATATCAGTTATCGTCTGCTGACTGTAAGATGATTTTATTCTCTCTCAACTAAATTCTTGGGTGATTATTTCTTTATAAGGCAACCTCGCTTCGATTATCGATCGAAATTTCGACGTCGATCAATTATTATTCATACCTGAGTCTGAGGGACGAATTCAAAAGCTCAGACATGAATATCACTTATCATCAGCTGGCTGTAAAGTAATTTTATTTTCTCGCAACTGAAACTTGGGTGATTCATTCTTTATAAGGCAAACTCTCTTCGATTATCGATCGAAATGCCGACATCGATCAATCATTATCATACCTGAGCCTGAGGGACGAATTCAAAAGCTCAGCCATTAATATCAGTTATCTTCTGTTGGCTGTAAGATGATTTTATTTTCTCTCAACTGAAATCTCGGATGATTCTGTCTTTATAAGGCAACGCTCCCTTCGATTATCGATCGAAATGTCGAAGTCGATCAGTTATTATCTTCCCTGAGGAACGAATTCAATAGCTCGAATATGAATATCAGTTATCATCTGCTAGCTGTAAGATGATTTTATTTTCTCTCAACTGAAATCTCGGATGATTCTGTCTTTATAAGGCAACGCTCCCTTCGATTATCGATCGAAATGTCGAAGTCGATCAGTTATTATCTTCCCTGAGGAACGAATTCAATAGCTCGAATATGAATATCAGTTATCATCTGCTAGCTGTAAGATGATTTTATTTTCTATCAACTGAAATCTTGGGTGATTATTTCTTTATAAGGCAAACTCTCTTCGATTATCGATCGAAATGCCGACATCGATCAATCATTATCATACCTGAGCCTGAGGCACGAATTCAAAAGCTTAGCCATGAATATCAGTTATCTTCTGCTGGCTGTAAGATGATTTTATTTTCTCTCAACTGAAATCTTGGGTGATTCTTTTTTTTATAAGGCAACCTCGCTTCGATTATCGATCGAAATTCCGACGTCGATCAATTATTATCATACCTGAGCCCGAGGGACGAATTCAAAGCACGGACATGAATATCAGTTATCACTTGCTGGCTGTAAGGTGATTTTATTTTGTCTCAACTGAAATCTTGATTGATTCTTTCTTTATAAGGTAACGCTCGGTTCGATTATCGATATTGAAGTCGATCAATAATAATAACTGCTTTTGCACTAAAAGTGTCACTTTCAAATAAAATTTTAAAAAATCGGTTGGAAAGGACGCCTCCTTAACTGCTTCGAATACTCCCCTCCTCTTATTACTCTTCTGCAAATTATAGAACCCCCATCATCTCTCTTACAAATCGTTGAGTAACAACCCTTCCGGTATAATCAACTCTGTTCGTTACTCATTACTCGCTACACATTTTTTTTTTTTGTTAATTCGGACGCCTGACACAAAAGGCTCGACGAGGTTTAAATCCCCTTTGTGCATCCAAAATGAACCGTTGCTCTCCCTGCAATTACACGAAAACATTGTGGTCAATTACACGTGGGAAAACCACCACCCTTCAAAATCCAATTAGTCCCTCGGACCAATCTTCACAAGAACTAACTTAAATACGTGGAAATTATTAAGGGGGGTGGGAGGGTGTTGATGTTATGAAAACTCTTTATGTAATGCAAACCGCATCCTTGCCCTGATCATCCTTACTGAGCGCCTTTGTGTGTACATACGGTTTGATGATGCTTCTTTCAGAATGTTTTATTTTAATCCCTTGTAAGAAGTGCTTTGGGGTACGTGGGCGAATCCCATTTTCATTCTTGCGCTGCTTACGAGTGGGTAGGTAGATCGAAGGCAATTTAGATTTAACCATGTGCAAGAGATAATTGCGTGCTTGTGTGGTTTATTAAAGCTAAAGCCCCTTCGAGTCGTAACAATATCGTATTAAGTTTGAAGAATTTTTTTTTTCGAGAAATGAGCCACTGATTATATTTTGTGTGACTATTATTAATTAACTCGCTGGAGCAATTATTTAAGTTTAATAAGTAACGCCTGCAGGAAAAAACCTGACTGTACTTACGTCGTAAATGCCATGTTTTTCCTTTTCCTTAATTATTATTACAACTTACGGTGTAAAGCGCAGGTGTAAGTACATAACTAAATCTAATTTATGCGATTAAAGTCGTTAGTTCTTGCAAATTATTGCGAACGTTTAATTTTCATTGCGTGTACTCGATTTGAAAATTATTTAAAAAAAAAATTGTTCAAATTGTTTCAGAATTATATGTGTGTATAAGAATGAGAAGCTCTCTCTCTCATGATGTCTAATTTTTCGTAATACCAGAATTTTATTGATTGTATTGAAGCTCGATAGATGGCACTTAATAACAGTCGTCGATCTAGTCGTCCTAAATTATTTTCCTAATTTCCGAAATTCTTCACTTCGCTTTCGATTTTAATTCTCAAGCCCGTCCCAAATTGATGACTGGCCGAGCCCATCCTGACCCGGCCCATATTTTATTAACTAATCCACTTGAAGTTAAACTGCTGGAAGAGAATTGGGGATGTCAAAGAAAAAGAAAAAGAAAAAATCGACTGACAAAGCAATACAAATAACATCGTGTATTAAACTTGCTTTAGAAGTATTTATTTATTTTATTTTTTGTAATAATTCCGCGTTACTTAAAATAATTTAAAGTATGAAATTATTTATAAGTACATGCTTATATTACTCATGTATGTACGTACAGTCATGGACGCATTAAAAAGTACGTTCAGAAATTTGTTTGTGTCAATGATGAAAACAAAAGCGTAAGCAGATTAATTAGGAACAAAGAAAGTTATTTTTTGTGTTACAAATGTAGCACGTTCACGAAAGACATTTTTATTTAAATCGTCGTGAGGTGAATTAAATTAAAAATATTTCCTGAATTTCTGCTGGGGATTTATTTATTACCCATAAATCCCAAGAAAACAAATGAGCGTTTGCTTAGCAGAATTTTTACTTTAAATTGTTCGATTTTGTTATTAGTTATTTAATTTAAAAAAAAAACTGCACTATTATATAAATAAAAAATTACAAATCGAATGTCTGTCGATGACTGACATTTATTTTATTAGGTTGGCAACACTTTTCAATGTTTATATTAGTATAGTTCAAAATCGGAATAGTTTTCTTCCGTATTTGTATCTACCAATATTTAAAATGTTGATTAATTCCATCTTAACTTTAAATTTAACCAAGCGATCGTGCGAACATAACAAAGCATGAAAATTATGACGAATAGTAAGTGCTGCCAATTCCTCATCCTCAATGTTCCCAACCTACTAACTTTGTGTCAGTCATCCGTGTACCCCCGTGATAAAAAATTCTATAAACTGAAGTCATTCTCTCAATTTGTTTAACTTAACCTCAAAATTAAATTGACACTGCTTGTCCAGGTTTACTTCAGATTAAAAACTCTTGAATAATTTTGCACTAAAATCGACAGCTGCTTTCTGCTTAAATTGATTTTCGTCAGTGTGAAGTTCCTTGATGTTTTATTTGAACTGAAAAGAGAAAAAACAATTAGACATAACCTCAAACTAAAATTCTTTGATATTCTTGCCAAAAAAAAAAACTAGTACAGGGGATATTATGTTTTTATTTACATTTGACAATTTCCTCAGAATAAATGATCCTGAAGGAGCTGTCAAACGAAGCGTCGGCTTTCCCATCAATTTTACGAAGTGTGCCATTGACTGTGATTGCGTCTTTTGTTTCGATTGCGTCATTTCAGCTGGAATTTTGACCTTGTCGTATTCTTTATGATGTGTTTTTGCTTCTAAATTGTCATAGATTCGATAAACACGTAGGTAAAGCACGCGCAGTGTTACCAACCCACCCAGGGTTGGTAACACTGCGCGTTTCAAACCTCATGTATTTTGATCAAGAAACATCGTATCAAGTTTGTCGTTTAAAATCGTATCACCCCGATTTCCCGAACACTTGACAATAATAAATTAATAAGAAATAAAACTGAAAATTTGTAAAAAGAAAAATAGCAACTGGATTATAAAATCGAAAAGTATCGTCTTGGTTAGGGTAAAGTTTTTTTCTTTTGTTTTTAAACGCAATGCGATCGTCTTTTTTTCTGGATTATTTCAAGTTTGAAATCGGCCCCGCCTTCACATATTACAAGCCCTTTTAGAGTTTTCTTGCGGTCGTCTTTTGTTTAGTGACTTTCCGCGTTTGAATCTCGTCTTGAATTGTTTTGTGTTACTTTCTGAATTTTTTTGTCGTTTGTTTTTGTTCCGTTTCTACGTTTTCCGAAATTCTTTCTTTTTCTTCTACCAATTTACAACGTCATTTGTTTTTCGTTTCTGTCTCCTTTTTCTTTTCCTTTTGAAATTATCATTTTTTCCCCCCGTTTCCATTCTGATTACATTTTTCCAAGAAACGAAAATGTTTTTCTGTTTTTATTTGTCAATTGTCTTTTGTTTTGTTTTTTTTTTCGCAAATCATAACAATCGTCTTTTGTTTTGGTGATTTGTCTTTCTTTGTTTAATTATTTATATTTTTGACCTCCGAATAACATACTAATATGTCTTTAATATTTACTTTTGATTATTTTGTAAGAAATTTTGAAAATTATAATCCGCATAGAATTTCATTTTATTTATCTTTTTAATAATAATCGCCGTCAAAAATGTTTTTCATTTTTTTTTGGTGTTTCTATTTATTTGTTTAACCCTTTTTGCATTTTTTTTGCTGCAAAATGGTGCGATCGTCTTTTGTTTTCCATTAGCTCTCCTTCATTCTGAATGTTTAAATGTAAAATAGGAAATCATTAACAAATTTAAAGAAAAGGATACTTTTAATTTGCCGTCATGAAAAGTGATTATTATGTTGGCAACACCCTCCGATTCTGTCAATGTTGCCAATCTAATAAATCATCTGCAGTCACTCGGTATAACTTTCTGCTCCAAAAATGTCCCAGTTAGGGCCAGTTTATCAATCGGCGTTTAGCTTTAAGCGTCGTTTTATTCATATGGAAACAATTATCCTTACAATTGTTACCATGGGAATAAAAGGAAGCTTAAAGTTAAACCATGATGGAAAAACCAGGCCTTAGTAACTCTTTTCAACTCAAAATGAGACGTACGATATATATTTCTGTTATCATTAACGTTTACTGCGAAAGTCATAACACAAAAATAATAAATTCGATTAAATTAAAGAATATTTCGGTCAGGCTCGTTCGCACTCTCATTAACTCCAGTGCCTTCCGCCATTAAGCGGACACTACTTTTAATTAAACAGACATCCACCGACTGCCTCTCGGCAGTAAACTGAAATTTACGATAATGAGAGCAAAGGGAGAGAAAGAATGTCTGGAGTGGCTCACGGTCTGAAAGAATGCTTTGTTTCCTCAAGTGGACGGTTCGCTTAATTCCCCAGAGAGCGAAAGGTCAAGTAGGCGTGTACACAGCATCTGTAATTGCCCGGCTTTATGAAGAACAACACCACCACCAAACACATGCATTGTGTGCGTGTGTGTGTATGAGTGTCATGTGGATGCGAGCAAGTGTCTTGTAAAAAAAAAACCCTCGTTTCTGAACTGTGAACGTAAACAAGTCTTTGAACTGTCTTTTTATAACCGCCTAATACTTCCGTTTGAAATTCGTTCTTTTCCTTGTTGTCGTGAGGAGCTAGGCTTCGTTTGTTTATTTTGTAACTCCTGAGAGGATGTCGACACGTGCGCTTGCCTAATTATTGACTCTTAATATATTAAGTTTTTTTTTTATCATCAATCAATTTAGTAATTAACAATGTGACAAGTAAATGGTACTATCTGCTCTAAATTAGTCTGTGAACTCTCGTCGACACGATATTTTTGTACGAAAGAGACCATTTTTTGACGTAAACTCACTTTTAAGAGTTAAGAATATATTTATCGGAAAGAATTTTTTTTACTATCTTAATCTAAAAGTTCATTGATATTTTTAACTTTTTTTGACATAACCTCACTTTGAATTAATCTAAAACTCAGTGCCGGCAATTGGGTGCCAAAACTGATGAGGGGGGGGGGGGGCACGCATTTGTCATAATAAAGGAGGTGGGTTGAAAATAAAAATGAACTGTCGCAAGCAATAAACTTCAATCGTCATTGATTCTCAAAAAGTTTCGTTCCCGACTTATATTTTATTAAAAATAAGGAAATTAATGTTTGAATACTGAAGAATCTGGGGAGGGGGGGAGACTATCCCCTATGCCCCCCTCCCCAAATCGCCACAACTGCTAAAACTGACAGTTGACTCTTTGAAACTGAAAGCGTGCAATTTTTTTTTTACATAACCTCAATTTAGATATCTTTGATATTTGTACCTAATTTCAATGTATGTACCTGCATCTAAAACTGACAGTTGACTGTTTGAAACCGAAAGCGTACGAACATTTTTTCACATAACCTCAATCTATAGTTCATTGGTGTATTTATTTATTTTATTGCCTCAATCTTTTTGATACCTAACCTCAATTTAAGTTGACTTTTTAAAATTTTTAAAATACAGTTTTTTTTGACACCTAACCTGAATCTAAAATACTTTAATATTTAATTTGAAAGCATATAGCAACTTTTTGACCTCATAACCTCAATCTAAAATTCTTTGATGTTTTTGCTAGTTTTATCCGGTTTTTTTTTTTTGACATAACCTCAATGTGTCTCAATCTAAAACTGAGTGTTAAGTCTTTGAAATTGCTTTTTGTTTTCATTTTATTTAATTTTTTTAAAAATTGTTATAGGTACCTTTATGTTTTTAAATGTTGTTCGATTTCTTTTTTGTCAGCTTTCTTTTCTGACATTTTTAGAATCAATTGTTGAATTGTGCTTTAAAATCTGTTGTCTTTCGTTCTTATATTTTTTCTTATTATGTATTTTTATTTTTAATTGTCGATCGTCTTTTCATTTTATTATTATTTTCTTTTTAAATTTTGCAACGTGTTTAATAAATTCCGTTTTGTCCTTTCTTTCCACTTTATGTATTTTTAAATTTATTGTTAATCTACCGAATTTCGTCGTGAAATGGGGGCCGTATCTTGTTTCCCATTGTCTTTTATTTTTATTATTTTTACTTTCATTATTTGGTATTCTTTTTTATTATTATTGTTTATTTAATTTCTTTTTTCCGTTCTCGGTGTACTTATATTTTTATTTATTTATTTATTTATTTATTTATTTTTACCTTCTCTTGTTTACGTTATGTATTTTTTGTGTGCTGTAAAATCTGTGTTCTTTTGTTTTTAATATTCTTTTTCTTTCAGTTTTTTTGAGTCCTCATCGATTCTTATTTTTAATTGTCGATCGTCTTTTAGATTTTATTATTATTTTATTAAATTTTACAACGTATTATTTTAATAAATTTGTTTTCTTCGTTTTGACCATTTTTTTTAATTATCGTTAATCTACCGAATTGTTTTTCTTATTATTATTTTTTTATTTCATTGTTTGGTATCGTTTTTTCTTTGTTTTATATTAAATTTCTTTTCTCGTTCTCGTCTTGCTTTTATTTTTATTTATTTATTTATTTATTTATTTTTACCTTCTCTTGTTTACGTAATGTAATTTTAATGATGTTTTTTTATTTATTCCTGAAATTTTAGAAAGAAATCGGGCAATTTTCTGTATTGTAAAGCGTCTTTGGCGGCTTTTGATGAGAGGGATTTCTGTTAGTGTTGCCAACCTAGGAGGAGAGGGAGGGGGGATTTATTTATGGTTATATTTAGGGAAAAAGAGGAAAATTTAGAAATTTAGAATGAATGTAATCCTACGTGTGATATAATTTCTTGTAATGGAAATATTTATCTCATCATCATCTCTTATATTAGTTTGTAAATGAGCAATTAGTTACCTGTTTTGCCGATCTTATGAATTTGAATTCATAAGACCTGTTTTACCGATCTTATGAATTTGATTTGAATTCATAAGATCGGTAAAACAGGTAACTAACTACTGTGACTGTACGTAATTATAAAAGTGAGTTACGTTTTGTAAAAAAAAAACAAATTGTATTTATTACTTTCCTTTTTATCCTTTATGTTCATTTGTAAATTTTAAGTTTCATATCTAAAGCAGTTTTTGAAGAAAAAAAAACGGGAGAATTCGGAACCATATTCAATTACAGTTTAAGGGAAAAGTTCATGGGAGACTTAACAACACTGATTTCTGCTTTTTATTACACGTTGGTAACACTGCCGTGAAGTAATGTATTTAATACACATAGAGATAACAAAAAATAGAATGCGCTATATTAAAAAAACAAAAAGTAATGTTATATGTATTTTTGTGACTCGTAAGTGAATATTATTTTATAATTATGTTCGTTCAACTCTTTGTAGTTTTCTTTTGTTTGTAAGTCTTTACGAGCACAATCCAAACAAAAATATAAATATGTACACAATAAACGTATGCTGCTTTGTAATAAAAACCTGTACTGCATATTTATGCTTCCTATTTACTACGCAGTAGGAAAAAATAAATAAATAAAATAGCGCTTCCTTTTTAATCCGTCTGATACTGAATTTAATTAACGTGATTTAATTTTTGTAGTACTACGTTTAACGAAAAAGTATTCGACCGCTCTCGTGTTCGTTCCTTTGATACGTACACATACAAGCAAGGTAAGATCAAACGTGTGCCAGAGTAAATAACACCGCTTTTGTGTTTTGTTTTTTTTTTTGATTTTTTTTTTCTTTATTGTAGAAAGTGTCCGTCCTTAGTTATACCTACATAATAGCTGATTTCAGTCAATGAGACACCTAACCTAGAATATTGATTGCGTCATCGTCGTAAATTCAGTGGAAAAAATTTACAAGCACGCGCCAAGTCACCGCTGCCTGTTTTACATACACACAATGCTTTTCGTACACGTGACTAACACTTGTTCTTTTTTTTAAGTTTGTTTACGGCTTTCTTGTGTAATACTCATGTAAACATATTTTGATGTGCTGTAATTAATCATTTTGATGATAATTCTGGTGGAGGCGCGGAGGGATCACTGAGATTATTAAACTCGAACGAAAACATGTGCTGCAATTGTTTCATCTTGATCACGTATTTATAACTAGGAAGAGGAATCGCATATTTCGACGTCATCGTATAAGCAGCGCACTCCATCTATGTACTACTTGGTTTTAAAAGAAGCTCTGCGAATAACTGTTGTCAAAAGCAAAAAATAGTTTCCTGTATTTATTATTTCTCAAAATGGTATTGATTAAAGACGACTTCACAGATTGAGATGACATAGAAAAAATTTTAAAGCTTTCAAATTTAACAGTTCCGCTCTCTAGTTATATAACTAATAAAGCTTATGCGTTTTGGATTTTTTCAGGCGACATTCGCCATAAATTAGCGAGGCAGCAATAAATTCAGACAATCGCCGTCTGTATAATCTATTTAGCGCAATCTAAACCGCATTACGCTCGCTGATTCGCCGCCGTTGTTATAAATCATGCTTACTACTTTAAATAAGCGCTGTTCAGAACGAAGCTAATGTGTTTATTTTACGCATAGCTTTAATTAAAGCTATTAATTCAATATCTAATAATCCGCCGTCGTCTTTCTCTGTCTGCTGGCAGTCAGTGAAGCCGATGGAGGTTAATCATCGTGACTAATGAATGATGGCCGCCGCACCTTTCGTTTATATCTTCTTTTTTTTTGTTTCATGCGCCGATCCCTTGTTATAATTTTGAATCACATCGTATGTTGATGTTGCGGGAGGAGGGGGGTACTAAACAAAAATGAAATTGAAACCAAATTTTTGAAATTACGTCGAATGCATAAAAATATAGTGGACGATTACAGTTTTCTGTAATTTTCTTTCTTCAATACGGCACTGTTTGATCACGTCTTTAGGTGACGTTTGAAAATCTTGAAAACTTTCGGATTGAACAAGCTCAAAACTTTGTTGCCTTTTACAGGTGACGTTTAGAAATCTTGAAAGCTTTCGGATTGAACAAGCTCAGATCTTTTGTTGTAAAATCTGTGAAGTCGTAAGTAAAACAGTACCATTTAGGAAGAAGAAATATTACAGGAAACTGTAATTGTCTACTATTTTTTGCTTTCGATCGTGCATACGAGTAGTTTTTTGATTTCCGAAAAAGAACAACCTAAACGGAAATAGCTTTTTGTTATTAATGAAAAATGTGTGTGCCATATTTTACAGAGTTCAGAGGGTTCAGAGCATGAAGCAGTCACGTGGCCGTATATATCGAGCGCCTAAAGCCTAAACGATACTTCTTATGAAATAACTTGACACATATCGTAGGCCTGGTGTTGATGAACTGTAATTTAATAAGTTAAATGCGACCCACTGGACCCGCTATTAAGTTAATTTTCTCTTTAAGCTCGCTTTATATTTTTATGAAATTCTAATTGTAATTTTCCGTTTTCTCAAGTGTTAGACTTGTTGATTTTTAATTTTATCGAATAGTACGTGTTTTTTTGTTTTAATTTTATAAATTATCAAAAAAATCAGAATAACTTAGCTCCATCTATTGTCAAAATGACAAATCACTTCTATTTTTTCCCACTGCATGGGTGCGTTCAGTTTCTAAATTGTTAACCCTGAGTGGGTACGTTCAGAAACTATATCCTGGACTCCCTCTAAAACAGTGAACTCGGCGTAGTATTTTTGAACGTTTATACTCGTATTTATGGCAAAATTTTAGAAAAATAATTCAGACGCCTTCCACCTCAAAGAAATAATTATTTCGAGATAAATTTGCTGCGCCATTTGTACTGTTTTTTTTTTGCCGACGTAACGAAACGCAAAGAATTTTGCCTCCGCTTCAACGTTATTTATAAATTATAAAGTCGACGTGATTTTACGTTGGCAAAACTGTCGTACATTCGAGGGTCCATCAAATTGGGGAATTAAAAACTTGAGTTGACACCAACATTATTTATTTTCCTTTGCTTGATTTTTTGTTCTTCGCTTAGAGATTTTATTGTTTTTTTTTAACTTGTCGTTAATTTTTTAAACTGCATTTGCTTCTCGACTGTCATTTGTTTTTATTTTATTTTTTTTAACGCGCGTATATTCGATTTCTTTTTTCGACTGTGTCGTATTTTTAGAATTATTTTCGCTTCGTAATTATTTATTTTTTTTTTTTTTGCTTTTTTTGTTTCTATTGCCTTCGACTTTTGGTCATTTTTGTTCTTAACTACTTCCATTTTTGATTGTCGATTGTTCCTCTTTTTAACTGACAGATGCTATTATTATTATTTTTAAATAGACTTCGCTTTGTACCTATTTCTTGTTTTTTTTTTTATTTTCCTTTAGTTCGTTTTCTTAACTGCATTCATTCCTGGTTGTCATTTGTTTTTTTTTTAATTAACATCATTTTTTATCGTTTTTTAATAACTTTCGAATTATTTTTATATATATATAATAAGTGTTTTAGCTTCGCGTTTACTTTTTTTGCTTTTGTCCCATTACCTTCAATTCTTGAGAGGTGTGTGTGTGTGTGTGTGGGAGGGGGGGGAGGGGGGGGGAGGGGGGGGCAAAACGAACTTGATTACTAGAGAACAGCAGCTTACTCGAAAATACCTAAATATTTATCCAGAGTTGAATATAAGTCGTCAGTACGCCAATTAATAAAATAAAATAATAATAACAGAAACTACACAAAAGAAGTATAAGGAACAGAAGAACAATTTAGTAGTATAGGCATGGAAGACGAAGAAATATGACGTGAAAAAAAAGTCGAAGGAATTCATTCGCATAAATAAGAGGAATTGACGTTACAAGAAGGATGAGAGAAATATTTGGACACTAAATTAAAACAAAAACATTAAAGGAAAATTTGGAAAAAAATGCACAAAATAAAATAAATGATTTAACCAAAGGGGGGGGGGGCGACTATGTTTCACATACGTATGATTGGTTGCCTACCTGACATATGGGTAGATGGAAAAAACTATAAATCTACAGCGAAACGTTGAGTGTGTTCCCATCATTTTTCTGTCCCGTTCGAGATTAAAAAAAATTGTACCTATAAAAGAGGTTTAAACAGCTTTATAATTGCTTTATACATCTCTTCACCTGAGGCCTAAAAATAAATAAATTTAAATTAAACTTGTTTGAAACTGTTCCCACCTGGAAGAAATTTCTGAGCTGTTGAAGACAGTTTTGTTACATCGTAGGCCTATACTGAAGTAAGGTAGGCAACCAGACTTACACATTTGGAGCGCAGATCTCCTGTAAATGGCAAGGAAAGTTGAACCTCGGAGCATCTTTGTATCAGAGGTTTTTAAAATACTAGAGAAAACGTCGTAAAATGACGGATATAAAAAGAAAATATTTAAAATATTTAATACACAACATAAAACGAAAATTACAGAAAAATAATTAAATGTTTGTGGAAGTAAAGGAATGCAGATTAACAACCAAATGTAAAAACAACTAACGTAGAGTTTAGAAAAACCGAAATGTTAACAAAACTTTATTTTCGCCCCTCGTATAATTTATGTTGGGGAAAGTTCCTCGTTCCTCCCAGTGACGTAGGTAATTAATGGGCCTATCTGCGAGCATAGATGTCGGACATTTGTTTTTCTTTTCGCCAATCAATTGTTAGGCTTGTGGTCAAAATATTTTGTTATTTTTAATTTTTTAATTTTTTTTTGTTTTCGTAATAATAATTTAATTATTTAGAATTCACTCTTTTCTTTTAGGCAGAATATAAAAAATGTATGTACGTAGTTTTATTTGCCACGGTCGTCAATACATTCTAAATTCCTTAGAATTGTTTGCATCGCGAAATTACAATCGTCGAGACCCTGAATTAATTTGATGAGACGCACATAATGTTAATGCATGGTATATAATTAGTAACTAGCTTAACATCAGTCTGAAAGTCTGCTAATTTATAGCACAAATAGTTACATAAGCATGCTGTTAACGCGAAGTTTTCTGTCGCAGGCAAAACGACTCTCTTGTAAAAATTCAATTTCCTCAAAGTCCTCAAAAAAAGTTCTCTAAAATGCACGAAAAATAATTGATTTTAGTTAAATTAATTAAAAAACTTCCAAAACTGTTAATATTTTATGAAATAAACTAATTGGGAACTAAAATTATTGACCTGCCCTCGTAAAATTAAACCAATTTTTTTTTTTTAATGTAAGTTCTGGTTTTTAGATTTTTGCAGTTTCATCAAAATCAAGAGACACGTTCACAGTTGATTAGCCGCCCCCCTCCCCCCAAGAACAAACGATTATGTAACTTTCAGGGCGGAAGTTCCACTTGTTAGTTTGATTTCTAAAATCACCGTAAATGTAACAAAATTAGTCTTAATAAATAAATTCTGCAGTGAAAGCATTAAACAAGCAACGCCGATTATTGGCAGTGGCGGCGGCGATTAACCGTGTACCTTCCACAAAATATCTGTGAATAATCTTGTTTGTTATGTAAGTGTTGAAATTCTTTTCCCAAATATTTACACAATCCGTTAAAAATAGTGCGCGCTAGACTAAATTTTTGCAGGACATAAAATTCCCGTCTGTTTTTCGTTTTCTTCTTTATTTGTAATAATAAAAATACCGCCAGACATTCACTTTTTCATTGCGGGTGTATGTAGGTCATGATGTGATTTAAATACGCATCTCGTAGATATTTTTATTTATGCGCTTTATTCACGTCTCGGTTAAGGCTCGAACACGTTTGAGGTACGCGTTCGCAGCTGGACTTTGATATTTTGTATTCTCGCTCGTAACATCTGGATTTTATGCATGATATATTTTCGCGGTCTGGAATGACAAAAGCGCATCATATCGATGCAAATCGCCTAAACTCAGATCACGAACCTCAAATGTGTTTCGACCTTTATTACGGATGCGACGAACGAACGAACAACAACAGCTAAGAATTTGTTGCATTAAAACCACACCTCAAATATACGTATGTAAGTACACGAAAGAAGTGACGCTTCGTTGCATTTCAATAAAAAATTAAATTATGGTCGTTACCGGAAAGAGCATGGTTCACTACGAGGGCAAGTAATTAATTATTGTTATTCCTAATTTTAATTAGGATGAAAAAAAAAACTGTTTCTCCGTTAAACTGCCTGTTGCGTTTTGTTTATTTCTACCCACATACGAAGACCTGTGCGTTGAAATCTACAGAGTGATCAAATTCGAATGCAAAACAACGTGATTCAAATTTTTAAGTTGGTGGCTGAAGTTAAAATTAATATTTTCCTATTGTAAACTTGGTTTTATTTGACAACTTTGTATTAATTTAAACTGACATACTGACAATTCTAACCTATTTCTTAACACTAACAAAAAACGTTTCCCGATTTTTTTGAATTCATCTGTAAACACAACTTTTTAACAACGAAGTTTAAGGCAAAATGAAATAACGAAATGGCTCAACAAAAGTCTCAACGAGTGACAGTTTTGTACGTACAAACCAATTTAGCAAGGGTGTGACGTATGCGTTTAATAAACCTTCATTTTTAAATAAATACCAAAAGAGAATGTCGGCCAATTTTTCGATCAAATAAATCGCTTGAGGCAAAGAAATCCCTCGGGTATGGGATAAAATCATACGCTTGGCAACACTGTATGAAAATCAAATGCAGTGTTGTCAAGTCTGAGGAAAATCCCGTTTTGCGGGAAATTTCGGCGAGGTAAGAAAAGAGGAAATTAGCACTAAATTACGTTTTATATGCAACAAAATGATTCTAAAAGGAAAAAAAAGAAGAATTATAGTGAAAATTTTTATGGAATAATTTGACAACGTTGCCCGATTTGAATTGTCAAAGTGGTGAACTATTTAATATCTTTAATTGACATTTTCAACATTGAAGTTTATTAAATTAAGCTGAAAAACTTGCTTCAAGGAAGACATCAAACGTCTTCGTTTCTTTATTTATGATCAGTATAACAAATACAGAAACTCTAGAAATGATTTCAATCCAGACGACCATGAGTAGATTATTTTTATATTATGTGTTATGAGTGGCAACACTGAACAAAGTCAAATTGACGTGTATTTAATGGCCAAAATTTAATGCTCGCAACTGTACTTATATCTTGTTCATAAATCAAGACTACCACCTGTTATAATGGTATAAAAAAATAATTATTTATAATAATTATAGTGAAATGAAAATAATAAACCCCCAAGGAAACGTAATACTAAATCGGCAAGTTAGTTTAAGTTTTATGTCGCGAATTATGAACAACGTTAACTTTTGCACTCAAATTAAAGGATGGTGTGAAACCAGGATCTGAAACGGCCAATGGTATTGGGAGTTTTTGGCGGGAAAATTCAAATTTCTCCTGGCGAAAAAGAAAAAACGAAATAAATTGTAAAATTGTAACAGCAAAATTTCAGTAAACGTATCAATTTCATGAAATTAAAGGAATTGAAGTAGTAAATAGTAAATTACAATATTTTCTGCAATAGTTCTAAATAAAACCAGTAGATGACGCTTTTCGATTTGAGAAAATTAAGTACAAGAAAATCCTTAATAATTAAGAAAATTTACATTTGCTTCTTTACAAAACATAAAATATTTTTAGCATTATCAAAACGCACTAGAGTCAATAATTTAATTAGTTATCGTCCTAACTTGTACTACAAAGAAAAAAAATCATTTACAGTTGAAAGGAAAAAAAAAACAGTTTCCTGTAATTATCCTTTCTCAAAATAATGTTGTTTAAATACGACTTCACAGATTTTACAAAAGTTTTAAGCCAGGTTCAGATGCAAAATACGCAAAATATTTTATTGCTGAATTAATTTGAAGCATTTAATTAAAGAAATATAGACAAAATTAAATTTTGAACACGTTCATTAATTTTCAAATAATTTATTACTTATCTGAACGTACCCACACCGTGACGTAATTCACGCATGCGCGTAGCCGAGCGTTCAGTTTTATTGCAAATTTGTGTATTGTGTGCGTGCATTTTGTTTGTTTTGTTGACTGCATAAAATCATGTACACAGTTTACCCTAGGAATATACCCTTGAATAAATCAAAGCCGGTGTTTAGAAGACGTCTGTGGCACTCTGCACCCGACTTAAGAATGACGGTAATGGTAGATAACTATTTTTTTTTGCCTTGCACTTTGCCAAATAATTCTTTACGAAAAAGCGCGAGAATCAAAGTATTAAACGCTTTGCAATCGTAAATGTATTATTTCAGTTCGCACAAATTTGAGGGACGTGTAATTTATTAAATCGTTACGTTTGTTAAGTAATCACAGTCGGGCCTGTGGCGCCTTTGTTTCTTTTCACCTCCACCACCAAAAGCATCGTTGCCGTTGCGTGTCGTTTGCACTCGATTTTCTAAATGTCGACCTTGCACGTATCGATCTTCTATGCTATTTGCCTTACGTGCAATTACTTCTTGGACCTTCAGAAGATGCGTGTTAGCTTCCGCCTTGCTCAATGCAAGCTCCTTGTTTGGTGGCTTGACGGCGTTCTTGGTCTGTTCTAACTTTTGAGGAGGAAGTGGTCGCCTCGCCAAGGGCTCTTGAGGTTCCAACCTTTGAGGAAGCGGTCGCCTCGCCAAGGGCTCTTGAGGCCTAAGCCTCAGCTCGACGGCCGATTTGCTGCAATTGTAATACCTTGCCGTGCGATAGTTTCTTACCGCTTCCAATCTGGCGTGCGCTGGTATGAACATTTTTTTCAGAACCCCCATGTAAGACGAGCCCATGTCCACTAAAGCGCTTTTGGTTTCATGAACCGACTCTGTACTCTCGGATATATCAACAGGTATTTCATCCTTGAGGCTTGAGTCATCTGCTTCTCCTATAATGAAATTCTGAAACCATGAGGTTAACATCACTGTAAATTTGTTGTATATCGTTCGAAAAATAGTTTTTGACTTTTTGACATTTTCGTATTACAGTTGACAGTTCAACTGATTCTCGCACTCATCACTCAGTTAAATCATTCTTAGAAGGCCATGGGCCAATGGGCGTTTACGATAATTGGAACGGTACATGGATCGTTGTAGAAAAGTAAGACAGAACGAATGCGTTTAATGCAAGTAAGAGTGAAAGAATAGATTAACCGGTATATACCGCTCCAATTATCGTTACAGTTTCCTGTAATTTTTCTTTCTCCAAAATAGTACTGTTTAAATGCGACTTTGCACAATTTTTTCAAAAGTTTTGAACTTGCCAAATTTGCCAAAGGTTTTCAGATTTTTTTGTGTCACATGCAAAGTCGTATTTATTAGCTGTATTTCTTTTATCACTTTTAACTGAGTATCTCATTTTATCTCAACAGCTTAGATAAATTACTTGTTCCTTTTACCTTTAGCAAGTGAGTTTAACTGAGATAATTTTCTCAATTATACTGAGTCTGCTTTTGGAAATACTTTAAAGTGAGTTTTAGGGGAGATTGTTGTTTGAGGTTAGATTTCGCTATCGGATGATCAGATTTGTTTTATAACACAATTTTTAGAAAAATTTTGTGCAAATCATCCTTGATTGCAGTGAAAACCTCGAGCAGCCTCTGGATAGCTGTTTCAGCCCTGCTTGGGGCTTCTTCAGCAGAGACGTAGCTCGACATTTCCACTGCAAACAAAAACGACTTGTCCAATTTATTCGCAATTGCGATGTAAGAGTGATGAACAGATAAAATAGCGATAAAAAGCGATAGTAAGATGTCGCTATTTTATCTGTTCAACACAATTTTTAGGTTATAATTTTGTTTACCTTCTCAGCTGAAACAAAATTACGTTTTTTTAGGTTTCAATTATCTTAGTTAAAACTCAGTTTATGTCGTCTCAGTTGTCTTAGAACTTAGAAATTCCACATTTTTCGTAATAGACTTGTTTATGTTAATCATGTTGTTGAACAGCGTTCAATTATTTAAATTTCTGGAAAAAATAACCAGCAACTAATTTAAAAACTAAAATAAATAAAGAAACAGCGCCACCTGTCGCCAGTAAATTAAAGTACTAACTGCGTTGAATTTTATATGCTGCACAATTTTTCTGACTGAAAAAATACCGCGTCGGGATTTTGTTTAAATTTATTTTTCGGATACAGTACCTGCATATGTTAATAATTGTTTAGAACTCAACCATCAAATGAAGACATCTAAAAAACAAGGCGCCATCTATCGATATTAAAAGAACTACTGATGTTCAAAAAATTACGCATTTTACACATTGGACTTGTTTAATTTTAATTTAATGTTATTTGGCTGTGCTCGATTATTTAAATTTTTCGAAAAAACAATCACTATTGTGCATTTATATAAAACAGCAAATAAAGAGCGCCATCTGTCGACAGGAAGATAAAATTAGTTGAGAATTTTGATTGAGAATAATCAATCGCATGAAAGTCTCGCAGTTTGACGTTTAGTTGTCTCAAAAAAGACGCGCCATCTACCGATATGAAAAAGAAGCAATATTCAAAAATTATTTTCCAGGGCAGATTTGTTTCTTTTATTATTGTTATTGGATCTCTTGGTGCCCAATTATTTAAATTTCTGATATAAAACATAAATAAATAAACAGCGCCGTCTGCCGATAGTAAAATGAACTCAAAGCTCGATTGAGAACCATTGAATTTTATTATCGAAATTATTGAAATACCACGAGGTTTTCATTTAATTTTATTTCTAAACTGCAGCGTTATTAATTGCACATTAAATAGAACGAACATTCAAAAAAAATATTTTTTTTCCGATTTTTTTTTAAAAACAACCCAAATGATGGATTTTACTCCTGTGATTGTATTTCATGATACTCAATTAACTTAAATTTCTAAAACAAACATGACGAATTAATGGACGTTGTTTTTTTTTCTATTGAAATTAGCGCCATGTATGTGCTGTAAATTAAATCAAAGGCCGAGTCGAAGACCGTTGAATTTCTTGTTTTTATTGAAATTATTGAAAAAATATAGCGCCGTCCGTCCACGTTAAATTAAATTAAAAGGCGAGTTGAGGACCGTTGAATTTCATGTTTTTATTGAAATTATTGAAAAAGCATCGCGCCATCTATCAATATCAAAGAAAACTTACATTAAAATTATTATTTTTTTTTTCGAAATCTTTTCAATAAAGTTTGTCATTGTAATTGAATTTAATGATTCTCAATTTTTTTTTTAATTTCTGAAGGAAATATCACGATTTAATGGATGTTGATTTTCAACATATCAAACAACCCCCATCTGTCGACGGTCGAGGTCGAGGGCTTAGTTGAGAACGACTGAATTTCATACTTTTTAATGCAAGACGCTGCATAGTGTTTTATTAATTTTAATTAATTAATTAATTTAATTGATCACAAATGCCTCGAAATTTAATGGACATCGCCATCTGTCGACATTGAAAAGAATTATGTAACATTCAAAAAATTATTCACATCCCACGATCGCTTTTTGACCTAACATTACATCAGGATTGACAAATTGAAGCCAGTTTGCTTATTATGATAAGTCATCTCATAAAAGGCGGCTGTGCTTGCTAAGCTTCTGCTGACGAGGCCCCAAATAGGGCTGAAAACAGCTGTACTGAGGATGGGGATCATCCACTGCAATAAAAAACGATTTGCAACTAAATTCTTTTTTTAAGTTATTGTATCTACCAAAATACTTTATTTTGGTTCGTTTTTTAAGTGCGTATGTAAATTTAGGAAATGTTTTCGTCCAAATGAATCATTTGTGATTTTTTTCTTGAGTTGTCTGACGTTTGGTCCGTTTCAAATACCAAACGAGAATCATATTCCGGTACTTCCCCTCCCGAATACTGATTTTTTTTTTAATAAACAACTTTCGTAAAGCACTTGATAAGTTTTAACTTATTTACCGAACTGACAAGTTTCAACGATCTAGCGCCATCTATTATTCAAAATTACACTTTATCTAAAATTGTTACTGTTGCTATTAATCGTCAAAATTTTATAAAAAAAAAATTGTGCAAATCGTTTTTGACTGCAGTGAAAACCTCGAGCAGCCTCTGTACAGCTGTTTCAGCCCTGCTTGGAGCTTCTTCAGCAGAGACGTAGCTCGACATTCCCACTGCAAACAAAAACGACTTGTTCAATTTATTCGCAAGCAGGGCTGAAACAGCTGTACAGAGGCTGCTCGAGGTTTTCACTGCAGTCAAGAATGATTTGCACAAAATTTTTTTATAAAATTTTGACGATTAATAGCAACAGTAACAATGTCTAATGTTTTAAGGTGCTTTCTTTCGCTTACAAAATCGTGATCCAAACGTGTTTTGATTCAAAACCAGACATTCTCTTTTTTTTTAAACTTATTTGGATTGAATTATGGTTATTTACAAGTGAACTCAGGTCCGAACTATTCGAAACACCATTCAAACTGTTAAGCGAAAGAAAGCACCTATGTCACAACTACTATTGATTTAGCGACATCTGTTACCGGAATATAAAAATGCACTATCAACGTGAAGAGCCATCTATTACGAAGCTTTTGTTTTATCCTGGCAACATTGATGTCATGGCCTTCTGCCTCTGAGGATAGACCTTTTCTTTTGACAGTTCACCTTCGTCAAGTCCACCGATCCCGCAACAATAAGTTTACGCTTCATTCATTAATTAATCGTCCGCCATGTGATTATTAACGGTTTTAATTGCGCCAATCCCACGCGTTCGAGGATTGCTTCTAAACGAACCTAATAATTCGATTTTGACCGCCGCCCACGACCCTCTCGCCTCACTTTCGAACCTCAGTATCAAAGTTACCTTTGAGACTAACTTAACTTTGTTTAATTGTCAAAGTTCGCGAAGAGGAGAAAGAAATAATAATGGTGTCGAGTTACGAAATGCCCGGTTATTTACCTGAAGATTTCTACAGAGATGAGTGGGTCAACTTGAGCACGTTGTGGACGGTGCGTAAACATTATCATATATATTTTTTTTTTCATTTAGATGAACAGACAGGGCCCCGTTAGAAAGAAGCGACGCAAGTGTTATTTGTATTGTAATTTAATGAACAAGTTGCGTTGCTGAAAGACCGCCGGCTGCGGCCGTATGTTATACAAGGGTGGGTGCAAAAATATATCCGTGTGGGATTCACCCACGTAACAACGTTAAGACCTCTTGCATAGATAGCTGTTATGGAGATTAACATGTTGTAAACACGTGAATGTGATCTCTTGCGATATATAGGTTTTATTCAGTTTTATTGAAGGCGTAAGAGCTATTTCCTGGACCCCATTAAATATTTATCTTCTTCTTTTCACATTGCATTTCGTCGATTTCGTCTCCGCACTCTTAATGCGCGTTACGCACTCGGTGTTGAAAGGGGAGTTCCCTGTTGATTTAATATTTTTTTAACCTTTCTTTTTCTGCTGCATTTAAATATCTATCTGGTACGCCCACTGGAACTTGTATCTCTTGTGCCTCTCACGGCGACGGTTATGTTATGTTATGTTATAATTTGCGTTTACGACCTTAAAATACAATGACGCTCTAAACGTTTCGCTAAAAAAAGGAAAACTATGTGAAAATGTTTGCGTAACATCCTGCCTGGCATAATGAAACGATTATTAGCATGCGCATCCAATGAACGTTGAGATTATACAATCACTAATTTTAGAATGCATTTGCAAAAGTCTATCGTCAAAAGGTAATGAATATTTTATTACATTTTGCGCTTGAAAAGGTGCAGTTGGTCAAGGCCAAGTTTAACTTAACTTAAGTTTGCCATTTTCGTTTTATGTCAAATTTTATCGCGTGTTTAATTAATATTTCTATTAAAAACATCTGTATTTTAATTATGAAAGAAATAATTGAAAATAACGCTCACCGGCCATTTTGTGACGTCATACCACCCTGTCAGACAGTGTTGCCAACCGACTCGACCAAAAATTCCTTTTTCGGCATACGGTATTTCCCTAGGACTCCTTAAATTAATCAGGGAAATTTAAATACGAGATTAAAGTTAAAAACACGATTACAAAAAAAAAACAAAAATTATTAATAATATTTTTCTGCAATTAACTGCCAAAGCAAACGAAAGAAAAACACTAAAACAACCTAACCTAGCGCGTTGCAACAATCAGAAGCAGTGTTGCCAAGTCATCAAATTTCGACGTTCATACCTTTTTTTTTA
Source organism: Prosopocoilus inquinatus (assembly GCA_036172665.1). NCBI lineage: Eukaryota > Metazoa > Arthropoda > Insecta > Coleoptera > Lucanidae > Prosopocoilus > Prosopocoilus inquinatus. Next base: position 9,449,945 of record CM069871.1, on the reverse strand, counting down.
AGAGAAAAAATCGATTTTGATGTTACAAATCGTATTACCCCAGATGGTGCTGAATAATAATAGGAGAAATAAGAAAAAGAAGCTGACATAAAAAATTATTATTGAGTAGAAATCGATAGAAGCGTTTAGGTTAGATTTTAAAAAAAAAAAATTGTTTGCAGTTTTGTTTTTTGGATGTAATGCGATCGTCACTTGTTTATAGATTATTGTTGTTTAGGTGGAAATTCGTTTTCAAACATTTCCGACCCTTTTTGAATTTTTTTCTTGCGATAGTCATTTGTTTCCATCTTCAAATACTCCTGTCACTTTCTGATTTTTTTTGTGTGTTGCTGTTATTCGTTTCTTTGTGCTTTTTCGTGGTGAAATTTACGATCTTCTATTTTTTTTTCCTTTTCCGTTCTGAATTTAATAAAAAAAAATTTGCACTTTTTTTTCCTTCACGAATAATTAGTCGTCAATTGTTTCTTCAGAAATTTTCACTTCGTAAATAAGTATTATGATAGAAATTTGTTTTTCTTTGTCGATTAATGTGAAATTTGAATTATTATATTAGTCTTGAATATTCCTCATTATTATTTTTTTAATTTTAAATCTACATAATTGAAATTAACCTCCGCCCACAATAATTTTTTTTATATATATATATATATCCGTAGATACGTATTTCGGCAGCTAAGCTGCCATCTTCAGTACGCTACCAGCTTAAAAGCACTAAGAAAGAAGAAAAATCTACAATTCGTTTTGATTTCATTTCTTCTACGCGTATGGGTATAGATCGTCATTTGTTTTTCTTATTTTAATCCGGATTTTTTTTTTTCATTGCTTCCAATTTTTCAGAAATCAAATACCGATTATTATAATTCTTTTTTTGGAAATTTTAATTTATCCACTTCGATCGTGTTTTTGGGTCATTAGAAATGTTCCTGTTTTTTTTGTTTCTGATTTTTTACCGTTTTTCTATCTTTCTCCCAAAATGCAGCGATTATCTTTTGTTCCCGAGAAGTTAACGAAATCCCTAGATTTTAATGAGTTTCTGCAATTTTTTCCTTTTGTTTGAAATTATCCCTAGATTGAACGAGTTTTTCCTTAAGCTGGCAACACTGGTGCAAGTTCAATAGAATATTCCACAACTATGTTCCTAAAATTCCTGAAACATCTTAACTTTTTTTAAACTCAACTGGCACCAATAATTTGCAGAATCAACTCATTTTGCTTTAGTACGTTATGTGCTCAATAAAAATTAAATTAATTACCTTTAAAAATTATAAACAATTAATAATTAATATTTAACATGCCAGTTTGTCTAAAAATAAATTAATTAGATTTTTTAATAAATATTGCTACTGTAGGCAAACCAATGTACGCACGTCTGTATGGTTGCCTACACCAAAGACGATAAGAATAATCTTTTTGTAGGAATGTTTCTAAAGTTTCACGATTGCTTGAAATTATGAATTGTTTTCTAATTTTAAAATGCTCAAAGAACTTTCGAAATTCTTCCTGAGTTGAGAAACGTAATAAATAATATGCGTTAGCAAATACCAATTTCATTATTTTTTTGTATTTAATTTTCACGTGTGCTAGAAAAGAAAATTATTGAATTACCTTTAAACATTACAAAAAAAATTAATAACATGCCTCTCGGTTTAAAAATTGTAAATTAGATTTTTTGAGAAAACAAGAAGCTTTAGTCACCAACCAAAAAGCACAGTCGTTCGTATGGTTGCCTATATTAAAGGCAATACATTATTATTTTTTTTTTTTGTAAAAATTCCCGGTGAGTAGAAATCCTGCATCTAACAAAAAAAACCCGGTAGAAGTATTTTGGCGAGCAGAAACCCATTTCAAATATCATCTAGTTACCTAAAAAATAACAGATTTGAAGAAAAAATGTGTTAAATACTTAAAGATTCTATTTGGTGACTTGATACAGTTTACCTCGAGTACTGATATGTATTCCCTAAAATCCCTTACAATTTCAAGAATTACTCATAGATTGGCAACACTCAACGTATAAGATCCGTTCACAGACTCGGAGTAGGCCAGGTGTGCCCAGGTTAATAGCAAGAAGAAAATCGAAAGCCGAACTTCTTGCAGCGGCTAGGGCACGTTTCAAGATCAATGTTGCCAACTTGATGCATTTTACACTAGACAGTGTATTTAACACTTGGTGATAAAAATAAAGTTTTTGGTCTGTGGTATAAATTCTGATGGGTTTAACGACAGTTGATGCAAATTTTAGTGATTTTTCAAAAAGAATTCTACCATATATTTACTTCCTTCTTTTTTTTCGTTAATTACAATCTTATAACAAAAAGGGACGCTCTGGTTCTTTACTCGAGATAGGAAAACATTGAAGAAATTCAAAAAATGTGAAGGTCGTATGTAGATGTGATTTTTTACGACCGAGGAAATTTAAATTTACCGCCGTATTAAATTGTGATTACTTTGGCAAAACCCAGCCTTCACTTTTTCAAAATACCACATCGACATTGACCAAAATTTAATCGGCAAGCCATATTCGTTCCCGGCCCTGACTTTCTGAGGGCAACGCAGTCACATTTAAAACGCACTAGAAACTATGGCGCCAAATTCAAACTGTTCTCTGTCATTAAAAGTCTTGATTAAAAGTACTTATGCAATTATTCAAGCCCCTGGAAAAAGGATCTGATGGAATTCTAGCGTAATTTTAGAAAGAGCCTGGTGTAAGATAGTTACCCTTAGTTGGCAATATTGTTCAGAACAATTGGCGTGGTATGACGTCACATAAACATGGCGTCTTTCGCGCTTTTGGAATGCATTTTAAAAACGAAATGTTATTCACATTTTAATTGAAGTTAAACGTGAAATTTACGATTATTAGACAAGAAAAAAGTATGCTTTTATTAAAAAATAGCGAAAAAAACGATATTCAGAAACGAAACCTCCATAAGGGTATCCAAATATTTATGGAACTAGGTTCTTATCATTACAATCATCATAATCAAAGCAATTAATTTCACAGAAAAAAGATATTAAACTCAATTCTTTTTTTGTTCCAGCCACCTGAAAATGAACTCCAGAAAGGCGAGCGTATAATGTCCGAGCACGAGTTGAGGATACAACGTTCCCTCCAAAAGCTGACAGTTCCCGACTGGTACAAACAAGCCGAGGTCCCTCGCGAAGGCTTCATCCTAAAGAAGCCGGCAGCATGTCGAGAGTCTCGCTGGTCAGGAACCACCGGTAGTAAGACGACCTCCCTTAGCAGCCTAGGCTCCAACAGCCAGTCCCCAGTTGTGCTCAGCCCCACACCGCAAAACCAACCGTTCGTTCGGTGGTCCACCTCTAAGCTAAACTCAACCGCCTCGTCTCCATGTGCCTCAACTCGTAGCAGCTTTAATGCCAGACAACCGAACGGCTCGATCTCCCCCTCATCTTTGCGAAGTAGTTTCAATTATCGGCAGCCTTACTTAGGGTGGCGCTCACAGGAGCGACTGACGCGCCCCCGGACCCCCGCTGAAAGATTGGCCAACACGTTAATCAATCAGAGCCAGCAGCAGGAGAGTCCGGAAATACAGACTTCGATTAAGGAAGTTACTTCTGCAATCGTGCATTATGTGAGTGGTCTTAAGCCTGAAGACGGTGGGGGTAGAGATCATAGTTATGATAGTCAAGAGACTGCCAGTCAACGTAGCATGTCGGTGAGCCCCCGGGGGAGTCAGAAGCTCTGTTGGCTGGAGAGTTCTTTCGTTGGCACTCGCCCCCTCGATTCTCCCCAAACCCCGGTGACTTTAACAGAAAGCCAAACATCATCGCCTGCACCACCTTCCAGTTTACGACTAGACTTACACACCCACAATGGTGAGTCCGTTCATGCTTGAAAACAAAAACAGATTTCACCAGCCTCTCTCTCTCTCTCTCTCTTTGTCTGCAACAGTTGTTTTTTTCATTGTGGTCTTAATTTATAAGTGTACAGTGTAGAGTATTAAGCGTTTTCTTTTTTCTTCACAGTATTTAAGTTCGAATGCTCTCTAAGTGGTGCTATCAATGTGTATCATATTATCTCATATTTATTGTAATACTAGTGTTTAGACTGACGTGATGATTTAATGATTTGTAGTTACAAAGTTTTTTTGGTTGTCATTGCTGCTGCTGCTATTGCACTTTTGTGTGTTTGTGTCACCTCATGGTTTATTGAAGTTGTAAATTGTGAAGGTTCTGATTACATGTCCTCCCTTTCCCCTCCACGGAACTTGCAAAATTAGTTTTTTGTTCAAATTATATAAAACATCGACATGTATATTACTTCTCTTTCTTCGACCAAATAATAATAATAATAATGCGGAAAAGTGCATCCGTCTTTGTTTAACACGAATCAAATCATCAAATCAGCAAAGAAAGAAATTAAACAAAAACGCTGCATTGCGTTTGTGTTTAATAACCGCGACGTTTTTATTTATTTTATTTTTCGAAGTCGACTCAAAACGAGAAACATTTTATTTTTTCTTTTAAATGTTATAACCTACTTTATAATATATATATTTTTTTTTTGACTAAACCGAGTAAGATTATTTACTACTGCCTTTTCTAGTAATAAATTATTTTCAAGAACGTTTTGCATTTAAATATTAAAATTTTATTAGTAGTGTTCGTTCGTTAAGGTGCCGCTGTATTTTATTTATTATTATCGTTTGTAAGCATGTGTACCAATTGTTTAACGATTTTATTACTTTACAACGACGAGTCTGCAATAATATTTACGTTTTTTTTTTGTTCTGCACACTTATGTAGATTACGTTAAGCTTCTTTTTATTAAACTTTGATTAATAAAATGTATACCTACACTTAGGCCCTAAGTTGTGCATGTACAGATTATAGTTTCGAATAAATTGTTTTATTTTTTATCTCGTTTTCTTTGTTTATTTAAAAGTTATGTTGTTTTTGCCGAGATAGGTAAGTGCTTTGAAATGTGAATTCGCGAAGTGTGATAAATTGATTTGATTGGTGATTGTCTGCGTAGATTTTAGTCTGCTCGGCTCGGGCGATACGGCGAGACCTTCTCCAGGTTCGACAACTTTGGAAGACGTTCTGGACTCCCTTCTTGGCCTTCCTTCGTCGACAAGAGCACCCAGTCCCAGTCTCCAAGGTAGGAGACATGTGTAAGTTTCATTTCAGGTTTTTCTTCATGATTGCACCTAATATGTCTCTTGGTTTGAAGACACCTCTTTCTCTTTCCCACAGAAGGTATTTAAAGCAAGTTAGAATTTGGAAATTTTTAATTTTTCCTTTTATTTGTTGTTGTAAATACTTGTTGGACGTTTCACTTTCTGCAATTCTCCAAACTGCTTTTATAACTGTGAGTTGAGAGCAGTCACTTGTATTTATCCGCCCCATCCCACCCCGCCCCCCCCCCCTTGTTTCTTCTAATCAGCTGGCGAGGATGTGGTTCCTGTAATGTAAAAATACATTTGCTATATTATAGGTATACTACAACTTTCTCTCTTTTGTTAGTTGTTTGCACATAACTTCTTCTTTTTGATGATGTGTTGAAGAATTTGTTTGTTAAAGTGATTTTGTTTTGTGTATAGAGACGGTGTCAGCTAATACAAGTCCAGTTAGAGAAAATGACACGCCATTGGCGGAGCAATTTCGTCGACGGAGTGAAGGAAGTGAGCCAGCAACCCGTCCTGCTTCTTCCGCTTCGAGGAGAGTTAGCTTTCATTCTTCGCCTGTTCTTCGGTGTCGCTACTCTCGCTGTGGACGGGTTGCAATCGCAACCAGCCCCGAGGGTTTGGCCTTCAAAAATTGTCATAACTGCTCATATACTTATTGCTCCAGAGCATGTCGTCGAGCCCACTGGGAGAAGCACCGCAAGACTTGCCTGTTTTCTCGTGTCGGTTCCCTATGCCGGCAAGTGATCGCATCCTGCAAGGAAAAAGCCGAAACCCTACACCACTTATCAGTGATTGCGCGAAGAGGTTATCTCTCGCATGGCCTGGGCGCAGTCAAATGTTTTTTCTCAACACCAGAAGCCGCCGAAAAATTCTTGGTGGAAGGACTGGAAAGTCTAAGCGAGCCCACCTACATTTGCTGGAAGGATCTACTGCCATCGGAGATGGGCCCCCAACTTTACACCGAATTAGTAAAAATGTGTAAAAATTACAATCCCGATAGCAAATTAATTTTATATGTGTCTGTCTGTGTGATATCCGAAGCACCGGCTGCCGGTGCTGTCAAATGGGAAAGACAGTTAGTATCGCGCTGTGCAAAAATGCGTTTGAGCAAAGACGTTTACATACCTGAGAGGGACACGGAAACACCGGAAACCCTCATCTTAACATCACAACCGATAAAAGAAGAAGAAGAAGCACCGCAACGACTGAGAGAAATCAGTTTCAACAACATTCAAAGACACCTTCGACAGCGGGGTGTCTCCCTACGAAGACACTATCCGGAAGTCTACCAACAACTGTCGAAATTCGTGGAGGGTAACAGCGAATCGTTTAAAGCAGTGACAGTGTACCCTCGTGATATGGTAACGGGCAAAACGTTCATGTGCATAATCATGCCTGAATCTGAACCGGAAAACTTGGAAAAAGTTGTGAAAGCCGGTGTTCGTGTAAGAACCGTCGACGTACTGAAAGAGGACTGAAGAGGACTTTTTTTTTAAATAACGAACTCTATTGGAATTGTCCCTTTCCTGTGATCTCTATTAGCTTGTTGTTGAATTCCGCAGATTTTAAAGTGAATATTCATGTTACCTTGTCTATTAAAATAAAGTTGCTTTTATTATATAAACTTGAAATGTATAAAAAGAGAACGACTTCTTCGTTATTTCTTCATGTAATTGCTCATCATTCAACTTACGTACGACTGATTACAGTTTCAATGAATTTGCGCTCCGTTATTTCCGTATAAACTATTGTAATATTTATGATGTCAAACACCATGAAATGTTTTATCTTTGTCATTGAATTTTAATAAAAATAATATAATAATTTCATCAATAAAAGCAATATACGGCAATAACTAAAACACGTTTATTTTCCTTATTAGTCTTTAAACTAAGGCATGAAATAGAAAATTTACTTTAGATCTGAAAAAAAAAAATATTAACATGTAGGCCAAAATGTTACGCAGGTGTAAACTTGGTTGCATAACCCAAACAAAATTATATAAATAATCAATTTTATAACTGGGTTGCAGTCAAAAAAGAAATTAGATATATGTACTCGTTTAAAACTTAATCATATTTACAAAAATTCAATTATAGTAATAAATACTGCTTTTATTTAAGAAAAATAAAGCCTCATTTTTTAATTTATAAAAAAAACTTACTCGATTGACATAATAATTGTAGAATGAGTTACATAACATGAATTGCAGTATATTTACACATGTAGAACATTAGTAAAGGAATACAATTAATTAAGAAAATTGCGTAAAATTAAATTATGTGTCCAATTAAACACTTTGAAGCAACAATAAATTTGAATAGGTCATAAATTGACACGGTTGTAAAATTGGTTGCATAACATGCAAATTTATTAATTTGTTAATTTATATTTTCGTTTTCCGTTTATTATGCGTGAAATGCATTGATAAAGTTAAGGTTTCCTTGAAAACTGTAGTGTAATTCTTTCCAAATATATAAAATACTTAAAGGTGAGACCACCCGTCGAACTCCATCCACGAGATCACCAATTATGCAACTAAACATACATGTATGACTGGGTTCGTAAAATTAGGGCTGTTGTCGACAATTATACTACGAGTGAATTTTTGCATCTTTCTCACTCAATGCTGATCATTTTGTGTTTCACGTTTCACTAATGTTTTTCAACAATTCGTGTATTTACGATGTTTCCATGGCAACAGGCGCTCTTACCTCGCTCTCTCCTCTCTTAAAAGTGAAAGAGCGTTTGGCTGCTATGGAAATGATGTCCATTTTATGATTTTATATTTCTGAAGTGAAAAAAAAAATACGCAAAACCATTTACATGACACAGAAAGAAATATTACTCCAGAGTAACACTAGAATAAATTAGTTCAAAATTCTTGTCTGAACGAAGTTCAGTCGCTTACTCGCACGTCAATAAACAATTAGCGGTGCTTGGTTAACGAACATAACCTAGCAAAAAAGATAATTTGATGAAAATGAAAGTTTGTCAAATATGTGACAATATGCAATATACAAAATACTAAATCACACAAGTTCTCGTCCTTGCTTTTAACATTCTTCAATGTGAGGTTATGTTTATGTCAAGCGCAGAATTTCCTGATTTATTAACAGCGGCATCCGGGCATCATACGGATGTGCAATACAAAAATGTGAGTTTATGAAGCTGATATCAATTGCATTTCAAAAACATACCATTTAAATGGAAACGTCCTATTCTGATGTGAAAACCAAACTAATGAGGAATGATTTGTTAGGATGCACGGCACTGGTATTATGGTTAGAAGCACGATCACGCATCACCTAATAGATAGGCAACCGTAAGTACCCGTGAACATAGCCGGTAGCATAACATTAAATTTATTTCCGAATACAATTTTAATTTCCCCATTCATTTCTAAATTCCTGGCTTTAAATAAATTCCTAATTAAATTAAACTGTGACTTTTTTTATAATATTCGTGACACGTACAAATAATAACTGTCAGTGTCTATTGTCTAATCTACCGATTCGAAAATAAACTTCAATAATAAACATTTTGCGTTCTAATGATATAATACAAGATCTCATAAATTGATGTTTATTTAAATTAAATAATTTGCCAGCTGTCAATACTACAAACCTTTGGGACAAAAAAAAAATACATTGAAATTTTGGCGTGCTTTAACTGGGAATTTAATTGAAGACTCGTTATTTAAACGATTGATTTGCAGTTCAATCAACAATCACTTTTTTATGAATATATTCTGTGCTTTAGTGAGTGCTTTAATGAGGGCCCTGAATGAACATTTTGCACCGAGGCTCCAGGAACTTTAGCTACGCCACTGGTGACAAGTGAAATTCACTTGCGTAATGATTGAATTAACAGGAATATTAAAATCTTTGATATCCTGTACACAGAAAAAAAGAATATAACTTTTTCGACTTCATAAGCCTACGCAGTTGTATAGGCCATAAGCTAATTGAATTGTAAGATCGGTTGCATAACCTAGGAGACTTATTAATAGAACGGTGCCACCTGGTGACGGCGACGTAAAACATATGAGCATCTTGGGTAACAAGGTCAACAACACCAAATGCTAAACGAGAACAAAATTTTCATAAATTGTTAGTTTTTACAAGTTTATAGTAAGTGATTTTTCGTAAATTAGTTAAGCCATGAAGGGACAGTGTGAACGTAAGTTGAATAATCGCCTAGCGTGCCGCGCCGTTCGCAAATCGCCTCCAACCGATAACGATTTTGTATGTTGTATACGTACAAAAGGAAACCTACTTAAATTTTTATAAAACAGGAGTGAAAATAGAAGAAAAAAATCGGCCGCGGCGAGGTATACAGCTGGCGGACAGGTGTAGAGTTCGGCGTTGAAGTAATCTCCGTTTACTGCATCCATACACAAAAGTAATTGTTTATGAATGAGTTGCATATGGATATGTTGCCGCCGAATTCAAAATTTTGTTCATTTGTAATGTTATAGCGCATTGTATTTGTTTTTCTTTTTTTTTAAGTAATTTCAGCTCGAGTTTAGTGTTGTGTTGTAACTCTGCAAAACAAATGATCTGTATTCTTCATAATCATAATATGGTGAGTGCTTGAAAACGTACTTAGTGTTAAGTTCCAACATGTTACTTCCTACATGATACCTACTTACAAAATGTAAAAAAAGTTCTCCGACCTGCTAAGATGGCAGCGAAAATGCTAGAAGCTGACAGTAACACGGGTGAACCTTACATAAATTCCATAGTGGATCCGATTACGCACAAGAACCTAAAGCGCGCCAACTGTTTCGAGACTAACGGTGATGTGAAATACGGTGGTTGTGATATTTTACCTAACAATAATATCTGTGGCGAGAAGATTCGTGTTTCGCAGTGCTACAGTGATGGTGATTGCTCCTCCAAGAATGATGTGATGTCATCCAGCAAAGTAGACTCTTGTTCACCTTCTGGCGAAAGCACACCTGATGCACCACTTCAAGAGTGTGACATACTTTCCGACCAGATATCAGGTGGGACATAATTTGCTTATTTTGTGACAGTTTTATAAATTTGGTAGGTACTTAAATCCACCATGCAAACAAGTTTATCGATTTAATCAATTTTACAACCAAATATGGACTTACCAGTCAAGAATGTGTTTTATATTTTTCTACACTTTCTATAAAATACTAAAACAAAATAATATTTCACGGAAGTAATAAACGTTTCCAAGAAACACATGCACACAATTTTGTATGTTGGCACCGGTTGAGTGTTTACAAAAAACAAAAGATGGTAAAAAAGAAATGAAAAGCGTTATTAGAGGTTGCACTAGTGTGCACTGAGTGTATTTCCATCTTGGTTCAGCTTTATGCAATAAAATGAGATGGAGATTGACTCAGTGCACACTGCACAGAAAAAACTGTGTAATAAAAAGTACTACAATTTGTAGCAAAATAGGGGATTGTTACAAATTGTAGATATTTTTCACGTAATTGTAGTAAATTTAACGAATTTAAAATGTGTGTGTAGTAAAATGCCCTACAATTTGTAAAAAAAATTGGTGCATTTGTAGCTATCCCGTATTTTACTACAATTTTTTTTACTGTGTGGTGCTATAAATGCTGTAAGAGAAAGCATGAATAATGCGAAAAACTTATTTAAAAAAGTAAATGAATTATTAATTTATTTCTTAATTAGGAAAAAAACAATTGCGAATCAAGTAACTTGATTATTAAATTTATTGCTTTTGGAAAACATAGTTTTCGAGGTGCCATCTAACATACAGTGGAGGAACAGTTTCATCCTATCCATTTTTAATGTTTACCGTTTTTAGTTTTAAATTTAAATCAATTAATCTTAATGGGGATAAAGAGCTAGATAGATAGCGTGAGAGAGAGAGAGAGACCTTTAAAAGATATTTCATTTTTTTTTTATTTATAACAATTCTGTTTCGGCTCTACTTGGGGCCTCCTCAGCAAGGGGATAGCTCGAGAACTCCACTGCAACCAAACTGGAACAATTTTAGGTCGAAAATTGCTCGCTGGATATCGCAACCTAGGCCCGTTTGACACCTTTCAAGATTTAATATAAAAGGTGCTTGCTTTTCTTGTGTCACACACAAATCTCACCTCGAATCAGATCATCACGTCATTTCCGTTAGTGCGAACAAGTAAGTTTGAACAGATATTTTGACCTAGCAACTAATGGGAGTATTCGAGCGGCGGCAGGTTGGAGGCCGAAATCTCAATTCAAACTCACTTGTTCCTTGTTCGCGCTACCTCACACGAAGTGTGTCGATTTAAAACCTTAGCGCTATTTAAAGTCCCTGGATTACCAAAGCAATGCAAACTCGAACGCAAAATTCCACCATTGTGGCTCCAAAAAATTGGCGCCAAATTTTAAAATGACGGATACTGTACTAATTTTTTCTGTCACTTTGAAATAATGACAGCTGTGGAAACGACGTCGCCATTGTGGCTCCATTGGCTTTACTTATCGCGTTACTTTGGTAATGTAGAGACTTTAGTGCTACCGGAAATGATGTTTATGTGATCCGAGGTAAGACTTGTGGCATAAAAGACCGGTAAAAAGAAACCGAATGTTGATGGTTTTCGTTAAAACAAAAGACGATCTGAAAAAATGATCAACAGAATCTTTCGTATTCAGTTTCAAAAAAAGAAAAAACTTAAAAATATAAAACGCAGTCAACTACGGAAATAAATAAAGAAAAAAAATATGATCGATGACAGTAACCAACACTTTCAATTGTTTTTTTTGTTCAAAGAGACATAGACCGTATTCACATCTCATAATTAGAGTCGTCTCTAACTAAAGTCGTGATTAAAATAAATATAAACGATATAGCTTTATGCGAATTTCATGAGTAAGAGAGTGAGAGAGAATTTAATCACAGCGTTGGTAAAATAAAGGCGAGGTGAGAATAGGGGCCATTGTTCCTACGTAGCACGATTCACGTTTGACAGATGACAGTCGTCAAACAATTGCAGTGTTTTGCTTATGACCTAACGTGACTTAACCTAAAGTGACATTTCGTAAAAAGATCGTTAAAATTGCAAAAGAAACCGAATATTGATGGATTTTTATAAAAACAAAAGACGATCTGAAAGAATGATCAACAAAACCTTTCATATTCACAATTTCCCCTAAAAAAATAAAACACGATCAACTACTTATGAAAGTAAATGTTTTTGTTTTCTGTCCAAAGAGAAACTGGACCGTATTCTCATCTCATGATTAATGCCCGATTTCTTCACCTCTTGATAAATTTATCTACCAGGTAATATCCTCGGAAACTATTATCGATACAATAGTTTCCAAAGAGAATACCTGCCAGATAAATTTATCTGGAGGTGAAGAAATCGGGCATAAGTCGTCTCTAACTAAAGCCGTAATTAAAATAAACCTAAACGATATTATAGCTTTATGCGAGTTTCATGAGTAAGAGAGTGAGAGAAAATTTAATCACGGCGTTGCTAAAATAAAGACGAGGTAAGAATACTGGCCATTGTTCCTACGTAGCACGATTCACGTTTGACAGATGACAGTCGTCAAACAATTGCAGTGTTTTGCTTATGACCTAACGTGACTTAACCTAAAGTGACATTTGGTAAAAAGATCAACATATAAAATAGCGACATCTTACTATCGCTTTTTGACCTAACAATGCAGTAGGATAGACAAATTGAAGCGGGATTTGCTCCTAATGAGTCCCCCATGCAAGGCGGCCATGCTTGCTGTCAAAATTTTTGGTAAAAAGATCGTTAAAATTGCAAAAGAAACCGAATATTGATGGATTTTTATAAAAACAAAAGACGATCTGAAAGAATGATCAACAAAACCTTTCGTATTCACAATTTCCCCTAAAAAAATAAAACACGATCAACTACTTATGAAAGTAAATGTTTTTTTTTCTGTCCAAAGATCATGATTAAAGTCGTCTCTAACTAAAGCCGTGATTAAAATAAACATAAACGATATAGCTTTATCCAAGTTTCATGAGTGTCCTTTCTAACCTTACAATGTCAAATTTCAATAAAAAAAAGTCCCGTCAGTGTCAAATTGAAAATACTTTCTAATAGCGTTTTCCACTGGCTGCACCAGTTCGTTGACTGAGTGTATCTCCATCTCGTTTCAGCTTTACGTAATAAAACGAGATAGAGATATACTCAGTGCACACTGGTGCAGCTAGCAAAGAATTCCATAACTTTGCTTGCTCATTTTCAATGTCAAATTCAAATGTTGGCGCCAAACTGCACTTCCATTCTACGTTATGATTGGCTGAAGTAAATTTTCCTGGAATATGGCGGAACCAATTAAAAATGCACGCCATTTTGTCAGATTCTTACTAGAGGGTCTCTAGAAAGTGCAAATTGGTAGCGCCATCTTTTAAGAGGCAAGGGAAACAAGGCAAAAGTAATTAACTTTCTTTTAATTTTTTGTCATTGTCGACAATGATGTTCGACTCTACTGACAACTCAACGAGTATCTCTCGCTGTATGTCCAAAAAGTAACGAAATTAATTCTCCAATGTTAACAGGTTTTGTTTTTGGTTTCCTTTTCTCCTCTTGATTTGTGTTAGGATCCCTAGATGTGATTGACATTTAACGTGTCAGACAGGCAGTACAACATCATTTCGTTAGTAATGTCAGATTTTATAGTTGGCTTTCCTAACTTGATATGATTTTCCCGTGAGTTGGAGAGAATAAAACATGGTATTACTTAGTGTTGTGAGTCGGTAATATTACCACGTTACCTTACGGTAAATTTCCAATGTTACCGGTAAGGTAACATTCATTTGTTACCGTTTGTTACCTATGTTGTTAACATAATGCAACTTCGAGTTGCGCACTTGCAAAATACAAGCAAACCAATGAAACAAATGACCATGGAATATTTTTAGTTAGTTAGAAAAAATGTAAATACTAAAAGAAGAAAATATATACTTCATAACCTAAAAATATTTTCCTTCAGACATGAAATTATTTAGTGGAAAAACATAATACTAAGTATTGGAAACCTTGCGTTTTAATAAAAAGACAAAAACGTAATGAGTATCCGATATCAAATTAATCAGAAAGTTGAATAAATATCACCTTTTTAGTTAAAGCGCAATTGGTAACTCCGGCGCGAGATGTCACATTATACATTTTTTCTGTGTAACTTCTTTTTAGATTTACTTTTCCTCGTAAAATATTTTGGGAACAATTAATAATAAGTGCAATAATTTATTTTCTTGTACAAAATTGATACATTTTTAGTAATCATCTGATTCAATTCATTAAAAGTAAATTGTTAATAAATAAAAATTATGTGCAAATTATAATTACCCTACTTGGCGATAACCAGAATTCACGAGAGTTCGATTGGTTGCATAACCAGAAAAATAATTCTCAAATTTTCGACCCTCTTAGTGCACGCTTATGGTGATTATACAAACACGTTACAAACAAGGCGTATGAGAATCCAAAAAACGTAAAAACGTAATAAGCATCCGGTGTCAAATTAATCAGAAAGTTGAAAAAAATATCACCTTTTTAGTTAAAGCACAATTAATAACTCCGGCGCGAGATGTCGCCACCTGAGCTGTAATCGGTAATGTTACGGTAACATTACCGGTAAAGTAACATTAAAAATAAATTACCGGTAATTTAACAACACTAGTATTACTATATCGTAAACGATTCGGAGCTTGGCAGAATGGCGGTTATGACGTAGTACTACCGAACCCTGTCCGACATGTTAAATGCCAATCACATCTAGGGACCCTAGGAGCGGTAAGAAAGAGCAGCGCCATCTGTTTTAGGGTAGAAGAACAACTTTATTGATGTTAATTTCAAAACAATTTTTACATTTAGTTTACATTTTCTTTTAACATTTTGTACTGTTTATTGAAAGTAAAATGATTTCAAGAATCGATGTGAAAAGCCAGGTTGGTAAAACTGATATTGCTTGGTGAAAAGTACGATATAAGATATCTTGTACCGTGGTGAAAAGGTAAAGTCGTGACATCGCGCGGCTATTTTTTGACCTAATGTTACCTCTTAATATAATTAGTTGGCAAGTTATGTGTTCTCGCCAAAATCGATTTGGTCACGAAATCGCTCACTTTTCCACATGTCTGAACTCACCAACGTCACCAACACATTTCAAGAAAAAGTCACTAAATTTAGTGACAAAATCACTAAATTGGCAACGGTAGTTTCTTTCTTTTACCAACAGCATTTTCCGCTGGCTGCACCAGTGTGCACTGAGTGTATCTCTATCTCGTTTTAGTACATAAGCTGAACCGAGATGGAAATACACTCAGTGCATACTAGTGCAGCCAATGGAAAACGCTACAAGTTCTTAGTTTGCAGAGACTGAAATTGAATCATGCTAATAAATTCGAACATAAACTGCTTGAGATCTTATGACGGTCGAAAGGAAAAAAAAATAGTAGACAATTACAGTTTTCTGTAATTTTTCATTCTCCGAAATGGTACTGTGTAAATGCGACGAGAATTCGCAGAAATTTTGAGATTGTCAAATTTGAAGGCTTACAAAATTATTATAAAAAAATCATGTCTTATATCATAATCGGGGTTAAGAATTCAGGCCACTTGTGTTGGACGCTTTTTACCACGAATATATTAGTTACTCCTGCCACCTATCCGCATCGAATTGATATTAAGTGGGAGGGCAGTGCGAGCTTTCGCACTTCGCAGAAATTATTGTGGGCGAGGCTGATACAGTCCGAGGACTAAATTTTCATTTGATGAAGTTGGGCGCCAAGTTCACATCGGTTAAATTTTCGTACCATATGCGGAACAAGTGGTCCGAATTCTTTTCCCTGATCATAATGAATTTGAATAGGTAAATAAAATAATAATAATAATAATGTTGAAGTAAAGTCATTTAAAAATCGCCTAACTTTTAACATCAATCGTGAATTATTGTAAAATTTGAAATTATTCACAATCCTTTTTGTGCTTAGTAATTTTTTTTTAAATAATTTCGAGAATACCATTCAGAGTGACAAGCCCAGACCTAAAAAAAATGACAGACATTAAAATAATCAAACTAGGCTAATGAAACTAGTCTAATGAGAGCTGCTTTTGTTTTAATTTAATTTTAACAAAGGTAATTACCGCACCAACTTCTAGATTTAGTTGCGACCTTGAAATATGAATAATCAAAATTTATATGGTAGGCCCGAATGAAGAGAACTAAATTTATTTTAGTATTGAAGGAAGGTGAACTTAAAAAAAGTAGGTCAGTTTTAAGTTAAAAGTTAATCGCAAACTTTTTTTAGTTTTTATTTTTTTTGTCCACATAAGATTTTAAGGTAAACTGAAATTCAGAAAATGTAACCAAGTTGTATAAAAAAAATAATTTTTTGTGCAATTTTAAGCCAACAAAGAATTTTTATGACTCACTTCGAAATCTTAAAATAAGCAAAAACGTGCGTAAATTAAGATTTGATTCCAGGTTCATCAGATGGAAGGCGGCAGATTATTCAGCAGGTGTCCCCCGACTCCCAATCGAACAGAATGGAGCATGCATCGCACCTTCCCTCAGATTTCATGTCCGGTAGTGACAGTGCGAAAACAAAAGTGCCGTTCAGTTCTGTTGCGGACGTCAGCAATGGGGTGATCAAGAAGTCGACCAACAAAATGTCGAAGTCAAACAAGAAGAAGCTGAGCATGAGTGCCGGAAGGGGCAGACCACGAAAGGCACTCGTCGCCACCTACCACAGCCAGATCAGCGGTGACAAGAACACCATCAAGATCCGAATCAAGAAGAACAGCATGACAACACAAGTTCAAGTAAGTGTTTAAGGCCCAGTTTTACAATGACGGTTTAACTTTGAGCCGAAGCTCCTTCACAACAATTGTTGAAATAATCGTTGCTAGGGGTTTAAACCTCAGCTCAAAGTTGAGCCCCATTTGTAAAATTGGACCTAAGCCCCATTTTTTCATAGCAGTTTAACTTTAAGCTTCACTTTCATTTAATTGAATGAAATGGAGCTTAAAGTTTAATCCTGACTGAGAAATAATTTTTTCTTCTTGTCAGTTAACACCGAATAAAAAGAAGTCTGGCCGAAGAAAAAGGAACAAGAATCCTTCGGATACTGACGCATCAGATTATGAAACCCCGAGCAAACGCATTAAAGTCTCGGCTGACGCTGAAAACTCTGTGAAGGAGGAAGTGCATGAACCGCAGGATCAAAGCGGTTGGGGCAATGATATTCCAGAGAATGTTTTGCGTAAGATATTTCAGAATGCGTGTCTTCAAGAAGGAAGCTTACCGATTCTTGTGAGGTACACTCTTTAATAAGTCCTCCCCATAGACACGAAACTGTCATTTTTTTTTTGTAATTGAAGGTTATGCAGGGTGTGTAAGTTATGGAGGAACGTTGCACTGACCCCCTCGCTTTGGCAACGGGTTGATCTCAATTGGGTGCGAGAGAAATTCCGCATAGACCAGAGATTACACTGGCTCATAGAGAACAGGCTTTCCAACTGTCAAGACCTCAACTTAGGTAAACAAATCTTGCAGCTTTTGTTTTATTTTAGCCACTAATGAAATTCCCCACCGTAGGTATATGGGAAGTACGTAACATTCAGCTCGCTTTGGAATCTTTAGTCGGACACTGTCCGAACTTGCGTGGACTTAATCTCAGCGGGTGGAAAGGACTAAACGCAGATAATCTTAAGTATCTCACCACCGAGTGCAAGAACTTAGAGCGACTTGACTTATCCTCCATCAACGTAAGCTGGCTCAAACAAATCATAAATAACATTAACCTCCTCCGGAATTTTTTTTTTCTTCAGTCTTCTTCGGCCATAAACGCCCAGCCTTTGGTTAATTTAACCCAAACCATGAGCGGCAGGCTCACGCATTTGGTCTTGGCTCATAATAAACTGGCCGGATTTACACAAATAATGGCTGCGCTTGCGGTATGTAATTAAGTACTTTTTTTATCGATTAAATTAACCAACACTTTTGTTGCAGGGTAACTGTCCTAATTTGCAATTGTTGGACATATCAAACATCGGCACTTCTCATAACTCTGCTTTGTTGCACGTCGAGAAACTGCAAAGTGGTTGCCCCAAATTAAAAGTGCTGCGAATTACCAACAGCCAGATTTGGTTGGCCCCGGCGAGCTTACCAGATCAGGTAATTACTTACGGCCTCAGAAGAAATATGAAATTGAAATTTTAAATAATTTAGGTTGCATCTCCTGGCTTTCCCTTATTAGAAGAGTTATCTCTGGCTGGTATTGAGGATGACCAGACAACTACAGCCCGGTCGGTTGATGATGATGGCATCGAGAGGATATTAAAGAACAGCACGAAGCTCCGGCTCTTAGATGTTCGTGGCTGTAACAGGCTAACCGACTCTGGCCTGGTGAAAGTACCAGCCTGGGATTTGGAACATCTCTTTCTCAGCGGTATTAAACCTCACGGGCCAAGAATTTTTCCGTGTAAATAAATTTGCTTCCGTTTGCAGCATGCTACGTGACAAGAACACAGAACGCCGGGTTGGAATTGATTGTGCAAAAGTGGAATCACAGCTTGTTAGAGGTGGATTTGGCTTGGTCTACAGCGACTGCCTCGCTTGATGCTGCAGTTTTCGCCCTTGCTGAGAAGGGTTTAGAATCACCCCTAAGGTAAATGAAATAATTTTATGCAAACATTTTTATAAAGTGCATGTTAACGTATTGTAATGTAGTGCTGAAGCCCCCTCTAGGAGTAGCCTTAATTTGTGTAGAGGCCTACATCGCTCCCAACGTGTGGCCAAAGCGAAGGCAGTCAGACAAATAAAGTGCGAGAAATATTATTTTGACCCCACGTTGGGCGCCAAAATAATGCAACCTAGACTTTTGGAACTTTTGTCAATAGTATGTCATGGACGTTAATAATTAGATAACTCTTCACTTTCGCAGAATATTAAACCTCTGTGGGTCGTCAGTGAGTTTGGAGCCTGTGAAAGCTGTACTAACGAAGTGCCCCAACCTGCATTCGATAAATCTGCAGTCGTGTCGTGCCCTCCCCCGGGGTATAAAGCGTTTGTTTTCAGGTAGTGCAGTCGATGAGTTGAGGCAGACTTTGCAAGGCAAACCAAAGACTGAGGGAAATGAATCTGATACGGAACAGCCGTCGCCCGAACAGGGAAGTGTTCAGTAAAGTGCGTAGTACAGTGTTGCAGTTCTGGCCAATTCTATTATTTACATTTAATTTTTGTTATTTTTTTTTTTTTTTTGAAAATTCTGTGTGTTTATACTGAAACCTCTCATCACACCACTTCTTTTTTAATAATGAATCACGCTGTTAATTTGCATTTTGTAGAAGAAGAAAGAAATAATGGCGTGGAGGATTTCTTCAACGATTCTAGTGAGCACTCGGCACTATCCTCTTTGTAGTATGTAGAATATAAACATGCAGATTTTTCAAATTAAGAAGTACCTGTTTTCAAGTTGATTGCATTTATTACTAAGGAAATCAATCCAGGTTTTCTAAAAATCCGACCGTGCATTGTGTTGTGAGTTTTCTTTTCTTTTTTTGTTTCGTTTCGTCTCGTTTCGTTCGTGTGCAGTGCCTTGAGTATTTCTGCCGAAATAATAATTGTTGATTTGTTGTTTTTTTTGTTTTATACAAAATCATGTATTTCGTAGCGTTTTCAATTGAGTGCTCCAGAGCACTCTCAGATAGGTTTCTCGCTTACTGGGAAAACCGGGAAAAGGTTACAACGCCAGGGAAAAGTCGGGGACTTGTTTCAGTGCAATAGTCTTCTTCTTGAACTTGAATTGTCGGCCAAGCAAGTTGACTGCAAATTTATTAGTCACTAAGTAATGCAAAAAAAGTCAGTGAAATTTTTCAATATATTGGAAATTATTTTAGAAAATTGGAAAGAATAAATTGAATTATTGTGATTATTAAAAAAATTAAAAAAATTGCTTAATCGAAGTGAATTGTGAACAAAATGTTACCTTGGCGCCTTCAATACAGGCAACAATACAAACGCCTGTGTTAATTGGGTTGCCTACGCTAAGACTTCTTGATTTCTCAAATATTTAATTTATTCTATTTTTTAAAGTAATAGACATGCTATTATAATTAATTTCATGTAATTATACATAAAATACAATTCATAAACAAATTTCCTCCCCTATAGCACACTTGATAATTAACATTTTAGTAAGTAACCAATTTTTTGTACGTCTGTTTCCGTTCTGAAATCAACAAAAGAAAAGTTGCATAATCGTAGTTAATAGTGAATCTTTTGATGAAAAGTCGGGGAAAACCCGGAAGAATCTGGAATGTTTCGTTTTACGTTTTTAACAAACATTTGTTTTATTCTTGGGATCTTAGCAACCATGCACACGACTGTGTTAAATGGGTTGCCTACACTAAGACTTCTTGTTTTCTCAAATATTTAATTCTATATTTTAAACGATCAGGCCTGCTATTGAAATTAATTTCTTATAATTATTAAAGACAATTCAACAATTCCCTCTCTCATAATACACTTGATAATAAAAATAATAATCAATAAACAATTTTTGTATGTTTGTTTCCTTTCTGAAATCAGGAAAAAAATTGTTTAAACATGTAAAAACTAAGAAAGTTGTGTAGTAGTACATTCAATAGTGAGTTTTTCAAATGAAAAGTCAAGGAAAACTCTGGAACGTTTTACCAAAAGATTTACGCCTTTGGGGTCTTCAATATAGGCAACTAAACAAGCGCCTGAGTTAATAAAATTGCCTATACTTCTTGTTATCTGAAAATTCTAATTACTTTTTTAAACAATCAGTTTTAGGTATATTATTAACTGTGAATTGTCTACAATTTTTTTTTTTTTTGCTTTCAACTGTGTCATTTCTGTTCTGGAATCAGGAAGCAATTGTTTAAACATGTAAAAATTAGGAAAGTCGCATAATCGCAGTCAATATTGAAATGTTTTTTTAATGAAGAACTTGAAATGTTTCAATGGAATTAAAGGTCAAGGTCTTCCCATTTTGTTTTAGCCTCATGTAATAAAAAGAGTGCTCTGGTGCAATGAATTGAAAACGCTGTTAGGATTTAATTGAAGCTGAATGTTTTGCTGCTGCATGCAGAACTCATAGATACCACCCACAATTGTTTATTATTTTTATTTCTGCACTTTGTTAAGATGATAGTACCTTCTCCTCCCTTCCCCCCTCATCTAGTGTAGGTCTTGTCGATTTGTGTCCTGTCCAAGTTCACGGTTTACTTTTTTACTTGCAAGTCGAGACGCAAGGAAGACGTTTACAAGAAAAAAAAATAAAACTGGTGAACCGGCTGTAAATATTACATAATTTTTAATTAAGTAGTTTTATTGTACATTGTTTAAACGAACGAAAGAAATTGGAAAAAGTGGACTTTTACATTTGAAAATTAAAGTAAACCCACATCTTCCGCATGTACAATTATTAATTATTGTAATAACTCTTTTAGAAATAGACGATTCTTGTTTGTAATTTTAATTGTGTAACTGTTATACAAAAAAGAAGTGAAAAGTTTAGCGTTTAAGTCTTATAGTAATTGTGTGAATAATATGTTGTTGGCTAATTTATATTTATAACATTTATTACGATTATTATTATTATTAATTATGATTATGGCCTTACTGTGCAAATCGAGAAAGAGATCTTGCATCTATGTACAAAAATGATTTAAGAAAGTGAAAGGTATATCGTAAGTTTTAATAATATATATATAAATTGAAAGAATATTATACATATTACTTATTAAATGCTTCAATGGTAGTAGAAATGTGATTTTGTCTAGAGCAATCAAAGCAAAGTACATAAAGCAATTTGTAAATAAAGAATATGTTCTTTTATTCGTAGCTTTGTTTAAACTAATCTAGTCAGCGGTTACATGTCATGTGTCAACTGCAGCCTTTATAAAAATCCATCGCTCATCAAATAGTTAAAAAAACCCTCCTCCCTCAAGACATGTCGGAGTCACCGAAAAAATATGGCAAACCCAGCAAGAAGGCTGATTTTAAGTCGATGTCCTTCGACGCCTCGGACAAGGCCACTCGAAGAGTCATCGCACCCTACGTGACCATAGTACGAAGGGGCCGAAAGGCAGCCGTCAAGCAGGAAAAAGATGACAAGTACTTCAGCTTCTACCTTCAAAAGAAGCCGAGTGTCTTGATGCGAAATCTCAGCGAATTCCTTTCGGACAGTGTTGACTTGCCTTCTTTGTTGCACGAGAGCGCAGACACTTTGAAGATAGTAACGAACGCAGCAGGTGAGCCTCAACAATCATCCGACTAGTAACACGCCTAACGCTTGACTAACTTGACAAACAGGAGTACGCCTCTACATGGTAGACGAAGCCTCCAACGAAATCTACATTAGCCCCCGTAATATACCCAACCCCCGTAACAGAGTCAGCTGGAAAATCGAAGAGGGGAAAAGTTTAGCTGCATACGTAGCATGCAGGAGGGAATACATCTTGCTTGATGATATACTGGGAGATCCACGTTTTCCTCAAGGAATTCCGTACACAGGTATTTACAAGCCGATTATTTCATTAATAGCGTTTTCAATTCGTTGCTCCGGAGCACTCTGACAAGATTCCCACTCACTGGGGAAGACAGGGAATGGAGATGAGATTCGTATGGTCAGGAAAAAGTCAGGGAATTTCTTTATTTTAATGTCAATAGTCGGTGAAATTAATTGAAGGACTGAAAATTGATACAAAAGAAGACTGAATACTCCTGACAAACAAATAATTCAACAAAGAATCACAAGAAAACTAGCAAGAAAACGAGCAAATACTATTTACAGAAAAAAGAATTCAAAGTTCGTCAATAGATGGCGGTAGCATTCTGTGAATTGTGAAATTAAAACAAAAGTCCGAATCTAACCTCTTCCAAACGAAATATTTTCTTGTTCAAATTTTTCGAACTTAAAAAAAGAGAACAACAATTATTCTCCAATTTCAGGCAATAGATGGCGTTAACAATACGTAAACCATAGGCAAACGTATTTATAACCAGCATATAAGCCTTTCCGAGAGAATTGAACGTTTCCCTTTTTTTTTCTTCCAATTTTTCCCGCTTAAAAACTAGAAAAGGAGAGAATATTAAAAATTCACCTTAGAAACGAAAGGAAGAATAAGTGCAAAATATTCGATTTTTCCAGAAGAGGTTAAATGCTAATCTCCAGATTGTTAGCGCCATCTATTGTCTGAAATTGTACATTTTTATGAAAGTACGGAAAAGAAACGCCGTTTTCAGACAACAGATGGCGCTGACAATCTGTAGATTAGCGTCTAACCTCTTCTGGAAAAATTGAATATTTTTCGCTCTTATAATTCCCCGACGATTTTTTTTAAAAACAAAAGAAACAAGATAAATAAGAGCAAGAAAATATTGGGTTTTTCTGAAAATATTCGACTTTTGCAGAAGGGGTTAAATGGTAATCTCCAGATTGTTAGCGCCATCTATTGTCTGAAATTGTAAATTTTATGAAAGTACGGAAAAGAAACATCGTTTTCAGACAACAGATGGCGCTAACAGTCTGTAGATTAGCGTCTAACCTTTTCTGGAAAAATTGAATATTTTTGCTCTTATAATTCCCCGACGATTTTTTTAAAAACAAAAACAAGATAAATAGCAAGAAAATATTGGATTTTTCTGAAAATATTCGATTTTTGCAGAAGGGGTTAAATGCTAATCTCCAGATTATTAGCGCCATCTATTGTCTGAAATTGTAAATTTTTATAAAAGCACGGAAAAAAACACCGTTTTCAGACAATAGATGGCGCTAACAATCTGTGGATTAGCGTCTAACCTCTTCTGGAAAAATTGAATATTTTTGCTCTTATAACTCCCGGACGATTTTCTTAAAAACAAAAGAAATAACAGTAAAAGCAAAAAAATATATTGGAGTGGAAGTACGAAAAAGAAACACCGTTTTCAGACAACAGATGGCGCTGACAATCTGTAGATTAGCGTCTAACCTCTTCCGCAAAAATTGAATATTTTTTGTTCTTATAATTCACTGACGATTTTTTTTTCAAATAAAAGAAACAAGATAAATAAGAGCGGGAAAATATTGAATTTTTCTGAAAATATTTAATTTTTGCAGAAAGGGTTAAATGCTAATCTCCAGATTGTTAGCGCCATCTATTGCCTGAAATTGTAAATTTTATAAAAGTGCGTAAAAGAAACACCGTTTTCAGACAACAGATGGCGCTGACAATCTGTAGATTAGCGTCTAACCTCTTCCGGAAAAATTGAATATTTTTTGTTCTTATAATTCCCCGACGATTTTTTTTTTAAATAAAAGAAACAAGAGAAATAAAAGCGGGAAAATATTGAATTTTTCTGAAAATATTTGATTTTTGCAGAAAGGGTTAAATGCTAATCTCCAGATTGTTAGCGCCATCTATTGCCTGAAATTGTAAATTTTATAAAAGTGCGTAAAGGAAACACCGTTTTCAGATAGATGGCGCTAATAATTTGTAGATTAGCGTCTAACCTCTTCCGAAAAAAATGAATATTTTTTGCTCTTCTAATTCCCTGACGATTTTTTTTAAAACAAAAGAAACAAGATAAATAAGAGCAAGAAAATATTGGATTAGATACTAATCTACTCTATAATCTCCAGATTGTTAGCGCCATCTATTGTCTGAAAATGGAGAACTGTAGGAATGTACGAAAAAATCACCATCTTGAGACAATTGATGGCGCTAACAATCTGCAAATTGCAAATAACTTGATTATAGGTGGCTAATTACCACCTTTTGTTTCTTACTGAGAGCAATCTTTTGGGTTTTTTTTTCAACTTAAGCTCGATGGACTTTCCAATGCTAGATTTTCAATTTAAACAACCATACAAGCGACTGCGTTCATTTGGTTGCCTATACTAAGACTTTTTATTTTTTGTTAAACAGACTTTTAGAGGTGATTTTTAAAGGTGATTGAGAACGCTATGTACTTAAAAAAAAAACCTTTTAATTTCAGATCCGACTGTTAAGTCGGTGCTTTGCGTGCCCATCGTAACTCCAGACAACGAGTGCTTTGCAATACTGGAACTTTACAAGGACGCATTGCAGCAGTCGTTTAACAAGGATGACTTGAAGATAGTCGTGGTCGTTGCCGGGTGGATGGGGGCCTCGATTCATCAGAACCAGCAGCGGATTATACTGCAGAGGCAACAGCAGCTCAACGACTGCTTGATCGAACTCACCAAGTGTTTTTTTGCAGACACCGTTTTACTTGATAAGATGATAACTGAAGTTGTTGTGAGTAAAGATAGTTTCGATACTTACGAGGCCCTAGACCCTATAACAGTAGTTTGTAATGTATTCAAAATTTATTTCTCGTTGGCTCTCATTCTAGAATTTGTTTCCGCCCTTTTTCAAGCTTCATTGCAATACAAATACTTTACAAACTGCATGGATTCTATAAAGTGTAAGTTTTAGAATTTTGCAAAAACTACAGTTAATGCGGAGCGAGTTTCTTTCTTCGTAATCGATCAAGAGAAGGACGAATTGGTCGCAGACGTTTTCGATGAAGGCATAGGCACGGACTTGATTAAAAGAAACACGAAGATAAGGTTCAACAAAGATAAAGGTATAGCCGGATTGGTTGCGAGGACCTTAAAAACGGTTAATGTAAGAGATGCTTACAACGACCCCCGATTTAATAGGGAAGTTGACCAGAAAACCGGTTTCATCACTCGCTCTATATTATGCATGCCCGTGATGGGGGTGGAAGGATTGCTGGGTATAAATAAATAAAACTGGCAGAACAAAATTTTTATTTCCTGTTGTAGGAGTCGTGCAGGCAGTTAATAAAATCAACGCGCCGTGTTTTACAGTGACAGACGAAAATATTTTCAAAACATTCTCGGTTTACTGTGCCCTTGCCCTTCATTACTCGAACGTCTGCAAAGCTCGTGCCAAGGCGGTAGGTACATTTGTATCATGATGTTGCCCTCCCCCCTCAGTGAACAATAATTTATAACAGGATGCTAAATATCAAGTTGCCCTGGGCTTGCTCAAACGGCATCTTCTCCCCTGTCGCCATGACATAGAATGGGCGATGGAAAACCCCCAATTCGACGAGAAACCCGAAAACCTTACAGAGTATGCACTTTAAAAATCTGTCGCAATTTATTTGGGCGGACCATTTTCAGATTTTGTTGGTACATAAACCTCGACCACTTCGATCAAATGCCGTCCATTGTGATGCACATGTTGACGGAACTATCGGATGAGTTCGACCACGATGAACTTCTGAAGTATGTTTTGACAGCGCGCAAGTTCTACAGAAGCAATCCCTATCACAATTGGGAGCACGCCTTTAACGTTTTGCACTGCATGTTCAACATGTTGCACAGGAACATGGACATTTTTACAAAAGTCGAGGTAATATTCTTCCAGGTTTCTTTCAGCCCAATTTATTTCCATTGACTTTCAGGTGAAAGGTTTACTGATCGCCTCACTAAGTCACGATATAGACCACGGGGGAGTGACCAACAATTACCTGTACATAACAAACGACGTGCTGGTTCAACTCTACGATGGTTCGCCTTGGGAGAATCACCATTTCGAAGTCATGATGATACTTCTAAGCGTACGTGACTCCACAAGCCCAAACTACTTCGTTTCCACACAACGACATTTTGCATTTGGCCTTGCAGGAAATCCATGTCTTCAAAGATGTAACGCAGGAAGAGTACGAGGTTTTAACTGAGGTCATGAGAGACGCTATCTTATCCACGGATCTGGCATATTATTTCAAGATGCGAGCCAAATTCATGCCGATTGTCTACGATGATTATTTCGACTGGGAGAACGATAGTCACCGCAGCATGATTAAGTCTATAATGATGACGACTTGCGATTTATCCGGGCAGTGTAAGCCGTTTAATGTGGCCAAGCGGATCACCGACTTATTATACAGTTGAGTTTTATTTTAAACTCGTAGTTTCGGTCTCTATGACTATGACGGGCCTTTCACCTCCTTGTTAATTTATCTACCCCATAAAAACCTTGCAAACAATGCAGGAGAAGTTACTATGACTATGACAGGCCTCTTACCTCCTTGTTAATTTATCTACCCTATAAAAACCTTGCACACAATGCAGGAGATGTGAAACTGGGCCTGCCAACTTTTTATATAATAACACAAGTTGCTTTTAGTGGAGTTTTACGAACAGGGTGATGAAGAAAAAGCGATGGGTTTACAGCCCTTATCAATGATGGACCGTGAAAAGAATTACATGATGCCAGATGACCAGGTTCAATTTTTGACGGTCCTGGTGATGCCTTGCTGTGATTTGCTTCGACGTTGCCTACCGAATACAACCAATCTTTACTACGATTGCCAGTGAGTCACATTTTTCTCGGCATAAAATGTTTTTTTTTTTTTAAACGTCCTGTGTGTTTCGCAGGGATCTAAAGCAGGAGTGGTTGAATATAATCGAGATCAGGGACAGTAAAGTTTGGCGACCGGACGAGTCCTTGGATAAAGAGGCGGCCCAAAAATAATGTGAAATTCTCTGCGATACAAATAAACAATTTATTTCTGACAAAATATTTCAATGCTTCTACAATACATATATAAAGTGTAAATAAGATAATATATGACAATAAAATGTGTACTACACGATTGAGTAAATTAAATTATTCATGTAAATCCAATTAATATTTATGTAATCATTAAAGCCTTACAAAAAAAAAGAAAGAAAATTATGAATAACTTGTACCATTTGTTCTTGGATAAGACTTAATATAGACGAATGGAATACGACGAAATTTAAAAAGATTTGAACGCGCTGCTAATAAAAAAAAAAAGAAAATATTGATATAATGATTGTAGAATAAATATTAGTGCCCGAAGAAAACGTACTTCCTAATAAGTAGCATGTAGTTTTTTTTTTTTTTTTTCAAATTGGAATTAACACCAATGAAAACAAACATTTCCAATTCAGATCGATTTACAATGTTTTTAACATTTTAAAAGTGTACAATTAGCCAACCATTAATGACGTACATAAACATCGGAAGAAATACGAAACATCCAATAAAGCAAGCGCTTTGCTTCTTGATGAAACACCGGAAAAAAGAGTCGGCCCCATTACGTGTGAAATTAATACATACATAATGAAGCGATTCCGGGGAAATGATCCTCGCAAGTAAATTTAACGCTTGACATTGCAAAATACGATACGAAAAAGATGCACTTGCAGCTAATCAACGAACAAACAAAAAAAAAAAAAGGAAAAATTACAAAGGATGGAATTTAACAATTAGTACGATCACATGGTTTGCTTATTTTACGTGTTACGTATTTTACCAGGAACATAATTTTTGTCGATCGCGGGTTCTTGAAGAAACATGTGCAGACAACGTTCGTTCTGGGCCAACGGATGTCCGGCAATTCTGTAATTGTAATTAAATGAATGAATGCAACAACAACTCAACTGCAAATAATGTTAGATCCAACTTACTTATTGATAAATATTTCTAAGCCTTTTCTTCTTTCCTCGATAAAATCTTCTTCGAAAATACCATCATCCCCCCGAAAAGGCATCTGCCTCTTCCACGCTTTACCAGGTAACGGAGGCACTACGATTTTGCTATCCCGTTCTAACTCGTTCCTTAGCCATTCGAAGTCACTGTAACGTCGCCGAACGCTGGACTCTTTAACTTTAAATACTGGCAGATTCGTCTGAAACATGATATCTCTTATCTTGGAGAGGAGGAGTATGATGTGTGATGTCTTGGCTTACCCGCATCTTAACTTCGTAATCGGTGAAGCGTTTCTTGCCCACGCCGATCGTCGTGACGGGGTTGACTACGTCGATTTCAAGGAAATTCGCGGGGGCAGCGTAAGCATCGTCCAGCGTTTGCTTTTTAACATTTAATCTTCTAGTAGCTTCCACGGTCGTATCCGATTCCGCCATCATATTTTGATAATTGCTTGAAAATCACGACGAACTGCTGAGTATTTACATAAAAATCGACGCGATTCACGAGGGGGGGCACACTACAATCTATAATAGTTTCTACTTAAGACCCCCTGATTTGTAAAAAGTTCAAATTATTTGTCATTAAAAGCAGTTGACAACTGGCGAGCACTTTGTCAAAAACGTTCCGAATCTTGCGTCTGTATTCGTAGGCTAGATGGCGCCACGTGCATTCTTTTTGGTGGACTTTAATCAACAATTATAAATAATTCCACATAATTTCAGTAATTTCGTTCACTTTCTTTCTGCTGAGTAGTGCTGACAGTATCAAATGAATAACTTCCTGATTAATGATTTTAAATTTACGTAATTTATACCGGGACATCATTTATGATTGATTATTAAACCACACTTCCTCAGCCGTTCCGAATAGTTTGAAGCCGTCAAAAGAATACATTCATCAATGATATGCACTTGACAAAGCTGTCACTAACTGTCAAAACCGAACTTTATTTCGCTGGCCGATTGATTCTGAATTTTGGAAAGTCTCCAACCAGACAGATTTTGAGTATTTTATAGCGTTTTCCATTGGTTGCACTAGTGCGCACTGAGTATATTTCCATCTCGGTTCAGCTTTATGTAATAAAACGAGATGGAGATACACTCAGTGCACACTGGTGCAACCAGTGGAAAACGCTATTAGTCTAGAATAGAGGTGGGCCAGGGAATGAACCCGGTGCATTGAAAGCACCAACCGGGCAATGCACCGGGTGCAAACGATTGCACCGAGCGGAATCCCATCCAAATACTGAAATATAGATAGTTCAAAATTTAAACCGACATGCGTTCCCGACAACAAAAGCCTGCTACAGCCTACTTGACCGCTTTTTTTATTGAACACTCATTATTTATTCCGTAACGCGGAGATGAAAAATCGCCTAGCAATGAATTCAGCTTTATTGATGGCCTAGGCTTAGGCCATCAATAAATTTACTGAATGTTGGCAATATTGACATTTCTTAAATGGCAAGAGGTTTGATTTATGGTAAATATTTGATGTATTGAATTTTTTTTAATTTGGAGTTAAGTTTAGCTGAAAACTGTATGTAACTTGACTTTCAATTTCAAATTCAAAATCTAGTATTAGACATTGTGTTGCCAATCTGAATATATATTTCCCTAGCGCAAACTATTTTATTTTTTTCAAACTTTTTGAAACAATTTAAAATAAGTCACACCAAAAAAAATACGGACTTACAAAATGAGAGTTTCTGGCCTAATGATACAAATATTTAACTATTGTTACAATTCACTTGCTGCAGTATATTTCAAATATTATTTATTTAGTGCAAATGTGAGCACGATAATTAAAGCTAGGCACAATGTGTACCTACATAATATTATCAATGTGTACAAGTTATTTTTCCTAGTAACATATTATCATAAATGTAATTCTATATGACAAATTCAACTATATTCAAAATGTGAAAATCAAAATTCAATACATTTTTTTCTTGTAAATACTGCTACAGTATTTATTAACAAAGTGTAAATAAGACAACAGATCAAAATTATGTTTGAACTGAGTCATCCCTGATAACAATTGTTATTAATGTGACTAACTAATAATTACATATTAATTTAATTCATCTATTTGACTTTATTACTTAGAAACCAGTATATATTAAACAAGAAACTGGGCGGACTTAGTATGTGCTCTTGTGAAATATACTTTTTCACGTCGGGTATACTCATTTCAATCACGTCGATGATTTCATCATCAACACCACCACCTTCAGCGACCTTCATTTCGTCTGTCACCTCACAATAATAAGCCGTCTGGACACTTCCGGTGGTGCCCACGCCAGAACGATACGAAGCCACCTTTTCTAAACTAGACACGTTTACTTTATAACCACACTCCTCCAAAACCTCCTCCACCGCTATTTGATCTAACGGAAGGTCCTTGTCTACGATACCTGCGCATAACTCGAGCGTGATCCCCAGTTCGGCAGGGTATTTGTCTGTGTTGATGATGCTTTCACGTCTGTCTTCTTCAGGAATGCTGCCCAAGTAGACGGCAGGGCGGAACTGTTTCACAAAGACCAAGACGTTCCTGGTGATGTTGTATATTATGATAGCGACGCTGTCGTGTATGGCTAGAAGGTCCCAGGTTTTTTCTTTTCCATTTTGCACGTAGGACATTCTCATCGGCTTCACGTATATTGATTGTTCTAATGGTTTTAACATCACCTGAGACAACTTGTTCATTTTTTTTTTGTTATTTTTTAAATCCAAGGTTTCTGAAGATTCCAGTTTTCAATAAATTAGTGTTATTCACATGCTATTGCATGTTCTTGATGTCGATTATCGATTGGCAGATCGGTGGACAAAAACTAAAAACAAATGTAACTTTTGAGTTGGCAGTGCCAGTGTGGCCAACTTAAGAATAAGTAGTCAAATCGGAGTAGGTGAACTGTAACCACTGTAACTTACGTCTACGAAAAACTGATCAGAGGAGATAAATAGCGTTTGGAAACATCACCAACTGGATCAGTGATATCGTCACTCGAATCACTGATTGAAAGTGAGGTTATAAATGTCTATCCTACTGCAATGTCAGGTCAAAAAGCGATCCTAAGATGTCGCTATTTTAGCTAAGCACATGCTAAGAAAATGTTATTTTGGCTTTTTAATAAGAATGCAATCCATTGTGTTGGAGGATTTAATTAATCATCATTGTGAATTATTAATCAAGCGTTCGGTATGATAAGTACCATTATTTTATGACATTTTAATTATACTTATTTACAAGTGTCATTAGGCATTTCGTCCATAGTTTCGTCTGCGATGTGGACATCATCATGGACTGTTGTCTAGGAGTCGAATAGTTTCTCTTTTCATTTGAACATGTAATGTGTGAATTCCTTATTTTAAAACATTTGTCTTTTTGAATGCACCGTCTTTATTAAAAATCACTAATTAAAAACTATTTTCCGAAAATGTAAATAAAACGAGAATTTTTCGTACATCTGGCAGCACAGGAAGTAACTGAATTGATTATTTACGATTTTTTACGAAACTACTCAAGGATATTACTAGATTTTGGCTGCGGTAAGTGAACAGTCGAAGTGGTCAGGCCAAATCACGTGATCACTTTTCTCAATTGCTGATTGGTCAGAGAGGTTAGTCGGGCCGTTGACTTGACGATTCTGTGCAATTTGACCGCTCACTTAACTCAGCCAAATTTTGAGAAAATGAGCAAAAATAAAAATGGTTCTGGGGTACGTTTAGAAAAGTGGTAAAGTATAGTCGGTGTGTACGCTAGTCGTTTAGAAAAGGAACTTAATAATTACCGGTTAAATTTGTTCCACATTTCTAAACACCGGAGCGTGCACATCGTATAAACCCAAGTTCCCCTGCTTTGAGACCACGGGAAAAGTTACCTTTTGAGGTTAGGTTTATCAAAGTAGTGTTTACGGCTGTGGTTTACTGTGTTTATTTAAATTAAAATGTGCAGTGACGACAATATTATTGAACATATAAAATAGCGACATCTTACTATCGCTTTTTGACCTAACATTGCAGTAGGATAGACAAACTGAAGCGGGATTTGCTCCTAATGAGTCCCCCATGCAAGGCGGCCATGCTTGCTGTCAAAGCATAATGAAAGATTTTAGAAAAATTTTGTGCAAATCGTTTTTGATTGCAGTGAGAACCTCGAGCAGCCTCTGGACAGCTGTTTCAGCCCTGCTTGGGGCTTCTTCAGCAGAAACGTAGCTCGACATTCCCACTGCAGACCAAAAACGACTTGCCCAATTTATTCGCAATTGCGATGTAAGAGTGATGAACATATAAAATAGCGACATCTTACTATCGCTTTTTGACCTAACATTGCAGTAGGATAGACAAACTGAAGCGGGATTTGCTCCTAATGAGTCCCCCATGCAAGGCGGCCATGCTTGCTGTCAAAGCATAATGAAAGATTTTAGAAAAATTTTGTGCAAATCGTTTTTGATTGCAGTGAGAACCTCGAGCAGCCTCTGGACAGCTGTTTCAGCCCTGCTTGGGGCTTCTTCAGCAGAAACGTAGCTCGACATTCCCACTGCAGACCAAAAACGACTTGCCCAATTTATTCGCAATTGCGATGTAAGAGTGATGAACATATAAAATAGCGACATCTTACTATCGCTTTTTGACCTAACATTGCAGTAGGATAGACAAACTGAAGCGGGATTTGCTCCTAATGAGTCCCCCATGCAAGGCGGCCATGCTTGCTGTCAAAGCATAATGAAAGATTTTAGAAAAATTTTGTGCAAATCGTTTTTGATTGCAGTGAGAACCTCGAGCAGCCTCTGGACAGCTGTTTCAGCCCTGCTTGGGGCTTCTTCAGCAGAAACGTAGCTCGACATTCCCACTGCAGAC
Organism: Prosopocoilus inquinatus; assembly: GCA_036172665.1. Taxonomy (NCBI): domain Eukaryota; kingdom Metazoa; phylum Arthropoda; class Insecta; order Coleoptera; family Lucanidae; genus Prosopocoilus; species Prosopocoilus inquinatus. The sequence goes on along the minus strand of CM069871.1, from coordinate 9,416,418 downwards.
CAAAAACGACTTGCCCAATTTATTCGCAATTGCGATGTAAGAGTGATGAACATATAAAATAGCGACATCTTACTATCGCTTTTTGACCTAACATTGCAGTAGGATAGACAAACTGAAGCGGGATTTGCTCCTAATGAGTCCCCCATGCAAGGCGGCCATGCTTGCTGTCAAAGCATAATGAAAGATTTTAGAAAAATTTTGTGCAAATCGTTTTTGATTGCAGTGAGAACCTCGAGCAGCCTCTGGACAGCTGTTTCAGCCCTGCTTGGGGCTTCTTCAGCAGAAACGTAGCTCGACATTCCCACTGCAGACCAAAAACGACTTGCCCAATTTATTCGCAATTGCGATGTAAGAGTGATGAACATATAAAATAGCGACATCTTACTATCGCTTTTTGACCTAACATTTCTGCTGAAGAAGCCCCAAGCAGGGCTGAAACAGCTGTCCAGAGGCTGCTCGAGGTTCTCACTGCAATCAAAAACGATTTGCACAAAATTTTTCTAAAATCTTTCATTATGCTTTGACAGCAAGCATGGCCGCCTTGCATGGGGGACTCATTAGGAGCAAATCCCGCTTCAGTTTGTCTATCCTACTGCAATGTTAGGTCAAAAAGCGATAGTAAGATGTCGCTATTTTATATGTTCATCACTCTTACATCGCAATTGCGAATAAATTGGGCAAGTCGTTTTTGGTCTGCAGTGGGAATGTCGAGCTACGTTTCTGCTGAAGAAGCCCCAAGCAGGGCTGAAACAGCTGTCCAGAGGCTGCTCGAGGTTCTCACTGCAATCAAAAACGATTTGCACAAAATTTTTCTAAAATCTTTCATTATGCTTTGACAGCAAGCATGGCCGCCTTGCATGGGGGACTCATTAGGAGCAAATCCCGCTTCAGTTTGTCTATCCTACTGCAATGTTAGGTCAAAAAGCGATAGTAAGATGTCGCTATTTTATATGTTCATCACTCTTACATCGCAATTGCGAATAAATTGGGCAAGTCGTTTTTGGTCTGCAGTGGGAATGTCGAGCTACGTTTCTGCTGAAGAAGCCCCAAGCAGGGCTGAAACAGCTGTCCAGAGGCTGCTCGAGGTTCTCACTGCAATCAAAAACGATTTGCACAAAATTTTTCTAAAATCTTTCATTATGCTTTGACAGCAAGCATGGCCGCCTTGCATGGGGGACTCATTAGGAGCAAATCCCGCTTCAGTTTGTCTATCCTACTGCAATGTTAGGTCAAAAAGCGATAGTAAGATGTCGCTATTTTATATGTTCATCACTCTTACATCGCAATTGCGAATAAATTGGGCAAGTCGTTTTTGGTCTGCAGTGGGAATGTCGAGCTACGTTTCTGCTGAAGAAGCCCCAAGCAGGGCTGAAACAGCTGTCCAGAGGCTGCTCGAGGTTCTCACTGCAATCAAAAACGATTTGCACAAAAAATTTTTCTAAAATCTTTCATTATGCTTTGACAGCAAGCATGGCCGCCTTGCATGGGGGACTCATTAGGAGCAAATCCCGCTTCAGTTTGTCTATCCTACTGCAATGTTAGGTCAAAAAGCGATAGTAAGATGTCGCTATTTTATATGTTCATCACTCTTACATCGCAATTGCGAATAAATTGGGCAAGTCGTTTTTGGTCTGCAGTGGGAATGTCGAGCTACGTTTCTGCTGAAGAAGCCCCAAGCAGGGCTGAAACAGCTGTCCAGAGGCTGCTCGAGGTTCTCACTGCAATCAAAAACGATTTGCACAAAATTTTTTTGACAATATTATTGTAACTACGTGTCGTCATGATTTAGTAACCGATGAAAATGGAGAAATTGTAATAAATCACAACCAAATACTTTTGTGTGATAGAAAAAGTAAGATTAAAACTCATCAGTTTTAAGATTTATTTAATGAAAGTAATTAATATTTTAGCACAAGCTTGCACAGGTTATGTTTATGTCATATTTTCACAAATTTTATATTTAAAATTAATTTTCCCTTAAGGCCAATGTTAACCGTTTAAAAACTCTATAGGAAGGTAATCGTCACGTGATCTCCCTTCATGCTCCCTTAGCCGATTTTTTCTAAACGCACCCCAGAAAGTGCCAACTGCCAGTAGTGACAAAGTATTTTCTGCGAATAACAGAGCAGGGAATGAAGGAAGATAAGTGATTCTAAGAAGTGAACATATTGCAGTATTATAATTTCAACTTATTGTAAACAAAATCATTTATAATAATTAAGTTACGTCGAATTATAACTTGTAGAACCGACGCCATTATTTTGATAGACAATCGCAGTTGCGCTCGCTGAACGTTCAGCTCTATTGAACGCGACTAATTCCAAATCAATTTAAAGCGATGTATTTTTTTGGAGCACTTTCTGTAAATTCATTAAAAAAATTGTAAAAGTAACGAAATTGTTTTGGGGAAGTGTGCAATGCACATTAAAAGTGCCTACAATTATTACTTTGTTGAAGAAATTATTGATGAAGACAACGCCGCGGCCGACGTCGCGTCATGCCGTCAAACATTTGAGAAGTTGACACGTTACGAGTGTTATTTTTTCTTTTTTTTTTCTAATCAGTAAATTTTACTTGAAAAATATAGCAGTGCGATAATATAATTCTGAGAAAATTGCGTGGAGCAAGTCGAAGATTTTGGATTTAACTGTGACCAGGTCATGGGTATATGTGAGAGAGTGAAATGCCCGTGAAATCGAGACGATCCGTTCGTGGAAAATTGGCGTTTGTATTTAGTGAATACAGCGTGAATACGACGAGGAATTTCTTGTATTAAAATTGCGGATATTTCGGAAGTTTTTAAATAATCGTATGTGATGCCAACGCCAGAAAAAGATTTTCCACCACCAACTGTCACCGCCGTTGCAAAAATACAAATGGCAGATGCAATGGCCGCAAGTAGTGGTGGTATAGAGTGGTCAGTAATAATTAAGCCTTTCTTGTCTTTGCAGTATGATGCGTGTAATAAAAGCGAAATATTAGATCTGTGCTCGGCAATCGTGAAGAGGTAAGTGAATTCGGCGTAGTTTACGCGTTTCGTAAATTTAATCGCCTGCTTGTCAAATAAGGTGCAATATCACTTCACACTACTTGTATTTTGCTTTGCAGTGAAGCCGAAATACTACGCCATAAAGAGAGCAATAAAGCTTTTTACAATTCCTTCGTGGTTTTGGCCGCGAGCTTCGTCAGCAATAATGCCAGTCATTGTGAGTACAGAGAGGAATTGATTTTTAGAAAATGAAATTTCCTGAACATGCCCATCTTTGATTTTTATTTTCGTTTCAGTATCCATTAGTCAGCTGGAAATAGTGCACTCTGCATGCCGGGTCTTGTTGAAGTATTTGGTGGGCGCTCTGCAGTGTGCTAGTACTGAAAGCAACCAAAATAGTGTGCAAGTCGAACGATATTTGAAAGCCGTTCGAGCCTTGTGCTCGGGCAACGACTTATTTTCACAGGTCGAAGTTGCTACACTTGTAAATATAATGAAGGGGGAGAATTTACCTTCGCATAATCCATCTACTGGTAAGATATTGATTATTTTATTCTTGCTAATGCCATACCCAAGTGTAGCAAAGTCTGAATTAAATCATTCTTTACTTTCATGCTACATTATGAACTTAATCAGTTTTAAATATTATAAAATCCATCTATAAGTAACTTGATCCCCAAATCCTATAAGTTTCTGAAATATTTAAACATTTAATAAAACCAGCAGAGAGTTCTTAATTCTCTGAATTATTTTATCTGTGATTTGTATGCACTGAGTGATACCTCTATTAAACAAAGACCTCTGTAGGATGAATAGGGGCTTCAAATTTGTAGAAAAAATTTTTTCTATTCATTAGACACTGGCAAAAAGTCTGATGTCAGTTTTTCTGTTTATTCCGCTTCGAAGTTATGCTTGGACATTTCAAAAGCTAATAAAATCTTTTGATGCTGGTTTTCTTATCTAAACTTGAACATGGTTTAAAATTAGACAAATTTCACACCCCTAAAGTAGAAAGAAAATCATTGTTGATTCTTCTGATGCTTTTTCTTTCAATTTTAAACATCTTCTTCAGCATACCAACCATGATCTTGGGATGTATGATATGAAGTAGCCAAATGCCCGAGGTAATGATAAATGCTTTGACTTTCAATTTTAATAATCTTCTTCAACATATCAATCATGATCCTGGGATGTATGAGATGAAGTAGTCAAATGCCCAAGGCAATGATAAACAATGCTTTGACTTTCAATTTTAATCATCTTCTTCAACATAATCATCCTCCTGGGATGTATGACATGAAGTAGCCAAATGCACAAGGCACTGATAAATAAAAATTGGCGTGCATCAAAAATTAAATAACTTAGCTGTAAAAAAAAAGAAATTTGTAGTATAGTGCTTGTATATAACATATTAATCAGGGTTCCCACTCACCAGGAAAACTCGAAAAAGTCGGGGAATCGAGAAAAGGTTCACCATATTAATGAATTTGTCTCTTTTAATGCAAAAGTCAGGAGAAATTAATTGAGATTTGAATACAAATTTGTTTTTTAAAGTTGAATTTTTTTCAATATTAAAAAAAAAACAAGAATTGCTTCATCTAAAGGAATTGTGAAAAAGTTTAATAAATTTTTTAATTAAAGAAAAAAATTCTTGGCTGTTTTTAACATACATAGGCAACCATCATACGACCGTGTTCAACGGGTTGCCTGTACTACGTCTTCTTGGTTTTTGAAAATTTTTATTTTTCCTGTTATGCTCTTCAATAAAATTATCTCCATAGCACACGTGATAATAAGAAAATTAATAAAGCAACAACATTAAGTTGAAAATGAATGGAATTAATGTTTGTTTTGTGAAGTGTTAAGTTAGGGAAAAGCTTGCCCATTTCCTTTCAACTTTTTGGGAGTGAATTAAATATAAAGTGTAACAGTTTTTCTTCTTCTCCTTCTGGCCAGGAAATCTGAGTTTTTCATAAGTTTTAGAACATAATTTATTTAAGAAGTTTAGAACGAAAAAGTCGGAGAATTTGTCTGTTGAATGCAAAAGTCAGTGCGATTAATTGCAGAACTGCAGATGTGATTACAAATTTGTTTTCTAAAATTAGAAGAAAAAAAAATAGGAAAATTGCTTCATTTAAGTGAATTGTGAAAACGTCACATTTTTACAAAATAAATTATTGGGATTTTCAGCAGGTTTTCAGTATAGGCAACCATACATACGAGTATGTACAATAACTTGCCTGTACTCATACATTCAGTTTTTTTTAATTTCAAAAGAAATAATTGTTCTGGGGGTCTTCAATACAGGCAACCATACAAACAACTGTGTTCATTTGATAGCCTATATTAATACTTCTGATTTCTAAAAAAGTTTAATGATCTTGTAACTATTTTCTGAAAAAAAAAAAATTGTAGCATTTTATAGAAAGAACTGTGAAATTTTCTAAAAAAAAAAAAAATCTAAGCGAGAATAAGATAGAAATGAAATGAAATGAAATGAAATGAAATGAAATGCAGAAGGATTAAGTGAAGGATGAAAGGATGAGGAAAGACCAACCGACATAAGTTCTCTTTGAACTTTTCAAATTGGTATTGATTCACTGTAATTGGAAATTGCAAACTAAAGAAAGCTTGAAATTTAAATTCTTTAAAAAAAGTTAAGTTAAATTATTTTGAATATTCAACTAGCTAATCACACTTCTGCTTTTCTTCTTAGCGATGATACTGACAAGTTTCTGAGCATAATTTAAGAATTAGTTTAGTACTGTATTGACCTTAATGTCAAAGCTTTTATCTTGAATTAAACATTTTTGTAATTATAAAACTGCATTGTTAAATTTCACACTAGAAAAGTCATTATAATATTTTAAATGTTACAGCTATTTCATAGCTGACCTAAATTATTTAAATTTTAGGAGAAAAAGATGTTAGTAAACAGGAGAGTACAAAAAACCGAGCTGATTTATCAGTTACCATATTTGAACAGTTAACTATGCCGCTTCGCGATGGCCACATGGTGACCACAGAGCAAGCGACAACTAGCACTCCCAGCAGTGCGGTGGACGTGGGGACAAGCAGCGATCCTGCAACCGAAATAAACGCAAGTCCACCACCCAAACCATTTCTTTACAGTCTAATCGTTTCAACCTTACAGAAGCTGTTTCTAAAAGCGAATACGGAAAGCTTGCAGTCGATGCGTGCTGGTGATACACTAGCGGATCTATGTCTCAGCCTGCCCTCGATAAAGCGAGCCAAAACTAAAATCGAAGAGGCTTTAGCCGGGAAACCTTTCAGCTTACCCGCTACAAATTCAGAGGCAACATCCGTTAGAAATAGGTTAGAAATTATTTATTTACGTTGAAGTTGAAAATAAACAAAAACTTTTTTACTCAATTTTATAATTTGTAGTTTGCCATCAACTTTGGCTGATATTACTTTGGCTTCGCAAGCGATAAATCTGCCAGTATTAGAACCGTTAACTCCCAGCAAGCTAGATAAATTGTGTAACCTCGGAATGGCAGCTCTCTACTGCGCTATAAACCAAGCAGCAGCCAGCACCGTGCTTTCCATGGGCTCGGCGGTTTCCCCGAAATGCACTTCCGTTCAATCTCAGGCCGGTATTAAAGAAGATGACCTCGATAATAACACCATTACTCTCGTCGAGGAGGTCCTCAATATGTATTCGTACATCGGAAACACGATTAAAAATTCTACGAGGGCCGGTGGACATGTAAGATGCTCTTTTAATCATCCCCCCTCATCTGTAATAAGATTGTGGTTCCAGGTGTATCAAAACCATTTGCTTTCGGGGGCTTGGGTTTTGATTTCGGGGCTACAAATGCATGTGTCATCAAGTACGACACCGAGCAGCGATAAGGTGGCTCACTTGCGTGATCGAGATGATAAGGGGCGAAGCCCGAGTAAATCACAGCGAGAAACAGGGGGCTCAGCCAGATCTAGTCTTATAAAATTCCAACAGTCGTTTGGGGTTTTGTCCGTCGCTTTGGCCACCCGTGCACTCGCATTACTCTCCGAGTTGTTTGAAGACTTACATTTGGAAATGTGCGGGGGTGGAGGCACCGTCATTCAAGTAAGTTGCTAATCTCAGTCTTTGCGTGTGATGTGAGAGTTGCAATAATTTTAGGTGGAGCCGGCCCCCTTGACTATTATGGGGCAGTTCACTGCGCTGCAGCGAGTGGCACGTTTGCTTGGCGCAGCCCCCTTAAATCAACTTCTGTTTTATTTAGCAATCGTCAGCTATAGGAAAGCTTGCACGCTGAAGCGAATTCACCCCCCTGAAGGTGACACGTTTAGCCAAAGTGATTCCACAACCTACTATGAAGACATGATAATGTGCTCGGATGAAAGCTCTACTGATGAAGGTACTAATTACTTGTATTAAGCAAAAACATTTGAGCGTTTTTTTTAAAAAAAAAAATTTTAGATGATGATAGCGAACCTATTTTGGGGCAGTGGTTTGAAGAGACTTTGGCTCCCCCTGAGACGGTCGAGACTAAATCGACTGCGATTGTTGGAGGAGGAAACACGCAGGTTAAATCCAGCCAGTCGGAGCGAGTACACTCCTTAGTACCTGAGAAGGGTGAAGCCCACGGCTTTATATCGCTTGCAACCAGCATCTTCGTGTTTCTCAATCGACATATCCTTTGCTCTAAAAGTGCTTACGTCACTAGATATCTTAAGAATGGTCTGACCGAGCAGCAAATCGTAATCTTAGCTGCGATCATCAAGGATTTGGATAGGGAAACTGCCCGCACCGAAGTTGGTACGGTTTTAATCCCAGTTTTTAATTTCTCTGTTTTATATCAGTTGTTGATGTGCCAGGTACAATCTGCGTGTATTTCGGGGCTTCGCTCGGGCAGTTATACTGCGAATTCTCCGGGGCTTTAACTAGGTTTACGCATAACTTAGTCACACACGGCAGTCTTCAAGGATTGCAGGCTAGCTTATTGGGGCACCTCGGTGTGTCACCCTGGAATACTGATGTGCCTCACGCATGGCCTTTGCAGGTCTATTCCAGAACTCTAGCTGTTTTAGCGCAGGTGAGATTGTTATTAATAAATTATGGTTGATGTAACCAATGCGTGGTTATTATTTAGGTTTTGTTGTTAAGACCTCAGAATGAGAAGGAAGCGTCTGTGATAAGTATTTGGCATCGACTGGTTAACACACTTATAGAAAATGTGATGAATCCTCCGACTGTAATGGATTCAGAAAATGAAGGTCAGTAGATTTAAAAAACTCTAATTCAAAAGCATAATTTTTTTAATATTTGATTTTAGATTTAAACGTCGAGCACGCACAAGTTCTGCTCTATTTATTTCATTCCTTAAACTTGATGCAAAAGAAATCCGTCTTGCTACTGCTGGCAAGTGCAGTTTTGCGATGTTCTGAGGTTGCTCGAGGCCCCCTTAGAGACTCTCAACTTCTACACATGTCTCGCCTCCTACTACTATTTGATTACATCATGAAACATCTTTACGATGCCCCATCTGCACTCTTGGAACAAGTAAGTGAAACTATCTTGTAGATAACCAGAGTTCCGGGAAAACCGGGAATTTTAATTTGTTCTAATGCAAAAGACAATGAAATTAATTGAAGAACTGGAAAATTTGTTTTCTAAAATTGCAAAAAAAAGAAAAATAGAAAATTGTTTCAAGTATTCGAGAGAAATTTGTTTTAAATATAGGCAACCGTATAAACGATGTGTTCAATGTGTTGCCTATCTTGTTTTTTTTTGTAAAATCTGATTTATTTCTTCGTGTTATTAAAATTAATTACTTACAATTATTAAATATAATTCAATAATTCTCTCCATAATACACATGATTATAAAAGAATTAATAGAGCCATTTAGTTATTAGTAAATTAGGAAAATAGTTTAATCTGAGTGTGAATTATGAAAAAGTTTTGTCACGTTTTTAACAAAAAGAAAGTTCTGAAGTTATGACTGAAAACTTCACTCTTCAATGTAGGCAACCAAACATACGGTCGTGTTAATTGGATTGCCTGTACTAAGACTTCTTGTTTTCTCAAAACTTGGTAAAGACAGGCAATGGAAACAATAAAGTGAGAACCTTGTTATCTCTACTTGCGCAAATTCTTGCAGATACAATGGAACCTCTTTTATTCAACAAATCTGAACTCTGATAAAGACAAAGAAAACAACATGTCCCGAATGTTTACCCCTTGGAAGGAAATCGAAGAGAACTATCGTAAAATAAGCGGTGCAGATGAGTTCTCGATGAAGCCGAGGTTCTACGTAGTCACAAACCTGGAGGTCAACAATCAAGATGCCCCCAAGCTAGACGGATTGGCCTGCAATTTTATACTCGGCACCCCAGATAAAATACGTTATCCCCTGCTACTCGATGGATTGATTGAAATCTTAAATGTCACGCACATTACTTCGGGGGCCGCAGCCACAAAAATGACTTTCCTCGGGCTGTGTGCCACGCAGTACTGCTTCACGATTTGCTGGAGGCTACTGCAGCTTTTACCCCCCTCGATTCCTTACATGGAAAGGTTGGCTTCGGGCGATAGTTTAGTCGCAGGCCCCCTACTTTTGCACTCGCTTGTTTGGGGTTCGAGGTCGAACCACAAGACTTTCAACCGTTGGCTCAAGGATTGCCTGGTGAAGCAAGGAATGTACACGCAACACACGGATAAATTATTGAAGGCCGCTTGGGATGCGGTTACTACTTTAAAATATGATGTCTCTACTGCAAAGAACTGCATCATTGCATTAACACCCGACGTAAAAAAAGGTAGTGTTCAAATAATTTTTTTTTGAATTTGAAAAACATAAAAGTATTTTAGGCTCTTTAACAAGAGAGTGTCTTCCACCCCTCTGGCATTTATTTCTGTTGGATGCCGTGCTTGCTAAAGTCCAAGTCGCCCTAATTGATGATGCCGAAGTAAATTTAACCGACTCTTCAGGTTTAACCGTCTCGGGTGCAACTTACGTGCAAGAATTACTCCCCCACGTCCTCCGACTTACCCAAGCGATCCTGCACTGCATGAAATGGTCTTTATTGAACAGCATGGTTGAGCAGGATGACCCCCCTGGGAAGTATGCCTTGCAAGATTACGAGGGAATCCAAGAAGTATTGGCCGTGGCTTCTAGTCGTAACACTTTAATATCGAGCTTGACCACCGAGTTTAACACCTTGCTCCCCCAGTCAGTGACAAACGTCTTGCAACAGTGGAACACTTCAACATTAGAAGATTGCACTTGGGTATTATGTCCAAACCTCTCACTGTCTTACGCCCCCAATTATTAATGTTATTCACTTTTTAGACTCCGTATCTGAATGATATCATCCCTTCAGAGAGTTTCATCCTGAAAATAATCGACACTCACATCTCGACGTTATCCATGAACTACCCCTTCAGCATAAACTGGTCTTTGAAGCGTCTCTTGCAGTGTCTGGTCAAATTCATATGCCAGCACGCTTCGAAAACTGAAAACACCGACACTAAGAACAAGGCAATCGAGTTGCTGGTCCTGATCACTTTGGATCTGCGCACCGAGTTTCTTTACGAGAGTGTCTCCAAGACGCTGGATAAGATGATTGGGGATATCGAGACAGACGAGCACCAGAAAAGGGTGTACCTGCACGTCCTGGAAAATTCCTACAAGTTAATCACGAATTTCACCAACAATTTCAACCTTGTCATAAACGAAAAGATCCTGCACAATTGCCTGAAGTTTTACGAGAAGATTATCGAGAAGTCTTCGGGCCGCCAGGCGCTAGAAGCTTTCTTCACAGGCGATAAGGACTTGGTGAAAGTGCTCATGTCAGTGTCAAGCCCCCAGATGTCTCAGCAATATAGTACTAGGGTGTTGCAGTTTTTTAATAAACTGTTTCAAGCCGCTGAGAAAAGCTCGACTGATCCGAGTTTGAATTACTTGTGCAGTAGCATGAGTAAGCTGGCGAATGTCGAGGGTGAAAAGTTACAGACGTGGCTGCGGCATGTGATTGTGGGGCCGACCAACATGACCAGCAGTGCAAGTTCATCGAATATCCAAACGCCCACTACGGTGACCGTTGCAAAAACTGATGCGGCTGCAGCCCCCGCTGAGAATGGCAAAAATGCCGCCGATGGAAGTCAGTGGACGATCGTGCAAGTCGTCAGTTCGGAATCGAACGCCTCTCCCAGCCCCAGCGATGACCAAAAATCCCTCATCCAAGAAAACAGCCAGTTACTCCAAGCCCTAACGAATTTCATCGTTAAACAAAGCAGCAATGTATCCGAGGAAGTCCCTATAACTATTTTGAAGGCCCTAATTCCCCTTGGCGCGCATATTTTATCGTCGCCGCTAGAGGGCGCTGGGTTTACTGATTTGATGGTGGTCATGATTATGTTGGCGGATGCTGGGGTGGGTCGTGGTCACATGTATTTGGTTCCTGCCACCTCCGAATGGCTGGAGATATGCAGGCAGTACCTCATACAGAAAGACGTAGTCGAAAAGATGGGGGCCGACTCCGGCTCAGAAAAGAATTGCATCATGCTGGAAGCTGCATGTTGTCTGCTCGAGTATTTAGGCGACGTCGTGGGGGGAATGACTAGTCAAATTCAGCAGGCCAGTAACTTCCGCGCTATCAGCCCCCCTTGGGAAGGGGAGACGCCCCTGGAACAAGAAACGGATTGGCCTGATGAGGTTAACGATGAGGAAGACAGCGGGGAAGACTCGGATGAAGATTCGCTCTGCAATAAACTCTGCACTTTCACCGTCACGCAAAAGGAATTCATGAACCAGCACTGGTACCACTGTCACACTTGCAGGATGCTGGATGGTGTGGGTGTTTGCTCCGTGTGCGCCCGAGTCTGCCACAAAGGCCACGATTTGAGCTACGCAAAGTTTGGCAACTTTTTCTGTGATTGCGGGGCCAAAGAAGACGGTTCGTGTCAAGCGCTAGTCAAACGCAGTCCGCAAACAGCTGAGATGTCGGGGGCTAATGCGAATACCAGCAACATTGGCTTCGCCTCCGAGCACATGTTAACAAGTAGCTTGCGCAGACGTGCCTCCTCACCCGTTCCAATAGATAAGGTCGTAACCAAGAAAGAGAAGAAACCGGGGAGCGTCATAAAACAACTGGATGGGTCGAGGGAATTCATTTTGAATTATTTTGGGAGCAGCAGCGTGCCCGGAACACTTTTAGAATTGGTGCAGGCTTTAATACCTGCCGTCGAAACTTTTTGCAACCGAAGTTCACCCGTTGGGTGCCACGCGAGGGCCTTGAAGGCACTCCAACAGCTACATTCCGCTGATAAAAAGTACATCTACACCGATCAGTTGATGGTGCCTACTTTAGGCTCACAGGAGGGGGCTTTTGAAAACGTCCGGATGATTTATGCGGGGGAACAAGGGCAAACAATCCGGCAGTTACTGTCAGCCCATATAGTGCGTCGAGTGGCCATGTGCTGCATGTCTTCCACACACGGAAAACGCCAGCATTTAGCTGTGTCTCACGAGAAAGGGAAGATTACGGTCCTGCAACTGTCTGCCTTGTTGAAACAAGCGGATTCATCCACACGGAAGCTAACCCTGACGAGGCTGGCTTCAGCCCCAATACCCTTCACCGTTCTATCCCTCTCGAGTAACTTGTGTAATGAAGATTACCTTGCGGTCTGCGGACTTAAAGACTGCCATATACTTTCGTTTAATTCCACGGGGTCTGTCTCTGATCACCTCGTGTTGCACCCCCAGTTGGAAACCGGGAACTTCATCATCAAAGCGATTTGGCTGCCGGGTTCGCAGACAAAACTGGCTTTGGTCACCGCTGACTTCGTGAAGATTTACGACCTTGCTAAAGACGCCCTCAGCCCCCAATATTACTTCCTGGTTCCCAGTGGGAAAATTAGGGATTGCACTTTCATGTACGAGGACAAAGTCTATAATATTTTGCTGATGTCATCTCCGGGGCACATCTACTATGAAGCTTTGAACGAGGAAAGCTCGGCTAAACACGGGTCGTTCTATGTTACGAATACGCTGGAGGTGTTTCACTTGGATGTGACTGTGAGTTGAAGGTTTTAATTTTTTTTTTAATAATTGTAATGTGTGGGGGATTTTAGGATGTGAATGGGCAAGTCGCAGGAGGGGGCGTCAGCATTTATTACTCGCATACTCTGGGCTTGCTGTTTTATAGTTATGCGCAGGGAAGAAGTTTTATCTCCCCCATAACCCCCCGCAACAATTGTTTGACTGTTGTCTTTCCCATTACGCTGCCTACTACGACCACCACCAGCTCGAAAAGCAACGGAAGTAAGAATCCGGCGCCTCAACCTTTGTGCCAGTGGACGGAGATTCCCAATCATCCGGGCTTAATTTGTTGTGCCATGCAATCCAGTAAGAAAATAGTATTTTTTTTTTCCTGTTTAATAAAAAAATATCTAATATTGAAACTAAAGATAAAGATTAAAAATTAAAAGATTAGTGTTTCTTTTCTTAAATTATTATTAAAATCTAATATTGCTTCTAGGTAATAATCCGGTTGTGATAATGTTAAAGCCAGATTCTTTGGCGATCCAGGAAATTAAAGTCGTGCCATCCAAATCCAAGATAATAGACATGGTGGCAATTCGACATAATTCGGTGAACGAGCAGCGCACTACTTTAATTTTGTTATGCGAGGATGGCAGCCTGAAAATTTATATGGCAAACATGGATCAAACAGGTATTTAATAAGTTGATTATTATTTCGGGGTTCCCACTCACCAGGAAAACCTGGAGAAGTAAAGGAATTGAAAAGTGGTACACAATGTCAGGGAAAAGTCTTCTTTTAATGCAGAAATCAGTGAAATTAATTGATAAAACTGGAAATTTGAATGTAGATTTGTTTTAAGAATTAAAAAAGGAGAATTGTGAAAAATATTATCAAATTTTTAACAAAGAAATCACATGTTTAACAAAAAAGGAACATTATTGGGGATCTTCAATATAGGCAACCATACAAAGCGGCCGTGTTAATTAGGTTGCCTATCCTAAGACTTCTTGTTTAAAAAAAATGTAATTTATTTTCAATTTTAATTTTTTTTTAACCTGGAAGATGGAAAGGGTCTCAATGAAAATAAAGTGGTGGGAACCCTGTATTCATAATTAAAAGCATTTTCGATTTATTGCTCTAAAGCAACGATTCCCAATCCTTATTAAGCATCAACCCCTTCAAATAAAAGAAGAAAATTTCCACTGACCCCCTTCTTCCCCAGTTTTAAGCTTAATCATTACTCCATAACTAATTTTATTCCTAAAATGTCGTTTTAAATTGGATTTTTTTCTTTAGATTTTAAAATTTTGTTTAAATACTCTGTACGTGAGTTAAAAGAAAAATTCTTCAATTCGGACAAAAATCATTATTTCGTGGTCATTTAGCCTTAGTTTCAAAATCAATCACGGTGTTCAACTGTTTTTCTTTCCTTCTAATTCTATGTTTTTTCTTCTTCTAATTCTTTGTGTTAAACAAAGAAGAATTAGTTCGTTTACTAAATGAACATTTGTAGTTAGAATAATAGCGAAAATGAACATTACGTCACGAAAAGAAAAGTTAAAATTCAAATCAACTTCAACGTCCTATTGAACTTTTGAAGGAGCCCTCTGTTATCCTTAAGAGAAGACTGTTTTAATCGAAAATAAACGTGGCACGATTTCGTCTTCGTATTCACAACAGAGCGTTCCTTTTAATCGAAAATATAAAATCTGCGCGCGTGACTCATTCAGAGCACCATCTGTTGTCCGAAATTGAAAACTGTTTCAATCGAATTTTCTATTCTGCGAGGCGCCATCTATTATCCTTAAAAGGAGACGGTTTTATCATAAAAGCAACGGTACGATTGGGTCTTCATATTCTCAACGAAACGTTCTTTTTAATCGAAAATATAAAATCCGCGCGCGTAACTAATTCAGAGCGCCATCTATTGTCCAAAATTGAAAACTCTTTCAATCGAATTTTCTATTCTGTGATCTGTGTGTCATCTATTATCCCTAAGAGGAAACTAGCCATCTATAATCCTTAAAAGGAAATTATTTTCATCGAAAATCAACAGTACGATTTCATATTCCCGCAAAGAAGAAAAATTCGATTCGAATACATAAAATCTACGCGCGTAAAGAATTTACACCTAAGTCATTCAGAGCTCCATCTGTTGTCCAAAATTGGAAACTGTTTTAATCGAATTTTCTATGACTGCATTTCATGTTCACGAACAAAACCCCGCCCTCCTTTGACGTTGCGATGATTGGGAGTTTTAAAATAAATCGGGAACTCGAAATGAAAACTCGCGGGCGTCATTTAAAGCGCCATCTTTTGGTCAAAAATGAAGGCTGTTTAATTATAATTTGAAATGGCAGGATGTCGTTTACACCACCCCAAATTTTTCAGCAATTAAAATGCAAAAAATGTAGGTATGTGGAATGAAAGCAATTATTCAAAGCGCCATCTCTTGATCAAGTAGGAAAACAATGTCAATTAAATTTGCACGTATAACAGCATTTCATCTTCCTGCTGACGTTCTCACTTTCTAACTTCGCAATGATTTTAATTTGAAAATTCAATGGAAGACCTAAAATTAAAATGTGATTAGATCTATGATAGGATTATTTAAGACTCTAAATTAGGATTATGATTATTTAGAGCGCCATCTGTTGTTCAGAATTGAAAACTGTTTTAATTGAATTTTCCGTGACTGCATGCCTTCCTCCTGAGCAAAACCTTGTCTTCCTTGCAACGATTGGAGTTTCCAAATTAAATCGGGAACTCGAAATGAACTTGCGCTGAGATTATTTAAGGCGCCATCTTTTGCTTGTGAGAATGTTACAGACAGTAAAAGTTAAAAAATAAATTCTATTATTGAAAAAAATAGGTTTCTGGATGTCACCTGCCATACAACCGGCCATCCTTCACTCACCTTTGAAACCTAGAAAAAAGAAAGTGGTCAAAACTGGCAAGGCCCCGAGTTCAGTCACGTTCCCCGTAGATTTTTTCGAGCACAGCCAACCTATGAACGATGTCGAAATGGGGGGTAATGATTTATTACAAGTGTACAATGTGTCTCAACTGAAGCATCGATTGAATACAACCGGACTGTATGTGGTCTGCACGAAGCCACTTGGATTTACTGTAGAAATAACCAACTCGGATAACAGCATGGTCATGACCGGCATAAGAGTTCTCGTCGGCAGCCAAGACCCCCACAGAGCCCCCTCGTTCATTGAAGTATTCGGTCGGATAATAACCATATCAGTTAACCGCAGTCGTTGGTACGACGTGCCATTCTCTCGAGAGGAAAGTCTCCAGGCTGATAAGAAACTGACTGTAATGTTCGGGCCTTCTCAGGACTCGGAAACTGTGACGATGGTGGATAGTATTAAGGTATATGGAAAGACCAAGGATGCTTTCGGATGGCCAGAAGAAAATGAGGAGAACGTTGGAGCTAATAACACAACCCCTCCGGTGGCAACTCACACTTCCAATAATGAAAGCGAACAAATGGCAGCGACCAGCACAGCACCGGTTACAAAACTGGAGAGGTTGGTGACGAACATCTTGGAGGTCCTCGATGGAAGCTTCTCGCTGTACTATGGGGAAGACAAAATGTCAAATCATAAACCCATGTCGATTAAAGTGGCTACTCAATTGATTACTCTACCGACTCCGGCTTCGATGCAGATGTATTCGAAATCGCTGCTTGCATCGCTGCACTCATCCAAAGCATTCTATCACAATTACAAAGATCAGGCTTTACTGCAGCATGTTTTGACGACCTTGAGTGCGATGTTGGAAGTTGATGTTTCAAAAAGCCAATCGGACATAGACGCAGAGAGTTACTATCGCTTGGTGTTGATAGTACGAGGAATTGCTTCGGCCAGGCCGCAGAATCTAGTCAAGTTTGCTGACTCACACACTTCTATTCAAGACGTTGTTCTAGACGATCCTTTAGGTAAGTCCAACAATTAAAAGAGTTTTGTTTAATCAACCAATTAATATTTTTAGAAATTAAAATTCCCATGGCTAAATCCGGCAAGAGCCAACACCTCCTGCTACAATTAATGGACGTGTTATGGTTGCTACACTCGTTAAACCCGGAGAATCCTTCTTTGGTTCCCGTCGTTGTCCCCGGATTAAAACACACCGAGCAAGTCATCCATGCACTGGTTGAAATCGTGCACGCTTTCAACAGCTGCGATGCATACAGCAACATCACCATCGCTGTTTACTTACAGTTATTGCTCTGCGAAGACCCGGTCATTGCATTCAGTGCGAAACAAGCCATCTGCAGGGTCCTCAAACCGAAGTATCGGCGCAGGCGTGTTTTTATCCCCAGTCCCCCGCATTGCTCATCACCACCTGGAAGTAAGTGTTGTTAAAAAAAATATTATGCATTTCACGGTAGGGCAGAAGTACTCAAAATTAAATACGTTAATTCATTTTTGTTTTGAAAACGATCCCCTAAAAGTAATCTTAATTTTTAATTAACAAACAGAAGCTGTGGAGTCGGAAGATGATAAACCTAGAACGTCCTCTCAAGCCGGACAAGACGAAGATGGACAGTCGAGGGATTCACGGTTCGATGTGGATGCTGTCGAAGCCATTGCGATGCTGCGTCAGCCCGGAGTTGACAATCACAATGTAAACCTGGAGGCTCTGCTCGGAGGTGGGGCTGGTTTTCCTCCTCTGCTCGATATTCCCCCGGATGCTGATGATGAAACGATGGTGGAGTTGGCTATCGCTTTGAGTCTTCAAGAGCACGAGCTGGGCGGTGAGCAAGGCCAGCAGCAACTTCATGGCTTACAAGTAATTTGTTTAATTATTTTTAATATAATTTAAATTCTGAAATATTGACGACAAATGAATAAGAAGCAAAATATTTCAATGGATGTGTTACATTTTGAATAGTTTAAACAGAGACATCCTACGATCGCTTTCTGACCTTAAAAAAACGATTTGCAACAAAATTTGTTATATTTTTGATATTTTTTGATACAATTTCCAAAAATCAGGCTAATATATTTTCTAAACTTCACTTTTGCAATAAAAAGAAATAAGAAGCTCCATCATTTATTAAAAAAGAACGCTTTTATCATTTAAAGAATCCTTTCAAAGAGGGATTATTTCGCTAATTCCTTTTTTTTAATTCAATATGTATAGGCAACCACACATACAGTCATGTATAACAGTACTTATAATAATAGTTGATTCCTAAATTTTAAAACTACTGGCAACACTGGTTATAATTGTGGATGTAGTGCACCTTCATTAATAAAGGATGACAACATTGGACAATGTTTTATCCTTTTTTAACTACTGCCGATGAGAATTTTAAGATTTAATTGCAAGGGTACGTTCAGAAACTAGCTTTCGATTGTACGCATCTTTCACTTCTGATTCTCAACGTAATCGATTTTTTTTCTCTAAAAAGTAAGAGTACTTTAATTTAAGGTCACTTTAAGAATAGAGAAACAATTGTATTGTTTTAGGTTAAAATAACTTTAAATTTAAAGTCCTATTATGAAATCGACCCTAAGCGATTTATTTGCCATGGAAGCCGTGTTTGTTTTAGGTCTCTAGAATCTCGTAATAATAAAAAGTTTCAAATCACGTACGTGTACCAGTCGAAAATAACTTTTAAAAATAAATAAAAATTTTGTGTTGTAATTCTAACATTTTATAAATTGAAAATAGAAACAGTCACAATTTGACATTAATTTAATTTAAGTAATTGGACAGCTGTCAGTGGTACAAACTTTTAGGAGAGAAAACATTGAAATCATAGCTTGCTCTAATTCGGAATTCATTTGAAGACATAAGGTGCTTTCTTTCGCTTAACAGTTTGAATCGTATTTCGAAGAGTTTCGACCTGAATTTCGTAGTTGTTGCAACAAAACACCTGACTTGAATTTTTGATTCACAGTTCATTTGTAAATAACCATAATTCAGTTCAAACAAGTTTTAAAAATAAAGAGATTCAAAGAAAAGAATGTCTGTTTTTGAATCAAAACACGTTTGGATCATGATTTTGTGAGCGAATGAAAGCACCTATAGTATAAGAAGAGAGACTAAAGTACTATTCAACTATTCAAGAATGAAGTTCGAACGCAGTTTCTGAACGCACCTTCGCCTTCGTCACCACGGCGAATTTTGAAATGTACCTCAGTCACGGTAAAGCTCCGGGTTCAGCTGCGTTTTCGCTGCCTTCTTAAAAACGTGGCCGGAGGAAGTTACTGTTGATATTGATAATCTAGATCAAGATATTATTAGTGATGTTTAGGTTGGTATTCCTTGATTATTCATGTAATTATGGCGTGGTTAATATTTGAAACACGCTTCTTTCTTATAAAAGGTGGAGTTTATGCCGTGGCTGAGCCGAGGTACATTTCAAGATTCGCCGTCACCATGACATCTGAAGTTTGTTTGCTGTTTTAAACAAGAGTTGGTGCTAAACTAACCTGCAAAATCAAAATGAAGAGTTAACAAGTTTTTGAGTTAAGAATTACATACAACTTTTGTACATAATAGTTTCTATAGTTAATTTTCGTATAGTTCTTACTCGTGAGAATTGCAGAGGATATGAAACAAATAAAAAGACTTTTAATTATTTGCTTTATCAAAAGTGAATGAATAATTTCTGTACATAAGGTATTGTTGTGTACTATATTTATTTATTTTTTTCTGAATGTGGGTTAAAGTTTAAAGATTAACTTTGTTTGCCTAGGTTTTAGCAAACCCGGTCTTGGCACAAATGCCCGGACAACCCGCTCAAGAAGCCGGACACTTCAGTGACACCACTGCATCGGCTGCTGGCTCTGATGATGAAGGCAGCACGGCTGCTACCGATGGCTCGACTTTACGCACTTCTCCAGCAGAACAGGTAAGTTTGCTTGGCGAAAAGTACTTTAAAAAAAATCGCTAACTTTTGTGTTGTAGGGTGGCAGTGCCGGTTCTGAAAGCGGAGGCAGTGGAGTTGAAAGCATTACCGGCGAACACAACGTTTCAGGCCGAAGCTCAGCCTACGGTGATAACATCCAGGAGGCCATCAACACCGTCTCAAGATCCGACACAAGTTCATTAGCGACAGCAAATTATCAGGTGATTGTTTAATTATGTTATTATTAACTATCACGTGATTGTTTAAAAAACTGTTTGAAAACCTATGTGACCTCCTCAATAGATTGCAGAAACCGACAACTTAAACCAGGAGGCAGATCCTGAACCGGATTCTGAAAACAGCAGTCGCTTGCATATACTTCGCTTGCAACTTCTTGAACGTCTCATCGAATATCTGCCAAAGCTGCGGGGCGTCGATGGAATACACGCCATACCATTCTTACAGGTGCTTACGATATTTAATCGCAAGGGTTACGCATAATATGTTATGGTTAATCTGATTAAAGGTTGTCCTGCAATTAACTACGGACTTGGATGGACACTCAGAGCGAGATAAGACCTGCCTAAATAATTTGCTGGCTGCTATCATCGTGGAGTTACAAATTAGCAAACCAAACTTGGAGAATGTGTGCACCAGAACGAAGCAGCGGGAGGTTCAGCTGGTAATAATGAGGTTGCTAAGTACGTCTTCAACAGGTCGTAACATGCGATGGCATAAAATTAATGAACGAATTGAATTTGCAGGCGTGTTGATGTCGAGGTGTAAGACAACGTCTACTTCTTCAGGCAAGTCGAGTGCCCCGGACAATTCGGCTTTTGTCTCGCAGATCACTGCGACGATGCTACACAAGGCGGACATAATAAATTACTGCTTGAAACTGCTTCAGTCGTTGCTGGATTACTGGAGGAATGTAACCGAAGAAGACAGCACCACACAAATAGGGACGAATTTATTAAAGGAGCATCTACCTCACTCCCCCCCGGATATGACCCCATTTTTCCTTCGCCAGTTCGTTAAAGGTATTATTAAAATACTGCAACTGCATTATAAATAATTCGAGTCAACTTTGCGTGTAGGTCATGCAACAGATGTCTTTCAAACGTACCCCCAACTCCTGACAGAAATGGCTCTGCGTCTGCCCTATCAGGTTCATAAGCATTCAGAAGTGTCCGAGTCTGTGAATATTGCATTCGACACGTCTTGGTATCGATACCTCTGCGAGTACATGATGACTTCGCAGACGCCTTTTGTTAGAAGGCAAGTCCGAAAGCTCCTGCTGTTCATTTGCGGCAACAAAGAAAAATACAGGCAGCTGCGTGACGTGCACGCCCTTAATACTCACATGAAGGTTGGTAGCGCGGTTTTAAATTGTAAATGCGAACTTAATTGGGGGGGTTTCAGGCAGTGAAGAAGTGTTGCGTTAAAGGGGGTTACACCCCTGCGGTCGATATACAGCACGGATTATCCTTGAGCTACGATTCCCTGGTGGAATTAGTCGAGCATTTGAAAGCCTGCCTGGAGATTGCTTTGAGTCGAACAGGAAACTGGCAGCGCTTTTGCATACACCACGACGACGTAATTCCTTTCCTTTTACAAGTCAGCTGTTTACTAGACGAAGGTTTGTTATTTATTTTATTCACATTCTTTCATATTGTTCGAATTAATCATTCTGTTCTTTATTACGACGAATTTTATAGGTGATATGAATATTTCGACGGCTCACGAAGGTACTATTCTTTAAGTGAATTTTCTTATATTTGTTTTCTTTTTTTTTTACTAATATTGTGTTCACATTGAATTTTCAAAGTAATAAATAGCCAGTCTCATCACGAGAAATTCTGTTACAATAGATGCATTCAATTTGTTGTTTCAGATTGATTGAAATTGATTTGTGAATTCTTTGTCACAAATGAAACTTGTTCGAAACACTTTCTTCTATTACTAGTAAGTTGAATGCAGACATTGTGACCACCTGAAATGAAAAAAAAAAAACCTTTTGTTTGTTGCATTTTAATCTATGTAGTTTTCTGAACTGAGAACAGGGTTCCCACTCACGGGGGAAAAATCAGAGAATTGGGAAAAGGTTCACAATGTCAGGGGATTTACTTGTTTTAACACAAAAGTCTTCTGTAGTTTGAATTATTGGCTGAACAAATTTACCAGTATATTCGAAAAACTGAAAATTTGTTTCATAAAATTGAAAAATTGTTCTAAACACTAAAAGAAATTAGTAAAATTGCTTAATCTAAGTGAATTGTAAGAAAATTAACATATTTTTAACAAAAAAATGTAAACTCGGCGCCTTCAATATAGGCAACCATATAAACACCAGTGCCATTTCGGTTACTTATACCAAGACTTCTTGTTTACCGAAAAATGTAATGAACAATCATGTTATTAAAATAAAAATTGCTTATAATTTCTGAAGCTACCTAAATAAAATACTAATTTTTGTGCATCAATATATTTCGGTCCTGAAAACAGCAATTTTTTTTTGATGAAAAGTCATAGAATATTTCAATAAAAACGAAGTGGGAACCCTGCTGTAAAGTTCACGATTTTATTTGATGCTGCTTACACCTAGAAACAGGAAAAACGAATTGGAGATTTTGGTGACTTTTAAATTAGTAACTTTTATCCCCCTACTAAATGTAGTTACAAACTTGTTTTCTGGAATTAAGAAAAATAAAAAATTGTGTTACATTTTCAAGAAGTAAGTAAGAAAATTGCATAATCTTTGGTGAAACGTAAATTTTATCTCATTTCTGACAAAGTTCTTAGCGCCTTTAATATAGGCAACCGAATAGAGGTTGTGCTTATTGGGTTGCCTAGACTAAGGCGTCTTTTTTTTTGGGAAATATAATTTTGTTTATAATTCTTAAACGTAATTCAATAATTTTCTTCATCATTACACATAGGACTAAAAAAAATAATTAAATTTATATTTTTTATACGAATAGTTTTTCTTTACTGAAATTGGAACAATATGGAAAATTAATTAAGTCTGTAAAGTTTAATTAAAAAGTTGCAAAATCGCAGTCATTTGCGACAAGTTTGTCATTTTTTTTTTAACGAAAAGTCGGGCAAATCCGGCAAAATCTGGAAATAAAGTGGGAAAATTCGGCAATAAAGTGGGAACCCTGGAGAAGGTTGCACCTGTATTTACCTGACTTTTGCAAAAACCAGTACTAATTAAAAAATGCGGCCACAGTTGATTTGTTTATTAATAAGAAAAGTTGTTTTGCTTGAAGGTGTGGCCCCCACGATACTGCATCTCTTGAACTGTGCCATCGTAACGAACCCAACGACTCCCTCGGGGAAGAAAACCGACTCGAATTCGAAGTCCAGCACCTCACGTAAAGAACGAGAAAAATCAGACGATTCCGCCACGGAGGCCCTCTTTGAAGAATCCAACAGCATAGTGCTCGTTGAGCAAATCAACAAACAGGTCTCGCGAGATGTGCTCGCCATGTTCATCAAAACCTTTGTCCTCGAGACTAACTCGACTAACGTGAGGTGGCAGGCTCACGCCCTCATAGTCGCAATTTATAAGTAATAAGTTGCTTTTCGTAACCTTCCAAGCCAACTAACCGTGCTTGCTTAATTTTAGGAACTCGAAAGGTGCCGAGCAGGCTTCGCTTTTAGAGTTGTTGTGGCACTTATGGCCTTTACTACCGACGTATGGACGTAAAGCAGCACAGTTCGTTGATTTGTTGGGGTACTTCTCACTGCGCTTCAGCGAAACTTCCGATTCTACACAACAGGTATCCCCCTCCCATCAAAGGTTTCATCAATTATAAAATATTTTGTTTTAGATTTCGGAATACGTAGATAAGGCCGTCGATGTTCTGCGTACTCAAAATGAATTGTTGGCTCATCATCCAAATGCAAGTCTCTATGCCCACATGGCTCAATTTGTTGAACTTGAGGGTTACTACCTGGAATCCGAACCCTGTTTGGTGTGTAACAATCCGGAAGTCCCATTGTCAACAATCAAACTCAGCTCCATTAAGGTAAGAAAAAAATTGGCTTCGCAAAATACAATTTGTTACTTTTATGTAGCTTAGGTTTAAATCTGACTTGGCTTAATTTAGGTGGATTCTAAATTTACGACGACAACTCAAATCGTGAAGTTACTCAGCAGCCACACCATAAGCAAAATAACAATCCGCATAGCGGATTTGAAGCGAACCAAAATGGTCAGAACGGTCAACATTTATTACAACAATCGCAGCGTGCAGGCCGTTGTTGAGCTCAAAAACAAGCCGGCCTTGTGGCACAAGGCGAAGAAAGTCACTTTGCAATCCGGACAGACGGAGGTTAAAATCGAGTTCCCCCTGCCCATCGTCGCCTGCAACCTCATGATTGAATACGCAGACTTTTATGAGAACATCCAGGCCTCGAGTGAGACACTTCAGTGCCCCCGGTGCAGTGCTGCAGTTCCTGCCAACCCCGGGGTCTGTTCCAACTGTGGCGAGAATGTCTTCCAGTGCCACAAGTGCAGGTGTGATCACAATCCCTTAATAATTAATGAAACATTTGATAATTGATTAATTTCAGAGCAATCAACTACGATGAGAAAGATCCGTTTTTGTGTCATGCTTGTGGCTTTTGCAAGTATGCAAAGTTCGATTTTACTTTGCAAGCAAGACCGTGTTGCGCAGTCGAACCCATTGAAAATGATGATGATCGAAAGAAGATGGTTTCCAACATAAATTCACTGCTGGAGAAGGCCGATCGTGTTTATAAACAGCTCGTCGCCAACAAGCCAACCTTAGAAGTAAGAAACTTGAATTTTGCAATCAGAAAATATGAAACTCCATTTTATTTATTAAAAAGAGAAATCTTAAAAAAAATCCGTGCAAGGAGGGATTACCTCACTAATCCGGCAACATTGCAAATTGTGTTCTTTTTTTTCAAATTTTAAGGTGTGTAGGCAACCACACATACAATCGTGTGTAACATTTCGCAAACGTATATAACTTCTTCATTTTTGTAATAATTCAAAATTTTTAATCATCTTAACTGCTACTTGTGCATTAGTTAAATATGATATAAGTTTGAAAAGTATTTGCCTTAAGTAACAATTTTTTTTTTTTAATTTTTAGTCCCTAATGTCATGGATAACCCATTATAACCTTTTGCAGGATTTATATTTTGTTATGAAGTCATATTATTGTCACTAAATTAGTGTCTTTTTTTCAAAAATGCTTAATTACGCGTGCCAATAATTTATGCGTATAGGCAACCACACATACATAGTGGTGTATAACGGGTTACGTATCTATCATTGCACTTATTTGCCTTCTAATAATTGAAACTATTTATCAGATTTTACATTAAATTTGGATAAACCTGGACAAAGAAACGATAATTTGCTTTATTATTTACTATTTCGTCGAGTTTGAATTATTGAATAACCTCAATTTTATAAATAAAGCCTCAATTTTGTAAACAAAAAAAAATCGTGTTTATAAACAGCTCGTCGCAAACAAGCCAATCTTTCTACATAAGAATTTAATGTCTTATTTAAATATAGATAAATATTATTAGGATGTCATTAATCATATTTTTCTTGTACACTTTTAACATAACATTTCTTTTGCAGTCACTCGTATTGAAAGTGACTGAGCAACGCCCGGATAAAAAAAGTGAAGAGAACGCAGCGAATTCCAACGCAAACGCTTCCATCAACTCAGTCCCCGCTACTTCTTTGGCTCAAGTCAAAGTCAACAAAACGATTCAGATGTTGGCACAGCAATACTGCAGCGAGTGCAAGATTTCTTTCGAGGAGCTAAGCAAAATAATCCAGCGGGTTCTAGTCTCTCGCAAGGAATTAGTTGCCTACGACCGAAGGCACAGAGATGTGGATCACTCCGTGAGGACACAGGTGGATGCTTAATTTTGAATCGGCTCAAATTGACGCTTTCATTTCAGACTGCCACGAGTAGCGAACAGTCGCAGTTGCATTCCGTGTTAACTCGACCGAATCATAAGTGTTATGGTTGTTCTACTGCGGCCACTGAACATTGCTTAACACTCTTGAGGGCTTTGGCTTTAAATCCAACGACTAGGGAAATATTATGCACGAAGGGATTAATTCAAGACCTCCTTTGGAATAACCTAAGAAAAGGAAGTGTACAGGTACGACTTCCTCAGCTAGTAATTAGGAGTATTTATTTAATCGTTACTTCTTACAGGTTCAAGAAGATGTAAGACAATTACTCTGTGTATTATCAAAGGATAACGAAGCCGCAACTGATGAACTGTGTACTCTAATCATGGAGCGGATTACCATAAGCCTCAACAGCCACGTGAATAGCAGTGACTTGGCTTCAAGTATCTGCCACGAAATAGCACTGTTGGCATCGTTGTTACAACTGAAAGATAACTGCTGGGAGATGAGGTTGCGGCTCCTGGTCGAATTGTTCCTGAAGGCTTGCGAGGACACCCGCAGTCCGGTGGTCATAGAATCAATCATCCTGCCATGCCTGAAAATTTGGTATAACTTGATTAAGCCGCAAGAAAATAATTTGTCTAAAAAATCCAAGGTAAACATTTCTCACAGTTAAGACAGAGAAAAATGATGCAATTTCTTTTTTCTTTTTAGGAAAAATCTAATGCCAGTACTGCTGCCCCGAAACTTGAAATCATTAAAGTCCCCGTCAATGTTTACAAATGGCTGGACAAGGATCCCGAACAGACATACATAAAATGGAAATCGCTTTTACCATCGAAACTAGAAACTCCCATCGTTTTACCCACCGATAAAACTGAGGTTGGATTATCTCACATTATTGTTCCTCTATGTATAATTTACAATTTTAGGTGCACGAGCACTACCTCATGGAGAAATTTGGCAAACGCTGGAAAGAAAAGGTGCAAGGCAGGATCCCTCCCATTCAAGACTTTAGCGAAACCTCTTGGGTCAAAGCAGTCCTCTTCAACCCGAGCTCGCGCTTAGCACGCCAGGTGACCTGCAACATCCTGGAACACTGCTGCAGTAATTTCGCCCGCAAGGAGAAAGTCTTGCGGCTCCTGACTCACTTCTTGGAGGAATTGAGCGGTGCTGGGGAAAGCTCCTCGGAGTTTCTGACTTTATACCAGAATTTAATACAGGACGCCCCTTGGAAGCAGTACCTAACAGTCCACGGCGTCCTGATAACGCTCGCAAGTTTAATAACGCGCGAAATCGAGCAGCTGCATTATCTAGAAGAGACCACGCTCACCTCGAATTTAACGCAGGGCTACGCCTTGAACCAGCTCACCGAATTGCTGGCTTCGTTTCTTGAAGACCCGGCTATTCGAAGGCAGTACAAGGGAAGATTGGTTGGGGCCGTGCTCAACGGCTACTTGTCCTTGAAGAGACTGATCGTGCAACGCACTCGTTTGATCGATGACACCCAAGAGAAACTCCTGGAATTACTGGAGGAAATGACGACGGGCACCGAGGAAGAAACGAAGGCCTTCATGGTCGTATGCATGGAAACAGTTGAGAAATACAGCTTGCAAGACGTGGTCACCCCCGTGTTTGTTTTCGAAAGGCTCTGCTCGATTATATACCCCGAAGAAAACGACATCGGGGAATTCTTCCTGACGCTGGAAAAAGACCCCCAACAAGAAGACTTCTTGCAAGGCCGCATGTTGGGGAACCCGTACTCTAGTCTTGAAGGGGGCCTCGGGCCTTTGATGCGTGACGTTAAAAATAAGATTTGCCAAGACTGCGAGCTGGTTGCTTTACTTGAGGATGATAATGGGATGGAGTTGCTCGTTAACAATAAAATCATGAGTCTAGATTTGCCTGTGAAAGACGTTTATAAAAAGGTAATTAAATAACAAACTCTATAAAAGTCAAAGGAATAATTGCCTTTTTATTTATTTATTTGTTTATTAAATTTTGCAGGTTTGGCTTGCTGAAGGGGGCGAAGTTGAATCTATGAGGGTCGTTTATAGGATGCGTGGCTTGCTCGGGGATGCCACTGAAGAATTCGTCGAAACTCTGAATAACAAAACTCAAACCACCATTGACAATGAGGAGGTTTACAAAATGGCAAATATTTTAGCTGAATGTGGTGGTCTTCAGGTATAATTTAATTCGCTTTTACAATCTGAATCGTGAAAAAGTTTGAAGTTTTTAATTAAAAAATTAGAACCTTCAATATAGACAACCATACGAACAGGGTCGTGTTCGTTGAGTTGCCCACGCTAAGGCTGTCTAGTGTTTTTAAGTCGAATTTTCTTGTTTTTTTTTTTTGTAACGTATAGGCGTATTATTAAAATTAATCTTGTATTAAACTCAATAATTTTAAAAAAAGAAATTATTTTAAATATTACAAGAAATTAAGAAAATCGCTTAAATCGAATCGTAAAAAAGTTTGCAATTTTTATTTAAAAAAAATGACCTTTAGTAAAATGTTCATTTGGTTGCTTTTTCTAAGATTTCTTATTTCCTATTAATTTAGTTTTGGCATATTAATAGTTAATAATAAAATTTGGAGCTTTTGATATAGGCAACCAGACGAGCGAATGTGTTCAGCGGGTTGCGTACGCTAAGGCTTCTCGTATTTTTTTTTTAAATAATTGAATTTAAAATTGTTACCTGCAATTAATAATCAGTTCATTCTTTAATTTTTATTTTGTAGATAATGGTGAAGAGACTCGGAGCAATTCAGAATGTCGTTCGAGCCAGACCTTTACTTCAAGTCCTGTTAAAACTGTTCAGATTGAGCGTTAAAGTCACACGCGTTCAAGAAGTGCTGACTCAACCGGAACTGGGGGCGATGGGGGTGTTTCTGAAGACACTTCAGTTATGTCTCGATAATGAACCTGATGCAAGTCAAGCTGCAGTTACCGAACAGTTACTGGATGTAAGTAATCGACAGTTAATTGAAATCTTTAACCAAATAGTAAAAATGCTCAAACATAGAAAACAATTTTCATTAGACAAGAGTCAACTTCAATATTTTTTTAGATTATGGAAACTGTCTTGTCGAAAGCCACGAGTAAATCCTTGGATACCTTCGAGAAATTCTCGCAGACCTTCGGGGGGCCCGAGTACGTACAGTCTCTCCTGAAATACACGAATCAAGCGAGCGTCAGAAATAACCAATCGGTGCAGGAACACCTCATGCACGTCCTGGCTTCTCTGGTCTACGGAAACGAAGAGAAAATGAAGATCTTAATCGATCACTTCCGGTCGATCTTGAATTTCAACAAGTACGACATCGAGCACGTCACGGAAGACCAACAGAAGCTGGAAATGTTCTGCGTGCTAACAAATGGGATAGACCGTAACGCCATCGGGAACACCCTGAAGGATTACATAATATCCTTGCAGATTGTCAAGGATGCTTTAGAGTATATAACCATGCATGCGCCTTGTGTTAAACCCACCTTGCTAAGAACTGATAGTGACGAGTTGAAGGAGTTCATTTCCAAGCCTGCGCTGAAGTACATTTTAAGGTTCTTAACTGGCATGGCGTATTGTCATGAAAAGACTCAGGTAATCAATAATTTCGAGTTTGCAATATTCTTTTGCAACCTCTTATTTTTGCAGTTAACAGTTTCTTCTGCGAATACAATCCCGATAATCCATCGCTTAGAGCAGGTGTCCTCGGATGAGCATGTCGGATCTCTAGCAGAAAACCTCTTGGAGGCACTACGCACAAATCCGGCTGTTGCCACTCGTATAGAGGAGGTGAGAGAGTTCACTCGCTCTGAAAAGAAGAGGCTTGCGATGGCAATGCGTGAGAAACAGTTGGGTCAACTTGGGATGCGCACCAATGACAAGGGGCAAGTCACTGCGAAGTCGACGATTTTGCAACAGATGGAGGAGCTGGGGGAAGAGACGGGACTGGTTTGTTGTATTTGTCGTGAGGGCTACAAGTACCAACCGACTAAAGTGCTGGGGATTTACACGTTTACAAAGCGGTGCAACGTAGATGAATTCGAGGCAAAGCCGAGGAAGACAGTCGGGTATAATACTGTTACGCACTTCAATATAGTGCACGTGGATTGTCACATGAGTGCCGTTAGGTAGATATTCATTTTTTTTTATTTGGGAGTGACGCAAGCATTACTGAGTGTTTCATTGCAGACTGGCCAGAGCGAGAGACGAATGGGAATCTGCAGCCCTACAAAATGCAAACACTAAATGCAACGGTTTGTTGCCCTTGTGGGGGCCACAAGTTCCCGAGTCGGCTTTCGCTAGCTGCCTCGCACGACACAACACTTACTTACAAGAAAGCACTAACCACCGCGACATCAGCCACAGCTCTACAATACACGACCTGAAGTTATTACTCTTGCGATTCGCTCATGAGAAGTCATTTCATGAGGACACCGGAGGTGGAGGTCCCCAGAGTAACATGCACATGGTACCTTATTTAATCCACATGGCTTTATATGTTATAAACACGTACGTATTAAATTAGGTTGATTTGCTTTATGTTAATTAATTCATTAATCCTTTAGTACACGGGTCAGTAAAAAAGAGGAGTCGAGTTTAATGTCTTATCTTGAGCAAAGCAGCACTGAGAAGTGGATTGAGACTTCGTATGATGCCGAAGGCCCTCTTTATTGGTTAACGATGTCCACCTTATTGCACTCACCGACAACTTGGAGCGTCCACAAGCTTTCGCATTTAAAACGTCTAATCATTTTGGCCCACGTCAGACATAGTTGCCCTTCGAGTCCGAATAAGTCCATCGCAGACAAGGCGGAAAAAGAGTATTCAGTGTACAAGCCTTATTTAGTTCTGTTCGGGATCGTTGATGGAATTTATAAAAACTTCTTTAAAAACGTCACTGGGAATGACGAGCAGTGGCCCAGCAATCTGGCCGATTACATCAGGCACAATGATGAAGTGCTGCTGAAGGCTTCCGAACGTTTGTTGGGAATTTACACGGATGAGTTGCTGCCTTGCACGTCGTTTTCTGAATTTTGTGATGTAGCAGGTAATAACTTTAGGGCTTCAGTAGAACCGTGCTGATGTAACCGACCATATCATTTGTAATAATTTATTTTTTCAGGCTTGCTAGACGTAATTGCAAATCCAGAGGCGTACATAACCGATCTTCTGAAGGCTTTATAAATTACTATATCGACCACTGATTTTTTTAAACCTTGGTTTCGAGAGAGAGAAAAAGAGAGGAGGAAAAGAAACATTATTCGTTTAATAACATATTTTAAGAAATAAAGGCTGTAATTAATTACAAATTGTTTTAAATTGCTTCATTAGTATGGAATACTGGATTGTTTTACTGTATTGTAAATTAATAATAATTATAATAATTATAATAGTTTATTGTCTTTGAGATGAAAAAAATTACAAAATTATCATACACACGAAAGGTTTCAAAAGAAAGCCAGCAGGAATTCAAAAAAATGAAACGATGAAACTTGGAAAAGTTTGAGGTTTTTAATCGTAGAAAATTCTTAGTGCTTTTAATATAGGCAACCATACAAACGACTGTGCACATTAGGTCGCCTGTGCCTATAAGGTTTCCTGGTGTTTTTAATCAGTGCCTAATTTTTTTAATGCCCTGCGGTGCTTTGAGGCATCTAAGAATTTGAGAATTTTTGAGACGTTTCATAATTTTTCCATATTCCCACTAGCCCTGGTCCAATTTGATATCTGCTAAGTAAGTACAATTAGTAAAAGCACAAGAACTATAATTTGATATCTGCTAAGTAAGTACAATTAGTAAAAGCACAAGAACTATAATTTGTATAAAGTCTATACATTTTTTTTTTCTTTTAGAACATAATAAAGCATCTAAAACAAATAGTGTAATACAATACCGCTAATAGACAGATGTGAAACTTTAAATATACTAACCTGTGTATGCTCATTCTTCAGGTTTGTAGAAATGAACATGTTTGCGACATTTTCGTGTGCGATTACGAACCAAACATGTCCCTTTTCTCTTCCTCTTTTTCGCCTGGATATCATTTAATAAAGAAAGAGTGCTTCTGGCCCAATTTTTATAATGAAAAACCAGGGAACCTGGCACAGAGTTCTGAATATCATATTCGAAATCCCCATCAACTTCCTGCAAAAAATGCTTGCTTGCTTTAGTTAAGGAGCTTACAGGCAATTTAGAATCAAACGGCAAGAATTCGATACTTACAGATTCTTGTTCACACTGTATTGAGTTGTCTGTGACAGTCTCAAAAATGGACGAAGTCATTCTTGGAGTTTCCCAACTTACTGGACAATTTTCTTTGAGAACCAAACCATTTTCAGCTTCTTCAGTAATGAATACAGGCGTTGATCTACTAGTGATTATTTCTTTTTCTGAATCCAAGTTGTCCTCAGGCTTTTCACAAGGCCCATTCCTCCTAGGAGGCCAGCCCCTTTTTACAATCGATATGTTTTCAATCTCCTGTTCTTCTTCAAGTGTACTTTCTTCTTCACAATCTTCAGTAATTAATGCAGGCATTGACCTAACGGTGATTATTTCTTTTTCTGAATTGGAGTTAGCCTTGGTCTTTTGACGAGGCCCGTCCCTCCTAGGATGCCAGCCCCTTTTTACAATCGAAATGTTTTCAATCTCCTGTTCTTCAAGTGTACTTTCTTCTTCACTATCTTCAGTAATTAATTCAGGCATTGACCTACCGGCGATTATTAGCTTTTCTGAATCAAAGTTACAGTAATCTTCAGAAATTAGAAAAGACATAGAACTAGAGATCATTTCTTTTTCAAAACTATTACACTCAGTCATTTGAGGAAACACATACCCACTAAGGTAACTGATCGATATCAAAAGAAACTATTTTAACTCTTATCATTTTAAAGATACGATTAGATTTAATGCTAAGCATTTCTTCGAAATTATAAAGCCACCGCGGAACTTGATTTTTTTTAAGGGTATTTATAACCGACTTGTAAAATAAATATTAGATATCAAAAGAAACTATTTTAACTCTTATCATTTTAAAGATATTGTTACGTTTCTAGGGTTTAAATTTATTTATTTAAACGAATAAAACACTCGATAAAAACTTAACCGTAATTTAATAAAGCTTAAAAAAAACTAATTTATTTGTAACAATTTATTTACTCCTGAGTAAACCCCGGGCGATCTTATATCCTTTGCTGCCCTCTCGAATTTTCTATCGCTGGAAGATTCGAATTTGTTCCATCGCCGGAAAAGTCTAGTCTATTCGATGTAAAGGTAGTACAATATCTCCTGACCTCTGAGATCATTTGCGCAGATGACAAAATCTCGTTTGCTGGAGCCCGCCCACAAGCACAGCCCGTTCTGAAAACATTCTACTACGACCACCTCATTTCGTGTCGCATTCGAGTAGTGTTCACATCGTGCAGGCTTGCTTGTTTCTCTCGTATTTTGTTTGTAGTGCAGTTGTATAAGTCTTTCTAAAGACTCTGCCAAATTAAGTGTTTGCTTTAACGTAAGTTATATATTTTTTTAATGAATTTTGCTATCTAAACCGTGTAATATTTTGTAATTTTTGCATTCGGTATAGAAGTAAAATACACGGCACTTATTCACTGCAACGATGTAAATATGCACCATTAATAACTACATAATGTAGTTTCTACATTTCTACTGTTTATTATCCGTCATTTGTATTATTTGCTATTACCCCTAATGTCCCTTTCTTCGAAACTACGTTTTACCAAATTTCTGAGTTTTAAATAAAAAATATGATAATAATCAATTACAACAAACACTCAAATTTGTGAATCATACAGAATAAGGTCCTATTTGTTTTACTTCTAGAAATCATGGCCACGTCCAACCAAAGCAAGGTGGTGCATAGCCAAAGTCGACAAATTATTTATAACGTCTACAAATTTATGACACGAGAGAAAGAAGAAGGAGAAGTTGTCGTACCTTTGAATCGTGTATTGGAGCGCGTAGCAGAAGCAACAGGTGTTTCAATAAGCACTATAAAAAGAATTACGAAGGAGGGAAATTCTCAAGAGCAAGAAAAAAAATGTTCTTCTCCAAGAAAGAAAATACGTAAACCCAAACCCAAGTCTTCGGTTGATCAATTTGACGAAGAAATCATTCGAAATGTTATGTATAATTATACAGCTATAAATAAAAGAAGACCCACTATGAAAGCAATATTCCAAGCGGTAAAAGATGACGGTGTTAATTTTACTGGAAAAATAACTTCTTTCAGAAAGGTTGTGAAGAAATTAGGTTTTCGTTGGAAAAAAACTCAAGACAATAGAAAAATTTTGTGTGAAAAAACTGATATTCGTACAAAACGTATTGACTTTTTGACAAAACTCAAAAAGTACGAACGGGAAAATAGAAATATTGTTTATACCGACGAAACATACTTACACAGTTCCCACACTATTCCTCTTGCATGGGACGATGGAACCACAAAGTGTTTAAAAGCACCTGTTGCAAAAGGACGGCGATTAATAATTGTTCACTGCGGTGGTAAAAATGGATTTGTTCCAAATGGACTGTTAATGTTTAAATCAGGACTAAAAACCGGAGATTACCATGATGACATGAATCACAAAAATTACATGAAATGGGTGAAAGAAAAATTAATTCCTAACTTACAACCAAATTCTGTTGTAGTAATAGATAATGCGTCATATCACAATGTTCAAGTAGATCCAAGTCCAACTTCTAATTCGAAAAAATCAGATATGCATTAGTGGTTACGCGAAAGAAATATATTTTTTGAAATGCAAGAAACGAAACCAGTTCTTTATGGTAAAATAAAGATACATAAGCCAGTGCACCAAGCATATGCGCTAGATAAACTTCTTGCAGAAGATGGACATTCTGTGCTGCGCTTGCCACCGTATCATCCGGAGTTAAATCCAATCGAAAAAATATGGGCTCTAGTTAAATGTCATGTGGCTTCACATAACGTAACGTTTAAATTAGAAGACGTTCAAAAGATAGCCGAAGAGAAATTTCAGTCTGTGGGAGTAGAGGAATGGGAGAAAATTTGTGCGCATGTAGAGAAAATAGAAGAGCAGTATATGGAAAGGGAATATATAACTGACGATTTTGAAGAAATCACATTACGAATAACCGACAGTGACAGTGATGATTCAGACTTATCATCTGATGACAGCACAGATGAAACGAATTAGGATGTGAACTTCCAATATAGAATATTCTACACAATTAGAGCTATTTTAACTATTCTGGTCACCAAATTTGTTTTAAGACCCCTACCAATATTTTTTACACTGAAAATATGTAAATCTGTTTTCTAAAACCGATATTGTTTCATTAAAACAAAAATTGTGTATAGACAGAAGCAGCTAAGTTTGCAGTGACGTCACGAACGTGAATGCCTAGTACGTTTATAGTAGTTCTGAAGCGACATAATTATTTGAATTTTATACATATTTATTTTTTTATTAATTATCTATGCAAATACACTTAATTAATGTTATAATGAGGTGAAATATAAACTTTGAGTAAATGTATGCATGTTCCAAATTAGTCTAGGTAATTTATGTTGGGTAAATCTTTGTGCAATCATAAAGTTCTGGTTATATCAAATTATTAAATGTAAATAACCTGAAGTTTTATTGTTTTACATTTTCTTTTAACTCTATTAAGTCTAAAAACTGCAGTCGTAGAAAAAAATTTCAAGAATTTAAATTTATTTTTTTTTTCATAGTGAATAAAATTTTGAAACAGTTTGGAGTTCATTGGCTTTTTATGATATATTTATTGTCATCAAAAAGTACACGATATGTTCAAATATAAAAGAACAAAGCTTTTATTTGTAAACAAAAGAAAATATACAAAAATTAGTAGCTATTATAATATAATATGGAATCTGAAGTGCTTCGATATAATACATTTAAGAAAAGATTTACAGATACAAAGAAAGTAAACGTTGCATATTTAATCACTCTCACTCTCTTCGCTACTAGTGCTGGAATCATTATTTACCGATATAATTAACGGATGAACGTCTTCGGTGTCAAATACTACTTCTCTGTCCCACCATTTTTTAATGACATTATCAGTATGAGTGATAGTATTCGCCCACATTTCTGGAGTCACATGGTTCAATGCCTCCTTCCACATATCCACAGCTTTTACCTGACCATATCCATCTCGTCCAACGTGTCTGTTGTAATAAGTTTTACAAATACCCCAAATGTTTTCTATGGGGTTAAATATGCAGTGATATGGTGGCAATCTTAGTACATGATGTCCATATTCTAAAGCTAATTTGTCAACTTTGTATGTTTTCGCAGGCTTATTGCTAAAACAAGACCATCACTAATGTTACTGAATAATTTGCAATAATTGCCAATTACCGTGACACTAATTCCAACAGTTCCAGTTTTAGCAAACAATCGTTTACTTGAACGTTGTGCTGCTGAAGCCATTCCTTTATTCTTGCCTTTGACCAAGAACTATTAGGACTTTTGTCACATAAACTGCTGTGATAACTGGCATTGTCCATAATTATCAAAGAAGGTTCTTCTAAATTTTTTAGTAACTGTTTTTCAAACCATTTTAAGAAGTTATTTTCATTCATTTCTCCATGATAATCAGGGTTCTTTGAATTTGACGAAAATACTAATGAAGCTCCTTCAATAAAACCGTTAATATTGCCTGCATGTAGTACAATAAATCTGAAAACAATAAATGATTCATGCAAATACAGGAAATTTAATATCGATTAACTAACCTTTTGCCATCACATTTCATTCTTTTTACACTCTTATGGCTGTCATCTTGCCAAGACCGTGTCACTGTACCATTCTCAAAAATCCATGTTTCATCTACATATACTGGTTGCCAGGATTTTCCAGAGTTTAAATTCTGTACATACGATTTTAAAAAATCGATTCTTGCTGAAGCAACATGTTGAAGCTCCATTAAGGCTCGGCGAGAATCATCTTTCTTGTATTCAAATCCAATCTTTTTCAAGATTCTACCTAATGAATCTACTGATCCATTAAAAATTTGCCGTTCCTTTAGATACAACAAAAGTGTAATGTGTTGCTCTGCAAATAAATATAACGAAACATTTTTATACTTGCACTGAACACAAAAGCTTACTTGATCTGTACATATCATAAATTCCATCTCGTATTGCCCCCGTTCTGCTTCACTAATGTCGCAAATAGGTTTTGTACGTGAACGTTTTTTAGGAGGGCTTTGTAAGGGTATATTCTCTTTCACGGCTTTCGATATGGAATGTACTGTTCGTAGACTGAGATTCAATGCATCAGCAACTCTCTGTCAATAAGATTAGCATTAATAATACGCAATAAAATAACAGATGTACACAAACACTACCTACGGTCAATAAAGGTCCACCATTAACCTTTTCTCTCTCAAAATATTTAATCAAAGAGGCAACCAATTCCTTGGATTGGCTATGCAGTGGTTTTGCCTTTTTAGTCCTAAGAAGAACTGACACGAAACAATAAGAAAACGAATATAATTTAAGAAACTTGTGCGCTCAAATACCATAACCACAATTGTCAAAATCACGAAGTCGCACGAACGGCCGATATGTAAACGTATAATCAGGATTCCAACCCTCAAACATAATATTACATTCGTTTTTATTTATTTATTTCATTGTTACTTAAATAAGAATAAATTGCTGCAGTAAATGTCAAACTTATTTACCAACGCTATACAAATGCATTAAATTCTGTATGTTAAATGCTCAAATAATTTATTGTATTTTGCTTTCATTGAATTGGTACGAAATACGTCACTAACTACGTAACTGCAAACTTAGCTGCGTTTCTCTATAGAAATAAAAATAATGTTATAGAAAAAATTTTATGCATATAAAACATTTTAATTTTTTATATTGTAATTACTTCACAAACTATTCCTGTCACTTTGTGCAGCATTATAATTAATTGTTGTTAATTAATTTATATCAAGTGAATAAATTATTATTAAACCTCCCTTAGTTTTACTAAAAAAATTCGTTATACGCCAAGCAACGTTATAATGTTAAAATAATGTTCGATAAATATTAAATAAAACATATAAAATAGCGACATCTTACTATCGCTTTTTGACCTAACATTGCAGTAGGATAGACAAATTGAAGCGGGATTTGCTCCTAATGAGTCCCCTATGCAAGGCGGCCATGCTTGCTGTCAAAGCATAATGAAAGATTTTAGAAAAATTTTGTGCAAATCGTTTTTGATTGCAGTGAGAACCTCGAGCAGCCTCTGGACAGCTGTTTCAGCCCTGCTTGGGGCTTCTTCAGCAGAAACGTAGCTCGACATTCCCACTGCAGACCAAAAACGACTTGACCAATTTATTCGCAAATGCGATGTAAGAATGATGAACATATAAAATAGCGACATCTTACTATCGCTTTTTGACCTAACATTGCAGTAGGATAGACAAATTGAAGCGGGATTTGCTCCTAATGAGTCCCCTATGCAAGGCGGCCATGCTTGCTGTCAAAGCATAATGAAAGATTTTAGAAAAAATTTGTGCAAATCGTTTTTGATTGCAGTGAGAACCTCGAGCAGCCTCTGGACCAATCAAAAACGATTTGCACAAAATTTTTCTAAAATCTTTCATTATGCTTTGACAGCAAGCATGGCCGCCTTGCATAGGGGACTCATTAGGAGCAAATCCCGCTTCAATTTGTCTATCCTACTGCAATGTTAGGTCAAAAAGCGATAGTAAGATGTCGCTATTTTATATGTTCATCATTCTTACATCGCATTTGCATTTGCGAATAAATTGGTCAAGTCGTTTTTGGTCTGCAGTGGGAATGTCGAGCTACGTTTCTGCTGAAGAAGCCCCAAGCAGGGCTGAAACAGCTGTCCAGAGGCTGCTCGAGGTTCTCACTGCAATCAAAAACGATTTGCACAAAATTTTTATTAAATAAAACGTTAGAAAATAATCACTTAGGCCCGAATTCAGAGAGACCGTCTAATTCTCATCTCAATCTAATTTCACCTTAGACTCGATCTAATTAGAGCCAGTGTCAATGCCATTGTGTCCACTCTAAGTTGACACGAGATTCAGAAGAGTGGAGTTGCGAACTAATGTTTTTAGAATGTAATTAAAATGGTTGCTAGACTGGTACGGAAACTCCGCCTTCGCGCATCTCGCGATTACTTCGCGGTTCAAGAGATCTTGTACTTACTCTAGACCCCGGTGGCGTGCCAGCCAATGACGCATAACGAACCGACTTCTTGACGCCTTGAGCTAAGCCGGGTGGCACGCCACAATATGATTAGATTTAATGCTAAGCATTTCTTCGAAATTATAAAGCCACCGCGGAACTTTATTTTTTTTTAAGTGTATAACCGACTTGCAAAATAAATATTTACGTAGGTTATCGCTCTGCGAACATTTTTATTTAAATAGGATTAGTATTTTCCAATGAATTATTTTTGTAGTTGATACACTTCAATCACTTCCACTAATAACTTGAACCTTCTGATAAAGTAGTACTTTTTTTAATTGCACTTTAAAAGTGTACATTTCGGTGCAATAAGTATACTGCCTGTGCTGTGCAACAATTTTTATTCAAACATATTACATATATTATTTTTTTATATTATGTACAATCGTTTTACAATTTTTTTTTATTTAAATGATTTTTTGCAATATTTTTTTTTTAAACTTTTTTTAATAAGATTCTCCAAGTATTTTTTCTTTTATAAGACTTTTGTTTACATACAAGCAATAAAAAAACTATTTGAAATTATAAATAAACTATAAATACTCTAAACTTAGATAATTGCACCTAAATTAATTAAACAGCTAAAAATAACAACTACAATAGAGAATATGAAACAAATAAAAAAGCTTTTTAAAAACGAGCTAAAAGAGTAATTTATTGACTTACTTGACGTTTTGTAAATATAATTATTTGCTTTATCAAAAGTTTTTAAAAAGCCTTTTTACTTGTTTCATGTTCTCTGCAATTCTCACGAGAGCAAGAACTAACCAAAAATTAATAAATACAGCATTATTAATCAATAATTAAATAATGAACATATAAAATAGCGACATCTTACTATCGCTTTTTGACCTAACATTGCAGTAGGATAGACAAATTGAAGCGGGATTTGCTCCTAATGAGTCCCCCATGCAAGGCGGCCATGCTTGCTGTCAAAGCATAATGAAAGATTTTAGAAAAATTTTGTGCAAATCGTTTTTGCTGTCCAGAGGCTGCTCGAGGTTCTCACTGCAATCAAAAACGATTTGCACAAAATTTTTCTAAAATCTTTCATTATGCTTTGACAGCAAGCATGGCCGCCTTGCATGGGGGACTCATTAGGAGCAAATCCCGCTTCAATTTGTCTATCCTACTGCAATGTTAGGTCAAAAAGCGATAGTAAGATGTCGCTATTTTATATGTTCATCATTCTTACATCGCAATTGCGAATAAATTGGGCAAGTCGTTTTTGGTCTGCAGTGGGAATGTCGAGCTACGTTTCTGCTGAAGAAGCCCCAAGCAGGGCTGAAACAGCTGTCCAGAGGTTGCTCGAGGTTCTCACTGCAATCAAAAACGATTTGCACAAAATTTTTCTAATAATTAAATAGTTAAAAAAATTAAAAACTTCTCTACATGATAAAATAAGTTAAACTCCTAGCATGGCACAGCCCCAGGGGAATCGTTTCTGAAACAGAAAAGAGACACAAAAAAAATATTTTGTTCTTAACTTCACGCTTCGGAATAAAATTGATCTCACCGACATGACGTCTGTTTAATCAAAACAGAAATGCACTTGTTTGTTGGTTTTTTTGATGGGATTACGAACCAAAATTCGCCCTTCATCTTTCCTCTTTTTCTCCTTGCTGCGTCTCAGTAAAGTTAGAATATTGTGGCCCCAGTTCTGGAAATGCGGAGCAAAACCCTCTTGTATTTTTTCCAATTTCGCATCGTAATCGTCTGCTATACTTTGCCTGAGATCGAAATTTATTGGTGAATCAACCGAATCTTTTTGAGAAACTTCTTCATTTGCTTTCTGGGTTGGAACAGCAAATACGAAATTAATCAAGTCCTCAAAGGCACCAGCCCAGGGAATCATATTTTCAGCGACTGCTGAGTTGTCGTTATTATTTTCATCTTGTCCCACAAACTGCTGGTTAGAATCATCAAGTGGGGAAGTTTCAGTGTCTGCTTGTTTAGAACCACTTACTGAGTTGTTGTTGCTTTCGGGCTCGTTGGCTTGAATTGAATCTTGCTCGCACATTTCCAGGATTTGTTCAATGAGAGAGTCGTCTAAATTTTTCAAAAAATGTTTCACTATTTCGTCGTCATTATTATTCTGATCTTGTTCCATCAACTGCTGGTTAGAATCAAGCGGTGAAGTTTCAGTCTCCACTTCTTTAGAGCCAATTACCGAGTTGCTGCCGTATTCATGCTCATCAGCTTGAAGCAAATCTTGCTCACGCACATCCGAGATTTGCTCTAATTTTTTTAAAAAAATGTTCAATGATTCATCTTCATTATTGTTTTCTTCCTGCTCCATCGAGTGCTGGTTAGAATCAAGCGGTGACCTTTCAATCTCTGCTTGTTTAGAAGATGGATTTGGATCGACCGACTCGGAAAATGACCAAGTTGTATTGGGATAGTTAATAATGATGTTCGAATCTTCTAAGGGTAATGAAACATTTTGTAAAAAAGGCTTACCTTCTTTTACATTTTTCTTAATGTACTTGTAAGGCCTATCAGCAGGCACAATTCTAAACTTGGGTTTTACAAGTTCAATAGGAAGTGAAAAATTCACTAAGTTTCTAATGATCTTTCCAGGTTTTTGCTGCTTCGTCGGAGGCCTGCCCCGCCTCCTCTTTACAGCAGAATTATTTCCTTGACTTTCCGATTTTTCAACGGAATTTACCTTAGACATTGGAGGCCTGCCTCTCTTTTTCTTAGCGGCCAAACCGTTTCCTAGACTTTCCGAGTTTTCAGCGAGATTTATTTCAGGCTTTGCAGGAAGTGAAAAATTTACTAAGTTTTCAATGTTCCGTCCAGGTTTTTGCTGCTTTGTCGGAGGCCTGCCCCGTTTCTTCTTTACAGCGGAATTTTTTCCTTGACTTTCTGAGTTTTCAACGGAGTTTACCTTAGACTTTGGAGGCCTGCCTCGCTTTTTCTTTGCAGCCAAACAATTTCCTAGACTTTTAGAGTTTTCAGCGAGATTTATTTCGGGTTTTGCAGATCTGTTCTCCGTTTTTTTCAATTTTAAAACTTCTACAACTGGTATTGCTTTTTTTAATTGTTCTGCTTCATCTGCAGTAGTAATTAGTGTAAGCATTGACCTACCCGCTGATGTTGATTTCAAATCAGTTGCCTGGACAAAGAAATTTGCACCGAAAACATCTTCGCTCTTTCTTAATAGGAGAGCCTCTTTTACAGGAGGTGAAGGCTCTACAAAATCTTTCTGCCTCACACTCTTGGAAAGATCCGTTTCTATTAGACATGCCTCTGGTAAAGAAGGCGCTGCAACTTGTTTGTTTTCTTTTAATAGGGGAGGCCCGTTTAAAGGAGGCGAAGGCTCTTCTAAATTTTTCAACAGGGCAGCCTC
The DNA here is from genome assembly GCA_036172665.1 of Prosopocoilus inquinatus. Taxonomy (NCBI): domain Eukaryota; kingdom Metazoa; phylum Arthropoda; class Insecta; order Coleoptera; family Lucanidae; genus Prosopocoilus; species Prosopocoilus inquinatus. The sequence goes on along the minus strand of CM069871.1, from coordinate 9,374,008 downwards.
CTTTACAGGAGGCAAAGGCTCTTCTAAATTTTTCAATAGGGCAGCCTCCTTTACAGGAGTCGAAGGCTCTTCAAAATCTTTCTGTCTTGCAATTTTGGAAAGATCCTTTTTTGCAAGATATGTCCTTGAGACTGCATTTTTTTGAAGGTCAAGTTTGTCATTTTCCAGAGTAAATAATTTCGAAGGCCGTAGAACATTTTCATTAATTTGTTTGCCAAATTGCCTCTTCTCAATCGAACCTGAATTCATGTAGGGTTTACAAGATCTTGCTCTTCTTTTTTTAGGGTAGATCGGGGAAGGTTTTGACATTGCCTTCGCAACCGCTCTCTGAAAAACCTCACACCAATCGGGTCTTAAGTTTGCACGCCCCTTAATGAGGCTTTCCCTCATTTTAACCGCGATCACACTTCCGGCTTTCGGTGGCATCCTCATCTCGAATTGTTAAAATAATGAAATAATTTTGGCTATTATTTTTTCTGTTAATTAAAATTTATATTCTTACTGTTCTTCACTGGGTTTCGCTGAAAATTATCTTCTTTGCAAGAACTCGACGGTTTAAGTCACGCCCATCCGAAATCCACAACTACCACCGATACACTACTTGTGCCGACTTGTCGCGGGTCTTTTATACACGACTCCTTATCAAGATCAAACGGGGGATGCCCCGATGAATCTGGACCACTGAACAGCAAAACATCTCAAAAATTCTTCATTCTTACCGAATGCAGAATCGTAAAAGCATTACTTTAGAATAAAGGCGCCTTTTCTTTCTAAGTTGCAGACCCTCAGGCTATAAACAATCGTAAATTCGTCGATAATGTACGTAAAAAAACTGTGAATGACGCAATAAGCAAGATCCCGCCAAAAACTTGCAGGTTACGGAATGGGTGCGTTCAGCTAATACAAAGCTTGCGCTTCACTGAACGCGTTCAGCTACACTAAGCGTAAGGTAACCAGAAGGTGAGTTCGCGTTTATGCTCCGTTCGAAACTTTTCTTTCTTTGCTGCTTTCCTTTCATGTACACTAAGCCACAAGTCGTGATTTTAGACGGTTTAGATCGGTTTAGTTGTGAATGGAACATACATAATCTATAATACTTTTATAATCGCATAAACGCGTCAGCTGATTAAAAGAAAACTTCAAACTAACTAGGTAATACTTTTATAACATCACAAACTTAGAGTTTCGACTTCCATCATCTTACACTTGATTGACTCTTAACTATTAATAGAACAATAAATAAATTTATGATATCGAAACGTATGACATGTAATACCTAACCTCACATTTCAAAATCAGGCGTGAAGCCGAAGCTGGAAAGCATGTCTTCAAGGGGTAAGGGGCAAGACAGTTTTAACGTCCTAAGGCTTTTTATGCCAAAAGTGAAAGGAACAACTGACTTTGAAGATTTGAGCAGTTGGCAGCGGTTGACGTTAACGAAAGGAAACCGCTAATTACTAACGACTAAACCATGAACGTCGGATTGCCATTAAGGTTAAAGGCATAGAGGTTAAGTAACCTTCCGTTCTTCATCCGTTGTTAACCTCAACGCTCAAAAATAACATCAAGCTGGAGTAATTTCCCAACTTTCGTCAAAATTGCTCGCTTTTATCACACTATTAGTGTATATACACTAGTGTTGTGAATCGCTAGAATTATCACGTTACCTTTCGGTAAATTTCCAATGTTACCGGTAAGATAACATTCATTTGTTACCATTAGTTACCGTTTGTTACCTCTGTTGTCAACATAATGTACCTAATTTCGAGTTGCACAATTGCAAAATACAAGTAAACCAATTAAACAAACGGCCGTGGAATGTTTTCAGTTAGTTACAAAAAACATAAATACTAAAAGAAGAAAATAAATACTTCATAACCTAAAAATATTTTCCTTCGGACACGAAATTATTTAGTGGAAAAACATAATACTAAGTATTCGAAACCTTATGTTTTAATAAAAAGACAAAAACGTAATGAGTATCCGATATCAAATTAATCAGAAAATTGAATAAATATCACCTTTTTTGTTAAAGCGCAATTGGTAACTCCGACGCGAGATGTCGCATTATACATTTTTTCTGTGTAACTTCTTTTTAGATTTACTCTTCCTCGTAAAATATTTTGGGAACAATTAATAAAAAGTGCAATAACTTACTTTCTTGTACAAAATTGATACATTTTTAGTAATCATCTGATTCAATTCATTAAAAGTAAATTGTTAATAAATAAAAATTATGTGCAAATTATAATTACCCTACTTGGCTATAACCAGAATTCACGAGAGTTCGATTGGTTGCATAACTAGAAAAATAATTCTCAAATTTTCGACCCTCTGAATGCACGCTCATGGTGATTATACAAACACGTTACAAACAAGGCGTATGAGAATCCATAGAAACGTATACAATTTGTAAATTAAATTGTCCTTTTTAAAATAGTAAACTTAAAACACAAGGAAGAAGGAAAACAGAATTTTTTCAATTCAAAAATTTTCTCTTTCTTCGCCCGACATGTTCCAAATTAAAATGAACAATTTTGTTTGATGTGTCATTTAGAAATCCTAACGATAAGACCATGCATCGATACCTATTTAAAAAAATTGGAATTAATATGAACCGCAATGTTTCCTGTTATGTCTATGCGCTCCGTTCCAATTAGAATTCCCACAACCATATTCGACCGTCTGTGCGCTCCTCTCTGACCAGTATTGCTACAACCATGTTGTTGACAAGGATCTCCACAAACATGTCTGGCTGTATATGCGCTCCTTTCTGACGAGCGTTTCCACAATCATGTTAGACCGTCTGTATGCTCCTTCTTGCCGAGCATCCCCACAATTATGTCTGACCGTCCATGCGCTCCTTTTTTTACGAATATTCCCGCAATCATGTCTGACCGTCTATGCGCTGCTTTTTGACGTGCATCCCCACAATCATTTCTGACCGTCTACGCGCTCCCTTTTTACGAGCATCCCCACAATAATGTCTGACTGTCTATGCGCTTTTTTTACGAGCATCCCCACAATCATGTTTGACCGTCTATGCGCACCTTTTTGACGAGCATCCCCACAATCATGCCTGATCGTCTACGCGCTCCTTTTTGACGAGCATCCCCACAATCATGTCTGATCGTCTACGCGCTCCTTTTTGACGAGCATCCCCACAATCATGTCTGACCGTCTACACGCTCCATTCTAACAAGCAGCGCGTAGACGGTCAGACATGATTGTGGGGATGCTTGTCAAAAAGGAGCGCATAGACGGTCAAACATGATTGTGGGGATGCTCGTAAAAAAAAGAGCGCATAGACAGTCAGACATGATTGTGGGGATGCTCGTAAAAAGGGAGCGCGTAGACGGTCAGACATGATTATGGGGATGCTCGTTAGAAAGGAGCACATAGACGATCAAACATGATTGTGGGGATGCTCGTAAAAAAGGAGCGCACAGACGGTCAGACATGATTGTGAGGATGATCATAAAGAAAGGAGCGCGTAGACGGTAAGACATGATTTTGGGGACGCTTGTTAGAAAGGAGCGCATAGACGATCAAGCATGATTGTGGGGACGGTTGTAAAAAAAGGAGCGCACAGACGGTCAGACATGATTGTGGGGACGCTTGTAAAAAAAGAGCGTGTAGACGATCAGACATGATTGTGGGGATGCTTGTCAGAAAGGAGCGCATAGACAGTCGGATATGTATGTGGGGATGCTCGTCAAAAAGGAGCGCATAGAGGGTTAGATACGATTGTGAGGACGCTCGTCATGAAGGAGCGTATTAATATATTCACAGAGGGAGCTTAAGCAGTGCACGTTTTTAGCGTGCGTCCTTATTTAGATATATTCTTTGACTCATGGTCAATGTATTCACTTAATTCGTGGGCAAACCATGATGATTTAAATCTGAGGATTCAATTCAAGAAGCAAAAGAAAAAGTCTGCAGCAGCTTAACCGAATATAATTTTCAATTTTATTAACAAGCAACACATTAAAATTTCGATAAAAAAACGATATAAAATAAACAATACTATTTATAATAACGATAATTGGCAAATAATAAAGAACGGATTTGGATATTTTAAAAGAAATTATAAAGCAAATCCATCAAGATCGAAGCAACGCTCTCGAGCTCGATGCAATTTTTTCTTTCTTAACCTAAGCACGAAACAGAAATCTAGCTAAAACCTGATAAAAAAAAGAACTAAGCGTACAATACATAAATAAAATAAAAATCCGTATTAAAAGAAGAGCAAACGCGATAATAAAAAGTAATTTCGTTGTAAAATGAAAATATAAATGATCGATAAGGAAAGCAAAATATAATTTCTTAGTAAACGGATCTGCACCACTTCTACGCTGCACTTAACACTAACAAATTGGTAACAAAAAATAAATTCTCTAACAACAACCTTCAATAGTGACAATTCTCAAACGTCTACAGTTTTTAATTAAATTAAACAATGACTAGAATACTGTGTGTGAAAAAAAATTAAAACAACACGTGATTAGTGATTACGGAGCTCCATTTATTAATGAAAGTAGGAAAGTGATTTTGATTCGGCACATCCATCAATCGTATTCATCGTCCGGCAGGCTTGATATTAAATGCCTTACAAACGTGGACTGCTGCAAATCTTTTTCGGTTTGCGCCCTCCGATACAAGACCGGGCAATCTAATGAAATACACACCAAATCTTCAGTCCTTCCACAACATGATTGGCAAATCTACAAAGCAAAAGTATTTATTTCGAAGGCGGGCGAACTCATACAAGTCAGAGTACCAGGTTTGTTTCGAAATGATTCTTCTCCCAAATACGAAGCTTCTCGTGCAAGAGCACTGCGGACTCTTGCGGTTTGGCCCCACATTTAACGCACAGACCAGTTTGGGTTTGTTGTCCGCACACTGCACAGCTCGTCGATGAGAAATACTGAGATATTGTGCTCTTCTTACCCTTACTAGGAGAAGACGACGGTAGATATTGAATTTGTTTTCTAGGCATCGCATTAAACCTAAAAACAAAAATAATTTAAATTACCTTAGGTTAAAACTCGAATTAAATTCAATTTACCAAATATTTAAGTCGGCCCCTATTAAATTAAAACAGCGATTGATCGGTGGGATTATGGCTTTGGTGATGTAGTACTGGGCATTGGGGCGAAGCGCTGTGTCACTGAGGAGCTCTCTCGGGCTGCGCACCAATCGGATGAGGGGAAGACCCGGTGGGCCATTTATTATTACGTATGGGACCCTTTCACCCCTGCGTGGCTCTTTACGTTTGTCTTGTGCCGTCCATTTCCTATGCAAATTTCTCTCTGACTTGTTCATACGTATGAGGTTAAAAGAAATAAATAAATAAAAATAAAGTGGCACCTTGCTAATTCCAAAGCTGGCACGCATGCTCCGGGCCTGTACCCTGAAGCACCCCGGTATTCCTTGGCGAAGGTTAAATCCTGAATGCTAACTCTGCCGGTTAGGAGTTTACTGAATTGCCTGACTACGTACTTACGGATTGCACTTACATCACGGGTGTCAAACAGCATCTTCAGGCACTTCTCCAACATCTACAAGAAAAATCAATTTGAAAAGTGCCCCAAACCAAAGTTTAAAACTACCTTTGAAACAGCAGGGCAACCGTCTCTCCTAACAGTCTCGATTCCCTTCGCACAAAATTCCGGGTGTTTTTGATCCGGTGACTCGTACATGTACCCCACATATCGCTTCTTGGTTTGTAGAATGCAAGGGTGGAAGACTTTCTCTAATTTAAGCTTGACAGGGCTGGGGTTTTCATTAGTCACAGCATTTGCAATCTCACTCCCAATCCGAAAGGCGTCTTCCCTACTTTTACCAGCAACTAAAACAAAGAGGGAGTCCGTATCACCGTAAACAACTCTGGCCCCCCATTCGCTGTTGCTCTCGACCAGCTTAATCGCTCTTTGCAGAGTCTCTCGGCCTTTACTGACAACACTGTCACCGAGCTCAATGGCTGGCATCCGTCCACTGAAGTTCGCAGCTGTGTAACCGTAGGTGACGTTGGCAATCAATTTTAGACCCAACTGCCTTGCGTGCAGCACTTTTTGCAAGACCTTGTCCTGAGCGTTTTCCTTCATGGATTTCTTCACCATCAACCTCGTGTCTAGGATCTCCTGCAGCATCCGAGGCAAAATCCCCTGTCGCACTTCAGCTTTAACGAAAGCAACTCCGCACGGTGAAAAATTCAAGTGATCGCCTTTCAAGAGTTTACTCACTCGACTTTTTGATATCTTCAGTTGAGATGCCCCGAATTCGAAGGGGGTATTCCCCCCTAAATGCTCGATTCGCCCTAGACAAGTCGAAAAACAATAATTGTACGCGATGATCATCGAAGGGTACAAGCTCTGAAAATCCAGGACCACAACCGGATCCGCATAGAACTTCGACTCGGGCTCCAAAATCAAAGGCAGCGATTCAGGAGCACGCATCTTCGCTCTTTGCTGCATGTTCGGTGAGACCGGTATATAATTCAAGGGCTTCGCAAGCCTCAGCATCATCGACTCGACCCTAAACTGCGAGCCCCTGGAAAGCACCTCGTAGAATTGTATGCCGAACAGCCGGGCCAACTCGCTGGTTCGATTGATCAAATCAAGCTGATCAATTATTTTTAGGATGGCTCGGACTCGAAACAGGAAGTAATTGAGTGTACGGTGTCGAAAGACCGCAGTCGGGTGGTTCCACCAGAACGAAAGCTCCTTGGGGGAGTGAAGGGGCACCCGCTGGTGCAATACGTGGTAAACTATGCTCTCGAAGGTGTAACTCTGAAGGGCGATTTCGTGGCGCATCAAACGCCAAAAATCAATGACGATTCGCCCCGTTAGCCTCAGTTCGGATGCGCCGGGCTTTTCATCATCGGTCTTCCCCCCCAACATGATATCCCTGGGCACTTTCGACAAGGCAGAAACTAAATTTAGGCCGAGTACATACCCCCGTTCTATTAAGTAACCCCAGGAATGCATTTCGATTTCATAGCCGATCAAAACATCAGGGTCGCAGTCTTTAATAAAAGCAACGAATTCACTGATGAGTGCCATTTCTGAATCGACGAGCTTCAAGTGTGCACTGATGCCTGTTCCTTGCGCAATCGATGTTTTGACTTTGGTGGGGCTGTGAGGCAGGGAGTCAACAGCGAACGCCCCACTTGTGACGTCAGTCCTGGGGGCGTCGTGGTGAATCGAATAGAAAATGGCACGCAAGGCATCCAGCTGGGGGTCAGGCTCGAAATCACCGCGGGTTTGCACGAGCACCTCCATCGTTAACACTGAGATAAACTGATGATCTACAATCGCTTTAGCTTCCTGTAAGTTATTTATCGAAACAGCGAAGTCATGGGTGTTATTGAAGCTGGCACCGGAAATTCGACATGAATTCGTGTGGGTCGTGTCACCATCATTTTTGCTTCGCCTTTTGTGTTTCACTAGGGCCTTATTTTTTTTAATAACCGGGCTGTCGCACCTGCCGGCTTCTTCAGTGGGGGTGCACGGTGAGAGCGAAAGCGCTTCACATGAATCATCATCATCTTTAGCGTTGGGGCTTTGGGGCATTCGAATCTTGACCCTCTCCTTTTGCACGATGGTTTCTTCGAGAGGTGCCTCCGACTTGGTTTTCAGCCAAAGTTCCACTTCGGCTCTGGTCGGGGGTAAACGGGCAGGGGTGACAAAGCAGTCGCTGTCTTTAAACAGCGCAAGCTTGTAACTGCGAAGCTCTTTTTTAGACAGGGATAAGTTTTCTGCGAGCTCGAAGCCTTTTGTGAAGCACTCAAAGTCTGGCTGGTCCGCAGGGGTCTTGCTTGGAATCTTTAAAACATGATGGCCAACCTCCACAGCCCCGGTGACATCGTTGCAATCACCATAGAAAGGCTCCTGGTGATGCACTTCTGGAATGTTATAGTCCGAAAGGCTCGCTGCAATCGACTTTGGGGAAGGCGGATTGTATTTGGGGGCTGACACCATTAAACCTCCATCGTTGGTGTATGTGAGTTCGAAATCTTCAATGTCTACGCTTAGGTCTTTTTTATTTGGTTGTTGATACGGGGTTAATTCGTTTGATGTACTCGATGATGCTTTTGTGCGGAAATCAAAATCGCTTTCTTCTTTAACAGGCTCGGCTTCAGGTGAAAATAAATCATCGGAATACTGGGCTGAGTTGTCTGAATTTTCATAACTCAACTCGCCACAACGTTCCTCAGTGTTTTCAGAGTCGGGCAATTCAGCGTTACAGTTGAGTTCACTTTGTGAACTGGCCCGAACTAATAACTGATTATTAATTTCTTTGAACTTCACTTTCTTGTTTACTTTAGTTTTTATATTACTATTAACGTAATCACAATCACGTGCTTTTACTGTGGTCTTCTTACTGCTTACATTGGATTGTTTTTTATAACGGCATACAACCGTGTCTTCAACTGCAGTCTTATTATCCAAGGGGGTGATTCCGATCTCAGCGAAAGTTAGCAGACGTTTGTGTTTGGCTTGTGCTTGAGAATTGTCACTGTTATTTTTTTGCTGGGGGCGGTTCAATTCATCAACCGCATTCTTTTCGCTGCAATCAAAATTTCAACAAGGGTTAAAAACTTGTTGCAAGCAGCCGACAAAAAATAAACAAAGATTAATAAATAAAATGTGCTGCCAAATGATGATGAATAAAGCGTGCGATTGCAGGGTCCCCACTTTGGTTTCCTTAAAACATCCCCTCAGTTTTCTAGACTTTACTAAAAAAAAAAGAAAACATAAAAGTCAACCCAAAGAGCACGGACGTCTCTATGCGGTTGCCTATATTACAGGCGCCAAGAAAATTTTTCTTTGTTTATAAATTTGTGATAAAATTTTTTATGATTTACAAAGATTATTTTCTTAGTTTTTTTTTTTAATTATTTAAAACAATTTTTCATTTTACTAACACTATTGACTGTGGTTATGCAACTTTCTTAACAATTATAAACAGACATTAAGAAATTACAAGCAATTAATTTTAATAACATGTCGTTAAAAAAATTAATAACAAATTAGATTTTTCAAGAAACAGAAATTCTTAACATAGGCAACCCTAATGAACACTGTTGCTCGTATGGTTGCCTATATCGAAGACCCCAATAACAATGTTTTTTCTTCATAATTCACTTAAATTATGCAATTCTCCTATTTTTTTTAATGTTTAAAACAATTTTTCATCGAGGAATTTGCTTATTGTAATGCAAATTCAGTGAAATTAAACTGACTTTGTAGTAAAATAAGCAAATTCCAAGACTTTTCCCTGACATTGTGAACATATTCTCAATTCCTCGACGTTTCTCGGTGAATATAAACACTGCTAATGAACACAGTCGTTTGTATGGTTGCCTATACTGAAGACCTAAAACTTTTTTAATTAAAAATGTCTCGCGATTTTTGATATTATGAAATTTTCCTAATCTTTTTTATATTTAAAACAATTTTCCGCCTTAAATTAATGAATTGCTTTCAACTTCTATAAACAATTAATCTCAACATGTCTGGTCGTTTAAAAAGCAATAAATTAAGCTCAAAGGACACCAGGATTCCTTAGTGTAGGCAATCCGAGGAACAGTCGTTTGTATGGTTGCCTATACTGAAGACCTAAAACTTTTTTAATTAAAAATGTCTCACGACTTATTGATATTATGAAATTTTCCTGATCTTTGTTTATATTTAAAACAATTTTCCGCCTTAAATTAATGAATCACCTTCAAATTCTATAAACAATTAATCTTAACATGTCTGGTCGTTTTAAAAAAAATAAATTAGGCTCAAAGGACACCAGGTCACCTTAGTGTAGGCAATCCGAGAAACAGTCGTTCGTATGGTTGCCTATACCGATGATTATTTTTAATTAAAATATCAAACTTTCACGATTCATTGATATCATTCAATTTTCCTAATTCTTTTGATATTCAAAACAATTTTCCATGTTAAATTATTGAAATCCCTTTAAATTTTATAAAGAGTTTAATTAACAACATACTTGGTCATTTAAAAAGAAATAAATTAGGTTTAAAACCAGCAAAAAGCGATAGCGTAGGCAACCAACTGAACTGAAAATTGTATGTATGGTTGCCTATACTGAAGGTCAAACATTTTTTAAATTAAAAATTTTTCGCGACTTATTGATACAATTGATACAGTTTTCCACTTTAAATTAATGAATTACTTTTAAATTTTACAAATAATTAATTTTAGTAACATGTCTGGTCGTTTAAAAAGCAATAAATTAGGCTCAAAGAACAAGTTAGTCTATTGAACACAGTTGTGTGTATGGTTGCCTATACTGAAGGCTCTAATTGTTTTAATGAAAATGTCAAACTTTTACGATTTACTGATATCATGCAATTTTTTGTAATTCTTTTGATTTTAAGTAATTTTCCGTGATAAATTATTGAATTATCTTTAAATTTTATAAACAATTAAACTTAATCCTAATGCTTGATAAAATCAATAAATCAGGTTTAAAACCACCAGGAAACTTTAGCGTAGACAACCCACAACAAAAATGTATGTATGGTTGCCTATACTGAAGGCCGTAAGAATTTTTTTAATTAAAAATTTAAAACTTTGCGATTCACTGATACTATGCAATTTCTATATGCCTTTTAAATATATAAAACAACAAAAATTAAGGAAGTTACCTTTAGAAATGACAACCAATTAATTTTAATAATAACTATGTTCGTTTAAAATAATACTCGTAATAAATCAGATTTTTCTTAAAACAAGAAGTTGTAATGTAGGCAACCCAATCAACACAGTCGCTTGTATGGTTCCCTAAGTTGAAAATCTCAATATCAACTTTTTTTTTGTCTAAAACGCAAGAAACTTTCACCGACTTTTCCTTGACATTGTTAACCTTTAACTTTTGAAATTATATTTCTCAAAAAACTAAAATTCGTAGCATAGGCAACCCAATCAACAGAGTCGCTTATATCGTTGCTTATACTGAAAACCTTTGTTTGAAATGTAAGAAACTTTCACAATTCACTTACGATTATGCAATTTATCCTTTTTTTCAAGATATTTAACAATTTTTCAATTAAGATTGATGATTTTTGCATTAAAATAAGCAAATTCTCCGACATTTCCTGAACTTTGTCTCAATTTCCTGACTCTTCCCGGTGAGTGGGAACCCTGGAATAAGAATTACTGGACCCCCAAAGCTACAGCCCCACACCACTAAGCTCTGAAAGACCACAAAAAAAAAACTCACTCGTTCTTTGACAGCTTAACCGAAGACATTTCATTTATTTGATCCTGTAAACCTGACAAAAAAAAATAATGCATTAACTTTACGCAGGTAAAACAAACTGCAACGATGTTAAGTATTCAAAAACTAATACGTTTGGAGTCGGCTTTGATTATTTTAAGCAGAGTTTACCAAATCAAAATCAACTCCAAACCTAGTCTAGTTTTTGAACAATACCCTTTACCTCTGTTACCCAGAGATTTGCCGGAGGATTTTGAAGGTGAATTAAACTTGACTGGTAAGGGGGTGTATGCCCTTGCGGCTGTTTGTGTTTTCGGAGATCTCAGCTGCCTCTTTTTTGTGCTCCGCTGCCAATCAACGTCCTCCTCCGAAGAACTACCACTACTATCGTTAGTGCCATCTAAATACCGATATTGAAAGTTGTTGGCATCCCCGAATAAATCACACTCGTTTATTCCTGAAAGCAAATATGACATTACTAACTAAACCCCTTCGTTCATCAATCTAACCTGAACCGCTTGTTAAGTTTGAGACACACGCAAAGGTTATCAAAGCGACTTACCTACGTCATGCTGCCTAAATTTATTACAGCCCCCTTGTTCCGCTGTATTATTTTGTTTCTGACTTGGGCTTTCGCTGCTCAAGTGCTGTGCAAGGCAAATTAAATCACCGGTGGTCAAGCAAGAATCGAACCTCCCCAAAAATGCACCCTCGCTTAACTTGTTCCCGTTAAAATCGACTTGTTTCGATGTGCACTCGCAATCCGAAACAGAACCAGTTGTATCATTTAATTCCTCAATGAAATCATCGAACGTGACTTGCTTGTTGGAATTGCATGTTCTATTTCGCAGTAGGATTCGCCCTTCGAGCTTACGCTCTCTTGCTCGCAACCGTTCCAGAATCAAACGCATGCTAATATGACTGTCTTCACTGATCGGCATCAACGAGTCATAAAAATCTTTCCAGGACTTCTCCTGCGAATCCAAAAGCAAGTCGTACCTTTCACTCAGGCTCTCGATGTAAGTTTTGAAGCCCTGCGAAGGGCTCACGCTTTCATCGCCAGGATTTTTTGAGAGAGGCGACGAGCTAAACACGTCCTGATCTTTAAAATCTACAGCTGATGATAGGTCTTGTTCAAGTGTGCAGAAAGAACTATGCAAGAAATTTCCACACCCTTTCGGGGTTGGTATTGCTTTGATGCCTTCGTATGAGATTTGTTTGTTTTCGTTGAAAAAGCTTTCGGCGGGGATGTCAGCAAACTCTGCCAGATTTCTTTCGGGGGTTTCTAAAGTGTCTTCTTGTTTGCCGTAGTAATTAAAGCTGGAATTGTACATTTCGATTTCATCGTACAGACTTGAGAGCACGTTGACTATTTCTGCGTCCTTGGAAAGTATCTCCTGCTCACGAGGAGGATGACATAAAACTGGCAGCACATTTTCACTTTTGTTGTTGTTATCATCATGATTGTTATTATTAGTTTTATTGGCGGTAATCACCGAGACGTTGCTGTTTTTCACTGGGAAAAGTGAGGGGTCAAGCTTTTCATGATCAGCCAGCTGATAATCGGATAGAATAATTACGTTGCCCCCTTCTTTCTTTTTAGTTGTCGAATTTGATTCGTCTGCCTTTTTTGATGATGACGATTGACAGAACGACCAGACTGTGTTGGGGTAATCCCGCAGAATACTGGCGTAAGCTGACTCGCTATTCGTTTGTTTCTTGGAGGGCTTTGGCACGTAGGTGTAAGGTCTAGGGGCGGGCACAACGTTAAACTTGGGATTGAGAAAGTCCGCATCGCTCCATTCTTGATGTTTAAACCGAGACTTGGCATTATTGCTTTTCGAAACAGTAGTTTTTACTTTCTTTTGCTTCGGAGCTTTAGTCTTTTGGGGTTTCGCTTTGGGTTTACTTAAAGGGGCATTAATTTTTTTTTTCTCGGACCTACCAGATTTCTTGGAAGTTTCAAATTTCTTCTTCTCCTTACTAGTTTTTTGGGAAGCCCCAAATGCAGATTTCACTATCGCATTATTAATCTTCTGCAGCTTCCTTGAATCTAAACCATCTTCGGGTTTACTGTTCACCAACAAATTATTATCACAGTGCCCTTTTGGTTTGGTGAATTGCTGCAACCAATCCGGACTTAAATCGTTTGTTTCACGCACCGTTTCAGCTTTAGAATAACAACAGTTTTGACCACTTGCTTTCCTATGACCTTCATCAATTTTATTTCGGGATAATTCACTTTCGAAAAGTGTACCACGATGTGGTTCATTATTTTTTAATCTTTTTTTCTCTTCACCTTCCTTACCTTGGTTGCTCAATACTTTATTGTTGAGCAACACGTTTAAATCTAACTTACATATTTTGGACACTTTTGGTTCGCCTTGCACGTTTTGTTTGATTGAATTATCATTATGTAAGCCGGCCTCTTTTAAATCCAACTTATATATTTTTGACACTTTTGGTTTGCCTTGCATGTTTTGTTCGATTGAATTATCATTTTGTAAGCCGGCCTCTTTTAAATCCAATTTATATTTTTTTGACACTTTTGGTTTGCCTTGCATGTTTTGTTCGATTGAATTATCATTACATAAGCCGGCTTCCTTTTTAGTCTTTAGATTTTCAATCATTTTTAAATCGGGGGATGATTTCTTTGTATTTTTGTTGTAATTACTCAACTTGTTTTTAAATAAACCATTCAAATCCAATCTGAGTTTCTTCGAGCGCTTCCTCTGCACCTTCTGTTTTCTCACTCGAGGGCTTTCGACTTTTGTAATTTGAATTCTCGATTTGGTAGCGTCCTTGAAGCTCTGCGCTGTCTTCAAGTTGTTTGTCTTGAGTGCGCTTTCACTTTTATTTTGGCTTTGCGAAGCAGAATGTGTTTCGTAAAAGTTTACAGTTTCTGAGCGCAGACACTTGCTAGAAAAATAATCCAATTCTTGATTTATCTCGAGCTTAAACGGCCGTATTAATCTCTTAAGAGATTCCTCTATGTCTACAAGCTCAATGACCAATTGCTTCTGGTTTGCTTTGCACCTTTGAGTTTTTAGATCGTCGCTAACGTTGACTAAATTCCTAAATTGTTGATCAGCAAATTTTGAAGAATCTGAACAAAAATTGACTGACGAACCGATGGGACTTTCCACATCGGTTAAGAGTGAGATCCGATTCAAATCAGCAACACACACGTGACAATCTTGAATTAATTTTGAAGAGGATTGCTTTTCCAAAACTGAATTTAAGTTTCTTTTCGAGGCTTCTATAAATTTTGATTTTTCCTCGTCTGGTAATTTTAATGATTCTGAAACGAAACTTGCGACTAATGAATTTTGAACTTCCAAACGAGGTTTTTCAACACGTTCAAGCCACTCGAGCACACTCCTATTTACACTATAATTTAAGTTGCCTTACCTTTGCATTTAGTTGATTTATTTGGGATAACGTTGTTGAGATTTCGGCTTCGCAAATTGTACCTATTAACTTTTCTTTCCGATGCATTCTCCAGCGAGCTGACTTCGTTACTTCCATCTAGCTGCGGAATACAAATGGTCGCATCAAAGTACGAATCATTAAATTCAACAGGATCGCTGTCCTCCGCTGCCTTGGATGTGGACGCGTAGTCTTCAGGTTTCTTGGGGGTCTGCATACTGCCCAGTGGAAAGCTCAAGTCCAATTCAATTTCATCGTCTTCCTCAGAATCATTTTCTTTTTGGACCTGCGATAGAATGCTGTCTTTATCAACGTTATTACGCAGACTCTTCAGCAACTCCAATAAACTCTGCGCATCTTCATCTAATGTCATCGTAGAATTTGCTGCTACATCCGGAGTTAAAGTCTCATCAGAACTCTGCGTGGATAGCACTTGATCCTCCTCAATACAAGAAGCATTCAATAAACTCTGAGTTGACGGGGTCTCAGCTGGATACACTGACGTTTCCAGGATGTCACTTCTCCTCACACTTTCTTTATGAGCAGCAACCGCCAACCGTTCTTCTAGTACCCCCCTAAATGCAACATGCGTAGCCGTCGGTGGCATCTGAACCCTCGTCTGGGTCAAACAAGGCGAGATCTGGGACTCCTCATCTTTATTTCTTCGCCTTTGCCTCTCATCTTCCCACAGGGCTTTAATTCCGGGGTTCACGGTCAATTTCCCTTCGGCAATATCCAACCGGTTCAATATGTGTTGGGCAAAGGCGTCCGCTTCGATTTCACAAACGCTCTGCTTGGCTAAATTCGGGGGCGAGATCAAGTCTGGGGGCACGTCCAGACCACGAGCTGAATCGAAACGATATTTAATCTGCGAGAAATTAGCGAAGCTCATCCCGTGCAGGTTGTAATCGATCATGAACTGGAGGATGTATGGAATGTGGACTTCGTATGGCTGGAATATCTTGCCTAAAACTGTCCCGTTTTGCAATAATGTACAGGCCTTCTTCAGGATTAGTGGGTTGTAGAAGTACAGCTTGAAAAATTGATGTTCTCTTTCATGGTATCCATAAAATGGTCTGAAATAATAAGCGAACTCACAAGTTTGTAGTTAACTAAGAATCTATTGGTTTGAAATGGAAATAGAAAGGCCACATTACTGCATAAAATGTAACAAAATTAAAAATTGTAGTTTCAGAATTAATCCTTTATTTCTTGCAGGTTAGAAAACCCCCCTCATCACAGCCCTTTAATTAATTATCTAATTAATAAGTGTAAATACTTACATGCCTGATACAAGCTGTATTTTATATACGTGTTTGGTGTTGGATGATGCTTGGCCAAGCGAAATATTAATTGCCTTATCAAGATTCGAAGCAATCTGATACATCAAGCCATCCGGAGGATCCTTGCCATCATATGGTATATAAATGTATGGGAAAACACCGTGCACATGAAGACAAGCTTTCTTGCCTGCAAACTAAATCGTAAAGTGATTGAATTCTTTTAAAAGTAGCACTCACCGGTTGATGTTGTGCCAAAGATCCTTATGACAGGCACTTGGTGGGTTGAACATCCTCGAAATTCCGAGTACATACAGTCTAACCCCCCAATAGGGGGGTTCATGTAAAAATCTACGCTTATGATTCTAACTTGAGCCATTTTTGTGTTGCCTAATACTAATTTGATGGTTCTTATCACAGGTTCTTCAAGTTTTGCTTGCTTTTATTGGAACATCCTTATCACTAATCTCAAAAAAAAAATAGGAAACATAACCTCAATTTACGAAAACGTAACTGGAAGTTCTCTCGCAATTTCTTTAATTATTACTTCATTTTATAGAAAAGTATTGCTTTTATTGTTTAATTTATCAAAAAAGTGGTAGTGCGAAGCCTAACCTAATATTTTCATACTAATTTACTAAAATCTCACCTCCTCTTAGAAACGAAGAACTTCTTATTTAAATTATTTGCTGTTAAATATCGAAACGATGCTTTTAAATTAGATTTGCTAAACTAATAAACATTTATAAAAAAAAGGATGCAGCACATAATTTACAATTTAAATTTAGGGAAATCAAGATCTTCCCTAACTTGGGTTTCCTGCACTGCATTTGAAATTCCTCTGATAATTTCGCCCCGCTAATCTTAAAAATAAATAGAGTACAAAATAAGCGAAAGCGATTCCAAGTTATAAAATAAAACTAATTTTGCCGTTCTCTTTTAGCGCTCAGTTTACATACACTCTAGGGTATTTACTTCATTAATTTGGGTTTCCCATTTTGCACGAAATGTTTCGTGTAGTGTCCTCTAAACAATTTTGTTTTATTAAACATACAAAAAACAGAGCAAAATAAATTTTAATTTAATAAATAACATTTTGGAGAATTAACTCCGGCGTTAAGTTTCCCATCCTACACTGTTTATTCCCTTTGACCAATAGAAATGTAGTAGGAGGAGCCAAATTCAATTTCTTTTGAAATTTAACGGTTTTTCCTCCGATTTACAACAGAGTGACCGTACAACGTGCAAATAATTAAAATTTACTCAGCTTTTATAGATATGCGCTTTCTTATCGCATCGAAAACATTGTGCATACTCGATAATGGCTCAGTTTAAATACGTTAACGAAATCAACGGATTATTAAACATCGACGGGCCCATCACGAAAGGTCCGGCGCCAAGATGGCAACGAAAGGGGCAAGAAAACAATTCATCCACGACCAACGCGAGCCTGAATTCGTCGAAGCAGAAGTCGATAACCTCCTTCAACAGCAGCTTGCAGCAAAAATCTCCCTTGCTCAAAAACGGAAGCGATGTCGTGAGGAAGAAGAAAACCCCGGCGAAGACGCCCAGCAAAAGCAAATCACCCGGACGGTCTAAAACGCCCACCCCAAACAAAGCGGCTAAAACCCCCGGCGGAGGCGATCGCTTTATTCCTTCGAGATGCGCAACGGATTTCGAACTGGGCCACTTCAAATTGAACCAAGCCGACAATGCGTTCGATGATCCTAATCAGCAGGAGCTGCAGCGTGCCATGTGTGAAAACTTGTTGCACGGAGGGGACATAGGCAAGCAGAGAATACTGTCTTATCAGAAGAAAGCGCCTTCGGCTCCGGAAGGTTATCAAAATCCCTTACGTGTCTTATACACGCAGACTAAAACACCGGCTTCTATTAAAAGCTCAAGTCGTTACATTCCACAAGCACCCGATCGTATCCTCGACGCCCCCGATATTGTCGATGATTATTATCTGAATTTGATGGATTGGAACTCGAATAACATATTAGCAGCAGCCTTAGGAAATCGCGTTTATCTCTGGAATGCAGGTGAGTCAAACGAAAGGAATACTCTGCAGATCTGAGTTGAACTTGAATGAATTCAATATTTCTTTTTGTTAATTTTAAATTATAGGCACTGGAAAAATCGACGAACTTTTAGAATTACCAGAAAACGACTACTTGTGTTCCCTAGCTTGGATTCAAGACGGCGATTATCTGGCTGTAGGCACTACGACCGGCACCACAGAGATCTGGGATTGTTCTCGTAGTAAACGCTTGCGTATCATGGAAGGCCATTCGGCAAGAGTCGGTTCGTTATCTTGGAATTCATTCATTGTATCAAGTGGCTCACGGAGCGGACAAATTATACACCACGATGTAAGACAAAGGGATCATCACATCGCAACTTTAAGCGGCCACACTCAAGAAGTTTGCGGTTTAAAATGGTCTACGGATGGCAGATATTTAGCAAGCGGTGGTAATGATAATGTCTTAAACGTGTGGCAAGCGGTTAGCGGGGGCCATCACTCAC
Organism: Prosopocoilus inquinatus; assembly: GCA_036172665.1. NCBI lineage: Eukaryota > Metazoa > Arthropoda > Insecta > Coleoptera > Lucanidae > Prosopocoilus > Prosopocoilus inquinatus. The sequence continues at coordinate 9,355,529 of CM069871.1, read as the reverse complement.
ATACACAACCGCTGTTTACATTCACTTCTCATCAGGCCGCTGTTAAAGCTCTGGCGTGGTGTCCTTGGCAGCCCCAAATTTTAGCGAGTGGTGGCGGCACAGCAGATCGCCACATTCGCTTCTGGAATTGCAACACGGGCTCATGCATAAACTCGGTCGATACCAAATCGCAAGTATGTGCTCTCTTGTGGTCTTCTAATTACAAAGAATTAGTTTCTGGCCACGGCTTCGCGAATAACCAGTTGATCATTTGGAAATACCCAGGGATGACAAAAGTTGCGGAGTTGACAGGGCACACGGCTCGCGTTCTTCACTTGGCCATGTCCCCAGATGGAAGCACCGTGCTTTCCGCAGGTGCCGATGAAACGCTCAGGCTATGGAAGTGCTTTGTGAAGAATCCTACTAAAACCAAGGACGATAAGGTTAAGGAGAAACACAGCGCGCTGAAATCCTGCATAAGGTAAATAAATACATTTCGATTTGTTTTATTTAAATGTCGACCAATTTCTTATACATTTTTGTATTGAAACAGTGTGTTTAATAAATAAATATTTATAAGGCGAGTTTTTGAAAGAGTTCCTACCTGGTCCTTTTATAGTAATTTGAGAATCGTGTGCACCACATGACGACCAACACTGGAGAACGTACATTGAATTGTTCGTTCTCCAGTGTAGGCCCACATGTAATGTACTTCAGTTCAAACGTTGCTTGTACTTCTTTATTTTTGCTTTGAAAATTGAAAGTTCAAACTCACTTTCATTGTTGTTAAAATTTGCTTCAATATCTACAATATAGGTAAGGAATAAAAAACTTTAAGGCCAGTTTGTTTAAGGTTAGGTTCGTTGGCATATAAACAAGTTGGCGTGACTTTCAACCTCCATTGCCAGGGTTGCCAGATTAATTTTTTGAAAAATATAGCTAAACGTATTACAAAAAATAGGCCGATTACGCCAAACTTGGAAGTGAAAAAAAAAATATTAAACGTACTGCATTATTTGAAATATTGGGAGCAACAAATAAAAAAAATTAAATTTTCTGTAATAATAAAATAACATAAACATAAAATAATACCCGATGAGCAAAAAAAAAAAAAACAAAAAAGAATAAAAAATCGCCGATGTAGAATATCGAAAATCATAATAAATAAAAAAGAAAAAACTAACGTCCAGAGAAATCAGAAACAAAAGAGAAATGAAATAAACTGCAACAAAATACAAGGCGTGAAGCGGAAAAAAAAAACAAAAGAGGGTCGACGACAACGCCAAGCCGAACGATAAAGCAACAGTTTTCCGGACGAATCAAAAAGTTCGTAGAAAATAAAAGCAAACTATAAAAAAACGAGCGCCGAAATACATACGGTACATAAAACAAAAGATCGCAACTGTGATGGGCACAAAACAAATGAAAAATCAATTCGATAAGAAAACAAATGAGAAATCTATACCTAGCACGAAAGCATAAAGAACAGAAAAAACAAAAGAAAATTGATGACTAAGTTGAATAAAAAAAAAACAAATGACTCTCTAGACGAAAAACTAGTAGAAAATAAAAAAAACGATAGTCCGTCATTCAAAAAAATGCGAAAAAACAATAATTTGATAAAAATAAAGAAAAGAGAAATACGTGAACATAAAGAGAAAAAGACAGATTAAGATGGACAAAAAAATGACATAAAATATTGTAAATAAAAACAAACTCTCAGGAAACAAGAGAAAACTGTAGAAAAGAGTCGGCCAATAAAATGCAAAAAGTAATTCGATTAAAAAGAAACCTGTGGAAAACAGAAAAAAACAAAAGAACCGACAGACAAAAAATAAATAAATGAAAAGACGGCTGAAAACTCTTGCAAATCAAGAAACTAGTAGGAAACAAAAGGACAAAATAAAACAAACGAACCGTGAAGAATACGTAAAACATCCATTTTTTAAACAAAAGAAGAGAAAAAAATAGAAAATGAACAAAAAACAAAAGAAAACCATACACGAAGTAATCTCGTCATATAATAAATTTAGGTCAAGCGCCAAATAAGATATTTAAACAAAATGTAGCCGAAATGGCGGAACTTCGCCCAATCTGGCAACCCTGACTGTTGCCAACTTTTCGAATTCGAAATTCTCTCCTCATTCCTTTCGTGACAGACTTTAATTTTAATGGAGGAAATAGAACGGCAAATAAAAACCAGCCTTTATTAAAATTTAAAAGAAATTCTTAACAAAAGAAAATAAAAAAATCTGTAATACAGATGTAATATCTTTCAGAAGGTTAGCATCAGCTAAAAAATTTATATCTACAAATGAATTTGAAGAATAAATGGAAAACTGGCCTGTATTTATTAAGGTGTATTATAGTATCAAAAACAAATAAATTATTCCTTATATCACCTCACAAAGAGATTATTTCAGGTAAATCACTTTGATACAGCCGTGTCTGGTTTCTTAATACCTTGAATACTCGATTATAGTTCTTTTTTGTTATTCTATTATTTCTAAGACTAACGCAAAAGTTAAAAAATATTTCAGAAACTATGGCATTTTGTATAATGCGTATTATGATCGAATCAAATGAGCTCTATTAACACACACTCAAAGGAATACGTTGACTTACCAGTCACACTGCATAAATAAATATTCAGAACCATTTGTTGTGCAATAAAATAGAAGACTTCAAACATATAACTATTAAAAAACTGGGAAAGTATATTAAAACTTCGAATTAGAAAATATGTTTTTAATTTCATAGCAGAGTAAAAAGCATTATAAAATATTTGAAAAAGTAAACAATCCTTCCTACAATAATTAAAACATACTAATTCATCCCATGCATTTTTCTTTCATAATGGTAATTACTGAACAAATTTTATTTATTCTTAGGATCTCAAAGAACTAAAACAGTAATTACTTCATAGTATTTCGTTAGGTACCTTTAAACACTAATAATATGATTGTTTTGTTCTTGTTGCAATTGCTGCTTTATGTAGTAATTCAAAATTTTCCTTCATCTTCTTAAGCACCTTTAACTGCTCCATACCTTCCAATAAATCAGCCATGGTGATTATTGGTGAAGCATCAACATTCTTATTTATGATGCGCATTTCTTCAGCATATTGTTTTGACAAACCATAATAATCCAATATCGTTAGAGCTTGCGTGTCCTGCTTCACTGCTTTCCGTATGTTCCTGCATTTCTAAAATACATTTTCTGAACTGAAAGAATTGAGAAAAATCTTACTGATTGATTAAATATTTGATGTAAGCCTCGTATGAGTCGTTACATGACAACACTGCAGTGCGTTTCACAAACACTCCTAAGTTATGCAGAACAGATTCGATTTTGTCCTTGTCATCTTTATAAACTGACTTTCCGTGTTCAATTTTCTGAACAAGTTCTTGTACTTTTTCACAGCTGCTTTTATTAGTATCATATCCCTAAAGGACAGGCAATTAAATTTAATTATAGGATTTGTTTTCAGTTCTTACTTGGCTTGAGTATGTGGACTGAAATAGTACAGTACCTGTTAATACAAAATCACGTTCCAATTGTTCAAAAATATTTGCAATGTCTACAAAAAATAAAGCTGCCAGACTGATTATTTTTTTTGCGTTATGTAATAAGACAGTATTCTTCACTTTGTGCGGTGTGATTTCTTCAGAACTGTCCTTATTCTTACCCAAGATATATTCTATTATTCTGAAAATAAAGCAGTTTTTATACATAATAATTAAACTGGCTCCCTATCTACCAGAAATTAATTTTAAAATGTCCAAAAAATTGACAACAATCAGAGAACACCGAGACTGATTTAGTCTTAAATGACGAATAAATTAAATACCTCTGACATTCTGCTGTTGAACGTTCCCACATTTCCAAGTAAGTTTTCTTAATTGTATTGCTGTGAGTTACATGATCCTTGGCTGAAGCCAAAAAGTGAAATGCCTCGTTTTCCAAACAAAACACATTTTCCTTTCCACGCTTAATTTCGGCCTGTGAAGGACTATTCATAATTTGATCTAGAATTCCTTTGAGCACAGTGTCCGTATACTCAGGGCTGCAGTCCGTTGAATGCGTAAACAAAAATATTATATTCTTGCCGACGCTCTTCTCTAATCTCATGAGCAAAAATTTAATGCGATATTGCAGAATATAAATTTCTGTCGAGCTGCTGCAGTTAAAAACAACGCACACAGCATGTAAATTTTCTATCTGGCTGACATAAGTTAAAATAGAATCAAAATTGGTAGTATCTTTGAAAATATTATCAAATCCGGGGGTGTCTATTAAATGTATTCTTCTGCCGTATCTGAGAAGAGGAAAGATATATGAACAAATATTTTTAGTGGGAATTATGTCACTTTTATCGTGTTTCTGCTTTTACCGAGGCCTTCTGAAGACTCTGTGTAACTTGTATTAGTTCCATTTAAAGACGATGGGCTTAGATAAAAAACTTCATTCTCTTCTGCCACACTAAACTGACCATATTTTACATAGTTGGCAAAAGCATGGACGAAAGTTGATTTACCAGCGTTGGTTTCACCCACCAGAAGAATATTAATATCTTCTGGGATGATGGTTAATTTCTTATATTGTTGCGACATATCTATGTATAATCAAATCTTACGCTTATTGATGCCACAGTTCATTTAATATTTCACCTTCAACTATTTGCTTTTAAATACAATGAATGAAACTATTCACTTTTGTTTAACTTTAAGATTGAGTACACTATGTATGGTTATGTACTGAGAAAAAAGGGATTCACCCTAGATTGACTGAATCATTGTTGCCAGCTGACGGGCTAGTTCTGCCAGATTATTTCTAGAAAATGCAGTCATCTGTCTCATAAAAAGTAGCCCAATTCGCCAAAATGCAAAAGATGCTCGCAAAGCAACAACTTACTATTTCATAACTTTTTTGACAATTGCTAAATTTTCTTTTCCTCTACCCACGTAAATCATTTTGTTTGTAAAACAAGATTTAGAAATACATTGTCTTTCAGTATTGTGTTTATTATTGCAAAAGCGTTTTTTTCTGTATGACTTGGTATCTTGTGTGTACCTATATAGTTTATTCTTCCAAAAAGTATGTACTGACAACCGCACAGTTATGTTGGTATGATATTGGTTTCGGAGTGCTGCCATCTTTTAGCTCGGTAATTAATTTACAAAAACCCGGGCTTCTTTAAATTTTATAAAAAATGATAAGATTCACCTGAATATTCATTTTTCATGATCTTTTTCAAATATATTATCAGTAAAAGGTTTTTTTAATCTTGAATAATTTTAATCGGACAAGAATCAATTTCAAATATATTATCTCTTAGTATAAACAAAATTCGTGTTTTTCCCTTTCTTCTCAACTATTCTTCAAATTTGTATAATTCATAATTCCTTTTGAATGCAAAATCAGAAGACATGAACTTCTCTTACAAATAGAAAATTAAAATATCAATCCAAATTAACGATAAAGTTTTATTGAAAAATTACAGTGCAACACAAAACAGTAGACGTTATGCAGACTTTCGTGTGATCAATCCTAATCAAAACAAAAATTAAAAATCTGTTTTTTAAAATTTTATTTCAATTTTCTTCTTTCTTGACAACGGCTTCTTCTTCTTCTTCAAGTTTTACATCATCGTCTTGGGCCTCATCTTTACTATTTTCGTGCAGCAAAACGTACTCACGTGAACTATACCCGAATTTAATAACGTCTTTCTCTAGCAGTTCGACATATTTTTTCGGATCTATTTTCTTATTGTTTATGAAAGTGCCATTTGCTGACTCTAAATCAATCAAGTAAGGACGAACCCTTTTACCTGAAGATCCGTCGTCTCTGGTAAATGGTACCAAGCGATACTGAAGCACTGCATGTTGTTTAGAACACGAGGGATGATCAACAGGTAAATCAACGACTTTACGGTCACGCCCTATGAGATAAGCACTCTCCCTATGAATGTACAAGGTCTGCATGGCCTTTTCTCCTTTAAAAGGGTACAACCGCCACCTTCTTTTAGGTTTTCTTGCCTCTGGGGGTTCACTGTATTTTATAACAACACCTCTGTACGTGTTTCTCTCCTCGGTTAATTTTCCGGAGAGCGCAAAGTTGGGCTTTTCCTTTTCTTTATTTGAGGCATGCCTGGATGACTTGCTTTCGTCGTCCTTGCCCCATTTTGCCTCAGCGTGATTAAACGAGTTGCTTCGACTTCTGTGTCTTCTATTCCTAAAAACTGATTATTAAAAAGAAACAATTTGTTTTAATAAGTGCAAATTTACCTTTGTCTGCTCTGCTCTTTGTATGAGTGTGAGTGTTCGTCTTTCTTACTTCTGCTTCGATCTCTGCTGTTGGTTCTTTCTCGCTCGTGTCTTTTGTCAACATCGTTTTCACTTCGTTTATCTCGACTGTAAGACTCTCTCCTGTTGTCATATCTGTCGTTATAACTGTGACCGCTAAACTGTCGGTTACTTCGGCTGTGATGATCGAATCTTCTGTCATGTTTTTCACGATATCTATCTCGTTCTACATTTCTGTCATTCACACGTTCTGTGCTCCTGTTATCATCCTTTCTCTCTTTATTCCGTCGACTAGAATCGTCCTCACTCTTACCTTGGTGCTTCTTCCGTTTCTCAGTTTCTTCTTCAGAGTCAGACTGTTTCGGTTTTTCAACTTTCCTAATTTATACACACAGTATTAATATCAAATATGAACTGCAATAGAAACATATAAGTTAAGATAAACTAAAAATTGTAAGCGGGCGTTATTTTATCAGTGCTGATATTATAGCACTGAACGTGAAAATTGATTAGGGATTTGGCCTTTCAGATGTGGAAGGATGTTTTGCCTCATCTCAAGCAGATTTGTCCACATTTGAGAGAACAACTTGACTTGAATAGTGTTGTAACTTACTTGTGTTTTTTGACTTCAGACTTTTCAGCAGGGCTGTCCCACTTAGACTGTTCGATAGCTTCCCTCTTAGCTTTCAAAACAGTGTCACTCTCTGAAATACGTTTGGATACTTGCTTGGACTTTGCCGCCTTTTCGTTGCTGCTAGACTCAGCATCGCTGCTGTGTGTTTTATGTTTAGGCTTGTTGGCATATTTCTTGCTCGAGGATTTCTTTGACTTTTTTGGTACCGGCGAGCTATTACTGGATTCTGATTCGGAACTGGAAGAAGCCGAACTGTCACTGTCAGTGCTGGTGTCGCTGTCTCGGTGTTTCTTGCTGCTTTTTTTGGTCTTCATCTTCAAGTATATCGTCGGCCCTTATTGATTTCTAAAGTGCGTTTACATGCGAGGAGTAAGTCCTTGGGAAATTGATTCGTTGTAGTATTTCTGTACGGCTGCAAAATTAAATTACTTAATTTTATTAATTATTTTTATTTTATTTTTACGTATGTCAACTTGCATGTATACATATAACACTTTCAGTTCTACCAACAGAAAAGTGACAGCTGATTTGATTTGATTATGTCCTGAATTTATAAATTATTTTCAATGTAAAGCGGAAACATGTTTAACATATGATGTATAATAAATGTGAAATGATGTAAATTGGCATTATCTTTCCAATTTAGTTTAATTATACGAAATTAAAAATTTAAATCATAAACAAAAAAATCAATGCGCCACCTAGCGGTGATAAGTTAAACTACAATGTACATTGTTGGGGTGATAAAAACTATATTGTTTTATTTCATTATTTTTACTATTAGTTTTAAATCTCTGGTTTTAAAACGAATCAACTTCAGTTTGTAATTATGAAATATATATTTATTTTATACAAGTAAATTTTAAAAGGACTGCCCCGCAGTGTCGCCAATATTTGAGCCATTAAATAACCATTAACGGTTGTATGCTGAAGCTGTTAAACTTTAAAGTATGTTTATTTCTTATAAATAGAAAAGCAGAAGTGACTAAAAATAAGTTTAATATGTTGCTTACGACGTAAGTATCAAACAACAGTTATATTTACACAAGAAAAGTGGTGATCTGCAACATAACCTACAGATAAGATAAGACAGATGAGATCACGATGAGATAGATTGTTGTTGGTAGGAAATTAAAGTTTACGTTCAAACTAACAGTGAGTATAAACGTTTCGAAATCAGGAAAAGACACTCTTTTTAACCATAATTCTCTCTCCGTAGGAAATCTTTGCAATGCAAAAAAAGTATCTTCCATTTAAGTAAATCAATACAACGATACACGAGAATAGATTTTTAACTTTTAATACAATCATCATGACCAAGTCATTCTTTTATTTTGCCTACGGCAGCAATCTGTTGTCAAAGAGGATTCACATTAACAATCCCAGTGCTGTGAGAGCAGGAATTGGAAAATTAGAGGTGAGATGCGTGAAGAAGATTTGCACACATTAACACATTAACACGTTTTCAATAGAACTTCCGTCTTGACTTTGCTACATTTTCTTCACGATGGAAAGGTGCGTCAGCCACCATCGTTCCAAGCCCAGGTTATCATGTCTGGGGAGCCGTATGGGAAATCAGTGTTGTCCATTTAGAGTCTTTAGACAGGTTAGCTCAGCACTTAAATTTAAATGACTTGAGCTGTGTTAGTTTTATTTGAACTAACTGAACAAATTAGTTAAAACAGTAACCAGTCACATGAAATGAATTAGCCTTTGATGCCAGCTAATCTTTTTCTTTTTTATCCAGACAAGAGGGTGTAGCTGAAAACATCTACTTTCCCATGGATGTGCAAGTTTTATTGGCGGATGGAACTTGTAAGATCTGTCGGGTTTATCAGCAGTGCGCCAATCCAGAACACACATCGAAATTAAAATATTTGCCTTTCGATAGGAGACCATCCGCTGTTTATTTGCGTACAATTTTACTTGGCGCCGAAGAGTCACAGTTGCTATTCGAATATCAGCAATTTCTGAGGAAGATCCCTCACAATGGCTACAATGGAGAAATCGATATACAACTTAATTTATCTGATACTTCAGGTTTAGATAAATGAATGAACATCATTACCTTAAGTAAAAAAAATTAAAGTAGTTTAGAAAGAAAAAATAAGATTTAAAACCTATAGATTTATTTACACACATGTTCGATGGATACTATAATAAAATATATGCGGGAATTACTGAAATAAAAAAGACTGCAGTTACGAAATCGACGAAAAGTCTTGTAAAATAATTTGTAAGTCGACGGAAGCGAAATCGATGCTTTGCCTTGAATCACTGACGACGTTTCTCACCATGCTCGTGAAAAACTGCGTGTGTTTTGGTTTCTCTGAATACCGTTCGTATTGATCCAGGGATTCCTGCAATTTCAACGTCAGGCTATCATAATTTTTTCTTACAACTTCTAATATTTGGTCTTCCGATGGTGTCGATAGGCTCTGTGACGTCAACCACTGCTCGATTTTCGGGGTGAAATGTTTGATGATAGCTCGAATGTTAATTAACGTATTATTAAGCTTTTGAGCGTTGTCTTTAAATTCCCCATCGCCAGTCGAATACCTCAAACCTGAAACGAAAGCGCACACACAATTTGAACACCGCACAATTTACTGCTTAAAATTTACCCATCGAATATACATTATCGAAAACTTGATGCATCCTAATTAATTCGTAGTAAAGCTCGTCGTAGCTTCCAGGTGTTGGCAGGAACGTATCGCCATAAGTTATAAATAAGTTCAGAATATTCACCACTTGTATGCACAAATCAAATATGTTCATTTTCTTTGCTAGATTGCTTTCGTTGTGCACGAGAAAACGCAGGAGGGTAATCAAGGCTGTCCACAGGTCTTTCCACTGGTAGTTTATTCTGACGCGACATCGCTTTTGATAGCACAATATCCTGTGCACGACTCCGATGCACAGATGGTATAATTCCATGGGGAACTTCTTCATCATGTGGCTCATTATGAATTCCACTAGTAAGTCTGCAATGAAAAACAACGATGCGAGACTCGTTGCAAGAATTGAGTAAATGATTTCTACCTAACAAAGTTGAAGACAATGGTTGCGAAGCTGGGGTTCTATCCGCAGTTACTTTTCTGTGGCGCATCGGCATTCGATGAAGGTGTACTTTAAATGCAAGGCTTATGTCGTGCATAAGAGAATTGGCGTATTGGTCTTCTGCTATGCAGCTTAATATTAAGAAACACAATTTGACGGTGTTTGTCCCAGCTTCAGTTTTTGTATCTTGCATTACAATCGAACTAAAAAATAAATACTATTACAGTATTTATCATTTTCGTCGATTGACTTATCTGGGTTTTCCCTGATTTCAGCAGAAAACTTACATTATTGACTGAGTTTATGCAACTTTCTGAATTTTTAAATGTTCAAACATTTTCTTCTTCATTTCAGAACAGAAATAATTATAATAAAAATTAATTTTAATAACAAGTCTGTTTAAAAAAATTACTTTTTAAAAAAAAAAACATGAAGTGTAATTGTAGGCAACCTTACGACACGGTTGTTTGTATGGTTGCCTATTCGGAACTTTTTTCTTGTTAAAAATGATAAACTTTTTCACATTTTTGTTAGATTAAACAATTTTCTTATTTCTTTCTTTACATTAAAATTTCCATTCTTTTCTATTAAAAAAAAAAAAAAATTTGTGTCCAAATTTCCACCTTTTCAATTAATTTGCATTAAAATAAGCAAAATCCTTGACTTTTCCCTGAGATTGTGAACCTGTTTTCAATTTCCTGACTTTTCCCGGTGATTATGAACACTGGTATTAAGAGTTTACATGCGTAGTTTAATAAAAACTTACCAGTATTGAAAAAATGTAACGAGTAAATTTGAAGGTTGCGCTATAAGATCCAGAACAGGCAAGGTGGAAAAGTCGGGTGCCGGATGTCCAGCGTTCAAGGTATTACTGGGGGAAGGAGGTAAACTCGTATCAGTCTGCGTCTGAGCCAAGGTCGTAATAAAATTCCTATTCAAATGAATGGCTTCGTAAAGTGCCAGCAATAACGCATTGTTAGCCCTAATTTGTTGCGTCCTGAAAGCCCCTTCTTCGGATATGAACATGTTACCGACGATATTCGTGAGTGAAGACAGCCACGAAGCGTTTTGCAATTCTGACTGCTGCAACGTGAACTGTCGGCAGAATTCAGTCAAGGACGCGGTTATAACTTGTCCGTAACCATTTAATGCCAATTCATCGTCGACTATAGATAGTTTTACTATGTACGGGTTTGCTGCCTCGTGCTTTCTGTAATTCACAAGCAATGTTAATAGTAGGACGACGTCGTGTCCGTGTTTCTGTCTCGTAGGCGTATCACACAGCAGTTGCATTAGGCACTCAAACATGGAAGTTATCATTATGTATTCTACGAGCGTATTTTGGCTTACGTTATCAGTCCCAGTTACAAAAACCAGCAGGAGTTTTAAACATAGTCCTTTTAAAGTGTCGGGATAGTCTCCTGCAATAAAGGGATTTTATGTATAGTTAGCGCATTAAAATTATTCTTACCTGTTAAAAAATTGTGACAGTGATCTAATAGCTTCTGCATTTTCTTCTCGGCATGCTCGAAACCAATGAGAAGATTTATGACGTCGAAACCACTTTCCGCAGTTGTCTTCTTGTAAGTTCCATGCACCAAGGCGCATAGTGTCTGCATCGCATACATAATTCGTATATTGTGCTCATGGCCCAGGGTGTCGATGCATTGACTGAACAACGCGTTAATGTTTTCTTTTACGACTCCGAGCTGGTCCGATGTTATCTTTTGTATTTCACTCTCCAGGTGGGACACTTTTGGTTTCAGTAGGAATAACTCGTCCCAGAACGTGGGGTTATTTTTTGATAAGTCCTCCCCTCGGAAAAATGACTCGTATATTTGAACGACTTTTTCTTTCAGCTGCCTTTTCGAACCCGAACCGCTGCGTTTCCTCGTCGTCATATTTGGACTGGTGCCAGATTTCGCCCCAAATATTTCCTTTTTGGTGCTCAAATGAATGAATTTTATGCAGAAACGGTTATTAATTTTTTCTTTTTTGCGGTTAACGTTTTAGCACCGCGCACAATCTTCACATGTCAATGTCAAATGTCAACTGTCAACTAGCGTTGCCAATGCCAGTATGAAAAGACGTCCGAGGGTAAAATTCTACACTAAAAATGCTTTGCTTCGCCCCCCTAACTATGAATTTCGTTAACAATCAATAAATAATTCAAACCGAAGATAATAATTTTAATATTTTGATAGGAATTTACACAGAAATGTGCGAAATTTTGCTTTAATGAAATTGCTGGTATGGTAGCTGGTAGCATTCTAACCGATTAATTTATCTTAAATCTAAAGTTTGAAAGGGATTTCAGAAACACTTTTAATGCCTAGCTAATTTAACGGAGCAAACGAGCAAACATATCCGTTGCCTTAAATGACTTGCGCCTGTGCAATTTATTTTTTGTTCCATGAACAGACCCTATATTTTGTCCTAACCTGTTCAAAATAATGCGTTTTTTCACTTACGGTTAAATTTTCACCCATTAAGCGTTGTCCTGCTATTTTTAGTATTCCAACTTTTACTTATGGAAAATAAATGACTTTAAAATTGTTAAAAAAAAAATTATTAAGAAAATAGTGGCGCCATCTATTCGACATTAGAATAACTGTTAGTTCAGGATCAAACCCGACCTTACTAAACCGACGGCGACGAAGTTTCCAGAATATTTAAGCGGTAATTTTTAATCATTCTGTTTAACCAAGACACAAAGTTATCAAACGGGTAATAATCTATTCTTTGATTTGTTTTTTGAAACAATTTGTTAATTAACATTTTGTAATTCAATTGTTAAATGCACTTTATGTTTATTTCCTCCTTGATCGTTTATTTATTACATCCTTTTTACCAATGTAATTTATGTAAAAAGTTTTTTTTTTAATCTTGAACCGGATTAAAAAATTATGATTAAAGAAAATTATGATTAAAAAAGAACTTTTTACTTACATTTCTCATCGGACAAGTATCAACTTTACTTAATGTAATTTACATTTTTGACAGTTTTGTTTATAAATGACAATGGCCGCCCATATTCTCACCTCGTCTTTAATTTAGCAACGCCGTGATTAAATTCTCTCTCACTCTCTTATTCATGAAATTCACATAAAGCTATATCGTTTATGTTTATTTTAATCACTGTTTTAGTTAGGAGACGATCTTAATTATGAGATGAGGATAAGGGCCAATGTCATTTTGTCATATTTCAAGAGATACTAATCGGTGCTTCAAAATTATTATTCAGAGTTAAAGTCTCTATTGCTCGGTTGCACCAATATTTTAAGCAAAACTTAAGTTTAAGTCAGGTTTAGATTATGACATTTATGCTTAGCGAGTATAATGTTTATCACATTCTGATTGACACGTACTTGACACTTAAACTTTATGAAAGTATCAGTTAGAATATGTCTGATGTTTTGTTGAACTTACCCAAATTGTCATATTCTAAACACAACTTAAAACTAAGCTTAAAATATTGGTGCAACCGGCCATATATAATTTTATTTGCAATTAAATCTCTTTGGAAGGGACAGACTTTCCATTTTCTCAGCTTTTTTCGTACGTAAGCAGACCAACATATACAGGATCTTCACAAATGATTGCATCAGACGTGACCAAGTTCTGCCTAATATAGTTAGACACACTCAACAGCAAACTATTAGGTTGGGTTGCACAAAAGATTTAAGTTGGAATGTAACAGATGCAATCACCGGGTCACATTTTAAGTTAGGCTTAAATTAAAGCCTAATTTTCTTTTACGCAAGCTACCTTAAATGCAACTGAATCGATGAGTGCATAATCGTGTTCAGTCCAAATTTACTGTTTTGAGAAAACAACAAATAACTTGCCAGAGTTTTATTTTAAGTGAATTGTTGGCTTAAAATTCTTTCAGATGAGGATATCTGAAGCCTCCTGAAGCCAATAGCTACTTAAAATAAAAATCTAGAGAAAGTTATTTGTTGTTTTCTCAAAACAGTAAATTTGGATTGAACACGATTATGCACTCATCGAATCAATTATAAATTCGCCCAGGGCTTTATGAGTTTATGAATGAATTGAAGGGTATGTCGTAAGTCGCGTGAGACAGATGATTAAAATCAAGACCCGATATAACCAAATACAGTAAAATCGTCTGATTTATTAAAAAAAAAAAAAAAAACAGTATCTCCAAAGCAAGAACAGCAGTTGCGAGACTGAGGACATTTTGCTAATGAAAATGAAACGTAAAACGGAGATACTTCCACTGATAGACACGAAGAAGAAATCAGTTTATATTTTGGAATTATACGACTTTTATTTCTTGGTAAGTGTCAGTATCTATTCGCATTCGGTATCTTTACAATAGTCGCTGTCCAATAGGGTACATGAACATTGTTTTTTAAAGATTTTATTTGAAAGTACGTAAAAAATCAATAATTTAGCTATATTTATTTTTTTTTCATAAATGAATATTAAAGCCGTAAAAAATTAAAGAAATTTGAATTGATTAAATTTCCGCCAAAACGCACATTCTGACCGTGTGACGTCAATGTTCATATGTTGTCAAATCGTAATAAGTGAATATCAATACGAACACATAAAACTTATTACAATAAATAGTAAAACATATTATCAGTATTGTGCTGTGCTATAATTTAAAAATACCTGCGCAAGAACTCCGAATAAATTATTTATAAGCGTTCCACAAAATTTAGTGTTACCAACCTCATATTTCTCAATGGCGAAAAGTTCCCGTTTCCACCACAAATTTCTCACCAACGTATTTAAAAAATATAGTAATTTCTTTAAGAAATTCATTTCGTAATTGTTGCTTAAATTACAACTATATTTCTCAGCACATATTAAGAGCAAACATTCAAACTATTTGACAAGGGTCTGCATGCAACATAAACGTCAAGGATAATGTATGAACACTGACGTCACAACGAATGGGAAGCCTTTCGAAACCACGTGATTTATATTTGAATATTTTCGATTTTATTTATTAATTTAAGAGAATAATAAATGGAAACAGCGTGCAAATTTGGTGTTTTCGCGTGTGTTATTGACTGTAGTCTCGATTAGATACCTTTAATTAATAATTTTATATTATTGTCATGTACCTTATTGCCCTAATGAGCTACTCGGAGCTCCTCTGAACTGATCAAACATGTTCCAATTGCAGGGTGCGGAACGCACTTGAATTGATCTTTTTTACTTTATACTTTATTTTTATTTATGACTACACGTATATCACGCTTGTATGGTTTATGCAGCGTTCCAATTAAAATCTCAGAAGTGTATAGGTTAGGATCAGATCAGTTCAGATCATCTCAGGTGCTTGAAAATCGTAATTGGAAAGCGGCTAATGACTAAAAATTCATTTAAAAATGCTCGGAACTTGTATTGCGTTTTATTGTTAGTTCATTGCTCCTAATTTCTTAACAAATTCCGCAAATAGCACGACACGTTTCTGCGAATTTGTCATCAATTTTATAGTGATAGCGTCCGTCAGTCCAAAAAAGAAAAAAAAATTCAAAAAACAATTATCGCGTCGTGAAATTAATTCTTCTTTGTGTACATTTCGGCAAATATGCTGACCCGCAAAAGAAGTCATCTGATACACACCCAGGCTCTGTTGTTATTTATTATCACATCAGCAGCACCAACATTGCGAAAGAAGGCTTATTATAATTAAGAGACGTGTTCAGGGAAGGTGGCCGTTTCAGCGGATTTTCAGGCGAGCAAACAACTGAAATTGTCGAGAACGTAGAGACGGACGGACGAACGGACAAACGGAAGTCATTAAAGCTTTGTTGAGTATGTAATTAATTTTCATTGATGCACTTGTCCTAAGTATGGAGGGGGCGTCCCCGGAGCGAGCGCGCCTACGTTTGTACACAAACTCCGATCTCAGTTTCGTTTGGCGCGCTTTCGTACGAAGAACCGTTCAAAAGTTCATCACTAATCGCCCGCCGTCGCATTCAACATACAGATTGCGTCTTTTTTTTTTTTTAATTTTTTTAAATTTTATTTTGGTTAATTGCTCGCGCGAATGACGAAATTTAGTTGTTCCGAAACGTGGCGTGCGCGGAAAGACTGTATGATCAAGTATTATTAGAGTTTAAATTATGTTTGTTAGTGTTGTTGTTGTTGTTAAATCGTCCGGTTGTCTGTCTTCGTCCGTCGACGAATTAATTAATCAGACGTACGCAAAACTCGCACTGTAACACAATGAGACTGATACACGTTATTTTACGCCTTGTATTATTCGCAGTTCCTACAGTTTTCGGTTCGCTCTTTCTGGAATCGCAAGTTGAAAGGCAATGCGTTCAGCAATGTACATTACAGGTGAGTCAGACTCAGAAAAAAGATGTAACAAAAAAGTAATCCCATTAAAAAAAAGCACAAGCACAAAGGCATTTTTTTGTTCCAAAAACGATTCGGGTATCATTCGCACCGAGCAAAAGAGAATTGAATTGATTTTGCCACGTTTGTTTACTTCGAAACGACCTTGTATCTTGCTAGCGTAATGCCAAAGTGAACAAAAAAAAAACGTATAAACATTCGATAGCATTTTCAACGTTTTGCGAAAATCACACCAGTGCAAAACGTGTAAACTCGACGTTTCTTTGGTCTTTAAAAAAACAACGTACTTCTTTACTTGAATGAAGGGTGTGTTATGCAAGTTACATTCGTTAAATTGAACTAGTTCAAATAAATTCATTATTTATGTACAATATAAAGCGTGATTTACTTATAAATAATTTCTTTTTCGAAGTACATAGATGCTTGATACTGCCTTTTTTTTTGGGGGGGGGGTCTATTCTGTTTCAAAACCGTTAAATTTAAAGGGGTGTTAAATTTTGTTGCTACGGTAACAACCAATCATGGAACTATATTTTAAATTTTAAAGGGGTGGATTCTGCCACTTATTAACGAGCTGTTAAAATTTAGAGGTCCTTTAAAATTTAAAATGTAGGCCCGTTTTCATAATCAGACTTTAAATATAAAGCTACTTTAACCTCAAAAAATACGTTTGATTCCCTATTCTTAAAGTGACTTTAAATTAAAGCTTCCTTAAAGTCTGAATATGAAAACGGCCGATAGACGTATGATTGGTTGTTACGTAGCAACAAAATTTAACAGTCCTTTAAATTTAACGCTCTTGATACAGAATAGATGCCAAAGGGGCGTATTCTGTAACTTTTTAACGGGTTGTTAAAATTTAGAGGTCCTTTAAAATATGAAATGCAGTTCTATGATTGGTTGTTACCGCAGCAACAAAATTTAACAGCCCTTTAAATTTAACGCTTTTGATACAGAATAGATGCCAATGAACCTCTAAATTTTAATAGCCCGTTAAAAAGTTACAGAATCCGTCCCTTTTTATCTGAGTAAGTAATTAACGTTATATTTGGTGCATCATTCCGGCAAATTCACCAAAATGTTCCCCAAATTTAGATCGACTATAGTTTGTAAATATTTGTATTTACATCACAGATAATTTAGTTCAATTTTCATTTCTTTACACTTTAAAAATTTTTGTTTTTATTTATTCATATACGGTCGAAAGCAAAAAAAAAATAGTAGACAATTACAGACCACTGTAATTTTTCTTGCCTCAAAAAGGTGCTGTTTAAATGCGCCTTCACAGATTTTACAAAAGGTTTTGAGCTAATCTGAAAGCCAATGCTGCCAACTTAAATTTTGTTGCTACGGTAACAACCAATCATGAAACTGTATTTTAAATTTGAAAGGGACGGATTCTGTAACTTATTAAAGAGCTGTTAAAATTTAGAGATCCTTTAAAATGTAAAATATAGGGCCGTTTTCATAATCAGACTTTAAATATAAAGCTACTTTAACCTCAAAACAATACATTTGATTCCCTATTCTTAAAGTGACTTTAAATTAAAGCTTCCTTAAAGTCTGAATATGAAAACGGCCGATAGACGTATGATTGGTTGTTACGTAGCAACAAAATTTAACAGTCCTTTAAATTTAACGCTTCTGATACAAAATAGACGCTAAAGAGTCTCTAAATTTTAATAGCCCGTTAAAAAGTTACAGAATCCGTCCCTTGTTATCTGAGAATGTTATTAATGTTACACTTGGTGCATCATTCCGGCGAATCCACCAAAACGTTCCCCAATTTAGATCGATTTATAGTTTGTAAATATTTGTATTTACATCACAGATAATTTAGTTCAATTTTCATTTCTTTACACTCTAAAATTTTTTTTCATTTATTTATATACGGTCGAAAGCAAAAGAAAATAGTAGACAATTACAGACCACTGTAATTTTTCTTTCCTCAAAATGGTGCTGTTTAAATGCGCCTTCGCAGATTTTACAAAAGATTTTGAGCTAATCTGAAAGCCAATGCTGCCAACTTAAATTTTGTTGCTACGGTAACAACCAATCATGAAACTGTATTTTAAATCTTAAAGGGCGGATTCTGTAACTTATTAAAGAGCTGTTAAAATTTAGAGGTCCTTTAAAATTTAAAATATAGGGCTGTTTTCATAATCAGACTTTAAATATAAAGTTACTTTAAACTAAAAAAATACATTTCATTCCCTATTCTTAAAGTGACTTTAAATTAAAGCTTCCTTAAAGTCTGATTATGAGAATGGCCAATACTTGTATGATTGGTTGTTACGTAGCAACAAAATTTAACAGTCCTTTAAATTTAACGCTTTTCATACATAATAGACGCCAATGAATCTCTAAATTTTAATAGCTCGTTAAAAAGTTACAGAATCCGAGAGAATATGATTAATTTTACATTTGGTGCATCATTCCGGCGAATCCACCAAAACGTTCCCCAATTTAAATCGACTTATAGTTTGTAAATATTTGTATTTACATCATAGATAATTTAGTGTAATTTTCATTTCTTTACTCTCTAAAATTTTTTTTCATTTATTTATATACGGTCGAAAGCAAAAGAAAATAGTAGACAATTACAGACCACTGTAATTTTTCTTTCCTCAAAATGGTGCTGTTTAAATGCGCCTTCGCAGATTTTACAAAAGATTTTGAGCTAATCTGAAAGCCAATGCTGCACAGATAATTTAGTTCAATTTTCATTTCTTTATACTCTAAGAATTTTTGTTTTCATTTATTCATATACGGTCGAAAGTTAAAAAAAAAAAAAAACAGTAGACAATTACATACTCCTGTAATTTTTCTTTCCTCAAAATGGTGCTGTTTAAATGCGCCTTCACATATTTTACAAAAGATTTTGAGCTAATCTGAAAGCCCATGCTGCCAACTTACTACCGCTTTTTCGATAGATCTTCCGATTTTGAACTCGGTGTACTGATCGACCGAATTCAAATTAATTCTACCAACATTAAGTAGCTCATTTTTTTTTTAAATAAAACTACAGTCGTAGCAAAAAAGTAGACGAAGTTAAAAGTGTGAATCCTATTTCGTATAGTTTCGTAATTGTTGCAACAAAACACCTGACTTGAATTTTTGATTGTCAGTTCATTTGTAAATAACCATAATTCAATCCAAGCAAGTTTTAAAAACAGGAAGATAAAGGCTCGATTCAAGTTTCTTTAACCTAAAAAAATACATTTGCTTCCCTATTCTTAAAGTGACTTTAAAGCTTCCTTAAAGTCTTATTATGAAAACGGCCATCAAAGAAAAGAATGTCTGTTTTTGAATCAAAACACGTTTGGATCATGATTTTGTGAGCGAAAGAAAGCACCTGGTATCAAGAGTTCCAATTAATTTC
Source organism: Prosopocoilus inquinatus (assembly GCA_036172665.1). Lineage (NCBI taxonomy): Eukaryota > Metazoa > Arthropoda > Insecta > Coleoptera > Lucanidae > Prosopocoilus > Prosopocoilus inquinatus. The sequence goes on along the minus strand of CM069871.1, from coordinate 9,335,821 downwards.
AAATTTTGGTCAATTCAGATTGGTATATTTTGAAATATTTTCGAACTCAGTCTTATCGTAAGACAAATGTCATTTCAAATGACTTTCTTATTATGTCCACTTTCGTCTGTATTGAAGATCTTTATGTTCACTAAAGAGTAGGCAGATTGAGGCATCATATTCTCTCTTGAGTACGACTCCAACCAATATCGCAGCCAAAACGTCGAGTCATACTAAAACTCAGGCTTAGGTTTATTCCAGTTTTCTTTTTTAGTTGAATTTAAAACTGTATGTTATTAATTGAATCAATCGCAACATACGCAGTTGCCTTCAGATGACATTCACCAAGAAGAGATCGATCACTTTTTATTTATATACAGTTGTTTACTGGAAGCATAACAGTTACATACGTGTCAAGTCCAAGAGTGTTTATTAGCAATGAAAGATAACAACAGTGTCGCATGTTTTATGTGAAAACAGTGCACGCGTGTGCAATAAAACGTCGTGTGCCGTAGAGATATGTGCGTGTGTAACACAAAACGAGAAAGAATTTCTCAGATTTATTGAATAAACAAGCGACACTCTTAAGATGCACATACATAAACGAAACGCAAACAAGTTTCATTGTTTTTTTTTTGAACTTCAGAATTTACAGTCGGAAAAAATACTACTAATAAACAATTACAGTTTCCTGTAAGCTTTCAAATTTGACAAGCGAAGAAAGTGAAAAAAATTCTTGATTGCATTTATCTTTACTTACCTTCCGAGATTTTTTTGAACTTCAGTATTTACAGTCGAAAGCAAACAAATAACAAACAATTACAGTTTCCTGTAATTTTTCTTTCTCGAAAATGCTAATACTGTTTAAATATGGCTTCACAGGTGACTTTATTAAAATATTTTGAATGTTCAGATTTGACGAGCTTAAATTTTTTTTGTATGAAGTCATATTTAAACAGTAGCTATCATTTTGGAAAGAGAAAAATTACAGGAAACTGTAATTACTAGAAGAAAATGAAAATTACAATCAACGAGTGAATCGGTTGATAAAAAAAAATAAATAAATCCTAGGACGGAAGTCCAATTTTACGGCCTAATTTTTTGGACGGAAAGGGTGGCACGTATTTACTGGACAGACACAGGAAGTTCAGTGAGCGTGAAGGTACGAGAGTCAGGTGGTAAACACTCAAGTGAACCCCTAAGGGGGGGGGGATTGTTTATTTGAGGTGGAATTCGAAAGGGTACACATATCAAACACTGATTTGTATGTTTTACACTTTAAAAGCCCCGTTCGTATTGATTTAAGAAATTCTTGAAACTCGAAAAATTAGGGGGTGGTTTTTTATTTGTTACCCACCAAAAAATTTTTGTATTTGAAGTCCCTTCTAAATTATTTACGCAACAAAATTTTAATGACAGTTTAGGTGGCGACATCGCCCAGCCAATTTTTGACCTAATGCGTTTTTAAAAATAATTTCAGGTTAATTTCCATAACAAAACATGTTTTGGTTGGTTAAGTGTTTTATTAGAAGCAAAAAAAAAGTATTTTATTGGTGTGATTGTTTTTGATACAAACAAGAATTTTACGGTCGAAATTTATTAAGTAATATTGATTGAAAAACGCGAACAAACGCGTGTTTACAATTTTTTAATCGCATGTTTTCAGTTAGCAACTCGCTGTTAGCCAATCGGACAGTATTTTATCACTTAATAAAATGTATAAATATACAAATTTATTCGAAAAAAATTATCAAGCGCCGTTACATAACGCCGAAAATAATAAAATAAGTTAAATGGCCCCATACTAATTAATTATCTTCATGTTACTCTCTCTCTTATTATGGGTGATTACTCTTTGAAGATTTTTTTCTAAGGGGGCAACGCGTTGAAAGTCAACTGAAGAGCTTGTTATTTTTTTCGGCCTCTAAAACACATGTCTACTAAGAAAAATAAAACAAAATAAATGATTACTTACACGCATTCGTAAAAATAGTAAAAATATCAACATACCGGTTGAAGACTTTCACTTCAACCAATACCAACAGGAGACGGTGGATGTGGGTCAGGGATTCCCAACCTTTTTGAAACATCCATCTCTTAAGGGGCAAAAAAAAGTTTCGTCGACCGCCTCTTTCCCCCATTTCAACTCTTTTTAACTCCTTTTTTCATTTATTAAAATTAAATTTAAAAGCATGTCAAAATGGCAGGAGAGCACGTCTGTAACTTCAAAATTTTCTTTTCTTTTTGACATGCCTTCAGAAATTTAATTTTAATAAATGGAAAAAATGACTCTTTCGATTACCAATTGAACGATTCTAGAGTAGGAATAAAAATTAATTTGTTAAAAAAAAATTATAAACATTCTGTTATTAGTTGTAACAAAACGTCACCTACCATCCACTTAAGAAATTAATGAATCTACATTAAATAATAATAATCTCGTCATATTGAACTGTTTGGAGAGCCATCTATTGTCCCAAAGTGAAAACCATTTAGACTTCCAGTAAAAACAATGTTTTAAACTAAATTGGAAATAACGGTTTAGGAATTTTTTTTTAACTTGTTAAAAAAATCGTAAGCCTTCTATTAATTGTAACGAATTGCATTTAGCGTCATCTATGATCGAATTTAAGAAATTACTTAATCTACTTTAAATAATAATAAGCTTATCGTATTGAACTTTTTAGAGAGCGATCTATTGTTCCAAAGTTTAGATTTCCAGTTAAAAACAATGTTTTGAATTGAAAATATGTACGAAAATCATCCCACGTAAATGTCATTCACAACGCCATCAGTCGTCAGAAAGTAAGAACTATTTTAATTTAGTTTATTATAAAGCCATTTTATCTTGACGTTCTCAGCAAAATCTTTGCCTTCTGACTTCTCAACGACTTTAATTTCCAAATCGCCTGACAAAAGTACAATCATGGCGTGATAAGAATCTTTCCGAAGCGCCATCTCTTTACCATAAGGTGAAACGATTTCAATCCAAATATTTGTAACAGTATTTTGTCTTTGGGCTGACGTTTCATGCTGCCCTCGCAATGATTTTATTTTTCATAATTCAAGTTCTCGTTACGAAGCGCCATCTCTTGTCCGAAAGGGGTAACGAGCTTAATCGAAATACCTGTATCAGCAATTTTTTTGCGCTAACGTTTCGCACTGCCTTCGCAATGATTCAAAATTAAATTTTACGGTTTAAATTATACAAGGCGTCATCATTTTGACCAAAAGAGCTAAACGATATTAATCTCAAACTGAAATTTCGCCTTATGAAGCGCCATCTCTTGTCCAAAAGGGGTAATGATTTTAATCCAGCATTTCACTTTTGGGCCTTCGCAATGATTCAAAATTAAATTTCACGGTATGATCAGGTGTGAATCACTTTTACAAGGCGCCATCTTTTGACCGAAAGGGGCAAAGATTTTAATCGAAACATGCTGCATCCGCCATGATTTTAATTCCAAAATCAAATACCAAAACATAAAATCGCGGAATCATTCACACTCATACAGAATCAAAACGAGACAGACGAGAAATAATTTAGAACGCCATTTTTAAGCCAAAAGGCAAACCATTTCAATCGAGGCCTCTGTAATTTATAAAGGAATAAAACAGAATAATAAAAAGGGGATCTTTTTAATTGACTTCCGGTCAACCATTAATTGTTCATCGACCCCTAAATGAAAACTATTTGTATCGAAGGCGTGACTCTTTATAATTAATTTTAATTTAATTTAATCAACTTCCAGTTAATCACTGTAATAGTTCATCGACACCCAAATGACCTGCAGAGGTTCTTTAATTGATCCCCAAGCCACCCTTATAAATAATTTAGAGCGCCGTCTCTTAGCAAAAAGGAAAACTATTTGAATCGAGGGTAAAAGTAAAGGAAAAAAATTGGATTATAGAATACAGAGTTTTTTAATCAACTTATCAACCAGTTAAACATTAATTGTTCATCGACCCCAAAATGATCCACGGAGGTTCTTTAAACACTAACCAACAAATCATTTAGAGTGCCATCTCTTACCTGAAAGGAAAACTGTTTTAATCGAGGGCAAGACTCTTTATAATTTATAAAGGAATAAAATAGTATAATAAAAATTATATATTTTTAATCAAGTTCGGACAAACACTAATCGTTCATCGACTCCCAAATGTCCCACTGCAGAGGTTCTTTGACCCCTAAACTACCCTTACAAAACAAGGTTGGCGAAACTGATATTTTGAATCTAGCAGGTTGCCTCGCTCCCATTGTGTAGTTTGATCCTACCCCCCCCCCCCCCCAAGTAGCTCGTGACGCATTTCTGAAACTTCTGTCCGTCACTGTGAAGTACTTTTTAGAGTGAGTTTTCATTTGTTTCTTAAAGCTTAATCTAATATTCATTAATAATGGAATCAATTCCTTGATCCTATTGATTGATCAAATAATGCAAAAAACCTGATTAATATGCCTAATGGAATTTATCAAGTGATGTGATGTAACGAGTTACGTACCCAAACTGCCTCTCTGGATCAAGGCAACTGTCTAATACAAAGTCCAGCTCTACCAACCTTGTTGTTACAAATAAAGTCCCTAGATTACCAAAGTAACGCGATAAGCTGTGCGATAAGTAAAGTCAATGGAGCCATAATGGCGACGTCGCGTCGTTCGGACAGCTGTTACCATTTCAAAGTGACAGGAAAAATTAGTACAGTATCCGTAATTTTTAAATTTGGCGCCAAATCTTTTGGAGCCACAATGGCGGAAGTTCGCGTTACTTTGTCAATCCAGGGACCTTAGTTACAAATCCTTTAGGGCGCCATCTTTTAGCCAAAAGGAAAACTGTTTCAACCTTTCTAATCAATTCGCAATCAGTCCCTAATCGATGAAATCTCTTTCAGCTAAAGTAAGAGCCTTCAGTCGGTGTAAGACGTTCAATTTTAAACCCCTGATGCCCGATTTTTTCACCTCCTGATAAATTTATCTGCCAGGTATTATCCTTGGAAACCATTGTATCGATAATAGTTTCCGAGGATATTACCTGGTAGATAAATTTATCAAGAGGTGAAGAAATCGGGCATGAGAAAAATAATCAAAATTTCTAATGGAATTTATCACATGATGTGATGTAACGAGTTACGTACCCAAACTGCCACTCTGGATCAAGGCAACTATCTAATACAAAGTCCAGCTCTACCAACCTTGTTGTTACAAATAAAGTCCCTAGATTACCAAAGTAACGCGATAAGCTGTGCGATAAGTAAAGTCAATGGAGCCACAATGGCGACGTCGCGTCGTTCGGACAGCTGTCACCATTTCCAAGTGACAGAAGAAATTAGTACAGAATCCGTCATTTTCAAATTTGGCGCCAAATCTGTTGGAGCCACAATGGTGGAAGTTCGCGTTACTTTGTCAATTCAGGGACTTTAGTTACAAATCCTTTAGGGCGCCATCTTTTAGCTAAAAGGAAAACTGTTTCAACCGAGAGCATGACCTTTCTAATCTATTCGAAATCAATCCCTCTTTCAGCTAAAGTAAGAGCCTTCAGTTGGTGTAAGACGTTCAATTTTATACCCCTGATGCCCGACTTCTTCACCTTCTGTTTAACTTATCTGCCAGGTATTATCCTTGAAAACCATTATATCGATAATAGTTTCCGAGGATATTACCTGGTAGATAAATTTGTCAGGAGGTGAAGAAATCGGGTATGAGAAAAATAATAAAAGAGAAAATAAGAACTGAAATTGTAAGAAAGATTTTTAAGGGGACCCTACACGTAGCCTTTTTCTGTCATTTTAATCACATTGTAGAGGAGCTTGCGGGCCCCTTTTAGTAACCTTCATAGAGATCCTGTATTCACGTCGCGTGTAATAAAAACGTGAATGTTTTTATTATTACCGAAAACGCCGGAGGTAAAGTGAAACATAACGCTGGAATTCATAAAAAAAGTAAACATGTAATCCAGAAGAAGTCAATAAAACCGAAATGGCGATTACGAAAAATTACATTAACGATGATTTGTGGAGGGACATAAAGCCGATGATAGATAACGTTTTCTATTAAAGCGATGCATCGGCAGAAGAAACGAACGCATTTAAAAAGTCCTTTTACAACATAGTACGCGCACGGACATTACTAATAGCGGTTATAAGACATTATATATAGCGTAATAAAAATAGTTGATAGTTAATAACGCAAACGATAAGCGAAATCAAGAGTTATCATTCAAGAAGCGAGATGTTATTAATATAATAATATATTTCGAGTTCGGTCAGTGGTCAGCGGTCACCAATAATTAGATAATGGCGGGGCACATCCAAACACCGCACATACCAGGCGAATGTTTTCAATGTTTTATACACACACTTAAGATAACGCAATTTGTTATGAAATTCACGTGGCGCCGTGCGGGGCGCAACCGTTTTACGACCGCTGGCAGGCCGCGCGAAATCAAGTCGCACAGCATCCCAGTTTATCTCGAATAAGGTCGATCCTTAATATTTTTTTTTGTTTGCGTCCGGATTTTTCGGCGGCGGGTTTTTTTTTCGCGCTCTCCGCGTTTATCTCGTGTCAAAGAGTTTAAACATGCAACCTGATAGATAATTAGGGCTAATTAAAATTATTTTTATCTCGATTCGCGCTCGAATTCGCCGCCGTCGAGTGTGAAAGAAAACGCCTCAACTTACAGTCGAAAGCACAAAACAGTAGACGGTTACAGTTTCCTGTAAATTTTCTTTCACCAAAATGGTACTGTTTAAATATGACTTCACCAAATTTTCAAGGTTTTCAAATTTGACAAGCGTAAAAGTTTTGTAAAATTTTGAAGAAATTTTTGGTTGCATTTATTTTTACTTACCTTCCAAGGTTTCTTAAATTTTTGAATGTGAATATTAAAAAAAAACCCGTCCGAGTGTTTGTTCATTTCATCGAGGTTAAGTATATGGAGGATGTCATGTCATATAAAGTGTATCACTGAAAATCAGTCCGGCCGTGGGCGTTTAGTATGACAAAACGAACGGAGTGTAGAGTATTGCTCACTCTGTCACGCACATGACATGTGTTCTCTGGTGCTCTTTATTTTTGCCACGTGGTATTAACGTGAACTGTAACTATGGTCGTAAGTCAGCAGTACGGCAAATTCTGTATGACGTCATAATGACGTTTACTTACGACCCCGTTGGGCAAACACCACAGATACAAAAAAAACAGTACTTCAATGTTGCCAACGTACGATTATAATCCTATGTGTATGGTACTATGGTACTTACGGTATATAATTTCATTTTCAAAGTTGTTTGCACGAATGCGATTATTTTTGGATACCATCGATAAACAAATTGCAGATTTAAAATTTCTCAAGGAAATAATTAATAATAAAAGAAGAAGAAGAAGAAGAAGGTAAATAAATGATAATCAAACATAAAGATGAAGACAGAAAAATGAAATCAACAATGAAAAAAGTGAAAACATTTTTGGCGACCGAAAGAATCAGTTGAAATGAAAAATAAAATTTCCAATGAAAGCAAAAAAGAAAAAAAGAACAAATGACGATATCGTAATAAAAAATTAGAAACTCAAAACGAAATGTACTGTTGAAATTTGAAATTTTGCTAAAAAAAAAATGGTGATTGAGAAAGCTAATCGAAAAAATAAAAAAATGAAGAATATTTCTAGCAAACGAAAGCACCAAACGAATCGAAAAAAAAGTTAAATTCCCAAGGAAACTAATATTAAGCAAATTGAGATATCGTAATAAAAAAAAGTAAAAATCAAAACGAAATATACGCTTGAGATTTCAAAAAAATAATAATTAGGGATAAAAAAGGAAGAAGAAAAACAAAAGACAATCGCAAACATTTGTGGGAAACAGAAATAATCAAGGGAGAAAAATGGAAGAAGACGAAACGAAAAACAGAAAAAATATTTCCGACGTTCGAGAAAGCTAATCGAAATTAAAAAAAATTAAAAATATTTATGGCAATTGAGAAAACCAAAAGTTAAATTCCCAACGGAAGCAAGAAAAACAAATAATGACAACACAGTAATAAAAAAATAATAAAAAACCCAAAACGAAACATACATTTTTCAAAAAAAAAAAAAAATAGCAAAAAAGGACCAGAAAAAAAAACAAAAGACAATCGAAACTTTAGGGGGAAACAGATATAACCAAGAAAGAAAAATGAAGAACAAAAACAACACGATAACTAAAGACAATGAAAAGTTTTTTCAAGAAATACAAATAATGACGATATCGTAACATAAAAATAAAAACTGAAAACGGAACGTAAATTTGAAAATTCCAAAAAAATAGCAAAAAAGAGCAAGGATGGGAACAAAAGACTATCACAACATTAGCCGAAAACAGAAGTAACCAAGAAGGAAAAATTAAAAAGAAAACGATAACAAAAAAAAGACAATGAAAAGTGTTTCCGACCATTAAGAAAGCTAAACTAAATGAGTCAAAAAAAAAATGAAAAGAAAATGAGGAAATCAAACGAAACGAAAAAAACAAAAAAATGAAAAATATTTCTGGCGATTGAAAAAACCAAACGAATCGAAAAAAAGTTAAATTCTGAACGGAAGCAAGAAATACAAATAATAATAACGATATAACAAAAAGAAACAAAAGACAATCGCAATATTAGTGGGAAACAGGAATAACCAAAAAAGAAAAATGAAAAACAAAATGTTAACAAAAAAGTATTTCGGGGGATTGAGAAAGCTAATCGAAATGAGAGAAAAAAGATGAAAAATATTTCTGACGACAGAGAAAACTAAACGAAATGAAAAAAGACAGAAGCAAGAAAAACAAATGACAACATAATAAAAAAAAAAATTAAAATTCAAAACAAACTGTGACGTTTGAGATTTCAGAAAAAAATAGTTAGTAATGAAAGAGGAAGAAGAAAAATAAAAGACAATCGCAACATTTGCGGCAAACCGGAAAGAAAAATGAAAACATTCATTGACACGCAAAATAAATGAAGGCAAAAGAAAAACATTTTTGATGATCGAGACACCCAATTGAAATTATTAAAAAAAAATTAAATAATAATAATAAAGAAATCAAATGACAATGTAGCAATAGAAAAACAAAACAAAACAAAAAAGTAAGAAGCCAAGCTCACTACACTCTTGTCATCAGAAGCACATGAAAAAATTATTTTTAATTAATTTTTTTCTTTAACTGACAGGCCTTGATTAAACCAGTTTAAGTACTCTAACCCCTTTTTCTCACCCGATTTTTTTTCCGTCATCGTTGTTAATTGCGTTGACTTCGTTACGGCCGGTGCACAAACCGTTAAGACATTCGTTAAAGACTCCGCCGTCGCACCCGCATGCCCTGCACAAGTGCAAAGGGTTCAAGTCGGTGGATGTGGAAGATAATAATTTCTTTAACGTTTCGAACCGACTGGAAATTATGAGGCGACGCGACGCCCTGTTTCATTAGAGCGTGCTTAATTAATTTAGCTCATTATTAGGCTCACAAGTGCATGGCAATGTGTTCCATTTGAAATTCAAATTTTATTGTGGAAATGAATTCGGTTACATTGACTGACGATACAGGGTTTAAATTAACGATTGCAAAAAAAATGAAGGGGTGATTCCTGAGCGGATTCTAAACGAAAAAGTTCCTATAAACATATGGTCTAAACAGCTTCATTTTCGATGTAGAGGACGACAAAGTTTTTCTTAGTCGAAGGATGCGAAATTATTGAAAATAATCCAAGGATTCTACAAAGAATTAATTGTAGCCTTAAATTATAAATTAAAATATAATTTTTTTTTCAAAACACCTAAGGCAGTCTTTCTATCAAGTTTAATTCAATTGTAGCAATAATTAATATCTACTTAAACAATTATCGTGTGAAATAAATTTAAAAGCCGAAGTAGGATATTATACATTTTTAAATTAAAAAAAAATCTACAATCATTAAGTCACACCCTGACTGTGTACAACTATTAATTAATTTTATATTTATTGTTTCGTCAGGGTTTGAGGGTTACGTTATTATGCGTTAGCCAACCAACGATTTTCCGGTTATATTCAAATCAGCCACCAGAAACCGGAAATTCACCTTGTCGGTGGTAATCTTTAATGTGTAATGCTTTCTGATTTTTAACTTTGCGATTTCACACGCTTAACCTTACTTTTTTTTTGTTTACAGAACCGTACAGAGAGTCACTACGCTTTGGATTGCGAACGCGACTGTAACCAGCAGGTAAGATTTTATTTTTTATTTGGATTTTTTAAATCAAACTAGTTGTAGTAGACATTAAATTAATTTATTGCTTTCAGTATTCTGTTTTTTTTCTTTCTTTAATTACATTAAATTATGCTCCTAATTTTATTAAATATCTACAAGAATATAGTACAGTTTTTAATTTATACTTAATACCGAATGATCATAAACGATCGAGATTTATTTTATTAGATTGGCTACACTTTTCAATGTTTACGTTGGTACACCACTGTATTTTCAAACTCAAGGTTTCTGTTGGTAAAATTGATATCAAATTCAAATTAATTCGTCTATTGTCAAAACAAAAATGATATTTCAAAATCATTGTTTTTACCAATACCTCCAAGGTCGATTAATCCCATGATAAAATGTCAATTCTAACCTAAAAGAGAAGAGAAGTATAAAAATTACGACAAGTAACGAGCAAACTGCCAATTACTCAGTGTTCCCAACTTTTAAACTTTGCTTCAATCATTTACAACCACGTGGTGCGTTTTTTCAATTTTGCCTGAAATTGCTTAAACAGTGTTACCACTCTAGGAATAAGAATGTTTCTCAAATGTAGTCTTAAATGTCCCTAAAACTGAACTAAGCGTCCCCATATTTCTCTTTTCTAAAAAGTGGCACCGAAAGAGAAATGAGAAACCGCGTAGAAAATAAACAAGTTGAGTAAAAACAAATGACTATTTCCACGAACACCAACACTGTTTTCGATTAATAAAAAGAAAATTGTATAATTACAATCCCTAGTTGCTCTTAATAAAAGTTAATAACAAAACAAAAATCAGTATAAATCTATCCAAAAGAATAATAATAAGATTTTTTTTTTTAATTATTTTCTCTAAAAAAACCAATACTCAGATAATCTAATAAAATGTGGGCATAAAATTATTGGGTTGGCAACACTGCACCTAAGTATGATGACATCTCATAAGTTCAAATTATAAACATAACCGCGAAACTGACATTTATTTGAAATTATTGAAATTATTTTAGGCGGAGACTGTCACCATCACCAACTGTCACATAAGAATTTTCCTCTACTTTTCTTCTTCTTCTTCTACTCAGTCACTGTCAAACGAATAAAGAAATGTGGTTCTTCATTTGTTTGATAATTATTATTAATGGATTTAATAAAATTTTGAGGAAGCGTGGAAAAAGGGTAGCCAAATGTCCAAAATTATACGAACCAAAAGCACGAAATTAAAATTAACATAACCTATAAACATAAAAGTCCCATTTACAAGTTGTTTACATCGTAAGTTGTGGTAACCAAAAGAAAAATGTAAAATCCATAGCATATTTTTTGTGGTCCTTCGAGCCGGATCTTCCTAGCACTTAGAGCTTTTTAAATTTCCGAAAGTTGAGTCTCAAGTTGAGATCGCAGCGTCCGTCCATGAAAGAAAAGTGCATCTAATCATAAAAATATCGATCATAGTTTTCATCCAATCATTCCTTGTAAAACATAATCTTTCGTGATCCTTCGGGCCGGAGCTTCCTGGCAGTTTAACGTTTGAGCTTCTTTAAGTTTCCGAATATTTCGTCTCAAGTGGAGATCGCAGCGTCCTCAAAACAAAAGATGACTAATATAAAAATTAGTTGATCCGATAAACAGCACAGTTTTAATCCATTCATTTCTTGTAAAATCCGTAAGGTATCTCTTTGGTTCTTCGAGGAAGGATTTTGATGATCACCACAGTTTTAATCCATTCATTTTTCGTAAAATTCGTAACGTATGGTTTTGGTTCTTCTAGCCGGAACTTCCTAAATTGCAAGATGTTTTGACCCTCTTCCTCAATTTCAAAATTACTAGAAGAAAGATCCGGCTCGAATGACCAAATGTTGCGGTATTTATAAGACATAGAGAAATATTTCGATACAGTTTTTATCCGTCCATTTTCTTATAAATTCCGTACCACAATTAAGTAAAAATAATGGCGCCCAAGGTAGGACGTGCTGAAAATTAACACCCCACGTTGGGCACCAACTTCAAATGTCGTAGATATTTAGTAGTTTTGCAAACAACCAAAAATGTATTCATCACAACACGTCTGGCTAACACTGAGTGTAATACATTTCTGGCTATAAAAGTTCAATTTTGCCTTGGAATATTTCAATTTCTTTGTTCGCGTCATTTCAAAAACAAAAGCACGAATATGAAAAAAGAGTATATCAAAATGAAGATGGTAAGATTTTATTTTTTAAAACTACATATAATAAAAGGCAGAAAGCAAACTTGAACCTAAAATAATGATAACAATTGTATTCAAAAGAAAAAGTGGCGCCCCAACGTGGAGCGTGCTAAAAATTGACACGCCATGTTGGGCGCCAAATTTGAATGTTGGAGCCGCCAGTTGTTTGGCAAACATTCCCCAAACAACGGTATTTATCGCTGTCCTTCTCGTTAAGCTTTATTTTACGTATTGATTTAATTTAATTCAATTTTCCACAAGCATATTTCACTTCCTTAAAAAAAAGCAACTTTAAAAAAATAAAAACACAGATATCAGAAATCTGAACGTTTTTAACTATAATAACGGGTGTTTTTTTCTTCTTCAAAATTTGTCGTCGGAGTTGGCGGTGGCGTATTTACTGTGAACGCGACATAATTTTTAAAACATCTGATATCTGAGTTTTTAAATAAAAATTGTTTTCTTTTTTCGAATAAAACGGCATTTTCGCAAGAACGGAAAATTTACGTTGTGGAGAAGAAGTGAAGAATTCCGCCAACAATTTTCTGAATCATTGTTAACATCGAACTGAAAAGCAAGGTTAGGTTTACTTCATTGCGGTGAATTCAAACGCCAAATGGAGAACTGTTATTTTGATGATGGTTCACGATGATTAAACTTTCACAGCCAACTTCGACGGCAGATTTAAAAGAAAGCATAACACAAATTTAAATTTCAAATAATTATAATTAGAAGTCGCATTCAAAATAAAAAGTTGCGCGTGCTAAAAATTGGTGCACCACGTTGGGCGCCAATTAACTTTTTTTTTCTATATACAAATTACATGTTTGTTGCATTCCGCTGGTCGACTTTAAACTCGGCAAAACCGTCGCTATTTTCTATTTTTGGCGTATTTTGTAGGCAGCCAAGGTTATTATTAATTGGACAATTCCTGTCTTACTAATTGTAAATGGCTTCCAAAAAATAAAAATAAAAAAAAAGGATGAGGAACAAAATTATTGTTATTATTATTACCTACGTGCGGTTTGTTGCTTTGCGTAATAATTTACGTACCTACTACACTCCGCTCTCGAATGAATGAAATCAGGGGGGGAATCCTGTCGAAAGTTGTTTGGCTAATGTGTAATGGGATGACATTCATCTAGTGCAACGAGCGAAGATCCGCTTCCGCCATCCGTTCAAAATAACCACTTGCCTCTCGGTGCGTAATCATATAAAATAAAAGTGCCTCCAATCTGGCGCGGCGATCTGAATTTCTGGGTTTGCCATAACCGGTTCATCAGAATTTCTTTTGCCAAGACGTAAGCGGAAAAGTTCTTTACAGGTAGGTTCCAGGAGAGACGGAGAGGAAAAAAAAAACTTGTCTACCCCCGGGCAAACTTGACCAAATTAATAAAAAGTAACAAACAGAACTATGCAATTAATTTTGCTTCGGTTCTCACTGATGAGAGTTGCTTGATATATCATTCGCCTGATGATTTGGCTGGATTTGAAAACTGATAAAAATGTTAAAATATACAATTTTTTAAAGAGTCTGTGTTGATCAGACCAATTAATGACGTTTATTTTAAATGTCACGTATAAACCCATCTGCACATGACTGTTCGGTGAGTGAGTAGTATATGATGTACTAATTAATTAACTAATTGCTTGAGTGGAACTTTGAACTTCCCAAATGTAAGTTTTGGGGCCGCTGCAATTCGTTATTTATTTATGCATGTTTTTCTTATTGATAGATTTATTATTGTTTCGTCTTGTTTTCGGTTTAAATTTCTTTTTGTTGTATCTTTCCATCCTCTGCAATATTTAGGGTCGACATTGCGTGTTTGGTGTTATAATTTAATCGTACTCAATAAAACAATAAAAAAATATAATCACAAACGTGAGGTGTAAGTCTATAATTGTTATTATATGGAATAAAGCTGAGGTGTAAGTCTATAGTTGTTATTATATGGAATAAATTCGAAGTGTGAGTCTATAATTGTTATTATATGGAATAAAGCTGAGGTGTAAGTCTATAGTTGTTATTATATGGAATAAATTCGAAGTGTGAGTCTATGATTGTTATAATATCGAATAAAGCTGAGGCCTAAGTCTATAATTGTTATTATATGGAATATATGGAATATGGAATAAAGCTGGGGTATAAGTCTATAATCGTTATTACGAGTATATGGAATAAATCTGAGGCGTGTGTCTATATTTTTTTATTATATGGAATAAATCAGAGGTGTAAGCCTAGAGTTTTAATTATTTGGAATAAATGTGAGAGGTAAGTCTATAATTTTATTGTTTTTATCTGGGATATTAGTTCCTAAATTTATGTGTGTAAATAAGGTGCTTTCTTTCGCTTAAAAGTTTGAATCCTGTTTCGAATAGTTTCGTAATTGTTGCAACAAAACACCTGACTTGAATTTTTGATTGACAGTTCATTCGTAAATAACCATAATTCAATCCAAATAAGTTTTAAAAATAGAGAGAGAGTCAAAGAAAAGAATGGGCGCGTTCAGCGGATGCGTTGCTTACTCAGCAGTCGTTTGTGATTGGCTATTACCTTCATGTGAGCCAATCACAATCGATTGCTGAGTAAGCAACTCAGCCGCTGAACGCGCCCAATGTTTGTTTTTGAATCAAAACACGTTTGGATCACGATTTTGTGAGCGAAAGAAAGCACCTATAGCAAGTAGTATACAGTGGTTCTCTACTTTCGCAAATCATAACCCCCCTCCCCCATTTTTTGCTTGGACAAACATTTCTGCCAACATTATCAAACTATTTTCATCAAATTATATTTTAGGCTGTTTTAAAATTCGCCTTTTTGTGGTCGAGAAGTGAGTATCATCGAGGGAGGAAATAAAAAGATAAAAGACAACTTAATTGTGGCTGGTAAAACTAGGACAGATACGGTTAGGTGAAGCGAAATGTCAAAACAAAATTGTGATTATGCTTGCCTCAGACAATTGTGAAATTTTCTGCATTGAAGCTTCTCAAGGTCCGTAATATGAGTGGCACTACTGTAAATAAAAACCATAAATAAAATAGTTGACCCGATAAATTGATGTCTTGTTCCATTTTTTTTCTAGGCCGCAATAATTACAAACGTTCGAGGCTTATTACATGCTTGACGCAGTCCTATAGTTCATTCATCATCATTTTTTTTTATTACGTCGAATATTTTAAGTATAAAGTGATCAAGAATGACTCTTGATGAGTTGGCAATACAAATAAGAGCGTTTTTATTACGTTGTTTGCAACACTGCAACCGGTTATATTTCCCTTGGCTTATTTGACACATAGATACAAACAGCAACAAGATTTTAGGTTATGTGAATTAAAATTAACATTGCAAAGAAATTATATAAACTTGAAACCTGTTTCGAAAACAAGCCATTCCAATGAAAATCTCGTGTTGAAACGTAAACACCATTTGAAATAAATTAATTTGAATTTGCAGTGTCAAATGATGCCTGTCACTGATGTTGTCACGTGATGGCTGTCACTTTCAAGCCGGTAACTGTCGGAAATTACATCAGCTGTCCCGTCAGCTGCATTTTTAGGTGTATTTAAGACGAACAAGGAACCGAACTCTTTCAATGGTGCATCTAGTACTTGCGCTTCGTAACTGATAGAGGGCGCGGCAGAAAAATATTTGAAAGTAATCAAACACAAAAGTGACAGCAAGCGTATTTGGAAGGTGGAAATCGTATTATCACGAGATAATAATAATAGTAAGAAAAAGAAACTGAAATAAAAAATTATTTTTTAATAGAAAAAAAATTTGCTGTTTTTTTTTTTTTTTTTTTAATGTAACGCGATCCGCGAATTATTATTTTTAAGTTGGAAATTCGTTTTCAACCATTTCTGTCCCTTGATGATTTTTCTTGCGATCGTCGTTTGTTTCCATCCTCAAATATTTCCATCACTTTCTGATTTCTTTTTTTGGTGCTTTGTTTTTCTGTTTTTTTTCTTTTCTTTTGTTTATTTTTTGCTGAAATTATTTCGTTTCCTTTCGTATTTTTTGATACTACGGTTTTCCGTGGTGAAATTTACGATCGTCATTTGTTTCTACTTTTCAGCTGTGAAATTAATAAATCAAAAAGTTTTTGCTCATCTTTTTCCTTCGCGAATAATTCATCATTTGTTGTTTTTTCCTGCTTTCTTCAGAAATTTTCATTTTTTTCGTAAATAAGTAAATTGTGACAGATATTTGTTTATGTTTTTATCTACAATTCGTTTTAAGTTCTTTTCTTCTGTATGTATGATCGTTATTTGGTTTTGTTTTCTTATTTTAGTCTGGAATTTTATCAGTTGTAGTGGATTGTCAAATACGTTTAAAAATTTTTTTAATAACCTCCAATTTTTCAGAATTCAAATACTGCTTATTATAATTTCTTTGGAAAGTTTAATTTTTTCACTTCGATCGTGTTTTTGGGTTCTTGTTTTCTTTTTGTTTCTTAATGTTTACCCTTTTTTTTTGGTTTCATTCTCGCAAATTGTGGCGATTTTCTTTTTTTCCCAAGAAGTTGAAAAATTTCCTAGATTTTAATGACTTTTTGCAGTTTTTCCCTTTTTCCCTTTTGTTTGAAATTAACCCTAGATTTAACGACTTCTTCCCTAAGTTGGCAACACTGAACCTGAGTTTCAACACCCTTTCGGGCGTTCAGTTAAGTAAGCTCGTAAGAAAAGGGAACAAATAATTAACAGTAGAGACCCTCTACTTAGAGTGTGGTAGAGTGAGCAAAACAAATCCAGTCAGTGTTCAATTGACAATACTTTCTAACTTCGTCTGATCTTTCAAAATCAAGGCCGAGTTAAGTGAATGGTCAAATTGCACAGAATTGTCAAGTCAACGGTCCGACTAAACCCTCTGACCAATCACCAACTGAGAAAAGTGATCACATGGTTTGGTCTGACCACTTCGACTTTTCACTTACCGCAGCCCAAATTTCAGCAAAAAAAGTCCTGTCAGTGTCAAGTTGACAAAATATTATCCAACCTTGCTTGCTTATTTTCAATGTCAAATTCAAGTGTTGGCGCCCAAACTGCACTTCAATTCTCTCTTAGGATTGGCTGAAGTACGTTTCGCTGAAATATGGCGGAACCAATAAAAAATGCAGACTCTTACTAGAGGGTCTCAATTAATAGGTATGCCGTAGATCAGTGGTTTCCAAACTTTAAGTTAGCACGGCCCCCTTTAAAAAAATCTAATCTTGGCCCCTCCCAATTTATTTAATAAAATAAATGTGTTTTCTTATGGAAATTGCATTTCTGTTACATTTTTCGCGCCTCCCTTTGCACTTGTCCGCGCCTCCCATTTTAGAAATCGCTGCCGCAGATTAAAAAGAGTATGAAAAGTGCTTAAATTTTTTCTTAGGCAAAGAATCTTCAAGTTTAATAGAAATAATGAAAACCGAGATGCAACAGGTCTCTATCTCCAGACAAATAGCATTAAAATTAATTAAACGACACCCTAATTCGGCCGTTATTACTTTATCATCTGCCCGATAAGCTGGAAGCAACGTTTCAGTTATTGCGGGCGCGTCCTTTGTTTTTAATAACGTCTTCGAGCTGTCAGTTAATTTAATTGTGTGCGTGATGGCTCCTGCACGCTTCGTCTGCTCCACTCCGCCATCAATAAACAAATCAACGTCAAATCGATGGAAAAAACAACGCCGCCGATGCTCTATCGCCTATCGGTTTACAAGCGGCTCGATATGTCAAGCAAGGACGAATTTTTTGCCACCAGTTCCGAACGACATCGCGATTAATAAATAGTGCAAGAAAACAAGTTGGTAGTAGATATTTATTATTCGAATGGCTAATTTGTTAATTGGGACAAGTCAAAACATTTCACCCAAAAGATTAGAGATGGGTTTCCAAATATAAGATTGGTGAAATTCCGAAACAAAACAAGAACGTACGATGAAGGATGAATTATTAGGACAACGATTTTAATAATAAGACTTGCCTCGCAATGCAAGACATAATCTCTTCTTGTACTTGTAAATATGACATAAGCAAAGGGAATTAACTAAGTAGCCAGCAAACAAGGCACATGTCTCCTCGCATACAAGAAGGAGCAAGTGGGCGCTAAGCGTGCCTCTGCCACTTAACCGCTCTGAATTGGATTATCGTCCATGCAATGGCCGCGAAGTGTCCTCGGCCAATGTTTACCGACCATTCATTCCGCACCACAATTATGCATTATTGACCTTTCCACTTGAAACCATAAACGGCTTTGTCCTGTGGCCAATTCCAAGGCGCGCCAAAAAATCCTCTTCTGTGAAATTGGCGAATCGCTTTGGAATGCGTTCGTGATAAATTGGCCGACTCGTTTCTGGAGATTACGTTTCCTGTTTTAATACTTAATGAGTTCCAGGGGCTCGAAATGTCTAACAAAAGAATAACTCACTCCATTAGTGTACATAATCATTGGCCAAAAAATCTGCGTAGGACTTCAAAATATTTAAATTTTTCCAACTAACAATGGAGAAAGACAGGCTGTCTATCAAAGAGAAGAGACCAACAAAGAAAACTGTTACATAAGATTACGTTTCCTGTTTTAATACTTGATGAGTTCCAGGGACTCAAAATGTCTAACAAAAGAATATCTCACTCCATTAGTATACATAATCATTGGCCAAAAAATTTGTGTAGGACGTCAAACTATTTAAATCTTTCCAACTAACAATGGAGAAAGACAGGCTGTCTATCAAAGAGAAGAGACCAACAAAGAAAACTGTTACATAAGATTACGTTTCCTGTTTTAATACTTAATGAGTTCCAGGGACTCGAAATGTCTAACAAAAGAATAACTCACTCCATTAGCATACATAATCATTGGCCAAAAAATTTGCGTAGAACTTCAAACTATTTAAATTTTTCCAATTAACAATGGAGAAAAACAGGCTGTCTATCAAAAAGAAGAGACCAACAAAGAAAACAGATACATAAAGCAATATACAAGAAAACCAAAACGCTTTTCAAGAGAAAACAACACTCCTCCTTTTTGTCTTAAGCTATGCGCAGTACCCGCCATTTTTGCTTTACCATTAACAACCATTCTAGGTAGTCACATAGAATGTACTGAGCTGGTGAACTTAAGACAAGACAACTCAAACTTCCATGGGCCTCTTGGAGGGATTCGAACCCACACGCCGACGAGTGACACGACTTATAAGTCGGCTAGGCTAACCGCTGCGCCACTAGCCTGCCCAAAACACCCTCGATCTTCAAAGTTATAAACATTAGGTAAATGAAATCATGAAGGGCTTGTTTTGGTCTTCGCAAGCAGTGTTGCCAACCCACTGTGGTGGTTTCTCTCTGACAGCAGTCGCAAATTTCCCCAAATCAAATAAAGAATCCCATACTCTATACCGGGTGGATATGTTTTTGAAAATTCCTCTGAAAGTATCCCCCTAAATTTTCCTTTTCCTCTAAATTTCGAGTAAAATCCGCTAAGTTGGCAACACTACTCGTATGGATAGTCTAAAACCGTCAGAAGCATGAGCACAACAAAAAGCTTTGATTTGTTTTGTTGTGCGCATGCTCTTGGCGGTTTTAACCAAACCAAACATGAAATATTGGCAAACTATAGTAGAGTAAAGCTATGCTCCGCCCAGATCTATAGACAGAGTTATGCTTTACGCTACGCCACGTAGGGATTTTCAGTTCAAAATGAAGCTGGTGGGAATCGCCGTAAAAATCTATATCTCAAAAATTTTCAAAACTAATTTACAATTTTTATGATTAATTAAATCACGTTGAGGTCTATAGAGTAAAGCTATCTCTCGATCTTTTCAAAATTTGTTTACATCAACGTAAATATCATATAATAATAATAACTGACAGACAAGCATGAAATATTGGCAAACAATAGAGTAAAGCTGTGTCCAGCCCAAATCTACGGGCAAAGCTATGCTTTACGTCACGTCACATAAAAATTCAAAAGTAAGCTAATTATGTTTTATACGTTAACGAAAAATCCTGTCATAAAAGAATTGCTATCTCGAGGCTAAAAATAACCCTTAAGATGCGGTTTCAACATTAGTTTTGACAAATTCCGAACTATAGAGTTAAAGGTAAAGCTACGTCCTGAACTCTCATGCTGATGGGAAGCGCCGTAAAAATCTGCATTTCGAAAATTTTCAGAGCTAATTTACGATTTTTACAATTAAGTAAATCACGTCGAAGTCTATAGAGTAAAGCTATCTCTCGATCTTTTCAAAAATTTGTTTACATCAACGTAAAGATCATATAATAATAATAACTGACAGTTCTCCCAAAACCAAGCATGAAATATTGGCAAACTATACAGCAAAGCTGTGTCTAGACCAGATCTATAGATAAAGCTATGCTTTACGTTACGTCACGTAGAGATTCTCAGTTTAAAATGAAGCTATCTATGTTTTAAACGTCAACGAAAAATCCTGTCATAAAAGAATTGCTATCTCGAGTTGAGAAATAGCGCTTAAGATGCGGTTTCAGTATTAGCTTTGAACAATCTAGAACTATAGAGTAAAAAATAAAGCTATGTCCTGAAACTCTCACACTGATGGGAATCGCCGAAAAAAATCTGTATCTCGAAAATTTTCAGAGCTAATTTACGATTTTTACAATTAATTAAATCACGTCGAGGTCTATAGAGTAAAGCTATCTCTTGATCTTTTCAAAATATGTTTACATTAACGTAAAGGTCATATCACCTGGTTATATGTAGAAGAATTAGGTGTCTCGACCAGCATCGAAAATACAACCGCTCAAATTATGATCTCTATTGTTAACTTCATCGAATCCGGATCTAGATAATAAAGCTATGTTCTAAGCAGTCCGAAATTGCATAATCCAAATTTGCTCTCATCTATGGATTTTCTGTTACACAAAAAGGTATTAAATTTTTTTTTTAATTCGGCTCCGCCAAGCCGTGATCTATAGATCGAAGTTATCTCCTGAGCTTTTCAAACACTTTCACTTCAATGAAAAAAATCCCTTCATTCCACATTTGTATCTCGATTGAAAATAGCACTTACTTTACCAAATCCTGAACTACAGAGTACATTCGGGTCTATAGAATCAAGCATGTTCTAAGCTGTCAGAACTTGCGTAAACTAAATTTTCTGTCATACGTGGATTTCGTGTGATACAAAAAAAGATCTATGGATGGATATTTGGAAAACGACTGGAAGTTATAAAATTGCGATTTTTATAGCTGGTTCCACTACGCCGAGATCTATAGATCGAAGCTGTCTCCTAAGCTTCTCTACTGAAATTTGTTCACTTCATTTAAAAATTTCTTCGTAAAAGATTTGCATTTCACCTGAAAACAGCACTTACTTCTCTATTAGCTTCGTCAAATCCAGAACTATAGAGTAAATCCAGGTTTATAGACTGCAGCTATGTTTTAACTTGTCCGAACTTACATAACCTAAATTTACTGTCGAGCATGGATTTTGTAAGATACAAAAAAAATCTACGCATATATTTTGAGAATGATTGGAAGTTACAACTCACGATCTTTACAGCTGGTTTGGCATCTATTGGAACTATAGCTTAAGTTATGGTTTCTACTATTAACTTCATCAGGTCCGGATTTATATAGAATGAAGCTAAGCCCTAAGCTTTTCGAAGTTGCAGAATCCAAATAAGTAGTTTATTCTCATACACGATCTTCGTTTGATAAGTAAAAGTCCTATGATTGGAAACTATAGCTTTCGATCTCTACAGTTTGTTCCACCACGTCAAGCTCCATGGAATGCAGCTTTTTAAAATTTTTAGAAATTCTTTATAAAAGAATTGCTTCGCCAAACTAGGCGAAATGCATTTATTTTTTTGTGAACTTCTAAGATATAAAATTAAAACCTCTCGGTTATTCGGTTGAAGTGTGCCGATCCTACGGCCCCTTTAATTAAGCAGGACAATTAAAAAGTTTTTCGCAAACAAATTATTCAATAAAAACTGGGCTAATTGAGCGTTGGTTGGTTCGCTATTCGTTTCGCTCGCCAATTGCGGTGCCCTAATTGAGACGGCAACGTTTCCATCTGTTTTCTGGTTTGATAAGTGACATCAGTACCTATTTTTAAAGGCAATTTGAACAAACGCAAGGCTAGAGCTACGATGGATAATGCAATTTGCTCTGATGCTAT
The DNA here is from genome assembly GCA_036172665.1 of Prosopocoilus inquinatus. NCBI lineage: Eukaryota > Metazoa > Arthropoda > Insecta > Coleoptera > Lucanidae > Prosopocoilus > Prosopocoilus inquinatus. The sequence goes on along the minus strand of CM069871.1, from coordinate 9,313,278 downwards.
CACTGCGTGCTGAGATGGATGGATTGAACTGGAATGCTTCGAGTGGCCATTAACTATTAAAGCCAATTAAAGATTGACGTAATGACATTAAACTTGTTTTGCGGAGCGAAATCTCTTCGGCAGGTATTTTTATTTGTTGAAATGAAAAACGAAATTTTAAACACCCTACACCTGAACTTTTGCAACGTCCTTGCCGTCATGTGTAGGACACCCCTGAAGACTGCACCCAAAAGAAATTAATTCTGTATATTTAGCTGTACTGTATTTTTAAAAGTCCAGAGTATAGCTTTTCTCTATAGATTTGTGTCCGGCGAAGCTAACAGTAAAGATCACAGTATCAGTACCTACAATTCCATCATATTTTATGATGAAGGTACTTTGAAATAAGTAAGTTTGCAAAGCTCAGGAGATAGCTTCACTCTATAGATCACAGCAAAGTTATAATTTCTAATCGTTTGCGAAATACACATAAATTTTTGTGTCGCTTGAAATCTATTCGTGACAGTAAAGGATTTTTATTTAGATGTGTAATTTCTGAAAGCTTAGAACAATAGCTTCATTCTACAGACCCTGATCCTGTGAACCTAGTGGTAGAAACCATAACATGAGCCTATAGTTTCCAATCATTGTCGAGGCATTGACTCTTTTATAACGCGACGTAAATAAATTTTGAAAAAAATAGTCTAAGATAATTTCAAATAAGTTTTGAAAAGATCGTAAGATAGCTTTGCTCTATAGGCCTCGGCGTGACTTAATTAATTAAAAAAAGGCAGGTTATTGCCTTTAAACATTCTTCGAAATGTAGATTTTTGTGCGAGATAAACCCTTTATTAGTCTTAGAACGTAGAGCTTTGTCCTATAGTTTTGGATTGGGCGAAGCTAATAGTGAAGTGGGTGATATTTTCAATCGAGATAGCAATTATTTTGGGGGCGAGATTCTTTTTATTCAAATAAGCTTAATGTTTGAAGGGTTCAGGATATAGCTTCGCGCTATAGACCTCGGTCTAACCAACTAGCTAGCTATAGGTGCCAATTACAGGACTTTTACTAATCAAACGAAGATCGTGTATGAGAATAAACGATTTATTTGGATTTTGCAAGTTCGGAAAACTTAGGACTTAGCTTTATTCTATATAAATCCAGACCTGATGAAGTTAATAGTAAAAACCATAACTTAAGCTATAGTTCCAATAGATGTCTTCTATAAAGAGGGTTTATAACCTTATCATTGACGTAAATAAATTATGAGAAAATTTAGAGATAGTCTGGATAGGCCTGGATTTAATTAATTGTAAAAATCACAAATTTTTACCTCTAAACATTTCTGAAATATAGTTGTTTGTGTTGTATTCGTGTGTAGTTAATCTCGGAACATAGCTTCACTCTATAGTTCTGGGTTTGGCGAAGCTAATAGTGAAATGAGTGCCATTTTCAAACAAGATAGCAAAGCTTTTAGGAAAGATTTTTCTTTGACATAAAAAGTTTGAAATACTCAGAAGATAGCTTCACTCTATAGATTTCGGCGTGGGGAACCAGCTGTAAAGATTGTGAGTTGTAACTTCCGATCATTCTCAAAATATATGCGTAAATTTTTTTTTTGTATCTTACAAAATCCATGCTCGACAGTAAATTTAGATTATGTAAATTCGGACAACTTAAAACATCTGCCGTCCATAAACCTGGACTTACTCTATAGTTCTGGATTGGGCGAAGCTAATAGTGAAATACGTACTATTTTCAATCGAGATACCATATATTTTGGTGGCGGGATTCTTTTTATTGAAACAAGCTTAATGCTTGAAGGGTTCAGGGTATAGCTTCGCGCTATAGACCTCGGTCTAACCAACTGTAAAGTTCGCAAGTTATAACTTCAAATCGTTCTCGAAATATACACACATAGATTTTCCTAGTACACTAAATCTGTGTATGAGAATAAATTTGGATGATGCAGTTTGGGACAGATTAAGACATAGCTTCATTTTATAGATCCGGATCCTCAGAAGAGATACATACCTTTGATCTTATTCAAGGTAACCGATTCGTTTATAACTGGAATTTATAATTTGTAAACATCGATGTAAACAAATTTTGAAAAGACTAAGAGCTAGCTACGCTCTACAGACATCAACGTGGCTTAATTAAATAAATAACAGATAGATAACTAAAAGTGGCAAAATTTTACCTCTTAACATTCTCCGAATATGCAGTTTTGCATCACGTAACATGAAACCGTAGCTTTACTCTGTAGTTTAGGATTTGGCGAAGCTGATAGTGAAGCAAGTGCTATTTTGAGTTGAGTTGAAGCGGCGACTGGCTTTTATCGAAGTAAACAAGTTTGAAAAGCTCAGGAGATAGCTTCATTCGGCAGACCTCGGCGTGGTGCAAGGGTAAATTTGGATTACACAACTTAGCTTAGAACGTAGCTTCACTCTGTAGACTTCGATACGGGGGAGTTAATAATACAGAGCAATACGTATTTTCGATCCTTGTTGAGATTCTGCCCGTTTTTCTTTTTTTTTATAACGGAGGTTTATGATTTTTTCATTGATGTAAATAAAATAAGAGCATTGCTTCATTCTATAGATCCGGAGGTGGTGAAGTTAATGATACCGATCGTAACTTCTTGAGAAATAGTTTCAATCGTTGCAGAAATCTCGATGTTTCTATAACAGAAGTTAAACAAATTTGGAAAAGACGAGGAAAAGACAGCTACACTATATAGACCTCGAACTGACTTAATTATTTACAAAAATCGCAAATTATCTCTAGACATTTTCATAAAATGATATGGTATGATCTTTACCTTAATGTAAACATCTCAGCTCAAACAAGTTTAGAAAAGATCAAGAGATAGCTTTGTTCTATAGACCTGGATGTGATTTAATTAATTAAAAAATATCTAAATATAGTTTTTTTTCGTGCGATCCTCATCTGCAAGAGAGTTTCAGAACATAGCTTCGCTCTATAGTTCCTGGTTTGACAAAGCTAATAGTGAAAACCTGATTTTAAGTGCTATTTCCAGCGAGATAGCAATTATTTTACGACGGGATTTTTCACTGAACTAAGCAGAGCTTCGCTTTGAAAATTTTTACGTGGCGAAACAGTGAAGATCACTTATTGCTACAAACTGTTTTGAAAGCTAGAACAGAGCTTTCTCTATAGTTCAGGTTCTTTATAGATCTGGATATAATAACCCCACTATACCTATACTATAATAGCGAAGATCATGTATTGCTTCAAACTGTTTTGAAAGCTAGCACAAAGGTTCCTCTATAGTCCAGGTTGTCTACAGATCTGGGTATAGTAGGGTTACTACTACAGATCTACAGAGAAAAGTTATGTTCCGAGCTTTTCAAGTTTGCTTGCTTTAATTCGTAAAACTCTGCATACAAAGACGTACATTTAAGTTGCGATCGTTTAACTACGACCTGAACTATAGAGAAAGCTGTGCTCTAGTTTCCAAAACAGTGTTGGGATTAACATTGAAGACCGAAACTTAAATATCTTAAAGTCTTTATATGTAGAGCTTTATGAAGAGAATCAAACGAACTGAAAAAGTTTGAGCTATAGCTTCTCTCTATAGATGCAGATTTTTGTGTGACTCTCGTCCATATGTGAATTTAGGAACATAGCTTGACTGTATAATTCTAGATTTCGCGAAGTTAATGGTGAAGACCGCATCTTAAGTCCATCTAATCGCGCGATAGTAGTTCTTTTATGACGCGATTTTTCATTGAAGAAAACATAGCTTCGCCTTGGAACAGCGAACGGTTTTTGAAGCCAGAGTATAGCTTCAGCTTTCTTTGTAGATCTGGCTGAAACTAGTACGGAAGACCGCAACTTAAATGTAAGTTTGTTATGTAGAGCTTTACGAATTGGAGCTAGGAAACTTGAAAAACTCAGGACATAGCTTTCTTCTGTAGATCTGAACCTGTAGAGAAAGTAACATTGAAGTTCGCAATCTTTCTACCACTGTTTTGGATATAGGACTTTACGAATTGAAGTAAATAAACTTGAGGAACTCAGGATATAGCTTTCTTCTGTAGATTTGAGCATATAGAGAAACTTACACTGAAGTTCGCAATCTCTCTACCACTGTTTTGGATATAGAACTTTACGAATTGAAGTAAATAAACTTTGAAAGCTCAGGACTTAGCTTTGCTCTATAGTAGATTTCGGCGAGGTGGTTTAGCCTAACTATTTTCAAGATGTAAAGATAATTTAAAAAAATGGTAAGCATCGAAATGCAAAGGAGAGATCGACGAGAAACAAAGGAATTATTTGCGAACAAATTCTGCGACGTGCTTCTTATTTTGTTAGCTCGTTAGTGTAACGTTAATTTCCATGACCGTGGCCATAGTTGAATGAACCATGTAATTAGTAATTCGTGCTGTAATAGACCATAAAATCTACTTCCGAAATACCGAGGAACTCGAAATTAACAGCAAGGACTACGTGACTTCATCCTTATTAAAAAGAATACAGTCTTCAAACACCTGCGTTCCCCATTCGGGACTTTACCTGCCCAGCAAATTAAAATACTTTAATGTTAATGTTCTTTTCGAGTTCCCGTTGTATATCTGGATTTATTACGCCGACGTAAATAAAAAAAGCGAAGCAATTTAGCATAGCAAACAAGCTTATTAATTATTAATTATCATTTCAATTATTTAGCTCGCGCAGATTAATGCGGATGAGAGAGTATAAACAAGCGTTGCTAAGAATAGATTGGATAAAAAAGAAAAGGTTTCGATTATTGTTGTCATTGGCAATTGTACGAATTTAAAACAAATTGAAAGTCGATGGATTAATATCAGTTAAACCGTCATCCAATTAAAAAATATATATCGTACATTCAATTATCGCAGACTCTTGAATATTTAATTGGAAATGTGAGGACCAATGAATAGTGCGCATTCCTCGTCTGCGCGCAATACGAGAACCGATGAATAGTTTGCATTCATCGCCTACAAGCAATAAAGTATTAAATAATTAATAAGCGTATTTGGTTGATATCAAAGTTATTATGTAGCTCATTTATTATCTTGATGATAAGAGCAAACAAATTCCAATTGATTGTTTGATTTATTCATCATCAGTCGTAAAACATTTGGCTTAAATACTTAAATAATTTTGGAATTTCGTTTTGCTTTTTTTAAATGTAATGTATCCCGACGCACAATTTGAATCTATCTAAACTAGTTCACCACGAAAGCACGCGCATTCTAAATCAATTTAATACAAAATGTTTCTAGTACTGATTAAGCTGAGTGACGTTTTTAAGTCGTTTAGGTCAGACGAAGACGTGACCCTCGCTGTGACCTGCAACGCTTTCAGAGATAACGCTGGCTCCTGTAAACATTCATAAACATAAGGGCAAAAATGAGGTACTTGAACCACTTAAAAACGTTTTATTCATGTGTTCAGAGCCAACAATGGGCCGTCGTCGTCGGCGATGAATGGACCCGCGAGATCTATACATGCAGAACGGTTTCTTCGGTGCTCACGGACGTCACTGCCTTACACACACTTACAATAAAACTAAAGAGCGCTCCCGTTTCTTAAACGAGCGAGCAAATTGAAATTATTGTATTTCATAACATCATGTTGTTGACAGCAATAATCAAATTGATGTTTTTGAAACGGTCGTAAAATCTTCCTCGATTATTCTAATTATGGACGTAATTAATTAATAACAAGGTCGTTTTTAGATTTTATCGACAACGAAAGGAAAAAGAGATCAGAAAAATTCATAAAAAAGTTAAAAAAACGACGGATTTTAATTTATTTAAGCAGGGAATTATCTGTGACTCTAAAGTACGTTGTAAAAGTGTGATTTGTAGCAGAAGTTCATTCAGCAGAAACACCCTCTATATGAAGCGGATTTTATTACGTTGACTTTTTAACTTTTTTTCTGTCAACAAAAGTTATGAAGCACTTTTCAAGGGGGCTCCAGACATGTGCTAGTGACGTTCAAAACAGTTTAATCACAAGAAAAGAAGTAAAATCAGAAGAAACAAAAACTGAGAGTTGAGAGTGTCGCCAACTCTAGTCACTGATTGTAGAAAAAGTTACAAAAACGTTGGGTTTTAATTTATTTAAGCAGGGAATTATCTGTGGTTTCAATGTACGTTGTAAAAGTGTGATTTGTAGCAGAAGATCATTCAGTAGAAACACCCTCTATATGAAGCGGATTTTATTACGTTGACTTTTTAACTTTTTTTCTGACAGCAAAAGTTATGAGGCACTTTTCAAGGGGGCTCCAGACATGTGCTAGTGACGTTCAAAACAGTTTAATCACAACAAAAAAAGTTAAATCACAAGAAACAAAAACTGAGAGTTTAGAGTGTTACCAATTCTATTCATTGATTGTAAAAAAAGTTACAAAAACGTTGGGTTTTAATTTATTGGTTAATTGGTTAACAAAAAAACAAATTATATTTAACTTTTTAAGTTTTTATAAATTTATGTTTTTTTTTTTGCTTTTGTGATTTTGTTTCTTTTTTTCTAATATTAGTAACTAGCGGGCTTCGCCCACTTGCATTCTGGGGGGCAGGGGAGGGGATCTAAACAGAGTTCTTCTCGGTCAGATGAGAGGAAAGCGCTTCCCTTCGTTTTGGGGGGCTTGCGGCAACTAGGAACTTGAAAAAATGAAGGAAAATGTTTAAATAAAAGTGAAGGAGAATGCTTAAATAAAGCGAACACCCTCTATATGAAGCGGATTTTATTACGTTGACTTTTTAATTTTTTTTCTGGTAGCAAAAGTTATGAAGCACTTTTTAAGGGGGCCCTAGACATGTGCTAGTGACGTTCAAAATAGTTTAATCACAACAAAAAAAGTTAAATCACAAGAAACAAAAACTGAGAGTTGAGAGTGTCACCAACTCTAGTCACTGATTGTAAAAAAGTTACAAAAACGTTGGGTTTTAATTTATTTAAGCAGGGAATTATCTGTGACTCCAAAGTACGTTGTAAAAGTGTGATTTTTAGCAGAAGATCGTTCTGTAGAAACACGCTGTACATACAGTGAATTTTATTACGTTGACTTTTTATTTTTTTTCTTCTTATAGCAAAAGTTCTGAAGCATTTTTTAAGACGGCCCTAGACACGTCCAAAAGAGTTTAATCATCACGACAAAAAAAAATTAAATCAGAAGATACAAAAACTAAGAGCTAAGAGTTTTACCATTTCTACGTCACTGATTTTGAGACACGAGTACTATCAGGAAAAAAAAGTAAATTTCAATATAAATTAAAATAAGAATAATAAAAAATTTAATCTCAATATAAAAACAAATGTGTCATTCAAATAAAGTTTTTGGTCAGTCGTCTCAAGTAGACCGTCAGACGTTTTAATTTTAGATACTTTTTATTATTATTCTTTTTTGTCAAAAATTACGTACTTAAAAAAGTAAAACTTTCCAAGCTTGCAAATCGTAACAATCTTTCATAAACACTTTAATACAGAGCGAAAAAGTAATTCCAAGCTTGCCAGTCTTAATAATCTTACAAATAGACTTTAATACAGGGCCTTCACATAAATCTGAGAGCCGCGTGACTAACGTAAATATGCAACCGATGAAAAAAAAAATGTAATAAACTTTAGCAGAAAATATTTGGGAAATTTTAAAATATTTCCAAGTATAGTAACATGCAATTTATGAAGACGCTTTTCTTGTTTAAACTGGAGTATAAACTGCGTCTTCTTTAATTTGAAGTTTGCAGGTATTATTTTATTTTATTTTTGTTATTAAAGTTGGTCCCGCATTAAATTTTTTCATCAAAAAGAATTTTGGCAAATTGGAGAACATACCACTCGTTAAATGAACAACGCTTAAATTGTAAGAAGAAAAAGAAAGACAATTGTTTTAATAATTTTATCCAACGCCTGTTTACTCGTATTATGAAGTCACAATAATTCCGATTTTATTTTATGAGGTCTATAAAACACTAGTGGAATTATGAATCCATAATTAAACTGTTATTTAAAATCGGCATTATTATAACTTCATAATAAATAGCTGTTGGATAAAACTATGTACTGTACTCGTGCCTTAACAGCAAATAAGTCACGAAAGGAATGTTGAATATATTATGAGGTCTATAAAACACTAGTTGGAATTATGAACCTATAATTAAACTGTTATTCAAAATCGGCATTATTATGACTTCATAATAAACAGGTGTTGGATAAAACTATGTAATACACTCGTGCCTTAACAGCAAATAAGTCACTCAAGAAAAAAATTCCTTTCGTGACTTATTTGCTTTTTAGACACTTGTATAATAAATAGCTATTGTACATTTTCAGGATTAACGTCCGGTATTATCGACGTTTTAGAATGTGACAATTTACGCAGGTTCTGTAAAATGTCAACCACAGTCAAATTGATACATGACCTTCAATTCAAATGCGAATTAGAAGTCAATTAAAATTCAATTAGTACGTCAACTCATTCATTAATCCCTAATAAATTTCTTATGTTTTGGGGAATACAATAAAGACAATGATTATTAATTGATGCCGACTATTTCCAATTATAATTCTGTGCGGTTAGAGTTTAAAAAGCATTTACTTACAATTATTATTATTATAATATTGTTATCACTATACAGTCTGTTCCAAAACGGAAGTTTGAAACTCAAACATCTTATTTCTAGTGGTAAAACAAATCGAAACCTTTTTAACCATTTTTCTCAAAACTGCATTAACCGAGATAATTATGTTGACACCACCGTTTGAAAACTGCAGATTTTACAAAATATTTAATTTAATTTTTAGAGAGTACGTAAATCTCTTTTCATAAAAAAATCATCATTAATTAATTAATCTTTTAGTGTTTGTTACTCATCAAATTCAGTTACATGTCAAAATTAATATAATAAAAATTAGCTTGTAGATTTTTTACTTTTTTTTATCTTAATTCAATGAGATTTTTCGTTGAATTAAAAAAAAAGAGGAAACTAATGCGTGATTCGAATCTAAGTCTTTCAGATTATAATAACTTAACCTTCACCCCTACACCCCCAAACCAATTCTACAAAAGCCGACTTCAGAGATGCCGATTTTTTGTCAAAAGCGTCGATCCTTCAATCGATTCAGATCGATATCGATTCAAATAAAAATCGAGGAAGAAAGTATCGATTTATACAAGATCGATTTATACAGGGTGTTTTATTAGCTCACTATCAAGCTTTGCCATTTGAAAGCTTACAATTTTAAGAAAAAATCCTTCGGACACATGTGCGATTTCATTTATTTAAGGAAATAGATTTCAAAGTTTTGATTCTAATTATTTTAAATCATAATCATTTTACATAAATTGCTCAAAGGTCAAAATCGTGTAAATACATAATTATAATAAATGCTCAAAATGTCCTTCTCCTGTTTCATCAATGCAAGCTTCACAAAAGACGAACCAAGGAGTTTCTCACTCGAACGAAAAGGTAAATTTTTGATAATTATTTTTTTTTTGTTTCTTAAAATTATATAAGTTTCCAAACGGCAAAGTTTGTCGGCGAGCTAATAAATCACCCTGTATTTCTTAAAAATTAAACAGTGTCAAATTTCAACATTTTTACTGAAATAATAAGTAACAAAAATAAACTATTCTAAGAATTGAAAAGGTATCAAAAAACAAAACATATTTTTCAAAGTGTAACAAGAATTATTTAAATAGAAAAGAACATAAAGCAATCTTTCCTTAAAATTAAAAGTTCGTATATCCAATAACAAACAATAGTATACATATTTCTTAAAAATTGCATGAAGTCACGAAGTGTAATTTTAAGACATAAATAAATTCAAAATAATCTGTGATTTCTTCTTAAATTAAAGGTACCACTCTTTTGTATTTGTACTACACAAAAAGAGCAATTTTGATAGTCTTTCAGACGGTAGTGTATTTCTGTTCTCCATTTCTTCAACATAAATCAAAAATATATTTGCGATTCGATTTCTTACAAATTAAAATCGATTCAATTAGATCGAGAAGATAATCAATAATTTTAACTGAAAAAATCTCTCTTTTGAAAAATCGATTTTTAAATCGGCATTCCTAGCCTACTTAGCTCACATGTAGGTTATGCTTCCCAATAAGCAAGCTTGAGTGAATATTGCATAAACGGAATGGCGGAGCTCAAACAGAGGCTCATGATTTTTTTTGCATCTTTGCACCCCTAACTTCCATCACACAGAAAATATCAAAAAGAATTGTTGCTCGTTTTGCTTTTCTTTACACCCTGCTTCAGTTTAAAATGTCAGTTTTGGAACACCCTATATAATACAATTTCCTATGTCAAGCAATCAAATCTAATCTTATTAATTGATATGTCGTGAAGTAAATTGTTCGCGAGTAAATTTCAAAATTCAACGATCATTATTTTCTTTATTTTAATAAAATGCCACCGTTATTGGTATGTATTGGGCAAATTTTAAATTTTTTCCTAAAATTTGAGGTTTCAAAATATTGGTATTTATTTATTTATTTTTTGTAATTAGTACAATTAGGCCCAGTTTTACAATTGCAGCTCAACTTTGAACCAAGGTTGAAACCTTAGCGACGATTATTTCAACAATTGTCGTGAAGGATTTAAGCTTCGGCTCAATGTTAAACCGTCGTTGTAAAACTGGACCTTAGTACTCCATGAACAAGGAGAGATGCAATCGTAACGGATAGACATTTTTAAAAATTTTACATTAAATAAATCCCTGGTGAGATAATTCCTGTGGCACGTAAAAATAGTGTCTAATCATTCTTAGAAACTCGCAGAAACAAATGATGGTTAATCTTTTAATAGATTAGGGATTGGGGATGAGAGATAACACCACCTTTTAGCTTCGACACATCAGGAAGGCTTACCATGCGCATCGAAGAAGCTTTCTGTGTTTAATAATGAAAGTGCTTTATCTGCATATTTTATTTGTTTATAGAAATTTGCACTTTGCTTTTTCGATTTTGTTTTTCACGTTGACCTTACTTTGATCTATCTTCTTTCTTGTCGTTTTTTTTTGTTTCAATTAAGAATAAGATTTTTTCTTGGAGATAGAACACTTTCGGGTAATTTTTGATTCATTTTAAATTTAGCTTTTAACTTTACCGCGTAATTTAAATTGCACAAGAAATTTAACTAAGACCAATAAAATATTACATGTCACGAAGGCTTACGATGCGCATCGAAGAAGCTTTTTTGATGAAAAATAAAGAAATGGATTTTGACCGACCACAGAAAAATATTTCAAACTGTTGTGAAGTTTCACTATAAACCTGAAATTTTCAAGGAAATAAATAAAATAAAATATTTAGTACATTTAAACCAGACAAAATTTAAATGGGTTTTTAAGTGTTCTTTATTAAGGATAGTTATTACTATTTGATTGCTTTTTAAAATTGTTTCAAAGTCCAAAAAAAGAAAGGAAACGCGCAGAAATGTTTACGACGATCAGTACAACAAACAGACAAATGAATTATAATATTTGTCAAAATTAGCGAAATTAAGAAGTCACAAAAAAAACAAGATATATTAATTTAACGTAATGTAATGTAATCTTGCGATCGTTACGTTAATTTGTTATTTATCCTTGAGTCATTTCACAATATCAAAGTTTTGTTGATCAACAAAATCTTTTCATGTCGTTGTTTACACCGCCCCGTTTGTTTTTCTTTATTTTTTTTTTTTTTTTGCTTCTGTGCAAACACCAATTTGCGTGCTCAAATCGAGCGTACCGTCCCATCTGAAACTTTTAACTGAACGTAATTTACCGAGACAAAAGCGAACGGGTTGCCTAATTCTCCATTTCCTCATTAAGCCCACTCGGTAATCAGTGGTACCATAACAGTAGCGGCAAGTCCTGATTGTTATTAGTACGCAGGATCCTCCCTGCACCCTCCGAATTAAACATCATCATCTCTTACGGCCAATTCAAAACGTAAACGTGCCGGGGGCACATTGTAGATAAATCAGATTTAATTTAACTTAACTCATTAAAAGCCATTTCACGCTTTATTGCTTTATAAGTCTTTTGGTTTTGTTTCAATTTGTTATCATTTTTTTATTTCAATTTTTTTATTGATCGATCAATGGTGTTTTGTTAATTTTTTACTTTTTACTTTTATTTTCTTCAATTTTTTTATTGATTGATCGATGGTGTTTTGTTTAGGTTTATTTTTTAATAAATTTCAGTTTTTCAACTCTTAATTTTTTACTTTTTACTTTTATTTTATTCAATTTTTTTATTGATTGATCGATGGTGTTTCGTTTCGGTTTATTTTTTAATAAATTTCAGTTTTTCAACTCTTGATTTTTTACTTTTAACTTTTATTTTCAATTCTTTTCTTGGATTGAGCAGAGTTAGGTTGAATTTGCTTGGTTTGGCAGCCCTTGAGATCAGCGTTCAGAGTTCAGCTTAGTTTTAATTATTAATCGTTATTTTTAACATTTTTTGTTTTATTCTTCTCTTAAATTTTTTTGATTTTTAATTACTTTAAAATTTACTTCGTGGGTTGGACTCACTTAAGTTGGCTTCAGTTAGGTTGGACTGAGCTGAGCCGATTTTTATTCAATCACAACTTTTCTTGAATTGGGATTACTTAGGTTGAGATCAGTTAGGCTGGGTTGACCTTGAGTTGATGCATTTCATTTCATAATTTTCATTTTTTTTCATTGCGCTGCAAATTTTTGTGACTAAAATTGTGTCAGAAAGACGAAAAGAAATCCAATGATCTATTAGTGTGTTGCTTGACTTTGTTTTTTAATGAATTTCAATTTTTTAACTCTTGATTTTCTAGTTTTATTTTTATTCTCAATTATTTTCTCGGATTGAGCAGAGTTAGATTGAGTTTGCTCGGATTGAACAGACCTTGAGACTGGCTCAGCTTAGCTTCAATCATTAATCGTTATTTTGTAACATTTTTTGTTTTATTTTTTATTTTAAATTACTTCAAAAATCATTTCATTGATTGAATACTGTTAGGTTGAATTTAATTATGTAGGGTTGACAAACAATTTCATTTTTTTGTAATCTTTTTCTTTAGGTTGGGTTGACCTTGAGAGGGATTTCTTTTTTAATTTTTTTGTCAAGATTTCTTTCTTCTTAGATTGGGCTTAGCTCAGTTGGGTTGACATTGAGATAAACTAAAACTATTTTTATTTAATTTCATTTCTTAAATTTTTGTTTAATTTTTTATTTTAAAGTACTTAAAAAATTATTTCATTGGTTGAATACTGTTAGGTTGGATTTAATTATGTAAGGTTGACCTTGAGATAAGCTGAACCGATTTCTATTATATTTCAATTCACACATTTGGGCTGAGTTGACCTTGAGAATAGTTTCATTTTTAATATGTTTTTATTATTTTGTGATATCTCTTCTTGGGTTAGGCTACCGCAGTAGGATTCAGTTGGGTTGAGTTGACCTTGAGACCAATTTAATTTTTAATTTTTTTGTTCTTTTTGTGATTTCTCCTTGAGTGAGGCCCACTTAGGTTGGATTAACCTTGAGAGGGATTACATTTTTTATTTTCTGTGAATTTTTCTTTTTTTTAGATCGGGTTTGGCGGCGTTGAGTTGAACGGATTTTTATTGAATTTCATTTATTAATTTTTTTGTTTTTACTGTTTTGTGATATCTCTTCATGGGTTGGCTCTTGTAGTGGAATTCAGCTGGGTTGAGTCGACCTTGAGACAAATTTGATTTTTAATTTTTTTTGTTTTTTATGTTTTGTGATCTCTCCTTGGGTTGGGTCTGATTTAGGTTGGATTGACTTTGAGAAGAATTCCATTTTTAATTTCTTGCGAATTTTCTTTTTCCTCAGATCGAGTTTAGCTGAGTTGGGTTGACCTTGAGATGAGTTGAATCTATTTTATATTGATTTAATTTTGTAGTTTTTAGTTTATTGTATGATCTTCTTGGGTTGGGCTTATCTAGATTGACTTCGGTTAAATTGGGTTGACCTTGAGTTGATCTCCATTGAATCTCTTCTGGGGTTGGGTTCGAGACCAATTTCATTTTTAATTTTTTTGTTTTTTTTTGTGATCTTTCCTTGGGTTGGTTTCACTTAGGTTGGATTGACCTTGAGAAAAAGTTCACTTTTAATTTTTTTGTGAATTTTCTTTTTCCTTAGATCGGGTTTAGCTGAATTGGGTTGACCTTGAGATAAGCTGAACGTCTATTTCTACTTTCTCTTCTTCACTTCCTTTACTTTTTTTTTTAAACACAATTTGCTTTTCTTGTTCTTTTTTCGTTTGTCCTTAATTTAATCTCAGTGAATCAAGGTCATGTGTTTTCATTGAATTTATTTTTTTTATTCCTAATTTTCTTTGTTTATGTTTTCTTTTCACATACCTAAAATTTTTTGAAAATAATAATAATAACATCTCTATCTTAATCAATAGATAGTATTTTTGCTTCTTCAATTCTTCAATTCGTCTTCGTTTTATTTTGTTTTCGGATTTATTTTCTCTTTCTTTTTCTTTGTGTTTCTTTTTTGGTAACGTTAAGTAAGGTAAGTCAGTTTCGATTGGAGCGAACTTCGCGACCATCCCCTGGACAGCTGTTTCGATCTTATTTGGGGCCTCTTCAGGAAGAGAACTGCGGTCAACTATTCACTACAGTCGAAACTGACTTATAACTAATTTGGTCAATCAAGTTGGATAATTCGTGACCTTACTTCTGTCTACTCTATTTCTTGTATTTTTTTTGTTTCAAATTCGATTTTATTTTATTTATTTTTTTTTGGGTTTCACGTTCTATTTTTTCCGATATTTGATCCATCTGAAATTTCGCTGCACTTTGCCGCCTAATTTAATTTATTTAAGGAATTGAATTAAATTTCATAGTACAAGAATGGCGGGCGCTAAGTCGACCAATCAAAATTCAAAAATTCGTTTCCAGATTGAGTCCACGCGCCCAATAAAATATCACCGCCTCTGAAATTGAATTATTTATTGTGCCGGTGATAACGTCGCGGAATAAATTATCGCGCTTTGTTGAAAAATTATTTATGCTTTAATAAAATTACTGTTTTACATAAATTTATGTTATTTTTGTTGTCACGGAGGCGATTTATGTTATCGGGGGAATATTAAAAACAGTGGAATGCGCGCTCCTCGATAAGCTTAATGTATTTTTCAGTATTAAGTAATTGAATAGGGAGATTAGAACCGTGTTGTGTGCTTGCTGGCGCATTAGATATCTTTTTCTTTTTCTTTTATTTTTTTTCAGTTGACGTCTAAAATAATGCTTTGAATTCAAGAGGACTCGCACGATTTTTAAATCTTCTCTCAGATATCTTAAATGACGCTTTCATCTGGGGCAGTTGCTTAATAAGCAAGTTAAAATATAGCGATGCCGAGGGGTTGTAAAAATTCCGCTAAACGTTCTTCCAATTTAGGTTGCGTTGACGTCGGTGTGTTGCTAGACCGGCCGTTGCCGCTGTTCCGATCTCAGTCGCATGTACGCTTAGTGCAATTTTTACAAACCTCTTGACATCTCTGAGTCTTAAAAACCTATCTGTTGCAATCGTAAATCAATGGGCGCGTTCAAGGACACTCAGCGGCTGATTTGTTTACTCAGCAATTGTTTGTGATGGGCTCACATTAAAGTAAAAGCCAATCACAAACGATTGCTGAGTAAACAACTGAACGCGGCCTATGAAATCGTTTTATCATTACTCAAACCGAGGACTAAAGAAATCAGTTTAAAGCTACACAGTTTAAGAGTTTAAGAAAACCAATGAATGCGTTTAGTTCAATACACGGACCGAGGTCGAAAGGAAATGAATTTATAACTGAACTAATCAGAATCCACTTTTGTACATACTTAGTCGGAGCGTAGCTAAAACGAGCCAAACTGTTTTGTAAAATATGAAATAACGAAATGATTTCAAATTTTAATATTATTTATTTAATCTAGATTAAAAACCATTACAAATTAAAAACGTTATCCACAATGCAATGGCATTTAAAAGAATCATAACTATCATCAGTAATCGATTATATAAAAAAGAAAAAAAATGTTAATGACAACCTCGTGATGTTACTATTAACATGAAACGTAGCAGCAGATTATTTATTTACTCTGAAACTTTGGAAATAAATAAATTACGCATTATTTACGTAATCGTGGGCGCATTTTTGTTAAACGCATGTCATCGTCAGGGTCTGGTTTTAACGAATCCTTTCAAACAAATCGTGTTTCTGTCATCCGTCGCCCCTCGAAGAGACCACGACGTTCCCAAGAGACCTCAGAAGGAGAGTTTACGACCTGCACTAACAAGCAACTACTTATACAAATTATTGTCAGTAAACAAACGATAAGATCTGTGTATGTTTATAATAGTTTACATGCATGCAGAAGCGGCAAATGTGACGTGATGGATTGGGATTGTGCCACTGACTGAAAGTTGCTGTTTTATTATGTTGTTAAAGTGACAAGAATCGTAAATCAAATCAAGAGTTTGAGAATCTGCAGAAATACCAAAACAAAGAACTAGAAAACGAACCCTTCTGTTTTAGGGTAGTTGCACAGAAATCGCATTAAAATTTAATCCTTGTGTTTGTCTTCGAATTATCAAAAATTATTTTCCTATACTCTCGTCAGTTCTGTAAATTATATCGTTTTTTTAATTGAGCTTTTAGTTTGAAAAATGAAACAAAGAAATCTTTTTTGGATGTCTTGAAAAGTCGTTTTACTTATTAAACACTCGCTTCAACTTCTCTAAAGTAAGAGATGACTATATACATTCCATTTATACAACCGTCGTATTCGGTGATGCGTCGTACGTTTTCTTTAACATTTGTGTAGTCAAAATATCATTGTAACTTTTATTCATTCGTCTTTGGATTGTCAAAAATTATTTTTCTATACTTTCGTCGGTTCTGTAAACTACTCTGTTTCCTTAAATGAGCTTTCAGTGTGAAAAATGGAAAAAAGATTCATTTTTGGATGCCTTGAAAAGTCGATTTACTTCTTCAACACTCGCTTCAACTTCTCTAAAATAAGAGATGACTATATACATTCCAATAATACAACCGTCGTATTCGGTGATGCGTCGTAGGTTTTCTTTAACATTTGTGTAGTCAAAATATCATTGTAACTTTTATTCATTCGTCTTTGGATTGTCAAAAATTATTCTTCTACACTTTCGTTAGTTCTGTAAACTATTCTGTTTTCTTAAACGAGCTTTCAGTGTGAAAAATGGAAAAAATATTCTTTTTTGGATGCCTTGAAAAGTCGATTTATCTATTGAAAACTCGCTTCAACTTCTCTAAAATAAGAGATGACTCGGTACATTCCATTTATACAACGGTCGTATTCGGTGATGCGCCGTACGTTTTCTTTAACATATAAAATAGCGACATCTTACTATCGCTTTTTGACCTAACATTGCAGTAGGATAGACAAATTGAAGCGGGATTTGCTCCTAATGAGTCCCCCATGCAAGGCGGCCATGCTTGCTGTCAAAGCATAATGAAAGATTTTAGAAAAATTTTGTGCAAATCGTTTTTGATTGCAGTGAGAACCTCGAGCAGCCTCTGGACAGCTGTTTCAGCCCTGCTTGGGGCTTCTTCAGCAGAAACGTAGCTCGACATTCCCACTGCAGACCAAAAACGACTTGCCCAATTTATTCGCAAATGCGATGTAAGAATGATGAACATATAAAATAGCGACATCTTACTATCGCTTTTTGACCTAACATTGCAGTAGGATAGACAAATTGAAGCGGGATTTGCTCCTAATGAGTCCCCCATGCAAGGCGGCCATGCTTGCTGTCAAAGCATAATGAAAGATTTTAGAAAAATTTTGTGCAAATCGTTTTTGATTGCAGTGAGAACCTCGAGCAGCCTCTGGACAGCTGTTTCAGCCCTGCTTGGGGCTTCTTCAGCAGAAACGTAGCTCGACATTCCCACTGCAGACCAAAAACGACTTGCCCAATTTATTCGCAAATGCGATGTAAGAATGATGAACATATAAAATAGCGACATCTTACTATCGCTTTTTGACCTAACATTGCAGTAGGATAGACAAATTGAAGCGGGATTTGCTCCTAATGAGTCCCCCATGCAAGGCGGCCATGCTTGCTGTCAAAGCATAATGAAACAGCTGTCCAGAGGCTGCTCGAGGTTCTCACTGCAATCAAAAACGATTTGCACAAAATTTTTCTAAAATCTTTCATTATGCTTTGACAGCAAGCATGGCCGCCTTGCATGGGGGACTCATTAGGAGCAAATCCCGCTTCAATTTGTCTATCCTACTGCAATGTTAGGTCAAAAAGCGATAGTAAGATGTCGCTATTTTATATGTTCATCATTCTTACATCGCATTTGCGAATAAATTGGGCAAGTCGTTTTTGGTCTGCAGTGGGAATGTCGAGCTACGTTTCTGCTGAAGAAGCCCCAAGCAGGGCTGAAACAGCTGTCCAGAGGCTGCTCGAGGTTCTCACTGCAATCAAAAACGATTTGCACAAAATTTTTCTAAAATCTTTCATTATGCTTTGACAGCAAGCATGGCCGCCTTGCATGGGGGACTCATTAGGAGCAAATCCCGCTTCAATTTGTCTATCCTACTGCAATGTTAGGTCAAAAAGCGATAGTAAGATGTCGCTATTTTATATGTTCATCATTCTTACATCGCATTTGCGAATAAATTGGGCAAGTCGTTTTTGGTCTGCAGTGGGAATGTCGAGCTACGTTTCTGCTGAAGAAGCCCCAAGCAGGGCTGAAACAGCTGTCCAGAGGCTGCTCGAGGTTCTCACTGCAATCAAAAACGATTTGCACAAAATTTTTCTAAAAAAAGTTTTCTTTAACATTTGTATAGTCAAAATATCATTGTAATTTTTATTCATTAGTCTTTGGATTGTCGAAAATTATTTTTCTATACTTTCGTCAGTTCTGTAAACTATTCTGTTTTCTTAAACGAGCTTTCAGTGTGAAAAATGAAAAAAAGATTCTTTTTTGGATGCCTTGAAAAGTCGATTTACTTACTGAACACTCGTTTCAACTTCTCTAAAAGAGAAGTATGACTCGATACATTCTACTTATACAGTCGTCGTATTCGGTGATGCGTCGGGTCATACGATTTCTTTAACATTTTTGTATTCAAAACATCATTGTAATTTTTATTGATTTCTTCCAAAATTCTTTTCATTGCATTTGATTTTGAAAAATCCTGTGGAACAGAAAAAAGTTATGCATTTTCCTAAAAGTCAATGTCAAGACCAGTTACTCAGAAAGTAACTTCAAGCGTGGTCAATCAAAATTTTTCGTCGTAAATACTTTAATACAGAGCTTCCATATAAAACTGAGAGCCATGTGACCAACATAAATAGGCAACCTGTATGTCTGCTCGGACAAAAAAAGGCTAATCATCCTTGGCTACGTTTGCAATTCAATGTATTTAGGATTTTCTTTAACACCTTTCACACGAGAAAGTTAAAGATTCTCACAGAATTTAAGTCCAAAATAAGGCCCATACTATCACTTTTTAATCTTGTTTAAATTCATATTTCATTTGTTTTATGAACTGAGGACACATGAACTGTGTTCGAATGCGTGAACTTTGTGGCCCACCCTCGTATAAACAATCATTTTCAAATTAATTGTGAATTGTGAAAAATTTTCTTCTTATTGCTAGGAGTACTAAAATTATTTTTCCATCCTTTCGCGGGTCCTATAAACTACTTTGTTTTTTTTAATTGAGCTTTTAGTTTGAAATATGATGCCAATCCTAATCCATTTTAATACAATACAATATTTTGTTTTATTTTTTTAATTGAGCCCTTAGTTTGAAAAATAATGCCAATTGTAAGAATTTTTCCTAAACACTTTAAACTAATTTATTTTTACAAAAGTTGTGCGGTCAGTGAACTGAGTTTATTTAGATTTTTTAATTATTAATCGATTGCTCTGTTTCTTTAATAGTATTTACAGGGTATTCTTTGGGCCATGACAAAATTCGTCAATTTTTAAAAACACTTTGACTTATCGTCATACCTACTTTATTTTTTTATTCCTCTCATTCGACTTTATTTTAATTAATTTTTAAATAATCGAATCAAAGTTGTCAATTTTTAAATCATTTTGACTTATCGTCATACTTTATTTTTTTATTCCCCATTTGACTTTTATTTTAATTAATTTTTAATTAACCAAATGACCGTATCTTCTGGTTTTTGTTTTAATCGATTTCATTTGTTTTGCTTTTACTTTTAAACGATCAATTAATCATCTTGTTTTTCTTTTTGTTTTCTCTTCAGTTTGATATTATTTGATATGACTTTTAATTTTTTAATGATCAAATGATCGTCTTTTTTTTTGTTTATACGATTTGACTTATCATAGATTAAATTCTTGGTTGTGACGTGAAAGTCAGTTTTTGTCAGTTGTTTCGATTTATATCATTTGTTTTTACTTTGAAATTGTCAATTAATCCTCTTCTTTTTGTTTTCTCTTTTTTTTTATTTTACTTCACATTTTGATTTTTTATTTTTTTAATAATCAATTGATCGTCTTTTGTTTCTTCTTTTAGACGATTTGACTTATCATAGATTAAATTTTTGCTTGTGATGTGAAAGTCAGTTTTTACATCGATTTGACTTATTGAGGTTTTACGCAGTTTTTACTTTCGTCCTGTCTTATTCGACGATCGTCTTTTGGTTTTACGTTTGATTTGACTTGACTGTATTTTGAGTACTTTGATTTTGATATAATCAATCTCTTTTTTGGTTCGAGTTGATTCAAATTTATTTAAAATTATTTGTAAGTCTTTTACTTAAAAAAAAAAAAACTATTCAGATAAGCCTCCATTAAATAAGACATTGACAATTCCGACCCCTTGAAAGACCTCTAGACATTCATCGACTCTCATTGGTCACTAAAGGTTCATCGACCCCCTTTCGAGTCTTCAACGACTTCAAAAGGGTCGATACCGACAATATCTCACTAGAATTTAATTTAGGTTTCAAATGTGTATACAAATATCAATGTTTCATTAAAAAAAAATAAATAAAATTTCACAGTTATGCACCTGTCTAAAAATTGTTAAAATTTTCCTACACTTAAATGTAACGGTTTTTAAGATATCTTGAAATTTAATTTTAAATGAAACATTAAGGTCCTTTTTTATTTGTTTTGTTAATTTTTTCAATTTCTTTGTGTTTTATTTGTACATATCTGATAATACCGGGTGATCAATGGAATTCATAATTAGAGGAGGCTGTGATTGGTGCTATTTTATGCTGTGTGGTTGTATACAATGAGAAATAAATAATAAGTTGACAGTTGTCATATTTGAGGTTATGCTCGCGCTTTATACAATTCTTTTTATTTTGTATGGATGCTGGTTTAAATTGTTTTTTAGAATATTATAGGGGAGGGAGTGTCCCACAAGACAAATTCGTTCATTAACAATCATTAAAAAAGAAATAAATGTCACAATGCAGACGCTTAAAATTTTTAATTTCAAACTATAAGCCTGTGTTGCCAACTTTTTGGAAAATATCACGGCCTGCTTTAATTATAAATTCCGTTGATCGCATGATATAATTGTGTAACTCAATAAATATTTTTGATTTGTCGACAATTTACTGCGAAAAATTGTCATAATTCTACCAAAATATGCCATTACAAGAAACAATTATTGATAACAAGAAAACTTATAGAAATAGGTATAGGGAATGCTGATGCTAATCGATGTAGAATTTGATTCTGCATCTCATGATGCAAACACATACAGGGTGTTCCATTGACGAAAACTGAGTTTCGGGCTGTTAAACATAACAAGGTTCGATGCCATATTTTGACCATCCCGAGAATTTTTCAGGGATAAGTGGGATATGATTTGAAAGGCCGAACATTATTCGTTCAAACGACGGGCAACTTGAATCTTGAAATTTAATTGCGTCGTAAATACATTCTCTTAAAAACGAAAGGTCACCGAAATATTTTTCTTTTCAGAAATTCGAAGATATCTCAAAAATCGTTACATTTAAGTATAGGGAAGCCTTAACAACTTTTACTTGGAATAACGTGCAGAAGCAGAATTTGCAATAAAAAGTATAGCATTCCATTTGAAATAAGAAAGTTAATGGCGACTTCCGGAATAATCGAAAGTGATATAAAAGTGAAAATATCTTAGATTGAAAGATCACTTCCCCCTAGGGCGATGTATTAATTTTTGGAATGTTTTATGTTAGTTTTTCCGAAAACTTTTAATAGGCCACTCAACTTGGGATATCCTGGTTTTGTAATAGACGTTTCTTTTTAAATTCAAAATTGGAGAAGTTAAAGGGGGTGGTAATTCTCGTGTAGTCACCCTGTGCCTTCTCTCAACTTTACAATTTGGTGTTTTTCTTTCGGAATTCTTGCAGAAATAGTAACATCCTTTTCGTGTTCGTATTCATTGTCAAGCTATGAGAAAGTTCCATCCATTGCATACGCTCATTTTTCCATCGTTGCAAACGTCGAGCTTGTTAGCCTCAATGATCTCCGAATTAATTTAGAATGCGTCCCGTCCAGTGGATGTGCGTTTCGTGGGAAAGTGGTCAATGGTTTATATCGCCGGTTTATTTCGCGAAGCCTCACACACAACGCACTCTAATTGCAGTATCCGGTTGGCTACGTTTCTGTCTGACGGATTACTTACGTCCGTCTGGCAACCGTAACCGCAGGAGCTGTTTAACCGTAAAACCCAAACAAATTCTCCGAAGCACTTGAACCGTAATAATACTTTAGATACTTGATGATGAAGCACAGATTTAATAAATTTTAAAAATCAAACTCAACTTTCCTCTCTATTTTCCCTATTTCTCCTATCTTGCATGTAAGTAAGTGTAAAGCTGCTTTTCCTGCTTGGAAGATTGGGTATTTGGGGATTGCCGCTATTGGTTTTCATTATCACGTGATCAACGATAACCAATAACTTTCGTCCAGTGAACGACGCTAAAAAAGCCAATGTGAGGAATCCCTAAATATACAATTCTCCAATTCTCCAAATCTCCAAAGCAGGAAAACTAGTTGAAGGGTTGATACTACATTATGCCCATTTTTCTTCTTTTGCAGTGTGAATCAGGATGCAGTCTTTGGGGGAAAGCCCTGAATTCAACCTGCATGTCCGCCTGCGTAAGTAAACCACCAAACCCTTTCGCTCTTTGAGCTCAGCAAAGTTAAGATCGACGGTCCTTTTCCAGAATACCACCAACATACTATCAGCCAAGCAGCTGTATTGCGTGATGGGATGCAACGACGCAGTCACCATTTACATCTCCCAGTTGCGCTCTTACTTGGGGACTCCCCCACCGCCTGCCTTGGTGGCGGATTCCCTAACTTCGAATTCCCTAAAACTGGAATGGAACTACAAGAAGCCCGACGTGCCGGGGCTGAAGTACTTGGTCCAGTGGAAATACGAGGAGCACTCGGCCAGCTGGCAGTTCTACAAGAACCAGTCACTCGGGTTAAACGACACCATTTTCACCGTGAATAACTTGCAGCCCTACACCAAATACAGGGTGAGCGAAATTACTTTCTCTAGCATCGTTCCAGTTTCTTCCTTTTGGTTTTCCCCTTTCGCCAATTAAGTTTCCCTATTGGTCAGTTTATTTCCTGGCTTCGGAAATGTCAAGTCTTGTGTCAAGTAGGAAAGTCATTATTTGACAAAATTGAGAAACATGGGTTGAGTTAAGTCAGTGGTCCAAAATACACGAGATCGCCAAGTAAACGGTCGGACCAAACCACCTGATCAATCAGCAATTGGAAAAACTGATCACGTGGTTTAGTCTGACTAGTTTGGCCGTACACTTACCGCAGCCAATATTGACAAAAGGGGAAAACCAAAAGGAAAAGACTGATTTGTCAAATGACTCTCTCTCCTACTTGATATTTTTCTTAAACTAAAAAATAAATTGACAAATAGGGAGACCTAATTGACAAAGCGATGGACTGGGGGTTAACCAAAATAAAAGAAGCCTGTAATGGCATGTTTTTTTTTTTGTCTTTTGTAGTTCAGGGTGGCCATAATACTGTTCCAATCGACGGAGCACGTCACGTCAGCGCAGAGCGTCGTCATCATGACTCTACCGGCCGGGGTTCCAATCTCACCCCCATCTAGTGTACGAGCGGTACCCGTGGATTGCACCCGCATCAGTGTTAGCTGGGAACCCGGTCCCTTTCCAAACGGCCCTATCCTTTCCTATGTGGTGCGCATTACAGATAACGACATCTCAAGTTATTCCGCCCTCAAGGTTTGACGGATTCAATCAAATTTCTTTGCCCGTCCCCCCCTGCGCTGCCCCCTCTCTCAATAAAAACCACTTGCGTTCTCAACTTGCGCTTCCTTCATCAAAAAAAAAAAAATAATAATGAAATAATGCACTTCTTGACTTCCCCCGCACCTTTATACTTTTAAAGCAAATCTAAATAAATCCTCATGGTGTTTGATGGTCCTGTCTCGACTAACAACCAGCATGCCTTCTCCTCTGTTTATGTTTATGTTTCCCAACGCTTTTGTAGCTTTGTGTCTTCTTTTGTTTTAATAATTTCGCCCCCCATCTTTCATTACCCCAAATTGTTTGTGCAGGACATACCGGCGGAAAAAAACTTTTACATGTTCACCTCGTTGAAACCGGGCAAAAGGTATAACGTTTCGATTAGCATGAGCAACGGGGTTGGCACCGGCCCTGCTGCTTATTACGTGGTTCGGACTCCAAGAGAATCAGCAGGTACGTCCCCCTCTCCGACATCCACGCCCCATTTTAATTCACCTGAAATTGCAGTGAAAGACACTCAAGGCCCCGTCTTAATAATCGGAACCGAGCATGAAATCGTTGAGCAAGGGGTGGATATCATGGACGAACCGGTCACTTTATACTACACGGAGCACCATGTCAAAATCAAAGGTGGCTATTAGATGTGCTGTTGTAATTATTTTACCACCCCTCCTTGTTTTACAGGCGTTGCGATTCACGTCAAATACAATTTGCTCTTCATATCCGACTCGGATAGATACATCTACAGGATGCCCTTGTCAAGGGAAGCAAATTTCCGCAAAACCGCAATCCTCTCGCCGAATCAGCTCGCCTTTCACCCCCTGGACCTATCCATTGATTGGTTGAACGAGCAATTGTATATTCTGGGCGAGGTGAATTACGAGCGGAAGATGTGGACGGTGACGCGTTGCGGATTGGACGGCCGGGGGCTCACCGTCGCCGTCGCCGGCCTCACCATCAAACCACACCACATAGAAGTCGACTCTTACAACGGGTAAGTTATCAAACCAAACTTCGTCAATCAAAAAGAAACAGAACAAAAAAAAAAATTGGGGCGCCCCCAGGTATTTATTTTGGATCATACACGACGGCAACAAGAGCGGGCTGTATCGTTTAGACCTGGCCGACATCAGCAACGGAATCAAGCACGAAATCAAACCGGAACTGATTTTTTCCGAGCCGAATTTGGGAGCGTTCATCGTGGACCACACGAACTTCCTGTTGCTCGTCTCGAACCAAAACAACAAGACCGTCAACTCGGTTTCCCTGGATGGGTAGGTGTTGGTAATTTCAGCAAAAAAGGCGACCCAAAGTAATCAATCATCTTCCGAATTGCTCGCAGGAAAGAAGTGAGCGACGCCAGGCCTAAAATTAGAAACTCGATCTTGCAGAAGGTCATCTCGATCGCCACGGCGAATAAGAAGTTTTATTGGACCGACGGGAACCAGGTGTTCTTCGAGGAGTACCATCCAAACGACGAGATTTACTTCCACAATTCGTTTAACGCGTTGATGAAGGAGAGTTACTTGAAGGTGATCATCAACTTGCCGATTTCCCAGCCCGTTCCGGTTCCTATTAACCCCCCGACGTCCATGCAGGCGATTTTTGGGAGTAACCGGGCGAAGACTACGTGGAAGCCCCCTCATTTACTAGGTGGCCAAGGTAAACAATAAAATTTGATCACCTCCACCCCCATTGCGCTATTTTTGCGCTTTGGCTTTCAGGAAAGGGCGCTTGGCAAAACTGGTCTTACGAAATCTCAGTTAAGGACCTCACCACTAACGAGATCCACACCTACCAGAACATCAACACGACGTCGTACACCATCCACAACTTAAAAGAGGACACCGAGTATATCATCAAGGCCGCTGCGTATACCAGCTCGGGGAAAGGACCTTGGTCTTCGGAATTTAGGGGACGCTCCCTTAAAATATCCAAAGATGGAAGGCACCCTACGATTCTCTGGTCTGCCTCCGAGGGATTGCTCAAGTCGGATGCGACCGGCGAAAACGTCGAAACCCTCATCCACCAGAGCCTGATGAAAGATTATTATTTCACGGATACGGCTTGGTACGAGGATAAGATCTATTTGGTGTCGAACACGTCGCAGATTTTTTGGTATAACATCACGACGCACAGACACGGAAAGCTCACCAACATCGATTCCGTCGGGAGCATTTCGGTCGATTGGATCGGCAAGAAATTGTATTGGTCGAATCCAAAGCAGCAATTGGTAAGGCGCTTCTCCCCCATATCCCTTCACCCCCCAAATTCTAATCCATCAGTTTTACTATGTAATAATAGATAATGAGGGGGAGCCTCAGTGGCGTTGACAAGGAACCCCTTCCGATTTTGACCATCGCCAAGGAATTGATAGTCGACCCCATCAAAGCCTACCTGTACTGGTCTACTTTGTACGCGGTGGAATGCTCGCGCCTCAACGGAGCCGAGCGCATCATCTACCACAGCGCTCAACTATTTTCCGGGAAACAAGTGATGGGGTTGACCCTCGATATTGACCATCAGTACGTGTACTGGATAGTTCGGGGGTCGGAAGGGTCGAATTTGTTCAGGGCCCCGATGGCCGGGTCGATGCAACTCGAAGGCACGCTGGATGAGAAAGTCACCAGTTTACAAAAGCCGGACATGCAAGGACCACTGTGTTACTTCAACAACCGTCTGCTCTGGTTGCAAGACGACAAGAACGCGGTCATAAGCAACCTGGAAGGCGGGAACATCGCCGTCGTGAACGGAAAGAGTCTTTCTGGGCTGAACATGGTGTACATCATAGATTCGACCCTCAACGTTCTTCCAAGTAAGCCCTCCACCCTCACATTCCCCCCTCACGATATAACGTAACATTTGTGCGTTGCAGACAGCACAAGCGTCACCTTGGATAATATTTCGGTAGTGCCGGAAATCGTGGACGTCAACTCAGTGGAAGTCCTCGGTAGTTGGGAGTCGTTCAACATCACCTGGATGCCGGTCCAGAGGGTTAATTACGGCGACGTTTTCTACGAGATTAAAATCGAATCCAACGGCATCGTGGATCCGCCGGTAATGATTATTTTAATCAGGTGCGATGTGCACCGGTGATTTGCTTTTTGCGTGTGCAGGTAACTACGACCACCCCCTCAATCAAATACTGGCACGTCGTGCCTCCGTTCTCTGAAATGCAAGTGCAACTGAGGGCTTTCACGTATTGGGGCTCGTCGACCCAGATTCGCCTCGTCCTACATTCCCCCTCGTCCACACCGTCGGAGCCGGAAAACCTTCGTGCGTACATCACGTACCGTCGACATCATAGTCTGGCGCCGATTATAAGCGCGACTGTCAGGTGGGATAAACCCACGAATTCCAACGGGGTCATCCAGAGCTACAAGATTTCTTGCTGGTACATGGAAGAAGGCGAGCGCGAGGATGTGTGCCAGGACGCGGAAGCCCCCCCAGACGCTCGCGAGTACGTCCTCAACGACCTACTCCAAGACGAAATTTATTATTTTCAGGTAACCCCCTAATTTTCAATTACGTCGGCTATGTGGTTCAGTTCTTATTCGCTACTGCCGTGGAATTTAACTTCGGCGTAATTCCTGTACATCACCCGGGATGGGCGCCACTTTAGTTTGTTCAGAAATTGGAATTTTTGGATTGGAATTGAACTTTGTCGAACGTCTTGTCACAGTCACATACTGCAACCAAAGATGTTGGTATTTGCCAAGTGACTGAATCATTATCTCGCTCTGCACAGAACTATATAACCACAATCCCCCTACTTTCTGTCTTTAACAAGGGAGACAGACAATCGACCAATCAAAACAATCTCTGAAATACCAAGCGTTCCTCTCTCACGCATTTAAGCGCGTGTTAAACGTTGGGTAATGTGATGAAATTCAAAAGAAAAATTATAGCGGAACGGAAATGCCGTGAATATTTCGGAAACAGCGCGGTTCGCTTTGAAATCAGCCGACAAAGGAAGCCGCCTCGCCTGAAGAGGTAGAAATTGCAACGATTTGCAAATGTGATGACATTTACCAGTGCCGCAGTAAGGAAATCTCGAATCTAGGGCTAAATATATAATATGCGCACCCCCTTGAAAAAAATAGTAATAAAAGACGAATTCTGGATGCAAAAGCGCAAACGCAAGAAAGCACATCTTCAACCCTTTAACGAATGCACTTGTCTTATGCTGCTGTCTAGGATCATAAAATCGAACCGAAATGATTTTCCACCTCCACTTCATCTGATAAGCGACGAAGCATGCTGACCGATTCGAAGCAAACTCGAAATTTTTTTTCACGATTTTTTATCGACCCCTAAACAGCGTCAGAACGCGAAACTGCCACTCTCATATGAGTAAAAAAAAATTCCAACGAATCCAATAGTTGCCTCGAATTCTGGACACGAACGCGCGCAGGTCCGGTTTTCAAAGAAAAAACGTACGTCTTCGGCCATTTAGATAATCCACTGGCCTTACGCTGTTATCTTGATCGAAAAATCGACCTGACCTTCACTGATAGAAACCTTTCATCTCATTATTCTTGCATAGTGCTGTAAAAGTAACGAAGAAGTTTGTACTCGCATGTATTCGTTACTTTAGATTTCGGTACCCGTTACAAAGTATTCGTTACTCGTTACTTTCGTTACTATAGTACAATAAAATAATCAGATAACATGCATCAATATAATTTTCAACTTAAAGGTTACTTTTATAACAATTTTGTTTATCAAAACATACTCAAAATTCAATTACTACTTATAATCCGTAGACGGTGTACAGGGCGATCGAATTGATTGTCCTGATCCTATACTACTTTCCGCGAGCTTCGTATCAATATTTAGGTCTACCAGACGAAGATTGGCACGGTAAGCAGGGGAGTGCTGGGAACATTCACAAAACTTACATCCAAATCAAACTTAATTAATAAAAACATCCGGTATGCGTAAATATTGATACGAAGCTCGCGGAAAGTAGTATAGGATCAGGACAATCAATTTAGATCGCCCTGTATATAAGTATAAACAGTTGATCAGGGTTGCCAGATTTTCCTTGAAAAATATAGCCAAACTTATTACAAAAAGTAGCCCAATTACGCCAAATTCCGAAATGTAAAAAAATATTAATAATTGTATTAATAAGTACATTATATTATTTCAAAGCACGAATAAATAAAAAAAATTGTAATAATAAATAAATAATAAAAAACAAAAACCAATTATTCATTAATTTGACAGTTGTCACGGAAAAATTCTTTTATGTTTTTGTTTTCTTTTTGCTAAAAATAATAGCAGGAAGAAGCAAAAGAAAATTCAAGCAAAGAACAAAGATATACGAACAATAAGACAAAGAAACAAACAAGAAAAAATTAACCATCAAAAAATCAAAAACAAAAGTATATGAAAGAAACGGCAACAAAAGAAGATCGACAGCAGTTTTTCGGACGAAATAAAAAGTTCGTAGACAATAAAAGCAAACGAAACAAAACAAAAGTAAATAACATGATTAAAAAAAAAACACGAAGAAAGGAACGACGAAATACAGTGCATAAAACAAAAGAAAATCGTCAAAATGAACTATTCTTTCTTGTTTTTGGTTTTGCTAAAAATAGAAGCAGAAATGAACAAAAGAAAAAACTAAAATAACCTGCAAAAACAATCCGAAAGAGAAGAGAAATGAAAGAAGCAGCAACAAAATACAAGCCATGAAGCGAAAAAAAGAAAAGATCAACACCACCAGGCTGAATGAAAAAGCAAGTTTTTTATCAAAAAATTCGTAGAAAATAAGAGCTAACGGAGAACAAAAGACGATCATAGCTGATGGAGAAAAAACAAATGAAAAACTACGAACTACGCAAAAGGGCTAATAACAGCTTCTCGGACAAATCTAAAAATTCGTAGAAAACCAAAGCAAACGGAAAAAGAAACGGACGATGAAAAAGTCAGATAAAAAAGATAATAATGAAAAAAAAGAGACAAAATACAAGGCGTGAACCAAAAAAAAAAAAAAAACAGAAGATGATATCGACACCACCAAGCTGAACGAAAAAGCAAGAGTTTTTCATCAAAAAGTTCGTAGAAAATAACAGCTAACGGAGGACAAAAGACGATCACAACTGCGATGTACATAAAACAAATGAAAAACGTTGAATTACGAAAAACGGCTAATAAAATGTTGCTGGGTGTCGTTATGTGAAGAGAATAACAAAAGTGGCCCAAATCAGGCGCCAGGCGCCAAATAAGATTTTTAAACGCCAACAACTATGTCAAAAATGTAGCCGAAATGGCGGAATTTCGTCCAAACTGGCAACCCTGAAGTTGATAAACAATCGATTAAAAACGTAAACAACTTATAATTGAAATTACTAATAAACAAGGAAAAGAAATCGGGCCACTTGTTCCGCGCTCAGTACGAAAATTTAATACTCGGACTGTACCAGCTCCGTCCGCAGTACTTGGAAGGGAGTTATCTCATGTGGCTGCATCGAGCACAATACTGTGGACTTGTGGGCGTTTTTATTGTTTGGAATTAAATATTTAAAGTATGTGGTGATTTGCAGCGACTATTACATGCTTTTTTATATTTTCAAAGAGAAACTTTCTTCTATTATCTCTCTAGGATGTGTGAACATTTTGACGATTAAATACATTTAAATCTTTTAGTCGTCGAAGAAAAAAACCTGAACTAACTCGCATATCTTCCCTCTCCATTCAATGACAATGAAGCATCGTAGCCGCGCAAAGGTGGAAGGAGTGAAAAGTACATTCGGCGTGAAGAGCGTCCGTACTAAGTGGGCGCAATTCTTAAGCTTGCTAATAAATTACCAACCGATCGGAAGCTCGCACTCTTTCGTATCGGAACGTGAGTGAAATCGTGCGCTGTGGTCATACGAGTAACGAAATGTTTTGACAAGTAACAAATCGGTAATTCGAGTCGCATGTTATACCCGTTACTCAGTAACGAATACATACGATTTACAATAGCACTATTCTTGCAAGATATTTATTCAACAGTTTATTTATTATTTTTGTTTATTTATTTATTTATTTTTTATATTATTTTATTTTTATTCAACAAAAACAACTCAATTTTTGTTTGAAATAATACAAATAAAATGCGACATCCTGTAACTAAAATTTACGGCCCTCCGCTTGATGCAACCGGGGTCGTCGTACCCTCCGCCCCAGCGGCCCGCTTTGTTACGTATTAAAAGCTGCTGCTTTCTTTAATGGCATATAATAAAGCGATATACTGCTTGAAGAACTTCTTAAAGTAACAGGCGAGATTTTACGCACGTTTTAACAATAATATAATAGGCGTATACAGGATGGTTCTCGACGACTTGAATATTGAACTGTAACATCCTTTCCAGGTCCAGGCCTTTACAAACAGCGCGGGTCCTTCCGCGACGGTCCAAGTCAACACCAGCGTCGAATCCCCCCTACCCACCCTGCTCGTCGCCTCCACCGATTCCATCTTCATTCAAGATATCGACTCACACAAAAACAAGTATTTATTACACGGCATCAGCACGCCGGTGGAAATCGCCTATTTAATCAAGGAAAACAAGTTATTTTGGTTGAACGACATGAAGGAACTGTTCGTTTATAACATCGAGAGCGACAGCAAGAGCAAAATCGCTGACCTGAACGGAACTGCCGTCACCCTCACCGTGGATTGGTTGGAGAGGAGTTTGTATTACGTCCAGGCGAACGGGGATGCAGAAGGAAGCTCCCTGTACAAGTTGGATTTGAATCATTTTGAGAAGGGAGTGATGAGGAGCGTTCAGATTTTCAGGACGCCGGCGGCGGTTACCAAAATCGAAGTGTCGCCCTTTACAAAGTAAGTCATTCTGAACGCGCCCTCGTTTCCCAATAATTCTAAAACAGTTCTACCATTTCGCTGCTTGGATTATATTTAGAAAAAAAAAAAACAATCGAAATGCTTAAGGGGTCTTTTGAAGGTAAGTGCTCTTGCTTTGTGCGGATGACCTTGACCTTCTTTTTTCCTGAATCACCTACGCCGCGCTGGCGCCGTAGGCAATCGCCCCAGAGTGATCCATCATACATAAACGAATCTCTCTTCCTTTTTCTTGCTTAAATGGAAATTAATTTTTTAGAAAACTCTACTGGGTCGAAGCCGATCAAAACCATCAGAACCGCCTAATGCAGTGCAACACGGACGGTTCGGGCATCGAACCATTCTTCGTCGAGCGCATCTACGAGAAGGTCTTCGCACAAAACGAAGAGGACGTCCCCTGCAACTGCCCCATTTACCCGGCGGTCGAAAAAGCCTTCACCATCGATCACTCGGACTACAGAACGAAACCCCTCCTGATCTTCATCGATACATCAACCCGCGAAGTCATCTCCTCCGAGAAAGAAGGCTGCTACTGTGAGGTCATCGCCAACAATTCCCTGCTCGGCGACAGCATGCCCTTGCGAAATCTAAAATCAGACTTTAGCAACTTGTATTGGACGAATTCAACTCTGGGTCTGGTCTACACCTTGAAGAGAAGCGGCGGTGTGTTGGTGACATCGAAAGAGCAGGTGGACGCTCGGGATATGCTGATCTTCGGCCCTCACATGCAACCCTTCCCGCCGAAGAAGTGCCTCACGCCGAAATTCAATCGGAACATAACGGTCTCGCTAATTCGCGAGACGGCACACTCGTTAATCCTGAAGATGCCCGATTTCAAAATACATCCGGAGTGCAGGAATATTTCGATGGCCACGATCGAGTACCGGATTTATTACATGCCCTACAACGAGGAGGATTCGCTTCAGTGCGACGAAACCTGCACTCGTACGGTTACTTTTGATAAGACCGTCGAGATCAACGGATTGAGGCCCTATTCTAAATACCTGTTTTCCGTTGGGGTCAGTAATTATTATAGCAATTTGAAGAATCAGAATGAGAATGAGAATGAGAACGAGAACGAGAATGAGAATGAGAATGGGGTGTACATCGGACGAGGGATCGTCTTTCAAACCGCAGTTGGAGGTAAGACCCACTGTTTTAAAAATGTAATTTTTTGAATGGACTTCTTTTGGGTTTCAATTTCATTTCTTCCCGTGGTTGCGGTTTTTATGATAAAAATTACATGCGATACAATGCTAAAGGAAACACGAAACACGAGGTCCAAGTTCCAAAAAAATTAGGACTCGAACCCAAATCGTCTGGATACATGCCAAACCGCTTTGGCCATTTGACTATTACGACCCAGAGGTTCGAGTCTTGTTTGCGGCAGATTTTTGTCAGCCTTTATTTCTCTTAGTATCAAATTATTATTTTGTACAGGGCGCAACTGGGTTATAATCTTAAATCGCTGCAACCAGTTGTAAGGGCGCGCGAGAATTAAGCACCCTGATGGTGCAACCTTTTTTTAAGCGTATGGGCAGGGTTGAAAAGTAAAAAGAGAGTGAAAGGAACAAGATTTTCTTTTTATAAATTAATATAAAGGAGGAAACACTAACAGGAAGACAGAAAAATTCTGTCACTTTAGAGATTTGAACCCGAGAATTTATTTCCACCTAATTCTAACCTTTGTTAGATTAATTCGCCTGAACGCCGGGATCGCTTTAGTTCAGTGGTTTGAATGTTCGGCGCGATACCGAAAGGCTCGGGTTCAAATCCTGGAAATGACAGAATTTTCTATTTTCCCGTCAGTGTTTCCTCTTTTATATTAATTTATTTAATTCAGCACTGACACACCATTTCCTTTATACTTGAATTTCTTTTTGCTTCAACCACCACAAAAAATTAAAAATTAAATAACTACATATTTTTTCTTAAGAAATTTGTTTGTAAGTCGATTTAGATTGCCAAGCATCCTCCACATAGCTGCTTCACCCCCTCCCCCCCTCTTTGAGGCGTGGCCAACAGAGCATTAGTTCGAGAACTCCAATGCAATCCAATCGACCTATTATTACATAGCGAACTAGTAGCTACAGGTTTGCCCCAAAATGCTAGTTCAAAAACTAACCGTGTAACGTCGCGAGTTTTATTAACTTTCTTTTCAATTAAAAGTGTTAAAACTCAAGGAAAAAAATTAAAAGTTAAATTGAAACAATTTTTTTCTTATTTAAAAAAAATTCAAGTAGAAGAAAAAATGAGTTCAACCCAAACTCTACCTAATCCAAGAAACAAATCAAAATTAACTTAAAACTCAATTAATTAAATTAAGTACGACTCGTGTGATGTCGCGAATTTTATTTATTAATTCCTTTTTCAATTAAAAATGGAAAAGGAAAAAATTAAAAGTAAATTAAAAATTTATTTTTTCTTATTTTAAAAAAGTAAGCTGGAAAGAAATTGAATTCGATCCAAGCTCTGCCTGACCCAAGGAAGAAATCAAAATTAACTTAAAACTCAATTAATTAAATTAAGTACGACTCGTGTGATGTCGCGAGTTCTATTTATTATATTTGTTTTTAATTAAAAATGTTAAAACTTACAATTTTTTTTCTTATTTAAAAAGATGAAACTGGGAAAAAATTGAGTTCAACCCGTAGTCTATCTAACCCAAGAAAAAAATCAAAATGTAACTTAAAACTCAACTAATTAAATTAAATACAACCCGTGTGATGTCGCGAGTTTTATTTATTATAATTTTTTTTGCAATTAAACATGTTAAAACTCAAGGAAAAAATTAAATTAAAATATTTTTTTTCTTATTTAAAAAAAGTAAGCTGGGAAAAATTGAGTTCAACTCAAATTTTATCCGAAAAAATCAAAATTAACTTAAAACTCAATTAATTAAATTAAGTACGAGTTTTATTTGTTATAATTCTTTTTTCAATTGAAAATGTTAAAATTCAAGAAAAGAAATTAGAATGTAAATGGAACCAATCTTTTTTTATATAAATAAAAATGAAACTGGAAAAAAATTTATTTCAACTGAAAGTCTACTCAATAAATAAAATTCATTTATTATATTTGTTTTTAATTAAAAATGTTAAAACTAGCTTTTTTTTTCTTATTTAAAAAAATTAAACTGGGAAAAAAATTGAGTACAACCCTTAGTCTATCCAACCCAAGAAAAAAATCAAAATTTAACTTAAAACTCAGCTAATTAAATTAGATACGACCCCTGCGATGTCGCGAGTTTTATTTATTATAATTTTTTTTGCAATTAAACATGTGAAAACTCAAGGAAAAAATTAAATTAAAATATTTGTTTTCTTATTTAAAAAAAGTAAGCTGGGAAAAATTGAGTTCAACTCAAATTTTACCCGAAAAAATCAAAATTAACTTAAAACTCAATTAATAAAATTAAGTACTACCCGTGTGATGTCGCGAGTTTTGTTTATTCTTTTTTCAATTAAAAATGGAAAAGGAAAAAATTAAAAATTAAATTAAAACAATTTTTTTCTTATTTAGACACAGTAAGCTGCAAAGAAATTGAGTTCAACCTCTACCTAACCCAAGGAAAAAATCAAAATTAACTTAAAACTCAATTAATTAAATTAATTAAGACCCATTTCAAGGTGAATTCAATCGGGCAATCCAACCTAACTTTATCCAATCAAAGCACAGACTTAAAAATCAAACTAAAAATTTGAAACGAAATCAAAAACAAATATCAGAACTCATTTGTTGGAATTAAGTCCAATGTAAGCGGAGCCAATCCAACTCAACCTAGAAACGCAAAAATTTAAAAATTATCTTATATTGTCCAAAGACCTGATTTTTAGTTTTTGAAAAATTATCGCATATTGTCCAAATATCTGATTTTTAGTTTTTGATAACTTATCTCGTATTGTCCTTTATACGAGCTACCGCGAGCCCCTTTTTCTTTTCTACCCAAGCGATTGGGCCTTACAGTGTGAAGCGTTTTCCTCAAATTCTCTTTTCCTCTTTTCTCTGAAGACGCGGTTCCTTAATAAATAATTAATTAATTAGCGCCAATAAAATGAAAGCGTTAAAAAGGGGCTGAAAATCTTAATTTTACAAATAAAAATAAGACAAGAATATTACAACTAACAATAGAAAATAATAAAAATTATGGGACAATTTTAAAAAATTTCATTTAAAACAATGGAACAATATAATAGAGTACAAAATTCATTTTCCTATCTGTTAAGTAGGGAAGCTCTCCACCAGAGAACCTCTTTCTTTTCCTTTTCGGATCGTGACTCGACAGTGGCTCCTTCACCTTCCCGGAGCTTCTACCACCTCACTTTACATACACGAACGCTTAACTTTCCGGCATTACATTTATATTATCAATTTCGACAAAAGAACTTGTTACTTAAATTAGGGCCGAAGAACCCATTACTTTCCTTGCTAAATTCAAAACTTGCCCAGGAGCTGGTTCCCTATAACGTGTCCCTTCAGAATTATGATTTTTGTATAGGCGTATAATGTTTTTACACGGTTATTTCTCACGCCTCAGCAAAAGAAACGCATTTCTTTCTGCGAAATAAAAAGGGGAAACGCAAGAACATTTAATATTTCAAGGAAAATAATTTATTTTCTGTGTTAAATGAAGCCAGAGTACTTAGTCTCGGCTCAACTTTTCTCTTTCTGATCGGTGAATAACATCAATTGGTTGTCAATTTTCTTTTTTCTCAGTGGTAGCCTTTGTTTACGTCTCAAATTCTTCGTCATTTAGACAATGCCCCCACACTAGGAGCTGGCACCATCTATCTCCATTTCCCTTTTATCCGGCTATATTCCGGTCATCAAAGTGACCTAATAAATACATGGAGAACTCACGTGTTTTGCGGTTTTGCTTGAGGGACGGGGAGCATCTCCTCCGATGTCTGAAAGTGATCGGATGAAGTTTTTTTTTTTTTGGTTAGGACTGGATGGATGGAATCAGAAATTTCAAGTATCGACAGAAATTATCAGGAGGTGCGAGGAACGGGGGTTAAAAGACAAAAGAAAATTATCACTTGCAAGGGCTCTTCGTGTCCTTGAAACCTTTGCCACTGAATCTTACAACGCTTTAATTTTTACTTTTCAAAATCTGTGATTTTCACTTAAAACAAAACACTTTCTACTCACGCCTTTTACAAAATTTTAATCAACCCCCGACGATACAAATATCCATCCTCTTGCTTGAACGTTTGTGGTTTGAGTTCAGAAATTAGGGCCAGGAATCGCTCTATGCCCGTTTCTTAATGGATTGAGATTTAAGCCCCCTGTCCGTCTTATACACAATATTTTTCGTCGGAATGAACGAAATCTTATTTTTTTTTTTAGAAATGTCATTAAGGAAATTAAGATAAATAAATTACAAATAAAATATTCAATTCAAAAATGTTGATAAACAATTTAGTACAAATTCAAAATACTTTTCGGAGAGGAAGAAAGAGAGAGGGAGGCATGTCATTTTTGTACAGAAATTAAAGCAGTGCTAGTTATGAAACATTATGAAAAAAATTCAGATAAGCTTACGAAAACAGTTACGAAATTTTTAACTCTTCTTGAAGTGCACTACTTGCTTGGACTTGGTGAACCCTCGATTTCGGCTTCGAGTTCACTGCCCTTGGAGTCATGAAAGCAGACAAGTATAGTGTCTGAGTAACCTGCTTTTACCAGTCATGGAATATCCAGATGTTTCATTTAGCTTATACTGTAAGAATTTTTTGACACTGATCGTATATTTGTATTACAAAACTGATAAATAAAGGGAAACTTGCAGGTTCCTTGTAAAAACACTCACACTGTGTAACGCCGTGCATGTTTTGTAGGAAAATCCTTAGTGTCGCGTGCATTCGTGACTCATTTTGCATCTGGCGATCAGTTGTGCAGCGCAGCGCCTTCGGAGAATTCTACTCTGTTGTTTACATTACCCCGCTGTCTCATCTGTATCTCACATTTTCCTCACGACGAAGAATAAATTAATTCTGTAAACGTAAATGTCACATTATTACAGCTGGTTATTGAAATAATAAAGAAAACTAATATGTTCTTCAATCTTCGAATCCTGTGAAGAAGAACTGTTATTTCAAAGTCATTAGTTGAGCGAATTGTTGTCGGCTATGAGATACTATGACGCAAAAATGCGTTGTCTCCATTCAACAGCGTTTATTTTTATTTTCGGTAAGCTTCACAGCTAAATTTTTTAAATTTGCAAGTCGACAAACAAACACATTTTTAAAATTAATTAATATTACGATTTGTATGTTTTACACTTTAAAAGCCCCGTTCGTATTGATTTAAGAAATTCTTGAAACTCGAAAAATTAGGGGGTGGTTTTTTATTTGTTACCCACCAAAAAATTTTTGTATTTGAAGTCCCTTCTAAATTGTTTACGCAACACAATTTTAATGACAGTTTAGGTGGCGACATCGCCCAGCCAATTGTTGACCTAACGCGTTTTTAAAAATAATTTCAGGTTAATTTCCATAACAAAACATGTTTTGGTTGGTTAAGTGTTTTATTAGAAGCAAAAAAAAAGTATTTTGTTGGTGTTATTGTTTTTGATACAAACAAGAATTTTACGGTCGAAATTTATTAAGTAATATTGATTGAAAAACGCGAACAAACGCGTGTTTACAATTTTTTAATCGCATGTTTTCAGTTAGCAATTCGCTGTTAGCCAATCGGACAGTATTTTATCACCTAATAAAATGTATAAATATACAAATTTATTCGAAAAAAATTATCAAGCGCCGTTATATAACGCCGAAAATAATAAAATAAGTTAAATGGCCCCATACTAATTAATTATCTTCATGTTATACTCTCTCTTACTCTGGTGATTACTTTTTGGAGATTTTTTTTTTCTAAGGGGACAACGCGTTGAAAGTCAATTGAAGAGCTTGTTATTTTTTTCGGCCTCTAAAACACATGTCTACTAAGGAAAAATAAAACAAAATAAATTATTAGTTACACGCATTCGTAAAAAATAGTAAAAATATCAACATACCGGTTGAAGACTCTCACTTCAACCAATACCAACAGAAGACGGTGGATGTGGGTAAGGGATTCCCAACCTTTTTGAAACATCGATCTCTTAGGGGGCAAAAAAAAAGTTTCATCGACCGCCTCTTTCCCCCATTTCAACTCTTTTTAACTCCTTTTTTCATTTGTTAAAACTAAATTTAAAAGCATGTCAAAATGGCAGGAGAACACGTCTGTAACTTCGAAATTTTCTTTTCTTTTTGACATGCCTTCAGAAATTTAATTTTAACAAATGGAAAAAATGACTCTTTCGATTACCAATTGAACGATTCTGGAGTAGGATTAAAAATTAATTTGTTAAAAAAAATTATAAACAGTCTATTATTAGTTGTAACAAAACGTCACCTACCGTCCGCTTAAGAAATTAATGAATCTATCTTAAATAATAATAATCTCGTCATATTGAACTGCTTGGAGAGCCATCTATTGTCCCAAAGTGAAAACCATTTAGACTTCCAGTAAAAACAATGTTTTAAACTAAATTGGAAATAAAGGTTTATGATTTTTTTTTAACTTATTAAAAAAATCGTAAGCCTTCTATTAATTGTAACGAATTGCATTTAGCGTCATCTATGATCGAATTTAAGAAATTATTTAATCTATTTTAAATAATAATAAGCTTATCGTATTGAGCTTTTTAGAAAGCGATCTATTGTTCCAAAGTTTAGATTTCCAGTTAAAAACAATGTTTTGAATTGAAAATATGTACGAAAATCATCCCACGTAAATGTCATTCACAACGCCATCAGTCGTCAGAAAGTAAGAACTATTTTAATTTAGTTTATTATAAAGCCGTTTTATCTTCACGTTCTCAGCAAAATCCTTGCCTTCTGACTTCTCAACGATATTAATTTCTGAATTGCCTGACAAAAGTGCAATCAAGGCGTGATAAGAATCTTTACGAAGCGCCATCTCTTTACCATAAGGTGAAACGATTTCAATTCAAATATTTGTAACAGCATTTTGTCTTTGGGCTGACGTTTCATGCTGCCCTCGCTATGATTTTATTTTTCGAAATTACGTTTACATTGTCAAACACAAAACCGTCGTTTTTGACTGCAATTTTAATTTTTAATTACAAAACGCTTGTTCTGCCCATTTACAAATCTATTAAATTTAGCTGCAGCACGTCAACAACAACAAAAAAAATAATTCACGCTGATGATCGAAGAAAACGCATTCTTTTTGTTACTTCACAGTTACTAAATTGTTCTCGCACGTTAAGAGTTCACGTCGTTTAAGCCTTCACTTTAACGTATCTTAATGGCCATTCATCTCAAGGGCAGGGGGTCCTGTGTTTAGAGGAAGTAATTTCTGTTAAAAAATAAAATAAAAACAGCGATTCATTATCTAACTACTTTATTTAAATACTAAAAATAAGCTTGGGCCCAGCGTTTACATCTTGGTAACTTCTTTTCTTTTTTTAATTATTTTAAATGCTAGATAAACGAAGAGATCCTAATTGTTGTAACTCAACTTACTATGTACACCAAATAAATACTTGTATAAATTAAATAAATCTAGTTATCCACGCCGATTAATACGCCTGGTAGATTCCGACTCCTCCGGGTTTGACGAATCCGTACCCGGAAGCTCCGGGGATCACCCCGCTGGTTCCTTTGGCGGGCGGTGCAGGTGGGAAGAGAATGGGCCCTCTGTTATTTCTTGGATCGTTGACGGCGTTGTACGATGCGTGTCCTTGCACTTGAAGGAATCCAGCGATGAGAATGGAGACAAGGCACAAAAGAACCCGCGCCAATTGCATTTTGATGAATTATGAATACGTTTTCGATGACGTTAGGGTATGTCTTCGGTCTTCAGTTACCGGCACGGTACGTTTGTTTGTCTGTGATAATCTGCTATCACCTACTCAGGTGCATAGTTTTATATAGGCAAATTGTGCAGCCTCGAAAGCCGAGGTTGCTCGCAATAAAATCGCGGCTTACATTGACCGGGAAACGAGGCCCCCACGTGCTCACCCAAATGATCACTCACCCTAGAAAGAAACGTGCAAGACCCCGGGCGACAATGCAGACGCTTGCGACAGACCGCCGGAAAATCGCCGATTTTACGGATTTTTGCGCGGACACAAGAAACGGCGGACTCCGATGGTCACAGTCTCGGAAAGAAGCATTTCACCATAGCGATTTTTAACCCGTAACTCTTGGTGGTGATGGTGGAGGAGGAGGCGACGGCGGCGGCGGCGTCGCCATTGGGCCGTGACAATTTCATTTACATTCTGCATACCTAATAATTAATGCTAATTAAGCAATTGCCGTGTAGTTAAACATAGATCATTCCTATGCGTGTCCTCTACAAGGCAAATCTTTATATCCTTGCTCGCCTTTTTCTTTCGTTCCTCGTCGTCGTCGTGTGCGCGAAAT
The DNA here is from genome assembly GCA_036172665.1 of Prosopocoilus inquinatus. Lineage (NCBI taxonomy): Eukaryota > Metazoa > Arthropoda > Insecta > Coleoptera > Lucanidae > Prosopocoilus > Prosopocoilus inquinatus. The sequence goes on along the minus strand of CM069871.1, from coordinate 9,271,725 downwards.
TAAGGATGTGGATAGAAGTCACGTATGCTATTAACACTTTAATTTGCTTTTAACGTTTGCAACACGTATCCTTGTGCATATAGGAAAACTTAACGGAGGAAAAAAAGGCGCTAAATTACACGTCGAAGTCCTCGATTGTGAAACATTTCGCTGCAAATGTACGAGAATTATCTCGAGGGACGGAAGAAAAGTGACTGTGTACTTAATTGTCAATCATCGACGACCTCTCAGCTTCCTCGAATCATAAAACGTCATGGCAGCAACTAATTTATAATTTATTAAATTGAATGTGTGCAGTTTCACCTTCCGGTTGGTGCGGGTTGGGTTGGGGTGGAAAATTAATTTAAAAGATGAGTAACAATCCCCAAACTAATTTAACCAAACATCACAAAAATAGTTTGGGGGGTGGACCCAAAAGATTTTTCTTATAATCTGGCCATAGTCTGTTGATGAACCAATAACGTCATGGCAGCAACTAATTTATAATTTGTTAAATTGAATGTGTGCAGTTTCACCTTCCGGTTGGTGCGGGTTGGGTTGGGGTGGAAAATTAATTTAAAAGATGAGTAACAATCCCCAAACTAATTTAACCAAACATCACAAAAATAGTTTGGGGGGTGGACCCAAAAGATTTTTCTTATAATCTGGCCATAGTCTGTTGAAGAACCAATAACGTCATGGCAGCAACTAATTTATAATTTGTTAAATTGAATGTGTGCAGTTTCACCTTCCGGTCGGTGCGGTTTGGGTTGGGGTGGAAAATTAATTTAAAAGAAAAAAAAAAGTGCAAGATTCTCGCATTACCAGATTCTTTTTGGTCGATTTAATTTACTGGATGAGAAACAATCCCCAAACTAATTTAACCAAACATCACAAAAATAGTTTGGGGGGTAGACCCAAAGGATTTTTGTTACAATCTGGCCATAGTCTGTTGATGAACCAAATGCAAGAGATCAGTCTGAGGGGACCATATTATCTCGGCCGATTTGGATGTTTATCCGATTGTTATAGTTAATATATTTGCAAGAAAAAACATTGGTATAAATAACGAATAACTCAAACATTGACGCTTTCGACGTTCTTCCTTTCTTCAGCGTACTTAATGTTGCCTGATTTTATTTATTGCAAATATTATTTGGCAATTCCTTTTGTCCTGTATTAATGGAAATTCTTGATTGATCTATGATTTAGGGAGACCTGCCCTGGCTAAAGGACAAAGACAATCAAGATTCAAAATCTCATCTATCTTTACTAGAGTCTTCGTACTTACTGTCAAATCTATAAAATGGTAACAAGTAGGAAGAAAGCGGTGAAACTCTGAGGATGTTGTTTTTTAAGAAAGGAAGAAGAACCCAACAAAGAAGAAAAAAAGTACAGTGGCTGGACGTCTTGGTGCAAAAAAAAAAAAAACTTAAATAGACATTACCAGTGGTAGCAACGACAGAGTATTTGGGCATATTGCATATTTGGACATATAAGGAGTTTTTTGCAAGGAAGAGAAAACGTCAATTAAAAAGAGAAGACGAACAGCGACTGGAAGAGATGGTGAAAAAAAAATATTTAAATGAACATCAGCAGTGGTAGCAACAAAAAGAACGTTGGCTGAAGAGGAGCAATAACACAAGTTAAAAATAAAATTTATTTGAACATTTCTTTTAAATTACTTTGATAAGGTTGTTTTGTAAAGAAGAAGAATAAAAAAGAATAGTGACTGGAAGTCGTATTGGAAAAAAAATTTAACTGAATATCAACAATGGAAACAAGAAATAGAAGAAGAAGAACGGCAGAAGTAGTCCTTTCGTAATAAATAACGAAACTTAAGAAGAAAAAGTCGTCATTTTTTTGATAACTTGATAATGATGACAAAGAAGACGAAAATATTAGCAAAAATAGAAGAAGAGTCTCGACATGATATCCCAAGGGTAAAAAAATATTTAACTAAAAATCAGCAGTGGCAAGGGAAAGAAGAAGAATAGCAAAAGTAGTCTTGACGAAATCGTTTCGTAATAAAGGCCAAAAGGTTGGCATCATTAAAAAGAAGAACAAGTGAACAGAACTTTTAAACAAGATTAATTTGAACATTTCTTTGAAATAACTTTGATAAGATTGTTTTGTAAAAAAGAATCAAAAGAAACTCCAATAAAAAAGATTAGTGACTGGAAGTCGCATTGGAAAAAAAAGTTAATTGAATATCAGCCATGGAAACAAGAAGAAGAAGAAGAAGAACGGCAGAAGTAGTCTCGTAGTCGTAATAAAGAAAGAAACGTAAGAAGAAAAAGTCGACATTTTTTTTGATAACTTAATAATGATGACAAAGAAGACGAAAATCTTAGCAAAAATAGAAGAACAGTACCGACAGGATATCCCAATGGTAAAAAAATATTTAACTAAAAATCAGCAATGGCAAGGAAAAGAAGAAGAATAGCAAAAGTAGTCTTGAGGAAATCGTTTCGTAATAAAGGCCAAAACGTTGTCATCATTAAGAAGAAGAACAAGTGAACAGAACTTTTAAACAAGATTAATTTGAACATTTATTTGAAATAACTTTGATAAGGTTGTTTTGTAAAGAAGAATCAAAAGAAACTCCAATAAAAAAGAATAGTGACCGGAAGTCGCATTGGAAAAAAAAGTTAATTGAATATCAGCCATGGAAACAAGAAGAAGAAGAAGAAGAAGAATGGCAGAAGTAGTCTCGTAGACGTAATAAAGGACGAAACGTAAGAAGAAAAAGTCGACATTTTTTTTGATAACTTAATAATGATGACAAAGAAGACGAAAATCTTAGCAAAAATAGAAGAACAGTACCGACAGGATATCCCAATGGTAAAAAAATATTTAACTAAAAATCAGCAATGGCAAGGAAAAGAAGAAGAATAGCAAATGTAGTCTTGAGGAAATCGTTTCGTAATAAAGGCCAAAACGTTGGCATCATTAAGAAGAAGAAGAACAAGTGAACAGAACTTTTAAACAAGATTAATTTGGACATTATGTTGTAACAACTCTGGTAATGGCGTTCTGTAAGGAAGAAAAAAGTTTCAAAAAAAGGAAGGATGAAAGTGACTTGGAAAAAATATTTAATTAAACAGAACAAAATTAAACAATAGACAAGTAAAGCCGCAGCTTACCCTGAGGATGACCTTTTATAAGGAGGAACGAAACGTTAGCAGAAGAAGAAATTATAAAGGAATGGAATTGAATGTTTGGATTACGTCTTTTTTTTTTATAAGTATCAATTATTCTTTATGAACAATTTATTTTTTCTATTGAGTCAAACAAATTTTGGTTGTGAAGTCCTTTCACAAATTATGTTAGACAGAGGAACTTGGTCATCATTGATCCAAAAGCAAATTATTTTAACTATTTCTTGTGCAGTAGTTTAACTTCCTTTATAATCTCTTTTGTGACATTTCTTTTTCTTTCTTCTTTAATATTTCTTTAAACTTGGGTCAATTTCTTCAATTAATCTTTCGTTTCATATCTTTTGCTACTTTCCCTATAGCTTCTCTTTTTTCAGCAATTTTGATTTTTAAATGACCAGTCCATTCACACTAACTTCTGCTTTTTTGAACTTTCCTTCTTGCCTAACTTCCTTTCTTGCTTTGTTATCATGGTGCCACTTTCGTGATACTTCTTTTTCTTTCTACTTCAGAATTTCTTTGTACTTCTTATATTTTCCTTTCGTTTCGTTTCCTTTTACTTCTTTACCTTCAACTTCTTTTTTAGCAATTCTGATTTTCAAATGGTCGCAACTTTTTTTTCAGCAATTCCGATTTTCAAATGGCCGATCTCCTAACATCAATATCCGCTTTCCATAACTTTCCTTCTCTATTGTTTCATGACACTTATTCTTCTTCTTTCTACGGCCTTTTCTTCCTTTCCTATCGTTAGATTTCTCTTGTGTTTCTTTTGCGGCACTTTTTTCTTTCTTATCCAGCATTTTTTTTTTTAAATTTGTCTTTTACGTAGTTCAACCGAAAACTCTTCGTTTTTCTGAAATTTGCCTTTTCTTCTTTCCGTTTTTGCCTCTTTACCTTCAGCTTCTTTTTTAGTAAGTCTGGTGTTCAAATGAAATTACCAGTTCACCCAACCAACTTCTGCTTCTCCTTGACTTTCCTTCTTGCCTGTTTCATGGTCCTCATTATCTTTTTTTCTTCTGTTGTTATCATTAGACTTCTTTCGTGGCGCTTTCGTGGCGTTCCTTTTTTTTTCTTCAATAATTCTAATACCTACTCAACTTGTGAGTTCGCCCCTTTGTTTTTTTTTTTTTTGGCTTAGAATTTGCGACATCACTCAATTATTTTTGACCTAATAAGAAGCTAGTTTGCATAATAACTTACTCCACACAAAGCGGCCAAATAATGGCCCTCCAGTGTAAATTTTAAACTGTGGATTGACAAATCAAAAATTGCAATGTCTCTTGCCATAAGTATTTAAGTATTTTGATAACTGAGTCTCGCCACCTGTGCGTCAGTTGAATGTTCAAGAGAATATGAAAAGAGTTTGCGATGCTTACACGCGTATCAGGAAGCGCGTGAATTTACTGTATAAGCGAAAAAGGGCGCGCTGTTTGATTAGTTAAAATTTAAAACATTTAAAGTAACCTTGGGAGAACGCTCACGATCTTTTGTAAAGTTATAAATTAAGTTTAGAATTTTCTTCTAATCAAATGATTCATTTAACAAAAAAGTGGTAAGAGGTAAAAAAAAAATGCCTTTTCAGCACCATCAGAACCACAGAACATCACCGTAACGGTCCTCAACCCGACCTTGGTGAGGGTGACTTGGCTGCCGCCCAAAGAATTCAACGGCGACACAATCTATTACGAAATCCACTGGCAAACGGAAGGAACTATATCGGGCATAAGACAGAAAGGCGAGCAAATGGTCATGGACAACGACATTCCGGTGGGCGCGAGCCAGTACTCCGCTTTCCTGCAAAAATTATCGCCCAACGAGAGCTACCTGGTGTGGGTCCGAGCGTACAGCCAAACCAACGACACGTCCAGCGACAGCACCAGCGTTAAAATCACCACGTTCCCCGAACCCGACAACATCACGGTTATTAATTACACGGCCTACACCCTCCAGGCCAAATGGAACGTCTCCAAATACACAGAGACTTTCGTCGCTGAGTACGCCCCATTGACCTCCAACGACTGGGAGAAGATCAAACCCCAAGATGATGGCTTGGACAACACCATCGAGCTCTACGTCGAGAATTTAAAACCGAAAACCCAATACAAGTTTCGTTTCATGCTCACCTACCCGGATTACGAGGAACTATACATTTGGCCCAAGGATTCCAGGTTTACTTTCGAGACCCTCGGTGAGTGAGTGCCACGCGGAAGAATCCACAAAAAAATGCATAAAAAATTTGTTGCTTTTTTAATTTAAGGCGATAGGCCTTCACCCCCCGGCAAACCCGAAGTTCGCTTCGTCAGTGGAAACGAGTCTAAAGTATGGTGGGAACCTTCCAGGGAAAATGGGTCCCCCATCATTTTGTATAAGCTTGAAGGGATGAAGTTGAAGACCTATCGCGAAAGACGCAGCACCAATAGAAGCGCTTGGTTCCATACAGCCCCATCTGTGGAGGAACAGGAATTCGAATGGGAGCAATTTTATAATGGGACGGGTAAGTTTTCATATTAAAAAAAAAAAAACGACCCAGTTTGGACAACTCAGCCAATCATTACTTCCAACGCTGTGGAATTGGGCTAGGCACGAAGAGCTTGGCGCTTGGTAAAATAATTTAATTGGCCCTTCATCCCTTAAATTTTTCTCAGAAACCTACTGGAAGATCAACGGTTTAAGCGACGAATTCCGCTACGCCTTTCGGGCTTTGGCACTGAACGACTACGGTTGGTCAGATCCAAGTGAGGACATCGAATTCGATCCCACCACCGCCGCCCTGCTCGCCGAAAAACCCGATCCGTTGATGTTGATTCTCGTCGCCATCTGCATCCCTCTTTCAATCGTCGTCGCCCTCCTCATATGCGTCGCATGTTGTAAGTAATCCTAACGATGCGTCCAAGACAGTTTTGAAATGTGGGTGGGTGGTTGTAGGTAAGTGGAACTGTAAGAAGAACAAGAAGAGCCAGCATGTGATAGCACCCATACGAGGACCCGACGTGGAACTCGCCACCCTCAGGGAGCTTCCTAGGAGGGGCAATTTTGTTCATAATACGAATGTCTTGTACGTTTCGGCCCAACCCACAGCCGAGGAGATTACGCTCTTGCCGCATATAAGAAGGTAGGTCGTTGGGGCCTTGACAGATAAGGGGCGTTTGATTGTCCTCGCTTCTTCCTCATTTCCAATCTACACATTTCTCCATCCATCTTCTTCAGACTTTAGTATCCCTCATCTTTTCCCATTCCTGGCTCTTATCTTGCCTTTTTTTCTTCATGGTCTTCCTTCTTCCTCTCTCTTCTTTTCGTTTTTCTTTAATTGAGTTGCGTTACATCTTTTTCACATTCTTCTTTTTTCTCCTGCCGCCGTTTTCTCATTTTCCACCCCACCTTCCTCATTTCCGGTTTTCACTTTTTCTTTCTTTAATTACGTTTCATCTTCTTCACATTTCGACTTCCCTCTTCTTTAAACTTTGGCATTTCCCATCTTTCCCATTCGTCTTTTTTTCTTCATGGCCTCCCTTCTTCCTCTATCTTCTCCTCTTTTTTCTTTAATTGCTTTGCGTTGCAACTTCTTCACATTCCTTTTCTTTCACTTCCTGCTGCCCTTTTCTCATTTTGCACCGCCAGTCCCAAAGCTTCTTCTCTTCTTTCCCCGTTCCTGTCCCATCCTCTCATCGACGAGCGATTCAAAAATCTATTTCAAATCCTTGTTATTAAAGATTTTTTCTAAATTTTGTTCCAGGGATCAGATAACTTTAATGAAATTTTTGGGCAGCGGTGCCTTCGGTGAGGTCTTCGAGGGCAAAGCGAAAGGCCTGACGTCCAGCGGGGGCGACACAAAAGTCGCGGTGAAAGTAAGCGCGCCGTCACAAACAACTTCTGAACTTTCCCTGTAAACTTTTGCTTTAGACTTTGAGGAAGGGCGCCTCCGACCAAGAGAAAACCGAGTTTCTACAAGAGGCCCAGCTGATGAGTCACTTCAAACACAAGCACATCCTCCAGTTGTTGGGTGTCTGTCTCGACAACGATCCCCATTTCATCATCATGGAGCTCATGGAGGGTGGAGATTTGCTCACGTATTTGAGGTCGTCGAGGAAAACCGGGGTGAGATTGGTTGCGTGCGTTTTGCTTAAGTACTTTGGAATAAAATCGCTTTTTCCATTCGCCCTCCCCCAGTCGAATCCGCCTCCCCTGACGCTCGTTGAGCTTCTGAAGATGTGCGTGGACGTCGCGACGGGGTGTAGATACCTGGAGGAAATGCACTTCGTCCATAGAGACCTCGCCTGTCGCAACTGCCTGGTTTCGTCGACCGAACCCGACAGTAGAATCGTGAAGATTGGCGATTTCGGGTTGGCCAGGGACATCTACAAGAACGATTACTACAGGAAAGAGGGGGAGGGGTTGTTGCCCGTTCGTTGGATGGCGCCCGAGTCTTTGGTCGATGGCGTCTTCACGAATCAATCGGACGTGTGGGCTTTCGGCGTGCTCCTCTGGGAGATCATGACGCTCGGTCAACAACCCTATCCAGCACGGAATAATCTGGAGGTGCTGCACTATGTTAGAAGAGGGGGGCGTCTTGGTAAACCGACGGATTGCCCCGAAATTCTGTGAGTAAAATAAATTTCTAGTAATTGGGGGGGCTTAAGAAAATGGTTTGGCTAACATTAATTAATTTTTAAAAATGTTTTGGTCACCCTTATTGTACCATTGCCATTACGCCATCTAACACGTCTAGCTTCTATTATTCTAGAATAGTTTCTAATTTTCTTGGATAGCTTGTAACGTTCTATGTTAGTTTTTAATTTTCTAGGATACTGTCTAACGTTGCTAGATTTTTAAATCAATTTAATAATTTATGTATTAGGTTTTAAATTTTTGGCTGTTTTGTTTCGTCTGTGTGGGTGGCCTTTTGGGATTGGTTTGAATGGGAAAACCTTGCGTCTTGGGAATAATCTGACATGTACGAGAGGATTTGTTTCATTCACCGTCACATAAAAGTAAGATTGATTGCATTAATTAATTCCCTGCCGTCCAATTTTTTTTTTCAAGTCGAGCACAAACTGGCACAAAAGCCCGAGTAAAAAATAAATGACGGAAAGTACAAACATCATTTCATTATTATTTGTGCGGCTACGGTATATATGTATACATTCCATGCAGATTTAAATAGCTTGTAATAAAGTCGTCTGTCTAGACTTCATAATTTGCTTCGTTTTTACGCTTTTGTAAACATTTCGTTTACTGTACAGTCCATGTAATGTAAATTGCGTCGCACGTCATTTATTTTATGATACTGTGCGAAGCAACAAGTCGCGAACCATTCGAGCAATTTCTAGAAGATTCTTTCCTTCAATTTTCACCCCCACTTGAATAAAATGTAAAAAACTAATTCGATAGCTCCTGCCCAGATCTAGGTATGATCGATTATCCTGTAAGATGGCTTTGATTTTTGAAATAAATAAAAAGAAATTCCGACGTTTTAGCACCAATTAATAATAATATTTGATAACGTTAATTTAAACAGGAAGAGACTTTGTGGGTCCTTGAGCTCGTAACTGTACAAGAAAAGGAAGTTCCCATCTGCGTATCAAAAATTAATTAAGAGTACTTTGAGCAAATAAGAAATACGGAAATAGAAATGAAACACGCTGTAGAAACGGAATTCCCAATCTTTCTTAAGCACCATCAATTTAATAATAAATCGATTCGGCGGATGCTTTGGAAGTCCTTGTGCTCGTAACTATCCAAACAAATGAAGTTCCCGTTTGTGCTTCGAGGATTTATCGAGTACTTCTAAACGAAGGACAAATAAGAAATAAAGAAATGAAATATTGTATTGAACAGGGTTTCAAAACTTTTTCTTTAAGGAGAAAACGTAAGCGTCCGTCAACCGGCCCCCTTTCATGGTCATAATAAATAAATTCGAAAGCTCTGGAGGTCCTTGAGCTCGTAACTGTCCAAGCAAATGAAATTTCCATTTCTTCTTCATAGGATTTATAAAGTGATTTTAAACGAAATGCAAATAAGAAATAAAGAAATAAAAATTAAAGATTGTGTGGAACAGGGGTTCCCAACTTTCTTTAAGCATCGAACCTTTAGAAGAAAACGTAAATGTCTGTCCTTTCATGGCCATCAAATTAATAATGAATAAATTCGGAGGCTGGCATAGGGGGTCCTTGAACTCGCAACTGTCCAAGTAAATAAATGAAATTCTCATCTGCGCTTTAAATGATCTATCTAGTACTTTTAAATTATAAGAAATAAATAAATGCAGACGAAACAGGTTTGCTTAATTCGAGTGCAATTTTAATATGCTCTTAAAATTATTGTGGAGAGATTTGTAAGGTCCTGGACTTGCATCCAAGGTGATACGAACTTATCAATGTTTAGCCTATTGAATTTCCTTTTTAGACTGTTTGTTAACCTCATATTTCCTTTTGCTTCGTATCCGAAACTCATTCGTAAATTAAATTTATCTCACGTCATTCCTGGTTTGCGACTTACCTTACGCAGCTCTTTATATTTTCTCAATCCTTTCGATCTCTACGTGTGTTCATGTCACACATTTTGGGTATTCGTATTTACCTAAAAAGGTGATGCCATCAGTTGTAAAAAAACGGGTTTCTAGGCGTCGGTTTTAATTTGAAAAAATAAGAAATTCCAACGTTGCAGCACGTATTTGTATACGTGGTTTTCAAAGCAAGGAAATAGGGTTAATTTTAGTTTTCTTTTCAAATTTAAATAATTAGGGAAAACTTCCCTTGATTGCGCGAACTGGTACGCTCCCACAGCCGTTTAACTTACAGATTTAAGTAAGACAAAAATCAAATTATTCTTATGTAATTACTCAGTTTCTTTACCTTAGTTTGATTATTAGCATTACGTGCTACAATGGTTTTACTGAGCACTAATTTAAATTGATACAAAGAAAAATAAACAAGTATAAAAAAAATTTGAAAGAGAAAACTGAATATGGCATGTCAGATAACAATTACAATACCTTATCAGGCGGAAGGTAGTAACAGAGACTCTGCGATGCCCTGGGGGTCTTCGAATGGATTCTAGGCATCCAGGCTGTTTTTTTTCCGTGTATACAAGTACACACACCCACTCATGTTTCCCTAAAGGGGTATTTAGGGGATTAAACTGCTACAGCAAAAACAGCCGCATAGTTAGGACGATTTTTAATTTGGCATTCTCTCAAGTCGAGGTGCCTAATTATTTACATTAATACTTTCCACCTCTCCTCGCTTAGCCTGCAGGCGTTACACAGGTTGCCTAAAACAGGTGGAAATTTTAACAAGCTTTTAAATTAATTTAATGTCACGTTCTCTGCGCGCTTAAAGTAATTCAGTATTTGGGATAAACGTAGCATTTAGTAGATGGTATCACTCAGGTATGAGCTAAAGGCACTAGGGGGTGGTTTATCCGATACACAAACCTTGTCCCGGGCCTTGGTTCTAAAAAGGAAGGTCCTTTTCAGAAAAACTCCCACGTCATTTTTAGGCTTTATTGAGCACCTTCCGCGACGGTTCCCAATGAACTGTCCCGCGCAATAAACTAATTCTTTGTAGCTTAGCAAAGTGACCCGTTAACAATTACATACAGCCGTTCCGAAAGAGTCTTCGTGACATTAGCACGGCGGGGAACAGAGACGTATTCGCACGGTTTCTGCGGGCCAATTGTTTAGACTACGGTATTTCCTGTCCAGCTCTTATCTACTGAGAAAGTTTATGTTAAAATAAAATAGATTAAATTACACCCGCAATCATGAATCAAAACTATATTAAGATTTTGAACAAAATATAAGTTCGACTTTCCGGGCGTGTTTTGAAAGAATTTAAAATTCACTTTTCGATCAAGTAGGTAATTTTGAGTTAATCAAAATTTAGCTTTATAATTTAATTTTAGTTTCGGCAATCTGCATTTTTCAAATAAAACATACAATGTATATTTATTTCAAGGCCGTCAAGCGTATAATAAATAAATGCGGAGGCCGTATGCGTCCTTGAGGTCGTAACTGTGCAAGCAAATGAAGTTCCCCAAGCTCGAATCAAATAAAGGGGAAAGCAAAGAAAAAACAAAAGACGATCAATCAAATCAAACCAAAGAAAAAAAACAGAAAGCAAGATGTACAATTGATGATTGAAAAATAAAATCGATTAAAGACCATTTTAGATAAATTAATTCGAAATATCTCGCGGTTTAACAAAGGGCGATCGATCGACGTGATTAAAGTGTAAAAGTAAAATAAACTTTAAATTAAAGGGAAAAAAAAGAAAAAAAAAACAAAAGACGATCAACTGACAATTAAAAAATAAAGAAAAATCGTGTCAAATAAAATCAAACCAAAGAAGAAAACAAAAAAACAAGATGATCAGCTGAAAAATTAAAAATTAAAAACGGAAAAATTGAAGTCGATCATCGAGTCAAAAAATGGCGATCAGAATATAGTGAAAAAAAAATAAATAACATAAGACGATCAATTGACAATTAAAAAATAAAGAAGAATCATGTCAAATAAAATCAAACCAAAGAAGAAAACAAAGAAACAAGATGATCAACTGAAAAATTAAAAATTAAAAACGGAACAATTGAAGTCGATCATCGTTTCAAAAAATGGCGATCAGAGTAAAGTGAAAAAAAATAAAAAACATAAGACGATCAATTGACAATTAAAAAATAAAAAAGAATCATGTCAAATAAAATCAAATCAAAGAAGAAAACAAAAAAAATAAGATGATCAACTGAAAAATTAATAATTAAAAACAGAACAATTGAAGTTGATCATCAATTAAAAAAATGGCGATCAGAATATAGTTAAAAAAAAAATAAAAAACATGACGATCAATTGACAATTAAGAAATAAAGAAGAATCATGTCAAATAAAATCAAACCAAAGAAGAAAACAAAAAAAAAACAGATGATCAACTGAAAAAATTAAAAATTAAAAACGGAACAATTGAAGTCGATCATCGATTCAAAAAATGGCGATCAGAATAAAGTAAAAGAAAAAAAAATAAAAAACATAAGACGATCAATTGACAATTAAAAAATAAAGAAAAATCATGTCAAATAAAATCAAATCAAAGAAGAATATACATACAATGTATTTTTATTTCAAGGCCGTCAAGTCTATAATAAATAATGTGGAGGCTGTATGGGTCCTTGAGCTCGTAACTGTGCAAGCAAATGAAGTTCCCATCTCTGTTTCAAAGGATTCATTAAGTACTTTGAGCAAATTAGAAATACAGAAATAAAAATAATGTAATTCCCAATCTTTCTTAAGCACCGACTTTTTGGGGGAAAACGTAAATGTCCTCCTTTCATGGCCATCAATTTAATAATAAATAAAAATTCAGAGGCTCTGGAGGTTCTTGAGCTCGTAACTGTCCAAGCAAATGAAATTTCTGCTTGCGCTTGTTTAGACCACAGTTTTTCCTGTCCAGCTTTTATCTGCTGAGAAAGTTTATACTAAAATAAAATAGAGTAAACTACACCCGCAATCATGAATCAAAACTGTATTAAGATTTCGAACAAAACATAAGTTTGATTTTCCGGGCGTTTACGTTTATTAGTTTGTTTCCGTTGTCGTCTTCTGTGAGCTCATTTTTGGATTTGTGCATTCTTTTTAATTTGTCTCTGCATCTTTTTGAAAGAATTTAAAATTCGCTTTTCGATTAAGCACGTAATTTTGAGTTAATCAAAATTTAGTTTTGTAATTTAATTTTAATTTTGGCAATCTGCCCTTTTCAGGCAAAACATGCAATGCATATTTATTTCAGGGCTGTCAAGTCTATAATAAATAAATGTGGAGTCTGTATTATTTAGAGGAAAACGTAAATGTCTTCCTTTCACGACCATTAATTTAATAATAAATAAAAATTCAGAAGGAGGTTCTTGAGCGCGTAACTGTCCAAGCAAATGAAATTCCCGTTTGCGTTTGTTTAGACCACAGTATTTCCTGTCCAGCTCCTATCTGCTGAGAAAGTTTATAAAAAAATAAAATAGATTAAATTACATGCGCAATCATGAATCAAAACTAAATTAAAATTTCAAGCAAAATATAAGATCGACTTTCCGTTAGTTTGTTTCCGTTGTCGTCTTCTGTGAGCTCATTTTCTGATTTGTGCATTCTTCTTAACTTGTTTCGTTAAATTGGAAACTGCGTCCTTTTTGTTTGAAGGAATTTAAAATTCGCTTTTCGGTTAAGTTTCGGCAGTCTGCATTTTACATCGGAATTTAAATAATCCCATCCTTGTGATGATTGTATTTATACGTTAATAATTAAATCATTATTATTTTTTTACTAAATTCAGCGGCACAGTTTATAAAATAATTGTTTTTTCTTTAAATTTGCATTCGAGGCATACTTTATAACATAATTGTTTTTTTTTTTTTAATTTGCATTCGAGGCATACTTTCTGTCTTAATTTTTTTTAAGTCATCGAATCTCAAGGTTCGGAAAGACTTGTTTACGTATGCGAAAATTAATTAATCTGTCACCGTTTAATTTACGGACTGGGGGTACTGAATATATCTTTTTTTTTTAATTCGGACTTGAAGCTATTTTAATAAAATTAATAAAATTCGAACTTCAATGTGGAATAAATTGTTAGTATCCTCGGAATTAATTTTCAGCATGCGTCACTCGCAACCTTAATAATTCAATCCGTAATTGCAGTAATGACTCCCGGTTGTGTTGTCATTGGCTTTCAGTTTGCCAACCGTTTGCAAAATTTCTTTCTAATCACTGAAATCACCACACTTGGATTGCGAGACAATCGCCTTTTGCAAACGAAATTTTAATTTCCGACCCTCAAAAAAAAAAAAAAAATGCATGCGCACTGGAGGGCATTGTTGGATGGCGCAAACTCATTAAGAGGTTTATGTACTTATAATTAAATGTTTGTTACTTCGACAGACATGATTTAATGTTGCTCTGCTGGAGTTACGAAGCCGAGAGAAGGCCGACGTTCAAGTACTGCCTGGAGACTTTGAGAAATCTTCACGAGCAAACGGCTTCGAGCTCTTCGAACGGTGCCCACGAAGGCCAATACATCAGCACCGTACCAGAACGTAAGTGAAAATCTTAATCTTCCATGTGCATGACACTATGACATGACATGACATGACACGACACGCATGTGAATGTCGCTAATGAACATCCTAACGTGCTTTTGCAGAATTCGAAGGAGTTTCTAACCAATCATACTTTCAAGATTTTAACCATAATAACTCAGGTAAATCATTAATAATGTCATTACCATCAATTAACTTTCGCATTATTTCGACGTTTGTAAATTTCATTTATATTATAGCGAAGGAAATGGCATGCTTTAAGTCCTAGTTTTAATTTCTGTTTCCACCTATAAGACCTATAAGACATTCACGACGTCCAATTCATAGGAGCTTCTTGGAAAAGCGAAGATTCAAGCCGGGAAAGAACTCCTTTCCTCCAGACGGAACGCAACGGGACATCCCCGGTGAACGTTCCCCCGGAAATCCCGACGTACTTGGAATTGGTTTACGACAGCGATTGCCTCGCTGAAAACGACGGCTATGAAATTCCACGTTCGAATATCACCACCCCCTCGCCACCAGCAGTTTTCAAGGACCCCAAGGAAGAGGCGACGGAAAACAAATTTCACCACAGGAACTCGCTGGGAAGGGAGAAGCGGGGGAACGACGCCCCCCTACTAACAAACAATAACCCCTGCAAAATGAATCAGACTTGATTTAGTTTTAATCTTCACGAAGTACAATTGCTCAAGTACCTGTATAGACTTGTAATTAATAAAATATTCGTTAGGATCTATATTGGGTAGGTAGAATAATAAGAAGGAGATATGCGATGAAAACGTAAATTGGGGTTTGGTGTGACTTTCGAGGGGATTCACCTATTAACCAAATGAACAAAAAAAAAAAAAAGGAAATTAATGATTCTAAACCCGAACGTTCGGGATTTGCTTGCTAATATGTATTTAATTTAATTTTTTTATTAAATTGAATTTATTAAGGCAGCTCACAATCACAGTTGTTAAAGAATTAAATAAGACGATCGAACTTAAGCTAAGCACGAGGAAAGTATTATTATTTAAGGATGTTGTTGTGTATTGTAAAGACGTGTTAGGTTAGGAAGTGAAGTGGTAAATATTTATGAAATTTTACGACTTGAAATTGTAAATAAATTTATGTGTACTGAAAATTAATCGCTTGTATTTTTTTTCTCGAATTGCTTCCTTGTCTACGATGTGATTAAAAATGACTGAATGTTTGCGTTTTGCTGTTTTAATTGAAAGACATTTGACGTAACATCAGTAATCGCTTGTATTTGTTTTCGAATTGTTACCTTATCTACAATGCGATCAAAAATATCTGTTTGAGTTGGCAATACAATTAAGAGATTTTTTTTGTTCTGTTCTTTGCTACAGTGCAAAATGATACGTTTTGACATTTGACATAACATCAACAACGACCAGATTTTAGGTTATGCAAATAAAGAAAATTAAGCTAAATCCTGCTTCGACAATTCCAATGATATCTGTTTTGTAACCTAAAAGTCATTTTAAATAAATTAATTCGAAATATCTCGCGTTTTATAAAAGGGCGATCAGACGACGTGATTAAAATGTAAAAGCAAAATAAACTCGAATCAAATAAAGGGGAAACCAAAGAAAAAACAAAAGACGATCAATCAAATCAAACCAAAGAAAAAGAAACAAAAAGCAAGACGTTCAATTGATGATTGAAACATAAAATCGATTAAAAACCATTTTAAATAAATTAATTCGAAATATCTCGCGGTTTAACAAAGGACGATCGATAGACGTGATTAAAATGGAAAAGTAAAATAAACTTTAATTTAAAAGAAAAAAAAGAAAAAAAAAACAAAAGACGATCAATTGACAATTAAAAAATAAAAATCATGTCAAATAAAACCAAACCAAAGAAGAAAACAAAAAAACAAGATGATCAACTGAAAAATTAAAAATTAAAAACAAAACAATTGAAGTCGAATATCGTTTTAAAAAATGGCGATCAGAATAAAGGGAAAAGAAAAAAAAATAAAAAACAAAAGACGATCAATTGGCAATTAAAAAATAGAGAAAAGTCATGTCAAGTAAAATCAAACCAAAGAAGAAAACAAAAAACAAGATGATCAACTGAAAAATTAAAAATTAAAAACAAAACAATTGAAGTTGAATATCGTTTCAAAAAATGGCGATCAGAATAAAGGGAAAAGAAAAAAAATAAAAAACAAAAGACGATCAATTGGCAATTAAAAAATAGAGAAAAGTCATGTCAAGTAAAATCAAACCAAAGAAGAAAACAAAAAACAAGATGATCAACTGAAAAATTAAAAATTAAAAACAAAACAATTGAAGTTGAATATCGTTTCAAAAAATGGCGATCAGAATAAAGGGAAAAGAAAAAAAAATAAAAAACAAAAGATGATCAATTGGCAATTAAAAAATAAAGAAAAGTCATGTCAAGTAAAATCAAACCAAAGAAGAAAACAAAAAAACAAGATGATCAACTGAAAAATTAAAAATTAAAAACGGAACAATTGAAGTCGATCATCGTTTCAAAAAATGGCGATCAGAATAAAGCGAAAAGAAAAAAAAACAAAAGACAATTGACAATTAAAAAATAAAGAAAAATCATGTCAAATAAAATTAAACCAAAAAAGAAAACAAAATAACAAGATGATCAACTGAAAAATTGAAAATTAAAATCAGAACAATTGAAGTCGAATATCGTTTTAGAAAATGGCCATCAGAATAAAGGGAACAGAAAAAATAAAATAAAAAACAAAAGACGATCAATTGACAGTTAAAAAATAAAAAATCATGTCAAAATCAAACCGTAAAATAAACCAAAAGCAAGATGACCAATGGATAAATTAAAAAATAAAACAAAGACGATGCGACGAATTAACAATTAATAAAAAAAACAAAATGAAAAATCGAATAAAAGGGGAAACAGAAATGGCCACCAATCGAGGGACTTATAGTGTAAAATAAAGTCACGTCGAGTAAATGAAAAAAAAAATCCAAAAACAAAAGATGATCAATTGATGATTAATATATAAAATAATGTTAAATAACAGACATTTCTAATGGCACTGTTGTTTTGTAACCTAAAAACTATTTTGGTTAAATTCATTCGAAATATCTCGCATTTAGAAAAATGGCAATCAATCGACGGGATAAAAACAAAAAATAACATAAATTGGAATCGAGTAAAGGAAAAGATGAAAAAAAAAACAAAAAGACGATCAATCGATAATTAAAAAATAAAAAAACGTGTCAAATAAAATAGAACCAAATAAAAAAATAAAAAAAGAAGATGTTTAATAGATAATCAACAAATAAAAAGAAAACATTTGAAATGTATTAAAAGAAAGAAAAACAAAAGTCGAATAGTTGATTATATTAAATGTTATATAAAACGAAGTCCAAAATGAGAAATAAAGAAATAAAAGGTGATATAATTAGGACCAAAATAGGAATTGATTTAAAACTTGACGAATTTTGTTGTAATCCAAACTCAAAAGATAATCTGTACACATGAAAAAAAGGACGATCAATTATTTCGAATCAAAAATAGACATCAATCGACGGAATTGAAGCGTAAAGTAAAGTCAAATGGCGATTAATTGATAATTAAAAAAATAAATTATGTCAAGTAAAAGAGATTTGCCATGACGATTTGATGTCAATGTTGGAATAAAAATGTAAAATAAAATAAACCTGAATCAAATAAAGGGAAAAAAAAACAAACAAACAAAAAAAAATAATCAAAATGACAGTTAAAAAATAAAAGATTATGTTAAATAAAATAAAAGAACAAAATAATCAATTCAATTGAGAATTAAGAAATAAAAACAAAACAAGTGAAATCGATTAAAAGAAAAAAATAAAAGTCGATCAACTGATTATATTAAAAATTAAATAAAATGAAGATACTGTTTTGTAACTTAAACAAACAAACAAACAAAAAATAAAAGACAATTAAGTGACAATTAAAAAAAAGGATCATGTTAAATAAAATCAAACCAAAGAATAAATGAAAACAAAATGATCAAACGATAGGTAATTACAAAATAAAAACAAAACAAATGAAATCGATTAAAAGAGAGAAAAAAAAACAAAAATTAAATAAAATTAAGTCAGTTGAGGAATAAAGAAATAAAAGATGATAAATTTAGGACAAAAAATAAAGCAAGCAAAAAAACTAACAATATGCCAAATTGATTTAAAAATTGACAAATTTTGTTATAAACCGAACTCAAAAAAAAACGATGACCAATAAGTAATAATTAAAAATCGAAAAAAAGTCAACTCGAATAAAAGAAAAAACAAAAATAGCCGCAGATCCACAAAACACAAAAACAAAAGACGATTAATTGATAATTAAAAAATAAAATCGACGATATAAAGATGTAAAATAAAATAAGATAAACTTGAACTGAGTAAAAGAAAAGACAAGAAAAACAAACAAAAAACAAAAGGCGATCAATTGACATTTAAAAAATAGAAACATATGTCAAATAAAATCAAACCAAGGAAAAGATTAAAAAAACAAAATGATTAATTGCAGTGATAAATTACAAATGAAAACAAAACAAATGAAATCGATTAAAAGAAAAAATAAAATAAAAGTAGATCAATTGATTATATTAAAAACTAAATAAAATGAAGATATTGTTTTGTAACCTAAAAGCTAGTTTAATTAAATTATTTTCAATCAATCAATTTATTTCCTCAGACTACCAATTTAGAAAAATTTCGCGTTTGATTTCAACTATTTGAATTTGAAATGTTGAACAACACTTGCCAAATAATGACTGCCAGATTCTGAAAATAAAATTGTTTCAAAAATGAAGTTGATTCTTGTCCCAAGAAAATTGTAATTAAAAAGTTTTTTTTTTAATCTTGAACCGGATAGAAACATGAATTGAAAAACACTCAACGTTTCACTATCAATTAACAGCTGACGAAGCTATTAATCGATAGCGAAACGTTGAATGTTTTTCCATTCATACATATTTCTGTCCGGTTTAAGATTAAAAAAAAACTTTCTTACTCTACAGTCTACGATACTAAAATACATTTCACAGTGTCTACAAGATTTTTTAAAAGGTTAAAATTTGGAATGTATTTTGAAACGTAATTTTTTGAAAGTACAAAGTTTTTTAATCTCGAACCGGACAGAAAAATGAAGGGAAAACACTCAACGTTTCGCTATAGATTTATAGCTTCGTCAGGGGTGTTTTCCTTTCATTTTTCTGTCCGGTTCGAGATTAAAAAACTTTGTACTTTCAATTTTCATCGGACAAGTAATTTTTTGAGTGCGTAGTAAATGTTTTGGCGTCTCCTCCAGCTACAATAATCGGGGAATCACTGAGACGTTCAAATTCCTAGATTATGCAATACCGGTCCTGGTATACCTCTTTGTGGCATTTCTGTTTTAATTTCTTTGAAATACCTAATAAAGGAAAGTGTAATCGTTTTTTTTTTTTTTTTCGAAATAATGAATGGACAGTGGCGTAGCAAAAGGTGCGCAAGCAGAGTTAATCGCCCGTTCGGAAGGTTGCCCTTAGCCAGCTATATAAAAATGTTGAGGAGGTGTCTTGGATACTCTCGGTCTGTCACCAAAATGATGAGAAGCGTTAATAACACTTGTAACCATGTCTAACATGGGCGTAGCTAGACATGGGCAAGCCCGGGGTTGATATTCTAAATGAAATAGAAAGAAAAAATTGGTTGTTAATTTTACAATAGAGATAACTTACTTTTCAAACGTTCAAAAATAATTAAGTTATGCTTTTCTTAAACCAAACTGCCGTTAAACATCTAATAATTATTGATTAGTATTAATATTTTTTTAAATATGTCCGGTTTAGAAAAAAAAGTCTGGTTACGCCCATGCTGTCTACTGTTAAAATTCTTTGTTACCTTCAGCTTTTCAACAAACACAAAAGAAACATGCATAGTTATATCATCTAAAATAAATTGAATTCGCTAGCATTCAACTAAATTCACAGAATTAACTCATCTACAAAGCGACCAAATAATTTCCTAGAATTGCGACACATTATACCATATTTGTTATTATTATTGTTAGTAGTATTAACTGCAAAATAAATTGCGGTCAAAACTGATGACATTCACCTTGAACTCACTTCTTTGTCCTTTTTTTGCCGTTTTCGTTACGCATCGGTTTTCATTGCATTATTTGCAATAAAAAAAAACGTATTGTTCGTCTTGACGTATAAAAATGCGGAACTCTCGCGGAACAGCGTTTCGTCAAAATGCGCTGTGTGATGATTCCTCTTTGCCTGGTGCTGATGGTGATGGCGAATCGCGCCTTTGGACAAGTCGGTGTTACAGGTAAATCCAATCGATTTTATTTATTAAACACATCCACCAAACAATTTTAAGGCAGGCAAAAATACAATCAATTTTATGACACAAGTCAAAAAAAAATAATAAAAGTAACGTAAATACGTACAGGGTGATCAAGAAATACTGTTTATTTGAGTTGGCAACACCGAATTGTATTTTTGAATAGTGTAAAACTTAAGTAATTTTTGGTTGCTGTTGTTTAAGATGCCGCAACCGCAACCCCTTGTTTGCGTACACCCCTCTTGTTAGTACAAACAATTTTGGACTTATTATGTGCTTATTCTGGGTCTGAGGATTGAGTTTTGCTAAGTCAGTCGAATAGAGATTTAGGTTAGAATGCGTCTGTACGTAATGCCCGGAAGTCTAATTTGACATTTGCGCGATGTCAGTGAAATTAACTTTTTTTTTAAGGAACGTTTTAACTCAGCAAAACTCACCTCACTTCTGATATTTGCTGATCTGAGTCGAAAGTAAAACAAACACACCTCTTACATTACTGTATAACATATTTTTCGATTTCTATGTGAGTCAAAAAAAAAAAATAAAGAGTCAAAACCCAACTGAATGTCATCCCCTTCAGTTCTACATATACAGGGAAGGGCAAAAGTATGGAACCAGCTTAATATTTCGAAAACTGTTTGACGTATCTATTTGAAATTTGGTCTGTGATCCAGAGTCAATAAGACCTATATTATCAATTTGTTTCAATTGTTTATCTGCTCTTGTTTCTGAGATACAACGCCTACTTGATTCTTATTAAATGACAACCTGCTGATTTCTTTCTTTTATTTAATATATCTTTTAATTCTCTAAAAATATTTATGTATTGCATAAAAAAATTTTGGAAAAAATAACGTTTCAATGAAAACATTAGAAAAAATGGTTTACGTTGATATTCGGTATTTGTTTGTTCATGCTTTTAAGGCAACTTTTATTTAAGTTGCCTTAAAAACAGCCCATAACCTTGTGGCCTTTTAGTTTTTTTTTGTTAAAACCAGTATTTCTGTCGAATATCAGTCAATAAACCATTTCTTCTAACTTTTTCATTCAAACACAATTTTCTCGAAAATTTTCTGATGTAATAGACAAATATTTTTATAAGGTTGTTTAGAGAATGCAACGAGCTATTAAATAAAGGAAAGAAATCAGCAGGTTGCGATTAAAAAAAATGAAGTTGGGTTTGGATCTCAAAAACAAGAGCAGATAAACAATTGAAACAAATTGATACTGTAAGTCTTATTGGCTCTAAATCATACACCAAATTTCAAATAGATACGTCAAACAATTTTCGAAATATTAAACCGGTTTCATATTTTTGTCTTTTTCCGTATCTGTTTTCATGTTTTTAAAGCAACTTTGATTGAAATTTTCTTTACTTCTATCTTAAATACAGCCCATAGTCTTATGGCCTTATAGTTTTTTTTTTGTTAAAACTAATATTTTTGTTGAATGTCAACCAATAAACCTTTTTTCTAACTTTTTCATTCAAACGTTATTTTCTCGAAAATTTTCTTATGTAATAGATTAATATTTTTATGTGGTAGTTTAGAGAATTGAACGAACTATTAAATAAAGGAAAGAAATCAGCAGGTTGACATTTAATAAGAATCAAGTAGGCGTTGTATCACAGAAACAAGAGCAGATAAACAATTGAAACAAATCGATTATATAGGTCTTGCTGACTGCAAATCACAAACCAAATTTCAAATAGATACGTCAAAGAGTTTTTGAAATATTAAGCCGGTTCCATACTTTTGCCCTTCCCTGTATAGCTAGTCAAAATTTTTCTGCCAACTCTAAATCTGGATGTTCCTAAAATTTTTTTTGCAAGGTCACGTGAGCCAGCTTGTGTTTTTAGATTGTGGCCCTGACAAGGTGTACTCGCAATGTCAGGCTCACTGTGCCCCCACATGCGAAGAGCCGATTCCGTTGACGTGTCCGGAACTATGCGCGGATGGCTGCGTCTGCAACGAAGGATTTTATTTGAAGGGCGACGTCTGTGTAAGCCGAGACCAGTGTTAAACGCAACACATTTATAATTAGAATCAAAACGAAATAAACGTATCCCTTCGATTTTTTTTGCTTTATTTTTTGTTCTTCAAAATCTGCAGAAACGGTTAGACACAGAACAAGATTTCTTTTTTTTAAATTTGATGAACATGCTAACCGCAAACCAGAGTGAAATGGCCTGTTAATCGTTGTCGCCACATTCCAGTAACCTGACGTCAGTCATCCCCCACCAGCGTCTACAAACGGCAGATTTAGTGTTGGGCCACCTGCAAGGCGGTGTCTTTGTCGGTAAATAACTCAATATTTGGTCCACGACATTATGCCACGGATTTGGCAGACGATTTTTAACCTGCGACGTAGCTTACGACTTTGAAGTCAAGACGCAACTGTAAAACGTGCAGACGGGGGTTGGAACCCACTTTTCAACCCCTTTTTATATATGATAATTAAAATAATTAAATTAAATTATTGATCTTGCTTCTATATATTAAATGTAATAAGTGGTTGTGCAACTGGCTGGAATGGTATTAACCAAAAGCCAATATTTTGAATAAGAAGAAGAAGAAGAAGAAGAAAAAAAACTCCTTTTTACCCCCAGTTCTTTTGACAATCCGTACAATGTTGATTTTCGATTTCTTTGTTAATAGCGCCCAGGTTTTAGCATGGAAAGCCAGAAATCGATTTCCAAATCTTTTTCTTCCATGAATTGCTCGAATGGCGTCTACTTATATTTTTGGTATTTGCCGAATATGTTCGTACAATAACTAAGAAAATACAAACCAAAAAATATGTGAATTTATTTTAATTAATAAATTTATTAAAAAATAATTAGCATAGAAAAACACTAACAACATGCCAGATTTAAAAATTGACGAGTTTTGTCATAAACCAAACTCGAAAAAGGACGATCAATAAGTAATAATTAAAAAAACAAAAAATACAAGGAAAATCGAATAAAAGAGAAAACAAAAATAGACATCAATCGACATGACTAAAGTGTAAAATAAAGTCACATCGAGTAAACGAAAAATAAAAAAAAAACACAAAAATAAAAGACGATCAATTGACAATTAAGAAATAAAATCGTGTCGAATAAAACACAATTCACAATGACGATTTTGTTTCGTGACCTAAAACCTATTTTAATTAAATTAATTCGAAACATTTCGCATTTTAAAAGATGGCGATCAGTCGACGGTTAAAGAAAAAAAAAAACAAAAATTAAATAAAATGAAGTCAGGTGAGAAATAAATAAATAAAAGTTGATAAGTTTAGGACCAAAAATAAAACAAACAAAAAACTAACAGTATGTCAAATTGATTTAAAAATTGCAAAATTTTGTTATCAACCAAACTCAGAAAAAAGACGATCAATAAGTAATAATTAAAAAAAAAACGAAAAAAAGGTAACTCGAATAAAACAGAAAACAAAAATGGCCACAGATCGAGGGGATTAGGGGATTAAAGTGTAAAATAAAGTCACATCGAGCAAACGAAAAATAAAAAAGAAACACAAAAACAAAAGACGATCAATTGATAATTAAAAAATAAAATCACGTCGAATAAAACACAATTATAATGACAATTTTGTTTCGTGACCTAAAAGCCATTTTAATTAAATTAATTCGGAATGTTTCGCGTTTTAAAAGATGGCGATCAGTCGACGATTTAAAAATGTAAAATAAAATAAACTGGAACCGAGTAAAGGTACAGACAAAAAAAAAGACAAACAAAAACAAAGGGCGATCAATTGGCAATTAAAAAAAAATATGTCAAATAAAATCAAATCAAGGAAAAATTACAAATAGAACAAAATGATCAATTCAATTGATAAAAAATAAAAAGAAAACAAATGAAATCGATTAAAAGAAAAAAATAAAAAGTCGATCAACTGATTACATTAAAAATTAAATAAAATGAAAATACTGTTTTGTAACTTAAACGAGGAAATAAACAAACAAACAAAAAATAAAAGACAATCAAGTGACAATTAAAAAATAAATGATCACGTTAAATAAAATCAAACCAAAGAATAAATGAAAACAAAATGATCAAACGATAGGTAATTACAAAATAAAAACAAAACAAATGAAATCGATTAAAAGAAAAATAGAACAAAAATGAATAAATAAAATGAAGTCAGGTGAGGAATAAATAAATAAAAGTCGATAAATTTAAGACCAAAAATAAAACAAACAAGAAAACTAACAATATGCCAAATTGACTAAACATCAATTTGGAATTTTGTTATAAACCAAACTCAAAAAAAAAGACGATCAATAAGTAATAATTAAAAAAAAATCGAAAAAAAAGGTAATTCGAATAAAACAGAAAACAAAAATAGACATCAATAGACATGATTAAAGTGTAAAATAAAGTCACGTCGAGCAAACGAAAAATTAAAGAAAAAACACAAAAACAAAAGACGATCAACTG
The DNA here is from genome assembly GCA_036172665.1 of Prosopocoilus inquinatus. Taxonomy (NCBI): domain Eukaryota; kingdom Metazoa; phylum Arthropoda; class Insecta; order Coleoptera; family Lucanidae; genus Prosopocoilus; species Prosopocoilus inquinatus. The sequence continues at coordinate 9,246,738 of CM069871.1, read as the reverse complement.
ATAATTGAAAAATAAAATCACATCGAATAAAACACAATTACAATGACGATTTTGTTCCGCGACCTAAAAGCAATTTTAATTAAATTAATTCGCAACATTTCTAGCGTTTTAAAAGATGGCGATCAGACGACGATATAAAAATGTGAAATAAAATAAAATAAACTCGAACCGAGTAAAGGTAAAGACAAAAAGAAAAAAGGCGATCAATTGACAATTAAAAAATAAAAAATATGTCAAACAAAATCAAACCAAAGAAAAATTTAAGAAAAACAAGATGATCAATTCAACTGATAATTAACAAATAAAAACGAAACAAATGAAACCATTTAAAAGAAAAAATAAAAAATAAAAAGTCGATTAACTGATTATAATAAAAATTAAATAAAATGAAAATATTGTTTTGTAACCTAAAAATTATTTTAATTAAATTATTTCAATCAATCAAAGACTACCGATTTCGAAATATCTCGTGTTTCATTTCAATTATTTGAATATGAAATGTTGAACAACACTTACCAATTAATGCACCGCCAGATTCTGAAAGTAAACTTCTTTCAAAAATGAAGTTGATTCTTGTCCGTTGAAAATACAAACCAAAAAATATGTGAATTTAATTAGATTAATAAATTAATAGAAAAATAATTACCATAAAGTTGAAACCATAATATGAAACAGAAGATCTGCATGAACCAATTTATTTCTAAAAAACTTTATTAACGATAATATTTTATTCAAATTCACTCAGGTACACTTTATTTAAATTAAACCAGGAAATTTGAATGACGGAATAAATTTTGAATTTTAAACTTTAGGACGAGGAAGTTTTAAGAAGACGCGTGTCACACCCGAACCACATGATATTCGGAACTGCCCTGGAACTTTCTCTCTCGCCCTATTTATTACAAAATCTACGACTGATGGGGCTTAGCTGAAACTACGCTGGAATTCGTAGAATTAGCTTGCATCGGGAGCTGCATTACGCAATGCATGGAGCTTTCTAATAAGTCATCGTTGATTCACGTTCTGCAAACACTGCAATGCAAGCTTGTTCTTGCTTTTAACATAACACCTCAGTATGACTAATGCTGACTAATTTTTTTTGTTGCATAAGCTGCGCGTTTTTAATTTTTTTGTTTTCATGTCAATTCGGCATGATTTCTAATTTAGATTAATCATACTTCGACCTGATTTCTAATTTAGATTAATCATACTTCGACTTGATTTCTAATTTGGTAAAGTATTTTAATTAAATAAAGTGTATTGAAATGCATAAAAATAATAACGATAAGTATCTGGATTTTTGCACAACCGTTTTCGCTGACGATTTTAATTGGTGGGCACTCAATCCAATGAGCTTTTCGAGGTCAATTCAATGACAACCTTGTACGCCACTGATCGGATGGAGGAATACTTTCCTGGGCCCACGTCTTGTTGCTTAACGAAGCTTACCAAGCGAAATAGAAATAGTAAATGTTAGGATTGCGAGTAAACACCAAATACGATACACTTGTATAAGAACTTTCTTTAATTAAAACTTTTATCAGACAGCAGACAACTGACTGTGTAATACATAGAAACTCTTACATGGCATACTATCTAAACCTATATCGTAAATCATGGATCGTAGTTACGCATAAATACGTTATGCGTTAACACCTCCCCGCGATCTATGATTTTCTTGAATTTCTGTCGACATGATTCAATCCGCACATCTTAACACATTTCAAATGTGTTGTCTTTGGAAGACCTTTCGTTAACATGTCGGCTGGCATATCACTTGATGAAACGTGATCAATTTTGAGTAGATTCTTACTCAGAGCTTCTCTCACAAAATGGTGACGCATATCGATATGCTTACTTCGCGAATGATATGTTGCATTTTGTGCTAATTTTAACGCTCCCATATTGTCGTTGAATACAGTTACTTCTGATAAATTCGAAAAACCTAATTGTTCTAAAAATCTTCGCAAATAAATTGATTCTTTAGTACATTCGGTCAAACCCATATACTCAGCTTCGGTCGTAGATAATGCTACTGTTGGCTGTTTTCTAGAATCCCAAGATATGGGACTTCCGGATAATTTAAATATAAAACCGGTGTATGACCGCCTATCCTCAGCACAACCACCCCAGTCTGCATCCACGAAACCTTCAATTGATTTAGAGTCCTTACGATAGACCAGTCCTAAATCCTTCGTACCTTTCAAGTATCGTATTACTCGTTTAGCCGCAATCCAATGTTCTCTGCCAAAACAGTTGTTAAACTGTCCCAGATAGCTAGCAGCAAAACTTATGTCTGGACGCGTTGTAACAGCTAAGTATGTTAATGCACCAACCAGTTCTCGATATGGTAATTTAGATTCTTCCTCATCCAAGTGTTTCATATTTCTGGATAACTTTACACATGGATCTATTGGTGTTCCAACTGAGTTACAGTCATGCATTCCAAAACGCTTTAATATGTCGTCAATGTGGCCTCGTTGATTCATGGTTACTTCTCCTTGTTTCACCTTGATCTCGATGTTCAGACAATAAGAAACTTCACCGAGGTCCTTAACTTCGAAATTTCTGGACATTTCCTCACGAAGCTTATTGACAATTCTGAAATCACGAGAACTGATTAAAATGTCATCAACATATACGGCTATCATAGTGATATCCTCCCCTTGACCGATGTAATATACACAAGAATCATTTGTAGGAGTTGCTCCGAACTTCTTCAGTACGCCGTCTAACTTCTCATACCAATTTCGTCCGGCTTGACGAAGACCATAGAGTGACTTTTTAAGTAGGCACACCTTGTCTCCAAACTTCAAGTCTTGTAACATTTTCTCTGCCTTTTTTACTAAATTTTCATCATCAGCTTCTTCTTCGTCGATGATTTTCTTTAATATTTGCGACAATTGTTTAGGGGGTTTCATCAAAATTTCTTCTTTTAAATTTCCATTTAAATATGCCGTCGTAATGTCAAATTGATACATTTTCATTTCAAATCGAGCAGCTAATGATGCCATTAGTCGTATTGATCCCAAGCGAGCCACAGGTGCAAAAGTCTCGTTGAAATGTACTCCAGGCCGTTGACTAAAGCCTTGAGCAACTAAGCGAGCTTTCCTTCTGTGAAGAGATCCATCGGAGTTGTATTTATTTCGTAAAATGATACGACTCCCGATGACAGCTTTTTCCTTGGGTCGGTCGACAATTTTCCAGGTATCATTTCGTAAAATCGATTTTATCTCTGATGTCATAGCTTCGTACCATTCTTCAGCTTCCGGGCTTGTAAGAGCCTGTTTCATAGGTACTTCAGAGATTAGTGCGTCTAATTCTACTTCAGCAATTTCAGCATTATCTGAAACAATTTCTGAATCATTAGTAACGCAATTGTAAATTTTTCTTGGTCGGCCTCTTTGTCCATTTCTTAATATTCTAGGACGACCTCGTCCTCTGACGACAGCTTGTACCGGTTCCGGTTCCACATCTCGTTCTTCACCTTCTTGAACTTCTGCAGGAGGAATTGATGTTTCTTCAAATAAATTCAGATCAATAAATTCCTTCTGAGAATTCTTCTGAAGTTCTTGTTTCTCGATGCTGTTTTCAGAAAAACGTACATCGCGTAAAACGACGACTTTATTTTCTCCGGGTAACCAAATTCTGAAACCCTTGCATTCATCAGAATAACCAATAAAATTACCTTCTTTACAACGTTGATCCCATTTGCCTCGAGTTGGATCTCGATTCAAAATGTATATTTTGCAGCCGAATACCTTGAAATGCCTCACATCAGGCACCTTGCCGGTCCAGAGTTCATACGGAGTCAATCCACCCAGGCTGCTTGATGGACATCTGTTTCGGATATAATTTGCCGTGTTAACAGCTTCAGCCCAAAACTTCTGTGGCAAACCAGTTTGCAACAGTAAGCATCTTGCTGTATCCAGGAGTGTTCGGTTGCGTCGCTCTGCAATTCCATTTTGTTCAGGATTGTAGGGTATTGTGAGTCGTCTGGTAATGCCTTTACTCCTTAGGAAATCATTAAACTCTTTGCTTGTAAATTCTGAACCATTATCAGACTGAAAACATTTGATACTTATTCCTTTTTGATTTTCGACTTCTGCAATAAATTGCTTTGTCATTTGTAGTGCTTCACTCTTGAACTTCAAGAAACGCACCTCACACCATTTCGATCGGTCGTCAATAAACTCGATGAAATACTTCGCTTTACCAATTGATTCGACTCTCATTGGCCCACAAATATCCGAATGAATCAAATCAAGCAAATTTGAAACTCTGCTGGATTTCTTCGGAAATGGCTGACGAGTCATTTTTCCTTCCAGACAGCTTTTGCAAGTAAAATCTTTTATTTTAGATTCTACATTTAAACCTGTAATGGTCCCTCGACGTTTAGCTTCGACGAGATCTCTTGCATTCAAGTGACCAAGTCTACGATGCCAAATTTCAAAATTTGAAGAATTTTCTTCTGTCGAAAATGCGTAACTCGATTTATTGGTATTGCTTTGTTCAGATTCACGTACATAATACAGACCACCGATTCTGTCTGCCATTAATTTGACATTTCCGTTGCTATCCACAATTTTAGCGTCTGTCTTTGTGAATATAACGTCAAAATTTTTATCTGTTATTTTACTTACAGACATTAAATTCATACGGAGATCTGGGACATGCAAAGTTTCTTTCAAAATAACAACTGTATTCTCCCCGTTTAAATCAGTTACGATTTTCACACTTCCTTCAGCGGTGGTTTCCGTTGAAGCATCGTTCGCCAAATTCAGTTTTCCCCTTTTTGAACTGTCTATTTTACAAAACGAATCCAATGTACTACATAAGTGACTAGTAGCTCCACTGTCCAAACACCATGTTCGAACTGATTTTCTTGCTGCCACTTGCAAAGCATCTGCACATAATGATACAGCTGAATGTTTAACACTTGCCTTCTTTGGACAATTCACAGCTTTGTGACCTGGTTCGTTACATTTATAACAACGAAACTTGAAAATCTTCTTGCTCTCCGTTGACTGACTATTTTTCTGATCTGTCATGTTCTTGCCATGTCGATTCTTATTTTTATTTACGTACATCGCTTTGGCACCTACACCTTGAGATTCATTTCTTCGTGCGTCGTTTTCTTCTATAATTTTTACACGTAAAACATCGGGCGAGGGCAATTCATCACGAGCTTCGATGGCGCATCTAAAGTTGTCAAAATTTGACGGCAAACTGTATAAAAGCATTGTCGCCAGAACATCAGGATGTATGTCCACCTGCATATCTTGTAACTTATCAACTGCGTCAAAAAATGTATTTACATGTTCACGAATATCGCTGCCTTCTTCCATTCGATGGAGCATCAACTGTTTCAGTAATGTAGCTTTTCTTGCAGGTCCACGTGAATGATAAATTCCCTCTAGCTTTAGCCAAACTTGACGCGATGTAAGACAACCCTTAATTTGCTTTAGTTCGGATCCACTGATGGCTAATATGATATCAGACTTTGCCTTAGCATCTGCTTTTTCCCAAGCTTTTCTTGCTTCTACCGATGTGATGTCACCTTCAATAAGTTCTGGTTTTGCAATTTCGCCTATCACGTACGGCCAAGCATCATTTTTGATGAGAAGAGCCTCCATATGTAGTTTCCAGGAGTCATAATTATCTTTGCCGAGACATTCAATTCTTGCAATGTTCATATTCATGTTTAGCACTGTGGTTGATCTGGGCCCGTAACCTGTTAGGCTTGCGAGTAAACACCAAATACGATACACTTGTATAAGAACTTTCTTTAATTAAAACTTTTATCAGACAGCAGACAACTGACTGTGTAATACATAGAAACTCTTACATGGCATACTATCTAAACCTATATCGTAAATCATGGATCGTAGTTACGCATAAATACGTTATGCGTTAACAGTAAATAAGATTTTTTTCTATTTAGAATGAAACAAAACATCCGTAACACTTTATTACCAACATAAAAAAATAATATGACAGTTAAATTTGATATTAAAAAAAGACTTATACATCACTGCAGACTGTACCCCTGATGGCATCCTCGACTTTATTCATCCAAACCCTGAAGTTGACCTGGTCGTAATCCAAAGTGGAATACAAGAAAATGGGCATCGAGTTCGTCAAAACCACAAGGTCGTCCTGCGCCACTTTTAAATCCGCGGGGTAGATCATCCTCGCGTCGTCCTTATGAACGACCCCAACATTCTCCCTCCTTCGAGGCTTGCTTGTATTCCAACACCCCACCGCGTTTTGATTCACCAGATTCAAGAACAACACCCCCGTTGGCTTGTGCAAGTCGGTAGCCGAAGTTTGGAAACCCTCACCCCTATCCCCCAAATACTACAAACAAAAAAAAATGAGGAAAATAAACCTCGACAATTTACATAAATATTTGATTGGTCCACCCCAATGCTTACAATGAAATCACTTCCATGGAACGTCCGGGTGGCCAATTGTTTATCACGCAGTACTTTCGTGGACACCTTGTACAGGTTGGTACCGGCCATCGAGTGGAAGTACAAGTCCCTAAAACCATCTGGTTTCAGGTCAGAAAGCGCCAAGCTGAAAACCCCGTCGTTCCATTGGAAGCGGAGCCCTCCTATGCAGAATTCCCCCCGCAGGGGCTCCAAGTGGAAGAAGTTGTGTTCCACCCTCCAAGACTCATCGTCCTTCAGGCTATAGACCAGCATGCCGTAACCCCCCAAATCCGGAAAGTAGGCGTAAGCCTCGTCGCATTTATCGGGGGTGACGTCAACGGTGACCAAATTAATGACCGTGCGCTCGGTGAGATCGCGGGGGTTAAAATTGTGCACTTTGATGATCTCGTCTGTGTTAAGGTCTATGATGACTATCCTCTGGGGCTGGATCGTTGTTTTATTTCCTGCAAGAAACCCGGTATGCTTTAATAAGGGATGGTCGGGTACACCAAAAGTCTTCAGTAACTTTACCAACGGTGTTGATGACGCCTGTGTCTGCCATCCAGAGTCGATCACAGGGGTCGATGGCGATTCTGTAGACCGACACCAAGTGGTCAGGGGTGGGTTCTGCTTGCATTCGATTGGCTTCGTAAGTGGGGTACGGGATTAGGGGGACGTTGTGGCGTTCGGTGCTGTTGATCCAAACGTAGTTGAGGGTTGAAGGTACACCTGCTTCAACCCTGCGGGGGACGGTGATGAATAGTTTGTTGCGCCAGCGGTTCGCCCCCTGAGGGACGTTGTTTTCTGAAAATTGGTTCATTTCTTAGACTTGTTCATAAGTACACAATTAAATAAAAAAAACAAAATTTAAATGAAATGACTTAAAAATTAAAAAAAAGAGTTTTTAATCTTTCACCGGACAGAATATAAATACAGAGAGAAATGTTGAGTACTTTTCCATTTATATTCTGTCCGGTTAAAGATTCAAAACAATTTTCATCGGACAAGAGTCAATTGCTATTAAAAAAATGCTGAACGTAGTTTTTTCAAAAAAAGTATTTAAAAAATGAGTTAAAAAATTAGATAAATTCCGATTAGAAACGATTTACTTTTTGACTTCTAGAAATTCAAAAAAATCAAAGGAAAATGTATTTTTCCCCTTCAAAAATTAATTGGTTATACGCAGATCATTTGCTAGGAAAATGCTACTTTCTTTTTAAAAAGTTCAAAAACAAAAATTCAAATGTAAGTCATCCTTTAAATTAACAAGCGAATTTTTTATTTTAAAAATTCTTATATTTTTTTTTTGGAGGGGGGAGAGAGAAAACAGAGATTCAATATGCATAACGTTTGATAAGCGGGAGGCCACCCCCAAAATAAATAAAATAAAACCGATTACTGTAAATAAAATGTCGATGTAAATATTACATTTTTTGAATAAAAAATTTCAAAAAATGTCAATAAAAGAATTGAATGACGAATTTCACAAACTCTGCATTTCGCTTTTTAAGAAGTTTAATAAAAAGTTTGAAAAAAAATACAAATGAATAGCGAATTTCCCTGTTTCAAAAATCGAATTAAAAACAACCTTTTTTTTTTAAGCAATTTAAAAGTAAATTTATTTTTCTTTGTAGATTTTTAAAATTTAGAAGATTTATTCCTTTCGGGGAAGGGGATAGGAAAGAAAGTGATATTTGGTAAAAAATTTATTTTTCTTCGTAGATTTTTAAAATTTAGAAGATTTATTCCTTTCGGGGAAGGGGATAGGAAAGAAAGTGATATTTGGTAAAAAATTTGACAAAAAAAAAGCAAATGAATGACGAATTTCTCGGTTGGGTTGGGTTGTATTTTTTTTACGTAAATTTATTTTCCTTTCGAGTTTTTTAGACTTTAGAAGATTTATTATTTTTCGAGGGAGGGGGATAGGAAAGAGAGTGCTATTTGTTCCCAAACAAAGAACAAATGAATAGCGAATTCCTTGGTTGGGATGGGTTGTTTTTTTTTAACTAAATTTATTTTCCTTTGGAGTTTTTTAAACTTTAAAAAATTTATTTTTTTCGAGGGAGGGGGATAGTAAAGAGTTATTTGTTCCCGGAAAAGAATATTAATATTAAATATTCGAATTAAATACATTTTTAATAAAAAAAAAAATGAAAAGTTTGACAAAAAAACAAATGAATGACGAATTTCTTGATATTAAAAAAAAAAAAAACAAATGACCATCGAATTTCTAGATGGAATTTTTGAAAGAAACTGAATAGCACTTAAAAAAATGTAAAAATTCACGAAAAATGTTATATTGAATAAAAATTCTGAACAATATTTCACTTCTCTGGTTTTCGTACAATCATATACAAAAAAAAACCAATTTAATAACAATTAATTACAAAAGAAAGATATCGTGTAATTAAGGGTCGAAACGGTTAAGAAAATGGTCAGGTCCAGACACTTCTTTTACTATTTTTTTTTTTTAATTATTATGCCTCAGGGCTTAGACACATAGAGATGCTTACTTTCTCAGAGCGCAACATTCTGAACTATAATACTGTCTTTTTTTTAATTCATTTTCATTTTTCAATCATTTTTTACGACTTTACGAATTTATTTATTAAAAGAGTTTTTTTTTTTATTTACGTGGTTTGGATAGGCGTGAATCGATTCACAAAGAACTTACGCATTCGTTTCGTGCAAGGTCAACTAACCCCACACAACAATTAGCCAACAATTACTAAATGGACTGCTTCCGGAATTGTTTCAAAACTTTCTACCAATTTTCTAATTTTCTACAAATTTAAATTCAAAAAATTTCAAAACGACTCAAATTCTGCAAAATTAAGTAATTTAATATTATATTTAACTTTCACAATTTTTTCTTTTACGTTTTAAAGCAAAGTTACGTAAGTATACCTACAACATAAAACAGTTTTGCAAAATTTTTAAACATCACAACTATTTAATTTTTTTTTCGATTAAAATAAACAAGTTTGCGCATCTAGACATGCATATGGATTGGCCATGTTTTAAAAGAAGATTATACTGGTCTACTGACATTTGATTTTTGTAATTACTTGTGTCAGTGGCGGCGTTTTGTCTGTGACAGTTTGAGTTTTTTTTAATTTCTTTATCTTCTATTTCTACCGTTTATAATCCTTTTTGGCATATTTTGTTGGACTGGTTTGGTAAGTTAATTTGTTTTTTTCTGGAATTATACGTTCGCTTATAGGCAATTTTCCGCTGCCCTTTGTAACCGTAAGTTTTATTAATCCTTTTTGATCTACGGACAAGTACCAGGTGTTTCATCAGCCCTAAGGCCTTCCAGTTCACCGACCTGCGGAAGACTTGGTTTACTTATTTGTCTGTCTTGCTGCCTGCTCATCTGAAAGATCGTCTGACCTCGTCGTACTGTTCTGTACGGTCCTCGTAACGTAGTCAAATCACCCCGAGGTAAAATCCCTCTTTGTCGTCGCCTTTATCGTGGATAATCGTTGCAAATCGTATACTGTTAACTTCCATTACTTTAACGCAACTTGCAAATTCAAATCACGTTTGTTACATTTTTTTTTATTAGCTTCTTTTACAAATGCTTAGTTAATTTAAGGATTGAATTTAATCTGTTAATTTGTTTTTTTTTTTGTTGCCTGTTATTGAGACAATTGAGACACAATTTTAAAGTTAATTTTCACAGATTTTGAGCTGTCGAAGATTTCTGTGAGACGAAAGGAAATTTCCTCATTACGTACCGATTTATAAAATTTTGTTGCAAATCGATGTCTCTGTTTTATCTATTCATCGCTCTTGTACCGATTTATGTTTATGAAATATTTCGAGGTGTTTTTGAATTTTAATTAAAATTTTAAAACTTTGAATTTAACGTTTTTGACGTTATTGCTATTTAATTTCTGCGCGTTATTGAATTGTTGTCTTGGACTGGTCCACATTTTTAAGACTGCAGTTATTTATGGTTGGATGTAATCCTTACATTTGGTGTAACTATTTTAAATGGATTTGATTGATTGATATTGCAAGCAAAAGTAGTTGTTAGTTACCAATTTGCTTTTTGGGAAAAGTTTTCTTATATGTTTTTCAGTTTTATAGAGATCTACAAAATACTTGAAAGAAAATTTGAAAGACAAAACAAACTTTAGTTTTGGAAAAGATATGCCAAAACAATAAAATACACAAAACATCTTGTCCTAAACATGTTTAAGACGGTGGTAACGGTTATCTTCTAAGAATAAGCTCATTTCATTACAAGGTAGGTATCATGCTTGATAAAAACGATAGTCATACACATGCATGAACATTCACTGTAAAAATTTTCATACAATAAGGACCGATTTCATAATCGAACTAAAGGAGACTTTAAAGTTAAAGTCGCAATCATTTGTCAAAAAATACGTAAACGTGGTTATTTATACATTAGAATGTGACTTTTATTTAAAGTCTCATTTAGTTCGATTATGAAATCGGCTCTAAATATCACAACCATCTCCTCTCTCAATTGCTGTAATTGTTGAGAGGAATCATTTTAATTGAGCATGACGGTACATTTTAATGTGTCTGTTTAGGATGTACAGATGTTACTAAAGTTGTAATAACAGTAAGATAACAATCAACTGTCGATAGTGACGAACCGATTTTGTGTGCAAATTTTAATTTTATCTATCACATAAACTACTTAGAAACAGTTGCATCGACAATGCTTTCTGTGGAAATTGCAGGGTACAAGAAAGGTAGATCAAGTCATTGAAATGTGTATTCGTGTCATCGAGATAAAAGTCGGAACTATTTTATGTAAAATTGCGAACGTAGATCCATCCCATTCGGGATTTTAATTTTTTGGGTACGGGACATCCGTTTTAAATATATTTTTGTTGCGAAATTCTCCTTATTTTTTTTTCCACGACCCACTCTCCGAATTTATGAGCTGACCGCTGGTATTACGCAGTGTCCTCCTGTAATAACGAATTTCGTATACGCAGGTAAGATTTATTTACTAATTCTATGTACATTATCGTCTACGTGTAGAGGTGGTAACAATTTGGTCCCCAATGTGGTGTACACGGTTACACCATATTATATATTTTTTAGATTGCAAAAATCAACAATAAGTACACATATAAAAAGCAAATAAATAACGAATTTTCAAATGAAGCTTTTGAAGGAAAATGAAAAAAAGTCGACACTATTTTATACAAATTCAACAATTTAATAATTAATTAGGAGAAAAGGTCGAAACTGTCAAGCAAATTGGTAATGACCAGAGATTTTTTTTATTACTTTTTTTTTTTAATTGTTCAGCCCTAGGACTTAGGGGGTCGTAAAGTCTTCTCGGGTAGATCATAGAAACAGAAATAAATAAAATGAAAAAGAAGATATGCAAATAAATGCACAGGATAGTTTACGAACAAGCCCCCTAGAGGGAGATAATTTTTTTTTTTTGGGTAGGGGGAGGGGTGTGGCATCCGTTAACTACACGAAAGCTTTTTTTTAAATTATAATTATTTCTCATCAATTTTTAAAAAAGACAATCATAGCAATTATTTCCACTTTTTTTTTAGGTTAAACTAACAAACGAAACTTTTATTTTTCTTTACGAATTAAAATTAATATGTCGAATTACTACATTCACAAGTTATAAGAAGCTCAAAAAATAAAAATAAATACACAAAACAATCTACGCGTTGAACAACAAAAACAAAATTCGTTTGTTCGTTACCTGAATATATACCGGGTGTCCCGCGCCATGTGCTCACCCTTCTAGAATCTTTATTTATTAATTGATTAATCTGAATTTTGGAGACAATAAACTAAACAAAAAATGGAATTTCTCGACATACTGATAGTCGTCATAGGACTTCCGGTTTCGCCGGAAGTGATATCAACTTTCTCATTTTAAATGGAACACCGTATATATTTTTACATATTTAACATCTACGGATCATTACGAGTCCGAATATGTATCAATTGTTAATTTTGATTTCCATGACAACGAAAAAAAAAAACTTTTATATTTTTCAATCTAGAAAGCTATGAATCGCATTTTTTCGATCTAATGCGACCAAGTGTTTCGAGAAAATCACTCCTTTGAAGGTATTTTGATTTTTAACTTTTTTACAGTATTTGAAATTTTCATTAGCTCTTAACTATTTTTTTTCGATAGAACCTCATACGTTTCTTACCTTAGTTCAACTGAACATTTTTTTTGTGAATACGCTGATACCAAATACGTCATATTTTCTTTGAAAATAATTTAAAATAGAGCATGTCTTATTGAAATTTTACACTACCTTTACTTCAAATGACTTTCAAAGAAAATATGACGTACTTGGTATCAGTGTATTCAGAAAAAAATGTTCTGTTGAACTAAGCTAAGAAACACATGAGGTTCTATCGAAAAAAAAATGAGTTATGACCTAATGAAAATTTGAAATACTGTAATAATGTTAAAAATCAAAATACCATCAAAGGAGTGATTTTTTCGAAACACTTAATCGCATTAGATCGAAAAAAGGCGATTCATAGCTTTCTAGATTGAAAAATAAAAAAGTTCTTTTTCGTTGTCGTGGAAACCAAAATTAACAATTGATACGTATTCGGACTCGTAACGCTCCGTAGATTTTAAATATGTAAAAATATGTAGGATGTTCTATTTAAAATAAGAAAGTTAATATCACTTCCGGCGAAACCGGAAGTCCTATGACGACTATCAGTATGTCGAAAAATCCCATTTTTTATTTAGTTTATCGTCTCAAAAATTCAGGTTAATCGATTAATCAATAAAGATTTTAGAAAGGTGAGCACATGGCGCGGGACACCCGGTATATAAAAAAACTCAAATTGAAATAATAAAAGGCATTAAATTATATTATTCATCTAATTGCGTTATTCACTCTGGACGGTTCATTTCGCATCGTTGCCCGCCGAAATAATTTCGGGGGGGGGGGGGGGGGGCAAGGAAACCCCAACTTTCGCAACGAATCTCGCGCGCCCAAAAAAAAAGGAAACTCGCCAATTTCATTTGGACCTCCTGCAGCATGTAATTGATTAGAAACAAAAAGAATTAGTTAATTCGCTGACGTGAAAGTCGATAATGAGGTTGACCGGTGCGAAAAATAAAAACAACCTTAACACCAATTAAATAAAATATACATAGGAATGCGAGCGGGCGCTCGAGCGCAACTTAAAGAATTTTAATTTTAATAAACCAAAATCGGAGGTTTCTCTTGTGTACATGTATCGACCTTGTTTTTTTGCCGAATTTATGCCGCCCCCATTTCTTAAGGAAAAAAAATACATAAGAATAAATCATGGTCTCCAGTTATAATGGCGGAAGTTGTATCGTGCTCCCTTTCTTTTGAGTAAAAAAAATAAATAAATAAATAAATCACGTACGGCGATAGATCCCTTGAGCAAAAAAAAAATAATAATAAATCATAGTCTTCAGTTATGATGGCGAAAGTTCTTGAGTTAAATTCGGCATTTTTGTACCCCTCTTGAGCAAAAAAGAAAAAATGAAAATTAATTAAATCACGTACGGTAGATATAGTCTTCGGTGATGATGGCCGAATTATCTTCGGCATCTCTTGGTTTGGCGAACGTAATTCTGCTCCAAGTAAATTCCTCCTTGAGTCCAAGACATGTTCCAAAGGAATTCACGTACGCAACGGCCAAAAGGATGACCAGGTAAGTCCTCATCGTGACTTCCAAGACACAACTGGACGCGGTTTGTCGATCGAGGTGGTTGGGAAGAAGGAGTTGTAGATATCTGCCCTTGAGTTAACTAGTTCATAGTATTTGTGTATCATGCGTGAATTGTGCGCATTACCGCCAACGGACTTGTTTGTAAATGCATGTTATTGTTTTTGTTAAGGCCCAAGGTTTTTTTTTCTCACCGCACATTAAATTCAAGGGGATTCAAATTAAAAAAAAGAGAAATTAAAAAACTTTACTCCTAATAATTAATCAATCAACATTGCAGGGTGTGCCTTTGATGGCGTCGTACACGTTGTTGATCCAAACCCTGAAGTTGGTCTGGTCGTAATCTAGCTTGGCATACAAGAATACAGGCATGGCGTTCGAAAGGGCGATTACATCATCCCCAGAAATCTTCAGGTCGGCCGGATAAATCATCTTGTCATTGTCTTTGTGAACGATTCCAAAATTTTCAGGCGCAAACGGCTTTTTCGTATTCCAACACCCAATGGCGTTCTGATTCACCAAAGCCATAAACAACACCCCCGTTGATTTATGGAGGTCGGTCGCAGACGTCTGCCAACCTTGCCCCCTATCACCTAACGTCTACAACCAAATTAATCAAAACCAAACATCACCTCATCCCAACTCACCTCGAAATCCATCTGGTGGTACGACCTGGTCGCCAAATCCTTATTCCTCAAGACCCTGGTTGAAACCCTGTATAAATTAGTGCCCGCCATTGAGTGAAAATACAAGTCCCTAAACCCATCTGGTTTTACTTCGGAGACGGCCGTGCTGAAGATACCATCGGTCCACTGGAACCGGACCCCCCCGACGTGGAAATCCCCCCGGAGTGGCTCCAAGTAAAAATAGTTGTGGTTCACCCTCCACGAGTCATTGTCTTTCAAGCTGTAAACGACCAGGCCGAACCCCGCCAAATCGGGGAAGTAGGCGTAAGCCTCGTCGCATTTGTCGGCGGTGACGTCCAAATTAACCAAAGCCAAGATGGTCCTCCTGGTCAAATCCGTGCTCTTAAACTCGTACGTTTTGATAATCTCGTCGGTCTTCAAATCGATTATTACTATCCTTTGGGGTTGAATGTCGGTGCGGTTACCTAAGAGCGTTAATTGGAATTCTAGTCGGATTAGGCGAAAGGTGGAGGTGGCTTACCTGGAAGCTCGATGATTCCCGTGTCGACCATCCAAAGACGATCGCAGGGGTCCACGGCGACTCGGTAGACCGAAACCAGGCGGTCTGGAGTGGCCGGTGCGTTCAGTTGGTCGGGTTGGTATTTTGGGTAGGGGATTAGGGGGATGTTGTGGCGTTTCGTGCTGTTTGCCCAGACGTAATTCAGGGTAGATGGTACCCCTAAGCGTCTCCGTGGTACCGTAATGAACAACTTGTTGCCCCAACGATTGGCACCCATGGGAATGTTGTTTTCTAAAAAAAAAAAAATTAATCTGTTAATTCCATACCATAACCAAAATGTATTATCATATTTTGGATGTTTCGGGCGTTGCCGTGGCTAAGGTCCGGTTTCTCCATTACAGTTTAACTTTAAGCCCAGTTTTATTCCTGTGGAAACAATTATCCTTGCAATTGGACCTAAGGATCCCTTGGACCTAAGGGTGGTGAATATATGTTATTGGGTTTCGTATTGCGATGGACACTAGTCATTGGTCCTCGTATAGCGTAACCATGACGATGCCCAAATAATGCTAAAACTATTTATTAAGAAGGCGTTCCTTCATTCAAAATGTAAATCTTTTCCTCTAAATGACTCTAAGACTTTTATATGTAAAACACGTAAGGGAGTGGAACAAATTTGGTCGTAAGAAACGTGTAAAGATGAGATATTTAAAGAAAAGGGGAAGAAAGTAAAACAGAGAAGAAAGAAGAAATAAAAATCCTTGAACAGTGTAGCGTCTGGGCAGAAACAGAGGGGTTTTGAATGTAAATAAATTAAAAAAAAAAAAACTAGTAAAGTTAGGAAAAAACAAACAAAAAAGAAAAAGTAAGGGAGAAGGATGGCTTGGGGAAGAAATTACAAGGAATTAAACGTAAAACAGTCAAAAGGAAACAAATGTAAGAACAAAGAAAGAAATGAAAGAAAGAAGAAAATCGAGTAAAGACAGGAAATAATCATAGAGGAGAAATAACCTCAATGAAATAAAAGAAAGAGAGAAAATCAATTGATTCTTTTGAAGCCTTGAAGACCTCAGAGGGCGTTTGTCTTTTGAGAAACTTCGTAGAGATTCGATCTTCGCGGAAGCAGCGAATAGAACGACAACAGGCACAGCAACCCTGAAGAAGTAACGGGGGTGGAAACGTCACTACGACGCGGTTCTACTGATGTAAGCCACGGAGGATATCGATTATTGATTTTTTCTTGCGCCTTATTTCTGCGAAGGAAAAAATATTAACTTACACAAGAAGCAAAAACAAAACAATGATTTACGAAGAAACTAAGAGTTTTATTTTAGAAAGGAAAAAACAATTTAAAAAAGCGAATCTAATTTGCTTGATCGAATTGAAAAGGTTTACTTCATTTTTTCCATTATTCAAAATCAGAAGACAATTTATTTCGAACAGTTTTGAAGAAAAACTGTATGAAAGAAGGAATCTTTTTTGTTCTTTGGGAAAGCCTAAAAGAGAGAAAGAGAGAAAGAGAGAGAAACTTTAACTTACACAAAAATAAATATACCTGTCCGAAAAATAATGGAATGTAAGGAAAATGAAGAAAGAAAAAAAGAAAGAAAGAATAAAATGAAAACTATAATCGAATAAAAAAGGATCAAACGATTTTTCTTCATTTCTCAGAACTAGTTAATTTTGAAAAGAAAATCGAAAAAGTTGACTTACAAGAAAAAATTAAAATCTGTTCGCAAAACAATGGAGTGTGAAGGGGATCGAAGAGAGAACCAAAAAAAGGGTTGGTTGTTTTTATTCCATGAAAGAGAGAAAGTAACTAACGGAATTAAAAAAAAAATACAGAAAATCAGTTTCTTTTTCTCTGAAGGTACACTGATGGAAAAATTTTAACTAATAAAAAGCAGAATAGAAAATTCAAAAGATACAGGCAACGGAGTGTGAAGAAAATAAATATTTTCATTTTAGGAATGAAGGAAAATTGGAAAAGGGAAACCTAAGGCAAATGTTCAAATTGCAATCAATGAATTGGGTTTAAAAATATTTATTTCCAAGAGACTAATTAATCATACTGTGCAATGCTTAAGGATGGTTGTGGAATTAAGAATCAAGGTCGATCCTTCGCATTCTTGAATTGACGTCTCAAATATTGACTCTCAAACAATTTGTCTACGAATTTAATGTTTTATTGCAATTTGAAATACCAATAGAGTTAAAAATTATTGATTCGACGAAGACAACAATTGTCGGACAACACCGTTAGATCGACTGGCTTTTTCCCAATTTTTCAAAACGCATGTTTCATTTCAAATTTAAATCAAATTCATATTTTTTATCTGCAGCGAACATTTTTATTTTGATTTTGTCCTATAATAGTAATGTCCAATGGCATTTAAAGTATTTATTTAAAAAGATTTCCGACAACTTTTTCATAATTTTCATTTCAATTTACAGAAACTGTACTGTGGAAATTAGTTTGTAATTTAAATAAACTTACTGAGAATATTTAGGTTGTATGTCGATTTTTTTTTATTTTTCTCTTGAATGGTTTCATAATAGCAAAAAATTCTGACAACTTCTGATTTTAATTTCCAGAAACCGAGCGGTCTGTATTTACAACGTCCATTTCCGCTTTGAATGGTTCTATAATACTATCGTCCATGGAAACTTTGTAAACAATTTCTTTCAAAAACAAAAGGAGAAAAAAGTTGTGGCAAACACCACAGATAAAAAAATAAAAATTTTGTTGTACACATGCGGACAAAAAAAATGACTCATCACACTGACATTTAAAGATGATTTCATTAGGTATATTTACATAGTGTGTATTGTTCTCGAGGTCATGGAGGTTATAATATAATAAATATCATGTGTATTGTAGCAATTAACACAAGACGACAGTCCCAATAATTTACGGCTTTCACAGATCGAAAGTTAATTTACAAAACAGAAAAAGAACGGACCAGTTTTTTTGTCCCGCTTTTTTGATTTACAACCTCATTTTCAAAGCGATCAGTAACAATAACGTCCATATTTATATTTACAACGTCCATGTCTGTTTTGAATAGCTCTATAACGGTAATGTCCATGTAGACTTCGTAAATAGTTTTTAGAAAGCGTTTCGGAAAAGGAAACGGAAAGAAAGGATGGAAGAGGAATAGAAATAGAGAATCGAACAAGAAAAACGTAAGAAAAGGATGAAATAGATGCCAAACTGTCAGACTCTTAATTTAGGATGATCAGATTCATCACAGTCAATGCATTTATTATAATAATAAACATTTTTTTTTTTTTAAATAAACAGAAAAGATTTTGAAATAAGGAAGTTCGAACAAAATACAAACTTTTGAGCGGAGGCGATGAGAAACTTACCTGCAACCTCATTTTCAAAGAGATCGATAACAGTAACGTCCATATTTACAACGTCCATGTCTATTTTGAATGGCTCTATAATGGTAATGTCCATGCAGACTTCGTAAATAGTTTTTAAAAATATTTTCGAAAAAGGAAGCGGAAAGAAAGGATGGAAGAGGAATAGAAATAGAGAATCGAACAAAGAAAACGTAAGAAAAGGAAGAAATAGAAGCCAAATTGTCAGACTCTTAATTTAGGATGGTCAGATTCATCATTGTCATGCATTTATTATAATTTTTTTGTTTTAAAAAGGAATAAATAGAAAAGATTTTGAAATAAGGAAGTTCGAACAAAATACAAACTTTTAAGCGAAGGCGATGAGAAACTTATCTGAAACCTCATTTTCAAAGAGATCTATAACAGTAACGTCCATATTTACAACGTCCATGTCTATTTTGAATGGCTCTATAATGGTAATGTCCATGCAGACTTCGTAAATAGTTTTTAAAAAGGTTTTCGAAAAAGGAAGCGGAAAGAAAGGATGGAAGAGAAATAGAAATAGAGAATCGAAGAAGAAAAACGTAAGAAAAGGAAGAAATAGAAGCCAAATTGTCAGACTCTTAATTTAGGATGATCAGATTCATCACTGTCAATGCATTTATAATAATAATAATAATATTTTTTTTTGAAAAAGGAATTAACAGAAAAGATTTATAATATATTTTATTGGTTTTGTTTCTATTTTTTATCTACCATTTATTTATTCTTTCGCTGATTTGTTTTAGTTTTCGTTTATTGAGTGTGAATTTATTTTACACTTTAATCCTGAGATTTTATTTTGACCTTTCTTCCACTTTTGATTAATAAAAGTTCCTGTAGGTTCATCGCCTCCTTCAAATTTTCATCGATCACAAGAGGACCTCATAGGGCCTGAGATTGGAAAAATCAAGAAGTAGAAATTTGAAAGAAATACTAAAATAATTAAAAATCTAAATAGGTGAGGAGTGATGAAGTGAGAGGATTGGAGTTAGCACCAAGGTGATAAGGAAGGTAAATAGAAACATAAAAAGAGGATTTTGAAATATGGAAGTTCGAACAAAATACAAACTTTTGAGCGAAGGAGATGAGACACTTATCTGAAACCTCATTTTCAAAGAGATCTATAACAGTAACGTCCATATTTACAACGTCCGTGTTTATTTTGAATGGCTCTATAACGGTAATGTCCATGCAGACTTCGTAAATAGTATTTAAAAAGGTTTTCGAAAAAGGAAGCGGAAGGAAAGGATGGAAGAGGAATAGAAATAGAGAATCGAACAAGAAAAACATAAGAAAAGGAAGAAATAGAAGCCAAATTGGCAGACTCTTAATTTAGGATGATCAGGTTGATCATTGTCAATGCGTTTATTAAAATAATAATCATCTTTTTAACAAGAAATAAACAGAAAAATGTTGAAATAAGGAAGTTCCAACAAAATACAAACTTTTGAGCGATGGAGATGAGACACTTATCTGAAACCTCATTTTCAAAGAGATCTATAACAATAACGTCCATATTTACAACGTCCATGTCTATTTTGAATAGTTCTATAATGGCAATGTCCATGCAGACTTCGTAAATAGTATTTAAAAAGGTTTTCGAGAAAGGAAGCGGAAAGAAAGGACGGAAGAGGAATAGAAATAGAGAATCGAACAAGAAAAACATAAGAAAAGGAAGAAATAGAAGCCAAATTGTCAGACTCTTAATTTAGGATGATCAGGTTGATCACTGTCAATGCATTTATTATAATAATAATCATTATTTTTTAAAGAAATAAACAGAAAAGATTTTGAAATAAGGAAGTTCGAACAAAATACAAACTTTTGAGCGAAGGAGATGAGACACTTATCTGAAACCTCATTTTCAAAAAGATCTATAACAGTAACGTCCATATTTACAACTTCCATGTCTATTTTGAATAACTCTGTAACGAAAATGTCCATGCAGACTTCGTAAATAGTTTTTAAAAAGGTTTTCGAAAAAGGAAGCGGAAAGAAAGGATAGAAGAGGAATAGAAATAGAGAATCGAACAAAGAAAACGTAAGAAAAGGAAGAAACAGAAGCCAAATTGTCAGACTCTTAATTTAAGATGATCAGGTTCATCACTGTCAACGCATTTATTATAATATTTTTTTTTAAAGGAATAAACAGAAAAGATTTCTAATATATTTTATTCGTTTTGTTTTTATTTTTTATCGACCATTTACCATTATTTTTTCGCTGATTTGTTGTAGTTTTCGTTTATTGAGTGTGAATTTATTTTACACTTTAATCCCGCTATTTTATTTTTTCTTTTATTCGATTTGACCTTGTTTTGTTTTTAAATTATTCATTGATCGCCCTGCGTCGTTAAAATTTACAGATTATTCTCTGGATCCTGACGAAATTTGTCGATTTTTAAATCAATTTGACTTATTTCTAGTTTTAATTTTTATTTTGGTCCTAACTTCATCGTCAGCTTTTATTTTTATACAATCCTCATTTGACTCTATTTTATTTAACTTTTAAAATAGTCAATTGACGGACCTTTGGTTTTTCTTTTAATCGATTTCATCTGTTTTGTTTTTTACTTTTAAACTAACAACTAATCATCTTGCTTTTTGTTTTCTCTTCGGTTTGATTTTATTTGCCATGACTTCTGATATTTTTATTTATCAATTGAACGTCTTTCGTTTCTTTTTTTTTACACGATTTAAGATGATTTTTATTTACATTTTAATTCCGCCGATTGATCGCCATTTTTGGCGAATTTATTTTATTTATCACTTAATTATTAAATTGAATTAAATTTTTGGTTCTGATGAAAGTCAGTTCATGTCGATTTGACTTAACGAGTTTCACACGGTTTTTATTTTCGTCCTGACTTGCTTGACGATCGTCTTTTGTTTTTGTTTTATTCGATTTTATTCGTATTTCAGAAATGTTTTGATTTTAATAATTAATTGGACGTCTCTTATTCGAGCTAATTCAAATTCATTTACTTCTTTTTATCAACTATTTAGCAAGACCTTCAATGGAGAAGATTTAACAACTCCGATCCCCTGAGAGACCCCTAGCGAACCTATAATAAAGGTTCATCGATCTCTTTTTCCAGTCTTCATCGATCTCCAAGGGGTCGATACCGATTCCGTTGAAAACCCGTGGTATAAAATGTGAATAATCGTCTCTTGGACAAAATGTTAGATTTTAATTAAAGAAAAGTTTTAAAAAAGAAGAAACAGAGAGGCGTTTACTATTTCAGATTTCAAATAAGCATAAAAATCCCAAGTGTTTCGTTTAAAAAATTAAAGTTTCAGCTTATATCTCAGTTATGCGATGTTGGTTTGTTATCCGGTAAACATCAGCAAAAACTTTGAATCACTCTATATAAGTTTTATATGATAAAGACTTCTTCCTAAAATCAAAAATAAAGAAGTTAAAGGGGGTGTGAATTCTCCCGTAATCACCCTGTATAAGCCATTTCTTGCAAAAAAAATTAGATGATAAATTAGTTGCAATTTGCGTTCAGTTTTTTATATTTAATTCTGCTGTGCCCTTCTTTGAAGATTTGTGCGCCTACCCCAGAGGGGCGCGCACCACTCTTTGGGAAACGCTGCATTGAAGGCTTTAAGTGATTAATCATGAAAGAAAAATCCTTTCAGAAATTACTATCGTAATTATCATTTTTGCAAATTAATTTGAGGCATGCGAATTACAAGTTTTATTTTATTGGCAAAAGGTTTAGTGCAAAAATTTATTTGTGCCAAAAAAAAAAATTCAAGTACAAAGCAAACAGAAGACAAAACGTACGCAATCAAAATATTTTACGGTCTTGACGTGTACTTCTTAAACATTTCGTAAGCGTTGAATCGAACTTGGCTTAGTTTTATTAACGACCTAGACCCGAAAATTCAGCAACCTCGTTTGTTATTATTATTTTTTTTAAATATAATCCGCGTCATGCTAATTTTGTAAACAACGAAACGCAGTGCTCGGTTTTTGTTGGTATCTCTAATTGGTAAACTCGCGAAGCCTTGTGAATAAATATTTAAAGACTTGACCTTATTTAGCCTGCACAAATTACAGAATTTATCCTACTGCAATGTTAGGTCAAAAAGCGATAGTAAGATGTCGCTATTTTATATGTTCAACAGAATTTATAGTTTCGCACATAAAATCTTTGATTACAGACAGGGTAACTTTATGGAGGATCATACCGTAAATGTAATCTTCTGTTATAGTAGGAGCTTGAGACGTCGTCGGCTTCGTTGCAGCTTCGTCATTTTGAGGAAATAAAATCGTGTCTTTGTGTGACGTCGGTTTGTGATGTTGCCAATTTTGCAAAGGTGATGCCCCATCGAATCTCGTGGAAAACGGTGACTTGGAGTAGCTCAACCTCGTCCATGTAAATTCTTCTCTTAAACCTTCACCAAGCACGGTCGTTGCTCTTGAACTTATTGTTAGAGCAACGACGAGGACCACGAGGAAACCATTCATCATCCTCAACATAACGCGCGCCACACATCAATTCGATTCACAAGTGAGGATGAAGTGAGGTTTCAGAGATGAGCAGTGATCTTTTAAATTGAGGAGGAGAAAGATTAAGCCGGGGAATGCCCTTGAAAATTCGATGTACATAAATTTTGCTCGTTTTAAAAACAACGCACAAGACGCGACGTTCACATGAACCTGTTTGATTTGCAAGTGCATTGATTTTATTTTATTCATCATCGTTATTTGTACACGCTTCAGTAATTTTCCTTTGTGTCGTTCCTCCAATGAATTGCTCATCCGTGAGTTAACAATTAACTCAAAAAAAAAAAAAATAAATAAATAAACACAAAATGAAGTAACAGATTCTACTTTTTTTTTTAAGTCTGTGGGCTCAAAGGTCTTTCACTGATTGTGATTGTGATTGTGAGTTGTTTATTTTTCGGTTACCCAATTTTTTTTTTAACTTGGTAACAGAGTTTGTATTCCAATAGTATAACTGTAATTAAAAAAAAAAAAACCTCTTGACCTTTAAAATCATTTATAAAAGTTTGAAGTGGAGAGAGCTGCATACTTCATCCATCGTAAATAAGTCACGAACGTTGATGATTTTATCTTCGCTGGAATGAAGACTGTTATGTAAGTCTCTGAAGAGATAAGCTGTGATGCGTATCTGCGACCTTAACCTTTATGACGTGGATTTAGAGGAATTTTCGCGGTCCAAAAACGTAATGGTAAATCGTAGAAGAAAATTACCCTTTTCATTCATTGGATTGGGATTGGGGAAAATTTGTTTGCCTCGAGCTCTTTTACGTTTTTGTTTTTTTATTGCAAAACATTTTCAATTAATTGCCTTGGCATAAACTGCTTTTGCCCTTTGGCTCTCAGGGTTAAGGGTTTTCAAAGGACTTTGGACCCCGCGTCAAGTCCCAAGTCCTTCTGTTCTTCTGGTTTTTGTTTGCCATCCCTGTATTTTTCTATTTACCTTCGTTTTCCCCTTAGTGCCAACTCCAATCCTCTCACTTCATTTTAGTTTCAATTTTTGCTTTTGCCACTCTCGTTGTGTATCCTCACCTATTTAGATTTTTAATTATTTTAGTATTTGTTTCAAAATTTCTACTTCTTGATTTCTCCAATCTCAGCTCCTATGAGGTCAAATCGATCTCTTGGGATGAATAAATTCGAATAAAACAAAAACAAAAGACGATCGACAAACAACTAAGGACGAAAATAAAAACTGTGTGAAACTATTAAGGTCCAGTTTTATAAATGAGGCTCGACTTTGAGCTGAGGCTTAAATCCTTAGCAACGATTGTTTCAAAAATTGTTGTGAAAGATTTAAGCTTCGGCTCAAAGTTAAACCGCAATTGCAAAACTTGGGCCTAAGTCAAATCGATATGAACTGACTTTCATCAGAACCAAAAACTTAATTCAGTTTAATAATTAAATAATAAGTAAAATAAATTCGCCAAAAATAACGATCAATCGGCGGAATTAAAATGCAAATTAAAATAATCTTAAATCGTGTAAAAAAAGAAACGAAAGACGTTCATTTGATAACTAAAAGAATCAAAAGTCATGGCAAATAAAATCAAACCGAAGAGAAAACAAAAAGCAAGATGATTAATTGTTAGTTTAAAAGTAAAAAACAAAACAGATGAAATCGATTGAAAGAAAAAACAAAGGTCCGTCAATTGACTACATTAAAAGTTAAATGAAATAGAATCAACTGAGGATTGTATAAAAATAAAAGCTGATGATGAAGTTAGGACCAAAATAAAAATTAAAACTAGAAATAAGTCAAATTGATTTAAAAATCGACAAATTTCGTCACGATCCAGAGAATAATCTGTAAATTTTAACGACGCAGGGCGATCAATGAATAATTTAAAAACAAAACAAGGTCAAATCGAATAAAAGAAAAAATAAAATAGCGGGATTAAAGTGTAAAATAAATTCACACTCAATAAACGAAAACTAAAACAAATCAGCGAAAGAATAAATAAATGGTAGATAAAAAATAGAAACAAAACGAATAAAATATATTATAAATCTTTTCTGTTAATTCCTTTAAAAAAAAAAAAATATTATTATTATTATAAATGCATTGACAGTGATGAATCTGATCATCCTAAATTAAGAG
Source organism: Prosopocoilus inquinatus (assembly GCA_036172665.1). Classification (NCBI taxonomy): domain Eukaryota; kingdom Metazoa; phylum Arthropoda; class Insecta; order Coleoptera; family Lucanidae; genus Prosopocoilus; species Prosopocoilus inquinatus. Next base: position 9,221,447 of record CM069871.1, on the reverse strand, counting down.
TCTGACCATTTGGCTTCTATTTCTTCCTTTTCTTACGTTTTCTTTGTTCGATTCTCTATTTCTATTCCTCTTCCATCCTTTCTTTCCGCTTCCTTCTTCGAAAACCTTTTTAAATACTATTTACGAAGTCTGCATGGACTTTACCGTTATAGAGCTATTCGAAATAAATATGGACGTTGTAAATATGGACGTTACTGTTATAGATCTCTTTGAAAATGAGGTTGCAGGTAAGTGTCTCATCTCCTTCTCTCAAGAATTTGTATTTTGTTCGAACTTTCTTATTTCAAAATCTTTTCTGTTTATTCCTTGTTCAAAAAAAAAAAATGATTATTATTATAATAAATGCATTGACAGTCATGAATCTGATCATCCTAAATTAAGAGTCTGACAATTTGGCTCCTATTTCTTACGTTTTTCTTGTTCGATTCTCTATTTCTATTCCTCTTCCATCCTTTCTTTCCGCTTCCTTTTTCGAAACGCTTTTTAAAAACTATTTACGAAGTCTGCATGGACATTGCCATTATAGAGCTATTCAAAATAGACATGGACGTTGTAAATATGGACGTTATTGTTATAGATCTCTTTGAAAATGAGGTTTCAGATAAGTGTCTCATCTCCTTCGCTCAAAAGTTTGTATTTTGTTCGAACTTCCATATTTCAAAATCCTTTTTTTATGTTTCTATTTACCTTCCTTATCACCTTGGTGCTAACTCCAATCCTCTCACTTCATCACTCCTCACCTATTTAGATTTTTAATTATTTTAGTATTTCTTTCAAATTTCTACTTCTTGATTTTTCCAATCTCAGGCCCTATGAGGTCCTCTTGGGATCGATGAAAATTTGAAGGAGGCGATGAACCTACAGGAATTTTTATTAATCAAAAGTGGAAGAAAGGTCAAAATCCGTTTAGCAAACGACCTCTACATCGATTGCCTAAAAAGGAACAAATAATTTCTGATGACATCGTTAGATAACACAAATCATTAAGTGATATTTTCTGACCTATCAATGCGTAGAAATGCGTTGAACCTAAGACCTGATTGGTCAAAATACCTTCAATTAAAGATTTTCGTTGCTTAACGATGTCATTATGAGTTATAGAATAGAGCGGAGAGTCCTAGAAAAACAATGCAAGAAAAAGAAGGAGAAAAGGAAGACGCTTTTGTCCAAAAGTTCAGAACTTTTGCACTCTTCAAAAAAGTAATAAATAAAGAAATAATAATTTTAAAACTGGAAAAATGTCGAATTGGAAACATGACGTTGGACTAACAAGGAATACGCAAATGCACGCCAAATTCACCAAATGGTCCTGTATTAAAAGACGAAGAAGAAGAATAGGAAGAAGAGGATGAATCTTAAATGAATACTAATGGTAACTTTGAACGACAATGTTGAGTAGAGACAAATGTCATGTTATGTGAAATTAAGTTAATTTTGTTGTGCAAAACTTATTGAATAATCCGAAGTCGATTGCCACATTTGATAAAACTATGCGTTGTGTAATTCCATCCACTCAGTGGGAACGGCGTGGGATGGTAGTGCTTTGCACAGGTAGGTGTTACAATTTTACAATTCGGAATGTACACAACTGGGGAAAGGATTTACTCCCACAGTTTGAATCCTTTTTTTTTTACTACTAATCCAGTAATTGACAAAACTAAAATGACAAGAAAAAGAAAAATTAAAGAAAACTGTGATCGACGTGAGTACAATGGCAAACATCGAGAGGATAAGAAAACAGTAATAATAATTGTTTAAAAAAAAATGGTTCACATAGTGACAACAGACATGTGCATTGGAGAACAATTTAAGAACTGGGTTAGCGACTACAGTATAGTATAGAGAGTATAACATTTTTTAAGCTTGAAGGACATTGTTATATTTAATAATTATACAGTTTCTTCAGCTGGTGAAAACACAGCAGTGTGAAGGTGTACTACGACGCTCAACTTAAATGATACTCCTGCATACGAATCACGTCCTTAAGAACATTTAGCATAAGTGCTACGAAACTGTCAAATGGTATCATTTATGGTGAGCATCATTGTACATAAAGTACTGGCTGTTAAGGAAAATATATTTGAGACTTTTTACTCACTTTCCAAACTCAATAATCTTTTTTTTTTAAATAATCGTTGATATACTTCATGAATTTACCTTTTCTTTTTAAATTAAGGTCGATAAGAAACTATTGGACAGAAAGTTTTAAGTAATTTGAATCATCTATTCGTCAGGCAAAAGAAAATTATTTTCAAAATATTTTTAAAAAAGAACTTTTGTAACATCAATTAAAAATATTTTCCCAACATAATATAGATCAGATTAAAAACTTTTTGTGAAAATAGCGTGTAGGTATTAATGAGTAATGAATATAAGAAGAATAATGAGCGGGAAACGATTCGAAATTAAAGAATTAAAGCGACTCTATCCAGAGTGCAATTTAATAATAAGCTCTTCGGAATCTGGTATTTATGTGGTCACATGCACGTACAAGATTTCTAGAGCGTGCATTAATTTATATCAAAAAAAAATTCCAATGCCCTACGGTTGTTTATTGGCACAAATAGTATAAGAATATTTCTCAAGAAACATTTTGTTTCGATGCTGACCTAAAATAATAATCTGTCTACGCATTTTCAATTAGGCTTTCTTGGTTTTCCAAAATTTATGTCTCTTGGCAAGCAATTTCGGGAGAATTAGAAAAATCGCGAATGACGTTTTTTATCTTAATCGAAATATTCAATAACTAACTAAGCAAATTAAATTAATTAACAAGCAATCGCTGTTAACTGCAGAAATAAATTGCGTTTTCTATTCAATTTTCGGGCAGTTAAAAAAATTTAAATAACGTAAAAGTCGGTTCTTTTTTTTAGTGTCCATAAATGTTGTGCGTACTGTTGAGGGTCACTGACTGTGTTTAAAATTAAACTACGCAACTAAACTCAACCCGAAAATGAAGACCTAAAAATTTAATGGAAATTCGAAAAATTACGAGGGGTAGAAAATAAGCTGACTTGAAAATTTACTCAAGTGTCAATTCCTCTAAATGATCTAAGCCTAAGCTAAATGGTATAAGTGATTAATAATAATAACACTGCAAGATAATAAAATGTTTAATCACAGTAGCAGGAAATACAAGGGACAGTATTCTTTCTTATACAGGGTGTTCCGCGACGTAATGTCACCACTTCACCCACGTGATAATCAATTCAAACTAAGTAAGAAACTCTGATGAAGTTTTGTTCTAAAGTAAATCATTAGAGAAATACTGGGTAGCATAGCAAACTAACAGCGTTTGTAACAAATACGTTTCATTGGAAGGCGAAGACTATTACTATTACATATAATTTCTAATTCTGTCTAATTATTTCGGCGGTAATCAACAAGTTGGTTAAAAGCGAACTAAGAAAATTTTTTTCTTTCGAGTTACGCGAAAGCCTGACTTCGTAATTAATCGCATGAGTGAAGAAAATGGCGGAGTAAATGGAGGTGTTCGCGGTAACAAGGGTTTGCTGAATAAATACTCCATTCAAAGCGGAAAGTAAACGTCACAGAAGGCGGAATCAGGTCGTTTACTAGCTTTGTCTAATACAGGGTGTGTACAAAATGACGCCTGAGTTTGCAGGATTTACTTGAGGAAGTCGAAACAAAACGAAATGAAAGAATGATGAAAGTTCCTATACAGGGTTACAACTAATTAAAGGGCTACCATGGGGATCTACTTGAGGAAGTCGAAACAAAACGAAATGAAAGAATGATGAAAGTTTCTATACAGGGTTACAACTAATTAAAGGGCTACCATGGGGATCTACTTGACGAAGTCGAAACAAAACGAAATGAAAGAATGATGAAAGTTCCTATACAGGGTTACAACTAATTAAATGGCTACCATGGGGATCTCGTAAACTGTAACAGATATAAAGATGGTTGAATTACAAAAAGTTACGCTGTTTTGGTGACTATCAAAATATCCAAAAAAATCTTTTTTACCTTCATTCGTTTCTGAAATATCTTCGAAAAAAGAATTCTAATTTTTGAAAATCTCGAATGTCTTCCTTATTTATTAAAATAGAATCATGAAATTCCATATTTCTATGTTAAATTCGATGAGCAATCTAATATAGTCCGAATAGGTTAGGATTGACAGTTTCGCAGATACGACTGTCAACTGTCTTTTTTCTCAGGAACGCTACCTTGTATCACGTGGTATTCATACCACGTGATACAAAAATATAGTCTGAATAGGACCATACGACACACTTATGTTTTTGTTTTAAAACAATATATTTATATACTATAAAATATATTGAAAAAAAGATATTTAGTAGGCGGATGCGTGTTAAACATTCAGAACTAAAAGTATTATTAAAATCTTACTCAATTATGGTATATTCTATTTACATTTTTCACTAAAAAAATTACTTTTTAACAAAAATTCTTAGTAACCTAATACTTTGTTTCAAAACAAAAGCATAAATGTTCATGGGTTGTATTCAAAAATTATTTCTGCGTGACGTGCTATGAATATCTGAGGCAGCGTCAATAAGAAAAGAAACAGTTGATAGTCGTATCTACGAAACTGTCAAACCTAACCTATTTCTTCGAACTGCATTAGGTTGTCCATCGAATTTAATGTAAAAACACCAAATTTTATGATTCGATCTTAACAAATGAAGAAAATATTTGAAATTTTAGAGAATGAGGAGTTTCAGTTTTTTGAAGGTATTTCAAAAACGAATGAAAATAGAAAAGATTCTTTTTGCATATTTTTTTCGACCTCAAGATAGCGCAACGCTTCTATAATTTAATCATCTTTGCATCTCTTATAGTTTACGAGATCCCCATAGTGGCCCTTTAATTAGTTATAACCCTGTATAAGTAAATAAAGAGGAATTTGACAGAAAAAAAAAACTGAATAAATTGATAATAATCAGAAGAGTCTGGATGAAATGTTTAAAAATATGACAACAAACTTTTCTAATTATTGTTCAATCAATTAATTATAAGGTGCACAATAGATTTGAACAAGCGACGTTAATAACAATCGGCATAATTTCGTAAGGAAATGAGTTTCTGTAATTTCCGCGATTTCAGGAAGTGGCGAAAATGAATCAGACTTCAAAATTCGTCACGTAGGTACTCATATAAAACAAGATGCCAGTTACATAAGTATCCAAATTGTTCCGTTTGGCTTTATTGTTTATACCATGGCGAATTATTTATTTGTTACTTTGGGTAAGTCGACTTGTTTTAATCCTTCCCATTTCCCATTTTGACTTTAATTAATTTTTACAGCGTGCGTGTGCGTTTTGTCCTGTGTGATCCTGCAGACGCAACAAACAGTCTGTCCCCATTGTTTGTGTCCGGTTTCATTCTCACCTTTGTGCGCTCGTCAACAAACCACGGGAAAACTACGGGGATTTCCCAACAAGTGCACGTTGGATTGCTCGAACAGATGCAGAAAACGCAGTAAGTACAAGCTCTTCAATCAATCAATCCGGTATCCCACGTGACCTACGATTAAAAACTAATGGGTGTCTAAATGAGAAACTCGTTAAGCAGGCTGTTAAAACGACTTCTTCCAAGCGCAAGGTCTGTACGGTCTCGAATAATTCCATATTTTTTCCAAAGAGATAAATCGCCGTAAGGCAATTTCTTAAACACGGTTATTTCAGTACCTAGCTAAATGAAAGCTAACTTTGAGATAGTGTTACGGTTTGGAAAATCATTTATCAGGGGTAACCTGCATTGTATATGCCAGCGACGCACTCGGGTACTCCGAAAGCGCCACCCCCACTCTTGTTTGTTTCGGGGAAACGAGAATTCATTCATAGAGAAGCACGCGGCAAATAAATACTTAATAAATACAGGGATCGCAGTTTTAACGCCTAACGCGGTGGGGGTACCCTTCCCCTCTAGTGGCCATCCCTAGTATATGCCAATTATCCTTGAGAAGTGCAAGAGACTCGATTTATTTCTCGTGGATTTCCGTTTTACATCTGAACCGACGGCGACGCAGTTAATATCAAACGCAATTATTTTATTGCGCGTTGGCGGTTAAACATCAAAGAAGTCTGGAAATATCAAAGTGGCGCATGATTTCTATGACATTCGATTGAGGACGCCTGTTGCTTCTCGCAAAGAACAAATGCACGCCGTCTTTGTGTTACCCCCGCCGAATGCCGTTGTCTTCGCGAATATTACTTGAATGGTCGAAGGGGCGTGGTTTCTTTTAAAACGCACGTGTTGTTCTGCGTATTTGCAAGATCAGAAGCTACCGCTATGTCAGTAAATGTCAATCACCCTGAGATTGTTTAGATTAGCCCAGACGCTCTTTTTCCTCTTCAATGAACATCTGCAACACTTCAAACCGGCGTATATGTCTATCGGTTTGTTTACATCCCTAACTTTATTTATTTAACTTTTTTTTGAATGGCGTTGTGCGTTTTTTCATACCATTTGGTCTTTCCCTGTCTTTATTTTTAATGTGATTTGGCTCGTGTGCCGTCACGATGATTTCGATTCGTGGATGCCCTTCTCCAGGGCCGGTGGGTGGCGTGTACGAAGTGTGCTCTCAAAAACAGGTGGTAAATAGGTATTTGCATTAAAAAATGAAGGACGATAATTAATTCACAGATTCACGACATTTTCTGAAAGGCCCCAAACATTTTTCACACGCATAAGAATGAAACCGCAATTCTAAACATTTTTCGCACACATAAGAAAAGAACCACGCGCCGGGCTTGCTCTTCACTACGTCAAAAAGGGGTATGGTCAGTTTGGCTTTATTAATGAGAGACCTGCTTGGAGCAGTCGTGGAGCGGCCAGTTTGGCTTTATTAATGGGCGACGTGCTTCGAGCAGGGAATTGTCAGAGTCTGTCTTGTGGTGCCCCCAGCATCTGGTTGGTGTTTGGAGCGGCCTTTGGCACAGTTTCGTGTGGGTTCGGCCGGGGGACGACACATACTTTTAGTTCTCGCGGGACGTTTCCTCGTTGCACGACATTCCGTCGGCTTTGACATGATGCTGGTGGACTGAAACTCCTTCTGAGCTGTCTCAGCCTCGTCCTTTACGTACAGGACAGGTATGTCTGTGACCGTTGCTTCCTCCTTCCGTGCACATCACTATTGTCGAGCCTGTCTTCCCTTACAGGCTCTTGGTTCCGGTTTTAGTTCCGGTTAGAGTTTCGGATTCTAGTTCCCGTTTAGAAGACGACGATCCTTTTCCTTTATATCTGATACAACCGACGACTTCCGGTTTGTGTTTTCGATTCGTGGATGCCCTTCTCCAGGGCTGGTGGGTGGCGTGTGCGAAGTGTACGACGCAAAAAGGTTGTCTCAAAAACCGGTGGTAAATAGGTATTTGCATTAAAAACTGAAGGACAATAATTTATTCACAGATTCACGACGCTTTCCGAAATGCGCCAAACATTTTTCACACGCATAAGAATAAAATCACAATTCCAAACATTTTTCGCACACATAAGGAGAGAACCACGTGGCGGGCCTGCCCTTCTCTACGTCTGTCATTGGCTTTATTAATGGGCGACCTGCTTGGAGCAGTAGTGGAGCGGTCACTTTGGCTTTATTAATGGGCGACTTGCTTCGAGCAGAGAGTTGTCAGAGTCCGCCTTGTGGTGTCCCCAGCATCTGGTTGGTGTGTGGGGGGGCCATTAGCACTGTTTCGCTTGGGTTCGACCGGGGGACGCCAAATACTTTTGGTTCTCGCGGGAGGCTTCCTCGTTGTACGACATTCCGTCGGCTTTGACATGATGCTGGTGGACTGAAACTCCTTCTGAGTTGTCTCAGCCTCGTCCTTTACGTACAGGACAGGTATGTTTGTAACAGTTGCTTTTTCCTTCGAGCCCATCTTCTCTTACAAGCTCTTGGTTCCGGTTTTAGTACCGCTTAGAGTTCCGGATTCTAGTTCTCGTTTAGAAGATGACGATCATTTTCTTTTATATCTCGTACGACTGACGACTTCCGGTTTCTGTTGAACAAAGTAAGATGCTTTTTCAACGTACCGCAAAGTATCAATGTGCCAATAATCAGAAGGAATGTTTCTGTTTGTATTGCGCTTCCGGCCTTATACAATTTTCTTTTGCTATTTCGATAAAGTTCAGGACACTCAACGCCAGGAATATTTCCTAACGTTGTAAAAAGCTTTTGACGAATGCGCCAAATTGGTTAACTTGAATCACTCAACAGATATTTGATTTGATATTGCGTTTGCGGTTAGTCATTCATTTCACATAAAGAAATGAGTCAGTTTGATTTGATGCATTAAGGCGCTCACACACTTAGTGGGGTTAAGCCCGTCACACACCGCGCCGACGTATTTGACTACATGTTATTGTTACTAAAGTTGTTGCATAAATTGAGTCATTTCAGTTTCCTTTGATCCTCTCCTCAACTCTGGTTAAGATTAGGGTGCCGCTCATTTATTGTCGCGTTTAATTAACCGCACCCACAGCCGTCACGACTGAAGCTGCTGGCTGTGCTGCTTTCCACACGTGGTAGGTAGCAACAGTCTCCCAAAAATTGCATAAATGTTCTCATTTATAAAAAAAAAAAATTGAAGAAAAAGCAGTATAAGACGTTACGGTTCAACAACAAATTTTGACGTTTGATTTGACTTTGAACTAGAAGCGACGTGGGTGCGGTGAACAAGTTCTCTATCAGAACCAGGGGCCCTATTCTCGAATCGAGCGACAAGAGTCGCATGCGAAAATGACGTCAAAATGACGTAGACTCTTAGCAAAACTAAACAGATCGTTCGAGAATTGCGTCATTTTGACGTCATTTTCGCATACGACTCTTGTCGCTCGATTCGAGAATACGGTCCCTGCTCGAACAGATTTTTATTATTTATACGCAGTTCCGCCAATCATGAGTATCATGAGTATCATTGTCACTTGTCTTATTAATTATTGGGCAGAACTTGGTCACGTGGATGCAATCAATTATGAAGACGCTGTGCTATTTTCTTTTGAAGATTTTTTTTTTACTATACATGGCCGTTTTGTTACAGAGTTTGTTTTCGCCGCTCCAGGACGTTGCGGGGCATTAAGGAAGAAACTGACCACTTCCACTGGATTACCTTTTGTTTAAATAAATCAATCTCATTTGTTCTTAAAAAATAATTTTTGAAATAAATATATTTTTATTGTGAATAAAAAACTGTTTTGCAAATACAAAGTACACAAGAACAGTGCGTTTGTGAATAGAAATTTGCATTTGTCGCGGTGTTACAGTTTTTTCAGGCCCTGAAACAAAGCAGCCAACGAACTCATTCATGTATTATGTAGGTGACTTGTTATACATAAAAGGTCGGATATGATGCTGATGATGTACGTATGTATTGTGAAGGAACAGGTGGGGATGGTCATATATACTCTGAACCTTGCATTAATGCCAACAGTCAAAACTTTCTCCAAGATGAAATTTGCTTTGCTGTTTTTGTTTGTCGCTGGTAAGTATGACATTGCTTCCAGACGAGCATTAGATACCTTGAGATTAGTAATTTTATCTAACCCTCTCCCCGGTCCCCCCCACATATCGGCACGATTTATTACATAAATCAAATTGTACAATCCTGTACAATAAAAATAAATAATGTAGTGAGGCGTGGTTTAGAAAATTTTATTGCTCGGCATATGTTTGTAGCTGCTTCTTCCGTCTCTTAATTAAAGAATACTTAAAATGTAAAAATTTTAGGTCTTCCAAGACAAAATTGAAAAAGAAAAAAAAACACCACAGTCTAATCCAATCAAGAGATTAATGAAATTTTTAATTTTCAGTAATTAAAAGGGTGCCTTATGAAGTCGTAATGAAAAGTGTCATGATGTCTTAAGTCACTGCAGTGACATAAGGCACCTCCCTTAATAAATAAACGAAAATATCCCCAATCACTGACTGCCATCCTTTGTTTTTAATTTTATTTATATTTTTTAATTGATGGAATGGAAGTTCTGGGCTTGTTTAAACTTTTGCAAAGATTTTTGGGGTTAATTTTGACGTGTCAAGAAGAAAAAGTGAGTTAGCGTCAGTTAGTTCATCGAAAACATTCTTAGTTATTCTTTTTACCACATAGTTTCTAATTACTATGCCTGATAATTAATTAGCATAGCACATATTAACAGAGTTAACAAAAATTGAGGCATGCAACGAAATCCAACTAATTCACAAAACTGAGAAAAACTTCAAGCAATTTTTTGTTTAAATTATAATTTACGAGAGACAGAAATTATTACGTGATGAAACTTCGCTCTGTTCTAAAATTATTCATATTTTTTGATTACATAACGTTTAACTACGCGTTTTGTTACCTTTTCTGCACCTCTTCTCAGAACCACCGAACATATGTTTGTATGTAAATTCATTGAATCGTGCATTTCGTTCGGCTTTGTAATTGTAATTACATTGTATTGTTGTTTCCCCCGCTTGCAATTAGTTTGGCGGCGAGACAATTTCAATCCCAATAACAAATTCAAAATTGAGTTTTCGCGCAAAAAAAAAAAAACAAACAGGATGGAATAATTATTGTACAATAGGCGAAGGTCGCTTTGTTCGCGTTTAAATATAGCAAGTACAATAGTCAGGAGGCCATTATTCCATTACACTTTAATTATCAAATCAAAATAAACGGCTCTTACAGTTGTTAAACTGTCGTTCAAGATAAATTGCCGCCGCGTTAAGTGATCTATTTGCATGAGGTACACTCAGGATTAAAAATAATGTCCCCCCTAATAAAATGCGATGGTGCACGGTTGTTATCCCCATCGGAGGCAGGCCGCCAAGCGAACGTCGACGGGGATTCACGCGATCGCTATTAATTTGCCGCTAACTCTAAATATTCAAAAGTAAAGTTACGCAAAAAAAATCAGTTACAGAGTTCCACTCCACAAGTGAACTGTCCGTAAAAGGGGAGATAGACATTATTATTTTTGGTTCTGACTGTTTCTACTTAAAAATCTTAACTATAATAGGCTCTTGTGAGCGAGCCTTTTTTTTCTCTTCTTGGAAATGATTGCACGTTTATATTTAGTTCCTCGACAACAAACAACATCAATTAGAGACTTAATCAACTGAATTATCATCTGCTTAGCGACTGTTAAAAGGCTTTTAAAATGTTGCAGTGTTATTATCGGCGGCCTTTGGATACCCATCCAAGGGTTCCACGAAGCCCTCCCTGAAGAAGAAATGCCTCAAGGATTGCGGCAGCGAGTTCACTCCGGTGTGCGGGGGTGATGGGTCCGGAAAGAACAACAAATCCTTTAGAAGCCAGTGCGTTTTGGAAAATTACAACTGTGAAAATAGTGCTAGTAAGTAGCGATCCCTATATGATATACAGGGTGATTCAGAATAAGTGTCCGACTCATTAGGGCTAAGATCATGCAAGTGTCAAATTGCAAGAAATAAGTCTTTCAGAAATCAACTTCCTGTGAATCCAAAATGGAAATTATGATTCATTTCTGACAGCACCGTAGCTAGGGCCGGGCAAGAGGGGCGCAGAACCGAAAGGGCGCAACGATCAGCAAGCAATTTTTAATATTGAGCAGATTTTTAATAAATAATAAAAATATAACACAGGAAAAGAGAGCGCTAATATAAACGAATAAAAGGCAAGCAATGGGCGCACTTGAAAAAAATCTTTAATTTTAAGTTTTGTACGCAGTTTACGAAAAAAAAAAATATTGTAACAAATTAAAAAAAAAAAAAATTAAATTACAGAAATCGTTTTTTTTTGAATATTTTCAAAATGAAAAGGAATAAGTTAAATTAATTTTTAGGTTATAAATTAGTATGCAAATACGGCACTTTTCTTTCTAATTTACCCAACGTCGTATCTCTTAAGACAAGTGAAATCTCCATGCTTAAAGTCGAAAAACGGGCAGCCGGTATGTAATATAATAATCTACAGCGTGTCCACGTATAGGCGATACCAAAGGAAAAAACTCTTTTATTACTGATTTCTCAGAAAATCTTATTCTTTTTAATAATTTTTGCCGTGTTTGAAAATCTTGATTCTCAACTTACTTTTCAATTCAATTCAATTCAAGTATTTATTTCTCTCGTTGACACAAAATTTGTATAAGATTCGATAACGTATTTAAACGAAAAGTGGTCATTTACCATTTACATTAACAAAATTACAGTAGTGGTAGTATCACAGGGTTAAGTAGACACAAAAACAAATTTGACGTATTTGTCATTTTCATTAATTCAGAAGCAAACAATGTAAACTGTATTTCAGACTGTAGTAATTGTAATGAACAGATAAAACAGCGACATCTTACGATCGCTTTTTGACCCGACATTGCAGTACGATAGACAAACTGAAGCAGATTTGCTCCTAATAAGTCCCCACGCAAGGCGGCCATGCTTGCTGTCAAAGCATAATGAAAGTTTTAAAAAAAAATCGTTTTTGATTGCAGCGAAAACCTCGAGCAGCCTCTGTACAGCTGTTTCAGCCCTGCTTGGGGCTTCGTCAGCAGAGACGTAGCTCGAAATTCCCGCTGCAAACAGGGCTGAAACAGCTGTATGTACAGAGGCTGCTCGAGCTTTTCGCTGCAATCAAAAACGATTTGCAACAAAATGTATTAATTGTAAACAAAATTTTTCTAAAGTATTAATTGTAGTTCAGAAAACGGCGAACGGACGGGATAATTTGTAATTTTCTTGTTATGAACACCGTATTTTTAAGTATTCATAATATTTCATTCGAGCATTTTCATCAGTGTGAAAACACTGTGTAAACTGAAGATACTTTTGCCTATTTACAAATTTCAAGTACACGTAAGAGATAGTAATTACAGACAATAATTTACGTAACGGACAGGACAGTCCTGGAATATCCTCCCACTCCGTCCCGACATGATAGTTCAGTAATTCAGGTTCATGATTCGAGAAGAACACAATCGATTCGGTTCGGATCGTATCTTTGTTCGTAAATAAAGTATTTTTTTTAAGCTTGTATTTTCGTAATAATAGTTACAGATTAATTTAAATTGTTATAAATGTGCGTAAAGGTAAAATGGTGTCCTGTAAGAGTGATGAACATGTTTTTTTTTTATTGTGATATGTTTGATGAAATAATTCTCGAGGGCGCAGAATCATAATCTTGCCCTTGGCCATAAATAAAAACGTTTTACAGTTTCAATCCAAGGTAAAAGCTAGTGTTTCGTTCCGTTCCACACGAGTTCATTGCTCTTATGACGCAATACAGCTGTACTAGTGCCCATCAACTAATTTATATCTGAATCTTCAATGCACTTTACCTTAAAAAGTATGGATATTAGGCCCCATATTCATATAGACTTTGTTTTCTTTTTTGTATACTACCTGCGGTTGACTTATTTTAAATCACCCAGTATATTGTTGCATACTTGGTTATAATTGATGGGATGAGAATGAAGCAGAAGGAAGTCTTTAAAATTTGCAAATCAAAAATTAATTATCATCTCCATGAAAAAAAGAGACATATACAGAGTGGTATGTTAGCGCATGTGTATTTGATTATGTACCGCCTTGAGGGAAAAGTTGAATTGAAAAGATAAAATTGAATTTGTTCATAACATTGTGTAGCAAATCTTGAATCGGTCTTTTGTGAAATGCAACTTTACGTTACGTCAAGTTTGGTTATAAGCAAAATATTACAACTGTCATCTTCAAACGTCAATCTTGACTTATAGGAGACCATTTCCCTTTTTCTATGTTATCAAAATCAAAACCAATTTGACGAACTTCTCAATTCAACATTGATTGTATTGCGTGCATTAAAGTATACTTGCCAAACACGAATAAAAAAATTGAAATCAAAGAGCATGTGAAATATTGAAAAAGCGATGACGTCTCAAGATTTTGAAAGGATTCATTTAAAATTAGTTATTACTTCAGATTAAAAGGTACCAAATGTCAAAAAATTCTTTGTTTGAATTATCTTTTGGAACGTTACAAACGTCAAATATCACGTGGCAGAGTAGCCCAGTCAGGCAGGTACAACGTCAGTTACGAGTGAATATACAGGATGTCCCAAAACGGGCGTTTGAAGCCAAACAACAAATTCTTAATGATTTTTTTTCTGTGTTATAAGTTAGGACTGCAAAGATGCAAGAAAAAAAAAAACGAATCGTGAGCCCCTGTTGCAATGGGCCTGAAAATGTCAAATAAAAACAAAAAAAAAACATTGTGAAGCAGATCTTGAATCGGTCTTTTGTGAAATGCAACTTTACGTTACGTCAAGTTAGGTTATAAGCAAAATATTACAACTGTCATCTTCAAACGTCAATCTTGACTTACAGGAGACCATCCCTTTTTCTATGTTAAAAAAATCAAAACCAATTTGACGAACTTTTCAATTCAACATTCATTGTATTGCGTGCATTAAAGTATACTTGCCAAACACGAATAAAAAAATTGAATTCAAAGAGCATGTGAAATATTGAAAAAGCGATGACGTCAAGTTTTTGAAAGGATTCATTTAAAATTAGTTATTGCTTCTGATTAAAAGGTACCAAATGTCAACAAATTCTTTGTTTGAATTATCTTTTGGAACGTTACAAACGTCAAATACCACGTGACAAAGTAGCCCAGTCAGGCAGATACGTCAGTTACGAGTGAATACACAGGGTGTTCCAAAACGGACGTTTGAAGCCAAACAACAAATGCTTAATGATTTTTTTTTCTGTGATATAAGTTAGGACTGTAAAAATGCAAGAAAAAAGAAACGAATCGTGAACCCCTGTTGCAATAGGCCTGAAAATGTCAAATAAAAACAAAAAAAAGGATATTGTGAAGCAGATTTTGAATCGGTCTTTTGTGAAATACAACTTCACGTTACGTCAAGTTAGGTTATGAGCAAAATATTACAACTGTCATCTTCAAACGTCAATCTTGACTTACAGGAGACCATCCCTTTTTCTATTTAAAAAAAAATAAAAACCAATTTGACGAACTTCTCAGTTCAACATTCATTGTATTGCATGTATAAAATTATACTTACCAAAAACGAACAAAAAAATTGAATTCAAAGAACATGTGAAATATGGAGAAAGCGATGACGTCAAGATTTTGAAAGGATTCGTTTAAAATTAGTTATTGCTTCTGATTAAAAGGTACCAAATGTCAACAAAATCTTTGTTTGAATTATCTTTTGGAACGTTACAAACGTCAAATATCACATAACACAGTAGCCCAGTCGAGTAGGTACAACGTCAGTTACGAATGAATATACAGGTGTCCCAAAACGGGTGTTTGAAGCCAAACAACAAATTCTTAATGATTTCTTTTTCCTGTGATATAAGTTAGGACTGCAAAGATGCAAAAAAAACGAATCGTGAGGCCTGAAAATGTCAAATAAAAACAAGAAAAAAAAAACAGGGAAAAAATAAATAAACGCAATAAATTAAACAAAGAAATAAAGATTAATAACAATTGTTCGAGAGAAAAAAAAAAGACATTAAACATAGCTATTTATAAATAACGATTCTTTGTCGTTAGACTTAATGTTACTGCGGTTCTGAAACGGTGGTGTCCACCTGATTATCGTGGTTAAGAGGTGTTTTTGAGAAAAATTTCTAATAAATTTTCGATCTGTTTTACCACCTGGAATATGTTGTCCGGTCCGAGATTCAAACGTCCTTTTTGGGACAACGTATATTTTTGCTAGGTTTGCGAAAAAAAACTGTGAAAGAGATAATGATTTCGGGGGCAAATTTGTCAAGTTACGAATGTCACTCTAACCCTCAGTTAGATTAAATCATTAAATCAGACAGATTAAAGCCTGTGATTGGTTAGGTGAAACAATATAATTGGCTGTTTCAAATCTATTGTTAACGTCGTCCAATTACGTTCTTTAATCGGAGAATTAGAATTAAATTAAACACTGATTAATATTTTTTTTTGTGAAACCCACCGTAAGAATATTAATAGTGTTAAGTAAGTACATTTACTATACAGGCTGTTTTCCTCAAGTATTAACATAATGTGGTCATCTTTGTAATCCGTTTGTTTCACATTTAAAAACGTTTTTTATAATCAACTTCGACAAAGTTCAATTTTTAATTCATTGTAGTTAATACCAACTAACTGTTTGTGTGTGTGTAATATTTATGAAGGCTAATAAGTATAATCTTGAAACAGTTCAAACTGCTTACTTAGATTTATTTTATATCGGGCGTTCCAAAAATATGCGACCAAATGTCTGATACTATGTACTTTTATATTTTTTTAATTGATGTTGGTTCTTGTCCGATGAAAATTGTAAGTACAAAGTTTTTTTAATCTCGAACCGGACAGAAATATGAACGTTTCGCTATAGACTTGTAGCTTCGTCAGGAGTGAAAAAAAGAAAATAAAATGTTTTTTTTACTTTTTTTTACTTTTTTTATTAACTTTTTTTCACTCCTGACGAAGCTATAAATCTATAGCGAAACATTGAGTGCTTTCCCTTCATATTTCTGTCCGGCTCGAGATTAAAAAAAACTTTGTACTTATTTTTTATTTATTTGTAAGCTAACGTCGTTTGACACTTTTACATTACAAAGGTTTGATTAAGTCATTAAAAACAAAATTCAAAAGTTTTTCCCACGAGTAAACGTTGAATGCAAAGGCATAATAAAAGACATTCGATGATGAAGTATTAAAGGTATAGTATTTGTATATTTTTTTGCTTTGAGCTATCGCGTTTGAGTAATTCGCAAAAAATAAAAAAAAAAAAATAAAACGAGATTATTAAAATGCTCAATGTTTAAGACATTTGACTATTTTGAGGAATCACTAAATTATTCCGCTTTTTCTTTTTTAGTAGGAAATTTGCATTTAGCTCTTTTCGGAACTTCCTATAGTTTCTTTTTTTATATTTCAAAACATTGCGCATTCTAGATGTGTTAGTGGTCAATACAAAGACAGATGTACACATTTTTTTTACCTGATTTTTTTTTAATGTTTTATTAAACACGTACCCGATTATTTCTTTCAGATCTGAGAGTGATAAGCAAGGGTGAGTGTCCAGGAGGTCAAGGAATTAGACTGTCCTAAACGATTGCGATGGAACTAGATGCCCCTTGAATAGTCTGAATTGCCTCTTCATAGATGCTAGTGATGCTTCATTGACTTGAATTATTATAATAAATATTATTTTTCAATAAAAAGCGCTGTCATCATAAGCAAGCTGTTTTAATTAATTAAAATTAAAAACGAACGTCTATTCAATTTTGCTTGATTTAATCTTAATTTTATTGAACTATTTTTTCGAAATTCAAATTATTTATAATTTATTATTTTTACAATTGTTTTACAATTTCATTTTTTGTGTAAGTTAATGTTATTTGACACTTTCTCAAAAGGCTTGATTACATCAAGTGGTTTCGATATAAAAAAAAAAAAAATTCAAGTGCGTTAAAGCTATGAAATATATCCAAAATAGCTTATGTGGTTTTCAGAAAAAGCCAAAGCACTTCATTATATTTAAGAAATGTTTATAAAAAAAGTCTTGTTTTTGAATTTAAGATATTACGTTCCAAAAAATTGTAGAGTAGGCAACACGTCGAAGATTTCTGTACAACGTTTTGCCTACCTTAAGGCGTTACGATTTTAAATGGCCGGCCGGCGCCGCCGTTTTTTAAATAAAAAAACCAAGAAGCTATTGCCACGTTTGATTGCCACGCAAGCGTTTTAATTAATTGATTATTGATTACTTATTAAGAATATGAGT
Organism: Prosopocoilus inquinatus; assembly: GCA_036172665.1. Lineage (NCBI taxonomy): Eukaryota > Metazoa > Arthropoda > Insecta > Coleoptera > Lucanidae > Prosopocoilus > Prosopocoilus inquinatus. The sequence goes on along the minus strand of CM069871.1, from coordinate 9,203,733 downwards.
TTGTGGCAATTTTAACGAGCGAAGCGTCTGGTCTAATTAATTAAAAAGAGAGCACAGTGGACCGGACTTTTCAAAAAGTTTTGTTACCACAAGTGATTTTTACAATATTAAAAAAAATCAAGTTTTCTCCTCAAACTTTCTAGGATTTTTTTTCTGGCTATTTTAAACTTTGAAAAATGTGTTCGCAATCGTAGTTTACACGGTTTTCAAAAAAACTAGAGCGGTCGATTTTGCTTAAGATATGCTCAACAGTTCTCGATTTTTGATATTGTCTTCAATTGCCTAATGATTTTAATTTTGACTTTAAGAAATTTCAATGTTTTAAAGATTAGGCGACACGCTGAACAGAAGTCTTCAACGTGTTGCCTAACCTTTAAAAAAAAATTTAAAACATTGAAATTTCTTAGTCAAAATTAAAGTCAACACGTTGAAGACTTCAGCGTAAAGCGTGTTGCCTACCTTAAGGCGTAACGATTTTAAATGATCACCGTGAATAAATAAAAGAATGAATTCAAGTTATTTCCACGCATTTTAGTTAATTGATTATTGATTATTAATTAAGTATGTGAGTTGGTGGTATTTTTAAAGAAAGAAGTTCGTTGTTTATTAATTAAATTAATTAAGTAGAGAGCATTTACGGATAGGTATTTGGCTTTCATTCCACAAAAGAATCTATTTCAAAAATTTATCATTAAAACTTATTTAGCAGTGGAGCACGTATTAATATGAACATTTTCAACAATAAAATCAAAACAGAACGAAAAATTCCCTGGCATTAAAGCGAGGGTAAATAGTTTCGGGGAAGTTTCCCTTGCCGAGGACATTAAACGTTCGCTGATAGCTTCGTCCTTCCTGCCTCTTCTGCCATTTACGATAACCTGCGATCATTTAGCACAAACTTTGGTCGTAGTTACCACTGTTTTGCTCATATTCTCGAGCGAGTGGTGTAGTAAAGTAAAGAGAAAAACAATTTAAATCCTGTATTTATCTAAAAATTTTGTTGCAAATCGTTTTTGATTGCAATGTTTAAAACTGACCTAAAGTTATTACAGAATTTCTTGGTACGTTAAATCTTAATCATGGAGCCGATGAACATTATTACGTTTTTTTTAACACTTTCGGCAGCGCAGAAACTTATCGCTTATCTTCGAAAACTGACTTTCCCCCCTGGTGAGCCTGCGTAATTAGATCAAAAAAGCAATTTAAGTTGCCTACATCCCCCCAGTAATTATTATTCTCACGCGCCCAAGTTCTTTGTCGTGATTTGATTACTTTACTTTATCTAAATGGCTTGGCCAAGAAATGTTCTCACGAGCCTCTCATATTTTAATTTAATAATTTACAATCTTGTTATTGGATTGTTTATGGAAATTATGTGGAACATAAATTTTCTGAATAGGCCTTTGTAATGCGATCGTGTGATTGGTCATTACGTCTCCGAAATTGCAGCAGGAAAGGACCGTACTTCGGGCTAGAGATGACAAAGGTTTTATGCCTTTTAGGGCTTCCTACATTCTATTCATAATTCGGAGATAGGAACCCCCGAAGCCCTAGTGGAATCCCATAGTACTAAAAGTAACAACATATAGCAAGCCCCCTCCCCCCTGACACCGGCCAAATATACTTAATAATAAATAATAATACCCTTGAGAATGAGAACGAAATACGAAATAGGTTAATTATTATACGTAATTCGACGCTCGTTACTTTGGCTTTTTTTTAAATTTCGATGAGTGTCTCACCTCTTCATTTATTCAGTTATTCGATTAATTAATTACTCCTTAATTTTTATTATTTGTTTTTTTTTCTGTGTTGAGCCCCAGGCAGATTAATATTATTAGTCGTACAGTAGGTGTATAAAACCGAAACCCGTTTCATGCATTTGTAAAAACAAAATAATTTTTTCCAGTCTTCATCATCATCTATTACTCTGACGTTTCGATAAATAATTATTTCTGCATTACTCCTCGTTGTCCTATCTCTGTCATTAATCATTAGGCATAATCTGATTCCGCAGTGCAATAATAATATTGAAAACGGAAATACGGAAGGCTGCCTTGCTTTGGGTATTTAGTATTACAACAAAAGGTCGATTCGATTCGATTGTATTTAGGTATTCGACGATGAGCGCGACGGCGGCTGCCCTGGGTGTTTTGGCCGTGTCCGCAGTTTTATTGGTCGTGATGAGTGAGTAGACCCCATTGTTAACCAACTTGATCATTCAAAACCAATTCCTCTTTTCAAAAAAAAAAAAAAAGCAGTGAGTAACGGGCAGATAATGACGAAAGCGTCGACACCCTCTTCCCCCCAACAACAGACCGGAAGCCGACCACAAAGCATCAATGCGTCGGTTGTTCAATTCATACTCTTCACAAGGTAACAATTAATTATTGTATGGAGTGATCCAATTTAATGAAATCATCCTCAGAAGGTCATGGTTGTTTTCAGCTCGCCAAAGTCCAAAAACCCACAGTTTTTACCGGATATCCTAGAAATCTAGGATAACTGTGAGTTCTTACCAGACCTCCTAGGAATCTAGGATACCTGGTAAAAAACAGATGAGCGCGGGAATGAAGCTTTTACTAGATACCTTAGAAATCACTAGACTTTGGTAATCACCAAGGAAAACAATTCAGGCCACTTGTTCCGCGAAAGGTACAAACATTTAGTACTCGGACTGTATCAGCCTCGCCCATAACGTGCGAACGCTCGCATTGCACTCCTTCCCCTTCCACTCAATAACAATTCGATACGTCGCATAGTACATTCGATGTAAAAAGCGTCGAACACTGAGTGACCTGAATTCTTCTCCCTGGTAATCACTTTTCAGAATAAAAAGATGACCCATGACTTAAATGTACCTAAATCCATGCTTTTACAAGTATTATTTAGACTTACAATACCTAAAACTAATCACAACCCAATTCGTGGGTGTTGTGCTTACGCGCTTAGGGTCTTTCCCCAACGTCATTCATTTACTTTAACGTATCTAAACGACCCTTTGGATTAAACGATAGTCAACGTATTGGCCAAGGGGTCCTCTGCTCTTTTCAATTCCCATGACCTCTTGAGGACCACTTTAATTCCCTGATTAATAAAACGTTTCATTTCTTCTGTAGATACGGCAAACCCGCCAAGCTCCAAGTAAACGACGAGGTCGGCTTCAACAACTCAGGCTTCGACTTCACCAACCCAACCAAAATCATAATCCACGGCTTCTTGAGTAGCATCAGGCAAGACGTCTTTGTGCTTACAAAAAATGGTAAACTGGATAATGGCCAAAAAAATTGGGCAGTAATTTCTTTTTTCGCCCCCCCCAGCCTATTTAACCAGTGGCGATTTTAACGTGATCGGCATGGATTGGTCAGCCCTGTGCGAGTTCGAGTACTTCTCTGCGATGAGGGGCGCCCAGATGGCCGCGAGCGCCCTCACCGGTTTCCTAAACTTCCTTTTCAAGATGGGCGTCGATTACGACCAGGTCCATCTTATCGGGCATAGTTTGGGTGCGCACGTGGCTGGAATGGGGGCGGATATTTTGAGCGGGGGGAAGGTTGCAAGGATCACAGGTATGAGGGAGAAACCTCCCCGTCATTTTTCAACAATGGCAAGGAAAAAAACAAAAGGAAGGAATGTTTTCTTTTTAATTTGATCTACAATTTCTGGAGAAGAGTCTTTTCTCTTCCAATTCAAATCAAATTTGGCGGTTACAGTAGTCTTCAGGTGTGAGGGGGTAAAAAGAAGCCATGAGATTTTCGACATGGCGAAACAACAATGGCCAAAAAACAATTAGATTTGATCATCACAAATTCTGAAGAATTCTTTCAGTTCAAACCCGAATTGATATTTTCAATAAAGGCCAAGGGAAAAAAAAACCAAAAAGAAATAGTTTTTTTTTTTGTGAAGAGATGAACCTATTGGTGTAATGACTCATAATGGAGCACGGTTTTAAGACGAAGAGGGAATCGGAAATACACATCTCCATTGCATTCTCCAATAGTAAAGTAATTTATTAAATTAAATTCCATTCCCTCTTCGTTTTAAACAGTCTTTTTCTTTAGATTTAATCGCTACAATTTTTGAAGAAGACGCTTTTTTTTCCAGTTCAAGCCATTTTGTTTTAGTGTTTTCAACAATGGCCAAAAAATAAAGAAAAAAACAAAAAGAAATATTTTAGATTTGATCTCCCCCACAATTTCTGAAAAGAAGACTTTTCTTCTTCCAGTTCAAACCAAATTCGGTGGTTAGGGTAGTCTTCAGTTCAATTATTTCTTTCTAATTTGTGTTTATTATCATCCTCCGAGCCCTCTTCGTGCCTTCTTCCCTCCAATATAATCTATTCAAATCGTTTTCCTTGGTAGCGTCTAATCTGGCATCATCATGGTGTGTTGAACCACCTTTTGTGTCACTTCTTGCGTCTTACTCGCTTCTAATTCTTCCTTCTTTATATCCCATTTTCCTTTTCTTGTGGCCATCTTCTTTTTTTCGTGCCCCTTTCTTCGGCCTTTCTTTTCGAGATTGACCCGGTCCATCTCATCGGGCACAGTTTAGGTGCACACGTGGGGGCGGATATTTTGAGCGGGGGGGGGGGGAATTGCAAGAATCACAGGTGTGAGGAAGGGGGTTCCAAAAAGTCATGTGATTTTCAACAATGGCCAAGAAACAAAAGGGGGGAAAATGGCCAAAAACAAAAGAAATAGTGTTTTCTTTTATACTTGATCCACAATTACAGGTATGAGGAAGGGGGTACCAAAAAGTAATGAGATTTTCAACAGTGGCCAAAAGAGAGCCAAAAGAGAAGGGAGGGAGACAGCCAAAAAAGCAAAAGAAATATTTTCTTTATATTTGATCTACAATTTCTGAATAAGTCTTTTATCTTCTTCCAGTTCAAAACAAATTTGGCGGTTAGGATGGTTTTTAGAAGCTTTATTCCTCAGTTCTTATCTATTGTTTTATTTTTGCCAAGAATATGCAATGATTTCTTTTTAATTTGTCTTTTTATCACCCTTCGTGTTTTCTTTCATCTTTAAAACGTTTTTCTTCCTAGAGTCTAACTTGGCATCATCATCATGATGTGTTGAAACACCTTTTCTGAGTAACTTTTTGTGTCTTTTTCTTTGAAACCCTTCCTTTTTTCGGTGAGAATTCCATTTCCACCTTCTTCCTTTCATATTTCTTTCTTCTCTTATCTTTCTTAGTACCCCTTTCTCTTTCTCGTATCCTTTTCTTCGCCAATTCTTTTTTCTGTCACCCTCTAAAACATTTGTTGTGGAAGTTTTTTTCCTTTTATGCCCTTGCTTAGGCCAGAAGCAATAAAGATCTTCAACATATCTTTCTTAATCGCCACCATACACATTTTCTCTGAAACTTGCTTTCATTTTGTATCCTCGTTTATTCCCATCATTAAACATGTTTTGCTGTTAGTGTTCCCATTGAATTTATCTGATTGTACAATTTTTAATAAAAGATTTTTCCTTCACACATGGTATTAACGATCATCGTTTCAATTTTTTAAGTTTCTGCACTTTCTTCATTCTGTGTAAAATAATCCCAATTCCCAAATAACCAAATCCATTGGTTTTCTAAATTTTTTATTTCATGTTCTTCAAACGGCCGTATTTTCGTTAACACACAACATACACGACTTTTTTTTAAAATGTTTTCTAACACTCTATAGGGCCCTATTTACCTCTGCCTTCTAATTGGCAGGATTCTTGTTGGCAATTTCTTTAAAGTCGTCGTCCAAACTCGGCTCCTACCGTTTTGGTAGATTCCTTACTTGTTTCATTAACACTTGCCTACTTCTGGATTTGGATTTTGCTGGGCCATGTTTTCGGAATGGATATTTGGGCCTTGCTTCCAAAGGATTCTTCTCTGTCTAAATTGTGCTTTCTCTGAACCCTTCTTTCACGAAACTATTTCAAATCTTCTCTGACCTTACTCTAGTTTACAAAGTACCAAAATCAATAAATTCTTTTCTTCATTTTGTTTACTTCCCATGAGATTCACATTTGCCCAAACCATATAATTTGTTGCTTTTTTGGACTATCATTCCGTCTTCTTTGTTCTTCCTATAAAGTACTCACTTATTATTGTACGGAAGTAGTCCACTTAATAGACAAAACATTGACTTTTTTGTAAAGCCAGCTGAAAATGATCTTGTTTCCTTTTTTTTTTTTTTGAAAAAGAAGAGCGATTACTAGTTTAAAAAAAAACCTTCATCTTCACATCCTCATTTGTTTCTTCATTTCTCTTCACTTTCTCCATTTCTATTTAAAATTTCGTCTGCCATTTTGATTATAATTATAATTAATAATAATAATTGCTACTCTGTGAGGAACAAGATTCTTATAATCCATTTTATTTTCCTCTTTCCCAAAGGAGCTTGTGGCATTTATTTATTTTTTAAAGGGCTTGATCCAGCTGGTCCTGGTTATGGAGATGTCTCCCATAACTTACGCCTAGACCCCGGCGATGCCAAACTAGTCGATATAATTCATACTTACATGCGAATTCTAAGTTTGGCCGAGCCTGTAGGTCACGTCGACTTCTACCCCAACGGCGGAAGATACCAGCCGGGATGCCCCGATATTTTCGACATTTGTAAGTCCAATCTATCCGATTTGATTTCTTTTTTTTTTTAATAACGGGAAACGTTTCCAGGGAGAATCCCCGAAAGCATCAGCTGTAACCACGGGCGTGCTTACGTGTATTTCGTCGAATCGATCCAGAACAAGCACGCGTTCAAGAGCCAGCGCTGCGCATCCATCGAGGAAGCAGTTTACGGCAGATGTTTCGAGGACAGCGACATTTATATGGGCCAAGCTGACACTTACGAGTACGTCGTTATTTCTAAGGTCTTTAGCCATCAGGCGCTCGATACTTTGGCTGTTTTCAGGAGCGGCTTGTACTACGTGAGGACCAGCGCTCAACCACCGTTTTCACTATCCTCTTAAAGTTTGCTGGAAGAATATTTCTGTTAGTGTGAATAGTATAGTATAAAGAGCGATGTTGCAATCTAAAGTCATTTATTAAGAAATGTCTAAATCCTTTCCGCGTCCAGCAAAATATTTTCAACGGAAGACATCAAGAAAGTTTTGGGATCGATCGTCAGGGATTGGGGTGTTTTGGGGTTTAAGCCGAATCGAAAATGCTTGAGCAAAATTGCCAAACCAATTTTTGCTTGCATCATCCCAAAGCGCAGCCCTACAAAAAGCAAAAGAGTTCCAATCAGAGTTACTTGCAAGAGTCAGCATGTACCTATGCAATTCCTTGGCCCTTCACCAAAAGGCAGGAAGGCAAACGAGTGCCTTCCGGCTTTCGCCTCGGCGGAAAACCGATCTGGATCAAACCTCTCAGGGTTTGAATAATATTCCGGATCGTGATGAATGCCATAAACCGGAATGAAAACCGGAGTCCCCTTCTCCAAAATCGTGTTGCCTTCAGGCAAAACGTAGTCCTTCGTGCAGATTCGGTTAAGTATCAAAAGCGTGGGGTACATTCTAAGAGTTTCTGGAATTCCCTTGTTAATACCAAATCCAAAAACCTATGTACCCTTCACAGTACCTTCAATAACTTGCGTCATGTACGTCATTTCCTGAATACCCCCATACAAAATTCTGTTTTCATGTTTGCTTGTAACGTCCTGAATTTCCCGCCGCACTTTTTCCTGAATTTCTGGGTTCCTTGCCAGTTCGTAAAGACAGAATGCCATGGTGCTCGACGACGTTTCAAAACCAGCCACGAAAAACACGAACGCCTGCGCGCTCATTTCCTGAAACGTCAGCCCTTTCATTTCCAGAAGAAGCTGAATGAAATCGTTCCTCTTGATGGCCTTGCTCCGCCTGTACTCCACGACTTCCCCGAAAACGTTGCTAAAGAACGTCGTTGCGTCCGTTGGGAGTATCGTCATACCCAGACGCCTGCAAACGTTGGGAAAACAGATCGCCAAGAAGGTCTTGACCGTTTCTTCTAAATTTGGGCCGAACACTCTCTTCCCGAATCTCCTAAATTCTGAATTGGGGTCTTTGAAACTATTGCACTCCAGGCCGAAAGCACAGGACCCGATGACGTCAGTCGTAAAGCAACCGGCAATCTCCTTTATATCAAACGTCCTTCTCGCCTCAAGGCACATCTCATCGAGCGCCTGCTTCATTTGTTCACCGCAATCCAGGACCGTCTGGAACATCGCCTTCATTTTCCCCGATGTAAACGTCGAGGTGAATTTCGTTCTTAAATTCTTCCATTTCTGTCCGTCCAATCTGAAAAGGTGGGCGCTCAGGGGGTCCGTTTTCTCGTTGTGGTACAATCCTCGATCCGTGAAGTGCTGGAAATCTTTGGCCAAGACATTTTTGACATAATCCAGATCAACTGGCACGTAGATGGGCGTCGTCGCAGAGAAGATTCCGCCTTGCTTCCAACCGCGGCACTTGAATTTCGCGTACAGTTCGGCCACCCGGAGGCCAACCCCTATTTTCAAATTCAGGGGATTTTCTAAATTTCCGTTCGGGATTGTGGGGGCGAAAAAAGGGATTTTCTTGCGTTCCCAGTATTTATAGCACCATTTAAAGTATAATAATACCAGGGTGATGCATATTATGGACGCAGTCGCCAAGTTTTGGTAAAACGTATCTGTCATTTAAGGCTAAAATTTAAAAAGCAATTAAAAGTGTGCGCAATTTAACGTACCATCGGGTGCCAATAAAAGTAAACGACTCATTCGAATATATTTGGCGTTATTTTAGTTTTGTAAAACCAGTTTCTTTTTAACAAATGTTTACGTTACGAAGTTTGGCAAATTAAAGTCAGACACACAATAGCAAAAAAAATCTTTTACTTGTCTTTACACCCGATGGTACCTACTTACGTCTTATAACGAACGTTTTGGTATTGCATTTAGATTGAATGAAGGGCAGATAAGATCCGCTGTTAATTCGTCCGTATCGTCTTCGCGGACGTCAAAGACCTTTGAAAATAAAAACTAAATAAAATAAGGTAAATAATTAGCAGCGACGATATGACTTTACGATGAAGCCGGAACAAACAAAATGTCGAGATAAGAAATTTGTACGTATAAAATTAAAAACTCAGAGTGGACTATGATGTTTATTTAAGTATTAACACACATACGTATATTGTGAAAGATAGTTAGTCCATCGAGGGTCAATAGTTGAATGTGCAAAGTTCACCTGTTGTCACGGAAATGACATTAATACAAGACTTCTTGCAACTGATAAGCGAGACGCAAAATACGTTGAAAATCGTCGGTGAGAAGAAAGATGCCATGACACGTCCGGGTTGCGCTCCAAGGTATCGTTTATGAACGCAGTTGTCATTTTAATTATTTCAATTGATTGAAGCCTTTGCTATCATTTCTTTTGAAAAGGTATTTTCATATTGGGCATAAAATTATTAACAACTGTTGACTTGCTTAACCAAAAGACCCTGTCGTCGCCGATAATTGAATTGGCTTCCGGTTGGAACCGCGACACACTGATTTCCTTTGCTTCCGACGTTACGTTCTTCATTGCAGTGCGTGGAACGTTATTTCCAAATCTTTTACAGGGCGAAGTGAATCCCATTTCAACGAAGGTGGTCACATCAACACATAAACTCACTCAAAGGTCCATCAAAATTGACCGTCGCAAAATCGTTTTCGCAATTGTTTTCAAGATGGATTCCGCCAGAAGTCGAGTGACCCGAAAAACGGCAATGTCTGTTACCCTTAGGCAACGGGATGTTCCCACGTGACCATTTTAGTAATTTAATTTATGTTTTAGCAATAAAGAGAGTTGAAATCGAGACGTCCTAAAAGTAGATCGATTTCTAAAAGTGCTTCATAAGCCTCGGTGATTTCCTCGACATGGAGATAACTACCAACCGGCTTACGTATATCTGAATCTTCAATGCATTTTATTTTAAAAACTGTTGCTGTCCCTTCACCTGTTGTGCAAAAGTTGCCAGTGTATCCATCGAAGCAAACTCGGGTGTCGCCTATGGGTTCAGACGATGGTCAAGACAATGTATACGTTGCGTAATAGTGTCTACTCAGTGGAGATGGCGTGGGTAGACGGAAAAATAGTGCTTTGCACAGGTAGGTGTTCTATATAGGGCGCCACCTAGCGACTTACGGAACACGGAGGAACAAGAATGTACACGGCAGGGAAAGTGCAACCCAAATGATCCCAGAACAGCACAACTTCCAAGTATTTGCTCCCACAGTTCGAAAATCAAACTCTTGTGGGCTTAAGCACTTGTGTCTCATTTTATTTTATAAGGATTAATTGCTTGTATGACGCAATGTAGCGATTCCAGTTCCCACCAACTAATTTATTTAGCCAATACAAGATTTTTAAAATTGGCAACTTCATAAAATGAAAAATTCAGGTTCCTAAAGCGAGGTGGAAAACGGAACGTGTTATTTAAACGTAAAATCGAGCGCCGAGCAATGAAACAAAAGAAAAGAAAGGTTACAACCGCGAGGAACCAACGAAATGGAACTTTAAATGAAAACAAGGCAATCGAAATTTCCCCCTGAAATGGAGTGGGTGATTTAAAAACGTAACAAAAGCTCCAGAAAAATCTAAACATACCAACGTGGAACTAGATTTATTTTGTCTGCATCACCCTGGTCGAAAGTTTGGTTGTGTTGAGGGCAATTAAATACAATCACCAAATGTCGGGTGCCTAAGTGATAAGTTTAGGACAAAACACACAGCCAAATTTCAAAAAAGAAATTTAAAAACACCAAACAAAAATCCTTAAATTTTCTTTACGTCCAGCAAAATATTTTCAACGGAAGCTAACAAGACATTCTTGGGGTCTATCGTTAGTGATTGCGGTATCTTGGGGTTCAAGCTAAATCGAAAGTGCTTCAGCAAACTTGCCAAACCAATTTTCGTTTGTATCATCCCAAAGCGCAGCCCTGCAAAAAGCAAAAGTGTTCCAATCCGAGTTACTTGCTTGAGTCAGCATTTACCTATGCAATGCCTTGGCCCTTTACCAAAAGGCAGGAAGGCAAACGAATGCCTTCCGGCTTTAGCCTCGGCGGAAAACCGATCCGGATCAAACCTCTCAGGGTTTGGATAATATTCCGGATCGTGATGAATGCCATAAACCGGAATGAAAACCGGAGTCCCCTTCTCTAAAATCGTACCGGTCTCAGGCAAAACGTAATCCTTCGTGCAGATTCTGTGGAGTATCAAAAGCGCGGGGTACATCCTAAGAGTTTCTGGAATCCCCCTGGTTAATAACAAATCCAAAAACCCATGTACCTTACAGTACCTTCAATTACTTGCGTCAAGTACGTCATTTCCTGAATACCCCCATACGAAATTCTGTTTTCATTTTTGCTTGTAACGTCCCGAATTTCCCGTCGCACTTTCTCCTGAATTTCTGGGTTCTTTGCCAATTCATAAAGACAGAATGCCATGGCGCTCGATGATGTTTCAAAACCGGCCACGAAAAAACTGAAAGACTGTGCGCTCATTTCTTTAAACGTAAGCGCGTCTGCGCCTTTCAATTCCAGAAGAAGCTGAACATAATCGTTTCTTTCGATGGCCTTGCTTCGCCTGTGCTTGATGACTTCCCCAAAAGCGTTAGCGAAGAACGTCGTCGCGTCCGCTGAAAACACCCTCACCCCCAAGCTTTTGCAAATCTTCGGGAAGCTCATCGTGAAGAAGATCCTCATGGCCCTTGCTAAACCGCCGCCAACTATTTTCTTTCCGTACCTCCGAAATTCAGAATGTGGGTCTTTGAAGCTATTGCAATCCAGACCGAAAGCACAGGACCCTATGACGTCAGTCGTGAAGCAACCAGCAATGTCCTTCATGTCGAACGTTTTGGTTTCAAGATACTTTTCATCGAGTGCCTGTACCATTCGCTTTTATTTTCCCTGAGGTAAATATAGGGGTGAGTTTCCTTCTTAGGTTTTTCCATTTCTGGCCGTCCATTCTGAAGAGGGTGGCGCTGATGGGGTCCGTTTTCTCGTTCACGTACAATCCTCTGTTCGTGAAGTGCTCGAAATCTTTGGCTAAAAAATTTTTCACATAATCCAGATCGACCGGCACATAGATGGGCCTCGTCGCAGAGTAAATCCCCCCCTGTTTCCAGCCATTGCGCTTGAATTGCGCGTACAGGTCGGCCAACTGGAGCCCGACCCCGATTTTTATGTTTAAAGGACTTTCTAGATTTCCGTTGGGGATTTTGGGTGCGACGTACGGGATGCCCTTGCGTTCCCAGTATTTGTAACGCCATTTAAAAAATACTAATAACAGGGTGATGCATATTAGGGACGCAGTCGCCAAGATAAAATGTCAGATCTGCCATTTGAGGCTGAAATTTAGAAAGCAGGTTAAAACGCATGGAACTTAATTGCACCTACTTACTTTTTAATACTGTATTGTTAAGTCACAATTCTTAAATGGTTTAATGAACTTTAAAAAAAGAAAAAAAATGCCTAGGCGAGATGACATCGCTTTATGATATGCAGACAAATTACTGAGATAAGATTTCTTTTATCAATAATTAAGGACCGGCTTTGAGAACGCAAGGTAAATTTATTGTACTTCGTTTTTTCTTTTTTTGTTAAAGGCCGTTGTTCTTTTCCGTGTGAAATTTCTTACAAGGTGAGACAGATGGGTTATTATAATAGTGGATGTTCATCGGTTGGTTGGGCCTTAGGCATGAAACTGTGCAGTATATTTGTTTTGCGTTTATAAATCCGGGTCTGAATTAACAAACCAGATTGGATTACGATTTTTATTTTCATCCGTCTGGATTTAAATTGTCATTTTCGTTTCAGTTTGTCGTCAATTGTTTTCACGTTGGACGGAAAATTATTATTAATAACACCTCTTATCAAGTTTATCTGATTAGATTATTACGCTCCGGATTTATATAATTTTTTTTAAGTACGTGAACCAACCACTGTCTTTTTTCTCGCACGTGTTGGTTTCGCTGATTCACGTACAAACGAAAATAAATTTCAATCAGCCATCATTTTAATTTTAAACGAAGTCTTTGCTATCATTTCTTTATGAAAAGGTATTTTCATATTGGGCAGAAAATTATTAACAACTGTTGACTTTCTTAACTAGAAGGCTTCCCTGTCGTCGCCTGTAATTGAATGGGCTTCCTGTTGAAACCGCGACACACTGATTTCCTCTGCTTCCGACGTTTCGTTCTTCATTGCAGTGCGTGGAACGTTATTTCCAAATCTTCGGGGTGAAGTGAATCCTTTTTCAACAAAGGTGGTCACATCAACACATAAACTCATTCAAAAGTCCAACAAAATTGACCGTCGCAAAATCGTTTTCGCAATTGTTTTCAAGATGGATTGGGCTAGAAGCCGAGTGACCCGAAAAACGGCAATGTCTGTTACCCCTAGGCAACAGGATGTTCCCACGTGACCATTTTAGTAATTTAATTTACGTTTTAGTAATAATGTGATGTTGGAATCGAGACGTCCTAAAAGTAGATCGAATTCTAAAAGTACTTCATAAGCATCGGTGATTTCCTCGCCATGGAGATAACTACCAACCGGCTTACGTATATCTGAATCTTCAATGCATTTTATTTTAAAAACTGTTGCTGTCCCTTCACCTGTTGTCCAAAAGTTGCCAGTGTATCCATCGAAGCAAACTCGGGTGTCGCCTATGGGTTCAGACGATGGTCAAGACAATGTATACGTTGCGTAATAGTGTCTACTCAGTGGAGATGGCGTGGGTAGACAGAAAAATAGTGCTTTGCACAGGTAGGTGTTCTATATAGGGCGCCACCTAGCGACTTACGGAACACGGAGGAACAAGAATGTACACGGCAGGGAAAGTGCAACCCAAATGATCCCAGAAATGCACAACTCTCAAGGATTTGCTCCCACAGTTCGAAAATCAAACTCTTGTAGGCTTAAGCACTTGTGTCTCATTTTACTTTCTAAGGATTAATTGCTTGTATGACGCAATGTGGCCATTCCAGTTCCCACCAACCAATTTATTTAGCTAATACAAGATTTTTAGAATTGGCAACTTCATAAAATGAAAAATTCAAGTTCCTAATGCGAGGTGGTAAAGGGAACGTGTTAATTAAACATAAAATCGAGCGCCGAGCAATGAAACAAAAGAAAAGAAAGGTTACAACAGCGAAGAACCAACGAAATGAAATTTTAAATGAAAACAGGGCAATCAAAATTTCCCCCTGAAGTGGAGTGGGTGATTCAAAAACGTAACAAAAGCTTCAGAAAAATCTAGACATACAAACGTGGAATTAGATTTATTTGGTCTGCATCACTCTGGTCGAAAGTTTGGTTGTGTTGAGGGCAATTAAATACAATCACCAAATGTAGGGTGCCTAAGTGATAAGTTTAGGACAAAACAAACAGCCAAATTTGAAAAAAGAATAAGAAATTACAAAACAGGAACCCTTAAATTTTCTGTACGTCCAGCAAAATATTTTCAACGGAAGCTAACAAGACAGTCTTGGGGTCTATCGTTAGTGATTGCGGTGTCTTGAGGTTCAAAATAAATCGAAAGTGCTTCAGCAAACTTGCCAAACCAATTTTCGTTTGTATCATCCCAAAGCGTAGCCCTGCAAAAAGCAAAAGTGTTCCAATCAGAGTTACATGCAATAGTCAGCATTTACCTATGCAATTCCTTGGCCCTTCACCAAAAGGCAGGAAGGCAAACGAATGCCTTCCGGCTTTAGCCTCGGTGGAAAACGATCTGGATCGAACTCCTCAGGGTTTGAATAATATTCCGGATCGTGATGAATGCCATAAACCGGAATGAAAACCGGAGTCCCCTTCTCTAAAATCGTTTTGGTCTCAGGCAAAACGTAGTCCTTCGTACAAATTCTGCTGAGTATTGGAACCGTAGGATACATTCTAAAAGTTTCTGAAGATTTAAGATAATACCTCATCCAAAAATAACTTTGCCGTACCTTCAACAACTTGTGTCATGTACGTCATTTCCTGAATACCCTCGTACGAAATTCTGTTCTCATATTTGCTGGTAACGTCCCGAATTTCCCGCCGCATTTTTTCCTGAACTTCTGGGTTCTTCGCCAGTTCGTAAAGGCAGAATGCCATGGTACTCGACGACGTTTCGAAACCGGCTGCGAAAAAGGCGAACGCCTGCGCGCTCATTTCTTGAAACGTCAGCGGTTTTCCGTCTTCGTTACCTTTGAACTCGAGGAGAAGTTGAACAAAGTCATTTCTTTTGACTGCCCTGGTTCGCCTGTACTCGATGACGTCCTTGATGACGCCAGTGAAGAACGCGGTCGCATCCGATGGAAACACCTTAACCCCTAGGCTCTTGGAGATTTTTGGAAAACTCAAAGTCAAAACGTTATTTACCATCCTCTTCAAGTCGGGGCTGAAAATCTTCCTTCCGTACACCCTGAATTCACTGTTGGGGTCCTTGAAACTGTTACAATCCAGGCCGAAAGCACACGACCCAATAACATCAGTCGTGAAGCAACCAGCGATTTCCTTCATACCAAAAGTTTTTGACTCGAGGTATATTCCATCGAGCGCCTGCGCCATTCCTTCGCCACAGTTCAGCACCGTTTGGAACATCGCCTTCATTTTTCCCGAGGTAAAAACAGGAGTGAGCTTCGCCCTCAAATCCTTCAATTTTTGACCATCTATTCTGATGAGGTTGGCACTCTCAGGGTCGGACTTTTCGTTGTAGTATATTCCGCGATCTGTGAAATGCCGAAAGTCTTTGGACAACACATTTTTCACGTAATCCAAATCCACTGGGACATAGATGGGCCTCGTCACGGAGAAAATCCCCCCGTGTTTCCAACCGTTGCGTTTGAATTCCGCGTATATACCAGCCAAGCGAAGGGTGGCCCCAATTTTCATGTTTAAAGGGTTTTCTAAATTGCCGTAAGGGATTTCGGGGGCGACGTACGGGATTCTTTTGCGTTCCCAGTGTTTATAACACCATTTGAAGTATAAGAAAACTAGGGTGGTGCATATTAGGGTAGCGGTCGCCAAGTTTTGAATAAACGTGTTCATGATTTAAAAAGCTGAAATTTGAAAAGAGGTTGATACGATTGAAACGTACGGAAATTTAGAAGGTACTTACTTTTTGTTAGCACCGTTTCAGTGTTGCATTTACTGTGAATGGAGCGCAGATAAGATTAGTCCGTGTCATCTCGCAATCGGAGAAGAAAGTCAAAGATCATGATTCCTAAATGGTTGTAGTGTGAAAATAATCGGACGTTGAAAGAGCAAAATGAGTTTTCTCAGGTGAATAATAATAATAATAATAATTAAGAGCCAGGTGATTTCGATTTTTTTCTTAAATTTATTTTATTTCATTTAGTTATTGAACCCAAATTTCAAAAAGAAATTTAAATGTATAGAAGAAAAATCATTAAAGTTTCTTTACGTCCAGCAAAATATTTTCAACGGAAGCTATCAAGACAGTCTTGGGGTCTATCGTTAGTGATTGCGGTGTCTTGGGGTTCAAACTAAATCGAAAGTGCTTCAGCAAACTTGCCAAACCAATTTTCGTTTGCGTCATCCCAAAGCGTAGCCCTGCAAAAAGCAAAAGTGTTCCATTCCGAGTTACTTGCAAGAGTTAGTGTTTACCTACGCAATTTCTTGGCCCTTCACCAAAAGGCAGGAAGGCAAACGAATGCCTTCCGGCTTTAGCCTCGGCGGAAAACCGTTCTGGATCGAACCTCTCAGGGTTTGGATAATATTCTGGATCGTAATAAATGCCGTAAACCGGAATGAAAACCGGAGTCCCCTTCTCTAAAATCGTTCCGGTCTCAGGCAAAACATAATCCTTCGTGCAGATTCTGTGGAGTATCAAAAGCGCGGGGTACATCCTAAGAGTTTCTGGAATCCCTCTGGTTAATAACAAATCCAAAAACCCATGTACCTTACAGTACCTTCAATTACTTGCGTCAAATACGTCATTTCCTGAATACCCCCATACGAAATTCTGTTTTCATTTTTGCTTGTAACGTCCCGGATTTCCCGCCGCACTTTCTCCTGAATTTCTGGGTTCTTCGCCAATTCGTAAAGACAGAACGCCATGGCGCTCGACGATGTTTCAAAACCGGCCACGAAAAACATGAAAGCCTGCGCGCTCATTTCTTGAAACGTCAGCGCGTCTGCGCCTTTCATTTCCAGAAGAAGCTGGATGAAATCGTTCCTTTCGATGGCCTTGCTCCGCCTGTACCCGATGACCTCCCCAAAAACGTTATTAAAGAACGTCGTCGCGTCCGCTGCAAACACCTTCACCCCCAGGTGTTTGCAAAGTTTTGGAAAACTCATCGTGAAGAAGATCCTCATGGCCTTTACCAAACTGGTTCCAACCACCTTCTTTCCATAAATCCGAAAATCAGAATTGGGATCCTTGAAACTATTGCAGTCCAGGCCGAAAGCACAGGACCCTATGACGTCAGTCGTGAAACAACCGGTGATGTCCTTCATGTCAAACGTTTTGGTCTTGAGATACATCTCATCGAGTGCCTGCGCCATCTGTTCACCGCAATCCAGGACCGTCTGGAACATCGCCTTTATTTTCCCCGAGGTAAATATAGGGGTGAGTTTCCTTCTTAGGTTTTTCCATTTCTGGCCGTCCATTCTGAAAAGGTTGGCGCTCAAAGGGTCCGTTTGCTCGTTCAGGTACAATCCTCGGTCCGTGAAGTGCTGAAAATCTTCGGCCAAAAACTTTTTGACGTAATCTAGATCGACCGGCACATAGATGGGCCTCGTCGCAGAGTAAATCCCCCCCTGCTTTCAACCATTACGCTTGAATTCCGCATACAGGTCGGCCAACTGAAGGCCGACTCCGATTTTTATGTTCAAAGGACTTTCTAAATTTCCGTTAGGGATTTTCGGTGGGACGTACGGGATCCCTTTGCGCTCCCAGTATTTGTAGCACCATTTAAAATATAGCAACAAGAGGGTGATGCATATTACGGACGCAGTTGCCAAGTTTTGATAAAACGTCAAATCGACCATTTGAAAACTTGCTGTAACTTAATTACGAATTAGCATTGAAGTTAAATGTCTCACCCACTCTCTACTCACGTTTTAATTCTTAAATGTCTTAATAACTATTAAATAAATGGAGGAAAGTCCTAGGCGAGACGACACCACTTTATGATATGCAGACAAATTATCGAGATAAGAATTCTTTTATCAATTAAGGCCCGGCTTTATGAACGCGAGATAAATTTACTATGTCTCGATTTTTACATTTGGTACTAAAGTCCATGTGACGCGACGTTATTTTCTGCATAAAATTTGTTACGAAGTGAGAGAGACAGACAGGTTACCGCATAGGAGAAAGTTCATTTGTATGTAAATCCGGGCCTTAATTAACAAATCAGAGATCAGATTATGATATTTATTTAAAAAGAATCCATTCATTCGGATTTAAATTGTCATTTTAATTTCACTTTGTCGTCAATTATTTTCGCATAAATTATTGCTATTTGGTTGCTTAAAGGCTGTCGCGTACTATAGCTCTGCGACTTTTTTTTTTAGCTGTTGGATGGCTTCGACGCGTTTCGCCTAAGTGTGCGCACTTTCATAGGAATACAACAAAAGAAGTGTTATCGCCGCGTTTCGCCGCACTGTATGTGCGACAGCCTTAATTTCTTTCCTATTTATTCCCTCGTCCCTACATACGAGTGTACTATTATTTATTATTATTATTATTATCACTAACTTAACTCTTGTTATATTTATATTTTGTATTTTGTATTTGTTTTGTTGATTTATGATTCGATTCTGCCATTAATTTGAAACGCAATTAGTTCAAGGTTGCGAGCTTGTTGTGAAAAAGTTGCTCACTAAGTGCTGCCACTGTAAAGTCCTTGGACTTAGTGACGAAAAAAATAAGAATTGCTAATCACTTATTTTTATTGCTTTTTAAGACTAATCATATTTTTTTTTACTTTATTGATGCATTTATTTAGTAACCTTTGTCTCTCTTGTTTTTTATTATTATTATTATTTTTTAGTACATATCAAATATATTTTCCAATTTTCATATATATTTTCCTTTTTAATTATCGAGACTTTTCTTTCATTTGTCAAGATCCTATGCTTCCTAAATCCATCGTCGATTGTTTTAATTTTTTATTTCGCTTCCTGTCACTCACTTTTTCGTTTTCTTTTTTCCTTTCTAAAGATCATCGTGTGTAGTGTTTTGTCTTTTAATTTATTTTCATTTGTTTCGTTCTTTTCGTTTTGCTCCGATTGCTTCGCCGATCGTGTTTTGTTGTTTAAAAAAAATGTTTGTTTTCTTTTTTTTTCAATCTCATTTGTTTTTATTTTAATTCTTTAATTTATTTTATAAGTTACACGTGTATTTTTCTTCTCGTTGAAAGGATTCGTCCATTTTTGTTTCAAGTGAATAGAATTGGATTTCATTTCTTTTCTTATATTTTTGTTGTTTTCAAACTTTTTTGTCTTTGTTTTTGTTTGGCGACGCTGTTTTATTTTCGTTTATGATCGTCTGTGTTTTTTTCTCTTCTTGATTATTTTTTTTTGATTCGCTCTTTCCTTTTATTTGCTGAAAGCGTTCGGCAATCCGTGCTTTTTAAATCGATCGACTTTTGTTTTTCTCCTTTCCGTCCCGTTTCCTGCCCATGCCAGTTGCTTTTTTCGTTTTCCGATTATAGTTTTTTTTTTTAATCTGCAGTTTGCTTTTGTCTTTTTTCAATCGATTTTCATTTGTTTTCTTTTTTGAGAGCCGTTTGTTTTATTTTGGCGAAGCGGTTTTATTTTCTCTTGTCTTTTTCTTGTCGATTATTTTTGATTCACTCTTTCTTTTTGTTCTCTTCGCTTTCTAAATCGATCGTCATTTGTTTTTTTTCTCTTCATTCCGTTTCCTATCAGTCGCTTTTCTATTTTCGCTTTCGTCTAAAGATTAATCGTTTTATTTATGAATCTGGAGTTTGTCTTTCTTCATTTGATTTTCAATTGTTTCGGTCCTTTTTGCTTGATCGTTTTTGTTTTGTTCGTCAGTCTGTGTGCTTCTTAAATCAATTGTCATTTGTTTTGTTTCTTTTTCATTCCGTTTCCTGTCACTTACTTCTGCTATTTTTTTTCTAAATTTTTTCTAAATTGTATTTTGTTTTATCCTTGTTCAGTTGACTTTCATTTGCTTCATTTCGATTGTTTTTTCTTTGTTTTTTTTTCTGTCAAAGTAAATGTTGTTTTCTTTTTTTTCGATTGGTTTTTGTTTCTTTGCCGACTATTTTGTATTCGAGTTTCTTTTATTTATTTAAGACTTTTCCAACGTCCGGGTTAAATTTAAGTTTAAATTAGAATGAGTCGTCACATTTTTACTAGGGATTAAATTTAATCCTGGCTTAAATCTTTTATGCAACCCAGCCTGCGTTTTTTTTTTTTTTTTTAATCGAGCGTCACTTGTTTTCCTCCTTCATCCTGTTCCCTGCCTTTTCTACATATGGTTCATTTTTTAATTAAACTGTAGTTGTTGTTTTTTTTTTAATTTAATAATTTTCATTTGTTTCGTCTCGTTCCCATTGCTTCTCTCGTTTTCTTTCTAGCAGGTTGGCGATAGTGTCCTGCTTGTTTAAAAAATAATGTTCATGGTGTTCATTGTCCAGAATTTATTTTCTTTTCCTTTCTTTTGAGTGCCGTTCGTTCTTATTTCTTTTATTTGTTATTTATATGTCAAGTTTTATTTTTTTTTTCAGTTAAATAAATAGAATTAATCATTTGTTTTCTTATATTTTTATTTGTTTGGTTTTCTTTGGTGACGTCGCGTTGTTTTGTTTTCGTTCGTGATCGTTTATTTTCTTTTCGGCAATTGTTTTTTGATTCGCTCTTTTTTTTCTTCTAAAATTGTTGCGGGCGTTCGTCAATTCCGTACTTCCTAAATCGATCGTCTTTTGTTTTCTTTTTTTTTTTTTGGTCAAAGTCGATCGTATTTTGTTGTCTTTCAATTATTTCATCGCCGCTAAGATCTTTATTAAATTTAATTTAGCATTTAAATAAACGTATCTAGGCAGTTACTGGTTAATTTAAATTAAATTAAATTGAAAATTAAATTTTAAATCTTATTGATTACTATCCTATCATTCGGAAAGAGATAAGGAATGAAGGTGAATATTTTAATTAAGGTGAAACGTACGCATTCTGAATTTTTAATTTTTTTTTTCGTAATTTATTTTTTGACATTAAAAACATGCCTGGTCAGAATCACGTAATTCTGCAAACTTTCACCACGTCCATCGCTAGACCAAATGATTTTATAGCTTGAGTAATTTACTAACAAAAAAGCAGATTAAAGCAAATTAAATCTTTACAACGTCCAGTAAAATATCTTCAACTGAAGACATCAATATAGTCTTTGGATTTATGGTGAGCGAGCGTGGCATCTTGGGATTCAAACTGAATTTGTAGTGACTCAGCAGGATTGCCAATCCAATTTTCGCTTGCATCATACCAAAGCGTAGTCCTAAAACATAAAGAAACGAAATCATTAATTAAGTACGATTTGAAGCCGTGGAAAATATGTGAACTACAATCAAAAGAGCGAGATGGAATATTGTTTAAAACCAGATTCGAATGAGGCGAAGGCACTAAACCTAGATTGAGTGAGACTTACCTATGCAATTCCTGGGGCCTTCACCGAAAGGCAAAAATGCAAACGAATGCCTTTTGGCTTTGGCCTCGGCGGAAAATCGATCCGGGTCAAAAACTTCGGGATTCGGATAATATTCGGGGTCATGGTGGATTCCATAAACCGAAATGAATATCTTGGTGCCTTCTTCCAGGACCGTATCGGTGGTATCAGGCAAAACGTAGCTCTTGGTGCAGACTCTATTAAGCACGGGCACTATAGGGTACATCCTCAGAGTCTCTGCAAATTGGATTTAGAACAACTTCTACCCCATGGTGCGGAACCTCATCATCATCAGTAGAGTATAATTTTTGACGAGGGAATAGAAATGCACATCTTCTCCATTTAATATGGAATATTCTTCTAAATGGAGAAGATGGACTTTCTAGGGAATAGAAATGCACATCTTCTCCACTTAGGATGGAGTGTTCTCCTAAATGGAGAAGATGGACTTTCTAAGGAATACAAATGCACTTTTTCTCCACTTAGTATGGAGTGTTCTTCTAAATAGAGAAGAAGGTGGACGTTTCTATTCCCTCTTCTTTTTAACTTCATAAAAGCCCACCAGAACGTACCTTCGATGACTTGCGTCAAATAAGTCATCTCTTGGATACCATCATAAGAAATCTTTCCGTCATGTCTGTTGACGACGTTGTAGACTTCTTGCCTTACTTTCTCCTGAATATCGGGGTTCGAAGCCAGGTGAAAGAAGCAGAACCCCATGGTGCTTGATGACGTTTCGAATCCGGCCAAGAAGAAAACGAACGCCTGCGCGCTCATTTCTTGAAAGCTCAACGCCTCGTCGCTGTTTTTAATCTCCAGAAGGAGCTTGACGAAGTCGTTCCTCTCGACGGTCTTATTCTCCCTGTTCTTGACCACGTCTTTAATAACATCGGTGAAGAACGCGGTCGCATCCGGGGGGAAAAGCCGAATCCCCATTTTCTTGCACAGCCGGGGGAAACTCAACGTCAAAAAATTCCGAACCATCCGATCCACGCTCGTGCCGAAAACTTTCCTTGCATACTTCCGGAAATCGGAGTGAGGGTTGCTGAAGCTGTTGCATTCTATGCCAAACGCGCACGTGCCAATCACGTCAGTCGTAAAGCACGCGCTGATTTCTTTTATGTCGAAAGTTGGACTGCCAAGGTAGGTTTGGTCGAGGGCGCGTTTCATTTGGTACCCACAATCCAGGACCGTTTCGAACATGGTCTTCATTTTTCCTGAGGTGAACACGGGGGTGAGTTTCACTCTGAGGTTCCTCCACTTTTGCCCCTCGATGCTGAAGAGGTGAGCGCTGAGGGGGTCGGCCTTCTCATGAAAGTACATGCCGCGATCCACGAAGTGCTGGAAGTCTTTGATCAGGACGTTCTTGACGTAATCCAAATGAATGGGGACGTAGATGGGCCTGGTGACTGAGTAGATCCCCCCTTGTTTGCAACCCCTCCGCCTGAATTCCGTGTATAAGTTGGCGACGTGGCGGGCTAGGCCGACTTGGAGGTTCAGGGGGTTTTCCAAGTTTCCATAAGGGATGGTCGGCTCGAGGTACGGAATGTTCTTGCGCTTCCAGTATTTATAAGACCACTTAAAGTAGAATAATACCAGGCTGACGCCTATTATCAAAAACGAAATTAGGCCTTGGAATTCGGGGGCCACCATTTTAAACTGAAATATAAATATGCAGGTGATTAAAATTGGATCGATCGATGAGTGCATAATGGTGTTCAGTCCAAATTTACTGAGTTGAGAAAACAACAAATAAGTTTCTAGATTTTTATTTTATTGACTTAAAATTCTTTCAGATAAGGATACATGACACATCCTGAAGCCAATAATTACTTAAAATAAAAATCTAGAGAAAGTTATTTGTTGTGTTCTCAATACAGTAAATTTAGACTGAACACCATTATGCACTCGTCGATTCAATTCTACTCGTATTAAATAAGTAACTACTTACTTAAGAAGTTACAACTGGAGAGGTCGTTCTGTTGTAGGCCAGAGGATGATTATGCTTATATATAATACTGAAAAATCGTGTTCATTATTTTTTTTCCTTGTTGTTAGATGATTGTGCATCGGGCAAGAAACAGTGTCAGTGACTGGCGAGATTCTTGCTTCGTCATATCACTCAGTCAAAACCGATAAGAACCCAAACTTGTTGACTGAGATTACGGATCATTATTTAATTCATATCACTCTTATTAATTGTATATTTCTGTTTATTATACGTATTAACGACAATTATAAATTATACAAAATTTGACGGTATGAATCATTTTTAGATTTGGATAATTAATTACAGGCGAGGCGTACTCATAACTCTCGAAATGCAAATGAGATTTTTTTTTTTGTGAAAGTCAACCGAAATCTAAAAGTAAATCTGCGTCGACCCTCGTTTTTATTAAAAACACCCCTGCTGTTGTAAAAACTTCCCGAAAAGTCACACCTTCGTTTTGGGTTTCTCTTTTTACGACGCTAATTTTGACCACCGAAGTAACTAAAGTTGCCTACCTTTCATGCGTTTAGAGTTGTTTTCATGTGGGCAAAAGAAACAAAGAAAATTTGCAAAAAAAATCAAAAACAAAAGAGCAAAACAGCAACGAAGTAGATGACATGTATTGAACAAAAAAAACACAAGAACCTCGACAACACCAACCTAAGCGAAAAACAAATAAAAAAAAAATTGTAGAATACAGGCGCAAAATAACGATCGTAACAGATGAACACAAAACAAATGAAGAATGATGAACTAAAAGGAAGCGTCAACAAAGTGGAAAAAGTCAATTCGACAAGAAAAGCAAAAAAGAAGTGTACAGCAGGAGTAGAGAGAGCATAAAAAATAACAAAAAAACAAACAAAAGAAGATTAATAACTAAAGCCCAGCCCACTTGACACTATGCAAGTATTAATACTCTAATCTTGCACATAATGAGTATTGATGCAACATCGATTCGACTTTTACTATGGTAGCCTATTTTTCTCATTTTTTATAAGATTTTATGTGAAATCTTGCATAGTGTCAAGAACTAAGAACAATTGAATCTCCAGGCGAAATGAAAACTAGTAGAAAACAAAAAACAACTGTAAAAGAGTGTCAATCAACCAAGTATGAAAATCAATTTGATAAAATAAACAAAAAAAGAAATGTGAAAGCGTAAAATGAATTAAAAAAAAAAACAAAAGTACCACTTTGGACAAAAAAATGAAAATCGACGAAAGTTATTGTAGTAAATAAAATAAACTCCTAGAAAACAAAAGCGAACTATGGATGTAATGTGGAATTTTGTCGAGTGTCGTCTTATGAAGTCAATAACAAAAGTAGCCCTAATCAAATAAGATACTTAAACGGCAAATGCAGCCCAAATGGCGAATTTTCACCCAACCTGGCAACCCTGATTACAAGCTAGTCGTTCTCATGTAACTGCTACAAAAAACGCGCAGGCTGCGAATGCTGGCGGGGTTCTTTCAAATATCAGTGTCCAGAGAAAACAAAATTGCGTTGAAAATAAAAATTTAGAGAAATGCAGCAAAAGTTTCAACAAATTAAGTTACTGAAATTATTTAAAAAACGAATCTAATTTAAGAAGTGTATGAAATAAATGGAAAAATAAATGAAAAATTCGACAAATAAAAAAATTGCACAAATAGAGACTTCAGTAAAGCAGAAACAAAAGAGAACTGAAACAAACGACAACGAAATGCGGCTTTGGAAGAGCAAAAAATAAAAGAAGATCGTCGGTTCTCATTCGGTTCAAGAATAAAACTCTCAGTAAACAGAAAACAAGATTACAACTAAAGCAAGGATTTGAATTTGGATGCATTTTTAGATTATGAAACTTTTTTATCGATCGTATTTACGCCTTATGGGATGTCGATTCATAACCTACAAATGCATCTGAAACCCTGCTTTACCTAAAACAAAATCTTTCAAAATCTAGTCAAGATTTTATTTGTTTTTTTTTTCACTTCATTATTTTACTTTTCGTCGTATTAATTATTCGTAGTAAGAATAGCTTAAACGGTGACATCCTATGATCGCTTTTTCACCTAACGTTACATTATAATTGACAAACTGAACAGAGTTTGCTACATACTAAGTCATCCTATGCAAGGCTTGCTGTCAAAGCTTCCAATTTGTCAATCCCAATGCAATGTTAGCTCAAAAAGCGATCGTAGGATGTCGCTGTTTAAGCTATTCACGAAGGTTGGTGAAACTGATATTGCATCTAGTAATTAGGTTGCCTCGAGCCATTTAAATGTGTAGTTTGAAATTTATCTCCCCGCAAAAGTAACTCGTGACGTCACACGAACTTCTATCCGTCACGGTGAAGTAATAAGAATGAATGAAAAGAAAATCACTGACGAATACTGTGAATAAATAAAATTCAATCTGCAAATATATATTATATCCAAATAAGTTGGAAAATGATGATTTACAAGTACGGTCATGCTTTTAAGTAATGTGTGTTTTAGATTTTAGCCGTTCTTGTCATATAACCTCCCTTTCATATCGTGAAATTTTGATCACCGAAGTAACTAAAGTTGCCTACCTTTTAGGGGTATGATCATTCTTACACGTTCAGGATTTTCATCGTGTAAATGCTTACTTTAGCATAGTATGATAACTAGACATATTTACAACCTAGCCTGGAAAAAGAAGAAAACACTCTAGAAATGGATTATACGCCATAATAATGATAATGCGGCACGAGAACGTCACTTCCGGGACGCTAAAACTAAACCAAGAGCATACAACACATGGCTGCGGAAATGTAACTAGAAAGTGATTTCAAACGGCACGTGATCGTCACTTCCGGGACGCTAAAACTAAACCAAGAGCATACAACACATGGCTGCGGAAATGTAACTAGAAAGTGATTTCAAACGGCACGTGAACGTCACTTCCGGGACGATAAAACTAAACCAAGTGCATGCAACACGTGGCTGCCGAAATGTAACTAGAAATTAACCAATAATAAGAAGGAAATGGCAAAAGCATCGTGTAACATAATAATGATAATGCCTCGTCAATAAGAAACGAAGCACTAGTATTTCTACGAATCACAGATGAATCAACGAACATATGAGACGATATAGTAGAAAATAAAGTACAACACATGCAGTAAAAAGTTGAGTTATTTGACTGGAAAATATATGCATATACATTTTATTGGGGTGACATTATTTTTTGAGTTGAGTGTACAAAACGATATTTTTACCTTACAACATAAACCTGAAGTAAAAACAGACAGTGATACACAGATATAAAGAAGACCCTTGGTATCTTTGATATTGTCGTGACCGAAGGCTTTATGAAACAAATTAAAGTAGTCCTTATATCTGACAAAAAAAGAAATTAAAGTAAATTTTATAACTTGGCCGTCCGTCGTCATTCAATGAAGGGGAATCTTGTTAATAAAATGTGGATTTTCTGGAATAGTAAAACAGATATTTTTTTATAAAAAAAATAAGCACGCTGTCTTCACCGGAATTTTAATAAGGAACAGCGACCCGTCTTACGTTTGATAAAAAAAGTACATTATCCTCTTTATTTAATTAAATTAGTTTCTAATCGAGCGCGTTTGTGGTTTCTTGAACTTCGAAGCTACTTGAAAGCGAATTGAAATTAAAATGCAGAACTGTATTCAAAATAATTAATTTTATTAATTAGCAAAAAATACATGCTGAAAGAGACAAGCTTTTCAAACCATAAAAAGCTATCTTGCCGACACTAGAACAAGATAAACTTCTGAAAACCTGTAATTTCTTCTTGAAGAGTTCACGAAATGAACTCGAATGCCACGTCAGGAGCCATCTTAGAATCCAAGATGGTCGTCTTCTGATGTATATCGACGGTGAAAAACGTTAAAAACACGTCGTGCGACGCATTAAACTAAACTTGCTTAACTTCCAGATCTGCTTGGTCACCTTATTCTTCTCCCTTCCTACAAGACAGAATTTTTTCGCGCAAGAAATAAACCCTTAATATCCAAGATGGCTGCACCATGAAGAATGCTACCATTTTATTACAATTACGTTAACCCCTGGCCACTTATCGATACTTGATGGCAAGTCAAGCTGAGAAGTCAATCAGCTGTCCCGAAGCTAGTATCTGGAGGTGATGGGCATGGGTAAAACATTAAGGGTGCCAGGGAGTTACTGCGCACTATGGAACCGACTCCTAAGGATCCATATCGTTCGCCGATAACCGAAAACTTCCAGGAGAACTTCTTTCACTCGTTTGTCCAAGTTAGTGTTTAAGATGCAGCAAGATATCAAAACGTGCTTAATAAGAAATAGTATGTTTAGGCACACGCTAACTTAACAAGTGTAATAAGTACATAGCCTTGAGGGCTTAGAGTCAATTCAAACAGGTATAGTACAGACTTTCATAGAATCGTAAAACGGCAGTTTCATCTTCTCAAATTAAATTTGGCTTCAAATCCACGAGATGTTAAATGTCAACGCGTCAAACTTCGGTCAACACTATCGTACAAACTGTCGTATATCAATGGCCTTGTGCAGGTGCAGGTGCGTCGTACTGGCGACCTCGAGGAACTGGAACATTCTCAGCGTATACAATCGTGCAGTTGGGAGAAATAAGTGAAAAAATTGTGGAAGCAAGAATAGAAGTGGATTCCTATGTCAAAACAAAAAAAAAAAAATCATTTACGAACGTGGCCCACGCTTAAACATCTTAACCTACCTGAGATTTTATCCCAGATCTGTTCAACCCGCTCGAAAGATTTCCTCAAAAGCAACTCAAGGGAGAGAGGGGCTTATATGTAATTCCAGATACACGGTTCTATGGAATTTTGCAAACTCAATTTTGGACAAACTCACGCGAGCAACAAAATGTCTGTTCACCTTAACATGCTAAACGATAATGTCTAGAAGCTAGAAGTCGACGTTGCCGGAGTCGGCCCTCTATCAGACAAAATGGTGAGCCAATCCGATCACAGGTTGCGATAAGCGCAAGCCTAATGATAAGCGTTGATTTCAAACGGCACGAGAACGTCACTTCCGGGACTTTAAAACTAAACCAAGCACATACAACACGTGGCTGCCGAAATGTAACTAAAAATTAACCAATAATAAGAAGGAAATGGTAAAAGCATCGTGTAACATGTCAAATGAGACGTGTTGATAAAACCAACTCGAATTCCACGTCTAGTGTCATCTTAGATCCAAAGTGTCTGTCTTTTGACGTAAATTGATGGACATGCGACGCATCAAATGAAGGCGTTTTGAGAGATTGTCTCGGGTATCATGTTTTAGTTAAGTTTCTAGTTGTCCAGAGCCTCTCTAGCCATTACGAGAAGCTCTTTCTCCGAATTTCTCTGTTAGAAAGGGGGAAGGGAGTTCTAGTTTGATTCGGTTAAAAAAAAAAAATTAAAAGAACCAACTTTAAGCTGCAGTTTAAGTGGAAAATGATAAGTTACTTTTTCGAATATTTATTTCTAATTTTCGATTAATTTTGGATAAATATAATAAAGTTACAAACAATTTAATAAAAATTTACATACCGTCACCTATTAGAAGAAAAAAAAAAAAAATTAACGTTGAATTTTTTCAGCGTCTAATAAAATGTCTTCAACTGCAGATACGACCACACTTTTATGTACCAGGGTGAGTATCTCGGGCGTTTCGGGATTCAAATTGAATTTGTAATTGCTCAGTAAGATTGTCAAGCCAGTTTTTACTTGCATCATACCGAAGCGCGATCCTAAAATAAAATGGAATGGTGATTCTGATTACAAGTTTTTTTGCTCCAGCTTTTCTACCTATACAATTCCTGGGTCCTTCTCCGAAACCAAGGAAGGCAAATGAATGCCTTTTCGCTTTCACCGCAGCTTCAAATCGACTAGGATCGAAAATTTCGGGGTTTGGATAATATTCTGGGTCATGATGAATTCCATAAACTGGAATGACTATTTTGGTACCCCTTTCTAAAACTGTTTCCCCATCGGGCAGCAGATAATCTTTTGTGCAGATTCTATTGAGTATTGGTCCTATGGGGTACATCCTAAGGGTTTCTGGAAGTTTCGCTCAGAACAATACAAAAAAAGACTATCCCCTCGGAATTTACCTACCTTCAACGACCTGCGTCATGTAGGTCATCTCTTGCAAACCGTCGTAAGTAATTTCGCCTCCGTACTTCCCTCTAATTTCGTACACTTCCTGCCTTAATTTTACTTGAACGTCCGGATTTAAAGCGAGCTGGTAAAGGCAGAACGCCATGGTGGTGGAAGACGTTTCAAATCCGGCGAGAAAAAATAGGAACGCCTGGGTGCTAAGTTCTTGAAGCGTCACGAACGCATTGCTGTTTTTAATTTGCAAGAGGAGTTTGACGAAGTCGTTTCTTTCGATGTTCTTGGTTTCCCTTTGCCTGATCACTTCCTTGATGGCCTTGTCAAAGAATGAGGTGACATCCGCCGGATATAACCTCATCCCCAGGGCTTCGCATATTTTCGGGCAACTCAACGCCAAAAAAAACCTGATCTTATGTTCGATGTCCGGTTCAAAAAATTTCTTTCCGTACTTCCGGAAGTCCGAACGGGGATTTTTTAAACTATTAAAATCGATGCCGAACGCGCATGAGCCAATCACGTCCGTCGTAAAGCAGGCGCTGATTTCTTTCACATCGAAAGTCCTGGTGGTGAGGTGAATTTCGTCGAGGGCTTCCCCCATTTGCTCAGCGCAGTTCAGGAGCGTTCGAAACATCCCCTTGACTTTCCCCGAGGTGAAGACGGGCGTGAGCTTCGCCCTTATGTTCCTCCACTTCCGCCCCCCTATGTTTATGAGGTGGGCGCTGAGCGGATCGTTTCTTTCGTGGCAGTAAAATCCGCGATCTGTAAAATGCTGGAAATCGTTGACGAGTATGTTTTTGACGACATCCAGATCCATGGGGACGTAGATGGGTCGCGTGACCGAAAAAATGCCGCCATGTTTGCAACCCCTTCGCTTGAATTCCGCGTATAATTTTGCGACCTGGAAGCCCACGCCGAGTTTCAAGTTGAAGGGGTTTTCCAAATTCCCGAAAGGAAAGCTCGGCTCGATGTAAGGTACGCCCCTGCGTTTCCAGTAGTTGTAAGACCATTTAAAGTAGAAAAGTGACAGGGTGACGCATGTTACGATTACCGAAATCAAGCACATCAGAGACATCATTTTGTCACAAAATCAAAATGCATTTGACTTTATTATTATTATTATTATTATTATTGAGAAGGCAAAAAGAGCAGTGCCGAAAATTTGCATGTATAGGTACTTACAGTGGAATACCAATTCAGTTGGTAACTTGGTCTAGACATTCGTTACACTGCATATAAAAAAAATATTCGTCAGTAATCTACACCTTCTTTTAGATAGTGAAATTTAGTTGGCAAGGTCATTCAGGATAAATGACTGGCCAGATTTTTATTGATGGAACACCTGTATCAAGTAGTTCAATTATCTAGTTTTAAAGTTTAAACGCTGATCTAAAAAAAAAAGATATTAAACGAAAAGAAACTTCATGGTGGATTTATTTAGAAGTTATATTTTTTCAACGTCCAATAAAATATCTTCTATTGAAGACAGCACGCGGCTTTCTGGATTTATGGTGAGCTCCGGCGGGGTTTTAGGATTCAAACTGAATTTGTATTGAGTCAGCAGGATCGCCAAACCAATTTTAGCTTGCATCATCCCGAAACGTAGACCTAAAAGGGAATTGAGAATTCCAAAATCGACCCACATCCCCTAATCGCTCATGATACCTATGCAATTCCTGGGTCCTTCGCCGAAAGGCAAAAAGGAAAACGAATGCTTCTTAGCCTTCTCCTCTGGAGAAAAACGATCGGGATCAAAAACCTCAGGATTCGGATAGTATTCCGAATCGTAATGTATTCCATAGACCGAAATCAATACCTTGGTACCCTCTTCTAAAACCACGTCCGTCTCAGGCAGAACATCGTGAGACTCTGTCGAGTACTGGAGATATAGGGTACATCCTAAGAGTCTCTAAAATCATCCCCAATAAAACCTATTAGGAACTCGAATGCTCTGACTCACCCTCAATAACTTGCGTCAAATACGCCATCTCTTGTATGCCATCGTAAGTGATTTCCCCGCCGCTTTTTCCCATAATTTAAAAAATTTCCTGCCTTCATTTTCCTTTAATGTCGGGATTCAAAGCCAATCGATAAAGACAAAAGCCCATGGTGCTTGAGGACGTTTCAAACCCGGCTAGAAAAAATAGGAACGCCTGGGCGCTTATCTCTTGAAGCGTGAGGAATTTGATTTCCAAGAGGAGCTTCACGAAGTCGTTCCTGTCGATCTTCTTGCTTTCTCTCTCCTCAACAACGTCTTTAATCACCCCGGCAAGAAACGTCGTCACCTCCAATGGAAATATCCTCATCCCCAGCGCCTTGCACGCCTTCGGAAAGCTCAACGTCAGGAAATTTCGAATCATGCGCTCCTTGTTCGTCCGGAAGAACCTCTTCCCATGCCTTATGAAGTCCGAATCCGGATTCTTAAAGCTATTGCAGTCTATACCAAACGCAGTTGAGCCAATCACGTCCGTCGTAAAGCAGGCGCTCACGTTTCTCACGTCGAAGGTCTTAGTGCTCTGGTACAATTCCTCGAGGGTCTGCTTCATCTGCTCACCGCAATCCAACACCGTATGGAACATGCTTTTTATTTTGCCCGAGGCGAACGCGGGGGTGAGCTTCACCCTCATATCCCTCCATTTGTTGCCGTCTATGGTGAAAAGCTGAGCGCTGAGCGGGTCGCTCTTCTCGTTGTGGTAAACCCCCCGATCCACGAAGTGCTGGAAATCTTTGGCCAAGACGCTTTTCACACAGTCCAAATCGACGGGCATGTAAATCGGACGCGTCACTGAAAATATCCCCCCGTGTTTGCAGCCCCTTCGCCTGAATTCCGCGTAAAAGTAGGCCACGTGATGGCCCAAACCGTTTTTCAAGTTGAAGGGGTTTTCCGAATTCCCGAACGGGATCGTCGGCGCTATATAAGATACATTCCTGCGTTCCCAATACTTGAAAGACCATTTGAACTTCAAGTATATCAAGCTGAGGATTATTAAAAGTACCGAAAGGAAAAATGGCAGTGTTATCGTTATCATCGTTTCTGGGGCTAAAAGTAAAATGCACTTAACATCACCAAAGCATACTCACCGTGTTCTTACGATGAATGGTGCGCTTAAATACTTTACATAGTTTCAGTTATTTTAAGCAGCAGGTGTGGTTCATCAGTTTTTTTTTCACGAACTGCATAGAGCGAATTGGGTTGCAAAAATCTGAGTAGGAATAATATTTATGATGATTAGCTTTCATTCCAAGGTGCAACATGCAAGGTGTCTGTTTATAATAAAAAAATGGAGAGCGGGCCTCTTTTGGTGGAATAATTCAATTTCGGTACCAGAAGTTGCCTGTCTTCCAAGATAATCGGTCTGGTCGCTCTTAATGCTTCATTATTTTTTTATTGGCCCCAAACACAAAAGAAACTGCTTCAAATAAGGTAATTTAGGCACGTAATTGCGTAATTGTGCCCACTGAGTGGAGACGGTGTGGGGGATTACAACACATGTTACAGTGAAGGGCGCCATCCAACGAAATTACGCAATACAAGGGCAAATCAGGCAATCAGGGGGGATACCAGACAGTCGGGAGAGCACATCCCTAAAATACCCCAAAAGGTACAACGCCCCAGGACCCGCTCCCGCTCGGTGAAGAGAAAGAAAAGAGCTTCTGAACAGCACCCAACAATTTAAATGAAAGGAAAACTCGTTAAATTCAACTGCCATACGTAAATAACTGGACTACGGCAGCATGATTAAAGTGAAAATTAATTTAAAGCAAATGTTTTTTTATAATAATCTTGCCAAAATACCAAACGACGGAACTGAACTAGCAATATTGAAGATTTAAAGAACTCTGGTGTTATCAGAAGAATCTGAAGGTGTGTGCGTTGGAGGAGGTGGTGAAAGCAGACAGAATTCTAAATCAAGTCCTAATGACCTAAGCTGAGTTCTGATCTAAGTTCTCAGACAATGAATGATTGAATGAAAAAATAAGTAATTTTCAGCTACTTGCTTGGGACGATACTTCTTGTTTTCATGGAATGCTTCAGTTTTGCTTCAGTCAACAGTGGCAGTGGTAGATTGCCTAGATATAACCAGAAGTGTACACCATAACCGTAAAAAACCCAAAACCCCATTAAAAACCGAAAATTTTGTCGAACCTTAATCGTAAACTAACCCGAAATTTATGTGCCTGAAATAATCCTAATCGAAATCGAAACCTTTATTAATTTTTCGGTTAATTTCATTTCGACATCGTTTCTTTAAATTAACATCAGAGGCGGGCTTAAGAGTTGCGGTCCTCGAGCGATACCGGTTCTTTGGGTTGGGTTGGTTGACAAATCCCCCCGCGCCCCTTGCGATAAGGAAAGATGTTTACATTTTTTGTATTATAAAGAGCAGAAAAATACTCTTACTAAATAAATAAAAAAATTAAAAAATATGTAAAATATTTGTTTGCATCTCATCCGTAACTGACACTTAACATATTTCAATTTCTAAAATACTGCAGAACCTCTTTAATACGAACTAATAATTGTACTGGTTGATCGGATTATCGAACGAAAGGCAAAATATCCATTTTCCTATTTACCCGGAGGCCCGGAGTTAACCAAGTTGAGCAAGGCAAAAGGGCGTCGATCGATTAAAAACAAATTAAAAACGAGTTAAAAGGATTAAAGCACAACTCGAACCAGGGTTAACCAAACTCGATCCAACTAAAAAAAAATATTCAATTCAACGTCCATCCAATCCAACTAAACCCGACCTAACTCCATTCAACCAAAGTACAAAATTAAGGCAAAAATATATTAAAGAAATTAAAAGTAAAAAAAAATGTGAAGATCAAGCTCAACAAATCC
This sequence comes from Prosopocoilus inquinatus, assembly GCA_036172665.1. Lineage (NCBI taxonomy): Eukaryota > Metazoa > Arthropoda > Insecta > Coleoptera > Lucanidae > Prosopocoilus > Prosopocoilus inquinatus. The sequence goes on along the minus strand of CM069871.1, from coordinate 9,169,177 downwards.
CAGGGTCAACCCAACTCAACTGAAGTGAATTCAACCTAACTGTATTCAATTCTCGACCCAACAACTGAACTCCATTCTATTCAACCCAAGAAAAGAAATTAAAATCAAAAAACAATAAAAGAATAGATGTCAACAAATAAATGGAAAAAAATCCATGCCAACACAATGTAACTCCAATCCAAGTCAAAAATTTACTACAAATTAAAATGAACCTCGACAAATCTCACATTTATTATGTTGCACTCCATTTTATATAAGTAAATTTTTTTTTAAAAATACCTAAAAAGAATGTTACAATTTATACGCGGATTAAAGTTAGGTTAAACAAATCTCAAGGTCCATCCAATTCAACTGATATCAACCAGACTTCAGCTAGCATAAGCAAAACATTAAAAATTCCTAGAAAAACTAAAAGTAAAGATTAAAAAAAATTAAAAATTATTTAAAATGAAGTTCAACTAACGTCAAGGTCAATCCAACCCAACTTCTCTCAGCTCAACTTCATATAACACAATTAAAAATTAAAAATTGCAAGAAAAATTGAAAGTATATAAATCGTTAAAAATTAAAAATCGATTAAAGTGAAGCGCAACCAATCTCAACGTCAACATAACTCAAGCCAGTTTTGTTCAGCCCAAGCAAACATTAAAATAAAAATTAAAGGGCTAAAAAATCCGTTAAATGCCATAGATTTAATTTTTCCGTACTTTAGAATATTGTCACTAAAAAATAAAATAAAAATTAATTCGCCTATTTTGCTCGCCAGTTGCCATTTTAGAAAAAAAGAAAACATGTAAGCCAAACGGGTATCAAAGGCGATAAATCGTCACGGTTGGTGACAATGTCTAACTCTTGCAATTTTTGGAACAGGAGCGAGGAGGAATTATTGTTTACAAGCAAACTTAAATTCTACAGAAACGCAAAAAAATTGTTGCAAGCTATAAAATGTAGTCCTCATACAACAGATGTTATTCTTGGAATAAGAGCAGGTGTGAAATGTTGTTTGTCAGAGATCTGATTTCTTTTTGACTGAACTGAATAAGCTTCTAATATGTTCATTTTATACAGATATGTAAATATTTCCGGATTTATATGATTGCAGATTTTATGCAGATTTTCAATAATCTGAATTCTGATTGAGCTATCATAGGTTAAAAAATTGAAAAATTCATACATTGCAGATGGCGCGGATGAATACTTAAGTTTGAGGAACGAAAACTGTAAAGTTCGGTATATTTAAATGTTCACAGATTAATTTATGAAGACAAATTTAGTTTGAATTTTATCTTTTTGTTTAAGAAACGTAAATTTTATTTCAATATAATGTATTTACTTCCCTTCCTTTTTTTTTAAGAGTGCACTCCTTGAAAACCTAAAAAGCCTTAACCGAAACCGACAGAAAACCCTAACAGAAACCGTAACCGAAGTCAGCTTAAAATTAAAACCAAAACCTTAACCTTAACCCAGCGTTTCCCAAACTTTTAGGTTTCTCGACTCCCTTTTGAGGGTTTGATGATTCACGCCCCCGTTTTCCTTTCTTTTAATATATTTTATTCGTTTTTTTTTTATTTTTTAACTACTATTTACAATTATTTTTTGCTGATTTGTTTTGATTTTCGTTTATTGAGTGTGAATTTATCTTATACATTAATCCCGTCGATTGATTGATATTTTATATTCTCTTTTATTTGATTTGACTTTATTTTGTTTTTAAATTATAAAATTTACAGATTATTTTTTGGATCGTCACAACTTTTGTCAATTTTTAAATCCATTTGATATTGCTAGTTTTATATAATTTTCATTTTGGTCCTAACTTTATCATCACCCTTTATTTTTTTACAATCCTCATTTGATTCTATTTTATTTAACTTTTAATATAATCAAGTGATGGACTTTTGTTTCTTTTTTTAATGGATGTCATTCGTTTTGTTTTTCACTTTTAAATTAACGACTAACATCTTGTTTTTTGATTTTCTCTTCTGTTTGATTTTATTTGACATGACTTTTGATTTTTTTTGGTTATCAATTAAACGTTTTCGTTTCTTTTTTTACACGTTTTAAGATTATTTTATTTTACATTTTAATTCCGCCGATTGATCGCAATTTTTGGCGAATTTATTTTATATATTTTATTTTTTAATTATTAAATTGAATTAAATTTTTGATTCTGGTGAAAGTCAGTTTATATCGATTTAACTTAATGAGTTTCACACAATTTTTATTTTCGTCTTCACCGACCTCCAAGGGGTCGATACCGAACCAATTAGAAACCCGTGGTATAAAATGTGAATAATTGTCTCTTAGACAAAATGTAACATTTTAACTAAACAAAGTTTTAAAAGATAAAATTTGTTTAAGAAAAAGAAAGGCGATTATTATTTCAAATACCAAATAATTATAAAAATACCAAGTGTTCCGTTTAAAAAATTGAAATTTCAGTTTATATCTCAGATGCGCGATGTCCATTTGTTTTTCTGTAAATATCAGCAAAAACTTTGAATCAGTCTATATGTAAAAGTTTTATAATAAAGATTTCTTTCTAATGTCAAATTTCTTCTAAAAAATAAGATGATAAATTAGTTGCAATTTGCTTTGTTTATACCTATTTATTCTGCTGCGCCCCCCTTTGAAGACTTATGCGCCCCCAGGGGGGCGCGCCCCACAGTTTGGGAAACGCTGCCTTAGCCTTTTATAACACGCGTGTACATCCCTGGATATAACTACAAAATTAAAAACGAACGTCAATCAATTTTCTAACAAAAAAACTTTTAGCGAAACCAACTAGAATGCCGCCCTAACAGGGGCTACTCTTAAGTCTCAAATCTCAAAAGATCGTGAACGGAAAGTACAATAGCAAAGTAGCGTTTATTTTTACATCAGGCACAAAATTCGTCTTAAAACAAAAGCAACTCCCCATGTATAAGCGCTCAATTGTTTATATAGCCTAAAAAAGGGCGTCGACGCGTCTGTGGGAGTACTCATGCGTAGCTTACAATTTTCTAACAAAACTAGACGCGCAGCGCATAGATAAACAAACAAAACAAAAGGGAGTAAACTCCAACAGTATGATAAATCATTCTGATTGTTTCTAATATCGTTCAGTGCGGACCGTTGATCACTCTCCGACTTCTGCCCGATTTCTTCACCTCCTGATAAATTTACCCGCCAGGTATTATCCTTGGAAACCATTGTATCGATAATAATTTTCAAGGATACTACCTGGCAGATAAATTTATCTATGGGTGAAGAAATCGGGCCTTAAGTACGCAGACAATACATCGATGCTTTGAAAGCCTCGACGTTTTTGCATCCCTACTCTGCCCTCAGTGTTTAATTGCCAAAATTCATCGTGCTACGAAGTTGCACACTAGGCAACATGTCAGGCAAATTTGTAGCTTTTCATTAGGCAAATAAATTTCAAGTGGTTAAATATTTTTATATTCAAATGTTATTTTTCTAAAAAAAAATTGTTGCAAATTGTTTTTGATTGCAGTAAAAACGTCTAGCAGCTCTGTACAGCTGTTTCAACCCTATTTGGGGCTTCTTCAGCAGAGACGCAGCTCGACATTTTCACTGCAAACCAAAAACGACTTGAGCAATTTATTTATTTTTTGATGTCGCTATTTTATCTATTCACCGTTATTTTTCTAGGCAAAACTTTGTTGAAGAAATAGCTTTAAGTTTAAGGTTCAGTTCACACAAGGGCAGCGCGTCGCAGCGCGCGTGAGAATTGAGCCTAAAACTGAATTTTCAGTATTCGGTGAATTTTCGACAGTGGACAATGTTGCTTTTGCCTTCTTCATACATAGCTTCCTTCAATCATGGGAAGCTTTTTGGAAGTGCAACAAAAAATCAAAAATCAGTACAGATCCGACACCGACTTGACTTCCCCAGCAACTTTTCCCTTAACATTCCTAACATCCTGCCTGGCACCCTTGCTTTTCAACAAATTAATCACATCCACGTAACCGTAGGCGTTAGCCAAGTGCAAGGGGGTGTTTCCCGCCTCGTTTTGAGCATCGATCTTCGCGTGATGCTCCAGTAAACTATTCGCGCAAGTATTGTGCCCTTCTTGGGCGGCGAAGTGCAGGGCGGTGTTGTTGTTTACGTTGAAGGCATTCACGTCGGCCCCCTTGTCTAACAACAAATTCAGAACGTAGTAGTGCCCCTTCCAAGCAGCGACGTGCAGAGGTCTACCCCCCGAATTGTCTTTGCCCTCGATGTTCGCCCCGTGTTCCAAAAGGGTCCGGACGCAGTGGAGGTGACCTTCTTGCGCGGCGAAATGCAACGCCGTGTATTTGTTGTTGTTGGAGGCGTTGATGCGCGCCCCCTTTTCTATGAGTAGCTTGAGGACTTCGCCGTGGCCCTTCCGGGCGGCTATGAACAACGCCCGGTCTGATCCACTGTCCTCGTTTTCGATGCCAGCCCCCTTTTCAATCAAGATTTTGACGCACTTATAGTGCCCCGCTTGAACTGCGTAGTGCAATGGGGTGTAGTGGTTGTTATCGGATGCGTTTACGTCTGCCCCATTATCCAAAAGGAGTTGGAGTACTTCGGCGTGTCCTTTCCAGGCGGCCAGAAACAAGGGTCTACCCCCAGCCGCGTCCTGGCTTTCAATGTCGGCCCCTTTGTTTAGCAAAGCCTGCACACATTTAATGTGACCTTCTTCAGCTGAGAAATGCAGGGCTGTGTATTGATCGATGTTAAACGCATTTACTTCAGCGCCCTTATCAAGTAGCAATCGGACTACGTGGTCGTGCCCTCTCCTTGCGGAAATAAACAAAGGCCTATCGGTTGCTATGTCTTGGCTTTCTATGTTCGCCCCGTTGTCTAAGAGGATGCTTACACACTCGACGTGCCCTTCGTGGGACGCAAAGTGAAGGGCCGTGTATTGATCTGCGTTGTAAGCATTAACCCCAGCTCCTCTTTTAAGAAGTTCTTTAAGAATGTGCGCGTGTCCTTTCCTCGCCGCCGCAAGCAAAGGCCTATCCGTTCCGGTGTCTTCTCCTTCGATGTTGGCGCCCCTGTCGAGTAGCAATCGCACGCACTCCAGGTGGCCCTCCTCGGCGGCGAAATGCAAGGCGCCCTTGTAATCTTTATTAAACGCATTCGCGTCGGCGCCTTTGTCGAGGAGTAATCGCAAAACTTCGACGTGTCCTTGCCTTGCGGCTATGAATAGCGGCCTGTCAGATTTTTTATCCTGGCTTTCGACGAGGGCCCCATTGTCCAGCAAAGCCCGAACGCACTCCACGTGCCCCGCGTGGGACGCCGAGTGTAAGGCGGTGTAATTATCTCCGTCTGCGACGTTCGCGTCCGCACCCTTGCCGAGCAAAAGCTTTAACATGGCACAACGTCCCTTCTGGGCCGCTAACATTAAGGGTTTGCTCCTTCGAAGGCTCTCGATGTCAGCGCCCGCGTCCAGGACGAGGCGAACGCACTCCAAGTTTCCCATGTTGATGACCGTATGAAGAATCGAATTTTTGTCTTCGGTCGTTAAGGTCTCACCAGATCGTGAGTTTAATCCGCAATCCTGAAGAAAAAACACAATTTTTTTTTGGTGATGGAACTTGCTCTGTTTGTCACGCTTACCAATAGCGAAGCACCGAAGTGAAATGTGCTGGCGAAGAAGAACACGAGAATAAAGTAGCTTTTAATCTGAAAAATAGAAACGTTAAAAAATTATGATCATAAATAAAGTGCAATTTTAATTTGGATGTACCCAATTGTGTAAGTCTGGTTGCCTAACTCTGCTTAATAAAATCGTTTTAACAGCGGAGTTGAGTGAACTGTATTCGAGTGCTGTACTCAATCAATATAAAATGAGTAATTGAATCATTATTCATATAAAATGAGTAAGAATCGATAGTATCGAAACAATTATATTAGGCGTTTGCGATAATTGGAGCGGTACATGGAACGGGGTTGAAAAGTAAGATAGAACGAATGCATTTAATGCAAGTAAGAGTGAGAGAATAGATTAATCAGTATGTACCGTTCCAATTATCGTAAACGCATATTGTATGATTAATTAGATGAATGGGTCTGAGTATATCGGGTATTTCAAACAACTCATCTTTGTCTTTTTTTCTCTAGAAAATTTGAAGTCGGTTTCGAAAAAGAAAATTAAATGTTTGTATAGGAACAGATGTGTCGAGTGTCGTGTTTCATTAAATACAAACAAATTTTATTCGAACGATTTCCAGTGACGTAAATGATTTATGAATAATAATTTTAATAAATAAAATAAAATATATTGAAAACATGACAATCTTTTATCTCAATGAGACATTAATTAGTAAATTTGTAATCAAATTACTGTGTATACTTAATACTCACTAATTACTCAATATGTTGAAATAATTCAATTTATTGTTCGATGTTTCTTATTCGTTTAATTGTAACTTATTTGCACGATGAGACGTTGTTATTTGTTTGATAAATATAATCTGCTATTCGTTTATTAAAATCTACACTTTGTGTAATAAAAACTGTTATCTGTTATTAAACAGACGTAATCGACAGTTAGGCAACCACACCTACACATTTAGAACCGTCATAAATTTAAATTTTAGTAAATTTTTAAGAGACCGAGAAATTTTTACTACAACGAAGTAAGCGAAATAGTTTTTTTTTTAATTTATTCAAATTTCTAATTTTTAATTCAAATTTAATTTTTCATGAAACTACGCGATTGAAAAAAAAGATGTTTAGCGCCCTTAAAATCTACCGATCGTCTTTTGTTTTCCTTTTGCCTTCGATGGAGAAAGGCAACCTTGGAAGGGTCGGCCGACGTTCGTTTTTGTTTAAAAAAATAAAACAAAAGTTAACATGAAAAGAAAGGATTTGCTTATTTTTTATAGTCGTGTTTTTTCTTTCGCTTTTTCTTCTTTCGATGCTTTTACTTTCGATTTTAATGAAAAAAACGAACATAAATGTGGTTAATCGACGTTCGTTTTTTTAAAATTTATTTATTTTGAAGAATCGACGTCCTTTTGCGTTTGTTTTTTTTTATTCTTTTTTTTTGGTAACGCAAAGAAGTTATTATTTTCTCTTTCGTCTTCTGTTTTTGTTTTGCTTTCGACGAAGAAAGAGAAGAGACCTGCCGACGTTGGTTTTTTTGTTTCCTTTTGAAGTGCAAACTAATGATGCGAGCACAATTTATCTCAATAACGGTCTCTTGAGTTTTGATCGAAAAAACTCGATTTTTTAAACTCGATTTTTTTTAAACTCGATTTATTTTAAATACGATTTTTTAAACTCGATTTTTTTAAACACGATTTTTTAAACTCGATTTTTTTTAAACACGATTTTTTTAAACTCGATTTTTTTAAACACGATTTTTTAAATTCGATTTTTTTTTAAACACGATTTTTTTAAACTCGATTTTTTTTAAACACGATTTTTTAAACTCGTTTTTTTTTAAACACAATTTTTTTAAACTCGATTTTTTTTAAACACGATTTTTTAAACTCGATTTTTTTTTAAACACGATTTTTTAAACTCGATTTTTTTTAAACACGATTTTTTAAACTCGTTTTTTTTAAACACGATTTTTTTAAACTCGATTTTTTTTAAACACGATTTTTTTAAACTCGATTTTTTTTTAAACACGATTTTTTAAACTCGATTTTTTTAAATACGATTTTTTAAACTCGATTTTTTTTAAACACGATTTTTTAAACTCGATTTTTTTTTAAACACGATTTTTTAAACTCGTTTTTTTTTAAACACGATTTTTTCAAACTCGATTTTTTTTTAAACAGGACTTTTTAACTCGATATTTTTTAAACACGATTTTTTAAACTAGATTTTTTTTAAACCCGATTTTTTTTTTGTAAAATCGATCGTCTTCTGTTTTCGATCAAATAATACGAGAATCGAAGATTGCGTTGCATTTTTGACAAAATAGAACTTGCAGGAGGCGGCGTTCATTTGTTTTTCTTCAAAGAAAAGACCAAATAAAAACACGAATAAATTTTATTTTATTTATTGTAGTTGACATGCTGCTTCCTTTTTCGATTAAAGAAGGATTTAAGGATTTTCTTTTGTGAAATCCATCCAAAAGCTTTGATATTAACGATTGATTGCGTTTCTGAAAGAAAGAAAAAACAAAAGAAAAGCGAATTGATCGTTTCTTGCCCTTGTTTTGCTTTTGACGAAGACAGAAAACTTGTAAAGGTGAACGGCGTTCATTATTAATTATTATTATTAGGAGCATTATTTTTTTAATGCAGTTGATTTTTGCTTTATTTTTCGATGAAAAAAAAACTCGATTTCCGTTTTTGTGAAGAAAATCGATCAAAAGTGTAGATTTTAGCAGTCGATTGCGTTTTCTGATAAAAAAGAAAAGCGAATCGATCGTTTTTGCTCCTTGTTTCCCTTTTGACGAAGACAGGAAACAGACAAACAGGAAACAAAATTATAATATGAAAAATATATAAAAATTTATTTTATTTTATTTTTTTTCCCATGAAAGAAATCAATTTTCTTTTATTCTATTTTGCATCCTAGCGAAGTTGTGAAAGTCGAAAATTCTAGTATAAGCAGTTGTTCGCTCGTCTTTTGTTTCTATTCTCTTTTTCCCTTTTTGTTTTGTTTGCTTTGCACATTCTTTAATTTTTGGCGAAGTCGATCGTCATCTTTTTCTTCATTTCACTTTGATGACGAAAGCAGTTAATCGTTTCGATGCGATTTCGATTTGAAAGAAATAACATATGTACGATTTCATCAAACCTCGTTAACATTTTACAATTTTTTTTAATCTTAGTTTTTTTTTTAATATTTTTTGATCTGATTTAATGATGACAATGTATAAAGTAAAACTCGTGGGTGAAGTTAAGCGACATTAAATTACGAATGCTGTGAAATAAGACTCGATATTTTTCTACTTTTCAAAAACAAAATATTTGTCAAAATTAATCGCCCCCAAATACAGCAGCCCAAACAGCGGTCCAGAGGAATACTCATTGCAATCAAAACGTTTTTTTTTTAAACCAGAAAGAATTACGGACCATAATAATCAATAAAGAGCAATTAAGTAAAATTAGTAAAAAGAAACATTTGACATTTCCTGATTTTTCCAGGTTTTCCCTGACTTTTTGACAAAAAACTTTCACTATTTCTTTTTTAATTTAATAAAACTTCAGTACGCCTCCGTATACGATTGAAATTGGAACTGCCGCAATGATTGACGATTCAGAATCAATGCTGCTTAGATTGGAGGGAGTTCTAAAAAAAAAAACTATCTGAAAACTCCTGCCTGCTTAAACTTGAACAATCAATTTTTCTCTCCGAGTCAAATTAAGCTAAGTCAGAAGGTTTTTATTCTAGAATGTTATAAGAAACGAGCTTACCATTTTGAACAGGGCCGTAGTCTTAAATACAGGTAAACACGAGAGTAAATACGAGACTGATCACTTATTTCTTTTGCAGGCGCGTCCAGTTTATTTATAGAAGTTATTTTTTAGCATTGGGAAGTACGCTGGTCAAGCTCACTCATTTGAACTTCCATTTCAAGTTAACGTAAACTTCTGATTAAGCTAAATTTAGAACAGAGATTAGCACAGTTTTTATATCGGGGTGAAAAAGTTTTGTTTTTACTTCTTTATTCTTTTATTAAATTCACCCCTTGCAAACATGTTAATATTTACGAAAAACTAAGTGTTCGCTCTAATTTTTAAAATATTTATATGTTTCTTTTTTCTTGTATATTCGATTCCTCTAGTTGCACCTAATACAGGGTGGGCCAATAGTGCGTATTCGGTGGATAGCACCTATATTAATGCATATTTTTAAAATCTGTTTCCGCTAGTACTTACCTATGGTGTAGAGGCATGATTTAAAATTAGTTATAATTATACAGGATGTTACGTGTGGCTGTGCCAGACCAAAGTTTTGTATTTTTTAATGGAACATACTATATATTATGGTTTATTTCGATTCGTCTTTAAGAGTAGATAAATTTATTATAAGGATGTTATGTACCTAAATCTAGTAGTTTTTGAGATATTGATATTTCACTGTAAAAAAATGGTATTATTTGATGTTTTACAGATTAGATGTTTATTAAAATTCGGTATTTAAATTTTAGAGTAACATTACATAACCTCTATGGAACAGAAACCAATTTCCATCTCGAACATATTCCCATTATTTTACACAGGGTGATCCATAACTCCGATGTTTATTTTACTTGGTTAGTTTAAATGGAACACCCTATATTTTATGACTGATATTAATAGATCTTTTATTAAGCTTTACAATGATATAGGGTTCAGCGTGGGTTACACAACAAGCCTACACTTAGTAAGATGTCAAAATCGTAGAATCATAAATCAGCATTTATTCCATCTTCCAGTGGAATATTTTGCCTATAATTTAGTTGATTTTAATTAGAAAATCTGTATTGAGACTGTTTGTCTCTCTAGTCTGTTAAGAATTTACATTTATGTGATCTGTAACATAGAAAACCGTATGCATACTTTTATTTAATACCACCCTAGCTCCAAGCTTTCTGGTTTGTCGCAGAGTTGTAATGGTTGGTAATTATGATCATTAACTGTGACTGCGACCGACTTACTGCATGTTTACCTTCATCTTCTTTGCCTTACAAACCAGGGAAATGCAGAAACACCAGTTCGAACAAATTTAACCGAACAATAACTGACAGATGAAAATTCCATCTTTCACATAGAACATGCACTGGCAGTGGGAATCGAATCCACGCCTGAAGATACCCTCCGCCCCCCTCCAAGTGTTCCTATTATTTTACACAGGCTGATCCATAACTCCGATGTTTATTTTACTTGGTTAGTTTAAATGGAACACCCTATATTTTATGACTGAAATTAATAGGTCTTTAAGCTTTACAGTGATATAGGGTTCAGCATGTGTTACACAACAAACCTGGATGGAAAATGGAAAATTTTGTCTATATTATCGTTGATTTTGTTTAGAAAATTTGTATTGAGTCTGTTTCTAGTTTCTAGTCTGTAAGAAATAACACTCATTTGATTTATGACATCACAGCCGATACGCATACTTAATTTTTATTTTACCAACATTGCTTGATTATTTTAAGTAAGATTAAGTAACGCTAAGGAATGCAACAAACGACAGTAACAATACCAATGAAAATAACTGTAACATTATAACCATAATAATAATAATAATAACAACTGATTTAACATTAGTAACTACAAGGAAAATTTTCAAAATAATAACCGTGGAGCTCTTCACATCGTTTTCTATGACAAGGAGATTGATTCACTTTTAAATCAACTGTTATAGTTATATATATTATTACTGTTATTTTTATTGATACCTTTATTGGTATTGTTATTGTTGTTGGGTGTTATTTTATTTAAAATAATCAGATAGCGTCGATAAAATTAAAATAAAAATTTTAGAAGTTAAGCATTAGTTTCGCAGGCAACGGAACTACACTTGGAGGGGGGCGGGGAGTATCTTCGATTCCCACTGCCAGTGCATGTTCTATGTGAGAGATGGAATTTTTATCTGTCGGTTATTGTTCGGTTGAATTTGCTTCGAACTGGTGTTTCTGCTTTTTCCTGGTTTGTAAGGCAAAGAAGGTGAAGGTAAACATGCAGTAAGTCGGTCGCAGTCACAGTTAATGATCATAATTACCAACCATTACAACTCTGCGACAAACCAGAAAGCTTGGAGCTAGGGTGGTATTAAATAAAAGTATGCATACGGTTTTCTATGTTACAGATCACATAAATGTAAATTCTTAACAGACTAAAAAGTACAAACAGTCTCAATACAGATTTTTTAATTAAAATCAACTAAATTATAGACAAAAACATTCCATTGGAAGGTGGAATAAATGCTGATTTATGATTCTACGATTTTGACAACTTACTGTATGTAGACTTGTTATGTAACACATGCTGAACCCTATATCATTGTAAAGCTTAATCAAAGATCTATTAATTTCAGTCATAAAATATAGGGTGTTCCATTTAAACTAACCCAGTAAAATAAGCATCGAAGTTATGGATCACCCTGTGTAAAATAATAGGAATATGTTCGAGATGGAAATTGTTTTCTGTTCCATAGAGATTATGTAATGTTATTCTAAAATTTAAATGCCAAATTTTAATAAATATCTAATTTGTAAAACTTCAAATAATACCACTTTTTTACATTGAAATGTCAATATCTCAAAGACTATTAGGTTTAGGTACATAACATCCTCATAATAAATTTATCTACTCTTAAAGACGAATCGAACTAAACCATAATATACAGTAGGTTCCATTAAAAAAAACACAACTTTGGTCTGACACAGCCACACGGAACACTCTGTATAATTATAACTAATTTGAAATCATGCATCTATACCATAGGTAAGTAATAGCGAAAACAGATTTTAAAAAGCTGCATTAATAAAGACACTATCTACCGAATACGCACTATTGGCCCACCCTGTATATTTTTCACTCATGTATAAGAAAATAGCAATACCTAATATTGGACGATTATATCTGAACAGTAAACAATTTTCTTGGGGGGCCTAGCTACTTAAGTATACAGTTCGTTTTAAATAGTAATCTTTCGATTATGAATCGATATAGTAAACGAGAGAGAGAGATACCTGAAAATTATCTGAAATTCATCGTTCAAGTGTCTCACAGATCTTTTTTGTAAACAAGTGTTTATGTGGTAGTGCAGGTGTGTTGTGAGGAGGTGTCGACTGTATTAAAAAAAAAAAAAAAGAAAGTGATCGGTTAGTATAAACGTTTAAATTTTCGAGCTTTTTGACAACCTGAAACAATTTCACCTCAGCAACTTCATGAAAAAAAAACATCATAAAAAATTCAATCTCCTTAATTAATTAAACAAGCAAAGCAACGTGAAGACTTCCTTCCGCTCGACAGAATTAAATAAAATTACCTTCCCGGGCACAAATTAAATTAATTTAAAAAAAAAGAAACTGGTGTCTTCTCAACAACTTTGTTAACATTACTTGTGTAACAACCGGGTGAATAAATGTATCAAGTGATGACCGATAACTAAATGGGAGTAATTTTTTCTTTTTTTTTTGAGTGCATACTTGAAATAATTTTGGAGCCGTTTCTATGATAAAGTCAACGTACAGGTAACCTTTGATTAAAACGCGTGTACTCACCTGCTCAAGGCTATAATTCTCTGACGTTATTTTTGATTTTATTTATTTTTATTTTTAGCAGTTAAAATCGTTAACAAAAAAAATCTCGTTGGAGACTGGACTAGAATAGACAATCCAATGATCAGAAAAGAAATCGGAAATAGCTGCTGCCAGTTTCATGACGCGCTCCCCAAAAGCACGGAAGCAGAATGTGTTGCCTATTTTCTAATTTCAAGGGGACACGATTTCTTAACTATTATTAAACAAGCTTAATTTATTTGGCAGGTGTTGTTTCGAAGAAATGGGATTCCCCGGGATACTACTCACAGCATCCCTCCTGGCGGTAATAGGACTCCAATTAAAAAGTGCCGAGGCTGATTACAGGGTCGGAGTTGGCATAGCAGACTGCACGGGGCCGGCAGCAGGAGTTAATTTTGTACGTTTTCAACTTTTCTTCTTGAATTTAAATTTAATTTTAAAAGGAACGAGGTTTTAATTTGAGGAAGGCGGGACAACTCAATCCAACCCAACCTTTGCAGTTAAATCGGGGATTCCCAACTTTTCTTTTTTAAGCTCGACCCCTTATTAAAAGAAAATAATGTTTCTGTCGATCTCCCTTATTTTAAACTCAGTTGTTAGTACAATCACGTTAGAATAGACACTACAATTAATTACAAATTAAAAAAAAAAAAAACAATTTGACATAATAAATTTTATTATCCAAATCAGATTGGTTAAAATATTATCCGGATTGTTATACCGAAGCGCGGCATATGGAATTGTTTAAAACGCCATCTATTATCCAAAAGAGAAAACTAATTTAATCGAAAATCAACTTAATTTCAATATCCAGTCCAGGTTGGTTAAAATATTATCCGGATTGTTATACCGAAGCGCGTCATATGGAATTGTTTAAAACGCCATCTATTATCCAAAACAGTAAACTAATTTAATCGAAAATCAACTTAATTTCAATATCCAGTCCAGGTTGGTTAAAATATTATCCGGATTGTTATATCGAAGCGCGTCATATGGAATTGTTTAAAGCGCCATCTATTATCCAAAAGAGAAAACTAATTTAATCGAAAATCAAATTAATTTCAATATCCAATCCTGGTTGGTTAAAATATTATCCGGATTGTTATATCGAAGCGCGTCACATTGAATTGTTTAATGCGCCATCTATTATTCCAAAGTAATAATTAATTTAATCGAAAATAAGGTCTCGTGATTATAATTTTTTATTATTTAGATATTATCAAAAATATGTGAAGAAATCTATGCACGTAAGAGTAAATAAGAGCCGCTCGCTCCACCTGTTGCTTGAAAGTGGAAATTGTTTTAGTCAAATTTGTTATAAATGCATTTCACCTTCACGCGCTAATGTTCCCCGCAAAATCCCTGCCTTCTAGCTTTGCAATAATTGAAATTTCGAAATTTAACTTGAAAAATAAAATTCAAGGCCTGACTGAAATGATTATCGGAACTACCGCCGCCATTTCTTGACCAAAAGGGTAAACAACTGCCTTCAAATTTCGCGTCTAACACTATTTTTTTTTTACGTTGACGTTCTCGGCATCATAATCGATCTTTTAACTTTAACTTCGCAGCGACTTTCAAAAAATTAAATTGAAACTCTAAAATCGAGTTGTGAAGGGGGCGCGCGCCATCTCTTGATCAAAAATGAAAGCTAGTTTTTTTTTGTTTTAATTTCAAATGGCGTTGGCGTTGACACTCAGTAATAACTTCAACTTTTGCCGCCTTTGCAGCATCTCTTCAGGAAACTGAAACTTAAAACTGAACGCGTCGTCGTGAAGGTAGTCGTTAATTATTTAGAGCGCCATCTCTTTGTTGTTCGTTCATCTTCATTTTCCAAAAAAGAAACTTGCTCTAATCGAACTTCAAAAACGCGATTTCGTCTTGATATACTCTCGGTAAAACCTTTTCTTTTCTTTCTAAATCAAATTGAAAACAATCAATTCAAAGAGCGATAGTAAAGACAGAAATCATTCGAAGCGCCATCTCTTGGCGGCCAAAAGAGAAGACCTGTTTTAATCGAATATTTCATCGCTACGTATTTACTCATCGACACCTTTGTCTCCTGTCATTGTCTTATTAAAAATGAGTATTTTAAAAATACATAAGAAATAAAAAGGTTTTCAAAGACAGCGCTGTCCTTCCATAATACAATATATTTTTTTTTAAACTCTGCGGGACGCGGGACAAATTTTTAAAAACTGGGGCTGACGCGCCAAAATCGGGACACTTGGTCACCGTAATTTAAAGCATAGTTAGCTAGCGTTAGTTAATTTTAAGAGCCAGAATTATTTTAACGCAAACACGCCCTCAAAATTCGGCAGACGTTCACAATGGAAACAATTCATTGAATTCGGCGGCGAAAGCCTTCGAAACAACAACAACAACGACCAACAAAAACAACCAGCGCACAGATTATCTGGGGGGCCGCGGGGGGGGGGGATACATACATAAAATGATTTATTAATTATTCAATAAGGGAGGGTCGCACTGTGCGCTTTGTTACAGGCATATTTGACGATCGGTTGCGTGCCGAAACAAAAAAGCCAAAGCAATATATTTCATATGGGGGTTATTCCCCGACTGATACCTTCAAATATTACTATTTTCTTTAATAGATGGGTTATGCAGATTTAGGCCAGCGAGGAATCGGCCTTCACCTGCGACAGTTTACGCGGGTGAAGCAATAAATTTCATATGGGGGATCCCCCCAACGCCCCCGACTGATACCTTCAATTATTATTATTCTTATTTTTTTAATAGTTGGGTTATGCAGATTTAGGCCAGCGAGGAACCAGCCTTGACCTGTGACAGTTTACGCGGGTGAAGCAATAAATTTCATATGGGGGGTACCCCCCCCCCCCGCGTTCTCCGATTGATACCTTCAATCAATTATTATTATTATTGTTTTTTTAATAGATGGGTTATGCAGATTTAGGCCAACAAGGAACCGGCCTTCACCTGCGCCAGTTTGCGCGAGCCTACATAATCGATGATGGCCTGAAGAGGTTCGCATTCGTAAGCGTCGACGTTGGCATGATTGGATACGGGATGAGGGAAGAGGTAACTGAAACTTGCGAAAACAAGCTCGCGCCCTTCATCCCCCCCTCGTCACTTTCTAGGTGATCGCAAACTTAGCCACCACTTACGGGGACACCTACAGCATACAAAACCTGATCATCAGCGGCACGCACACCCACGGCTCACCGGGGGGCTTCATGGAACACTTCATGTTCGACTTGACAATCTTTGGCTTCGTGAAGCAAACCTTCGATGGACTCGTCTCTGGTATTACTAAAGTGCGTGGTATTTCTGGTAAACGTGGTTTGATCTAACCCCAAAATATTTTTAGGCGATGGTTAAAGCTCACGAGGGTATGACCGAGGCGAGGATCTTCTTGAATTCTGGTGAACTATTGGATGCCAACATTAATAGAAGCCCAGCGTCTTATTTGAGGAATCCTGAAGCTGAACGGCAACAGTAAGTCAAAGTTCCATTTATTGGATAAAGGACTGAATGAGAGAAGGAACCATTTTTCCGTCGGGTTTTTGACCAAATCCACTCTCATCCCGAGAAAGTGAAAAAAATTACTGTTTTTTCGGGGCCCCGTCTAAATTCAGGGCCGCACTTTTGGTTAATCTTCAACGTAAAAGCTACGTTCGATAAACTTTTGAAGTTTGGTTCGACGCGGCTGGTAACCAAAGCGTGCGAAATTTCTTAAAAGGTCAGAAAGACGCATTTTTTTTTAATGGGGACCTCTACACGTCCTTGAAGGCGTCTGACTCAAAATTAGATTCCACCATCAAATTCATTGTAATTTTTTGGTTGTAAGGGGTTCGCACCGTAACGATAGGACTTCATTTAGGGGTCGAAAAAAATCCGTAAGTCTTATGGTCCTAAGTTTAATGACCACAAATAGACATCTTTTTTCTTCGGATGTATCTTAGCTAAAATTCGACACCAGTATTGGATTCCTTGTAATTTTTCAGTCACGTGAGGTTCGTCCTCTAGGAGTAGGACGTCGTTTAGGTGTCGAAAAAAATCGCGAAAAGCGTGGCTCTTCTCGAATGACCAGAAAGAGAATTTTTTTATATTTTGGGCTTTTCAAAGGTCCTCGGGGTCGTCACAGTCAAAATTTGAAACCCCCATCAGATTCTCTGTAATTATCTGGGCGTGTGAGATTCGTGTAGGGGTAGGACGTCGTTTGAGGGTCGAAAAAAAATTTGCAATAAGTGTGACTTTTCTCGAAGGACCAGGAACATGCATTTTTTCTTTAAATTCGAGCTTGTACGGGTCCTCGACCTGAGCCGTTCGTCTGAGTCAAAATTCGATACCCCCATCAGGTTCCTTGTAATCTTTTGGTCGTACGACCTTCACATCTTAGGGGTAGAACGCCGTTTGGTGGTCGAATTAAAATTTGCAGAAAGTGTGAGTTCATGTCGAAACTAGAATCATGCATTTTTTTTATTTGGTCCGCAGGCGTCCTCAGAGGTGCCCGAGCCAAAATTCGACGCCAGCATCAGATTCCTTATAAATTTTTAGTCGCATGAGGTTCCTCCTGTAGGCGTAAGTCGTTTTTTGGGGGTAGAAGAAAAATCGCAAAAAGTATGACTCTTCTCAAAGGACCAAAAATATGATTTTTTTTTTAAATCGGGCTTGCACAGGTCCTCAGGGGGCGTCTGAGTCAAAATTTGATACCCCCATCAGATTCCTTGTAGTTTAATTTAGTCGTATGTGGTTTACACCGTAAGGGTAGGACATCGTCTGGTGGCCAAAAAAATTCACAAAAAGTGCGGCTCCTGTGTCTGAGTCAAAAGTCTATGTCAGGATAAGATTCTTTTTAATACTTTAGTCGCGAGAGGTCATATGGGGGTCGAAAAAATTCGCAAAAAGTTTTGTGACTTCCGTCGCCTAACCCCTTTGACTCATACTCAATCGATAAGTCACAATGTACTGAAGACGCGTTTTATTTAATCACCTACCTCCCTCTAGGCCAACGATCGATCCCAAATGGCCTGTTTGGCCTCCCACCAATTTAAGCTGCGCTGACGTTTTCTATAATGAATGATGGTTAAAGCTCTTGAGGATATGACTGAATTATGGTGAACTATTGGATGCCAACATTAATAGAAGCCCAGCGTTTTATTTGAGGAATCCAGAAAGTGCATGACGACAGTAAGTCATAGTTTTATTCATTGGATAAAGGATTGGATAAAAGAAGGGATCATCTTTCCTTTGGGTCTTCGACCAAATCAGTTTCACTTCTTCTTTTTTTGCATTTCTGTTTTGAACTCTTCGTGTTCTTTTGGCTTTGAGGTCTTCATCATCTTATTTGTAGTCTTTCCTGTAATTGTAAGTTATTTCTTCTAATTTTTTATTTTCTGTTTGGACATTTCGTGTCTTTCTGGCTCTCAAATCTCTTTTGTCTTCTCTGAAATTTCTTCTCTAAATTTCTTCTTCTTCTGTGTGCTTTATTTTCCTCTTCGTTTTCTTTTGGTTTTCGAGTCTTCATTTGGCTTTGAGGTCTTCATCTTTTTCTCTGCAATTGTAGTATTTCATGTTATTAGGTATGACCACGACGTCGACAAAACAATGACCCAACTGAAATTCGTTTCTACAACCACCGAAGAAATCATCGGCGTGATCAACTGGTTCCCAATACACCCGGTCTCCATGAACCACAGCAACCTTCTCATATCATCCGATAATGTGGGGTACGCCTCGGTACTGTTGGAGAAAAACCTAAACAAAGGCGCTTTCCCCGGAAAGGTAAGCCCAGTGGTTGGTGGAAAGCTTCCTCCCCCCTCACTAAAGCAAGAGGTCTTTCCTTTTAGGGCGACGTAGTTGCAGGGTTTGCCTCAACGAATTTGGGCGACGTCTCCCCGAACATCAACGGCCCCATCTGCGTCGACACCGGTGAGGAATGCGATGAGGTGACTAGCTCTTGTAACGGAGAGGCGCTGTACTGCATCGCTTCCGGACCGGGCGAGGACATGTTCGAAAGCACCAAAATCATCGCCGAAAGGCTCTACGGCAAAGCTCTGGTAAATCTTTCCCAGCGCCCCAAAAGCCACCACCACCAATAACACAGGGCGGGGGGTCTTTCAGGAATTACTAACGGCGGAAGGCGCCCGTGAAATTACAGGCGCCGTCGACGTCATCCACCAGTTCATCGACATGCCCTCGCAGGAAGTGACGTACCCCTTGGGGAACGGAAACGAAATTAGCGTAAGCCCGCCCCTCCTATTAAAAAAATAAAAACAAAAAATTAATATTGTGTTCGTTTTAAAAGGGTAGCGGATGTTCTGCTGCGATGGGCTACAGCTTTGCGGCTGGAACCATCGATGGCCCAGGGCCTCTTTTCACGCAGGGTGTGACCACGGGCGATTTCATTTGGGATTTTGTGAGGGACCTCTTGGCGCAGCCGTCGGATGAGGACGTGGCTTGTCAAGCGCCTAAACCAATTCTTCTCGCTACTGGAAAGGTACATCTCTACATGGCTTCTAATAGAATTTACAATCTCCTCTTAGGAGTCTTCGTCATAAACCGGTGTAAAGACGTTGGTCAAGAAGGATAATAGTGCAACGGTTCTTGCGAAGATTGGCTGGACTGAAGAAGATGGATAACCAAGTCTTCAAATTTATTTATGCTATAGTAATTGTGTCTCCATGGCTTACATTCTACCCTTGCCAAACTTCGTCGTAAGTCGTTACTGAGACTGTGTTTCCCCAAAAAGTCCAGCGTCAAAGGTTTTGGCGAAGATTGGCCAGATCAGAGAGGACGGACAATCAAGTCTTCAAATTTACTTGTGCTATAGTAATTGTATTTTCATGGCTTACATCTTTCTCTTGCCAAACTTTGTCGTAAGTCGTTACTGAGACCATGTCTGCTCAAAAATACCAACCAACATCATCGGTTTTGGCGAGGATTGGCAAGATTAGATAAGTTAGACAACCAAGTCTTTAAACTTATTCGTGCTGTAGTAATTGTCTCACCATGGCTCACCTCCTCTTGCCAAACTTCGTCATAAACTGTTGCTGAGGCTCTATGTACTCAAGAAGATCAGCAGCGAAGACCGGCAAGATTGGAGAAGATGGACGACCAAGTCTTCTTGCCTACCTTCGTCATAAGCTGTTACTGAGACTCGACACAAGAAGATCAGCAACGGTTTTGGCGAAGATTGACGAGATTGGAGAAAAAGACAACCGTCATCAATTTTTTTTGTGTTATAGTTGACTGTGCCGTACGATTGGCAACCAAGTGTGGTCTCCACACAACTGGCCGTGATTGGGGATGTTGCCATAGCAGCTGTGCCGGGGGAATTCACGACGATGGCGGGGAGAAGATTGAAGAACATCATACGAAACACCATGGTTGCTAATGGGGCGCCCCAAACTGCCACCGTCGTAATCGCCGGTCTTAGTAACCATTATACGGATTATATTACGACCTACGAGGAGTATCAGGTAAATGATTTCCCAATTAGGTCCAGTTTTACGAATGGGGCTCAACTTTGAGCTGAGGTTAAACCCTTAGCAACCCAAGCTTCGGTTCAAAATTAAACCGTCATTGTTAAACTGGGCCTTAATAAACTTTGAAGCAAACGAGATTGATCATTGGTCCCAATTAAAAGAGGCAAAAGACAACTTGAAGGTTCTTCCTGCCATGAGGCTCAAATAAATTAGTTATTGATCTTGCAGCTTCAACGTTTCGAGGGGGCAACCACCGTTTACGGTCCTCACACCCTAGGCATCCACATGGTCCAATACGAAAAGCTGACGAGGGCGCTCTTGCAAGTAAATAGATTTAATTTAATGTCGGCAAGTAAGAGCGAACTTAGTTTGACTTTGCAGAACGAAAACATCGACGAGGGGCCCACGCCCCCTACTTTCGATACTGGTGATATGTTTTCCCTCGTCCCGGGGGTGATCCTCGACATGTACGACCTTACGGATAAATTTGGATTTTGCAAGACTCAACCACCAGAGGCGGTCACGCCTGGTGTCACAGTAACGGCCGTATTCGTAAGTTTTCGTTGCCAAAATGTCTAGTTTTCCAAACTTATTGTGCTTACGAACCCCCCTCTAATAGCAAAATCCCTGACCATGATCCCCCAACTCCAACTGCATAATGGGGAAAATTAGAAATTCAACTTTGATGTCTTGGTGCACCCCTAAATTAATTTGGGGGTCTGTGGTAATGGTCTAACCAAAGGCTTTTTGGCGTTTTTTATTTTCGTAGGTAGCCGGTCATCCCCGGAACAATCTGCTGCACGATGAATCTTTCCTGCTTGTGGAGAGGCTCGACCTGGGGGGTGAATGGGTGATCGTGGCCACGGATGCCGTTTGGGAAACCAGGTGACTTCAAGGACCTCGCAAGGTAGATTTAATTAATTAAAGAAAACTCTGATGGTAGGTTTACGTGGAGGCGTACGTTACTCGCAGCGAGCGAGGTCGTTATCGAATGGGACGTCGATGAAAATGTTGTTCCAGGAACCCATCGCATCCGCCATTTCGGGTATGCGAAGTCCCTTTTCGGAGCTGCCGTTCCATACGAGGGAACCACCAGGAATTTCGAAGTAAGAAAAGGCCTAAATTGAGGTTGCATTAAGAACGAAATGTGGTTGGTTTTAGGTTGTAAATGAACAGCTTCCTCATTGTTCTGCCATCTGTCCACTTTGGCAAGGAACTACTTTGGCCTTGTCCCTGTTAATATCGAAGTTGCTGGCGCTGTAATATACAGGGTTGATTAGGGCGGAAATTGTTACTTTAATTTTAAATAAAAGGCTGAAAATATTAATTTTGTTTTAATACTTTAAAATATTCAACATATTTCTTGCTATCTCAAGTCATGGCCAACTCCAAACGCGAGAACGCTATTATAATGCCAAAATGGGGCCGTCTATTTTTTTTCTTGATTTTTCTTCATTTGATTTTAGCCATCCTTTAAGGACACCCATTAAAATTCGCGACGCAATTTTTTTTTTCAAGTAACATACGGTATGTGGAATGGGTTATATTTAATTAATTACAAGGACGATGGGTGACAATGCTGCTGTGAATGAATGACCCCACCTACCTGGCGACTGGCAATTAACTACAAATCGAAGCCTGCAGAAAATCGCATTTGACAAACTAATCGAATGATTTATTCAGCAATTCGTGACGTCCATTTAAATTACTCAACGCAGCCAGCAAGCAAGCAAGCCATTAGTTCCGAGCGATCTTGGATGTTAGAAATTCGTTTAAAATTCAGGACTCGTTTCGTGTTCTGAATAAAGGTCGCTGCTCGTGAGCTGCTTAATTTTTTTTTTCTTTTTGCCTCACGAAGGTTTACCATAATTATTATTAATGTGGACGTCCTTCGTAAACGTCAAAAATTCATTATAATTATTATTTTTTATTGTGGCGAGGTTTTATGCAAAATTCGAAAACCATTCGTTTCTTTCAGTGGCGGCTCCTCGGAGTGGGCAAGGTGTCACCCTGTCCTATTGAGGCTGCGCCCCGAAAAACAAATTTATTTGTAAAATGCACCCACTTTCTCGTTTGCAGTCGTTGTCGATTCGTCAATTGTTTTTTGGTGAAAGGCGTTGGAAAGTTGAGAAAAATCTCAATAAATCCCATGCTTAAATTGAATTCAAAAATTAGAAGCGCGATCGCGAGGGGAAGGAGAGACGTTCGGTCAATTGAGCAAATAAAAAACGCAGCGAATTTTGATTTTAATTCGCAAATGCGTTCGGCGATTGTGTTTTAGTAAAAAGCTTTGGAAAGCTGAGAAAAAGCGCTGTGAATCACATGCTTAAATTTAAACCAAAAATTATAAGCGCGATAGCGAGGAAAGGGAGAGACGTTAATTGAGCAAACAAAAAGCACGTTCCCGCTGAAGTTTGATTGTAACTCAAGAATGCGTTCGTCGATTTTGTTTTGATAAACGGCTTTGGAAACCCGAGAAAAAGCGCTGTGAATCCCATGCTTAAATTTAAACCAAAAATTAAAAGCGCGATAGCGAGGAGAGAGACGTTAATTGAGCAAACAAAAAGCACGTTCCCGCTAAAGTTTGATTGTAACTCAAGAATGCGTTCGTCGATTTTGTTTTGGTAAACGGCTTTGGAAACCCGAGAAAAAGCGCTGTGAATACCATGCTTAAATTTAAACCAAAAATTAAAAGCGCGATAGCGAGGAGAGAGACGTTAATTGAGCAAACAAAAAGCACGTTCCCGCTGAAGTTTGATTGTAACTCAAGAATGCGTTCGTCGATTTTGTTTTGATAAACGGCTTTGGAAACCCGAGAAAAAACGCTGTGAATCCCATGCTTAAATTTAAACCAAAAATTAAAAGCGCGATAGCGAGGAAAGGGAGAGACGTTAATTGAGCAAACAAAAAGCACGTTCCCGCTGAAGTTTGATTGTAACTCAAGAATGCGTTCGTCGATTTTGTTTTGATAAACGGCTTTGGAAACCCGAGAAAAAGCGCTGTGAATCCCATGCTTAAATTTAAACCAAAAATTAAAAGCGCGATAGCGAGGAAAGGGAGAGACGTTAATTGAGCAAACAAAAAGCACGTTCCCGCTGAAGTTTGATTGTATCTCAAGAATGCGTTCGTCGATTTTGTTTTGATAAACGGCTTTGGAAACCCGAGAAAAAGCGCTGTGAATCCCATGCTTAAATTTAAACCAAAAATTATAAGCGCGATAGCGAGGAAAGGGAGAGACGTTAATTGAGCAAACAAAAAGCACGTTCTCGCTGAAGTTTGATTGTAACTCAAGAATGCGTTCGTCGATTTTGTTTTGATAAACGGCTTTGGAAACCCGAGAAAAAGCGCTGTGAATTCCATGCTTAAATTCAAACCAAAAATTAAAAGCGCGATCGCGAGGAAAGGGAGAGACGTTAATTCAGCAAAGAAAAAGCACGTCGCTGCTGAATTTTGATTGTAACTCAAGAACGCGTTCGTCGATTTTGTTTTGGTTAACGGCTTTGGAAAGCTGAGGGAAAGCGCTGTGAATCCCACGCTTAAATTTAAACCTAAAATTATAAGCGCGATAGCGAGGAAAGTGAGAGACGTTAATTGAGCAAACAAAAAGCACGTCGCTGCTGAATTTTGATTGTGACTCAAGAACGCGTTCGTCGATTTTGTTTTGGTAAACGGCTTAGGAAAGCTGAGGAAAAGCGCTGTGAATTCCAGGCTTAATTTAAAACCAAAAATTACAAGCGCGATCGCGAGGAAAAGGAGAGACGTTCAGTTAATTGAGCAAATAAAAAACACGTCGTTGTTGAATTTTGATTGTAACTCAAGAACGCGTTCGTCGATTGTTTTTGGGTAAAAGGCGTTGGAAAACTGAGAAAAAACTCTTTAAATCCCCCGCTTAAATTTAGTTCAAAAATTACAAACCCGGAAAAATAACTTTATTTGGAAATCAGTTTTTGCAGTTGTTGCCTATCCACAGTAAATCATCACGAGCCGCCACTGGTTTCTTTTGGTTACGAAACGAGAATTCAAAACTTACATGTTCGTGTATAAGAAATAGATTCGGTAATTTGAACGAACCATTGGAAGGAAACAGGCGAATTGCAGGTAAACAAACAAGCGATGATCGATTCGACGAATAATTGTAGTTAAAGAAACAAGGGGGGGATCGATTGAAGTGGAAGAAACATATTCGTGAATACGTGGATGAAGAAGAAAAATATAAAAAAAAGAATACAGATCGGAAAAGGAGAGGCAAAACATTCTGTAATGAAACAATGAAAAACGAGAAGAATTGAAAAGAAAATCATTTTTTAGATTTAATTGCTATCACTTTATGTTTTTACGAAGCACTCTTGGATAATTACGATATCTGGTTGCACATTTGCGCTGTCCCGAAATTATACTCAGAAGGAAAAGGGCCTGGGTTAGAACTAAGGGCGCCAGGGAGCATCCCCAACTGGTGGTAACGCTATAAAGCCGCTTCCCAAGGCCCCACAGCGTGTGCTGGTGAACGAACATTGCTAGGAGTTCTATCGCCACCCGGACATTCAGTGGGGGGAGGGGGGCTCAGACACGAAACAAAATACCGAGATGCAAATATAAAACAATAAATGTATTAACACACTCAAAATGCTTACTATACAGGTTAGCCCTTGTGAGTAAAGTGAAATAAACAAAAAGTTCTTGGAAAATTGTTATTACTCTTTTACTTCTTTGCAACCTTTTAAAGCTTTCAGCGCAGCTTCCAACTTGAGCAAATGCGAAGAAATCCGTGTACGCGCAACTCAACTCAATAGTTAATTAACATAACACGTGGAATGATCATAAAGATCAGTACTGATCGCACAAATTGTCTCGAAATCACATTGTCGCAAATAATTTAATACGATGCACAAAAATGTGCCGTGCCGGAAATATTTCCTTTTTAATCGAACGATAATAAAATAAGCATGTAGGGGTACGATTCTTCAACGGTTGTCAGCTGTCGTTTTCACTCGTTCGATCTCAAAGTACTGTGTCAGCGCCACACTCGGCCGGACATTGAATTTCTGGGCTGCCGTCGCGTACTTCGCAAATAATCTGCGACGAGGGACGTTAAGCGAATCTGCTCGGTAACCTCAATTGATTATACGTAATTCAGCGAAATCGTGTCTGTTTCCAAAATTTTTGGAAATACACCCCTGCAATGGAAACGGATCTATGCTCACGCTTAATAATCGTACACACATACCTTCAGATTATACGAATCTTTCAACCCGTTGTGCAGGAGATGTTTGAAAAACGTATCAAATGACACGCAGAGCTTAATTCATTCCAACCCAACCGGTTAGATGCATCTTGTATAATAAATTTCAACCCGATGGCAGAAGATGCTTAAAAAACACATCGAAAGACACGTAGAGCTCAATTCATTCCAGTCAAATCGCTTAGATGAATTTTGTAGCACAAATTTAAACTTTAGAATGCAACATCGATCGGGTTTTAGGAGATAAAATCATTGCTCAAGTTATTCCGCTGACTGTTTCGCTTTTATTTCTAAGCCTTCATCAAAACCTCTGATAATCGAATTTAAAGCTACAACCCGTAATGGTTGGAGAAAAAAAAAGAGAAAACAGCAAGAATTAAAAAGAAGTTCAAAATATAGTTGGACACATGTTCTCCATCACGCGAACGACGAATTTAACATAATTAACAATAAAATTTCTAATTCAACAACAACAACACATCAAAAGACAAGTAGAGCATAATTCATTCCACTCAGCACTGCTTAAATGAATCTTGAAACCTTTAGTGGTCGACGATTGAAAAAAAACACGTCAAAGGACACGTGGAGTTTAATTCATTCCAGTCAGACTAAGCAGTTTGACTGGAATGAAATAAATTGTGTGTCTTTTGATGTGTTTTTTTCAAGCGTCGAGCGTCAACGGTTTCAAGATTCATTTAAGCAGCGCCGACTGGAATGAATTATGCTTTACTTGTTTTTTGATGTGTTTTTTCAAGCATTTTCTGCCAACGGATTGAAATTAGTTGGCAGTATTATCAATATTATTAAATAAGCACCGCACAGTTTTTTTACGATCACAGAAAATTTAACTACAATTTGAAACAATGTTAAAACAAAGCTGGAACGTGTTGCAACTGACAGAACGAATTTCAACCCCTTGGCAGAAAATTTTTGAAAAAAAACACATCAAAAGACAAGTAGAGCACAATTCATTCCAGTCAGCACTGCTTAAACGATTCTTGAAACCGTTGGCAGTCGACGCTTGAAAAGAAACACGTCAAGAGGCACGTGGAGTTTAATTCATTCCAGTTAAACTTCTTCGTTTCAAACTGCTTAGTTTGTTGACTGGAATGAATTAAACTCCACGTGTCTTTTGACGTATTTTTTTTTCAAGCGTCGACTGCCAAGGGTTTTAAGATTAATTTAAGCAGTGCTGACTGGAAAAACGTCAAAAGGCACTTTGCGATTAATTCATTCCAGTCAAACTAAGCAGTTTGGCTGGAATGAATTAAACTCCACGTGTTTTTTGACGTGTTTGTTTTCAAGCGTCGACCACTAACGGTTTCAAGATTCATTTGAGCAGCGCCAACTGGAATGAATTATGCTCTACTTGTCTTTTGATGTGTTTTTTCAAGCATTTTCTGCAAACGGGAAGAAATTCGTTGGCAGTAGATGTTTGGAAATATACACCAAAAGACACCACGTAGAGTTTAATTCATTTCAGTCGAACTGCTTAGATGAATCTTGTAGGACAAATTTAGGTACACAGATTCTCACAGTCGACGAAATACGAGTGTGCTCTGTCGCGTCTGTCGCAAAGCAAAGTGAGCGTGTCAAGAATGGCTGTTGGAATTCATTTTCGCAGCAAGTATGGTTGGCCAATCGAAAAACAGGATGCTGAAGAACGTAGATTTACATCAGGCCAATGATAAGCCTCGATTTCGAACGGTGCGTTAACGTCACTTCCAGGAAACGTTGCCAAGTTTACAAAAAGAAAACCAAACGCATATGCGTGTTTGCCGAAACGTATTTTTAAACTGTAACACAATTTCTAAAACTGTAAGAACTCTCAGTGGAACGGGGTGGGTGTAACGAAATCCAAAACGTAATCAAATGAGCGCCATTCATTTTTTTTACGACCACAGAAAATTAAGAAAACGCAAATCCAGTTTATGCACATCCGTACAAGTTCGCAAGCACGGAAAATAAACAATCAGGCTGCAGGAATTTGCGTGTGGCGGATGTAGCAATAAAGCTTGGACGGTAAACAAATCGCCAAGACTATAGACGCGGCGTGTTTCAAGTTTCCGCGGGGGCGGGGGCGCTCATGAAAGGAAACGAACATCTGGACTGTGTAAACAAAACCGGAGGTGATTAATATTTACGACTTGCGGTATCCTTTGATCGTGCAAATACATATGCACAATTACGCTTGCGTTTGAAGAGGAAGGCACGCCTCTTTCGGCCATTTACGTAATATTCGTCGTAACAACAAAAGACGGTGTGCGTTTTTCTTTTGTAACAACAGTAGAAACAGACAAACAGTTTCACTATTATAATAGAATATCTTCAACCAAGTCCATACACATGCTCCTTGTTGCTCTTCATGAAACTACTTATCAAATTAGCGCAATATTTATCACATAGTGAGTCCCCTTTTTATTGACTCTGTATAATTTGAGGACACACCTTTCTTTTATTTAAAAAAAATTCTTTTGGAAACTTTTTTGTTTGAGAAACAAAGAACACAGAAGGCGCTCCAATTAAATGAACAAGAGATTTCATTACCAACTAATGCAAAGCCATTTTGTAGCAGTAGATTACTCGATGGTTATGAACAGGTAAATAAAAGAAATAAATTAAAAAAAAAAACTTGTAGGAAGCAACAGCGAAAATAAAAAAAATAGATACCGAAGTGACAATTTATTTATTTTGTTCCAAAAAATGTCGGCCGTAATTAACATTGACAATGGTTGATTGCAAACTGCATTTCAGGAAATTAATTATTATTGAAACCCATTCATGAATTTCTAAACAATTAGGATAGTGAGGTCATTTCGCCTGTATTTAGGCCCGACTTTGAAATAAACATTCATTGACCCATAACGCGCGTTTATCGCTCGTCTGTATTCATCTCTGGTTACTAGTTGACCTTTCGTAATGTTACTCAAATAATCAAAGTACGTTTCAGCATGGACGCACTTTTCCTGGGATACCCACAATGAGGCAGTGGTCAGTGTTTTTATTTCCATCATCAGAGCTTTTCGTGCCTCGCGCGAAGTGAACCACATAATTCAAACAATCGATTAGGAATTCACTTGCGTGATTATTACATTTTTTTTTTCTCTCAACAGCAATCAGGTGTTGATTTTTAAACCGATTGTCGAGATATGGGGGGCTTTATCGGGAACTTGTTGATCTTAGAATACGTTCGAGTGCTATCATGATTAGTTTCTGTGTAAACAAGTTCAACCAGATTTTGTTATATTTTATTTACGTGCTGGGTGAAGTGAGGTGAGAAGTAAGTGCCAACTGGGTAAGAAAATATTCGTATTTTTATGATTCTCCTTTAGGTTTTTTTTTTAAATCGAAGTTGTAAGGTAATCACCGTTTTTTTAAATTAATTAAAATGGGTTAAATTAATATAACTTGCTAGTTGATTAGAGATGGTGTATGTAATTTGAGGGGAACGTAATGAATGACATGGCAGTGATTCATATCACAATAGAGATGTCCTTGTGACTTTCGATTGTGCATTATTTAATTAATTACCAGGCATAAGAAGTCGGGCCACTTGTATCGCGAGTAGTATGAAAATTTTTAGTATTCGGACTGTATTGGACACGTCCAGAGTAATTTCTGAGAAGAGTGAACATCCCTGCACATCGGAACCGAATCAGTAAACATCGGAGCCGTGGAAGAAGTAAATAGCACATTCGGTGTAAAAAGTATCCAATGCTAAATGGGCCGAATTCATTTCCCTGTTAATTACATTTTTCGCTTTAGCCCGATTAATGTGCTTAACGGAATTGACATACATGTACCTGCCATCGACAGAGCTTTGAGCTTTTCACCTCCGCACATTGCTCACGCACAGAATAGGGGAAACACCTACTTCATATGTTGGTTTGCAATGTTATAAATAGCGTGCAGAGTTGACTTTAGATTACGCTGGAATGTAGGTCAACGCATGCAGTGAATATAATAATGTTAATATTATTTCTGCGGGGTTTGCAGAAAGATAACACGGAATTTAAAAATAAACAGAGAAATACTAAAAAATAAACTTTTGCTTGAATGAAACTAAAGCTTTAGATTCTGTCAGTCTTTAATGAAATTTTATATGGTATAATGTAATGCCAAAGGAATTAGGACGCCTATGACTTTATCTTTATCTTTATCTGGCTTACAGATCGTTGAGAGTGGTTCCTTTATAAATAAATTGAAGGTAACTGTAATAATCCAATTTCGTCAAACATTCAGGGACCTGAAGTAATATGGAAGAAACTTTAACGTCTATTAGGCCCGGTATTATAAACGCAAGTTAAATTTACTCTACAGTTTAATGCCTCAAATTGTACAAAACAATAGTTACTAAGGCATTAAACTGTACAGTAAATTTATTTTACGTTTATAATACCGGACCTTAAAAAATTATTATTATTTGTGCTTCTGTTTTAATTTCTTTTTTTTTTATTTCTTACTTAATTATCCTATCGAATAGCTTTCGAAGCCTACTGCGTAATTAACCGTAGTATATACAGACTGTTTCGCCAAGAAGTGATAGCTTGTTACCTATCTGCATGGGTCTAAGATTTAGTGCCGCCGACTTCTCAGTGGGACGGGGTGGGTGTAACGAAATCCAAAATATTATCAAATAAGCTCCGCACAGTTTTTTTACGATCACAGAAAATTTAACAATAATTTGAAACAATGTTAAAACAAAGCTGGAACGTGTTGCAACTGACAGAACGAATTTCAACCCCTTGGCAGAAAATGTTTGAAAAAGAAAACACATCAAAA
Source organism: Prosopocoilus inquinatus (assembly GCA_036172665.1). NCBI lineage: Eukaryota > Metazoa > Arthropoda > Insecta > Coleoptera > Lucanidae > Prosopocoilus > Prosopocoilus inquinatus. Next base: position 9,138,513 of record CM069871.1, on the reverse strand, counting down.
GACAAGTAGAGCACAATTCATTCCAGTCAGCACTGCTTAAATGATTCTTGAAACCGTTGGCAGTCGACGCTTGAAAAGAAACACGTCAAGAGGCACGTGGAGTTTAATTCATTCCAGTTAAACTTCTTCGTTTCAAACTGTTTAGTTTGACTGGAATGAATTAAACTCCATGTGTCTATTGACTTATTTTTTTTCAAGCGACGACTGCCAACGGTTTCAAGATTCATTTAAGCAGTGCTGACTGGAAAGAATTGTGCTCTGCTTGTCTTTTGATGTGCTTCTTTCAAACATTTTCTGCCGAGGGGTTGAAATTCGTTCTGTCAGTTGCAACACGTTCCAGCTTTGTTTTAACATTGTTTCAAATTGTTGTTAAATTTTCTGTGATCGTAAAAAAAACTGTGCGGTGCTTATTTGATAATATTTTGGATTTCGCGCACGCGGTATAATATTCCTCAACAAATTGTTTTGCAGGTTTTTTGTAATTGTCTTTCGTTTCTTTTCTTCTACAAAATACATTTTAATAAGGTCAAGTACGAGAAAATGCAGCAACTTCATGTGCTTCGAATGGAATCGAATTAAGCATTCGAAAACGCAAAAATACTCAGAACGTTCATTTTAAAATAAAAGCTCATGACATTTTAATGAGCTTTAAGTTATGTAGCCGTGAAAACTAGTGACTTACAATTTAGAGAAACTAGGTTGAAAAAATAGTTTATTATTAACAATCGTTAGTTTGTAGGACACCCTATACCCACTTGAAGCTATTTTTTTTAACATCACTACTACAACGAATGCTTCTGTCGTTATATTACGAGACTTAACAGTACTTCAACAAAATTTATACTATTTTATATTGATTACTTGGAGTTATTGCTTTTCTTATTTTCAAAGTATCCCATATTTCTGTCTTGATGGCTTGCTTCTCCAGGTTCACAAGTACGCTAGTAAATCTCGTTTTATTATTTTCTCCCATAGCTCTTTTATTGCAATCTATTATTCTCTTGGGTTTGATTTTCTTTTTGTTTGTTTTCTTTCCTTGCCAACTTAAACCGAAACAAATTATACAGGGTGACGCAAAACGGATGCTTGGAATTTAAACGCAGTATGCCTAGAAAATTTATTGGCCATTTTAGTCAAAACCAAGAAGAATTATTTATTTTTTCCGTGCAAAAAAAAATGAAGGAGAAGTCTCGAGTCACACAACTACACATTTTGTAGGTTAAGTTTCCAAATCCGTTTATTGTACAAGCATCACATTAAATTAGGTTGACTAGTTGACATATTTCGGAAGAAATTCCATTTTCAAAACTATAACTTGTTAATCGAATCCGCAAATGCCACCATTTTTCCAAACCGACCCGTTCAGAAAATAGTTAATTATGTTGAAACTACTGTTTGAGAACTGCAGGAAGATCTAATGGTTTAACGCAGCGATTTCCAAACTGTGAGGTCCGCTTCCCTCGGGAGGCGGCGGCACATGTAAAGGGAAGAGAGAAATTCAATTTTCATAACAAAACATAAATTAATAAGAAAATATGTTCTTATAAATAAACTTCTGTATTATTTTATGAAAGGAAGGAAGAAGTGGAGGCGCCAAGGTTAGATTTTTTTAAAGGGAGAGGCTTTCATGTGTTAGAAAAAGTTTGCAGATTTTAGAAAGTCATTTCTTATTTAATTTAATTTTTAAGGAATTGTTTATACCGAATAAAATTCATAAATTACATCTTTTTGTTTGTTTATTACTCGTCAAGTTCAGTTATTTGGCAAATGATTGTTATTTATAGTCGCCATTAATGTTAATACGTTCATGAAAACTAACTCATAGACTTCGGTTTACTTTTTTGTCTTTTGTTGTTTTTATCTGAATTGACTGAAAGAAATTGGATTTAATCTCCTAATCACAAAAAGTTTGTTCAAAAGCTAGATACGTATTTCGGCAGCTATGCTGTCATCTTCAGTAGATGCCTTCTTCTTGATGAGATCACAAGAGAAGTCTTCTTTCAAACCACAGTCTCCAATACATTTTGATACTGAATTGACTCGTTGAAATATCTAATAATTATTTTTTCTATGGGCAATTAAAAAAGGAAAACGAAACTAATACTTGTTCCGAGCCTAGGACCCTCAGATTAAAAAACCTTCACCTTCGGCCCTCAGTTTTCAGTCCGTACCCCTGGTAGGTTATGCTTCCCTTTAAGCAAACTTGTATGATTATTGCATAAACAGATCAGCGGAAGTAAAACAGCGGCTCATGACTTTTTTGTATCCTTGCAGTCCTAACTTAGTTCCTCGTTTTGCTTTTCTCTGTACTATGTTTCAGTTTCAAACGTAAGGTGACCATACGTCCCGATTTTGGCGGGACAGTCCGGATTTCTAACAATTTGTTCCGCGTCCCGCGGAATTTTAAGAAAATCGCGCTTTTTGGAGAGAATATACTTTTTGCCCGTTCAGAATAAAAAATTCAAATTTGTATTGTAGATTGGATTATAAAATAAAAAAAAGCTATTAACCGGTTTAATGAATTTTATTAAGTCGCCATTAATGTTAATACCTTCATAAATACTAACTCATAGACTTACTTTTTTGTCTTTTGTTGTTTTTATCTGAATTGACTCGTTGAAATGTCCAATAATTATTTTTTTATAGGTAATTAAAAAAGAAAAGTTTTCATTCCATACCCCTGGTAGGTTATGCTTCCCTTCAAGCAAGCTTGTATGAATATTGCATAAACAGATGCAGTCCTAACTTATAGTGTTTTTCGCTGGCTGCACCAGAGTGCACTGAGTGTATCTCTATCTCGTTTTATTACATAAAGCTAAACCGAGATGGAGATACACTCAGTGGGCACTGAGTGAAGGAAAGAGTGGAAAGCGCTATTAGTTGCTCGTTTTGCTTTTCTCTGTAATGTGTTTCAGTTTCAAACGTAAGGTGACCATACGTCCCGATTTTGGCGGGACAGTCCGGATTTCTAACAATTTGTACTGTGTCCCGCGGAATTTTAAGAATTCCCGGCTTTTTGGAGAGAATATACTTTTTGCCAGTTCAGAATAAAAAATTCAAATTTGTGTTGTAAATTGGATTGTAAAATATAAAAAAGCTATTAACCGAGTAACTATTCGACTGGTACATCCGATAAATTAAGTTTTTTATTTATTTATTTACATTGATTTAACAGTTTTAGTTTTGGATAGTTAGTGTTAACAATTTATCAAATTTTCTATTGTATATTTTGTTAATTCAGTAATGGTGCCAAGATGTTATATGATTTTATAGTGACATTGACATTTATTATTTCAATTTAATGTTTAATGTTTTATGTTCAGTAATTAATACTTAATACTGCTTTAATTTCTGTACAAAAATGACGTCCCGCTCTCTTTCCGAAAAGTAAACTTGTTGTTCGACATTTCATTGATGAGTACTCTTTAAAAGCAATTTTTTTTGTTCGTTGGGTTGGGTTGTCCCGCCTTGCTGAAATTAAAATCTGGTTTCCATACTTATACGCCAGTTTTGGGACACCTGTGTATACCGACGCTGGCTGCTGTAATTTATAATAAAAGATAATAGTGACTATTCACCACATCCTAGTAGTTATTATTGTGATGATTCAATGAAATTAACTGACGGAGGCTACACGTCGCGCCGTAGCCTAACGCGTCATAATCTCGAAGCTTCCACAACAGTCTCTTTCCAAGACGGAATTTTCTGGGTAACTCCACAGATGGCAAGACGTATTCGAACGCGACAGTCATGCGCGACGGAACTCTCCAGACTAGAAGCTCCGAGAAAAACAGTCCGGCTATAAAAAGACGCGCGCGGAGAATGGGGCGGGTCATCAACAATTCGAAGTAGAGTTTATAAGTAATTAATCGCTCGGCTTTTGCTAAGATGAATTACTTTATAATTGTGTATTAAATAAATTAGTGTTAACGTTAAAGTCGTTAATAAATTAGTTTTAGTTTCATCGAGTATTATTTTTAAAACAAAATAAAATGTTTTATTATAAATAACGAAGAGAATCCTCAATTTAAATTAAATCAAATTTTATTCAAGACGATGTTCTGTAACAAAAATTTAATTACCCCAAATCCCCTCGCCCGCGCCTCCCGCAGTAAGCGGAGCCTGCCGGATTCTTCCGGTTTATTTTAGGCAATTTACTTTTTCCCGATTTAATAATAACAGTTCAAAAGCACTGCGATTCCTAAGGGCCGCAGGCTATTAACATGAAGAAGCCCCCGAGCACAAGAGGATTACGTTTGTTTACGAAGAGAAGGGGGCGAAAGCTGCGCTAAGAAATTGTACAAATCTTCTTTTGCATCGAAAACAAAATTCAATTTCATTTCACGTGTTGCCTCCTCACTTTTTAACTGATTGTGGGGCGGTTTCTGTAATTTAGGGCCGATTTCATAATGAGATTTTAAATTTAAAGCTACTTTAACCTAAAAAAAAATGCATTTGTTTCCCTATTCTTAAAGTGACTTTAAATTAAAGCTCCGTTAAAGTGTAATTATGAAAGCGGCGGCCATTATTAACGGGCTGTTAAAATTTAGAGGTCCTTTAAAATTTAAAATCACAGTTCTGTGATTGGTTGTTAGCGTAGCAACAAAAGTTAACAGCCCTTTAAATTCAACGCTTTTGATATACATAGAATAGGTCCCTGTGAGATGGTAACCAATTTAAATAATTTTATAAGGCCAAAGGGGTAGTAATGAAGTTGCAAGTCCGCGATTTCCCTAATTTCATCGTCTTCCTTGATTCATTTGTTCGTAAGGTCGTAAGAAGTCGAGTTGGCGGAATTAATTTTATTATTCGATTTAGAAGGATGATGACGTAAATCGTGCTGCTCGCTCAATTAGCTTGGATGCGAACTTTAAGTTCTTCGATAATTCAGAACGAGCTAATGGGCGTTTGATGTCTGGAATGCCGTTCATGATTTAATGCAGCAGCTTTCCTGTTTACGTTCAGGACAGTAATTATATAATGACTGCAGCATTTGTCTCTGAGGAGAAGGAATTTAGTTGCATTAGGGCTGGGCGGTGAGGTTTAACTCTAATCACGATCACTTTAAGTTTTAAGTTCAGTTTCAAACCCCTTCCTCCCCACTAAATTATACTTAACAATTTTTTTAAAAATTATTTTGCTTGCAGTAACATCCTCACGCTAGAAGAAGAAGAAGGAAAAAATGGGGCCCATCGCCAGGTTATTCGTAACAATATTTGTGGTCGCCGGTTTTCACGCCACTAAGGCCGTGTATAGGATCGGAGCAGGCATCGCCGACTGTACCGGACCCGCAGCCGGAGTTAATTTCGTAAGTTTGTGGCACGCAACTATTTTCCAATATCCCGCAGAGAAAGAGAAACAAGCAACTTCAAACACAGTTCGAGAACTACCCTGTTTTTTTCTCGAAACATCAAAGTTTCCCATCCCCAAGTCACACACACACACACACACACACACATATCTTTGATCCCAGACGACGAAATATAAACCTCGCCCCCGCAAAGAAAAAAAAAACTTTTCTCATACTTATGATTTTAGATGGGGTATGCTAACATCGACCAAACGGGGACTGGGTTGCATTTAAGGCAGTTTGCGAGGGCCTACATCATCGCAGACGAGCAAAAAACGATCGCCTTCGTCAGCGTGGACGTCGGCATGATCGGGTATGACATCAGAGAAAAGGTGACGAGGACCAAGAGACAGTTTCATTTTGACATATTCAAAATCCTTTTGATTTTAGGTGATAGAGAACCTGGCCGCACGGTATGGTAACACGTATAACATACAGAACGTGATCATCAGTGGAACTCACACCCACGGGGCGCCTGGTGGATTCTTGGAGCATATGATGTTGGACATCACCATCTGGGGGTTCGTCAAACAAACTTTCGATGGCCTTGTATCGGGCATAACTGAGGTAATGAGATCCTACGCTGAATTTTGGTCATCTCAGTCATTCAAACACAAAGATTACTAAGGCCAAGAGGGTTCGTAAGTTCAGAAGGTCTTAAAGATCACTAAGCCAAAAGGATCTGTTAGTTCAAGACGACTTAAAGATCACTAATGCCAAAAGGATCTGTTAGTTCAAGACGACTTAAAGATCACTAATGCCAAAAGGATCTGTTAGTTCAAGGCGACTTAAAGATCACTAATATCAAAAGGATCTGTAAGTTTAGAACGACTTAAGGATCACTACTTTTTTGGCATTATTAAATTTATACCGTCTTGAAGATCATTAAAGTCAAAAGGAACTGTTAGTTTAGAACGACTTATAGATCACCAATGCCAAAAGAAATTGTAAGTTTAGAACTTCTTATGATCACTTTTGCCAAAAAGATCTCTTAGTTTAGGACGTCTTAAAGATCACTAATGCCAAAAGGATCTGTTAATTCAGAAGATCTTAAAGATCACTGAGGTTAATAGAATCTACCGTCTCAGAATTTCTGAAAGTCCACTTCTTTTAGACCCTGTTAGGTCGAAGGGAGAACTGAGGTAAAGAGATTTTGTACTAAATTGACTCTCTTCAATCGTTCAAGCTCAAGGATTCTCAAAATCTGTTAGTTCTGTAGGTCTTAAAAGTCACGAAGGTCAATAGAATCTGTAGTTTTAGTCCACTTCATTTAGCGTGCTCTTAAAATCAACTTCTTTTAGACCTCGTTCGACCCTTGCGATGACTATATGTGGAGGGAGAACCGAGGTAAACCGGTTTTATACTAAACTGACTCACTTCAATCGTTCAAGTTCAAAGATCACCAAGGCCAAAAAGGTCTATTAGTTTTGAAGGTCGTAAAGATCACTAGGGTCCATGGAATCTGTAGTTTTAGAAGGCTTTGGAAGGCCATTTTTTTATTGCGTTGGATAATACCATTTCATTGGCCTTGTGCAGAGGGTAAAGAATCGTTCAAGCTTAAAGATCATTAAAGCCAAGATAATCTGTTAATTCTGAAGGTGTTAAAACAAATTACAGTCTTTAGAATTTGCAGTTTTAGAAAGTCTTAAAAGGCACTTCATTTAATTGCCGTTTTGGGCTTTGTGAAATAAACTTTCGATGCACTTTTGCTAAAGAGATCTTGCATTAAATTAATTGTCTCGGAGATTCCTAATATTAATTTCAAAAGGTCTTAAAGATCGCTGTTCACGAGAATCTAGGTTCAAAAGGTCTTGAAGGCCATTTATTTTAGCTTGTTAGTTACTACCGTTTTGGGCTTTGGAAAGAAAGCTTTCGATGACCTTGTGTGGGGGAATAACGAAGCTAAAACGATCTTGCATTAAATTGAATCATTTTATTCGATCGAGTTCAAAGATCTTCAAGAGCAAGATGACCTGTAGGTTCACGAGGTCTTAAAATGATTAATGTCAAGTTTAAAGGTCTTTGAAAATCTAGAGTACTATCACGAGAATCTGTTTTTTTTTTGGCCTGTTACGTATTATTGTTGTACAGGTTCTGAGAAACGAGTTTTCGATGGTTTTAAGATCTTGTACTTCTTAAACATCTCTAAGATCAAGTGATCTGCAAGCTACGAACGTCCTAAAAGCCACTTCTGTTAGCGTTTTCGATATGACTTTCTTTGATCATGCTCCTCGAAAATTATAATGATCAAGGAGGTCAATAGGTCTACTAAGTCTTAAAGGTTCATAAATTCAAGTTACTTCTTTCAGAATTTAGATATTATTTTTTGAGACGTTGTGTAACAAACTTTCGATGACCTTGTACCGGAGATAGCAAAGATAAAGCGATTTCGAACCACTTTTCTTGGGTCAAGTTCAAAGAACTTCAAGACCAAGAAGACCTCCTACCTCTTTTGGGATTCTTCAATTTTTTATTATCCTCCAAATCAGCCTTCGTCCAATTAATGATTTCGAACCACTTTTTTTAGATCAAGTTCAAAGAACTTCAAGACCAAGAAGACCTGTTGTCTCTTTTGAGATTCTTCAATTTATTTATTGTCCTCCAAAACAGCATTCAACCAATAATGACATCTCTCTCTGGGAACTGCGATTGAACTCCTGTGGTTCTTGATGATGGACCTTTGGTGTATGAGGAGTAGATCTCGTTGCTGAGGGTCAAACTAATTCTTGTACGAAGTTCAAAAGGCTTCAAGATCAAGAGGACCTGTGGTTTCAGATTCATTTACCTTGGGTTTCTTCAATTTTTCGTTGCCCTCCAAATCAGTCTTTGTCCAACAATGTCATCTGTCTTGGGAACTGCGAAGTTTTCCATCGTTCTCGATAGATCTTTGACACGGCAGATTCCATCCCAGCAATAGTTCTTGAGGAGGGTGGCGATGACCGATGATCGATCAGGCTCATTATCTTTAGCGTTAAGTTCAAAGATCTTCAAAACCAAGAGGATTTGTTGCTTCGGATAGATTTTTTCGGATTGCGGGGGCGATCCTTCGAAATAACTTCCATTTCTCAATGACGAAAAGTTCCATGGACTTATTGGATCGTTGATTTTCAACTTGGCATTGAGAGGGCTCCTTGATGAAACGAAACTGAAATTGTGGCTGGAGAGGTCGACTGCTACATATTTTTCGAGCCCTTCTTAGGTTTGATTTTCCTAGCAATTTGGATCGAAATCCACACAGGTTTCTTAGTGAAATCGAAATATTTGGCCAAGGAATGAGGAATCTCTTGGGATTTCGAAATGCGTACCATAGAATGCAGATACATCTTCTGTCTTATAATTCGGGAAGCATGTGGTAGATGAGAAGCAATGTTTCGGGTGTTCAAGGTTCAAATTAAGTAGGGCGCCACTGAAGATTGATAATCCCTTTAGTTCCCTGCCTTACGATCAATTTTTTTTTTGCCGGCTTTTAGATTTTTCTTATTTCGCCCTGGTCGAATGGCCAACCACTTTCTTTTTTTCCAATTTCTCTGTTTACCTTCAACTGCGACGTCCCATGTTTCCCTCAGTTTCCTGATTCGAGGGCTACTAATATTAAGAGGGCCAGCGGGTTTAAAAAGTCATGCATTTCTTATAATTTTCTTCAAAATTCGGCTTTGACCATCTTCGACAGTGTGATGGGGGTCTTATATTTTGTACGTAATTTGCATCTGGCAAGTCTTCCGTTCTTGTTATGTTTCCAAAGCGTCTTAGTTATTTAATCTGACGTAAAAATTCTTGGCAGGCAATGATTCAAGCTCACGAAACTATGGTTGAAGGCAGGATATATTTCAATTCGGGAGAACTTCTGGACGTCAACATAAACAGAAGTCCGGCCTCCTACGAAAGAAACTCGGAGCTGGAACGAGAGCAGTAAGTCCAAAAATGTTCCCAAAATAATTCGAAAGCCCAAAATGAACACCAACCACTTTAGGTATGAGTATGACGTCGACAAGACCATGGAACAGCTCAAGTTCGTTGCGACTGCCACCGATGAAATCATCGGCGTCATCAATTGGTTCCCGATACACCCGGTCTCCATGAACAACACCAACCACCTCATCTCCTCCGACAACGTGGGCTACGCGTCCGTCTTGCTGGAGAAATATTTAAACAACGGCGCTTTCCCCGGGCAAGTAAGTACCTGAATTAGGCGACTTTCCCAAATTTAATGGATCGATTAGGGTAGCATAGTTGCTGGGTTTGCCTCGTCGAATTTAGGAGACGTCTCCCCGAACATCAGGGGTCCCATTTGCGTCAACACCGGCGCAGAATGCGATCGGGTCACCAGCACGTGTGACGGAGCGGCGCAGTACTGCATCGCATCCGGTCCAGGTGAAGACATGTTCGAAAGCACCAAAATCATCGCGGAGCGACTCTACGCGAAGGGCTTGGTAAATTCCCTACAAGCCAATTGGGATTGTCCCTCAAATCAACTAAACCATTGCAGGAGTTACTGACGGCGGCTGGAGCTCGCGAAATCCAGGGGGCCATCGACGTCATCCATCAGTTTATTGACGTACCATCCCAGGAGGTTTCTTATCATCTGGGGAGCGGAGCACCGATCACTGTAAGACATCTTAAATACCGCCGACAATGATTTTTTGAGTATACAAAAGAAAATTTAAGGGTAGGGGTTGCGCGGCTGCGATGGGGTACAGCTTCGCTGCTGGCACCATAGACGGACCAGGTCCTTTCAGCTTCACTCAAGGCATGACGACGGGGGACGGACTTTGGGATTTCGCAAGGGATTTACTGGCGCCCCCCTCCGCTGAAGACATAGCTTGCCAGGCGCCCAAACCCATACTTCTTGCCGTGGGGAGGGTAGGGGTACTAATATGCGTCGCTTCAAAAATAATAATGAGATTTCAACTATCTAGATGATCCAACCTTACGATTGGTTACCCAGTATCGTATCCACGCAATTGGCTATGATCGGTGATATTGCCATCGCGGCTGTCCCTGGGGAACTTACCACGATGGCCGGCAGGAGATTGAAAAGCGTGATACGAAACGCCATGGTTCTCGACCATGGCGCCCCAGAAACATCGAGGGTTATCATCGCAGGTCTTAGTAATCACTATACGAATTATATCACCACCTACGAGGAGTATCAAGTAAGTTTTGGCCGCTTAGACTTTTTTGCGTTTACTGACAACTGACGTTTGGAAGACTTCCGCCGCCTCAGTCTTCGGTCGATAAAGCTTGCGTCTGTCCAGTCTAGAAGTTCATCTGGAATGAAAATTTCCATCTTCATTCCAGAAGAACTTCTGGAACTTTCAGGAATGAAGATTTCCAACTTCATTCCAGAAGAACCCCCAAGCTCCATTGATCAAAGACTACGGCCATGGAAGTCTTCCAATTTAAGGGGTATTTTTTTTAAATCTTGAATTTGGTATCATTATTAACCTCAAAACATATGTAATACATAAGTGTTGATGGAATTGATGTTTGGAAGACTTCAGCGGCTGCAGTCTTTGGTCGATGAAGCTTGCGTCTGTCCAGTCTAGAAGTTCTTCTGGAATGAAAATTTCCATCTTCATTCCAGAAGAACTTCTGGAACTTTCAGGAATGAAGATTTCCAACTTCATTCCAGAAGAAGCCCCAAGCTCCATCGACCAAAGACTACGGCCACGGAAGTCTTCCAATTTGAGGGGTATTTTTGTTTCTAAATCTTGAATTTGGTATCATTATTAACCTCAAAACATATGTAATACATAAGTGTTGATGGAATTGATGTTTGGAAGACTTCAGCGGCTGCAGTCTTCGGTCGATGAAGCTTGCGTCTGTCCAGTCTAGAAGTTCTTCTGGAATGAAAATTTCCATCTTCATTCCAGAAGAACTTCTGGAACTTTCAGGAATGAAGATTTCCAACTTCATTCCAGAAGAACCCCCAAGCTCCATCGACCAAAGACTACGACCATGGAAGTCTTCCAATTTAAGAGGTATTTTTTTTAATCTTGAATTTGGTATCATTATTAACCTCAAAACATATGTAATACATAAGTGTTGATGGAATTGATGTTTGGAAGACTTTAGCGGCCGCAGTTTTCGGTCGATGAAGCTTGCGTCTGTCCAATCTAGAAGTTCTTCTGGAATGAAAATTTCCGTCTTCATTCCAGAAGAACTTCTGGAACTTTCAGGAATGAAGATTTCCAACTTCATTCCAGAAGAAGCCCCAAGCTCCATCGACCAAAGACTACGGCCATGGAAGTCTTCCAATTTGAGGGGTATTTTTGTTTCTAAATCTTGAATTTGGTATCATTATTAACCTCAAAACATATGTAATACATAAGTGTTGATGGAATTGACGTTTGGAAGACTTCAGCGGCTGCAGTCTTCGGTCGATGAAGCTTGCGTCTGTCCAGTCTAGAAGTTCTTCTGGAATGAAAATTTCCATCTTCAGTCCAGAAGAACTTCTGGAACTTTCAGGAATGAAGATTTCCAACTTCATTCCAGAAGAAGCCCCAAGCTCCATCGACCAAAGACTACGGCCATGGAAGTCTTCCAATTTAAGGGGTATTTTTTTTAAATCTTGAATTTGGTATCATTATTAACCTCAAAACATATGTAATACATAAGTGTTGATGGAATTGATGTTTGGAAGACTTCAGCGGCTGCAGTCTTCGGTCGATGAAGCTTGCGTCTGTCCAATCTAGAAGTTCTTCTGGAATGAAAATTTCCGTCTTCATTCCAGAAGTACTTCTGGAACTTTCAGGAATGAAGATTTCCAACTTCATTCCAGAAGAAGCTCCAAGCTCCATCGACCAAAGACTACGACCATGGAAGTCTTCCAATTTAAGAGGTATTTTTTTTTAATCTTGAATTTGGTATCATTATTAACCTCAAAACGTATGTAATACATAAGTGTTGATGGAATTGATGTTTGGAAGATTTCAGGGGCTGCAGTCTTCGGTCGATGAAGCTTGCGTCTGTCCAATCTAGAAGTTCTTCTGGAATGAAAATTTCCGTCTTCATTCCAGAAGAACTTCTGGAACTTTCAGGAATGAAGATTTCCAACTTCATTCCAGAAGAAGCCCCAAGCTCCATCGACCAAAGACTACGGCCATGGAAGTCTTCCAATTTGAGGGGTATTTTTGTTTCTAAATCTTGAATTTGGTATCATTATTAACCTCAAAACATATGTAATACATAAGTGTTGATGGAATTGACGTTTGGAAGACTTCAGCGGCTGCAGTCTTCTTTCGATGAAGCTTGCGTCTGTCCAGTCTAGAAGTTCTTCTGGAATGAAAATTTCCATCTTCAGTCCAGAAGAACTTCTGGAACTTTCAGGAATGAAGATTTCCAACTTCATTCCAGAAGAACCCCCAAGCTCCATTGATCAAAGACTACGGCCATGGAAGTCTTCCAATTTAAGGGGTATTTTTTTTAATCTTGAATTTGGTATCATTATTAACCTCAAAACATATGTAATACATAAGTGTTGATGGAATTGACGTTTGGAAGACTTCATCAGCCGCAGTCTTCGGTCGATGAAGCTTGCGTCTGTCCAGTCTAGAAGTTTTTCTGGAAAGAAAATTTCCATCTTCATTCCAGAAGAACTTCTGGAACTTTCAGGAATGAGGATTTCCAACTTCATTCCATAAGAACCCCCATGCTCCATCGACCAAAGACTACGGCCACGGAGGTCTTTCAATTTTCGTTTTTAAATCTTGAATTTGGTATCATTATTAACCTCAAAACATATGTATACATAAGTGTTGATGGAATTATTATTTTTTTTGCGTGCAGCTTCAGCGTTACGAGGGTGCCTCAACAGTTTACGGCCCCCACACTTTAGGTATATACCAAACGCAGTACGTGAAGTTAACGAACGCACTCATGCAGGTTAGAGATGCGCTCCTGGGCGTGATTAGTCAATGACTAATGATGTTGACCTTGCAGCACGAGACGGTGGAAGAAGGGCCGCGTCCCCCCACTTTCGACGCCAGCAGATTCTACTCACTCGTCGCGGGGGTCGTTCTGGACATGTATGACGTCATCTACAAGTACGGCTACTGCGTAACCGAACCACCAGCGCAAGTGACACGTGGTACAACCGTGTTGGTAGAATTCGTAAGTACGAATTTCTAAGCTCTAGACTGCTCGGCGTTATTAAATTGTTGAAATATTCAGAGCTGCTTAATAAGAAGAGTGTTGTGTTAAATTAAACGTCGGTTGTTAAAATCCCCATGCCCTAAAAGAAAAAAAAAATGAAGCTAAATTAATAGGAGTATTTTTTTCACGCTCAGAGAACGTGTTTGGTTCGTACAGCGTGGTGTTGACTCTTAATTTTTTACACACCCTGTATTTATAATAACCACGGTCTCTCACAAATAAATCAAGAACGCGCTACTGTTTCCCACTCAACGCGAATGAAAATTGAATTAAATTTGAGAGACTATGGCCCGATTTCACAATCCAACTAAAGGAGACTTTAAAGTAAAAGTCACAATCTGAAGTGCAAATAACCACGTTTTCGCATCCCTTTTTGACATATGACTGTGACTTTTATTTTAAAGTCTCCTTTAGTTGGATTATGAAATCGGGCCTAAAGTAGTTCTTCAAGTTCGAATCTAGGGTATCTCTTCTATAGGTTTGACTAAAAATTTTTGGAATGCCCAGACAGTTCTAGACAGGTCATCGCCCCTCTGTTATGTGTGTGGCCTATCCATCAGGATGCAGGGATTCGTAATTTACATCAAACTATTTGTTCTCGTCATATTTCTCGAGGGCAAATGAAAATTGCAGCGGCTGTTTACCTGCGTGACGCCTTCTTTGTTCTTGGCGACGAACTTTTAATAAAAGCGCATCTCGCCTCCGTCATAAACAAGATGCGCCCGCCGCCGCCTCCGATGATTTAAAAAGTTCGCATATTATGTTCTTGGGGCACGCGATGATCGCGCTTCTTTGTACGCTTTGAATATAAAACGGGGAATTTAAGTTGCGATTTGCAAGTTGGCAACACTCCGCCGGAAGCCTTTTTTATGATGGCCAATCCTGCATTCATTAATGTTATTAAAGTATCAAATGCAAATAGGTTTCTATTTTATTTTTAGGTTATGTCGATGTCGAGATTGGTTGAGCTTCATTTTAATTGATTTGTAATTTTCAACAATTTTTATACTTTTTCATTTTTTTTCAATATTTAATTTATACTTGTATTAAACGGAGCTACGTTGAGATCAGTTGGGTTGAACCTTGACTTTAGTTGTACTTCAATTTAATATTTCCTTTTAATTTTTCTTGTAGATAGGGCAGTTTGACCTTGAGATTTGATGAGCTTAACTCATATCCATAAATTTTAACTTTTTTTTTATTTTCATTTTTCAAGTAGGTATTTTTTAAGTATGTTTAAAAAAATTAGTTTTGGAGAATGAAATACAATATGATATAATAAGTTGGGTGAGTTCAGTAGACCTTGAGCTCATTTTAATCTTAATATATTTTTTATATTTATACTTTTAATTTTTTCAATGTTTGTTTAAAATTTTGTTTCTTTTTTAAAGTTTTTAACTTGGGTTTAATTGAATTAGGTTTTAGTGCATTGATGTTGATTTTTTTTACTTTAATCTTTTTATTGCGTCTTGATTTTTAATTATTTTTCTTCGGTTGAATAGATTCCAGCAGTTGTGTGGTTGAGTTGGCATCGATCGAAATTTGCTTTAATCGTTTTTTCCATTTTTTACATTTCATTATTTGCTTTAGTTGAATAGAACTAGGTTAGGTTATGTTAAAGTTGTGATTGGTTGAGCTTTACTTTTAATTGATTTATAATTTTTAACAATTTTTTGACTATTTCATTTTTGCAATGATTAATTTTCTTTTGTGTTAAATGGAGTTAGATTGAGATTAGTTGATCGGTTGAATTGACCTTGACGTTAGTTGAACTTCATTTTAATTGATTTTTAATTTTTACTCTTAATTTTTCTTGTAATTTGTAATTTTTACTTGTGTTAGATGAACTCAGGTCGATGCCGGTTAGGCCAGTTTGACCTTGAGATTTGTTGAGCTTAACTTTAATCCATAAATTCGTAACATTTTTGTACTTACTTAACTTTTACGTATTTAAAAAAAAAAATTACTTTTATAGAATGGAGTACAATATGATATAATAAGTTGGGTGAGTTCAGTTGACCTTAAGCTTTGTTGAGTTTCATTTTAATCCATGTATCCAATTTAACATATTTTTTTTTCACATTAATTATACTTTTAATTTTTTTAATATTTGTTTAAAATTTTGTTTTGTTTTAAATTTTTAACTTGATCTGAATGAATGTATTACACTAAGTGCAATTAAATTGAAATGACTTTGAAAATCTTTTCCATTTAATTTTTTAACTTTAAAATCTCTTTGTTTCTTTTTTTTATTTTTAATTTATTTGCTTCGGTTGAATAGAATCGAGTTCAGTTGTTGGGTTGACCTTGGTCGAAATTCGCTTTAATCGTTTTCTAATTTTTTTAATTTTCACTTTTGCTTCAATCGAATAGAATTGGGTTTAGGAGTTCAATTGAATTAGGTTGACCTTGAGATTTGTTCAGCTTGATTTTTTACTTTTTTTTAAATATTTCTTGATTTTTTGCTTGGGTTGATTGGAGTTAGTTTGGGTTCAGTTGGATTGGATAGACATTGAAATTCTTTATGTACTTTAATTTTTTTTGCTTGGTTGACCTTGAGATTCAACTGAACTTAATTTTTATTGTTTGTTAATTTTATTATTTTATATTTATTGTTAATATTGTTGATGTAATTATTCGTTAACTTTTTCGATTAATTTTTTTCATTCGATTGTTTTTAATTTTTGTTAATCTTTTTGATTTAATAATTCGTAGATATTTTTTCTTTAATTTTCTTTTAAATCTTATAATTTTAATTTTTTGTTTGTTTTAAAGTTTTTGCTTGGTTTACCTACAAATATAGTACAGGTTGAGTTTACCTTGACTTTGAACTCCATTGTAGTTCAGTTTGTAATTTTTGAAGATTCTTTTGTGTTTTGTTTAATTCATAACATATTTAAGTTTTCCTTTTTCCTTATTGATTGATTCTTTGAGATTTGTCATTTTTGAGCTTAAGATTATTTGTGTTTTAGTTCATTTCGTGTTTGATTTTAAGACTTTTTTTAAGATTTAATTTAATTGTAATCTTGTTTTCTGCTTTTAAATTTTGAATCTTGACCTTGAGATTCCATTTAACTTCTTTTTTACGTTTTATTTCTTTGTTAATTTTTTATTTGTCGGTGTTGTTAATATTTCTTATTCGTTATTTTTTTTCGATTGATTTTTCACTTGATTCTTTGGGTTTTTTAAAATTTTTGTTAACCGTTTTTATTTAATTTGTTAATCTTTTTTATTTAATTTTTTGTTATAACTTTAATTTTTTGTTTTATTTTCTGTTTGAGTTTTGCTTGGGTTATCTACAGATATAATGCAGATGAGTTGACCTTAACTTTGAACCCGATCGCTATTTATTGATTGTCGTTGGGATGGGTTGACCTTGAGATTCAATTGCAGTTAATTTTTTTACGTTTTATTTGTTTGTTAACTTTTTATTTGTAATTGTTGTTAATATTTTTAAAAGGAAGTTAGGCCAGGAAAATAATTTTATTTTCTATTTTCTTTTGTTGTTATCTCCAAGTTGCCACCATGTTACACCTTGGTTATACTGTCCTGATGAGGTCTAACAAGATCGAAACGTACGTCGGCAGTTACTATCCCTTGCCAATTTGCCACTAATAACTATCCACTTAATATTTTTGATTTAATTATTCGTTAATTATTTTGATTTAATTATTTGACTTGATCTTTTGTTATTACAAATATAATACATAATTGAAGAATTCATCTTTAGAGTTTTGTTTCAATTGGACTAAACCTGTTTTATGGGACTTTTAAGTTTTAATTTTTCGTGATTTTCGTTGATTTATTTTGTTTTAATAATTTTTGAGCTTTACGTTTTAGTTTTCTTTTTTCGTATTTAATTTTGATTTAACGATTTTTTTAAAGATTTAATTGAAATGTAATTTCCTCCTTTTAATTATTTGCTTTGATTAAGCTGGCACGAGTTGGGTTGGGTTGACCTTGAAATTCGATTGAATTTAAATTTAATTTTTCAAAAATGAATTAAAAAGGCTCTCATTTTAATCACCAAAACGACGATTAATAAGTCCCTGCCTCAGTTTTCATCCGTGCGATCACTCGAAATCGGAGTGTGTGCCGCTGCGACGGTACTATTTCATCCTCGCTTTATTAATCACCACGAAAAGGAAAAATGAATGTATTTCACGCTTTACGAGTTAGATTGGGTTGACCTTGAAATTCGATTAAAGTTAAATTTAATTTTTCAAAGAAAAATTAAAACAGCTCTCATTTTAATCACCAAAACGAGGATTAAAAAGTCCCTGCCTCAGTGTTTATCCATCCGATCACTCGAAATCGGGTTGTGTGCCGCTGCGACGGTACTATTTGATCCTCGCTTTATTAATCACCACGAAAAAGAAAAATGAATGTATTTCTCGCTTTTCCTTGTTTGTAGCCTTCTGCCATTCGAGTTAAAGTCAAACATCGTTTCTCAACCCTTTTTCTCACAGATGCTAGACCGCAGTTACAGTTTTTTTTTTTTTTTTTTAGTTGTACAAACCTAATTTCTCACAGTTTCTTTTATGTACCTTTATTCCTAAAGCCTTGGAGGTAATTTGGAGGCTTAATTTCATAATAAGGAAACAATTTATTTTTTATTAAAGGGTGTGTACTAACAAAGAGATTTTGTAGATAGCTGGACATCCACGTAACAACTTGATGCACGGAAAATCCTTCCTTCTAGTTCAAAGACAAGTCGGAACTAATTGGGAAACCGTAGCCACAGATGCTTTCTGGGAAACGAGGTAAATTAATAAAAAAAATAAACAAATAAATCAAGCGCCCTCTTACCTAAACGAAAAGGAGTAAACAGAGCGCACTGCGGAAAAGCCGCGGCAGATTCAATTCGAATTACTCTAGGGAGGAAAGAATTTTCAAAGGCCCTGAAATAATTATTTGCACCGCGTTTGAATTTGTCTGGCAAAGCATTTTAAAGGGTTTTCATATTTACTAGATGGATTTTTTTTTGTTTTTTTTTTTTTTCATTCAAAGCAAAATGTTATTAAGTATACAGAAAGCACAGCTCTCAAATTACCATAAAAATATCCGGCGACCATAACAGATAAATAATGGACGCCAAAAACAAAAATGCAAAATACCGCTTGCATTATTGATTCATTTTTATTTTATCTGTTTATTTTTTGAATAGGTACACCTGGGAACGGACCTATCTAGCGGCTAGCCAGGCTAAAATCGAGTGGGACGTTGATGAAAACGTGGTGGCTGGAACCTATCGCATTTGCCATTTCGGTTATGCCAAGTCCTTATTCGGGAAAGCTGCTCCGTACGAGGGATGTTCAAGAACTTTCCAAGTGACGCAGCCAAATTGAGAGAATTGCGAAGCAATCTTGGCCAGTCAGACTTTCTTGCCCTGTTATTGTTAATAAAAAAAAGAAAGCTATTTAATATAAAATGAACGTTTTTTTAATTTTTTTCTGACGCTCCCCCCCCCCACCCCCGCAAATTTACTCAGAAAAAAAGTTTCGAATAAAACGAGATATGACAGCTGCATCTTCATCTTCTTCACGTATGTATAACAAATAGTTCAAGGCCGTTACGTTTCGCGTTGCAAAACTGCATCACGTTGTTTAATTTGTGCAATTAATTTAAATCTACAGAAATCTGGATTCCTACACTGCCCATGTATAATAATCAGAAGTATCCTGTTCGTTATGGGTCAATTAATTTATTTTGTTTTCTTTGTGCTTTAGTTTTTTCTTTTTGTTCTTCTCTGTTTTTACTTCAACTTTTCATGTTTGTTTCGCTTTTATCTCCTTCCATTCTTGCCGAATTAACATTATTGTCCTGTGTTTCATTGAATTTGAATAGTCTCTGCTTTCTCTTTCTTTTATTTTTGGTGATACTGTTCGTGGTATGTATTTTGTTATTTGTTTCTTTCTCGATTACTCAAGCTTGTTACTGCCCAATTCACTTTATTTTACTTTACTTTGTACTTTATTTCCAGTTCATTTTGTCCGATTTGATTATTTTTGATTCAGTCTCTTCTTTCAGTTTGTTTTTAGTTTTTAGTGTTCTTCCACTTCATGGTTTTTCTTTGTTTCATTCGAATTTTCGTTTCGCTTTGTTTTTCTGCATTTCCTCTGTGTCAAATTATTTTCTTTTTCTTTTGTATTTCTTCGACCTTTCTTCCCATGCTTTCATTTAATTCTCGAACAACCTCCTGGAAAATCGCAAGTCTTTCTTTGGTCATCTGTTCCATAGTGTTTTATTGCTTGTTTCGTTTATTTATTTGACTTTATTTCTATGGCGTTTCTTCTTCCTTTTTAATAATAATGGTAATAATAATGAATAAATTGGACAAGTCGTTTTTGGTCTACAGTGGGAATGTCGAGCTACGTCTCTGCTGATGAAGTCCCAAACATGGCTGAAACAGCTGTACAGAGGCTGCTCGAGGTTTTCACTGCAATCAAAAACGATTTGCAGCAATTTTTTTTAGATAATAATAATAACAACACCTCGTCATTCATTATGTCGATCAAATATTGCTTCTTGAAAAAGGTAATGCTATCCAAGGATTGATTAAGTGGTAAGTCCACACGAAAACAATGAAGATCCAAGGGGGTTGCATTAAAAAAGAAGAACTAATGAAAGGGAAGGAGTGCGAATGCTGACAGAAGCACACGTTTCATTCTGAGTTGGATTTGGTTCTTGTAACCGGACTTTAATCGCCAAGGCGCATTTAGTTCTTCGAGCCGGATTTGATTTGTTAAGTCGGATTTGGCTCTTCAAGCAGTAGGTGAAATTATTAAGGAAAATTAAAGTAAAGAGAAAAAATAACAAAACTAAGAAGAAAAAAAAAACTCAAAAAAAGGCACTAAGGCATATAAAGAAAATTGATTGGGGAAAGAAACCGGGTAGAAATGAACTTCTTCCCGAGGTAAAACAGTCGCCGAAATTTTAAATAAATAAAGCAAATAATTTTAAAGACAGAAGAGAAAAAAATGCAATTTGCAATAACAAAAAAAAATAATTATACTAAAATACTTATTAAGGAATTTAAATAAATAATAAAAAAATTGCAAGAAAACAACGGCTGGTTCGCTCGCATTAAGACAATTAATTGAAAAAGCAAAAAAGAAAATAAATGTGTGGGAAAAGAAATAAAACTAAAGCGGCGGCGAAAACTTTTTGAGAATATAGTTTGAAAATGAACGTAGAAAAGAGGCGCCAATTAAAAAAAAAATAATAATAAACAGGAAAAGTTGAAAAAAATCTTCAAAAGAGAGAAAAATAAATAAATAAAAAATATAGATGCATGAATGAAAAGAAATCGACATGAGATAATATAGAAAAAAAAGAGCGTATTAAACATTAACAAATTCTCACGAGCAAGAACTGTACGAAAATATTAAGAAAATTGTTTAAAAAAAAACAATAAATAACAAAGAAAATAATTACAATAAAATTATTATTAAGGAAATTAAATAAATAAATTGAAAGAAGAAATAAAACATAAGGGTTGGCTCGCATTAAGACAATTTATTTAAAAAGAGAAAAAATAACAAAACTAAGAAGAAAAAAAAACTCAAAAAAAGGCACTAAGGCATATAAAGAAAATTGATTGGGGAAAGAAACCGGGTAGAAATGAACTTCTTCCCGACGAATGAGGCAAAACAGTCGCCGAAATTTTAAATAAATAAAGCAAATAATTTTAAAGACAGAAGAGAAAAAATTGCAATTTGCAATAACAAAAAAAAAAATAATTAGACTAAAATACTTATTAAGGAATTTAAATAAATAATAACAAAATTGCAAGAAAACAACGACTGGTTCGCTCGCATTAAGACAATTAATTGAAAAAGCAAAAAAGAAAATAAATGTGTGGGAAAAGAAATAAAACTAAAGCGGCGGCGAAAACTTTTTGAGAATTTAGTTTGAAAATGAACGTAGAAAAGAGGTGCCAATTTAAAAAAAAAGAAAATAATAAACAGAAAAAGTTAAAAAAAAATCTTCAAAATAAAGAAAAATAAATAAATAAAAAATATAAATGCATGAATGAAAAGAAATCGACATGAGATAATATAGAAAAAAAAGAGCGTATTAAACATTAACAAATTCTCACGAGCAAGAACTGTACGAAAATATTAAGAAAATTGTTTAAAAAAAACAATAAATAACAAAGAAAATAATTACAATAAAATTATTATTAAGGAAATTAAATAAATAAATTGAAAGAAGAAATAAAACATAAGGGTTGGCTCGCATTAAGACAATTTATTTAAAAAGAGAAAAAATAACAAAACTAAGAAGAAAAGAAAACTCAAAAAAAGGCACTAAGGCATATAAAGAAAATTGATTGGGGAAAGAAACCGGGTAGAAATGAACTTCTTCCCGACGAATGAGGCAAAACAGTCGCCGAAATTTTAAATAAATAAAGCAAATAATTTTAAAGACAGAAGAGAAAAAATTGCAATTTGCAATAACAAAAAAAAAATAATTAGACTAAAATACTTATTAAGGAATTTAAATAAATAATAAAAAAATTGCAAGAAAACAACGACTGGTTCGCTCGCATTAAGACAATTAATTGAAAAAGCAAAAAAGAAAATAAATGTGTGGGAAAAGAAATAAAACTAAAGCGGCGGCGAAAACTTTTTGAGAATTTAGTTTGAAAATGAACGTAGAAAAGAGGTGCCAATTTAAAAAAAAAGAAAATAATAAACAGAAAAAGTTTAAAAAAAATCTTCAAAATAAAGAAAAATAAATAAATAAAAAATATAAATGCATGAATGAAAAGAAATCGACATGAGATAATATAGAAAAAAAAGAGCGTATTAAACATTAACAAATTCTCACGAGCAAGAACTGTACGAAAATATTAAGAAAATTGCTTAAAAAAACAATAAATAACAAAGAAAATAATTACAATAAAATTATTATTAAGGAAATTAAATAAAGAAATTGAAAGAAGAAATAAAACA
This sequence comes from Prosopocoilus inquinatus, assembly GCA_036172665.1. Classification (NCBI taxonomy): domain Eukaryota; kingdom Metazoa; phylum Arthropoda; class Insecta; order Coleoptera; family Lucanidae; genus Prosopocoilus; species Prosopocoilus inquinatus. Next base: position 9,116,049 of record CM069871.1, on the reverse strand, counting down.
CAACGGTTGGCTCGCATTAAGACAATTTATTTAAAAAGGAAAATCAAAGTGTAGGGGAAAAAAAATAAAAACCAAAATGGCAGTGAAAATTTTAAGAAATTAGTTTGAAAATAAACACAGGAAAGGGACGCTAATTTAAAAAAAAAAGAAGAAAATTATAAATAACACGAGAAACAAGTGATGAACAAGTTAAAACAACCTGATCGTTAAAACAGAAATAACATAAATAATGCAAAAAAAAACACAGATGCACGAATGAAAAGAAACCGACACAAAGAAACAATAATAATAGTAAAATTTAAAAAAAAACAGTTTGAAATGAACGTACGAAAGCAACGTTAATTAAAAGAAAGAAAATAGGTAAATAAAGAAAATAAATAAAATACGAGAAACAAGGAATAAAAAAAATTAAAAAAGAAAAAACAGGAAAAAATCGTCTTAAGAGAACAATAACAATGATAGAACGACTTCTGTAGAAAAACAAATGATCGTCGACAGAACTTACTGAACATTAAAAAATTATTAGTATAAAAAATTAACATAAAAATGGTGATGTACAGTATGTCCCCGAATTGAGTTTACAAGTGGGAAAATTCGTTTGCAAGGAATACAAAAAAAAAAACAGTTAAGGGATGCTCTTGCATCTTTACGGTTTATATAAAGTTTAAAAAGGTGGTTTTGTTTTTTTTTTTTTGTTTTCGGTTTTAACAATATACTGTATTAAAGTTGAAATTTTAATTACAGATAGATTCTTTGTACATCAAGCAAAACTTACTTTTCTTTTGGAGTTGTTACGTAAAATTAAAAATCAATTTTCTTTGCCTCTTGTAAACTAAATCCAGCGACATACTGTATATAAAATTAAAAAAAAGAGAACTCAAGCGTACGAAACAAAACAAGAAGTATAATATAATACAAAAATAATATATAAAATATAATAAAGAACTTCACCTGTGTGTAGAAATAATGAACAATAATTGGCAAGACTATTTAAAAAAGAGTGTAAAGAGGATTGGTCCTGGAATGGATCCCTGAGGTACTCCGACTTTTGTGCATTGCTTTTTGGAAAGTATTTATTTGTTTATTTTTTCAATTTGCTTTTTTTTATTTTGAGGGGTTCTCATACGATAGTTTAAAAATAAATTCGAATTACGATGGATCAATCAAACGCGCATCAAATAAAAAGAATTTTTTTTTCCTACTTTTGGAAGTACGTACTACAATGAATTGAAAACTTTTTCCGCTTCATTTATTTATCGACGAATCAAATTACTTATTTCAATGAAAATTTCGTTATTGAACGAATCGTAATTCAAGCGTGACAATAAATATCAAGTGTCGAACTGCGAAGTACGCGTTCACGTTAAACGGCGTAAAAGAATTTCCAATTTTCACGCATCGTCTGCAGGAATTTTTTTTTTTTCACCATAGGATTTAATAACTCCCACGCCAGATGGCTCTTTGTCGATATTTCCACCGCTTGAGCACACAAAAAGCCATAGAAAATGCTAAATGCTAAAGCAATGTCGTCGCTGAGCTTCTTTTTTGTGCTGGTTTCACGCGTTCGTGATGTGACGGTGATGGCCTTGCAAAAGTGGTTTATAGTTAAAAAAAAAAAAAAATTTAGAGCATGTTTTCCAGAAGACGGCGAGGCGATTTTAATCCGAATAACAAAATTTTTGTTTACGACTAAAGACCACTCAGTCTTATTTGTTCGTCGAAAACTATTATTTCGTGTTTCCGTTTTTTTATTTCTTTTTTTAAAAAGGCAAATGATGTAATATCATACCTTTGTAAGTAAAAAAAAGATAGATAAAGGAATAGGGAAAAACCGGAGAGGAATGACAATAAATTAAACAAAAAAAAAAAAAACTGACCGGCAAGGACGATAAACATCACATCAGGTTGGAAATGGAAAGTTTTCGCTTTGATTGCAAATATCTGCCGTTCACGGCAGAAAAGATGAGGAAGTTCAAAGGTGCAACGCAAATAGAAATAACGTTTTAGACACTCATTTATAATCAGAGTTAGGACATTTGGGGTGTTGCCATGGCTACGCATACAATGCACGTTATTCAGTTGTCATCGCATTGCGTAACCGTAGCAACACGTCCGCAATCTACTTTTGTAAGGCAAGTATTTAATTATATCAGTTTAAACATCTCGTACGTAAAAAAATAAATAATAATTTATTAATATTAATTAACTTGCGATAAGTTATTTTATTAATTTAAATAAACTAATAAAGAAGTCACGAAGCCTTGCCTTAACCTTAACATTTTTTAAATCGTAAATGAAAAGAGAAAAGGGACTAACAATTATGTACACTTTTTAAAGTCTTTGCTTTTTAGTTCAAATTATCTTCTTAACAACAATTCCATAATTGAAGTTGATTCTTGTCCGATGAAAATTGTAAGTGGAAAGTTTTTTTAAACTTGAGCCGGACGAAGTTATATATCTATAGCGAAACGTTGAGTGTGTTCCCATCATATTTCTGTCCGGTTCAAGTTCAAAAAAAAATTATACTAATAATTTAATATTTAAACCCCCCAATAATGTTGATCTTGAATATTTCTTCGCGCGATTCTTTGCTTAGGAAACTCAATTTTAATTCGAAATGGTTTCAATTATTGATCTCATATCAACTAATTCAGTTCGTAAGAGAATTCGTTTCCTGTTCTGCGAAATGTAGACTAGAAAAGAATCGACTGAATAAATAAATTAAAAAAAAAAACTGTATTTGAAATTATTGCAACAATGAGCGTACGACAGAGAGAGAAAAGGGACGGACGAAAAATTCTGTACACCTTTTAAGGCCTTTGTTAGTTTCGAAGCAACTATTTTATATTTAAACGTGTCAATAACGAAGGTCTTAAATATTTCTTCGCGCGATTCGATGCTTAGGAAGCTGAATTTTAATTCAAAATGGTTTGAATTGTTGATCTCAAATCAACTAATTCATTTCCTTAAAGAATTATTTTCCTCTTCTGCGGAATGAAGACTAGAAAAGAATCGATTGAATAAATAAATTAAAAAAAACTGCATTTGAAATTATTGCAACAATGAGTGTACGACAGAGAGGGGGAAGGGACGGACAATTCTGTACACCTTTTAAGGCCTTTGTTAGTTTCTAATTTTTTTAAGCAACAATTTTATATTTAAACATGCCAATAACGAAGGTCTTAAATATTTCATCGCGTGATTCGGTGTTTAGGGAACTCAATTTTAATTCGAAATGGTTTCAATTATTGATCTCATATCAACTAATTCAGTTCGTAAGAGAATTCGTTTCCTGTTCTGCGGAATGTAGACTAGAAAAGAATCGACTGAATAAATAAATTAAAAAAAAAAACTGTATTTGAAATTATTGCAACAATGAGCGTACGACAGAGAGAGAAAAGGGACGGACGAAAAATTCTGTACACCTTTTAAGGCCTTTGTTAGTTTCTAATTTTTCGAAGCAACTATTTTATATTTAAACGTGTCAATAACGAAGGTCTTAAATATTTCTTCGCGCGATTCGATGCTTAGGAAGCTGAATTTTAATTCAAAATGGTTTGAATTGTTGATCTCAAATCAACTAATTCATTTCCTTAAAGAATTATTTTCCTCTTCTGCGGAATGAAGACTAGAAAAGAATCGATTGAATAAATAAATTAAAAAAAACTGCATTTTAAATTATTGCAACAATGAGTGTACGACAGAGAGGGGAAAGGGACGGACAATTCTGTACACCTTTTAAGGCCTTTGTTAGTTTCTAATTTTTCGAAGCAACTATTTTATATTTAAACGTGTCAATAACGAAGGTCTTAAATATTTCTTCGCGCGATTCGATGCTTAGGAAGCTGAATTTTAATTCAAAATGGTTTGAATTGTTGATCTCAAATCAACTAATTCATTTCCTTAAAGAATTATTTTCCTCTTCTGCGGAATGAAGACTAGAAAAGAATCGATTGAATAAATAAATTAAAAAAAACTGCATTTTAAATTATTGCAACAATGAGTGTACGACAGAGAGGGGAAAGGGACGGACAATTCTGTACACCTTTTAAGGCCTTTGTTAGTTTCTAATTTTTCGAAGCAACTATTTTATATTTAAACGTGTCAATAACGAAGGTCTTAAATATTTCTTCGCGCGATTCGATGCTTAGGAAGCTGAATTTTAATTCAAAATGGTTTGAATTGTTGATCTCAAATCAACTAATTCATTTTCTAAAAGAATTATTTCCCTCTTCTGCGGAATGACGACTAGAAAAGAATCGATTGAGTAAATAAATTAAAAAAAGAACTGCATTTGAAATTATTGCAACAATGAGTCTACGATAGAGAGAGGGAAAGGGATAGAAAATTCTGTACACTTTTTAAGGTCTTTGTTAGTTTCTAATTTTGTAGAAGCAACAATTTTATATTTAAACACGCCAATAATATAGGCCCTGAATATTTCTTCGCACAATTCGGTGTTTAAGAAAGTAAAGTTTAATTCTAAAAGGTTTCAATTAACGAACTATAATCAATTAATTTAGTTCGTAAAAGAATTTTCCGCTCTTCTGCGGAATACAGGATAGAAATAATCGACTGAATAAATCAACCTGTAATCGAGATTGCAACATTGAGTGTACGATAGAGAGAGGAAAGAGACGAGAAATTCTGTACACTTTTTCAGGCCTTTGTGTTTTTTTCGAAGCAACAAGCGTACGACAGAGAAAGGAAAGGGACGGAAAATTCTATATACTTTTTAAGGCCTTTGTTAGTTTCTAATTTTTTCGAAGCAACACTTTTATATTTAAACACGCCAATAATGTAGGTCCTGAATATTTCTTCGCGCGATTAGGAAACTAAAGTTGAATTTACGAATTCAACTTTATTCGATCTCAAAACATTTAATTCAGTTCGTAAAAGAATTTTTCGCTGAGTGTACGATAGAGAGAGAAAAGGGACGAGAAATTCTGTACGCTTTTTAAGGCTTTTGTTAGTTGCTAATTTTTCTGAGCATTTTGCCTAAAAAAGCTTGCGAAAATAGTCGCTGTGATCAAGACAAAGGCCGAATACGACGCATCTCTGCAAAACTAAATCGATTGAGAAGAATGTGTTTATAAAGATTGGCATTGCTTAAAAAAAAACATATTTTTAAAATTATTATAATAAATTTGAATGCTTCTCAGACACTCTGAAGTCAAAAAATTTAAATCTATGACTGAAGAATTTTTTTTTCTTTTTGAAGAGTGAAAATAATTTTGTAATTTCTTGCGTAAAGTTTTCTCGTATAGTCAAGTCAATCCGTGGACGAACTGTATGTAGGGGATCTCGGTTTCTGAAAAGTATTTACTAGAAGTCATCTTCATCACAGCACATACATAATATTATTACCTTATAATAAATAAACAATATATTTTTCTATCGTGATTCAATTTTCGAAATTGTGAAAATAACAAGCTGTCGAAAATGTAATTTCAAAATTGTTTTTGTAACTTCATTTAAATGAATCTTTTTTCTTATAACTAGCGAATTAACTTCATCTACTACTCATTAAAGAGTAAGTAATCATTTGTAATTGTTCTTGTTACAAAAATTTTTTTAATTTTTTTTTTGTAGAAACCTTGAAAAAGGAAGTAAAATTTCCGAAAGCTCGGTTAAATTTTAAAAGGATATTATTAACCCCTTTGACTGCAGCCCAGTTACAGAATTAATTCCTTAACTGATCAATCGTGATCATACTTCGCATAATATTATACCGGGTGTCTCAGGATGGTCGACGACCGGCGGTATGTAGCTAACCGTAATACCTACAGCTTCAGGAGAAAAATAATTATAGTCAAAGTGGCCAAGAGAAATTCAAAGAAAAAAGTTTTAAGTATCTGAATTGACCGCAAGGGGGCGCAATCAATAGGGTCATCGATAAAAATTAATTTTACTAGCAAAAGTCTCAGAATAAGCTGCAGCCTTGATAGCGTCATTAGAAAGCTGAATTAATTCTGCACAACTTTGATTTCAAACTTATTATCAAATCACCATTAATAAGGGCGGAAAAAAAACAGATGAATTATTTACTTCGAAAGATATAACTGCTGTACTCTTTATCAGATATTAACGAACTTCACCTCATTTGAAAGGGAATTTTAAGTTGATTTAAAGTTTCTATTCAGCGAGTACAGTTAATTTGTTATAAAGTAGTTAGAGGGCTCTATTTGCGAAAGTAATAGATTTTCACAGTTCACAGTAAGAAAATTTAAATGAAAACGCGTGTTTCTTTTACAGTGATTACAAGTCAAAATATGATTCGAGTGATCTAATTTCGTCGGGTATAATTATCGAATATCCAGATGTTCGTTTTAACTTATTTAACGTTCGGCGTGTGTTTCGGAAAAAACCTTGGACCTTAACATCTAAGTCGGGGTGTGGTTGGAGTTTTCCAATAATGCAGACGTGACTCATAATTATTTTGTTGGTTTTGAGGGCAAGGTTCTACAGCGATATTTCTGCTTGTACGAATCATCACTCCCCTTTCTGTTAAAGTATTTGTATTGTGAATTCTTATTATTGTGCAGGATTAGGTTACATTCGATTTTGAGAATCATCGTAAATGTTCTTCCCCTCTCCCCCCCAAAAAAAATAAATAAATAATAGTCCTTCGACTTGCTATATACGTTTCTAAATTTATAAAGAAACTAAACTAGTTTTTCCAATTTTTATGGAGCTGGTGATTCGTCGGTCGATTACTCTGTGTATACATATAAACTTTCTTGTTTGTAGTTGTTGCTTAGGTTCTTCTGCTTCTTTTATTTTTCATTTTAATTAATTTTTCAACTGTTCAGTCTTAACTTAACAATTAGTTTCCCTTTGCCTCTTCCTTTGTGTGGTTTTCACTTTGTAATCATCTTTGTACTTGCTGCAACTTGTTTTTCTAGTCTAAGTGAGCATCATAATTTCTCGTTCAATGTTCTCTCATTTTCTTAATTAATTTGTCGGTATCTTGTTCCATATTTTTCCCCTCAGGTACTTTAGGATTCCTTCGACTTTGCGAAGCGCTTGGCATATTTTACACAACTTTAAGTTTCCATGGTGAATATTTATATTAAAAGTACGATTTCTGCGCTCTCTTTTCTTTTTTTTTATTTATTAAAACTTGCTTGCACAATTTTTGTAAAAATTTCGTAACTACTTTCCACGGACTGCTTAAAAAATCAAAAATCATGCGTTTCGCTGTTGGTTGACTTGACAGTTTTTGCAATCGAAACGTTGATGACGTGTGCGATTTTTTAGCTGTCCGCTACCTCTTACCTTTTACTTCCATTTATTTATGCATTTCGTTTATATTTTCTTCTACGTAAAAATAATGGAATCGAATCAAATCATTAATAGAAATAAAGCGATTATATTTTCGTTCTGGAAAAATTTAAATTGTAAAGTTGACTGATGCTTCTCGACAATGCTTTATCTGAAGTCCGCGTTTATTAATAATTTCTATGCATACAAAACTCTGCGGGTCGGGGGAGGGGGCGGATTATAAAATTTCATTCTCATTCTTTGCAATTTCTAATTTTGAAGTGTAGCAGTGATTCCTGAAATTCTTCTCAGCTTGAATCAATCGAGATATACGCGTTGTATGAGCCGGAATGTCTCTCTTACAAGATATTACTCGAATATCATGTCAGTTGTAAATAAATTGCCACATTTCGCCGAGAAATTGCTTTCCGCCGTTGTTACGACGTTACATTCTTTCTCAGAGCTTCTTTTAAAAATTTTGTACACATTCAAAACGGATCCTCCCACCAATGTATGTTAAGTTCAGGCAAATCGCTCTCAATTTATTTACGTGCACTTTTTCATTTCTTCATTTTCGGAGGTTGGTGGGTGTCTTTGGGCACAGAAGCTGTGCGTGCAGAAACATTAAGTTGCAATTTATTTCCTTAAAACATTCCAAGGAGATTCTAGATGTACACAGGAAAAAAAATTGTAGTAAAATACGGGATAGCTACAACTGCAGCAAATTTTCTTACAAATTGTAGGTAGGGCATTTTACTACACACACATTTTAAATTCGTTAAATTTACTACAATTACGTGAAAAATGTCTACAATTTGTAACTATCCCCTATTTTACTACAAATTGTAGTACTTTTTATTACACAGTTTTTTCTGTGTAGATGTGTTTTTAGGCACAGAAACTGTGCGTGCAGAAACATTAAGTTGCAATTTGTTTCCTTAGAGCATTCCAAGGAGATCCTAGATGTAGATGTGTCTTTGGGCACAGAAACTGTGCGTGCAGAAACATTAAGTTGCAATTTATTTCCTTAGAACATTCCAAGGAGATCCAAGATGTAACTTCTGTGGGGGTGGACGTAAATTATAATTTGACAGATTCCCGTATGAGATGATACGGGGCTACAAAATCATCTTAACTCCTCTGTGCATTATGATAAATTACGTTGGCAAAACGCCGCTTGAATTACACGCAAACTGTAATCACATCACATCGTTTATCATCGAAGCTGTCCGTTTTATTGAATGGAACTTGTCCGGACAACAGCGTTCGCGCATACACAGATTACCTGAAGTTTCGACCGTGTCTCTCCTCTGGGGGGTTTTTCCGTCTGGCCGCTCTGGAATTATCCCTCGGCACGAGACGGTTCGCAAATTGGCGTGTGATAAGGTGAAATTTACGGCCTCATTGTGAGTTTACAGCCGATCCTTTCCCAGCCCTTGATTAAGCCTTATACCGGCGGCGGCGTGGCGAAAGGGTGCAAAATTTATTTTTTTAAGGTTGGCTTGGCTTTTCTTCTTGCGGGCGAAGTGATCATTCGAATACTCAGCTAAATTGCTGCAAAGACATATTTTTATCTGCATTGCACGCGTAGTTTTTATTAAGTAGCAGACATCCTTCTCGAACATACACTGATAAAAATCTGGAGTTATTTCTAACACTTTTTGGACGCCAGGGATCACTTTTTTCGGTGTTCTCTCGCGTCCATCCGTTTGCAGAGTTACGAAAAACGGAGTTAGGATGTTTACCCTTTAAACGTATGTAATAGAGCAGAGTTAAGCTTATCCTTGTTGGAATAAACACTCACTTTTAGATACAATTTAGTCGGAGAAAGAGAACAATAACGCCAAATTCGATGAAGATTACCAACTTTTCAGATAAAACTTTATCCATATTTAACACCGAATGAGCAGATTACAATTAATCCCAAAGATTTTTATGTGTGTAGGTTACACGAAAGAGCAACAAGGAAATAAGACAGTCTTACCCCATCAACCTCACCCAACCGGTATACCCCTTGCCAGAAATAATGATGGATAAACATGAAGGCAAAAAAGCAATGAAAAACTTAATTTTATAAATTTTGTGAGAAAGTCTCACAGTCTAAGCGACATAGCCGCAGTTCTTACAGGCAGTAGGCTCTTAGACTGTTCCATTTTTGCGACTTTTCAGCGTAATTTTATTACCTTCCTTAATATCATTAACAAAACGATGTAGGTTATCTACCCATGCCTACTTAGTAATTAGGTTACTTAAAAATTAACTTTTGTCAGTCCTACTGCAATGTTAGGTCAAAAGACGATCGTAGGGTGTCGCTGTTTTATCCGCACATTAAAAATTAACGTTTAATGACTGGAATGAACTATTTGTCTAATTAAAAATAGAAAAGAAAAAAGGACGAATGAGAAATACGTTATCTATTGTGAAATAAAGCTTCGCGGTCTAAAAAAATTACTCAAAATTGCCAAGTGTAAAAAATAACACTCTACACACATAAAATTTTTTTGGATTAATTGTAATCTGCCTAATCGGTGTTAAATGAAGATAAAGTTTTGCCTGAAAAATTGTTAATCTTCATCAAATTTGGCGTTATTCTTGTCTTTTCCCGACTAAATTGCGTCTAAAAGTGAGTGTTTACTCCAACAAGGATAAACTTAACTCCTACTTTTACATGGTAAACATCGCAACTCCGTCTTTTTAAACTCCACAAACGGATGGACGCGAGGGAAAACCGAAAAACTGTTTACCGGCGTCCAAAAAGTGTTAGAATTAACTCCAGATTTTTATCAGTGAAGGTTACACGAAAGAGCAACAAGGAAATAAGATAGTCTTACCCTACCAACCTCACCCAACCTGTATATCCCTTGCCAGAAATGATGAGGATGAATACAAAGGCAAAAAAGCAATGAAAAGTTTAATTTTACAAATTTCGTGAAAAAGACTCACAGTCTAAGCGACATGACCGCAGTTCTTACAGGCAGTAGGCTCTTAGACTGTTCCATTTCTGCGACTTTTCAGCGTAATTTTATTACCTTCCTAAATTTCATTAACAAAACGATGTACCTAGGTTATCTACCTATGCCTACTTAGTAATTAGGTTACTTAAAAATTAACTTAAAATTTTTTTTTGTCAATCCTACAGCAATGTTAGGTCAAAAGACGATCGTAGGGTGTTGCTATTTTATCTGTAGGTACATTAAAAATTAACGTGTAAGGTGCTTTCTTTCGCTCACAAAATCGTGATCCAAAACGTGTTTTTATTCAAAACAGACATTCTTTTCTCTGTTTTTAAAACTTGTTTGTATTGAATTATGGTTATTTACAAATCAACTGTCAATCAAAACTAAAATAGTAAAGGAGACTGTGGTTTAAGAGATAATTGAAATTAACCTCCGCCCACAATAATTTTTGTATCCGTAGATACGTATTTCGGCAGCTAAACTGCCATCTTCGGTACGCTACCAACTTATAAGCACTAAAAAATGTCTAAACACAACCTAAACACACTGACAAAATCAATATCAGTGTGATTAGGTTGTCTTTAGATATTTTTTAGTGCTTTTAAGTTGGTTTTTGTTTGCCGCAACAATTAATTGTCACATGTTTTGAAAATTTTTCTGAATGTCGACTGTCACTTCTTTCTTTCGCGTCGGTTCGAAAATTGTGTTCTTTTTTCTTTGTTTTTTAGAGTATCTTGTCATCTGTTTTTTTTTTCGATTCGTTATCGTCCGTCCTTAAAAAAAAAAAATTCGGTGTCGAGCCATATGTTTTTTCGAGCGTCGACTGTCACTTGTTTCTGCTGATTCGAATATTAAGTTCTTTCTTCTGTTTTTGTCCCATCAATATTTCTTGTCGATCGTCATCTGTTTTTTTTTCAATGTCGTCCCTCTTTGCCCGTTAAATTTTTATTTGTGCGGTGACAATCATTTGTCACATGTTTTGAAAATTTTTCCGAGTGTCGACTGTCACTTCTCTCTGTCGATTCGAAAATTGAGTTCTTTTTTCTTTTGTTTTTTTTAGAGTGTCTTGTCGTCTGTGTTTTTTTCGATTCGTTATCGTCCGTCTTTAAAAAGAAAAAATTGCGATGTCGATTGTCACATGTTTTTTCGATTGTCAATTATCACTTGTTTCTGCCGATTCGAAAATTAAGTTGTTTTTTTTGTTTTTGTCCAAACAATTTTTTTGTCATTCGTCATCTGTTTTTTTCAGTTGTCGTCCGTCTTTGCCCGTTAAATTTTTATTTGTGCGGTGACAATTATTTGTACGGTGACAATCATTTGTCACATGTTTTAAAAATTTTTCCGAGCGTCCACAGTTCTTTCTATCGATTCGAAAATTGAGTTCCTTTTTTTTGTTTTCTTACAGTGTCCTGTCACCTGTCTTTTTTCGATTCGTTATCGTCCGTCATTAAAAAAAATCGGTGTCGAGCCATATGTTTTTTCGAGCGTCGACTGTCACTTGTTTCTTTGCCCGTTAAATTTTTTTTGTACGGTGACAATCATTTGTCACATGTTTTGAAAATTTTTTCGTGTGTCGACTGTCACTTCTCTCCGTCGATTCGAAAATTGAGTTCTTTTTTCTTCTGTTTTTTTAGAGTGTCTTGTCATCTGTGTTTTTTTCGATTCGTTATCGTCCGTCTTTAAAAAGAAAAAAATGTGATGTCGATTGTCGCATGTTTTTCCGATTTTTCGATTCGAATATTAAGTTCTTTTTTCTGTTTTTGTCCAATCAATATTTCTTGTCGATCGTCATCTGTTTTTTTCCAATGTCCTCGCTCTTTGCCCGTTAAATTTTTATTTGTACGGTGACAATCATTTGTCGCATGTTTTAAAAATTTTTCCGAGCGTTCACAGTTCATTCTATCGATTCCAAAATCAAATTCTTTTTTTTGTTTTCTTAGTGTCTTGTCAGGTGACACGAATCGAAAAAAAACAGGTGTTTTCGATTCGTTATCGTCCGTCATTAAAAGAAAATTCGGTGTCGAGCCATATGTTTTTTCGAGCGTCGACTGTCACTTGTTTCTGCTGATTCGAATATTAAATATTAATAAATAAATAAATATTAAATTCTTTTTTCTGTTTTTGCCAATCAAGTTTTCTTGTCGATTGTCATCTGTTCTTTTTTCAATTGTTGTCCGTCTTTGCCCGTTAAAAAAAAAGAATTACGGTGACAATTAATTGTCACATGTTTTGGAAATTTTTCCTAGTGTCGACTGTCACTTCTTTCTGTCTATTCGAAAACTGAGTTCTTTTTTTTCTTTTGTGTTTTAGAGTGCCTTGTCATCTGTTTGTCTAAAAAAAATGCGGTGCCGCTTGCCATATATTTTTCCGAGAGTTGACTGTCACTTGTTTCTGTCAGTTCGATTGTCGTCCCATCGTCCGTCTTTGCCTATTAATTTTTTTTTGCGATGACAATAGTCTCATGTTTTAAAAATTTTATCGAGTGTCGACTGTCAGTTCTTTCTGTCGATTCGAAAACTGAGTTCTTCTTTTCTTTTGTTACGTTTGAAAGTCGATCGTCATCTACTTTTTTTTCGATTTAAACATTTTCGCAGTGGTGTCATTTCTAATTTGTCCGTGTTCGTTAAAATTCGTTTAGACCGATGAAAAATTTTTCGGAGCGTCGATCGTCGCTTGTTTTCATAGATTTTGTCTGTTTTATAGCGTCGACTATCGTTTATTTCTGATGAACCTAACCTACAAGTTGCAGATCTCTAAAATTTCAAAACCGAAAACAGCGTACTGAAGATGGTAGCTTAGCTGCCGAAATACGTATCCACGGATATAAAAATTATTGTGGGCGGAGGTTAATTTCAATTATGTCAATCAAAAATTCAAATTAGGAGGTGTTTTGTTGCAACAACAACGAAATTCAGGTCCAAACTATTCGAAACACGATTCAAACTTTTAAGCGAAAGAAAGCACCTTTAATGACTGGAATGAACTATTTGTCTAATTAAAAATAGAAAAGAAAAAAGAAACGAAAGAGAGATACGTTATATATTGTGAAGTAAAGCTTCACAGTCTAAAAAAAAAATACTCAACGTTGCCAAGTGTAGAAAATAACACTCTAGTTACTATAATTGTAAGAAAGTGATCACGTGGTTTTAAATTGTCAAATGCTCACACAGTATTTCGTCCTTCCATTAAAAATGCTTTCACTGCGTTTCAGTTATACACTTTCAAAGTCAAACTTTGCGCTCCCTTAAATATAAAAAAATCTTTTATTTTACATTTTTATTACTGAATTAAAAGCTATCGCCTCTCCTCTCGCCCCTCCCCCGCACTTCAATTGTTTTTCTTAAATTTCTTCTTACGATTTAAATAAGAGTTTCTCTTCTGATTCTTTGCCGAAAAATTAAGAAAAAAAAATGGTATTAACTACATTGTCATTCGGAACATGGACTTCATCAAAACTCCTCCGGAGACTAATCAGTTGGCAAAAGCGAAAAGTTTGCCGCCTGCTTTTTTTGCGACGCGCACTTTTCGTCGCCCTCCATAATGCGAATTTAAATTATTCGCAAACTTTTTTCGGACGTACCGAGAAAAATCAACGGGAAATTTACGGCGGAAATGAATTTTTTCTTTTTCGAAACAGGAAATTTCGCAACCGGAAACAGAAACTGATTTGAACTGAACAGTCCCAGGCGAATTTAAAGTGGAGGTGATCGCGCGACGAGCTCAACGATCCCCGAAATCGGATGCAAACGTCATGAAAAACCACCTCGGATATTCTTCTTCAGACCGGGCGTGATTCATCGAAGTCACTCAGGTTTCCTTTTTGTACACGCCACCTATCTGAATTATTTATTTCCGACTCGGCAAGAAGTTCCGAATCGATAAAAAGCAATAATCTTTCGTGTGTTAAAAGCACTTCATGGAGTTTGAGGTTGGTAGGAAGAAGAGATGGTATCCTCTGCGCCAAATCTCGTTTTTCTCAGTTACTCTAAAAACCGAGAAACCGCCGAGTGATATCATTTTAATGTGTAATACCAACATAAATCGTATTGTCTCAAAAAGTTATTTGAATTTCTTTTTTAATTAACTAATTATTCTCAGGGCAAAACGAGAGGGATTGTTACGGTTTAAAATTTTGATACGACACCAAATATTTCCAAGATGGCACCGTGCTGTTCATTTCATCGTTGAAATTTGTCGAATTTTTGAAAAGGTTTTCCGATTTCCTTCATTAATCGATAGCGTTTTGAAAAAAAAAATTGTTGCAAATCATTTTTTGATTGCGGTGAAAACCTACTGCAATGTCAGGTCAAAAAGCGATCGTAAGATGTCGCTGTTTTATCTGTTGATAGCGTTTTGTTTCATTTTATTGTTTCTTTTTGTCTTGGTTTCGTCTGACTAACCGACACCTGCAGTTTCCTTTATTTAGATTTTTCTGTTCTGTTGTTCGGTTTTTTGGACAATTTATTTTCTTGTTTATTCTTTGTTATTCGCGTTAAATGATATGATTGATTGAGTGTTTTTTTTTCACTTTCACTTGATTTTACACTTTTTTAATTTCTGAATCAAATTGAATTTGTTTTTTCTTGTTTCTCTAAAAATCTCTCTAGAAATCTATGAATTTCACGCCATTTTTTTCTATCAATCGGTTGTTTGTTTTCTTTTTCTTATTCACGTTAAGTGATTTTATTTATTGCACCGATTGCTAGTGTATTTTTTTTGACTTGGTTTGGTGAATTTGCTTTTTCTTCTTTTAAACGACATTTTTCTAGCAATCTTTGAATTTCATGCCATATTTTTTTTTTGTTATTCGCGTTAGGTGATTTTTTCGATTTACTTCACCGATCGATAGTGTTTTGTTTCACTTTGTCCTCGTTACGATAAAGAAAGCGACATCTTTCAGTACAGAGTTTGAATTTGCTTCTTCTTTTTCTTCTTCTTCTTCTTCTTCTTCTTCTTCTTCTTATTTTCAACGTTCCTTTTTGACAATCTTTGATTTTATGTCACTTTTAATAATTTAAATAATTTTAGTTTTTGGTTATGACCAAAGCGAGGATAAAAAAGTCTCTGTCTCAAGCTGAGTTGCTCACTGAACCACTGAATTTGCTTCTTCTTTTTCTTCTTCTTCTTCTTTTTCTTCTTCTTCTTCTTCTTCTTCTTCTTCTTCTTATTTTCAACGTTCCTTTTTGACAATCTTTGGTTTTATGTCACTTTTAATAATTTAAATAATTTTACTTTTTGGTTATGACCAAAGCGAGGATAAAAAAGTCCCTGTCTCAAGCTGAGTTGCTCTCTGAACCACATTTAACGTTAACTAAAGTTTTTTTTCCTTTTTTGGTTGTTCAAACAGTGATAAGTGCCGGACCTTTCATTATCATTTCACAATTATAGAGGCAATAGTTTCTATAGGAATTAATCAACGATTAAAGTTAATCAGAGATGAAAAGACCGAACCTAAGATGTAAAACGTAGTTTAACTGTGAATTAAGATATAAAACCTAGTTTAACTAATAAATTGCTGATTTCATTGGACACTGAGCAAGTCAGCCTAAGAGTTTATCGATGCGATCGCTCGAAATCGGATCATATGCACCACATCGGTACTATTTCATCCTCGCTTTAGTTATGACTTATTTAACGTTTAACGTTAACTAAAGTTTTTTCCTTTTCTTGGTTGTTCAGACACTGATTAAGTGCCAGTCTTTTCATCTCTCATTAACTTTAATCGTTGATTTATTCCCATAGTTACAATTATAGAGACAATGTTTCTATAGGAATTAATCAACGATTAAAGTTAATCAGAGATGAAAAGACCGGACTTAAGATGTAAAACGTGGTTTAACTATGAATTAAGACGTAAAACCTACTTTAACTAATAAATTGCTGATATATCGGACACTGAGCAACTCAGCCTAAGAGTTTATTGATGCGATCGCTCGAAATCGTATCATGCGCACCGCCTCGGTCCTATTTCATCCTCTCTTTAGTTATGACTTATTTGTGATTGATCGGCTTGATATCAAGTGACTTACCTACGCGCCTTGCAATGAAGACTCAGTCACTAATTTCGCTTATTGCGTAGGGTCCAGTTTGCTGTTTTGTTAGTTGCGGCCATTTTGTTTGTTTACTCCGGTATAGAGGTACTTAGATCATGTGACTTCCCTATGTGCCTGTAATCCGGATTCCGAGTAGGGCCGAGTTATAACCGAGCCAGTAGTTTCTCTTATTGCATAAGGTGCAGTTTGTTGTTTTGTTATCTGCCGCCATTTTGTTTGTTCATTCCGGCTAGGGGTGCTTTACTGACGTCTGAATGGAAGAGATTTTACTGCGTGTTTTGTAAACGGCACTCTACGCAAATCAACGCATTCGTTTAGGTATGCTTTTCAAAGCCTGACGACAGCTTCCATTAATCAGGCATTTATGACGAGCGATTTCTGTGCGCAAACTCTTCATGGTTGACCTTCATTGCGGCTTTTTTTTCTAATAGGTACCTCAAAAGCGAACGTGTTGAATTAAGTAGTGTGTGTCACCGAGCTTCCTGCACATGTGGGTAGACAAACTCAATTTTCCCACGTTGGTGGAAATAAAATTGGTGACGATCAATGAACGAAAAAGTTCGCAGCAAGTATCGAGTCGAGCAAAGAATTTAATTAAATTTGCTTCAAGCAGAACACTTTATACCGGGTGACCAATGAAATTCATAATTAGAGGAGGCGGTGATTGGTGCTGAAAATGTTGTCTTCAATGCAACGAACGACTCGCCTTTTCATATTCTCCAATGCATTTTGCAGTGTTTGAGGAGTGACAATTAAATTGCATGCTTTTCGTAATTGTTTCCGTTTCATGTCGAATCTTAAACATTTTTAATAAAACGTCACAATTCTGCCAATTAATTTTAAAGTTTTAATTTCAAGCTGCAAGCCGGTGTTGCCAGCTGTATGGCAAATATAACACTCGGCTCTAATTATAATTTATAAATGATCGCATGGTACAAAGACATATCTTCTTAACTTGCATCCTAACTTTGCAGCGGCGCAAGTAAACTTTCCTCATAAAATTCACTGCGCCAATCAATTATTGTGCAACTCCAAATCCTCTTCGCGTATAAATTTCAAACATCGCACCCTCACCTAGTCATGACCTCATTATTTTCCTTGATGTATGAAGTTTTAACTAACCCCCCCCCCCCCTCTCACACCACAGTAATTTCAAGCAAACTTTGTCTATTTCATCGCGGGCCATATAAAGTTTCGTTTTCTGACGTGATTTCATTTCGCTTTTGAAAATGAATTACTTATAGCCGTTTGCACCATGTCTAGTTAAAAATTAAACCAGGTTTAACAGTAAACCCAGTTTGCACCGCGGCTTAAACCATAGTTAAAAACTTGCTAAACCAACTCAATTTAATCCGCCTTCCGTGATGGTTTAACGTTGAGTTGTTTAGCGAGTTTTTAACTACGGTTTAAGCCGCGGTGCAAACTAGGTTTACTGTTAAACCTGGTTTAATTTTTAACTAGACATGGTGCAAACGGCCATTAGAAATTAAGCACGTCATCATCACAAACGCATAAAAAAAAACCAACCAGACAAATCCCTCGATTTATGCACGTATGTAAAACAACATAGCTTTACGAACGTCCGGTTTAAAAAAAAAAAATGTTATAATCCGCTAATTAACACCGGAGCGCATTCAAAAACAGGTTCCTTAATGTGTATTATAACTCGCTTGAATTAATTAGTTTTTTTTTCTCCCAAAGTTAATTTATCCACCACGTGTATTATTAATTAGAAGAATAATCCAGCGCGAGAATTCGCCCGAAACATTCCTGGCGCGACGAGTTTTGAAATGAAACTTTCAACGGGGGAAGTACCTGAGCGTCTCGTCGCGGTATGATACTCGGAGAATATTAGCGCCGCGCCGCCGCCGCCGCCGCCACCCTAGCCAAACAACTCTTTAATTTATTCGCAACTTTTAAGTTTTAAATTCGGAAATTTGGAAAAGACATCCCGGACGGCCTCGCTTGAAATATTAATAGCGGAAATTTATTCGGGAGATAATAATAAGGCGACGGTTTTTTATACAACCAGGCAATTATTTAGAAACCCGTCCTGGCAATTAGCAGGCGTTTGTTTTGTAGGTAGGTAATTCATAATAGCACAGCTCGCCGATTCTTAGATTTTCTTCTTTTTTTCTCAAAGGAACCAACCGTCGCGTCTGGAAATGTGTATCTCCTAATTTAATTAGTACCCGAAACACAAGTAAACATTTTTAGGATCAAACGGCAGAGAGTGTTTGGTTTCGCATTTTTTTTTTTGTTGAGAATTTTGGGATTTCGTGACATGGACGTAAAAGTGCAGGAAGCCAAATTTTTAACAATAAATTCATAACATCTTGTAATTAGTTTTCCCCAGAACACAGAGTTCAGATTTTACGAAAGAAAAAAAAAACATTCACTGTAGAAAGGGCGCGCGGAAAAAACCCTACAACCATCCCCACACTGATTATAAGAGAATTTTTTGGTTTTCTTTTTTTTATTTATTTATTTATTTAAAATTCTTTGTATGGTTAAGTTGACTTTCATATTCATCTATTTGTAATTTTTGACATTTTTTACTTTTAATTTTATTTGTAATTTTGAATTATTTACTTGTGTTAAACGGACTTATGTTGAAGTCAGTTGGGTTGGATTGGCCTTGACGTCGGTTAAATCGCATTTTAATTATAAAGTTAATTTTTAAAAAGCTTTTTTATTTGTTTCATATTCTCTTAATTATTAAGGTTTTTTTTTCTACACTTTTTTAGTTTCTTTTTTTACTTTTTGATCTTTTTATCATTTTTAATTTTTTACTTGGACTGTTTCTGACATACAAAGTCAAGTTACACAAGTACATAATAAAAAGGACTCTATAATAAAATACATTATTAAGGCCCGATTTCATAAGACTTTAAAACGAAAGTCACATTCTAATGTGCAAGTAACTATGTTCTTTTTTGCCATATGTATATATAAGTTGGTTAAGTTCAGTTGAGTTAGTTGAATTTCATTTTAATCCGCTTATAAATTTGAACAATTTTTTTATGTTTAAATATTTTTTAATTTATTTTGAGTCGAATGGAGTTAGATTGACTTCAATTGGGTTGGATTGACCTTGAAACACGATATAATACACTAATAAGTTGGTTAAATTGAGTTGATTCGGGTTAACCTTGAAATTGGTCGAACTTCACTTTAATCCATACAACCAATTTTTTTATTTTTAAATAATTTTTCTATTTTTTACTCGGGTCGACTTATATCGGATTGGATTGACCTTGAAACTTGTAATTTCGGATGTAATGTTTAAGTTTTATTTTTTTTTATTTGTAATTGTTTTATTGTTTTTAATTTTCTTGCATGGGTTGAACAGAATTGAGTTCAGTTGTTTGGTTGGGTTGACTTTGTAATTCAAGGTGCTTAATTTTATGCGATTTTCAATTTTTTCCTTTTTAATTTTTTTTTTTGAATTTTTAATTTCTTCCTCTGGTTAAATAGAGTTAGATTGAGTTCATTTGAGTTGAGTTGGGTTGACCTTGAGATTAATTCAGCTACTTTCCAATTGATTTTTAAATATTTAGCATCTTTTACTTTTAATTTTTTGTAACTTTTATCGTCAACATAATTTATACATTCGAAAATAATTTTGGGATTGGATGAAAATGGTATGAATAAAAATGAATGATTATTGCTCAGAAATCAATTTAGTTCACTGTACGTTGAATCAATTTTTATCATTAATTCTAATTATTGCATTTTGTTTTGTTTTTCTTTTTTGTGATGAAAGCTAATTTTATTGTTTAATGCATAGAAAACCGAGAAACTGCTTTAAATTTAATTTTCAATTATGAAATTATTTCAGATGCGCCTCAAAATTCAAATCTCAAAAAAGATTTTTAGACATTTTCATTTTTCATTTAAACTTTATTTAAAATATAAAACTTTTGTTGCAAATCGTTTTTGATTGCAGTGAAAACCTCGAGCAGCCTCTGTACAGCTATTTCAGCCCTGTTTGGGGCTTCATCAGCAGAGACGTAGCGGTCATAGGATGTCGCTATTTTATGTTTAAAATATTATGTTGATACGATAGAATTGCAATCAAAATGATTAGAGCTGCAACATCAAATCTAGATACCAACCGTCACGCATTTTGCGTTATGTCCCGAATTCAAAGCCTTTGTCCCGCATCCCGATTTTTTTTTTAGCAGTTGTCTATTTTTTGTGTGTAATTTATTGATAAACATAAGAAGTAAATAACTAAATGATTGAAATGTTTCTTTTCAATTAGAAGAATAAATTTAATGTGTACCAGAATCTCTTCAAGTTTGCTGCTTCCAATTGAAATATTTGGGGAAATCTTTTATTCGTCTGGCAACACTGACTGCGAATCATGTATGACTCGGCGAGTACGTTATTGCGCTGCAAATCTATCTTTTTTTTTATAAAAAAAAATTTTTCTTTAACGCTTCAAAAAGTCTCGGTTTTCTTTTGGACATATTCCAAGCTATGGTTCCAGGTTTTCAAAGATAACGATCCGATTTACGAAACTTAGAAGTTGGCAACCCCACCCGACACATTCTAAGCTAAACGCGAGTATCTTGAAATGTACTATGATGCTCAACTTAAATGATACTCTTGCATGCGAACCACACCCTTAAGAACATTCAGCGTAAGGTCTACGAAACTGTCAAATGGTATCATTTATGGTGAGCGTCGTTGTATATCTGTCAAGACATTCGAATCTTGAAACGTACCTCATTCAGAGAAGTAAAGCGATGTTTGGCGACAGTTAACAGCGACGTTACCGTTCGAATTGTAATTAATTATATAACGATTTGGCAGTTTGGAGCGATTATTGTTTTAATACTCCTAGATTCTGCGAGTACAGCCTATAGTCTATTGTTATTTGGGTTCCTTTTATTTTACTAAAACAAAAACTAGTAGGTAACGATTGGGGTAAAGTTTTTGTCGTCTATTGGTTATGTAACAAGTTATACCAATCTGTATAATACCGTTTGGCGTAAATTGAATTTAGTTTCAGAATCTTTCTTTAAATATCTCAAAACTCAGCGTATGAAAAATTCTGAAACTCAACAGACAGATTCATCTTGAGGAGTACTTTAAGAAATTTAAATAAAATTTTGCTGTAAAATAATTAGGGAAGCCAATATTCGAAAGCCTTTAAATTAACATGGGATTTCCTATGTTGCGTTTCAAAATGCAGCACCCTGTACCTATTTATAAAAATGATTAAAGAAATTAAAATTATCCAGCAATTATTAAACTGTGTCAGTGGCCGTGAAGGCAGTGTTGTTTTTTACGTCCTGTTGAACTTTATTGAAATATATCGGATTGTGATCATAGGCGCCGGATTTTGCAAATATTGTCGGGTGCAATTTTTGTCGGTACCTAGTTCAGTTTATAATGTGTATAATATGACTTATTCATAAATTAAAAGACCACTGCCTTATGAAAAATACAACTATAACAATAGTTAAGAACTCGAGAACAAAGTGACAAGTATATGAAATAAATGACTAGGTTATGAGTTCTGAATTTTTAATAATAATAATAATAATAATAATAATAACTTGCCTTTATTTTACTTGGCGGAGTTCAGCAATGCTGCTGTACCACTCAACCAAGTCCAGCATCTAACTTACATGTTACATATAAAATTTATACACATACGTACGCCATGGAACACACAGTCAGTTTTGCATGGACAGAAGATAATCACGATATCTTTTCTTAAAACTAGTAAGCGGCAGAGACCTAATCTCATGTGATATAGAATTGTAGATCTTTACAGCATTATATGAAAATAATCTTTCTAAAGCGAAGTGGTGTGGGGAGTTATGTGCAATGTACTAATACGTCGCAAATTTTTGTCATGATATAAGTACCTCGGATTTAATAATACGCTAAGATACGAAGGAAATGAAGTAATAAACACTTTATGTATCAAACAAGCTGTGTGGAGTAACCTTCTGTTAGCCATGTTAAGCCAACCTGCTTGTTGCAGTTTCATTGACACATGGTCTCTTGTCCTGAGTCCATAGATAAAACGAAGACAAGAATTCTGTACTTTTTGTATTCTTTGACAGTTTAAAACATCCAAACATGGGCCGTAGACAGCATCACAATAATTGAAGAAAGATAACACCAATAAATCGCATAACTGGATTCTCAATCCTAAAGGAAGAGATTGTCGATTCATGCATAAACGTCTTAACACCGAATACGATTTTTGTATTAACTTATTAATATATGATGTAAATCTTAAGTTATTATCAATAATTACACCTAAACTTTTAACTGTTTCGGTAACTGAAATATTGGTATTATCAATACTTATATTTATACTGTCTACGGCCCGCTGCCGGTCTTTGGAACTGCCGAATATTATTGCAGATGACTTGTGTGGATTGATATGTAAAGAATGGTTATTTGATATAGTGACTAAATGTTGAATTTCCTCATTTATTAAAATAGAAGCTGCAGGTAAGTCGGCTGGTTGGTAACTATAATAAATTTGAGTATCGTCAGCGTAACAATGAGTTGAACAAAATTTAATCTGCTCGCGAAAATCTGATGTTTACAGAGTATACAGAATTGGCCCAAATATTGATCCCTGTGGCGCTCCAGAATGTATAATTCGAAATGAAGACATTACATTGTTCACGGAAACAGCCTGCGTTCTGTTTTCCAAATAAGAATTTATAAAAATTACGATAATTTAATTAAGGGCATCTTTCATTTTAACAGTGAAAAGATTTTTTCCATTTGTGTGGCATTGAAAAGGATTCTTACGACGAACATAAATGTGAATAAGATAATAAGATAAGTATTAAAATTATCTTACCAACTTAGTGTCAGGGAGGAGGAAAGAAAAGTTTTTCCTCATCCCGGCTTAGTATTTTGAAAATATTTTACAGGGGACTGTGTTTTATACTAACATAATGCAATGGGTGGTGGGTTTTTGATTTGTGAACAAATAATACACTAATAGCGTTTTCTACTGACGTACACTATACGCGCTAAGTGTACACTAAGAGTATCTCCAACTCATTTTATTATATGAGGTTAGAAGAAGATGGAGATACTGTGAGTACGCACGCACGCAGTGCACGTCAGTAGAAAACGCAAGTATGCTGTATTTTTTTAAAAAAACTGTGTTCTTTGAATTCATTAAATAAAAAGACACTGCCATGACACTACTTTGTCGGGTGCTCTCTAATACTTTTGCACCCAACAAAATCATTTGTCGGGTGCACGAGGCCCCTGCACCCGACGAAGCGGCGCCTATGATTGTGATGGCAGTTGTGGCCTGCAATAAATTATTATAGTTTTTATTATCTTTTCAGGAGTTATACGATGAAGTACATTTTGAAAAGTTGCCTGTCGCTCACTCACTTTATCAAGCTGACACCTTGAAATTAATTTTTTTGATGGATAAGCTGCCGGAGACTTTTATAGATGGCACAGAAAAAAATCACCAGTTATCGCGTGAGCTAACAAATGGCTACTCAATTTCCTATTTATTTTATTTGAAGCAACTGCGAAAATTAGCTGCTTTCCAATTTTAACTCCTTTAGAATACATGAAATAACGAACCTGTGAATTCCCTCAAGTTCGCACGCCCATTTTACGCCCTCAATAACCCCACAAAGTTGCAAATTTGTTGCTAAGCCACTTAGGTGTAATAATTTATGGTAAACGCTTAAAGCTTCATTACCCCCGTCTACTTTACCGTTTACCTTTCCACGGCATAAAATTACTTATTTGATTTTGAAATTATCATAATTAATGACTCCTTGCCTCCTTCGACAAAACAGATTTACTTAACGGCGCGCGTAATTAAACCGTGGTGCGGCCGGAAAAGGAAAATTTTTAAGCCGGAATATTTACGAACGGTCATGAAACTCACAAATTAAATTAAATTAAATTAAATAGTAAATGCGGTCGGCTATTAAATTTTCCCCAAATTACGCGGAGCGAAGCTTAACGTTCCGCTAATTAACTCGTGCGAACACATAAATAAAACGTACCTGAAACTTTTAATTGTTTGTTCGGCGAGCTTTTAAAACAAATTCGCAGCTCTTAGTTGGAAGATGTGTTGGTAAGTCTTAATTGGAACGTTCATCTGCGAAAACAAAACCTTGGCCGTAAACGACGAGTCGTTGTGAATTTTAATTGCCAAATTTTAATAAACTTTGCTGCGAGCTGTGAGTGTACATCTTATTATAGAGATTACTACGAGAGAATAGTTGTGGTGGACTTTGGACCCAGTTTTCGGCACTTTAAAAAATCGTAAAAACTTCAAACAAAATTAAGAAGCCGAACAACAACTCTCATCTTGAAAATAGTGATTAAAATCGCCTTTAAATAAAATTGTGATTGATTCAAACAACCAAAAACGATATAGCTTTATGCAAACTTAATGTGCAAGAGAGTGACAGGTTTATTTCTCCCAGCGACGTTCATTCGTCATTTTAGTCTGACAGGTCTTGCTCGTGATAATTACAGAAAGGTTATGAAAAAAAAAAGAAAATACCTCAGAAAGAGCTAAAAATATAACTTTTAATTACCTTACCTTGACGTTAAGCTAAGCAGATTGATTGCTTTTTGTTTTTTTTTATCGTTTATTGCTAGACGTGGCTAGACCTAGACCTCTATGACATGATATACCGGGTGTCTCGCGCCATTTGCTCACCCTTCTAGAATCCTTATTTATTATTCGAGCAACCTGAGTTTTGGAGACAATAAATGAAACAGAAAATGGAATATTTCGACTTACTGCTAGTCGTCATAGGACTTCCGGTTTCACCGGAAGTGATATCAACTTTCTTATTTTAAATAGAACTGCCTATATATTTTTATATATTTAAAATCTACGGATCATTACTACTTCGAATCAATTGATAATTTTGGTTTCCATGACAACGACAAAAAAACTTTTTTCCTTTTCAATCTTGAAAGCTATGAATCGCATTTTTTCGATCTAATGCGATCAAGTGTTTCGAAAAAATCACTCCTTTGATGGCATTTTGATTTTTGACATTTTTACAGTATTAGAAATTTTCATTAGGTCGTAACTCATTTTTTTTAATAGAAACTTATATGTTTTTTAGCTCTCTGATACGTATTCGGACTCATAATGATCTGTAAATTTCAAATTTGTAAAAATATGTAGGATGTTTCATTTAAAAAATAAGAAAGTTGATCTTGATAAGAAAGTCCTATGACGGCTGACAGATGTCAAAAAATTCCATTTTTTGTTTAATTTATCGTCTCCAAAATTCAGATTAGTCGATTAATAAATAAAGATTCTAGAAGGGTGAGCACATGGCGCGGGACACCCGGTATATTATTTTTTTTTACAAAGTGATAGTAGATAATGAATATGTTCAATATGAATGGCTGACACCTAGCGGAAGTTTTGTGAAGGGCCCTGTTAAAAGAAGAACGTTAGAATGTCATTTGCTTAACCTATAAAAATATTTAATTTAATTGCTTGTTTGCGACGCTTCAACATTTTTAGCATAACGTCCACACAATAATAAAGCTAGCAGAAACATGGATGCATCGAATAGAACCCGTTGTACAGAATAACATTAATTACAATCCTCTGATTTACTGTGTTATTAAAAGCGCCATCTGTTGTCTTCATTTATTGGTTGTCATCATTCGACATCAAACATGAACCTAAGCAGATTTTGCTTTCGATTAATTTATTTAATCTTATGATAACGTTAACTGTAAAGAACGTAGAGGAGTGAAATGCTTAAAGTGTTGTCGCTTAAAACAGTCAGAAAGAGAATTGGCCACAAGTTAGATCCCTGAAGTTCGCTCGCCGATTCGAATACTGTTGGTGTGTTGATTATTTATTTGAACCAATCTTGTATAGTCGTGATCAAGCTAATCGAGACCGATTGACAGTTCTGTCACCTTTACTACCAGCGTTAATAAAGGCGCAGTCGGCTCACAGTGGCCTCGATTAGGATAATCGCCACTGTACGTAGTCAGAAAAAGAAAAACAAAAAACAAAAACCATCAATAGCATTGCGTTTAATTTATGGAGGATTAAAAAAAAATAATTGAGAACAGTTTAAATTTCGCGCCTCTCATTTTTTTACGTTCGTGAAGTACGCGTGCAGCGTTGCCAACTTAGTACCTAATTTTGTCAGTAGATCTGGTGACTTTCTTCTGAAATCTCAGACAAATTTTAGAATTTACTTTTTAGTATACCATAGTGACTGAGATTCAGTTATTTCGCAAACGATTTAGTGATATATCTAGTATTTTTCTTTTAATTTAAAGATAACTTAGATAACCTTGAAGAGTCCGTGCTTTTCGGGCGCTCGAAAGAGCGTCACTCATGAATAATACTCATCAATAATAAAAAAGAGAGTCCTTCATTACCGACAATACTCGTGCTAGATTTTACCAATTTAGTAATTTTAACGGTAGATTAGGTGACTTTTTGTTGTTTGTTGTTTCAGGCAATTTCTAACGTCGAAAATTTAGTGAAATCATGACCGGCTTGTTCAATGACAAATAATTGTCTTGTTTCAGTTGATTCTGTTTATATTCTGTCATTTTGTATGCAATAAATTATTTATCCACGTTCGCCAAGCATAAAAGTCACAACTTTCTTTATCGACAATATTTGTTTTTCGAATTTGTTAAATAAATAATCGTCCCTCGTTTATGTTTTTGACAAAAAAACTACAACCAGTTCTGTTTCGTATTTTTAGGTATTCTAATTTCTAATTCCGAAACCAGTGTTGCCAATCCTAAAACGCTTAAGTAAAAAGTTGATACATAAAAAATATTCAGCAAATTACAAATTACAGTTTCATTTATTGGCATTTGTTTCTAATGAAATTTAGTGATATCGCAGTCGATTTAGTAACATATCTAGTGATTTATTTTTTTCATTTAACTATCACTCAGGTAAGTTTGAAGGCTTCCACGGCCGGATTTTTTAATGTAGCTTCGGTCGTAAAATAATTATTAGCGATCTAAAACGAGATCTTCTTTACCAACAATCATCATGCCTAATGTTGCCAGTTTAGTGATGTCGACGCTGGATCACTGCCAATCATTGCAGGGATCACGACAAATAGGACTTTATTTTTCTGACGTCACGTTGCCTAGCAACGGCAAACAGTCGCCGTACGATAAGCAATTTAGTAATCTAGTGACGATGCGACGTCACAAAAATAGAATTCTATTCGTGGAGAATCTTCTATTAAATTTTTTGACAGCTGCGTTCAAATCTGTTGAAAATGGTTAATATTGTTATCTGCTAAACTTTTTGACAGCTGATTTCAAATCTGTCGAAAGTTTAGTGATATCATGACGGGTTGTTTTTTTTTGTGATTTTATTTGAAATTGAATCACTAAACAAATGATTAAACAATAACAACGGCGTCGTTCTGCATCGAAACGTAATTTGTTGTGTGGCATGACCGGTTTCGCTATATAATTAGCTTTATCAAGTGTCTAATTAACCGAGCAAGTGAGCAGGAGCAGCTCACTAATTAGGCACTGGATAATACTAATTATTTACCAAAACCGGTCATGTTACACAATAAATTAGCTTTTGATGCAGAACGATTACGTTGTTTTTGTTTAATTCTTACGCTGCAACCGTAACCGGCGCAACCGCATGGAGAACATAACCTCTTCAAACAAATGATTATTATCACAGTTGACTTTTGAATTGACTCCGTGGTTTTCTCTTGGTTGGGATGATCTATCTAGGGTATTTACGTTCGCCAAGCTTAACAATCGCGACCTTCTTTATCAACAATATTTGTTTTTCGATTTCGTTAAAAGCAATCGATCGTCTTTTGCTTAGGTTCTTGACCAAAAACTAAGACCAGTTTACTTTCGTTTTTTTTTCTTTCTAAAAACGTTAATTTTATAATTCCGGAGACAGTGCTGCCAATCCTAACACGCTTAAGTAGATAATTATTTAGTGATATTTACCAAAAATAATAAAACGAGTTCTTCTTTACCTTCTTCTTCTTTACTAACAATACTCGTGCCGTCAATGTTGCCAATTTAGTGATTTTGACGCTAGATCCTGTTTTACTAAAGATGGCGCTGCACTTTCCGACCGCAACCGGAAAACTTTTTTTTAATTAATAATTCGCTAAAGAAGAAAAGGAAAAACGAAAATCAAAATAACTGTGCAGAATTAATTTCGTTATTATTCAATAGATGGCAACGCTCTTTTTTCTAAGTGAAATTCGCAATTGAATTCAATTTAAAAAGAAAAGAAATAATTGACGCTAAAGTCAAACGTCAAAAACATTTCTCTTCGCCGAAATTCGGTTGGAATTCTATATTTCTTTTTGTGAATTATCAAAAAAAAAAAAAAATATTTTAACTTTTTTAAAAAATCAATAATTGACTAAAGAATAAAAGAAAAAACGAAAACCAAATTAACTGCGCAAAATTAATGTCGTTTTTAACGATTAAAAAAAAATTAATTTTAACTTTTTAAAAAAATTAATAATTGACTAAAAAAGAAAAGAAAAAACGAAAATCAAATTAATATCGTTATTGTGTGACAGATGACGACACTCTTTTCTAAAGGAATTCACAAGTATCGAATTCAATTTGAAAAAAAAAATTGACGCTAAAGTCAAACGTTAAAAATCTATTGAAGTTCGGGAATGGCAACGAATTAAAAGAAAATTTAATTATTTCTTCGCGATGTGCTTCGTCCGTCTCTTAACAGATGGAGCTGCAAATTTATTATTTATCGTAAAAAAAATAAAAAGCCCAAGTGTGTCTTTGCAGTTATGCGATCGAAGAGAAGAAAAAATATCTTGAAACAACCACAATGTGACGTAATGAAAAAAAAAGGGTTAGATTCCAATTGGTTTAGAACTTCGAGATTTATTTGTCCGGCGGATGCCTTGCGTCCTGTTTTGTGATTTGTGAAAATACATTGATTTTTTATTTGAATACTTCAAAAATTAGGAAAATTTTCCTTATCAAAAATTCTTTGAAAAAACAAACAAAAAAATTTAGATTTAAACTTGGGCGCCGATGACGCGACGTCGCGACCCAAACTGTCAGAATAAATATTGCACGCGCGAATTGTTCCCGAAGTGCACAACAGATGGCGTTTCTGGAGTCCCTTTTTTACTTTTTTATGCTTTTTATATATTTTTTTTAAAGCGAATAAAACAATTGGAAGTTTATGGACAGATGGCGCTTCTGGAGTCTTTTTTTATGCTTTTTAAAATCCTTTTTTAAAGCAAGTAACGATTATTGACGGAATAAACTCGGGCCAATCAAAAGTGAATCGCACGCGCGAATTGTTCCACAAGAGTACAGCAGATGGCGCTTTCTGCGAACATTCTAAAACTACTGGAAGATTGTGCGTTTCAGAATTGCTGCTATTGGTTTTCATTAATCACGTGATCAACAGTAACCAATAAAGCTGCTTTTCCTGCTTGAAACATTGGGTATTTGGGGACTGCTGCTACATTGGGTATTTCCTATTGATTATTATCGATCACGTGATTGAGGATAATCAATAAGTTTCGAAAGCCAATGACAGCAATACCCAAATACCCAGTTTCATTTTATTTGAAACTAAACTAATTAAATTATTAAGCATTATACATTCTGTCGTTTTGCAATAAACTGTTTAAGCCAAGCATAAAAATCGCAAACTTCTTTATCAACAATATTTGTTTCTCGAATTTCCTAAATAATCGATCGTCTTCTGTTTACGAGTACCTATGTTTTTGACAAAAACTGTGGCCGGTTTTCTTTACTTATTTTAACAGGTTTTTTTTTTCTGAAACCAGTGCTACCAATCCTTAAGTAGAAAATTGTAAGTTTCGTAAAAATCTCCGTAATGAGGTTGGTAAAGAAAAGTAAAAAAAAACAAATTCATTTTTACTTTTCTTTAGCGAATTGTAATTTAAAAAATATTCAACAAGGTACAGTCGAAAACAAAAAAATAGAAAACAGTTACAGTTTCCTGTAATAATACTTTTTTTTAATACGACTTCACAAGGTGACACTTGAAAATTTTGAAAGCTTTCAGATGTTTGACGAGCTCAAAACTTTTGTAGAATCTCTGAAGTCATATTTAAACAGTACCACTTTGATGACAAAAAAAAAATTACAGGAAACTGTAAATATCTACAATTTTTTACTTTCTTTCGTACAAAAAGGTGCAATTTAATTTATCGAAACTTGTTTCTAGTGAAATTTTTAGTTCTTTCATTGTCTGCTTCTAGTGACTTTTTAATGATTATTTAATTTAAATGTCCAAACTTTTCGCAAAAATCTGTGCATTAATAGATGCAGGCGCGGGAAATTCAAAACAGTTTCAATCATTTCACACTCTTACACCGCAAAGTTAAGTTAATTAAATATTTTTATTATAAAACACGCAATTATTTTTGCACGGACACTTCATGAAATTGAACTGAATTAAATTGAATTTATTAATTATCATAAAAAGCGTATTTCTAAATTATTTTTGCATGCAGACAAATTGAATGTCGACGTTTCGATAATGGGTTTGACAGTTTCTTCTTGAAAGAAAAGGGAATGGGGATTTGGCGAGGAGAATATACTAATCAAAAATTCTATGAAATGTATGTGCACCTAATTTCATCACTTCATTTTTAATTTAATTAAATTTAATTCTCGTACTTATTACTGTTTGAAGAATCTAATTTTGCGCCGATAAAGACGAGGCGAGCCGGTGCTTCCTTGCCAAACATTCGAAATGAAAATCCCCCGTCGCGTCATCACACAGAGCACCAGTTGTTTAAGCTAAAATGAAACTCGTCGAAATTAATTCCGGACGCAAAAACGAAAATGAAAACGTCGGAAATCGGGCGTCGCGTCGGTTGAAAAGCGTCGGCCGTAATCGAATTTTGAACGGATGCGGAGGACGGCGAAAAAGTCTTATCAGGTTGTATCGGAAAAGTTTTTAATCATGTTTAACGTGGTGGCTAACACGAAAGAATTAAAACAGGTGGATAAAAGATTGGAGTTAAAAGTGCATTTGTGTTTTGAGTTGGAAAATTTAATTTAAGAGCAACTCTGCAATAAGAGAGAACTACGAGGGTGATTCTGATTAAATCAGACAAAATATATTTAATAAGTTATTGCTTAAATATACCCAAATAAAATTCAAGAATTCCACTCGGAGATAATTCTTAATGATTCTCCGTAGACGACAGTCACATAGTCATTTGGGTTGGGAGAATCATTTTCAGTATTCTCCGTACGCAATAGTCTTAATAATTATTTTAGTCTATTAAACCATTTTACTTTTTCTTTTTTTAAAAATGCTCTTAATTTTACGATTCCATAAATCATCTCATGTGATGATCAAAATATTGCTTTTTTTATGTTAACATATGCGTGTGTGTATGTACTTTTAAATTATTATGTTTCGCAATAAATTGATCTTAGCGTTGACAGGTTCGGTTTCTTTAAACATCTATTAACGTAAACGTGTAAACATATTAGTGCACGTTCTTTTATGAGTATTTATAAGATCATTAAAATAATCACTTGTGCCGGTAAAATTACATAGAATTATAAAATAAATTTTTTGTTTCGGGAAAAATATTAATATTAATTTATTAAAGTAGTGTTTTTTTTTTTTTGGTGTCTCTTGAAAGTTATGGTTTGCGTAAATGTTTATTCGTTAGACACAGCTTTTAAATATGTCGACATTTCATTGCGTGTGTGTGTGTGTGTGTGAGAGAGAGAGAGAGAGAGAGAGAGAGAGAAAAGGAGGTCGGTACACCGGTGACCCATTCGTCTTCGTCTATTTTGCATTTGCTTTGTTTTTTTGTCAACTTTTTTAATGTATTTTATCTTTGATAAGTTGTCATTGCAGTTTTTTTTTTTTTGTTTTTGAGGTCGGTACACTATGACCCATTCGTCTTCATCAATTTTACATTTGCTTTGTTTTTTTTTGTCAACTTTTTTAATGTATTATATCTTTAATAAGTTGTCATTGCTGTTTGTTTGTTTTTGTTTTTGGTCGTCTACTATATTACGTGTTTTAAAAAAAATCTGTTTTTTCTTTACAAAATTGCTTCTTCTTTTTCGCAATGAAACCTTTTGTTATGTATCAGTTTTTGATGTGCACTCAATTTTTTCTATTATTTAATTAAGTTTTTTAAGTCACGTCTACCCTTTGTTTTTTGCTCGTCAACTTTTTCATGAGGTGTCAAAAATCTTTTATTTGCACATTTGCTTTTTTCCTTTCTCCTTTTCGGAAATTCTTTCGTCTCTCCTCGTTTTTTATACTTTCGATTGCTTTTTATGTTTTTTGAACAGTTTTTGTCTTTCTATGTGTTGCCAAAAGTCTATGTTTGCTTTTGCATTGTTGGTAATTCTTCTAGTCATCTATTGTTATACATTTTTTTTAATTTTTGACGTCTTGACATTTTGTTGTTTGTTTTTTTAAGTACTCCAGACGAAACTTCTTCGTTTGTTTTTGTTCGTCACCTTTTTCGTGAGCTTGCCAAAAAACTATTGTTTTACGTATTTGCTTTCTCCCTCTCGACAAATTCGTTCTTCTATTGTCATTCTTTCATTTGTTATTGTTTTTTTAATATGAGTTTCCAAATAATAATAATAACTTTATTAACCATAGCCACAGTACAAGCGGATCTATCTTGCTTTACATATTTGCTTTTTCCTTTTCAAAAATTTGTTTTCCTTTTGTTACTTTTTTTCTTTGTTTATTCTTATTGTCAAAAATTCTCGAGTTGTCAAAAATCTATTATTTTTATTACATATTTGATTTTTATTTCCAGAAATCCGCTCTTCTTTCATTTTAATTTTTTACAGTTTCTTCCTGACGTGTATTCATTTTTTTTTAAATTTATTTCAGTTCTTCAGAAGTACAATATCTCGTTTGTTTTTGTTTGTCAATTTTGTAATGAGTTGTCAAAAAATCGATTGTTTCACATATTATTTGCTTTTTCCTTCTTCTTTTGTTAAATATTTTTGTAATTACTTTTTTTTGACATGTGTCTGCATATTTACTTTTTTCTTCGCAAAAATTTCATGTTCATGTTTTGATATATATATATTCTTTTTAAGTTTAAGTGGCGTCATCCTGCGATCGCTTCTGTGACGAAGCTCTAAATAGGGCTAATACAGCTGCACGAGGATACTCGAGGAATCCACTGCAATCAAAAATGATTTACATCAAAAGCGCTGTAATTTTTTTTGTTTGAATCATGGTCAATTGAAACCACGCCAACATTCAATTTGAGAAAAAATTAAAACTCGCAGCTCAGTTGGAATTAACGTCAAACTAAGTAAAGCCAGTTGTAACGAATTCAACTGAAGCCAATTCAAGCAAAAAATCATAATTCAAAAAAATATAATAATAAAAAAACCCTGAGTCCTACCCAAGCATTTAAAATCTTACTTAACCTAGGCAAAGAATTGCAAAAATTGAAAACACTCAATAAAATAAGAACGAGTATACAGCGCCATCTATTAAAGAATACAGAAACTGAATTTGCTTTATAGAGGAAATCTAAGTGAACTCGACCTAATCAAACTCAAGCTTAACTCCAACCTAAGCAATGCCAGTCGAGACGAATAATTCAACTCAAGCCAATCCAAGCAAAAAATCATAATTCAAAAAAAAAGTAAGCCTTAAATTAAGTACTCAATAAAATAAAAAAGGAGATACAGTTCCAACCATATTAAAGAACATTGAAGCTGAATCTGTTTTATAGAGAAAACCTAAGGCAACTCGACCGAATTCAACTCAATCTGAGTAAAAAATTAAAACTTAAAACTCAATAAAACAAGTGCTAGAAATTAAAAAAAAATAAAATAAAAAATTCAATTCTAGTTGAACCTAAACAAAGTCAAACCAAGCGAATTCCTGCCTAATTTAAATTCAATTTAACCCAATTCAAAAAGTTAAATAGTGTAAGTAAAAAAACAATCAAAACTTCAAAAAATTAAATAAGTAAAAAACAATTAAAAAAGCAAAAGCTAACTAGGCGAAGTCAAACATAAGTCGAACATAATTCAGCCGAATTCAACTTAGATTAACAATTAAAATTTAAAACTCAAAAGAATTAAATTCAAAGAAAGTCTACATTCGATTGGAATAATTGAACTGAGCTAAGACAACACAGGCGCTTCCACTCTTTAAGAAATAAAGATTAAAAACCAATTACAATTAAAAAAAAAAAAATAACACAAGATTAAAAAAGGGACCAAAGGTCAACCACAGGCGAAGTAAACTCGATCAATGCAAAGCAAACCTACGCGAACTCAACCGAATTCAACCCAACTCAACGTAGAAATTTAAAATCGAAACTCAAGAAATTAAAAAAATATAAGTTGAAAGACAATGACAACTCAAATTCCAACAATAAATTTAATACACAATAAAAAAAACAGGGGCCGACACAAGGGAAGCCAACTCGATCAAAGCAAAGCAAACCTAAGCGAACTTAGATGAATTCAACGTAACTCAACCTAAATTTAAAAATTAAAACCTGAAATTTAAAATCGAAACTCAAGAAATTAAAAAATAAAGATAAAACAAACCACTACAACTTAAAAAAAGTTAACACAAATTAAGAAAGAAGGCCAATGTTGGCGAAGCCAACTCAAGCAAAGCAAGGCAAACCTAAATGAACTCAACCGAATTCAATTCCAACTCAACCTAAATTTAAAAATTGAAACCTGATTTAAAATCGAAACTCAAGAAATTAAATAATAAAGATCAAAAAAACAACTACAACTCAAAAAAGTTAGCACTAAATAAGAAAGAAGGAAAACACTGGCGAAGCCAACTCAACCAAAACAAAGCGAACTCAACCGAATTCCACCCAACTCAAATTAATAATTAAAACTTCAAACTAGAAAAAAACGAGCCCAAAAACGTTTACTTTCGGTTGGATTTGAACTAAAGTGATCTCAGTCTGGCTCAACCAAACGCAAAATTTAAAGTCAAAATTAAAAAAAAATTAAAAAGAACAGAAAATGAAAAACAAAAAAATTTAACGAAAAAAATTAAGCAAACCTATTTAGAAATTGTTTACTTCTTAATTAATAAGCTTGAGATTATGTCATAAAAAAAATATTTTTTATTTTCATTTAGTGCAGAGGTACATAGTATTAAAAATTTAATTATGTATTAACTTTTTTTTTTAAATACATGCTCTGCGTTACTCTTTGATAAATAATAATCTAAAATACTAACGAACAAAGCAGAAAGAATCCGCCGTCAACGGGACTCGAACCCGCATTGTTTTTTTTTATGCTAAGCCCTTCACTATAGCGTAATGGTAGAGCGGGATGGCATGAAACCAGAAGGGGGTTCCAGTCTCGTCGACGGCAGATTTTTCCGCTTTATTCGCTAATGTTTCTCCTTGTATTAAATTATTATTCAATTCATTTAAATAAATTAATTTTAAGTATTTAAATGTGGTAAATAAATCAGCTCAACAGTCTATCGTTATTTTTTTTTAGTAAAACAAAATTATACGAACTATAAATAAATAAATAAATAAATGCGTCAAAGAAAAGCTTCTTTTTTATTTCAACATCATCGAATTTCCTGTACGCGTTTTTTTATTATGAATGGTACTAAAAGTTTAATTATTGCTTTTTTTTCAAATACAGGGTGATTCAGATTAAGTGTCCGACCCGTTAACCACAGATAAGTTCTTGAAGAAAGCAAAGCAAATAACTATAGACATGGGATGGTTTAACTTGTGTAATTTTTGAGATAAAATGGATTAAAAATTAACATATAAACTTGTTGGTGGTCACTGGAATAGCTGAATGCGTCACAAAGGCAATAGACTTTCGAGGAAAAAAAAACACAAACCACGAACATTTAACCTTGAACTGAAACCGTAAAATGACTTGTTTACCACTCTCTGAGGAAAGATTGCATAATGCGAACGACGAACTTGATTTCTTATGATGTAAGTAGGTATCAATTCACAGAAATTTAGTGAAATTCCTGCATTTTAAAATTACTCGTCCCATGAAGTATTGAATGATGTGCACTTAACGCCAACCGCGGCTCTTTAGGGTTCCTTTAGTTGAACGCATGTATTACCTCAGTGTTTTATGTATTTGGAATTGCTTATGTGCGACATAATTAATTGAATTAAAGTCAAGCGAATCATGTTTAATCAAACACTACAAATGAAACATTCCGTTTATGAATATTCCGTTAACATAGTTGGGAAAATTGCGTTTTTGCTGGAGCAAAAAAAATCGATAAGAAAAATGCAAATCACTGGGCGGTGCACGTGATTCATTAGGCTTACATTCACACAAAACTTTTGAACGCTCTTGGGTGGCAGCTACTTGGCACGCAGACTTGCTCGCGTAAAGAAGAAAAATCTTGCATTTCAAGTACGCGAGTCAAAATATGCATCGAGAAGTAACTGCAGTTATAATAAATTAAATAATAAGTTAAACTTGGCCTAATAAGTTAGCCCTAAGATGGGTTGTGCATAGGAGGCCTGTTTATCAGTCGTGTGAATAGGCGCATAACAAGAAGGTCACATCGAATATCTGTTACAAAAACTGTAAGTTACATCACATAACATTTACTTTTTGTTGACACAGTCACACAGTTTCTAATACATAAACAGTTGGACAACCCGATTTTAAAATACATTACGCATCACATTCCAATAGTCATCGGTGCTACTCAAACGGTTTCCATTTGGGACACAAACGACACTGAGTGTCGGAATGTCTCCGATAATTTTTTTTTTGCAATTTGAGACTTGCATGACCTTAGTAAATACGCCCCTAACGGGTCGGACACTTAGTATGAATCACCCTGTATAAAGAACGTGTTATTGTGGATAAAATAATAGTTTAATACATTAACGAATAACGCAGAAAAGCTCGGGGCTCGAACCCGCCCGGCACGTCGTCGTAGCGTAATAGCAGAGCGACCTGGCATGAAACCATGCGGTGCGGGTTCGAGTCCCGTTTTTTTTTCTACTTTATTCATTAATGTATTAAATTATTCTTATTATTCAATTATTTTAATTATTTACTCGGAATTTACGTATGTTTTGTGCATCAGTCTTTTTTTGTACTGATTTAATTATTTAATTAATTAGTCGCAAACAAACAACCAACCGAAGGGGCACAAACAAACACGTTGCCATAATGCGTTAGATTAAATTATATATTGCAGGATGAAAGTTGATGCAATTAGTAACGGCACTCGCATACATAACTATTAGTAATTAAAATTTATTCAATTAAATTCCGGTTTCGGACAGAGCCGGCCCCAAAAACTTTTCCATAAGGTCTCTTTCCGCACAGTGGAAGCCGGTGTTTTCGTCAAATTATTTTCATTCGCATAAATTACCATAGTTAAGCGCTCATTAAAATCGGTTAATTAGTCAAGTCAAGTTCGGCTGACCTTCTCGCACAGGAAAAAATCTTGTTTTGGTCAGTGCCGTAAATTGCCAAAATAATAATAATAATAACAACAACAATGTTTACAACAGCGCATGCGACCGAATGATTATGAATGAGCGGCCCCGGTTGAAGCGTCAGTTCTGCTTGCGCGTGTCGTCGCGACGCATCCAGCGGGAAACTCTGAAGTTTCCTGCCAAGCACGAAACATCAGGAGCGCCAACTCTGCTGAACTACTTTAAACAAGTTTAAATCCGGTGGAAGTTGTTACTTCCCTTTCGGAAACAATGGACGAAACAAGTGAACAAAACGGTACGTTCGATGTGCCGCCCCTGGAAGAAATTTTCGGACCTAGACGTGACAGTCTGTACATAGTGATTCCGATAACTGTGATTTATTGCGTCATTTTTTTTACCGGACTCATCGGCAACATCAGCACGTGCATAGTGATCGCGCGAAATAAATCGATGCACACCGCAACCAACTATTATTTATTTAGCCTCGCCATCTCTGATTTGCTCTTGCTAATTTCTGGCCTCCCCCAAGAAATGTACTCGATTTGGTCGCGCTACCCCTACGTCTTCGGGTACACCTTCTGCGTGCTCCGGGGGTTGTGTTCCGAAACGTCGGCCAACGCAACCGTCTTAACCATAACCGCGTTCACCGTGGAACGTTACGTCGCCATCTGCCACCCCTTTCTATCCCACACCCTAGCCAAACTATCCAGAATCGTCAAACTCATTTTGCTAATCTGGATCATCGCCGTCTGCTTTGCGGTGCCCCAAGCAGTGCAATTCGGCGTTATGCCCATGATGGAAGGGCAGTCCGAAAGTGTCATGTGCCACGTCGTCAACCCCATCTTCGAACATTCCTTTGAGGTGTCGACGTTTTTGTTCTTCGTCGCCCCCATGACTCTAATCACTGTGTTGTACGTGTTGATCGGGCTAAGACTGAGGAGCTCGACGAACATGATGAAGAAGGAGATCGGTGATTGCGCCAAAAATTTTGGAAGCAGGGGGTCGTGCGCCGTACCAAAAATGGGCACCAGGCATCAAAACAGTAAGGCATCCAGGAGGGTGCTAAAAATGTTAGGTAAGAAGAAGAAATCAATTTCTTGTACAAGATTTGGTTGGATTTTTTTTGAACCCCTTCAAACCATATCTGCAGCCCAAGAATTTCTTATACCTACTTACAAGAAGTAGGGTAGTCTTAAAGGGTCAGTTTAGACAGTTTAAAAAATTAAAAAAAAAATTACGTGTGCAGCCCAAGAATTTCTTGTACCTACTTACAAGAAGTACGGTAGCCTTAATGGGTCAGTTTAAACCACCCTGTTTCTTCTACAGATTAACCTCAAGGCCGTCTTACGCTGGCCCCGTTCCTCATACAAGGTCTAAACCGGTCTCAACTCTCAACTTAAACTCACTGGACTGCATTCTCATCTCATGATTAGAGTCTTCTCTAACTGACGCCGTCATTAAAATAAACATCAACGATAGGTACAGCTATTTTCGAATTTCATGTGTAAGAGAGTGACAGAGAATTTAATCACGGCAATTAAAGACGAAGTGAGAATACAGGCCAATGACATTTTAGTTTGCCCTACTCTTGTACAAGGCTTGTTCCAAATATAAATGGTACCTGTTGAACCAAAACTTGCACTTGCAAGAAATAGAGTAGTAGTAGGCTCGGGTTGGTATACCGTTTTGTAAACTAAAAGCCGTTTAAGACTGCCCTACTTCTTGTACAAGATTTGTTTCATATAGAAATGGTACCTGTTGAACCAAAACTTGCACTTACAAGAACTAGGGTAGTACTAGGGTCGATTTGGTATACCGTTTTGTAAACTAAAAGCCGTTTAAGACTGCCCTACTTCTTGTACAAGATTTGTTTCATATAGAAATGGTACCTGTTGAACCAAAACTTGCACTTACAAGAACTAGGGTAGTACTAGGCTCGGGTTGGTATACCGTTTTGTAAACTAAAAGCCGTTTAAGACTGCCCTACTTCTTGTACAAGATTTGTTTCATATAGAAATGGTACCTGTTGAACCAAAACTTGCACTTACAAGAACTAGGGTAGTACTAGGGTCGATTTGGTATACCGTTTTGTAAACTAAAAGCCGTTTAAGACTGCCCTACTTCTTGTACAAGATTTGTTTCATATAGAAATGGTACCTGTTGAACCAAAACTTGCACTTACAAGAACTAGGGTAGTACTAGGGTCGGGTTGGTATACCGTTTTTGTAAACTGCAAGCCGTTTAAGACTGCCCTACTTCTTGTATAAGATTTGTGCCAAACAGAAATAGTAGTTATTGAACCAAATCTTGAATTTACAAATAAGTAGGGTAGTCCTAAAGTCCGGGGGTGTCCAACTTCTGTATACATAGAATCGACTTGTCTTCTTAAAAATATGTTGCGATCCATTTACACTTTTGAAACTATTTTTCTAGAAACGAATACAATAAGTACTAACTACTGAATACTAAAGGAGCTATAACATTTTGTTTGTATGAATCACGACTAATCACGTTTGTGTGTTGAAAAATGATTTCCTGTTGTTCGTGATTGACTTAAAATCATTGCGCGATCGATGTGTTGGCCATGCTTGTTAAAGCAGGTTTGGACTAGTCTATTTCTTGTACAATTTAAGCTCAAAGCCATTCTAAACACTCCTACGTCCTGTACAACATTTGTTCTAAATCGAGAAGGTAGTTGTCGAATCAAATCTTGCACTTACAAGAATGAGGGTAGTCTTGTGGAGTCACTTTAGACTACACTATTTCTTGTACAACTTAAACTCAAGGCCGTTTTAGACTGGGCCCCGTTTCTCGTACCAGGTCCAAACCGGTCTTAATTCTACCCTATTTCTTGTATAACTTAAACTCAATTATATTTTGGGCTGTTCTATGTTTGTACAAGGCTTGTTCCAAATAGAAATCGTAGCTGTTGAACCAAAACTTGCACTTACGAGTAGTAGAGTAGTATTAAGGTTGGTCTAGTATACCGTTTTTCGTACAACTTAAACTCGAAGTCGTTTTGGACTGCGCTACTTCTCATACAAGACTTGTTCCAAACGGAAATAGTAGTTATTCAACCAAATCTGTGACTTACAAATTAATAAGAAAGTCTTAAAGTTGGTTTAGAGTACTCTATTTCTTGTACAATTTCAGCTCAAGGTCATTCTAGACAGCCCTATTTCCTGTACTGCATTTGTTCCAAATAGAAATGGTAGATATTGAATCTAATATTTTTTCCTACTGTTCAACCTTTGTACTTACAAGAAATATATCGATTGAGACGACCATATTTCTTGTGCAATTTAAAATCAAAGCCGTTTTAAATTATTATATTCTTTTGTACAAGACTGGTTCCGTACAGAAATGATAGAAATAAATCATTTGTACTTGGAATAAAAAATAGGGAAATCTAAAACGGCCTTGAGATGTACAAGTGTAGAGCGACTTTAAAAGTACCTTATTTCCTCTTTAAGTTAAACTCAAGGTCGTTTTGGACCACTCTATTTCTTGTACAATGCTTGTTTCAAGTAGAAATGGTAGAAACTGAACAAAGTCTTGCGTATGAAAGAGGATACTCCGAAACGGCCTTGAGTTTAACTTGTACAAGAAATAGGGTGGTCTAAACCTACCTTAAAACTACCCTACTTCCTGCACAACTTAAACTCACGACCGTTTTAGACGACCCTACTTGTTATAAATAGAAATAGTAGAAATTAAACAGAGACTTGTACAAGAAGTAAAATGGCATTGACTTTATGTTGTACAAGAAATAAAGCAGTATAAAACCGACCTTAAAAGCACCCTATTTCTTGTACAAGATTTTTTCCAAATAAAAGTAGTAGAAATTGAACAATGTCTTGTATAAGAAATAGAATAGTCTCAAACGGCCTTGAGTTTTAAATTGTACAAGAAATAGGGTGGTCTAAACTGAGCTTAAGACTATCCTAGATCTTACACAAGTACAAGATTTGGCTTAATTTCTACAATAAATGGTAAAACAATGGTAGATTTTTTTCAAATAGTTGTTACTAAAATTTATTTTTGATACAGTTTATTATAAAAAGAGTAAATTTACAAGAATTTATACGAAATCTTGCACAAGTTAAAAAGTTAAACTGCCTCAATTACAACGAATGTACGCAGTTTAAATTAGGTTTTGTAACCCATTTAAAGCTAACGCAAAAAAAATGCGGCACTGTTTATTGGAGCAATTAGATTTGATTTTCGAAAAGCCAGTTTAAACGAGAATTAACCTCCAATATTTTAAATCGATTATTTCTTTCCAAGCGGTCACTTCGACGTTGTAAGTTGCACCAAAAATTTTACTTCTTGACTTCACCTTGTATGTTACATGATTCGTAAAAGAAATTAAATATTTTTTTAAATAATTCTGTTAGTTTCTTGTCGGTTGATGATTCTGCGAGAATTTGCAGTGTAGTTCGAACAATCTGACAACGAAAGGTCGATTACTGAACGATTTAAAAGGTGTGCGGAAATGTATATGTTCCACAAACTTATTATAGTTAGTCAGATTTTTACAAAATTTTTATAGTTAGACTTTTGAAGAAAAAAGGAACAGTTTAAACAACTAGAAGACGAATTGCTTAATTATTATTTGAGTTTTCAAATAGTTACCTCGACGTCGTAAGCTTTACTTTTTGACTTCACCTTGTATTCTGCATAATTTTTAGAAAAAAATATTTTTTTTCTTCAATAATTCATAGTTAAGTGACGTGACACAACGTGGTTTCGAATTGTAAGATCAAATAAAGATAACGAAACGACAATTACAAAATTATCCGATATTTTTAAACAAGAAACTCGAATTTTCTAGTTTTGTAACATCGATAGCCTTCTGTCTTCTTTTTTTTTTTGTGAAGAAGAGGACTTCTCAAATGTTGGAACGCGCATGGAAGTTAATGTCCCCATAAACCATCAGTTTCACCTTGTCCTGAGCGAAACTCCTCGGATTTATGGCTCCCCCCTTTATTCAGATTTTGTCAATTAGCCACATTCCTCAAATAAAATCACGTGATTTTGCGACACACATCAACTTCCATCCTGTTTTGTCGTTTTTTTTTTCTGCTTTTTAATTTAATTCAACTTCAACCCAAGAACATTCGTCGAATCCTTGTAAATAAATAATTACATACTTGAGCGATCCAAAATGTTAAGAGTTCCTGCTGATGAAGGAGGAGCTTAAACAAATGGAAATTTTTATTGACAAGTTAATAATGTTTTACAGACGACTCATCGTTGATTTGCTTATTAAATTAAAACAATCTCCGAACTAATTTGAAATTACATCAATTAACTAATTATAATTTATTTGTTAATTGCCGTGATGGAAATGTTGGTCGACATTTCACAGAAAATGTTTTTTTTTTTTTTATTTAATGGAAATTTGCATGCATCTGGGAGTTACGTGAATGACAAACACATTTCCTGTAAACATCGCGAATCTTTCCGAAATAATAACAGTGAACAACATTGGAAGATTTATTTATTTCTCGGGGAATAACATTAAAGAAATACTTATTATATTTGTTTGATTTAGGGTCAGTGGACCATGATCAACTGAAACCTGTCAAGATGATTCAAACTCCTTTTTTTTAACTTGTACGTTTTGAAGGAGGACGTGTTCACTATAATGAAGTACAGTCGTGGACAATTAACAAAGAATTAATGGGTTGAGTTATAACTATACGTGATTGTAATAACTGATCTGGTTTCAAACAACATTCCCTTTACAAAGCTCATCTTTAACAAAATCAACAAAATTAAAATGTCAAGATTTAGTAAATTAAAAATTAGGTCAAAGCTGTCCCAAGATCAAAACTGACACAATCAACCTCAACCTAAATTATGTTCAACTCAACTATGAAATTTAAAAAAGAAATTGTAAAATTAAAGAAATTTAAACAGTTAGAAAAAATTAAATGCAAGGTCAAGATCAACCCAAGCTAACCTGAACATATGCCTATCACATAATAAAGATTATTTAAAAAATATCAAAAATTAAAAAAATATTAATTTCAATCTCAAGGTAAACCAAACCCAAATACAGTTTAAAAGCACATTGAATTAAATT
Source organism: Prosopocoilus inquinatus (assembly GCA_036172665.1). NCBI lineage: Eukaryota > Metazoa > Arthropoda > Insecta > Coleoptera > Lucanidae > Prosopocoilus > Prosopocoilus inquinatus. Next base: position 9,072,233 of record CM069871.1, on the reverse strand, counting down.
AAATTAAAAGGTCAAGGTCAAGGTCAACCCATGCCAACCAGAACATACGTCATACGAAGATTATTTAAAAAAGATATCGAAAATTAAAAAGATATTAATTTAAATATACACTTTAAGTCCAAAGCAGTCTCAAGGTAAACCAATTCCAAATGCAGTTTAAAAACACATTGAATTAAATTAAATTAAAAGATCAAGGTCAACCCAAGCCAACCAGAACATACGCCATATGAAAATTTATTTAAAAAAATATGGAATATTAAAACATATTAATTTCAACACACATTAAGTCCAAAGCGCTCTCAAGATAAATCAAACCCAAATGAATTTAACTCATGCATTGAATTAAAACATTAAGAGTAAAAAAAATTAAAAATATAATCCAACCCACACGAGTCAAAGCAACTTAAGTGTTTTTAACCTAAGGAAGAAAAAAATCTGACATTAAAAGAAATTAAAACTAAGACGTTAAAAGCCCAGGAAGAATTAAGTTCAATTCCTCGGTTCAAGGTCAACTCAACCTAGTCAATCCAGTGAACAATCTAAATAAGCTCAACCCCCAAGAAAATAACAGCTAAATAATTTTAGAATTTTAAAAAAAGATCAAAAATTAAAATTTTTAACTCAATATAATTTATGCAGTATCAAGATAAACCCAACCCAAACGAACTCAACTTATGCGCTTTAAAAGTAAACATTAAAGTTAGAAAAAAGAAATTAAAATTCAACCCATTGCAAAGTCGAACCAAATTAAATCAACCCAAGAATTTTTTTAACGTTAAAAAATTAAGTCTAATACATTGAGTGAAGTGAAAAAAGCAAGGTCCAGTAAAAATTAAGTCCAATTCGTCAGTTCAAGGTCAATTCAATATATCTAAACTCAACAAACTGAATCAGCTCAACCCAAGAAAATAATACTCCTAATATTTAAACAATTTTAAAATTCATAAATATTTATTAAGAATTAAAAATTTTAGCTTAATATAAATTAAGCGAAGCGCTGTTTCAAGGTAAACCCAAACCAAATGATCTCAACTTCTGCGCATTAAAAAAATATATAATTGAAAGATTAAATGTTAGAAAAACATTTTTTAAAAACTCAATAAGTTTATTAACCCTTCTCAAGGTCGAGTCAAGTCAAATTAACCTAAGTGTGCCTAACCCAAGAATTTTTGTTTCTAAAACGTTTGAAAACTTGAAACCTAAGACATTAAAAATCAAAATTGAACCAAAATTGAGTCCAATTCAATCTCAAGGTCAATCTAACTCAATATATAGGTCGAACCTAAAATTAAAATTATTTTCAAAAATTAAAACTCGATGTAAAATGAGTGTAATTCATTTTATGAGCAAGTCAACTGAATCGTACTAAATTTGAATATGCCAACTCGAGAAAACAAATCAGGAAAAATGAAAACATGAAAACTAAAAAAAAATCAAACGGAAACCTTATTCAACCTGGAGAAAAAAATAGAAATCAATAAAAATAGGTTCAATTCGCCGGCTCAAGGTCAACCCAACTCAACCTAAATAATAATAATAATAATCTTCAATTGTACAGACTGTTAATATTAAATACGTACAACTCAAGAAAAAAAAATATTAAGAAAATATAAAATGAGTTTGTTTTAATTAAAAAAAATAAAACTCAAAAAAATTAAGCCAACTCATCTCAAGGTCAACCCAATTGAATCGAGCTTAACCGCCTTGAGTATACAGAAAAGATTAAAAAGAAAAGGTAAACATGACAATTGAACACAAAACAAAAAAGAGAATCGAACTTTGTAGATTGTAGATTCAGGAAGCCAGAAGAAGATGAAAGTTGAACGTTTCAGAGAGGTTCTCAAATTATGAAGAACTAAATAAACTCTGAAATAGGAAGTAGAAGAACCTTGACAATTGCAAGAACGCTAACAGTTTGAAAAAGTTTCGAAAAAAATTTGAAAGAATTAATTAATCATAAAAAAAAATTGATAAATTGATTACAAAAAAAGCACACATCTTCATCTGCGAAATTAATTACAACTGAGAAAACTGACTGTTTGAAAAAAAGATTCAAAGATCTTTCAACGAGGAACACGACGCATAATTAGGTCAAGAGGCTTCAAGTCGAAGGACCCGGAAGATCGATTTTTTGTATGCCCCTGCACTACTTAAGCATTATTTCCTTCAAGATTGCTGCGCAAGTGCGGAGTATTGGATGTTGCATTTGCCATGCAAAAATTATCGTTAATTGAGTGCAGAAATTAGGGGTAATATTGCAGCTCGATGTCAGTCTCTCGGCGGACACGCGTGTAGAATTATAAAAAATGCTCAGTTTTGCTACTTGACCTTGATCTTGTATGCGTTATGATTCATTACATCCTTACAGTACATAGAAAGAATTTCACGATTTAATTTGAAGGTCATTAACACCGCCAAGAAATGTAAAGAGAATTTCCATTGGAATGAAACAATGAATGGATGAAGGAGCGAATGGAAAAGGACGTTCTTGTCAATGAAGAAGTCTGTGACGAATTTTTCAAGTAAGTAGTCAAGTAAAAAAAAAATACTCATACTATAACAGTATGTGCTTAGTGTGGAAGAAGAATAATGGATTCACAAGAGGGAATAGATTCTAAATGTGTTACGGATGGATGTCGAGTGAAGGAAGAAAGGAACAAAGCGGTGGTGGCAGCAAAAGTTTGTTTGGGGCGTAAGGAGCAGAAAGTGGAGGGATTTAGGTCATGATTGATGGGGTGCTTGCCCGTTTCTAGTTTTATTTTAACTCGTTGCATTAATTCATTTTAGGCGTGGGCGTAAAAATACGAAAGCCAGGTCATAATATCCCCATTATTCGAGAGGAATCACTGGAAAAGTAACCGATTTAGAAACGAATGTGATCTCATTGAAGTGGATACGCATTTCAAATTAGCTGAAATTGGGTTTGTTTTTAATAATGGGCATTGTTGAATGCAGAAGAGTAAAAGCCAGGTTAAACTATGTGGCTTTTGGTAACCTAACAAAAATGTCACTAGCAGTACATTGTAAACTGTGATGAACTGATGAAACAACTGTCCTCTTTTTTTTGGTGCAAGAACGCTTGTGAAAAAGTTCCAGTTACACGCAGATGACGTGAAACAGTCCCTCCGCACAAAATTTAAATTTTCATTAAAACATACAGCGCCAGTCAACAAAAGCAACCCCCTGTCCAAATACGAAATGATTTACGAGGAGGGCGGCACGAGCGCGGGCGGTTCAGTTGACCTTGGTTACATTTCGTTTCAAAGTCACTTTAATTTTAATTCGCAACAATTCCTAGCTACAGAACTAAATAATAAATTGATAAGAACTCCAATTCCATTCAAACGTTCGTATAATTCGCCTCGGCTTAACAAAAGACATAGTTTAATTCTTGTGTTTAAGTTTCAGGTTTCAAGTTAAGAATTGTTTGTATAATCTATTTATTAATTAATTCCCTGACTAAACTTTGCAAACTAAATAATATCATCGAGTTCCTCTCCGGGTGGAAGCCTTTTTTTATTTTAGTTAATTCCTCTAATTAATATTAGCGCGTATCATTCATCAAGCGCAGAAGCTTTCTGTAAATAGCATTAAAACACTCCACCAACGATTAACAGAGACAATCATTAATATGCGGCGTGCTTTGCCTATTTTCTAATTTTAGAAATTTGGTTTAGACCACAGTAAAAAATCAATAGGTAGTAGCGCGAGCGTTCGGAACGTGCACGCTACTGCGAGAAATATTTTAATGTTATCTCATGCTGAAGGATTAAACACCATTCTCTCGCGTGCGTTGATATTTGAACCCCTCTTTCAACTGACGCTCTCGCATTTGATCTCGCGTTTTCATGCACAAGTGGCGTCACCTAACACAAATTCTACCACATTAAGTAGGCACACCCGAGCGCTCACGAGGCACGTACATACGTCTTGTAGCGTAAGCATAAGTACGATGCGATGTAAGCCGATTTAAATTTTGTGCCTACCTGGAGTGGCTTCATCTGTATATATCGTTCATCGTGATTTGGGCCAATCAGGCCTTAATTCTACGTGGGTGTTCAAGCTGTGATCGAATTTTGCACGGGCGGAAAATTACGTATATATTTTTTTTGTTTGCAAAGTCTCAAGAAGTGATCGTTAAAACTGAGGAGCGCAGCTTCTTTTATGTCGAACACCTACTTTCCTAATTGCCAATTTCTTCTTGTAAATTGTTAAATCGATTCAATTTTAATTGACAAGCGTAAATCGATTGGAAACTCGTTCGGTGTTTGCCTGACAATCCAAAACAAAAATACGGTATAAGGCTGGCACACAATGGACTATGGCGGTAGTTTCTGTTCGAGGGGGGGGGGGGGGCGTGAATGACTGTTCTTTAATGACGTACATCAATATTGATTTGTTAATTACTGACAACCGTGCGTCATTTATTTAAATTCGTTCACTTTTTAATTTTTTTATAATTTTTAATTTTTTTAGCAATTCTATTATTTCTCTGGGCTGCTTTAAGTTGAGTTGAGTTAGATGAGATTGTTTTGGACTTAATTTGCACCGAGTTCAAGATATTTAATTAAAAAAAAATACTGTTCTTGGGTCCAAGCATTTTTAGGTTGAGTTCACTTGGGTTGGATTGACCTTGAGATACTCTGGACATGACTTTGATTAATTTTTCATTTCTTCTATTTATTTTTTTAATTCTTCTTCAATTAGGCATATTTAAGATAAATTCGGTTGATCTCGAGACTGGACTTTGGACTTTGCATTTGAAATACCTTTCTAATTTTTTTATAATTTAAAATTTTTTTTTAACAATTCTTTATTTTGTTGGGCTGCTTTAAGTTGAGTTAGGTGCGGTCGACCTTAAGACTGTTTTTGGACTTAACTTGCATCAAGTTTAAGATTTTCAATTAAAAATTCATTTTCATTGATTTTTAATTTTCTTCATTTTAATTCTTCAATTGGTCATATTTAGGTTATAATTTAAAATTCTTGACAATTATTTTCTCGTGTTGGACTTATTTAGGTTGAGTTCGGTTGGGCGTGGACGTCATTGAGATTAATTAATTTAAAATTCTTATAAAAGAAAAATATTTTCTTGGGTTCAAGCATTTTTAAGTTGTGTTCACTTGAGTTGTGTTGACCTAGAGATACTCTAGAAATGATTTTCTTTAATTTTTAATTTTTTTCATTTAATTTTTGTAATTTTCCAATTACGCGTATTTAAAATAAGTTTGTTTGGATAAGGTTGACCTTGAGACCTCAATGGACTTTAAATTTGACTTCACTTTTTAAATTCTTTAACATTTTTAATTTTTTTAGCATTTCTCTTCTTTTTCTAGGCTGCTTTAAGTTGAGTTTAGTTAGGTGAGATTGTTTTGGACTTAATTTGCACCGAGTTTAAGATATTTAATTAAAAAAATACTGTTCTTGGGTCCAAGCATTTTTAAATTGTGTTCACTTGAGTTGTGTTGACCTAGAGATACTCTAGACATGATTTTCTTTAATTTTTAATTTTTTTCTTTTAATTTTTTTAATCCTTCAATTACGCGTATTTAAAATAAGTTTGTTTGGGTAAGGTTGACCTTGAGACCGCATTGGACTTTAAATTTCACTTCACTTTTTAAATTCTTTAACATTTTTAATTTTTTTAGCATTTCTCTTCTTTTTCTTGGCTGCTTTAAGTTGAGCTTAGTTAGGTGAGATTGTTTTGGACTTAACTTGCACCGAGTTTAAGATTTTTAATTAGAAAAAAAAATGTTCTTGGGTCCAAGCATTTTTAGCTTGAGTTCACTTGGGTTGGATTGATCTTAAAAAACGCTGGACATAATTTTCATTGACTTTTAATTTCTTCTTTTTATTTTTTTAATTCTTCTTCAATAAGGCATATTTAAAATAGGTTCGGTTGAGTAAGGTTGATCTCGAGACTGCATTGGACTTTACATTTGACTTCACTTTTTAAATTTTTTATAATTTTTAATTTTTTTAGCAATTCTGTTGTTTTGTTGGGCTGCTTTAAGTTGAGTTGAGTTATGTGCGGTCGACTTTGAGACTGTTTTGGACTTAACTTGCAACGAGTTTAAGATTTTTAATTTAAAAAAAATTCTGTTCTTGGGTTCAAACATTTTTAAGTTGAGCTCACTTGGGTTGGGTTGACCTTGGCTTCATTTTCATTGATTTTTAGTTTGTTTAATTCTTTAATTAAAAAAAAAAACAGAGTATAAATGATCTAATAATACTTTCCAAAAAAAGAGTTTTTTTCATCGTTTTCCGGTCAACATTGATGTCTTGTTATTTTAACCTTTTTAAACGTTTGTTTGTATAGAAAATGATTAAATCCTGTTTCCTTCAGAAAATAAGACAGACACAAGGTGCGAATCGTTCCGTGTCTTTCCTTTTTTTTTAATAATTTTTTATAAATTCTTTTTTCTTCAAAATTCGTTTAGTTCGTTTTATTTTTATTAAAACCTGCGAACCTGCTTTTTGTTTTGATTTAGACTTTGACTTTGTAGTCCCTTCAAACAACTTTATTACAAATTTGCAATTATGTATTTTTTAATTGTGTTTTTTTGTCTGTGCTTTTTCTATTTAGTTCTGGCATTGGTTTTACGTTAACTCGTTTCCATTCATTCTATCAGAATCACATATACATATAGGGGTATATCAAAACTGCTAAATTTAAAGGGGTAACAATCAATCATGGAACTGTATTTTTAATTTTAATGGACCTCTAAATTTTAACAGTCCGTTAAAATGTTACAGAATACGGCCCATAATTAGGTAAATAACAATCGGCACTACGGGCGTAGCCAGGATCTTGTTTGGGGGAGGGCAAAATTAGATCAAATCTTATCTAAATAAAAAACGACAAAAATTAAAAATTTTAAGGAAATTCCTAAAAAAAAAAACTATAAAATTGAAAGAAAAGACGTTAAAAATTAAATTTTTCAAAAATAAAGAAACGAAAAGTAGTTAAGAATTTAAACGTAATATTTTAGAATTTTTATATAAAAATTCAAATTCGAGTCAATCCCACTGAACTGAACCTAAGTGAAACAAACCCAACCTAACACGAGAGGAGAATTTTACAAAAGATAAGAAACCTAAGAAATTTTCAAAAATCGACTATTAAATTGTAGGAGATTGAAATAAGAAATCTTACAAATTAAAATTTAAAAAAAATAATAAAATCACAGAAAATGGATACACAATATCTTTAAAGATTAGAAAAAGAATCTCAACGTCAACTGACTGAACTAAACCGAAGTTAAGAGAACTCAACCCAACTAAACCGAATCTAACCGAACACAACCAACCCTACTAAACTAAACCTAAATGAACACAACTTGTTGTTTTGTTGTAATCGTATCAGTGGCGGATTTAGCAGTTGAGTGGCCCCGGGCCCAATTCAGTTTTGAGACCCCCTTCAAATATTTTTAGTATCATTAGAGAGTGCATTCAATGTGCACGTTTTTACTACAGATTGTTCTTGGAAAATCGGAATATGTTCAAAAACTCGTGAGTTTTTAAAATTTTGATTAAAAAAAGTTAGGTTCGCAACGCACTAATGTACTTGCCAATCATTAAAATAGTATACTTGGCGACTCTAGGCTGTACTTCTAGAGTTTATGGGTATTCGAACAGGAAATTTAATATTTTCCTGTCACTCCAAACTGCCAAATTGTTGTATAATTAATTACAATTCGAAAGGTAACTGGTCGTCTACAAACTTTACTTCACTTCCCTGAAAATAGTAACAAATAACGCCATTAGTATGGCACTTATACTGTGGCTGAGGTACGTTTCGAGTTTCCAATGTCGTGGCCAAGGTATATTTCAAGATTCCAATGTCATTGCCAAGGCACATTTCAAGATCGCGTCGTGTTTAATATATAATCAGGCTCGGCGTGTTTCGGGTATGGTTGCCGGCTTCTAAGTTTCGCAAACTGGGATGTCGTGTTTAAAAATCCGAACAAAAAAATCTTCTTGATACATTAAGAATTTTTTTTAAAGTTATATTTGCAACGCAATAGCGTACTAGCCGATTTATAGATGAGTCGTAGTCGGTGTTGCTGGACGAACAAAAGAGGATTTCGCCAGATATTCCAATTTGCGTTTACTAATAAATTACACCAACAAATAGAAAATTGCAAAAATTAATTGGGATGCGGTACAAAAGGTTTTAAATCCGGAACATTCCGCAGAATGCGGTACGGTTGGCAACCGTATCTACGTAGATTTGGTGTTGCAGCTCTAAACATTTTGATTACAATTCTATCACGCATTATTTTAAATATGCAATGTTTAAATGAAAAATGAAAATATCGAAACATTTTTTTTTTTGGAGGTCTGTGATTTGAGGCCCCCTTGATTTAAAACGCCCCAGGCGCGCGCCTCATGCGCCTATGTGCGAAAATCCCCCACTGAATCGTACTTTTAATTTTAATCTCCTATTTAAATTTCTTCGATTAATTTAAGGAATTCTAGGGAAGTACCGAAAAATGAATTTTTGGTCGATTTGATTGGCAACACTGGCCCTACGGCGTTGCGCGTGCTAACCTTATACGACGCAGAAATTTTGAGGTGTTTCGATCAAAGCTTATTTTATTTATTTAATTGTCAGGTAGCTTTACAAATAGGAAAATGAGTGGCGATCCTTAAAGATGAAATTCACGATCTGTCCATTTTGCTTTCTTTATCTTTTGTTTTTATTTTCAAAGCCGTCTAAATTCCTCATTTCAGTATCCCTTGGAATCTGTCAATACCAACCGTTGCTGCTTGGGGGGTAACTTTTACATTATTTGTTTGCGCAGAAATTTTTTTAAATTACTGAAAGCTTCCACTTTCAACATACTATTGTTCGGTCAAGATATTTTTATCTGGTTTTCGTTCTTAATGAGCTTCGCACAAATCGGGAAAGTTCGCCGAGAAATAAAAAAATAAAAACACCGCTTACAGTTCGATCTACGGAAATAAACAATATGAAGCCGGAAGCGAACAGCAAGGCACGAACGAGTGGAATTTATTATATCCGGAAGCAAAATGAAATCCGACACCCTTCTTTCCTCAGCCGAAACCGTTTTCTTTCGCTGTTTTCGATTCATTAGATTTGCTGCTGTACTCTTATATACACCTTTTTTTTTTCTTTATTGCGATCTTTCCGAGTCATTTGCTTTTATTTCATTCATTTTTTTTGGCCCGTTTTTGCCTGCTTGAACGCCTCAGGCTTTTTCGATCTGAATAGAAACGAAACAAACAAAAACTCAAACGAAAAAAAAAATGGTTTTCAAATTATAATAATTGGAAGTAGCACTCGACGTTTCACTATCGACTGATAGCTTCGTCAAATTATTCAAATCAGAATTAAATTTAAGGAAATAAATTCGGGGGGAGTTATTAAAGCCGTTTCTTGTCTGCAATAATAAAAAAAAGGGCGGAAGGAAGGGAGGGGGTCTCCTGAAATTGCTTTCGCCCGATTTCTATTGAGAAATAAATTTTGGGACGGCTTTTCTACGCCTGGGTGTAGTGGGTTCGATTAAGGCGATTAGACGAGCTTTATCGATGGGGGAAGTGCAATTTATGTTAAAAAGGATTATTCTTAAATTAAATTAAACTAAATTAAATTTCTGGATTGAAAAGGACGACCGAGGAAAATACAAAATAAAACGATCCGGCTCTGCTGAAATTAAATTGTAATCCTTTTGTATATGTACATATTCATTTTGAAATTGAATTTATGAAAGAGAAATGGAAAGATAGAAGAAAATGCAAAATGGCTGAAGCGAAGACGACATTCATCTTTATTAAGCGCTCATCAAAAGAAAACAGAATATCCCAAATTAAATTAAATGAGAATGAATGAGATCATAGTTTCAATTTCAATTGATGTAGTAGTATGCTTGGACTAATGTTGAATAAGAATAATGAAGCTGGAAATAATCTGAAAGCAATTACTTACTACAAAGTGCTTTTGATATAAAAGCTCGCTCTTAGGACTTCTGCTTCAATTAATTCGTATTTTGCAGCTCCAGAAGTGTGAAAATGTTTTATTTCTGGGGGGGAGGAGGGGGTCCTCGTTTCTATTTAAAACTTTCCTTGTTATCCAAATAATCATGAAATGATAATCATATGGAGGAAAAAGTATGGACCTAATTAAAAGTTTGTTTTAACAGTAAAGTCCCCTCAAACAAACTTATAAATAAGCACGATGAATCGTACATATTATTATATTGACTGTTGTCGAAGGGTTATTAAATTATTAAAGCATTTGAATACAAGGCAGAATATGACCTACTTTCTTTTAATAAGTCGCTTTTATCAAGATCATTTGAGCATTTACTTTCTTATAACGAACCCCTTGCCTTGTGGCAATCGCCAGGAATTGTGAATAAATTTCAAATCGTAGAAAAAGCATAGTGTGCAACACTTGCCCGAAGCCTTTTTTGCACCCGCATGAGTCAGCGTCGCGCACTTGTTTTGCATATATGAAAATAAATAAATAAATAAATTAAATAATTTGCAAAACACTAAAAAGTGCAACGATCACGTGACCGACCACTTAACGCAGGCAAAAAGTTGCTTCTTAATGCATTTTTTTTTGTGTTGAGTGGTCGAAAAAGTTTTAGCCGACGAATCAATCAATCAAACAATCAATAAAAAAGTTACAGTCGCCCAAACAATCAAACCTCACTCGAATATGTGAAGATTTTCAGACTGATTTTATTGACCGACTATATCCTGCATGGTCTGAAATGCTTCGTAATTTAAAAAAAAAAAAGAAAATAAATACCACGAACAGAACAAGGGAAAACAACAATGAAAGATGAAAGGAAGGAAAACCAATTATAAAACAGATATGAATAAAATAGTAATAAAATCCTTTTTATCTTCGATTTCACTTCCATTTAGGTAAATATATTTAATTGCATGATGCATTAACTGAATTGCATGTTTTGTTTCGTTTCTTCTCGACTCGCAATTATTTTTTTGCACGTCAACAGGTTTTTGTTATTCTCTAGCTAGAGTAAGCACGAGGATTTTTTTTCTTTTTAATTTTGGGAACACGGCATTTCTTTTACATTGTTTTGTCTTTGTTGAATCCATCCTTGTCGCACAAGTGGGAATAATTGTTATTATTTGAAGTGAACGTCTGAGAGTAAATGCAGCTCGCCTTGTTTATCATCGTACCTGTTTTGACCTTGATTTAAAATAACTTTAAATCTTTGCTCTTTTTAAAAATTTTGCTGCAAATCGCTTTTAATTGCAGTGAAAACCTCGAGTAGGTACATTTAGTGCCCCCGTACTTCTTTCTGAACGCAGCCCATCTACATACACTTTTTTAAAATTTACAATTACTTCTCTGTGCGAATGGTTTTCTAAATTAAAAAATCAAAAACGATGAGAATAAGGCAGAAAGAAAACAATCTGGTTTCTTGTTTGTTTGTTTAATAACGATTAAATTATTCACTTTCGAGAAGTCACCACTTTGGAGACGTTCAAATTTGATCTCGAAGAAAAACATACAAGGCGATTCGTTCCGACGACCTCGCCATCGCAGAAATTTAGTTTGAAAATCAATTGCGTTTGACGAGTTCGCTTTAAAGTTTCGAAACTTATTTGCCTTAAATTGCCGACGCTCTTATACCTACCTGCGAAGATGTACCAGCATGGAAACTTTAAAATGAAATAAATTCGATAGGTAAACCGCAGTTGGAGGGTTCGTTTTATATAAAAAAAAAATATATTCCTCTGTTGATATTGATTCATTCGTAAGTATAGCTCAGGAATGAGTTTGTTATACAATACGTGTCATTATTGCATAAAATATACATACATGGGGCAAATTGGGGCAAATAAATTATGTAATGTTGGCATTATCTGGTTCATCATTTTTTTTTCGAAGGCAAAGAAAAAACAAGACCATTATTATTTCCCTTTTTTGTAGACTAAATATAATATACTGCATTGGCCAGTTGACTTTTAAACATAGATGCTTCTTCTACTCGTATAGTAAGCGTTCGTGCACTATCTACATTTCTTTTTTATTTTTAAAGTGCGTTCTCTGCTTGTATTATCGAGGATGATTAGTTAGGCTTTTGCCAATACTGTATATCATTATTGTTACGCTTAAATTTGTTTATATCAGAGGTCCAACGAGTTTCTTTCTTGTTGTCTTTCTTTTCATCTGCATAGAATTCCCAAATTTAAAAGCCTCAGGTTTCGTCTTTCTTAAACGTTGATGCTCTCTTAGGAGACCTTCCTATCCACATTAAGACATTAAGTTCTTCTTTATTAAGTCAATTTTTCCGAAGTTCTCGTGGGAGGCTTAATTATACTTCTCTAACTTATCTATTTTAAGTCCTTAAATCAATCACTTTTCGATTTCATACTCTTTTTATGAGTTGTTCTCCTTTCTTCTCTTCCTTTCCTCTTCCCAAAGCTTTCAGCTTTCATATGTTGGTGCCCAACTGTTTTTCATTAATCTTTTGTTATCGTTGTTATATTTTATTTCACTTTCTCAAATTGTGAGTTCTTTTTTCTTTTCTTCCTTTTCTCTTCTTAAAGCCCTGAAATGTTGGCAACTGTTTTTCATTACACTTGTCTTTCACTTTCTAAAATTTCTTCTTTCTCTTCTTCCTTTTCTCTTTCTGTAATTCTCAAAGCCTTAAAACGTTTTCTGCTTTTTGCAGCTGCTTTCTTCTTTCTCTTCTTCCTTTTCTCTTTTTGTAATTCTCAAAGCCTTAAAACGTTTTCTGCTTTTCCACGCTGCTGCTTTTCATTCATCTTTTGAAAGTCAGGCACTTCTCGAGTTCTTGGCTTCTTTCGCTTTCTAAATTGGGTGAATCCTTTTCTTCCTCCTCTCCCTTTTCTCTTCCAACTCTGAATGCCTTAGGTTTCGGCTTTATTAGATTTGGAAATCTAATCGTTTTCCCATTTTTTTCAAAGGGCGGCTAATTTTCCTTTTTCATGACTTGCCTGCATTACTAAGTCCTTTCTTCCATTTCTTCCTTCTATGTTGGTGGCGCCCAGCTGATTTCTGCCGCTATTTAAAATAAGGAGGATTACTGGAAAGACTTTCTCTTCTTCTTTCCTTTCTCTTCTTTCTCCCCTCGAATGCTGAAAGCCACAGTTTTCGTCTTTATTAAATTATTAAATTCGTACAGCGAGTTGTTCACTTCAGAACGGAAATCTGCTTTTCCTTCTTCGTGACTTGCTAAGGTCTTCTTGCTCTTCTTCCTTCTGCGTTGGTAGCACCCAGCTATCTTTCCATTGATGTTTTTTGAAAGATAATGTTTCCTTCGCTGTTTAAAATAAAGAGGATTACTCCCAAGTCATTTTCTTCTTCCTTTTAGTCTCTCTTAAGTCTCGGCTTTAATTAATTCAATTGTTCTTCCGTCTTCGGAAGTATATACGTTTAATGTCTGTTTCCATTCATAATTTATTTCGCTAACCTTTACAGAGTTGCGCCCCTTCTCTTCTTCTCTGTCTGTTTTGCAAAGGATCTCTCATATGCTTGCCTTCTCTTTGACGACTTCATAGCTGCGAAAGTCCTTCTTCTTCTTATTCACTCTCTGTTTTGCAAAGGATCTCTCCTCCTAGAAGTCATCTGATCCCTGACTTCTTCTACTTCCGCCCCCTTCTTATCTTATAATTCGTCCAATTTAATTCTTTGTAGGTTCTTTACAGTTGTGAAAATTCTCCTTCTTCCTCACTTATTGTTCGTTCATTTTAATTCTTTTTAAAATTTCTTGTTTTTGGGGTCTCGTTTCCTTTTCTTCTTGGTTGCTTCAAGGTCACCTCCTTGTTCTCTCTTTGTTTCCTTTTTCAAATTTCTAATTTTTTGGTTCTGTTTTTTTTTTCGTTTGTTTCAAGGTTGTTTCATTGTTCTCTCTTTGTTTCCTTCTTTCAAATTTCTAGTTTTTTGGCTCTGTTTCCTTTTCTTCTTCTTCGGATGTTTCAAAATTTTAATTTTTTTCGCTCTGTCTTTTTCCGCTTGTTTCAATGTCACCATTTTTTTTTATCTTCCACCGTCTCCTTTTTTTTTAATTCCACATTAAATACGTCCGAGCCGAAGTCAGAGTTTCACATCTCGAACAAAACGCGATGGATCCGTGCCAGAAGGCGCTCCAAAACGTCAAAGAATTTTCGGAATTTGATTTAGAATTATTCTGGACGGGTCAATACAAACTGACAGAGCACTTTCGTTAAAGAAAAAACTTGAGGCTCATACAACCGTGTATTTTTACTATAAGGGAATCATTGCCATACATTTATATACATTCTGCGTTATCAAAGACTTAGGTTCTTGGACTCAGGATCTGCAGAAAGTAAAGCAGATTGTCAGACGAATCATTTCGATAAAAAGGCAAATAAAAATGAAAACATCCTCTCTCAAGAAGGAGTCGGCGAGCATTAATTCACTCCGCATTTTCTTTTATTGTGTCACCTTATTGTTCACATACAAAATTATGAGCTGGCGTCCTGCCGTTTCATTCGATTCCTCTTTTAGATTTTTAGGACTGTTAATTTTCGATCACCAGTGTTACTTAGGGTACCTACCTTCCAGGTAAGTATCGGGCAATTCCGACCAATCCAATCGATAGTTTTACGCCACCTGTGGGTAGAAGCTAGATGTGATTACGCTTCAAGAGATTCTGTATCGAGCGGATTGCTTACTTTATCGTATCTAAACGGCTACCTTATCTTATCGAGTATTGAACGTCTCTTGCGGGGCTTCATTTCGAAAACCAGGCCACATACAAGAAAATTCTAACTCGGACTATTATTTTATAATTGGAACCCAATTGGAAACCAAAGCTAACGGAATCCAAAGAACCCTACTGAATTAAACCCAAATGAACTCAGTTTAACACACAAAATGTGTAACACTAAAAACGTTTCAAGGTCAAATCAATTCAACTAAACTGAACCTAAGTGAATTCAGTCCAAAAGGTAAAAAATTAATAAATTATCAAAAATCGAAGCTAGAATATTTAAAATTTTAAGGAAATTCGAAGAAACTGTAACATGAAATGTTAAACGTAAAAATTAAAAGAAAATCTAAAAAATAAAATGTAAAAATTTACGAGGTTGACCCAATCCAACTGAATTGAATCCGACAGAAGAAAAAATTTAAAAAAAATAAAATGTAAGCAATGTTAGAAATTTTAAAGAAATAAGACAATTTAGAAAATAGAAAATTTAAACAAAAAATGTTAAAAATCAATTAAAAACTAGCTTGTTTAACTTAAGGAAAGAAATGGCTAATTTGAAAGCAGACGGAAGAATTTCTGGAAATTCGTTTCTTGAAGAAGATGCCATTGTAACATCATTTGTATCTTGTTTAAACATCTTCCACACTTAAAAATTGTTTTCAGAACTGTTACAAGAGCTTTTCTATTGTCCTTGTTTTTGGGTCGCTTATTTTCGCTCATCTTTTTCCTCCTTGATCTTTTCTTGCATCCATCTTTCTTCTTCTGCGTTTTTAAAACAATTATATCCTTTCGTTGTTTCTTGTTCTGAATTCTTTTTATCTTGTTTTGTGTTTTTTCATCTCTTTTTCTTTACTTCCTTAACCTTTTGTAATTTTCTTTCCGTCTCTTTTCCACGATCACCTCATTTTTCTCATCTTTTCTTTCGATTGTATTGTATGTATTTGTTTCGGTTTTTCTTCTGCCTTTGAGTCAACAACCTTTCAACAAATAAATCTTTTTTATTCGATAAAGTGGAGAGAGAATTGAAATTGTTTCTTAATGCTCCGTGAGCTAGGGGTGGGCAACTGCCCCATTTGCCCCACCTTGGTTACGCCCATGATCGACTCTTTAATATCGACTTACAATTGTGAAATCATTTAATTTTTTTTGCGTGTTATCAGTCATTCTCCACAGTTTGTAATTATTTTCACAAACGGATAAATACCTCTACGCAAATTTTTATTAATTTAATTTAAACTCGGTGTCAAGAAACATGATAGCGTTGGTGAGTCCACTTAAAAATTTATTCATATTTTTATTTGAATTATTCTTGTAAATAAAGCTTTCATTCTGAAGCCAGAAGAGATCGTAACCAGAGAGGGGAAAGGGGGCGAAACATTTTCGACAGTAAAATTCTGAAAATAAAAGTTTATGTTACAATTAAAATTCTTCGGCTTAATCGCTTGAAAGTGATCTTCATTTTAATTTGGTAATTCAGATAAGATAAGGAATAGATCACATATGTTTTTTTTCTTTTGCAACAATCTGGTTAATCAGTCATTTAATCCGCGGGTCTTCTTCTAATCTACGAGAAGGTTTTCTTTCACGAACGACGCGTCGACGTTGGAGAAAAATTGGAACATAAAGCCAGGCGGCGTCGTTTATGATATTATGAGTAATTGGCTCAAATTCCCCGAGTAAGGTAAGCCCCCCCCCCCCCCCCCCCCCCGATGTTTATTAGTTCCAGACGAGGCTAACAAAATTTAAGGGGTCTTGCAACAACAGCTTGGAAATTATTGGAAAAAGCTCCTCGGCGGACTCGCTTTTTTTTCATTACGGTTTCCTAGGTTTCCCTCCTCGAAAATGCATGGAATAAGCAGATTTGCGCTAAACGCGTTTCAATTAAATCTTCTTAACAAGAAGCCGCCATCGCGAATTTGATTAATTAAAAGTTTTTGCGCCAGCTGACTGGAACGTTTTTGTTCGTTGAGGCGAACACGTGTTTTCATTTGCAAAAACCTAATGGATTGCACGAGCTTTCTTTTTTTTTTTGTTTTCATTTGCACTTAGCGAAGAACAATTGTTTGCGCAGCTCGCTGAAATTACACGCAGCAGTACATTTCTCATCAACAGAAAAGAATGAATGAATAATGCAGAAATTTAAGGAGATTTTAATGATGCGTTGGACCACTAACTTTTTGATTATTGCAAAAGAAAGAAATTCTTTGTGCGCCATGTAAGATTGTAGTAATAACAACAGCCCCGGTGAACGCAATGAATATTTTAAAGTCTGATGAGAAGTTTCAGAAATGGAATTACGTCGACGTGATTGAAATACGACTTTGTGCCAAGCACCCCCCAAACATCTGGTCCTTGTAACAATATTTTATAGTATAAGTGCGCTGGGAACAAAGCACCCGCCTCTTCTTACTTACACGTAAAAGCCGAATACTTGCTTCGCTCACATACACACAATAAATCTTATTACGCGAACTTCGCTGCCCCCATCTCGCATTTCAATCCGGCCCATTATCTTTCAGCAACTACCCTCTTCCCTAATTTAAAACGCCGCTAAATTATTCACAAGCTCGCGCAAATTGGGCCCGGCTCTTTCTTGTTATTTCGCAAGTCACGCGAATAAGAGGATCCGGAATCGAAGCGGAAAATTCGAAAAGTCCGGAGCCAGTCAGTGTTGCAAACACGAACACTGAATATCGACGCTCTCGTGCAGCACACACACACACACATACGTAACGTACATACACGTTTAGAATTTTCGCGAAATTAAATCAATCAATTTGACTACTACAGAAAGCTGCCAAATCATTCGCAGAAATTAACTCAACTTCATTAATTACTCCACTTATTATACATAGAATAGTCTGTCTGCATCAAAGAGAATGGAGATTGCGTGGTTTAATCTGGAGTAATGTGATTGCGAAACGACTAAAACACGTACAGTAAGTAATTGAAATTGAACTTCAAATGCAACTACAAACCTATTAGTAAAGTTAACGAGGTCTGTAAGTGAACGTGGTAGCGATCAAAAGTCGATGGAAATTCATCAAATTTAGAAGATTTAATTAAAAATAAACTGCGGTGTTTAAAGCCACATTTTTAATAATGAAAAAGTCCATCCACCGTTTGATCATCATTTGAAAACCAAGTTACTTAGGAAGTATTATTGTCTATCATTGGCAACGCTGAGTAATTTTTGGAGAGCGCAGAAATTTATGGAAATAGAGGAAACTACTTATAAAACAGCTCATATTTCGTTTGGTAACATGACATCTGACAACTGAGTTGTTATGTTAAGATGAGATGTAGGATTGTAGGCTGGCGTCGCGAGTCTAAATGAAAGTTTTGTCTCAGGGCGGAATAATAAATAAAATTAATTTTTGTGTGTGTTGTGTGTGTGTGTGTGTGTGTGTGTGCCGAGGGGGAACTCTTCTTTGAATTTTGTCTCGTATTTCCAATTTGTGTTTGTTTATCTGCTTGCTCGATTGCTTATCTGTCTATCTTTTGCAGTAGTCAGAAAGTAAACAGATAAGCAATCGAGCAAGCAGGTAAACAAACACAAAATAAAAATACCAGACAAAATTCAAAGAAGCAGTAGTCAGAAGGTATTTAAATCGCTTTTTAAAATTTGTAGGGGAGTCATTACTAAGAACCATGACTGTACATAACTACTGGCAGGGTTGGCGGAAGGCGGTAATCAAGGTACGCAAGGCATGAGAGCGCAGATGCAAAGGGGACGCCAAAACGGCATAAAATTGCCAACTCTATCCAACCCCACGCCAATTCCGTCCAAATTAAAATTATTCATTCATTTATCACAAAAAAATCACAACAAAATCTAAACAAAATACGTAAAAATCGGTTCCGAAGTGAACATACAACGAAACTTCTGAATCGATAATAATTATTATAAAAAATTAAAAGTAAAAATTATAAATCGGTTAAAATATAGCTTAATCAATCTCAAGGTCATCCCAATTCAATTAAACCTAACCTAACTGTATTTAAAACAAGTTTAAAAAAATTAAAGAAATAAAATATGTTAATTAAAAAAGATCAAAGCGCAGCTCGCATAATCTCAAGGTCTCCAATCCAACAACTGAATTCAACTCTCTTTAACTCAAGCAAAAATTGGAAAATAAAAAAAAAACAAAAAAAGAAATAAAATTCTATTCAACCCATGTAAAAAAATGAAGAAGAATAAATATGTATTAAGAAAGCAAAAATGTGAAAATAAAGCTCAACAAATTTATAATAATAATAATAAATAGATAAAACAGCGACATCTTACGATCGCTTTTTGACCTGGCATTGTTTTATCTGTTTATCACTTTTACATCGCAATTGCGAATAAATTGGACAAGTCGTTTTTGTTTGCAGTGGGAATGTCGAGCTACGTCTCTGCTGACGAAGCCCCAAGCAGGGCTGAAACAGCTGTACAAAGGCTGCTCGAGGATTTCACTGCAATCAAAAACGATTTGCAACAAATTTTTTTTAATAATAATAATAATAATATTGTTTATTGTCAACTGGTCTTTTCAGACATCGACATTGTCAATTCCTAATTCATTATACAATTGTACAAGTAGATAAAACACGCTAAAAACAATATTACGATATAATATAATATAATTTCAAAGTCCTAATCCTACTCGACTGAACTCAACCCAAGTGTATTCAATTGAAGCAAAGCTTTTAAAATGCAAAAAATTAAAAGTAAAAAAATGTAAAAAATTTAAAAAAAAATGATTGAGGCGAAGTTCGCCCAACCAAACTCGATCCAATAACTGAATTCGATTTCGTTGACTCCAAACAAAAAAATGATGAAAATTGCATGTAAATGTTTTTTAAAATCTAACCGGACTGTATTATAATTGGAAAAGCATTGCGTTACCTCCTGATTAATTAACGAAAACGGCAGCAAGTTAACGCTGAGACAGATTATCCGCTGTCCCGAGCTGGAACTCAGATGGAGATGGGCTTTCTACGTCAATGCAGAATTACGCTCGGGCGTTTAAATAGTTGACTTGAACCGTTCGGGAAAATGTTAAATTAATGCACCAACATGTGCCGATATCATACACTAACATGCGATAAATCAATAAAATAACGAACGTTACGATTTCAGTTGGAGTTCGAAATGGATGCTTGTCTTAAGCTGTTACTTGTAAAGAAGGGTCATGGAGCAGCGCCGCCACTCGTGGTACGTCAAACTACGGTTTCGTTGTCTTTTACCAACTGTAGTGCACCGATGACCTTCGGAAGGGCACGTCGATACTAAGCGACGAGTGGAAATAAAGCTGTTATCTTTTGAGTAATGACATGTATTGTGCGAAAGTGTATTTCAAACAAAATTATTTTTTTGTTTTCTTTTTTCTTCTGCCAACTTACGCTGCAGAATCTTCTTTTGTTTCTTTTTCGTCGTTTTATACCTAGTTTGTTTCAATTCTTTTTTTTTGGTGGTGGGTGTATTTCAAACAAAATTAATCTTTTGTTTCTTTCTTCTGTCAACTTACGCTGCAGAATCATCGATCTTCTTTTGTTTCTTTTTCGTCGTTTTATACCTAGTTTGTTTCAATTCTTTTTTTTTGTGGTAGAATTATATAATGGTTACTTCTTTCGTTTTCTTATTAGTTTGGGAGTTTTAAAGGAATTCGCCTTATAACCATCGATCTTCTTTTAGTTTTTTCTATTGGTCTTTTTCTTTGTTTCTCGTTGTTATTCGAATTATTCCGTTTCTCTTTATCGATTTTATTTGTTTCTTTGCCGGCCTTGAAATATTCGTAAAATTCATTTTAACAGTCGAGTCGTCGGTTTTCTATAGCTTTTTTTCGTTCGTCGTTTTTTTTTCTCTTCGTATTCCGTCGCTTTTTATTGAAATTTTCTTCTGCTTCTTACATTTGAAGGAGAAAGACGCACAATTTAGAGACACGCAAAAAATTACAAAAAATTGAAAATTTCTTTGTCTCACATAAAAATTTTAATTAAGCTCCGTGTCAATCCAAATGAAACTTGGCGTTTGCGCAGTGCTCGCAGCCGTCTCGAGATTTTAGAAGAGACAAACAGGAAACAAAAGACGATCGAACGTAAGGAATTCGTGGATAATGCAAATCCGAAGAATAATTTTAATCATTTTCCAGAACTATTCGTTTTCCTGAAAGACTTTCAAATTTTTCTCTGTTTTTTCGAATTTTGAAAAGTTGTCTCAACGTTAATCGGGCGAAAAGTATTGTCATGAATGAGAAAAAAGAATTAAAAGTTTAAGCGCGAATAAAAAAAAAAACGTTCTGTTTGTTTACGGGAGCTTATTAAAACAGTAATATTACGTAAAATGAAATTAAACTATAGTAGAATTAAAATGAACATTGGATTAAATTGTCTTTCATGAATTCACAAAGCAAATTGGTTACTTCCCGAAATGTAATTATTCGTAATGTAATTATTCGTTGTAGAGTCACTCGCTTGCTTGCTAAAACCGAACATAAAAATAATTAACGTTTTATATTACCCTTAATGTACTTTGGCTCTTCATCCGAGGCCAACAATCGCGTATTCACTAACTCACTGCGGCATTTGCATTTTCCGATCGATTGAAAATCCAAAGACTTTTAATAAATGAGAAAGAAGATGAAAGCAAAAGGATTTCCAGAGATTTTCGATGCGAAGTTTTCATTGATTTCTGTGCATTTCATTTTTCTTCTTTCTTCCAACAAGCAAAAAGAAGCCAAGAAAAATTTTGTAAAGTTTTTTTTTTAATCAAGCTGACATTTCTTTCGTTGTATTCATTTGTTTCTTCTTGTAAGCAAAAAAAAAATCAATTTTTCCCCGTAGGAAATCGAGCATTCAATTGTTTCTTTGCCTTCCATTATTATTATTATTATTATTTGCTTTCATTTTTCTTACTTACTTATTTTTCTTTGTTTCGTTATAGTAAGGACAATATCAAATATTTCTGCGGAAAGTTCTTGAATGTCATACAGAGCAAACGTGCGATTGTTTCTTCACCGTAACAAAATGATAAAAAGAAACATATAAAATAGCGACATCTTACTATCGCTTTTTGACCTAACATTGCAGTAGGATAGACAAATTGAAGCGGGATTTGCTCCTAATGATTTGCACAAAATTTTTCTAAAAAAAATTTTTCTAAAAATTTTTCTAAGATAAAAAGAAAGTATGAAAGACAAATAAAACAAAATCAAAATCTCAAAGTGACGCAAGACAGACTAAACAATCAATTAAATTTATTAATCAAAAAATAAGAAGCAGTAAAAAAGACAATTTGTCTTCGTAAACAAACCAATTATAATTTAATCGAAGGTTCATGTGGTGAAGGTGAATGTGAGCGGCGTCCATTGATAAATTAAATTGTATCAAACGACAACAAAAAATAATAATCAGAAAAGAAAACATGAAAAACAGGATGAAAGTTAGAAGGAATAACTAACGGCTTCTTATAAGATTATCTTTCGTAAGTGAATTTTGGTGCCCAAATCAAGTATTGAGCAAAGACGTTAGAAAACGTACAGAAGAAGAAGAAGAAATAGATATACAAATAGAAAGACTAACCCCCAGCTTCACAAAAATTATTTAATCACTGATTAAAGCCTGTGATTGGTTGGGTGAAACAATCGAATCTATTGTTAACTTCGTCCAATGATATTCCTTAGTCAGAGACTTAAATTAATTGCTGATTAACAATTTTTTTTTTTGTAAAACCCACCGTAAGGATCGGTTTCATAATCGAACTAAACGAATCTTTAAAATTAAAGTCACAGTCATATGTTAAAAAAAATGCAAAACACAGTTGTTTATACATCAGATTGTGAATTTTATTTTAAAGTCTCGTTTAGTTCGATTATGAAATCGGGCCTAAATCTTGAAGGGGTGGGGGAGACCTAAACAGAAAAGACGCGAGACGCAAGAAAATGCAAGAGATGAAACCGGCACACTTGGTTAAACGTGGAAGCAACTAATCGTTTATAATTTGCAACGTGTTAAATCCGGAAATATAAATGTTATTTGGTTCTTCATCCGAGGCCAACAATCACCGATTTGCTAACTTACTGCTCACTCACTCATTCCTACTAACCACTGGCTAACTGTTACCCGATTGAATAATGAATAATCGCTCTCTAATAATTACTTGAGAAAATGAATGAATAAATTGATTTACGAATTTCCCTTTTTAAACCATCCGCACGGAATGTGACAACAAAGTGCATTTTCTAAAAGTTCGGGTCCAAAAGTCGACGTATCAAAAGAGTCAGCGTCTCGTTGAAACATAATAATGAGCGAGCGTGTTAATTGTTTTGAATTAAATACGATCTGTCGGTGTGGCATTGCAAGTAAGTTTAACAACTTGAATTTCAATTGTCAGCATGGAATCCCTTCATTTAAAACGTCAATTTTGTCTTACGTTACAAAGATCGAAGAGGACTTTAATCTGCAGGCAAAACAAACGTCGCTAATTCATGTTGGCAATTTCCACAGCAATTAATAAGCCGGTGTCGCTGACTATACTTGCGAAATATTAACCAAACAATTTTGTCAGTTTAAACCAAACACAGGCGCGTTGAAATTTGCGTAAAACCAAAAGCGAAAAAAGTATTTAGAATGTAATTTTTCAAACGTAACGTATCAGATACTTTCGACAAAGTGAGAAACATTTTTTTTCTTTCACTTCCGTGAATTTTACCTTCGCGTCTATTTTTAACTTCACATTATGTACATATTTATGGAATTCATATAAACCAAATAAATCAAACGTTGCGCCAAATTAATTTAAAAAAACCTAATTAGTTTCGATTTATTAACAATGAATATTTGCTCATCGAACCCAATTAAAACGACAAATAATTGGCAATTCAAAAAAAAAAATGGATATAACGACAGAGGGTCGAATTCTATTTTCGTTATTAATTTGCGGCAACAATTTGATTGCCGGGAATATGTAACGGTGGCACTTAGAACACCGTAATAAATGTTTATTTTGGGGCGAAGGGAACCGCATACGTCTTCATTAACAGCTTGTCTGCCCCCTACATTTATACAACCACTAACTTTCCGTTCTGATTAATCGAAATTTGGCCCGTTTATTTTCCAGTCTCGTAAATTACCTAACATGAATATTCGTTGCTAAAACTATTAGAGTAGAGCTTTAAGCTAATCTCAGATTCGTTTCACATCCTGTACACTTACAATCCTTGGTTTATTAATTGAAAATTAATGGATTGGATATTTCACTTTCAAAACATTCAGAGAACTGTTCAAGCAAAGACCGATTTTTAGCACAACTTCATAATTGAAAATAGTTTTTAAATTTTAACCGGACACTATTAAAAATGGAAAGAGCACTCAACGTTTCGTTGATTGATTGATTGCCAAAGTGAATTTTTTTTGTGAAAAACTGGCGTCTGCATGTAAAAACTGTTGTAATTGTAGCTTAACTGAATTTTCAAAATAAACTTGCAGTGATGACTCACTATACTTCGGACGTTTCGATCGTTACCATGACTACACAATGATCAGGAGAATGTCTGCTACTCATTGGAAGAAATGGTGTAGAGATCCACTCTTTGGCCGTCGTAATGCGTAACCACGTCAATGCCAAAACACGTCGAAAGGGCCGATTTTTTATTCATAAGTTAATTTTAATTAATTAATTAATTGTCTTCATAACTATTACTTTGAAAATAATTGAAAGTTAAGGTTAAACAAGACCTAAGACTGACGATGTCGTGAAGTATTAATCTTGCTTTAGACCAGTGGTTGATGAAGACTTGCAAAAGATCGATGAACCTCTAGGGGTCGGTTGGGGATCGATGAACCTCTAGGGGTTTCTTGGAGGGTTGAAATGAATTTTTGTTTAGTAGATATTTTTGTAGTATATATTATTTTTTTATAGATTAATATTAAATTAAAAATTAAATAATTAAAAGATTTACAAATGATATTAAATGAATTTGAATTAAGTACAGTCTCTGACATAGATAACGGGACATTATTTTTTCCTAGATAATAGAAAGCTGATTGGCAGTTCTGCGTTTAAGTTACAATATCCTAATAGTCAAGCATCAATAAAACTTTTTCTTCTGAAATTTCATGTTATGTACACAACTGTGCTATAATAGACGCAATAACTTTAATAAAAACAAATAAATATTTAATAATCAACAATTGCATTTAAGTAGCCGTCGATCACTTAATAATTAAATTAAATAAACTCAACTCAGAAACAGGAAGAAAAAAATTACGATCAATTGATTATCAAAATAAAAATCCTCCTGAAATACAGTCGAATCGAACCGAAACAAAAGACGATCGTCCATGCAGATTAGGGGCAAAAATAAAAAAATGTGTAAAATTAAGTAAGTCAAATCGATGTAAAAACTGACGTGTTTTGATCGCTGCAGATTTTAAAGAGAAACGATTAGTTTAATGATTATGAAATAAAATAAAACTAAAGACGATCAACTGATCTTTAAAAAGTAAAAAAAAAGACATTAATGTCACATTTAAACAAAAAAATATTCATTAAAGGAAACGAAAAATAAAGTTTAATCGAACGAAAGAGAAAACAAACTGAATTTCAATTGTCAGCGTGGAATTCCCTCATTTAAAACGTTGATTGACGATCGATCGACAAAATTTCTAAGTCTAAAATAAAATTTTGTCATACTAAAGACAAAGGACGATCAATTAATAGATATTAAAAAAATAAAACAAAGAAGTCAAATTGAATAAAAGAAACAAACAAACAAAAATGGCGATCAAACGTCGAAGTTAAAGTGTAAAATAAACTCAAATCAAGTAAACGAAAAAAAAAAGAAACAAAAGACGATCGATTGATAATTAATTAAAGAACAAAATTATGTCAAAGAAAATCAAACAAAAGGAGAGCGTCGGAAAAGGTGATAAAGTGAAAAATAAAAATAAAACATACGAAAGCGATTGTAAAGGGAAGAGAAACAAAGGTCGATCAATTGATTAAACAAATTAAAAATTGATTAAAGAATTTAAAAAAAAAACAAAAGACGTCGGGGATGAAGATAAAACTAAAATGAAAATTCTATAAAACTAAGCCAAATCGACTTTTTAAACGAAAATTTGAATAAAAAGAAGAAAAAAACAAATAAAGAGAATCAAACTGATAATCCGATTATAAAATAAAGTCAAATCGAATTAAGAAAAAAGAAAAGACGATAGATTTATAATTTAAAAAAAAGAGTCAAGTAGAATAACATTGCCACAATTAAAAAAAAAAAGATTAAAGTGTAAAATAAACTCAAATCAAGTAAACGGAAAGAAGAAAACAAAAGACGATCAATTGATAATTGAAGAACAAAATTGTGTCAAGTAAAATCAAACAAAAGAAAAACAAAGAAGGCGACAAATTGATAGTTTCAAAAATAAAAACAAAACGCGTGAAATCGATTAAAAGAAAAAAAAATAGGTCGATCACTTGATTATAAACTCAACTCAAAAACAAGAAGAAAAAAATTACGATAAATTGATTATCAAAATAAAAATGCTCCTGAAATACAGTCGAATCGAACGAAACAAAAGACGATCGTCCATGAAGATTAGGGGCGAAAATAAAAAATTGTGTAAAATTAAGTAAGTCAAATCGATGTAAAAACTGACGTGTTTTGATCGCTGCAGATTTTAAAGAGAAACGATTAGTTTAGTGATTATGAAATAAAATAAAACAAAAGACGATCAACTGATCTTTAAAAAGCAAAAAAAGAGTTATTAATGTCACATTTAAACAAAAAAATATTCATTAAAGGAAAAGAAAAATAAAGTTTAATCGAATGAAAGAGAAAACAACCTGAATGTCATTTGTCAGCATGGAATCCTCTCATTTAAAACGTTGGATAAAATTCTGTCACACTAAAGACAAAGGACGATCGATTAATAAATATTAAAAAAATAAAACAAAGAAGTCAAATTGAATAAAAGAGACAAACAAACAAAAATGGCGATCAAACGTCGAAGTTAAGTGTAAAATAAACTCAAATCAAGTAAACGAAAAAAAAAGAAACAAAATACGTTCGATTGATAATTAATTAAAGAACAAAATCATGTCAAGGAAAATCAAACTAAAGGAGAGCGTCGAAAAAGGTGATAAAGCGTAAAATAAAAATAAAACATACGAAAGCGATTGTAAAGGGAAAAAACAAAGGGCGGTCAATTGATTAAACAAATTAAAAATTGATTAAGGAATTTAAAAAAAAAACAAAAGACGTCGGGGATGAAGATAAAACTAAAATGAAAATTCTATAAAACTAAGCCAAATCGAATTATTAAACGAAAATTTGAATAAAAAGAAGAAAAAAACAACGAAAGAGAATCAAACTGATAATCCGATTATAAAATAAAGTCAAATCGAATTAAGAAAAAAGAAAAGACGATAGATTGATAATTAAAAAAAGAGTCAAGTAGAATAACATTGTCACAATTAAAAAAAAAAAAAAAGATTAAAGTGTAAAATAAACTCAAATCAAGTAAACGGAAAGAAAAAACAAAAGACGATCAATTGATAATTGGAGAACAAAATTATGTCAAGTAAAATCAAATAAAATCAAACAAGAAAAAAAATAAAGAAGGCGATAAATTGATTGATTTAAAAATAAAAACAAAACACGTAAAATCGATTAAAAGAAAAAAAAAAATAGGTCCAACACTCAATTAAAAATCGATTTAAATAACGAGGATAAATACAGAATTTAAAAAAGAAACAAAAGACGATCGGTGATGAAGATAAGACTGAAACAGAAATTCTATAAAACCAAATCAAACCAAAAGTACTGACGAATAAAAAACGAAAGTTTGAACAAAGAGAAAAAGAAAGAGCGGAAGAGAATGAAATTGATAAAATAAAAGCAAATCGAATCAAGAAAAGAGAAAATATAATCGATTTATAATTTAAAAAATAAAACAATTGATAAATCGATTCTTGTCCGATGAAAAGTGTAAGAAAATAATTTTTAAATTTTAAGCGGACACGTTTCACTGTCGATAGTGAAACGTCGAGTGCTCTTTCCCATTTTATTAGAGTCCGTTCAAAGTTCTAAAAACTATTTTCTTAAAAAAATAAAATAAAATAGTCGTCAATTAGAATAACAAATTGTCACAATTAAAAAAAAAATTGTAGTATTAATGTATCTACACTGACTGTCTTAGATATGTCTATTACATTTTTTGAAAGGGGGTCGATGGAAATTTTTATTTTCTTGTAAGGGGTCTGCTTAAAGATGGTTGGAAGCCCCCGCTTTAGACGTTACTTTCAGTGACGTTAACAGAGTCGAAAATATTACCCTAAGCGTCCCTGCGATTGATATTGGAATAGCGGCAATTGACGGTCTACACCCGGCTGTTGCGGCAGCTCATCACAGATTGGAGGGAGATCTAAGGCAATTTTTACATCATCGTTGGTTACTTTTCTCATCCATAACGTGCTTTTAATAAAAAAATAAAGTAAGGTTTTCTTTTTAGTTGCAGTTGTGGTTGCCTTCTTCATCTGTTGGGCGCCGTTCCACGCTCAGCGTCTCTTCGCCATTTACGTAACGCCGTCCAGCGACGGTTCAGATGACGACCACTACCTCAAGATCTACGAAATCATGACTTACGTCAGTGGGATTTTGTACTACGTTTCGACCACCATCAACCCCCTTCTCTACAATATCATGTCGAATAAATTCCGGGAGGCTTTTAAGGTAGGTACGGAGAAGTCTTCTCCTCCTTTTTTTTTAGAAAATTATTTTACAAATTCATGTCTTCGTCGCGGAGACGAAGCTAAATCAAAAAAACACTTTCAGAACTTCGTGCATTATTAAGTTGCGGCTCACGGATACTTTCGGAGTATTTATTTACTGTAGGCTTTAAATGAAGGTTCAGCAACAACAAACTCAATCTACAAAGTGTTAGGTAAAAATGAAATTCAAGTTTATTATCTGTTTTCCAGGATAATTTAAATCAAACTGTGTTTTCAATATCTAAAGCAAAATGCAAAATTGTTTTATGAAACGGTTTTTATTTGCAAACTATTTCAAAGAAGGACATATAATATAATAATAGATAATGACGTGCTTGTGCTGAAAATCTTCGTAAAGTAGCCCTAACTTCCGGAAAACTTCTCCTCCTGGAGATTACTGTCTCTTGAAGCTTCATCTCCGTGAAGTTTCGTCGAAAACACTTCTTATTTTTAAATCCGTAAGCGACGGGGGTGAAATAACAAGCTCGTCGAGCACAGCCTTTACACCTTTTAGACCCAAAATCTTCGCCCTTATTATTTCATTTTAAAACCATGTAAGAAACTGAGATTTTGCTTGTATACAAAAATTTCTGACCCTCAATTTTTTTTTTAAATTGAAAGCAAATTTAAAACTAATAGACAATAGACAAATATTAATAAAAGAAATCGACAAACAGAGAAGTTGGTACGTTTACGTTACGTTACGTTATGTCCTACCCGTATGTGTAAAACATCCGCTTAGTTTAGAACAAACATGATTGCAATGTCAACCCAAACGAAACTGACATTACGTTACTTCAGATTACCTTTATTTTTTGCGTTTTGAGCTTACGTTTGAAGTGTTACGTTTACGTTACGTCGCAGCCCATATAAAACATCCGTTTAATGTAGCGAGACATTTTTGCGATGTCGACCGAAACGAAATTCAAATGACATTATTTCAGATTACGTTCAGTTACGTTATGAGCTTACGCTTGAAGTGACATTGACGTTACGTAACGTCATAGTCTCTATAAAACATGCGCTTAACGTAGTTTAAAGCAAACATGTCGACGTCGCGTCGCGTCAACCCCAAATAAAATTCAAGCTCGCTCTTAAAATAATATTTATCTACAGGGTGTCCGCGAAATGTACGTAAGGGATTCGTTACGCCTACATTTCGCCGTTCAGGAATTTCAAGGACAGTTTCCGAAACTGGACTCTTGCGGAGACGCTTTTGTTTACTACCGAGGGCGTAAGAAGGCGGCGAATGGTTGCTTGCAACGGCGACAGAAAAAAGAAACGCGCGAAATTTCAAAAAAACAAAAAAACAAAAGCGAGAATCCCGCATTTTTCGAGCTTGAGACGCGGCGTTGGCAAATTGACAAAATAAAAACATAAACGAAAAACGGTGAACGAGCAAGAGCCAAAATTTTTCTCACCGATAGTCTGTTGTTTTTTTTTTTAATTGAATGGAGAAAATGGCTCTAGCAAAAAGAGGCAGAAACGAATAATTCGATGAGACGAGATATCAACCGACTCTGGTAAATTGGGGGAAAAAATAAAATACAATGCTCCCCCGACCCCAAGAAAGTTAGGCTTTTGTTTTTGCTTTAGCTTCTTTTCGTAGATTCTTTATTGTGCTAATTTTTCAAAAAAAAAAAAAGTTTTGTTCGCTGGGAATCTTTTGTTTTTGCCTTTGCTTCTCTTCATTTTCTGTCTGTTCAGCTAGTTAAAAAAAGTCTAATCGAATAATAGAGAAAGCCACCTGAATTTCAATTGTCAGCATGGAATCCCCTCATTTAAAACGTTGATTTTGCATGACGATCGATCGACAAAATTTCTAAGTCTAAAATAAAATTTTGTCATACTAAAGACAAAGGACGATCGATTAATAAATATTAAAAAAATAAAACAAAGAAGTCAAATTGAATAAAAGAGACAAACAAAAAAAATGACGATCAAACGTCGAAGTTAAACTAAAATAAACTCAAATCAAGTAAACGAAAAAAAAAAGAAACAAAAGACGATCGATTGATAATTAATTAAAGAACAAAATCATGTCAAAAAAAATCAAACAAAAGGAGAGCGTCGGAAAAGGTGATAAAGTGAAAAATAAAAATAAAACATACGAAAGCGATTGTAAAGGGAAGAAGAACAAAGGTCGATCAATTGATTAAACAAATTAAAAATTGATTAAAGAATTAAAAAAAAAACAAAAGACGTCGGGGATGAAGATAAAACTAAAATAAAAATTCTATAAAACTAAGCCAAATCGACTTTTTAAACGAAAATTTGAATAAAAAGAAGAAAAAAAGAACGAAAGAGAATCAAACTGATAATCCGATTATAAAATAAAGTCAAATCGAATTAAAAAAAAGAAAAGACGATAGATTTATAATTTAAAAAAAAGAGTCAAGTAGAATAACATTGTCACAATAAAAAAAAAAGATTAAAGTGTAAAATAAACTCAAATCAAGTAAGCGGAAAGAAGAAAACAAAAGACGATCAATTGATAATTGAAGAACAAAATTGTGTCAAGTAAAATCAAACAAAAGAAAAACAAAGAAGGCGATAAATTGATAGTTTCAAAAATAAAAACAAAACACGTGAAATCGATTAAAAGAAAAAAAATAGTTCGATCACTTGATTATAAACTCAACTCAAAAACAAGAAGAAAAAAATTACGATAAATTGATTATCACAATAAAAATACTCCTGAAATACAGTCGAATCGAACCGAAACAAAAGACGATCGTCCATGCAGATTAGGGGCGAAAATAAAAAAAATGTGTAAAATTAAGTAAGTCAAATCGATGTAAAAACTGACGTGTTTTGATCGCTGTAGATTTTAAAGAGAAACGATTAGTTTAATGATTATGAAATAAAATAAAACAAAAGACGATCTACTGATCTTTAAAAAGTAAAAAGAAGTTATTAATGTCATATTTAAAAAAATATTCATTAAAGGAAACGAAAAATCGAATAAAAGAGAAAACAACCTGAATTTCAAATGTCAGCATGGAATCCTCTCATTTAAAACGTTGGATTCTGTCATACTAAAGACAAAGGACGATCGATTAATAAATATTAAAAAAATAAAACAAAGAAGTCAAATTGAATAAAAGAGACAAACAAAAAAAATGACGATCAAACGTCGATGTTAAAGTTTAAAATAAACTCAAATCAAGTAAACGAAAAAAAAAGAAACAAAAGTCGATCGATTGATGATTAATTAAAGAACAAAATTATGTCAAGGAAAATCAAACTAAAGGAGAGCGTCGAAAAAGGTGATAAAGTGAAAAATAAAAATAAAATATACGAAAGCGATTGTAGGTCGATCAATTGATTAAACAAATTAGAAATTGATTAAAGAATATAAAAAAAAAAACAAAATCAGATGTCAACCTACTCTGGTAAATTGGGGGAAAAAAAATAAAAGACAATGCTCCCCCGACCCCAAGAAAACAAAAAACGATCGGCAAGCGAGTCTTCGATAGTCTTTTGTTATTGTTTCCGTCAAATTTTTGGTTTATTAATTTTTCAAAAGGAAATTTCGCTCGCCGATAGCCTTTTGTTTTTGCATCGGCATCTTTTCGTTGTGTCTCGTGTGTAAATTTTTCAAAAAAGAGTTGCTGGTCGGTAATCTTTTGTTTTTGCTTCTTTTCGTTGTCTCTCTATTGTGCTAATTAAAAAAAAATTTCTTTGTCGTTAGGCTTTTGTCTTTGCTTTAGCTTCTTTTCGTAGATTCTTTATTGAGCTAATTAAAAAAAAAAAAAAAAAGTTTTGTTCGCTGGGAATCTTTTGTTTTTGCTTTTGCTTCTCTTCATTTTCTGTCTGTTCAGCTAGTTAAAAAAAGTTTTCTTCGCCGATGGCCTTTGTTTTTGCGTTAGTATCTTTTCGTAATCTCTCTGTTGTACGAATTTCAAAAAAAGTTTTGTTCGCCGATTGTCATCTATTTGCTTTTGCTCATCTCGTCGTCTCTGTTGTTATTTTTTCAAAAAAAAAGTTCTGTTCGCGATAGCCTTTTGAAAAACAGAAGGCTGTCGGGAAAAGTTTTTGCTTCTGTTGTTTCTTTGGTGTGCTAATTTTTCAAAAAGTACAGTTATCTTCGCCGATAGTCTTTTGTTTTTGCTTTTGCTCCTCTCGTTGTCTCTGTTGTGTTAATTTTTTAACAAAAAAGTTCCGTTCGCCGATAGCATGGCCGCCTTGCATGGGGGACTTATTAGGAGCAAATCCCGCTTCAATTTGTCTATCCGACTGCAATGTCAGGTCAAACAGCGATAGTAAGATGTAATATTAATAATTCATTATTATACAGTTATTAACGTTGTTGTGTATTTATTTGAAAATAATAATAATAATAAAATATTTCTTCCTTAAAGGCAGAGGTTAAAGGTTTTAAATCATTTATTGTCAGTTCAGCACGAAAACCAAACTTGAGTTATAACTAATAAATCATCCAAGTAATAGATAACTTGGGATGTAATCCGGGGGTTCCCACTCACCCGGAAAACCTGGAAAAGTCTTAAAAGTTTTAATACAAAAGGCAATGAAAATAATTAACGAACTGGAAATTTTCTTTATTTTCGAAAGAAATTTAATAATCATTTGCGTTAATGTAGCCGACAATTATTAGTAAGTTTTGTGCATCTACGAACCGTCAAAATGTTTTGAAAATAGAAAGAAAAAGGAAAATTGTTTTAAATACAGGAAGTATAAGAAAAAATAGGAAGATCCATAATCTCAGCGAAGCCTGAACTAGTTTATGGCATTATTTAACTAAAAGGAATACAGTAGACCTCTATAAACAGAACATGCTCCAATCCGAACCTCCAGCAATCCGAGCAGCGGTAATTTGAAGGCATAATCCGAACAACGCCTCCTCAATCAGAACAACCAAGTGATTCCCACTGGAAATCTCTTGGTTTCATGTTTTTTTTAATAAACAGCCCGTTTATTTATACTGTTCATTGTTCATTAGAACAATTGAGCACTAAACCTCGGATTTGTAGGATAGCGGTAGAAGTAATTAGCGGCCATAAATTGACGGTGAATGACGTCACAAAAATTAAATGTTCAAAGTAAGTAAATTCGAAGATAGAGAGACATGCGTCCAAGATTGAAGAGCTCTAGACGAACCCTTTTTTTGCACTTTGAACTGCGTTATTAAAAAAAAAAAAAATTCTGTGTGAAATTTCGGGATTCCAAAAATTTGCAGCCAAATATCCGTTCCTCACACAAAAAAAATAAATCTAATGACATTAAACACATATCGTTTGCTAGAAATGTCACAGTCACGTAAGAAAACGTAAAAGAATTTTTTAAACGTTTGGAATCCTTTTTTGGTGAATCTTCTCATTTTCCAAATGTGTTAGTAATGTCAAAATAAGTTGAATTATTATGAAACTTATAAAATCTTCTTTTTGCTTACTTTACGTCAACGTACGTCATATTTTCAATGCTATGTGACTCCATTTTTCAAAGCTACGTGATACGGTCATATGACGGCCGCTGTATTACGGTACCGCTGTCATAGGAAGTCAAAGCTTGTGAGTTCGGTTTGCTCGATAATCCGAACATTTCGAAAATCCGAATCAATGAGTTCGGATTAAAGAGGTCGTACGGTATGTTCCTACTGTTTTCAGTGTAGGCAGTCACATAAGCAACTGTGTTCATTGGGTTGCCTATGCTAAGCTTCTTCTTTTTTGAAAACGTCAATTTATTATTTTTTTAACAAGT
The DNA here is from genome assembly GCA_036172665.1 of Prosopocoilus inquinatus. Classification (NCBI taxonomy): domain Eukaryota; kingdom Metazoa; phylum Arthropoda; class Insecta; order Coleoptera; family Lucanidae; genus Prosopocoilus; species Prosopocoilus inquinatus. The sequence goes on along the minus strand of CM069871.1, from coordinate 9,038,048 downwards.
ATAAAGTACGTTTTCAAAATTAATCGTCTCATCATCCTTAAAGGCAATTCAATAATTTTCTCTAGTACGACAAGTGAAAATTAAAAAAAATTAATAAATCAGTAATTTAGTGTATGTTTATTATTTATTTATTCAGGAAGAATTGGAAAATTACACTTAAAAATTTCTCGGCAAAAAAATTGTTTTTACCGCCTGTAGTGTAGGCAACCAAACTTACTTTCGAGTTCGTTGGTTTGCCTACCCTGCATCAAGGCTCTTCATTGGAAAATCGACACACATTTATTTTTTGACAAACTGGCAGGTTGCTGTTTATAATTTTTAAAAATTTATCAATCATTTTCTCCATTAATAATATATTAATTAAATTTTTGTGCCGCTATTATATTTCTCTACTGAAATTAGGACCAATTGGAAAATTGTTTAAAAAATTGCATAATCGCAGTTTTTTGACGGGGAAAATCGGGGAAAACCCGGAACAATTTTAAATGAACTAAAATGGGAATCCTGTAATCGTTCGACGCGACGTCTGTATAATCAGCTGAGGACTGTGTATACGTACGTGAAGTAGACACTTCCGTGAGCATTAGCAGGAGCTTTCCACAATAGCGTCGCTTGTTGTTTGTCTTTTGGATCGGCGTGCGTGATGGCGCTGCATTCCGGGTGGAGTTTGGTGTTCGGCGTTTCCGACCATTCGCCGATCCAATCGTTCGTGTTGGCATCTCTTGCTTGAACGAAGAAGCCTTTGAAGTTGTCGCTTCCGGTGATCGTCACTGGAAAATGGCGAGACGAAATCTACCTTGTCACAAAAAAATACACAACTGCAAAAAATATATTCCTATATAGAAATAAAAAGAAATTTTGAATAAGATAACAATTACTATACCCTTTCAGGCAGAACGTAGTAACAGAGACTCAGGGATGCCCTGGGGGGCTCCGATCAGAATCTGGGCATGGAGGCTAGTTTTTCCTGCGTGTACAAACACAAACACACACTCAATTATCTTAAAATTCCTCATGTGCTACAATGGATTTATTGAGCACTAATTTAAGATGATACAAAAAAATACACAACTGCAAAAAATATATTCCTATGTAAAAGTAAAAAGAAATTTTGAATAAAATGGAAAATGATGTTAATAAGATGACAATTACTATACCTTTTCAGATAGGACGTAGTAACAGAGACTCTGGGATGCCCTGGAGGGATTCGCTTAGATTCTGGGCGTGGAGGCTGGTTTTTTCTGAGTGTACAAACCCTGGAGGGGTTGAACTGCTGTGGCAAAAACATGGTTGGACGGCTGTGTGGACACTTTTTAATTTTTGCATTCCCGAGTCACAGTGCCTGATTGTTTATATTAAAACTTCCGCCTCTCTCGCTTAAATTGTAGTCGTTACAAGGGTTGCCTAAAATCAGGGGCAACTTGTTCCGCGAAGAGGCAACAAGTTTTAAAATTGATTTAATTCAGCACGGCGGGGAACAGGACTTATTCGCACGATTCTGCGAGTGAATTGTTTAGGCTATAGTATTTACTGTACAATAGAAATAGATTAAATTCCAACCGCAGTAATCTTGAAACAAAAACTAAATTAAAACTTCGAATAAAATATAAGATCGACCTTCCGGGCGTTTACAATACATAATTACTTCAATATTTTTACTTGGTTGACTCACCGCACCTCTTTCTGTTACAATATTAAGAAAATAATAAAGTTTTCCAATGACGACGACTTAAGATACTTTTTCGTTTTTCTTTTTTTCTTTTTCGTTTTGCGTTTTATTTTCTAAATTGTAAATTGATTTATATGCACAGAACTCCGGATTCTTACAAAGTAAATTAAAAAAAAAAATGTTAGTGAGAGTAAAAAAAATAAATATATACCTTTTCATAAATGTTTAATACACGAAGTACGTCACCGGAATAAAAGCGGGTGGCGCGGCGGCGGCTGCGACATAAAATGGAGAAATTTGAATGTCAAAAAGAAACGCTGGGCGCTCGCTCATGAATAAAGTGTTTCCGAAAATACCCTTCTGCTTGCGCATTCACGAGGAAACCGCGCGTTTCATTTCATATCGAATTCATGAATAAGTAAATAAATAAATAACACGGTGCTTTTATGGGGGAATTACACAAGGAGCAATTGCTTGCGACTTCCAGGTTATAAAGTTTTATGCTTTAAAAGCGACAGTAAAACGTTACGATTGAATAATTGTGTGCGACGTGGCGCCTTGAACTTACACACAGTATGTCAAGGACGAAGGAATCCTGATGAATATTTTACGAAATGAAGAAGCAGTGAAAAAATACACAGGGTGATTGAGAATAAGTGTCCAACCCATTAGGAGCGTATTCACTGAGGTCATGCAAGTGTGAAATTGCAAGAAATAATTCTGGTAGAGGCATTTCAGAAATCAACCTCCCTTGAATCCAAAACGGAAATTATGATTCATTACGTATACATACCCAAGTCCGAAATTCGATTGAAAGAATTGCGGATTATACTTTTTCCGCAGCAAGTTTTACTGTTTCATTTCAGGATAAACGCTAGTGTTTCTTTCTATTTCACGCGAGTTCATTGCTCTTGTGACTCAATACAGCTGCACGAGTGCCCATTAACCAATTTATATCTGAATCCTCAATGCATTTTATCTCAGAAACTACGGCTATTAGACTCCCTATGCATATACACGTTTTGTTTTCTTTTTTTGTGTATTACCTGTGGTTGACGGATCGGACACTTATTCTGAATCACCCTGTATAGGATGAACATGACCGACGGCGTGTATAAAGTACAAAATAAATAAGGGGATCACGCGTAAATAGGCTCTTCGGGAGATAAGGAAATTTTTCAGGACTCGGCCCTCGCTCTTAATGCGGGAGCTCTTTTCAGCTTTTCAGCAACTTTACACCGAGTGAAAAAGATCCAATCTCGCGCGCAAGTTTCCGTTGACGTATTTGGTTACATTAACTGAAGTGTTTGCAAAGTGTCTGCTCCCCCGCAAACTGGAAAGTCAAGTTACATTCTAAAGATTCCAAACTTAACCGAAAAAGTTTCCTGAAACGTTAAAATACAGGACATAAAAAAATCCAGCCAAGATTTAGTAATAATCAGGGAAAAGAAATCTGCCCACTTAGTATTGTACGCTTTTTACACCGAAAACTATTTAGTCCCGCCACCATCCCGCGGCTTCGATGCGTCGAATTGTTATTGAGTGGGAGGAAAGTACTGTAACACTTTGAAAAAATTATACAAGTTGTGTACAGTCAGACTACTAAATGTTCGTACTGTTCGCGAAACAAGTGGCCCGAATTCTTTTCCCTGTTAATAGTTGTTTGAGTAAACGGAAACTAACCGATTAAAAATTTTAAATAATTGTACGTGTAACTGATGAAAGTCTGAAATACTGATTTAAACGATTAGTTTGAAGCAGAACAGTGTTTCTGTTACAGGAGACATTTACTCGGTGCTGTCATTTGGGTCGGCCGGGACGTACGGAAAGGTCCTATTCTGTCCTCTCCCGTTCGGCGCAGCGAGGTCCTGATTCGACCGATTCGGGAAAGGAGGACCCCAGCATACACACGCACATGTCCCTGATCCAGAAGAATTCCATTGAAGCCGCGGTGGTATCCTGTGGAGCAGGATGTCGGCAAGTATTTTCATTTCTTTTTTTTTTTATTAAAAAAAAAATTCCATTAAATTTCTCAGAAAACGGACTTAAATAAAAACATTTTCTTCGGGTTTAGATATTCTTGTGTGCATGCGCATCGAGTTATTGAGGGGGGACAAATTAATTATGACCCCTGAACACTTTGAGACATAGACAACCCATCAATCAAATCAGATTTCTAACTTTTTGAATGCACAGGGGTAAAAAGAATTGCCTAACTTTCAGGCGTCATTATTTAAATTATTTTTATACCTGTAGGAATAACTTGTATGTAGATGAAGAGCAGTTTCTAATTTTCAGAAGTGGCAGGAAGCTTAGAATTAAATCTCGTTAGGAAATCACTTCCAATCCGAGATAAACAACGTAAAGAAAAAATTAAACGAAGACTTGAAATATCCACAAAACGTATTTTAAGTGATAGGAAGCCTAGAATTAAATCTCGTTAGGAAATCACTTCCAATTCAAGATAAACAAAGTAAAAAAAAAATTAAACGAAGACTTGAAATGTCTACAAAACATATTTTCCTGTTTATTTTCAGCGATTATACGTTGCTAAATAAATAAATTTTATATTAAAAAATTTCACATTCTATTAAATTTCTCTGGAATCCGACTTAAATAAAAACATTTTCTCCGGGTTTAGATATTCTTGTGAGCATGAGTTATTGAGGGGAAAAAAATTAATTATGATCCCTGAACGCTTTGAGATATAGGCAACCCATCAGTCAAATCAGATTTTTACTTTTTGAATGCACAGAGGTAGAAGGAATTGCCTAACTTTCAGGCGTCATTATTTAAATTGTTTTTATACGTGTAGGTATAACTTGTATGTAGATGAAGAGCAGTTTCTAATTTTCAGAAGTAGCAGGAAGCCTAGAATTAAATCTCGTTAGGAAATCACTTCCAATCCGAGATAAACAACGTAAAGAAAAAATTAAACGAAGACTTGAAATGTCCACAAAACATACTTTCCTGTTTATTTTCAGCGATTACATTAAAACGATTAAAAAATTCTTTATTATTATGGCCTCCATTTTCGCCGCCTCCGCCGCCGCCATCTATTGTCTCAAAATGCTAATTGCTTATAATACGATGTCGTCTTTATATACTCAGTTATTTTAAATTAAATTGAATTTAATGGAACGATTAGGGTTAACTACTCATTAAAGTAGGAAATGAGTTTCTGAAAGCGCTTTAATGCCTGAGTTAATTTAACGCAGGCAACTTGATTGGCGCATGCTTAACTTATGAAAGCATACATTTTCCACATAATCCATTCAAATTATACTTTTTTTTACTTTCCGTGAAATGTTCACTCCGTACGTGTTTGCCATCCATTTTTAGTATTCCAACTTTTGTTTGTGGAAAGGAACTTAGGCTGAAAAAGTATTCAAATTACTGGATATTAACTGGAGAGATGGTGGTGCCATCTGCTCGCCATTAGAATAACTGTTAGTTCAGGATCAAACTTCTCAGATTCGGATTCGGATTCTCAGACACACAGAAATCCTTCTTTTATTTCAAGAAACTGAGAAATTAGAAGGCGCAATAAAAGTTTTTTCAAAGCGCCATCTCTTAACCAAAAATGAAACCTGTTTCAATCTGATTTCAAGCAATATATCATCCTCGCTTTGGCATTCTAAGTATTAGCTTAGCCCTCTCTGCCATTGCATTTTTTATTTATTTTTTTAATTTCATTTACCGTTGAGAATAATGTTTAGAGCGCCATCTCTTCTTTCATGTGTCTTTGAACGTCTTAAAAATGAAAGATGTTTTAATCGAGTTCGGAGAAAGCTCGTCAATAGAATTTTTTTTTCAAAACTAAATCGAAAACGTAAAAAAAATAAATGAAAAATCCAAAATCAAAGCGACTCGGGAAAGTCAGGAATAATTCAAAGCACCATCTCTTGGTCAGAATGGAAAACCATTTCAATGGAATCTAAAGAAAAATCAAGAATGACGTTTTCATCGCCTCTTCAGGTTCTTTTTTTTAATTGATTTTTTTTTAATAATTAATTAAGGAAAACAAAAGGTGTTTGAAAGAAAGCATCATCATGGCCATTTAGAGCGCCATCTCTTGGTCAATACTAAAAGCTACTTTAATCTATTAATAAAAAAATATTTCGTCGCTGACGTTCACGTTTCATCTTCTAATTTTAGCTTGATTAAAATTAGGTTAATTTTTTACTAACTAATTATTTTGAAGGAACACGAAAGGTGATCTGAAGCAAGCATCATCATCATCATCATCGTAATCTGGGGTGCCACCTCTTGGCCAAAAAGAAAAACTCTTTTAATCGAATTAAAAAAAATATCAAGTAATTTTCTAATTTTAATTAGAAAAAAAAACAAATTACTTTTCTTTAATGACTTATTTTCAAGGAAAACAAAAGCAGGTGTAAAGGATGAATAATCATCATTTAGAGCGCCATCTCTTGACCAAAAGGGAAAGCTATTTTAACCGAATTAAAAAAGATATATGAGAGTTGACATTCTCATTTCATTTTCTAATTTTAGCTTTAAAATAATCGAATTGTTTTTTTAGTAACCATAAGGGTGGATTTCATAAATAAGTTAAGTCAGGATTAAATTTAACGGTCAGTTAGGGTCAAGGGCCAAGCTGATTTAAATCTTTTATGAAATCCAGCGTAATTATTTTCAAGGAAATCAAAGGGAGTTTTAAATGAGGCATTGCCGCGCCATCTCGCGGCTAACGGGGAAAACTATTTTTATTGAATTAAAAGAAATAATTTTCTCTTACCAGAATCCTCATTGAGGATCACGGCCAACGCTTAGCAAAAATAATTGCTATGTGAAGTGAGATTGATAAGAAGTCGTCTCACATTTAAAGCGCCATCTCGTGGCTAATGGGGAAAACTATTTTTAACGAATTAAACGAAATATTTCTCTCGTACAAGAGTCCTCATTGAATCCGCGACTATCACAGCCAACGTTTAGCAAAAATAATTCTTATGTGAAGTGAGATGGATCAGAAATCGTCTCCCATTTAGAGCGCCATCTCGTGGCTAATAGGAAAAACTGTTTTTATCGAATTAAAAGAAATATTTTTCTCGTACAACAATCCTCATTGATTCTGCGAGTATCACAACCAACGCCTAGCAAAAATAATTACTACGTGAAGTGAGATGGATAAGAAGTTGTCTCCCATTTAGAGCGCCATCTTGTGGCTAATGGGGAAAACTATTTTAATCAAATTAAAAAATTTATATAATTTTTTTTCTTACAAGAATCCTCATTGAATTCTCGAATATTACAACAAACGTTTAGGAAAAATAATTATTATGTGAAGTGAGACGGATAAGAAGTCATCTCCTGATAGTTTAAATTTTTTTGGTGACTTTTTTTGTGTAGATTTTGTGCTTTTTAAATTAAAATTCAGCTTCAAGTGTTGTTTCTCTGAACAAAGAAAATGATGTGCTAGTTTGATCAATCTCTTAACGAGATCTCCATTCCACAATGGATTGAGAAACCATCGTCTGACAATCGAATTATTCGACTAAACAATTTAGAAAACAATTTGTGGTAATCCATTCGTTTAGGAACACAAAATATCAGCCCGGATGTTATTGAGCGTACAATACAAAGTGTTAACAGACGTGCCACTTCACTGCCAAGAGGTCCAATTTAAATAATAAATTGCATCGTTATTTCTGTTTGCTTGGCTGCCTGCTTTATAAATTCATGTCCAAATTATTACGCAATGTACGAGTATCTCTGTGAGAGAAAAATGGGACCAACCAAGCGTTTAGTTTCTCTTAAAATTATGAGTTATGAGTAATGAGAGGACAACATATTATAACGTCATCTGCATGACCGTGCAAGGAGTAGAAACTCACGCTGTCATCTGTCATCGAACTTGGTTGAAATAATAATTATTTTTGATCGCTGACGTACTGTTAATGTGTTTAACTCAAGTACCTACTCGCTTCAATTGTCTGTTTGCCCTACACCTTAAAATGTCCTCGCACTGGTTCCGAGCGAATTTTTGGAAATATGTTTTCTGCTTAATCTTCTATTAGAAATTATAGTTTATAACTATCATTAATTATCTATTAACTATAAATGCTATCTGCTTTTCGAACACACCCCATATCTACGCTTTTAATTTTAATTTTTTTTTTTTTTGAGTTTGATTAATAAACGTTGCAATAAGATTTGTTCACGAAAACAAGTCGGCGCAAATTTTTCGAAATGAAATTTACACGAACTGAGAATTAAATCGCCCACCGTGATACATATACACACAGGAATATTTATTTACGTTGTTAGCACGGAGAGGTGATTAATCTCTTTGAATTTCGGTGAAATATTGCCGGAAATTATTTATGTCGCTCTGTATATTAAATTTATTGCAAATGTAAATTCGATTTTATTTTTATCCGCCATAAATAATATTTATCTGCTCAACCCTGCAATAAAACTATTAGGTTTATACATTTAAAAAAACAAGTTTTCCTCTGATACACGATAATATGTTTTAAAATTTGTTCGAGTCATCATAATATGATTGAACATAACTGTTAGGGGGTTGATTGTCTTCATCAGTTAAAGATAGTTGACTTGTACATTTAATTTTTTTTTTTATATCAAATTATAGTATTCCAATTTCAAATTGATTTTTACGGCAGCGCAATAAAAATTATTGCAAATGCTAGGCAGGAATTAACTTCGAATTGGTATACTGTACAGACTGTTCCATTTAAGGCGGCTTCCTTCTTTACTCATTTTACGTATATAAATAAATAAATAAATGAAAGTCCCTTCGTATTATGTGAAAAATATTTTCCCGTTTTTCAACTTTTTCTTTAAAAAATATTGCTGTTGCAATACTTCAAACAAATGCAAATATCTTCCGAACAAATAAATGCTGCAAGCTCGATCGTAAGCATCGTAAGATATTATCATGTCATTTAAATGTACAGGTCGTAGGTACCTTACGATGCTTACGATCGAGCTCGGAATTGCAGCATAAAATAAAAAGATTTAAAATAGACAAGAAAATTTAAAAAAAAATTAATGTCCATCCAATCCAATTCATCCTAACTGCATTCAACTCAAGTAAAAAATTAAGAAACAGACATATTAAAAAAAAATAAAAGCAAATAATTGAAACTCAACAAATCTCAAGGTCACCCAACTCGATTAAACTCACCTCACCTAATTAATTTCAATTGAACCAAAACATTTAAAATGTAAACTGAACAAAAAAAACGATTAAGGCGAAGTTCGAGCATTGTCAAGGTCAACCAAACTCGACCCAACAATTGAACTGAACTCGATGGTATTCAATCCATGCAAAAGGAAATTAAAAAACAAAAAATAATAAAAGTTTTAAAATAGTTTTACTTCTTAATTAAAAAAAAAATCGACGTCTTCCCAACGCTATTGCACTCAACACTGGTAAAGAAATTTAAAACAAATTAAAATGAACCTCATCAAATCTCAAGGTCAATTGAACTCACCCGACTTATTATATTGTAGTGCACTCCATTCTACACAGGTTAAAAATTTGAAAAAAATAAAGAAAAATAAATAAAAATGTTAAAATTTACAAATACTGTGGATTAAAGTCAAGCTCAACAAATCTCAAGGTCAATCCAACCCAACTGACATCAACTTAACCTCATCAAGCACTAGCAAGTAAAGTATTAAAAATGACAAGAAAAAAAAATAAAAGTATAGATTAAAAAAAATGAATTAAAATGATATTAACTACCGTTAAGGTCAATTCAATTGAACCGATCTCCGTAACTTCATTTAACACAAACAAAAATTAATTAAATAATAAAAATTGTTTTACGTATTTGTTTTTTTTTTCTTCTCAGAAACTCGCTCTTCTTTTGCTACTTTTCGTTTGTTTCAGTTTACTTTTCACTTCACGGCCTTCATTTGTTTTTGTTGGCAAACATTTTTGAGTCGTCAAAAATCTATTGATTTTATTACATGTTTGCTTTTTTTTCAGAAATTCGTTCTTCTTTTGTTTTTAATTTTTTCGATTACTGTTTGACGTGTATTCAATTTCAAGTTCTTTAGAAGCAACTTCTTCATTTGTTTTTGCTCGTCAACTTTTTCGTGACTTGCCGAGAATCTATTGTTTTACGTATTTGTTTTTTTTTGCTTCTCAGAAATTCCCTCTTCTTTTGTTATTTTTTGTTTGTTTTCAGCTTACTTTTCACTTTAAGGCCTTCATTTGTTTTTATTGGCAAACATTTTTGAGTCGTCAAAAATCTATTGATTTTATTACATGTTTGCTTCGTTTTTTTTCAGAAATCCGTTCTTCTTTTGTTTTAATTTTTTCGATTACTATTTGAGGTGTATTCAATTTCAAATTCTGCAGAAGCAACTCCTTCATTTGTTTTTGCTCGTTAACTTTTTCCTGAGTTGCCAGGAATCTATTGTTTTACGTATTTGGTTTTTTGCTTCTCAGAAATTCGCTCTTCTTTTGTTATTTTTTGTTTATTTCATTTTACTTTTCAGTTTACGACCTTCATTTGTTTTTGTTGGCAATCACATTTGAGTCGTCAAAAATCTATTAATTTTATTACGTGTTTGCTTCGTTTTTTTTTTCAGAAATTCGTTCTTCTTTTGTTTTAATTTTTTCGATTACTATTTGACGCTTATTCAATTTCAAATTCTTCACAAGCAACTTCTTCATTTGTTTTTGCTCGTCAACTTTTTCGTGACTTGCCAAGAATCTATTGTTTTACGAATTTGTTTTTTTTTTTGTTTCTCAGAAATTCCCTGTTCTTTTGTTATTTTTTGTTCGTTTCAGTTTATTTTTCACTTTACGGCCTTCATTTGTTTTTGTTGCTAAACATTTTCGAGTTGTCAAAAATCTAAGGGTTTTATTACACGTTTGCTTCGCTTTTCAGAAATTTGTTCTTCTTTTGCTTTAATCTTTAATTTTCTCAATTACTATTTGACGTGTATTCAATTTTAAGTTCTCAGAGAAACTTTTTCATTTGTTTTTGCTCGTCAACTTTTTGTGAGGCGCCAAAAATCAATTGTTTACGCATTTATTTTTCTTTCTTAGAAATTCGTCTTTCTTTAGTTGTGATTTTTTTGTTTCCATTACTTTTTTGCGTATATTTGCCTACTTACTTTTGTCCTATCAGAGATTCGTTCCTCTTTTGTTACGTTTTCTTGTTTCAATTATTTCTTGACATGCATTTGCAAATTTACATTTTTTTTCTCCTTCCAAAAATTCGTTCTTCTTTTGTTATACCTTTTTCGGAATTGTTTTTGACGCGTAAGAAAATACGTTTTTCACTTGTTTCTTTTTTGTCAACGTTTTAATGTTATCAGTAACTATATTTTAGATATTCTTTCTTCTTCTTCTTTCTTTTCACTTGTTTTTTGTATTATTATTATTATTATTATTATTATTATTATTATGTTTTAGAAATTCTTTCTTCCTTCTTTCTTTCTTTCTTCCTTCATTTATTTTTCCTCGATTTTTTTGTGAGGTGCCAAAAATCTATTGTTTTACGCATTTGTAGTTCTTTCTCAGAAATTCGTTTTCCTTTTGTTTTTGATTTTTTTCCGTCAATTTGTTGCGTATATTTGCCTATTTACTTGTTTCCTATCAAAAATTCGTTCTTCTTTTGTTACGTTTTCTTCTTTCAATTATTTCTTGACATGCATTTGCAAATTTATTCTTTTTTTCCTTCCAAAAATTCGTTTTTCTTTTGTTGTATCCTTTTCCGCATTGTTTTTGACGCTTTTCACTTGTTTTTTTTTCAACTTTTGAATGTTGTCGGAATCTATGTTTTTAGAAGTTTTTTCTTCCTTCTTTAGCAATTTTCTTTTAAGGGATTGAAAGCAAGTGTGAAGTAATAAGAGAGATTTGGCGTGCAAAATGTCCTTCGGTTACACCAACCAAGGAAGATGTACTGAAGTCGATAGGTTAGCTGTTGAAATATGCATCTGCTTAAAAAATAATACAGATTCATTTGGTTTAATATTTTTTTAACGTAACGCCTGAACGGTCCAAGTAGTAAGGGACCAACCTTGCAATCGTAAGGTCGTGGGTTCGCACTGCGCTCGAGATATTTCTCGGGGCTGGTCGTTACTAACTTCAAGTACCCTTCAGTGTCGGGGAGAAAATTCGACACTGCTTCCCCTTCAACGGCGAGGAGGTTTGGAAGTAACAAAGCCATGGGACACTTTACATGCACAAAATACACTTTCGCTCCTGAAGTCCTGACAAGTCTATGACTTAAGAACCCTCTACAGATAAAAAAATTAAATCCAGTTTGTACCCCCATTCGTTATCAGAACCGTCAATTATCGCTTCCAGCAAGCTCTAAATTTTGCGCTAAGAGTTGATTCCAGAGTAATATCGGTATAACGCACCAACCAAACGAAACATTCAGTATAATAATAAAAATAATAATAATATATACGTTTATTGGCACTATACAAATGTCCAAAAGGTTTTGGATCATCTCCTCCGAGGAGTACGCTATACACCAAACTAATTTTAAAGTATACTTCACGTGAAGTAACTTTAATTTGAAATATTTTTTTGTGAACGAGTAACTAGAGAGAGTTAAATAAAATATAAATAAATAAACTATAAGTTTATAAGCAGGGAAAAGAATTCAGGATACTTGATCTACGAACGGTACGAAAATTTAGTACTCGGGCTGTATCAGCCTCTCCCTTAACGTGTGAACGCTCACATTGCACTCCTTCCCCTCCCACTCAATAACAATTCGATGCAAAGGTGGCAGGAGTAAATAGTGCATTCGGCGTAAAAAGCGTCCAACTTTAAGTGGCCCGAATTCTTTTCCCTGTTTATAAGTTTTTGACGTAAGTGTAATAAATTAATATTTCCTTTTCTTTTTCTTTTTAGCCCTCACGACAACAAGAGGCAGCCGGAAAAGAACTCGAACGACGTCGACAGAATTCGATGGCCCAAAGACAGATCCGACATTCGCCTAAGCGTCGTCCCCAAACACAACTACGAAAACATCCAGCCGGGGACGAAGCTCGTCGCGGTGCACGTCAACAGCGCCCCCCCTCGAAACTTCGGCAGCAAATTCCTCCAGTTGTTCCACTGCCTAGCAAAAAGGACCCTCGACGACGGCAAAAAGCTCACGACCTATTACTCATCCCCAGCCAAAGAAACGCACACCACCGCATTAGAACTCGAACGCACCACCACCAACAAGCAGGAGACTTTTTCTTTGACTTCCGGCGAGATCAGCGACAGCAGCCTCCGGGACATCGAGAACCACGCCCTCGAAGACGAATTAAACACGTACATGTTGGAGTTGCAAGGGTGCGAACTGCGTTAGCTCACCAAAAGAAAAAGAGTCTTCTTCCTTTAATTGGATTGGATTGATTGACTTCAATTGAAAAGTTTCGGTTGCAATTAAATACGTAAGCCAAGGGAGAAAGAACCGACCGCCTGGCTTATATGTTATACAAATTAATTTAATTAGCCAGAAGAAGATGATGAATGAGGAGGCATAATAACATTCAGAAGCTTGAATGTACTGTAAATACAGCGTCGCAGTAATTAAAAGCCAAAACAAACACGGACGTGTGGGCAAATTTTGGTGGCAGCGGTGCGATTTCCATTTCAAAATTTCGCCCGGCTCAATTAAATTTTAAAAGCCCCGTTTTATTTCCTTTAACCCTCCCCCGGCCAAATTAATTCTTAACGTGCACAAAAGGGGTAGTTAGTTAAATAACCGTCGCGTGCATGAATAATAACACGCACGTTCCAGCCCTCGGATTATTTATTTTATTTTAAATTTAAATTTCCATGCGTACGAATAATTAAATGAAAAGAAAGAGGTGGAATACTGAAATGTGCTTTGATTATTAAAACGCAATTCGCGTACGTACGCGAAGACATGCTTGCACATTTAAATTTTAATTTCTTGAAAGCGATGGCGGACGCGGACGGGACGTTTTGGAAGGAGGGGAAAATAAACAAAAAATTCTTCTGCCTGTTGTATTTCAAGCGAAATTGAATTTCGGCCGGCGATTTTAAGGAACGAGAACTTCAAAAATTAAACGTGGAAGTTAAGTAAGGGAAAGAAAAAGAATGCGGAGCTCCTTCATATATATTTTTTTTTTTTGGTACCCAAAAATTTGTCCTGGATGAAGCGACGAAGCAATAAAGTAATTGAACTTCCAAAATAAAACTGATTTATAATTAATCAAAAGGGACTGATCTAAATCCATTAAAAAAAATATTTTCGTAACTGTTACCCTTTAATGTCAACTGTTTTGTTTAATGTTACCCCTGTTATGCACCTAAGACTATATTTTTGTGTTATCTGTCAATGAATAAACCATGTGCGGTGATGAACGAAAATCGCGGAAAAAGCAAGCGTGCTCACCCCCTAGAATTACATAAAATGCCACACTTTAGATGTACAGGGTGGGCCAAACTTGTCACTTTTAAAGGGGAACGCCTATTTCTATACGAATTAGACAAAAACTGACCTCGGAGTCTGGAGCTCGATTTTTATGACAAGTTCAATGGTAAAAACCGCATTCCATATCTTTAACCGTTTAGGAGCTACAGGGTGTTGTTCAAAATTCTGCAATTTCTAAATACCTTTATAACTTTCTTGTTTATGTAAATTTACGATATCAGTAAAAACTTCTTTAAGGCACTTTTTAACGTAGAATACATTGCTGTTGTTTACACTTTTTTAAGACGTGTAGTTTTTGAGATATAAGCCCAACTGATTTTTTATATGGAACAACCTGTATATTTTTACATTTTTAAAAAGAGAGTAAAATTACCTTTCCAAAAATATAAAACGCTTGGTATATTAATCAAATTTGTGTCAAATCTGGTCCACCCTGTACATACGTACGTGTAAGTCTCTCGAACGTTCGTTTTTTTACACTATTTTAGTTCATCATGATCTACACGTAAATATTTAATGTGACACTATTTGTCAATAAATGATTTCTTTTTTAAATTATAAATCTTTTCATTATTGAAGTTGATTTTTCTCCGATGAAAATTCTCCTGACGAAGCTATAAATCTATAGCGAAACGTTGAGTGTGTTCCCGTCATATTTCTGTCCTGTTCAAGATTAAAAAAATCTGTACTTATAAATCTTTTCGTTTATTTTAAGATTAAAAGACGCAACAAGGCCGTTTATTGCAGTGAAAATAATTTTGAACGGACGGCAACTACTTTAAGTCCACGCTGTACATACATACATCATCTGCTCTTGAGGAAATAAAAAGAGGTCGATAGAAGAGTTTAAAGACGTTCGTTCACCCTAAGACAAACAGATTTTACAAAAAGAAAGAGCTTTAGGACCACCCCTCAACCTCTCTGAATAACAGTGGCGGCTCGTCGGGGTCCGGCAAGGAGGGCAGTGCTCACCTTGTTCTATTATTAAAGTTGCACGTTCTGGTTCCATGTCGGTACAGCCCAGAAAACAGATTTATTTGGAAAATGTACCCATCTTTACCTTTTGTGTTGTTGCCCACCCGTAGTAAATCATTACGAGACGCCACTGCTCAATAATGATTTAAAAAACAATAACACATCAGCAACTTATTCTTATTAATTTTACAGGTAAGTAATATCACGATAATTTTCACTTAAAAGTTTAATTTGACGGTTAATTTTTACATAAAAAAATAACCCTTAAATGATTCAACAAGGACACGTATTTGTATGACTTTTTTTATTTAATTTTATTTCTTTCGTTCGTTAATTTGAGTGACTGATTATGCAGCAGCAATCAAGCTGAGAAGCTGTTCCATGTAAACTACGATATACAGGGTGATCCGTCAGCTATTTTACTACAAGCTTCGGCAAATGAAAGATGATGTAGTTTTATGGAAGAAAAAAAGAGAGATGTGGATTCCGTTTGCTTTTCTAGTTCAATGGTAAGCATTTAAAGTCCTACTTCTCTAATTTGACGGTCAATAGGTTTCCTTGTAGAGGCCTGTGCAAACGTCATTGTGTCTTTCTTGAAAATTTACAAGCAACTGGACTTACCAAATTCAATTTATCAGCCAGGGTAATATGTCTGGAAACCATCGTGTCGATAACGATATTATATGGCAGATAAATTTATCAGGAGGTGAAGAAATCGGACTTACGTGAGGTTCTCGTGACATTCTCGACTTTTCCTCGAGAAATAAGAATAAAATAGGGTCACACGTTCTGAAGAATAGGTCACATTTGTATTATAAAAAGGAAATTGAGCGGCGCAATTTCGGTCAACATACGAAAATTGCACTTTTTGTTGCTTTTTCGAGTTCCCGGGCAAATTCTAGCCTGAAACGATGGGTCGCACCATGGGTCTGTCTTGATTGGTTCTCGAGTTGCACCATTAAAAACAAATGAAAAAACTCGTAAACCGCTCGCGCTAGACCCACGATGCGACCCATCAATTCAGGCTAGAATTTACTCGGGAATTCAGAAATGACATGCGTACAAAGCGTCCCTTTAGAAAAAAAATATATTACCTTGGCGACGCCATGTTCAATTGTTTTTTTTTTTTCGTAAGGAACGTCTGACTTGTATATAAAATTTTATAATTTGCATCTTGTACCGTTTATTTATTTTATTTGGTAAGCAGAAGAAAGATGACAGCAAACGAAAAATCGTGGGTTTCTTCGGCGCTAAGCTTCTTCTTCTTTGGCAAGCGAAAGGAAGCAAAGAACAAATAAAAAATCTAATTTTCATTTGGCAAGATCCTTCATGCCGTTGCAAAATTTTTTGCAGACTGACAGCTCAAAAATTTTTGTTAATTTTCAATTGTTTCTTGGTTTTTCATTATTATTTTTAAGCCAGAAACAAATGAAAAAATCCACAACGCTCGGCGACGTAAAGTTTTTGAAAGTCAAACTTTCATTTGTTTCATTGTTTTCCTTTATTTCTTATCGTACGCAAAAAAAATCGATTTCTCAGAGGGAGAATCTTTGAAAACCAAAGTCAAAATCAAGTTTTCAATTGTTTGTTGGTCTTTGATTATTATTTCTAAAAATCTACGAATTTTTCGGACGGAGAGTTTTTGAACATCGAAGTCAAAATCAAGTTTTCAATTGTTTCTTTGTCTTTCATTATTATTTTTAAGCCAAGAACAAATGAAAAATCCACGACTCTCGATGACGTGAAGTTTTTGAAAGTCAAACTTTCATTTGTTTCATTGTTCTCCGTTTATTTCTTCTCGTAAGCAAAAAAAAAATCGATATCTCGGACGGAGAGTCTTTGAAATTCAAAGTTAAAATCAAGTGTTCAATTGTTTCTTTGTCTTTCATTATTGTTTTTGTTTCTTTTTAAAAGCCAAAAATAATATTTTGTTTCATTTTATTTCATTACATTTCATTTCCTCGGGATTTCGGAAATGACTTAATGCCATACACACAAAGCGTTCCTTAAAAAAAATATATTGGCAACGTGATATTTAATTGTTTATATATATATATATATATATATATATATATATATATATATATATATGTTAATCCGTAGGCTATATATATATATATATATATATATATATATATATATATAATTTGAGCCTTGTGCCCTTTATTTACTCTATTTGGTGAGCAGAAGAAAGAAGATGAAAGCAATGAAAAATCGTGAATTACCGGCGCTAAGCTTATTCCTTTGTGTTTCATTGTTTTCCTTTGTATTTAATTTGTTTTTCCTTCGGGTTTCATTTTTTTTCCTTTGGGCTTCATTTTTTTTCTTTAGCGAACAAGCAGAAGGTAAAAACAAATGAAAAGTCTGTGAACTTTTTGAACTTTCGTGTGTTTCACTTCCTTGATTTCTTCTCCTAAGCAAAGAAAATAGATTTTTATATCAACTATTCAATTGTTTCTGTATCTTTCATTATTATTTTTTCGTTTCTTTTTGTAAGCAAAAAATAATGTTTTATTTCATTTTATTGCATCATCTTTCTATGTTTGGTTTTCGACCGGAAGACATAGAAATGAATCAAGCGTTCATTTTTTCTTTGTATTACAATTCACGTTTTTCCTTTGTTTCGTTTTTTTTTTCAAAAAATTTTGTTGCAAATTGTTTCGCAATTTTTAAAAACTTCATTATGCTTTGACAGCAAGCATGACCGCCTTGCATGGGGTGACTTATTATGTAGCAAACCCGCTTCAATTTGTCAATGCTTATGCAATGCTAGGTCAAAAAGCGATCGTAGGTGTCACTGTTTTATCTATTTTTTTTTTCGTAAATAAAACAATAACGAATGAGAAACCGACAATTTCCGGGGTTTTTTCCTTGAGACTTTTATATTATTAAAAAAAAAATTAAGCAACACAATTTCGAGGAAAATACGAAAATTCCACTTGTTGCTACAATTTTGAATTCGTGAGTAAATTCTAGCCTGAATTGATGGGTCGCACCATAGGTCTATCTTGAATGGTTCTCGAGTTGCACCTTTAAAAACAAATGAAAAAACTCGTAAAGCGCTCGCGCTAGACCCACGATGCGACCCATCAGGTCAGGCTAGAATTTGCTCACGAATTCAAAAATCCCATTATTATACAGAGCATCCCTTAAAAAAGTACATCGAAGCAACGCTATGTTTAATTCTAGTTTTCTTTTCGTAAACGGCGCGGGCGTCTGACTTCCAAATTTTATAATTTGAGTTTTGTGCCGTTATTTACTTATTGCAAATAATTATTATTCTGAAGAAACGCAAAATTGCTACCTGTAACTCCAAACCAAGCGTTCGTTTAAATTCGTTTTTCTTCTTTTCTTTTTCTAAGTAAAATATAAATTGACAATATTTTTTGATTTTCATTTGTTTCTTTCTTGCACTTAATTATCTTTTCATTTGTTAAAGATAAATAAAAGAATTGCGATGGTACATCTGAAAATCAAACAAGTTCAGTTGTTTTTTTTTTCGTGAAAATCATTTCAGGCTTTTGTTTGTTTTAATATATCGTTTTCTTCGTGGCAGTATCAATGTTTTGCGTTGCAATTGTTTTTCCTTTTTCCTTTCAGTTTCTAATTACGCTTCGCCGCAAAAACGTTGATTTTTTTTAATTTCGTAAAAAAATGACTAATTCAAATTCACTTTCTTTTCCTTCAGTCCGAGAGTGCCTTGAAAGTCAAGCTTTAATTTTTTTCTTTAAAATTCATTTCTTTCGTTTTTTTTTTTGTAAGTAATAAATAAATATAATAATTAAAAATCGACGATATTTTTCAATTTTCATTTGTCTTTTTTGTATTCGATTATTTCCTTTTTAAGTAAAAGAAATCGACTTTCCGACGCGACGCTCGACGGTATACCTGAAAACCAAACATATCAAACGTTCATTTGTTTTTTTTTTTTCAATTTTTTTTTTAATCAATTTAGGCTTTTGTTTGTTTTGTTCTATTGTCTTCTTATTTGCAGTATTATTAATGTTTTATGTTGCAATTGTTTTTTTTTTCTTCCTGTTGTTCTTCGCCGCAGAAACGTCGATCTTCTTTTGTTCTCTTTTTGTCGTTAACCTCATTCTCCGTGCTTCGACGCTGATCGTTTCTGTTCTTTTTTGCGCGTTCTTTTGTTTTCTTGTCAGTTTTTTTATTTAAAATAAATTTTTTTCGTTTCTTTTTGTAAGTAACAAATAACAATTGAATGTCGACGGTATTTTTTAGTTTTCATTTGTTTCTTTTTTTTGTATTTAATTATTTTTTTGAATGTTTCCTTTTTAAGTAAAAGAAATTGAGTTTCCGGCGCGACGCTCGACGGAATATCTGAAAATCAAACATATCAAGCGTTCATCTGTTTTTCCAATTTTTTTTTTCAGATAAATTTAAGCATTTGTTTGTTCTTTTTATTGTTTTCTTTATTAATTATTTAATTTTATTATTTTTATTTATTATTTAATTTTATTATTTTTATTTATTATTTAATTTAATTATTTCTTTATTAATTATTTATTAATAATAATAATTGTTGTTTTCTTCATTGCAGTATTATTAATATTTTGTGTTGCAATTTTTTTTATTTCCTGTTTGTTTCTAATTGCACTTCTAAATTTTATAATTTGAGTCTTGTGCCGTTACTTACTTATTGCAAATTATTATTTTTTTTATTAAACAAACAAAAGCAAATCGGACGCTTGTTGGTACGATATTTTTTTAGCATAAGATTACAACTACTTTCGAGTGCGTTAAAGTTTGCAAAGAAGCTAGCTAACGAATCACCCTGTATTCGGCGCGCTCGTTTTCTGGAAGTATTTAATTCTTTCGTTAAAAAACAATTCACAAAGTGCTCTCCCCCTGTCTAATTACACAACAATTAAATTACAAAGGCGGAAGTTACCTTCTCGACTGTCTCGGAATGTCTCCTTCACCCTCTTCAGGTTAACGCGTAATTACATCACGTCCCGGCTCTCATTAAATGGCACTCACCCCCTCCGACTGTATAATTAAATTCTATGTATTAGGTAACTTGAGAACCGAAATAAGACAAGACGAGATAATTAAGTCAAAATAATTTATTAATTAATTATTATCCCCTCCTATAATTAAGTATTCTTTGGCGTAGCGTTAAAACAAAGACGACATACAAACACGAATCATCGATTTTGGGCGCGTTCACTTTCCGATTATGATTTTCCTGGAGGCGCCGAAGTTTTGGCCGGATTGCGTGGCCCCTTTGTTGGTGCCGGCCTGGAGGCCGATGACGGTCTTGCCGGCGATGATTTGTTCCTCGGAGAATTCGCGCTTGTTTTCTTCGGAGGGTCGAGGGCCGAGCCAAGGACCCTTGAATTCGGGGTGTTTGTAAGCGGTGCGCCCGATTGCGAAAATTGTCGTGGTCACGAGGGCGATGTTTTTCTTGTCCCATAAGTCGGTGGTTTGGAAGAGGTCGACGTCAGCTAGGCCATAACGTGTGCATGCTTGTTGAAATCTAGAAAAGAAAAAAAAATTAGTTCATTTAAAATTGAAGAGACACCAAACATTAAAGGCTTTTTTTTGGAAATCAAATAAAGTTTCATTTATTATCATTTTATTTCATTGTTTTTGTATTTTTTGTTTTGTCGTGTGTTATAATTGACGATTCGCTCAGTATCTGTTTGTTTTCTGTCAGCCATTTTATCTGTTTACGTTCAATTATTGTATTTAGAAAAGTCGGTCTTCTCTTTAGTTTCTTTTTCTTAAAATTTATTTGTCCGTTATTATAGTTCGTTTTGTTGAAATACTCCATATTTTCAATCGGTAGACAACTACGATGGAAATGTGAGAGAGAAGAACTCTGTTTCAGTACACGTAAGAGTGAGACAAACAAAGTTACTCCGAGCGAGTAAATTATCGAAAACGACCATTTATCATCAAGTTTCTTTTATTTTTCGTTCATCTTCTGTTTCATCAGTATTTATTCTATCCTTACTCATTGTCAGCACGATTGTTATTTTTTTGTTTTTTGTTTTTTCCCGACTCACAGTGCACGAACGTCGATGTTCTTTTGTTTCTTTTTTGTTTATTTTGAACCGGGTTTGTTTCATTTTTTTTTCTTCTTGGTCGAATTATTACGATTTCTGTTTTTGACATCGTCGATCTTCTTTTGTTTATTTTTTGTTTATTTTGCCCCTGGTCTGTTTAATTTTTTTTCTTTTTTGGTCGAATTATTAGGATTTCTGCTTTTGTTTTCTTATCAGTTTGGGGATTTTCGAAAAATTCGCCTGATAACCACCCACGGATCTTCTTCTTTTGTTTTTCTCCGTTGGTCTGTTTCTTGGCGTTTCGTCGCTCGAATTATTCGGTGATTATGACGGTTTCTTCTTTTGTTTCCCTTGAGACTGTCGAAATATCCGTTCAACAGTCAATTATATTATTTTACCTTTTTTTTTTTGGTATTCCATCCATTCTTTACTGATTTTCTCTTCGGTTTCTTATACATATAATCGAAAGAGAAAGATACAACAGTTCAGAGGAATATAAAAAAAAATTAGAAAGATTAAAGAATTTTTTTGGGCACCAAAAATTTAATTTTCAAATGTATTGGAGACTGTGGTTTGCAGTACAATAAAATTGGGTTAAATCTCTCTACCTAAGGCTTCTTGTGATTAAAAAGAAGTCATCTACTGAAGATGGCAGCATAGCTGCCGAAATATGTATACCTATAGAATTAAAAAACTTTTTATGGTTAGGAGATTTAACCCGATTTTATTGTAACAAAAATTTAAATTTAAATTAAGCGCCACGTCAAAATTAAATTTGAAGGAGTATTGAAAATCGAAAGGGTTTCTTTCTAGTAAGCTGAGAAGAAGATGACAGGAAATGAATAATAGTGGGTTTCATTTGTTTCTACGCATTTCAACTTTTTTTTTCCTCTAGCAAGTGAAAGGCAGCCAAGAACAAATGGAAAATCTAGGACGCATGGCACCGGCGCGGCGTGAAGTTTTTGAAAATCAAACTTTCATTTGCTGCATTGTTTTTCTCCGTTTCTTTTTGTTAGCAAAAAAAAATCGATTTTCCCGAGCGACGGGAAATATTTGAAAATCAAAATCCAAATCAATTGTTCAATAATTGTTTTCTTTTGTGTTTTTTTTGTTTTTTATTGTAGGCAAAAAAAAAACAATAATATTTAATTTAATTTTACTTTATTAATTTTTCTAGCGTCGTTTGCTTCGAAAAAATCGTCTATTCCGACGAGAAGTTCTTGGAACACCAAACAGACCAAACCTTCATTTGTTTCTTTGTAATTTTTGCTTTTCTTTTGTTCGTAAGTAACAAATGAAAAGTCAACACTTTCCGGCGTCTCGCTTGTGAAAATATAATGTTGTTTTATTTCTTTGCATTTAATTATTTTTTCTTGTTTTTTTTTTTTATTTTTCGCTTGTGAAAATCACAAGTTCAATTGTTTTTTTGCATTTCCTTATTTTTTCTTGTTTTTCCTTTATAAAGAAGAAGTCGATCATTCCGACGGAAAGTCCTTAGAAATCAAGTGTTGTGATTCATTTTTTTAGAATTCCGATATAGTTCAACGTTCATTTGTTTTTTTTTATTTATTTTTTTCCTGAAAATCAATTTAGGCTTTCGTTTGTTCTAATATATTGTTTACTTCGTGGCAGTATCAATATTTTGTTTTGCAATTGTTTTTCTTTTTTTCTTTTAATTTCTAATAATGCTTCGCCGCAAAAACGTTGAAACGTTGATCTTCTTTAATTTCGTAAACAAAAAAAAAACGGCCAATTGAAATTCACTTTATTTTCCTTCAGTCCGAGAGGATCTTGAAAATCAAGCTTTAATTTTTTTCTTTAAAATTCATTTTTTTTGCTTTTTTTGTAAGTAAAAAGTAACAATTGAAAATCGACGGTATTTTTTAATTTTCCTTTGTTTCTTTTTTGCATTTAATTTTTTTTTTTTTTTTTCAAGTAAAGAAAATCGATTTTCGGACGCGACGCTCGACGGTATATCTGAAAATCAGACATATCAAACGTTCATTTGTTTTTTTTCATATTTTTTTTTTTTTTGAAATCAATTTAAGCTTTCGTTTGTTCTGTTTTAATGTTTTGCGTTGCAATTGTTCTCTTTTTTTCTTCCTGTTGGTTTTCGCCTTCTTTTGTTCTCTTTTTGTTGTTAACCTCATTCTCTGTACTCCGACGCTGATCGCTTCTGTTCTTTTTTGCGCGTCCTTTTGTTTTCTTGTCAGTTCTTGAATTTCGAACAATCTGCTTTTCGTTTTTTTGTTTATTTGTTTCTATGTATCCAAATTTTTCGTCGTCTGTCATGCGATTTTCTTTTATTATAACCCAATTAATTTCTCACTACCATTCTTTTGTTTTCCTTTTTTTTTTGTTGGCGACTTGTTTATCTCCACACTTTACCAGAAATCTGTGGACCGTTTTTGTGTCAAAATAATTAAAAGAATCACTAACACCAAGGTTATTAAATTTTTGAGCCGGTATTTTCATCTCTAAGGGCCGTTCATAATCAGATTTTCAATTTAAAGTTACTTTAACCTAAAAAAATACGTAATTGAAGTTGGTTCTTGTCCGATGAAAATTGTAAGTACAAAGTTTTTTTTAATCTCGAACAGGACAGAAATACGAAAGGGAAACACTCAACGTTTCGCTATAGATTTATAGCTTCGTCAGGAGTGAAAAAAAGTAAATAAACAAGTTGTCAAGAGAAACGAAAAGGTAACATGATTTTAAACTAAAATACGAGTTGTCCGGAATAAAGAGAAAAGTAGCTAGAACTAAATTAAAACAATTTTTTTTTCACTCCTGACGAAGCTATAAATCTATAGCGAAACGTTGAGTGTTTTCCCTTCATATTTCTATCCGGTTCGAGATTAAAAAAATTTTGTACTAAAAAAATATATTTGTTTCCCTATACTTAAAGTGACTTTAAATTAAAGCTTCCTTAAAGTCAGATTATGCAAATGGCCGTCAGTAACTTTAATCGTCGAGTTATTCCCGCAGTCACAATTATACATAGCCTCATTTGCACTAATCTAGATTAAATTTAAACGGCGATTATTTGCCATGGATTCAATTATTAGAATAATCGTTTCTACGGAGTTAACTGGAGTTTAAATTTTAACTGGAAGTGGTGCAAATGACCCATGGAGAGAATTATTTCTATGGGAATTAATCAACGGTTACAGTTAAGGTGTTTTCTTTCGCTCACAAAATCGTGATCCAAACGTGTTTTGATTCAAGAACAAAAAATTGGGCGCGTTCAGCGTATGCGTTGCTTACTCAGCAGTCGTTTGTGATTGGCTATTACTTTCATGTGAGTCAATCACAATCGATTGCTGAGTAAGCAACTCAGCCACTGAACGCGCCCAATGGGCTCTCTATTTTTAAAACTTGCTTGGATTGAATTATGGTTATTTACAAATGAACTGTCAATCAAAAATTCAAGTCGGGTTTTCTGTTCCAACGACTAAGAAATTCAGGTCCAAACTATTCGAAACACGATTCAAACTTTTAAGCGAAAGAAAACGCCTTTAATCAGAGATGAAAAGACCGGGCTTAATAGTAATTTAAATTGCGCTAACGCAATACTTGCAGCCATCTGGAGGTTTCTTTTCAAAACAAAAGCTTACATTTGCGACAACTAATGAATGGTCGCGTTCAAATGACAAGGAGGTTCGCTGTTCAACTTGTTTTGAAAATCGGCGGCTCGCTTTACTGAGAAGGGCAAGTTAATGTTATGTTAAAATGATAGCGGCTGAAATTTAGCATGTTCATCCAATAGTTAGGCTACATTGGGTGAAAGCTGCTCAGCACCTGGGTCACCTGAACGCGACCTTTTCTGTCGAACTTCAATACCGCGACGTTTCAAGTTTCGCTTCGCGAGTGGCGTTGCCGGCGACCTCAACATTCAAAACCTGGCGGCGTTCATGTTCTCCTGTTCCACGAAAGGAACATTGTAGCTGTTCCCCGACGTATAAAAGTAACGGATTAATTCCACTCATGTTTTCCATTGTCACTTACTTGATTAGGAAGCGCCAGCTCGAGCTCCTTTATTGGAAGCGCGGTCATTAACGGCCTTAGCGCGAGGCGGTAATCAGTGCCATACCAGAAAATGCTCTACATAAATCATCCAGTATGAACCCAAGGCAACAGGGTTGCAGCAAGCACGGGGAGGTGCGCTACACGGAATTTCTGTCCGTTTTCCAATGTACTCGTACTCCTCGATTAAGATGAGCGCGTATAGAACGGATGTTACATCGGGGACGTGTGAACTGACAGCATCATTAGCACAACAAAAGAATGAGGATCATCAACTAGTGCAATCGCTAGATCTGCGATTAGCGAAGCAGAAGAGCGAAGAGATCGCCCAGGCGAACGCGCTCCTGGGATAACCGCAGTATTTTGGGCTGCCTAGTCCATCAGGCGTTCGAAATGCTCTTTACGATGATGGTTTATTTTAGAAACCGCCGCCGCCGCCGGATGTTATTCTTCATGTTTCTATTCTTAATTTTATGCTTCGTAAAATACTGTTTAGAAAAAACACAAGGCAGTTTAGATTGCTTCTTGTTTGTGTGTGTTGTTTTAATTGGCAGAAGCAGTTCTGAGCCAAAAAAATTAAGTAATCCGATTTCTTTTAAGTTAAGCGAAAATTTAAATCATCTGTCTGATTTGCGATGAGAAATTAGTCTCGTTAGTACTTCCGCATACAAAAAAAAGGATCTAAACTTGAAAACTACTTATGAAAAATTATTTATTTTTTTCAATTTGCTTCGTCAGGTTAGATCAGCGCTTCCCAAACTGTGGGGCGCCTCCCTAGGGGGGCGCGTAAGTCTTCCAAGGGGGGCGCAGCAAAATAATTCTAAAAACAAATGACAGCAAATTGCAACTAATTTATCATATTATTTTGTGCAAGAAGTTGCATATACAGGATGTCCCAACAGTGCGTTCTCGGGCTATATCTCGATAACTAGTGCAGATACAAAAGAAGTTTCAGAATATTTTTGTGTTGAAATTTAGAGGTCTACAATATAAAATTATTTTCACCTGTACAGGGTGAATCAAAACAGCGGTACTGAATGCAACTTCTTTATTTCAAAAAGCATACCCTATATATGATGTCAAATTTGAATTGCTTATAAAATTCTACATATTTTTTATGTACCATGATCTATGTTTAAGGCCCGATCTTTCTAGTTCTAGATAAATTTATCTGCTAGATAAGATCCTAGGAAACTATTATCTACACAATGGTTTCCAAGGATATTACCTAGCAGATAATTTTATCAGGAGGTGGAAAGACTGGGCCTAAATCTAACCGTTTTGAAGATATTTAACATTTTATCTAAAATCTGTCGATTGTAGCCATCATTTTATTTATTCATATTTTGTTTATTTTTAACTTTAGAGAAAACATTTTCGGTACTGATGTAGTTGATACCTTAACTTATTCTAAGCCACTGTCAAAAGTAGTTTTATCGTTACAGGGTGATCATGGTACTAACCAAAATATCGGAAATTTCAAAATGACATAAGTCAATTTTCTTAAATAGCATGCCCTATATTTTTATATTCTAAATTCTTCGTCTAACTTTCGTTCTTGTCATGCATGTCTTATACCTATCTGCTATATTTTTTTAGAACCCTAGACCTGTATGAATTATTTGTTTTAAAACGAGTAATTGTCTAAGATGGCCATGGAAAACAAACGAACCAACTGATTTATTAATTAAGAATTAGTTTACCTGTTTTCCACATCCACCTTATACAATTATACGTTTTAAAAGAATTAACTCAAATGGATATAAGGCTCTCGAAAAATATTGCAGATAGGTATAGAACACGCATGATAAAAACGAAAGTACTGTATTAGACGAACAATTTAGTATATAAAAACATAGGGCATGCTATTTAAGAAATTTGACTTACGTCTTTTTAAATTTCCAATATTTTGCTTAATACCATGATCACCCTGTAACTATTAAAATACATTTAATAATGGCTTAGAATAAGCTAAAGTACCAACTACATCTGCGTCGAAAATCTTTTCTCTAAAGTTAAAAATAAATAAAATATGGATAAATAAAATAATGGCTGCAAGCGACAGTTTTTAGATAAAAAGTTAAATATCTTCAGAACGGTTAGAATTAGACATAGATTGTGGTACATAGAAAATGTGTGGAATTGAACCTTAAGAAACTCAAAAGTTGTGGGTCGCGAAACCTAAAAGTTTGGGAAACACTGGGTTAGATAGAAATATCGCGCGACGGTATCTTGCACGCAGGGTTGCCAGATTTGCCGAAATTCCACCATTTTCTTTTGTTCGTAAGTAAAAAGTAACAAATGTTCTTCTTACACAGTTTCTATAAATGATTCTAACGACATAGGAGGCGTTGGAATGTTCCGAATTTCTCTGATTGTGAAATTACTGCATTCTTGACAGTTGTTTGTCAATTTGACAGAAACATTCGTTGGCGGGTTACATGTTTTGTTGTTACATATTTTGCTCCGAATAATTAGTTAATAGGCGCGTTCAGCAGACGCTGTGACTGATTTGCTTACTCAGCGGTCGTTTGTGATTGGCTATTAGCTTAATGTGAGCCAATCACAAACGATTGCTGAGGAAGCAACTCAGCCGCTGACTGTCCGTTTAACGCGCCCATTGTTTGTGGTGTTATGTAATGGTTGACAATAGTATTAATAAGCGGAAAATGTCCATTTTTTTTTATTTTGCAAAGATCACTGGATCATACATAACATTTCTTTGCATTTCATTGTTTTTTTTTTTTAATTTTTCGATTTGTTTTTTTGTTTTGCTTGTGAAAATCAATCTCAAAATTAATTGTTTCTTTGCACTTCATTATTTTTTCTTGTTTTTTTTTCTTTTATAAAGAAGAAGCTCGCTCATTAGGACGGAAAGTCCTTGGAAATCATTCTTATCTTATATATCTTTGACGCAGGGTTGCCAGATTTGCCGAAATTCCACCATTTGGGCTACATTTTAGACTTGGCCTTCAAAAATCTTATTTTTCGCCTGGCGCCAAATTTGGGCTACTTTTGGGTGCTTTCTTTCGCTTAAAAGTTTGAATCCTGTTTCGAATAGTTCGGACCTGAATTTCGCAATTATTGCAACAAAACACCTGACATGAATTCTTGATTAAAAATTTGTAAATAACCATAATTCAATCCAAACAAGTTTTTTTTAAAAAAAGAGAGATTCAAAGAAAAGAATGTCTATTTTTGAATCAATACACGTTTGGATCACGATTTTGTGAGAGAAAGAAAGCACATTTTGTTGTTGTCTTCGCATAACTATAAATTAAAAAACTATACAGTGTGATCAATAATAACTGACCATGTCTGTACTTCCATTTAATTTATAGATATGATGTGGGACGATAACTTCGAGCATCGTTTTCTTTTGTTTTTTGTCCATGTCATATTTTTTCTTCCTTTTTTGTTTTGTTCTATTAAGCAATTATGGTTTTGCATTTTACTCACGGTTCGTTTAGTTTATTTTGTTCTTTTGTTTTCCGCTAGTTTCTTTCCGAAGAATCATCGTTTTTTCATTTAATTTTTTTTTCGGTCCGTTCTTTTTTGTTTTTCACATTTCTAGCATTTTTCTTTTCTTTTCTTTTAATTGAATCGGTTTTCACATTTTATTGACTCCTTTTTACAATCGTCTTTTGTTTCCAACGAGTTTGTTTGTTTTGGTTTGCAAAAATTTTCGTCGGATTCCTTTTTTGTTCATCGTAGGCACCCCGGTACTTCTGTTTTTTTTTTGTTTTCTACTAGATTTTTATTTCTAAATTTACGATAGGGTATCTATTCATTTGGTTTTCGTTCACCTTAGCAGTCGATCTTCTTTTGTTTTTGTTTTTTCTGTTCTACTTTCGTACGCACGTGTATTTTTCTTTTGCCTCATAAAATTTTGATTTTTCGCGTATTTTATTGACACTTGTTTGTAGTTCGTCGTTTTTCCATTTGCATAGTGTCTCAGTTGTGATCTTGTTTTGTTTTACGCATTTTATTTAATTTTTGTTTTCTTTTTCGATCGTATTAATGACTTGAATTTTTTTTTTGTTATTTTTTTACATTTGTAAAAAGAAAAGTTCTTGTAATTTGTATTTCTTATTGCCAATGTTGACTTGTTCAATCTATTGTAATGGTATTTTGTGATTAGTTGTGATCTTCTTTTGTTTTGTTTTTGTTTTTCGTTCAGCTTGGTGTCGCCGATCTTCCTTTGTTTTCTTTTGGTCCGTTTTCTCAAACACAAAAACAATAGGGATATAAAAATATAAAACCCAAAAAGACAAAAAGAAAACACTTGATTTAAATGAAAAAAAAAAAAAATTGTTTAACTAAAAATTTAAGAGGAGATCAAAAGACAAGACAGAATTTTATTTTATTTATTTGTTTAATTTTTTAATTTTAATTTAATTTGAAAACAAAAAGTAATTGAAAATAAAACTATAACAGGTAAAGTAAGAAAGTTTCTTTAATACTTCAAAAAAAAAAGTTTCTTGTTTTTCACTCTTCGTGTAAACATTTCACTTTTCGTGTTCGTATAAAAAAATAAATAACGTGTCATATTCGGAAGCTCTCGCGTTATAGAATTTATTTGGGGACTCTGAAAATAGGTTCAATGCACGATATACATCTTTTACTTCAGCGTTCCAGTTTCGTGTTTTATTATTAAAGCGAGGATTAAAAAGTCCCTGCCAGTCCCAATTTAGAACTTAACTAAATCGGCGTTTTTTTCTTCTTTTGGTAAAATATACAAGTTGCACCTAAGCGAGGATTAAAAGTCTCTGCCTTAGTTTATCAACAATTTCGCCACGTCTCGAACTAGTCGACCACGTAGTAACAGCGACGGTACTATTTCATCCTCGCTGTATTTATTATTATATTCTTTGATTATTAATAAACTTTAATGTTGGTGGGAAAATACGAAGGAAAACGGCACAATAGGTAAGCAGTATTGTATTAAAAAGAAAGAATATCACTTCAAAGTTTAAAATTCACAATTTCTTGTGTGTGTGATACCCACGATGGGAATTCTCTTTATCTGAGCAGTGTTCTTGCTACACAGGTGTGTTCGGTTGCCTAATGCCTCACAGCACATGACCTTCAACAATCTTTGAAGGCACTATATACGTTGCTTTCAGTCAAATTAAAAGCCGACGCCTGCGCCAATTACTTTCAGAGGAAATCACGATGAAGCTTCTCTGCTTTTTTCATTTCTTTTAAATCGGGCTTCACTTCTGCATCGTTATCAGTGATGCCAATACCTTAGATAAATCAATAATATTTAATGAAAAAAATTAAATAATAAATTAATAGTTCTAAGGAGAACATCTGTCAATCAGACTGTTATCAAATTCTTCGTATGGGATAATCTCATGGGGTAATCCCCTCTCCCACAAAAAAAAAAGAAAAAAGAATAAGAGATAAACAATTTTAGCTTGAAGATACTGACCATAATACTGACTGAAGTAACTGAAAGTATAAATGAAGCTGTCAACAGTAAGTTTATTTGAACTTCCCTCGTCCAGCAAATTAAAAAAAAAAAGAAAAGTCAAGCTTCCAGAATCTCTTGGAATGTAAGGATCTGGTGTTTTCTAAACATGGAACTTTATTTTTTTTTGGAAATCAGCCTCTGATGAACCAATACTCAAAAATAACTGCGCCTTTCAATGACGCCATGATGACGTGCGATGGTCGAACGTAAATGCAGAATTTTCTTGTTGAAGAGTGCCAGAAATAACTCGATAGTAAAATCGGAAAGGAGACCACTTTGTGAGATGACGTCTGCGCCACGACACACGTCTCCGCATGGCAGCATGTGAGAGCGCCGAATTGGGAATCGCGTTCGTTATCATCCCGTCGTTTCTGCGTCAGCTTCCTGCGCCTTCTGCGATCCTGATCATATGTGTGATATTTCTTTAACCCTTAAGTGACATCAACATCATCACATGTGGAGAAAGGCACGACACCCGCACGTCTACTACATTAAACCAACATCTCCACAACTCCTCTCAACTTAATCAAAAAGAAAAAGAACAAAAGCAAAAAAAGGAGATGGGGGAGGGCTGCAGTGCACTAAATATTAAAATTTTTATTGATTCCAAAATGAAAATTATACTTGTACTTACTGGTTAAGATTGTCCATCAGTTTGTAATCTCCTCCGGACGTGTTAATTTTGGTGATGATGCCTGGTTTGAGGCTGTTCATTAATTTGCAGAGTATGATGCCGTCGCGGAGGGCATCGTCGTAAGGTACTCCCGGGGGAAAACGGGTGCCCGTGACGGTTTCGATCCACTGTTGGGCTTCCCTTTCCTGTTCCCGGTCGCGTTTTCCGGCTACCTGCAAGACACCGAGGAAATTTCATTATTTCGTTCATTCATCTAATAGGTGCGCTTCTTGATATCATTAAAAAAAAAACTGTACTCTATTTTTTATTGAAAGGCGGGAAATCCGAAGTAGTTCTAAAAAAAATTGCTTCCCCGAGTAGCAATTTATTCGCGTTCTTTTTTTATTTTATTAAAACAGCAACTAGTTAGTAACGATTGGAGTCAATTTTGTTGAAATTTTTTATCGTCTGTTTATATTATAACAATCTGTAAAATCCGCACATCAATAAAAAATAGAGTATATTTTTTTCTAATTTGATATTCTTCTGCTATTTGCCTTTTATAATAACCGTAAACGAATGGTTTCGTCATTGATTTCATTTAGAGGGAAATGTTTCGGATCAAGCATGGATGAGCATACAGGTTGTATCATATCACAAAGCAATCAGTGTGAGAGAGAGCGCATCTGTTGTCTACTTATCATTATACGCATGCGCACTCGGAATTAACCCCGCCCTATCCGATGAAAATCGACCGCCTTTAAAGCCCGCAATAGATAATCAGAAATTACATGAAATTTACGTTTACGTAATTTATGACAAAACCTATATTTCAACGTGTACAGCGAGCAAAAAGAATTACATGTAAAATTGGCAACAAAACGCAAAGCTCAAGGTTTTTTGACGTAAAATTTTAGTAAATTCTAATGACTTTAATTGTAGCTCTTGGCTTGCTATTGACTTGGATAAATGCGGAACAACTTCAGCTGGCATATATATAAATAATTTTAGCTTCCAGACGAAGCTAAATCAGTGATAACTAGGCTTAGGATAATGCATATACAAATATGTAAACGCACATTTTGAACATTTTTATAAATAAACGCATATTTTAATTCCATAGGGCATTAACGCATAATTTGCTGCATTTTCTGTTTTAATTGCATTTCTTATTGCCAACTGCAAACCTACTACAAACTTTATCAAAGTTCAATTAATCACAAAGCGAACTCAACCCGAGTAATCTCAACCAAACTCTAGCCAAATATGTGCAAAAAATTTAATTAATTTATCATTATTACGAGTATTAAATTACCAGGTTATGGGCACAGTCTTTTCACTGAGTGTCGGCAGCGCCTTTGATGTTTGTGTCTTCAATCTAACCACTGCGCATTCTTCCGCGAGTCGATTCTTAAATGGCGCGAACAATTTAAATTTTTGCATCATGCTTCGCTACAGAGAAACAAAAATATCCTCACCGACAATAGGCGCAAATTTAATTTGGAGAATTTGTTATACCTTGTTGTAGTTAAATGTAATCATAATTTATTTTTATAATGACGATTAATTGTTTTAGAAATAAAACATTTGTTTATGTTTTTTAACAGAAAAAATTTATGTGTTAATATAAAAAAAAATACGCCTACATAATTATATTCCATAAAAGTTAATCAACGTACCCGACAAATTAATAACACAAGATACTTTTACACAAAAAAAAGAATACAGAAAGAGATGATAATTTACAAGGAAACAAGTTTTGATATTCCCTATGGCACTATGCAGAATTTATACGAAATAATAATTTCCGACTCCCCTCCCCCGAATGTATAAATTAATTTATTTTTAAAGATTTATAGAACTTTCTTTTTGGTAGATTTTAAAAATGAAAAGCGAAAAAAATATCCAGTCCAATAGAGGGTGATTCAAATTAACTCTCCGACCCGTTAATCTCAAAGATAGTATACGAAGAAACAAAAATAACTTAACTGAAGGCTTTTAAACATAATACATTGAAGATTCGGTTATACAGTCGAAGTTCGATAACCCAAATCCTCGATAACTTGAATCAAATTAACGCCTGAATGGTCTAAGTGGTAAGGGACCGGCCTTGAAATCGTAAGGTCGTGGGTTCGGACCCCGCTCGAGGTATTTCTCGGCGGTAGTCGTTACTCACTTCAGGCACCCTTCAGTGTTGAGGATACAATTCCCCTTCAACGGCGAGGAGGTTTGGGGTCTGGGCACATCCCACAGATTAAAAAGAAAAATTGATTGGAGTTAGAGTCAAGAGGTAATTATTTATTTATTTAATAACCCCGTAATAAATCTTGAAAATTTGAACTTTCTTGTGGTTTAAGTTAACGAAGCTCGACAGTAAGTTAGTTGGTGGACGCGCTGGTAGAGCTGTTACAAGAGCAACGACCTCTCGCCGAGTAGAATAAAAATGAAATCCTCAAACGTTTTTGTTTATAGACAGGGGCGGAAGAAATGTATAACGCACAATAATTCACTCACGCGAATTTCGAACTTCCGTTTGCATACGTGAGAAATAAATCACTGTTTTCATTCAAGGGAGATTGATTTTTGTTAGGTCTCTCGTTATTATTTCTCGCATGCACTCGTAATAGGTCGGCCACTTATTCTGAACGACCCTGTATATTCAGTTTTGGCACTGCACTTCTCATAATGTGTGCGTTTTTAAATGTGATATCATCACCTACGCAAATCGATTTTATTTTTGTGAAACTAAAATAATCGCTTAAAAATACGTATAGTAAATACATTTTCTTAAATCATTTGGGAAATCGACCTATTTCTGTGAAACTAAAATATTGGTTTGAAAATATAGGATAATAATTATTTTAAAAATATTTCGCTGTATTTATACGGGACATTCTATTTTGAAGCTTTATTTAAAATATGTAGTTTAAACACTAACATTATAAATAAAATTTATGTTTTCCTTGATTGTCCCAAATTAAAAAGAAAAAACAAAATTTTGTACTATTTATTCCGAATTTTTTTAGGCGACAATTTTGAATTATTTTTGTATTATCTTAATTTGTGTATATTTCATATTTCTATTGACAAAACATTTTCATATAATTGTTTCATTTGAAAAATATTGTTGCTTAAAACAGACCAAAAACATTATCTAGTGACAGTTCTTGTAAACTAAATACTTTTATCACTAAGGAATTGGCAGTACCTGCTGTTCCTCATTCATAATTATTTTTATAATTCGTTATTTTCGCTTGATCGCCTGATTAATTTTTTAGGTTAGGTTTAACGACGTTTTGACATTAATCAAAATTGTAAATATTAGTAAAAATAAAGATTTTTAAATTAAGACTTTCATTTATGATTTGGCAGTAGCAGAAATTATTTGATTTTCAATTTGAATCTCCAATATAAACATTGAAAAGTGTTGCCAATCTAAAAAAATGAATTTCCTAAAACCCTGCGTCGTTGGATTGTTACCAATCTTCTAAATTTCCCTGTAAGTTGGAGTGAAAGTGTTGCCAATTTAATAAAATGAATTTCCTGAAACCCTGCGTCGTTGCACTGTTACCAATCTTCTAAATTTCCCTGTAAGTTGGAGTGAAAAATTCTCTTTTCATTGCCAAGTTCTATTTTGTGCAACGGAATTTAACTTCATTGAAGGAAGAAAAAAAAACTGCAAATAAAAAAACCGATTGTATTTGAATTAACAAAAATATTCAAAAAAAAAAACGGTTATCGAATTTAGGATTATTAAAGCCGGAATGTTTTGTTTTTTTTTTTTTAATTAAACTTCCGATGACATAAAAAACTTATTTATATTTCTGCAGTTTTCATGTTCTGATCCGAAAATTTTAAGATTATATTATTTTATGTTGTTTTTATTATTTCAAAAATTGACATTTTTTTTAAATTTATTCCTGCGTTCAGATAAAATTTACATTTCCAGGTTTGGACTAAGGACTAATATTTCAAATGATGTAAAAAAAATAATTTTTTGGACGTAATTGGGCTACTTTTTGTCAAAGGTGTGACTAAATTTTCCCTTGAAAATTTGGTAACCCTGTTTCAATCGTTTGCAATTTTCTTTTAGGTTAGATTTGATGAAATTGTTATGGAATTAACTGCCATGTAATTAAGCATGATAAAAGCATTGATAAAAATAACAATTTTGATATTAAAACATTTATTTATTTCATTTTTGCTTTGGCAATAGAAGAATTTATTTGAATTTGACAATAATTAATGATACCGACGAAACTTCGACTTCGAAATCCTGTGTAGCAACATAAACATTGGAAAATGTTGCCAATCTAATAAACTAAATTTCCCGTCGCAGTATTACCAATCTTTCGAGTCAAAATTTCCCCTATAAATTGGTGAAAAATTCATTTTTCTTTGCCAAAGATTCCTTTTTTTGTGAAATGGAATTTAATTTCAATAGAGGAAGAACAAAACTGCAAATAAGAAAAAACGTCTCAAATTAGAATTAGTATGCACACTCAAAAAATTAAAATCAAATTTACTACTAAAGCCGGTGTCTCCTAATCTAAACTTCCGATGTCTGCAGGTTTCATTCTTTATAGTTGTGAGTATCAAAGATATCAAATTAAAATTGAGTCTGAAATTGAGTTACGCCTGCGCCATCTATGGATAATTTGTCGAACTGCAAGTCAACGGCGCGAAATTTAAAACGAATTTTCTTTACTTGCTCTCAATTCTGTTGTTCAGTAACTGAAATTGAATTACGCCAACGCCATCTCTGGATACTTTGTAGAACTACGAGCCGTCGGCGCGGAATTTAAAACGAATTTTCTTTAATAGGTGCTTTCCATCGTTTACAAAAACGTGGTCCAAACGCGTTTAGATTCAAAGACGGACGTTCTTTTGTAAAGGCATTAATCCCCACACTCCTTGAAAATTCAGTCCCGACCGGTAATCCCCTTTCCCTTTCGAATAAAATTATTTTTATATTTCGTTTGGATTGAATTGCAATAATTTACAGGCGAACTGTCAATCAATAACTCAAATCTGAACTGTTTTATTGCAACAACTACGGAATCCAGATTCAAACTATTCGAAACCAGATTCAAACTTTTAAGCAAAAGAAAGTAGCTAATAGCATTTCACTCCTGTCCGATGAAAATTGTAAGTTTTTATTCTATAACCGGGCAGAATCGTTTTCCATTTATATTCTGTCCGGTCACAGATTAAAAATTTAGAATTTTCTTGTTCTTCATTCTGTTGGTAAACGAAAGTAAGTTACGCCAGCGCCATCTATGGTATTTAGTCGAACCGCAAGTCGTTGGCGCGAAATTTAAAATGAATTTTCCTTACTTGCTCTCAATTCTGTTGGTACCTGAAATTGAATTACGCCAACGCCATCTATGGATACTTTGTCGAACTACAAGTCCTCGGCTCGAAATTTGAAACGAATTTTCTTTGATAGGTGCTTTCCATCGCTTACAAAAACGTGGTCCAAACGCGTTTAGATTCAAAGACGGACGTTCTTTTGTAAAGGGATTAATCGCCACTCTCCTTGAAAATTCAGTCCCGATCGATAATCCCCTATCCCTTTCGAATCAAACTATTTTTATGTTGTTTTGTTTTATCGCAACAACTACGGAATCCAGATTCAAACTATTCGAAAACAGATTCAAACTTTTAAGCAAAAGAAAGCAGCTAATAGCATTTGACTCTTATCCGATGAAAATTGTAAGTTTTTAATCTATAATCGGACAGAATGTTTTTCCATTTATATTCTGTCCGGTTACAGATTAAAAATTTAGAAATTTCTTGTTCTGCGTTCTGTTTGTAAATGAAAGTAAGTTACACCAGCGCCATCTATGGTATTTTATCGAAATGCAAGTCGTTGGCGCGAAATTTAAAACGAATTTTCTTTAATTGCTCTCCATTCTGTTAATATTCTTAATATCCACTCGGAGGTGAATAAAGTATGGAAAGTAGCTTTGTCTTATGGTCTGCACAGATGCAAGCAAAGAACAAGAACAAGAAAGAGAGATTGAGATGGGATAAT
Source organism: Prosopocoilus inquinatus (assembly GCA_036172665.1). Classification (NCBI taxonomy): domain Eukaryota; kingdom Metazoa; phylum Arthropoda; class Insecta; order Coleoptera; family Lucanidae; genus Prosopocoilus; species Prosopocoilus inquinatus. The sequence goes on along the minus strand of CM069871.1, from coordinate 9,000,804 downwards.
TAAATATCTACATTTAAAAAAGGTGTGGTGGGTGGCAAAACGGTGTTAAGTGAAATGAAGAGAAACAAAGAATCGTGTCGAAAAGAAGGACAAACCACCGCCCAGTATCAAAGATTAAGACCTCGGACAATAAAAGAAAAAAATAATAAAGTAGCAAACAAAAATTAGAAATAGGCCTTTTTCAAATTCAAATAAATCTAGAAGATTGATTGATTTTAGTCCTCAGAATTATTGGCACACTTAAAAAAACATGATGTATCGTTGCTTTTTCTTTTTTAAAACTGATTGGTTACATCTAATTTCGTGCTAAATCCCACTCGCACGTTAAAAACAAACTAGGCACATAGTTCAAACAACGTCATCATGAGTGTATGACCATCGCAAACCTAATCCAAAGTCGACGATCTATTTTGAAAAATTTGCATCACAGCCTTCGAGGTAATTAGGGCTCGCGATTTTGGACTTGCGTCCAAGAAATTACACGGAAAGTTTATTAATATTAAAAACACCTGGCACTCATACGTGCAATATAGATTTTGGCAAAAGCCGAAAACTATAGATTTTCGCGGCGAAAACCTACACGCGAGAAAACTTCCAGAAGCCGCCCAACTATTCTGAGAAAATGTTCGTTACGAAAGACTTTCTTTTTCTTTGAGGATTTCATGCAGTATTTGTAACTCCGAGAGTTATTTTAAGCTTACCGAAAAAAATGCAATAAAATTTTGAAACCCACACATTTCTTTTTTTTTTTTTTGAATAAACATTGCGCAAGCGACGTGGTGATTTTTCTCGAAGGAATTTAGATGTCCTTTGGCTGTTGGCCCTAGAAAGAGAGAGAGCGTGTTCCAATGCCAATAATTGATTTTTGCAAAATGATTAATCCGTAATTAATAGGAACACCATTGGGAAATGTATGTATGTATAACAGGCAAACAAGTGTGTGCATGACGCCCCCGCGGGAGCCCCTCATAAAGACGAACTCTTGGCCGGCGTCGTTTCAGTATCGTCGGGACGCTCAAAATACACACTCTCCAAAATGTCGGTAAGTCCCCAGACGCTTGATTTTTTTTGCTTTTGCTGAACGTAAAATAAATAAATGAAAAAAGTGAGCATGCGTGCTCAATTTCACTGAACACAATGAGTGGTCTTGTCGCTACTTGCTACTTCTTAAAATAGTGCACGGATTGTTGAATGTTACAATGTTTATGCATGTCAGGTGTTATTAAGCAATATGTTTGGAAAATGCTAATTTTAGATTGGACGCGCTTGGTTGCTGCTAATATTCTCTGAAGATTGCTAAAGAGATTGCTCTCTTAATTGTTTAAAACCTGACAAAAGTTTCTTTTCTATAAAACTAATTGCTGTAAAAAATGCGTTTGGTTGCTAATATTCCAGAGATTGCTAAATAGTAGCTTTTTTTTGTAACTTGTGCTTCAAATCAATCGCAGTCTCTTTCTCTCTCTGAAACTAATAGTTTTTTAAAAAATTGCATAAAAATTGTGGAGGTCGTATTTAATTGTAAAGTGTGAAAAAAGCTCAGTAACTTATTTTCAAAAAAAAAAAAAACTAGTAGCTTTTGAACTATCTTAGTTATTAAATTAAGGAAATCAAAACGAGAACGAAGAAAAAACAGCAAATCTATGAGAGTTAAGTATACTAGAGTGCAAGTAAAAAATAATTTTGTAAAATGTAAATTAAAATCTCAAAATCAAAAGTATTGGCACAGATTTGAAATAGTAGTTGACTTTTTGCTACTTTTTAAATTTATAGTTCTTTAGAAATTGCATTATTTGAAAAAAAAATAATGTAAGGAGGTATTTTTCCTTCCTCAAAAAATCTAGTTTGCAACCAAAACTGTGGAAATTCAATTTTTGAAAACTTAAGTTGATTTATTCAAATACAAAAACGCACTGTTCTTAGGCAATGAAATCTGAAGAAAAAAGAAATAATAATATTATATTTATTCATCAATCTGAATTACATTAAACATAAAAAAACGTGCTAATTATTAAGAAATAGAATAAAAGAACTAATAATAATAATAATAATAGTTTATTTATTCATCAATCTGAATTACATGACACATAAAAAAAGATGCTAGTTATTAAGAAATAGAATAAAAGAACTTCGAAAGAAAATAAAAGTGAAAAAAGTGAAAGAAACAAGAAAATATTAATTATAATGTTTTAAGCAAACTTAAAATTTGTTATACTCAGAAATTCTTCTATTATGTAACAACTAATATTAATCAATGTTGACTTTATTGTCTTTTCGAAACCTCTGGGCGATTTATATGTTATTTCTCCGAAAAAGAAAAGAAAAATAATCGCCAAAAAGCAAATAAAAAGCGCTCGTACCTAAAACTGCTCCAAGTTACTCAGTCTTAATGGATTTGATACATCAAATAAATTTATTTATTTATTTATTTATTTAAATTGACCTGATTTGATTTAAATAAAGCAATGATGATCGTTTTGCCCGAGAAAAATTGTGATTTTTGGAGAGAAAAACAATAATAATGGAAAAATTTGAATAATCAAGTAAGCATGAATTTTTTTTTAACTTAATCCTTATACAGTGTGTTCCCGGATTAGGTTTACAAGAGGCAAAAAACGTTTATTTTTAATTTTACAAAAAAAAAAAAAACGTTTTGCTTGATTTATAACGAACATATTTGTAATTAAAATTTCAACTTTAATACAGTGTGCTCCTAAAATCGAAAACAAAATCAACATTGATTAACCCACAACCCCTTCCAGCACATAAATCAAGTTTACACAATAGCTTCTCATAACTATTAAAGTTTTAACCACTTTTCAACATGATAACCATCCGATCAATTATTCTCGTATTGTCATTAACTGGTTAAATTTCAAATTTGGAAATTTGGATTGGTAGAAATGGTACGGTTTTATGGTGGCCAAGATTTGCGTAGGAGTTTAAAACGAATTGTTTACACAAAAAGACTTACCTAATAAGTAGAAATAAAAAAGAATCGGTTAAGAGATGTTATTGCATCTTTAACAATTTATTCGTAACTGTTATAAGTTTACAATGCACACAGTTTTCAGAAAAAGCAAAAAAAAAACTAAAAGAAATATGCAATTCAAGTAAAAAATATAAATAGAACAATATTCATACCAAAAAGTAGTTTTATTTTTTTTTTAATGTGTTAAAAATTAATCTCGAAATGAACAAATTAACAATTTCATAATTTTCAGTGCTTCATGGTTTTCGTGTGAATAATGTAATGATAACTTTTCAGAAGGTTTGAAATGTTTTACTTCCTAATAAATAAAGAAAACATTGATGTATGGTTTTTGCGTCGGAGAGGGGGGAGGGGAATAGAATCATTTTTTTTTTCATACTTGAAAACTGTTCGTTGTTTTTTACAACAACACACAAATGAAAATAAACTACAATTTTGTGTAATAATTTTTATGGATGTTTAACAAGAATGGAAATATTAAAATGTATTTGAGACTGTGGTTTCTAGTACAAAGAATGGAAAACCTAATAGAAAATTAAATAATAATAATCCATAATCTGTCTTGAAACCTTTCATATTAAAACTGGACACTTGCTAATTTATTTTGACGTCTTCAGTTTGCCTTGTTCAGTTTAACAACAATTAGTTACAAAATAGTTTTTAAACCTTAAACGGACGTAGCGCGTATTTGAGAGCTTCATCACTCTTGACAAAGCTATTAAACGATAGCGAAACGTCGAGTGCTCTTTCCAGTTTTAACAGTGTCCGCCCGTTAAAGGTTTAAAAACTATTTTTTTACAATTTTCATTGGACACGAGTCGACTACAATAAATTATAAATTATTTTATAATTAAATATGGCGAAATTATCTAAACGAAACGTCTTTAGAACTGTCACAAGAAAGAACACGTCCATTGATGCTGCTTCAAATAAAACCAGTTAATTTAATTTAAATTAAAGGGCAACGAACAACAAACAAATAATAATAACAAATCATCTCGGCCTTGTTTCTTCATAATAACATTTTTTCTTAATAATTATTTCTTTCAGAATAACTATTTAAAATCTTGAATTATCCACGTTTCGATTTATGTATGTACGCTGATTTGACCCAGAGAATAATTATTTAAATTTTTTGAAGTTATTTAATTTCTTTGTTACAAGAAAAAATTGAAGTTTTTTTTTCCCTGGTCAAGGAAACTGTGTATTTAATAATAGCAACCCTTCCCCCTCAATAATGTGATAAAACCAATTGTTTTAAAACTATTAAACAAATGTGTACGTTGGAACTCTCATCATTTGATGATGATCAAAGTAAACGAAGAAACGTTAAACTTCGGAATTTAATGACGGACGTGCCATGTATAATATCGAGAGAAATGATGACAAGTGAGACAGACGATCATTTTGAAAGTATATCAGATTTTATTATTAAAAAAAAATTGTTAAATCGACAATCAATACTTACGTGAACAATTAAATGCACACAAAAAAAAAAAAAATTCAAAACCACATGGAAAAGAAGAGACAAAGATAAGTTTGATCAACAGCCATCTTTCGGGATCGGTGATAAATATACGAATTAAAAGTGCTGTTAAAAACAAGAAAAAATAAAATAAAAATTAGACAAAAATGTGATGAAAATTGAAATTACGTCAAATCAAATATCGAAAAATACAACAAAAAAAAAGAACGGGAAAAGTGAAAGAAAAAAGGTAAAGAGAAAAAAAAATGTAATGAAAAAACCAGCAAGAAAAACAGTAGTGCGGTGAAAACTAATTAAAATGCAACAAAAATGCAGTGACCAAAAAATGAAAACAAATGTAAAAATACTACACAAGGTGGGTGAAAAAATTTAAATGAAAAAAAAACAAAGAATGCAGTGATCAAAAAAGAATCATAAACGAACAGAAAGAGAAAGAACTATATCGGAAAAAACTGTGGCGCAAAACAAAAACAAAGCGATATAAAATTGAAAATGTTTTGAAAACTGCATCTAAAGATTAAGTAAGAGCTTTCGGTGTTTGTGATGCGAAAAACAGAAGAAAAACACGAGAATTGTTTAATTTTCTTTTCTTCTTATTATTTTTTCTTATTTTTTTTTTTAATAAACTAAAGAGCTATTTGCGTCTCTTCCCCGCTCACGACACACTCATTTCCGGCAATAAATTTAGTGTTTGGAGACAATACTACCATAATGTTATATTACCCAAGTGACAACACTGCCTATGTTATGACTAGAGTTAGGACATTTCGGACGTTACCACGAATACAACGCCCCGAATATTTTAAGTTTGGTTATGACTGCACAAATTTGATCTAAAATTTTTAAATTTCTTGAAAAATTAGGACAAAAATATGTTGCTTCTGTTTTTGTTTTGTTTCACCTCTTTTTCCTGGATTGCTTATTTACTAGATCACTCACTCGTATGCCTTGAGTTCACCAAATCCGAAGCAAAATTTATAACGATTACAATTTGTGGCAATTTTTTGAATGATTCAAAAAATTAACCCCCAAATTTTGACCGCCGCATTTTATTTATCAATCACAAGAAAAAATAAATCACTTTTCTAATTCATTGTTTCGCGCCATAATACCGATAGTTTTGGATGTGGAAAGATTTAATATATACATTTATTTAAAAAAATAAATAAAAACGAAAAGGGGTTTAGTGATTACAAAAGAGTTTCTCGGTTCAGGTTTCTGCGTTTTTGATAAAATTTTGACCCGAAATAGATTTGACGACGCTGGAAATGTGAATTATTTTGTTTGTTTTGAATACGAAACGAAATAGAGGCCAGCCAGGTTTTGAAATTTGGAAAACTGAAAAGAAAAAGCTTCATTGGAGCAAATAAAAGCGCCTGTGTCTCGGTCCGAATTTTCGTATATATTTTTTTTCCTTTTTTATGTGTTGTCAACTCCTGAAGATTTATTTAACGACAATATACAATCTTGCGTTCATTATATTTTGAATGTTTTGGTTAGACATTTCGTAATCGCTTGCGAAAAACACATTTTCGCCAAGTTTTCCGCCGCGCCGGGCGAACATCATTTACAAATTTACCAACAGCATCCTCTCTATAAAATCGTGAAATCGCCGAAAATATGAATTACAACAACGTTTTAAAATTAGACGCGTGCAGAGAGCGAATTATTTTCGGATATGACCGGCGGAAAATCACAAGAATTTGTTTATATCATCGAACCACCAACCCGTCTGTTTTATTGCAGATATATCTCATGTGTAGTTAGTTATCACCGTTTATTAGTTTTTTTTTTATACGCCGTCCTAATGAAATAAACTCACAAATCATCATCATCATTTGTTTATTGGTACTATTCAAAAATTTAGAAAGAAATCGACATTTTTTTTCTCTTTACGCTTTAGACCATTGGGCATTTCTTGTTGTCTAATGTAAAAGAAGATTTGATTCAGTTGATTGGGGCGGGGGCGAGGGGGGAGCACACACAACACATTCCATTCTCTAGACAGTTTCTTATTGAATTTATTTTTTCATATAGTTTTGGTTTGTATAACACCTAAGATCATCCGCCCTCTAGTCATGAGCAAATATTCAGATAAAAAAAAAATATAAAATCTTCTATAATAATAATTCATAATCATTTTTGATTCTACTAATTCAATTAATTTTGACGTGCAGAAACGTAATAAGGAATTAGAAGGGGAAGTCCTGACCTGGATCTACGCGGTCCTCGGAGAACCAATCCCCAAAGGCGAATTCGAGGACATCCTAAAAGACGGAGTCGTCCTCTGCAATCTCATCAACAAACTGGCACCTGGCTCAGTGAAAAAAATCCAAACCAAGGGTACCAACTTCCAACTCATGGAGAACATCCAACGCTTCCAGGCCGCCGCGAAGAAATACGGCCTGCCCGAAGAAGAAATCTTCCAGACGGCCGATCTTTTTGAAAGACGCAACGTCAGCCAGGTAAAAAAAACAATTCAGTTTTTTGATATCATCTTTTTTTGGGAAGGGGGAGTAACAAATTGTTTGGTTTTCAGGTGGCCCTTTCGCTGTTCTCTTTGGGTCGGATAACGCAGAAACATCCCGAATGGAAAGGACCAACCCTAGGGCCGAAAATGGCCGACAAGAACGAGCGTGTCTTCTCGGAGGACCAACTGCGTTCCTCCGAAGGCCTCCTCAATCTACAAATGGGTTACAACAAGGGGGCCTCGCAATCGGGCCACGGCGGTTTCGGCAACACCCGCCATATGTGAACTTACTTGAAGAATCCCAAATTTTTTTTACTTCTCTCTCTATCAGATTTTTGCTTTTTTTCTCTGACCACCACCACCACCACCACGACGACGCCGACGGTGCGTGCAGTGGGTTTGGATTTTTGTCGTCTTTTTTTTCGTTTATATGTAGCCTAGGTTTAACGATGGAAGAAAAACTTATTTTGTTTATTTTTTTTGTATTGTAACAAATACACGGATTAATTATTAACTTCTTGGTTTGCTACTGTAAAGAAGCGGTTTATCGAGATACGGGGGCTTGGGGGGGCGGCGGCGGCGGCGAGTGCAGCTTGTAACTTGTAACAAGGTATTTTTAGTTTTGAAAACAGCTGTTTCCAGAAATAGACGGCGGAATATACATATATTGTAAGCGATATTCACGTTTCCTTGACGTGAACTAGAAAATTCTGGCAACACGTTTTAAGCGATCATTTATTTACGAGCGCTCATATTCATATACTATGTAGACGAAAACAAATTTAATTTGAATGAATTGCCCCCGCCCCCCGCGTACAGGCCAAAGTTATTATTTGAAAATTAATTTGAGAGAAAACAACAAAACATAAACAAAATTTAAAAAAAAAATCATCAACAAGAAACAAAAGAGTATTATGAAAATAGAAGATTATAATTTAATTCAGTTTTTTTTTTTTTTTTCTAAAAAAAAAAGAAAATATGCACTGTTTTCAATATTTTTATACAGTTAGGCTGGCCACACATTCACGAAGCAAAAACGTTTTTAAACAAAACTTCAAAAACGTTTTTAAACAAAACGTTTTGCTGCAACGTAAAACGTTTCGGTTAGCCACGCTGGCAAAACGTTTTTGGGCAAAATGTTTTCAGGTAGAACGTAAAACAATGCGAAGTACACATTAAAGAGACAAAAAATGTGTTCCTTAGAAATCATTTACTTCTGCGGATTAAACTAAAGCCTACACAGATTAATCACCGGTTTTTAGAAAAATGAAATACGATTTTTCGATGTTCAATTTAATTTTTTTTTGTTATATCCGCTATTATAATTAGTTGTTAAAATGACTTCAAACGCTGAAGATATTCCTGCTTTGACTCTGCGGCAATTTTTGGAAATGTGTACAAAATAGAGCCACGAAAAGATAAAATAAAAAGTAACGCTTTTAAGTAAAAACGTTTTGACTGCAATCGTTTTAGCGTGCTTTAGATCAAAACGTTCCCGTTTTAAGCAAAAACGTTTTGGCTGCAATTGTTTTAAGCGTGCCTTAAATTGTCTTTTGTTTTGCTCTACCAATGTACGCTTGATCCTATTAAAAGTATGAAATCACTTTCTAACAAAAACGTTTTTGTAGAAACTTACTTTTGCTTTATGAATGTGTGGCCAGCCTTAACGTATACTGGTGTTGAAAAGTTTTAAGTCGAAAAGGCCGTATAAATATCCGTGCATTGCAATTATGAACCTTAACAACATTTAGCCGGCTGACCTGCTTTTATGGTACGGCCGGCGGCAGAGAGGGAGAGAGAGACGGGGAGGCTCAAATGCAGAAGGTTCTCGTCTTAAAACTTTTCGACAGTAGTGTACACATCTGGACAAATTAATGGGCCACTTACAAAAATTATGATTGCTTTATGAAAACTTCATGTAACTTAATAAAGTTCACATTATGTCACAGACTGATGACGATTTCTACATTATCTTGTTTAGCATACCAAGAAATAATTAATAATAACGGCAATGCAATTGTTTTTATACAAACAAATGCAAACAAAAGAATGCGAGTCGAAGGTAAAATTTTTAATTGATCTGGCACAGTAGAGCAGTGGCGTAGCAAGAGGGGTTGCAAGGCAGCCCCGTTGGACGCTTGCACTTTGAAATCGAGAAGTTTAAAGTTTTGTTGAAAACTAGTTTTCTCATAATTTGCACGATCATGGCCAGCTGCTGAATTTCAAATTGCGAATAAAGTCGTCAGTGTTTCTAAAATTCGAATTCCAATTGAATGTCAAAATTATTCCAAAATTTCGTATCACATTTTGTGAAATTTAAGGACCTGAAGGGTTTACAAAAAAAAATCGAACTTTGTGTGTGTGTGTAAATCAAACCTTCATCTCATCTATAATTTATTTGACAGTGTCAAATTTGACATATCCATAGTGGGAATTATACTGGGTTTCCGTACTTCTGCCATACGGCATCCGGCATTCGAAATCCTCTTCGGGATTGGTTGTTTAAAAATTTCTGAACGTTGAAACATTCACGAATTTTAATTCAGCCAATCACAAAGAGGATTTCGAATGCCGGATGCCGTGTGCCATAGGTGTGGAAACCCAGCATTAGCGTGTTTTGAATGACGTTTAGAAACCTTAGCTTTAAGATCACTTCACACTGCCAAAATGTTTGTAGCACTGACAGTCGCCCAATTATTTAAATTAAATAAATGTCAAATTGTGACACTTTGTATGAATTAAGTGATGCCAATAGTATTAAAAAATCTGGATTAAGTGTTGCCAATAGTATAAAAAAATCACGGCCTACTTTAATGAGGAATTCATTTTAAGGCACGGTATTTGTCGAAGTGTACGAGGTCGCAACTTTACAAAACGAAATATTTTATTTTAAATTCAATTTCTTTCACTTTACCTACTATCATGTCGGGTCTTAACGTTACGTCAAACATCTGTTAAGTAAATAAATCAATAAAACACAACCTGTTGCAGTGTTACAAATAGGCAACTAAAAAAAATGCACTTATTTCTATTGGCAACCCATTTTTGATCATTTTGCAGCATCATCGAACCGTAATCTTACTCGTTGCGCCACAGTTGACTTCTTTAAACTAATTTTGACAGCAGCGAACAATCCTGCAAGTTATATCCAAAATGTGAACATTGCTTTGATATTTAGTTAAAGCAAGTTTAATAAAAGTTTTACAATACAAACTTTAAGTAACTAGCAACATCTTGCGATCGCTTTTTGAACAACTGTAGTTGCACAGAGGATGCATGAGGGATTCGCTGCAATCAAAAAAAACCAAAGTCGACGAAAACTGTGTATTCCATATACAGTGTATCCCCGGATTGGTTCGCCATACGTATAACGATCGAAACTTTTTAAAATTCAGGTTTCATGTTTCGCAGTTCAGGTCTGTTTGGTACGCGGTGAATTTGTTGCAAATTTGACGTCGAAGGTCTTCAAGGTGGAGGAATTAACACAAGAAGAAACAAAACCTGTATCGACAAAGTGGTATTGCTTTTGAATTTAGAAGAAAATGGCGTCTCTTTTTTACTTGTTAAAAGGCACCAATAAAAATTTTGCAACCCGGTGGATTGACTTCTTGTTACGCCACTGCAGTAGAGCGCGGGTGTCTGAAGGCATCTGCTCAAATTACTATTGTTCCATACTTCGAGAAGGAAGTTGATTGAATTATAAACACAAACAAACCTGTGCTGCAAGGAGCTGCTCCAAGGCATAGAACCACTGGCAATATTACCAGAAGAAGAAGAAGAAGAAGAAGACAGGGTGCCAAAAAGACACAATTGCCAGCAAAGATCTCACAAGTTAAAAAATAAGTTGCGCTTGGCTACTGAAAACAAAATATCGACAAAAACTCTACGAAGGAGGTTCAAAGACAGACCTACCAGATCTTCCACCAATCTAAGCTGCATTAACGCTGACGCGTCACGTGGATAGTCAATTTCCTCAGCTCTAGAAGTCTACCCTTATTTTGACAACCATCTGGCAGCATTGCGTAAAAAAGTTAATTTTATTGCCAGAAAACCTTTAACCCATCCAATCCTTACGGTATTACATAAAGAAATCGTTCGGAATTTTTGAAATTTATAAATCACCAGAAACGGAATGCAAGGTATTGGGGTTCGGTTTCATGTTCTGATGAGTCCCGATTCCACCTTTCCCATGACCATCGTCGTATTTTTATTTTGGGTAGACCAGGGTATGAGATACAGCAAATTCCACCTTTCCCACAACAATCGTCACGTTTTCATCCTGGGCAGACCAAGGTATGAGGTACAGCCAGGTAATAAAGAGATGTCTCCTCGGCAACACTTCTTTATTACCCGAGTGTACATACAATGCAACATTCGAGGAGATGATGCGAAATTTGACCTAAGGGTCTTTGATGGTATGGGGTGGGATAAATTTGAATAGGCGTACAGTGTCAGTTATTGTAGACAGCGGACGCCAGCAAGATTTAGGGATGATATTGTCCCCTATGTATGTACAGTCGCGATCATCCTAATCGCGGTCGCTGAAAGCTAACCACGTCCTTGTTGATTCTGGTAGTAAGGGTAATTACTCGTACAAAATGATCAATATGTCTGGTTTCGTTTGATGGAGACTATACAACCATTTGCTGGAAATTTTGGTCCAGAGGTTGTTAAAGTTGTAACAACTGCCTTAACGAGGCAAATATTGAGTATCCAAAGTGGCCAATAAGAAGCCCACATCCAATACCAATTAAGAACCTTCCGGATCACTTGGACCGACCAGTTACAAACTTTTTGAACAAAAAATGCCACCAGATGGTACAACAAAAGATCCGAGACCTCATCAGCAGAATGCCAAGAAGCGCGGAAGCGTGTTTAGATCCGTGACACATTAATATTTCATATTAATGATTTCTCTTTTATGTTTTTTTAATTAATGCTTTTTTAAAATTCGGATTATTTTTTTAGTCTGAGCTGAACTCTGTCAGATTTGTCAATTTTCTTCTCCTTTGGCTTAAATTAGAGCTTTTTTGAATACCTTTCAGAAATAACATTGACGGTTACAAACAATAAACACCTCCATAACCTACGTATCTCCATAATCTCATAATTGATCACTCAGGCCCAGTTGATAAGTTTCTGCGAAATGCAAAACAAACCAGAAAACCTCTTATAACACAAATGGTCTCTCGCTGTATGTGGTGCAACTCAAACAATTTTTGCACTCGCTTGAAATTAAAATAAATATGTGGGCCATAAACCCCCGAAATATCCTCCTCGGCAACAGGACCATCTAGAGTTTCTATTTTTAGATACAATTGCATCATCTTTTGCAATCGTCCGTAGATGCAACACTTATTTTCTGTGGGATTGACCCAAATTATTTACTCTAAGCGCCCAGACGAGACGGTGTCGTAAAATACCCTTGAGCGACGACATCGTCATTTTGTGCGTGACTATATCATGAGAATTACGGTTCTTTGCGAGTTGTTACTTCGACGGAGAGATTAAATTGCGTTCACACTTGACCTTTAATGCCGCTGGTCTTTCTTTATGTCATTTTATACTCGGTTGGTTCGTGCTGATGTTACGATGTTCTCGATTTGTGCAAGAGCTCCTCACTTCGGCTTTATTACATTCCATAGTTTGACTTGTCGGTTGCAATATTAAGGACTGTACACACTTTGTGGCGTTAAGCGCCCGATACATTTTGTCCCGATTTATTTGACTGCAGCATGTTGTTGCTATTAAAGATGTTGCATAAATTGAGTCGTTCCCATTTTCTTTGATCTCTTCTCATCTCCGGTTAAGATTAGGTGGCGCTCTTCTATTGTCGCATTTAATTAACATCCACACTCTTCATGACTGAAGCTGCTGGCTGTGATGTAAGTTAATTTCCTCAGTACAAATCTTTTTCTCGCGGTAGGTCATAAAAGTAGCCTTGAAATTCAATTACATTATTATTATCATTAATTTTCTTCTTCGACTTACTAATTATACTATAATACTGATAGCAGTGACGCGCAAATGGATCTATTTCTGGCGCGAGTCACCCTAACTTACGTTACAGAATGTTATCGCAATTTCTCGTTGGTTCACGATGATTCTAGTAACTTCCAGAATACAGGAATCTACTATAAAAGCCATACCGGCCCGCCAGTGGAGCAGCATAATTTAGCAAGCGAAGTGTTCATACCTCGAATGATATAAAGTACACAAGTAAAGTAAGTGTTATTTGATAGACAAGTGTTGCAGCTCATTACTATTGTGTTCTTAATTGTGTAAAGCGACAGCTTGTGATTAAAGTGTTCTGAAATTTAATGACTGTAATTTATAAACCCCCAAATTCGTAACAATATAAAAATTATATGACTATTTTAATTTAATTTTATTTTATATCACATTTTCCTAAAGGAATTTTGGTTTTTGTTATTATGTGGTCCATGAATTTTGTTCAGCAGTGTATTTGAAATTGCATTAATGACTAACTGACTGCATTATTCTAAGGTGAGGAATGAGAAAGTGAAGTCGGCAAAACGAAATCCTCGTATGTACAAATTCCGACAGCACAAACACAAAAGAGCGTATTGTGCAAATACATATTTGTAAGAAGTTATTCAGCGAAAGCTATGCAGTAACAATTACACGTGTATAAATAAATATATGCACGTTATGAAATACTATGACATAAAAACGTAAAACATTGTATAATTCTTTGCTTCTAATTTTTCCCAAAGACCAGAAACCAAAGAGTAATTTTTTGAGTAATTAGGAAGTTTGTCAAAAAAATGGGAAACTTTTCAAGCTTCTAGAGTTGCATAAGTAGTTTCACGAACGATCCAAAAAGAAGACACTCTTTTTTCTAACGTCCAATTTTAGGCGTTTACGATAATTGGAGCGCACATGGACCGGAGTAGAAAAGTGAGGTAGAACGAATGCATTTAATGCAAGTAAGAGTGAGAGAATAGATTAACCGATATATACCGCTCCGATTATCGAAAACGCCTTTTTGATGGTCTATAATAATTCTTAAATGATTGTCTCGACTAAAGGACGTCTAGAAATTCGAAGCTCGTGTTCAGTATTCTTGATTATTATTAAAAGCAGTAAAATATGCCGGAAAATTTAATTAAAATCATAATATAAGAGTGAACAAGCACACCAATTTTACGTAAGCCTCTTACGTTACCGGTAGCAACAACCAGAAAGTGGTCTGTTCGTTTCTTCCTGCTGGAATATTTTACTTAAGACTGGAAATAATTTACGAAGATAATTACATAAACTGCGGCATTTCCGCCGATGATATTTTTTTATTTTTATCTATCAAAGATTTGACCCAGATATATTGTGATAATAAACAATTAAGACCGCATAGGTATGAGGATTTCGACACGGAGGAATCTTACGTAACCCTGCATAAACTCAGACAAATGTTACTTTCTCTTTTTATTTTGAGTTCTCGTTTTATGAGCCGCCGTTCTAAATGGTTAACCCCGTTTATGCATGTAGGTAATTGCGCGAAATTTGCAACTCGTAATCTGATGTCCAAATCCAAAAGTAAACATTTGGTCACCTTTAACTTATCGGGTTTATTTTAGTAGATAAAGAGCATCATAAATTATTATATAAGCAATAAATAACACCTAAAACTTGTGGAAATAATTTCTTTTTTGTATTTTTAATATACGTTGGTGAGAAAGCTTTTATACCGATTGAAGACTGCAATCAGTCACTTAGGCTACGAGACCACGTCGATGGTATTAAAAAAAAACAAAGAACAAAATATGTTAAAATTTTGGAAAGAAAATTGCGGGAGTTATTGTAGGACGCACAGTCGGAGAAGGCAAAAATGAAATAAGAAGAAAGAGGAATATTGAAATAAATCAAGGCCATGACATAGTGACACACATAAATAATATAAAAAATCGCAACCAGGTGGTAATAAAAGAGAAATAGGAAGGCCCAAAGCACCATTGAAAAATGAAGTTGAAGAGGTCTTAAGAAGCGTAAGAGTCAAGAAATGAAAACAGAAAGCCGAAAACAGGGAAAAATGGAAAGAAGTATTTAAAAAAAACTGAGGAAATCACACGGGGATTAATCCACCTTTTTATTACACTGGGGAACAAAAAAAATAATTTCGTGTTGCCAAGTATTTAAGGGGAGGAAAAAGGAGGGCGCGTCCAACGACCCTGTGACAGTCCGCAGCGTCCAAACAGACGTGCACAAAGGGAAGCCTACACGACTGCCACACAACAGTAAAAAATAATTAATTGTAACAACCCACAGAATTCAGAATAAATTCATTCATTCCGATCGGGGTTGAGATTTCTAAGGAATCTTATTCTTAATTTTAATACTTTAATACTCTTCACTTTTAATTGTGAGAAATTATGAAATAAAATAAATAATTGCATTTTCTTTCTGGTTTGATGTAAAACAACTCCCTTAGCTCCCGTTCAAACTACTTCTCGAAACCTAAGGAACTCTGATGAGATTGAGAGGTACACAACCTTAGTTAATTTAATAACTTAGCAGTTTTCGTACGTCACGTCATCTAGAAGTCTGCCGACAACCAGGTGGTGATAAAAGAGAAAGAGGAAGGCCCAAAGCACCATTGAAAGATGAAGTTGAAGAGGTCTTAAGAAGCGTAAGTGTCAAAAAATGGAAAAAGAAAGCCGAAAACAGAGAAAAATGGAAAGAAGTAGTTAAGAAAAATGAAGAAATCACACGGGGATTAATCCACCTTTTTATTACACTGGGGAACAAAAAAAATAATTTCGTGTTGCCAAGTATTTAAGGGGAGGAAAAAGGAGGGCGCGTCCAACGACCCTGTGACAGTCCGCAGCGTCCAAACAGACGTGCACAAAGGGAAGCCTACACGACTGCCACACAACAGTAAAAAATAATTAATTGTAACAACCTACAGAATTCAGAATACATGGAAGACCACTGCCGCTGCTCTCATAGACAAATGGACAACTAGATCTGGGGTATCAATGCAATCATTCCAATCGGGGTTGAGATTTCTAAGGAATCATCGATTTTCGGTAAACTGCATTAAGTGCCACCTTTAGCTTTAATACTCTTCACTTTTAATTGTGAGAAATTATGAAATAAAATAAATAATTGCATTTTCTTTCTGGTTTGATGTAAAACAACTCTCTTAGCTCCCGTTCAAACTACTTTTCGAAACATAAGGAACTCTGATGAGATTGAAAGGTACACAACCTTAGTTAATTTAATAATTTAGCAGTTTTCGTACGTCACGTCATCTAGAAGTCTGCCGACAACCAGGTGGTAATAAGAGAGAAAGAGGAAGGCCCAAAGCACCATTGAAAGATGAAGTTGAAGAGGTCTTAAGAAGCATAAGAGTCGAGGAATGAAAAGCGAAAGCCCAAAACAGAGAAAAATGGAAAGAAGTAGTTAAGAAAAATGAATAAATCACACGGGGATTAACCCACCTTTTTATTACACGGGGGAACAAAAATAATAATTTCGTGTTGCCAAGTATTTAAGGGGAGGAAAAGGGAAGGCCCAAGACTTGATTGAAAGATGAAATTGAAGAGAACTTAAGAAGCGAAGTCAAGAAAATACACATAAAAGCAGGAAGGAGGATTAACCTAGCAAAGAACAAAGAACAATTTTTTCTTGTTGTCAAGGATTTAAGAGAAGGGAAAGGGAAGGCCCTAAACTTAATTGAAAGATAAAGTCGAAGAGGATTTGAGAAGCGTAAGAGTAAAGAAATGGAAAGAGAAAGCCGAGAGCAGAGAAGAATGGAAAGAAGTAGTTAAAAAAATGAAGAAACAAAGAAAGCACATGGTCATCGCAACACGCTCCATATATGCTCTTTGCTATTGTTGGTTAAACTGAAAGTCTTCAATCCGTATAATATAATACATTAGAAGTTATAAAGCGGCCTCGTTTTTAATTTTCTTTTCTACCCCGGAGATCTTGATTGATTGATTTATTTTAAAAGCGAATGCCTCAGATTTTCCATTGGAATTATGTAAGCCTTATGATTAGCATTGTATGTATTGGATATGGAAGGGCTTCCGCAGACAAGAATTTTACTGTTATCCAAAAACAGAAAGAACAAATGAAAAGTCAACGATTTCCGGCGCGAAGTTTAAAAAAATGAAATCCTTTTTTTTCTTCATATTTTTTAATTTCTTTTTGCCGTATTAACGTTTCGTGTTACAGTAACTGTACTTCTCTTATTTTCTGTTAGCGATTCCAGAAGTTCCAGTCCACTCCAGAAACGTCCGTCTTCTTTTACCTATGTTTGGTCGTCGTCGTTTTTTTTTCTTTGTGGATATTTCGATATACAGTTCTTTTTTAGTTCTTCTTTAGTTTTCTTGTTAGTTTTGATTTTTGTTTATCTGTTTTTTTTGTTCGTCTTCTCTTCTAATTTCAGTATTCGTTATTCGAGTTTTCCTTTGTTTCTTTTAATTGAATTAAGTTCTCCATTCATTTACTTTTGGTAATTTGACCAGGAAAGCCTTTTGTTTTGTTTGTTTTTAGTTTTTTAGTCACACTCGTCTCAAATCTAAACCAGGCTATTCACTGGGAAACATTTTGGGCAACTTGCTCGACATGTTCGCCATATGCGGAGCAATAAGCTCAGGCTCACGTCTTAGCTTTTGAGTATTTCTCCAGAAGCCAGCAACTTACGAACATGTTGACCTTGCATCTGGCCCAACTTGTTCTCTAGTGAATGGCCTAATTTAGAGAGTGCTGCCACCTCTTGGCCACCAACAAGAACTTTTAGAACTCATTTTTTTTTAATTGTGCTAATTATTTAAACGTGTTTGCTTTTGTTGCTTCTGGAAGAAGAAACTTCAGTATCCATTTCTATTGGCAAAGTCTTCGATATAAAAGAATCTGATTAATAGTTCAATGTTATCATCATCAATATTGTATGAATGAACCCCCATCGACCTCTTGGCTTTTTCCATTACCAAATTCAGTGGATATGGCGGTATCTACACTCCTTCTCCTCCTTGTTCAAGTACTTTGTTTTCGGAAGAAGAAACTTCGTACCCATTTCTCTTGACATGGTTTTCGACATCAGAGAATTTTCTTTGGTAATCCATGGCTGATTCTATCGTAACTATTACCTGAATGAACCCCTTTCGACTTTTCTTTTAATTAAGAAAGCCAAAGGGTTTGATGAATACAACGATGGTAACCACACTCCTCTCATCTTTGGTTCAAGTACTTTGTTTCCTTCTTCGTTTTTTTTTTTTTTTGAGGAAATAAATTTAAAACCATACAATTCTATTCATAAGGTCTTCGACTTCAAAACTTTTTCTTTAATAATCCATGGTTGATTCTTTCTAAATATTATTTGAACGAACCCCATCCTCTCTTAGACCTCTTAGCTCTCTTCCATTAAGAGAACCAGAGGATTTGATGAATAAAACGATGATGAAAACCACACTCCTACTATCTGCGTTCAAGAACTTTATTGTCTTCTTTGTTTTTGGAGGAAGTAATTTTAGTACCACCCAATTCTACTGATAATCATCCGAGGTTGATTCTATCTAAATATTATTTGATAGGACCTCTTGGCTTTTTTCAATTATTTAACTAAACCCCGTTTGGTGGTAATCAGTCTCCTCCTATCCCTTACCTCACTTGCGTTGCAAAGGCAATGAGTTAAACCACGGAACGGAACTGAATGAAGGAGATTTGTTGTTACTTGCGTTATGAATTAATTTTTTTGCTTCTTACAACATTGACTCGTAAGCGTAAGCAAAACGGTTGTCTGAGTGTAAGCATGACGTGTCCTTTACTTTAAATCGATAACCAGTACAAAAAAAAAGTATTACGCCGGAGAATAAACCATTACATAACAACAGAACTGACCGCAGACCACAAGTGAAAGTGGCGAAACAGCGCATTCGACGGCATCCGACGAGGCTGCGCCAGTAAACATGTTGCTCTTGGTGCTGGTGCTTGCGGTGGTGGTCGATGGGGTAGTTTCTTTGATCAGCGTGCAACGTGAGTGCGGGGGCGACGAGGGGGTGGGCCAATCCTAATTGAGTGTTTTTCCAGCTGATTATGTCAGGACGTGCCGAATTAGGGAATCGAACTTCGTCAATTGCTCCACGGATGCGGTGCAGGGGCTTTTTGATAAAATTCCGGGGGGTATCGAGGAAATTAAGTTGGACCCTTTGGATCCCTTAAAAGTACCTGTCATCAAGGTATTTTAAACATTTCTTTCAGTATACACATCGCAACAAAAAATAGACCCTTAAGAGCTTGTGTAACATCTCGTATCATTTGAAGTGAGCGCGACTGTACACACAAGAATTAGATTACATCGTAAATTTACATAAGTTACAGAATTTTTCTACAGCGAAGTTTTCAGAGGAATGATTAATAAATTAATTTTAAGTTTGCGTTTTCGTTGATTTTAAAAAGCTCTTGGGCTCGCTGATCTAAACAAAGAAAGAAATTAGAATTCTTTTTTTCTTCTATTCTTAAAAGTCATTTCTTTCTTCTTAAATTGGGCTTTCGTTTTGTGAAATTTTGCTTTATGACACAACAAAAAATAGCGATAAGTATTCAAGGTGGTCACGGGTTAAACTATTTTGTAATTAACTGTTAATAAAGAGGGCCAATAAGGTGACCTTGGATGGACTTTAAAGCTTGAATTAAGCAATTATAAATTTCACATTTTTTTATTGTCTCTATTAAGTTGGTACTCCTAAACAGATCATGTGATTGCCAAAGAGCTAATTTTTTTTTTGTATCTGTTATTTGAATGACTGTGATGACTACAGGACGGAATTATACATTTTGTTCGGGTTTATTTCGAACGAGGCGGCAAAGAGAGCGTTTGCATTCACATGTCACTGCAGTGTTACACGTTTGCCGCCTCGTTTGTATTTAATCGAACAAAATATATAATTCCGTTCCCTAGTGATGACTAAAAATTTAAAAATGAACTTATTAATTGCAGAACTTTTAAGAAAATCAGGTTCATTCAGTCAGATTTTAATAAATTACTGTCAGAGTTGGTTGGTAGTCATGATTGAAAATTTGGCCATCCCGGAATTTATTTTCAATAATTAAATTTTATATACAGGGTTATTCATAATACGTGTCCGAACCGTTATGGCCCTTTAGTCAATTTTTATTGTTTATTCAGGCCACTAACATCGTCTCTATTTTTGTCAATTAATAATTAAGTAATTAATGTCAAGTAATAATTAGGTGATTAATTAATAATTAATTGATTGAAGTAATACAGTTTGTTGGTAAAAAAAATGTATCCTATAGAGCATTCTAATCTTAATTGCGATTCTCCTATAAAGTTTAGTTCACACGCATTCCGGATGCGTAAAATACAGAATGATTCATGACGAGTTTCAACACGAAACAAAACAAATGAAAACAAACGAACAAGAACCAACGCCGACAATGCCACTTGCGAATGGTTAATCATTCATTGTGACGTCATTCGTGTCGGTACTTTATTAACACAGATTTTATTTTTTCGATTTAAATTTTTAAAAATGTTTCAGTTGAAAATACAGGGTGATTCGTAATAAGTGCCTGATTCGTTAGGGGCGTATTTACTAAGGTCAGGCAAGAACGAAATGCAAAAAATAAATTTATCGGAGTCATTTCGAAAATTAACCTCATTTTAATCCTAAGTGGAAACGTATTTTTCAAATCGAGTTGACTAGCTGTTTAGTATGGTACAAACTTTGTCACTGTGTCAACAGAAAGCGAATGTGATGTAACTTATGATTTTTGTAACAGTTACGCGATTTGATATTCTTGTTATGCGCCTTATAATTAGTCGCATGATTGATGAATGACTCACTAATGTCGGGCAATGATTCCCATTATTGTGACAACAAAAACTCAATTGTGATAATGGAGTTTTCATCAACTAAACTGACATTCAACAAAAGTTTGCTCGTGCGATGATGCTATGTTAAAACATAGATTTTTTCTTCCTTTTAAGTCGATAACATTTTAAAGCGTTTCTGGTTTCCATAACTTTCTGACGCTTCAAACTATTAATTAACTTTTTCGCTGTTGTCATTTCCTATTATTCTATACGTGCATTGCGTTTTTCTATGCAGTTCTCTTTTTATCTTCCTTTTCCCGTATGTTAATTTGATTCCTAATTTGTTTGCGATTTCTTTTGTATTATCATTTTTGTTCAAGGAAATTAATTAATCAATCTCCGTAACTTCCATTTCATCTCGTGCCTTGATTTTAGTTCAAATTTACTTCTTTCTTGGGTCTCTGTTTCTAACACTTCCGTCCACCAAAGTCGTTAACCTTGACACCTGTTGCTCTAAATGCAGATTTCTTTCTCGAGGAAACTTATTTGATGATGGCACCCGTTCAATTAATTTATTTTTAATATCACTTGGCTCAGGATGTAGAATAGCATCTGTGATTAACAAGTCGGACACTTATTTTGAATCATCCTGTACTGAAGTTGATGATTTTTTATTTAAATTTTTCATCGTTCAAAACATGAAAAATTCGTAAAATTTAACATTCACTTTAGATAAGTACAGTACATTACAAATAATTTTCAAAAAAAATTCTTTCCTTAAGAAATTTGTTTGATACGAGATCTGTTCGATTAATTTATTTCGTATATCACTTGGTTCAAGATGAAGAACAGCATCTGCGGTTAACAGGTCAGACACTTATTTTGAATCACCCTGTAGAGCTGGAAGTTGGTGATTTTTTATTTTTAAATTTTCTTTTTTCATTCAAAACATGAAAATTTGTAAAATTTAATGTTCATTTTAAATAAGTATAGCGCTGTATTTGATTGCATACTTAAATTATTTTAAAAAAAAAATTTTTTTGACAACGAAATTGTTTGATGTGACACCTGTTCAATTAATTTATAACGCACAATATTTGGCTCGGGATGTGGAATAGTATCGGTGGTTAACGGGTCGGGCACTTATTTTGAATCACCCTGTAGAGCTGGAAGTTTTTATTTACATTTTTTTAATTGATTTGAAACATGAAAATTCGGAAAACGTAAATTTCATTTTAAATAACGAAAAGAAAAGGGAAACGAAGCTTTGAAACGATTGACAACCCCCAAATTTAAATTTAAAAAAATGTATCGGGCGATCGGAATTTATTATTCCGATTCCACATCACTTTTTGTGATTTATTTATGAAACTCAGATGAAACCCAATAAACAGTCAACAAATCCTAGAATATTATGCATTGACCTCCACATATCTCCCTATGTTGCAACATAATTGAATGTAAATAAAAAGAGCTATGTGGAATCAGGATAAACAAATCTAATCGTCGTGTATATGTATAAGTAAACGCAAAATCAATCTTATTTTTAATTTGTAGCTATTTGATGGAACTGCAAAAAGCTGCTGACTTAAGAAATTCATTTAAAAAAGTCCCTTTTTATGCAAAAATCTAAAATGTGTTTTTTTTCTTTCAAGTTTCAACGCAACTTTTTTTCCTTATAAATAAAGACCCCTACCGATCCTTGACGAAAACACCATCACAACTACCGTTTCCGCTTACCCACTTAATTTCACACACCCTATATGTTTAAGTTAAATCAGACACCAAAAAAGAAAACAATTCAAAACACGTTTTTATTCTAACTTATAAACTTCTTATTCGTTATTATTTCGGCTGTAATAATTCTTTTAATTCTGCACTCTTAAATAATTATTAAAAAAAAAAGTAAATATCAAAAAGGGAAAATGAAATGGGCACAGTAACGTAGACTAATAAAAAAATAGTTTTTAGCCGACAATTTTTTTTTTTTTTTTTGCCAACCAACCATTCATGTGACTTTTTCGTACATTTTGAATCGTACCTCCAAAGATTTTAAAGAAGGCAAACCACCAATCAAATCTTAAATAACTTTGTTTTTGCAGTGCACTAAAAACATGGAAGTAGAATGGGTTGTCTATTTTCAATTTGTTGAATCATCATAAAATAATATACAGGGAAGGGCAAAAGTATGGAATCGGCTTAATATTTCGAAAACTCTTTGACGTATCTGTTTGAAATTTGGTATGTGATTTAGAGTCAATAAGACCTGCTTTACCAATTTGTTTCAATTGTTCGTCTGCTCTTGTTTCTGAGATTCAACGCCTACTGATTTTTTTTTAAATGACAACCTGCTGATTTCTTTCCTGTATTTAATAGCTCCTTTAATTCTCTAAACGACTACATAAAAATATTTATCTGTTACATAAGAAAATTTTCGAGAAAATAACGTTTGATGAAAAAGTTAAGAAAAATGGTCTAATGTTTGATATTCGACAAAAATATTAGTTTTAACAAAAAACTAGAAGGCCACAAGATTATGTATTGTTTTAAAGATAGAACTAATGCAAACTTCAATAAAAGTCGTTTTAAAAATATGAAAACAAATACGGGGAAGGACAAAAGCATGGAACCGGCTTAATATGTCGAAAACTGTTTGACGTATCCATTTGAAATTTGGTGGTCGTTTAAAGAATTAAGCGAACTATTAAATAGAGGAAAAAAATCAGCAGGTTGTCATTTAAAAAAGAAATCAGGTAGGCATTGGATCTCAGAAACAAGAGCAGATAAACAATTGAAACAAATTGGTAATGTAGGTCTTATTTATCCTGAATTACACACGAAATTTCAAATAGATACGTCAAAGAGTTTTCGAAATATTAAGCCGGTTCCATACTTTTGCCCTTCCCTGTATAATAACACAATTTAATTAATCTGCAATTAATTTTCTTGTTGCAATACAATAATGTCGCAAGCTATACTCGTTAAGACTTTGAAGGTAGCGATGAAATTTTATGCTCTTTGAGTTTCATCATAACATAATGCAATTAAGCTATCTTTAGTTTTATTGGTCTTCACAATTTTGGTTAAAGTTGAAGCAAGATTTTGGTCAAAAACGCCTGGCTAAGATAAATTTTGAGTTATCTCCAATCTTGTACGCAAGTACAACCTTGCGTAACATGATGAACAGTTACAACCAAACATGTCAAAACATCTGAGTGAGCATTTTTTTTTTTTTTGCAAACGTAAAGGTGACAAATGTTTACGTCCAAAACCGCCAACTAACTTGGCAGAACTTCGCGCTCAAAATTCTCCGCGTTATGAATTAAAATAACATTCAAATTTAGCTCGCGCCACAAAGAAAATAACTTTCCCGCTTGGCCCCAAAACTGTTGTCCCAATTTTTTTAGATCCTTCAAGGGACGGGCCCTGTGAACGTAAACGCGTCCTTGACGAACGTAACCGTGCTAGGATTCGGGAACACGAAAATCCTGTACAACAACGTCGACCCAATAACTCACGATTTCTACACGGAACTCTTTTTGCCAAGGCTCAGGATTGATGGAAATTATAAGCTGCTTGGCAGGATCTTGGTTATACCGCTGCGTGGTTCAGGATCCTGTTGGTTTGACGCCAGTAAGTATGGACCCAAATTATCCTGATTCGCTTTCGCTAATATGTTCCCATAAGTTTTATTGTTGTGGTTCAAGGTCCTGTTGATTTGATGCCAGTAAGTTAGGTTTCCTGATTATCCCGATGTGCTTTCTCTCTTCCTTTCTTTGTTTCGATTTGATGCTAATAAAGTGAATTCTGATTTCCTTTCGCCCCCAAGCCCTCACAAATTAAATATTGTTGTTGAAATTTGATTGCGTAACATTATCTGTGTGCATTCATAAATAATTAATTAATTAAAATGCAATTTGTGTTCAATGAACGAGGATTAACTTCTACGAGAATGAATTCAAATTTAGAAAGTGACTGTAATTTTCTTTTCAATAAAGGTCATGATTATGTGATTTTGATGAATTGGATTATAGATAATTCCTGATTTATTCTGGGAAAACTTTTCGCCAAAATCAAATTTGTTAATAGCATCAACATGGAGAAAATTTTCCCTCATTCCCATTTTTGGTTTTCCTTGCAAATTCCTTCGGGTGAACATTTTCTAAAAAAAAAACTTCCAGATGTGAACAATTCAATTAAATTCAGATTTTTCTTCGTTAAGAGGACACTGTTCCCACCAGGAGAATGTTTTCTTTTGCAATGAGACACATTATGGCAAATTTTTAGATTCCTTCTTGATTAAATTGGTTGAATTTGGAAAGGAACTTATATAATAAGGCGAATGATGACTTGGCCATGTTGAGGAGGAATTAGTTCTTGAAATAGCGTTCCAAAAAAGATCCAAGTTAGAATAAAACCCACACATCCACTAGTTTCCGAAAGTAAAAAGGATTTCAAAAGCTCCACTCATTACGCTTAAAGCAAGTGCTCTTAAAAGTCCTGTCAGAAGTGAGACCTCAGAGGATCACGAATGCAGCAAAATAAAAGTTTAAAAGATTTTCTTCGGGGGTTTTCGCCAATTCACAAGTCGCAACATTTGGCTTCCCGTTTTCGAAATCCCCTCCTTGAAGTAAATTAAAAATCTTATTGTGTATTCAAGGACATCATCAAAAAACTTTGACGGAATCCAAATTGATTGGTAATCGAATAAAGCCGTATTATAAACCTTCCATCTAACTGTTCAATACTTTCCTCTTAAAAGGACTTCCGAAACCAATCATTCTAGAGGATGACTAAAGTACTCGTGAAGTCCGCTAGGTATCTTTTGAAAATAAAGAATGAAAAATTACCTAAATGATAAAGAGATCATGAAAAAATTTGTTGAGCAGTTATGGTTTTTTTTATAAGAATAAATTAGGCGTGAGAAACAAGAAGAGGAGATGAGGAAGAAACGCAGGTAACAAAGAGATGGTGAAATAGAAATATCCAAGTCAGAAGGAAATCTGCAATCAGATAAATGAAAAGGAAGAAGACTTTCAAATTGGAACCCAAAATTCTTTGAATTTTCTGAAGCTGCTGGAAGAATTGAGAGTATTGGAGTAAATTGTGCTCGTAAATGTAAATAATAAACATGAAAGAGATGTATACCAACTGGAAGGGGAGAAAAAAGGATGATGACTGACGTGGATGAATAGAATAGAAAGATTCACTTCAAAACGAAACTGCAATCAGATAAATACAAAAGACTGGAAGAACTTCCAAACTGGGACTCGGTTCATGAAAAAATTCCTTGAACGAAAGCCATTGGCACCGAAATTGCTTTCCCAAAGAAGATTTGAAACGGTCCCAAATAACCAAGTGAGAGAATCGGTGTGATTTGACCTTGATGAATGGATGAGTAAGAAACTGGTGAGAGGCATCAGAGAAAAACGACGAAACTGACGACAAAGGGAAGACGTCGACATTCTGAAATCGAAGTTTTATATTTTTTTTTCAGTGATGACAATCCTTGCTCTTATTCTTTGAGAGAATTGGAGTAAATTATTCTCGTAAATGTAAATAATAAACATGAAAGAGAGGTATACGAACTGGAAGGGGAGAAAAGAGGATGAAGACTGACATGGATGAATGCAATAGAAAGATTCACGTCAAAACGAAATTGCAATCAGATAAATACAAAAGACTAGAAGAACTTCCAAACTGGGACTCGGTTCATGAAAAAATTCCTTGAACGGAAGCCATTGGCACCGAAATTGCTTTCCCAAAGAAGATTTGAAACGGTCCCAAATAACCAAGTGAGAGAATCGGTGTGATTTGACCTTGATGAATGGATGAGTAAGAAACTGGTGAGAGGCATCAGAGAAAAACGACGAAACTGACGACAAAGGGAAGACGTCGACATTCTGAAATCGAAGTTTTATATTTTTTTTTCAGTGATGACAATCCTTGCTCTTATTCTTTGAGAGAATTGGAGTAAATTATTCTCGTAAATGTAAATAATAAACATGAAAGAGAGGTATACGAACTGGAAGGGGAGAAAAGAGGATGAAGACTGACATGGATGAATGCAATAGAAAGATTCACGTCAAAACGAAATTGCAATCAGATAAATACAAAAGACTAGAAGAACTTCCAAACTGGGACTCGGTTCATGAAAAAATTCCTTGAACGGAAGCCATTGGCACTGAAATTGCTTTTCCAAAGAAGATTTGAAACGGTCCCAAATAACCAAGTGAGAGAATCGGTGTGATTTGACCTTGATAAATGGATGAGTAAGAAACTGGTGAGAGGCATCAGAGAAAAACGACGAAACTGACGACAAAGGGAAGACGTCGACATTCTGAAATCGAAGTTTTATATTTTTTTTTTCAGTGATGACAATCCTTCCTCTTATTCTTTGAGAGAATTGGAGTAAATTATGCTCGTAAATGTAAATAATAAACATGAAAGAGAGGTATACGAACTGGAAGGGGAGAAAAGAGGATGAAGACTGACGTGGATGAATGGAATAGAAAGATTCACGTCAAAACGAAACTGCAATCAGATAAATACAAAAGACTAGAAGAACTTCCAAACTGGGACTCGGTTCATGAAAAAATTCCTTGAACGGAAGCCATTGGCACTGAAACTGCTTCTCCAACGGACTTGAAACGGTCCCAAATAACCAAGTGAGGGAATCGGTGTGCTTTGACCTTGATAAATGGATGAGTAAGAAACTGGTGAGCGCCATCAGAGAAAAACGACGAAACCGACGACAAAGGGAAGACGTCGACATTCTGAAATCGAAGTTTCATATTTTTTTCAGTGATGACAATCCTTGCTCTTATTCTTTGAGAGAATTGGAGTAAATTATGCTCGTAAATGTAAATAATAAACATGAAAGAGAGGTATACGAACTGGAAGGGGAGAAAAGAGGATGAAGACTGACATGGATGAATGGAATAGAAAGATTCACGTCAAAACGAAATTGCAATCAGATAAATACAAAAGACTGGAAGAACTTCCAAACTGGGACTCGGTTCATGAAAAAATTCCTTGAACGAAAGCCATTGGCACCGAAATTGCTTTTCCAAAGAAGATTTGAAACGGTCCCAAATAACCGAGTGAGAGAATCGGTGTGATTTGACCTTGATAAATGGATGAGTAAGAAACTGGTGAGCGGCATCAGAGAAAAACGACGAAACTGACGACAAAGGGAAGACGTCGACATTCTGAAATCGAAGTTTCATATTTTTTTTTCAGTGATGACAATCCTTGCTCTTATTCTTTGAGAGAATTGGAGTAAATTATGCTCGTAAATGTAAATAATAAACATGAAAGAGAGGTATACGAACTGGAAGGGGAGAAAAGAGGATGAAGACTGACATGGATGAATGCAATAGAAAGATTCACGTCAAAACGAATTTGTAATCACAAAATACTAGAAGAACTTCCAAACTGGGACTCGGTTCATGAAAAAATTCCTTGAACGGAAGCCGATGGCACTGAAATTGCTTTTCCAAAGAAGACTTGAAACGGTCCCAAATAACCAAGTGAGAGAATCGGTGTGATTTGACCTTGATGAAAGGATGAGTAAGAAACTGGTCAGCGGCATCAGAGAAAAACGACGAAACTGATGACAAAGGGAAGATGTCGACATTCTGAAATCGAATTTATGTATTTTTTTTCCAGTGATGCCCTTATTCTTTGATATGTTCCATGTACCAAAATATTTCTCCATACATGGAACAGTTTGTGGGCAGTACTCACCCCTTTTTCTTTCTCCCAACATCCCTCTATTTTGTTCATTATTTCTTTTTTTATTCCAGGTCACGCCTCGTCAGTTTTGTAACTATCAAAAAATCGCGATTATGAAGGCGAAACAACGAAATAAGTGAAGAATGTCTGAATTCGCGTTGAAGAACTTTCTTTTGATTTATTTTTTACTTTAGCTTGGATTCATCTCGGTTAAGGGAAATAAATCAATTATTAATTTTGTTTCAATTTTGACGATAGCAAAAGAAATTAGGATGAAGGAATTGGGACTCAAAAAGAAAATAACGCATGGTTATAGAAGAAAAAGAAAGAAGAAGACAAGCATCGACACGAACACAAAAAAGAAGGGAAAAAAAGGCGAAAGAGGAAAACAAGTTTCACAGGATAAGACAAATAATAGAAGAGGAAAGGAAAAGGGAAAGTAGGAAGACAATTGTAGTAACCATAATAAGAGGAAGTAAAACTGGAAAAGTTGAGGAAAATCAAAAATAGAAACAAGAAATTAGGACTTAAACAATGTATAAGAAAACTACGGAATAGCCAAAGCGAAGTTATGAAGAAGAGAAGAGTGCAAAAGGGGAAAGAAGAAATAAGAAAGTAAGATAAGTAGTAGAATAGCAAGCTAAAGAAAAGGGGAAAAGAAGAAAACAGCAGTACCCATAATAAAAGAGTGCAAAAAATAGAACCAAATTGGGAGGGAGGGGGAGGGGGTGGAAATCAAAGTCAAGTACACAGTAGAACGGAAACTAAACCTCTGCAATAACTAATTGAAGTTATTCTATTCCAGAAAGGAAGACAAGGAAGAGAAACACAAAATAAACATTTTAAAAAAATATTTTCTCATCCACATTTTGGCATTTTGATCAACTGGAAGCTCGCTATCGAAATTTTTCTTTCAACTTTTTTTGTTTTGTTTTTAATTCATACATTCATGCACTAATCTTCGAAACGGAGAAAGAAAGGCAGAGAGAGAAAGCAGATATTAATCGAAATAGTCTTTCATCTTCATTTTGTCAGTACGATTGACGAATATTTTTTTTTTCTGTTCTGTACTTATCCTGAAATTTTGATTTATTTTTTTTCTATTTTCCTTTTTCTTCTTTCCCTAATTCTATGCATTTATAATCTCTAAGCAATTATTTGTTTCTCAGAAATTACTGCAGACAATCCAAGTCTCGAATCGCGTGAATTCTAATCAAATTGCAAACCATTTCATCAATCAGTGAATGTCCCAACTTACGATGACGCCATACATCCGCGATAAATTACACTTTCACGTCGATTAAAATCATGATGTAACCGAGCAAGACGTCCTCAGAAATGCCTATAATCACGATATGATATGAAATCTTTGGAATTAAAATAATTTCAAGTCGCTTCCTGCTTTTTTGTGAAGGCTTTCTTCGTAGACTTCGAAATTTTCTGTTTTTCTTTTTTTCTTTCTTTTAGAAAACTTGGATATAAAAACGAAAAACACCGTCGATTTGATACAACACGACGGCTTCAACTTCTTTAAGATTACTGAAACCAAAGTGAAATTTTCCATTGGGGGGCTCAGCCTGTATATGGGCAATTTATTCGATGGAATAAAAGCCTTAGGTAAAGTTTTTTTTTTATTTTTATTTTTTGGTCGTCTTGAGCAATGATTGTTTGCGCAGAGGAAACCACGAATAGATACTTGAATGAAAACTGGAAGGTCCTGGCGGATTCCCTCAACCCCATCCTCAGTAGGACGATCGAGGAGATCATGTACGATATTTTGAGGAAGGTCTTCGACAACATCCCCGCCGACTTCTTCATAAGCGATTTAGACCCGTAATTAATTCCCTCTGCGTACCTGAATAGTTATAATATTAAATTCATCATTTGTTTTTTTTTTTTTTCATTCAAGTATTGCGCAAAAAGCATGCGTATGTACGTCATCGCAATAAGACGAAGTTACCAAAACTATGTATTACTGTTTAGAATGTGTTCAATTTATTCAGACTTTTGTTTTGCATTATTAGAAGAAGTATTATTAAGTTCCAGTAGTTTTAATAATAATAATAATAATTATTAAAAAAATGTATTTTAATTTCTGGTCTTAAAAGTCACCCAACCAAAAACGCCCTCCTCCCTCTACGTTCGATTTTAAGTTTTATTTTTAAGGCTGCATGTTCCAGAGAAAAATTCGAGGAATTTTGTCGGCACGTTTCTTTATGGATAGGTATACTGTTAGAAAAGTTTTGAACATGAGCAAATAAACTCTGGAAGATCACGAGTTACTCTGCGCGCTATTTTTAAAGTCGTTTTTTTTTTAAAAAAAAAAATCTTATTTTCGGTTTTCGGCTCGCTCTTATTCCAAGCGGTCGTAACTTTAAGTGGTTTGGGGAAAACAATCGTTTAATCGTTCGATTTATTGCTTCCATGAAACCGAGAACAAAATAATTCTCGTTGTTGTTTACATACTTGGATCGGAGGCCTATTTAAAGATTACGAACAGAAAGCGATGATTCTCCAAAATAAAAAAAAAAATCAAAAATGGAAGAAATGACAGTGTTTAGGGAATGTTGAAATGGTTTTCAGAGGCGACATCTACAATCGAAAGCAAAAAATAGACGACAAGAACAATTTTCTGTAATCGTTCTCTCTCTCATTCTCGAAATGTTATTATTTAAATTTGGTTTCGGAGCTTTTACTAAAGTTAAAATCTTTTTCAAAATCGAAAGAATTAAAAATTTCTAAATATAATTATATACATAATTAAACTGGGAAACTGTTTTTGCCAACTATTTTTTTTTTTTTTGCTTTCAACTGTACAGTCGCAATCAAACGAGTCGAAACCGACTGACAGTTTCATAATCTTTATTGCCAGCGTGAACAAGCTTGAAGTGCTTTCGATTAAGATGATCGTGACTCTACTTGTACAGGGGTAAAATCTACTGAAAGAGACAGAGAAAGAGAAATCCGGAACAATTGTATACAGTCTACTAAAAAGCGTGCATGAAGATGGAAGCTTAAGATTAAATGAATCGAAGACTGTAAGGGGAAACCCCCTTCCGAAAATAAACCCAATCCGGTGTGCCCCATCAACAAAAAAAATATTCGTGACGTCTCAATGAAAACAAAGCACTGTCGAAGAACACGATTGGCTGGACGTAATCCAAAAAAGTCTCTTCTGTTTTACTCAACATGTTTCGTTGCTGACCTTCATCACTGTTTAATTTTTTAATGACAGAAAAAAAAAAACTGAAACTTCGGTGGAATTGATTTTCTCAGGCGAGAGGTCCTGTGTTTT
Organism: Prosopocoilus inquinatus; assembly: GCA_036172665.1. Classification (NCBI taxonomy): domain Eukaryota; kingdom Metazoa; phylum Arthropoda; class Insecta; order Coleoptera; family Lucanidae; genus Prosopocoilus; species Prosopocoilus inquinatus. The sequence goes on along the minus strand of CM069871.1, from coordinate 8,969,020 downwards.
CCACCACGGTGCGTTACTATTATTATTATTATTATTATTTTAATACGTATTTACAATTAGAAAATTAAAAATTTAATTTAAAGGTGATAAAAATGATTAGTCAAAGTATTATGAAATAAAGTTGTATTGAGCTAAAATGTATATTTTTATTTATATTAAAAGCCAGTCCAACTATTTATTTTCCAATTAATTACAAAGTGGTTTTAACTTCAGAAAAAAAAAACTCAAGAAAGAAAGAGGATAAAAACTGACGGACAGAAAATTAAGAAAAAGAAACAATCCGAGTTTTAATCGACACAATAAATTCAGCAAAAAGAAAATGTTTTCTTTGAGAAAATAAAAATACGCTTGTCTTAAAATCGTGAAAAAAAACGAAAGACGATCGGGTCGTTTAAAGTGAAATGTTTTAAAAATCGAAAAAAATGACGCACATTGTTTTTTTTTTTAATTTAAAGAAAAAGAAAAATATTTTGGTGTCGTCGTCAAAGATGAAAACGACTTAAATTTTAAATTAAAAACAAAAGACGATCGGGCTTTTTGATGCAAAAAGAAAATCGGTCGTCGTCTTTTGTTTAATTTCAAACAGATTTTAAAAAAATGACAAAATCTTTAAAATTAATGGAAACAAAATTTTTATTTTTTTTATTTTTTTTAATTAGAAAACAAAAGACTATTTATAGTCGGTTCCCTTTTTTTTTAAATTTAGAACAAAGAAAAATATATGCGTCTATAAGTAACTGCTTAAACTAAAACAAAATGCTGGAAAGAGATTGTCAAAATATTTTTTCCCAATAAAAGAAAAGTGATTAATTTTTTTTTTTTTTTGAACGATTACAACGCTTTGGAATTTAATTAGAAAGGGAAAGGCGACGGGGTCCATTTAAATTAATTCTAAAAAATCGAAGAGAAGAGAAGAAACAGTTCTGATTCTCATTTGTTTTCTTTTTTTTTTGTTATAATCGCACAGAATTAAGGAATGAAGTCCCTTAAACTGAATGCCAATGGAACTATTAATTTTTAAAACAGAAAACAAAAGATGATCATATCTATTTATGGACAGATTTTTTTTCAATTAAGAAAAAAAGGAAAACATAAGTAATCCGATAAAACCATATTTAAATTTACATTTAAAGAAAAAAAATCGAAAAAAATATATCAAAATATTCTTTTTCAACTGAAAAAAAAAGCAATTTTAACTCTTTTTTGTACCGATAATAAGAAAATAATTATTAAAGAACGCGTTAGGTTTTATATAGAAAACAAAAGACTACCGGGCCCTTTAAATTAGCTCCAAACCTAAGCAATCGGAGGAAAGAAGAAACGTTTCTGATTATCTTTCGTTTGCATTTAGACAGAATGCCAGAAAGAAAAACTAATTGATTGTGAATGAAATTATTTATTAATTAATAATTCGGAAAAAACAAACGATGACCTATGGCTATTTATACTAATTTTCTAATTAAGAAGAAAAAAGAAAAAAATAACTTATAAAAGATCCCGATTGTTTCCCGCTTAAATTTAGACGAGAAAAAAATATAGTAAAAGTATTTCTTTGTGTCAAAAAAACTAAAAACTCGCTCGTTACGTCCTTGCGGTCAACTCGTTCAAGTCGGGGTATTCTGCCACCTCATAAATCTGGCCTATATAAAGCGGGCGTTGGTTCAGCTTGTTCAGTTCAATCGAGAAGATTCGTTCGTTCAGTTTATTCGTTCAAGAACTAAAATCCACCGACACGACGACTTAATTTAATCGTTGACGCATATCGTATGTTTCAGTTTCACTTGAAAATATGGCCGTGTCTGTCTTGTTCCAGCCGTTTTGAATATTTAATTAAACAAGCGGTAGACAACGTTTAATCAACATTTCGTTCAACATTTTTTTTTCTGTTTATCGACACGTTTCTGGAATTTAAAAAGTCTAAGACGTTTGATGTTGAAGACGGACAACAGATGGCGTCAATATTTTCGATTTTTTTTTTGCTTTTTAGAACAATCGAAGTCGATTTCTTTTTGTTTTTCTCATGTTTAAATTAACGTTATTTTTTCGTCTCCTCCTTCGTTAAAAGAAATCCCTCTTCGTTTGAAAAAAGAAAAGAACGGCTTAAAATATTTGATATTGGTGATCATCAATAGATGGCGCGAACTAAAGTTGCCTGGTTTTGTTGCACGCCTGTTTGCTTTTAAAACACTTTTTAAAAAAGTTTTAAGTGACGTCATGTTTTGCTCTTCTCGCCTTTCAAAGGAAAAAATTCCAATTTTTATGCTGATCATTAATAGAGGGCGTCAGTTAAAATTGCATGTTTTTATTGTATCGATTTGGGGGGGAAGGGGGCTAGAAATGCAGTAATTTCTGTTTGGTTTTCGCTTTTTTCAAACGGATTAGTTCGTATTCGTTTGCAAAAGACGCAATTAACACTGATTGACAGGAATGACACAAAAAATGAACCAAAGCACGAAACTAATAATTAATTAATTATTATTATTAATAATTAATTGCAATTAGACTTAGACCTGTCACAAATGAGGCTGTAAGTCATGATGAAAAATTCAAACAAATCCATTTTCATTTATTATTATTTTTGTAATAGCCAAAGACGACTGCAACCGTAAGCGACACCCACCACAGCCAATTAAAAACAAGCTGTAGAGGAGTAGGGAACGACATGAGACTCGGACTCCCACCACAAATGTGGCCTGTCTTTCTAATAGGCACTGGTCGAACTGGAAGTTACCGATTCCGTTTTGCATCACTGATAATACCTCACACGGCAATTTTTAATATAAATTCGGTATTTATTTTTTAATCAAATTTTGGTGGCTGTTTAGTCGAAGGAAATGATTATATTAGCGAAACGTCAAAGTAAGTAAATAAATTACTCTTTTAGCTCGTTTTTAAAAAGCCTTTTTATTTGTTTCATATCCTCTGCAATTCTCACGAGCAAGAACTATCAAAAAAACAAAGAAAAAGATAAATGGAAAGATAAATAAATAAACAATGCTCTGACGGAAATCCATTAAAGTGTAAAATTAATTTAATAAATAAAAGAGGGCAAAATTCGTAGATTCTTTTTATTTGCACATAAAGTGTTGGTCAAAAAATATATTCAAAACTCGACTAGTTTCGACGAATTGGTCATCTTCAGGGGTTAAATTGGAGTCGTATGAAAAGAGAACCTGGCCTAATTAATCATCACTTTAAAGTTATTTTAATGTGCTTGTGCTTGTGTTTTTATACGTCTCCAATTTAACCTCCGAAGATGACCAAATGGTCGAAACTTGTCGGGTTTTGGTCGCGTTTTTTGACCAACACTTTCTGCGGAAATAAGAGGATTATATATATTTTGCCCTCTTTTATTAATAAATAAATAAATTTGAACGAAAACATCAAAAATCACCCTTCCATCAAAGAAGACTTTACTTCCTAGAATTTTTCAAACACGCAAGAAACTAATTTAAATTTGAACGCCTGAACGATCCAGTGGTAAGGAACCGGCCTTCGGTTACACCAACGAATGAAGATGTACTGAAGATGATAGCTTAACTGTTGAAATATGCATCTACTTAAAAAATAATACAGATTGATTTGGATTAATATTTTTTTTAACGTAACGCCTGAACGGTCCAAGTGGTAAGGGACCGGCCTTGCAATCGTAAAGTCGTGGGTTCGCACCCGCTCAAGATATTTCTCGGGGGTCGTACTCACTTCAAGTACCCTTCAGTGTTGGGGAGAAAATTCGACACTGCTTTCCCCTCAACGACGAGGAGGTTTGGATGAAACAAAGCCACGGAACACTTTACACACACAAAAATGGATCGCGTTGGGCAAACACCACAGATATAAAAAAAAAATGAAAGCAATAAAAATTCTTCTTGGGCTTTAGGGGTTATCATCAAAATGAAGGTGGAATCTTCCCCACACAATTTTTCCCATTTAAAATTTCTTGCAGTTTCATAACAGCAATTTAGTTTTTAGTGTTTTAAATATTCCAAAAGCATTTTTTTCAGCCCTTTTATTCCAGTGGCGCGCGCGATTGCAATTATTTAAGGCGAAAATTTTTTAAAACTCAATTCGGTGATTATCATCAAAGTGAAGGCAAAACCGACTTTCCACAATCACCCCATTCAAAATTCCTTACAGTTTTTAGTAACAGCAATCTTGTTTGTTAAATTTTGCAAAAAGAAAATGCCTCTTCTTCTCAAACCCTCTCAATCCAACGGTGGCTACAGTTTTCATCATCTAGGGGGGAAATTCAAAAACGCTCGGAACTCGATCCTTATTGGCATTTCGTAAACACAAGCGCGCCCAGACTCGCGCCGATAAAATTAGCAATTTTGACACATTTCTGTCCGACGAATGCTATTTTCGCAAACGTAAATAAATTTAAAAATAACCCGCTCTGAATCACAGAAACAAACATTAAGTGTATTTACGCGGTGATGCGTTTTGATCCAATAAAAATTATCACCGCCACTGGCAGAGAAGAAAATAGTCGCCTGCCTAAATTTCGCTCCCCTCAGGAGAGAAAAAAACAAACAAACTCGTCGTCAAAAAGGGGCAAGTTAAATAAATTAATTTGATTTATTTGTAAGTAAGGACCTAGTTGGGCGGGGGAAATTATGCTTTGACCAAAAAAAAAAAAAGAAATGACTAACCTGCCATAAGGGTCTGGAAGGTCCTGGCATTTTGCTTGAGTCTTTCACTGGAGATTACACTGGCGCACTGCTCAGGAAGGGTACAACTTTACTAGGCATGTGCGTTACTCAGGCAGCGTTCTTATAGTACTCGCTGGTCAGTGGCGGTGCTCATGGTGCACCACCCACGCTTAATCCCCTTACTAACGGGATAGAAATGTGACAGATATGACGGTCTCAAAGGCCGCCGTTTCTGCTACGCATTATTTTTGTTAGAGAGCGCTAACAGACGCAGTTTAAAAACACAACACAGGTGAGGCGGACGGTTAGTCATGTTTTCATAATAGAATTGTAATTTTGGTTTTTTTTTCGCAAGATTGTTTTCTACTTGGGACGAGATTTGCGCAAAGAATAAACGATGCCCTTTAACCACGTATGACTCTATGATTCATGGCGTGCAAATCTGCTTAGATCCTGTACAATGTATCTTGTTGACATGCTGCCAGTAATTTAAACGATGCAGAAAAATAGTAGGTGTAGTTTGTTAGAAAACCTCAATGAAACCAGAAGTAAATCCCTATTTTATTCATCCATGAGCAACATCCCCGAAACAGTAGAAGAACGAGTATTTCGATTCCAAATCAAATTCAAAAATGGTTTGTTGGAAAACCTCAATGGAACTCCAATTCTTAATTTTATTCGTCCATCTGCAAAATCCAGAAGAAGCACTGCAAATCGAATCAAATAGATATCCCATTTTTAAATTGGAAATTAAATATTAAAGGCAAACTTTAATTCAACAAACATCGATTCGAATAATACAAAAATAAAAAATAAAATAAAATTTCGCACTGGACGAGGTAATTGCATTTTATAATCTCGTTTGGAAATTATTACGCAATCGGAAGTGTTCAGGCGGTGCAACTGTACAAGGGGGCCGAAACGCCCCGTTTTGTTTCCTGATGACAAAAAAGTGTTTAAATATTTAAATTAACCATTTTAATTCATATCCTCGTCCTCGATTACTAAAAATGGGGGACTATTTTTTGCCACCCCCACCATGATATCCCCCTTGTCGGTTACAACACTGCTCAGCTTTTTCGGGGTTCTTTAATTTCATTTTTTCAATTTTGACTTACGAATGCAAAGCAGACATAATTTTCTGCAATTATAATAAATAATCGAATGAAACAGCGGAAATGTAAGTAAATTAATTTTTAAATAAACTATTTATTTGCGCTATGTCTTACTCTATAACCCCTAGGGAATAAAGCCCAGCTACGCCAATGGAAACTGTGCTTACTAAAAGTATTTTTTACAGAAATAATTTGATCGTGTTGATTTAAAGCATGAGGGGGTTGCCGACGAGGATATCGACCCCTTCGGATTCAATGCAAGACTTGAAAGGTATCGACGATTCTGTGGGGGTCGGCTGGGGTCGATGAACCTCTTTAGGGCCCGAATTGTGAATTTTTATCTAGTGGAGGCCTATCGGAATAACCTTGAATTTCTTGTCCATTATAGACTTGTACTGTCTGTTGGGTAATATATTTATTTATTTATTATTATTATTATTAAATAAATTTGAATTCATTATACAGGCGCGAGCAACAAATTTTGGTCGTCACTCATTGTCAAAGATTTCCACTGACTTGTATTTATTTGATTGTATTAAAAGTAAAGAGATTAATGTCTTAATAATTTTAAATAATGAAAATAATTTCTTAATAATGTACTCCTAATTTATTTTTGGCCTTTTCCTTTGGTAAAACAACATTCATTTCATTTATATGAAAATTTCTAATTTCCAGAGTGAAAACGGAAGTTTTGATTGACAATGGCGAACAAAATTTAAGGCTCATCGTCACTATATTTTTATTTACATTTACTGAATGGTATTGATTATCAAAATAAAAATAAAATACAGTCGAATCTAGGAAAATAAAAAACAAAAGACGATCGTCGAAGATGCAAGGAAGAAAATGAGTAAAAAAATTAAAAAACTAAAATTAAGTCAAATCCAATAAAAAAAAGTGTACAAAGGCTATGAATCGAAGGTATTAAAATGGAAAAAATTGTAATTAAACACAAATGGAGTATGAAAAGAAACCACTGACAATTAAAAAATGAAAAAATGTCAAACAAAAACGAAGAAAACATCAAAACAAAAGAAAAAACTAAAAGGAAAAATGAAGTGTTCAAATCGAATGAAATCGAATAAAAGAAAAAAAAAAAAACAGTGGTCAATCTATTGATTATAAGTATTAAAAATTGAACAAAATAAAGTGAAATAAGGAATAATATTATAAATATAAAATAAATAAATAAAATTTTTACAAAACTAACTAAACCAAATCGGATCAATTAACGAATTAATTTTTTGTTTGTTTTTAGTATGGGTATCTACACATGTGTTTTAGAAATATTATTTAAATTTGAGAGGGGGGCTGGAATGGCAATTTTTATTTACTTGTACATAGGTAGGGGGTCGATACTTAGGAAAAAAAGCTGGTCTAAAGTGAAAAAGTGTTTTCGTGAAAATTGTTTCAATACTTTTGACCGAGCCAGTTTCCAGTTTGGAAAGCAAGTTCGATTCAAATTTGCTTACCGTGGATTTGACAAAAAAATATATATTAATCAGCGATTAATTTAACTCTCTGATTAAGGAACGTCATTGGACGAACTTAACAATAGATTTGTAACAACCAATTATATTGTTTCACCCAACCAATCACAGGCTTTAATCACGCTGTCAAATTAATCAGTGATTAAATAATTCTTGAGTTTCACAGGAAAGTTTGTGCAGAGCACTTAAAATAACAATTTAAATCCACGTTCGTTGGAAAATGGGCTTTCGAATGTTCCAGACATTTGAATATAATTCAATCAGATAATTTTGGCGCCATGCAATTCATTCCTTGGGATTTCTTAAAAAAAATATTTTACTCATCTTTTCACACTATTCTCATCTCTTCTTTTATGTTCACTGTCTGTGTTTTTCTCAATTCTGTCTCGTTATTCCTTGAGGAACCATGAAATGTTGCTCAGAAACTTTTCCTTTTATGATTCTTCTTTACTCTTCTTCGCGCATGGTTGCACGATTTCAGTCTCCTCTATCGTGTTCTTTCTACCACGTTTTGAATTTGTAATCCTCTCATTTGCATGTATTTTTTTTTATTTCTGTCTTGGAAATACAAGATGAAGTTACCAGTATTGCTCGGAATAAGGTTTTTCTTTTAGAATTTTCTTTTACTCTCTTTTTTAAACGGTTGCACCAATTCCATCTTCTTTATTACTTTTTGCATTTAATAATGAAACCCATATTGGTCAAAAGCTCTTCTTTTAGCATGAATTATTTTTTGCTGATCCTTTCTGCATGGCTGTACCATTTTCGCCTCCTTTATCGTATTAATTGTATTTTGTTTTGAATTCGTAATCTTCTCACTCTATCAATAATATAACGAAACAAAATAAACCAATCCAGCCAAGCAAAACCAAGGATTCTGAAATACTGGAGTTACTGATGATGTCGGTGTGGGTCAGAAGCGTTTTCTCTTTACTCTTCTTGTTACATGGATACACCATTCCCATCTTTTCTTCCGTGGCCTATTTTATTATAGTCTTTTCATTAGTTTTTGTATTTTTCATTGTTGTGTTTTGAATCTTCTTTTTGGAGGTCTTTTAAATCTACCTCTCTTATCCTTACATCGATCGGTCAAGCTTCTCGCCTTCAAAGAAATCATCTTTGGCTTCCTTAAACTGCTTTTCCTGCTTTGGAGATTTGGAGAATCGATTCCTGTCATGGGCTTCTGTCGTTCGTTTGACGAAAGTTATTCGTTATCATTGATTACATGATTGGTGAAAAGCAGCAGTAGGAATCTCCAAAAACCTAATCTTCCAAGCTTGGCTTTAAACCTTCCAAGTTCGTCTTAGTTTATACCCTTATATTTTGCATTAAATTGCTAATTGTGAGGAGCAGAAAAAAATGAGTGGCAGCGGTGGGATTCGAACCCACGCCTCCGAAGAGACTGGTGCCTTAAACCAGCGCCTTAGACCGCTCGGCCACGCTACCTAATTGCAGAATGTATCCTGTAGAATATACTTCTGAGCTTAAAACCTTATTTAATTTATTTAATGTAATTATTATTGTTGCAAGCACGGGAATCTGTGTTGTCCAATAAAAATAACGAAGGAAACATTACGGTTGTACTTTTTGTAACAGAGACTGAATGGAACACCGCAAGTTAATAATGATTATACAGAATTTTCTATTTTAACGTTTTGCGATTTAGCACACAGCCGCCGGTTAAAAAAAGATTCTGGCAACGGCAGGCTGAACGCGTTATTTTTAAGGCATGGACTTATTAGTCCACAGCCAAAATTTCTAGATCGACGACGACGACGCGACGCTCACAAAAATCTCTAAAACTGTTGCGATTACTCACGAAGCATTCTCGAATGAACGAAATTTATTAAATTAACGACAGGACGTAATTAAATGGTATGCAACCGATGAAAGGAACTGCCAAGCAAAAGGGGAACTCCCACTTCACCGCCTTCACATTATAATTAATTGTTTTTAGAAATTTTGGAGGCGGCAAAGCCTCTTTAAGTATAATTCAGTTTAAAACGCAAAGCAAGAATAATATTGAAGTTAATGATTTTCCAATTCTAACCGGGGTTGGGTTGCATAAAAAGTTTAAGCCAGGATTAAATTTAATCCTAAATTAGAAAGTGACAGACACGATGACGTAAAGCTTATTGAGTGAAACATTCTAAGTTAGGCTTAAATTTAAACCTGGCTAAAATGTTTTATGCAATTCACCCTAGGTGTGTTTCATTATAAATTAGATTTAAATAAAAATACCGTCAGAAGTAAAAAAGACGTAGACGATAACTACAGTTTCCTGTAATTTCACTTTCTCTTTATAGTCTCTCAAGAAATAACTCGGTTTAAAACTCAAAGCAAAAATAATATTGATGACAGCTGTCCATAGCTAAATTACCTAACCAGGTGTATTTTATAAGTTAGATTAAAATGAAAGCACAGTTGAAGGCAAAACAATATTTTAAAAGCTCTCACTTTCAAATTATTTGACAAGCTCAAAACTTTTGCGTAAAATCCGTGAAGTCATGTTTACAGAAGGAGAGAAGAGAAGAGAAGAAATAAAAATTACAGGAAACTGTAATTGCTTATTATTATTGTTGCATACTTCCTTTAATCTTTTGTTTTATTGCTCATTGATTCAAGTTACTATCGTCCGTTTCTGTTAATTAAACAGGAAAGCCAAATAATTGATAAACGAAAGGGAAATGAAGAATAGAAATAAGAAATTGAAAGGCAGTCAAGTCTAAATGCTTCATTTTTTTAACGAAACTGCAATTGTTTTATATTTTTTTCTTCTTGAACGTTCAGGATCTCTTATAGGAGTATTTGTTAAAAAGATGCAAGTTAGTTTTTGTTTTGAAAAAAAGACTTTTTATTTGCTAGATTAACTTCCACTTTTCTTTATGACACTCACTCCCAGTTTCACAAAAAATATTTAATGGCTGATTTGATTAAGTTAACAGTGTGATTAAAGCCTAGGATTGGTTGGGTGAAACAATATAATTGGTTGTTTCAAATCTGTTGTTAACTTCGTCCAATGACGTTCCTTAATCAGAGGATTCAATTAATCGCTGATTAACAATTTTTTTGTGAAACCCACCGTGACATTTTTATGTGCTTATTCAAATCCGTTAACTGTTAGAGAAAGAAGAAGAGAAAGTTAGAGATTGAGTGTAGTGTCTGTAAGAAAGACAGAAATCGCGAGAGAGGGAAAGAGACAGAAACAAGGAACTGTTGGTAAAAACAAGTTCTGTTTACCATCAACGCTTTGTCGACTTCTACTTGACATTTTTCCTCTTTTAAACAAATACATACGTAAAAGAATTAATAAAAGACGTGTCGACGATTGCGAGGTCCCATATTCGATCGAAAGATAGAAAAAAAGAAAAATGTAAGAAACAAAAGCCTGATCGAGTTTTTCTCATTTTAATTCGATCAGTTTTTATTGCAAATCGTTTTTGATTGCCGTGGATCCCTGGAGTATCCTCTATGTACAGCTGTTTCAGCACTATTTGGAACTTCGTCAGGAGAAGCGTAGACTTCCGCTGCAAATAAAATATCAGCTCGAAAAGCATCGAAAACAAAGAAACAGTGAAATGAAATGATCAGGTTTCAAGTAGGTACCTAAATAAAAAGACGATCGACAATTCCCACTGGTTCCATTGCAAGAAAAGTCGAGAAAAAAAACAGATGACTATCGTTCCGTGACGAATTTTAAACACTTATTTCATGGCGAAACGGAAAACGAAAACAAGATGACTTTCTTCGTGACGATATAAAAGACAAAAACAAAAGAATATAATTTACACTGTTTCCGCAGAAAATAATAATAATAATAATAACAATAATAAAGCAGATAGTTTGTATCACAACAAGACTTGAAAAACAAAAAATAAGATTACACAAATCAAGTACAGATTTTTTTTATATTTTGCACCCTGTCTGGAGGGTTTATTTTAGGACCTAGAGAAAAATTTTAAATGCAAAAGTTATAAGGTTTTATTCCTATTATCTTGTAGAGTTATCAGAAGAAACAAAGGCGCAAACTGGAGAAAAAAATTCAATTTTTGTTATTTTAAATGGAACGCCCTGTATATTGTTTGGTATAATAAAAGATCATATTTTCCTGATTTTAAAAATGTATAACATGTTGGCATTTGAAAGGGTAGTTCGTGATATAAATATCAGCCTAATAACGTTTAAAAAACCAAGAGGGCCTGGAAAGGTGCTTACAAGAGTTTTAAATGGTTAGCAAAAAACAATAGAAATTCGGTTACTGGAAACCCGACACAATGGATTAATAATAAAAAACAAAATTCCAGGCTGTCTTAATATTTTAAACATTAATTCATTGATATTCTAACCTCAAATATATCATAAAAGGCTCTTCCAAATATCAACACATCTTAACAAACATTACACAGGGTGTTCCATTAAAAAAAAAAACAAAAATTATATAATATTTTTCTCTATTTTGCGATGCGCTTTTGTTTCTTATGATAACTCTAAAAGATAATAAGTATAAAATCCTACAACTTCTGCATTTAAAGTTTTTCTCTAGCTCCTAAAATAATCCCTCTAGACAGAGTGCAAAATATTAAAATAAAAACCCTGCACGTAATGATGTGAACTGCCAATTGAGAAACAAAAGATAGTCGTTTCTTTAGTTTCTTGCCTCCTTCTTCATAAGACGACGAAAAAAAAAACAAAAGACGGGTCGACTTCACTTATTTTTTCATAAACCGAAACAAAAGCAAAGAGCGATCGACTTTATGAAAAGATGAAGAACAAAACAAGAGGCGGTCAATGTCAAAAAATGAAAAACCAAACAAGTTCCGGTTTTTGTTCACAATAATTTCTTAAAAAAAAAAGATCGTAGGATCAAGTGATCGAGTTACTAAAGATACTGAAGGAAATTCGAATAACGAACGACGAGAACGAGAAAATTGTTAATGGCGAACAGAAGAAGATCGATGTTTCGAAAATGGAGGGAAACTCGAATAAAACAATGAAACATAAAGAAAAAGAAGCCAAAAACAAAAACGTAAATTAAGAATGAATTTGAAAAAAGGAGCCATCAACCGAAACAAACAACGAACGACATATACAGGGTGTCTTACGAGAAAGGCCTCACGATATGTGAATTTTAAATTACCGATATCGGATTATTAATAACAGTTAAGCGTTTTTCATAAGACATTCTATACCGGGTGTCCCGCGCCATGTGCTCACCCTTCTAGAATCTTTATTAATTAATCGATTAACCTGAATTTTAGAGACAATAAATTAAACAAAGATGGACTTTTTCGACGTACTGCTAGTCGTCATAGGACTTCCGGTTTCGCCGGAAGTGATATCAACTTTCTTATTTTAAACTGTACACCTATATATTTTTACATATTTAAAATCTACGGACCATTACGAGTCCGAAAACGTATCAACTGATAATTTTGGTTTCCATGACACCGAAAAAATTTTTTTTTTATTTTTCAATCTAGAAAGCTATGAATCGCATTTCTTCGATCTAACATTTTTAACATTTTTACAGTATTTGAAATTTTCATTAGGTCTTAACTCATTTTTTTTAATAGAAACTCGCATGTTTCTTACCTTAGTTCAACAGAACATTTTTTTCTGAGTACGCTGATAACAAATACGTCATATTTTCTTTGAAAAACATTTCAAATAGAGCATGTCTTACTGAAATTTTACACTCCCTTTATTTCAAATGACTTTCAAAGAAAATATGATGTATTTGATATCAGCGTTCTCAGAAAAAAATGTTCTATTGAACTAAGCTAAGAAACATATGAGTTTCTATTTAAAAAAAAATGAGTTAAGACCTAATGAAAATTTCAAATGCTGTAAAAATGTTAAAAGTCAAAATACCATCAAAGCAGTGATTTTCTCGAAAAACTTGATCGCATTAGATCGAAAAAATGCGATTCATAGCTAGATTGAAAAATAAAAAAGTTCTTTTTTCGTTGTCATGGAAACCAAAATTATCAATTGATACGTGTTCAGACTCGTAATGATCCGTACATTTTAAATATGTAAAAATATATAGGGTGTTCCATTTAAAATAAGAAAGTTGATATCACTTTCGGCGAAACCGGAAGTACTATGACGACTAGCAGTATGTCGAAAAATTCCATCTTTTGTTTAATTTATTGCCTCCAAAATTCAGGTTAATCGATTAATAAATAAAGATTCTATAAGGGTGAGCACATGGCGCGGGACACCCGGTATGTGCAATAAAATCAATTCTACGATGAACATAAAAAAACAAATGAAAATCAACGCTTCTCCGAAATGGAAACGAACTCCGACAGGAAAGCAAAAGAAGAAATCGAAGTGTCACGAAAGTAAAAACAAAAACAAAAAACGAAAAGAAACAAAAACTACACACACATCAAAAACCTCGATTTTCGAAAGCTTTGCGTCGGAAACTGTCAATTTTTCAATTGTTTTCAGCTTAATAAGAAGCAACCAAAAAAAAACATTGACACAAATAAAAAATTGATTTGATTTTTTTGAAGAATTTCGCGCAGAACATCTCCGATTTTTCATTCGTCCTTGTATTTGCATTACTATCTCTAATTTTGTTGACATTTGAGAACCGCCAACGCTCACTGCGACACCGTCTCGAGGTTTTATTAACTGTTTTTAGCGCAAGTACGAACCAAATCTTTAAGTTGTATTCAAGTAATAAGACCGTAGTGCCATCTGCAGAAACATTTCCAGACGCCATAAATATGAGGAGAATGTTAGGAGTGGAATGCAAGCGCCTCCAACGGCCCGCCATGTATTAGGAGAGCAGAAACCCGAGGAAGTCTTCAACCAGAGCCGACTGCGAACACAACAAAGCCCCAGCCTAATATACTACTCATAATAACTATAAGCCTTCTTTGAATTAATACAACATACACACAACCAATGAATGCACCGCATGTTCGCTGCGGATCATGCTTGCTACATCCTCCAGAACATTCTGGAATTTTTTTTCTCGAATTCGAATTTGCATCATGGGGGTATCGAGTCGATATCGGCAGTATCGGTTGATTGGTTCACCTGCTAGACGATTCTGGCGCCCCGATAGAACAGATCGGATTTTGTTTGGCCTCTGATAGCTTTCCGAACATTGATTCTATCGGAATCCATGAGTCCTCAATACGCGCGCCGGCTCGTTCTAGCTCACGCCGAATCCTCCGTCTGTCCTTGTTCCTTTCCGGTGGGGAACGCACGATGCAAAATAAAATATCGTTTCTAAACGACCTCTCGACGTGTTGCTTTGCTTGCCCCACATGCAACGTTTGATTTATTAGCTTTATCGCGTTATTAATTTTTTTGTTTACGGTTTTCGATTTCGATTCAATATAGTATATTGAGGTTTTATTTTTATTTGCGGCAACGTGCGCGGCTTGATTAAAATAAACAATAAACATGAGCATAATATTGATAAGGGAGTGAGTTGTATACATGAATTAAAATGGCATGTTTATTAATGTTACGCAAATTATGTTGATAAAAAGGGAAATGTTACGCAAAATAACACATTAAAATAAATCCAAACGCGTTCCGGGAGAAAATTGCTGCAATTTTCAGGAAAATATGGCACACACTGATTTTTCAAATGCGAAATAGTTTATTATTAGATAAAAAAAAAAGTTATTACTAGTAAAGCCCCTTCGGCATACAACACTTTCTTAAAGATTTTTCCCTGTTCTTTGAAGATACAGGGCGATTCAAAATAAGTATCCGACCCGTTAGGAGCGTATTTTATTATGATTCATTTCTTATCACCGCATAGGGTGTTCAGTTAGTTCATTTAGTCGGAAAAATAAGCGTGGTGGAGGTGTATGCATTTTTGTAAATAATAATATTACAGCTATTGACATTTTATGTGTCTCTTCTGAAGAAGTCTGTGAATTAGTAGCATGCACGATAAAGAGAAATATTTAATTGTAACCCTCTATAGACCCCCTCATTCAAATTTAATAGATTTCTTTGGCATCCTTGTTGCCCAGTTACTTGATTTACACGACAAAGCTAGTTTTCATGTAATTTGCGGCGACTTTAATATTAATACCCTGCGTACAGTGTGGTCCATTTTTGATGGTTTTACAGGGTCTCTCAGTCATTTGTAGGAATAGAAGAAAACCGTTTTCGCGACCCAATGCTACTTTTTCAAGAAAAACTCAGTGGAGAAAACAAAAGTTAGCTATCTCGATTCGTTCGGGAAATATCGGCCGAAAACGAATTTTTCCAAAAAATTATTTTTCACAATATCTCAGTTGTTTGACAAGATATTTTGAAAATTCAAAAACTATTTTATTCAGAAATTAACACTGATTTTACTGACACAATTATCTTTTGTAGAAATTGCACCAATTCTGCGAAACAAAGTGTAACTTTCTAATTTTAAATGAAACCGCAGTTGGCTATGACACAAATAAATTGCCAGTTTAATGAGGTTTTCAAAAATGTAAAGTTTCATATAATTATTTTTTCAAATAATAAAGATACTATTTATTTTTTGTTTTCCAGTAGCTAACAAGCCATCCATGACACCAAAAACAAAAAAAATAGTTCAATTGTTTTCCCTAAAAATCAATTATTGTTAAGTAAAACAGCTAAATTAATTAAATAAATATATAGCTTCCAGATAGATAGATCAAAGACTGACATAAAACGTAAAACGTAAAAGTATGTAATGTAAAAATGAATTAACTCTATTTAAACATTTCTTTAATTATTAATGAGAATAGTTAAGAGATTTCTATAAATTTTAAGTTTTCTTCTATTCCTATAAATGACTGAGAAATCCTGTAAAACCATCAAAAATGGACCACTCTGTACATCATCTGAGTCAAGGGATCTTATAAATTTAATAAAGCAATTCAATTCAGAATTGAAAACTAATAGAGGTACAAGAGTAAATAAATTCTCCGAAACCTGCATCGACAATGTGTTCACCGATTTTGATTGCTCTGTTTGTATTGAAAAAAAAAACTTCCTTTCCGACCACACCTATCAAATATTTGACATTGTTGCTCCTGAAGACTCCAGTAGTGACTCTTATACTTACAAACGTCACTTTAACCCTCATAATATCAGTGCCTTCCGTAATGGCCTGCTGACTGAGGACTGGAAAGATGTATTTACTGAAGTGGGTGTTGATCCGAAATTTGATGCATTTAAAACTACTTTCATGTATAATTTTAACATCGCTTTTCCTCTCGTCAAAACGAAAAGAAATTTCAGACGTAGGAAACCCTGGTTGTCAACTGATATTATTGACATGGCCCGTATGCTTAATGAGATGCAGCAACTTGACAAAATTTTAAATAGCCAATGGTACCACCAGTGTTTTTTAAATTTTAAAGCAATCTACAAAGCTAAAATTGGTAAGGCCAAACACACTTATAACTCTAATAGAATAGCTAAAGCACCGAATGTTTCCTGTCAGTGCCGGACTATTATTAATGAACATCGGAATAATACTTGTACTTGTACTTGTCAGATAATTGACTCGAAAAATAATTTATTATCAGACGAAACGGAAGTCCCCAATATTTTAAACAAATATTTCGTTCAGCAATCAACAACCTTTCCGACTGCAAAGAAATGTGTAACCAATGAAAATTTCACGAAGTCCATGTTTTTATCTGCAACTGATCGAAATGAAGTTGATAATGTAATTCGAACCATATGTGTCAAACAAAGTGCAGGTGTCGATAATATCCCCGGAATTTTATTGAAATCCACCGCTGACATAATAGCATTACCCCTTAGTCATATAATTAACGAGTCCTTCTGGCCAATATTCCTCAGAACTAAAAGTGTCTAAAGTGGTACCCGTACACGTATAAAAATAAGGGTAGCAGATTAGAGGCTGCGAATTATCTCTGTACAATGTCAATTTGGAAAAGTAATTGAAGAAATTTTTCACAAACGACCAAATTCTTATCTAAACAAGCATCAAGTCATATGTAACGCTCAAAATGGCTTTCGAAAGGGAACCATAACTGCCATAACGGACACATATAATTATGTTCTTGCTGAATTTAATAATAGAAATAAAGTTCTCGCACTATTTTGTGATTTTAGTCGTGCCTTTGACACCGTCGACCATAATGTATTGTGCTGCAAAATGGAAGTATTGGGCGTACGAGGGTTGGTGAACCGGTGGATTAAATCTTATCTTGATGGTCGTTGTCAACAAGTGACTGTTAATGGTCATACTTCTTCTAAATTGGTAGTAAACGCTGGTGTTCCACAAGATTCCATCCTGGGCCGCTTACTTTTCTCCATCTTTATAAACGATTTGCCTGACTGACAGAGAGGTGAGGAAATTTCTCTTTTTAAAATGTAAGTAGACACATAAAAAGCCATCTTCACATACAACCCTCTCCTCAGTTTCTTCGTTGGGACACACTGTATGATACAACCTCAAAATTAAAAGAAAAAAATCGATAAAACGATAAGGATTTTTTTTTTAATTAAATTAAAATTACTCTTTCTCTTCGAACGTAATTTAAATAAAATATTTTAAGTCTCCATTTTTTAATTCTTTAGCAAGGCGCTTAAGAATGTTTTTATTTCAAAGTCTTCAACAGGAAGTTTATATCCGTTCGAGTAATCAATCCTGAAACACCCTGTATAAAACCTTTAAAGATAACCTTGTATTTATTTCATATTTCTTTACGAAGTGGAGGAGACTTACCTAAAAACTAATCATAATTACATAAAAAACAAAGTTGAAAAATACTTTAAGTACGCAAGAAAAGTTTTGTAAATATTTTATAACAGAAGATAATAGAAGCAATTCCAGACATCACATGCCCCCTAATTAGGGACCGAGTGTTTCATAACTTTCTGTACTCATCATCATGACATTGATTCGCGTTATCTATGTTTATTCATAGTGACACTTACATATTTAGTTTTGATATGCGAGAGAGAAGTTCAACGCTCCGTCTATAAATACGACGATAACAACGTAACATTACTATGATAAATAATCGTCTTTAATAGGGGGATTGGGGCAAACATTAATAAATTAAATAAATAACACACTCTCAGCAACACAATAACGTCGTAAATAATAATCTTTCGAGATAATTTTATTTTTATTAATAAAAAAAAAACAAAAACGAAAAAGTCTAAATACTGATGTGTGAAGAATGATTCTGCATATACTACGACATGTTGCTAAAATAATAGGTACAACATAAATATATAACTTTATTGGATTGAAGAACAATAATAAACAGAACACCATGACATAATAATAATAATAAACAATTATTATTCCATGATATAATAATAATAATAAAAAAAAAAACAATATTATTTGGTCACTTCTAAAACTTGTACAATAAAGGATCACTTTGAGACGAACACAGCCTTCTTAGATAATAAACACAACCTTCCTACGCGTAGTAAAGAATAAGAATAGGAGCGGTGGAGGGGCGGCAAGGTTCAACGTCTGTCTTTGAAAGTCATGCCAACTGGAAGTTTGGGGGCCATCAAAAATTCGAACTCCAGTTCGAGTTCCTTTAGGGTGGAGAGTTCGAAGCTGTGTATGATGTTGTTGAGCAAAATTGGCAAGCTCTGCTCCATCAGTCTTTTCCCGGGGCAAGCTCGCCTTCCACATCCGAAAGGCACCACCAGGTAGGTGGAATTAATGGTGGTCTGGAGCTTTTCCTCCCCCAACCAGCGTTCGGGGCGGAACTCGTCTGGTTTCGGGAAGTTTTCCGGATTCCTACAGGCCAAACCCACCTGGCAAAGGATGACGCTTCCAACCCCAAATTTGTGCCCTGATAACTCCAGGTCTTTTTCCGCAATCCGTGCCAAAATACTCGCCGTGGGTAATAAACGAAAGGCTTCGTTCACGCACGCTTTGAGAAGTGCTCCGTTGTTTTTCTCCTCCGCCAGTTTCCTCTGGATGTCTTTCCTGGTACTGACGAGGTACAAAAGGAAGATGAGGCTGTTCCCCAGGGTGTGAATCCCCGAGGCGATGAAATCCACGATCGCAGCCGTTTTCTCGCGCTCGTCCACCTCGGCTTTTAGAATCGATTGGAAGACGACGCTTTCGCTCGCCAGGTCTTCCACCGACGAGACTATTTCGAGGGCCAGGTTGTAAATGTCTTCTTCGCTGGCGACGAGTTGGGAGTAGGCGGTTGTCGGGAAGATCTTCCAAAAAGGCAGGCCGTAGTAAGTATCCCTGCAGGCCAAGAAATGATTGTGGACCGCCGATGCCAGGCGAGCTGCTATTTTATTTTCACCTTGCGAAAGTAGGAAGCCCATGCGCCTTCCTAATATCAAACTGCAGGTTAATTCGAGCCCCAGGCGGCGCGTTAGCTTCTCGAATTCCGCCAGGTGGCCGTTAGCGTCGCGCTGCTCTTTGATGAGGGCAACAAAATCGTCGGCTATGCGCTCCACTTCCGGCAGGAAATTCGAGATTGTACGTGGACTGGTCAAGTCGGCCGTTAAACTGGTCCTGAGATGTTGCCAAGTTTCACCTGGAAACAAAAACCATTATTTAAAGATAAAAATACGCCAAAATAAAATCTCCTTTAATTGGATTAACTTAAAGTGCAAGGAAATATTTGAAGGAAAGGATCAAAAGGGAGGTTCCTCACTCATGAAGAAAAGCAACCAAATTAAAAGCCTTTTTTAAGAGATTAACTAAAACTGCAAGGACATCCAACATTGAAAGATTTTTTTATTTAAATTTTGTTACTCCTAATTTCTGCATTCAATTAAGGATAATTTTTGCATATAGCAAAGGCAACATCCGATATTCCCCATTTACGTAGCGTCTGAAAGTAATCAAGGAGCGTATAAGAAATCGATCTTCCTAGTTCTTCAAGTCAAAGCCTCTTGACCTAAATACGCATCGTGTTCCTCATTGAAAGATTGTTTGTTTTTTTATTTAAATTTTTTGGAACATTACCCCTAATTTCTGCATTCAATTAAGGGTAATTTTTGCACATCCAACAGATTTTTTTATTTAATTTTTTTTTTCAATCAGTCAGTTTCCTCAGTTTGCAACATGATGGGCAACCATAATTTAATAAAACTTCATAATGAAGTGGCATGGGATCCACATGATATACCCACTACTCCGCCCATTGATGATTTGATTTAAAAAAAAAATGATACAGAGGTTTCTAAATGGAGAAAATATAAAGAAGGGTTTTCGTAGGCGTTAGCTTAGCGGGTTTCTGATGACGTGCAGCAAACTAAAAATAAGGATGCGAGTTGCAATAACAACATAAGACAAGATAACATAAAAACAATAACATAAGAAAAGTCCTGGGCTTAAAATTAATCCGAATTTATAAACGGCTCGGCTCCTTAAAACTTCAGGTTTAATTTAGTAACATCACTCGGCCAATTAAAAGTGCATAGCTCCGCCGTGACTTTATTTTCGCGGAGCTGTCTGTCTCTCTTACACGCTTGTTTACACAGTAACTACTCTTACGCGTTATTACCTCTAATTTCTGCACTCATTTAAGGACAATTTTTGCATATTAAATGCAACATCCAATATCACCACTTGCGTAGCTCCGCCGTGACTTTATTTTTGCAGAGCTGTCTGTCTCTCTTAGGTTCAGTTTTACAAATGAGGCTCAACTTTGAGCTGAGGCTTAAACCCTTAGCAACGATTATTTCAACAACTGTTGTGAAGGACTTAAGCTTCGGCTCAAAGTTAAACCGTCATTGTAAAACTGGGCCTTACACGCTTGTTCGTATAGTAACTAATTTTACGCGTTATTACCTCTAATTTCTGCACTCATTTAAGGACAATTTTTGCATATCAAATGAGAAAATAAAGAAATCGATCTTCCTTAGTTTAGTTCTTTGAGACGAGGCTTCTTGGCATAATTACGCCTCGTGTTCCTTCAAGAAAGACGGTTTATTTTTTCTTCTTTTAATTTTTTTTTTTCAATCAGTCAGTTTCCTTCCTCAGTTTGAAATTAATTCCGCTAAAAAAAGATACAATTCTTCACGGTGTCTTTTCGTAATCAGTTTAATCATAACCAATTTTTTTCTTCTTTCTAATTTACTTATTTAATTTAGTTTCTGTGTTTCAAGAAAGTCAGCGGTGGCGAGTTGTAAAGATAATTCATTTTACCCACAGAGAAAACAGCTATTTACTAACACAGGCTCTTTTTTTTTTTAATTTTGTGTTGAATATTCGTCTTTCTCTCCAAACCATTTAACGCCATAATTTCATTGGTGAAAGAAAAAATTCGTTCTGTTTGAAGTACCAGGAGAGTAAAAACCAAAAAGAGAGAAAAGGGCGAAGCATTTTCGACAATTCTGAAAATACAGCGAATTCGAGCCACCGCGGAAAACAAACTGTACAATCGCTTTTTATCGAAAAACAGAATGCCACTCACAAAGACAATCGAGATCCAACTTTGTACGGATTGTTTGAAAGAACTGTGGACAAATGGGGATGAAAAGTAGGTTTCCACTCCTCGTCCCCACGGACGTCCGGCAGTTGGCAACAACTGATTTACGTGAAACTCGACGTGCCGACGTATGGGGCGACACTACGTGACAGCTGAGGATCGTTCAATATGTACGTGCGAGCAACCCTTATGACCTTCGGCAAACGTAAGATATTTGATGGAAATGATCTAAAGGGAGCTTCCTCGCGCAAAAAGAAAAATAAACAAATTAAAATCCCTTTTTAAGCGATTAACTAAAAATGCAAGGAAGAAATTTGAAGGAAAGGACCAAAAGGGAGGGTCCTCACGCATGAAGAAAAGCCAAATTAAAAACCCTTTTTAAGGTATTAACTAAAAGTGCAGGGAAAGGACCAAAAGGGAGGTTCCTCACGCATCACGAAGAAAAGCCAAATTAAAATCGGTTTTTAAGGGATTAAGTAAAAGGGTCATCAAAAGGCTGAGGTTTCTTTACCTTGTTCGTTAATGATTCCGGTACTGGCATATCTATCCGGCCTGCTCTTCCTGTAATACGCAATCACTTCCGTCGGTGGCCTAATCGGATACCTCCCACTCGCCCTCAGCACTTTCTCGATATCGTTCTTGTCGACGATACTAATAACAGGAATATTCCACAAGGCTTCCTCTTTAATGACGGGACCATACTTCCTGTACATGTCCCTGTAAAATTCGTGTAACATACTGAATCTATAACCTCCGATCCGAGAGAATACCCATCTGGTGCCCAAAATGGGCAAGGCGAAAGGACCGGGGACGGTCGCTTTCTTTTTCATCCACCAAGGGGGGCGGTATTCGATTATGAGGAAGAATATCGAGACGATGACGTCGGTGATTAAGTCCAGAGTGTGCAGGAATTTGTGCAGTTTTTTGTAGAGTTGCATCTGAAAAAAAGAATAGAAAAGAAAAATAATTATTAGAAACGACAAAAATAATTAAATGAGGAGGTTTACTTTTAGATATTCGCAGCCTGCCTTCATTGTGTCTACTTAAAGCGTTTTCCTGGAGAGTATCTTTAGAAATGTACAAAAATATTTATTTTCATCTGGCCTGCTGTGTGCCAATGAACTGATAACGATTTCTACGTCATTCGCTAAATACATAGTTTAATTCCTTATGTAATCCCCCGTTTGTTTACTCAGACGATCGTGTAAATATGTGCTTCCAAATTTATTACCTTACCGCCAGCTAGAAAGTTTAAATTAAAAAAGATCGCCGAGGAAGTTATCTAACGACAGGTTTACGATTATTATGTTCATTGATGGAAGAAATCACTCTCGAAATTCTCATTTAATTAATATCGTGAATCAATTATTAATTTTGCCACCTCCTCATCATCATACGTCCAGATTTTGGCGCGCTTTTTAAAAGTTTATACCTTTTGTAGATTAGACGTTCTAGAATAAATTATAAACCAATTATTAACTTGGGTTCTTTTGGGTCGACTGTGAGCCTGTTAATAAGATCTGTTTCATATTATTCTAAATAATTTTGTGTATGTTTTAGAGAGACAGCGCCCTTTTTGAAAACTTTTTATTTTCGTTGAAAATAATTAGTTGTTAAAAAATACTCAATTTTTTTTCAAGACAATGGTACGAGACAAAGCGGTTTGATGAGTACGTGGCGATGAAACATTCAAATAGTTTCTCTTTTGGGCAAGAGATGGCGCTCTTAATAATTTCTGTCTTTTCTGTCGCGCTTCCGGTTTTGTTTTCAACTTAATTTCGAGAAAAAGAAACGTTTTACTGAGAGTATCAAGGCGAAAACGCGTTTTTGAAGTTCGATTAGGGCAACTGTCATTCTTAGAACATGAACGAATAAGTGAACAAACAGATGGCGCTCTAAATAATTCACTGTGACGCGTTCAGTTTTAAGTTTCAATTACCTTTAAATACTGCAAAATCAGAAGTAGAAGTTATTACTGAGAGTGTCAACGTCAACGCCATTTAAAATTACAAGAAACAAGTAACTTTAATTTGTGGTCAAGAGGCGGCGCTCTGCATGTTCCCTTCATCTATCCCTTTACAAGTTGATTTCAGATTTTCAAGAGAAATAATAATTTATCAGACAACAGATGGACTCAAAATTAATACATACGTGAATCTCCTTATTTAATAATAAAATACAAGTCAAGTACAAATTTTTGACAATCATTGATGACCAAAATTTATTGCTCACGACTGTACGTTTGACATTATTCACAAAATTGTAAGCACACAACCTTATTTTCGGTGTTCGATTAAATTAGTTTTCACTTTGAAATAACAGATGGCACTTTAAACAATTCAATACGGCGTGCTCCAAGCCAGATAATATTTTAACCAACCTTGACTGCACAATAAAATTCATTTTATAAGTTATAAGCAAGTAGGATATTGATATTTTTTTATGATAAAATAAGAGAGGTAAGGAGGTCGATAGAAACTTTTCTTTTAAGGGGTCGTTGCTTAAAAGAAAAGGTTGAGAATCCCTGGTTTATTTTGTTGGTTGGGTTGGATTGGGTTGTCTCGCCTTACCCAAATTAAAATCTCGTCCCTTTACCTTAAACCCAAAATTAAAAAAAAAAACGATTGAATCTCATTCCGGTGAGGGTCTTGCAAGTTAACGAGTTCAAGCTTCTTTTAATAACTCTTTTAATTTTTTTTTTATAATTTAAATCTACGAGTTGAAAAATATCATGGAGAAGGTAACTAATGTAGAAAAAACTATATAGAATGGATGGACTGAAGAGGAAAGGAATGAATCAGGGATTAAATAGAAATACCTAGCATTTAAATTTGTAGACGGCCATTGACATTTCAGAATGAGAAAGAAGAAGAAGAAGTAAGGGGTAAGTTTCAAGAGAAACGCAAAGTACGAATACCAGGAGAAATAATAAAAGACTTGAGAAAACTTGGCCGCAAATATCAAGGCAAACGAAAGATCAAGGAAAACTTGAGAAAAAAATGCCAACGTGAAGAAGAAAAAGATTAAAAATCAACTATTAGAGAGTGAGTTTTAAGAGAAACGCAAAGTAAGAAAAAGACAGAGGGGGATAATGAAAGGGGGCAACAAACAAATTCGTTTTACACATTACAAATGAAAGATAAAGAAATTGTTGTTACCAATCAGAAAAACGCCATCCGTTGATCAATATTTATTTACATTAAAAAAATTCTTTTGCTTTTATTGTTGCGGTCACATGCTGGGGCGCCATCTGTCGGCCAATTCAGGAAACAAATTTGCTATTTTTCGTTTGAAAGTAAGTAAGAAACGTCATCTTATGAAAGTTCGTCATCTCTCGACCTAAGAACTAGGTCGATTCAATTTCTTTTCAAATGTCACATCAAAAATAATTTACTTAAGATGGAAAACGTAATTTCTTCATATTTGCATTTTATTTCATCGCTTGTTGTTGCAAATGCGAATAAGTAAGCGCCATCCTTCGATCAATATCAAAACTAGTTTTATTTTTTTTTGACGGTAGCAACTCTCTCAGTTACGTGAATAAATTATGCACTTTCCTTTACAAATTTTTGTTATTGTCAAACGAGTTTCTTTGTTTTTTTTTTTTTAATTTATAGTAGTGACAGGTTAGGTCGCCATCTGTCGCCCAACTCCTGTAACAAATCACCACGAATAACTTTTACAGCGCATAAATTTGAAATAATGAGTTTCTGTGTTCACGTACAGCCGCGATCGTGAAAAACGGGACATTTAAAGCTAAAGCTGTAAGAAATTTTATAAAGAAACCTTGTGATGTTGAATAATTTAATATTGAGAGTGAGAGGGCGCCATCTTTCGGTCAGCAATAAAACGACACCATTTGTTTCCACATGCGACATCTTCATGCGCACAAATGCGAAATGAAAAAAAATTATTTCTCCAAATACGCAGTTTAATTGCACGTATTTATTTAAATCATTTCTGTACAAAATTTCATCGTTGTTATTGTGTAATGTGAATCCAGGTACGCCACCCCTCAATCAAAATAAGAACTAATTTAATCGTTTGGATTAGCTAGTTCACAAAACATTAATGACATTTATTACTTTCGATTAACAAAATGTTATTGTTCTATTCACAAAGTAACTCTTTTGCAAATACAAATTAGAACGCCATCTGTCGGCCAATGCTCGAATTCACTAACTTATTCCAAATTGGTTTAAAATGTAAATCTGTTTAAATACTGTACGTAATTGTGCCGCAGAAGACGTTTCTGCATGTGAGTGAGCGCCATCTGTCCGCCGAGACCGAAGCGATTTCGTTTTGAATTTCTAGAAGTCAAAATTCACGTGCGAAACTTGTAGGAGAATTAATTTTACTCGCAATTATTTTCACACGAACCTGTGTTTAATTTTCTTTTTAATTCTAGTCTTTATTATTGAAGTGAAGCGCCATCTGGCGGTCAACGCTCGAAAAACTAGTGTATTTTTATTTATTTTTATTATTATTTTGCAAAGAAAATTTCGTTCGATGAGAATTACTCTTTTCTTTACCTGTTATTCCTATTATTCAGTTTTGAAATGTTTTAGGCGTTTCGTTTTTTATTATTGCGAGTGACATTGACCGAGAGAGAGAGAGCCCTCTATCGGCCAAATACCGAGATTCTATTCTATTAATTTCCAATAACAGCTCTCCAAATAAATAAATAAATGAACAAATGTTTCAAATACAGTGACAGTAGTGCATACCTAAGACATTTACGAATTTTTATTATTTTGTAAACAAAATTCGCTTTTTGTTATTATTTAAGTCGGCAGTCGCCATCTTTTGGCCAATACCCAAAACAATTTTAATGCTGTTCTAATGCCTAATTGTAAAAGAAAATTCTTTTTTTTTTATTTAAATTTGTTATGGCAAGCATAAATGTAGTAAATTAGTAAAATAAAAAATGCGTCTCATATCATCGCAAGTAATAATTTTTAGCACCATCTATCGGTTAATTTCAGATTTTTTTTTGAAATTTGGCAATATTCTCGCTATTTTAAAAACTTTTGGCGCTCGCGTCCTGCAGAAGAAAAAAACGGGTTAAATCATAGAAACATTTTCGTTCATTTAAAGAATTTATATGTTTGGAAGTAATTTAAAAAAAAAAGGCAAAAGAATTCCCTTTTCGCCAATTTTTTTTTAATTGCTTATACTTTGAAATATTTTATTTTCTGACGCATTCATAATTTAGTTACTTGAAAAGAAAATCTAACTTACGATTAGTTTGCGTTCAAAATCCAAAAGCACGAGCGTATTTGGAGGCAATTTTTTTTGCAAGCTCGTCCATTCGAAGCCAAGCCAAAACTCAAGCTATTTTTAAAACTTTGGCGAAGACATTCCACATAATCTAAATACGTAGAGTACGTAATATGGAAGCTGTTTAGGTGTTGCAAGTTGCAAAAGAAAAATCGAGTAAAACCCCCAGAATTTATCTGCAAACAATTTTATAAAATAATTTTTGCAGAACGTGAGGAGTGCAATTATTTCTGGCGTCATTTCCTTTCCACAGACCGCAGACATTCCATTCCGAAAAACATAATAAATAACCCCGAATCCCGAAGTCTGTAAACAAGCTTTGTAGATTCCGACAGATGTTGCAACAAACAAATTCAGGTAAAGCACACAGGTAGAGAAGAAATAACAACACGAAAATAAGATTTAATATACAGGGTGTCTTGGGCTACATTTAGATTTTATTCTAAAATTACTCGATTATTACAAATGGAACACCCAGTACATTATTACACGAATGGATAGCCCTTTTTACAGACTTTTCAACGACGTCACACTTAATACATTTAAGGTTAATACCGTCTGAGTTATTGTTAATTAATTGATCAGCCTACAGAAATTCGCTGTGCGACATTCTTATTCGATTCGGGAAAGTGCTGTGTAGGTCGGTTTTGTTCATCGCTGTTAACTGGCATTCATAATGCAAATTTCGTAGTTTTTATCAAATTTTTAAATGTTTATGCCATTTAGTACCAATAAAAACCACCACCCGTAAGGTTTTACTGAAATATCGTCAAACTAGAAAGAGTTTGATCTGTAGCTTAATAAAGACACAACCTGTATAATTGAAAATACAGTGGAGCCTGTTTAATCCGAACACACGCTTTAATTCTAACATCCAATAATCCGAACTCCGAAATCATGACTTGATAATCCGAACACTACCTCGATAATCCGAACGAACTGTTCAGCGTCTTGCCTCGCCTCTTCCTCATCACAAGTACGTAGTCGCCAGTGTTGCCAACCCTGCAAAGAGTGTTTTCCCTAATCCGCTATTCGCTATTTTGAATCAAAAATCTTCGAATTTTCGAACTTATAAAATTTAAATACCTGTATTGGGTTACGCAGATTAAAATAAAACATCATGACAACTTTTTTTTAATATAAAAATAAGTAAAAAGAAGTTATCCGGGGAAACTAGAAAAAAAAAACACACACACACACACACACGCACACCCACTGAGAAAGGCGTCTCTTTTTAATTAATTGATTAAAAAATGATGATAATTTTAGGGATTAATTAATTAAAATAAATCCCTAAGATCTACAGTTTTATATTTTCGAATCGTAAAAGAATTTAAAGAATTTTAATTTTTTAATTTTATGCATTAAAAAATCAGTTGGCAAGTAATAAATATTCAGAATAATATTTTTCCCTCGATTATCGCGTAAATTCCTTTTCCCCTTTTCGTTTAAAAATTCCACGAAAAAAGAGAATTTTCGTGTCAGTTGACAACACCGGTGATGGGCTTCAGCTCCCGTTCCAGATTGTTTCGGGAAAACGAATTCATTCACAGAGAGACGCGCGGTAAATAAATACTTATTTATTTATTTCTCGTTTATTTCTCTCATTACTTTTCTACCTTCTCATTTATTTTTTCTTATTTTCATTTCTCCCTACTTTTAGTTTTAGATTTACTGTAGCCGTAGGTTTAGAGCTTTTGACATTTTCTATTTGATTTTTATAACTGTCAGGCAATACCTATTATTATCATTATTGTTTTTGGTTACCTTATTTATTTATAATTGTAACTTATTGTTTTATCATTTTCTATTCCTTTTTTGTAACTATTTACAAATGTTTACATTAATAGCTTCAGGCGGCCAGGGGTTTGACCTTATACAGTGCGAAAATGTATAGCAAATGGTAACTGTACTGCTATCTGATAAGCTATAATGCATAAACCGACCAATGCAGACGCATTCGCGTGTCATGGCAATTTTTAATTTTCGCGCAATATATAAGATTAAACCCCTGGCCGCCGAGGACAGGCCTTAAGGTGTTGTCTGCCATTACTGGGCTTACCGGTTTCAAATCGGGCAAATCGTTCGGATTTGCAGTAGAGTTTATCGAGCTACTCTTCTGCTATTGGCCCCAATTAGGTCAGAAATAGAGCTTAAGTTGTAATGCGCAAACCACCCAATGCGGACACATTCGCCTGTCATCGCAATTTTTAATTTTCGCACAGTATATAAGGTCAAACCCCTAGCCGCCTGAGGGCACGCCTCAAGCAGATGTCTGCTCTTATCGGACTTACCTGTTTAAAATCAGGCAAGTTGTTCGGATTGCGATGGAGTTTCTCGAGCTACTCTTCTGCTGATAAGGCCCCAATTGGGGCTGAAATAGCGCTGTACAGAGGATGATTGAGGGCTCCACTACAATCTGAGCATATTGCCGCAGCGTTTACATTAATAAATGAAAAGATTATAATATGTTTATATTAATAAATAAATTTAAAAAAATTAATATTATTATTATGTATTATTAAATACCACCGTCGCAATTGTTACATGTAGCATGATGGGGGTACACTTCCTCGCTCCCTGAGCATCCCCGCTTTGGAATACGGAGGAGGAGGGGTAAAGCATCAGTGTCTGATATTAAATTATAATTTTAAATAAATTTAACTAATCTAAAATTTAGATAAAAAAAAATATTATATAATATTAAATGCCAGCGTCGCAATTGTTACGTGTAACGGGTGGGGGTTCACTTCCTCGCTAGTGAGCATTCCCGCTTTGGAATATGGGGAGGAGGGGGGGGGGGGGGGGTCAAGCATCAGTGTTTGATATTAAATAAAAATTTTTAAATAAATTTAATTGATCTAACATTTAAATTAAAAAAAAATATTATTATTATGTAATATTAAATGCCACCGTCGCATTCGTTACGTGTAACATGGTGGGGGTACACTTCGTCGCTAGTGAGCATCCCCGCTTTGGAATATTAAATTAAAAAATAAAAATAAACAAAATATAAAATACTTAACAACTATAAAAATTACTGTAAATCCTGAAGTAAAAATATAAAAATGAAAAAAAAAAAGTTTACGTTGATCCAATTATCAGGGCCCCCGTAACCATGTGTGCAAAATGTGCAGTGCACTATGTTCAAGGGGCGGGATTTTTTCCGACAAAAAAATTAATCGGAAACAGTTTCTTGTCTTGTAAAAGTCATTCGAACTGTCTTGATAAAGTCGTCAACTTCACGCCAAAACGTCGACAAAAATGGAACAGTTAACAGTTAATTATTTATCATTCGTCATTTATGTATGCAGTTACGGTTTGGTTAAAGAAAAAAAAATTACATTTTATTATATTAAGTCTTTAGAAATTTAAGTAGCTTTTGCTTTTGTGATTTTGTTTCTTTTTTTTTCTGAACAGAGGCCGTTTTGGCCCGTAGGACCCGAACCCATGCCCACTCTCATTACACTCGGTGGCCCTCGAGATGTTAAATGTTTTTACATTAATTTTTTTTATTTGTTTTTTCCATTTTTTGTTTCTTTTAATTTTTTTGATAATTTTGATAATTGATGGTTTTTGCAACTCATTTGGGGGCTCGTGGCAGTTAGAAACCCGAAAAAAGTGAAGGCAAATGATTAAAAAAAAAGTTGAAAACCTTTAAAAAATTTCCCTAATAAGAATACATATACAAATAAACTTAAATTTAATATGTAAATCTTTTTTTTTTTCGTTTTTTTATTTCTTCTAATTTTTTGGATAATTTTGATAATTGACCGTTTTTGCAAGCCCGAACTCATTCGGGGCCTCGCGGCAGCTAGGAACTCGAAAAACAGTTAAGGAAATTTTTTTTAAAAAAGTTGAAAAGCTTTCCATAACGTTGAAAAAATTTTAAATTTTTTTTTCCATTTTATTATTTGTTTTAATTTTTTTGATAATTAACTATTTTTGCATGAACCAACTCATTTGGGGGCTCGTGGTAGCTAGGAACTTGAAAAGAAGTAAAGAAAAACGTTTTAAAATAGTGAAGGAAAATGTTTAAAAAAGTGAAGGAAAATGTTTTAAAAGGATGAAGGAAAATGTTTAAAAAAAGTTGAAAAACTTTCCCTGTTTTTTTAAATTTTTTCCTTTTTTTACTTCTGCTTTTTGTATAATTTTTATAATTGACCACTTTTGCATGCCCGAACTCATTTGGGGGACTCGCGGCAGCTAGGAACTTGAAAAAATATTAAGGAAAATGTTTAAAAAAAGTTGAAGAACATTAAAAAAAATTCCCAGTTTTTTTTAAATTTTTCAATTTTTTTACTTCTACTTTTTTGGATAATTTTTATGATTGATCGTTTTTGCATGCCCGAATTCATTTGGGGGTTCG
This sequence comes from Prosopocoilus inquinatus, assembly GCA_036172665.1. Classification (NCBI taxonomy): domain Eukaryota; kingdom Metazoa; phylum Arthropoda; class Insecta; order Coleoptera; family Lucanidae; genus Prosopocoilus; species Prosopocoilus inquinatus. The sequence continues at coordinate 8,937,703 of CM069871.1, read as the reverse complement.
CAGCAGCAACTTGAAAAAATGTTAAGGAAAATGTTTAAAAAAAGTTCAAGAACTTTGAAAAAATTTCCTTAATATTAAAACATTTTTTAATTTTTTTTCTATTTTATTTTTTTGATAATCGACTATTTATTTCCCTGTTTTCTAAATTTTTTCCATTTTTATTTCTTTTAATTTTTTTGATCATTTTGATAACTGATCGTTTTTGCATACCCCATCTCATCTGTCAGAGGACGCCGAAATATGAAGAGGCACGCGGGCTGCTTTTGGCCTCGTGGGGGCCCTGCCAATAGTCCGAACAATTCGCTAATTCGAACGACTTAAAGAGGTTCCACTGTAGTTTTAAATTGCGCGGAATAATGCGAGCCCGCAGCACAACTTCTTTTTTATTTTGGGTAAAACGTAGGCCACAGAAAATATCATTTTCGTACTTCCTCGGAGGAGCGCTGGGACACCCTGTATATATATATTTTTTTCTTCTAATAAATCAGTTTATTCGATCAGATTAGAAGAACAAAGTTGGGAATTTAACGGTCGGTCTGATTTAACGGAAGCTTTAATTCCCACGTCTTCGAATTTCCATCGCGCGATTAATAATAAAATAAACCATCGCGGCAGGCAGCGACCGATGAAATAAATTAAAAAAAGAAAAAAAATTAAATTAATGAATCGTGAGAAAAGAAAGTAAGTTGCAGCCAGCAACAAAATCACCGTAACACACAATAAACTGCAGGTCGCTATTTTATTTTTTTATTTTTAATTTAATTTTATTTTTTCGCGTGGCGTCGCGTCGTCGTAAGTAATTACGACATACAAGGGGACTTTAGATTACGGCATTAATTAATTAATTAAAAATTAATAGCTCGGGGAATGCCAAGCCAAACAAAGATAAAAGTAAATTAAAAGGAACGATGACTACTTACCTCGTTGTTTTTTTTTCTTCTTTTTCTTCTTGTTCTTTTTTCTTTAGGAGTCGCTCATCGAAAACAACGGAGCCGCACACAACACGCAGTTATCTTCTTTAATTAATTGGTTTTAATTTTTTTTAATTCGATGCGTCCCAGGGAATTAAACTGACACAGTCTACAACACAAATAAAATTGAGTGATGCCTTCCTGACACGCTTGGATGCAGTGGAGATAAATGTTATATCTCGCGTTATAAACTTGAAAATTATTTATTTATGTTTGTCACCGTATATATCACATCGGAGAGTTGTTTAATAATGAGAATGAGAATGAGAATGAGAATGAGATGAGACAGAAGTTAATAATAAATAACACTTCACTCCGCGTTGTTATTTTATTTTCGTTTTTTAATTTTTATATATTTCTTTTTAATTAAATTAAACGCTTAATCTTACGGTCACGACGATATTATAATATTTAAAACGATGGAAAGAGCGGCGCTCGCTGGGTATACTAGTGTATCTATGGATATAACGGTTTGAAAATGTACTACTAGGAGATACTACAAGTAATATCTATCTGTACGTTAATCCAAGCTTCTATCTTTTATCTTACGAAGTTCGGTGACCTCGGCAACATTAAAAATTTTACACGGGAATTATTTACCGCAATTCCGAATGGAAAAAACTAATGCGCACCGCACACCCAAAAACTGTACATTATTCTACACTATCGTACAATATTATTTGGACTTGTTCTTCTTCTTCTTCTTCTTCGTATTTCTTGCGGTGCGTCTTCGCCGTTGCGCTCGACGCCCCAATACAATTTCTTCTTCCGAATTTGCCGAATTCCATTCCGCACAGGTAGCGGAAACCTTTCTCGATGATTGACACTTTTCTGTATACTGTCTGCTATTATCGTCGTCGGATGGAATGGGAATGGGATGGGATGGTATGGGATGGGGAAGAGAAATTTGTTGTTGTTAAAGCGACGTAACTACTTACAACATACAAACCAACAAACCCGAGAACGAGGAGAATGAGAATATAGTGTGACCCGCCGGTTCTTTTATTTTTTTTTTTGCCACCACAGCAAGGACACACAACGAACGTCAAATAAAAATTGTCAGCCGCTATTTTTCTGACCTTCGAAATGTTGCTCGTAAAAATTATTGTAATGTAAAATATGCGGCGTTCATCAAACGTCACGTTCTGCTTTTTCTACTTCTTCCTTCCCCGCCCCCCCTCAGATTAAATTACGTACGTACATGTTTGGTCTTCGACCTATCTGACACCACCGCCGCCGTCGCCGCCGCCGCTGACGACTCTTATTATGTAATGCCCTCTTTGATAATAATGTAATGTTGTTTTCGTTTTCTTTAAATAAATAATTCATCCCGGTGTACGAAGCAAATTACAAACGCATTTATTTATTTATTGGTGCGGCCTTTGCAAAGGAATTTGAGAAAATAGAAATTAAAAAAAAAAGAAACGGCATATGGTGGTTTCTCGGTCAAGTTCAACACTGTGGCTTCCGGATTGTGACATGTGTACAACTTCTTCACGTTTGTCGTCGTTCCTCGCGCTTCCTCCTCCGTCACCTTCACGAGTATATTACCTGCGAAATTGTCTTTTTCGAAAAATAACCCTAATACTTAGGGAGGGAGTTTTACATCACTAAAAAATTTACATAAAAAAAAAACACAAAATAAATCGAATAATTATTCAATTTCTTCAAATGATATCTCAGACAAGAAATTTTTGAGCTAGGGTCACAGTGGCGGCGATTGCTCTCCAAAACTAAGGGGGCAAGAACTTGCCATTATAGAAGTGGTGGGTTGAAAATGTTTAAATAAGGAGACTAACATCTGAATTTAAGATCGTCTCTCAAAAATTTGATTTTTTCGACGTTTTGTAGGAAACTTTTTTTAATTTCTGGCGTTAAAACTGTGTCGCTTTTATTGACAATGATGACCGAATTGCAGTCATTGCAGCTCTCAATCCAGTATTATTAATTATTATACTATTTCTAACCAACAGAATAATTATTCACTATAAAATGGAACACGAAAATAAGATTTAATATACAGGGTGTCTTGGGCTACATCTAGATTTTATTCTAAAATTACTCGATTATTACAAATGGATTTTTGTTTGCGATCAAAATCCAAAAGCACGAGCGTATTTGGAGGCAAATTTTTTTGCAAGCTCGTCCATTCGAAGCCAAGCCGAAACTCAAGCTATTTTTAAAACTTTGGAGAAGACATTCCACATAATCTAAATACGTAGAGTACGTAATATGGAAGCTGTTTAGGTGTTGCAAGTTGCAAAAGAAAAATGTAGTAAAACCCCCAGAATTTATCTGCAAACAATTTTATAAAATAATTTTTGCAGAACGGGAGGGGTGTAATTATTTCTGGCGTCATTTCCTTTCCACAAACCGCAGACATTCCATTCCGAAAACATAATAATAAATAACCCCGAATCCTCAAGTCTGTAAACAAGCTTTGTAGATTCCGACAGATGTTGCAACAAACAAATTCAGGTAAAGCACACAGGTAGAGAAGAAATAACAACACGAAATTAAGATTTAATATACAGGGTGTCTTGGGCTACATCTAGATTTTATTCTAAAATTACTCGATTATTACAAATGGACCACCCAGTACATTATTATGGAATGGATAGCCCTGTTTACTGACTTTTCAACGACATCATACTTAATACATTTAAGGTTAATATCGTCTGAGTTATTGTTAATTAATTGATCAGGTTACAGAAATTCGCTGTGCGACATTCTTATTCGATTCGGGAAAGTGCTGCGTAAGTCGGTTTTGTTCATCGCTGTTAACTGGCCTTCATAATGCAAACTTCGTAATTTTTTATCAAATTCCTAAGTGTTTATGCCATTTAGAACCAATAAAACCATCACCCGCAAGGTTTTACTGAAATATCGTCAAACTAGAAGGAGTTTGATCTGTAGCTTAATAAAGACACAACCTGTATAATTGAAAATACAGTGGAACCTCTTTAATCCGAACACACACTTTAATTGTAACAAGCAATAATCTTCCAAATTTCGAAATCGTTGACTAGATAATCCGAACACTACCTCGATAATCCGAACGACCTGTTCAACGTCTTGCCTCGCCTCTTCCTCATCACAAGTACCTAGTCGCCAATGTTGCCAACCCTGCAAAGAGTGTTTTCTCTAATTCCCTAGCTATTTTGAATCAAAAATCTTCGAATTTTCGAACTTTAAAAATTTAAATGCCTGTATTGGGCTAAGCAGATTAAAATAAAACATCATGACGACACAAAAAACATACACACACACACGCACACCCACTGAGAAAGGCATCTGTTTTTAATTAATTGATTAAAAAATGATAATTTTAGGGATTAATTAATTAAAATAAATCCCTAAGATCTACAGTTTTATATTTTCGAACCGTAAAAAATTTTTTAAAGAATTTTAATTTTTAAATTTTATACATTAAAAAATCAGTTGGCAAGTAATAAATATTCAGAATAATATTTTTCCCTCAATTATTCCTTTTCCCCTTTTCGTTTAAAAATTTCCCGAAAAAAGAGAATTTCCCTGTCTTTCAAAATTGAAATGTGAAATTATCAGAATTGCTCAATCTTGAGAAAGTTTGATCATTTAAAATTGAGATACTGCTAATAAATAGTCTGTCTTAGGTTGAAACATTCACAAATCAAAATTAATCAATTTCTCAAAATTGAGAAAATTTAAACAACAAAACCAAAAACCTACGTTTTGCTGGTCGAGGAACGTAAATGGGTTTCTTAGATTTGAGTAATGTTGGTATTTTTTTCATGCTTGAGATTCCAAACTTTCTCAAGGTTTCCCTTAAGGTTTCACAGGTTTCCATAAGTGAGAAATTTTACCGTTTCTTAAAATTGAGAAAATTAAAACATAAAATGCTAATTAGTTAGGTTAATTAAAGTCTATAAACAAGCATAGGTTCTTCAAGATTTAATATTTTTTTCTTTCAAAATTTGAGAAATTGAGATATTATCACGGTTCGTCATCTTGAGGAATTTTGATATATTTTTTTTTTTAAACCGAGATACAAAATTCCATCAATGCGGTGCTAGTAGCGTTTTTCAAGTTGAGAAACATTGACAGCTTTCTCAAGAGAGAGAAATGACAATCAATTTCTTAAAACTGAGAAAATCTTAAATTATTAAATGAATACCTACCAAAACTTCATTAAAATGTCTTTTCTGAATTTGAGAAATATTTAATAACTTTCTCAGAACTGAAACACATTGGTTCCCTTCTCAAAATTGAGAAAATTAAAAATTAAATTATGAAACAAAATTCCAATGTGATAAATATTCAAAATTTTCTCGAAACTAGAAAACACTGATTCCTTTCATAAAATTAAGAAAATTAAAAATTATGAAACAAAATACCAATGTGAGAAATATTTACAATTTTTTCCGAAACAACTAAAAAACATTGGTCCTTTCTTAAAACTGAGAAAGTTTGAAATTATAAGACCAAAAACTAATGTGAGAAATATTTACGACTTTTTCAAAACTGAAAAACATTGGTAAGTTAACAAACATTCATAGGTTTCTCACAAATGAGAAATCGTTGATAGGTTTTTCAAAATTGAGGAGCGAAAAACCGACGTGTTTCGCTTTTCTTAAGTTGAAAAATAGTCACAGTTTTCTGAAAATTGAGAAAATTAGAATTATAAAGCGAGACACCTTTGTCTCGCTGATGACAGTTTTCAATAATTTAGTAGACTGTCACAGGTTTCTGAAAAATGAGAGGGGTTGATAAATTTTTCAAATTGAGATGCGAAAAGTCGACATGTTTAGCTATTTTTAAATTGAGAAATATTCTCCGTTTTCTCAAGACTGAAAACCATCGATACCTTTCTCAAAAATGAAAAAATTACAAAAACATAAAACGAGACACCTACATCTCGCTAGTAACAGTTTTTAACAAGTTAACAAACTTATATAATTCTCAAAATTTGAAAGTATTTATAGGTTTTTCAAAATTGAGATGCGAGAAACAGGTATTTTTAGCTTTTATTTTTTTTTAATAATAATAATAAAATAGTAGGAGTAATAAATTATTCAGATATGCCTCCCCTAGACAAGAATTCAATCAAGTTCGACCCCCTAAAAGACCCCTAGAAGTTCATCGACCCCTTTCAAGTCTTCATCGACCACGTTGGGAACCCCTGGTTTAGATGATACCACGAAAAGTTTTTAAAAAATTCGGAAGATTGACTAAGAAGGAATTGAAGTCTTCGGTTGACAGAAAAGGAAGAATCGTTCTGAGGGATTTGAAAGAAGAAAAAAAATTTAACAAGACGAGTGGAAGCCTCTTATATTTGTTTGCAAACGTTTCAGCTTTATTTCGTATTGAAGAGGCGTCAGGAATTATTTTGTTGTTTGGTGTCTACAGAGACGTATTTAAAAATTTTACTAGAAGCAAGCCCCAAGTTTTGATGAAACTGTTGTAAATCATCATGCATTTTAGTTTTATATTTTTTTTTCGATAACTACAAACTGTTTGAAAAAAATAATTTTGCTTTTCTTTTTCTAAAACTGTTACTTTCTCTGCATTCGTTACTTACTTTATTCTATGTAGGCATATGAATTAATTATTTAAATTGTTGATTTCACAATCGTATCTAGTTCACATACGTTGCATTTATGGGTATTTAAATAGAAAGAATCGATGCATTTGCACAGAAAACGAGCCGGGCAAAACTTTTACGTTACATAAATTTCATATTAACTTTCATTTCGTTTAATAAAGTGACAGTCTCTATGGACCGAAACATTCACTGGTTATAGAAAGCGAATTGTCGAGACGTTTTTCAAACGCCACCGCATTTTCTATTCGCTTTCCTGAAACTCAACATACCATTCTATAATGCTCCTAATTCATTAAAACGGACTACCAGTTTCTTTCTTTTTCAAAAAATAAGTTCTTTCAAAACTCTGTAATAACAGAGTAATTTTTAGAACAGGTTCGTTTTTTTCTTTTTCTTCTTCTCCTCCTCCTGGTTCTTCCAGTGTGACGATGATGTTTTGCGTGCACGGCCACCGCGAAAACAACTTTCCTGTTCCTTTTTGCCCATTTCCTTTTTTTTGCATTATGTTGATTGTTACAAGCTGTGGCTTCTAAAAATACAATCACGTGCCACTGCTCTCCTTGAAACCGCTGCTATCAATCACGTCCAGCGGCCAATCATTGGATAGGTCAAGGGCGCAAGACATTAACGAAACCGCGGACGTTTTATTTAATCAACTTTATTAACATAAACATACAAAATATAATAATAATTTATCACGGAATTATTAAAATCAAAATGGGGGGGTGGCGCTGTCCTGCCTTATCTGCCTCGTCTGCATGTCATCGTAAGCTATGGTAAAAACGCTCTTCTTCTGAGCCATCGCCGGCCTTGTCAAAGCTATTCCGGAATCGACGTCGTCTTCCCCCGGACGTCTGGGGTATTGCATTTCGAAACGATGCTCAGAGTGCTGCAGAAGGGGATGTTCAGGGCCGACTTTAGCACTACCGGATTGCCCCCCTCCAGACTGCACGCTCTTAGAGACTTTGGATGAGGCGGAAGTCGCAGAACTAGCCCCCGCCTCTTTCTTCCTCTTGGCCCCATCGCTTTTGGTGTACCATTCCATGTAGCGCGAAGCGCCCTTAACCCTTTTTTTGGTCACCGTCGCCGGCTTGGGCTTGCGCAATTCCATTTCACTTTGCGACAACCCTTTTTTCAAAATCTGTTTCTCCAAAGACCCCGATCTCAGTCTCAAGTCACTTTCCGAGTGGTACTTGCTGGGTCTTTTAATTATCTCAGACCGGCTGCTCTCCGAGTAACGCCTGGTGCTACCTTTCTCCGACCGAGGAGTCACATCGTCCAAGCTATCATCAGAAAAAGAATCTTCCAGGTGGTGTTTCCTTCTAGATTTATAGCGGCGATCGCTCTCGCTCTCATCGCTTTGTAATAAGGACGCGGAGATTTCCTTGAGGACCTCCCTGCGCAAAGCAGAACGCGACTTGGCGGCCCTTGTGCCTTCGGCGGCTTTCTTCCGCAGCAAACTAGTCCGAGTGTGGCCGAAACTCAATCGCCTGGCCTCCGTGCCCTGGGTGGTTTGCTGCTGCTGCTGCTTCTTCTCTGCTTCTGGATTAGTTTCGGATTCTTCTTGTATGGGGGTGGTGATTTTCCTTCTTAATGGAACTCGACCGCCGCGACGCGAACGGCGTCGGTATTTCGCCTCCTCATCATCGCTCAAGTCGCTTGCGTCATTATCCGAACGGGTTTTCCTCCTTGGGGGGCGCAAAAATAAAGGCTCGGTTTGAGTACCCGCATCGTGGTCCGTTTGGGTCCCAGCAGGCAGAGACTGCGTCTCCAGGCGAATCTCGCGCTCTCTCTCTAAAAGCAACTGCCTCAGCAAAGCGTTTTGTTGTCGCAAGGAAGCCTCCAGCATTTCGTTTTCCGCTTGCATCTTATTAACGGCGTTTGGGAGGAGGACGGAAGCGCGCGTCGCCTCGTTCTGTTGCTGGTCGATGAACCTCCGCAGTAAAATATCTTTTCCGCTGTCGATTATGTAGGGTTGCTCTTGGACGAGGGTGATCGGGCGCTGCTGGTCGTTTCCTCGAGTTATCAAACGCAGGATGTCGGCGTTTCCTTCGCGTATGTAGAGTTGATCACGCGGCGCAACGGTTTCCGGTTGGGTCGTGTGGTTTTGGCGCTGGACGCGCCCCCTCTCCGACCCCCTTTCCATCTCGTGTCGCCTCAAGGAATCCGCCTCCACGTCGGCCAGGTGGTTGGCTTCGGGTGTCCAGGCCTCCCTTCGCCCGAACCATTCAGCCACTTGCACGGATTTGCTTTCCTTACCTTGACCGGAGCCGCGCACCACCAAACGGGACACCTCGGCGGAGCGAATTTTGGTTTTTCGTTTTGGGGGCACGTACAAGGGGCAACCCTCGCACACGCAGCATAAAATAGCGATGATGGCGGCTATAATGCCTAAAATTAATAGGGTCCAGAAGAGCCACCAGAGGTTTGGCTCCTCCGCGACCTTGGTGACCGTATCTTCTTTGACGGTGCGCTGGTCCAAAATCCTTTGGATTCGGTCGACGTCGATGACAGCGGCGTCTTTTGGATAAGCGACGGTTGCAATTATAACACTCCTAAAACAAACAAAAATTGTCCCCACCTTTAGGCCAGGTTTTTCCATTTCAGTTTATCTTTTTATTCCCATGGTAATAATTGTAAGAGCAATTGACTCTACAGGAATAAAAATGGTGGGTTTCCACACTTCCGGAATATGGCATGCGGCATTCGAGAACCTATTCGCGATTAGTTGATTTAAATCAATCACGAATAGGATTCCAATGATGGTGGGTTTCCACACCTTCAACACACAGCATGCGGCAGTCGTGATTGGTTGATTCAAATCAATCATGAATAGGATTCCAATGATTTAAATCAACCAATCACGAATAGGCTCCCGCATGTCGCATGCTGTTTGCCGTGTGCCGGAGGTGTGGAAGCCCACCATTAGATTTATACTCCGATTGAAAATAAACCTGAAATCAAAAAGGGTAAGAGTTATACGTACTTTTTTCCATCCCTTCCCACATCGCCGGTAATCCCTTGATCACCTGCGTAGGGTCTCACGTCATCTATGGTAACCTTCCCTCCAACGATGGTGCTCAAGGTCCTTGCGATTTCCTCTCTGTTTGGGTTACTCCCCGGAACCACGAACATCATGGTCCTGAAATTGTTTTCAGGGGGGTACAGACGAATTTCCGCCTCGGCCCAAAGCCGGGGTACACCCCCATCATACGCCCGGACATGCAAGGTGGTGAGGTTGGTACCGGTCCACACTGGTGATATTTTCAACTCGCCGGTCACCGCGTCCAGCGTCAAATTCTGAGCTGCTTCGATCAGTTCGTAGCGAACGACGTTGTTGGGGGCGGTGGCGTCCTTATCGACGGCCTTGACGAACGCCGGAAGGGTGAAATTACGTCTGCTTGCGTCAAGTATGAATTCATAGGGATTTTTTTCAAATTTAGGAACTTCATCGTTTACGTCGAGGAGATTAATGACGATGGTGGATGTGGCGGTGTGCCCCAAACCGTTCTCGTCGGCGGCTTCGACGTAGAACTTCAAAACCGGGGCCACCTCAGCGTCCAAGTCCTTCGGCCTTGCCACCGTTATTAACCCCGTTTTGCGATCTAAACTAAAGGCGTCGCTTCCTGGCCCTACCAAACGAAGGAAGCTCACATTCCCCCTGGCCTTATCATCGGTTTCATTGGCCTCCACCTTCACTACACTCGTGCCCACCCCAGCGTCTTCTGGAACTTCCGCGTGCCATTCTAGCTTGCGAAATATAGGGGTGTTATCGTTCACGTCGTTTAGGTACACCACCAAGTGAGCTATCGCCGAAAGGTTTTTGGGGTCTTCCCCCACTTCCTTTGCGAGCATATCGCACTGCACCGACCTCCGCGATTCGTAATCCAATAATTTCGGATCGCGCACCCTTATGGTGAATCTAGATTTACCCTCAACCACGCTGGGGGAAATATCGAAAGTCCCGTTGTTGTTCAACAATTGCAAGGTTAAGACCACGCCGGGTTTGGCGCTTATTTCAGGGTTGTCTAGCTTCAAGGGCGTGCCTGGTGGGGAGTTCTCATCCAGGGTTGCGTTGAAAACCGCCGAGCTGAATTGGGGCGACGTCCCTAGGAGTGGTGGAGGGATTAAAGCTAGTTGGACGGTTGAAGACTGCGCAGGACCTTCTGCTGGACTGGAACGGACTTCTTCGGCCAAAACGGTGAGGAGAATCGGAGATTTGGAGTAGTGGCTTTGTGCCTGGAGCTCCGAGAGGGGGCGGGCGAGTCGTAATTCGCCTGAAATATTTTGGGGGATTTTGTAAAATATCATTGGATGCAAGCAGAAGATAGAACTATGCCGAGCGAACTATGTTGAATGAAAATAAACGAGCTCGGCGAAGAACGCTTCTTGCTTGCTTGCTTGCTGCTTGCGAGAGCGCAACAGGATTTGGTACACACGCGTTCAATACACCCGGACGGTTTAAAGACCTCTCTGGAGGGCATTTAATTTATGCAGGCAATTAATGAAACTATGCCACACACTTGATCAATAGTCTAATACAAATCCCTTTGCGCCGTAATATTACAATGTAGAATAACACGACACGCACTCAGGAGATAGCAATCTTTATTAAAGTATGAGCCGGTTCTTTATTTTTATTTTTTGTTTGTTGGGCATCTAATTTTGTACTTAACTGACGTTCTAAATAAACCAAGTCTTACTTACAGTCGTTTTCTTTTAATTTTTCCCTTTTTTCAATTATTTTTACAAAAGTAACAATTATTTTCTCGCTCGAGTTTTTAAGTTTTTGAATTTCGCGCTCCCAAAAAAAATGCAGGTGGTCCGGTAAAATGCACTAAGATGCACATAGATGCCGCCTCATTGAAAAGTTGATCATAATTTGATTTGATTCGATCAACAGAAGCAAACACACTCAAAACACCGCGCCTTCAATTGAATTCCGAATTAAAACAGGCCGTGATTTTTCTATAAAGTTGGCGACACTTAATGCAAGAGTGAGATGACAGTTGTCAACAACTGTCAGTGTCAATATTTCTAACCTTTCAGATCGAAAATAACTATCTTATGTTGCAAATAAAATAAAATAAAAACCTTGTGTTGTAATTCACGCAATATTTTTAATTTTGAAGATACAATGAATTTGACATTTAATTCAAATAATTTGACAGCTGTCAGTGCTACAAACTTTTAGGAGAAAAAACATTGAAATCATAGCTGACCTTAATCCGGAATTAATTCGAAGACACGCTACAAGAATTAGATGAACAAAACTGAGTACGGTGGGTATGATCGAAACGCAAAGTTTGACTGTTTGAGTTGGCAATAGAATAATTAAATGAGCATTTTCATATCACACTTCCTTATTCAACTGTTTGCAAGACTGTAACCGGATATGTTTTGTTGTTTTTTTTTGACAGAATTGTAAGTTACGACTGCGGTAAGTGAACCACGTGGCCACTCTTTCCAATCGCTGATAGGTTAGGTGGTTTGATCTGACAAGTCTGACCGTTGACTTAACCTATATCCGGCGTTGTACCTTGTCTTTTTTTACAGATATTTGGTCTGGCGATAAAATTGTAGGTTATGTCCAGCGTTTTAATATGGTTTTAACTCAATTTGAAATGATTTGATAAGTCTAATGACACTTGTCTTTGATAAGTCTAATGACACTTGTCAATAACGACAGCTGTCAGTATCAAGTGACGAGTCGTCAATAACCAGAACCAGTTACTTCGGTTGTCAGAAAAATACATTTGAGCATTGCCAACTTAAAAACAGTCAATTTTGATGACCTTGTATTAAACCAAAATTAAACGAAATGCACAGAAAACAAAAGAAAAAATTGAAACAAAAGAAAGATCGAAATATGCAGAACATAATGACGAACGAGAAACAAAACATCGATGATTTGGGGCTTAATTTTCGTGAATTTTTTTATTTTTAGATTAGATTTTCCTTAGTTTTAATTTCTTACTTGGATTGGGTTTACCTTGAGGTGGGGTTGGTCCTAATTTTCCTTCAATTTTTTTTTAATGTTTGGTTTTCATTTTTCCTTGTTTCAATCGAACTAGACTGACCTTGAGATCGGTTGGGCTTAATTTTAATTGATTTTTAATTCTTATTTTTTTTTTGCTGCTAGTCTTAGGTTGACCTCGGCAACGATTGGGCCGACCCTGATCATCGTAGGATTTTTAATTGGTTAAAAAAAATTTAATATTTTTTTAAATTCTTTTGTATATACTGCAATTGGTTAGATTGACCTTGAGCTCGACCGAACGGGATCTTTATTGAATTTATTTATTTGTAACTGTTACTTCTTATTTTTTTTTAATTATCGTATTTGTACGGCATAGTTAGTTTGAGATGACCTTGAGATGGACCGAACGGAATTTTTATTAAATTTATTTATTTTTTGTAACTGTCAGTCCTTTTTTTTATCAACCTTTTACTAGTTGGGCGGAATTAGCTTGAGCTGATCTTAAGATCGAGAAGTTTTAAATTTTTTGCTCGAGTTGGGTTGACCTTGATAATGGTTTGGTTCAATCTTAATTGATTTTTAATTTTTAATTTTTTTTTTGCTCGCGTTAGGTTGACCTCGGCAACGGTTGTGCTGACCTTGACCATCGCAGGATTTAATTTTAATTGATTTTTAAGTATTAAAAACTCTCGTTCTTAATTGTTTTATGCGCAATTAGTTAAATTGAACTTGCGATGAGCCGAAATTTTTCTTTTAAAATAATTGCCTTTATTAGTTGGGCAGAGCTGACCTTGAGAATGATTAGGTTCAACATTTTTTTAAGTTTTGGTTTTAAGCTAGTTTTTACTTTTGCTCGGGTTGAGTTAACCTCGATAACAGTTTAGCTCAATTTTAATTAATTTTTAAATTTTTTACATATTTTTTTTAGTTTTTGCATTGGTTCGATTCACTAAATATTTGTTGTTAAATTTATTCTTTTAAAAAATATTTGTTATTTTTAAAAGTTGTGTTGGGCTTAGGTTGATTTCAGTTGGGTCGAGTTGACCTTGAAACGTGAAACGTTAATTATAGGTGAGGCACACAGAAAAATTAATTCCACAGAAATGAACAAAAGAGGACTGAAACGAAAAGGATTTTTTTAAATTTAAATTCTTTTACAAAGTATTTCTTATTTTTATTTTTATTTTGTGCTGGGCATAGATTGATTTCGGTTGGGTTGGATTGACCTTGAAATGAGAAATGTTAATTATAGACGAAGCACGCAGAAAGATTAATTCCAAGGAAAAGAAAAAAGAGAACCGAAACAAAAAGGATTTCTTTAAATTTATTCTTTTAAAAAAATCTCTTATTTTTTTTAATTCTTTTTGGTTTGGGCTGAGGTTGATTTCAGTTGGGTTGGGTTGCCCTTGAAATGTGGAACTCCGAAACTCACAGAAATAAAGAACTGAAACAAAAAGGATTTTTGAAATTCTGTTTGAGTTGGTCTTAGGTTGATTTCGTTTGGGTTAGGTTGACCTTGAAATGTGAATTATTGACGAGGCACACAGAAAGAGTAAGTCCACGAAAAAAAAGAGAGGAATGAAACAGAAAGGATGGAAGTAGCTACACAAGAATATAATGAACAAGAAACAAAAGAACATCGACCATTTTCCGCGTGAGTGTTCTAAATATTTAAAAATCAGCTGTTTTCTGTCCTTTCGTTTAGTTTTCCTTACATTTTAGAAATTATCGGCACTTACTGAAGGGTATAAATAAAAAAAAAACTATAAAAAAAGTCAAAGAACAAAAGAACGTCGACGATTGTCGCGTGAGTGTTTAAATATTTAAAAATCAGCTGTTTCCTGTTGTTTCGTTTAGTTCTTCTTGCATTTTTGGAATTATCGACGTTTACTGAAGAGAACGAACAGAAGAAAAAAAAATTCAAAGAACAGAAGAAGATAAAGTATATTTTTCCGGCGGAAACTGGACATTTCTGAAACTGAAATATTCTCTGACAAATACAATCGAAAGCAAAACAGTAGTGGACAGTTACAGTTTCCTGTAATTTTTCTTTCTGCAAAATGATACTGTTTAAATACGACTTTACCAGGTGGCGCGATGCTGAACGTTGAAATTATGGTTGAAACTGGTTGAAACATTCAGAAATTTTTCATCAACCAACCACAAATAGGATCCAAAATGTCGATGCCGATTTTCTAAAACGATTGGCGTTTGACGGATGACAGTTGCGTAAAATCTGTGAAGTCATATTTAAACAGTACCATTTTAGAGAAAGAAAAATTACAGGAAACTGTAATTGTCTACTAGTTTTTGCTTTCGACTGTAGGAAAACAGAATTGACAAAAGGGGAAAACCAAAAGAAAAAAACTGTAACTCGATTGGTTATTTCGATTTAAATTATTTTCTTTTTTAATAATTTATTTAAGAAAACTTTTTAAAATGAATTTGGTCTTCGCCCAAATCCTTTAAGTCTTAGACACACAGCATTTGCAACTTTGTTCTTCTTCCTTTACCTTGGAGCTCCCTTCTCCTTTGCGTGCTCGAATAATTGCTTTCGAAAGCTACCTCATCCCCGTGCAAAATTGCAAATGATGGCCCAAAACTGGCCAAAAGCCAAACCCATTTCGCTTCCATAACCGATAAACCTATTTCTCTTTCGTGTCCGCGGCCGTTGCAAAATAAACGATCTGATTTGAATAAAATGCCAAGCACGCTCACCGGAAGCTGGATATCTCAAGATCTGGCACGTCAGCCGCACACGAAGTAATCGATATAGTACTTAATAAGGCTTACCCGTGTCCTCGGAAATGTTGAAAAAGGGCTGGAAGGGATTGTCTTCTGAGGTGAGAGCGTAGCGAATGTCCCGTGGGTTTCCCCGATCGCCGTCTTCCGCCCGCACGGACAGGACGAAATCGCCGGGTTTTAGGGATGGGGATAGGGTGGTGCTCGGGGGAGCCAAGGTGAATATTGGAGGGGTGTCTTGTTCGTCCCAGACTGACACTAGAATGGGCCAGGTTGCTATGTTGCGGGAATCATTTCCAGGTTCTGTCCATGGATCCTAAGTTTACAAAGAAAAAGTCCTTTGGTCTTGGCTGCTTGTTATACTTAAATAAAAGAAAAAAAATTCATATTATTTTGTTTTGAAAATGATTTGCAAACGAAAAAAGATCATCTAGCTCAGGGATTTTCAAAGGAAAGTGGAAAAGCGAAGTCGATGAAAGGGGTCGATGAACCCGTACGGGTCGGCTGGGGGTCGACGAACCTCTACAGGTCTTTTAGGATCAGTGTTAGTTATGAATCCTTGTCTAGTACAAGCCTATCTGAAAAGTTAAAAGAAAAGTAGAAGATTTACGAATAATTTTTAATAAATTTGTTTGTCAACTCGTATAAAAAAAAAGAAGAAGAAAAGAAGATCGACTGATTATCAAAATAAAAATAATAAACAGTCAAATCGAATGAAAACTAAAACAAAAGACGATTGTCGATGAAGCGAGTAAGAAAATAAAAAAAATTGTGAAAAGTCAACAATAAGTCAAATCGATGAAAAAAATGAAGAACGCAATCAAAAATTTTACCTGCAAATATTAAAGAAAAAAGACCCACAGTTAATAATAAAAAATAAACGAAAAGAAGTAGATTCAACTCGTATAACAGAGAAAAAAAAAACGAAATCGGCGATCAATCGGCGGAATTAAAATGTAAAATAAATGAACTGCAATCTAGAAAAAGAAAATAAAACGAAAGACGATCGACAGACAGTCACAAAAAAAATAAAAATAAAATCGCGTTAAATGAAATTAAAAACGAGAACAAAAGATGATCAAATCAACAAATCAAACGAAGTCGAATAAAAGAAAAAAAAACAAAGGTCGATTAATTGATTAAATTAAATAAAGTCGAATAAAGAATATTAAAATAAGAAAGGAGCAAAAAAGACTATCGGCAATGATGAAAATGAAAATTCTAAATCAATAAATAATAGATTAAATCAAGAGAAAAAGTTTGAACAGAATAAAGAGACAGAAGAGAATCAAACTTTTATTAATACGAATATAAAAGCGAGTCAACTAAAGACAAAAGACGATCGGCTTATAATTTAACAAAAAAAAAACGAAATAAGGTCAGTCAAATGGAATGACAGGTTGCATTTAACAAAATTTTGGTTTCAAGTTTCAGAAATATTAATTACAATGGAAATTTTTATTTTCCTATAAGGGATGTCGATGCCTAAAAAAGGTTGCAAAAAAAGGATGCTTAAAAAAAAGGTTGGGAACCCCTGATCTAGCTAGAGTATCAACAAGTGATGGTGTATTTTGAGGTTACTTTTTTTGGTTTCGGGAAAACCCCCTGTTTAAGAAAACAAATGCAAAATTAAAAACAATAAAAAACTGTGGCGATCTAAATTAATTCCAAACTACGTTTTCGCAAGGTACTTTGCATAGAAAGACGTCATGAAACAAAAAAAAGTGTTTAATTTAAATTTGATATATGGTCCATAAAATGTGTCCGGGTATTTCCCTGTCAGTTCTTCTTACGTGTCTCTTTATTTTTATTTTATTTTTTTATTCTGCAGATATAAAACTTATTATGAGGAATATACATAAATGACGCGACATGTGTGTTATTTGCATGAATACATATAATTTGAAATAATAATAAAGTCGTGAAGGAATCAATTTAGATTCCTTTGGCAGGGAAGGTCAAGGGGAAACACACTCTATCGCTCTCGGAATAGATCTGTCGACCTTGGTGGAGCTGCTACGAACGCATTTATATTCAAGCAAAGCCAAGGAATTTGAGAAATTTTACTACATACCTATCAGCTGAAAAAAGCTTAAATCTGTATACAGGATGATCAACAAGCTCTGTGACAAACTTTGATAAATTTATATTGTTTCAATGTATTCTATGTCAACACGTGCCCAATTCGTTTTAAATTATTATTATTTTTATTATTGCTATATTTTAATCAAAAAGTCACGATAACAGTAATGAGCGAAAGTTATTTCTTGTGTAATTTTGGCTATTCGTATTTTTTTGACTGTCAAATTACTCGATCATTTACAACTGAAGAGTATGCAGATGGAGGCTTGTGTTCAAGTTGAGGCCGGGCCTTCAGAAATAATTTGTTTGATTCATTTGATTAGATTGATTTAAAGATTAAATATTTAAATGTTTGCATTTGCATAACGACGCCGTGGGCAAGATCGAGTAGACTTAATTTTTTTTCAAGACAAAATACATCTGTAACCCATTCAAGGTCATATGTAACAATAATTAATGCGTCTGTGTATAAAAAAATAGTTTTTAATTATTTTATACGAGAAAGGTATTGTTAAAAAATAAGGAAAAATAGGCACGTGTGAAATACTTAGTCAAAAGACAACATAGATGTGTAATCAGTGTTGCCAATCCGCTTTCGCAAAAAGTCCGAACATTTACCAATAATAATCGCAAAAATGTCGCTGGAAACAATCAATAGTTCAGATTTTTACCAGAAATGTACTGCGATTGGCAACACTGGTTGGACAGTTAAAATTACAAACAAAAACTGTGTTTGTTTTTGTCAAAAACAAAAGGCGATCGATTGGGAACAAACACAAGACTCTGGAAAAATGTTAGACGATTGAATTTAATGTAATTAATGACACACTTTGTTTTGAGTTTTGCGTTAAAAGAATTAATTAATCAAACTGCTGCAACAAAATTTTTCAACCAATGCGAATTTTTCCGTGAGAAACAAACTACAGTCGACTGTCAAAAACAAAAACTGACAAATAATTTTCTTCCTCGAAACGCGCGAAATTTAAACTAAACGAAGGAACAAAATACGATTGACGCGACGGTAAAAAAAGAAAACTTTCAATTTTTTTTTTTCAAATCGACAGGTTTTCATTCTTGTCTTCTTTCTGTTTCTGCAAATAACCGAATGATTTCTATTTTGCAAAAATGCGGACAATTCCTTTGCTTGTGTTAACGTCGATAGAAAAGAACCCCCTTTTTTATGTTCGGCGAACACGACTAATTTATTTTACGAACATGCCACCACGTGTTGTGAAATACAAAGTGATCAAGAATAACTGTTTCAGTTGGCAATTCTAAATTTGATTTTTAAATGGTACAACTGGAGTTGCTTTCGGTTATTGACGGTTTGACACTGACAACTGTCATGTGACAGAACGCCGATTATAACCTGCAATCTTGTCTACGTCAAATAAACCAACTAAACAATATCAGGTTGCAGTGTTGCGAATAGTCGAATAACAAAACGCTCTTGTTTGCATTGCCAACTCAAGCTGTTATACTTTACAACTTTGTAGTTATTATTATTATTATTATTACCGAGAGAAAATAATGCTCTGTATCCATAATAAAACCTTCTCATTGAAGATTTTTAAATTTATGGTTTTCTGACTATGCGCGACGTAAGCTTTTAAACGAAAATTCGAGTCACTGTGTCACTAAACCGGTCATAAAATCTCTAAAATTTACACATGTTGCAGGAAGTTACCAGATATAGTGATAAAATCACTATTGGCAACAATACATGTAACCTAACCAGTGTTGCCAACTCTGTATTTTATTGAAAGCTAGTCACTAACCAATACAGAACTGCGAAGATGTGTGCGGTTCAGTGCTAAAAGGTCCGACTTTGTCGATTTCTTTTTACTGTATAAAAACTACCCCCCTTAATTATTTAACAAAATAAACAGGTAACTTTATTAAAAAAATGAACTTTCTAAAATAGTTAAGTAACAAAAAAATAAATCTCTTTAAATAGGAAATGTGCTGTAAGGTTATGCAGGTGAATAAATAAAAAAGCAATTAAGAAAAAAATGTTTGAGGGCTATAAATAGCTCTTGAGAGCTACTTTACAATTTCTGACAATATATGAGTATGTATGTATTACAGAAAAGTGTTGAATATAGCTCTAAAAGAGTTAAGTTGGCAACACTGTCATCCACGCCTATCAAAATGGCAAAAAAAGGAACCGAATATTACAAAGGAAAACATTTTTATTACATAACGGGTTATGTTAATTTTTAATTTCCATTTTTCTTCCCCCATTAAGAAACTCTTCAGAAAAACGTACTCCTAAATTAGTTAGTTGGCAACAATGGAACCAATTAGCTTAATTTCAAAACAAAACAAAAGTTGGGTTAGTTTCGCTTTACACCAGAGTATCAAAATTTAAATTCGGAAGCAAAAAAAAAGAAAAGGGTTAATAAATCTAGCTCTAAAAGAGTTAAGTTGGTAACACTGTCAGCCACGGCTTTCAAAATTACAAAAAAAGAATCGACTATTACAAAATGAAAACATTTTTATTACTTTTTACATTTACATTTTATTATTTCCATTTTTCTTCCCTCATTAAAAGACTCTTTTCACAAAAACGTACTCCTAAATTAGTTAGTTGGCAACAGTGGAACCAGTTAGCTTAATTTCGAAACAAATCAAAAGTTAGGTTTGTTTCGCTCTCCACAAGGATATCAAAATTTAAATTCAAAAGGTTTTCTTTCAATTCTAGTTTGGTAGTGGCTTTAATTTAATTTTAAAAAATGAGACTTAAGTATAAAAGTAATTATTCAAAGTGATCAAGAATGCTGTTTGAGCTGGCAGTTTCGAATTTTATAATTAAATGGGATTAGTTGAAGCAACTTCCGGTCGTTGACAGCTTGACAGCTTGACACTGACAGTGCCATTGACAAGTGACATCAGACATTTCAAATTTAAATTAGAATGCAAGATATAACCTACAATGTTGTCATTGTTGATTTTATGTTAAATAACTGGTTGCAGCGTTGCAAACAGTCGAATAAGAAAACGCTCTTAATTGTATTACCAACTCAAACAGTCATTCTTGATCAGTCTGTATATTATGGTAGAAAGTTGTTTGTAGAGGGTGGCCTAAAGTAAGCAATTTAAATTTAATGGATTTTTTTAATGACCCATTTTTAATTGGTTATTCTTTTCTTTAATATTATAAAAAAAAAAACTATTTTGTAAATTGGTTATGAATGAAGGACGTGTGCATTTATTTTAAAAGTTCTACGAATGCAATTTTTAAAGAATTAAATTCGAATTAACTGATTCATTTGACGTCAATTAGTTTTTAATCATTTAATAGTGAAGTCAATCATGTAACGCAATCGATTAGAATGCAATTTGAACTTTAACTTTTTCACAAAGTGAAGTCATTCATTATAAATCGAGTACATTTAATAATAAAACAAATCTAAATCGTTTTTCGGAATTCGTTTGTTTATATGTGCGAAAAAATTAATTTTTATTAAATTTAAAATAACTTACGTTGGCAAAAATGGTAAGGTTGTGAACCGAACTCTTCTCGTAATCTAATTGTTTCAAAAGCGTAATGGTTCCTTCGGCGTCCTTTTCGTTAATCAACCTTTGCCAAAGACTAAACTGTGGGGATCCCCATAACTCCAGTAGTACAGGCCGTTCGCGTAGAGGATTCCCCCTCGCAATCACAGTTCCCAATTCTGTGTTCCGCCTTGCAAATTCGGAAATGGTAAAAATGGAAGGCGCCCCGGGGAAAATTTTTTCGATGGGGGTGGTGGCGTTCGTCGCCCGAAACGAACAATCCATCGTCGCAGTCTGCGCCTTCTTGTTCCTGACGATAACCCGAAAGTCATAAAACCGCCCTATTTCCAGCCTCCTCTTCAAGATCACATTCGCTTGGCATAACGAATTGAAGCTGGTGCAATTGAGGGTCTCAACCGAAACGATCGTGTTTTCCTCGGGTATATCAAAATGTAAGGGGTGATCAAAAAGTGAATCCGTGGCTCTCAATCTGTAGATAACAGACCCAACTGCGGCATCCGCTGGTACAAGCACGTTCTTCAAGACGGCCGTCGGATCAAAACGGGGCACGGCAATCACCAGAAGAGGACCACAAATTAAAATCCACCACCTCATCGTTGGATAGGTCGTCGTCTTCCTTCCATGCACATCACCCGCTCAAATCAAATAATGTATATTTTATCAGTACAAATACATTTCGTGCTCGACTTGCGTTTGGTACTGTTGATCCTTCCAATTTACCCAATTACACCCGCCACTTCAATTAATTCGAAATGTGCTGCTGCTCACTTTCGTTTCTTCCTTTTGGCCTGGTGGAGATGGAATTTTGCGAGGACGGAAAATGTGGGGGGACGTCGAGGAGCGTGCATGTGCTTTACCGGGGGGGATTTTAAAGTGTCACGGGGCGAGGGTGGAAACGACTGACTGGACTTACTGGGGGTAACGTATGGTCAAGCTCTGGTCAAGCTGGTCGCTTAGAGACCTGCACGTACACAACACAAATCGATGGGCTATTTCCTCGAAGAACGCCGCGGGAATTTCGTGAAAAACGCCCGCCACTTAAGTGGACCGCAATTGATTCGAAAATTGCGTCATTTCTTTTTTTAGGGAGGAAGAAGGCAACGTGTTTTGTTAGTGTTAGTCAACAACGCCTGGCCTTCTTGGAATAACGTCTTAACGTAAATATTTTATTAATTGTTGTCAGTCTGATACCATCGAGAAAATTCAAATTATTCCACCCCAGTTAACTACGCACATAACTTCTTATTTCGAATGCATAAATAAAATGCAGTTAAAACTTATATTTTTAAATTTACTGCGCCAGAGCGCCCTTAGAGTATTTCCATCCCATGTTATTATACGAGGTTGAAAGAAGATGGGAATACTCTGAGAGTGCTCTACGGCAATCAATTTTTGAAAAAGGGCTTTTATGTATTGTTACTATTTAGGTCAAAAAATTGACTTCAAGATGAGACACCTAAACCTTGTCAACACCTTCACTCTGGCAGGTCAGTTTGATTTGATTGCAGTGGAGTTCTTAAGCTACTTCTTTGCTGAAGAGATCCCAAACAGGATAGAAACAGCTGAGCAGGCAATGCTCAGGAGGCGACACTGACTTAACGTAACTATTTTTATTATTATTTACCACGGAAATAAAGGTTTCATGACAAAAAGGGGTTTTTCACTATTCACTATCACTTAAACGTTATTATTCTAAGGCAAACTATATCTTAATTTTACTCCTCAATTTTATTTTTGAAACAAGAACATCAAATAAAACTCTTTCTTCTTCATACAGATTGCGTTACATGTTATTTGACTGTAGCAATGGGTGTGAGAGAGACAGACAGACGTCTCTCTCTAAGCATATGCGCTCGAAATTAAGTTCGCCCATGATCGTATTAAATCGGTTACATGAGCGCGTGTTTACTGCTCTTTGGTATATTCCATAACCAAATGTAACTGACACAACCTGTATACAGATATTAATTGCAGGAAAACATCTTTCTTGCGTTAGTTCCTTGCAAATTATCTGTCTTGTAAGTGAGTGTGTATCTCGTTCTAATCAATTCAACTATTCTAAATGAGAACACATTATAGAAAATATTTCCAACTCACAGGATTCTCACTTTATTTTCCTTAAAAAAACGTTCCCTAACTTTTTTCAGGTTTCCCCAGACTAAAAAAATTAATAATAAACATTTTTCCACTTAGATTTCCAAAAGAAATAAGAACGCTTAGTATAGGCAACCTTATATACACGCGCGCGTTTGTATGTTGTCTATACTTCTAGGGTCCCAAGAATAACAATAATTTCTTTAGTTATGTTAAAAGTATGCTAAACTTTTTTACGATTCATTCAAACTACGCAATTTTCCTACTTTTTTTTAGATAATTAAAACAATTACGATTTTCCGTTTATTTATTAGAAAAAGTAAGAAGCCTTGGTGTAGGCAACCCGATGCACACAGGCGTTTGTATGTTGCCTGTACCTAGAAGGCCCCAGGAATAATCTTTTTGTTAAAAAAATTCTTACGAAACGCTGAGATTATGTATTTTCCTATTTTCTTAAAATATTGT
Organism: Prosopocoilus inquinatus; assembly: GCA_036172665.1. NCBI lineage: Eukaryota > Metazoa > Arthropoda > Insecta > Coleoptera > Lucanidae > Prosopocoilus > Prosopocoilus inquinatus. Next base: position 8,914,266 of record CM069871.1, on the reverse strand, counting down.
ATATTTAAAACTACTGCAATTTAGCATGCATTCATTAAAAAAAGATTAAATTATGTACATCTTACTTAACTTTTGTAGAATTAGACAATTTTGTCCATGTTTGCAATATAAATAAATAAATCAATCAATCAATCAATAAATTACCTTCAAAATTAAAAGTAATTAATATCAAGTGCTAACTGAAACTGAAAGGTATTTTCATATTGGATATTCTAACATTAAAAAAAAAAATTAAAAGTATGTTATGTTATCTATTTTTCTAGTTTTTTGTATAGTTAAATAAATATTGGCTTCTTCAACAGCTTTAGTTTTCAACAAAATGTCCGACTTTGCTTTTCAAAATATTTACAACAAATATTTTTCCTCATATTCATGTTTAAGAAAATTGTCTAATAAACGAACGGGATTTTAAATAAAATGGAAACAAATCATCTTTGTCTGTGCTAAAGTAAAAAATGATTCTTTATTAACTACTTAACCCTCTCAAGATTGCTGTCTAATAATCGTTAAATTCATCAAAACATTCTTGAAAGGCAGCCTTAAATTTATTTCTTGTATTTTTTATTACTAAAGTAAGTCTTCTTCTGATCGTATATATTCACCGATATCGGCCTGATGGAAACAAACAGTGGCCAACGGATCTGCATGCTTGCACTCGGCCGTTGATTTAGCTGCAACCCCAAAGCCCAATGGTAGATCCGCCATATTATACACCAAGACCCCGCTGAATTTCTCTGTGCTTTCACTAATCCGTCCTAACCCTGACTTGGAGACGTTATTGCCGTATAAAAACTGCTGCTCTGCCGAAGGCTTCAACCATATCTTACACTGTGCGTATGGTGCTAGGTAAGTTAAAGATGTTATGTGCAGGCGGAATTTATTCGTTTTGGTGAATTTGCCGAAGCAGGTCCCCGCACAGATAAGTTGATTTGGTGCTAGGGTTTCCGCCAGCTTCAGGATCTTCTCTGATATGTAGTAAACGCGGTCCTTGTGCTCGCGAAAGCAGTACAGGCCATCTGGGCGTTCAATCAGGAGTTTTACGTTGGGGCCTATGCTGAAACGATTGTTAGATTAAACTTGCAGTTAAAGTCGTTTGCGGAACTTACTATTTCGCTAATTTTTCGAATAAAATTCTCGTTCTTTCTTCAGATAAACGCTTCATGGCTTTATTTACGTTGGGTGGTTTTGAAAATGAACATAACCTTTAAAACGCACGCGTTTCGAGGTGGTTCAAATTGAAGTTGAAAGATGGCGCTAAGATCGGCTAAATTGCCAACTTACTTATTAATTATTAAATTATTAAAATAAGTAGCTTATAAAGCAAAAAGACTTAAAATAAAATGTTTAGGCTTTATGCAGAGTTACGAAGAAATCCAACTTCTTTTTAAACTGATATGAACATAAACACAAATTAAATATGTTGATATGAGTGAGTTCACGTTCTCGGGGTGTTTCTTTTATTCACTCTTGCATACAGTGAAACGCAGTCGCTCTCTTTCACACTTTTGGTCAGACAGCAATCCGAGCACATTGCCGAACTCAGCTTGCGTCATTTTTATCAGAAATTAATTTGGCTTTTTAATGAAGTATACATTTTCTTCGTACAAATAAGTAGATTTATCAACAAACTCGTTTGCAATCTTAAAATTATCACATAAATATGACGTAAATACAATCGACAGCAAAAAGCGTGCAGTAAAACAGTTTCCTGTAATTATTCTCTCACAAAATGGTATCGTTTAAATACCACTTGACAGATAATTTTTGAAGTTTTGAAATTTGTAAAATCCGTGAAATCGTATTTAAACATTATCATTTTGACGTTTTTAAGAACAATTGCAGGAAACTGTTTCTCTCTCCTGTTTTCTTTTTTGCTTTCGGGTGTGCTTTAAATTCCCTAATTATTCCATTCAAGGGCTGGCAGAAACTGGTTCTCCCGCAACCAATAACGTTCAATGTTTTTGGCGACCAATTTTAAAATCATTTGTTCTCTTAGATTAAAAAAAAAGAATTTCTTTAATGCATTGAACAGAGACGAAATTAAGAACGTGCAAAGCAATAGAAATTTGAAAAAAAAATGTGCTTTTAATTGAATTTTAAAATGAAATAGTTACTGAAAATAGTTGAAACTGTCCCTTGTCCATTTTTTATTTTGTGTCCCTCCAGGCGAAGCTGTCAAACTTCGGTTTTTAAGATTTTTGATTAGTATGTAATTTCAACTTTTTGATATTCGCTCGCAAGGTTGACAACAGAACCAAAAATCTACCAAACTCTATCAGATTTAAATCCCTAGACACAAAAGAAATGCAAATTATGACAATTTTGGACGTTGCTATGGTTACACAATACGAGGACCAATCAATTTTGTGCATTGTGCACAACGTCCGTTTTGGCGCCAAATTTAAAAATTAATTCCCGACAAATAATGTCTGTAATTCTTTAAAGTTAGAAGTGACTAGTGAGTACGAAAAAATTGAACTTTAAGAAAGAATTCGTTAATTATTTGAACGAAATATGACGTTACAAAGGCCATGGGATTAAAAAAATAAAAGCCATCGACAACGAGTCAAAATTTAATTGCGTTTTGTATTAACAATGTATCTTATTTTGTACGAATAAACATGTGATCTACAAATTCTACAAAATCTATCTCATTTTAATTTTAAAATATTTAGCATTCTTACTTAAACGGCGTCCTCTAAAGAAGGAAACAAACTGAAATTACACATTTACACAACAAAAAGAAAATTTGTACGGCGGCGTTATCTTGTCTTAACAGACTGCACGAGAGTATTTTTTTTATTATTTAAATAAAATCTAAATCATTTCAACAGTTCTGGAAGCACAGAATACGCAAATTAAAATTTGAAAACTTAAATAAAAACATTTTTTTTTTTAAAAAAAAAGGAAATACGGTAGTTCTAAAATACTGGTGCTTATGATTTAGACTTCTTACAATTAATATTAATGAGATTTAATTGCTTAGTCGTTTAATAACTTAATAAGAAAATCCTAATAGGCACAGTACGTGGTGAATTGGTACAATAATAAAAGGCACGTTTTAAGAGAAATATTAAAATGTATCTACTAAAAAAAGGATGAAATATTCGCGCGATTAAAAAAAAAAGAAAAATACTTCATTTGCAACTGAAACTAAATAAAATAAATAATCTCGGAGTATTCTTATTATTCTTCTTACGCAGATCTTATTATTCCTAAACGCTACAGGGAAGGCAAGTAAGCGCTTACAAGAGTACGCAAATAAAATTAACATTCTCGAAAATCGCAATCAAATAAAACACTACCTAAGTATTATAATTTAGTGAGTGAAGAAAGAAGTCACACTCGGTTTAAACTTAAAATAATAATTAAAAAGTCAACAAAATCACAGTCCAATTAGAAGGCGAAAAATGAAATAAAGTAAAATACTTTGATCAGTATGTGTGCCTGTCGTTTTCGACAGAGCCGTTGCAAAGCAGGGGCGAGGAGGAGCGGTGCTGGGAAATTGCTTTCCATATTCGAAACTCAGAGCCCACGTTTAAGCCTATCCTATTTAAATCGTCGCGTGTGATTTCGTACAGGACTTCGTCTAACGTGAAGCCCTGCGCAAGGAACAACCTTTGTGCCGATTCGCTTATTTCTAAACCTTCGATCCACTGGGCCAATCTCGGGTCAATTTGTACTTCTTCGATTATTTGATTTCGAGTCGACAGGAACTGATTTAATGCCGTTGATTGTTTTTGTGTTAATTCTATTAGTTGCCTTACCTACAGAAAATTAAGTCTTTCTTATAATATCATGATAGTATCATGGTTCTAAGGATGATTAAAATTAAAGAATGCTTTAAGACATGTGTCACACGACACCTTGCAAGATTTGATATAAATAAAACCTTGTACACAAAGAGAGAGGATGGGCTGACAAAGTTAATGTTTATTGAATGAAGTGATACTTCTGTCATGTTGCGCAGGAAATTGTACCAAATCTTGCAAGTTGTCACAAGGATTTAAGTTTTAAAACATTTAGGACGGGCTGCATAAAAAAATGTAAGCAAGGATTAACTAGAATAGGAAACTCTACATCCTGTACATCATCAAGTCTGTCATATTCTAATTTAGGATTAAATTTGATCCTAGTCTTTCATGGAGGAAATTTTAATTTCTTTGAAATAAATTATGAAATTTTTGAGACTTTTGCGTAGTTATTAAAAATAATTTACTCACCAAAACTTCATACTGTTTCTGTGCATCTATAAGTTCTTGAGTCAAACGAGAATTTTCAGTCTTCATTCGCAAGACTATGTCGTGTAAATCGTAACTGCTGGTGCTCTTGCTGGATTTGGCAGAATTGACGGTACTCGGAGCCAAATTTTCACCCAATTCCAGCTCAGGCGAAAGCACGGTGATAGCAGCCTGAACTCCACTGCGAATCAAATTATCGAGAGCGAACATCCAATGTGGTTTAATGGGGTGCAACCTCAAGATCTCATTCACAGATTCCTAAGTTTCACAGAAAAGACATCAGTACAACAACATTAGCAAATTATTTAAATCAAGCTACCTGATACAGGTAAATTGCAAACTGCAGCTGATTGATTGCCGTCGAGTCGAAATTGAATTCTTCCTTCACCTGCCTCACCGCATTCTCAATCACGCTCAAGTTATTCTCGATTAAATATTCCTTAAGCCCCCCCATCAGCCTGGCTAAATGCTGCGTGGATAAGACGGTTTCCCCCAAGTATTTCGAGTGTATTTTCTTCAGCCAGAGATCACAGATTTTCGCACCGTCTTGCGAGAGCACCTTGGCCAGAGTGGTGCGTCTCTGCGAGTCCTTCTTCAGCAAGTAGAATCCGTCTGATTCCCCCCCACTGGTGTCCACCTCCGGAGACAGCAACGTTCCGGACGAGTTCCTCCTTTGAGTGCCTTCGTGACTATCCGGTTCCAAATCGATCGAAGGGGTCGAGGCCAAACTGCTGAAAGAAATTTTGTTTTGTGCATTATTTTATTTTTTTCTTAGTTTAATTCACGCAGAACTAATAAAGGGGAAGGATTCCATCGGGCTCTACTTTTCTAACTACTTGATTATCTAATAATGCAATTAAAAAAAAAAATTATAACGAATATTACCTATTGAATGAAAGTGCAGTGGGCATTTGGATTGGTGGTAGTAAGGCACCTCGGCTTTGTGAACTACAAAAAATTATATAAATTCCTTAATTAAATGATTTATAATACAAGTGATTCTTTTTTAAATTTTAATTATTGCATTAATTATTCAAGAAAAAAAATACTTCCATGTTTCATATGACTACAATTTAAATAATTGATTATGTGAAGTGGGATTTGATTTTGAATTTTTTTTTGTAATCATGTATTTAAAATTAATTTGCGATTGTTGATTTAAATGTACACGAAATTAAAATAATTGATTCACCGACATAACCTAATCTCCTTTTGCAAACGTGAAAAATCGCGTGTGCTTTGAAAAAACAAATCCTAAACGTACCCTTCGCGACATTCATACTTGAAGGCCCAATTTTCACTTTCGATTATAAGCAGTTTTTTGAAAATCATTCTGCACTGGTTGCTTTTCCCGTTACTATCGCCGTTCCTCGATAAAAATTCAATTTTTTTATCAGCTTTTTTCACATCCTTTGATACCGAGTGCGCGAGGAAAACCGCAAATTACAACAAAACAAAACGGTGGTAAACAAACCGTTTTAATTTCTGCTGCGTGTTTGAAACCGTCGGAGTTTTTGAGAAGTTAGAGATTAATGGCTTCCAGAAAACGCGCGATTTCTTTTTTGAAAACCCACGTGCAAGTTACCGTCCCCGTCGTGCAAGTTTGAATTTGGCGCGCTCTTTCGGTGAAATACCGAAATTACGTCTTTTCTTCTTATTATTATTAGGCGTTTACGATAATTGGAGCGCTGCATGGATCGGGGTAGAAAGTGAGATAGAACGAATGCATTTAATGCAAGTAAGAGTGAGAGAATAGATTAACAATTATCATAAACGCCTATTATGATTATTTCTTTTTTTTAATCAGAATGTAGAGCCAAAGAAACCTGCGATCATCAGAACAAGTATTATTACAAAAAAAAGAACTGTAATACAAAAATTAGGCGGACTATACAAATTTGATGATTTTTACTATGCAGGGGATTTCCCGCTTAAGTATTTGATGAATATACGCTTTCACATACACTTTTTTATTTGAAAAGTTATCAAAAAATGTTTAAGACCAAAATTGCTTTACGTTTTCATACGCGTGTTTTGACGTAACATAATTTCTCTTTTGTCTTGTTGCTATGACAACCAACAACTTCTGTTTTTTTGAGACAATGACACCTATAATAATTTTTCCTGAATTCAAATAAGCGTCTTTTCCTCGATTCACTAATATAATTCTGTTAAAGACAAGAAAAACTAAAAAATAAAATTGGCGAGAAAAAAAATGTATGTTCTTTTTTCTGAGTAATTTCCATTAAAAAAAATTCATATGAATACAAATCAAAAACGCCATAGTTTTAGAGCTCCCGAGTGTTTTGTCTCATTATAATAAAATAAAGAGACTTTTCGGACGATAAACTAAACTTGCTTATAAGTTTCACTTGGACTGAAGTCCAACAAACGCAGACAACCTTCTTTTTTAATAATACAAAGCCTGCTTGAGTTGGCAGAGTTGATTTTTATTTTTGCCATATCTCGAAAACGTTTGCATATTGGACCCGAGTTTATTACAATTTTTTGTTTGTTTTTACCTCTAGTATCGCCTGCTGAAGTGTGTAAGGTTGCTTTATTAACACCCTGTATAATTTCTGCTAACTATTAATAGGTGTAACAATACTGTTACGCAACGCCAGATACATTTTAATAAACAACAATTAAGTGAATGGACATAAAAATCACTGGAATGATCTTGAAATACGCAAAACTTTCTTTATTCTAAATTTTAAAATCTCCTAGCTTATTTTGTTGTCTTTTATAAACTCTCGGATTGTCGACAGAATTATGGGACAGCCTGTATAACATACTAATAGGGTACAGTCATGCTTATGAGTTAAAAAAATTAATTTACTGAAGATTTTCAAATAAAAACAAAAACCTTCTGTATAGGCAACCAAATGAACACAGTCGTTTGTATGGTTTCCTATACTAAAGGCTCTAAGAATAATGCTTGTTTAAAAAGCGATCTTTTTTATAATTCACTGAGATTACTGATTACAGAACTGATAAATACCAATTAACAAATACCAACAAAGACTATGTGTTACCAAATTTCTAATTATTATAATTTATATAATTTAAATTTTGTGTGTGCAGGCAAAAATTCTTCAAATAATTAAAGCAGATTAAAATCAACTTACTCAGGATCAGGTGTAGTCGGAGTTTGATTAGGTGCACTGGAATGTCCGGGCAATCTCGTCACAACACGCTCAGCAGGCACTGAAACACTCCGATTATACTCGGTATTCAAGCGTACACTTTTCTTCCTCTCGCACAAAAACAAGTCTTCCAAAAGCTGCTGAGCTGCCGCACGCTTATCCGGGTCTGGCTCGAAACATCTCAAAATGAAATTCCTTGCACGCTCGGACAATTCTTCAGGAACTTGCGGGTGCACCTTGTAGTACCCCACTTTGAAAACTGCGGCTTGTGGCGAGCCCAGCTCGACGAAAGGCGGTTTCCCCGTGGCCATCTCAACTACAGTACACCCTAGCGACCATATATCAGCAGGAGCACCATAACCCCGCTGTCCCTTATCAATTACTTCCGGGGCCATATACTGCAGTGTGCCTGTGAATGTCTCCGTGGCGTGGCATAAACCGGCAAGACGTTTTGAGGTTCCGAAATCAGAGATTTTCACAACACCACTGTATGTGTTGACCAGCACATTATCACCTTTAATATCACGATGCACGATTTTTTGATCATGCAGGTATTTTAACCCTTCCAAAATTTGTTTCGTGTAGTATGCCATGGTGTGCTCATTTTGTTTTAACGGCCCCCACTTACTGCGCAGCAAGGCACTTAAAGAACCTCCAGGAACTTGCTCCATAAATATTTTAAAATAGTTATCTTCCGATACTGAACCTAAATATTGCACGATGTTTCTATGGCGCAGCTGAGAGTGAAGGCGGATCTCCTCGTGTAGAGGTTGCACGGCCCCCAAATTCTTCTCGGGTATTTCTTTAACAGCGATGCGCACTTGCGTGTTTAAATCACGGGCTGCGAAAACAACCCCATACGTGCCTTTCCCCAAGACGATTTTCTTGCCTTGTTCATCACGTTCGTACTCGTATTTAAACTCTCGAATCGGTTCGCTTTCCAATAAACCTTCCTGATCGGCAGTCAATTCAAGGATTAAGTCGAGAAAGCGCTGTCGGCATGCCTCCGAAGGAAAATAGATTTGGAAATCGTCCGAATTCTGGTTTACGTATAGAAACAGACAACGTTCATCACGTTTGTATAAACTGACACTCCTGATCATGGTCGAGGTGAATTCCCAGTCGTGGATTTGCGTGCAAGCTCCACGCAGGCTCTTCAAGCACATATTTGTGACTTGTATGGATTGTTGTTCGGCCCCTAAATTCACACAGACGTAACTCGGCATGTGTTCCTTGCTCGGCTCGAGCACCAAAGCCGGGAAACGTATGCTGTCTTCGGCAGGGGCTTTCGTTGCTTCTATGAAGAACTCCATCCAAAAATGGAATATCTGTAAAACATGATTTTGTTAGTGTTGTTGCATTAAACGGTTGAAGCGATCTGCCATACCTGTTCTTCAGGAGTTTTTTCTTCATCTTTCTTACGACGGAACCTATCGATTAGCTGGATGTTGCCAACCGTGGAGTTCAAGTACCAATCCGGGGGTTTAAGCCTGAACATGCATTCTGCTGCTTGGATTGCGTTGGTGTAGTGCTCGACGAGAACAGATATTTCGAAGAAGGTGGCCACGTCCCAGTAATCTTGAAGGGAGGGCAAACTCCCTTTCTTTCCGATAAGATTATTCAAGACCAAACCAATGTGTTGCAGTTCTTCAGATCTTGATATTTCAGCACCGCCGATTACCAATAAAGTAGCCAGATTAATACCTAATAAAAAAATTCATGTGTGAAAGCACGACGCAATAAAGCACAGCTTTTACCTGCGTATTCATTAGGTTGAACATTAAACCCTTTCCTGTACCAATGGATGGCGTGTCCTAAACTATCCTTGTCTGTATGATTCGATTCAATAAATTTATCTTTATAAATCCGTCCGCAAAGGCACAGCATGTCGGGGAAGTGATTCTCTTTCTGCAACACACACGAGTTCAAGTTTGCAGCACTATTTCAAGTAAGGGTGCGCAATTACTTTTTCCAAGGCGGTAATACAAACTTTCAGGGCTTTCTCTCGATCGCCCTTCTGTTTACGCCGATTTAAAGCGAAGGCGTACCAATAGAGTATGTAGGAGTTGATGAACTTGCGGGACACTGACAGAGATTTCAGGTCATCGACGAGGTGGACCATCGCATCGTAATCTTGAATGTCGCGAAAGCAAAATAACATGTTAAGAACGACCTCACCCGAGAGCACATTCGGGTCATCCAGTCTTTTACGAATTGCATGCAGGGCCTCCTTCAACTCGGGACCGGTGTGTTGCTCCTTGAGCTTCTTCAAATCCGCCAGGAATTTTTCTTTCATGTGAGCTCTAAAAGTCCACACCGTAAATCTACTATTTCAAAACAGAAAATAACAATGAATTACGAACTTGCTTTGCACTTCAACGTCTTGCAGGAACTTGCGCAGCCTCTGGTGTAAAAATTCAGAGGCTTCGTTTGTCGTCACACATCCAGTCTCGTCTCCTGATAGCGTGTAGGAAACGATTGTGTAATTTACGCAGGACAACTAGAAAACATTTTTTGTTTGAATACCTTACCGGGGGGGGTGGGATTGAACGCGTTTAAATTACCTTTAATCTAACGGTGGCTTCCGCGTCAGTGTCGTTGTAAAGCAGAATGTTTTGCTTCATGTTGAAGCTTTCTCTTACCCCAAGGTGATAGAAGAGCGTGTTCTGTTGTACTGGGAGTGAAACGTCGATGATTGTTACGTCCGCGTTATAAAAGCTGCTGATGACGTTCGCTTCACCGAAATCCAATTTTTCAAACTGAGAAAGGAAGCATGTCAAAGAAAAATGTTTGTGTTTTATTGCTTGAACTTTTTAAACTAAAAACTAAAAAGGTTCTGTGTTATGGTTTGTGGTTTATCATTTTTAGTGGCTCAATAGAGGAGTAAAGGGACGCTTAGCTTTCAACAGGGGCAGTTATTTTTGAAGCACAAATTGGTTTAAAAAAAAAATTAGGAGTATTCTTTTAATTCAAAGTCAATACCTTCTCTCTCTCGCCCTCGCCCGGTGAAAGACAATTAAGAACAGATTGAAAGCAACTCACCTGAATGTGATTTAGGTTAGCACCGATTTGAATGCAGGCCTGTCGTACCTCCTCGAGGGCCTTCTTCCTGTGCGTCAAGTGATCACTCTGGCAAATATCAATAACACAAACAACGTCCATGATGGGCCTAGTGGCAACACTACTGTGAGTGCTTCCGGCTTGCACGGTGTGCCCGGACAAATCGGAATGCGAGCCAACACTATCTGTATTACTGCGGCAATCTTTACAGCCGTAAGAAGGCTGTTTAATTTATAAGTCGGCATTAGAAAAGTGCGGTCTCTTACCTGGATCAGGTTCTATCAACAAAGGTACTGGCAATGGCATGTTTGTAAACAAATTGCTAACGGCGGCGAAGCTCGCATATAAAATCCGCGTCAGGTTTAGGTTGCCTATTTTAGCTTCATAATTTGAAACTTATCGCGCAGATAAGAACAACAACAAACAGGTTTGTGCACTGGAACTGGGAAAATAGCGCAAATTGCATAATAAACTGTGTATGTGTGCTGATAGATAACAGTTGTCAAACTGTTTGTCCTTGGTGCGTTGGTTAGCTTGGAATGCTGTGTTGTTGTGTTGTGTACACACAGAGGCAACAGAACGGGCTTCTAGAAACTAATCACGGACAATTTATTTAAGTGATTGGTATATTAGGTCCAATATAAATTGAATTTGTTGTCAATTGAATGTAATTGAGCTTAATTTGGTAAAGTTAGGACGCCTTGCATCCAAGATAAAAACGCCGTTCTTTTGTTTACTTTGCACCGTTGCCATCCGCAACCGTAGTTAAAATCGGCCGCTTTGAATCCATACGATTTTTGGGAAAAAGAAATTAATTCATAAATGCTGTTATCTCTCGATAAATGCACGAATATACACAGGTGAGATAAAAATTCGTATTTATTCGGGAAAACATTTAACTTATTAGATAAGCGGATAAGCAGTATGCAAATTTTCAATGTTGCCCTGGTGTTGCCCGCCATGCCAGTGAATGTATTGCCAACCGCTCTATAGATATTCCTAGTTACGTAAATATTTCAGGAACCATATTTTTTTTGAAATATTTCATGAAATGTTTCACCTTGAATGAGATATATTTTAACCTCATTTTTTTTATTGTCATTGATTTTTAAAATTTCAAAATTGACTTTCTACACCACGGTGAGAGCAGAATGGTGAGCGAGAACGGATGTGTTTTAGTTAGAGATGGGCCAGGGAATGAACCCGGTGCATTGAAAGCACCCACATGGGTGCATTCACCAGGGTGTATGAATGTACCGGGTGCATTCAAAAATTTAAATTTCCCTCGCAAATCGGACGAGAAATAATCTTTTCTTGATGTTATTTAATTGTTTGCAGGTGATTTACAGGTTTAATGATTCATAGTGTTTGGTGAATAGCTGAATAGTAAACTTTTAAGTTTAACCGGAAGCTTTGTAGCTTAGAATCTGAAGAAAATGAGTAAGTTTTTGAAATGAACGTTACAATACAATTGTGTAGTGATAGTCCGTACAAAATATCGGGTATTTGGTGTCATTTTGAAGTATTTCTTGCGACTTATGTAAATGTACGCAACCGAGCAAAGCATCCAATGCACCGGGTGCATTGTGGGTGCATTCCGTATTTCCACCGGTGCAAACGATTGCACCGGGTGGAATCCCATCTCTAGTTTTAGTGCATGAAAGAGTGAGAAAAAGATTGAAGAGTAGCCCGAGAAGTGTAAATTTGGTTCTATTAAGCATTCACTGTTTTTTCTCGTCAGAGCAGGCCATATTCTAGTGTCCTTCAGTTGCGTACATGAATTTTGATAGATGCCAGAATTTGACAAGAGAAATATTTTCACTAGTAATCTGACTATACTGCCAAATACGAAGATGTACCCATCTGCGACTGCCTCTGGAATAAATAAGCTACCTACTGCTGAGGCGAGTTCAGAAACTGTACCGGGAGTGCACTCCCAAAGCAAAAAGCGCAAAATTACTTGCATGAGAGCGAAAGAATATTGCCCAGAGCGCGCGCTTTTTTCTATTTCTGAACAGGCCCCTGCAGTCAAGGTGGTATTCATGAACTAAAATCATAAACTTGAAATTGAAAATAAACTTAACCGTTTCATCTGACGTATATGGCTGCGTTTAGTTGATGGACAAACCATGAAAGTTTGACGAGAATAGTCGGACCGTCTTCTAAACGGGAGAACATAACGAACGTTGACAGTTGTCGGAATAGATTAGGAAAGTGGGCGGTCCTAAAGCTGGCGCGAAATTTAAAACGGAGTCAACTACCCCCTCCCTCGTACTAAACGACTTTGACTGTCGTAGTTGTCTATTGGTCGCATCTCAAATCCCGAACACCGCGACCAATCAGCTGATTCGTCGGACAACGTAAAATAATTGCGCACTAAACGAAATCGACAACGCCGCCCATAAATTAAACGCTGGGTATATTTCATTGTGATACCAACAAAAATGTCACCCTAATTCGCCTACTCTGCTGCTACTCTGACGAGAAAAAAAAGTGAATGCTTAATACATATTTGTCGACTGTCTATTTGACAGAAGGAAAAAAAAGATTCTGTCGCCTACTTACTTATAAACTCACCTACCGTCGCCAAATAATTCTAAACTATTTCTAATAAATAGAGATCGGAATCACCTAATTTGACGTCAGCAGTAAAAGTTTTGGTTTGCATAGAAAATTATTTTTAATACGTTTTTACTTCATAATCCTTTGCGGAATAATTCTGCGGGGAGTTCGGAGGGGGTGGGCGGATCTACGATTGGTTTGCAGCTATTTTTCATAATGCACAGGAATGCCAACTCATCAAGCTTCACACTCGATTTTTTTGTAGAAAGAAATTATATTTTGATGTTAAAATTGTATTATCCAGATTTGATGTTTAATAATAATATTAGTAATTGGTAATTAGTAACCCATTGAAGACTTGTTAAAAAAGCATGATTAAAAAATAGCGAGATTATTAAATACAAAAGTAACGTTTGGTTTTGTTTTTCCAGATTCTTTATTGTTTTGTTTTTTCCAATTTACTGCTTTGTTTTTTTTTTCTCAATTTGTTTGTTGTTTTGTTTTTTTTCAAACATAATGCGATCATCTTTTTTTATCGGTTATCTAGAATATCCGCAGCAGTTTTGAATTATTAATCAATTTACGCATTTCGCTTATTTTCTATATTTTCTGATTATTTTCCTTCGTAAATACCTACACACTTATTACTATAGTTGACGAAAATGTTCTTCTTTTTTGTTTTTATTTTATTTGCCATATATTTTCAAATCGTTGCAGTGTCTCCTGTTTTTGTTGCTTTTGTATTATGATTGTGATGTGTTTTGTGTGTTCTTTTTTTGTAAATTTCGAATTACTGTTGTGTCTTGAATGTGTAAATTTATTTTTTAATGTAATAATTTCGTGAATAGTTTAAACAGGGACGTCCTTCGATCGCTTTTTGACCTGACTCTCGAACTACGCTTCAGCTGATGAAGTACCAAATAGGGCTGAAACAGCTGTACAGATGCTGCTCGAGAGATTCATTGCAATCTAAAACGATTTGCAACAAAATTTCGTAAGAATTGTCGTTAGGAATTTTTATTTTATTTTTCTCGTCTGTAATTTGTTATCATAAATTTCATAATTTCTTCAGAAATTTTATTTTTTCCCATCTTGTTTGTGTTTCTCGTTTATCAAAAATATTTTCACTTTTTTCTTGTTTCTGTTTGTGTATCTTTTGAGTGTCATCGCTCACGACTACATGTAAAAGGGAGAGAAATTTCATTTTCGTTTTCAAAATCCAAAATCCACCGCAAGCAAACACACGATTGTGAAGATTGAAAATGAAATCGTAAATAGTTACAACTATCTATTAAAATAATCATACGGTTGGCAGGCAACATTGCTGCAGCGTGACAAACGCCACCCAATGATGACGTCAAAATATGTGATTCCGATTTCTACTGATAAATAAATAAAATACTAAAAAAATTTTCATGAAAAACGGTTTGTTTTTTTATTTGAATAGATTATTAGTTGAACGGAGAAACGGTTAGGTGGACTTTAAAATGACAAAAAAATAAAAAATTTAACATTAAACACCCACCAGTTCTGAAACTGTTTACTTTAGAACAAAACTTTATTAAAGTTTGAATTGGTTATCACGTGGGTGAAGTGATAACGTTACGTAGCGGGACATCCAGTATTGTTTTGTATTAAAAATATTTGTATTATTTTCATCAATGTGAAAATATGTAAACGGAAGATAGATCAGATAATTAGAGGCAAATAACTTATGCAACGGACGGGATATTCCAGGATGGTCCTGTCCGTTACATAAGTTATTACCTGTATTATAATTATTATATCTTAAGGGTACTTTAAATTTGTAAACAAGTAAAAGTATCTTCGGTTTACATATTTTCACATTGATGAAAATGGTCTAATAAAATATTTTCAATATTTAAAAATAAGATAGATATATAGGATAGGAACTTTTCATTCCTATCTTAGGAAATTTGTGTATATATTCGTTATTTAGAAAATATTATCGTTTTCCTTGACAAAAATGCAATCTCTTCAATAAAATGTCCATAATCCAGCGTGTGGTCAGAACGGCTACACGAAAGGGTTTTGCTAAAACGCGAACCTCAGTTCATATAACCCGCAAAACGTATATTACTTTTGAAAGTCTCAAATTGTCTCGTTCCATTTGCTTGGAATGATCATTATAATGTTTTCTACGAATTAAGTTTTTTTTTTTACTTTATTTTGTATCGGCTTATATTGTTTTGTTTACAAATTGTTTCCTATGTATTCTAGTAATTAAACATTGTGTAATGGCTTATACTGTTTTGTACTAATTAAATTTGGTTCACTTTCTACTAGTTTTATTAATTTCACGTGAAGCATCTACTTTTTTGAGTAGTAGTAGAGGTTAATGATTTTTAATAAGCGTTGTTTTAGGGGTTTTCACCATAATGTTCACCATTTTGTAAGCTTTGCAATTACTGCAAAAGAAATGCACCTTTCTATTTAACTTTTTTTTTTTGAAAACTTAAAATCTATTATTACTACTATTCTAGCAACTTTAAATCAAATTAGGTGGAGTCATTGAATAGAAAGTTTAAATAAGCTGAATATTTCCTTTCAAACGAGCCGAAGTTCGTTGATTTCTGATAAAGAGCATAGAAGTTATGTTTTTTTAAAGTGAATAATTCAACTGTTTCCTCGACTCTTATTAATGGCGATACGATAATAAGTCTAAAATCAAAAGTGTGCAGAATTAATTCAGCTTTCCAATGACGCTATCAAAACTGCAGCTTATTCTGAGTCTTTTGTTAGTAAAATTAATTTTTATTGTTGAGCCTGTTGATGTCGCCCCCATGCGGTCAATTCAGATACTTCAAAATATTTTCTTTGCATTTCTCTTGGTCACTTTGACTATAATTTGTTTTCTCCAGATGCTGTAGGTGTTGCGGTTTTTTAATATCGCCGGTTGCCACTCATATTGAGACACCTGGCATAGTATAACAAATAGTCATCCTTGCATATATGAACTGATAACTTTTTAATAAGCAGTTAACAGACGCATTAAAGTAGTTCGTATCGTCACGCATATCCTTATCCGGCAACATTCTTGAAAGTTCTTTTCTTACACAAATCAGAATGGTAACCTGTCCCTTACCTTGCCGCGGCCATGAATTTAATACGTGAGGTAACACGTAAAGAAAAACTGTCAATAACCGAGCAATTCATGTCACCTAGTTCGGCATAAATTAAAAACGTACCGGAGTAATTAACATTGCAAAGTAGTGACCTAATTTTTGCCATTGATTGCGCGAATTCAATTCTGCTGTGCAAAAAATGCGTCGGCAAAGTAAAAGTGTTACTCGAGACTTGAGACAAAGTCTCGTTTGACGTTCTAAAGTGCTTTCGCATAATTGGAATGTTGTTTATCGCCGCAAAGAATGTTTTTAAATTGGATTAAAATTTAAATTTTATTGATTTAGCGGTTGTAGTCAAACAGATCTCTTCGGAGACTGTGAGAAGCTAGATTCTTCCAACATTTTACCATCGTTTCATAGATGGCACCTCTTTTTCTGTAATTTTTGACGTCTTTTCAATCTTTAGGGGCTTTCCAAAATTAAAAATTTAAAGTTTGTAAAAGTAAGTTTCTTGTCATGAGTTACGAAAGGAAAACATTAATTTTGAACTCAATAAAATAATGAGAGTATTTCTCTCGGTCTCTTCTTTTATGCTTGAATTAGAATAAATGTCCGATTTTGTGGTTCAAAGCAATAAGTAAACAATTGTAGATTCCTGTTATTTTTCTTTCTTCAAAATAGTATTCTTTAATGGCCTGTTGCACCAAGCATTTAAGCCGAACTTTAAAAATTTAAGTATTATAAGCAAAACTTAAATTTGCCATATGCAACTGGCTATTAAAGAATACTATTTTGAAAAAATAAAAATAACAGGAAACTACAATTGTCTACTTATTGCTTTGAACCGCAAAATCGGACATTTTTTCTAACTCAAAAAGAAAAGAAGAGATCGAGAGAAATACTCTCATTATTTTATTGAGTTCAGTTGTGGTATTTGAGGTTACATAACACTAGTGCACATTCTAAGCGGCGCTTAAAGTTAAGCTCGACTTAAACGTTTCATGCAACTGTCCCCTAAAAAGTATAACTTCATAAAAAGAGTACCAAAAGTTTTGAGCTTATCAAATCTGAATGCAATTAAAATTTTTAAATGTGGTCTGTGAAGCACCATTTTGGAGAAAGAGAAATACAGGAAAGTGTAACTGTCTACTATCTTTTGCGTTTAACTGTATTATGAAAATACTTTTAATTAACAATGTTTCATATTTCAAGTAAACGTTTTTTTTTATATTTTGTTTGTAAAATGAAGAGTTTCAGATTTTGTGTTTTTTTAATAAAAAAAAGTAAATAAAATATTAAAAATACTGAAATGAAAAAAAGAAACATTAGTTTAAAAATAAAAGAATTTAAAGCACGAGCAATTACAACAACGCTCAAAACGCTTAATTTAAAAATACAAATTTTACGACGTCTTTTTTATGAGTTTAACGTTAATTATTTAAAACAGACGTGGGAATCAGAAGCATGCTAATTTGCTTTTAAAAATAGTTTTAATTTTTAAGTACATATTTTTTAAAATCAAGAGCATTAGAACCAGAACTGCAAATATAAAAAAGAACTCTCTTTAAGTTAATTTTGTAAAATTAATTCACTCTCTCTCTCTCACCCCTTACACATATGGAAACATTTTTTTTTAAAGTGAACTGAATATAATAAATACGTTTAACCGAAACGAAAAGAAAAAAGAAAACATTAAAATTAAGAAAAATAAATAATAAAGGAAAATAAAAAAAGTAACCAATGGATCGTATTTAATATTTTGATCGAATAAATAAAATTACAAATAATATAATAAAATATAATTATTGCAAAACAGCAAAAACGTTCGATTTAAATTTGCGACAGTTTTAAAACAAAATAACGATAAATTAGATGAAAGTAAAGAACATGAATTGTATAGACTATTCAAAACAACATGTGTAACATAACCTGAAAAAAAATCAATATGGCTGTCATTTAAAATAAAACAGTTGAATGCAGTTTCTCGCAAAATATGACAGCTGCGTTGATGTTAAATGTGCCAATCGACTTCTTGTATAGGTAGGTGAAACGTACGTGTTTCTCATTTTGTCTTATTCTCTTTAATTTAATTTTTTTAAACTTATTCCAATATTTAAACTTATTCCAATAACAAATAAAGGAAATATTAAAGAAATAAAAATTTGGTTGTCTTCAGTTTTTTTTTTCGAATAGCGCAGAAACTGTCAGGAACCCAGCTAGCAGAGTGACGTCGGAATTACGTCATTTTTAGGTTATTTTACGTCTTTGAGACGTCATATGTCCCAAAAGTGACGTCAATGTGACGAGTCACACGACACGTTTTAATAACGTCGCAAAAGTGACGTCATTATCACGTCAATTTAAATTGATAAAATGTTACTATGTTTATTTTTGAAAATTATTAGTTTAAAAATATTTTTGGGACTAAACAAAAAGTGTAAATAAATAGTAACATTTAATATTCTTAACAAAGAGATTAAGCGCGAAGCTCTGAGTGCTTGGAATAAAATGGAATGTTTCGAAATATAAAAAAATATGAAAATTAACAAAATTTTCAAAATCTTAAGAAGTTAACATAACATTCAAATAAATAATAATAAAATAGAATATTAAGAAATATGTATGTACAATCTAAAGACAGATTATTACCACGTAACAAAATATTATTGCGGGCAACTATTAAGTTGTTGCATGTATCTAATAATATTTGGTTGCGTGGTAATAATAATAGTGATTAAAAAAATGTAAGCAACAAAATTTATCAAAAAAACAGGTTTTCGATTTAAATTAATTTTTCAATGTTTTTCGATTGCAGATCGACCAGCTCAACTATAATTCTTCATTCATTTATTTATTTATTTAATTTAACCCGAATTTACAGCGATTTTTGCAAGCAAAAAAAATAAAGTGCGACTCAATTTATAAAATTGGTTGCAATTAAGTGATTAAGTGAAGTTTTAAGATCGCCGATGATTTTCATAGTCACACGAAAAGCAAAACCAGGAAACAATGAGCGATGATGACAGTTGTCCAGCATAAAACAAATAAATAATACTCAGTGAAACGTACCTACTTTCACTAATCTCAGTTGTTAATAATTTACACATTAAATTTAATATTTTTCATTTGCAAATACTATAGCTACTATGTACTTAACTTGTTCGAATATGAACGATTTCCATCGACGGTCCATGAGTTCTTTCTTCGCTTTGGTTTCCATTAATTGGATTTGGATTGGCACTTCACTGTTTGATTTATTTTAATTTTTTTTTTTTTTAGAATTAGTTGGTGAGCAATTTTAGAAATTTCGTCTTTCAGTTGTATTGAATGAGTATATAATATGGCTTATCGTTGCCTATGCAGATGGCACTCGACTGTATCCAATCACTTTGTTCACCTGCGAGCAACGGCGTCAAGATAAAATCGATTCTCTTGACTTATCAGTTGGTTAGCGCCGATTATTATGTGTAAGAGAATGTGCAGATTAATTATTTTTTTTGAAAGTGTGTACGAGGGCACTTCGGAAATTTTGGAGTGCCTCCCGGAATATGCAAACTTTGCACGAAAGGGGTAGTCTGATTCTTTAAGTTTTTGCTTTTTTCTCAAATTTTTATTTCTTTAAAAATATGTAAATATAAAATAGTGTCATAAAGTTTACTTACAAGAAACTTACTTTTAAAAAATTTTGCCCCCCGGAATATGCAAACTTTCAACGAAAGGGGTAGTCTGATTCTTTAAGTTTTTGCTTTTTTCTCAAATTTTTATTTCATTAAAAATATGTAAATATAAAATAGTATCGTAAAGTTTACTTACAAGAAACTTACTTTAAAAAAAAATTGGCGCCCGGAATATGCAAACTTTCAACGAAAGGGGTAGTCTGATTCTTTAAGTTTTTGCTTTTTCCTCAAATTTTTATTTCATTAAAAATATGTAAATATAAAATAGTATCGTAAAGTTTACTTACAAGAAACTTACTTTAAAAAAAAATTGGCGCCCGGAATATGCAAACTTTCAACGAAAGGGGTAGTCTGATTCTTTAAGTTTTTGCTTTTTTCTCAAATTTTTATTTCTTTAAAAATATGTAAATATAAAATAGTATCATAAAGTTTACTTACAAGAAACTTACTTTAAAAAAAAATTGCCGCCCGGAATATGCAAACTTTCAACGAAAGGGGTAGTCTGATTCTTTAAGTTTTTGCTTTTTTCTCAAATTTTTATTTCTTTAAAAATATGTAAATATAAAATAGTATCATAAAGTTTACTTACAAGAAACTTACTTTTAAAAAATTTTGCCCCCCGGAATATGCAAACTTTCAACGAAAGGGGTAGTCTGATTCTTTAAGTTTTTGCTTTTTTCTCAAATTTTTATTTCATTAAAAATATGTAAATATAAAATAGTATCGTAAAGTTTACTTACAAGAAACTTACTTTAAAAAAAAATTGGCGCCCGGAATATGCAAACTTTCAACGAAAGGGGTAGTCTGATACTTTAAGTTTTTGCTTTTTTCTCAAATTTTTATTTCTTTAAAAATATGTAAATATAAAATAGTATCATAAAGTTTACTTACAAGAAACTTACTTTAAAAAAAAATTGAAACAATTCACTAACAATAGAATTAAAGAAGCGTGGCTGCCAAATTTTTAACGATCTAGAAATCTAGATATACATATTTTTTTTTAGAAATGCTTATTTTTAAGATAACGTCGTTTTTGTTATTAGTTTTTTTTTCAAAAAAAAAGAAATGAATTCTGTTGCCTTTTTGGTTTTAAAAATTTATGCATAATATTTTTCTAATAGTTGCAAAAGCGATACAGTTTTTACTTATTTATTCGAGATTAACACATTTTAATTAATACAGATTTCTACATGAAATTACCTTAACGCTATTCTTACTGTCGCTTTTTGCAAATCAAACACGAATTTTATTACCTAGAAAGCTGTTGTTAAAGAAATGGAATATTCAAATACGTTCAGCAGTCGCCTTTCTTATTTATTATTTATTTACCATACTCCTGAAATTCAGAACATTTGCTAATTTAGAGTCTGCTCTAATTCAAATTAAAATTATGAGTAAAGAGTAAATTAAGAAGAAAAAATATTAAAAAATAAAAGGTCAAGATAAACAACATAATTATTATTTTCGTGCCTAGTACAAGGTATTATAAATTGGCGCCCAACGTGGGGTCATAAGTACGATTCAATAAATTTCAGATTCGGATGACAGTAAAAAATGAACCAATGTCTTGGCTTAGAACAGACAAGAACTGTCAAAATAAACTTATATCACTTGGCAAAATTGTACATACATGTATGCACAACAATTGAAATTAATTGAAATACGCAATTCGTAGTAAAATAATTGAGTGTATGACTTAAGAAAAAAAGGAATCACGAAATAAATGGACCCAAAATGTATTTTTCTGAAACTGAAATCATAAAAAAAATCGAATTTGCCACCACTTCACTTATTGCAATTACTTTCATAGTTGTTAGAACTCTAATAGAGCGGTCAATTCAAGCTCAAAATTTTATATTCGCAGACGAGTAGCTCAGCAGTTAGCCTAGCCGGCTTTGAAAGTCGTGCCACTGGTCGTGCCGCTTATTGGCGTGGGTTCGAATTCCACCAGGGCAATGGATATTTGTGTTGTAGGGATTATTATTATGACCCAGCTTATAAAACAAAGTTAATTAAATGGAATGGTGATGTCATAAGACAATAACGCGCAGGTTGCTGCGTTATTATAACCAAGAATGAGAAGAAGAAGAAGACCTAGAAGACCCTCAAAAGAAAATAAAAATTTCCAACCACCCCCTTTCAAATATCTAACCTCTGGCCGCGTTAATTTCTGACAATTTGTAATCTTCTACTTTTGTTTCATCGTTTGTTCGATTTTATTTGGCATGATTTTATTTTTTAATTATTATTAATTGATTGTCTTTTTTTCTTCAATATTTACAGATTAAAGTTTCGGTTGAGATAAAACTTCTGTTTTCATATCGACTTGACTTATTGTTAGTTTGACAATTTTTTTTTTTCAGTTTATTTTTTTATTCGGTTTCATTTGATTTATTTTTTTCTATCATCTCAAAATTCGTTTTTTGCTTCTTCTATTGTTTGATTTTAATTCACAATTCTTTTTTAATTATCAGTTGATCGTCTTTTGTTTGTTTTTCGTGTTATTTGAATTTATTATATTTTACAATTCCGTCAAATTATCAACATTTTTGTTTTCTCTTTTATTCATTTGGACTTTGTTTTGTTTATTTATTAATTTTTTTAATATTTACATTTAAATTTTTGATGGTGATAAAATTTGTCAATTTTTATATTGTTAGTTTCACACAATATATGTATATTTTCGTCCTGCCCTGTTTTCCGTTCTTTTTTGTTTTTTATTTATTTTTCTTTCACGTACAGGGCTTTTTTTTAAATATTTTGTACCCTATCTAGAGAGTTTATTTTAGGAGCTAGAGAAAAACTGAATGCAAAAGCTGTAGGGTTTTATGCTTATTATGTTTTACAGTTATCATAAGAAATAAAAGCGCATCGGAAATTGGAAATTGGAAATTTCCTTCAATACAAATTTACAGATTAAAATTTCGGTTGTGATAAAATTTCTATTTTCATATCGATTTGACTTATTGTTTAGTATTAAAAAAAATTCTACCTGTTTATTTTTGATTTATTTTTTTCTACCATCTCAACATTCGTTTCATGTTTCTTCTTTTGTTTAATTTTAATTGACATATTTTTTTTTAACTATCAATTGATCGTCTTTTGTTTTTTTTTGCGTCTGATTTGAGTTTATTATATTTTACAATTCCGTCGATTGATCACCGTTTTTGTTTTTTCTTTTATTCGATTTGACTTTGTTCTGTTTATTTTTTTTTACTATTTACAGGTTAAATTTTTGATGGTGATAAAATTTGTCAATTTTTATATTGTTAGTTTCATTCACACAATATATGTATATGTTTTTGTTCTTTTTTGTTTCTTATTTACCTTTCTTACATATAGGTACATTATTCCTTTGTTTTTCTTGTCATGTCCTAATCATTGTTAATAACTGTTTTGTTTTTTATTCACGTTGTTCTTTCTCTGTTCCATCGTGGTTGATTGTCAACTATTTATAATCATTCATCAAATTTGTTTTTATTTTTTTTTATAACGATGCCTTCTGGCTTGTTTCTCGTGATGTGTTTTGTTTATACTTCTTTTTTTTGCTCTTAATATCAGCTGCCAGATTCTAATCACTGTAAATAACTCTTTTGTTGGTTGACTGTCAATTGTTTGACAAACATTCGTAAATTTTCTTTTGTTTTTTTTCAGGATCGTGAATTGTTTCTGATCATTGTAAACCCAATTGGTCTTCTTCTCTTTTTCTTACACTTTGCACCCTGATTATTCGTTCTTTATTTGATTGATTGTTTTTTGATCATGCACGATCGGTCATTTGATTTTCTCCATTGTATTTTTTTTTACTTTAATGTCAAATGTCGCTCATTTCTGATCTTCGTGAAAAACTTCGTCAATCCTCTTTTGTTTTTCACGTTTCACATTGTTGTTTAGTAAGGTACTAAGTCGATCTATCCTTCTCGCACAATGAACTCACCTAGGATAAAAAAAAAACACAGTCTTTGTTATTCAAAGTGACGTTGACGTTTCACAAATGGCAATTTACTATGGCTGCGTAGAATAACATAACCTAATGCATTTTTGACTAGACAGTTGGCCGTAAAGGTAAACTACTACCATCGTAGTAAACAGAATTCCCTAAAAGTGTTGATTTCTTTGTTGCTCTTGCGAAATCTGTATTTGTTATCTTTGTTACACAATAAACTCATAATGGGAATGGGATGGCGTTACCTGAACACGTAAGTGTGTTGATTCAGTGACTTTATTGTTTCGTGGTCGATCGTCGATTGTTTCTGACTATTGCAAATCAACGAGATTATAAAAATTCCGCTTAACGTACGTTTGGTTCTAAGCGGAATAGCGATAACTGACGATCTACGCCCTGCAGCAACGTCAACGCAGCTTAGATTGGAGGGACGTTTAACGGAATTAAATTACCTAGTTGTAACTCACATAGATTTTCTTTTGTTTTACTTTCCTCTTTCTGGATGATTGTCGTTTATTTACTTATTTTTTCATTGCAAATTGTTCTTTTTTTTCTTGCGTGTTAATTACCGGTATCTTTTATTTTCAATTGCCATGAACTCAAATGATTTTCTAATTCTCGTTCATATTTTTATTATTTTTTCTTCTCGATTGTCATTTATTTTATTTGTCTAGTGTGTATTTGTTATTTCCTTGGTTTTCTTTTGTACGTCAGTTGTTTCTAATCATTGAAAGCTCGAGCCATTCCCCCTTTCACTTAAGCGACGATTTTTCAACCTTATTCTTTTTCCACGGACGATAATAGTACAGAAAAAAAATCTAGCCAACAGTAAGACATAAAAAGACCCTCAATAGAAAACTCTTTTTTATCTTTGTATCTTTATCGTTTAAAATTTAATTAGGTTTTTGTTTTTTTTATATATAAAATAAGCTCTTTTAGATTTGATGTCGTAGTTTAATTATTTTTTTATCAAGTACATTGTTGCATGTAATATTGTTTTTTTTTCTGTAAAATATATTCTAAATAAATCAGCAAATTTTGCTATGGGGTTTAATGTTGGAAAGGCGTAAATTACTCGCCCCTTCCTCCCCTGCTTATACTTTGAGACAATTTGCAAGCAAGAAACATATGAGTATTCTTCATTGCAATAGCAATTATTGAATTATTCATTCTTCCTTGTATTATTGATACGCATAATCAGACCAGAACGTCATTAGCGTCTAAGGCCGTGGTTACACTGGATGCGTATTCTGACGATTAAGTATAGTAGAACTTACTCACTCATACTCAATCTGACGATTGATTTAAATACATTTAACAAGTGGAAGTGTTTCATGGTAGGCCAAAGGTACGCATCCACTGTAACCTCAGCCTAAGATAGCGACGGCCTTTTACATGATATTTCGTTGCAACTTCAGTTTCACGCAAACCATTTTTATGTCAAGAACTTTAATATTTGTTCTTCGCAAACAAGACACCGAAAAAGAAGTAAATTTCCGACCAAGGTTGCGCGTTTCTGTTTTTTTTTCTCTCCAATCTCGTCACAGTATTATTACCGAAAGGGAATTGTTTCCGAACAAGGATGGCCGGCAAATATTTACCGGGGCAAAAAAAAAAAAAAATCTGGAACTGAGGTTATTTAATCGCAGCCTCGAGCTTTCTTACCTGTCCACGAGCGAACTTCCTTCGTTTTCGTGAGTAATCATCGTCGTCTCCGGAATTGGGAGCAAGGTCTGAAGTCATGGAAACAAAACTGTATTGGGTCGTATGAAACCAAAGAAATATTTTAAAAAAAAAATGCATTTGATTAATGTGGAACGTGGCTTAACCACCGTCTACTTTTATTGTTCGATACGTAACTGAGCGAAGGCAAAATTATTCTGTACGTAATCCGGTTGCAATACAGCAACAGTTTTCTTTTTATGTGCAGTTAATGAGGTTATTAAAATTAACATAAATTAATGCTATTTAAACACTGAGCTCGTCTCGTTTAACTTCTTTGCCCTATACGCATTCCAACAACAAAATTCGATATACACATATATATATATTTTTTTGTTAATTAAATTATATTTGGGCTTAATTTATTTGCGCAATTTGGTTTTGAATTTTGTGACGTGGTAAGTCTCGAGTGAAAGTCACACGATGAGGAGAGAGACACAGCCTTACTAATTAGAAGGGAAAAACAAACACTTCGATGCAAGTTCAATGAAATTATGTAATTATTTAAGTTATTCAAATACCGTATCATACAGGATGTATATTTTTCGTGCAAGCATGCTTTAATTCACAGTATTTTGTTTCTTTTTCGAAAAGTTAATTTTTTTATCTCAAAATTAAAAAAAATATATTTTTAATAGATTTTATTTTTACAATCGGTGAAATAAATGAAATGTAATATTTTGCAAGCAACGTATAGAGTGTACATTGAGGTTCCTTACAATAATACAATAAGATTTGCTAAAGTAGAGGTAGCTACTTGTAAAGAATTGAAGGTCAATATCAAGGTCATGTGATTGTAGGTAAACAGCCCTTGACATTCAGTGCAACATTCCTTGAAATCACTTTGCTCTTTTTCTCTCCAAATACGAAAGTTTTTTCAAATTACAGAACCACTGCTGCACCCTGTACAAGGTGGTGCGTTTTGAAACGCAGCATAGGAAATCCATGTTAATTTGAAGGTGCCCGAATATTGGCTTCCCTAATTATTGTACAGCAAAATTCCATTTAGGTTTCTTAAAGTGCTCTTCAAGATGAATCTGTCTGTGAAGTTTGAGAATTTTTCATTCGCTCAGTTTCAAGATATTTAAAAAAAAACTAACGAAATTATATATATACCAAACACGTCCTTGATCAGTAAATGTTACAATAAATTACTGGAAAAGCTTTTTCTATCAATCTTTTTCAAAAACGATTAGATTTATTAATTACCTGTTCAGTTTTGACGATCAGTGATCAAGGCTGTGCATATAGTTTGGTATAAAATTGAATTTAGTTACAGTATTTTTTTTTTAATATCTTTAAACTCAGTGTATGAAAAATTCTCAAACTTCACAGACAGATTCATCTTGAAGAGTATTTTAAGAAACCTAAATTGAGTTTTGCTGTAAAATAATTAGGGAAGCTAATATTCGAGCATCCTTAAATTAACATGTTGCGTTTCAAAACGCAGCACCCTGTATACGTTCTCTTATTTATGTAAAACAATGTTCGTTCTGCTGTTGCTTAAGAGATGTGAAGGTTTATTACTTACAGTGTGCCAGCGTATCTATCTTTACACTGCATGCAAAATTAAAAAAAAAAAAAATTAATTAACCGCGACGCGAGAATTTTTAATAGCAACTTTTAATATCACCTGTCCAATGACCTTGGTCTTTTAATTATATTACTATTTTTTTTTTACTTTCTGTGCAATACGTTTAATTTAATTTAATTCAACACAACCCAACGAAAAATTTCTTGGAAAATCCATTATCTCTTAGTTAATTAATTAATTAATTAAAACGGTATAGTACATTAGTTCAAGATTCGAAATTAATGATTAAAAAGTAACTTGGTGATTGAACTGACGACGGAGGTGAGAATTCAATGTCACCAGTATTAGGTGCGACCCTCATTCTTTCTGCACTTGCGTTTATGGATTTGCATTTTTCTTTAAAGGTTAATTAGTACATAATAGCTGCAAAAAAGAGCACAACTTACATCACGTAAGTGGATGAGGTTACATAAAATGTTGGAGCTTGCCGCGGATGTATGGCATAATAACATTTTACTGGCTTATATTAGTTAAAGGTCAATTATTTATTTTATTTCTTCGAAACGGTTTCTGACTTGGGAATTGTGCAAAAACCTCGTAATATGTGGATGTACACAATAGGGTTTTCGTTGTTACGAAAACGTTCTTGCAAGAAGAAGAAGAAAGTCGATCGCTCGTTGTTAATCCGGAACCGGATTTGGTTTCCGTCGCAATTAACTCACTTATTAACCTTAACCGACATAACGTGAAAATTGTTACATTTGAGACTTTTCAATGTCAAATTCCTTTCCGAGACCATTCTGCATCAGGCACTCAGTGAAAAGAGAAATCTTGCAGCCGTTGAGTTGTTAACGCAAATAAAAATCTCGATTATAAAATGTTGTTAGTGATTCAAGTTGATATGATACATCATGTTGACATGGCATCTTTTCCATATACAAAGTTATTCAGGACAAAATGATTCCGCAGGTACAAACAAATCCTTTGTATAAAAAAGTGACTTGCAGAGAGCATGTATGTACATGTTATACAAAATAGTCACCCTGTACAAATGTGTCAGTTCAAGTTGATATTTCATATTAAGAAAATCTTCTCCATGTACAGAGTGATTCCACAGTTACAAACAAATCCTTGGTACAAAAAAAAAACCTGCAGCGAGTACATACTTGTTATGTAAAAATAGTCACCCTGTATAAAATATATCAGACTTGTGTGACGTGTAATAGTCACAGTCCATTTTCGTTTGCCATCTGCTTAAATAATAAAAATAATTAAAATGCGTGTTGTTGTTTACGTGTTACGTAAAAAAGTCACCCTGTATAAATGTGTCGGATTTGTGTGACGTGTAATAAATAGTCACAGTCCATCTTCATGTGCCACCTGCCTAAATAATAAAAATAATTAAAATCTGTGTTGTTCCGGTTACACTTAAAAAAAAAAATACTCACGTTTTGTGTCGATAACTTTATTGAAGATGATAGCAAGGATCATTTTCAAGTGTTCCACGCCATTCATTATCTCTTGGGCCTCGAGGTCCTCGCAAGGATAAGGTTGTTCGGAAGGAAGGAGCCCTCGTAATATTTCCAGTTTAGGGGTCACAGAAACGAGTCCGTCCGCCACTGATTGTGATGACAAAACAAACAAAAACTCGAGCACTCAGACAATAAAAAACGAGTTGGAAAGCTCAAAATAATTCTTTTATGATTGAATACTGACCTGTTGTGTTTAGATAATTATTAAAACAAAAATAGTAACGCTTTAAACAATACATACGTAGTAATGTAGTGCTAATGTCCTTCAAGACTCTAATTTTCATATTGCAGGCTGCATGTTATTATTATTTCTGACCTTACTTAAAATATACTTAAAAAGAGTATTTTGTTGTTAGGTATTCCTTTTTATGTGTATGTCTGAAAATGTCACGGCCATTTAAAATCATATGATGAAGACAAAAACAACAACGTAAATATCGCAAATTCTAAAAAAAGAAAATCATTATAAATAGATTTGTGTAAACACGTAACTTCTTTTCTGTGGTAATAAACACCTGTGAGTGTATAATTCTTTACGTTGGAGGACTGCATTTGCAATTAACGTCGCGTCGGTTGCAAAATGTTTCTCAACTAACTCATCCCTTTAGAGTGTCTAGTTGGCTTAGCCCCACGTTTGGCGCCAATTTTATGCTATGAGTTCCAGGTAGCTCAGTGTCCCACGTTGGGCGCCAAATTATTTGCTGCTTTGTTCTATCACGTTAGAAACGAAATTCTTGCAACATGATTTAATTTTTTTTGTGCAGTTCTGCCCTTGGGCGTCAGATTTAATTATTGTGTTTTTCAATACCTCTTTCTTCTCACTTTGCTGCTCTCAAAGTTGCTGAACCTCATGGATGTCCAATTGTCCTTTTTTCCGACTTCTTTCTTTTTGATCAGTTATGCATAGCAATGTCTTTATAGCTTCGTCACAATTAAAAGAAAATTCACCTGTGGCTTTCACACCCCTTCAGGGAACAGGGTCCCAACCAATCGCCATTTGTATTTTTCTAATTTATATCCGATAGGAAAAATAATTTTTTTACCACATGTCTTGATGTTATTTCATTTTGTGTGTAGATTTATTTTATTCTTTGAGAAATTGAGTTTTGAGTTTTTATTCTTTTGTTACGTTTGTCATTTGCTTTTCTTACTCTCTTTAGGAATTTGTACTTTTACATTTGCTGTCAATTGGGTTTATCGATCGTCGAGAGCGTTCTTCGTTCTTCAATTTTTTATTGTTTTATCTGTTTTAATTATTTTTATTTTTTTTTCCTTGTGAATTTCGAACGACTTTTTACTTTTAATTGTTTCCGAAATTTTAGAAATGGGAAATTTCCGCGTTTCATCATCATCGATAAATACGCCTTGCGATTGTGTCTTGTTTTTCTTTCTTTCTTTTTGTTTTCCTCGTGTCTTTCGAATTGCCACATTGTTTTTTTTTTTAATTTCTAATTGTTTACCATTTTTTTGAGAGATAAAAAATACAAATCCGAAATTTATTTTGCGCTGTTTTGCTTTTCTTTGTCTTCTCTTGCTTGCGATTGTGCTTTGTTTTCCTTTCTCTCTGTTTTCTCTTGTGACTTATTACCAGGGAAAAGAGTTCGGGCCACTTTTTCCCACAAAACAGTACGAAAATGTTGTGCTCAGACTGCATTAGCCCCGCCCACAATAATTTCTTCGAAGTGAGAACACTCGTATTGGAGTCCTTCCCCCTCCCACTCAATAAAAATTCGACCTCAATAAAAATTCGACGACAGCATCGGACCTGCGGAAAGGTGGCAGGAGAAAATAGTACATTCGGTGCAAAAAGCGTACAAAATTCCTTTCCCTGCTAATTACGAATTTTTTTCCTGCTCCGATTGCTTTCTTTTTGTTTTCAATTGTTTACGTTTTTTCAGAAATTAAAAAATACAAATCGAAAATTTATTTTGCAATGTATTGCGATTCTTGCGATTGTATTTTGTTTTTCTCTCTCCCCTTTTTTTCCTTGTGACTTATTACGAATTATTTTTTCCTGCTCCGATTGTTTGTTTTTGTTTTTCATTGTTTACGTTTTTTCCGAAATTAAAAAATACAAATTGGAAAATTATTTTGCATTGTTTTTCGTTTCTTTGTCTTCTCTTGCATGCGATTGTGTTTTGTTTTTCTCTCTTTCTCTTTTTGTTTCCTTGTGATTTATTACGAATTACTATTTTCGGTCTCGATTGTTTGTTTTTTGTTTTTCATTGTTTACCATTTTTCAGAAATTAAAGAATATACTAATCGGAAATTTATTTTCCAATGTTTTGCGTTTTTTTCGTGCTTTTTGTTGCTTCTGATTGTTTTTTCTTCTGGTTTTTTTCTTGTAAACCTTTTTTCGTTTCGAAAATCGGAAATTTGGTCATTTTTTTTGTTTTCAATTGTTTACCATTTTTTCAGAAAAACAAATTTTTGCTTGCGATTGTGTTTTTTTTGTTTTCTTTTGTAACTTTTCTTTTCCTTGTGAGTTACGAAACATCTTTGATCATCTTTTTTATCAAGTTTTAATTTTTTATTACGATTTATTTCTCCATTAACGTTTTTATATTCGAATCCAATTGTGTTTATTCATCGTCAAGAAAGTGTTTTTTATTATACCGTTTCCATTTTCCTTTTTTGTATCTTTTGATTCTCTCTCTCTCTCTCTCTCTCTCTTCTCTCTCACTTGTTCATGCCCTCAAGAATAATTATTTTTGATTGATTTTGCTGTATTTTCATTTATTGAATTTTACAGTAATTTCCAATTTAATTTTTTTAATTTTTTTTCACATTATTTTATAAGTACATATTAAATTACACGCACAGTGTGTTTTCTTTTGTTTTCTTTTACTTTTAATTGATTTCGAGTTCCATTTTAACTTCATATACGGATTGTCCCAATAAAGTCTTCTCGGGTAATACCTCGACAACTGCAAAAGACACAAATAAATTTGTTTTCTATAAAAATAGATAAAATAAAAATATTTCTGTTTAAGTAAGTACTTGGACAAGAGAAAAGAACAGGTGATAATTAAAACTACACACATTCCAGACTTGCATGGGCAAAAAGCTAGGTACATTTCAGACGAGTACATTCATCTAATCTAGAAAATAACAGCTGATAATTAAAGCTACACAAATTCCAGACTTACATGGGCATAAAGCTAGGGACATTCCAGACGGGCATACCCATCTAAACTGTAAAGTCTGTTGAGTTAAATTCTAACGGAATATTCCTATTTGTTTAAACTGTACAATTGTATTTGCTTTTTAAATTTTTTCGTTGGTTTAATTTAGCGTAAAATTTATGAATGCGACGCTCATCAACTCTGTTTTGAAGTTGATTTCATTTTTATGGCTTCGTGCCTAAAGAAGAAACGTTCGCTCGGCAATAGATCTCGTAAATTTCCTTTGATTAGAGGCCGCAGCTTCACTCCTTCTGGTTGATCGCCTTACCAGTATTCATAAATATCAGCAAACATTCAACCGGAAACGTATACATGTCTTGTTCGATTTGACGTCTGCACTCAATTGCCGCGCATCTTTGCAAGAAAAAAATCGTATACTTTCTAGGCACGTCCGGAATTTCCCGGACTGTGGTCATAATAATACCTTTTATTTTTCACAATCGAAGAAGGTTCCAAATTATGAATCACTATCTTAAGTAACTTCAATTACGCTTTCGTTGATTGATTAATAAAATAAACACAGGTCGTGTTTCAAATCTATGTTTCTAGGAAAAAGTTTCTTCACGTTGAATATTCAGCTCTTGTCGCACTGGCAAAAGAGGAAAAAAAAACTCGGCTTTGCAATAATTGACTTGCATCAACCTGATTGCTATGTTAATCAAAAACAATTGCATCGCCCCTTACATAACACCACTTGCATGGTGATGGTGTGTGTGTGTGTGTATGCAACGAAATTAATTACCCGGATCGATGATGCACGTGCAGTTAGTTCCAGATGCGTATGAGTAGGAATCGCTTAGGAAGACTTATCAGAGGGTGATTGGTCATCTGGGTGGGCACGTGGGGACCTTCGTCAGGCGGTCAATGCGAACGCGCTCTTCCGCGGAGCGACCTCGCGCTCCGAGGCTGCACTTACGTATAAAACTCGGTGCACACAACGCTCCCGCACCGCCAGTCGAAGACTACACCATCGGTTACCACCATGAAACTCGTAAGTGTTTTGGAAGAAGCGTGTGCCTTGCCTTCTTACCCCATTTTCAATTCAACATGTCAAAGTGATTCAGTGAGTTTGAAAAATCCTTGTGCTGGTCCACCATGTATTTCGTCGGAAGTGGTCGAATTCAATTTTAATTTTTTTTTTCTACCTGCTCTAAAGTATTGCGGATTAGAAACCCTTTTGCATGATTATATTTTTCAAAATTTTCAAATTTCTTTTCGGATCAAGCTTCTGGATTAAATTTTGATACCGCTTGGTAAGTAAGTACATACTTTTATTATTGTTGCGGCGGGTGGCGTGTTAAGAGAAAAACTGAATAATCAAAATCTATTAATCACTATCATTAAAACTTGTCGAAAATTATTAATGTCGTTGAAAATATAGTTAAAATTCAGCAGTTTTTAATTTATGGGAAACGATGAATTTGAATTGGAAATTGGAAATTTCAGGGGGCGTTGTTAAGCCGAACACTGAAACGTACAGAAAATTATTAGTTTGGTCGTAGGTACAGTCGCGAGTAATAAATTTCGGTCGTCATTGATACTCAAAAAACTAGGTGCCTAATCAGCATTTTATTAAAAATAAGGGGACTGACGTCTTGATGGTAGGTATGATAGGATGATAAACGCATTTTTAATTTCTGAAATTAAAAGCGTCATTTTGATTGACACTGACGATCAGAATTTAACGCTTGCGGCAGCGCAAGTATCTATTAATTTTTTTTTTCATTTAAAATCTAACGATTTCTAAAGTATGAAACAATTGAAAAATTTAAGTACTTCATCGTTAGGATATTTATCAGAATTTTTTAAGTTAAAACCGTTTCTATTTATTTGTAATAAAGATTACAAAAGCGTCAAGTTATAAGGGTCGGGCTTGATCATAGTTTTATACTACTTGTAAACTAAAAATAAATTAATAAAATAACTATCTGCACTTACAAATATAACTGACTACAATTAAGTGTATATAACAAAAAACATTTGTTAACGAAGAACACGTAGAGTTTAACATTAAGTATCATATACTAACCGTTTTACGTAGTACTATTCTCAGTTCAGATTTATATTTTAAACATTGATTGATAGTGCCGACCAAAATTTAATGCTCACGACTGTATGTACAAGTAGGTATACATTTAAAAAAAATTTAAAATCTAACAATTTCTAAGAAACGTTAAGAAATTGAAAAATTTAAATACTTAAACATTTATTTATTAAATATTATTTTATTGATAAAATACATGATTTTACTGAGAAAATTATTCATGATTATTTTAACAATTTCTTTATAAATTCTGCTTGAAAATTCTCAATGTTTCACTCCTAATGAAGCTGCACTTAAAAAATTAAAATGAAATTGTCATACAGAGAAAATGATCAAAATTTTTGTAATGTACCATCGGGTGCAAAGAAAAATAAACGAATATTTTGCGTTATTTTAGTTTTGTAAAACAAGCTTCAGTATATTTTTGACAAATATTCGTGACAATCAAGTAACATTAGTCCATTAGGAAGCATTGACAAATCAAAGTCAGATATACATTACCGAAAAAAATAGTTTACTTTTCTTTGCAACCGATGGTACATTACAAAAATGTTGATCATTTTCTCTGCACCTGTGTTATTGGCACATTATTTCTTTTTTTTAAATAAATTGTTTTAAAAGAAGACCTAATTATTTTAAAGATGACTTACAGGTTATAATAAAATAAATAAAAATCGCCGCATATTTTAAAAGAATTTTTACGTGAGGCATGTAATTAGAATAAACAAATTGTATTTTTTTTTATTCAACTGACACGCACCCATGTGATTGGAATTTATAAAACTTTTTTACTTTAAAATTTCTAATTAAAATAAATAATTTTGTTCCGTAATAAATTTATTATTATTATTATTATTATTAGAAAAAAATAAAAGTTAATAAGTATGATTAGAGATTTATTCATTACAAATATTTCGCAGTGTATTTGTTTTAAATAATTGCTAATCAAAATGTCGCTAAATAAAAATAAATTCAGTAAAAAATTAGGTTAAACCCATTGTTCAATAAATGCTGTAACCTAGTTAATAAAAAAGTATTTTCCTTGATTTCTAAAGTCATTTGTAAAGCGTTCTTGCTTTTGGTTAAATTTTTTCTTCATTGAAATATTGTAGTTAATTAAAAGAGAGCAGAAGAAAACTCGAAGGAAATTAGACGACTTTTCAGCCTCTTCTGTTTTAATAAAAAAAATAAAAATATAATAATAATAATATAATAATAATAATCGTTGTTACTAACTTCATTTTTCTAATTTTAAATAAATTCTTTATTTCCTAAATTTTTGAAAAATGTTCCCTCTCATTCTATGTAAAAAAAAGGTAGTCTGTGTTGAATTTGTATGTGGAATAAAAGTAACGTTTTTAAATGAAATATCTTCGATGTAAATATCGAATTGCATATTCTTTCTCCGTTTTACATCTGTCTACAGGGTGTCGTGTAATTTACAATAATCTTACATACCTAGATTCTTTGTATTACGCAAAGCAACGAAATCTTTTTTTTTTCCTTAAAATCTTGTCTCTTTTTCTTGAGAATTCGATTTACATACATTAAGTAACGGAATTGTCATTAAAAAACTCAAAACAAAAAGAATTGATGTTACTGCAAATATGTTTGTACCCTGTATAATCGCCAATATTTTTGTTCCAATGTACTTCTTAATTTTTTTTTCTCCATGTGTTTAGGAAGTATCGGCTCCATCTTTTTAATGAACGCTCAGTGTACTTGCACATTCGATTACACAGTGTGTCCCCAGAAGGACCTAACTATACCCATAAACTTCCTTATTTCGAATTTTAGGAAGAAAAGACGTTCTTACGTTCTTGATAAAAAAGTTTTGCTTCTTGTAGGTGAGTCCTCAACAACTCTCAAAATTTCGAAATAACATACGGGATGGTGAGATCGAGGTACTTTATACTTAACCAAAATCACGTTGTCTCGATTTACAACCAGCCTGTATGTTATTTCGTTTCGAAATTTTGGTAGTTGTTGAGGATTCGCTAGAAGAAGCAAAACTTTCTATGAAGAATAACATTTCTTCCTAAAATTTGAAATAAGGAAGTTTATACGTAATAGTTAGGTCTATCCGGGGACACACTGTATAATCTAAACGATTTAAATCTAAGAATTTTAAAATTTTCTGCCGTAAACAAATGTCTTTGCGACGACTCTATTCATTCTTTACACTGCACATTTAAGTTAGCTATTTATTATTTTCTTTTTAATAAAGCTTTATTCTGTATTCTGTAATTTTCAAGAACAACCTCCGATGGATGGCGTTTTAAATAATCGTCATCGTGACAACATTAACTGTTTTTTTAAACATATAAAATAGCGACATCTTACTATCGCTTTTTGACCTAACATTGCAGTAGGATAGACAAATTAAAGCGGGATTTGCTCCTAATATGTCCCCCATGCAAGGCGGCCATGCTTGCTGTCAAAGTATAATGAAAGATTTTAGAAAAATTTTGTGCAAATCGTTTTTGATTGCAGTGAGAACCTCGAGCAGCCTCTGGACAGCTGTTTCAGCCCTGCTTGGGAATGTCGAGCTACGTCTCTGCTGAAGAAGCCCCAAGCAGGGCTGAAACAGCTGTCCAGAGGCTGCTCGAGGTTCTCACTGCAATCAAAAACGATTTGCACAAAATTTTTCTAAAATGTTTTTTTAAAATTATAATTTAATACAATTAATTTGTGTATAAATTAATCGTTTTTCTAAGATTGAAAATTACAAGTAAAAAGTTTTTTTTTTAACTTGAAACGGACAAATCAATCAATCAACTTCGTTCTTGAAAATTGCGTCAGTCAAAAAATACAATTTGAATGTTTTTTTTTTAATTTAAATCTCGAGGTTTTGCTTTTTACATTTCTTGCGGTGGAGAATTTCTCTTTCCCCTCCCTTCTCTCTTAGCCGCAATAATTCCTTTTGAAAAAAATTGAAAATTTACCAAAAATTGAAAGACTTACATAAGAAATAAAGATCGGTTAAAAAAATGCAGAAATAATTTTCCTTTATTTTCACGTATTTTTTTTTGAATTGTCAACTTTAGGCTTTAGATTCCTATAAAATAAATCGTCTTATATGAGGAGACTGGGACTCGTTTTGGCTGCCTTCCGGCTACTGGTTACAAAGCCGGACTCTTATTGGTTGTGTGTTGGATTGATTTCGTTTTGATCTCAGTACGCGTATTAAGCAAAACTCATTCTTTGGTTTTTGAAACTGTATAGCATATATAGACCGTGGTTTGAGGAATGATTTTATTGATTTACCCAACTCAACCCAATGGTTTTTAAGAGAACCACCATGTCGAAGCAATTTTTTGAAAATTTTGTTGCAAGTCGTTTTTGATCCCTCTAGCATCTTTTGTATAGCTGTTTCGGCCCTGTTTGGGGCTTCATCGGTAAAAGCGATTGCAGGACGTCGCTACTTAATCTTTTCATAATTTTTTTGCTTATTAACGGCTGTACATACAGGGTGCTGCACTTCGAAACGCAACATAGGAAATCCCATGTTAATTTAAAGGTGATCGAATAGTGGCTTCCCTAATTATTTTACAGAAAAATTCCATTTAAAGTAGTCTTTAAGATGAATCTCTCTGTGAAGCTTGAGAATCTTTCATTCCCTCAGTTTCAAGATATTTAAAAAAGATTCTGTAACGAAATTCAATTTTGCTGTAAAATAATTAGGGAAACCTAAACCTTTAAATTAACATGGGATTCCCATAAGTTGCGTTTTAAAATGTAGCACCCTGTATATCGGATTTAAATTGATTTAAGAAAAATAAAACTGAGCAGAAACAGCAAAAATTTACGCGCCATTTGATCCTAATTAAAGCATTTAGTAAAAAGTTTTACGCGCATAGGCAAATTGATTGATTTGAAAGTTTTGGGCGAATATGTAATATAAATTTATCCGCTACCGCCTCGCTTGATTTGTCGCATTTAATTTTTTGATTTGTATGGAATCTTTTGTTCATTTTGTCGCGGTTACATCGTCTCTTAACGATCGAGTTTCGACACCTCCAGGAGACCGGATCACTTTCGAGAACGTTACCAGCGGCTTTCTTTTCGTTTTTTCTTTTTTTTTCTCTGTCATGTTACGCTCTACTACGACCATTTTTGTAGAACATACTTTTGAAGGCACGAACGCTGATTTTTTCGAGAAAAAACCTGCGCGAAAATTTTGATGAAATCCCACGTTGCAAATGGATGGAAATTTTCTGTTTAAGGCAAGAAGAGGGTGCGATTAATTCTGAGGCAATCGATTTATTAAACATAGAGAGCGCGCATGAAATTGTTTTGAAATATCCACAGAGAAACTTTTGATATGAACTTAATTGGATCATAAATTTCACTTTTGAAGCTTCCTTGTCTAGCACGAGGCAGGATAATAGAACCTGTTTTGTAATGGTATTGACAATGAATCTACCAAGAGTGGTAATTGGGTTAACGGCGTTTAACTTTTCTCTCTCATTATTTGCCATCAATTACCATCTGATGTACACAATAAAATTGTTCACGTTCTCTGCATTAAACATTTTTAATTTGAATAAATAACTGGAAGCCTATAGCTTTTACCGTCATCATCATCGTCACAACTGTTCATTTTCTTTATGAATGGGCGTTATTGCTATGTATTGCCACAACAGAAGAACGTTTATTATTAATCAGCCAGTCACTTCTTAAATAACCGGGTACACTTTAATGAAAATCGTTTATTACAATTTCGAAATTAAAATCGAACAGAAACATGTGGTTTATCAATCACGTTCTACTGTAAGATTGCTTCAGGAAATGTCAACGAGGAAATCAATTTTCCGGTTTAACCGGAAACCGCCGTCTTTGTGTTGGATTTTTTTTCTTCTTCAAGTGTACTTCAGGAAATTCCTTTTTTGGCATAATCTTCTTCTTCCGGTTTAATCGGAACTTGCTATTATCTTTCAGAAAAATATCAGCTCTTTCCGAGCACAGAATTTGAATCGCCAATCATTATTTTATTATTGAAGTTTGTTCTTGTCCGATGAGATTAAATAAACTTTGTACTCATTATTTTATTAATTGAAAAATAAGGTATTTACTTTAGTCGGTGAAGAAAGTAGAGTCCGTTCAATTAAAGAAGCGACTATGACGTCATGACAACTGCGGCTGCGCGAAGGATGACTTCATAAACACGTGAAGGAGGAGCTAACTCTTTGTGTTTCTTTTCGCAAAAAAACAAATCGTGAAGTTTAATCAATCGATTTAATAAAGTTAAACAGAAAATCGTGTGGTTATCCACGTGCTCAAATCAAAGGACAATAATGACGGGTTTTGTAACTGAATGAACTCTACTTTGTCACCTCGTATCCATGACGTCACCCAAAAATACAGTTTCCTTTCAAAATCCGACTCTTCTCTTTATTAGTCTTCACTCAATCGTTTATATTGCTTTTCGACGCTTTTTAATTACACTTTCTTTAGTCCGTTGTATGTATGCATGAAGTACTTTCTGCTTTATCCATTAATTCATCATAAAATAAAATAAAATACCGATTGTTTCATTGTAACTTGAAAATGTTATAAAACTATTATCAAAGTACGGCGATTCCTAGGAGAAAACAAGACGAGCGTCGTTTGTGTTGCCTTTTGATACTTTTTAATTACACCTTCTTTTCTTTGTTGTGTTACACGAGGTGTTTTCTTCTCAACTAAATGTGGAAAATGCATTAATTCATCATACAGAGCGTTAATAAATTATTTAGATCAACTTTCGCTATGAAATTTTTAACGTACGTTAATTTCTTACGATTAGTGCAAATGAAGATACTGTTTTGTCAAAAAATAATGAAAAGACTGAGGCTGACGGAGCGGAAAAGAAATCGCAGATGAAGATTTGAAGGAATAACCGAGATTTCGACAATAAATCGTCAAGTTAAAGTGCACAGCAAGAGTTAATATAAATAATTTAATAACGCAATGTAGAATAAGATGAAATACCGATTGTTTTATTGAAGCTTGAAAATGCTCGACTACTATTGTCAAAACCCGGCGATTTCTAGGATATCTGGTAAAAACTAGCAGAACATGTTGATTTTATCGTTTGTATATTACCTTTTGGTGTTTAATCACACTTTCCCTTTCCCGTTGTGTGTCAATTAATGTATTTTCTACTTTCCTTCTCAATTCATCCATTAATTAATCATAAAATAAGATGAAATACCGATTGCTTCCTTGCAACTTGGAAATATGCTAATATTTTTACAATCCGGCGGTTTCTAGGATATCTGGTAAAAATTTGACGAGTGCGAGGACGCACAATGCCATACAAACTGTACAGCGGAAAAGTTTAATTATTATTAAAGTTAGTTTTGCCTGGGTTTGTCATACTCATAAAACGATGTAATTAATTTTTTTTCAATATTATACTGGTTTTTGTTGGGGTGCGAGAGCATGTGCTGAGTTTAGTGGTTGTTCAAAGTAGTTTTAAAACGACAGAAATTCTCACGTATGAAACAACTTATATTTTATTTTCTTAACATGACATCACAGTTATCCACATTTACAAATTAATACAAATCATAGATAACGTGGTCTATGGAGTCCCAACAGTTTTTACTGGATATCCTAAGAATCGCCGGGCTTTAATTACAAATAGGTAAAGTTAATTTTGCTTGAGTTTGTCATAATCGAAAACGATGTAATGAACTTTTTTCTGGCGGTTGACATTGAACGAACGAATGCATTACATCACGACAGTCAATAGAAAAAAATTGGTATGTCACGTTATGTAACTTCAAACATCACGTAGTACGTGGACATGGTGACTGAGCACGAAATTAAAAAAAAAAAAACTCTGTTAAAAATTGTGCGTTAGCACAATGGCGACACCGCAACAACAAACTGCAACGGTACTTTCGAATTGCCCAATCCTTTCCTCTTTTAACACCCGGATGATTCGAAAAGAAAATTCAAATTCCGAAAAAAAACAGCGCAATAAAATTGATAAATTACAATTTACGTTCGATCACGTTCAGAAATTGAAATTATTTATCGCTCTGTCATGAATCACTCAGGAATATGTATTGCTGCTCTTGCTGTGCAAATTTCTAAAGCCGCGGCCATATGTTCGTATGTACACGGTCGACAAATTTGCTTTCGCAACGCGGTTATTAATGTGCGGCGTTGGAAACGGAGCGAGTGAAAACGAAAAATGCTGAAAACGCGCTTGAATTATTGGAAAGTCAGGGTTGTGTGAATTTTTTTGACTGAAAAAATTGATTTAAATGTGTGGCAACATCAACAGAAATATCGACACGTGTGTATCATGTTCTTCACGTCTTGGGTCGGATAATGATCAGGCCTAAGACCACTCCGAGAATGATCATAAACAGGCCTAAGACGGGCCCGAGAATGATCATGATCAGGCCCAAGACGGGCCCGAGAATGATCCCGATTGGGGTTTTGACGACTTTAATATTTTTTCTGATGTTAATAAAATTAATATCACCTGCGATAATTACAGTAGTAATAATTTGTTCTAAGAAGTTCGAAATAACATAGGGGATGGTGAGATCGAGGTACTTTATTCTTAACCAAGTTTCACGTTGTTTCGATTTACAACCATCCTGTATGTTATTTAATTTCGAAATTTTGGTAGTTGTTGAGGATTCGCTAGAAGAAGCAAAACTTTTTATGAAGAATGACTTTTCTTCCTAAAATTCGAAATAAGGAAGTTTATACGTAATAGTTAGATCCATCCGGAGACACACTGTATAATCTAAACGATTTAAATCTAAGAATTTAAAAATTTTCTGCCGTAAACAAATGTCTTTGCGACGACTTTATTCATTCTTTGCACTGCACATTTAAGTTGCCTATTTATTATTTTCTTTTTAATAGAGCTTCATTCTGTGTTCTTGTAATTTTCAAGAACAGCCTCCGATGGATGGCGTTTTAAATAATCGTCATCGTGACAACTTTAAGTGTTTTTTAAATTTATAAATTAATCGTTTTTAGAAGCTTGAAAATTACGTCAGTCAAAAAATACAATTTGGTTTTTTTTTTTTTTTTTAATTTAAACCTCGAGGTCTTGCTTTTTACATTTCTTGTGGCGGGGAATTTCTCTTCCCCTCCCTTCTCTCTTAGCAGCAATAATTCCTTTTGAAAAAAATTGAAAATTTACCAAAAATTGAAAGCCTTACGTATGAAATAAAGATCGGTTAAAAAAATGTAGAAATAATTTTCCTTTTTTTTTGAATTCTCAACTTTAGGCTTTAGATTTAGTCACGGATGTGTGAATTTTTTTTGACTGAAAAAATTGATTTAAGTGTGTGGCTATGTCAACAGAAACATCGACATCTGTACATCATGCTCTTCACGTCTTGGGTCGGATAATGATCAGGCCTAAGACCACTCCAAGAATGATCATAAACAGGCCTAAGACGGGCCCGAAAAAGATCATAATCAGGCCTAAGACGGGCCCGAGAATGATCCCGATTGGGGTTTTGACGACTTTAATATTTTTTCTGATGTTAATGAAATTAATATCACCTGCGATAATTACAATAGTAATAATTTGTTCTAAAAAGTACGAAACAACGCAGTTACATGCAAGACACGTCACTAACGTTTCTCGAATGTTTACCTGCAAATATTCAAGCAGGCTTCTTTCACAAGTGAAACAAAACGCTCTAGTTGAAGCGGGTGCATTAGACTTCGGCAAATTTCAACGTAAACGTTGACGAACAAGATAAAATAGCGACATCTTACGCTCGCTTTTTCACCTGACATTGCAGCGAGCGTAAGATGTCGCTATTTTATCTGTTCATCACTCTTACATCGCAATTGCGAATAAATTGGACAAGTAGTTTTTGTTTGCAGTGGGAATGTCGAGCTACGTCTCTGCTGACGAAGCCCCAAGCAGGGCTGAAACAGCTGTAGAGGCTGCTCGAGGTTTTCACTGCAATCAAAAACGATTTGCACAAAATTTTTGTAAACGTTGACCTTGATGTGGTTCAAAAATTCAGTATCACAACCTTTAACTGCTGCTTCATTGGAATATAACTTCATTGTATGCCAAGGTCACAGCTTGACTTCCATGGACGAAATGTAGATTTCTCATCTACGCGAACGCACGGATGAGTTGTGGCAAAAGGTGAACAAAGAATGACATGAATCAAAAACAATTCGAAATATCGGAAATGTTCCGCCGGAAAAGAATGTTAAGGGCAACTAAAAATAAATGCAGAAAATAAGTAATAAATCGACGAAAATAATGCAAGAGAATCGGGTTGTTCAGAGAACAAAAAAGTGCAAAGAATAAAGTAAACGAAACGAAAAAAAAGAACAAACATTTCGCTCGTCGTTTATAAGGCGAGGATAGCTGACAGAAGAGAGCAGTAATACAGAGAATCAAAAGAGGAGGATTGGATGAATAGAAACGAAAAAAAAACGTTTTTTTTTTCTGACAGAAAACGCTTGACAATCAAAGTAACAATCTACATGAAAAAAGAGACACAATGAATAAAAAGAAATCGATTATTTCATCCGCACGGAATGAATATTAATAATCGGGGGAAAGAATTCTGGCTACTTAGGTCCGGTTTCACCATCACAGTTTAACTTTAAACTTCGCTTTATTCCCATAGTAACAATTGCAAAGATAATTGTTTCCATAGGAATAAATCGGAGTTTAAAGTTAAACTGTGATGGTGAAACCGGGCCTTAGTATTGTACGCTTTTTACACCGAATGTACTATTTACTCGTGCCATCTTTCCGCAGCTCCGCCGATGCGTCGAGTTGTTATTGAGTGGGAGGGGGGAAGGACTCCGAGCCGAGCGTTCTCACTTCGAAGAAATTGTTGTGGGCGGGGCTAATACAGTCTGAGCATTAAATTTTCGTACTGTTCGCGGAAAAAGTGACCCGAATTCTTCCGACTTTATTGCTGAAACATCTTGTAAATTCAGTTCCCGTGTCTATTTCAGGATTTAGAAGCTTGATTATAAGGCCGCAATTTTTTTCTTGCTTCTTTAATGAAGAAAGTAACTTTTTTTGGAAATCGAAAATGAAAATGGAAATTAAATCAGAAGTACTATCGTAAACAGTGGATTGTATTTTGTTTAGTTTTCGATGAAGAGAGAAAATAATGTAAAAGACGACCGAATTTTCGATTTTCTTTTGTTTAAGATCTTTCTGAAATGAAGAAGGAGTCGAGTCTTTCTGCTTAATCGAAGACAAATATTAGAATTAACGACAGATTATTATAAACAAATGAACGTCTTTTGTTTTTTTTTCGTTTTTTGTTTTTACTCGAAAGAACGAAAATCAAAAATGCTTTGTCTCTATTAACAGATATTTACTTCGGTAGTTCGGTTGTTTTTTTTCGTCTTTTGTTTTCGACGGAAGAATGAAAATCAAAAGTTTTCTCTCTATTATATTTCCTTCAGTACATGTTTTTTTTTCTTCTTTCGTTTTCGACGAAAGAACAAAAAATTAAAAGTTTTCTCTATTAACAGACATTTACTTCAAAACATGTTTTTTTTTTCGTCTTTTGTTTCCGACGAAAGAACGAAAATCAAAAGTTTTCCGTTCTATTATAATCCAAAATGAAAGAGTGACATTCACTGTCAAAATTTAGTTACATACAGGAATACCACCTCCTCACCACACTTTCACGACATACTGCGATTACAAATAAATAAAGAACAGTTTATAAATTCAAAATATTGA
The DNA here is from genome assembly GCA_036172665.1 of Prosopocoilus inquinatus. Classification (NCBI taxonomy): domain Eukaryota; kingdom Metazoa; phylum Arthropoda; class Insecta; order Coleoptera; family Lucanidae; genus Prosopocoilus; species Prosopocoilus inquinatus. The sequence goes on along the minus strand of CM069871.1, from coordinate 8,869,826 downwards.
GAATATCAGCTGTTAGACGATTTATTTTTAATACGGAAACACCCCGTATAGTCGATTTGTTCTTTGCTTAATTAAAATAAAGGCAGAAAAATACAAGGAAAGGAATTTGCCAATTAAAACCTGTTTCAATTAATTTCTCCCACTTGTTTTTAATCCTGAGACACCCTGTATATTCGGTCAGTTCTTTCTTGATTTAATACAGATTTAGAAGCTCAATCAAAGAAATAATATTTGCTTCTTCGAAAGCTTAACTAGTTTGCTCTCGAACGAGCTTCAAAAACGGTCCCTTCCTCGAAAATATTCGCGTGGTGAATCCCCCAAAAATAACTTTCAAATTTGACACTGAGTTAATTGCAGCGCTGCGAATGTAAATTATGATTAAACTGTTTTGTCTTTGCAAGCCTAATTAAGTCGGCGATTTTCCAGATACACTTTTACGCCGTTTTACGGCGAATTAGTTGCGCAAGCCCCGAGAGTTATCAATATTATTACGATTTCGTTTGCCCAAGAGATTAATTTTGCTGTTCATCCGAGCGAGGAGGCGGCGGCGGCATTTCTGCGCGGCCGCCGTTCCTGAAACGGAGCATGGGATTTGCGATTTCGCAAACGCATTTCGTTCGAAATGTGTTCGTTTTTTTTTTAATCGAATTTTTGAGCCGCTTTACTGAGCTTTTGATCGCGAAATGAAAGCGTTGATCGTTAAAAAGGTGTTGTTGTGAATTCGCCCATTAACACTTCTTGCAATTGCAACAAATCCTGACGACGATTATGATTTTTATAATTGTCTCCCGAGTGCATTATTTCGCCAGGATCAGTCATTATCCGGCTGCAGGATATGACGACTATCTATTACAGTGCAAAGCTCCTTGATGTGTCATAGTCGTAACAATACTCTGTGAAATCACAACCGCCGCCACCATTAGATATTGTATGGTTACGTAATGTAGCGTGTTAGTTTGCTATCTGTCAATGTTCCCGACATTGCTTATCCGAAGTTTGTTTAAGCGCGTAATTACCGTCCTACGAAATGATTCGAAAGACGGAGATAAAACGATTTTATGTGCTGACAGGGTCGATGCAGTCTGCAGTTTAAAGTTTAGAAAAAAAGGACAAGAAAGTCCGTTTAATCATTTGCAGTCTAATAAGTTTGAGAAAATCAGCTATCGTATTACGTTCCGGCTGTTCAAACACTTTCAGTTTTATACTGAATAGAATTGTAGAAAAAATTTCGAAGCGAAAAAAAAAACACTCTCGAGATTTAAAGTCTTTAGCTTGTAGAGCGATTAAATCGTCTTTTGTCTTCGTTATTATTAAGAAGGTATCGTTCTTTTTTTTTAATGAAATCGATCATCTTTTGTTTTATTTTTCTTTAAAAATATAGTACCTACACCTCAATATTTGTCATAAAACTGATGGTCTTTTGTTTTATTTTCTTTGATCAACGCATTGGAATCGACCGTCTTTTGTTTGTACCAACGGTCAACATTTGTCATAAAACCGATGGTCTTTTGTTATTTTCTTTTATCAATGCTTTGGAATCGACCGTCTTTTGTTTGTACCAACGGTCAACATTTGTCATAAAACCGATGGTCTTTTGTTATTTTCTTTTATCAATGCTTTGGAATCGACCGTCTTTTGTTTGTACCAACGGTCAACATTTGTCATAAAACCGATGGTCTTTTGTTATTTTCTTTGATCAACGCTTTGGAATCGACCGTCTTTTGTTTGTACCAACGGTCAACATTCGTCATAAAACCGATGGTCTTTTGTCGTCAACGCATTGGAAGCGACCGTCTTTTGTTTTCGGTAGCTATTATTAAAAAAATCTCGGTCTTTTCTCCAATGAAATCGATCATCTTTTGTTTCGTGTTTTTTTTTTTTTTTTAATATAGTACTGTCAACGTTTGTCATAAAACCGATGATCTTTTTTTGTTTTCTGCGATGAACACAGTGTGATCGAACGTCTAGTGTTTTCGGTATTATTAGGAAGACGTCGGTTATTTTTTTTTTTAGTGAAATCGATCATCTTTTGTCTCGTATTTCTTAAGAAATACATTCAACGTTTGTCGTAAAACTGATGATCTCTTCTTTTGTTTTCTGTTATAAACGCAATGATATCGATCGTGTTTTTTTTTAGTATTATTAAAGGTATCGATCTCTTTTTTTCCAGTGAAAACGATCATCTTTTGTTTCGTTCTTAAAAAAATAGTACGGACATCGTTTCTTTTACAACCGACGATCTTTTGTTCTATTTTCTGTAACAAACGCAGTGGAATTGATCATCTTTTGTTTTCCCATGTTTTTCTCGACAAAGAGAAAAAATGCGAAAGGTGATCAATTTCTTTTTTTTGACGAAATTGATTACATTTTGTTTTATTCTTCTTAAAAAAAAATAATAAAATGATCTTTTTTGGTCTCTTTTTGTGATAAACGCAGTGCAACGGATTGTCTTTTGTTTTCGGTTATTTTTGAATAAATTTTGAATAAAGGAAAAAAGTGTGAAAAGCGCTTTTTTTTTGGTTATCGATTATCTTTTGTTTTGGTTCTCTTAAAAAAAAAAATAATACGACGATCTTTTGTTTCTGCTTCTGTGACAAATACAGTGGAATCGATCGTCATTTGTTTTTTGTGTAAAAACAGAGAAAAAATATGAAAGATAATTAACATTTTTCTTTTTTAGTGAAGTCCATTTCCTTTTGTTTTGTTTTTCTTTAAAAAAGAAAAAAAATAGTACGGTCCGCGTTTGTCTGAAAACCGAAGATATTTTGTTTTGTTGTCTGTGAGAACAAGCGCGAAGGAATTGATCGTCTTTTGTTTTCGGACTGCTTTTGGATACAGAGAAAAAAACGTGAAAGCCGATCAATTTGTTTTCTTTTTTGGGAAATAGATGATTTTTTTTTCGTTGCTTTTTTGAAAAAAATATCACGGTCATCGATCTTTTGTTTTATTTTCTATGACAAACGTGGAATTCAAAGATCATCTTTTGTTTTTCCATGTGTTTTTCGATAAAGAGAAAAAATGCGAAATTTCTCCTTTTTTTTTGGCGAAATTGATTACTTTTTGATTTATTCTTCTTAAAAAAAAATAATAAAATGATCTTTTTTTGGTCTCTTTTTCTGTGATAAACGCAGTGGAACAAATTGTCTTTTGTTTTCGGTTTATTTTCGAATAAAGAAAAAAAAATGTGAAAAGCGTTTTTTTTCCTTGCGAAATCGAATATCTTTTATTTTGGTTCTCTTAAAAAAATAAATAATACGACGACCTTTTGTTGTTTTCTTTTTGTGACAAATGCAGTGGAATCGATAGTCATTTGTATTTTGTATAATAACAGAGAAAAATATGAAAGATAATCAACATCTTTCTTTTTAGTGAAGTTGATTTCCTTTTGTTTTGTTTTTCTTAAAAAAAAAAACTAGTACGGTCCGCGTTTGTCTGAAAATCAATGATCTTTTGTTTTGTTGTCTGTGACAACAAGCGCGAAGGAATCGATCGTCTTTTGTTTTCGGTCTGCTTTTTGATACAGAGAAAAAACGTGAAAACCGACCGATTCGCTTTTTTTTGGGAAGTCGATCGGTTTTTGTTTCGTCGTTTCTAGAAAAAAATAGCACGGTCATCGTTTGTCTTAAACCCGACGATCTCTTGTTTTATTTTCTGTGACGAACGCAGTAGAATTGATAATCTTTTGTTTTCCCATGTGTTTTTCGATAAAGAGAAAAAATGGGAAAGGGGATCAATTTCTTTCTTTTTTTTGGCGCAATTAATTATATTTCGTTTTATTCTTCTTTAAAAAAAAATAAGAAAATCTTTCTTTGGTCTCCTGGTTTCTATGATAAACGCAGTGGACCGGATTGTCTTTTGTTTTCGATTTATTTTTGAATAAAGAAAAAGAAATGTGAAAAGCGTTATTTTTTGCAAAATCGATAATCTTTTGTTTTGATTTTCTTTAAAAAAAAATACGACGATCTTCTGTTTTTTTCTTTTCTGTGACAAATGCAGTGGAATCGATCGTCATTTGTTTTTTGTATAATGACAGAGAAAAAATATGAAAGATAATCAACTTCTTCTTTTTAGTGAAATCGATGGTCTTTTGTTTTGTTTTTCTTAAAAAAAAAATGGTACACGTTTGTCTGAAATTCTATGATCTTTTGTTTTGTTGTCTGTGACGGAATCGATCGTCTTTCGTTTTCGGGCTGCTTTTGGATACAGAGAAAAAACGTGAAAGCCGATCGATTTTTTTTTTGGGATATCAACGATTTTTTGTTTCGTTGTTGAAAAGCGTTTTTTGCTAAATCGATTATCTTTTGTTTTGGTTCTCTTACAAAAAATACGGCGATCTTTTGTTTTTTCTTTTCTGTGACAAATGCAATGGAATCGATCGTCATTTGTTTTTTGTATAATGACAGAGAAAAAATATGAAAGATAATCAACTTCTTTTTTTTAGTGAAATCGATTGTGTTTTGTTTTGTTTTTCTTAAAAAAAAAATAGTACGGTACACGTCTATCTGAAAATCGATGATCTTTTGTTTTGTTGTCTATGACGGAATCGATCGTCTTTTGTTTTCGGGCTGCTTTTGGATACAGAGAAAAAACGTGAAAGCCGATCGATTTTTTTTTGGGATATCAACGATCTTTTGTTTCGTTGTTGAGAAGCGTTTTTTGCAAAATCGATTATCTTTTGTTTTGGTTCTCTTACAAAAAATACGGCGATCTTTTGTTTTTTCTTTTCTGTGACAAATGCAATGGAATCGATCGTCATTTGTTTTTTGTATAATAACAGAGAAAAAATATGAAAGATAATCAACTTCTTTTTTTTAGTGAAATCGATTGTGTTTTGTTTTGTTTTTCTTAAAAAAAAAAATAGTACGGTACACGTCTATCTGAAAATCGATGATCTTTTGTTTTGTTGTCTATCACGGAATCGATCGTCTTTTGTTTACGGGCTGCTTTTAGATACAGAGAAAAAACGTGAAAACCGATCGGCTTTCTTTTTTTTTAGGAAGAGTCGATCGTCTTTTGTTTTGACTCTTCTTTAGGAAAAAATAGTAAATACGACGTGTTTTGTGTTCAGTATGTTTTCGAGACGAAAAAAATAATTACGCATCACTACCTAAATTTCGTCAAAAAAAAATAAAATCGACGCAAACGAGATTCGTCTTAATCTGCATGGCCTCTGCGTTTGATGATATTTTTTCTCTAACGCTTAGTGAAGCCGATCAGCTTTTGCTTTTTTGCCTCTTTCGACGCGGAAACAACGGTCAAAAGTGTTTTTGTTTTTTTTCCTTTTGCTTTCGCAAAGAAACCGACATTCTGAGCAGGAATTTGTTTGTTTTTAAATAAGACGCAATTGTTAACCGAATGTGTGGAAACACGCCTGGCGCGAGGCGAGTCGGCCGTGACCGAAAAACACCTGCTTCCGTTTCGCAACAGGTCGATTCAACTTGCAGACTTTTGACTCGCAATTCTCAACAATTCGGATCACACAAGCAGCTGGAGATTTGCGTTCAACAACTCAGTAGAATTGAACTGACTTTTGAACAATATATGATTAGTGTGATCGTGATAAAAGGTTTGTCGGACAAAAATTAATCAGTGGTGATTAATTTTCAGTACAGAATGGTGTTTCTTCTCTTCATAAAATTATTTCGTACCGTTTTGTCTGATTTATTATACTTATTTTGAAATTATTTTCCTTTTTCTTGCTTTCTAAGTGTGAAGTTGCAAAGCTGCGACAACGTTCTCTATTTTTGTGACAACCGTCCCGTGCCACTTAGATATTACGATAAGCAAATATAACAACAAAAAGCAAACAGTTTCAAAGCGAAGCAATAATTCTCAGTGCGTGATAATGTTGACTAATACGGCATACGCGAGAACAGTATGCTTCACTGCGCTAATTGACAAGGTACTTTCACTATTTTACCTCTGAAAGGAACAGTAAACATGAAATTACTTAATGGGCCGGGCGCTTAATGAAAATCGGCGATTTGTTGTGGTGGCGAACACAATCATAATCAGTTTTATTTAGAGGTTTTTTTTCTTCTTTTCCTCCGAGAGTTGATGCAACACTAAACTTTCATACTTACTTACTTTTTTTTTCTATTAAACAGTTTTGTTGTTCTCTGTTTCTGATCCCAAGAGGAAAATCAAAATTTTTACAAACGAAAGAAAACGGGTTACAATCGTAAGCCATCTGTCGCCGTCGAGATTTCTCTCACCTCCTCTGTCGTTTTCCTTTTTCCCCCCCGTGCGTCGCATTAATTTTCTTTTCATTCATAAACCTTAGTCACTTATTCAGTCGATCTACTTTATCTAAAATACAACGTGTTGTAACAGCTGTCGAAGCTTAAACGCCCTGTCGAGATGGTTTCTTTTTTAATTAATCCGCTAATTGAACGTTAATTTGGCGTTCGTGCATCGCGCCTTGACTCGCTCTGATTGCCCGTTTTCTTTAGGTTTCACTTTTTTGTTATTATTATTTTTTTTGAAATAAACTTTTGTTTCAGTTATTCAATTATGAGACTAATTTAGCAATAAAAAAAACTACGTGCACTTCTAAAACAGCGGTTTCGCCAAGTTAAAACGATTTATTCATGCAAGAAGTATCATTTCATAATTCGTTGGTTTATTAATTTATTAACTTTATTATAAAATTTTGTAATCGTTTGTTGATCACAATGAAATTCTATGGAGAGCTGTTTCGGGACTATTTGGAGTCTCTTCAGTGAGGGAATAGCTCAAAAACTCCAATGGAATCTTACCGATTTGTTTTAATTTACAGCCGAAAGTTAGTAATAGCCTCTAAGTTTATAGAAAATCATTCTAAATTTAATTTCAAATATTTGGAATAATCAAGTCAAGCAAGAATTGCATTCCGTCAGCGATCAAGATTGTCAAAAATTGTCATTTACATTATTAAAAAAAAGATTATAGGAGATTCTAAAATTTCGAATGGATCGATCATATCTGAAATAAAAATATAAAGTTTACTTGTGGATGCTTTTTATTGTGCACTGGAGAAACAATGAATTTATTCTTGATTTTATCACCGCCCTGTATACATAAAACTAAAAGAATTCGCTCGTTTTTTTTTTGTTAATCGGTCAATACCAAAAACGCAGATACATTATGCTACAGAAATAATCAATTTAAATGAAAATGCAAAGATGTATAGTCTAATCATCATCAGGGGGTAAACACCTTCTAATTTTTTTTTTTTTTAATTAATCCAATGTGAAATTTTGAATTAATTTAAATTTAATTTGCTCTTAACGTGTTCGTGATTGTCTTTTACGCGAAGTAGACATCGATTTTCGGTGTATAAGTTTAAAGGAAATTCTATTTTTAATACTTTTTAATTTTTCCACAATTCTGACGTTAGTTTGATTTAATTAAAAAAATAGATCTACGATTTTATTGATTATTTTGATTCTACCACATTTACAAAAAAAAAAAAAAATAGTAATAACTGGAATAATATATTATGTAAAATGATTAGAATGAAAATTCGATACGAGTAGAACCACGTGTAGATCGAATTTTCATTCTAACCGAGTAACAGACTGTCTTTTCTCCACGACCAGAAAGTATGAATCAAAATCAATTAAATCTGAACAAAACAAGTTGTTTATTGAAACAATTACATTACATTGTTTTAATTAATTTATCTTAGGACAGCAAGGACGCCGCGTTTACATCTGACACCGGCAATTTTAAAATCCATGGCAATCTATGTATTTCGTTGAGCATAATTATGGAATAATATATTCTATAACTTGATATAGAATGAAAATACATACGAAAATACAAAATAGCTAAGAAGAAAGAGTTTTAGAATAAATATTCCATCTCAAGAGTGAGAATTTTTACTTTCGATTATTAAAAATGATTTCGGAATTATTACATTCAAAAATAGTCGTGGAGAAAATTGTTTTTTCGAACCTGTTAGTTTAAGTGCAACTATAAAATGAAGTAGTACATAAGAATGTTGGAAAGTTAATGAAAATTTATTATCACAATTATCCGGATAACTGTCTAACTAGACCGACGCGGATATCCTTCAATTCATTCGCATTTTGAAGAATCCGGATACGAGTTTTCACACGAATTTTCACGCTATTCTTATCCGGTATTTAAGTTCAAAGAATTTTAAACAAATTGCCAAACAAACACTTACATTACATACCTGGAGGATATTATTATATTAATAAATAAAAATCAGTTACAATGTTAATAACAACCGCAATTTTCTTATCGCAAAACGTATTCTTTAGTTATATTCAGTTTATATCAGAAAAAAAATTTTAACAATTGATTTTTTTATTTTGTATTGGTCGATTTACAATCGTTTAGATGTAATCGTTATTGAATGTTTTTTTCTTTGCAAGTAGTGCTGCGGTTAGCTGTTTTTTGAGAGTTTCCAGCGATTTTTTCTACCTAATCCTTTGATGCTTGAATGCATAACTAATTAGTTTTGATACGTTCAGATATTAAACAAGATTATCTGCCAGCGAATTTCGAAAAAAAAGAGAAAAAGCGGTGCTTACCGGCAAAGAAATACGTAATTGTTTAACGGAAATAATTACCGCTTTCTTCGCCGTGCTGAAATTCCAGAAATTAATTTAAAACAAAATTTCACTGTTCACAGAATTTTTGTATTTTGTCCTTTGAATACTTGAAACTTGCTTTTACTTAATATTAAAAAATAATAATAACTTTAATTATGTGTATAATAAATTATGCCTACATTTCCAAATGTCTCTTTCCCTTTTTCGGATAAAAGTTTTTAATAATCAATTTCTCTTTCAATTCTTCAATAGTTCTTTCATATCATTTTATATTTATTAAGTGTAGTATATTCATTATTAAAATATTTATAGTTGGTTATGACTTGCATATTTTTGGAAATTTTACATTGTATTGGCGGGATTATCTCACAATGCTATTCTCAGGGTTGCCAGATTTTTTTGAAGGGAATGTCGCCGCCGTTGCGTTGACAAAATGTGGCCAAAAAGCGCCATTTTTTTCTAAAGTCAAAGACAAAAAAAACAAAACAAAAAATCGTCGATTTGGGATATCAAAAATCAGAACAAATAAAAAACAAACGAAACCTTAAAAAAATTAGAAACAAAAGAGAAAAAAAGAGCAGCGGCACCAAAATAATACAGGGCGTGAAGTGAACAAAAAAAAACAAAAGAAGATCGACAATACGAAACTGAACGAGAGAGAAACAACGATCTTGCGGACGAATCAAAAAATTCTTGGAAAATTAAAGCAAACTGTAAAAAACGTCAGTAATACGAAAAAAAAAGAAACAAAAGCGAAAAAGAAACGAAATACAGTATGCAAAACAAAAGATCAGAAATGAGACGCAAAACAAACGAAAAACGTTGAACTATAAACAAGCTCCGGGAAAATGCGAAAAATTATTTCTATAAGAAAGGAAAAAGAAAAATGCATAGTACGAAAGCATAAATCAAAAAAAAAAAAAAAAAACAAAATAAAACTGACGATTAAGGTGAACAAAAACCAAATGAATTTCCAGACAAAAATTTAAAAAAAATCTAGTAGAAAAAATAATAAAAGTGTGAAGGAACAAAATGTAACAAATCAATTTGATAAAAATATTTAAAAATCGTGAAATACGACTGCATAAAATAAATTTAAAAAAAAGTACCAGAATACTAAGATGCTGAATGAATACTAAGATGCAAAAGAAGATTGACGAGTAAGGTAAACAAAAACTAAATGAATATCTAGAAAAAAAAATAACAAAAAATCTAATGGAAAACTGTAATAAAAGCGTCAATGAACAAAACGTAAAAAATGTATTTGATAAAAATAGAAAAAAAAACGAGAAATACGACAGCATAAAATGGATTAATCAGGATACTAAGACCAACAAAAGAAAATGAAAATCGACGAAAATTTTTACGAATAAAAACTCGTGGGAAACAAAAGAGTAAAAAGGAGCCAATAGAAGGCCAATTCGATTAAAAGAAATAAATGCGAAAAATATAAAAAATAAAAAATAAAAAATAAACAAAACAAAAGAATGGATAGACATAAATAAATAATTGAAAAAATTTGAATTCTCCGGCCGAAAAAATTTTTCAGAAAACTGGTGGGAAACAATAAGCCAAAATAAAACACACGAAACGCGAATAAATGCAATAGCAAAACATCACAATTCCTTTAAATAAAAACAGAAACAAAGTCGAAAAGAAAGAAAAAATACGAAGCGTACGAAAAACCAAAGAAAACGATGCTCTAAGTATCCTCCGCATATAATTCCTACAAATTAAATTAAAGTAGTGACAGTCATTGTTGATTGCATTGTACATTTCTTTTTCTTTGTTGGTGCTAAAAATATTGGGGCACTTTTTTTGACGACGTCAATTGGCGTTAGCTGCAGCACAAATCGTAAATCGTAGTTAACTCAAATGGCACGGTAACCGTTCCTCTCGAATTAACCAATCGCACTTTGTATTGCAGCGCTAACGCCAAGGCGCATCGTCTGACTGAGAACGGGTGCTTTCTGCATTTTACTTGTGTGTAAGCCAACGCGTGAGTACTCCCGCAGATGGACCGATGACCTTTTTTGGACCCTGTAATTAACTTTTCACGTATTTAGCAACCCGATCACAGGCTTGAATTTGTGATACATATTTTCTCTGCAACGACAGTACAAAAAATTATTATATTAAGGTGTATTATATATTTATTATTTATTTGTGTATTTATGCAATAAAATATTCGTAAGTACGACATTTGATGAGAAATACGATACTTCACCAGTGTCAACGAAATTCATATTAAACGTAAGTATTACTACATTACGTAGGTATACAAGGTCAGAAACATTGAAGTCGGGTTTACATTATCGAAATTGTTACATCTTTAAAAGGCCGGTATTTTCATCTCTCATTAACTTTAATCGTTGATTTATTCCCATAGTTATAATTATAGAGACGATCGTTTCAATAGGAATTAATCAACAGTCCAAGTTAATGAGAAATCAAAAGACCGGGCCTAAGTTTTAATATCCAGGGATATTGGTAAAATCGCCATCTGCCTTACCGACTTATTTAAAAATGATTAATGCGCGCAAGAATAGCGTCGTTACGGTAATTTTGGAATCAAGGGTATAGTCAGAGTAAAGAACAATAAAAATACGTATTTTATTATAAATAATAGATTAATTTAGGTGGTTTCGGCACTTACACTGTGGGGAGCTTTTTATTTAGGGATTTTATCACTATCAACTGACTGCCCGCGCTGCGCGTTCAAGTATTTAAAGACGTTATGCCGTGTAACTTTTTAGAGAGGGAGCGTGATGATGAAACCTACCTTAGTCTGACTCGTTAGGATCAAGGCCATTCTTTAACACAACTATAAAAAATTACAACAAACATTTCAATTTAAGAAAACTCAAATATGTAATGTAATTAGTACTATAACAAAGAAGAAGGAAAAAAAAAACAACAGTTTAAAGTAATTATTACATTATTTCTGCGCGTAACCTTGCGCCGGTGGAACTATCGTTGCAAAATATCGCCATTAGCTTTTTTTTCGTTAAATATCTGACCGCACCGTGTGTATTAGCTCACGTATTCATTACCTAACGCGGAAAGCAAAGGTAAAAGTACGCGAACGCACACACGACATGAAATAAATTCATTTCAGGACTGGCCTGAAATAATTTCAGAACGAGAGAGGCAGGAAAAAAAAAGATCTCTACCTGCGCTACGACCTGGAATGTTAATTGAAGCTACGCCGAGCTGTTTCATAACGTAAACTCGTAACGTATGGCGGTCAAGGTTCTTGCTGTCTTTGTTGCGGTATATACGCGGCCGGTTGAGGCGTGTTCCTCAACCGGAGCCTTGACCCTCGAAGGTACCGCACGCCTTCCGGGAGACGCCTTCAGCCGGATGCAGTTCTGCATTTTTTCCGCACGCGCACGCAACGCGCCTTTCTGCCTTAAACGTTGCGTCACAAAATGTCAAGCTCCATTTTTTTTTGCTTTTTGCTTTTTTGCTTCTTTTGCTTTCCGCCGATTGAATGAATAATAATGGGAAAATTCCGGAGTCTATTCTTGGGGCCGAGTGTGTGCGGAATATTTTTAAATAATCGATTTTACGTGAGGGAAATGGGAAGTAACGGCATTAAAAATTCTATTTCGGAGGTTTTACTAGGCATTCGATATTTTTAAATCATGCAGTATATTGTAATAATTGAATTCGTCTTGAAGTCTTTATGTTGTATAATTCATAGGATGACTCTTTTCGTTACGTAAATTTACTTTCAACTACTTAAAAATACCAATGACATAAAATCATTCGTTCTATATTCTATTCTTTTTATGTTTACAGTAATAGTAATTAATAAAAATACAAGGATACAAAACCGGGACAGGTTTCAGCTTTAAATGTCCCGTTTTTTGTGCTCGCGTCTTTACATACAATTAAGAATTTTTTAACATTTTATTCACACTTTTGTAAAAATTAACCGTGCCTTCATTTCAGGCCATCTTAATTTTCAATTTCTGTTTAATTATTCTATTTTAAACTTGGATAATATGAAGTTCCTGTAACTTAAAAAAAAATTATCCTGTTCCTCATGACGTAGTTATGAGATCTGCACTTCTTTCTTTAACTTTCAGACTAGAAGATGTGTTGTCTTGTATTTTTCTTTTTCTTCGTCTTTTGTTTTGCTTGGTTTTTAAAACCATTCACTCGTTTCAACTGCCACTTAGAATTACCCAACTTCAAATTCAGTCTCATTTATCAGCGACCGAGTAATTTTGCTTACATTAAAAAAAACAAAAACGTACACGTCTCATTTTTCAGCGACGTAATTTTGCTTACATTAAAAAAAAACGTACACGTCTGCAACGATACCGGCAGGGTTGTAAAAATTCCCCTAGAGCTTCCTCCAATTTGAGCTGATTTGACGCTGGCGCGTTGCGGAAACCGTCAATTGCCGCTATTCCAAAATCAATCGCACGAACGTTTAGCCCCAAATTTACAACCCTGTTGGCATCGCTGAACTGTCATTTGCGTTCTGTTTTATTTTCCTGCATGTTTTAACCCACTCGGGACGGAAAATAAATTTTATCCTTTTAGTCGACGCGACGCGACGCGACGAACGTTTCGTCTGTCTTACAAAATACTTTCTTCAGACAATCGGGCCTATTCTGTAACATTGATATGCATATAAATTGCTATGCGTCTTCAAGGTCTTCAATAATTGAAGAGGACTTGAATGCGAATTGAAGAGATGCACAACTTATGCATTGCGCATGCGTTGTCAATTTTAAGGTTATCGTGATTTATTCGTACTTATGGCGAGAAATAGAAAAACGAGTAATAATTTGACCTCCCAAATCCATGCTAAAATCACGCTTCTTCTAACCTTTCACTTGACGACAACCCGACGACTAATTATGGACAAATTTTTAATTTTTTAATCCCGCACGCTTACGCATGTATGTTCTTAGGAGATGGTTTTAAAATGCTGTAGTTTTTAGCAGATGTTTTAAAATGCATTTACATTGACGACCGGAAAATGATATTTCTGTATACGTAAAAACAGTGATTATTTTTGTGACAGCGTTTCAATTTGCCAGACAGCACGGCCTCTTCAATTAATTGATATGCTTAACAAGTGACTTTGCAACGTCACGTCCCATATCAATAATTGTTACATTTTAGAAAAATTTTGTGCAAATCGTTTTTGATTGCAGCGAGAACCTCGAGCAGCTTCTGGACAGCTGTTTCAGCCCTGCTTGGGGCTTCTTCAGCAGAAACGTAGCTCGACATTCCCGCTGCAGACCAAAAACGACTTGCCCAATTTATTCGCAATTGCGATGTTAGGTCAAAAAGCGATAGTAAGATGTCGCTATTTTATATGTTAATAATTGTTACGTTTCAAGTCCATATCAATGTTACAGAATAGACCCCAATGTTCTCTGCTGCTACCACCATTGAAGATGATCATGGAGACGGACTTAGTGGCTGCATAATCCTAAATTTTAATATAAAAAAATTGAATCATTTGAAATTAAAAAAAAATGCTCCTTGAAATAGCTGCTCGCGAAACGTTGAGTTTTAAATTCGATTTGCAACCTGCCCAACAAATTATAATCGCAAACTTTCTTATTGTTGTTCTTCTGTATTCGACGCTTTTTTGCGACGTAACGTCAGGATTATTGAATTATTAATAAACAAGTTAGTCTTTTGTGCAGCAAAAATTTGTATAACATCTTCAATGTCTTACCATGGATGGCATAAATCCGGGCGTTTCACGGTCGACTGATTCTCCTGAAGAAGTTCTCTCAATTGACAGTGAAATGTGGAAATTTGTTCGTGATAAAAGTATAACGAAATTTTGATTAGGATTATGATATTATTACCAAAGTGTTTTGAAGTCGATTTTTATAGCTATAAAAAAAACGATCACTCGGCAATAATTCTCGTAAATTTCCCTTGATTAGAGGCGGCAATCTCACTCTCTTTGGTGAATGGCGTACTGGTCTTCATAAAAATTAGCAAACATTAGACCGGAAACGTGTATTTTGTTAGAATCAACGCGTGTACCCATTTGCCGCCTCTTTGCAAAAAATTGTAGACTTTCTAGGAACGTCTGAAATGTTCCGATCTCTGATTATATCCAAATAAAATTCTTCTGCACTTTACTTTTCAGAAAGTATTTAAAACAATCCTTAAGAAGTAGCTTCAAGCGAATTTCTCAGTTTTAAGGCTAGTTTACGTTATTCGATTTTTGTATTTGATTTTTCTGTTCGATTTTGTCTCGAATGAAACTACTATCACGTTTGAGCTACTCGAAACTGAAAATCGAATGGAAAATCGGATAATGTAAACTAGCCTTTAAATAACTATTCTACAACGTGGACTTAAATTTTTGAGAAGAAGAAACTTCAAGAGGTGGCAAAGAAATCATACGAAAAAATTAATCAATCAATTTCATGTTACATAAATGTGTCTTTTAGATGAGAAGAAACAAAAATATTTAGAAAGCAGTTTACTAAAAGAAAAATATTGATGAGTTGTTTCATTTAGAACCAAAGCAAATTAGTTAGAAACTAGAATTTTCATTTTATTTTATTTTATTTTATGAACGTGACAATTCAGTTAAAAGTACTTTACGTTCTAAATTGGAAACAAATTATATAGTTCGTCTACTTAAGTTGGCAGCATATGGAAAACTATTGTGACGATCTAATGCGTGACGAATTAATCATATGCGTCACAGTGTTAAATAAATTAGTGCAACGCTTTAAATAAATTAGTTATAGTGTTTTTGTTTAAAAATAAATTGAACGAACCCTAAATTTGTAACACTATTCTATAATTAATTTTATGAAAAAGTTTTTCTGTATAAAAAGTTCTGCATGATCTAAAATTCATAACGAAGTCATATTACATTAAAAATAATCAATGATATGTGACGTTTATCACTAGTACTTTTTCAGAAAGCAGAACTTTTTATTAAAAGAAACTTTTTGCATAAAATTTAATACATAATAAAATAGTTTTCCATATGCTGCCAACTTAAGTAAACACGCTATATAATTTAGTTTTATTTATTTTTACATTCTTTCTTTACAACTAACGTTCAATAGTTATTTTATTATTAAACAATTTTCTCAAGAATTAAATTCAAAAATTAAAAAAGCCAAGCAAGCTAGGTCACAATTTTCTGTTAAACTATTTTTATTTTAGTTAAAACAGAATTTTTATTTTATCTTCGATAACATTTGCTTTGTCTTAGCTTAAAAAAAAATTAAAATTATTTGCACTACATCGAATTAACCGTTTGTTATTAATTAACATTAATTAATGAAAACTTAAAAATTGATCTCACAGTTCTTGTGTCGAAATTCTCGACTATTTTGTTGTCGATATATTTGTGAACTGATTTTTAAAGTTTCTATTCGGAAAATTCAATCTTTTTGAAGGAAACATCCTCGTTTTAATTTATTAACGAATTCGCCAATGATAAAACCCTAAAGTTGAAAGTTTTTTTTTTGCAAATCGTTTTTTAATTTGTGGTGGATTCCTCGAGCATCCTCTGCACAACTATTTCAGTCTTATGTAGGTTTCGTCAGCAGAAGCGCAGCTCGAGACTTCCACTGCAAACCAAAACAATCGCAGGATGTCGCTATTATTAAACTTTTCCTGAAGTTAAAATATTTGCTTGAATTTCTTACTGTTTTTCAAAGATTGGTCTAAAATATTTTACTTGCATCTTGCATATTGTCATCATTCTGTTATGTTAGAATACTGCAAGTACATAGTTCTATTTACAGCTTTTTAGAGGTTTTTTTTTCATTTTGCATTCTTGTAATTAATCATTAATGCTATTGCTTCATTCCAATTTCTGTGTTTTTCTTTTCTTTTCATTTATTTTTCTTTTGTAATTTTTGTAATTTTTTGTTGTAGAAACGGTTTCCTCTTATTGTCTGGAAGATAATTTATTTCGAGCAGATTATCTTGCATAGCTTTTTTCTTTTTTATTCCAGTTTAAGTTATAGTTCGCTTTCTTTTTCTAAATTTTTGCGCCTGCTATTTTCGCTGGAGTTTTCTCTAATAAGTTTGATGGCAACTTTTTTATTATAGCATTTCCTATTTTACAAATTGTGGTCCCATATTCTAACACGCTCTTAAAATATTATCAAGCCAACAGATTTTTTTTGTAACCTTTTTTAATTTCGTGTAGATTTTTTTTGTATTATTCAAAAAAAATCATAATAAAAACTGACTTTGCAAATTGAAAGTTTCATTCTCGTAATACGTACCAAATTAGTGAGTTCCTAGTTTACTGTCATTGTTCTACAAATCTAATCGCGTCTGCGAATTTAAACCAAATTAAAAGAGAGACCTTGAAAGTGCAAAGCATTTAAACGAAAGTTCGCTCGCCGAATTGTAATTTCCCAATTGAAAGAAACGGATTTCGTTACGGATGTGTAGGTGACCGTGACGTAACCAGACGTTACGTTCTCAGTTCCGTTGAACCTACTTTTGTTCTCGTTGTGTTGGTTTACGGCCGACACTTTCCAAAAAAAATATTTTATTCGCAAAACTTGATTTATTTTAAGGATGGGACCAAAAGAAAAAAAAATTGGCAATAAAACAAATTACATCAGGAGGAACTTTCTTGTTTTAGTAGATAATGTGTTGCAATCGAACACTTAAGGAGTCGGCACACAGACGCGGGACGGTGGGAACGGAGGCTATCCGTTCATAAGTTTAACATCCCGTTCCCGCCGTCCCGCGTTAATGTGTTGAATCCTTCAATCAAGATGGTAGAAATTGGGACATTAAACAAAGTCGTTTTTTATTCTGGCCATAATATTTATGATGATGTTAGTAAGTAGGTACCTATTACATAATTAGGTCGCATTTGTACACACATACAAAGTGGAAAGGACGATTGCTAATGGGCTAATTTACACACTCGCACTAAACTTTTTGTTTTTCAAGCTGCGTTCTGCTCCACTTATTTTTGTATAAACGCCCGGTGGTCTTTTCTTGTGCTGCTCGATATACTATACTACATAATATATCAATTATTTTTCCGTATTCCATTAAAAAAAAAAATAGTTTATCCGAGTCGCCGGCGTCGCATTAAATTCCAGTTCGATATACCTATATACGACTCGTAAAACTTACGCCTACGATTGGCGGATTTAAATAAAATCACGATAAATCAAATAGTCTATGCATATGTAATGGGGCGTTTAGCTTCGCTTAACAACCAGTTTCAAAAATACCCGTCCTCCATTTAATTGTTAAATTTATATGAATAGTGAAAGTTTCATCCAAGATCCAAGATTTTTTTCTCGTTACGTTATACACTGTTTGCAAAAAAAAACGTTATACACTGTTTGCAAAAGAAGCAAACACATGGTGTTTCCTTCTTGCGAAGCGAAATGATTTCACTTCTCGGAGTCAGCCGTCACTCGTTCAAAATATATTTAATGAAGCCATTTGGATAATAAAACATGAATAAACGTCGTGCTAATTGATATTACTGCGATTCGAAAAGCCAAACATGTCTTGGGGTTCCCCATAAAAATCGGCGAAGTCATTTATTTTAAGGACCACACAGGTTTTCAAGCTCGCTCTGATTATTCTCGGCCAATAAAAATATACTGATGGTTGGAATTGATATGTTTTGCAGATTTTAGCAGTATTCCTTGCCATCTTGGTTTTAGTCAGGGGTCAGTTTGGTTTCCCCAGCTACGCCTTCAGTGGTGGTCTTGACACCCCCTTTCAGAGCACGAGGGATCCACGTGCTAACACAGGACCCGTAGTATTTCCCCCTGCCCCGCCAGATAACGGTGAAACCAGTGGAGTGATCGTTGGGGCATCTGGATATGGATTTGTTCCTCCAAGTCGAGGTGAGTGGTGAACTTCATTTACTAACAAAAACCTCTAGAATAAGTTCATTCTTAATTACATACAAAATTTTGTTGTCTGTCTTGATTGTTTAGAGGGTTTTAAGTTTCAATCAAATTTAGACCTGAAAAAATGATCATCACATGATCTTATTTTTTTTTTAAAGAGCAGTAAAACTGAGTATCATTAGAACTCGGTTAATTTCTTAGTTTGCGAATTTAGAGTGTCAATTAGAACTACCTTATTCAGCTTAAATCTCCAATTATTTAATTAATAAAAATAATTGATCAGCGTAGAAGTTCTAATCTTGATCAAGATTTCATTAGGAATTAGGACACGATGTCACACAATTTAAAACACGTTAAGGTCTAAAGGCAATCGAATTTTTTCCTGCTCTTCAATTAACATGGGGTTCTGACGATGATCAAATGTTATTATGATTTTCAACATTTGATCCTCATTAGAACCTCACGCTGGTTAAAAAATTTATTGATTGTCTTCAGACCTATAATAATAATCAGAATTCTTTTACCAGAAATTTTGGATTATCGCTAGAATTTATTTTCTTATTTTAATAGTTCTAATCAAAGTAAGACTTTCGCTTATCAGTGATCTTTGATAGGGTCTTTGATGACCTAAATATTTGATTACTTGATATCTTGATTATTTAATTCTCAAAATTTGATCGTTATTAGAACCCCACGCTCGTTAAAAAATCGATTATCTTTAGACCTATAGTAACAATCAGGGTTTTTTTACCAAAAATTTTGGATTATCGCCAAAATTTATTTTCTTATTTCAACAGATCTAATCAAAGTAAGGCTTTCGCTTATCAGTGATCTTTGATAAGGTCCTTGATGACCTAAATATTTGATTACTTGATATCTTGATTATTTAATTCTCAAAATTTGATCGTTATTAGAACCCCACGCTCGTTAAAAATCGATTATCTTTAGACCTACAGTAACAATCAGGGTTTTTTTACCAAAAATTTTGGATTATCGTCGAAATTTCATTTCTTATTTTGACAGTTCTAATCAAAGTAAGAAGATCTTGAACAGGTTCCTTGATGACCTAAATAAATAAATATCTTGATTATTTCAAAATCTTCAATCATCAATAACAGGTTGACTTCTTTTAGATCTCTAATTAAAACTGTGAACGTTGAAGGCGCGATCTCTCATTGTTAATTACTGTGGAAGAAAATAAAGTAAAAATTAAATAAAAATAAGTAAAATAAAGTCTAAATTAAATAAAAATAAGTAAAATAAAGTCTAAATCAATCAATTAATAAATTTTCACTTAAAAATCTTCATTATCAAGTTTTAAACGTCATAAGAAATTAATTTGTTCGATTTTTAACCACAGCAATGATTTCGCACAGACTCTGGGTTTTAGACTATTTTGATTTTGTTCACAAAGTTTCGAGCTTTTTTAAAAAAAATTAGAACTCCAATCCCTGCTCTCATTTTAAACGCATTTAAAAATGGCTTGATGGTCCAATAACCAATTGAAGTACTTCAGTTGGTTAATTCATTCTAGACGCAAACGGTAATAAAATTGATTGTTTTTAGAACTCGACATCGGGGGTCCTCTTAAGATCATTTTCTTCCAACTTGATAGCTTGAATGAAACTTTTCCCGTCTTCAGTTATCGCAGCGAAAACGGTATTCGGTTATCCACAACGTTCTCAGCTTGAATAGAATTAGACCTCATACAGTTCTGTGATTAAAAAGCAAACGGACACAATATAATTGATCAAACGTAATAAACTAAAATTTGACGATCAAAATTCGTCAATTCGACTCGATGAACTCAAATTCAAGTAAAAATTGATCGTTTTTAGAACTTGTTCATCTGAGGTTTTCTGAAGATGATTTTTTTCTTCTTCTTCTTGGAAGCTGTAGTGAAACATGTCCGATCTTTAGGTGTCAAGTGGTTATTTGATTGTCAAACGATGTTTTAAATTTTAATAGAATTAATTAGATCTTTTATTGTAATAAAAAACTAAGCATTTTTCAAACAAAACGATAATTTAGAATTTAGATGATTTAAAAGCTCGATGAACTTGACGCAAGCGCGCCAATACAAGAATAGGAAGTCAAACGTCAGTAAAATTGATTGCTTTTCGAGCTTGATTATCAAGACTCTTTCTGAACTTGAGGGGAGTATCGAGACTGTTTAATTCAACTTACTAGATTAATGAAGACTTTTCGAAAACTGAGTATCTTGAATATCTAAAAATTTCGTTCAGTATAACTTTGAATTTATTTCCTGTTTACCATTCATTGATCGATGATTCGACGCTTTAGAACCCGAACGTTAGTAAATTTTGGAAATCATTGTCGATGCAATTATCCCCAAAGATTTTATGGTGTAGATAAATTTATAAGGAGCTGTGTTAATTTTTGTTCTTGATGATTTAAAAGCTCGATGAATTTGACGCAAGTATACCAATATACAAATATAAGAGTCAGTAAAATTGATTGCTTTTAGAGCTTGATTAGCAAGACTCTCTCCGAACTTAACTTGAGGGGACTATCGAGGCTATTGAATTCAACTCACTAAATTGATGAAGACTTTCAGAAAACGATATTTTCCAAATATGAGTATCCAAGAAACTTGTTAAGAATAAATTCAAATTTATCTCTCATTTACGATTCACTGATTGATGTTTCGACGCTTTAAAATCCGAACATTAGTAAAGTTTTATGGGGCAGATCAATTTATAAGGAGATGAGATAATTTTTACTTAAAATTTTTTATTGGTTGGCAGTTTTTAACATTTTTAATACAAAAATTATTACTATGTCGTAGGACCCTATAGATGCAATGAAATTTTGAAAAAAGGTTCTTGTCTTTACCGACCGTCGAAATCTCCTGTTGCAGCTGCATTTTTTCTTCAATTTATTCCGTTTCTTTTTCTCCTAGTATTGCTTACTATCTTAATAACCATCTTATTAATAAGTTGTAATAAACCAGTTTACGTTCCAATTACTAAAGTGTCATTTAAAAGTACTTTTTTCTTATAAGCTGCGCGCTATCTATAACCTATTTTGAATCGCACATTCCTTTATCTCTCTAACTTTTTTTTTCTTTTTTAATTTAATCGCCTTGCTAATTGCCGGTTACGGCAAATCAAATATTTAAATAATTTATCAGAGTTTGCAATACCTACCGGGAGGTAATTAAATATTATTCATAGGCGTCCTGTACCGGAACATAAAAGTCTAAACAGCAATTCAGTCATGGTTTATTAAACCGGTGAAAGATCTGCACGTAACTCTCACCTCGTTCCTCGAGTTCTGTCCTACTTGTCGGCGACCTGTTTCATGGGCGGTGCATTTTTTTTTTTTTTCGGAAAGAAAATTGAAAATGTTAGTCTGTTTCGCAAAATAAATCGAATTAGCACGAATTTGCACGTAACTCCTAAGTTCTGTCCTATTATAGTATACTTGCGCCGACCTATTCCATGGGCGAAAAAAGAACTTGCGCCGCCCATGGAATAGGTCGGCGCAGGTTCTTTTTTCTTGTTCGGAATATAAAAAGAAATTGCATGTATACGGAGGCACTGTTTAGTTTGTTTAGCGAAACAAATCGAATTAGCCCGCGCAAACCTGATTACTTGCTCATCATCTTGTAAAATCGAGTTACGATTTTAATTATGTAAAAATCGAGTTAGGTCTCTCTCTCTGTAATAAGCAGTGCCGTGCGTGCATTGTCTATTAACAATAATTCGTAGCCGGCAATTGTGTTATCTTGTAAACAGGCCCCTGCGCTCGCGCTAAGTGATATTCCTTTGTTTGACGTGGCGGTTAATCAGCCCCCAGAAACTTTATGGGGGTGGGGGAGGGGGGGAATTAAGGCATCCCGTCCTCCGCCGCCTTTGTCGGCGGTATCTCCGCCGCTCAAATTCAAATGACCGCCTTCAAACAATGCGCCTCCGACCTATTTATTAAACTATTCCACCCTGTGCATGAACTTGAGCAAACGATGTTATTGTTCGACGTTTCCTTGAGTTATTCCGACGACGACGACGACGGCAGGCAATTTAACACAAGGTGAAAATTCCTAATTCCATTTCATTGCGTTATTATCTATGCCACATTTTACCAACGCCGCCCTCGCCTCGTTAATTTATTTAATATTCTCAAGGAACTGATTAACCAGCGTATTAGCATCGAAGATAACCAAATTTTTATGTTTGTGGTTAACGAAATTTATAAAAAATTATATTAAAATTGATTGAGATAATAAGTGAGTTTCTAACTGGGGTATCTGGTGAGACTTAAATTTTACAGATTGTTCTTTTACTGTGTGCAAATATTTGAACTTGCATGAATGGCAACGATTGAACTCATACGTTCTTAACATAAATGTAATAGTTTTCGAGAAAAATGCAGTGGCAGATTTTCAGTAAACCGTTTGAGAACTGCTGGCATAGCTAAGAGTGGAACGCGGGCGCCTCTTCAATTACGGCCCGCAGCCGAAGTAGGCCAGGGTCGGTGCCTTTCTGGATCTTGAGCAGGAATGATGTAAATCAGCGCCGCTCCGTTCAGCAGGTCCGTCAAAACGTTTACAATTTAAATTAACTTCACTGCAAGTAATAACAAGTTTAAGTATTTTAAATTGAAATCTAGTGCAATTCAAGAAGAAGCTGCGGTTCGTAATTGCCGAACAAATTAAAACGATGTACAAACAAATTGTAATTTCTTATTCCATATTATTTTTAATAGTCTTATAAAAATTTTACGGGGACCGTCCAGTAGTAATACTTTCATAGCTAGCAGCGAGAGTGCAGCAAAAGTTTATTTACGTAAAATGGTGAAGGAAGAAAATTTTTAACGCGCTTGCCTAATTGGTGCGTAAATTTTCGGATTCATTCGTCGATAGTTGATATCGTAAAACATATTACTTCGCTCAGTGAATTAAAATTTTAAATAAAATAATTAAGAAACGATATCAGTGATTATTATTGCGAAACTCTGCGTTGAACATCGATGGGCGTGTTCATACCGAGAGGAAGGCGAAGTTGACCTTCCCATCTTTCTCGCACATTTCAACAGTTCCAAACAAGTGGTCCATCCGAAATTTTTTGGCTAAGATACGGTAGCCACCAAAAAATACCCGCAGAAGGTAGCATTTCGCGTACTTATACTCAGGATTTTTTTATTTGCACACAGTAAAAGAACACCCTGTAGAATCACTTCAGTCAAATTGATGTGACGTTTCATATACTAAGTTGCCCAGTTTTAAATAATTCACTTCTTTTTAAGAAGAACTTATGATTAGGGATGCATATTTTAAATAAACAAAGTATCAAATTATACTTTTTTTTAACAGGATACTTGGCAGGAAAGTTTTGATATTTTGAAGAGTCGTATCGTTGTGCTATAATTATCAATTAAATTACATTACACATTACATTATTAATTAAGAAGGAAAAATGGAAGAAAATAAAAAAAGAACTGAATGCTACATGCATGTCGCAAATTAATAAAGCCAAACTTGGCTACGGAGAGAAGGGCTTGGATGAATCAAAACCAGCTGCTTTTCGTTCATTTGTTTTGTTTTTGTTCTTTTTTTTTGTACATACAAGAACAAAAGAAATGAAATGCAAAGAAGCAAATAAACGCCTGATTTGGTTTCTAAACGATTCTTGATCTTTTCTCTTTTGATTTTCGATGGCTCCTGGCTGAATAAAAATCGACGATCGTATTTTGTCTTCTCTTGAATCTGTACTTCGTCAACGTTTGTTCCATGTCTTTTGTTTCCTCTTATGCATCTAAGTATTGCGTGAGCCACAGATTTTTTTTTCTGTGTTGGCCATGAACGAGAGAGATACACACATCAGTCAAGTCCGATATTAATTGTTCTTGGTTAGGTCGACAGCAGTTGTAAGAGATCTGCGACATACGTGATACATATCACAGCCAACCACAGTACAGAATCAATACGTAGTAGCGCGGGCGTTCGGAACGTGCACGCAACTGCGAGAAATATTTTAATGTTATTTTATGCTGAAGGATTAAATACCGTTCTCTCTCGCGCATTGATGTTTCAACCCTTCTTTAGGATTTCGCTCTCGCAATTGATCTCGCGCTTTCTTGCACGTAACGACACACGGCCGCGTGCTCTTGTGGCGTTACTTAATATATCGTTCACCATGTAGCCAATTAAGAAAAAAAAATTCTGTGACGTTACTTATGCAGTAAATTATATTGTGAGGATTTGTTTTATTATTATTTTCAAATTTTCAAGGAAAAGTGGAGGTTTTAGTCACTCATAGAGTAACTCCACCTGTTCTTAATCATTTGTGCTTCAGTTGTTGATGCTTCCTTTCGGGGTTGTTCTAGAGTTCTTGTTAGAGATGTTGTTTGTGATGAAAAGCTTGTGTCAAGTGGCGCCCTCAAATTCACGTCAATATTACTGTCATCTTGATTGATTTTTGGTTATGAGTAATGTCAGTTCGTAGTTTTCAAAATAAGCGTCCATGTCGTAACCATGGTAACATCTAATTAATGAGTATGAGAGGGCGCTAGTTGACACTCTTCATGGCTTGCTTTATGGGAACACATTTTTAAGCGAATTGGACTAGCCGTATATTCTGCTGGCCTTGGTTTAAAATCTAACCAGCGCCTCCACCATTTTTTTTTGTAAAATAAAAATCCTCCACAAATTCTTAATTTTCAAGTAATCTACACACGTCACGAAGGTTAATCGTTTCATAATTTAATGCATTCCAGCTTTGCCAACGTAAATTTTAAGCTGCGCTAATTTTAGACCGGCGGCTCGCAGTTTTAAAAGTGTCTTGACCTTGCTCTCTAAATATTAATAACGACCGACGTGAAAGTGCGACGTTTATGAACAGCACGCGGAGGCTGTCAAATAGTTGTTCTTATTCTCAGCTGACGTCTAGGTACAAATCGGATTTATTAATTACGAAGATTTATTAATTCGTCGTGCACTTTATGAACGAACTCCTTGCTAGAAACATCACATCATCGCCGAAACGATTTCGAACCGAACGTAAAGAATTTTTGAAGTTGGATGAAAATTGTAAGTACAAAGTTTTTTTAATCTCAAACCGGACAGAAAAATGAAGGGAAAACACTCAACGTTTCGCTATAGATTTATAGCTCCTGACGAAACTGTAAATCTATAGCGAAACGTTGAGTGTTTTCCCTTCATTTTTCTGTCCGGTTTGAGATTAAAAAAACTTTGTACTTGTAAAGAATTTTGTTTTAATTAAGAGAGCAACGCTATCGGGAAGGTCTAAAGTAAAAGTATCATTTCAGACGGCGGTGGCGATTTTAATCAAATACCTCAACGTTTTCAGGGGTGTATTAAAATGATTTAATCAAAAAAAAAAAGTAAATTACGAGTTTCTTGTACTTGTATCTAAAGTCCTCGTGCTAGTTTGATTTCAAGCTGTCGCTCTAGTCATCATAAATTAATAATCGAAAGTTAATGATGTGTGTAATTGCTTCGGTTGGCTTAGAAAAAAAAAATCGCCACTGTTTGGTTGGGTTGGTCGTCGGGCGAGGGGAAAGTCACAGCCAACTTATAAAACGCGTACGGCGCGAATTTCTTTTAAAAATTAAAATACTTGCAGTAAAAGCGAATTTTAACCGGTCGACTTGGCTTACGAAATTCGCGGCTATTCGTAATTTAATTTATGTTTTATGCACTTCCCGGGGATTTTGGGCCGTTCGTAAATATTTCACAGGTGTCATTCGTCGAGACGTGAGCGAAACTACCATTAAATCAAAACACTTTCTTCAGATTATCGATAAGCTCGCTATATAAAAAATAAAATTAATGCGGCTACGTTTTTCATAACACAAATGAAAAATCTAAAGTAACGCATTTCAGTTTCAGTCTTTCAAAGTTTTCTTATAATTTATTTAATGGCATTTATGTTAGTCAATGACATTCAGAGCTATTCTGTAACATTGATATGCATATCAATTGATATCGTCTTCAATAATTGAAGAGAACTTGTTACGATTTCATAACATTTCACGTCGATTGCCGACCGCAAATTGAAGAGAGATGCATATTAACTCGAGATCACACTTGAAATGGATTGCAACTTGTTACGAAACTATTTACAGAATGCCAATTTTGCAAGGTCACTTGAAACATAGCAATATCAAGTCCATATCAATGTTACAGAATAGACCCCATTGTATCACAGGAGACGACACAGTGACCGATTTCTATTATAGAGAATAGCTATCCTATGAGTACCTAAAAGCTGTCTTAAATATGGCGGACAGGACCTCATTTATTTTTCAAATTCGCAACGATACAAACAGTTTATTTTAATAAAAGAACCAACCCCCTCCTATCTCCCTAATTCAGGAAGTAGCGACCAATACGAAGCTACCCATGTTGATGACCTTCGATTATTATTATTTTTTATTTAAAAAAATATTAATTCGAAAATGTAATTTTATATCTTTTTAAAAACCGTTTCTTGTTTTTCTGTGATGAGTTGAGTTGGGTCGACCTGCTTGCTTCTTTTGTGCTTAGTTTCAATTATGTTTGGCTTTTGAGTTTGAACTTTTTAGGTTGTATTTGGTTGGACTCAAATTAATATCTTTTGTATTTTGCGTTTTGCTTTTCTTTTAATAGCGTTTCCAATTGACTGCTCCAGGGCACTCTAACGAATATCTCCATCCCTTGTTATTACACGGGGTTAGAATGAGGTGGGAATAATATTCCGAGAGTGCTTTAGAGCAGCGGTTCCCAAACTTTCTCAGTCAGCCACGGACACAATAAAGGTTTAGGTCTAACTGTCTGTCTGGGAAATATATTACATACGATGCGTATACTGCAATGTTGCCAACCGTATGATTATGAAGGCAAACGCACGTTTATTTAGCAGTTGGTATGATTTCAATTTCAATATCTGAAAGATTATAAACAATTAAAAGCAAAAAAAAGAACGTTGTGATTATAATCCAAATGAGAAATAAATTTTGACGAAAGTAAGAAAAACAAATGACGATCATTATAAAGAAACTCAAAATGAATTGTAGATTTAAAATTTCTCACTAAATAAATAACATACATATAAATAATAATGAACGTTTAAGAGAAAAAGATAAAGGGAGACAAATTAAAACATACAATTGACGAAATTAAAATTTGCGAATAAAATTAAAAAACAAAAACAAATGAGCTGTGTAAAGAAAGAGGAGTAAAGAAAGTTTTTGTTTATTTAATCTCACGTAAAAACTTGAACAAGACAAACATTATTATTTGTTCTCTGGAAAAAAATTAAATCGGAATAGAAACGGAAAGAAATAACGACTTCAATAGGAAAAGAAATAAAAAGAGAAAGAAAAGCATTCTTTTGTCAAGCAACAACAACAACAAAAATTTCTCCAAAGTGAAATATGAAATAATCGAGGAGGATGAATTTGAAACTCAGAAACATGTGCCGATCGCGTTATGTTCGAAAAAAATAACATTGATTCTCTCTTAAAATGCGGTTTTTAAGGATCTTCAGTTTTACTTTTTATCATTTATTATTTGTGTTATTATTGAGCATCGAATCACGATTTTGAACGACAATAAACGATTTTTTCCTTAGAAAATACGAAAGATGGTGAGTTGGCGACACTGATAGATGGAAATATATATTTATTCAAATTTAAATTTATTCCCTGTGTAATATTAGATACAAGATCAATATAACATGAGAACTATCAATATAAAGAAAAAATAATAAAAACTAAATATAAAACTAACAACATAAAAAATTAATAACGAATATAGAAATAAGATCTAACAAATTCCAATAACTCAGAATAAGGAAACAAAAAAATTAATGAGAAATTTAAACATTACAATTACAATTATTAAGTTTTTTTTTGTCATTTTGATAACTTCCGCTCATGGAGCCCCTGAGAAACAATTCTGGGTTTCGCGGACATTTTGGGAACCGCTGATCAAGAGTCAGTCTAGGTCAGTTGAAAATAATTTTAGTTTAATATTTGACTTTTAAGAGTTTTTAATGTCTGTTTTGGTTTTTAGTTTTGAGTACTAATTCTCGTTTTAATTTTTTGAGTTTTAATTTCTTATTATGGTTGGAGTGACATTGAGTTACTATACAATATAACAATAATAAAATTCGAACAACTATTTGAGTTTAGAGTGTTTGAGACTTTTTTCCTTAAATTTCGAGTTTTCAATTTTTTTAATTTCTATTTTATCTTGAGTTTTAACTTTTTTTTAGTTATTACTACCATAAGTTACTATTACTTGGTACGCTGACTGTGTAACTCATTTGATGACGCCATCTACTAGTAATGAACTGAAGTGCAGCAACTTTCGAAGAGAAATAAGCGATTAATC
The DNA here is from genome assembly GCA_036172665.1 of Prosopocoilus inquinatus. Classification (NCBI taxonomy): domain Eukaryota; kingdom Metazoa; phylum Arthropoda; class Insecta; order Coleoptera; family Lucanidae; genus Prosopocoilus; species Prosopocoilus inquinatus. The sequence goes on along the minus strand of CM069871.1, from coordinate 8,841,039 downwards.
AAATCTTAAAATTTAATGAAATTTTATGAAAGTTCTTCACCCCTCCACCATCAACACTATTATAAATAATTAATTTTTCGATTTTTTTTAAAGTATGTGGGAGTGAAACTTCTTCAGGCTTCGGCTTATGCATATACAGGGGCCTATTTTACGACAGTAAAAAAAAATTGCCGTTTTTAAAAAATAAAATTATTCATAAATATCTTGTACTTTTTATTTCATATATTAGAGTATTGTTACAGTTTTGCGACATTACAAGTAGATGGTGGTGTAATCAACTAGGAATTGTAACCCCATCTGTTGTGAATTCCTTGTTTTTCAATTATTGTTGACGATTTCTGTGGACACTGTTCTGATGATTGTTGGAAAATGTTGAAAACATGGAAAATCGATGCGGAAACATTCGACGCCCTCGATCCTTTTTCCAAATTGCCAAGATTGAAACTTCTTGTCCTTCAATCGATTGAGGGGCCCATTGTGATAACCGGGCAAGTCGATTTTTGGGCATTTTTGAGTTATTGGTATCAGCATAAAATTCTGCATCATCCGCTACAAGAACCATATTTACATGACGATAATACGGAAAGTAATATGCAGGTTTAAATTATTGATAATACGTAACATTGGGTAATAACTGGGCAAGTCCACTGGTTTTTTGCTCATGTTTTTTTTGCATTTTTGACAAGGTGGTCCAGATGTCATCAGAAAACATCCGTGTGTAATTAGTCAACATCAACATCATTAACAAAAACCATGAATTAAATTGGATTTAACCTCCTAACCACAAAAAAAGTTTTTTTTTTTACACTAGATACGTATTTCAGCAGCTATGCTGCCATCTTCATTAGATGACTTCTTCTTGATCGCTCTTGTGCAAACCACAGTCTCCAATACATTTCAATAAAAACCATGAAGCTTTGTGATTTAGCTTGTGATCAGTTTTTTACTTTTCCGAACATTTTACCTGATTGGACTTACCCGGTTATTACTGCACTCAGGCCCTCAATTGTTATTGATGATTTCTCTGGAAAATGTTGAGAACGATAGAGCATCGTTTTGGAGTCATTGGAATCCTTTGAATATTAAAGTCCTTTACAGAGAAAGAGATGCTAAAGAAACGAGTGATGGCTTGGAAGGAATAAATGGTATACCAAAAAAAAGCGATTTAGTTTTTTCTTTGATTGATCAGCTGTTCATTCAGCCATTAAACTTGAAAGAATCACTCCTGCCTTCACTTTCTCTGTAATGGACTTTATGGAAATACAGAAAACGTCGAGAAACAAAAGAAGATAACAAAATTGGTGATTAGATTGGTGATATTAGCACAGCGCCATCTTTTGAATTCGAGAGATAGCGACGTTACAGAAATTCTTGAGGAAGTCGAACATCTCCATAAACGAGATTGCAACTCCTTTTTTTAAATCAAACTCCAAAATAGAAAATAATCACATTATAATTGTTTTAATTTTCTTTTCTTCGTTCGAAAAATATACTTACTTAATAATTTATGTAAATTTTAGGCTGGTGTAATAGATGGCGCTCCAAATCATATTAATAGTTATTAATGAAATGGCGTCCTGACTATGAAATTTTGAAAGTAAACTTGATCGGGTTTAGGACAAAAAAATAATTTTAATCATTCAGCTGACAATTTCGGATTTATTTAAAGCCTTCTTCAGGGCCTCTGATTGAAAAGTGTAAAGCTACAATCCATATTGGTTAAAAATAGAAACCGCAAGGTTTTTTTAATAGTTCAAAAACATCGCTGGATAGTCAAAACAATTGGATTAAAATAAAGTTGGACAAAGAATGACAGAATGAGCTTCATTCTAATTAATGAATCTGTGAAAAATTACAAGTTTTGATTGTTAATTGATACATTAGTCATCCGGTTGTTTTGACAGTGTCCAACGATGTTTTTGAACTTTAAGAAAAACCTTGCGGTTTCTATTTTTAACTCCGACCAATATGGATTGGGTTGTAGCTTTACACTTTTTAAACAGAGGCTCTGAAGAAGGCTTTAAATAAATCCGAAACTGTCAGCTGAATGATTAAAATTTTTCTTTCGTCCTAAACCCGATCAAGTTTACTTTCCAAATTAATAGTTATCCATTTATAGATTAAAATTAATTTCTTATACTACCTTCAGCGAAATTAATTTAAACGCGTGTCTCAATTTTTTTATGTTTTCTTTTGTACAGATTTTTTTAAAAATTTGTTTTCAATTTGTACGTCATCTTAAAAAAAAGGGGGAGGGGTATATTTTTATTTAGAAGTACATAAAGATCCACCGTACGATTAAATAAATCTTTGATTTCTAAATAAAAAATGTTTTGCTGTAATTTTTGCTTTTACAATCAGTTTGAACTTCAATCAAGGATTTTTTTTTGATCTCTTGATGAATAAGTGCAGTCGAATTTCGATAACTCGAAACATGATTTCAACAAAAAAAGTTTGGGTTGTCAAGGCTTCAGATTATTAAAAAAAAATAATTCTGTCTTATCTCTAACTCAACTCGACCAATTTGATTCGATTTGTCAAAAATTCGGTTTATCGAAGTTCGACTGTATTCCAGAGTTAAGGATAATAAAATCATTGTTCCTTCTTGTTGTTACAGGTTCCAGATTGAATTCTTTCTACTAGAAGAAACCATGAAAACTTGAAACCCATCGCTAGGATGTAACGAATTGATTTCAGTATACGTATTTTCAGGATGTACCTTACCATTAAATAATATTTAATAATTAGTAAACCTAATTTTACGACATCGTCATCGAAATCTCATGGTGCTAATCGCTGTCTGCGATGCGTGCGTGCATGCGTGTGGGCATGTGCGAAATGTAAATAAATAAATAAATAAATAAATAAATAAATAAATAAATAAATAGTGTTTCGCAAGTCGGTTTCAAATAAATTCACTCGCGTGACATAATACTGCCAATAAAGGTCGTTTTATCGGATAGACGTAGTTAAGTAGTTATTTATATTATAGTTAGGCGTAGATGCATACATGTCCGACTGTTTGTAAGTTTATTTATTAAATGCTAGCGTTAAATGTGTGTGGTGCACTTGTGTTTTTCTTTACGTCCCCCTATCTTTTCCTTTCTATCTCCCTGGTAAATGATAACGAGTTACGTGTGAGGTCTCGTGTGTTCATTAACTGGAAACGAGAGCGGATTCTGAATCGACTTCATTTAACAAGTACATAATTATTATGCCACTTTGTTTCAGTAACACCGGAAATTTCGAACAGAAATATGACACTATACGCAAGAGTTTTTTAATTAACGCAAAGCGTCATGGAGTTAAAGAATAATTCACTTATTTAACCATAAAATACAAAAAGAAAAAAAAACAAGAACTCACAGTCACATTATTTTTAACCATCAGTGTATGTTGCTTTCAATTTGCTGCGAACTGTTAAATTCGAATATACGAACACGCCTCGCACGTGCGACATTCGACGAACATCGAATGTTTCCCATTTTCCAAACTATTTTCTGAAGTGCTTGACCAAACATTTGCTACAAGCAACTCGTGGGTAATAATTACTCGGCATTTGCCAAATAAAAATTCTCCGGGTTCGCCGAATGCCTCACGTGTATGCCGGCTTTGGTCGCGCCATTGATGAATACATTTCGGAATCACAATATTTTGACGTTAACAGTAACGAGTGATGTGTTTGTGAGATAAAGGCAACAGCATTATTGATTTATTTTTTAATTTCCGGAATCATCTGGGAAGTGCATTATGTTCGAGTTCTTTGTATATTATCATGACAGCAAAGTTATAATACCATGACGTCAAAATATGTGATTCCGATCTTTAGTAATGATGAATGACGCCGGGCAATATTCGATTCGCATTGTTTTCATGGTGTTTTGAGACAAATAAAGTTTTGGAGTTCCTCAACTGTGTCAATGGAGTTCTGAAATCGCCGCATATCAAGCAATTCTGGCATCTGGTTACGAATAAATTCAAAATACACAACGCCTGCGGTCCAAAAACGAAGTCCCGAAGGCGTTGTCACGTCATTCTCCAAAAATTAAAAGCATTAGTCAATTGTTCCTTATTGTTTTCCGCCACGGTAAGTATTCTTAATACGCACTGAATTTCACTAGATTTTCGTAATTTAAAAATTGAAGGCAGTAGAGCCGTCGTGCTCGCTATCTTTATAATAATAATAATAATAATTTTTATTGGCGTGAGACATAAAAAATATGTCTTTTCCCAAATACTATTAAAAGGTGGCATAATTTCGCAAATTTCGAAATTTCTGTATTTTTTTGTTTTGGTGACAAGAAACATTGCACTTTCCTTACACGGTCGACAGTCTTTTGTTTGCCTTATTCTCAATGCATTCTTTGTTTTGATGGAAGGAAAGTACGACGAAAATTTTGACAACGTTAATAAAAACAAAGAACGCTTCGAGAACGAGAGAAACAAAAGACTATCGAGTATCGACACGGTTGAATTAAAGAGATCACACGGTCGATAGTCTTTTGTTTCTCTTGTTCTCGAAGCGTTCTGTCTTTTTATTAACGCTGTCAAAATTTGTTGTGAGGAACGCTGTCAAAACTTGTCATAATTTCCTTACAAGCTTTGACAGCGTTAATAAAAACACAGAATGCATCGAGAACAAGAGAAATAAAAAACTATCGACCGTGTGATCTCTTTAATTCAACCGTGTCGATAGTCTTTTGTTTCTCTTGTTCTCCATGCATTCTGTCTTTTTATTAAAGCTGTCAAAATTTGTTGTGAGGAACGCTGTCAAAACTTGTCATAATTTCCTTACGACAAGCTTTGACAGCATTGATAAAAATAAAAAACACATCGAACAAGACAAACAAAAGACTATCGACCGTGTGATTATTTTTAATTCGGCCTTGTGGTGTTTTTTCTTTAATTCGAAATGCAAAATTTTAGTAAACAATCGATCGTGTTTTTTGTTTTTCTCGCTGTCTTTTCTTAAAAAACTATTGAAAAAAAAAAACAAGTCATTATTTTATAAATTTCGTAGTTTCTGTATTTTTTTGTTTTGTTTTAATTTGGTGACAAAACTTTTCTTGCATGACGGATCGTCTTTTGTTTCTCTTGTTCTCGTTTTGACGGATGAAGAAAATAAAGGGCGACCGAAACGTTCGTTCTTTGTTTCTTTTTCTTGACGCTGTCAAAACTTGTGATAATTTCGTGCGTGATTTTCTTTTTTATATGAAATTTAAAATTGTAGTAAACAATCGATCGTCTCTTGTTTTGTTTTCCTTTACTCGCTGACTCTTTCCAAAGACTATTAAAACTTGATACGCCTTTCGTAAATTACTTAATTACCGTAGTTTCTTTTTTTTTCTTGGTGACAAAAACAATGGCACTTTTCTTGCACGGTCGATCGTCTTTTATTCTAAAAAAAAAATAAAAGATGATCGAAACATGCGTTCTTTGTTTTTATTAGCGCTGTCAGAACCTGTGATAATTTCAAGTGATTTTTTTTTCGAAAAGAAAAATTCAAAATTATAATAATCGATCGTGTTTTGTTTTGTTTTTCTTTATTCGCTGACTTTTTTTAAAGACTATTAAAACATGACGTGATTTCGTAAATTTGGTAATTTCTGTAGCTTTTTTTTGGTCACAAAAAGAATTGCGCGTTTCTTACAAGGTCGATCGTCTTTTGTTTCTTTTGTTTGCGATGACGGATAAAGAAAATAAAGGACGTCCGAAACGTGCGTTCCTTGTTTCTTTTAATGCTGGCAAAACTTATCATAATTTCGTATGTGATTTTTTTTTAAATATGAAATTCAATTTTCTTTTTTTTTTTGGTGACAAAAAGAATTGCACTTTTCTTACACGGTCGATCGTCTTTTGTTTCCCTTGTTCTCGATGACGCATGAAGGAAATAAAGGGCGACCGAAACGTGCGTCCTTTGTTTTTATTAATGCCGTCAAAACTTGTGATTATTTTGTGCGTGATTTCTTTCTTCAAAATTTTAGTAAACAATCGATAGTGTTTTGTTTTTTTGTCTCTTCTGCTTTGCTCTCCAGTTGAAGAACACAAAAAATAAAAGGCGACGGGGACACGTGTCGCTGTATTTTTTTTTTCAATACTGTTTGAACATGACCAATTTAATAAGTTTCAAAATTTTTGCCTTTTTTTTTCTGTCACGAAAACAATCGAGCTGTTATTGCACGGTCGATCGTGATTTGTTTCTTTCGCTTTCGATGATCGAAAAAAGTAAAGGACGACCCAAAAATACATTCCTTTTTGCTTTTGTTTTTTGCTAATTCTATTAAAACTTGTTATAATTTCTGATTCTTTTTTTTTTTGACAAAAAGAATCGAGCTTTTCTGGCACGGACAATCGTAATTTGTTTCTTTCGCTTTCGGCGATCGATGGGAAAATGTAAAGGACGATCGAAACGTGCATTGTTTTTGCTTTTGTTTTTAATTAATTCTACTAAAACTTGTTATAATTTCTGTGCTTTTTTGTGATAAAAAGAATCGAGCTATTGTTGCACTGTCGATCGTGTTTTGTTTCTTTCACTTTTGATGATCAAAATAAATAAAGGACGATTGAAACGTGTTTTGTTTTTGCTTTTGTTTTTAATTAATTCTACTAAAACTTGTTATAATTTCTGTGTTTTTTTTTGATAAAAAGAATCGAGCTGTTGTTGCACTGTCGATCGTGTTTTGTTGCTTTCGCTTTTGGTGATCGTAAAAAGTAAAGGACGATCGAAACATGCATTATTTCTTGCTTTTGCTTTTAATTAACGTTATTAAAACGTGTTATAATTTCTTGTTTTTTTTTTTGATGTGAATGAACAGTCGTGTCTTGTTTTTTTTATTCTCTTTATCAAAATCTTCACCGATCTCTTTTCTTTTTGCCATTTTTGTCTCTCTCTTTTGTGCTCTCTCTTGACTTGTCCCAATACGAACTAGTCAGAAAAAGTAAAAAAGCAAGAAAAAAATAAAGACAAAGGCTCACCTCTTTATCAACCCCGTGATTAAATTCTCTCTCACTCTCCTACTCATAAAATTCAAATAAAGCTATATCGTTTATGTTTATTTTAATCACGACTTTAGTTAGAGACGATCTTAATCATGAGATGAGAATACGGGCTGTTTATTAAAATTAGGAGTTTCATATTAAAAGAAATACATGAAATTACGGCAAGTTTTAATAGTGTTAATTAAAAAAAGAAGAAGCAACAACAATGCATGTTTTGATCGTTCGTTACTTTTACTCCACCATCAAAATCGAAAGAAACAAAAGACGATCGACCGTGCAAGAATAGCACGTTACTCTCAATATGGACAAGCCAGAAAGAGAGAGAAAGAAGGGCATATAATTACAAAAATTGCAAAAAGGAAAGAACACTGTCTGACGTAATATAATGAATTATACGGACATAGGCAAAAAATAAGAAAATTGATAATAAAAAAGTATAATTTAATTAAAAGTAGTGCGAACAATAACGGTCCCAACTTGGAACCTTGGGGAATACCAATACATAAATCGTTTCGGCGTCTTTCTTTTAAATACTATTAAAGCTGAACTCAGTTACTAGTGTTACGCTTTTTTTTTTGGTCTTGACGATGGAAACAAAAGAATAAAAGTAAAGGTCGATCCAGACATTCTTTCTTTTAATTGACTGTCCAAAACTCGAGTCAAAATTGCCTTTTTTTGTTTTCATTTCTGCATTTTTTTTTGTTACAAAAACAATCGAACTCAGTCACTAGTATTACGCTTTTTTTTTGGTCTTGACGATGGAAACAAAAGAATAAAAGTAAAGGACGATCCAGACATTCTTTCTTTTAATTGAATGTCCAAAACTCGAGTGAAAATTGCCTTTTTTTTTGTTTTGATTTTTGCATTTTTTTTTGTTACAAAAACAATCGAACTCAGTCACTAGTGTTTCGCGTTTTTTTTTTGTCTTGACGATGGAAACAAAAGAATAAAAGTAAAGGACGATCCAGACATTCTTTCTTTTAATTGACTGTCCAAAACTCGAGTCAAAATTGCCTTTTTTTGTTTTGATTTCTGCATTTTTTTTTTGTTACAAAAACAATCGAACTCAGTCACTAGTATTACGCTTTTTTTTGGTCTTGACGATGGAAACAAAAGAATGAAAGTATAGGACGATCCAGACATTCTTTCTTTTAATTGACTGTCCAAAACTCGAGTCAAAATTGCCTTTTTTTTTGTTTTGATTTCTGCATTTTTTTTTGTTACAAGAACAATCGAACTCAGTCACTAGTGTTACGCTTTTTTTTTTCTTTTGGTCTTGACGATGGAAACAAAAGAATAAAAGTAAAGGACGATCCAGACGCCAGACATTCTTTCTTTTAATTGACTGTCCAAAACTCTAGTCAAAATTGCCCTTTTTTTGTGTTGATTTCTGCATTTTTTTTTTGTTACAAGAACAATCGAATTCAGTCACTAGTGTTTCGCGTTTTTTTTTTGTTCTTGACGATGGAAACAAAAGAATAAAAGTAAAGGACGATCCAGACATTCTTTCTTTTAATTGACTGTCCAAACTCGAGTCAAAATTTTCTGTTTTTTTTTGGTTTTTGAAGGAATAAAGTCGATACCTATCGACATGTCGATGGCAGAAAATGATCTGGCTTTCAGATTGCAGGAAGTGAATATTTTTACGTTGAATTAAGAATACAAAAAAACAAAAAAGAACGAGAGGATTATTCGTACAAAATAACAAGATAAACAAATTAATATTTCTTGATTACATCCTGCATCCCATGGGAACTCTGACAACACGTTAGTATGGCGTATCAACTTCTGCTGGCGTTGAAGTCTCCTGGCTACAAATCTACAGATACCCAATTAAAATCCTTTTATACTAACGACAATAATAAATCAAATAAATATTATTTCATTAATCTCGATTGTGATCTATGTACAACGTAAAGGTGTGCGTAAAAGGTAGCTCCAGACCAGATGTGAGTTTCCTTGAAAGGTTATCGAGTTGCCCGGCATTGAATTTTGCGGCGGCCGTGTACATGCCAGCGAACACGTATCTTACAGGATTTATCTCTTTGTTCACGAGAGAAAAAAAATAAATAAATAAGAAAAAATTAATACCTGGCGCTTATTTAATTAAACTGAAAGAAAAGTAGTGACGTGACCCTGACATAAACGGCAGCGGCTGTCGTCTAAATGCATTTCGTATTATTTACTTTGTTTCAAACCTGCTTAATTATGTATGTGTATGTATTTCTCTGATAGTAAGCGCCTTATTGCTTTAAATTTTGTTGTAGTTTTTTAAAATACACTTAAAAATGCGCGTTTCGTTCGTGTATAAGGTTGAAATGGAATGCCGTCGTCCCCGGCGACATTTTTTCTCTTCCTTCCACAGGGTTAATGACTTCATTAAAAAATCAAATTTCAGGTTCCTTTTTTTTGTTTTAATTTTGCCAGCGAGGTAATTGATTAAGCCGCCGATTTCTCAGATAAGTCGCCTCGTAAAATTCTTGAAAGCCACATTAAATGTTCGGTAAACAAATTAATATTAATGAAAGGAAAGGATAGTAGACAGAAAACAGTAGGATACATAAAAATAGAGCTCATCTCATGGGACCGTCCCTGGTTCTGGTTTATGCATTGTATTCGTCAGTATCGAATAAATTACTAAACTGCATTTTCTTTATTGCCTTGAGTTTTGGGGAATCGTGTGAAATGAAATCTGGGTTTAAGGCAAATAAAAACCAGAAGCATAAAACACCTGAATGTTTTAAATATCTCGCTTTTAATTTTTTAATACGGTTTTTGTTTTAGTACAAGTTTTTAGTCGCCTCTTTCCACATCGTAAATGAAATGAAATAGTAAAACCGTGACCTTTGAGTTTTTAGAAGCCGCATAATATTTTCAATTCAAAATAAAAGAAATCTATTCGTTACTTTTTTTTAAGTAAATAATTGCTGTAATTACATGAGTAGTTGGAATAATTAATCCTAATTAGCAGCAAAAATGGAAACTTCAAAGGAAAAAGATAATTTACATGCCGTACATTTTTTTAAAAACAAACTTTATGTCTTATATTTAATTCAATCGATAAGTATCAGTAAGATGTAAGATGCAAGTAAGAAGAAGTTTGTTTTGTATTTGAAATTTCTCCAGATTTTTTACTGTTTTGTTTTCACTTACTTACTCTCACTTTGTTAATTCAATTCAAGCTTTTTTCTTTTGGATATCTATCTTGATACCCTTCTTAGATTCTTTCTTTTGCCTTTGCATTATCAACCGAATGCAACTGTGAAACTAAATTAAAGACATTCATTTTTGTTTACCGTGACATTGCTAATATTTATTGTGTAATAAACCTTGCTACCTTTGTCTATTCTTTAATCTATTTCTGCATCCTGTTTTGTTAATACTTTCTAAAACGTTCACCATTTCTGTTTTCTATTTCCTTCCTTTAAATCCAATAAAAACAAATTCATTCGAGCACTGAACGAGTACGTAAACAACTGCAAAAAAGTTTCTAATTTGCTCATCATTTGATTGATTCTTAAAAAAAAATATTGCCGAAGATTTGAAAAACGGTTCTTCAACAAAGCCAGCCGACCTCAAAAATTAAAGCACGCTCTCATTATAACAATACTCGTCATTAAAATAAATAAGGAAAGAAAGTATTGGTCCCATCACCAAACCCTGAAGGACTCTTGATAAACAGTTTACAAGTGCCAACAAATTCAACTGAGATATCAGAAGCATTTTTTTACATTCTAGAATTAATTAAGCGACGAAAATTCACTTTTGCGTTTCTTTTTTATGAGAGTGATCTTGACAAATAAATTTTATGCTAAATTATGGATAATTTTTTTTCCTGAACGGACGGCGGGCGCCGGACTCACATTAATTTGGCATTCAACATTCAAACGAATAGTTTTTTAAGTGTGGTCAGTTTTTACGGAATTACGTAAACAACGACGATTCCGGAGGAGACCTGATGTGATAAACAAATTAAATAAATAAATAAATATGACGGGGCATTCTTCAAAAAAAAAAAAAAACTCGCTCGTACCGGGTGTTGCGCAATCGCGAGCAAAATTATGCATTTGCAGCAACTTCCAGTAACTAATTTGAATATTTGTCGCATTATGTCGTTTCTTGCCAGACTTGTATTAATTAGGTAATTAAGAAGTGATTGTTTAAGTAAAAATTACTTACCGGTGGACAATGAGGAAAATTAAAGTTCGCCTGCAGTTTTACTTTACTTCCTTTCCTGATTACGTAGTTTAATGTTGTTCAAGTTAATTTTTAATAGTCGTTTTGTTTTCAATCACGGTGTATAATATTATAGTGCCTAAATAAACATTGTTTAAATGTATAAGCAGTTGGTAGGGCGAAGGACCCCTGGTATATGTCTATTGTACTGAGTGTTCGTAAATTATTGAAACAGAGTACTCTTTTATTTACCACTGATGTATGAGAAAATATAACAAAAGACAATAATATTGAAATGTTTATATATTTTTTTTTTAATTCATCATGACCATAACTCTTATTAATTGGGAAAAGGGGGGAAGGGATCCCTGGGACTGGTGCCATCAAAATTTGTATATTTTTTGAGTTTTACGTTGTCTTTAATTTTCAATTTTAATTTTTGATTCTGCCTTTTTAATTATACTTTTGTTCAGAGTCTTCATTTTTCAGCTGAGTTTTTTGAGTAGGTATTAATTTTTGTTTTAATGTCTCTGTTCTGGTTGAATTGAGCTAGGTTGAGTTTAGTTGGGTTGGACTTTTTTAAATTCTAATTGTTGTGTGATGAGTGTTAATTTTTGTTTCAATTTCTTATTCTTGTTGGATTGACCTAAGTTGAGTTTATTTTTTTTTAATTTTGATTTTTGAGTGATGAGTATTAATTTTGATTTTTATTTCTTATTTTGGTTGGATTGAGATAAGTTGAGTTTGTTTTTTTTTAATTTTGATTTCTGAGTGATTAGTATTATTTTTCTTAATTTCTTAATCTGGCTGGTTTGAGATAGGTTGAGTTTAGTTGGGTTAGATTTTTTTTAATTCTAATTTTTGAGTGATATATATTTATTTTTGTTTTAATTTCTTAATGTGGTTGAATTGAACTGGTTGAATTTACTCTTTTTAATTTTAACTTTTGAGTGATGATATTAATTTTTGTTTTAATTTCTTATTCTGGTTGGGTTGTTTGTTTTCTTAATTTAAATTTTTGAATGATGAATAGGTATTAATTTTTGGTTTAATTTTTCTATTCTAGTTGATTTGAGCTAGGTTTAGTTTAGTTGGGTTGGACTTTTTTAAATTCCAATTTTTAAGTAATGAGTATTAATTTTTATTTTTATTTCTTATTCTGGTTGAACTCATTGATTGAGTTTATTTTCTTCATTTTAATTTTTCAGTGATGAGTATTAATTTTAGTTTTAATTTCTTATTCTGGTTAGATTTAGTTTATATTTTTTAATTTTGATTTTTGAGTGATGAGTATTAATTTTATTATTAACCTTAATTTCTTATTCTGGTTGGTTTGAGATAGGTTAGGTTAAATATTTTTAAATTGTAATTTTTAAATGACGAATATTAATTTTTATTTTAATTTTTTATTCTGGTTGAATTGAGCTGGTTGAGTTTACCTTCTTTTAATTTTAATTTTTGAATGATGAGTACGTATTAATTTTTGGTTTAATTTTTCTATTCTAATTGGTTTGAGCTAGGTTGAGTTTATTTGGATTGGACTTTTTAAATTCTAATTTTTAAATCAGTATTAATTTTTGTTTTAATTTCTTATTCTGGTTAAACTGATTGATTGAGTTTATCTTTTATTTTAATTTTTGAGCGATGAGCATTAATTTTTGTTTTAATTTCTTATTCAGGTTGGATTGACCTAGGTTCAGTTTATATTTTTTAATTTTGATTACTTAGTGATGAGCATTAATTTTTGTTTTAATTTCTTATTCTGGTTGGATTGAGCTAGGTTGAGCTTTGTTAGGTTAGATTTTTTTAATTGTTATTTTTGAGCGATGAACATTAATTTTTGTTTTAATTTTTTATTCTGGTTGAATTGAGCTGGTGGAACTTTCTTTTAATTTTAAGTTTTGAGTAATGAGTATTAATTTTTGTTTTAATTTCTTACTCTGGTTGGGTTGATTTTGTTTTATTAATTTTAATTTTTGAATGATGAATAGGTATTTATTTTTGGTTTAATTTTTCTATTCTAATTGGTTTGAGCTAGGTTGTGTTTAATTGGGTTGGACTTATTTAAATGCTAATTTTTAAATCAGTATTAATTTTTGTTTTCATTTCTTATTCTGGTCGAACTGATTGATTGAGTATATCTTTTTAATTTTAATTTTTGAGCGATGAGCATTAATTTTTGTTTTAATTTCTTATTCAGGTTGGATTGAGCTAGGTTCAGTTTATATTTTTTAATTTTGATTATTCAGTGATGAGTATTATTTTTTGTTTTAATTTCTTATTCTGGTTGGATTGAGCTAGGTTGAGTTTACTTTCTTTTAATTTTAAGTTTTGAGTGATGAACATTAATTCTTGTTTTAATTTCTTATTCAGGTTGGATTGAGCTAGGTTCAGTTTATATTTTTTAATTTTGATTTTTCAGTGATGAGTATTATTTTTTTTTAAATTTCTTATTCTGGTTATTTTGAGATAGGTTGAGCTTAGCTTAGCTTAGATTTATTTAATTCTAATTTTTGAGTAATGAATATTAATTTTTGTTTTAATTTCTTATTCTGGTTGGATTGAGCTTTTAGGTTGAGTATGTTTTTTTTTAATTTTAATTTTTGGATGATGAATAGGTATTAATTTTTGTTTTAATTTTTCTATTCCAGTTGATCTGAGCTAGGTTGAGTTTAGTTGCGTTGGAATTTTTTAAATTCTAATTTTTGAGCAATGAGTATTCATTTTTGTTTTAATTTCTTATTCTGGAGGTTATTTTTTTAATTTTAATTAGATTGAGTATGAATTTTTATGATTGTTTTTTAATTTTACAATTTTTACAATTTCTGAGTTGGACTTAATTTAATTAAATTTCGTGACTTTTGTGAGATATATGGGTTTTGACAAATTCAAATTTAATTAAAAAATATGTATATATATATATTTGCGTATTTTGAGTATTAATTTTAAGTTTTTATTTCTTACTATGGCTGCACCACTAGAAATATTGACTTTTTGAACATCTTTCTACCCACGCAGATTTTTTTTTTTTAGAAATTTAAATAAGGTATGAAAACCTACGACAACAATCCACGCTCGTATTTTACAATCTTAACTATGGTCAGTTTTTAACACTTTACGTAATCAGAAATACCCGAGCGTTTAACTTTTTGCTTTGCTTTTTCAATTAACATAAAACATTCGCGAAACCATAAAAACGCTAATTAATTCTTCTAATTTAGAAAAGTTGTCGTCCCCTGTGGCCTTTATTAGAGAAGCAAGTAAATTGGATGAGTGAGGTCGTGTAACCGACGTCCAAGGTCGCTTGCATTCCTGCGGTTACGTAACCGATCAGGCGTTTGCCTTATCCTTATCCTGGTCAGGACATACTGTAGGCATATGTATAGTCAAATTCAGCCAAAACACGTGCATGTGTGCACGTTGATAAAGATCAGATCATTTGTAAGGTGGCGGTGAATGTCTGCATTAACATAACAAACGGTGCTCGCCGGGGCGAAACGAGAAAGCAAAATAGATGGCGTTGGACTCGCGTAACTATTTCAGACTTGTTTCTTTTCCTTGCCGCACACACGAATACACATTCGCGAACGTGATGTAAGGAAAAAAAAAGGTACTAAATTAGTACATAGAAGGATTTACTAATGTAACAACGTTAATAAAACGAAGAGGTTTTTGTTGATTGGCCAATAAATGATGTAACTTCAGAATGTTGAATCTGTACTCTATTTTTTATTGACAGGCGAAATTTTACAGGTTGATGTAACGTATACGTATAACTAACTGGCGACAAAAAATTTCATAGTTGACACAAATTATACTGTTTTTATTTCGTTTTCTTAATTCGGAGGAGTACGTTGAAATTTTGGCGCTAAAAACGAGCTTTGTCATTGGTTAGTTCCGTCCAGCTACCTACCAATGACAATGCTCGTTTTTAGCGCCAAAATTTCAAAGTACTCCTCCAAATTAAAAAAAAAACAGCATATAGTTGCTGTTTTAATAAAATAAAAAAAAGAACACAAATAACTGACTAACAGAAAAGCAACATTCATTTAGAACTATAGGACTATAGTAAGCGATAGCCATTCACTTGAATGTGATTTTTAATTGTTTGGTGAAATAAGTAAACAAAGCAAAAACGGGCGTGCTATTTAATTTATTGCTTGTGCTCAGATTGCACATAGTGTATATAATAAATAATTTACCATCGATTTAACGCGTCGGAATTACAATGCGTTGCCCTAAAATTACAAACAAGCAAACAATATGTGTGTCAATGCAACAAACATACCGTCTTTTACGATTTCCATCCAAGGTTTCTTTCTATCCTCTTTCCCTTTAGTTTTCCTCAAACGCGATTAAAGCGTGACTCCCGGTAACCAAGTGCTGGTTAATACGTTTAATTACCATAAAAAATAATTACGTCTTCCAAGATCTTGATAAAATTAATCCTTTGTTTTGTGAGGATAAGAATATTTTATTTAATCTACACGATTGGCGTATTAATTAATTAATTAATGTTACGAAAGAGGTAAGCGTGTTGTTTTAAAAATGAGAAGTCATACTTAAATTATCAGTGAATAAAATAGTAGAACAAAATGAAGGAATACAATAAATATAGCATTCTGCGTGTTCTCATCAGAGTTGTTTATAACCCAGCTAGCAGAGAGAGGTCGAAATTACATCATTTTCAGGTCATTTCACGTTATTGACGTCATTTGTCCCGAAAGTGACGTCAATAAGACGGGTTATACGACACGTATTAATGACGTCGTAAAAGTCACGTCATTTACACGTCAATAGAAAGTGATAATATGTTTATTTTTGAAAATCATTAGTTTAAAACGTTCAGTGCACAGTGGGACACGTTTATATTAAAATGTCGACCATGAAATTGATTCAGTTTTTAATAATGAGAGAACTTTATTTTATGGAATTTCGTAACACAAAATAGGAGTATATAAAATCGTATTTACCGAGGAAGCTATATTTCAAAAATGAATTCAGAACTCAGTTTCTGAACGCACTCCTGCTGCATAATTCGAGTTCGTAACAATATTAATGATACAGAATGTGATTGTTATTGGTCTGTTCGTAGCAACGTTCCGCCGCTGTCTATTTTTTGATTGGTCTGCCATTTTCTGTTTCGCAGTGATTTTCACCACCATTGTGATTTTCATTCTGTGAAATGATGCGCTTGCGCACCCTCCTGTTTTCGCTAATTTTGCAAATCTGGGAAAATTAGTGCTAGAAGTTTCAGTTGAAGACTTTGATTGGAATGTCTTGAGTTCAGCGTGCCTCTCGACGTGTTTTCTAACATCTCAACCCAACGAATCGTGGGATTCGAGTAATCACAAGTATGTTTCCTACTTCTCTGTTGGCAACAGTTACGTTTTTATCGAAGGGGCATAAGTGCGTGAGCGTTTAATATAGTAAAATTTATATCATACGTTGAGACCGCCGCCAACTTCAGGTAACGTGGACTGCATACGCCACTTTAACTACGGAATGTTGAAACTCATCAGCCGTCTATTACATAACCTACCCCTACATTCTTATGCATATTATTTCGACTTTCGCTTAAAGCACAAACAGTTTCGGCACTTTGTAGCGCGCTAAATTAAATTAAATTAGTTACGTTGACGTTTTGAGCGAAGTTTCAGTCGTTCGAAGTATTTTACCGTTTTAAGATCCAATTGTTCGATCAGTACTCATCCTTCGCGTTTTCTACAGACAAGTCCTTTCAAGAGCAATTGCGTGTTATTGTTGTTAGTTGTTTAACTTTGGCCGCGTGGGCGATTTTGTTTTATTGTAAACATTAAGTAAGCTAAGATATTTGTATGTTCTGCATTACGATGTTGTGTTTTATGTCTAACCCTACTCTGAACGCACGAATGGTGAAAATCTCTTGGAGGTTCACAAACATCAGCGTAAACTTTCGGGCCTTGGGAAGTGGCTTCTTAGTGCCATCTTAATCTAGCATCTTTAAACGAACCCGCTCGTCTCTTTCTGAGTATAGCTTCACACAACTGTTGATGTTATCACCAGGTGCCTTAGGGTCCAGAAGTGTGTCATAAAAGTATCAGCAATTTGAAATTGAAAAAACAAAAACATATGATAGGTATACAAACACCGAAAGCAAGAGATGATTGACAATATTCCCCTTTGCGAAGCGTTTGCAAAATACTCTGTAAACAAAAAGAAAACAAAATTGTAATAGTACTAACATACATAATACTAAAAATTAGTTTGACATAAGACATAAACATTTCAATAAGGTGGACGAAATATAAAAAAAGTGAAACCAAAAAATAGATTGATGGATGCACTTTGGAAAATCAAAAACTGGAGAAGGCAACACAGAAAAAAAACAACGTTCAAAGATGTTTGACGTTATTGCTAAGTTGAAGAGTTTAAAGGTTCTGAGATCAACAAAAAGAAAACGAAACAGTAAATTAAGTAATAAAAAATAATACGTGGAAATGAACAAAATTTAACTAACGCTAATCAAATGTAAACACGTAAAAAATTAATAAAAACTGAAGGATCAAAGGATTGAAAAATAAAAAATAAAAGTAACAATCATAACTAAAAAAAAAAAAAACATCGAAGCTAAAAGAGGTTTAACTTGAAGGCTTCCGCAACCGTCGTCCATTGTTGAATTCCTTGCTTCCGGTTAATTTACGGCTCGTCACGTCCCAACGGACCAATCCCCGTCCACCGTTTCACCCCGCTGCCCCCACCCACCACTATAAATACCACGACAATGGACATAACAACTCAGTCTCAACGACTTACGAGAAGCAGCAGCAAGAACGAAACGGCGTCGGCAGTAGAAATCCGAGGAGAGACGCGCTTCCAACCGGAAGCCAGGAATTCAACGAAACTAAAAGAAATCGTAAAAAACAAGAGTTTGTTCATTTTATTACCTTTCGGGGGTTAAAAAATAACTAAAACAAAAAAAAGATCCATGTGCTTCGGAAAATCAAAAACTGGAGAAGACAATGGTTTTTCGAATAAAAGACCTGTATTAACTAGATTTCTTACAATTCTAATACTTTTCAAGCTACGTTTGTGAACATAAAATAAATAGTTAGTAGGTTTTGGATATTGGAAAAAACAAAAACTCATGATTTTCTAACCAGGGCTCCCGTAACAATGTGTGCAAAGCGTGCAGTGCACTCGGGCGCCATGTTCAAGGGGCGGCAATTAGCTTTTTGGTCACTGGACATATTTTGTCATTTTCTTCGCCCAAAAAAAGAAAAATAATGTAAAACTTGTCTGGTGTAAATTATTCGAAAAACTACCCAGGAGTTTTGATGAGGCCGTCAACCTCACGGCAAAAACGTCGACTAAAATAGAACAGTTAACTGTGGCAATTAAAAGTAGAAAAGTTTAATTTTTGTAATTTTCGTTTGCTAAAGTTTTTATAAAAATTTAATAATTTTATTAGGTAAAAAAATAAATTACGTAAGCTGTTACGGTTTGGCTAACAAAAAAACAAATTACATTCCACCTTTTAAGTTTTTATAAATTTAAGTTCCTTTTGCTTTATTGATTTTGTTTCTTTTTTTTTTCTAATATTAGTAACTAGCCTCGCCCACTTGCATTCTCGGGGAGGGGGGGGGGCGTTTGAACAGAGGTCTTCTCAGTCAGATGAGAAGAAAGCGCTTCGCTTCGTTTTTGGGGGCTTGCGGCAGCTAGGAACTTGAAAAAATGAAGGAAAATGTTTAAATAAAAGTGAAGGAGAACGGCTAAAAAAAACAAGGAGATTGTTTAAAAAAAGTGAAGGAGAATGTTTAGAAAGAGTGAAGGAAAATGTTTAAAAAATATGAAGGAGAATGTTTAAAAAATGTGAAGGAAAATGTTTAAAAATTTTCCTGTTTTTTCCATTTCTTTTCTTTTAATTTTTAATAATTTTGATAATTGACCGTTTTTGTTTGCCCCAATTCATCTGTCAGAGGGCGCCAAAATATGGATTGGCACGCGGGCGGCTTTTGGCCTCGCGGGGGCCCTGTTTATAACTAGATTGAGGAAAGGCTTTAAAATTGAAGTCGCAATCAAATGTCAAAGTAAACGTGAAAATATATTTATTTATACATCAGACTTTTACATGCGAATTTAATAATATAAGTACGTTTTAGAGTATGTGCAATTCGGTATAAATTGCATAAACCAACAGAGCTGTTAATATTTATGCAGCACAAATAGCTGCGGTGTACGCCTGGTCACATAACCGACAATTTACGCGCGCGGACTTCCTAATAAAATAAGTCCCATAAACATGCAAAAGAGCCTCTGTAAAACAAGTCCGAAGTCGTAACCGGAGGCAACAACGACTTCTGTAGTTGCGCGTAGTGACCGAGGCAGAAATTTACGACGTCATTAAAGCCATGACGAGCAGCCCTCCAGATTAGTTCGAACAAAGGCCACGATGATAACTTATTGCCGAATAAACGTCTCCACGGCCTGCTAGCTTTTACTACCCCGTGCACCATCGCACCGCCGCCGCGCCGCGACGCTTTATTCGAAGTCGGCAGTTAAAAGAGAAAAAAATGATTGACCTCATCTGAATAGTTTTATTACCGGCGGTGGTGGTATCACAATGGAAATGGGACACACCCTCCCCCAAAAAGATATAATGTATATGTAGATATATGCGGCAGATAAAATTTTAATAACGCCCCATCTATTTCTGTTTAGACTCGGGGTGGTTGGTGGTAGTATTCACCGTATTTCATAGTTTATGGTCGTCGTAAAACTTAAACCCTTTCGGATTTTGGTCATTTCAGTAACGTAGAATGTAAGATAATTAAATGTTTACATGAATCTTTTATTACGACGGACTTATTACAAAGAGAAAGCCGGAATTTCAATCGTAAATAAATGGAAGTGACATTGTACACCGTCTGTTGTTCTTCTTGATATACAGATTGTATCAATCACATTGTCACTCTTTAGTATATTCCATAACCAGTATGTATAGTAACATGTATTTTACGAAGACGCTGTTTATAGTCTAAAGTACATAATATAAACTGACTGCTATAATTTGCTTTTACAAAATAAAACATACAGGTTTGATGTACATATATAATATGATCAAACATGTTGTTACAAGTATCAAGTATCAGCGCTTCGTTTATATCAAATAGTACAGTATTTTAGAAATTACTTATTATAATTTTCCATTCATGTTGAAAAAGTTGCCCTCCTCTTTCTTCCACCGGGGCTTTAATATTCGAACGCCTTCACATCCACCCCCGAAGTTAATAAAAAAATTTAATAATTCATAAATACTTTAGAGATAGGTGGGTACCTATTACCGATTCGGAGATTTCACTTTTGGCAGGCAAGCGCAATATTGATAAATCTCTTTTGATACAGCACAGACTCTTTTAATATCCAAAAGTAGCTTTGCCCGGTATGGTATACACGACAGCTCCATCCAGCGATTCGTTTTCAATTTATTACGTCTTTCATCTAAGTAAATTAAAAATAGAAAATAGCTGGCGCAGACTGCCTCCTCTCATATTACTTCACTATTGAAGTTTTGATGTGCTCTGCAAGTTCTCGATTTTCGAGATGAGATGCGCACGTCGTGCCACGTTCGAAGCCCGGGGGTTTTGGGTCAAAGGACTGGAAGGGGCGGTTGTTGCACGATAATTAATTGAAATTAAAATATATGGTAGTTTCTGAAGTGCATTTCCGACTACATTTATTATTTGATATTTTGTACATACAAACATGTTGTGCTATTCTCTTGGGATACGTTGTATTGATTAACTATGGTGTCACTTACAATTTTTCGATGTATCAGTCTTAACTTGGATTATCGAATGATGTAGAAAGCAAAAGCGTTCGTCGCAATTAATGATAACCGAATTGAAGCAGCCACATCATGAGCTATCAACGATCCAGATGTAAGATCATTTAATCCGAAAAGTCTAGGGACTAGCCACAGAGAATTATGATTAGAATCTTAATGTAAGGACGTAAAGAATTAATTTATTGAATTCATTATTGCGAGGAAAGTGTATGATGTAAATAAGTCAAAATAGAATTCTCCAAAAACGCTGCAAAACCAATCGCCAGACGCACAGTGACTCAAGTATGCACGCGACACTTAGCATTTTATTAGAAAACATGCGTAGCATTATATCACCTGTAAGCCAAATTGCTATACACCTGGAGTAGAAACAAGCTTGACGAAATTATTGTGCAGCGTAGCCAATAGCTCCAATCGTGACGGGTGTGGGTATTAATTAACGCGGCAAAATTAAGCGCCACCTAATTTTAATCAGAGACGAGGAGAGGATCAAGGTAATGACTGAAACTATGCAACAACAGTTTAATAGCAAAATTCGTTAGTAACAAATACACTAATGCCTGATTTCTTCACTTCCTGATAAGTTTATCTGCCAGGTATTATCACTGGAAACCATTGTATCGATAATAGTTTCCGAGGATACTACCTGGTAAATAAATTTATCCATGGATGAAGAAATCGGGCCTAAAGCGTCGAAAATCTCAAGCAGTGTTACCAAAAATGACAAAACAGTAGGTATTCGAAACAGAACAACGCCACCAAATGTGTATGCGCCTTAAATAAATCCAAACATTTAATTGTATACATATTTTAGGTACGATATATTCGTCACAAACTCGACATCAAACTTTCATGACTGTAAATTTTAAAATTACTAGTTGGCGAATCCGTCAAAGAGCTGTACAGTTAATTACAATTAGCGGCGCGAAGCGCCCAAACAAAACGCTACGTCGATGGCGTGAAAGCGAATGGACCCATAAAACACAACAAAAGTATAAGTAAGTAAAGTTGAGGATATCACTAAAACGATTGATGCTTCGAGACGCTTCGCAGATAAATTAAAAAGGGAAACTGTTCGAAGGGAGGGTTTGCACTAATCAAAACCAACGTGACATCAGCAGGGCCTAACAGGTATCAATCTAACGTAAGTGAAAGCCAATCACGTCAAAGGCCAAGAGTAAAGCCAATTAAATAATACGTTGAAATGTTAGCTCGTAAAAACTTGAAGTTCACATAAACTGATCTAATAAAAAAAACAGACGAGACGGAAATGTTATGGTTGTCTAGACACGTGAAATAATAATTGTGTCATAATTCTCACGAACCAGAAAAAAGAAAATGCGCTGGAAATAGTTTCAACAGATGATGCAATCCTATCAAAAGAAAAATAGAATCTCCGAGACGCTTCGCAGATTGAAAAGGGGAACCCACCATGCCTCCAAGTGTTCGAAGGGAGAGTTTGCACTAATCAAAACCAACGTGACATAAGCAAGGCTCAACGGGTACCAGTCTAACGTAAGTGAAAGCCAATCACGTCAAGAGCCAAATAAATAATTAAATAATCCGTTGAGATATTAACTCGCAAGAACGAACCAGAAAAAAGAAAATGCGCTGGCAATAGTTTCGACAGATGATGCAATCCATTCAAAAGAAAAATAGAATCTCCGAACGGTATTGTTTATTCATAACCATGAAGTATAGCCGGGGCGCCGAGAATATTGCACTAATTCATGGCCGGAGTATTTCAAAACGAAAGCCCAAAGAAACGTTTGAAACAAGACGCAAAGAGCGAGCTTATTTGCTATTTTCGAATTTAATTACTCCCAGCGATAATGTCTGTGATTGCAATAAAGTTGCGAGGAATCGGGAGCCACAAACGAAGCGTTTTAAACGCAGAGAGAAAAAAAAGGGATTTCTTAACGTTGCGAAATCGGAAATAAATCCGAATATACGGAATATTCAAGCTGTAATAAGCGGTTTTCACACCGTAACAAAATAGAACATCTGAAGATTCCATAATTATATGCAATGGTGAAAGGGGTCGTAGAAATACCGGCATTTATGACTCTTATTGAGGCAATGAAGCCAAAGCCAGAGCTGGAGGTTCATTATATTTAAGTAGTGCTCTTAAAGGAAACTCTAAAGTCCGTAACATTTTTGTATTCTTTTTTAGTATTGCGTAAGTGTATTGTCAAATTTACTTTGCGTTGCAAATTTTTCTGAAGAGGCTGTCAAACACTGTTACTAAATTTTTTCAAATGCTTCAATTACATCGTAACATTTCAATAACTAATACTTTGCTTTAATTTCTGTACAAAAAAAAAATCACGTCTCTCCGAAAAGGAAGTCGAGTCCTTGTAAGTTGTAAGTGATATTTTTTTTATCTTTTAACCCCTCCCCCATGTCCCCCCCCCCATCCGTCACACTAATATGCTGGGGCAGTTATACAAAAATAATTCCAGTCTCATTTTTTAAAAGCAATTTTCGGCTTGACAATATCAGGCGAATTGCACCAGAGTAAACATGGATGGAAAGTCTCAAGTGAAAAGTGTTGCCAATCTAATAAAATAAATCTCAATTATTTATACTCATTTGGTATTAGCTTCAAAAAAAAAGAAAAAATAGAAAATTGGCAAAAACTTTTTGATTTTCTTCCTTATTCTGTGACTAATAGAAAACTAAAAATATTTCCACCGGACAGGTGTACCGTGGCTATGATTTTTTAAGGTTTTAGAAATGACAATCTCAATTTGTCAAGATTTTAAAATGACCTTCTCAGTGTGACAGTTGACATCTTTAAAGTCTTGAAAACCACATTTTCAATTTAGCAGATGACGTTCCTAATTACTTGTGACACTGAAGATTTTAAAATGGCATTCTTTATTTAATTAACATTCTGTCAATTCAGTGTCATTCGCTAAGTTAAAAATTGTAAGAATCCAGATTCTTAGGATAATTATTTTCATAATTTAGTATGCTTATTTAATTCGGATATATTATTAAGTTAGAATTCATATTATGACTCATGAAGAATACAAAACACGTGCAGCGTTATGCAACGAAAGCATTCGTCAAGCTTGCGATGTATGTACCGAGAAATTAGATCAAGGGCATTCATATGGCTGGAACATCGGCGATAAAAGAAATAATTATGTAAGGAGGATGAATCATGCAGAAGAGCCTTGATCGAATCTTGATGCTAGAAAAATTAGAATTAGCCATCAAGGTTTATCTCATTACCAAAGCTGACGTAGACCAAAAGGAGGTCATCTGATCCCAATAAATAGGTAGCTTTTCAGATCACAAGGGGAGTTCGACAAGACAGTTGCCCGAGAGGGTTTGTCACGACAGTTGGCACGAACTCCTGTCATCTAGAAAAGTGCTTCTTCGATTCCGAATGTAATTTAGTTTGTGCGTCACGAGTCATAAAGTTTTAAATTCTTTTTTTTTAATCAGTCAATTTTCCAAATTTATTTTAATTTAAAAGTGTACCTAAGAAGCATCCACGATCGGCGAGGGTGAGTTTAAATAACAAAGATCTAACAAATGTTCTTAGATATAAACTGATTTTTGTTAATCTTTCCTTCTCTCTTTCATACTGTAGCTTTAATTTTATGTTAATTGTCAAATTTTACTTATTAATTTAATTCACATATTATTTCGTTTGTAATTACTTTTTTGTTTGAATATACTTTGTAATGTAAAGTTGGATTTTTTATTTAAACGATAATAAGAAATGACTTTTAAGAAAACATAAAAGAGATAAGGAGTGAACAGTTTTCGACAATTCCAAAAACAAATATTAGTAGACACTATTCGAGCTATTCGGGGAAAACGATTTGGAAATCGATTTCTGGCTTTCCATGCTAAAACCAGGGCGCTACTAACAAAGAAATCGAAATTCAATATTGTACGGATTGCTAAAAGAATTGGGGACAAAAGGGGATGAAAAGCCAGTTTCCAACCTCCGTCCGACGTGCGCGTTTCTACAGAATGTCATTTAAAAAGAACTTTAATGTCATTTGTTCTAAAACCAGTGTGTCATTTCAAAAACTTTAATGTCATCACTAAAATGAGAGAATCATTTCAAAAAGTTTAATGTCAGCGTTGCATGTGACGTCATACCTCTCATTCAAACTTTGCACGGAATAGTCTATATAAGGCCGGAAATAGTCTATAGTCTATACTATAAGGTGGATGGTTGGGGACTATGTAAGCCAGCGTTTTTCAAACTGTGGGGACGCCTCCCTGGGGGGGCGCGTAATTCTACAAAGGAGGGCGCAGCAAAATAAATATAATAAAATTGAACGCAAATTGCAGCTAATTTATTTATTTTTTACAAGAAATTGTATATACATACAGTCACGATTAAATTTTCGTCGTCATTAATAATTGTCAGTCAAAGGTTGACACTTAACTTGAATTTTATTAAAACTAAAGAAATTCGTGTTTTAATTTTGAATGCTAGGAAGAGTCTCTTAAATATTTGATTTATTTTGATACTTTCGTGGTAAAACACACAAAAAGAATTCTAATTTGTGAAATTAAAGCTGAGGTTTTGATTAGCAGTAACGACCAAGATTTAATACTCCCGACTGTACAGATACCGTGTTTTTTTTTTTACTTGGAACGTACAGTGTAAATATTCCCGTATTCAGCTTTAGAAAAAAAGAAAAATGGGCTATTATTGTCACTTATGAAATATGAGGATGTCTGATCTCTGAAATATTAATAAAGTACTATGAAGGTATTAGATATTATATATATTTATAATAGTGTGCGTTGCATAACAGGCCGGGAAACATTTATTATTATAATAAGTTTTGTTTTGTATAAAAAGGTTTTTGATAAGTAATAAATTCTTTCAAAGAAAATATTAATTTACTAAGTCAAGACTTCACAGAAAGCATTTGATAATCGTTTAGATAATCCTAGGAGGGGGGGGGGCGTGAATCATAATACAGCCCAAAAGGGGGCCGTAAAACCTAAAAGTTTGGAAAACGCTGATGTAACCACTTATTTCAAACCTGAATACAAGTTTAATTTGGGAAATTAAAAAAAAAATCACACAGTAAAGAATCAAAAGGTAGTAGCGCAGGCGTTCGGAGCGTGCACGCAACTGCGAGACATATTCTAATATTATCTCTTGCTGAAGGATTAAACACCCGTTCTCCCTCGCACATTGATGTTTGAACACCCCTTTCAGCTGTCGCTCTCGCAATTGATCTCGCGCTTTCATGCACTATCGACACACGGTTGAGTGTTCTTGTGCGTCACCTAATATATCGTTCACCGTGAAAATAAATAACAAGGGCAGTTTTTTTTGCTCTTAAATAAAGGTAACAGGAAGATGAAGAATGCATTATTGCATATAAATGAAACTTCCTGCGTCAAAGAAATAAATCTCGGTCGACTTCCAATCACAATAACATCGCCCGTGTCAAAAAATCTCCTCCATCACCTATGAATACATAAAACTGTTAATCTTATCAATCTGTTGAGCGCTCTCCCGTCATAAATCACGTTTCCGCCGTTGGCTATTTGCATAAGCCATTTGTTACCCGAGATTATCTTTACAATATTTGGGCCCGAAGAACGCGCGCTTTATCAAAAAAGTCAATAACAGATGTAGATGAACGCGCGGCCGACGCACTCTTCTACTTAATATAACAAATGGTCCTCTCGGAATAAATTCAAGACCCGGCCTGGCAGCTTTTAAGGAGGGCATGATTTAAGTTGCAAGCGGCATTTATTACGGTCTTACGATGGCGCGGGTATGTCGCCGCCCGTAAGTTCGGTTTAAGTACGTGGAAAAACGTAAGTAAGAGGTTATTGAAGGCGATGACGAAGAAGAACTTTGCAACTTTGTTGTGTTATGATATGGTGAAACAATGGAGGAGCTAATGGCCATCCTCCTTAACGAGTCATTAACTCTGTTGTTAACTAATTTATGCTCTGCTATTACCATTCAACCGTTACTTTGACGACTTATTGTATTAAAATATACTACTCCTTTGTAAACTAAACATAAGATAAAGATATGTTACAATTTAATTCCCTGGTTCTTTTAAATATTCATGCGTTTTTGCACGTTTTAGTTGTTGGTTGAGCGTTGGCCACACTGTTCGTTTCTGGTTTAGGCGCGTTGATATTACGTTCTCTTTGCGCCCGGAAGTCACCTTATCTCTTATTGTAATCTGATTTGCGGAAATGGTGTTCGTGAGAGAATTTATTTCCAGCCTCTTGCTCTATCGCCATTCGGCAATACGCCAGCACGAGGTACGAACACGTGTACATACTTCCGTTAATTGTTTAATTTATTACGAAAAATTCGAATTAGCAACAGTGATAAGTGTTATTATTTGTGCTTTGCGAAGCTGTGGAATTGTTACAAACAGCTTATGCCAAGCGGATCTTTCGTTTCTGCATTAAACAGTCGGGTATTTAGGTGGCGTCATTCCAACGACCCAAGCTGATATTAGAGTTCTTTGTTCCCACAAAGAAATTCGCTTATTTAATAGGGTACATGACAATAATACAAAATTATTAATTAAAGCTCTCTAATCGGGACTATAGTCAATAACACACGCGAAAACACCAAATTTGTACGCTATTTCGATTTATTATATTCTTAAATTAATAAATAAAATTGAAAATATTCAAATGTAAATCACGTGGTTTCGAAAGGCTTCCC
Organism: Prosopocoilus inquinatus; assembly: GCA_036172665.1. Classification (NCBI taxonomy): domain Eukaryota; kingdom Metazoa; phylum Arthropoda; class Insecta; order Coleoptera; family Lucanidae; genus Prosopocoilus; species Prosopocoilus inquinatus. The sequence goes on along the minus strand of CM069871.1, from coordinate 8,813,344 downwards.
ATTCGTTGTGGCGTCATTGTTCATAAGTTGTCACTTGACGTTTATGTTGTATGCAGACCCTTGACAAATAGTTTGATTGTTTGCTATTAATATGTGATGAAAAATATAGTTTTAATTTAAGCAACAGTAAGGTTGGTAAGACTAAATTTTGTGAACGCTTATAAATAATTTATTCGGAGTTCTTGCACAGGTATTTTTACATTTTTTTAATGTAATAATGTAATAGTAATAATTTACTATTTATTGTAATAAGTTTTACGTGTTCGTTTTGATATTTACTTATTACGATTTGACAACATATGAACATTGACGTCACACGGTCAGAATGTGCGTTTTGGTGGGAATTTAATCAATTCAAATTTCTTTAATTTTTTACGGCTTTAATATTCATTTATCAAAAAAAGAAATGTATCTAAATTATCGTATTTTTACCTACTTTCAAATAAAATATTTTTAAAAAAACGTTCATGTACCCTATTCCTCCCCGGAATCGTATTCCGAATCAATATTTTCCGTTTCCTGTATCTGTTTCGTCAGTCAGGTATTTAGGTAGTATTTAGGTATTTAGGTGGCGCTATTCCAACGACCCAAGCTGATATTAGATTTCTTTGTTCCCACAGAGAAATTCGCTTATTTAATTCCTACATGGAATCGTCTTCCGAATCTTCTGTCTCTCGACAATAGTTTTCCGTTTGCTGTATCTGTTTCGTCAGTCAGGTATTTAGGTATTCAGGCGACACCATTCCAGCGAACCAAGCTGATATTAGATTCCTTTGTTCCCACAGAGAAATTGGCTTATTTAATTCCTACGTGGAATCGTCTTCCGAATCTTCTACCTTTCGACAATAGTTTTCCGTTTGCCGTATCTGTTCCGTCAGTAAGGTATTTAGGTATTTAGGTGGCGCTATTCCAACGACCCAAGCTGATATTAGATTTCTTTGTTCACACAGAGAAATTTGCTTATTCAGTTCCTTCGTGGAATCGTCTTCCGAATCTTCTGTCTTTCGACAATAGTTTTCCGTTTGCCGTATCTGTTTCGTCAGTCAGGTATTTAGGTAGTATTTAGGTGTTTAGGTGGCGCCATTCCAACGACCCAAGCTGATATTAGGTTTATTTGTTCCCACAGAGATATTCGCTTATTTAATTCCTCCCTGGAATCGTCTTCCGAATCTTCTGTTTCTCGACAATAGTTTTCTGTTTGCCGTATCTGTTTCGTCAGTCAGGTATTTAGGTGGTGCCATTCCAAAGACCCATACTGATATTAGATTTCTTTGTTCCCACAGAGAAATTCGCTTATTCAATTCCGCCCTGGAATCGTCTTCCGAGTCTTCTGTCTTTCGACAATAGTTTTCCGTTTGCTGTCTATCTGTTTCGACAGTATAACCAACTTTCAGACTACAAAACTGTAACGTACCGTTTAATATTGTTATTTGGTTAATGCACGCCGCTTATTACTCAGTTATTTCGACACTTGTGAGTGCATCAGAGTTTTTTATCATATTAAGTAATCTGCAATTACGTTTTGTTTGTAAATAACAAGTTACCCTCTCACACATTGTGTGAAGATTTATATTATTTTATAGTTAATTACAATTAACAGTTAGTTAACGCCTTGTACGTATGTTTGGCCTTTTTAAGTTAGACTTGAGTGGTCTGATGTGAATTTAAGTTGTGAATAGTAAGTAATATGCGATTTTATTGTTTTCCTGGTGGCGAAGCAATTATTATTGTATCCTCCTCAAGATTTTCGAAATTTTAGCGCACGCCGCGACCCTTGGAGGACGGGATCCACAGTGCGTGGTATCAGCTGGGGGGTTGTTCTCCTGGCGCCCTGGCGATCTTTTTGACCCCGTCCTTCTTTAAATTGAGTACTGGCTCGGAACAGCTGAATTGTCTTTCTCAGCGCCAGCTTGCCACCGTTCTCGTTAATTACTCAGGAGCTAAAGCATCGAGGTGTTTTTGATTTGGATTTTGGTATTATTTGGTATGAGTTGAATGAAAAAAAAAAGGTACAAGACGCCATGGCTTTCAGCTGCAACCTTCGAAACAAAGAATCTCCCATCGGGTGCATAATTACTTACTCCTGCGAATCGCAGAAACTATAAAACGTTTACAATCGAGCATGCGGAGAGGGTTTACGAGCGCGGGTCCAAATAGTGGGTTGCGCGTAATGGGGCAGGCAGTTTCGCACTCTCCCTCGCCCCGACGACCCTTCGGTCCTCCTCTTTTTTTTTATATGCACGCTCGTAATTGCGTATGTGAAAACCATAACTAAACGCCCGCAGTTTCGACGAGGAAAAAGTGGGCGCCGCCGTTAAAATTTAATAGGGACGCGGAGCGGATTTCGTTTTATGCCAGAATAAACATTATTAAAGGGAGCGCGGGAAATGTATCGTTTGCCCTGCGGTATCTGGAGGCTGAAAACTGCATCGAATTCGTTCGTTTTGATGGAACGTGGCTGAAAAGAAATAATAAGAGGAAACGTTAACTGTCAGGAGAAAATGAGGGTTTTCCATTTAAAAAGCTCACCCCATTCCATCATCCGTCATGTAAAATTGTAAGGGTTTCAACACGTTTCGAAAATTATTCAAAATGCGTAACGTAATCGCCAGCAAATAGTTGCCATGAGAGCTCTGCACAATTTAATCACGAATGCAATACAAGTTGCCTACCTATCGGGGGAAGTATCAGCCAAAATCCGTCCCCGCGCTTCAGGAATGTCGGCAGCAATTTCTGATTTATTTATAATTAAAGCAGGCTGTGATATTTTCCAAAAAGTTGGCAACACAAGCTTACGGTTTGAAATTAAAAATTTTAAGTGTCAGAATTGTGTGACCTGTATTTTTTCAAATGATTAATAATAAACGGATTTGTCTTGTGGACGCCCCCCCCCCTCGAATTCAAAAATGGAGTTTAAACCAACATCCATAGAAAATAAAATAAAGATTGTATAAAGCACGAATATAACCTCAATTATGACAGCTATCAATTTTTTTATTTATTTCTCATTGTATACAACCATACAATATAAAATAGCTCCAGTCACAACCTCCTCTAATTATCAATTTACATTGATCACCCGGTATAATATTCGGTTATTCTTTCGACTCGCACAGTGGCGTAGCAGAAGGCGACTCGCCGGGTTGCAATTTTTTTACCAGCGCCTTTTATTATTGCATTTACTACAAGTAAAACTAAAAAATAAAAAAAAACGTTTTACTATTTTAATAAAATTGAATTCAAAATTAAAAAAGAATACTTCTTTCCTTAGCTGTTTACTTTCTATGTTTTCAAAAATTTTGTTGCAAATCGTTTTTGATTGCAGTGAAAACCTCGAGCAGCTTCTGTACAGCTGTTTCAGCCCTGCTTGGGGCTTCGTCAGCAGAGACGTAGCTCGACATTCCCACTCCAAACAAAAACGACTCGTCCAATTTATTCGCAATTGCGATGTAAGAGTAATGAATAGATAAAACAGCGACATCTAACGATCCTACTGCAATGTCAGGTCGAAAAGCGATCGTAAGATGTCGCTGTTTTATCTGTTCATTTCTATGTTATGTAAATCAAGACTGCTTAATTGCTTTTGGATTATCCTATTTGTAAAAGTGACGAGAGCTGTCAAAATTTTAGGTTAGAAATGCTCTTTCTTGAAGAAATTTCTTTTCAGCTGTTTCTGAAAAACGGTCTTGCGAAATTTAAGTGGAACAACGTTAATCGCGGCTGCAAATTAACAGATGGCGCTGCTCATGTTTGAAACTTCTTTCCAACTGTGTATTTCTGTTCAACTCTATTTATTCGAATTCGTCTTTTTTTTTGTGACAATATTTCTTGAATTTGTTCTGCGTTTTTCAGTTGTCTTGAAATTGCTTGCCCTTCCCCCACAAACAAAGAGGACAAAGTTACTACTCGTGGTATCAGATGGCGCCACAAACGTTTTCTTTTTAAATTTAAGCATTATCCTTGAACGGTCTTAGGGTTTTCGGTGTTTTTTTCGGTAAATAAAGAGTACAATGTTGTGGCTCAGGGTAACAGGTAACGTGTATCCTTTCGCTTTAACTATTTAAACACTGGATTAACAGAGGGCGCTACAATCGTTATTCATTTGAAATTGATGCTTAAATTGGGCCAATAGAATCGCGTAGAATTTTAACGCCAACGCAAAACTATGTAACTTAAAACGTAGTTTTTTTAGTGTTTTCCAGTTGTTTTGGAATTGCTTTCCGGAAATAAAAACCCCACAAATTTTTCTTTTAATTTTTCTTCTTTCTTTTTTTTTGTTTTTTCAAATTATATTGTACATTTGAAAATATGCATTTTCCACAAATCCTTGAAGTGTAACTTACAAGTAACTTTCGATTTTCCGCGCGTGTAAATCTTTTTACAGCTCGAAACAAAAATTAAAACCTTCGAAGAGGTTTTAGAACAGTCAGTGGCGTAACTTGGAGCCAAATCGCCGGGTTGCAGCAGCAAAAACAAAGAAAAAAACACCCGATATGTCACATTTAGGTCCGGTTTTTCCATCTCAGTTTAAATTTAATCTTTAGTTTATTTCGAGATTTGTTTATTGAGATTTGCCCTTAAACATTCGAACATCTCTACGTTTCGAAAACTGTAAGTTTTAGAACATTACATTTTACATATAACAGAAATGGAATTTAATGGTTACATACCCTGTATATTTTATATATCAAAGTATTTCAAAGCTGGTCACGGGACACCACGTTTGTTCTTCCTTTTTTTTGTAATTTCTAATGCGATCCGCGATTGAGGATCATTTGAAAAAAAAAATAGCCAATCAAATACTTATTTTTAAAAATATATAAAACAAATGAATATCGCAACCAGGTTTTTTTGTTACTTTCTTAAAAACTACAAAATTTAAAGTAAGGTTATGTTTTGATGTTCTTTGAAAAATTGCAGATTAAAAATGTCATTATCGAGGGTAGTCATGCTAACCTTCTATGTTCCGGGAGAAGTGAAAATGATCACCCGGTATAAGATAACATCAGCAAACCAAGTCAATTTCCCTAAAATTAATTAATTTAGATTTTTTCACTAAACAAAGAAAAAATACCTTCTTTAGTATAGGCAAACCAATGAACACAGGAGGCTTGCATGGTTGCTTACACTCCAGGCGTTAAGCAACTTTCTCCTCAAAAAATTGACTAAATTTTTGCAAATGACTCAAATTATGTACTTCTCCAAATTTAATGAATTTAAATTATTTCTGTTTCCTTTCAAGTTTTTATTCTGATGCCAAAAGATCTACAACTTTTCTAATTAATTGTATTTCAGATAATTTGTGTTATATGTCAAATCATAATAACAGAATTGTGTTTAAGAAAATGGTAATCGTAGTTCAGATTGGTAAATTATATTTCAGAAAATTCCACATGAAATTCAGTATGTTGTTTGCATTCGTTTTAAAATACTCCGGCCGTAAAGTAGAGTGTAAAATTCTCGATGGCATCAACACTCTTTTGTAGTTTTAAATAAATAATGTCATTCGAAGATTCTACTTTAGAGACGAGATTGCTCCATCTTTTGTAACACTTCTTGAGCACAATTCATCTGTTTCTGTTCTATTTTTTTTTATTGAACTAGTTAGTCTATGTGAATTCTTTTGTCGTTTTAAATAAATAATGTCATTCGGAGATTCTACTTTAGAGACGGGATTGCTTCATCTTTTGTTTGTTTCTTGAGCACATTTCATCTGTTTCTATTCTATTTTTTTTTAATGAACTAGTTAGTCTATATGAATTATAGTTTCTTTGCAAGTTAATGTTTCTACTTAAAAATTAATTTGGTTTCACTCTTGACCTCAAACGCGATTGGGTTTTCTTAACGTCATCTGAAATGTGATTGGTTCCTACTGATGTGACGATGCTTTCAATTCGTGCAAACCCTTGCTTTGTATATTTGGGGGCACGGCCGGACAATCCGAAAAGTTTCCCGATATTCTCTTGTTACCAACCTGTTGCTTCATCAAAAAAAAAAAAAAAAATCGACAATTGAAAGAAAAGCAAACAAAAAATAATCGAAAACATAAATACATGTTCTCAAGAAGGAATAAGAACGAAAGGGAATCAGTTTTCAAAACGAAGAGAAAAAATAATCCAAACATAGAAAATAAAAGACCTAAAATAAAAATGAAAACACAAAGCAAGGGAGATGGAAAACAAAAGGGATTGTGTTTTCGAATTTAATCGAGAGGAAAAGAATAGAAAATTAAAGAAAACAACTAAAGCTAAACATAATTTAAAAAAAAGAGAGTGTCAAAGGAAGACGAAAGAGAATCGGCTTTCAAAACACGAAAAACAGAAAGTAATTCAACAATAAATTAAACAAATAATACACACAAAGAACAAAATATAATCGAAAACTTAAAATTAAAAGTCAGTCGTATTGGAAAAGAAAATTAATACGAAAATCGTTTTTTGAATACAAACAGAAATAAAAAGTAAAGTTAATCAAAGCCGATCGAAATTATTATTCCACGCGGTTAGATACTCATAAAATTTCCGCCGTCGTCTATTTTCTTTTTTTTTAATGAACCAAGCTGTTGTGAATTCCAGTTTCTTGCAAGTTAATGTTTCGACTGAAGATTAATTTGGTTTCACTCTTGACCTCACTAACGCCATTGGGTTTTCTTGACGTCATCTGAAATGCTGATGGTTCCTACTGATGTCAGGATGCTTTGACAGGGCACGGTTAGTTTTACTTTATTAATTCGTGCTGTGCCTGGGGGCAGACAGTTTTTGCCTAATGGCACCGGGGATATCTTCTTTCTTCAATGCCATTTAAAGAAATGATCAATGAAGGCGGAAAGCTTTTTTTTGACAATCTTAACAACTAAACAATTTCAAGAGACGACCCCATTCATCACACCCTCCCGATGTTACAAAACATACGTTTATGCGCGCATTTACAACCGGATGTATTTTTACGAGCGGCGACGAAAGAAAAAATAAGAAAAAGAAGAAGAAAAGAAGGGGCAGCCGATTCGCTTCCAGTAGACTGGCCGCGGATACATCTCGCCGAAATCTAAGAAACGTATCTTTGTGTGTGCAAACGTAAGGCATAAATAGAACGCAAGCTGAGAGAACGGCCGCACGGCAACACCCTTTCGCCGAAATGAAATAAAAGGATTCATATTTTACAAATTATGATTTACGGACCGGCAATAATATATGTTTATGTATTTCCTTTCTTTATGAACGTCCCGCTTTTGTTGGAAAGGTCCCCGAAGCTTTCGGAAGGGAAATAAAAGCTCGTTTTCTCTCCGACGATATTTTATTGCGTGATATGTTATTTATTGTTTATCTTGTTCAATGGATTGTAATAACTCTTCGGCTGTAAACAATTTTTTTTTCTTCTGCTAAAGGTACACATTGCTTTTTTTTCATTTCGTAAACAAGAGCGCCACGTTAAACTTTTGCAATTCATAAATAAACAGAGAAAGCTTTTAAATATCTTTCTATAACAAGTGAGCTTTCGCGTTGTTGGATAAATCAATGAATATTATTGTCTAATTTATTTAAAGAAAACCGGCTATACTTTTAGAAAAAATCAAAGTAAGCCATTTCAATTTCTTGTATATTACCGTTGGTGAAAGTACACAACTCGCCATGAGAAGCAAACATAAATGGGGAATGCGATTTGTCAGTGTTGTTAAGTAAAACAGTCGTTATATCAATAAACGGTGTGCTGTCATACGCTGTATATAACATATACTATTTATCGTTAATAACTACAAGACTACAAGTATTTAAAGAATTTTGATCACTTCCAGTTCCATCCCACTAGGCGCTGGGAGTATCACTAGACTTGCTCCAGGCACGTGACAAAATAATAAGCCAAAACCGGCCGTGTCCCCTTTCCAAGTGAGGAGGGCTTGCACGAATCGAAAACATCGTGACATAAGCAGGAACCATCCGAGCATAAGGTGCCGTAAAGAAAGTCGAATAGCGTTAAAGGTCGAGTGTGAATGCAATTTAATCTCTCCGTCGGAGTAACAACTCGCTAAAAACTGTAATTCTCATGATCTAAACGGGCAAAAAAAGGAAAAGGTGACGCCGCGACGTCTTGTCAGCGGAATTTATGACTGTCCAGCCGTTTTAATATAAACAATCGATCTAGTCCCACAGAAAACTCGAAGTACAAAAAAGCAAAAGCTGATGCGATGATATTGTCACGTTTAAGATGGTGTCCCCACCCTGTCGCGGTAAGGGGGTAGCGTAGGGTTTTCGGAGGGTAGAGTTTTAAACACAGTTATTTTATAAAAGTTGATACCTTTTATTATTGTCAAAATTAATTTGATGGGGTTTTTCGTAATTCAAGACGGCGTGGTTGCAATTCGGGTCGTCTTTGCGGCGGCTGTGGTTAGCGCTGGCTTGGCCTGGTGGCGACGTACTTCGCGTCCGAGCTGTACTTGCGATGTCAAGGTCGGCGCGTTGCGGCGTTTACGGCATCAGAGAGGGACGACTGCGGTCGATTTTGTGGCCCTGGACGAAGTGGCGCGGCAAGCAGGGTTGCGGTAATGGCTTCAGCTGGCAGGCTGGTGCGGCTCGCCGGAACTGGAGTTGACCGGGTTGAAGCTGGAGGTTGACGGCGGTAGCAGAGAGGTGTTCTACGATCGGCGTCAGGATGCTGGCGATCTTGGGATCAGCGTCCTTGGTTTTGGAATGGTTCCGGGTGGCTCCTCTTTTTCGAGATGGCAGACGATGTCAATTCGGAGTCTCTCCTAAACCGATTGCCTGACAAAATTTTACTTGCACTTTTTATACGCAATGTTTGTTGATTTGCGCATTGCGTGATTCTTATCATGTCCGGCGTTCAACTGATGAAATCGTTTGCCCTAGTTTTAGTTGTCGCGATTCTACCGATGTTTTATTTTGGAAACAAGAACCGTGTTGTATCGGGTTACCTCAAGCATTGTTATGACACTTTTGAAATTGCCCTCGATTCCATAAGCCCATGCTTTAATAATTTCTTTATATTACTTTTTTTTTATGAAAAACTGGAAAAACTTCCATCGTGACAATATCTAAAAATGGAAACTCCGGACGGTACTATTTACTGAGGGCGATAAAAGATATGCCGACCAGCGGGAATTAAACGGTGTTTTATGGCTGACGTATTTTGAAACGAAATCTGCATTGCACCACAAGGCGTGAGACCATTTGTGTTCTAAGAATTCAATTAATTTTGCGACGGAGACGATCGATGCTAGAAGATACTATCTTTAACGCAATAAAAGCAGACGCATGAAGCACATACGATTTGAATTATTCCACCAACGAAGACGATGGTAAAAAACTGTTTTAATCGCAGTAAAATCCGTCCTTAGAATGGTTCCAGATGGCAGGGGAGCCATCTGGAACCATTCTAAGACCAAGGACGCTGATCCCAAGATCGCCAGCATCCTGACGCCGATCGTAGGACGCCTCTCTGTCAATTCGGAGTCGCTTTTGCTTGAATAAATTTTACTCGCACTTTTTAATATGCAGTTTTTGTTGATTCGCGCATTGCGTTATTCGTAACATGTCCGGCGTTCAATTAATGAAATCGTTTGCCCTAGTTTTAGTTGTCGCGATTTTACCCATGTTTTATTTTGGAAACATGAACCGTGTCATATCGGGTTACCTCACGCATTGTTATGACACTTTTGAAATTGCCCTCGATTTCACAGGCTCGCGCTTTAATAATTTCTTTATATTATTTTTTTTATGAAAAACTCGAAAAACTCTCATCCCACTCACCACACAATATCTAAAATTGGAAACTTCGGACGATACTGTTTATTCAGGGCGATAAAAGATATGCCGATCGGCGGGAATTAAACGGTGTTTTATGGCCGATGTATTTTGAAACGAAATCTGAATTGCACCACATGGCGTGAGACCATTTGTGATCTAGGAATCCAATTAATTTGCGACGGAGACGATCGATGCTAGAAGATACTACCTTTAACGCAATAAAAGCAGACGCGACAGGCGCGACATGAAGCACGTATGCATTGAATTATTCCAGCAACGAAGATGATGGTAAAAAGAAACTGTTTTAATCGCAGTAAAATCCGTCCTTAGAATGGTTCGAGATGGCAGGGGAGCCATCTGGAACCATTCTAAGACCAAGGACGCTGATCCCAAGATCGCCAACATCCTGACGCCGATCGTAGGACGCCTTTCTGTCAATTCGGAGTCGCTTTTGCTTGAATAAATTTTACTCGCACTTTTTGTGCAATCGGGAACAAATGCGAGTCAAACTTAATATATAGAGATTGATTCCTGAAAAGTGGTTTTCACACCGTAACGCGTTCTAAGTTTTCATTGATGCAGATGATACAGATCAAGGATTTCAAATTAATAATACTTACGCATTTTTAGAAAAGACAATTCAATGAAATTATTAAATTTTGAAACTTGATTGTTGTAAATTTGTTTATTAGAACAGTACGAGAAATGTTATCAACCCTGTTCTTGTAGCACGTCATTCCCCTAATTTAAATTTAACGTGCCGCCTCGGCAGCGCGAGAGAGTTAATGGAGAGCAAATGTAGCCGCCGAATCGAGAAAGTGAGCCGCGACAATGTCATTATCATTACATCCACCGCAACGCATAATGTTGCATCTGCAATAATGACGCTTCATTAGCCTGCGCATCCGCCAACCGGCTGAACTGTCATTAACCCGTCATGTCATGGACCAGACTTCATTGTCGAGCTTTCGCTTTTTTCGTTTGTGCGCGTTCCTCTTTTTTTTTGCGCTCGTAATGAATTTGTCGACTCATCACCACCGCGTAACGAACTTAACGAGATCGTTGATACAAATTACACTTTCATGATTAATGGACCACCTGAAATTGGACATTGGAGCTTAAAAAAAAAATAAGTTTAATTGTTAAAGCAGAGAAAATTTATTCACTTCGTTAACCTTTGGGGTAAGTATGAGTTGCGTCAAATTAAGTAATTAACGGATTAACTCATGAATGATTTGCAAAATTTGCAAATTTTCTTTCGTATGCATTGCTACCTACCTGAGTATCAACAAGATGTTGTGCCGGGGAAATTAACTTCAGCACAGTGCCAGCTGCTCAGACGTGATGGGCGTGAGGCTTGATTAAACGTGAAAACGATACTTAATTTTGATGATAAGTTAAGAAAATAATTTATATACCTCAGTTTATATCACAGTTTTTTTCAACAACATAAAATAATTAACAACGCGTACGACGGAAGGGTTTGTACAAATTGAAAGCATAGTGATGTCAGCAGGAACCAACCTCATTTCAGATGACGTCAAGAAAACCCAATCGTATCAGAGGTCAAGAGTGAAACCAATTTAATTTTTCAGTCGAAACATTAACTTGCAAAAAACTTGCACTTTGCATTAACTTGCAAAAATTGTACACTGCTTTGCAGAACGCAAAATATCGTTGAATAAGCGGTGAGTCATGGGAAAGCTCCCCATGCGTTGCCGTAACACAGCCCCCAGTGCAAGCCAATTCCAGGAAAGCCCGGGATAGTTAACGTCATCCTGGATCATAATAGCTTTGTTCGCGGAGCTAATACCGAACCTATCCCGATTAGATCCTAACCATATCTACTTAAAATTTGAACAAAATCTGGGGTTCTCGTTTTCCATTAATCATTTCTAAAATGTTAGGATTATTAAAAAATGATTCAAAAACGAAAAAAGAAAAATCCTGAATTTTGTTCAAATTTTCAGTAGTTCCGGTTAGAATTCATTCGGATAAGTTCGGGATTAGCTACGCGAATAAAACTAAAAAATACGACGAGAGAAGAAAGCTCGGTCAGTTTCGAATGTGATTTCTTGTCTGTTTGACGCTTGTCTTAATTTTCCTCGCCGTGAAGTTTTCAAAATTCGAAATTATTTTCTATCACTCATTTTTCCTAATTTAATTCAAACGAAGTGCACCTAAGAAGCAGCCACGACCGGCGAAGGTGAGTTTAAATAAAATAGAATCATCGTTGTTTAAAAATAATCAATACCGAACGAAGTTTTATAGAAATGAACTGATTTTTGTTGATCTTCCCTTTGTGAAGGATCGAATGTTCAGTACGTAGAGAGAGAAGTTTTTTGTAAACATTATATTTGCGATTAAATAATATTTTATTGATGAATCATACCGTGTACAGGGTCAGAGCCGGAAGCGAAAACATCATTTCTTCGAATTTTGCACACGGCACGACTCCTTACAAGGAACAATGAGATCAAGCGTACGGAAACTATTACGATATTATGCACTCGATTAAGAATATATTGAAATATCCGATATTCCCCACTTACGTAACAATCTAGAAGGGAATGATGCTTAAATAAAGCTGAACCGTACAAGAAATCAATCAATTACGCTTCTAGACCGAACTACGCGGTACGTTCCTTGTTGAAGTTTTTTATCGTAATGTTTTCTTAATCAGTTTCCTCAGTTTGTAATTAATTTCGCGAAAGAAGACACAATTCTTCACGATGTGTTTTTGTCATCAACATTTAATCGTAACTGAATTTTATTAATGTAAATTAAATTTCGAGTTTCAAGAAAGTAAGCTAATTTCTAAGACTGTCTCCTTCATATTCCTGTTCCAATTTCTTGATTTTGTTTTTTGTTTTGAACTATTAGAAAAAAGGACTATTAAGTAAGCGGAAAAAGAGATAAGGAGTGGATTGATTTCGATAAATTCAAACAATATAAGTAGACGCCAATCGAGCACTCCGACTTGGAAATCGATTTCTGGCTTTCCACACGAAAACCAGAATACTACTAACAAAGAAAAGCGCAATTCGACGTCGTATGAACTGCTAAAAGAGGTGGAAACGGAAAGTGGTTGAAAAGAGGTCTTTTGGTTAGTAGGTTTTCTGGTTATTATTGAAAAACAGAAGAAAAGGATTTGTGTCTTTTTTTAGTCACCTTTAATCATCGAGCTATTTTTAGCGTGTCGAGAAAAGGCGTGTCGCCGTGGGGGAGCGAGCGGAATGTGTTTTACGATCGCTCGAGCCTGGAAATAAACTTAATTAAATGATGAATTCCCGGATCGATTATTCTTTTCGCTTTTTATTCAGATCTTTGAAGAATGTATTGCGGATTAGAAACGCGTTACTCGAATGTATTTTGAATCGCAGAAGGGAAGTTTACGGTTTATAAAATCACTCCGGTTGGCGCCAGAGCGGCGGGTTCTTTTTTTTGCTTCCCGCTTGCGGCGAATTGCGAAACATTGCGTTCGCTTCGTGGACGCGGTCATGACCCTTGACATTCAATTCTCATTGGAAGGAGTTTATGTCAGGTTTTGCCCGATTGATCGATTCACTCTCTTCTATCCTTTTCTTTTCTCCCTTTTGTCTTCTTCAACCCGTTATCTCGAATCGAGTTTACAACGAATTATTCTAGTTTTGTTCTGCCCGATTGGTTCATTCTCTTCTATCCTTTTCTTTTCTCCCTTTTGTCTTCTTCAACCCGTTACCCCGAATCGAGTTTACAACGAATTATTCTAGTTTTGTTCTGCCCGATTGGTTCATTCTCTTCTATCCTTTTCTTTTCTCCCTTTTGTCTTCTTCAACCTGTTACCCCGAATCGAGTTTACAACGAATTATTCTAGTTTTGTTCTGCCGGATTGTTGCACTCTCTTCGATCCTTTTTTTTTCTCCCCTTTGTTTTCTTCAACCGTTTACCCCGAATCGAGTTTACAACGAATTATTCTAGTTTTGTTTTGCCCGATTGGTTCACTCCCTTCGATCCTTTTCTTTTCTACCTTTAGTTTTCTTCAACCCGTTACCCCGAATCGAATTTACAACGAATTATTCTAGTTTTGTTCTGCCGGATTGTTGCACTCTCTTCGATCCTTTTCTTTTCTCCCCTTTGTTTTCTTCAACCGGTTACCCCGAATCGAGTTTACAACGAATTATTCTAGTTTTGTTCTGCCCGATTGGTTCACTCTCTTCGATCCTTTTCTTTTCTACCTTTAGTTTTCCTCAACCCGTTACCCCGAATCGAGTTTACAACGAATTATTCTAGTTTTGTTCTGCCCGATTGGTTCACTCCCTTCGATCCTTTTCTTTTCTACCTTTTGTTTTCTTCAACCCGTTACCCCGAATCGAGTTTACAACGAATTATTCTAGTCTTATTGGTCCTCGTCGACTTTTGGGACATACCTTCGTTCCATACGCACGATGTTTTGTTTAAACACGAAAAGGAATCCCTTGCAACCTGAGATGACTAGATGTTTATGTATTGCGATTACTGGTCTGTAAAAATCTGACCGCAATTTTAAGTAATTAACCACCGATTGTATTCAAAATAAAAACTTACTGGTCTGTGAAGATGCAACTGCAATTTTAAGTAATCATAATTAACCACCGATTGTATTCAAAATAACCACCGGGCAGGTACTCCATTAACAATCCTCTTCAAAACCTCTGCGATTAATTTTAATTACCTTCCATTCTCACGACGAAGCTTCCCTCGCCCGACATAAATAAATTCCGGTGACTTCCGGAACGGACAAAAGAAAAACAAACGCGCTATCTTTCGATCTGGCCGGACAAATTACTGCAAAAAGTCGGAAGACCCCTCCCCTTCCCCCCCGAAATGCAGTCAAATTTATTGCGGGCGGCGGTGCATTAGGAGCGAGCGCAGAAGATGCCTATCGCAGACTTCCGCTCGTCAAACCCAAATTTGCAAGTGGCACGCAAGGGCCCGGGCGCTTTTTTTCCGTCTGGTGGGCCCGGGCGGGGTTGGGGGAGGAGGGGAGGGGGGGTGGCAATTTTCGGGCCACACGAACTGCAACCAGACGTAGCGCGAAGAAACAACGACGTTCGTGGGAAATGGGGCACGCGAATTTCGACGAACTCGATCTGATAGGGAATTTATGCTCGTGGTTAATTGCTTTTTGAGGCGGAGGCAGTTATGATCGTAATTTATGATTTCGAGGAAGATAAGCGTAATTAAAATGCAACAAAGATGACGCCCTCATGTTGATCGTGACAGCGACAATGTTGATGACGTTAATTGAACTGCCTGTTGTATACTTTGTGTTGAGAATAATTTTTAGTACAGCGAGATAAGTTTTGGCATTTCTCGCTTTTTATTTATTTACCGTAAATATTGCCATAAATATTTTGTTTAATTCATTGCACATTTAATTTAATCATTTTCCCAATTTGCTTGCGATTGCATAAAAATTCAACTCGACTGTTTAGTGGTGCCTCCTGGTATTCTGGAACTCACTGTTTCCATCACATAGTCCAAGTGGACACTAAATTATTTAACAGCAACTTCGAATTGAAATACTGGCCATACTTAATTTTAAGAATTTGTTTAATTCACTACGCGCTAGCTACTCTTTACAAAACAAATTTTAACAATTTAATTTAATTTGAATAAAGTATTAAAAGGACATTAAACATATTTGAACGCGCAAGTTTGAAAGTACTGTTAAGTCGGAAGCAGCAACACACTTCAGAATTCATGTCTCTGGAGGATATGATGGGGTTTTTAAGGTTTCAGAAATGAGCAGTTCATCGGAAGAACTTTGATTTGATTTGATTTGCTGCAGCTAATTAGGGGGGTGTTAACAGATACGAGTCGAGGCAGGGAAATTTTCGTCGTCAAAGACAAGTAAATTAAAGAAGGACAAAGTATAATAAAATTGGTTCTCTTTCAGTGATGTTAAAATTAAAATATAACGAGATGGAATTCCCAACGTTCGGGCGCTGTTGACAAAGGACCGGCACGGCGCTCAGTCAAATCTATTCAGAGTGATTCTAAATGGTTTCGAATCGGAGATTAAAAGTTAATATTATTAAAAATTTTATTGCAAATCGTTTTTGATTGCAGTGAAAACCTCGAGCAGCCTCTGTACAGCTGTTTCAGCCCTGTTTGGGGCATCGTCAGCAAGCAAGGCCGCCTTATTAGGTAGCAAATCCGCTTCAATTTGTCCATCTTACTGCAGTGTCAGGTCAAAAAGCGATCGTAGGATGTCGCTGTTTTATCTGTTCGTTATTATTATTGTTGAACGATGAAATGCGTGCTACAAGAATGAAAATCTGAAGTAAGAAACAATTTGGAAAATACGACGATTATGATTTTATAGGATTCTGCGAAAGCTGAGTTATGAACCTATTAGGAAATTTTGTAAATTTGCAAGAAATTTTCTATGAATCTCAGCCAGACAGGCGTGGATAATTAAATCGCTTATAATATGCTTTTTCTTAAAAATACAATTTAACAGCTATACCTAAATATTACTAAATGCGTAACATCGACAATTCACATTCTACTCTAAAGAGCATGATTGGGAGCAGGGCCCCCGTAACCATGTGTGCAAAGCTTGCAGTAAACGCGGGCGCCATGTTCAAGGGGCGGCAATTAGTCTCTTGGCCACTGGACATGGTCTGTCACTTTTTTCGAAAAAAAAAAAAAATTAATGGGAAGCAATTTCTTGTCTGATAAAAATTCGAAAAAACTATCCACAAGACCGAACTATCCCGATGAATCCGTCAACCTCGCGTCGACTAAAAAAACAACAGTTAATTGCGACAATTAAAAATAGAAAAGTTTAAGTTTTGTAGTTTTGGTGTGTTAAATTTTTTTTATGAAAAACTTAACACAGAAAAATTAGAAAAAAATTGAAACGGAAAATTTTTTAAATTTTTCTTTTTTTAAACATTTTCCTTTACTTTAAAAAATATATTTTCCTTAATTTTTAAACATTTTCCTTCACTTTTTTCAAGTTTAAGTCTAACGGCCAGTTGCACCAATGTTTTAAGCAGAGCTTAAATTTAAGTCGTGTTTAGAACATGACATTTTATGTAAGTTCGACAAAATGTCAGACACAATCTAATGTGATACTTAAATGAAGTTTAAGTGTCAGTCAGAATGTGATTGACATTATACTCACCATGCATAAATGTCATGGTCTAAACATGACTTACACTTAAGTTTTATTTAAAATATTGGTGCAACCGGGCATAATTGTCGCGACCCCCAAAGACGATCGGTTCAAACTTTTCTCTTATCTGACTAAGGAGGCCTCTTTTCAGACCCCCTCCCTCTCAGAATGCCACTGAGCAAAGCCCGCTTGTTATTAATATTCAAATGAAAAATGAAACTAAATCACAAAAAAAAGGAACTAGGTAAAATGTAATATGTTTTTTTTCCAAACCGTAACAGCTTACGTAATATATCTTTATAGATAAATTACGTAAGCTGCTACGGTTTGGAAAAAAAAAATTACATTTTACCTAGTTCCTTTTGTTTTTGTGATTTAGTTTCATTTTTCATTTGAATATTAATAACAAGTGGCCCGAATTCTTTACCCTGCACATAACTATTGCATTTCCACTACTACTTAAACCCTGGTAAATAAAAGAGTTATACCACATGCACTAAATTGCCTAAAATAAAAAGAAAACGGAAACTTACGTTAACATTCTGTGATGTAAAATAACAATTACTATACCTTTTAGGCAGAGCGGAGTAACAGAGACTCCGGGACGCCCTGGGGGTCTCCGATTAGATCCCAGGATCGAAGTTGTGTTTCATAGCATGTACAAAAACCCATACACTCACCTATGCTACTCTGAAGGGGTTTCTAGGGGGTTAAATTGCTACGGCAAAAACAACCGCAAGCGAACGGTTAGGTGGACACTTCTTAATGTTGTATTCTCTCAAGTCGCTGTGCCTAATTATTTATATTATAAACTTCCAGCTCTCCTCAATTAACTTGCAGGCATTAGTTACAAAGGTTGCCTAAATCAGTGGCAACTTTAACAATCTTCAAAATTATTTTACCCCTTCACGGCTCGGAAGAGGGAACATATTCGCACGATCTACGGGAGCCACTGTCTTAATTATATGTTTTATCTAAAGCGTTTCCTGTCCAGCTCATATCTACTGGGAGAGTTTGTATTAACATGAAACTGATTAAATTTCAACCGTAGTAATGTAATGTCCGTGACGATCGTTCTGGCGTTCTGGTGGATCAGTTTTCACAGATAATGTTTGTATCCTCGATTAATTTCTAGCCACAAACCTAACAACTTGTCAGGTATGTGTAGGTGTATCAGGTATGTGCAGAGTTCCAATTTTGTCACCAGAAAACCAACGCCGATCGCTTTAGGGTTTAGGTTTTAGGTTTATTTGACGTGTTATACTCAATTTACGTAGCCCATTCCTCATTTTAATTGGAAACACTGTCTCGAATTGTTGAATCATAGCTCAGCCTGGTGTCTTTTGAACCACGCCCTTTCCTCACTGAGCTACCTCCTAACTTAACTTGCATATGAAGAGCCTTGTGTTTCGATTTCCTCTTCGTATTAACTTACTTAATTTAACAGCAAGTATCAACAAGAGTATTCAATTTAATATTTTGGTAGCATAAGTAGGACTGAAGTTTGAAGGTGTTTTCGGATGGTAGCTACCGTCTTTAAATTTTAGTATCGACGCTTACTAGGAAAATATTAACGGTTTTAGAGGATATAAAAGATAAGATTGATTGAGCTAAGGTTCGTTTCAAATGCGAACCAAGTTATGCCCCAATAAAATTCGTTAGTGCTTGGGAAAGTTTAAATTCAAAACGGCCGCGTCCTCGGCATAACACCGAAATAATGTCTTGACTGCCAGTAAAGTATAAGTCTGAGCCGTAAACCCGGCAAAATATTAAGTATATCATTGTATGTGGAAGCAATAGGAGAATTATATGAGTCATAACTGTATACGGAAATATTTTATGAATGCTCGCATGGACGGATTTCGTTCCTCCCGTCCGTATAATCAGGTTATTAAAACCTGGCATAATAGCCGGGAAGACTTTACGGCAGTGGCTCCTAACGTAATTATCAGAATTCCGAATCTGCAGCCGGAGATTCTGTATTTGGAGAGAGTTTAATCGTGTAACGCTTAACTGAGCCGAGCGCCTCGAAAGGATTACCTCGGCTTATTTAAGAGGAACTACGGACGGTTAAAGTCGGCACTAAATAAACTTCAACCAGAAAGAAAGAGAGAGAGAGGAAAAAAAACGGCAAATTAGGGAGGAAGGGGGGGGGGGGATATCGTAAAACTATTTTTACACGGTGTAAAAAGCTACTGCCACTTTTATGACTTCGAGGAAGAAAGAAAATTATGGCTTAGAGGTATGTTACAAGTTATAATGCAGCTTAAGCTTTTTAATTTTTTAAACGATGGCCTATTTAAAAAAATTAGGTGCGCACCCTATCAACTTTAAACGCTTTAGATTCTAAAAGTGAATCTTTGCAACTTTACTAAATATTCCTGGCGTTAAGCGCCCAAAACTACAACGTTGCTAAATACTGCAAACAAAACTGGCATCCCATACCGGTATGAAATGTCATACACTGAGGAAACCTCCCCGAGGCTCCTCACATTAACCAAATTGTGTGCCGTCCCTCAAATGAACACACTGCGAAACGGGACTAAGCCCTTCCAAACACCAACTAGGCGCTGGGCACACCACAAGACGACTGACGTGCTTCGGGCACGTGGCAAGTTAATAAAGCCAAAACTTGCCACACCTGGAAGGGTTTGCACGAATTGAAAACTTCGCGACATCATCAAGAACCAACCGAATAAAAGCGGACGCTAGGGAAACCAGTCCGGCATGGATAATGTAAGGGAAATATTTAAATCTCAAAATCTTTTGACGGTTACCAGTCTATATATTTATAAATGTGCGTTGTATACACATGAAAATACAGGAAAATTTGATAAAAATAAGGGTGAATAGATCAAAATGATCGCTTTTTGACCTGACATTGCTGAAGAAGCCTCAAATAGGGCTGAAACAGCTGTACAGAGGCTGCTCGTGGTTTTCACTGCAACCAAAAACGATTTGCAACAAAATTTAATAAGAAATAAGATAAATCATGCATATGACACTCGTCATGCAAATGACTTGAGGATAACATGGCACAATACTGCTCTGTAGGAAAAATCTCCGTCGTCTTCCTGTATTTTGATTTATAACAAACTTCCAGCAGATATTAAAAAGACGGTTTAAAGTGTCACTGAAAAAAAAAATCTTATTGAAAAATGTCACTATACACTGTCGGAGTTTAAAAATGACTAGTACTTAAATGTTACGTTACATTAAATGTCAAAGGTGAATGCAATTTAATCTCTCCGTCGTACAAAAAACTGAAATTCGCAGGACCGTATATAGCAATAAAATTTTGCATGTAAACAAATCGACAAGTATAGAAAGGGATAGTTTCAAGTATATTGCAAGTGGGCACTTAAAGAGGAAATAAGATTATGTAAACAAAGCTGGGAATGATTCACATTTAAAATAATAAAAACGGACGTAATGGAAACATTGACATTAAATGTCAAAGGTGAACGCAATTTAATCTCTCCATCGCACAAGAAATTGAAATTCGCATGACCGGATGTAGCAATAAAATTTTGCATAGAAACAAATCGACAAGTATAGAAAGGGCTTGTTTCAAGTAAGCTTCAAGTGGGCACTTAAAGAGGAAATAAATGTCTAGATTGTGTAAACAAAGTCGGAGATGATTGACATTTAAAATAATAAAAACGAACGTAAGGGAGACCAGTGACATTAAATATCCAAGGTGAATGCAATTTAATCTCTCCGTCGTACAAAAAATTGAAATTCGCTGGACAGCAATAACATTTTGCATGTAAACAAACCGACAAATACTACAGACACTGTATGTTTCAAGTGGACTTCTGCAGGTTGTTACTTAAAGAGGAAATAAATGTCTAGATTGTGTAAACAAAGTCGGAGATGATTGACATTTAAAATAATAAAAACGGACGTAATGGAGACCATTGACGTTAATTATCAAAATAAAGGTGAACGCAATTTAATCTCTCCATCGCACAAGAAATTGAAATTCGCATGACCGGATGTAGCAATAAAATTTGCATGTAAACAAATCGACAAGTATTAGACAGGTTTTTTTTTGAAGTATTCTCCAAGCCGGCACAATAAGTATCTAGAATGTGTAAACAAAGCCGGGGATGATTCATATTTACGACTTGGCGGTAACCTTTAACCGCGCATCACTACGCGTGCGTTTTAAGAGAAGCCCCGCCCCTTCTTCATGAAAACAAGAGGCGGCAAGTGGATCACAAAGGTGGTGTGCGTTTATTTTTGCAGCAGAGCAAGCAGGTGTTTGCTATTGAGTTAGCAAATCATGTCCATAAACGTCAAATTAGTATTTCCGGCACTTCTTTGATTGTCCTGCCGCAGACACACTAAAATAATTGCGTAATATAACAAACGGCGTCGCGTCGATTTAAATGTGAAACGAAAGAATGAGCAGGGAATGTGCGAGAGATAATCGCGTCTTTGCATTTCTCAACGATAATTTGCATATATACAGGGTGACTCCTGAAAAGGAGGTTTTTCAAACCGTAGCAAAGTATTGCAATAAAATACGCACGGTTCGCTAGTACTTTGGTTGGTATAACCGGAAGATAATTTCCTCACCAAAGCACTTTCAACAAACCTCCAGTGAAAGTGTTTTGGCACGCCAAAAAATTTAAAATTCTGTGAAAGGTTTATCATGACTGCTAAACTCAGTTTACGGTGAAGCATTTTAAATTCTTAAGTCAATTTATTAATCACAGCCTTCTGCAATACTTCTTTCAAATGTCAGTTGTCAAAACACGTAATGATTTTATGGTTTCGAATGAAGTTGGCTGATACAAAATGTGATTGAAATCATAAAAGTGTCCTGAGCTTTCGATGTTTACTCCTCAGTAGGGCGCAAGGAAAACTAAAATATACTCGAGCGCGTTTTTTGCTCTTTGAAAGAAAAAAATAAATAAATAAACAAAAGGCGATCGACGGAGAAAACAAAAGGTGATCTATTGTAGCACGATTTTCATTTCTTTTGCGAAAAAATGAACCAAAAAAAGAAATACTTGTCGCGCCTTTCGCGTTTTCTCTCTCTCTTTCTCTCTCTCTCTATGGAAACAGAAACACGAAAAGAAAAACAAATGACAAATAATCGCTCAACAAGTTACGTTTTAAAAATAAAAAGAGAAACTTTTTCTTGTTTTCCTTTAAACAAAGAAGGCAAAAAAGGAAACCGTGGCAGAAAAACAACGAAATCGATCGATCGCATTTCGTTTTTCTCTTCTTCAGAAACAAAAGAAAACACGCGCAACCAAACAAATGCCGATCGATTGTGTAATGCTTCCGTCGCAAGAAAACAAAATGTAGAAAAGAAATGACGATCGACGCTGCATGTGAAAGAACTTTCGATTTTCGCTCCTGTGTTGAACGTGAAAAAAAAAACTAAAACAAAATTGATCGTGTTTTCTTGCTCTTCAAAAGCAAAAGACGATCGACGCAGGAAACAAAAGGCAATCGGTTGCAATTTTCGATTTTCAATTCTTCGCCAAAAAAATGAAATCTATGCTGACTTCCGTCTTCGTTTTTCTCTCTGCGAAATCAAAACAAATGACGACGAATCACCCAGCGAATGCGCGAAGTACAAAAACTATTTTTCGATTTTCTTTTTTCTTTTGGCCAAAAAGAACGAGAAACCCGCCGTAACGTTGACTTTTCGCGTTTGTTTGTTTGTTTGTTTTCTTCGTTTCAAGAAACAAGAGAAATCGATAGCAATTTACAGTTGAAAGCAAAAAGTAGACAAATTACTACAGTTTCCTGTAATTATTCTTTCGGAAAATGGTAGTGATTAAAACCGAATTCACAGATTTTACCAAAGTTTTAGACTTGTTAAATTTGACAGCTACAAAATATTTTAAATGTTATCTGTGAAGTCGTCTTTAATCAATACCATTTTAAGAAAGAATAATTACAGGAAACTGTAATTTGTCTAATTTTTTTTGCTTTCGATTTTCGATTTTCAATTCCTTGCCAAAAAGAAAAGTAAACAATAAAATCTCAGCCGCCTTCCCTATTCGTTTTTCTCTCTCTGCGAAATCAAAACAAAAAAACGACGACTCAAATAGCGAATTATAAAAACGATATTTCGATGTTCATTTGTTTTGTCCAAAAAAGAACGACAAACCCACCGCAACGATGCTTTTTCGCGTTTGTTTGTTTGTTTTTTCCGTTGTAGAAAACAGCAACAATGCTTTTTCGCGTTTGTTTGTTTGTTTTTTCCGTTGTAGAAAACAAAATACAATCTATTGTAATTTAAATATTTCAAATCTTCAAAAAAAAGAAAACAATTAAATTTGTGCCGCCTTTCGTATCCGTTTTTCGCTCTGCGAAATCAAAACAACTGACGATGAATTCCGAATTAGCGAATTATGAAAAAGATTTTTCGATTTTCACATTTCTTCGTTCAAAAAAGAAAGAGAAACCCATCGAAACTGCGTTTCCTTTTTCTTTTTCTGTAATAAACGAAAGATACAATGCAAGAAAAACTACTGACGAAATCGATCGCGGCGTTTCTTGCGGTTTACAAGCAATAAACAAGGAAAGGAAAAAAAAAACAAAAAAACTATCAGTGCAGGAAACAAAAGGCTATCGATTGAAGAAGCATTTCTTCGGCAGAAAGAAAGAAACGCAAAAAAAAAACTTTTCTTTCTCAGGAAGCAAATAAGAAAAAAACAAATGACGACGAATTACATAAAAATAATTAATCTGTCAGTTGTCTTATTTGCTTTTGTTTTGCTAAAGAGAAAGAAAAGAGAAAAGCGGTATAATCTTGCTGAATAGGCAAATAAATTCTACTGTACGTAAAATAAATTAAAAAAAAATCCAAATTCACAAAATAATTTGCTTTGATTTCTTGGCAAAATTAGTTTTGATTTTTTTTTTGTACAGAGCGAGCATTAAATTTCGGCCGTCGGCGTCGCTGCCAATCAAAACGTTTTAGTTTTAATGTTTTTTTTTTTTTTTAATATGCTTATAACATCTGATTGAAAATCAATGTCATTATAAAACAATATCCTGCCCCCAATTCGATTTGAAATTCCCCCAAACTCGCAGGCGGCGGATTTGCCGGTCGGGGGGTTGCCGAGGACGGTCGCAGATAGGATTGTGTTTGACCGGAAGTGGTAGATGGCGGCAGTTGCGCTTCCGAGAGGCGCGCGGCCGCTTCCTGTTTGCGCCGACAGTATCTAAACTAAACTTTAAGTTGGCTTTGTCTTGCGAATTGAGGCGTGTGATGTATTACGCATGAGATGTATAATATCGCGTCTGTTTACGCTCCGGTGCCGCGGAAAGTCCGGAAAATTGGAAAACAGAAAACCAACCGGAGGCCTCGTCGGCTACTTAAACAGAAGAAACAGCGCCGCCACGCTAATGGAAATTAAAATGCAAATTAAAACATCATCTTCAGTTATGCGAGCGCAATAGAAATTATATAGTTTCTTCTTCTTCTTCTTCTTCTCGTTATTATTCTTTTTATAGTTGATGGCTGCGACGTATTTTTCTCTTTAGACGAAATTGCATTACTTACATCTATTTAATTTCGTTCGTTGTTGTATTGTGCTGCCTTGTGCAAAGCGTAATAATAATTTTTCTCCTGAAATAAATTGCACCTAATTATAACAAGCGGGGGGAAAAACCGAGAATGAAAATGCGCATCACGCAAACCCCGTACGAAAGTGAGCAATGTGCCCGGCGGCGATTTGAATTGGAGCATATTTCATTTTCATGCTGGTAGGCACACGCAACAAACCCTTGCTTGGTGGTGGTGATGGCAAGCGGGGTAATCAATAAATGCACTTTCCCTATCACTGTTGCACGCTGAAATAAACGCGAATCAATAGCCTGGCCGCCGCGACGCGCCGCGCCGTCAACCCTTCATGTAACGTAGCTGCACCCTCGACCACCACCGCCGCCGCCGCCCGTTCCATGCGTGCATACACTTGGCGCTACATAGAAAAACATTTACACAAGCCGCTATTATATCAAGCAGATAATATCGGGGGTGGGAGGATCGATTTACGTGTTGCTAAGAGTCGAAATTCAAGGAAGGCTTCCGATTAAACAACCCTCACCCTGTACGTGACATTTAAAAACGAGTTGATGAATCTCCGAGCAGAAAACGATATATTAAGAATGCATCAATAAACTAATCATTGAATTAGGCTTCCCCGCACCAGAAGGTCCCACGATGAATATAATCACAATCGACATCATATAAAAAAGAAATGTTATGATGGCAATAAAGTTATAGATTTTCCTGTACCAAAACATCGGCTAACGGATAACGAAAAATTAGAATTTTTATAAAACCAAAAAGAAACGTACCGTCACGTAAGCTTTGACCTATCGACAAGTCAACCATCCCAAAGCATCTGCTAATAGATTTCGAAAAATTAGAATGTGTCAATAAACTAACCATTAAGTTAGGCTTCCCAGCACCAGAAGGTCCTACGATGATTAAAATTATAATCGACAACATTCAAAAAATAAATACTATGACGTTTCTCATTTATTATTAAAGTCTTCCGATTAAACAAATGTCACCCTTGTACGTGATATTTAAAAACGAGTTCATGAATCGCCGAGCAGAAAAGATATATTAGAATGCATCAATAAGCTAACCATTAAATTAGGCTTCCCCGCACCGGAAGGTCCCACGATGAATATGATCGTAATCGACGTCATATAAAAATAAACGTTATGATAACCATGAAGTTAGATTTTCCTGTACCAAAACATCGACTAACAGATAACGAAAAATTAGAATTTTCGTAGAACAAAAAAGAAACGTACCAGTCAGAGCCTTGACGTGTCGACAAGTTAACCATTCCAAAACATCTGCTAACAGATAACGAAAAATTAGATTGCGTCAGTAAACTAACCATTAAGTTAGGCTTCCCAGCACCAGAAGGTCCTCCAATGATTACAATTATAATCGACAACATTCAAAAAAGAAATGCTATTTTCACGCGTCGGTCGTCTCCAGCAGGTTACGAGCAGTCGGCGTCCAGACGCAGGGGTTGCGTAGCTTGGGGTTGAAAAGGGAGTAACAGGGAAACTGCAAACTAACTCATTAAAACAACAAGGATTACCTTTATTGTTTAAAAGTCAGAAATACAGATAACTGTATCCCACGACGACGATTAGATTATGTTTTACAAATTACGCCCGTCTTTTATACTGCTAATGTACTTGACGTTTTGACCAAATTCCGCAAAACTTTAATTGAACCCGCACTTTGCTTGGTTGCTGAAAAGGTGATATCAGGATTTTCACGTTGTTTCCAATCGTCATTTCTATTAAATCGTGAATTAATTGATTGTGTTTAAACACATACAATGCCCGAGTTATTTGCGTATTTGCAACTTTGCGGATTCACGCTACAAGTTCATTGCCTGAGTCGTTGCACCAGCAAACCGCTTATCAGCAAATAACTCGTATTGCATTGGAAAAAGTACATTTTAAATTAATTAAATACGTTTTTCAAATTTTCCGTAATCGTGACACAATAAACTAACTATTAAAATAGGCTTCCCCGCACCGGAAGGTCCCACGATGAATATAATCGTAAGCGACGTCATATAAAAAAGAAATGTTATGATAACCATGAAGTTATACCAAAACATCGACTAATGGATCACGAAAAATTAGAATTTTTGTAAAACTATAAAGAAACATGCCGGTGACCGCTTTGACGCGTTGACAGGTTAACCATAAAGTTATATTTTCCTATTCTAAAACATCCGCTAACGAATAACGAAAAATTCAAAAGTTCACTAGCCATTAAATTAGGCTTATCCGCACTAGAATTATAATCGACGTTATTCAGAAACGATACGCTATGATGGCTTTGATTTGTTATTAAATGTTTGTAGGAACTATAATCGCAGAGCTTACTGCTTTCTGTTCAAAACAAAACAAAAAAAATATACCGCTGACAGTTTTGTTGCACCGACAAGATAACCAGAAAGTTAGATTTTCTTATATCAAAACATCTATTAACGAATAACGAAAAATTAAAATCCGTTATTCAAAAAAGAAATGTTCTGACGTTTCCAGTGGCGCAACTACAGTTCATGGGGCCCCGGTGCAAAATATCCATTAATTTTAAATATGGGAAAAAATATTCTATGTAATCCCCACCCACCACTCGCAATCTTCTACCCTGTATCTAAATTCTCTGTACAGGTTTCTTAAAGATTCCAATTTTTATTTCGCATTTTTTTGTTTAAAATTTCTAAATTTCTACCTTACAATTTTTGCTTTGCGTTTACCCAAAAATAATAGTCCATAGACCAATATTGGTCCAAAACGTCCAATTCATCTTTAAGGGAAATGGTCACCAAGCTATCGTTTAATTAAGTTTGTAAAGGTTCGAATATTCAGTACGTAGAGATGCGTTGTTTTATAAAATTAAGCCGCGATTAAATAATACGTTTTATAACACGTACAAACACATACCAGATCAAAATAAATATCGCGAATTTTCAAAAAATTGACTGTTTGCATAGCGTTTGCAGTAAAGCGAAGTCAAGTCTGCGAAGTGCAATTTTTGCAATTAATTATGCACTCCATTGGGGATTTTAATTTAATAATAATTAATAATTTTAATTAAATTTTTAATTATGCACTCGATTAGGGATTTTCCACGTATAGAAAATGTCACTGAATCATCACCTGCTGCCCCCGCCCCTTAATATTCAAGTCAAGCGATGAAAAGTGCTTAAGGAAAGCGGGAGCTTACGAAAAGTCCATCTTCCGGATTTCTCGAGTGCGCGTTAAAATTTACTTTTCTAATTATTTTTTTTTAATCAGTCAGTTTCCTCAGTTTGTAATTAATTTCGAGATTGAAGAAATAACTCTTCACGATGAGTTTTTTTTTTGTTTTGTAATCAATTTAATGATAACTGTTTTTTTTATTCATTTCATTTAAATTCTGCGTTGGTGCTGCGCTGATGAGTTGAAACAAAAAAAAAATCATTATTGTACATAAACAAAAACTATTATCTAATAATTTTTTTTTTATGTACTAAATATTCGCCCCTATATCTCCAAACATTTTTTTTTAAATTTATTACTATATTTTCATTAGTACTTATTTTTTCAAAAACTTTTGAGGTTTTTGCTTACAAACTTTTTATTAAAAATTTCAATCAGTCTTAATTTTTTGGAATAATCGTACACTTTTATATTTAAAAAAGTAGCATTTTTGAAATATTCTCGTAAGTAAAGATTTTTTTAGCTGAAGTCGTGAAAAGAATTGAAGTGAGTGAAAAGAGTGAAGCATTTTCGACAATTCTGAAAAATGTATGTGTACACGGATAATCGATTTCTGGCTTTTCACCGGAAACCCGAAATGCTACTGACAAGGAAAATCGAGATCCAACAATGTACGGTCTGTTAAAACAATTGGGGACAAAATTTGCACGTGTTTACACATTCCTCCTCTTGAAAATAAATGTTTTCCAAATTCATACAAATCCTCCAGTGAAAGTAAAGCATTTAAAAATACGTATTCGAATTGGGATTAAAAAAAATAAATAAAATAAAATGTGCTTTTTGATAAAACAAACA
This sequence comes from Prosopocoilus inquinatus, assembly GCA_036172665.1. Taxonomy (NCBI): domain Eukaryota; kingdom Metazoa; phylum Arthropoda; class Insecta; order Coleoptera; family Lucanidae; genus Prosopocoilus; species Prosopocoilus inquinatus. Next base: position 8,784,856 of record CM069871.1, on the reverse strand, counting down.
ACCCGTTTTGCGAAACGTATAGATAAAGGTAAATTTTCAGCGTGTTCTAAATACTTTTTTTTTATCGTATCAATTCTGTATTATTTTATCAAACTAAATAAATAAATATCGGCTTTATTTCTGTTGGCGCAATTCAGCTCGGCCACTGAAAAATTAAATTAAATATTTATTTTGTAGAAATTGATAATTCGCGGGGCCCCAAACATTTGGGGGCCCCGGTGCATCGGTGATTGCTACGCCACTGGACGTTTCTCATTTATTATTAAATGTTTAGAGTAACTGTAGTCGTTTTCTATTCAAAATTAAAAAAAACTGCACATTTGACTGTTTTGATGTATCGATAAGGTAACCATCAAGTTAGACTTTCCCGTACCCGAAGCTCGCTTTTAAAAAAACAGTTTTATTTCGATGGCGCAGCTGCGTTCAAATTTTTTTCTTAATCGAATCCTACTCCCAAGCTGATAAAATAAAAAGGAAAAGAAAAACTATTCTTTTTTTGCCCTCTTGACAAATTTTTTTAAACAAACCGTTGATCAAGCGCGCAGACTCGGATTTGACTTTCAGCTCGTTCGTTTTAGGAATTTTTGCAAAACGACAACAACAAATTCCACCGCAAAAAAATAGCCACGCCTAAGATATGACGGAACAAGTGCAACTGCCGCGTGAAACATAAGCGAAACGAAATGACGCCGCCTGAGTTTGATATTAACAAAACAAAGCAAATTCGAAATTATTGGTTTTTGTTGAGACGTCCAAGGTTCCAGGTCGTCCGTTTATTATTTAATTCCGGGCTTTACCGATCTTGAGGAATTTTGAAAAACAAAAAATAACCACACCTAAGATGGAGGAAAAATGCTACTGCCGCGTGAAACACAAGCGACGCCCACAATACTAAAGTGAATTAGTGATGACGCTGGAATTGTGCGAAGGGATGAGTGAAGTAGAGTTAATATCTGTCTGTCGTCAGTTATGGTTCTTGTTTGGCTGTAAAATATCTTGAAATCATAGCCACCAAAAAAAAATCTGCTGCATCGATTGCAAGAAAGTGCATTTACGAAGTGAAGCTAACGATAGTTTCATGCAGACATTTTAATACAAGCGTAAACCAGTAGCATAAAATTTCATTTATGGGTCCAGACGAAAATTGTCCCGAATCCTACCCGGGGGAATACACCGAGATCCTCTCACTTTACACCGGAAATATTTATGACCAACTTTGATTCCGGTATTAGTTCGAACAAAACGTACGTGGACGTCCTTGTAAATTACTAAACGAGAGTGAGAGAGAGAGAGAGTCGAGGCCCTTCGTAACTTCGAATTTTTATCGTCCTCCTAGATATTTTTTTTAATTTTAAATGCAAATTTCGTTTCGTTTTTTTTTGGTTCCCTGGGCGAGTTAATCTCGCGGATAATAATTTAATACTAATTCCTATTTTGGAGGAGTAAATTCAATGTGGTTCTCCTCCCCGAAGCAGTTCCGGATTTTTATTAAGAGCGCCCCGGCCAAATTAGATTTTTAAATTTATGCATTAGCGTACAGGTTTTTTTTTCTCTCGCGCTACACATCGTTTTTGTATATTTTTAATCTGAAGAGTAGTCGGCGCGAAATCGCTTAAATTAAAAGCCCCGTCGAAAGATTGTTATTTATGACGACGCCGCCGCGTTCTGTCCGGAATATGCAAATCGAAAACTCATTCCGCTTTTCCGGCCCGGGCGGACGCTAATTGAATTTTTCTCCGTATTGTACCTGGACCGTAAAGACTCCGGCTTATGTTTAACGTCTGCTCCTGCCGTCGACCGAGACGACGTCGGCAGCGTCGGCGTCGTATAGCGGCATGATATTTCAGAAGTAATGGGGCATCCTGTTCGTCCTCCCTAGTCCACTGTTATTAAATACTGACCCGAAGCCACACTATTACGTAGAACCATCCACATCTATTTAGCTTTATACGGCCGCAATCACCGCCCTCTGGCAACAACTCGTTAGTTATTACTATTACGCTGCAACCTACCGATCAGATAAAACTTTAATATCAAACCTTCACGAAAAGTTTTACACTTAAATTTTATAATAAGGAGACGACCCCCTCTTCCACACCACCCTTAAGTATGCAGACGGCGTAAAGATCTAATTGCATTGCATTGTGAAAACATATTATTAAGGATGGGTATAAAAATTATAAAAACAAATGCGTTTCCATGTGATCTGGCATGCTTGTTACCCCCACAATCCCCGTAAGCCGCTGAAAAATCCTCTTACAACCATCGAGACTGACCAACGAAACGATACGATCAACCACAAGCCGCAAGCTGCACCAAAGATCCAAATTCAGGAGCCTTCTACTTCACGCAGATTTTACGTCGGAAGTATTTTTACAAGCCCTACCACCGGCTGATAAAATAAAATCGTTGTTCCATGCGTGTTTGTATCATTTTAATACTTCACAGTTGTAAAATTATAAAAAAAAATGCTTTTACTTTCAGCTCTATAAATTTGTTTAAAGTTTGGAAGACACAAGCAACATTAAAAATCAAGTAAAATAGTATTCGTCAAATTTAAACATGCCTAAACCCATTAGATTGTGTTAATAAAGCAACTATCATATTAGATTTTCCCGCGGCAGAAGTTCCAAAAACACTAAAAAAATGCTGTGATGCTTGAATTGATTTTTAAAGGAAGTTATAATCACAGACATTATTTTACTGTTCACTGTTCAAAATTTGAAAGGAAAACGTTTTCGTAATTGAAAGTTTTAATCAAATTAACGACGGTCGATTAGCTAATCATAATGTCTAAATTTCTAGTATCGGCAGCTCCGCCTATAACAATTCGTCTCTTCTAAAAACACTTTATTTCGCTTGCATCATCCAGCAAAATGTAACAACCATCTTTCCCTCTGATATTTGATACATTCAAGGTCTTAATTTCTCTTCAAAATTAAAAACTCTCCGCAAAGACGAAACTTCTTTTAATTAAACGGCCCCCTGGGGAATACAACACACGCGGTTTGATAATGAATGATGTATCAGGTCTCGTTTAGAATGTGTATGTCAATAAACTAAATAGCACGTTAGATTTTCCCGCATCGGAAGGTCTAATGTCGGTTTTGGAAAAGAGATGCGAAGACGTTTAATTAAAAGTTTCATTTCTGATTCATAAATTATTTTAAAACTTGCTGCAAAGTTAAACACCCGGTCGCGCGATGCTGCACCGTAAGCTGTATGTCTGATTCATCAAATTTTTATAGGAAGCTGGAAAAGCCTATCCATGACCAGCGGCCATTGGTCTGTGTAGACGAAAGTTTTGACCAAACAGCCGCATACGGGAAGTGCGACACATTAGAATGCGTCAATGAAATAACCATTACGTTAGATTTCCCTGCTCCAGAAGTCCCACGATGATAATAACTACAAAAGAAGAAATGCCATGACGTTTCTCATACATTATTTAACATTTATAGGTATTATAAGAACAGAGTCTGCTGTCTTCTATTCAAAACTAAAAAAAAAAAAAATTTACAGGTGATTATCTTGATATGTCGACAAATTAACTATAACGTTAGACTTTTCCATACAAGAAGGATTACGCATCAATAAACTAATCATTAAGTTAGGCTTGCCCGCACCAGAATGATAACAATTATAATCGACATTATTTGAAAACGACATACTATGATGGTTTCCATTAATTATTTTATGTTTGTGGGAACTGTAATCGAAGAGTTTATTGCCTTCTGTGTTCAAAAACTAAAAGAAAAAAGTGTACCGGTGATAGCTTTGACGTGTCGACAAGCTAACCACATGGTTAGATTTTCCTATACCAAAACATCTGCTAAGGGATAACGAAAAATTAGCATGCGTCAATAAACTAACCATTAAGTTAGACTTCCCCGCACCAGAAGGGCCTACGATGATTAAAATTATAATCGACATCATTCAAGAAAATAATGCTACGACGATTCTCATTTATTATTAAATATTTATATCTAATAAATGTAATCGCAGAGTTTAGCGTTTTCTATTCAAATATAAAAGAAAAAAGGTGCGATGTGTCGATAAGCTACGGAAAAGTTAGACTTTCCTGAACCAGAAGGTCCCCAGTTAATACGAAATTTCATTTTGACTGCGTTTTCGTCGTCAGATCATTTTATTTAAACCTTTTAGCTAGAAATCGCTTCCTCCATCTTCTTTCCACGCTGTTTGATTCATTCTTGTCGTCATTGCGTTTATTTTTCGAAAAAATTTCACGACGATGTCCAGACATTTCGAATTTTCATTCACTCATTTATAATTATGTTAAAATTGTATGAAACATGAATTCTTCGTGTTGGCGTTCCTGTCAAGCTTCAACTCGCCTTTGTATAATAACGCGTACATTTTCACTTAACTTCAGACTTAATCCACTCACGGTAATCTGCTGCAAAGCCACGAAACGTTTCAGCGAGTATTAAATTTAATCACTTTAATTTCGCTGAAACATAAGTAATCTCTGGCACATATTGCCCGAAACGGCGAAAGCTCAGACGTTTCGTCTGCTCTGAGCGACGTTTTTTTTTACTTTTTGCGCTCCGAAAAGAAGAAAATTACCGCAAATGTGATTAATTGCTGCCATTACTTTAATCGAAACCGAGAGGACGGTACAGGATTTGATCATAATTGATGTCGTTGTCGTCGGCGGCGACGGGAAATTCTTGCTTCTTGTACGGATAAAATAAAATATTACCGCAATGTTCTCTTTAATATTATCGAAAATTGATGTTAGATTGTACGAAAACGTATTGCTAAAGTCATTCATCAATAAAATCAAGTACGTATACCTTAGTCTATTAGGAAAGATTCTCTTAAGACTTAAAATTTTAGGTTAGGGCGGTGGAATTTTAAAAATATAGGTAGATCTGAATGCTATGAATCTAATCAAGCTCGTGGAAGAGTAGGTGCAGAACATGACTGAAAGAAACCTACCCAGAACAATGGAATCAAATCTTGTATACAAGAAGTTAGGCTTCCCCGCACCAGAAGGCCCTATAATGATAATAATTATAATCGACGTCATTCAACAAAAAATAAATGCTGTGACATTTTTCATTTATTACTAAATGCTTATAGGAGCTGTACTCACACAGTTTACTGTTTTCTACTATCTTCTCGCCAAGCAACCATAAAGTTAAATTTTCCTATACCAAAACATCCGCTAACGGATAACGGAAAATGACTATGCGTCAGTAAAGTAACCATTATGTTAGGTTTCCCCGCACCAGAAGGTCCTACGATGATTATGATATGATTATTATTCTATAAAAAGTAAACGCTGTTATGACGTTTCTCATTTATTATTATATGTTTGTAGAAACTGCAATCCTAGGGTTTAGTTTCTATTCAAAACTAAAAGTAAAAAGTTTCGATGTGTTAATAAGCTAACGAAAAATTAGATTTTCCCGAACCGGAAGGTCCGGCACTTTAAAACGACTTTAAATTTAAATTCGTCAGTTCCAATAAACTATCGTGAACTGACCGATTCCATTTTGATCCTATCCCAGTCTACCACGACAGAGTGTTATTGCACCAATTAACCCCGGCGCGTTAGATTATCCGGTTGTCCGGCGCGCAATATAGCGACATTGCGTTTAATGTTTAATTTGATGTGTTTTGTTGGTAGCAGCGATTACAATTAAAGCGCCTATAAAACAGGGAGAGACGGTGCAAAGGCAATCTATGCGGGCCAGGCCGCGGTCAGCCATAACTGTTATACAAAATAGTCGGGGCCGTAGACGGCGGCGGCTGAAATTGCGGACATAAACAATGAAGCCACCGAATTCACCCCCCGTCCTCCCGCCCCCCAGATAATTAACGCCGGAAAAATTTCGCGCTGAAATATTCAGCATTCCGGACGGCCGTTTTCGGAAATGCCGGCCGTGCTCGTCGCGACGGACGTGGGTGGCGTCGTGTGTGTGTGTGTGTGTAGAAAAAACCGTCTCGCGAGAGATTAGGGCGTACGATGTCGTTTAGTGTTTCCGTGGTTTATTCAAATTAACGTCCCACATAAAGATACATAACGGTTATTAGTCTGTGTGCACTTCTTGCCGGAGTATAAAGGCTTATTATGGTTTTGCATAGTAAAACTAAAATACGACGCGAGTTAAATTTTATCATTCTAAAACTACCACAGCGGTGAAACTTAACTTGATAACTAAATAAAAAGCGTAAAGTAAAAATGTACATCGATTGGCGCCCAACGTGGGGTCAATTGCACTCTTTTGTGTAGTAGTAGACGTTTTGTTGAACGAAAAAGAAAATTGGCCGCCTCTCACCTGAGTAATCTTCCTTGGAGGCTCTCGGATACTCATCCATTCTCACCTACATCGATGAGTAAAGTCGACGATACCAAAATCGACGAAAGTCGGTTTCACATCTGCTCCCCCGGGTGGATCGTCGTCACAGATAATCGAAAGTACGTCGAAAAAGCGTCGTACATCGAACGATACCAAAAGATAAGTCGTCGGGAAGATAAATCGTACACAGAAATGAACTTTACGCAAAAATAACTATTAGGCCGTGCCTAATAATAAAAAAATGAAACCCGGATCCAAAAATAGGCCGTATCCAAATGAAGAACAGTTCGACAATAATAATTTGTACGAAAAAGAGCGTATCAGTCGCAAACATATCGTCCTTAGAAAATGGGACGAAGCTGAAACAACTCGGATGAGTTTCAGTCCTCCAGGCTCCACATCAAAACCGACAAAACATCGTACACTAATCCGAGGTTCCTCAACAAAAACCAAAATGCGTGCTGCTCTTCAGGCAAAAATCGGGCAGAGCACCCTCAAACAACAGCAACCAGACGCTAGAGACACCACAAGACGACTGACGTGCTCCAGACACGTCGCATATTAACAAAGCCAAAACTGTGGCCATACATACCCCTAATGTTCAAAGGCACACCAACCGCATGAAACATCAAATATGAACGCAATTTAATCTTTCCGTCGAAATAACAAACATACAAAGGCCCGATTTCTTCACCTACAGATAAATTTATCTGCAAGGTAGTATCCACGGAAACTATTATCGAAACAACGGTTTCCAAGGATAATACCTGGCAGATAAGTTTATCAGGAGGTGAAGAAATCGGGCAAGAAACTTGTAATTCGCTTACCACCACTGAAAGTGAGACGTTGCTCGGGTTTTATGATCGTCTAGACCAGTGGTATTCAAACATTTTGACAGTGCGACCCCGCATGGGACGTCTTAATAACACACCGACCCAAAATTAAAGTAATCAATAATCTAATTCTAATTGCTCTAGACTAGATGATTTACTGAAATTAATGATATTTTTCTCAAGAAATTTATTTACAATTTTTTCATTCACCTTGCGACCCCAAGGTAATTTTTCGCCACCCCGTTTAGGGTCGCAACCCATCGATTGAATACCACTGGTCTGGACGTTTTAGAATAAACATTCAACCTGTTCTCACGCGCAAATCATAAAATACACCTGTGAACCTTTGCAAAAGATGATGCAGTTACAGTTAAAAATAGAAACTCCAGGCGATTTTGTTTAATTTTAAGGTTATATGATGGAATGATGGCCAAATCAATGAAAATCAGTGTTAAACGCCATGTCAAATAGCGGTCTTTCTATTGATTTGGATGCAAAGCTTTCGGCTTGTCTGCGCGAGGAATAGTTAAATGTATTCGGGAAACTCGATTTCACTGCTAGAAAATGATTCCTTTTTAATTAATTAATTACAAATCTTCACGAAAATCGAATTCCACAACAAACCAATAACACTAGAGTTTGAAACTTTATACCGTTTTAGAGATAGTAGTAGGAATAAGGCTGGGAAAGTTTTTCAGCTTTTCCATTTTTTTCTAGTTTTTGTTAAAATTGACTTTGGAAAAAATTAAAGTAGGCAACACAAAATACAAATTAAATTGTTGAAACTGCTTCTAGTGAGTGTAAAAGCAAGAAGACTTTCGTTTGACTGAATTTCGCCTTATGATTGTTCTTATTATTTTTGTTTTCCATATTTATTGTAACCATGAAAAATAACATCATTTATTATTATTATTATTATCATTATTTATGAAAGAAATGCAGAAACAACGAGATTCAAACGACATTTTACAGGCCATAGCCCATATATATGGAAAAAACTGTGTGCGAATTGCACCACAAAGCTAGATCGAGACGTGAGACCTTTTGTGTTATAAAAATCCAATTACACTTCGACAAAAGGGATGACAAACACTTACTTTTAATGCGGAAATCATTGCTACACCGAAAATATATGCGATGCAAGCTCAATACACACGGTGACTCCTGAAAAGCGGTTTATCAAACCGCATTTAAAATTTATTTCCGGCAACCCGCATACTTGAACGAGCATTTAGTGATACTTTCTGGGAAGTTGTTTAAGAAGGCAATTACGAAATTTGTAACTCACAGAACATTTTTGAAGAAAACTGGAATACAAGTTGAGGTTATGAAACACGTAAGTCTTTTATATGTTACTAATTGATACGTTTTAAATTTTCGCTGACGTTTTGAATGTATTCCTCGCTTTAAATGCTTTGTTGGCGTACTCTTCAACCGTGCGATTTTCCGGCTACTGTCAATATTTCTAGCCTGCAGCGCGATTTTCCAGTGGCTGTCAAAAAAAGAGTACCGTACGATACTTCGGCTATAGTCGTTACTTCTAGGCTCCAGCGCGGCTTTCCCGCCACTAATCCAATCGTTGGTAGTCATCGTTTATTCATAGTTACGTGCAGCCTAAAATAAGTTTCGTTTTTTGATAGTGCTTTATTATGGAGATTTCTAATGTCTAAGGAAAGTTTGAGGTTATGTAGCTAATGTGAAATCGCTCACGCCGCGCCGTTTCAGGGAAATTTTTGTTGTAACTGTTTTGCATGTAAATATGATCATTTTTCGCGATGTAAAGCTAGTGACCTTGGAGCTAAATATTATGTTGGATGTTCTTCAAAAGCGCTATACTGTGTTTCCCCCCCGATTTCCGGCTTGTTACCCTTGACGAAGAAGGAGCGTTTTATTTGCGTCACTCCGTCTTAGACAAGAAACGATCAGAGAAACGATCTTTAGGCGTCGGTTGGTCAATTTTTCCTGCATTTTGAGTGGTGAATTGTACTGCTTCGTGATCAACTTTATCGAGATGGGATTAGTCTCGCCTTAGGGAAGATTCGGAATCATTTTTCCACGCATTGCTTTTACTGCGAATGCGTCCTGTGAGAGGCGGAGGCTTTTGTGTCTTTTTAGCAGCTTATTAAAATAATCAGTGAGATGCTTCGGCTACAGTCGTTACTTCTAGCCTCAAGTGCGACCCCGTATGGGACATCTTAGTAACACATCGACCCAAAATTAAAGTAATCAATAATCTAATTCTAATTGTTCTAGACTAGATGATTTACTGAAATTAATAATATTTTCCTCAAGAAATTTATTTACAATTTTTTCATTCACCTTGCGACCCCAAGGTAATTTTTCGCCACCCCGTTTGGGGTCGCAACCCTTCGATTGAATACCACTGGTCTGGACGTTTTAGAATAAACATTCAACCTGTTCTCACGCGCAAATCATAAATACACCTGTGGACCTTTGCAAAAGATGATGCAGTTACAGCTAAAAATAGAAACTCCAGGCGATTTTGTTTACTTTTAAGGTAAGGATATAGGAATGATGGCCAAATCAATGAAAATCAGTGTTAAACGCCATGTCAAATAGCGGTCTTTCTATTGATTTGGATGCAAAGCTTTCGGCTTGCCTGCGCGAGGAATAGTTAAATGTATTAATGCGTTGCCCCTTCCCCTTCCTCCTTAGAACTCGGTTTTCTTTTGCTATCGATAATCTTATTGTAACCCACCCCATCTCTTTGAGCTAAATTATATTGTAGCCCACCCCGTCTCCCTGAACTGAGCATATTCTCCAAGTAGCTTCCAACTTCAAACTAATCCTGTGCGATAGACATTCAGGGTCAGTTATTGGATTTCTCAGGTAGGTCAATAAAGTAGGTGGCAAGATTTTTGGCGCCCGACATGGGGCGTAAGACGTATGAATCATCATTTAATTTGACTACGGCCCTTGTTCCAAAATTACCCTGTTCAATATAAGACGATCTCTGAAATATTTCGTCGTATTTTAATGTTTTCAATAAATTGAAAGTAATGACGAAACTGTCTTCTTTGTCTACAAAACTGAACATTTTTCTATTTTCTTTTTTAAATCAAAACCTGTTACTTTAAGCACCGCCCATTATGGTCTTCGAGTAAGATGCGTCGCGTCTTGTTAGGTCGCCCCGTCTCTTGCTAATTCGGCACAGGTGGCGCTCAGGAAGCTTCGTTTTATACTAAGCCGAGAAGTAAATTAAATTGAACACGCCGCACTATATCGTCCGGAAAATATATTATTGCTACGGTCTCGACTACAAAGAAGCGACGCATTTGTGCAAACGCTTCTGTTGTTTGCACAAATGGAAACAATTAGAAAGAAATTATTTTGAAAATAATGTGGTTGTATTTATTATTAAAGGAAAGTTAATAATTTTAATAGAGACATTTTTTGGACCAAAAAATATACTAAAACTAATTAAAATTAATGAAGCAGATGACGATATTGAGAGGAGAGGGACGAAGAAAACTGTACGCATTTAAAGCCTTTTAATTTTCTTTTTAGCTACAACATATTTTCTAGATTCTTACATTATTGAATTATTAATATTCCATTTCCTTCCTTGTCTTCATCATGCATTACAAAAAAAAAATGCTTTCTATGTTGTAGGATTGCTTGGGTTTTTTTAGGAATTGTGGAGGTGTCTGATTTCTAAAAACTCCCCAAATGTTTCGGTCCCGCCACACGAATAAAAAAGAAATTCAAGCTCCGCTTACATCCCTTCCCCCTTATATCGCCTCGTTTCCACATTCCCATTCATTTCAAGCACAAAGGTAATTTGAGCATCGGCTAACAATATTTGTTATTCATGTCAGAAACATGATCTGATAATGTCGTCGCGGTCATTCCGTCTTTAGCGGCCTCCTACCCTTTCGGGCGGTAGCGCAAAAGTGAATCCTCTCGGGTAATTACTCCTCTCGTCCAATCCACACGCGCAGACGTTTTAATTCGGAATACACGGTCCTCCTAAAATATCCGCACGGAGGGCGGTCGATTCTCGAAAGACGCCGGTTATTCTGCTTGATTGCACGTGCCGGATGAATACCAAACAGGACGGGATGGGGCGGCGGGGGCGGGGGTGAGCCCTCGTGCCCTTGCCACAGATCACAGATTGGATTTCGGCCGATCGTCGCTTTCATAATTTCTAACCTACATAATTCGAGCTGGCTCGGCTCCGTCAATGTTATCATCAGCGCGGTGCGTCCTCTGGAGAGCGCGGAAGCTCTGTATTTAAATTAGTTTCTGATATATTTGCGCTGTGAAGTGGAAACGGAAACGTAGTTTCAATACAAATGAGATTTTTTTGATTAGCGACAAGCACACGCACTCAAAAAAGAAAACTACTATACCAAAACATCTACTAGCAGATAACGAAAAATGCATCAATAAACTAACTGTTAAGTTAACTTTTCCCGCACCAGAAATTCCCACGATGGTTATAATTATAATCGACGTAATTCAAAAAGAAATGCTACTTATTATTATGTTTATAGGAAATGTAATCGCAGGGTGTATTGTTGTTTTCTTTTCGAAATAAAAAAAATATAGTGTACAGGTGATTGTCTTGATGGGTCGACAAGCTAACTATAAAGTTACAGTTTCCAGTACCAGAAGGCCCGCTAACGTAAAGCGATATATTAGAATGCGCCAATAAACCTGCCTTCAACGCACAGCTCTTTAAGAGACAAGTTAGGTTTTGTAAAGCACCTGGCAATTGTTTATTTAATTATTATTTAGACCTCTCCTATACACTGTTTTTTTTTTTTTGTACAAAACTAGTTCAAGTTCATATTAAATATTAACATTTGCAGTTCGAAAACTTCTTGCTCCAAATATTTCTTGTAGCAATTGAAACAAATCTTGTACAAAAAATTAGGCTTATTTAAATCACGTGAGAAAATTCTTTCGGAATTTCTTGTCATGCCTTGCTTCTTAGTACATCGTTATTTAAAAGTAAATGAAAGGAAAGAAGTAATCCCCGAGAAAATATTAGCCATAACATTTTAAACGCCTTTATTCATGATAACGGCTTCATAAAGCTGGTGATTGATGATCGTTGCTATGACGTATTAATTTTCTGCGAAATATTTTGCGAGGGTTCGCCTGCTGTATTAAGAAAATGTTAGCGAGTTATTGAAAGTGTTAAACTTCCTCCCGCTTAGATTTTTTTTTCTTCTTCTTAAAAAACATGACTTGATTAAAATTGTTCGTGACTTGCTGTAGGTATTGTTACGGTTCAATTTATTACAAAATAGAAACTCTATACAACGTAACAAACTAATTTATTTAAAAAGTTGCACTAATTTATTTTACGCAGCATAATAATTTATTTAAACATAGATAGATAATTTATTTAAACATAGGTCTTCCATATCTTTCATAAAAATTAAAAATTTGCTATGTCCATTTTATAATGTTTCTAATGTAGCAATCCGAATATTTTGGTAGACAATTAATGTGGGAGTATTATTTTTTCCTTGCATTCATTGTCGTGAGAAAACTGTAAGATATAAATGAGTCATCGGGATAACAACATCAAAATTATGCGAGCGTTTATTGTAACAGAAAGACGAACGACGAATCATAAATACTTACTCATTTCGAATTAATTATTTCGTTGGTGAAATGGTCCTGGATCCGTCTCTGTCGAGAACGATGTAAATTAACCGCCCAGTCAGCTGGTCAATCAAAACATTTTAAACGCGTTTACAATGTGCCTGGATTTATTACAATAAATAAATGTAACTTCACCCCAAGTAATTACAAGTTTAAGTATTTTTAAATTAAAAACTAGTGCAATTCGAGAAGCTGCGAATATCGCATGTGGTTCGTAATTGCCGAACAAGTTAAAAGCGACGTACAAACAAATTTTAATTTCTCATTCCATATGTATTTTTAATAGACTTATCAAATTTGACATTTATTTTTTCCATGGATCGCAAGAAGTAATACTTTCATAGCTAGCAGCGAGATTAGCAAAAGTTGATTTACGTAAAAGACAAAACATTTTTAACGCTCTCGCCTAATTGGTGCATAAATTTTGGGATTTATTCATTGAGATTTGATATCGTAAAACAAATAAATGTAATATTACTTCGGTCGGTGAATTAAAATTTTAAATAAAATAGATAAAAACAAACAATATCAGTGATTATTATTACGGAACGCTGCGTTGAAGATCGAGCGCGACATCGGTGGGCGTGTTCATACCGAGAAGAAGGCACCGTTGACCTAAATATTTTTTTCTCGGACATTCCAACAGTTCCAAACAAGTGGCAATGTTTTGTCTTTTGTGCCCCTATTAGTCGACAATTTTGCTTGTTTGTTTAGTTTTTTTTTTCTAATTAAACAGACGATTGTCATTTGTTTTTTTCTTTGTAATTATTTTTCAAGGAGGTAGGAAAATTAAACGCGGATTTTATTCAAATGGCATTTACTTGTCCTGGTCCTACTCGAATCTTTAAAATGAAGACCGTGGTGGAAAAGCCGTTTTGCCAGCCAAAACTTTTAATTTTCCTCCACGGTATTAATTCTGCGAGTTGCAAACTTTTATTTAATAATCAATCATATTTCTTTTGTTTTATTATTAACCAGTCGCTGACGTACGTCATATCATTTATTTTCATTTGTTTCTTTATTGATTATTATTTCGAAAAGCAAAATAATTATTAAATTAATTTTTAAAAAATATGTTGGTCAGCTGTCGAAGAATGTTTTTTTGTCTTTTGTGTTTGTTTTCTTTGTCTTTTTTTTCTAATTAAATAGACGATTGTCATTTGTTTTTCTTTTTTGTAATAATTTTTCAAGGAGGTAGGAAAATTAAACGCGGATTTTATTCAAATGGCATTTACTTGTCCTGGTCCTATTCGAATCTTTAAAATGAATACCGTGGTGGAAAAGCCGTTTTGCCAGCCAAAACTTTTAATTTTCCTCCACGGTATTAATTTTGCGAGTCGCAAACTTTTACTTAATAATCAATCATATTTCTATTGTTTTATTATTAACCAGTCGCTGACGTACGTCATATCATTTATTTTCATTTGTTTCTTTATATTAATTTATTGATTATCATTTCGAGAAGCAAAATAATCATTAAATTAATTTTTTTTAAATATATTGGTCAGCTGTCGAAGAATGCTTTTGTCTTTTCTGTCCCTATTAGTTTTTCTTGTTTGTTTTCTTTGTTTTTTTTTTCTAATTAAATAGACGATTGTCATTTGTTTTTTTACTTTGTAATTATTTTTCAAGGAGGCAGGAAAATTAAACGCGAATTTTATTCGACTGGCACTTATTTGTCCTGGACCCACTCGAATCTTTAAAATTAAGACCGTGGAGGAAAAGCCGTTTCGCCAGCCAAAACTTCTAATTTTCCTCCACGGTATTAATTCTGCGAGTCGCAAACTTTTTTTTTTTAATAATCAGTCATTCTTCTTTTGTTTTATTATTAACCAGTCGCTGACGTGCATCATATCATTTATTTTCATTTGTTACTTTATATTAATTTATTGATTATCATTTCGAGAAGCAAAATAATTATTAAATTAATTTACAAAAAATATGTTGGTCAGCAGTCGAAGAAGGTTTTGCCTTTTGTGCCCCTATTACTTGTTCTTATTTGTTTTGTTTGTTTTTTTTTCTAATTAAATAGACGATTATCATTTCTTTTTTTTTATAATTATTTTTCAAGAAGGTAGGAAAATTAAACGCGAATTTTATTCAAATGGCACTTACTTGTCCTGGTCCTACTCGAATCTTTAAAATTAAGACCATGAAGGAAATGCCGTTTTCCCAGACAAAATTTTTGATATTCCTCCGCGGCATTAAATCTGAAAATCGCAAACTTTTTTTTAATAGTTACTCAATTTTTATTTATTTTATTATTAACCAGTCGTTGACGTTGGTCGTGTCATTCATGTTCATTCTTTTTTTTTAAATTAATTTATTGATTATTATTTCGCGAAGCAAAATGATTAACAAATTAATTTAAAAAAATATTGGTAAGTGTCGTAGAATGTTTTTGTCTTTTGTGTCCCTTTTAATCGACAATATTACTTATTTGTTTTTTTTTTAAATTAAATAGTCGATTGTAAAGGTAGCATTTGGTATACTTATACTGAGGTTTTCTTTTTATTTGCAGACAGTGAGAAAAAAACAACCTGTATAAATTTAGCTTTGGCACTAGACGGTTGCTTTTACTTTACCCGGGTCTAAAAAGAAAAAATAGGACGAATTATGTTTAACCGTAAACGATTCTGTCATCGCAAGCCTGAATGAAGTCTTGATCTCACTTCGAAGCTTTATATTCTGATTTTATCGATTCGATATCCGTTCGTATTTGTATAAGCTGTTCGGATTGTTTTGGTAAGTTAGTTCATCTTTTGGTTGGGAGGCACTTAAATTCAGGTGCTTGTTGGATCATCTGTAGGAAAGTTCCGTTTATCTTAATCTTCTTTCGTCGTTCAACTGCAGACAGCTCGGAAACCCTACATTACTCATAGGCCTTATTCAGTCCCAGGTATTCATTTGAAGCCGTATTAAAAAAAAACTTGTCACGTCGACTCCAAAACGAAGCTAAGCCGAGATCCAACGTAATATTTTTGCACCAAAAAACGAGATTTTAAGGAGTGTTCATTAAAAATGCATGATAAAACGAGTTTAAAAATTCCTGTATGGTTAAGATATCTGCATGTATACGTCAGTTAATAATTAAATTGTTAAAAATAAATATTTTTCGGCCGGTTCTGTTACATAATTCCGCATAATAAATCATGCCCGTTTTTCTCGTCGACGAGATACGGCCCGGCCAGGCCTGGAATGAATGAATAAATTTAAAAGCACGAACAAGCCTGCATTAAACACAAACAAAGTGCTGCAGACTAAAAATTAATTAAAACACGTAGGAAGTGCAGACTCCTCGTCGGACGGGGGGGGTTCGCGAGTTGAATACAAATGCACCACCGCCAACTTCGCAATGCGATGGTTGGTTATTTTTAGCTAAACTTTCTGGATATATCTTTCGTTTCAAATTTCGCTGCGAGCGGAAACTTTCCTTTTGTGTGTGTCTGTATGTGAAAGGGGCGGCTGCCGCACCATCGCCGCGCCACCGCCCCATCCGCCACCACCCCATCAATTCACGTCCCGCATCGATCTGAATCGACCTTTACCGTATAATTTTATTTACAATTGTGTCGAACTTTTTTTTTTGTACTGTGAATGTTGGTAATAATAAAGGCGGGCGGGCGGGCGGAAGCTGCATCCGACTTTTTTTTAAGCGAGCGCGCGCCCCCCGTTCATCAAAAATTCTGTTTGCGCGACGAAAATATTAATCGGGGTCTCTGGATTCTGGGTCAGCAAGTTGGTGCGTGTGGAATCAGGGGATTTTGATTAGAAGCCGGCGAAACCTAACAAAACGAACGTTGATGTATACGAATGCACCCTCCCCTGTAAAGTATCGGGTAGCAAGCAAGCAGCTCGTCGGCGGATGCGTTAATTAGTTGGCAGTTCGACTCCCCCAACGCATCTCACCCCCCGAATGGAATTTCTAGCCCACAATGTCGTTATTATCAGTATCGATTTACCTGCACGGATGTAATTCCCTTAATTATATTATACGGGGTGTTTGGAAATTATTGCAGCAACACCACACCAGCAGCTACAACATCATCCACCATGGTTAGACTAAAAAATAAAATCGCATGAATCAAAAACTGTTAACATCAGTTTCAATGGGATTGTGATAAGTTATCAAGGATTACAGCCGAAACGATTTATTGCAGTTGCGCCCCTACATACCGTATAGCACAGAGGGGTAGGTAGCAAAAGGCGATTGACAGCTCTTCACGTTTAAAATTGCAGTTGAAGTACAAAAGCTGTCAATCGATACTGAAATGTGAGTGAATTTAAGAATGTCAGGAAAAGCAAGTTACAACTGTAAATAATGTTCGTTGACTAATCTTGAACACAATCGTTTACAAAAAAACATTTTACTCTACAACACTTATTTTAAAACAGTTACTTATTCGCTTAAGCAGCTCGCTAAAATAAAAATTACCAGAAGCGCGCGTGTGATCCCGTTTATAAAGCTACTTCGTGCGTATAGAACTCTTCGCGTCCTCTCTAGAACACTCCGTACGGATGGCATGCCTTCCAGGAAACACTGCGTTCCACATTAGACGGCCGGTGCCTGCACGTCTGACCGCGACACATCTTCACTCGGCACCTCAGCCCGCGGCTTGTAACAATACATTGTCATTGCACAGTTTTTGGTTGTAAATATTTAATCTATTACTTCCGTTCTAATATTTAAATACCATACCTTCTTGCTATAATTAAAATAACGAGTGTTCAATTAAAAAAAAAAAACGGTCTAGATAGCCATGAATTTATTCTGAACGTCTAGCGTAGGGTTCTTCATACGGCTAGCGTGAAGCGTCACTTGCATTTCTAACCTCACTTTAACTCAACGAAGACATTTCAAAAAGAAACTTTTATTATCGAATGTTTGTATTAAGTATAAATATTAGAAAAAAGAATTGCAGAAGCAGCTTTCGAGTTTTGTTGGTTAGGTTTAACCGTCAACTTGTCAAAGTTGAAATTCAAATGAAGTTAATCGCGACATGCGTTCCCGACAACAAAAGCCTGCTACAGCCCACTTGACCGTTTTTTTTTAATGAACACTCGTTATAATCAGCCAATCTGAAAACCAAATGACTTTTTAATGTTAAGTCATTAGTGTCAAATTTGAGGAGAAAACCTGGTTGAGAAACTAACGGCCGTTTTCATAATCAGACTTTAAGGAAGCTTTAATTTAAAGTCACTTTAAGAACGGGGAAACAAATATATTTTTTTAGGTTAAAGTAACTTTGAATTTAAAGTCCTTTTTTATGAAATGGGCCCTAAAATTTCCACAAAAACTACTCGACAAAAAATCGTGCGAAATTTTAAGGCCGCAATAGTTCATTAGTTTGTTACGTCCAATTTTTGATGTTGGTGTTACACCTGATTAGGCCACCCTTTTCATCGTGATGTGAGTCATCAGTGACCAACAGATGGCGCTTTCAATAAGGAAAACAAAGAGCTGTCATAATGTTTGTCAGCATCAATTCAACATAATCTGTTTTATTAATTTTATTAATTCAAAAGTTGCTTTTCTTAGTTTTATTGTTATTCTAAAAGTACGGGAGCGTCACAAAACTAACAAAAATTTCATTTTAGTATTTTTTTACCGATTTTTTTATAGGTTAAGCAGATGTCGTTCCAATGTTTTCCTTATTACAGAGTCCTTCTTTCCGGTAGATGTCAGCCACTCCGTGATTTTCTCGAATAGCTGTTGTTTTGGACTTTATAATTTGTTTTTTTTTACCCAGTGAGCTCGCAGCGGAGAAGGTCCCGGAAATTGTGTAACGAACGGGGTTATTTCTTTTCTCTAATTTAAGAGTGGTCAGCCTGAACATTCTTTTATCCTGGTCAACATGAAACCACCCCCGTTTTATAGATAACACAACCTGCTCTTTTGACCAACGAGCCACCGCTAGAAAGCGCCTTTCTTGTTCGGTAACTAGTTTGAGTTGAAAGCCGAAAATACTCTCGCAACGGTGTTTACCCCGGGAAGTCGAAACAGGGCCATTATTCATTCCCCTGAAAATTGTCAAATTTTCCCCTTTCGTTGTCACTATCCTTGTGAAGTTGTTTGCAACTCGAATTCTTATTGAGGGTATAAAATTAGTGAAATAAAAGGGAAGAAAATTATTGAAAAAGAAATAATGAACAGACAATAACAAAATAATAACCAATGACGTGTAAACAGTTTACAAAATAATTCCTTTAAAATGACAAGAATGTTAAACATAAGAAAAACGAAATTTCACAAAAAATACAATAATATAAGCGGGTGAGAGAGATAGAGAGAGACGGAATTTGGATCTTTAGCATGGATTAGGTTCTCTAAGCGGTATTGATGAGTGCTACCAACCCGAATGTAAATTAATCTCCTCATATCCGTTATTTAAGGGGCACAATAATTTTGTATAAAAACAAATGAGAATTTGTTCGGTTTAAATCCACAAAACAAAACACACTCTGCGCGGGAAAGCTTTTGCCTTCCGTTCCCGAGCGTATCAAACTTGAGAAAAATTACGGAATTTAAATAAAAGAAAATTGAGCTTGGATTTCAATTTTAAAATCGCCCGGAACGAGAAAAGTCGCGCGTGCTTTTTCCTAAAGCGTATTCGGAATCCACGTAATAACTAAAACTGTTAATTCAAATGTTAATTGTTAATTGCTTTTATCAACTACTTTGCTCCGACAACCCGCCACCACCCTGCGACGCCCTTCTACTCCACCTACTTTCAACCGCTAGGTGGCGTAGCGACGTCGCTTGGCGTTGTTTTTTCCGGAGCTACCCACGCGCTTTCGGATTGGTGCATGAGAATTGAATCGCCTCAAATAAAAAATAAAATAAAAAACGAAACAAAAGTTTTAAGTGTAATGCTGTTTTAGCAAATGATTTTGATTTTCTTTTCATAAGCCTTTTACATAATATCGAGTTACATTCAATGCACGTAACTGAATAAAACGTATTACTTTCTCGTGGAGGAAAACTGTCGTTGCATTTCTCACTGTGGCTTATCATCTACCTGATACCAAATGAAATTAAACACTTTTCCTTTGTACAAATAGCAATTTTGAATTCTTACATCTGCATTAAACGTCGCAGGTGCTTTTGGCCTTGTGATGGTAATTTAGTGATTTCCCCGTGTAAGGGACCGTTCCCGAATATTTGCTGCATCTCTCTGTCTCATGGACCATCTACATGTTTTTTTTCTTGCTTGTCCTTAGTTAATGTTTTGGCATTTATTCTCTTAACAGTCATACTTTTTTTTTGTGTGGCGTAAAGCCAAGTTTTATTTTATACGCTGTAACCGTTGGAGTTCCATCTCTTTTCTTTATGCGCCCCGCGTTTTATTGCGAGCGGCTTGTGTTAGAATTTGATAAGTATTTTTTTCTATTATACAGTCTGTGTGTAAGCCAATACGTGAGTACTCTCGCCGACGCCTTTTTTTGGAGGGCCTTGCAGTTAACCTCACTTTTAAACACCATCCCGACCTCCAAGACCATCGGGTAGGTAAATTAGGACAAGTGACAAATTATTTGCCAAACTACAGATCAACCTTACCTAAAATTATATATCAACAACTTCAAATTATTTTGTTCCATGTGGGTTTAACACAAACGTTTATTGTAACTATTGGAGGATAACAATTGGCCCCCAACATTTTTTTATTTGTAACGTTTGAATGGTAACAAATTGTGACACGTAACCTTGATGGAACCTTTCGTATTGATCTGCTGATGTGGTGCGCAACAAATTGAGTCTCGGTGTCGTGTTTCTCCAGTCATATTTAATCCGTTAGGACCGCTGTACACTAAGGACCAGCCCTTACGACGACCACCTCGTCTCTCCACGTTGCAAGGAACTTTGTCGGCAGTAAAGAGGAGTAACAGTTATATTTTTCTTTATATTTGTATCTATCGGGTATCTGCCAGTTCCTTTTTTTCTTGTTATCGCTGTGCATTTTGGAGAACGCCATTGAGAACTGCCATGGAGTGAGCTTGGATGGGTGTAATCTTCCACGTTTGGACTTACGTATATGAGTATTTTGGGGTAAAAACAGGGAGCGGATTTTACTTACGATCTTGCTAATGTTTTGGTGTTTATTCTCTTAACTGTCATACTTTTTCTGTACCACCGAGTTTTATTTATGCATTGTAACCGTCGGAGTTTCTCTTTTTTTTATGCGCCCCGCGTTTCATTCCGAGCGGCGTGTGTTAGTGTTTGATAACTTTTTTTAATGATACAGCATGTATGTAAGCCAACCAGTGAGTACTCTCGCTGATGCCCTTTTTTCCGGGGCCTTTTAGTTTACCTCACTTTTGGAAACCATCTCGGGTCACGGGTTTGCCACCGTGTTTCACTTTGTGTCTGGAACTTGCTTTTCATCAATTATGTCAGTTTAAAGCGCTCAATTGTGTTGTGTTCTTAATTAAAAGTCGGGGAAGGGGGAGTGTTGGTTGGTTTGTACTGCCCTGGCCTTATCAAAGTCAGATTTTTCTTTAATTTCTTTTCGCTTATCTTTAGTCGTTTTGTTGTGCCTAGATAATTGAAAAAAAAAAGGAGAATACCTAAAACAAGATTTGTTTATACGGCAGTTTTGTTACGCAATAAATTCTACGCGGGATTAAATATTCCGGCGGTCGTTTATCAAAAAAAGAAGGTTGGCGAAACGATAGCAATAAAAATGATGCTCTAACTATTGTGATAGCGAGCGAGTTTACGACGCCCTTAGTACTTTTTATTATTCCTTTCCTTGGTTTTTACTTGGAACGACGCGATTTTATGAGCGACTTCCACTAAAGCGCAGATAAAACGCAAACCATCACCAATCTCCTTTGAAAGCTGCAGCCGGAGGTGTCTTTGCGGTCCTCCCCCGACTTATTGGCAGCAACACCTCTGACCCTCCAACTCGCCGCCTCCCCTCCCCCTCCCGAATATTACGTCATCGCATCACATCACTCCATTTTTGCACCTCGGAAAGTTTTAAGTATACTTCTTGTCTCTTACATCCCTATTCAATAAAGATTACAAGCCGGGCGTGTGTACACCGTCATGTGTGCGCGCCCCGCCGCCGCCCCGGGGGGCGGAAGGAACGAGGGATTCGCGCACGTCTTTTTTAATATGGATTTAGCTCGAATTTCTTTTCCGGAAAGCTTAATTCAAGCGAATGCCTCAGTTGTTTACTTCTCCTTGCGTAACATTGTTAAGGACCCTCGCTTAATTTTCTTCTTCTTGCGATCCGCTCCCGACGACAGCGACGACGTCCTGAATAGACCGAACCCGATCGCGTTCCGCAACCGACGAACTCGATTTGATTAAAAGTTTTATTCCGGATTTGAATTTTTCAAGTCTGCTCCGCCGTAATTACGACTAATCACATTACCTACGAACTCAATTAGGAGGATATGAATATTAAAAGCCGGTGTCATTTTCAGAGAACGAGCGCATAATCTAATAGCACGACTGAACCAATCAAAGGACGAACCAGACAGACACAACTATGCAGTAACTTAACAAGAGAAGCTTTTCTTTTTCTTTTTTCTTTTTTTGTCTTTCACCCTCATTTCCTAAACAACATTCAGATAATATTGGACTCGCATTTAAATTTCAAATATAGGTACTATTTATTAAAGTATTAAAGTTTGACAAACAAAAGGGAAAAATTGCGAAAACTCATTAAAATCTAGGAACTTTCATTTCTCAATGTTGGTGATTAGGTCAAACCGCCAAATGTTGGCAAAGTTCACGCCGGTTCGTTCTCCTGCTTCCGATCAATACAATTATGGTCGTTTTTCATTTGCATAATTATAATTTTTTTAACATACATATTGTCACGATTAATTTTTTTTTATAAAACAATTTAAAAATTACGGAAATCGTTAACACACTTAAACTTTATACATAATCCGTATAGGTACGTTCAGATTCCAGTTGCGAAACCCCAGGACTCAACGAAAAACGATGCGCGGGTTACGAAAATGGGACACGAGCATTACAAAGTATTCCGCACACTCAGAGTTATTTCGTGACCTAGTTAAGCAAGCAAATTTTCGCAAACAAACCCGTGTAAATAGCTCGAGCTGAATTTCAAACTTCAGTTGTTATTGCGATTCACCCAACGAGAGACGTCGCCGTCTCCACCCCTCATCGCTGTCGTCGCTGTTACTTCTGTACCTCAGTCGTTATTACGATTCATCTTGAAGAGGCCCCGCGTTTTATTGCGAGCATCTTGTGTTAGAGTTTAACAATTTTTTTTTATTATACAGTCTGTTGGTAAGCCAACGCGTGAGTACTCGCGCCGATGCCCTTTTTTTTGAAGGGGCCTTGTAGATAACCTCACTTTTAGAAACCATCCCGATTCACGGGTTTACCACTGTTTCATTGTGTGTCCTCAACCTCAATGGGCGCCACCGCCGTTGCCCTTCACACGATTCACTCCGAAGAGGCCGTGTCGTCTTCCACGTTGCCATGGGCCGTCGACTCAACATTCAACCTCTGTCGCCACCTCGTCACCGGAGCCGGTTAATCAAACTTCCCGGAGAAGCCGCGTCGATAAGCCACAACGAAATACCTTGAGGCCACTGAGCTCTCTACAACAGCGCCGAAGAGTAGGTTCACCCTAGAAGACCCCCTGCACCGTCTGCGTTGAGGTCGAGAAGAACCCCCAACTCTCAGAGTTTAATTTAAAACAAATCCAGATAAAGAGGTATGTTTTTGTAATTCGATCGTTTAAAAGATCTACCTACGCCCCTACAATCCCGGAAGCTATTCGCAACATTGGAGGATCGCCGAATAACGTGACAACATTTTGGATTTTGAACGAAAATAAATTCAAAATTAAAATTTCTCAAAAGAAAAAAACAATTACTAACAAACATTCAAAATGAAATTCGCAAATTAAGAAAAGAAAAAGAGGGAACGAAAGCTAAATCGCTACGTTTTGCGTGAACAAGACAGAAAAAACGGCAAACAGTTAGAAACAAGAAAGAAATAAAACATTTTTGATGACCCAGAAACACCATCGAAGTGGAAACTTTAAAATTTCCAAAGAAATTATAATGATTATTTGATTTTTGGAAAATTGTAAGCAATTAAAGAAAACGAAAAACATTTTTGACAATCCGCAAAGCCGCAACAAATGAAAAAACAAACAAAAATTCCCGACAAAAGTAAAAAAAAAGTAAAAAAAAAAACAAATGACGATCATACATTGAGAAGTAAGAAACTCAAAACGAATTGTAGATTTAAAATTAAAAAAATATATAATAACGAGCATTCAAGACGAATAATAAATTGGAACTTCCCACAAAAACAAAAACAAATCACTATCTTAATACTCATTCGTGAAATGAGAATTTCTGAAAAAGCAGAAAAAACAAAGGACGATTGAAATTTTTCATGAAGGAGAAAGGAAATGCAAAACAAAACAATAATGACAGAAATGTTTGAAGATGGAAACAAATGACGATTGCGATCAAAAATTGAAAATGGGGGGGGGGGGAATGTTTGAGGGCGAATTTAAACCTTAAAAACAATAATCCCTAAATAAATGACGATCGCGTTACATTCGAAAAATAACAAATGCTGCCATCTTTCTCTATTCAATAATAATTTTTTATTCCAGTTTATTTTTCTTTCATTTTTTTTTCGTTAAGCGCCATCTCAGAATAATACGAATTTTCACGTCAAAATACGATTTTTTTCTCAAAATTTGGCAAGACTGTTTCTGATTGCTACGCGTCAAAGTGCAACGCTAGGTTGTTTTAATATTTTTCTTTCATTTGTTTTAACAGTTAATTGCAGATTTTTTTTTATAATAATTTGCCTCCGTACGTATGTTAATAAATATTTTTTATTGGTTTATTCTAATCGTATTTTTAACTATAACCTCCTATTTAATGCTCGCCAATTTTAAGCCGCCATCGTAAGCGTGTCTGTGTAAAAATCTTTCGGATTGTTTTGGAAAGTTAGTTTTTATCTTGTTTGGTGTTTGTTCGATCATTTGTAGGTAATTTCGTTTACCTTAAACGGAGTCGACATGACAAGTATTTATACTTGTATGCAAGTATTTATTCTTGTCATTTCGACTCCAAGAGGAAGACTAGAAAGAGGTCAACCATGTCTTAAGTACCAAAATGGAGCATTCCTTGAAACGAGTCAAAAAAAAATTATAAATAGTTAAGACATCTAGATACACACGTCAATTAATATTTCGGTATTTTTCGGACAGGTTTGTTACATAATTTCGCATAATAAATTATTTTTAGGCCAATCAATTGTATTTCCGTAAATTTTCGGATTGTTTTGGTACTTTAGTTTTTTTTTTCTTGTTTGGTGCTTAAGCTCAGGTGTTTGTTCGTTCGTTTGAATGCAAGTTCCGTTTACCTTAAATGGTATTCATTGTTTTCGGAATTCTTCTTGCACGACCCTCCCTACCCGCATTCTTTTTTTTTTGTGTGCGGTGAGCTAACCGCAGTGTGAGAATTCGGTGTATGCAGGTAAGATCTGCTCGTTCTCTTCTGTATCTACACATCCAGCAATGCTTTAACGATTTAAAATCTCGTTATAAATTGTAACGTCGTCGTTACAAACACAATTTAATGTTACGGAAAATTTCTTTTTGGTTCCGAGCGCGCTCCGGATTTAGGTCATTTTAATGCGATATCACGCGAGAATCTCCTCTCATCATCCCCCTTGTTATCCCTTCGCATTGAAGTTTGCGCCACGAACATGACAAGCTCAAGACGTAGTGACCCGATAAGTTATTCAAAGCCGAGGGTGAGCTGACAGATTGGCGGCGAGTGCAAGGGATGCATACCAAGGAGAGACCTAACGACTTGATGGACGGACGTCGCCGGAATGGACGCAGATTTAAAATTCCGACCAAATATCGGAGACTTTAAGAGAACAAATTTACATTTGACCCCAACGGCACAAATTGCCCCTCGCGAAGAATCTACTTTTACAAAAATAAATTCGGTTTATTTTAAAAGCGTCTGACCCTTGAGCTTTTCAGTTTGTTTCCTGTGTGTGTGTATTAAATCTACAGATTCGGTTATTATTTAAAAGTGAATTTAAAAGTTTATACGAAAAGCCAGCTCAGTTATTAAAAAATCAATACGTTTTTTAAGTACAGTTTCTTTATTCGAAACAATTTGCTATACCTAAATAAATAAATTACTCCTTATATTTTTAACGTTTTAAAACAAGAACGAGGTCAATAGAAGAAATGAGTCAAACAGCGGAGACTCATTTTCCTGGAATTTATGAAACCGAAGTTACGGAAGCTGCAATATTACCCCTAATTATGCACTCAATTAAGGATGTTTTTTTGCATTGCAAAGGCAACATCCGATAACCCACGCTTATTACGAATCCAAACGGGAGAAAGTGCTTAAATAGTGCGGGAGCGTATAAAAAAATGGATATTCCGAGTCTTTGCAGACCTAATTAAGAGTTGTGCTCCTCGTTGATAGATTGTTTTTTTTTTCATTTTCATTTTTTTCAATTCAGTTTGAAATTAATGTTGCGAATGAAGATATAACTTCACGGTGTGTTTGTTTTTACGTAATTTTAATCGTAACGATTTGTTTTTTCTATTTTATTAATTTAATTTTTTATTGTGCGTAAAGAAAAATTATTTTTTAAGAAAACCTGTGTTTTCTTATTTTGTACTGAATATTGGACTTTCTCTCCCAAACCATTTATCATTATTTTATTTTGTTTTTCAATTTAGCGCTATAATTTCAGTGGCATTTATTTATTTTTTTTTAATCTTGAATTTTGATTATTTGAAAAATTTTTAGTCAGCATTTCAAAATTTCATTCGGTCTTAATTAATAAGGAAATATATATTTTTTAAATGTTGTATACGTATTTCGGCAGCCATGCTGCCATCTTCAGTAGATGGCTTCTTCTGAATCACAAGAGAAGCAGGAATAATTTAATACATTTTCAAATTTCTTAATAATGAAAAAATTACTTGTCCTTAGGAATGACTGAAATTATTAATATAGAAACTCGAAAGAGATGGATATGAAATATGTGTTAAAAAATGATAAAATGTTGATAAAAAAATAGCTAATAAAAAAGAACTAAAAAACAAAAATAAGTTCTGAACTGATAAACATTTAATGAGTAAATAACGGGCAGAGGCGGCCTTAATAGTTGTGAGGGCCCCGGACGAGAAATTTTACGTGGCCCCTGAGGTAGGGTAAATAGTTTATTTTCCTCGCATTATAAAAAGCAGAAAATGCTAAATTAATTTAAAAAAGCAGATAAAATAGTTTTTTTTTTTATTTTTAAAAATATGTTGTCATTTTGAAAGTGTGGAATAAAAATGGAACTTTGTATGGAAACAAAGGTAAAGTAAAATTGTGAAATAAAAATATACTATAAAACAAAAAGGTAACTAAAAAATAAAGATATACCAAAAAAAGGGGTAAAATGACAATTAATTGATAAAATCAAATAAAAATATCCGTCAAATCTAATAAAAGAAAAACAAAAGACGATCCTGGATGAAGACATGACAAAAATAAAAATACGTAAAACTATAACTAAATATTGACAACCAAAAATTTAATCTGTAAATATTAAAAATTAAAATTAAACTCAAGTTGAGTAAATGAAAAAAAAAAAAATACAACACTCAATCAATTGATGATTAAAAAATTAAAGTCAAACGAAATAAAAAACTAAAAATAAAAGATGATAGACGAAAATAAAAATTATATATAAAAAAGTTAATCGTTAAATGATAATTAAAAAATAAAATTAAGTCCGCGTAAATAGGGAAAAATTTTTCCATCGATCGAAGGGATTAAAATATTAAAATATTTATTAATTATTATTAGTAAACTCAGTTCGAATAAATAAAACAAAAAACAAAAACAAAAGACGATCAACTAATAAAATCAATAAATGAAACCAAATCGTATAAAAGATAAAACAAAAACGGCGATCGATCGAAGGGACATTTTAATCCCTTCTCTAAATTCAAAACGAATAAATTAAAAGAAAAACAGAAACAAAAGGCGATCAATTGATAATAATCAATAAATAAAATAAAATCACATAAAACAGAAAACAAGAATGAGGATCGATCGAAGGGTTTAAAATATAAAATAAACTCAAACCGAGTAAATAAAATTTAAAAAAAAAAAAAAACAGAAACAAAAGGCGATCAACTGATAATCAATAAATAAAATAAAATCTCATAAAATAGAAAACGAAAATTAAAATGCAAAATAAACTCGAATCGCGTAAATTAAAAGAAAAACTAAAACAGAAGAGATCAATTGATAATTAAAACATAAAATCGTAACGAATTAAAAATAAACTGACAGTTAAAAAATAAAAATAATTTAAATGAAATTGATTAAAAGAGAAAACAAAAGCGGATCAATTAATTATACAGCGTACAATATAAGAAAACGAAGTGGCGGTTAAATTCGATATTTTCAAGAAGATTAATTTTTTTTTTTTAAAGCGCTCGGACCCGTCGGTTTTGTCTAATTGGGAGGGTACCACTAAAAAAATAAAATTAAATTAACACTCGCCCAGCTTTTTACAAAGACCCCGTAGTATTAAAAATAATTTTTGGAGAGGGCGGGTCCGAACGTCTTTTGAAAAAATTGATCGTTTTGAAAATTTTCAATGCATTTTATCTCAAAAACTATGGATATTAAACACCCCACGCATGTGTTTGTGTTTTCTTCGCTTTTGGAAACCTGTAAAAGTAATAATGTAGTTAAGAAGCAAAGAAGAAGAAAGAACTAAAAAACAAAAATAAGTTCTGAATAGATAAACATTTAATGAGTAAATAACGGGCAGAGGCGGCCTTAATAGTTGTGAGGGCCCCGGAAAATAAATAGTTTATTTTCCTCGCATTATAAAAAGCAGAAAATGCTAAATTAATTAAAAAAAGCAGATAAAATAGTTTTTCTTTATTTTTAAAAATATGTTGTCATTTTGAAAGTGTGGAATAAAAATGGAACTTTGCATGGAAACAAAGGTAAAGTAAAATTGTGAAATAAAAATATACTATAAAACAAAAAGGTAACTAAAAAATAAAGATATACCAAAAAAAAGGTAAAATGACAATTAATTGATAAAATCAAATAAAATTATCCGTCAAATCTAATAAAGGAAAAGCAAAAGACGATCCTGGATGAAGACAAGACAAAAATAAAAATACGTAAAACTATAACTAAATATTGACAACCAAAAATTTAATCTGTAAATATTAAAAATTGAAATTAAATTCAAATTGAGTAAATGAAAAAAAATACAACAACACTCAATCAATTGATGATTAAAAAATTAAAGTCAAACGAAATAAAAAACTAAAAATAAAAGATGATAGACGAAAATAAAAATTACATATAAAAAAGTTAATCGTTAAATGATAATTAAAAAATAAAATTAAGTCCGCGTAAATAGGGAAAAATTTTTCCATCGAACGAAGGGATTAAAATATTAAAATATTTATTAATTATTATTAGTAAACTCAGTTCGAATAAATAAAACAAAAAACAAAAACAAAAGACGATCAACTAATAAAATCAATAAATGAAACCAAATCGTATAAAAGATAAAACAAAAACGGCCATCGATCGAAGGGACATTTTAATCCCTTCTCTAAATTCAAAACGAATAAATTAAAAGAAAAACAGAAACAAAAGGCGATCAATTGATAATAATCAATAAATAAAATAAAATCACATAAAACAGAAAACAAGAATGAGGATCGATCGAAGGGTTTAAAATATAAAATAAACTCAAACCGAGTAAATAAAATTTAAAAAAAAAAACAAAAACAAAAGGCGATCAACTGATAATCAATAAATAAAATAAAATCTCATAAAATAGAAAACGAAAATTAAAATGCAAAATAAACTTGAATCGCGTAAATTAAAAGAAAAACAAAAACAGAAGAGATCAATTGATAATTAAAACATAAAATCGTAACGAATTAAAAATAAACTGACAGTTAAATAATAAAAATAAATTAAATGAAATCGATTAAAAGAGAAAACAAAAGCGGATCTATTAATTATACAGCGTATCATATAAGAAAACTAAGTGGCGGTTAAATTCGATATTTTCAAGAAGATTAATTTTTTTTTAAAAAGCGCTCGGACCCATCGGTTTTGTCTACTTGGGAGGGTGTGGTACCCTCCCAATTAGACAAAACCGACGGATAAAAAAATAAAATTAAATTAACACTCGCCCAGCTTTTTGCAAAGACCCCGTAGTATTAAAAATAATTTTTGGAGAGGGCGGGTCCGAACGTCTATTGAAAAAATTGATCGTCTTGAAAATTTTCAATGCATTTTATCTCAGAAACTATGGATATTATACACCCCACGCATATAAACTTTGTGTTTTCTTCGCTTTTGGAAACCTGTAAGTAATGATGTAGTTAAGAAGCAAAAAAGAAGATGTAAGTTTTCAAAAGGTGAGATTCACAAAAAATGCGTTCGTAGAAGTTTTCGCACGAAAGCCAGAATAGAACCAGTGCCAAACGCGTTCCCAGGAGTTTTCGCACGAAAGCCAGAATAGAGCCAGTACCAAACGCGTTCCCAGGAGTTTTCGCACGAAAGCCGGAATGGAGACAGTGCCAAAGCAACTACTTTGGCGGTGCGCCCGTCTTTCTCCTGAAAATAATAATTTACGATCGCTCTGTATGTTTCGATGTAATGTGAAGGGTCCGTCCACCATGTGGGCATATAATATATGCACGTGCAAAATGCAATATACGGATCGCTCGCACAAATTCCACACCTGCAGCGCGTTGCATTGTGAAATTAAATTGCCCGGGGTGTTCCTGATAAATATGTAAGCGGCTTTGATTGTTACACGACGGGAGATTTCACACGTCCGCCTAGCAGATAGTTTACATCAGTCACTGTTTTATACGCAATTCGCCTGCTAATAAGCCGAATTACTCGAATTCCAGGTCCGGTCTGCGGTCATGCTTCCTGACGCCCGCTCAACTGCGGTCCGGTACAAATTGCCGCTAAACAATCCATAAGTTATTTATTCCGGGCTGTTAGTTATTTCCTTAAAATAATTACTGAATTGTTAACTGACACAAAACGTCCCACTTAATATTCACAGTGAAGTCAGTGGGTCTCGCTTACAAACACTGTTTGCAGAGGTACATACCTATTACATGCATAAACGGAAATTTAAATCAGATTGCCCAGGTTTAATTGCAGAACTAGCAACGCTCTGTCAACAAAGAAGGTAAACAGATCTTGAAGTCATAACGCCAATTATGTGCAAGGCGCTTATTTACATTCGACAGGCAGACAGAGAGAGAGTGAGATTGTTTGTTATTCGACCTGAGTATATGACCACTCTGCATATCGTAACTACCCACTCACATGTCAAACCCTTACAGAAAGATGCGTAGTCTTTCGTTTGATGTCCTTTCACGTCACTAAATTTAAGATTTGCATAAATCATTGATGCATTTACGATCCACAGATTCAGTTTTCTATTATTCAAAATGAAATATGTAGTTTAAACGATTTGTATCTATGTATATTAAAAAATTCATGTACGTAAGTGCTTTTGGAAAATGTGTAAACAATAACGAAGTTAAGAAGCAAAGAAGAAGATAAAGAAAGTTTTGGTGGTTTGGTGGGGTTCAGAAAAATGAAACGAAAATGCGTTCCCAGAAGGTATTCGCACGAAAGCCAGAATGGAGACGTTGTGTCCTAAAGATTGTCAACTTCTTCTCCATCGCTGTCTCTCAAATATCAAAAAAGAATGTTAGTTTTGACATTTTTTGTGTCACGTTATCTCAGGCTGGCCTTTATTCGATGTTACTATATACCTCCTTGACCTACAGATTCAGTTTTTTATTATTCAAAATGAAATATGTAGTTTAAACGATTTGTATCTATGTATATCAGAAAAAAATCATGTACGTAAATGCTTTTGGAAAATGTCTAAGCAATAACGAAGTTAAGAAGCAAAGAAGAAGATGAAAGTTTTTTCAAAAGATGGGGTTTAGAAAAATGACCCGAAAATGCGTTCCCAAAAGGTTTTCGCACGAAAGCCCGAATGGAGACGTCGTGTCCTAAAGATTGTTAACTTCTTCTCCGTCGCTGTCTCTCATATATCAAAAACGAATGTTAGTTTTGACATTTTTTGTATCACTTTATCTGGCCTTTATTCGATGTTACCATGTAGCTCTTTGATTTTTACAAAAAAAAAAACATATCTGATTATTCAATGTTGTCTTTTGAAGGTTGGCGTTTCATTAGGTACCTTAAACCACAGAATTCTTAACATCCGTGAAAATCTCAGAACATTCTTGAAATGAAAATTATTCTTCGTCCGCAGAGGATAGAAAGTGGTAGATTTCTGGATTAAAAAATGGAAAATGACAACAGCAATGAAAGTACAGAGAATAAGACGGTTAGGTCACACCAGAGGAGAGAGAGACATGGAGCATAGAATAAAAAAGAAGAAGAAGAAAAGACAAGTTTTAAACAAGATGGTCATCACGCAACACAGTGAACAAAAATTGAAAAAAAAAAGAAATTTTTAAATAGATGAATCAACTTGGCCTGATCATCGTACTATGTAGTTTCAATTCAATAATGCAATCAGAAATCACTATCAACTATTTCTTATAAACAAAGGTTAGAGTCCTAGGTGATCTTTCTTTAAAACCAAATTTTGCAGATTTTAATCAAAATTTCCGCGACCTTGATGTTTATTAGTCATTTTGAAGGTATTGTTGGACACTCTGATAATTTTGATACGTAATACCGACGCAAGACACTCCCCCCTAAAAGGAGATTTCTTCAATTCTTCACTCCAATTACGGGTTAATTCCTAGTTGCTTTCGGGAACCACGTGTGACATGTGCTTGACTTAGTAAGGTGGTAACAGGGCGTTTCGGAGTTTAAAATCAAGACTTTCGTTTTGGTCTTAGGTGATCACACTCTTCACGTCCCGTGCAGGGATTGGCGCGCCGTTTTTGTTGGTAGAGAACCATTTCCAACATCTTAGATCTTACACTTCGGCATCCCTTACCATTTCGACAAGTTAAGGTGAACACACGTCTTCATGAATATCCCGAATTTGTGCACAATTGAGTTGCAACTGTAAGTAAAATATAGTGTGTCCGAGATATTTTGAGCCCTTAGGCCCAATTGTACCAAACACTTAAGCCAAGATTAACTTTAAGTGCCGCTTAGAATGTGAGTTATATTGATATTATGTAACCCCGAATATCATATTATAAACAACACATAAAGTTAAGTTCGCCTTAAGTGTTTGGTGCAATTGGCCGCAAGTGTCGTCTGGTTAGCTTTTGAACTAATTCTTCCGCGCGGATAAACCGAATCTGCATTAGAAAACGGAGGTAATTCGAGTGCGACGTACTTTGTAAATGATTTCTTTGTTTTGACAGAGGAATCCGCTTTCTCGTTACGCTTCTATTTCCAATTTCTATTAATAATAATAATAATAATCTTTATTGTCTAAAAGGAGGACTCTGAATAACACAATATAAGAAGTGACTTAATAAACAGTAAATTAAAAGGTAACATATAAATAAGGTAAATATAACTTAATATAAAAGTGTGCACAAGAATATTTAGCAATAATAATGAATCATCATAAAAAGAATACTAAAAACATTTAAAATTATCATAAAAAACAATAATGAAATAAATTAGTAACGAATTAGGCAAATAAAAAATCTCACATGAACCAGAATTAAATGGCGGTAGGTAATTTAAATATCAAGCAATCGAAAGGTTAAGGCTGGCATACACTTGTGTTTAAATTAACCGTGTGCCTAAATTTGTTTATTTTAAGTACCTACGTCTTGGTGTTTTACTGCGTCGACTAATTATCTTGAATGTACGAGTGTTAAGGTAGTTTTCGATTATCAGCGCACACTGTGAATCCCTGGGAGTCGGTTTCATAGTGCGCCGATTAGCTGGGGTTTTCCCTGGCGCCCTGGATTTCGTCCGTGTAGAAACCGTTCGCCTTCGACCTCGACGAATAATGCTAACTAAAGTAACTTCGAACAAAGTTAATGATTGCGAGTCAAGTAATTTTTTGTAGGAATTAACTTTTAGTGTATTTGATTAGGCTGATTCATTTTTTCTTCCAAAAGAGTTTCAGATTTCACCAAAAAAAATGCAGGGTTTTTCTTTTGTGTCGCCTCGCCAAATTTATTTTCACAATTCACTCTTCGGAGATAATTTAGTAAACTCCCTCGTCCGGAGGCGTATACGGCGGCGTTATTTGAAAAGTCGCGAATAAAATTTAAAACAAAAGCAGGAGCGGCGGCGACGGCGGCGACAGCATTTGAATTCCCTGCATCGGACGGACTCCTAACAAAGACTTCGAGATTGAAAGGTACTGCGGAATATTTCCACTTCAAATGCCGGACGTGATAAAACAAAACAAACGTCCGGGCTTTCCGAATGGGATTTTTTTTCTTCGAGGGTCCTCTCTCTGTGTCCACATTGTTTACTCCAGACGTAGAATTTTTATTAGGCGACTTTTGAAACTTTTATTGCGAAAGTATTGGTGGACACTGGCCGACGGTCGGCTGATATTTAAATCGGAATCGAGTTGCTTCACAATGAGATTTCGGGGGGGAAAGAAGGACGAGACACCATCATTGACGACGTCCGAAAAGATTTAATAAATAACAAGACCAGTTGGTTGATATTTTAAATCCGGAATCAAGTGGCTTCACATTGAAATTTCGGAGGAAAAGAACCCATCTTTGACATTCGAAAAGATTTAATAAATAACGCCCGTAGTTGGTTAATATTTAAATCGCCTCACAATGAGATTTTGGAGGAAAAGAAGAACGAGAAACCATCATCGACGTTCGAAAAAATTTAATAAACAACAAGGGCAGTTAGTTGACATTTAAATCGAAATCGGGTTGTTTCGCTTTGAGATCTTGGGGGAAGAGAAGGACAAGAAACCATCATCGACGACGTCCGAAAAGATTTAATGAACAACACGAACAGTTGGTTGATATTTTAAATGCGGAAACAAGTCGCTTCACATTGAGATTTCGGAGGAAAAGAAGCCGTTTTCGACGTTCGAAAAGATTTAATAAATAACGCCGGCAGTTGGCTAATATTTAAATCTCCTCACAATGAGATTTTGGGGAAAAGAAGAACGAGAAACCAACATCGACGTACGAAAAGGTTTAATAAACAACAAGGGCAGTTAGTTGACATTTAAATCTAAATCGAGTTGCTTCGCTTTGAGATCTTGGGGGAAGAGAAGGACGAGAAACCATAATCGACGACGTCCGAAAAGATTTAATGAACAACACGAACAGTTGGTTGATATTTTAAATACGGAATCAAGTCGCTACACATTGAGATTACGGAAGAAAAGAAGTCATCTTCGACATTCGAAAAGATTTAGTAAGTAACGCCCGCAGTTGGCTAATATTTAAATCGCCTCACAATGAGATTTTGGAGAAAAAGAAGAACGAGAAACCATCATCGACGTTCGAAAAGATTTAATAAACAACAAGGGCAGTTAGTTGACATTTAAATCGAAATCGGGTTGCTTCGCTTTGAGATCTTGGGGGAAGAGAAGGACGAGAAACCATCATCGACGACGTCCGAAAAAATTTAATGAATAACACGAACAGTTGGTTGATATTTTAAATCCGGAATCAAGTCGCTTCACATTGAGATTTCGGAGGAAAAGAAGCCGTTTTCGACGTTCGAAAAGATTTAATAAATAACGCCGGCAGTTGGCTAATATTTAAATCTCCTCACAATGAGATTTTGGGGAAAAGAAGAACGAGAAACCAACATCGACGTACGAAAAGGTTTAATAAACAACAACGGCAGTTAGTTGACATTTAAATCGACATCGGGTTGCTTCGCTTTGAGATCTTGGGGAAAGAGAAGGAGGAGAAACCGTCATCGACGACGTCCGAAAAAATTTAATGAATAACACGAACAGTTGGTTGATATTTTAAATCCGGAATCAAGTCGCTACACATTGAGATTTCGGAGGAAAAGAAGCCATCTTCGACATTCGAAAAGATTTAATAAATAACGCCCGCAGTTGGCTAATATTTAAATCGCCTCACAATGAGATTTTGGAGGAAAAGAAGAACGAGAAACCATCATCGACGTACGAAAACATTTAATAAACAACAAGGGCAGTTAGTTGACATTTAAATCGAAATCGAGTTGCTTCGCTTTGAGATTTTGGGGGAAGAGAAGGACGAGAAACCATCATCGACGACGTCCGAAAAGATTTAATGAATAACACGAACAGTTGGTTGATATTTTAAATCCGGAATCAAGTCGCTTCACATTGAGATTTCGGAGGAAAAGAATCCGTTTTCGACGTTCGAAAAGATTTAATAAATAACGCCAGCAGTTGGTTAATATTTAAATCGCCTCACAATGAGATTTTGGAGGAAAAGAAGAACGAGAAACCAACATCGACGTACGAAAAGGTTTAATAAACAACAAGGGCAGTTAGTTGACATTTAAATCGACATCGGGTTGCTTCGCTTTGAGATCTTGGGGAAAGAGAAGGACGAGAAACCATCATCGACGACGTCCGAAAAAATTTAATGAATAACACGAACAGTTGGTTGATATTTTAAATCCGGAATCAAGTCGCTTCACATTGAGATTTCGGAGAAAAAGAAGTCATCTTCGACATTCGAAAAGATTTAATAAATAACGCCCGTAAGTTGGTTAATATTTAAATCGCTTCACAATGAGATTTTGGAGGAAAAGAAGAACGAGAAACCATCATCGACGTTCGAAAAGATTTAATAAACAACAAGGGCAGTTAGTTGACATTTAAATCGAAATCGAGTTGCTTCGCTTTGAGATCTTGGGGGAAGAGAAGGACGAGAAACCATCATCGACGACTTCCGAAAAGATTTAATGAACAACACGAACAGTTGGTTGATATTTTAAATCCGGAATCAAGTCGCTACACATTGAGATTTCGGAAGAAAAGAAGCCATCTTCGACGTTCGAAAAGATTTAATAAATAACGCCCGCAGTTAGCTAATATTTAAATCGCCTCACAATGAGATTTTGGAGGAAAAGAAGAACGAGAAACCATCATCGACGTTCGAAAAGATTTAATAAACAACACGGGCAGTTAGTTGACATTTAAATCGAAATCGAGTTGCTTCACTATGAGATCTTGATCTTGGGGGAAGAGAAGGAGGAGAAACCATCATCGACGACGTCCGAAAAGATTTAATGAATAACACGAACAGTTGGTTGATATTTTAAATCCGGAATCAAGTCGCTTCACATTGAGATTTCGGAGGAAAAGAAGTCATCTTCGACGTTCGAAAAGATTTAATAAATAACGCCGGCAGTTGGCTAATATTTAAATCTCCTCACAATGAGATTTTGGAGGAAAAGAAGAACGAGAAACCAACATCGACGTACGAAAAGGTTTAATAAACAACAAGGGCAGTTAGTTGACATTTAAATCGACATCGGGTTGCTTCGCTTTGAGATCTTGGGGAAAGAGAAGGACGAGAAACCATAATCGACGACGTCCGAAAAGATTTAATGAACAACACGAACAGTTGGTTGATATTTTAAATCCGGAATCAAGTCGCTTCACATTGAGATTTCGGAGGAAAAGAAGTCATCTTCGACATTCGAAAAGATTTAATAAATAACGCCCGCAGTTGGCTAATATTTAAATCGCTTCACAATGAGATTTTGAAGGAAAAGAAGAACGAGAAACCATCATCGATGTTCGAAACGATTTAATAAACAACACAGTTGACATTTAAATCGAAATCGAGTTGCTTCGCAATGAGATAGATCTTGGGGGAAGAGAAGGACGAGAAGCCATCATCGCCGTTCGGGAAAGATTTAATAAATTAGAAGAATCCGGAGTTAGAGATTACATAGGAGGTATAAAGTACAGTATTTAACGGCTTGCGTTGTTACGAGGAGATGTTTTATAATCCGTTTTACGACCGGACCCGCGGAGGGTAAATCAACAGGATTTCGGCCCTGCAAGAATCGTTAAGAGGGGGGGGGGGAGCTTTTCCGAGGGGGCGAGATATTTGACTTTTACGACACGAATAAAAATTCTTTTTATTTTATTTTAATTTCGCCCCGCTTTTGTGTTAGCGTATTCAATAGCGGAGAGCGTTAAATAAAAACTCGGACCATCAACGACGGCGATGCTCTTTTCGTAATGGAATTGAATATTAAATTAAGTGTGTGTCGCATAGAGCTTTCTTCTATTTAAATATTTTCGTTTTGTAAAGCACCGCGTTGTATGCAAACACACGTGAAGTAAACGTTCGTATTTGTGTAAATTGTTTGGATTATTTTGGTAAGTTCTCTTGTTTAGCACTTAAGCTGAAGTGTTCGTTCGATCATTTATGGGCAAGTTCCGTTTACCCTAAACGGCGTTTATTGTTTTGATAATTTTGTTTTCACGATCCTCTCTACACGCATCTTTCTCTTCTTCTATTTAAATATTTTCGTTTTATAAAACACTGTGTTATATGCAAACAAACAAGTGGATTTAAGTGCAGTGTATTCAACCGTGAATGCCTAAAAATGCACTTAAATTCCTGCACGATTACAAAATGTAATATTACAAAAACCTATATACAGGGTGATTCTGATAGTTCTGTATAAATAATTATCAGGTATGGTTTTGCTATAAAAATTGTAAATTGTAAACGGTTTTTTTTTTTTTTTAATCACATTCATCATTTATGCATACGTATATCTTCGCATACTTACAATTAAAAGGGACAACGCACCCGGAAATTACCGCACAAAAATGATCCTCGAAACTAATAATTCTCGAATGTCTCGTCCTGCGGAAGACACCGACGTCGGTCGACGCCGTGCAAGGCCATCACAGTGGCGGACCCGGCGTCGGTTAAAACACGTGCACCAACGCGCTGGTCGACAACATCGGACAGGGCCGGTAAGTGGAGCCTCTCATCACATCTGCATACAATGCCTATAAATTCATTGCACCTAATTGAAATAGAGTGGCCCGTGTCGGACGCGGTTAACCCTGCGGATTGATATATGTATACGGGGTGGTGGAATATATACGGATTATACTAATGCATCAATCAAATTTAATTGTCTCACCACCAGTTATATGTATGTATATACCAATAGGTATACATGGGTATTTATTTAAAGGTGTGGAGGTGAGTGATGCAATGAATTTCACGCGGCCACCTGCTAGTGGTCGTGATAATACTCCCCCTCCCGCCCCCCCCCGCGCTGTCAAAGGGCTGATAGCGAAAGCCCTTTAAATCCGAGCGCGAATTATAAACGGGCTGTTACACTCGAGATAATTAGGTTCGCCAGTTTTGAACAATACTTTTGATAATTATGTCGTCGGTTCGCTCATGAACAAAGTTAATACCTATTATTATTATATCGTCGCTTCCCCAAAATTTAAACGAGCCGGGAATATGTATATGTATATCAAGCATCAGGAATGGGTTAGCGGGGGAAGGGAAAGGAGGAGTTGAAAGTAAAGATTTCAAAAAATCTTTACTTCCAATATTATCTGTCGCGTTCGTCGGGGCTTGTCGGTACACAAACTTTTTTCATTCAAGATGCGACGACGAGGGTGAGAAACAGGTTCCAAGCTCAACATTTTTTGACTTTACGAAACTTTGCTAAACTTTATTGTACATGAGGAACAAACTATTTTTTTCTCACTGTCTCACCCTTTTAGTTAATCCGTGCGCGACGATTTCCTTGTTTGCAGGTTCAACGGTTTTTAACATGCAGCCAAAAATCGCTTCTCTATCAAGTTTTCGTCCTGACGACGTTACAACTTATTTCTGTTCTGAGATTCTCAGAAATGTGGGTTTTCATTTATTTTTATTTTGTTTACCTAATTTTTCATTTTTTCCGTTCTTTTCTAACAGCGTTGCCTTCCGTCGGTTTCGACTTTTCATAAATTCGTGTAAAAATCACCAATCTTCGTCTGTATCTCGTTCATCTGTTTTTTCTCTTGGTTTACGCAGAATTGCCTTGAATTGACCTTGAAACAGATTAAATTTAATTTTTTTGAATCTTAGTTTTAATAATTCTTTCTGAACTATTTTACTTCAATTATCACCTCTATGTACTTTTCTCTTTTGATTGTTTTTTTTCCTGCTTAGATTGAACAGAAT
The DNA here is from genome assembly GCA_036172665.1 of Prosopocoilus inquinatus. Lineage (NCBI taxonomy): Eukaryota > Metazoa > Arthropoda > Insecta > Coleoptera > Lucanidae > Prosopocoilus > Prosopocoilus inquinatus. Next base: position 8,744,863 of record CM069871.1, on the reverse strand, counting down.
TATGTTGAGTTTAGTTGGGTTGACCTTTGCATGGGTCAAATTTTTCTAGAGTTGCGTTGGATTGACCTTGAAACGGATCAAATTTAACTTTTATTGAATTTTAATTTTAATAATTCTTTCTAATTTTGTAAGTTACATTGATTGTAACTGGGTTGACCTTGAGAAGAGTTGAGTCTGCTTACATTAAGCAGAATTATGTTTATATGTTTATGTTGAGTTGACCACGAGATACACGGTTTCAAGAAAAAACAATCGACAGCCTGAAACAAAAGGCAATCGTTTGTGCTAGTGTGATAACCTTTAATTTTTATTAAAAAAAAAATACGATTTTGGCTCGTGATGATTTACTGCGGGTAGGCAACAACTGCAAAAAGGGAAGTTGGTTCATTTTTCCAAATAAATTTGTTTTTCGGGGCTTGTAATTTTTGTACGAAGTTTAAGCGGGGGATTTAAAGAGTTTTTTTTCCTCAGCTTTCCAACGCCTTTTACGAAAAAAATAAACAACGAACGCGTTCTTGAGTTACAATCAAAATTCAAAAGCGACGCGTTTCTTATTTGCTCAATTAACCGAATGTCTCTCCGTCCCCTCGTGATCGTGCTTGTAATTTCTGGTTTAAATTTAAGCGTGGGATTCACAGAACTTTTTCTCGGCTTTCCAACGCCTTTTACCGAAAAAAAAACAATTGACGGACGTTTCTTGAGTTACAATCAAAATTCGCCACGTTTTTTATTTTCTCAATTAACTATCAATTAATTGAACGTCTCTCCCTCCCCTCGTGATCGTGCTTGTAATTTCTGGTTTAGATTTAAGCGTGGGATTCACAGAACTTTTTCTCGGCTTTCCAACGCCTTTTACCGAAAAAAACAATTGACGAACATTTCTTGAGTTACAATCAAAATTCGCCGCGTTTTTTATTTTCTCAATTAACTGTCAATTAATTGAACGTCTCTCCCACCCCTCGTGATCGTGCTTCTGGTAATTTCTGGTTTAAATTTAAGCGTGGGATTCACAGAACTTCTTCTCGGCTTTCCAACGCCTTTTACCGAACAAAACAATTGACGAACGTTTCTTGAATTACAATCAAAATTCGCCACGTTTTTTATTTTCTCAATTAACACTGAATTAATTGAACGTCTCTCCCTCCCCTCGTGATCGTGCTTGTAATTTCTGGTTTAGATTTAAGCGTGGGATTCACAGAACTTTTTCTCGGCTTTCCAACGCCTTTTACCGAAAAAAAACAATTGACGAACGTTTCTTGAGTTACAATCAAAATTCGCCGCGTTTTTTATTTTCTCAATTAACACTGAATTAATTGAACGTCTCTCCCTCCCCTCGTGATCGTGCTTGTAATTTCTGGTTTAGATTTAAGCGTGGGATTCACAGAACTTTTTCTCGGCTTTCCAACGCCTTTTACCGAAAAAAACAATTGACGAACGTTTCTTGAGTTACAATCAAAATTCGCCGCGTTTTTTATTTTCTCAATTAACACTGAATTAATTGAACGTCTCTCCCTCCCCTCGTGATCGTGCTTGTAATTTCTGGTTTAGATTTAAGCGTGGGATTCACAGAACTTTTTCTCGGCTTTCCAACGCCTTTTACCGAAAAAAAACAATTGACGAACGTTTCTTGAGTTACAATCAAAATTCGCCACGTTTTTTATTTTCTCAATTAACTATCAATTAATTGAACGTCTCTCCCTCCCCTCGTGATCGTGCTTGTAATTTCTGGTTTAGATTTAAGCGTGGGATTCACAGAACTTTTTCTCGGCTTTCCAACGCCTTTTACCGAAAAAAACAATTGACGAACATTTCTTGAGTTACAATCAAAATTCGCCGCGTTTTTTATTTTCTCAATTAACTGTCAATTAATTGAACGTCTCTCCCACCCCTCGTGATCGTGCTTCTGGTAATTTCTGGTTTAAATTTAAGCGTGGGATTCACAGAACTTCTTCTCGGCTTTCCAACGCCTTTTACCGAACAAAACAATTGACGAACGTTTCTTGAATTACAATCAAAATTCGCCACGTTTTTTATTTTCTCAATTAACACTGAATTAATTGAACGTCTCTCCCTCCCCTCGTGATCGTGCTTGTAATTTCTGGTTTAGATTTAAGCGTGGGATTCACAGAACTTTTTCTCGGCTTTCCAACGCCTTTTACCGAAAAAAACAATTGACGAACGTTTCTTGAGTTACAATCAAAATTCGCCGCGTTTTTTATTTTCTCAATTAACACTCAATTAATTGAACGTCTCTCCCTCCCCTCGTGATCGTGCTTGTAATTTCTGGTTTAGATTTAAGCGTGGGATTCACAGAACTTTTTCTCGGCTTTCCAACGCCTTTTACCGAAAAAAAACAATTGACGAACGTTTCTTGAGTTACAATCAAAATTCGCCGCGTTTTTTATTTTCTCAATTAACACTGAATTAATTGAACGTCTCTCCCTCCCCTCGTGATCGTGCTTGTAATTTCTGGTTTAGATTTAAGCGTGGGATTCACAGAACTTTTTCTCGGCTTTCCAACGCCTTTTACCGAAAAAAACAATTGACGAACGTTTCTTGAGTTACAATCAAAATTCGCCACGTTTTTTATTTTCTCAATTAACACTGAATTAATTGAACGTCTCTCCCTCCCCTCGTGATCGTGCTTGTAATTTCTGGTTTAGATTTAAGCGTGGGATTCACAGAACTTTTTCTCGGCTTTCCAACGCCTTTTACCGAAAAAAACAATTGACGAACGTTTCTTGAGTTACAATCAAAATTCGCCGCGTTTTTTATTTTCTCAATTAACACTCAATTAATTGAACGTCTCTCCCTCCCCTCGTGATCGTGCTTGTAATTTCTGGTTTAGATTTAAGCGTGGGATTCACAGAACTTTTTCTCGGCTTTCCAACGCCTTTTACCGAAAAAAAACAATTGACGAACGTTTCTTGAGTTACAATCAAAATTCGCCGCGTTTTTTATTTTCTCAATTAACTGTCAATTAATTGAACGTCTCTCCCTCCTCTCGTGATCGTGCTTCTGGTAATTTCTGGTTTAAATTTAAGCGTGGGATTCACAGAACTTTTTCTCGGCTTTCCAACGCCTTTTACCGAAAAAAACAATTGACGAACGTTTCTTGAGTTACAATCAAAATTCGCCACGTTTTTTATTTTCTCAATTAACTATCAATTAATTGAACGTCTCTCCCTCCCCTCGTGATCGTGCTTCTGGTAATTTCTGGTTTAGATTTAAGCGTGGGATTCACAGAACTTTTTCTCGGCTTTCCAACGCCTTTTACCGAAAAAAACAATTGACGGACGTTTCTTGAGTTACAATCAAAATTCGCCAGGTTTTTTATTTTCTCAATTAACACTCAATTAATTGAACGTCTCTCCCTCCCCTCGTGATCGTGCTTGTAATTTCTGGTTTAGATTTAAGCGTGGGATTCATAGAACTTTTTCTCGGCTTTCCAACGCCTTTTACCGAAAAAAAAACAATTGACGAACGTTTCTTGAGTTACAATCAAAATTCGCCGCGTTTTTATTTTCTCAATTAACACTCAATTAATTGAACGTCTCTCCCTCCCCTCGTGATCGTGCTTGTAATTTCTGGTTTAGATTTAAGCGTGGGATTCACAGAACTTTTTCTCGGCTTTCCAACGCCTTTTACCGAAAAAGACAATTGACGAACGTTTCTTGAGTTACAAACAAAATTCGCCGCGCTTTTTATTTTCTCAGTTAACTATCAATTAATTGAACGTCTCTCCCTCCCCTCGCGATCGAGCTTTAATTTTGTAATTTTTGAATTAAATTTTAAAGCGGGATTTACTGAGATTTTTCTTAGCATTCCAACGCGTTTCACCAAAAAACAATTGACGAATCGACAATGACTGCAAGAGGGAAAGTGGGTGCGTGTTCCATATAAATTGGTTTTTTGGGGCTGTCCCGACGAGGAATCGAAACGTGCGTAACTTAAATAGAACAGGGTTGTCACCTTGCCCACCCCGAGGAGCTGCCACTGGTATAGGATTTTCTCCCGCAATTAACAAAAAAAAAAAACAAACTACAGTTCATTTATTTACTTTTATCAATTCTCCTCGTTTTTGCTGTGGCTGAAGCTACATGCAGTACGTGACTGCGAGGATATCAAGAGCGTGGCAGGAAAAGTAACAAATTTCTATCACGTTATGTCCCGCAACAGAAAAGAACATCTTGAGATATTAGCACAGATTTTCGGCAGTCAACTCGAATCCCTAAGGTATAGTTGGATTACTTTTGGTTCTCAGGGTTGTCAGAACTATTTAACTAAACGCATTTTAATTTATTAATTTTCTCAAACTGAGTTTAGTAATAATTCTAATTTTCAGTTATAAGTTGTCGGTAATAATCAAATTGGTTAATTAAGTGCGAATTATTACAAATATGAGTATTCTCTTAATTTTTTTTACACTTAAAACGATTTTCCATTTTAATTATAAGCAATTTATTTTAATAACATTTTAAAAAATTGTAAATAAATTGAAGGAGATTCTTTGAAAAACCAAGAAGTCTCGATGTAGGCAACCCGGTGACCACAGCTGTATGTTTGGTTGCCGATATTGTAAACTCAATACCTTTTCATTAAAAAATTCGACAAATTTTTCTAAATTCACTTATGATTATATATTCTACTAATTTTTTTGAATTTAAAACAATTTCCCATTTCAATTATAAGCAATTTATTTTAATAACGTGCCTATTCGTTTAAAAAATAATAAATAAATTGAATTTTTTTTTAAATCAAGAAGTCTTGATATAGGCTACCCGGCGACCACAGCTGTATGGATGTTGTAAACCCTCAATAACTTTCCTTTCATTAAAATAATTGATGAATACTTTTACAAATCACTTAGATTATGCAATTTTACTAATTTTTTTTTTTACAAATGAAGTTGATTCTTGTCTGATGAAAATTGCAGCTTTTTAAATCTTGAAATGGACAAAATTATGAAGGGAAAACCACTCAACGTTTCGCTATTGATTAATAACTTCGTCGAGAGTGAAAAAATGCTATTAATCAATAGCGAAACGTTGAGTGGTTTTCCCTTCATAATTTTGTCCGTTTCAAGACTAAAAAAATCTTTTTACTTATAATATTTTTACATGTAAAACAATTTTCCATCGTAGTTAAAAGCAATTTATTTTAATAACACGCCTGTTCGATTAAAAAAAATTAATAAATTGTAGGATTTTTTTTAAAACCAAGAAGTTTCGATATAGGCAACCCGGGGACTACGGCTGTATGTATGATTGCCTATATTGAAAACTTAGATTGTGCAATTCTGATTTTTTTTTTACATTTAAAACAATTTTCAATTTTTTTTCTAATTTTAGAAAGCCCAATTGGCAGTTTTTCAATTAATTCCACTGACTTTTGCATTAAAACAAGCAAATTCCCCGTCATTTTCCTAACATTGCGAACCCTTTCCTGATTTTTCCTATCGAGTGGGGACTGAACCCTGTTTGATGTGATAAAAAAAAGGAAGGTGCATTAAATTTTGATTATTTCAGGCAATGTATTTTCTGCCACCAATCAGAGGCGAGCATATTTACCGTCAGCAACTCGATGAACTCGCATTACTGGAGGGCTTGCCCCATGCTGGTGCGGTGCAAGGCCTGCAGCCAAGTGGTGGAGGTGTCGGCTTTAACCGAACACCTTGCTCATGGAATGCGAGCAAAGGAAACAGTACACTCAGTGTTCGCAATGCACGGAAGCCGTCAAATTAGATGAGTATTCCCAACATATAAAAATATAAGAATTTGAACGGTGCAACTTAATATCCAAAATACTTTAATAGATCCGGCAAGCCACGTAAGAATCAAGTGAGCAATAAATGTCAACGTCATGCCAGGTGTTCGTCTCAGTCACCTGTCTCAAAGGAACGTCCTGATCTCCGCGGGGGATGAGCAGACGTACAGGTGATGTCGGAATCGGTTGTTTTTTGTAAGCTGTGATAACCGATTGCTTCTTGAATGAAATCACCCCTAAAGGTTTTACATTTTTCTGTGAAATTTGCTTACCTAAATAAATCAAAAGCATTTACATCAAATCTTCACCGATTGCTCATCATGAATATTGCATGACAACAGAAATATAAGAGCAATTTCAATTTTGTTCTGGTCCACCGTTCGTAATCCGGCAAACTTTTTTCAGGCCCTGTCCACACCATCATAATTCCAATTTCGGCGGCAATGTTTAAAATTCATTGGGCACACGATGGTGACATTGTCGGTAATAATCAATTTGGTTAATTAAGTGCGAATTATTAAAAAATTATATCCGAAGGATTTGAACGGTGCAACTTAATCTCCAAAATACTTTAATAGATCCGGCAAACCGCGTAAGAATCAAGTAAGCAATAAGTGTCAACGTCGTGCCAGCTGTTCGTCTCAGTCACCTGTCTGAAAGGGACGTCCTGATCTCCGCGGGGGATGAGCAGACGTACAGGTGATGTCGGAATCGGTCGATTTTTGTAAGCTGTGATAGCCGATTGTTTCTTGAATGAAATCACCCCTAAAGGGTTTGCATTTTCCTGTGAAATTGGCGTACCTAAATAAATCAAAAGCATTTACATCAAATCTTCACCGATTGCTCATCATGAATATTGCATGACAACAGAAATATAAGAGCAATTTCAATTTTGTTCTGGTCGACCGTTCGTAATCCGGCAAAATTTTCAGGCCCTGTCCACACCATCATAATTCCAATTTCTGCGGCAATGTTTAAAATTCATTGGGCACACGATGGTGACATTGTCGGTAATAATCAGTTTGGTTAATTAAGTGCGAATTATTAAAAATATATCCGAAGGATTTGAACGGTGCAACTTAATCTCCAAAATACTTCAATAGATCCGGCAAACCGCGTAAGTATCAAGTGAGCAATAAATGTCAACGTCGTGCCAGCTGTTCGTCTCAGTCACCTGTCTGACAGGTACGTCCTGATCTCCGCAGGGGATGAGCAGACGTACAGGTGATGTCGGAATCGGTCGCTTTTTGTAAGCTGTGATAACCGATTGCTTCTTGAATGAAATCACCCCTAAAGGGTTTGCATTTTTCTGTGAAATTTGCGTACCTAAATAAATCAAAAGCATTTGCATCAAATCTTCACCGATTGCTTCATCATGAATATTGCATGACAACAGAAGCATAAGAGCAATTTCAATTTTGTTCTGGTCGACCGTTCGTAATCCGGCAAACTTTTTTCAGGCCCTGTCCACACCATCATAATTCCAATTTCGGCGGAAATGTTTAAAATTCATTGGGCACACGATGGTGACATTGTCGGTAATAATCAGTTTGGTCAATTAAGTGCGAATTATTAAAAATATATCCGAAGGATTTGAACGGTGCAACTTAATCTCCAAAATACTTTAATAGATCCGGCAAACCGCGTAAGAATCAAGTGAGCAATAAATGTCAACGTCGTGCCAGCTGTTCGTCTCAGTCACCTGTCTGAAAGGGACGTCCTGATCTCCGCGGGGGATGAGCAGACGTACAGGTGATGTCGGAATCGGTCGATTTTTGTAAGCTGTGATAGCCGATTGTTTCTTGAATGAAATCACCCCTAAAGGGTTTGCATTTTCCTGTGAAATTGGCGTACCTAAATAAATCAAAAGCATTTACATCAAATCTTCACCGATTGCTCATCATGAATATTGCATGACAACAGAAATATAAGAGCAATTTCAATTTTGTTCTGGTCGACCGTTCGTAATCCGGCAAACTTTTTTCAGGCCCTGTCCACACCATCATAATTCCAATTTCGGCGGCAATGTTTAAAATTCATTAGGCACACGATGGTGACCTTGTCGGTAATAATCAATTTTGTTAATTAAGTGCGAATTATTAAAAATATATCCGAAGGATTTGAACGGTGCAACTTAATCTCCGAAATACTTTAATAGATCCGGCAAACCGCGTAAGAATCAAGTGAGCAATAAATGTCAACGTCGTGCCAGCTGTTCGTCTCAGTCACCTGTCTCAAAGGAACGTCCTGATCTCCGCGGGGGATGAGCAGACGTACAGGTGATGTCGGAATCGGTCGCTTTTTGTAAGCTGTGATAACCGATAGCTTCTTGAATGAAATCACCCCTAAAGGGTTTGCATTTTTCTGTGAAATTTGCGTACGTAAATAAATCAAAAGCATTTGCATCAAATCTTCACCGATTGCTCATCATGAATATTGCATGACAACAGAAGTATAAGAGCAATTTCAATTTTGTTCTGGTCGACCGTTCGTAATCCGGCAAACTTTCTTCAGGCCCTGTCCACACCATAATAATTCCAATTTCGGCGGCAATGTTTAAAATTCGTTGGGCACACGATGGTGACATTGTCGGTAATAATCAATTTGGTTAATTAAGTGCGAATTATTAAAAATATATCCGAAGGATTTGAACGGTGCAACTTAATCTCCAAAATACTTCAATAGATCCGGCAAACCGCGTAAGTATCAAGTGAGCAATAAATGTCAACGTCGTGCCAGCTGTTCGTCTCAGTCACCTGTCTGACAGGTACGTCCTGATCTCCGCAGGGGATGAGCAGACGTACAGGTGATGTCGGAATCGGTCGCTTTTTGTAAGCTGTGATAACCAATTGCTTCTTGAATAAAATCACCCCTAAAGGGTTTGCATTTTTCTGTGAAATTTGAGTACCTAAATAAATCAAAAGCATTTACATCAAATCTTCACCGATTGCTCATCATGAATATTGCATGACAACAGAAATATAAGAGCAATTTCAATTTTGTTCTGGTCGACCGTTCGTAATCCGGCAAACTTTTTTCAGGCCCTGTCCACACCATCATAATTCCAATTTCTGCGGCAATGTTTAAAATTCATTGGGCACACGATGGTGACATTGTCGGTAATAATCAGTTTGGTTAATTAAGTGCGAATTATTAAAAATATATCCGAAGGATTTGAACGGTGCAACTTAATCTCCAAAATACTTCAATAGATCCGGCAAACCGCGTAAGAATCAAGTGAGCAATAAATGTCAACGTCGTGCCAGCTGTTCGTCTCAGTCACCTGTCTGAAAGGGACGTCCTGATCTCCGCGGGGGATGAGCAGACGTACAGGTGATGTCGGAACCGGTTGCTTTTTGTAAGCTGTGATAACCGATTGCTTCTTGAATGAAATCACCCCTAAAGGGTTTGCATTTTTCTGTGAAATTTGCGTACCTAAATAAATCAAAAGCATTTGCATCAAATCTTCACCGATTGCTCATCATGAATATTGCACGACAACAGAAATATAAGGGCAATTTCAATTTTGTTCCGGTCGACCGTTCGTAATCCGGCAAACTTTTTTCAGGCCCTGTCCACACCATCATAATTCCAATTTCGGCGGCAATGCTTAAAATTCATTGGGCACAGGGTGGTGACATTTGCATGCCCGAAAGTGACGGCTTCATCGCATTATTTTGACGGCGCGGATGCGAGAAGGGATTTGCGATAATTGCACTGCACCGGATGCTATCGATTTTCCGAGGAAAGCGGCGCGGAGCTTGCTTGCAGCTTGCATGTTTCGTGCTGGATTCGGATTAAAAAAGATTTAGATTATATCTCCGGCGGCATAAAACGTACACGTACGCAGTTATAACGAGCTTTGGCTAAGTACGATTGCATCACGACACGCACGACATTTAACAAAATCACAAAGCCTCTGAGCATGGCGTTTTGTAACTGATTTGTAACAAATGAAATTCTGACGCTCAATCGATAAATAAATAAAATACGAACTGGTTTGTTACGTGAGGTCATTGTAACTATGTACATTGCATGAATTTGCTTTACAAAGAATTCAGTTGTTAACTCTAAGTTTAAGAGGCGGTGATAAAGACAGTACGTTGCGTAATAGTGTCCACTCAGTGGAGACGGTGTGGAAAGCCAAAAAAGTGCATGTGTTTATATCAAAAAGTAGTTAATTTCGCTGGGGGGCCTATTCTGTATCAAAAGCGTTAAATTTAAAAGGCTGTTAAATTTTGTTGCTACGGTAACAACCAATCATAGAATTGTATTTTGAATTTTAAAGGATCTCTAAATTTTAACAGACCGTTAATAAGTTACAGAATACGCCCCCTGTGCAAGTAAGTCAAAAATCAGGTGCTCTTGCAATAAGTAAAGTTGAAGTGAAAACTATTCTTAAAGATGGAAGAGGTTTAAACAAGAACAAACGATGTTGGTTTGGATAGATCTTCATTGTTTTACTTTAACATATACTATGTTTGTGCTTTTTACAATTTTTACTTTTTTCAATCGGATCTTTCTCGAGAAACGAACTTCCAGAAATCATTTCTTCGGCTGGGTTCATTTTAATTGGGTTGGGTCGACTTCGAAACGTATTTTACTTTTTGGATTACTCATTTTTGTTTTTTTATTTTTAAATTCAACGTTAATGCTTAACGTTTCTGTTTAGCTTTTAATAATTTCTTACTTTTTTTAATCTGTTGTAAAATTCCTTTCTTGGCTTGCATTCACTTAGGTTCAGCCTAGATGGAATGGTTTGCCCTTGAAACATTTTAATGTCTCAAATTTTGTTGCTTAAAACGTGTTCGTTCGATCATTTGTAGGCAAGTTACGTTTACCCTAAACGGCGTTTATTGTTTTGGGTTCATTTTAATTGGGTTGGGTCGACTTCGAAACGCATTTTACATTTTACTTTTTGGATTACTCATTTTTATGTTTTTATTTTTAAGTTCAACGTTTCTCATTTCAATAATTTTTTTTGAATTTCCTTAAAATTTTTAATGTTTAACATTTCTGTTTAGCTTGTTAATAATTTCTTACCTTTTTTTATCTTTTGTGAAATTCCTTTCTTGACTTGGATTCACTTAGGTTCAGCCTAGTTGGAATGGTTTGCCCTTGAAACGTTTCAATGTCTCAAATATTGTTGTTTAAAACGGGCAGGGTTCATTGGGGTTTGGTTTAGTAAGGTTGGGTTCACTTAGGCAGCGTTTTATAAAAAAAATAAGCCAGGTTTAGCTTTAATCTTAACTTAGAATGTGACACACATTATATTATATATATATATATATAGTGTGCACAGTGTCACATCTAACTTGGGCTTAAATTTAATCCTGGTTTAAAACTTTTATACAACGCAGCCTTAACTTAGTTCGGTTTAGGCCCGATCCTACCGCCTCCTGATAAAGTTAACCGTCGGTTAATATCCTTGGAAACCTTTGTACCAATAATAGTTCCCTAGGATATTAACCGACGGTTAAATTTATCAGAAGGTGGACCTAGTTGTGTTTGAATCGGTTTATTTGAGTTGACCTTGAGATGTCTTTTTAATATTTAAAAATATTGTGCATAATTTTTTTAATATTTAAGATTTCTTATTTCAATCTACTACAGTTTTTTCGAATTTCATTTTAAAATGTCTTTTATTTCTCAAATTTTATGGAGTAACGATAATTTCTGACTTTTCTTGTGTCGTATAATTATTTTTTTGGGTTGACTTCATTTAGTTGGTTTGGGTTGACCTTGATTGCTTTAATTTAAAATATTTCTATACGATTTTTACTTTTTCTTCATTTAATTTTAACATTTCGTCTTTTTTCAATCTGTAATCCTGTTTTATTCCGAATTTCCTTAAAATTTTGAATCTTTGATGAGCTCAGTTTGACAGAAGTACCCCGAAGGAGGCTGAAAAATTATTATTTATTTTTTATTTTGATCGTAGAAAAACAATTCTCCAGCCGTATACCACAAGCACTATTGAAAAGCCTTCTTCTGCGTTATGTTGAGTCAAAATCCGACGACTTAAAATGAGATCTGTGATGATAGAAAACACATTACACAAAAAAAAGTTTTGCGTTCGTATAACCAGAAATTTGACAATTACGTCTTCGTCGAAGTTTCGTGAAAGACCTAAGACGATTTTCGTTAACTTACAAGATTTGACCTAATTTTGACCTTCCTTATACTTCATCCGGGACCATTTCCCTGGCGCCCTTAGTTTTACATGATTTAGTAATCCACCCCGTCTCCTTTCGAGCTAGTAACGAGACAGTTGCTGAGGAAACAACACGAGTTCGCCACCAGGTAACTTTAGTGTCCAGGAGTTTAACGTACTTAGAAGCTTTGAGTGGTGTAGCAGTACTTCATGATCAGGGACAAGAATTCAGGCCACTTGTGTTGGACGCTTTTTATTAGTTACTCCTGCCATCTATCCGCATCGAATTGATATTAAGTGGCAAGGCGAGCTTTCGCACTTAGCAGAAATTATTATGGGCGAGGCTGATATAGTCTGAGGACTAAATTACATGAACAAGTGGCCCCGAATTCTCTTCCCTGTTCATGATATTCTTTTTCTGCACTTTTTGATCTTTTATCGAAGAAAGGAGAGACAAGGTCAAGAGAAGAGGGGGTGAGGGTGTAAATAAATAAAAAAACGAACAGTTTTAGTAAAAACCACATCATTTAGACAATGGTTATATTTATTATTACGTTTTAAAAATCTGTTTCTCCATTTTTATTACTTTTACATATATAAAAAGCCGTCAAAAGCTCGATCATTTATCATATATTAATATTGATATCAAATTTCACGCATATTCAATATAAAAAACATTTTTTCCACATACTCTTTGGCGCATCACAAAACAGTGCACTCACAACACGCAGCAGCAGAGGAGGATTATTACGTCGCCGACAAACTACCGCGCTCTCCGAACAATGACGAAACATAAAACATCTTCAAACAAACAAACAAAAAAAAAAAATGCGAGTTTCCCAAACTTAACTCAAAAAAAAAGAAACAATTGAACTAAGGTTAAACAATTATTACTTAATAGAATAATAACTCTAATAATAATAATAATAATAATAATATTATAAAGCTTGATGAAGCGTGCTGCCCTCACACTGTTTTATAAAGCTATAATTTGTTATGCCTAATAATAATAGTTACAAATAGATAAATTCACAATATAATGAAGGATATTCCTGACACTTGCACACTATTCCAACGACATAGGTACTCTAGTAGTTGTCAAAAACGACGTTCGCATTTTATTTCTTCCAAATAGTAAACCCGAACGGCGAGCGGAACAGGGGGCGCCCCCGAAACAAAACCCCCTATTTGGTTTCGAGGTCCCCGAAGGTATGGCACAATAAAACGGACATAACAGCTCTGTGATTATTATTACTTTGGTCGGGCGGTTTTTTTTTTGCAATGGGGGGGCGCCCCCGTCCTCCGCTCGCCGCCTCGTCAACTAAAAAAAAAAATCCTTTTGACAACTTCACAAAACGCAAACGGACTTACAATGGTTTTTTTTTTTTACTCGTGATGGGTGGTGGGCCGTTGTGTTGTTGTTGTTATTTTAAAGTTGTTCTGTAAACGTAACGCATTTAAAAAAAAAAAAATCTCTCTCTGTATTGGATGGTTAGATATTGCTAACCGTTCGATAATAGAAGTATTAATTAATTATTAATAATAATAAAAAAAAGTTAACGGATTGGGGCGGCAGCATTTGTACTCAATCAGAAATCACCAGGTTTTTTTTGTAACGTTGTCACACTTCTTTCAGTATAATAGCGGAGGAGGTCATTGTTAATTCTTAATTTGGTTTTTAACCTCAAAAATATTCTAAACTATTTTTAAGTTAGTTTTATGATATGTTTTATTTGAAAGAAAAAAGAAAAAAAATCGAATAGAACTTCTAAATCCTTTGGGGGGAAAAGAAGCAAACATGGGAAAGTGTGAAAGCGTGAAACCACCGAACATTGGAATAAGGGGTGAGTACAAACCCCCAAATAGGGGTCTACTCTGTATTAAAACCGTTAAATTTAAAGGGGTGTTAAATTTTGTTGCCACGATAACAACCAATCATGGAACTGTATTTTAAATTTTAACGAACCCCTAAATTTTAACAGCCCGTTAATAAATTACCGAATCCGCCCCATAACATATTAATTGTTGGGGGCAAAGACAGCGACAGCGATCGGTTGCACATCACATTTTTACTATTATATGCTCAAGGTTCCCATTTTATTTTCATTAAGACATTTCCTGACTTTTCCAGCTTTTTAATCCAAAAACTTAACGAGTGCGCTATAATTATATTAATCTATTATTAATTATATAAGATATAATTAGGATAATTAGGAACATTTAAGAGGGAATTTCCAGCCTAGGTTATTTTTCTCAAGTGATTAAAACGATCTTCTTTCGATCACATGTTAAAAAAAGTTTTCTTTTCGTTATCTTTGATCACGGTACAAGATTATATAAGGTAATACGACGGCGCACTCGGCACGTAAGAAATACTTTAAAGTGCAGGAGTTAGGTGTTATGTCATGCTCAAGGCGTAAACGCTCTCGCGCATTGATGTTTTGCCTTCCTGCCTTCCGTTGTCTCACTCGCACATTGATCTTACGTTCTCCTGCGCATGCCAATGCGCAGCTGAATGCTCTGTCGGATTACCTATCTTATTATTATTTTTATTAACAACAATGCTTGCAAATGGTTTTTGATTGCTTTTTTTTACATTAATTATAATTATAATTACATCAATTAGGTATCAATAAATGATTACGAGTCGACTGTAATATGATAAACTAATCCGTGATTTATAATAATTATATTAAAGTGATGAGAACTCGAATATAGAACGACGAAAGACGAAGAAAAAGATGATGAAAGCGAACGAACACATTAAACTGCGAATGGTTCAAAGATTTAAAAAAAAGAAATCGAAGGAAGACGAACTGAAACAAATAAAAACAAAAAAAAAAAAACAAAACAAGGACAATCGACGTCTCTAGAGCCAATTAAACATAGAAAAGTCACGATGAAAAAGAGAGCAAAAACCAATTGTTCGAAAATAATAAAACAGTTCGAGAAAAATAATTAAGATTAACGACGAAATAAGAAAGAGATATGGAACAAAACAAAAAACAAAAGAAAGTCGACGTTTCCAGATCGGAGCGTAAAGAAATCAAATCGTCAACAGAAAACAAACGAAGAAAATGTCGTAAGTTGTAATCGGCAAAATTAACGCGACAAAAAGAAACACTAAAGCAAAATGAGAAATAAAGACGAACTGAAGCACAGACAAAAATAAAGGAAAACAAAGAAGATCGACGTCTGTAAAGCGAACGAAACAAAGAAAAGTCAAAGCACGACCGGAAAGAGACCAAAAGTGAATTGTTCGAAAATAACAAACAAAACAGTTCGAGGTATGGAAGAAAAAACAAAAGAAAGACGACGTTTCTAGATCACAGCGTAAAAAAATGAAATCGTCAACAGAAAACAAAAGAAGTGTAGCGATTATAACCTTCAAAATGAAGGCGATAAAAAGAAACAACAAAGCAATACGTTGATTCCACAAAAACAAAGACGAACTGAAACAAACAAAAGCAAGAAAAAATAAAGATGATCGACGTTTCCAAAGCGAATGAAACAAAGAAAAGGCTAATAAGACGTGACGAAAAAGAGACTAGAAGGCGAATTGTTCGAAAACAACAAAAATAATTAAAACTAAAACATCGAAATACGAAAGAAATATGGAACAAAAACAAAAAACAAAAGAAAGTCAACGTTTCTAGATCGCAGCGAAAAAAAAATGAAGTCGTACAACAGAAAACAAAAGAATTGTAGCGATTGCAACCCTCAAAATGACCGCGACAAAAAGAAACAACAAAGCAATAGGTATATTAATTCGATGAAAACAAAAACGAACTGAAGTGAACAAAAGCAAAAAGAAAGAAAACAAACAAAAGATGGACGTCTGTACAGCGTATGAAACAAAGGAAAGTCTAATAAAACGCGACGAAAAAAAATAAGATCGTTCGAAAACAACGAAACAATTCGACGAAAATTATTAAGACTGACGTCGAAATACGAAAAAAACAAAAGAAAGCCGACGTTTCTAGACCTGAGTGTAAAAACAAAATCAAATCACCGACAGAAAACAAAAGAAGAAATTTGTCAAAATTGTCGATTCTAACCTGCAAAATTAAAGAAACAATATAGCAATATATTTATCAGAAAAGAAAGAAATCTTTGTGACGTCGATTTTTCATTTGTTTTTGTCTTCTTCGACTTCGTTGATAAAAAGAAACAAGATCTAAAAGTAGTGAAACACAACAACAAAAAAAAACAAATGAAAACTTGTTACGGTTTTTTTCAAAAGATCCGCGCAATTTTTCAATTGTTTTCAATTACTTTTGTTTTGTCTACACTGAAATTAATTCAATCGGTGTTATTCGTTTCACTTTCCTTTTGTTTTCTTATTTAATATTTTTATTTGTTCGAAATTTTTTTTGTTTTTCTTTCAATTTGATTGACGCATGCGAATTGACAGTTTTTTATAGTTTATTTGTCGGCATTTATTTTTCTAATTTTTTTGTTTTTAAAATGTTCGTTTTTTTTTCAACATCGACGGAGACTGTAAAGAACCGCCAAGCCGACACTCGCGCCTGCGCATTGTTCGCAGCTCACTGCGCTCGAATTTCAATCAATTCAATAAGTATTTTTTTAATACTTTTAATTAAAGCGCTTGAAAAAAATTAGAAATAATTTTTTTGATGAATTCTATAAAAGGAGTTGTTAGCGGCAAGGAAAAAGTAAGTGTCGGTGACGTACGTTTCGGTCTTACTAGAACTCATCAGGACAGTGTAACCGAGGTGTATAAGGTACGGACAAATCGGCGATAAACAACAACGAATGAAGAATGAAGCACAGACGGAGAACGAACGAGGAGACCGAATGCGCATTTGTTCCTTGGCTATACTGTCCTGATGAGGTCTAATAAGATTGAAACGTACGTCGACGGTTACTTTGTCCTTTTCTGTTATGCCGTTATTACTCGTACTTCATCTTTTTTTCACACATGAAATCTGTAGAAATTATAAAAAAAAAATTATATCAGCTTTAGTAACTTCAATAATTTTTGTTAATTTAAATATTGGTTTTGTTTTTTGTTAATTTGGATATTGGTTTGATTTTTTGTTAATTGAATATTGGTTTGATTTTCTTTTTATTTGCAGTTATTAAACTTAAATGCCACTACACGAAAACGTAGGGAATTAAAAAAAATTATGTAACTTTCCTAATTACATTGTTAAACATTTTTTTCCTGATTTTTTTATCGTGCAGAAAATTAGTTCCAAAAATTAGAAGCAATAATTAATTTTAATAACGTGAATGTTCTTTAAAAAATAAGAAATATCAAAAAAAAAAACAACAACTAGAAGGCTTAGTGTAGGCAACCCAACGAACACAGTCGCTAGTATGGTTGCTTTTATTGAAGACCTCAATAACATTTTTTTTTATAAAAACGTGTAAACTTTTTCACAATTAAAACAGATTTTTTTGAAACTATTTTTATATTGTTTTTTTTTTTTCTAATATTGTAAAACAAATTTGCATTCAGATTATGTGAATGTGAATTTTCGTTAAAAAATAAGAAACTTCAAAAAAAACCTCAAGAGGTCTCAGTATAGGCAACCCCACGAACACAGTCGCTGGTATGGTTGCCTATATTGAAGACCTTAATAACAATTTTCTTTTATAAAAACGTGTTAACTTTTTCACAATTATTATACGTCTTGTTTAAACTATTTTTAATTGTTTTTTTCTAATATTAAAAAACAAATTTGCATTCAGATTTTCAGTTTTTCAATTAGTTTCACTAACTTTTGCATTAAAACAAGCAAATTGATTGTTAATTAACTTTTTTTTTTCAATTCCCTGACTTTTTCCGATGAGTGGAAACCCTGATGTTGTGTGACCCGCGTGTCCGGAGAACAATCGAGAGTAGGACATTCTTTTCCTGATTTTTAATCGTGGAGAAAATTAGTTCTAAAAATCAGAGGCAATAAATAATTTTAATAACGTGAATGTTCGTTAAAAAATAATAAGAAATTTCAAAGAAAAAAAAACAACAAGAAGTCTCAATGTAGGCAACCCAACGAACACAGTCGCCGGTATGGTTGCCTATATTGAAGACCTCAATAACAATTTTTTTTTTAATAAAAACGTGTAAACTTTTTCACAATTAATATAGATTTTTTTTAAACTATTTTTTATTGTTTTTTTTTAATATTAGAAAACAAATTTGCATTTAGATTTTCAGTTTTTCAATTAATTTCAATTCCTTTTAACTGACTTTTTCCGATGGGTGGGAACCCTGACGTTGATGTCCTTGAGAACAATCGAGAGCAGGGCAGAGCTTGCCTATCCCTGCGTTCCACGACTTGTTTGAGGTTTGAGGAGGCAATCAAAAATTTGAAACTTTTGTAAAATGAACGCAGCGGAACTCTCACACGTGAGTCGTAAATAATAATTAAAGATGTGATGTATTTTTTTTTTTTTTTTCATTTTTGATGCTTGCCTATTTCTGCGTTGAATAATTACAAGACTTTTCGGAGGTTTGAGCAAGCCCTCCAAAATCTGAAACTTTTGTAAAAGTGAACTCTCACAGACCGGTGAATATAAGTTAAAAATGTGATGCTTTTTTTTAATGGGGCGAAGAAAAAAAAAATGGGCTTCGCGCCATAATGGCGTGAAGCCCAGAACTAAAACATGATCTTCGCTTCATTTTGGCATGAAGACGCCAAGCAATTTTTTTAAGGGGTGTTTATGTTGGTGATGCTCTTGAACAGTGATGGTTTTCAATAGGGGGAGAGGGGGGAGTATGTGTCTTATTGGTTTTAATAACGAGTGTTTGAAGAAGAGAAAGAAAATAAAAAAAACGTCGGGCGAATATTTTTGAGGTATAAAATGCAACCAAATAATTAATCATCGATAACAATAGACGCGAGTTTCACTCTGCTAAAGTAATACCGCCCCTACTCTAAGCACGCAAGGGACGGCAATGCAGAGCTGGACTTCGTCCCGCCGCCCCGCAGCCGCAACCTACTACAGTACGCTATTAACTTACATAAAATACCTTCTCATGTTCAACACTTTCCAATAATAATATGTGTAATTGAAAACAGCGAGGGAGCGACTACTAAAATCTACCGTCCGCCGCGTAAGCGGGGGGGGGTGGGCATAAACCGACAACACTACAACACCAATACAATGGTTAATTGTTAATTATTTTTAAGAAAATTTGTACTTTAATAGGAGAGGAAAGGAATCCCGCCCGTCAGTCTTCAACAACGGATGGGACACCCTTGTAAACGCAAAAGCAAGGGGGATCCACTCAACCATGAGAAACAAAGAGACAGAGAAACATCTACTTACATCCTAACGCTTATTACGTCTCGTAGAAAATCTAGTATAAAAAGTCTTCCGCGCGCTATTATTATTTACTCGTTAATTATTTTTTTACAAAAAAATTTTCGCCATTTATTTTATTTTATTTTATTTTATAAAACTCGGTATATCACCAGAAACGATTTTTTTTTCTTCTTAACCACTACCCCTAATTTTAAAATCACATCGCTTTGTTTTCTCAAAGCGGAACCGGGACTCTTGTTGCTTAATTATTATAAGTTAATAATGCCAATTGAGCGACGAGCCAATCGAGTCAGTTCCGATTTATTTTTATTTTTATCTTTTTGTAAATGTATACAATTCGGCCGACTGTATAAAAATATATAATAAAAATATAAAGCTCTTTTAAAAAATCACGCAACTTCCTCTTTTGCTTTCTATTTTTTTTTTTCATATCCAATATCGATTATTACAAATTCACCAATTACGAAGTCTACAGTTATTAATTAATTCATTAATTAAATTATTAATAATGCCTCCCCATGGTTGGTGGTGAGACTACAAACATCTACAGGCTACAGAAGCGACACTCACGGATAATATAAGAGTCATACTAGCAGGCAAGCTACACTTATTAATATGTGGTGCTTTATGATACGCCCCTTACCCTGATTTTGCCATCGTTTTTTTTTTTTTTTTATTAAATTGAACGTCCGCGCGGCACGAACGACCTCGCACAGGCAGCCAACGATCACGTACAGGGTGTTTGTCTCAACCTGTCTGCGCGCGCGTCGCACGAACGCATGCAAATAGAGTATTGTGCATCGACAGCCTTATCATATTATTAAAAAAAAAAAAATCTACGGCGCTCTCAGACGATTACAAAGCCGTATATTGTGTGTTCCACACGCAGTTGCTCTTTGAGGGATGATGCAGACGAACGTAATTTCGTTTTCTTTATTTTTTAGGCCAAGCGCTCTGGGGGTTGGGGAATACACGAAAACAAAAAAAAAAAAATGGATGGATCGGTTGGATGATTCCGATCGGGTTTCGTCGTTTATTGGCGGTACCTACATTAATTTGTTGATGTTGTTGTTGAACTGACTGTAGGGTTGAAAGAAAGAAAGAAAAAACGAGGGGGATTTTGTAATGTAATTTTGGAGTGTTAAATGCGGGGGAGTGGGGGCTGAAACGAATGTGGTAGTGGTGAAATAACAACGATAAGGTGAATTGGGGGTTGGGGGGCTTTACGTCGTATACAAAAAAAGAAACAATTTCTGAAAAGCCCTCAAATTTCACTTCACGAATGAGTCGAGCTCTCGCAGCAACCATTTTTGGTCCTCGCACCAGCTTTTGGTGCCGCGCCTGAACGACTGTGTTTTTTTTTTCCTTGTTTAATTAATAATCATCGTAATATTAATTCGTATTGATTCACGTAAAAAACAACTACAAACTAGACTTACGAATATCATCGACATATATTTATTATTATTACATCGTTATTAATATTTATTATAATACCAAAATTTGAAAGAGCGCGACTTTCGGAAACGACGATTCATCGAAAAATTATGTACACAAGATTTATCTCGTTTAATTATTATTACTTTTCTTTTCTCTCTTTTTTTTTCTTCTAAATAATGTTATTATTTTCAGCTCACGTTTCAATTTTATGTGATTAATATACGGCGCGTCGACGCCGGCGCCGCCGCCGTCGCCGTCGGACGCGGCGCCGCGTACGCAAAGAACGGGTAGACCGCGCGACATTAGGCCCGAAAAACGGCTGTAGTATTGTTTATCATTCCGGGAAGAACTGACATACTTACTAACCTAAGCGATGCATGCACTAGGCTACTGTTTTCTACTACTTTTCTAAAATCTAAGTTCGCTCACACACGCGCAACAATTCAAGTCGGTCGATGTGCAGAAAACAACAAAAGCAGCTGAGGTTTGCCGCCTTAAGACACCCAGTAAGCAAAAGGAAGGAAACTTTTCTTTGCATAAAAATTTAAATAAGGTGGGACGCCGGGGAGGAACAACACACCTACACAAAATAGTTTTCGAATGTAACAGTAGCTGTAGCATACTAAAACTTCTCTTCCTTTTGCTCAGTGCATACACTTAAGAGAAGCAACCGATCGATCATCATAATCAAATAGAAAAAGATGAGAGGGGGGGTTGGGGACAGTAGGAATTATTTAACCTTTCCTTTACTTCAACAATTGCTTATATGTTCAATATTTATATTATAAAATTTGCAAAAGTAACGAACTGTTTGTACTTGAAGCAATTTTTACTAGTAATAAATCCACGTTCATCGGAGGAGTACTTGAGTGTACTTTGTACGTCCGTTTGTTATTTTATTTTATTTTCTTTTTTTTTTAATCTTTAATAATATATTCTGTTTTGTTTTTTTTGGAAGGCTTCGGGTGCATGGGATGATGCTACTCGCAAGGGAGACCGACCTTCCCCGAATCCCGTCGTCAAATAACACACGCGATGCCGGCACACGCACACTTCTTGCAATCGCTCCGACGGCGGCGGCGGCGGCGACGGAGACGCCGCGATGCCCGCCCGCCGTCTCTGTGGCAGTCACACCTATCACTAATTATTGGGGCACAGCAAACTTACGACTTACCTATTTAGTTAAATGTTACATTATTTAAATTTATTAAGCGATCGTATCAATCCAAATTACGAAAACAAAAAAAAAAAAAACTTTTTCTCTTTTCGCGTTCAATTATCATCAATCAATTTTCAACAATATCATATCGAAAAAGTGTAAACCCTACTTTTATTATTATACATATATCGATAAAAAGTGTAAACCCTACTTTTATCTCTACATGCACGTCGTATAATGTAAAACTCGATTGCTTATATTTATATATCATCATCATCATCATTATCAAAGTTGCTTGCTTTTTCTTTTTTTGTTAAATCAGTTTTACAAGTCCTGCTTTTGCGCATAACTTAATTCGAGCTAAATAAAACTACTTAAGATATATTACGAAAACGGTGACGCGACACAAATTAATCAGAACGCCAAGGAAGAAAATAAAAATGAACAATTTTCATTCAACAACAATCAATTTCACTACTAATAAAAATTGTAATAATATTAATAATAATAATAATAATAATAACGGACGGGCGTTTATTTCACAACCATCAACCAGCAATAGTAATAATTTCACAAGCAACAAGTTGTAAAATAAATTCAATAAAATATTATTTCAATTCAATTATGTACCATGAAATTATTGGCCGATGATTATAAACACCCTGTATACGCCGTAATGTAAAATATACATTTAACAATTAGCACTTTTAAAAAAGCAAAAAAAAGAAAAAAAAATGACAGGTGACAGGAAGTGTACATACACAACAACTGTAAATAATCTCGGAGCTAAATTAAATCAACTTTTTTTTTTTTAATCCTAAACGAAGCAAGAAAAAAATTTGATTTAGTAACTTTTCGATTTTTTGTTTTTTTTTTTTTTTAAATTTGTACATGGCAGTGTTTGAGTTTCCGTCAGTCTAATTAACGTTCTTACAGTTGCTGTTGTTTTCATCTAGCAAAAAAAAAAAAAAAAATGAATCACTCCCCTAAAGAGAATAAATACTGTTCGCCTCGTATTATTAATTAATAAACTGCCGGAGTGATTAATTTGCAAACGATCACCGCATTCCATCATAATAATGATTAAATCACAAACATTATTTAATATTTTCATAAAAGACTTAAGTTGGATAAATTTACTATAAACTAACAAACATATAATAATAATAATAAACTAATAACATAACGTATTTTATATAGGACAGATATCTTAGTCGAATTCTCGCGGCGGTGTCTTTGTGACGAGGAGGCGCCGAGTGGCGAATGTATCGTGGTGGGGGTGGGGGGGATTAGAACCTGCGGTTTTCTATGAGAGAACCGCGAGAGGGTGGGGGGTAAATACAACGCAGACACGGCGGGAATCCGTCAAACATAAATGCTATGTAAAATGCAACAACATAACAAAGAGAACTAAGGGCTTTCTGGTCAGAGGTCTACCGTGCACGTGTCAGTTGCAGGCGGCAGAACTCGTCCAGGCGAAGGCCGGCCAACTCACGCCACAGCAGACCTAAATCCAAGTCCAAAAGTTGGTCCGGTGGCGGTGACGGTGGGGCCTTTCGGGGGGCCGCATGCTATGGCCACATTTGTAGAGTACGCGCAGGACTACGAGCATAGCAATATGGTAGAGGTTTCACGAAGTGGGTGTCCAGTGTGCGGCAATGGGGGCATGGCACCATATGGCTGTAGTCGCTGAAGAAGTTCAGACGTTGAGCTGGATGTAACACCGGCTTAAAACAAGCGTTACACTGGAAAAAAATATTCACCTTATTATTAATTTCCTTACCATATTTTTTAGCATTTCATAAAATCAAATCCCAGATTTTAATTTTTATTATTACAAGAAAAACAAATTATATATTTTTTGTTTGTTCGGAAGCAAAAGGTTCCTTGCAAATCCAAACAAAAAATGTCAAATCAGTCCGGCTCGCTAGATTGTAAGAATCCAGATTGTTTTTTAATACACTTAAAATAATTAAGATAATTATAATTTAGAAATCAGGTCGCAATATGTCCCGTGTATCATCCAGCTACAAACTTGTTGAATCAGAAATGAGTCATAGCAAAGTCCCATCTATGCGTTTCCGTAACACGGCTTACAGCTCGAGCGAAATCTAAGAATTTCGGGCTAGCCTAAGCTAGTCACGTGGTGACACAAAGCATTAGTATAAATATTGCAAGAGAGAAAGCTCGCGCGGTTCCGAATGTGACTTTGTTTGCTTGACGTCGGGTCTTAATTTTCCTTGTTGATAAATTTTCCAAATTCTAAAAAAGACTTCTATCAGTCAATTTTCTAGAATTTATTTTAAATGAAATATAGTGTGACCTGGTCCACGACCGGCAAAGGTAAGTTTGAATAAAAGAGAATCTAGTTGCTTAAAGTTTAGCATCTAGCAAAGCCTTTAAGAAGTGTACAGAGTTCTTCGCTCTTCCCTTCCTCTTTCACATTCTAGTTTAAATTTTATGAATTTTTAAAATTTAGCTCTATTTCATTGGTATTCATATAGTATCTATTTGTTCAAGACAATAAATTGTTTATAATAAAATTGAAATCTTTCCTTTAACAATAATAAACGCTGCTAAAAAGTTTGGAGACAAAAGGGGTGAAAAGTGGTTAAACTCGTTTTTTTTGCCATTAGTGAGGCTGGGAAAATTTTCCTTTGCCTCGGTCCTCTTTTTCCACCAACCCCCGCGTCTGCACGCTTACATAATCAAAAAGGCTATTTCAAAAAGAAAAAAAAATATCGGTCATGGTTCATTTAAACACCGCCCGTGCAAGACGGCGCAGTTGTTTTTTCTTTCTTCCTAATTTCAAGACGGTAGGACCCTTCCATTGACGTCCAGCAGCAATCCGTATTTGCTGTTTCCGAACTACTGCAACCGGAAGTTGAAAACGTCGCAGAAAGCTTTCGGTGACGATACTCTTATCAAAGAAAAGAAGAGATTTTGAGCTGTCTGGTACACAACT
Organism: Prosopocoilus inquinatus; assembly: GCA_036172665.1. Lineage (NCBI taxonomy): Eukaryota > Metazoa > Arthropoda > Insecta > Coleoptera > Lucanidae > Prosopocoilus > Prosopocoilus inquinatus. The sequence continues at coordinate 8,720,080 of CM069871.1, read as the reverse complement.
ATTGGACCTGAATGGGATGGGTTCAAATGTCAACCAGGCGGACGGCGGACGATTTTTCAATTTTGGATGAAAGGTCCAGATCCGTTCCTGAGGTTGGGCGCGTTAAAAACCTATAGTTGCCCCAGGTTTGGCTAAATTGTAGTTGGACTGACTAAGCCCGGAGCAGCTAATGCCCAAGGGGCACGTGGGGGATTCCACAACTCGGTACCTCGGCCAATAAAAAAAGAAAAAGAGATTTCCAGCCGTCTGGATGGTTCACGGCTTCTGGACCCGAAAGATCTGTGTTCAAATGCTAACCAGGCGTACCGTGGATGATTTTTCAACTGTGGATGAAAAGTCAAAATTGTCTCTGATGTTTGGCGCGTTAAAACCCCTACTTAACGTCCCTACGTCCCTGGTTCGGCTAAATTGTACTTAGAGATTTTTAGTCCTAATTTAGTACTTTTGGGGTGAGATGGACTGGGATTGGTCTCTTATTGTTTAGTAATTTATTATCAGAATCAGATCTGAAGAATTCTGGTGTGCTGACTACTTTAACTAATCGTTTAGATGAGAATTGCTTGGATACAGGATTTTGGAAGATTGAACTCTATTTAGTTTTTTTTAGATTTTTATGCCTACGAAGTCCAACGGTATTCCACAAATCCACACCTCGGTCATACCAAGAAAGAAATAGAGATTTCGAGCAACCTGGATGTGTGTGGGCTAAAATATCGTGGGCCAACGATTTCTCAGTTGTAAAGAAAAGAAAAAAATATTTCGACCGGTACAAACTTTCATTAAGCATACATTTAAAGAAGGCAGAGAGAACCACGCCCTGGTAGACCAACCGTTTCAACAAATGAGAAACACGTCCGTCGGCGTCGCGCAAATCAAATATTTGAGGTTTGATGACCATCGCGTAAGAATTTAGGGATTTAAAATAAACAGGATCCAACATCGTTGGGATTTTGTCAAACAATTCAGAAGATCGTTTGGGGGCGTTGCTCGATTTTTTCCTATTACGGAGACGTCTTCCCAGTAACACAATCTGCCCCAGTGGCCGAAAAGATGCTTCCTTAAGACGAATTGTTCCTAAAACGCTCCATTGGCTGTGAAGAATTAGATCAAACCAGATGGTACTCAAGCGAATTGGCCATCACAGCTTGATCCCCAGCCAGCATAATCGGATCCAGATAGGTTCAAGCAAGTTCTAGCAGAGGGTGCACACCCCTAGCTCATTCTGGTAAAGTTTGACTTACCGGATCGCTACCTAGCTACCCATGCTAGTTATTCAGAAATTCTTATTCCGCACTTAACGAGTTAGGATAAAAAAATCATCCTTAGCCAAGCACAGGAGCTGATAACAACTACCTCCGCGACTCCAAACCAATTGTTAGGAGGAAACTTCTCCAACCCCCCAAGCTTTCGTAATGGAAAGCCCCCCTGGACTACCGGTTCTCGCTGCAGCAACTTGCATTACTGGTGAGACGGTCGTTGGTCGACCAATTTCGGTACAGTAGGGCTCCAAGGAACCCCCACCAAAAGTTAGTAAGACGCAACGTTCCATAATCATCCTCTTCATTTAACAAAGACCCTTTCCCCCTGACGATAAAGCCCAAAAGTCTAGTGAACGGTGCTCGGAAGGTCAAGTAATGCCGAAAAGACGTCAAAGTCAGTCAAAAGTCAGGGTAAGATTCCTTTCGACTGGCCAAACTGTCAAGCAGTATTATTTGAGCGATACCAGCTTTCATCAGTAGTGGAAAGGGCATTGGTCGACCAATTCTAGTACAGTAGACCACAAATAATCCAAAAAAAATCTCTTCAAACGTCCTAGAGGTCACTTAAGATATAATGTTCCACATCATTCACTTCAGTTGGCAGGGATTTCATCCCATCTTAATGATAAGAGCCCAGCAATCAAGCGAATGGTACTCGGGAGGTAAAGCAAGACCGAAAAGGCGTAAATCAAAGACCGTCAAAAATCAGGATAAGGTTATTTTCGACCGTCCAAACTGTCAAGGAATATTATTTGAGCAGTGTGATGGGTACCGGTCGACCAATGGCCCCAAAGGAGCCTTACCAAACGTCAGTAGAGGTTACCTGAGATCTAATGTTCCACAATCATCCAATTCAGTTACCAGCGAGCCCCCTCATCCTGAACCATCAAACGAATGGTACTCGGAAGGTAAAGCAAGACCGAAAAGGCGTAAGTCAAAGACCGTCAAAAATCAGGATAAGGTTATTTTCGACCGTCCAAACTGTCAAGGAATGCTATTTGAGCTGTGCGATGGGTACCGGTCGACCAATGTCCCCAAAGAAGCCTTACCAAACGCCAGTAGAGGTCACCTAAGATTCAATGTCCCACAATCATCCAATTCAGTTAGCAGCGACCCCTCTCATCTTGACGAAAGCTGAACCAAGAAGCGAATGGGACTCGGAAGGTGAAGCAACACGGAAAAAGGACGTAAGTCAAAGTTAGGCAAGGTTCCTTTCGCCTTGTTAAAGCGTCTAAGGGTTTATTTTGAACGTCTGCGTGATTTACGTGAATCAATTCGTAGGAGACGACCTGTTTTGTGGCACCTGCTCACAATGCTCTTGTTGCCCGTGAAATTTTGGCCCAAAAGTTCAACGAACACGGATTTAGTTGATGACACCTTGTGACTTTTGCTTCTTCGACTAAGGCCCAATTTCTTCATCTACGGATAAATTTATCTGCCAGATAGTATCCTCGGAAACTATTATCGATACAATGGTTTCCAAGGATAATGCCTGACAGATAAATTTACCAGGAGGTGAAGAAATCGGGCATTAATCACCGGAGGTGACCTTTTGGGGTCGATTGCTGCCTAAAAAGGAAATTCGTTGCGTTGAACGTCTGCGTGATTTACGTGAATCAATTCGTAGGAGACGACCTGTTTTGTGGCACCTGCTCACAATGCTCTTGTTGCCTGTGCAATTTTGACCCAAAAGTACACGGATTCAGTTTTATGACACCTTGTGAATTTTGCTTCTTCCACTAAGGCCCAATTTCTTCATCTACGGATAAATTTATCTGCCAGGTAGTATTCCCGGAAACTATTATATATACAATGGTTTCCAAAGATAATGCCTGGCAGATAAATTTATTGATTGACGCCTAAAAAGGAAATTCGTTGCGTTGTGTCTTATGGGGGTTTGATAAAAGCGACTTCAAAGCGCACGTTTTTAAGATCGGGAAAAAAGTTTTGACGCCAGCTTAAATTGCAATGGAAGGGAGGGGGGAACCATTCTCGATACTTTTTCGTTCTTCGTTTTGTGACGATTCTATTTTTTACAAAGTTTGTTACAAATTGTTGTTGATTGCAGTGGAACCCACGAGCTGTTTCATTTCTATTTGGGGCTCTGTCAGCAGAGCGTTGCTCGACAGTTCTACTGCAAACCAAAACGACTTGTAGCTCAAAGAGCGATCGTAGGATGTCGCTACTTTATCTTTCAATTATTTTACGTAAGGGATTTGTTATTTGGTCGATTTACCTTGATGCGTTCCGTACAGCATGGCATGGCAGCAAAAATGTCATAAGAATACATGGTGCCGAGCACAAGAGATGTGCCATCCCACTGTTGACTGCAGAAGCGACAACGAATCGCCCTTCCGGACGCACCTTCCAGGCATGCCATGCAGACTACGCTAAGGAACTGAGTTCGACCTTCCACTTTGACCTGGAAAGAGACATATCCACTGCAAAAATTTCTTTCTCACCTCTTACAAATCTTTTTGACTGAGACGTGGGGATAGTTGCGTCGTCGCCCCTCGAACGCAGGCGTCCTCCAATTAGGCTCGTGAAATTTTTACTTTACTGAGGGGTTGGTTGCAACTGTCCCAGAATTTTAACTCATAAAGTTGCTTTTCCTGCTTTGGTGATTTGGAGAATTGGGTATTTGGGGATTGCTGCCATTGGATGTCGTCGTTCGCTTGACGAAAGTTCTTGGTTATATTGATCAATGAAAACCAATAGTAGCAATCCCCAAATCATGGAGGTAAAGTCCTGGAGGAGTAAGTAGCAGGCAGAAAACGAGCCGATTTTCGGACGCATGCTTCCCCGGACCACCAGAGAATACACATATGTGTGACAAAGTGCGCGATACTCCACACTACGTTCGTTTTGCCATACAAAAGGCCTGCGGCCGGACTGGTTTTCAGTAATACACGTTATATGGGTATGGCGTCCTCCAGGAGCATAACTCGATGTCCCAAATAGCAGGAAAAGTAGCTCAAGTGAGTAATGATAAAAACTAGAAGTAGGTACTTACCTCGATGCAGCTTTTAGCATGTTGACGCGGACTTAAAAAGAACGTCCCATCCACCAAGGGATACCTGTCGAAGACTAGCAGCTGCTCTTCGCACAAGACACAATGGACACGTGAACGTCCCTGAGATGCGAGTGTAGACAATATAAAACAGCGTGTGTCGTCGTTTCCATGGTTACCTTCGTCTTCCGTCTGAAACAGAGAGAGAGAATCGAATTTAGCAAGAAGGAAGATGGTACGAGGTATCGAAAGTTACAAGCGACACGCGTCCCACGAGATGTTGACACGGCCTGCTTTGATCATCTTTTGTACGCAAGCAAACCCGCGGATAATATCCGGACGGGGTTTAATCAGGGCGCGCCGGACGCAATAACACCCCCGCCGTATGTACACAAACTCGAAAACGACGAACGAACCAACGAACGACATCCGAGGCTTTGAAGTTTTAGGAAAACATATTAGGTCAAAAATAAACACGCTACTTTAATATAGACAAGTAAGTATCCGAGCTTTAAATAGTCCTGCACGTGTATAATTAAATCGTCGCTGGGGGATTCCCGCAGGGATAAAAGGACTAGGTAGTAGTTTGTTGCTTTGTTCGTTTGTTTGTTGCTGGCGTACCTGCGCTAATTAGAAAAAAAAACGCAAAAAAGAAGAAGAAAAAAAAAAAGAAAACGCGTTTCAATGGAACCAACCCGCCGCTCGCAAGCCTTTGATCCCACCCCGGGAACGATGCGATGGAAGGTAATTTACAGGGTTGGTGGAAAATCTGCGTTGTATTGCGAGCTTATTTCACTAAAAGCTGCGAGCCCTGTTGAAAACGATTCCCGAGATGAATGTCCTATTTTCGCAGTGAACGCTTTACCACGATGATGTATATACTACCCTCTCAAGCGGAGTTTTATGCGAAAGTTTTCAAGAGATTAAAGCAGTAAAAGTGATGTGACTGGACTATAAAATCTTTCAAATCGGAAAACGCTTTAGTTCTCCTCGTCTTTTGAAATCGAATGCAAAACCTATCAAGAGCTCACACAGTTTACGGTATCGGGACAGACGCGCTCTCGCATCTTCTTTTTTTTGCACACAATTCAGCACATTTGCGGATTTTGGAGAGGTATATTATCTATATTAGGAATTGCAAAATAAACGTTCCGTAAAAAAAAATGAAAAGTAACAACAACTATTTAACAGAAAACATGTCGGGACAGTCGCGCTCTCGCATTCTTGCATCTTCAATTTGCAGTGGCAGTTTTGTGGAAGTTTAACAATCCAAATTATTATCCTTTTTTTTAGTATATTCCATTTAATTAAGATAAATTATAAATTAAAATTTAATTAATAAGTAAAACAATAAGTGAACTACGTAAAGGGGGTGTTTCTTTTTTTTAAATCTAGCGTCCAGAGCTGTGAATGCTTTTGTTTGGACCGCGCGGCGCGCTAGTTACAGTCCACTGAATGCCAAATTAAAAAAAAAAAAAAAACACTATAACGAAAGCATAAGCTTTCAGCAGCTTAAAGTATACCAAGACATGAGATCGTATTACACAAAAAAATTTAATTAAATTAAATACAATGCATTTTTTTCTATTGCTATATTTTCATTGGTATTTATTTCTTTATTTTTGTAATCTCGAATTTTTTGTTTGTAAAATTCTAATTGTACACCCTGTTTGAAAGTAAGTCGGCACCATTGCTAACTTTCCCGGTTTCATAATCGAACTAAAAAAGACTTTAAAATTAAAGTCACTGTCAGATGTCAAAACAAATTCGAAACCATAGTTATTTACATATCGGAATGTGACTTTTATTTTAAAGTCTCCTTTACTTCGATTATGAAACTAGTCACTACTTGACTAATTAAATTTCTTAAAAGCAGACTTACGTATATTATTATGCGAAACTAAGTATACATACATTTATTATTATATATATTATTTATTGGGCGAAATTAAATTATTAAGTAAACCCCGTTGTTTTTCGTAACGCGACAATACCACAAGAGAGCCAATCCGGAAAGTGATTTTGTTTGCTTAACACCGCGTCTTAATTTTATTAGTCGAGAAATTCTTCCAAATTCAAAATCTTTCATCTATCAGTCAAAATTTTGAATAAAATATAAATATAAAATCACTGCACCTAATGAGGACTTAGGCCCGATTTCATAAATGAATTAAAAAATAAAACTCACATTCTGATGTGTAAAAATAACCACGTTTCTGCATTTTTTGACATATGACTGTGACTTTAATTTTAAAGTATCCTTCAGTTTGATTATGAAATCGGGTTTTAGTTATTTATCGGTCGTCCCTTTTCATATACTAGTTTTTAATTTTATTTTGAATTAATTAATAAATTCTGAGTAATTTTAAGATGATGGCATTTTCAGTCTAAAAATCCTACTGTCGTATAATTTTTTTCTTATTTCTGAATATATCTTTATTTGAAGATTTAAAGATCTAAACTTTTAAAATAACGAAGGACGATTAGCTAAACAGAGAAAGAAATAATGAGTGAACCAACTTCGACAATTCTGAAAATGTAAATAGATGCCATCGCCATTCGTTCGAGTAATCCGTGGAAACGAAGTATAAAAAAGGTTTCCGGCTTTTTTTCTGGCCTAAACCAGAACGCTACTAACAAAGAAAATCGACATTCAGCTTTGTGCGGACTACTAAAAGAATTGGAGAGAGACAAAAAGGGGATGAAAAGTACGTAGTTATATGGTTTTCTAGTTAGGATTGAAGCACGAAAAAATATTTCCCTTCCTTGCTTTCATTTGTTACCCCTTTTCCATCCCCGTCTGCACTTTACAAAAGTATCTATTTCAGGAATTATAACTCACAAAATAGTCGAATCGTCCAAAAAGTAAAATAAAAAATTGAAAGTAACAAACAAAGACAACAACAATTTAAAAAGGAAAAGATGTCTGAACATGGGGGCGGACGGTTAACTTTTGGGGCCCAGGGCTACCACAGTTTGGGGGCCTACCCAAGAAACATAAATTAACCCAAGTTTGGGTTTTGGGTTTGAGACGACTCATTTTTAATTTGATTGGGTTTGAGCTTTCTTTTTAATCAAAGCGATGGTCTTTTGTTTCCGAAATTCATTAATTTTTTGCGTGCGCAAAAAAAACATTCTTTCATTCTTCAGCAAGATCATTCTATTGTCTTTTGTTTTCGCTATTTCATTTTTAATTTTTAAAAATTTTCCGATTTTTTTTTTCAATTTGCCCTTGTCCATTTCAGGGTTAGGTTTTGTCTTTATTTTGACTGATCTTTTGTTGTTTAAGTTTAAGCGATCGCTTTTGTTTCTGAAATTTGTTTTTGTTTCTTCTTTATTTCTGTTCCTCTTTTCATTTCATTTAGAAATTTAATTCGATCGTCTTTTGTTTCTCTTTCTTATTTACATTTTCTTAATTTTTCCGACTTTTTTATCAATTGGTCTAATCTTAGTGCTAACAGGGGTGGACTATTATTTGAATAATTTTGGTCAATATGTAGGTAATAATAATACCCTTTATTGTCTTTTCGAATCTACAAGGTCATGTTACAATCGTAGTGATAAATATAAATTAGTGGCGTTAATACTTTACAACTTTACTGAAATATTATTTATATGTGATTAATAATTTTCCGTAATTCAATTTTTTCTTCTGAATGTTGGAATTTGGCATATCTCACTAAATTCAAAAGGAAGGCTGCTTTACCTACACAGATTTTATTTCTTCTTGTGTTAAGTCCGCTTCCTTGAAAAGAAACTCAAATTTGCCACATATTTATTTCGCGCTAAGCAGACCCGAATTGTAAAATTTTTTTGGTGTATTATACCTATCGCGGAGTCAATCCGGGGGGACACACCGTATAACGATAAGTGATAGCCAAACCACGCGTTGGTCTCTTAACTTTTACTAGAAATTGCCCATAATTTCACTTTCTGTGTGCTTGTTAATTAACATTTATTCTATCTCAGGCATCCTCATAATGCGATGAGTAAAAAAAAATTAAAGCAAACACTAATATTAACGAGCGACTTTAATGAGCTGCACCTGCAAAATGTAACGATAGGTGATAATGATCCTTAACCACGCGTCGCTTTGATATAAAATTGGCGACTGATAAAAAATTTCCGATAATTTTAAAACCTTTCCGTTCTCGTCGGATCTAATACTAAGGCGGAGTGTGGGGGTGGAGGGGGAGGGAGCCCCCCCCCCCCCCCGGAAGCAGCTTCGGATTCCGCGCGACCGAGCAAAAACTGCGTCAATTTGTCGAAACTCTTTTTACTCTCTTTTTTAAATATGAGAAATCATCTTTTTTTAAATTTTAGTTAATGCACTGGTTGTTTTTGGAAGTGTGGCTGAAAAAAGTCCGATATAATATGAAACAAATCTAAAAGGTGCGCGTTAATTTTTCTTTTATTTGTGTTCACTTTGAAAAGAAAAATAGTTTCCTAAATTACAAAGAAATTGGTACGCACTATTGGTTTTGGATTTAGAATTTTGACAAATGTGACGTTTTTCCCTTAGCTGGGACATAAATTCTTTGTTTCAAATTTAGTAATTAAAACCACAATGACGGGTGTTTCTAAAATATTATTATTTCATATTGTTTTTAATATCAGTAATTTATTTAAAAAAAAAATGTCTTGTTCACCGTGTTGCCGAGACCGCGGTATAACACAGACACAAAATACACATTAAAAAGATCAGAAAAGACGACAAACTGTTTTATGAATCGATATTGTTTTAGTAGATACGAAAAGTCATGACATGACGTTTGAAAAGGACCAGGAATTGACAGATTTGACATTTCTATAGCTCCATAAACGTCTGCTAGATTATTAAATATATTTTAATGGCCTTGTAATGGAAGATTAAATTTTGATTTGTGCGGTCAAAAGGGTTTAATCGCATAAAAGTCAAGGTTTCAGCTCCACGTCCAAAAACACCCTGTATAAACATTTATACAGAGTTATATTGAAAAAATGTTTTACAGATAAAACAGCGACATCCTACGATCGCTTTTTGACCTGACATTGTAGTAAGATGAACAAATTGATTGACGGATTTGCTCCTAATAAGTCCCCCACGCAAGGCGGCCATGCTTGCTGCCAAAGCATAACGAAAGTTTAAAAAAAAAAATTTGTTGCAAATCGTTTTTGATTGCAGTGAAAACCTCGAGCAGCCTCTGTTCAGCTGTTTCAGCCCTGCTTGGGGCTTCTTCAGCAGAGACGTAGCTCGACATTCCCATGCAGTGGGATTGTCGAACTACGTCTCTCTGTACAGAGGCTGCTCGAGGTTTTTACTGCAATCAAAACCATTTGCACAAAATCAAAACTCCTACAAACAATGAGAAAAACATCTGACGACTACCGCAGTCAAAAATTGGAACGTATTTGTGTAAAGTTACCAAAATAAGACTTATAGAATTCGAAAAAGACTGGTTTACATATTCAAAAAAATTTGTAACATTTTGCGACCTTGGTATTGTTGATATTTTCGGTATAGGTACTCGATTTCTCTGTCTGCAATCAATTCTACTACATCAAACGAACAGAAAATAATGAATTTAAGTTTTACGTACTCGCACTATACATGAATGCACCAAAAAAAAAAAAAACATGACAGTTTTTTCTTGATCGATTTTAATTTGTTGCTTTTGTGCTTTTGTATTATGACATTTTCTTTCTACTGAATTTTTGTATTTATTTTTATTATTTGTTCTCTTTCGTCGAATTATCTTGCAAGTTTTATGCTCCACACAGTTTTTTCTTTCGTACATATTACTGCTTTTTTTTTAAATTATTTTCACATTTCGCTGGAAAACCGTTGATTTTCTTTTGTTTTTTGTTCACCGTAAGCTTCATGTTTCCACATTGTTTGTTTGTCCTCTTTTGTTTCAGTTTTTTACATTTTCCCGGAAAATTGTTGTTTTTTGTTAGTCAGTTTTAGTTTCAGTCTCTCTCTTGGCATTTTATTTTAAATAATTTTCAAGCAGTTCGCTGATCTTTCTTTGTATTTTTAATCATCTTTCTTTCGTACACCATTGTAGCTTTTTTACTGTATTTTCGTTGTTCTTGCATTCTTAATTTTTCGTTAGTTTTTGTTAAATCGTTTTATTTTTTTTTAGCAGGAGAATCGTTGATTATCTTTTACCACTCGCCTTATCCACATTTTTCCTTCGTCTGTTACGCTATTTGCAATTTAATTTCTCGTTTTTCTTCCTGTCAAATTTTTATTATGACTTTTAGCCTTTTAGATAAGAACCTCCTCCTGTCACAACCATGTAAATTGTTTACTTTAGTATTTTCTTTATAAATGAATTTTATTCTACGTCCTCTCTTTGTAATGGAAGATTAAATTTTGATTTGTGCAGTCAAAAGGGTTTAATCGCATCAAAGTCAAGGTTTCGGCTTCACGTCCGAAAACACCCTGTATAAACATTTATACACAGTTATAATGAAAAAATGTTTTACAGATAAAACAGCGACATCCTACGATCGCTTTTTGACCTGACATTGTAGTAGGATAAACAAACTGAAGCGGATTTGCTCCTAATAAGTCCCGCATGCAAGGCGGCCATGCTTGCTGTCAAAGCATAACGAAAGTTTAAAAAAAAAATTGTTGCAAATCGTTTTTGTTTGCAGTGAAAACCTCGAGCAGCCTCTGTATAGCTGTTTCAGCCCTGTTTGGGGCTTCATCAGCAGAGACGTAGCTCAACATTCCCACTGCAAACCAACACGTCTTGTCCAATTTATTCGCAATTGCGATGTACATCTGTACAGAGGCTGCTCAAGGTTTTCACTGCAATCAAAAACGATTTGTAACAAAATCTTTTTTAAAAATGTTTTGTAACAAACATCAAACAAGTAAAAAGTAAAATGTATTAGGTTTTACTTTTAATTATAACAAACACGAACAAACAAGAGAACGAAACAACAAATTCTCCGATCAAGAATGAAAGCAAAACAAAGAAAAAATGTTATACTTATTAAAAGTCATTCGACCCTACCTGATCATCACTATCATTAAAAAATGTGATTAGGTCTATAAAAGTCACACGAAAAATCAAACCGCGCAACTCAAACTATGCGAAGAAGAATATATTTTTTATTTCTGAAGCCAAATTCAAAATCAAATGTTTTCATTATAAATAAAACATTCTAGGAGTCATAAGTTATTTTTTTTTAACCGCGAAGGGCCCCCTTTGATTGAACAGGGCTCTGGGCTGCATCCCATAAGGAGCATGCCTAAATCCGCCCCTGTCCGGACGGATACGCTTTCGCATTTTTGCGTCTTCAACACTCTTGCGGATTTTGTAGTAGGTAAGTATCTATTTCGGAAACTGTAACTCCGGATTACAAAGGAAATGTTAGGTCACAAAATAGTCGCGTCGTCAAGAAAAAAAAAAGAATTAATCATAGCATGATTTACTTAAAAAAAAAAAAAACATGCCGGGACAGTTGCGCTCTAGCACTTTTGCGTTTCGAACACATTTGCAGGCTTTGTAGCAATATCTATTTCCAGCTGACAAAAAAAAAATCATTTCTTTTAATAATATTTTTAATCCTATCTCGCTTCGTATTAGAAAAAGTTAAGTGAATGGATTTATGACTTATTGTTAGTCGAAATGTGACCTCAACTCAAGACTATTATTAAATAATTCCAAACGCAAGATACGATTGATTTGTGAAAGCGTGCGTTATCAGTCCGTTTCTCTTTCGAACTGGAGGGCTATTAATAACCTCTTCTGGCCATCCAATTCTTTTATCACTTTAAAAAGCCGCTCCCTTCTTTCCGACGAACGTTATCCGCTTCTCACATCTTCTCCAGAACTAATATTGTCTAGCCAAAAAGGATTTATTGCGTTAGCTTCTTTTTTTTTTGTTTCCTCGCGTTACATATTCCTTTTGATGTTGTCAACCGCGCATTAAATAAATAATAACAAATAAATACGTTATTGCGGTGGATCCCCCTCGTTTTCGTTGCTCGCACGCGCTCGCTACCGCGCTCGCTTCTTTGACACGCCATCTATTAGCAAACAACGATTTAATCGGGCGCCCTCAACCGTCATCATTGGAAACGTGGCGGTTCGGCGCATCGTGCTCATGCAAGCGTTATTTCATTTCGCAATATTAAACTTTTGCGTTCAGGTTTTTATTAGTTCGTGGAAAGAGATCTGCGGTGGCGGCGGTGCTGGTGGTGGTGGTGTTTGTACAGGCCTCCGGCGGACTCTCGGAGACAATGCGTTCGTTGGGCGCGTCCTCGATTACCACCATGAGGAACTGGTTATTTCGTAACGCACGAACTTTCTTGTGGTTATCGCAGAGGACGAGTAAATCATCAATAATTAATGAGTCAGGTCAATTTGGTTTGAATTATTAACATTAACCCAAATGTATGATGAGTATGACCTTGACCTCAACTGCCCACTTTTCATTCTCCGATTCTTTCAGCAGTCGCGCGCAAAGTTGAACTTCGATTTTCTTTGTTAGTAGCGCCTGGTTGGGTTTTTGAAAAGGACGCCAGAAATCGATTTCTACTTCATTTTCCACGATCTCCGAATGTCGTCTACCTATATTTTTAGAATTGTCGAAATTGGTTCGCTCTTTCTCACTTTCTCTTTTTGGTTTTTAGTCTCTTTTGTTTTCAGATTCGTGAAAATGTTTCAAATAAAAATACCAAATCTTTAAATACATTCATATAAAAGCGTGAAATTTACAGACGATAAAGAAATCGACTTATTTCAATCGGGGGGGCGAGAGGAGACCGAAACATCGGTCGTTTTTCAATTTTCGAAAACAATAATTCTTGGAATAATATAGTTTAATTTTTTTCAATTAAATTCAACTGATCTGCAGATTTGAGAAATCATTTTTTGATCGTACAAAAGGCGCCAATTGACAAGAGGAGGGCGAGGAATTAATTGTTTTAGGGCGAATTAAGTGAGCGGTCAAATTGCACAGAATCGCCAAGTCAACGGTCCGACTAAACCCTCTGACCAATCAGCAATTGGGAAAAGTGATCACGTGATTTGGTCTGACCACTTCGGCCGTTCACTTACCGCAGCCTTAAGTTGCGAGATGAGTTTGGGGGTTGAAACTTGATAGTCTCTTTATGACTGATCATGGGAATTGTTGCAGTGATAAGAAAACTGCTTTATTTTCCCCAGGGGTGCTGAGAGGCCCCCAAAATATCGATCTAATCTTATAAGAGTATAGAGAATATGAAACAAATAAAAAAACTTTTTAAAACGAGCTAAAAAAGTAATTTATTGACTTACTTGACGTTTCGCAAATAAAATTATTTGCTTTATCAAAAGTGAATAAGGGAAAATATAAACAATTTAGCCTACTAATTTTTTTTAAATTAATTGTGAAGAGATTGTTAGAAGTAAAAAAAAAAATATCAGCAAAGATATAACTTGTAACCAAGAATATCATTACTGATGCGGCCAGGCCCGTTTTAACATTTATTTAGCTCGTTTCAAAAAGTTCTTTTTTTATGTGTCACTTTCTCTGCAATTCTCACAAGCAAGAACTACCCAAAAATTAATTATAAGAGTATATTTTTTTTTCAATTAAATTGAACTGTTTTTTTTTTTCGTTTTTTCATTTATTCTTCTAATGTTGTTTTTTGTTTCTCGCAGAATAAAGCGTAGTGAGCACGTTTTTTCTTTAATAAAGAAAGCAACAAAGCAACAAGTTTTAACATTTCTATAAAAACGAATGAACGTATTTTTTTGTTTTTCTTCATTCATTCTTACCGTTTTACAGTTTTCTTCCTCTCTTAGTTTTTCATGTAAATTAATTATGTTTATGGTAGACAAAACGATTTGAAAAAATTAAAGATGAAGAAAAAAACTGTTTTTTTTTTTTTTAAAGAAAAACGATAGTAATGTCTGTTGTTATTTATAACGATTTGAACATCAAAATGTAATAAACAAATAAATATTCCGCACTTTCTAGTTTTGAATTTGCCGCCTGAATTTGGAGCAAAAATGGCGGCCGCACTATTATAAATCCGATGGTTTTAACTTCACAAAGCAAAGGCGAATTCTTTATTTCTTCTTTATTTATATTTTTTAAGTAAATTCTTGCAGCTGTGACGATTTAAAAGAAAAAAAATTTTTCTTGGGTTTTCACCGTTTCTTTTTTTTTTTTTTAATCTAGGAGAAACTGAAGAAATTTTTATTGTAACAGTAAGAAAATGTAGCGAATAGAAATTATACTCCGAAATTACTTGTAAATAAAATATGCAATGCGTTTGCGACGTGTGCAAAAACTAACCTTGGCCGTGCGAATCAAAACGCAGATTTGTATAATGCAAAACCGCGGAGTATTTCGTACCTTGATCTTAGCGAATTAGATTAAGATAAAGATGTTCCTGTCTCTAAAAAGTTACACCTCATACGGTAGTGATAAAACCCTTAAACTAAAACCTCCCCGAAGTATAACTGCCAAAATCATGTAAGTTAATGCAATAATATCAATATGTAATAAGTATTTTAATTAAACTATATCCCCGTTCCAAAATTACCGTAACAATGTATAAAATATCAGGATTAACAAAACTTTAGCAGTAAGAAAATATAACTGAAGCTAAAATATTGTAAATTATTCGGAGAGTTATGCCAAATATGTAAAATTGCGTAAAATTTTTTTATTTTAAATAATTATCTAAGATCCATACAGTGCAAAGAGAAACCTTGATCGGTAACCTTGGACATGATTACATAAAAATAATCATCCGGTAACAGAGAAAGATGAATCATCGAGAGCTTCAAAAAACACAGAGTTACGTCAATCGCCCACACACACCGGAAAGTAGGTCAACTTCAGATATAAATATCGATAGATTTTTCGATAGCATCAGTTCATCGATATACTGATAATAGTACGTCAGGGCCGTAGCCAGACTAAATACTTAGGGGAGGTTTATCGTAGTATAGAGCAGGCTCTATAAGTTTTTATTCCAATACTTTTACAAATTTTTAAAATATTTTCATGTCTGGTTGGGCCATCGTAGGGTAGGTTTAAAACTTTCCAGGGCAGGTTCAGCCTCCCTTGGCACTACCCTAGCTACGGCCCTGTAGTACGTGAACTCATGTCGTCCGTAATAGTGTTCGATACGTGCCACCAAGTAACATATCATGGAAAAAATTAGTTCCGACGGCATGGTGCTCGGACGAATTTTTTTTTTCCCGGAGGAAGAAGGAAGAACTCAAATATGAAAAAATCTTGGAAAATATTCGCAACCAAAGTATTTAGGTGAGCCGACCGGTTCCTACTGCACTAAACCGGCGATTTTTTTTACAAGCTCCAAAACTTCCTTAACGTAATCTCACAAATATCTTCCTTACAAGACAATTATTTATCTCACAGTATTCCTAAACAACATCTTCTTTGTTCCACACCTTCTGCCTCTTATCAAATTACTACGACTTTATCTTTTCCCCGAAGGGGGAAAGTTTAACAGAAGAAATAATTATCTAAATAATTTTTTTTTTGGATAGTCCTTGCTCGTGAGAGTTGCAGAGGATATGAAACAAATAAAAAAGCTTTTTAAAAACGAGCTAACAGAATAATTTATTTACTTACTTGAAGTTTCGCAAATATGAAACGTCAAATAAGTCAATAAATTACTCTTTTAGCTCGTTTTTAAAAAGTTTTTTATTTGTTTCATATCCTCTAAATAATTATCTAAGATCCATACAGTCCATACATAACCTTGCATATAATAATAATAATCCGGCAACAGAGAAAAGTGAATCATCGAGAGCTTCAAGAACACAGAGTTACGTCAATCGTCCACGCACACCGGAAAGTACATAGATCAACTTCTTAAAACGGTTCATGTTTTTTTTTTTGTATTAATTCTGGCTACGCAACCCCTAATACGTTACTTCTCGGTAAAAACTAGATTACCAATAAGTCAATGTTACAGTTTGATAAAAATTTAAAATAAAAAAAAATTCTCAACGAGGAAAAAAGGAGCCCGTTATCAAATAAATATCACCCCGTGAAGAATTGTGTCTTCATTCGCGAAAACAAAAAGAAAACAAACTAAGGAATGTGCTTGATTAAAATTTAAAATAAAAAAATTCTCAACGAGGAACAAGGAACGCGTTATCAATCAGCCAAATCAGGAACCCCGGAAATTCCCGGATTTTCTCGTAAGTCGCAGCATTCTTCTCTTGTCTCCCCTCAAATCGTTATTAAATGATGGAGCACATCGCATAATAAAATGCGGCGCAAACGCATGGAAATTTCCACCAATTACCTCAAACGCATGGAACTTTCCACCGATTGCACAATAGTTGTCTTGTAGGTCCGAACTTCCAGACAATGCTAGCAACGTTTCTTTTTTCGTTTACGCGGTGCAGAAGTGTAGCAAAGTTCCGAGAATTTAAAGATAACACGACGCAATTCATGAAGGCTAACCTTGCACGTGTTTTGCTTTGCGTTACAGTTTTGTATCACATCGCATTTTAATTTCTAATTAATTTTATTTACGAGTACTTGAAAATTCGAATCCTTACGACATTCCAAGTAGGAAATTCTTGTTTCCAATCAATCCAATGGATAGTTTACAACTATTATATTGGAAAAGAGTCTTGTGCAGGAGCACAACTTACAATTAGTTCATCGTAAACGCACGGACAATTTCCATTGGTATTGTACAACAGGTATCTTGTAGACGTGATCTTGCACGTCCGAACTTGCACACAATACTTGCGCTTTTTTTCGTTTAAACGCCTCACATTTAAGCGAAGTGTAGCAAAGTTCTGAACGAAGTGTAGCTAATTTCCGCAAATTTAAAGATAACCCGATGCTATTCATCGAGGCTGACCTTGCGCGTGTTTTGCTCTGCCTTACAGTTTTGTATCACACTGTGTTTTAATTTCAAATTTATTTTTATTATTAGTACTGGAAAATTCGAATCCTTACAACATTCCTAAGTATCAAATTCTTATTTGCAATGAATCCAATCAATCCAATAGAGTGAATAGCTTTAATATTGAACAAAAATCTTCTGTCTCATCTCAGTGGTGGAGTTGGAGATTAAAATAAAAAGTAAAATGAAGTAAAAAGAAGAAAAAAGTGCGCAAACGTAAAAATGTTTTTAAAACAAAAGATCCTGGCTGCAAAAAGCTGGTTTTCGTTTTCAGACGTCTGTTTTTCACGTTTTACTTTCTTTTCTTGTTTTGTGTCTCGCGTTAGCTCACATTTCCCGGCTAATATAACTCAGTGGTTTAATCGCACGTAATAATTTTTGTCGTGCAGAGGCAGGCAGCAAACAGACAATCTAGAATTAATCTCTCGTCGTCCGTGACGAGGAGGCAGAAATAATTTCCGATTGTCACACGTTTCCTACATCCGGCTTCATCACGTTTCCCATTTTCCCGATTTTCCCCCGATACGTTTGCGGTTTGCACTTTTCAGTGAACCACCGACGGACGCCGACGGCTCAACAACAATTTATTGCAAATTAGAGAGAGATACGTCCAGAGTTTTTTCTTGCAAGTCTCCGGTTCTCCGCACATTTATTACTTTCTCTTCCCATTAAAGTTGCCCTGCTCCGCAGTCGCAGCGAAAACAATAAATACAGGACATATATATTAAAAACAGAAATAAAATGAACGCGGCGGAACAAACTGGCTGAGGGCCAGCAGACTGTACGGCACGGAATAATATATTTTAAAGTCGGACAATTAACGTCGTCATAAAAGAGAGAAGGATGTTATACTGCGTGTTGTGACGGTGAGAGACGGTGAAATGGACTGTTGTGGAAACAATTTCGACTTTTACGGCAGTTGCAGTTCCTGAATTACCGACGTGCATATTTATTCGCGGATGAATTGTCTTGCAAAATTGATGACGAGTCGCCGTCGTCGTCGTCATTCGTTATTCGGTTGAAAACGAATGAGAATCTTTATTACCTTTCATTTTATTACCTTGGATTCATTTACTCTATTCCAAATATAATTTATAATATAATAACAACATAATAATACTCGACTCTAAGGTCTACGAGCAGTATAGGTTGTTCGAACTGTGTGTACAGAGGCTGCTAACTCTTCAAAATCAACCGACGGCGACGCACGGGAAAAAAACAATACACACCGTTTAAGGTAAACGGAACTTGCCTCCTAAAAATGATCGAACATACACCTGAATTGAAGCCCAAAAATAAAATCGTAGTGTAAATGAAGTAAGGTCAACACCTCAATTAGGCTTGAGTGGACGTGGACGGAATATTTTGGTTTGGTTTGGTCCTAAATCTTCCAAGCAAGGTAAGGCTGGCGCAAAAATTTGAAATTAAGGTGTCAGAACTGAAATTATAGATGGCTAGGCAAGTCAGACCAATGACCAAAAAAAAAAAACGTACAAAACCTGATTTAAGTATTTAGAATGAACACGGTTCAGAAACATTTTCAATTTCAGTAAAATGTAAAAGCGATGGTCGAAGACGGATTCAGGACCAGCCCGGGGGTAGGGTTGCCAACTTCAAGGTTTCACAAATCGGGACATTGGCTCTGGAAAATCAGGACACGTGCAAAACAATCGGGGGGTTAACTTTTTAAAACTGTAAATTTTTCCAATTCACTCGTCGACCATGAAAACTGAATAATAAGTGCCAGCTGTAGACTATATTCATCGATGATCTGCGGTATCAATGTTGCCAATAGGCTCTCGCATGAAGTCCGAACGAATTATCACTAAAATGTCACTAGACAGACAATTTATTAAATTTTCACCAGAAAAAAAAATCAAATTGGCGTTTTATTTTGGCTAATGGCTAACGTATTACTCTAGGCGTACTGGGATTGGCAGCACTGGTCTCAACATTAAAAGACCCTTGAAAATTACGAAAGAAAACTGGATTTTATCAAAAACATAAACAAAAGACGATGGACTGATAATAAATAAATATAAGAAAAGTTGTTACAGATTTGAGAGCGCGCTTGGTGAGGCGCACGCCGTTCTCACTCAGTTTACGCACGTCGCTTGCAGCGTTGGTCTCGTTGATGTTATTTCGAAAGGTTATTTGGAACCCCGTTTTCTTCGGACTTTGGCGCTGTAAGGGAGTTAACCCCGTCGTTGTTAGGGCAAATTTGTTTAACGATGTGCGTTGTTTGTTCACGAATTTTGCATGGGGTGAGTCTTTTTTTCTTGCATTTCTCCGTCTCTGTATGATCGCCATTTTGTCGACCACGTATTGTTGTAGGTGGCGTTTTATTAATTTGCTGTTGTTTCCTCTTTTATTTAAGCAACTTGAGTGGGGTCGTCACATAGTGGAAGCCGTTCGACTCCAAGAGAGTAATCCGACACCATTGTTGATTTGTGCCTTTTGTTTCTGATGACGACTACACTTTCAACGCCTAGAGAAACTCAACCATCCGAGAACCGACGCAGGTGTGATCCGTTTGGACCACGTAAGCGATAACCCTTTCTGGTTTTTCTCTTTCCTCTCATTGGCTACACCCCGACTTCGGCGTTACGCGAAGAGTGACGCATGGCGTCAGCTTCAGTGACTCGGATCTGAGTTCATGTTTTGTACGACGCGACGGTACAAAGATTACCCTTTTCTGGGTCTTGTAAAGCTGTTTATTACTATTTTTATTAATTAAAAGTCGGCCGAGCAGCCCGTCAGGGTCTCTACATGATTTTGTGAGTTGTGTTACGAGCTTTGTCGGCTCAAATAAATTGCTTTTTGGCCGATTCATTCATTGGACTTCTGTTCAAAAACCTTGGGTTGTTCTACCTTTGGGAAGAGAGGTCCCATCACCATCTTCAAGGGTACGTCATCGAGGGTCCGAGCGGGTCTGAGGGAGTCGAGAACACCTAAGAACATTCATTCCCGGCCGTGTGTTCTTGACATCTTTGGGATGCGTAACCACCGCTGGGTGGTGCGCTTTTCCGTAACACCTTTAGAGATATCCCACGCCGTCTCCACTGAACGGGCACCGTTACGCAACTCAAATTTTCCATCTTGTTTTCGACAGGACGACCGACCTGACCTCTGGGACCGAGGTAAGGCCCTCTTCATCTCTTCTTAGTGGGTCAAACGCGCCGAATTCTCGTTTCGGGTTCCCGAACGAGAGAAATGTTACAAAATATGAGACGTTTCCTTCTTTGAAAGACACAAAATATAAGTAAATAACGAAAATAAAAAAAAAACAAATTCGATCGGCGGTAAAAGAAACAAAACCTTCGATTGTTTTCTAATATTTTTGGTTCTAAAAGAGACAGGAACCGATTGTTTTTCATTCCTTTTTCGTTGAATTTCTGCTGTTTCTTCAATTTTCTAAAAAAAAAATTGAAAAAAATGCGAGATTCTCCTTTGTCAGTGTGGATAAGGAAGAATGCTATTTTTGTGTTTTTAACATTTTTATGTTTTTAACAGAGTTTCGCCAAATTGTCTTAATTTAATCTCGCGTAATAGCAAAGGAGTGCTCTCTCAAGAGTGTTCTGGAGGACCAATGAATTAAAAACGTTGTAATTATTTTATAACGGATCCCACCGCTGCCACCAAACAGAAAACAATTGCGCTAATAAAAAAAAAACAGTACAACAGCAGTACAAAATAAAAGAAACTGAAGTTGAAATCGGGAAACTTCCTGTATTTTAAGATTTTGAAGTTCACGGCCATTCATGACTTTCTGACGATGTAAAAGATGCTTTTTTTAAACAAAAATTGGTGAGTGGTTATTAGATCAGTTATTATTAAAAGAAAAAGTCACCAGATATGTGAATAAACTCGTCGAAAATCATCAAAATTCAGAAACAAAATAGAAAAATACAAGAATCCCTAAATCTAGTGACAAATTCATTAAACCGGCAACAGTGCGCGGTGCATGGGATTTGACGCGCATTTTTCTTTTGAGATTTCTCAAGTCCAAAAATGCGGGACACGGAGCAAAGATCGTGAATCCGGGATATTCCGTAGAATTAGGAATGGTTGGCCACCCTAAGTCCGGGGCCTGTAAAAATAAATTTGCATGCATCTGCGTGTACTACGTGCTAAAAGGACAGGAAAAAAAAACGAAAAAATTCTAATCCCGAAACCCACCTACTTAATCCCTTTTTATCTTGTGCATACTCGAAAAGTAATCGGCTTATAAAATATTAGTAATAATCTAAAAGCGAGGAATTATCAAAAAGGTCTCTAATACCCCCGGGCGGCGTACTCGACGTCGTTCTTGAGTTCCGAGCATTTGTGAGGGTCGGGGTGGGAGGGGGTTACAAAATTACACAAAAATCCCTCGGTAAACAATCGCGTGGCGGAAAAAGACGGAAAATCCGGGGAAGCACCGGCGGAAGCAGAGACACAGCAGATATCGGACTTAATTCTGCCGCGAGGAGGTGTTGTTGACTCCTGCGAACGTCAGGATCAAGGATAAGCCGCTTAAAATACAGTTCGCACACGTAGGTATATAAGTCGTATGGGGGATGATGCCCTTTCAGCACACACTCATTCCTAAATTAATTATTTTCACTAAAACGAATCATCATTTCTTCATTTTGTATGAAGGAGGAGAGAAGACGAGACAAGAGGGATTGATTGAACCACCTGAACGAATGAGTGAAATTGTAAGTCCTCGCTCTCCGAGAGGAGGAGGAGGAGGAGGAGGAGGACCTTTTAATAACAATTCCGCGACGTTCTTTGAGCGAGTAATCACCATCTTTATAAAAGTACACACTGAGCTTATACATTTTTAATATTTCTTAATGGACTAGGAATTTCAATATCTACGCGGAAGGAAGATGGAGAAAGTCGAAAGAGTAACTTTATTACACTTGCAAGTTTCATTTTTTTTTTTTTTTGCTTTGGCATTTACATAAAGCACGACGTTCACAATTTTATTATTGCCCTGGTACTAAACTACTCGCAATCAGTACGAATCAAATGCAAATAAAGAATTCCTCGCTGAAGAATTTTGCGCCGATTATTTTTCTTATTTCGAAAAAAGAACGCATCTCAGTTCTACCCTAACTATTCTTTCTTCTGTTGCACTAATGTATGTAGTTTGAATGTCATCAAGTTTGGAAAGCCCAAAAAATATTTTTGGTCCACTGTTGCGTCTCTTATGTTGCCGGTAAAGGCCTCGAACTGTTACTGTTAAAAAGAAAAACTGGTTTA
The DNA here is from genome assembly GCA_036172665.1 of Prosopocoilus inquinatus. Taxonomy (NCBI): domain Eukaryota; kingdom Metazoa; phylum Arthropoda; class Insecta; order Coleoptera; family Lucanidae; genus Prosopocoilus; species Prosopocoilus inquinatus. The sequence goes on along the minus strand of CM069871.1, from coordinate 8,697,669 downwards.
GGGTGCCTCGTCTCTTATGTTACCACTAAAGACCTCGAATGAAAAAAAGAAACTAGTTTAGAGGCTTGTTCTGTATCCAAAGTGTTAAATTTAAAGGGTTGTTAAATAGTGTTGCTACGGTAACAACCAATCATGGAACTGTATTGTAAATTTTAAATGACCTCTAAGTTTTAACAACCCGATAATAAGTTACAGAATCCTTCCCATAGTTTGTCTATTTAATTTCCATTTAATTAAAAAAAGGACTTGAAAGTTGGGGCGGATGTGATCCGAAATGATTTTCACTCGTTAGTGGAGGGGTTACCAACGGGATCGATATCATCGACCCTTTGGGGGTCGATGAACCTCTAGGGATCTTTTAGAGAATCGAAGTTATGATTTCTTGTCTAACGGAGGCCTCTCTGAATAGTTTATTTCAGAAAAAAAAACATCAAACATTTACGAATATTAAATAAACCTAAAGTAACGAACATAAGAAATGGGACACTATTTTGTTCCTAAATAGCGTGATGATCTGATTCGTGACGAATTAGTCTTACATACGTCAGAGCCTGGCGCGTCAGGTCTCGACGCTTCGGCGACATAATTTTCTGTGCGAAGAAAGTTTGATAGATATCCGGCCGCCGTTCGCTTAGGTTTAAATAAATTAGTTAATATTCTGCGTTAAAAGAAATAGTGTTGTAACGTTTTAAATAAATTAGTACGTTAAGTACCTCGAGTTTTTTATTTAAAAATGCATAAATTATAAAATCAATAAAAAAATAAAATAAAAAGAACCCTAAATTCGTAACAATAGTATTCAATCTTAATCGGCAGTTCTGCCTTTACTTCTAACATAAATAAAATACAGACAAGTCGAATAAAACAAAAACAAATAAGGATCGTCGATGAAAATAGGATGAAAATAAAAATTGTGGCGTACAACTCAATAAACCAAATCTTTATAAAAACTGACGAATTTAATTACAAGAAAAAGTTAATATAATGCCAAAGTACGATCAGTTGACAATGAAAAATTAAAATAACCTCAAATAAAAGAGTAAAAGAGAAAAAGAACGAAATTAAAGTGTAAATGAATTACACTTAATCGAGTACAAAGAAAAAAAGATGATCAATTCATGATTAAAATATGAAATGATACAAAAAAGAAAAAAGAAAAGACAAAATATGATTAATTGATGGCGTATAGCTCGAAAATGTTCGTTCTCCAAAAATTTAATTAACAAAAACAAGTCAGGAAATCTCAGAATCTTTCTCCCCCCCCCCTCCAAAAAAAAAAGAGGGCAGGCGCTTCAAAAAATTGGACCCCGTCACAATAGTTAAAAAATAAAAACAAAACAAAACAAACGAATTGAAATTAATAAAAGAAAGAAACAAAGATCGATCAATAGATTATATTAAAACTTTATATAAATATGTACAGTCAAATAAGGAATTTAAAAAAAAACAAAAGACGATCGGGACGAAGATAATGGAAAAAAAAGAGGTTATGATGTTCTCCGTGCGGTATGCAATTGCAGTGTGGATTGTAGATTTTATAAAAAAAAGAAGAAAAAATAAACAAGGAAAACTAAGAAAAGACAAAAGACTAAGAAAAAACAAAAGATTGCAGGATGTGTAATGAAAAAAAAATTAATAAGGGCAAATAGAATCACAGTTTGTCATAATTTAACAAAATTATTTAAATTTAACATTATTAGTATTTCTACACATGGAATAAAAGAGAACACAAAAATAGGGAACTCGAGTATAAGTAAAACAAAACGAACAAAAGACGATCAATTGATAAAAAAGAATCAAATGATACAAAACAAATAAAATAAACAAAAAAATTGATAGTTAAAAAAAATAAAAACAAAAACAGACGAAATGGAATAAACAAAAAAACAAATGTCGATCAATTGATTAAAACTTGAATTAAATATGTATGGTTAAGGAATAAAAATTAAACAAAAGACGACTGGAACCAAGATAAGTCGAAAATAAAAATTCTATAAAACCAATTGAGTCAAATTGAATCAAGAGCACTAACGAATTTGAACAAAGAAAAAAAGAGGTTATGTTTTCCATGTGGTGGACAATTGCAGTTAAGTTTTTTTTTTTAAATAAAGAACCAGAGAGAGAATCAAATTAAATAATTCGAATGTGTATAAAATAAGTCAAATCGAATCACGAAAAGATCAAAGACGATTGAAATGAAGACAAATAAAATCGTAATTTAAGAAAATTTAAATTAAAAAACACTATTAGTAAATCTACAGGTACAGTGACGATTATAAGTAATTTGAAATCGAGATTTCTAAAAGTAAACAAGTTTTATTTTTATGATTTTGTGAAAAAACAAAAGTGTAAACCAAATTAAACTCTTTGTTTTACACTTTTATTTTCTCACAAAAACATCGATCAATTGATAATGAAAAAAAATCAAATCAAACAAACAAAAGAAGAAAAAAACAAAAAATGACAAATTGAAAGTTGCAAAAAATAAAGACAAAACAAATTGAATGGAACAGAAGGAAAAAAAAAGATCGATCAAGTGATTATATTAAAAATTCAATGAAATATGTTTAGTCAAATAAAGAATAAAAATGAAAGAAAAGACGATCGGGATACAGAAAGACGAGAATAAAAATTCTGTAAAATCAACTAATTGTTAAGAAGTCAAATCGTATGACGAATTTGGACAAATGAAAAAAAAAGTTATCAAAAAAAAAAGAAAATAGTAATTCGAATATATGTACAAAATAAAGTCAAATCGAATCAAGAAAATATCAAAAACGATTGGTGTATAATTAAAAAAAAAATGAAATGACGATTTAACAAAACTTAAATTTAACACTCTTAGTAAATTTGTAAATCTACAGGTACAGTCATGATTATAAGTAATGTCTGCCCAAAAAAAATTTAAATCGAGAACAAAAAGTTAAACAAACACGCTTTTTTTATTTGTGCAAGTCCTCCAGCTTCAGAAACGGGAGTATTTTTCGTGTGTGTAAAGCGTTCCATGGCTTTATTACTTCCAAACCTCCTAGCCGTTGACGGGGCAGCATTGTCGAATTGTATCCCCGACACCGAAGCGTATCTGAAGTGGATACCGACCACCCCCGAGAAATATCTCGAGCGCTATGCGAATCCACGACCTTACGACTGCAAGGCCGGCCCCCTTTTCGTACAAGGAGTTTCATGATTTTACTTCCTTTTGTTTTTACCTGCTTGCTTTTTCGTTTGCCTGTCCACCTATTACAGCGGTCAGAAGGCAATTTAAGATTTGCAGGGAAGACATTACTGACTGTACATTTGAAAGGGAGTCGATATACATTTTTAATTTCTTGTGGTCGATGGGTCGATGCTTCAAAAAGGTTGGGAACCTCTACGTTAGTGCAACAGCGTTTGAAAGTTGGGGCGGATGTGGCCCGAGTTGATTTTCACCCGCTTACAATAAGCCTGTTGCTTTTTGTATTGTGTTCAATTACTATTGTTTTTTTTTGTGTTGAGAAACACCATTGCATCCATTGACGTCCTCGGTTGATAATTGGAGAACGGAAACTCGTACATGAGACCGGTGGAAGGGAGCCGTAAGAGCAGGCGATCGCGCGCTTTCGCGGACTGCCTTGATTTGAATGCTCAATCCTCAATTCATCGTAGCAGGAAGCATAATTTATATTTGGGCCGACTTTTTGCTTAATTTTTCTTGAGTTTATTATTTAAAATAGTGCTGATATAATAAAAAGTATACTCAAGAAAGAAGTATTAAAGCGAATAGTCGGGCCTACAGCTTGCCGAATTAATTCCGCTTCCTACTTCGATGAACTGAAGACAGCGTTCAAATCGAGGCAGGACGCGAAAGTGCATGACCGCCAACTCCTTCGGCTCCCTGAAGTATTAAAGCGAATAATCGGTTGTATAGCATTACTGACTGTACATTTGAAAGGGAGTCGATAAAATTTTTTAATTTCTTGTAGTCGATGACTCGATGCTTCAAAAAGGTTAGGAGCCTCTGCGTTAGTGCAACAGCGTTTGAAAGTTGGGGCGGATGTGGCCCGAGTTGATTTTTTGTATTGTGTTCAATTACTATTGTTTTTTTTTTGTGTTGAGAAACACTATTACATCCACTGACGTCCTCGGTTGATAATTGGAGAACGGAAACTCGTACAGGAGACTGGTAGAAGGGAGCTGGCGATTACGCGCTTTCGCGGACTGCCTTGATTTGAATGCTCAATCCTGAATTCATCGTAGCAGGAAGCATAATTTATATTTGGGCCGACTTTTCGCTTAATTTTTCTTGAGTTTATTATTTAAAATAGTGCTGATATAATAAAAAGTATACTCAAGAAAGAAGTATTAAAGCGAATAGTCGGGCCTACAGCTTGCCGAATTAATTCCGCTTCCTACTTCGATGAACTGAAGACAGCGTTCAAATCGAGGCAGGACGCGAAAGTGCATGACCGCCAACTCCTTCGGCTCCCTGCCACCAGTCTCCTGTACGAGTTTCCGTTCTCTATTGATAACACATAGAAATATCCAATAATCTTAAGATTAAATATTATTAATGATGGAATGATGAAATTATTGAATTACGAATTTTTCCAAAGGCTTTCTTTTTAAACAAGCTCAACATTTGCATACTTCAACATTATTATTTTTTAAGCAACGAAAATTTGTGTAACACTAAATTATGTCCGGCCATAAATACTTCGTCGATCGCTTGATTTAGTATTGCGTAAAGAGAAGCCTTTCGAAACCTCTCGCCGTGAATATAAACCGTTATTATTAATAAGCGGTTCTTTAAATTCAAAAATGAAAAAGAAAAAAAAATTAAAAGCGTAATAGAGTGAAGTTTATTAATAATAAGGCGATCGTTTTTCTTGCGGAGGGGTGGAGGGGGGCAATGTCATCAAGAGCGAGGCCCGAGAACGAGAAGAGAAGATACATAGTAGCGATGCAATTTCGTTTTATTTCAGCTCCTTATGAGCTGAGATGATATTTAGAGAGTTGGGGGAAATTGCAGCATATTGTGATTTTTTATGTCGTCGCTCGTAAGGAAAGAGTTCAAGAGCAATCATAGCGTCTCAAGCGTCTACACCGCGCCATCTGCCGCCTCGTGTCATAACACTATATTTATCGACGACGCTCGTGTCTCATCTACGCTACGCCCGCCATCCATCCCCTCGAAGTTTGCAATATATTTCAATACAGTCTCTTTTCTTTGCACATTTTATTTATGCATGTAATGAATGCTAAGCATGTTTTTCTACGAAAATTTTTACTCTCGCGAGAGTTACTCTGCATCTGGCGAACGGTTTTGCAGTCTTTTCAGAGAATTCTACCCTGTTTACGTTAACCTGGCGACGAAAAATAAATTATCTTGCAAGTAAATGTCAGATCGCTACAATATTAAAACTCTCTCTCAAATTTTAGTATGAAACAAACAATCAAATAACATTAGAGAAAAGAGAAAATGATAAATCCTTGTGCTTGGAGGATGGTTGGAAATCACCGTCACATCACATCACATCACATCAGACGATACGATCATTGTGTATCGTCGTGATCATTTCCTGAAGAAAAGTGCTTCTGGAATCCAATACTTTAAAGTGCACATTCTATAACTGACCAGCAATGTCCAATGAATTATAAATACCTAGATCGCCGAAAACAAACTGACGAAGAAAAAATAAAATAAAAGAGAAACGGTTGAATGTGTGCTGTTAAACCAAAGCAGCAGCAAGGCACGTGTCCGGCTAGGCCATTTCAGGTCACGTATAAATTGGTTTCGCTAGCAACTGACACAAGGTATGGCTGGCGGCCGTCGCTTGTTTTCGGCCATTGTAGCGGAAACTGATCTGCGGTTATCGGTCGGGCCTTGTTATATAAGCTCGCACAACAACTTCATTAAACTCTGACCACTACAGTAGATGCTGACCACAGGCGAACTCGGCCCATGCAAACAAGTGGGTACGAGCGAAATCCATCGAGTGGAAACATTTAATAAACGTGCTGCTTATACTTAAAGAACAACTGGCCGACCAACCCGCAAGCCACACGGTGCAGAAGTTTCCCGTGGAAAACGCCGAACTTATTTCCTGTACGAGCACAAAGGAATAAATCGACACTCATTTACAAACTGCATTAAATACCATCAGATAGCTACCTCATGAATCAATTTCTTATAATCTCCAGAGGGTAGGAATGCTTTAGTTTAAGTTTCATTTACATTTTTACGACTGAAGTTCCGCCTATTTGGACGGGTTTGTTTACGAAAATGCGAATTAGCACTTCAGTTTGCAAGAGGCTTGTGAATAAGCGCTCCAGTTTCACAACCTGCGGATTCTTTTTCCGGCTTTCGTGATTGCGCGTTGATTCCTACATACAATGAGACAGTAAAGTTTGGAATAATCTGTGTCAAGCGTAAATTATTGATTTCTAAGAAAATTCCAAAAACAAGACAATTTTTGATTTAAATTGCGCGTTGTTTGGCATTACACCTGAATTGTTACAGGTAAGAGTGATGACGTCACTGAGTTTCTTTAACGACAACCCTCAAATTTGAGTTGATATATTTCGATAGCCCCCATGACTATCAAAATGATGCTGCAAAAATGTTGATCTCTTTCATAAGAAATTTTTTGAGAAAATTAATAATCAAAACTAAACAGCAGATTTTTAATTTTAACGCACAGATAAAACAGCGACATCCTTCGATCGCTTTTTGAACTGACATAGCAGTAGGATAGACAAAAACATTTCATTTCAATTAAAAACTTAGGATCATCATCAAACATCGTAAATGAATAAAATTATCTCAAATTAAATGTTCAAAATGTCTTCTCTTTCGAACAATTGTTTGTTGACTTTTCGCTTAATACTTCTTTCTTAAGTTTATTATTTACAATAATGCTGATATAATAAAAAGCAAACTCAAGAAAGAAATATTAAAGCGAATAGTCGGTCCTATAGCTTGCCAAATTAATTACCATTCCTGGTTCGATGAACTGAAGACAGCATTCAAAACAAGGCAGAACGCGAAAGTGCATGATCGCCAATTCCTTTGGTTCCCTTCCACCAGTCTCCTGTACGAGATTCCGTTCTCCATTGATAACACATAGAAATATCCAATAATCTTAAGATTAAATATTATTAATGATGGAATGACGAAATTATTGAATTACGAATTTTTCTAAAGGCTTCTTTTTCAAACAAGCTCAACAACATTTGCATGCTTCACCATTATTATTTTTTAAGCAACGAAAATTTGTGTGACACTAAATTATGTCCGGCCATAAATACTTCGTCGATCGCTACGTTTCTGCTGAGGAAGCCTCAAACAGGGCTGAAACAGCTGCTCGAAGTTTTCACTGCAATCAAAAACGATTTGCAACATTTTTTTTTTTTTAATTTTAGCGTTCTCCAAACGCATTTCATTTCAATTAAAAACTTAGGATCATCATCAAACATCGTAAATGAATAAAATTATCTCAAATTAAATGTTCAAAATGTCTTCTCTTTCGAACAATTGTTTGTTGACTTTTCGCTTAATACTTCTTTCTTAAGTTTATTATTTACAATAATGCTGATATAATAAAAAGTAAACTCAAGAAAGAAATATTAAAGCGAATAGTCGGTGGTCCTATAGCTTGCCAAATTAATTACCATTCCTGGTTCGATGAACTGAAGACTGAGCATTCAAATCAAGGCAGAACGCGAAAGTGCATGATCGTCAATTCCTTTGGTTCCCTTCCACCAGTCTCCTGTACGAGATTCCGTTCTCTATAGATAACACATAGAAATATCCAATAATCTTAAGATTAAATATTATTAATGATGGAATGACGAAATTATTGAATTACGAATTTTTCTAAAGGCTTCTTTTTCAAACAAGCTCAACAACATTTGCATGCTTCAACATTATTATTTTTTAAGCAACGAAAATTTGTGTGACACTAAATTATGTCCGGCCATAAATACTTCGTCGATCGCTAAGTTTCTGCTGAGGAAGCCTCAAACAGGGGTGAAACAGCTGCTCGACGTTTCCACTGCAATCAAAAACGATTTGCAACATTTTTTTTTAATTTTAGCGTTCTCCAAACACATTTCATTTCAACTAAAAACTTAGGATCATCATCAAACATCGTAAATGAATAAAATTATCTCAAATTAAATGTTCAATATGTCTTCTCTTTCGTGCAATTGTTTGTTGCATATTTAAAAAAAAAAAAAAGAAATTCTTCATAATTGATTGTTTCTCGCGTGACCAAAGCCAGCCTGGTAGTTAGGAACTAGGATTGGCAGCACTGCGAAATGTAATGTTATAGTAACTCTCCACATCGATGAAAGGCTAAACGTGCAGAAAAATCAGGCGACATTTACTGGAGTCATTAGAAAAGGACACTAAGTTTTCGACACTAAGTCAGGACGAATTTTTTGTTTTCGGTTTTTTTTTTTAATAATAATAGGTCTTTAATGTCAAATTTACAATGCAATGCGATAAGACAGAGAAGGAACGAAAAAAAAAGTTTAAAATCATCACTTCAGCAAAAAATAATTGACAATGATTTTCAATAGATGGCGCGCCAGTATTTCTAGTTTTATTTATTCGAGAATTCTTTTGAATTTTTCCGCTTTACGTATTTTTCACTACTTTCTTTTCAATTGGCGATTAATAATTAAGTTACACAACAGATGGCACTTTACTACAGATGTCTTGTCATAGTTTCACTACATTTCCGATTTTTCTGCCAGCGTTAAATTAAAAAAAAATAAGTAAAAGGGAGAACAGATAATCTTCCTTACAGGAAAAAAAAAACAATTGATTTTATATATTTTTAATTTTATATATTTTTCTTTACTATGAAAGAAGAAAATTACAAAAGCGAAATTAAAAAAAAAAATTGAAATTTGAATAAGACATAATAAACTAAACGACGCGGCGCCGGCGCGAAACGAAAAAACGTTTTAAAAACGAAAGAAAAACAAAACGACAGTCAAGTTTAAAAACCATCTTAAAAAGGTAGGAAAACAAAAGACGATCGTTCAAAAATAAAGGGAAGTAAATCATTAACCAGTCTTCTTTTCAAAAATGTTCTGATTCACAAATTTCCTATTTTTTTTCCTGTGAAAGTTCGGATTTTCAGTGTGTAGAGACGTAGTTTTTCGTAGGAATTAAGTTGCGATTAAATTATATTATAACATGCAGTGTTTCGTAGGAATTAAGTTGCGATTAAATTATATTATAACATAACTTAATGTACTCAATTAAGAAAATTTGAAATTCGAAACGCGTACAAGGTCACAATGAAATGAGTCAAGCAGGGCACTCTGAGCATTTCTTATAATTTTGGACACGATGCAGCATGCGTACGCTGAGAGGATGAGATCGAGTGGGCGGAAGTCGCAATATTACCCCTAATTTCTGCACTCAATTAAGGACAATTTTTGCATAGCAAGTGCAATATCCAATATTCCCCACTTGCCTAGCAATTGTGAAAGGGAATAACGCTTAATTAGTGCGGGAGCGTATAAGAAGTCGGTCTTTCTAATTCTTCGAGTAAAGCCTCTTGACCTTATTACGCGTCGTGATCCTCATTGAAAGAATGTTTATATTTTTTTTATATTTAAAATTTTGTTTTTCAATCAGTCAGTTTCCCCAGTTTGAAATTAATTTCGCGGATGAAAATACCAATGCTTCACGAAGTGCTTTTTATAATCAATTTAATCGTAACCGATTTTATTAATTTAATTTAAATTCTGTTTTTCTGAGTTGTTGGGCGCCACTTTTCTTTCGGTTACATTATAAGTAAAAGTTGCCCCACGTCGGACGCCACTTTTGATCTAGTGGTTATGTGGTTGATTTTAATTAATTAATTAAGTTACATCCAGGGTTCTTTCCATTAACAAGTACACCGTTTACTTAAACAAGACGTCATGTAAATCGTTTAAGTTAGTCCCGATAAAATAAATAATATGGAACATCTTGTACGCAATAAAGAGATTGTAAGTAGCGTCTGCACTTAACAGAATTAACTGCCCTTACCTACTTATTAAAAATATTGCGCAAACGCAATTGCTCTCCGCTCTTGCAAACGAGATAAATTTATTGGCCGTACAGATATTATTAATACATAAAACATGAAGTAGTAAATAAATTCCTCGAGCGAAGGAAGTGGACGTTTACGCGCGCACTTACTTATATGTGGCACGGAACTGGTTTATTTAAATGCATAGTTAATTAAAACTCGCCGCTTTTCCAAAGCGTACGCGCCTGTTTGTTTAAAAAATAAATTCCACTTCTTGCCACTGAAATAATTCAGGCACGAAAGGCGCGGCGGATTTTTATTGCTGCCTGGGCAGGCAGGCCTGCCTATAGCTGCTGGAAGAGAACAAACCGGGATAACGTAGCGACTAGCGACATTGTGATTTCTCTAAAAATTAAATTGAATTAAATTAAACGACAACGCGGAAAATTAATAATTAATGGGACAGGGTGATTAACATCTCGGAAATAAATCGCTTGCTTGCTGGATTTTAATAGTCTGCGCGCGGAGAGAAAGAGAGAGAGAGAGAGAGACAAAAAAGGAAATCAAAATTGCTTACATAAATTTAATCCTGCTTTGAGGAATCTGTTCGTTTTTAAATAATTTAAATTAAATGAATTAATGAAACAAGGTATTTTAGTTAGTTTTCCACATAGAAACATTTTAATGTGCGTACTGAGAAACTGGTTATTGGATGTATGTAGTCATTCTTTCACACTATTTTTCTAATTCCTTCTTGTTTTTTTTTTTAGCTACATACCTTCTATGGTCATCTTTTTTCATCAATCCGTAACCCATCCTCGTCCTTACGAAGTAAAATCTTATTACACCACATCCCCTTCAAGTCTCTTTAATTGTTCGTTTTTCAGTGTATCCCAAAATATTATAACTCATCCTCTACTTCAAATTGTCTCCACCATATCGTCACTGACCTTGTGCAAGAAACTTTTTGATTTTTTTCCACTACCATCTTGTCGCAATATTACCCCTAATTTCTACACTCAATTAAGGATAATTTTTGCTTAGCAAACATCCAATGTTCTTCACGTGCTTAGCAATTGTGAAAGGAATTGTGAATAATGCTTAATTAGTGCGGGAGCATACAAGAAGTCGATCTTTCTAATTCTTCGAGAAAAGCCTCTTGACCTTATTACCCATCGTGTTCCTCGTTGAAAGATTGTTTACTTTTTTAATTTAAAATTTTGTTTTTCAATTAGTCAGCTTTCTCAGTTTGAAATTAATTTCGCGAATGGAGATACCAATGCGTCAGGATGTGTTTTTTATAATCAATTTAATCGTAACTGATAGTTGAAGTTTGTTCTTGTCCGATGAAAATAGTAAGTAGAAAGTTTTTTTAATCTCAAACCGGACAGAAAAATGAAGGGAAACACACTCAACGTTTCGCTATAGATTTATAGTTTCGTCTGTCCGGTTTGAGATTAAAAAAACTTTCTAGTAACTGATAGTGTTTTAACTAACGATAAAAATTTCGAATTTTTCACTTCTATGATTATTCGTCTTTCAATTTCACTCATATGAACCTTGCTCATTGCTTGAGGAGTCATTAGTCTTTGTACATTCTGTTTTTTTTTCCTGTTTCCACTTTTCTCTTTTACGAATCCTTTATTGATTGGACAATACTTTCCCGTGATACGTAAGTGAAGGATGCAAAAATTATCCTTAATTGAGTGCAGAAATTAGGGGTAATATTGCGACTTCCGCCCAATCGATTTCATTCTCTCGATGGACGCGTGTTGTGTCGTCTGCAAAAGTCTAAGAGATGCTCAGTTTCCGCTGCCTGATTCATTTCATTCTGACCTTGTATGCGTTTCAAATTCATAGATTACGTTACGTTATAATATAATTTAATAGCAGCTTAATTTCTGCGAAACACTACATCTCTACGCACTGAATATCCGAACCTTTACAGCAAGACAATTAGGGAATTTTTAAATCAGAACATTCTTGAAGAAAAAAATGATTACAAATTGAGGTTAAGACACACGTAAATCTTTTATAATTGGTACGTTTTGAAGATCGATTTCTTGTAAGGACCCGCTCTACTTAAGCACTTTTCCCTTCCTAACTGTTAAGTAAAGTGGGAGGAGAGGGGGAGAATTGAATGTTGCATTTGCTACGCAAATATTATTTTCGAACACAAACTTAATTAATCGTAACCCCCGTTTTTTTCTCATTCCAACCGCCCCACCCGCCGTTTTAAATTTAAATTTTAGTGCATTTTTAGACCATTCTTAGATTAAGATGTTGCTCCTGCGCACGCTCACCTGCACGCACACGTAAGTTCCGTTTCCCATTTTAAATTTAAAGAATTTAAAGATTCTTACTTCTTCATTTTGTAAATTAGACACTTGATAATGCTAAGTTAACGAAACCGGTCATGCTACATATTGAATTTACTGACGTAGAGCGATACCGTTGTTTTTTCTTCATTTTTCCTTTGCACAAAATATCCTTAATTGAGTGCAGAAATTAGGTGCAATATTGCAATTTCCCTAACTTCGACTCCGGTCTGCACTGCGTCGGGCCGCGCGCATCTCAGATCCAGAAGACTTCGTCGACTTATTTCATTCTGACCTTGTACGCGTTATGATTCATTACGATGTTATTTAATCGCAATTTATGCAGTTTTTAGAAAAAACCAAGCATTTCATCTGTACGTACTGCTTTAAAAGTTGCTCCACGTTGGGCGCCACTTTCATGCCACACGACTAGGTTCAGAGAGCAGAAGACACGTTACAGGTAATCTTGTCATATTAAGATGAAGAAGAGGGCTTTGTTTTAACGATTTCTTTTTTAAATTTCGAACAATTAGCATCCAGTTTCAGCTCTACGTTTTCTGCTAGTTAAAATGCAGATAATTTTGTAAAATGTGGAAAATATCATGCAGGGTACACTACTCAATCAGTTGTCTATGGTCGCTTACAAGTCGGAAACACAAAAATGTGCCGAAAATATTTACAATTTAACTTCAACTTTTACTTATATCCAGGGAAGAGAATTCAGGCCATTTATTGTTGCACGCTTTTTACGCCGTATGTATTATTTACTCCTGCCACCTTTCTACGACCTCCGAAGCGATAGATGCACCGAATTGTTATTAAGTGGGAGGGGAAGGAGTGCAATCGTGCGGTGCGAGCGTTCGCATGCTGTGGGCGACGCTGATACAGTCCGAGTACTAAATTTTCGTACCGTTCGCTGAAGAAGCGGCCTGAATTCTTTCCCCTGCTTATAACCGTAGTTTCTCAAATTTAATTCAGTTTTCATTGGTATGACATGGGTGGTGGGATATCGCGATCAATGATTGCTACACATCCCGTCAGGATCTGTGTGGACAACACTGAATGGGAAGCAGTAACGCGTTCTTAAATTATTTGTGAGAGACTGTGCTTATAACTAACGGTTTTCTTTTTCTCTCTCTTCTTTATTGAAGGAAGGCGGTCGAAAATTTAAAAAAAAAACTCATTCCACTAAGTACGTTTCGGGTCTTCCTTAATAAAGCAGAAAGAGAAAAGGCAGAAAAAAATACACAGTCACGGAAAACGAAGAAATTAAAAGGAAATCGAAATAAAAGTGGCGCCCAATCTTGGTCTATTTTTATTTATAACCTAAAAGTGGCCCCACGTTGGGCGCCGCTTTTATTCATAACCACAACTTGGTTCTGAGAGCATCATGTCAATATGAATCAGAGGGCGTTATTTTTTTTTAATTTCGTGTATTGTTTCAGCTTTGCAGTCTGTGCAGGTGAAAATGCAGGTAATTTCGTAAAGTGCGGCGAGGCGGCGGCGGGTTTTCGTTCAGTCTCGTAAATTTACCTTTTGTTTTGTTATCTGAATGTAAAGCGTCAGAGTGCCTTGATGTATGGGCGGAGACACCGGCAAGTTTCGAGATAATAATTTAATAGTGTCGCCTGTCTGGTGCGGTTGCATGTGTGTAAAATGCACCGAATCCGAAGGGTTGGCCGAGGGCTTGCAAGACGACGGACGGGAGGGGTGGTCGACGGATGGACGGCGCGGCGTGGCGGTTCGAAGCCAGTGACAGGACAGGTAATTGGCAATCCACGATACTAAATCGATTAACTCGTCTGAAACTGCTATCGACTCACGTCACTCAATTACTGTTCCATAGCCTAGGCAACTCCAAAGTTTCTCTTCGAGCCTCCCCCGTCATCAACTCCCAACCACCCACCCTCCCAATCTCTTACATACAATATGCCTGAATAATTAACTGCGCGCACATTGAATTATGTTGCAGGTTGAGATAACAATTGAATTGAATCGACGAGTGCATAATGGTGTTCAGTCCAAATTGATTGTGTTGAGAAAACAACAAATAACTTCCTGGATTTTTATTTTAAGTGAATTATTGGCTTAAAATTCTTTCATATATGAAGCTTCCTGAAGCTAATAATTACTTAAAATAAAAATCTAGAGAAAGTTATTTGTTGTTTTCTCAACACGTAAATTTGGACTGAACACCATTACGCACTCATCGATTCAAATCCAATTCCTGAATTTATTTTTTATTTATTTTTTAAGTCGAAGAGGGGCAGAGCTTTACAAATACAGGAAAAAAAAAAGGAAGAGGACCTTTTTGATATTTATCGCGGCTTCCGACGAGGAGTGAAGGAAGCTGACCCCCCTCCTCCGGCTTTTCCTCCGTCCGTTGGTTGGTCGTCTTAGAATGCATCAATCTCGGGATTAAAATACCGTCGGCCACCCTTCAACTGTTTGCATTCAATAACCTAATATGCTGATATATGTGTTGTTGTAGACGGAATAATACCGTAATGCCCGTGCCACGTTCGATCCCCGGCCTTATTTGCTTAAGTAAATCGAATTTCTGCAAATATTTAGTTTGCGACGTTGAATGATCAGCAGCAGGGTTTTTTTTTTTGGTGCTGCCCGCTTTTTCAAATCACCCTTTCATGCCTCTTATTCAACCCACCGACGTCCAAAAAAAAATATAAATTCCGTTTCTTAATCTAATTAAATCGTGTTGGCGTTTCTCAATTTGCTTGCTCGCCACGAAATTCTATTCTATTTTATTTTTCATTCTAATCACGTTATTAAAAACCTATCATGCAAAGTAGTTTGAAAATAGTAGTATCTGTGACGTACACAATCAAATTGTGAGTATAAATAAAAGCGGACCCACGTTGGGCGCCACTTGATTTTAACCAGAAATCTATCTTACCATATTTTATTAAAGTGATTTCATACAAAGTAAAAGTTGGCAAAGATCGCCGCAAATATGTGAATAACATCCAAAGAATTATAATTTTTGTAAAATCAAATGCATTTTATTGTTTTTTTTTTTTTTTTAATTTAGAGAATGATAATCATTTTTGTGACTTACATGCGACTACACACCCCCTCCCTTGCATTATGTAATGTTGCAACCCGTCAAAAGGATCGTAAAAATTTCCTTACACCTCCCTCCAATTTAAGCTGCTTAGACGCTAGCGCCCTGCGTGGAACGGCAATTAGCGCCGTTCCGAATTCGATCGCACAGACGTTAAGGTTAATTTTTACGACATCGATGTTCAAATAGAAGACTCGTCGTTTTTTCGTAATAGATTTTCATATTATAGTAATAGATGTCGCCACCATAATCCGCCACTGTAACGTCGACGTATTACACAAAAATCTACCAATAAAATAAGGAGCTCTTTTTTTAATCTGGTGGCGTCCAGTGGACTGCGGCTGGCGCGCGGTTTATTTAAAATGCATACAAGCAAGAGCATTCACAGCACTCTGGACGCCAAATTAAAAAGAAAAATAAAACACCCGATGTAATATTGCATTTTACGGAATTCATTTTCCTCTGGCATCCAGTGGGCTGTGACTAGCACACGATCTTTAAAATGGTTTAAAATTCGTACAAATGGAAGCATTCACAGCACTCTGGACGCCAGATTTAAAATTCATTTTGCTCCACGATTTTTTCTTTTGTTTTCGTCATTGTTTTTTCTTCTTTACTTTTGCGTTGGAACGATCGTCTTGTGTTTTACAATTTTTCAAATCGACGTTCGTTTTCGTCATTCTTTTTTCGTTTCTTTCTTTCGCTCGTTTGTTTTCCGTTTCGCGCTGTTTACTTAGTATTGAACTAGAACACAGTCACTACAGCAGCGCCATCTCTTATATACTTTTTTAATCGATGATTCGAAAAAAAAACACCTCTTTATTTTGCTTTCGAACGATCGTCTCTTGTTTTTCCATTTTCAAATCGGGGTTTTAGTTGACTTTTGTTTCAATTGTTTACGCGTTTTCTTTCGTTCGCTTGTTTTTTTCCGGTTCGCACTCCGTTTGTTTCTTTTATTTTTCAAGTTTCAATATTTACTAAAATTTCGCGTTTCATTTTTTCCACCGATTTATATTTTTTTACCAACACGCTTGTAATCAATAGTGTTTTCTTTTTCCCCTGGAAAAATGATTTTTATTTATATTTTTAATTTAACGCTGGCAAATCGGGAAATTTGGTAAAATATAAACAGCACCTGCAGTAGCGCCATCTGTTGTACACTTTTTTGATCAACGATCGTTGTCTGTTCTCTCCGTTTTTAAAGGACGTTTTTCTTTTAATCGGTTTGTTTTCCTCTTGTTTCTCCAATGCTTGTTTTTACATTCACTTGTTTTTCGGCTCTCAATGTCACAATTTCTCTTTTCATGTTTCGATTTTATTTGAATTTCGCGTTTCATTCTTTTACTAACGCGTTCGCGGTCAATTGTGTTTCCTTTTTTCGTTGGAAAGATGCTTTTAATTTGTTTATTTGTTTAATTTAACGCTGCCAAAGGAATCCGTAAATTTGGAAAGCTGTAGCACAATGACTACATACATCAGCGCCATCTGTTGTACACTTTTTTAATCGTTGATTCGAATTGATGTTTACTTTTTCGTTCGCTTGTTTTTCGGTTCGCACCCTTTATTTATTTATTTATTTATTCATTTCGATTTTCTTTAAATTTCGCGTTTCATTTTTTCATTTTCGTTATTTGGAATTTTTACTAGTGCGTTTGTGGTCAATTGTTTTTTTTTCGTTCTTTATAATTTGTTTATTTTTTAATTTAATGCTGACAAAAAATCCGTAAACTTGGTGAACTATAACAACGACCATTGTAGCGCCATCTCTTGTATACTTTTTTAAGTGTTGTTTCTAAAAAACGCCGCCGCTATTGCTTTTTTCTTTGTTTTGCTTTCGCACGATCGTCTCTTGTTTTCCAATTTTCGAAATAGCTTTGATTCGACGTTTCTTTTCATCATTTCCTCGTTTTTTCGTTTCTGAAATTCCTGTTTTCTCAGTAATTTTGGTTTTAATTTTTTTTTTAATTTTGCGTTTCTTAATTGATTTCATTCTCTATTTTTTTCCTTTGTGTTTTGCTGTTGTTATTTTTTCCGTAAAGATTATGGAATGTCGACGGGTTTCTCACTGGCTGTACAAATAAAAGCTTCTTTTTTCTATCGCAGAGAATGCAGGAAATAAAAACAAAAAAGTTTGAATGAATCGTTGGAAAAAATGTAGTGCTATCTACTAAGGCGTTTATTGTCAATTGTATTTTTTTTTTTTTATTTGAAAGGTGATTTTCATTAATTTTTTTAAATGTAATGAAGGTAAAACAGAAGCGGGGATTTGGTGAACTATAAAACAGCAACTATAGTAACGCCAACTATTGTATACTGTTTTAATCGATAATTCAAAAAATTCGAAAGAATATAAGAATAAATGCAAATAGGAAAACTAGCGCCATCTATCGAATACCCTATTGACACATGCTTCATGCTGGAAAAATGAAACTTTTTTTTTGAAAACTTTTTTTAAATTTGGACGGATTTACGAAATGTTATTGCTATCTATAGGTGTTCTGTTTTGAATGATAGTAGATAGATAGACAACAGTAAATGTCGCCTGATTTCTCCGCGTCTCATTTGTTCTTTTCTCGTTGGAAAAGACATGTATTAATTCTTTTTTAAAGAAACGCAGAACAAAAAAAAATGAATAGATTTTCGGAAATTAAAAAAAAAAATGAATACAAGTGCCATCTATTGGTGTCAGCGCAGTTAATTTTAGAAAATGCATGCCACTTTTTTGATAATAGATGGCGCTAAATCAACCAAACTTAAATTTACTGAAAGGATCAACCCCATTTAGAAGAGTACCTAGAGAGCTGTTATAATTAGTTACAAAAATATTAATGTGGGCTGAAGAACATCTAAGGGGAAGTGAAATTAAATATTCCCGGCGAGCATGCGGAATGCCAAGGAAACAGAGAGAGCGTGCAGATTGCACAAAGAATGTCATATAAAAATTTTTCAGACCCAAGAAAAAAAAAACTAACTAAACATTTTATGAATAACAACGAACCGGCGGCGGTCGTCGTGCAACTAGAATTTTTTTTTTTTAAGGGTTGGTTGTGAGAGCTCGCTCTAATTTAATTTCGCATGAGCCTTTGTTCTACAGAGGAAAGGACTTTCCTCAAGAAACGCCACGCCACATGAAAGAGGAAACAACAGCAAAACAAGTGAAAAAAAGTATTAAAAGCAAAGTTCTGTTCGAGTTGTGTATTAGTAACGATCCCAGAATTTGTCAGCTGCCAGGAGGATTCTCCTCGGACGGGAAACCACCGGACGTGCGATCGACATTGTCCAGATTCCTTCCGCCTTCTGTCATATATTGTCTCTCTTGCGAGAGACAAATTGCTCTTCCATAAACGTCCTCTTCCTCTTCGCGAAACCCGGGGGGATTCTTTTTTATTTCATTTCACCGAACAGCTACTAACTAAAATACATACACTCCTATAGTATTTAGGCGAACAATCAATCGCTCAATTATGAACGTATACTTCTAGAAGAAAAAAAAAATAATAAAGCTTGTCAAAACTTGGGCCGTGCTTAATCATCGTCGGTCGTCAAGTAAGAGACGACCCTATACAGACCATTAATTTGAGATCCTTTGGGAGACGTCGCCCGAAGAAGAAATTATTAATTAGTTGTCGTAGCTGAAGTACTTTGAAAAGGAAATTACTGGGATTCTTCAAAAATGTCGCATTACTTAATGAGCATTAGATTGATTATAACGATGGTTTAATTGCACAAAAAAAAATTATGCTGCGTAATTGGATGTAATTAGCAGAGTATAATTAAGTATAAGGAAGGACGCGACAAGACACGCTGAGATAAGCTTGTGGACATGTTCGGGAAATTTGCTTGACCTTGAAAATGTCCTCAATCACTCATCGTTAGTCAAATATGTCTTGCGACATACTTTACCAAAAAGCTCGTTTTTTATGGCTTTTTTTATTGTATAAGGTTAGCTCGTTGCGGGCGCTTTGTATTCAAAGGGAAATGGAATGAAAATTCCTCAAGGACGGCACGACTTGTTAATAGCATAGTTAAGTATAGCAATGATTAAAAGAAATGCGATTCCCGGCAAGCGACCCCTGGCGGTACAGTTAGTTTAAATAAGGATCAGGTTCGTACGATTTTCTTACTTTTCGTCGCATATTTTTCAAGCACTGCTGTACGGAGCTTTTTCCGACAGTAAAATTTTCACGGCGCCGCCTATCAGATAGGCAACTGTATATACTCGCGAGTATGGCCGGTAGTATAAAATCAAATCGATTGACTTTTCTTAAAATATTATTTTTGTCATCGATCTTATACCTTATTTTCTGAAGCCCTAGTTTCTTGACCTAATTTTTAAGTCATTTATCTGTCCTGTACTTGAATAAAAAAAAATTATCTAAATTAATGCAGCCTTTCCGATTGAATAAAATGATCGGTTTCTACATTAATCAATCACGTGAATACGTATTATAATCTGCCTTGGCCTAAATTAATTACCAATCGTAATTACACTCAATGCATTAATTTCAAAATTTAGGAATTTCTTAAATAAAAAAAGTTCTTAGTAAAAGATTTGTTTGATTTTGTGAAAAACTATACTATTACCGCAAGACACCCGTGACATTATGGTTGCCTACCCACTTAAGCGGTTCCACGAATAGTTGCTCAAGATCCAGTAAGGCACTGACCCTGGCATACTTCGGCTGCGAGTCGTAATTGAAGAGGCGGCCGCGTTCCACTTTTAGCTATGCCAGCAGTTCTCAAACGATTTAGTGAAAATCTGCCATTGCATTTTTCTCGAAAACTATTATGTACATTTATGTTCAGAACATATGAGTTCAATCGTTGCCATTTATGGTGGAATATTGCAGGTTTAAATATTTGCACACGGTAAAAGAGCACCCTATATAATCAAATTGATAGATTTATTTACTTCTTTCTTACAATATTATTTTTGCCATCGATCTTATTTTATTTTCGTCGTCGTGTATATGATAAAATTTTATAAAAAAAAAAAAACTTTACTGAAGTTATTAATTAGAATTTGATATATATTTAAGTTGACATTTGATAAGGAAGCATAAAGAAAAATTAAAGAATACTTTTAAAACGACGACAATCATACAAAGAGCTCGGTCGCTCAAAAAACAAAAAAAAAAGGAACCAACGACCTTCTTTATAAGTAGGGAACGGAATTATATATTTCGTTCGATTAAATACAAACGAGGCGGCAAACGTGTAACACTGCAGCGACGTGTGAATGCACACTCTCTCTTTGCCGCCTCGTTCGAAATAAACCCGAACAAAATATACAATTCCGTCCTGTATTTATAAGTAAAGCTTTTTTCTTTTTTTTACTCACATTTCTCATCGAACAAGAATCAACTTCATTTATGACCCTCTTTACATTCGACAACATTGGGATCGCTTATTTATTTAACATAGTTTTATAAATAAAATACACAATAAATATTTTCAGGGCGTACAGGGGACAATACATTTGCAAGAAAAAAAAGCTTTCAATGTTGTAGGTGAATGCATAAAAAAGAATTAAGGAATATTTTTAGTTCGCCCATTCGCATTCGCTTCTAAAGTTTAATATTTCAAGGAAAATGTTTATAAAGAGCACAATAAGAAGAAAAAAAATCGTATCAAATAAACGAATTCGAATAAGAAACTTGGGGTGGTATTATATTTCATGGAAGCGAAGGGGGAGTTTTTGTCCAGTTCATAACGAAACGTCTGTAAATCTCTCGTTTTGTTTATGTAGGTGTTTACTCCCCTGTATACAAGGCGAATTATTTCCAGCGTACTTCTTTTTTTTTGTTATGCAAATAATGGAAATTTATTTGAAAAACTTTATCTCTCGGACGCGAACTTATCTTTATTAACAGATTCGGCGCCCAGGCGATAAATTTTTGCAAGAATCGTCGTCGCGTCGCGTCGGTCGCCTTCGGATAAAAACAACTTTTGCGTCGAAGTAAACTCTTTAATTACGTAAATCTGTCTCTCCCTGTATAAATAATGTCCTTTCTCCGTTTGGTCGTTCCTTCTACAAGAGAAGTGAATTTGCTGCAAGGATGGATGATCGTCATGATGGCAGTGATCTCACATCAAAGGAAGGAAAATAGTAGAATAGTAACGTGGAAAACTAATATTCGATTAAAATTTCACAGTTAATGAACGTCATCACTAAATGATCACTAATGATCCTCGTCCTCGTCATCATCTACTTGCGAGACTCAGTTAGTTTTAATTCCAAGAACTTCGCCGAAACGACACAAATTATTTCTTCCTCCTTACTCTCCGGAGCCAAACTTCGACAATAACTCCGGAAACGTTCATCGAATCCGTTCCAGGATTACGGATTAAATCGGCCGTGAGACGAGAGAGAAACAATAATTCGCAGATTCGCCGCCGGATGTCCTTTTTTCACCCAATCATTTTGCATCTCGACTTCGTCTTCTGCTCCTCTTCCAATTGATTTATTAATTTCAGCGTGAGCTGAAATACGTCTAGACTTATGAAAAAAAAAAAAAAAAATAGAAATAAAATAAGCCGTTTCTGTTTCATAAGTTCTTTCATCCTTCCACTTTAAATAGTAAGGCTTGTGACATTATTTATTAACTTTTCGACTATAACCACTTTGTCTTATTTGTTCTTTGTAAATGCATAATAAGCAAGCCGGAATAAATTTGTAGGAATGCATTTAATAAAATTTAAAAAAAAAATCAAAGTGTAAAGACAAGCACATACGTCATGTACAGTTGGTTGCATATACGTGTTTGAATGACGAGGTTCTCCGGGCAGAAATTTTTCATGGAACCGCCTAAATAGGTAGGCAACTGTAATGTCACGAGTGTATAACAGTATAATGGTTTTTCACAAAATCAAGCAAAGTATTTTTTTTTTAATTAAGAAATTCCTAAAATTTAAACAAGTAATACACTGAGTATAATTACGATCGGTAATTAACTTAGGCCCGGTCTTTTAACTCGTTCGTAAACTTAGAATGAAGATTAAATAATTAAAAGGCAGATTATAATGCGTATAGATGTGATTGATTAAGATTAAGATAGAAGCCGATCATTTTATTTAATCCGAAAGGATGCGGAAATCTAACAGGTAATTTTTTTTTATTCAAATACAAGACAGATAAATTATTTAAAAATCAGGTCGAAACACGAGGGCTTGAGAAAATAAGTTATAAAGTCGATGACAAAATCATATTTTAAGAAAAGTCAATCGATTTGATCTTATACTACCGGCCATACTCGCGAGTATATACGGTTGCCTATCTGATAGGCGGCGCCGTGAAAATTTTGCCGTCGGAAAAAACTCCGTACAGCAGTGCTTGAAAAATATGCGACGACAAATAGGAAAATCGGACGAACCTGATCCTTATTTAAACTAACCATACCGCCAGGGGTCGCTTGCCGGGAATCGCATTTCTTTTAATCATTGCTATACTTAACTATGCTACTATTAACAAGTCGTGCCGTCCTTGAGGAATTTTGATTCCATTTCCCTTTGAACACAAAGCGCCCGCAACGAGCTAACCTTATACAATAAAAATGCCATAAAAGCGAACTTTTTGGTAAAGCAAGTCGCAGACGTATTTGACCAATAATTAGTGATTGACATTTTAAGAAAAAAAAATTAAATTAGACAATTTGATTTTATGCTACCGGCTACACTCGCGAGTATTTATGGTTGCCTATCTGATTAGGTGGTGTCGTGAAAATTTTGCTGTCGAAAGAAGCTCGTACGGCAGTGCTTAAAAGAAATGCGATGAAAAGTAACAAAATCAACAAAATTAACAACCTACTTTACAAAACAACCGGAAACAACCGGGTGTATGTATTTTCCCGCCCTCTTGCCCTTAGAAGCAATGTAAGTTGCCTACCTTACAATGCTAATAGGCGTAGTCAGCAATGCGCGTTCCATATGATTATTATTTCTATGGTCATTAACAAGTCTTACCGTCCTTAAGGAATTTTCATTCCGTTTCCCCTCGAACACAAAGCTCCCAATGTGCTAAGCTTATACAATAAAGAAAAAGCATAGAAACGCACTTTTTAAAGGTAAAGCATGACGCAGACATGTTTGACTGACCATGAGTGATTTCATCTTCAAGGTCAAGCAAACTTTTCGTGCCTTTTGTTGCGTCCATTCCTTACACCAATTTTCCAAATAAAAAAAAAATCTCTTTAAGCTGCTTTTCGTGCTTGGAAGATTTGGTATTTGGAGATTGCTGCTATTGGTTATCGTCGATCACGTGGCTAATGATAACCAATAAGTTTCGCCAAGTGAACGGCGAAAGAAATCGACAAACAGCCAATTCTCCAAACCTCCAAAGCAGGATAAGCAGCTTTACTGTGTAAGGTCAGCATACACGACGTTCTATTGAAAACGTCATAAGGGAGGTGTACAGTTGGTTGCATATACTTGACTGAACTAACCTTATATAATATTTTTTAACGATTTTTTTTGGACAAGAGTGAAGCAGACGTGCTTGATTGACAATGATTGATCTCGTGATCGACAAATCGTGTGTAAGGGCCACCCTTTCAATCAGGGTTTAACTTTAAGTTCCGATTTATTCCTATGGAGACAATTGTTCTTACAATCGTGCATCTAAAATAATGCTGCTTCTGTTTTGTTTAGCTACAAAGAGAGAGTATCAGTGGTCATTGTTTAAGTAGAATCTGTATGTTGTGATCAGTTCGGTCCGTTCATAATAATTAATAATAATGTCGTGCGTAATTTTTATTCACGGTCTTATAGCACAGGTCAGTGATAAATAACAATAGCGCCAGTCTCGAATTAATTGCATGTATGCAATTGGCATTACAATAAGTTGTTTGTCTAATTTATCCTTGATATATACAGGCAAAGGTTAAAGATACAACTGTTTGTTTTATGTCACATTTATCATCATGTGTTGTTTCCACTCCTCGCTCGCTTTTTCAGTCCCGATAAAAACCATCAATTAACTTCATTAACCCAAAAGATATTAAGTGTTATGCTTAATCTGGACTTGGCAAGATCGAATCGAGATAGCCGATGTGTATGCACAATGTGCTCGTTATTGGAACGCTCGCTGTTTGTTATCCGAGTCGTACTTTCTTAACTAGTACAAACATGTTTGTTGTTCTGTTGATTTAAGAAGTACTTGCGATGATGATAAAAGATTCGTAATTATAAATATTTTTATGTAACCAAACGGATAAATTTAGTTTAACCTTTTTACGTCCTCGTCCTGAAATATAATATGGATCTCATCTCATCTGACAACATCTGTTTAGCGTTCGAGTTCTACTAGTACGTACATATAATATACGATATGGATGGAAAACAAGAAGTGACAATTGCAAGATGTCTTCTTTTTTTCTTTCTTTTTTGCTTTCTCGTCAGTGGTGTGGATCAGGATCCTTGAGTGAACAAGAACAGTACGAGCGAGAGTCAAAGGCCTCAAAAGAAAAAATGGGTCAAGTCAAAGGAGAGTCCCACTCGTCGCATAACTGCGGTTAGTTCATCTGTCATAATAACGTCACGTCAGTGTCTGGCCTGTTGCTGCTAAAAATGGCATGGTGAAGACTTGGTCGTGTTGTTGGAGGTCATTGGCCGGAGAGAACTGTGTCGGTGCAATGCGGTGGTGCTGGGTGCGACCATGCACACTCTGCACACGCCCTGAAAACTTCTACGGGTCTCACCTTACCAACCAGCAAAGATTAGCATAATATTACAATCATATAACAACAAGCAGTCCAATACCAGACCATAATCCCAGTTTCCTATCGATGATGCCCACAGAGAGAATATTCTTATCTGCGCGCATACATTTGTGACTTTATTAGCATTTCAAAGTGCTGCTAATAACTGTACTTTGCGACGTGCATTCAGTCACTTTCATATTTTCTCAAGAGAAGTAAACAAAGAAATAACTCGTTATTTATGGAAAATTTACATATGTATAAGCATTAAGGCCAATTAATCATAAAGTCGATACGTTTAGTACGTGTATTCAGAACGAGCTCGAATGCTCGACAGGCAGTTATCCGAGCAGAATAGAAAGCTAAACGTGAACTTGTTTTATCAGCGTTAACGCACTTAAACTTCCCCCTTAGTTATCCAGAAGAAATTGTTGCCACACGCCAGGAGATCTAATCTAATCTCATTTTAAATCTTGACCCCTAAAGATTTTGAAAGAGGCAACCCATTAAACAAATGGTCTTCTCCGTCTTCCTGTCTTCGAAGTTTATGCCCAACGATTCCATTGGTCTCCCTCTTCTTCTCTTGACTTGGAATAGGCATCCCATTAGCCATACCAGAAACAATATCTTTTATCTAGAAGAAATTGTTGCCACACGCCAGGAGATCTAATCCCATTTTAAATCTTGACCCCTAAAGATTTTGAAATGGGCAATCCATTAAACAAATGGTCTTCTCCGTCTTCCTGTCTTCGAAGTTTATGCCCAACGATTCCATTGGTCTCCCTCTTCTTCTCTTGACTTGGAATAGGCATCCCAGAAACAACATCTTTTATCTAGAAGAAATTGTTGCAATTGCAATTGATTGTAAATCTTAACCCTTAAAGATTTTGAAATGGGCAACTCATTAAATAAATGGTCTTCTCCGTCTTCCTGTCTTCGAAGTTTATGCCTAAATATTCCGTTGGTCTCCCTCTTCTTCTCTTTACTTGGAATAGGCATCCCATTAGCCATATCAGAAACAATATCTTTTATCTAGAAGAAATTGTTGCCACACGCCAGGAGATCTAATCCCATTTTAAATCTTGACCCCTAAATATTTTGAAATAGGCAATCCATTAAACAAATGGTCTTCTCCGTCTTCCTATCTTCGAAGTTTATGCCCAACGATTCCAATGGTTTACCTATTCTTCTCTTTACTTGGAAAAGGCATGCCATCAGCCATATCAGAAACAACATCTTGCTCTTTACATAGAGTCTTCAGGTAAAACCGAGAGCCATCATGTGACTCACATAAATAGGTGGCGACCAAATCAGAAAAATAAAATCGGATTTATGTTCCGACTTCAGAAAAATACCATTGATAAATAATAACTGGGATGGTCCTCTTCGTCTTCCTGTCTTCGAAGTAACCACGTCTTCAATTTATACCCTACGATTCCATTGATCTTCTCCTTTTTTTTTTCATTCCTAAAGATTTCTGAAAAGGAACACCATGTCTTCAATTTATACCCAACGATTCCATTGATCTTCTCCTTTTTTTTATTCCTAAAGATTTCTGAATAGGAACACCATGTCTTCAGTTTAAGCCCAACGATTCCGTTGATCTTCTTCTTCTCTTTATTTGAATAGGCGCAACCAATTAACCAAATGAGAAACAATATCTTGCCCTTTACATACAGACTTCACTTAAAACTGAGAACCACCACGTGACTCACATAAAAACACAGCCAAATTAAAGAAAAATCGAATAAGATTGACGTTCTGACTTCAAAAAACAACATCGATAAATAATAATAGAGGTCTTGGGTAAACTGGGGTTCTCTTCTTCGTCTACCAGTCTTCGAAGTAACCACGTCTTCAGTTTATGCCAAACGATACAATAAGGTATTACCCAAACGAGGTGCGAAAAGAGCGAGATGGTTAGGACATCTATCTGAAGGTAGGTGGGTAAAAAAAAGTTCTATTAGGAGGAGAAAGAGGAGGAAGAAAACGAGGATGTCCCGTGAAAAGGTGGTTGGAAAAAATTTTAAGGGATCTGAGAGAAATGGAAGTAACCGATTGGAAAGAGGAGGCCAAAGAGGCAAAGAAGACAAAAACCTCAAAGCCAAGGGGCGCTAGGCAAAATATATGTATTGCAGCAATAATTTCTTCATTTGACCTAAATTTGTTTCAGTTCCAGGTTTTTGAAGGTCTTCTTCGCTTCGTTCTTTTTGTTGTCAGAATTTTCTCAGTTTACTGAATCAGGTCTCGTACTAAGTATTTTCTCCTCTTTACTTCGTTCCATGCCTTTCCTCTTTCTTGTCAAGATTTTCTCGTGTTGTACTGCCCCAAGTCTTCTGCTCTTTGCATCGTTCCATGCCCCTTTATATCTTCCTTGTCGTATTTTTTTTTGTTTTATACCACCTTAAGATCTCCTCCTCTTTGGTTCGTTCTGTCATTTTCTCTTTCTTGTCGACATTTTCGCTTTATAGTACCTCGGGTCATTCTAGGTCTTCTCCTCTTCTTTGCCTCATTTTATGCCTCTCTTTTATATACCAGGTTTTCTCCACTATTAAACTGTCCCATGTCTCTCTAGATAATTAGTTCAATGCCTTTCTTTTTCATGTTTTTAAAATTTTCACATTTACCTGCCCCAGATCTTCAAAGATTTTGCTCTCTTCTTTGTTTTGTTTCTTCTTTATCTTTACTTATCAAGTTTCCTCCTATTAGACTCTTCCAGACCCGTCTGGGTCTCTCGTTCTCAGTCCACGTGCCTTTCTTTTTCTTATTAAAAAAATTTTCGCATTAAACTACCCCCCAGGTCCCTATAGGCCTTCTTTTCTCGTCTTTGCTCTGTTCGATGCTTTTCCCTTTCTTATCAGGATTGTTGGCATTCTACTGCCTCGTGTCTTTCTGAGTCTTCTTCTCCTTTTTACTTCAATTCAAGCCGTTCCCTTTTTTGAAAATAAAAATCGCATTAAACTGCCTCAAGTCGTTTTTTATTCTTTTCAGTGAGGACCCAATCAATTTATTAAATCCAAACCCCCTCAAGTATTCTTCCAGAATATTTGCTTTTTGTGCGACGATATCTTTATTCTTTTTCTCTTTGCTTCCTATGAGGTGTTTGTGTTTTTCTTTTTTGTCAAGACTTTTCACATTAAACTGCCCCAAGTCTCTCTTCTCTACCTCGTTCCATGCCTATCTTTTTCTTGTCACAATTTTTTCGTTCATTCTCCCTCAAGTCTCACCAGATTCTCTTCTCCTCTTTTTTGCTTCATCTCAGGTCTTTCTCTTTCTTGTAAAAATTTCTCGCCTCAAGTCTCTGCAAGTCTTCGCCTCTTCTTTACTTCATTCCATGTTTATTTCTTACTTGTTAGGTTTTCTTCTATTCAAGATTTTTGCATAAAACTGCCTCACGTCTCTCCGGGTCTTCTCTTCTTTACTTCGTTCCATGCCTATCTTTTTCTTGTCACAATTTTTTCTTTCATTCTCCCTCAAGTCTCACCAGATTCTCTTCTCCTCTTTTTTGCTTCATCCCAGGTCTTTCTTTCTCTTCTCGCCTCAAGTCTCTGCAAGTCTTTGCCTCTTCTTTACTTCACTCCATGTTTATTTCTTACTTGTCAGGTTTTCTTCTATTACACTGCCTCAGGTCTTTAAGTCTTCTTCTCTTGTCTGCTTCGTTCCACGCCTTCCCCTTTCTTCTTAAAGATTTTCACATCACATTAAACTGTCTCAGGTTTCCTGGGTCTTCTTTTCTTCTTTGCTTCATTTCAAGCGTTTTCCTTTTTTTGCATTACACTGCTCCAGGTCTCGTGAGGACCAAATCAGTTAATTAATTCAAAACTCCCTCAACTGTTCTCCTGATTTTTTTTTTTTGGGGTAGAGTGAGATTATTTTGTTAAAACACAGAAAGAGGGGGAAGAAGACACTGAATGCAACTCGTTTAGAAAACTGTTGATAATAGTTCCCAAGAAATTAATAATTTGGCATGCAAGTAAGAAATATCGTAAAGTGCGTCCCTGCCCTCCTCCCGAACAAAACCCAAAGGAATAAAGTTTATCGATGCAGAGAAATTAAATTACCCTCCTCCAAATATAATAAAAAAAAAAGTGCGCCTCTCCTCTCATCTCGAATGCAGGTAACGGCGCGTCGATGTAGTAAGTGATAAAGTATTAATTGGCAATTGGTATTTATAAGCCCCACGGTCGTATATTGATCGCTGAAGCGACGACGACTTCGACGTCGGGGGAAACCCCCGCGCCGAACGAAAGAGAACGAGAACGAAAGACGCATTCTTTTCTCCATCACCGCTTAATATCCGCGTAATTAACGACACATTACGGATTAATTAAAAGAGTCGGCGGCGGAAGAAAAAAAAAATGAGTGCGTTTCATAAAGAGTTAAGGCGTATTTAAAGCGATCGCCATCTGCACGTAACGGCGTGTTATTAGTTGCTGCCGTTCATCATTTTTAATTTACGCGGGCCGGAAGTAAATTAGAGGGCGCCCCGGATGCGTCCCAGCGCTTATTATCACAAGGGGTGTGTGGAGATGCTGCGGACACTTGAATGGTAAGATAAAGTGCCGCGCAGTTTGAATAAATACCTACGATTTAATAAATACCTTATAACGATTTAACCGGCAGCTTTCGGGGATAAAAAAGAACTTAAACGCAGATGTGGATGGGATGGATGGTGACAATGCGAACGTGAAACGATTTTTTTATGAGTATGATGACATTTGCAGAACTCGGCGTTATCGACTGACTTGACGTATGAGGGTAGAGTTCGTGCGTTTCAAGAAGTACCTATGGGCGGAGCTTAGGTGACGACTCAAGTTGCGAGATCTCTACATTATTTGAAGTTAAAATAAAAAATAGTTCGCGAAACGACTTTTTTATGAGTATGACATTTGCAGAATGCGTCGTTATCGACTGATTTGATGTGTGGGGAGTAGAGCTCGCGTGTTTTAAGAAATACCTGTGGACGGAACTTAGATGACGATTCAAGTTGCGAGATCTCTACATTGTTTAAAGTTAAAATAAAAAATAATTCGCGAACCAATTTTTTTATAAGTGTGGGATTTGCAGAAAGCGGCGTTATCGACTGATTTGACGTATGGGGGGTAGAGCTCGCGCGTTTTAAGAAGTACCTGTGGGCGGAGCTTAGATGACGACTCAAGTTGCGTGATCTCTATATTGCTCTTGAAATTAAAAAATAAAAATTAGTTCACGTCACTCTGCATTACGCAGCGTTGCATGCGTTACGAATTAGTAGAGTGGAAGTAACGTCATAGCCAGACAGAGCACACAATGGGTGCAGAAGTAGGTTAAGTATGTTAAAATGATCGATAGCCCCAATCATTCATTAGCATTTCAGATAGACTAGCTGAGTGAGATCTCGTTGGGTTTTCGGTTCCTAATCCTCTTCTTCGGATCATGACGACGACGACGACGACTCCAAACTCCAACATAGAACAGATGTCCATCTAATCTGGAACGAAGTGGAGATTTCACTCGCCATATTCGCGGCGTGCAATAAATAACGCTAATTGCATCTCCAGAGTTGCAGCTGAACACGTATGCATGCGCCTTGCAACTATATAAGGTTCGATATGCTCGATTTGAAAGGATCGACTCTTCCGCAATGCATTATCTATGCAGAATTTTAAATTCGCACACATCTGGAAGGAGAAGAAATTAAGTGAAGCGGCGTCGATCGAACATTATCTGCAACGGTAACGTCGAGGAGCGAACGGTTCACACGTTTTGCATGCGCATACTAACCAATCCATTTTATATTAGAAGACTCATTTATTTAAATTAATCAATTAATAAACGTACTTCCTCACTATAAAATAACGGAGCAACCACGTAGTAGTGGAAAACGACAGTGATATAAAGAGGGTCGCTCATTCTTTTTTTGTTAATGAGCGACCCTCTTTACATCACTGTCGTTTTCGACAACACCCCAGTACAGTAAATTATAAACATAATGTAAATAATTATTACGTAGACTTATGGTTACAAATAACATCAAAATTTCGATGATCGTTTGGGTGATCTTAATCTCTCTTGACCTTTTGGACAGGTCTTCGAGAGACTTTATGTAATATCTAAAAACTGATATTTATGATGATTTATTAATTTGTTATCACGAGAAGTCATGGACAGAAAGCAATTATTAAATCTTGGAATGCAAGTTTCATGATTGCCCCCCCCCCCCCCCCGCTTAATTGGAATTACATTACATCGTGTTATGAATGATTTCAACTCGACCTAACTCAATCAAGGAACAAAAACATTAAAAAAAGCTGAAACCAAATAGAAATTAAACCCTTCTCAAGGTCAACTCAACTTCTCGAAAGTCTACCGCCGACCTAATTCTACACAAAAACGAGCAATAAATTAAAAAAATGTATAGATATACAAAGTTCAAAACAAAAAAAAATGAGAACTCAATTGGAAGTAACACTGAGTCCAACACAAGTAAAGTGACCCATTCAATCCATCTCAAGGTTAACTCGACCTCTCCAAAGTCTCATAATTCTGTTTAGTTCGATGAAAAAAATTAAAATTAAAATCCTTTTAAATTCGACCGTCAACCTAAATTCTACCCAACTCGAATAAAATACTTAAATTACAAAAGAAAAAAAAACATTTTAAATTCTAAACGAAAAATTGAAAACTAACTGAAATTGAGTCCAACACACGCTAAGCAACCCGTCCAATTCAACTCAAGGTCAAGTCCACTCTTCTAATGTCAACCTAATTCTGCCCGACTCAAGAAAAGAATTCAAAATCAAAGGAAAGATATATATATATATATATTTTTTAATTCAAAACAAAAGATCAAATTCAAATTCAATTGAAATTCTAAAGTCAACCGACGACCTAATTGTAAAAAAATTAAAATAAAAAAAAAATAAACAAATACAAATTTAAAGTTCAAAACAAAAAAATGAGAACTCAACTGGAATTGAGTCCAACACAAGTAAAACGACCCATTCAAACCATCTCAAGGTCAACTCGATCTTTCTAAAATCACCTAATTCTGTCGAGTTCGAGGAAAAAATTTAAAATTAAAACCCTGCTAAAGTCAACCGTCAACCTAAACTCTACCCAACTCAAGCAAAATACTTAAATTTAAAAAAAAAACAAACGTTTTAAACTCAAAACCAAAGAATGAAAACGCAACTGGAATTGAGTCCAACATATTCTAAGCAACCCATCCAATTCAACTCAAGGTCAAGTCTCTTCTAATGTCAACCTAATTCTGCCCAACTCAAGAAAAAAATTCACAACCAAAGGAAAGGTAAGAAAAATTTGAAATTCAAAACAAAAGTTGAAAACTCAATTGAGATTATAAAGTCAACACAACACAAGACTTAACTGTACACAATTCGAGCAAAAAAATTAGAATTAAAAAAAGGAATAAATAAATACGAAATTAAATCTCAAAACAAAAAAAATGAGAACTCAACTGTAGTTGAATCTAACACAAGTAAAACGACCCATTCAATCCATCTCAAGGTCAACTCGACCTTTCTAAAATCACCTAATTCTGTCGAGTTAAAGGAAAAAATTTAAAATTAAAACCCTTCTAAAGTCAGCCGTTAACCAAAACTCTACCCAACTCGAACAAAATACTTAAATTGCAAAAAAAGCAAACGTTTTAAATTTAAAACCAAAGAATGAAAACTCAACTGGAACTGAGTCCAACGTACGCTAAGCAACTCATCCAATTCAACTCAAGGTCAAGTCAACTTTTCTAATGTCAACCTAATTCTGCCCAACTCAAGAAAAAAATTCACAATCAAAGGAAAGGTAAGAAAAATTTGAAATTCAAAACAAAAGATAAAAATTCAATTGAGATTGTAAAGTCAACCGCCGACTTAACTGTACACAATTCGAGCAAAAAAATTTAGAATTAAAAAAAGAAATAAGAAATAAGTAAATACGAGTTCAAAACAAAAAAGTGAGAACTCAACTGGAGGTGAGTTCAAAACAAGAAAGTGAGAACTCAACTGGAGGTGAGTCCAACACAAGTAAAACAACCCATTCAATCCATCTCAAGGTCAACTCGACCTTTCTAAAATCACCTGATTCCGTCGAGTTCGAGGAAAAAATTTAAAATTAAAACCCTTCTAAAGTCAACCGTGAACCTAACTCTACCCAACGAACAAAATACTTAAATTACTAAAGAAACAAACATTTTAAATTCAAAACTCAATTGGAATTGAATCAATCACACGCTAGGCAACCCATCCAATTCATCTCAAGGTCAACTCAATCTTTCTAATGTCGACCTGATTCTGCCCAACTCGAGGAAAAAATTCGAAATAAAAGAAAGTTCAAACAATTTGAAATTCAAAACAAAAGATGGAAACACGATTGAAATTGAGACCAAAACGAGCAAATCCGACCTAACCTAAAAATCCAAAAACGCAAGAAATACAAGAGAAACAATATATGCACATGTAAGCGACGAACTGGAACCTTGTTTGCGTGAGAGGTTCGCCCAGAAAGATTTGGCTAAAATCATTTTGTGATTAAGAATTTTACAAAGGGTTTTTACAGATTTCTTCGTTTCATAAGTATAACCTCAAAACCGAAATTCGTTACGTAACATGGGACGGGTATGTGTCATACTAATTTTAATTCACTTTAACATGATTTTGCAAGGAACCCGAGAGACGTTTTTGTGTTAAACCCAAACGCTACTTATTAATGATACCTAAAACAATAAGGAGTTATTAAAAAATAAATACCTCTTTATTCGCCTGCATTTATGAAGTAATATGCTTTTGGTGGATAGATTTAGATTGAGTTGAGTAGGGTTGACCTTGAAAACCAGTCCGATTTAAATTTTAAATAAACATTTTAATCAATTTCTTTTACTCTAATTTTTTTTGTTTGAGTTGAGTTGACTCGTTGAGCTGAATTCACGATAGGATTGTAAGTTTTGATTTCGCTTTATTGGGTAGAGTGAGATTGAGTTGAGTATGGTTGACCTTCAAAACATTCGTACTTACTTACTTAATTTTAGATAACAAACAATTTCTTATTTCAATTTTCTTTGTTTGGTTTGAGTAAAGCTGGGTTGAGTTGATCCGTTGAGCCGACTTTGGGTGCATTAATTAATAGCTTTTTTAATATTTTTTTCCGGGTAGGGTTGACTTGAACATAATTTCTAATAATCAGTTTTAATTTTTTAATTTTGCGCTTCACTTGACTTAAGCAGATTGGACTTGATTACAATTGAGCGTATTTTTGGCGTTTGAATTTTTGTTTTAAAATGGGCATTTCTAAGTTTTTAATTTTTCTTGAGTTTTAGGGTTTCTTGATTTAAGTTGAGCTGCGCTTAAACCTAGTTTAGTTTTTTTAAAAGAGTTTTGAATCTTTTTTGAGTTATATCTTTTCTTAGGTTGAGTTGAGCCTGACCTAAATCTAGTTCATTTTCTTAGAGTTCTGAACTTAACATAAATTTTGAGTTTTTTGAGAGGCGTAAATTTTCTTAGGTTGAGTTGAGTTGGGTTCGGTTGGAGAGAATTTTTCAAGTTTTGCGATTCGAGTTTAGATTAAGTTGAGTAGGGTTGACCTCGAAAACCAATCTGATTTAAATTTTAAATAATGATTTTAATCAATTTCTTTTACTCTAAATTTTTTGTTTGAGTTCAGTTGAGTCGTTGAGCTGAACTCACGATTTTGTTTTTCTCTTTATTGGGTAGAGTGAGATTGAGTTGAGTATGGTTGACATTCAAAACATTCGTACTTACTTAATTTTAGATAATCAATTTCTTATTTCAATTTTTTTTGTTTGGTTTGGGTAAAGCTGAATTGAGCCGTTGAGCCGACTTTCGGTGTAATAATTAATAACTTGAACATAATTTCTAATAATCAGTTTTAATTTTTTAATTTTGACTTGACTTAGGCAGATTGGGCTTGATTACAGTTGAGCGTATTTTTGGCATTTGAATTTCTTGTTTTAAAATGGGCATTTCCAATAATTAATTTCTTATTTCAATTTTTTTTGTTTGGTTTAGTTCATTTTTTTAGAGTTCTGAACTTCTTAAATTTGGAGTTTCTTGAGAGGCGTAAATTCTCTTAGGTTGAGTTGAGTTGGGTTCGGTTGGAGACAATTTTTCAAAGTTTTGCGATTCGAGTTTGAATTTAATTTATTTTTAAGCTTTAAGCTCTTTTGGGTTCAGTCGATTTAGGTCGAATTGAGTTGGGTTTCCTTTTATAAAGGAATCTTCGTACAAATTTTGTTTTTACAAAAGAATCTAGATTTTTTTTATAATTTCCTCTTCGCTAATCTGCGGATATGGATGGAAAATGTCGTGTTCGAGAAGAAACTATAATCAATCACATCAGGTGGATCCCCTAATTATTTATCACGAGAAGTCAAAGGATTAAAAAGCAATTAAATCTTGGAATGATTCCTCATTAATCACACCCCAAATTACATCGTGTTGCAAACAGTAATATAAGCGACGCATTGGAACCTTGTTTTCGTGGGAGGCTCACTCAGGAAGACTTGGCAAAAATCATTTCATGATTAAGAATTTTACAAAGGGGGCTTTACAGAATCGCTCGCTTTTTAATTATAACCTCAAAACCCAAATTCGTTACGTATCATCGTACACATCATATTAATTTTAATTCACTCTAACATAATCGCAAGGAATCGAACCTGCTAGCAGCCCATTTTGTGGTGTTAAACCCAGACGTGATTATTACTATTACTATTTCCACGTTATTTGATACAATAAGGAATTATTCAAAAGCAAATAGCTTTTTTTTATTTGCCTGAGTTTATTTGCATTTGAATATTTCATCGCATGCACGTAGCTCAGCTTGTTTCGACTTAAATACGGGATGGAAATGCAGCTCGTAAAGTTTAAGCGCCGATGAACTGTTCATTTACAGCGTCTGGGGGAACTTCATCTTCTCGGTTCGAGCCTGAAAAAGCGACTCGTATCCGCCGAACTACTGAAATATTTGCATAGAAGTTTGTTTTTCATGAAACCCGAGTGCGTT
Organism: Prosopocoilus inquinatus; assembly: GCA_036172665.1. Taxonomy (NCBI): domain Eukaryota; kingdom Metazoa; phylum Arthropoda; class Insecta; order Coleoptera; family Lucanidae; genus Prosopocoilus; species Prosopocoilus inquinatus. Next base: position 8,661,542 of record CM069871.1, on the reverse strand, counting down.
TACGTTTGCACACGAAAGTTTACTTTCAGTTTTATCAACGGGTCTTATATCTTACAATTCTGTATTCGTGGATGCATTTTTTGCTTTGTTTGTGTACGAAAAACCGAATGTGAATTCATATTCTTAATTAACAGACTTGGGACGTACGGAAGTTGCTATGGTTACGACATGGCTTTTAATTGTTGGTAATTATTAAATAATGCGTTGTTGTTATTAACATGGAATTTTGTCCTAATTATGTTGTATTAAGTAATTTAATCGAGGTGTTTATTTGGCGTTCGTTAATTGGTCGTATCGCCCGTTTTGGGGGGCGATGTTAATTATCAAATTAAATTTAACATTGAAGTACGTACGTGCGTGGCGTTGAAACGATTGCAAAATAGTGGCGAACGGAAATGCAATCGCACCGGAAGATGATAAGATGCGTAATTATATAACGAGCGACCGAAATACCGCAGCCAACAAACGATCAGTTCGTTCACCCGAACGAACGCAGAATCGACAGCGGCGATAAAGCTCTCTCCGCGCCGCCACTGCATAAAAATGGTCCGCGGTAAAAGTGAACGTCATTGAATTCGCATGAGCAATGATTAATGTTTAAATAAATATATTCGCCGGGCTGACCTGCCGTGAACCTTCGGCTATGCACTAGGATAACGACACCACCAGCTATTATCGAACGCAAGGACATCTAAATTTATGTGCAACGCCTTCTGGCTACTTTTAAACTCTAGTCTCCTAGTGCAACCAACGTGCAGCCAAATTATCATCGGAACTATGAGACATTATTTATAAGTCTACACAATTTCTTCTTAATGTTTATCGTTTTTTCAGGCTTGAAAGAAAAAAAGACCAAGTTCCCCCGAAGACGCGACGCTGTAAATGAACAAAAGTTCATCGACGCTTAAACTTTAAAAGTTATATTTCAATTTTGTATTTAAGTCGAAACAAGTTCAGCTTCGTGCATGCGAACAAGTATTTAAATGTGGGCAATTAAAAAGTTAATTATTTTTCAATAATTCCTAAATATCATGAAAAAAAAGACTATAAATATCGTCTAACTTTAACACAAAAACGTTCGATTCCTTGCAATTATGTTTGACTGAGGCCCAATTTCTTCACCTCTTGATAAATTTATCTGCCAGGTAATATCCTCGGAAACTATTATCGATACAATGGTTTCCAAGGATAATACCCGGCAGATAAATTTATCAGGATGTAAAGAAATCGGGTATGAGTGAATTAAATGAAGCATACGTGTAGTATGAAGATACGTAACGCATTTGGGTTTTGAGGTTATGATTAAAAAGCGAATGATTCTGTAAAGCCCCTTTGTAAAATTCTTAATAGCGAAATGATTTTAGCCAAGTCTTTGTGAGTGAACATCTCACGGAAACAAGGTCCCTGCGCGTTGCTTATATGTATACTATTCGTAACATGATTTGATGTGGTGTGATTATGACTCTAAGGCCTGATATCTCCACCTCTTAATAAATTTATCAGCCAGGTAATAACCCTGGAAATTATTGTGTCAATAATGACTTTCTCTAGGATATTGTAGGGTAGATAAATTTATCAGGCGATGAAATAATCGGGGTTAATTCGAGGAATCATGATACTATTATGTCGATAATGATTTCTACGATATTATAGGACAGGTAAATTTATCAGGAGATGAAATAATCGGAGTTAATTCGAGGGAGCATGGTGAAATCTTCATTTCAAGATTTAGTTACCTTCATCACTTGATTTGTCGTGGAAACTTGCATTCCATGATTTAATTCTTTCATCCCTTGATTTGTCTAAGTGAAAATTTTACGAAAATTTCTTTATAAAAAAACTAACTCAATTCAACCTAAATCGACCGAACCCAAGCTTGCAAAATAAATTGCAATTCAGAAAACTCGAATTGCAAAATACCGTCCACCTAAACCCAACTCCACTCAACCTAAAAAAAAAAATTACGCCTGTCTAAAAACTCAAAACTTATGAAGTTCAAAATTCTAAAAAAATGAACTAGATTTAGGTAAGTCCGACTCAACTCAACCTAAGAAAAAATATATCTCAAAAAATTCAAAAGGTTTAACTGCAGCTCAAATCAACTCAACTTAAATCCAGAAGCCCGAAAACTCAAAAAAAAAACTAAACACTTACATAAGTCAAGTCAAGCAAAAAATTAAATTACATTATTTTATTATTTTATTTTTTATCGTTTTATTTCTTCAAGGCATAGATTGAAGATCTGTAAAATTTATTTGTAATTGAATCTACGCCTTGTGATTGTGTATATTTAATTAATTCATTAAGCTGTATTTGTATATTTATTTTCCACACACAATAAACAAAAAACAAAACAAAAATTAAAACTGATTATTAGAAATCATGTCCAAGCAATCTTAAAGTTAACTCTACCTGGGAAAAGAATTAAAAAAAAAAAAACTAGGAGTATTAATTAATACATCCAGTCAGCTTAACGGCTTTGCCCAACCAAAGCAAAACATTTAAAATAAGAAAAATCAATTAAAATAATTAATTAAAATTAAACATGAATGATTTCAAAGTCAACCCTACTCAACTGAATCTCAATCTACCCAGCAAAACTCTTTTGAATTTTCCTTCAATTGTCCATTTTGTAATTGTTTTGGAGAAATGTAAAGAACAATTACAATTCGAAGAACTCAAGACTGAAGAAATTCAGAATTCAAGGAACTGAACCAGATTTAAATCCAACTCAACTCGACCCAAGAAAACTATAAACTCAAACAAATACATCAAAAACTCAAAAAAAACACCGATTTTAAAATTAAAAAAAAAATTAAAATATGAAGAAACGTTCAATTGTAATCAGGTTCAGCCCGAATCAACTTAGGCAAAAAAATAAAGCCCTTATTCAAAATCAAAACTCGCCGAACCGATTTAAAAAATCGGAACAAATAAAAATAAGCAAATCGTCTGCAAGAAAAATAGAAACGAAAGAAAAATAAAGGAAACAGCAATAAAATGCAAGGCATAAATTGATCACAACCACAAAAACAAAAGACGGTCGACAATACCATGCTGAATGAAAAACAACTTTTCGAACTATTTCATAAATTCGTAGAAAATAAGAGCAAATTGTCGATAATATGGTTTAAAAAAAAATGAAAATAAGAAATTAATAACGAAATACAGTTGGTAAAACAAAAGAACGCACTCGAGACGAAAAATAATTAAAAATAAAACTGGTAGAAAACCAAAGACAAGCGTCAATCAACAAAATGCGAAAAATCAAATTGATAGAAATAAATAAAGAAGAAATACAAAAGCAAAAATGAATTTTAAAAAAGCAGAAGTATCACGATCTTAAGATCAAATAAAATGAAAATTGACGAGAGTTTGTGCAAATAAAAAGAAATTCGTAGGAAACAAAAGAGTACTGTAATAAAGTGCGTAAAAAGTGATTCGGTTAAAAAACTGGTAGAAAACAAAACGCATTAAAAAAAAGGAACAGTAGTACCACGATCTGAAAACAAAAGATAAGCGTGAATCAAAAAAACGTGAGAAATCAAATTGATAAAACTAAACAAAGAAGAAATATAAAAGCAAAAAAAAGGTAAATCGAAAAACTGTGAAAAATCAAACGGACAAATGGATAAACAAAAACAGAAAAAAAACACAAAAGCAAAAGTGAATTTCAAAAAACAAATAAAAGTATCACGATATTAAGATTAAAGAAAAATTAGAAAAAAAAAGAATAACTGGTAGAAAGAAACAAAAATGAATTTAAAACAAAACAGAAGTACCACGATCTTAAGTAAAGAGAAAAAAAATGAAAATCGACGAATGTTTCCGCAAATAAAAACAAACTCGTAGGAAAGAGTTCTATACAAAGGATCCGATAAAGTGCGAAAACCGATTCGTTAAAAAAGAAGAATATTGCTAAAAGAAAACTTAAAAAACAAAAGAACGATTATCCCCCACCCCCTCCCAAAAAAAGCAAAAAAACAAATGGAGAAACGACGATCCCGAGGCCGAAAACTGGCAGGAAACAAACGAACCGCGAATAAAATATAAGACATCAATTCTTTAAACCGAAAAAACAAAAGAGAGAGAAAAAATATGAAACCGACAAAAAAGAAAGAAAACGATTCTGGTCCTATAATAAAATATAAAATACCCAGAAATTAAAGTAGCGGCAGCGGCATGAAAACTGATTATTCATCACACTGTATATTTTTTCTTTGCATCATCGACTCTGCGGTGTCAAACTTTTGGATTATTGTATTAGGTGCAAAATTTTGTTGAAAGGCGTTAGGTGCGTTAGCCAGCATCATTCACAACACTCTAGACGTCAAATGTAAGAAAAAACACTTTAGAGCAATCGTAAAACTTAATTATACAGGGCGTTTCATAACAGGTGCAAGAAAAATGAAATCTCATGTTCATGATCTCATTTTAAGTTAAAATGAAAGAATAGAAAAAATTCAAATTTTTGCTTAGTTTCGAAGTTACTGCATTTTGCAATTGACATTTAAATTGTGACAGGCAATAATTTGATTAACAAAACTTTAAATGTAGGTAGTCCCGATCGCTTGATTTAAGTTTTTTTCTTTTAATTTTCTTGTTCTACAAGGCGACACAAATAAGTCAAAAACTTGTTCAAGTTTTCAAAAACTTTACTGTATTTTATTAATGGCCTTAAACTTTTGGCCAGCAGTGTAGTTTCGGACGGGTTCTTTACTATCGTTTAATTTGCGCGCGCAAAAGTTTCAAGAATTCAAAAAATTATTTGTGGACAAAAGACACGAGAAGTAATTAAGTTTCTTAATTCTCTTCTCAGTTAAATTTTGTTTTCAACAATAATATAAATAAATAGCATAAGAAAATTGACGGTTCCAGTAGGTGTTGCCAATTTGGATAAGTTAGAAAATTATTATCAATTTTTTTTCGCACTGAGATGAGTCAAACTAATGGCGTTTTCGTTTCACTGCTCTAAAAGCATTCCCATCTCACTTCAAAGTCGTGGTAGTAACATGTAGCAGATGAAGAGGGTGCTTGAAAACCATGTTAATTTATGACCAACTTATGGTTTATTAACATTGGCAGACAGAAGAAAGACAGGATCGATTGAAAAAAATTTAAAAAAATAATAATTACATTTTTTGGAAACGGCCAAAACAGTAAGTCTTCTGAATTGCTCTAAAGAGTTACAGCGTATTCTACGCATCAATTAAGGCACAGGAAAAGCAAATTACGTATTCCAATTACATAATAAAAAAAAATAATTCAGTCAGAGATTGTAGCTCCTTTAATTTAATTAAGTACAGTGGACTCCCGATTATCCATCCAACTCTCGACTAACCGCCCACGGACTCTGCGAATCCGTTTCGCCTTAACCGACCCTTAAAAGAAACACATAGCTTTATCCAATCCGAACAATTCCTAGACATAAAAATCTTTTATTTTATGTTAGCTCACTATTTTTAATACACACTTAAAATCTTCTTAACATCTTCGCTCCGTACTCTCATCTTACGATTAAAGTCGTTTCAAACGTGAATTTTGAGTTAAATGAGCAAGAGACGACATAGCTTTATCTCAATTAACGTGTAAGAGAGTGAGACGTCTATTTCTCATGAAAACATTCATTCGTCATTGTCTCGCTCATGAAATTAGAATGAAGCTATATCGTTACTTGTTTATTTCAATCAAAACTTTAGTTGGAAGATGACTTTAATTATGAGATTATGAGAATATGGGCTAAAGTATCAGATGCTTGTTTTATTTCCAATTAAATCAAGGCCACATTAAATCGGATGATCGGGATTCTACTATATACACTCAACCCAGAATTACTCAGAAAAATAAGGCAACACAATCCTTCAAGCACATCGAACTTACACTTACACATTATATTGTAAACAAAGAATAATTATAACTCGATACAATGTTGCACTTTTGTATGTACTTACAAATAACAGCTATTATTGTTTGAAGTGGTGGTGATATCGTATGATGCGAGATAAGATGAATAAAATAAGTTTTATGGCTGTTTAACATTTATATTGCCGGCAAGCATCAATAACAAAATCATTTAAATAAATAAACAGTCGATAAGGGTTTATGTAGGTATGTACGTCACGCTGTAAGTAAATAAAAATGTGTATCTAGAATAAAACGAAAAGGATTAGAATTAAGGTGTGCAGTAAAATTGGCTTGCGTTCAGTCAGTCTACCTTCATTATTATCATTAGAGATCGGAATCGCATATTTTGAGTGGTCACCAACGAGTGAAATACAGGCAAAATTAGTTTTGATTATTCGTTTTCATTCTATCCGAAATAATCCGGAGAGTGCCCCCCTGGCTTTACAATTGGCTTAAGCGAATTCGAATCGGTGATTAGGATACAATGACGTCAAAATATGTGATTCCGATTTCTAATTTTATTATATTACAGGAGTAGATTATACTATTTTGGTTGGATTGATTGGGTTGGCTTTTATTTTTCTTCTTTTTGGAGGTGACTGCTATTTACTTCTTTGTGAAATAATTTTAAATTTTGGGGGTGTTAATCAAATCTTATATTTTTCAAGTTTCTATTAAAATGAATAATGCAGTGGCGTGGATTGTTTTGCCCACTAAGTTTCCTGTTAACGTTCTCTTTGGATTCGTTCTGACGTAAGGCTCCGAGCTGAAAGTAATTAGATAGCGAGCGAGCCGAAGCAGATTAAAAAAGCATAAAAAAGAAGTCATAATAAATACGCGATATGATTTCAAACAAATATGGTCGTAAAAAGCGTTCGGAACAATAGGAAAGCAATAACACTGGTACTTTATTACGTTCGGTTTTGTTAATTTTAGATTTATTTCCACAATACAAAGTTCGCCGACCCCGGAGTATACAAATAAAGACGGATTCATAAAGATATGTGTTTACAATCGTCAAGGCGTCTTATCACTTTATCGCGCGAGCGCGAGCGCGCGCCGCAAGAGCGCAAGAGAACAAAAATCTATTAGAAAAAACGATTCTGGGTGAGACAATCAGGAGGAGCAAGCAAAAGGCACTTACACTTCATGTTTGACTAGAATCGAAAGCACCAAGAAAAAATTTTGGTAGGGGGGGGGGGGGGAGACCCAGGAGACTAAAATAGAAAATGTGTAGGTAGAATTAGAAAAAGGCGCGCAAATTCAAAATGTTTTTCGCAGAGAGAGAGTGTCGTGACATTTTTGTACAGAAATTAAAGCAAAGTATTAGAGTTATTAAAATACTTCGAATTAACTGTACGCTAAATGAGGCGACGGGATACAGAAAAGTCACGAATTTTTTGACACTTCTTGAAGAGCATTCACTACTTAGACGTGACTAACCCTCTTGGTTTTGGCTTCGACTTCACTGCCTTGGGAGTTATGAAAGCCCCCAGCAAGCGGCTCCACGGAATATCCAGATGGGATTTTTAATACATTTAGCAGTTGGTATGACGAGACTTGCTATTACATTTACAAAATCACTCACGTTTATTTTATATTTTATTTTTTTAATGCCTACGTAATTTAGTATTTTGAACGAAAATTCTCAGTTTCTCAAAAAATAAAAACGGGAAAAGGAGAACAAATTACGTTCGCGATTTTCAAGGGAATAAATAAAGAACCAAAAAAAAGATAAATAGAAACCAACCAAACGGAAGAAAAAAAAACGAATGAAAAACTTCTTTGACGATCTAGAAACGCAAAAGAAAATAAAAGGAAACAACTGACGATCGCAATATAAAATTAAAACTCGAAAAAAGAAAATAGTAAGAAACGTACAAAATGTAACTTGGTAATTCGATTTTTGCAAAGGAAAAGAAAAAAGAAAGGAAAACAAATCGCAATCGCGAGATTTACGAAAGAAAAGAAACACATTTCGAATTCTTTTTGATTTCTGAAAAACAGTAAAATCATATCCTCTACAATATTGATATTGATCACTTTTTCGTAAAAATTAAATGAAACTGACAAAAATTCCAAACCAAACCTCGAACGCTACGCTCGAAATTCAACATGGAAACTGACTGTCCAATCAAACCGCAGAAAGTCACCCCCTTCTCACACCCGTATGTCGCCTGACGAGCATGGAGTCAAAAATTAAACTACGACGGTCGGCACTCACTTGAACTTTGCCGACAAAGAAAGCCGACCGGGGTATATTTTCCGTTTAAAACGCATATAAAAACCTATAAAAGGGAAATCCTGAGCATTCACAACCAACGGTGGTCCCTTTTTGATGACATGTGGTGCAGAACATTGCGACGTATCGCTAGATATTAACAGCTTGTTGCAGAAAAAAGAAAAAAAGAAAACTTGAAGCGGGCGGTTTCCTTTATAATTCGCCGACAAAGACGTCGTTTCGCAACTGTTCTAACGTTGCATGGTATTGCGTCAAGACGAAATGCGACGTAAATTCGATCTTAAAGCGATATACTGATTGAAGAATTTCTTCTTGTACAGGGACTATAACATACTGTACGTATCGTCTGATTACTTTCAACTAAGCCCACAGCGGTTTCATAAGATAAGAGAGAGCAACGAAGAACACGTTGAAAGAGACGACTGAACATTAGAATTAATAAGTAGGAACTAAGGAAAAAAAAATAGACGATCGCAGCGTAAAATTAAAACTACTCGAAAAAAGAAACGTTTAAAACGTAACTCCAACGTAACGCAGTACCTCGATTTTTGGAAAAAATAAAAAAAGAAGGAAAGGAAAACGAATCGCAATCGTAACTTTAACGATAAAAAAAGAAACACAAAAATATATTTCGAGATTTTTTTATTTTTGAAAAATAGTAAAATAATTAAAAACAAAATAAAAAATAAAAAAACGCTGACGTCGACTATCGAAAAACCCAAGAGAAAGCAAACAACAGTATATCTGTGTGATGACTGAAAGAGACGGGTGTAGTGCGTTCACCGTTGGGAGGGAAGCGGCCGAGGAGCTCTGATCGTCTCACCAAATGTTGCCAACCGTACAACTAAAATCGTATTCGTAAGATTACATTTAGTAATTGGTATGACGCGACTTGCAATTCCATTTTCGAAATCGTATGAACACACACACGATTACCTTTTTTTTTAATGTTGACGTAATTTAGGATTTTGAACCAAAATTAAAGTTTCTCAAGAAATAAAAACATGAAAAGAAAAAGGAAAACCAATGACAATCGCAACCTTCACGGGAAAACTTAAGAAACGAAGGAAGAAAAATGGAAACAATCAAAAACGAACGAAAAAAAAGAACGAAAAACGTTTTTGACCATCGAAAAGCGCAATGAAATCAAAAAATAAAGCAGAATCCCTAAAGAAAATAAGGAAAGAAGTGAGGATCGCAATATAAAATTAAAATTCGAAAAAGGAGCAGTAAAAAACGTACAACACATAACGTGGTAATTCGATTTTTGCAAGAAAGAATAAAAAAGAGATGAAAACAAATCGCAATCGTGACATTCACGACAGAAAAGAAACGCAAAGAGGGAAAATAAATTCCGATTTTTTTTTATTTCTGAAAAATATAAGCAATTAAAAACAAATATAAAATAAAATAAAATAAAGAACGCTGACGTTGACTATCGAGAGATCCAAGAGTGAACATATCTGTTTCATTTCGTGATTTCTTTTTTAATTTCTAAGGTTTCCTCTAACCAGATCACTTTAAAACTAAATTTAATGTTGGGTGCCCCAGTCTGCTTAAAAGTTTCTTTTTTTTTTCTTGTTGAGTCGTGGTTGGCTCAAACTCGTTACCGACATTCCTCAATAACATTTAGGTTTACGGCGGCTCAGTTTATTTTAGAATTCCAAGTGGAACAAGGCTTTCAATGATTTCACTGCAATGCCAACTAATATTCTGCAATCGTCAAGGTGTTTGATTTTTCAACGTTTTCATTAAAAACAAACTTGGTTACTATAATCTTTCTCATTGTGGTAAAGTTGATAATATGATTGGATAAATCATTTATGCAAAAAGTCGAGACGGCTTAATGAATTGAAAATAGGCAACCCATTCTACTTGCGCGCTTGTTACAAATAATTTACAAGGGATCTCCAACGACGCACGTCTTAATTAATCGAAGGTAGGCAACCCATTTAATTTCCGTGCTTGCTTTCAGTATATCATGAAAAGCTTTGATTGATGCGTTGTCTCTTATAAAGTGTTTAGGGATTACAATCTTGAAAAGTGCTGCACCCTGTGTAGTATGCAAGCGGAACCTACCAGTTTAAGTACCAAGGTAATACCACCATTTAATTTGCAATATGGATGTGGTCCGTTAAAAAAAAACATTTAAGAAAAAATATATTTTTGCACCTTGGTGCTTCGATCACTCTCTTTCTGCTAGAACTGACGTGATTGGTATAAATAATTCGTAGGAGAAGTCGTGGCGCCTTAATTAATTGATAATAGGCAACCCATTCTACTTCCGCGCTTGTTAAAAATAATTCGTACGAGATGTCCAGTGACGTACGCCTTAATCAACTGAAAATAGGCGATCCATTCTACTTCCGCACTTTTTAAAAATTATTCATACGGGATGTCCATGCGACTCACGCCTTAATTCATTGTAAGCAGGCAACCCATTTAACTTCCTTGCTTGCTTTTAGTATGTCTTGCAAAGACGAAGTAATTTCTGCTTTGTTTGAAGCGCGTTGACTGTTGTAAAGTCTTTAGGGATTGCGATTTTAAAATGTACTGCACCTTGTAGAGTATGCAAACGGAATTTATCAGTTTGAGTGCCAAGGTAGCCGTGACTCATAATTAACGAAACACTTTGGGTTGCATCTGGCGATCGGTTTCGCAACAGTATTTTCGAAGAATTCTACCCGGTTTACATCGACCCGCTATTTCATTTATATCAAATCAAAAAAATTAATTCTGCACGTAAATCTCAAATCGTTTCAATAATAAAACACTCAAGTTTAGTATGAAACAAATAATATTTAAGCAACATCAAAGAAAGTCCTTCTGCTTGGATGGAAATCAACATCACATCAAATCACATCACTTCAGATGATACGATCATTGTAATCCGCATCTTTTGAGATATTCAATGGAAGAAAAAAACAATCAAACAAACAACATGGAGAGCTTCACAAAGAAGTGAACTTTGCTGTATCACAGTCTACTACAATAAATACCATAAACCCACCCCCAAAGAGAATTGGAAAACGTCCGGGTTAACATCATTCGAAGCTATGATGATAAAGTGAGGAGAAAATATTCGAAATCCTCGAGTCTACTACACTATAGGCAAGATGATAAGAATCACGTGTTTTCCTCGCATCGTATGATGCGACAAACAAGCCAGCCCAGACTTCAACAAGCGCCGGATAATCCATCAAGCTCTCTTATTTGATTTGGAACATCTCTCCTTTGACGCGACTTTTGCATTCAAGGCTAATCCTCCTCGCCGCCGCCCAACGCAACGGTAATTCCCCTCCCCCCGCTCATCTCGTTTGAATTACGCGAGTGCATCATCCAGGCTTCAAATACCAAGCATTTTTTAGGAAACCATTCGATATGTACTCGTATATACGAGACAAATAAGAACATACAAATGTAATCGAGTTGCCATCTCTTGCCTCCTTGCTATCTATCCTCCTTCTCCTCCTCGTCTGGTTACAAAGTAGGACGCAGACGGTCTAACGTAGAAACTCGATGAATAATTGATGTAGATATGACTGCATTATATGTTTGTATTGTACGTACTGAATTATAAATGCAAGAAGGTCTCGTCGATCGGCTGTCTGTGCGAATTTATCAAGGAAATATCTGTGTGTCTGCCGTGCTGGATACTTGGAAAGGAGGGCTGTGCGTGGATTATTTAAAAGCCACATTTAAATTGTAGAAGATTTCGCGTAAATAATTTCCATCTTAACTGTTTACAAATACAGTAAATAACTGGGCGCACTTCCAAACGCATAAATAACAAAACAGACAGTGAATGTTTCAGGATATAGAATAAATGGTGGAGGTGCCGGGGTCAAATTTTAAATATTGATTCCACGAAGCCCCATGAAGATTTTAACCTGGGAAGGATGAAATTACAACACCAAAGATATTTTCTACATATTTTTATACTTATTCAAAAGCGCACGCAAAACATTATGATTATGACACAGGCAGAAGAACAAATTGATTTCCAGCAAAGCTCGTTTTTTTTTCGCTTTTGGTAAAAGTTGTTAATCCAAACGGAAAACAATTACGCGCATCGGCGATAAATTAAAATTAATTCCGCGTATACAGGGGCGGAGGGGTGTCTCCGACGAACCGCCGACGGCGCCGTCGGCCGTGAATACGTTTGAAGTGGAATTTTATTACGCGGACGAGTGTGAGTGTGCGCCTCGCCGGCAAACATGCAAAAAAAATCAGAGTGGATGCAAACAAATCGGTGAAAATTGCATGATTGGTCCGTAATTCAAAAGCGGACGCCAAATGTTGTTAGTTCCTGCCTCACGCAGACAAAAAAAAAGCCGCGTCTGAAATTCACTGTTTGAATCGCTCTGACTTTCCCACCCACCCTCTCTGTAATATTATGCATTGTCACGACGAAATTATTTGGCAAAAATTAAAGCAAATTTGTTTCGAAACGCGTGCATTACAAAATTGTGCGGCATCAGCATCCAGTAGGTCAACCGCGTTACACACTCTCGCATTCTGCATTGCATAAAAAGTGCAGGCCTCCAGAATGTAAGCGTGTCATGATTACACATGCCAATTAAGAATGAGGCAAATAAAAACGATGTTAGATTGGAAAATCCCCATACTGTTTTTCTTCTTTCCTTGGATGTTAATGTTTGCAAATTTCTCGGTTCCACTTCAATTTTAGTATAAACTCGTCTTTACAAGCCTTACAGAGAACAAAATTCTCTACAACATTTCTACAAACTTTTTCCTTCTACGATTAATACTTTTTGAGTTATGATCACATAACCACACCGATTATTGTATAATTTTCAGTACAATCCATCGATTGGTCAATTGTTTATTCCGACATCAGTAAAATGGTTTGACATACGCACTTGTTTCTTTTTCATAGTTAACTCCATTCGATAAGATGAGGTCAATGGTGGAAGCTATGACTTTCTTTCTTTCACCGTTCTTAAAATATTAAGGGTCGATATCTCGCGAAGGGAGCGAGCCAGAGAGGAATGAGTCGTGGTTTGAATGCGTCTCATCGAGCTCCACAGAGGTGAATTTTTTCGCGATTTTACTAGAGAAAAAAATTTTTAGGCGAAAGGTAGTCCGAAAATTCGGGTTTCCGGAGAAACTGCGAAAAAACCACCCTTATAGAGCCTGACGAGGCGAATTGAATGGTGTAAACCGCAAATCTCTATCTCGCACCATCTCCGAATAATAATAAAATTAGAAAATATTAATCTGTGTTTTGTATTTTGCTAATAAAACAGTTGATCGCAGAAAGAAAAGTTTATATAACACTAGTGGAAAATTATATTCTCTGCAAAATTGATAATGATCACTTTTTCCTAAAAATGAAATGGAACTGAGAAATTCCAAGCCGAACCTCTAACGCCATCAGTCGGCTACGCCCCAAATTCAACATGAAAACTGACTGCCCAATCAAACCGCAGAAAGTCACCCCCCCTCTCACACCAGCATGTCGCCTGACGAGCACATAGTCGAAAATTAAACTACGGCGGCCGGCACTCGCTTGAACTTTGCCGACAAAGAAAGCCGACCCAAGTGTTTTCCGTTTTAAACGCAAATAAAAACCCATAAAATGAAAATTTTTAGCATTCACACACAAGGGCGGTCCTTCTCGATGACAGGTGGTGCACAATATTGCGACAAATCGCTTGATATTAATAGCTTGCTGCTGGAAAGCGAGTGGCTTCCTTTGAAATCTGCCGACAAAAATCTGCCGTCGTTTCGCAACTGTCCTAATGTTGCGTGGTATTGCGTCAAGACGAAATGAGACGTAAATTCGATCGTAAAGCAATACACAGATTGAAGAATTTCTTCTTGTACAGTGACTGTGACATACTGTACATACCGTTTGAGGACTTTCAACTAAGTCCATAGCGGTTTCAAAAGATAAGAGAACGAGACGAAGAACACGTCGAAAGAGACGACTGAATATTAGAATCAATAAACAGAAAATAAGAAAAACAAATGACGATCGCAACGTAAAATTAAAACTACACGAAAAAGAAAATAGTAAGAAACGTTCAAAACGTAACGCGAACGTAACGTAGCAACTCGATTTTTGGAAAAATAGAAGGAAAGGAAAACGAATCGCAATCGTAACCTTAACGAAAAAAAAAAGAAACACAAAAATACATTTCGAGATTTTTTTTTATTTTTGAAAAATAGTAAAAGAATTAAAAACAAAATTAAAAATAAAAAAACGCTGACGTCGACTATCGAAAAACCCAAGAGAGAGCAACCAATAGTATATCTTTGTGATGACTGAAAGAGACGGGTTTAGTGCGTTCATTGTTGGGGGGGAAGCGACCGGGGGACTCTGATCGTCTCACCAAATGTTGCCAACCGTACGACTACAATCGTATTCGTAAAATTACATGTAGCAGTTGGTATGACGAGACTTGCGATTCCATTTTCGAAATCGTATGCACACACACACGATTACCTTTTTTTTTTAATGTTGACGTAATTTAGGATTTTGAACCAAAATTAAAGTTTCTCAAGAAATAGAAACAGGAAAAGAAAAAAGGAAAACAAATGACGATCGCAACCTTCACGCGAAAACTTAAGAAACAAAGGAAGAAAAATGGAAACAATAAAAACAATTCACGACAGAAAAGAAAGGCAAAGAGGGAAAATAAATTCCGAAATTTCTTTACTTTTGAAAAATGTAAACAATTTAAAACAAATATAAAATAAAATAAAGAACGCTGACGTTGACTTTCGAGAGATCCAAGAGTGAACATATCTGTTTCATTTCGTGATTTTTTTTCTTAATTTCTGAGGTTTCCTCTAACCGGATCACTTTAAAACTAAATTTAATGTTGGGTGGCCCAGTCTGCTTAAAAGTTTCTTTTTTGTTCTTGTTGAGTCGTGGTTGGCTCAAACTCGTTACCGAAATTCCTCAACAACATTGAACAAGGCTTTCGATGATTTCACTGCAATGCCAAATAATATTCTGCAATCGTTAAGGTGCTTGATTTTTCAACGTTTTTATTAAAAAAAAGAGAAACTTGGTTACTATAATCTTTCTCATTGTGGTAAAGTTGATTGGATAAATCATTTATGCAGAAAATCGAGACGCCTTAATTAATTGAAAATAGGCAACCCACTCTACTTCCGCGCTTGTTACAAATAATTTACAAGGGATCTCCAATGACGCATGTCTTAATTAATCGAAAGTAGGCAACCCATTTAATTTCCGTGCTTGCTTTTAGTATATCATGAGAAGCTTTGATTGATGCGTTGTCTCTTATAAAGTGTTTAGGGATTACAATCTTAAAAAATGCTGCACCCTGTATAGTATGCAAGGGAAACCTACCAATTTAAGTATCAAGGTAATATCCCCATTTAATTTGCAATATGGAAATGGTCCGTTAAAAAAAAACATTTAAGAAAAAATATATTTGTGCACCTTGGTGCTTCGATCACTCTCTTTCTGCTAGAACTGACGTGATTGGTATAAATAATTCGTACGAGAAGTCGTGGCGCCTTAATTAATTGATAATAAGCAACCCATTCTACTTCCGCGCTTGTTAAAAATAATTCATACGAGATATTCGGTGACGCACGCCTTATTCAACTGAAAATAGGCGATCCATTCTACTTCCGCGCTTTTTAAAAAATATTCATACAGGATGTCCATGCAACTCACGCCTTAATTAATTCATAGTAGGCAACCCATTTAACTTCCTTGCTTGCTTTTAGTTTGTCATGCAAGGACGAAGTTATTTCTGCTTTTTTTGATGCGTTGACTGTTGTAAAGTGTTTAGGGATTGCGATTTTAAAATGTACTGCACCTTGTAGAGTATGCAAACGGAATTTATCAGTTTGAGTGCCAAGGTAGCCGTGACTCATAATTGACGAAACACTTTGGGTTGCATCTGGCGATCGGTTTCCCAGCAGTATTTTCGAAGAATTCTACCCGGTTTACATCGACCCGCTATTTCATTTATATCAAATCAAAAAATTAATTCTGCACGTAAATCTCAAATCGTTTCAATATTAAAACACTCAAGTTTAGTATGAAACAAATAATAATCAAGCAACATCAAAGAAAGTCCTTCTGCTTGGATGGAAATCAACATCATATCAAATCACATCACCTCAGATATTTCTGCCTTGATTGTTGCGTTGACTATTGTAAGGTGTTTCGGGATTACAATTTTAAAATGTGCTGCTGCAAACGGAACCTATCGGTTTAAGTGCCAAGGTAATACCACCATTTAATTTGCAATGTGGAAGGAAGTAGTCCGTTAGTTTGTTTACGAGTATTCACTCGCGCCCACGCTCACTTCCATCGTTTAGCTCTTCTCCTACGCGATGAAGATGACGAGGGCGCTTTCACCGATGCCCGATGCGACGCGACAAGGACGGCAACGAAAGGCGTAAATTCGGAAACCCCGTGTATCAATCAGTTTGTAATTAGTTTGAGAAGTTTCTCGAAGTCTGCGCCAGATACGGCCGAGGCATTCTCATTCGAAACATGTTCCCACTTCACCGAAGTAATAATCGAAATCGAATTTATAGCGCACCGTCGCCGTCGGTCGAAGTTTCCGCAGTGAATAAACGTCGCATAACATTCAAGACGATTGCGTATTTTTTTTTCTCTCTCTTCTGTACACTATAGGAAACAAAGTCGCAAACAGAAAATTATTACCGGACGATTCGATTCGATAGAACCGTCCAGGTTTAAGAGACGATCGCGATTTAAATCAAGCGTTCAGGTTGCTTGGAAATGTAAAAAATTTGTATTTTATTATGTATTGTTAGAAAAATGAAAATAAAGTAAGTGAAACAACACCGAACTTGAACTGTGAAGGTCGCCGCCTTTAAATTCATTAAAATAGAGATTACTGACTGTGGCTCTTACATTTTTTGAGAAGATCCCTGTAGATGCACACCCTGTATAATATTATTATTATTATTATTATTGTCATCATCATGTAAACGTAACATAAAGTTGATTATGTTTGAGTTAACTGTAACAAAGTATGTGGGAATGTTTCTTTTATATACATCAAAAAAAACAGAAATAAATAAATAAATAGCACATGAAATAAAAGAAAACAAAAATGTTTTTGTTCGTAACCGAGGGGATTCTCGTTGTAATAACATAACACCAGACCGACAATAATTAGTTTCACATCGATGACTGCCTGGGTATTTAGGCCGCGACTGCCTACGGACTAATGTTGTTGTTGAATGCATTGGGCAACCGATAGACTAGGAACCGGTGTTTTATATCAACACGCATGTCTAGGATCACGTAGGCCAATGTTATGTTTACATATGTATTATTAGAAGCCCGTACAGAAAAAAAATCCACTTTTTGGGTGGAGGCATCGCGGCTGAAATTTGTGCAGCACATGTGTATGCATTCTGTTCCGCTTTTACTCTAACGAAAACCATAAGTGAATGATGGCATGATGCAAGTGTGTAACGTCCTTATTTAATATTAATATTTAAATTATGATATAATTTAATAATAAAATTAATATTTTTCTAATTAAATAAAAAATAATCATTTGGGTCTTAAAGAAGCTTTCACAAAGCTCAAATAGAATAATAAATTTCTTATAGATATTAATGTAACTAACTCATGCATCTATCAGTACTTAATGTTAATCACTGACACACCTGTGGGCATAGTAATTTTTTCAAAAGCGCTTTTTGTCTTCCTTCCAGAGAGTAAAACACGTGAGACAGTTTCGAACTTTCTATTTATCTGATACTTACGACGTGATTGCCTGCTTTGCCTATCTCTAAGAAGTAGATTGTTATACAACAATAGGCAAGCTGCTGCAAAGATGTTAGTTGTTATCGATGCGTATGTACACGAAATGACATAATTATGCAGCAAGTCCGCTTCACAAAGAGAAAGCAGATGTTAAAACCTCTTACGAGTACTTCTGTTTGGAATTGGTTTTGCTTTATTTAGTGCGGCGCGGCGGTTAAATGTGGTCCCACCTAAAGATGAAGGGCGTTTTTTTTTCTTGGGGGGAAGTTTCAAATTTGCAGTCGCTTTTGGGCTATTTAAAAAGAAAATCCAGCTGTGAAATACTAACGAAAATGGAAACCATCATGCTATACAAAATCTTATCAGGTTTCCCTCTTTTATTCACAATCAATTAGTTAACAACTGAGATTGAACGATCGATTCGATAACTTTGATAATAATAGGTAATAAATAATATTTTCTGTTCACAGCGTACCCAAAAATTTACTTTTTTACTATCCATCGCCCGACGCCTCCACGCAATTTTTTTATTTCAAAAATCCTGTTGGGCATCGACCATTTTGGAAACAAGCTTCTGAAATATGCAGGTACATTCGTGTAGAGCGTAGAAAGCGGGCCACTTCCTAAAGCTGTCTTAAGTTGCTCAGCCACGTCCTAAAGCTGTCTTAAGTTGCTCAAAAAAATCTAGCTGTGAGGTCGTACTTTTCGATTATAGAAAACTGTAACCACCGTTGAAATTTCTCTGTTACGTAATCGACAGGCCCGATTTCTTCACCTACGGATAAATTTATCTACCAGATAGTATCCTCGGAAACTATTGTCGATACAATGGTTTTTCCAAGGATGATACTGGCAGATAAATTTATCAGGAGGTGAAGAAATCGGACAGTAAACAAATATAAATCGGTTTAAACTCGCCCAAGTCGTTCCAGGGGGGGGGGGGTCAGCTTTAGTAACCGCTTTTAATTGAGAAGGGATTTATTTCGCCCCGAGGAAGATCCGGAAATAACGTTCCACGCACATTGGCTTGCGCTTGTGGTCGTACTTTTCGATTACAGAAAACTATAACCATCGACGTCACCGTTGAAATTAAAATACATTTTTTAAAAGACGAAACGAAAGTAGTTAGCAATATATTTTCTTTAACGTTAACCAAAACAAACAAATGTTCAAAATGAAAGAAATCAAAAATACGTAACAAATATGAGAAAATCGATGGCCTAATTCAATTCAATTAATAAGCGAGAGCCTACTAATAAATGAAACAAAAAGAAAACAATCGACGCTGAAACGCAACGAGAAAACAACGAAAAGAAAATGAAAAGGAATGAGCTAGTTAAAAACGACGAAAAACAATTGGCGCTTGAGAAAAATGAAACAGTTTAAGAAACGTTTCGTGTTCAAAAAAAAAGTAAGTGAAATAAAAGAAGACCTACCAATGAATTTGTTCGTTAATGAAGAAGAAAGTAAATGACGATTAAAATCTAAAAAAATGACAACAACAAAAAATGAATAACACATAACAAAACAAGCAAAAAAATAATAAACCGATAACCAAGGCTTAATTGAATTAATTAAAGAAAGCCCATCGACAAAGAAAATTATATATTGTAACATAACCTAAAAAAGTGTTAAAAATACAAAGAGAAATAATAAGATACGAAAGAAGTCGGTTTAATTATTTTTCTGTGTAATAAAGAAAACAAAAGACAGTCGGTGCTTTACAATGCAACCTAAACATTTTTTTTTTTAATGCAGACAATTAATTTGAAGGCTTCCGCAGCCCTCATTCATAATTGAATTGGCTGCCCTGGTTCATACTTGCATGTAAGTACATACCTATTATTTACAGTCCAGAGTCACACTATTTAATATAGGTGTTTTTGAAGAAATAAATTGCATTTATGAATTGGTAGAGAGAAAATATGTAGCGAGGCAATCTATCACGAAGAAGTAAGCATTGTGTCCTGTTGGACAATTACCGTTGGGCGCCCTTAACACAAATTAACATTGAAATACGACCCACCTCCCCCATCTCCATCTGAGCTACAACATCCCGAGTATCAAAATAATGTTGATGTACGACCCATCTCTCCTATCTCCATGTAAACTAAGACAAAATCAAAATAATAATAATTCCGCGTATAACTGCGTATTATTTGCGTACGATTCTCCCCCGTCTTGCGTTATTATTTCTTGCCTATAAGTGGAAACTTTATTATTTGTGGCAACATTTTTGTTTGGTTAATAAACGAATTGTGTTTTTAATTACGACGAGACGAAATGTTTATTTTACATTAAAAATATTGACTTCTCGAAGTTGTTTAAAATCTTGAAACTGTTACAAGGACAAAGACGAGAGCTGAACAACGAACTATCTCAAAAATAATAATAATAATAATAATAATAATAAATCTGTGTAACGGTTGGTTATTATTGATTGATTTATATAATTTTGTTTAAGTTGAGGAATGTGTAAATTGCGTTAGCATGATTTTTTTTTAAATTTTTTCTGAAGAGAAAGAAAGTATTGTCAATCTAATGAATGAATACAATTAACGTTAATATAATCCGCCTGCGTCGGGGCTCGCTTTTCAATAACTGTCATGCTTGAGTGATTTCATTCCGGTTACGTGGTATTCAGTTCACTGACAGCAAATGATTCTGGCCCGACGCATACAAAAGATTTAACATCACGAATTAAATAATGAAGAGAGAGAGAGAAAAAAAAGAAATTAAATGTACTTGCGATTTTACCTTCTATAATAATTAATGTCTACGTAACACGCGATTCTTAATGAGAGTTCTAATTAATTATTTATTTACATGAAGTTTAAACACATTTTTTTTCTTCTATTTCTTTAACGTAAATAAACTAAAACTATATTGAGGTTAGGTCTTACAATTACAAATAATTGTTGGTACAGTGGCGTAACCGGAGGTCAAGACGCCGGGTTGCAAAATTTTTAGGTTAGAAAGCTCCCGAAAAATAGCGCGGAGTACGCTTAATTATTTCTAAAATACTCGAATTCTCAAAGAAATTTGTTGTTCTGCTGTTTTGAAACTGCCTTCGTTGGAATTTAAAGAGAGAACAAAATTAATTGCGGTTGCAGTGTTGCAGATGGCGCTGCTTATGTTTAAAATTTCTTTTTGACTTTTTCCGTTCAACTTTATTTATTTGAAGTTGCATTTTGTAAGATTATTTCTTAAATTTTCTCAGAATTTGTCAATTGAGCGTTGACGTTGCCTCCCCACAAATGAAGAGGCCAAAGTCATGACTCACGGTAAGGATGACACCACCAGTGTTGCCAAGTAGGTTACTTTTGGTAACCGTTTGGTTTGTTTTTTTTTTTTTACAATGGCGACCGGCGACCAGAATGG
The DNA here is from genome assembly GCA_036172665.1 of Prosopocoilus inquinatus. Classification (NCBI taxonomy): domain Eukaryota; kingdom Metazoa; phylum Arthropoda; class Insecta; order Coleoptera; family Lucanidae; genus Prosopocoilus; species Prosopocoilus inquinatus. Next base: position 8,640,249 of record CM069871.1, on the reverse strand, counting down.
GCGAATTCATTTTTGTTTGGCCGTGGGTGATAATCCTGAATGTCAGGTTGAGGTCGGTTGGATTGGAGTGACCTTGACATTAGTTGAACTTCATTTTAATTGATTTTTAATTTTTAACATTCCTTTATGCTTAACTTTTCATGTAATTTCTAATTTTTTGTCTGTGTTAAATCGTTTCACTCTGAGGTCAGTTAGCCTGGATTGACCATGACGTTGGTTGAACTTCATTTTAATTGATTTCTAATTATTCTTTTAATTTTTCTTCTAATTTTTAATTTTTTGTTTGGGGTAAATCGACTTGGGTTGAGGTTGTTGGCCTGGACTGACCGTGACGTTGGTTTAACTTCATTTTAATTTATTTTTAATTTTTAACATTTTTTACTCTTAATTTTTCTTGTAATTTTTAATTTTTTGTTTGTGTCAAATCGATTTAGGTTGAGGTCAGTTGGTCTGGATTAACCGTGACTTTGATTGAACTTCATTTTAATTGATTTTTAATTTTTAATATCTTTTTTACTCTTAATTTTTCTTGTAATTTTTCATTTTTTGTTTGTTTAACACATACGACTTAGTTTGAGGTCAGTTGGCTTGGACTGACCGTGATTGGTTGAACTTCATTTTAATTGTTTTTTAATTTTTAACATTTTTTTACACTCAGATGTTGGATTGGGTTGACCTTGAGATTGGTCGAGCTTTTCTTTAAACGTTCCTTCATTTGAACATCTTTTACTTTCAATTTTTTGCATGTTTAAGTTTTTGCTTCAATTGAATAGAGTTGAGTTGGGTTGGCCTTGAGCTATATTTTAATTGATTTTTGATTTTTAACTTTCGAATCGATTTTTTTTACAATTATCCGAGCAATTACAATTACGCATTTTGTTATGAAAATGTAATTTTCATTTGGACGGCGGCGATCCGGCGTTTGCGATTGTGGGTTACTTTTTCTACGGAAAGTTGGCGGCAATTGGTTGCATAGAGTTGGCAACGCTGGCCACCACAATATTTTTTTTCTTCATTCAAAGTTGTCTTCGGATGTTTCTTTACTCAGGCGGTCGGATTGAAAATTGCAATTCATTTATTATGCGAAATAAATATAAGATACATTTTTTTTTATTTTTTGGGCCTGAACAGACGCCTGTGACGTTTGGGCGCCAGGTTGCTTTGCAACCCCTGCATCCCCTATAGCCACGCCACTGGCAGTTAAAGTTTACTTGTGATTAAAAATTGTGTGACACTCATTAAGTCAAATCATATATATAAAACTGACTCATCAGAATCAAAAACTTAATTCAATTTAATAATTAAAAATAAATTAAATTAAATTAATTCAAAGCCAATCAATCGGCGTAAAAAAAATAATCTTAAATCGCATAAAAAAAGAAAAAAAGACGATCACGAATGATACTTAAAAAAATATAGTCATGTCAAATAAAATCAGACCGAAGAGAATTGTTAATTTAAAAGTAAAAAAAAAACAAAGGTCCATCAATTGATTAAAAATTAAATAAAATAAAGTTAAATGAGGAATGTATAAATGATGATCATAAAGTTAGGACCAAAATAAAAATTATATCAAAGTAACAATAAGTCAAATTAATTTAAAAATTGACAGATTTTGTCACGACTCAAAGAATAATCTATGAATATTAACGAAACAGGGCGATCAGGCAATAATTAAAAAAAACAAAATAAAGTCAAATCGAATAAAAGAGAACACAAAATGAGCATCAATCGACGGGATTAAAGTGCAAAATAAATTCAGACTGTCTAAAGTGTAAACGAAAACAATAACAAACAGAGATCAATAGGTAATAAAAAGTAAAACCAGGTCAAATAAAATCGAACGAATCATGGTAAATGGTAGTTACAAGATAAAAACAAAACGAATGAAATATATTAAAAGAAAAACAAAGCTCAATCAATTGATTATATTGAAAATTAAATGAAAGAAGGACGAATGAGTAGCAATTTGTAGCAAACACTTCTTTCTAAGTTAAAGTTAAAGGGGTTGGAAATTCTCGCGTAGTTACGCTGTAAATGAAATCGTCCATCTCGTTCTTGAATGTATTGAGTATTACCATAATCAGCTTTGATGGTATTCATTTTTTAATGACGTCTCTCTCTCTCTCTCTGCGCTTGATTTCTTTTAAGATTATGACTCGACGGATTACCACCAAGAACTTAAGCTTCAATCAGAAGGGGGATTATAAGAAGGAACACGAGTTAGTGTGACAAATGATACTACACGATTAGGAGAGCCTGTCTGTAGATACATGGAAGTAATTGTAATAACAGCCTCCGGGCGTACGCCGCCATACGGCTTTTAAAAGCTGCTTTATTTAGACGTCGGTCGCGTCGGGAGTTCGTGGAATCGGAGGCGGCTTCGGCAACTATACTACTGTAACGCCGGGCCGCTCTTTCATTTAAACTCAGATAATACAAATAATGGAAGAACGTCATGTTTAAATAAACATTCGAGCGCCCGGAGCTACTCCTCGCCCCACACTCCCGGCCTCCGCCGCCCGCCGCCGGCGTTCGGATCAGATTACACGACGTTAAGAACTTGAAGACGCCGAAGCTTATTAAAGCTCTTGTTACATAATGTAGCTGAAATCTCAGCGTCGTCGTCGTCGTAAAAATCTCACCTCGCGTCGGGTCGTGTGCGAATGAATGCCGTTTTGGCTTTGTGGAGTTTCCTACGTTTCGGTTTTGATCAGGTAACAAAGTAACGTGTCTGTGACAGCCGGCAACCGCGAGCTTTCGACAAAGGCAGCTTGCGAATTGTAATACGCGTTGTTGAGGCGTGAGGTGGTTGTGTTCAGGCTAACCGTTGATTATTCTGTCAATCACTGACGTGAGGCATCAAAGCTTATAGTTGGTTATTAATATACAAGCAACGAGAACGAGTGAACGGATGGGATTCTATTTATGTTCCTCCTATAGATGTACATACATAGATGCAGATGCAGTTGACAAGCCACTCACGTGTTAATGCGTTTACTAACAACTTTTTTTTCTTCGTTTGTTTATTTTTTTTACTTTATACTTTTTTTTACACGAATCAAAAATTACCCTTTCAGAGAAACCGGTTAGTTAATAATAAACTTTTAACAGTTTGAGTTAGGTACTTGAAGAACCAGTTCATGTTACGCACGAAGGCAAGAACAGAAAAATGCGTTAATCCTCTTGTGTATGTACTTACACCAAATCAGTGCCGTAGCTAGACATTAGTTGAACTTAATTTTAATTGATTTTTAATTTTTAACATATTTTTATTCTTAGCTTTCTTGTAATTTTTAATTTTTTGTTTGTGTGAAATCGACTGAGGTTGAGGTCAATTAGTCTGGATTAACCGTGACTTTGATTGAACTTCATTTTAATTGATTTTTAATTTTTAATATCTTTTTTACTCTTAATTTCTCTTGTAATTTTTAATTTTTTGTTTGTTTGACACAAACGACTTAGGTTGAGGTCAGTTGGCTTGTATTGACTGTGACGTTGGTTGAACTTCATTTTAATTGCTAAATTTTCAACATTTTTTTTACACTCAGATGTTGGATTGGGTTGACTTTGAGATTGGTCGAGCTTTTCTTTAAACGTTCCTTCATTTGAATATTTTTTACTTTCAATTTTTTGCATTTTTTAGTTCTTGCTTCAATTGAATAGAGTTCAGTTGGGTTGGCCTTGAGCTATATTTTAATTTTTAACTTTTGAATCGAATTTTTTTACATTTATCCGAGCAATTACAATTACGCATTTTGTTATGAAAATGTAATGTAATGTAATGTATATAACTTACACCAAATCAGTGCCGTAGATAGGGGGCCGCCAAGAGAGGCTGAGCCTGCCCTAGAAAATTTTAAGGCTGCCCTACAATGGCCTAACCTGACATGAAATTTTACATTTACGTACCTTCTGTTCATTCAAAATTTACCATCGCAGGGATACTGTGAGAATCTAGGAAGAAATTGGTATTCAAGTATGTAACTAATATGTAATCCAAAAAGTCCTGGCTTTAGATGACTAATCGTCAGTCTTTACTTAAAGTGTTTTGATATGTACCGATGAAACTAATGTCGTTCTGAGTCTGATTAATAAAACGCTTTAAGAAAAGACACTTTTACACCAAAGGTAACGTAATTTTATGATTAAAAGAAAACATTCTGAGAGGGAGTGACAGGACTTTATGATCACGTGCTATATTTTAGGCAATCTTGCAATAATTTCTTTTCACCACGAATTCATTTAGAGCATTAACATACTATAAATGATTTTTTGTTTAATAATCATTGAAAAATAAAGAAATTGATCTTTTGCCACTTATTAATACTAGTTCTTAGCCACCACTGTAACCTAAAACTAATTTTCAGAAGGTTGTAACAGTTCAAATCAGTTTTTGTCAATTTTCAAATTTCAAGAAATTTCCACTTTTATCTATAGAGTTGTTATAAATGACTTATTGGACATAGTAGGCGTTGAAGATATGATCTGCCTCTTTGCAGACTGTAAAATTAGCAAATTTCCTTTTGCTGCTGATTGTCAATTGTTTTCGTTTGATCAAGTGTGCGCCTACCTTAACGCGACTATTTATTTAGCGAACTCAACTTCGAAACTTTTTCTACACGAAAATAAATAAATTTGATAATTCAAAGACATTTTATTTATCACGAAAATAAATAAATTTGATAATTGAAAGACATTTTAAAGTTATTAAAAAGGAAATAATTAAATAACGTTAACTATTTTCCCGTTTCGAATTTATTAACTTTCACTCAAAACTGTCTTTAATTTTTAATTAATTTATTTATTTTCTCTTGTGTTTTAATTTAATTAATAAAACTATTTTTTTGATAGGAGTACAATGTAATGAAGACTTTAGAATTTTCAACTTATTTCAACTCTCTTCAAGAAAGACAGGACGAAAAGGTTTTGAGGAAAAACAAAGCAAAAGGCGACAAAACGAGCTCAACAGGAACACGCAAAGGACGTCTTTGAAAACGAAAATGACGACTACAAAACAAGAAAAAAATAATTGAAAAACATGTTAAGAATGCAAGCGCGCTAAAGAAACTCATAATCAAAGAAATCAAAAAAGAAAAAAATATATTAAAATATTAGATAGAAAAATGTTTGTTTCTTTAAAAAATCGATCGTCAATTGTTGGTTTTATTATTCAATTCAATACTTTCTCTATCAAAAAAACTGGTTCTTTTCTTTTTCTTGAAAAAATTGAGCATTACTCGAATAGTTTAGAAAAATTGATTGTCAATTGTTTTCTTAAAAATAATTGATCATCAAATGTTTCTTTAAAAAATCTAACGCCAGTTGTTTCTTTTATTATTTAATTAAATAGTGTCTCTACGAAGAAATTGGTTGTCTTTAAAAAAAAAAAATTGAGCGTCAATCCAATCAGAGAATAGCTCAGAAAAATTGATTGTCAGTTACTTTCTAACAAAAAATTGATCATCATTTGTTTTCTTTTACTATTCAGTTCGTTCTGATGGTTCATGTAATTCAGATTGAAGAATAACTATTTTTCTTATTATTATCTATAATTAGCTTTTCTAAAAAAAAAAAATTTCGTTTGTTTCGGTAATTCAATTGTTTCTTTCTTTAAAATATTGTCAATTGTTTCTTTAAATAAATTGTTCGTCAATTGTTACTTAAAAAAAATCATTGTTTCTTTTATTATCCAATTCAATAGCTTCTCTAAAAAAATCGATGGTGTACTTTTTCTTAAAAAAAAACTCATCTTCGATTGTTTCTTTTTATTGTCAATTGTTCTCTTTAAAAAATTGATCGTCGATTATTTATTTTATTATTCGATTCTTCGACAGTTTTTAAAAAAATAATGACCGTCAGCTGGTTTTTTTAGAAAAAAAATTGATCGTCAGTTGTTTCATTCATTATTTAATTCGAAACGTCAATCGATCATCAGAAAATGTTCAATATTGAACTGAATAATTGATTGTTTATTTTATTATTCAATCCTTCGACAGTTTCTTAAAAAAATGACCGTCAGTTTTCTTTAGAAAAAAAATTGATCGTCAATTGTTTCATTCATTATTAACTTCGACTCAAAACTGTCTTTATTTTTTAATTAATTTAACTATTTTCTGCTGTGTTTTAATTTAATTATGATAGGAGTATAGTATAATGAAGACTTCAGAATTTTCAAGTTATTTCAACTTTCTTCAAGAAAGACAGGACGAAAAGGTTTAAAGGAAAAACAAAGCAAAAGACAACAAAACGAGCCCAACAGGAACACGCAAAGGACGTCTTTGAAAACGAAAATGACGACTACAAAACAAGAAAAAAATAATTGAAAAACATGTTGCGCTAAAGAAACTCATAATCAAAGAAATCAAAAAAGAAAAAAATATCTTTAAAAAAATGCATCCAATAAAAGTAAAATAAATAAAAAGAATCAATAGAAAGGAATAATAAAACGATAACCCAGAAAAAAAATAAAAGATGACTGATCAAAGAAAAACAGTTAAAAGGCAAAACAAAACAATTAGCAGGAAAGAATGGTGAATCAAAACAAGAACAAATGCAAGACGAACTCATCCAGGAGATGAAGAGGACGAACAATTAAGGACGTCTTTCAAAACAAAAGACGACCAAATCGTTACAAAATAAAGAAAATTATTTAAAACAAAATTAAAGAAAACGAACGTTGTAAAAAAAATACGGAAGGAGAAGCCAAAAGGAGAGCAAGAGTCAAAAAATAAAAATTGTGATCAAAAAGAGAAATAAATGAAGAACGATGTCAACAAAGGATGATTCGGGATGATGACTTTGATGATAAATGAAGAACGATGTCAACAAAGGAAGATTTAGGGTCGACTTTAAAAACAAAATACGGTCGGGGTTGTTACGAAATCGAAAAAATATTATTCAAAAACTTAAAAGGCTATCGCAAAAAAATAAGAGCAAGCAAAAAGAAACCAATAAGAAAAATGTTTCCCTTGCTTTTGGTTGGTGTTTGTTTTGCGGTGAAACTTTGGTGGATGCAATTGCGGTATGTGGGAAATCAATCAGTTGATGTTCGTTAATTGTATTTGCATGTGATGTGAGCAGAGACATATTTCAAGTGTTAAGATGAAAGTATCCATCGCCCATTAACCTAGCATAATTATTAGTTATTCATAACCACGTCATTTATTTCACACACTTGGCAATTTTATCACAAAATTCTAGCTGTAGGGCACTGTTACCAGTTTAATTTTTCGCAAGGCGGCGGTCTTTTAATTTGAGAACATCTATTGAGTAAATTAAATTAAAAAAAAAAAAAACTAAACAAAATTTGTTTCAAACAACAAAGACTGCAATTACTTTGAATGTTATTATTTCGCGCAATAAACATTTATTTTTGTTGTGTTTTTTTTTATAAAATATTTTAAATCCGTAAAAAGCATTGGAATAAAAACTTACAGAGCCTGCCCTACACTACGATAAGCCTGCCCTGAGTATTTAGTCTGGCTACGGCCGGCCCTGCACCAAACGATAATACTTATTACGGCGAGGTCAGTGTTTCAGATGGCAAGATAAATCTCAACCACTTAATTAACGAATGGACAATTAAAATAGCTCTCTCTCTCTCATTTATTTTAAAGATTTTAAAGGCGATGGCGATTCGAACGAACGAAGGCGAAGCAACCATGGCCTATTTTAATTTTAATTTATTTACTCACTCGTAAAATGTAAATAAAAATTTCACCCATATTTTAGATTTGACTTCATCGAGTATTGCGTTTTATAAGCCAGCCAAGGCACTTTCCTGCCCCCGGTCATGTGCTGATGATGGCAACTGCTTTGATTGGAAACGTCGCTCGCAGTTTCTAATCCAGTTACATTCTGGTGGCAGCGGTGGGATTTGGTTTAAAAAAAAAACTGATTTTTATTCTCAATGTCGACCGTTACCAACGTGGTTCATTATATTCTTCACATTTTATATATGTAACAAGCACTTGGTAATAAATACAAAAAAATTCATTAAAAATCGTACGTTCCGGAAAGAGGATCTAGTGGAACTTTAGTGTATTTTTTTTAACGTCTAGTGTAAAACGGTTATCATTAGTTGGCGGCAGGTCAAAGTTTTTTCGGTCAATGGAACTTTTGCACAATTTACGTTTTAATAGAGGGAATTCCATGCTGACAAATGAAAACCAAGTCGTTGGAACTTAGTTTACCAATGCTACAGCTTAAAAAGGGAAATTCTTAAATCAGTTCCGGCATTACTATTCAGTCATTCATTCGAGCAGTTAGGCAGTGATTAGTAGTAAGGAGTTTCGCCGTGAATTCGTGATTGTTTGGCCTCGGATGAAGAGCCAAAAGTACATTAACGGATTAATTATAATTAAAGGCTTGACCTTATCATATCGTAACATTGTAATAACTTGTAATCTGCGTGAAATAGAAACAAACAAATAAATCAAGGATATTTTATTTTAGTTGAGCGACGCGACGCGACGTGCGGTGTTAACGGCCAGAACTTCTTTGCTCTTGGAAAATTTATGCTGAAGGAGCGGCGAAGTGAAGCGTGGCGTAAAGTGATTGCAGTTGTGTAAGGGTTCAGGTGGCGGCCCAGAAACAATGCTAAGAGATAAGGAAGTCTGCTCTTCGTAACTGCCAGACCGTGTACAGATAAGTTACCGCCAGCGACGCGACGCGTCAGCCGTCAATACAAAATACCCAACATCCCAATTCGATTGTTGCGTTATTTCTGCATCAAGTCTGGGAGCTCTTGAACTCGCGCGGATATTTCGAGGAGCACATTTAAAATCACCCCTTCCTTTTGTTGCTCGTACTTCTTGTAAGTAAGTAAGTAAGTATAAGTAAGTAAATGCGTATCGAGTGTCCTATGTAACTCCAGACGTTTGAAATAAAACACGCCGCCGACATCTAGCGCCTGTAACGCTAGACAGTTTTGCGCCAGCTCTCCTTAATTCAGTCTCATTTAAAAACGAGAACTTGACTCGAACGAACCAGAGAAGTTTGCAGACGAACTTACTGAAATTGATACTGTATTTACATTAAAGATAATAATAAAGTCCCATGTTTATCATTACAGTTCAAATAAGATACTCAAGGATCTATCCTGGGGCCCCTACTCTTTCTAATGTATAGATGTAAGTGACACCTTGGCTTATGATGTCAACTTAATGTTCATTGCGGATGATTCTACTGCCTTATCGAACAATCTTAAGAAATTTCAAACTATTTACAAGGAATGCTAAATCCTAACGATCCTCTGCTGTAATTTACCTGAAAACGACCTCATTTCTTCATAAAAACTTTTAAAAGACAATATTCTTTTTAATCGCACTTTTAAAAGACAATATTCCTTTTAATTTAATGTAGATTCTTGAAACACACGAAAACTTTTGCGCAAACGTCGGAGATCACCCCGCTCCCTCTCTTTTGGCTAATAAAATCATTCTAATAAAATCATTATATTAATACGTGAGTTGCTTGCTAACCGTTTGCTTTTGACTGGACTTGTGTAAAACACTCCGTCTTAATTACATCAATAAACTACATACTTAGTAATTAGCGAACGTAAAAATTCACTTAAATAAGTAGGTTTTAATGCGTAACTTAAGTACTTCAAAAGTTTAACAACGTTATTAACCGTCGAGGATAATATATTGTTACGACTTCGGTATTTAGAAATAATATTCGTCGAATAATTTAAAACGTTGTTAACAGTCGAGCATAATATATTATTACGACTTCGGTGTTTAGAAATAATATTCGTTAAATAATTGTTTACAAAACATAGAATACAGTAGTGTTACCCTCTAACACTTATTTCAACAAATAACACTAAAATTCGCTGCCTGTTCGACCGTATGTACTCGTACTCTTCGCTCTTAAATAAAAATCAACTCGGCAGCGCGCCGATGCGCTTTTATAGTTAAAGGACTCGCTCTAGATGCACGTAAAAATGTCCGGAAATCTTCGAGGTAGCGTGCAACAAAAACCAATATTGACCTCTCTGACACCTCGGATAACAAATAAGTAACGGATGTGGGGTATCCGTTACTTATTTGTTATCCGAGGTGTCAGAGGGGTCAATTTTGGTCAATCTATCTGGATATCCGATAAGTATGGAATAACCGTCACCAACAGTAACCTCTGACGTCACCGTTGACATGTCACGTCGGCAAAAGAAAGGTCGTCAAGAGAAAACCGAAACCGTCATTTTTTTACTTCACAGATTTTCAAATTATTGCGTTGAATTAAATAAACCGCCGACAGAAGAAAAAACGACGATCAATGTCACGGTTTCTTCAAAAAAAAAAATTATTGTCACTTGTTTCTTTAAAAAAAATGATTGTTTCTTTAAAATATCAATCGCCAATTGTTTCTATCACCATTCAATTTAATTTTCTCCAGGTAGAAATAGGTTGTTTTTTTTTCTTTAAAAAATTGAGCGTCAATCCAGTAGTTTAAAAAAATTGATTGTCAGTTGTTTTCTTTAAAAAAATTGTTCAAATGTTTCTTTAAAAAATCGATCGCCAATTGTTTCTTTTATTGCTTAATTAAATAGTGTCTTTACGAAGAAATTTTTTTCCTTAAAAAATTTAGCGTCAATCCAATAGTTCTGAAAAATTGATTGTCAATTGTTTTCTTTTAAAAAAATTGCTCATCAAATGTTTCTTTAAAAAATCGATCGCCAATTGTTTCTTTTATTATTCCAATCTAATCCAACAGTTTAGAAAAATCAATTGTCATTTGCTTTCTTAAAACAAATTGATCATCAATTGTTTCTTTTACTATTCAGTTCAAGTTTTTCTAAAAAAAAATTATTGTCAATTTCTTCTCTAAAAAAAAATCGTCAATTTTACCTTTAAAATTCGAACGCCAATTGTTTGGTCTCGCTAATTCAATTGTTTCTTTTTTTTTAAATATTGTCAACTGTTTTTCTTTAATATTATCAATTGTTTCTTTAAATAAATTGTTCGTCAATTGTTACTTTAAAAAAATCATCGTTTCTTTTATTATCCAATTCAATAGCTTCTCAAAAAAAAAAAAATCGATTGTATATTTTTTCTTAAAAAAAATCATCTTCAATTGTTTCTCTTCATTGTCAATTTGTTCTCTTTAAAAATTGATCGTCGATTGTCTATTTTATTGTTCGATTTTTCGACAGTTTCTTTAAAAAAACCACCGTCAGTTGTCTTGTTTTGTCATTATTAATTTCGAAACGTCAATCGATCATCAGAAAATGCTGAACAATTAATTGAATAATTGATTGTTTATTTTATTATTTAATTCTCCGATAGTTTCTTAAAAAAATGACCGTCAGTTTTCTTTAGAAAAAAAAAATTTGATCGTCAATTGTTTCATTCATTATTAGTGAATTTCGAAACGTTGTCATTTTTTTCTCGATATCTCAATTAATTGAAAAAGTTGATATTTTTTTTAATCAAAGAGACATTCAAAGCGCAACTCGCCAGAGAAAAAGAAAACGACTGTCCTTTGTTTTCTCCGATTTAGTAAAATTAAACTGATACGGATGGTCAAAACGTCAATCAATTAATCAGTGGTCGAAACGTATCAATTGGAAATCGATGTCACTTTTTTCTCGATTAATGCAATCGATATTTTCTTTTTATAGAAAAGAATGCGACTGACAGAAAAACAGACGATCGTCAGTTGTTTTCTCGGTTTTGATGCCTCCTTTATTCACTATCAATAAATTGGATTGGATTGGATGGGTCGTACTATGACGAAAATTAATTTTAATTTTTTTTTAATTAGCGTTTCCACCCGATAATAAAAACGTGTGCCCACTAAAGAAAGTTTTTTTTTTGTAGACTGTAGGGTAATTAGAAATTAGAGTTAGGGGTGAAACAGTCTGTGGCTTTTAAAATCTAATCTGTTTAATCGTTATGCCAATTAAAATATTTTGGTCTCCATCCAATAAACTTTGAATGCATCAAAGCAACATCCTTGGACCTCTATTATTGCTGATATTTATTGCAGACACATTTAATTACGGAGGACATGTAAATTATTAATTATTAAGGTGCGCTAAATTAAACTATGCCAGCTCGCTATTCTTCTCTATCATCGCGTTATTATTATTTCTTGGTTATAAGTAACCACATTTTTATCATTTGTGGCAACATTTTCATTTGGTTAATAGACGAACAGAGCCCCTCGTTTTTCTCTCTGTTTTTATTTACGATGCAGGGTTTACATTTGTATTAAAAATATTGACTTTTCGAAATTGTTTAAAATCTTGAAACTGTTACAAGGACAAAGACGAGAGCTGAACAACGAACTAACTTGATGTTGTAACTCTCAAGGTCATTGATTCCTCGGTAAATTCATGGCGGTTTCCTTTTTTTTATTTGTATTTTTTTTGTTTTAATTAAAACTCTTTTCCTTTTTAACTATTATGACGAGTATTGTTGAGAATTATTTTAAGTGCGAAACGAAAACTGGACGAATTTAGACTCTGCTCATCCTGATTATTTCAGTTTAAATATTATTATTTTATAAAGTTTTTGCAAAGCTGTTTGATTTTGCAACTCTCAAGGTCATTGGTACTCCAGTCAATTCAATTCACATTCCTTTTTTATTTTTTTTTATTTTTACGTAACCAACGTGCGCGGAACGTTACTTTCGGATCTTCCTCTGGACGAAATAAATAAAAATAATATTGGATTGGGTGAATCAGTCACGTGCATCTTCACAATGAGAGTAGCACCTTCTGCATTACTGGCCCATTGCGTATTGTATTTTATTATGTCTGGGTTAGGTTTTTGGCATTATTATTATTATTATTATCCAGGAGGAATTTCATTCATTTTGGATTAAAAAAAAGAGATTAAGAAGCCTGAAGCTAATTCAGGCGAGCAAAATTATTACTGCGTGTCCCATTCTTCAGTTAACGTTTTTTTTTTTTGTTGAGCTTTATGTTTCAGAAAGGGAATCATCTTTGCCACTGAACACAGTTTTCAAATCTGCATTGATTATATTAATATAAATAATGCAGTAACGAATGAATGCTGGAGTGATTCCTTCTGAAATTCTGATGATGTTTGATGAAATGAAATGTCGAAAAAAATTTTTTTTTTTTGAGAAATATAATTCTGAGTTACATGAACTTCAACAGATCGAGGATGTAGTAGGTACGTGTATTCATGAAACGAATTCTGACTAAATTGCAATTGGTTTCCGAAATGCATTTCATTAATTTTTCTTGGCAATTATTAAGAAGTCCGAAGATAATTCAGGCGAGCAAAATTATTACTGCGTGTCCCTTCTTTGGTTAACGTTTTTTCTTGAGATTAATTATATAGTCTTCTAAGCTGTTTTCCATTATTTAATTATGTTGATTTCAATACTTTTCCTTGAGCTTTATATTTTGGAAGCGGGACCATTTTTTCTACTGAGCGCAGTTTTCAAAAGCTGTGTTGATTATATTTATAAATAAACAATGCAGTAACGAATGATAATGAGTGGTGGAGTGATTTCTTCTGAAACAAAATGATGTGTGATGAAATGAAATATCGAAAAAAAAATTTTTTTTTTTGAGAAATGTAATTCTGTGTTATATTGTTACGAACTTAAAGAGATCGAGGGTGTAGTAGGTATGTGTATTCATGAAACGAATCCTGATTAAATTGCGATTGGTTTCCGAAATATATTTCATTAAATTTTTCGGCCGAACAAATCGGGGAAACTTTACTTACTACCTCCGACGAGAATATTTACTGCGGTCCGTTTTTTTACATTCTAAATGGAAAAAGTTTCCATCGAGTTGTGTGTGTGTGTGTTTGTGCGAGCCCGAGAAGTTTTTCCTCTCCTTGAATTATCCACAACATCCACTGTGACATATTGATGTATGCGTCTCTCCTCGTGAAAAAAAAAGAAACAAGTTCAAGAATTTTTTATTATCACTTTTTAAAGAAAGATGCAGAAGCAGAGTAGTATAGAAGAAGAAGTAGGAGAAGAAGAGGTCGCGTGCTGTAATTTATAGTTTCAATTTACTAAATATAAATTATGCATTCATTTCATAGTGCACTCTCATAATTTCCAGCAAAGACGAAAGACATCAATCATGATGTGAGAAGAAGCAAAGAGCACAGGCGAGCAGCGATCTTGGTTTCTAATAACGACGGGATTTCTATATTTGGAAAAGAAAAATGGAGATTAATGGCGGAGACGGCATAAATAAAAACTTTTGCCGCTTCAGATGCGCTCGTAACTTAAGCAAGTAATAAAAGCTCGCGAGGGTTTTCAGGCCATTCCGAGTAACACATAAAAATGTTCCGGCACGTCTGCACTTCCTATGCAAATCAGCCCGGAGGCTTTAATTACCTACCTTACCGACCAAACCATTCGTGTTCCTCAATTTCGCAGTTTTATCATGTGCCTGCCACCTTGTTACGTCTACTTAACCAAAAGAAAAAAAAGAAGAAAAAAGTTATTACCCGAGGAAACGGGTTTTTACGACGCGACGACATCATCCACGGAGGGGGGGGGGGGGGCGTAAGAAAATTACCATATTTATTGGCACAACTTTTAAAAAGTATTCATGCACGCGCGAAACTACGAGTAGCATCGAAAATAAAAGAAAAAAATAAATAAGCACGGACATTTTTTTTTTTTTAATAATAATCATCATCGTGACGTTCGGAAACCCTTCTTCCAACCCCCCTTCTTACGCATTGAGGAGAGAAACCAGTGAAAGTTTCGTGGGGGCGAAAAATAATTGTCGTCGATTAGGTAGGAGAAGAACGATTGATTTTTCAGGGGCTTCCCCGGACTTTATAAGCGGCGCCATGAGGCTCGGAGAAGACACTTCTGAAACGTGAATGAATTATACGCATAGAATGTTTAATAAGATGCAGTGCTGTTTGTTGATGGCCTTGGTTCTCGTCTTCGTCTTGCATGTGTGCTTCGCCCAAGTAAACTACAGCACGGGTTGGGGAAAACGCAGTGTCGAAAGTGGGATGAGAAGCAGATGTCCGGAAGAGGCCGAAGTTGTTTCGCTCATCTACAAACTGGTTCAAGTAAGTGCACATTCTTTTTTGATTCCCAGTGTTTGTTCTTCGAGAGAAGAAAAAAAAAAACTTACACGTTTGGAGTTGGCCGTATCTTGAGACAGGAAACCTCTTTTTTCTACAGATAACCATTTTATGGCAGAAAGCAGAAAGCCAACGATTTTTACCAAAAAAAAATTAATAGATAAAACGATCGCTTATTGACCTGACATTTGCGAATGAATTGGTCAAGTCGTTTTTTGTTTGCAGTGGGAATTTCGAGTTATGTCTCTGCTGACGAAGCCCCAAGCAGGGCTGAAACAGCTGTACAGAGGCTCTCCGAGGTTGTCACTGCAATCAAAAACGATTTGCAACAAAATTAAAATGAGAAAAGAAAAAATCCAACGCCATTTCAATCGGAATTAAGGCGAGTTGAACTCAACTCAACTGAAATTCAAGGATGTTGAACTTTAAAGCTGAAAAAGTTAAAAAATTTGAACTAAAAACTGGAAAAATTAAAATTTAGTCCAACCTAATTCGCGGTTAATCCATTTTCACTCGACCTGTGAATAATAATTAAAGTAAACTCAACGACGAAAAAACCAACCTGACTCCACTCAATCCAGTTGACAAGAGAGGAAGAGAGAAAAAAATAAAACTCAAAATTGAAACTTAAATTGAAAAAATAAATTTTATAAAATGGAACTTCAAAAAATTAAAAATTGCCCAACTCAAAACTAACCAGACCAAACAAAATATGAAAAATGAAAATAATGTCGGACACAACCAAGTCAAATCCAACTCCAAAAAAATTTCTGAGATTGTTTTGTTATTTAATTTGTATGACTGTAATTTCACTGTGATATTTCTATTGTTTTTCATTGTACTTTGAAAAATGGCACGTCTCGTCTCAATAAACTAAACTAAACTCCGCTGAATTCAGAACACGGGGGAAAAAATTAAAGCCAAATATAAAATAAAACTTTAAACTTAAATAAATAGAAAAGTCGATTGGTACGCAATCTATTTAAGCAAGTCTCCCTCTACTACATAGGTTCCCAAACTTTTTGGGGTCGCCGTCCACTTTGAAAAACAAAAATTGTTTAACCCCCCCGCCTATCGCATAGGCAAACAGAAAGACTCAGACTCGCCTGCTGTGCGTGATCGATTATCAATAATGCAGAACTGAAATGTTCACAATAACTTTCTGATTTCAAAATCGTGAAAATTAATTATTAATTTTAAAGTACATATTTACTATTAATTTCGGCACACCAATCCCTGGACCGCCTTAGCGCGCTCCAATTGCCCGTGACCTCGCTACTGCCCCCCTAGAACGCTTCAGCGCCCACTGGTGAGCGCTACCGCCCATTTTCAGAACCTACGCTCTACTAGAAACAAAAAAAAAATCAAAATTGAACTTAAAAAATCAAATCTCAAGAGACAAAGATTAATAGTCAAGTGAAATTAAGTCAAGGTCGATGCAACTCAATTCAAAATACCTGAAACCAACCCAAATGAAAAATTAATTAAATTCTGAACCGTACGTCGATGATTGTATTGTCGCTGCAGGAATTACAAAAAAATCAGAAAAAAAAACAAAAGACAACTGAAATTAAGTACGAAACAAGCAAGGTCAACCCAAAAGAACTTAGTTAAAAATTAAGAAAATTTAAAGGCAATTAAAAAAACAATTGAAAATCTCATATTTACACTTACACTAGCTAAAAAAATTGGATCAGAATCAGAAGTTAACTGAAATTAAGTGCACACCGCAAGCGCAAATTCAATCCAAATTACTTCAGAAAAATTGAAAAAAAAAGGAGAAGAAAATAAGAAGATTTAAAGCCAATTCGTAAAACAGTTGAACACATCTCATATTTGCAGATACATTATTTTCTTTTTTATTATTTTATTGCACTTGTTTATGTGTTATAGGGGGGACATGCCCCCTTCAAAATTCCCCTTACTTCAGTTATAAAAAATAGTTACTAAAAAAAAATATGTTTTTTTAAATAAGATTCCAAGAAGAAACGAAGACAATTAATGAAAACGTCGACGTTAAAATACTATTTGGAATTCGATTAGGAAGTAGTTGCTCCGTTCGGCTAAGAGATGGCGCTCTAAATGATTCCTGTTTCGTCTTTTATTCTTGATATTTTCGATGGCTTTGTGGTTTCGTCGCGCGCTGATTCTACATTTTCGATGTAAAAAAAAAAAATAATGTTACAGGAAATAACAACCCTTTTGGCATCAAGAGATGGCGTTTTGGATAATTCCAGTCACGTCGTCGAGATTTCATATTCTGAAATTTGATTTTGAAATTCAAATCATCGGTTTTAGCTGGGAATGTCTGCGTGAATTTCGATTTAAGTAGTTTACCCACTTGGTCAAAAGATGGCGCTTCAAATGATATCTATCCTTTTTTTGATCGTCAAGAGATGGCGCTTTGGATGACAGCAGTTTTTATTAGCTAAGCAAACCGGCAATTTACAACCTTAACCATCAAACGTAGCAAAGTCTTTGATTATTTAGTACACCGACGCCGAACGTGGAAGTTTTTAAACATTTTAGGATCTTTTTATAAGTAAAATGTTTTTAGAAAAATTTTGTGCAAATCGTTTTTGATTGCAGTGAAAACCTCGACGATAGCTTTTTGACCTGACATTGCAATGTCAGGTCGCTATTTTATCTGTTTAAAAGTTTTTTGTTTTAATCTTAAACCGGACAGAATTATGATTGGAATTACACTCAACGTTTCGCTGTAGATTTATAGCGACGGTTTAAAATGCGTGTCCAATCTAAATTATAGTAGGTCCAACTAATTTTAATTTGTTTTCATCTGTTTTAGGGCGCATGCCAAAAACAAATTAAGTGCAACCAAGCCGTCGTCTACTGAAGAAAAAGCTGCCCCCCCCCAAATTCGTGCCCAAGATCCGTACTATCTATTTAACCAATAAAACCAATTTTATGAACTAAAATCTCGTTTTATTTTTATTACCACGCTTGAATAAGATCGCTTTTAATGATTCTCCTTTAAAGTCCTCATGAGACACCATAAACTTTAAACCGAAAAGTCACAGGTAAGTTCAGCAAAAGATTCAAAAGAGGAGAAAGTTAGGAGGATCACATTACCAGAAGGGCGCTTTCATTGGGAGCGAAAAGGCGTATAAGCCCTTCAAGCGGTTCCAATTAGAAACAATCTGCAAAAAGCATATCTCCTCCAAAATTGGAGAAGAGGAGGAGGAGGAGGATGTTTTAAAATCAAGCCCTTTTGTACATATTATATTTTTGAAAACTTCACGTGAGTGGTACATAGGTCAGAGCTGGAGTTGAGAGTTAGAACCGATCTGGAAAAGTTACTTGCAAAAGCGAAAAACAAGAAAATGTTGCAAAATTGAAGACAGGGATTTCGCAAAACCAAGCCCACCTGCAATTCAGCAAAGTCCACCTAACTTTAAACCAGAGAAAAATATCCCAAAGAAGAAAAATCACCTCCTACAATAAATTATTTGTTTATATTTAATCAAATTCATATTTGAAGTTGATTCTTGTCCGATGAAAATTGTAAGTACAAATTTTTTTAATCTCAAATCGGACAGAAATGTAATGGAAACACACTCAACGTTTCGCTGTAGATTTATTAGCTTCGTCAGCTATAGCGAAACGTTGAGTGTGTTTCCATTACATTTCTGTCCGGTTCGAGATTAAAAAAAAAATTGTACTCACAAATTCATATCGAATAAAAAGCGAATGAAAATCGATTGAGAATAGAAACCTCTTGTAGACATAATCAAAAATAAAATAACTGTAAAGACTGGGCCAAGTAGTGAAAAATACAAGCGTTTTTAATTTTACATCTTGGTTATTCGAGAAGTAGGATTTCGTTATCTTGTTTTGTTTAATAAAGTTTTCATGCGGATTAATCTTAAACGTCCTCTTCAAGTTACTGTTCGGCTCTCTCTCTCTCTGGGTGATTAATGGCATTTTCGCGTGATTCATGTTGCTGTCAATATTATACAATGTTGCAGCATTAACGATGCAATGCAATTAAAGGTGAAGCAGACACATCTGCAAATTAATTACGAGTGCGACCATCGAAGCTAAGTATAGAAAGCTTTGATACTTTCGAATATGTATCGGTCGATTAGGGTTTGACTGCGAAATTATGAAAAAAATGCGGATTAAACCGATTGAAATAAAATTTTCTATGCATTTTGCGTTTTATAGATGTGTCCACTGGCCTCAATATGCCCACTCCCCTCGGTGTCCTTGCCTTCTGTACGTTGCACAAGCACAATTTAATCTGCAAGCAAAATTGGATTATAATCTCCGATGTCATTTTTAAACGCACTTATTGTTAGTTCCCCCCTATAAGTAATAAGGGTGGTAAAGACGAATTATAAAAAAAAAATTCTTGATCAATCTTTTTAGTCCCTTCATTTTGAACTGCGTCTCTTCGTGTGGTGTTTCCAAAATGGCAGCAAATGGGCTGCATAAGTGCTTGCATGCCGCTTCCAATTGAGTTGTCTCTGTGGACCTTCCGAAATTGCAGATGGGCCTCTCATCTCATTTCCTTTTCTAATTTCCAACCTCGTTTTGGTACTTTTTCACATCATTTCTGGCTCTCAATTTTAAACTGTGATTGGTCATGTGCAATTTTCAGAAATGAATTGGCTTTGGTCTTATACATCCTCAGCCTGGATTCCATTTTTGAATATATTACGTCTTATATAGACCGT
This sequence comes from Prosopocoilus inquinatus, assembly GCA_036172665.1. Lineage (NCBI taxonomy): Eukaryota > Metazoa > Arthropoda > Insecta > Coleoptera > Lucanidae > Prosopocoilus > Prosopocoilus inquinatus. Next base: position 8,620,499 of record CM069871.1, on the reverse strand, counting down.
TTCTAATCGTAACTCCTGAAGTGCTTCCATGTATTTTCCCTCCCATTGAGAGCGTCCTTTTAAAAATCCTTTTCGTGATCCTCCTTCTTTTTTTCTTTTGAAGTTTTTGCGGTCTCTTTCTGGCTCTGGTTTAAACTTTGTGGTCTCTTGCGTGGATTTTCCAAATCTGCAGAAGTTTTTTTTTAATTCTGCAACTTTTTTTTCTAAATTCCAGATCACTTGCTGACCAGCTCTGACGTGCTCCACATCTGAAATTTCCAGAAATGTGTAAACGAGCTTGGTTCTACAACATCCTGCTTCACTTTTCCACTTTTGGGGACATGGCCTGTTTGTAACTGTAACCACCTAAAGTGCTTCTTGCACTTCCATTCTTGAATATATTACGTCTTTTATAGACCGTTTCTAATCGTAACTCCTGAAGTGCTTCCATGCATTTTCCCTCCTCCCAATTAGAGCGCCCTTTTAAAAATTCTTTTCGTGATCCTCTTTCTTTTTCTTCTTTTGAAGTTTTTGCGGTCTCTTTCTGGCTTCTGGTTTAAACTTTGTGGTCTCTTGCGTGGATTTTCCAAATCTGCAGAAGTTTTTTTTTTTTAATTCTGCAACTTTTTTTTTTTTTTAATTCCAGATCACTTGCTGACCAGCTCTGACATGCTCCACATGTGAAATTTCCAGAAATGTATAAACGAGCTTGGTTCTACAACATCCTGCTTCACTCTTCCACTTTTGGAGACATGGTCTGTTTCTAACTGTAACCACCTAAAGTGCTTCTTGCATATCTTTTCCCAATTAAAGAAAGTGTCTTTAAAAATCCTTTTGGCGATTTTATCTCTCGTTCATTTAATTTACTTGAATACCCTAGCCTTATTGAAGCGACTCTCTCTTCGATGTATCATTTTTGTTCAACTTCGTTAAGTAGAAGAACAAGTAAGAATACTAATAATAATTTTCTCGTTGTGATTGCTTTGATCCTTAAAGGGCTTCGGAAATTAGCTCCTGTTAATTTCCTGGTTAATTCTGGTCTCTTGCCACGACCAAGACTTTGAGGCTTTCCCTTTCCAACTCAAGTAGTTTCCGTTGAACCACTCTTTAGTTTTTTTTTCTTGGAAGCCCATTTCATTCATATTAATCGAAAGTCGATATTTGAATTGTTTACCTCTCCTTGAAAAATAAAATAATTCATAAATGAAAACTTGCCATCATCAGCTTGAAAGTATTTAAGTTCACCTTGATTAAAGTTAAAGTTCATATCTTCATACCTTTTAGAAGAGTTCATTTATATTTCGTCCTTTTTCCCCTATTCCCGTTCCCCTAAAGCATAATTAGATAATTTTCTGATTTTAAATACACTGTTTCTTGGTCGCTTCCTTTGATCGTAATCCTGCTGCTCAGGTATTTCGTGATTGTACTTCGTGGGAGTGTTTCCCTGTTTTTTTTTTCGTCGTCCTCCCTCTCCTAAATAATATTCTATTTTCGAACTTCATTCTTTCTGGTAAGTCTGGTGTTATCCATTCGTATAAACTAACCAAACTAGTCCAATTTGTTTTGAGAACTGCATTACAAATTCTACTTCAACTTACTTCCTCGTTCCCGAAATCTCCATTGCACATTTCCATGCTTTTCGTAAAACCTTCATCGTTAGCATAGTTTTGTAAAGACAAATGAAATTCAAAGGAAGACAAGAGGACAAAGTAGAATGGCAAAAAAAGATGTGTGTCAGGAGGAAGACGTCGATCATTTCCATGATTTTTCTTCCTTTAAAATCCATTTTCTCCGTACCAATTTCCCCCAATAACTGTAGCCTGACGTCTTCTTCTTTCAGAAACTTTTTTCCTCCTTATCTCTCCTCCAGTTTCATTTAATTTTTAAGCTTTCAGGTCTGTTTCCGTTTAATATTCAATTTATTACACCCTTTCCCACTCCCCCAATATCAAATTGTCATGGTTTGCGTTACTTAAAGATTATTTTCGAAAAGATTTTGTCTTTGCTTGTTCTTTTTTATTGCACTTCTTGATTTGTTCCAATCCATACTTCACGGCGCTTAGATTTTCTCCTGATGTAATGAAAATTCAATTTATTACACCCTTTCCCACTCCCCCAATATCAAATTATCATGGTTTGCCTTATTTAAACACTATTTTCGAAAAGATTTTATTTATGGTTGGTTTGTATTGCACTTCGGATTTGTTCCAATCCATTCTTTACAGAGCCCAGATGTTTTTTCTCCTTCTTCTTCTTAAATCTTTACACCGCACTGTTATCAATATTGTATCCTTGTATGTACTTTCAACTTATTTAAGGATGCACGTTTTTTCCGCCCTTCAGGGTGCCGAAGTGAGGCATCATTTAAAACTGGTTGAATTTCTCTCGTAAGGGGTTGATAGTAAGTTTGATGCAACAGCCGATGTCCTATTTCCTTTGAACGAGTCACAATAGTAGTAAATTTAGCAAAAGAATAAACGCTTAGGTGCGCACTAAAATCTCGATTTTTCATTTAAAATTGGGACGTAGAAGCGGGTGCCAAGCAATTAAACAAACAGAGCGCCAAAAGTATCAAGTGGCTCTGCCAAAATCGACGGAGGCAAGCCCAGTTATCTCCTACTTTACAATCCGCATGATAATTAAAAGCACAATTAAAACTCGCGCGCAGTGGCAAGCGAGCTTAACGCCCGCGTTAATTTTATGGGGAGAGGAGCTCGAGCTTGCTTGCTTGCTAATGCCGACGAGCTTTCACGTGATTGTCGTCTGCCATGTCCTCATCATCATCATCTCATTCTGATTTCGTTTAAAGACAATAAGCTGGGCGGGGGAGGGGGCGTAAGAGAAGAGGAGGAGGAGACTGATATTAGTTAGGATCGATCGTATATAACGTAAAATGAGGATCCCAATTGCAATCGTAATCGAAACTGAAGTACCGCAAGGATTTTCTATTAAAGGACGAACGACGATTTCTAATTCAGCGCTGGTGCAGTCTGCTGCTTATTGTCCTCGAAACGAAAATATCTTCTGCGTCCTCCTCCTCCTCCTTCCATCAACCCCCCGCTCGCTCGCTCGCTCGCTTCTTCTGGGGTTGGACCACACAGGAAACATGAAATTTAAAACGGTGCACTTTAATGCAACCCTGTTTATAATTCGAACGTAAACACGGATTATTTTTGGATTCCTTTGAACAAACTGTATTTATAGTCGTCAAGGTTAAGATTTGACCGCCGATTTTAGAACCAGCTGAAGGAAACTCTATATTTCAAGAACTATTGAGACCCTCGAGGAAGGTTCTATCACCCCCATGGGTTTCCATCGCTAGAGATCGATAGATAGATCGAACTGAAGAAAATTCTTAGTATTTCAGAACTATAAGTCAAAAATGGGAGGGTACGTCATGTTCCATCCGAATTCCACCCCATGGAAAATAGTCAAGGTTATGATTTAAAGACTGTGGACTGGTTTTTTAAAACTAGTGTCAAAAATGGGATTGTAGGTCTTCCCTCCACGCTTCAACCCTCACCCTCAAATAATCCACGCGAGCTACGTGAGCAATATTCTTTCAGTGCAATTTAAGCCTCCTTGATGGCAGAACCCTTCCGCAATGGAAGTCATTGTGTAGTTTACGACCGGTATTTCACACTAACGACCCGACTTGTATAATTTTTCAGGACATTAACGGGCTCATCTTCATCCGTCGCTTTGCATCTCTTCGTTCGTTCGTTCGCAACCACCACGATGAGGGACGTGCTTCTAATTTTACTGCGTCGTAAAAGGACGAAATTCAAAAACCGGAGGGAGGTGGGGGGTGGGAACAGGCGTAAAAATTGTATTAAAAGGCGCACGCAGCGCCGCCGCCAAAAGCGAACGAACGAGGAAGGAATCAATTTACTTAATCTCGGGCCAGAATTTCGTACGGAAAAAAATTCATAAATTTTTTATCGCCTTCTGCTGTGCGCGCGGTGGCGGAAATACTTCGCGTGATAAACAGGGTGAGAAGGGGGGGGGGCGAAAGGGGGGTCCTTATTACGCAGAGGAACGATGTGATAATCGCATCGGACAAAATGCTCGAAATGTAAATTCGAATTTGCATAAGCCATTTTAAATATATAATGAACGCTAACAGATACTTATACAGCTTCAAGCTGAATTAAATCCTGATGCAAACAGATTTCGTTTTTCATTAGAATAATTTATTACGCCGCCCGCTCGATTCACAGCACATCGTTCCAAAACTTATTTCAGAAAGAACGACAAATAGAATGCTTCTATAAGGTATCTTGGTTCGAGTTCCTCTTCATCAATGTATCCATTTATGATGGGGTCTTCCCCCATTATCCAACAACCATTCAAGTTCAAAACCCATCTGAGGATTGGGCACTGTTTTGAGAGCCTTTGTCCAGAAATGAATGGGCGAGGAGGCCAAACGGATCAGTGAGGGCTCTTGGGCTCTTCGAAAGCGCGACCCCCACTCCAGATTTTTGCTGGGAAATAAGAGTGCCCTGCTGCAAACAGGTTTCTTTTTTCATTGAAATAATTTATTACACCTTTTCGTTCAAGATCTTTAGAATAGAATGCCTTTTCATCAAAGAACCCATTCAAGATTCAAGTTTCTTCTTAAATACCCAACGATTACTCGGAGCTCAAAACCTTCCTGAAGACTAGGTCCTGTTACAAGAGCTCTAACCAAATTAAATCCTGATGCAAACAGATTTCGTTTTTCATTAGAATAATTTATTACGTCGCTCGATTCACAAAACTTCGTCTCAAAACTTATTTCAGAAAGAACGACGAATAGAACAGAACTACTTCTATAAGGTATCTTGGTTCGAATTCCTCTCCATCAATGTATCCATTTATGATAGGGTCTTCCCCCAACCATTCAAGTTCAAAACCCATCTGAGGATTGGGCACTGTTTTGAAAGCCTTTGTCCAGAAATGAAAGGGCGAGGAGGCCAAACGGATCAGTTAGGGCTCTTGGGCTCTTCGAAAGCGCGACCCCCACTCCAGATTTTTGCTGGGAAATAAGAGTGTCCTGCTGCAAACAGGTTTCTTTCTTCATTGAAATAATTTATTACACCATTTCGTTCAAGATCTTTAGAATAGAATGCCTTTTCATCAAAGAACCCATTCAAGATTCAAGTTTCCTCTTAAATACCCAACGATTATTCGGAGCTCAAAACCTTCCTGAAGATTAGCAAGAGCTCTAACCAAATTAAATCCTGACGCAAACAGATTTCGTTTTTCATTTGAAAATAATTTATTACAGCGACGACCGTCATCCTCAACTTACAAATTTCGTTGAAAAACTTTACGTATAGAACGACATGATATCCCCTTTTTCATTAAAGCATCCACTCAAAATGATGTCTTCTCCATTATTCATTGTTACTCGAAACTCAAAGAAGTCGCTAATGTTTTCATGGAAGCTTTTGGGCAACCAACCCTAACGGCTTTCCAACTTAATCCCAAACATGTTGGTGGTTCAGGTATGTGATGGCGATTTTGCAATTTGGCGATATGCATATGGCTGAGACTTCCTTCCCTAATCACGTCAAATCTCAACATCCAAACTAGCCGTTTCGCTTTAGATCATTGTTTCTTAACTTTCTAAATCCGCCGCCCCCAACAAGTCTAAAAATGAACCTTTTCAGCCTCGCGACGCCCCAAATTAGCCCAAAAATCAACCTTTTAAACTTCGCGACTGCCCAATGGGCCCAGCAATAAGAGCCAAAGAACTCCACAACCCCCTAATATCTATATCCACATTTGATTACGATAAAATTTTAAAATGGTAACTTGATCGGGTTTAGGACAACGAGAAAATGATTTTAATAATTCAGCTGAATGATTAAAATCCTGCTGAATGATTAAAATCCTTTTCTCGTTGTCCTAAGCCCGATCAAGTTACCTTTTTGAAAAGTTCGTACTCAGGACGCCATTTCATTAATTACGGTTAAGGTAATTTATTGTATCCGACTGTATATCTGATCACGACCCCCTTCCAGGTTGCGATCCCAGGTTAAGACACGATGCTTTGAACTAAACCCTATACCTATAGCTTGCTATTGCACAAATTAAATTTTTGGAAGTAGCAGCACCACTTTTGCTATCCTAATTTTAAAATCATCACCTGAGGTTACTCTTCTTTTGAACTTGAACGCACTCGTGGGGTGCTTCAAGGTTCAAATTTCGGGCCTTCGCATTCGCTGTTCATCGGCGATTTGCTATCACTCTATTTGTTTTTGACCTTAGTCTATGCGTCAACGACTTTACAAAATTTGTAAAAGTATTACGTTTTTTAAGATCAACCTATTTGGAAGACTTTCGATTTTAATAATAGGATGTAACTTTTGACAGCTTCTTGTTTTCCTCACCATCTCCACCTAGGCAGCTAGATCGTTGGGTCTCATCGCGAGAGAAGCTACAAATCTTTCAAACATTGAGACTATCGAAGCACTATATCTTGCCTAGGTCCTACCCTGCCTGGAGTTGGTTTGGTTTCCATACTACGTCAGTCATTACATGTTAATATCGTGTCCAAAGAATATTTTTCGTCCTGCGAGGATGGAACCTATCTGGCAATCTCAACTTCTTGAGCCTTACAATATGGTTTCTTTTTTTCTTTCGATATTTCCTTTTCACAAGTTCCATTAAAGAGTTAAGCCACGTAACACAGGTTTTGCTAAATAACAATTATAGCAAACGAGATGTTCCAAGAAATTCTTTCAGCAACTTCAACGCAACCCCAGCGCATCAGAATACCAACACATTTTCCGTCACCACGGTTTATCTATCACATATGCCCAAATCTATTTGGTAAAATACTCAGGAAGCAAAATATGAGGCCAATTTTCCCCCCGATAAACAAATTTGTGGATTGCTTGTCCTCCCCAAAAGATCAAAACTGGTAAAAAAAGTTCGTGAATTGCCCCAAAAGACCAAAACTCTACAGTCTGATGGTGTCCATTTCGTCTGTTCTTCACGTGGACGTGGTTCATTATAATCAGACCCACCGAATGTAGTGGTAACGGAAACAGCAGCAGTGACGAAGAAACCTTTTGCAAGAGAGACGGAAGAAGACAAAAAATGAGGGAGGCCGAAAAGAAGATTTCATATTTTGCAATGAGCAAAAGACTTACTTGGCCACGGGTGAATTATCATTTAACTTAATCAAATATTACGGCAGAGAAGAAAGAGATGACGTATAAAGATTTTGCTCGAGAGTTTGTGGGGGGGCTCTTTCGACCAAATCGAAACCCCGAAGCCATTTTGGAATTTTATGGGAAGTTACGAACAGACGCCGATATGACTTTTCGGCAAGAAGAGTTTATTTACAAATTTCAAACTTTTGATAAAATAAAAGAAACAAAAAAGTGATTGTAATTCTGAGTTAACTAAAAGTGACTGGGCCATGACCAAGCGAGAAAGAAGTAATCGTCAAAGAGAGAGAGGGAGAGAATAATGATGGTGCAAGAAAAATTAGCCCCGACTCAAGCAGAACTAACTCCAGACTAGAGATTCGGGTCCAGAGATTAAGTTTAATTGCAAGTTAAATTCTCGACAGATAATCCAAGGCGTTCATCCACAAATCTCAGCGCGAAGAATAAACCAACCGCCCCCCGAGTGGCTGGGGGTGCAGCAGGCGAAAAAACTTCGCAGCCAGATTAGAGATCGTAACTCGCAAATTACAGTTTTCTCTTCCTCCGCGCGTTATTTATTCACTCTTGCGCGCAATAAAGAGCACCGCACAAAAGAAAAGAAAGGGGGACGATGTGCGAACGGTAATAATAACGAACATATAAAATAGCGACATCTTACTATCGCTTTTTGACCTAACATTGCGATAGTAAGATGTCGCTATTTTATATGTTCATCATTCTTACATCGCATTTGCGAATAAATTGGGCAAGTCGTTTTTGGTCTGCAGTGGGAATGTCGAGCTACGTTTCTGCTGAAGAAGCCCCAAGCAGGGCTGAAACAGCTGTCCAGAGGCTGCTCGAGGTTCTCACTGCAATCAAAAACGATTTGCACAAAATTTTTCTGGTAATAATAACGCTTAAATATCCTCATCTACCACGCAAATCGGATCGGGGAAAGACGTCACTTCCAGAATAGGTTAAAGGTGGTTAAAACAATCTTTTTTTTTAACAAAGAAATCTTTTAGAATCCATTTAAATTAATTAAACATTTTTTGAACAAAGAAATTCATTTGCTCGTCTCAGATTGATTCGAACTCGAACGTGTGTATACGTGTGTGCTTACATGCACTGTGCAAGTACGGGATTCTGGATATGAAGAAGAAGAAGAAAAAAAAAGAAGCAAATTGCATGGAAGCTAATCTGAGCTCGTTCGGATTCGAAGCACGAGCGACAGTGGCGGCGGGTGCAGATAATTTCAAATTCAACTCCGATCAACCAGATGCTTGCGGGCTAAATTATAATACACAATGGAATGTGAATCTCCTAGAAGTAACGAAATTGATTCTGCAAGCAATCTCTGTTTGCTATTTAACAGTTGGAAGCGGTTAAAACCGAACCGAATTTAAAACATAGTAAAAATTACCATGAAAGGTTATAAATTATATTTAAAAGGCGTAAACGATACGCATGCGCGGATTTAGAAGGCAAATTTGAAACAAAAAAAAAATATGTAGGTACCAAAAAGTGTTCTGGCCCGACAGTTAAAAATTAAAAATCTTGCAATTATGCAGATTCTGTCTGATTTTTGTCTTTTTCTCTCTTTTTACATAAAAAAGATATCATCAAAATTTATGAATACACGAACTTTCCAAACGAACGTTCCAAATTTAAATGCTCAACTCGTTTTTCAATTTTCTGTTCACGCAAAAGCGCAAATGAATTCAAATTTACCGCCGAAAATAAATTAATCTCTAAATCGGCGCATGCGCGTTTAAACGACGCACGTCTCTTTATACAAACATACCGTCTTACTTTTTGAAATAACATAATAATAAATATTTAAAAAAAATTATTGGAAATGACGTGATTTTGATGGTCTCAAATATTTCATATATTAAATTTAAATAAATAAATGAATAAATAATCTACAGTTTCCTGTTTTATTTTTCTTTTTCCCTTGCATGGGAGTCCTTGTTAAAAGTATTTTATTTTAATCTCCTTCATTTTAAAATTAACCCTCTTCAACTTTTTTATCTAAATCTTTATTTCTTACTGCCTCAGCTCAAATTAATCTTGGAATATCAAATTTTCCAAATGCCCTTCGGTTGGGAAGGCCAGCGGTTACGGTAGGGCTGCTGTGAAGATCAGCGCCCTCTGTTGCACAAAGCCTAAAACTTTTTTTGATTAACTTTCTTGGATTATAGATTACAGTAATTCTTTCTGATATGAAAAATGACAAAATTGGTTTTTTAAAATAGTAAAGGAGACTGTGGTTTAAGAGATAATTGAAATTAACCTCCGCCCACAATAATTTTTATATCCGTAGATATGTATTTCGGCAACTAAGCTGTCATCTTCACTACGCTACCAACTTAAAAGCACTAAAAATGTCTAAAAACAACATAATCAGTGTGATTCTGGTTGATCGGAGTTGAATTTGAAATTATCTGCACCCGCCGCCACTGTCGCTCGTGCTTCGAATCCGAATGAGCTCAGAGTAGCTTCCATGCAACTTGCTTTTTTTTATTGAATTGATAATTGATAATTGAAATTAACCTCCGCCCACAATAATTTTTATATCAGATACGTATTTCGGCAACTAGCTGCCATCTTCAGTACGCTACCAACTTAAAAGCACTAAAAAATGTCTAAAAACAACCTAATCAGTGTGATTAAATGTCTAAAAACAACCTAATCAGTGTGATTAGGTTGTTTTTTTTAGACATTCTTTAGTGCTTTTAAGTTGGTAGTGTACTGAAGATGGTAGCTTAGCTGCCGAAATACGTATCTACGGATATAAAAATTATTGTGGGCGGAGGTTAATTTCAATTACAAAATTGGTTTCTTGGGGGTATTCTTTTTATTTTTGTACAAATCAAATTACAATAGATTCCCTCCCCCCCCCCCCCTCTGTCAAGACAGTACCGCATAGGTAGCAGCCATCAAAGATCCAAACAAAAGGAGGGAAATTTGAAATCAAATTAAATTAAATTTACATTTTAAGAAGCGAAAGACATTTTTTTTTATTGCCTGACTATACCTGTACTTTAATTTGAGAATTTGTTTTCTTTTATAAAAAAGTAAGTAGTTAGTAATAAGCAGGCTTAGGACATATCGGACGTTGCTATGGTTACGCAGCATGAAGACGAACGAAATAATATAGAAAATTTTATTGCAAATCGTTTTTGATTGCAGGGAATCTTTCGAGCAGCCTCTGTACAACTGTTTCAGCCCTACTTGGGGCTTCTTCATTTTTTACTGCAAATCAGAAATGACTTAACCAAATTGACATCTGACATAAAACGAGTAGCGATGAAAGAAGAAGGATTTCCTGGGTTGCGTTCAGATTTTAAGGCAGCATGCAAAATGGGCGCGTAATTGTATCTTTCTTACTCATGATCTGTTCACAGAGGTCTCGTGTTTACATCGTTCCCATGGTAACGTGCGAACTTTTCATCATGAAGGTTCGCTTGTTGCCATGGCAATGATGTAAACGCAAGACTTCTTGAAACGGATGAAAGACGCGCAAGATATGTCAATATTCGTGAGTGAGAACGATACGATTACACGCCCAGATTACAGTCTACGTTATAAATCTGAACGCAACCCTCGAAGACGAAGAACAAATGAATGACGATCGGCTTGTTTTTGGAAAAAAAATTGTAAAAAAAAAAACAATGAAACAAAAGCCGATGGATTGTTTAATTAAATAAATGCAAGAAACAAGAAACAGCCGACGTCTTTTCTACTTTTCCGTCAAAACAAATTGAGAGCGATGACAAAAGACGTTCGAAGTTCGAGAAGAAAAAGAGAAGGAAAACAAAACACAATCAACTGTGAAATACACCTGCAACAGTCTGGAAAGATAAAAATAAATAATTAAACAAAATTGGACTGCATTTTTTTTTTGTTCTTCCACTTGTTAAATGGTGTACTTTTGCAATTTTATCCCCCAGGCGGCCGGTGTTGCCAATTCTAAGGGTGGAAGTTGCATAAAATATTAAAACCTGGATTAAATTTAAGCCCGACTTAGAATGTGACAAACATGATGCTGTACCTACGTCATCCTGTCTGTCACATTCTAACTCAGGATTAAATTTAATCCTGGCTTAAGCAACCTAGCCTAAAACCTAAAACTCTTAGAAGTAGAATATTCAATATTTTCAAAAAAAAAAATATATATTAAGGGAAAATATGATATTTCCGGCATTTGTTTCTACTGAAACTATTTTCTTGTTTCTAGTGACTTTTTGTGATTATTTAGGTCTAAATGTTCTTTCAGTGACTTTTTCCGAACGCCTACTTGGCAACACTGGTACGTGTGTTAACGTCGAAGGAATAATGATAACGACATCAAAATAATTTTACCAAGGCAAACCTTGCTAACCTCAAACGCGCCAAATATTTCTTCCACAGCTGTTACTATTACGCCATCTTGACTCTGAAGCAGCGCAATCAATAATTACGGTACTATATTAACACCTGAATTCCAGCAGCGCCATCTATTACTTACTTTGGAAACAAATTGCATACGTAATGTTGTTGATTTCCTTTGTTGATTTTCCCTCAATTTTGAATAGGAAAGTAAGAAAACGTAATTTTAAAACAATCAGAGAAGTACTATTCCGGGTATCTCGATGGAAATCGTTCGTCCTTGTGGTCAAGAGATGGCACTGGCGATGGCGCCATATTATTATTACTATTATTTTATTACTGTTGCGAACTTAGAACGCCAGAAATTTTACTGAGAACGTAAGAGTGAAGATAAAGCGATCTCTCACAGTGAATTCAATTAAAATAGTTTTCATTCTTGAACGAGAGAGTTGGCGCTCTGAATGACTTTTCAATTATATATTTTAGATTGCATATTTTTTATTTGATTTAATTTTTTTTACCGGCAGAGAGGGAGGAGTCGACGTAAATTATCTTCGTTCCTGAGGGATCAATGCTTACAAATTTAAAGAAGTATATAAAGTAACAAGTTTATTACGCGCTTTGTTATGAATAAATAAATAAATAAAAGAATGAACCTGACGGTACGCAAATTAACTATTTGGATTAATGGCGATTTTTAATTCAATATTTGCCATTGTAAATAGAGAATTGTTTGCTTGCGCGTAAGCAAACACATCTCTATTTTGTTTGCAAATATTTGAATTTGCATAAGGCAGTTTTGTTGTTTGCTTTACCAAAATGATTGCGTTTGTCTGTCTGTACAAAATCGAATTTACTTCCGTCGTGGTGAACAATTAGTTAATAGTTTTGTGCTAACGAAAAATTACTAAACTAAATAAAGAAGACTTTAAAATAAAGTCACAGTCACGTCAAAAAAAAATGTGAAAACGTGGTTATTAAGACATCAGAATGTCACTTTAATTTTAAAGTCTTCTTCAATTCGATTATGGTATCGGGCTTCGTAATATACAGATTGGGCGAAGATTTAATTTAACTTCCTCAAATGATGTAGTTCGTAACGGAAAGACATTTTTTGGGAATTTTACATAAAGTAACTTTAATGAGGCCAGAGTTTCCATTCATCGAAAAATTTCAGGGAATTGAGAAAATATTCACAATATCAGGGCAGATTCTGCAAAGAGAAAGCAAAAGACGATGAAATTAATTGAAGAACTGGAAATTTGAATTTAAATCTGGAAAAAAACTGGAAAATTGTTTTAAATATTAAAAAAAAGGTTAATTAAAAAATTTACTTAATCTGAGTACATTTTGAAAGAGTTTATCACGTTTTTAACAGCCTTCAATATAGGCAACCATACAAAAAAATGTGCTCATTGGGTTGCTTGCATTGAGACTTCTGAAAAATTGCACTTAGACATTTTTTTTTTCCAAGATTCGGACAATAAAAAAACGCGATATTTCTCACAGCTTTTAGTTTTAAATGGCTCTCGACTGTACGTACAGTTTTTAACGGAAAAAAAATTTTCCTTCCAAAATTACATGAAATTTCAATTCGAATTTAAAGGCAAAGAAAGCAAGAGTCTTGAATTTTTGCGAGACCCTCTATCTTTCATCGTCATGAACTTGTCAAAACTGTCAAAAATGTCAATTAAACATCATTTTCTAGACACGTCGAAAAAAACAAATTTATTTCAAAATTACATGAAATTTCAATTCGAATTTAAAGACAAAAAAAGCAAGAGTCTTGAACTTTTGCTTGACCCTCTATCTTTCATTGTCTTGAACTTGCCAAACTGTCAACAATGTCAATTAAACGTCAATTCCTAGATGCGTGGAAAGAAAAATTTTATTCCAACATTATAAATGAAATTTCAATTCGAATTTAAAGGCAAAAAAATCAAGAGTCTTGAATTTTTGCTAGACCCTCTATCTTTCATCGTCTTGAACTTGTCAAAACTGTCAACAATGTCAATTAAACGTCAATTTCTAGACGTGTCGCCACCAAAATAATAATAATAATAAATACCAATTCTTTAATTCATTAATAAGCTGATCAAATGTAGACTTAGGAGAAAACATGTAAGGCATACTTAAAATCTGGACACTTTATAACAATTCATGAAAAATTTTCGTTTCGAAAGTTGTTTTTCACTAAAATTTTCGAGGATACTGTTAACGTAACGTCACATCCGCCGCTTTCCTTTTTCTTTAAATAACTCGTTAACGAAGGCACATCAGAACTTCCGTCGCTCTTTCATTTCGATTTGTCTCATCTTCTGGAATCGAATTTCAAAAGGGCGAGCGCTGCTTTTGAGACACCCTGTATAATACAGTTTGTGTAAAATCATTATCGGAAACCCTAAAGCAAAATCGGTAGATTTGATAAACCAAATTCGTCGTTCTATTTTTTATTGTCTGGAACTGTCAATGGTGTCAATTAAATGCCAATTTTTGCATGCGCTACGACCAAATAAATTTTTTTTTAATTAATATGCGAATTAAATGTAGATTTCAGAAGGAAGCATCAAAGGTATACTTAACATCGGAACGCTTTATTAGCGGGAATGAAAAATTTTCGATTCGAAAGTTGTTCTTTAATAAAATTTTCGAAGGTACCGCCTCGTTACGTCAGATCTGTCTTTCTCCTTGAATAACTCGTCAACGAAGGCAAATCAGAAATTCCGTCGCTCTTTCATTTCGTTTTGTCTCAGCTTCTTGAATCGAATTTCGAAAGGGCGGGCGCTGCTTTTGAGACACCCTATATAATACAGGTTGTATAAAATCATTATCGGAAACCCTAAAGCAAAATCGGTAGATTTGATAAACCAAATTCGTCGTTCTATTTTTTATTGTCTGGAACTGTCAATGGTGTCAATTAAATGCCAATTTTTGCATGCGCTACGATCAAATAATTTTTTTTTTTTAATTAATAAGCGAATTAAATGTAGATTTCAAGAGGTAACATGTAAGGTAAACTTATCATCGCTTTATTAACGAGAACGAAGAATTTTCGTTTCGAAATTTGTTCTTTAATAAAATTTCGAAGGTACCGCCTCGTAACGTCACATCTGTCTTTCTCTTTGAATAGCTCGTCAACGAAGGCAAATCAGAACTTCCGTCGCTCTTTAATTTCGATTTGTTTCGGCTTCTTGAAACGAATTTCAAAAGGGCGGGCGCTGCTTTTGAGACACCCTATATAATACTGGTTGTGTAAAACCATTATCGGAAAGCCCAAAACAAAATCGGTGGATTTGACGAAACAAATTAATTTTTAATGCAGGTAAATTAAAGAGAATGAAAAATTCATGCCCGTAGAAGTGACGTACGCCATAATTTCAACTTCGCATGTCGGAAGAATTTTCATTAAATATTGAATTTTTAATGGAATTTTCAACTACACTCAAAGATAAAAGTCGTTCGTTGGTTGCATGCAGCACACATTAAAAACACAAGTGTCCAAGTCCCGTTTTATTATTGGATGTTCGATGATGTACGAAATGTAAGAAATAAGTGCCCCCCTCCCCCTTAGTTAGGTTAGGTACATGCACTTTCTAATGATAATTGGCAGATAATGATTTATTATTGTGAAATAATCAATTAAAATAGCTTCGTAACTCGCCGGAGAACGCACTTTAATAATATTAATGCACCCGTAATAGCCTGCGCGGTATTTTGGATAGTATGTATAATAAGGAATTCTATATAATAGTTAGTCTGGGAATGCAATGCATTATGGGTAAATTACACGGAATACGCTGCATACTTCAACGCGTGAGGGCCTGTACCATTGCTTGTTCTGGCGCATTGCGTTAATACCGAAACGTCCTTGGAAATAACAACAATAATCCGGCAGACGTAAAGAAAGGTCCTTCGAAACAACTATAATAATACGGTTGATAAAACGAATGGTCCTTCAAAATGAAAAAAAAAAAAACGAATGGTCTTGGAAATAAAAAAAACGAATGGTACTTCGAAATTAAAATGGTCTTTTGAAATCAAAATCAAATGGTCCTTCGAAATGAAAATGGTTCTTCGAAATAAAAATCGAACTGTCATTCGAAATAACAGAATTATGCAACTGATAATGTGAGGATTTAGAGCTTCGCCTCCAAACCAAATGAACTGATCCAGCTGATCCGAATGGTCCTTCAAAATGAAATAAAAACGTATGGTCCTTCGAAATAAAGAAACGAATGGTACTTCGAAATTAAAATGGTCCTTCGAAATAAAAATCGAATGGTCCTTTGAAATGAAAATGGTCCTTCGAAATAAAAATCGAACGGTCATACGAAATAACAGTTTTATGCAACTGATAATGTGAGGATTTAGGGCTTCGCCCCCAAACCAAACAAACTGATCCAGCTGCGTTTCCAATTAACTGTTTCGCTGCATATTAAATAACAGTGTCCGAAGCCTACGCATACATGTCGCGTATATGCATACAAAGATAGTTGTTTATTAATATTTATGGCGCCGGAATGGAGTTGGTGTTGGATTTATTTTTAATTGGCGTTGCATTGTTCGGCGCGCAAGAATGGCGGCCCACCAATGTTCGTGAATCAGATTTCCGGGTGAAGGAGACCTTCGCCGTGGTCGCTCACATCACCAAAACGATTTCCACCTCTCTCTCTTTCTCTCCTTTTCGTTCTCTTTTTCTCTCCTCCGCGTCCATAATTGAAGCGCAATTCAAATGTTGCTCCGGGAGAAACACGCGATGACTCAGTGCTTGGATATCGAGAAGAGGGTTGATGCATGGGGAAGTACGGTGTTATTGATTTTACGAGCTCCCCCAACGCGCACCCTAACCACCGACACATTGCTCTACATTGTGGTCCCCTCGACATGATGTAAGCTGCTCTCTTCTCTGCGTTGCGTTGCGTTGCTTCCGCGAAATACAAAAAATACAAAAACCAAAATGAATGAATGTGCTCAGGCTCTTTTCACCGGAAATTTTACAGAGAACAGAGACCAGATGGCCTTAAGAAATGAGGACGAATCTTTTCTAATACGCAGTTACAACCACCTATCATTACTATTATAAACTACTGCCTTTTATTTATAAACTGCTGCCCGTTGTCTATAAACTGCTAGCTGTTAACTTTTATTATAATAATATTTATTCTTCAATAGATCGCAGGAAACGACACAGAAAACGTCATAACAAAGAATACGTAAGCAAATATAGGAAGGGTACAGTATTTCAGTACAAGTACAAAGTTAATGATGGCACTCTCTTGTAAGTATTCCGCCAGTCAACACATCAAAAGACATGTAGAGCTCCAGTCATTCCAGTCAAACAACGTGCTTGCGCTTTATGGCTTTTGCATACCTCAGATTACACGAATTCTGTAAGCCATGAGATGTAAGGCATGAAATGTTAGAAAAAACACATCAAAAGACACGTAGTGCTCTATTCATTCCGGTCAAACACCGTGCTTGCGCTTTATGGCTTTTGCATACCTCAGATCACACGAAGTCCATAAGCTATGAGATGTAAGGCATGAGATGTTTGAAAAAAAACACATCAAAAGACACGTAGAGCTCTATTCATTCCAGTCAAACAACGTGCTTGCGCTTTATGGCTTTCGCATACCTCAGATTACACGAATTCTGTAAGCCATGAGATGTTTCAAACAACACATCAAAAGACACGTAGAGCTCTATTAATTCCGGTCAAATATCGTGCTTGCGCTTTATGGCTTTTGCATACCTCAGATCACACGAATTCCATAAGCTATGAGATGTTTGAAAAAAAAACACATCAAAAGACACGTAGAGCTCTATTCATTCCAGTCAAACAACGTGCTTGCGCTTTATGGCTTTCGCATACCTCAGATTACACGAATTCTGTAAGCCATGAGATGTTTCAAACAACACATCAAAAGACACGTAGAGCTCTATTCATTCCAGTCAAACAACGTGCTTGCGCTTTAGAACTTTCGCATACCTCAGATCACACGAATTATACAAGCCGTTGGCACGTGACGTTTGAAGAAACACATCAAAAGACACCTAGAGCTCAATTAATTCCGGTCAATATGATCTGTCTATATGATCTTGTGGCACTGATTTACAACACGTATTCTCGAAATTAACGAAATGCGTGTGTGCTCTTCTAACGCGTCGTATTGCAGAATGAGCGTGACGCCAACGGCTGCCGGAAATCAATTTGATACAGTACATGGCCAGCCAATCGAAAAACAAATAGCGAATGAACGTGGTTACAATAGACCAATGATAAGCCCGTATTTCATATCGCAGCGCGTCAGTGTCGTTGTGATGATAATGAAGTCGAGCCAGTACTGTCGATTTGTTTGGCAAAAAATCAAACTGTGAAGGAGACAAAATATTACATTTAATTAAATAATTAATATTAAACTAAAATAACTATTGGACATGCATTTCTCAAGTATTTTTGATACCGCCGGAACAATGAATATTGGCCTACAGTTAGAAATCACTTTTTTTAACTGGAACCATTCTAGCTATCTTAAGAATGGAGGGGAAAATGACCTTGATTGAAAGATTCGTTGATTATATCGACCAATGGTTTACCAATGATGATGATGATACAAATTTTGTAAAAGAAAACACGGCACGCTGAATTTTTATGTCCAATGTTTAGCTTGCGACGATAGGCAACCAAAGATGCAAATTTGGAAAGCTTACTAAAACGGATAATTAATCCAAGTCTTCTCAAAAGACGAATTAAAAAGAAAACTTTAAACGGAGGTAGAAATTCTCTTCCAGCCTCAAACGTCAATTTCGATTTTCTAAAAAAATATCATCAAGTTAAAGTTGTCTCTGTGAATTTTGAAGCCAATTTGTGTACGTTGGTAAGAAGACAGTGAACGTCCAGCTTTTAAATTCGGAATGTGGTAATTATCTCGGAGGACGTGAAGACCTTGAAAATGAGTGGCCAAAGTTGCCAGAGGAGAAAATCTTTTTGGAGTGCTTGGTTTCATTGGGACTCGGTCTTCACAAAACAGCAAAAGGGAGAAGACCACTTACTCTAGAAGAACAGTAACAAAGGTCTTCTGAAGGATTTTTTTTTTGGGTAACGAACAAGAAAGCACCAAATCTCATACAGGCGATATCCCCATCCGCACTGTGGTTTCTTTCCGTCAAAGTTGCCAGAGGAAAAAATGTTTGAAATGCTTGGTTTAATTGGGACTAGGTCTCCAGAAAACAGCAAAAGAGAGAAGACCAATTACTCTAGAAGAAGAGTGACAAAGGTCTTCTGAAGGATTTTCTTTTTTGGCTAACGGACAAGGAAGCACAGGCAAATTAAAAAGAAGGAATTAGCGACGCGATCATTTCTCACAAGTGCCTCTTCTGTGGTTTTCCCAAATTTCACGAAGTCGTCGATCCCATCCCCATCTGCGCTATGGTTTCTTTCTAAAGGTTAATCATCATCATCCTTTTGGTTTACTTTATTTGGAAACTGAAAGACTGGCCTTCTTCATTCCTTCGTGTGTTTTTAAACTCAATCAAACCAAACCAGGTCTTCACGCTTCCAAGTAAAACAAGTGCAAATTGAAAGCTTCAAAACGAAGCCAGGAAACAATATCAGAAGAAAAACAAATAAAACGAAGCCTCTCCAGCTTAGTAGTGTTCTGTTTAAGTTATGAGGTTTCTGTTTTTTTTTGTTTGCTCCCAACGATGTTTAAACGTAAGAATTTACGTGAAGACCAGACTTCTCATTCAAACTCAACCAAACCAAAGCAGAACGTCGTGTTAATAAAGAACCTTCCAAGTAACCTAAACCCAAATTACAAGTACAATAAACAAATCAAGGTGATGAGAACTATAGCCTTTATAATTTTGTTCCGAGCCTCTCCAGCTCAGTAGAGTTCTGTTTACTTTTGTCAATCTGTCCCCCAACTGTGTTAAACTACGGATTCTGACGAAGACCAAGGAGGAATGGAGACTTGTCTTTTTAAACCCATCCAAACCAAATCAGGATATTGAGGTAGAAGAAGTAGACAGATCTTTAAGTTTCCAAGTAACCTAAATCCAAATTAAGTGGAGATGGAGACTTCAAAACGAAGCCAGGAAACAGTATCAGAAGAACAGTCAATAAATCATTGTTGCTGTTCCCCATCCGTGTTAAACGTAAGGATTCCAGCAAAGACCAAGGAGGAATGGAGACTTCTCTTCTTTAAACCCATCCAAATCAAATCAGGACATCGAGGGCAGAAGAAGTAGACAGGTTTTTAAGGTTCTAAGTAACCTAAACCCAAATTAAGTGGAGGTGAGGACTTCAAAACGAAGGCAGGAAACAGCATCAGAAGAACAGTCAATAAATCATTGTTGCTGTGCCCCAACCGTGTTAAACGTAAGGATTTTGGCGAAGACCAAGGAAGAATGTCGAATTCTCTTTTTTAAACCCATCCAAACCAAATCAGGACATCGAGGGCAAAAGAAGTAGACAGATTTTTAAGTTTCCAAGTAACCTAAATCCAAATTAAGTGGAGGTGAAACGAAGCCAAGAGACAGTATCGGAAGAACAGTCAACAAATCATGGTTACTGTCCCCGAACTGTGTTAAACGTAAGGATTCCGGCAAAGACCAAAGAGGAGGGATGGAGACTTCTGTTTTTTAAACTCATCCAAACCAAATGAGTACATCGAGGTAGGTAATGAAGAAGATTGATTTTTAAGTTTCCATGTGAAGTAAATCAAAGTTAGGTTAGATGAGGATTTGAATTCGATGTCAGCAACCAATCTTCAAAGAGGATTGGCCTGGAGGCTTCTGTTTTAAACCCATCCAAAGCAAATCAGAAACACCGAGGTAAAGAAGATGACCAGGCTTTGAATTTCCGTGTAAAGTAAATAAATCCAAATTAGGTGATGATGAGGACTTCAAACTAAAGACATCAAATTGTTGTCTAAAAGAAGATGAGGTTTTCAGATTTTCAGAATTTTTTCTCAATTTCGGTTATGTTTCTCTTTGTTCCAGGTTGTGAATTTAGCTTTTGTTATCCAAACAATGCCGCCGCCGGGGCGTTTGTTAAATGTAAGGAGCGGAACATTGTTTAGTTTTGTCGGGCGCGCGAGATAACAATCGCAAAATTATGATGATCGATTATAAATTTAGTAAAGAACGCACGTTGCGTTTCACCTGCAGTTGCTTCGGGCGCTGCTGTCGGAATAATAAACAGCGGTATTCTAATTTTCACGTTGCCTAATCGACTGACTACTATAAATATGCACTAACAGTCAACGACCGCTTACCTAATAATATTAAGTCTGTAAACAGCGACCAGCTACACCTTTCTTGTTGTGTGCGCTCGTGTTTTACCTACGCCCCACAGTTTCTTTTCCATCACCGGTTGTTATTGGATTAGTAATCAGTTGCTAAAATCCACCTACAGGGTCTCTTCATAATTGATTGTAATCCACGTGATCCAACCCTCCCGACAAGTTTAATTTGAAATTTCATCCAACTGTTCACGTGACCATTCACGTGGCATTCAAGATTAATTGAAGAACCCATACGTAAGCTATTACGTATTTCAGTGGTTGCTTCGTGGTCACGTGAAATACAGGATTAAATGAAGACCCCATACATAAGACATTTCGTATTTCGGTGGTCGCTTCTTGACGTTTACTCCGACGGCTTTGATTAAGTATGCAAATACGAAACAATTATCACACAGTTGTTTTAATTACTGTTGACTTAGCGCATACCTAACTGTTCTCGTTAGCCTAGCGTGCGTAATGAATATGCCCGCGTTTTATCCTCTCATTAATACACGTTTTTTTTTTGGAATCGTGTTTGTTAATGCATGCATATTGTCTGAGGGTTTGCATTTATGAATACATTAAATCGCTACGGTACTTGCTTGCTTGGATACGTAACAATTCCTGTGTCTGCAGAAAAAAAAACGGTTCCACCTCGTTATTTTAGTTCTGAAGAACTTTGACTTCAGTCAAAGAACCCGTTAATCCAATCCAATTTGGGGATTCCCCTGCGTTCGAGTAGGAATCTTCTTCTGCATGTTCGTGAACACGTGGAACATTTTAGATTACGGTTTTCCCAAATCTGGTAAAGTCGATCCCCCGTCCAGCCATCGAATCCCTTGGCCATGAAATTCCAGGATTTTTACTTCCTTTCCTTAGGATCAAGCAAATTGCTCCAGTCTGGCCATCATAAATTCCATTGCATGCAAACAGTTCAATGGGATCTTTATTATGTAGACAAAAAGACATGTTGTGTTTTGAACCTAATCTTCAAAACCTTCAAACCTTCTTCATCGACCTCAAAGGATGATAAAGTCTTCTTCTTCTTCTTCTTCTCTTACTACTTTTAATTGTCCCTGGCAGCTAAGACCAATCATTAAAACCAACCTCCACATTGAAGTTTTGTCAGAGAAAATAATGTCACGATAAGGATTTAATTTTTAGCCTAAAATTAATAAATATAAAATGTAAAGGAGTCGCGACGAAATATTTCCGCGAGGAATAAAGTAGAACAATTAAGACAGCAATCTTGCGAAATCTAAGTTACAAGCGGTTCACGTTTCATAACAAAACATCGGTGGCACGCGCTATATGTGGGACAAATTAATACAACAGGTGACGAAAGGAGAACACAGAAACATGTCATAACAGTCGAATAGACAGATTTTCGCCTATATAACGTAGGGAAGAAAATGGGAAGGCAGTCGAACCAGCCGTCGACTCAAGTAGGCCTAGTGCCAACTTCCCCAGGAGGACCTTCCTCACCAACGCCCTGCAACCGCCACCCGCATCAGGACGCTGCCGTTCCCAAGAAGGATCATCATCACCGATGCCTTGTTGCCGCCACCCTCATCAGGACGCTGCCCGTTCCACGGAGGCATCCTCACCGACGCCGTGCTCATCAGGACATCTCATCGCAATTGTTGCAGCCCTCGAGATTGCCCTGGATCCGGTTAGTCGAATCGTCGGGTCTCTTCAACCCCAGCACGGAGGGATTCCTCATCCTCGCTGTCGCAGCCGACCCGTCGCGATTTCCGATAATTACGAAAAGGCACCCCCGCACATTTAAAGATCGTCCGCCGATAGATAAAAATATTCATTTAATAAAGGTATACATTGTTTTGGTAAACTGTGTTTTCAAGCTCTACCACCAAGGAATCAGAGGAGAAAATGAGTTAATTGAAAAGCTTGCCTTTGGTACGTTTGTAGATGTTGAAGACGAGAAAGTTCTAAGGAAGAAAAATTAAGGTCTTTAAATTACAAATCTACAGTGCACGAGGAAAACTTAAAAATTGAAAAATGAGGAAATACTTGTTCCTTGAAGACGGTCCCTCCATCCAAAAGGTCATAAAGACCTCATAAACGACCAGTACGATGCACCATTAACAGAAAATGATGAATGCTAATTAGTAATTAATGAAATCCAAACCTGCAGGGCGTGAGAAAAGCTCACCAGTAAGAAGATTGAACCTTTAAAACCAAAGGACTATGAAAAAAAGCTCTAGAAACCATAGAAATAATTTTTAAGCTGAAAACTTACAAGTGTGAAAGTCCTTGATGGCCATAGATTGAAAACTGGAAGCCTTCTGATAACCTAGTGTAGAACTGATTCGCTTGAGCCACATTTTCCAAGATGCAAGAATGATGCAAAAATGTGAATGAATGGGGACTGATTGCAAAGTCGAGATGAAATAGGAGGAACAAAAAGTTAAAGGTTTTAGGTAAAAAAAAGTAAAACTTTTGGAGTATTGTGGAAGATAGAAGCCACAGGGCAGATGAGGACATCAACTTTATGAAATTTGGGGAAACCAGAGAGATGATTGCGTCACCAATTCTTTTTTTTATTTGCTGATGCTTTCTTATTTGTTACCCAAAAAAAAATACTTCACAAGATCTTTGTTAATGTTCTTGTAGTAGTTGATCGTTCTGCCTTTTGATGATTTCTGAAGACCTAGTTCCAATGAAACTAAACACTCCAAAAATGTATTCACTTCGTTTTTATTTGCTGGTGCCTTGTTTTGTTTTGATACCCAAGGAAGAACCTTCGCAAGATCTTTGTTAATGTTCTTCTAGTAATCGATCGTTCCTCCCTTTTGCTGATTTCTGAAGACTAAGTCCCAATGAAACCAATCGCTTCAAAAACGTTTTTTCTTCTTTTTTATTTGCTGATGCTTTGTTTTTTGTTACCCAAGGAAGCTCCTTCACAAGATCTTTGTTAATTTTCTTCTAGTAATCGATCGTTCCTCCCTTTTGCTGATTTCTGAAGACCAAGTCCCAATGAAACCAAACGCTCCAAAAATGTTTTCTCGTCTGGTGGTTTTGGTGACTCATTCTCATTCCCGCGATCTTCACGCTGCCGTCCAGGATAATTAATCACATCCCGAACTTGGTTTGGAAACTTGGACTTTCGCCCACTTTTTACCAATATATGCAAACATTCAATTTTTTTATCAGAATTAAAAGAAGTAAAATAATTTTGAGAGTCTAGAAGGGGTCCAAAAAATATACACATAGACGAAGGTTTACGTTCAAAATATTTAATTTGAAACCATAAACAGGGATCTCCCAATTATTAAGAATCTGAAAGCAATGAATCAAATCAAAAGAAGATTTGCAATTTTCTAATTTTGAGCATCCAAAAACAAATAAAGCAAAGGAGGTGATGAAGCAAATAGAATCAGCGAAGTCAGTAACCAAATGGTCAAGGAAAGCAAACGACAAGCACGCGTGAATAGCTGAACACACCCAAAGAAAGGAGAGACAAAAGGATGCGAAAAGAACTTGGACAGGCGAAATTCACAAAGCAATCTAGAAGTCGAAACAAAGAGAAAACTAGGCCCTACCTTTTAAGAAGCTTGGACAACATCATAATCGTCGTCTAACCACAACTCGAGGACAAAGAAGGAAGACAGAGGAGGTGAGGTGGTGACGAGAATCCTTCAAGTATTTTCAGGACAGGATTCAAGCAGGGACTAAAAAAAACTGCAGACTTCTCTTTTAACCCCAAACCAAATATGAAGAACACTGAGGTAATGAAAAAGAGAAGCTCTTAAGCTTCCAAAGTACAAACAGGTGAAAACGAGGACTTCAAAACAAAGCCAGAAAAGATCCGAACGGAGAGTAAGAACGACTGGGGGCTTCGCTTTCAAACCTAAGCTAACCCAAAACCCGAAACACACAAGGGACTGAAGAAGGCAGCAAAACCCGAAACACACAAGGAGCTGAAGAAGGCAGGTCTTTCAGCTTCAAAAGAAAATAAATTCAATGGATGAAGACTAACCTTTAGAAAGAGGGCAAATGGAGATATCGACTTTATGAGATTGGGTAAAACACGGAGGCAGTTGTGGGAGATATTCGTGTGACAAATTCTTTTCTATTTGCTTGTTCGTTACAAAAAAAATCTTCACAGGTCCTTTGTTCGTCTAGTAATTGGTCTTCTTCCTTTTTTCCTTTTTATTTCTGGAGTGCTTGCTTTACTGGGACCGATTCTTCAAAAAATAATAGTAGCATCAGAGAGGAGACCAGTTGCAAGAAGAACAGACAAAAGTCTTTTTTTTTGGCAACAGGCAACCAACGCAACGCCAGGAAAAGAAAAATCAGTGTCGTGGTTCCTTTTGAGAAAATTACTTAAAAGGAGAAGTTGACTATACGTCCCCCGAAACTTCTTTGGTTTTGACAAAACCAAATATGGGGGGTTATGTACTGGACAAAGATGCATCTCTTTTTAACATCCTCATTAACATTAAGGACTTCTAAAGACAATTTGTTGGCGTTGATGGTGGTGCAATGATGACGAAAAGATTGAATCTCGTGAAGAGTCTCCGAAGTCTTCAAAAAGCAAAAGCAGTATAAGAGAGAAGACCAGCTGCAAGAAGAACAGCAGCAAAAATCTTTTTTCACAACAAATGACCAACAAAACGCCAGCAAAAGAAGAATTGGCGTCGCGGTCCCTTTTGAGGACTACTGCAATGCATCTGCCCAAAATTATCTCAAAAGAGAGGTTGACTACATGTCCCCCGAATCTTCTTTGGTTTTGACAACACCAAAATGTGGGGGTCGGGGTCCTTTAGTGGACAAAGGCGAAACTGAATGCGTCTCTTTTTAACATCCTCAATAACGTTCAGGACTTCTAAAGACCATTTGTTAGCGTTGATGGTGGTGCAATGGTGACTGAAATGTGTGGGACTCAGTCTTCAAAAAGACCAGTTTTTCAAGAAGAACATCAGCAAAAATCCCATGGGTTATTTTGTTTTTGATAACAAACAACCAACGAAGCATCACCATAAGAAGAATCGGTGTCGTTGGTCTCTTTGAGGACTACTGCAACGCATCTGCCAAAATTACCCTAAAAGGTGAACTTGACCGCAAGTCCTCGGTCTTCCTCGGTTTTGACAACACCAAAATGTGGTGGGAGGGAACGTTTGGTGTGAAAAAAACGAAACTGAACGCATCTCTTTTTAATATCCTCAGCAATGTTCAAACTTCCAAAGACAATTTGGTAGCGCTGATGGTGGTGCAATCACACTCAAAGAACTTTTAAATAAATTTACGAAGTTCTTAAGGCGAGCTTCCACTGTAACGGCAGTGGCTGCTTTTTAAGCTATAGTGATGATGATTAACGAAATTAATTTTGAATCCTTAAGGCAAGCTTCCAGTCAGACACCTAAACAAACTATTTCAAAATTGATGATGGTCGGTAAAGGAAGCTTTAAATTATTAAAGGGCAATTCCACTGAGGCAATTCAATGATACCTCAAGAAATTGCTTTGGCTAGCTGTGAAGCTGCTACAAGTTGCCTCGGTGGAATCGTGCCTTTAGACAGTTTCGTATCATATCACGTCGTTAATCAAGAATTGATTTCCATTATGTATCTCTGCTTGCTTTCAGTGAATTTAATTTACTTGCAGCGGCGGCGTAACGTTTTCAAGTACACTCCGCCGCTGAAATATACGTAACGTCACACTTCAGTAATCCAATTACATAACAAGCAGACATGCGATCTGAAATAAACGCGTGGCGGCGAGCTCCAAACTACCGCTTCGGTTCCGCGCCCATCTCTCTTGTCTAAGGTGCGCCTGAATTATGTATCACGGTTATAGCATGTTGTGTATGAGTGTGCATTGTTGCTGGTTGTTTCGAGAGCGCCCGCAAAACGAGAAACACCTCGTTGTATTTTATTGTTCGTAATTAATTTATACGTCTCACATGCAAATTTGATACGTCTCCTGGGCGGATGCGTCCCGACGCCGCGCCGCGGAAATTCGCATACAAACTGTTTTATTGTACGTGTAGTCACTTGAATCCGCAACCAACAATAATAACAATAACAACGTCGTCTTGTTTTGCAAAATCCTGCCGCTCGCCGCTTGTTGTAAACAGAATGTAAAAATAGCCTCCGTATCTGGCAAGGTCAGTTTAATTAGCACAGTTTGCTCGAATAAGTTATGCGCATATTTTCGCTTAAACTAAGTGATTAATCTATGCAAATTGTAGCCGTTTTAATTATCTAATTATCTTTTCCTGTTTCTGTTTTGTTTGTTTGTTATTAATTGGATGTGTGGAAATTTTGAAGAGCGACGGCCATCGCTTTGGAATTGGAAAACTATTAGTTATGAAAACGCGCACATCTCATTTGGAATTCAAATTTCTAACATAAACAGGAAACAGTACACCTTAAAGGTAGTTAAAGCCTGTAAGGGAAGAAAAATGTACGATAATAATAATTTATTCGAAAAAAGCGCATCAGGGACAGGCTGAGACAACTCTAAAGAGTTTCCGTCCACCAGGACACCCAGTTAAAAACCAACAAATGTTATTCAAAATAGCCAACACAAAATTGTGCGCCGTCTTCTACCGGACGCATCGCGAAAATGGGGGGGGGGGGGCAATCCCACACAACCAAAACCACCACCGAGCCCTGGGGTTATCACAACGACGACTGCATGCCACAAGCCCGCCGCAAATTAATAAAGCCAAACTTAATCTTACCCCTAACGAAGAAAGGAAGGACTTGGACGAATCAAAATCATCTCAGTTAACCATGCGTAGATGATGTTAGGAATATTCAATGACATCAAAGGTGTCAACTGTGAACGTAATGTATTTAACAAGTGGGCTAAAAAAAAGAAAACCGCAGAAACCATATATCACAAAAACGTTGCCGAAAAAAGAAAACCAATTGAGCTTCACGTGCAACGCGAAAATTGCCATAAATACACATTAAATTAATATAGACCTTAAAAGTAAAGTTCGTCGGAAACTAAAGCCTGTAAAGCAAGAAAAAAATTACGATAACAATAATTTGCCCGTAAAAGAGCATCGGGGACAGGCTGAGACAACTCGAAAGAGTTTCCATCCACCAGGGCACCCAGTTAAGAGCCGACTAATGTCGTTCAATACAAGAATCCTTCCGCGAGGTTCCTCGTCAACATAAAATTGTGCGTCGTCCTCCAGACGGACGTACCCCGAATATGGGGCCAAGTCCACACAACCACAACCACCACCGTGACCAGGGATTATCACAACGACGATTGCATGCCACAAATTAATAAAGCCAAACTTGTTTTTACCCCCAACGAAGAAATGAAGGACGTGGACGAATCAAAATCATCCTAGCCAACCGTGCGTAGATGACGTCAGGTACGTTCCGTAGCGTCACAGGTCAAGTGCGAATGTAATTTATCTTTCCGTCGAAATTACGAGTGGGCAAGAAAAAGGAAAACCGTAGAAACCATATAACACAAAAACGTTGCCGAATTTTATGACCAGCTCGACGATTAGAATAAACATTCAATTTGATTCCTGCAATCAAACTCCAGGCCGATGAAAATTTAACTTAAAGCAAGTATCATGAGTTTTTTTTTTGAAAACAGGCCAAAGTTGGCTTTGGAATCATCGATGAACGTGTGTCTGTCTTAAAATAAACATTCAATTCGATTCCCACGAAAAGCTTGAGAAACGTAGCTGCGGATGCTTGCAAAAAGATTGTGCAATGAATCTCCGGGTCGATAAAAATTTAACTTAAGGCAAGTATCGTGACTTTTTTTTTTTTTTTGAAACAGGGCAAGGTTGGCTTTGGAATCACCAAACGTCTGTCTGTCTTAAAATAAACATTCAATTTGATTCCCATGAAAAGCTTGAGAAACGCAGCTGCGGACGTTTGGAAAAAGATTGTGCAATGAATCTCCGGATCGATAAAAATTTAACTTAAGGCAAGTATCGTGAGTTTTTTTTTTTTTTTTGAAAACAGGCTAAGGTTGGCTTTGGAATCACCAAACGTCTGTCTATCTGAGCGGTTTTCAATAAATTTAATTGTCGAGGAAGGAACGTTAATATATTTTTAAAAGTTGTGGCCAGAATGCTCTCGAAACAAAAATCATTTTTATTAGACAGTTAGGAATCAAAAAAAGAAAGTGTGTGGGAATACTCATTTTCAGAATGCTACGCGTTGTTTTGACATTAACGTTAAGTAAAATTATGTTAACGTTAACTTTAAAATCTAAAACCCGGTTTGAAGAAACTTTTATCATTAGATAAAGTAAAAATACACAGAGCGCTCCCAAATGACCATTTGAGTTGGCCATACGTACATGTATGTTTTGTTGTGTCTTTCTGGCGTAATATCGACAAGATTGTATATGATTATATTTCCGCTTCGAAAAAGAAAATATTGTGTTGTAATGTAAAAACCACTTTAATTAAATTTGAAACATCAAACGTACCTATTAATTCGTGGCCAGTCACGACGATTACAATAAACATTCTATTTGGTTCCCACGAAAAGTTTGGGAAATGCAGCTGCAGACGCTTGCCTCATGATTGTAAAATGAAACTCGGGGCCGATAAAAATTTAATCTAAGGCAAGTATAGTGAGGTTTATAGAAAACAGGCCAAAGTTGCTTTCGAATTAACAAAAATCATTTGTATTGGAAAGTCAGGAATCAAGAACGAAAAGTGTATGAGAATACTCATCTCCAGAATGTTAAAATTTATTGAGATGTTTTGACATTAACGTAAGTAAAATTATTTTGAGGGTAATTTTAAAACCTAAGACAGAAGTTTGCATTGTTCGTGGTGAACCACTGGCCTGTTTTCAATAAAATCGCATCGTGTGATGTCGAAATAACGAAAATCGTAAAATAATTTAATGCCTACAACTTTCTTTCGTTTTTCCACAACAAGACTTTTCACAAGATTTCTCACATTTTTTTTTATTCTTTCGATGTCCACAATTTTCTTTTGTTTTCCACAAGTCTGTCATGTTTCAAAAGCGTAATTAAAAAAAAAATGTTCATTATAATGTCCATTATGTTCATTATTTAAAGATTTCATCAGGTTAAGATAAACGAAGACGCTGCGGAGTGACTTTTTTGCGAGAGGGGGGAAAGATGTGACGAAAGAAATCGTTCAGGAATTTTTTTTTAGATTTCATCAGGTTAATGTTGCTATTCATAAATATTTGAATTTAATGACTTAAAAATTTAAGAATTTAATTTAAAAAAATGAATAGGAGGAGTTAAGGGTGCTAATCAGGAAGCAAATTTAAGTAACTTTAACTGGTTAATACTTTAAACCCGAAAATGAGAAGCAACATTGCGAAGATGCGATTCTAGACGATTTTTTAATTTTGAATTTTTAAGTATTAAAGAGTCTTAGGCCCGTTTGCACCACTTTCACTTACATTTTAAGTCCTACTTAAATGGTTAAGTGACACTTTCTGTTATTGAAAAACTGTCAGTTAACTATCTAAGTGGGACTTAAAGTTTTAAGTGAAAGTGGTGCAAACGAGCAATAGGGCCGATTTCATAATAGGACTTTAAATTTAAAGTTGCTTTAACCTAAAAAAATACATTTGTTTCCCTAGTCTTAAAGTGACTGTAAATTAAAGCTTCCTTAAAGTCTGATTATGAAAATAGCCAAAAGTTACTTAAATTTGTTTTCCGAATAGCACCATAAAGTAGACGAATTTGGTGCGGAGTGGCTTTTTTGCGAGAGGGGGGAAAGATGTGACGAAAGGAAATGTTTCGGAAAGTTTTTAAAGAAAAACAAACATGCTGTGGCTTTCTTGCGAGAGGGGGGAAAGATGTGACGTAAGAAAATGTTCGGGAAATTATTTAAAGACTTCCTCAAGTTAAGATCATACACATCAAGCAGGCGAATGGCCCATAATTGATTGCACCGGATGTCCAAATTATTCGGATACATTAAATAAACAAAAAGATGGATTATTTTTAACCTTTGGAGAACACCAAATTTAAAGAGAATAGAAAATTTTTATCATTGGAGAGAGCACGTAAAGGCTCTCTCTCCTCAGCTTTATAAAGTATAAGAGTGAGGCTGCCTATTATGTAAGGAAATAAAAAATAATAATAATAATGTAATAAAACAGAAAAGCAATGTAATAAACAGGAAAAAGAATTGAGGTCACTTAGTGATGGACACTTTTTACTCCGAATGTACTATTTACTCCTGCCAACTTTCTGCGGTCTCCGATGTGATGCATCGAATTATTATTGAGTGGGAGGAGAAGGAATGCAACGCGAGCGTTCACACGTTATAGGCGAGGTTAATACAGCCCGAGTACTAAATTTTCGTACCGTTCTCGGAACAAGTGGCCTGAATTCTTTTCCCTGGTAGTAAAATTAAAAAACAATGTAATAAAACAAAATATAATGCAATAAAAGAAAACATAATGTAATAAAGTAGAAAACAATGTTTAGTGTGGCTGATTAGGCATAAAAAAAGAGAATAATTTCTTGGTGGTCCTTCCAAAAACTGGATAAGTTTCAATGAAGGAGAATTGCGAATCGAAAATCAATACTTAAGTGTTCCTTTTTTTTAAATAAATAAATAAATAAAGAAATGACATTTATGATAAAATATACGACGGTCGTTAATTTCGAAGACCCGAAAAAAGGAAAAGCAATTGCTTCACGTGCAACTCGAAAATTCTTCTTCTCCTTACGTATCGTGGGATCTTATCGTGGCGCAACAGACTCTTTGTATGTATAGGTAACGTGAACGAACTTTTTTTCTTCCTTTTTCGTTTTAAATCCGTTTCGCCTCGCCAAAGAAAGTCCCAGCGTGCGGGCGAAATAAATCAGAGGTGAATTTATCACGCAAAAATAAATTCAAAAAGTGCTCACGAACATCGAAACTATATATTCTGCGAACTCGCACAATGCATCAAGTGTCTGTCTGATGTGCGAGGCAGCGGCGGCGGCGGCGATATTCGTTCGTTCGGGAAAGCCCCGCGTGCTGAAAGAGGACGGGAAGGGAAAGATGCAGAAGCAGAAGCGTTATCCGCGCGCCATTACAATGAATGCAGATACGTATTACCTAGTCTCCGGCTTTTACGTATTTGCGATCACTGTTATTATTATTGCCGAGACTGAATTCTATTTAGACAGGTTAGTTCCATTGTGTCAAAATATCTGCGGCGGTATTAGAACGTCGCGAATGT
The DNA here is from genome assembly GCA_036172665.1 of Prosopocoilus inquinatus. Lineage (NCBI taxonomy): Eukaryota > Metazoa > Arthropoda > Insecta > Coleoptera > Lucanidae > Prosopocoilus > Prosopocoilus inquinatus. The sequence continues at coordinate 8,588,535 of CM069871.1, read as the reverse complement.
CGGGACGGACACAAAGGACCTAGCAAGGATATTATGCAGCGCTTACTCCTCAAATGCAAACTGTTGTAAATAGTTATGTTGCACGTCGCATTTGAAAATGAAATGAAATTAGCTTTTATGTTCGGGGATTTCCCCCGGTCGTAAACTTGGTTTCTTCATTTGCATGCTCAAATTGTAACCGTATCACTTGGATTCGATGGGATGGGGTGGGATGGAGATGTGCCACACCACATCTTCGCAGGGTTTGCCAATTGAACGAACATACATCCTTTTTTCTGGGGGTAAAAAATCCCCATCAAACTGTAACTACGTCGATTTTAAATAAACTTTATGCTTGGAACAGTAAGTCCTTGGGCAAAAAAAAAAAATTGAAAAGGTGCTGTGTTACTGCTCTTACTGCGAAAATTAAAAACGGATGAGGAGGAGGTCCCTACAACCTACCTACACATTAGCTTAGTGGTTGAAGCGCTCGGAGCGATACCGAACCCAGAGATCCGGGTTCGATTCCCCTACGTGACAGAATTCTTTTTGTCTTCCTATCAGCGTTTCTTTCCTCGCATTAAATTCAAACTTAAATCCAAAAGAATCTCGAAAGTACAAACGGGACAATTCAAAATCAATTCGCAAAGGTAAGAAACGGAATTCTCTACATTTAAAGCGTTCGCTAATTTTCCTCCTGGCAATTCAAGAATATCCGGACACTTCTTAAGTTACTTTAGGGTTAATTATTTAATTAATTAGTAAATAAAATGAAATCCAAGCGGGTGCAGTTCCAAAGCGAAACGTAAATTGTAAAATCTTGCACGAAACCTGCACCAAATAAAAATTAAAATTAAGGGAATTAACAGTTTTCTTTTCGAAGTCCAGTGGCGGCCTTAGGGGCGGGCGAAAACCCGGCAATCGCCCCGGAGCCTCGCGTTTTCAGGAGCCCAGTGCCATCTGCTATACTCGTACACGAATTTTTTAATATTTTAACCCACAATAGTTCAGTCAGAATTAAGATTATCGAATACCTGTTTAAAATCTACAATGTAAATACGAAAATATTTGTGGATCTGTATAAAAATGAACAAAAAATAAAAATCAAATAATACGTATAGTTTTCCTTAATACCTCCTTAACAAATCGTACGTTAGAGAAACAACATTTTCGACCAGCTCTTATTCTAGAATAACATCTGTCGTATGAGCACCAGATTTTCTGGTCTTCAATAATTGTTTGCCTCTCCTTAGAATTTAAGTTTGCTCGTAACTAATCGCATTCTACTTTCAAATATGTTCAAGTAAGATTATTGCAGTTTATATTTACTTTAAGTTTTTAAACTCTCGATATTATAATTCGATAACCTAATAGGTTGGTTGGTAATTAAAAAAAAAAGAAAAATTAAATTAAATTTTGGGCAGTATACAATCGTGGACAGTTGGAGAAAACTAGCTTAATACCAATGCACAACATAATAATTAATTTGGTGGATCCCCTTTCAAAACAGTACTGTAGATATACTAAATCTATTTGACTTTATTTAATTTTTTAATTATAAACCGATCGCATTTTGTATTTATTTTTCATTTTATATTTGAGTTATCAGTTTGATTCCCTTTTGCTTTTTTCTTTAGTGCTTTTATTTCGATTAATTTTTCTTATGGAATATTTCATTTCATTTCGACTTATCTCTACCCCCGATCGTCTTTTATTTTGTTTTTTTTTTAAATTCCTTGTTAGACTTTATTTAATTCAATTTTTAATCAGCGTGGAAACTAAACAGCGATTATTTTTTCAAAAGGCGTTCGGACTCGTCAATTTCGTATAATTTTTTGCCCATACCAGAAACTATTTTTAATGCTACAGGGTGTTAGCAAGAAGCTTATTTTTTAATGGTACCCTCGCAACTAGACAGAACTGACGGTTTGATTCCGAATGTTTTTTTTTTTCTCTTTTTTAAATTAATCGTCTTAAAAATATCGAATTTATCCACTCCTTAGTTTCCACGCTGTATAATTAATTGATTGACTTTTGTTTTTTTTTTATTCGATTTCGTTTAATTTATTTTTAATTTTTTCGGTTTGTCTTTCAATCGATACGGTTTTTTGTTTTAATTATTAACTGATCGTCGCTTGTTTATGTTTTTCTTTTAATTTACTACGTTTTTTTTTTAATTAATCGTCTTGAAAATATCACATTTATCGGATACTTAGTTTCCATGCTGTATAATTAATTGATCGACTTTTGTTTTTTTTTTATTCGGTTTTATTTAATTTATTTTTATTCTTTTCAGTTTATCTGTCATTCGATACGATTTTATGTTTTAATTATGAACTGATCCGTCTTTTGTTTATATTTTTCTTTTAATTTATTCGATTTGAGTTTGATTTACATTTTAATCCCATCGGTCGATCGTCATTTTTTTTCTCTCTCTCTTGTGTGATTTGATATCATTTTCGTTTTCTCTTTTATGCAATTTGATTTTATTTATTGATTATCAACTGATTGTCTTTTGTTTTTGTTTTGTTTCTCGATTTGCGTTTAGTTTAATTTGAATCCCTTCGACGGATCGCCATTTATGTTTTCTCTTTTATGCTAATTGATTTTATTTATTGATTATGAATTGATCGTCTTTCGTTTTCGGTTTTATATACTGGATTTGTGTTTATTTTACATTTTTACTTCCTTCGATCAATGGCAATTTTTTTAAGGATTAAATTTTTTTATATAATTTTCTTTTCGTCTGTCTTTTGTTTTTTCTTTCGTCTGACTTACTTGATACGATTTTTTTTTTATTTTTTAACTGTCGATTGACTTTTGTTGCTTCTTTTTTTCTATTTACTCACTTCGAGTTTATTACATCTTAATCTTTAATATTTACAGATTAAATTTTTCCTTGTCAATATTTTTAAAATCGATTTGACTTACTCTTAGTTTTACACATTTTTATTTTAGTTCATCTTCATCCGCGATCGTCTTTTGTTTCGGTTTTATTTGCTGGGTTTGCGTTTATTTTACATTTTAATTCCTTCGATCGATGGCAATTTTTGTTTTCTCTTTTATGCGACTATTAATTATATTTTTTTAACGTTTAACGATTAAATTTTTTTTATATATTTTTCTCTTCTTTTGTTTTTTTGTTTTTTCTTTCGTCTGACTTATTTGATACGACATCTTTTATTTTTTAACCGTCAATTTATTGACTTTTGTGTCTATTTTTGTTCTATTCACTCACTTTGAATTTATTTCATTTTCATCTTTAATATTTACAGATTAAATTTTTGTTTGTCAATATTTTTAAAATCGATTTGACTTACTCTTAGTTTTACATATTTTTATTTTAGTTCATCTTCATCCGCGATCGTCTTTTGTTTTCTCTTTTATGCGATTATTAATTATGTTTTTTTAACGTTTAACGATTAAATTTTTTCATACAATTTTTCTTCTTTTGTTTCTTGTTGTTTCTTTCGTCTGCCTTATTTGATACGACATTTTTTATTTTTTAACCATCAATTGATTGATTTTTGTTATTTTTGTTCTATTTACTAACTTTGAATTTATTTCATTTTCATCTTTAATATTCACAGATTAAATTTTTGCTTGTCAATATCTTTTAAAATCAATTTGACTTACTCTTAGTTTTACATATTTTTAGTCTAGTTCTTCTTCATCCGCGATCGTCTTTTGTTTTCGTTTTATTGGATTTGACGATATTTTATTTTTAATTTTATTTATCAATTAATCGTCGTATTTTCTCTTTCTTTTTTTATATCTCTTTATTTTATAGTTACCTTTTTATTTCATAGTCATATTTTTATTTCACAGTTTTATTAATTTGTTTCTACAATTCCATTTTTATTTCAGGCGTTCAAATAATGAGACATTTTGAAAATTTTCTGCTTCTTATAATGCAAAAAATACGAACTGTTTCGCCTACCTCAAGAGCCCCGCAAAAATTTCTCGATCGGAGCCTCACAGCTATTAGGCCGCCTCTGTTCAAAGTTGATTAAATGATTTTTTTTATGAGAAAAACTCAACTTCTTTTTATTGAAAGCAATTCGCCGCCTGAGGTTCCGTAATTATCAGAGAAAAGAATTCGGCCCACTTAAGTCCGATTTCTTCACCTACGAATAAATTTATATACCAGGTAGTATCCTCGGAAACTATTATCGATACAATGGTTTCCGAGGATAATACCTGACAGATAAATTTATCAGGAGGTGAAGAAATCGGGCATGAGTGTTGGATATAATACAAAATTTTCGTACTGCTCGCAGAACAAGTGGGCCGATTTCTTATCTCTGGTAATTATTATTATGAGATAATTGAAATTTTTTGTTGTATCTTCAGTGATTATTTTGTTTTGCGGTCGCAAGTAACGATATTTGTTTCGAGGTTATGCTACACTGTTTTGAGGTTATGCCGAAGTTACACTTTTATTTTGAGATTGTCGAAATTACTTGCTCCTCCATTCTCAGTTCGATCGCCTTGCTCCTTTCTTTCTTTCTTTCTTTGACCAACTGTTAATTAATAATAATTGGTTTTGTAAGTATGTAGGTAAGTCGTCGTAGATAAATCATGGAGGATTAAACGAAGACCCGATTAGAATTCGCGTGAAGAGGATTAATCGCTTATGTAAATGATTCTGAATTACATAAGCAGAACCTAACGAATCGAAACAAGAAGAAGAAAAAAGCCTTCTCTAATTTAATTTATCTGAAAACACACGCTGCGCCGCCGTGTTTTCCTTTTTCATCGCGAGGGCACGCCGAACGAATTTGCGGTTTTCCTTCGGAAAAGGGTTTTCACTGTGACGTTGCATTTCCAGGCTGGAAATTAAACCTGCTCCTGACAGATTTTAATTATCGATCCTGCGAGCCCGCTTGATTTTATTTGAACTTGACTGTTAATGTCTCTTAACGAACCGCGCGCTCGTTCCCCTTTCCGGCGGGGCGCATTTTTTCTTTTTTTTTTTTTTCGCCGAGTTAACGGACGATTTATTTCAATTTTCACAGAGAACAAAAGGAAGAAAGAAGGAGGATAAAGCTCGACGCGTAATTCGAGTTTTATTTTACTAGGGTTTCGAAAATTAGATTATTATTCTTTTTTTTTTGAAAACGTCGCGCATTTAAAAGGTTTCCTGAACGCTTCTACGTAGGTATGTTCAGTGACGGACAAAAATAATGACTCTCATGTACAGGGTGACTACGCGAGAATTCCCACCCCCTTTAACTCCTTTATTTTTGATTTCAGGAAAAAATGTTTAATACAAAACTTATATGGACTAATAGAATGTTTCTCTGTGTGCTCACAGAAAAACAATTGATAGTCGGATAAACGAGGTATAAACTAAACTTATTTTTTTTTTAATGAAACACCCTGTATATTATTAGGATTTTCGATTATAAATTAAATTCCACTGAGACGACGTATATAATAAAGCCAATAATGTAGAAGGTGTCTATAAAATAATTCCTATTTAATTTATTTTATCTTTGTATTTTAGAAATAGAAAACATGAATAATGATCCTTTTATACGAAGAGACGTCATTCAAAACATGTTAAAAGGATTTACACTTTGCGTAAAAAAAATGAGGGAGCTCTGAATGTGTCTTCTTTTTAAGGTTCAATTTTTCCGAAATATTTTTCGTTTCTAGTTAAAAAGTTAGTGTTTAGAAAACATGTAAATCGATTTAATATGTTAATGGTAAAATTTTATTTAATGTCATTTTATTTAAAACCAAAACTTCGTTCATTTTTTTGGGTATCCGACGCTCAATTGTTTCTTGTGAATATCTGTAGCAGTACTGAAATAAATTCTACAACTTTTTTTATCTCTTTTTCTTTCTAAAATCAAAAATAAAAAAAATTAAGCAGGAATTATTTTATAGACATTTCTGCATTATTCGATTTTTGGGTGGGCCAACAGTCCGTGGGCGGAAGATTGTAGGGTTATCATTGAAAAATCTAAAATAAACTATATATGTTATGTATAAATCGGAATATAATATGTACATATTTTTTTCCGATTTATACATAACGTATATAGTTTATTTTAGATTTTCACATATTAATTTATATTTACTTACATTTAGACATATATATCTTTTAGGATGATTAGATTGTTGTTAGGTTTAATTTTTATGATTTTGTCAGTGTGATTAGGTTCTTTTTTGACATTTTTTAGTGCTTCTATGTTGGTAGCGTACTGAAGATGGCAGCTCAGCTGCCGAAATACGTATCTACGGATATAAAAAAAAAATATTGTGGACGGAGGTTAATTTCAATTATCTCTTAAACCACAGTCTCCTTTACTATTTTAGTTCATTAGAATTTAATTTAAAATCGATAAACGTTCCATTAAAAAAAAACTTTAGTTTATATCTCTTTTATCCGACCATCAATTGTTTTTCTGTGACCACACAGAGAAACTTTGAATTAGTCCCTTTTTAAGTTTTGTATTAAACATTCTTTTTCTATAATCAAAAATAAAAGAGTTAAAGGGGGTAGGAATTCTCGCGTAGTCACCCTGTACATAAAAACGATGCAAATAATTTATTCGTATTTTATATCCCTTGTATCATTACGATGAACTGGATCATTAAAAAAATTTTCATGAAAATTTGGACGGCGTTTTTTGGCTAAACTATAAAATAACGTCGAGAGACGGCCAACGGCTTTGTTTCTGGTAAGCTGCCCCCTTCCAAATTTAAGGCAGGAGTTGTTTTAAAAAATTAAAAAAATTAACCAAGATTTATTATAATTTAAAATGTGTACGTCATAATTTTTTTGTTAACTTGCATCATTCTTCTTCGTTTCTTTTTTTTTTTGATTATTATGTTGTGCATTTGTATTAAGCTAGTTTTCTCAAAAAAAAAAAATGTAATTTTTTTTGAGTAGTTTTATATTTCACGACGAGTTTACATAACTTAACAAATTGTATTCATCATTGCAACAATTGTCAAGTATTGCAATAATTGTCAAGTAGGATTGGGTTGAATTGACCTTGATTTCGAACTCGAGTTTAGTATTATTATTAAGGGTCGGACATTCCTAGGATATCTGGTAAAAGCCAGTATGAAGATAAAAGAAAGCAGCGGCGTAGATTTCAACGTCGCCGCTGAACGGCTTTTATGCCCCAGGCGCTCTCATCCTCGCGCTCATTGCATCAGAAGCAATCGTTTCATGTAAATTACGTGTGTAACATTGCCTTTATAATCTCTTTCGAATTAATAATTACGAAAACATTATAATTCTTTAATGTAGCTTTGAAAATGACTGGCATAATACATTTAATTCATATCAATTATAGCGCCGTCACTGTAAAAAGAATGCGAGTTCACTTCGGAGTGAATCGATTATGTAAACAAGTTTTTATATCCAGTCGACCAGAACTGTAGTGGTTACTGCGTGCCGCATTGACTTCTCGGGCTTCGACTGGTTTATTGTTTTGTTTTTACAGGGCAGGCGCGTTAAAGATTACTTTACTTTACCGACTATGATCGCTTCAGCATATTAGTAGTTCCTCCTATACTTAACGAAACCTTCCGCCTAAAATGCGCCTAGGTCTGATTATTATTATTATTATATTTAGGGAAAAAAGTCAACCGTTCATTCACATTTAAATCGGAGTAAGAATTATTTTTCCCAAATAAAGGATTTTACTCCTGAAAAGAAAAACACGATGGAAAAGGTAGAAGAAGAAGAAGAAGAACAAAAAAACTTTATGTCAATGTCATTCGAAACCACCAGACGTGCTTTGTGCGACGATGAGGACGACGACGACGTCTTTACAAATTCATCTCGGACGAAATAACGCGCGATCTTTAAAAATACTTGATCATTTATGGTACGCTGCTCTCTCTCTTTGTCTCTCGCCCTTGTGCTAAACAAAACCCGGACGAAATAGTTTCAGCTTTTGTTGTGAGTGGAAAGGACGGAACGCAACGGACGAGGAGACGAGACACGCGGCCGCCCGTGACAAAAGCACACCGAGTTTTACTGCTCCTTTCTTTTTCAACTTCTACTTGGACGTTCGTTCGTATTTTCTTAAAAAAAAAATGGTAAAAAGTGATCTCTAAAAAAACAGATTGTAATGAAACAGACGGAGACTTAAAACGCAAAACAATGTGCACAATCACCTTACCTATACACTAGAAGGATCATACGAATAAATTTTTAAAGTAGAAAAAAAATGTACTACGTGACATTTTTTTTTTTTTTTTTTCTACTTTAAAAACTTATTCGTTGTTGTTTCTGACTAGTTTGGATTCGTCAAGAAGAGTTGCCTATCGCAGTAATGGCCGATTTTAACAGCATTATAAAGTGTAGAACTTTGATGAGTGCGTGCTTTTGATGATTTCAAATTAGTCACAAACACTTGATGGAACAAATGAACCCAGAATCATCTTCATAAAGTGCAAGTAAGAAAGAGGCGTTTCGTATTCGATCACGATCTGTTGATACCGATTTGTTCACAAAAATTTGCTTACTCAACTCAGTCGTGAAATAAATCTGAGTACGCGGAATATTTTCGGGCGCGCGCTCCAGTTTCATCGCCCGCACATCGTGCATCGTTTTCCGTCGAGTTCTAGATTTCGTAACTGGAACGTGACTATGCATAATGTTAATTATTAAAAATGTTTTATAAAAATCACAATATTGTTTAAAAAAAAAATCTGAGAGAGTACCTTCTCGATCGTATTTTTTATTGAATTAGTCCAGGCGTTAATTTTACGGCGCGCGTTTTACATTCATAAATATTTATGATTGTGTGCGGCCGGGGCATGAGTTGGAGGTATGCAACGCGTTTTCGAACCAGAAAAATACAAGAGATTTGTAATTTAGGTCGCACTCTCATGCCACCGAAGTATTTTATTAATAGGCGCAGTTTTATTTACGGTGAACTTTTCAGTTTGTTATGCTTGTTCGGCTAATTTATTGCATTTTAACGGGCGTAAATCGCACGCTCTTGTAATAATCGGTTTCCAATTTATACTGAATTATAAATTATTGTATTCTGGCATTTGATGTTCTATACGTAATTCGTTTTCTCTCTCTCCCTCTCTCTCTCTATTTAATTAGGTCGGTTATAAACTGAGTAAGTGAATAATTTCGGCGACAGTTTCAAAATAAAACTGTAACGTCGTCGCGTCGGTCGAGCATCACGTGCGCAAACAGGGTTGAGAAACGACTTTCGGCTAATTACGTTTCGAACAGCAGAAGGTTACTATAAACCGAGCTTGTAATTTGTAACCCTTCCCAAAATCATTTGTAAAAAATTAATAAATATAATCTGAAAACAAAACTGTAACGTCGATCCTGTGTCTTGTAAAAAAGAGGATTGAGAAGCGATTTTTGACTTTTGACGTTTCGAACGGCCGGCGGAAGGCTAAAAACAAAGGAAAGACGAAGAAGGAAATTATTTTCATTCTTCTTTGTCCTAAAGGTATTCTTTAAAAAAATAAAATTCAATCGAATCTCAAGGTCAACTTAATCCAACTCATGCCAACCCAACCGAAGCAAAAGATTAAAAGGTAATTCCTCCAATTCGTCATTTCTTTAAAAAATTCTCTTTTTGTTATTCGTCGATTGTCACTTGTTTTCCTTTACACGTTGATCTCCATCGGTCAGTCAACTGTCATCGTTTTGTTTTTTCTTTTTGGCAATTTAATCAACGGTCGGTTGCCAATTGTCGAATATTTATTTGCCTTCTGTTAGTTTTGTTGAACGATCAACTTCTTTTTTCTTATTAGTCGACTGTCGTTTGTTTTTCTCTAGAAAAGTTCTTTCTGTTTTATTCGATGATTGAATTTTTTGTTGATGTTATAAATCCATTGTCATTTGCTTTTTATTTAAAGAAAATGTCACTTATTTATTTAGTTTTCTTCATTCATCATTTATCTAATTTTTTTCATGAGTTGATTGTTATTTGTTTCCGTTTCTTTTTGTTGGTTGGACCATTTGCCGATTGTCATTTATTTATACATTTCAATATTCATTCAACTGTCGTTTGTTTATATTTTTTTTTTGCGCCAATTGTCAATATTTGTTGGTTTATTTTCTTTATGTTTTATTGGACAATTTTTTGTTAATATTAGAAATCCAATGTCAGTTGTTTTTTCTTTAAAGAAAATGTCACTTATTTATTTATTTTTCTTCACCCGTCATTCATTTATTTATTTTTTCATGAGACGATTGCTATTTGTTTTCGTTTTTTTTTTGTTGGTTTGTTCATTTGCCGATTGTCATTTATTTATTCATTTCAATATTCATTTCAATTGTCGTTTATTTATATTTTTTTGCGCCAATTGTCAATATTTGTTGGTTTATTTTCTTTATGTTTCATTGGACGATTTTTTGTTAATATTAGAAATCCATTGTCATTTGTTTTTTCTTCAAAAAAAAAGTCATTTATTTATTTATTTTTCTTCACCCGTCATTTATTTATTTATTTTTTCATGAGACGATTGCTATTTGTTTTCGTTTTTTTTTTGTTGGTTTGTTCATTTGCCGATTGTCATTTATTTATTAATTTCAATATAATTTTCTGCGCCAGTTGTCAATATTTGTTTGTTTATTTTCGACTTGATTCACGATTTACTTTTTTTGTTAATGTTATAAAATCATTGTCATCTGTTTTTTTTTTCAAAGTCATTTATTTATTTTTCTTCACTCGTTGAATTTATTTATTCATTTTACTAGAGCCATAAGTCGATTATTCATAGCATAGCTTTTTTTTGTTGTCAGTTGATTGTCAATTGTTTTTCATTTCGATTGGCGCGATCGTCTTTTGTTTTTCTCTTGGTTCGTTGTGCCGTTGTCGTTCGTTTATTTATTTTTTTTATTTACCGTTAATTTCCATCTTTTCATTAATCTATTATTATTATTTTATACTCGATTGCCTTTTCTTTATTTTCATGTTGTTTTTCTTTTTTCTTTTTCATTAATTTGGTCGATTTTCTTTTGTTTTTCTTTTTGTTCCCATTGTGTTTGTTTTTTTTTCTTTTCGTTTACCGATCATTTCCATCTTTTCATTAATCCATTATTATTAGGTATTTTACACTCGATTGTCTTGTTTTTTTGTAAAATTTATTTTCATGTTTTTTTTTTAGTTTGATTTGGTGGATTTTCTTTTGTTTTTCTCTTTTTGTTTCCATCGTTTTTCGTTTATTTGTTGTATTTTTTCTTGTCGTTTGCCGATGATCTACTTTCCGTTAATCCATTATTATTTATTTTTACTCATTATTTTTGATAACTCGATTATCTGCTTCCCTTTTTGTTTTGTTTTGTTGATCGTCTTCTGTTTTTTTTTTTGTTTTCTTTTTGTTTTTCTGTTTGTGAATATTTTATTGAAGATAACGGAAAGACAATGACTTCCTACAATTTATTCGTTTCATGCTCTCAGATTGTCATTTTCTTTTCATTTCGATTGGCTCGATCGTCTTTTATTTTTCTTTCAGTTCGCCGAGTGTCGTTGTTCGTTTATTTAATTTTTCGTTTACCAATCATTTCTTTCCATCTTTTCATTAATCCATTATTATTAGGTATTTTATTGTTTTGTTTTTATTGTTTATTTTCATGTTTCTTTTATTCATTTAATATTGTCGATTTTCTTTTGTTTTTTTTTTCTTTTTGTTTCCGTTGTACTTCGTTTGTTTATGTGTTTTTTTTGTCGTTTACCGATCATCTATCTATTTTTCGTTAATCTTTTATTATTTATTTTTACTCGTTAATTTTGATAACTGGATTATCTGTTTTTTTGTTTTGATTTGCTGATCGTCTTTCCTTTTTTGTTTTCTGTTTGTGAATATTTTATTCATCGATTTTGTTTTTTTTTTCTTTACTTTGTTAGCTGTCGATAGTCATGGTTTATTTTCTAACATTTTCTTTCAGGGCGATGAATTCGTCAGGTTTTTTTGAATGCAATTTTTGTTTATTATATTTTTACAACATCTTTTTTTTAATAACAATGCAAATACTTCGACGGATAGATTCAAAATACAGGGTTTGCTTTTCGGACGAATACATTTGGAAGGTAGTGTACATACTACAACTTATTATACAGGGTGTTATCGAATATGATGACAATAATTCTACCACGTATTGAGATCATGAAAATATGTACATTATTACGATTTAACCTTGTTTATTTATAGACAAAAGTTTTTCCTTGGTGGCTCATAAGGGTGCAACTTGAAAAGTAAATATTTTCTTAAATGTGACTGGGACGGTTAGAGGGTTGAAATTTGTTTTGAAAGATAAGTGAAGTACAGGTATGGATGTCATACCGAAAATTGAACATTCTTTACCAGTGGCGTAACGTAGATCCAAGGAAGTGGGTTATCATTGTTTAATATATAACTTTTTTATTGTCACTGAAACAAAAACTGAAAATTGAATAGTGCTAGAATTATTGCCATTATATTGGGTAACACCCTGTAGAATGGTATCAATTAGGCCCGCTTTTATTTGCCCGACCGACGTAACGCGAATAAAGTAAGCCACATTAATAATTAAATAGCCGGCGTTTTAAAAACCGGGGAATTATTAATCAGCACGAGAGTATCACACAGAAAGAATACCTAATCGTTCTCCAAACAGTTGTTAATTTAAAGGGGTGCATGATAGGATAATGGTCGCGGCCATTATTTGCAGCAGATAATAAAGAATCCGGGGAGATTTGGCTTGAATAAGTGATGAAGTTAATTTACGAAGTAGTACAAAGAAGACCAAACTAAAGCATACGATGCCTTTTCAGTTTTAATAAAATGCAAAAGCAGCTGCTCGTAATTGTATTATTAGCAAAGAAGGAAGGAAAGTTTCTAAACGAAACCAAAGCGAATGCAAGTGTGCCTTATGAGATGAGATGAGATGGGAGTCTGAGAGGAAGGAGGGTTTTATAAGGTCGTTCGAGCGCCGAGCACGTCTTGCTCGTGGCTCATTCACAACTGGTCCGCATAAATTGCGGCAGTAAGAAGTAGCGTTAAGCCTACTCTGCATCTGTTTTATATCCCAGTAATCCTTTTAATCGACTATGCAAATGGCTTCGGTCGAACAACCTGATACTCCTCAAACCACCTCATCCCATCCTCATCATCATCATCAACATCCATTCCCTTTCCACCTTTGGCAACCACAATCATAATTTCAGCCGATTATTTAATTTTGTTGATCCAAAGCTGCTTGCTTCAAACTTTCTGCGATCGACTCCGATACTCCTCCCCTCTCACTCCATCCTCATCAGCACCATCATCCCCTTTCCACCTTTGGCCAATTTTAATTGCAGCCGCTTACTTAACTTTATACATGCCCCAAACTCTCTGCTGTGGAACCACCAAGTACTTAATAATCATAAGGGAAAAGAATTCGGCCCACTTTTAAATTGCTGTTGAGTGGGAGGCGAAAGGTTGCAGTGCGAGCGTTCGCAATTCTCAGAAGCTGCTCTGGGCGAGGACTAATACAGTCCGAACACAAAATTTTCGTACTCCGTGCGGAATAAGCGGCCCGAATTCTTATCCTTGATAATAATAATAATAAAAAAATCTTTTGATTCATACACTCTCATTCCTTTTCCTACTTCTGCATCTTCATCTAAAGTCAGTCATAATAATTCCAGTCGATTTATTTAATTTTGCACATCCAAAAGTGATTAGGTCGTTTCGCCCGAGTGTTCTGCGGGGGCGGAACAACAACAAGTAATAATAAAAGTTTTTGTTTCGGAAGTAATTACATTATATCCGAAGTAAAACGCTGCGGCTCCGATTTTCTAGCGGGGATTGAGGCGGCCCCGGATTAGTCTTGTGGTTCATTTCCAAATGAGTCCAGTCCCTCCTGTATCTACGTTATCCTAGAGATAAAAGCCGTTTTATCGTAATTGCCCGTTCCGCGCGTGTCCGCCAGGTTATTTAAGTCTAATCTCTACAAGTTGCTAACTTCTTTTTATTGCCGGAGATTCACCTTCTTCGTTCGACTACCGCGTCGCGTCGTCTGGAGCGCCCCTCCCCACCTTCCCTTATAATTGAATTGTCCTTCTATGCGATAATCAGAACGTCAGATTAATGAATCAATATTTTTTTTATTTTGTTTGTTTACACATTTACACAAAATTTTCGAAGAATTTTAAAACATGTTCGATTTGTTCTGGTTTTTCTTTCCGATTGTCATTTATTTTTCTTTAGAAGTTGTATTTTTTTCATCGTTTGTTTGTTTTTGAAATTTTCTTATCAAGTTTTGCATTGGTCAGGTCAGTTGTCAATTTACTTTTTTATTAATCAATTGTCATTTATTTACTTAATACTTTGTTAATTTTTTGTTCCACAAGTTATCGTTTGTTTTTTTTTGTTCCACCGACCGTAAATCTGTTGCCATTTATTTATTATTAATTCTTCGTTAATTTTTTGTTCAACAGGTCGACTATCGTTTGTTTTTTTTTGTTCCATCGATCGTGAATCGATTGTCATTTATTTATTATTAATTCTTCGTTTATTTTCTGTTGTACAGGTTGATTATAGTTTGTTTCTTTTGTTCTATCGATCGTCAACCGATTGTCATTTATTTATTATCAATTCTTTGTCTGTTTTTTGTTCCACAGGTCGACTAACATTTGTTTCTTGTTTTTTGTGACATCGGGCGACTGTTGTTTTGAAAAAAAATTGGCATTTTTTTTAATGGGTGGTCGGTTGCCAATTGTCATTTACTTGATTGTTTATTTTCTTTCTGTAAGTTTTTCAAGGGCTATTGACTTATTTTTTATTGTAATTTATAGATTGTCATTTGCTGTCCTTTAAAATTTTTCTTTTATTTATTTAATTCTTTGTTAATTTTTTTTCCATAGGTCGACTATCGTTTGTATTTTTTTGTTCCATCGATCGTCAATCGATTGTCCTTTATTTATTATTAATTCTTTGTTTATTTTTTGTTCCACAGGTCGACTATCGTTTGTTTATTTTTGTGCCATCGGGTGATTGTTGTTTAAAAAAAAATTGTCAATCTTTTTGTTTAGGTGGTCGGTTGCCAATTGTCATTTACTTGATTGCTTATTTTCTTTCCTTAAGTTTTTTATTGTTATTTATCGATTATCGTTTGTTGTCCTCTAAAATTCTTCTTTGTTAACTTTCCTTTGTTATTAGTCGATTGTCACTTGTCTTCTTGATACATTAATTGTCATATTCCTGTCCGTCGGGCTTTCTTTGTTAACTTTCCTGCTGTCGATTGTCACTTGTTTTCTTGACAAATTAATTGTCATATTCCTCTCCGTCGGGCGACTATCGTCTATTTAAACTTCCCCTTTGTTAATTTGTTCATCGGTCTATTGCAAATAATTTCTATTTATTTATTTGTTTATATTTTTTCTTTTAATTTTGTTGGGCGATTGATTTTTTTCCAATAATCGATTGTCATCTGTTTTTTAAAAATTTCTTTGCTGACTTTCTGTGGTTACTAGTCGTTGTCAGTTCTTTTCTTTACATGTTAATTGTCATATTTCTCCCATCGGTCGACTACTCCTTTATTGTTTTTATTGACAATTTTTTCAACGGTGGATTTCCAATAGTCATTTACTTATTTGTTTATTTTTTTTTTATTTTAATTTTGTTGAGCGATTGACTTCGTTTTGTTGTTAACCGATTGTCATTTGTTTAACTTTAAAACATTTGACATTCATTTATTTATTTCTTCATGTTTTCTTTTTCTTTTCTTCTTCACGATTTTCTTTATTTGTTTTATTAGTCTCGTTTGTCAACTGACTGTCGTTTATTTTTCATTGATTTTCGTTTCATTTATTTTTTATTTTCGTTCTTCGATTGTTATTTTTTCTTGTTTTCTTTCGGTTAGTTTGCTATTTGCCGATTGTTATTTCTTTATTTATTTATTAGGCGATTGACTTTTCTTCTATTATTTCCTAGATCCGTTAACCGTCATTTGTTTTGTCGTCGTTGTTTCCCGTTCACTTATTGTTCCATTTACTGATCATTTGCTTATATTTTCATTAATGCATTCTTGTTTATTTTTAATTGTTATGTGTTTGTACTCGATTGTCTCTTGTTTTGTTTTACTTTTTTTTTGTTTTATTCGTTTCGATTGGTCGCTTTCTTGTTTTTTTTCTTTCCCTCTTCTTTTATTTTTTCATTTACCGATCATTACTTTTCATCAATCCATTTTTATTTATATTTCCTTGTTATGTTTTCTTATATCCGTTTGTTTTGTTTGGTTCTTTCGTTTTGATTAATCGATCGTCTTTTGTTTCTCTCTTGATTCATTTTCACAGTTTTTCATTTATTTTATTTTTTTATTTGCCGATCACTTATTTATCTTTCAATTATTCGTTTTTCTTTCAGTACGTTTTCGTTGATTTTCGTTTATGTATTATTTACTTATCATTACGTGAATCTTAATTAATTTCTTTTTATACATATTTGCTTTCTATTTTGCTTACGTCTTGACTGTATTTTGTCTTGTTTTTCTTTCACTTCGCTTATTCATTTCTTCATTAATCCAATCACTATTTAACTTTACTCGTTATTTTTTTGAAAATGATCGATTTGGTTTTTCTTTTCTTATTTATTTATAATTTGTTCGTCAGTCGATTGTCATTTGTTTATTGCCTAACATTTTTTCTTTAGTAAATATAGTCGATTGCGTTTATTTTTCTGGATCAGTTGATCGTCAATTTTTATTTTCCTTCATTGTCGATTGTCGAAAGAAACAGTTGTAAAATTGAATAACACAATAATATGATAAATAATATTAAAATCAATTAAAGGAGAAAAAATCACAAAAGGTAAAAACTGTTACAGGACTAAAAATTAAAAAAAAAACGAAATTTACGGAAAATATTAAGTGTACAAAACAATTATTAAAAGGAGGAGTATGGCAGCTGAAAATTCAAATGGAAATCAACGATAAAATACGAAGTTATGAAAAATACTGGGTGATTCAAAATAAGTGTCCGACCCGTCAACCACAGGTAATGCACAGGATAAGAAAACTAAAAGTCTATATGCATAGGGGGTCTAATATCCACAACAGTTTTCGAGATAAAATACATTGAAGATTCAGATATAAATTGGTTGATGGACACTAGTACAGCTGTACTGCGTCACAAGAGCAATGAACTTGCTTGGAATAGACCGAAACACTAGCGTCTATCTTGAAATGAGACTGTAAATCATTTTTATTTCAGGCTTACTACAGAAAAAATTATGATTTCCATTTTGGATTCAAAGGAGTTTGATTTTTGAAATGCCTCTGATGGATTTATTTCTTGCAACTTCGCAATTGCATGACCTTCGTTAATTCGTTCCAAACGGGTCCGACACTTTTTCTGAATCACCCTGTATGTACATTAATTAAGTGAAACTCGTTGATGTGGCCGTAGTTGACTTTTTTTTCCAGGTTGCTTCTTTAATAAATGTGGAAGGTCGCGGACATGTTATTAAACAGAAGCACATCATTCTGCAAGTTTACGAAGCCAATAAACAGGAGACCCATGCAGACTCTCATAATCATAAATGCACACACACAGGTTGTGATAATGTCGGGGGGGGCTCTTCCGTAATGGCAATAGCCGCCTGGCAACTTCCACACTAAAAGTGCCCAGGTACCGCCGCAAGTTGGCGCAACGTCTGCGAGAGTTTCCATAAATTATTAACGTTTGCAAAAATTGACGAAGAAATCATTATCTATGGGAATCGTGACCGTGGATGTTATGGGAGTACAATGAGCAGGCAGCAGGCAGATGTAAATTACGAGAAGAATCTCGCGAGCCAAGCAGAACGGATGCGTAGATTAAACAGAGACTGTAGACGTGTCCAATAAAATAAGAAGGAAATAAATGTTCGTGCCTTTAATATTGTCGCCTCTACAATATTTTATTTAATCTTTAAATCTCTTTTGAAAGAAGAAGACGTTGATTTAGAGTTTGGGGGAGGAGGGTTGGTTAACCTTGACGGTTCTACGACGAACTCTCCCTCAAAAGGTTCAAAGTAATCGTTCATAACTTTCCTTTCCTTCATATAGTCTTCCCATTTAAAAATGGTTTTTAAATCAGCATAACAGTGATTATTGAATATACTTAACAGGAGGCTAACCTACCTGGGTACTATAAATCCTTCTATGATACCACCCAAGAAGAAAATAAATGCATTTAATGGGGAACACCCATTGCAGGCCCCAAACCCTACCACTCCCTTTGATAACTGCTGTAGATTAATTTGTAAAAAGTTATTTCCTCCGACTTATCTGAAGTGCCCTGTCAAAAAGATTATGCAGTCTCAAAGGTATCACGCACTTCAGAAAGATTTGAAATTCCAGTATTGTTTTCGTCGTTCTTCCATTGATAGTGGCCTTGATGGTGCGTGCAAGTGATGGGGAAGTACTTGTTGACCGCTGCGATGGGGAAGAAAATTAATTGGGTTAATACCTACGAAGACTCTTGCAAATCAAAAACCCATAATTGCAAGTAATGGGGAAGTCCTTGCGATGGGGTTAATACCGATGAAGACTTTTGCTAATCAGAAAGCCATAATTGCGAGTAATGGGAAAGTTCTTGTTGACCCTACGAGGGGAAAGAAATTGGGTAATACCCATGAAGAATTTTGTCAATTAAAAATCCATAATCGCAAGTAACGGGGAAGTCCTTATTGGCCCTGCGATGGGGAAGAAAATTGGGTTAATACCTCTGAAGACTTTCGCAAATCAAAAAGCCATACTTGCAAGTAACGGGGAAGTCTTTGCGATGGGGTTAATACCTATGAGGACTTTTGCAAATCAGAAAGCCATAATTGCGAGTAATGGGGAAGTTCTTGTTGACCCTACGAGGACCAAGAAAATTGGGTAATATCTATGAAGAATTTTGCTAATCAAAAATCCATAATCGCAAGTAATGGGGAAGTCCTTACTGGTCCTGCGCTGGGGAAGAAAATTGGGTTAATACCTCTGAAGACTTTCGCAAATCAAAAAGCCATACTTGCAAGCAAGGGAAAGAGATGAATGTCTGCCATGAATGAAATAGGTGCAACGGTCGAGAAACGTAACGTAACCAAAACAACAGACAAACGACGTATCTGTAACGGTGAAACCATGGGTGGTCAAAAGAATAATGGAATGTATTCCAAAAATTGTCAGATGACGTGAAGGACCGAATTAAAAGAAGGAAGAAGAAACGAAAGAAGATCAATGATATTCTTCCAGCAAAAGCGTGATTGAGAATCGAAGGACCACAAGCGAGAAAAAAATAAGAAATTTGATCGAAGGAAGAGGAATTGACGTAAACAAAACATCTGGAGGAATCTGACATGGTGAGGCCGTGAATATGTTCCAGAATTGCCAAAGAATAAACACAGAAGATATAAACAACTAAACCAAAATAAGGAAGGGAAAGAAGATCGATCGATCATCCAGCAAAAGTGTGATTGAGATTCAGAAGACCATCAGCAAGCAAAAAAAGAAGCAGCCAAAAATTGAAGCAGGAGGTGCAAAAAATCAATTTGAACAACAAAGTCAAAAAAGGAAAATGAAACCTCGAACAAACAGCAAAGCTGGAATGGTGAGGTCGACGATTATAGGTGCCCAAAAAAATACCAAAATTGGAAAAAGAGAATAATCACAGAAGACAGCCCGAGAAGAAAAAAGTAGATGCAAGTCATAATCTCAGGTTACAAGCACAGAAGACCTGATCAATGAAACCAAAAGAAGGAAAAAGATTGATTGAGAACGAATAGAAAATGATAAGATCAATGGCCAAAAGACTACTGGATTGTAGATTTTCCAAAAATTGTTAAAAAACAAGCACAAGTCACATGCACGACAAGAAAAAAGTAGATCTAAGTAGAAACTTCAATTTTGATAATACATTCAGAAGCTAGAATGAGGAGAAGGTGGAAGTGATAAAATTCCAACCAACGAAGTAAATCATAAAAAGGAAAGAAGCCAAAGAAGATTCGTCCGGCCAGCAAAAAGTAATAGAAAAACAGAACAGTATCGGCAAACGAAAGAAAAAACCAAAAGCGAATTGGATGCGAGATATTAATTCTCAAATGGGAAATGTAAAAGGGTACTCAGTAGTGTGAACAAGGAAACAAGAAACTTCATGCGGGATGTAGAGGAGCGGAAGATTTTGAAAATACTGAAGAGAAAACAAAAGAAGATCGACGTCATGTTCATCCAGTAAAAAGTGATTGAAAAACAGAAGACTACCAGCAAAGGTAAAAGAAAATTGAATAGTGAAAAAAAAAACTTGGGCTGGAATGTAAAGGACCAGAAGATAAATAAATATTCAATTGTTTCGGTTACTTTCTTCCGAGTTACAGTAACAGTATCTTTTGTTTTGTTAGTTTCATGATTTTCTGATCATGTAAAGTAATAGGCGGGACTGTAAATCGTCAACTTTATCATTAATTTTATTTTATTTCCTTTCTCGCTCTTTTTTCACTTTATATTTCGTTGTACGTAATTTCATTTTTTTTGTATTCTTTTCTATTGATTTTTTCTTTGTATTTCGTTGATACTTTCCACTTGGTTCTACTTGGTTCTTTTTAATTTTCTTTCGGTTATCTTCGTTCTTGATTGTTCTTTATTTATGTCCCTTTGTCGGTTAACGCTGTATTTCCTTGTCTTCAATTTTTTTTATCTACTAATAGTATTTTTTTGCTTTTTACGCATTTTCGTCCGAAGAAATCGCAGGTTTTTCGTTTTCCGTCTACTGCCGTCTCTATATTTGTCATCTTTTGTCTGTTTGAGTTTTGTTCTCTCGTAAATTTTTTGAGTTTTCTTTTGTCTAATAAGTATTTCATCCATGTAGTTTATTTACAATTTTCTTTTGTTGTCTGCATTCCTTGGGCCTCGGAAACATGTGATTATTATTTTTTTTGTATTTCATTGCTGTCTTTTAAAGATTTCCTTCAATCTTTGATGGTTTGAAGCCAATCCGCCCGCGCCGTGTAAATCCTCGATTTTTGTAATTTTTGTTCCTTTTGTTTTCAACAAGTCTTTCCACAAGATTGTTCATAATTCATTTTGATAATTTGATGTCTAAAATTTCCTTTTGTTTTCCACAAGTGTATCCAGAAGATTTTTTTTATATATATTTTTTTAATGAGATGTACCAAAAAAAACAGTCTGTGAATTGCACCACAAAACCAGATCGGAACGTGGAACAATTTGTATTTATAAGTATAAGATTATTTGGTGACGAAAATGATGGCAGAAACTTTTTCAACGCAATATAAAAACGAAAATAAATGCGATTTAAAACTTGATCTATGCAGGATGATGATTTTTGAGAAGCAGATTGCTATTGATCTGAGGTGGTGTTGTAAAAAAGCCTTGTCATCATGATACTGTTACAGAAATAAAAGTCTGTTCTTTAATAATATTAATAACGGATGCCGACTTAAAAAAAAAAAATTAAACATCGTGAAACCTGAAAGGCTTTTAATTTGCCTTGTGCAGTACGCTTCATAAAATTTTCTTTCGGTTATCTTTGTTCTTGATTGTTCTTTATTTATGTGCCTTTGTTGGTTAACGCTGTATTTCCTTGTCTTCAATTTTTTTTATCTACTAATAGTCTTTTTTTGCATTTTAAGCATTTTCGTCCGAAGAAATTGCAGGTTTTTCGTTTTCCGTCTACTGCCATCTCTATATTTGTCCTCTTTTGTCCGTTTGAGTTTTTTTCTCTCGTAAATTTTTTCAGTTTTCTTTTGTCCAATAAATATTTCATCCATGTAGTTTATTTACAATTTTCTTTTGTTGTCTGCATTCCTTGGGCCTCTGAAACATATCCAGCAGCCAGAAGTATCATTTCCTTGAGTTTTATTTTTTTTGAGTGTTTATTTTGTATTTCATTGACGTCTTTTAGAGATTACTTTCAATCTTTGATAGTTTGAAGCTAATCCGCCCGTGCCGTGGAAATCCTGGATTTTTGTAATTTTTATTCCTTTGATGTCTACAATTTCCTTTTGTTTTCCACAAGTCTTTCCACAAGATTTTTCATAATTCTTTTTGATAATTTGATGTCTACAATTTTGTTTTCCACAAGTGTTTCCAGAAGATTTTTTTTTAATAAGATGTACAAAAAAATACAGTCTGTGAATTGCACCACAAAACTAGATCGGAACGTGGAACAATTTGTATTTATAAGTATACGACTATTTGGTGACGAAAATGATGGCAGAAACTTTTTCAACATAATATAAAAACGAAAATAAATGCGATTTAAAACTTGATCTATGCAGGATGATGACTTTTGAGAAGCAGATTTTCAAACCGTAACAAAGTATTCAAACGACTTTATTATGGCAAGGCTCTCTCATACCTGCCATCGTGCGACACAACCTGTATATAATTTTTTGAAGCTTAGACAGCACTAAAAATGCACCCTCGCCAAACGAGCCAATCGACTTTAATTTAATAACAGTTTCCGAAATAATTTTTTCGTAATCGCCGTCGTCAATAAACCCACTAATTATCCAATAAAAATTCAATTGCCTTATCGTTCCAGACTCGGCCACAAATTGAACGTCGAGTAATTTTTCTAAATTAAGAGCCCTAATTGAAACGACGCCGAAAACAAACAGGGCCGATGCGACGGACCGCTTAAAAGTTGATTTTAGTTTTTCAAAAAAAAAAAAGAAAAAAAAGAACCGGAAAATAAGGAGCAGCGACGCAAACTAATGAAGTTCGGAACTGTTTATGTTCGTCCTTTTATTTTTTCTTGTTTATTTCGCTTCGGCTGCGAACTTTTAATCTCGCGCGAGTTGTTCGAACTCGCTTTATAAATAAAATTATCTCGTTACTCTCTTTGATGTTACGCCTGCATTATGCATGCGCCAGATTATTAATGAGAATGGGTATTACATGCGAAACGTTTTCTCTTCCTCGAGTTGGCAACAGCGACGGTAGCTATTTATTTTTTCAACGAACTCGAGAAGAAGCACATTTAAAATAACCAGGGTTCGGAAAAACATATTTTTACGTCATCGTGTATCAGTGACGCATTGTAAAATATTTTCGCTTGTGATTAAAATGGGTGACGCGACGCCACTGCCGAGCATTATTTAGTGAACTTGGAATATCACGTGGGATATAATCAATTAAGAAAATTCTGCATAATTGAGAAGAGAATGCAAATTGAAGCCGCCATTAATTTTATTCTAGCAGTTTGCTGTCTATGTAACACGTAACGGTAAAATTAATTAATTCATTAATAAATATTCTTATTGTTGGTTATAACTAGACTAATAACATACTTACAGAGAATAACTTATACGTGCATAAATGTATCTTTAATTTATGAAAAATTGTATGGGCGACGCCCCCAGTTATACATACATACATCCATCTTTTTCAAAAATGTTTATTTTTCTTGCGTGAACTTTAAAAAGATGGGGCGCTGATAAAACGATGACCCATTAACAAACATGAAGATAAAAAAAAATATTATTGTTATTATGATCGGGTTCTTGTTTGCCTTGCGAACGCGCCAATGTCAAATTATCTCCTTCTCGTACTCATCATCCTCATCATACATACATACGACGTACATACATAAAATAATAAATTAGACTGATGAAGTGGCAAAAAAAAATACTAGCAAAAGTAAATATATGTGGTAATGACGGAATGGTTTTGCACTTCGTTCGTAATAACAACATTTCTTCCGATGTTTTGTAAACACCGTTTGTTTGTTAAATATTTACTGAATTAGAGCAATATTTTTTAAATATTTATAAGCTACTGACAGACTTGTGTAAATATTTTTTTCGATTCGCAAGAGTTTCCCTGAGATTACTGTGACTGGGCCACCTACCCAAAAAAATTCCTCCAACTCATCAATCATATTGATTTCTCTGACCAATTAAAGGCGTTTGTTTGATGTTCGAGCTTTACATCAGTTTGAACCACAGTAAAGAATCAATAGGTAGTAGCGCGGGCGTTCGGAACATGCACGCAACTGTGAAAAATATTTTAACACTTTAATCTCATGCTGAAGGATTAAACACCGTTCTCTCGCGCGTTGATATTTCAATCCCTCTTTCAGCCGTCGCTCTCGCAATTGATCTCGCGCTTTCGTGCACGTGTGAGTGCCCTCGTGGCGTCACCTAATATATCGTTCACCGTGGTATGAACTTTGCATCAGAGTAACCAATTTTTTTTTATTTGGAAGAATGAAAATTAAAAACGCATATTTGAAACACATTTAAAATGTAATTTACCATTGATCTGAGGTGGTCTTGCAAAAAAGCCTTGTCATCATGATACTGTTACAGAAATAAAAGTCTGGTTTTTAATAATATTAATAACGGATGCCGACCTAAAAAAAAAAAAAAATTAAAGATCGTGAAACCTGAAAGGCTTTTAATTTCCCTTGTGTAGTACGCTTCATAAAATTTTCTTTCGGTTATCTTTGTTCTTGTTTGTTATTTATTTATGTGCCTTTGTAGGTTAACGCTGTATTTCCTTGTCTTCAATTTTTTTTTATCTACTAATAGTCTTTTTTGCATTTTAAGCATTTTCGTCCGAAGAAATTGCAGGTTTTTCGTTTTCCGTCTACTGCCATCTCTATATTTGTCCTCTTTTATCTGTTTGAGTTTTTTTCTCTCGTAAATTTTTTTGAGTTTTCTTTTGTCCAATAAGTATTTCATCCATGTGGTTTATTTACAATTTTCTTTTGTTGTCTGCATTCCTTGTGCCTCGGAAACATGTCCAGCAGCCAGAAGTATCGTTTCCTTGAGTTTTATTTTCTTGAGTGATTATTATTTTTTTTTTTGTATTTCATTGACGTCTTTTAGAGATTTCTTTCAGTCTTTGATAGTTTGAAGCGAATCCGCCCACGCCGTGGAAATCCCGGATTTTTGTAATTTCTGTTCCTTTGATGTTCACAATTTCCTTTTGCTTTCCACAAGTCTATCAACAAGATTTTTCATAACTCTTTTTGTTAATTTGATGTCTACAATTTCCTTTTTTGTTTTCTCACAAGTGTTTCCGGAAAATTTTTTTTTTTAATACCAAAAAAAAAACAGCTGTGAATTGCACCACAAAACTAGATCGAAACGTGGAACAATTTGTATTTGTATTCATAAGTATAATATTATTTGGTGACGAAAATGATGGCAGAAACTTTTTCAACGCAATATAAAAACGAAAATAAATGCGATTTAAAACTTGATCTATGCAGGATGATCACTTTTGAGAAGCAGATTGCCATTGATCTGAGATGGTGTTGTAAAAAAGCCTTGTCATTATGATACTGTTACAGAAATAAAAGTCTGGTTTTTAATAATATTAATAACGGATGCCGACTAAAAAAAAAAAATTATACATCGTGAAACCTGAAAGGCTTTTAATTTGCCTTGTGTAGTGCGCTTCATAAAAGAAGAGGATTTTCTTGTTACGATTACATAAATATGAGGATGTGCGTCAGCAGTAACAGTTTTCGTCGAAAATAAACTGCGGGATATGTTTCTTCAGCGTGCTGTTTAATTTTTGGCGAATGAAAACCAGGAATTTTATCATCAAGAGTTATGATAGGTTTCTAATTATAGTAGAACGCCGCCGGTCTGTTTCTCATACATTCATTGTTTTGTTCATTGAAAGCGAAATCCATAATATTCTAATCGGAATTTCGTATAATCAACCTTCCACTCGGCCATCTCAATTTTAAAATCGATTTCGATGTCTAAAACAAAAAAAAAAAACAAAACAAAGGAACACAAAGTGAAGCAAGTTAACAACATTTGATTTGGGTACTTCCTTTTAAGTTAAATTAATTGTAGAATTTAATAAAAAATTTAATAGTTATTTTTTGTTTCGATTTCTCCTACATTTCAATTTTTCTATAAAAACCTTTTCTTCGGCTAGTTTCAATTTAGTTAAGTCGGGTTGGCCTCGAAACGTTTTTTACATTTAATTTCTTTGGAATTTGTTTTTTTTTTAATTTTTAAGTTTAACATTCGATGTTTCAATCTGCTACAATTTCTTACTTTTTTATCTTTTGTGAAATTGCTTTCTTGGGTTGAATTCACTTAGGGTGAGTTAAATTGAATTGGTTTAACCTTGAAACGTTCCTAATGTTTTTTTTTTACATTTTGTGTTTAAAATAAGTTGGTTTCATTTGGGTTTAGTTCAGTAGGGTTGAGTTCGGTTAATTTCAGTTTAGTTCGTTTGACTTTGAAATATTTTTTTAATTTTTAAAGATATTGTGTTTTGTGAAATTTTCTTAAACTTTTTTTTAATTAATTTATTTTTTTATAATTTTTAAGGTTTCTTGTTTCAATCTCCTACAATTTAACTTTCGATTTTTGATAATTTCTTACGTTTTTTTTTTTAAATTAATTTAATTTACATTTTATTTTTTGGATTTCGCTTTTTCGGATTTCCTTAAAATTTTGGTTCGATTGTTGATAATTTCGTTTCTTGGGTTGGATTAACTTAGGGTTAGTTTAATTGAACTGGCTTGACCTTGAAGCGTTTCTAATGTTTCACATTTTGAGTTTAAACAATGTTGGGTTCAGTTCAGTAGGGTTGGTTTCACTTAATTCCACCTTAGTTCGGTTGACCATGAAATATTTTTCAATTTTTAAAAATGTATTGAATTTAAATTTTAATTTTTATGGTTTCTTGTTTCAATCTCCTACTGTTTAATTTTTGATTTTTTTAATCGATTTTTCTTCATTTCTTATGTTTTTTTTCATTTCTTGTAAAATTCTTTACCTTGGCTGGCTTCACTTGACTTTGAATTTCTTTTTATAATTTTGAAATATTTCGTTTAAATTCTCAACGATCTTTACTTTCTTCATTTTTAAAATATTTATTCTTGCTTTCGATCTATAAAATGTAAGGTTCAGTTCAATTTTCTACTTTCTAAATTATTGTATTTCTTTAAAATTTGTAATATTCATTTTTTGTTTCGATTTTTAATAATTTCTTACATTACAAATTTTCTATAAAAACCGCTTCTTCGGCTGGATTCGATTTAATTGGATTCGAAATTAAAATCGTAAATTCTTTAAACAAGAGAAATGATCAAAAATCGATTAAGAAAATCGAAAATTAAACTGTGAGAGATTGAAACAAGAATTCTTAAAAGAAATTAAAGAAATTAAAATCATAAATTTCTTTAATTTTTAAGACTGTAAGAGGTTGAAACAAGAAATCTTAAAAAAAATGAAAGAAATTAAAATCACAAATTTCTTTAATTTTTAAGATTTCTTGTTTCAATCTCTTACAGTTTAATTTTTGATTTTTTAATCGATTTTTCTTCATTTCTTACGTTTTTTTTCATCTCTTGTAAAATTCTTTACCTGGGTTGGCTTCACTAGACCTTGAATTTCTTTTTATAATTTTGAAATATTTCGTTTAAATTCTTAACGATTTTTTACTATCTTCATTTTTAAAATATTTATTCTTTTTTTCGATCTATAAAATATAAGGTTCAGTTCAATTCTCTAACTTCTAATTTATTGTATTTCTTAAAAATTTCTAATATTCATTTTTTGTTTCGATTTTTAATAATTTCTTACGTTAAAAGTTTTCTATTGGATTCGAAATTAAAATCATAAATTCTTTAAACATGGGAAATCGAGAATCTTTTTTCTTTCTTGCGTCTATTGTCTCTCCTTAGTTTCATGTTTTTTTTTTTTTTTTTCTCAAAACGACTAATTTCAAACACTGTAACATTTCTTGTCACAGTTTATGTTTTGAAATAAATTTCATTTGATTTTATTTGAGTGAAGGAACTAAGTATGGGACTAGGCTAGGATTTTGTTTAGGGCGACAGGATAAAATTAAATCAAATTTTATCGAAATTTTAGAAATTTGGAGTAAGTATTTTAAGGAAATTCGAAAAAACTGTGGAAGATCGAAACTGTTAAAAATTAAATATTTTAAAAATCAAGAAAGTATAAATCGTTAAGGATTTAAACGAAATATTTTAAAATTTAAAAAAAAAGAAATTCAAGGTCAACCCACACTGAACTGAACTGAACCTATGTGAAGTCAACTCAGGAAAAGAATTTTACAACAGATAAATAAATAAAATCGAAAATTAAACTATAACAGATTGAAACAAGAAATCTTAAAAATTAAAGAAATTTATGATTTTAATTTCTTTAATTTTTTTTTAAGAATTCTTGTTTCAATCGGTTATAGTTTAATTTTCGATTTTATTTATTTATCTGTTGTAAAATTCTTTTCCTGAGTTGACTTCACATAGGTTCAGTTCATTTGGTTTGGGTTGACCTTGAATTTCTTTTTTTTTTTCTTTTTAATTTTAAAATATTTCGTTTAAATCCTTAACGATTTACACTTTTTTGATTTTTAAAATACTTAATTTTTAACAGTTTCGATCTTCAACAGTTTTTTTCGAATTTCCTTAAAACTCCAAATTTTTAAAATTTCGTTAAAATTTGATTTAATTTTGTCCTGCCGCCCCAAACAAAATCCTAGCCTAGTCCCGTACTTAGTTCCTTCACTCAAATAAAATCAAATCAAATCAAATTTATTTCAAAACATAAACTGTGACAAGAAATGTTACAGTGTTTGAAATTAGTCATTTTGAGAAAGAAAAAAAAAACATATGAAACTAAGGAGAGATAATAGACGCAAGAAAGAAAGAAAGTTCTCGACCTGTACGTATATGGATCCATATTGTATACAGGATGGAACCAATAAAAAACGGAACACTCAAAAAGTGTTGGTGAACCAAAATTGCGATTCAGTCAGTTTTCTATTATGAAAACCATCCAAGAAAAAATTTCTTTGAAGTTTTTTCAAGAGTATTTGCTCGGTTTGTAAAAACCAAAAATGTTTCGCACTACATAACGTTTCATGGTGGTTTCCCATCGAAATCAAAACCAGTTCTTTTTGTCGGCTGACCTCTTCGAAGTTCATTCAGAAAGCGCGCTAAATTAAATATCAGATACCGAACACGTTCCCCCCGCCGATAATTAATACATTGAGCGCCCGGCGAGGACTGTTTTATTGCTTGCATGACATTTGGCTGTAAATAAAATCGAAAGAGCCCCCCCTCCCCCCCTCCAATTTTAAATATCACCGCGTACTCATAGGTTACGTATTAATGCATGTTGTTCATTCTCGACATGTTTTGAGGTGTAAAAAAAAAACAGTGCATCAAACGCTTCTTTCTTCACGCAGTGTACATATAGTATTCCCATTTTAAATTGGTTTTCAAAACCTAAAAGAGAAATATATTTGCAATCAATCAATCAATCAATCAGTATTTATTCACTTTGCCAATGTACTACGACGCTCAACTTAAATGATACTCCCACACCCTTATGAACTTTCAGCGTAAGGGCAACGAAACTGTCAAATGGTAACATCATTTATGGTTGTACATGGATGTATAATGTCAAAACGAAATCGGCACCGTGTTTGGGTGGTTATTAATAAATGCTGATCGTACGATCTTTATACTTTAAAAAAAGGGCAAAACTTCTGGATCGAATTGGGAAACTAAAGTTACGTCGTCGTCCAATTAATAAGGTTGCATGAGTGGAATTAATTGAGCGGAAAATATAACCGAGCGGCGCTAAGAGAAACTCGTTGTTGACGTAAAACGTGCCAAATAAAAAGGCCGCAACAGATGGGAAAGAAACGCCGCCACGCATTTTTCCCCCCCAACTGGCACCTGCTCAACATTGAAAGTTATTTTAGAACGTGCGCGCGGTTTTGCTTTACTTGTTGATTTTGGTGCTTCCAAAAAGAAAAAAAAAAAACAAAAAACAAAAAATAATTTAACAAACAACAAAATAATACTATTAGAAAGCTTCCGAGCGGCTTTAGAAGCGGTTCACATTGGCGGATCGTCGGCGAGTGAATGAATGTAGGACCTGCGGTCAATATCCTTTCAGATGGCCGCGGTTACGACATCAGCTGGTAGGAAGACATAATTCATTCGCCGTACCAGTTTTATATCAGTCGATATTATCGAACATGATCAATTGCGTTTACGTGAATATTTATATGCGGTATGTTGCACGTACTGGTTTCGACGGCATTTATCATCACATCAGGACAATAACGTCGTCGTCGGTCGTGGAAATCGCTGCGCAACTGCATGCACATATGTCTTTCTGGGTGTTCTTGGTTTCTTGTTTCCCCCCCCCCCCCACCCGTTCGTTCTTTATTGGATTGCATTTTGGGTGTGGAATTGACAGCGTCGCCTTTAAGGAGAAGGCCAGACAATTGTCCTCCTTTGCGAGGTGCACTGACCATTTGAAAATCTAAACGGAAACATTATCAAGCAAATCGAATTTGTAGCAAGGCGATCTTATATTTGATGGAAGTCGCCTTATCTAAAGCAGACTTTGTTGATATTGGGGAGTTGTTTAACATAACTACTTCATTCATACCGTTTAATGACTCCAAAAGTATCTTTCTAGAAAGATGGGGTTAATCAAGTTTCTACACATTCATTATTTTCGATAAAATTAAAGCTTCCGATTTCTTTTTTCTTCTAAACAGGAAAGCAAAGTGTAAGTGCAGAGAGTGAACGTGCCCCCCTCCCTCCAGGTTTCGCTTCAAACACCTGTGCGACCATTCCATAGTTTGCCGTCCTTTTCACAATCTGTACCATCTCCTGTTTTTTTTTTCTTTCATTGATTTCATCTTCAGGTTTCTTCAGTGCGGTGTATTCCTGATTTCATCCTTCCTTGTTCCGCTTTCCATCTTCCTTCCTTAAAAATACCGATTTCCAATACCGTATCCTCGTTTGATTACTTGCCCTACTGCTAGTTTTTATCCCAATATGCAAAGGCACTTTCTAAACCCAAATCATCATTGAAATGATCCACTTTCCATCTTCCTTTCCATCTTTCCACTTCCGCTTTCCACCTTCCTTCCTTAAAAATCTCATTTCCAATACCGTATCCTCGTTTGATTACTTGCCATACTCCTAGTTTTTATCCCAATATGCAAAGGCACTTTCTAAACCCAAATCATCATTGAATTGCATTCCTTCATTTCGAATTCGAGGATCCTTACCTTTGCAAGCTCAGTTTGTCTTCATTCTAGGACTATTCCTTTTGCCTTGCCTTATTCAAGACTACGGTTCTTTCTGCCTCTGTCGATTCCAATTTAAAATCTGTTCGGACCAGTTTCATCATCAGATTTTTGAAAAATGTTTTTTGATTGCAATGGATTCCTCGAGCATCCTCTGTACAGCTGTTTCAACCCTATCCACTGCAGACCAAAACTGTTCGTTAGATTTTAGGGTGGGTACACTGTCAAAGTAAAAAAAAAAAATTCTTAAGGGGCCCAAAGCAGAAGGCAAAATTTTAAAAGTAGACTTCCAACAAGATTCTTTGAGTTTCAATCATCCTGTTTAATGACCGATACGTTTCTAGTTACAAGGAAAGATATTTGAAAGGTTTGAGACAAGGAAAACCATTAGTTCTAATAATTCTCCTCCGTCTTGCACAAGAAGTAAAGTGACCTTGAGAAAAAAAAAACGGCATAAAAACTGAAAAAGGTTTGATTTATCTAATGGTCATCAACGCAACAATGTTCTACGCCAATCTGGTACAAGAAGTAAATTAAAAGAGCATTCACAAGAGAGTAGGACACGTCGAATATGGTAACACAGAAGGGGGATGAAGAGAAAGAGAAAAGGAGAAAATGAAGTGAAATGACCTTGAGAAAAAACGGCTTAAGAACTGAAAAATGTTTGATTTATCTAATGGTCATCAACGCAACAATGTTCTACGCCAATCTGGTACAAGAAGTAAATTAAAAGAGCATTCACAAGAGAGTAGGACACGTCGAATATGGTAACACAGAAGGAGGAAGAAGAAAAACAGAAAAGGAGAAAATGAATTCGAAGTCGGCTGGAATGTTTTCAAGAACCTTAAAAGGCAAGAACGTCCCAAGAATCGTGCAGTTGGGGGAATGCCAAAGTGTAATAAGATTTGTTTTCACCTACGCGTGCAAAACATGGACAATGACGAGAAAAAAGAGGAAAACAAACTGGATTGTATCGCAACGAAAAGCTTTAAGGAAAATCGATGGAATCGATGAGAATTAAAGTCGAAGAAGAGCAAAACTAAACAGTTCACACTACTGTTCAAGCGGTGAGGCAGCAAACAGCAAGAAATGGTCGTGAGCGACGCGCTTAGCAATGATAAAAAAACCTTTTAAAGGATGGAGAAGGAGAGAAAAAGAAGAAAAATACGAGATACAGAAGAAAAAGGTTGGAGCACGTAAGAGAAAAAACCTACCTGACAAGTTGGAATCTGGGAATGGAAAGAAGATGTGAAGCACAAGGACAAAAAAAAAGAGCAGAAAACAAACTGGGCAGATGGGAACGGTAAATTTTCTAAAAGATCGATGATTAAAGGTTGAAGATGGAAAGACAATTCAGAAGGAGAATAAGAAGCTGTACAAGAAAAAAACTGAGGCATTGTTCAAGCGGTGACCAAAGGAAAGAGCGAGATGGTTGGAAGGAGAAGCAGAGAAGAAGGCGACCCAGAAGGAAATAGTTAGAAGAAGCGAAGCACAATTTGAAGAAAGTACCTAGGAATCAGGAAACTGAAATAAAAAGAAGTGAAGAAAAATCTGATGATGGTAGAAGTTTGCGTTTCCAAAGAAGATGGAGATGTGACATAATAGAAATCAATCTCTCTCCTAGAGAGAAATAGAGAAAGAAAACTTTCAAACTATTGGAAGAGAAGGCAAAAGAGAAGGCAAGAGAATAATAATTCATGAAAATAAAAGACGGTAACCGAAGAAAACAGTGGGAAAAGCACGGTGAGTAGAAAACGTCATCATGGAAGGTGCATGACGAAAAGGAAAAATGAGAAAATAGATGGTGCGAAGGCGCTCTCAAAACTCTTAAGTGTCAAAACCCGTAAAACTAAGATTGGACCAAAATGTAATAAGACCGTTGCGTCCAAAACATGAGCAAAAAGAGACCAAACTGAAAATATGGGAGACGAAAATTGCCAAGTCGAAGGAGAGTTCCGAAGGGAAACAAAAACCAAGAAAAATCAATGAGCTGTGAGGAAGTAAACATCATGTGAGAATGTCCAGAGTAAGATGGGTTTAAAAAATAGGGAAAGGAGAAGAAGGAAAAAGAAGAAGGCGACTCAGAACGAAATAGTTGGAAGAAGTGAAGACAGGTCTGAGTAGAGTACTTTAGGAACTTGGGAATGGAAATAATGGGGTTAGACCAAATGAAAGAAGCTTATGGATTTCGAAAGAAAGGTAAGAGTTTGATTTTGAGAATGCGAACACGAGTAAGTGGAAAGCAAAGTAGAAGTATGGGAAGCGAATATTTTAAGTCTATCGAAAATTCAAAGGGGAAGAAATCAGGAAATTAAAGAGCTGTGAGGAAAATTCCAAAGGTTTGGAGAGAGAAGTGAAGATGTCCAAAGAAAGATGGGATTTAAAAAATAATAAACAGAAGGAGAAGAAGGGAAAAGAAGAAGAGGGTCACTCGGAACGAAACAGTTGGAAGAAGTGAAGACAGGTCTGAGGAGACTACTTTAGGAACCAGGGAATGGAATTAATGGGGTTTGAGCAAATGAAAGAAGCGTATGGATTTCCAAATAAAGAAAGAAAGATCTGAGGGAGGTAAGAGTTTGGTTTTGAGATTGAGAACACGGGCAAGTGGAAAGCAAAGTAGAAGTGTGGGGAGCTAATATTTTAAGTCGAACGAAAATTCGAAGTGAGGAAATCAAAGATTCCAAAGGTTGAGGGTGAGAAGTGAAGATGATCAGAGTTTAAAAAAAGATAAATGGAAGGAGAAGAAGCTAAAAGAAGGGAAAAGAAGAAGAGGATGACTCAGAAAAAATATACATATAGTTAGAAGTGCAGACAGATCTGAGGAGACTACTTAGGAGCAAGGGAATGGAAAGATGAGAAGGATGAGAAAAGACTATGAGTTATTCTGTGGGAAAGCGGGAGGAAGTTAAGGTTCCAAAGGCTGGGGAAAGAAGTAAATACTTTCGAAAGATAGGATTTAAAAAAAAATTATGGAAGGAGATGAAGGCAAAAGAAGAAGAGGATGATTCTGAAGGAAATGGTTAGGAGAAGTGAAGACAGGTCTGACAAAAGTACTTTTGGAGCCAGAGAATGAAAATAAGGGGGAAAGCAAAGTAAAAGTGTACGGGAAGCGAAAATTTCAAGAGGAAGGAAAATTAAAAGGGAAAGACACGAGGGAATCCAAAGAGCTATGAGGAAGTAAAGATCCCAAAGGCTGGAGGAGAGAGTTGAAGATGTCCAGAGAATGATGGGATTTAAAAAAATATTAATGGAAAAAGCAGAAGAAGGGAAAAGAAGAAGAGGGTGATTCAGAAGGAAATGGTTAGGAAAAGTAAAGAAACGGAATTGACATAAGAGGGCTAGAGGAAGTGAAAAAAAGGAGAGAGAAGAGGATGATTCCGTAGGAAATGGTTAGAAGAAGTGAACACAGGTCTGACTAAAGTACTTTGGAGCCAGGGAATGGAAATAGGGGGTTAGAGCAAACGAAGATAAAGGAGATAAGAGCTTGACTTTGAAAATGAGAACCGAGCAAGAGGAAAGCAAAGTAGAAGTGTATGGGAAGCGAACATTTCAAGAGGAAGGAAAATTAAAAGGGAAAGACACGAGGTAATTCAAAAAGCTATGAGGAAGTAAAGATCCCAAAGGCTGGAGGAGAGAGTTGAAGATATTCAGAGAATGATGGGATTTAAAAACATATTAATGGAAAAAGCAAAAGAAGAGAAAAGAAGAAGAAAGTGATTCAGAAGGAAATGGTTGGGAAAAGTAAAGGAACGGAATTGACATAAGACGGCTAGAGGAAGTGAAAAAAGGAAGAGAGAAGAGGATGACTCTGTAGGAAATGGTTAGAAGAAGTGAACACAGGTCTGACTAAAGTACTTTGGAGCCAGGGAATGGAAATAATGGGGTTAGAGCAAATGAAGATAAGGGAGATAAGAGTTTGATTTTGAAAATGAGAACACGAGCAAAAGGAAAGCAAATAAGAAGTGTATGGGAAACGAAAATTTCAAGAGGAAGGAAAATTAAAAGGGAATGAAACGAGGAAATAAAAGAGTGGTGAGGAAGTATAGATCCCAAAGGCTGGAAGAGTTGAAGATGTCCAGAGAATGATGGGATTTAAAAAAATATTAACGGAAAACGCAGAAGAAGGGAAAAGAAGAAGAGGGTGATTCAGAAGGCAATGGTTAGGAAAAGTAAAGGAACCGAATTGACATAAGAGGGTTAGAGGAAGTGAGAAAGGAAAGGAAGAAGAGGGTGGCTCGAGAGCAAATGGTTAGAAAAAATGAAGGAAGATACTTAAGGAATCGAAATAATAGGCTTACAGGAAGATCTGAGAGAGGCTTTCGAAAGAAGAAATGGCAAAGAATTTTTTTCTTAACTTTGCGTCCAATTACATACCACCACGTTACTTAACATACACATACATATTCATAGCTTGTAAGTTATATCTCGTTACAGTTTTTCGACGTCATAAATAAAACGAATAACAAAACTAATTCGATTTTCATACCATACTTTATAATCTGTTATTGGTTATTAAGTATGCGCGATGTATAATATAAAGCCGCGCTCATTAACGATCGAAGCAGGCAAAGCGCAGGCAAAGTCCAGCTCGCGCTCGCTTTATTTTTAGATTAACGCCGCATAATTGATAACGGTACATTCGAAAGTAAAAGGTAATTGTAAACAAAGCTATTCATAAACTGCTCGCCGCTGCCTGCCTCGACAGATAAATCAAGACGACGACGATTACGACGAAGGCAGCAGGCAGGCAAGAACCAGGCAGTGCTTAAGTAAAGTCGTAAAGCAAATTGATCGTTGTTAGTACCTAGTCTGAGAGTGGCTGGCGCAAGCGAAACTTCTCGAAAATCCGGAGACCATTTGTTTGCGAAAGCAACTCAAATGTTTGCACCTGAGCTAAAACTAGCCGGAGTTTGCCCGATTTTAAACTTCGAAACAGAGCGAACTCGATCCGAATATTACACCAGAGTTTGCATTTGGTTTCTTCTTCTTTGAAACAAGCTGGGAGGGAGGAGGGGGGGCGGGCGAGAATGCTTGCCTCCCTACTACCACATCTCCAACGAAAAAAAGAAAAGAAACTTCAATCGATAATACAAGTTGAATAAGATCGTTTACCATATACAGGTTAGAGTAGTAAAGGATGTTTAAAAAGATTCTCTTACCACAACAAATAAAGATCGTTTACGTATTCAGATACGTATTTCACCAGCTAATCGGTCATCTTCAGTACTCTTACATTCACTAATAACACCGGTTCTTAAGCGCAATAAACGCTCACACTCACAAACACGTTAAAAATCAGTTCTTACAAAAGCACTCTCAAAAACTCGCTTATTAAAAGTGCGGTTAATTGCTTTTTAAGATTTATTTGGATGTACTAATACTATATCTTAAAAAGAAACAAAAAAGAAAAAGCTCACCTTGAGCACTAGTCAAAAGAGTAAAAGCGCTCACAAAACACCGGGCACGTTAAACACTCACAAGTTAAATCGCTCGCAAACGCTTGTCAAGTCAAAAGCACTTCACGAAGTACTTTGAACTTGTAATATTTGTGAGCGATTTAACTTCGTGAAGTGTATTTAACTTGTGAGCGATATAACAGCTAATCTCCCATCTTCAATACTCTTACACTCATTAATAACGACAATAAACACCGGTTCTTAAGCGCAATAAACGCTCGCACTCACAAACACGTTGATTAAAGACTAGTTCTTAAAAGCACTCACAACGACTCGTATATTAAAAGTGCGGTTAATCGCGTCTTGACATCTATTTGGATGTACTACTACTTATATCTTAAAAAGAAACAAAAAAGAAAAAGCTCACCTGGAGCACTAGTCAAAAGAGTGAAAGCGCTCACAAAACACCGGGCACATTAAACACTCACACATTAAATCGCTCACAAACGCTTGTCAAGTCAAAAGCACTTCACGAAGTACTTTGAACTTGTAATGTTTGTGAGCGATTTAACTTCGTGAAGTGTATTTAACTTGTGAGCGATATATTTAGTACTCTTACATTCATTACACTCATTAATAACTAAATTAAACAGCGGTTCTTAAGCGCAATAAACGCTCACACTCACAAACAGGTTGATTAAACACTAGTTCTTAAAAGCACTCACAAAGACTCGCATATTAAAAGTGCGGTTAATCGCTTCTTGACATCTATTTGGATGTACTACTACTATATCTTAAAAAGAAACAAAAAAGAAAAAGCTCACCTTGAGCACTAGTCAAAAGAGTAAAAGCGCTCACAAAACACCGGGCACGTTAAACACTCACAAGTTAAATCGCTCGCAAACGCTTGTCAAGTCAAAAGCACTTCACGAAATACTGTGGAATTTGTAACGTTTGTGAGCGATTTAATTTTGTGAAGTGTTTTTAACTTGTGAGCGATACAGCTCTTCAGTGAGTACTTAAATCTTTTCAATAGTACTCAATGTGAGTTTTCTCTTTTTTTTATTTTAGGATAGTATTAGTACATACAAATAGATGTAAGAAAGGCACTTAAGCGCACTTTTAATACGTAAGCGTTTGTGAGTGCTTTTAAAAACTAGTTTTTAATGTGTTTGTGAGTGTAGTAAGCGTTCAGTGCTTTTAAGAACTACTGTAGAGTAAGAGTACGGAAGATGGCAGTTTAGCTACGCAGAAAATCATTGTAGTACAGAAATGCAATTATTTATATACAGGTTATTATATTATTATTATTTATATACAGGTTGTGTCACCAAGCAATTTTGTATAAGAGAGAGAAAGACGCCCCAATCCGTTCCAGATTACATATTCATTCAATCCTTTCTTATCTAGGCAAGTACGATTTTCCTTTCACTTCTTTATTTACCTCAATTTCCTAAATTTTTCTTGCGCATTCTGCTTTTTATCTTAATCCGAAATCTTTTTTATTCCCCTGCGCACTTCAATGTTCTGAGGATTTTGGAGTTTGGACTTTCCTCTCTTCGTTCATTTTTGTTGCGTTTCCCAATCACGTCTTCACTTAATAAAATCTTTACCATTTCTCAATAAAATTGATTACAGATTTTCCTTTTTCTTTAGATACCTTATTTTTCCTTGAATGATGATTGTCCTTTGGATATTATAAATTAGAATCGTGTACTTTTGAATTCATCTAACCTTCTGAACATACACGCCGAAACTTGATCTCAATCGACCTGAAGATTTTTTTTAAATCAAAATTCACATTGATATGATGGTTCTTGAACCACAACAAAATCTTTAAGTCGAGTTTAAGACATTATAAAAATCAAGATCAAAATCTGCAAGACTCTTTCATTTGACGGATCTCAACCTACCAGAAAATCGAACTAGTCTTAAGAAATTCAAGATCTGACGCTTTAAGCTAATGTAACTTATCTTTTCTTAAAGTCAAAGTTAAGGTGGCATTATAAAAATCAAGATCCAGTTCCAGCTCAAAATTGGTTCTAATCGGTTCATCAAGGTCTTTGTTATTTGTGATTTGATGGATCTTGATCCACGGCGAAGTCAAATTTGTGCAAGAAATTCGAGACCTAAAGCCCTAAGTTGATGTAACTGATTGTTTCTCAAAGTCGCGGTAAAGTCATTATAAAAATTAAGATTCAAATGCAGCCAACGTAGGTCTTAATCGACTTGAGATTCTTTGATTAGATGGAACTTGGTTTACGATGAAATCAAATTTGTTTTGAGGGAATCAAGATACGAAGCTTGAAGATGAACTTGACAGTCTTTGATTTTTGATATAAATCGTCTTTCAAAATCAAATTTGACGTATCTTGACTTACAACAAAATCGAACTAGTCATAAAATTCAAAATCTTTGATTTTTTGATTTGATGTTCTTGATGCACCGCGAAATCAAACTTGTTTAAGAATTCAAGACACAGAGCTTTAAGTTGACGTAACTAAGCATTTCCTCAAGTCGAAATTAAGCCAGTTTTTAAATCAAGATCCGAATCCAGTTAACATTAACCTTAATCAAGTTATTTTGGATTGAGACACAAAGATTTAAGTTAAGAATTAAGAAATACGAGACGCAAAGGTATAATTTGATCTAACTAATATTTTCTTCAAGTCGAGATTAAGCCAGTTTAAAACTCAAGATCCAAATCCCTTTAACATTAATCTTAATCGAGTTCAAAATCCAAGACTTCGATTATTTGATTAGATGAAGCTTGTTTACGATCAAACCAAATTAAAAGACAACAAAAATAACAAATCTAAAACCTAAAACAAAGTAAGATCCAAATCCAGGTAATATTGTCTTAATTGAGTTCAAGGTACAGGTCTTTGTTCTTAGATTAGATGAATCTTGGTTTACGATAAAGTCAAATTAGCTTGAGGAAATCAAGATCCAACGCTTGAAACTGGTGTCACTTAACTTGATTGTCTCTGATTTATTATTCAAGTAGAGACAAAATTACTCTAAACCAATACTCCAATCAAATTAGATTGAGGAAATCAAGATCCAAAGCTTGAAGATGGTGTCAGTTAACTTGATTGTCTTTATTTTTTGATTTATATCAAGAAAAAATTATTTTAAGCCAATGATAGCATAATGCGTCAATCAAATTAGCTTGAGGAAATCAAGATTCAAAGCTTGAAACTGGTGTCAGTTAACTTGATTGTCTTTGTTTTTTCATTTATGTCGAGATAAAACTACTTTAAGCCAATGGTAGTGTAATGCTTCGATCAAATTAGCTTGAGGAAATCAAGGTCAAAAGCTTGAAGCCGCTGTCACTTAACTTGATTATCTTTGATTTTTGATTTATGTCCAGATAAAATTACTTTAAACCAAGTCAATGATAGTATAATGCTTCGATCAAATTAGCTTGAGGAAATCAAGATCCAAAACTTGAAACTGGTGTCACTTAACTTGATTGTTTTTGACTTTTGATTTACGTCGAGATAAAACTACTTTAAGCCAATGGTA
This sequence comes from Prosopocoilus inquinatus, assembly GCA_036172665.1. Lineage (NCBI taxonomy): Eukaryota > Metazoa > Arthropoda > Insecta > Coleoptera > Lucanidae > Prosopocoilus > Prosopocoilus inquinatus. Next base: position 8,548,608 of record CM069871.1, on the reverse strand, counting down.
GTGTAATGCTTCGATCAAATTAGCTTGAGGAAATCAAGGTCAAAGGCTTGAAGCCGCTGTCACTTAACTTGATTGTCTTTAATTTTTAATTTATGTCGAGATAAAATTACTTTAAACCAAGTCAGTGATAGTATAATGCTTCGACCAAATTAGCTCGAGGAAATCAAGATCCAAAACTTGAAACTGGTGTCACTTAACTTGATTGTTTTTGACTTTTGATTTACGTCGAGATAAAACTACTTTAAGCCAATGGTAATGTAATGCTTCGATCAAATTAGCTTGAGGAAATCAAGGTCAAAAGCTTGAAGCAGCTATCACTTAACTTGATTGTCTTTAATTTTTGATTTATGTCGAGATAAAATTACTTTAAACCAAGTCAATGATAGTGTGACGCTTCGATCAAATTAGCTTGAGGAAATCAAGACCCAAAACTTGAAACTGGTGTCACTTGATTGTTTTTGACTTTTAATTTACGTCGAGATTAAATTACTTTAAGCCAAGCCAATGATAGTACAATGTTGAAGAAAGCGTAAATGCCGAAGGTCACTAAAACAACCACGTGTAGTCTTGGCTATATTTTGCTCATCCGTGTAATAAAGTGATAACTGATGACATGTTTCGGTTAAATAACCATTATCGAATCATAAACGAGAGTCCACGCAATATGTGGCCATTTTTACTTCAAATACATGCAATGGTTGAATCAAAGTAGTTTGAGGAAATCAAAATCCAAAACTTGAAACTGGTGTCACTTAACTTGATTGTTTTTGACTTTTGATTTACGTCGAGATAAAATTACTTTAAGCCAAGCCAATGATAGTACAATGCTTGAATCAAAGTAGTTTGAGGAAATCAAAATCCAAAACTTGAAACTGGTGTCACTTAACTTGATTGTTTTTGACTTTTGATTTACGTCGAGATAAAATTACTTTAAGCCAAGCCAATGATAGTACAATGCTTGAATTAAAGTAGTTTGAGGAAATCAAGATCCAAAGCTTGAATCTGATGTCAGTTAATTTGATTGTCTTTGATTTTTGATTCATGTCGTCATAAAATACTTTAAGCCAATGATAGTACAATGCTTAAAATCGTCTCGCAAATCAAGGCGCACGAACTCAAAGCCTTTATTTTACATAATTTGATTGCATTTAACACATTTGAAAGTCCGTCAAGAATCAAGAATAATGTGACGGTTTGTGTTTACAAACATTTCATGATCAAACTCTTTTATATAAGTCTTCATTCATTTATTTAGATTTTGGGCGATGACAGGAAAAAAAGTTCAGTTATATCAAGCTTTTGGACCTTGATTTTCTCGAATTAATTTGACCTCTCCGTAGATCGAAATCCAACACACCATTCACTTTTTGGTCTGGAAAAAGTTCTGTTATGCCAACTTAAAACTTTATCTGCAGTTATTTCTTGATCTAAAATCCATCCAGTAAGTTGTTTTAAAAAGTATAGGGAGGTATTAACATTTTTTATTGCAAATCGTTTTTGATTGCAATGAAACCCTCGAGCAGCTTCCGTACAGCTGTTTCAGCCCTATTTGGGGCTTCTTCAGCAAAAGAGATTTCCACTGCAAGCCAAAAACGATTTGCAACAATTTTTTTTTAACTTTTCATTATGCTTTGACAGCAAGCATGGCCGCCTTGCATGGGGTGACTTATTATGTAGCAAACCCGCTTCAATTTGTCAATCCTTGTGCAATGTTAGGACAAAAGGCGATCGGAGGGTGTCGCTGTTTTATCTATTCATTACTATAAGAAGGTACTAAGTAAGTAAGGGGGTATATAAGGAGGCATGTTTTTTTTTTATTTGAATCTATCAATTACATTTCCATGTCCTTCTCTGTACGGTTGCTTTTCTCATTACCCAAGGAGAATTTATGTTTATTTGCTTTGAGATACATAGATAAATTTCTCGATTTAACTGTCTATGAATTGCGTTCGTTGTACCTCTCCTCATTAGCAACCGTTCCACCAAGACACTCGACGATATACATAATTTTACAAAGTAATGTCAAAGTCAATTCGTAAAACCAATATGGCAGAGGAGATGGCTTTTAAAAGATGACATCATAGATTAATGCGATTTATTTGACAAGTTCAGTGCAAGGTTAATTGCTCGGACCGTTTCGAATAAGGCGAGGGCAATAAGCGACGTAATAATGGGCACTGGCTGCCTAGAAAGGAGAATTTATTTCCATTGGAATCGTCGGCCGCAGATTTCTATACTGTTTCTCTTTTTGCAGTTTAACGGTATCCCTCCTGGCCTGGCATTACTAACGCAGACGTGTTTTATAAACGCATGAGAGCTAACTGTAAAAATCTGTTAGGTTTTCTGTTGCGACCGCGAGCCATTCGATTTTATGTGACAGATTTTATATAATTACAGCGATTTACTATTATGAAGTCGAGCGTACAGCAAACGGGAGCAGCGAGAAGAATTTTTATGTCTGAGAGCTAGGACAAACTATATAATGTAATATAAGAGCGAACTCGTTAACACGAACGGTTTTCTCAACAGAATAGAAACTTATTAGCGCTGAATTATTCGTCTTACAATCAGAATTTTTATTGTGTGGACGGGCATTCCTTAAGAAATGTGGTATGGTATACCTTGGACTAGCTGCCCTGCCTTGCTCTATGATCATCTTCAATTCCTCGAATCATTAAGGCGATAACCAGTGTGAGGACTATTTGAGGTGTAAGGCAAGCGAAAAAGAGGAGTAAGACTCATTAATGAACGCTCCACTGTACCACCTAGAATACTCCGGTGCACAATAAAAAGAATTATGAGTTTGGTAATCAGCGAGCGTCCGGTTCCTGCGCTTTGCACGCTCATATAGATAACGTTGCCTTATTTTATCCTCTCATTAATGATAACTCCTGAAATTAAATTCGTTAAAGGAAAATATCATCTTCATTTCATTCCGGGTCTCTCTTATGCTTTGTGTTACCGCGCCGGAGCTAACTTTTGATTTCTTTTACATTATAGCATATCCGTTTGGGTTACAAGTAGATTTAAAAAAATACGTAAAAATGGTAATCAAGTGAATGAAACAAGTAACTTAATAGTAACTGAAAATCGTGTAATATACGCAAAAATGTCCGTGAGATGTATAAAAAAAAATTAAAAAAGTAGATTGAAACCGTGGGAAGACTTTAACGTTTTAAAATTCATGTCTGCACTACGACGAAAATTGCAATATAAAAAGTTATTTCCAACGCAATAAATAAAGACGAAGAGACCACCAAGCATAACGTTCACACACGACAAGAGAGAGAAAGGTGTTATCGTAACCAAAAAGGAATTCAAGGAAATTAAAACAAACATTCAAATAAATTAAAGTTACAGTATTAAAAACTCGGGATTGAAAAAATTAAAATTTAGCTCAAGCACTCAATAGAATTCAATGCTTTAATTAAGTCCAAACCAAACAAAATTCAAATCAACCTAAACAAAAAATTAAAATTATCACAAGTACAAAACAGAGCTTAAAAAGAACATCGAAACCTCAAGACACCAAAAGAAAAAGTAAATCAAAATAAACTGTAGGAATCTAGGCCATCCAAACTCAACTCATGTTAACTCGAATCAAGTCAAGCAAAATTGAGATACAAAAATTTTAAAATGTTAATTATAAGTTAAAGTGAAACACCACAAAATAAAAGAAATAAAAAATCAAACCTCAGATATTCGAGAGAGAAAAAGATAAAAAGTAAATCTAAAAATCACAAAATAGTTAAAATTCAGTCCAACCTAACTCAAGGTTATTTCAACTCAACCCATCCTCCGCTGCGCCTAGTCCAAGTAAACAATTAAAATTTTTTGTCGCAAATCGTTTTTGATTGCAATGCATTCCTCGAGCAGCTTCTGTACAGCTCTTTCAGTCCTATTTGGGGTTTCATCAGCAGAAGTGATCGTAGCATGTCGTCGCTGTTTAAACTATAAAAAATTAAAAATGAGAGAGATATTAAAACTAAAAAATTTCTCAAGACGAAACTTAAAACGGAATTAAATTTGACAGAGTGAGTTCAAACCAGTTTAACTCAATGCAGAAAACACGAAAGAAATTAAAACAAAGAACTTAAAATTCAATATATCAAAATCCTTCCACTCAAAAGAAATTAATACAAAAAAGAAGAATTAAATCCATAAGGCCCGCTCTTTAATCTTAAATACAAAAAATTAAAAATATACAGTATTTGAAAAAAAAAATTATTAAAACCAAAAAAATAAAAGCTTCAAATAAATTAAAATTAAATAATTAAAACTAGTAGGTGAAAAAATTTAAAATTCAACTTAAACACTGAAAATAATTAAAAATTCAATTTAAATTATTAAGTCTAATGCAATGAAATGAAACTAATTTGACTCAACCCCAATAAAAAATAAAATAAAATGATTAAAAATTCAATTTAAATTGAGTTTAATCCAATGAAATCTCGCCAACCCAAACAAAAATTATAATGATCACAACTTAATATCTCAAAACTTCAAAAGTTTAAACTCAATTAGGATTAAGGCCAAGCAAACTCAACTCGTCTTAACTCGATTCAACCCAAGCAAAAGTGAGACCCAAAAATTTTATACTTAAAAAAAATAACTAAGCAAATAAAGCTCCAAACTTAGATATTGAAAAACCCCAACAAACCATTTAAAATCCAGTCCTACCAAATTCAAGGTTATTTCAACTCAACCCAACCTCAACTGCAACTTCTGCAAACAAAAAATTAAAAATAAAATTGAAATTAAAAAATTCCTGAAGTCAGAACTTAATCAGAATTAAATCTGACACAAGCGAATCCAACCCAACTCAACTCTACGCAAAAAAAAACACGAAGGAAATTAAAACAGAAAACTTAAAACTCAGAAAATCAAAACGCAATTAGTCCATTTTCACTTAAAAGCTATTAAAACTTGAAAAAAAAATAGTTAAAACCTTAAGAACGATTCTTTATCCTTTAATACAAAAAATTAAAATTTTAGAAAATTATATTCAAATTTGAATATTCAAAAAACCAAAACTTAAAGTAAATTAAATAATTAAAACTCGAACGTGGAAAAAGTTAAAATTTAACTCAAACACTCAAAAGAATTAAAAATTCAATCTAATTTAAGTCCAATCCAAAGAAGGTCAATTCATATCAACCCAACTTGACTCAACCCAAACAAAAAATTAAAATTATCAAAACTCAAAAATCTCAAAACCTCCAAAAACCAAAAACGTTTAAACTCAATTTGAATCAAGATCAATTAAGCTCTGCTCGATTCAACATAAGTAAAATTGAGGCCCAAAAATATTAAAATTTTATACTTAAAAAAAAACTAAGCAAATAAAACTCGAAAGTCAGACATTGAAAAACCAAATCAAATATCACAAAAATTTTAAAGATTCAGTTCAACCCAACTCAAGGTTATTTCAACTCAACACAACCTCAACTGTAACAACTTATTCCGAATTAAATCCTGACATAAACAAGACTAACCCAACACAACTCAATATGAAAAAATTAACCAGAAAACAAAATTAAAATAAAAACTTGAAACTCGAGAAACTAAAACGCAATTGGCCTCCAATCTAAGCAAGTCTGCCTTCACACTCAAAAGAAATTAACACGTGAAGAAATAAAATTAATTAAAACTCTAAGGCCCGATCTGTCAACCTCGTCTAAAAACTTAATTTTCACAAAATTACGAATTGAAACTCAAAAATTTGAAAAACTTTTACAAGTTGAAACTTAAATAAAAAAATAAAAATCTACTCAAGTCAAACAAAAAATTTAAAATTAAAACAGTACGGAATCAAAAGTCAAGTGGAATTAAGTGCAACCATCACAAGCAAGGCCAATCCAATTCAACTCAACTTAGGAAAACAAAAACCAAACTAAATAATTAAATCTCATAATGGCAAACAGAAAATAAATCTAAATCAATAGAAATAATTTATTGCATAATTTAATCCAGGATTAAATGGAAGCCACATTCAGAGTTAGGTTTAAATTTTAAGTTCAAATAATTTTTGCAAACGAAATCGTCATGAAGTCATTAATTTTCGAAGTGTTGGAACTTATCTGAAATTTTCACTGAGAATCGCCAAAACGAATTAACAAAATTGGCAACAACAGTTTGTTAAAAAATAAAAAATAACTCAAAGTAACTCGTTGACAAAAAAGTAACTTTTATAGATTTCTTCCGAAAAAAAAAATAACTTTTAGTAATTAAAGTAACCTGTTTTGAACTCTGCATTTACTTTTCAGTCAATTGGGTGGGGCTTGGGATACACTGTGATGATAGTTTTGTGGTCTGCAAATAAAATAAGATCCCGTCGTGAGATTTGCAAATTAAAAAATAAAATAGGATCGAAGATTGAGCCTTGCGGAATGCCTTCCTTCATTTGGAAAAGTATGAAAGTGTTGATCCTTGTCTTTTCAAGTCACCTATCGAAGAGTCTCTCATTTCATTTTTTATTTTTATTTTTGCATTGCAGTGCATGCTTTTAATCATTTTACATGATTATACCTGCATATATGTATGTTTGCGCGTATATACAAAGTAACAAACAAGCTCATGTAATTGATCGAGGCATTTAGAATAAGCTAACGGTTAGATTATTGCGTGGAGCGAGAGCAGCTCCGTCTGGTAGTCACATGCATTATGTAAACACCCAACAACGTTACGCGTTCAGCAGCAAAATGAAAGTAATAAAATCATGGAATCGATGTTAGTAATTGCATTTGTAATTAATATATTGATCTCGTTTAATTGCGGTCATTGCTATAAAAGCGCCGCGCCGCGCGCTCCCAGAAGAAAACATTCGTAATTTATGTTTCGAGTTTTCTTTCTGTTTGTTTTTGTGCCACGAATATAAATTAATATATGCACAGCGTGATGTAATTGCGCGGTACATGAATTTGGTTGCTGATACCCAAGAGGTAGGTGTACGGGTCGCAAGACCTGCAGCACCAAAGCCGGAAACAAAACGATTTAAAAAGCGTAGGAATGAATTTAGAAATCACTGCAAAATAATGTGTCATCGCATTTCACTTAAGAAAAACAAAGTCAGCAAAGACTTCGCACTGGTTAGGTAATGGGGTTTTGCAATTTGCATTCACGGTCATTGTTCTCATTTCAAAACTATAACAGAGCCTGTTAAGGAAGAATTACACAATTACAAATTTTTGTCGTCGTCTTCCACCAAAGGACGAACATCGTTATGTCGCCATCCCTGGACTACACGATCTACGTCGTCGTCACGACCCTTGTTGACGATCAACTTTTAACAGCTTGACAATCAACTTTTAACAGTTTTAACATATTATGATCAGCTTATGAACAGCTTGATGATCAGCTTGTAATAGCTTGACGATCCCCTGCAACAGATATCCCATCACACGTCATGCCGTCAACCATTTTGGGGTTTTGAGACCCCTATGTTATTTCTTATGGGATTGTGGCCCAGAACCGGTATAGTGTATCTACTACTACTAAATAATTCACTATGACGTAATTCTAATTTTCATTTTTCTCGAAATAACTGCAAAGGCAGGAGCAGAAGTTAGTGAATTCGATATCCTACCGTTGTAATAATTAAAAAAATTGCATTCATTTTTGCTCAAGAGATGGCGGTCTGAATAATCCCTTCGCAGCTTGATTTTAGATTTTCAATTGAGAATTTTGAAATTAGAGCCATCGCAAAGTTTAAAGCAGCGTTTCCTAAACTGTGAGGCGCGCCACCCTAGGGGCAGAGATTGTATTTTATTAAAACTAACGAAATTTGTGTCTTATTTTGAGTGGTAGGAATAGTTTCTTATGTATTTAATTTATTTTGACACTTTTGTGGTAAAACACAAATGAATATTTCTGATTTCTGGAATTAAAACTGACGTTTTCATTGTCAGTGACGACCAAAATGTAAAGCTCACGACTGTATATATATCGTGAGTTTTTTTTTTTTTAACTTTAAACATACAATGTAAATATTCTCATGTTCAGTTAGTTTTAGAAAAGTGCGTTAAAATAAATGTGTTAAGAAATGTAATGACAAGTCTCAAATATTTAAAAGAATACTATGAAAGCATTTAATAATCGCTTAGCATCAGTGTTCAAGTTCAAGATTCGACAGGAGCGATGGGGGGGGGGGGGGGGCGTGGCGTGAATGATAACATAGTTCATAAGGGGGTCGCGAATACCAAAAATTCCTAAAATTAGGGAACCAGATTTTTTAAAGTTTTCCAACATATATAAAATATTTTTCGGCACTTTTTCTTACATTATCAATCACTTTTTTTTAAATTGTTCAACGTCAACCTAACCGACGCCAACCTAAGCAAGGCCAACCCGGATGACAAAAAATATCAAAAATTAAGGGGACGAAAAAACTGAAAAAAATAGAGAAAAAAAGAGAAAAATATTAAAAATTTCGGGAAAAAATCGAAAAAAATGGAAAAATTCCAAAAATCAGGGAAACCATTTTTTTAAGTTTTCCAGCCTTCTAAAAAAATTTAAGAAAAATTATAAGGTGGAAAAAAATTTAAAAAATTAAGGGAACGAGAAAACTAAAAAAATACAGAAGAGAAAAATATTAAAAATTTCGAGGAAAAATTGAAAAAAATTGACGAAAATTTTAAAAAATTCTAAAAATTGAGGGAACCGATTATTGAAGTTTCACAACTTTTTTAAAAACATTTTTCGTCAACTTTTCTTACGTTTTCCTTCAACCCAACCGACGCCAACCTAAGCGAAACCAACCCAGATGACAAATTTTTTTTCTTAATTAAGGGAACAAAAAAATTATAGAAAAAAGAGAAAAATATTGAAAATTTCGGGAAAAAATTGAAAAAAATTGAAAAAATTTTTAAAAATTCTAAAAATTAGGGAAACCGATTTTTAAGTTTTCTAACTTTCTAAAAACATTCTTCCTCACTTTTTCTTACAGATCTTACTCTTACAGATGACAGACAATAATTAATAAAGTTCAGTTATTATATCAGTCTGAAAAATATTGGCACGTGTTAGCAATATAGCTAAGGCAAAAATGGGAAACGAATTTATCTTTGAAAAAGCTAATTTTTTTGTCATTCGTAGAAGCAATGTTGAAGATAATTACAGCTACTCAGCAAAAGTTTTAGTATCCTTAAATATACGTCAAGAAAACTATCCACGTTTTTTTGGCGGTGATAGTACATATAGAAGGAGATAAATTGAAACGAAATTTTGAATTCGTAAAATTTAAGATGTACAGCTACGGACAGAAAATTTCGGACACCAATGTCCATTTGTCTGACGTAAGAATGAGAAACCTTTCTTAGAGTAACGCAATCAAGACATTTCAGCAGCCCCAAACAATCGCCTTCAACGTCTCCACGGCGGAGGCTTTTGCATGACAGTTTCAAACAGAAGAATCTGGAAATATATGATTAAACGAATAATTTCTTCGATTTTAAACTACTCTGCGTCAAAACAGATTCAGGTTTTAAAGTTAACATAAAATAACGCGCAGCCATTGGGCGCACACACTGTAAACACATTTGCAAATAATCGTCGCCGTAAACTAACGCGATGTTACGTCGCTGTAAATAAACTGCTGAAACGAGCCACCACAAAACAGGAAGTGCGTAACGCAAGACGCGAATCTGCATGAGAAAGACATTAACTCCGGACAATGCCGGCAACTGAATTACACAAAGCCACCGAGCGCCAGAAATTTTGGCAAGGACCATAGAAAAAAAGAACGGGAGCCGTCTTTCACTGGACGCGAGTGTATTTATTCAAAAGCAACGACTAACTGGTTGTAAAGCTGGGAAAATAAACAAAAGAAGAAAAAAATGAAGGCCATTAGGCTTCACACAAGAATCAGAAGGAGGAATTGTAGGTCATCAACTACGGAGTTTCCATTAACAACAAATTCTTAAAAATTGAATTCCTTGTTACATTCATTGGAGTAAAAGTAACCTTCTTCCACCAATGGAAATTGGAAAACAGGAAGAGGAGTGTCCAAGGTGAAATTTTGATCACCGATATAATCTTCTCCTCCTTCTTCTTCTTCATTTATCAGAGAACCAAATTATTCATCCACAATTATTTGAGTTCATTTGGCAACAGCTGAGTTTGATCTTCTTCTCCTTTACTTCGTCTACCTTCTTCATATCTATCTATTAAGAGAACCAACCAAATCATAATCCAGAATTAGCTTCGGGCAGACGAAAAATGTGATCTTCCATTTCAACGATGGGGCAAGTCATCAAAAGTTTATGGCGTATATTCGTCTTTAACCATGATTATTCAAACACCTCGTACAGAAAATTGACTTCAGTTGATTTGGATCTTCTTCTTTACTTCGTCTATCTTATTCCTATCAGAGAACCAAATCATAAACCACAATCAGTTTCACGCTGCCAAAAAGCTATGATCTTCCATTTCAATGATGGTGCAAGCCATAAGAGTCGGGGGCATGTTCTGGTCCTTATCAATAATTATTCAAAGATTCATTTAGCATCAGCAATCCTGTCTGAAGAACCAAAATCTCCATGATCAACATCAGACTTACTTTGACCAGGGTTCAACAAGGAAATGGTGATATCTTCGTGACGTCCATTCCACGGTATAAGTAATTAATGCGCGATTTCTTCACCTCCTGATAAATTCATCTGTCAAATATGATCCTTGGAAACCATATCGTATCGATAATAATTTCTAAGGATACCACCTGGCAGATAAATTTATCCGTAGGTGAAGAAATCGGGCCTAAGACATTTCCCAACTCTCAACCATTATGATTCCTCCATCCAAGGTCTTGCCTTTTTTTTGGCATAATCTGAGTTGGAGTTTCTTCCTCATATCCAAAACCAAATCTCCAGAATCAGCTTCCAACGAAAAACGAGATGTTGATGGTGTAGGAACAATAATTGTTACAACAAGAACAAGTGCAATGTCGGTAATTCAGTTGTGAATTGATTTATTTTTAACCATTGATTCTTCATAAACTTCACGATGACGACGTAAGTTCAGGGCTTGTTCTATCAATCAATTATTCACCATAATAATACCATCACCTTATGTCTTTGATTCATAGAGAAGGTTTCTTTTGGCATCGGTTCCTAATTATTTTCCGTCGAGACCTAAATTTCTCATATGGCTCGTTTGGATCTTCAGATTAAGATCTTCTTTGCAGGTATCTCCATGCTTTGGCATCGGTTCCTAATCATTTTCCGTCAAGACTTTCCCATATGGCTCGTTTGGATCTTCAGATGAAGATCTTCTTTGCAGGCATCTCCGTTCTCTTGCCATCGGTTCCTAAATATTTTCTCTCGAGGACCAAATGCCACATAAATGTGACCCAGATCTTCAGACTAAAATCTTCTTTGCATGCATCTCCATTCTTTTGGCATAGGTTCCTAATTATTTTTGCTCAAGGATTAATTCCTCATCAAGCTGGCCTAGATCTTCAGACTAAGATATTTTCTGCAGGCATCTCGTTTTTTTTGGCATCGATTTCTAATTATTTTTCCTCGAGGACGAAATGCCACGGAAAACTGTCCCAGATCTTCAGACTAAAATCTTCTTTGCAGGCATCTCTGTTCTTTTGGCATCGGTTCCTAATTATTTTCCCTCAAGGACTAAATTCCCCTCATCAAGCTGGCTTAGATCTTCAGACTAAGATCTTCTTTGCAGGCATTTCCGATCCTAATTGTTTTCCCCGATGACTTGGATGCCCCTATTTATACAAACCGAGTAATACGAAGTGCGCAACTCCAACTGATCCATTCAACACACGTCCAGCACCATCACCAATCACCATAGGTGTTGTTGAACATGAAACAGGTCCTTTCTTGGCATTGGCTGAGTTTGCCAACCATTTTGCAGACATTTCCGTGTCCATAATTGCTTTTCCCGTCTCAGGTCTTTAAATCAATTCATCATAATCCTTCCTCGAAACCTGCACTCATTTTTAAACAGGCAACTTTTGCAATGATCCATTCAACCCACGTCCCTCACCATCTCCAAAGTTGTTGTCCATACAGAAGGTCTTTTTTTGGCATCGGTTGCGTTTGATGTTCACTTTGCGCTTTCTCTAAAGATCTAAATGCCCCACAAAGGTTTTTCTTTTGGACGATTCATCTCAGGTCTTCAGATGACCTCATAATTATCTTCTCCAAAAACCTGAAGGGTTTTTTAAACCAGGCCACTTGTACAATAGTCCTAAATGATCCATGCAACGTATATTTATATACATCAGCGCTACAGGCTTCTGTTTGGTCCTCTCTTCTACAGGGTACGTTCAATAGCTTTCACTATCTTCCTCCACTTTTCCCTATCTGCGACTCTCTCATCCCATTTTTTCAATCCAGCATTTTCCAAATCCTTCTTCACAGCATTCAGCCATTTCTTCTTCGGAAGCTTTTTACCACCTCCTTTTCCATTTGTAGTGCTTTCCTTGGAATTCTTATTGGTGCCATTCGTAACACATGTCCTAGCCACCTCACCCTGTGTGCTCTGATAACTGCCCAAAATAATTCGTGCAACACACGCCCTTCAAAACAATTCACCTAGGGCTTTGCTTGTCCTCTGGGGTAAATCCATCTGACTATTAATCATCCGGACTTTATCTAACCAACTGGCTTTAGATTGGTATGGATGGTATCAACCACGGTTTTCCGCCCCTTCAGAGCAACTTCAACAGCGAAATTGTAAAATCCAAGCATACATTCAAAGGTAAAATCCAAAATTCCACTGCGACCAATTATACAAGAACAAGAAGAAAACGAAATCACCTAAGGATTTCAATACGTCAAACGAGAATCCTAAACCCCAAATCAAAAATAATTGACTCTTGAGGGAAAATTGGTGAAAAGCGTAAAATAGACTACAGATTTCAAACGAAGAAATATATAGGACTGAAAAAGTAAAATTGGTAAAAAGAACTAAAAAGGGGTTAACAAAGTATAAAAAATTAGAAGAAATTTCTCGTAGGAGGAATTAATTTCAGTAACAAATTTGGTCAAAGACCTTTAACCACTTGACAAATTCATCCCGTATAAAAAAAAATCAATTGCAGAGACAAGTGGGGAGAGGGATGGAGGAGGCTGGGTCCTTAACCACTTAAACAAGAACGTTGAAACTGTCTACGTAAGCGAACAGGGGTAGTTGATTTCCATATTTAGTTCCGGATATCCGTCAGAACAAGCTGCACCCTCTCGTTAACGCAATCGCTTAAGGGAAGTAAATTGCAACGCCTCCTTCCAGTTAATGATGTTGATTATGCGCCTCGGATAATTAGCCCCCGAGTAATCGTCGTCGTAGTCATGACGGCGACGGGGGGGCGGTGTAATCGCGACGTCAGCACAGCCCATCGATCGGATTTTTGCCCCGTGTACGCATCGCACGTATATACGCAGAGGGCAGGTCGGGGGAGGACTGACCTACCATCACGACTCAGCTTGGCGAAGAGTAGCCACCGAGGACGCGCTTGCCGCCTCTCGACGTGAGAGTTTATAAATAAGCGCGCGCGTCGGTGTTATCAGGGGTCCCCGAGGTGCTAAACTCCCTCCCCGGACGACATGTACATACATAAACGTAAGCAGAATTTATTTGCTCTTTTGCGATTTTAACTCGACGTATACAACATTTGAAATGGGAGAGTTAAATGGCCAAACCAAGAACTCACGTTTCCTTTGTTGAAATTATTGTTATAATCAATACATCGATGGTGGCCCAGAAATTACTCTTGTTCAGTCCGCCCCCGTCTTCTTCTACGTGCAGCTATTTACGAATTCACGATCGTAGAAGAATTGGGGTAGTTTGATTCTGAATGGTCCACCCTCATCGTGGTTTATAAGGTCTTGCACTGGTAGGCTCATATTGGTGGGGATGTTTTAGGTTAAGTTGAATTTCCTGGGCTTTTACCAATTGTTAATTGGGCATCCCCATGAAGTTGGTTTAGAATTGGGGGAATTGGGTTTCATTCTGACATAATCCCAAGCAGAGTTGCAATGTCCCAATTTCCTTGGGGAGCTAGAAAACGTTTCCATTTCATTATCTTGTGTGACTTGCAACCAGCAAGGATGTTTCTTTTTGTTGTAAACACGCGATCTGGTGACCACCTTGCGTAACATATTGGCAAATTGATTTTCCTACACAGCAATAGAAGGTAACAATAGAAAGCAACGGAAGGAGAAACAGGTGTTTGGAAAAAACATTGATGATAAAGAAATGCGTCGATGGATGGTTATTTGAACTGCAGGAGGAAAGAAGAAACGAAAAACGAAAGAAGAATTGAAAGAGCGAAGGGTAGTAGATGGAAGATTTAAAATGAGGAATCTGAGGCCGAAAGGCAAAATGGAGAGCCAATGGGAATTCATGCGAACCGAAGAAAAATAAATGAAGGCAAGAGGAAAATAGTTTGAGGGTAAACGAGTTAAATAATGTTTGCAAAATTATACAAAGAAAAAGGTAAGAATTTGACAAAACTATAGTGACTGATCCAAATCGAATGATTGCCAAGTAAAACAGAATGCCGGAAAACATGAGGACGGATGAAGGGAGAAGACTACAAGACAAAAAAGGTTTTGAACGTGTATGAAGCATGGCTAAATTAGGTTATAAACAAAAAAGGCGCTTGTAACAAAGTGAACCAATCGAACTCTGAGCGTACGAATGTAGCTTTCGCAAACCAAAGACTCCAAGAACTAATAAAGATACCACAACAAATCCAAGCACGTTCTGACGATGAATCCTCTCAGGAAAACACTTACGTCTAAGCAAGACCCAAAAATGATCTAGGTTGCTTAAGCGCCAAACCGAGTCAAGATCTGAACCAAGTGCAAAAAAAAGAAGTTTGCGCCGGGGCAAGCCAATCAGAACCTCATCCAAAGAGGCTTCTCAAAAATAAAGAAGCTGACTCCAAAAATAAAGAAAAAAGCAATTACAGAAGAGTTAATGAAGACTGGAAATAAATTTAGAAAGTCTAAAATCTAATAAAATGCAATAGAGATCTGAAAACCAAAAGAATGTAAGAGTCCTTTAAAGGAAAATTCAAAGAAAACGTATTCCCATACTCAAAAAAGGAAAAGAGAAACTCGAAACATGTGTGTACTAAAGCGAGCCAATCAATACTTGCAGATCCTAACCAGGAGGAAAGGTACAAATACCAAAAGAAGCTTGCGCCAAGGGAAGCCAATCAAAAGTCTAATCCAAGGAGGACCCTCAAAGACTAGAGAGCTGACTCTAAGGCAAAGGAAAAAAAATCAAATTAGAGAGGAGTTAATGAAGACCAGCAACAAATTTAGAGAGCGTTCAATTCGAAAGGAAACGTCTGTTTTGGTTGCAAAAAAGAGAGAGGATTCTGCAAGAGACAAAAGGAAGAAAAATAAATGACTTTGAGAACACAAAATCATCATGCAGAAGAGGCATTCTGTCATGGAGAAGAAAAGAGGAGCAGAAAGAACAATTAGCAATTTATGTCTTTTATCGAAACCTTCCTCACGTGGAGAGAGGAACGATAACTTGGGAAATCTTCCTCTCATGGAGAGAGTAACGATAACTTGGAAATATCTCTTTCGCCGAGAAGAGAAGAACAGAAAGGAAGACTTAGAAATCTTCCTCTTGGAGCCAAACCAATGCACAATTCCAATCAAAGAGGATACGGCATTTTAGGGTTCAATAAAAGAAAAGGTGTGAAGGTAACTGCTCCTTAATATGATGTTAGTGAGCAACTAATCAACATAACAAGGGGCCAATCAACTCAATAAGGGGTTCCACAAAAGAAACAGGAAAAACCAGAACGTTTAAAGGAAGACCAAATACATAAAACGTGTCAATCGGAAGAGCAAAAAGGAAACCCATACTCCTGCAATATGACAAATCAATTAACACCAAACAAGTCGGGAGAAAGAAGGGCTTCGCAAAGTTAGAATAAATTCTGAAACGCAAGAGTTGAAGAAAACCAGTTGCACCAAAACTTGGCAAAAAGAAGCCCGTCGAAATGATTAGAACGGAACACGAAAAACTAATCCATGAAGTTGTAAGTGGGCGTGCGATGGACCAATCAGAAAGATTTTTGCAGAATGAAAAAGAAGAGGAGGGATTCGAGCGAAAGTATCAAATGCAAATTAAGTGGAAGACTTCCTTCCTTTTCCAAGAAGTGTCTTCGTTGAATATTTTCAGATATTTGCGCAACTGTCTTGTACAATCGGGGCACTTTTAATTGGGTTGATTTTGAATCTGTGTTTCTTTAAAATTTAGTTTTGACAATGCTAGGAGTCACCACCACGGGACGACGAGGAGTGTGTTTGGTGATTTCAGTGTAACACAGAAAGGAAGGTCACAGCTGATCCTTGTAGGATTCCAATTTGACTATGATTAAAGGTGCTTTCTTTCGCTCACAAAAATTTGGTCCAAACGCGTTTAGTTTCAAAGACGGACGTTCCTTTGCAAACGGATTAATCCCCGCTTTCCTTGAAATTCCAGTCCGGATCGATTATCCCCTTTCCTCCTCGAATCAAACTATTTTTATGTTTTATTTGGACTGAACTGTATTTATTTGCAGACGAACTGTCAATCAATAATTGAAATCTGAGGTATTTTGTTACAACAACTACAAAATCCAGATTCAAACTGTTCAAAACCAGATTCAAAATTTTAAGCAAAATAAAGCAGCTTAAGTCACAAAAGGTCATGTTTTGGAGGTCACACTTGACAGATAGTTTTAGGAAAAGGGGCGAATTGGGTGTGACCAATTTGGAGGCACCTATTCGTACTGACCCCATGGGATTTGTGCTTGGAGTAGATTAAGTAAGTCTCGATGATTTACGAAGTTTGTTCGCACTGGTTCGAAATGATGTTTCGATTATTATTGTTACATTACATTTTTTTTAAGTAACGCCGTCGTACACTGCCATCGAAAAGTTTAACGCCATTCCATATTACGGATCGAAATACTGTCCCTTCGTTAAACTATTTCTTGACAGTGGCGTAGTTAGATCATCAAAATGAATCTTGTCTGAATCTGAACAGCTGTCACCGTCGCGTTTCCATCGTTATTCGAAATAAACGATTCGCCAAACAGCAAGCATCCAAGCATCACCAAAACGAAAAATCCCGGAGAGCAAAAGATAAAAAAAATGAAACAACGAGAAACAATCAGACTGCTGCAGCGCTCGTTATTAAGAGTTAACATTACTCACAATTACGAGACAAAACACTGGCAAATGTCACGAACTCTGACAAACGAACCACTTGTAACGGCGACGCTGAAGTAATCAACTGGAACTGCGAATAATAACATCTCTACAGAGAACATTCGTTCTGCGACACTGCAACTGTAATTAATTTAATGGAACGCAAAGAGGAAAAAGCTGCGCACATTTTGCTGCTGCTGCTGCTGAATTAATAATTAAATGCTTCTTCGGCTTTTAATGGGCGAGAGGAGGGGGGGGCCGATTAACAACAAAACACTCTTATAAAGCTGATGCCTTTTCTTTCACTAAGAAAGTAGTAAAGAAGGAAAGTCACTCGTCAGTAACTGTTTCACACAAAATGAAGACTTCAAAATATATGCAAGAATTCCTTCCTTTTTGGGTGGGCCGGGAGGGGATTATTTACAATACGAACTCCAACTCACTCCAAAATAATAATAATAATAATTTTTTGTTGATGTATGCAAACCTAAACTAATTTTAAAACGTTTACGTATTGGCTTTCAAAAGTTAATAGCTTTGGGTATTTGGTGTCAATTTGGAAACGTGTAGGTATGGTTGCCTAACCAACTGCCATATCTGCAATTGTTACAGGGCCGTACCCAGGCTAAGTACTCAGGAGAGGCTTATCGTTAAGTGGGGGATGCTCTATGTATAAATTTTTATTCCAATGGTTTTTACGAATATCTAAAATATTTTATAAATGAAAAACACAACAACGCTAAAATATTATCCTAGTTGATAACAACATTCAAAATTATAATCAAATGGGCCATTTCTTGATGAGACATTGAGAACCGATGTCGTCAACACTGAAAATGTAACCATAATTTGTTTTCAGTCAAAAACTGTTCTATTTAAACCAACCAGTGTGGCCAACTTAGGGAAAACTGTCGTTAAATCCAGGGATAATTTCAGGAAAAGGGGAAAATTGCTAAAACTCATTAAAATCTAAGGAATCTTTCGACTTCTCAGTTGAAATTTTTCGAAAGAAATAAGTATTTTTTGATTTGACAATAGAAAAGTAAGAAAAACAAACGACGATCGTACATAATATAGAAGAAAAAACTCAGAACGACTTGCAGATTTAAAATTAAAAACAAATAATAACGAACATTCAAGACTAATAATAACAAAAACAAAACACTATCATAATACTTATTTACGAAATGAAACTTTCTGAAGAAAGCAGGAAGAAACAAATGACGACTGTAGTTATTCGCGAAGGAGAAAGAAGTGCAAGAATGTTTTGATTAATTAATTTCAGGATGAAATGACGATCGAAAATCTGCAAAGAAAATGACCTTCGTAATATTACGAAAGAAAAAAAAAACATATTTTAGGAGATTAAATAAAGGAAAGGAAAAACAAATTATTAATTCAAAACTACCACGAGAGATAACGGCAACAACAACAAAAAAATCAGAAAGTGACAAATATTTGAAAATGGAAATAAAGAATGATCGTGGAAAAAAAAATAAAAAAGGACGGAAATTTCTGAGGATGAATTTCAAACTTAACTATAATTCATAAAACAAGTGACGATCCCGTTACATTTGAAAAACAAAACTGCAAACAAATTTTGAAAAGTCTAAAATAACCAAATCTATCTTTCTGTATTCAATAATAATATTTTATTTCAGTTTCTTTTTCTTATTCGTCTTATTGTTATTGTTATTATTAAGCGTCATCTAAGGAAAATATGATTTTAACGTCAATACTTTCTGTTCAAAAAAATGCGCGCGAACTTTGAAATTCGATGAGTTGGCAACACTACTTCTGATTGCTCCAATGTGCGACAAAATGCGAGGTTAGGTCAGATTTCTTTCGTTTATTTTAGCAGTTCAAAATATTCTTGCATGGGGGACTTATTATGTAGCAAACTCGCTTCAGTTTGTCTATGCAATGTCAGGGCAAAAAGCGATCGTAGGATGTCGCTGTTTTAACAGTTCATTAAAAAATTTTAGAAATTAAAATTCAATAAAAATGAAGTGCATCCCATTTCAAGGTCAATTGAACCCGTCTAAGTAAGCAGAAAAGAATTAAAAAAAATTATAACTTAAAGCTCAGAAACAATTAAATGTAGCCCATTTCATGGTCAACTAAACTCATCTGAGTAAGCGCAACACCAGAAAAGAATTTAAAAAATGAAACTGGAAGCAAATTTTAGAAATGAAAACTCAATACAAATTCAAAGTCAAGTCAATTCATCTAAATAAGCGCATCCCCAAAAAAAGAAGAATCAACATTTTTTTAAAATAAAAAAACGTTAGATTTTAAAACGCAGTAAAAAGTCGAATCGATCTCAAGGTAAACCCAACCCAACTAAACGAATCAAATAAACTCATCTTTATCCAACGCAAGAAAAAAGTCCATTTCATCTTGGGGCCAACATAACTCAACCTAAATAAGTCCAACCCAGGAGGAAAGGTTTAAATTGAATGCAAAAATTAAAGTTCAATTAAAATTTCAAAAGTTCAATCCATCTCAAGGTAAACCCAACCCAACTAAACGAATCAAATCGACTCAACTTTATCCAACGCAAGAAAAAAGTCCATTTCATCTTGGGGCCAACATAACTCAACCTAAATAAGTCCAACCCAGGAGGAAAGGTTTAAATTGAATGCAAAAATTAAAGTTCAATTAAAATTTCAAAAGTTCAATCCATCTCAAGGTAAACCCAACCCAACTAAACGAATCAAATCGACTCAACTTTATCCAACGCAAGAAAAAAGTCCATTTCATCTTGGGGCCAACATAACTCAACCTAAATAAGTCCAACCTAGGAAGAAAGGTTTAAATTGAATGCAAAATTTAAAGTTCAATTAAAATTTCAGAAGTTCAATCCATCTCAAGGTAAACCCAACCGAACTAAACGAATAAAATCAACCCAGATCAAACTCAACTGTACCTAACGCAAGAAAAAAGAAGTCCTATTCATCTTAAGCCCAACGCAACGCAACCTAGACAATACGCATATGTTTAACCCCCTCGAGCTGTTTATTTATTATACCGTTTTTGTGTAAGCCAACGCGTGAGTACTCTCGTCGACGTCCTACTTCTGGATCCTCTTTTTTATTATTTTTGTTTATTTTTTATTACATCACCGACTGTTTACGTTTATGTATAGGTTTCTCCTTCTACTATTTTATGCACAGGCTTCTCCTTCTACTATTTCGCATTTTATATACTTTAAAGTTGTTTTGTTTTGGAATTTATTCATGTTCCTTTTTGCTCACTCACTAAAATGAAGAGCAAAAGTGAAGAGTTCAAAATACATATACGCCAAGAATTCCTTCTTTTTCGTTGGGCGATGTGCCTGTTAGTTAGGCAACCATACCTACATATTTGAAATCTCTGTACTAAATTGTATGGAGGAAAGTGCCCCGTCACGTTTTATCTTTCTGTTTATTTATGACAAATATGATCAAATCAAATCATTATTAAATTAAGAATCCCCAACAAAATAAAAAAAAAGTCTTCTGAATAATGCCCCAGGTCTTTTAAAGATAAAAGGTTCCCCAATAATATAAAATCCAGGTATATTACGTTCTGTAATGACTTCGTCGTTTCTCTCCGGAAAATAAAAGAAGCTTTAAGCAACTGCAGCCAGCAATAGATGCGGTCACGTTTCGTCTTCTTGATCATGCCCAACGACGAAGAATTCGATGCACGTCTGGCACACGATTGTCGTCACAATATCTGTTGTAGGGACGCCACTTTCCACGTCCTCTCTGCCGTTTTTTTTTTCTTTTCTTTTTCCTTCCTCCCGACTTTTTACCGGGTAGCGCTTTAAGGATTGAGCTCACCTAACTGGAAGAACCCCGGAGCGGATGATAAAAACATCGACGATATTGTTCGGTTTTTTAGACGCCCAAGCTCAAAAGCAGCAAAAACGACATATCTCATCGCAACCTTTTCTCCTCCCGTCACCCGTACGGTATGTATTGAAACAGCCATCGATCAGTTAGTTAGTTAATGGAGAAGACGGCGAGGTGAGGTGAGAGGTGAAGTGAGGGCGAGGCGAGGCGCGGCGGAAGGGGTGACTTTCTCGTTGAATTATTTTTCGTCTGTGCATGTAATTTTCTTATTGTGAACAGAGGAAACAAGTAGTGTATTTTTTATGGAACGTTGCACTTGGATGAACAGGCGTTTGTGAAAACCAGTCAGACCGTATCTGCGAGCGAGGCAGAAGTGGCCCTGACCTAGCTAAGTAACTGGTTTACAATATACGAGGGTGTGGTTGGTAGGCAACCCATCTGAGAGAAGGACAACTCCGAGTTCTCTGCAGTTGTTCGTTCATCACTGCACCAGCCGGCCAGCTGAGTACTGTTAAGATGGCATTAGATCGATCCCCGCAAACGAGAAGGTCCGGCCTAGATGTAGAATGCAGTTACGCAACCCCACCTTGGTTGGTTTCGAGAGCCCACGCATTCGAGTCGAGTGGGGTCCCCATAACAATCAATATTAACCCTGAAACATTTTTTTACCATCAGCGGTTCCATTTGTTATAAAAATCTGACTACGAATGAAAGCGTGGCCGTCGTCTTTTGCCCACACTTCAATCCTTTTTATATGTCAACGTGTACATACATACAAGGCAGACAGACAATTGCATCGCATTCATACAATACGTGATCGAAATATTCATTTGCATCCAATAACATACAATATCCTAGCTAATCATTTCTATATTATGCCTTACCACATAACACAATGACAATTACGAAAAGTACATACGAAATAAGTTACGTAAAGGGTACTTTATTACTTGTATGCGTTGTATATAACGTTCATTCCTTGTTTACAACGTGGAGCGGCATGGTTCCTTAATTTCTTTTTTTATTTCAAAACTCTGAAGGAGAAAAACTGCGACAAAAGATGACTTTTAGGGCATGGCAAGTGGTCCAAATTCATCAAAAACATCAAAATCCAGATTACGTATATACAATAACATACATTACCCCACCCAATAATTTATATATTATGGCTTATAACAATTACGAAAAGTATTTGCGAAATAAGTTACGTCAAAGCTACTTTACTACTTAAATATGTTGTCTGTAATGTTTACTCCTTATTTAAAATGTCGGGTGGCTTTGATTCGTTTATGTTTTCGTATTTCCAACTGATTTAAAGAAAAACTGCGATGGAAACGCCTTTTTGAGCACAGCAAGTGAACCAAACTAGTTAAAAACGCCAAAATTCAGACCACGCGATCAAAATATTCATTTACATCAAATAACATACAGTACGCCAGCTAAACATTCCTACATCATGACTTACCACATAAGATAATGAGGATTACGAAGAGTATTTACGAAATAAATCACATAAAGGGTAGTATGGTACTTAGATACGTTGTATATAACGTTCATTCCTTTTTTAGAACATCGAGCGGTCCTGGTTCGCTTATTTTTCCTTATTTTCAAAGTGGTTTGAGGAAAAACTCTGATGAAGTGCCTTTCTGGGCACAGTAAGTTGTCCAAATTGGTTAAAAACGTCAAGATTCAAACCACGAACGTATAATACGCCATCAAAATATTCATTTACATCCAATAACACACAGTACCCTGGCTAAACATACCTATATTATGACTTACCACATAAGACAATGAGGATTAAGAAGAGTATTTACGAAATAAGTCATGTAAAGGGTGGTGCAGTACTTAAATACGTTGTATATAACGTTCATTCTTTGTTTAGAACACGGATTGGCCCTGGTTCGCTTATTTTTTTCTTATTTCTAAAGTGATTTGAAGAAAAACTGCGATGAAACGCCTTTCTGGCCACAGTAAGTGGTCCAAATTGGTTAAAAATGTCAAAATTCAGATTACGAACGGAATAAGCCACGTAGAGGGTAGTTTATCACTTAAGTACGCTGTATATAACGTTAATTCCTTATTTAAAATGTTGAGTGGCCTTGGTTCGTTTATTTTTCCTCATTTTTAAACTGATTTGAAGAAAAACTGTGTTAAATACAGATTTTTAGGACACAGCAAGTGGTCCAAATTCATTAAAACCGTGAAAATTCAGACGACGGACATATAATATGTAATCAAAGTATTCTCTAACATCCAATATCATATAATACTTTAGTTAATCATTTCTATATTAGAGACAGTACTCATTGCGAAGAGTATTTACAAAAAAATCACGTAAGGTTAGTTTATTACTTAAATACGTTGTGTATAACGTTTATACCTTGTTTAGAACGTCGAGCAGATTTGGTTCGTTTATTTTTTTTTTACTTCTAAACTGATTTGAAGGAAAGCTGTGATAAAAATGCCTTTTTGAGCACAGCAAATGGTCCAAATTCGTAAAAAACGTCAAAATTCACATTATGAACTTGTAATACCCGATGAAAATGACCATTTGCATCCAATAACGCACAATATATTACCTAATCATTTCTTTATTATGACTTACCACATTATACAATACCAATTGCGAACAGTATTTACGAAGTAAGTCACGTAAAGGGTATTTTACTACCTAAATACGTTGTGTATAACATTGATTCCTTGTTTAGGACGTCGAGTGGCCTCGCTTCGTTTATTTTTCCTCATTTCTAAACTCATTTGTAGGAAAACGCCGGTTTTTAGGGCACGGCAAGTGGTCCAAATTCCTCAACCACAAAATTCAAGTCTTGTACAATGTTTAAGTTTCTTAAACGAAGTAATATGAGAATACCTTTTGGGGTTAATTGGGACGACGAATTTGGTGCACCATAATCCCTATTAGGGACGACCTTTTTGGCCTTCATTCAGTTTTCTTCGTCGAATTACATCCTAGGAACGTCAACTAAAAGGGGTGCATACTGAGGAGAAAGCATAAAATCTGAAGGTCTTCTGTAAAGTATTAAATCTCGCGACCTTTCTGACCCCCTCAATCGCTTTCTTCGTTGAAGTATGTAAATCCTAGGAACGTCGTCAAGGGGTACAAACATGAAATCTGAAGGTCACATCGAGATTGTTAAATCTTTTTGACCACCTCAATCGCTTTCTTCGTTGAGGTAAGTACATCCTAAGAACGTCAACTAGAAAAGGAGGGGTGAACATAGAATCTGAAGGTCTTTTTGACTTCGGTATCGAAAAATAATTATGTGCAGAGCTGCTCACTTTCATGATTAATGACTTTGCAAAACGACACAAAAAAAAACGTGGAGGATGGCGAGGAGAGAGGATAAGCGAATTCTGCGTTTTGCATTCGTAACGAGAGAGGGTGCGTCGGGAATAAGCGAAGCGTGAGGAGGATTGAGCTTGTGCATGGCTCTGGGGAGGTGTACGCAACGCCGCCGCCGACTCCCGGGCAACGCATAACTCATTCCGATGTGGGGTAGGACGCGTAGAGTGTGGGTTAAAAATAATGATCGCCGGCAGAAACCCCTTTTTGCAGTGCGTGCACGTTGTTCTGAATTATGCGGAGAGCTGTTGTTGTACTCTCCTCTTCTCTGCTGCACACCCAACGGGCGCAAACTAATTTCACGAAAGATAAATCGTAGATTTGTGTGTACGCGGCGAGTGCGAGGAGGATGCAACAGCAATCGATGCAGCAGTGCGTCACCACCCTTAATAAAATGAACGCAAATATTTGCGATTAAATCCTTCGAAAAAAAAATCCATTAGCAACAACAGATTTGAACCAATATAGAAGTTGTAACAGCAATCATCTTCCGAGAGCCCATGGGTTAGATGAAAAAAGGGAGAGCTTTAAAGACTTGCAATGGATTACGAACGTTACGTGGCGTGATTCCAGAACTAGTTTCGATTTTTACCATTTTCAAGATGCACTTTAACCAAGTTTGGAAAAGATAGTTACGAATTAGGAAACAACTTTCTATATGAGGAGTTAGTTCATTTAATATCCTTTTCAAAAGAGTTCATGAACAGAAATCTGATTTACAAAGCTAATATCATCTACACCCCACATGTAAGGGTTCGCTGTTACTAAAGAGAATTTAACTTTAAGTTTTGTTTTATTTAAAGAATTAAAAAAAAAATCACTATGAAATGGAATTTGCAAAATGGTTAAATCTTGATAGCTTCGTTAACCCAGATAATTTCAATCTTTAATATTATTTTTACAGAATGAGAACAAAAATGGTCCTAATACACCACTCTGTGGAATACCGTTATTTAGATTTGACTAATCTAAATCTAAATCTGATCGTCAAGACCGGATAAAACCAAGTTAACGAACAGGTAGCATCACTACTCAAAAAAAAATATACACGACAAAATATATCAACAATATTTAAAGAAGTTCTTGAGTTCTAAACGAATATAGCAAAATTTGTATTCTGAATTCTCTGGACCTTGTGTTGTAGGAGAAAACGATCTTGAGAATATACGAATCCCCGCAGCGAAACGGCGATTATAGACCAAATTAAGAGGTGTGCATGGGAATGATGAGTTTAAGAGATTTACCTTGAAATTGAAGACCGAGTTTAGAGACACTACTATAACACTTGAAAACTTTCTACAATATTTACAAGTAAAGGAAAAAATATTTAATAATCAGAGAGAGGTTTTTTTACGGAATTGTAACGGAAACGTTCAATTCATGGGCACGCACTAGGCTGGCCGACGCATAGATTAGTTTAGTGTATCAACGCAACGTCATCAGCAAGGTCAAATAAATACTCATATAGATTTACGTTGACTCTTTCTGCCGTTGCAATCCCGTAAAAATTCCTCTCTCTGGTAATAATTAATGTATGTATAAAGCATTTACTTCAACAAAACCGAAACTATTTAAATAATTAGAGCAAAGAAACTACCAATAAAGACGATGAAAATGATAACATAAAGTTATTGCCTGAAAATAATAAAAAAAAAAAGTAATTAAAATTAAATCGCATAAAGAAAAAGCATACTGTATATAGCAACAACGTTACATGATGACCACGTGACCTCTCATCTATGCCCAGGTATTTCTCTTCATGTTAATATATTCAAAAGTGAGTGCGATTAAAAAAAAGTCACGTGACTCTTGATAATGATCATCGAGCCTATATTTTGTCCCTCCCCCACCATCACCACCCCTTGTCGACAAGAATATTTTAATTAATTAGGAGTATTTAAACAAAAAAAACTTTCTGTGTTAAAATTACAATAATTAGTTGCACTAAATTATTGTTTAGGAAAAAAATCGGCAAAATAAATTAACAATAAACAATAAAAGCAAAAACTTAGAAGCCGCACAAACAAGTGAAATGGTGGAGAGAAGATTGGAACTATCAAAAAATTGCATATTATTCTTTTTTTTTTTCTTTTAAAGCGCGGCGTTTAAATTGATTATATTTGTTCAAAATAATTAAAAAAAATGGAATGAAATGTGAAGAACGTTTGCAACAATTTCTTTCTTCTTTATTAATATATTTATATTTACTTATTTATTTATATTTATTCTCTATTTATAATAATGTGCGATTAAATTGGTTAAATTATATTTAAAAAAAAACAGAGTAAAATGTGAAGAAATTTTGCAATAAAAATCAAACGCGCCGTAAGATGATACGATGACATTGGGTTGACCTTGAGACGGTGCAGCGCGGCGCGGCGCATCAAAGTCAAATGAAAGCTAAATTATTTATTTAAAGGCGACTTTAACCTTTTAAGTGATTATACCAAAAGTGGTTATTCTCATGACAAAATTTTGAAAACTGAAAACTGCACGACGCGACGGTCAAGGTCAGATGGTCTAAGAAAAGTTCACATTATTTCCAACAAAAAAAAATTGATAGTGAAATGAAGAACATAATATAATGACATAACAACAAAGTGATTTGTGTATCGTTTTGTTTTACTTATTCCAGTCCTGTTCTAACTATCGGGCAGGTCATCTGACCTTGACTTATTTGTGTAAACCTTCTTCTCATCCTAACTATCCCAACCCATCGAGGAAGCTCATTTAATTTTGAATTATTTTTTGTCCATTCTTTCATTTTACTTCCCTGCGTCGCATCTCTATCTATCACTTTTGACCTTGAATTATCTGTAAACCCTTTTTATTTTACTTCTTCTCGTCCTTGTGCTACACGGAAGCAATTTAATTTTGAATTTTTTGTTCACTCTTTCGTTTTACTCCCTCTCGTCGTATCTGCCTATCAGGAAAGTGATTTGACCTTGAATTATCGGTAAAGCTTTTTATTTAATTTTCCTGGAATTATCTACCTATCAAGTAGATCAATTTGACATTAACTTACTCTTGTACCATTTTATTTTAATTCTTCGCTTCCTATCCCACCTCTTAAAAAAAGGTCGTTTGACCTTGAAGTATTTGTGTAACATTTTATTTTACTTCTTCTCATCCTACATCTACCTATCAGAGAGGCAATTATTGATATATTTATTTTCTATTTATAATAAATCGTATTTTTCGTAATTTTAGAATTTCTTTGTTGAACATTTTTTGTCAATAATTTCGGTCCTTATATTTTAAATAAATATTCGATATTTTTATAATTTTTTTGAGATCCAAAAATAGTCAAAATTTGTACCATTTTATTTTACTTTTTCTCGTCCTATCTACTTAACAGGGAGTTAATTTGACCTTGAATTACCTTCCCAAAAGTTAGCAGCAATTGTTAATTTGAGTTTATATTTGCAACAAATCGCATTTTTCGTAAGAATCTTTTTGTCGAAAATTTGCTTTTTTATTTTTTTAATTTTTTTTTTCAATAATTTCGGTCCTTATATGTTGAGATCTACGCGAAATAGGTAAAGTAATATTTCAACTTTAATCATTAGCAAAAGGGGGGAAAGAAATTTTAAAACATCGAGTTAACTGTTAAAAATTAACGCAAAAAAATTAATTAATGATTAAATTTGAAATATTCACAGTTTCAGGTTTAGCAAAACTGTCAACTAAGAAGAAAAAAAAGGCCGCACAATTACGAAGTATTACGATCAATTAAACATTTTTATAATTACTTCGGTCATTAAATAATTTTCTTAATTTCTTAATGATTCATTAGTAAATCCACCAGTGACGACATTAAGCTAAGTATACATATTAATGAATACTCCTGAAATTTCCGGTCGACTATAAAACTCATTCTCACTCTCTGATTACACTAACTAGCTGATTGATTTGATTTCCCTTTTTAAACTCAGTCAGTATCAGTACAGGATGTGACAAAGTGCGTTTCTAAGCGTCCGGGTCCAAAGATCAACGTGCCAAAACTGCCGGAGCGTCTCGCACAAAAACATTTAATGTGCGAGCACGTTTTGAATATAATATGATGCAGCATTCTCAAGTAAGTTCAAACGACTTGGATGTCATTTGTCGGCACGGAATTCCCTCTGTTAAAAACGTTAATTTTGCGGTAAGTTCCAACAACTGAAAGGGAATTTGTCCTGCAAGCTAACCAGACGTAGGTAAATCGTGCTAGGCAATATCCGCCTCAGTTAAACCGTGTCGACGACCGTACTTGCGAAACGCTCACAACTTTATTAATTTTTTTTTAATATAACCAAATTTTCAATTTTTTTTTAAATTTTTTTACCTTCGTATTAAGTTGGAAACTCATTCTAACTCGAATAACTATGATGATATTGATGATTGTCCTTAATTAGGTGGGTTGTATAAATCGTAATTTTTTTTGCATTTTCGATCTGCTCTATTAATTAAATATATATTTTAAATCATTGATGAGGAAGAGGAACGAACAACAGGGTCGCGTTCAGAAATTGTCCAGCAGGAGCGTTTAAAATGGGAAGCAAAATACACAAAATCATTTACTCGAGAGAGAAAGAATATTACCCAGAGCGCGCTCTTTTTTTATTCCTGAATGGGCCCCAGGGGTTGCCTGTTTCATCTTACGTATCTCATTTGCCATTCTCGAACGATTCTTCAAATTAATCAAATTGTTTGAATTAGTCATATTATTATATCGGGTGTCTACTCAACAAGGGTGGCAAAATGTGTGTTCTTTTGTTACAGGTGTATAACTTTACGGTGAAACAAATTGGCAATTTCAGAAAACGTTTCTGTACAATTTCAAGGGCGGCAAAGAAGAAAGGGACGACCAAAACGTATCGTTTAGTGCAGTTAGTGTCGAACGTAATTCTTAGCGGTCGGAGTCAAGTCGACGAGAGCGCCTCTTGCGGTCGGTCGGCGGGCTCGTTGTGGCCATATAAGAAGAAGTGAAAACGGACATAATGAGACCGGACAACTTACGAGTATAGAAGTGGCTCTACAGTTACAACGACGGACAAGAAACGCATTCAGCAAAACCACTCGCAGCGAATTAAATCGGTGGCTGGTTTTTCTTACGCGGACCGAACCCGCAATTACGCCGGCATAAAATTAAGCGGGGCATTAATTAATTAAGTTCTCTATCAGTTTTCTGCACCTCTCGCAGCGGCGCAAAAAGAAAAAAAAACAAACTTTAACGAGCGCAATGAAAATATGAACGGGAAAATTGGGCACGTGTAATTACCACCGCCGTTAATTATTAATTTATTTTTTTGGTTATTTTTTTTTTTTTGACGGCGAAGAAACGGTGAAAATACCAGGCAGCGAGCAGGAGGGAATTTAATAACAACGCGGAATATAAAACGTAAACCGCTTCAGCGCGGAGGTAAATTTAATTAATTCCCGTTTAAAACCGGCTACGTTCGCTTTTAAATTGAATTAAAACGAAATTACTCACTCACTTTTGTTTTGCGGCCGCTTAAAACTAAAATAAACGAAAGTATTCTTAAAATAAACTACGATCAAATGGAATCTTGAAAGAATTCCGAAACTAAACTGCTGTTGTAATCGTAAACCAATTAAAAAAAAATCATTTGGCCATTACTCGAACTGAGATCTAAATACGAATGGGTTTTGTTCTCAATACACGAAGGGAGATCAAAAACGTGCCAAAACTGCCAGAGCGTCTCGCACAAAAACATTAAATGTGCGAGCACGTTTTGAATATAATATGATGTGCTGATTCTCAAGTAAGTTCAAACGACTTGGGTGTCATTTGTCAGCATGGAATTCCCTCTGTTAAAAAGGTTAATTTTGCGTAAGTTCCAACAACCGAAATGGAATTTGTCCTGCAAGCTAACCAGACGTAGGTAAATCGTGCTAGATAACATCCGCCAAATTTTCAATTTTTTAAAATTTTTTGTTACCTTCTTATCAAGTTGGAAACTCATTCTAACTTGAATAACTATGATGATATTGATGATTATCCTTAACTGGGTGCATTTTATAAGTCGTAATGGAATGGAAATCGCAATGAAACGGAAATGGAATATTGAAAGATTTCTGGAACTAAACTGCTGCTGTAAACGTAAACCAATTAAAAGAAAATCATTTGGCCATTACTCGAACTGAGATCTAAATACGATGGGTTTTGTTCTCAATGCACGAAGGGAGGTCAAAAACGTGCCAAAACTGCCAGAGCGTCTCGCATAAAAACATTAAATGTGCAAGCACGTTTTGAATGTAATATGATGTGCTGATGTAGCATTCTCAAGTAAGTTCAAACGACTTGGGTGTCATTTGTCAGCATGGAATTCCCTCTGTTAAAAAGGTTAATTTTGCGTAAGTTCCAACAACCGAAAGGGAATTTGTCCTGCAAGCTAACCAGACGTATAGGTAAATCGTGTTAGACAACATCCGCCAAATTTTCAATTTTTTTAAATATTTTTTTACCTTCTTATCAAGTTGGAAACTCATTCTAACTTGAATAACTATGATGATATTGATGATTATCCTTAACTGGGTGCATTTTATAAGTCGTAATGGAATGGAAATCGTAATGAAACGGAAATGGAATCTGAAACTAAACTGCTGCTGCAATCGTAAACCAATTAAAAGAAAATCATTCGGCCATTACTCGAACTGAGATCTAAATACGAATGGATTTTGTTCTCAACACACGAACGGAGGTCTAAAAGAAATCAGTCTTTAAAGATACTCGAACTGAGGTCTAAATACGAATGAGTTTTGCTCTTAATTTAATACACGAACGGAGTTCGAAAAGAAATCAGAAGTCATTATTATTAGGTACTCGAACTGAGGTCTAAATACTAATGAGTTTTGCTTAATGCACGGACGGAGGTCGCAAAGAAATCAGTCATTACCATTATTAGAACTGAGGTCTAAAATACAAACGGGTTTTGCTCAGTACATAGACGGAGGTTGAAAAGAAATTAGAAGTCACTATCATTAGGTACTCGAACTGAGGTCTAAATGCGAATGAGTTTTGCTCTTAATACACGATCGGAGGTCGAAAAGAAATTAGAAGTCATTGTCATTACATACTCGAACTGAGGTCTAAATACGAATGAGTTTTGCTCAATGCATGGTCGGATATATTTGTTTTCTATTTATAAATCGCATCTTTCGTGATTTTATAATTTTTTTGTCGAAAATTCGCATTCATTTTTTTGTCAATAATTTCGGTCCTTATATTTTTAAATAAATTTTCGATATTTTTTTAATTTTTTTGAGATCTAAAAATAAGGCAATATTATTTACCATTTTATTTCATTTCTTCTTCGTCCTATCTACCTAACAGGGAGTTAATTTGACCTTGAATTCCCTTCCAAACGTAGCAATAATTTGATTTTTTTTTGCAATATATCGCATATTTCGTAATTTTAGAATTTCTTTGTCGAAAATTCGGATTCATTCTTTTTTCCTTAATAACTCCAGTTCTTATATCTTAAATAAATTTTTAACATTTTTATAATTTTTTTGAGATCTATGCAAAGTGCTCAAATTGTGTAACATTTTAAGTTACTTCTTCTCGTCCTGTCTACTTAACAGGGTGAGGTCATTTGACCTTGAGTTACATTCCAAAAGTTAGCACCAATTGTTAATCTGATTTTCTATTTGCAATATATCGTATTTTACGTAATTTTAGAATTTTTTCTCGTTGAACATTTTTTGTCAATAATTTCGGTCCTTATATTTTAAATAAATTTTCGATATTTTTATAATTTTTTTAAGATCTAAAAATAAGGTTAAATTGTGTACCATTTTATTTGATTTCTTCTTCGTCCTATCCACCTAACAGGGAGTTAATTTGACCTTGAATTCCCTTCCAAACGTAGCAATAATTTGATTTTCTATTTGTAACATATCGTATTTTTCGTAATTTTACAATTTCTTTGTCGAAAACTCGCATTCATTCTTTTTTCCTTAATAATTCCAGCTCTTGTATTTCAAATAAATTTTTAACATTTTTATAATTTTTTTGAGATCTATGCAAGGCGCTCAAATTGTGTAACATTTTAAGTTACTTCTTCTCGTCTTGTCTACTTAACAGGGTAGTCATTTGACCTTGAGTTACATTCCAAAAGTTAGCAGCAATTGTTAATCTGATTTTCTATTTGCAACAAATCGTATTTTTCGTAATTTTAGAATATCTTTGTTGAACATTTTTTGTCAGTAATTTCGGTCCTTACATTTTAAATAAATTTTCGATATTTTTATAATTTTTTTGAGGTTCAAAAATAGTCAAAATTATGTACCATTTTATTTTACTTTTTCTCGTCCTATCTACTTAACAGGGAGTTAATTTGATCTTGAATTACCTTCCCAAAAGTTAACTGCAATTTCTAATTTGATTTTCTATGTGCAACAAATCGCATTTTTCGTAATTTTAGAATTTCTTTGTCGAAAATTCGAATTTATTTTTTTCCCTGATAATTCCGGTCGTTGTTTTTAAAAAAAAATGTTACATTTTTATAATTTTTTTGAGATCTATGCAAAGCGATCAAATTGTGTAACATACATTTTAAGTTACTTCTTCTTTTTTTGCTCTTAATACACGTACGGAGGTCGAAAAGAAATCAGAAGTCATTATCATGACGTACTCGAACTGAGGTCTAAATACGAATGAGTTTTGCTCAACGCACGGACGGAGGCCGAAAAGAAATCAGTCATTACCATTACTAGAACTGAGGTCTAAAATACAAATCAGTCATTACTCGAACTGACGTCTAAAATACGAATGAGTTTTGCTTAATACACGGACGGAGATCGAAAAGAAATCCCTCATTATTCAAACTGACGTCTAAAGCGTTTTGCGAACGGAGATCGAAATAAAATCAATCATTATCATTACTGGAATTGAAGTCTAAATAAGAATAGGTTTTCTTCAATACACGGACGGAGGTCGAAAAGAAATCAATCCACAACTGAACCAATAAAAGTCCAGTTTTGTAACCTATTTACAATCGGACCGTCATCAAAACGAGTGCAAAAATAAAGCCATATAAAAAATACTACGTTCACATGCGTAAATAAAATCGTGAACGGTTCACTTAGTCCTTTCACTTTTTTTTTTTAATTTCGCGCAAACACAAGCGCCACTTCTCGTCGCACACCCGAGTAAACTAATTGATCCGAATTTTCGGCCGCGTCGGAATAAAACGGCTACAAAATGAAAGTCTTTGTCAACGGCCGAGCTTTTCCAATTAATCTTAATTCGGGCGCGCGGACCGACAACTAATCCGCGTCGAATGATTGATCATCGCCGGTTGGTGAAAAAAAAAAAGGGGAAGCGCCGAGCCGCGTGCTCGCGGCGCCCCCTCGGAGTTTCCGGATCAAATCGAAAAAAAAAAAAATTATCCAATCCTTACCTTTATTTGATAGGAATTCAGCTTGTTCCTGGGCAACGCGTTGAATGAACTGAAGTCCAATCTGCGCGTGAAAATACCGTTCGCTCCACCGGCGACTCTGCAAAAAAAAGAAAGAAACTTAATTAGATTAATTAACTTAACTGTTGTAATGGTTCTACATTCCAAAAGCGATCGCTTACCTATTACGTGCTTAACTTATTTCTGACAAGGAGGACCTAACAAGTGAAAATCATCTATGGTCACATCTGTCCCCCAACTTTTGAAACAGTCACATCCGCCCCAAATACTCAAGTACTGCCGTCTTATAAAAATGCAACAATTAAACAATTAAAAAAAATAAATTAGATAGGCCAAAATTGTCTTTTAAACAGTAACAGATAGAGGTGGACGTTTCAGGTTTTTAGTAGCAATATACCGGGTGTTTGAAATTTGCTAATACAAAAAAAAATGGGTGAATTGAAGTCTTCGGCAAAAAAAATTCTAATAAAAGTCCTTTAGTTTTCGAGATAAAAATTTGGCCAAAATTGTCGCTGCTGCGCCACTGAATTAAGGTAACTGTCACAACAGTCACAAATCGGTACATTGTTATTACCAAAATGAAAGCCGCTTACACAAATAATGAGGATATGACGGATATAGTGTCATTTCATGGGAAAAAAAAACAAAAAATAAAAAGAATAATAAAAAAATTAAACATGTTTTTTTTTAATATTTCTTAGCACTTCCAGATGCCACAGTTTTTTTTTGTACTAGCAATTTCCAAACACCCTGTATAAAAAAATCCGCACTGGGAAAAATGTCGCCCTCTTGAAACAGCGTCCCTCAAGGCTCCATTCTAGATCCCTTGTTATTCTGTTTGATTCACTTTTAAATTACCTATCTATTAAAATTATGGATCTTGTAAATTAATGTCGCTTGTAATGTCGATCACGTTGAGAATGCCTTTCACTCTTCAATCCAAGTTCTTGGCATTTTAATTTTTAAATTTCAAAACGATACTGGCGTTCGCTGCGTTGCTCTAGGAGTATCTCCATCTCATTTCATCCCGTGAGGTTAAAACAAGATGAAGATACACTGAGTGCACACAGTGCGCACCAATCGAAAGGCTTATTTCTTTTTAAATGAAATTAATTAATTTCATTTTTTATCTGTATTTAAATTTAGGAAAATAATAATAAAAATTCAATAAAAATGAAGAGCAAACGATCTCAAGGTGAGTTCAACGTAACTAATCCAATTGAATCGAACCGATCCTCATTTAAATAAGTCCAATTCAGGAAAAACGTTAAAAAATTAAAACCAATTTTCAAAATCAAGATTCTCTCTCGAAACTCATCTAAGTAAACGCGACCCAAAAAAAAAGAATTAAAAAAATTGAAACTGTAAGATTTTTAGAAATTAAAATTCAATAAATTAAAGATAAATAAATTAAAATAAGTGCCGCCCATTTCAAGGTCAATTCAATCTATCTAATTAAGCGCAGCACCGGGAAAAAAATTAAACCCAAAGAAATTTTGGAATGAATTAAATAAAAATTAAGTGCAACCCATTTCAAGGTCAAGCGAAGCCCTCTAAGTAAGCGCAGCCTTACAAAAGAATTAAAAAAAAATAAAACTAAAACATTTTTAAAATTAAAGTTCAATAAAAATGAAGTGGAAACCAGTCAATCCAACCTGTCTAAATAAGCGCGGCCTCAGAAAAGAATTTAAAAAAATTAAACTAAAAATTTAAAGCTCAATAAAAATTAAATGTAGCCCTTTTCAAGGTCAACCAAGCTTATCTAAGTAAGCGCAATCCCAAAAAAAATAATTAAAAAATAAGCCCAGCCTGAGAAAAGAATTAAACAAAATTTAAACTAAAAACTTATAGCTCAATAAAAATTAAATGCAACCCTTTTCAAGGTCAACCAAGCTCATCTAAGTAAGCGCAATTCCAAAAAAAATAATTAAAAAATAAGCGCAGCCTCAGAAAAGAATTAAAAAAAATGTAACTAAAAACTTCAAACTCAATAACAATTAAATGCAACCCGTTTCAAGGTCAACCAAGCTCATCTAAGTAAGCGCAATCCCAAAAAAAGAATTAAAATATTTTAAACTATAAAATTTAAATTAAATTAAAATTCAATAAAAATGAAGAGCAAGCCATTTCAAGGTCAAGACAACTCATCTAAATAAGCGCAACCCCCAAAAAAATTAACGAAAAATGTTAGAATTTAAAATTCAATAAAAACTAAAGTCCAATTCATCTCAAGGTCAACTCAACCAAACTAAAGAAATCAAATCAACCCAGATCAAATCAATTCAACTTCATTTACCCAATGCAAGGAAAAAAGTCCAATTCATCTTGAGGTCAACCCAACCCAACTAAACAAATCAAATCAACCCAGATCAAATCAACTCAACTTTACCCAATGTAAGGGAAAAAGTCTGATACATCTCAAGGTCAACTCAACCCAACTAAACAAATCAAATCAACTCAACTTTACGCAATGCAAGAAAAATGTCCAATTCATCTTGAGGTTAACGCAACTCAACCTAAATAAGTCCAACACAAGGAAAAAAAATAAATCCATCACATTTGATCGAGTTGAACCCAACCTAAGTATGTCCAACTCAGAAAGTTGATTTGTAATTTAATGTCTCCCCTTGATATTACAGTGACAATGTCAAATTAAACCGCAGTTCGTTCTTTAAAAAAAGGAAAAAAAATGAATGATGAATGGGTGGCTCGAAACTGGCATACCCAACAACGTTTAATTTCACTTATATGTCAACCCTCTTGAGCTGTTTATTTATTATATCATTCGTGTGTAAGCCAACGCGTGAGTACTCTCGCCGACATCCAATTTTATGGGCCCTAAACTTTTTTTTAATTTTTTTTCTTATTTTGCGTATTACATAACTGACTGTTTACATTTATGTATAGGTTTCTTCTCCTTCTACTATTTTACGTATAGGCTTCTCCTTCTATTAACTCGCGCTTCATACTATATTGCCAAATTCGAAGTTAATTGTTTTGCAATTTGTCTCTCCTTCCTTTACCAATTTTCATTTACTCCAATTTATGCAATTGATTTTATCCTTCGCAGTCACTACTGCGCTTAACAGTTACAGGCAATAACAATACAAACAGTTGGGAAAACTGCGAAGCACTAGAGATGTTCAAACTAATCAGCTAAATCGATTCATTCTGAACATGTGGATTCAACTTAATTAAAAAAAAAAAAAAAATTGAGCCGGAAAGCGCGGGAGATTTTTTCCGCTGCACTGTATCATCGACTCCGACAGGTAAGTTATGGGGGCAGTGTTTAAGTGGGTAATTTAATAACAAGGTCACGTGGAACACAAGGTTAAATTAACAATAGCATTGTTCAAAATAGTTAGCTGAATCGTTTCAATTTGAACATGTGGAACCGTCGGAATTAAAAAAAAATAAGCTGTAAAACGTAGGAGATTAGAAGATTATTTCCGCTGTCCTCTATCATCGACTCCGACAGGTAAGTTATGGGGCGGGCCAACCTTTAAGTAAATTATTTGATAACAAAGTGACGTGAATAAACATCCAATAGTATTAGTAAAACAGTTAACTGAATCGTTTAAATTTGGACAGGTGGAACCGACTAAGTTAGAAAAAAAATAAATAAATAACTGAAACGCGTAGATTATTTCTGCTGGTAATCATCATCGACTCCGACAGGTAAGTTATGAGGCGGGTCAACCTTTAAATAAATTATTTGATAACAAGGTCACGTGGAATAAAAGATTAAATGAACACCCGGCAATCAATTACTAACAGTCAGAGTAAAATTTTAAAATTCTGTCAGTTAAAAATTAAGGATAAATAAAATTAGATTTAGATTGTTTTCTGTTCTATATTTTTTTGAGGTTCTTTTTATATCAATAATTACCACCGCTTTCTAACATTTGACAGTGTTTCGAAGAAATATGGCGTCGAGTTGCTTTGCCAACCCCCAACCCCCATACCTACGCCACTGGAAGACGGAAGGCGGAAATTGCTGTTACAAAACAGTATGTTTCGGCGACGCTTTTATTTAAAATCTAGAATCTACCCCTCATTTTCGCTTATAAGCTAGAAAGTGTTAGGACGAGGGAGCAAGTTTTTGTTAATTTAAGGAAAAATAAGTTCTTGTTAATTTTTTATACGCACCGCAAACATGAAATAAATTCAGTACCGCCTCAGTAATTTACCCCGAACACAAATATTATTTCAAATAAATATTTAAACAAATTTACAGCAAAAAGTATAAGCGATTAATTCTGCTGTGCTGTAACATCGACTCGGACAGGTAGGTTCTGGGGCAAGTCTAAATTATTTGACAGGAAGGTCACGTGAAATACCAGATTAAATGAACACCTCAGAGTATCAAAGTAATCAGTTAATGGTAAGGGAGTAGTTATTAAGTTTTATTTACAATTATTAGCATTAACATCCTGTTCGAGTTAGTTGGGGCTGTGTGTTACGTGGAAAAGCTCGCTTGATTATATCTAATAAATAACTAACTCACTTCCTTGAAAATAGGACCGAGTCCGTGACCCTGAACATAATCAACTCGCTCCACAAATTCCCAGAGAAACTAATTCGAATCACCGAAACACTACTAACAATACCCTTTTCACACGTACGCTCAAAGCAAATACGCAGCTGTCCATCGTCATCAACAACACGGAATTTAACCGATCTATTTAAATAAAATCCTTGGAAAATGTCGCCGAAGTTGCAAGAAGAAGAAGATAGAAAAAGCAAATATTATTTGATTTGTTTCGCCCGTCCCCAATTTCTAATAATAATTTAATTCTTGTTATTTTTCGATTACATTTTATTTGCGCCGGATTTCAACAATGATTCGAGGGGCGGAGGGACTAGCTCTACCTATCGAAACAAATAAACACTTTAACGATTCTGTTTTTTTTTTTCTTTTTCTTCTACCGTTCTTTTTAATAATTAGTTAACCCGAACGAGGGAATTCAGTTCAAACGAGTTTTGAATTCTTGTGTTTTCTATCTCTATCTCTAGATACACAGTTAGTCAGTTGCATAAGATGTAGCAGTAAATACTGTGGCAGTAATGCATAAGTTGAAAGGAGTGGTGGCATTCGAATTATTTATTTTAGATTACCATCAAGTTCTATTTTGATTCTAAATTGAAATTTCGAATATACCATCATGCCATCCATGCATCTATTCAATTTCAATCTCTTCTTATTTACAGTTAGGCTCATAGTCCAGTGATGCATCAGGTTTTTTTCTTCCCCCCCTCTTGATTCATTTGTTGATACCGTTGGTGAAATGGACACTAAAAGGTTTTTAATGTCGTGGTGTGGTTGGTTACGTGAAGGCTCGACTCGTTTTAATTGATTTTTGAAAAAAGGATGAAAAGAATTTTGATGAAAGGACCAAAACGAAAAAGATATTTGAATTCATCATCATCACCACCATCATCATACACACGTAATGCCTTACGGGAATTCGCTTCGTATTCTCAAGAATTAAATCTGTTGTGGTTGCTCGCCTGCATACAGCCAAGGCCATCCAGTCTCGACGATCCACTGACTCCTATTTAAATATACTTATCCTTGAAGGTCATAGCCGTACAGTCGTGTACTCGGCCGCGGCGTCGTAATTAGTTTCGACTAAACACTTGACTTACCCAAGCTCACATAATGTAAATAAAAGGGGTAGACAACTGGTTAATACGTTGTACGTTTTTATGAATACGCTCTCCCGATAATGCCATAGGTCAATACTTCTTGTTCTTCTTCTTCTTCTTCCTCTGGATTTCGTAACGTGATCATTTTATATAACAGTGTTGACTCAATTAATTACTGTGCGATCACTCACTCGAATTAATTATGCTTGGCTATTAAATATTGATTGACAATTGTGGTGAGGAAATCAAAACGCACAGGTTGGTTTGTTTATAAACTTGCACGCTGAAAAATTCCGTGAAGAATGGAAGATTTCGTGAACCGTGCTCTAGTGATGGATTACGTAATCCAATGAAATCGTTTGTATCATCACTCGAACTTAAATCTAAAAAGAACAGCCAATAAATGAGTTTCACTCAATGCACGGACTGAAGTTGAAAACAAATCAAACTACAAGCGAATCAATCAAATGAAATCGTGAAACTCGAACCGAGATCTAAAAAGAACAGCCAATAAATGAGTTTCACTCAATGCACAGACTGAAGTTGAAAATGAATCAAACCACAAGCGAACCAATCAAATGAAATCGTTTATATCATCACTCGAACCGAAATCTGACAAGAACAGCAAATAAATGAGTTTCACTCAATGCACAGACTGAAGTTGAAAACAAATCATACCACAAGCGAACCAATCAAATGAAATCGTTTATATCATCACTCGAACCGAGATCTGAAAAGAACAGCCAATAAATGAGTTTCACTCAATGCACAGACTGAAGTTGAAAACAAATCATACCACAAGCGAACCAATCAAATGAAATCGTTTATATCATCACTCGAACCGAGATCTGAAAAGAACAGCCAATAAATGAGTTTCACTCAATGCACAGACTGAAGTTGAAAACAAATCATACCACAAGCGAACCAATCAAATGAAATCGTTTATACCATCACTCGTTCCCAGATTTAAAGAGAACAGCCAATAAATGAGTTTCACTCAATGCACAGACTGAAGTTGAAAATGAATCAAACCACAAGCGAACCAATCAAATGAAATCGTTTATATCATCACTCGAACCGAAATCTGACAAGAACAGCAAATAAATGAGTTTCACTCAATGCACAGACTGAAGTTGAAAACAAATCATACCACAAGCGAACCAATCAAATGAAATCGTTTATATCATCACTCGAACCGAGATCTGAAAAGAACAGCCAATAAATGAGTTTCACTCAATGCACAGACTGAAGTTGAAAACAAATCATACCACAAGCGAACCAATCAAATGAAATCGTTTATATCATCACTCGAACCGAGATCTGAAAAGAACAGCCAATAAATGAGTTTCACTCAATGCACAGACTGAAGTTGAAAACAAATCATACCACAAGCGAACCAATCAAATGAAATCGTTTATACCATCACTCGTTCCCAGATTTAAAGAGAACAGCCAATAAATGAGTTTCACTCAATGCACGGACTGAAGTCGAAAACAAATCATACCACAAGCGAACCAATCAAATGAAATCGTTTATATCATCACTCGAACCGAGATCTGAAAAGAACAGCCAATAAATGAGTTTGACTCAATGCACAGACTGAAGTTGAAAACAAATCATACCACAAGCGAACCAATCAAATGAAATCGTTTATATCATCACTCGAACCGAGATCTGAAAAGAACAGCCAATAAATGAGTTTCACTCAATGCACAGACTGAAGTTGAAAACAAATCATACCACAAGCGAACCAATCAAATGAAATCGTTTATATCATCACTCGAACCGAGATCTGAAAAGAACAGCCAATAAATGAGTTTCACTCAATGCACAGACTGAAGTTGAAAACAAATCATACCACAAGCGAACCAATCAAATGAAATCGTTTATATCATCACTCGAACCGAGATCTGAAAAGAACAGCCAATAAATGAGTTTCACTCAATGCACAGACTGAAGTTGAAAACAAATCATACCACAAGCGAACCAATCAAATGAAATCGTTTATACCATCACTCGTTCCCAGATTTAAAGAGAACAGCCAATAAATGAGTTTCACTCAATGCACGGACTGAAGTCGAAAGCAAATCAAACAACAAGCGAACAAATCAAATGAAATCGTTTATATCATCACTCGAACCGAGATCTGAAAAGAACAGCCAATAAATGAGTTTCACTCAATGCACAGACTGAAGTTGAAAACAAATCATACCACAAGCGAACCAATCAAATGAAATCGTTTATACCATCACTCGTTCCCAGATTTAAAGAGAACAGCCAATAAATGAGTTTCACTCAATGCACGGACTGAAGTCGAAAACAAATCATACCACAAGCGAACCAATCAAATGAAATCGTTTATATCATCACTCGAACCGAGATCTCAAAAGAACAGCCAATAAATGAGTTTCACTCAATGCACAGACTGAAGTTGAAAACAAATCATACCACAAGCGAACCAATCAAATGAAATCGTTTATATCATCACTCGAACCGAGATCTGAAAAGAACAGCCAATAAATGAGTTTCACTCAATGCACAGACTGAAGTTGAAAACAAATCATACCACAAGCGAACCAATCAAATGAAATCGTTTATATCATCACTCGAACCGAGATCTGAAAAGAACAGCCAATAAATGAGTTTCACTCAATGCACAGACTGAAGTCGAAAACAAATCATACCACAAGCGAACCAATCAAATGAAATCGTTTATATCATCACTCGAACCGAGATCTGAAAAGAACAGCCAATAAATGAGTTTCACTCAATGCACAGACTGAAGTTGAAAACAAATCATACCACAAGCGAACCAATCAAATGAAATCGTTTATATCATCACTCGAACCGAGATCTGAAAAGAACAGCCAATAAATGAGTTTCACTCAATGCACAGACTGAAGTTGAAAACAAATCATACCACAAGCGAACCAATCAAATGAAATCGTTTATACCATCACTCGTTCCCAGATTTAAAGAGAACAGCCAATAAATGAGTTTCACTCAATGCACGGACTGAAGTCGAAAGCAAATCAAACAACAAGCGAACAAATCAAATGAAATCGTTTATATCATCACTCGAACCGAGATCTGAAAAGAACAGCCAATAAATGAGTTTCACTCAATGCACAGACTGAAGTTGAAAACAAATCATACCACAAGCGAACCAATCAAATGAAATCGTTTATACCATCACTCGTTCCCAG
The DNA here is from genome assembly GCA_036172665.1 of Prosopocoilus inquinatus. Classification (NCBI taxonomy): domain Eukaryota; kingdom Metazoa; phylum Arthropoda; class Insecta; order Coleoptera; family Lucanidae; genus Prosopocoilus; species Prosopocoilus inquinatus. Next base: position 8,505,939 of record CM069871.1, on the reverse strand, counting down.
ATTTAAAGAGAACAGCCAATAAATGAGTTTCACTCAATGCACGGACTGAAGTCGAAAACAAATCATACCACAAGCGAACCAATCAAATGAAATCGTTTATATCATCACTCGAACCGAGATCTGAAAAGAACAGCCAATAAATGAGTTTCACTCAATGCACAGACTGAAGTTGAAAACAAATCATACCACAAGCGAACCAATCAAATGAAATCGTTTATACCATCACTCGTTCCCAGATTTAAAGAGAACAGCCAATAAATGAGTTTCACTCAATGCACGGACTGAAGTCGAAAGCAAATCAAACAACAAGCGAACCAATCAAATGAAATCGTTTATATCATCACTCGAACCGAGATCTGAAAAGAACAGCCAATAAATGAGTTTCACTCAATGCACAGACTGAAGTTGAAAACAAATCATACCACAAGCGAACCAATCAAATGAAATCGTTTATATCATCACTCGAACTGAGATCTAAAAAGAACAGCCAATAAATGAGTTTCACTCAATGCACGAACTGAAGTCGCCACAAGCGAACCAATCAAATGAAATCGTTTATATCATCACTAGGACCCAGATCTAAAGAGAACAGCCAATAAATGAGCTTCACTCAATGCACGGACTGAAGTCGAAAGCAAATCAAACAACAAGCGAACCAATCAAATGAAATCGTTTATATCATCACTCGAACCGAGATCTGAAAAGAACAGCCAATAAATGAGTTTCACTCAATGCACAGACTGAAGTCGAAAACAAATCATACCACAAGCGAACCAATCAAGGTGCACTTTTATAACTAACCGTAACCAAAATGAAAACGGTATTTACGAGTATTTAATATACACTATAGTCGGGCCGCCGAAAAAACGGAGTAATAAAACTGCGTGATATACACGTGATTGCTGTTTCTGTGAGCTAAGTACCGACAGATTTACACTAGCCTACAATGTCGCTCACTCTGCAGAGTAACAACGTGGTCATATTTCCAGTAGTTCGTATTTTTCCTATTTTTAACAAATTGGCGTTATTATTAATCAGTCTTTCTTAAGACTTAATTTAATATTTGAATAAAATAGTAGTAAGTGGTAATTTCTGGTGTTTGATGTAAATACGGCTTTCCGTGTCGGTGTCACAAGAGCAGCGCGTGATCACTCCGTTTCTTCGGCGGCCCGACTGTACCCTCTCATATTTTCTTACGTTTCCTCTCCCTTTCGTCCTAAGCATACTTATAACAAGTTGCCAAGTTGTAGTAAAAGGGTTAAATTAAACAGTAAAAGAAAGTTAAAGCAATTACTTTTAACGATCATCAATTTCAAGTTATATCAGTTTATGTTCTTGTTGCTGCGCTAAACGTACTTACCTACATTAAAAAAAAAGATGGAAGGAATAATGAAGAAATACAACGAACGAATGTCTTGTTTTTTCTTACTTCTTTCTAACTTTATAGTAGTATGCATTACGCTGCTAATAATAGCGTAATAATAATGGGATAGGTCTGGTTTATACATAATTGAATTAAAATATGTGTGTACGCGACGTACCTAGCATAATAAACGAGCGATAGTAATTATTCCAAACTGACCTTTCACAATCGCATTTGCTTGCAATTACGAGCGTTCAATAAGAAACTGCACTCGTGCTATAATTTAATTATTTTTGCTTTAACTGAATTCTATTTCGTTCCACGTTACGTTGGACGATGAAATTTTTGTTATTCCTTCTTGTCTTAAGGTCCATTTCATTCGTCAGGATTTCAAAGAGTTTTAGCCAGTTCAAATCAGTACTGATCATGAGCAGTGTGCAAGATCAGATCTGAATTCCATACCCCGCATGATTGGAACAAGTCAAACGGTTGAAATCAAAACGAACAGGCCTTTAGTTACGAGTCGGAGGCTTTTTGAATTATCGTCATGGTATCAAACGTGATTTGTGATTTTGTGCTTTATCTAATTAATGCCCGTATTACACGGTTGTATTTCTTATACAAAATTTGTGAGGTAACGACAGAGAATGGTCGAATTAACCAATAAACTTTCACTATGGTAACTTGTCTCTGTCACTTTATTCAAAATTTACACAAAAAATATCAACAGATAAAATAGCGACATCTTACGATCGCTTTTTGACCTGACATTGCAGTAGGATAGACAAATTGAAGCGGGATTTGCTCCTAATAAGTCCCCCATGCAAGGCGGCGAGCTACGTTTCTGCTGAAGAAGCCCCAAGCAGGGCTGAAACAGCTGTGCAGAGGCTGCTCGAGGTTTTCACTGCAATCAAAAACGATTTGCACAAAATTTTTACAAAAAATATCGTTGGGTAAAGCAGGCATTAAACTCGAAAGAAATCAAATTACTTTTTCGCTCCCGTTAAAAAAAAATTCGAGGAAATTTGCGTAAATAAACGAGTAATTTTTCAACACATCTTCAATAAGTTCTGCTTCTTCCTAGGGCATTAACTGTGCATGCATAATACCGGGTGATTAACGCAATTCATAATTAGAGGAGGCTCTGATTGTTGCTATTTTATGTTGTATGGCTGGATACACTAACAAATAAATAAAAAATTGACAGTTGTCTTATTTGAGGTTATGTTCGTGCTTTGTATAATCTTTTTTTTTGTATGGATGCTCCTTAAGGTGTTTTTTTTCGAATAATAGGGAAGGCTTCAAAAGAAAATCCGTTTATTATCTATTTATTATTCTGCCACTTAAAATTTCTAATTGCAAACTGCAAGCCTGTGTTGCCAACTTTTTGGTAAATATCACAGCCTGCTCTAATTATAAATTTCGCTGATCGCATGGTATTAAGGAAACTGACACCGGAGACACCCTGTACTGTTTAGTGCACGTTTATTATAAGAGTTCAACTTTATTATATTTGTTATAAATTATTAACGTAAGTGTATTAGATACTGACGATCCATTCCATCCACTTACATTGTTTGGCTGTGGTTAATTAAAATTATTGTAATTATTATTATTATACAGGGTTTGATTCTGAAAATTACAAATCGGGAGCAAATCGACGCGGTGATCGAAATTTCTTGAATTGTAAAATCTGTTTGAAGCTGAAAGTCGAAAAACGGATTAAATTTTGACGAGATGAAAATCACTAGAAAATCCGGGAGCCAAATATTCTGTTTCCGGAACTTATTCCAAGCGCATTAAAATCGAAATCAAATTGCAGGCGAATATAACACTAAAAAAAAAAAAATAAAGATCGTAATGATCTAACTTAATTCGAATGTGATCATTATCACTTGACAGTTGTTTGTTTCAATCTGAGAACCGAAATTTCTTCTTGCCTTGATTTCGAGTTACTGTGCAAGTCACTTGAAATAAAAATTCACTTATGCACGACGTTCAGTTTTAAATTCGGTTAAGTTCGGAAACGGGAAAATAAACGTGACAGTATCGAACGAAGGAAAAAAACAAAAACAAAAGTTGATAAACTAAAAAAAAAAAGAAAAGTAACAACAAAACAAACGAAATCGGTTAGAAGAAAAGAAAACAACAAAGGCCGATCTGACGACGATCAATCGACGGGATTAAAGTGTAAAATAAACTCGAACTGAGTTGAAAAAGAAAAACAAAAGACGATCGCACAAGACAAATGAAAACTATTAAAAGAGAAAACATCATCAGTATTAAAAATTGAATAAAACAAAGTGGAATAATGAATTTAAAAAAAGAAACAAAAGACCATCATTAATTAAATTAAAAAATTAAATTAAGACTAAAATAAATGATGAAGTTGAAACTAAAATAAAATTCTACTATAAAACTAGCAATGAATAGCTTAAACAGCGACATCTTACGATCGCTTTTTGACCGCAAGACGGCCATGCCTCGAAAATAAACGTAACAGTATCGAACAAAAGAAAAAACAAAAACAAAAGTTGATAAACTAAAAAAAGTAACAACAAAACAAATGAAATCGGTTAGAAGAAAAGAAAAAACAAAGGCCGATCTGACGACCGTAAATCGACGGGATTAAAGTGTAAAATAAACTCAGATTGAGTTAACGAAAGAAAAAGAAAAACAAAAAACGATTGCTTGGTAATAATAAAAAATAAAACCAAGTAAAATAATACTCCATCAAACAAAAGAATAGACAAAAACAGCAGATGATAAGTTGATAGTTAAAAAATAAAAACAAGACAAATGAAAACTATTAAAAGAGAAAACAAATTTCATCAGTATTAAAAATTGAATAAAACAAAGTCGAATAATGAATTAAAAAAAAAAGAAAAACCAAAGACCATCATTAATTAAGTTAAGACTAAAATAAATGATGAAGTTAAAACTAAAATAAAATTCTACTATAAAACTAGCAAAGAATAGTTTAAACAGCGACATCTTACGATCGCTTTTTTACCTAACATTGCCTCAGGATTGACAAATTGAAGCCAGTTTGCTACATAATAAGTCATCCCATGCAAGGCGGTCATGCCTGGAAAATAAACGTAACAGTATCGAACAAAAGAAAAAACAAAACCCAAAGTTGATAAACTAAAAAAAAAGTAACAACAAAACAAACGAATCGGTTAGAAGAAAAGAAAAAAACAAAGGCCGATCTGACGACGGTAAATCGACGGGATTAAAGTGTAAAATAAACTCGGACTGAGTTGAAAAAGAAAAACAAAAGACGATCGCACAAGACAAATGAAAACTATTAAAAGAGAAAACAAATTTCATCAGTATTAAAAATTGAATAAAACGAAGTCGAATAATGAATTAAAAAAAAAACAAAAAACAAAAGACACCATCATTAATGAAGTTAAGACTAAAATAAATGATGAAGTTAAAACTAAAATAAAATTCTACTATAAAACCAGCAATGAATGAATAGCTTAAACAGCGACATCTTACGATCGCTTTTTGACCTAACATTGCCTCAGGATTGACAAATTGAAGCCAGTTTGCTACATAATAAGTCATCCCATGCAAGGCAGCCATGCCTGGAAAATAAACGTAACAGTATCGAAAAAGAAAGAAAAAACAAAAACAAAACTTGATAAACTAAAAAGAACAAAGAACGAAACAAATGAAATCGGTTAGAAGAAAAGAAAAAACAAAGGCCGATCTGACGGCGATAAATCGACGGGATTAAAGCGTAAAATAAACTCAGACTGAGTTAACGAAAGAAAAAAAAAACAAAAGACGATCGCTTGGTGATAATAAAAAATAAAACCAAGTAAAATAATACTCCATCAAACAAAAGAACAGACAAAAACAATAGATGGTAAATTGATAGTTAAAAAATAAAAGCAAGATAAATGAAAACTATTAAAAGAGAATGTGAAAAATGTCGATCGGTAATAAAAATTCAATAAAACAAAGTCGAATAATGAATTTAAAAAAAAACATCATTAATGAAGTTATGACTAAAATGAATGATGAAGTTGAAACTAAAATAAAATTCTACCATAAAACTAGCAATGAATAACTTAAACAGCGACATCCTGCGATTGCTTTTCGACCTAACATTGCCTTAAGATTGACAAATTGAAGCCAGTTTGCTGCGTAATAAGTCATCCCACGCAAGGCGGCCATGCTCGTTGTTGAAGCATAATAAGGCTGAAACAGCTGTACAGAAGCTGCCCGAGGGATCCACTGCAATCAAAAACTTTTTGCAGCAACAGATTTTATAAACTAACATAAACTCAAATCGATTCAAGAGCACTGGAGAATTTTTAACTGCAAGTCTGAACAAAAACTAATCAAACTGATAGTTCAAATATACATAATATAAAGTCAAATCGAATCAAGAAAAGAAAAAGAAAACACAATTAAAAATAAAATAGAATAAAGATTGCCACAATATTAAATTTAACATTATCAATATCTACACCTGTTGTGTTGAAATTATTACTTAAATTTGAACGGGAGGGAGGGAGGGGGGGATTAATGGAAAATGTTTATTTTCTTATAACTGGTTGATTGTTGAACAACCCCTGATTTAACATGCGCATTCAAATGCCCGTGTCTTTGCAAAACAAATCGTATGCTTTCTGGGAACGTCCGGAATTTCCCGGACTGTGATTATAACATACGAAATGTATTTAACCTGATTGCAGTCAGGAAATCAAGGACTGTGATTGAGAAACCTTCGTGGTAAGATAAGCACATCCACTTCACAGAAGGCCATAAAGCAATTTCCTCTTTGCTCCATCACCCCCTCAAAATGATAAACTTCTGCATTTTCACTTTCTATTGGTAGTATCATCTCCCTCTCCCGATGATTAATTGAGTTAGCGATTCACTTCTTCACTTTTGAAGATTGATCACGTGCCATTCGAAACGGATAAGCTCCAGTTTACTCTTTTGTTTTGTTTTTTTTTTCTTTTGGAAGCCTTCTCCAGAAGCATTTCGGAAAGTTTCCAAACTTGAAATTTGCAACCATACACAGATTATGCTCGACTAGTTACAGATTATGTAACGAATCCGAACTTAAAATTAATTTAAAAAAAAGGCGTATCCTTGACCAGGAAATTTATAGTGATTTCGACCTTGAGTAGTACGAACTTAATTATATTTACCGTGGAGCGGACCGTTCGAAACTTACTTATATAAATTATCTTGCTGCCAGTTTCAATATGTTTTGGTGTAAAAATAGCCTGACATATCGCCGGAAAAATGCGATTTAAAATTGCGCCAGTTCGTTTCTGGTAAAACCAAGTCGTAAACACAGTGCTGCCACGAAAAACAATTAAATAGCTTTTTTTTCTAATTTATTTAACGTTCCACCGCGGTTTTAAAAGGAAAGGGAAAAGAATAATTTTCTTTTTCTTAGAACCGATTTAATTCGTTTTGTTTTACTTTTTTTTTATTATCTACTGATCATCCTATTTTTTGTGTTTTTTCGATTTGATTTCATTTGACATGTTTTTCGTTTTTTAATTATCAATTGATCGTCTTTTGTTTTTTTTTTTCCGTTAACTCACTCTGAGTTTATTTTAAACTTTAATCACCATTCTTGTGTTCTACTTTATTCGATTTGACTTTATTTTGTTTCTTAATATTATTAATTGATCGTCCTGTTTCTTTAATATTTATAGATTAGATCCTGTTGGGTCACGACGAAATTTGTCAATTTTTAAATCGATTATTTGACTTATTGTTAGTTTGATACATGTTTAAAATTTTTTTATTCATCATTTGTCTTTAGTTTATTTATTTATATTTATTTATTAATTTTTAATATAATCAATTCATCGACCTTTGTTTTTCATTTCTAATAACAGATTTTATTTGTTTTGTTTTTACTTCCTGGCTTTCTTGATTATCACTTGACCGTCTTTTATTTTTTTTTACTCGATTTTAAATTATTTTATTTTACATTTTAAACTCGTCGATTGATCGTCACTTTTTTTCAGTTTTTAATACTGATCGAGCTTTGTTTTCTCTTTTAGTAGATTTCGTTTGTCTTGTTTTATTTTTTAACTATCAATTCATCATCTATTGTTTTTGTGTTTTCTTTTGTTTGATGGAGTATTATTTTATTTACTTGGTTTTACTTTTTATTATTACCAAATGATCGTCTTTTGTATTTTTTTCTTTCGTTAACTCAGTCTGAGTTTATTTTACACTTTAATCCCGTCGACTGATCGCCAGATTAGACTTTATTGGATCATTTTGAATCAATCAATCAATCAATCAATCAATCAATCAATCAATTGATCGGCCTTTGTTTTTTCTTTTCTTATAAACGATTTCATTTGTTTTGTTTTTACTTACTCGTTTTCTTAATTATCTACCGATCATCTTGTCTTTTTGCTTAACATGATTTTTTTTTATTTTATTTTTTGATTATCACTCGATCGTCTTTTGTCTTTTTTTTGCTCGATTTAATATTATTTTATTTTACATTTTAATCCGATCGACTTTTTATTCAATTTATAATACTGACGAGGTTTGTTTTCTCTTTTAGTAGATTTCGTTTGTCTTGTTTTATTTTTTAACTATCAATTCATCATCTATTGTTTTTGTCTTTTCTTTTGTTTGATGGAGTATTACTTTATTTACTTGGTTTTATTTTTTATTATTAACAAGTGATCGTCTTTTGCTTTTGTTTTTCTTTCGTTAACTCACTCTGAGTTTATTTTACACTTTAACCCCGTCGACTGATCGCCAGGTTAGACTTTGTTGGTTCACTTTGAATCAATCAATCAACTGATCGGCCTTTGTTTTTTCTTTTCTTATAAACGATTTCATTTGTTTTTGTTTTTACTTCTTTTTAATTATCTACTGACCATCTTGTCTTCTTGTGTATTTTCTTCGGTAATTTTATTTGACACGATTTTTTTTTGTTTTTTAAATATCAATTGATCGTCTTTTGTTTCCTTTTTTTTTATTGGATTTAAAACTATTTTATTTTCCATTTTAATCCCGTAGATAAATCGTCATTTCTGGCTTTGACTTTATTTTATTTTTTACTTATTACATTTTTTATTTATTTTATTTTTTATTTATTATAGGAGTATTTTTTATTTATATTTAATTTTTATTATTGTATTTAATATTTATGGATTAAATTTTTATTTATGGCGAAATTCGTCTGTTTTTATATCGATTCGACTTCTTAAGTTTTACACAATTCTTAATTTTCGTTCTATCTTCATCGACGAATTCGACGATCGCCTCTTGTTTTCGTTTCATTCGCCTTGATTGTATTTTAGGAGTAATTTTTTTTCGTCCTATCTTCGTCGACGAATTCGACGATCGTCTTTTGTTTTCGTTTTATTCGACTTGACTAGTATTTTAGGAGTATATTTTATTTTGATAATAATCAATCGAACTGAAAACGTCTTTCTCTTATTAGAGCTGATTCAAATTTATTTAATACTCCTAAATTTTTTCGAATCATCTCCTTTTTATTAAATGATTGAGGCAGGCCTCCGCTAAACAAGACTTAATAACTCTGACCCCCTAAAAGACCCCTAGAAGTTCATCAGTTCACAGACCCTTAAAGGTTCATCGATCACTTTCAAGTCTTCATCGATCCCAAAGGGGTCGTTACCGATTGCGTTTCAGTTTCGAGTGAAACTGCGGCCTCTAATCAAAGGAAATTTACGAGATTTATAGCCGAGCGAACTTTTTTTTTGTTACAGCGATAAAAACATAAAAATGAAATCAATTTGATGAGCGTAAATTTAGTAAATTTCTTTCAAAAATATATCAGTGTTAACTGCACATGTACTAATAAAAAAAATTAAAAAACAAATGCAAATAATAATAATAATAATAACAATGGACTTTATTTGTATCTATTTATAAGTACACTTTAAGCAAATAGGAATATTCCATTAAGATTAAAGCTACATGACGGCCCATGTCCGTCTGGAACGTCACTAACTTTGGTTATAATCAAGGCCCAGACATAGTTGAGAAAATGCCCTCCAATCTACAGAGCGGATAGTGCTATGTGTTTGCAGGTGTGTGTGCCACAGTCGACCCGACGCGACCGTTAGAAATGTCCGCTCTACAGAATGGAGGACAATTTGCCCAACTGTATCTCGGCCTTGGTTATAATCAACAATCTTTTTTTTTTTAATAAATTTAAAGTAAAGTAAAAAGTGGATTGTGAGAACAGAGTCAAAGTGGATTGTGTGTTTCTTTCCGTTGGAAAAAAAAGGATGAATGCTTAAAATAGCAAAGGTTTAACCATCCGTTTCAGAGGAAATGCAAATTGGTCAACTGCAAAACTAGGAAAAAAAAAGTTTTTAATGGAAAATAACCGAAAACTAGTTGCTGTTAGCTTTGGTTTAGTTTTACGTTTACATAAAGCCTTAGGTACACATACCTATGTATACATGCATACATACAGTATTGGCCCGTTGGCTTTTAAACACCTTGATTCGTATTCGTTCTTGGCGGGCGCCCCGGACGACGTCTAATCTAATCTAATCACATGTGGGTGTGACTTGTCATATTTTTTCTTTATCTTTAGAGTGCGTTCCTTGTCGCACGCGTTATTCAAGTTCAAATTCATGTTCAGTTAGACTTTTGCCAATCCTGTATAAAAATGGTAGACAATCGAGATGACCGACCCCATGATAACCAATAAACGATGAAAATCGGTTTCGGCATTTAATTGAATGGCATGTTTTCCGCACAAATGAATAAAATAGCGCAAACAACGCAAACGAATTCGATGGAACACAAATAGTTATCAATTGTAAACACACAGAGTCGGCGCCGCCGCCGCCTCATTTTCCGAACTGATGTGATAATATCGAATCAACAGTCCAGCGTCGGACTCTATAAATTTCGGATAATTCATTAAACATGCAACGGCTCTTCTCGCCTAATTCCAGTGAAAACTGAAATCCATTTATTACGGGGAATTAACGTCGCACATGTGCGATTTGTTAGGGTGGGGGGGAGGTCGGGAGCTGTGTGAGTGAGCGCAAAATGCAAGCGGCAGATAATGCCAAAATCAATGTATGGACATACGCAATGCAGTCGATATCGGTCGGACCCGGGCGAAACCACCACCGTGTGCAACCCCTAAATACCAACCGACCCCGAAGGTCAGCCAAGGTCAACGCAAACAAAACCTCTCATGAATTAGTCAATATATGCAAGGTGGTGCGTGCGTGCAACAGTGGCGTCCCCCCTTCGTGAATCGAGCTCGATAACGCAGCGACCCCCCGGAGCTTTACGCAACGGAAATTCGGTTCAAGTAATTGCAATTAATTGCCGGCCGCCCAAATTTACCCCCCTCCCCACCCCCAAGAAAAAGACAAAAATAAAATTTATCCGCTGGCTGATGCTGATGAGAGAGGAAATGGATTGTCTGAGGAGGGATTTCACACTCAATCGAGCGGAAATCTAGATCAAATATAATTAGGTTCCATCGATTAGTAAACGCAATTACAAACTCGATCCAAGATAGCGCTTCTTTTTTTCCTGTCTGCACAGTCAACTGTTTATAACAACGTATTGCATAGCAATAGTACAAATTTGCATTTCCTGTGAAGCGGATGATTAAACCTTTGCTATTTTAAGCATTCATCCTTTTTTTTCCAACGGAAAGAAACACTTAATATACTTTGAGTCTGTTCTTAAAATCCACTTTTTACTTTACTTTAAATTTATTTACAAAGAAAAGGTCGTTGGTTATAACCAAGGCCGAGATATAGTTGGGCAAATTGTCCTCCATTCTGTAGAGCGGACAATTCTAACGGTCGCGTCGGGTGGACTAGGCTGTGGCACACACACCTGCAAACACATAGCACTGTCCGCTCTGTAGATTGGAGGGCATTTACTCAACTATGTCTCGGCCTTGATTATAACCAAAGCAAGTGACATTCCAGACGGGCATGAGCCGTCATGTAGTTTTAATTTTAATGGAATATTCCTATTTGCTTAAAGTGTACTTATAAATAGATATAAATAAAGTCCATTGTTATTATTATTATTTGCGTTTGTTTTTTAAATTTTTTTATTAGAACATGTGCAGTTAACACTGATGAATTTTCGCATAAAATTTACTAAATTCATGCCATTCAATTAAATGTCATCTCGATTGTCTTCCATTTTTATACAGGATTGGCAAAAGTCTAACTGAACATCTTGAATAATGCGTGCGACAAGGAACGCACTCTAAAGATAAAGAAGAAATATGACAAGTCGCACTTCTATGTGTTAGATGTCGTCCGGGGCGCCCGCCAAGGACGAATACGAATCAAAGTGTTTAAAAGCCAACGGAAGAATACTGTATGTATGTATGTATACATAGGTATGTGTACCTAAGGCTTTATGTAAACGTAAAACTAAACCAAAGATGCTGTTTTTGGTTATTTTCCATTAAAAACGTTTTTTTTTCTTAGTGTTACAGTTGACTAATTTGCCGTTCCAGTGAAGCGGATGATTAAACCTTCGCTGTTTTAAGCATTCATCCTCTTTTTCCAACGGAAAGAAACACGTAATCTACTTTGAGTCTGTTCTTACAATCCATTTTTTACTTTACTTTAAATTTATTTCAAAAAAAAGATTGTTGATTATAACCAAGACCGAGATATAGTTGGGCAAATTGTCCTCCATTCTGTAGAGCGGACAATTTTAACGGTCGCGTCGGGTGGACTAGGCTGTGACACACACACCTGCAAACACATAGCACTGTCCGCTCTGTAGATTGGAGGGTATTTACTCAACTGTCTCTCGGCCTTTATTATAACCAAAGCTAGTGACATTCCAGACGGACATGGGCGGTCATGTAGTTTTCATTTTAATGGAATATTCCTATTTGCTTAAAGTATACTTATAATTAGATACAAATAAAGTCCATTGTTATTATTATTTAATTAAATTTACGCTCATCAAATTGACTTCATTTTTAAGTTTTACCGTTGCAACAAAAAAAAAAGTTCGCTCGGCAATAAATCTCGTAAATTTCCTGTGATTAGAGGCCGCAGTTTCACTCTTTTTCAGTTTCTCTCCTTAATTACTATGAACTTAAAAATAATCTCCTCTGTATTAATCCATTAATAGTTCATTGACCCCCCAAATGACCCCTAAAACCTCGACAGATTTCACAAGTTTTCGTCAACCTCGTTGGGAACCCTTGGTCTGAGAGGGCACTACATTTGGACTCCAAAATACTGGCGTATTTCAGAATACTGCCGTTTATGTGTAGGGTCCTCTTCACGAAGCGGCCAGAATTAACACGCAGAGTTGCCGAATTTATCAATTTTCCTTAAAAGTTAAGGAAAACGCGTATTCGAATAAAACAGTGAACAAGAATGTACTAGAAAAAAATTAACTAGTAAAAAAATTAGAAGAAAAAAAACAATGAGTGAAAATATCTAAAATATAAAGTAGAGTTTTCTGATTATTGTTTTAATTTTGTTTAGTTAATTTCGTTTTTGAAGAAGCCCTCCTTCGCATTCGTGTGTTTTACCCACAAATACTTTTCTAGACACTTTACTAGATACTAAATCTAGAAGTCGTGAAGATTTTAAACAAAATATTTTTCGAAAGATTCGTGAGATTCGTTCGTCAAGAGAAAAAAATGTTTATACAGAAAAAAAAACTAAATTCAATCCAGCAAACAAAAAAAATCAATCGAAAAAATAAAACCGACTAAGGATGTTTATTAACGCAATTAGAAACAACGAAAAACCAAGGACGAAATGAAACAAAATGATGAACAAAACAATAAAAAGAGATTTAATTAGTCGATCAATAAATAAAACGAAAGAAAATTGATGAATGTAAAAATAAAGAAACTCAAGGGATTTATATATATTTAATACAGACATCTATGAGATTTTCCCTGAACTAAAAATTGTTGGCATCGACTTTCTATAAAATTTTGTTTTACATCACTCGCCAGGGCAAGTAGCCGAAAGCAAACAAAAAAGCTTTTAATCACGTAATCCAAAAATTGACCATTTGGTAGAGACATCTATGAGATTTTCTCTGAACTAAACATTTTTGACATCAACTTTCTACAGCAACAAATTTTGTTTTGGATCACTTGCCAGCGCAGATAGTCATAAAACAATCTAAAAAGTTTTTCAATCTTCATGTACCTAACCCAAAAAATTACCGTTTGGTAGAGACATCTATGAGATTTTCTTTGAACTAAACAATTTCTTCATCACCTTTCTATAACAGCAGCAAATTTTGTTTTGGGTCACTCGCCAGCGCAGATAGCCCAAAAGCAAACTAAAAAGTTTTTAAATCTTGGCGTACCTAACCCAAAAATTGACCGTTTGGTAGAGACATCTATGAGATTTTCTTTGAACTAAACATTTTCTGCATCACCTTTCTGTAACAGCACCAAATTTTGTTTTGCATCACTCGTCGGCGCAGGTAGCCCAAAAGCAAACTAAAAAGTTATTAAATCATCGGGTACCTAACCCTAAAATTGACCGTTTGGTAGAGACATCTATGAGATTTTCTTTGAACCAAAACATTTTTGGCGTCACCTTTCTATAACAGCAGCAAATTTTGTTTTGGGTCACTCGCCGACACAGGTGGTCGAAAAACAAACTAGAAAGTTTTAAATCTTGGTGTACCTAACCCAAAAATTGACCGTTTGGTAGATTTAGAATTTCTCTGAACTAAAAATTTTTGACCTCAACTTTCTACATTCCTATCCCTAACATACCTGCGAGACTCGCCAATCCGAAAGCAAACTGAAAAGTTTTTAATCACGTAACACAAAAATTGACCGTTTGAAAATTCATTAGATTTTCTCTTAACTGAACGTTTTTTGGAATTTGGATCAGTCGTCAGCGAAGATGATTCAAAAGAAAACTAAAAGTTTCATACCTTCACAACACTGAAAATATTGTTTCATGGCTACACGTTTTCTTCGATTCATCCAAGGTTGGTAAAACTGATGTTGCGTCTAGCAGGTTACCTCGTTCCCATTTAATATGCAGTTTGAAATTTCCAACCCTCAAAAGTAATACGTGACGTCACACGAAACTTCTGTCCGCCACAGTGAAGTAAAAAGAGTGAATTTTAATCAGTTTCCTAAAGCTTAATCTAATTCACTAAAAATGAAACCAATTTTATGGTCCTGTTGATCAAATAACGAAAAACAATAATAATAATAATATTAATATGCCCGATGGAATTTAACACGTGACGTGACGTAACGAGATACGCACCCTGTCCCCTCCGCTGATCAAGGCAACCTTCTAATACACAGTCCAGCTCTACCAACCTTGGATTCATCATTAAGTGGTGCCATCTGTGAACATTATCCCGAATTATACATTTTTACATGAAATTTTTACGTTTCATATGCGACATGTTCAAAACTTTGTAAACATTTTTGAAATAATTATATTAAGCCTTGATGTGACAAGTTGTAAGGGAAGGCCCAAGGGTTTACAAAAGTCCACAAAATTGATGGCAGAAAGGAAACAGGTGCAAAATAAACAAACAAAAATAAAGGATGAATAACAGAACGAAACAAAAAAATCAATTAAAAAATAAAACAAAAGAAGCTTTAATTGTTATACCATACCATACCATACGTTTCATTTTAATGGATGTAAAAGCATAGTCAGTTAGTCTTAAACCTGCTGCTTTCAAAATAAAGTGGACCATACGAAGCTATACTTTGCCTATTGTAATACAATTTTTAATTGATTTTTTTTCTCCGTTCTACTTGTGATATTATGAAATTTGTTTATTAATTCTTCTATTTGTTTTATACTATTTCTATATTATTATTATTAGTATCGTTATTAATTAATAGAGATTTCTCTTTTGTATTAATATTAGTGTTTCTGGCAATTTGGATACATTTCTAGTTCGTGTTTTGTGTGTTTTGTACTATTTTAAATTTACTTTTGTAAATTGACGTGTCCTATATATACATATTTTTTGGGACCAATAAATCTACTACTAATAAGTACAGTCATGCGCATCTTAATTTGTGTATAATGTCAAGTTGTAGTACTTAAGGTGCGCACGACTGTACGTACAGCCATTTGTCTCTTCACTTTTCATAAATTCTGCTTCATTTTTAGTGCACGTTACACAGGTCATGTGGGATACAAGAACACGGTACAGAATTGTCAGGTAATACGACGGCGCATTTGGTACGGGCGCACGAATGTAAGAAGCAGTTTAATACTTTAATGTGTGGTAGATGTTACATCACGCTCAAGGCGTAAATACTATTTTCTCTCGCACATTGATGTTTTGCGTCCCTGCCTTCAGCTATCTCTCTCGCACATTGATCTTACATTCTCCTGTACAAGCACATACCAATGCACCGTCGAATGCTCTGTCAGATCATCTATATTATTATGTACCGTAGTTACAAGATGTTTTCAAGATCTCGACATCTTGTAAAACATAAATTAAGTCAAGAAGGGCGTTGTGTTTCTTTCTTTCAACATTCTTAGATCACCTGTACTAAAAGTAATAATAATAAATCTTAATTTAAGTTTGTTTTCTGTAAGAACTAAATGGAAAGATAACGAGAGGTAAGTCGAGAGTAGTTGAGAGTTGACGACAAACCGAGCGTTCGGTTTAAAATCGAAACATTCGTCGTAGTAACGACGTTTTTCAATAAAATCCATTGCATTTCGTGAAAAGGGGGGTTTCGAAGGCGGAAATTAAACGTTCCGTTTTGGTAAACAGGAACTCGCCTATCGACTCTGACAGCGGCATTCTATTTTTAGAAGGCAAACGCCGGAGATAAGCAGAAACACAAATATCAAACGAGTTTTACGCGCGTTATTGTTGATCGGGAGGTTGATTTTACGGATTTTAATGGATCCGTCCTTGACTCAGAAACGACTACGACGACGACGAAGAAGCAACCGACCAAACAAACCCGCCGGCTAAAGTGCGGTGTGGAGAAGGAAAGAGAGAAGAAAAAAAAATTAAAGGTCACGTTACGGACGCTAGACGCGAGGCGGCGTAATATATAAAGCGGCAGCAGGCCATGGTCAAGGTGAAGTTTACGTTTTAGCACACGCAATAACGTATCTCAATTACCGTACGTTATAATTATGGCAGGATAGCGTGATAATTTTCACGTAATCTCCGTCAAACGCTTATCTGTTATGTGCATAATCCGCAACCATTATCCTGGGCGAATATCCGTTCTGCAAATGACACCCTCTGAATAGAAATGTCTGTTAATAACATGTCAGACGCTGTATAATAAATAAGCGCTGGATATTGCAGGCGTTAACGTCGTATACGGTAATTTATCCAACACATGTGTTGTTGTCATTTGAATTGAAAGACGAAACTATTTTTATTACTTCGGACGTCGTCTCTAGCTGGAAGTTATCATTATTCTATACAGGGTGCTTCAAAATAAGATAGTAGATAAAAAGCAAAGCAGAGAAACTGCAGGTAGGGGACCTAATCTCACTGCAATCAAAACCGATTTGCAACAATGTGTACGAAAAAATGCATTGAAAATTCAGATGTAAGTAAATTGACTGGTAATCACCGGAAAGCTATAGTGCGTCATAACAGCAATGAACTCTCGAGAGAAAAAAAAAACAAAACACTAGCGTTTTTACCTTGAACAGAAACTGTAAAACGTTTTTGTTATTTACAGTTTTTTGACGTTCTTTGCAAGAGCACAAGAAAATAAAAAAAACAAAGCGTTACCTTGAAAGCTCTCCATTCCAATATTAAATAAAAAGAAATTAATAACCATGCACAGTACAAAAACAAAATATCTCTAATTTTTGTTCTTAAAAGGTAATCACTCCAATCAAATAAAATAAAATGAATAGAGCTTTAGTACAAATAAAAACGAAAATTTTTTAATACTCTTCTGAACACTTTTTAATAATAAGCTCCGACGTACGTGAGTCATTCATCAATCGCGCGACTAAAGCGCGTAATGAGAAGATCACATCGAGTATCTGTTATAAAAAGCGTAAGTTACATCACATAATATTCGCTTTTTGTTGACACAGTGATACAATTTCTAAAACATACACTCGGAAGCAAAAAAAGTAGACAAATTACAGTTTCCTGTAATCATTCTTTCTGAAAATGATAGGGATTAAAGACGGCTTCACATATAACATTTTTTTAACAAATTTAAAAGCTTTCAAAATGAACAAGTTTAAAACTTTGGTAAAATCTGTGAATTCGTCCTTAATCTATGGCATTTTGAGAAAGAATAATTACAGGAAACTATTTTTTTTTTGCTTTCAACTGTAGATAGTTTAGTCAACACGATTTTTAAAACACGTGATGCATCACATTTCAATACAGTGATTAGCGCTATTCAAACGCTTTCCATTTAGGATTCTAAAGAGATTGTGGATTTTCGTCATGCCTCTGATATAAGTATTTATTTCTTGCAGTTGCGACCTTGGTAAATCCATGTCTCTAATAGGTCGAACACCTAACATACATTAAGGTAAAAAGAAAGAAACAAGAAACACTAAAATGAATCTTGGCAGCAGAGAAATTTCCCGTTAAAATCGAGGTTCGAACTCGAATCTCCTGGTAGCCTGTTAAACCAGAAGGCTGGGCTTCGAATCTCTTATCGTTGTAATTACTAACACGCAATTTCCATTTAAGTACGTCATAATACCCGATCTTCAAAACACGAACAAGAAAATCAATGATAAGTAAATACAAAGAAACATGAAACTCTAACTGAATCTTGGTAGCGGAAAAATTTCCGTCACAATTCGAGATTCGAATTCGAGCCTTCTGGCAGTCCGGCCAGGTGCTCTGGATGTTGCACCAGGAGACTCGGTTTCGAATCTCGACTCTGCCAATATTTCTTCTTTATATTATTTCTTTAGAATTTAATCTACACCAACTACGGTCAACTCCTGGATGCATTGAACTCGTTTAAAGTGAACTTCCGTGTATAGTGAACGAGTACTACCAAGACATTTTTTATTGTTTATTTCGACGTTGGTAAATAAGGAGTGTGCACGAAAGAATCTGACCATAAAAAATAAAACAAACCAGGAAATTTTTACAGTATTTATTACTTGAAACTAAAATTTATTTAAACTCTAACACTGTTGCAACGTATTTACATACTTACACAGTATATTTTTAAAAATTTTGTTGCAAAGAAATGATTCAGTTCTCTTGAATTGACTAAGAAAATGTAAAATGAAATTAATAAGAAAAATTGTGTTCAACGGTGAAGGCGATGAAAAAGGTTTTAACTCAGAGTGATGTTGCCTACGTTAGGAGGATCGCACAGAGGAGCACGCCTGGTACTGACCTTGAAAATAACTTAAGTAATAGTATTCGAAAGAATGAAAATTCGCTAACCTAATAACGGCCTACCATAAATTTGGCCAAGCGTAAAACGCAACGTGAAGAGCGAGACGCAGGTCAATAGGGGAGTTCCACTTCTAGCATGAAATTCACTGGAAAAGGGTATCTAAAAGCGACCAGTGTCAAAATATCGAATCACACTGGCAACAATGACAACCAACAATGGCTACTACATAATAAATTATTTATAGAAAGTTTTTGAAAAACGAGCTTTTATTTGCTTGCGCCCTTTTGGAAGTAAAAAATACACACACACTGTGAAAAACCTTTAAAAATCAAATCATTTGTTCACTTGTGTTTTTATACATATATATATTTCGTTTTTAACGTTAGGAATATTATTTGTTTTCTTTTTATAAAATCGATGGTTTAGAATGAAAATCCTTTGAAGATTAAATAAATCAAGCTTTCATTTGTTTCGTTGCATTTCGTCATTATTTATCACAAAGTATTAAAAAAGAATCGATCTTACAAATTACAGATTCAATTAATTCGATTACGAAATCTTCCGGTCAATCTATATTTGATTGCAGTGAAAACTACGAGCAGTCTCTGTACAGCTGTTTTTGGTTTGCCGTGGGAATTTCGAGCTGCGTTTCTGCTGACGAAGCCCTACATAAGGCTGAAACAGCTGTACCGAGGCTGCTAGAAGTTTTCACTGCGATCAAAAACGATTTGCAGCAATTTTTTTTAAAACTTTCATTATACTTTGACAGCAAGCATGGCCGCCTTGCATGAGGGACTTAGCAAACCCGCT
This sequence comes from Prosopocoilus inquinatus, assembly GCA_036172665.1. Taxonomy (NCBI): domain Eukaryota; kingdom Metazoa; phylum Arthropoda; class Insecta; order Coleoptera; family Lucanidae; genus Prosopocoilus; species Prosopocoilus inquinatus. Next base: position 8,486,422 of record CM069871.1, on the reverse strand, counting down.
TCAATTTGTCTATCCTACTACAATGACAGGTCAAAAAGGGATCGTAGGATGTAGCTGTTTTATCTATATTTTTAAAATCCTTAGCTAATGCCCGGTTTCTGAAACGATACATAACTTTAGGCAAACATAAATTGTTCTTGATAGATAAACTTTATGAAAAGTATAAATTGTTTACGTGGCTACGTGTACGCTTTATTGACAGATAAAGTTTTGAGAAACGGCTTTTAGAAGTTACGGTGAGTTTATCTTGAGTTTGTTTCTACATAAAGTTATGTATGGTTTCAGAAATCGGGTATAAAATTTCTATCTAACTTTTGGTTTTACAGTGGACATCAAGTTTTGGGTTTTTCCACTTTTTTTGAAAATCAATAACATCTTTAGCATTTAGTTTTCCTGAGTTTGCTTTACAATAGTCCAATATTTTTCGATTGGCCGCAGTTCAGGGCAGTTCGGCGAGTTACCGTCTTTGGAAACAAAAGTGATTTCTTTTTTTTTTCATACCGCATAGTAACTTTCGTAGGATAATGGCAAGTGGCCAAATCTGGCCAAAATACAGAAGAAATATTGTGATTTCTTATAAAGGGTAGCAGGCGTTTTTCCAAACACTCTCCTAAATAGATTTCGGAGTTGATGCTGCCCTTTGTCACAAAACTTGAACTTCTTTTGCCACAAGTGCAAATTGCTTGCCAAAATAAATATTTTCCAGCAGATTTAGAATTATTTTTTAGTTTGTATTTGTTGTCAACTTCACTGTTGTTTATAAGTAAAAAATTCTTGCTGAAAATACTTTTAACGTACGTTTCGTCATCCATTGTTACACAACGTACTTTTGTTAGGAAATTCGTATAGAGTTTTCTAGCGCAGGTCTTTGCCTTCTCATTTTGTTTTACATCCCGATTTGGGACTTTTTGAATGTTTTCAATCCGCATCTGTTTTTTATTTTTTGAATGAAGACGAAGATGATTTGACCATTTTCGCCACATCTCTCACCAACAAGTTTGGATTCCGTCTGAAAGCTTCGATCACTTTTCTTTCCGCATTTCTACATCTTGCACCTCGTTTTCTTCCGGATCCTGGCTCCCTATCTAGTGTCAAGTGTTCAGAGAAATGATTCAAAACGTTTGCAACTGTCGATTTCGGAATTTCTAGACGTTTTCCAATTACTCGAAATGATATTTCAGGATTTTCGTAATGCTTGCGCAAAATGTTTTTTCGGTTCTTCTATTCTTTTGATTTCACGTTAATATAATATATTTCTACGTTTTATTGTTTCATATTAACGTAAACAAACAATCGTTCGAAGATTATCCTATTATTGGTCGTGTAATAACGCCAGCTATCATATTTAAGTGGCCAAATTTTTTCGTGCACAGTTCTTACGTGCCCCGGTCGAGGGCATTTATTATGAATCACCCTGTATGTTATAATGAAGCTTATTGTGTCATATACTCGCGTAATACGTGATCTGTAACGTGTTATTTTACCGAAGGCTTTCCACAGAGCCAATTAAAATTTTTATGTCGTCGGTAATTGTAATTATCGATTAAATAAGCCTTAGATGGCGACTAATCTAAATACATTCTCAAATAGACAAGAAGTGTCCTCAAAGGAATTTCAAGATGTCGCACAGTGTGTCGAGCTGTGGACAAAAATCGATAATGCAATATTATTTTAAGGGACAATAAGATTTCAGTACTCACCAAATAATGTCTAAAAACTAAATAAAATCACTATTTCTTTGATTTCTTTGTTTTTTGTAACTATTTATGATATAGTTTTTGAAAGTTCAAGGACCGTATGCCACAGTAACATTTACGTATCATTGAATGTTACCTTACATAATCAACTAAAAAAAAAAAAAACTAAATAATTTTGACTATTAATCCTAACAATGGAGTCTTCTATTACAGATATGAATAATTTCAAACTAATTTGTGAGGATATGTTAACATTAAAACTGCAAATGAAAATTCTCTTATTTCAAGAATTAAACGTAAAGTTTAATCAAATATTACAAAAATACGTAAAGAAACGTATCGAATATTTTTTTTAAATCTGATTCCTTCATTCACGTGTTTTACGAATACAAGAAATTCTCCTGCTACTACCTGCTAATATGCTGGTAATTCAACGAAAAATTTGTTTTAGCAACGTTTCCCATCATACCAATAAACAAATTTTTAACAAGTGAATTTCTTGTCAAGGAAACATCAAAATCAATACAATCAAACCCAAAAGATACATTTAAAAAATGTAAATATATTAGAATGTCTGGATAGTGTAAACAGATAATTAATTCAAGGTTGTTCTTATTTTTACCTGAATTGTAGTAGATTTTGGAGGCAATGTTCTCGGAAGCGAATTTTTTGGTTTGGTGAAGAAAGACCTATGGAGCTTCCTACATAGAGTAGAGGCGAAGAAAAGAAAAGAAAAGAAAAGAAAATAAACAAAAAGGAAAGGGCACCATTACGTTTCTCTATTAAATCTCGAGAAAATATTGTCGTTTATGAGTGATACGAGAACATAAGTTCGCTATTAAAACTGCTTACAGCTCAAATGAACTATAGGTATACATAATTACTATTCAAAAAAAAACTTCAAAATGTAATTTGTATCTAATGAAAATTTAACTGTATTAATCCTTAATTTATTTTCAACATCTAATCGATATCCAACGCTAATTGTTTGTTATTGAGAATGTTTTAGCCTCTAGTGTTACTTATGCTTTTTTTTTAATTCGACAAAATACGATTGAATATTTGAAAAGGTAAGACATGCGTTTGCAAAAATCAACTAAAAATCATTAGCCGATATTCAACAGTTCCCAAGATATCGATTAAATGTTGAAAATAAATTGATGGATTAATGGAGTTAAATTTTCATTAGATAAAAATATTTTTTTTGTTTGAACTTCAGCAATTAATAAATTTCAGTTTTAAGAATTTCTTGTAGTGAACTTACGTTGTCGGATTATTTATAAACGTCAATACTTCATTAAAATTTAATAAATCTAATTATGACCTTTCTTTTTTCTTCATTTTCTTTTTTCCGTCAGAAGTTGGACTATTATAGTTACAACTATTTAATTGTGTCAAAATATATAGGGCGTTCCATTTCATTTTCTTGTAAAATTTAAACTTTTAAGTTTCAATTATTTCCATGCAAACGTACAGCCGTACGCACCTTAAGTACTGCAATTTGACATGAGCCTGTAGCATAAGGTCTTAAGGGCGAAGTTTGCGTGTAGTTTGTACATTTTAGTTGCGCACGACTGTACATCAAAAAAGTTAATTTTTCTCATAGGGAATATTCTACACAATATTTATAATTAATTAGGTAAATATTCGCCGCTGATTATGAATAAAATACTTCTGCGTTTTAGCTCTTTAATTCAATTCAATGGGAGAGCTATAGATTTCGATTTAGGGCTACAGTTGTAAGTTTTTAAGAGATCTATCGAAATTGGTATATGCCATTTAAAAAAGTATAAGTTTGGTAGATAGCTCACTCATGGAACATGCTGTATATGTGAAAATAATTTTCTGATATAGAGCTAATTATAGACAATAACTTTTGTATAAGACATTTTCTTTTATAATTAATAGTTAAGATGCTGTTGAAGTAATCAATACTAATGACGCACCCTGTATATTCTAGTGATACTATTCTATTTTCAATTACTGCAACTGTTTATATTTCCAAGACCAAAAAATAAGAGAAAAAGAATTATGATTTTGGTCCATTTACGCCAATCATTCGACGCACTGTGTGTCGGTAACATCTGTAGTAGTGATTTTTACAGCTCAGGAGTACTTTGAAATTTTGGCGCGCTAAAATCGAGCTCTGTCATTGGTCAATTCCAGACAGCTACCAATGACAAAGCTCATTTTCAGCGCCAACATTTCAAAGTACCCTCCGAAATTAAAAAAAAAAAAAAAACACACACACACTCACATAGTGTATTAAATAATGGTTAAGATTTTTCTCCGTTTAATTACATGTAAATTTATTCCCGTGTTAATCCAAGCGAATTAAAAAGAAAGGGGCTTTTCAAGAAGTCAGTTTATCTCTTTTAACTCTACCTTAATTACTGCCGAGTTGTCCGTTCGTCTTCTAGGTACATTTACTACTCCTGCGCTTAAATTAAGATACAGAGCCGGGCAGCGTTCAAATAAAAGTAAGAAAGACACTTCAAAGCAAAAATTAAATTAAAAAAAAAGACTTCGCTGAAACAAAGGAGGAGGAAACTGCACGATGAATATTATTCAGACGCTGTAACAATACTTGACAGCTTCGTGTAGATCAAAAATATTCTTCGGCGATGCAGGCGGGGAATAAGCGAAGCGAGCCAGAGCCGGATTATTATTTTTTTTTAATTCCTTCTTTTTTTTTGCTCATTGAAAGCTGCGCTTTTTCTTTCTGTAATCATGCAGCAGCATCAGTTATTAGTCTGCTAATTACCGTTGTTTGTTCGCAGTTTTGAACTTCTTTTTATTATTAATTAAAAAAACAACAAAAAAACAACTCGAGGAGCTCGATTCAAACGAACACGTCCACTTAATCACGTCGGGCATCTTCATCATCTATCTGTTTGAAATTCTGCGAATGTTCGCGATATTATGCCTTAATCCTTGAGACTTTAAATAAACTCCGTCCGCAATGTTGTGGATGGGTAATTTTAATTCCTACGTGCGCTAAGACACACAACAGCCGTCCGTCCGTCCGCGTTTTTGTTTTGTGGCACTCTTTGCTTGCGACAAAACACGCATTTATTTATGCCAGAGGATGATGATGTATGACTTATACGTGTTTATTATCATTGTTGTTACAACACCGGCATGAAAAATACTTGCGAATCGCAAGGAGGACGCATTGTTTGTCGTTGTAATTATTAACATACAATTTCCGTTTAAGTACATACAATCATCATAATAACCAATCTTCTAACACAATGATAACTAAATACAAAGAAACAAGAAACACTAACTGAGTAACTAATAGTTGACAAGGGAAAAATTTCCGTCACAATCAGGATTCGAACTCGAGTCCATATTCATTTCGACCTTGTTATAAAATACATGTCCATAAAAGATCGGGGGGCACCTACTATGAATCACCCTGTATGTCTTAATGAAGTTTATTGTGTTACGTACTCGCGTAATACGTGATCTGTAACATGTTATTTTACCGAAGGCTTTCCACAGAACTAATTAATATTTTTATGGCGTCGGTAACCGTCATTAACTCCGCTACGATTAAGATTAAATAAGCCGTAGATGGCAAACTAATCTAAATACGTACACTCTCAACTAGACAAGAAGTGTCCTTAAATGAATTTTAAGTTGGCCGTAACATCTGTAATAGCAGTGATTCTTACAGCTTAGGATGTATGAGAAAATTATAACGACGTACTTAGCAAAAATGCTTTCGATTTCTACGACTTGACAATCTTTTCTCTTCTTTATTTGTATCGCAGGAGAAGATTCGTGGTCCTTGCATAAACTTCTGAACTTTGTACAGGCTGTTCCTTAAGTACGGCCCTTAATTTCAGGGGGGTGTAACTACAGAGACCAAGACATTTGTTATTGTGCATTGTTAGGGGCGTCCAAAAATAATTAAAAAATAAAATGAAGCTTTACTTTTACACCCTGTATCTCTGAATACAAGCCTTTCCTGGCAAATGTTCATATAAACGCTTTTCATTAAAATGTAGCAAGGAATTACCCCTTGAAGTTACGGACCACACTTAGAAAACACCCTGTATATTTGATTCTCAAATACATACAACAATTTGTCTGCAGAAATTTTTGCCCTTACTTTTGTATCTTAGTCTGATGACGTTTTGGTATTTAGTTTGGGTTATTTTGTTTACAACGAAACTCATTCTATTTTCCAATCTATTTGAACAGAGCCTCACATCCTTCAAAACGTTTTAGATTATTTCTTTAGTGAGGATGACAGTAGAACTGTCGAAATACGCACGCAAGTAATTGCTTGGTTTAGTTCGCACTTTTACGCCCAGTATGTTTTTTTTTTTCTTTTTTCATTTTAAAATCTGACGAAGTCTTACGAATTTTTATATAATAACAAAGTAACAAGGTAACAATAATGTTAATTCTCTTGGATTGCTTAACGCCTGCTGGTTATTTTCAGAATCGTCTTACGGCAAAAAATCCGTTTCTTTCTGCCAAATACATACGTGATAGATAAATCTTTTTGCCAAACTTGATCTTGAATAAATAATTGCGAGGTGTTAATGCGCGTCGTTCAGCAAGCAAAACATGGAGGGGTGGAGGGGTTAAATGAGCGCAAGTAAGAAAATTGTCGCCGTTCGAAAACTGTAATTGTTCACCACAAAAATAAAAATAATGTATACAGATTGCAGCAAAGTGTAACTAAACATAGACAGGGAACACATTATAAAAATAAAGAAGAAGAAACATGAATAGTCAAATCTGCTTATGCGAGGAGCAGGGACGCCCGGCGCCCTCTGCAATTAGTACATAGGATTAGTACTCCATGCAGTGTTGCCAACTGGGTGATTTTTTCACCAGATTTGGTGATTTTCTTCAAGCGGTTGCGACTTTCTGACATGATTTGCGACCTATCTCAAAACTGGTGAATTTTAAAGTCTTGTGCGACTTTTACGAAAAATCAAAATTGACATAAATAAGTAAAAAAGAAAAAAAAGGTTCGAGTACATATGTAGTTGTAATTATTCTAATATTAAGAAGGTTGGTAGTCAATGTGGCAAAACTTTTTTTTTATTGAAATTAATAGTGAAGCAATTTTGCAATAATTTAAAGTAAAAAATTTCAGTGGCGCCATCTATGCGAATATTTAGGAACCAAGGGTTTTAAGCGGCATTTTTAAAATTCACGATGATTTTCATTCGGTAATGCTGAAAATTATTAAAATAGTTATTATTAACAAACAGATTATGAGTAGTTGAGTCGGCAAAACAAGAAAAAAAAAAACTGTGAAGTAAGAGAAACAAATATGGCCTTGGTTCTCATCGAACATTTTTGTTTTGTTTTCTTGTATTCTCTTTGACTTTATTTAATTTTTTGCTTATTAATAGATCGTCATTTTTCTTTAACATGTATATTCAAATCTGTTTATGTGAGAAGGAGGAGGAGCGCCCGGCGCCCTCTGCAATTAGTACATAGGATTAGTACTCCATGGACGAAGACGAGACGCGTCCATAACGATTAGACATTCTTAAGATTTTTTTTTATTGAAATAAATAATGAAGTAATTTTGTAGTAATTTAAAGTAAAAAAAATCAGTGGCGCCATCTATGCGAATATTTAGGAACCATGGGTTTTAAGCGGCAATTTTAAAATTCACGATTATTTTTTATTCTATAGCCAAGAATTTTCTTTTACTTTCCAAATGCTGAAAATTATTAAAATAGTTATTATTAGAAACAAATTATGAGTAGTTGAGTCGGCAAAACAACAAAAAAAAAAAAACAAAACTGTAAAGTATGAGAAACAAATATATTCCTGGTTCTCATCGAACATTCTTGTTTCATTTTCTTGCATTCTCTTTGACTTTATTTAATTTTTTGCTTATTAATTGATCGTCCTTTTTCTTTAATAATATGACAAAGATTCGTCAATTTTTTTTTTGAAATTTGCTTCATTTATTATTTAAAACAATTTTTTAAGTCCAATTTCATCATTCATCGTCATCGTTTATTTTTTTAATCCTCGTCTGACTTTGTTTTATTCAACCTTTAACAAAAAACTCAACCTTCTCAAGCTGTAAAATCGGCACTGCTTGGTTCCTAGTCTTTTAGCTTACAATTGGAAACAAATAATTTCCGTTTCTGAATAAATTTAACGTAAAACAAAGCAAAAATTTCAATGGCGCCATCTGTGGGAACACATCCGAACCACGAGCGTTAAGCGGCAATTTTAAAATTCACGTCGGCTCAAGAAATGTTTTCAAATTCAAATTCACTCCTCTGTCGGTTATATCTTATATCTGCGCTATCTCCACATGACCTTGAAACAAGATTATTGACAGCAAAAAAAACGCAGGTTTAATTCTTTTCTAATTTAATTAATGAATAATAGCAAGTGTAACATGTACAAGAATAGCGAGCAAAATAATTATTTTTAATAAGTTGACGTAGAGATAGTGATTTCAAATTTATTTTTGGTCGACAGTATACTTTTGTTTCCATCGGCGACTGGAGGAAAAAAATTTTCTTAAGCTCTCGTTACGTAAATTAATTAGCAAAAATAGCTCGAATAAGATTTTTTTTAAACAATAAATTTGTCCAAAATGGCGGAATTTTGCCCAATCTAGAAACGGCTTTTGCTCTTGTTGGATACAAAATGGACTCCAGAGGAAAAATTTATCGTGTTGTTAAAGTGTTTTCTTTTATTTTGATGGCAAGTGCCTTTAATTTTCCCAATTCTTCTTCTCTTTTCCTTATCCCCCATTAAGGTGAAGGGTGGGGTACTTTATTTTTTTTTAAATTTAATTAAATTTCTTCTATTTTCTGTACCTATTTTATTTCTTGGTCTACCAATCTCTACCTCTCTCATTTCAATTTTTTTTTTTTTTGGCAATACCTAAAATTTGGTCCATTCTGGTTAGGTGCTCTTTCTTTTTTGTGCTCGTTTCACATTTTTCTTTTCTTTTTTGGAAATCAATTTTGATCCACATTTTGCCAACACTGCCAGACTCTATCTCTTGCTGGATGCAAATCGGACTTCAGTGGTGGTTGTAAACAAAAATTTACAATATTTTAAAGTGATTTCTTTCACATTTTGCTGTTTTTTTCTTTTGGCGAATGCGTTTCGTTTTTGCAAATTTTCGTCTTCTCATTTCCTTATCCCCTGTTAAGGTTAGGGCTAAGATGCTTTAGTTCTTTTAAATCATTCTGCCATCCAAGGCAAGCCTGGCTCTTGATTCTCTCATCGTTTTCCCTCTACTTCTGAACTCTTCCGTACATTTTGCAACTACAATCTTCTGCAGTTTTAACTTTAACATTCCCTAATAGTACCTCTTTTTTTTGAAAATCGGGATAACCACCCCTACCTCTCAATTTTTTGGTAATGACCCTGTCTTATGCAAACACTTTTTTAAAAAGGTCTTCCTCCTCCTTCTTTGCTCGTCTTATAGATACTATCCTTCTTTCAAATTTTCTTCTTCTCATTTCCTTGTCCCCTATTAAAGTCAGAGAAAAGGTGCCTTAGTTCTTTTAATTTTTCTAACCATTCCACCATCCATGGAAAGCATGGTTCTTGCTTCTCTCAACCTTTTCGCTCTATTTCTGAAGTCTTTCGCACGTTTTAACCACTACAATCCTCTGTAGTTTTGACATTCCTTAATATTCCCCTTTTTTTTGAAAATCGGTATAACTACCCCTACCTCTCAATCTTTTGGCACTGACCCTCTTTTATGCAGGCCCTATTTTAAACAGGTCTTCCTCCTCTTTCTTTTCTGGTCTTATGGGCTCTATCCTTTCCCCAAATTTTCTTCTTCTCCTTTCCTTGTCCCCTATTAAGGTTAGGGATAAGGTGCCTTAGTTCTTTTAATTTTTCTAACCATTCTACCATCCATGGCAAGCATGGTCCTTGCTTCTCTCAACTTTTCCCTCTATTTCTGAAGTCTTTCGCACGTTTTCGCCACTGCAATCCTCTGTAATTTTGACATTCCTTAATATTCACACTTTTTTTCGAAAATCGGTATAACTACGCCTACCTCTCACTCTTTTGACTTTGTTTTATGCAAGCACTTTTAAACAGGTCTTCCTCCTGCTTGTTTTCTTGTCTTATACACTCCATTTCCCTTCTTTCCTTCTTTCATTATTTGATTAGTTAGAAGTTGTATCTTGACTGGTCTTCTTCTTCTTCTTTGACAACCAGTTTTCTTCTGGGTTTTGTTGTAAGGTTCCTGTTTCGTTACCATAAATGAATTGCGACTGTGTATAACTACGCCAACTTCTTAATCTTTTGTTATTGACCTTGTTTTATGGAAGCACTTTCTTAAACGGGTCTTCCTCCTCCTTCTTTTCTTGTCTTATACATTCCATCCTTCTGTCTTCTTCTCTTCTTTCATTATTCGGTTGATTGGAGGTTGTACCTTGATTGGTCTTCTTCTTTTTCTGCGATAATCAATTCATTTTCTGGATTTTGTTGTAAGGTTCCTGCTTCGTTGACATAAATGAATTGCGATTGTGTTGTAGTTTTCTCTATTTCCGTCTCGTGTACTTATAGAACGTGCATAGCATACGGGTCTTTGTTGTAAAGTGAGAACATAAGGTAATACGATAAACAGACAACGTTTACACTATTTTTTAGCTTCTCATTTCTTCAACCCGTATATCTTCAGAGTTCCTGCATTTTTGTCTAACTCCCCTCCCCCCAGCTAATAAAATACTACTGTGATTGCGAAGGAATTTTTTTTGGAATGTTATTGTTGTTACGATTTCAACCAGGCTCTCGTGAGTCGGTTAAAAGAGATCAGGTAAGGCATCCCGTCCATCCCCGTTTTACACGCCATAATAATTAAATTATCGTAATGATGTTAACGACACTTAACATCTCCCATGGAAATAATGGGAAAAATAAATATTTTTTATAAAAATTACGACATTCTATACATAATCCGTATGCAGACCGAACCAGATTAAACAAATATTTATGCATTCGGAGCAGCTACATAATAAACGCGCGCCCACGAAGCTTAGTTGTTAGTTAAGTGAAAAAGAAAAAAATTCTTCTGGTCGCCCTTTCGGCCACCCCTAATTGAGAGGTCGAAACCGCCCCCTTCCCCACCTCTGCAATTTTTTTACAACAGAAAAAGAAAAAGTCACGTGAAAACCCCCCAATTCCTGAATTCCTGCCCGCCGCGTTTTATGAAAAATAAAGTTGGATGGAATCGGATGAGGCGGGGGGCAGGGGGGGTAGGGCATGTTACAACTTTTTAAGTAAACACCGTGTAAAGCCTGCCGCGTCTCTATTTTTGTTATCTTTGCAAGATCTGCAAAGTAGATAAAATAGTTTTACGGTTGGTGCCGGATGACAGAGAAAACAGAAATGTTATCGCAAATGCAATGTACACTCATAAGTATAACAGGAGCTGTTATTTTCACGTTTTCTTTTTCTTCGTACGCGGCGCTCGTTTTCCAGCAAAATAAAATAAATAAAATGCTTTTTTTAGTTTCTACTTGCAGGAGTATTTTCATAACAGTTTCAGAAAGATTTAAACCCTATTATTTTATTTATTTGTTTTCTTTTTTTTTAAATTTAATTTACTATTGACTTATTTATTTATTACAGAGAGGTTTTACACGTGTGAATGCATGGTTAGAAATAAATACTTGAGAATTTATGATAATCGCCTAGAATAACTATCGACTTAAATATACATATTATACAGGTTGTGTCAGTCATCTTCTATAATCACAAAGCAACACAAAACCTGTGGCTGTAATCCAAATAAATAGTGAGAAAACCCCTCGACCACATTAATTCACTGAAAGCGAATACGTATTTCGGTAACGAAGTTACCATCTTCAGCGCTAAACTGATATTAAACTTTAAAACAACAAATAAACTAAACTAGACTAGCCGCACTCCCCCCCTCACTTTCTTTGTACCGTATTATGCATGCAAAGCAAACCGGGATTCTTCGAAAATCTAAAGGTCGAAGAGGCAAGAAGCGGTCGGCCCGGACTTCTCAAAATTCATTAATCTATTCCTATTTTTGTGAATCTCCAAGCTTTCGAAAGAATCTAGGTTTGTTTTGTTATTAATTTGTTTGATTAAATCTATTTTATTTACCGAATGATTGTTTTCAAGCATGTGTAAGGCAACACTGGATTTATCAAAGCGTTTGTATTTTAAATGAGCCAAGTGTTCTTTGAATCTAATTTTTAAGGATCTTTTTGTTTGCCCCACATAAATTTGATCACAATTTTTACAACTAATTTTATATATACCTGATTTATCCTCCGAATCTACTTTATCTTTTGGATTTCCCAGCAACGATTTTAAGCTGTTATTGTTGGTGTAAACTATTCTTAAACCTAATTTTTTAAAAATTGTATTCAACCCTTTAGTATATTGAGGATAAAACGGCATTTTTACAATTTTCTTATAATCTACCTCACCTATTTTGTCAGATTTTAGTGTGGTTATTTTATTAATCTCTAATTTTTGTTTTTGTTTTCTAATAATGTTATAGATTACATCGGATTGGTAACCATTGTACGTGGCCGCTAATTTATAAATTAGCGGCCTTAAATTTCTTAGTGCATAGGATGCTGACATTCCCTTTATCAACTGTTAATTATAGTAAAGAACTTCAAGAAATTATTAAAATCGCCACGTACAATGGTTACCAATCCGATGTAATCTATAACATTATTAGAAAACAAAAACAAAAATTAGAGATTAATAAAATAACCACACTAAAATCTGACAAAATAGGTGAGGTAGATTATAAGAAAATTGTAAAAATGCCGTTTTATCCTCAATATACTAAAGGGTTGAATACAATTTTTAAAAAATTAGGTTTAAGAATAGTTTACACCAACAATAACAGCTTAAAATCGTTGCTGGGAAATCCAAAAGATAAAGTAGATTCGGAGGATAAATCAGGTATATATAAAATTAGTTGTAAAAATTGTGATCAAATTTATGTGGGGCAAACAAAAAGATCCTTAAAAATTAGATTCAAAGAACACTTGGCTCATTTAAAATACAAACGCTTTGATAAATCCAGTGTTGCCTTACACATGCTTGAAAACAATCATTCGGTAAATAAAATAGATTTAATCAAACAAATTAATAACAAAACAAACCTAGATTCTTTCGAAAGCTTGGAGATTCACAAAAATAGGAATAGATTAATGAATTTTGAGAAGTCCGGGCCGACCGCTTCTTGCCTCTTCGACCTTTAGATTTTCGAAGAATCCCGGTTTGCTTTGCATGCATAATACGGTACAAAGAAAGTGAGGGGGGGAGTGCGGCTAGTCTAGTTTAGTTTATTTGTTGTTTTAAAGTTTAATATCAGTTTAGCGCTGAAGATGGTAACTTCGTTACCGAAATACGTATTCGCTTTCAGTGAATTAATGTGGTCGAGGGGTTTTCTCACTATTTAATCAGTCATCTTCTGGTTATGTAATATACGAAGGAGCAATAAGGAAAGAGATGATCTTATCGAGGTCTCACCGAGCGGGCATTATCGGAACAGGGTAGATTTACTTCCGAGTGTATATGCCGATGTGATAGGAAGAGAGGCGCGTGCTCTCTCACACCTATTGCTATAACCAATAATATATGACACAATCTGTATGATAGTTGAAGATTGACGTTTTCACAAAAACTTATGTTATGAAATCAACGCTAACTTTTAGTTCCTCTAGTAATTACCTCAGGGAAAATAGCCATAAAGTAAAAAGCGCAAAGCGCCGAATTATTAATTGAATTAGATTTTTCTTCAGCTCAATTAAGCTCGAGCAGAGAGAGAAACTTTTTAATGAAATTAAAAACTCGAAGAAGAATTTGCGCGTCTATGAAGTTTATGTGTTCATTAAAATCGAATAACTCGAGGAAAAAGAAGGAAGAAAAAAGCCGCCCCCGTCGGCGTTCCGAGGTTTCCGAGTGTGCACACTCCAACAGAAATGATTGCCGGCGGAGAAAGTTTCATCCGTCAGAGGGCGGGCGCACAGCAAAAAAAAAAAAAAATATTTAAGTTGTGTGTGGCGAATTGAACGGCGGCGGCGGCGGGCGAAAAGGAATGCAAATTGGTCTCGTCTCAAATGAATTATTTGAAAGTGTAGGTGAGAAAGGTGAACGAGCAGCACATGAGAGAGAGCTGCCTGCATCCAGGAGGAGAAGAAGAAGAAGGTCGTAATTCTGTCGCAGGGGAACAACAAACACATAAACCATCCGGTTCTGGTGTGTAGACGGGGGGAGAGGGACGACGATTTCACTTGCTCACGTGTAACTCACCCTTAACTTAGGGAGCTGTGCAGAGCAAAATGGACGAACGAAATGCAGTAACAAATCATAACTCTCTAACGTTATAACTTTGTTGATGCGGTCGGTGTATTACGACGTGTATCACGACGTTAAATCTAAATGTAAAGGGATCGTTGTAACTCAATTACATGTTACATTAAACTCGTGTTAGTTCACTACCCAAACTAAACGCAGGTAGATGGATGTATGTTGTTTACTTTAGCTCCCCAGTATTCTACACACACCATAAATTTAAATTAGTAAAAGACCACTTACATCTTACAAATAAAATTATTCTAATTTATATATGTAAATTGTTGGCACTTATGTAACAGTTGCTAAAAAAATATTCTGAGACATGCAAGGCAACTCAAACAAAAAAAGAACGATACGGTTTGAAACCTGTAAGTAGCAGCGATCGGAATCACATATTTTGATGTCATCATGTAAGCGTCGCGACGAACTCTATCTATGTGCAGATGCTTGCAAAAGATGAGACAGTGCTACCTAAAAATAGAAACTCCAGACGATGTTTTAAGGCCGGAGTATTTTAAAACGCAAGCAATATAAATTGTTTGTTTCAAAACTTCAGTGAGATAGTTTGCGTTTCACGAATTAAAAATTAATTTAAAATAGACGCGGCAAGAAGCGTTTTCAACGCACAAAGAATTTCTTAATATTACGCAACGAGGATGAATGCCATAAAAAAAACTCGAGTGTTTCATGCAAGGCGGTTTTCTAAACCGTAACACTCGCTGGGTGAATATCGTCGATCTTCTTTTGTTCATCCTTCTATTGGCTTGATCGATTACGTCTTTAACAATTTTTGGAATACATTCCAGTATTCCTTTGACCACCTACAGTCGATGGTCTGTCTCTCTGAGATTCGATCTCCATCACTCCACTTCCTTCCTTTGGTTCGGTCGTTCACGTCTTCGATGCTCATTCTTTGACCATTTTTGGAATAGATTCCAATATTCTTTTGGCCACCTACAATCGTTGGCCTCGTCTTTCCAGATTTTAATTCGTGCTTTGTTCGACGATTCGATTAATCGTTGATTAATTGATTTGCGTCAGTTCTTTTCTCGTTCGAATAATTAATTTCTTGAACCAGCTTTTCATTTTTGGTTCTTTCTCTTTTGCTTGCTGCTGGAACATAACACGAGACAGTTTGCGTTTCACAATTTTGATTACATAATTTAAAATCCGACGAAATATGTGCGGCAAGAAGCACACAAGAAAATTCTTAACATTGCGCGACGAGGAGAATGCAATTAAAAACTCGAGTGTTTCCTGTAAGGCGGTTTTCTAAACCGTAACATCTTTTTTCCTGCTTGCCAAGTGGTCTTTTGATTCCCAATCACTCGCTGGGTGAATATCATCGATCTTCTTTTGTTCGTCCTTCTATTGGTTTGATCGATTACGTCTTTAACAATTTTTAGAATACATTCCAGTATTCCTTTGACCACCTACACTCGATGATCTCTGTCAGATTCGTTCTCAATCACTCCTCTTCCTTCCTTTAGTTTGGTCGTTCACGTCTTCGATGCTCATTCTTGGACCATTTTTGGAATAGATTCCAATATTCTTTTGGCCAGCTACAATCGTTGGCCTCGTCCTTCCAGATTCGTGGTTTGTTCGACGTTTCGATTTGATTAATTGATTTGCGTCAGTTCTTTTCTCGATCGAATAATTAAGTTCTTGAACCAGCTTTTCATTTTTGGTTCTTTCTCTTTTGCTTGTTGCTGGAACATAATACGAGACGGTTTGCGTTTCACGATTATAATTACATAACTTAAAATCCGACGAAATAGGTGCGGCAAGAAGCACACAAAAAAAATCTTAACATTGCGCGATGAGGAGAAATGCAATTAAAAACTCGAGTGTTTCCTGCAAGGCGATTTTCCAAACCGTAACATCTTTATTCCTGATTGCCAAGTGGTCTTTTGATTCCCAATCACTCGCAGGGTGAATATCATCGATCTTCTTTTGTTCGTCCTTCTATCGGTTTGATCGGTTACGTCTTTAACAATTTTGGAATACATTCCAGTATTCCTTTGACCACCTAGAGTCGATGGTGTGTCTCTCTCAGATTCGATCTGAATCACTCCTCTTCCTTTCTTTAGTTTGGTCTTCTTCGATGCTCATTCTTCGACCATTTTTGGAATAGATTCCAATATTCTTTTGGCCACCTACAATCGTTGGCCTCGTCCTTCCAGATTCGTGGTTTGTTTGACGTTTCGATTTGATTAATCGATTTGCGTCAGTCCTTTCCTCGTGCAAATAATTAATTTCCTGAACCAGCTTTTCATTTTTGGTTATTTCTCTTTTGCTTTCTGCTGGAACATAACACGAGACGGTTTGCGTTTCACGATTTTAATAACATAATTTAAAATCCGACGAAATAGGTGCGACAAGAAGCACACAAAAAATTTTTTGCAAGTCGGATTTCTAAACCGTAACATCTTTTTTCTTGCTTGTCAAGTGGTCTTTTGATTTCCAATCACTCGCTGGGTGAATATCATCGATCTTCTTTTGTTCGTCCTTCTATTGGTTTGATCGATTACGTCTTTAACAATTTTTGGAATACATTCCAGTATTCCTTTGACCACCTACAGTCGATGGTGTGTCTCTCTCAGATTCGATCTCAATCATTCCTCTTCCTGCCTTTAGTTTGGTCGTTCACGTCTTCGATGCTCATTCTTTGACCATTTTTGGAATAGATTCCAATATTCTTTCGGCCACCTACAACCGTTGGCCTCATCTTTCCAGATTCGTGGTTTGTTTGACGTTTCGATTTGATTAATTTATTCGCGTCAGTTCTTTCCTCGATTGAATAATTAATTTCCTGAACCAGCTTTTCGTTTTTGGTTCTTTTTCTTTTGCTTGCTGCTGGAACATAACACGAGACAGTTTGCCTTTCACGATTGTAATTACATAATTTAAAATCCAACGAAATAGGTGCGGCAAGAAGCACACGAAAAATTTCTTAACATTGCGCGATGAGGAGAAATGCAATTAAAAACTCGAGTGTTTCCTGTAAGGCGGTTTTCCAAACCGTAACATCGTTTTTCCTGCTTGCCAAGTGGTCTTTTGATTCCCAATCACTCGCTGGGTGAATATCATCGATCTTCTTTTGTTCGTCCTTCTATTGGTTTGACCGATTACGTCTTTAACAATTTTTGAAATACATTCCAGTATTCCTTTGACCACCTACAGTCGATGGTGTGTCTCTCTCAGATTCGATCTCAATCACTCCTCTTTCTTCCTTTAATTTTGTCGTTCACGTCTTCGATGTCCATTCTTCGCCCATTTTTGGAATAGATTCCAATATTCTTTTGGTCACCTACAATCGTTAGCCTCGTCTTTCCAGATTCGTGGTTTGTTTGACGTTTCGATTTGGTTAATTAATTTGCGTCTTTTCTCGATCGAATAAAATTAATTTCTGGAACATGCTTTTCATTTTTGGCGCTTTTTTTTGGTTGCTGCTGGTGGTCTTTTGGATTCTCAATCGTTCTTTTGCCTGTTGTTTTCCTCGTTTTGGTCGAGTCTTTTAAGTATTCCATCCAAATTTTGGGTCGATTCTAAACGCAACAGATGATCCGATTTGTTTCCCATTTTTAGAATTCGTTTCCGTATTTATAACATTTTTTTTTGAGAGAGAACTTTGAAAGTACGTTCGTATAATTTGTACGTAGGACTGTGACGATGGACAACAAATCCTTTTAGAATAACCGCTTCCAAATAAATTATCCAAACTACTGTTAATTTATTCATACCATTTATTAGTGAATTTTTAATTCGTTAAATGAAATTTAACAAAGTGACGACTTCTTCTGCCTGCGATAAATTAAAAAAGAAAAAATGAAGTGTTTTGGAGCGTCTTTGTTGTTTCAAATTCCACAAGTCCACTCCGCACACATCCAGAGTTGTTTCTGGTGTTTCTTTTTTTTTAAAAAAATATATTTAACTTTTGTAATAAAAGTCAGAACCATGAACGGTCATCGTAAATTTGTTTCAAATTGCAATAAAAGTGTAATAAATTCGATTCGTTCTTCGATAGCGCACACTTTTTATGTTTCGTAATTATAACTTGTATAGCTAAACAGGTTTCATCTTTGTTTTCCTTACGTAAATAGTTGTGTGTTTTTTTTTTTAATTGTCATCAGAAATAGTAAATACATCGTCGTGAACATTCCTGCGGATAAATTTGCGTCAATCAGGACATTGAAAATGAAAGTGCATTGATAAGTTTAATGAATGCACAATTTTATAACTAGAAGTATTTTAATACTCTGTGACGTACACGAGTGTTTAAAAAAACGCGCGACTCTACACCTTTCCAACAGGTACATACAAGTAAAAAACGTGTACGAATTCAATGAACTGACCTTAAATAAAACGATGTAAAATAAAACGAACGTGTTATTTAAATGTTAAAATGTCGATTTGTGAAGTGCATTCAATTTTCACAGTTGTTAATAATACTGTTTTGACGTGGTCAATATGCCATGTTAATTATTTATTTATTTTCAAAAATACCATGAGGGCACCAACTATTAAAACATAAATAAAACATCTTACTTAGGAATCGTTGAAGAGCAAATGGTGGAAATTAATTTTAAAAAAATGTGGTCCATTAAAAAACTCCACCATTAATCATCATCACTTGACAGAAGAAATTCGATTTTTTTTTTGTTTGAGTGTTGTTTTACTTTTGTATGTCGTAGGTTTACAATGTTTAGAAAATAATTTGAAGATTTATCAAGTTAAGATGAACAAACACGCGATCGAGTGGCTTTTTGGCGAGAGGGGGGAAAGATGTGACGAAGAAAAATGTCATAATTGTGTCTAGGATATATGTATGTCACATAAGTCCGAATCTGATCCAATTGAATCCACATTGGCGTATGACTTGTTGTCCCTGACGAGTGCACCATGAGTTGTGAAACAAATGGTCGAGGCGAACGATGAGAATAATTTCTTCCTTGTTTTTTCGGCGGCCGAACATATATACACACACAAGTACATCGAAAATAGCTCCTGGCTTGAGATCGGTTTATTTTCAAGCGAGATGGGCCCACCCAAGCTTCTATTTATACGTTCATGTATACCGATATATGACTATACTTGTAAACAAGTTTCCTTCGGAAATATTTTCCGCCGGCTTGCAAAACAGCACGACGAGCGCAAGCGCAACAGTCCAATCGCAATCGTGAGATATTACGCCGGCACGATTGTTAATAAATAAACAAATGAATTTATTCGCGAGCAAAACCAAAAAACACCGTAGGCTGTGCAAACTATACGATGAAGAAGATCACAGGATGCAGATATTACGTGTATGGTAAATAGGGATTACACCTTTTGCAACTTTGACTACTTTGAAAAGTCATTCAAAATCGTTTTCAAATTTTCAAATTAATCAGACCGACCACTGTGTGTTCGGTTAGTAATTACGTTAAACTACCTGAGTGTACAATAGTGCCGTGTAATTTATTAAACCTTCTCATGCAGAAAGCAAAATTAATTGCACATTGTAGTCACGCGCCTATTAATTAATAGTCATAATATTGCAAGGAGAAATTAATAAGAACACACACACAATCGATGAAGTTAACCTCGACAGAAACTGTTTTGCCTTTTGTTGTAGTTATTTATTTTAGAAGTTTAGAATTTATGAAAGTTTGTGCATTCTCGAGATATCTCTGAAGCACCAGCATATTTGTTTACGTTATTAGTTTGGTAATATGATATAGGGGCGTGTTTAGTCTTGGCAGCAAAGAAACGGCAGAGACGGTAGTCTCCCGAGGGTTAGCGCGGAAGGCGAAACGTGTCGGTAAATGGGGCCACGGACGGGCCTGTTGATGCATGTGGTGGCCGCGGTGTGTTGCCGGATTTGACATAGAGGGTGTCTGCAGAATATGACCTGAGATGGTATGTTCTGGCAGAAGTGTTAGGGCGGTACATTCTCACGATTGGCAATGCGGTTTGAGGGTCATGAGTCATAAGTTATGCGGAGGTATTCTGGTAGCAGAATATTGTCCGGGACGCGATCCGGGGCGTTGCCAGAGAATGCTACCGTGCACCAGCATACGGTATCGGGGCTCTTGCCGCGGCATGCAAGCAGCAACGATGAAGAGCACGGTACCGGCAAAGCAATTAGCTGCATTCTGCATTCTTTATGAGTGGGAATTCGGTTGATTGCATTCCTGACCAAGTGATAGCATTGAGCTATCCAGAAAGGTCTGACATGATGATGTCATTGGACCGGTACGGAGTGGTACTTGACACTTACGCAGACGATGAGATCAACCGATCCTGAGAAGGTATACTCGGGAAGCAAGGTATGCTAATATCCATCGGGAGGGGTGGGTTTTGTATCCACAAGTGAACGTGAGGGGGTAATGCAAGCGAAGATAACAAGTTAACGTGCGAGGATGACTTCCCCAGTATCCAATATCATCATGAGGGAGCTACAGCTTCTAGATTCGCCACTGGAGGAGTTAGGGCCGAGAAAACGGCCCCGGTAAGTGGAATGTTCCATTTTACTGAATAGATACTCGTAAAGGGTTACTTATAATTTGCATAGTCCTTATCGAATTGGAATTCCATGCCCGGGAGCTAAGACGTTTACCCTCAGCGCCTGTTGCGGTCAGGAAAGCGAGAAAGAAAGAAAGAAAGACCATTAGGAATGAGAGACCTAACCAATGGTGAGTGAATGTTTGTTGTAACTCCGTCCTCAAATAATATTGTTTGTCTATAATATTTAAACAAAAAAAAAAACACTTTCTCAAACTCAAATTTCATATTGTTAGAAAAGTCATAGAAGATTTACGGAGACGCTTAGGAAAGGTGAAAAAGATCGGATGGAAGAAAATGGAAAATATAAATTAACCAAAGCTTAGCCTCCGTAACTATGATTAGGAAGCTTGGAAAGAAAATTCGGTTGACGGAACCACAATGGCAGTAAGAGTCCATCTATATTTGCTTCATATTGCTATGTTATGCTCAATAACAAATAATAATAAATTTGATTATGATTACCAAAAATCGGTGGACTCGACGCATTTTGATCGAAAAGCAGAGAGGATTGTTCTTGTGGAAATATATCAGAAGGCTCGTTAGTAAACGCAAGGAAACCACCCAGTTTTTTACTGAGAGGAAAAGCGTGTCCACCATAACACCCCCCCCCCCCCCCCCAAAGTCAATTTGGGCAAGGAACATGGCGAAGAAACCACTCATGTCAAAGGCTTCAAGTTCTTTAGGGACCTCCGTATTCTTAACACCTCCAAAATCAAAGCAAACCGAGCCAAGAAATCACTCACGTAACTTCGAATTCTGCAAGGAGGAAAAACGTTTCCACCATACTAAAGGCAAAGCAAAGATGGCCGACAGATCACTCATGTCAAAGACTGCAAGTTGTGCAAAGAAAATCATTTCCATCATCCCCCCCAAAGTCAAGGTATGGAACGACGCCGACGCAACAGCCACGAGATCACTTATGTCAAGGGCATCAAGCTTTTTAGGAAACCAAATGGAACCGTCATGTTCTTACTGCAAGGGAAATCGTGTTCACTATATCACCCCCAAAGGCAAGACGAATCGACAAAAAAAAACGACGGCCAGAAGATCAGAACAAAGAGTACAACCAAATTCCAAACCTCATTTGCAAGTGAAAAAAAAAGTTTTTGTCTACATTTCCAAATGATTTTCTTCGCCATAAATAATAAGGAGTACCGCAAACAATTTTCGATTGCCACCACAGCCTAGAACATAGAATTATTATTATTCCACCGGAAGACTTGGCTTACCAATTCGGTTGGTGGTCTTTAAGTGAAATTTGTTTTTTTTTTTTTTTGGCTTGGGTAGTGACGAGGCAATTGTTCATTTGAGTTAAGGAAAAATTGCAATGTGTTGGGCTCGGTGCTTCCGCAACGAAGAGGAGCAGAAGATTGTTCGAATGGAAAAATCTATCAAACAAATTTCGGAAATAAAGCAACTAATTTTCTTGCCGCCAAAATTTCCTCCATTCCCACCCCAAATTCACGACACCATAAAACATGTCGAAATCAAAACAATCAAACAAGGAGAGACGGGAAACAAGAGAACGCTACGCTGGTGAAGGTCCACTGGAAAACTTCTTTTCTTACCAGGTTCCCAGATTTTCGTCAAAAAAAAAAAAAAATGCAGACCAAATCCATTACACAGAGAAGATGGTGTAATGAACAACTCACGGACGGCGAGAGAAGACTTGGTGAAAGTAAACAGAGATGGAAATTCCTGAATGGAGAAAGAAAATGGCAAATTGAAAAGAATGGAAGAAGATAATAGAAGAGGCAGAAAGGAAAAGTAAAGGGGATGGAACTACCACCCGAAATGGAAACGTGAAGATAGACCAAAAGATGAGGCGCCAAAGTGAGTGGTAATGATCATCAGCTTACTGAAGGTATTAGAAGAAAACTGGAAATTGCTGAATGAAGACAGAAAATAGGAGATAGAAAAGAATGGAAGAAGAAGCAACTCAACAAGCTATAAAAGGCCAGAAAGAAAATTAGTGCAGGAGTGGCTTACTCCTCCCCTCCCCCTCACTAAATGCAGTCAAGGTCAACAAGTTATAAAAAGCCAGAAAGAAAATGAGTGCAGGAGTGGCTTACTCCTCCCCTCCCCCACTAAATGCAGTCAAGGTCAGAACTTCGAGCGGCACCAATTCTGCCAGCAACGCCTATTAGTTTATTATTCTAAGAATTTAAGTATTTTAAAACCATTTCGATTTGTTGATTTCCAATCCAGAAATGTTCAATGTGAATCAAAACGTTCACCAAAAAAAAGGCAACTTTACACGCTCCTAGCATGGACAGCTTCTTTACAGCAGAAACTGATCAGTCAGTCAGCGACAGAAGGTTCTCTTCTATCTCTCCTTTGTGTTTTGATCTTTTTTTTAATGAACGTCTCCTCCTGGATATTGAAGTCGGGGTGTTTTCACCCACCTAATGAATCGGGCCTGTATGAAGTGGGCTTTGATTGTATGTATCATCATTCATTAATACGTAGAGAGTAGCGAGTGCAAAGTAAACAGGGCCGTAGCCGGGCTAAGTACTCGGGAAAGTCACTCGTTAGTAACTGTTTCACTCAGGGTGGGCCGGGAGGGGGGGGGGGGTACAAATTATAATACGAACTCCGACTCACTCCAAAAATAATAATAATAATAATTTTTTCTTGATGTATGCAAACCTAAACTAAGCTTAAAACGTTTACATATTGGCTTTCAAAAGTTAATAGCTTTGGGTATTTGGTGTCAATTTGGAAACGTGTAGGTATGGTTGCCTAACCAACTGCCATATCTGCAATTTTTACAGGGCCGTAGCCAGGCTAAGTACTCAGGAGAGGCTTATCGTTAAGTGAGGGATGCTCGATGTATAAATTTTTATTCCAATGGTTTTTACGAATATTTAAAATATTTTATAAATGAAAAACACAACAACGCTAAAATATTATCGTAGGTGATAATAATATTTCAAAATTATAATCAAATTGGCCGTTTCTTGATGAGACATTGAGAACCGATGTGGTCAACACTGAAAATGTAACTAGTAATTAGTTTTCAGTCAAAAACTGTTCTATTTAAACCAACCAGTGTTGCCAACTTAGGGAAACAGTCGTTAAATCTAGGGATAATTTCAGGAAAAGGGGAAAATTGCAAAAACTCATTAAAATCTAAGGTATCTTTCATCTTCTTAGTTGAAATGTTTCGAAAGAAAAGAAGTATTTTTTTATTTGACAACAGAAAAGTAAGAAAAATAAATGACGATCGTACATAATATAGAAGAAAAAAACTCAAAACGACTTGCAGATTTAAAATTAAAAAAGAAATAATAACGAACATTAAAGACTAATAATAACAAAAACAAAACACTATCGTAATACTTATTTACGAAATGAAAATTTCTGAAGAAAGCAGGCATACAAATGACGACTGTAGTTATTCCCGAAGGAGAAAGAAATGCAAACATGCTTTGATTAATTAATTTCAGGATGAAATGAAGATCGAAAACCCGCAAAGAAAAGGACCTTTGTAATATTTACGAAAGAAAAGAAAATATTTCAGGAGATTAAAAAAAAAGAAAGGAAAAACAAATTATTAATTCAAAACTACCACGAGAGACAATTTTTTTCTTCAAAGAGTAACGGCAACAACAACAAAAAAAAATAGAAAGTGACAGAAATATTTGAAGGTGGAAACAAAGATGAATGATCGTGGAAAGAAAATTAAACAAAGGCGGAAATTTCTGAGGATGAATTCCAAACTTAACTATAATTCATAAAACAAGTGACGATCCCGTTACATTTAAAAAACAAAACTGCAAACAAATTTTGAAAAATCTAAAAATTTAACCAAATCTATCTTTCTGCACTCAATGATAATATTTTATTTCAGTTTCTTTTTCTTATTCGTCTTCTTGTTATTATTAAGCGTCATCTAGGGAAAATATGATTTTAACGTCAATATTTTCTGTCTAAAAAAAGGTACGAACTTTGAAATTTGATGAGTTGGCAACACTACTTCTGATTGCTACAGTGTGGAACAAAATGTGAGGTTAGGTTAGATTTCTTTCGTTTACTTTAGCGGTTCAAAATATTTTTTAAAAACTTTCATTATGCTTTGACAGCAAACATGGCCGCCTTGCATGGGGGCCTTATTATGTAGCATACTCGCTTCAATTTGTCTATGCAATGTCAGGTCAAAAAGCGATCGTAGGATGTCGTTGTTTTAACAGTTCATTAAAAAATTTTAGAAATTAAAATTCAATAAAAATGAAGTGCATCCCATTTCAAGGTCAATTGACCCCGTCTAAGTAAGCAGAAAAGAGGTTAGGTTAGATTTCTTTCGTTTATTTTAGCGGTTAATTGCACAAAATTTAATTACGTATGTGGATAAATAATTTTTGTCGTTCTATTGTCATCTTGTTTTTTTATTTTAAAGCTGCTTTTCCAGCTTGGAAGATTGGTTATTTGGGGATTGATGCTATTGGCTAACATCGATCACGTGATTAACGATAACTAATAAGCAGGCCTAGGCGCATTTTAAGCGGAAGGTTTCGTTAAATATACGAGGAACTACTGATATGCTGGAGCGATCATAGTCGGAAACAGTTCTAATCTTTAACGGGTCTGCCCTCCCAAAACAAAACAATAAACCAGTCGAAGCCCGAGAAGTCTATGCGGCGCGCAGTAGCCACTACAGTTCTGGTCGACTGGATATAAAAACTTGTTTACATAATCGATTCATTCCGAAAAGAACTCGCATTTTTTTACAGTGACGGCGTTACAATTGATTTGAATTAAATGTATTATGCCGGACTTTTTAAAAGTTACATTAAAGAATTATAGTGTTTTCATAATTATTAATTTGAATAAAACTATAAAGGCTATTATGTTACACACGTAATTTACATGAAACGGTTGCTTCTGATGCAATGAACGCGAGGGTGAGAGTGCCTCGGGCATAAAAGCCGTTCAGCGGCGACGTTGAAATCTACGTCGCTGCTTTGTTTATCTTTATACTGGTTTTTACCAGATATCCTAAGAATGTCCGACCTTTACTAATAAGTTTCGCGAAACGAATGATAAAAGCCAACGAAAGCAATCCACAAACAGCCGCCGCCAATTCTCCAAATTTCCAAAGCAGGAAAAACAGTTTAACCTCCTATTTAAATTTTATTGATTAATTTCGGGAGTTATAGTAGGAAAATATAGTTTGCCAAAAAAAGATTTTTTCGACGAGTTAATTGACAACACTTAAACCAACATTGACGTTGTCTATTTGTTTTTTGAAACAAATTTTCTTCAGATTTTCACATTTGCATTGATAAATAATTAATCAATGAATAGAATAGATATTTATCATTTCATATCAGATGAGGCGCTTAAAATTTTCCAGGACAGGCTAAGCCCCCCCTGACACCCCCGCTCTATCTACGGCCCTGACAGTAAAGATTAAACATTTCTAAATCATAAATAATGACTTCTGCGGAGAACCATAAACGTTTAATTTTGGGAAATGGGGTATAAATCAAACTCGTAAAAGTGTTTGTTTATCTTTGTTTTTGGGTGCAAATGCGTTCGCGGTACGTGTAAATATTTTTAATCGAGCCGGGGCCTGTTACAGGGCAGGACGTAATTCACACGCAACCAGAAAACTTAACACAAATAAAAGTGCACACATAAAATAAACAAGTTTATTATTGGCTGCATGCAGCAGTAAAACGTCTGTCCTTGTTGAGCACATAAACGCAAGCTGCATTTTTCTAGGCGCGCAACACGTATACACATAGTACAAATATTAACACGACTATAATCGGCCTAGTGGCGGCGTCTCGCTCGCACCTCCGAGTTTTCCGATAGGCCGTCTCTGTCCGGCGGCGCGAATAACATTGTGCATTAAGTGCATAAACCTTGAATTATTATTAAACAAGGTTTGTTAACCATTGCATGTGCATCCTTCAACGTCGGAAAACACGATATGGCACGCAATTGGCTAGCAGTTGCGATAGGTCAGTTGGCGCGCGTTATCATAGGCGGCGCGAGCTATCGTCGAGGTCGAACGGACCCCGGACCTATTTTACTATTACACGGCTATTGCCAACCACAAACCATCATTATTACTACGATTATGCAGCAGCGGCCCAGACACGGCAGTTATTATTAGAGAGAAATTAATTGCTGATGTGATTAAACAGAAGCAGGCCATGAATAAAAGCGCGCTTGTCTTTTCTGGTCGTCGTCGTGGTCTCTTCGCCCCCCCCCCCCCCCATCATCACACAACTATAATTACTTATAAATAGGTGCACACGTAATCAAGGAAATGCACTCACTCACTCACTCAATTGCTTACTTAATAATTAATATCAACAACACCGCATACAAAAACAAAACACGAACGACTTACTTAAATAGAATGCACAATTAAATTATACAGAGTGTTCTTTCACTGTATGTGCAAATATTTAAACCTGCAATACATCACTATAAATGGCTATGATTGAACTCATATGTTCTTAACATAAATGTACATAATAGTTTTCGAGAAAATTGCAGTGGCAGATTCTCACTAAACCGTTTGAGAACTGCTGGCGCAGCTAAAAGTGGAACGCGGGCGCCCCTTCAATTACGATCCGCAGCCGAAGTAGGCCAGGGTCAGTGCTTTACTGGATCTTACCCAGGACTGACGTAAATCAGCGCCGCTCCGATCACCTGGTCGGTCGAAACGTTTACAATTTAAATTAACTACACCGTAAGTAATTACAAGTTTAAGTATTTTCTTCTTCTTCCTGCAAGTTTTTTTGGCCTAATTGCCGAAATGCAATACAGCCAGGGCTGATTAAGTATTTTAAACTGAATTCTAGTGCAATTCAAAAAGCGGTTCGTAATTGCCGAATAAATTAAACGCGCGAGGTTATTACAAACAAATTGTAATTTCTCATTCAATATTATTTTTAAAAGACTTATAAAAAATTTGCATTTACTATGTTTCCAAGGACCGTAAGTAGTAATACTTTCATAGCTAGCAGCGAGATTGCAGCAAAAGTTTATTTACCTGAAAGGGTGAAGGAAGAATATTTTTAACGCGCTTGCCTAATTGGTGCGTAAATTTTTATCGATAGTTGATATCGTAAAACAAATAAATGTAACATTACTGCGCTCAGTGAATTAAAATTTTAAATAAAATAATTAATAAACGATATCAGTGATTATTATTACGAAACTTTGCGCTGAACATCCAGTGCGGTATCGGTGGGTGCGTTCATACCGAGAGGAAAGCGAAGTTGACCTTTCTCGCACATTTCAGTGGTTCCAAACAAGTGATCCATCCGAATTTTTTTCGCTACGATACGGTAGCCACCAAAAAAATACCGGCAGAAGGTAGCATTTCGTGTACTTACACTGAGGTTTTCTTATTTGCATACAGTAAAAGAACACGCTGTATATGTATATTCAATAACATTTTGCATAGTTACTAAAATAGATTTATTTATTCTATTCATTGTTATTTTTAAATAGATTTGGAATTTCTCCTGGCATGGTTCTGTATAAAAATCATTTTCCTGGCGAGGATGTTGCGTGGTGGTGCCCCTGTCACAGATTTGTTGCCAGATGATAAAATGAATGATTTACAGGGTGACCTTGCGTCGGAATTTGCATTTAAGTAGGACTGACCGGGTGTGTGAGATATTGAAGTTCTAATTTGTGAAATTCGTTCTTCCTTTTCTACTTGACTCGCAGCTGAACTAAATTTATTTCACTCGCAGATGAACTAAATTCACTTTACGATCAGGCTTTACCTTTTGTAAGGTGGGACAACTCAACCCAACCCAATTTTGCTTTTAAAGAGTCCTCACCGATAAAATACAAAAAAATAATAATAGGGAGTAATAATAATAATAATAATAACTAACCGTAGCGATTCACAAACGTGTTGTAATTTTTTGTCAATCGCAAATTAAAAATGCTTTTCAGGGAGAGTGAAGGGACGGTGATATTTTTGTACAGAAATTAGAGCGAAGTATTTGAAGATGAAATATTTCAAAAAAAAATTGATAATGTGTTTACCAAAACAAATACAGGAATAGTTAATTAAATTAACTAAATTACCAATTATCCGATTATTTTATAACGGTTACTAGCCGAATAATTAATAATTGGGAATCATAATTCAACACTTTCTTTTTAAATCGCCAGTTTTCTTCTTGTGACAGTCACTTGTTTTTAATTTTTGTTTTTTTTTTATTTGCTTCATTATTATTTTTTGACCTATAATTTAATTTATTAAAAAATTTTGTTTTTCTTCAAATTGTCGTTTTTTCCCTCTGATAGTCCCTTTCTCTTCTTATTTATTTTCTATGTTTTTTAATTTGTTTTTCTTTTAATCTGACCCTCCACACTGTTTTTAATCTAAACGCCCCCTTCCACTTTTTCAATTGAAAATACTTAGAAATGAGACTTTTGTGTTTTGCGTTTTGCTTCCAGCACTAAGAAAAAAGAAATAATCTCAACCCCCACGTGTTTCCTTCGGTTTTCTTTTAATCTGAACGTCCGTCTCCACTTTTTCAATTGAAATTCTTAGACACTTTTGTGCTTTAAACTCATGGAGTTCTTTATCTGATCGTCAATTATTTTTCGTCTTTTTTTCCTGTACTTCTTTATTATTATTTTTTTATAATCTGATCGACCCCACCCCTCCCACTTAAATAACTGTTTTCGTAAAGAGATTTATTTTTTTCTTTAATTGTCGTTTTTCTTTATCTGATCCGACCTTCTTTTTCGTCTTCTGTTTCCTGGATTTCTTTATTCTATTTTAGATCTGCTCCATCTCCCCCCCCCCCTCTCATTTAAATAATTGAAAATTTCGTAGAGGGCATTGTTTTTTCGAAATTCGTTCGATCGTCACGTGTTTTTTGTTTTTTTTCGAAATTGTCGATTTTCCTTATCTGATATAGTCACTTGTTTTTCGTCTTTTGTTTCCTGGATTTAATTATTGTTATTTTTTTATCTGCCCCACCTTCCCTCTCATTTAAATAATTGAAAATTTCGTAGACTATTCTTTTTTTGAAATCGTAGATTTTCTCTGTTCGATCTTCACCTGTTTCTTGTTTTTTTCTCAAAATTGTTTCTTTATCTGTTACAGTCACTTGTTTTTCGTCTTTTGTTTCCTGGTTTTCATTATTGTTATTTTTTTTTAATCTGCCCCACCTCTCGCTCATTTAAATAATTGAATTTCGTAGACTATTGGATTTCTTTCGAAATCGTCTTTTTTCTCTCCGATCGTCAATTGCTTTTTGTAACTTAGGAAAAGGAAGATCACGAAAGGCTAGATTTTTTTTTGAAAGAAATGAAAGCGTCTTCAGACCAATACTGGGTAGTTACCTTTATTCTTCCTTCTTCAAGTCATCCTCCAGTTAGATAAGTTTTTTTTTTTTAATTGAATAATTGAATTTCGTAGAAAATATCGTTTTTTTTTTTTTTTTGAAATCGTCGCCTTTTCTTTGTCCGATTGTCAACTGTTTTAGTGACTTAGGAAAAGGAAGATCATGAAGGGCTAGATTGATTTTTTTTTTTAAAGAAATTAAAGTGTCTTGAGACCAGTACTGGGTAGGTATCTTTATTCTTCCTTATCGTAGTCACCGTCCAAGTTCTTTTCAAGGTTAATTGTTATAACTATGTACATCTTTTTCAGTTACAAGTATCACTGTACATATCATCAGCGAAAATACCACATAATTCTTGTAGTAGTTGGCATATTGGTATGTCCGATGTCCGATGTGTTTAGTGCGCAGAGAAGAGGACAAGAAACACTACCCTGAGGTGGGTATTCCAAGTTGAATTTAATAGCGATATTGTTGATATTTTTTTGAATTGTCTTGCTTGGCATTGCTTTGGCTTTGGATTGCAATTATGATTTCAGTATTTTTAGTTTCGATAGTAGAACTGCGTGTTCAATTTTATCTGAAGCCATCAAAACGTCAAATTTGATTAAAAGTGAATTCAAATAAATTCTTTCAACTTAAATTTTTTTCTAAGTCGATGTTTTAATGAGCTGCATCATAAAACTCAAATGAATCATTCGTGTTTCAGAATGTAGGACATTAAAGCACCTGAAATTTTATTTTTTTGTCAGGTTGGTGGCAACTAGATTTGTTCAAATATCAAATTACAAATAATAATCTACCTCCAAGTTATACACGTTTGAAATTACGTTTATTTTCTAGCATCTTAAATTACAAAAATGTAACTAAAACACTTTATAGGCTCACAAAATATATAATTATGGGCATAACCTCTAAACTGACATTTGGTTGAAATTATTTTAAGCGTCAACCAATTTCGCCAACCGCCATCAACAAAACAAAAATTCTCCAAGTGACATTACAAAATGACGCCGATTTTTAAGATTTTTATTCTTGTCTAAGCACCAAAATAGAAAAAAATACTATGCTATATACATTTTGGCGCATGCGTCCAGTTTTAGAAAACGAGTCGAAGACGAGTTTTCTAAAATTACGTCTTATGAAACTTATTTTTTAATATACTATTTTAATCACTTTAATACATACACTTGTACTTACAATGTGCATTATTAAATGTGATGCTGCAATTTTTTTAGTTGCCAAGGCAGAGGAAGAAGTTTTATTTGATGAAATGGCGCGCCCGGTGAGAATTTAATTTAGTCTCTTTCATTTCACCTCCTCCTCCTCCTTTATAAACTTTCCGAGATGCAGTCTCAATTGTATGAATTTTATCAATATTGAGAATCGTCTGCGCCAGATATAAAGGCGATTGAAATTCTTCGGCGAATGCTTTCCCAATCAGGAGGAGGGCATACATATATGAGGAATGTTTCGAATTGTTGCCGCACGTGAAATAAGCTGTTTTCGACCAAAAGCTCTTTTTATAAGATCACTGATCTAAATCGGTATTTAATAATAAGTCCTTCCTTTTTCTTCGGAAAAATTCTCCTCTCACATCCGAACGACTTCAGCAGAAAATAACACAAATAGAATTTCGTCGAAAATAAGTAAGTCAGTTTTGTAAGATGTATGATGCGTGTTGGTGGTCGTTGGGGTTACTTGTTTCTCAGAATTTGCAAAGTACTTTTACCGCAAAATTATTGTGAATGTGTGAAATATGTAAACTTTCCTGACTTCAATAACGTAAATATAAACAATCGTACGTTTAACAATGTTATCTATTTGCTTCCACTTACCACACATACTATATCTTTCTGGTTGTGAGTCAGTGGTGATACCATAGTTTGTGCAACGTTTATTTTTATTTTGCTTTATTTTTAAAAGGGGCATTACAACACCGATCAGTTCTGCTTAATTACTAAGGCCCAGTTTTACAATGGCGGTTTAACTTTGAGCCGAAACTTAAATCCTTCACAACAATTGTTGAAATAATCGTTGCTAAGGATTTAAGCCTCAGCTCAAAACTGGACCTAAAGATTTTCAATTGACTGTTTTATAAAGCCTAGTACTTTAAAAGTATACAGGATGAGAGTGATAGTTGTGTAAAGCTTGAAACAGGTATCAACTATCAATATAAATGGTAACGACGGAATTCATAATGTGCTTAATAAAAAGTTAATAGTTTTCGAGCAAAACGCAGTTGAAAAGCTTTCAGAAACAGTTTCAGAGAAATTGCTAATTGTTATGTTAAGGGCACATCAGTTCAATCGTTACCATTTATGGTCATACCATGAGTTTTTTTTTTCTTATTTGTATACAATGTATACTTTATAAAAAAAATCATATCAACGCATAGCCCACGTGTAGTTGGTTGATTCTCCGGCTGGAAAATTTTGGAAAGTCTACAGAAACTGGCCGGAAACAAAAGTTTTAAACGCCAAATATGTCTAAAATGTAGCCTAAATGGCGGAATCTCGCCCAGTCTGACAACCATGGTCAGTTGACAATAGACTGACAACTTAAAATCAAAAAAACTAACTAACGACGGGATTAAACGCGTAATTTTAAGAAAGAAAAAGAGAAACATTTCTGAAAAATGGTAAACTAAAGTTAGAAAAGATATTCGTTAAAAAACAATGTCGATCAAAATTAAAAAAAAAGAACCAAGAACAAAAATTCAAAGCGAACAATAGATTTAAAATTTCTTCAAAAAGTAAGCCAATTACAATTCGAGACGTAATAGTGTTTCGAAAATACGAGAACCCCGAAAGGAAAAGAAGCAAAGGAGAAACAAATGACGAATGCAAATTTTACGAAAGGAAACGACGAAAAGATTTCAGCGTGCAAAACAAAAAACAATTAACGGCGACAATAAAGAAATCAAATTTCGAAAAAAAATGGCGCGAGAATATTTGGTGAGACGAAGTACGAACAAATGACAATCGCAAGAAAACAAAAAGGGACGAGAATATTCGAGCCCGAACTTCAAACTCAAAACAGTCTACAAAGTCATTTAATTTTATTATTACTGTAATTATTCAACGTCAAATTTGGATAAAATCAAATACGATTTTTTTCTCTAAAAAAAATACCAAGTTCACAAGTTGGTGCGAGTTGGCAACACTGAAATGCACTTGACCAGGAAAACAATGTGCTTTAGTTACACCCAGACAACAAGGCTTTGGATACTATTTCGTTCACTGGTGAATTAGACTTTTTAAGCTCAAATGGATCGAGTACTTAATTCTTTCAAGGTTATTTGTGGCAAATACGTATTAAATTAAAAGTACAGATGGCAGCACGGATTGTGTTCATACTTTACACCGTTACACCGACACCTCTTTAAATTCAGATGAACGAAATAGGTACTCATGTTTCAAGGTCATTTACCATGAGTACGTTTTACACTAGGCTAGAGTGGCACTATATTTTGATGACGTGCGCAACAGCATTCTGGACGTGTCAAATTAAAAAAGAAAAAAAAAACAAAACAAAACACGTTACTACGTACAGGGGAACAAAGTCCGAGTCCCACATGATCATCTAAATTAGGCAACCAAACTTACACTTGTGGTAATACCTATAATAAAACACCCTAGCTGTAATAATAGGGTAATCAGTGGCGTAACACAATTAATTTTGCCTGAAAAGCTGTAATAGTAATATTAAATAATATTATTAATTAATTATATCCAAATCTCTGTGCACTTTATTAAAATAATAAAAACAAATCCCGCTTCAATTTGTCTATCCTACTGCAATGTCAGGTCAAAAAGCGATCGTAAGATGTCGCTATTTTATCTGTTCATCACTCTTACATCGCAATTGCGAATAAATTGGACAAGTCGTTTTTGTTTGCATTGGGAATGTCGAGCTACGTCTCTGCTGAAGAAGCCCCAAGCAGGGCTGAAACAGCTGTACAGAGGCTGCTCGAGGTTTTCACTGCAATCAAAAACGATTTGCACAAATTTTTTTTTTTTTTTGCTGTATTGCCAATCAGGGAGAAACAAATTTTCCTGGAAGGGAAACAACAGGATTTGGTCACGTAAGTCAAACATTATTATTAAATAAATTTATCTTCTTTTTAAGAGTCCAGTTCTAAAAAGTTCTATTTTAGTGAAGTTTCCTTTAATTTTATTTAGTGGAAATTCTCAGGCGATTTGAGCCGTTCAAAGAAAAAAGAAATCGCGCTTGATCTCCTCTCGAAAGTCCCTAAATTCGGGCGGGCAGGTGATTTGTTGACTGTTATCAGAAAAAAAAAACACTAGAGAGATAAAAACACGATAAAACAAATTATTAATAACAAATTCAATCAGGAAATATCAACAACCGCTTGATCCGATGCTGTCACATGAGAGAATTATTACCATTTAATCCCTTGGGATTAAGGCTTCGTTAGTAACACATACGTGACCGCACGTGAAAGATAATCGTGTTTAGTAAATAAATAAATGTGTATAGTTTGTTTTTTCGGGAATTTATAAGTCGTTGACTTCCCATTAAAAATTTCAGTGTCACAGTTTTTCCGAAAAAGAAATTTCACGATGATTTATTGACATGGCACGTTCCCAAAACCGAATATTACAAAATCATCGATTATCAAAATTCATAATTACGCAATGGCTTTTCCTTATTTTAATGTATTATTAAAGACCAAGAATGTGTTTTTAATGCAATTTACTCGAGAAAATTCGTTTTGCATGCATGTAAAGTCATATTCTAAAGTGCGCTCCTCTACAGTGTGTCTCTCGAGATAGTGATCAAAGAGATTGGCGCACATACAAGTAACATAAAAAGCAGCTTACTTAATTGGCTGCTAAGAATAATCTCGCTGAAATATCTAGGGGGCTTTTAAATCCCGTTAATAATTATATTGACAAAAATCCTTTTGTAGTCAGTTAGTCAGTTAACAGCCGGCTCTATTAAATTCAATTCACCTTTCATTTTCTGCAATTAAAATAATCCAGATCTGGTTTGCCAGGGGGCCTAAAGGTCGTTTGTTCATTAATGTCTGCTATAGAAGGAAATCGCACGTTAACAATTTATGACATCCAACTTGGCCAGGCCTTCCTATAGATAACCGCTCTGCGTTAGTTATTAGTTATTATTACTTAACGCGACCAAAAAAAAAAAAAAATTCTTAACACGTTTATTCATCGTTATGCAGAGCGTTATTTCAATTAACCGCGTTACTTATTCAATTAGCTCAATCGCATAAACGGCGAAACTAAATTGTTATAAATGATTCCTGCAATGAGATTTGGGATTTGAGAATATTCCTCGACGGGATTCTTCTCATCACCATAAAAATGATGCAAAATCAAGAGCTTCGTCCATCCGTCACCGAGGTTAGACGAGGCCGGATGGAACTCTTCTTCTTCTTCTTCTTCTTCAATTCTAATGCACACGGGAAATTGTATTAATTTTAATTGAGTCACTCTCTTAAGCTTGCCTTGTTTCAAGGCGGGATTTAATCAAAAATGCCGGCCCACACCACCATCGATTATATTAAATATAAAGGAGATCAAAAACGCGGCAATAAATTTCTTTGGGCGAATCGGATAGTTTAATGGGGGTGTCGGGACAGTTGCGCCTCTGCACATTTGCAACTCGAGTAAACCTACTTAATTAGTTGAGATTTCGCCAGTTATCGTTACTCTTCAAATTGCATCCCTTAAATACCATAAATATATTTTCCGCAATGCCAAAACCCACCAGAACAGAGCTTCATACGGGATCCATGAAAACTACGCACTTTAAAAGGGTCGATGAACCTGTACGGATCTTTTGGATGTCGATGTACTTACTATCAATGCATTGGATGGAAATTATTTTCTATTAATTTCTTCGTACTTATGTACAGGGTGGATTAATTTCGATGTCTCTTATGGGCATCTCCGTAACTATAAGTGATAGAAAAAAACTAGTGGCCAAGTCCCGATCTCTTTTTTTGAGATTAAGTCAAAACCGTAAACAAAAATCGGCTATCTTCTTTTGTTTTCAAGTTATGGCCAAAAATTGAGATTTTCGACTTTTCGTTTTTCGGTCATATCTCGTTTATTTTTAGAGATATTAGAAAACTGTTTGATCATTATTAGGACACTTTTTGGAATAAAATTCAGTGGTGTAGTTGCTTATTTAATATTTACTTAAATTTTCAAATTATAACATAAAGTTATATTTTTTTAAATAGAAATCATAGTAGGCAATGCTCTCATTAAATAGAGATTTCTTTTCTGTTTTCAAAAATATATACTTTGTTGGGTTTATTTCTTATAATAAATAGGTAAAATGCCATTTTTGTTATTAATCTTGTGTATCCTAGTCTCAGTAGGCTGGGTTCAATGCATTGTCGACATTTTTTTTGTTTTTATTAAATACTAATGAACTTTCAAACCTTTAGACAGTTTTGGCCGCTTAAAAAATTTCACATGCACTTTATTTTACAAAATTCCGTTTGAGAAATGTAGCACCCATCGCGACCGATCTGGCAAAAGGTTTTTTTTTTTGTTTTTATTAAACATGAATGCACGCGAATTTAGTTTGATTCATGGCCGATTTTGTTTATATTTTACTATTTGTGTGTTTGTTTTCGTTTTTCGTGTTTTTAATAAAATATAACTCAAGAGAAACAAAAAAAAAGAAAGCCTAATTTAGTTCTAATTTAGTAATTATTACCTTTATGTTTATCCGAACAATTTGTGTTTTAGTGTAAAATCATGTTATCTTTTCGCTTCTCTTGACAACTTGTTTATTTACATTTTTTCACTCCTGACGAACCTATGAAGCGATAGCGAAACGTAGAGTGTTTTTGCGATTTCACAATGTCCGTTTTAAAGTTTAAAAACTATTTTCTTTCACATATTTCATCGAACAAGAGTCGACTTCAATTACAAATTTTTTATTGAAGTCGTTTCTTGTCTGATGGAAATTGTATAAAAGTTGTTTTCAATTTTAAAAAGACATTGTGAAAATTACAGGAACGTTCAACGTTTCTTCCTAACGAAGCTATAAACCGATAGTGAAACGTTGAGTATTCGAGCAATTTTGACTGTTTAAAGATTGAAAACAATTTCTGTATAAATTGAATGATAAACTCATTTTCAATAGAAAGTCAGACAGGAACTCTTATCAGAACGGTCGCTGAAAACGATAAAACGGAAATTTGTAAATTAACGCGAACACGAATTTATTTACGCAGCTAAAACTTTGAAAATATTTGAAAGCTCGTTAAAATTTAATAAAATAAAAATCTGCTCCGTATTGAACCCAGCCTACTGAGATTAGGATATTTACGCAAGGATAATAATTAAAAATGACAGTTTTTCCTATTAATTATAAGAAATAAACCCAACAACTAAATTTGCGTGCATTCATATTTAATAAAAACAAAAAAGCTTTTGCCAGATCGGTCGCGATGGATGCTACATTTCTCAAAGGGAATTTTGTAAAATAAAGTGAATATGAAATTCTTTACGCGGCCAAAACTGGCTAAAGGTTTGAAAGTTCGTTAATATTTAATAAAAATAAAAAAAAATGTTGGCACTGCACTGAAGCCAGCCTACTGAGACTAGGATACGCAAGGCTAATAACAAAAATGGCATTTTTCCTATTAATTATAAGAAATAAACCCAACAAAGTATATATTTTTGAAAACAGAAAAAAAATCTCTATTTAATGAGGGCATTGCCTACTATGATTTCCATTTAAAAAAATATAACTTTATGTTATAACTTGAAAATTTAAGTAAATATTAAAAAAGCAACTACACCACTGAATTGTATTCCAAAAAGTGTCCTAATAATGATCAAAAAGTTTTTTAATATCTCTATAAATAAACGAGATATGACCGAAAAACGAAAAGTCGAAAATGTCAATTTTTGACCATAACTTGAAAACAAAAGAAGATAGCCAATTTTTGTTTACGGTTTTGACTTAATCTCCAAAAAAAGAGATCGGGACTTGGCCACTAGTTTTTTTCTATCACTTATAGTTACGGAGATGCCCATAAGAGACATCGAAATTAATCCACCCTGTACATTATATTCCTCTTAAGACAAAGTTAGAAACAAAGCTTTCGATGAGAAATTAAAACAGATATTTTTTTTCAATTTTTCGTCTGCGAGATGATTCATTTGGTTTTTGTTCATTTTAGTCGTCAATTTCCTTTTGTTTTTTTTTCTGCTTTTTATTTGTTCTCACACTGTGTATTTTTCTTTTCTTATAGCTAATTGATTCTGCGCATTTTATTGACGCTTGTTTGTAGTTCGTCGTTTTTCATTTGTCTCGTTTGTGATTCTTCGTTTTGCGCACTGTATTTGGTTTGTTTCTTAAAGTATCATTTATTTTCCTACAATTTGTTTTTTGCTTTAATATTCTACGAATTGGAGTTGTCGATCTTCCTTTGTTTTTTTTTTGCTCGCCTCATGCCTTGCATTTTGTTGCTGCCGCTTACATTTCTCTTTTGTTTCTCTGACGATTTTGCAGGTGTCATTTGTTTTTTTCTTTTAATTGGTTGTGATTTTTGATATAT
Source organism: Prosopocoilus inquinatus (assembly GCA_036172665.1). Classification (NCBI taxonomy): domain Eukaryota; kingdom Metazoa; phylum Arthropoda; class Insecta; order Coleoptera; family Lucanidae; genus Prosopocoilus; species Prosopocoilus inquinatus. Next base: position 8,447,933 of record CM069871.1, on the reverse strand, counting down.
CTATCATATCGGCTATTTTTTTTTGTGTACGACTTTAGAAAAAAAAAATACCTGCTACATTTTGGCAACAAGTTTGGGGCCATTGATTGCAAAAAATATGGCAACCCTGCTTCTGATGTTTGTTTAAGAATGGCGGTGGTTACGGCTGCAGGTCCGTATTTAAATTTTTCACACTTTTTAGCTAAAATTTATATAATAATAATTTGCAGGTTTGAAAAAGGATTTTTTTTTCCGAAAACACGTCGAATACTCGAACGCAACAGTGCAGTGGCTTACAGCCTTGCTCATATGTATTAGACACCCCCTTGAAAACTGAATATTAACAATACTATTCAATTTCTAAGAAAAGAGGGGCGGTATATATTTAAGTTTGGATGCCTCATGAAATTTTATTGGGTAATAAACCCGTAGTTCTAAAGAGCAGGTAAGAAAAGAATAATACCCGAATTTTAGTATATGATCAGTCTCCTGAACACTCTCGTTCTGCGAATTTCTATAAGCGATTTGTGGTGTACAACATTTTGTATATCATAATAATAGTTCAGTGCATTAAATAATGCCTAAAAAAAGTGAACTAACGCAAGTTGAACGTGCTCAAATTGTGTTATTGCATTCGCAGAAGATGTCATTAGCTGCAATTGCAAGAAGAATGAAACGCTCGCGATGTGCGATCCGCACTACGATTAAACGTTATCAGGAATTGGGATCGTTTGTTAACAGAAAAAAAGTGGGCGAAAACGCATTACAATGCCAAGGGAAGACCGACTTTTAGAGCGTATATCCTTACGTGATAGAAGAAAATCGTCGAAGGAACTCTCTGGCGAGCTTCTCCAACGTCACGGAGTGTCCGTTTCTGCTCAAACAGTGAGGCGACGCCTCGTAAGTTTTGGTTTAAGGGGATGTAAAGCGCGACATAAACCTCATTTAACTGAGGTACACAAAAAGAAACGTCTTTTATGGGCAAAGAAATACAAAAATTGGACCGTCGATGACTGGTCGAAAGTTATGTGGTCAGACGAATCCAATATAGAGGTAGGTCATGAGAAATTATGCATATTTTTCTTATAGACGTAAACAATTCTGTTTGCACAATGCATTTACAAAAAAAAAAACAAGAATTGTATTATTGAACAATTTCTTCTTCTCTCTTACAGCTTTTCGGGCAGCCTGGGGCTCAATACGTTCGTAGAAGGCAAGGGGAAGCATACAATCCACACTGCGTTATACCTACCGTAAAATATGGCGGGGGTAGCATTATGGTTTGGGGTTGTATGTCTGCCTCAGGAGTGGGAGAGTTGTACGTGTGCGAGGGTCGTATGAACGGTCAGGGTTACATGACCATGCTGGAAGAAGTTTTAGAGCCCTCCGCTTTAAAATTATTTAATGAGGAGACCCCTGATTATCACTTCCAACAAGATAATGCCCCCTGCCACAAATCACGGGAAGTGATGCGTTGGTTCAACGAAAATGGGGTGCGCGTATTAGAGTGGCCACCACAGAGCCCCGATATGTCACCAATTGAACATTTGTGGCATATATTAAAGGTGAAAGTGTCGAAGTTTAAATGTGCTTCAAAAGACACATTAAAAAGAAAAATTTATGAAGCGTGGAACTCAATAACTGAGGAAGAATGCCAGAATCTCGTATCGAGTATGCCGAGAAGAATAAGCGCATTGATTAAAGCACAAAATAGTGAATATTTGTAAATAAAATGCCTTTGAAACCATGTTTATTGATGCAGATTTCTTTTATTCCTTGTAGTATACCTTAAACTGATAAACGTGTAGGGTGTCTAATACATATGAGCATAGCTGTATATGTATATGTATATATGTCAAATCTGCATAACAGTGTATAACAATGATTAACAGGTAACTGCTTTAACAGCTCAAAACTTATACATATAACAGTTTCACATTCTTATTATATTTTCATTCCTTTCAAGACTCTTCACCCTTCATAGGACGATTCAGATTAATTCAGTAGAATCTAGTCTAATGGTTGACTCTAAGTTTATCCCTTCAACTTTGATATGCAGGTACAGGTAACTGTTTTATCGACTGAAAATGTATAATCCTTTACCAGTGGGTTTACATTCTTATATTTTCAGTACCTTCAAGGCTATTCAGATTTTACAGGACGGTTCAAATTAATTCCGTAAAATCCAGTGCAATGATTGACCCTAAATTTATCCTCTCAAGTTTAACATATAGGTAACTGTTTTAACGACTCAAAACCTATAACAGTTAACATTCTTCTATTTTCAATCCAATCCAATTCGATTCGATTCAAATTAATTCACAATCCGGCATAATGATTGACGCTAAATTTACATTTTTAACATTAATATACAGGTAACTGGTTGAAAGTAAGAACATAGGCAATGTGGTAGAAAGAGAGCGGTGCAGATTTCTTCAATTTTATTATATCTGAGTTCTGAGTTTCATCAGTGAACACAGGTATTCATCAAGGAAATAAATTTTCGAATTATTTTTTTTTACATTAAAGCTTTTATGTTAGCCAGCAGCCAAAAGTACTTAAATTAAGAAACGTCACCACCCAATAAAAATACGTACAATAAATTGCACGGTAACATTTCGAGAAACCACCAATCACGACCTAGAAGTGAACGAATAATGAAAGTCACTTTATGGATTTGCGCGCCGCAAAATGTCAGGCTAAGAAAACTAACTTTTGGTATTTCATGTCTGCAAGCAATTCGTTATTTCTTCTTCAGCTTTTTTTTTATTATCATGTATTAGTATTACATGCGTACGCAATTTATACTTGCATTGAAGTAACGAGGTTTCCAATCAGCATCGATCGATTCGTTCCGCCTACTCCTCATCATTACAATCATTTTTTTTTTTTAATTAAGTATTCACTTTTGCGTTGTTACTTAACATCTCGCATTGATGATGATGGCATAATTAAAGTGAACAATAAATTTTTATCGCGAGGTTTTAAATATTTATTTGTGTTTTCGGCGGCGGTCGTTGGCATACCACACGCGCGGGCATGTTTTTAAACATGCTCGAAGAACCATTTTAAAAACCATCCCGTGTCTTTCTTCTCAAATCGATCGAGACGATGTTTTAGGTTTATTTAATTAATTTATACTTGCATTGAAGTAACGAGGTTTCCAATCAGCATCGATCGGTTCGTTCCGCCTCCTCATCATTACAATCATGAAACGCTTTTTAATTAAGTATTCACTTTTGCGTTGTTATTTAACATCTTGCATTGATGATGATGGCATAATTAAAGCAAACAATAAATTTTTATCGCGAGGTATTAAATATTTATCTGTGATTTAGGCGGCGGCCGTTGGCATACCACACGCGCGGCAATGTTTTTAAACATGCTCGAAGAACCATATTAAAGACCATCCCGTGTCTTTCTTTCTTTCTTCTCAAATCGATCGTGACGATGTTTTAGGTTAGGTTTTCGCGGCGTTCGAATTTGTCAAGCAGTTCAACACGTCCACAAGTATGTCTGCGTGTTTAATAATTCGTGACGATACTTGAGGGTAGATTTTCGCAGCACTTCACGAACATATCCACAAACATGTGTGCGTGCTTAATAATTCGTGAGGAGATTTTAGGGTTAAGGTTTCGCAACTGTTCGAATTTGACAAGCACTTCACCACGAACACATCCACAAGTACGTCTGCATGTTTAATAATTCGTGACGATACTTGAGGGTAGGTCTTCGTAGGGTTCGAATTTGACAAGCACTTCACGAACATCTCCACAAGCATGTGTGCGTGTTTAATAATTCGTGACGATATTTTAGGGTTATGGTTTCGTAACTGTTCGAATTTGACAAGCACTTCACCACGAACATATCCGCAAGCATGTCTGCGCGTGTTTTGTAGCCAGCCGGGTTTAATAATTCGTGCCCACTTCGAAAGGATCCGTTTTATGGCGGACCTAATAAAGTTACTTTTTGTGCAAATAGAATACGGGCTTTGCGCTGCTTGCGTAATAATAAGACAGTAAAATCTATATCAGGCGAAATAAAGCCACGTACACATCCAGGAGCGGTTCAACAAACTGTTTATTGTTTCGCTGCGGAATTAACGACTTGGTAACAGCAAGGAAGTTCGAAACCGTACAGTACACAATTTAGCCCTTTTTATTTCATCTTCCGTACAAGTAAAACCGAGACAAAAGTATGAAAAGAGTAAATAAAGTGAGCGGGAGTTGAATAAACGAACGCAGCTTTAATAGTTGCAATAAATTGTTATTAAAGCTGCGTTCGTTTATTCAACTACCGTTCACTTTATTTACTCTTTTCATACTTTTCGATACAAGTTTTACTTGTATCGAAATCAAGACAAAAGTGTCAAAAGACCTCACTTTTGATACAAGTAGGAAAAGAGTTATATGGAGTTGAATAAACGAACGCAGCTTATGTATGTACCAGTGGTGGGTTCAAGAGGGGGGCCGGGCAGGCAAGCCAACAACGATGCATTTACAATCTAGATGGAGCTGAAACATTACACAACCGTCGCGTCGCGTCGCGTCGTTAACGAACTTGCCGCTACATGTGTAAGCTCTAGGAACTTTTCGTGCACCGTAATAATGCATTAGCAGGAAAGTTTGGCCAAAGTTTCTCTCTGACAGTAGCATAACGTAATATGTAGATCCAGTTAACACGAAATCCTTGTTGTTAGGAAGATAAAGTCGACTGTAAGTCTAAGAGAAGACGGGCGCACTAAGAGTCCTGTGTAATCCCCTCATGGCGCATGCAAGATAATTACCCACCCACCCACCTTCAAAATTCCGAATTGCTTTGATCACGTGGTATTTAGGATGTCATTAATTAATTAAAAATTAGTTTCCACCCGCGTATTATAATGCATTCCGATTATATGCAAGGCCCATTTGATACAATGCAAGATTTAATTTGATATACATACATAAAACCTTGTTCCTATAAAGCAGTCTAAGAAAGACTTTCCTATAAAGCAGTCTGAGAAAGACTGAGTGATTCGACACCTCTCTCATTTTGGAATGCAAGATTTTATACTTAAACTTGCACGAGCCTAACAAGAACAGTGATATTATCATACCCCAAAAGTTCCTACTGTTTTCGATTTAAAACAAAAAAAAACCACACGTGTTTGAATATAAAATATACAGATTTAGCCAAAGTGTAATTGAACATCCTGAATAAAGCATGCGAGCGACAGTGTAGGCCTTACAAAAATAAAGAAGAAGCGCGTACTTGAGTCGGGGGTATCCCCGAGGCGTCTACGATTAGCCTTTTAGCATCGACGGGTCACGAACGCATACAATACGCGTCGTTTAAAACGAATAAGAAAAGTGCCTACAATCTGTATAATCGATAGTATTTTTTTTACACGCCTAACATCCAAACACAAATGTTATGTTATGTTATTATAAAATCATCGGAAAGCAAAACATACATTTGGCAAATTGAATGTGTTAAAAAAGGATAACGTCATAGGAGGATCAATACAGGTAATAAGTGACTGAGAGGATAAACTCCTTACGAATTAAGCGTGGAAAGCTCTTTCTATAGTGTTAAAAAAAACTGAATTAAATCTTTTGGAATGTGTTCTGTAAATGAAAATGAAAAGAAAAAAAAGCGAACGCTTCAAGAATGATTGCCGCCTCGCTTCAAGTTGAATTATCTGTTTTTCGCGGTTCGAGAATAAATAAAATCTGCACAACACAGTTTTAAAATAAATTCAAGGCCACGTTCAGGTGAACTACGTAATATCTGGCCGTTTCCTGATGTGTTTTTTTTTTGCACGGGCGAAACGTTCAAAATATTTACAGTGGCGTCACCGATTATCTTTAGTATCAATGTGCGAAAAACATTAAGGCCGCTTTTTCCTCGCTCGCGCGCGCGCGCGCGAATGCATAATAATTGCTTTGTTCAACAATGACAGATGTTTGCTGCGAAAAAGGTTTGTTTACAGATTGTTCGGGTTGATCGCGCGAGAATTACGTAACAATATTCACAAACGATATTAGGTTTGCCCTCCCTCCCCGCCCCTCCCTTTCCTTCGCCCAGAAGTTATTTTAATCAATCGTTTTAGGGGAAAATTTTAATTTACTCAATGTTTCTTACTGATTATGACACTTCATTTCGATTAGTTATAAAAAGTTGATTTTCTGGATCAAAATTTGGGCATATACTCGTACGAGGGGGTTTTGATAAATAGTAGTCAATTTCCAAAATTTATTTATTGTTGTCGTGAAAAAAAAATAGGACGCTTGACAAATAATTACATCAAGTTTGCTGGTTTACGAACTGTAAACAAAAAATTAACGGAATATGTTTCAGAAAACTTGAATTTTGGAAAAATCGTTTATTACGACAAAACATTTTTTTTTTAAAAGACTATACCGCCCAAGAAATGGGATGTACATACTACAGGCCTTTCAGATTCTATTGTGATGAACAGGGTTGACAAGTTCAAAAGGAAAAGGGCTGATGTCGAAAGTTCAAAAGGAGAAGGGCTGATGTCGAAGATGAAAATCGTCCTGGAAGCCAACTCTGGAAAAAATAAATTGCTTCTACTTTAAAGGAATTTAAAAAAAATTAAGTTGATGATTCCGAAATGGTTCAATGCAAACCACAAATGTCTGTCTCAGAGAGACCAGTTACTTTGTGACAACTTTTTGACCATGAGTTGCCCGTGTTTAAAAGGAGTTGGAAATGAAAACCGCCTCGGAAACCCAATTTTGGAAAGAACGACGAACTGAATTAAAATAAACTGTTTGTGAAAACCCAAGTCGATTCCCAAATGCTTCAATGGAATCAAGTCTTAAAAGATTCAGTCACACTATGACCGCTTTCTTCCAACTTTTTGGCAATGAGTTGCCATGTTCAAAAAAAGGAGAACTGACGCTGGAGATGAAAACCGCCCCGGAAGACCAGTTTCGGAAAGATCGAAGAACTATGTTTAAATTAAATTGCTTCTGAGAACCCAAGTCGATTCCCAAATGCTTCAATGAAGACCAAAAACGTCTTAAGAAAGTCAATCATTTTGTGGCCGTTTTTTTTCCAATTTCTTGAGAATGGTTTGCCATGTTTAAGAGGAGAAGAACCGTTCTTGGAGATGAAAACCGGATCAATTTTGGAAAGAACGAGGAACACTTTGTGACGTCTTCTTCCATGTTTTGGACAACGTATTGCACATGTTCAAAAAAAGGAGAAGAATTGACGTTGGAGATGAAAATCGCGCCAATTTTGGAAAGAACGAAGAAGTGAATTAAAATAAACTGCTTCTGAAAACTCAAATCGATGCCCAAATGCTTCAATGAATTCGAGAAACATCTTAAAAGATTCAGTCACTTTATGACAGTTTTCCTTCAACTTTTTGACATTGGCTATGTTCAAAAAAAGGAGAACTGGAGATGAAAACCGCCCCAGAAGACCAATTTTGGAATGATCGAAGAACTATGTATAAAATAAATTGCTTCTGAAAACCCAAGTCGATTCCCAAATGCTTCAATAAAGACCAAAAACGTCTTAAAAGAGTCAATCATTTTGTGGCCGTTTTCTTCCAATTTCTTGAGAATGATATGCCATGTTTAAGAGGAGAAGAACCATTCTTGGAGATGAAAACCGCCCCGGAAGACCAATTTTGGAAAGAACGAAGAACTGGATTAAAATAAATTGCTTCTGAAAACCCAAATCGATTCCCAAATGCTTCAATGGAGTCCAGAAACATCTTAACAGATTCAGTCTCTTTATCGCCGTTTTTTTCCAACTTTTTGACATTGGGTTGCCATGTTCAGAAAAAGGAGAACTGACGCTGGAGATGAAAACCGCCTCGGAAGACCAGTTTTGGAAAGATCGATGAACAAGATTAAAATAAATTGCTTCTGAAAACCCAAGTCGGTTCCCACATGCTTCAATGTAGTCCAAAAATGTCTTAAGAGAGTCAGTCATTTTGTGGCCGTTTTTCTCCAATTTCTTGATAATGGTTTGCCAAGTTTAAGAGGAGAAGAACCATTCTTGGAGATAAAAACCGTCCAAGAAGACCAATTTTGGAAACATCGAAGAACTGAATTAAAATAAACTGCTTCTGAAAACCCAAATCGATTCCCAAATGCTTCAATGGAGTCCAGAAACTTCTTAAAAGATTCAGTCTCTTTACGGCCGTTTTCTTCCAACTTTTTTACATTGGATTGCCATGTTTAAAAAAAAAAGAGAACTGGAGATGAGAACCGCCCGAAAAACCACTTTTGGAAAGATCGAAGAACTGAGTTAAGATTCAATTGATTTTGAAACACAAGTCGGCTCCCAAATGCTTCAATGAAGACCAAAAACGAAAACTCATCACTTTACGACCGCTTTTGTCCGACTTTTTGTCCAATGGACCAGACTGGAATTGAGCAAATTCAAATTGAGAAGTACTCGGAAACTGATGGGTTAAGTTTTGATCACCTAGTTTAAGAAAAACAAGGGAAAGAAGAAGAAGAAGAAGAAGCAATAGATGAAGATAGATTTATCATCCACTCTTGGACATGGACACCAAGACAATTTCGGCCACTAATCGCAGCAAACTTCACGACCAGTTGGGGGAATTTCTCCTAAAAGCGAAAAACAGGTAGTACTACTATTTAATGACAAAATCATCATTTGAAATTTCTTGCGGCGCCTTGCCAATTGAAAACTTAGTGATTTCGTGATCGGTTCAGTGACTTCGTTTAAACATAATCCATTCATTAACTTCCGATACCGCAAGTAGCGACACTAATTTTGATCGTATTCGAAATTGAAAAGAAAAATTAAAACTAAAATTTTCAACATAGAAAATCAATTGGAAATGCGAAATTGGCTACTAATATGTACTACACTTTTTGAATATGTATTCCCTTTCTCCTTTAAAAGATGGCGCTGCTAATTCATTCTCTCAAGGTTGGTAGAGTTAGACTGTGTATTAGAAGGTTGCCTTGATCGGCGAAGGGGATCTCGTTACGTCACGTCACGTGATAAATGCCATTAGGCAGATTTTTGCGTTATTTGATCAATAAGACCACAGAACTGATTCCATTTTTAGTGAGTTATATTAAGCTTCAGGAAGCAGATTAAAACTCAGTCTATTTACTTCACTGTGACGGATAGAAGTTTCGTGTGACGTCACGAGTTACTTTTGCGGGGAGGAAATTTCAAAGTGCATATTAAATGGGAACGAGGCAACCTGCTAGATGCAATATCAGTTTTACCAACCTTGCATTCACTATTAAGCTCACTAAATCAACACGCTTACGTGACGCCATGCCATTCCCATTCGAAGTTTATTGTGTAACAAAGATGGCAAATACAAGTGTCACAAGAGCAACAAGGAACTACCAACACCGCAAGTGCTTTCGGCAATTTATTTTGGAGTGATGTCGAAGTTGGCTGCATGCAGCGTGTCCCAGGAACCCGTTTACTACTTGCTAACCAACGTTTGTAAATTTAATTTCAAGTGCATTTGCTGGTAGTTACACTTAGAAGTCTCGTGTGACGTCACGAGTTACTTTTGCGGGGAGGAAATTTCAAAGTGCAAATTAAATGGGAACGAGACAACCTGCTGGATGCAATATCAGTTTCACCAACCTTGCATTCTCTATTAAGCTCACTAAATCAACACGCTTACGTGACGCCATCCCATTCCCATTCGAAGTTTATTGTGTAACAAAGATAGCAAATATGAATGTCACGAGAGCAACAAGGAACTACCGACACCGCAAGTGCTTTGCGCAATTTATTTTGGAGTGATGTCGTAGTTGACTGCATGCAGCGTGTCCCAGAAACCCGTTTACTACTTGCTAACCAACGTTTGTAAATTTAATTTCAAGTGCATTTGCTGGTAGTTACACTTAGAAGTCTCGTGTGACGTCACGAGTTACTTTTGCGGGGAGGAAATTTCAAAGTGCAAATTAAATGGGAACGAGACAACCTGCTGGATGCAATATCAGTTTCACCAACCTTGCATTCTCTATTAAGCTCACTAAATCAACACGCTTACGTGACGCCATCCCATTCCCATTCGAAGTTTATTGTGTAACAAAGATAGCAAATATGAATGTCACGAGAACAACAAGGAACTACCGACACCGCAAGTGCTTTGCGCAATTTATTTTGGAGTGATGTCGTAGTTGACTGCATGCAGCGTGTCCCAGAAACCCGTTTACTACTTGCTAACCAACGTTTGTAAATTTAATTTCAAGTGCATTTGCTGGTAGTTTGAGTCGCTGTTAGGTTAATCGATGCCCTCGGATATCTACTGAAATTCTTGTTCGTTTCACCGATTTGCCCTGTTGAATAGTAAAAGAGCTAACCATTTTATTTTTTTATTACTTAAACCATTAAACGAAAATGTTGTTCTTCGAGTGCAAAGATTTTATAAAGCTCCTGTCGATGATGGAATTAAATCGGGAACTCTTTTTCTAAACTCGATTTCCATACTTGAAGAGAAGTTTGTAGATAAAGTATATAAAGAAGAATCGTTAGCGCCGTCGGCGTCGTTCGTTCGTTAAACACATTTTAAACTCCGGACTGCCGAAGAACAAGGATATTATGAAAATTATGATGGCAAAAAGTTGCAAATGAGCAACTCTAGGATACGTGGCGATGGTCATTAGCAGGCGAAATATATCGCCGCGAGATTTCCATAAAATTCCACTAAAACTCGCTGGAAGAAAACAAACATTTTAATTCAGTTACGTCAGGCATACATTACGCCAGAACGTCCTGTCGTTCTTTGTATTATATGCAAAAGACCTTCGAATCGTTTTGTTTCATTTCATCCACAATGCGCGCGACCGCACGCATTATTACGAATTTTCAGCATGTACATATGTGTGTGTGTTATTATTACATTGCGAAAACAACCGGAGTGATTAATTGTTATTATTGTTATTAACGGCCAAGAGGAATTACGTGGCGGTGTCTCTGAATAAATTAAGTGGGAGAGATCTACGACTGTCGCGACTGGTTTTGCAATATGTGATTGTGTTTATTAACATTTTTTTTTAGTTTCTGCGGTTGGCATTCAAAAAAAAATTAATTGTTTAATTGTTTACGAACAACGAGCTAACTGTTCACAAGCCATGTTTACACAACACCGACTTACAACCGCTCACGAACTGTTCGAGATAAGACGTGTCAATGGAAAATTTCGAAATATTATAAATAAATAAATTCAGAAACCTTATCGATTAAAATATAAACAAACATACAGTTATCAATTTTGCAAGTTTAGAATTTAAGAAAGTTTATGCACTCTCGGGATATCTCTGAAGCACTAGCGTATTTGTTTACGTTATTAAATTGGTAATATGACATGGGTGCGTGTTTAGTCTTGGCAGCAAAGAAACGGCAGAGACGGCAGTCTCCCGAGGGATAGCGCGGAAGGCGAAACGTGTCGGTAAACGGGGCCACGGATGGGCCTGGTGATGTATGTGGTGGCCGCGGTGAGTCGGTCGTGAGATAAAGGGTATCTGCAGAATATGACCTGAGATGGTATGTTCTGGCAGAAGTGTTAGGGCGGCACATTCTCACGATTGGCAATGCGGTTTGAGGGTCGTGAGTCATGAGTTATGCGGAGGTATTCTGGTAGCAGAATATTGTCCGGGACGCGATCCGGGGCGTTGACCAGAGAATGGTACCGTACGGTATCGGGACTCTTGCCGCGGCGTGCAAGCAGCGCCGATGAAGAGCACGGTATCGGCAAAGCAATTAGCTGTATTCTGCATTCTTTGTGAGTGGGAATTCGGTTAATTGCATTCCTGACCAGATGATGGCATTGAGCTATCCAGAAAGGTCTGACAGGATGATGTTATTGGACTGGTACGGAGTGGTGCTTGACACTCACGCAGTCGGTGCATCAACTAATCCTGAGAACGTATGCTCGGGAGGCAAGGTATGCTAATGCCCATCGGGAAGGGTGGGTTTTGTATCCACAGGTGAACGTGAGGGGGTAATGCATGCGAAGATAAGAAGTCAACGTGCGAGGATGACTTCCCCAGTGTCCAATATCATCATGAGGGAGCTACAGCTTCTAGATTCGCCGCTGGAGCAGGCGGGGCCGGGAAAACGGCCCCGGTAAGTGGACTGTTCCATTTTACTGAATAGATACTCGTAAAAGGTTACTTATAATTTGCATGGTCCTTATCGAATTGGAATGCGATGCCCGGGAGCTAAGACGTTTACCCTCAGCGCCTGTTGCGCTCAGGGAAGCGAGAAAGAAAGAGAAAACATTAGGAATGAGAGACCTAACCAATGGTGAGTGAATGTTTGTTGTAACTCTGTCCTCAGATAATATTGTTTGACTATAAAATTTAAACAAAAAGAAAATCTAGCCAACATTCGTTCTTGACTTTGGACGAATCAAAATCAAAAATGCTTTCTGGGTGGGTACTTTTGGGGGCGACTTTGATTTTGAGCACACTACAACAATTTTGGCAACTATGAAATCAGTTTGTTTGGTACATACAATTCGTATCTAATCAAAAGTGTATCTAATCAAAACCAGAGGTAATTCCCATCATCATCAAAGACGTTTATCTATGTACACGCCAGCAGTTAATCACATCATCACGCGAGCGCAAAAATCCAAGCGAAATAAAAATAAACAAATTCTCAATAAGTCGTCATAAATAAATAAAGCGATTAAACGAGAATTAACAAAAAAAAATAATAACAAGCCGGATTAATTTTGCTCAGGCGAAGTTTTAAATTTAACTTCGCGGTCCAAATTTAAGACGAAGGCCTAAGTCTGGGGCTTCTATTTTTTATTTTTTTTTTCGCGTTTTTCGAGTTTTGATTTTTGGCACAAGTCGCAATTGTTGTTTCTTTTGAATAATGTAGGAGCAAAATACCGTCGGTGTCCAAAATATGCGGGATTACAAAACAAACAAGCGTATTGCGAAACCGTCGCCGTCCTCTGTTAAGTTCACATAATTTAAGAAACGTCGTCCCAATTTATGGAACCCTGATCTTTCCTTCTGCATGCTGCTACGAAAATAATCCTATCTTGTTTATTCAAAAACGTTAAAAAAATAAGGTCCCCGGTCTTTTCGCCTTCTTGTAAATTTATCTACCTTATAAATATCGTTAATAGGAACCGTTGCCGTTGCACAATTGACATAAATTTACAAAGATAATTTTCTTCCAACTTTTTGACAGTGAGCTTACCTTGTTTAAAAAGGAGATGGAAACAGTCCTGGAAAACCGATTTTGGAAATATCGGAACCAGGATTAAAAAAGTTGCTTCTTAAACCCAAGTCGATTCCCAAATGCTTCAATGAAAACCGAAAACGTCGTCTGAAGAAAGTCAGACACTTTGTGACTGTTTTCTTCCAACTTTTTGACAATGGGTTTGCCTTGTTTAAAAGGAGAAGAACTGACGTTGGAGATGAAAACCGGACCAATTTTGGAAAGAACGAGGAACACTTTGTGACGTTTTCTTTCATTTTTTGGACAACGTGTCGCCCATCTTCAAAAAAGGAGAAGAACTGACGTTGGAGATGAAAATCGCACCCTCTTTTGGAAAGACCAAAGAACTGAATTAAAACATAATTTGCTTCTAAAACCCAAAAGTCGATTGCCAAATGCTTCAATGAAGACCAGCAACGTCTTAAGAGAGTCAGATACTTGGTGACTGTTTTCTTCCAACTTTTTGACAATGGGTTTGCCTTGTTTAAAAGGAGAACTGACGTTGGTGATGAAAACCGCACCAATTTTGGAAAGAACGAAGAAGTGAATTAAAATATACATTGCTTCTTGATTCCCAAATACTTCAATGAAGACCAAAAATTTAGTCACTTTTCGTTCAACTTTTTGACAATGGATTCGCCATTACGATATCAAAGAATATCTCAAATCTCAAAGTTCCATGAAACTGGATAGTTAATAACTTTGCAAGTTCTGTCCAGCTAAAGAACACTTTAAATAGAAGAAAAGAAGAAGCAACAGCAAGAGCTTTAGTGCTTTAGGCGATATTTCAGTATTTTCTTAAACTATAGATGTCCGAAAACTTTTTGCGAAAACCTCCTGTTCTAGTCATCTAATCAAAAGCAGTTCAGGGAGAACATTAAGTGACACACGTCCAAAAAAAAAAAATCGAATCCAAAGCTATGCCCAACGGGTATTTTTTTTTGAAAAAATGGAAAAGACGTGATGACTAAATCCGAGAGAAAAAAATTGGAAATTGGGAGATTGTTAAAAGAAGGCGAAGAGACCGCAACTAAAGCAACTAAATTGGAAAGAAAAATTAAAAAACTACATTCTCTAACTGGCTGGGAACCATCAAACGCCTGTCGAAATCGACGTTTGTTTACGCCTCGTTATGACAGTTCGAAATTATTTGGAAACGTTGTTGTTGTAATGAAATGGAGACTGCGCCATCTGTTGGGGGGCTGCTGACGTCAAGGCGCGTCATTTACTTTGCCGTTTGCTTTTCTGATAATCTGTGTAACGCCGCCTCAAATAAACAAGTACCTCAGTCCCAATTGGATTTGGTTTACAAATGTAATTGAGAATTTGGTATAAACCCAAATTGAACAGGTCTTTTACTCTGAAATCACAAGTTCTTAGTTTTGAGCGCCATCTATCGGGCTATATGTGTGTTAGAAAAGATAGAGAAGTCTTTTGACAGGTGGAACGAAGTTAAAATTTATCCAAAAAAAAAAGAAAAAGAAATCAGGAAGTCAGATGTTAGAACTGTTAGGAAAAGAAAGTCAGCGAAGAAGAAAATAAGTAATAGCAGGCATAGAAGAAGCTGGGCGTAGGCGGAAGAAGGTGTAAAACAGATTCCAAATTAAGAAGAACAAAAGAAAAAAAAAGCGTACAGATTCCTTTGTTTTCTATTGCCTTGTTGTTTCTGTCAATTTTAAAACCAGCAAATTCGCTTTCCCAACAGCTTCATCTTCGCTTTTCCGCCTTTTCTTTTCGCCTAGGAAATAGAAGTTTGTACGTCCTTCTATCGCCCCATTTTTTGTTCGCTTCCGTTTTTCCTCGAATTCTTGTTCATTATGTCCTTTTCCTCTCATCATCATCATCATCATCGAAATGTCCAAACGTTATTTGCTGTCTCTTCTTTTTGGTTTTGAGCATATCTCTGACTCCACTGAGACCTCCGCAAAAAAAACTTGCAATAATTTAGGAAAATTAAATTAATTATTTTTATAAGCAGTGAAATGAACGAATGCTAATTCGATAATATCTTTAGTATAACATCGACGAAGTTCTGGAAATTGAATGTGAACGGAATTTAGCCATCCTCGTATTATTTCCTCGGTTTCGACTGGATTTTCCTTCGAGAAACAGAAGCGTTTTGGGGAAAGGCGAATCCGAATAGTTCTTGATGATACAGAATCGCTCCCCGCTGTCTCATTGTGCAAAGTTTACTATTAGTTCGGCCGGGGGTATTTATTTATCCGACTATTATTGTGAATAAGGGCGCGAGCGTTATGTAGTTGGAAGCGCCGCCGTCTGCGAAAGGATATCGCGCCCGTTCCAGAACTACTTCGCATAAATTTATAACCGGATTTGTACTGTATCGATTCACCTCTCCAAAACTGTGAAAACTCACTTTCCCCACCATTATCGTTTGGGATTCACTCGGGCCCGAAGGAAGAAGAACTTTTCATATTTGCTACGCGTTTGATATTCGGTTTTTATGGGGGCGGCATAAAATCGTCATTGTTTCTTACTACTCGAGAGACTTTTCGCATTAGACAGCAAAACGGCCACGAAACCATACAAGTAAAAAGATGAATAAATTAATTTTAAAAAGTATAATAAGCTTTTCGATCTCCGCAAGAAAAGCTCAGAGGAAAAAGTCAATCTTGGTCAGGTGATCAAATTGGATGCAGCAGGGATAAGGATTTTACCAATAAAAAAAATTGTGAAGTCTTGGAAGAAGTTTGAAGATGTTTTTGGTGATGAAGTTGAATTGAAAAGCCTTGTCAAGATAGTAGGGACATCCGGAAATTCATCCTCTGGGTTTCTATACAAGGGACACAAACAAAACAAAGTATTGGAAGAGGTTTGAAAATGTTTTTGGGGATGAAGTTCAATTGAAACGCCTTATGGAGAAAATGGGAACGTCCAGAACTCCACCCCTGGGATTATTTACAAGGGATACAAAAAATAGAAAGTATTGGAAGAGATTTGAAAATGTTTTTGGCGATGAAGTTCAATTGGAGATGTTTCTGGTGATGAAGTTGAATTGAAAAGCCTTGTCAAGATAGTAGGGACATCTGGAAATCCATCCTCTGGGTTTCTATATAAGGGATACAAACATAACAAAGTATTGGAAGAGGTTTGAAAATGTTTTTGGGGATGAAGTTCAATTAGAACGCCTTATGGAGAAAATGGGAACGTCCAGAACTCCACCCCTGGGATTATTTACAAGGGATACAAAAAATAGAAAGTATTGGAAGAGGTTTGAAAATGTTTTTGGTGATGAAGTTCAATTGGAACGGCTTATGGAGAATATGGGAACGTCCAGAACTCCACCCCTGGAATTATTTACAAGGGATACAAAAAATAGAAAGTATTGGAAGAGGTTTGAAAATGTTTTTGGGGATGAAGTTCAATTGGAACGCCTTATGGAGAAAATGGGAACGTCCAGAACTCCACCCCTGGGTTTATTTACAAGGGATACAAACCATACAAAGTATTGGAAGGGATTTGAAAATGTTTTTGGTGAAGACGTTGAATTTTTCAAAGCCTAATCAAGATAATGGGATGGATGTCAAAACTTCACCCCCTAGGTTTGTTTGCAAGGGATACAAACAAATACAAAGAGGTCTGAAAATGTTTTTGGTGATGAAGTTACATTAAAAAGTCTTGTCGAAGTAATGGGGACATCCAGAACGCCATCCCCTGGGTCTGTTTACAAGGGATATAAAACCAGAGGATGGAGTTCTGGATGTAATTACTAAATACCATGTCAAGAATAACTTAATCGATGTCATGCCCGACCAACAACAGCGGAAACGTTAACCCTTCAACAGGTTGCTAACGAATTAAGAAAGATAATCATAGGAGAGAAGAAGGGTGTGAAAGAAGAATTCTTCTTTCACAGGAAGGAATAACCGCGACGGAGAAGAGAAGAATAAATGAAGACCTCCACCAGAAGCTTCTTGGTTTTCTCATTGCTGGTGCTGCTACTTCATACAGACCGATTGGAAACCTATTTTACCATTTTACTAACGTCAAATACTTAAATTATTTTTCTAGTAACCAGACCAACCGCATAAGGGAGTGAGTCTTCAGGAAAATAGAGGAAGAGAAAGAGAGGGAGAGCAGAGAGATGGGAGAAGATATATGATAGAATAAACACCACGGAAAAGGACAGGAGAAGAAGATCAAACGAAGACCTCCTGTACAACCGCTTCTTCCATTGCCAATGCTTCACCCTTGGTTGAAGACGGTTTCTTCTGCTGTTGCTCTTCTCCTAATCTTCTCTTTACTGCTGCTTCCTACTTGATACTATTAGAAAGCCTTCTCCAGGAGGACTTTTTGGGATTTTTTATTAACGCCAATTATTTTTCTATTCCACATTTTGCCCATTTTGATTCATTTGAAAAAAAAGTTGCTTGTACTTTGAAGAACATCGTGCAAAGCTTTTGGCCTACTCCTTCCCCTTCCAAAGGGTTTCATTGTAAAAGCAAACAGACCAGACACTTCCTTGAGGAAACGTGTCAGAAACAGCAACACGAACAAAAAAAAAACTGTTTCTAATCCCTCTCTTATCCTCACATGGATTATTTCAGAAAACAACTCCCTTTATTTACCGAACCCCCGACCGACAAACACCTCCGGCAGCGGCGGCGGCGGCGTGCCGAATTCCGGGCTCTCGCGATTAATCCGGGACGGTTGTGCAAACACGTTTAGCACGAATTTGGAGGCAAATTTCGGCGGCGGCGGCGGTGGCGGCAATCGATGTGTGGTGTTCTCGTGGATTGATAGAGATGTGCGCGAGCGAACTTTCCTGTGTAATTCATCCGAATGCGAATGCGAATGCCTGCACGCAGCCGTACGTGTAAATACGAGAAATTAATTCTGCCCGCTCGAACGGTTTTATTTTCGGAGCGTAACGCGCCGTGGCCTTGTCTTCTGTGCACCCAACGAGATATTATTTTCAGAAACGAATGGAATTTATTATTAGATTAGACTCAGAGAAAGAGAGCGCGAGAGAAAGGTCACTCCTAACTGCAGAATGCGCATTGGATTAGTCAAAAAAAAAATAAAAATCAGCCCAGCCCAACCCAATCCAATCCAATCCAATCCCCAACCAGCAAATCATCGTTACTTTGATAAATTAACCTGCGGATGTTCGATTTGAATTCAGTGGACGTGAAAGAAACTATTTTTGGGTGATTTGGTTCAATCAGTAGAAAGGAACAGTCATTATCAGGGAAAAGAATTCAGGCCACTTAGTGTCGGACGCTTTTTACGCCGAATGTATTTTATTTACTTCCGCCACCTTTCCGCGGCTCCCATGCATCGAATTGTTATTGAGTGAGAGGGGAAAAAAGCGTTCGCACTTCGCAGAAACTATAGTGGGCGAGGCTGATACAATCTGAGAACTAAATTTTGGTAACGTTCGAGGAACAAGCGGCCCGAATTCTTTTCCCTGGACATTATCAACCTTTTTAGTTCTTAGTTTGTGTTATGCCATTACCTAAAACCTCCGGCTTTCTTAAATTTAGTTTCACGCCAAATTCTATTTAATTAAAAAAAAAACTATCTGCTTACGTTGGGGGGATAAGTAGATGTAAAGGGTGAAAGACATGTACAGGGTGGATTAAATTCGATGTCTCTTATGGGCATCTCCGTAACTATAAGTGATAGAAAAAAACTAGTTGCCAAGTCCCGATCTCTTTTTTGGAGATTAAGTCAAAACCGTAAACAAAAATTGGCTAACTTCTTTTGTTTTCAAGTTATGACCAAAAATTGACATTTTCGACTTTTCGTTTTTCGGTCATATATCGTTTATTTTTAGAGATATTAGAAAACTGTTTGATCATTATTAGGACACTTTTTGGAATAAAATTCAGTGGTGTAGTTGCTTTTTTAATATTTACTTAAATCTTCAAGTTATAACATAAAGTTATATTTTTTTAAATAGAAATCATAGTAGGCAATGCCCTCATTAAATAGAGATTTTTTTTCTGTTTTCAAAAATATATACTTTATTGGGTTTATTTCTTATAATAAATAGGAAAAACTGTCATTTTTATTATTATCCTTGCGTAAATATCCTAGTCTCAGTAGGCTGGGTTCAATACGGAGCCGATTTTTTATTTTATTAAGTTTTAACGAGCTTTCAAATATTTTCAAAATTTTGACTGCGTAAATAATTTTGTATTCGCGTTAATTTACAAATTTCCGTTTTATCGTTTTGAGCGACCGTTCTGATAAGAGTTCCTGTCTGACTTTCTATTGAAAATGAGTTTATCATTCAATTTATACAGAAATTGTTTTCAATCTTTAAACAGTCAAAATTGCTCGAATACTCAACGTTTCACTATCGGTTTATAGCTTCGTTAGGAAGAAACGTTGAACGTTCCTGTAATTTTCACAATGTCTTTTTAAAATTGAAAACAATTTTTATACAATTTCTATCGGACAAGAAACGACTTCAATAAAAAATATGTAATTGTAGTTGTTAAACTTTAAAGCAGACACCGTGAAATCGCAAAAACACTCTACGTTTCGCTATCGCTTCATAGTTTCGTCAGGAGTGAAAAAATGTAAATAAACAAGTTCTCAAGAGAAGCGAAAAGATAACATGATTTTACACTAAAATACAAGTTGTTCGGATAAACATAAAGGTAATAATTACTAAATTAGAACTAAATTAGGCTTTCTTTTTTTTTTGTTTCTCTCGAGTTATATTTTATTAAAAACACGAAAAACAAAAACAAACACACAAATAGTAAAATATAAATAAAATCGGACATGTATCAAACTAAATTCGCAAGCATTCATATTTAATAAAAACAAAAAAAAAACATTTTTCCAGATCGGTCGCGATGGGTGCTACATTTCTCAAACGGAATTTTGTAAAATAAAGTGCATGTGAATTTTTTTTAAGCGGCGAAAACTGTCTAAAGGTTTGAAAGCTCGTTAATATTTAATAAAAACAAAAAAAAAAATGTCCACACTGCATTGAAGCCAGCCTACTGAGACTAGGATACGCAAGGCTAATAACAAAAATGGCATTTTACCTATTTATTATAAGAAATAAACCCAATAAAGTATATATTTTTGAAAACAGAAAAAAAATCTCTATTTAATGAGAGCATTGCCTACTATGATTTCTATTTAAAAAAATATAACTTTATGTTATAACTTGAAAATTTAAGTAAATATTAAAAAAGCAACTACACCACTGAATTTTATTCCAAAAAGTGTCCTAATAATGATCAAACAGTTTTCTAATATCTCTAAAAATAAACGAGATATGACCGAAAAACGAAAAGTCGAAAATGTCAATTTTTGGCCATAACTTGAAAACAAAAGAAGTTAGCCAATTTTTGTTTATGGTTTTGACTTAATTGATGATTTTTGTTTACGGTTTTGACTTAATCTCCAAAAAAGAGATCGGGACTTGGCCACTAGTTGTTTTCTTTCACTTATAGTTACGGAGATGCCCATAAGAGACATCGAATTTAATCCACCCTGTACAGCGTGTTCTTCATCTTAATACCAGAAGGGGAGGAAAAAAGTAAAGCTCGGAGGTATGTTGTGATAAGGTTATTATAGGCAAAGGGTAGTAGACTCTCCTGAGGTTAAGAAAAACAAGACCGCCAGGAGCGTAGCAACAAGGGCGGAAAAAAGTTGTGGGACGTGTCTCCATTGTTTCACGAAATAATTTACAAGAGCCTCGAACTACGTAAATCTAACAACACGATGAAGGTGTACGTGATGTTTGGGAGAAGTCGAGGATTTTCGCAGCTAAATTACACGAATTTATTTACAAAACGTCAAACTCATACAGGGCATACAGCCAAGTGTTTATTAATTTATTTATATGTATGTTAGGCTCGTAGTCGCTGCGCTACGCGTTGCCATCCGCCTAATGGCCCCGGTATAATAGAATTAAAATGCTTACAATATTCATTTACAGTACACGAGAATGGTATTAGACATTAATATGCAATACGTAACATATATATTAATGGATAATAGTTGTCTAACCTTATCGCTTTCAATTAAATATGAGCGACCGCGCATACATTACGAATGTGAAATTTATTATTGTAGGGCGGAAGGTAAAAGAAAATTCCGCGAGCAAATAAATGCAGGCGCTAATTTTAAAACAAATCCGGCATGTAAGTAATGCAATGCAAATAAACGAAACGTATTCTAGGTGTTTCGCGTTGAAATTCACCGTTTTCAAGGCGTGGTAACAGCTAAAACTATCATATATTAATAGACGGCGGCGCAAAGTGCAACGTACTGTACACTACACTCACACACTCCCCGACTCATATACTACTACGTATTACGTATGTATATAAAAGTCGTGCCCATTCGGATACGCCAATGACTCCTCGTTCGTTATTATGTACACTATTTCATCTCTCAACAACACCTCGCCTCACCTGTTACTTTCAAATGTCAGAAGGTTAAGAGTGTACTTTTCGAGTTCTTTTCTCGACTTTTTCGTCGCCGGAATGTTGACGCCATTCAAACGTTCGAGAACCGCGAGAACTTTATTTATTTACACCTTCTTCTTGCATCAAGATAAACGGTGAACAAGTTCCAATCACTTTACAAACTGCTGCTTTCTCACACTCACCAGACGTTATTGTTCCGTGGCCTAATAAGTGAGAATACGGCGAGCTTATCCGTCTTGCAAATAGAACACTTTTAGAATACAATTCACGCAAGGAAGGAAGCGAAATGGTCAAATTATTCGTGCAATTAAGAAATAAATTACAAGAAGGTCTTTTAACGTTTACTTCAATAATACATGTCCACTGGACCACCTAACTGACAAGTTGGCAAAACCGTTTAACAATAGTCGACGTCGATGAGTAGGCAGATTGAGGTCTTAACACAAAGACCACAGTTGCCTTTTGATGATGGCAACAATATTAACACGTAAAAGTCGACAAATAAAATCATACGTGTCCACTGGACCTAGCTGACAAGTTGGCAAAACCATTTAACAATAGTCGACGTCGATGAGTAGGCAGATTGAAATCTTAACACAAAGACCACAGTTGCCTTTTGAGGATGGCAACAATATTAACACGTAAAAGTCGACAAATAAAATCATACGTGACCACTGGATCTAGCTGACAAGTTGGCAAAACCATTTAACAATAGTCGACGTCGATGAGTAGGCAGATTGAGGTCTTAATACAAAGACTACAGTTGCCTTTTGAGGATGGCAACAATATTAACACGTAAAAATCGACAAATAAAATCATACATGTCCACTGGACCTAGCTGACAAGTTGGCAAAACCAATTAACAATAGTCGACGTCGATGAGTAGGCAGATTGAGGTCTTAGCACAAAGACCACAGTTGCCTTTTGAGGATGGCAACAATATTAACACGTAAAAATCGACAAATAAAATCATACGTGACCACTTGACCTAGCTGACAAGTTGGCAAAACCATCTAACAATAGTCGACGTCGATGAGTAGGCATATTGAGGTCTTAACACAAAGACTACAGCTGCCTTTTGAGGATGGCAACAATATTAACACGTAAAAGTCGACAAATAAAATCATACATGTCCA
Organism: Prosopocoilus inquinatus; assembly: GCA_036172665.1. Taxonomy (NCBI): domain Eukaryota; kingdom Metazoa; phylum Arthropoda; class Insecta; order Coleoptera; family Lucanidae; genus Prosopocoilus; species Prosopocoilus inquinatus. The sequence goes on along the minus strand of CM069871.1, from coordinate 8,425,180 downwards.
CTGGACCTAAGACAAGTTGGAAAAACCATTTAACAATAGCCGACGCCGATGAGTAGGCAGATTGAGGTCTTAACACAAAGACCACAGTTGCCTTTTGAGGATGGCGACAATATTAACACGTAAAAGTCGACAAATAAAATCATACATGTCCACTGGACCTAACTGACAAGTTGGAAAAACCATTTAACAATAGCCGACGCCGATGAGTAGGCAGATTGAGGTCTTAACACAAAGACCACAGTTGCCTTTTGAGGATGGCAACAATATTAACACGTAAAAGTCGACGAATAAAATCATTAAATTTGTCGACGACTTAAAGAGTAAGCAGATTGAGTCCTCCTCGTTGAAAACTACAAAACGCTCTCGAGGATGGCTATTACAAAATTCGAATTTGGTGTTCACACATCCACAAACTGACTGTCTTGTTTGTTTAATAATTTGTTTTGTAAGACAAAAATCGACAAGTAATTAAAATTGTCGATTTGAGAGAGTGAGCAGATTGAGTGCTCGTTAAAAACCATGGGGCCGTCTCGAGGATGGCTATCCTAAAATACGTTTAATAAAAAAAAATGTAGGTATAGTTGGTTTTGTAAAGCAAGAAGAAAGTGGAGAAATAATTAAAAACTGTCGACGTTGAAGAGTAAGCAGATTGAGTCTCGAATGAAGACCACATACAAGTCGCTGTCGAGAAAGACAGACAGAAATCGCTATTGCAAAATTCATTTATTTATTTATTTTTTTCAAAAATGTATACGTGTAAATTTAGCAACGCTGCAAATACAAATAAATTAATTGCAATTTTATTCACGTCGTACGTATTTAAAATTGCAAGCTAAATAAAACAAAACGAGAAAAACAGGACACTATTAGAAATGTCATAACGTGCAGCATTCGTGTGACGAATTTTTTCAACACCCTGTAGCGTAGCTGCTTTTGTCGATTTCTTTTTAACGCTATGTATAAAATATCACCAAATATGTATATAAATAAACAGCATTAAAATAAATAAAATAAAATCGTATTCAGAATTGGACGAGAGTTAAAAATATCTAAACGTTAACTTCTTTTTATAGATTTTTTTTGACAGTATCTAGCCTGCTAAGTTTTCACTTAGCTATCAAAACAAAAGCGCAACGATAATCCACATGCCATTTTAAATTAATTTGTAGGTTAGACGTTGACAGACCAAGAAAGACAAATATCTATAAAAAAAAAATTTTAACAGATTTAAAAGAAATTAACAAATTTAACAAAAAATAATTTGATCAGCCAACAAGTTAAATAATCGTCGCTGCTGCGCTTTTGTTTCGACAGCTAGAATTTATAATACGCAAAAAAGTTTGACAAAAGAAATTTGTATTAAAAAAAAAAACATTGCACAAGCTTTTCAGAAAATTAATAAATTAATTAAAATTTAACAAAAATCATCGGGCAAGCAGTGACAAGTTATAATAGCTGCCGTTGCGTTTTTGTTTTGACATCTAAGTGAGTAACACTAAGAAAGTTGAAAAGTGATGAAAATTTTCGTAAAAAAAAATTTTTTACGAATTAAAAAAAAATCAATAAATTAACTAAAATTGAGAAACAATCGTTGGATCAGGCAAGATACATAATCACCGCTGCGCTTTTGTTTCGAGAGCTAAGACTGAAAAAAACAGTGAAAAGAGCTGTCGTTGCCCTTTTGTTTTGAGAACTCAGCGACGCGACACTCAATTAAAGGGGTTGTAAAGTGACGAAAATTTTGATAAAAAAGAAATTTCTACACGTTTGTTGATAAAATTAATAAATTAACTAAAATGAACAAACAATTGTTTGAACAGGCAAGTAACATAATCGCCGCTGCGCTTTTGTTTCGAGAAAAAAACCGAAACAGTTAAAAGAACCGGCATTGCGCTTTTGTTTTGAGAACTAAACGACGTAACACTAAAAAATTTGAAAAGTGATGAAAATTTTCGTAAAAAAAAATTTCCCTGCGCATTTTTTAATAAAATTAATAAATCTACTAAAATTAACAAACAATCCTTTGAACAGACAAGATACATAATCACCGCTGTGCTTTTGTTTTGACCAAAACAGTTAAAGAGCTGTCGTTGCGCTTTTGTTTTGAGAACTAAGCGACGTAACACGCACTAAAAAAAGCTGAAAAGTGATGACAATTCTCAAAAAAAAAAAATTTCTGCAATTTTTTTTAATAAAATTAATTAAATCAACTAAAATTAACGAAATATCGTTAGATGTGGCAAGTTCCATAATCGCCGCTGCGCTTTTGTTTCGAGAGCTAAGACCGAAACAATTAAAAGAACCGACGTAGCGCTTTTGTTTTGAGAACTAAGCGACGTAACACTAAAAAAGCGGAAGTGTTGAAAATTTCGTAAAAAAAAATTTTCTGCGCATTTTTTAATAAAATTAATAAATGGACTAAAATCAATAAACAATCGTTTGAACAGACAAGTTACATGATCACCGCTGTGCTTTTGTTTTGACCAAAACAGCTAAAAGAGCTGTCGTTTCGCTTTTGTTTTGAGAATTAACACTAAAAAAGTTAGAGAGTGAAATTCTCATTAAAAAAAAACTTCTCCACGCATTTTTTAAATAAAATTAATGATTTAATTAAAATTAACAAACAATCGTTTGAACAGGCAAGTCATGTAATCGCCGCCGCGCTTTTGTTTCGAAAGCTAAGACTAAAAAAGTTGTCCAAAAAAAAAATTTTCAAGAAAGAAAACATTCCATACTGTTCTTAATAAATTTAATAAACTAACTAAAATCAGAACGGAAATCAGGCAAGCCGTGCTAGGTTAAAATATCCATCGTTGTGCTTTTGTTTTATTTTGAAAACCGTAGTCAACAAACGCTAAGAAAGCCGATAAAAATGTTTGTAAAAAAAATTCCAAAAATATTTCATCACATTACAATAATTTAATTAAAATTAAACAAAAATTCGTTTTGATCCAGCAAGTTAAATGACGGCCGCTGCGCTTTTGTTTTGAGAGCTGAAACCTAAACACCTGCACTAAAAATTTGCAAGAAAAAAAAACTTAAAAAACCTTTAGATGATAAACTAGTTACAAAAAAGTTAAAATAATTGCCGTTGCGTTTTTGTTTTGAGAACTAAGACTAATCCCCAAATCCCCTAATCACAAAAATTATTTAATCACCGATTAATTTAACAGCGTGAATAAAGCCTGTGATTGGTTGTTTCAAATCTATTGTTAACTTCGTCCAATGACGTTCCTTAATCAGAGAATTAAATTAATGGCTGATTCATTTTTTTTTGGTGAAATATACTATAAATTTGAAAAAAAAAAACATTAAAATAAATCTACAGATAAATTCCTCAGGTCAAGTTAAAATAATTTCCGTTGCGCTTTTGTTTTGAGCTCCTCTAAGTCAAGTACGTAGCACTAAAAAGGCTGTAAAAGTGATAAAAACACCCACAAATAAATTGTCTACAGATTTTTCATAAAATTAATAAACCATCTAAAACTTAACAAAATTTTATTTGATCCAGCGGGCGCTTTTGTTTTGACAGCTACGGGAGCACTAAAATGTACATAAATTTAACGAGTTTCAATTTTTCATTAATTGATTACGATTAAAAAAAACATTTTGTACCACTTGACGTGTCTTGCGACAGAAACCTTGGACCTTAATGTCCAAAAATAATTCTTGGCTATGGAGGACAAGGTTCTATAGCGTTCTATATTTCTGCTTTGGTGAGTCATCACTCCTCTTTCTGTTACAATGTTCTATATTTTTGTCCAGCCCTGTATAACAATTGCATGACAAAATTCAGAAACAAAATTTTAAATAAATTAATTTATTTAGTTTTCTTCCTTTATTCTTTTTTGCCTCGGTAACTTTCAATTATTGTCTTTAAACTGCAATAAATTTATTTTATATGTGCAAATAAAACGTAATAGCACAGTAATTTATTAACAGTTTAAATACAAACAGCTTGAAAGCATAAAAAAATTGCATAAAAGAAAGAAAATAAAATGCAAAAATTTACAATCAATAATAAATAGTAAGTATCACAAATATAAAATAAAAAGAAAGCGTGTAATACTGAGTGATCTTAAATGAACAGTTCTCCACAGATTTCGGCATCTTCTCCGGAATTGATTCTTTTAAACAAATAGGCAGAGCTGAATACATATACAGCTTGTAGTATCAAACTGAGATCATAAAAATTCAATCAGAAAAAAATATTGCTTTCATTTTACAACAGCGACTGGTATGAATACATGAAATTTTGAAAATAACAAAATTGGAGTTTGCCAGAGGGTTCAATAAATATAGAAAATAGACACAAATTTGTTCCCAAAAACCTACCTCCCAGAAATACAATTAAAACAAGCTCCAGATTACAAAAAAAAATTACAAAAAAATTAAGTCAATCAAGATAAGAAGAGTATTTTAAGTAAACCGCATTCATTTCAGCCTCAGTTCGTGTGAAACAAAGTATCTAACGTACAAGTTCATTCAGAACTCTTGAGCACCAGAGAGAAAAAAAAACAATAAAGAGACGATAAGAAAGCCACATAATTCCCAACAACAGCGAAACATCGGTTTGACGTCGTCGCCGGATTAAACAGAAAAAAAAATATTGCAGAGATAATAACGCTCGCTACGAGCACTGTGGTTTGAAAAAAACAAACGCGATAATTAGGGAAAAAAATCGTGACAAATTTTGACGGATGATGTATGTTATGTACAAACATGTATGGTGATAAGGTTTAAAAATAGAAGCAAGTGATGAGTAATGCTGATGCAGAACGTTACAGCAAAGTCAAGTCGCCAAGAAGAAGGTTCCGAACCCTAATTTTATCAAACGAATCCAATTCTTCTTCTACATTTTGGCCAAAGGCCATCTCTCTTCTTTATGGTTCCAGGATGCCACGTTGATTTCTTCTTATTGCCAACGTTTCTTTCGCGTCTTTCTTGCAAACGACTTCTTCGGGAATGCTGCTTTTCGGTGGGTGCAGGAGATGTTTTGGTTTGGAGTACGATGAGGTAAGGGTTGGAAACTAGTTTTTAGGACTTTGTCATTATTACGCTCTTTAGCGAAGTTTTTTTTGTTTGTTCCAGCAAAGTCAAGTCACCAAGAAAAATGTTCTGAATCCCAATTATCAACAGAATCCAATTCTTCTTTATTTCTGTCAAAGGCCGTCTCTCGTCTTTATGGTTCCGAGGTATCATGTTGGTTTCTTCTTATTCCCGACGTTTCTTTCCCGTTTTTCTTTACTTCTTCAGGAATGTTGCTCTTCTTCGGTGGGTGCTGGAGATGTTTTGGTTTAGGGGACGACGGGGTTAGGGTTGGAAACTATTTCTTAGGACTCTGTCATTATTAATCTCTTCTGCGAAGTTTCTTTGTTTGTTACAGCAAAGTCAAGTGACCAAAAAGAATGTTCTAAACCCCTTATTATTAAAATTCTTCTTTCTTTTGGCCGAAGGCCATCTCTCTTCTTTATGATTCCGAGGTATCACGTTGGTTTCTTCTTAATACCAACGTTTCTTTCGCGTCTTTCTTGCAAAAGGCTTCTTCGGGATTGCTGCTTTTCGGTGGGTGCAGGAGATGTTTTGGTTTGGGGTACAATGAGGTAAGGGTTGGAAACTAGTTTTTACGACTTCGTGATTATTACGCTCTTTAGCGAAGTTTTTTTGTTTTTCTCAGCAAAGCCAAGCCACCGAGAAAAATGTTCTGAACCCTAATTGTCAACAGAATCCAATTATTCTTTATTTTTGCCAATGGCCATCTCTCTTCTTTATGGTTCCGAGGTATCACGTTGGCTTCTTCGTACTGCCGACGTTTCTTTCCCGTCTTTCTTTACTTCTTCAGGAATGTGGCTCTTCGGTGGGTGCTGGAGATGTTTTGGTTTGGGGGACGAAGGGGTTAGGGTTGGAAACTATTTCTTAGGACTTTGTCATTGTTAATCTCTTTTGGGAAGTTTCTTTGTTTATTACAGCAAAGTCAAGTGACCAAGAAGAAGGTTCTAAACCCCTTATTATTAAAAGGATCCAATTCTTCTTTATTTTGGCCGAAGGCCATCTCTTTTCTTTATGGTTCCAAGATGCCATGTTGATTTTTTCTTATTGCCGACGTTTCTTTCGCATCTTTCTTGCAAAAGACTTCTTCGGGAATGCTGCTTTTCGGTGGGTGCAGGAGATGTTTTGGTTTGGGGTACAATGAGGTAAGGGTTGGAAACTAGTTTTCAGGACTTCGTCATTATTACGCTCTTTTTCGAAGATTTTTTGTTTGTTTCAGCAAAGTCAAGTCACCAAGAAAAATGTTCTGAACCCTAACTGTCAACAGAATCCAATTCTTCTTTATTTCTGCCAAAGGCCATCTCTCTTCTTTATGGTTCCGAGGTATCACGTTGGTTTCTTCTTATTGCCGACGTTTCTTTCCCGTTTTTCTTTACTTTTTCAGGAATGTTGCTCTTCTTCGGTGGGTGCTGGAGATGTTTTGGTTTGGGGGAAGACGGGGTTAGGGTTGGAAACTATTTCTTAGGGCTTTATCATTATTAATCTCTTGTGCGAAGTTTCTTTGTTTGTTACAGCAAAGTCAAGTGACCAAAAATAATATTCTAAACCCCTTATTATTATAAGGATCCAATTCTTCTTTCTTTTGGCCGAAGGCCATCTCTCTTCTTTATGATTCCGAGGTATCACGTTGGTTTCTTCTTAATACCAACGTTTCTTTCGCGTCTTTCTTGCAAAAGACTTCTTCGGGAATGCTGCTTTTCGGTGGGTGGAGGAGATGTTTTGGTTTGGAGTACGATGAGGTAAGGGTTGAAAACTAATTTTTAGGACTTTGTCATTATTACGCTCTTTTGCGAAGTTTTTTCGTTTGCTTCAGCAAAGTCAAGTCATCCAGAAAAATGTTCTGAACCCCAATTGTCAACAGAATTCAATTCTCCTTTATTTCTGCCAAATGCCATCTCTCTTGTTTATGGTTTCGAGGTATCGCGTTGATTTCTTCTTATTGCCGACGTTTCTTTACCGTCTTTCTTTACTTCTTCAGGAATTTTGCTCTTCGGTGGGTGCTGGAGATGTTTTGGTTTGGGGGAAGACGGGGTTAGGGTTGGAAACTATTTCTTAGGGCTTTATCATTATTAATCTCTTGTGCGAAGTTTCTTTGTTTGTTACAGCAAAGTCAAGTGACCAAAAATAATATTCTGAACCCCTTATTATTAAAAGGATCCAATTCTTCTTTCTTTTGGCCGAAGGCCATCTCTCTTCTTTATGATTCCGAGGTATCACGTTGGTTTCTTCTTAATACCAACGTTTCTTTCGCGTCTTTCTTGCAAGAGACTTCTTCGGGAATGCTGCTTTTCGGTGGGTGGAGGAGATGGTTTGGTTTGGGGTACGATGAGGTAAGGGTTGAAAACTAGTTTTTAGGACTTTGTCATTATTACGCTCTTTTGCGATGTTTTTTCGTTTGCTTCAGCAAAGTCAAGTCATCCAGAAAAATGTTCTGAACCCCAATTGTCAACAGAATTCAATTCTTCTTTATTTCTGCCAAAGGCCATCTCTCTTGTTTATGGTTTCGAGGTATCGCGTTGATTTCTTCTTATTGCCGACGTTTCTTTACCGTCTTTCTTTACTTCTTCAGGAATGTTGCTCTTCGGTGGGTGCTGGAGATATTTTGGTTTGGAGGAGGACGGGGTTAGGATTGGAAACTACTTCTTAGGACTTTGTCATTATTAATCTCTTTTGGGAAGTTTTTATGTTTGTTACAGCACAGTCAAGTGACCAAAAAGAAGGTTCTAAACCCCTTATTATTAAAAGGATCCAATTCTTCTTTATTTTGCCGAAGGCCATCTCTCTTCTTTATGGTTCCAAGACGCCACGTTGATTTCTTCTTATTGCCGACGTTTCTTTCGCGTCTTTCTTGCAAAAGATTTCTTCGGGAATGCTGCTTTTCGGTGGATGGAGGAGATGTTTTGGTTTGGAGTACGATGAGGTAAGGGTTGGAAACTAGTTTTTAGGACTTTGTCATTATTAATCTCTTTTGCGAAGTTTCTTTGTTTGTTAAAGCAAAGTCAAGTGACAAGAAGGAGGTTCTAAACCCCTAATTATACTTTATTTTTGCCAAAGGATATCTCTGTTCTTTAAGGTTGATTTCTTCTTATTGCTGACGTTTCTTTTGCGTCTTTCTTGTTAAAGACTTCTTCGGTGGGTACTGAAGTTGTTTTGGTTTGAGGGACAATGGGTAAAGAGTTTTTAGAATTTTGTCATTATTAACCGGTTCTGTTGTTTGTTACTGCAAAGTCAAGTAACCGAGAAAATGGTTCTGAACCCTAATTGTCAACAAAAACCAATTCTTCTTTATTTTAGTCAAAACATGTTTGAAGACCATCTCTCCTCTCCATGGTTTCTAGATGCCATGTTGGGGTCTCTTCTTCTTGCCGACGTCCCTTGCGTCTTTCTTGCAGAAAATGACTTCTTCAGAAATGCCTTGCTATTAGGTAGATACTGGAGATGTTTTGATTGTTTGGGGAACAATGGGAAAAGAGCTAGAACTTTGTTGTTGTTACTATTATCAATTACTTCTGCAAAGTATTTCTTTTGCCTAAAGGAAGTTTCGTGTTGGGCGACGACTATGAAAAAGCAATTGGGATGGACGTCTTATCTTCAATTAGGATTCAAACTGCGTGGCACATTTTTGTCCCAGCGTAATGTTACTTACTTACTTACTTACAACAATAACCTTGACTAAACACACTCACACACGTATAAAAAAAAAGAAACGTAGATACACACGGTTTGCGCCAATCAAGTCACTTCAACGGGCGCAGCCGGCGGCGGCGCAAAGTAGAGATTACGTAAATAAATACGAAAACGCGGATGGATGTTGTTGAGTCATTCGAAAAAAAAATACTCCTTCCTTCCAGCATATGATTTTAATATAAATATTTTATTGGAGCAGCTCTATTTTTGAAATGCCAACGGGACCAGAGGCGAGTCGTGAAGTTGGGAAAACCGATCGGCGCGACGGGAGTTCGATTTCGTCAAAATATTGACACACAAACGCTCTTTATCGTTCATTCGATCCATCTGCAAATATTTTCTGCCGCGTTCACTCGCGCTGAAAGGACAACAAATCAATCTTTTCGCAGATTTTTTTATGGTTTGGTATCATTTCATAAAAGCAAGATAATTCATTTACTGGGGAAAGCCTCCCGGCTTCCTTTTTTGATTTAGAATTGAAGACCTAAGTGCCAAAAAATTAAAAATTGATATTTTCATAGCAAATGGGTCTATGGGCAAAGCCCAATGTCATGCAAAATGGTCTATGTACCAATGGCTAAATAAAAAGTGTAATAAATCAACCACAGCTGGCGATATTTGTATGTGCGTTTAAGATTTAGTAAATCAGTTTTCTTAATAACTTCTAAACATCTTTTTGGCACTTAGACCCACTTGAAGTTATGGTCTTCAATTAGGGATTAGGGCTCATAGCGTACTGGCGGGGTCGTCAGTGATAGTGTATTCAGTTTTGTATCGCACTGTATATTTGATCACGCTGATTATTACAATTCTTCTGATCAAATCAATAATTTACGACGAGTTTGTTGGTCGTCTCTTCTCTCCCCAACTCGAATTTCCAAATCGTGTCGACAATGGACGTCAGAGCGCGAATAAAAATAGAGCAATTAATTATGTAATCGCTAGGTTTAAATCTCCGTCGGTTGTGTAACGAGCCTGTAATATACATAATTAAATAACAAATAAATAACGTAAATGAAACATTTAGATTACCGCATGAATTTATCGGAATTTTTTTTTTATTATAATCGCACCAACGAACGCGTTATCTTGCAGCCCAGGCACTTTGCGTAAAAACAAACATAATCCGAATGTAAATTGGTTTGTTGTTGTGCCTCCAGGCTTATCGAAAATAAAAGTGACATCGAGACGAAAAAAAAAAAAAAGAAAAAACAAGAGTGATCTGAGAAGCGTTTCGTCGATCTATAATAGCTCCGTCACTCTGTCATCAAAACAGTAGATAGATCAACAAAACCCGCAAAGTAACTTATTTTATTTTAAAGAGTACTTGCCAATGAAATGCTAAAAAAAACAAACTACTTTTTGAGGAGAGAGAAAGAGAAACAGATTAGGGGACGTGATCTTTGTACAGAAATTAGAGCAAAGTACTAGTTGATTGATTTCCTATTCTCTCTGTAATAACGTATGACGACGTCAAACCAGACGATGACACGAGGACAAGGACTAACCTTGAAGGTTCTTAAGCATATTCTGACGTGCAGGGCATTTGCAAAAACCTTATTTCAAAAATCAAACTTTTTTGTATTTGTCAAGAGAGAGGTCCCGTTCAGCTCGAAGCGTTTGAATGATTTCCAATTCTATTCTCTCTGGAATAAGGTGGTGTGACGACCTTGAACCCAACCTGTGAATCCAACGATCACACCTGATTCAAATCAAACATTTTTGGATTTGCAAAAAAAAATGCAGGCCTGCCATCTAGATATGAACGGTTGCACTGACATCTCCTAGCGACAAATCCAGTTCCACAAGGCAGTAAAAAATTGTGGAAGAAGAGATGGAGCAGATTTTGCATTATTCAAATTTCCAAAAAAAAGAATGGCGAGATGGCTGAAAATTATTTTAGCCAAAATAGCTAGAAAAGGGAAAACCTGGGAGATTTTGCATTATTCAAATTTCCAAAAAAGAATTGCGAAATGGCCGAAAATCGTCTTAGCCAAAACAGCTTCAAAAGGGAAAAACTAGGAGAGACGATGTTGTCCTGTACTTTCCAAGAAAATAAGGATTAAGCTACAAGGGTTTGAGAATAAACGGCAAATCCAATTCCATGTAGTGAAGAGGATAGCAAAAGATGGCGCTGGATTTTGCATCCGATTTTCAAAAAAAAAAAAACTGAATGGCTGAAAGTCATCTCAGCTAGGAAAGCTCGAAAAGGGAAGTCTCTTCTGGAAGGCGTTTGGAAATGGCGGTCTCATATAAACGATAAATCCAACCCCACCCCAAGTAAACAGAAAGAAGAAAAGACACGGATGTTAAAAACTTCTGGAGGTACTCGAACTTCATACTTTCCCAGAAAATGAGGATTGGGCCATAAGGGATGACAAGAGATGATAATCCGGAGTGTCTCGAACAGAAGAAACCAGAAAACGGAAGGAGCGACGGAGTTACATTTTCATTTTCCAAGGAAATGAGGACCAGGAGGACGAATTGGCGAGAACTCATCTTAGCAGAAAAAGTTCGAAAGGCAAATTCTTCTTGGAAGAGACAGTGTTGAGATTAAAAAAGAAAGGTCAAGACGCAAGAACTTAGGGGAAAAAAAAAATATCCGATTCCACGAAGCGGTGAATAAAAAAGAAGCGATGGCAAACCAAAGATTCTGGAAGAAGAGATGGGGTTGAACTTTGCCCTTTTCGGGAAAATGAGCCCGAGCCCGTTAAGAGGCAAGAGTTATTTAGGGAATGCTTCAAAAAGAAGAAACTCAAGCACGGAAAGAAAGAGTAATTTATAAGAGAAGGATTGAGAACCAAGAGGATGAACTAACCAAAAAATCATATTGGCTGAAAAAGCTCGAAGAGAATTCGCATTTTTCTCAAAAAACTATAGAAGGACAGGAACCAAGGTACGGAAAGAGAGAAAGCGTAATTTCTAAGAGAATGGCCGAGGACCAAGAGGGTAAACTAACGGAAAATCATCATAGCTAAAGAAGCCCGAAAAGAATTTGCACTTTTCTTCTAAAAAAAAATAAAGATTAAGATCCAAGAGTTTAGGAAACGGTAAATCCAGCCTCACATAGTGAAGAAGAAAAAAGAAAAGAAACAGAAAAGAGATCGAGAGGGAAGGGATCAATAAGGAAATATAAGACAGTTTGCTTCAAAAAGCTAAAAACTAAGAGATGGAAAGAGAGATGGAATTTTATTTTCACTTTCTAAAGAAATGAGGACAACTTAGGGGCGAGAAACTAAAATAAAAAAAAAAGTGTTCAAATAACAGTAGAGTGGAATAGAAGGAAATACAAAAAATAAGCCCAAAACTCATCCCAGATCTCAAAAAATAAGGATTAAGCCCCAAGAGTGATCAGGAAATGATAATTCCAGTCGCACAAAGTGAAAGGTAAAGAAAAAATGAACAAAAGACACGACAAGGGAAGGGATCACTTAGGAAAGAGCAAAAAGCAGAAACTAAGATATGAAAAGAAAGCTGGAATTTTATTTTCATTTTCTAAGGAAATGAGGACTACTTTAGGAGGTGAGATTAAAATTAAAAAAAAAAATAGATTGTAGTGGAAGGAAATAAAAGGAAAAAATAGCCCAAAACTCACCACCAATCAATTACATCAACAGAATCAATTTTTTTTTCTAATTTACAAAGGACCAATCGCGCATTTTATGTCCCAATTGTATAGCGCACAGGCAAGGCAACCAAATAACGAGCGCAAACAATTCGTTTTTAGAATCAAAAAACCCTGCTACTTCAAAGAAGCTAAAATACGGAAAGAACGATGGAGTTACATTTTCACTTTCCAAGGAAATGAAGACTAGGAGGACGAGTTGGCGAAAAATCATCTCAGCAGAAAAAGGCAAACTGTTCTGAAAGATCGTTTCGTCGATTTCATTTCATACATCCGTCATTTTGTCAGGAAAGTCATCATAGTAAATCAACAAAACCAAACAAAATAGCTTTGCTTTTGGTTACTCACCTATGAAATACCAAAAATCAAACTATTTTTCGGAGGAAGAGAGAGGGAGGACGTCGTTTTTGTACAGAAATTAGAGCAAAGTATTAGTTGTTGAACAACGCGGGACTGTCCCACCAAAATTCTGCCAAAATCGAGGAGTATGGTCACCTGAACCAAACAGTGACTTGTTTGGTTCAATGTAATTTCTTAAATTCAAAAGGATAGGCAGTTAATCAAACGACTTGAATTCGTCGGGCCCTTATAAGCAGCAATTTTTCGTCATCCTTGGAATTAATACCTGGAATCTTTTGGCTGTCTCTCAAACAGTTCAAATAAATATTTAAGAAGTCATTCAGACAAGTCATGTACGAACCATGGAGATGATGCAAGCGTTTTCAAAAAACATGTTAAAATCCTACACTTGATTGTCATTCACACTTTGACTTATTATACTTCTGCTATTGTTGTGTCTTGTTTTTTTTTTTTCGCCTGTAATAATACATCAATAGGATTAACTGCAGAGCAGAACTGAACGAGGAGATCATGCATATTCAAAGAATTCCTGGAAGCTTTAACCACACCACATTCATAATGTGTGAGGAGTGCGAAAAAAGCAAGTCGATTGTTTGATTTTGTGCCTTACCTTCAGGGTCTCGTGCTCTCTCTCTCTCTCTCTCTCTCTCTCATCATGGCCAGGCGCATTATGTATTCTTTGGGCGTGCAGGTGGGTTATGTAAGAGCGTTGGGTTTCGTTTGTTTTTGCAAAACGAATTTCGTTCGCTGCAAGCAGCAATGTTTCGCGATATTGGCACAAATCTGTTGTTTTCTTTTTTTTTCTTTTTTTGGTAAACAGTACGTGCTGTTTCAAGGAACTCGTCGACTTGAACCATTGAACAACGAGCTTCAAATAAAAACAAATCGAAATGAATTGAAGGACCAAATTTCAAATCTTTTAAACACTTCACGATTCATTCTTTTGCAAGACTCTCATATTAATTATTTTCGCTCCAGTTTGCCCCCTTTTCTGCCCTTGTTTAATTGCGATGTCTTCAGTTTTGTTGCTTTTAGGCATTAAATCAGCTTTCCACATTCGTTTAATTAAACGAGAACCTTCCATTTGGTCCTTCTCCCTTCTTTTTAAGTCGACGTTAGTTATTCTATCCCATCTGTATTCGTACGGTTTTCATCTTTAACACGAATACGACCTTGAATAATGTGTTCCTTGTTTCTCTCCTTCTCTTTTCGTAAATTTTTGTCTCACAATCTAACTTGTTAGCCTTCCATTGTAACTTGGCTTTCAAATCTAAGAATTCGAAGCTTTTTTCTCCTTCTATCTTTATGGGCCAAGCTCTCGTAATTTTTATTTCTTCTCGTTCCATCCCGAGGAGAAGAGTTTCCTGGTCAACTCAAAACCAATCATCTGCTGATGTACAATTTTCTCTGAAGGGCCAACGCATTGACCTCAAATCTCAGTAGATCCAGGTATCATCTTTCATTTTCTGAGACTGTAATAAAATTTTTACAATACGCTCTTGTACATCGTGAAGAATCAACAGTTTGGGACACTTTCATGTAAAGCGCGATATGGTTTTTTAAGCATGACGTCAATTAATCAAATTAAAAAAAAAGTTTCCGTCAACGCCACTTTTTAAGGGGTCAACTTATTACGCCCTCTTCAGGGAACACCCTGTGTATCAAGTTTGCATCACATTTGGCCCTGTTGTTGTTGTTGTAATGATTAGACGGTGCTGACTGGAATTGTGTGGGAAACGTTTCATGCCGCGCCTATCGCGTCCGCCTTTACTGTAATAAAAATAAGTTTTCGTCATCCATCGTCCCTGTCGCAAAAATAATTGGATTTTTATAACGCCAATGGTCCCACGCTCACGACTATCGTGGTGCAAGCCAAGAAAACTTTTCGGATACGTTTCAGAATACACTATAAGTCATCGTGTACTACGCTGTTAATCATAGAAGTCGTATCTACATTACGCAAATTTGCAGCGTCACGAAACCTACTTGCTTGGCTTATGACGCGTACATGACTTACTTGTTCTGGCTTATTAGATTCTGCTTTTAGCAATTTAGTGGCAAAATAAATTTTACACTAAATGAGCAAACAACTCGAAGCAATCAATGATTTTGTCAGATACGACTTCTATCCTTAACAGGGCAGCAATTATGATGATTCCAAGAGTGAAGAATTGATTGTCTGTTATAATTTGAATGATAGTTCTCGATGTGTCGGAGTTTCTTTTATTGTCTTAAGCGTACAATCTCGTCCGGAGTTTCTATTTTTTGATATAACTGCATCATATTTTGCAAGCGTCCGCTGGTACACTTCGAGTTTTCCGTGCAAACAGCTTAAATTGTTTATATTAAAACGTTGTCTAGATGGTCGTAAAATCTTTTTTCGTGATAAGGTCGTGTGAACTGCAATTTTTTGTATACGTATATATTTCGACGGAAAGATTAATTTGCACTCACACTTGACCTTTCATGCTGTTGGTTTCCTTTACGTCAGCTTTTATTTGTTAGGTCCTGATGTTGTTGTGACGATGCTTTGCATGCTTTCGGGCAACCCCTTCTACACTTTGAAAGGGCAGTTTTGGCTTTATTGATTTGCGACGTGTCTATAATCCATGCAGTGAACTTGTGGCGCCCCTGCGCCTGTTGGTGTTGTCTGAGAGTGGCTTTGCCCTAAATTGTATGTCAGCCCTAAAGGATGGTACACACTTTTATTGGATCGAGCATGATACATCGCCGGTTTTGATAGGGCGTTGGAGGACAGAAAACTCACATGAGTTTATCTCAGCCTCGTCCTCGACGTTCTGGCCCGGGTTTGCGACTATTTCTTTCTATTTTCGTACAAATTACAATTGTCGCAATTTCTCCATCTGAAAGGTTTTTGGTGATGGCCTATTGTATTGTTGTATTTTAGGAACTTGAATTCTTCCTGTGCCTTCTTTTTTTATTCATTTTATAAGCAATGCCATCAACTGAATCTTATTTACAAGTTACTTGTAAGCTCATAATCAGTCATGAAAAGTATCTTTTCGCATTCTCTGGATTTGGTGTTTCTGTGCTGAAGTTGAAGTTGAAGACTGTTTTATTGAAAACAGTAATTTCATTGATTTCTGTTACGAAACAACCAGTGTAAATAATAAATAAGGCGTTATTTATAATATATTCGTAAACGATATCGAGCCGCTCCCGCAGTCTTGTAATTAAGAACAAGTTTATCCACAATCCAAGACTAGAACGCAATAAATATGTCGTGAATTAACAACGACTTCTCTAGCAGTTGCACGTATGTGTGTGTGTACTTCTGGAGGAGTTCTAGACGGATTCTTCCCTCCCCGCATCTGCGCTACTGATTCTCTAAGGTCTAAGGCTTGCGCATAAATAGAAGGCCGAACACCACAGGAAGGTATTTATTTACTTTGCGTTTGGAGTGGTCAGGTGTATTTAAGTTTATTTATACAAACGAATACGCGCTGTTTACAATTGCCATGGTAAAAATTCTGCTTAAGATATTTAGGTATGGTTCACACGGTGCAAATTTGTTTACCGAGGCCTTTGTATGATGAGGATGCACTTTTATCTTTTTAAGAGGAAAAATCCACGGAGTTGTTTCACTCAGGGCCAAGGTGAAAACTGCATTATCCATCCGCACTCTCCGAGAGTGTACTTCCCATGAACTACAAGGGAAAAATGGTGCGGTGGAATTTCCGGGCTAGCTTGCCAAGTCCTCCTGCCAACATTTAATTTGGCAGATGAATCGTAATTCAATCCATTAATAAAAATGGCAAGAAGTAATCTGGATGGTTCTTAAGTATACTCTGAGGTGCAGGGCATTTGCAAAAGCTTGTTTCAAAAATCAAACCTTTTTTGTATTAGCTCGTAAAGTCGAAGTGGGATTTTGCATTATTAAATTCTCCAAAAGAAAAAAAAATGTCGAAATGACCGAAAATCATCTTAGCCAAAACAGATTGAAAAGGGAAAACCTGGGAAAGATGATGTTGTGCTGCACTTTCCATAAAAACAAGGATTAAGATGGGTTTGGGATTGGGAATAAACGACAAATCCAGTTCCATGTAGTGAAGAAGACGGTAGAAGTTTTTGGAAGTAGAGATGGCGCTGGATTTTTCACACGATTTTCCAAAAAAAAGTTGTCGAAATGGCTGAAAATAATCTGGATAAGGAAAGCTTGAAAAGGAAAGTCTTCTGAAAGCCGTTTGGAAGAGAGAGAGAGAGAAAATAAGGATTAGAAGACAAGAAATTAAAGAATAATTAAACGGAGTTTTTCAAATAGAAGAAACTAAAATGCGGAATGAGGACCAGGAAGACGACATGGCCAAGAATAATCTTAACAGAAAAAGTTCGAAAGGCAAGATCATCTTGGGAGAGATTAAAAAAGAAAGGTCAAGACGCAAGAATTTAGGAAAACAATAAATCCAATTCCACAAAGCGGAGGCAAGAGTTATTTAGGAAACGCTTCACAAAGAAGAAACTAAAGTACGGAAGCAGAAAAAGCGTAATTTCTAAGAGAAGGGCTGAGGTCCAAGAGGTTGAACTAACCAGAAATCATCTTAGCTGAAGAAGCTCGAAAAAGGATTTGCATTTGCCATTTTCTCAAAAAAAAAAAAATAAATAAATAAATAAAGATTAAGATCTAAAAGTTTAGGAAATCATAAATCTCAAGTGAATAGGAAACAGAAAAAGAAACAGAAGAGATGAAAAGGTAAGAGATCAATTCCAGAAAAAGAGGATTAGACAAGAGATTAATAAAATGGAAAAACGGAGTATTTCAAAAAGAAGAAATTGAAATGCAAAAGGAGCGAGGGAGTCATGAAGACCAAGAAGAGGAATCAAGCCTAAAATCATCTTAACGTGAAAAGTTTGAAAAGCAAAGTCATTTGAGAGAGATGGGATTATTAGAGAAAAAAAATTAAATTTCACAAAGTGGAGAATAAAAAAGAAACGAGAAGACAAATCAAGGATTCTGGACGAAAAGACTATGCAATTTCTCAGAAAATAAAGGCAAGAATTAAAAAAAAACGATACAGCAACAAAATTTAAAGATGAAACTAATAATGGAAGGAGAGAAGGCTTTATATATGACTTTTCAATTTCTGAGAAAAGGACTGAGGACCAGAAGGACAAGCTAACCGGACCGCATCTTAGCAGAAGAAGCTCGGAAAGGATTTGCGCTTTTCTCCAAAAATAAGGATAAATACCCAAGGGATTAGGTAATGGTAAATCCAGTCTCACAAAGTGAAAAAGAAAGAAGAAAAGACACAAAAAACAAAAACTGCGTTGAATTGTATATATTTTTTTTTTTCAATTATCAATAAAATGAGGAAGAATTGACCGAAAAAATAATCATAGATGAAGAAACTCGAAAAAGATTTGGCACTTTCCAGAAAAACAATAAGGATTGAGACCTAAGAGATAAGAAAAGGAACAAATCCTGTCCTACAAAGTGAAGAAGAAAAGACACTGGAAGCAAAACCTACTGAAAGAAGAATTGGAGTTGCCCTTTCCAAAGAAATGAAGATTAAGGGGCAAGAGAAAAACCTGGAAATTAAATAGGGTGTTTCGAAAGGAAGAAAGTAAGATATGGAAGGAGAGGAGGCCCACTTGATTTTGCGCAGTCCCCCACTCGTTGTTGTCTTTTGGCGATAACAATTTCAGTCGGTTACTAATCTAATCAATGAAGCTGGGACAACAGAAACCGCCATGGTCATGGTGAGAATTGAACCCACGCCGTCAAATGACACGAACTCCAGAATGCTAACTGCTAAGCGAGCAACTCGACAGCCCAAAGAGAGGTGTGAATTTTTTTCAATTTCTAAGAAAAGGACCAGGCGGATGATTTGATTGAAAATCGCTTTAGCCAAAAAAGATCGAAAACAACACAAATCTCCATGACGATGGTGGGATTCGAACCCACGCCCTCAAATGACACGACCTCCAAAATGCAAACCGCTAAGCCAATCGACAGCCCAAGGCGAGAACGTGTTGTTTTTTTTTTTAATATCTAAGAGAAGGGCCAGGATTTGATCGAAAATTACCTTAGCTGAAAAAGCTCGAAAACCACTTGCACTTCCCAGAAAAAGAAAAGAGAAAGAAGATCCAAGAGTTTATTAAAGGACAAATTCTTCAAAAAGAAAAAAAAACTAAACCGAGAAGAAGTAGAGAAACTGGGAAAACAAGAAAAGACGTGGAAAATTTAAAGTTTCGGAAGAAGGGGTGGATTGGTTTAGATTTTACACTTCCCGGAAGATTAAATGAAAAGTGATTAATCAGGAAATACCAAACAGAATTCTTCGAAACGAAAAAAACTAAGCCGAGAAGAAGTAGAAAAACTGGGAATACAAGAAAAGACTTAGAAAATTTAAACTTTCGTAAGAAGGGGTGGATTGGTTTGGATTTTGCACTTTCCAGAAGATTAAATGACGAGTGATTAATTAGAAAATACCAAACAGAACTCATCAAGAAGACGAAACTAAGACGCGGAGAAGTAGAGGAACCAAGAAACTAAGATGCGGAGAGTAGACGGAATTTTCTTTTCGATTTCCAAGAAAATAAGGACCAGGAAGCAAGAGACCAAACTAAAAGGAATGCCGCTTTAACGAAAGAGCGGAATAGAAGAAAATGGGGAAGAAATCAGTCAAAAACTCATCGCCAGTCAATTACATCAAGCGAATCAGATTTCTCTTCTAATTTACAATCGAAGGACCAATCGCATTTTATGTCCAAGGAGTCTTTGCACAGGCAAGGCAATGATTTTCTTTAAATTGCATCCAAAAACAACACAAATTTCCATGGCGATGGTGACATTCGAAGCAATGCCGCCGCGAAATGACACGACCTCCAAAGAAGAAGCTCGAAAGCGATTTGCACTTTCTAGAAAGAGAAAAGAAAAAGAAGACCCTAGAATTTATTAAAGGGCAAATTCAGTTCCAAAAGAGAAGAAGAGAGGAGAAAAGACCTGGAAAACAAAAGATATGTTCCGCTTTGGAATTTGCGTTTTCCCAGAAAATGAAGATTAAATGGCGAGTGATTAATTAGGAAATACCAAACTGAATTCTTCAAAAGGAAAAAAAGAACTAAGCCGCGGAGAAGTAAAGAAACTGGGAAAACAAGAAAAGACGTGGAAAATTTAAAGTTTCGGAAGAAGGGATGGATTTGTTTGGAATTTGTACTTTTCAGAAGACTAAATGACGAGTGATTAATTAGGAAATACCAAACAGAAGTCATCAAGAAGAAAAAACTACAACGCGTAGAAGTAGAGGAACCAAGAAACTAAGATGCGGAGAGGAGACGGAATTTTCTTTTCGCTTTCCAAGAAAATAAGGACCAGGATCAAGAGACCAAACTAAGAGGAAAGCTGTTTTAACAAAAGAGCAGAATAGAAGGAAGCAGGCAAGAAATCAGCCCAAAACTCATCACCAGTCAATTACATGAAACGAATCGGGCTTCTCTCTTAATTTATCGAAGGATCAATGACATTTTATGTCCAAAGACTCTTGCACAGGCAAGGCAATGAACTCCTTTAAATTGCATCCAAAAACAACACAAATGTCCATAACTATGGTGATGTCGAAAATGACACGACCTCCAAAGAAGAAGCTCAAAAACGGTTTGCACTTTCTAGAAAAAGAAATGAAAAAGAAGACCCAAGAGTTTATTAAAGGGCAAATTCAGTTCCACAAAGAGAAGAAAAGAAGAGAAAAGAAGAAGAAACTACGACGCGGAGAAGTAGAGAAACCAAGAAACTAAGATGCGGAGAGTAGACGGAATTTTCTTTCCGATTTCCAAGAAAATAAGGACCAGGAAGCAAGAGACCAAACTAAAAGGAAAGCTTTTTTAATAAAAGAGCAGAATAGAAGAAAATGGGGAAGAAATGAGCCCAAAACTCATCGCCAGTCAATTATATCAAGCGAATCGGATTTCTCTCCTAATTTACAATCGAAAGACCAATCGCATTTTATGTCCAAAGAGTCTTGCGCAAGCAAGGCAATGATTTTCTTTAAATTGCATCCAAAAACAACACAAATCTCCATGGCGATGGTGATATTCGAAGCAATGCCGCCGCCAAATGACGCGACCTCCAAAGAAGAAGCTCGAAAACGATTTGCACTTTCTAGAAAAAGAAAAAAAAGAAGACCCAAGAGTTTATTAAAGGGCAAATTCAGTTCCACAAAGAGAAGAAGAGAGGAGACAAGACCTGGAAAATAAAAGATATGAGTCGGTTTGGAATTTGCGTTTTCCCAGAAAATGAAGATTATATGGCGAATGATTAATTAGGAAATACCAAACAGAACTCATCAAGAAGAAGAAACTAAGACGCAGAGAAGTAGAGAAACCAAGAAACTAAAATGCAGAGAGTAGACGGAATTTTCTTTTCGATTCCCAAGAAAATAAGGACCAGGAAGCAAGAGACCAAACTAAAAGGAAAGCTGTTTTAAAAAAAAGAGCAGAATTAAAGAAAATGGGGAAGAAATCAGCCCAAAACTCATTGTCAGTTAATTACATCAAGCGAATCGGATTTCTCTCCTAATTTACAATCGAAGGACCAATCGAATTTTATGTCCAAAGAGTCTTGCACAGGCAAGGCAATGATTTTCTTTAAATTGCATCCAAAAACAACACAAATCTCCATGAAGATGGTGATATTCAACGCAATGCCGCCGCCAAATGACGCGACCTCCATAGAAGAAGCTCGAAAACGATTTGCACTTTCTAGAAAAAGAAAAGAAAAAGAAGACCCTAGAATTTATTAAAGGGCAAATTCAGTTCCAAAAGAGATGAAGAGAGGAGAAAAGACCTGGAAAACAAAAATATGGACCAGTTTAGAATTTGCGTTTTCCCAGAAAATGAAGATTAAATGGCGAGTGATTAATAAGAAAATACCGAACAGAATTCTTCAAAAAGAAAAGAAAACTAAGCCGCGAAGAAACAGAGAAACTGGAAAAACAAGAAAAGACGTGGAAAATTTAAAGTTTCGAAAGAAGGGGTGGATTGGTTTGGATTTTGTACTTTCCAGAAGCTTAACTGACGAATGATTAATTAGGAAATACCAAACAGAATTCTTCAAAAAGAAAAAAACTAAGCCGCTGAGAAGTAGAGAAACAAGAAAAGATGTGGAAAATTAAAAGTTTCGGAAGAAGGGATGGATTGGTTTGGATTTTGCACTTTCCAGAAGATTAAATGACGAGGGATTAATTAGGAAATACCAAACAGAACTCATCAAGAAGAAGAAACTAAGACGTGGAGAAATGGAGAAACCAAGAAACTGAGATGCAGAGAGTAGACGGAATTTTCTTTTCGATTTCCAAGAAAGTAAGGACCAGGAAGCAAGACACCAAACTAAAAGGAAAGCTGTTTTAACAAAAGACCAGAATAGAAGAAAATGGGGAAAAAATCAGCCCAAAACTCATCGCCAATCAATTACATCAAGCGAATCAGATTTCTCTTCTAATTTACAATCGAAGGACCAATCGCATTTTATGTCCAAAGAGTCTTGCACAGGCAAGGCAATGATTTTCTTTAAATTACATCCAAAACCAACACAAATCTCCATGACGATGGTGATATTCGAAGCAATGCCGCCGCCAAATGACGCGACCTCCAAAGAAGAAGCTCGAAAACGATTTGCACTTTCTAGAAAAAGAAAAAAAAAGACCCATGAGTTTATTAAAGGGCAAATTCAGTTCCAAAAGAGAGGAAGAGAGGAGAAAAGACCTGGAAAACAAAAGATATGTTCCGCTTTGGAATTTGCGTTTTCCCAGAAATTTAAAATTTAAATAATTTACAATCGAAGGACCAATCGCATTTTATGTCCAAAGAGTCTTGCACAGGTGGTTTTCTTTAAATTGCATCCGTTAACTCACTATTACTATTATAATAATTTGTTTTCAGGTTCAAAAAAATAATGAATAACAAAAAAATTTTCCATGTTTTGCTTTTTTTCTATTTACGCAAAAAAGAAACAAACCGATCGGCCAAGGTAAGAGAGGTGTGTTTACAACGATTTCCGCTGGCCATTACTCACGTTAAAAATAGCAAAATAATATACAAAAATATACGCTACGTATATTATTATTAGTAGTTGTTTGCGTATTAATTAAAATAGCAATCGAACAGGCAGCGGAAAAACAAGTTAAAATAAGCGGTGCACGCCGATTGGTCGGGGCGAG
The DNA here is from genome assembly GCA_036172665.1 of Prosopocoilus inquinatus. Lineage (NCBI taxonomy): Eukaryota > Metazoa > Arthropoda > Insecta > Coleoptera > Lucanidae > Prosopocoilus > Prosopocoilus inquinatus. The sequence goes on along the minus strand of CM069871.1, from coordinate 8,402,284 downwards.
CGTTTTGTGCGGTGTGAGACGTGCTCACCGATTGCAACACGTACTTGAAAACATGCCATTTGTTATACAATGGATAAACAAGTCTGAATAATCCTGACCCTACCAATACATAACAATTTGTTAATTTTGTTTACCACTTGCTTGGCTTAACACACTTCGTATTGCGTTCTAAAATTACGCAGTTATTCAACGAGAGATAAAATTTAATTGCCGCTTCGAGACTTTGAGGACTTTTGCGATAACGAATTTGCGGTTTTCGTATCTGCTCTGAAAATGTTTTGCAAAAACCTGTGCGCATATATAAACAAACATGATAATGGAGAAAACAAGGACATTGCAAAATTTTGGTACAAACAAAAACACAATTGAATTAGGTACATACTGTTGTTATTATTCTAAGAAATCTGCAAGGAATTAATTTATTTAAGATTACTAAAGCAGAAGAAGCAAATATGTATATAAATCTTCACCCCATTTTTTAATTTTTTGATACGTTCGATTTTTAATGGAAATTTATTATACAGGGTGCACTGCGAACCATGGCATAAACTAACCACATCATACAGAAGGATATCAACGAAAAAGAATTTTTGATCAGAAAGGAGAGACTGCAAGGACTTTACTCCAAAAGACAGAACATACCAGTTCAATGTTTGCTTTCTTCCTTTCTTTAGTTTATTTTACTTTCGATTTGCCAGAACCGATTAATTTTCCTGCACGTATTTTTGCAACAGTTCAGTTCGTTCGTTACGCAACGTGAGTACGTACACCCAAGGTCGTATGTATAACTTTTTGGCACTTACGTAATCCGCAAGTATTTTGTTTAACACCGAAATCCGAGTTATTTTGTTTAATTACCGCGGCGACCGGACCGGACGGATGGATAAACATGACACTTAAAAATTTCTGCTTGACTTAGCACGGCGATAATGCAAAAACAAAGAAAAAACATAATAATTAATTATTATCTGCTACTGCACAAATACAGATTTGCATAAACATTAATCGGTTATCCGGCGAATTTCAACTAAACACAGGGGGCCTTCGGGCTTGTGGATGTCAATATTATTTGGTTTATAAATAAAACAACATCGCGCTAATACGTAATACAATTTAATCTGTTTGGTGTGGTGTGTTAAAATTGATATCGCCGGAGATAATTGTTGTGTAATAATAAAATTAATGCTGTTTACGTATCTAGCAAATTGCATTTGGAATTTTCTTTTTTGTGCGAAGCGAAAACCTGACAATTCATACTTCGTAATTTATTCATTATTAACTACTAAAACTAGTTTTTATATTTTTGTTCAACAATGAAGGAAGCTGATTATAAATCGTTTACACGATGCGGAAATAACAGCCTCGTCGTTCTCTGGTGACCCACCGATGCCTTACGCTGCTCGTATATTCATGTATTCGCATCAATTTCAACTTGTTCTGACTTTGTTCTGTACTTTGGTTTTCGCTGCGTAAGGAATTTTCATCCAAACGCTTTCTTTGCATTCGTTTTAAAATACTCCGGCCATAAAATAGTGCAAAATTCTCGACGCATCGGCACTCCCTTGCGCGGTTTTAAATAAACAATATCATTCGGAGATTCTATTTTTAGATAGGTTTGCATAAACGAGTGCAAACGCATTTCATCTGTTTCGTGAGAAATATTCAGTCATAAAAGTTCCTCCATCGTCTTGTTTTCTATTAGTCTAGTCCATGTGAATTACAGTTTTCTTGCGAGTTAAAATATTTCGACGGAGACATTAAATTAGTTTCACTCATTCTCAACCTTTTAACGCCCTTGGGTTTCTTGACGTCTCTTGAAATACGATTGGTCCCTGCTGATGTCACGATGTTTTTTTTTTTGATTCGTGCAAATCCTCCTTTCGAATATTTGGAGGCGTTATTAATTTGCAACGCGCTTCGGAGAATCAGTTATTTAGCGAGATTCCCAGGACCTGGATGGTGTTTGTACGGGCTTTGGGCCCCTTTTCGCCAGTGCCGACCCAACTTTTTTTTGTGCGAAGCGAAAACCTGGCAATTCATACTTCGTAATTTATTCATTATTAACTACTAAAACTAGTTTTTATATTTTTGTTCAACAATGAAAGCAAATCCTTATAAATCGTTTACGGATGTGGAAATAACAGCCTCGTCGTTCTCTGGTGACCCACCGATGCCTTACGCTGCTCATATATTCATGTATTCACATCAATTTCAACTTGTTCTGACTTTGTTCTGTACTTTGGTTTTCGCTGCGTAAGGAATTTTCATCCAAACGCTTTCTTTGCATTCGTTTTAAAATATTCCGGCCATAAAATAGTGCAAAATTCTCGACGCATCGGCACTCCCTTGCGCGGTTTTAAATAAACAATATCATTCGGAGATTCTATTTTTAGATAGGTTTGCATAAACGAGTGCAAACGTATTTCATCTGTTTCGTGAGAAATATTCAGTCATAAAATTTCCGCCACCGTCTTTTTTTTTCTGTTAGTCTAGTCCATGTGAATTACAGTTTTCTTGCGAGTTAAAATATTTCGACGGAGACATTAAATTAGTTTCACTCACTCTCAACCTTCAACGCCATTGGGTTTCTTGAGTCACTTGAAATGCGGTTGGTCCCTGCTGATGTCACGATGTTTTTTTTTTTTTTGATTCGTGCAAATCCTCCTTTCGAATATTTGGAGGGGTTATTAATTTGCAACGCGCTTCGGAGAGTTAGTCGTTTAGCGAGATCCTCAGGACCTGGATGGGGTTAGTACGGGCCTTGGGCCCCTTTTCGCCAGTGCCGACTCAACTTTATTTGTGCGAAGCGAAAACCTGGCAATTCATACTTCGTAATTTATTCATTATTAACTACTAAAACTAGTTTTTATATTTTTGTTCAACAATGAAAGAAAATGCTTATAAATCGTTTACGGATGTGGAAATAACAGCCTTGTCGTTCTCTGGTGACCCACCGATGGCTTACGCTGCTCATATATTCATGTATTCACATCTATTTCAACTTGTTCTGACTTTGTTCTGTACTTTGGTTTTCGCTGCGTAAGGGATTTGCATTCAAACGCTTTCTTTGCATTCGTTTTAAAATACTCCCGCCATGAAATAGTGGAAAATTCTCGACCCATCGGCACTCCCTTGCGCGGTTTTAAATATTTAATTATTATTATTAATTATATTTAATTATTAATTATTAAATTTTCACGTATTTTCAGAAATTTTTTTGTATTACCCTAACGTTTTTCTCGTGGCTATTAAGTCAAACTTAATTTAGGAAACTTGAGTGAACGTTTTACGACCTTGTGAAGGTCAGTACTGAACCTATTTGAATTTAATCGCTGTTAAAGTTGGTTACCATATGAATTTATTGTACTTTTGAAGTGATTATATATAGAATTTTATATATATATATATAGAATTTTTCTTTAATTAAAACATTAAAATTCGCTTCCGCGCTCTTAAAATAAAATCTGGATACGCCACTGCCTCTCTGAATTTATGCAAGACGAATAAAGATTTTTTTACTGTGCTTAAAACATGCTCTACTGTAAAAAAAATCTTTACGAAAAATAAAAACAAACAAGGCAATTAACGAATTTCTGAAAATACATGAAGTTCAACGTAAAAAAAATATTAAAAAAAAACTCGTTAAATTAAATTAAACTAAATTTTAGAATAAGCTTCCGGCCATAGAATTGACGCGCCCCCCCCCCCTCCCAACTTTATTATTGTTTCAATTAATGAATTTCCGAAAATACGTCAAATAAGTCAACGTAAAAAACATATTTAAAAATAAAAAACTCAATAAATTAAATTAAGAAAAATAAGAATAAATGAATGCGTATATGCCGTCAACGCTAGAATTGACCCCCCCCCCCCTCTCTGGCAAAATATTTATAACAGACATTTAAAATCAAAAAGTAAGATGAAGCAGTAGATATGATTTTTGTTCGGCAGTTTCATTATTTGTTTGCGATTGAAGAGTTTGTATTAATTAATTAATTGACGATGAGAAACCTGCAAAAATACAGCAAAAAAAAAACACAATTTATCAAACAAAAATAAACGAATAAACAAAAAAATTAATAAATCTTTCTGCATTTGTACCACAAAGTATATCAGAGAAGACGCCGGCTCGTTTGATCTTTGCCAAATAGTCTCTATGACCTTCAAGCAGGACGTAATGATATATTTTGTTCGGTTTATTTCGAAAGATGCGGCAAACCAGCGTGTATGCATCGATGTCTCGCGTCGCTGCAGCGTTATACGTTTGCCGCCTCGTTTGTATTTCCTCGAACAAAATAGACGATTCCGTTCCATGGTTATCACCAACTTGATTTATCTGTCGATTTTCGTCGACACGAATTTTGTCGAGCGTTCACGAAACGACGTTTAAATTGATGTAATTTTTTACTTTTTTTTTTTAATTTGCACCTCCTTGCTCTTTGTTTGTCCCTCGTCCTATTCTTTAATTATTTTTTATGCTTTACATGAAAACTATTTTTAATTTTTTGTTCTGGATTAAAATCTAATCACTTTGTAATTATTTTATGACTACCTATTAAACGCGTGGTTAGTATAAATTAATATATAAATAAATTATTTGCAGAAAATGTGTTTTGCCATTCGAAAGAGATTCGAACTCGAGTCTCTCTGGTTACATGCATTTACGGCAAAAAAAAATTCTGCCGCCATTTTTTTATTAACTGCTTCTAAATATTTATTAAACTATTAACGCACACTAACTACTAAGTATACTTAACAATATTTAATATTAAATCACTTTTACTATACAGGGTAATTCGTAAAAGCTTTAATATGTAAAGCAGTTGACATTAACCAGAGGGTTTCGAGTTCGAATCTCAAATCAAAAAATTCTGGCAATTTTCTGTTAATGTTTGTACAAATTTATTTTTAAATATTGTATCGTTAAGCCTACGAGAAACGATTGAATTATACCCACAGTGTGTCCCAGGATTGATGAATTAAAAGAAGTGCGACGCACTAAAAATTTTTTAATTTTACTTTCAGATTATGGGATTAAGTTTTGCTCGGTGTGAATAAAATTTTAAAAATATTTTCAGTTTTCGAGAAACAAATCAGGCTTGACAATGAAGCAAAACCTATTTTCTTCTCAGGTAAAGTACCCGTTCTGTTTGTTCATGATGTGGCAAAAGGTTGCTAAGAAAAGTTGTTCAGAATGAGAAATTATTAATTAAATAAGTCATTTTTTATATTATTAAACAAAATCAAATGTATTTATTCACAAAACGTCCAACAACATTGTTCTACAATAATTTAATCCCATGATCTTAAAATACAATTCAAAATTTTTAGTCAGTCATAACTCGTAACATCAATCCTGGGACACACTGTATATAAGACGTACGTAGATCGAATGAAAAGGAAATATTGAAAATAATTGTCAGCGAAGGGTTTCATTCCTCGCATCAAAAGAGGATCTTACAATTCAATGAAGCAATCAAGATGTAGATGCAAACGAAAAGATGGCGCCACGGAAACACCTTAAAGGTACGTTTAAATAACACAAAAAAAATGTTGCTGTTTTTGTAATAACCGTACCAGTTCAAGGAAAATTCATAAAATACTTCAATGAGATAAACAAATCAATTTCAAGACTGTGATGGAATCAACGTTCCCCCCTGCCGGTCCGCTTGTTTTCCACCGCGGCATTTAAAAGCAATTGACGTAAAACTAAAATTACGATGCGAGGTTAAACAAGTACCTAAAGAATTACGCAGTATTTAAAAGTAGGGCAAATTATTAGTTATTTTAGAAATTCTAATGCGAACATCTGCCCTTTAGAAAGAGAGAGAGAGAGAGAGAGAGAGAGAGACTGCCATCACACCTGCCAATTACGACCTTCCAACAATTAGGGCAGTCCTAACAAAAACCAACCAAGTACCTAACTGCAAACTAATTACAGAGTCGGCGACTCAAAAAAAAAAAAAAACCTTGGATGGGAAATTCGAGGAGCGTTTGATGTAAGACGCTGCTGGAAATGTCTTTCGTAAATTGGCTGTGACGACATCAAATGGTGCACATCAACAGAAGCGCCACCTATGATCTAGCGCGGATTTATGCGGCGGTCGCTACGAGATATTCCGCCGCTATAAATATAGCTTCAGGAATATATGAGCTAATTTGCAGATCATGACGTGCGCGCTTCGAATGCGGATTCTCGTTTGGCTCTCCGAAATGTCAAAACAAGAGACTTTTCATCTATTATTATAACTACAGGACGGAATTATATATTTTGTTCGGTTTATTTCGAACGAGGCGGCAACGAGAGTGTGTCCATTCACGCATCATACGTTTGCCGCCTCGTTTGTACTTAACCGAACAAAATATACAATTCCGTTCCCTAACTATAACTGTTACATAAAAAAAAACCTTTTATAAACATACGTACATAATATAGCCGATTTTAATGATATTATTAATGATTTTAAGTATAACCAAACCGTATCTAGTTTCTTTTTCTTCGTTTTTATTTTTTGATTACATTAAAAAAAAACATTTCGTTTCAGACCATATTTTGATCACTAAGTTTGAATTTGGCGTCTTAGTTTTTAGTGTAACCAGAACTGTACTTCGCTTTTGCTTTTTTGTTTCTGTTTTTATTTTCTTCGTTTTATTTTTTATTTTATTGTATTAAAAACATTTCGTCTCAACGTATTCTGATCTCCAAGTTAGTATTTGTATTTTTTTTTCTTTGATTCTAAATTTACTATCCTTTTTCTTCAGCAGACCAATCGTGCGTCAGTGCTATCTATTTACGTTTTCACGAAATAAATCCAGTTTACTTTTAACTCTTATAATATTTATTGTATTTAAATGGGAATAATGAACTGAGAATGAGAATTTATTATAATTTGAACTTCACTTTCCCTTTTTCCTTGAGTAACTTTTGGAATTATTACTAGCGCCATCTGTCCATGTTTTCACGAACTAATTTCCCAATTGCGCCAGCGTGATCCATTTACGTTTTGGTGATGTTTCAAAGCGTCCTGTCTTTGTTATTCTAAAACTTTCGATTACATTGCCAGTGCCATCTCTCTACACATTCAGAAACTTATTTACTCATTTTGAAATATCATCATCTTATACAAATTCCGCAATTTTTGTTTTGTTTCGCGCAATTTTTTTGATTATCTTTCGATGCAATGTTTATTTTTTCTTTCCTTTGAATTATTATTTGTTTGTTTTACCGATATGTCACGAGTGCGAGCGCCATCTCTCAACAACCGCACAAACTAAATTTGAAATCGCTTTGAATTCTAACTCGAGATTTTTTTTTTTAATTAAAAATATTCCTGCACCCGTTTCTGAATTTGCGATTCTTTTTATCGGCGATTTCCGAACGGACCGACAATGCCGCCATCTATTGACGCTTTGACGAACTAAAGTTTGAATTTTCTTTTTAACAACTTTGTTTTGTTTGTTGATTGTTTTCTTATCTTCAAAATTTAATTATACGCGAATTCTACGCAATTTTTATTTCGCGATATCCCCCCTTCTCTTTCGGCGCAAGGTTTTTCATTATTTCTGAATTTGTTTCACGTGTGTACGTCACGAGTGCCATCTGTTTGTAACTGCACGAACCGATTGTGAACTCGCTTTTATTAAACTGTGCCTGTGCCATTCAAAATTTTGATTTTTTTTTGTTTTGAAATCAAAAAATTCTTTTTGGCTTTCTTTCTGAATTCTTGACTGTTTTTTATCAGCGATTTCCGAACAGACCACCGACATTGCCGCCATCTATTTACGCTTTAACAAAACAAAGCGTGACTTTTACGTTTAACAATCGACAGTCTTTTGTTTTTTAAACGAATCTATTTTCTTTTTTTGAAATACTTAAAAATTCTTGTTCTGTGATCGAAATTTTCTCATACACTTCGTAAGTTTTCTTTCGTTTCTGAAGTAACGACGCTTTTTTAACGATCGGCAGGTGATCTGCCTTTTGTTTTCTTTCTTAACCAATCAAGCGAAATTCGAGATTATTTTCTAAAATCGTCGATTTTTTAAGATTTTCATAAGATTTTGCTGAAAATTTTACTTCATTTTTTATTTTTTCAATCATTGCATTTTCGATCCGGTCTTCTATTGTTTTTTCATCATTTTCATATATTGGTAATTTTTTTTCTTGATTCTTTTTTGATTTTCGAACGAGTCATCGCCGGAAAACCGTTATATCTTTTGTTTCTGAAATCGTGGTGGCTATTTTTCCTTGGCGATTTCCGAACAGACCGACATTACCGCCATCTATTTACGCGTTTACGACTTTTCTTTTTTTGTTTTCGACGGTCTTTTGTTTTCATATACTTTCCAATGAAGTAAAATTTGACTTTTGCTTTTAACAATAACGACAGTCTTTTGTTTTCTTCTCAACGAATCAAGCGAAACTATATGATTTGATTGAATTTTTCGCTGTCAATTTTTGACAACAAGGATTTCCTTGCGAACAAATATTTTTGTTTTCATTTTTTTACATTTTCTGTTACACTTCGTAAATTTTATTTTGAGATAAAATTGAGGTTTCTTTTGTTTCTGAACTAACAGAGAAATTTTAACGATCGATATCTTGTGTTTTGTCTTTTGACAAATCGAGCAAAATTTTAGAAAATTATTTTCGAAAATTGTGTCGATTTTTGAAGGTTCTTTAAAGATTTTATTTTAAGATTTTCTCCGTTTTTTAACCTCTCCGTCGATCGGTGAGGATCATCGACCTTCTCTTGTTTTTTTTTTTGTTTTTTCGTGCCTTTTTTTCATAGAAAATTGAGCCAAGTTAAGTTTGTCTTTTGCTTTGAACAATTAACAATCTTTTGTTTTTTTACCGAATTGAATAATCAACAATCTTTTGTTTTCTCTTAACAAATCAAGCGCAAAACTTTCTAATTCGATTGAATTTTCTTGCTGTCAATTTTTGAAAACAAGGATTTATCTTGCGATCAAATTTTTTGCAATCAAGTTTTTTGTTTTCATTTTTTTATATTTTCTTCTAATCTTCGTGAGTTTTTAAGATAAAATTGGGGTTTCTTTTGTTTTTGAACTAGCAGAGAAATTTTAACAATCGATAGTCTTCTGTTTTCTCTCTTAACGAATCGGGCAAAATTAAGAAAATTATATTTTACAGATTTTACTTTAAAAATTTGCTTCGTTTTTTAACTTGGATCATTGATCTTCTTTTGTTTTTAGTGTTTTATTTTATTTATTTATTATTTTTTTTTTTTCACAACGAATCAAGTGAAGTTGGACTTTTATTTGAACAATCCATGGTCTTTTGTTTTCTTAACGAATCGAGCGAAACTTTCCTGAATTTGATTGAATTTACGTTTTTTTCTTGGTGTCGATTTTTGAAAACAAGGATTTTTGTTTTGCGATCCGAATTTTCTCTTTTAATTTTCTCACATTTTCTGTTACGCTTCGTAAATTTTATTTTGAGATAAAGTTGATGTTTGTTTTGTTTCTGAACTAACGGAGAAATTTCAACGACCGACAGTCTTTTGTTTTCTCTTTTAAGGATTCGGGAAAAATTTTCCAAGATCGTCATGATTTTTGAAAATTCTTTTTCAACTTCTCCATCGGCATCAACCGGTGTGAGGTTCATCGACCTTATTTTTTAGTGATTTTTTTTCTTCTTGATTCTTTGTTTTTCGAACGAGTCATCGCCGGAAAATCCCCGATCTTCTACTGTTTTCTATTTCGCAGCTGGTGCATTTCGGTTACCTATTATTTGTTTTCTGCTTGCAAAAGAAAATTCAAAACACCCCGACGTTTCAGGTTTCTTCTTCCTCTTCTTTCATCAAATCTTTTTTTTTTTTGGTGACTCACTTCGTACGATCTTCTTTTGTTCGTGTAACTTAGCACATATTATCGTTTTTTTCTTGGTGTTGATTTTTGAAAACAAGGATTTTTGTTTTGCGATCAGAATTTTCTGTTTTAATTTTTTCACATTTTCTGTTACGCTTCGTAAATTTTATTTCGAGATAAAGTTGATGTTTCTTTTGTTTCTGAACTAACGGAGCAATTTTAACGGCCGACAGTCTTTTGTTTTCTCTTTTAAGGATTCGGGAAAAATTTTCCAAGATCGTCGATTTTTGAAAATTCGTTTTCAACTTCTCCATCGGCATCGACCGGTGTGAGGTTCATCGACTTTATTTTTTGGTGTTTTCTTTTCTCCTTGATTCTTTATTTTTCGAACGAGTCATCGCCGGAAAATCCCCGATCTTCTACTGTTTTAAGTTCCATTTCGCAGTTGGTGCATTTCGTTTATCTATTTCTTTTTTCGTTTGTTTTCTGCTTGCAAAAGAAAATTCGAAACACCCCGACGTTTCAGATTTCTTCTTCCTCTTCTTTCATCAATTTTTTTTTTTGGTGACTCACTTCGTACGATCTTCTTTTGTTCGCGTAATTTAGCACCTATTTATTATCGTTTCTTTTCACTTACCGAATGAATTTTCTTTTTACATCGGTTATGCATGTAAAATATTAAAATAAAATAAAAAGTGAACAAGTGAAAACGTGCTGTCGCCGTCGACGTCTTTTTTAATTAACCGTTCAGTTTTATGCGTGTTTACGTAAACTGGAAGCAGCAAATAAAAACATGAAAAGCAAAACGTCTGGTGTCAGTTACAGTTAGCGTAATAAAGACCGGGTGTTTATTACTGTACTGAAGCTACACTACTAATTAGTAATTAGTCCCCACCCCCCCCGCCCAGTCGTTTTCTCAGAGGCACGACTGACTCCATTTGTTAACGACGCAAACTGTTAGCGAACGAGCAAGCAGCGGCGGCGGCGGCGGCGATACGTTATGGGCCCACCAGATTTACGGATCTAATCACAATCAGCAGATTCGGTAGCCGCCACCTCCGCCGCCGCCGCCGCGCCATCTAGTTAGCAAATTGCCGATAGGATTTACCGACGTAATTATTACAACACACTAAACTTAACTTAACTTGTCCGGTGAAAGATCAACAAGGTGTAAGTAAACTAAACACCCCCCGCCCCCCATCGACGCCGCCCGTGCAAAATTCTGATGAAAATTTAATTGGGACAAGATTTCGAAGGGGGATGGCGATGATATTTGGATGCCGCCGTGGGGTAATCCCCGGCGGCGCGGCGCGAGGGAATTAAATTACACGCAAAATAATTACCACCGCACGAAATTTATTTATTAAGCCCCATTTCCGCAGTGCGAGATAAATTTTTACCCGGGCAAGAAATTTCTACTTCTTGCAAGTGTGTAATTATTGGACAAGGCATAATTGCCAGGTGTTCCGAAAAGTTGTGGTCTTCGAAGTCGAAGCAATGAGTTTTTAGGTAGGTACGCGCTTGTAACCAATTGCCACCATCCGGTTCTGAAGAAGATTAAATAGAAAAGATTGGGACAGATAATCAAGCAATATATTTATTACCTTCCACGTGTCTACTAATAAAGCCCCATACCTACTTTTGCAGTAATCAACATTGGGTTTAAAAAACCATAGGGTGAGCCAGCCGCAGGTGGCTTGTCGGAAATGCACCTTGCCGATTCAAGTTGGCCAACAGCTGACCAAAAGTTCACCAACTCTGTATCTTTATTTTAATCTATAGATTTCTATACGTACATACGAAATTAATTTGCATACTGCAGACTGTGTACATAATTTGAACATAAAAAAATACAGAACTAAATATATCGAAATAACAACCTGTGGAACTTCGTGGGTAATCCAAATCTGACATCACATATAAAGGACTATCGTTTGAAAAAAAAAAAGTTGTATCCGCCGCCCCTATTTCGACTCACCCTATATAGATAAAAATATTTTTGCGCTGCACCAATTTTCAGTTAAGTGCAGTTTTCTTTCCCTCGTCTGGAATATTTAAATTGGTAAAACACAAATGATTTCAGGCTTCGCGTTTTAAACTCAAACGGTTTTGTGCGTTCATTTTAAAATATTCCGGCCATAAAATGGTGTAAAATTCTCGATATATCGAAATTACGATATGTGGAATTTCATGGGTAATCCGAATCTGACATCACATATAAAGGTCTATCGTTTGAAATAAAAAAAAAGAAAAGTTGTATCCGCCACCCCTATTTCGACTCACCCTATACAGATAAAAACATTTTTGTAAGCTTCAAAAAAAACTCAAACCAAATGTCTTGCGACTTTTTTGTATTGTCAAGGTTTGGGAGACCGCTTTAACCGAAACAAGCTGTATATTAAGTCAAGTTTGACTCGCGTTTATTCTCAATTACACAATACCAGAAAATCACGTGTGGGGGAAAGCGCCCCATGCCGCTCCAATTTCGTCCCCGATTTTTTTTCAGTTAAGTGCAGTTTCTTTTACCCTCGTCTGGAATATTTAAATTCGTAAAACACAAATTATTTCAGGCTTCGCGCTTTAAACTCAGACACTTTTGTGCGTTCGTTTTAAAATACTCCGGCCATAAAATGGTGTAAAATTCTCGATATATCGAAATTGCGATATGTGGAACTTCACGGGTAATCCAAATCTGACATCACATATAAAGGTCTATCGTTTGAAAAAAAAAAAAAAGAAGTTGTATCCGCCACCCCTATTTCGACTCATCCCATACAGATAAAAACATTTTTGTAAGCCTCAAAAAAAACTCAAACCAAAAATGTCTTGAGACTTTTTTTGTATTGTGACGGTTTGGGAGACCGCTTCAACAGAAACAAGCTGTATATTAAGTCAAGTCTGACGCGCGTTTATTCTCGATTACACAATACCAGAAAATCGGGTGTGTGGGAAAGCGCCTCATGCCGCACCAATTTCGTCCGATTTCTTTTTCAGTTAAGTGCAGTTTTTTTTACCCTCGACTGGAATACTTAAATTCGTAAAACACAAATGATTTCAGGCTTCGCGCTTTAAACTCAGACACTTTTGTGCGTTCGTTTTAAAATACTCCGGCCATACAATGGTGTAAAATTCTCGATATATCGAAATTACGATATGTGGAACTTCATGGCGAATCCAAATCTGACATCACATATAAGGTGACATCGTTTGAAATAAAAAAAAAACTTGTATCCGCTACCCCCATTTCGACTCGCCCTGCACAGATAAAAATATTTTTGTAAGCCTCTAAAACTCAAACCAAAAATGTTTTGAGACTATTTTCGTATTGTCACGGTTTGGGAGACCGCTTCAACCGAAACAAGCTGTATATTAAATCTGACTCGCATTTATTCTCGATTGCACAGTACCAGAAAATCGCGTGTGTGGGAAGGCGCTTCGCCCCGCACCAATTTCGTCCGATTTTTTTTTTTTTTTTTCAGTTAAGTGCAGTTTTTTTTTACCCTCGTCTGGAATATTTAAATTCGTAAAACACAAATGACTTCAGGCTTCGCATTTTAAACTCAAACGCTTTTGTGCGTTCGTTTTAAAATACTCCGGCCATAAAATGGTGTAAAATTCTCAATATATCGAAATTACGATATGTGGAACTTCATGGGTAATCCAAATCTGACATCACATATAAAGGTCTATCGTTTGAAAAAAAAAAAAGAAAAATTGTATCCGCCACCCCTATTTCGACTCACCTTGCACAGATAAAAATATTTTTGTAAGCCTGTAAAACTCAAACCAAAAATGTCTTAAACCTTTTTTTGTGTATTGTCACGGTTTGGGACACCGCTTCAACCGAAACAAGCTGTATATTAAGTCAAGTTTGACCCGCGTTTATTTTCGATTACACAATACCAGAAAATCACGTGTGCGGGAAAGCACCCCATGCCGCTCCAATTTCGTCTCCGATTTTTTTTCAGTTAAGTGCAGTTTTCTTTACCCTCGTCTGGAATATTTAAATTCGTAAAACACAAATGATTTCAGGCTTCGCGTTTTAAACTCAGACGCCTTTGTGCGTTCGTTTTAAAATACTCCGGCCATAAAATGGTGTAAAATTCTCGATATATCGAAATTACAATATGTGGAACTTCATGGGGAATCCTAATCTGACATCACATATAAAGGTCTATCGTTTGAAATGAAAAAAAGAAAAGTTGTGTCCGCCACCCCTATTTCGACTCACCCTATACAGATAAAAACATTCTTGTAAGCTTCAAAAAAAACTCAAACCAAATGTCTTGCGACTTTTTTTGTATTGTCACGGTTTGGGAGACCGCTTCAACCGAAACGAGCTCTATATTAAGTCAAGTCTGACTTGTGTATATTCTCGATTGCACAATACCAGAAAATCGCGTGTGTGGGAAAGCGCCTCATGCCGCACCAATTTCGTCCGATTTTTTTTTCAGTTAAGTGCAGTTTCTTTTACCCTCGTCTGGAATACTCAAATTCGTAAAACACAAACGATTTCATGCTTCGCGTTTGAAACTCAAACGCTTTTGTGCGTTCGCTTTAAAATACTCCGGTCATAAAATGGTGTAAAATTCTCGATGAATTGGCACTTTTTTTTGTGATTTTTAATTAAATATTTATAATTAAATTTCAAGGAAGTAAAATCTTAGGTTCTCATGCCGCTCCTATTTCATCCGATTTTTTTTTCTGTTAAGTACAGTTTCTTTTATCCTCGTTTGGAACATTTAAATTCGTAAAACACAAATGATTTCAGGCTTCGCGTTTTAAACTCAGACGCTTTTGTGCGTTCGTTTTAAAATACTCCCGCCATAAAATGGTGTAAAATTCTCGATGAATTGGCCACTTTTTTTGTGAATTTAATTAAATATTTATAATTAAATTTAAAGGAAGTAAAATCTTACGTTCCTAACAAGCATTTTGTTGAAGACCTTGTGCATAAATTATTCGTCACGTGTACCAATATCGCATTAACATTATTATTACCAACTTATGTATGTAGGTATCTCGATCTTTATCTCTCGAACGTGGCATGAAGGTGCTTTAAGCAACCAAAACAATAGATATTTAAACGTTAGCAGCCTAATTAGAATTCAGCGAGCATACTGTACATACATACATACATACATACATGTGGGCGTGGTTTCACGCAGGACATAAAAAGCCACTTACACGCGCATTACGCCTAATTAAAAAGAATCAAATGCAATAACTGTGTTCGAAAGGGCGTTGAAATCTCAATGACATCAAAAGTACATACAAGCCCGATGCCTATACCTAACCTTGCCCGCCTCCTCCTGAAAGGCATAGGTAATGGAAGATCTACGTCGGTTGCGTTCGTTACATTTCTGTTCGGAATTGTTTATGCAAAACCGCGGCGTTCGCGTTCTATTAATAGACTGTTTACTAGTGTGTCACTCCTGTTAAATAAACAATTATCTCCGTCTTTCATTTGAGGCACTCAATTTTTTTTCCGGTGCGCTGAAATGTTTAGGGTTATTACTCGAGGTTTTTTGGGAGGGGGAGCAGGAAGTTGGAAAAAAGAGGCCGGTAGTTTTTGCCTTTGCTTGTGCACTTCGGAATCCAAACTCAGGAAATCGGCAATTAACACTGGCTTGAGTGATGATTAATTATCGTATCTGAAGAGGCGACGGAAAGGATTCCATTAAAATAGACCCATTTGAAAAGAATTCCGTTCTGGCGAGGCATCGGAAAGGTCTCTACTTCGAAAAGGATCCAATTTTGAAGAAGAAAACGATGCCAACCTGGAGAGGCAAGGGAAACGTCTCCATTCCGAAAAGGCATTGGAAGAGAAGAGGCAGTGAAAAGATCTGAAGAGACAATTTGAAGAGATTCTGAAGAGACAAACAAAAAAAATCTTTTCTGAAGAGACGAACAAAAAAAATCTATTCTGAAGAGACAAAAAAAAATCTGTTCTGAAGAGACAAACAAAAAAATCTATTCTGAAAAGACATGCGAAAAGAATCCCATTCTGAAGAGGAAAAGTACTCCAATCTGGAGAGGCAGGGAAAAGGTCTCTCTGGAGAGAAATTCGAAAGAAAATCTGTTTCGAACAAGCAACGAAAAGGTCTGAAGGGGCAGTCTGAAGAAATTCTGGAGAGACAATCTGAAGAAATTCGAAAAGATTTAAATTTTGAAAAGGTATTGGAAGAGATTTCCGTTCTGAAGGGTGAGGATTCTATTCTGAAGAGACTTCGGCCGAAAAGGCATTGAGAAGGTTTGTATTCTGAAAAGATAAATGCTATTCCTTTTGGGTCGATGTCTCTTCAGAATAGAATCCTCACCCTTCAGAACGGAACTCTCTTCCAATGTCTTTTCAAAATGGAAGGTCTCCATGTCCGGCCGATGTCTCTTCACAATAGAATCCTCACCCTTCAGAAAGGAACTCTCTTCCAGTGTTTTTTCAAAATGGAAGGTCTCCATTTTGAAAAGACATTGGAAGATAGTTCCTTTCTGAAGGGTGAGGATTCTATTCTGAAGAGACATCGGTCCAAAAGGCCTGTATTCTGAAAAGACATTTAAAGATAATGCTATTATTCTGAAGAAGCTATGAAGAAGCACCGAACAGCATTCTGTTCTAAAGAGACTTAAAGAGAATGATTCGAAAATGATTGCATCCTGAAGGAGCATCGACAGTATCTCTAATCTGAAAAGGATCCCAATACGAAAAAGAAAAAAACTCCATTATGAAGTGACAAGGAAAAGGTCTGCATTCTGAAGAGGCACGCGCATTCGAAGAGAAGTCTATTTTGAAGCGACACAGAAAAGATCCGAAGAGATAATTCGAAGAAATGCCAAAGAGGCAAACCAAGAAAATTCTAGATAGCTCAAACTGCGACATCTTACGATCGCTTTCCGACCCGACATTGCATTAGGATTGACAAATTGAAGCAAGTTTGCTACGTCATCCTTAAAGGCGACTATGCTTGATGTCTTTGTCAAATGTTATGATTTTTTTAATTATATTCTGAAGAGACGTTCGAAAAGAAGAATCCATTTCTGAAGAGGAAAAAGATTCCATTCTGGAGAGGACCGTTGTGAAGAGGCATTCGAGAAAGAGAAATCTGTTTCAAGGGGGCAACCAAAAGGTCTAAAGAGTTAATTTGAGGAACTTAAAAAATTCTATTCTGAAGAGACAATCAAGGAGAATCCAAGTCTGAAGAGCATTCTGGATAGGCAAGGCAAGGAAAAGCTCACTCCTTTCTAAAGAGGCATTCAAAGAGAAATCTGTTTCAACAGGTAACAAAAAGGTCTGAAGGGGCAATCTGAAGAAATTCTGAAGAGACAATAGAAAAAAATTCTACTCTGGAGAGACCCCATCTGGAAAGGCTTCGGAACAGCTTTCCGCTCTGAAGAGGCAAGGATTCTATTCTGAAAAGGGCATCAACATGAAAATGAATCGAAAAGGTTTGCATTCGGAAAAGGCACTGTGCTATTCTGAGGAGGTTATGAAGAGGAACCAAAAAGAATTCTGCTCTAAAGGGGCGTCGAAAAGACATAGGGGCGTTCGAAAAGGATTTTGTTCTGAAGAGGCATCGGAAGGGTTTCTACTCTGAAGAGGCATTCGAAAAAAATCCCATTACGAAGAAGAAAAGAACCCATTTATGAAGAGGCAAGGAAAAGGTTTACAGTCAGAAGAGACTTCCAAAAAGAAATCAAGGCACTGAAAAGGTCGCTATTCTGAATAGGTTTTCGAAGAGTATTCGATTCTTACGAAGCATCTAAAATAATTCTGTTTTAAAGAGGGGTCGAGAAGCTTTCCAAACCGAAGCGGAGGGGAGATAAAATTATTAAAAAAAAATATTGACTTAGATTGTTGTTTATTATATTGTACTAAATCCAAGCTGCTTAAACCAGAGAAGAAGAAAAAAGCCAAAGAGAATTCTGCTCTAAAGGGGCGTCAAAAAGACATAGGGGCGTTCGAAAAGGATTTTGTTCTGAAGAGGCATCGGAAGGGTTTCTACTCTGAAGAGGTTTTCGAAAAGAATCCCATTACGAAGAAGAAAACAACCCAATTCTGAAGAGGCAAGGAAAAGGTTTACAGTCAAAAGAGACTTCCAAAAAGAAATCAAGGCACTGGAAAGGTCGCTATTCTGAAGAGGTTTTCGAAGAGGAGAAGAAGCATCTAAAATAATTCTGTTCTAAAGAGGCGTCGAGAAGCTTTCCAAACCGAAGAGGAGGGGAGATAAAATTATTTAAAAAAAAATATTGACTTAGGTTGTTGTTTATTATATTGTACTAAATCCAAGCTGCTTAAACCAGAGAAGAAGAAAAGAGCCAAAGAGAATTCTGCTCTAAAGGGGCGTCAAAAAGACATAGGGGCGTTCGAAAAGGATTTTTTCTGAAGAGGCATCGGAAGGGTTTCTACTCTGAAGAGGCTTTTGAAAAGAATCCCATTACGAAGAAGAAAACAACCTAATTCTGAAGAGGCAAAAAAAAGGTTTACAGTCAGAAGAGACTTTCAAAAAGAAATCAAGGCACTGAAAAGGTCGCTTTCTGAAGAGGTTCTCCAAGAGAATTAGATTCTTAAGAAGCATCTAAAATAATTCCGTTCTAAAGAGGCGTCGAGAAGCTTTCCAAACCGAAGAGGAGGGGAGATAAAATTATTAAAAAAAAAAATATTGACTTAGGTTGTTGTTTATTATATTGTACTAAATCCAAGCTGCTTAAACCAGAGAAGAAGAAATTCGATCTTGATCCACGGCGTAAAAATAAATGTTTGTTTTATGCTAAGCTTTCGAGCGGAAAATTCATCGAAATGTAAACAGACGGTTTAAAACCCACCGACCCATATTATTTAAATCCTAATCATTTAATACCTGTAATATAGGCAAAGCGTAATGTTGTTTAGTTGTAAAGTTTATGGGCTCTATTAAAATGACTTTCTTGTGAATCAACGCAAGAAGAAGAGGAGTTGAGGAGGTCCATAAAACTAATAATAATAATTGTATAGCTTATACGTACTATAGCCTCGATGATATCACTTTATGATCGAACCCATAAAAGATGAGATGAATACACAGGGTGATAGGAAATTAATTGTAGTAGGCAGGCAGGCAGGGAGCGTTCAATCGAGAAGTGAGTGAGTGAGTGAGTGAGTGTGGGTTAACTATCTGCACTTTTACTGTCCGGCATAAACGTTTTCTTTTTTTATGTAACGCAGTAAATGTCACCCGCCAGTAAATACATCACATTAATAACTGAAATATGGACGGGAATTATGTGTATAAGCCAGTAGTAAAAAAATGTTTTCCGACACTAAAAAAAAAAAAAAATTATACCGCTTCGAGAGCGTAGTAAAATTTATGTTTGAGGGCGTTCACAATTTGTAATGATTTCATAAGGTAATAAACGTAACGAAGACGGGCATTCGATTTTCTGAACAATTAATTTGTGTAGTGGATGTACAATTGTAACCAAAATTAATGCCCCCTAAATAAATAAGCAGGATGTACTAAGATGTACAGGCGTACACCCCATCTGATATCCCACAGTGAAAAGTAGTTTAATTACTCTATAATCCACAAAAATAAAATCATAATGATTTCTTAAAGCATTATATTTTGTAATCGTTACATGATGTATGTTGTACATACAGGGTACGCCAGAAACAATTCAGATAATTCAAATTTGGCGCTCTTCCAACATGTAAGTTATAAGGTATGGTGATGAACAATCATAATCAGGGAAAAGAATTCAGACCACTTAGTGTTGTATGTTTTCCTACGCCGAATGTACTATTTACTCCTGCCACCTTTTTTCCGCCTTTGATGAAATGCATCGAATTGTTATTGAATGGGAGGGGAAGGAGTGCAATTCGAACGATCGCTTGTTGTGGACGAGGCTGATACAGTTTGTACTGTTCGCGAAACAAGAGTCCTGAATTATTTTCCTTGATCATAATTAAAAGTAATGTCTCGCCAAGAATTTATAAATTAAATTAGTTTTGCAGATTATATGTAGAGTAATTAGGGGCGTATTCTGTAACTTATTACGGGCCATTAAATTTTAGAGGTCCTTTAAAATTTAAAATACAGTTCTATGATTGGTTGTTATCGTAACAACAAAATTTAACAGCCCCTTAAATTTAACGCTTTCGATACAGAATAGGCCCCTTATTACTCTATAATCTGCAATAAAAAATTAAGTAAATAAAGTAATAGAAAGAAGATCTTATTCGTGAAAGTCAAAAGGAGATCGCTGCAGAATTATTCATTTATCGATCGATGGGCAAGTAATAAAAATATTTTAATGTATACAGTAAAACCTCGTGAAGTGAAGAAAAAAAAAACAATTGAAAAGCTGACGATTTGAAAATTTGAAAATAAAAAAAGAGCTATTAAAAGAAGGTTACAGAAAATGTAAACAACAACAGAAGATTAGAAATCACGTGAATAAGAAAGACGCAAAAAATTAATTCGGTGGAAAAACAAATGAAAGAGAGTGTTAAAGATTGATCAGATGCAAAAAAACAATTGAAAAACTGACGACTTGAAAATTTGAAAATAAAACAGAACTATTAAAAAAGGAGATTACAAAAAAATAGAAAAAACGAAAGAAGATTAAAAATCATTTGAATAAAAAAAACACGCAAGAAATTAATTCAATGGAAAAACAAAAACAAAAAATTGAAGAGTTTGGCCGTGTTTAGAAAATTAAAGGTTGGCCAGAAGCAAAAAAAAAAAAATCAATTGAAAAACTGAAGATCTGAAGAAGATTTCAATATAAAAAATAGCTACAAAAGGATTACATAAAATGTGGATAACAAAAGATGCTAAAAAAACACGTGACTAAAAGAATATTAAAGGGCGCAAAAAATTAATTCGATGGAAAAACAAAGAAAAATAAAAAAAAAATTAAAATTGGCCAAAAGCAAAAAAAAATTGAAAAACTGACGATTTGAAAATATGAACATCAAAAATAGCTACTACAAGGAGATTACCTAAAATGTGAACAAAAAAAGATGTTCAAAAATCACGTGAATAAAAAAAATATTTTAAAACATGTAAAAAATTAATTCGATAGGAAAACAAATGAAAAAAGGTGAAGATTTTGCGCGCCTTTAGAAAGTTAAAGTTTGGCCGGAAACAAAAGAAAACTCTAAGGGGCGGGGGGGCATTAAACAAAAAAAAAGAATATCGACGGAGTATCTAAAGACTGGCCAGAAACAAAAGGAAAAAAAACTGACGATTTGAAAATTTAAATATCAAAAAAAAGTTACTAAAAGGAGATTGCATGAAATGTGAAGAACAAAAGATGATAAAAAAATCACGTGACTAAAAGCAAAGCCTATTCAAAGACAAAAAGCAAAAAATTAATTCGATGGAAAAACAATTGAAAAATTGGAGACTCTGCGCGCTTTTAGAAAGTTAAAGGTTGGCCAGAAACAAAAGAAAACTGAAACGAGGGTCATTTCTATAAAAATGAAGAAGATCGACGGAGTAAAAGGTCGACGCAGTATTTGAAAATCACAAAAAAAAGAAAAGAAAGAACGGACTGTAAAGAGTGCTAAGTATTAGGTACTAGAAATTAATTCAACAAAAGAAAGGAGAATGTTGAAATTGAAAAAAAATCTCTAAATTAAATAGCACTAATTAAAAAAAAAAAAAAAAAACTAAACTAAACCAGAGAAAATAATAATTCGTCTCCATTCTTGACCTGTTTTTAATTTCGTTTTTTTGGTCGCCTTATTTCGATGTTGTTTATTTTACTTTTCCCTTTTTTTTTGTTTTTCATTAAATTATTTTTTCATTAAGTTAATTCTGCGTTAGAAGTTGAGTTCACTAAATTATCAGTTCAGTTAATTCTAAGTTTAGTTTTCTTTTGTTTTGGTTCTTCTTTTGTCATAACTGTTTCTTTTTTCTTTTTCACTAAATTATTTTTTCATAGCTATTTTGGTGTCGTCTCATTTTCTATTAATTTAATTCTGTGTTAAGTTTTCTTTTGTTTTGGTTCTTCTTTTGTCATAACTGTTTTTTTTTCTTTTTCACTAAATTATTTTTTCACAGCTACTTTGGGTTCGTTTTAATTTTATTTCCATATCAAATCTCGTCAAAATGAAAAAAAAAAAACTAATTTATTCAGAGTAACACTGTAAACACTAATTTATGTTAACTCGAAAAATAACTCATAAACTAATTTACATGTACAAACATAAGCCGAAAGATTAAATCCAAATTTCAATGAGAACTTTCCTCGGACTCCCCGGTCGATCGCTTAAATATCCCGGCTGACGAAGATTCGAATCCGGTCGGCGACACACAACATGTGTTCTCCAACCGTCGAGATTTGATGTGCCAGGCTCTCATGCATGTAAGACTAATTCGTCACGCATTAGATCGCCACAATAAGTGTATAGTCGATTTTCTCTTGTTTTACCTTCAGTTCTGCATTAAAAAAGGAATGGAACAGAACTGAAAGAAATAACGTCAACTTGTTTCGCTTTTATACTGCTTCTTGTCGTTGATTTTGTTTTCTTAATTTAACACGCTGATATTTCTTAAAGTTTACCTTTAAATGGCACTAGCAATTTTTTTCGCTGGAGAAGGATCGATCTTCTTTTATTTTTTTTTTATTATTTTATACTTCCCATTTGGTGAACTTTATCTTTGTACAGTTATTTTAGTTTATTTTTCTTTGATGTCCTCTCAGTGTTTAGGTTTTCGAATTCTCTGCCTTACGTTGAAATGGCGCACGCAATCTTCTTTCGTTTCTTGATTTTATTTAGTCTTGGAATATTCAAACATGTTTTGATTTTACAATTATGTTTTGTTTAATGTCAGGTTTTACGCGGATCCTAAACGCAAATCTTACTTTTAAGATCCTGCAACTCCCATAGAAATGTCAAATTGTAGAATTTAAGCTGCGCACGACTGTATGTACATTGTACAACGATGCTCACCATAAATGATGATACCATTTGACAGTTTCGTAGCTCTTACGCTGAGTGTTCTTAAGGGTGTGGTTCGCACGCAGGAGTATCATTTTGGCGCCACGTGTACATGTAAATTCTTTCGCATTAACTGCATATTTAAGTATCAAATTTTATTTATTCAAATTTCTTCTCAGGACGTTGTTCTTGAACGAAGTTGAGCAACGTAGTACATACAGCGTTGGCTAGTTCGTTTTTAAACACAGGCGCTTCTTCGATTCGTATCGTAAGCGTTCGTCTCTGGCCATCTCCTACCCACGTGGGCGTAACTAATTATCTTTCTCGTTCTTCTTTCTCATCTTGTATAGTGCGTTCCCTGTTGCTGGTTTTAGTCAGAACGTTCAGTTAGACTTTTGCCAGCTCTGTAGACTACGAAGTTCTTTTCATTAATAATCGTGATAGATTTAAGTTGGTTGATGATTATGATTAGAGAGAGAGAGACCCCCGGCGTAATAACGAAAACAAAGCAGCGGAATGTTTTTGTTTTGCTTTCAAAGCCCCCCGCGCATATTATCCAACCAGCGCAGCGAAATGTTATATAACGAATTCCGAGAATAAAAAAAAAGTGCTTATCCATTTGAAAGCCATACCTGCGTAGTACGTACATACCAAACATGAATGCATAAACAAATACCGTTTCTTTTAACGGCAAGTGCAGCCGGTGGTTATGTACGAGATTTTATCAACGATCGCAAAAGTTAAATAACAATTATAATAACAAAAAGGAGCCGCCGCGGCCGGAGGTTGCGTAACGAAATTGCAACAAGTGCACACCACACACAACAAACACTTCGCGAAATGAACACCAGAGGACTTTTGCGTGCATGCAATCCGATGCAATGCAATCCGACGAACGCAATGCGGCGAGTTTCTTCTTTGCCCATAAATAATAATAAAAAAAAAAAAAGAAGAAGAAGACGATGGCTTCACATGTGGCAAGCTTCCAAAATTGGTCGCTCATAAAACGTACTGTCTGTCATCCTTTCAACTCTCTCTCGCATTATACAATGGAATGAGGCGCATTCGTTCACGTTAATTCCCTCTTAAGACATCGTAACCGCATCTTATTTTAGATACTTTCGTAGTGCATGATGGATGCATCTCGCTCTTAAAAAAAAAACTAAACAAATTTGGAAAAGTTTTTCTTTACCATCCCTCATATACGAATACGTAAGGGCGAGAACACAGTGGAGCCGTGCTGTTGATTTTGATCAGCGCAGATAATAAGAAACGCATTTTCGAATACCAGCGTTCTTAACTTAAGCGCTTGTATAAGCGATTATAGCACTGAGAACTACTGCGAGCAGAAAGTGTCATCTATTATTTGTGTATCATCACAGCTCCATTGTGAGTGTACCCTAAAATGAATTTTATGAGAGGTAGAGTAAGGGTGATTTTCTAAAGAGGACGAAAAAACTTCGAGGCCGAGGGTAGATACAACGTGGACGTGTATGGGTATGGTTAGGAGAGACAATGATAGAGGCGCTCTTTTTTGCTTGGTCCGAACCAGAATCGATTGGGAGAGTCAAGAAGAAGAGAGCCTTATCACGGCTTGCCTTGACCTATCGTACAAACTTCGCGTCGCCCTCCTCGCCTCCTCGCCCTGTCTTCGTGTTTACGCGGCCGATCTAATCTGAACGCGTTTCAGGCTCCTGGAGAATTTTTAATTAAACTTCGTTTCGTCGAACGAATTTATTACCTGGTGGTGTTAATGAAGATAAAAACGGAGGGGGGCGGTGGGGGATAATTGAAAAACTTTCGGGAATCGCAATTTTAGCCGGCATGACAATCATCTGGAAAATTACTTTATCTACAATGTTTAAAACAAACTGTCACGATTACTTGAAACAGATTAACGAGATGCAAAATATGTCAAAAGTCACGAATGAGAAAGATACAAAATTATTTAATTATTTTTTTTTGAGTGTAGGTACGCCGATCGGATCACCCTGTATTAAAAAATACAACGTGGCCTCCGACTGCAAGCGGCGAAGGTATTTCACGAAAGTCAAAACGAGATGGCTATAGAATTAGGATTTTATTTATCGATTGAACGAAACACAATAAAAAAAATTAATTTATACAGTAAAACCTCGTTAAGAGGTGCTCTCAGGTATCTCCTTTTTTTTTTTTTGCTTTGCGCAGCAATCTGCACATTCATTGTCTTATGGCCTATACCATTCCAGACAATTTGCTTTCTTTAACAAGCTGGGTCATAATCCGGACAACACAAACATCCATGGCCCTGGTGGGATTCGAACCCAGGCCAACAAGTGGCTCAACTTTATAAGTCGGCTAGGCTACTGCTACGCCACTCGCCTGCCCCTCAAGTATCTCGATTGTAAAACGATGTGGTACATTCAACCAAGGTTGGTAGAGCTGGACTGTGTATTAGAAGGTTGCCTTGATCAGCGGAGGGGTCAGAGGGTGCGTATCTCGTTACGTCACGTCACGTGATAAATTCCATTGGGCGTACTAACCAGATTTTTGCGTTTTTTTGATCAATAGGACCATAGAATTGATTGCATTTTTAGTGAATTAGATTAAGCTTTAGGAAACAGATTAAAACTCACTCTTATTTACTTCACTGTGACGGATAGAAGTTTCGTGTGACGTCACGAGTTACTTTTGCGGGGAGGAAATTTCAAACTGCATATTAAATGGGAACAAGGCTAGAACCGGCTAGATGCAATATCAGTTTTACCAACCTTGCATTCAACAAGATTATGTGGATGACGTGTTACAAAATTGATGCGAAAGCAGAAAATTCGAGCGCGCAACGACACATAAAACGAGACGCGTGAAATCACGTGAAAGCGTGAAGTGACAATAGCGTGCGTACTATGAACGAAACGCAACAAAAAAAATTAATTTATACAGTAAAACCTCGTTAAGAGGTTCTCTCAGGTACCTCGATTATAAAACGATGTGGTACATTCAACCAAGGTTGATAGAGCTGGACTGTGTATTAGAAGGTTGCCTTGATCAGCGGAGGGGTCAGAGGGTGCGTATCTTGTTACGTCACGTCACGTGATAAATTCCATTGGGCGTATTAACCAGATTTTTGGGTTATTTGATCAAAAAGACCATAGAATTGATTGCATTTTTAATGAATTAGATTAAGCTTTAGGAAACAGATTAAAACTCACTCTTATTTACTTCACTGTGACGGATAGAAGTTTCGAGTGACGTCACGAATTACTTTTGCGGGGAGGAAATTTCAAACTACATATTAAACGGGAACGAGGCAACCTGCTAGATGCAAAATCAGTTTTACCAACCTTGCGTTCAACAAGATTATGTGGATGACGTGTTACAAAACTGATGCGAAAGCAGAAAATTCGAGCGCGCGACGACACGTGAAACGACACGCGTGAAATCATGTGAAAGCGTGAAGTGACAATAGCGTGCGTACTGTGAAACGCATGTTTTTGAAAAAAATAAAATAAAATAAACGTGAATTCACGTGATGTGTTTCCGATTTTAGTTAATTAAGAAAAAAGAGTTCTATTTACAAAAAAAAAGAAACCCTTTGGAAGGTTTTCTTTTCGCAATGTTGACAAAATCATCCATTCCGGACATCATTCGGACTTGATTGAAAATTAATTCATTGATGGATAATTAACAGTGAGCGAATGCAGGCGATTTGCATTGCCCGAGACCTTATAAGTCGTTGAATGGTATATATATTGAATTGGTATATATAATATAAAATAAATTTACTTACAAGATTCCATAAAAATAATTTTAATATAATGATTACGGTTTGAATAACCTTAAGTAAAACCTCAGGTCATCCGCTCCTTGATAATTAAACTGAAAGATTTTCCTACGCTTAACGAAGGTGGTTTCATCTTTCACTTTCTCGTCTTAAGAAACAGAAAATAATCAGTTTTGGGTTTTCGTATTATTTTAGCAAGTCACGGCCCAAATATCTCGACCACTCGATCGAAATCCAAGGCCTTCCGAGGTAAAAATTCCATTCAAACAAAACAGTAGTAAACAATCACACACTTTAGAACAGGTTTGTAAATTTAGAGCTATCTCTCACGATTACGATTTATCGATTGGGATAAAGCGTCGCCAGAATTAAAAAAAAAAAAACTTTGCAGTATGCGACCGCAAAAAAAAATCGACAAGAAACGTGCATGAGATTTTACCAAAAGAAAAGGAAAAAAAATAGTAGTAGTAAACCAAAGACCTTCGGTAAGAGGAGAGAAAATGTTCCTAGAACAGAACGTTTAAGAAGTGGTTTGCACGATACTCCCTCCTAAGAAGGAAAAGAAACAAAAACAGAGAGAGGATCAAGGGATAGTCATTTTAAATTTAAATTTAAACAAATAAATTTTCATGCCCAACAGTCGAATTAGTTTAGATAAGATTAAATAGAGCCGCGTAAGGAAGAGGAGAATGTACAGGAAGTGGAATGATGATTTCCAAAACAGCTCAAGGGAAGACCTAACCTAAAACTTGCAACGAAGTATGTAGTGAACAGTGGTGGATTTAGCAGTTTCTTAAATCGTTTTTGGAAAATCGAGACATGTCCAAAAATTTTTTTATCATATTTTACCAATCGGGGTGGGAGAATAAAATTCTAAAATTAAAAATAGTCCTTTGTCGTTTTATCGCAAATTAATAAATAAAGAAGACGTTTTGGTTCTTTTCAAAATTCGTCGAGAGGCTTTGTGGCATCGAAACAATCAAAAACAAAGCAAAAAATCATTTTTGGTGGTTATCAAGATTGGAATTCCAAAAAAAAACAAATAAAACTCCTAAAGAAAATAAGAGAAACAAATGACAGCGACATCCTACGATCGCTTTTTGACCTGGCATAGCATTCTCTGCTGATAAAGCCCCAAATAGGGCTGAAATGGCTGTACAGAGGCTGCTCGAGGTTTTCACTGCAATTAAAAATGATTTGCAAAAAAAATTTGTATAATAATTATGGTTATGTAAAATTCAATTTTGAAAATTCGAGATGAAAACGGAAAGCAATTTTCCAACGCCAAAGGCGCAAGTAAGTAAATCTAAAATTTGTTTGCACAACTTATGATTATTTCAGACACGTAGTTTCATTAAAACACAATTAAATAAATTGCATTACGAATAGGTCAAAAATAATGAATATGTAAAGATTAAATTTTAAATCGGAACATACAGGGTGCGCCATAGCAAGTAGGCACACACACGAAGCAGTATGTCAGTGTCAAAGTTTTTATTAAATCCATCCAAGTATACCGGGTCCGCCACTCAAACTAGACACACAAGGGCTACATCGGCAGCGCAGTTTAAATGATACGTATATACATATATCTATCCCGTTAAAGTGAAGAATTGTGACAATATCTGTGTAGGAATCATGATGAACAGAATTCTACTTTTGGGAGGCGTCTTTAGACAACTAGTCACCAAAATGGCGAGCATTTAGATTATATAAAACTAAATAGAAATTCTACTATTCTAATCGTTTCGATCCCTACATAGATATCGTAATCCAATACACACAATTCACTTTACAGGCGAGATAATTTAAATTTAACCTGTGCTGGCGAAGTCATTCTTGTTTGGCAAATAAATTAAACTGGATCATCATACACTTGATTCCATTTCCAATTTCTAAAATGTGCTTAATCACTGTTATCGTTCCTTTTTTTTTTGCTGATATTTATAACTTCAACTTTGCGTTTAATAAATAACATAAAATATCACTGCGCTGAATCGAATTATTCAAATCAGGGAAGGCATTTTTACCTTATCATCATCATCATCATCGTCATTATGGCGAGGTTCCTCTCAGAGAACCGTTTTGTAATAGCTTGTAATGTAAATTAATCAAATAGCTGCGAATGTAAATTAATCAAAAAGAAATATACAGGATGTCCCAACAGCGTGTTCTCGGGTAAAATCTCGATAACTACTGCAGATAAAAAAAAAGTTTCAAGACATTTTTGTTTTAAATCTTAAATCTTAGGCGCCGACAGTACAATTATTTTCATCTACAGGGTGCTGCGTTTTGAAACGCAACACAGGAAATCCTATGTTAATTTAAAGGTGCTGGAATATCGGCTTCCCTAATTGTTTTACAGCAAAATTCCACTGAGATTTCTTGAAGTGCTCTTCAAGATGAATCTGTCTGCGAAGTTTGAGAATTCTTCATTCGCTCAGTTTCCAGATATTAAAAAAAAATCAATTTATACCAAACTATCAACACGACCTTGATCAGTAACTGTTAAAATAAATTACTGGAAAGGCTTTTTCTATCAATTTTTTTTCAAAAACGACTAGACTTATTAATTATATGTCCAGTTTTCACTAACATTGATCAAGGCGATGCTGATAGTTTGGTATAAATTGAATTTACTTACAGAATCTTTTTTTTATATCTTCAAACTTAGCGTTAGGAATATTCTGAAACTCCACAGACAGATTCACCTTGAAGGGTACTTTAAAAAAACCTAAATGGAATTTTGTTGTAAAATAATTAGGGAAGCCAATATACGAGCACCTTTAAATTAAAAAAATTTTCTATGTTGTGTTTCAAAATGCAGCACCCTTTATACACGATCAATCAAATCAGTGGATGCAACTCTTTTATTTCAAATGTAACATCCTACACGTATATGATATCGAATTTGAATTGCCCATAAAATTGTATACCATAATCTACCCGTGAATCCAAACTTTCTGTTTATGGTAAACATTTGGAGACTTTAAATAAAAGTCACAATCTGATGTATGATTAACTACGTCTTCGCATCTTTTTGGACATGTGGATGTGACTTTTATTTTCACGTTTTCTTGGCTGAGACTTTTTTACAGTTGTCTTTTGTTTCCTATTAACCAGTTTTTTTTAAATAAAATAAATATGACTAAGGCCCGATTTCATAATCGAACTTTAGGATTAAAGTCTCCTAAAGTTCGATTATGAAATCGGGCCTTAGTCATATTTATTTTATTTAAAAAAAAAACTGGTTAAGAGGAAACAAAAGACAACTGTAATAAAGTCTCAGCTAAGAAAACGTGAAAATTCAATTTGATAAACGTAAACAAAAGAAAGAGGGTAAAATTAATTTCAGAAATAATAAACAGAAGCACCACGACACTAACATAACAAAAAAAAGAAGAAAATTGATGACTAAGATGAACGAAAAAAAAACAAAGAAATCTCCAAACGAAAAAAAAACTAGTTAGTAGGAAACAAAAGACAACTATAAAAGAGCGCCAGCCAACAAAATATGAAAAATCACTTTGTTAAACGTAAATAAAAGAGAGAGCATACAATGAATTTCAAAAATAATAAACAAAAGCACCACAACATTCATACGACAAAAAAAGACAATCGCCGGAAACAAAAGAAAACTGTAAAAAGTAGTCAATAAAATGGGAAAACCAATTCGATTAAAAAGTGAACAAGACAAAATCAAAAAAAAAAAAACTTAGAAAAATGGAGAAAATAATGAGTTCAAAGAATGGATACACGAAAAAAATGAAAAACGCCGATTCTCCGGCCGAAAACTTTTACAATTCAAGAAACTGGCAGGAAACAAAATGAAAAAAAAAACAAAATAAGCGAAACATGAATAAAATTCAAAACATCATTTCTTTAAAACAAAAAAAAAACAAAAGAGAAAGAAAAAGGAGACTTTAAAATAAAAGTCACATTCTGATGTATAAATAACTATGTCTTCGCATCTTTTTGGACATGTGGCTGTGACTTTTATTTTAAAGTCTCCTAAAGTTCGATTATGAAATCGGGGCTTAGTCTATTTATTTTATTAAAAAAAAAACTAGTTAATAGGAAACAAAAGACAACTGTAAAAAAGCATCAGCAAACAAAATGTGAAAAATCACTTTGTTAAACGTAAACAAAAGAGAGAGCATAAAATGAATTTCAAAAATAATAAACAAAAACACCACGACACTAATACGACAAAAAAAGACAATCGCCGGAAACAAAAAAGAACTGTAAAATGTAGTCAATAGAACGCGAAAACCAATTCGATTAAAAAGTGAACAAGACAAAATAAAAAAAAAACTTAGAAAAATGGAGAAAATAATGAGTTCAAAGAATGGATACACAAAAAAAAAAAATGAAAAACGCCGATTCTCCGGGCGAAAACTTTTACAATTCAAGAAACTGGCAGGAAACAAAATAGAAAAAAAAATAAGCGAAACGTGAATAAAATTCAAAACATCATTTCTTTAAAACAAAAAAAAAAACAAAGAGAAAGGAAAAGGAGACTTTAAAATAAAAATCACATTCTGATGTATAAATACATCTTCGCATTTTTTTGGACGTGTGGATGTGACTTTTATTATAAAGTCTCCTAAAGTTCGAATATGAAATCGGGCCTTAGTCTATTTATTTTATTAAAAAAAAGAACTAGTTAATAGGAAACAAAAGACAACTGTAAAAAAGCATCAGCAAATAAAATGTGAAAAATCACTTTGTTAAACGTAAACAAAAGAGAGAGCATAAAATGAATTTCAAAAATAATAAATAAAAGCACCACGACATTCATACGACAAAAAAAAGACAATCTCCGGAAACAAAAGAGAACTGCAAAAAATAGTCAATAGAACGCGAAAACCAATTCGATTAAAAAGTGAACAAGACAAAATCAAAAAAAAAACTTAGAAAAATGGATAAAATAATGAATTGAAAGAATGGATATACAAAAAAAAAATGAAAAACGCCGATTCTCTGGCCGAAAACTTTTACAATTCAAGAAACTGGCAGGAAACGTGAATAAAATTCAAAACATCATTTCTTTAAAACAAAAAAAAAACAAAAGAGAAAGAAAAAGGAGACTTTAAAATAAAAGTCACATTCTGATGTATGAATAACTACGTCTTCGCATCTTTTTGAACATGTGAATGTGACTTTCATTTAAAGCCTCCTTTAGTTCCATTATGAAATCGGACCTTAGTTTTATTTATTTTATTTAACTCTTAGGTCCAGTTTTACAAATGGGGTTCAACTTTGAGCTAAGGCTTAAACCCTTAGCAACGATTATTTCAACAATTGTTGTGAAGATTTAAGCTACGACTTAAAGTTAAACCGTCATTGTAAAACTGGGCCTTAGAAAAAGATTTTTGCTAAAGTACAATACAAAAAAAAATTTTTTTGAACCTTCAATAGTTATCTAGATGCAGCCCGAGAACGCAGTGTTGGAATACTCTGCATAACTAAAAAAATAAATATATTTTGTCTGCGACTGCTTTATTATTAGAATTACACCCATTCATTTGACACTATTTTAATAAAAAATATAATATAATGTACAAATTCTTATATACATACATTTTGCCTCACTTTTCATTTCATTTTGTTTTATTTCTTGATGTACCTACACCAATCAGTGAATCAGGTTCTTGATACAACAAAATATGCAGCAGCTTCTTCAATTCCTAAATGCAGGCTTCAATATTGCTAAATTATACCTAGACAAGTTTTCAGCAAAACTGGTAACCACGATACACGTTGCAAACAAAAAAAAAGTTTCAATCTATTTTAGATCGTTGATTTTGAATAAGAAATTATTACAAAATTGGATTTTTCGGAACCAATATAAATTTCAGGGCGAGTAAAAAAAAACCTGGCTTGTGGAATTCTCGTGCATTCGAACTTGAATTAAAAATAAACTTCACTTAAAAACGAGTAGTAACAAAAACAAAGAATTCCAGTTTGTATATTTGCTTTTATCCGGGGGGGGAAAAAAATCGATTCGACTAGGATGTTATCGAGCATGTAATATTTTTACGTACAATTTCCAGGAAGCGTGTAACAGTAAAACAAATTTATGGATTCCGAAAATAAGATAGACGTTCGTTTCGTCCATTCTCGACTTCGTTCCATTCATCTGCGACGACGGCATAATTACGTAATGAATTAATTAATTAATTAATGTCGATGAAATGCATGTATGATGTTGAACAAGTAAGTTCGAGATGGAAGGAACGAATTCTTGGAACCACGCCGGAATAAATGGTAAATAAAAGTCTCTCTTTCGTTGAACTGACGCAACAGGAATTAATGAATGAATGAATGAATAACAAGGCACCGTTAATAATAATAATAAAAATAATAAAATGTAATCGGACGAGTTGCGTAATTTCTGGAATTATTATTTTCGTTTCATTGTCTCGTGCAGTTATGTATCTACGTTTATTTTTTATATAGTGTGCGGGTCAAACAGTCGCATTATAAATAGATTCGATGAATCACCACATAAACACAAGGTATTTTTTTATGGTAAACAACATTTTCAAGTAGTCATAAACGTAATAGTAATCTAGGAAGACACGCCGACTTTTGATTTTATCGGCTGAGAATAAATAGGATTAAAGAAACGCAGATGTAGAACATTATTTGTCACGACCGACTGTGCTCCACGTCGTGGCTTCACTTCTGTCAAATCGACGTGACGCTTCATAACCTCAATTTTTCACTTAAGAACTATTTCGGAAGGTGTTGCTTACTTCTAAGGAGAAAACATGGCGTCTTTGCGCCATAAGCGTTGCTGTAGCATAAAAAAAAATCAAAAAAATTATCGGTAACATCATTTTATATCATATACATCATAGGTTCTCAAAGTGGGCGGTAGCGCCCAATGGTACTGAAGCGTTCTAGGGGGGCGAGGTCATGGGAAATCCAGAGATTGGTAAATACGTACTTTAAAATTAATAATTTTCACGATTTTGAAACCAGAAAGTTATTGAACGTTTAAGTTCTGCATTATTGATAATCGATCCCGCAGAGCAGACGAGTCTTCCGGTTTGCCTATCCGATACGGGGGGGCATTAAACAATTTTTGTCTTTCAAAGTCGGCGGCGATCCCAAAAAGTTTTGGGAACCTATGACGTACATGAACGTAATCGTGTTGTCTCCTGTGATACAATCTCATTGATTCTAGCCCACAATTAATACAGTGCGTTTTTTGAAAAGAGTATTTAATACAAAAATACAAAGTTGCGACGATTTAAATCAACTGATTTTTTTTTTAATTTAAAAGATAATTTGAACCAAATCGTCGTTGGTACGAGTTACCAATAAGTGAATGTGGGAGGGGGGTGGGGGATGAACTGAGGATACGAATATCAAATGAAAAAACATGGATGTTAGATGTTAGACTCAAATTCGATATGGCAAAAATAACATTGATGTTCGATACATCCATCGGATGGAAACAATGGTTTTCAAAAACTTCGAAAAAACGCATAAAACAACATAATGGCGGTGATAAAAAAACAAAGACGAATCATTAATTATAACATTTTCCATTGGCTGCGGCGATGTGCACTCAGGATCGATATCTCTATCTCGTCTTATTACATAAAGCTGAACCCAGATGTAAATACGCTATTAAACATGCAAATGTAATTAATTTGACAGTTGCAAAGGTTAATTACTTTTTTTGTTTCTTTGTTTGTTAAAAATAGGAGCAGAAAGAAACAAAAGAAAATTCAAACAAAAAAATAATGCTATACGTATAACAGTTTAGACAAAAAAAAACGAACGAAAACAAATAAAAAATCGCCGATTTGGAATCTCAAAAATCAGAACAAATTTAAAAAAAAAACAATTTAACCTGTACAAGAAAATCAAAAACTTTAGAGAAATTATCAAAAGAAACAGCAGCAAAATACAAGACATGAAGCGAAAAAAAAAACAAAACAAAATATTCACAACACCTGCGTAATACAGTTGAACGAAAAGCCAGAGACAAGTTTTCCGGACGAATCAAAAAATTATAGAAGAAAACAAAACAAACAATAAAAAAGTCGCTAATACGCAAAGCAAATAAAATAAAATAAATCCACAAATCGAAAGCGTAAACAGAAGAAAATTGATGAATAAAAAAACAAACAAATCTCCGAACGAAAACAAAGACTAGTTAGTAGGAAACAAAAGACTACTATAAAAAAGCGTCCGCAAACAAAACGTGAAAATTCAATTTGATAAACATAAACAAAAGAGAGAGCGTAAAATTAAATTTAAAAAATGATAAACAGAAGCACCACGACACTCATACAACAAAAAAAGAAGAAAATTGATGAATAAGATGAACAAAAAAAACACAAACAAATCTCAAAACGATAAAAAAAGTAGTTAGTAGGAAACAAAAGACAACTGTAAAAAAGCGTCATTCAACAAAATGTGAAAAATCAATTTGATAAACATAAACAAAAGAGAGAGGATAAAATGAATTTCAAAAATAATAAACAAAAGCACCACGACACTGATACGACAAAAAAAAGACAATCGCCGGAAACAAAAGAGAACTGTAAAAAGTATGGAATGAACAACAAACAAAGGAAAACGATACTCGAAGTACATATAGCGTCAAGGGTGGACATTTTAAACAATCATTAAAAACATCTCAAATGGAGATGTTATTATTAGCAAAAAAAAAATGGTCCCGGACAGTGTTGCCAACCTTGTAAAAATTTTGTATGGCGGTAAATTCAAACAGACTTCAAACAATAAAAATCATACTGTACAGACAAGGTGAGTTAGTTAAACGTCTTATAAGTTAAAAAGTAAACAAATGAAAAGATTTTTTTTTTTTTTAGAAAAAGAAATCAACAGTCAATGAAATGTAGAAAGAAAAAAACAAAAAAAAAGGAACTCGAACAAGCTGGCAAAAATCAAAAAGAAATCAACAGTAAACGAAATGTAGAAAGAAAAAACAAAAAAAAAGGAACACGAAAAAGCTGAATATTTTTTTAATTTATTTATTTATAATTACAAAATGATAAACAATATGGCCAAGTGGCCATAAAGAATTTAGATGAAAAAAAAATATTTATAGAATTCATCATTAAACCATTATTTATTTATTTACGTCCTGATTAATAAGCAAAGCTAGTGACATTCCAGACGGGCATGGGCGCGCGTCCTAAAATATATGAATTATGTGAAATCTGTAGTATTAAATTCTAATGAAATATTATTCCTATTTTTTTTTTGAA
This sequence comes from Prosopocoilus inquinatus, assembly GCA_036172665.1. Lineage (NCBI taxonomy): Eukaryota > Metazoa > Arthropoda > Insecta > Coleoptera > Lucanidae > Prosopocoilus > Prosopocoilus inquinatus. The sequence continues at coordinate 8,366,514 of CM069871.1, read as the reverse complement.
ACCGTAAAAACAATTGCATATAATAATATAATTAGTATAATGTGCAATTGACGTTGACGAATTCAGCGTAAAATTTATTAAACGCATAAACCTATTCAATATTTCTACGTGCAAAGCTCATCAAATCTGTTTTGAAGTCGATTTCATTTTTATGTTTTTACGGCTGCCAAAAAGAAATCGCTCGGCAATAGATCTGGCAAATTTTCTTTGATTGGAGGCCTCAGTCCCACAGTTCTTGTTAAACGGCGTACTAGTATTCGTAAAAGTCGGCAAACATTCAACCACAAACATCTATTCTGTTCGATTTAAAGTGTGCCGCTGCAACTTTTGTAGACAATCATGTTAATCTTTCTAGGAATGTCCGGAATTTCCCGGACTGTGGTAATAACTTTAATAAAAGTTTGGGCACGTATAAATTAACGTCGAATTATTTAAAAAAAAAAAAACCTGATTTTTGCAATGTTATTTATTAATCGTTGGAATTGCCTCTTAATCTCATTACAAACGTGTAATTACAGAGATGCAGAAAAAAAAACAACCATGTTTTAGCTATTATCGTCAAGGACAAGTGTCGCATTACGCGCGATATTATAAATAAATTGCGGTTTCAATTCGCTGCACATTTTTAATCAATTAGCTGCCCCAGTTTTTCCTTATTTACGTACACCGCAAATTATTACATTCTAATCAAGACGACGTGAAATGATTAATGAAAACGCAAGCAAGAGAAAAAAGCGAAGTAAACGTTTTCAGCAGCACGTAACTAAATAATGATACATAATAATTATTATAAAAATAGAGAGAGAGAAAAAAATTGAATCCTCGATGGTTTCATCCATACATCGTCTCGAAAATCAATTAAAACAGAGTTTTGGATGTTTAGAGAGATTAATTAAAACAAACTAAAGGCAAAAAAATATACAAAGACAAACAAAAACAAATAGAATTAATTAATAATTAAAAATCTAAGAATAAAAGAAAAGAAAACAAAAATTCAAAAGGGTAAACGAACAAAATGAGACGCAGCAACCGAAAAATAAACTGGAAACAAATAAAATAATTTAAATTTATGATGGTCTTAGTATTGTTACAGCCGTGGACAGGGGCGTCTAGGTATTTCGCGGCCAGACAGGCAGGCACCTGCACCGTCCAGCCTAATTTTTACAAGCATTACCGGAGACCCTCGCGATTGCTTGGAGAAGTCTACCGGGTGTTCTCGGCGTTTCCACGCCCATCTGGAGCGAGTGCATTTACTATAATAGCGTATCGGCGCGCTGCCGCGACAGCTCTTACTTAGCAAGCGAAAAATACGAGCAACTTGGGCGAATGAACAGAGAGCGAATTATAGTGTTATTTGTCAAGATAAGTGTTAGAGAGTAATACTAGTGTATTTGTTTGTTTTGTTTTATTAAAGTGTTTAAAATTATTTGACGAGCATTATTTCTGAACCCGGAAGTCAAATAGAATTGTATTGAGAAATACTTGAAGAACACTTCAAATTTGGTCAAAAAATTATAGTAGTCGTGCTTGTTTTAATTTTCGGAAATTTTCCAGAGTTTTTCTTCTACAGCTACCACGTGACTATCCCCTCACCCCCAGTTTCATTGCAGAAGCAAGTACAGTAGAGTATAAGTGGACAAGTCTTGTAAATCAATTTTTTCAAAGTAGGTAACGTAAATACAACGACAAAAATACAAATAAAACTGAGGGTCTAATTTTTTTTGGTCCCATTCCTATCCGTCTCCTTCTTTCAAGTAATTAATCAATCTAATTAGGTGTAATACATGAAGGATAAAGATGATGAGAACTGAAGCAACCCCAATAATTTTTTGCTTCCTCATTCTGACTCATAACTCCCAACTTAATATTCCTTCATAAATAAAGCACTATACATATTTCTGACCCACATATGGCTCACACATTTTTATTTTTAAAAGTGGCCTGAACCACATGTGTCATTGAACGGTGAGGATTAACCTCATAAAATACAAGGAAAAGAACTTGTTTCAAGTGTTAAACCAGAAATCGTCCTTCGTCGTCCTTTTTCAAATCATAGATTCATTTTTAATTTATTTATATTACAAAACATGTCGGATTTTTTTTTACAGTCCACATAAACCTAATTGCCACAAATTTCTTTTGGTCCTTCCGATGATGAAGAAGTGATGGAGCTTATCATAACTTCCAAACGAATTTACGAAATTTAAAAAGTTTAGGGCTAACGCATCCAGGAAGTTGAGTTAAATCATTTGAATTTAAAGCACGCAAGTTGAAAACGTTTACCTTTCGCCGGCTTTAAAAAAGTGTTTTAATTAATTAATCCGAAGACATCACGAGCAGATGAAGGTTTACGAGTTAACGTTTGTGGTTTCACAATTAATTATAAAGCTCGGCTCTAGCTACAATCGACCGTAAAACGCAAAGTTAGTTTCTTATACAAGATTATAATAATTCAATTACTCAATTGTTTAGTTAAAAATTAAAAACCGTAGTTGGTATTCATTCCGAGGCGACTTTTCAAACAAAAAAATAAAAATAAAAATTTTTGTGATTAGATCATTTTTTCCTGAGTAAAAATGTCAAGGTTGCAATCCTGCACTATTGTTTTATTGTATTTAACAGCTAGCCTTTCAGACTGATTTCCAATCAATTTAGACTATAGGGTTTTCATAACAATTAATCGAACCCCACGTAATCAAATTGTGGCTTAATTGTTGGGAGGTCTCAATGCGAAAGGTTGGCAAAACTGCGGCAGGACAAAATTTAGTTTAACACTAACTAACCAATGACATCGGTATTTATTTAATTTGTCGAACATACTCCGGCTATCTCTAGCTACAGGATCTTCATAGTTGATTGTACGTCACGTGATCACAAATTGTTAGGAAGAAATATCGAGTGCGAACTGTTGGCAAAACTGCGACAAATTTGCAAGTTGTGCGTCCTTTTTGCCGCTAATTTCAAACAAAAGAAAATTGACTGACGTCATCTGTTTCATCAGCAAAAAAAAATGCAACAAGATTCATTATTTTTAGGAACTAACGAAACAAATTCTAGAACTGATAATCATTTGTTTCAACAGAGGAAGCGCGACGAAATCATTTTTTTTTTGTTTTCAATTTGCAACGCAAAGGAACAAGCGAAACGAAATTTTAAAATAAAAGAAAAGCCCACTGATGACAAGCGATTGTCATCTGTTTCATCGGTATAAATGCATGAAATTTCATTATTTTTTGGAAGGACTTAACAAATTCCGAAACGGATTAATCATTAATTTCAACAAAAGCACGACGAAGTTATTGTCACTTTTGTTTTCACTTTGAAACAATTGAAACGCAAAGGAACAAGTGACAAGAAATTTCAAAGCTTACTCAAGGATGAGCGACAGTCATTTGTTTCAAACAAATCTCGACAATCCGCCCATAAGCAATCGCTTTTGGGATTTTGGTTCGTTTGGTGTTATCTTTTTTCCGGGCAAAAAAAAAAATTAAACTGATGATAAGCGACTGTCATTTGTTTCTTAAACGCAACATTTTTCTTTTTTAGAGAGAAACGAAACAAATTCCAAAACCGATTAATGATCGTCTGTTTCAACCGAGGTACGACCAAAGTTAATTTTTTAATTTGAAACGCGAAAGAACAAACGAAACGAAATTTCTAAAACGACAGTCATTTGTTTCAATAAATTTCGACAGCCGCCTGTCAACAGTGACTTTTTGAATTTTGTCTCGTTTGTTTCGACGGAAATACGATAAAACTGACAAATGACAATGACAATGACAAATACCTACATTTTTTTTTAATTTGAGACAAATGAACAAACAAAACAAAACTCAAAACACAACGATTGCAGTTGTTTCAACAAAAATATTACAAAATTGTATCTATTATTGTTTTTATTTGGAGCATAGGGAACAACCGAAACAAACATCCGAAATCGATTGTTTTTTTTTTTGTTTTGTTGCCAACGGAAATACGACGAAAGTTATTTCTTTACGTTTGAAACAAAATTAGGGGAGATTTAATTTTTACAAACCTTTTCGATTTGAAGCAAATGAACAAGCGATACGAAACATCAAGAGTCACTAACAATAAACGCCAGTCATTTGTTTCAACACTTTTTGGAATTCTATTTCGTTTGTTCTTTTGTTTAAAAAAAAGGAAGCTCTGTAAAGATATCTGATCGCTATTTACGTTTCATATCAGCATGAATGCAACAAAATTATCTTTTTTTTAAATTAAATTAAAAACAACAAATTTCGAAAGCGATTATTATTATTTTTTTTCGAATTGGAACAAACGAACAAGCGAAGCCGTCAACGTGACGTCAGTAACGTTTTTCTTTTTAAATTTCAAACAAAGAAACAAACGAAGCAAAGTTAATCAGCGACGAGCGATTGTCATATTTATGTTTATTAATCATTTGTTTTGGCAGAAGCCCAACAAAGTTATATTTTTTTAATTTAACGTTTGTTTCGACGGATCTATGCCAAAGTATTTTTTTTAATTTGAGCCAAAAAAACGAACGAAACAAAACTCCAAAACCGATTCGTTTCAACAGAAATACCACAAACTTCATTTGTTTTTTTTTTAATTCGGAACAAATGCATAATTGCAACAAAATTCTTTTTATTAACAATAAATTTCGAAAGCAATTATTGATCGTTTGTTTCCGCGGAAGCCCAACAAAGTTATTTTTTGTTTTAATCTGAAACAAACGAACAGCGAGCGAAACAAAATTGTCAATGTAACAATGTGTTTGTTGATCATTTGTTTCGGCAGAAGTCCAACAACAAAGTTATTTTTTGTTTTAATTTGAAACAAACGAACAGCACGCGAAACGAAACTGTCAATGCGACGTCAGTGACTTCTTTTTTTTTAATTCAAACAAAAAGAGAGAAACGAAGCAAAGTTAATCAGCGACGAGCGAATGTCATTTGTTTCGACGGAACTACGACAAAGTATTTTTTTTTTAGTTTGAGGCAAAGAAACAAACGAAAACTGATGTCTGAGCGTAACTGTCATCCGTTGCAACGGAAATACGGCAAACTTCGCTTGTTTTTGTTTTTCTTTTTTTTTAAATTCGAAACAAATGAATAAACAAGACAAAACCCAAAATCAAAATGTCATATTTAAGTTTGTTGATCATTTGTTTCGGCAGAAGTCCAACAAAATTATTTTTTGTTTTAATTTGAAACAAACGAACAGAGAGCGAAACAAAATTGTCAATGTGACTTTTCTTTTTAATTTCACACAAAAAAAAAACAGCAAGCAGCAAAGTTAATCAGCGACGAGCGAATGTCATATTTATGTTTGTTGACCATTTGTTTCGGCAGAAGCCCTACAACAAAGCTATTTTTTGTTTTAATTTGAAACAAACGAACAGCAAACGAAACGAAACTGTCAAATGCGACGTCAGCGACGTTTTTTTTCAAATTGGAACAAACGAACAAGCGAAACCGCCAACGTGACGTCAGTAACGTTTTTCTTTTTAAATATCAAACAAAGAGACAAACAAAACAAAGTTCGATTGTCTGTCGAGCGATTGTCATTTGTTTCGACGAAATTACGACAAAGTAATTATTTGTTTTTAATTTGAGGCAATAAACGAAAGAAACAAGATTCCAAAACTGATGGACGAGCGTAACTGTGTCATCCGTTGCAACTTCGTTATTTTGTTTTTCTTTTTTTTTTAATTCGAAACAAATGAATAAACAAGACAAAATCCAAAACACAGCGATTGTCAATTATTTCAAACAAAAATACAACGAAAATTAGTTGGTTATTATTATTATTTTTATTTGGAGCGTAGAAAGAAACGAAACAAACTCGAAAACCGACAATTGATGATGCGATTATTTTTTGTTTCAACATACAGAAGACAAGTTATTTTTCATATGTTTGAAACAACGGAACAAAAACGAAACAACATTAGGGCAAAGTTAATTTTTACGACGAAAAATGTATTTGTTTTAAATTTGAGACACAAGAACAAGCGAAACAAAACTGTCTAAAACGACTTCCTTTGTTAGGTGTATTGGTATTTCCGGAAGGGAGCGTTAAACGCTGTGATATTAATCAACTGTTACATAATTGGTTAGATACGTCCATAGAACTAATAATCGTGTGGAACGCGCGCCTGTTGGCACGGTAAGGTAAGCAACTTACCTTGCTTCTAAGGGCAAGAGGTGTTGTGTTGGTTGCCTAACTTACTTAACCAACATGGTTGCCGAGTAATTCGCGTATGGACGCGCGCTCCATATACTGCCCATATTCTAAGGATACGTCATAGGTCACGTGAGATACAAGATTAAATGAAGGCTTGATATAAAGTGCTCAATTACATCGATTGGTACAGCGCAGCAATTTCAACCAAAACAAAAAAAATGTATACACGTACGCAATGTGAACAACTACTGATCCTGTAAATAATCCACATTGTTTAGGTTTATTTCGGTAACGTTTTATAGCCTCCACTAAACTAAAAATAAAAAGCAGAACTGGCTTTAGTCATCCGGAAAGCATCAGTGTTTCAGAGATGCCCCCCAGCAGCATCTACATAGAAAGAACCTCCACACAGACAGCAAACAGTTCTCGTTGTTCTAAGTATAAAAGAACACACTCTCGACGAGTTATCAGAAAAATACCGACGCGTATGTGATTAAGTCGGAGAGCGTTTTCTTATCGAAATTACATGTTTTTGCAATTTTAATTCCCGTCAGAAAACGGTAATCCGCGCAGATTAAATTAATCTTCAGGCAGGCAGCAGCGCTTTGCTTACAGTAAATCAAATCCAACCACACATGTGCCGGCAGACCTTACGGTACCGTGGTGTTATTTTCACCTAGTTCTTGGTTTTCTTAAGACTCCACCGGCGAAGGCTTCTTCGATGATATTAACATGCAAGCGAGTTCCAAAAATTCGGTTATAAACAAAGCTAGTCACATTCCAGACGCGAGCATGGGCGTCACACAATATACGATTACTTTTTTTTAATCTGTAGTATTGTACAAAATTTGCATTTGCTTTTAAATTTTTTTTTTAAATTAGTGTACGTGCAATTAAAACCGATTTAATTTAGGGTTAAATTTATACAATGGGTAAACCTGTTTGATATTTCCCCATGCGACGACGCTGATCATCGAATCGATTTCATTTTTGAGGGTTTATGGTTGCAAGAAACCTTCGCTCGGCAGTAAATCTCGTATATTTCCTTTGGTTAGAGGCCGCAATGTCACTCTTTTCGTCGATTGCCGCACTGGTATTCGTAAAAGTCGGCACAAATTCATCCGGAAACGTGGCGTATTTTGTTCGATTCATCGTCTGCCTTTGCTATAAAAAATTCGTATAATCTCTAGGAATGTCCGGAATTTCCCGGACTGTGATTATATAAAATTGGGATTGCTGCCAAGGACCGCGGCGAAAACTCAAGAAGCAAACACTCGAGTAAAAAAAAATTTTTATGCGTTTTCTGTTTTGGCTCGAGCGCTTTTACAGGTTGGTCATCTCATCTCATGTCATAAGACTGCTGTTAAAAGATACTTAAATCATGATTATGATACGTACACCTGCTTGGAAGTTTCAAGTTTCACGAACGTCATCCCAGGAGGACGTTAAAAGAGTTCCACGAGCTGGTTCGGCTTGCGTTTTCAAGAACGTTTCGTTAATTTCTCTTTTAGTTTCTTTTATTTTGTAAAACGCATCGAATTACTTCTGTTAACCGAAACAAAGAAGCGCACAAAACATTTTGACCTCTTCAATCTAGAAGAAAACAAAATAATGATATTCACACAACCAACGACCGACGAGTTAAGCAAAAAAGAAAAACAAATCGAAAATAATGTCACTTCGAAAATACTTAAAATTTTGGTATAAATTAATTAATGTCCAACTAAGGAAGTGAATTTAAATCAAAAAAAAAAGAAGAGAAAGGGGAACTTCACACAATTTCGTTTTTGTTAGAGCACAAAAAATCAAAACAATGCGTTGCACCGAGGTACGTGAGTCATTCATCAATCATGCGACGCGATCACTTAACATTCGCTTTTTGTTAACGCAGTGACAGTTTCTAAAACATAAACGGTTAGTCAACCCCATCTTAAAAAAACGTTACGCACTAAAATCCAATACTCATCAGTCCTATCCAAATAGTTTCCAAAAAGGTTGATTTTTGAAATGTTCCTGATAAATTAATTTCTTGCGTGACCTCGAAGTGTCTCTGATAAATTTATTTATTATTGCATGGCATCAGTAGATACGCCCCTAACGGGTCGGATAGTTATTATGAATAGTCCTGTGCAGCAAATCCATAAAAGCGAAATCCTGAAGGGATAATATACAAAAAAAAAAGAAAAAGTGTAATAAATAAGAAGCCAAAATAAACAATAAATATGTAGTTGAAATTTATCAGTGGCGTGTCTAGTAGTTAAGCGCCTGGTAACAAAATGTTTACTAATTATACCGGGTGATCATTATCAATCCGGAACATAGGAGGTTAGTATGATTACCCTTAATAATGAATGATTTGATGTTTTTATTATGATTTTAAAAACGAAAAATTTGCAAAGCAAAGTACACTTGAACTGAATCTTGTCTCATCCACCAACCCCCCCCCCCCCACCCCACCCCCATTTAGAGGACTTTAGTTGTAACTTCTTCGTTTTTTTTTTTTTCTATTTTGAAAACGAAAAGAAAAATTTACAAACAATTTACACGTTAATCCAGTTGCATTTTGGTGGCAGTGGTGGGATTTGTTGAAAGAAAAAAACTCTGTCTTACATTTGGACTTTCATTTCCTACTGCATTAAAATCCCGTTTGGCTTGGATCGTGTCAATTAAAAAAAAAATAATAAGAGGGAGAAGAAAAATCAGTGATTAGAAAATATGCAAAAATTTTATATTCTTGGCTTTGATGCCGGATTGCTTTGCAGTTTCTTTGTTTTTTTTTTTTTAGTCAACAGTTTAAGGCTTTTCACTTCACACGAGAAAATAGAAAGCCCAACAAATGACTTCGACATTCAGAGTATGAGAAAGAAACAACAGATTGGAGCAGTCCTCCGATTTTTGTACCTCTCAAGAAATGTTAAAAGGTTTAAAAGATTTCCGACTTTCATTTTCTTTTCTTTTTACTTAAAACATTTTTCAAACCCAACCGAAAACTGAAATATCAACAAAATTTATGAGATGAGAAACGAACCTGACGCAAACAGTAAAAAAAATTATTCATTTTGATTTCTTCCCTCATAAAAAAAAAACTCGCAGAAATAAAGAAAGTGACCTTGAGATTTAGAACTTCAGAGAAATGCGATAGATTGGGAACCTTTATTCAAATTTCGCAGTACCAAAAGGACTTAAATGGGTTTTGACTTTCATCTTCCAATTTAAACTTTTTTTTTTAACCCAACTCAAAATAATTTAAACAAATTCAAATACGACGAGATTAACGCAGCCGAACCTGACGCAAATTAGAAAAAAATCAAATCATTTTGGTTTCTTGTCTGGTCTCAAAATTCTTTATTTTCGTGAAAACTGGAATCAAGAAAATGACCTTGAGATTTAGAACTTGGGATTAGATTGGAACATTCATCCAAATTTCGCAGTCCTAAAAGAACTTCAGCTTCCATCTTCCACCTTAAACTTTTTTTTTCTAACCCAAACCAAAATAATGTAAACAAATTGAAAAACCTCGGGAAAATTCTTTAGAAAAAAAATCATCTAATTTCCTGATTTTTTGCGTACTTGCTTATCCTCAAAAATTTAATTTTCGAGAAAATTGGAATCAAAGACACACGACCTTGAGGTTTAGAATATGAGAGAGAAGCAATAACTGGGAACAATCATCTAAATTTCGTAGCTCTCCTCAAGAGACGACCTTAAAGGACTTAAAAGGATTCGTACTTTGGCCACAAACCTTATTTAATTTGCAAATTATTTTTTCCTAATCAAATTGCAAACTAATTATTTATTTTTGAAACGGATAGAGTGCAGTGCTAACTACAATTATTTTTTCAGGGCGTTTGGGGGTGCTGTGTTAGAAATCTGACAACAAAGAAACAAGATAATTCTTCTAGGACGTCTCCATAATCATAAGTAGGCACTAAAAAATGTTTTTGCCCTTTTAATTGTTACCCCATCCAACCCTACCAAAACCAAAAATAATTTAAACTATTACTCTAAAAAAGAACAAAACAAAAACAAAAACTTTCATTTTCTTAATTAAGAAGGTTGACCTTGGGATTTATAATATGACAGAAGAGCAACGATCATTCAAATTCATTTTTCGACTTCTCCTAAAACATCCCTCTTATTTAAAATCAGTTTTTCGGAAACTGATGAAATTTTAATTTTGAATCTTTTTCTTTTTTTTCAAAGTAATCAAGTACGTGTTGATGATCCAATTTATTTTTAAAAAAATGGCGCTTATTTAATTCGTTGTTTTAGACGATCTTTAAAAAAGTTGGAATTAGAACAAAATTAACAAAAAAATTGACGAAAAAAATAGACAAATTTCGGTTTTTTGTCGGTAACCGGAATTATTCATCGTCTTCGAGAAAACGACCTTGAAATTCAGAAAAACGACGCTCGTGTAATCGCTTTACTCAACCCAAGCCAATATTATTTATTAAATAAATTGAAATAAGCACAAAATTAGTAAATTGGAAAAAAAAAATAAAATAATTTTGGTTTTTGGCCGCAACCAAAACTTTTCACCTTCGCGAAAATAACAACGGAGAAAATGACCTTGAGATTCAGAGTGTGAGAGAAAGAAACGACAGATTATGACATTCGTTCCAGGTTCGCAGCCCTGAAGAACAGATTTCAAACAATTGGAAAGGACTGTCTGTGACTTCCATCTTTCTACTTACAAACATTTTTTAAATTTAATTAATTTATCCCTGTGTTCAAATTCCCTTCATTTGTTCGAATGATTTGTTTTGAATAATAAACAACGGGTTTGAACAATTTTTCTTTTTCGTAATGCTTGTGTAGAGGTAACCGCAGAAGAAGGGTGGACAGCCTGTATAACCGTTTCATTAAAATTAATTATTCTGACTCATCCGAACTTAGCAACTTTCGTCTGTATAGTTGATCTGACCATAAAATTAAAAAAAAAAGTTCTTCAAGCCTGTTTTTCATACCATGCAAGATTTAATTTTTCATAAAAAAAAATACAGGGTGAGAGAGAAATACAGGCTAACCACAGTAAATGTGCATTGGTTGATTTGGTGTATCATACATCTCTGTCACCGTGCAAGATTTTTTCTCTTAAATCGAATCATGACACGGTGTCAAACCAGCCTTAAAAAAGCTTCTGGATTTTATTGAATTTAAATTTTTTTTTCGGAAGAGGAACTTATAATTAAAATAATCAATCGGTTGATTTGGTACACACATCTCTCTCAGTCACTTCGTGCAAGATTATTTTTTCATATCGAATCAAGGCATGGTGTTAAACCAGCCTTAAAAAAAGTTTCGTGATTTTATTGAATTTAAAAATTTCTTTCGGGAAAGAGAGGAACCTTCAATTAACATAATCATCGCAGAAACACGTTCAATTAAGAATTTACGGTTTTTTTTTTTAACTGTACAGAAAACAAGGAATTTATTATCGGTTAATTTTTTTTTCGAGTTTTTTTTAGACACATCTGATTATGGCTTGTCCAATCTAAATCGTTTTCGAAAAGAGAGTTAGTTGCAGGAGTTTTTTTAATTATGATAATGGGAAACACTTTGAAATGATGAATAATAAGAAGAAGTTCTGTTGGCCCTGACATTTAACGAATATGAATGAATGACATGTTTATGTACTTCCCCTCTCATTCTTAAGCCTGAGATTTTTTTATTATGGAAAAATTATTATGTACTTAATTGCTGAAATTAGCAAGTTTTTACCCTATACACACCCAACCTGATTTAAAAGAAAAAGAAAAGAAGATTTTCTCTTAAAACTTTTATTGCTTGCGTATCGATCGACTACTGGATTTTATTAAAATAATAAAATTAAATTACGATTTGTTTTGTTTTGTTTTTTTTTTTAATTTTAATGTTATAATAACCAGAGACAATTAGAATATGTTTAGCTCAGCAAAGAAATTTAAATTCAGTTATTTCTTGTCTTCAGAGGAGTTTTTATTGAATTTAAATTCTCAATTATAATCAGAAAGCAGCTTCAAGAGGTTCCTCCGGAAATTCGAAGGAAATGTTTTGTTCTTCAAACTATTACTGCGAAAGTTTTACTTTGACGATCGTACGCAGCTGTAAATAAATTTGAGGGGCTTTGCTTAAAACAGAACTTGTTTTTTCTTTTTTCTTTTTAAACTTTACAGATGCGAAGGGAATTTTCAGCATTTTAAAACGTTCGAAGTTGTGCACAGAAAAAAAAAACTCGACTCTACTGCACTCTCGGCGAATTCGAATCTTTAACTTCAAAAAAAAGAATAATAATAATAATAATATTAATAATAATAACAGCAGACACAACTGGTTTTTTTTTTTAATTTAGAGTCAATTTTTAATGTCTTCGGGTTTTTTTCAGGAAACAACAACGAATTTGTTGTTTTTAGTGAATTTAAATTCTCAATTAAGTATAATATAATCTGAAAGCTTGAATGCTCGTGGAAGCAATTCATTCATGTTACTCTCTTCATAGTTTTTCAGGGAATAACAAGTTTTTTGTTTTAATTGAATTTAAATTCTTAATAATTAAAATAATCAAGAGGCTTGAATGCATCTGGAAGCAATTCAATTTACTCTAGTCAGAGATTTTCAGGGAACAACAAATTTGTTGGTTCCATTGAATTTAAATTCTTAATAATTATAATAAAATCTTGTGTGCTCTTGAAATATAATGGAGGAGTTGTTTCAATTCAAATTATTAAGCTTGAATTGTTTTGTTGTTTCCAATTATCATAAAAAATTCTATTTGTTTGCTTGTTTTAACGGTCATAGTAATTGTAAATTTGAGTCAAGTCTTTGCTTGAATAGAAGAATTTTTTGCAGGTGTGATGTTTGTTTGGAGTTTGGAGAGAAAAAAAAAGCAACTCACCGTACTCTGTCGGCGAATTCGAATTTGGATTTCTTTTTGGAGTGAGCGTGTATGGGGGATACGCTGGGTTCGCTGGCGGTAGCTGGTGGTGAAGAAGAACCGGTACTGGATGAAAGACTTCCGGCCCTTCCACGACCTTCGTTAGGGGCTGCGTGATGAGCGGATATAGCGAGAGTAGGTCGTGCGTTGCGATTGCGACGCTTTTTTTTCTTGCCGGCGTCGGCGATGTCTTCGACGCGCCCGAAAATGTTACTAGTAGGCGGTGGAGGCATCCAATCTAAGTCTTTTTTAAGGTGACCCCTGCCGCACTTGCAACCGCACGCCTTAAATGCTAGGTCGTAGCCCTTCTTGGTCCAGAGGTTCTGGTGACGCTGCCGCTCGGACCAGGAGCGTGCTCTTCCGCAGGTCTTAAGATAAGCAAGAACCGTCTGCTCCCACTGCTCGAAGCACTCACGATGCATGTAACGCCCTATCGTGCAGGTTTCGTTATTGCATGTAACTCTTATGGTGTCACGTAGATCGTCTAAAGAAATGAGCATTGGATCGTTGTTATTGGGGCTTAGTTGTTGCTGGGCGCGAAGACATTCTCCGGTGGGGACGCAGCAGCGGGTGACGCCTGCCTCCTCGGATTCGGCACCGAGGAGGCCCTGCACTTGGCCATGATGCCGGCGCGGGGCCATGCTTCTCGTACAATCACGGATTGCTCGCGTTTTGGTGTGCGTCAAGTGAGTTTGAACGCTGACCTTGGCACGTCTTAATAGCGGCTCTCTCGGCTGCCTACTGCAGCCGGTGCACGCACGGCCGGGGAAAGTGCCCGGGAGGGGAGTCCCGAAAGCGAAAGGTAGGGGATGGAGTGGGGTTGTGATTTTCGCTTTTCACTTTCGGTTTCTACGGCCGACGCAAGCGCCGGTTTCACTCTCTACAGCCCTGACCGACGTCGCCGGTACAACCACCTCGTGTGTTGCACAATAACAAATGGATGCATTACAACAAACAACTGTTTTTTGCGCTCGTTTACTTGTCGTTACCACACCCTGCACGAAAAAAACCCTTTCCTCTCGTTTTTCTACCGCGCCGCGTCATGTGCAGATTTTTACTTTTTCGACAACGTTACAGCTCAAAACACACACATTCATTCCATCATCATTTTATGACATTTCACCCAAACATTAATAATCTCTTTAGTTACAAACCGGAAAACAAATTATACAATACCTACCACTTCTACTAAACAACAAATTTACTCATTTACAACTGCCTAATCAAAAAATGACCCCAACTCATAGTGATCGAAATGCATAATCTAGCTATGCAAAAATACCGATGAGAAGTTAGCAATAAAATTCCAGCAATAAAATTATGAAATTTCAAAACGCTGCCACCGCTAAAATAACGATCACAGATCAATAATATTTAATCTATTACAAAGAGTATAATGTGTAGATTCCCCTCATATGAAGAAACTGAAAAAATATTTGATATTAAGTTAACTATGACTATTTAAACCAGCATAAGTCATTATTCATATATCGCACCAAAACAATTGCTTTCACTGAAAATTTTCACGTAGTCATAAAGTAAACATACATATCTGTTTAATAATGCCTTCAGAAAGTTTTAGCCGGTTGATTTGAAGTAATTAGAAATTAATTAAAAGTGGCGCTCGGAACAATGAAACAGTACCAATTTCAAATGTTCATAACTTTTCTCAGAGAACTTGCATAAAAATTCTGTTTACAGAATATTAAAGCACGGATCGAAATCTATCGTTTAAACCACCCTCTGAGTTTTAGCCGGTTGATTTGAAGTAATTAGAAATTAATTAAAAGTGACTCTCAGATCAATGAAACAGTACCAATTATTACAAAGTAATAAGTTGTGACATTGATAAGAGTAAAACAATATTAACTTTACATTGTCCCTTCTGAATTATTTTGTACTTAAAAAATCGAGATTTGTACAAACAAAATATAAAAATTCTTGTTATTAAAAGATTTTTACAAAACTCAGACAAAAACACCTTTTATAATAAACAAATAAACCAAAATTAATGTTTTCAAATACATACACGGCTTTCAAATGTTTTGTTCTTGAAACACAGCCATCTTAATGAATTTTTAAAAAATCAAAATATCTTCTTTATTTATTAATTTCCGATAAAATGATAAAGAATAATTTTAATTCAGAATTTTATTCTCTATCGATTGGTCAAATAATATACAGGGTGTTCTATTTAAAAAAAAGTGTTCTTTTCCCTTTATTTCATAAATGCGATGTTCAATTGTTTTTTGTGAATGCATCGTTGCAATCAGGACGAAAGATACTACTAGTTTGCTAATTTAATTGTATCTGTAACTTTAATAATAAAATAGTTTGCAATAGTGCCGAGTTATTTTTAAACAGTCTGTATAGGGTGATCAAAGTTTCGAATGTAGAGTGTGTCCCAGTGATTCTCAGTAATCGCGAATGATTAAAGCTTAAATAAAAGTACTATGATGCACAAATAATATGTGGGAAGAAGAAAAATTTGCAAATAGAAAAGATGGTTGGAGATAGATGTCTAAAAATATCAATTCACGATTCGAATAATGCCCTTCTGAATTAAGAGAAAATCCAATATAAACCGCAAGTTTTAACAAATTTTCAGCATTAAAAGTGTTATTTAACGAGGTATCACAAGAGGTTCTTTGCTACTTGAATTTTTAAAGTTGGGGTTGTTATAGCTTAGAGATGGGGGATTGAAAATTACATCCTCAAATGATGATTTAAAAATAAAAATCGACCTGAGAATTCTTCCTTTTCTTAACCATTTTATAGAATTTATCCGTTACTTTTGGGAAACACTGTATACATACAATAACTTCATAATTGTTAAGGTACGAAATCGTTCAAATCATCAACAACAATGAACCCACAATTAAGCGGCGATACCAAAAAAACAATTACGCATAGCGTTCTCATAATATCTTCACATGTAAACTTTTCTTTAATGAAATATTCCGTATTTTTTGTTGTGAAACGAAAGAATAGTAAATTCTAAATATAAAGTACTCTTTACTACTTAACCTCAGAACAAATAATAAAGGAGTTATTGCGATATTTGTACTCATCATTAAAAAAAAATCATTAAAAGCTGCTACAATTCAGCTAAATTGCAACAAGGTTCTCATAGCGATTTCGGCCGTAATTGAGGCCTCATCAGAAGAAGAACATATCGAGAATTCCACCGTAATCTGACTGATCCGGTCAGCTTACGCATGGACAATGCTTAATTACTAATCTTGAGTAAAAGCAGTATATTTTCGCCAATTTGAACGACTTCGTACCTTCCATAATAACGAAGTTGTTGTGTGCCTATAACAAAAACTTTGAACATCCTGTGTACTCAATGCAAACTTCAGACCTTGGCCATAATTCACAAAGCGTAAAGTAAAGTTTTTTTTATTGTTGCAAACGTCAAAATTTATTAATTTCTAATTACTTCAAACCAACTGGCTAAAACTCAGAAGGTGGTTTAAACGATAGATTTCGATACGTGCTTTCATTATCTGCAAACAGATTTTTTATGCAAGTGCGCAATGGAAAGTTATGAACATTTGGTCTGTGCGTCACTTTTAATTAATTTCTAATTACTTCAAATCAACCGGCTAAAACTCAGAGGGTGGTTTAAACCATAGATTTCGATCCGTGCTTTAATATTCTGCAAACAGAATTTTTATGCAAGTTCTCTGAGAAAAGTTATGAACATTTGAAATTGGTACTGTTTCATTGTTCCGAGCGCCACTTTTAATTAATTTCTAATTACTTCAAATCAACCGGCTAAAACTTTCTGAAGGCATTATTAAACAGATATGTATGTTTACTTTATGACTACGTGAAAATTTTCAGTGAAAGCAATTGTTTTGGTGCGATATATGAATAATAACTTATGCTGGTTTAAATAGTCATAGTTAACTTAATATCAAATATTTTTTCAGTTTCTTCATATGAGGGGAATCTACACATTATACTCTTTGTAATAGATTAAATATTATTGATCTGTGATCGTTATTTTAGCGGTGGCAGCGTTTTGAAATTTCATGATTTTGTTGCTGGAATTTTATTGCTAACTTCTCATCGGTGCAAAAATATAAAAAAAGTAAGCAGTGCCAATTTAAAAAAGACCATGTTTTTTTGTGTAATATACTTCGGCAGTTACTAAGACGACATCATAAAATTTTTAGTTATTTAAGTAACTGAGCGTGGGGCTTTCAAACCCCAAATACACAAAACAGTAAACGAAACGCTCATGTTTGTCTTTTCTTAATCCCGAAAATGTGCGTCTTGTTTTTAAGTTTCTGTTGCGACTTGCGTTTTCCGAAACTGCGGATAATTCCCCTACAAGTAATATAAACATTGAATAGCCACCATTTTAAATTTGAACGGTTCTTTTATGTCAACTGATCTGAGGTTGAAATTTATGATGAAGTAATCACTCATATCCGCTGATATTCGAGTTGAAATGTGTTTGTGTACAATTACAAAGAATGTTTGTATTTAATTAATAAAAAAAAGTTTGTGCAAGAAATTGCAAACAAATATACAGAGTGAATAAGAAGTAAGGAAGGTTGATGCGACGATAGAGAAACCTCTATTATAGGTTTTACAAAAATGTTTTAAGTAAAAGTTAAATTACTATTTATTTTCCACAAACTGGCGTTTTTCATTTTTTCTTGAGACGTCATAATCTTGGACAGTAACGTCATAATCTTGGACAGTGACGTCATAATCTGGGGCGGTGACGTCATAATCTGGAACTGTGATATCACAATCTGGGACTGTAACGTTTTCGATGATTTTTTTTTAACTTACAATGTCTAATCTTTTCCATCCAGATAAATAATATACTTTTTCTTTTTACGGCCATATAAATACATTGTAGGATTTTATAAGAAAAATTTTGAGAGAAGTCACAAAATAAACTTCACACAAAATAAAGTTCATTTCCCCGAATTTTTTTCTTATCTCTGTAATATTTTATAAAATCGTGAACAGAAAAAATTGAAATTGAAAAAATATAGATTTTAAAGAAAATTATTTATGACGTCACAGTTCAAAATTATTGCGTCACAAGAAAAAAATTAAAAACGTCAGTTTGTGGCAAATAATTAGCCATTTAACTTTTGTTTAAAACATTTTTTTGGAAAACCTATAATAGCGACCACCCATTCCTTGATTTTCATTCACACTGTATATTTATTTGCAATTTCTTGCATACGTTAATTAAATAGTGATTTTACACAAACATATCTAAACTCAAAAATCAACGGATTACTATGCAATAGACTTCAACAACGTGCAAGTTAATTTAAAAGAAGAGTTCAAATTTAACATCATGGTATCTTCAATGTTCAATTACCTGCAGAGGAAAGTTTGGGAAAACCGAAATTGAAACAAAACCTTAAAAATAACACATTTTCAAACATAAGCCGAATATGAGAAATTCGTTTATTGCTTTTTACATGCATTTAAAAACCTTATCTTTAGTTACACAAATAATAACAATTTTTTTCTTCGTGTTCATCTAAGATGAGGAAAACCGAATCTGAATGGATACATTTTATTTAAAAACTATTCTTCAAATCGTTAAAATCAATAAACTTTTATGCTTTGAATTTTGCACAGCTAGATTAGGCGTTTCGACCACTGTGCGACGGTTTATTTATCAATCACATCACTAGAAATCCGGCAACAGATTGTAATTCAAAACAATGAAGTAGTGACACTGGGTGCAGGGGGTTCAACTATGGTGTCGGGACATTTGCGCCTTCGATACATTTGCGCCCCTTAGATTAAATATACGGAGAACTAGTCAGATAATGTTATTAGCAGGGAAAAGAATTCGGGCCACTTGTTCCGCGAATGGTACGAAAATTTAGTCCTCAGTAGGGATGGCAAAAGAAAAATTATATAGTGTGTCCCAGATTGAGTAGGCTAGCATTTTCTTTTCTAGTTTCAACCATGTATAACAACCGATACTTAAATCAAAAGACATAAAAAAGTTCTTGTACGGATTGAATATTAACTTTTTAAAAACTTTATATACGGCGGCGTACAGTGTAGTATATTTAAGAGCTAAAAGATGGTGGATTATCATTTAACATAAAAAATCAGGTATATATAAGAAACAGAAGATCAGGAAGACTTTGAAGTTCAGTGATACAAGGAGACAAAAATGAGAGTCGAGTATTAAGAAAATTCATATGCATGTATACGCAAGTAGAATAAAGTTACAAAAACAATTATATGTTTATAATTAGTATGCATCCTTTCCGTATTTATTTGTGTTAGAGTCGTCGAAATATAGCAATAGAATTTAAAATTATGAGTTGTTACGTAAAGTACTGCATTTTACGGAAGTGCGCATATTCGTGTAAAGTTTTCATCAACAGCTCCGCTTACCTCCGCTTTCTTATTACAACCAGTGTATTCCCTACATCTTATGAAAACGCGTATATAAAAATTTAGCTGCCACTATCTGCCCATTGCTAATTTATAAAGCAAAAAAGCAAACCAATGTTTTGGTGACGCCCAGTATCTTAGCGTTCAGTATACATACATATACTAACTAGGCTTGGACATTGTTTCACTGCGCCAATTGTGTCCGGAATTTTGTCAACGGGCAAGTCAACAGGAGTGTATTATTATTGTTATACTATTTTCTGAATCTAAATTAGTTTCTTACAAGTACTGACTTGCTTTTGTGGATCACACAAATTAATATTAGTACCTCATTGTTCTCATTATTTGCTAATATGCTATAATTGATATGAATTAAATTTATTAGGCCAGTTTTTTTAAAAGTTACTTTAAAGGTTATTATAATGTTTTCATAATTATTAATTTGAAAGAAACTATAAAGGCGATTCTGTTACACTCATAATGTATAGGGTTTAAACACTTTATTTTCAGACGTATCAAAAAATGTTAAATATAAACGTTTTAGTAATTTATTTAAACCGCCAGAATTTACTAAAAA
This sequence comes from Prosopocoilus inquinatus, assembly GCA_036172665.1. Lineage (NCBI taxonomy): Eukaryota > Metazoa > Arthropoda > Insecta > Coleoptera > Lucanidae > Prosopocoilus > Prosopocoilus inquinatus. Next base: position 8,346,451 of record CM069871.1, on the reverse strand, counting down.
CGATAACGAATGACGATCGGAAATGTAACAAATGAGTGCCGACTTTGTCATTTTAAATGGAACATCCAGTATATTTTCTCGAATTAAGAAGTATATGTTTCTCCTAATTCCAAAAATATATAGTTTGCCTATGTTTGGTTTCCACCTTTTTGCAATAATTAAGTTTGAAATTATCATATTTTGGTATATTTACAATCATCATTACATCAGTAATTTGTCTTAGCTGCTAACATTTTGTATTATGAAATGTCCCAGATTAATAGTTTTTTAATTAAAATAAACTTTTGTCACATAAAATAAAATTCTTATAAATCCAACGCCTACTATATCTCCCTAAAATAAATTTAAAAATATGAAACCAAATATAGGCAAACCATATATTTTTGAAATTGAGAGAAAAATATCTTTTTTAATTCGAGAAAATATACTTTATTATTAGTCATTAAAAATAACAAAGTCGGAACTCATTTGCTACATCCGATCGTTTGTTTCGTTTGTTTTCGTTTTTATAAAATTCTGGCGGTTCGGATAAATTCCTAAAATGTTGATGTTTAACATTTTTTGATATGTTTGATAATAAAGTGTGTATCATTCATAATATAAGCAAAAATCCTGTACATCAAACGGTTGCCTCTGATGCAACGAGCGCGAGGGTGAGAGTGCCTCTGGCATATAAAACGTTCAGCGGCGACGTTGAAATCTACGCCGCTGCTTTATTTATCTTTAAATTGGTTTTTACCAGATATCCTAGGAATGCCCGATCTTTATTTATCGCTAATTTCCGTAATTACACTTCCACTCATACTAATCCATAATCACAAAATTGATCACTGTTCAAAATTTCATTTACTTATGTCATCTAATTGCAAAGTTATTGATTTTTTTCCGCAAACTGGTCATTTTTACCCACTGTGCGGCGGTCCGGCCGCGAGGTAATTGCGCGTAAAAAAAATGCAAAAAAAAACTTTTTTTTCTCTGGTATTAAGTTAGAAGCTTACACTTGAATTTCTTAATCCTTTAACAATCGAAAAACTTCCATCTTTCTACTTCTAGACATTTTTTTAATTTAATTAATTTATCCCTGTGTTCAAATTCCTTTCATTTGTTCGAATGATTTGTTTTTAATAATAAACAACGGGTTTAAACAATTTTTCTTTTTCGTAATGCTTGTGTAGAGGTAGCAGCAGAAAACGGGTGGACACCCTGTATAACCGTATTTATTAAAAAAATGAAGTTCGCTTAATTGTTCTGACTCATCCGAACTTTCGTCTGTACAGTTGATCTGAATATAAAATTAAAAAAAAAAGGTTCTTCAAGCCTGTTTTTCACAGCACGCAAGATTTATTTTTTCATAAGAAAATACTGGGTGAGAGAGAAATACAGGCTAACCACAGTAAATGTGCATTGGTTCATTTGATGTATCATACATCTCTGTCACCGTGCAAGAGTTTTTCTTTTAAATCGAATCATGACACGTCCCCGTCATGAAGCAAACGTAATGCGTCACAGCTAGTAATGACGTCAAAATACGCAAATGTTGGCACAAGTAGTGGTGCCAAGCAGAAATTTAAATGAAACGCCTTGCAATAAAAACGGTAAAACGTTCTTTTGTTTAGTTTCTAGATAATTACTTCTCGGATTGCTAGAATGAGATTAAGAAGTAATTGAACGTATAGTACAACTCAGTTTACAGTCAAGATGACTACACTGACATACAACTGTCAAACACATGCAAAACGAAACAAATTACTGAGGTTATGTACCAATGTTTGTGTTTATACTTGACAACATGGCGATATATTGCCAACTTAATTCTCATTTACTTACGGCATTTTACAGATTTGTCTGGTATTTTAAGAGAACGAGTTTTCGTCACTAGTGACGTATTCCTGATTTTGACTACAGACATTTTCCTTAAACAAGATTTATTTACCAAAAAAAAAAAAAAAAATAGGCTTTGGAATATAATATTTTAGAGACATAATTAATTTGACGTCCTGAACGCGATGCAATGATAAAAAAACATACATTTTATTTAAAAAAAAAGTTAAAAACAACTGAAGATCTCAAAAACGTGATAATCATTTGTTTTTCCGATATTGCCATAAAACTGGCAGGAAAGGTCCTGAAACTTTTTCAATATAAGTTACTTCGTAAAAATTCAAAAAGAAAGTTAACTATTGTTGCTGCTTCCCATGAACACCCTGTATACATGTTGATATTGATGAAAAGTCTTCTGACAATTTATTTACTTTTTTATTCGCACGACCGGTTTCGCCTAATAATAATTAGGCATTGTCAAGTGTCCATATAAATTACAGTAAATTATTTTAAGAAAAATTGTAAATACGTGTATAGTGTATATAACAGATTTTGTTGTCAACAAAATCTGTTATGTACACTATAAACATTTTCACAATTTTTCTTAAAATAATTTACTATAATTTGTACGGACACTTGACAATGCCTAATTATTGTTAGGCGAAACCGGTCGTGTGAATAAAAAAGTAAATAAATTGTCAGAAGACTTTTCGTCAGTTTCAACATAATTAAATAATGACAAACAACTTAGAAGACTATATTATTAATTTACCCTGTATACATGTTTACATGAAGTTTCTTCTTTGTTTTGTCCTGTAAAACATGTCTGTATTTTTGTTACCCCCTGTTTATGAATATATCGATATATTTGTAACGATATATCGAATGTATACATGGTCAACGATATATTATGTCAGTCGATATATCGATATACAGTGTGTCCCAGATTGAGTAGGCTATCATGGGTAACTTTCTTATTAAGGAAGATAGAGATTTGGTTAAATGGGAAAACTTTTGCAGTTTTTTGTGCTAATTCTGATGCCGTTGGGAAAATTTGAAAATTCCGAATAGTTCCGATATTATCACAGAAAAACTGAAAATCGATCTTTTCTTTAATGTCTAATAACTTCGTAATTATGCATATTTGAGGAGTAGCGACGAGTGCTCGATTCTACGCCACTGATTTGTTTATATGTGTACCGGGTGTGTCATCCAGACGGGGTTTCATCAATAGCGCACCTCCTGTCGGATATACGAACAAAGCTTTTTTTTATACGAAAGTTTAATCTCTTCAAGCTACGCATAATTTAAAATTATTTTGACATATACAGGGTGTCTGAATTTGTCTGTACGATGTGGAACTTCGTCATTTCCAACGATACATACTATATTTTATAACCAATTTGAGTTCATGAGGTTATTTTAATGTACGTTTAATTAGAGTTGCCTATAGCTAAATCCAATAGTTTTTTAATTTTGATATTAAGCTTTACTTATATTTATTTATGAAGGTATACTCTGGATGCGCGGCGTACTGCTAACTATTAAGGGCACACTGAGATTACCAAATCTGAACAGAAAAATGAAGAGGAAGATTGGCCACATGGTTTCAGTCTTCTCCCAAACTCAAACAGGAACATAAAAAGCACCTGCGTAAGAACTGTTCGTTTTTTTCGCACCTGACAGTCCACCTTATACAGGGTGATTCAGAATAAGGGACCGAGCCGTTAGGAACGTATTCACTAAGGTGTTACAAGTGCGACATTGCAAGAAATAAATCTATCAGAGGCAATTAAAAAATCAACTTCCTCCAAAATCCAAAATGGAAATCATAATTCATTTCTTACATATACATACACAAGTCCGAAATTCGAATGAATGAATTGCGTATTATACATTCTTTTCCGTAGAAAGCCGTAAATAAAAGCGTTTTACAGTTTAATTTCAAGGGAACCGCAAGTGTTTCGTTTTAGTTTATTCCACGCGAGTTCATTGCTCTTGTGACGCAATTCAGGTGTTCTAGTGCCCATCAACCAATTTACATCTGAATCTTCAATGAATCTTATCTCAGAAACTATGAATATTAGACCCCCTATGCATATAGACCTTTAGTTTTCTTTTTCTATGTACTACCGGTGAGTGACGGATCGGATACTTATTTTGAATCACCCTGTATATGTATTTTTTTTTAATTTCCGAAGAAAAAAATAATTGCAGACGGCAATAAATACAACCAATCATGCATACAGATCTTAAAACGCGAAATATTTTTACGAGTGCCTTCAAGTGGATGTGAAATAAAATAAAATTTCAAACTCGAAGCTGTGACTCCCGGCAATAAAAAACTGAACGACAACGGGACGACAAATAAATTTCACAAGTACGTGTTGAAAATCTCCAAATAAAATCGTCGCACACACACACACACACACATACATACACAGCAACGCAGAAAATAAAGTCCGAAGAAAACACAAGATATGGCTATTTATCTACTGCCGGGGAAAACACGAAGCGCCAGGGAAAATTCAACATGCAGATCTCGTTTGATAGCCATAAAACTACCCGCAGCTATGGTTGCCATGACCACCGCGGCCAACGTGTAAAATATGAGTCGGGTGTGCAGATTGCCATCACAGAAACTGTGAACTACGAAACACCATAAATACCGACGATATTTAGTATAAATTAAGTACGCGTTTCGATACTGTATATTGCTTTTTTTTTGAAACGCTTGCCTAGGCCCAGTACTCGTTAAATTAGCGATGATAAACACCGCCGAGTGATTAACTTCTTGTTTTTAATACGATGAGCTACAAACCATGAAAACTAGCGTTGGATTACCGGCTTTAGTAAAATGTATTATAAAAGATTACATACGTCTCGTGGCATTACTAGGTACATCAAATACCTTTTCTCTTTCTTTCTTTTTTTCTTTTTCGTCCTTCGTGTCGGCGACATTAAACAACCAGACCCCGGCTTATCATGCGTTCACCTTTGCATACCTACCCAACTTCTTCTTCTTCTTCTTCATGAAACCGCAAATAGAAAAATCCGAAGCAAAAACGATCCCGAACGTGTTCGAAATGAAGTTGGTGCGATGATGAATGGGGAAAATTAAATTTCACTACGACGCCGACGACGTGAGTATTGTGTCTGATTAAAATCCTATCTTTGGGAAAACTTGCGGTGCTTAACTCTGACATCCATCTATAGTAAATCAATCATGATTAAATGCGGGCCTATGGAGTAAACTCGCAGGCAAAACACATTCCGCAGTGAGAGGCGCTTGATTTATGAATGCGTTGCAGATGGAATTTCGAGAATTTTCATTGAAATACTGAAGTATATTCCCAAAAGTAAAAATATATTGCAATTGCATTTGCGTATGTGAGAAGTACAGAAGGTAAAAGGGTTGACAAATTGGACGAAATGCCCACCATTTGAGCTAGTCTTCAGATATGTTTGGCGTTTAAAAATCTTTGATTTGGGTTACTTTTGTTGTTGTCTTCACCTTCACAAACAATGACACTCGACAAAATTCTGCATCTAATACCGGGTGATCATTTTTAATCCAGAACATAGGAAGTTAGTATGATTCCCCTTGATTCCACTTGTCAATGAATTTCTTGATGTTTTCAATATGATTGTAATTAAAAACGTCATTATCAAGGGTAGTCATACTGACCTCCTATGTTTCTAATTGAAAATTTCAATCCAGGACATCTGAGGTTAGTATGATTCCCTTGACAATGACATTTTTCATGTCTTCAATATGATGTAATTAAAAATGTCATTATCAAGGGTAGTCATGCTTACCTCCTATGTTTCTAATTGAGAATTTCAATCCAGGACATAGGAGGTTAGTATGATTTCCCTCGATTCCCCTTGACAATGAATTTCTTGATGTTTTCAATATGATTGTAATTAAAAATGTCATTATCAAGGGTAGTCATGCTGACCTCCTGTGTTTGTAATTGAAAATTTCAATCCAGGACATAGGAGGTTAGTATAATTCCCCTTGACAATGATTTCTTTAATGTTTTTAATATAATTATAATTAAAAATCATTATCAAGGGTAGTTACGCTGATCTCCTATGTTTCTTATTGAAAATTATCACCTGGTATAATCCACGGAACAAAAGTACGCACCGATCAAAAATTTGAAACCGTAGAGTAGACGCAAAGAAAAAATATACAATGCTGTCAATAGTGACCGTCCATGCCGCTACTATTGTTACGAGAACGCTTCGAATAGTGGTTTGCTTTTGTTTCTTGTTCATTTCATCGTTTATTTGCTTTTTTTTCAAGGAATTGATGTTTTGCATCTCATTCACGGTTCATCTGTTTTAATTTCTCCCTTTTGTTTCTTTTTTGTCTTGCAAAAGTTTTCGGTCGGAGATTTGCCGTTTTTTCATTTATTTCTTTGTCTATTTATTCTTCTTTTCATGATTTTCGTATTTTCTGCTTCCTACCGGTTTCCTGATTTCTGAGTTTTCGGTCGGAAAATCGCCGTTTTTTTCATTTATTTATTTTTTGTCTATCCATTCTTCTTTTATTTTTTCTGTTTTTCGAACTTCTCTTTTTCCTGCCAGTTTTCTAACTTCCTAGTCTTCGGCCGGAGAATCGCAGTTTTTTCTTTTGCCTATCCATCCATTTTTCTTCTTTCTGACAGTTTCCAGTGTTCTGGGTTGTCGGCGAAGGAGGTTTTTTCATTTATTCTTTTTTTTATCTATCCATTTTTCTTTTATTTTTATTTCTTTGTGTTTTTCGCATTTTCTTCTTTCAGCCACCTTGCTGACTTTGGACGGAGGATCGTCTTTTTTTCAATTTTTTCTCCATCATCCAGTTTACTTTTGGTTTGTTTTTCTGCTGTTCGAATTTTCTTATCTTTTTAATCGTATTTTATTAACTCCTTTTCACAGTTCTCTTTTGTTTCCTACGAATTTGTTTTCATTTGCAAAAACTTTACTTTCTTTTTCATTTTACGCCTTCGTATTTCTCTTTTATTTATTTTATTTTATTGACTCTGTTTCGTACTTCATCGTTCTTCATTTGTTTTGTGTCCATCTTCAATGTGTGATTTTTTATAGTTGCCTTTTGTTTTTTCCTTTTTGATTTTTAGTCTGGAGATTCATTTGTTTTTTGATCATCTTGGTCGTCAGTCTTCATTTGTTTCTTTTTTTGTTTTCATGCATTTGTACTATGTACCTAATTTCTCTTTTGCTTCTCTTATCGAAATAATTTTATTGACGCTATTTTTCATTTGTTTTGTATTTATCTCAGTGTGTAATTTTTTGTTTTGCGTGCAGTACTCGATCTTTAATTTTTTTTTCATTCATTTTATGCATTCGTATTTAACTTCTGTTAATAATCCTATTGAGTTTTCACACTTTGTTGACTGACGCTTTTTTCGTAGTTGTCTTTTGTTTTCTACTTTTTTTTTATTTTGCGTGTGGAGATTCAATTCGAGATTGTTTCTTTTTTTTTCATTTTAATCGTGAATCTTCTTCAGTTTTCGTTTCTGTTCCTCATGCTTTCGTACTGAGTATTCTTCTTTTGTTTTTCTTATCCAATTGATTTTCGCGTTTCCAGCGACGACATTCATCGTTTTTCATTTGTTTCGTGTTCTTCTAAATCTTTTGTTTCACGCACTGTATTTCGGCGTTCATTTCCTTTTGTCTTTTTTATCGTATTATTGCCTTTTTTAGTTTGCTTTTATTTTGTATAAATTCTTTTCTATTCTTTAAGTTTTTGTACCGTGCATTTCTCTTCTGCTTTTCTATCGATTGATTTTTGGCATTTTACTTTCGTTCGTTTTTCATTTGTTTTGTGTCCGTCTCAGTATGTGGCCGCCTTTTGTTTTACTTACTATATTTCGTCGTTCAATTCTGTTTTAATTTCTTTGAATTCATTTTTACGTACTGTATTTTTCGTCGTTCGTTTCTTCTTTTTATTTATTTTAAATTCATTTTATTATTATTTTTTAATTCTCATCAATCCGATTTTTCACACTTTGTCGATTAACGCGCTTTTTAATCGTGTCTTTTGTTTTATACTGTTTTTCCTTTCTCATCTGGAGATTCATTTGTTTTTCTTTCATCTTAGCCGTCAATCTTCTTATGTTTTTCTTTTCGGTTCTTAATGCTTTCATACTGTTTTCACCTTTTGTTTTTTTTTATCGAATTGATTATTCGCGCTTCCATCGACGACATCATTTTGCTGTTAATCGTTTTTCGTTTGTTTCACGCACTGAATTTCGTTGTTCATGTTTCATGTCTTTTTTTTAATCGTATTATTGACTTTTTTGGTTTGCTTTTATTTTGTCGGAATTTTTTGATTTGTCAGTTCTTTTTCGTGGTGATGTCAGTTTTTGCAGGCTTCAATCGGTTTCGTTTTTTAGTTGTTCTGATTTATGTTATCCCAAGTCTGCGATTTTTTTATTGGTTCTCTTTTTCTGTGTAACTAATTCTTCGTAGGTCTTTTGTTTTGTGACATTTGTTTGGTGTCCGTCTCTTCTTCTTTTGTTTTACGCTCTGTTGTATTTCGTCGTTCTTTTGTTTTTTCGCTTTTTTTATCGTACTTTTTACAGCTTTTGCTTGTATTTTGTTTCAATTGTTGTTTTCCGTTCAGCTTGACGTTGTCAATCTTCTTTTTCTTAGTTCGCTTCATGTCCTTGTACTTTATTGCCGTTTCTTTCATTTTTCTTTTGTTTCTGATTTTTTGTAAGTTTCATTTGGTTTCCTTTTTTATTTACTCTGATTTTTGATGTCCCAAATCGGCGATTTTTTACTTGTTTGTTTTTTTGTCTAACCAATTCTTCGTATGTCTTTGTTCTTTGCTTGAAATTGGCACTGTTTTTAACAAATGCCACCCGCAAATCACAGTCGAAACGAAAGCAAAAAAAAATAGTAGGTAATTACAGTTTCCTGTAATTTTTCTTGCTCCTTTTCCTTTTGCTGCTTTAAATACGATTTTACAGATGACACTTTGATAAGCTCAAAACTTTTGTAAATCTGTATAGTCTTTAGGGAGAGAAAAAAATTACAGGAAACTGTAATTGTAAAATTACAGGAAACTGTAATCGTTTACTACAGCCCGTTCCGCTTTTAGAATGCAGTATAGGCCTTATGGAGAATTCGGAAAGATAAACATAGCATTTTAGAAAAAATGGCGCTTTTTGGCTACATTTTATCGACAACAAAACCTGGCAACCCTGATGATGATGATAATGCCGAGGAGGACGATATTATTTAAGTTGTTCCATAAGTAATTGACTGCAAATCGTCTGTTGTAAGTCTGGCTTTGATTTGGCTCAATGAGTTTGCATCAAAGGAGATGACACTTCGGCTAATATTTATGCTTTTATCTCCAAGTGATGCTTACTATTGGATTGCATACAATAATACTTTATTCTCATCTTAATGAAGATGAACTGGCCAGGGTAGATATTAATTATCCTTCCACTTCACAATTAGTTGTGGATTGGGCCTCCTTTATATATGATAACTAGGCTAGAGAATTCAGGCCACTTGGTGTTGAGTGCTTTTTACGTAGAATATACTCTTTGCTCCCGCCACCATCTCGCTGCTCCGGTACATCGAATTTTTATTGATGGGTAGAAGGAGAACGCGAGCGTTTCCATTTGACAAAGATTATTGTGGGCGGGGCTAATACAGTCCCAGTACTAAATTTTCGCATTGTTCGCGGAACAAGTGGCCCGAATTCTTTTCCCTGATGATAACCATTTTTTTTTTAGACCAGTAGGGACTTACTAATAATTTATAATATTTACTTATCTTTTATTATGTGATCACAATTTACAAGCTATTACCAAATTAAAAACACAAAAACGATAACGATCCAGTTTTCGACTGCAAGATTGATTAAAAAAAAATAAAATAAAAAATAATGCATCTTTATCTTTCTATCAGTATCACTCGTTTACGTGAAGATCACTGCGCTCCTGTTATCTCATCTCATCTCATCTCATCATAATAATCAATTACGTAAGGATTACGTCCGTTTACACGGCGAAATTCCAGGCGGAGCAAATTAATAATAATCACCTCCTCTACCAAACTACGTATGTACATCTGCTTGCTTGACCACGAAGTCCTTTTGCGGAGCGCGATCGGCTCTCTACAACAACAACCAACAATCGCCCCGGGCGTTTCGGTCCTTGCATTTCATCATCATCATCATTCATGAGATTCGCATCGCATCTACAAAATAACACTCCCCGATAAGATTAAGCAACGCACCTTAATAAGTTGCGCAGGTTATCTGGCCAACAATAAACAAGTGAGGTTGTTTATATTTGGACGCGCGCGAGATAAAATTTGGCGTGCTTTTTTTTTATTGTTATTGTATCATAAAAATTCAATAAATAATAAGAATTACAAACAACGGGCGGAATTATACTATTAAATACGTTAAATGAGTTCGAAGTTCAAATGTACTACGACGCTCAACTTAAACGATACTCTTGCATGCGAACCACACCCTTAAGATCATTCAGCGTAAGGGCTACGAAACTGTCAAATGGTAACACCATTTATGGTGAGCGTCGTTGTACCTACCTACCTACCCTGCAAATTAGGCAATCTTAAAATCAAACACTTAGGGTACGAACATGCCGAAGATACATCGCTGTTCACTCTCGATGTTTAGGTCGCGCTCGATACCGCGATATTACCTCGATGTAAAACAAACGTACAGTCTTAAAAAAAAATTGTTGCAAATCGTTTTTGATTGCAGTGAAAACCTCGAGCAGCCTCTGTACATCTGTTTCAGCCCTGTTTAGGGCTTCATCAGCAGAGACGTAGCTCGACATTCTCACTGCAAACCAAAAACGACTCGTTCAATTTTTCGCAAATGCGTACAGTTTTAAATAGAACCATGATGCACGATTTCATTTAAATCTATGCGTTTGTTTTATATCGATCTATCGAGCGCGACCTAAACATCGAAAGTGAACAGTGAGGCATCTTCGGCACATGTTCGTACTCTTAAAATCAAATACCTACCCCGATCACAATAAACGGCGCAATCAGGGCGGACAAGAAAATGAATTCTGCCAGAAAGTTAATTATTTAAATTTTTAAAAAAAAACAGCTTAAAAATTTCGATTCCATTCATATGTTTTACGGCGGCAAAAAAGGCGTTCGCTCGGCAATAAATCTCGTAAATTTCCTTTAATCCGAAGCCAAGAATCCGTTTCTTACGAAATTCACCTTTTGGCCATCTTAAAAAATAAAAGAAACCCTTCTGGATGACCTTGAAAATTGAACTTATTTTTATTGCAAAATTTATTTTACTTACGGGAGTCTAAGGGAGACTAATGGCCAGTTGCACCTAACACTTAAGGTCAGCTTAACTTTAAGCACCGCTTAGAATATGATTTACTGAATGTTTTGTAACCTCAAGTGTCACATTATGAGCAGTACTTAAATTTAAGTTCGACTTAAGTGTTTGGTGCAACCGGCCATATAGTCAAGAAACTATAGTTGCCTTATGCCCGGTTGCACAAATATTTTAAGTAAAACTTAAGTTTAAGTCATGTTTAGAACATGACATTTATGCATGGTGAGTATAATGTCAATCACATTCTGACTGGAACTTAAGCCCGTTTGCACCACTTTCACTTAAAATTTTAAGTCCTACTTAAATGGTTAAGTGACACTTTCTATTACGGAAAAAGTGTCACTTTTAAACTCACATTTAAGTGAGACTTAAACTTGTAACTGAAAGTGGTGCAAACGGGCATGAAACTTCATTTAAGTATTATGTTAGAATGTGTCTGACATTTTGTTGAACTTACGTAAAATGTCATGTTCTAAACACGACTTAAATTTCAGCTCTGCTTAAAACATTGATGCAACCGGCCATTAGAATTTTTTTTTTGTTCAGACCACTACTTGTCTGAGCACCCGACAGTCCTAGACCAGGAATTCCCAAAATGTCGACAGGAAAGCGTCTTCGAGGATTCTTTTCCAAAATGATTGAACAATTGACAAATTGTCAATAAAATCGTCTTTTCACAGTTTCCAACAAAACGAAAATTTGGCACCGCTTGTCTGAACGACCTTGGACAATTGAACTTTCTATTTTTCTGCCAAAATTTTAACTGACAGGAGTCGAAACGAGGCTAAAGTTATAGATTTTTTTTTCAGAGTGATCGCTTTCTTTCGCTCACAAAATCGTGATCCAAACGTCAAAAACAGACGTTCTTATCTTTGAATCTCTCTATTTTTAAAACTTGTTTGGATTGAATTGTGGTTATTTACAAATGAACTGTCAATCAAAAATTCATGTCAGGTGTTCTGTGGCAACAACTACGACATACGGTCCAAACTATTCGAAGCACGATTCAAACTTTTAAGCACCTATTACCTGGCCAAACAGAAGGCAGTTTTAGTTCAGCGATTCCCAACATGTCGGCAGGAAATGGTCCTTGAAGGGTTCTTTCTAAAATTATTGCGCAGTTAATAAAATATAAATTAAAATAAATTTTCCACCACCAAAACTTTTGAACCCCTATCTAGATGACCTTGAAAACTAAATTTTATATTTTTTTAACAAGTTTTGCTCGCGTTGTGAAGCGTCTCAGATTTGAACACGTCCAAAAGGATTTTCTTTTGGGTAAATTCACCAAATTATTCGAAATAACCGCGTGGCACTTTTCAAGAAAAAAGAAAAAGAAAAAGAAAAATGAGAACCGCTACTGATTGACCTTGCAAGTTGAACTTCATCGTTTTCACAAAATTTAAATTGCATTTTTAATTGATTTCATTCTAAGGAGAGCTAAAGTCACCAAACTATTACCGGAGCAACTTTTTCTTGTTTAGACTTCTGAAGAATTTATCCAATCTTTTTTTTTTTAAATGGATGAAATAAAGTCAAAATGACTTGACTAAGCAGAAGACGACGATTTCGTACCAGTGATTCCCAAAAAGTCGACAGAAAATAGTCCATCAAGTTTTCCTTCCAAATTTATTACACAAACTTAACAAAAGGGTTTATATATTTGTTTTTTTTTTTTTTTTGAAATGGACGAAATAATAGTCAAAATTACTTGACTAAGCAGAGGACAACGACGGTTTTAGGCCAGTGATTCCCAAAATGCCGACAGGAAATGGTCCATCAGTGTGCCTTCCGAATTTATTGCACGGTTAACAAAATAACAATCAAACTCACTTTCCTGCCGTTTTCAAAATTTGGAACCCCTATTTGGATGACCTTGAAAACAAAACTCTCTGTCTTTGCAAAGAATTTGATAAATTTGTAAAGATTATCAGATTTCAGCGTTCAAAAGAATCTCTTCTCTTTGACCACATTTACCAAATTCCAGTTTCAAAAATTTAGGGTAATTTGTTTAGATTTATATTTAAAAAAGGGCTTCTTTTTTCTTGTATTGTTCAATGCTCGTTTTCGTTACGCGCCGTGCGCTGCCCCAGGAGAATTGCGCCTTAAGTGACACTCTCATATTTTCGTGTTTTCTTTTTAGAAATTCAGAAAATTCAAATCTTAGAAATACCATCCTATATAATTGGTGGCCAGGCGGTGGGATTTCACGTTAATTAAAAATATTCGAACAGACAGGCATTTTTGCATGCTTGTTTTCGTTACAGGCCATGCGTTCCCTCAGTGGGGTTAGATTTTAAGTAATAAATTAGATTATTCAAAAAACAAGTAGTCTTAGTAGTGTAGGCAACCTACCGAACGCCGTCGTTTGTATGGTTGCCTACATTAAAGACACAAAGAGATTTTTTTTTTTAATTGAAAACGTAATCAACTTTTTCAAGGTTCACTTAGATTAAGCAATTCTCTTAATTTTTCTAATATTCAAAACATGTTTTATCATCACCGTCGTTTTCTTCAGATATAAATAATTCCTTTGAACATGATGCAATGAGGAAGCGAGGAATGCAAGGCCCGACGTTGGGCGCCATTTCCCTGCTGTGTTGTTGTTGATGACTGTGAAGAGTTGCCCCACGTCGGGCGCCAATTTTATGCGGTGAGTTTCTTGCGAATTAATGTTTCTGACTGCGGTATTTATTGTGGGTGAAGTATCGGTCACCCTCATAGTTTGTAAACTGCGCCAGAAAACAACCTTTTTTTCATGGATGTTATCAAAAACTCTGAGGTTTGAATTAGTTTACATCTAGAATGAAAAAGGCACGGGGATTAATCGAATCAAAAAAAAAAATCATGAGAATAACCTCTGTGTTATTAACAACAAATACGAGTTAATCTATTGTGAATATTAATTTTAAAGTGCAGTGGGTTAAAACGCAAACAATTTAAAACATTTTTACAAAAATACCTTTTTATTTTTGCTAGACTTTCGGTGATTAAAAACGTTTAAAAGCAATTTAACCTCAAAGCGAAACGCGTGCGTCGTTCACTTTTAATTTAACCACATTCAGATGTGTGTTTATATTATACCGGGTGATTAATGGAATTCATAATTAGAGGAGGCTGTGATTGGTGCTATTTTATGCGGTGCGGTTGGATACAATTAGAAATAAATGATAAGTTGACAGTTCTAATATTTGAGGTTATGCTCGGGCTTTATACAATCTTTATTTTGTTATTTTATTTCGTATGGATGCTGGTTTAAACCACTTTTTTAGAATATTAGGGGGGAGGGCGGGTTCCACAAGGCAAAACCGTTATTATCGATCATTTAAAACATTAAATGCGTCGTTCACTTTTAATTTAACCACATTCAGATGTGTGTTTATATTATACCGGGTGATTAATGGAATTCATAATTAGAGGAGGCTGTGATTGGTACTATTTTATGCTGTGCGGTCGGATACCATGAGAAATAAATGATAAGTTGACAGTTGTCATATTTGAGGTTATGCTCGGGCTTTATACAATCTCTATTTTGTTATTTTATTTCGTATGGATGCTGGTTGAAACCATTTTTTAGAATATTAGGAGGGAGTGCGGGTTCCACAAGGGCAAAACCGTTATTATCGATCATTTAAAACATTGAATGTGTCGTTCACTTTTAATTTAACCACATTCAGATGTATATTTATATTATGCCGGGTGATTAATGGAATTCATAATTAGAGGAGGCTGTGATTGGTGCTATTTTATGCTGTACGGTTGGATACAATGAGAAATACAAGATAGATAAGTTGACAGTTGTCATATTTGAGGTTATGCTCGGGCTTTATACAATATCTATTTTGTTATTTTATTTCGTATGGATGCTGGTTTAAACGATTTTTTAGAATATCAGGGGGGAGGGCGAGATCCACAAGGCAAAACCGTTATTATCGATCATTTAAAACATTAAATTCGTCGTTCACTTTTAATTTAACCACATTCAGATGTATGTTTATATTATACCGGGTGATCAATGGAATTCATGATTAGAGGAGGCTGTGATTGGTGCTATTTTATGCTGTGCGGTTGGATACAATGAGAAATAAATGATAAGTTGACAGTTGTCATATTTGAGGTTATGTTCAGGCTTTATACTGGTTTAAACCATTTTTTAGAATATCAGGGGGGAGGGCGGGATCCACAAGGCAAAACCGTTATTATCGATCATTTAAAAAATTAAATGTCACAATTCTGACAATTAAAATTTTTAATTTCAAACTGTAAGCCTGCGTTGCCAACTTTTTTTGGAAAATGTCACAGTCTGCCCTAATTATAAATTCCGTTGATCGCTGATGGTATTTTAAAGAAGAAATTCTTTCGTTTTATCTGTTGCATTAATTATATAAACGGACCAATTTGAGAGATAAAGTTTAAAAAAGTATTTTGATTTTGTTTAAATCAACACTTGAGCTACTTATATTATATTCATTTTACAAGGCGGCTAGTATTGTTAAAAAAAAAAAGTTCTGGGCCCTGAACCTGCCAATACTTTTCATGTCAAGAAAATTTATGCGTCAAGTTTCGAAAACAGAGGCAACACGTTTAAATCAGCGTAGCTCAAAGAAAACCAAAGTTTCGTTTCACTTTTAAATATTGTACGGCGCGCATTTGCATATCGGCCGTGCAACATCGAAAACAAGAAAAAAAAAGAAACGTCATAAAATTAAACTCGTTTACATTAAAGTTTTAATGGCCTGAAAAATGCACAAGAGCAATTTGTTACCAAAGTGCCTTGCCGTCCGCCGAAGGAAGTAGCAAAATATGAGATTTTTGCAGCTCTATTAGGTATGCAAAAATGTCGTTAGGAATTTATTATTGGCGAATGTAAAAAGGCTAGTCATGAGAGTTATATGTATACGTACGTGCTATATAGCTCGATTGCTCGACGTCGCTTAAATTTAACAATTTCATCGGCGACTGGGGGCTCTTTTTAAAAGTGGCTTCACTTTAAAATCGAAACTGGAAACGTTTTCGATTCATTCCTGCACCGGTTTCACTCTCACAATCAAAGTATCTTCATCTCGCATAATATAATAATTTATTAAAATTAATATCAATTTTGTTGTCTAGATTCTTTTTTGTTTAAATATTACAGACAAAAAATACTATCAGAGGACGGAGTTACAATAAACATTCACTCACCATTGGCTAGGTCTCTCATTCCCAATATTCTTTCTTTCCTTCTCGCTTCCCTGATCACAACAGGCGCCGAGGGTAAACGTCTTAGCTTTCGGACATTGGAGCATTCCAATTCAATAAGGACCATGCAAATTATAAGTATCCCTTTACGAGTATCTATTCAGTAAAATGGAACATTCCACTTACCGGGGCCGCTTTCCCGGCCCCACCTGCTCCAGCGGCGAATCTAAAAGCTGTGGCTCCCTCATACTGATATTGGACACTGGGGAAGTCGTCCTCGCACGTTGACTTCTTATCTTCGCATGCATTAAGCTCCATGTTCACCTGCGGATATGAAACCCACCCCTCCCGATGGATATTAGCATACCATGCCTCCTGCGCATGAGCTCTTCAGGATCATTGATGAAACCGCCTCCTACAAGTGACTCCAGCACTTCGTCCGAGCACGGATATGCACCAAATCATGACCGTTCTAGGGAGCACGATCCCCACATGGTCAGGCATTCAGCTAGCTATTCTCCAGCATTGTCGGTCCCCTACAGTGCTACACCACTGGACCGATCCCCGACAATGCATGACAGTTCAACGACATCTTTCTCTCGCATCGCCGGTCCCCTACAGTGCTACTCCACTGGACCGATCCCCGACAATGCATCATTCAACCGTACCTGAGAGGTCACCTAGAGACGCCTGCCGACGTCTCTGTGCACCTCTCCCATGTCGCCGGTCCCCTATAGTGCTACGTAACTGGACCGTTCCCCGACGACATCTCACTCCAGAGCCCGGGTCACCGTCACCTTGACGGCCCCGCAAACCTCACCAAGTCAACCACGAAATACTTTACCAGATTACCATTTCAAGGCCGATGTTGTCTCGTAATAAAAGATTGCTTCCTTCAGGCTGATATTTCGTGGACAGCTCTTACCAAACATCCACTACACATTTTAACCACCTTCACGAGCCCGTACACGTAAAGATGAGTACCCTACGCAGTAAACCTCGGAAGACTGTCCTTTCTTTTTCGTTTTCTGTGCTGCCCAGACTAAACACGCCCCCATAGCATATTATCAAACTAATAACGTAAACAAATATGCTAGTGCTTCAGAGATATTCCGCGAATGCATAAACTTTGTTAAATTCTAAAATAAATAACTAGAACAATTTCTTTTTTTCCACCCCATGTATCTGGTTCTCATTGTTTTAGCATGTCATCGGGTCCATCGGGCGTTAAATTTGTTTCCGCCCCAAATTAATTAAATAAACGCAATAGATTGGCATCGAACAAGCTTTTCACCAATACCACTAGAAGCAAGCTAATTTAATTAATTTGTTAATTTATTAATGAGGTTAAAACCAGACACAGGCAAGACAAGGTGAAACAACAAATTCTTGAAAATTTGACTTTTTCCCTCTGATATAGTCCTGTTTGCAATAACACTGATTGCGAGAAGTGTAAAAGTTGTAAATATTTCTGCGCATTTTTATTTATTTACACTAACCGGCATCGAGATAAGATTATTTACTAAAGACACACACACACACACACATTGTACAAAAAGTTGCGTGTATTGTTAGATAATGTTTTTTTTTTTTTTTTGAAATAAATTCCTGGATTGTTTTCATTCCAACATGCTTTCGACATAATCTGACTTGCGGCGCGATAAACAAAAGCAAACAGAATTTTATAATTCCTCCGCGCTTAAGAGGGCATCCAAAAAATTAATTATTATTAATTATTTTCCGATTACGCAAAGCAAAACAGAAAAAAAAGGTCAAACAATTATAAAAATTAAAATTTCCATTTTTTTTTAATGGGCGCCTCTCGGAAAGAACCATATTTATTATGACATTTTTACGTTCTAATATTGCCTGTTTATCTTGAGCACATTCTTATCTTGTTTTGTGACTCTATTTTTAAAGTTGTTTGTAACACCTTTCCAGATTAAAGCCGGCCGATGCGAGGAGGGAACGAAACGAACGCGCGCGCTGCGGCGTTGCCGAATCCGCAGGACAAGTTTGACATTTGATCTTTTCGATGTTCAATTATTGGTTTCGGAATTCATTATGTTGTTGTAGGTACGTGCGCATACCGAACGAAACTTGTTTTTGGCCGAACGAAGATTTATTTACAAGATGCAACAGCCAGCGCTCGAAATTATTACGGACGAAATTCCTTTAGTCACTGTGACTGTGCGAATTAAATAATTTCAAAGCAAAGAAGAAAAAAGAATATCCTGATTACTAGATACCCATTTAAAGTATAGTAAACCGCGATCGGAATCACGTATTTCGACGTCATCATGAATTCGCGCGTGAATAAATCTGGAAGCGCAGCTCGTCGAAATAAATTGGAAACAAAGTGGAGACGGTCGTGCTTTGAAAACAGAATAGAAATAATTACGTCTTTATTTCTTTTTCGAAAACAGATCGCTCGTTCTTTTATTTTTTTTTTCGAATCGTTGACGTCAAAATATGTGATTCCGAACTCTAATAATAAATATGTAATAGAATTCAATTTTAATTCTATAAGGGAGTTTCTAATTTATATTTATAAATGGGTCTGAACGAAACACACATACAAATTGCGCGCAAAAGGCTAAGTGGTGCTTAAAAGCTCTAAGAAGCGATCTCCAGTGGCGGCGCGCGCGATGATAACAACTGCGAACGAAGTAATTACAAGATAGCAGCGGCAACACCTCGTCTTAATCCGAGTCGAGAGACAAAAAGTCCCTAGTATAACACATTAGGAGCTATTTACGATTGTGCACGGGAGCACCCCGAGATATGCCCGTTTACTAATAAATACGCCCCGGACAAAAGCCGCCCCTATAAACATTAACGTGCGCGTGTTTGTCTCCGCTAGTTGTTTTAAGCACCCCGCGTTGTTGCTCAGCGGGAAATTTATTGTTTTTAGCTCATCTACATTAGATGCGCTTACGGAGATTACTTGCGAAATACAGCCGAGGTTTTGCTCTGTAACTTTATTTAAAAACAAAGTATTTTCTGCCAAAAACCCCCTCCAAAATTGCCATGTCCAAATATAACAAACGTAAACTTTATTGTGACATCAACATGTAGCTATTACCGTGTACCTGTACATCTGGTTGTCGCTCTTTTAGCATGTCATCGGGTTCAACAGTCGTTAGCTCTCACCCAAACTCAATCGAACTGAAGAGTACGATCTATGTAATGAATTCGATAACAAGCGATTGCATCGAACAGACCTTACCACCTCATACCAGAAGCAAGCGGACTTTAGTTACCAAAAATTCTGCCATTTACTACTCAGGCAATTTATAAAGTCAATCGAATTGATTAGTTCCTGCTCCATTAGTTTATCGAGGATTTCTTTTCGTTACTCGACGACTTCTCACGTCATGTATAATCGGATTTTCTTGATCCGAACATCATTTGGCCATCAGCAGAGAAACTGATCAACAGTTGGTAGGTACTATTTGAAGATCTTGCCCCTTTTCTCAGTCATAGGTGCTTGAATTGTGCCTTCATTTTCCACCAATCCATCCCTAACTCCACCTGTATTTGTAAACCTTAAATTCATTTCGTGCTTAAATACTTTTCCCGATTGTACAGTCGCGATCGTCCTAATCGAGACCGTTGTAATCCTAATCGAGACTGTTGTAAGCTAACTGCACCCTTATTGGCGTTGGTAGTAAGGGTTACAGAACTGTCAATCGGTCTCTCGATTAGCTTGATCGCGACTGCACAGTTTGTAATCGGCTTGTTGGAGAAGTCGATATATACACTGTTGGGTGAAGACTTTCTCTACCCAAACCATCTTAACGTCGCTTTTTGTAAGTCTTAATTCCTTTGACGTGGGTTTTTTGTAGTGCCATCACTTGAGGAGATTCTGAAAGTTCTGATTGAAGTCTTTGCCCATTTTCTTTTTTTTTTTTTGATAATCTGCTCGCAATTCATCATCTGCGTCATTGCCTTCGTATGCACCCACCGCCTGTGAACCTCAAATTATTTTGCCTTGCACTTATCGTCCTTGAAAATTAATCGATTCTTCCACTTGAAGGAAGTCTTCCTATGTCCTCGTCACCTCCGTATTCACTCCTCGTCATTTCGATCATTTTTGAGGACGCTGACTGGTTTCTTCCTGTTGGATGAAGACTTCTAGTATTTCCTTCTACATATTTTCGTCTTTCTGGCATTTTGCCATCAATACTTATTGAAGATATTCCTCGTTTTTTGACGACCTTCTCTTAATGATCACCTTCATCGCTGCCTTCTTATCTGCGAGCCTCAAATTACATCGTCTTACACCCACCGTCCTTGAAAATTAACCATCAAGGGTTTCTTCCATTTAAACGAAGACTTCTTGACCATCTCACTGTTAGTTCCTCGTCTCGGGCTTTGGGCACAACATCGCCTAAAATCTTGCACCTTTTTACCATGATCTTCTTGTACACGCTGTTTCGTCCAACAATGCGCTCATGTTCACCATCACTATCTGTAAGTCACTATCTGTAAGACACAACGTGTCATCGAATTACTTCTCATCATCTTTCGATTCTGCTTTTTAGGGATGAACATATGAAGTCTACCAAAGCCAGAAAACCAAACCAGCCGCTTTCCATTCTGGGGGTCTTAAGTCTTTTGTGCGACGTCGTCTTGGAGTAAATGCTTTTTTTTGAACGGAATGGACATTGGAAAGGGACTGGTCATCCCCCCCATGACTGTTGTTCGTCGTCATCAAACCCAAATCTTGCTGCGAGTTCCTTCGACTTTGAAACTCGAAGACTCATAAATAAAGAAGTCTTTACGGGTGCCAACTTCTGTTGGGCACTGAATCCTTTTAGATCTGGACAACCATCAGCTTACCTCATGATCACCTAGTTTATAGGCAAACATACATAGATAATATCAACTCAAGCAAACAAACAGAATCCTCTTCCGTTCCGAGAATCCTGTAATGCAGAAAAGCAGAAAAGCCAAAACTGCAAACAAGGCAGAGATCAGTGAGCAAGAAATACCACAGATTTTTAAAGTAGAGGCTAACTTTCTTCGATCTTGAGAAGTCCCCTAACAATCAGGGAGAGCTATGATTTCCATTTTGGGAGTCCTTTGTCCATGGAACATGATCTTAGGGTAATTCATTTCTTGGACGAAATGGATATTGAAAAGTCTTCCTCGTCACTGTTGCCCGTGGTCATCAAAACCTGCGAGTTTCTTCGACTTTGAGGACCAGAAAGTCTTTATAGGCGCCAACTTCCACTTTGACACTGAAGTCTTTTAGATTTTTTTGGATAACCACCACGTTATCCTATTTCATGGGGAACATTTAAAATCAACTCAAGCTACCAAACAGAATCGTCTTCAACGGAGAAGTAGAAGAAAAGAAAAAAGTCAAAATATGAAACAAGGCAGATGATTCTCAAGGCCGAACAAGGTCACGAGGCTGAATTCAACAACTTCTTTCAATCTAGAGACGTCACTTAACAAATTTAGAAGAATCTTCAAGGGATTACGTCTGTACTTCTTTTAAGCTATTCTTAGATCAATATTTTTGGCGTCTGAATCCAGAGACTCACTGAAAAATGAGGGGGTGGGGGTGACAAAGTTTTACTATAGAGCACAGGTCACACCTTTAATTAGAGAAAAATTTTCAACCGTCGCGTCGTATGCTTCCCGTTAATTATTTTGAATAAATTATTTCTGTTTTTCTGCAGAAAATTGCATGTCATCTTCTTAATAAATTAAATTAATTATTACACGTTTGATTTGCATTTTTAAGAAGTTGCTGCGGTGTAGCCAGGATAAACCATTTCAGAGATATCAAAGAGAGCAATGGAATAAAACGTTAGTAAGGTTTGGGGAAATATCCAAAGAAACTCCAGAAAATTACTGTACTGAAGAATAAAGAAAAGGAAAATAACTGAAGATCTTCAAATTCCAGAAACTTTCAAGACGAAACAAAAACACGCAGTGATTTCAGGGTTTGTTTTTGTTCCGTCCTCAAAGTTTCTGGAATTTTCAGATCTTCAGTAATTTTCTGGAGGGGTGCTTGGATGACATAGACACAGGAGCTTTGAAGACGAAACAAAAACTCTCCTGGAGGACCTGGATTTGTTTTTGTTTCGTCTTCTAAGCTTCTGTGTCTATGTCATCAAAGCACCCTTCCAGAAAAATATTGAAGATATATCTGAAAATTCCAGAAGCTTTGAAGGAGAAACAAAAACAAATCTTGAAATCACTGCTTGTTTTTGTTTCGTCTTCAAAGTTTCTGGAATTTGAAGATGTTTAGTAATTTCCTGGAGGGGTGCTTTAATGGCACGGACACAGAAGCTTTGAAGACGAAACAAAAACAAATCATAACTCTCCTGGAGGACCTTCAGGATTTGCTTTTGTTTCGTCTTCTAAAGCTTCTGGAATCTGCAGATCTTCACTAATTTTCGCAAGAGTGTTTTAATCAGAGAGTTTCTTCGTTATTTGGTTTATTTTGGGTCGTTAAATGGTTTATCTGAAAATTACAGAAGTTTTGAAGACGAAACAAAAACAAATCCTACCTCTCCTGAAAGACCTTCAGGATTTGTTTTTGTTTCGTCTTCTAAGTCTATGTCACGTAGTTTCTTTCGTTATTTCCCTAAACATTACTAATGTTTTATTCCGCTGCATTCTTTGATATCTCTGAAATGGTTTATCTGAAAATTCCAGAAGCTTCGAAGACAAAACACAAACAAACCCTGAAAGCCCTGCAGGAGTTTGAAGACACCATCGATGGATAAAGTTTTAGCAAATTGTTACGTTCTTTGAAGCCATCAAAGAAATTCAGGAGAAAAAGAAAATTTTAGATAGTACTGCATGTATAGTAGAAGAAAAATGAGGCAAAAAGTCCTTCGTTATGAAAAGAATACGTATCATTTTTACTAAGTGTAAATCAACATGTTTTATATTTTTGGCAAATAATACTGATTAGATGGGACGACGCTACCGAGGAGGTCATAAAGCTATACATGTAGCTACTATCCTAAACATCTGGTTTTCACCCTTTTAGCATGTCATCGGGTCCAACATTCGATTGTTCGTCGGGCCTAGCGAAAAGTAATTTATAGTGGATTATCCATGATATTAGTGACTGTAATTAATTAAATTGAAATCTTGAAGTGTCTTAAGTCACTAAAAACACTGTCAACTTAAAGTAGTTTATTAGTAAAAGTCGAAGTCGTTATGATGACATGTTTCAATCAAAAGACCATTTTCAATTCAAATCTACAAGAAAGAAATTAAAGCTTAAAATAGTAGACCAATAACAAAACAAAAACAAAACAAAGCAAAGACAAACCTTGGTAAAAGTCGATTTGTTTTGTTATTGGTCTACTATTTTAAGCTTTAATTTCTTTCTTGTAGATTTGAATTGAAAATGGTCTTTTGATCGAAACATGTCATCATAACGACTCCGACTTTTATTAATAATGTGGTGCGCCACCCGACTTTCTACGTCAAGCTGAAGGCGTCAAGAAGTCGATTCGTTATGCGTCATTGGCCGTCACGCCATCATCGAACAAACTTGAATTTTCCAGCTTGGAAAATTCGAGATGGCAGCAAAGGATATAAAATCGGCCGGAGTTGACTCAGGAGTCAGTCGAATTCTAACAGCAATCGTCGAAGTTAGATTTTAGTGTGTAAATAAATTGTTACAAATAAATTAGTTCGTAAGCAGTATTAAATTACGGTTAAGTTTTTACCGAGTGTTTTATTTGTTTAAATAAATAAATTTAAACCCTAGAAACGAAACAATAAACTAATTTAAGTTGACAGCGTTTTTAGTGACTTAAGGCACCTCAAGATTTCAATTTAAAAGCAATTTAAGCACGAAGTGAATTTAAGGTTTATTTAATTTAAGGTTTTTTCAGGTGGAGTTAGGGATGGATTGGTGGAAAATGAAGGCGCAATTCACGTACGAATGACTGAAAAAGGGGCAAGACCTTCAAATAGTACCAACTGTTGATCATTTTCTCCGCTGATGACCAAATGATGTTAGGAACGCATCAACCCTTTTAGCATGTCATCGGGTCCAACATTCGATTTGCAGATATTGTTTGATTGTACATTTACGTCAGTCACGTGGCTGTCAGTTTTATGTGAAGGTATTACGCGCATTTAATCCTGCACACTTTCATGCTAATGCGGTTTTATTTTTTAAAACGAATGAAACAATGAATGAATATATTCAAGATTTTAACTGCGGATACTATTTTTCATTTCGATAGAAATATATCGTCCATTCCCCAGATATCACGGAAGTATCAATGAAGAAGCCTTCTGCACAAAGTTATACTGTGGAATTTCCTCTAGTGGGCGTCCATGTTTATTTAAATCGAAACCAACAGAAACAAACAGCCGGTATAGTCTTGAATGAAAACCTTATGTTCATTCAGAAGACATCGATTAAAAAAGAAGGCGAGCGAGGAGAAAACGTACCACATTCGCATTTGCATTCGCATTCGCATTCGCATTCACATTCGAATTCACAATCGAAAAATGAAAATGAATTTCAGATATGTGTGGTCTCGTGTATCTGCAGTTACGTAATTCAAATACTGAGAGAGACCGAAAGAAAAAACTAAATCCGTTCTAAAAGCTTTGAAAAATGAGTTCGCTCATAATAGTAAACAAACATTACGCTTACTCATTATTATAGTATTAGATACGTGCCGGTTTTTTGACGTCGTAGGATATATAAATAGCGACAAATTGCGCATTGCATAACAGAAGAGGAAGGAAGCCAGGTGCCTGATCGAACGAACGAACGAACCAACGTAGGAAAAAAAAAACATGCCATAGAAGCACTAGGCGCTCATGGTCAACTCGCTGCTTTAAACAAAGCAGCTGCGAATTGGCCCGCACGCTGCCAAAAATAATCAAGGCCAAGGTCAGAACGAATACAATCTCCTCACTCCCCATTGGTCGACGATAAACTTGTTATGTGATCTTGCAGCATACGCTATCGGATTTTTATAACGCGCAAATAGAAAAAAAACGGCGTCAGTTTTAGCTTCTTTTTTTTGGTTTTTTGTTAATTGCCTGCCTCGTCGTCTTATTTTTAAGGCTCTGACTCGACGCGAACTTTATGCAAATATGTGTCATTCGTCAATAAATGAACAATATTTTATGGCAAAAAAAAACAAATTATTAATTTTTTTGTTAGAAACAGATGAATTTAAAATTCTTAAGTAGGTATGTGAATTGTTATATACAGGGTGCTGCCCTTAACATGGGAAATCCCATGTTAATTCAAAGGTCGTCTTATTTTTCAGGCTCTGACTCGACGCGAACTTTATGAAAATATGTCTTTCGTCAATATTTTATGGAAAAAAAATTAATTATTAAATTTTTTTGTTAGAAATAGATAAATAATTTTTTAATTCTTAAGTAGGTATGTGAATTGTTGTATACAGGCTGCTGCCTGTTGAAACGCAACATAGGAAATCCCATGTTAATTTAAAGCTGCTCGAATATTGGCGTCCCTAATTACTTTACAGCAAAATTCCATTTAGGTTTCTTAAAGTACTCTTCAAGATGAATCTGTCCCCGAAGTTTGATAATTTTTCACGCGGTCAGTTTCAAGATATTTAAAAAAAGATTCAATTTATACCAAACTATCAGCTCAGCCTTAATCAATAATAGTGAAACCTGAACAGATAATTAATAATTCAAGCTCGTTTTTGAAAAAGATTGATAGAAAAAGCTTTTCCAGTAATTTATTTTAACATTTACTGGTCAAGACCGTGCTGATAGTTTGGTATAAATTGAACTCCGTCACTGATTTTTTGTAAATATCTTGAAACTGGGCGAATGAAAAATTCTCAAACTTCACAGACAGATTCACTTTCAAATATCAATATCAAATAACAAAATATTTATTACCAAATATCAAAAATACAAATGATATCGATAAACGTCAATAATTAATAATTTAGGAGGAGTTTTTAAATTTTAAAGAAAAAAGTCGTCGACGGAGTAACACTTCTCCTGAAGCAAAAGTAATTTTAGTTCTTTTCTGAATGTGGTTATGAACGGCACCAGTTTTAGCTTCTTTTTTTTGTTTTTTGTTAATTGCCTGCCTCGTCGTCTTATTTTTAAGGTTCTGACTCGACGCGAACTTTATGCAAATATGTGTCTTTCGTCAATAAATGAACAATATTTTATGGCAAAAAAAACAAATTATTAATTTTTTTGTTAGAAATAGATGAATTTTAAATTCTTAAGTAGGTATGTGAATTGTTGTATACAGGGTGCTGCCTTTTCAAACGCAACATAGGAAATCCCATGTTAATTTAAAGGTGCTCGAATATTGGCTTCCCTAATTACTTTACTGCAAAATTGCATTTAGGTTTCTTAAAGTACTCTTCAAGATGAATCTGTCCGTGAAGTTTGACAATTTTTCATACGATCAATTTCAAGATATTTAAAAAATATTCAATTTATACCAATCTATCAGCTCAGCCTTGATTAATAATAGTGAAACCCGAACAGATAATTAATAATTCTAGTTCGTTTTTGAAAAAGATTGATAGGAAAAGCTTTCCCAGTAATTTATTTTAACATTCACTGGTCAAGACCGTGCTGATAGTTTGGTATAAATTGAACTCCGTCACTGATTTTTTGTAAATATCTTCGAAACTGGGCGAATGAAAAATTCTCAAACTTCACAGACAGATTCACCTTCAAATATCAATATCAAATACCAAAATATTTATTACCAAATATGAAAAATACAAATGATATCGATAAACGTCAATAATTAATCATTTAGGAGGAGTTTTTAAATTTTAAAGAAAAAAGTCGTCGACGGAGTAACACTTCTCCTGAAGCAAAAGTAATTTTAGTTCTTTCCTGAATGTGGTTATGAACGGCATCAGTTTTAGCTTCTTGTTTTTTGTTTTCTGTTAATTACCTGCCTCGTCGTCTTATTTCTAAGGCTCTGACTCGCGCGAACTTTATGCAAATATGTGTCTTTCGTCAATAAAAATGAACAATATTTTATGGCAAAAAAAACAAATTATTAATTTTTTTGTTAGAAATAGATGAATTTTAAATTCTTAAGTAGGTATGTGAATTGCTGTATACAGGGTGCTGCCTTTTCAAACGCAACATAGGAAATCCCATGTTAATTTAAAAGTGCTCGAATATTGGCTTCCCTAATTACTTTACAGCAAAATTCCATTTCGGTTTCTTAAAGCACTCTTCAAGATGAATCTGTGCGTGAAGTTTGACAATTTTTCATGCGATCAGTTTCAAGATATTTAAAAAATATTCAATTTATACCAAACTATCAGCTCAGCCTTGATTAATAATAGTGATACCCGAACAGATAATTAATAATTCTAGTTCGTTTTTGAAAAAGATTGAAAGAAAAAACTTTTCCAGTAATTTATTTTAACATTCACTGGTCAAGACCGTGCCGATAGTTTGGTATAAATTGAACTCCGTCACTGATTTTTTGTAAATATCTTCGAAACCGGGCGAATGAAAAATTCTCAAACTTCACAGACAGATTCACCTTCAAATATAAATATCAAATACCAAAATATTTATTACCAAATATGAAAAATACAAATGATATCGATAAACGTCAATAATTAATCATTTAGGAGGAGTTTTTAAATTTTAAAGGAAAAAGTCGTCGACGGAGTAACAGATCTTCTGAAGCAAAAGTAATTTTTGTTCTTTTCTGAATGTGGTGATTAATAATAATAATAATAATAACGTTTATTCAGCTCAATAATTTACAGTTTAGTCAAAATCAAAATTGCATTAAATTGCATTAAAAGTACATTAAGCACATTAAGTGAGATTGCAATTACAATTTTAGGGTATCTTCAAGATATTCATTTACGTTATAATACGCCTTGCCTATTAAGTAAGATTTTAATTTTTTGGCAAACACTTTCTTTGACAATTTGGTCCATTCTATCGGTAATTTATTGTATAGGTACAAATGTCTAGTTTGTACTGCCGTGGCATTTATTCTTCGCATTGATACTTCTAATTTGTAGTGGCTTCTTAAGTTTGCAGATATTGTAGCTCCCCTTTTCGATAATGTGTCAGCTTCGTCGTGAGCTCTTGTAAGCTGAGAGTGAAGGTACAGAGATGTCATTGTCATTATGCCAAGTTTGCGAAATAAAGGTTTGCAGTGACTTTGTTGAGCAACGTGTTCAATAATGCGAATTGCCTTTTTTTGGGCAACAAAGACTGCCTGGGCGTGAGCAGATTCTCCCCAAACTTGAATACCATAACTCATTCTTGACTGAAATAGGGCAAAATAAGCAACTAATGAGGCTTCTTTATCTATAATATCCCTAATTCTTCGGATTGCGTAGGTAGCTGCGGCAAGTTTGTTTAGAAGTTCATCCGTATGCGCTTTCCAAGTTAGCCGGGTATCCAGTGTAATACCAAAGAATTTAGTAGTATTTGCTGCTATTAAACCAGTGTTTCGTTTGGTAGTGAATACTAATTTCGATGATTTATCGTTATTTAAGAACAGTTTATTGTCGGAAAATCAGATTGCAGCTTCTTTGTTTGCTTTGTCCAGGTTTACTTGAGCTTCTTTGTAACTATGGCCTTTGCATATTAAAGTTGTATCATCTGCATATAGAATAGTATGAGCTGGTATTCGGTGTGGCAGATCATTAATAAAAATACTGAAGAAAAGAGGTCCCGTCAGTGAGCCTTGTGGAACACCAGTAAGAATGGGTGACAAGTTGCTGATTTGTCCACCTAGATAGACGCCTTGCTTCCTGTTTTCCAGATAAGATTGTACGACTTGCAGAGTGATTCCTCTTACGCCATAATGTTCGAGTTTCGAAAGGAATATATCGTGTTGCATACAGTCGAACGCTTTACTCAGGTCACACAGTAAGGCTTCACAATCGCAATGTTCTTCGAAAGCATCCCATACATAATTCAAGAGCGATGGTACTGCGTCTGTCGTATTTTCCCCTTTCTGAATCCGAACTGGCAAACAGTCAAACAGTTGTTTTTTGAAAGGAAGTTATTCAACCTGGTGCATAAGGCAGCTTCGAAGATCTTAGATGGGACAGGCAGGATTGAGATGGGTCTGTAGTTGGTGATGGAAGAACGGTTTCCTTTTTTGAATACGGGCACAACCTTCGCTATTTTCATTTCGTCAGGGACTACACCTTCTTGGAAGCACGTGTTGATAATATTCGCTAGAGGATGAGCTATGTACTTGGAACATGTCCTAATGAGTTTTGTATTCAGGCCGTAAACATCTGTCGAGGTTTTTGGTTTAAGTCCACCTATAATTGATCTGATTTCCTCTGGAGTAACAGGAGTTAGGTAGCATGTAGAGGAATTTCGCGTGAGTGTATTCAGGTACTGAGTTGGATTGTTCCTGCTTACAGGGATGTTTTGGAGTGTATTATTTCCAATGCTACAAAAAATTGATTGAATTCCTCACATGTGATATTGATTGCTTCACTCGAAGAATGAGGCGACGTTTCTTTTTTTATTATATCCCACAGCGCTTTCTGTTTCTTTCATTGTTACATGAATACTTAATATGAGCTGGCAAAGCATTGTAAAACTTACAGCAATTAAAGGAAGCACCCTTTTCATACTTTTCAAAGAAGTAGAATGTGGGTGAGGACGAGGGTTTGATTTAAATCTAGTATGGTAAGTGTGATTGGAATTATTTTGCGGAAAAAAATTCTGGAAATTTGTAAACAAAGTTCACAAATATAAATAGATGGAAAAGTTAATGTTTTATACTTTTTAATTTATTTTGAGGTCAGGAATCTGTGATTAAGCCACGTCCACGGAATTTAGAGGCGCCCTGTATATTTATAATAAGGAACAGCAAATATTTGTTACTAAAGTCAAGTTTCAACTTAGATTTCAAAAATATTCATCCGCCCTTCCCCGTTCTTCCAGTTTTCCCCATACTGTGCCCTGTGCCCTTACATACCAACCACTTTTACGGTAATAAAAGACGGCGGCATTGGTGACACAGACATTTTTACGGGCGCAGTTGGTAACTTCAACAGAGAGAGAGAAATCCACAACAACGTATTAATGAAACGCTCTCCTCCTTAATTCTCGGGGCCGATTCGACGATGATGAATAAATAATAAAAGAACACCTGGAGAGTCTTAAAGGATGAACTGGATCGTAAAAGATTTTCGTTTGAATGCTCTCTCGCCCGAATTAGTGAGTCAGTTGTGCCCTTTGTGTCAAGGTTAGCACGGATATGGGTCATGCACGCATAACGTTACGTAACCGCGACGGGCAATGAATTCTGATCAAATGGGAGATTTATTGGACAGTTAGCTGTGTCACTTAAATAATGGACTGGACATTATTTCGGCATAGCTCCGGTACAAGTAGGAGAGTTAATGAGAGGTCTTAAGGTAATTTACATTTTAAACACCATCTTGTCATCACCATCACATCACAATCCATGGAATGGAATGGAATGGAATGGAAAGTGAGAAAAAGGTTTTATTATCTGAGTTTCAAAAAAAAGTAAATTAATAATACGTAATCTAGGAATTTATGTAATGAGTCGTTAAAAACACATCTTATGACTCACTTGGAATGTTTAAGAGTTTTTCTTGTTGAATTTTTTTATTATTAATTGAAGTCGACTCTTGTTCGATGAAAACTGTAAGCAAATGGTTTGTAAACCGGACAGATTTAAAATTGGAAAAGCACTCAACGTTTCACTACATTGATAATAGCTTCGTCAGGAGTGAACAAAATCAATCGATTGTGAAACGTTGAATCCAATTTTAATTCTGTCCGGTTAGAGCTTAAAAACCTTTTGCGTAATATTTTTATTGTTGAGAAATTTACAATTTTTTTATTATTAACAGTTCTTCTTGATAACGCATGATATTTTTTTAATTAAATTTAAAGACAAAGGTGTTGACATTATTCCGAGGTCACATTCCACATAAATGTTTCATTAAAAAAAAAAATCAATCAAAAGCCGGCAACCTTACTGACAGCAGCCCTCAAATCAAATTGTCTATTTACTATACAGGGTGTTGAAAAATTCGTTTGCCAAATTTCCAGGGCAAGTAAAAGAGGCCAAAATAAGACTTTTTTGTTATATAACATAGGGTCGGAAATTAATAATTACTTTTTAAGACTGTAAAAATGACTTAATATGACAGAATACTGAAGAAATTATTAACTTACCAAAACGCGGTAATAATATGAATAAAATTTTTGCTATACAGGGTGTCGTAAAAGTTTCCGGGATTTGTTTACACATAATTTTTTGATGTTGATATTTTATTATGTTTTTTCCTCTGCTATACCTTTTCTGTTTTAGGATGGTCCACTATCATCGCAATATGTTTCCGTAGTACGTAAAAAAATACGTACTTAAAAACAAAAGACGATCAAGAAGGGCGGACACTTCAATAAAAGTCGCAAGTAAAGGAATTTAAAACACTTTTAAAAATTCGAAAAATAAAAAGAAACCGAACGATGATCGGTAAAAAACATGACCAGGGAGAAAACTTTAAAAAAATTACAAATGCCATTTTTTTTAATCTTTAAAACAATTATAGTTAAAATTTAAACTAAATCTGAAAACAAATGAATTTAGATGGTATTTATTTTAAAGCGTATTAAAAATTAGAAAAAGGAAAAAACAAACGACATTCGACAAGACAATGATCAACAAGAAAGTGAAGAGAGAGAAACTCTTTAAAAATTTCACGACAGAATTTTTGTTGAATTTTTAAAACAATTTTCTAGGTTATCGTTCAAACTTAAGCGAAGTCTGAAAACAAATGGCGATCAAATGACAACGAAAAGTTGAAAGTGAAAGAAACTGAAACATTTTTAAAAATTGGGGAAAAAAAAATTAAAGAAAAAGTGCAAAAGGGGGAAAATCTTTAGAAAAAGTTGACAACCGACAAAAATTTTCTAAATTTTTTAAGAAAACATGTCAAGGTCATCGCACAAATTTAAACTATATTTAAAAACAAGTGATGATCAATAAAAGTGGTAGTCAATAAAAGTTGATAGTAAAAAAAGTTTTTAGAAATTCGAAAAAATATTTTAAAAAAATAAATAAAACAAATGACGGTCGATAAAAAAGTAATGAGAGAAAAATTTTTTTAAAACAATTGACAACTGACAAAAATTTTGCAGAATTTGAACAGAAAAAAGAAAATTTCAATATCATTTTCAAATTTAAACAGTCAGACAGAGACAGAGAAAGGTAATTGGCGCCCGACG
Organism: Prosopocoilus inquinatus; assembly: GCA_036172665.1. NCBI lineage: Eukaryota > Metazoa > Arthropoda > Insecta > Coleoptera > Lucanidae > Prosopocoilus > Prosopocoilus inquinatus. The sequence goes on along the minus strand of CM069871.1, from coordinate 8,313,840 downwards.
TAAATACAATCGACTACAGACAAAAGATGATCGATTAAAAAATCTACAATCAATTTCTTTTTCTTGGAATTGGGATTTTCTTCTGTTTATCGGAAGCAAAACAAAAAAAAGAAGCAAAATCGCCCAATTGACTAAAACAAATACTCGATTGTAAATTAAAAAAAAAACAAACAAACAAAAGACAATCGATTAGCAAAACTAACATTCGGTATTTGTAAAAAGGGCGTACAATATCGCCAAGGGAAATAATAAGAGACTTTTTTTATTCGTAGTCGACGAAAAAAGGAAGAGAATCAAAAGATAATCGATAACAAACGAAAGAAAGACAAATAACTACAAGCAAATATAATCGACTACAAACAAAAGATCATCGATTAGTAATTTTTTTTGTTAGGAGATTTTTTTCTGTTTATATCAAAAGTAAGAAACAAGTAAAACAGAACAAGAGACAATCGACTTCCAACGAAAGAAGACCCGATTACCAAGCGAAAGACAATCGATTATCAAACAGAAGACGATCGATTATGAAGGAAAAACAATCAATTGCAAAAACTAACAAATCTGACGTTCGGAATTTGTAAAAAGAGAAAAATGCAAAAATCACGGGGGGGGGGGGGGGCGAAGAAAAGGAGTTCTTTTTTCATTTTTTTAACTCAAAGTCGCAGAAAGAAGAAAAATAAACAAAAAAAAGCAAAGCCAGCAAATACAATCGATTGTAAACGATAACGAAAAAAAAAATACAATTTCAAATAAATAAAGTTGAACGTAAATAGCTGTAGAATATAGAATATAAGAAGTTTCAAATATAAGTGGCGCCATCTGTTAATCTGCGATCGCAGTTCCATTTAATTCGTTTTAGTTTCCTGGAAAGAGTTTCAAAATAGCTAAGAGTTAAATTTTTTCTTCGAGAGAGAGAGAGGGAGAGAACTTGAAAAACAATTGAAAAACATTTTCGCTTGGCGCTAGAGTTTTTCTACCTTCAAATTTTGACAGCTCTTGTCACTTTTGTAGAAATAGGATAATCCAGAAGCAATTGCTCAAGTTTGATTTGCTTAGCATAAAAAAATACAATTTCGAATAAATAACGCTGAACAGAAATAGCTATAGAATATAAGAAGTTTCAAATATAAGTGGCGCCATCTGTTTATTTGCTATCGCAATTAATTTTGTTCCCGGGGAAGAGTTTCAAAATAGCTAAGAATAAAATTTCTTCTTCAAGAGAGTGCTTGAGAAACAACTGAGAAGTATTTTCGCTACACATTAGATTTCTGGAGTTTTTCTAACCTAAAATTTTGAAAATTCTTGTCACCAGAAGCAGTTTTGATTAGAATTTTTTTATTTTTGCTTTGTTAGTAATAAATAAATGCAAGGCGCTGTTAGAAATTTTGACAACAGCCCGGCGGCTTCACTTCTAGTTACGCCACTGTTGATCGTCACTAGGAGGCGACTTTTAAGAATCTAACGGCGTGATTATTTTGTTTATCGGACACTTTACTCTGATTGTGGTTAATAATATTTACACTTCGTTTTTATTTATTGATTTATGGCAATTAACCCCGAGGCAAATGTTTTCATGATCTTTCATGATTGAACGCACATCGTATGTCTCGTTTTGAGTTGGAAACACGGAAACCCATGCTCGTATTGTTTGTCTTAAATCTTCCGGCTGCGTACGATCTTATTAGTGCCTTGGGCGTGATTTAACGAGCAAACAACCACTAACCCTACTAGACTCCGCCTTCTTTCAAGTTTCTATAAAATAGTCGGTATATTCTCAAGCGGAATTTAATTTAAAAATTGACGTTAGTTTTCAGGAGTTTTTCTAACTTAAAATTTTGACAACTGTTGTCACCAGAAGCAGTTAGGCAGTTTTGATTTGAATTTTTTCAGTTTTACTTTGTTAATAATAAAATAAATGCAAGGCGCTGTTAGAAATTTTGCAACCCCCGACGGCTTCACTTCTAGTTACGCCACTGCTGACGGTTTTGATACATCGAATTTTAGACCCGAACTTTTAGAAAATGCACTTTGTCACATTCTGTACGGATAGTTTAAAAAGGAGAATTCGTAAGTCAATCGACACTTTCATGTTAAACATGAAATGTCGTACTCATATAGGGGCTGATGTACCGTAAGGAAGTGTTGGGGCCAGTGCTGTATTCTCTTTATATCATTATATGTTTAGCACAAATGTGAACCTTTTATGATCTTGGCAGTGGCAGCTCTTTTTCGGCTGGTTACATTAAACTTACACTAATAAGAGTGCCCGGGGCATGACTTAACGGGCAAACAACCACTGATTCTACTAGACTCCGCCTTCTTTCAAGTTTCAATGCAACAGTCGGTATATTCTCAAGCGGAATTTAATTCAAGAGAAAAAAAATGAAAATAAATTTGCGTGAAATATTAAAAGAATGTGAAAAAGAACCGTTCGGATAAATACTTCCTCTAATTGACCTTTAAACATGTTAGTTACTTTCTAGTACGTCTGACTCACATCAGATGTTATGTTGTTGTAGTAGCTACCATGTATCTATCTGGATCTAGATGAAAGCCACGTGGATCCGTTATTAAATTATTGTAATTGATTAATGGGCTGTATAAACATCAGAGACGACAACTCCCGACAGATTGACGTGCTGCAGTGGCCCGTCTTCGTCCTCTCTTCCTCTTCCGCAGGAGGCAGGCTCGCTGCTGTCCGAAATTCTAAACCGCCTCTAAATATTAAGTTGGCCTTGCCTTCACATAATAAAACAACTGCGCAGTTCAGTGGGACACTGAACCGTTGCAAAACATATTGCAGTCTCATTAGAATCGCTAATTAGGAAGTGTTGTTGTGTTCCTTCGTTTTCCAGAGGCACGTCACGTACTTTCTGACATTTTTAAGAATTCCGGCCGCTCGAATTTTTTCGTTTATCATCGAAAGGCAATCACAACAAAAAGTTCGCCTTCAAATCGAGGTGTTCGTGATTTATTAGCTAATTATGGGTGATTAATTATTACGACTTTTACAGCAGCCTCATAATTAATTAATTATATGTGTTTGTAAAGCACAGAAGCAAAAATTTTTGAATTGGAAAAAAATGCTAATTACAGGCTATTATGTAGGTTACGCGCTACAGCTCAATCCAAACTATTTTTTTATGCTAATTTAAATCGCCGCGTTATTTGTTTATTTATTAAAATAACACGTAATATGAAACACCTTGTATAATACGTTCAGGGTCTAAAACCTTTTTGATCGTATATTACGTACAACAATCGCAGGGGTTCTGTACAATTACCACGTAAATGAACGTAAAACAATGATCTTGGAATTACGTTTGCTATTATACAGGCTGTCCCAATAGTGTGTTCAGGGGAACCATCTCGATAACGACTAATATAAAATTGTTTTCATCTCTACAGGGTGGCTCAACGATGCGTATTTCTTCTGTGAGACTTATGGGAAAAAAATTAGGAAAAAATTCTGTAAAGAATTTTATACTAGACAATACGCGACATATTGTAAAATTAGTTTGAACTGTACAGAGTGATCAGAAGAATGGTGGTTCGTGGAAACTTATTTTCTTTAAAAGGAACACCCTGTATATTTTTAGATATTTGGCCTTTACGAAAATGTGAACAAAATTAAGATATCTTTTTGCATTATACCGAGCGATCGATACCTACCAAACATTCGGTATCTCATTTTTTTTTTTAAACGGAACGACCTACTTTTTATTTCAGAAATGGATGGCACTTAAATGTAACTTTCTGCTAATATAAGGTTATATACCTTTAGTTTTAATAATTTCGTCACTAGAAATTTAAAAAAATTACAAACAAAATTAGATTGAGTTCAATTGTATTCAGTTGTCCTTGACATTGTTTAAATGCCTTGTTTATATTTTAGTTGGATTGAAAAAAATTAGTTTCTGAGTTCCGTTGACCTTGAGACTGTTCAAATGTAATTTTAACTAATCGAAATTTTTTCAAATGTTTTGCTTTGTTTTTTTTTTTAAACTTCTCGTTGCTTTTTAATATTACACTTGCGCCAAAAAGAATTAAATCGAATCGATGAGTGCATAATCGTGTTCAGTCCAAATTTACTATGTTAAGGAAACAATAAATAACATTCTAGATTTCTATTTTAAGTGAATTATTGGCTTAACATTCTTTCAGATAAGGATACCTGAAGCCTCCTGAAGACAATAATTACTTAAAATAAAAATCTAAAAAAAAGTTATTTACAGTTTTCTCAACACAGTAAATTTGCGCTGAACACCGTTATGCACTCATCGATTCATGCCCGATTTCTTCACCTCTTGATAAAGTTATCTGCCAGGTAATAATATCCTCGGAAATTATTATCGATACAATGATTTCCAAGGATAATACCTGGCAGATAAATTTATCAGGAGGTGAAGAAACCGGGCATCAATTGGGTTCGGTTAGTTACATTTCATAAATTTTATTTTTCGTTTTTATTTTCCTTAAGTTAAGTTAAGATTAATTCGACGAAATTTTGAGTTACTTTATTTTTTTTAATTCTTTATTTTACTTTCGCTTCTTTTAATTTTCCTAAACTTTTTGCTCTTGCGAATTGCAGGAAGGTTATAAAACAAATAAGACACTTTCGAAACGAGTTAAAGCCAATTTTTATTATTTACTTGACGTTTCTCAAACAGTTATTCAATCACTTTCGAAAAAGCAAACAATCCTGTTTACGAAGCGTTAAGTAAGTAATAAAAAATAATTTTAGCTCGTTTCTAAAGTGTTTTATTTGTTTTATATCCTTTAATTTTTACTTAAGTTGAGTTCAATTGGGTTGGATTGATCATGAGATTGATCAAGCTTAATTTTACACATTTTTTTTTTGATTTTTGGAATTTTTTCTTATTTTAATAGTGATTTTTCTAGGTTTAAAGAATCGTTTCTAATCATTTTTATAATTTTTAATCAGGTTGTTATCATGTATTGCAAAAATTATAAACATAAACATTTTAAAAATTAAAAATTGTAATAATAATAATAGGTTATGTCGGGTCATCACGCAGCCGAATTTTTATTTACTTAACCTTGTGCCAAAATGACAAACAATAACTAATAATAAATAATAATAATAAAATTAATACGATAGATAAATTAGTTGCAAGTCAGTTTCAATTGCAATGTTCCGTGCCATGGGCAGCTATCTCTGCGCTATTTGGTGTCTCCTCAGCAAGAGAACTCTTCTCATCGTTTTAGCAATCGAACTGATCTGTCCGGGTTATCTCGAGATCGAGTCCACACGTTAACAATAATCTGGGTTGCGTCATCCCGCGACACAATTTTAGGTCAAAAATTGGCCGTTCGATGACGCCACCTAAACCTCAATTAAAAAAAAAAAAAAACAACGTGGTGATGGGATTCGAACCCTTGATGCCAGGGCGACAGCCAAACCGCTTACTGAAATAAAAAGTTGAAAAGAAAGCACTAAAGTGAATCTAAATTTTCAAAAAACAATTTTCTTTAATTATTTAAAAAAATTATGGGATAATTATTTGGATAATGTACGGGACTAATGTGATTTGTTTGGCGTACTTTGTCTTGGGAAGATAAAATCGGTAATATTAAAAAAATTTAAAGATGAAAAGTAATTAATTATGCGTATCAGTTGATGTGGTCTTCAATAATTGAAGAGAACTTGATACAATTTCATAACAATCCAAGTCGATTGCCGAGAAATGCATATTCAGGGCTATTTCGTAAGATTGATACGCATATCAATTGATCTGGTCTTCAATAACTAAAGAGAACTTGATACAACTTCATCACAATTCAAGTCAATTGCCAACCGCCAATTGAAGAGAGATGTATATTCAGAGCTATATCGTAAGATTGATACGCTTATCAATTGATATGGTCTTCAATAATTGAAGAGATCTTGATACAATTTCATAACAATTCAAGTCAATTGCCGACCGCCAATTGAAAAGAGATGCATAATCAGAGATATTTCGTAAAACTGATACGCATATCAATTGATATGGCCTTCAATAATTGAACAATTTAATAACAATTCAAGTCGATTGCCGACCGCCAATTGAAGAGAGATGTATATTCAGAGCTATTTCGTACGATTGATACGCTTATCAATTGATATGGTCTTTAATAATTGAAGAGATCTTGATACAATTTCATAACAATTCAAGTCGATTGTCGACCGCCAATTGAAAAGAGATGTATATTCAAAGCTATTTCGTAAGATTGATACGAATATCAATTGATATGGTCTTTAATAATTGAAGAGATCTTGATACAATTTCATAACAATTCAAGTCGATTACCTACCGCCAATTAAAGAGAGATGCATATTCAGGACTATTTCGTAACATTGATACGAATATCAATTGATAGGGTCTTCAATAATTGAAGAGAGCTTGATACAATTTCATAACAATTCAAGTCGATTGCCGACCGCCAATTGAAGAGAGATGCATATTAACTCGCAATCACACTTGATATGGATTGCAAGTTGTTACGAAATTGTTTACAGAAAACCGATTTTGCAAGGTCACTTGATTTATAGCAATAATTGTTACGTATCAAGTCCATATCAATGTTACAGAAGAGATCCCATTAACTCGATATTATAATTGATGTGATCACTTGATTCATAGCAATAATGGTTACGTATCAAGTCCATATCAATGTTATAGAACAGACCCCATAACTCGGTATCATACTTGATATGGTCACTTGATTCATAGCAATAATGGTTACGTATCAAGTGCATATCAATGCTAGACGCCATTGTCTCGTATTATTATCGTCAGCTAGAGGTATGTGTTCACCCTGTGGTTTTCTTGAACCACGACCATCTTCACTGAGCTACCTGGCAGCAACGCTACTGAAAAGTAAAATAGCGCAAACTTGTTTATTAGTCTAAATGCTAGTTTAAATTGGAGTAATCAATAAAAGAAGGTTCTTTTTTGGTAGATTATAACGAAATATATACTTATAGATAAGAATGCTATAAATTTCTGTAGAATTTCGTGGAAAATAACGAGATTTTTCGGCGAGAACGACCCGGTTGAAAACCGAAACACTTTACCGATTAATTTAAACGGAACGTAAATCATAAAATCGGGCGATATTTTATTTAACAAAGAAATGGCCTCTTTGATAATTCATGGGTTTTTAACCGAGCGTGATATATGGCATTTCGGGCACGTAAACGCACAAATTATAAATGGACCGGACCGCGTACATATCAAAAACGGACGTCGCCCGAAAATAATAGCGCGCAATTAGGCTAATAGCCAAGGAGGAATTTTTGAGAAGCGCGGGCTAACCGAGTTTGGTCATTTTAATCAAATTTCGACGGCGGCGGCCATGTTCGTCGTGGGGGGAGGGGGGGTTGGGGTTGAGGGAGCGAAAAACGCGCAAGGAGAGAACTCCGACCCTTGAATTAAAAAGGAGGGTAGGGGCGCACGGTGGAAGGATTAAAAACGAAGAGCTCGTCAAGGGCTGCACTCGCTAATGCCGTGTCAAAGGGACGCACTGCATGGGGTAGATAAAGAATTGTAGGGAACTAGGGCAGTAGGCGGATAAAAGGGTGTGACTTATACGTAAGTAGGGTGCAAACAATAATAACATCACTCTTTGCGCTCTTGCTTACGCAGTGAAAATATTTTTTTTTTAAATCTATGAACATTAAATAAATATTACACATGTATTACTTTCTCGTGTTTGCATTTTGCCATAATCTTTTATTCACACCGAACAGCTGGTTTCGCAGTCAATAATGTAACCGTCAAGATATAACATGAATAATGTCATCATCACATGGTTTTCCTCAACATCGCTTATATACCATACATATGCAGACTTAGGTCGATGACACATTCGCCAGTCATGCATTAATAAGTCAATTATGTCTTCAACGCGGTCTGTTTTAATTAAAAACATAATTCTATCATACCATCCCTTTTTTTTTCGTTGCTCGTTTTATTTTTCTTTCGCTTTTTTTTTGCATTCAATCTTTTTTCTTTCAATTCCTTTCAATTAATTAATTTATCATCGTGCAATTCGTGTAATGAACTGACGTACCATTAAAACGCTTATGTTTACAAAGTAGATTATTGTACAGTGCCTTTTACGAACAAACAAGACGAAATTACATCAATCTCTTTCTAATAAACTCTTGCAAAACATTAAAGGCAAGAGCCAACAATGTTTTGAGAGTTTTACTGCTCGTAAAAGAACATAAATTAAATCGGAAGTACATAAACTTGAGAACGCAAAATATTGTTTTACAAAAAACTTTTTTCATTTGAATTCGAAAGTTGCAACTTTTTCATTTCGTCTTCTTCTTCTTCTTCCTCCGTTGCGCACAGACTGGGTCCATATTTTTTCTTTTTTTCGAAAACTCAAAGAAAAGCCAAACTCACTTATTTGCGTAAAAAAAAAATAATTAAAATAAAATGGCCGACGTGTACGGGGTGTTCCGAGAGGGTTGGTCCATCCGCCAATCACGAGTCCGCAATAAACAATGCCGGTTGATTCATGCACTTCAATCAAAACGAAAGGGTTACAAACTGATGAGGTCATTCGATTGGGGGTGGTATAGGGTATTGATGTGATGCGAAATATTGTTCGGAACGGGAGAGAGGAGAGAGAGAGAGAGAGAGAGAGAGAGAGTATTTACCGGCCGGCGTTGAGCGATGTTTTAATTAACGCCCGAAAAATATTACTTTTGCTCATTTGTGAACGTAAAGGGCTTTTTGAAGCCCTTAATAACTTGCTGCAAGGATACTCAAGTATTTAAGTGTAGTAGATGCGGGTCAGAGGCGGCCTTAATAGTTGCGAGGCCCCGGGTGAACAATTTTTGCGGGGTCCCTGGGGTATGAGAAAAGTTCATCTTCTTTGCATTATAAAAAGCAGAAAATGCTAATTAAAAAAAAAAAAAACAGGTAAAGTAGTTTCACGTGACTGTTATTTGACATGTTTCAATTTTTAAAATACGTCATTATTTGAAAATGTGAAATAAAAATGAAACTATGTATGGAAAAACAAAGAAATGAAATAAAAATATGACTATGAAATAAAAATGTAACTACAAATTGAAGATATATCAAAAAAAGAAAAAAATCCAAATAAAATATCCGTCAAATCTAATCTAATCTAAACAAAAACAAAAGACGATCGTGGATGAAGAAAAGACAAAAATGAAAATGTACGTATAAAACTAGGAATAAGTAAAATCGATATAAATATTGACAACCAAACATTTAATCTGTAAATATTAAAAATCAAAATGAAATATACTCAAACTGAATAAATGAAAAAAAAAAACAAACAACAAAGTCAATCAACTGGTGATTAAAAAATGTAAAATCGTATCAAATGAAGTCAAACGAAAGAAAAAACAAAAAATAGAAGATGATAGACGAAAATAAAAATTGCATAAAACAAAATTAATTGTTAAATGTTAAAAAGATATAGATCAATTAAGGGTCAATAAATGAAACCGAAGTGGATAAAAGGGAAAACAAAAATGGCGATCGATCAAAGGGACATTGTAATCCCTTTCCTAAATTCAAATCCAGTAAATTAAAAGAAAAACTGAAACAAAAGACGATCAATTGATAATAATCAATAAATAAAATAAAATCGCATAAAATAGAAAACAAAAAATTAAAAAAAAAATAAATGTAATGCGATCGAAAACTGCTACAAAAAAGTGAAAATTGTGTTTGTTAGGTTGGATTGGGTGCTATGTGTTGGTAAGGCCTGCCTCATTTGTTCTTCTTTCCGACGACAATTTGACATTTAAGGTTTTGAGGTTATCCAAGGCGCGTGCAGTTTTATTTTTATTTTACATTACGTTATGACTAAAACAAATATTTCAAATTTCAATTAAGATTTAAATCAGGCTAAAAGTCGCTGCTGTTGTTAAAAATTGAAGAAAAAAAATGTTAACTGTGTAAAACAAGGACGTCGATAAAAACGAAAACGACAATCGATGATTGCGCTCGTTCCAAGTCAGTTTCGTGGCGAACTAACCGTTTAACTCGATTTGAAATAAAACATCCGACATTATGCAAATAAAAGAAAGTTCTTTTGTTTTGTTTTATTTCTGAAAAGAAAAAATTTAAATAACTTTTAGTTCGAGTTAAGTTAATTGTGTGTTTTGGAAAAATGCCCAAATACATCGCGATACAACAAAGTGATTAAAAAAAAATATGTTGGTATCATCTGCTTTGTTTGTTCTTTTTTCGACCAGAATTTGACGTTTAACGATTTGAGGTTATGCGACGCGCTTCCAGATTTATTGTTGCTGTAAATTATATGAATTACATACGTTATGATTAAAAAGAAAAAAAAATCAATCAAGATTTAATGTATGCTGTAAGGTCAAGTTAAAAGTCACTGTTATTAAAAAATTAGGAAATATAATCTCCACTGCGTAAAACACAGGCCGTCGATAAAACAGAAACAGAAAACGAAAACTAATCTATCTAATAAAATGCAAAAAAAATCTCGTTTTGTTTTTCTTTAAAAAAAAAAAAACTTCAACAAAATAACATTTAACGATTGTAGGTTGTGCACCAATATACTTGCTGATTTATTTTTGGTTTTTCATATAGAGCACACACGTTTATAATAATATCTAATAATAATTATTATAATAACTTAATAAAATATAAAAAATAATAAAATTTCAAGGCAGTTTTGTAACAGCGTAGCATGGGTTTTGGGTTATTACCAAAAAAAGATTCGTGGTTTATAAAGTTTTCACTATCTTAATTGTTTTTAGATGCACGCGCACGCGCACCCCAGACTTAAGTTACGTTTCCCTCCGAAAGAGGGCGACACTACACGACGTGCTATAACAGTTAATTACAAATGCCTTGAAACGTCAAATACAAACAAAAAATTACAAACAACTAAAACTAAACTAAACTAAAATTTAAACTAAAACATGCAACAACAACAGGAGAATAAAAAAATAATAATAAATTAACTAAAGGAAAAAATTTAATAATACATAATAAAAATAATAATAATAAATAAAATAAAATAAATAAATAAAAGAAGTAAAAAAATATATATTTTCGTGTTAAATAAATAAAAAAAAAGTAAAAGAATATATTTCAGTGTTAAATAAATACTTAATATATATGTCTCTAACTAAAATAACAACAGTTTCTGCTATACCCTCAACGAGAGAATTTTTGAGAAATTTATTTGCTTTTAAAAATGCCTCAAGGTTTTTTTATCTTCTTTAGAAGCCGCATGACTTGCAGACAGATTTATCTCCTCCTCATTTTTAATACTGCAGAACTTTTTGCCCTTCTTTTACCGAAAGATTTTTCGTGGTTTTGAAAAACTGATTTATTTTTTATTTTTTTGCAGTTTCATTTCCTTTTCGTATATTTAAATGCACTCTCGTGCATGCGTTTCTTTTTAATGAAAAACACTGAATTTGAAAGCTTTATGATAAGCAAAATATAAACAAGGGCGAATTTAAACACGGTCTGTATGGGTGCAGCCCAGGGCACCGTTCAATCAAAGGGCCCCTTCGTGGTCAAAAAATAGAAATCTAAACGTTTTAAAAAGTTTCAATTTTTTTTGGATATGTCCTGATTTTTCAAAGCCAACCTCCCGATTTACGAAACTTAGAAGTTGGCGGCAACCTTGGCCGAAGCATCTCAAGCCTGATTACTTCTAAACACGCGAATCTAAAAATGTACCTCGGTCACGGCATGCGAAACTGGAAACGTACCTCAGCTACAGCATATCGCCGAACTACTAATGACGTTTCCTGTTACTATTTTCAGAGAAGTGAAGTGACCAGTCTTAAAAAATTGCAAAGATTCAAGTTTGACAAGACATTGTAAACTTGGTTTGATTCAACCAAAGGGCCAGATTTTTCGAAGACAACGTTCCGATTTACGAATCTCCTATCTTGAAATGTACCTCGGCCACGACATTCGAATCTTGAAACGCACCCCAGCAATAACATACGTACCATACTAATGGAGTTAGTGAAATGCAACGTTGCATGCACTCACCCAAAAAATAAAGAGAGACAGAAAAGAGTGGTATTTTCTTATGTGGGAACCACTGCAGACGATTGGGAGTTTAATGTAATAATTAATTTCTTGTCTGGTTTAACATAAATTATATTATAATCCATAACTATTAATAAAAATAATTTAAATAAGAAATAATAATTTCCCGCTCGTAATTTATTATTGAATGGAAACATTGATTAGCAGCAAATTATAATAATTATTGACGTGAATTTTTATACTCGTGTGTTTGTTTTTTTTTTTAATGTTTTGCGACGCAGAAAAACGAAATGCAAGAGAACAGACTGGCATACAATTATCTATTCAAGAGATATGAGTAATCTCGCTTCGCTCTGTGGTGGTTAACGTGCGCTGCTCCACGTCGCGTCGCCGCCACTGCCCTTCGAAAGAACGAAAACTAGGTCATTAGTAGCTATTCTTATTAATTTTACTGCATGTGGTCGCAATGCAAATTGCACTGCTGCCAATAACAAAATGCGTGCCGTTACTATTATTGTACTTACCACCCGTGCAATTAATTAAAGAGCTCTGCGAAGAGGTGTATGTACAGTCATGTTTTTTAGTAATGTCTCCCCTAGAAATGCCTGACCCTTACAATAGTACATTCATACTATAATTTATGTATAACAACAAATAAATAAATAAATAGACAGATAAGAAAATCATCAAGTAAGTAAACAAATACTAAATAAAAACATGAAATAAAATTCAACTCTTGTTTGTTTACCCGTTAGATAGCGACTTGAAATTTTCCTGGGGAGTCATTACTTTTGATTATGACCGTACATAGGTACAATAATGATTACTGCCGATGTTAATTGTTGTTCTGGGAACGCATTCGTATTTACTAGGCGAAAAAATTATATTTGCATGGCACTGCAATTGTTTTGGTTCCGAATGATGCAAGAGTAATTATTACTAAAGAAATTTAATCGACGTTGTTTATTTATTCTCTCCTCCAATTAAATCAAACCCCAGACAAAACAAAATTAATCTCAATGTTACAGAATCAATATTACGCACGCGGCTACATAATTGTTTGTTAAAATGAGAAAGTCAAGAAGCTATCTTATTATTATTCGAAAGTTAAATTAAAAAAAAAACTGGTTGTATTGTGTGGTTCTCCTTAATAAAAAAAACAACATAAATATTTTTCTGCTTTAAAAAAATATATCGAGAAATTAGATTGATGCATACAGGCTGTTAACCGATTTTTGTAACGTAGCACGAGTAAGACAAATGAAGAAGCCTATTGCATGAACAAAGACAGAAGAATAGTGCGCAATCAATTTGAAGTTAAAAAACAACATAAATATTTTTTTTGCTTTTTAAAAAAAATATTGAGAAATTAGATTGATGCATACAGGCTGTTAACCGAATTCTGTAATGTAGCATGAGTAAGACAAATGAAGAAGCCTATTGTATGAACAAAGACAGAAGAATAGAATAGCGCGCAATCAATTTGAAGTTAAAATAAAAAAAGATTTTAAGGAAAGTCGAAAAACCAAAAAATGTTAAAAATTAATTATATTAAAAATGAAGGAAGTAAAAATCGTTAAGAATTTAAATGCAATATTTTAAACTTTAATAAAAAAGGGTTCAATCCAACCCAACCCAAACCAACTGAACCGAACCTAAATAATGAAGCCAGCCCAAGAAGAGAATTTTACAATAGATAAAAAACGTAAGAAATGATTAAAAATCGAAAATTAAACTGTAGGAGATTGAAACAAGAAATCTTAAAAATTAAAAAAAATAAATAATATAATATAATTTTTTTGAATCACAGTCACGTATTTTTTTCGTTATTCGTTGCATTAACGTTTTCGACAAATTCGAAAATGTTAATAATAAAATAGTATATTTTTTTTAATCATAGACATGTATTTTTTTTGTTTTTGTTTTTTTTTGTTTTCGACAAGGTTCTTTTTTTGTCATCTTCAGATTGATTGATTATGTTCTTGAGTCACAGCTTGACCAACTCATGTGTGTTTGTGTCCATGTGACTCAAAAACTTAATCAATACATCTGAAGATGACAAAAAAAACCTTGTCGAAAACAAAAAAACAAAAACAAAGAAAATACCTGTCTATGATTAAAAAAAATATATTGTTTTATTATTAACATTTTCCAGTCAAGAATTTATTAAATTTATTAGGAAAAAAAATTAAAATCATAGAAAATTTAAACACAATGTCTTTAAAAATTAAGAAAAAAAAAGTATTTCAAGGTCAACGGAACTAAACCGAAGCTAACCGAACCCAACCGACCCTACTGAACTAAACACAAATAAATCGAATTTCGTATACAAAATGTGAAATATTAAAAACGCTTCAGGGTTAAACCAACCCAACTAAATTGAACCCAGACGAAGAAAATATATTTTAAAAAAAAAATTAAAATATAAGAGAGGATTAAAAATCGAAACAAAAATATACTATATTGAAAATTTTAAAGAAATAGAAAAATTAGAACAACTAATCCAATAGTTTCTTTAATTGTAGGAGAGAGATGACCAATTTGAATACAGACGGAAGAATTTTACAAAAGATAAAAAGTAAAAATTGAAACAAAAAAACATTAAAAAACATTGAAATGTCAAACTAAAAAATTGAAAAGACAATAAAAAAATAATATTTAAAAATGTTACGAAGTCAACCCAACCCAACTAAATTTAACTCAACCGAAGAAAAGATTTTTATAAGAATATTAAATGTAAGAAATGATTAAAAATCGGAACAAACCCAAATAATGAATTTCGCGCACAAAATGTGAAACATTAAAAACGTTTCAAGGTCAAACCAATCCAATTAAAGTAAACCTGAAGTGAATCCAACCCAAGAAAGAAATTTTACAAAAGATAAAAAAGTAAGATGTTATCAAAAATCAAAATGAAAGTATTAAACATTTTAAGGAAATTTGAAGAAACTCTGAAAGATTGAAACAAGAAATTTTAAACTTAAAAATTTTAAATTAAACATTTTAAGGAAATTTTATGAAACATGAAATGTTAAACTTAAAAATTTATACAAAAAATCCAAAAAAATAAAATTCAAAAGACTTGACGAGATCAAGCCAACCCGACTAAATTGAACCCAGACGAAGAAAAGATTTTTATAAAAAAATATTAAAATGTAAGAGAGGATTAAAAATCGAAACAAAAATAAATATTGAAGATTTTAAAGAAGCAGAACATTTAGAAAGTAGAAATTTGAAACGAAAAATGTTAAAAATTAATTAAAAACAAGCCCAACTAGTCCAATAGTGTGTTTAATTGTAGGAGAGAGAGAGATGATCAATTTGAATACAGATGAAAGAATTTCGTTTCTTGAAGAAGATGCCACATTTGTATCTTGTTTAAACCTCTTCCACGTTTAAGAATAATTATTTAGTTAATTAGTTAATGCAGAATAACTGTTTTCAGAACTATTACAAGAACTACTCTATTTATTCTTGCACATAGATCGCACATTTTCTTTCGCTCTTTTTTTACCTCCTTGATCTTTACTTGCTTCCATCTTTTTTCTTATGCGTTATTAAAAGTATGCTTCTGTTTTTTCTTTTGATTTTTTTTCTTGTTATGTCTTTTCTCGTTTTACGTCTATTTACTTCCTTGATCTTTTGCACTTTTCTTTCCGTCTCTTTTTTACGATCACTTCATTTCTCTCATATTTTATATTTGGATTGCATCTATTTGTTTCGACTTTTCGTTTCTCTTCTAGTCAACAACCAATTTTTATTTAACAAAGCATTTACAGATAGATAACTGAAATAGTTTCTTATCGCTCCGTGAGCTAGGTGTGGACGACTGCCCCATTTGCCCCACCTTGGCTACGCCCATGGCTACGTTACAGAAATCAATTAACAATCTGTATGCATCGATCTAATTTTTCCATCATCTTTTTCTAAAAAAAAATTATGATTTCTCGCTTAGATTTACGAGCGAATATTGGCTTGTGGTAGAGAGTCCTTCATTAAGTGTAATTTGTGGTAGTCTTCAATGATGAAGAGCGTTTTGAAACCTAATGAAATAATTACATCGAAGTTTCGATTTAAAAAAAAAATTATAAACGTAAGCTTTTTCGTCTCGCAATCACAATCAGTCAATTTATAATTTGACGTGATTCATTTGCTCCACTCCATTGGTTTCGTTTAAAAATCTCCGACGACGATGACGCTGATTAATGGTTTTTCCGATCACGCGAACAATCGCGTGGAGTTTTTTCTTTTTTTTTTAATTACCGGTATTTATGGCATTAGCGACCAGAAGAACCCTTCCACTCTTCACTCATTAAGAGACGACTGATTGCTGCTTTCCTTCGGTGATGGTGATTTTTCCGGAATGAAATTAAAATTTCTAATAAATCTGGAAAGAAGGAAAGAAGAGGAAGTTCCTCCTCGATTAATTAAGTGCGCGGAATTGGATTCGAGTAATTACCGGGGGGCGGATTTTTGCGTCGCACTTTGTTTTTTTTTTAAATAAATAAATTAATAAATAAATGGGTCGCCGCGTTTGTTTTGTTTCGTCATTGAAAGTAAAAATATTCTGGAATTCCCTCCAGCGCATACGAAAAAATGCCCGGGCGGGCGTTTTCTTTGTCCCGCGCGCGCGCTCTAATTTTAAACCGAATGTGTAAGTAGTACACGTATTAATTTATTTTTACGCTTTTTCTTCTTCGTCTTGCACATGAGCTTTTGACTTATGAGCTTTTGGCTTATTACGAGCAGCGCGACCGCGACGAAAAACATAAAAACGTCGAAATGGCGAAGGGTTGATGATGTCACGTGCTATACTCCAGAGAAGTTCAAAGAGCGCACTTTTTTTAAATTTAGACTTTCTTATAACATACATAAGTATAAGGCCCCGTTTTAATATTTACGGGAAATAAATCAACGTCGACGTTTCTATAAAATAAAATTCGATTTTAACGGCGCGAGAACAAGGCGAAATTTTAACGAGCGAACAAAAAACTTGTTAAATAATAATAAAAACGGCGAAGGCGACGCAGTAAATTTCGATGTTTTGTTTAAGTATCGGTTAAGTTATTGCGCTGCCCGTTGATTGACTGACCTAAAAATTAACGCTATTTCAAATTATTACGTCGGGCCGCCATTTTGAAGCAATAACGTCATGGAACAATGATACGGCGAGCCACTCCACGCAAGTAAACAATCCCCAAAAAAAAAATTATAACATTTTTAAACCGTCCACAAACTGCAGGAAAATATTGAAGTTCTCAAAATGTTTCCCGTCGTAACCAGCCTATGTTTTCAGAAATTGGAACGAAATAATAAGGGAAGTTAACATACTATCGTTCTATGGGATTATTGATTGAAGAATAGAAAAGACAAAGCCGGGACGACAAAATAACAGAAATGGGAAGAAGTAGCGGGAATAGTAAGGAAGAACGAAATTAAATTATAGAATTCAGCATCTGCTCAAATTATCTATAATTATAATAAGTTATTTCGAGCCCAATTCCCATCCGGCTTTCTAATAAGAGGAATAAGAAGAGGAAGGAAGAATTAACACAAGAAGAAATAAAATCTAGGTAGGTAAAGCCACCTTCCTTTTGAATTTAGGGAGATATGCACAAATGCAAATATTCCACAAAGAAAAATCGAATTACGGAAAATTATTGATCAAATATGAATAATATATCATTAGTAAAGCTGTAAAATATTAACGCCATCTACATATTTATTGACCAAAATACAAATAATAGTCCACCCCTGTTAGCACCTGATGGCGTTAATTTCTTACAACTGTACTGAACTATAAACAGTCGAAATAATAATAAGCCTATCTGAGACCGGGCGATTTGATCAAATTATTATTATTATAAAATTATAGAAAAAGAAGGAACAAGAAAATACAAAAGACGATCGAAACATGTTTTTAAATAAAATGAAAAAATGAAATGTTTCTAAATAAAATGAAAAAAGAAACACAGAAAAAAATAAAGAAGGAACAAAAACAAATTTCAGAAACAAAAGACGATCGCTTTAATTTTCGAAACAGGAAAATCAATCGAAATAATCAAACTCGAAGACGCAATTGGAAGTATTTTGGGAAGGATTCTCGATTTATGAAACTAAAGTGATCGCTTAAACTTAAAGAACAAAAGATCAGTAAAAATAAAGAAAAAAAAACTAACCCTGAAATGGACAAGAGCAAATCGAAAAAAAAAATCGGAAAGAAAATTAAAATAAAACAAAATAGCAAAAACAAAAGACAATCGAACGATTTTGCTAAAAAAAAATGAAAAAACCAACACAGAATGTCCCTGCGCAAGCAACAAACAAACAAATTTCAGAAACAAAAGACGATTGCTTTAATTAAAAAAAAACAAGTCTCAAACCCAATTAAATTAAAAATCGAAGACAAAAATGAAAATATCTTTCTTTTTTCGAAATTTTTTTTTCTTGCAAAAAAAACAAAAACAAAAAACGCGATTCCTCAACTTTAAACCAAAAAAAATACTTAAAATAAAAAAAGAACTAACCCAAATTTGGACAAAAAAAAAAGACAAATTGATAACAAAACAGGAAAAGGTAACTAAACGTACGTTAAACAAAAAAAAAAACAAAAGGCGATCGAACGATATTGTTAAAGGAAATGAAAAATGACTTGCGTAAGCAGTGAATAAAAAAAAAACAAATTTTTTAGAAACTGAAAATATCGATGTATGAAATCAATCAAAATAAAAAGAACGCCTAACACCGGACGAAGGAAAGTTGAAGGAAAAAATCGAGCGCTTAAAAAAAAGGAAAACGGAAAAAGAGGGAAACAGAATATTCTTCTCGCACGCAACACGCAACAAACAAAGACAACAACAAATCTCACAAACAAAAGACCATCGCTCTAACTTAGATCAATGATACAAGGATGTTAATAATAATATAACACTCGTGTTTTAATAAATTAAAAAAAAGCGATGAATAATCGTGACATATAAAAATTAAATTGTACGATTGAAAATACGCAGATGAATAAAAAGTAACCTGAGTAAAGATGACGTAATTATAAAATAGAAAAAAAGAAAAAAACAAAGGAATGAATAGGACGTTGAAATTTGTATATTTCCATAATTTCAAACGAGAATTATCTTATTTCAGTAAAATTTTCTCCTAAATTCAAAAGGAATACCGCAAGCAACAAACAAACAAATTTCAGAAACAAAAGACGGTCGCTTTAATTAAAAAAAAAAAGAAATCTCAAACCCAATCAAATTAAAAATCGAAGACAAAAATGAAAATATCTTAGCCGGCATTCTCTTTTTTCGAATTTTTTTTTTCTTGCAAAAAACAAAACAAAAAACGCGATTGCTCAACTTTAAACCAAAAAAAAAATACTTAAAATAAAAGAACTAACCCTGACTTGGAAAAAAAAGAAAAGGCAAATTGACAACAAAATAGGAAAAAGTAACTAAACGTATGTTAAAAAAAAACAAAAACAAAAGGCGATCGAACGATATTGTTAAAGGAAATGAAAAATGACTTGCGTAAGCAGTGAATAAAAAAAAACAAATTTTTTAGAAACTGAAAATATTGATTTATGAAATCAATCAAAATAAAAAGAACGCCTAACACCGGACGAAGGAAAGTTGAAGAAAAAAATTGATCGTTTAAAAAAAAGGAAAACGGAAAAGGAGGGAAACAGAATATTCTTCGCGCACGCAACACGCAACAAACAAAGACAACAACAAATCTCACAAACAAAAGACAATCGCTCTAACTTAGATCAATTATGCAAGACGTTAATAATAATATAACACTCGTGTTTTAATAAATTTAAAAATAAAAATAATAAAAACGAAGAAAAATTAAATAGTACCATTTAAAACACGCAAATGAATAAAAAAATAACCAGAGTAAAAATGACGTAATTATAAAGTAGAGAGAAAAAAAAACAAAGGAATCAATAGGACAGTGAAATTTGTATATTTCCACAATTTCAAACGAGAATCATTTGATTTCAGTAAAATTTTCTCCTAAATTCAAAAGGAACACCACTTTGCCTGCACTTGTTTTATTTCCTTTTGTGTTAATTCCGCCAACTTGAAGACTTCCGAGATCAAATTTGGCACAAATTCATTTCGCATCAAGCAGACGTGAATTGCAAAATGTGAAATCTGAATTTCAAAAATGTTTGGTCCATTATACGTATCGAGAACTCAATCCGGGGACAGACTGTATGGCGATTGATTTGAAAAAGTGAAACGAAAACGTCGTTAAAGCCCCATCTATAACTGAGTAGATGAACCGACGCGTTTGCAGTAATGATTTTGAATTGATCTTGGTATGTTTGTGATTGTGGCCCTATTTCTTTACTTATAGATAAATTTATCTGCCAGATGGTATCCTCGGAAACTATTATCGATACAATGGTTTCCAAGGATTATACCTGGCAGATAAATTTATCAGGAGGTGAAGAAATCGGGCACTTACAAGATAAATAAAATTTCGAAGCAAGTCAAATGTATTTCAACCTGGCAAGCGATGTTATAATGTATTTTTTAATTTCCAGTCCAGTTCAAGTCCAAGGAATCGATTTCTGATGATTTTTGTTTGCTGGAAAGGTAGAATGACTCACTAAAATACCTTCATAATTTTTTCCTTTTTCGAAAATTCATGTTTTATTTCGCAGATGAGTTACTGTGTGATGATCAAAGAACCATAAATTCCAACCGTCCGCCTCTTTCAAGCCCAAAGCAGGAAAAAGAGCTTCTCAAGTTAGTTTGAAGATGGCTTCATCACTGAAGAGGTTTTTGACGTCAGAAGTCATTTACGTACGTGATTTGAACGAGCGCGGATAAGATTGTGAAAAAATAAATACTTATAAGACACACGCATAAGATTCCATAAAAATCATTTCGATTCAATGGTTATGAAATAAATGACCCTTGGTAGAAGCTAGAGTCATCCGCTCTCTGATCATCACAAACCTTAAAAATTAATTAGGAAGTAAGTTGAAAATCTAACGGGATATGGTCACTGGACGATTAGTAAAAGGCAACTCCTTTGTTTAAGGCCTCAATATTTCGTTGTATTTAACAACTTCATCAGGAGGTTTACTATAAAGTTAACAAGAGGTTAAATAATCCAAATTTTAAGGTTACACTACTTACAACTAGAGATGGATGAATTGGTCAACAAATAAAATCATTGAAGCCACAATTGGGCTGTGATTACATGTTAAAATTACAAGAAAAATAAAAACGTCGTACAACGTTACTTAAGTCAGACATGTGCACAAGAACAATGGCGGAATTGGCGGTAATTGTCAAGGATCAAGTAACCAACTGAAGAACTTAAGAAAACTAATTACCCTAAGTAACGAAATGAGGGAAGTTCAAAAAATATTTTTAACAAACCTAAGAATATGAGCATAAATGTTGCTGATGTTGTCAATATCCGACCTGAAATTGACAGAATGTTCATTCTTTTGAATATGAATCATTTCTAAGAAAAGTCTGTTCTTTATATTTTTTTCAAAGGTTAAAATGCTAGTATTGTCAAAATCAAATCGGTGATCACTTTCCACAGCATGAGATGCCAAGGCACAAGCTACCTTCCCTGTTCTAATGTCGTTTTTATGTTGGGAAATGCGATTTTTTAACCATTGTCCCGTTTGCCCAATGTATTCTTTTTCGCAATCAGTACATAGTATTGAGTAAACTAGACCGCTGTTAAACAGAAAAGGTGTCTTGTCCTTTGTTTTAGTGAAAACACTATTGATAGTATGATTATTGTATTGTATAATGTTCAAAAATTTAAAATCTATAAAAATATTGATGGCTTTATTACTTAGGGAGTTAATGTGTATTGATTTTCTGAATTTCCTATCATTGTTGTTATCATCCAGATGACATGGTAATTTGTTGTTTTGGTAAATTAATCTGTAAGTTAATGCTATGGGGAAACCATTATTAGTGAAAAGTTTGAATAGATTATCTAAATTTTCTTTCAGAAAGACCGGATGATTAATATGAGTAACTCTGTTTTTCATTGAAATAATTACATTCATTTTTTATTTCATTGTATGGCTAGAATGAAAATTAATATATCTGCCAGAGGCTGTTGGTTTTTGATACCAGTTTAGTCGTATACTCTGATCTTCCATTCTAATTACTTGTGTGTCAAGAAAAGGTACACTGTTATTTTTCTCTTCTTCAATAGAAAATTGTAGGTGTTCATTAAAACTATTGAAAGTGATCAGAATATATTGCAACTGGTCTACAGGAATTGCAGTAATCAAATCGTCAACATATTTATAAATAAACGGAAGTTGAAACGTTAATTTATCTATAACAAAATCTAATAATTTGTCCATCACCATAAAGGCTAATATGGGACTAATGGGGTTACCCATAGGTACACCGAATTTTTGTAAGTAAATTACATTATTGAATGAAAAATAATTGTTGTTAAAAATGAAATTCAAACACTTTAAAAATTGTTCAAGAGTGAGTTTACAATAAGGTTCGATCCTGTGCCAATTCTCTGTGATAATTATCAACAACCAAATCAATTGGAATGTTAGTAAACAGTGAAACTACATCTAGCGAAATCAACACATAATCGTTTGGAAGAATGACATTTTTCATTTGATCTACAAAGTTAAAGGTATCTTTAATATTGTACCTAGTTTTTAAACTGAAGGCTTTATTAAGTATTTCTGACAAAAATTTGGCTAAATTATAGGTCGTGGATCCGACGCTACTGACTATGGGTCTCAAGGGCACATCTGGCTTATGTATCTTAGGTAAACAGTAAAGTTTAGGACAAATTGAGTTGTAAGTAACTAGTTGTTTGAAACTGTCAATGTTTATATTTTCGGTTTGTTTCAACTGTTTAAGAATTTTGTTAAGTTTAGTTTGCACACTACTAGTAGGGTCTTTGTTGACCTTAACAAATGCTTCATCCTCCTGCAACAGCTTATTGACTTTATTATCGTAGTCGCTTCTGTCCATGACCACAGTGACATTGCCTTTATCGGCTTTCAAGATGCAAATTTGAGGGTTATTCTTAAGAAAATTCTTAGTTTTCCTAAGAATTCCTTCATAGTCTGACGGTGGTCTTTCCCATTGTAAGGAATTGGTAATCACATTAGTGGCTCTTGCTCGGACAATGTTTTTTTCTTCCTGTTCAGGAATGTAACCTTAAGATTTAGATTATTTAACCTCTTGTTAACTTTATATTAAACCTCCTGATGAAGTTGTTAAATACAACGAAATATTGAGGCCTTAAACAAAGGAGTTGCCTTTTACTAATCGTCCAGTGACCATATCCCGTTAGATTTTCAACTTACTTCCTAACTAAGTCTTTGGTCGTGACTTAAAAAAGATTATCTTAAAAATTAAGTTCATTTTCTTGTTCGTTTCTGCTCTAAATCGCTATTTAATACCTCCCCGATGTGCATTTCTTGATTCGCATACTTTCCTTCTTCACCTTTATTTCATTTTTCTCGTTTGCCGCCTCAATTTCCATCTAAATTACAGTATACTTTTGCCATAGTATTTAATAAGCGCTGCAGAAGATGATGGTACGTCGTCGGTTTTAATTGCAAGCTTCTGGTTCTTCTTGCAGCTCGCGTAAGGTAGAAAAAACTCCTCTGCGATGAGGACGGGGATAGTTTTTTGCATCCTCCTCTTATTTTAACAGGAACAACAAAATGCTGCCAGATGATAAACAGGAAGACGTACGTTTTCGTGACTCGCCGCAATCATTCATATTATACACAAAACGCTGTTTTATTGCAGCCCGCCGGCGGCCTCTAAGTAAGAGGAATTTCTTTTTCTCTTTGTTTGTATGTTTCCCCGTTCGAAATCTATAAACTTGATAAATTGTTGTAATACAGTACATTTCCTATGCAAATACGGGGGTGTATGTTTTAAAAAATGCGCCGCCGTCCAATTTTATGGTAGGCCATCATTCTTATACGTTTACGTTAGAGGCGGAATCGATACGTTTAAGTTATTCGTCAATGTATCAATGAATTTATTGCGCGTGCTAATAACGAGCTCACACCCTGTAGATATGCTCTGTAAATCAACGCCTATTTTAAAACGTGCCGCCTTAAATTTTTTTTTGGAGGTAGGCAACCCATCGTATTTCCGTGCTTAATAAGTAGAATAAGATAAATAAGAATTAAATGTGTATACAGGGTGTCATTCATTAATTGAATTATTTAATTCTAACTTCTTCCCGTTGGCAAATTTCGATTAAACCGACTTGCCTGCAAATTGATTCATTTAAAAAAGTTAAAAATAAATTCAGCAACGGTCCGGTCCGCAATATAAAAAGTGTGTCAAGGAACAATAAGCGCTAAGTGCCGCCGAAAAATAAATAAATCAATTGCAGTTTATTCCCCGAGTTACATGGCACACAGTCGTTTATTGACATCTTTGCCCACCCGTTCCAGCACTTTATCAATTTTCTTATTAAACCGAATACATAACCGTCCATTATTTCATTAAGGCGATTCTACCACCTACCACGGTAATTATACAGCGCGTACGCGTCTGATAATCATAAATCGCAGACGCAAACGTTAGGCGGACACCACTATTAAGTTAATACGGCCTTAACTCATCGTTTCAATATGTCTAATGGCCAATTACCGATTTTATAATACCACCATCGACGGTTTCTACGTAATGAACGGCCAGACCATATCACCACGTGATCACATACAGTCAAGTTCATTATTAAGGATAGGATTAGAATAAGTACACGCCATCGTTTCAGTAGCGCCGTAAAAATGCATCGAACAGGCACCTCGTGTAATGGGACGGTGAAAATAATTTACGGCGTTCTTACTGTATGATGCAAAGTGGCGATATATTCCGGAGATCGAACTACAACTGGTCAACTAATTACTCTAAATATCTTTCAACATTGAAACAAGAAGACTTGATTGCATCACTGTAATTTTTTATTGCGGCAATATTGCTCTGTTTTTTGTTATACTGAGTAACACCGTCGCTGTAGCGGCGTTAATTGTCTCCGCCGTCCTCGCGTTTGTTTACACGCTACGGTCTAATATCTTATATTGCCCGCTTCATTAGAATTTGAACCGCGCAAAATATATTTCCCCGATATATATTCATTATTTTTTGATCACCCGCTAGATATCCTTTTTTGGTACGAACACAAGGAACATGCAAAACGTGGATCCATCACATCAAATACAAGAAGTTCAAACACGTGTTCAAAAAATAATAAAAAAAAAACGTAATAAAAACGAAAGGCAGGCATCTCATCTCCGGAACACCGCCTCGGATCCGATTGAAACGTTGAATGCACAGGAGAGCGCAGTTGGACACAAAGAAGAGGAGAGCGCTTTTCAAAAGAAGGGTTGCCGAGAGAAGGAGGTCAGGAGTGCTCTCCTTATTCCGGAAGTGGGTTAGGTCCGTCGTTATTTCACGCAAATAAATCAGAGTGACATTAATTAAACAGCGGGAACGACAACACGAGAAAGGGGGACGTGGGGAGAAACCTTACACTTTTCATTATTTTCTTCAAACAGTGGCGGAAACAAGACGACAAAAGTAAACGTTGATTAAAACATCTGCATTGAATAAATAAATAAATACAAGATCCTTACTTATTTATCACTTCGTATTTGGAGTACTTTAGTGATTGGCAATGATTTTTTTAATTTGCTTTTTTGCTCTATACCTTCATCGCTACGATGACTATTATTTTTCACTTGAAACGCTAGTTTTTATTTTAATTCTAGCTGAGCAACAATTTCTACCAAAAAAAAATAATTTTAATAGCCTCTATGACCGGTAAAAGTTTTATACTAATTGTAATTGCGTTAATAAGAGAAACAAGTTATTTAGGCGTGTCTTCATATAAAGTGAAGCACACTGTATGTGCCAATTAATTTAAAAATTAATTTATTATAGGTATACAGGGTGTAACAAAAATGCAGGCCGCTACTTCAGGGACGTATTCTACAAATCAAAATAAAGAACAAAGTTTATATAAACTTGTATACAGAATGTTCACGGGAAGCTGCAATAACAATTAAATCTTTCATTTGAATTTTTACGAAGTAATTTGTATTGGAAAAGTTTCAAGACCTGTCCTGCCCAAGTATGTAACAATATCGGAAAAACAAATGACTGTCAGTTTTTCGAGATTTTCAATTGTTTTTAATTTTTTTTTAATTGAATATCAGCTTTTTATCATCGCAACGCGTTCAAGATATCTAATTCAGTATGTCTCTAAAAAGTTCCTTTCTAACCATGATACGGATAACCGCGCATACCCTGTATACATGTCTTTCTTTTCTTCACTTTAATCTGTAGGATATATCACTGAAGTAGCTGCTACTTCTGAGACACTCTGCTGACCAAAATGAAAAAAAAGTTCAAATAAACGTATATCCGAAAAAAACAGCTGTTTTTATGTTATGGTCAAATTATTAAAATTATGAAACTGAAACCTAAATTTTTAATTTTAATTAAAATGTTAAATTGACGTTGGTTCTTGTCCGATGAAAATTGTAAGTACAAGGTTTTTTTAATCTCGAACCGGACATAATTATGAAGGGAAAACACTCAACGTTTCGCTATAGATTTATAGCTATAAATCTATAGCGAAACGTTGAGCGTTTTCCCTTCATAATTCTGTCCGGTTCGAGATTAAAAAACACTTTGTGCTTTGTACTTAAAATGTTAAAGTAAATGCAGAAAAAAATTCATTTAATCATGTATACAGGCTGTTCGCGGGAAACCGCCTCGACAGCTACAAAATATTTTTTTAGAGGCAAATTTATTTAGACATCCTGAACGGGATGTGCATAAGATGTCATAAGAGAGCTGATATTCCGTATAAAAAAAAACAAAAACAATCGAAAATCTCGAAAAACCGATGCTACCAGAAAATCTAGCAGAAAAGGTCCTAAAACTTTCCTATTTTAAGTTATCCCGTAAAATTTCAAATAAAAAGTTACCTGTTGTAGGCATTTTCCTTTAACATCAAGATTTATTTGCCAAGTAATAGAAAAATACTAGGCTTTGGAAGAAAATATTTTAGAAACATAATTAATGTGACGTTCTGAACGCGATGGAATGAAAAAAAATATGTTTTATTAAAAAAAAAACTAAAAACAATTAAAAATCTCAAAAACCTGACAGCCATTTGTTTTTCTGATATTGCTATAAAATTGGGCAGGACAGGTCTTGAAACTTTTTCAATACAAGTTACTACGTAAAACTTCAAATAAGAGAGTTAACTGTTTTTGCAACTCCCTGTATACATGTTTATACGAACTTTTTTCTTTATTTTGATCTGTAGAATACGTTCCTGAAGTACCGGCCTGTTTTTCTGTTACATCCCATACACTTGTCGGTTTGTTTACATTCCTAATTTTATTACTACGTCCGGTCCGGCATATTATAATTTTTTGTACGAGCGGCGGAGAGTTTAAATTGCGTTTACATTTGTACTCTTCACGCCTTTGATCTTCCCTACCTTAGCTTTTGCCCTGTTGTTGGCTCTTGATGCCGTCACGGTCATTTCGATTCGTGCCAACCCTTCCTTATTTCAATAGGGGCAGGGCCAGTTTTGGCTTTCTTAATTTGCGACGCGCCTGGAGCGAGTTAGTTCGCCTTGCGATGTCCCCAGCGCCGAGTTGGTGTTTGGAGGTGCTTTGCCTAACTTCGTGTCGTGTGTTCGTCTGGGGGACGAGAGTTACACTTTTGATTCTCGCGAGGAACCTCGGGGAGCTTTCCTTAGTATGTGTCGTCAATTGAGCCATTTCCTTTTATCCTCTCCTCACCTGCGGTTAAGATTAGGTGGCGCTCACTTAGTTTTGCTTTTAATTGACACCCACACCCGTCATGACTAAAGCTGCTGGCTGTATTGAAGGTTAATTTCCTCAGCACAAATCTCGTTTCTGCTTAGCTGTTAATTATGTCCAGCTTCCTATCTCTTTACTCATTTAACTTCATTTGTTTTTCCGATATAGTCATAAACTTGGGTAGGATAGGTCCTGAAACTTTTTCAATACAAGTTACTTCGTAAAACTTGTAGAATACGTCCTTGAAGTATCGGCCTGCTTTTCTGTTACATCCCATACACTTGTCGGTTTGTTTACATTCCTAATTTTATTACTACGTCCGGTCCGCCATATCATAATTTTTTTTACGAGCGACGGAGAGTTTAAATTACGTTTACATCTGTACTCTTCACGCCTTTGGTCTTCCTTACCTTAGCTTTTGCCCTGTTGTTGGCTCTTGATGCCGTCACGGTCATTTCGATTCGTGCCAACCCTTCCTTACTTCAATAGGGGCAGGGCCAGTTTTGGCTTTCTTAATTTGCGACGCGCCTGGAGCGAGTTAGTTCGCCTTGCGATGTCCCCAGCGCCGAGTTGGTGTTTGGAGGTGCTTTGCCTAACTTCGTGTCGTGTGTTCGTCTGGGGGACGACAGTTACAGTTTTGATTCTCGCGAGGAATCTCAGGGAGGTTTCCTTAGTATGTGTCGTCAATTGAGCCATTTCCTTTTATCCTCTCCTCACCTGCGGTTAAGATTAGGTGGCGCTCACTTAGTTTTGCTTTTAATTGACACCCACACCCGTCATGACTAAAGCTGCTGGCTGTATTGAAGGTTAATTTCCTCAGCACAAATCTCGTTTCTGCTTAGCTGTTAATTATGTCCAGCTTCCTATCTCTTTACTCATTTAACTTCATTTGTTTTTCCGATATAGTCATAAACTTGGGTAGGATAGGTCCTGAAACTTTTTCAATACAAGTTACTTCGTAAAACTTGTAGAATACGTCCTTGAAGTATCGGCCTGCTTTTCTGTTACATCCCATACACTTGTCGGTTTGTTTACATTCCTAATTTTATTACTACGTCCGGTCCGCCATATCATAATTTTTTTTACGAGCGACGGAGAGTTTAAATTACGTTTACATCTGTACTCTTCACGCCTTTGGTCTTCCTTACCTTAGCTTTTGCCCTGTTGTTGGCTCTTGATGCCGTCACGGTCATTTCGATTCGTGCCAACCCTTCCTTACTTCAATAGGGGCAGGGCCAGTTTTGGCTTTCTTAATTTGCGACGCGCCTGGAGCGAGTTAGTTCGCCTTGCGATGTCCCCAGCGCCGAGTTGGTGTTTGGAGGTGCTTTGCCTAACTTCGTGTCGTGTGTTCGTCTGGGGGACGACAGTTACAGTTTTGATTCTCGCGAGGAATCTCAGGGAGGTTTCCTTAGTATGTGTCGTCAATTGAGCCATTTCCTTTTATCCTCTCCTCACCTGCGGTTAAGATTAGGTGGCGCTCACTTAGTTTTGCTTTTAATTGACACCCACACCCGTCATGACTAAAGCTGCTGGCTGTATTGAAGGTTAATTTCCTCAGCACAAATCTCGTTTCTGTTTACCTGTTAATTATGTCCAGCTTCCTATCTCTTTACTCATTTAACTTCATTTGTTTTTCCGATATAGTCATAAACTTGGGTAGGATAGGTCCTGAAACTTTTTCAATACAAGTTACTTCATAAAACTTGTAGAATACGTCCTTGAAGTATCGGCCTGCTTTTCTGTTACATCCCATACACTTGTCGGTTTGTTTACATTCCTAATTTTATTACTACGTCCGGTCCGGCATATAATTTTTTTTACGAGCGACGGAGAGTTTAAATTACGTTTACATCTGTACTCTTCACGCCTTTGGTCTTCCTTACCTTAGCTTTTGCCCTGTTGTTGGCTCTTGATGCCGTCACGGTCATTTCGATTCGTGCCAACCCTTCCTTATTTCAATAGGGGCAGGGCCAGTTTTGGCTTTCTTAATTTGCGACGCGCCTGGAGCGAGTTAGTTCGCCTTGCGATGTCCCCAACGCCGAGTTGGTGTTTGGAGGGGCTTTGCCTCGTTTCGTGTCGTGTGTTCGTCTGGGGGACGACAGTTACACTTTTGATTCTCGCGAGGAACCTCGGGGAGGTTTCCTTAGTATGTGTCGTCAATTGAGCCATTTCCATTTATCCTCTCCTCACCTGCGGTTAAGACTAGGTGCCGCTCACTTAGTTTCGCTTTTAATTAACGCCCACACCCATCACGACTGAAGTTGCTGGCTGTATTGAAGGTTAATTTCCTCGGCACAAATCTCGTTTCTGCTTAGCTGTGAATTATGTCGAGCTCCCTATCTCTTTACTTATTTATCTTCATTTGTTTAAAAGCGAAGTTGGCCTAATCGCATTTCGAAAATACGATTTTGTCTGTCTTCTGTCAGGACAAGCAATTTTGTCAGAGTTAAGTCGAAAACGTAGAAGCAAAAGAAAGGTGGAATTCCGTCAGAGCGCCATCTCTTGTGAAAAAGCGAAACTTATTTCACTCGATTAATGATATTTCATTGGTGACGTACTTACAACGAAAGCTCCGTCTTTTAAGTTTGCCTTGATTTTTTTTTTTGAGTGTTTCTCATTAATTAATTATTTTCAGTGCAAGTAAAAGGGTTTTTAAAGGGGCGCTGCCCCCCTACAGTCTATTTAAAAAATAAATAATAGAAAGTAAACGTTATTTAATCGACCCAAAAGGTTTCTAGCCTAGAAGTTCTTTTACACCCCAACTGAATGCATTTCTTTGAATTTTCGTCTACCGCTTGGGGGTTGATACCCCATTGGGAACCTCTGCTGTAAAAGGAGAAACCAAGAAACGTTCTGAGTTTAAAAAAAACCATTCAATCATCAGTACACGAAAAGTTTAAAAAAAATAACAAACTTTTATTTACTTGCAAGTTTTATGTTTATTTTTTTTGTAATTTTCTGCACGAGTGTTTGTGACGTCACAACTTCCTTCTAATTTCGTTCCTGTGCATTATATTTTCACGTATATGTTTTACACTTATAATTCGTTCGTGTTTGCCGTTCTAATTTAAATTTAAAACAAACCTGATTAAGCCAGCCCGGCTAATCAGTTGGATATACAAATCTCCTTGACGTACTTTCTTTTATTATTTACCGTGTGTAAAATAAAGCAGAAGTAATTATTAGCTTTTATATTAACCATATATATTGAACTACCGAAATGAAACTGAAATTTATTATTAAATCGTTGTTGATATCTTCGCCGCGTTTTTTTTTTTTGCTTGGAAATTTTAATAAATCCAACGATTTTCTGCTCACTTGCCAAACCTCATACCTACGAGCGTTCTTCTCGTTTTTTTTTGTAAGGACAATTTTCGCACAAAGTTATTTTAACAACGCTAATTAAAATTATCTGGGGGGTCATTGTTTGCATAGTTGTTTACACTAATTAGGGTAATATTATTCATTTTGTTGGATTTGTCGCTTGCTAACGATGATAACAATTTCAAACTACGTGCCTGGTATTCAATTTCCATTTTAAATTATTTATTTAAATTAACACACTCTGTATTATCTTTTCTTAGATTAAATGTTTGTTACAATAATTTCATAAGATTTATAAATTTACGTTCGAACTGTGTTGCTCATGAATTATTATTATTATTATTTATTAATTCGTTTTCACAGATGAACATATACAAAGTTTTTTTTTAATTTGTTTTGTCTTGCTATCACTTTTCTTAGGTTTTAATAAAAATTGTTAGCAACCTTGTTACTTAATACTGATTTATTGTTTTATTAATATCAATACACACGTTATAGATGCCTACGTTGGATTTTAAGAATGGTAAAATGGTATATTTTTGGGTTTAATTAAGAAAATTGTTTAGTTAGCATTTCGCCATGACATTTTAAACGAGGGAATTCCATGCTGACAATTGAAATTCAAGTTGTTGAAATTACTTGCAATGCTGCATCGGTAAATCGTATTTCCTTCAAAGTAATTAACGCGCTCGCTCATTAATCATGTTTCAACGAGACGTTGACAGTCAGTGGCGTAGCTATAGGGGTTGCAAAGCAACCCGACGCAAGACATTCAGATTTTTTTTTATCTGTGGTGTTTTCCCAACGGGATCCAAAGTCATAGACTTGAATTCGCAAAAAAAAGATGAGAAAAGGCGTTGAGGGAAAGACCAAGAATTTCTTTTTGCATTTTTGTAAATACAATCGACTACAGACAAAAGATGATCGGTTAATAAATCTATGATCAATTTGATTGAATTCTTCAGGTTGGAACCGCGTGTCTCGAATTTCTTCTACTGCCGACGTTTGTGTCGGCGTGGAAGTTCTTCTGCAATGGAGAACGAAACGTCGACAGTAAAAGAAATTCGAGACACGCGGTTCCAACCGGAAGCCAAGAATTCAATCATTTCGTTCTCCATTGCAGAAGAACTTCCTCAAGTTCTTCTGCAACGGAGAACGAAACATCGGCAGTAGAAGAAATCCGAGTTTCCAACCGGAAGCCAAGAATTCAGTTATGGACGACGGCCGCGGAAGCCTTCAAGTTAAACTATAATCATTTTTTTTTCTTGGAATTGGGATTCTCTTCTGTTTATCAAAAGCAAAACAAAAAAAAAACAAAAGACAATTGATTTTGGGTAAAAGGCAATCGCCCAATTGACTAAAACAAACAGTTGATTGCACATGAAAAACAAACAAACAAACAAAAGATAATCGAATAGCAAAATTGACATACGGTATTTATAAAAAGGTCGTAAAA
Organism: Prosopocoilus inquinatus; assembly: GCA_036172665.1. Taxonomy (NCBI): domain Eukaryota; kingdom Metazoa; phylum Arthropoda; class Insecta; order Coleoptera; family Lucanidae; genus Prosopocoilus; species Prosopocoilus inquinatus. The sequence goes on along the minus strand of CM069871.1, from coordinate 8,281,175 downwards.
GTTCGCCGAGGTAAATAGTAAGAGACTTTTTTATTCGTAGTCGACGAAGAAGGAAGAGAATCAAAAGACAATCAACGACAAACAAGACACAAATAACTATAATCAAATATAATCGACTACAAACAAAAGATCATCGATTAATAATTTTTTTGCTTCCAACGAAAGAAGACCGATTACCAAGCGAAAGACAATCGATTATCAAAACAGAAGACGATCGATTATGAAGGAGAAACAATCAATTGCAAAGAATAACAAATTTGTAAAAAGAGATGCAAAAAATCGCGGGGGGGGGGGAAGAAAAAGAGTTCTTTTTCTAATTTGTTTAACTCAAAGTCGCAGAAAAATAATCAAAAAAAAAAACTAACAAAAGCAATAAAATAGCTTACGCTGAATAATACTAATGATAACTTTGTTTTCTTAGTGCATTCCTTATTAAAAGCGCCATCTGTTGTTGACTTTCGTGAATAAACTTAAGATAAATCAAATTCCTCTCAAGGTCAACCCGACTGACTGAACTCCACCAAAATCAGACCCATCCAAAATTAAAATATTAAAAATTAAACTCGATATAAATCAAGCCTAAAGCAATCTCAAGGTCAGCCCAACCTAATTGTGTGAATGAATTTTTAGAAATTAAAAAGTTTAAACTCAATATTAAGTTAAAATTAAGTATAAAGCAATCTCAAGGTCAACTTTATTAATTAAATTAAGTCTGAAGAAATCTCAAGGTCAACCTGAACCAATTTTATTATCAATTTAAGAAAAGGAATTTTAAAAATAAAATAAAATAAAAAAAATACAATTTCGAATAAATAAAATTGAATGAGAATGCATGAGAAATAATTGAAAAATATTTTCGCTTGGCGCTAGATTTCAGGAGTTTTTCTATCTTCAAATTTTGACAGCTCTTGTCACTTTTGTAGAAATAGGATAATTCAAAAGCAGTTGAACAGTTTTGATTTGTTTAGCATAAAAAAATACAATTTCGAATGAATAACGCTGAACAGAAACAGCTATAGCATATAAGAAGTTTCAAATATAAGTGGCGCCATCTGTTAATTTGCGGTCGCAATTAATTTTGTACCCGGGGAAGAGTTTCAAAATAGCTGAGAATAAAATTTCTTCTTCAAGAGAGTGCTTGAGAAACAATTGAGGAGTATTTTCGCTTAACGTTAGATTTCTGGAGTTTTTCTAACCTAAAATTTAGAAAATTCTTGTCACCAGAAGCAGTTTTGATTAGAATTTTTTCATTTTTGCTTTGTTAATAATAAATAATAAATAAATGCAAGGCGCTGTTAGAAATTTTGACAACAGCCCGGCGGCTTCACTTCTAGTTATGCCACTGTTGATCGCCACTAGGAGGCGACTTTTAAGAATCTAACAGCGTGATTATTTTGTTTATCGGACACTTTACTTTGATTGTGGCTAATAATATTTACACTTCGTTTTTATTCATTCATTTATGACAATTAACCCCCAAGGCAAATGTTTTCATGATCTTTAATGATTGAACGCACATCGTATGTTTCGTTTCGAGTTGGAAACATGGAAATCCACGCTCGTATTATTTGCCTTAAATCTTCCGGCTGCGTACGATCTTAATAGTGCCCTGGGCGTGGCTTAACGAGCAAACAACCACTGACCCTACTAGACTCCGCCTTCTTTCAAGTTTCAATGAAACAGTCGGTATATTCTCAAGCGGAATTTAATTTAAAAAATGACGTTAGTTTTTAGGAGTTTTTCTAACTTAAAATTTTGACAACTCTTGTCACCAGAAGCAGTTAGGTAGTTTTGATTTGATTTTTTTCAATTTTACTTTGGTAATAATAAAATAAATGCAAGGCGCTGTTAGAAATTTTGCAACCCCTCGGCGGTTTCACTTCTAGTTACGCCACTGCTGACGGTTTTGACACGTCGAATTTTAGACTCGAACTTTTAGAAAATGCACTTTGTCACATTCTATACGGATATTTTAAAAAGGAGAATTCGCAAATCGATCGACACTTTCATGTTACACATGAAAAGTCGTACTCAGATAGGGGTTGGTGTACCGCAAGGAAGTGTTGGGGCCAGTGCTGTATTTTCTTTATATCATTATATGTTTAGCACAAATGTGAATCTTTGATGATCTGGGTAGTAGCAGCTCTTTCTTGGCTGGTTACATTAAATTCCGTTCAAGCCCGATTCCTCTCTGCCACAGCCTCAAAATTAAAAAAAAATGACTTGTAGGACTGTATTTATATCTTTCATCAGACAGCTGATTGTTAAAATTAAATTAAAATTTTTGATTAATTATTTTTCGAAAACTAAAGCACCCAAATTTTTTGTTAACAGTTTGATCGTAATCAGCGATTTATAACTATTCTTGTACGCATTATTATTTGGCGGTTTATTAAAGAATCATCCTGTATACTTCTCGTAATGTGTAACTGTATGTACTAACATAATTCGTTTTCGTTTAGATTTTTTTTTTCTGTAGATAATTGCTCTTGCGTGACACTCGATATTTTTGTGTCGTACCGTTCGTTATTAAACGACAGAACCTCTCTTAATTTGGTTATCTAATAATAAATAATGACGGCAAGTCGGTGTAATTTTTATGTAAGTTGGGTGTCATTACGTCGGTGTTTATGACGGGCCTGACAATCCTTTGAGCCTGTAAGGCCTGGCGCACACGACATCGTCAGAATCAGAAAGTTCCGCAGACACGCGAACTCCGGAACCGATTCGTGTTTGCCCTCGAACAAAAACACATCCTTGCACGAAAGGTTACGTACGACACACACACACACACGGACGCGGAGTTTTATTATCTACCCTCGGTGTTTAAACTACACATGCATAACGACGCCACTACGAACCTATTGATTTTCTTCTTCACTCTCTTGCTCGTAAAATTGTTCCCGTTCGGAATTATTTACTCTTTATCGATGTTTACTTGCCGAGCGACTCTCTTATTTATACATACTGTTACGAATTTACGGTTCGTCTAATTTTATTTTAAATAATGAAAAATAACGGTAGACTGTTTATGTAATAGGGACACTTAAAATTAATTTATTTATATACGGGGTGTCCCACTTAAGGCGGATTCTTTCATACCTCTATAGTTATTAATTTTACGAAAGAATGTTTCAAATGAAAGTTTCACAGGATCACGTGGAGCATACTTAAAATTACTTTGACGTGTACAGAGTGTTGTAATTAGCCTGGGCATTTGGTCACTTCGTTTTTTAAATGGAACACCCTATATATTTGTTTGGATTGAATTATGGTTATTTACAAATGAACTGTCAATCAAAAATTCAAGTCAGGTGTTTTGTTGCAACAACTACGAAATTCAGGTGCAAACTATTCGAAACACGATTCAAGCTTTGAAGCGAAAGAAAACAGCTATAGTGATACTGTTTCTAAAATGTAAACATTTATTAACTGTCAACTCATAGTCAGTGCTATTCAAACGGTTTCCATTTGGGATTCAAAAGAGGTCGATTTTCTGAATTATTTTTTGCTATTTCATACTTTCATGGCCTTAGTAAGTACGCCTCTAACTCGTCGCGTCGGACACCTATTATGAATCACCCGGTATACAAGCATGCAAACACGTTATTTAAAAACAAGGTTTCATTTTCGTAATTGCATCCTGATTTACAGGATAGTCCCCCCGTTTTATTTAGCGCCCATCTAATTCGAAGGGAAGTGAAAAGAAAAACGAAATAGAGAGAGCGTCTCAATCTTTATTATTTCGGCGCGAATTTCCCGAAGAGGCCCGAATATTGGGTGTTGTGTCGCTGACTTCTTCAATTACTGTCACATTTGCTCTCCAAATCAGATTTGGGAATAGTTATGATGCCATACGCTTCTCTGCAAAAAAAGTTCTCCGTCTCCAAGTGTTCCGAGAGCATAAATAAAACGAATGCGCGAGAGATATTATGTTTCGAGGAGAAAACGACGACGACGACGCAGTATATTCGACACATATGTAACGACAAAGTTTTGTTTGTTTGTTTGCTTGCTTGATTTTTTTTTTTCTTGTACTGCTCTGTGTTTTTGGCCACTCCGTATTGTTTTCTTATCATTATTATTCTCCTCGACCGTCAAAACAAATGTTTCTAAAAGAAGCGATGAGTGATGTAATAGTAATAACATCCCAATTCAAATTCATGTAATAAATTAAGTTGGCAATTGTATTCTAATTGTCCCCCGGTAAATAATATATGTACGTTCGTTCTTAGGTACTTATGTACAGATATGTACGGACGAGGAAAGTAATAATGAAACAAATAATCACACACGCGGGGGGATGGGGGGGTTCGCTCGTGCAATACATATTTCAAAAGGGGCTTAATTTGATAGCAGACGTGAACGTGCTCAGCTCGTATACATTTAGCAAATTGAAAACGTTTCATTTTTCATTCACATGTCGGAACGAATTTTTTAATAACAGATCAAGCGACACATGCCGGGCGTTTAATGAAAACGCTTTTGTTCCGGCCTTCCAAGCGAAAGTTAATAATAAAGTGACACACGTTAACAATCGGGTCATTTTTTAAATTTTTTTATTATGAACATGTGCCTCTGCGAACTTATTTGGTTTGCCTAAAAAAATAAAACAAATGAAATTCCACTTCACAGAGTTGAAAGTAATAATAACTGCAAATTGTAACGAAATCTGGAGGAATTTCAGTATATACAGGGTGTTCCAACAGTGCGTTCTAGGGTTATATCTCGATAACTAGTGCAGATACAAAAGAAGTTTCAGGACATTTTTGTTTTAAAATTTAGAGGTCTACAACATAAAATTAAATTCACCTGTACGGGATGAATCAAAACAGCGGTACTGAATGCAACTTTTTTATTTCAAACGGCACGCCCCATATATGATGTCAAATTTGGATTGCACATAAAATTCTACACATTTTTTATGTACCATAATCTATGTCTAATTCTAAACGTTTTGAAGATATTTAACATTTTATCTAAAAACTGTCGATTGCAGCCATTATTTTAATTATTCATATTTTGTTCAATTTTAACTTTAGAGAAAAAATTTTCGGTACAGATGTAGTTGATACTTTAACTTATTCTAAGCCACTATTAAAAGTATTTTCATCGTTACAGGGTGATCATGGTACTAAGCAAAATAATGGAAATTTCAAAATAATATAAGTCAAATTTCTTAAATAGCATGCCCTATATTTTTATATCCTAATTTAATCGTATAATGCAGTACTTTCGTTTTTATCATGCATGTCTTACACCTATCTGCTATATTTTTTTAGAATCCTAGACCTGTATGAATTATTTGTTTTAAAACTAGTAATCGTCTAAGGTGGCTATGGAAAACAAACGAACCTGTTGACATTGACCTGCTGACTTTCCACTGTCACCTTATACAATTACACATTTTAAAAGAAATAACTCAAACGGATATAAGGCTCTTAAAAAAGATATTGCAGATAGGTATAGAACATGCATGACAAAAACGAAAATACTGTATTAGACGATTAATTTAGGATATAAAAATATAGGGCATGCTATTTAAGAAATTTGACTTATATCATTTTGAAATTTCCAATATTTTGCTTAGTACCATGATCACCCTGTAACTATAAAAATACATTTAATAATGGCTTAGAATAAGCTAAAGTACCAACTACATCTGTGTCGAAAATCTTTTCTCTAAAGTTAAAAATAAATAAAATATGAATAAATAAAATAATGGCTGCAAGCGACAGTTTTTAGATAAAATGTTAAATATCTTCAGAACGGTTAGAAATAGATATAGATTACGGTACATAAAAAATGTGTAGAATTTTATGTGGAATTCAAATTTGATATCATACACTGGGTGTGACATTTGAAATGAAGAAGTTGCAATCAGTACCGCTGTTCTAATTCACCCTGTATAGATGAAAATAATTTTATGTCGTAGACCTTTAAATTTTAAAATAAAAATGTCTTGAAACTTTTTTTATATCTGCAGTAGTTATCGAGATATAGCCCGAGAACGCCCTGTTGGGACAGCCTGTATAAGCGACTCCCTCGGAAGACGACAATAAACAGTAACGCCCGGTCCGTAATCCATATATACAGGTGTCCCGCTTAAGCGTTTCTGTATTCAATTGAAGCAAAAAAAAATAATAAAATGTAAAAATTAAGAGTTAAAAAATTATTGAAGCGATGTTCGACCAATGTCAAGGTCAACCAAACTCGACCCAACAACTCAACTTCATTCTATTCAACCCAAGCAAAAAAATTTAAAATCCAGAGACAATAAGAAAATTTAAGTTAACAAATAAATGAAAAAAAAAATCAAGTAAAAAATTTAAAACAAGTTGAAATGAACCTCAGCAAATCTCAAGGTCAACTGAACCCTCTCTTAACTTATTATATAATATCACAACCCGATCTGCACAAGTAAAAAGAAAATTAAGAAAAGCTTGAAAAAAAGTAGAAAAAATATTACGTGCATTAAAGTTAAGTTAAACAAATCTCAAGGTCAATCAACCAAACTTCAATTAACACAAGTAAAAGATTGAAAATTACTAGAGAAACAAAAAAGTAAAGATAAAAAAAAATTAAAATCAATTAAAATGAAATTTAACTAATGTTTGACTTTAACGTTTTTAAAATGAAATTTAACTAACGTTTGACCTTGACGTTATTTTAATCGATTTTTATTTTCTTTAAATTCTCTCCTTTTTTGTTTTTCTAGTAATTTTCAATCTTTTGGGAAGAAATTTCAGTGAAATTTCCAAAAGAAAACGAAAACTGGAATTTCCACAGAAATTTCAAAAACGTAGAAACGTAGAAAACGTCCTTGATTGTTACAAATTTGTTAAAAAAAAATTAAAATTAAAATTGTAAATGCCGGCGATTTTAAATCGTGATGCGTTATACAGGCTGTCTCTAAATTCCGTAGACATGACTTAACCTCAGATTCCTGGGCTCAAAATAAGACCATTTAACCAAACTTACCCATATCCATAATGGTCTCGTTATGTCGGTATTCTTCTTTAAAGTTCTTGAAGAGAAAGTTAATTTTTCTTAAAACAATGGAACGCAAGAACCGATTTGGATGAAATTTGGTTTGTGGTTCCACAAGAAGGTAAGTCACATTTACAGGTGGTATTAGTTCCTTGCAGTTAACCGCTAGTGTGAAAAACAGGGTTGCCACAACACATATCTTGCTATAACTTTCTTGAGGTTAGGAAGATAACTTTAGTTAATACATTTTTGGAAAGGGGGACACGATAGGAAACTTTTTCGTATCTTTTTAATTTTTGATATTTCTTACGGTTTAGTCACAAAATAAAAAAATCTAAATGGCTGCGGTGTTACTTATGGAAAATGGATACGCTCTGGTGACTTCGAGGTGTATAACTAATTTATTTTCAGAAAGAGTAATTCATTAGTAACCTTTTATGTATCTTTGACAACGTTGCTATCTCTCCCGGTTTAGTCAGAAAATAAAAAAAATCTAAAATACTAAAATATATATTTTTTTTCAAAATTAAAAATTTCAAGTTTGTACACAGAAAAACAAATGCCTAAAATAGTTTACTAATTAATGACTTTTTCTGAAATTAAATCAATGAGGCAGTTAAAAAAAGGCAGTAAAGTCTACCTGTTTTCAATAAATTACATTTTTTTGTTTTGTGACTAAACCGTAAGAAATATCAAAAGTTACAAAGACACCAAAAAGTTTCCTATCGAATGCTTCTTCTTAAAAGTTTATTAACTAAAGTTATCTTCCTAACCTCAAAAAAGTTACAGTAAGATATGTCCACGGAATTTAGAGACACACTAGTATAGGCCACCCATCAAACAGATGATCAACACTTCCGAAGTAGAGTGTGTTGCCTATTTTAAGTCACTTTCACTTATTTTATGCATTTAAACAAGAAATAGCAATTTAAGGATCCGCATACAAACAAGTTTGATTTTAATTGATACTGTCGACGCGATTCTTGCGCAACTTAACCTCCGGTTCCAGTTCACGTCTGCAACCGCATCTTAGTGCCAAATTAAACATTACGCTAATTATTAGCACAGCAAACTGTAGATACAGTATCGGCACGTACGTAGACGGGGCACGATTGTTTACTTAACATATGACACCCATGCCATAAAACGTACCATAATAAAACGCTAATAAAAAAAGAAAACAAAGTAAACAGCTTATGTAATCTTTCCGTTCGGAAAAATAACTGAAATATTTCTAGCTGCTAAATTTAAATTGAACTTAACCTTGCGAATTTATGCGAATGAGGACGTCCTTGAAAGTTGTTTTTTTTTGTTTTGCGCCGAGTGCGCGCGGACCCCGGAATAAATTAATGTTCTCTTTCTTGCTTTGTTATTATTATTATTATTATTATTAAACTGAGCAAGAGTAAATTAAAAAAGAATAAAAACTGAAATCAAAATACATGCGACTCTCGCCACTGGATAATTAATAATGAAATCGTCGATAATTAATTAATAGGAGTAATAAAATCGGTTGGCAGTATCATCAAATCTGCCACCAAGCAGTAACTTCTAAATTTAGTGTAGGTCACAGCGAATGTTTGTTGTTTTTTTCCTTTTTTCAAATTATTAATATGTTTACTTAGTTTCTTGGCTCCGCAGTTACATCGAATAAAAATATTTATACTGTAAACACCATCTGTGATGAAATATAATACGTAACAACCGCGACCGAATTGTTCCAAGTAAATAAGGCAGATGTGTAATATGTAGACTTTACACGAGTGACATTGTGGTTGCCTACCTGCCAATAAACCTATTTTCAATAGCCTTCGCGTTTTATAAAAACAAGAATTACAGTTTCCTTCATTTGGAAATCCCCTGCTAGGAGGAAACTATGAAAATACTTAATTTCATGAAAAGAATCTGAATAAACTCTGTTATAATTTATTAAACGAACCAAAATTCATGATAAAACAAACGTCTTCTGGGTCGCGTTTACTATTTGAATGAAGAGATCTTCGGAGTGCAACCTCGGCGTATAATCGTATCCTTCTCGCTCATTATAACTAAGGTGACCGTACGTCCCGATTTTGGCGGACAGTCCCGATTTTTAACATTTTGTCCCGCGTCCCGCAAGGTTTTAAAAAAGTCCCGCTTTTTGGAAAGAATGTACTACAACGCTCAACTTAAATGATACTCCTGCATGCGAACCACACCCTTAAGAACATTCAGCGTAAGGACGAGGAAATTGTCAAATGGTATCATTTAAGTTGAGCATCGCAGTACCTTTCGTACATACAGAGACGTTGTAGAATAAATTATAAACCAATTATTAATTAACTAGAGGTCTTTTGGGTCGACTGTGAATCCGCTAAATAACTTTATACTATTCTTGTTAGTTTTATGTATATTATGGAGAGCAACGTCCTCTTTGAAAACCTTTTTATTTCCATCGAAAATAACTAGTTGTCAAAAAAATACTCAATTATGTTAAGACAATGATAGAAAACAAAGTTGTAGATGAGTGCGTAACGATGAAATATTAAAAAAAAATTGTCGCAGATCATTTTTGATTGCAGTGAAAACCTCGAGCAGCCTCTGTACAGCTGTTTCAGCCTTGCTTGGGGCTTCGTCAGCAGAGAAGTAGCTCGACATTCCCACTGCAAACAAAAAAGACTTGTCCAATTTATTCGCAATTGCGATGTAAGAGTGATGAACGGATAAAACAGCGACATCTTACGCTCGCTTTTTGACCTGATATTGCAGTAGGATAGACGACAAATTGAAGCGGATTTGATGAAATATTAATCGATTAAAATAGTTTTTCTCTTTTGACCAAGGGATGGCGCTTTGAATGATTTTTGTCTTTACTATCGCGCTTCGAATTGATTATGTTTCCAATATGATTTACAAAAAAAAAAAAAAAACAAGTTTTTACTGACAGAAGAATGTAAATAAAAGAAACTAGAGGGCTTTCGCAGATATTGTCCACGTCCTCTCTTTCTCTTTAGTTGTCAGTAGTCTTCCATTACTATTCTCCTTGATTTAATTTGAATTGAGTTTCCACGGTCAACGTCCTTCTCCTTTCTACGGCTTCCATATTCTTCCTCTGCTGCCGCTGCGTTACTTAATTCTTCATTACAGAAGAAAAACAGAATCTACAAAGCAGCAGCAGCAGCAGCGTGAAGATCAGTGGGAAGAGCTCTGAAGAGATTCTTTTGCAACGAAGAACAAAACGTTGGTGGAAGAAGAATGTAAATAAAAGAAACTAGAGGGCTTGCGCAGATATTGTCCACGTCCTCTCTTTCTCTCTAGTTGTCAGTAGTCTTCCATTACTATTCTCCTTGATTAAATGTGAATTGAGTTTCCACGGTCACTGTCCTTCTCCTTTCTAAGGCTTCCATATTCTTCCTCTGCTGTCGATGCGTTACTTAATTCTTCATTACAGAAAAAAAAAACAGAATCTACAAAGTAGTAGCAGCAGCAGCGTGAAGATCAGCGCGAAGAGCTCCGGAGAGATTCTTTTTCAACGAAGAACGAGACGTTGGTGGAAGAAGAATGTGAATAAAAGAAACTAGAGGGCTTTCGCAGATATTGTCCACGTCCTCTCTTTCTCTTTAGTTGTCAGTAGTCTTCCATTACTATTCTCTTTGATTTCATTTGAATTGAGTTTCCACGGTCACTGTCCTTCTCCTTTCTAAGGCTTCCATATTCTTCCTCTGCTGCCGCTGCGTTACTTAATTCTTCATTACAGAAGAAAAACAGAATCTACAAAGCAGCAGCAGCAGCAGCGTGAAGATCAGTGGGAAGAGCTCTGAAGAGATTCTTTTGGAACGAAGAACGAGACGTTGGTGGAAGAAGAATGTAAATAAAAGAAACTAGAGGGCTTTCGCAGATATTGTCCACGTCCTCTCTTTCTCTTTAGTTGTCAGTAGTCTTCCATTATTATTCTCCTTGATTTGATTTGAATTGAGTTTCCACGGTCAATGTCCTTCTCCTTTCTCACGCTTCCATATTCTTCCTCTGCTGCCGATGCGTTATTTAATTCTTCATTACAGAAGAAAAACAGAATCTACAAAGTAGTAGCAGCAGCAGCGTGAAGATCAGTGGGAAGAGCTCCGGAGAGATTCTTTTGCAACGAAGAACGAGGTGTTGGTGGAAGAAGAATGTGAATAAAAGAAACTAGAGGGCTTTCGCAGATATTGTCCAAGTCCTCTCTTTCTCTTTAGTTGTCAGTAGTCTTCCATTATTATTCTCCTTGATTTGATTTGAATTGAGTTTCCACGGTCAATGTCCTTCTCCTTTCTAAGGCTTCCATATTTTTCCTCTGCTGCCGCTGCGTTACTTAATTCTTCATTACAGAAGAAAAACAAAATCTACAAAGCAGCAGCAGCAGCAGCGTGAAGATCAGTGGGAAGAGCTCCGCAGAGATTCTTTTGCAACGAAAAACGAGACGTTGGTGTAAGAAGAATGTAAATAAAAGAAACTTGAGGGCTTTCGCAGATATTGTCCACGTCCTCTCTTTCTCTTTAGTTGTCAGTAGTCTTCTATTACTATTCTCCTTGATTTGATTTAAATTAAGTTTCCACGGTCACTATCCCTCTCTTTTCTAAGGCTTCCATATTCTTCCTCTGTTGCCGCTGTGTTATTTAATTCTTCATTGCAGAAAAAAAATCAGAATCTACAAAGTAGCAGCAGCAGCAGCGTGAAGATCAGTGGGAAGAGCTCCGGAGAGATTCTTTTGCAACGAAGAACGAAACGTTGGTAGAATAATATAAATAAAAGAAACTGAAGGGCTTTCGCAGATATTGCCAATGTCCTCTTTTTTCTTTCTGCCTGGTTTCCAGTGGAAGAACTGTCGTTCTTCATTACAGAAAAGTACAACAATGGTAAATCAGCTGCATTGAGAAGATCTATGACTAGAGCAGCAAGGGCAGCCAAGAAGTCCTTTTGTAACGAAACTGGACAGAGGAAGACGCAGACGTCCGTTTCATTTTTGCAGCTTCTACGTCACCATATTCGTTATTGGGAGTAGAAGAATGCAGTAATGTAGTTTCACTCAAAGCCAAGAAGAAGACGAAGCAGATCTTTTTTTTTACCTGACTAGTATAATGTTATTGAATTTATAAGGCTTGCCCAGACTGTAAGTGATATTTTTGATTTTATTTATTAATACTTTACGGCCTATTTTCCTAAAAGGTAACGACTTTGAGGACGATGTTGCTGACCTATTTCTTCGCGTTTGTCTTTGAGCTTATTTTTTTCTAGAAGATTTTCATTTTTCTGTTTGATTCAAATCCACTCAATCATTGTTGGAACCGTCTTTGTGTCTCTCTTTTGCTCCAAATAATAATGATTCAGTTTCAGCACGACTTACTTACTTCCAATATTGTCTCAAGTGTATCTGCTTTTTTTCTTCCTTTCTTCGTGTCTCATTGCAACATTGAGAGATGGTTTATTAGTGTTTTCCCTCCTGATTTTATCAAAAGCCCTTCATTTTAATTGCTCTTCCTTTAATTATTTGATGCATCCATTTCTCTGTTTGGTCAAATCAAGTTTAAATCAAACTCTTCTTTCAATTTTGCAAATACATCTAAAATTACACATTCTGAAAATGTTCTGATCGAGTGGGTGAGGTACTTTTTTTTTAAAAAAAAAAGGCACATTTGAATCACAATGGCGTCGATGACGTGTATTAGAAAATTATGTTTGGCCACGTCGACTACCTTTTCCTACACATACATAACATTTGATGAAGTCGTTTACGCCAAGGGCTCCGAAAATTGAAAAACAACATAGGGGCGCCACACATATAAAGTCAGCCATAATAATAATGTTATCACATGGCTGCATTCCACCATAAACTCGCACCGATTTTGTCGAACGACTTTACGACGCCGCCGTAACCCTAATCCGATATCGCCTTTATACACATTTGTATATATAATCTTAAGCAAATCACTATCACAAATACGTAATGTATGTAGGTCCAAAAGTATTTTCCTAATAGGTCTTGAAATATTCATAATTAGTTTCATTTTAAAATCAGCTGACATTTTGGTTCTCCCCGTGTATTGGCCAAACGTTTCCATTTCAGGCATGAATTTTTATTTTATTTTCTTTTTCTTTTTTGTATTGATTTGCCCTCCCCAAACTCATCGGCTTACCGCCCGTCCGTCCGTCCATCCATCCATCCGTGCACCTATCCAATATAACGAGGAAAAGTCTCAAAAATGAAATCAATTAAGTGCAATCTTCCTTCCGATCCTTGTTTCCGCCAATCACTCCCCAAAATAATTAGATCTTTAACAATGGGGAGCACGGTCACTGCTATATCATAATTGATATCTCGGTCATCCCCCGCCTCCTCGTCTTCTTGACGACGAACGGTCACCTGCATGTGCGTCCATCAACATCAAAGAACACCAACCGTCAGAGAAATAATAATAAATGAGCATCTCCTGAGCAGATACAAAATAGGCTTCTCCCCTATATGTAAAGGGTGTCACAACAGTGCGGTATATCTCGATAACTAGTGCAGATACAAAAAAAGTTTCAGGACATTTATGTTACAAAATTTAGAGATCTACAACATAAAATTATTTTCACCTTTACAGGGTGAATCAAAGCAGCGGTACTGAATGCAACTTTTTTATTTCAAACGTCACACCCTGTATATGATATCAAATTTGAATTGCACATAAAATTCTACACATTTTTTTATGTACTTACGTACCATAATCTATGTCTAATTCTAAACGTTTTGAAGATATTTAACATTTTATCTAAAAACTGTCTATTGCAGCCATTATTTTAATTATTCATATTTTGTTTATTTTTAACTTTAGAGAAAAGATTTTCGGTACAGAAGTATTTGATATTTTAACTTATTCTAAGCCGCTATTAAAGGTGTTTTTATCGTTACAGGGTGATCATGATACTAACCAAAATATCGGAAATTTCAAAATGACATAAGTCAAATATCTTAAATAGCATACCCTATATTTTTATATCCTAAATTGTTTGTCTAATACAGTCCTTTTGTTTTTGTCATGCATGTCTTATACCTGTCTGCTATATTTTTTTAGAACCCTAGACCTGTATGAATTATTTTGTTTTAAAACTAGTAATCGTCTAAGGTGGCCATGGAAAACAAATGAACCAGCTGACATTAATAATTAGTTTACCTGTTTTCCACAACCACCTTATACAATTATACGTTTTAAAAGAAATAACTCAAATGGATATAAGGCTTTCGAAAAATATTGCAGATAGTTATAGAACATGCACGACAAAAACAAAAGTACTGTATTAGACGAAGAATTTAGGATATAAAAATATAGGGCATGCTATTTAAGAAATTTGACTTATGTCCTTTTTAAATTTCCAATATTTTGCTTAGTATCATGATCACCCTGTAATTATAAAAATACATTTTATAATGGCTTAGAATAAGCAAAAGTACCAACTACATCTGTGTCGAAAATCTTTTCTCTAAAGTTAAAAATAAATAAAATAATGGCTGCAAGCCTCAGTTTTTAGATAAAATGTTAAATATCTTCAGAACGGTTAGAATTAGACATAGATTATGGTACATAAAAAATGTGTAGAATTTTATGTGCAATTCAAATTTGATCTCATATACAGGGTGTGACATTTGAAATAAAAAAGTTACATTCAGTACCGCTGTTTTGATTCACCCTGTATAGGTGAAAATAATTTTATGTCGTAAAACTTTAAATTTTAAAATAAAAATATCTTGAAACTTTTTTTATATCTGCAGTAGTTATCGAGATATAGTCCGAGAATGCACTGTTGGGACACCCTGTATAGTTAAACGGATTTGATTTCAGAAAATTATAATACAATTTTGATTTTATCTTTCTTACCGTATTTTTTTCTAAAAAAAAATTGTTGCAAATCGTTTTTGATTGCATTGGATCCCTAATGCAATATCAGGTCAAAAAGCGATCGTAAGATGTCGCTGTTTAAGTTATTCATACATATTTTTCGGAATTTTCAGCAAATTAATGATCCTTTTAAGGATTGGTCTTTTGAATTTGCATCACATTGTAATTTTAGCTGCTAAAGAAACGAAGTGTCCCATCGTACACCGGTGTAATTGCGGTTGCCGTCCCACAGAACTTAACTAAATGTGTTTTATTTATTATTGAAATATTTCTTTCTTGCAGGATAAATAAATAAGTCACTATTCTACTGTTACTGGACATTTTCTCGGGACTGTTTTGTTATCTTTTTTTCGAGGTAAATATGCACTGCTTAAATTTTGGTTAACTTTACAATGTAATTTTTTCTTAACGTAAGATTTTTAAGTCGCCTTCAAATCCACGTTTCATCATATGTGATAGCTTTGTCAAGGCCAAGAGTAACAATTAACAATCCGATCTTATTCTTTTATAATTTCTTTTTTATTTTCTTTAAGGCCCGATCTTTTCATCTCCGATTAACTTTAACCGTTGATCAATTCCTATAGAAACAATTGTAACTATAGGAATAAATCTACGATTAAAGTTAATGAGACATGAAAAGACCGGCCCTAAATATAGTAAAGTTGTTTTTTTCGTTTCGGTTGTTATTTTTTACAGGGCCGTAGGAGGGGAGGCAGTCAGCGCTTATGCAAAACAGTAATTGGCGCCCTCTTTCTCAAAAATAAATAAATAAAAATAAATTCACACCCTGAGATTTTTTTTACATCGAACAGGTACAGTAGTGCGCAACTGAAATGTTACAATTTCTGTGAACTTTGTAGCACATGATCTTAAGGGTGAGGTTTGCGTGCAGGAGGTGCATTTTAGAGGAGTGCGACTACTCGTATTCCAAAACCGTAAATATTTTTCTCACTGTGACAATGTCAAACGTAAATAATTTTTAATAAATAATGTCTAACTTCAAAAATTTAATTTCTCTCCCCCCACAAATTGCGCAGGAATAGTTTAGTAATATTTTTGATGATTTAGGAACGAGATGGTTAATACAGTTTGGTCAATATAAACTGGAACATGAAGTGGATTTATAAATTGAGGTCATTTACTAGAAAATATTTCATACTTAGTTTTTTTTTTAATGTAATTCCTCTCCAGTTACGGTTTTAATGAAGACAAACATATCATTCCTGAAGTGGTCTCTAAATGGACTGACTGATAATGAGGAAAAACTGTACTATTTTTAATTTTAGTGAAAAATGTTAAAATGTTTTTGCTCGTCCGAAAACCATTAATTTTCTTAAAAACAAAAATCCCGATATAGGCAAGGCGCGTTACATTCCGTTGTACGTCATTAGTTAATAATGACGTCAGACACTTGCTGTGTTGTAAATACACTTATTAACTTAAAATACAATATACATACCTTAAGATTTGTTATAAAACTGAACATACAATGTAACAATTCTTTTTCATTTTAAGTATTTATCAACACAGCATGCGTCTGACGTCATCGTTAACGAATGACGTGCAACGGAATACAGAGCGCCTCGCCTATACTGTTCTTCTGAAAATCACAAATGAAAGTTATAATCAATTTAATTGAAATGAACCTCCGCCCACAATAATTTTTATATCCGTAGATACGTATTTCGGCAGCTAAGCTGCCATCTTCAGTACGCCACCAACTTAAAAGCACTAAAAACAACCTAATCAGCCTAATAAAATCAAAAATTTAACAGTTTTAACATTTTTATGATTTTATTAGGATGATTAGGTTGTTTTTAGACATTTTTTAGTGCTTTTAAGTTGGTAGCATACTGAAGATGACAGCTTAGCTGCCGAAATACGTATCTACGGATATAAAAATTATTGTGGGCGGAGGTTAATTTCAATTATCTCTTAAACCACAGTCTCTTTTACTATTTTACTACAATCAATTAATTTGGCATGCAATTACAATTCTTTGTAAGCATTAACAATGTTTTCAATATTGTTTTCCAAATGTATTAGCGTGAACGATTTTTTTTCAGTCCTTCACAAAAAAAGTCCTGATTTTTTTATTATCAAGTGACAAATGTCATAATTCATGTCAATGTCATGTCATTCATGTCAATGTCATAAAAAGAATGAAAGTGAAATTTTTTTATCTTAAACACACAAAAGAGGGGCGGGAACAAAAACGCGAGAATCCAGATAATCAAAAGAAGAACGAAGTATCTTTGTTTTTACAGCCTGGAGGCAACTTTGAAGAAGAATGAACAATTGCCAAAAAGAAAAAAAAAACAAATCAATGACAGACGGCCAATCATACAAATGAATGGGATTGTGACATTTGGTCGTCGAAAAGTAACAGAGCAACAAGGAAAAATGAACAGAAGGCCAGGAATCAGAAAATTCCAGAAAATTAGATGCATTCAAAAATAAACAAACAAGGACAAACATAAACGATTACTTCAGGAACGAAATCAGTTAACAATCCAAGGGTAAAATGTAAAAAAGCTCGAATGAAACAAACAACAACAGAAAAATCAAATAATTTAAGAATCAAAAACTTAAAAAAAAATAATTGATGAAGAAGACGTAAAATGAATTACGAAACATAAAAACAGTAAACCGAATAACACTTAGATGAATAGAATTGCCGAAATCGAAGAAGTTACGTGGAACAAATACGAGAAGAGAAAAGTAAGAAAGAGAAAACGGAAGTGGAAAATCGGATGTCAATCAAAATATTCAAGGATAAAAGTATGAGAAGAGTTTTCTAATATCTTTCTTAAAGAGAAAGAGAAGTGATCACAAGCGATTGTCCAGGACCCAAAATTAATTAAGTAATGTAAAAGTGAGAAAAAGAAAAAGCCAAAAAAAGTGACAAAATAAACAGTGGAAGAAGACCTAACAGAGGCATTCAGGATAATGAATAGAGGAATGAAAAGTGCAAAAATACTTAGAAGACCAAGCAAAAAGAGCAGAATCAATTAATGAATTAGACCAAGACGGATGTGGATTAATGGAATTTCGAAAATCTGTAGTAAAGACTGTTGCGGTTGGGAAAACCTCTTTCTCAGGAAATAATTTGTTCATCGAGTTTCTTAAATCGCATTTAAGAGCTAGATTTAATAACACTTAAACCGTGCTAGTGATATAATACACTTCGTATTATGCTTTTTATTACTTGTATTTTTACAATTAATTAACTACGTAATCATAGATTTAACCTTCAGTTTAAATTTTGTCTGTTTGAGCTTCTATATTGTACACGATGCTTAACTTCACTTGGCTTAAAATGATTTTTTGATTTGAAAATTATTTAATCCTTGACGGCGCCATATTAAAAAATTGTGTGTGTGAGTGTGTGTGTGTGTGTGTGTGTGTGTGTGTGTGTGAAAACGCCTCATGCTGCGCCTGTCGCGTATATTTTATTGCGTTAAAAATAGTTTTTTTTTTCTACCTATCGTCTTTGTCACAAAATTTAATTGAATTCTTTGTTTGTTGATTACATTACACATTAATTGTACAATTAAATGTGACTGTTAAATTTTAATCCTTGACGGCGCCATATTAAAAAAATTGTGTGTGTGTGTGTGAAAACGCTTCATGCTGCGCCTGTCGCGTCTACTTTTATTGCATTAAAAATAGTTTTTTTTTTCTACCCATCGTTTCTGTCATAAAATTTAATTCGATTCATTGTTTGTTGATTATATTACACATTAATTGTACAATTAAATGTGACCGGTAACTTATTCTAATACATACTGTAATACAATGGATAATAAACATTCAAAAGCGATGGGATTTTAACATCCGAGTTAGGCCCGATTTCTTCACCTACGGATAAATTTATCTTCCTGGGAAACTATCATCGATACAATGGTTTCCAAGGATAATACCTGGCAGATAAATTTATCAGGATGTGAAGAAATCGGGCATTAATCATACATTGTATAGTACACATTCGTTAACAAAAAGCTTTCTAAATTGTTTTTTTTTTATAAGTTGCGACTCTTATGCCCGCTTTCTTCACTTCCTGATAAATTTATCTGACAGGAAACCATTGCATCGATAATAGTGAAGAAATCGGGCCTTAATCATTCTTAACTACGGAGAGAGTTTATTGAAGAATTTTTGACCAGAATAAACCGGCGGTTTTTCAAATTTTTCTTAGAACGCAAGTGGTCTCACGCTATGTGATGCAACTCAGGCAATTTTTTGCATTCGTTTTAAAATATATCGGCCGTAAGCCATCGTAAATTCTCAATGCGTCGGCATTTCTTCCATTGCCATAAACGAACAATCCCGTCTGGAATTTCTGTTTTTAAATATAACTGCTTCATCTCTTGCAAGTGTCTGTAGGTGCGGTTCATATTTTCTGCGTGGGAATGACCAAACTATTTAGTCTGCGCGGTCAGAGACAGTCCTAAAATTAAGCCGCCGACGTTTCCATTTTTTCTTGAGTGAATAGTCATGAGAAGTTTTTTGCGGGTGGTTACTTCGACGGAAAGATTAAATTGCGTTCACACTCGACCTTTAGTGCTATTGGCCTTTCTTTATATCATTTTATACTCGGTTGGTTCCTGTTGATGTCACGATATTTCCTATGATTCGTGCAAGCCCTTCTCACTTCCCATCACGTTCCGAATTTTTTGTTCTTGTTTTGGTTTAAGGGTACGTCACCCACCCGACCCCTCTTCTCTTTAATTAATGTAAAGTTAGTTTTCTTGTTTGTACTTATCGAAGAAAGCAGTAAACATTATTACGGTTTGATAAATGCGAAGTTTTATGCGCTGATGAAATCAAGTTGAGCGGCGTTGACGACCGTCGGGTTTTAATTAAACTTTTAGAGTAGACCATAATAAATATTTCGGTGCTCGCCGTTATTAATGTTGCTTTTATTTAATGTGTCAGTGCCCTTGGCTGCATGCATCTACTACATCCAGACGGAAATAATGCAGCGGGCGATAAATTCCGGCGGGGCATTCAGGAAACATCGCCACCTGCCTTAAAACTCAGTAAAACTGCAGTTTTATATCTTTAATTTCCAAGCGGCGTTTTCATCCACCGCCCAGCGACATTTACGTCCTCCATAAACTTCGTCACTTGTTGGATAGTGCGGAAGCACCTCGTAACGTTTTAGTGCTTCTCAAATCCAGTTCTGGCGACGATGTGTGCGAAGAAGCTCCGAAAGGGGGGGTGGATGGAGAGAGGACGACGTGGAGGTTGCGCCTCTCTATTTCATTTCATTTCATGGCCCGCCATCAAACACAAAAGGCCTATGAGAGGAGTTCGGGAATGTCTTCAAATTGCGCTATTCTGACGGCTAGTGAGGTGAGTAAATAAGCTGCGCGCAATTTTACTAACAATAAGTGACGCTAAAGTTATTTCGGGATTAATTTGGTTTCCCTTCAAGGGCGGTTGAGAGATGGGGTGAGATTTTAACATCTTCGGAATTTACTGCTGGATCAGTAGGGAAGGAAGTTGTTAAATCTTTTTAGTTACTCAATTTTTCAAAAAAAGAAAAAATAGTTTTCAGAAGTCATATTATCCAATGAAGAAAGTGAAAGAGAGAAGAAGAATTCCAAGTATGTTGCAGAGGTTACCCACGTTATTAAATCAAGTTATTAAATCTTTTTAGTAACTCCAATCTTCAAAAAAAAAATAGCTTTCAGAAAGTCTTCTTTCTTATTGTCCAATGAAGAAAGTGAAAGAGAGAAGAAGAATTCCAACAATGTTCTAGAGGTTACCCACATCACAAAGAGGAATGATCCATTTCTAATAGTCGTCGACACGGTCCAAATAGTCTCGGCGAACCTAGAGCTTTCTAGACCTATCGAGAATATAAGCAGTGTTACACAAAAAATAGATGGATTAAAATGCACATAAAATAATTCACTTATAAGTAAAAAAAGTCCTATGGAAGGTATCTACCACTTTATTACAACTACATTATCTGGCAACTACCGATACCTGGTGGCAAGTTGCGCTGAGTTGTCCCGAAGCTAGTCTCTGAACGAGGTGGGCTTGAGTTAACAACACAATTAGGGCGCCAGAGAGAAACCTCAGCCGACTGAGCGTATCGCAAATCTGGTCAATCCGCTCGGAAGATTTGCTCAACAATAACTCAGATGACACGTAGGGCTTATAAAACTCCAGTAACACTGTACTATAAAGTTTTGCAACTCAATTGTGCAGAAATTTTATTTTAGTACAGTGTTAATGAGTCAGTGTTGCTGCGGTAATGCGTGGTTAAGTTGGAAGCCGCTCCCGGTGCTGGAATCAATCCCTACACCACACAAAATGGCAAAAGCCAATCCTAGTACAGGACGCCGTAGAACTTGTTTGCCCCTCCAAGACCAATGAAGAGCCTTGATTTTAAACGGCCGGCGCGAGAACGTCACTTCCGGGACGTAAAGTAACCACCTTACTAAACCGAGCACATACAACACATAGCTGCCGAAATTTAACCAGGAATTAACCCGTAACAGCGAAGCTGTGATTGCGTGTCAGTATTACGTCAAGTAGAATTTGCAAAAAAAAATCTGAAGTGATCACAAATTATTTTTTTTATAAGTCACACACACAGGAAGGAACAAAGAAACTATTATTATTATACGCACTTTTTTTTTTCTTAAATGGCAGTAGAGAGTGTCCTTCAAGCTACATCAAGAGGAGAAATCAGAAAGTTATTAAAAAAATTATTAAACGGAATGTAAACTAAAACTATGTTATTCTAAAACGTTGTCCTTAGCTACCGGGACGAAGCTGAGACAGCTCAGGCGAGTTTCAGTCCTCCAACGCCATGTCAAAAACCGACGGAATATCGTACACTGAGGAAACCTTCCCGAGGTTCCTCACGAGAATCAAAATTGTGTGTCATATCCTGAACGAACACACGCGATATGGGGCATAAGCCCTTGCAAACGCCACCTGGGCTCTGGGGACGACTGACTCGCTCAAGGCGCGTCGTAATTTAACAAAGCCAAAACTGGTTCTGCCCTTAAAGTATGAAGGAGGAATTTGCACGAATCGAAAACGGCCTAACAGCATCAAGAACCAACAGAATCAAAGTTAAAGCAGGTAAGACCAATGGCGTGAAAGGTCCAATGTAAACGCAATTTAATCTCTCCGTCGCGTCGCCACAGTGGGGTAAAAGATTTTCAAATTTGGAATTAAATCAGAAGCTCTCAGAATTAATTTCTAAATTAGATATTTTCTATTAGAAGAGCGTAAGTATTGAAAACGAATTAATTTCGAAATTAAATATTTTCTATTAGAAGAGCATATCGCAAATCTGGTCAATCCGCTCGGAAGATTTGCTCAACCACAACTCAGATGACACGTAGGGCTTATACAACTCCAGTAACACTGTACTATAAAGTTTTGCAACTCAATTGTGCAGAAATTTTATTTTAGTAGTGTTGCTGTGGTAATGTGTGGTTAAGTTGGAAGCCGTTGCCGGTGCTGGAAACAATCCCTACATCACACAAAATGACAAAAGCCAATTCTAGCACAGGACGCCGTAGAACTTGTTTGCCCCTCAAGACCAATGAAGAGCCTTGATTTTAAAACGGCCGAGGCGAGAACATCACTTCCGGGACGCAAGGTAACCACCTTACTAAACCGAGCACATACAACACATGGCTGCCGAAATTTAACTAGGAATTAACCCGTAACAGCGAAACCGTGACTTTGCGAGTCAGTATTATGTCAAGTAGAATTTGCAAAAAAAATCTGAAGTGATCACAAAGTATTTTTTTTATAAGTCTATAAGTCTATGTAAATAAAGGTTCGAATATTCAGTAGGGAAGGATGATTTTTTTTTAAATAAAAATTATGCCCAGTTTCTGAAACGATAAATAACTTTAGGTAAAGATAAATTGTGAACAAATAAATTTCTGAAAAGTAGAAACCGTTTACGTTGCTACATATACACTTTATTTATAATAATAATAGCAGTTTTATTGGAAAAACAGGAATTATAAGACAAGGTACAATGCATTCATAAGTTTACCAATAGCTCAGAATCAGCTTTCTTCACAGGAAGCAGCTGCTCTACCTTCTGAGCACTCGAACAAAACAAATTTAAATAGCAAAAATAATAAAGAAATAAATTTCTAGCTATAAGTATAAGTATATTTAGAGATAAAGTTTTGAGAAATATCTTTTAGAAGCTATAGTGAGTTTTTCTCTATATACAGTTATGCATCATTTTAGAAACAGGGCATTAAGTTGCGATTATATAATATTATAACCACATGGCGGACAGAAAAAAGTGTAAAACTTTACTATTGCAACGAAGCGGTGCGATGTTATAAATAGATTGTGTACACGCCTCATATTTGCCGGGGCAGCGCGTTTAGCTGATAGTGAACAATCGGTATGCCAAAGTAATAATGCATTCGTTAGGACGGCATGATTCACAATAATGTCGCGGTTGACTGCGATGCTCGGACACAATGCGCACAAGAGAGTGTGCTGCAGAGACGTGTCGTGTTTCTATTTAATTCAAATCAACTAAATTGTTTCTAAATTCAAGAAAGAGCTGTTATTAGCTTCCGGAATTATATTCGCGTTGTTACCGTGGTGATATTAGACTGATTGATTAAAAATCACGTATAAGCGGGCGGAACATTTAACGCTTCGATTTAGACCCCCGCGTCGAGTCAGACTGCCGCTGTCTCAAACTGGTTTCAAGCAGTTCACTTTCTTAGATCCTCCCTTTGATTATAACGTATTAAAACACATACAAGGCCAGAATAAAACAGCGTCGGCAAAATTTCCAAGAATATCACGACGCGCGACAGGGAAGAGCGATGTTGTGCTATTGCATCTAATTATGCACTCGATTAGGGATATTTTATGCATAGAAAAAAATCTTTAAGAACTCCCGAAGCAGACGAAAAGCGTTCTCTTCCAGTGCGGTTTTCCTAACCTAATTACGCGTTCCGTTCCTCGTTGAAACTTTATTTTTTATACTTAAAAAAAAACACCGCGAAGAGTTCTATCTTCATTCGCGAAATTAATTACAAACTGGGGATCGACGCTATTTTATTCTGACTTTGTACGGTTTTATTTGAACACAACTTAATTTTTATAAAAAAAAGTGCATCCTAAGGTGTTAATGCAAAAGAGAAAATAAAATAAATATTAGCGATACATACTTAATGTTATTTTAATTCTACGTAATTTTACAGTTCATCCAAAAATATTAAACTTTATTTTCATTTTCATTCGTAAATAAATTATTTAGTTGGCCGATGAGACTATAATTCAATAAAAGATTTCCTTGCGAGGCAAAAGTGTTAACTAAATACATTTTTATTTTTGAATTTATTTCATAGATTGTTTTCATAGTTTCATAGTCCGTGGATTTGGCCTTTGACATTTTTGACGTAGCGGATAGCGGTAACCTTTGATCTTACGTGCATTTTGGGAGAAGGTATAAATGTCATACCGTTTACTTGATTCTTTCTGGAGAAACATTAAATAATTTGTTTGGTCGCGCTTCATCGCTTTGTTGAATGTAAATATTTGAAGTCAAAATATAAGAGATTTAAAATATAGGGACGTATTGTCACAATATGATAAGCTCAAGCCTTCACCATAACAAGGATACAACAACTATAATTTCCACGTTTACCATATCAAGAACGGAAAGCACGGACTTCGCCTTGTTACGTTATAAAAAAAAAAAAAAACGTTGGCTCGATTTCAGAAATCACAGATAAAATTCATGAATAACATTAAACTAACTACATTAATGAATACAACTAATTCACAACTGAGATTATTAACGTAATTAATCAACAATCAATCAGTTAATAAACTGCTTAATTACTAATGACTAATGAATTTCCATATTTTATACTATCCGTGTCGGATGCCACAAAGTGCGTTTCTAAAGCTTGTGGCCCATAGATCGATGTACCAAAATTATCAGCGTCTCGTCAAATACATTCCCAAGTAAGTTCAAACGACTTGGTTGAGCCTTCAAGTAAGACTTGGTTTTTACTTGTCAGCATGGAATTCCCTCTAATAATGCGTTAATTTTGCATAAGTTCCGTCGATCCAAAACGAATTTGACTTGCAAGCTAAGCAGACGAATGTAACCCATGCTAGCGATTTCTTTAGGAATTTAATTTGTTCATATACATACATTGCTTTTTTTTGCTGTTTTTATCAGACATAAACAAACTGTTATCTTTGTTTATTGTGATAACCGAATTTATTTTAGTTTGGCTTCGGCGGTTTTCACATCCATTGCGAACCATCTATCTAATAAATGCATTTGGAAGCGAATTAAGATATTTTTCGCGCGTCGCAGAATTCCCAGAATTTAATTAAACACACACACACACACACACAGGCGGGCCAGAACAATAAAACAAAACGACGCCCGCCGCACACACCCAGAGCTAAATTAAACAACACACCGCTTTTTAATTATACATCCCGCGGTTTTATATCCTTTCCGGCAGCCGGAGCATTACAGATTTAAAACGAAATACTCTGAGAAGTTTTAGTGCAGTTCTTGTGCACTAAACTCGGGAGCGAGGAGGAGGAAGGTGTTTCCTTCCATTCACGTCTCTTTCCACCATAATCCGGCGACAAGAAAAGCAAAAGGATAAATGCGACGCGAGAAGACCTCCTTGCATCTGCAAGACGCTTTTAAATAGTCTCCTAGTAAAGAATGTAAACTTGTATGTATGTATGTTGGTAAGACTGGTTGACGGCCATGGTCACTTGTGTGTAAATTAATTTATTGAAATTACTCGGCGATGCGGGTTCGAGTCCCGCCTGGTCCATGGTTCTGTGTACTGTTTAAAAATGTAGACCCAGTTTTAAATACTACAAAAAAATATAATCTGTTCCTCGGCCAATAATAAACTAATACAAAAGCAAATTATTAATATTAAATTAATAAGGAATTTCCGTCGCTTCGAGATTCGAATGCGAGTTCTCCTGGATCCAACCAAGTGCATTTAACTTCTCGAGTTCGAATCTCCATTGCATCTATTTCTGATATTTCTGTAATAATTGGCGATCGAACATGTTCTACTTTTCCAAACTTTTATAAAAAAAAAAATTTCGGCTGCTTCAAGATTTGAACTCGAGCCCTCCTAGATCTAACCAAATACATTTGACTGCTATAGTTCGAGTCTCGATTGCGAGTTTCTGTGAATTCTGTAATAATTGGCGATGGAATATGTTCTAGTATTTTTCCAGATTCTTTAATAAAATTTGGAACATAATGGAAATAAATCTCTTGTACGCCGCCTTCGATTTCGACGGTGATTAAATCCGGATTAAATCCTCTTCGGCGCGCGAGGAATGCACGGAAACGTCCCGATAAATCCGGGAAAGTACAGTAAATAAGAAGTGTCAGCGTACGGAACTCGATCGCATTCCCGGCATTCCTCGCCGACTTATTAAAAGATTGCTTTATCAGCGGCACAAAACCTCCCCCTCCAGCCCCATCAGTGCTCTGGATGACTGATGGCGAACCCCTTAATTAAACCGGGGATTAATAGGGACCTGCTTCGCTAATTAATAAACCAGCTTCTTATTGATACGAGCGGTTGCTCGGGTTATGCGCCTGTTGTGGCTCGGTAATAAGAAGAAAATAAGACACACCGCTGATTACCACGACGACCTCATCGTCTTTGATTTTTACTTTGCTGATTTTGATTAATAAGCAGACTTACATGAAGTATCACAAAGTTATACTTGCGTTCTATAATTTATACTTGATGTTATCAGCGAAGGATGTACAGTCGTGCTCGCCTTAAGTGCCACGATTTGACATTTCTGCCAGCTTTATAGACAAGACCATTTTAGTTGGAGATAACTGTACATAGGGTGTAACACCATTTTAAACACTGCCTGGCTTATAGATTTTTGAAATTCCACTAATCCATAATCTTCTCGGTCTAATTCCTTTTGGTTTTCTTAATTGATTCTCTCCCTTTTCCTTGGATTTCAAAATATTTTTGCATATTTTTGCATTTATTTATGGATTATCAGACATAAAGACACGCACGGACTAGAGGTGTTTTTTTTTTAAAAAAAAAAGGAATGAATATAAACGATTGCCAAATTAAAAAGCGAAATTCAAAGAGACGCAAATGGGATGCAGGTAGGAAAAGGCTTGAAATTAATGGGATTTTGGAAACCCGTGGAACCAGGAAGGAAATACTTGGAAAAATGAAGAAGATAGGAATGATGGAGGAAGATTTGTAGACCTGCCAAGGTATCAAGGATAATAGGAAGAAGAAGGAAGAAGCTTTCTTTTAATAGTCAAGACTCAGACACGAAGACGAATGAATAAACTGATTTCAAACTTTAAGGGATTAAGCAGGGCAGACCATAAGAAGCTCATGGATGAATGAAATTGAGAAAGTCGGTGATTCAGGCAATGGGATGGCATTAAGAGTAGACCAAGAAAGTCATGGATGAAGAAGATACAAAAACACATGGAGAGATGACAACAGAAATTAGTAGTTAGGGAATAATAAGTAATGCCCAAAAAGTAAAATCAATTAAGTAACAGAAATTGCTAGGAGAAAAAGGCAAAAAAGACAGAAACCGAAAAATGGGACACATGAGGATTTTCGCGGTACCTAACCAAAAGAAGAATCTCCTTTTACTATCTTCAAAAAAAAGATTTCTTTGGTAGAAACGTGTAGAAGGGGGGCAAAACATACAGATGAACGAAATTCCAAAAATTGGTGGTGGAGGAAAGAGATGACGATGAGATGAAAGAGTCGGAAGAAGTAAAAAAGAAAACAAACGCCAGGCCATAATGAAATCCAGGACATTCAAAAGGCGATGCATTTTTCACATGCACTAATTCAAAAAAGAATTTATAGCTCTGAATATTTTTAATTTTATTGTTAAGGTCATTAGAAGGAGAAGAGGTAAAGGAAAGAGGCCATTAACCAATCTTGTCGGTAACACACCGACTAAAGTGAGGTTAAAGCATTCACTAGTTTAACCATCCTTTAACTAAAATTCTCTCTTTAAAATGAGTTAGTAATACTGGCTGAAAGGAAAATGATTATTTTAAAAGCACGGTCGGTTAAGATGTGACGACTAAAACGATATCCAAATAATGAAAAAGAAGAAGAAGAAGAAGAAAAGAAAGCGAGGCGCTCTTTTTAATAATATACATAGGTTCAAAGATGAAGAAGAGCAAACGTAAACGACTAAGAAAGAAGGAAGATGAATTTATTACGAATCGTAAATGGAAAAACAGAACGAGAAGCCCAAGGATGAATGGAACTGCAAAAAAGATTAAGCTACCAGAAATAACCGAAAACTGATGGTAATAAAGAGGAAGAGAAAGACAAAAGAGGCAGGATAGTCAGAAGAAGACCTTGAATTTGAAGATGAAGAAGACTGAATACATGATTGTGCAAGAAGAAAAGTAAATTTAAAAAAAAGTGAAGGTGCAAAGATCGCATCGAAGAGAAAAAGCTAAAAAAAAATTTTAAAAAATACTTTGGAAGAAAAATTGTATCCAGGGTTAAGAGAGAGTAGGACCAAATAAGAAAAGGAAAGCTTAGAACGAGATTAGATTAATGGAAATTCGAAAAATCTGTGGAGCCAGATAATTTTTAAAAGAGGAAAGAAGAAGGTTAAGTCGAAGAAGGACTGGAAAAAAGGCTCAAAGAAATGTGCGTAACAGAGGCGTAATCTAGGAAATAAGAAAAAGAAAAATAAGAACAAGAAGAAGAAGGAAAAATTCCTTTTTCCGATATTTTCGAAAAGAAATAAAAACGAGGGCAACAGAGAAGGAGAGGAAGAAAAGATGCAGGATAGAATTTTTTTTTTTTTTAATATCGTCGAACTCGTAGGTAAGGAAAAATGAACACAGACGATTGGCCAAGAAGCAAAGTCATTTAGGACACGTAAAAGTGCAAAGATGACAATGGGGAGAATGAGCTAACAAATCAACAAAGATAAAAATAAGGAGAAAATGCTAAAAGATAGACAATATAGGAAGAGGAAAATCCAACAGTCACCAAGGCATTCATGATAATGAATAGAAGAGAACGGGAAGCTTTCCTCTTTCTCTCTTAACTTCTGGACATAAAATTGAAGCCAAAACTAAAAGAGCAGCACCGATAAAGAAAGAAAATAGGTTTAGAGCGGGAAGCTTAATAGATTAATGGAATTTTGAAAAATCTGTGGAGCCAGGCAATGATTGAAATATTGAAAAAAAAGGAAACGATGAGGAAGGAACAAAGAAACTATTATTATTATAAGCACTTTTTTCCTTAAATGGCAGTAGAGAGTGTCCGTCAAGCTACATCAAGAGAAGAAATCAGAAAGTTATTAAAAAAATTATTAAACGGAATGTAAACTGAAACTATGTCATTCTAAAACGTTGTCCTTAGCTACGGGGACGAAGCTGAAACAGCTCAGGCGAGTTTCAGTCCTCCAGCGCAATGTGAAAAACCGACTGAGGAAACCTTTCCGAGGTTCCTCACGAGAATCAAAATTGTGTGTCATATCCTGGACGAACACACGCGACATGGGGCAAAAGCCCTTCCAAACGCCACCTGGGCTCTGGAGACGACTGACTCGCTCAAGGCGCGTCGTAATTTAACAAAGCCAAAACTGGTTCTGCTCTTAAAGCACGAAGAAAGAATTGGCACGAATCGAAAACGGCCTAACAGCATCAAGAAGCAACAGAATCAAAGTTAAAGCAGGTAAGACCAATGGCGTGAAAGGTCCAATGTAAACGCAATTTAATCTCTCCGTCGCGTCGCCACAGTGGGGCAAAATACTTTCAAAGTTGGCATTAAATCAGAAGAGCTTAGAATTAATTTCGAAATTAAATATTTTCTATTAAACGAGCTGTAAGTATTAAAAAAAGGTACACGTAATTTTCTAAATACTCCCAATATAATGTAAAATTCAAAAATATTAATTAAAAAAAATTATGTAAATTTTGCCAAAGTTATCCATGTTCAGAATATGAATCTTCATCAACACTAACATGCTTATTGTTTCTACTGTCGTCATCACAATCATTGTTGTCATTAACTTCGTCATTGCTATCAGTAGTACAGCTAGCGGGATCCTAGACCACTTTGACTTCACAACTTCTTCACCACTTAAACCACTCCCCTAACTTTGAGGATGACCTTCAACGATGGTCACTTCGGGTGGACACATGCCATTCGCAATTTTTTTCAAGGACAAAGTGGTCTAGGATCCCGCTAGCTATACTACTGTTATCATCATGACAAAGAGATTGTGGATCAAAAAATTAAATTGTTCCTCAGCTTTACTACTTCCTCATCTTTTCATGATATCAACAAGTTCAGTCCTCTTTATAAACATAATATTTGAACTTGTTCTCACATATAAACACATTGAATGTAAACAAGAAGGCATAAATCATAAATAAAAGTGTCTTTGTTAGCGGTTTCGAAGAATTCGACAGAGCAAATATGTGCAGAAAATGGAAATCATTATCAAAAAATATACACTTTAGTTTGTAGTACTTTTATAAAACTGTAAAATATCCTAAAATACGACTGCATACTTGAATGGTAAAATTAAAAAATAATTCAGAAAATATAGTCAAGCATAGCACAAAACTGATGGCCGTTTTCATAATCAGACTTTAAGGAAGCTCTAATTTAAAGTCACTTTAAGAATATGGAAACAAATGTATTTTTTTAGGTTAAAGCAACTTTAAATTTAAAGTCCTATTATGAAATCCGCCATGAATCATGTGTGATTTGCGTAAAATGCACCTAGTTACTGTAGACAAGTGATTGTGATTTTTTAACCCACTTGATGATACCGGCGCAGATGATCATCAAGTGTCTTGTTTAAATGTGTGGTATATTGATGTATTAGTAAGAAATCTGAATAAATGGTTTCATGTTTTGATTAAATGCCAAATTTGAAGGTCCGGTGCCCCACTGTGACGTCGTACAAAAAATTGTAATACACGACACCGGGATACAGCAATAAAATTAGTAACGTAAACAAACCAACACGCATAGACATTAACGACGCAGCGGTAGCCTTTGATCGTACGAACCCGCATCACCCCACGCGCAACTTCAGAATAGCCACGCCCCTTTCGTTTGAACTGACTGAAGGCAAGAGGCGGCAAGTAGATCACAAAAGCGGTGTGCTTGCGTTTGTTTTTGCGACAAGGAAGCAGGTGTTTAAAATTAAAGTCGTAGTAAATCTTGTCCATATTGCAGACACACAATGAAATAATTACATTAGGTATTAACAGCGTCGCGTCGGTTTAAATGTGAAACGGAAAAATATGCAACAAGAAAATTAAATCACTTCTCAGAGATAATTTGGATGTATACAGGGTGATCCCTGAGAAGCGGTTTTTCAAACCGTAATTGAAATCAAAAAAGAAAGACAATCAAAAGCAACCTGCTGAGAATTTCTCGTTTTATGTATAATGAGAGATTTTCTGGGTTTCTATGAAATGTTATTGATATCGAGGGAAGGCTTCGGGTGTTTCCTCTTCTCTATTCTGAATTCTATTACACACTCTTATCTATACTTGAAGTGGTTAGATTACGTTATGCCGGAGTATACACGAATCAATACCTGTTTATATGTAATTTCAGATAGGCACCCTCCTTCCTGTGTCCCAATTCCAATAAACTTTAATTATTTCCTGCGACAGGGAGGGTGGGTGCCAAGCAAGGTACTTTATCTTGTTGCTGCCGCCTCATAATAATAAGATCGAACATCTTGAATTGGTTCGAACCATTTCACACACATATTTATTTTTTTATTTTGATACTCCAAGTTGAAAGTAAAATAAATGGCCGAGCCGATTGAAAAAAAATATATATCAGGAGGGATAAATATTTTTCATTGCCCGCATTAAATTATTTAATGCCTTTGAAAGTATAAAAATTTTTATGGGCTGCGTCGTATAAATTTTGTAGTCGCTAAAACTAACAAGATTATGATTCTTTCCCGGCTGTAATTTTACGAACGAATTTTATGGCTCGCGTATTTGTAGTGTGTAATAAAAGGGCGGTAATAAATAGGGGCTTAATTGATATATTAGGTCGGCCTGAATTTTAACATAATAACATCGATGAAAAACATAAATTTCTGTTTTTATCGTCCGATATTGAAATATAATAAAGCTTCGGGAATCGTAATCATTTAGGGTAGTAGCAGGATACTGAAGGCATGGCAGGAACATATTTCCTGCTGTCCGTAACATGAAGGAACAAAGAAACTATTATTATTATAAGCACCTTTTTTTCTTAAATGGCAGTAGAGAATGTCCCTCAAGCTACATCAAGAGAAGAAATCAGAAAGTTATTAAAAAAAAATTATTAAACGGAATGTAAACTAAAACTATGTTATTCTAAAACGTTGTCCTTAGCTACCGGGACGAAGCTGAGACAGCTCAGGCGAGTTTCAGTCCTCCAACGCCATGTCAAAAACCGACGGAATATCGTACACTGAGGAAACCTTCCCGAGGTTCCTCACGAGAATCAAAATTGTGTGTCATATCCTGAACGAACACACGCGATATGGGGCATAAGCCCTTGCAAACGCCACCTGGGCTCTGGGGACGACTGACTCGCTCAAGGCGCGTCGTAATTTAACAAAGTCAAAACTGGTTCTGCCCTTAAAGCACGAAGGAAGAATTGGCACGAATCGAAAACGGCCTAACAGCATCAAGAACCAACAGAATCAAAGCTAAACCAGGTAAGACCAATGGCGTGAAAGGTCCAATGTAAACGCAATTTAATCTCTCCGTCGCGTCGCCACAGTGGGGCAAAAGACTTTCAAAGTTGGCATTAAATCAGAAGAGCTTAGAATTAATTTCTAAACTAAATATTTTCTATTAGACGAGCTGTAATTATTAAAAAAAGGTACACGTAATTTTCTAAATGCTCCCAATATAATGTAAAATTCAAAAATAGTAATTAAAAAAAAATTATGTAAATTTTGCCAAAGCACATAATAATATCGATGAAAAACATAAATTTCTGTTTTTATCGTCCGATATTGAAATATAATAAAGCTTCGGGAATCGTAATCATTTAGGGTAGTAGCAGGATACTGAAGGCATGGCAGGAACATATTTCCTGCTGTCCGTAACATTCAGGCCTATTGAGACCCGGTCATATCGCTCGACAAGCCATTATGTTATCCTGCTCCTCAAATGTAAACATTTATTGCCATTGGAAAGGGTCCTTCAGGACATGATAGGAGATTACGAGCGACGTTTTTCCTGTACGTAGACTATCTCGCGCTAGTTCGCACTCGCATTCCGAAAGGATCTATGACGTTCGTGTGTTTCGATCGACGCTGAAATCTATCCCCAGCAGAATTTCTTGATTTTAAGCCGACTTCTCCAGATACATTATTATCCTTAATGCGTAGATAAACTGCGTATGTTTATTCAATTGGTTTCTCGGAGTGGTTTTGTCATATTATTTCCACATTTCCACTTGTATATTGAATTCCTGCTGCTGCTCAGAATTCAATATTGAAGTTTCGTAACCAGAGGACTTTCCAGGCATATAACCCACCTATGTATGTAATATATATTTATAAATTCTTTGACGACACTTGTATATCTAGCAAATCTTTCATTTCATTTTAACTCACGTAAAATGCACTTAAACTTACTTCAAATTACAATAATTTTTATTTAGCACTGATGTACTTATGTGAAAACCAAATAATATAAAAAAAAAATAATAACGCTTTAACTTTAAGTTATTATTTGTCGGGTAATTCCAACAGGATGCGAGTTTCCGTAGAAGAATCTGCACGTTCGATAGCGCCCTGATAAACGAGCACGATTCTTGCGCTCTAGCCGGCGATAAATTAAAACTATGGGCGCGATAAATAAAAATATAACACTTGCGTTCGACGGCCCCGGCATTTTTCACTCTAAATTACACCGATTTAGTTTTTAAAACGAAAAAAAAAGGGAAAATTACTGGAGCGAATATGCACGGAACGAGTCGGAGAAAAAAAAACACCCCCTGCGCCCTCAACCGGCAACGTTCATGACCCGATAAACCCCCCCAATAAATCACCGCGTGTGTGTTTCACAGTATTCGTTTTTATTATTAAAATGAGTGTCCTGCCACTTACATATTAATTTTAATGATTAGTTTCGATTATTCACATCAACGCATTTCAATACATAGTGTTTTATTTATTCCATAAATGCGCTCTGGTACGACAGCATTTCACCATTATCGACAGCGACACGTTCGAAGCAAGTTCTGTTCGTTTAATGTTCCGTGAACCTGTGCAATTAGCGATCCTTGTAAAATTCTCTGACTCTCTGTTTTCATTTCTTCAAAAACACGTAAAATTTCTTGACTTTTTTTTTTATCTGTGGTGTTTTGCCCAATGCCCAACGGGGTCCTAAGTCATAGACTTGTCAGGACCTCAGGAGCAGGGGAGTGTATTTTTGTGTGTGTAAAGTGTTCCATGGCTTTGTTACTTCCAAACCTCCTCGCCGTTGAAGGGGAAGTAGTGTCGAATTTTCTCCCCAACACTAAAGGGTACCTGAAGTGAGTAACAACCCTCGAGAATTATCTCGAGCGGATGCGACCCACGACCTTACGATTGCAAGGCCGGTCCCTTACCACTGGACCGTTCAGGCGTTAATTTATTTCTACTATTAACAGGAATCTCTCAAAATTATGACCAAATTGGGATCCTTGAGTAGTTTCAGATCTCTAAAAGACAAGAAGCGATCTTCTCTACACTCTAACTTTCACAGAGTATCTTAACGACATCAGAATCTTTCTTTTTTTTTCAAAAAGTCAGAATGTACACAGAAATCCCTAGAAACCTTAACCAAACCAAGTTTCTTGAGAATTTCCAGGTGATTAAGAGACGCAGCTTAAAGAAGCGATCTTTCTTACTCTACCTCCCTATCAATCTTAAAGACGTTAAACTTTCAAGAAGTTCTTATTAAGAGCTCGTCCACTAAACTGGGATCCTATAGAAATTCCAGATCTTTTGAGAGGGCGATTTTTCTTAATTTTGAGAAAAGCAAAGAGAGTATTGAAGTGGCCACTGTAAGGAAACTGGGGTTTTAAAAATCCTTTTTTAAAAGTATGGAATCTTACAAAAAAAAAAATGGAATTTCAAGAAGCCCTCATTAAAAATCCATTTACCAGTTGGGCCTTGTGGATCTTAAGGTTTTTGAGAGAGAGAGAGAGAGAGACATGGTAGAGGACTTCCTCTGTAGGCGATCTTCCTTAACTCTGAGAAATAAAAAGAGAGTCTTGAAGTGGCCACCACTGCAAGGAATTTGGTATTTGGCAAAAATCCTTTCCTAAAAGCATGCAATCCTTAAGGATTTCTTCTGGAAACTCAAGGTCTTAAAGCTTGCGAAGGTGATCTTCCGTAACTTCGAGAAATGTAAAGAGAGTCGTGAAGTAGCCAATGCAAGGAAACCGGGGTTCCAAAAATCCTCCCCTAAAAGTATGGAATCCTGTCTTTTCTGGAAATTCGAGATTTTTAAGGAAGGGTTTCTACTGAAAATGATCTTATTTTCAAAAATAATCTTTTATTATTAAAATGAGTTTGCTGTTACTTATATATTAATTTTAATGATTAGTTTCGATTATTCACATCAACGCATCTGGATACATAGTGTTTTATTTATTCCATAAGTGCGCTCTGGTACGTCACCATTTCGCCATTATCGATAGCGACACGTTCGAAGCAAGCTGTGTTAGTTTATGTTCCATGAACCTGTGCAATTAGTGATTGCAAGATTCAACTGAAGTACATTCATTAATTTACATGCACTCTCGTCTGGTAAACTCAGATAAACAACAAGAAGTTGCAAGCATTTAATTCACAATAGTTTGAAAACATACGACGTTATACTTATGGCCGTTTGCACCATGTCTAGTTAAAAATTAAACCAGGTTTAACAGTAAACCCAGTTTGCACCGCGGCTTAAACCGTAGTTAAAAACTCGCTAAACCAACTCAACATTAAACAATCACGGGCGGCGGATTAAATTGAGTTGGTTTAGCGAGTTTTTAACTACGGTTTAAGCCGCGGTGCAAACTGGGTTTACTGTTAAACCTGGTTTAATTTTTAACTAGACGTGGTGCAAACGGCTATTAGTGGTTTACTTAACTACTTCTAGCACCGAGCCTCTTAATTAAATCTGTAAACTGACTCGGCGTGTCTTTTGAAATGCTAAATTGCATCTCAATCCAACGAACTGTTTAATTTCCAAACAGGTATGTTTAACCGGTAATTAACATCGCTATTTGACTTTATCTTCCCCCCCTCCCCCCTCTCACTCTCTCTTTCTCTTCCATTACATTCCCTTTTTCATTTTACGGGGGGAATTATTTTTGTGCGATGAGGCTGTTTATAATCGGAGTTACTTTCGATGGGAAGAATATTTTAAGCTGAGGCTACGAACGGTCATGGAGGTCCACTTTTGGACCCAGTTTCTGCCGAATTAATCCTCGCCATGCTTTGATCGTTGACTGTGTTCCGCGGACGAGTCGAATTTCTCATTATCAAAGGATGGAGATACTCTTAGGAGATACGTCAAAGGATGGAGACACTCTTAGAGTATATCTTTGAAGTAACGAATTGAAAACGCCATTACTTTATTCGAGCGTTCCTATTTCTTTTTCTTTTTTAATTGCCTTCCAATTTTGTGATTATTTTTTTCTTCTAAAGCTTCTTCGGCCCGTGTCGTAGCAAGCGGGGGAGCAAGGGGTGCAATCCTATCAGAAATTTATAGCTATTTATAGTCAGTGAGTGAAGGACACGGCCAATGAATCACGATAGATACTTGTTTTGTGATTTCTTGCTGGTTAAAAAGAAGTCACGGAAAAGAAAACAAATAAAAGACAATCGATTTCTTCAACAATCAAACAATCCGAGCATTTTCTTTCTAAACTAAAGAAAACCAAGAAAACAAATATTATCTTGTTCGCATAGACGTATCTTTAGATGTTTTAAAAATGAAAAGAAAAGAAGGACGATTGAGTTTACGATGAGTTTCGTCACGTAAACAATAAAACCGTTTATGTTATTATAAATATGATAGAGAAGGCGTGGCTTAACGAGTCTTCTGTCCTATCCTCTCCTTTTTTCAAGCTTCAATGAAACAATCGGTTTCGTACTCGTTTGGGCAAGAAAAGCTATTTTTTTACATCTTAGTAAAAGTTTAAAATTCTTATGTAACATTTTAATCAATAGATTATTATTTATTTGCATGGCTTGCACTTCAAAATTAATGCTTCATTTATATTTATATTACTATTTTCGTAAAGTTCTTGCTCGCTTGATAATTGGAGATATGACATGAAAAAGAAAAGACGAAAATATAATTTTTATTTACCTTGAGGATTCGTAAACAGGATTGTTTGCTTTATCAAAAGTTTGCGAAACGTCAAAGTAAATAAAAATTATATTTTCCGGTTGTTGTCCGAAGTCTTTTCTTTTTCGTATCACTTCTGTAGTATTTTGGATTATGAACGTATTGATGACTGGTAAAGGGCGCAGCACCCCGGCGAAACGACCCCACTGCCTTCGGCCACAACTTCTGTGCTGTTCATTTTTCTTCCTCTTTTTTTTGAATCTACTTGCTTCCACGAAATACACTTAATTGTTGTTTAGTAAACGATTTCTGCCTTATAAAATGCAAAGGCTCTCCCTTTTCCAATCTTCTCCGGCTATGTTGCCTCCAAACATCCCCCATTTACGCAATTTATTCTATTTGTTTAGATGGCCATAATTTTCGTCTGGTACAGATCGTTCAATTGCTTTTCAAAACATTCGTCTTTAAGGTTTGTACATTTTTGCAGGCGTTCGAACCAATTCTAGAAACATTTTTTTCCAACCTACAGGAGGGTATCATCTCTAGACAACTAGATTTAGGTTTATGAACAGCTTCTTGAGGTGACTGAGGAAATCGCCATCCACGCATTTTTTGTTTGGCATTTGGGAACACAAAGAAGTGATTAGAAGATGAATCAGGTGAATAACCAGCAATTTGTAATGACACTTTCCTTACGTATCCTAAGATTACGTTGATTCTGAAATAAAATAAATTTTGTCGACTAAACACATCGCAGCCAAAAGGACAAGGCAAGGGCAAAAGTCTGGACTGTAATACAATGCAATCATTCACAAGGTATGTCTTCCAGGAACACCTGCATCCGGCGATAACCAAAATGTGTCATGCTTTTATGTTTCACTAAATGCTGGTTTTTCATTTTTCGATGGCAGTCATCGATTGACTGAGAGGGCAAACCCTGAATTGTACTTTGCATTCTTGCTATAGGCACCTCAATAAAAAAATATATGTATATAAATTTGGAACCTGGAACTTGGAGTTATCCTTCCTTATCATGCATAATTTGTTCTCACTTTACAACAACGACCAGTATGTACGTGTATAAATTTGATACATAGGAACATAGGGGTATAATTTTGAATTCTGGAGTTAAAGCTAAAATAATTATTGTGGTTCAGGTTTTTCAAAAATGAATGCGCATGCTTCCTTTCGCGTAAAAAAAAGGAAGTAGATTCATTTTCAGAAACCTGAATGCGCATCATGTGTGTCGTACTACAATAAATTCACTTTAGTCGGTGACCTACATCACGTCCTCTTGTCATCAAAGTGCATTGTAAACCGCAAATTAAAAATACATTTACATGACCGCACGTTGTTGTTGCATTGCGAAATCTTGGTTTATACAACAAGCAATAAGTCACGTTATTTGGTTACGTGCAGCGTCACCAAAAAAAAAAAAAAATATGTGATTCCGGCCCTGACTCATTTTATATTATCCTAAATAAACAGCACGGGTATTGTAATACTTGCTGCAGGGGCGCGCGGTTCGGTTGAGTCAGCGTTGATTCAAAAAAGAAAAACAAAAAAGGAAATCGTTTGCAGATCTGAGTCATTTCTAAATAACATGCGTGGTTGTGAGGAGGTGAAGGGGGTAAGTAATTTATAAAACAATGGATGGGCATGAAGTGCTGGAGCAGGCAGCTGGCGCGTGACTCCCCGGCGCTGGGGGCGGCGAACGCCTATGCTATATGCGGACGGGTCTGTCATTAGGGCAGCGCCACTAAGCCCCTTGCTGAGCCACTCGTTCATCTCAATATGGAATCCCATACACTTTACACATGTCAACTCGAAATAAAAAAAAAAAGTGCGCTCGCCACTCTCCGTTTAATTTCAGCCCTGATTTATGGCCTTATTTTTCGATGCTTAATTACGACGGACGATGTTTTTACTTTCACTTTTTATTTATATGTATGTATTATATAGGTTGCTCGTTTTGGATTGTTACAAATTCAAAAAAACTCAAAAATACTATTCACCTCCAAGAGAAACTGGAGCTACGTCAAGTCTTCTATCCATCACAAGAAAAAAGTCACTTCCAGGAATTACTGTAAGAAAATTATGGCTCTAAAGACTTCTTGTTCGAGGAGGAAATTAACATTGGGATAGAAACTCTTCCAACTTAAAATAAGAGGCAAAATAGCGCGTTCCAACCTTAGCATGAAGAATGGCTATGTGCTACTCTTTCTGCCTTTCATGGTTTTTCTCTCTCCATAAGACCTGTGCTACATTCTAAGAGTGAACGCACTTTAGAATTTGTTCCTTTACTATCCCAATTGTTACATCTATCTTTTTCCCACAATCTCTCCAGATATGAAATCCCCTCTAAATCATCAATCCATTTCCTTTTACTTCTTAAATGGTTTTCATTTTAGACAATCCTTATTAGAAACTCCATTGGGTCAGTCTTTTACTATTCGAAGCAATTTGGACTAACTTGCCCAAATCTAACAAAAAGAATCTCTTTTACACTTTTTAATATTTTGACAATAAATGGAATGGAATAGATTCGGAATTCTTGTTAATGTTTTCTGAAAATTCGAGGTCTTCAACAACCTCTGGAGACGATCTAGGCAAGGACAGTGGTATTGAAAGGACCACTGCAAATAAATTGGAATTTCGCGGAGATTCCTAAAACAAACTTTAAGCAAACGGAGGTTTCCAGATCTTCGAGACGGAGAGAATCCTTCCGATCTTCTGCATTCTAACTTTCCAGCTATTGTCTTAAAGGCATTACAATTTTTAGAAGCTGGAAATATACAGAAAGTCGTAAACAAAATTTTACCAAATTGGAATCCTCGAGGAGGTCTTAAATAAATAAATTGATAAATAATGATGGGCTCGTTCATATTAATAGGAACACCTTGTTTAAAATAGATTAAACCAAAAAACGTGGTCGTCCGAACTGAATTGACAATGTAGTCCATCCAGGTAATCGTTTTTCAGTCGGATCCTCCGGAAGAAGTTTCAGAAAATTATAGTCAAGAGCCTTTGGAGATGATCGCAAAGACCATCGCAAG
Source organism: Prosopocoilus inquinatus (assembly GCA_036172665.1). NCBI lineage: Eukaryota > Metazoa > Arthropoda > Insecta > Coleoptera > Lucanidae > Prosopocoilus > Prosopocoilus inquinatus. The sequence continues at coordinate 8,240,850 of CM069871.1, read as the reverse complement.
GAATCGGAATTTTACGGAAAAAAAAGAAAAACTTTAACCAAATCGACATCCGTCAGTATCTCCAGATCTTTAAAAAGAGAGAGAGCGAGAGACAGTTGAAGGTTTTCCACGGAAGCGATCTTCCCTGCACTCTAACTTTTTACAGAGTGTCCCAACGATATTAGATTTTTTTTTTCAAAAAGTTAGAATGCACACAAAAATCCCTAAAATCCGGTATCCTTGGGGATCTCCAGGTCTTTGAGAGATGCGGCTAAACTAGGCGATTTTTCCTTCCCAGAGACCTTCAAATAGTTCTCTTGTTAAAACCCGCCTCGCCTACTAAACTGGGATTCTTTAGGAACTCGACGCCTTTTGCCTTTACGAAGGCAATATTCCCTAACTCTAAGAGAAAAAAAAACGAGAATACTATATGAGCCACCACTACAAAAAAGGGAATTTCGAAAAGCTCTCATTAAAAAAAAACGCAAAAACAGTATTCAGTAGGCCGATTGAAGCTTCCTCCGACGGAGGAAGAGTAGGTAGATTGAAGTTTCTCGGGTCAATGAATAACATTCTTCTTTTCTTCCTCGAGCTTCATGGTACAGGCAGATTGAAGCTTGTTCCGACGAAGGAAGAGTAGGCAGATTGAAGTTTCTCGAGTCAATGAATAACATTCTTCTTTTCTTCCTCGAGCTTCTTGGTACAGGACCACCAGCTAATAAAAATGTAGATCAAGAATACAAAAATCCTAAATCGATTGCACCCTTTTATCTAAATGTTTCAATTTGTGAGTGCAACAGTTGTTAAATTGGCCCAAATAACTTACACATGAAGCGGTGAGGGGGTGCAGGAAGAAAAGGGGCTCACCACTTGAAGCTAGATTTTACAAAACGAAAACCGCCAACAAACAAAGAGAAACAGGACAAATTCCATCGTTTTTGATGTGTTTAGAGAGTTTAGAGACAAGCTCTCTTATCTAATTTGAACATCCTTTATATATTCCTTAACCATTTTACATTCACGAGGATTACATGGATTCCACCATCCAAACAATAATTTCAAATGCCCTTGTAGTGACCTTTTGAATCCAGAAAGTCATTATCACGTTGCAACTTCCTGTTGTATGGTATGCGCAGTGATCTGCTTATGTTGGAGTTAAGCTTTGAGGTTGCCGTAGGTTTCAATCCAGGAAGTCATTATCACGTTTTATCTTCCTCTTGATCAATCTGGAACGTATGGTATGAGTAGTCATCATTATCGATCGCGACACGTTCGAAGCTAGTTGTGTTCGTTTAATGTTCCGTCAACCTGTGCAATTAGTAATCCTTGTAAAATTCTCTGACTCTTTGTTTCCATTTCTTCAAAAACATGTAAATTTTTTTGACTCTTTATTTCTACTATTGACAGGAATCTCTCAAAACCATGACCAAATTGGGATCCTTGAGTAGTTTCAGATCTCTAAAAGACAAGAAGCGATCTTCTCTACTCTCTAACTTTCACAGAATATCTTAACGAATATCTTAACGACATCAGAAATTCTTTTTTTTTCAAAAGGTCAGAATGTACACAGAGATCCCTAAAAACCTTAAACAAATCGAGATTCTTGAGAATTTCCAGGTCATTGAGAGACGCAACTTAAAGAAGTGATCCTTCTTACTCTACTTCCCTATCAATATTAAAGACGTTAAACTTTCAAGAAGATCTTCTTAAGAGCTCGTCCACTAAACTGGGATCCTATAGAAATTCCAGATCTTTTGAGAGGGCGATTTTCCTTAATTCTGAGAAAAGAAAAGAGAGTTTGAAGTGGCCACTGCAAGGAAACTGGAGTTTTAAAAATCCTTTTCTAAAAGTGTCGAATCCTATCTTCTGGGACATATGGCTTCTACTAAAATGATTTTTTTTCCAAAGAGAATCTTGAAGGAGCCACCGCAAAACAGAAAAAAAAGAAATTTCAAGAAGCCCTCATTCAAAATCCATTTACCAGTTGGGCCTTGTGGATCTTAAGGTTTTTGAGAGAGAGAGAGAGAGAGAGAGAGAGAGAGATGGTTGAGGACTTCCTCAGTAGGCGATCTTCCTTAACTCTGAGAAATAAAAAGAGAGTCTTGAAGTAGCCACTGCAAGGAATTTGGTATTTGGCAAACATCCTTTCCTAAAAGCATGCAATCCTTAAGGATTTCTTCTGGAAACTCAAGATTTTAAAGCTTGAGAAGGCGATCTTCCGTAACTTCGAGAATTGCAAAGAGTCGTGAAGTAGCCATTGCAAGGAAACTGGGGTTCGAAAAATCCTCCCCTAAAAGCATGGAATCCTGTCTTTTCTGGAAATTCGAGATTTTTAAGGAAGGGCTTCTACTGAAAATGATTTTATTTTCAAAAAGAATCTTGAAGGAGCCACTGAACTTGAAGAAGTATTCAAGAATAGCTTCTGATAAGATACCGTATCGAGAATAATAGGTACGTGGTAAGGGAGGCGCCGTGAATCCTTGCGGGAAGGTAAACGGCCTTTGCGTTTTTCAATGATGTTTAAATTTATGCATTGCAAATTCATGGTGAATTATAAATAGCCTGCGGGCAGATAACTGAAGCGAAGTAGTTGAATATTGGAATATCCATCCAAACTACATCGACATTACAAAAAGAAAAAATCTAATCATTCCAGTTTAACCACTAACCGACGAGATAATACGTGATATAACAATTCCAAAGTAAATGTTGTTGGTAACATTGCTTGATGTTTCAATATTGTGGCCTTGAGGCTGTGATTAATTATTTAGTTGTGTTCGATACAAAGAATTTGTTGTTGTTAGTAAGTAAGTTACGCAATGATGAAATAGTGTGAGTGAAGTTTTAAATCATTTTCAAATAACTGCAGGGAATTCCTTAATCCCTCATCGTATTATGGTGGTGAGTAAGTTGTCCTAATTAATTTTTGATTACCCATCAGATTAATTGATTGCCTATTTCGATTCTTCAAATAATAAACTGTTTTTTTTTCCTTCTTTTCTTGTAATTATTACCCATAGCAATTGTAAATGCGCATGTATTCGTAATTGGAGGGCCACCATGAGCAACGGGTCCCCCTCATCATAATGAAATTACGAGTAAAATAAAAACCCTTTATCCGGCCGTACACTCTTGTAAAAGCCGTGTTTAATTCCCCTCGGAAGGATTAATGCCGTGGGATCTGCAAAAATGCCATATTTCGCCGTTATCAAGGTCATTATCAAAATTACAGCCGCAGGATTACCGGCATTATCCGATCTAAATTAGCGGCTTTTCAACGTTATCAAATACACTGGAAGGCACATTGGTTGTGTGTGAATTTTTGCGCGGAAAATAAAACGCCTTTTCAACCCCCCCGCCCTCCAGAAGCAAATTTGCAGTTAAAACCTCTTTTTGAATAGATAAGCGCGAATTTGGAAAATGTTGGAAAGCGTTTTGGAAATGACATGTTTACTAATAACACATGTTGCATAGCTCAGTAGGTTTCTTTGTCCTTCGAAATTTCCTAATAATGGGGAAAGTCCTTTATATTTCATAAATCATCATAAACTTCCCTCCGAATTTTAAATATCTTAAGATTTGGTAAGAAAGCAAAAACTACTCACAACATCGCTGCTAAGCTCGGCAAGCGCTGTTGGGAAGAATTATTTTGGCCTCCGTTGATCTTGTAATTCAGTCACCAATGTAGTTGTTTCTTCATTCAATTGAATTCCATTAGCTGAAGGTTTTTCTATCCAAACTTGGTCACCATGTCGCTTCTTCAAATCTTCTTCACGTGGTTTGACGATTTAGCTACTTGGACCTAATTTTTTCTTTTTATATCATTTTCATTCTCCTTTCAAGACATTTTCAAGTGATGTTCCTTCAAATGCTCTCTTCCTTGACAATAAATATGATTCTCGATGTAATCTATCCATTAAAGTGGCAAATGTCCTTTCCACTAATAATTCTGCTGGAGATTTTCCCATTGATCCTTTCACACGGTTTTGTTCGTTAAGCAAATAGTATATCGTTTAGTTTTCAACATTCCAATCTTGCACAGGATTTTCTTTTCTGGTTGTATTTTAAGCGTTTGTGCCATTCCCTCAACCAAACCAATAGTCGTTGGGTGAATTAACTCCTAATTCTACCAAATACTATTCTTTTACTTCCTTGGCAATAAATCTCGCACCATTATCAGATACGATGACGTAGACGCATTCCATGTCTAATTAGCGAAAACTTTTCTTAGTTTTAGCCGCAAATGAACCTTTTGTGTCCATCACCTCCGCCCATTTTGAATGTAAGTCAACCCTAATGAAAAAATAGAATGGTTTCTAATTGCTCTCGCGAAATCAACATGTATTCTAGACCATGGTTGTTTCTCATTCTTCGGCCGTAGTTGAATTCCTGGTTTCCGTTTGGAACCGCGTCTCTCCTCGGATTTCTTTTACTGCCGACGTTTCGTTCTCCATTGCAGAAGACCTTCCTCAGAGCTGCTGCTGCTGCTGGTGGTGGTCTTGCCGCTACTTCTCGTAAGTCGTTGAGACTGGAAGAGACGAGAAGTGGTGGTGGTGGTGGTGGTGCTGCTACTGCTGCTGGTGGTCTTGCCACTACTTCTCGTAAGTCGTTGAGACTGGAAGAGACGAGAAGTAGCAGCAAGACCACCAGCAGCAGCAGCACCACCACCACCACCACCACCACCACCACCAGTAGCAGCAGCCCTGAGGAAGTTCTTCTGCAATGGAAAACGAAACGTCGGCAGTAGAAGAAATCCGAGAAGAGACGCGGTTCCAACCGGAAGCCAGGATTCAACGATGGACGACGGTTGCGGAAGCCTTCGAGTTAAACCATCGGCCATGGTATGATTTTACTTTTTGATGCCATGTTCCTCGTTTCGCGATATGCATTGCATAATTTGCAATGACCTTCTTTACTCCTTTGGCCACCAAACTTAACTCCTCGCAATAGCCTTGGTTCGACTTATTCCCTGGTGAACCTGTTTTGAATGCGGCCTTAGGTTCTTCAGAACCCCGCAAAACACATCCTTGATATACGAATGCTCCATCTATTCTATCTTTGACTGCGGTGAAATACTGATAATCTAGCAATCCGTATATCTATAGTTCCACGTAACATTGCTGTTTTGATTCTTGTCGTTTCTGAATCTTTGTTTGTCTTCACTTCCACGTTCTTCGCAGTCATGGGTCCACTTCTTGGTGTTTCTTCTAATAACCTTACTGACTCCTACTGGATCTTGAAAATCTGCTTCTTCAGAAGGTCACGATAATTTCAGCGTTTTGATGAAATTTTCTAGGTCTACATTTTATCATATCCACTCAACATTAATGACCAGAAAGCTTTTCCCTCAAAGAATGCAAAATTCTTACCTAACAATGGCCTATGATCCATGTAAATTGTGACACCTATCTTCCCCAAATGTATTTATGAATTTTTTTTATACCAAATATTGGTGCTTGCAGGTGCTCGTGATGATAAATTTAATTCATTCTTTAAAGTATTCTTAAATATTTTTAATAAAGCATTCCCGCTAAAAAAAATTTCAGTTGGCAAGAATAAAACATGGTTGACTCAAGGTTTACGTACTTCTATAAAAAACAAAAAGTTCTTGTACTATTTAAAAAAAATTACATTCGTATTTTAAACGCTATAAATATATTTTACAATGCCTTATTCGTGAAGCAAAACGTGTATCTCTTGAAAATCGATTAATTAGTTCAAATAATGTCCAGCGCGAATCTTGGAATATTATAAAAGAACTTCAAGGAAGTAAAAAATCTTGTAACATAAATACCATCTTAGAAAAATTTTGTGCAAATCGTTTTTGATTGCAGTGAGAACCTCGAGCAACCTCTGGACAGTTGTTTCAGCCCTGCTTGGAGCTTCTTCAGCAGAAACGTAGCTCGCCATTCCCACTGCAGACCAAAAACGACTTGCCCAATTTATTCGCAATTGCTATTTTATATGTTCATAAATACCATCATTGATGAATCTGAAAATGTAATCGAAGACCCTCTTGTAGCTGCAAATACATTAAATAAATATTTTTGTTCTATAGCTGACAACATTAAAGGTGGTATTCCCAAACAGTAAATCCCTTACATTTTTTGAAAAATTCTTTTAATACTAATACTTTCTCTTTTGCACCAATCGATATATCTCAAGTCAGTGAGACAATAAAGTCACTCAAAAAATCAACTTCTAGTGGCATTGATGAAATAAGCTTAAAGATTATTCAATCCGTCCCTCATTCGGTTTTACAAATGTTTACTAATTTAAATAATGAAAGTTTTCAAACTGGTACTTTTCCTTCGTTCCTAAAACGTGTTCCGGTAATACCACTCCATAAAGGTGGCACGGATCACAGTTTTACAAATTTCAGACCTATAGCGGTTACTTCCATATTTTCTAAAATAATAGAGTCAATTGTGAAGAAGTCAATAATGTCAATTTCTTACAACATACAATATACTATCTCCGCTGCAATTTGGATTTAAATCAAAAATTAATACTAGTGATGCTATTTATAATTGTATGTCATTTATTTATGAAAATTTAAACAAAAAATCTTCAGTAGCAACCATGTTCTGTGATGTAGCAAAAGCTTTTGACTGTGTGCATCATAGTATTTTACTCGAAAAATTACACAGCTATGGATTCAGAGGTGTAGTTAACGATTGGTTCAAGTCATATCTGACAGATCGGTATCAGTCTGTTAATCTAACTTTACACTCAGAAAAAGCAAAATCAGACCTACTGAAAGTTAATAACGGTCTTCCTCAGGGTTCAGTACTGGGGCCAATTTTATTCTTACTTCACATAAACGATATTACGTCGTTAAAATTATCGGGTCATGTTACACTTTTTGCTGACGATACTTCTATTAGCTGGTCAGCCATAGACAACTATGACTTAACACGTCAAATAAATGAAGATTTGAACATTTTGCAAATTTGGTTCAGTAGTAATTTTTTAAAGTTGAATCTCGACAAAACTAAATTAATTCTGTTTAGGAACAACGAACCCTTAACCAAAGGTATAAATAATAGCTTTGTAAATAAAATTTCTACACATAAATTCTTAGGGATTATTCTCGACAAGGATGTCAAATGGACACATTATATACAAGATTTAACAATGAAATTAGCTAAAGATTGTTTTCTAATTCGTACCATTTTTTCTAATCTCGGTCTTCCATCAGCGCTACAAGTATATCACTCAGTATTCGAATCTAAATTAAGGTATGGAATTAGTTTTTGGGGCTTTGCAACTTTTGTAAATATCAATAAATTATTTGTAATTCAAAAAAAGAGCAGTTAGAATCATTTGTGGAGCAGAACATAACGCCCGTTGCCGTCCATTGTTTATAAATTTAAAAATTTTAACAGTTTTCTCACTCTTTTTATTGGAAATCTTAACTATTGTATACAAAAATCAAAATTTTCTAAAAAGAAATTTTGATGTGCATAATTATTTCACCAGAAATAATGATTCTCTGCACCTACCGCTTCCTCACACTGCATACGTTAAGCAATCTCCATATTATATGAGTAAGATTCTTTTTAATAAGCTTCCAAAATAAAATATGCGCATAATTTCTAACGTAAAAAATTCAGATTTAAATTGAAAAGTATCCTACTAAGTCAGGCATTTTATTCTGTGAACGAATTTATTATATTTAATTTTACTAGTTGACTTATTTAGTGATGTCTTCATCTTATATTTTTAAATTCTGTATTATATGTTTATGTCTATATCCACAGCTGGTTTCAGGACAATAAATTTGAATTTGAATTTGAATTTGAATTGATAGTGCTTAATTATTCAACTGAGATTTTTTTTCACATGTTTCTTGATGTTCTAGATCCAGAAGGTGCTTCTGATCCATCGGGTAGTCTGTGCGACAAAACTGCTCCTACTCCATAAGGAGGTAGATACATCGCAAGCTAGAACCAAAGGCAATGTTTGGTCATAATGGATAATGGGTTTGTCTGTTGTAAGAATTTCATTTGTCATATGAAAACTCTTCTCTTGTGGTGGACCCAATTTCCAATTAGTTTTTCTGACCTGAGTGTAAGATTGATCCAAATCTAATTTTGTGAAAATATTACCTGGAGATAAGGATACTTCAGAAATGCTAGGTTGAGGATAAATTTCTGTCTTTGTAATCGATGAGTGCATAATGGTATTCAGTCCAAATTTACTGTGTTGAGAAAACTACAAATAAATTTATCTGGATTTTTGTAATTACTGGCTTCAGGGGGCTTCAGAGTTTTAAGCCAATTTCACTTAAAATGAAAATCTAGAAAGTTATTTGTTGTTTTCTCAACACAGTAAATTTGGACTGAACACGATTATGCACTCATCGATTCAATTGTGTTCACTGTCCTTTTGTAATCTTCACAAATTCCATTTCTTCCATTAGATTCCATTAGATTTTATTACAGGTACTATTGGTGGTTAATTATTGATACTAACACGTCTCCTCTAACCATTTTGTTTAAAGCTTCTTCGACATTATCTCGAGTACCATATAGAATATTTAACGTTGTAGTAGGGTTTGATGACACTTCCTTCTACGAAAATGTAGATTGGTTAGCCCGAATACTTTCCTAATTGTTCAGAAAAAAAAACGTCAGGAAGCTTTTGTGTTTGAGGAGGCGAAGCGAATTTTCTTTTATCTTGTAAATATTTTGAAGAAAATTATTTGAATCTTGAAACCAGTTTCCGCCCAATAAGTTTGGTCCATCCTCTTCCATTATCCAAGATATGGGAGAATTGCTTGCCTCTCCTTCAACTCCACTTTTACCAAGCATTCACCCCAATTCTTTCAGTTAATTTTTACCCTGACCAAGTCTGCAACGGGTCTAGGACAATTCGCCATCGCCGATTTGTCGTCGCCGATTCGTCGTAGGTACAATTCACCGCCGGAGAACTCGCCGCCGGTAAATTCGCCGTCAGCGATTAAAGTTTTAAGTCCGGGTACATATCCAAATCATAATATACCGATAATTATATGTAAATAAAATAAAGAAGTTAACATAATTAATGGAAAATAAAATAATTTGTTATTAATTAAATGTGATACACAGATAAAAAAACAGATAAAAAAATTTGGTCTTCCAGGAAGTATTTCTTATTCTTCAGGGTGTTCGTAAAATCCCTCCAATTCTTCTTTTTTATATTTTCAGATTCTGCTCAAAATCATACCTATTGATTTTCATATCAATCAAAATCACTACACATCAAAAGTCGACTGCCTTCAAAATATTGATTCATGAAAGCTCGTCATTTAAAATTATAGATTGAAAAAGGGGTTCCATTAAAAAAAATAGAATTATGATTCTGTGTACGTACAGCACCAATTTGTTCGTAATTTTGTATGTTACGGTGGTCGCACTGTAATTAGGAATTTATTTTAACTTGAAATAGAAAAACAATAGTAAAGTCCATTTTAATTTACTTGAAACGTACTGAAATTATAGTTATTTTCTTCAGTTCGAAGGTATAACTTGGATATTATCTAAAATGGTCAGAAAGTGTTTTAAAGCTTATCAAGCTAAATAAAGCAGTAACATGGGACGGCGAATTGGGCGGAGGGTAAATTGGATCGACGACGAATTGGTTCTACGACGAATTGGCGACGGCGAATCGTCCCATCCCCGTCTGCAACACAATTCTAGATTTATTCATTATGGCCATTTTATTCCACAAATGATCAATGCATCAATAAAATTGATCTTAACTGTCAATATAACTATGTTCACTTCCTAAATATTCCGTCATTGACACATCACACGTCAATTCTGACGATAGGTTTTCTTTAACCGTTACTAGAAACCATCAGCAGAAATACCACATAAAAACCACATCCGGAGTTGAATTCTTCTTCAGCCTGTATTTGTACTCCTGTAATATGCATAAGGTGATTGATGAATGTGGTAAACACGAGAAATAGCGTGTAGGTAAACGAGGCAAACACTTTGCATATTAATAGCTACAGTTACAACGTTAAAAACACCATGTGTAATCATGTGTAATTAAACGCATCTTGAATAGATAATAAAAAAAAAATACGAAATTGCTCGTCGTTAAAATGTGCTCGAAAATGCAACAATCACTGACTACTTAATTATCATCGTTAATGAGTTTGGTCGGCTCTTTGAAGGAGCCTTTCAAGGATACAGCTGCAATCACATTCCATTACGTAATTAATTAATCAATCGATAATATATTTTTTTTTAAATACCGAACTCGATTCGCATGAATTGCTTCGCTGATGAGGCATTCGTTCAAACCGTAGCGAGATAAACCACATGAGCGTCGTTTTAATAGAAAAAAAAAAACAATAAGTGTTAGATAGAAACCGATCGATTTTGGTCGACATAATTCTGTTTAGGTCATTTTTTAATTGCCACGTCATGTCGCGAATGGGGCGTTTTATTTCACAACTTATAAAAATTACAGTATACAGTACAGCATGATTCAGAATTTCCTAAACGTTTTACATTGTTTCATTTGCTCATTGTTTTTTTTCCGTCTCCTGAAATTTCCGATGGAATGAATGGGTTTAATTGGCCTTCACAAGTTTTGGCATTGCAAGCTTTGCAGATCTTCTAGGGCCTAAACTTTGAGTGCTTCGCATCATCATCCTCCTCCTATCTTTTTCTCTTTATTGCCATTCCTCATTTTCCCATTTAGCTCAAAATTTTCTTGCCCGCTTCTAGCCTTCACTTACGGTTTTTTTCCTCTTTCTTCTTCTTCTTCTTGGTCTTTCCTCTTTCATCAATCTTTTTTCACCCACTTTTGTCATCCTCATCACATGTCCAAGACACAGACACGTGTCAAAATTTTCCTCAGATCGTCCTTGAACACGTCTAGACTCGGCTTTGCTGATTTCCTTTTAGCTCAGAATTTTCTTGCCTTCACTTACGATGTTTTCTTCTTCTTTCTTCTTCTTTTCCTTCTTGGACTTTTCCCTGTCATTAGCCTTTTCCATCCTCGTTATATGTCCAAGACCAAGGTTTTTTCCATAAGTCAAAATTTTCCTCAGATCTTCCTTGATCGCGTCTAGAGACACCGCTTCACTGATTTCCTTTTAGCTCAGAATTTTCTTGCTCGCTTCTTACCTTCACTTACGATGTTTCCTTCTTCTTTGTGTTTTCCCTGTCATTAGTCTTTTCCAACCTCGTTATATGTTCAAGACCAAGGTCTTTCCCACAAGTCAAAATTTTCCTCAGATCTTCCTTGATCGCGTCTAGAGACACCGCTTCACTGATTTCCTTTTAGCTCAGAATTTTCTTCCCCGCTTCTTGCCTTACGGTGTCTTCATCTTCTTTCTTCTTCCTCTTCTTGCTATTTTCCCTGTCATTAGCCTTTTTCATTCTCGTCTTGTGTCTAAGACATATGTGTTCTTTTTTCACAAGTCAAAATTTTCACTAGATTGTCCTCGATAGCGTCTAAACACTGCTTCGCTGATTTCCTTTCCTTCTTGTTGACATTTCTCTTCTCATCAAGGTTCATTCTGCGCCGTTAGACTTGATTACGAGTTCTAGACCAAAAACTTTGAAATCCGACGGTGCTTGCCCTCCTCTCTTTAATTCTTTCCTCTGTTGCCATTTTTCTTATACGTTTCTTGACTGCTCGTGGCTACGGTTTTCATTTGTTCATATTCCTTTAGTTGGTCTTCTCCCAATCAGAGGCCTTTTTTCACATTATTTCTTTGTTGGCCTTTTTTCTCTCACGAGCGTCCATGGTTTCGAAATCTTCTGCGCAGAACTTTCGTCGTCCTCTTCTTCTCTCCCCCTCCTTACCTTTCAAGTTAATCTGAGTTTTTCCGCGACCTTCCTCCGATCCCTTGCTCTATTCTCAACCTTCCTCCGGGCCACCGTTTCCGCAGTTTTCCTGATTTTCTTAATCATTAGATATTTTTCTTTCCATCAGCGTTGCCCTAGTGGCAGGTCGAGTTATTCTTCCTACCTTCTGCCTCAGCTTACATTTTTCTTGATCGCTCCTGGCCACTGTATCCATGGTTTTCATCGTCTTCTTGTTTGTCTTCCTCCTCTCATTAACATTTCTCTCGCCCAACCATTTTCCATCATTCTCGTAACATGTTCTAGGTTCAAGTCCTTTGCCATTGCTTTGAAAGTGGAAGCTGAGAAAAAAAAGTTATGATGAGAGGAGACAGACCAAGAAAAAGAAGAAGAGGAAAAACCGGGAGTACAGTGGGCAGGAGTGATCAAGGAAAGTGGAAGCTGAGAACTGAATATCTTTTCCTCAGTTCTCAGCTTCCACTTTCCTTGATCACTCCTGTCCATTGTACTCGTGGCTCTTCCTCTTCTTCTTCTTCTTCTTGGTCTTTCTCCTCTCATCAGAACTTTCTTTTTCTAGGACCGTCTATTCCGGCAATCTCGTCGTGTGTTCTGGGTTCAAAAATTATTTCGCTCTTTTCCTCTTGTCCTTTTTGTGGATCTCTTTCCTTCTGTTATTAGCGCTTTTCCCGTTCGTACGTCATCATTGCCACATGCCTTTCCTATCATTTCCTATCTTCGGTTCTTGCTTCAATTTTCCTTGATCGCTCTTGACCACTGTACGTACTTGTGGTTTACGTCCTGTTCTTGTTATTCTTAAATCCTTTCATCAACGCTGTTTTGGCTCACCAATTCCGCCATCCTCACCGTGTGTTCTAGGTTCAAAAATCCTTTAGTCTTTTCCTTCTGTCCTCCTTCTATGATTCCTTTTTCTCATCGACGCTTTTCTCATTGGTATACTATGCGTCGGCATGTCTTAGGCTAGGCCCTCGAGGCTTCTAGTTCTTCTTCCTATCTTTCTGCCTCAGTTTCCGTCTTTCCTAATCGCTCCTGGCTACGATATCTGCGGTTTTCATCTTCTTCTTGTTGGCCTTCCTCCTTTCATTAACACTTTCCTTCTCGCTCATCATTCTCGTAACATGTTCTAGGTTCAAGTCCCTTTGCCATTTCTTACCAATCCTCGACGCGCGTTTTCTCCAGATCTTCGTTCCTTGACTGCCCCTGACCAATTCTTCCATGATTTTTGTGTTCTTCTCCAAACAAATCGTAATCAGATCACGGAAAGTGAGATGGGTAGTGCGACAAAGAATGGTAGATAAGTGAAGAGTGCCGATAAGAGGAGAAGGACCAATTCTCCTCTTATCGGCACTCTTCACTTATCTACCATTCTTTGTCGCACTACCCATCTCACTTTCCGTGATCTGATTACGATTTGGCCGTTTCTCACGTCTTGCCCCTTCTCCGTTCCGATTTCCAAATTTCTAACCTACTTATCAACATTTTTTTTTTTATTTAACGTCGAGGATTCCGCTTCAAACAGGACTATAATTAGGTGTCGTTCTGTATCATTCGTAACTTCAAGGTCTTATTTCATATTCCTTGCCAATTTATTTGCTAGTTAAAGTAAGGCAGCTGCCACTAATAGGTCGTACAGTAGCGAGCGATAAATTTTGAACATCAACGATTGTGAAAGATTGGTGCCGGACTTGTGTTTTACTAAAAGTAAGGAGTTTGATGGCTTAATTTTGGATACTGAGAATCATTTCTTAAAAATTTAAGTTATTTTTAACAATTTTCTTTTTTTTTATGTAGACGGTAGGATAATTATGCGAAAATTTTTAATTTCTAGAATTGAAACTGACGGACGTTTTGATTGACATTGACGACCAAAATTTAATCATGCTCGCGACTATACCTTTTAATGAAACAATTTTAGACAGCTACATTTTGTAAGTAGAACGGGTTGCATAATTTTAAGGCGTCAAGAAATGACAGGGCCAGGATAAAATTTTGTTGCATTGTTTTTTCTTTCTTCTTTTTTTCTATTTGGTGGCAGTTTGGAAAAAGGAAAAACCTAAACGACAACTCAACAAGCAAATAAATTTAAAACGTCGAATAAAACCTTAAAATAAATTCAGTGCAAGACATTTACGTTTTTTTCTTTTTAATTTAATTTGGGTTTACCCAAACTGGTATTCCAGCAGCAACTTTGTTTATTTATTTTCTGTGTTTTATTGCGCCTAAAAATGCAGGGTCGACGAAATCTCCTGATGGCTTTCAACTGAAACATAATCTGGATTCGCCTTAAGAAAACAAGAAGTGACTTTCTTTCTTCAAAAAAAAAAAAAAAAAGGAGCGCAACACCTTAATAGGATAACCGGTGATGTAGTAATGACTTACGTTTTTCGAAGAGACCGAATGATGTATCTACCTACCAAGAAAGAATAAAAATTAAAAGAAAGAAAAACGATTCAATCAAGTTTCGAACGGAATTACCTATGAGGTAAGTTCCTGGAAATTTCGTTGCTCACGCGTTTCAGATATTTAGATAGAGCCGTTTGGATAACGGTACTCTGCACTTAAAGAAAATGTTAAACTGATAACAAAAACAAGACGCAGAAGGGGACTTATTTATTTATATATTTTTTTCAGAATTTTTGCATTCAGAATTAAATCCCAAAGAAATTAATTTGCATCATGCGTGTAATTTTTTTCCGTTCAAGTGATTTACGCCAACCAAATTCTCTGAATGAATGAGTCTCAGGTTTTCTATATTTTTTTTTTTTTGAAGTCTTCGTCATTGACAAGCAAAAGTCCATTTACGCTGGCCGGTCGGACGTGATTGAAACAAACATTTCTTTTAATCGCTCATTAAAAATCCCAGCATTTTTCTATTTGTTTTTCTTTTATTCAGTAAACATTTTATATGCGAACCATGAATGAACGTTCACGGTAAGTTTCCTCGTAATTATCTCGGTAAATATGTACAGACGACGACTATTATTTCTTCATTAAAAAAATGTTTATTGCGATGATAATACTGAGAATGGGAAAACACATAATCTAGATTGTTTTGTTGTTGTTGTTGTTGATGATGATGGTGATGATGATGACGACGACGAGTACCTTAAGACCTATTAATTCAGATATCACGATTAAACTTAAGATTTTTGGATTTCTATACCGGGTGTCTCAATAAGGGCGGCAACCGGCGATATACAGCAAACCGTAATACCTAGGCTTTGAAAGAAAAAAAAATTATAGTTAAAGAGACTGAGAGAAATTCAACGAAAATATATTTCAACAGGCTCTACAATAAAAATTAATTTTACTAATAAAAGTCTCAGAATAAGCTACAGATTTGATAGTGTAATTAGAATGCTGTATAAATTCTGCATAACTTTGATTTCAGACTTATTATCGTATCGTCATTAATAAGAGTGGGGGAAACAGTTGAATTATTTCCTTTAAAAAACATCATAACGTCTGTGCTCTTTATCAGAAATTAACGAACTTCGGCTCGTTTGAAAGGAAATTTTCAGCTGATTGAAAATTTCTATTTAAACACTCCGACTAATCTGTTATAAAGTGGCTAAACAGACTCAACAATAAAAATTAATTTTACTAATAAAAGTCTCAGAATAAGCTACAGCTTTAATAGTGTGATTAGAAAGCTGTATAAATTCTGCACAACTTTGATTTCAGACTTATTGTCGTATCACCATTAATAAGAGTGGAGGAAACAGTTGAATTATTTCCTTTAAAAAACATCATAACGTCTGTCCTCTTTATCAAAACTTAACGAACTTCGGCTAGTTTGAAAGGAAATTTTTAGCTGATTGAAAGTTTCTATCCAAACACTCCGACTAATCTGTTATAAAGTGGCTAAACAGGCTCTACAATAAAAATTAATTTTACTAATAAAAGTCTCAGAATAAGCTACAGATTTGATAGTGTAATTAGAATGCTGTATAAATTCTGCATAACTTTGATTTCAGACTTATTATCGTATCACCATTAATAAGAGTGGGGGAAACAGTTGAATTATTTCCTTTAAAAAACATCATAACTTCTGTGCTCTTTATCAAAACTTAACGAACTTCGGCTCGTTTGAAAGGAAATTTTCAGCTGATTGAAAGTTTCTATTCAAACACTCCGACTAATCTGTTATAAAGTGGCTAAACAGACTCAACAATAAAAATTAATTTTACTAATAAAAGTCTCAGAATAAGCTACAGCTTTAATAGCGTGATTAGAAAGCTGTATAAATTCTACATAACTTTGATTTCAGACTTATTATCGTATCACCATTAATAAGAGTGGGGGAAACAGTTGAATTATTTCCTTTAAAAAACATCATAACGCCTGTGCACTTTATCAGAAATTAACGAACTTCGGCTCGTTTGAAACGAAATTTTCAACTGATTGAAAGTTTCTATTCAAACACTCCAACCAATCTGTTATAAAGTGTCTAGAGGGCGCTATTTGCAAAAGTAATAGTTTTTCCCAGTTTTCCAAAAGAATTCAAACGGATTGGTATGTTTCTTTTGCAGTAGTTTCAACGCTTACGACATGCTTATGATGATTAAAAAAAAAAAAGGAAAACGTGATATTACAATAAGAATCAAGAACGTGACATTCTTACACCTAAAGAGAATTATTATCTTAATGACCACCAATCAAATGGTTTATTGTTTAAGCTTAGAACGTGAAACGTGCTAAATTATTAGCTGCAACAGTCCGAGATTCCAGTTTCACTTGACTGTACTTCAAGTTAAACCGGATTTTACGTTTACAAATATAAGTGTGGTAGTGTGGGTCCGTGTACTTTCGATTGAATCGTGGGTAGAGTTTAATAGACTGCGTCAAAGGTCGGCACTCGTCGCACTATTGGGAATTCCGTGTGCGAAAAACAACTCCTCTGCTTTTCACAGGAAAAGAAGAAGAAGAAGAAGACGATTAGGAAGTCCATCCTGCAAGGTGAAGCGTTATAGTGCGTGAAAACCAAGAGATAGTTTAGTTTTGCGGAATTTGTGTTGGTGGTGTAAAATTCTACTAAATGTGAATTTGTATCTACAACAAAAAATAATAATAATAATAATAACGGGTATGTATGAGTACTTAGTAGGAAATATTTTTCTTAAAGAAGACATACGCCCGAGATCTTCCCCCAAACATTATTATGATTATCAAAACAAAATTTCTGTGGGAAAACCCTCAGTACAATTTCATGCTTTTATCTGCCCACATCAATTTTCTCGTTTTACCTTGTTGTTAACCTTGTAACTATTATTTAAAAATTTTCCACTTTGCAAGGTAACTGTCACTCTTGAGGATAAGATAAACTTTTTGTTTTGTACAATGCAAAAACAAATCGGGGGATTAATTCAGGGCAATCGCCCACAAGAAGCTGTGAAATTGTTTGTCTATTATGGTGAGTCGTTCGAGTCCACTTTACAACTGCAATTACGAGGGGGATTCCCTCAGGTTCTTTCTAAACTGGAAAATTATGTAGCCCCGTGAGGCAACAAAATATCGTTCATTCCTGGCCTGTGCAGTTTATTTATTTCATACTATTCTATTACTTTAGTAAATCTTTGTTTGGGCAAATTAGTCGATTCTACTCTTTTTATATAAAATTACCAAAATAGCATTTTGCATTTATAACTTTAAATTATATCTACTAATTTAATCGAATTCAATTTAATTTTTATTTATTTTGCCTTCCACAAATAGCTTCAAACCATTTTCATAAAAAAATAAATAAATAAAAATTCTAAGTGTCTTCAAATTGTCAATGTTTTTGGCCTCAAGGGATTTTCCTTTTTCGGGGAGTTGAAACAAGTGGTAATTGTTTGGTGTAAGGATAATAAAAAAAATAAATAAAATAAAGGATAAAGTGCTTGGGGGAGGGGGGTAAAAACATCCCAGCAATTTTTCTTCTTGCGCCAAATATTCAAAGAAGTGCGGGGGCGCTTTCATGACGACGAAAAACAACAGCAGTTCTCCCTTTGGGCCGGGTCTGGACGTTTTGTATCCTTTTTTTTTTCATCTCGTAATTGTAAACTGCAGCTTTAAATACTTTCCTTCTTTTGTGGTGCATTCTTTTCTTGTCCGTTGAATTAGAATTCACCACCTCTTCCTTCATCTTCCCCTTTTCAATTACTGACTTATTAATGCGACCCTTTAGCCTTGTGTTCTTTTGACTAGTTTTCTCTTGAATTCGAATTGACCATTTTCTTTGAATCTTCGTCTTTTCGGGTTTACTGACTTTGCCATCGCAACCCTTTAGCCATCTGCTTTTTTGATTACTTTTCTCTTGAATTCGAATTCACCATTTTCCTTGGATCTTCGTCTTTTCGGCTTTGCTGATTTTGTCAAGGCGATCCTTTGGCCATCTGTTTGATGTTTGGCCACCTTTTCGGGTTTACTGACTTTGTCATCGAGACCCTTTGGCCATCTACTCTTTTGACTACTTTTCTCTTGAATTCGAATTCACCATTTTCCTTGGATCTTCGTCTTTTCGGCTTTGCTGATTTTGTCAAGGCGATCCTTTGGCCATCTGTTTGATGTTTGGCCATTTTTTCGGGTTTACTGACTTTATCATCGAGACCCTTTGGCCATCTGCTTTTTTGATTACTTTTCTCTTGAATTCGAATTCACCATTTTCCTTGGATCTTCGTCTTTTCGGCTTTGCTGATTTTGTCAAGGCGATCCTTTGGCCATCTGTTTGATGTTTGGCCACCTTTTCGGGTTTACTGACTTTGTCATCGAGACCCTTTGGCCATCTACTCTTTTGACTACTTTTCTCTTGAATTCGAATTCACCATTTTCCTTGGATCTTCGTCTTTTCGGCTTTGCTGATTTTGTCAAGGCGATCCTTTGGCCATCTGTTTGATGTTTGGCCATTTTTTCGGGTTTACTGACTTTATCATCGAGACCCTTTGGCCATCTGTTCTTTTGATTACTTTTCTCTTGAATTCGAATTCACCATTTTCCTTGGATCTTCGTCTTTTCGGCTTTGCTGATTTTGTCAACGCGATCTTTTAGCCATCTGTTCTTCTGGCATTCTCTCGATGCATGCATCGCAATCTTCTGGTTTTCACTATTTTTACCAGTGCTATTTTATACTTTTTCCTAGCATTTTCATTTTCTACCAACTTAAGCTTCCCAATCGCACCAAACGCAAAGCAGATAAAGACCTACTTTGGAACGATTCAAGATCGTTTTCTCTCCACATTGGTGTAAGTAACCGTTTTATCATCCTTTATTGCATTATCTATTGTCTTTAGAAAAAGGACTGTGGCAACTATTAAAGAAGTCAAGGAGTGGTCGATGTTATTTTTTTTCTTGACTTGGTCTGCTCTTCATCGCACTTTATTGGCCTCTTCACAAAGTTTTCCTTAAACCATGATGATCCCCAACAATTACTGGACGCATCTCTTTTTCTCCGTTGGAGCTTCAATAAAGCTTTTCTCCTCTTGTTCTTGTGGCTACTTACCGAAAGTTTTAGTTTAAACAGCGCTAAATTTCGAGGAACAAGCATTCTCTGTCTGATCTATCGGCGATCGATTTTTTTTTAACCTCTCTGAGAATGCTGTGGGTCCAATTCCTTGCCAATCTGCAGAGCAATACCCGGTCAAGTTCAAAGTTGATTTTTGATTACGGGTGTCACTTTTTTTTCAAAACCACATTCAACAAACGTCTTTGAAGAATTTGCCCTTACCATATTCCTCTTCAAAACATGAAATTGAGGAGTCACGCGGTTGTTTTGCAACTTTAACGGTGCCTTGATCTTTCGCGAATTACAATATTATGCACTTTTTTGGAAAACGCACTTGCAAAGACGGTATTGTGGAAGGAACGCCAGAGGTATTATAAAACGCAACGCGTGACCTTCTTAGGAAGAAGAGCTGCTTTTGGGGTGGTTGGTTCTGCTTGGTTCAGGAACCCTTTCTCTCCACAACTTCTTCCCTTAGCACCAGCAGTTTCAAAAGAACATGGTTGTAACTACTCCTGCAGAAAATCCAGGTGAGTTTTGAACTTTTGAAGTCATGGGGTTGGTCGTCATTTTTTAAGTAGTTGCTCTTCGTCACACTTCGTTGCATCTCTTTTTTGGGGGGCCTGAACTACGTTTTATCTTTGCTGGTAATAAATAGCGGGAGCCCCCGTTTTTGAATTTGTGACAAACTTAACAAATACTTGTAAATAATGTTAGCTCTTTTAATACGAGTAATTAACACCTGCAAAGAAGACCTACACCAAAAAAAAGGCCAACAAATACTCATTGCACTCAATGCATTCATTGCAAGGGGTCGACTTCGTAGAGAGCAGAATGACTCACAAAATAGGAGATCGATTCATTTATGAGTTTTGTCCTTACTTCAAAAGTGAACCGGAAATAAAAAGGCAAAAGAAAAACGGTAATAATTTAGCAAAAAATGTTTTAGAAGAAGTAACAACTACAGAATTGAAGAAATGCAACCCATGGTTCTATAAAAAAAATTGGGAGGGGGGGAGGGGTTGAAAAAGTTAATCGATTAAGTAAACGACGATTATGTTTATTCAATATTTACTTCAGTTTACTTGGGGAAAAATCTGGAACAGAAATGACACATTCTTGTTTCCTGTTAAAAAAATTTTCTAAAATTCCACTCCATTCATTTTTATTATATTACACGCAGCATTTGACAAAACGCCCCCAATTTGGAATTGTATGGGGCTGGAAAATTATCTTATTTGATTTAGGCAATTAGTTTTTTTTTAGAATATAAGTACACTGACGATGGGTTTGACAAAAAAAATTGTTAATCAGCAGGTAATTTAATTCTCTCATTAAGGAAGAAGTTAACAATAGATTTGAAACAGCCGATTATATTGTTTCAACCAACCAATCACAGGCTTTAATCACGCTGTTAAATTAATCAGTGATTAAATAATTTTTGTGAAACTGGAGGGAGGATAAGTTGATATCCTCACCAACTACTGAACGCACATATCTCTTTTTTTTTCTTGAATCGCGTTTTGCCTTTTTTTTTGTTATTAATTAGGGTAAGATATGTAAGCCGAAAGTGTCCTCTTCCCCCGTTTTTAAATTTGTGATACACTCAACAGAGCGAACCAATTTTTATAACTTTTTGCTAATTAGTAAAAAAAAACTAATTAAAAGAAAAAGAAACTGTAAGATCGACCTCGCCGATTGCAGAATGACTCACGAAATGTGAGACCGACACATTTATGAACCTTGTCCTTACTTCAAATATAAATCAGGGAAATAAAAAGTTGTTTTGGAAGATGATTAATTAAAGAACGATTTTCTTATTCTGTATTTACTTTAGTCTTTAGCAAAAATCTTCTTGTTCCTTATTCAAAAAAAAAAATCTATTTTTCTTGCCTAGTAGTTAGAACTCCCCTCCTCCTTCGACAGTGATTTTTATTACATTAATCACGGCAGCTGACTGTAATGAAAATCGGAAACGAACGAAACTGGGATTTTCTCTTGGGCAACTAATTTTCTAGAAACGGTACGCTAAAGTTGATAAAAGTTTGTAACGAAATGCATCAGAAATTTTCCTTTTTGCTTCCCTTCCGCGTAACAATACCAGGAAATACTTAAGTCACCAATCTTAAAAAGGAGATTCCAATATTGAGTCATGAGCCCTTTCGCCTGCCTGGTTATTATTATTATTATTTAATCCAATCTGCTTTTTTTTCTGCATAGCTCAGTGCAAAACGATTATTCCCACCAACACGCTTCACATCACACATTCTGGGTCAAACGATGCGACGTATTTGGCCAAAGTAGCTTATCAATCGTGATGAGGTCACTGTTTGACAACAACAAAAATAAAGATAAATGGACGAGCTGTACCAGTTTCGCGTAGACTGCGGTGGCGTGTACTAGTATTTCCGAAAAAGTGCCCCCCCCCCCTCCAGTACAACATGTTGTTTCATTCGATGGTTTTCGCGTCGGCGACGATTTTGATACAACTAGCAAAGGGGCTCCCTGCGATAGACTTGAGTAAGTTTTTCTGTTATTTTTTTTTTTTTTTGGAAAATATTTAAAGCAGATTGTTTCCTGCGCCAGGATTCGATACACCCTGTTGGACTCCGAATAACCAAGCCGCTTTCTGCACGGAGATACAAAAGTGTCCAATTTTGTACAACCAAGTCCTTAATAAAAATAAGGATTCGTACGACTTCCTCAGAGCATCCAATTGTGGACCATCAAACCAAGATCTGCGTTTCCCAAGAGTTTGCTGCGGATCATACAACAATTACATAAGTAATTATTATTGCCTGTACTTAAAAGAGGCGCCCACACACACACACAAACACAAATATTAATTGTGTTGTTGTTCTTTAGATAACAAGACTGCAACTGCGACTACAACTACAACTACGACTACTCCGCCACCTCCGCCGCGGTTACCTTCGCCCACTAAAAGAAACTGTGGGGTGCAGGAGGTGACGCTGCACAACAGAATATTCGGGGGTACCGATGCTGAGCTCGGTGAGTTTCCTTGGATGGCCCGGCTTAAGCACCTAAACGAGTTCAACTTTTCGAGTTTCGGATGCTCAGGATTCTTGATTCACAGGCGTTTCGTTGTAACCGCAGCACACTGTATCCAGGCAGAGGCGTTGAAGCCTTTGGGAGCTCTGTAAGTTAGTATGTGCATACATATTTTATTTCCTCTTGCTTTAAGAAAACTTTCAAATCGAAGTGTAATTTAAGAAGAAAAACATAAATAATACAGAATGTCTCTAAACCTATGTCTTTAATTGAAACCACAAATAGTGGTCGAGAAAAGAAGCTAAATTTGTTATACAACTATTGGCCAGATAGCAATAATAACGCAGATAAAAATTATTTTACTTTTTCATAGAAATTGTTTTGGGGGGTCGCTGAATGCAGTTTAAATCAATCTAAAGGTCATCGAAAAAGTGGAAACTCTTACGTCATATGAATGTATAAATTGCCAATAATCAACTTACAATGTCGATTACTAAAGTTTATTGTATTTGTATGGCAAAAATAAATCTGTTTCTTTATTAAAACTTCGATAAACGACGAAATAAACGTCTGCACTAGGCGAGAGCTTTTATGTCTTTATTGGTTTAAGCCGACGCAGAAATTCAAGTTCAATTTTATCCTTATAAGAACATGCGTTTTGTGTTGAAAACAATTAATAAAATTGTTCGATTGAGAGTTATTCAATCACTTATCTTGAACCCATAGATTATTGTGTGAACAGGCAATCTAATTTATTTAAATTTTTCATCGTATCATACTTCAATTATTGCTCTCCGTTTTTACAATAGAAATAGTTTCTTGCACTTGCAGCTATTAGTACGATAATTAAAAAATAATTTCACAGATTTTTAACGCAGTTACAAAACTAGCGTACGAAGATGTTTAATTACTTCAACAAAAATCTAACGTTTTTAACATAATTGTTATTGTCTATTACAAAGACGTGCGTAACCAAACGTCCTTACTTTTCGCATGTGAAAAATACAAATAAACATGGAGATGTGCGCAAGTCGGATTCATATTCGTATACAATAAGACCTTGACCGAGTTCTTCTAAACGTAAAAAAAAGTTTTATTGCTTTCATCGGAATAAATTGCTGAAATAAGTCGTGAATCAAGCAGAGGTTTCAAAACAAAAGGACTGCGCTCGCTTAAGATAGGTCAGTTTTTCAAATTTGAGCAAAAAATTTCAGATTTTGAGAATTAATCTCTTATGTAACGAGGAACTTACAGTTTCATTTAAAGACAGAGGTTTTGAGACACCCTGTATTGCAGCAATAATTAATAAAAAAAAAATTCTGGAACGTTGGCATAGATTTTCAGGAAAATTTTTCATTGAAAAATATTATCATGGCAGTGACTTCTTTTCCTCTCTCTCTAATTAAGAGACATGTTACTTTCAATTCTTATACCCTCTTATCTGCGCAGAAAGATTCTTTCCTGACAGAAATGGAAGCGAAGAGATCAGGCAGAAAATTTATGTCTTTCTAATCTGAATATGCTGTTATCCAATCATTTGGACTATGCGACGGTTATCTCTTATTGATAAGGCCGCCATGGTGCGGTTGAAATCATTCAAATTTGACTTCGATTTTCGAAATTACACTCTTCCCCTTATGTTGATAAAAAAAAATGTGCACGCTTGGAACTAAACCGATCAATTTTGACTTTGATTTTACAACACTTCCCCTATCACAGTCTGAAAGAAAAGGAAAAAAATCTTTTGAACGAACTGACGCATTTAAAGGTTGAGTCTTGTTATCGTTATAATAAACTCCGAAGCAAAATATAAAAATAAACTATTTCCTAAGACAAGACATCAAAGTGTCGCAATAATAACGATATCAAATGCGCAGTCATTATGGCTGTTAATATTATCATTGCTGCAATAGCGTTTTTTTTTTTTAAATTTGACTCGTCGTAAATTGATTATGATTCTTAAAAAATAAATAAATAAACCAGCTTAATATTGTTAATAAACGTGCTTTTTTTCGATACTTTCAATATTCTTCGCAAGATTCCGATTATTTTAATAAGCAAAAAGCTTGTCAGACAATTGTACGTTTGGCTGTTTTGGATGTCGAAATCGTTCGTTCATTCATAAAGGGGGCGGAGGAGGGTGGGGCATTTTAAATTGTTACCCCTACAGTTTTCTGAATAGGCAACCCATCAATAAAATCATAAACAAATGTACTAAACAAAAACACGGAAGTAAATTGGGTTGCCTATGTCCGACTGTCATAAGGCGTCACGAATTAAAACGGACGCCTTTCTTCGCAATTAATACCTTCACGTTAATTTTCTAATAACATTTTAAACGTCTGCGTTTACTGCAAACAAAAATTAAATCGCGTTCTTGAAGACTTAAACCGTGCAAGAAAAAAAAAAGCTGCGGCTTTAAGACCAGAGAAGGAAAACTAATTGTAGGAAAAAATAATTAATTGAATGGAACGTCGAGTCGAGCAAGTGGTTGTAAGTCACCGAGTATTTTTTTATGAAAGGAATGTGGAGGGAGGGGAGGTAAAATAGGAGCAGATGATTACGAAACCAGAACGGGAGGAACTTCAGTGGTCAAGAATTGGGAAAGGTCACAAAGTTGATGGACTAAAATCCAAAGTCTTCGGTGATGCATTGCACTTCAACTTTCCACAATGAAAAAAAAAAGAAAACAAAGAATCTTAAACTGGCACGGAGAGCAATAGAGAACTGACCTCGGTTTCAATTACTTACTACAACATCCTTCTGCGAGATGAATTCTTCCGTGAATGGTAGTGGAAGGAATCGTCGATGGCCTTCTAGTGGTCCTCATTTGGACCAAACATGATTGTGGAAGGTTTGCGCTGGTTAATATTCAATCAACGCTATTTAAATAAAAGTATTGGTTCGTTAAACCATTCGACGAAAGATTGAAAAAGAAAAACAAGCTGAAGCTAGTGCAAGTCAAAACTGAAGGAGCTGGACATGTAGAACTGCCTCTGGGAGATTCCAAGATGGCAACAGATGTGGAGGAAGAAGGCAAAATAGGAAAGTTGGAAAAATACAAACACAAGTTGCCCCTTTTTCTTTTGAAAGATAAAAGCGCAAACGACTTTCAAAGTAAACACATCTGCTGGGAGATGGTCTACCCATTGATGAGTGGCCAGAAGAGAGAGTAGAAGGAGGAGATAAGCTGGAAGGCACCGGTAGAAATCAATTAAATGCAATTGAGAACATTCCCGAAAGAACTGATACTATTAAACCTGTGAGAAAAAAAGAAAAAAGAAAAATGATGAAAAGGAATTTACGGAGCCTGAATTCTCTATAAAAAAAAGCAAAAGCCCATCAACTGTGGTGATGGTTCAATAAAATCCATGGAAAGTGAAATGCATGTTAGTCGCCAGTCGCCTAAAGAAGACCGAGGGCATTCCCCATAGGTCTACGCAAGCAACTACAAAAGAAGAAGAAGTTCATTCAATTTTGCAGGAAAGACACCTGTCAGTTCAATGGAATCCGAAGAGAAAATTTCCAAAAGAGAAAATAGGAGCGACGGTGGCGATGGTGACAAATCAGACGCAACCGAAAGAGGAATTATGAAGGCAACCACAGAAAAAAAAATTTCTGAACCTAGATCTTCAAGAAGAGACGTAAATTGTAATTGCTGGTTTTGCAAAATCCAAAGGAAGTGAACTTCAAACAAACTGATGGGTGATGAGAGAGAAAGACAAGCATTTGACAGTACCACTAGTATCGAATCTCTTTCTGTAAACAAAACAAGGAGACTCATCTCCCATCCAATAAATAAAGCGAAGAAAACTGACGCTTTCCATAGCCAAAAACCTCCAATATTGCAACAGAATTCTAGAAAAATCAAAAGCTTCTTCTTCTTCTTCTTCTTCTTCTTCTTCTTCTTAGACTTCCATTACATTAGTTGCTATTGTCTTTAATTTAGAAATTTCAGAATTACAGAAATTTTTGGATGAACGCAAACTCAATTCATTGTAAAAAAAAATGAACAGATAAAATAGCGACATCTTACTATTGCTTTTTGACCTGAAGAAGCCCCAAGCAGGGCTGAAACAGCTGTACAGAGGCTGCTCGAGGTTTTCACTGCAATCAAGAACGATTTGCACAAAATTTTTGTAAAAAAAAATGTAGAAACAAAGTTTATTTGTTTGTACTGGTTTTAAACCGAAGGAAACAACGGATATTTTCATCAACCAGAAACCTCCAACGTTGCCACCGAAATCGAGAAAAGCCAAAGAGTTTCATCCAGTCATTTAAATTTCCAAAGAGAAGGCATTTTACGAACAAGGAAAAGCACATTGGCGTCATTTTGTGTTGCAGTTCATTTTCGACCTTTCTAAGAATGAGGCAGACGTATCACTATCACCCCATGAAGACATGAAGATGTTGCTTTTTCATTCGGGAAACTAGGGGATGTACACCTTCCTGGAGACACTGCGAGAAAATTTAATTTAATTCGGTTCTAAAACATTTGTTGCTCAAGAGCTTACGAGCCTCAATTGTTTTTCCCAATTTTTTCCCCAGCACTTACTTGTGGATTACTGGAAAAAAATGCGTCCTCTAACTATGGTCTGACCTTGAAGATGTAGATGGTACATTCTCCTTAAAAAAAAAAAAAACTGGAGTTGGTGAGCTTTTATAATGCCACCACACTTGTCATGTCATCTTCAAACTATCTGATGAGCACGAGGGAGACGTCACGTTCACCCCCTTGAAGATAAAGATGGCACTTTCTGGTTTGAAAACTGGGGGCGTTGCGGCGTTTAATTGATTATGATTATTAAAAACACGGTTTTAGAATAGAAAAACGACATCGGATGATTCGTGGGGAAACTTTAATCTTCAATGCCTGAAACACGTCCTCCACAGCTTTCGAGAGTCAACTGATATTCCCAATTTTATTTTTCCACCAATTCCTTCGGCACTCAGTTTTGGATTAGTGGAAAATATTTCGCCCTCAAACTATTGTCTGACCTTGAAGATATAGATGACGCTCACTCGTTTAAAACTTGGGGACAATGGGCTGCCTCCACTTTAGTGATTGAAAAAACTAAAGACCTGCAGGGAATTCGACGTTTTGGCCGTACACTTCCTAAAGCCAATTGGTTTTGCCAACTTTTTGACTCACCCCCAAAGAAGACCTAGCGTTTACTTTTACTAGAAACATTTTTTTTCTGGAAACGCATTCTCATCAAATTTGCTCTTCCTTCAATCGAACTTCAGTATTTCAATAACAAAACACGAATAATTTACGACGGCGTTCTTATCAAGAGGTCGTAGACCAACGTATAGATAATTTGAAGAGGCAAAAAATTCAAACGATAAAATAAATTTCGCCCAAACATAAAATGAATTGCGCAGTACTAATGCTTGTTTATTTGTAGAGAAGAAGTGGTGCTTGGATCTCACAGTGAACCTGAACCTTGCGTTAACTACAGCGATGGTCAGAAAGAATGTAACCAGCCTCTGACAGTGAAAATAGATAAAGTCATCGTCCACAGGAACTACGAACCTTTGCAGCACCTCCACGACATTGCCTTGATACGTCTGAGTCACAAAGTTGATGAGACAAGTAAGCCGCTCGCCACCTTACAACAAGGGTAATTGCATGTATTGTTTGTTATCTCGGAAGAAATTCAAAATACAATTGAAATGATTTGCTCCTAATTGATAACGTAAGTGAGCAAGTTCTTTTTCGATGTTTCGCTGAAGACTTCTTGAAGCCCAGACCAGCCCTGCAAAGACTTGAGGATGGCAAAACATGAAGACTACAGCAACAAAATTTCAACCGAGATAAAACAGCATGTACTTCCCCCAAATTGAACAATACCGTTGTAATTTGCTTTCTTCTCGCAGAATACATAAAACCAATTTGCCTTTCATATAATTCAACCGATCGAAGGGAGCTGTGGTTAACAGGTTGGGGCAGAACTGAAAAAGGTAGGTCGAATTCTATTTAAGGTCGATTCTATTTAATCACAGTTTCCTAAAAGAAAAAATTGTTTGGTTAGATGCGACCAGTTCTGTCAAACAGAAAGTGTCCGTTCCAAGGGTGGACATGAACACCTGCATGGAAAAATACCGTTCCATAAACATGAACGTCCAGAACACCCAGATCTGCGCTGGAGGAATCGGAGGTCGCGATTCATGCGCCGGCGATTCCGGAGGGCCTCTGATGGTGGAAGACGAGGACCACGTGTGGTATGCGGAAGGTATCGTGAGCTATGGCACGGGGTGCGGACGACCTAATTGGCCGGGGGTGTACACGCACCTCCCCAAATACGTAAACTGGATATCGGAAAGTATCAATTCTTTTAATCGCAGGAGACGCCACCGGAATAAAGTATTTTTAGCGTAACGGTTGACTTGAAATTGTTTGTTACGTCTTAAATGACGAGCCTGAGCATTATTGATTGGCGCAAGGAAATAAATCTCCGGGTAAAGAGAAATCCTAAATATTTTAGGAAGATGAGTGCCTTGCGCCAATTGACCGCCCCGCTCGCGCCGCCCGATCCTAAATGCACTGAGTTAATTTTAATTTCCTAATTATTTATTATTACGATTGATTGTGGCAATCGAATAGTTATGTTAATATAGTTAATAAAATTATGGAAAAAAAACTCTTTGTTTGTTGAACCTAATGTAGTGAGACGTTACTTGGGGAATCACCCGAAATTATAGGATTTTATTAAGTGAAAAAGTAAGTACAATTTAGGACCAGCCAGTGGCGTAACTAGAAGTGAAACCGCCGGGCTGTTGTCAAAGTTTCTAACAGCGCCTTGCATTTATTTATTATTTATTATTAACAAAGCAAAAATGAAAAAATTCGAATCAAAACTGCTTCTGGTGACAAGAGTTGTCAAAATTTTAGGTTAGAAAAACTCCTGAAAACTAACATCAAGCGAAAATACTTCTCGATTGTTTCTCAAGCACTTTCTTGAAGAAGAAATTTAATTCTCAGCTATTTTGAAACTCTTCCCCGGGTACAAAATTAATTGCGACCGCAAATTAACAGATGGCGCCACTTATATTTGAAACTTCTTATGTTCTATAGCTGTTTCTGTTCAGCATTATTCATTCGAAATTGTATTTTTTTATGCTAAACAAATCAAAACTGTTCAACTGCTTTTGGATTATCCTATTTCTACAAAAGTGACAAGAGCTGTCAAAATTTGAAGATAGAAAATCTCCTGAAATCTAGCACCAAGCGAAAATATTTTTCAATTGTTTCTCAAGCATTTTATCTCTCTCTCTCTCGAAGAAATTTAATTCTTAGCTATTTTGAAACTCTTTCCAGGAAATTAAAGGGGATTAAATAGTACTGCGACCACAGATTGACAGATGGCGCCACTTATATTTGAAACTTCTTATATTCCATAGCTATTTCCATTCAATTTTATTTATTCGAAATTGTATTTTTTTTCGTTATCGTTTACAATCGATTGTATTTGCTAGCTTTGTTTGTTTTTTTTTGATTATTTTTCTTCTTTCTGCAACTTTGGGTTAAAAAATTTAAAAAGAGAACTCTTTTTCTCCCCCCCCCCCTCGCGACTTTTTGCATTTCTTTTTACAAATTTGTTATTCTTTGCAATTGATTGTTTCTCCTTCATAATAGATCGTCTTCTGTTTTGATAATCAATTGTCTTTCGCTTGGTAATCGGGTCTTCTTTCGTTGGAAGTCGATTGTCTCTTGTTTTGTTTTTCTTTTTTCTTACTTTTGATTTAAACGGAAAAAAATCCTAACAAAAAGTTATTGATCGATGATCTTTTGTTTGTAGTCGATTATATTTGATTGTAGTTATTTGTCTTTTGTTTGTTGTCGATTGTCTTTTGATTCTCTTTCTTTTTCCGTCGACTACGAATAAAAAAACTTTAAAGAAGTCTCTTATCCTTACCCTCGACGATCTTTTACGTCAATTGGGCGAATGTCTTTTATTCAGAATCAATTGTCTTTTGTTTTTTGTTTTGTTTTGCTTTTGATAAACAGAAGAAAATCCCAATTCCAAGAAAAAAAAATGATTATAGTTTAACTTGAAGGCTTCCGCGGCCGTCGTCCATAACTGAATTCTTGGCTTCCGGTTGGAATCTCGGATTTCTTCTACTGCCGATGTTTCGTTCTCCATTGCAGAAGAACTTGAGGAAGTTCTTCTGCAATGGAGAACGAAATGATTGAATTCTTGGCTTCCGGTTGGAACCGCGTGTCTCGAATTTCTAGTACTGTCGACGTTTCGTTCTCCATTGCAGAAGAACTTCCACGCCGACACAAACGTCGGCAGTAGAAGAAATTCGAGACACGCGGTTCCAACCTGAAGCCAAGAATTCAATCAAATTGATCATAGATTTATTAACCGATCATCTTTTGTCTGTAGTAGATTGTATTTACAAAAATGCAAAAAGAAATTCTTGGTCTTTCCCTCAACGACTTTTCTCATCTTTTTTTTGCGAAGTCAAGTCTATGACTTAGGATCCCGTTGGAAAAACACCACAGATAAAAAAAAATTCTGAATGTCTTGCGTCGGGTTGCTTTGCAACCCCTATAGCTACGCCACTGACTGTCAACGTCTCGTTGAAACATAATTAATGAGCGAGCGTGTTAATTATTTTGAAGGAAATACGATTTATCGATGCAGCATTGCAAGTAATTTCAACAACTTGAATTTCAATTGTCAGGATGGAATCCCCTCATTTAAAATGTTATGGCGAAATGCTAACTAAACAATTTTGTTAATTAAACCCAAAAATATACTATTTTAGTTAGAAAAACTCCTGAAATCTAGCGCCAAGCGAAAATATTTTTCAATTGTTTCTCAAGCAATCTCTCTCTCTCTCTCGAAGAAGAAGAAATTTAATTCTTAGCTATTTTGAAACTCCTTCCAGGAAATTAAAAGCAATTAAATGGAACTGCGATCGCAGATTAACAGATGGCGCCACTTATACTGGAAACTTCTTATATTCTATATCTATTTCCGTTCAACTTTATTTATTCAAAATTATATATATATATATATTTCATTATCGTTTACAGTCGATTGTATTTGCTAGCGGTGCTTGGTCTATTGATTATTTTTCTTCTTTCTGCGACTTTGAATTTAAAAAAAAATGAAAAAAACTCTTCATTTTTATTTTTTTTAATTTTTAAAATTCCTTTCCTTGAATTAATCGATAATAAAATTGGGTTAGGTTCACCTTGAGATTGCTTTAGACTTAATTTAATTAATAAGGTTGACCTTGAGATTGCTTTATACTTAATTTTAACTTAATATTGAGCTTATAAACTTTTTAATTTTTAAAAATTCATTCATACGATTATGTTGGGCTGACCTTGAGATTGTTTTAGGCTTGATTTAATTATTTAATTTTTGGATGGGTCCGATTTTGGTGGAGTTCAGTCGGGTTGACCTTGAGAGGAACTTGATTTATATTCAGTTTACGCACGAAAGTTAACAACAGATGGCGCTTTTAATAAAGAACGCACTAAGAAAACAAAGTTAGTCATTAGTATTATTCAGCATAATTGCTTTTGTTAGTTTCATTATTAGTACACCTTATTCTAAAAGCACGAAAGCGTCAGAAAAGTCACAAACACATTTCAATTTAATATTTTTTACTGGCTTTTTATAGGTTAAACAAATGTCATTCAAAAGTTTTCCTTATTATAGAGCTCTTCGCAAAGCTTCCGCCAGATGTCAACCGCTCCGTGAATGTTAATTTTTTTAATTTTAGATGGGTTGGGGTGAGGTAGAGTTGGATTGTATTGACCTTGAGATTTGTTCGACTTGTTGCTGAAGTCTTTTTTCTTGTTCATGAAGAAGTTAAAGCAATTGCCCACAAATGATGGTAAAACAGAACCCTTTAGAAGAGGAAAACACGAGGCCTTAAATACTACTTGAATTCAGAAGTACCATCTTGGTTGGTTGCTTGGAACAACATGAAGATGTTGAAGTCTTTATTTGATCGTGAAGAAGTTAAACTTCTTGCCCACAAATAGCAAAAGGAGACGTATTAAAAAAGAAACACGTGAG
Source organism: Prosopocoilus inquinatus (assembly GCA_036172665.1). NCBI lineage: Eukaryota > Metazoa > Arthropoda > Insecta > Coleoptera > Lucanidae > Prosopocoilus > Prosopocoilus inquinatus. The sequence continues at coordinate 8,208,502 of CM069871.1, read as the reverse complement.
ACCTAACGTGATTGATTTTGAAACCTCATCCTCAAACTCTTTGAATTTAGAAGTGCCGCCTTGGGTGGTTGCTTGGAACGTCATGGAAGAAGTCAGAAACCTCATTTCTCAGGTGAGAATGAGACCTAAAAGTTTTTTGAATTCTTGCCTGGTTGGTTGGAACATCATGAAGATGTTGAAGTCCTTAATTTTTAATTGGTAATGAAGAAGTTAAAAGCTTTTGTTCACAAATAGTAAATAAAAGATAACCTATTAAAAGAGGAACACCTCAGACCTGAAGAGAGTGGTTTTGAAACCTCATACCCAAGCTTCTTGAATTCGGGAGTGAGAACGTCATGGAGATGATGAAGTTCTTGCTTGAATATGAGGACGCTGAAGTCTTTTCCCATCTAGGAGAGGACCCTTCCAACTGGCGAGACCTGAGGTAATTGACCTTGAAATCTCATCCCCCATGACCTTTCAATTGACTTTGAAGTCTTTAAGTAGTACTTAAAAGATAACGTAATTGAATTTGACTTTCCAGTTTAGTCATGCAAGCGTAGGAGTAAGATGAAATTAAACAATTAAAAAAAAAATAAGGTCACAGTAAAAACAAAAGAATTAAAAATTTAGGAAGCATTCAAAACAATTAAAGAATGCCAAAAATGTAATTTTTTCTGTGCTGGTTGCCCAACGTGGCAAGTCATAAGTCATTTAGAAAAAAAGAAACAGTTTCAAGGTCACATCAACCCAACTAAAGTCAACGAACGTGGAGGCAACCTAACGAAAGAATTATTTTTAAAAAATATGAAATATTAAAAAATATATAAAAAATAAAAATTAACTAAAATTAGGTTGGCCCTACTCAACAGAACTGAACCAAACTACCAAGTAAAACAAAAACAAAGAAAATTAAGGAAAATCTAAAGAAGCCAATACCACATTAAAAAAAAAGAAGTTACAATTAAAAATGTCAAATTCAAAAAAAAAAATTAAATAACTGCCAAAAATGAAAGATTTGAAAAGGAAACAATTTCAAGGTCAACCTAACTCAACTAGGATCAACTTAGAGACAACCTAAGGAAAGAATTATTTAAAAAATAATAAAGAATATAGAAAATATAAATTAATTAAAAAAATTAAGCAAAACCGAGACTAGCTCATCAGAATTGAACCAAACTACCAAGTAAAACATGACGTCACAGTAAAAAAAAACAATTAAAAATTTAGGAATTTAGCATTAAAAACAATTAAAGAATGCCAAAAATGTATTTTTTTTTCTATGGTGGTTGCCCAACGTGGCAAGTCATAAGTCATTTAAAAAAAAGAAACAGTGTCAAGGTCACCGCAAACCAACTAAAATCAACGTACGTAGAGGCAACCTAATGAAAGAATTATTTTTAAAAAATAGGAAATATTAAACAAAAAATAAAAAATAAAAATTAAGTAAAATCGGGTTGACCCAACCGAACCGAACTAAACCAAACTACCAAGTAAAACAAAAAAACAAAGAAAATTAAGGAAAATTTAAAGAAGCTAACACCACATTAAAAAAAGAAGTTACAATTAAAAATGTTGGTAAAATTAAAAAAAAAAAAAAAATTTAAGAACTGCCAAAAATGTAAGACTTGAAAAGGAAACAATTTCAAGGTCAACCTAACCCAACTAGGATCAACTTAGAGACAACCTAAGGAAATAATTATTTAAGAAATAATAATATTAAAAAGAATATAAAAAATATAAATTAATTAAAAAAAAAATAAGCAAAACCGAGACTAGCTCAGCAGAATTGAACCAAACTACCAAGTAAAACATGACGTCGGCGATTTGTTCTGATTCCAGGGGGAAGGGGGAAGGGGAGGAGGTGGTTATTTTACCGGAAAAGACTGTGAGTCAGAACTGCAACTTACAGAAATGTCGCTCAATCTTTACAGCGGTGGCGTCTTCAGTATAGACTTTAACAAAAGCGACTGGAAACTCATCGTTCGTCGCCAATCTTCTAACCATTGCAGGCTCGGCTTGCCAAAGAATCTGAGTCTGTTTTTTTTTTCGTTCAATGGTAATCAAAGATCATCTTGATTTTTCCTTGGTCAAGCTCGTAACACGATTGCTTCATCTTGTTAGAAAACCAAGCTTCGCATACACCAATGGTTCGTTCCATTAAGCAAAGAGGGATGACTACTGCAGCAAAAAAAACCCAGAAGTTGACTGAGCACCGCAAAGGACCGAAATCGTTCGTCACTTTAAATGAGACTAAGTTCTTTTGCGTACAAGATGTCGTTACGATCACGTTCTTGAATGAATACGGATGGTGGGTAAAGCCTTCATTTAGAAGGGGGACGTTCCAAACACCTTTGAACTTCTCCCTCCCCAAATATTTAAAAGAGGTATTAAAACCAATACTGACGGTAGCAGTTTCTTGAATTCAAAAGTTTTATTTCCAAGCAGTGAGTGAAGAAAAAGTGCGATATTCTTTTCTTAAGGTAAGTTGGACTCTCAAATGGAGGTGAAGAATAAAGAACACGATTTATTGAAAGTGGAAGAGAAGATTGGATTTTCATTCATTCCTGTGTAGGGATCACAACGGATTTTATTGTTTATTGATTTTATTGTTGTGACGACTGGTTATCGTGTGGTGACGTCAGAAAAATAGAAATTATGATACTCTGTACCCCACGTAATTTATGACGAACCAAACCATTGGCATAATGGTTGCCTCAAATTCATAAAACACTTAATCGACGTCACCGTGAAAAATTAAAAGTTCTGAAAACCATGTGTATCTAACTATTATTTTTAGTGGTCACGTGGGATACGTTCAATTATGAAAACACTTTATACGTATATACTTTAATTCTTTGAGAACAAAAAAATACATTAACTGAATTTTTCACTGGCTTATAATTTTTTTTATTTACGCAGTATTCATACGTATTTTGAAAAGTTTGCACTGTTGTAAGGTCGCCCATTCAAGTTCAAAACAGTAAATGATTGCTTAATAGAAATGCCAATTTAAATTAAAGGTGAAATTAAAACAGTGGAAAAAAAAGGTCGCGCCTAGACATTTAAATCATTTGAATGACCGCCGCCATTTTGTCTTGCGCGGTTAAGGAAGACGCTGCGCGCGCATGCCACGAGGTGATTTAAATTTAAGAACTTCGTCTACCGGAACTAATCCTCATTATCAAAATTCAGAATGAAACAAGCGTTTGTGATAGTGGTTTGCTGTCTCTTAGCGAAATGCGAAGAACCAGAACGTAATTTCTTTTGCGTTTTCCTTTCAAACGCTTTCTCTTTACCCTCATCAAAATTCATGCACGAGATCAGATTATTCCAACTCGTATTTAAAAATTAGTATTAAATTTTTTTCTTTACATGTTTCCTTTTTCTTTTTAAACGCAAAAAAAATTACGCTTTTGTAATTTTGTTTTAGCTTCAGGCGATTTGGTCTACACCTGCAGAACGCCCGACTCAGGCACAGGATACTGTATATCAATACAAAAGTGCGATGTGTTTATTAACGCCTTGGCAACGGCAAATGAAGAAGAAAAGAAGTTCATGAGGGATTCTGTATGCGGATGGGAAGGACCAAGAAACCCGAAAGTTTGCTGCGGCTGTAGCACATTTTACAAGCCAGTTTTAAGAGGCCCAGATGTACAACGACGACGAGACTTGTTACCAAACAGGACACGATGCGGTTATGAGGAGGAGGTAAGTGCTTCAAGTTTTTGATGCTTATTTGGAGAGGGTAGATGCCATGAGAGACCCAAACATGATTCCCTCAGAACATGATTGGCCTGTGGCAGAAAAAAAGGCTCCCTTACTATTCCACCTGAGAAACCTGCAAAAGTTATAATCAAGGAAAAGAATTCAGGCCACTTGTTCCGCGAACGGTACAAAAATTTAGTACTCGGACTGTATCAGCCTCGCCCATAACGTGCACTGCACTCCTTCCCCTTCCACTCAATAACAATTCGACGCATCGCAAAGTACATTCGACGTAACAACATTAAGTGGCCTGAATTCTTTTCCCTGGTTATAATGTTAGCAAGCAACAAGAGAAGAAAACCGCTCCAAATCATCTGCAGCCAGTAACGAATTGACAATATGACATTACGATCGCTAAACGAAGAATTTTTCTGCACTGTTGAAAATCATTCTTTGGTAGGAGACTTAACTTCATGCAACATTTTTGAAAAAAGTTGTGAATTTTATTTTTTCCCCTTCGCTGTAAAATTCCGTGACTCCTAATCATTTTGAAAATTCCAGAATCCAAATAAGATTTTGGGTGGGACCAACGCGAAAATCTACTCCTTTCCGTGGTCTGCCCTTTTAAAATACGTCGAAGGAGACGAAGACCCAAAGTTCAAATGTGGAGGGGCGTTGATAAATGAGAGATATGTCCTGACCGCTGCTCACTGTATCGATGAAGGATTGTAAGTGAAAAAGTGTCTTTTGAATTTAGATTTGCAGTAAACCCCTCTTTAATAAGGGTACAATTTATAGCGTCTTTTAATCTCTTTGGCACAGGAATTTAATTTAGAACGAAGAGGGAATTGAAATGGAGAAGACATGTTTTCCTCCTGATTTCTATACTCCGTTATATTATGGGCACCTCTATAAAGTAGCCGCCCCCAATGGGGTCGATATTGAACACCAAAGGGTCGATAAACACTTAAAAAAAGGTCGATGGACCTGCAGGGGTCGATTGGGGATCAATCATTTCGTGATGATCGAAACTTTGAACTATCAGCCGTCGTCTGGGGGTCCATTAAAAAGATCTATTTTCTGTTATTCCATTTTACTTTTCTGCACATTATACAGGGACTTGCCTCTTTTAAAACTCCTTCTGTTTTTTCGGCTGAAAAAAATGGGTTATTAAAAAATCAAACTTTTTTTTTAAATAAAAATTCCAAGACGTTATGAAAGGTTATTTAAAATTCGATTAAAAAATCAGCTTTCTCTTTTGGCCAAGAGATAGCGCTACATTGATTGAATTTTTTCGATAAAATACTGTTACAGCAGTTAGTTCCGCTTTTGCTCTAGATATGGTGTTTTGAATGTTGACTGTCACGCTCTCGCGCCCTTGAATAATTTTGAAATTGAATGGCAGCGTAAAGGTGAAATAATTCGAGTAAATTCGATTCGAAAATAGTTTACCCACCAGGTAAAGAGATGGCGCTTCGAACGACTTCCGTTACGTGATTTCTTTTAAATTGAAATTTAATATCGTTGCGAAAAGTTAGAAGACGGAAATCCTGCTAGGAACGTCAGCGAAATTCTGACATTAATACAATTGCCGTTGTTGGATAACAGATGGCGTACTGAATGATTCTTATACGTGCCAGGGTTGTTATATTTTCAAGCTTCTGCTCTAAATTTATAACCACAAAATCGTATTATTGACATTCGATTAGATTAGTTTTCTCTTTGGGGCAACAGATGGCGCTTCAAGCAGTTCAATACAATGAGCTAACGGACTAACTGTTATTAACGGAACTTAATTAATTTCTTAAGTGGCTCACAGATGGCGATTAACAATAATAATTCGTTTTAACTGATTGCAATTAATTAAAATGCTTCTTGAATTTATGTGAGTTAAAAACATCTGAAAGACGTAAATTTAAAATGTACAGTCTTACAGCTATAGTTAGCTTGCAATGATCTCTCTGATGTAGACACTGAAGTGTCTACGATAGAGAGATTTCACTGTATTTAGAACAAGTTACAAAAACTACAATCCAAAAAAAAATTATAGTGGATGTGATTTTTTAACCCAACCCAACTCAACCTGCCCCCCCCCCCCTCCCCTTATCCCCGCCTAAATAAATATATCAACGCGCATCATGCAGCAAAATGAAAATTTTCAAGTCTACAAAAATGTCAGCGCCCATTATGCAGCAAAACAAATTAGGTTATCAAGTTTACAAACCAGATATATTATGTCATTTCCTTCCACAACTGCAGGAAATTAATCAACACGGAAAATAATAAAACGCAAGTTTCTTTTATCGTTTTTATTATGTACACTTGTGGTCAACATAATCGGAACAAGAAAGTTTGATTGAAACTGTGTTAAAATGGATTTTTTCATCGTTTTTGTTTTCCTTTTTTGTTTTTGGTTTTATCGTTTTACGTTTACATCGATTCGTCGTTTTGACAATTTTATTGTTTTCCTTAAATCTTTTCAATTTCATTAAGAAAATTTTATTTTTATTTTCACTTCATGTTTAACTGCATTTTTATGTTTTCTTTAATGTATTTAATGTTTATTTTCGATTTCGTGTTCATTTTAATTGCTTCTTGATTACTCTTTTTTAATATTGCTTTTATTTCATAGTTCAAAACCGATTTCAAATTTAGACTTAAAATTTAATTATAATTAATTCGTCCAATTCTGCTCCTTAATTTTAATTTCATGCAAATGGAAGTTTCTTAAAAAAAAAACTTTTTAATTTCTATTTTTCTTAAACTTATTTCACTTGTTTCAAATTTTCTTCTAGTTTAATCTAATGCCAAACGCCCAAACTATAGTAATATAAACATATAAAATAGCGACATCTTACTATCGCTTTTTGACCTAACATTGCAGTAGGATAGACAAATTGAAGCGGTATTTGCTCCTAATGAGTCCCCCATGCAAGGCGGCCATGCTTGCTGTCAAAGCATAATGAAAGATTTTAGAAAAAATTTGTGCAAATCGTTTTTGATTGCAGTGAGAACCTCGAGCAGCCTCTGGACAGCTGTTTCAGCCCTGCTTGGGGCCTCTTCAGCAGAGACGTAGCTCGACATTCCCACTGCAGACCAAAAACGACTTGCCCAATTTATTCGCAATTGCTATGTAAGAATGATGAACATATAAAATAGCGACATCTTACTATCGGTTTTTGACCTGACATTGCAGTAGGATAGACAAATTGAAGCGGGATTTGCTCCTAATAAGTCCCCCATGCAAGGCGGCCGTGCTTGCTGTCAAAGCTTTGACAGCAAGCATGCAATGTCAGTTCAAAAAGCGATAGTAAGATGTCGCTATTTTATATGTTTAAGTTTTTTTTGTTTTCTATTGATTTAATTTCATTCGAAACTAATTAATAATTTTATCGTAATGTTGTTTGTTTTCTTCGACTCAAGAACTTAAAACCAATTAAAGAGACATTTCGTTTCGTTTTCATTTTCCTTTTCGATTTCAATTTTATTTTAATTACAATTTTATTGTTCTTATAGCAACGTTAAACTTATTTTTCAATATTAAATCCACATTTCGAAGCGGACGTTTACTTAGCTTCCTTTTAATTTTAATTTTTCATTTCACTCTAAATTTTAAGTGTCCGTTTCATTTTTGGTCTGCAATTTTTAATTTCAATGTCTCTCTTTAATTTTAATTCAATTTTTCGTCTGCATTTTTAATTTCGTTTTTTTAATTTCAATTTCGATTTCTTTTCATTTTATTTTATTCGCTATTCACATTGTTTTAATTTTATTCGATCTTTGTTTTTTAAAAAATGCGGATTTAAGGAAACGCACTTGATTTAACGTTCATTTTTATTTACGTGGTGGCGGTTTTTAATGGGAAATGAGCGATTAAAGTACCCAGGGACGGGATCCGAATGATGCGGGAATTTTTGGAAGCAAACAACGTTTCTATGGAACGGTGAAAATAATAACTGCGGAAATTAAAAAAAAAAAAAAAAAAACAGTTAAAAACCTTTGGACGCGAGAGACGAACGAACGGCGCTGTCAACATCGACAAAAGCTAAAACGTCGGATGCACTGCGCGCCAAATTCAAAAAGGCGACAGTCTTTTTCGCTCACCCCGTACATAGCATTCAATAAGCAGATAGTTAACTCCAATAGCCAACGTCTGCTAAATTCTCTATGTTCATCAAAACAAGCGCTCATAATTATGACTTAAATACAGTGTCAATTGAAATAGACAATTTTGAAATTTATAAGAAAAGTAAATAAAAGAACTTATTTAATTTAGGTAATGATAAGACAAAAATTCAAAGTTTGATTAAATTATTAAATTATAGTTTGCTTTAACTTTTAGACAAAAATTCAAAGTTTGGTTAAATTATAGTTTGCTTTAACAATTTGAAATGAGTAGATTCCCTTTTAGATTTGCAATAATCGATGAAATCCTCAAAGAGGCGAAAATTCCCCCTAGGTTGGCAACACTTTAGTGTTGGACTTGGTCAGTATATTTGTTCGGATGGAAGCTTAATGAAGAGCCAAGGCATATTCAAAGAATCTTTGACAGTTATGGATTCTTCTCTAAACCGTTCCGAAACACTTCTGGTTTCTGGTTTCGTTGTATCATCGCGGTTTCCTTTCTATTGTTTCCTTGCTCCTTCTATTCCTTCCTTCCTTTACGTAAAAACGTTTTTTCATTTCACATTGAGAGTCTGAACAGTAATTTTCCGTTTTTTGAGTTGCTAGTTTTGAAAATCTTATGTTGGTCACATCGTCTAAAATCGTCACCCCGTCGCCTAGGGATATCAAACATTGCCATATTTCTGGCGGTTCGGCTTCTGCCAATCATTTTTGAAACATTTGTGGAAACGACCTTCGCCCGATTTCTTCACCTCTTGATAAATTTATCTGCCAGGTATTATCCTTGGAAACCATTGTATCGATAATAGTTTCCGTGGATACTACCTGGCAGATAAATTTATCTGTAGGTGAAGAAATCGGGCCCTTATCGGCGAGTGACAGTTTCGTTGCGTTTTGACTGAATTTTCAAGTCGATGTGACCGCCTTTTATTAAAAAGGGATTTATCTCGCCCCGAGGAAGATCTGGAAGTAACGTTCTACGCACATTTGTTGGGGTTTGCGATCTCATCGTTGTCACAGCGCCCTTGTCGGCTTGTAATTACAAAACTTCGAAATTTTAAAATATTACTTAATTAAATCGTCGACGAATTCACTTAAACACACATTACAAACAAAGGGCATGCAAATTTTACTGAGGATCGACGAATTTACTACACACACGCCCAAATTTGAGGAAAAGAAATGGAAAGAGAAAACAAAATTAATTAAAACGTGCATGTAGAGTACCACAGTGAAAAATGAATTCACAAACACAACATAGAAAAATATTATGCTAACCTAACAAACTAATTAATTCATAACAAGATACAGAAACTATATGCCAAACATTTTACAAGTCAATTGACTTTGACCAAAAATGGGAGCTAACGAACATTATTTAGGCGCCCATTTAGGGGCTGTCACAACCATAACACCACAGCTTTGAAATGGCGCCCAACGTGGAGACCAACAACACTACTAGATGTATTTTTTTCGGAATTATTAGTAGGAGTATTATATTTTAGGAAATGGATTCGATTAGGGGAACTGGACTTAAAACAGTCACCCTATTGCACCTCCAAGAAAATTAACGGGATCTGCAATTCACCCTTTGAGGTCGAAGTGGAGTCCACCGTAACGCATCCGGAATACCAAACCCCAAGTTACCGCCATGACATCGCCTTGATACGACTCAAGTATTCCGTTACTTTCTCAGGTAATATTACTTTTGTCTTTTGCTTTTTTTTTTTTTTTTTGGTGGTAGCAAAGTCTTTTGTTTTATTTTCACAGAATTTGTGCGACCCATATGCCTACCTCTAGATGCGTCCGAAAGAAGTCAACCAGGCGACATGCTCTGGATGGCCGGATGGGGTAGGACGAACGAGTCCTCATTGGAACAGAGCTCGATAAAGCAGATAGCACAATTTCCGATAGTCTCCTTGGACACCTGCCGAAAGATATTCAAAGAGAAACGTTTCTTCCCGACGTTGGGGAAGTGGAGCATATGCGCGGGGGGCACCAACAATAAAAGCACATGCAATGGGGACAGTGGCGGTGCGCTCGCGGCAAACACAACCGAGCACATGCAGTATTACGTGGAGGGTGTTCTTTCTGTCGGTCAAATGGCGAAGTGCGCCGAGGACATCCCCGTGGTGTTCACGCGTGTATCTAATTACCTGGATTGGATTAAAAAAAACGTCAGACCCTGATTTTATTTGATTCTTTTCAGCGAACCTTAATTGGGGTACGATTGGGGTTCTACGTACGCCAAAACTCCAAAAGGGTTCGCATAATCTCTTCCTGAGTTGCGCTAACTTTATCGTTTAACGAGTGAAAATCATCTCCGGTCACATCCGTCCCAAATTTTCAAGCGCTGTTGAACTTGGCGATTGAAAATCACCTACGGTCACATCCTCCCCAACTTTCGAGCGCTCTTTTTAATTTCAACAGAAATAAAGTGGATGTGATGAAGCTGTCCTTTAAACAATAAGAGTAAGATTGAGGTTAGGCCGTTTTAGGCCTTCAGCGCGACGATATGATATGGCATACAGGGTCTCCCAAGTTGAGTGGCCTGTTAAAAGTTCTCGGGGAAAGCGACATACAAACATTCTGAAAATTGACACACTGCCCTAGGAGGGAGTGATCTTTCACAATAAAATATTTTCTCGTTTATATCACATCCGGCTATACAGGAAGTCGCCATTACTTTCTTATTTTAAATGGAATGCTATACTTTTTATTGCAAATTCTGATTCTCCACGTAATTCCAAGCAAAAGTTGTTAAAGCTTCCCTACACTTAAATGTAACGGTTTTTGAGATATCTTCGAATTTCTCAAAATAAAAAAAAAAAATTATTTCGGTGGCCTTTCATTTAAGAGAATCTATTTACGACACTTTCAAATTTCAAGATTCAAGCTGCCTGTCGTTTGAGAGAATAATGTTCAGTCTTTCAAATCATATCCTAGTTATCATTGAAAAATTCACAAGGTGGTCAAAGTATGGTGTCGAACCTTGCTCTGTTCAACTGCCCAAAACTCAGTTTTCGTAAATAGAACACCCTGTATATTTTTGTATCATGAGATGCAGAATCAAATTCTACATCGATTAGTAGTACCATTCCCTGTACCTATTTCCATTAGTTTTATTGTTATATATTATTGTTTCTCATAATGGCATATTTTGGTAAAATTATGGTAATTTTTCGTAGTAAGTGTCGACGAAACAGAAATATTTTTTGAGTTACAAGCTAGATTAACAGATATTAACAGATATGTACAAATAAAAATAAAGAAATTAATAAAATTAACAAAACAAATAAAAAGGAACCGTAATGTTTAATCTTCAGGAACTACGACAGGACGATATTTTTTCTGCAAAATTTTATACAAAGTGGGAGAGATAGGTTACAACTGTAAATATTTATTAATTTATTTGACTCTTGTCACAGTTATTTGCAAATTTTATGCCGTATTTACGACCGTATCATAGGGATTCGAGAATAATAAATAAAACTGTTTAATTATTTCTACCAATTGTAAGTTTTACTTTTGCTTTTTTTAAACAAAAATGTTAACCTGACAAAGAGAATGGTTTTTGAAAATAGGTCTACTTATTCTTTTAATATCCTTGTTTATGAAAATAGTAAGTATTACGATAGGTATTTACCTATAGCTTTATTCCGAGATGTATGGCGAGATAATGCTATGGTTAGCAATTATTTATTTCTTAAAAAAATAGGAATTCGATGTATGCTTTTTTTTCAAAGCTAGATACGAATAACTGTATAAATGCCATTAATTAACACAATAAAATAAACAATTCTTGATAACAAGAAAACTAATGAAAATAGGTATAGGGAGTGCCATACTAATCGATGTAGAATTTGATTCTGCATCTCACGATGCAAAAATATACAGGATGTTCTATTTATGAAAGCTGAGTTTTGGGCAGGTGAACAGAACAAGGTTCGACACCATATTTTGACCACCCTGTGAATTTTTCAAAGATAACTAGGGTACGATTTGAAAGACTGAACATTATTCTCTCAAACGACAGGCAGCTTGAATCTTGAAATTTGAAAGTGTCGTAAATACATTCTCTTAAATGAAAGGTCACCGAAATAATTTTTTTTTTCAGAAATTCGAAGATATCTCAAAAACCGTTACATTTAAGTGTAGGGAAGCTTTAACAACTTTTGCTTACAATAACGTGTAGAATCAAAATTTCCAATAAAAAGTATATCATTCCATTTAAAATAAGAAAATTAATGGCGACTTCCGGTACAACCGCAAGTGATATAAAAATGAAAATATTTTATTCTGAAAGACAATTTCCTCCTAAGGCAGTGTGTTAATTTTCAGAATATTTGTATGTTCCTTTCCCCGAGAACCTTTAATAGGCCACTCAACTTGGAAGACCCTGTATATGTTTGGTTCTTTTTTTGTTTCAAATTAGATATTTGCACCATGTTACCATCGCAACTGAGGAAGAAGATTATTAGGAGAGAAGTGGTTCTGATAATGGACAAAGCACGTTGTGATCACTACCGCAATGATTTCTTTTCTTTTTGTATATTTGTTTCTTATTATTTAAAGTTACTTATCTCTGTTTACTTCGTACTTGTAGACTGCACATGTAAAATACATGGATATGTGTTGAATAAATGAATTTCTCAGGAATTTCTTTGTCATTAAATGATTACTAAATCGTTCAAGTCGTTTAGGGATATGGAAACGTAAAGCCTACAAAAGAAAAAAAAAACGGTTATTTAAAATTCGATAAAAAATCAGCTTTCTCTTTTGGCCGAGAGATGGCGCTGCATTGATTCAATTTTTTCGATAAAATACTGTTACAGCAGTTAGTTCCGCTTTTGCTCAAGAGATGGTGTTTTGAATGTCGACTGTCACGCCCTCGCGATATTGAATAATTTTGAAATTGAATGGCGGCGTAAAGGTGAAATAATTCGAGTAAATTCGATTCGAAAATAGTTTACAACACAAAAGAAAAAAAAAACAAGAAAAGTTTTAGTGGGGACATTTTTGGACATCCTTGACTTTCATCCATCTATTCCTAAATTCAGAATTGTTCCTTCCTTAAGACAACTCAGGAAATCCCAAATTGAAAATTACTCGATAAGTTAAACAATTTGAATATCGACGTGTTGCCAACACAAATACAAATACAAATAAATTCTTGACAGTCGGAAATTCCTAACCAAAATCATTATTCACATCAGATAATAAACGAAATGGCTTATTTACGCAGAGAATCATGAAGTTACTGTGCGTGTTTTGTTACTTCTTAGCGTATCACTGTGTGAAAACAGGTGAGACACGAAAAAGAAATGTAAAATAAGTAAAGAAACAGAGCGAAATTATTCCCGCTTTGAATTAATCTTGATTTTGAGTTTTCATTTTTAAAGTTTCATGTTTTGTTAATTCCCCTTGAAAAGAGATTGGGACTTGCTCTTGTTAGACTGGAGACCAACAGAGTATTAACTGTTTGAGTTTCAAGTTTTTTTTTTCTTTTGTTCTTAATCAGTTTTAATTTCTTTTTGTTCTTGCCTCCTGGATTGAGTGGACTTGCTTGTATTCAACTTGATTCTGAGTTTTGTTTTGAGTAATATTTCAGTTTTAATCGCGTATTTTCATTTTTAATTCTTTTGCTGCCCGGACTGGGTACAGTTAAGCTGAGTGCAATTGAATTAACCTTGAAACTGGTTGGACTAAGTACAGTTAGGTTGAGTGCAACCGGATTAACCTTAAGTTTAGTTGATCTGAGTACAGTTAGGTTGAGCGCAATTGGATTAACCTTGAGTTGGGTTGGATTTTGAAGTTTTAATTGTTTTGTTAACCTTGAAACGGCTTGGACTTTGGAGTTTTAATTGTTTTGTTAACCTTGAAACGGCTTGGACTTTGGAGTTTTAATTGTTTTGTTAACCTTGAAACGGGTTGGACTTTGGAGTTTTAATTGTTTTGTTAACCTTGAAACAGGTTGGACTAAGTACAGTTAGATTTAGTGCAACCGGATTAACCATGAGTTCAATTGGTCTGAGTACAGTTAAGTTGAGCGCAGTTGGATTAACCTTGAGTTGGGTTGGACTCTGGAGTTACAATTGTTTTGTTAACCTTGAAACTGTTCGGACTAAGTACAGTTAGGTTGAGTGCAACCGGATTGATCTGAGTATAGTTAGGATGAGCGCAATTGGATTAACCTTGAGTTGGGTTGGACTTTGGAGTTTTAATTGTTTTGGTTTTCACTCTAATTTTTTTTTTTTAATAGAATTAATTTGTTGCGGGCACTTGAAAAAATTGAGATTTTTATCGACACGTTTCGCTGTGCGTTCGACAGCTTCTTCAGGAAAATTTACAAAGAAACGAGTCGTTAATTGAGGGAAACCAGAAAAAAGAAACGCGTTGTCAACGAAAACTAAATGAATTTTCAAGAGTAACTAAACAAGTCATCAATTTTGTAAATTTTAATATTTTTTAGGTTTCAATTTTATGCATTGGTTGAGTCAAATTGGGCTGCATTCAATTTAATATAACATTTTGGTGTTTTGAGACTTTCAAATATTTCAGCTTTATTTTTTTTTAATTTTTAATCTTTTATTTAAATTGGGGTTAAATTGAGTTGAGCATTTGCGTTGATTTGACCGCGCTTGGGTTGAAATTAAAATTCGATTCGAGTTATGTTTTAGGAGTAGTTTGGAATTTTAATTATTTAGCTTTAATTAATTTTTGTCCCTCCTTTTAAGTCACTTTTTATTCACATTTCTGTGTCCAATTGAAATTTGAACACTTTTTTTAAGAGCAAACACGCGTTTCACCGATGCGGCCATTATCATGAGCTTCAGACTTCCGGTACAGCGCTGAATTATTATTTTTATTTTTTTAATTTAACCGTTTTATTTGTTGAATTCCTATTGTCAATAAATATATATTTTTTATAAATTAAAATTCGCCAGCCAAAAAACCGCCGATCATTTTGTGAGGATCAAAAAAAAATTAGGAATTTTCCAATTTTTCTTTGGGGGCAATTTAGGGAACATACGTTGGCAACACTGTCCACGGTGTTTAAAATTCTTGCCCCTCGAGCATATGACTTTGTGCAAGAGTGCAAGGTGTGTAATTATTTCGTTTATATTATTTCCATGACAACGGACGATCTACACCATTCTATTTCAAAGTGGGTTGTGAAGAAGTCGCCCGTTGTTATGGTAATAATAATGAACAGATAAAATAGCGACATCTTACCATCGCTTTTTGACCTGACATTGCAGTAGGATAGACGAATTGAAGCGGTAATAATAATAATAATAATGCAAAGAAAAGATTTCTAGAAATAATCGAGCGACAGCTTTCCGGACGCACCGCCTAAAGTCTTTCAGGCAGTTTTGCGACGTTGCAATTCAGATTTAACACCTTGACGGGCCTAATATATCGTAAAGTAAAACCTGGCAACGCTGCAGGTCTAAGTCGTTGCGTGTCGTCAGATTTTAATCGTCGCGACGTTGTTGTGGTTTCGAGTTTTTCCGCTTTCAAAGGATGAAGGTGGTTTTCCGCGTTCAATAGAGAGCGACTAAGGTAAGGTTATGTTAGGTTCTTATCATATTTAACTTTTTTTTGTCTTAAAAAGGCCGGATCTTCATTTGTTTACGAACTGCAATCGACCAACAAAATACTCAACTTTTTCTCTGGTTTTTGCAATGCGCCTGTCTTATTTTAGTCTCTTGCTTTTCATAAGTCAAGCACCTCCTTCTACTGAAAACTCAAAACTCAAATTCAAAGTTTATTTAATCGCTTGATTGTTTAATTGTTGTTATTCGGACGTGAAGTATTTAAATTATGCCGCTCTCTAGTCATGATAAGTCATGGACAAAGAGGGGTTTTCCTGTAGCATGACAAACACCATCAATTTTTTTGCAATTCAAGTCAACGTTCGGTGTAAACCACGTGACCAATCGCTTATTGAGAAAACCGGACAGTGGGTTGGTTCGCTTGACAATGATTTGAGAATTTTGTAATTCACAACCCAATTTTATTGCCAATACTACCTGCACATTTACTTTTTACTTTTTTTTATAACCTGTACCATACACAATTTGCGCTTTGGTCATAAACAGGGAAAAGAATTCAGGCCGCTTAGTGCTTTTTACGCCGAATGTACCTACTAATTGCTTATCCGCGGCTCCGATAATCCGAATCGCTATTAAGTAGGATCGAAAGGAGTGCAATGCGAGCGTTCTTATTTCGCAGAGATCAATGTAGACGGGGCTGATACAGTCGCGAAACAAGTGGCCCGAATTCTTTTCCCTGGTCATGAAATTCGATTTCCATAGCTTTTCCTTTTGTTAGTTAGATCTTTTTTTGCACAGAAAATGGAACCGCATGCTTGACCCCAAACAACGAGAAAGGAACTTGCGTGATCATATTCGATTGCCAGTTTATTGTCGAAGCCGTAATAAAGGCAAGCACCGCAGAGGAGAAGCTGTTCGTGAAGAATTTCCTGTGCGGATGGAGCGGCTCTTCGCCAAAAGTGTGCTGCAGTACAAAAGACGCGTTCAAAACAGAAGCAAATACACTTAAATCTGTACGCGAAGAATTGAACCCTCGAAGTAGGCCAGATAATAATAATTTACTGCCGGATAGCACAAAGTGCGGTTTTCAGGTATGAAAATAAATACCAGTGGCGTAGCTAGTCGCCTGTCTCGAAGTGATTTTTAAGAGAATAGTTTTTAACCTTTAAAAAGAAAACCTATTTGCTATCGAATTTCATCGGACAAAACTCGACTTAAATAAATTATGAAGTAATTTTTACAGACCGATAAAAATTATGGCGCCATATTCAAACTATTCTCAATCAATGAAAATCATCCTGTATATAATAAACGTAGTCCTGGTCTGTTAAAAACAAATTACGAACTTTCATTACGAAAAGAAATATTTTAATTAGCAGCACCAGTTACCAGACGCTTTCTTAACCTAAAAAAAAAATTGACAACTCCAACTTTTACAAAACAGGATGGGCTAATATTAAGTGTCCCAGCTTTAGTTATCCCAGAAAAAAAAGCAGCCGAAGAAACTTATTGATAGCTGCTAAGTGTTTAAAACATTGTAAATAAAAAATTTAACATCAGTTTCTCTCTCTGTTCATTTTTGTAAGTGTGCAGTCTTAATAAAAAAAAATATATATAGATACATATAGAGCAACCTTTAAAATTTTTGGAGGTGGTGTTGCGCACTATTTTCCTAGTGAAACGATCACTGTAGTAGCCCCACGTTGGGCGCCATTTAGATGATGAGGTCTCAACTAAACAAAAATAAATAAATAAATAACATCATGTAAGTGGCGTCCGTCGTGGGGCTATGCTAATCTAAAGTTCACTGCGCTCCAACAACGAAAGGTAGCGAACCCTTGTTCATCTTCGTTGTCGTTCTCATCATCACAACATACACACATACACCTATACACACATAAGTGGCATCAAAATACGGGCTTCTAAAAATCAGACATCCGGAAAGTTATCCCCTTTGATTTGTTCTCATCTTTTGTTTATGTTTTTCTTTTATTTTTCATTTTTTTCTTGTTTGATCTGATTCGACGTAATTTATTTGTTAATCGTCTATTTTTTCACTCGGTTTGAGTTTCGTTTATTTCACATTTAATTAAACTTTATTTTTTATTTTTCCATTACCAATTTATTAACCGATTACAGTTTTTTTTTTCTTCTTTAACATCTACGGATTAAATTTTTGGTTCGGATAAAATTCGTCAATGTTTTTGCATCGATTTGACGTTATTGTTACAAAATTTCTATTGTTAATTTTACAAAATTTATTTTCGTCTTTACAATTTGACTACGTCTTATTTTTATTTTGATAATCATTTATTGTTACACAATTTCCCGAGTGTATATGAGTGTATATATATCATGTACAACCATGATGTATACGATAGTTGTGAAAAAGTACAACATTTTCATGATATGTAGGATAAAATAAATTATTTTATTCTTTAAATTAAATTTTGACTTTCTCAATGTCTCCTTAATGACGTGGAATCGATTAAATTGACAAATGAATCCACCAAACCAGCCAATCTTGAAAAAATTGCAAAAATTCAAGTTTGATAAGACGTTTTTTGGTTTTATAATAAAAGCCAACAGAGTATAAGCTGACGTAATGAGAACCAATGGCACGAAATGACAAATGTGAACGCAATTTAATCTTCCCATCGGAGGATCAATGGCATAAAATGCCAAACGTGAACGCCATTTAATCTTTCCATCGGAGGATTAATGGCATAAAATATTAAACGTGAACGCAGTTGTCCTGACTTTAGTAAGTACCGGGGACAGTGTTGCCAACACTAGCACGCTTAATAGAATATTAAAACACCGGGTACCAATGGAATTCATAATTAGAGGAAGTCTGTGATTGATGCTATTTTATGCTGTGTGGTTGGGCATTCTGAAAAATCAAACTTCAGTTGGATTAACTTTAAATTAATACTAGTGTTGCCAACCTTAGTACGCTTAAGTAGAATATTAAAACACCGGGTGATCATAATTCATAATTATAGGATGGTGTGGTATATGGATGCTCTGTGGTTGGATACACTGACAAATGAATAATAAACTGACAATTTATTGTTATATTTGAGGTTATGTTCGTTGTCCCCTGTACGATGTTTGATGATACACAAAACCTTATTTTGTTTAAATGAAGAAATAAAAGATAAGTTTGATGGACTACTGAAATTAAAATAAATATTCAAAATATTGTCTGCCAGCTCGTTTTTTCATGTTCTCGTGCGCACTCTGCAGTGTTTCAGGAGTAGTTAAATTGCACGCATCGGGTGTGAGGGGATCCCCCTGCACCTTCAATGGTATCTGAGTATCTAAAAACCCATGATCTCTGGTTTCTCGAAATATAACACAAAAACTTGCATATTTCGATGATTCACAAATTTAAACATACTGTTGTCCTTGAACTCACGTGGTGCGAAGTACTCTGATATTTTATTGATACTTAGGATTATACTTTTTATATTTTTATGCCCTCCCTCCTTCCGAGTTTCAACACCTCTGTGTTGAGTGATGTGCGCGTCTGACAGACTGTAGATGTGTACGCCAGGCTACAAGATAGAGCGCTTAGCGAATATACTTGCGATTGTCGCTTGCGTGAAATTTAAAAGTAAAATTCGCACAAAATTTTAGAGAACGGCTACAACGCACAACGCGCACCGCTGTGTAAGTCAAGGCGGCGCGCCGATTTACTTGTTTTTACTGTTTCTTTTTTTCTGTTATATCTTCGGTAATTGTTTCTGCTTTATGTGGAACATCAAATATTTTTGGAACTAAATGTCCCAAACCTTTTTTGTAATGAAAACTGAAAACACACCTACTGCTTGTCGGAAATACCCTAATTGTGAGTGTACTGAAACTTCAAGCAGTGGTATTATCGTAACCACTGAGAATTGGACACACGTTTATATGAACTTTTCTACTCAGAATAGCCAATACTATTACATGCTAAAATATTCAAACTTTGTCCTGAGACACCCTGTATAATACATATATATTTTTTTTAATATACGGTCAAAATTTTTAGTTACGCTACTGACACTGTTTTTGATGTTTTTTTTTTTTATAAATTCTGATGCGTTGTCTTTGTGTTTAGAATGCAGATAAGATTTTGGGCGGTACCGTCGCTGACCTAGCAGAGTTTCCCTGGATGGCATTGTTGGTGTACATTGATCGTAACAATAAGGCTTCTTTCAAATGTGGAGGCACCTTAATAAGCGAAAGATACGTCCTCACCTCTGCGCATTGTCAAACACGTAACCTGTAAGTTCGTTGCGTAATCATTTGATTCCTTTGACTCTTAGGCCCAGTTTTACAATGACGGTTTAACCTTGAGCCGAAGCTTAAATCCTTCACAACAATTGTTGAAATAATCGTTGCTAAGGGTTTAAGCCTCGGTTCAAAGTTGAACCGCATTTGTAAAAATGGACCTTAGCAATCGAAAACCCTGTCATGATAAGTACAGTCGGACTTGAGACATTTCTTTGAGCCTTAATTGCAGCACAAGGTTTTAATAAGGGTGTGGTCTTCGTGCATTTTAGATGCAGACGACTGTACATACCTTACCCCAAGTAAAGAAGCGTTGTTCTTCTCCTCCACCTCAACATTTCACAGACACCTCTCAAATATTATCAAAGCGGGGATTAAAAAGTCCCTGCCTGCAGTGTTTCTCGATGCGATCGGTCGATCGAAATCGGATCATGTGCGTCGCGACGCGACGGTACTATTTCATCCTCGCTTTAAACATTATTGATCACTTGGATACGGGTCTAGGACAATTCGCCATCGCCGATTTGTCGTCGCCAATTCACCGTCGCCGATTCGTCGTAGGTAAAACTCGCCGTCGGTAAATTCGCCGTCAGCGATTAAAGTTTTAAGTCCAGGTACATATCCAAATCATAATATACCGATAATTATATGTAAATAAAATAAAGAAGTTAACATAATTAATGGAAAATAAAATAATTTGTTATTAATTAAATGTGATACATAGATAAAGAAACAGATAAAAAAATTTGGTCTTCCAGGAAGTATTTCTTATTCTTCAGGGTGTTCGTAAAATCCCTCCAATTCTTCTTTTTTATATTTTCAGATTCTGCTCAAAATCATATTGATTTTCATATCAATCAAAATCACTACACATCAAAAGTCGACTGCTTTCAAAATATTGATTCATGAAAGCTCGTCATTTAAAATTATAAATTGAAAAAGGGGTTCCATTAAAAAAAAAAATAGAATTATGATAATGTGTACATACAGCACCAATTTGTTCGTAATTTTGTGTCTTACGGTGGTCGCACTGTAATTAGGAATTTAGTTTAACTTGAAACAGAAAAACAATAGTAAAGTCCATTTTAATTTACTTGAAACGTACTGAAATTATAGTTATTTTCTTCAATTCGTAGGTATAACTTGGATATTATCTAAAATGGTCAGAAAATGTTTTAAAGCTTATCAAACTAAATAAAGCAGTAACATGTGACGGTGAATTGGGCGGACGGTAAATTGGATCGACGACGAATTGGTTCTATGACGAATTGGCGACGGTGAATCGGCGACGGCGAGTTGGCGACGGCGAATCGTCCCATCCCCCTTGGATACGGTTCAAATAAAATTTAGGATTGCTTCGATTTCCAAGAAGTTCCAATGACCCACAAGATTTGTTTACATTTCAGAAAGCGAGTTCGCTTAGGAGAATGGATCATATCTAAGCCGGTGGACTGCGTACGAAAAGGGCTGACGACTTTGTGCTCGGAACATATTGACGTGGACATAGAATCAGTGAAGATCCACGAGGATTACAGATTTGACAGAACGGGCGGCTTGCTCCATGACATCGCGCTAATACGACTAAAAGGATCGGTTAATTACACCAGTAGTAACAAAACTTTTATATTTTTGACACATCTTTAGAACCAATTATTTTCGCAGGATTCATCCAGCCAATTTGTTTACCGACGGCTGAAAGGGACATCGTCGGTGAGGATTTCTGGGTGGCCGGTTGGGGCGTTACCAACACGGAAACTTTTGCCAGCAGTGACGTCAAGCGAAAAGCAATGCTGAAAGTAATGTCACTGCCCGAATGCAGGATAAAGTTAAAGCAAGGAAACCTTACGCCGCAGGTGGACAACTCACACATTTGCGCCATGGGCAAAGACAACGAGAGCTCTTGCTTTGGCGACAGTGGAAATCCCTTCGTGACCACTGTGAGCGAAGAATCGGAGCAGTTCTACGTGGAGGGCATCGTTTCTTATGGGGGTCCGCTCTGTAACCAAATGCCGGTGGTATATTCCCGAGTGTATCCGTATTTAGATTGGATTAAGGATAATGTACAACCATGATGTATACGCTAGTTGTGGAAGAGTTCAACATGTTCATCTTATGTAGGAAAAAATAAATTACTTTATTCTCTATATTAAATTTTGACTTTTTGAATGTCTCCTTAATGTCGTGGAGTCGATTAAACAGGCAAATGAATCCACCAAACCAACCAATCTTGAAAAAATTGCAAAGATTCAAGTTTGACAAGACGTTGTTTGTTTGGTTTTATAATAAAAGCCAATAGAGTATAAGCTGACGTAATGAGAACCAATGGCACGAAATGCCAAATGTGAACGCA
Source organism: Prosopocoilus inquinatus (assembly GCA_036172665.1). Classification (NCBI taxonomy): domain Eukaryota; kingdom Metazoa; phylum Arthropoda; class Insecta; order Coleoptera; family Lucanidae; genus Prosopocoilus; species Prosopocoilus inquinatus. The sequence goes on along the minus strand of CM069871.1, from coordinate 8,186,503 downwards.
ATTTAATCTTCCCATCGGAGGATCAATGGCATGAAATGTCAAATGTGAACGCAATTTAATCTTTCCATCGGAGGATTAATGGTATAAAATATTAAACGTGAACGCAATTTAATCTTTCCGTTGTAAGTAAAATAAGTGGTGGAAAAATTTTAAATCGCAGAATTGTATAACACAAAAACTCAGACGCCTTTATCGAATTTTATGTGGCCGGCTTCGCCGTTTAGAAACAACGTTCAATCTGATTCTCACGCAAAACTCAGAAACGCGGCTGCAGACGCAAAAAACTTGCGCAATCCTTGCTCTTAATTTTACAAAATTTATTCTCGTCCTTTACTTTACCGGCGATCGTCTTTTGTTTTTGTGTTGTTCAATTTGACTACGTCCTATTTTTATTTGGATGAACATTCGATAGTCTCTTGCATGTTTTTGACAAAAATCGGTTTTCTTTTCGCTGAATATTCAGAGGCGGATTTAGGCCTGGTCACCTTGACGTCACGTTCTCTTGCGAGTTATTTATTCCCTAGATTCAAGAATTAAAGCTCCAGTTCGTTTCGATCAGAGTTTGACATGTGAGTAAAACAATAGTAGGAATGTTGCCAAGTAGAAGAAATTTTCCTCTTTTGGGCTATTCTGGCGTTACGCAATAAAAAAAAGAATCTTTATTCATCTGAGAGAATTTTTGAGAAATTTATTTGCTTTCAAATATGCATTTTAACTTAAGCAAGGTTTTTTTTTAATCTTCTTTAGAAGCATGACTCGGAGACAAATTTATCTCCTCCTCGTTTTTAATACTACATAACTTCTTGCCCTTCCTTTAACGAAAGAATTTTTCGTGGTTTTGAAAACTGATTTATTTTTCATTTTCTGCAGTTTCATTTCCTTTTCCTAAATTTAAACGCACTCTCGTGGAATGTTTCTTTTTCTTCTTTTTTTAATGAAAAACACTGAATTTGAAAGCTTGATGATAAACAAAATACGAACAGGGGCGGATTTAGACATGGTCTTTATGGGCCGCAGCCCAGGGCCCCGTTCAATCAAAGGGCCCCTTCGCGATCAAAAAATAGAAATCTAAACGTTTTAAAAAGTCTCCATTTTTTTTGGACATGTCCCGATCTTTCAAAGCCAACCTCCCGATTTACGAATCTTAGAAGTTGGCGGCAACCTTAGCCGAAGCATCTCAAGCCTGATTATTTCTAAACACGCGAATCTAAAAACGTACCTCGGCCACGACATGCGAAACTGGAAACGTACCTCAGCTACATCATATCGCCGAACTACTATTGACGTTTACTGTTACTCTTTTCAGACAAGTGAAGTGACCAGTCTTAAAAAATTGCAAAGATTCAAGTTTGACAAAACGTTGTAAACTTGGTTTGATTTTATGAAAGGGCCCCTTCGCGGTCAAAAAATAGAAACCTAAATTTTCTTAGCAACGTTTCAAAAAGTATCGGTTTCTTTTTTCTTTTGGACTGGTCCAGATTTCTCGAAGACAACGTCCCGATTTACGAATCTCCTATCTTGAAATGTACCTCGGCCACGACATTCGAATGTTGAAACGCACCCCAGCAATAACATACGTACCATACTAATGGAGTTAGTGAAAGGCAACGTAGCATGCACTCACCATAAAAGAAAGAGAGACAGAAAAGAGTGGTATTTTCTTATGTGGAAGCCACTGCAGATGATTGGAAGTATAATGTAATAATTAATTTCTTGTCTGGTTTAACGTAAATTATATTATAATCCATAACTATTAATAAAAATAATTTAAATAAAAAATAATAATTTGCCGCTCGTAATTTATTATTGAATGGAAACATTTATTAGCAGCAAATTATAATAATTATTGACGTGAATTTTTTAGACAAGTGAAGTGACCAATCTTAAAAAATTGCAAAGATTCATTCACTCGATTTGAGTATAAGCTGACGTAATGAGAACCAATGGCATGAAATGCCAAATGTGAACGGAATTTAATCTTTCCATTGGAGGATCAATGGCGTAAAATGTGAATTAATCTTTCCGTTGGAATAATACGTGATTGTCGCGCAAAAATCCGAAAAGCGGCTGCCGACGCAAAATATTGTGCAATTCAAAGCTAAGAATAGAAACTCCGACCGATAAAATTTACTTAAAGCAATAAAAGAATGCCGAAACAGCGAAAATCGTAGGACGGTGTATAACCGATACATTCTGACATGCACCACAAAACTAAATCGAGGCGCGGGACAATTTCTGTTATAAAAATACAATTATTTTGCGACGTAAAAACTTATTTTCAACGTAATAAAAACAGACCAGCAGATATAACGCTAGACGTTCGCACACTACACCCACGTCTCCAACCACCATCGAAAATAAATGCGACGCAAAACTCAATGTACAGGGTGACCTCTGGAAAGCGGCTTTCAAACCGTAACAGTCAAGGTCAATCCTCGGTCAAAGAGAGAGGAAAATTAAGGATCCAAACAGACTGAACGATTGCATATCAAAATATATTGTTACGCAAGTTAGTTGATCAAAAAAAAACAAAAAGGTAGATTGGATTGGATTCTTGAATTTTTTGTTAAACGTACGCTTTCTTTGGACAACCAGCGTCTTCCACCACGGAGAACTCGTGGAATTTAAAAAGTTCTTGAATTTGAAGAAAGCGCTTTTTTACATCATTTTAATTTTTTTCCCGAACTTCTCGTCTCTTTTTAATTCTTGAAAATTTTCCCGACTTTTTAATCCCCCCCGGAATTTTGAAGTTCTTTTACTGAGATCGGTTAGATCGATTTCGGTTGGGTTATGATTTTCTTTATAAAATACTCAACGCTGTTGCCACGTCTCCTGAATTTTCTTGCTTCAGTTAACTCTGATTTCTGATTCTGATTAAAACAGAATGACGATGTTTTCCATTTGTTTAAGCCCTTTCTTCCGGCCCGGTTTGGCTTTATTAATTTGTGACGTGCCTGGTCGTTGTGGTGTCCCTCAAGTCTCGGTGTTGGTGTTTGAAGGGGCTCTGTCCCATTTTCGCGTCCTTCATTTCCTGTTCTTTATTTTGGTATTGTCGACGAGTCGCGAGAGAGGTTCCCTCAAGTGTACGACTCTTTCTCGGATATTTTTGTACAGTCTTGGAGGACGTAAACTCTTTCGAATTGTCTAAGTCTCGTCCCCGATGTTAAGGCAGGTATATTTATGATTGTTGCGCAAATTATTATTGTCGTACTCTTTTCTCCTTACAGTCTTTTCAGTGCTCGGCTTATTTCTTTAGTTTCGGTTCATGTGCACACAAGCTTATTGTACATGTACAAATCTGAGGTTGTGACTGTCTGTGATTTTCAAATTTTGTTTCTATTCAGGTGGGCAGCAATCATTCTTTTTCTTTTCTTGATTCCATAACTTTTCCTTCCAGAACTTGACGTCCTTCATTTCCTGTTCTTGTTTGAATTTTGGTTTCTGGTGTTCGATACCGTAAGTATCATTTGAATTTCCCACCGCAGTTTCACTGTAAAACAAGAATCCTTAAAAAAAAATGTAAGAATATATTTTTTTCTTAAATTTAATTAAGGATTAATTGATTGGTAATTTGTAGGTTGCGGTTAACATTTAAAGTGTCACGGATAAAGTTTCGAAATCGTTGTTTTACACTTATAAAACTTTGTACTGCTCGTATCTATCGGCCTTTAATCTTGTCGCTTACGCAATACCTATTTGCAGTTTTGATATTCCGAGGGTACCTAGAAACCACTGTTTTCCGTTGCACTGATAAATAAAGATGACGATGACCTAATTTCTTTTTCTTTCCAGAGTACGTCATTACATTTCTGTCTTTCCGAAATCTGAAGTTGGTCAATTGGTGTAAGTATATCAGACTGAAGACAAGGTTTAGGTATTTCGATCACTGTTTCGGGATGATGACAGTCTGGTTTTGGGCAGTTCTTTTATTTACAGCGATATACAGCCGTAATTCTGAAGCACGTAAGTATCTGTTCACCTTTATTTTACCTAATTGCTCCCTTTATTATTTGTGTAGGGTTACAACTGATTAAAGGACCAACATGGGGATCTCGCAAACCATAATAGATACTAGAAAAATTTTGTGCAAATCGTTTTTGATTGCAGTGAGAACCTCGAGCAGCCTCTGGACAGCTGTTTCAGCTCTGCTTGGGGCTTCTTCAGCAGAAACGTAGCTCGACATTCCCACTGCAGACCAAAAACGACTTGCCCAATTTATTCGCAAATGCGACGTAGGAATGATGAACATATAAAATAATTTGTCTATCCTACTGCAATGTTAGGTCAAAAAGCGATAGTAAGATGTCGCTATTTTATATGTTCATCATAAGAGATACGTTCGTTTGGCGGGCCTTTAATCAGTTGTATATTATCAGCTTTTTATTATTATTTAGTTCTCGGAAGTGTTTTCTTTAATTTTCGTTATCATCTGCGTTAAAGAGTTTGGATCGACATGCAATACACCCAGCCAAGAGATAGGAAGATGCGATACCATCTATTCGTGCGACGTACTGGGCAACTTCGTTCAGTCTGAAGATCCTAAAATCAAACAATACCTGAGAAATTCGTTCTGCGGTTGGAGAGGTAGCACCCCCTTGGTTTGTTGCGGAACAAGAACCCCGTTTTCGATCGAACCAGACACGCAAGTCTCCGGGTTACTTCCCGGAAAAGACAGTTGTGGTTACCAGCAGGTAATTAATCAATTAATCAATCAATTAACTAAAAGCAGACTTTGCTCGTGAACGAAGAAAAATATTTTAGGACTCGAACAAAATCTTAGGGGGTAACGAAACGGGCTTGATTGAATTTCCTTGGGTGGCTTTACTAGAATACCGCTCCAGTAACAGAAACGAACGAAAATTTCGTTGTGGTGGTGCACTAATAAGCAAGAGATATGTTTTAACAGCAGCACACTGTGCGAGTTCAGACGTCGGAAAAATGTAAGTTAAATTTCCTACCTTCCAAAATAATAATAATAATAGTAATGATAAACCGTATTTACACCTGGAACGAATGAGGACCAATCACCAAAAACAACAGTTGGAGGAGATTTGCGCCTTGAAGGAATAAGAGCCACGTCCAATCTCCATCTGATTTTTGAAGATTGGCTCTTAATCCTAATCCACCTATATATGTATATCCTTTTTGGTTTTTAGAGTGAGTGTTCGTCTGGGAGAATGGAATAAAAAAACTACGGATGACTGCGTGGGAGGAAGATTTAATAGGAAATGCATCACAGCTGAAGACATAGCGGTTGAAGAGGTGAAACTGCACGAAAATTACCGTTTCTACGCGACGGAACTATCTAATGACATTGCGTTAATACGGTTGAAAAAAGAAGTGAATTTTGTTGGTGCGTTGCGCCATAAAAACCTGCAGGTACAGTTCTAATCCTTTCAATCTTTAGAAAACATCCAACCCATTTGCCTTCCGGAAAACGCCGAGGAGAACAGCAACCCCGGCGAAGATTTATGGGTATCAGGGTGGGGTACGATTGACGCCAATATCAAAAAGTACAGCCCCATAAAGCAGAAAGTCCTGGTACCCGTGGTACCGATGGATCGGTGCAAACGAATGCTTGATAGGGAAGGGGTTTCAATAAATGATATGCAGTTATGTGCTGGAGGAGAATGGGGTAAAGATTCTTGTTATGGAGACAGCGGAGGACCACTTATGGCATCGAGGGTGGATGATCCGTCACAATCCTACATTGAAGGAATCGTATCTTTCAGTACAGCATGTGGAACAAATATTCCCGGGGTTTACACGCGGGTGTCAAGTTATTTAGATTGGATTAAACGAAACATTAAACCGTAACATTTGTGGAGATAAATCCGATTGTAATTTTTATTTCCTCAAAAACAAACTGTTAAGTGTTCTTTTTATGTAACTGTTATTCTATTTGATTTCTTCTGAGAAATCAGTAATAAAAAAAAAACATAACATTTTGTTTAAAAGTTTATACATATAAGAGCTTCCCAAAGCTCTGAAAAAGCTTCGTCTTTTTTAAAACGTAAACTCGAACACTCGCTAATAGAGATTGTTCGGCATCTCGAAAGTATCAAAGAAATATACGTAACTAAATCAAAACAGAATAACAAAAAAAATTAAATACTGATATTTTTTTCGTCGTCGATTTGGGCAATAATTCTTTGACTTGTTCAGTGTGACAGTGAAAAGAAGCAAACAAAGTTATACTGAACAGAAGGGAAATAGGGGAAAATATTTAGAAGGATGAAGGAAGTTTAATGCCAATTCTTTAAAAAACAGAAGCGGCATCAGAAACTGGATAGACTTCTTCACCAACGTGTCTCTTTTGATGATTCGATGACTAGCCCTAATATCTCGTGTTTTCCCATAAAAAATCGGGAACCAATCGAAGAGTGATTTTATTGACTCCGAGCTGTTATTTGTTTTTTCAAAAAAATTATTTACACAGTAATTTACAAAAAATAAATTTGATTAAAATCACAATATTATGAATTAGAAAGTTGTGGAAAACGAAAAGAACTGCGAACGGTTCGAAGGACCATTGGAAGATGTAGGTACACTTATGTCCAAAAAAATTCATCCAAGTCGCAATCAAACTGGTAGAAAGCGAACCTAATTGAAATACTTCTCATACACATTTTCAAATTTTTAGCTCGTGTAATTGAGGCTTATTCCTGCAGGGCCTTTTTGACCTGCAATTGAAGTATAAAACAAGGAGGCAGAAATAAAATAAGATTGGCAGCATAAATCAAAAACACTTTAGTTGTTCGCTTGGCAAAAATAATTAAAAAAAAATTAATTACAACTGTCTTTTCGATCTTCCTGTTACAGTTTCGTAAACTTTAAATAAAAAATGAATTCCCAAATATGAAGGAAAAGGATGTGTTAAAGCTGAATTAAATAAATTAATACAAAGCAGAAAACACTTAACAGGAAGAGAGAAAAATTCTGTCACTTTCGGGGCTTGAAACCGAGCCTCTCGGTATCGCGCAGTACATTCTAACCACTGAACTGAATTTGATTTAAAGAAATGATTTCTCTTTTACCATAAGCCCGTTTGAAAATACCGTGCTAAATTTGATGTAAAATGTACAGTCGCGAGCATAAAAAAACGGGACATTTAAAGCCAAAAACCGTGGAGAATGTGTACGAGATTTTTTATCAAATCTTGAGCGGTGTAAAATGAAACGAACCCCCTTTTTTGAAAGTGCGAGTTTCACAAATAATAATTCACCATTATACAGTGACGTACAGAGTGTTCAGAAATAGCTTAGTCACGTCATCCTCGGCGAGTGTGCCTAATCTGTACTCCTGTGATGTCTAAAGATTTATTCTAATCCTAATTCTTTTTAAACTAATTTTAACTTAAGAAAGAAAGTAAATTTCCTCGCTGACTGTCAGATTTTCTTTCTGGTTGTTCAATTTCGATTTTGTTAATTCTCGTCCAACTAATTACGGTTCTTTTTGGGACTAGGATTATTGTTATTTTGATTTTGCCTATGGCAATTAATTAAAAATAAATTTACTTGAAAAAAAAATTATACAGTTGGGAAAATCAGCACCCCACAGATGGCGCTTTTAATAATAATAACTTAGTAATAATAACAATATAGAGTTACTTTTAAATTAAAAAAAAATGCTGATTTAATAAAAAAAAGTAAACTTAAGAAAAAGGTATCAAGCGAATAGTCAGCCCTATATCTTGCCAGATATATTCACTTCAGGTACCCTTCAGTGTTGGGGATTTAATTCGACACTGCTTCTGCTTCAACGGCGAGGAGGTTTGAAAGTAATAAAGCCTTTACACACAAAAAAATACACTCCTGCTCCTGAGGTCCTGACAAATCTATGACTCAGGACACCGTTGGGAAAACATCACAGATAAAAAAAAAACTCGTACAAGGAGCTTGGAATTAAAAAAAAATGGGGAATAAAATTTTGTTTTTGTTTTTGTAATTCGACTTGAAGTGAACCTGCAATAAAGCTCGGCCCTTTACAGTTAGGCAACCAAGCATACACATTTGAAACACGTAGATTGTTTCGTAAAATTAAATGAAAAATCGGCCTTGATCCCTTCCATTGCCTTGCCTACTATTATTCTCTATGATTTGTTCTCATTTTATTGGTCCCGCTCTTTTTTCGATGGAATTCAACTATTTCATCAATCGAAAGCAGCAAGCAAAAGCTTTCAGTTGTCTTGCTTCTTTTTTTCTTCAAACTATATAAGTACTGTAAGGTCTAAAGCAAAAATTAGTAGACGATTACAGTTTCCTGTAATTTTTCTTTCTCCAATATCGCACTCTTTAAATACGGCTTCACAAATTTTACAAGTTTTGAGCTTGCTAAATTTGAAAGCTTTGAAAAAATTTAAGTGTCACTCCTACGAAGTCGTATTTAAACAGTACGGTTTTTGGGAGGAAAGAAAAATTACAGGAAACTGTAACGGTCTACTAATTTTTGCTTTCGACTGTAACTAAATACATGTATCTCATCAAGGGCCAATTTCATAATGGGACTCTAATTTTAAGGTTACTTTAATCTAAAAAAAAATATATTTGTTTCCCTATTCTTTCAGTAAGAAAGGAGAATAAAACATTTCTTTCCCAGCGTTCGTGGAGGAAGATGTTTTGCTTGATTCTCGTGATTGCTTTGTGATCTTCCGTCATTTATTGAAGTTTAACCTGAACGACTCCGTGCATCGAAGTGTACTCATAACTGAAGAGGTTTCATTAATACATAGATATTTCCGCCGGTATCGACTAAGTACACTTCCGTTTTTGACTATGATAATTATTCTATTATTTCTAGCAGCCGCCAGAGCTCCAAGTTTGGGAGAACCCTGTATAAGAGAGGTAAATTGAAACGGTTTAATATTTTATTATTTCGAATAAAGCACCTGTGCACCTTTGTTTATTTCGAGTTTCAAACTATACAAGTGTCCCAAAATTGACGTTTGAAACTGAAAGGGTGAGTATATTCTGATTCTCTTAGGCAGGCTTTTGTAGTTAGAACCCTTTTAAAGTGAACAACGAGACAGTAATGATCGTAAAACCCTAAAAATAATTGTAAGTAATATTTAAGTCAAAAAAAAGTAAAAAAAAGAAATAAATGGAAATGAGTTAATGGCATAGCTGCAAGAAAAAATGAACCGTCGTCGGCGTACGTTTCGATCTTATTAGACTTGATCAAGACAGTCTCGAACCGAGATGTAAAAATAACTTCGAAATTTGAAAAGTTACTTTTCATATCAAAATAGGCTGAAAATAAAATGTGTTTGCAGCATTAAAGAGCGTAGAAAGTCTCGCTCACTTCACAAAGAAAGTTTAAAGCGGGGGATCCCAAACTTCTCTTAAACGTTGACCCCTTACAAGACAATAGAAATTTCCATGGACCCCCTTCAATTTCCGATTGAAACATTAAATCAAAATTTCGTTAAATTGCAATCTGTGATTGTTTTCGATCTTATTTCATTTTTTTTTTTTTAATCATAAACCGATCCGATTGCCTTTTATCTTTGCTTGGCTCGATGTGATTTGATTTTATATTCGCAGTATTAGTTTGAAGCCCTTTTGTTTTTTTTTTCTTTGTTTTTGTTCAAACTTTCTCTTTTGATTCGATGTGACTAGTGGAATTTTTATTTTCGTCAGATCTACGTCTTTTATTTCCTAACCATCGGACGATCGCCTTTTGTTTTGTTTTTTCTTTGACACGGTTTCATTTTACATTTTAATTCGGGCGATTGATCGTCGATTATTTAATGTAATCAAATGCTTTTCTTATTCGCTTTCAGTTGATTTATTTATTGTTTGATTCTTAACTATCATTTTATCATCTTTTTTCCCGCTTTCTTTCTTTCGTTTAATTTTATTTAATAACGTGATTTTATCTTTTAACCATCGGTCCATTGATCGTCTTTTGTTTTGTTTTATTTTTGTTTTCTGACCGATTTTATTTACATTTTAATTTTTCGTCGATCGATCGTCGATTGTTTAATTTGATCAATTTCTTTCTCTCTTTTACTCGCTTTCATTCGATTTATTGTTTGATTTTTAATTATCAATTTATCATCTTTTGTTCCGGCTTTTTTTCTTTTGTTACAATTTTTTTTAAACCAATTTTACTTTTTAACCACCTGTAGATCGTCTTTCGTTTCGTTCATCATCCTTTTTGATTTTCTTGCTCTGTTATTCGACCTGACTTTCTTTTCTTTATTTATTTATTATCATTAATCGTTCGTCTTTTTTCTTTAAGGTTTGCACATTCCATTTCCGATTGCGTTCGTCTTTTTTTCCACCGATTTGACTTACTGTCAGTTTTGCACAGTTTTTACTTTCGTCCTCACCACATCGACGAACCCCTTTTGTTTTTGTTCTCATTCGAACTTCATTTCTTTTTTCTTTTTCTTTCGTTCGAATCAATTTAATATTATTCGTAAACCTTCCACTTTTCTTCTATAAACTATTCAAACAGATGAGAATTCATAGCTAACTTCGACCCCACCAAAAGACCCCTAGAGGTTCATCGACCCCTACAGGTCCATCGACGCATTCAAGTATTCATCAAGATACCGTTGCGAACCCCTGGTTTAAATTAAAGTAAAAGTCTTCAAGAGGCGATTAGTTGACTATTTGCCGTTACGTTCCTGCAGTTCTCGAATGGTGGGGCGTCTAACTAATTATCTCAGTTAACTGCCAGTTTTGAGGAACACGGCCGTTAAATTTTTGTTACCTTTTACTTTCAGGAATACGCCGAGTTTAAGTTCCAAGCATCCTTTTCGGGACACCCTATACTATTATCGATATACTTCTTTTTGTTGATGACAATTCTAAATAATAATTGAGCAGATTGTTTTTTTTTTAAGATTAACTTGGAGAATTTTGGAATTGCAAAAAATCTGTCTGCGGAATTCGATCGTGACTCGTCGGTTTGTTATTAATAGAGATCGGAATCACATATTTTGACGTCATTAATAAGAGCGGTGTGTTTGGAAAAAAAAGACAAATTTATTTTTAATTCGACCCATTGGGAACGTGTTTACTAAGGTCATTCAAGTATGAATTTGCAAGAAATAAATTTATCAGAGACGTTCCAAAAATCCTTCGAGTCCAAAATGGAAATTATGATTTATTTTTTGTGTATGCATACACGGGTTCGATGTCCGAAAGAATGAATTACGTCTTATACTTTTTTTTTTTCGGTAGAAAGTCATAAACAGAAACGTTTTAGAGTTTTGTTTTAAGATAAACGATAGTGTTTCCTTCTGCTCCGCGAGGGTTGATCGCTTTTGTGACGCAATTCAGCTGTACCAGTGCCCATCAACCGATTTATATCTCAATCATCAATGCATTTTATCTTAAAAACTATGCGTTCTGGACCCTTTATACATAGAAACTTTTTGTTTTGTTTTTGCGCATCGTACTAGATGTGGATAACGAGAGTTGGATACTTACTTTGAATCGCCCAGTATGCGTGAGTATATTTTACAATAAACCTAAAAGACCTTGTACGTATATACGCGTGTGCATACGATTCGTGAATTTATGCCTTAAGTTAAAAAGATGTGTAAATATTTTGAAAATGCTTTTTTGTTAAACTTTGAAATAATTTGAAGCGCGATGATAACCTTCTAGAGAGCGTCAGTGGCCTACGTATAATCCAAATACGTATTACGTAAACAGTGACACGTTCGTGATCATGAACACAAATATTAAAAAATTCGTACGCTATTAGTCAGCCTAATGTGCTTTGTTGTCCAGCTTGTAATTTCCACTACTCTTCATCGTAGTAGCTGAAGAAAGTCGTCGGTTTTCACTATATGTATAATCCGACTTATTTATATAAATGTATATATGTATGTTTGTACAAAAATATTTTTTTAACAACGCAGTACTACTAGTATTCAAAGAACAGCGGTAAGGTTCGAACGGCTCCGGTTTCGGTACTACATACAATAGGGATGTACGTGATTTGACCTGGTTACCACCTTTTCGCATGGGGAATACCACATTAATCAGGCGTCCGCATGCAGTATTAGCCTAGCTTGAAACAGGCAGATAGATATAAAAAGTAGTCACCAATTCAAGTCTAAAGCAGTGAACAGTGAACATGCGATCCTCCGCGTCGTCGGTGTTATTCTTCTTCGTCTTCCTCGCTTGGTGGTGCTGCGACGACCTTAAGGCCCGTGAGTATACCCAGAAAAAAAGCAAAAGAAAAAAGAAAAATTCGCATGACGACAGTGTGGCCCTGAATTCGTTTTCACAAGAAAAAAAACAACCATTTGTTGTTAACTCGGAGCAACTTATTGAAACAAGATTCCACAGTCGACCTTTATTATTTATTAAGCAAGACCGTGCGTGTTCTGCGAAGGTCGAAAGGTTAACCAGTAAACAGTACGTAAAATTAAATTCATTGGTAAATTTACATCCTGTAATAAATAATGTAATCGAAGTGGTTCAGCGACAGCACATTTAATCACACTTCTTGTCAAATCAAACTAGATACTCGTTCGGGTTCATCGGGTGTTTATGAACATCTTAACAAAAATAAAATGTTATTGTATATGTGGCTTGCAGTATCAAAAAAAGAAAAAGAAATGAAAAGAAAAAAATGAATGATTAGACGGTTCGACGAAACGGTTTGCTCTTGCGAATGGTTAAAAAAACGAACCGATTCAAAAAGCAGTTTACAATTAGGTTCGTCTTTGGGGATTTGGGGAAAGAACCAGGGCGGAGGCAACCAAGGTCATAATCTAAACCAGACAGACCTGCGAGCACCTATGGCAAAACTCTAATTAGAGCCCCAACCTCTTTAAAAAAACAAAAAAATACATACCTAAAAAAATTTTCAAATTCAAATTATACCGGGACATCAAAAATTATTTTAGTCAACGGCGGTCATGAAGTGGAAAGCGACTGTCTGTCTATTAATGGCAAGTATCAGTAAACAGTACGTAAAATTAAATTCATTGGTAAATTTACATCCTGTAATAAATAATGTAATCGAAGTGGTTCAGCGACAGCACATTTAGTCACACTTCTTGTCAAATCAAACAAGATACTCGTTCGGGTTCATCGGGTACTTATGAAGATCCAAACAAAAATAAAATGTTAGTGTATACGTGGCTTGCAGTATCAAGAAAAAAAAAAGAAATGAATGATTAAACGGTCCGACGAAACGGTTTGCTCTTGCGAATGGTCAAAAAAAAACGAAGCGATTCAAAAAGCAGTTTACAATTAGGTTAGTTTTTGGGGAATTGGGGAAAGAACCAGGGCAGAGGCAACCAAGGTCATAATCTACACCAGACAGACCTGCGAGCACCTATGGCAAAACTCAAATTAGAGCCCCCCTCTTTAAAAAAAGAAAAAAAAATACATACCTAAAAGAATTTTCAAATTCAAATTATACCGAGACATCAAAAATTACTTTAGTCAAGGGCGGTCATGAAATAGAAAGCGACTGTCTCTCTATTAATGGCCAGTAAAATCAAGAAACTAAACTAGAAATAACAGGAAGTAAACTTTTTTTCAGAACTGCTTGTCAAATTCTGACAATCAATCAAAATATGATTGATGGAGTACGCGACCCTATCTCTGACAATAATTTTAAAATCCATGACTATCCTTGACCAAAATAATTTTTGATGTCGAAATGCATTTCACAAAAACCGATTTTAAATTGATTAAGGTCACTTTACGTGTTCAGGCGACACCGTCCTATTCCATTCTGAGTTTATTGTGTGACAAAGATAACAAATACAAATATTGCAAGAGCAACAAGGAAAACAACTGTTTACTACGATGGTAGTAGTTTACGACCGACTGTCAGACCGAGTCAGAAATGTGTTAGGTTATGTTCTTCTACGCAACCATTTGTCACTTTGATTAATAAATTTTCGACTGTGTTTTTTTTTCATCCCCAGATAGGTTTATTGTGCGACAAGGATAGACAGAAAAGAATAACTAATGTCGCTACTTGAACACGAAGTGTATCGATTTAGAACCTTAAAATTAATACGCTATGTTTTAATATGTTTTCTTTTTTTTTCTTCAAAACCTCTATGCCTCCTCATGTCAGTTGTGTTGTCCAATTTATCTTCAACTTCAAACCTTTCCCAAGTAACCAAAAAACGCTTTATAATTATTCATAAGAACTTAATAAAGCATTTGAGGTTACTTGGTTTGTCTGTGTTTTTTCTTTTCCTTTCATATTTTGCTGCGATCATCTTTAGCTTTTGTATCTTGTTTTGATCTAACTTTTATCACGGTGCGAAAGTTAAGAAGGTACGCAACAAGAACGTGCTTGCAAATTCTTGCGAAACGACCTTGAATTTAAAACTTTTCAATTTTTTTTTTTTTGTCGCGTTACCATGGAAATATGTTTTCTCGGTATTGTACTCATTATGTTAATCAGTAAATATGAAATAGAACGTTGATTTTTTTTTTAAGTCAAGCTCGGTTGACTACTTCTTTTTTTTTTGGGGGGGGGGGGGCACATGGGATCAGCACTAACCGATTTCGAGTGATAAATCGAATATAAATCACTAACGGGATCAGCACTAACCGATTTCGAGTGATAAATCGAATATAAATAAATAAATAAATAAATAAAAGCAGTAAAAAAGCTTTTAATGCGATCGTTTATACCAAATTTTAAAGCAACAGAAAAATTTCTTTCGACAGACTAACGCGTGCTTGATTTGAGTTTTTGGAATTCCTTTTCTTGTTTTTTTTTTTTTTTTTTCGAAAACGCAATATTTAATTCGGGGTCTTCCCCTTCTCAGAAGGACGGCAATTCCTAATTTTGATTTTTTTTACTTTAGTCGAGTTCGAGAAAGAAAGTTTCGGTGAGGGGAATCCCTCCCCCCCCCCCCCCCGCACAAAAATTACATTTAAATGTCAAACGGCGTACTCACACTTTTACGATTTTTCTTTTAAATCGAGTTCGAGAAAGAAAGTTTCGGCGAAGGGAATCCCCCCCGCACAAAAATTACAGTTAAATTTCAAACAGTATGCTCACACTTTTTCGAGAAGTGTTTGTTTAAGTCGGGGATTTCCCCTGCCAGAATGAAAACGATGCTCAATTTTGATATTGTTTTTTTTTTAATTAGAATTTGAAAAGAACAAAAATTACATTTTCTTTTTAATATAAATTACAATAAGTGTTTAATTTAACGAATTCCTGCGCCAGAGAGGAATAAATAAATATAACGTCACTAGAAGCAGACTTATAATTCACTAACTAAAAATTTCACTAAAAATAAATGCACATTGTCCAATAAATTTAAATTGTTCACTAATCTGCTTAAGCGTATTAGGATTGGCAACACTGTCTTCATCAGCATTAGGAGACCGTTAAATTTACAAGAGAAACTGTATTTTGACGATTTTGGACGAAAACAAAACAAAACAAAAGACGATCGATTATTTAACAAATGCAAAAAAAAACGGTCGATTTGAATTTCGCATGAAATCTAATCGAATTTCTTCTTCAGAAGAAACAAAACACAGTCAACTATGTCAGTTGTCATCAGTTGTCACCTAAAAATACTAGAATGTGGAACTGAAATAATTATTTACAATAATAAAGAAACATCAAGTGATTATTTTCAAACGAAAAACGATTTAATATTAAAAAAAACCAAGATTTGATTAAAAAAATCGATATGTCCTAGACTCATGAGAAGTTCTCTGTAATATCAACACAGAAAATCACCAGATGTAGTGTCGAAGTTACTAGATTGGCAGCATTGGGCTTTAATAGGCAGGTTTTGTCGGTGAAAAAGAACTCGACTTTTATGCTTGGCGAACACGATTATTTTATACTTAATTAAAATTAAATTTGATGAAATAACCGAATCGGTTAACCTTGCACGATGAAACAAATCACTGAACACCGTTTATAAAATTAGTAAATTTCGAAATTTGCTGAAATTTATCCAAAATTTCAAAAGGGAAAGTCACCAGATCACCAAATTGACAACGGTTATTGGAAATGACTTAAAATTATTGTTTATCAGAAATTTACAGTAAATCGCACAAACTTAGGGGATTTCCCTTTAAATTTAGGAGTGAATTTTTAAGAGTTTTCTTTTTTTTTGGGAGGGGAGGGGGGATTTATTTCTGGTTAGTTTTATTGGAATGAAGAAATTTCGAAATTAACATAACCCTGCGTTTGACATAATTATTTTGTAGTTAAAATAAACATTTATTTATTTGTAATTTCTCGTTGGTCAGTTTGAAATGAGGTGGTCTGTTTTACCGACCTTATCGAGTATTTGACAGTTGACCAGCTGACTGTCAAAAATTTAACAAAAACTGTTTTTCTATTGCCTATTACTATTTCTTGCGCCGAAGTACAGTCGAAAGCAAGAAGTAGTAAGCAATTACAGTTTTCTGTAATTTTTCTTTCTCCAAAACGGTACTAATACGTCTTCATGGGTAACACTTGAAAACTTTAGTAAAATCTGTGAAGTTGTATTTAAACGGTAGCATTTTGGAGAAAGAAAAACTACAGGAAACTGTAATTGTCTACTATTTTTTTTTTTTTTTTATTTCGACCGTATCTACTGCCTACTGGAAACACTGTTTAAAGAGAGATTTCTGCCTCCTTATGAACTACCCGACCGAAACTAATTCACGTAATTATCATTGCATTTATTTTTTGTTTAATCACCGGCGAGTTTTGAGTTTCATGTCTGAAACGGTTTTTGGCAGAGAAAAGGAAATTCGATGGCAGTTTAGGGGATTTTCAGTTAACGTTTAGGGGGAAAATTTAGCAATACTTGTAAACCGACATTCAGTACTCACTTCATTTAATATTTAATACTTGATTGCATTAATTAGAATTTTTCAAATTTTTTCCAACGAAATTACAATTCAAAAGGAAAAAATGCTATTACCTAATTACTCTTGCAGACGTTGCAATCAAAGTTAAAAAAAAATCACCATCTTAAGCCTAGTTATACAGGGAAGGGCAAAAGTATGGAACCGGCTCAATATTTCGAAACCTGTTTGACGTATCTATTTGAAATTTGGTGTTTGATTCAGAGTCAATAGGATCTACATTACCAATTTATTTCAATTGTTTATTTGCTCTTGTTTCTGAAATCCAACGCCTACTTGATTTTTTTTAATCGCAACCTACTGATTTTTTTCCTTTGTTTAATAGCTCGTTTAATTCTCTAAACGACCACATAAGAATATTTATCTATTGCATAAGAAAATTTTCGAGAAAAAAGCGTTTGAATGAAAAAGTTAGAAAAAATGGTTTATTGTCTGATATTCGACAAAAATTCTAGTTTTAACAAAAAAAACTAGAAGACCATAAGATTATGGACTGTTTTTAAGATAGCACTAAAGAAAATTAATAAAAATTGCCTTAAAACATGAAAACAACTACCAAAAATCAGCGTAAACCATTTTTTCTAACTTTTTCATTCAAATATTATTTTCTCGAAAATTTTCTTATGCAATAGATGAAAATTTTTATGTGGTCGTTTGAAGAATTGAACGGACTATTAAATAGAGGAGAAAAATCAGTAGGTTGCCATTTAAAAAAAAAAATCAAGTAGGCATTGGATCTCAGAATCAAGAGCAGATAAACTATTGAAACAAATTGGTAATGTAGGTCCTATTGACTCTGAATCACACAACAAATTTCAAATAGATACGTCAAACAGTTTTCGGAATATTCAGCCGGTTCCATACTTTTGCCCTTCCCTGTATAAACAAGAGTAATTTATAAGACGTACAGTGGAGAGCAAAAGATTTTTGACGGCATTGCGGTCATTGCCCTCAGCTTTGTATGACGACCAGCGTTCTATACATCGAAAATAAATTTAATTTTAAGTTAATTCCTGATAACTTTTGAATAGTTTTATTTTGGTTTTACAGAATCAACTAGTGACTGCCTTACCCCAAACCAGGAGAAAGCAACATGCCTCCCTTTAAAGTCCTGTGCGCTGCTTTATGACGCCGTCACGACCACAGACAATGAAGTCAAGAAGTTCTTGCGAGAGTCGTTTTGCGGTTGGGAGAGCGATGGCCAACCTCGAGTATGTTGTGGCACAAAGTCGTCCTTTTCCACCCTTATAATAACAGAATCCAAAATTAACGTCAAGAAGAATCTGCTACCAGACAGGAGCCTCTGCGGTTTTCAAGATGTACGTTTCTCAATTAATCGCGCGATAAAAACTGATTTTCCATTTTCAGGACAAAGATAAGATTCTAGGGGGAGAAAACGCTGGGATAAAAGAATTCCCTTGGTTGGCCTTGCTGGGGTACACCGACCGTTACAACCGCCAGTCTTTCCGGTGTGGAGGCGCTGTTATAAGCAAGAGATACGTCCTAACGGCCGGTCATTGCTTACCAACCAAATTCACATTGTAAGTTGCCAAACCATGTCAAGGTAAAGATTATTACCTGTACTTGCATTTCACAGGACGAAAGTGCGTTTGGGAGAGTGGAATTTAAATACGACTAACGACTGCGTAGGAAGACCACCTCACAGGCAATGTTTCCAAGCACAAGACTACGAGGTAGAATCGATCAAACGGCACGAAAACTATAATCACGATCCGCTTCGGGGGGTGGCAAATGATATTGCTTTGATACGCCTCAAGACCCCGGTCGAATTCTCAAGTATGAATTTCGTTCAAGGTCAAGTTTATAAATGAGGATTAAACGCAAAATTATTTGCAGCTCATATTCAACCAATCTGCCTTCCGACTTCTACGGAGAACAGTGACGCGGGGACGAGACTTTGGGTGGCTGGATGGGGTGCAACGGAAACTTTCCGAAAGTCCACCATCAAGCAGAAACTCGACGTGCCAATAGTAGAACCTTCAGAGTGCCAAACCAAATACAAAGCACGAAGTAGCGTCAGCATCACCGACCAACAACTATGCGCTGGGGGTGAGGTCGGGAAAGACTCTTGCAAGGGGGACAGTGGAGGGCCCCTAATGACCACGTCGAAAACCAACGACTTTCAGTACTATCTCGAAGGAATAGTGTCCTTCGGTATTTCCTGCGGAAGTGAATTGCCGGGGGTTTACACGCGCGTGACTGAGTATTTAGGGTGGATTGAAAGTAACATCGCGGAATAAAAGCCGCGCATTTTTAATAAACTTGTCTTGTTTTTATGATGGCCCCCCCGGAATTCGGGCGTAGAGTTTGCCACATCAAGAATCCGAGCAGCTTGATTCCTCAGCTTCTAATCACAAACAGTTGCTTTATTTTAAGTTTGTGTACCTAATTAAAAGCCATTTCTTATTTCATTAATATATTTTTTTTTTTATTATTATTATTATTACACTCTCCTCTTATACAAAGTCATCATCAAATGTGACTGTTTTGAGTTGGTAATTTGACAATTTAGAGCGTTTTCTTATTCGACTATTTGCAACACTGCGATCGTATAATGTTTGTTTGTTTTTTGCTGGATTTGACGTAACGTCAACAGAGACAAGAATGAAGGTTATAACCGGCGTGAGTCTGTTTTATTTTTGCCATACAAGAGAGGGGAGCACGCGTCCGGAAATCGACTCGTTTACTGCTCGCTCTTTACTCCCCCAATACTTAACCTCTGTGGTCTGAAATAATCAAATTTTATCACATGACAGCTGTCACTGTCAAACCATCAAGTTACTCCAGGTGTACAATTTAAAAATTCAATTTAGCATTGCCACCAACTCAACTATTCTTGACCACTTTGTACCATAACTTTTACTATTTGGTTAAGTTTGACGCCCAACGTGGGGCTGGGTTTAAATCGAAAGCAATTAATTCAAAAACAACAATTAATTTAAAAAAAAAAGTTTTTGTGTATTTACTATTTATTAAAATGCAAGGTACAATTCCTAATAATTATTAACAGATAAAATAGCGACATCTTACTATCGCTTTTTGACCTGACATTGCAGTAGGATAGACAAATTGAAGCGGGATTTCCTCCTAATAAGTCCCCCATGCAAGGCGGCCATGCTTGCTGTCAAAGCATAATGAAAGTTTTTAGAAAAATTTTGTGCAAATCGTTCTTGATTGCAGTGAAAACCTCGAGCAGCCTCTGGACAGCTGTTTCAGCCCTGCTTGGGGCTTCTTCAGCAAAGACGTAGCTCGACATTCCAAGCTTGCAAGTCGTTTTTGGTCTGCAGTGGGAATGTCGAGCTACGTCTCTGCTGAAGAAGCCCCAAGCAGGGCTGAAACAGCTGTCCAGAAGCTGCTCGAGGTTTTCACTGCAATCAAGAACGATTTGCACAAAATTTTTCTAATAATTATTGTAAAAAAAAAATTATTAGACTTGTAAATAACCAGACATGAAGTTTTTGGAGAAATAAATTTAGTATTATTTCTTCTTTTTTCCCAATAACTTCATGTCAGGTTATTTACAAGTCTAATAATTTTTTTTTACAATAATTATTAGGAATTGTAGCTTGCATTTTAATAAATAGTAAATACACGAAAAAAAAATATATATTTTTTTAAATTAATTGTTTATTGAGACGGCTTTCGATTTAAACCCAGCCCGTTGGGCGTCAAACTTAAAAAAATAGTAAAAGTTATGCTACAAAGTGGTCAAGAATAATTTTTTTTGACAAAAATTATTAGGCTCCTAATAAAGAAACAGCTAAATACATTCACGTAAGTGTTTTTTTTTTTTTTATTAAACGACGCATCTGAATACCTACGAATGTATTTTTATTAATCTCATCTGTTGCAAGTGAGTATAACAAACACTGCTTATTTACAAACAAGATGTGAAGTAAACAGAAATAAATTAGCGAACGTCATGGGTTCGGTACGTGTTCAAGTATGACACCAATCAAGTTTAAATAAATTATTATTTTATGCAGAAATCGAAGTTATTTTTTCTACTTTTAAATTAAAAGCTCCAGCAAACAGAAATATTTTTCTAATTACTTCATAGATTAGCAAAACTTTTGAAGTACACAGGTAACCAATTATTATAATTGTTGTGTACAGTAGCGGACGATAAAATCAGGGCAAGAATGTGACATGTCAGGCTTATTGAAATAAATGTGGAAGGAAAGCAGGTTTTTTTTTGAGTCCATATTCTAAAAGCGGCATCTGCAGGATAAATGCAAAAGCGATGCTAGTATAGTTTCCTACAAATTTATTACGATTTTTCGTTATAAATTTTATACGTTTTATAATCCGGTGAGTCGGTGCATTTTATACCAGATTTTGTACATTTTTTAACAAGCACTTGGATATGAAACGCAAAACTCCCGATGTACGCAATTTATTATTGCTATTTTATTACTAAAAAAATGAAGTTGTTTCTTGCCCGGTGAGAAAAGTAAGTAAGAAGTTTTTTTTTTAAACATAAACCGGACAAAATTATGATTGGAATTACACTCAACGTTTCGCTATAGATTTATAGCTTCATCAGACGAAATTTTCTTATTTCATAGCGAAACATTGAGTGCAAATTCTAATCTGACGAAGCTGTAAATCTATAGCGAAACGTCAAGTGTAATTCCAATCATAATTCTGTCCGGTTCACGTTTTAAAAAGACTTTTTGCTTATTTTATTATTATCATTATTCAAGGAAAAACTATTTAAACCGAAGTTTTAGTTTATTGCTTGGCAATAATTCGAGAAATTAATCGCACGTCAACCTTCCAAGTATACCTATCAAGCCTGCAGTAATTAATTATCAGCGAGCAAGAACTTTACGAAAATAAACTTTCCAAGTATAATTCAGCAATATGCGGTTACGAAACTCAACAATATTTCTTTATTAACAGGTGCGTTTCTTAAAATCATAAAAATAAAGAAAATTTGTTTTTCTTTTTCAGAAAAGCGAAGTTTGAAGAGGTACGAACGGACTAAACTAAATTAAGTTATGTTTCCCTCCAATAATCAGTACTTATACTTTTAATTAACTGAAAAGAAGGTACAATATAAAAAATAAATAAATAAAAAGAAGCAAAAAACGTGGAATAAAATCCACATTAGTTACACCTATGTCACAGTAAAAAATCAATAGGTAATAGCGCGGACGTTCGGAATGTGCACGCTACCGCGAGAAATATTTTAATGTTATCTCACGCTGACGGACTTCTCTGTCGCGCATTGATATTTGAACGCCTCTTTCAGCTGTCGCTCTCACAATTGATCTCGCGCTTTCATGCACATAGCGAAACACGGCCGAGTGCTCTTGTGACGTCACCTAATATATCGTTCACCGTGACCTACGTATGTTATATACAGGCGGAAGAAAGGTAACCGTAATTGAAACACCAAACCAACGGAAAAGTAGAAAAATTCACAGAAAACAGTTGCAGTCGCAGTTTACAAACAAATTGCTTGTAAACAAGCCGGAATCATTTCCGCTTCGTTTTACAGATAGACGAAACGTTATCTTATCGTGGTCGGAAACGGGTTTTCGGTTGCTTCATATATTTCACCGCGAAGTAATTAATTAAAATTTGCTAAAAACCGGAAAGGTAGTTGGAAACGGTTCTTTTTAAACTTCGATCGAATGTACAGTCCCCTTCATAATTGTTCAACATCACTTGTCGTTACAAAAGAGATTCGGGACTATTCCGTAACATTGATTTCATAACGCTTCGAGTCGATTTCCGACCGCCAATTGAAGAGAGATGCGTATTTATTTGATATCACACTTGATACGGACTGCAAGTTGTTACGAAACTTATAGAATTCCGATTTTGCATGGCCACTTGATTCATAGCATAGCAATAATTGTTACGTATCAAGTCCACATTAATGCTACAGAATACACCCCAACGTATGGTTAAGAATTATACCCCTTGCTTTATTTAGAACAACTGAAAGACGATATGGGACAAGTCTACAAATGCATTTTTGAGTTACTTTATTAGTTTGAATGCAGCTTTAGATCTTGTTTCTATGGTAGATATTGTAAATACACAGAATCTTGATTTATCTTCATGTAATAATAATAATAATAATAATAATAATAATACGAGGTGAAGATACTCTGAGCTCAATCAATGCAAGTGAATCGAAAACAACGACAAGAGATGAAGGGAAAAAACGAAGATGTTAGAACTCATGGGGGGGCTTAAAGGAGTAGGAAGTTTTAAGTGGCAGAAATTAAAAAGGAAATCAAAAATTAAGGAAGAAAAAACCACCATTAAATTGATTTACCTTGTAAACAAATTGCAATAGTCTCAATAAAAATGAATAAACTAGAGGGTACTTAAAAAACGAGAGGTAATAAAAAAAATCAAACGAAAATCTGATAGGGGAGCCAAAAAAAAACAACTCGTCAGTAACGCACGCTTGAATCAAGAGATCTCAAAAAAAATTTAAATTTAGTGCAACGAAAAAAATTGAAAGTTATGCCAAATGTTAATGCTAATTAAGAATCGCATCGAATAATCACAAAAAAGAATTCAATAAACATATTTCTGTGTAGCCATTATAAATAACATATTAAAAGTCGGCTTGGCGTGTTATTCAAGGTCAAAGGTTAAGAGAAATGGTTTTTCGCGATTATCTCGTTTTCTATTAATTTGACAACAATGTTCGTTATTATAAGAATTGTAGATTGGATAATTCCCCACAAGAAACTTCTTATATATTTTTAAGTACGATGAACCGTTTTCATGATATAAGGTCAAGAATGCATAAACATCCATTTCCACATCATCTTCGAAGTAGAATGCGAGGCGTCTTTTTTTAATATCTTTTCTTAGATAGGAACAATCCACATTTCAATTTATTTTCCTTCTTCGTCGCTCTGGTGCTTCTTCCTCCTCCTCCTCCTCTTCTTCTTTAATATTTTATTTGTGCATCATCAATCAATTTCTCGAATGTATACATATAGTTGATGGTAAATAATTCAAAGAACTTATTTCATCATCATCGTCACCTATTTGTATGTATTACTAAACGCCAACCATGATAAGATGAATTGCCATTTAAGTGAAAAATGTCAAAATACAAGGAGGATGCAGGAAATGATTTCTGAATTGAAGTGAAAACCTCAAACTGTTGAGTTAGTTCCTTCTGGTGATGTTGGGAATTTGAGGAAAACGGAAAATTAGAGTGGACTTTGGTGGTAACACTGGAGCACAGCGGAAACGTCAAATGACAGATCGGGACGGTTTAAACCCGAAGGCATTTTTATAATAAGCAGAAGGAGGTGCACAATGTACAGTTAATTTCAAGAAAAGTACATTCAATTTCAATAATAATTCAAAAACAATTTTTCACTCTAGGTTTTTTCGGTGTACTCAATTTTTCTGCAATTAACCGTCCCTTAAAGAAAATTCAAAGTGTAACACTTTAAGAATACCACAAGGGGTCAACTTATGACCAATTCCGTTTCTCTTCTTATATTACTTCACAATAGTGGCATTTAAACTTGATGCATAGGTTCGATGTCGATGATCCCCTCCTCCTCTAGTTTTTTTTTTGTTTCTATTTTCCCAACAAAGCACAGTGAAGTTGTGCCTTTAAGGAAATTGAAGGTGTGATTTGATTTGATTCGATTTATTATTGATCACGTGCTAATTTACAAAAAAAAAAAAATAGATATAGAGAGAGTAGCCTGTAAACATTGTGTACAAATGTGAAAACAAGAGTAACACTTTAAAATGCCGTTGGAAAAACACAAAAAAATTTACAATAGATTTAAAAAAAAACTATTTGCAACAAACACATAAACATAATTAATGCAATAACTGTTATGCAGACTAGCATTGTCACGTGCTAACTTACAAAGGTCAAGTAGTAGTAGGTTGCTTAAAGAAAAATAGTAATTACAAAATGGGGATTACCCTAACATTGTATGTATATAAAATGTGGAACTTCGAAAATGTCACAGGTGGCTAATTTTTAACATATTTTGTTTTTCTTTATTATTTATTATTATATATTATTTATTATTTAGAAATATATGTAATAATGATAGCAAAAAACATACAGGGTGATTCAAAATAAGTGTCCGACCCGTTAGGTGTGTATCATTCAAGTTCGAAATTGCAATTAACAGATTTATCAGAGGCACATCAAGAATGAACCTCCTTTGAAGCCAAAATGGAAACTATGATTCATTTCTTACGTGTGCATACACGAGTTCCACGTCCGAATGAATTAATTGCGCATTATACATCATTTTCTATGAAGAAAGCCATAAACAAAAACAATTTAGAGTCTCGGTTCAAGGTAAACGTTAGTGTTTCGTTCTACTCCGGGAGGGTTCATTGCTCCTGTGACGCAATACAGCTGTACAAGTGTCCATTAACCAATTTACATGTATCTGAATCTTCAATGTATTTTATTTCAGAAACTATGCTGCATACTAGACCCTTCATGCATAGAGACTTTTTGTTTTGTTTCTTCGTCCACTATCTGTGGTTAACGGGTCACGGACACTTATTTTGAATCACCCTGTATAGATTCACAATCTCTTGTGTTAAAAAAACATATCTTCTGTAGCAGTCATGGTCTTAAATTAAATTTCGTAAATGCAGATCTCAAATATAATATCTTTTCTGTTCGTGAATGAGAATTCGTGACAAATTTTAGCTTGAAGGAACAACAATCTAACCCAAAAGTTATGATGGAACAACCACCTTAAAAAAATAGAAAAAAAGATGACCAATTCCGTTTCTCTTCTTATATTATTTCACAATAATGGCATTTAAAGTTGATGCATAGGTTCGAGATGTCGATGATCCCCTCCTCCTTTGGGTTTCTTTTTATTTCTATTTTCCCAACAAAGCACAGTGAAGTTGTGCCTTTAAGGAAATTGAAGGTGTGATTTGATCTGATTCGATTTATTCTTGATCACGTACTAATTTACAAAAAAAAAAAAATAGATATAGAGAGAGTAGCCTGTAAACATTGTGTACAAATGTGAAAACAAGAGTAACACTTTAAAATGCCGTTGGAAAAACACATTGAAAAATTTACAATAGATTAAAACAAAAAACTATTTGTAACACATAAACTTAATTAATGCAATAACTGTTATGCAGACTAGCATTGTCGCGTGCTAACTTAAAAAGGTCAAGTAGTAGTAGGTTGCTTAAAGAAAAATAGTAATTACAAAATGGGGATTACCCTAACATTGTATGCATATGAAATGTGGAACTTCCAAAATGTCGCAGGTGGCTAATTTTTAACATATTTTGTTTTTCTTTATTATTTAGAAATATATGTAATAATGGTATCAAAAAACATACAGCGTGATTCAAAATAAGTGTCCGACCCGTTAGGTGTGTATCATTCAAGGTCGAAAGTTCAAGAAAATGAGAACTATGATTCATTTCTTACGTGTACATACACAAGTTCGACGTCCGAATGAATTAACTGCCTATTATACATTGTTTTCTATGAAGAAAGCCATAATTTGTTTGATATTTCTTTTGTTCTTTCTGCTACATTCTTCATAAAAAAAATACCTAGAAAAAATTTGTGCAAATCGTTTTTGATTGCAATGAAAACCTCGAGCAGCCTCTGTACAGCTATTTCAGCCCTGCTTGGGGCTTTTTCAGCAGAGACGTAGCTCGACATTCCCACTGCAACCAAAAACGACTTGCCCAATTTACTCGCAATGTCAGGTCAAAAAGCGATCGTAAGATGTCGGTATTTTATCTGTTCAAAAAAAAATACCATGTTTATAGTGTTCCGTGGACTTTAAAGAAAAAACTGACGCCTTTTGGCTACATTTTAACAATAAGTTGGCGACATTGCCTGCAAGAAATCCGGCTTGCTAGACGATTTTTCAACGCCGCGTTACGGGATAGATACTTGATTGGTTGGAGATTAATTAAACAAAATATATGATTTTAAATTGGGCCAATAGAATCGTGTAGAATTTTAACGCTAACGCAAAACCTAGCGATGAATTTGACTTTACCAAAAAGTCCCCGAAAAAGTCATTTTGAAGAAGAACAAAAAATTATACAAGAAACTGTCCACCCAAGAGGATATACTGTGGAGATAATTTTATCAGTGTGCATGATTTGGACAGTTCAGAAATTGAACAGCAGCTCAAAAACCCGTAAATCCATACAAACAATTGCAATCGCAAAGTTCCATTGTACTGTCAAGTGTCAAAAATTCGCGAATCTTGAAATGTACCTCGTACCTCAGCCACAACGTTAGCTCCAAAGCAAAAGTTCGTATATTTAAAAGCCGTATTTTTCAGGAGAGCAAAAAAAAACTATTATTTTCCTTGTGAGTTTTAAAATTATTATGTACTTTGGGTTTTATTTTGGTTTACTGAATCAGCTGATGGCTTAAGAGATTGTGTTACCATGTGGAAACCGCAAGTATCCATATTATAGCAATTGCATTTTGTTTTGTGATAAAAAAACGAAATTTTCTACATACGACGTTTATACTTTGACATTTCTGAAAGGGCGGCGAAAATTCATGATTAAAAGAACTACGTTTATAATAAATTAGCGATATTTTAAGTGACGTTATGTGATAGGTTCGACTTCGATTGGTTTTTATATAGAATGAAGAGAAGCCCTTGTAGTGGCCGAGGTACATTTCAAGATTCGTTGAAAATTCTTATTCAGTGGTGCTATTTTAAATTTTTTTTAATTCATATAACGATATTGTACTTGTTCGGACACATGCACTTCAAAGAAAGCAAGAGGATCATCAGAACGTATTGCCTTTGTCAAAGTGGCAAAGAAACACTGCTTAGAACTGAAAACATTACATTTTGACAACACCGCTTAATCAATGTGACTTGAAGTGTATGCAAATTAAATTTACCTAATAATGATAGCCAACCTCTCAACAGAAAATCATGGCCTATTGCGACTACAGGTAAATAAGGAAAAATAAAAGCTTCATTTGAAGGCCACAAAACGACGAACATAAAGTCGTTGCCAACTATGGAGGTTAAGTACTGGAGGAGTAAATAGCGAGCAAAAAGCGAGCCGATTTTCGGATGCGTGCTCCTCTCTCTTGTATGGCAAAAATAAAGAGCATCAGAGAACAAAAACAAAGGTGGTCAAAGTACAATATTCTGAATAAAAATTGTTAAAATTGTTGCAGTAATTTTGAAGATATTCGCACTCAAAGCCAAAAATAATGTGTACGGATAAAGAAAGAATGTATTGAATTGCAATTTTGAAATCATTTCCATAAATTATGAACTTCATGAATGACAATGTACAAATAATGTGTTATTACTTGCAGTTACTTTTGCAGTTAAATATAGTAATTTGAGAATAATATGTGGGTTGTTTTATTAGCTTAAAATCTAGTAAATATCATAATTTAAGCATGATTTTCCGTTTCTTTAGGTTTTCTTCTCTATAGATTCATTTAGATAATACGTTATATTCTGTAAAGACTTGTAATATATATTACAGCATATTAGAATCTTTGCAGAATATAACGTATTACTTAAATGAATGTATGGAAAAGAAAACCTAAAGAATTATTTAAATTAAAAAGGCGCGCAAAAAAGCGCGCGTAGAATAGTGGCGCCATCGCAACAGATAAATACGTTACTAAGTACTACTACGTCATATTACAAAAAAAATTACATGGGAATTGGCTCTCTCTCTTGGTTAACGGGTCGGACACTTATTTTGAATCACCCTGTATAGATTCACAATCTCTTGTGTTAAAAAACATATCATCTGTAACAGTCATGGTCTTAAATTAAATTTCGCAAATGCAGATCTCAAATACAATAACTTTTCTGTTCGTGAATGAGAATTCGTGACAAATTTTAGCTTGAAGGAACAACAATCTAACCCAAAAGTTATGGTGAAACAACTACCTTAAAAAAAAGAAAAAAAGAATGCGATGTCGCTCGCTCCTTTGTGCTGCTGCTGCTGCTCATGCTCATTATGTTATTTATTTGGTCATGGACCAGCGGTTATACACCAATATTATTCGACCGACGCCCACCAAAAGAAATAAGAAAAAAAAAAGGCTACTCCTGAGGTCGATTCGACCGACCTCAGCAGATGGAAATACCAGTAGCTCGAGAATATTTCGGAGGATATTCCGTACAGCGGCGTTTATCGGTTCTGAAAGCGAAATAATTAGGTATGACGTACGACTAAATGCGAACGAGTTTATTTTGTAAATACCGCAAAAGTGTATACGTGTGTATATAAGAATGGAAACCACAGAATTTCAGGCAAGTCTGCTTGTTATGCCGGACTTGTCAAGGTGAAGAATCTTTCGGCGCGAACGATTTTCTTCTTCTTTCGAAACGAAACGAAAAAAATGCAGCAGCGCGTCCGTCCGCTGTTGTTTCTGTGCTGTTTTCTCACCTGCAGTTACCACCAAGTTTCTGCACGTAAGTCAAACCATCCCTTTTTTTGTTAAAATAAATAAATAAATAAATAAAATTTGGAACTTACCAGAAGCCATTACCTGGATCTGGCAGTTTGGGGGGGCCTTTAACTTTCTCAATTTGTACGGATTATTAGCATGTCTATTTTAAAAGTTACTTGCTAATGTTTCTTCGAATTATTAATTCATTTATGTGTGTGTTTCAAAATGCGTCGTGGAAAATATTGCGTAAGTATCAGTTTCTAAAACCACATCATTTTTTTTCTTTTTTAATTTTAATATTCAGTTCTTTCAGTTCTTCTTACCCCCGCCGCTCCCCCCATTACGTGAACTTATTTTATCAAGCAAATACCATTTCACTTTTTGTTTTTTTTTTTTCGTTTTGACGATGTTTATAAAACCGGTTTAATTAGGAGAGAAAAATTAATTAATCGACCAGTATGTCAAGTTCAGGTGCTGGAATGTAAACAGACAAGTTAATTATTATTATAATTTTATTGTTTCTTATTTTTATTTTTTTTGATAAACTGAAACTTGTTATGCTTATAACGGGGCCATTTTTAATCGAGTTTTGCATTAATTAATTATTATTAAATGTATTAATGGAAAAAGAATGTTTTATACGGGGTGATAACGAAAAATATGCTTATATTTCATGGACGCATAAAAAATAGAGATCAGTGAAGTGATACCTAAGGGATAAGATTATTATTATTATTATTATTATTTAACCCAAAGGTAATGTTTATCCAAACGGTTTTTTCAGAAAATGATCACCCACTTCGACAGTTATTATTTTATACTCCTATTTTATTGTATTTGCTTTGTCCATGTAATATTGTAACTGACAATCCTACACCTTTGGTTTATGCAGAAGTAAAGATTATGATTATATTATAATTATGATTATGACAGTGTCTACATTATTATTATTTTAAGGAATAGTTTAAAGAGTGACATCCTACGTTTGCTTTTTGACCTCACGATGCATTAGGATTGGCAAATTGAAGCCATTTTGCTACATAATAAGTCATCCCATGCAAAGCGGCCATGTTTGCTGTCGAAGCATAATGAAAGTTTAAAAAAAATGTTGCAAATCGTTTTTGATTGCAGTGAATCCCTCGAGCAGTTTCAGTTCTATTTGGGGCTTCATCAGCAGAAGCGTAGCTCGAGAGTTCCACTGCAAACCAAAACGATTCGACCAAGGTTAATCGTAATTGCGATGTAATAGTAATGAACAGTTTGAACAATGACACCCAACGTTCGCGCTTTTTGACCTTACGTTGCATTAGCATTGTTAAATTGAAGCCAGTTTGCTACATAATAAGTCATCCCGTGCAAGGTGGCCATGTTTGCTGTTAAAGTATAATGAAAGTTTTAAAGAATATTGTTGCTCGAGGGATTCGCTGCAATCAAAAACGATTTGCAACAAAATTTCTTTGAATAAAAAGCAAAACATTTGTGGCGCCGTCTGTTATCATGAGTCGTAATTTTTGTTTGTGGGAAGACAATTTCAAGGCCACTTAAAATCGCTAAAAATATTTAAGAGAAATAATGTTACCAAAAAAAAAAACATTTCGAATAAATAAAATTGAACGGAAACGGTAAAAAGAATTTGAAGAAATTTAAAGCCAAAGCGAAACGTAAGCAGCGTCATCTATTAATCCGTGGCCGAAATTAATTTTGTTCCCTTTGAAGAGAAATCTAAATCAAACAGGAATCCTCCAAGATTTAGGATGAAAGGAAGAATTTTGAAATCTTCTTCTTCTTTCAAAATTCAACAGTTCTCAAACTTTCAAATAATTTTCCAAAAAATAAAAAAAATCATGGTGCCCTAATGTACCACTGTTTTGTGGAGACCCCCTCTGTTCCCTCATGAGAGACATTAAAAACTGCAAGTTCCATGATGATTATTATCTTATTATCCAGATAGGGGGTTCCTCGGCTAAGAAAATCGAATGACTTTGAGGGAAGGATGAATAGGATGAGTAGTTTAGCTTTGGACTTGTCCCCAAAACTACCCCCAGTTATTTGGGTATGTTTGTTTTTCCTGAATATTTGCTTTACTTTCTTTCTTTTTCCTCGGCCAAGAAAATCGAATGACCTTTTGAAAGAAGGATGACTAGAATAGCTTTGGCTTTTCCCCAAAACTACGCCCAGTCATCTTCGTGTGTTCGTTTTTCCTGGAAATTTGCTTTCGTTTCTTTCCCACCAGGAAGAAAAACATGACGAAGGTTGGCATTATGTCTCCAAATTCGAATTGGTCTTCAATGTCTTCGTGAAGATTAAGAATTTGGAGCTTCCCCAATACTATGCCCACGTCATTTTTGGCGCTCTTTGAAAGAAGGATGAATAGAGTAGTTTTGGCTTGTCCCCAAAACTACCCCCAGTCATTTGGGTATGTTTGTTTTTTCTGAATATTTGCTTTACTTTCTTTCTTTTTCCTCGGCGAAGAAAATCAAATGACCTTTCGAAAGAAGGATGAATAGAATAGCTTTGACTTTTCCCCAAATTTACGCCCAGTAATTTTCGTGTGTTTGTCTTTCCTGGCAATTTGCTTTCATTTCTTTCCCACCAGGAAGAAAAACACGACGAAGGTTGGGATTATGTCTCCAAATTCGACTTGGTCTTCAATGTCTCCGTGAAGATCCACAGTTTGAAGCTTCCCCAATACTACGCCCATGTGATTTTTGGCGTTGAATTTTCTTCCAAAAATTTGCTCTCATTTCTTTCCATTTAGAAAGAAAAATGAGAAAAGAAGACTGGATTCTGATTTCAACTGGTCAAAACGTTTATGGTCTCTTTCCGTTGAGGTAGAAGGTGAGAAGAGGTTCGGGGTTGTGGTCCGAATTTGAATTGGTCCTTCGATGTCGGTGAAGATCCAAACCTTTTCTTAAAAAAAAAAACTTGTCTTGCTTTCTCTCTTGTTAGTAACTACGTGAACATTGAAACTATTTGCGTTTACACATGTGACAGGTCATGCTCCTTACTGCCTGCCACAGTAGCTGATACGAACAAATAAAATTCATACTTGTTTGTTCATATAATATACGCAGGCGATACAAATAGCTATTGATTAAGCAGTTCCAAGCGAAAATAAGCCTTATTTACATCAAGTGCATCTAAAATCATAACACGTTGAGAATTATGCGGTTGCTGGTGCGTTCCTTTTTCTTGTTTACGGGTTTGTCTGGTTTGATGTGATGTGATGTGATAACCTGTTGGCCCTGAGCTCGTCGCGACCAAAGAAATCCCGGGTATTTGTAAAATAAAAATGTCCGTTTAATCGCCTTGTGCCACTTCATATTTCAATAAAAACACGCTTGATAAATTATTCCATCGCTAAAGTGATTGACCAGGCAATCGAATATAAACTATGACTTTAACTTAGCAAGTAGGAGTTGGGACATTACGGCGATGCCAACGAGGTTATAAAAATTATGCTAAACGTCCGTGCGATTGAAACTGGAATAGCGGCAATTGAGGTCGACGCATGGCGCCAGCGTTAAAGTAGCGCAGATCGGAGGGACGTCTAGCAGAATTTTTTCAAGTCTTCAGGACGTAAAATTCAAAAATTTTTGTAAATTAAAAGCGATTCATTAAATGCAACTTTTTTTTAATTCAGTTATTTAATAAACTGATATTTCTAGCGTTCGACAAATATCTTAAACGCACAGAAAACATTTCAAGGAAACAATTTCCAGCTCCTCTCATTTTCTGAAGTAATTACCACGTTAATTCAGCATTCAAAAAGAACTGCGTACGTCAATTAAAATAATTACATTGTGTACGTGTGAAACGCTAAATCACTTGCAGGCTTAGCCTGCAATTATAAAATGAAACAAAGTAAATTAATCCGGTGACGTTTTTCAAGAATCCGGAGAAAGTTGCCTCACGCCGATCGGGGAAAATGCGAAGTGCATTTCCATCTTCTCCTGCCCCGTCCTGTACGACGTGGTCACCACCACAGATCCGGACGTGAAGAAGTTCCTGAGGGCCTCCCAGTGCGGATACGATGACACCCCGTTGGTGTGTTGCGGGACGAGCGCGTCTTACCCCAAGGCGACGATTAAACCACGAGTCAGCACGCCCCAAAGTCTCAATCACAGGAATGCGTATTTGCTGCCGGATCGCACGACTTGCGGATATCAGGTAAATACAAATATACAGGGTGCATCTGAATTGCTTGGCCAAACTTTACCAACGTGATGTTTGCAATGAAACCGTAAAAAAAGTCCCTGCAAACATGTGCTCAAAAATGCTTCCTTAAAAAGTTACGCGCGAATTTGAAAATTGCGAGGCTACGAAACAAACGAGAAACAAACATCTAAATCATTGAGTCTCTATTTTCTCAGAGAAAAAAAAAATTAATTCTAAAATCCTGAATTGAATTGATCGAATGTTAGTTGATTCTTAGCAGTGAAGAATGGAATTAAAGTGACAAAAGCAGATAGTAATGGACAGCCCAGAAATTTTAAATCGAGAAAACAACAACAAATGACAACCGACACTGCAAACCATTATTATTCTGTCTTTTATATTTTTCATTATACAGGATATCTCAATGGTGTGTTCTCGGGCAACATCTCGATAACTACTGGAAACAAAAAAAAAAATTTAGGACACTTTTGTTTTAAATTTTAGAGCGCTAGCACATAAAATAATTTTCACCTATACAGGGTGAATAAAAACAGTGATAGCGGATGCACAACTTCTACGGTACACGTTATGTGATGTCAAATTTGAATCTCCCCCATAAAATTCTACGCGTCGCTTGTATCACTTGTATACCAAAAAAAAAAAAAATAGTAGACGTGAAAAAATTACAAATTTGATTTCTTTCCAAAAAAAAAACACAATTAATTGAAGAACAAGAATCTTTAGTACATGCAACTCAAATAACACTGTCATGTGTTATTTGCTGGTTACTACACTTTCTATCAAATTTCAGAAAACAAATAATTAATAATTAGACTTCATCATAAAACAAGGAGCCCTAGTATAGGCAACCCAATTGACACAGTCGTTTGCTGGATGTCTATACTAAACAATATTTCAATTCCTGGTGTCAGAAAAAGAATAATGGAAGCAGGAAAATTACTGGTTTCTATTATTTCCGGAAAAAGGACGAAATTCTAAAGACAATGAAAAACTGTGAAAAAAATATCAAAGTTTTAAGTTGAAAAGTTTCTCAGAAATTTCACAATGACAGAAGTCAGTTCTCTTAAATATACCCGAGAAAACGCACTATTGGGACACCCTGTGCCTTCAATATTTAGGTCTATTATAAGTAAAGAACGGAGTCACTTATTTTGACGTCGTCAGAAAGAGGGAGGACGAGTAGCTTGTTCGTGTAAAAGAAACAAAATTATTTTCAATTAACTTTAATTACGCAATCCTTTTCAAAATAATTTGGGCGAAGCGTCCAATTCAGCTTTTATTTTGAAAAGTTACGCGCGAATGTCCCAATTGCGAATTTAATAAGGCAACAAAACAGAAACAAATAATCATTTGTTTTCAGAAAATAATAATTAATTCTAAAATCCTGAATTCGATGACTAACGAAAGAAATTACTTTATATCAAAAAAAAAAAAGCGGCGCTGAACACTTTCAAGAAATTCGATAGTTTAGGACCGGACTGGCCCTTTAACGCGTTGGTCGTTAAGTTTTGAAAAAAAAATGAGCCGAAAACTTAACTTAATTTCTGGCCGTTCGATTAAGGCCGGTCCTGCATTTGTGATGAAACTATGACATAACAATGAATGTAAAATTTTCATATTCAAATTTTGCTCTTTGAACATGCAAGGAATAAAACTGCAAAAAAGTCGCAAGTTTTTGTGCAAGTTTTTTTTGTTGAAGGTCAACGAAAACTGGATTTCTAATCTAAGAAGGCCGGAAAATAATGACAGACATCCACAGAACTAAAAAGAAGGCGACGTCCTACTCGATTACGTTTCCGTATAAAAAAAAAAACTTAAATATCAGTGATTTCTTTAAACGAGGCGATGCAACGGTGACGTATACTTTTCATTAAAAAAAATGTAGCTTATTCAAAAATTCTTTTGGTGTAAAGAGAAGTTTATAAAGCGCCATCTGTCGGATAATTATCGAACTCATTTTAGCAACATATCGAGCTAACAGTTGGAAGTGCGCAAAAAATTGTTAATCGTTCTCCGGTAATTACCCCCGCCCCTCTCATTGACCACACTTTTTTTCGCTTCCGCTACCGGAACAGAAATACTAGTTTAACAAAAAACTATTTTTATTTAAAAAAATCTTTTGAAGACGGCATTCAGCTTTTATTAAAAAAAAAAACATTTCTCATCAGAAACAATTGTTTTCGTTGTAATGAGATGATTGTAGACCGCCATCTTTCGGATGGTCACCGAACTCATTTCAGCTACGTATCGAGAAAACAGTTGGAAACACGTCTAAATGCGCAACAAGTTGTTAACCGTCCTTTAGTAATTACTCCGCCCCCCACCCCCACTCCGACGACCACACTTCATTCCGCTTGGAGAACAGCGCCATCTACTATATATGACCCCAAAAGTTTTTCAGTATTTTTCTATCGGAATAAAAACGCTTCTTTGTTTGGAAAAAAAAAAACTATTTTCCTTTAAAAAAATGTCTTTTGAAAACGGCGTTCAACTTTTATTTAAAAAAAAAATTAAATCTTATCAGAAACAACTTTTTCGTTGTAATGAGATGATTGTAGACCGCCATCTTTCCAATGGTTATCTAACTAGTTTCAGCTACGTATCGAGAAAACAGTTGGAAACATATCTAAATGCGCGACAAGTTGTTAATTGTCCTTTTGTAATTACTCCCCCTCCCCCACTCCAACGACCACTTTTCATTCCGTTTGGAGAACAGCGCCATCTATAGATGACCCCAAAAGTTTCTTAGTATTTGTCTACCGGAATAGAAACACTTTTTTTTTGGAAGAAAAAACTATTTTCTTTAAAAAAAAAGTCTTTTGAATTTGAAAACGGCGTTCAACTTTTATTTAAAAAAAATTAAATCTTATCAGAAATAATTTTTTCGTTGTAATGACATGATTGTAGA
Organism: Prosopocoilus inquinatus; assembly: GCA_036172665.1. Lineage (NCBI taxonomy): Eukaryota > Metazoa > Arthropoda > Insecta > Coleoptera > Lucanidae > Prosopocoilus > Prosopocoilus inquinatus. The sequence continues at coordinate 8,150,145 of CM069871.1, read as the reverse complement.
CCACCATCTTTCGAATGGTTATCGAACTAGTTTCAGCTACGTATCGAGAAAACAGTTGGAAACATATCTAAATGCGCAACAAGTTGTTAACCGTCATTTGGTAATTACTCCGCCCCCCACCACCACTCCGACGACCACTCTTCATTCCGCTTGGAGTACAACGCCATCTATAGATGACCATAAAAGTTTCTTAGTATTTTTCTACCGGAATAGAAACACTTTTTTGTTTGGAAAAGAAAACTATTTTCCTTTAAAAAAAAGTCTTTTGAAAACGCGATCAGCTTTTATTTAAAAAAATCAATTCTTATCAGAAACAATTCTTTCGTTGTAATGACATGATTACGGAGCATCTCTCGGATAATCGGCGAAATTATTCCCGCGTTTATAACGATAAAATTTTTCATTTTTCATTCTCAGGTAACCTCCTCAATCCTCTTGGAGAGCAGCGCCGTCTGCAGGTGATCCCGAAAAACTCATTCTGCTTGACGAGCAGCGCCGTCTACCGATGATTCCTTAATCTTTTTCAACCGTATCATTTTTTTTCTGTTTTTGAAAAAGAAATCTACAAAACAGCGCGACGCGACGTTCAGCTTTCATTACAAAAAAAAAAATAGTTTTATTGGAAACAATTATTTCCATATTTAGAAAAAAATATAGCGCCATCTCTGTAATAAATACAGGAATCTATTAACTAACATTTCGGGAATAAAGTTGGAAAGAAATTCATTGCCTTAGACATATCCTAATTGCGAGACTTTTCGAATCGTTCTCAGATAATAATTCGCCCTCCCTCATTTCAGTACTTTAAGAGCAGCGCCACCTGTTGGAGAATTCCGAAAGTTTGTTGATCTTTTTTGCGAAACTCAATTTTAAGAAAAAAAAAACAATTTTTATATATTTATTTTATATGAGTAAGTAATTATTTCGATGTAATGGGAAGTTTGCGGCGCCATCTCTCGAATAATTACAGATTTTTTTTTTACTAACATGTCGATAATAAACTTGGAAGCACACACGACACACTCCGTAGCGAAGTAGGAAGTTGGTCTGCAGTTTAATGATTTTGATGTACGTCATTCTTTTTCTTTCTTCTTGAAAATACTCCCTTTTTACGACTTTGATGTCTTGGAGGGTCTATAGATCATCATTTTTGGTCTAAATTGTGATTTCTGGACGACGTTAGATGCAAAATCTACATTATGTGTGTGTAATGTATAACTCGGAAGTCCTCTTAGATCTATCCCCATCAATTTGGCCCTCCATTAAAGGGAATCGCCATGGAAGTCTTGCGCTCTAGATCTTGCTTCTGATCTTATATAAATAATGTCACATTTAAGTTATTTAAAAGACCCAAAGCTTCGGCCTTCCTCTTCCATAAATTCCTCGATCCTCAACAAGGAACAACCTGATGTTGCCGCAGCTATTTTTGACTTCATAGTAAAAAAATGAAAAGTTTGAAGTCTTGGAGGATCTTTAGATCAGTTTGGGGTCTAAATTATAATTTCTGGGCAACATTAGATGCACGACCTACATTATGTATGTCTAATGAATAATTCGTAAGTCCTCTTAGATCTGCCCCCATCAATTTGGCCCTCCATTAAAGGGAATCGCAATTATGGTCTTGCCCCAGATCTTGTTCCTAATCTTATAAATGTAGTATTTAAATAATTTAAAAGATCTAAAGCTTTGGACTTTTGGCTCTTTCATCAGTCCATAAATCCCTCAAGAAACAATTGATGCTGCCGCAGTTATTTTGACTTCGTGGTAAAAAGCAATACGAATTTTCTTTAAGGCGCACCAAGACAAAGTACTGAATGGTCAGGCCACTTACATCAACGAATTTCCTTGGATGGCGTTGTTGCGATACCGAAACCGCACCGGATTCGAGCAGTTTTCCTGCGGTGGCACCCTAATCAACAACCGATACGTCTTGACAGCAGCCCACTGCGTCGTAGGAGGCATCAAGAGAAAAGTCGGAACCCTGTAAGGTTTTTCCCCAATTTTTCCCCAATCGGCCAAGGCCAAAACGTTTCTCTGTTGCAGGACAAGCGTACGTCTAGGAGAATGGAATGTGGACACGGATCCAGACTGCATAGGCTCATTGGGATTCCGCTTTTGCAGTGACACACCACTCAACCTGGGAGTTGAAGTCACCATACCCCATCCAGAGTACGACGATAACACCAATGATAGATACAATGACATTGCCTTGTTGCGTTTGGATAGGCAAGTTAAATATTCGGGTAGGTTGTTATCGCATATGCGTGATTATGGCCTTAAAGTAATGATTGCCTTGCAGATTATATTAATCCAGTGTGTCTACCAACGAGCAGTTCGGAAAGAGCAGATCCAGGAGATGCTTTGAAGGTCGTTGGCTGGGGCAGAACCGAAAGCCTCAAGTTCAGTCCGGTCAAGCAAAAGCTGGATCTTCCCGTTGTGTCGTCGGCACAGTGCAAGGCCACTTTCCGAAATTACAACGTCTTCGTATCAGACAGCCAATTATGCGCTGGTGGAATTAAAGACAAGGATTCTTGCACGGGGGATAGCGGAGGCCCCCTGCTTAACACCGCCAAAAACGACTCGAGCCAATACTACATCGAAGGTATCGTATCATTTGGGGCGACGTGCGGAACTGAAGGCTTCCCGGGGGTTTACACCAGAGTCTCGGAGTTTCTGGGCTGGATTTTGGATAACATGAAGCCATGAACGTTAATGCTTCAGTAGAAGAATCTATAAGATAACGAATTTATAACGTACAAGATTTTTTTTTTACACAAAGTTGGATTTTTTATTTTAATAAATGTTACCAATGCTTCTTCTTTCATTTTTTTAAACAATCTGGTGGGGTGGAATCTGTTTGCGTTACGTCTGAACCACCACACATTGTTCTGGAAGCTTGTATTGCTTTCAGTGGTTTCATTAAGCAACAAAAGTATGATGATGATGATGATCAAGTCCATTTTTGGAAGTTCACTAAAAGAATTAGGTTGTGACTATAAAATCGATAGGTACAGTTGAAAGTAAAAAAATAGTAAAAAAAAAATTGTTGCAAATCGTTTTTGATTGCAGTGAAACCCTCGAGCAGGTGTTTCAGCCCTATTTGGGCCTTCATCAGCAGAAGCGTGGCTCGGAAATTCCACTGCAAACCAAAACGATTCGCAATTTAACTATTAAAAAATGGTAGGCAAAAGCTGTTTCCTGGGTACTGTTTAAATTCCACCTCGCAGATTTTACAATAGTTTTCTAAGCTTGTCAAATTTGAAAAGATTTCAAAACATTATCTGTGAACGTTTGTGAAACGATACCATTTCAAAAAAGAGAATTACAATTACTGGAAACAGGAAATTGTTTTTTGTCCATTGTCTTTTGTTCTCGTCCGCATATGAAAATTGTAATCTGTGGACATTTACAAACGGAAGAAAATGAGAGTGTGCTTTTAGGAAATTGTGAAAATTATTTTTCTTTAACAAGTTAACAAATTGTTCGCAAAAACTAGTAGCTGTTAACCACAAATTATTGCAGTTTATGTAATATTAACGACCGACATGAATTTTGTTTATATGAAGCCTTAGACCTTAGAAGTTTATCCTTGGTTCAGGAGTCTGCGAAATGAACTCGAAATAGACTGAATAAGCTTATTAAAAAAATTCCAATCAGAGGTTCTCGGAAAATCAGCTTCTGTTTTTAAACTATTACACTTATGCATGTTAAAGGAATTATAGAGACACGTGTTTCGTGTACGATTACATCACCGGTGTATTTAATTTAAAAGAATCGGTTTTGCGTTTTTTTTCTTTTTTGCTTTGCATTCAAAATTTAAATCTTACGTAATCTAGAATCTGGAGATTGAGTTAAATCATCAGATAACTAGAAATCTTTTCATTTGGTTTAAGATATTTAACTAACATCACATTCAGAGGTACTCGCCGTAAAATATACATATACAGGGTGATCTATGAGATGTATGCCAAACGGTAACCAGCGATAGGAGGGGTCACCTTGAGTAAAAAAGTCCGTATCAACATCTGTCCTATCCGCTTTTGTTTCTGAGCTATGGCGCTTTTTCTTTTCCGTAAGCTAGTATCGATTTTATTGGAAGATAACACTTAAAGTTGATCGAGCTTAAATGTGAACCGCCACTAGCCAGATATAAGCTTTGTTCCTACACAGTTCTAAATCAGTGCAGAACAGCACTGCTCATGCGCTCTTACTAAATACACAGCATTTTTAGCAAGAGCGCATGAGCAGTACAGTTCCGAACTGATTTAGAACTGTGTAGGAACAATGCAATATTCTGCACTGATCTAAACGAAGTAAATTTTCTGCAGTCCTGCCAAGCGAAAGTACTCATAAATTGACATAACCTTATAATCTTAAACATAGAGGTTAAGTAACTGGAGGAGTAACGAGCAAGAGGAGAATGAGTCGATTTATAGCACTCCCCTCTCTTGTATGGAAAAAATAAAGAGCACCAGCGAACACAACGTGTGCGTAACGAAATCCGTGATACTCCACAGTCCGTTCGTATTGGTCTACTAAAGGCCCACGGCTGGATCGTTTTCAGCATTTTAACGTTACCCGGCACGGCGTCCTCCATGCAAATATACACTTAACCTAGATGATCTTAAATGTCAATTGCAAAATCTAATTTCAAAAACGATCGTCCATATTTAATCAACCATATTTATAACGCGTTTAAGAAAATTAAAGAAAAAGATGGAGAAGGTAGCCAAAGACCCGAAATGAAAACGGTGACAGATATATTTAACCTAAAAATAAAAGTCTCATTTACAAGATATGGTAACTAAAAAAAGTCAGATTTTAACGATAAAAGTTACTAAATCTTGTCTACAAAGCAAATCTGACTTTAACTTTTCGACGTTGTCATTAGTAGGGTCCCTAGATGTGATTAACATTTAACACGTCGGACAGTGTTCCGCCATTTTTCCGAGCTCCGAATCGTTTACGACATAGCAATACTATGTTTTATTCTTTCTAATCCACCAAACTATAAAATCTGACATTACTAACGAAATGACGAACTGTCGAACCCTGTAAACACATCTAGGGACCCTAGTTATTAGTAGTTCTGATGTTTAAGAAAAATTGTACTCAACAGTTCGTTGACCTTTTTTCGTTGGCTTTACTTTAGTTCTGTTTTTTTTTTCAAAAATCAAGAGTATAAGCTTTGCCGGATAAAGTTTGAACAGAAAGATGAGTTACTGCGAAATTTCGATTTATAAATTTTGACCTTACGAATTTTTTCTTTGCATTTTGACCGAAACATAACCTCAATAAAAGCAAAATTTGTGTAAATACGCATGATATGTCAAAATCTTGCCCGGATTTTCTTGTCCGCCACCGTACTTTAGTTATTCATTACAAAAGTGTACTACGGAGTTTCAGTTCAAGGAAAGAAAGGAAACAGTTGCTGAAAACAGAAAAACATCTGCAGTCTAGAAACCTTACTCGGTCCTTCTTTTTAGTCACGTTGGATAAACTGCTTCGCATATCTGATTTTACTCCATCTCTAACTTCCTGCTGCCATCACTTCACAGCCATTTTTTATCTACTCTCTATAGCTAAAGAAAATATTGTAAAAGTGAACACTCTTCACGTTATTGGCGAAATTTATACGGAAACTTGGAATTTCTTAGTCAATTAAAGGGAAAATAATGGCCAAATAGTTGGCAACACCGATTGTGTTAAATTTGAGGGAAGCCGAAGGCGAAACTTATGCTGTATCTCAGGTATACTTCAAGATTCGTGCGTCGAAAATCAAAGTCAACATCAGTGTTGCCCTTAGTATTACACTTGTAACAGATTTATAATTATTCACTGACTTGTGGTAGGCTGTTAAACTCCATATTACATATCTCAGGTATATTTCAATATTCGCGCGTCAAAAATCAAAGTCATTATCGCCGCTGCCGATTCTAATACTGCAGTAATGGAAGTATGACTGTTCACTGACTTCTGGTAGGCTGATTACAAAGTAGTTAAAATCCATTACGTTTTCGCCTTTCCTTTTACTCTCCACGAAGGTGAAGCTTATGCTGTGGCTGAGGTACATTTAAAGATTCCAAGATTCGCGTGCCGAAAATCAAATCAAATTCATCAGTATTGCCAATGCTATTAAATTCGTAATGGATGTATGACTATTCACTGACTTCTGGTAGGTCGTTAGTTGTTACAAAGTTGTCAGTTTTTTTTTTAATCTATATCACCTTAGATGTCACTTGGGGTCATCCAAACTAAGACCATTGAATCAAGCAATTCCGCAGTCGCAATCATAATTCTTTAGTCGTTACTGTCAATCAAAATCTCAGTTTTATTTTCAGGCGAAAAAAAATCCTTTTACTTTTACCAAAAAAGCGTCGAAGATAAATAAAATTTTTGAGAGATTATTCCCAGAGCATTCAAGATTAGGACATCAATCTCCTAATTTTCGAAGAGTACAGACAAAAAACCGATCTTTGACTATCGACGACGACGAAAATTCAATCGTTCGGAACTGTACGCGTATTGTTCTTATCTCACACGAGAAACCTAAAACTGGCCGCTTTGTGCTAATAGCTTTTGACTTTACGTCGACAATTCTCTTCAACTCAACGCCATCTATGATCCTAAAATTGACGTTGTCGCAGCAGTTAAATGTCATAATTGGTGGCGGTTCGAAAAGTACGTGTGCAAAAAAAACGAAACAAACCTTGTAATATTCCATCGATTAATGACACTGTATAACAACCATTATAACGATGACTGATCTGTTACTGTAGGTGCTTTCTTTCGGTTAAAAGATTGAATCGCGTTTCGAATAGTTTGGACCTGAATTTCGTAATTGTCGCAACAAAACACCTGACTTGACTTTTTGATTGACAGTTTATTTGTAAATAACCGCAATTCAATCCAAACAAGTTTTAAAAATAGAGAGACTCAAAGAAAAGATTCAAAACACGTTTGGATCCCGATTTTGTGAGCGAAAGAAAGCACCTTTTGTATTACGGATGTAAAGGGCGTTTATTTACAAAGTTGATGTTTTGTGTTTTGTGGCAACACTGGACTTGAAGCGAAAGAACTTTGTAAAAAAAATAAGGAAACGGTCAATGTCATTTATTATTGATTGATTCAATTTTGTTGTTTAATTTATTGCGATTGCAATTAAATAAACAAAAATTTGAATTCGAGAGGACGACAGGACGACGAATGGCGCTGATAACATTAACAGAAGATTTAACGCGATTACCAACCATCTTTAATAAAAAAAAAGAAAAAACATCAAGTGCTCAGCGCGCGCGAAATTCAAACAAGCGACGACAGTATTTCTGGGCGATCCGGTGGTTTTCTGCCTAGAAACGTACTATCGGGTGTTTTTTTTAAAAAATTTTTAATTTGGCGTCCAGAGTGCTGTGAATGCTTTCATTTGTATGCATTTTAAATCAGATTAAAAAAAAAAACAGTAATAATCACAGGTCGGAATCACAAATTTTGACGTCATCGTATTCGTTCTATACTGTCACGTGACGCACTTGATCAAAAACTTGGGTAAACCAATTTCAAAATCAGCACACTCCCCGGATTATTCCGGAAAGAATAAAAATGATTGTCAAATTTACAGGCAAGGATACGTTAATGCCGAATTAAATAAAGTAAATGCAAGGAAAGAAACATTAACGCGACTTTTCTGTCTTCCGTTGTATTAATTGAAAAATAATTTTGTCTTTATTTCACAAACAAATCATGTTACGTTAATGACGTCAAAATACATGATTCCGATATCTGAAATGGTAAAGGAGACTGCGGTTTAACAAGTAATTGAAATTAATCTCCGCCCACAATAATTTTATATCCGTATTTCGGCAGCTAAGCTGCCATCTTCAGTACGCTACCAACTTAAAAAGATCTTTTTAAGTATTTCGGCAGCTAATCTGCCATCTTTAATACGCTACCAACTTAAAAGCACTTAAAAAGATCTTTAGCGTACTGAAGATGGCAGCTTAGCTGCCGAAATACTTAAAAAGATCTTTTCAAGTTGGTAGCGTACTGAAGATGGTAGCTCAGCTGCCGAAATACGTATACACGGATGTAAAATTATTGCGGGCGGAGATTAATTTCAATTATTCCGATCTCTACTCATAATAGGAGAATATGAGTGCCTTAAGGTGAATTTTTTGGAGTTTCTCACTTCTTTACAAAATCATTATTATTTATTAAACCTTGGTCGATGACAGATTTAAAATAAATTTTGGATGTAAGTGGTACGTGAAATAATTTCCTTCTTGACAAGAACTCTAATAATTTATGGGGATAATAAATATAATAAAGAATCGAAATGAATCCACTTTTTTTTCTGTCCCTTTCAAATGTCTTTCAGTTTTTTTTTTTTTTTTAACATCATCTGCCATCATCTTCATCCCATGCATTCGTTCTATCCTAAAGACATATTTTTATTTTTTTTTGAACCGCCGCGCCGTGTTCATCCCTTTCATTGGTTGTTTGTCATGGGAACTTCAGATTTAGGACGTTTCGGACGTTGCTATGGTTACGGGATGCTTTACTTTTCAGACTGATATGCTGAAAGTCTTCCCTTTCGTTCTTCTTTTTTTTTCTTGCTGATTAATATTGATCGTAATGCTGATGCCCAACGATGTTAATGTCGTATACTGTATGTTTAGGTGATTGTGATGTCATACGCAGAGGCGTATTTGGCCAACAGTTTAACAATAATAAATAATTAATTATTATAAATAAGAGTATTTAAGACGATCTAAGAATTTGAATGAAAGTGCACGGGATAAACCAGGGCATGTTTTAATAAATTGCTTTCTGCTATTAATTAAAATATTACTGCAAACAACATGGCGGACATATCTGATATTTCCAAATATTCATTAAACGAACGGAGTTTCTGCATTAAATAAGTTGAATTTATGTAAAAAAAAAAATTAATTAATATTAAAATTGCACGCTGTTACATACGGATTGCAATTTTGAAACATGTAGAGTGTTTAAGTTTGTCGAAACGCTGTCCAACATCATTATTTTAAATAGAACACCTATACACGTGTATACAGGTTGTGTGAGAAATAAAGATAATATTAGCCCACTAATAACGAATGGGTTAACAGTGTTGTGCCCATCGGGTCGACTTTAAAGTGGCTCGACCGAGCAAGCGTTATCGGAACAGGTCGGAATAATGCCGAGCATACACGTCCATGTGACGAGGCTCTCTCACACCCGTCGCTACAACAATAATATGTGTTACAACCTGTATGTTACGGGAATTTCTGATTCTTTGCGGTAAGTTTTTGACTTTTCGCTGAACTTAGGCCAGTATTAGGCGGCAACCTAAAAATGAATTTGATGATAACAAACGTTCTGCGGCTTTGTTAATTTGTATTTAAACATCTTAACAAACGTCTACCAGTTCTTAATCACTGCCTAATATCTTATTAAACAAATTCCGGTTTTTACTGCGCTGCTGCTGGAATTGATAGTGAATCACAACGCAAGAGACAAGAACAAACAAGTAAGTAAGAGAGCAAACTCGTTTTCGTAATTACTTGTTGCGGCCGTACAGAAGACTTTACACACGCTCGTTGATAACACGAGTACACCAGCGGCGTCCGTTCACGTACAGTGTTATGATCCAAAACGACGACAGTTCGAAAAAGTCTGGGATTTCCTCCGAGCACGAGCGAATCAATTAAAGAAAGAACGACGTGTTGGTTCTACTCGAAGGAAATCAATTTTGATCCGCAAAATTCCTGCAGACCACAGTGCTGACACGTTATGTGACGCAATTTACGAAAATTTTTATATAAAACAACAAGCTGAACCGCAGTGCTGATTAGATTGCAGATACAAATATGAGCAAGTTTTTTATTTTATTGGTAATATGTGCCGGTGAGTTTCTATTTTTTTTTTTTTTTTAATTAATTTTCACGCAAACGCAAAACAAATTAATTTCAGACATACTGTAACAACTTGAAAGTATCAGTGTTTTCATGATCTTGGTAATTTGGATTAAAAACATTTGATAAAACATGAAGAAAAATAATCGTACAGTTGTTTTGTTATGACCTTCAGCATCCGTAATGGTTTTAAAATAATACATGAATAAACTAAAATATTATTCAGAATCCTTTGTGTCTATTATTCACTTTTACTTAAGGATGTATGTACGATAAAACCCTCCAATGAGGGCACTATTTACAGACCATAGTGAAGTGTCCTTTTATATTATAGAGGTTTCACTGTACATTTTCAGAAAAATTCACTTTTGTGCTCTTCAATTGCTTGTAAATACAAAAGTATTCGGGCATTATTATTATTATTATTAAGTAAAACGACACACATTCAATTCACATTATGTAAATTTAATAATAAACGGAGACAGGCAATGTTTATGTTGTTAGATTTGTCGTTATGGATTTCTATAATTTAAATGTTATTAACTAATGTTCGTGTTTCAGACGGCGATGATCTAATCTAAACAGCAACTTAATTGTCTGGTCATGTTGTCCTTCGTTATGCTCGCAATCGTTAATTAATTTATTTATTTATTTATTTAAATAAAGTGAAAGTAACTTTAATTTTATGATGTATATCTACACACAGGTGTCCATAAAAAAGTCACACGTAAAATGTACGGGCAGTGCTTGCATGTACAGTCGCGATCATCCTAATCGAGACCGTTGTAAGCAAACTGCGCCCTTATTGGCGCTGGTAATAAGGCTTACGGAACTGTGAATCGGTCTCGAGTAGCTTGATCGCGACTGTACGTTCGAAATAGACATGGACTTTTGGTTTTAAAATAATTTTCTTGCCAGATTGAAATAATCTGATGCCTTGCCTATTATCATAATCACCCTGTAACGATCAAAATACATTTAATAATGGCTTATAATACGCTTCAGCATCAACTACGTCTGCACCAAGAATCGTTCTCTTGATTTGAAAATAAACAAAAAAAAAAGAATAAATAAAATAATGGCTGCAAGCGACCCTTTTTAGATGAAGTGTTAAACATCTCAGAAACAGTTAGATTTAGTGTGTGCTACTTGAAATAAAAAAAGTTACATCCCATACAACACTAACGGTTTGATCCACCCTGTATAGATGAAAGTAATGTTGTAGAGCTCCAAAATTTAAAACAAAAATGTCTTGAAATTTTTTTTTTTTGTATCTTCAGTAGTAACCGAGATATTTCCAGGGGACTCACCACTGGAACACCCTGTAGATGTGAAAAGTTATGTGTACAGAAATAATTCTTTCGACCATACTATTAAATATATTAATTTTTGTACAATATTATTTTATGAGGGTATTTTGATTTATTTATTATTTGTCAAGATGAGACGACACTGAGATGTGGTCAGTTTAAATAAATATCAAGGTCAAAATAACTTATCACACTTATTTCCAATTAATTAAATGAATAATGTCACCTCGTAATAATTTATCCAACCGCGATTTGGCGCAAAATAGTTCTCATATCCGGCCAACCTTTTCCGGACAACCTGTACATGTTCCGTTTCGTTAATAAAATTTGCCTCTATTAAATTAAATTAATTAAACATTTACTTTTCGTGTGTAAACACACTATCGTACGTGTACCTGTTCTCACTTAGATTTTTCTGATTCGTAAATATTTTCTTAGTTGTCGTACATACCGGTCGTTGCTGTAGAATGAGAACGTAGGCGAAGATTGAGCTGAGGCGGCTAAGGTTAAGCATTTTCTGAACACCCTGTGTGTGCATATTTCCGTTGCATTAAACTAAGAAAAAATCTTTAAACTTGAAGAAAATTTGATAATCAAAATCAAAATCAAAAATCACACAATTGTCTTTCTGTAAAAAGAAAAAAAAATACGATTATGTTTTATCTTACTTTTCGATTTAATTTTGTTTAAAAATTTTCTATTCAATCTTTCAATCTTTTGTTTTTTTTTATTTCCCTTCGTTTCGAAAGCCGACTGCTTTTTCTGTTCTGACACAAAATTTATATTTTTGTTCTTTCAGTTATCAATATTACTTTGTTTTAGTTTTCGATTTTTTGTTTTCAGTTTTTTTTTTTTTTTTTAAATTTTTCGTCAGTATATTTTTCATTTTCCTCTAATACTCATTTGTTTTTCATCTTCTTTCCCTTTTTGGTTTGACACAAAAATCTCTAATTCTTCTTAAATTTTCTATATTTTAACTCATTTCGTTATTTTCGGTTTGTGCTTATTGTTTACGACTCTTTTTTGTTTTAGCTTTCGAAACATCTTTTGCTTTGCTTCTCGATTTTCATTTGTTTTTAGTGTTGCTTTTTTTTGAAATTTTATGTCGCCTGATACCTTTTTGTATCTCTTCTTCTTTTTTTTATTTTTTGACACAAAAATTGATCTTCAATCTTTTTCATTTTCGATTATCTTTTGTTTTGCTTCTCGATTATCATTTGTTTTTAGTGTTTCTTTTTTTTGAAATTCTATGTCGCCTGATACCTTTTTGTATCTCTTCTTCTTTTTTTTATTTTTTGACACAAAAATTGATCTTCAATCTTTTTCATTTTCGATTATCTTTTGTTTTGCTTCTCGATTATCATTTGTTTTTAGTGTTTCTTTTTTTTGAAATTCTATGTCGCCTGATACCTTTTTGTATCTCTTCTTCTTTTTTTTATTTTCTGACACAAAAATTGATCTTCAATCTTTTTCATTTTCGATTATCTTTTGTTTTGCTTCTCGATTATCATTTGTTTTTAGTGTTTCTTTTTTTTGAAATTCTATGTCGCCTGATACCTTTTTGTATCTCTTCTTCTTTCTTTTATTTTCTGACACAAAAATTGATCTTCAATCTTTTTCATTTTCAATTATCTTTTGTTTTGCTTCTCGATTATCATTTGTTTTTAATGTTTCTTTTTTTTCAAATTTTATGTCGCCTGATACATTTTTGTATCTCTTCTTCTTTCTTTTATTTTCTGACACAAAAATTGATCTTCAATCTTTTTCATTTTCAATTATCTTTTGTTTTGCTTCTCGATTATCATTTGTTTTTAATGTTTCTTTTTTTTCAAATTTTATGTCGCCTGATACATTTTTGTATCTCTTCTTCTTTCTTTTATTTTCTGACACAAAAATTGATCTTCAATCTTTTTTATTTTAGATTATCTTTTGTTTTGCTTCTCGATTATCATTTGTTTTTAATGTTTCTTTTTTTTCAAATTTTATGTCGCCTGATACATTTTTGTATCTCTTCTTCTTTCTTTTATTTTCTGACACAAAAATTGATCTTCAATCTTTTTTATTTTAGATTATCTTTTGTTTTGCTTCTCGATTATCATTTGTTTTTAATGTTTCTTTTTTTTCAAATTTTATGTCGCCTGATACATTTTTGTATCTCTTCTTCTTTCTTTTATTTTCTGATACAAAAATTGATCTTCAATCTTTTTTATTTTCGATTATCTTTTGTTTTGCTTCTCGATTTTCATTTGTTTTTAGTGTTGTTTTTTTTTTTGAACATTTGTGTTGTCTGATACCCTTTCGTATCTCAACTTCTTCTCTTTTTTATTCTGACACGAAAATTGATCTTCAGTTTTTTTTTTTTTTTTAACTTTCGATTATCTATTGTTTTACTGTTTCATTTGTTTATTTTCCATTGTTTTGCTTACGACTATCTTTTTTATTTAATATTCAGTATTATTTCCCGATTATCATTTTTTGTGTTTAGTTTTCTTTTGTCGTCGGAATATTTTTCATTTCCCCCCTTTCATAAACTGATACTTTTTGTTTTTCATCGCCTTTTCTTTTTGCTTTGTCACGCTTCGTTTTTATCTCATTTTTTAATTTGCGATTATCTCTCGTTTGCGACTACGTTTTGCCTTGGCGTTTGTTTTACTTTTCAATTATGAAACGCAATAAAACTAAAAGTTCTTGAATGCGTCAAAGAATTTCAAAAATTATTTTGTCTGATACTCTTTTTTTTGTTTTTTATTTTCTTTCCTTTTTTATTTTGAAACTTTTTTAATCTTAGTTTTATTTTAATTTTTCGTTTCGTTGTTTTCGATTTTCGTTTGTTTCATTTTTCAGTTAACAAAAGCGGCGAAACTGAAATTTCAACAAATCACACAAATCAGAAAATTTCAAAAATTCTTTTGTCTGGTACTCTTTTGTTTTTCGTCTTACTTTTGTCTTTTTTGTTTTGGCACAATAATTGATCCTTATTTTGTTTATTTTATTTTTATTTTGTTTTATTTTATGTTTTGTCTTAGCTCTGTAGTCTGTAGTTTTACTTTCGGGATTATCATTTGCTTTTAGTTTTATTTAAAATTTTATTTTGTCCGATACCCTTCATCTCCCTTCCCTTTTCATCTTCTTTTCTTTTTTATTTTGACACGCATAAAATCGATTTTTTAATTTTTCTTCTAATTTTCAGTTACCTTTTCATTTTTAACGTTTCACTTCTTTATTTTCAATATTTCAGTTTTGTCGTAGCTTTCGATCGTCTTTTGTTTTGGTTCTCGATACTCTTTCGTTCTTCATCTTCTTTTCTTTTTTATTATTTTGACATAAAAATCGACCTTTAATTTTTCTTTTAACTGTCAATTACCTTTTCAATTTTTTGGTTTTTGTCTTAGCTTTCGATTGTCTTTTATTTTGCCTCTGGATTTTCATTTGCTCACGTTTCTGTTTTTCACTTTGTACTTCTATTACCATTTTTTCCTTTCTTCGTTTCTTTTTTCTTTTGATTTTTGATGAACTCTTCTTTTTTCAATTCTGTGATGATGATCTTTTCGTTGCTTTTCTTTCGTTTGTTTTTTCTTTGCGACATTGCACTTTTTTCAGTTTGAAAACAACTTTGTTAAATAAAAAAAAATCGATCGTTTTAAACCAAAAAAAAAACAAACGACATTCGTTCCTGCCTTTAAGATAACTACCCTTCGCTTGTTTTTAAATTTAGTTTGACCTAGTTTTCCACTGTGAGTGTTTTAGAGATAGAGATAGAGACTGATCATCTTTTATTTTTATTTTTTTTTCCCTTTGCTTTGAAAAACCGTTTCTCTTTTGTTTTACGTCTTTTGCTCTTTACTTCAGGGTATGCAATTACATCTTTTTAATGCAGCCAGATGAAAGGGTGGAAGATTTCTGTATTTATCTGGGTCACCTTCACTAGTATTTTATTAGTGAAGGTGAAAGTGTAGGTACGGTTTCACACACCCACCCAGACCAATGGATCAAAATTAAGGCTAAACATCCAGAATCATTTAGGCCAATGACAATCGGTTGTTATAAATACTGTAACTGTCTGTAACAAGTTACGTTTTTTAATTTTCGACATTTGTGTCGCGGTCAAACTTTCTTAAGTTCAAGGCAAAACTGTGTGAATTTCTCTTTCCGACCGCTCAATAATATCAAAGGTTAGAATTATAATTTTATAAAAACTCGAAGTGACCGTCGTCTTCGTGTTAATCAGTTAATCAATATCCTGTTTAATGAAAACCACCGCTCAGCCATTCAGTGAATTAAGATTCAAGCTGTATTAACCACAAACTGTTTCTTCTCCTTCCTGAATTGCATTGTAAATAAGTAAATATAATTTTATTGAAAATATGCAACATCACATTTAAAAAAAGTTAATCTTAATCATCGCAGTTTGAATATTCTGAAATTTATTAATATTTTTGTAAGAACTTATATTACATGGATTTTTTTCTTGACGATGTAACTGAAAAATCGTTTCCAGATGAAACTCTTGCAAAAGGCCGCAAGTCTCTAACGTCATTTGTTCGGAAGATATTTGCGTTTGTTTGAAGTACTGCTGCAGCGATAATTTTTCTTGAAAAAAGTTCAATAACGCGAAAACGGTTTGGATTAGACGCTATATGTGGTACATAAAGTCACATTAAAATTCAATCCGGAATCCGAAAATGTAAAAATATCTAGGGTGTTCCATTTGAAATAACGAAGTGACATAACGCCCAGACCAAACAAAACACTCTGTATACACCAACCTAATCTTAAAATGTGCTGCGCATAATACCAAGTAACTTTAATTCGAAGCAATTTTTTGTAAGATGAGTAACTAGAGAGATATGAAGGTAGCCGCCTAAAGTGAAACACCCTGTATGTATGTGGAGGTCGAAATGTTCGCATATTTTGACGTCATCAATGAAATATTTGGTTTGCATTCAAAATTATTGCCGCAAGTCTCTAACGTCATTTGTTCGGAAGAAATTTGCATTTGTTTGAAGTACTGCTGCAGCGATAATTTTTTTTGAAAAAAAGTTGAATAACGAGAAAACGGTTTGGACTAGACCCTATGTGTGGTATACAAAGTCACATTAAAATTCAATCCGGAATCCGAAAATGTAAAAATATATAGGGTGTTCCATTTGAAATAACGAAGTGACGTAACGCACAGACAGAACAAAACACTCTGTATATACCAAACTAATCTTAAAATATGCTGCGCATAATACGAAATAACTTTCATTCGAAGCAATTTTTTGTAAGATGAGTAACTGGAGAGATATGAAGGAAGCCGCCTTAAGTAAAACAGCCTGTATTTATGTAGAGGTCGAAATGTTCGCATATTTTGACGTCATCAATGAAATATTTGGTTTGCATTCAAAATTATTGCCGCAAGTCTCTAACGTCATTTGTTCGGAAGAAATTTGCATTTGTTTGAAGTACTGCTGCAGCGATAATTTTTTTTGAAAAAAAGTTGAATATCGAGAAAACGGTTTGGACTAGACCCTATGTGTGGTATACAAAGTCACATTAAAATTCAATCCGGAATCCGAAAATGTAAAAATATCTAGGGTGTTCCATTTGAAATAACGAAGTGACATAACGCACAGACCAAACAAAACACTCTGTATATACCAAACTAATCTTAAAATGTGCTGCACATAATACGAAGTAACTTTCATTCGAAGCAATTTTTTGTAAGATGAGTAACTGGAGAGATATGAAGGAAGCCGCCTTAAGTAAAACAGCCTGTATTTATGTAGAGGTCGAAATGTTCGCATATTTTGACGTCATCAATAAAATATTTGGTTTGCATTCAAAATTATTGTTAATACATTTTTATTGCATAATTCTTTTCTGAATAGTTCAAGGGGGGAAGGAGGGGAGGAGATTATTCATAATGGGGCCAGCTCACCGAGTTTTAAAATTCGATTTCTTTCTAGAAAAAAACGTATTTTGTCGTTAAAATTTGTATTATGTCGATTTAACGCTTAAATAGTATTAATAATAGTAATATTAATAATAAATTAAGCTGAAGAAAAAACATGAAAAAATAAATAAAATAAATTTTAATTTTTAATTTAAAACTTTTTTCAATTTATTTATTTTTTTGTTTTTTTAGAATATAATGCTATCGTCTTATTTGTTGTTATTGATTGATTTATCGAATCGAGCCAATCTCACAGTGGTTTCGAATTAATCAACTTATTCTCGTTTCGTTTGTTTTCATACTTATTACGATCGCCGTTTGCTTATTTTGTTTTTCTTTTGTCGATCGTCATTTGTTTTTCTTTCTCTCTTTCTCTCGTTGAAGTTATTCATTTTTGTTTATTTTTTCTTTTTTCAATTTCATTCACATTTTTCCAAAAAGACGAAAACGTTCTTCGTTTTTGTTTTTATTTCATTTGTCTTATGTAAGTAATTTTGAATCAAAAACTTTTTGGACTCTGTAAATCATTGCAATCGTCTGTTTTTTTTGTTTTTTTTTAATTCTTTAGAAAAATTCCGTGTTGAAAATACCAACCGTATTATGATTATCATTTGTCTTTCTTTTTTGTGAATTTCGTTATGTTATGCACTTGAATATTCAACGTTAACTATTTTTTAAAAGAAGTAAATTTAATATATAAAATTTTTAATTTTTTACTTTTTCTCGACTGTTAAAAACGTTCTTAATTTTTTTTTCCTTTTCATTTGTTCACTATTTTTTATAATGTAAATAATTATGTATTAATCCGATTATCAAAAAAAAGTAAAAAATTTACCTTAACATGTGTACCTTTTTGGAGTTTCTTTTTTTTTGTATCTTCGTTCTCGCAAACTGTTGCGATTGTCTTTTGTTTTCCCTTTTTTCCTTTCCTTCATCCGTCAATTTCGATTTGACTGTTTATAATTAATTACTCTTTTTTTTGAGAATTTTTAAATTTGCAATTTTTGAGTTTTTATCGTGCACAACTAAATATAAAAGAAAGAGAAAAAAAATTTACCGCTCTTTAAAGTCCAAATTATACTCCAAGCAAACATACGATTCTGAAGATAAAATCGTACATAAAAGGTACGAACTGCTAAAACAATCATATGGTTGGCAACATTGCAGCTGAGCTGCAGCATAACAAGCACCGCCCAGTGACAATATATGTCATCCCGAACTCTACTTATATGCCTTATATGCTAGACTAGAAACATTTTAGAAGGGCTTGGGGCGTCCTACAACACATGAATCTCTTAAAATCTGTAGTATTAAATTGTTAATTAAATATCCCTTATATTTGTATTTGCTTTTTAATTTTTTTAGTTAATTTATGTGCAATTAACACCGATGAATTTAACATAAAAATTACTAAATGCGCGATCCTATGTAATATTTCCCCATGCGACGCTAATCAAATCTGTTTTGAAGTCGATTTCAATTTTATGTTTTTATGTCAGCGAGAAAAGACGTCCGCTCGGCTCAAAAAAAATCTCGCAAATTTTCTTTGAAATGATTTGTTCGTATGTCGTACTCGTATTCGTAAAAGTCGACAAATATTATTTCGATTTAACTTGAATGCGCTGAACTGCCGAGATCTCTGTAAAAAAATCGTATACGTTCTAGGAACGTCCGGAATTTCCCGGACTGTGATAATAAATCAGCAGCGTGCATTCAACTGAAATAAATAAATTTATTCAGAATGACGACCTAAATAAAAATACATCGCAGCAAGACCTAAAGAAGGAACAAACACAAAGAACAAAGCCCTGACTTTTCTTATGACCTTTGTATTTTTAATAACCAAGTCAATCAGAGCATAATAAAAACAACATTCTGTTATCACTATCACTGGAGTTCAGTTCAGGTCGATGATGACGATGTACATGCGTGGGTTTTCCCGAATCATCATAACACAGCCGTGACGTTTAAAGTTCTCGAAAATAATATTTTATTAGTTCAAGGCAGTCCCATCTCCCTTACACGTTCTGCCTGCCACGTTGCCCATGTTCTTACTTCTAATCAGTCACCTGTATGCTGTGAATTGAAAAAATGGGCTGAAAATGTTCTGGAATTTTTAATATTTACAACAAATTTGTCTGCGCTACACGCGCTTTTTTCTTTCGTATAAAAATGTAGCAAAAATATTTTTATAAGCAAGGCCCGGGAGGCTTGTGGGGTTTAAAGTCTGAACTCTGAACTTTTACGTGTTTTCTGCCGATTATAATATGTTGCTTTTTTGACGACTGTAACTATGCCCACTGTTACAAATAAATATCTATCATATATCTATATCTATCATATATCTATCAACTCCTAGGGTAGATATTGAATTTCTTTGATTTAACGGGCGCAAGGTGACTATTCCGCCACTGAATATTGTTCAGGTACTGTACAGTGTGTGGCCCCGATTGAAATTTTAAGTCCATTCTACACATAGCGAAGTCAATCCGGGGACACACTGTGTAACAGTTTTCGCGCACTAATTAGGCCATTCACACAAAAAATACCACAAGCTTCCTGGCCCTTGATTATCAGTCAATAGATTGAGTAAAAATTACAACGGAAAAATAAAAACCACATGAATTACGCCCGATGTGTCAAGGTCAACCCAACCCAATTTCCCTCCTAAAGGATTAAAAATAAATTGAAACAAATATTGTAAAAATTACAAAAAAAAACTCAAGTCCGTCAAATCTCAAGGTAAATTCAACCCAACTTAATCTAACTCTACCCGAATAGAAACATAACAAAACGAAAATTAGCAACGTATTAAAAAAAGTGAAATCTTTTCAAAATCAACTCAATATTGCTAAACTCAACCTGAACAAGTCCAATCCAGTAAAGGAATTTAAAAAAATAAAAAATGTAATTAATTTTAATTAATTGCTCAAATTGCTAAAGTAGCCTCAAGGTCAAACCAACCCAATTGAACTAAACTAAATTATCGATAGACTGGGTGAAGAATTCAATTCAACCCAACATAAGCTCAACTCAATATTGCTAAACTCAACCTGAATAAGCCCAATACAATAAAAGAATTTAAAGAAATTAAAAATTTAAAAATTTTAATTTAATTAACAAAATAAAAATCTTTTCAAGGTCAACTCAATATTGCTAAACTCAACCTGAACAAGTCCAATCCAGTAAAGAAATTTAAAAAAAATAAAAAATTTAATTAATTTTAATTAATTGATTAAGTCTAAAGCAGTCTCAAGGTCAAACAAACCCAATTGAACTAAACTAAATTATCAATAGACTGGGTGAAGAATTCAATTCAACCCAACATAAGGTCAACTCAATATTGCTAAACTCAACCTGAATAAGCCCAATACAATAAAAGAATTTAAAGAAATTAAAAATTTAATAATTTTAATTTAATTAACAAAATAAAAATCTTTTCAAGGTCAACTCAATATTGCTAAACTCAACCTGAACAAGTCCAATCCAGTAAAGGAATTAAAAAAATAAAAAATGTAATTAATTTTAATTAATTGCTTAAGTCTAAAGTAGCCTCAAGGTCAAACCAACCCAATTGAACTAAACTAAATTATCGATAGACTGGGTGAAGAATTCAATTCAACTCAACATAAGGTCAACTCAATATTGCTAAACTCAACCTGAATAAGCCCAATACAATAAAAGAATTTAAAGAAATTAAAAATTTAATAATTTTAATTTAATTAACAAAATAAAAATCTTTTCAAGGTCAACTCAATATTGCTAAACTCAACCTGAACAAGTCCAATCCAGTAAAGGAATTTAAAAAAAATAAAAAATTTAATTAATTTTAATTAATTGATTAAGTCTAAAGCAGTCTCAAGGTCAAACAAACCCAATTGAACTAAACTAAATTATAGATAGACTGGGTGAAAAATGAAATAAATCTTTTTTAAGTTCAACTAAATACAACTAGACTCAACCTGAATAAACCCAATTCAAGAAAAGAATTAAAAAAAATAAACTCGTTGCAAATTAAGTCTAAAGAAATTTCAAGGTCAAACCAAGGCAATTGAACTCAACCAAATTATTAGTCGATAGACTGGGTTAAAAATTATAACATAAAAAAATAAAGACTACATAAAATGTGTCAAGGTCAACCTAACCCAGTTTCGCCCAGAGGAGGAATTAAAATTAAATAAAAATAAATGAGAACAAGAATTGTAAAACTACAAAAAATGCAGCAGATCTCAAGGTCAATCCAACCCAACTTAATCTAATACTACCCAATCCAAGTAAACACTTAAACATTTAAAGAATTAAAACTCAAATAAGTAAAATCTTTTTCAAGGTCAACTCAGTATAACTGAACTCAATATAAATAAGTCCAATCCAATCCAAGAAAACAATTTAAAAATAAAACGAAAAAATTCAAACTCGCAAATTAAATAATCTCAAGGTCAAATGAACCCAGTTGAACTCAACACAATTGTTAGGCGATTGTGGGGGTGAGAAATTATAACAGAAAAAATAAAAGCCACGTAAAAATTAGGTACGAATTGTTAAGGTCAACCTAACTCATTTCCCCTCAAAACAAGTACAAAATTAAGTATAAAAATAAATTAAAGCTATAAAAATAAAATATTACAAAAAGCTCAAATCCAACAGGTCTCCCAACCCAACTCGACTCAATCTAACTTAACCTAAGCAAAAGTTTAAAAACTCAACCTAAGCAAAAGTTTAAACAATTTATTAAAAGTTTAAAAAATTAAAAACTCAATTGAGAGTGTATACAATCTTTTTCATCGCAAATCCAACTGAACCCAAATAAGCCCAATTCAGGAAACGAATTTAAAAAAATGTGAAAATTAAAAATTACAAAGTCAAACAGATTTGAAAGTTACAAAAGCGAAAAACTCAACACAATTCAACCGAACATAACCTAAATAAGCCCAACTCAAAAAAAGAATTTAATAAAAATGTGAAAATTAAAAATTACAAAGTCAAACAGATCTCAAAATCAGCCCGACTCAACTTAACTCGGCCCAACTGAAGCAAAACTTAAAAAATTAACAATTTATTAAAAGTTTAAAGAATTAAAAGTCAAAATTAAGCATGATCTTTTTCAGTGTTAATTTTAACTTAATCTGTTTGAACCCAGCCTAAGTACACCCAACTGAAGAAAAGAATTTGAAAAAATTAAAAAGTTTGTCGATTAAATTTTTTTAGTAATTAAACTCAATGCGAATCAAGTCCAAGCAATCTCAAGGTCAAACCATCCCAACTTAACTGAATCTAAATAAGCTCAACTGGCCCAACTTAAGGAAAAAATTAATAAATTTGAAAATTAAACAAATAGAGTCCAAAGCAAGCTCAAGGTTAAACCAACCCCAACTGAATTCAAACTAGAAAGGCTCAACTAAAGAAGCGAGTTAAAAAAATATAAAAATCAGAAAATTATTAATTATTTAAAAAAACTTAAACCCAAGATCAAACCACTGAACCGAACTGAACTCAACCTAAGTAAGCCCAACTTAAAAAAAAATTAATGAAAACGAAAATTAAGCAAATAACGTCCAAAGCAATCACAAAATCAAACCAACCCAAATGAATCAACCTAAACAAGCTCAACAGAAGAGACGAATATTTAACAAATAAAAACACTGTAAAGTTATTAAAAATTGAAAAAAGACTTAAACTCAATGCAAATCAAACCCAGCAATCTCAAGGTCAAACCAGCCCAACTGAACCCAACATAAACAAGTCCAACTGAAAAAGCGAATTGCCTAAAATCTCGAGCTCAAAATTCATTATTTTCGTAAGGCCCAAAATGAACCCAAAAAAAAATAAAAATTGGAGTTTTTTTTAAATTGCAGATTTGATTGAACTAAAAAAATCATCCAAAAGATGATCGATGTACGCTCCCCATTTTTAAAAGACCTTGAAGCGTTTGCCCTCTAAGGAGGAGACTACGGCCTGGCCTTTTTTATCTTCTTGTAAATTTATCTTCTCTGCAATATCTTTAGAAACCACTGTCAATACAATTGACATCAAGAAGGATTTTATAGGGTAGATAAATTTACAAGGCGGTGAAAAGACCGGACTTAAACAACGGAAAAATTAACAGGGTTTCCATTTAATTTGAAGGTGCGAGTTGGCTTGGATTGGTTTGGTTTGAATCGAAACAGCAATCATCCTAATTTATTCGTTTTATGGGGTAGATAAATTTACAAGGAGGTGAAAAGACCGGACTTAAACAACGGAAAAATTAACAGCGTTTCCATTTCATTTGAAGGTGCGAGTTGGCTTGGGTTGGTGTGGATCGCAGCACCAATCATCCTAATTTATTTGTTTTATGGGGTAGATAAATTTACAAGGCGGTGAAAAGACCGGACTTAAACAACGGAAAAATTAACAGGGTTTCCATTTAATTTGAAGGCGCGAGTTGGCTTGAGTTGGTTTGATTTGTATCCAAACACCAATCATCCTAATTTATTTGTTTTATGGGGTAGATAAATTTACAAGGCGGTGAAAAGATCGGACTTAAACAACGGAAAAATTAACAGGGTTTCCTTTTAATCTGAAGGTGCGAGTTGGCTTGGGTTGGTTTGGTTTGAATCGAAACACCAATCATCCTAATTTATTCGTTCGGGATTCAAAATTGACTTTTGTAAAATATTGTACACACATACTTAGGTCAAAACTTGAAAATGAATTTTCAGTGACGTTTGGAACAAGTAACGGACAAAGGAGTCCCAACGAAGTATGCACCACAATAAATAAATGTCCGTCGGCCGCGGGTCAAAGCCTCAGCTACCTCCAAAGTATACAATGCGGAAGAGACGGATCGAACTTGAAGGTCTGGTGCAAAGTCCCTTGCGTCACACCCGACTACAAAAACGGTAATAATCCCCCCCCCCCCATCCCCCCAAATTCAACACCGAACTTAATTTACTAAATTTGCAGGTGTCTGTACCCCTTGGCTCTTGTGCAACCCCTTCCAGAACCTCATCAAACAATTCGGAAAGCTGAACGCAGAGGCCAAGGCCTACTTACAAAGGTTCCGATGTGAGACGACGACCGTACCAACGGAAGTCCACGTTTGCTGCACTGAAGGAACGACTGACGTGGCCCAAGGGGACGCGGGCAGCACAAGCGAAGAAACCTGCGGTTTACAGGACGACCAATTCAAGGTCGTCGCAGGAACTGAGGCCCAGCTCGGCCAGTTCCCTTGGCTGGCACTTTTGCAATACAGGAGTAAGGGCCAGCTCGAATTCAAATGTGGAGGAACCCTAATCAATCGCAGATATGTCCTTACAGCAGCTCATTGCACCGGTGGTTACGGGGGAACGCTGTAGGTCTTCTATTTATTTTTTTCGTTTGGAACCCCCAAAGTAACCTCCTTGCTTTTAGGGTTAACGTGGTTCTAGGAGAGCACGACGTAAGATCGAAACGAGATTGCGTCCAAGAGTATTGCTCGGTTGCCCAAACGATTCGGGTCGAAGACACAATCCAGCATCCTGATTGGGTCACCGCCGCAAGTCAGTTTGCCCACGACCTGGCGTTGGTGCGCCTTTCAAAAGACGCACAATACGATGGTGATTGAAATCAAGTGCATATTTTCGACATTTTTTTTTTCTAAATTGTAATAAACTTTTAGTTTTCGTCCAGCCGATTTGCCTGCCCCCCAAGGACTATTCGGCCAAACTCTACGACAACTTCACGGTTGCCGGTTGGGGCCAAACTGAAACCAGTACGTCACCTGCGATTGGTTTGAAAAAAAAAAAATTCTGCAATTTTGATTTTTTCCAGGTGTCTCCAGTAATGTAAAGCGTTACGCCTCCATCTTATTGCAAAAAAGGGATTTGTGTTTGAGGACGATCCCCCTTCCTTTGGTTCAAGGTCAAATCTGTTTGGGGGGTGGATCGGCCGATAGCTGCAAGGGAGATTCCGGCGGCCCCCTTTTGAAGGGCAAGGTCGTCGATGGGCGGGAGGTTTGGTCGATTATTGGGGTCGTCTCTTTCGGATACAATAGTCCTTGTGGAACGCTTGGACGACCCGGGATTTACACTTACGTTCCCGAATACGTCGACTGGATCAAACAAAACAGTAGATATTAGGATACGTTACAAACTTTTTTTTTCTCCTGTTTTTACCTTAATTTATTTTCTCTTATTACCTGAGTAAGTAAAAACATTGTATAACAAACGTGTGAACCTTTCCAATACAACGATTTTATAAAATGTGGTGGTTTTGCGTTGACAATTCGTTTGTAAAGTAGCCAATGATGAATGAATGATAAATGCAATTGTCACTCACAAGGGGCTACGATCCTGGAACTTAAGACAACAGTGAATAAGGATCTTATTTGACAAACTGTTTGAACACCTTGATCTCACTCTTTTTCCCAACATTTACTTACCAAAACTGAAAAACGCAAAACGCTTCTTGAAGAAAAACACTACTTAAACATGGTGACCATTGTCTACTAACGGAATCAATACTGAAACAGTCCTGGTATTCCTGATGACTTCCTAAATCGATGGGCATCACTGCCTGCCTGTGCATTAGCAAGATATTGTGCTGTGGAAATTAACTTCAGCACAATGCCTGCAGCTCAGTTGTGAAGGGCGTGGGAATTAGTATACGCAAAACATTGGCCGTCACTTAATTTTAACCAGAAAGAAAGAAAGAGGGGAATACCTCAACTTTTTATCTACACACACGAAAACTGCAAGTGAATAATTCAGAAAGGCGATAAACGGAGCCCCAAATTTAAATTGAAACGACGTTATACCTATGCCTCGGCAAGGTGCTGTGCTTTGGCTTCAACACTATGCCACTAACTCAATCGTGACGGGCGTGAGGAGAAGAGATACGCGCGAGAACATTAATTTTAACCAGAAATACGCTTCGTTTTCACAAAGGCGATAAAGGGGCCCTACATTTCAATTAAAACTATATTTAAATATCAACAAGAGAATATAACGAAACAGATTCGCTTTCGCTTAACAAGAGTTACAAATTAACTCTAGTGTAATTTGATACTGTTAACCCTTCCACTTACTACTACGCGGTGTTGTCCGCTGAAGGATCAGTCAGGTTGGGGTCCGTCTGCCAAGGCGATGACCTTGAAGGCTTGACAGTTCTGCAGCAAAGCTGGTCGGTCTCAGAGTCTAGCTTCGGTTTAATTCCAAAATCAGACTCTACGACACGAACTAAACTTGACAATACCGGAAACTGAAATTGGAGCAGAGACGCCGTGTGTCCAAAGCCGGAACTAGAAGTTCGGTACACGAAAATTGGATTCGTCAAGGATTAGACACCGACACTGAACAAAGTGTCTTCAAGGCTTCGAAAAAAACACAGAAAATTTGGGAAAACCTGTGTTTTATTCAAAGGGCTTTTTGGGAATCCCCGGTTACTTCAGAGATTCATTTTTACATCGTTTTGCGCTCCCTCTTAAGACACGTCCGCCGCACCAAGATTTTTCTTCATCACTTTGTTTATTGTTTTTACACATATTATTAAGTTGCTTTTTGTTTGAGTTTATTTTTTTTTCTTTTAATTTTGCATATTTTATCTATTTTCTTTTTTATTTTTGAAATTGACATTTCCATCCAATGTATCGAAAATCGATGTTATTTTCGCCACATCCATTTTGAACTCAACATCGATCGGGGTGGGTATAGCGAATAAAGAACGTTCGGTATATCCACCCCGAATACTTCCCCCCCATTTAGCTGTAGCCTACACATGTACATGATATTGTATGCAATAATAAATAATACTTTCTTTTCGCATAATTAATTATTCACTATATAACTTTACTTGCGTTTGCAGCTATCAATGTTTCCGAAAACTCCAGCGTTTTCCAATTTTTTCTAGGCTAGACATTTTTCCGTAAATTTTCAAACAGTGACCGAACGTACTTGACCACGTGACCTTCACGACGATGCAAGCTGGGGGCTTATTTTTCTATTCTCCGAGACACTAATGGCAAAGCGCGGTCTTGGGCGCAGAGTATCCCACGCCGCCCTGAGCCCATCGCCAGTAATGATAATGTGTCTCACGTCCCCCTGAGACATGGACACCGAAAACGGGGTCACCCCCCACTGCACCACACCTGCCTGGGAGAAGATCGAACAACGACGGCTTACTAACCAGGCCTTGAACGCAAATTATACAGTATGTCCCCGGATTGAGTTTACAAAACGGACAAAAAAGTTTATTTTTAATCTTACAGAAAAAATACCAAAGGAAAAAAGTTTTGCTTGATTTACAATGAACTTATCTGTAATAAAAATTTCAATATTAGTACAGTGTGTTCTTAAAATCGAAAACAAAATCAATATTTTTAATAGTTCGAGCGTTTTTTTTTTTTTTGGAAAAATTAAAATTAAACTTTTTTCCCTCTTGTAAACTCAATTCGCGGATATACTGTATAGCCATTACTTGACTACGCCCCAAATTCAACATTGAAGCCGTCTGCCCAATCACACATATCGCGTGACCAGCTCGGAGACGAAATGAAACTGCACCGGCCGGAGCTCCTTTGAACTTTACCGATAGAGAAAGCCGACACAAAGGTTCGCTATTAAAGCGCGAAAAAAACTCGGCGGTTTGTTTAATGGTAGGTAGCGCATTGAATTGCGTGGTATTGCTAGATAGAGTTTGCGCAAACCCATCGTTGCATTATAAATGCAATCGTTATAAAATAGAAAATGCCGTTATAAAACAGAAAAACCGCTTGAAAACGAACGGTATTAAAAAACTGTCTAAATTTAAGCAAAATATCTTTTTTAAATTTTGTTTTTTTTTCTTTCTGCTTTGAAATATTAACAGCTTTTTCTGATTTATAGCGACGCATTTATAACATAACGTATTTATAACATAACGAAAAATACGTTAAAGCGGCCTCCTTTGAAATCCGCCGACAAACACGCCGCCGCTCTTGCAGCTGTTGTTCAAAACAACATCATAACAGAGATGCAACGTGAATTTGATCTTAAAGCGATATACCTATTGAAGAACCTCTTAAGGAAGGGCGCGAGATGTAAATTGCGCCAAAATAATCCACCGTTTTCTAGAATGTCAGACATGTACACCAAAGAAACACATTCAATAAACGAAATCTTGCACCGTAACAACGTTTGACAGATGACAGTTATTGTCAAACCTGTAACCTAATAACCTTGTAACCTAAGAACGTGACATTTCTCGTTGGCCTAATAAAAGACCTGCTCTCGATGTACTTTTTAATTAATTTAACACCTGACATAAGTAGAAGATTTGAAGTTACTGTAAAGGATAGATTAGTTCTGTCAATGGACTCTTTCGTTTGCGTTCGTCCAGTTTGCTGTTAAGTCGTAAGAGAAATCGGATTTATGGCAAGTAATAACATTTTACCATCATCTAGTACTTTAGTTTGTACGTACATAAAAGTAAACATCACAATTGTATTTCCTATAACTTATGAACATTCGACACTTTACTCGTTTTACGCCGTTCCTGGTTGACGCTGGCAGACGATAGATAATTCCAGGACGCCGAAATCCCAGCATTCCTCTGCTCTTCGTTGCGAATGCTGTCCAGGAAATCGGTGATCGCTGGTCCCGACGACGTCTTCATCTTGCTCTCGCTGATTGTCTTGATTTTATCGTAGATGGCGTACTTTCGCTCGTCTTGTGGTCTCAAGTTGCCGTTCATCTTCATCGAAAAATACACGTACTCCAAAAGTCCGTTGCTCTTCACCAAATAGTCCCTTTGAGACAACCTCATGAGCCTTTCCTTCTCCTCAGACTCGACGATCATTTGCGGCTCGAAAGAATGGGAAATGTGCTGCTGGGTTGAAGAAGAAGAAGGCACCGATAGAAATGATTTTCTCACAACGGTCGCGCTAGGAGGCTGTGATTCTGCTTTGGGTTTCGTAGGAGGAGGTTTCAGTGGGGGCACCCTTTTCGCAGCCTCAATCTTCGCCCGCTGGTGTATTTCATCCCTGAAGGCGGTCTGAGCGGATTCCCTCGCTTTGCTACAAGCTGTATCGCAGTACAAGGAGCTTTGACCTTGGTGGAAAAATTTTTCGTAGTACTGGTCTCCGCTTGTGGTAGGAAACACCAGCCTGAATCCGCCCCTTTGCTTCATTTCTTGCCGGTAATAGTCGGTGAAGTTTTTGGGCTCGATCGGTACGTTATTGGAACCTTGAAGCAAGCGTTCCCTGACGCGCTTCTTGTCTTCCCTGATGACCTTCCTCTTGTCGCAGCTCGCCAGATTAAGCATGGCGAACATGTCGCCGAGTAGGGCTTCTTTAACTTCGCAATCCAGTTCTGTGTCCGTGTGGAAGCTAGGCGAGTGATTGACTTCGAGGATTTGGGGGTTTAACCTCTTATCCAAGATGATGTCCATTCCGAGCAGCTCGCAACACGCAGGGATGATATCGTGGTTGGGAAAGCAAGCGATGTAACTGTGTTTCAGGATGGGCCAAGCCGACATGATTGTTTTTATTATGACCTCATCGATGTTGCGCCAGAGTTTCTCGACGTCGTGCCCCAAATTTCTCAAGTAGCTGTGAAGCCAGGTCAGTTTCCTTTTGCTGCCAGCCTCGTTATCGACGGTGTAAGTCCGACTGTGTTTGTTAACGGCGTAATTGGTTAAATGCATGAAGACGTTCGATACGTTAACGCCAGTGGGCTCTTTATAACGACTGGTAGCGAACCTGACCAGGCCCTCCCTGTGGATGTAGATTCTTAAAGGGTCGCAAGAGGTGATCAAAGTGTAAACCCTCAAATCGAACTTGTAGCCATCTATGAGGTATGGTCTTGAGATGTACACCTGACATATCACGCGATCTGACGGCTTGATGTCCTTCAAATTTTTCGTTATCATAATTCCACGGCCTTGACTTCCAGCGTCTGGTTTGAGTATGTAGGTCTTGTTCTTCCTGAGCCTGCCGTAAGTCAGGGCTTCCCCCAAGTCGGCGGGTAGGCACCAGGTTTTCGGGAAGAAGTTGTAGTCCTTGGGGAACAGCCGCTGCATTCGATTTAAATTTCTGGCCAGCAAATCCTTTCGACATATCTCCAGCATTCCGGGGAAATGATTGATTTTCTGAAAGCGCTTCATCTCTTTGCAGCGCTCGATCGAAATCGAAAGGTCCGTCCAGTACAAGTTCCAGTTGTCATTCTCGCTGGACTCCTTGAAGCCAAACTTGCTGCAGATCCTTCTCACCACGTCGTACCTGCAGTTCGTCAGGCACACGGTGATCGTCTTCTTCCTCTTCTTCTTCTCGGTGGTGCGGATGGGCTCGGATTTGGCGGCGGCGGCGGCCTTAACCTTCGCTGCTGGCTCCTTCTTCTCATCCTTGTGCTGCTGCTCTTTGATGATGGCCTTTGGCTCGCTGTCAGATGACCAACTTGAACTCTCACTCTGCAGCACCGGTAGGCTTACACTGGACACGTCAATCATCACAGGCTGTCGGACGGGAATTTATTTTTCTCAACATTTCAATTTACGTGGCATTTACGGATGAAAAAATTACACCTGGGTACTTTGACAGACACAGTGTTATTTTTTCGAAACTGTCACGAACACTTTTGTTTAAGCGCAATTGCCGCACGCGAACTTTAAACCCCTTCGAGTTAGATGGGGGGCAAAAGCTCGTGCGAAAAAGGATCGCGATTGATCAATAACACATGCGACACATTTCTTTTTTATTTATGGGGATGAGAATATAACCTTATCCTCATAAAAGTTTAAGCAACGTTTTTTTTTTTTTTTTTTTGAAGTACGAACGAACGGAAAGGAATTCCATTGGATTATGCGACGACTGTTGTCCAATCCATTATTTTGAAACTTTCGAAATTGCCGCCATTTAGGCCTTGGGGTTGATTTGGATTGGGGACCATTTAGGTCAATGATTTTTCATGTTTTTCTTTGGGGTTCCTCTTTCATCCTTCTATCTCTTTCTTCTCCTAATATTTCAAGGAGTATTCCCAGACGAGAGAAATTCATCTGAGAAATTTCTACGCTGAGGATTTGCCTTACATTTTTTTTTGTTGTTTAAAAACTTATTACTGATTCATTGAATTCATTTACATAACCGGCGAGGGAATTTCTCTATTAACACGAATAATAAAATTAAACTAAAGTATGTTAATTGGACCGTGAGTGTATTCTGTTTACCTCCAAGGTAATATAGGCGAGATCTGATTCGAAGATTGCTCTATAGTCTGTCGACGTACGGCATTCATAACATGCTGGTTTACTCGTTGGTGTTCGTTTCTTGTTTCGTGCAGATCGAACCAGGTATGAAAACCAGTATTTTCTTTTTTTACCAAAGTACAGCCACATCAGGTTCACGCCATAAAAGAAATTCTGAACGGAAGAAAAATATTTTTTTTTCAGTGAATGATGAATGTGGGAAGCAAATGTTTGATAATGACCGAATTTATGGGGGTGTTGTCACGGAGCTGGGTGAATTCCCATGGTCGGCCTTACTCAAATACAGGACGCGTAAGTAAAGTTTAGAAATGTCTTTTCTTCTTTGAACCGCTTTACAATTTTATAGCAATTGGCATGAACGTTTGGCGTTTTCTGAGCTACTTTACGTTGCCTTTCTCTATACTTATTATCAGAACAGGTTCTAAGGAGTTTTACGCATTCGATAAGAAAATGAGTCGAGGAAAATATCCCGATAAAAATTGGGGATGTAACCGTTCGACTGTTATAATCAAATTAACCATCAGTGCCTCAGTAGATTTATGAGCGAGCGAAATTGATTTTTGAGTTCAAAGTCACGACAATTAAAGCAAGCTTCGATCTTAAAATGATCTCAAGCGTAAAAAAAATTACTCATATATGTGAAGGTAGGTTCACTAATGCGCCTGCCTGGTTTACTGAGCGATCATACATGTGGTGGAACAATGTACTGAGATTAACTCGATTGTGTTTTCCTAAAAGTCGAAAAAGCGTAAAATAATGGCTCGATTATAATAGGGCGTCAAAAGCAAGATGAATTTAATCAAACGCCTCAGTAAACTTCTGAACGAGGCCATTCCACTCAGCAGCAGTCAATGTTACATGTAAAAATTTAACCAAAAGTTCGATCGTAACGGTCTTTGAACCTGAAATGAATCTTGAGCATAACCCGAGCAAATTCGATCGTCCGTATCTCAGTAGCTTACTGAGCTGAGCGAGCTGAGGCATAGCGGTAGCCAATTTCTTTGGTAATTTTTAACTAACAACCTCGAAGCAGATCAAATTTGGATTAACTTAAATGATACGGTGTAAAAAATCGCTCAGTGATCTACTGAGCAAATCGACTCATTTAACCTTAAACTGGGGCTAAGAATTGCAGTAGAATTCAATTACACACTGTATAAATTAAGTTAAAAAAATATACACGTGAAAGTGATCTGAATTAATTCGATGATGTGTCTCAGGGGCTTACTGAGCAATCCGATCAAACATGTCTAACACTGAGCTGAGGAAAACTTTTTTTGATTTTTTTAACTTAACAGTCGAAAAAATTCTCGTGGAGTTGCTTTAAATGAGTTAAAGACAATTTTGAATAATAAAATTTTGCTGCCAACAGGTACTTTTTAGGAACTGTTTACTTGACTGTTTAATAACTCTTTCGAAAGCTTTCGAAGGTTCTTGGCTCAGAAACTGTACAAATAAATAAAATCACCTGCTCCTAGAGTCTTTGCGTAGATCATTTTTTTAAATATATTCCGATCAATCGCTTGATAATTTTAACTTTAACAACTTTGTAAAGTTACTTTGTATTCTTAACTCAAATTGCTCTGACAATAAATAAATAATTTTAACTAAATTAATTGTCTAACGAGCAATCACGGGGTGAGGTTCAGTTCTACCTACCTAAATGTTCTACCACCTAAAACCTGGCAAATATAAAATAGAACTACATGTACTAATTGCCTAAAATTAAAAAAAAATTAAAAAACAGTCAGGGAATTTATCCTGAAACAGGAAATATTTAAATGATTGTTTTGCTGTTGCGCCTGTACAAATGTAAAATTAATTGAACAACACGTATTTTTTTCTGCTTTTATATGTAGATACCTACGTATTTAATTAATTTAACTGCGGTATTAGAGGGCATTTTCTGTTGGCACTTGACGACATGAAGACTTGTTTTCTGTTTATTGTCTTTCTCTTGTGCATTTTCACAGTACAAATGGTAAGGGTTAACACAACAGTGCCCTCTATTAAAATAAACCAAATTCTGTGCGCGCAATCTTCTTTAAAAAAAAAATCGATGGTTTTGGTGTGTGGTTTGCAAATAAGTATGCTACATGGTGTTTGGGTTTTCGCACAGGAAATATAAATACGTATATTTTTTTTTGAAGAAGAAAGAACAGAGGTCTTGTGATATGAGATCCAAAAAATAAATAAATAAAATTACAAAACTTCCTTCGTTTGAATGATACGATGAGGTGATACGCATAGATTGACAATCGAGATCCACTACCACAACACCCTGTAGTGACGTCTCAGACCAAAACGATTAAGAAATTTGTATTTCAGTTCAGACAGCACGATTATAAAGTAATTCACCATCACGTCGAATTAGGATACGTAAATCACACTTTGATAGAAGGAACTATCAAGAATGTGAAACCAAACAGAACATACAGGGCGTACGATAGTGAACTTACATTGAAAATCGAATTAGATAGGGATGATTTTAAGGTAAACCAAAACAAAGAAGTGTTACTTATTTCAAAGCCATCATCACATTTCATTCTGAAGTATAAATTCCTCTAGGTACGAGTGCACACTTTCTATTTCCTAAACAGGGAATACAAAAGTTCACCGATACTGTTCGACTTCAAATTCTGCGAGGCACTAGACAATAATTTATTCGGCGTAAAAGAGATGGTGCAAAAAGTCGTATTGACGTGCCCGATTAAACCTGTAAGTGCACGAGGGTATGTTGTATTCTGCCTTAAACGAAGTTTTGCGTCCATTTCAGAGGCATTACACAATACGGAATTTTAACGTGCCCGACGAATCTTTACCGCCAAACGTGCCGGAAGGTAGTTATATGGTTCAATTTGTGGGTTTCTGGGGCACCAGTATCTTGTCTGAAGTCAAATGGTACGGAAGCGTGCAGTACAAGGTTAAGAGAGGAAACACTTTTTCGATTCAAAATACAAACGGAGGAATAAAAGAAAGACGTCGAAATTTACCACCACCCCTTTAATAATAAGTATTATTTTAATCCTGGTGTGCGTTATTGTACGTAATTTCATTGCAGTAATAAAGTTGTTTCGATAACTTAAAAAAAATGCTGAAGAATAATCTGCTTGCCAGGATATTAGGTGCTTTCTTTCACTTAAAATTTGAATCGTGCTTCGAATAGTTTGGACCCGACTTGAATTTCGTAGTTGTTGCAACAAAACACCTGACTTGAATTTTTGATTGGCAGTTCATTTGTAAATAACCACAATTCAATCCAAACAGGTTTTAAAAATAGAGCGTTTCAAAAAAAGAATTTCTGTTTTTGAATCAAAACACGTTTGGATCACCATTTTGTGGGCGAAAGAAAGCACCTATTGTCACGATAGAATTACTTGTATTATGTCAAAATTGAAGTTCAAGTGAGTACGATTTAGAAATATGTAAAGTCGGGATCAATTAGGTGCATACTGCAAATCCCTTACGCAGCAAAACGCGTCAACGAGTCACCAGTGCTTGCACGTTATTCCGCATTGCGTAAAAATGCAACGCGATTAGGTACTTTTAAGGAACTGTTTACTTAACTGTTTAATAACTCTTTCGAAAGCTTTCGAGGGTTCTTGGCTCAGAAACTGTACAAATAAATAAAATCACCTGCTCCTAGAGTCTTTGCGTAGATCATTTTTTTAAATATATTCCGATCAATCGCTTGATAATTTTAACTCTAACAACTTTGTAAAGTTACTTTGTATTCTTAACTCAAATTGCTCTGACAATAAATAAATAATTTTAACTAAATTAATTGTCTAACGAGCAATCACGGGGTGAGGTTCAGTTCTACCTACCTACCTGTTCTACCAACTAAAACCTGGCAAATATAAAATAGTACTGCATGTACTAATTGCCTAAAATTAAAAAAAAATTAAAAAACAGTCAGGGAATTTATCCTGAAACAGGAAATATTTAAATGATTGTTTTGCTGTTGCGCCTGTACAAATGTAAAATTAATTGAACAACACGTATTTTTTTCTGCTTTTACATGTACATACCTACGTATTTAATTAATTTAACTGCGGTATTAGAGGGCATTTTCTGTTGGCACTTGACGACATGAAGACTTGTTTTCTGTTTATTGTCTTTCTCTTGTGCATTTTCAAAGCACAAATGGTAAGGGTTAGCACAATAGTGCCCTCTTTTAAAATAAACCAAATTCCGTGCGTGCAATCTTTTCTTAAAAAAATCGATGATTTTGGTGTACGGTTTACAAATAAGTTTATTGCATGGGTGTTTGGGGGTTTTCGCACAGGAAATATAAATACGTATAGTTTTTTGAAGAAGAAACAACAGAGGTCTTGTGATATGAGATCCAAAAAAAAAAATTTAAATCACAAAACTTCCTTCGTTTGAACGGTACGATGAGGTGATACGCGTAGATTGATAATTGAGATCCACTACCACAACACCCTGTAGTAACGTCTCAGACTAAAACGATTAAGAAATTTGTATTTCAGTTCAGACAGCACGATTATAAAGTAATTCACCATCACGTCGAATTAGGATACGTAAATCACACTTTGATAGAAGGAACTATCAAGAATGTGAAACGAAACAGAACATACAGAGCATACGATAGTGACTTTACATTGAAAATCGAATTACATAGGGATGATTTTAAGGTAAACCAAAACAAAGAAGTGTTACTTATTTCAAAGCCATCATCACATTTCATTCTGAAGTACAAATTCCTCTAGGTACGAGTGCACACTTTCTATTTCCTAAACAGGGAATACAAAAGTTCACCGATACTGTTCGACTTCAAATTCTGCGAGGCACTAGAGAATAATTTATTCGGCGTAAAAGAGATAATGCAAAAAGCCGTATTCACGTGCCCGATTAAACCTGTAAGTGCACGAGGGTATGTTGTATTCTGCCTTAAACGAAGTTTTGCGTCCATTTCAGAGGCATTACACAATACGGAATTTTAACGTGCCCGACGAATCTTTACCGCCAAACGTGCCGGAAGGTAGTTATATGGTTCAATTTGTGGGTTTCTGGGGCACCAGTATCTTGTCTGAAGTCAAATGGTACGGAAGCGTGCAGTACAAGGTTAAGAGAGGAAACACTTTTTCGATTCAAAATACAAACGGAGGAATAAAAGAAAGACGTCGAAATTTACCACCACCCCTTTAATAATAAAACTTATTTTAATCCTGGTGTGTGTTATTGTATGTAATTTCATTGCAGTAATAAAGTTGTTTCGATAAATTAAAAAAAAATGCTGAAGAATAATCTACTTGCTACGATATTAGGTGCTTTCTTTCGCTTAAAATTTGAATCATGTTTCGAATAGTTTGAACCTGACTTGAATTTCGTAGTTGTTGCAACAAAACACCTGACTTGAATTTTTGATTGGCAGTTCATTTGTAAATAACCACAATTCAATCCAAACAAGTTTTAAAAACAGAGCGTTTCAAAAAAAGAGTGTCTGTTTTTGAATCAAAACACGTTTGGATCACGATTTTGTGAGCGAAAGAAAGCACCTATTGTCACGATAGAATTATTTGTATTATGTCAAAATTAAAGTTCAAGTCTGTAGTACGATTTAGAAATATGTAAAGTCGGGATCAATTAGGTGCATACTGCAAATCCCTTACGCAGCAAAAGGCGTCAACTAGTCACCAGTGCTTGCACGTTATTCATTACGTAAAAATGCAACGCGATAAATTCCTGTTATTATAAGCAAAGAAATATAAGCGTTTACATGTTCCGATTATGAAATTATGATTGAAGCAATTAGAATTTAAACCTCTTTAAGCATCGACCCCTTAGAAGAAAAAAAAATCATCAACCTTTCTCCATCCCCATTTCAGGCCTAATTGTTACAAAACAGCTTAACAGCAATCCCAACGAGGGTCAACATCGAACCCTTAGGGGTCGACGAAGGTTTCAAAGGTGTTGATGAACCTCCAAGGGTGTTTAGGGGGTCAGAGATAGTTATGAATTCTTGGCAAGTACAGGGTGACTACACGAGAATTTCTGCCCCCTTTTATTTTTTATTTCAGACATAAACGAGATATAAACAAAACTAAGGTTTTCCATTTTCCAGGGAGTTCCGTTTAATCCCTGAAAATTATTACGTTTTTCGATTCTAAATTAAAAATTTAATCTGCTAATATTAAAGAAAAAAAGTTAAAGTCAATAATAATCACAAATAAATAAATACAATAAAGCCAAATCGAAAAGCGATTAAAGAAAACAAAAACGCCGATCATAGAATTAAAATGTGAAATAAACTGAAGAAAATGAGAAAAAAGAAAAAACAAAAAAAAACTTAAAAATGAAAACGCGCTGGTTAAAATTAAACACGAAAAAAAGGGAACAAAAGATGATAAATTGATAGAGTTTTCTAAATCAAATAATAAACCAAATGAAATCGAATCAAAGGAGGTTTGCATCATTGAGGGGTGCGTCATTAAAATTCTTAAGATAAGTAGTCGATTTACACTTCCGCTACACAAAGAAAAAAATACAAAGACCATCAGTGATGCGGATAAGGCGAAAATAGAAATTCTTCAAAGTAAAAGAAAAATCGAGAATCAAACTAATAAGGCGAATATAAAATCAAATCAAATCGAGTCAAGAAAAGACAAAACATGATCGGATCGGTTTATAATAAAAAAAAAAAAAAACTAAATAATGTCATATAAAATCACAGAATTGCAAAATTTTGATTCAACGTTTCAGAAATATTAATTTAAATTTGAAAGGGGGGTTGACTTTTTTTGTAAGGGGTTGATGTTCAAAAAAAGGCCGGGAACTCGTGTTCTAAATCGTAGGTGGATACAGGAATGATTTTAAATTTAATTTATTTTCTCGTATACAGGCTGATTATACCAACATTGCCTGTAAATTAAAAAAAAAAAATCTTCGATCTGAAGCTTTATGAAAACGAAGTCATCTTAATATACTTCGCGAAATTATTTTTTTTTCAAAATTAAATCGCAAAATAGTGCATCAAGAATTGTTTAGAGCGCCATCTCTTTGCCAAAAGAGAAAACTGCATTAGCAGAATTAAAAAAAAAAGTATTCCGCCGCTGCCGCTTCCATTTCATATTCTATTTTTTTAAGCCTTAAGAAAATTGATTTTTAAATCTAATTGATTTCAAGGAAAACAAAGGGAGATACCACGGAGGTGTCGTCATTATCATTTAGAGCGCCATCTCTTAGTCAAAAGGCTAAATTAATTAATTAAATCAAATTTAAATAAAAAACCTTTTGGCATCTGCGCCTCATCTAATTTTAGCTTTAAAAAATTTGCTTCTAATTATTTTCAAGGCAAACTAAACGAGACTTAGTAGAGGCATTACCGTCACTCAGAACGCCATCCGGTGACCAAAAGTAAAAATTATTTTAATTGAATTTTAACAGTGATTCAGGGATTTTTCTTCTAAGCGTACCTCAAAGACTCGTTGATTTTTTTTACTAATTAAGTGTTTCCAACGAAAACAGAAGGAGTTTCAAAATTAAATTAAATAGAATAAGAGAAGATAGCCTTAAATCGCGCCCTCAAGCGATCAGAGATTTGACCTTATACTGTGTGTGTCATTTGGATTGTGCTGGGCGTCTCTGGAACTATTCTTCTACTGATGAGGCCCCAACTAAGGCCGAAGCAGCTATACCGAGTATGCTTGCAAACCCCACTGCAATCTGAGTTGACTTGCCTGCAAGCTTTAACAGAAGACAGATTTTTTTGTTCGACTCCCAGTCGACTATTAATAGTTCATCGGCCCTCATATGACCCCTAGAGGTTCTACGGCATCTCAATCGATCCTACAGGTTCATCGACCCCTTTCCATGCAAAAATTAGCCTTAATTGAGTACAGAAATTAGGGATAATATCGCAGCTACCATAAGCTCGATCAATGTTGTTTCCAGTTGAAGTCTTCATTTGTTAATAATAATTGACGAGTTCTAATCTTTAGTAATGTGTGAAGACGAATTGAATTGCTTGAATGAACAATTAAAACATAGATTAAAAAATTAATTAAAAAAAAAACTTCATCGAGATAATTGGCAAATTTTAAGAAAAATTCATCATCGTCGGAAAGATAGTAAGCAACGAAAAACAAAAGACGATCGACTATCTCTAGAAATTACGAAACAAAAGAAAGAGGATTTAAAGAAACGAG
The DNA here is from genome assembly GCA_036172665.1 of Prosopocoilus inquinatus. Lineage (NCBI taxonomy): Eukaryota > Metazoa > Arthropoda > Insecta > Coleoptera > Lucanidae > Prosopocoilus > Prosopocoilus inquinatus. The sequence continues at coordinate 8,110,619 of CM069871.1, read as the reverse complement.
GAGTTTACTTAACTTTACTGTACCTCTTTTTGATTACTAAAGTAAAACAGAAAACAGAATACAATTTTGAACATCTAGTAGAAACCGAAAATTAATTTTTTAATTAATAATTAATTTCGATAATTATACAAACGAAAATACTGAAACTATTTTAGAAACAACAGGCGATCGACTATCAAGAATTGGTGAGCTAGTAAATGAAACAAAAGAAACAAGTTATAATGAATGGAATCTCAAGAAACCTCCAAGTTTTCATTGCTGATTTAATTAATCAGAACAAAATTAAATTAAATAAAAAAAAAACAGAAAGAAGCAATTTGAAGGAATTAAAAAACGACAAATTTTTTTGAATTTTAATTACGTACAATAAAATATTAAAATTGACGAAAAACAAAACACGAAGGGATTTAACCTCAAAATACTTCAAGCTTCCATTATTTCATTTCATGACAAAAATAAAGCTCTTCATGGCGACATAGTTAACGATTCATTAAAATCAAGTGTGCATACGTTCTGGAAAGAGGATCTGGTGGAATTTTAGATTATTAAAAAAAAGTATAATGTAAAACGGTTACCAACAGTTGGCAACACTACGTCTACCCGGTGATTAAACATTTATGTTCTTGCAGCGCTCGGCGACGGTTACGTTTGTGGAGGAACCTTAATCAGCGATCGATACGTCGTGACAGCGGGGCACTGCTTCAAAGGCTCCCGAGCGGAGCAAACTGGGAAACTGTAAGTGCCCCAAAATTCATCAATTGCCAATCAAAAGAGTTTCTTGCCACTTGCAGAATCGCCGTGACCCTCGGAGAATACGACGTCCAGAAAGAAGTTGACTGCGATTTATTTTGGGGAACGTTCTGCGCCCCTCCAAGCATCGACGTCCCCATTGACAGCGTAATAGTACACCCGGATTACCATCCGAAGAGCGTCAACAGACACCATGACATCGCTTTGATACGTCTTGCAAAATCAGTTACGTATTCAGGTATGCATGTACAATGACGCTCAATTGAAATGATAATGATACCACTTGGCAAGTGGCAAGTCCGTGAACGCAATTAGAATTATGTAAAGTCATGGTCAATTAAGTGCATATTGTAAAACCCTTACGCAGCGAAAGGCGTCAGTGGGTCACCGGAATGATTTATTCACAGTTCGTTTTGAGTGAGAGTTTCAAAACTTGCTTTCCATAGATTTCATCCAACCAATTTGCTTGCCCAAAAATACCACCAGCATTGAAGCTAAAAGGAGTTACGAGAAGGCTCTTTACGTCAGCGGTTGGGGAGAAACCGAAAACAGTAAGTCCCGTTGGTAGATAGTAATTTCTGCGGGGGGGAGGTGGGCTATTGAAAATGAAGTATGCAATTTTTTTTTTCTTCTTCAGATACGTCAAGTGATGTTAAACTGAAGGCGAAGGTACCGGAAATTGCCGGGGAAGACTGCGAGCTGATTTACAAGCGCAAGGGGGTGGACGTCGGTGAACATCAGATTTGCGCCGGTGGGGGCGCTCAGGATTCGTGTCGAGGAGATTCGGGAGGGCCGCTCATGTTCCAGAATCGTTCGGATCCGATAAATCCGCGCTGGTATTTAGTCGGGGTGGTCTCCTTCGGATTCAAGAATTGTTCCACCCTCGGCGTACCGGCGGTGTACACCAGAGTATCGGCTTACATAGACTGGATTAGATCTAATATTAATAACCCTTAAGTTCATTATTTATTTATAATATAAATCCAATAAATTATATTATAGTATAAGACAATAAAGTGTTAGTTTGCTTTGCCTGGGAATAAGAAAATATTGTTGCGGTGACATGTTTCAAATGTCAATCAAATTTGATGAAAACAGAGGAGGTGGGGGAGAAGGGAGGTTCTTTCGTACTGTAGCGACAGAAAAATGTAGCGAGTAGAAACCATTATCCGAGAATTCATTTAAAATATGTAGGTGATGCGAGATGACCTTGAACGGACACCTGCAAGACGTATTGTGTGAGCCACAGAATATTTTTTCTAAATTGGCCATGAACGAGAGAGATATACATAGCAGTCATGTCTGATATTAACTCTTCTTAGTTAGGTTGACAGCAGTTGTAAGAGGTTAAGTGAATATATCTATGACATACGCGATTTATTTCACGGCCAACTAAGAAAATAAATCTTTGACTCACACTTTACAACCGCGGAAGTTAGAAACGCAGAAACTTTGGTATCGTGTGCAAAAGGTGCCGAGTGCAAAAGATGCAGTAACTTTCAGTAGCCTAGACCAATCAGGTTTCATCAGATTGTTGCCCTCTCTTAAGAGTTACACGTCATAATGCATATTATAAATACTCAAACACTAAATAAAAACCTCCTCTCGTGTTGTGTTAAATCATGTACCAAGTTCGCTAATTTATTTATAATAAATGTATTCTATTTGTTTATTAATTAATTAATTGTGTAATTACCGTAACAATATCGTCACTAAAGGCCTAAAACGGCACATCTCTATCAATTATTGTTTCAGTCTGTGCTTATCTAATTTATTTTTGCTTCGTAACAATCCAGATTCTTTTTAGTGCACTGAAATAAATTAAGATAATTATAGTTTGGGGAATCACAGGGCGATATGACTCATTTGAAAACATAAAATGAGACGCATGCAGTTGCGAACTTACATAACGAAAGCGTAAAATCGACTTAAAATATTATAATAATCAATGTTTTTATGCAATTTAGTACACTTTATTTAATTAAGATGCTTTACTAAATTAGAAATCAGGTTGAAGTATGAGTAATCGGAATTGGAACTTATCGAAACATGACTCGTATGAAAATGCAAAATTACAAAATTAAAAACATGCAGCTTATGTAACGAAAGCATTAGTCACACTAGGGTGTCATGTCATAAACAAAAACAAGTTTGTATTGCATTGCTCTACCGAACGTGAATCAATGGTGATTGATTTGGGGAAACTCTGTGCATTGCGTAATGCAAGTTCCAAACTTTTGCTGCCCCCGTTCATTCTGGATCGTAATAAATAGCACCAGAGAATTGTGAAATTGAGGGAAGGTCGCTGAAGAGTTCCAGTAGAGTTCCGGCAGAGTTTCCGAGTATGACTTGATGTGGCTAAAACGCGTCTTTAAAAAATTCCTCGTCGTAAACCTTTCAGGATTCAAAATTGTTTCCATCAATCCACTTTCTTGATTTTAATTTAAATAAAGTGGACCTGAGAAGCATTCACGACCAATAAAGATGAGTTTGAATAAAGTATTATTATTAACAAAGTTTTTTAAAAGTAAACTGGTTTATGTAAATCTCTTGCATTCATATTCTGCTTTCAACTTTTTGCTAATTGTTGAAAATGTAATTTAATTTATTAATTAAATTTAATTCGCAAATTCTTTCTTTGTATTTTCTTAGTTGTTGTACGAACATTTCTCTTATAGTTGAATATATTTTCTTAATTAAAGATTCAGATTTTATTTTGAATTCCTGTAAGGAAGGACTACTAAGTAAGAAACTGAGAAAGAGATAAAGAGTAGACCATTTTCGATAAAACCCAAAAATACAAGTAGACACCATTCGGGCGATTCGTGGAAAATGATTCGGAAATCGATTTCTGGCTTTCCATGCTAGTAGTAAAGTATTTCGATTAAATAAAGTAAACCCGGGCGCTAGTAACAATTTAAAAAAAAATGGCTACGATTAAATTTATTATAAAAAAAATACACCTCGGAGAATTGTATCGTCATCCGCGAAATTAATCACGAACTGAGGAAATTGATTGTTTGAAAAATAAAAATAAAAATTAAAAATATAAACAATATTTCAACGAGGAACACGACACGTAATTAGGTTCGAAGAATTAGGAAGATCGATTTCTTGTACGGCCGCGCTCTACTTAAGCAATTTTCCCTTTCCGATTGTTACGCAAGCGGGGAATATTTGATGTTGCATTTGCTACGCGAAAATAATCCTTAATTGAGTGCCGATATTAGGGGTAATATCGCAGCTCTATCGTAAGCTCGATTTCTTGTTCCCGGTTTGAGCCATGTCTTGGGCATCTCAGTTCCAGGAAATGCGGCCAACTCATTTCATTCTCTGACTTTGCACGCACGCAACATTGTGATATGAGTTAAATAGCAACTTAATTAAAAAAAAAAAAACATTGCATATCTGCGTACTGAATATCTTAGCCTTTACAGGGGGGAAAGCCTTTAAGCGGGTCTGGAGGACACGAAATGTCGTCTTTTAGCAGTACAGTTCGGAGTTCCTGACCTGTTTACGCGTTCCCTTTTTCCTCATTGACATTTTTATTTTTTTTATGTTATTTTTCATCAGTCATTCTCCTTAGTTTGTATTTAATGACGCGAATGAAGAAACAAGTCTTCACGATGTGTTTTTTTTTTCTTTTAGTTTTTGGTAATCGATATAATCCTAACGGGAATCTTTATTAATTTAATTTAAATTCTGTGTTTCGAGAAAGATCCCAGCCAAGGTTTTTTTATTCAACTCACTTGCTATTATCCAGCAAAGATCTCTTTTAATTTTTGTATAGTTCTTGCTCATGAGATTGCAGAATTGCAGAAAGGATATGAAACAAACAAAACACCTTAGAAACGAGCCAAAAATATACAGATATATATTTTATTTTGTACTGATTATTCGCTCACTTCTTTCTAAACTATTTTTCATTCATAGCTGCATTTTAATTATTATGTATGTTTTAGTGAGCAAACTTGATTTTTGTTTGTTTGTAGAATTTTATAAATAATAATACAAACTGTCCTCATTTGAAGAAAACTTGACTATATTAAAATTATAATTTTCTTTTTGTATTTGTATAGTAATCTAAATTTCACGTTTTTATTAAAATAGTTTTACAAACAATAATTTGGCATTTTTACTTGAAATATTCTGGCAAAGTAAAACTTTTCTATCTGGAAACGAAAGAGATCGAAAACCAGAGGGAGAGAGAAAAGGAGGGAAAGCATTTTCGACAGTTCTGAAGGTACATGCAAACGCCATTCGAGCAACAACGTCGAAAACGAATTGAAAAATCGATTTCTGGCTTTTTTATTGAAAGTCAGAAACGCTACTAACAAAGAAAATCGAGATCCAACTTTGTACGGATCGTTAAAAGAATTGGGGACACAAGAGGATGGATGAAAAGTGGCCGACCACACGTTTTTATATAAGAATATAAAATTTTGGCTATTGTATATTGTCTCCAATTACTATAATATGCGCTCTTCGCGCTCTTTAACGACAGAGGATGTTACTCTAAGATAGGATAATATCGAATTGTAAATAATGCTCGATTCATTAAAAAAAAAAGTTTCAGAGCTGAGAGCGTAAACGTTCGGATATTCAGAACGCAGAGATGCAACGTTTCGTAAAAGTTAAGTTTCATTTAAATTATATTGCAATGTATTAAAACGAATACAACGTCAAAATGAAAAGAGTTAAGCAGCGGAGACTGAGCATTCCTCAGAATTTTGCACACGACGCAAAGCGCAACCACAGAGGAATGACATGAACGAGTGAAAATTGCACTTAAATTATGCACCCAATTAAGGATATTTTTTGCATGCAAACGCAATATCCATGAATGAATAAAAATTGCACTTAAATTACGCACTCAATTAAGGATATTTCTTGCATACAAACGCAACATCCAATATTCCTTACCTACGCAGAAATTTGCAAGGGAATAATACTTAAGTAGTGCGGGGCCGTTTTTTTTTTTACACAAGCGACAAATAATTCAAGCTAACACTCAAATGATTTTGATGTACTAAGGTAACAGGCAAGCTAAAATGTGACCTTATTCTCTTTTCTAGTTGGTTTAAAACTGGCTGACACGTGATCCAGATGCGAAAGAAAGCAAATTACCATAAGGAACGAGGGACTCAAACAAAGAAGGGGGCCCATCGTCGCAAAGACATTCAATACGTAACTTAGACACGCAAAATATTTCATCTTATTCAGCATAAGATTTTCATCAATTCAAAGCTGACGTGATGTATTCTGCGAGAGCGAACACTTTGACAGTTCGCTCATCACCGCCGCGCGTCGAGTTTCGATGGCTGTTTTATTCAAGATCAAGTTCGTTTACGAGCCTCCTCCTCTTAAGCAGACACGTCTTCGTGATGAGTTCATGCATTTTCCATCCATCCGAATACCTTACCTACAGCCCGGATGGATTTTCACTTTCGCGAAAATTTCTTCTTGCAGCGCAAACTTATTTATGCAGAATCAGGTGTGGTATAGGTATCTCGGAGGGTAAAACTTTTCAAATAAGTTAACACAATACACGAGGAACTTAAATCAACCGTCTTCCTTATCAATACATTTATAAATCATTCCTTTTTTAAGGCTGGGAGAGAAGGATTGTATTGAACGGGGTTGGCTCGCGCGTTGCGTACCCCCACACTTAATTGTATTTGTCTTGACCAAACCCCCATGTAACGCAATCCATTTTCCAACTTGTCTTCGGCTATAAGTTTGGACCTCATAAGACACGCATTCCACAATTATCCTTTTACGTTCCAGGATAACGTATTCTACAACAACAGCTTTACCTCACCCCATTTTATTACTCATGGCAGTTCAAGTAACCAAACATAAAATTTTGGATTAAAGGGTCATCGGATTGATCAGAGAACTCGACCCATTAATACCCCATGTAGAGCCGGTTCACCATCAGAGGATGTGCTTGCAGGATTGTGATTGTGCACGCCGAACAGGATTCAGGTGTATTATACTTACAACAATGCCGTTAGGTATGTACATACAAACGTGTGTAATTGACTGCTTAAAATGAATCCATTGCAATGCTAATGAGATCTATTTGGGGTGCTATTAACGGAACGTTCGGCGGCGCGGAAAGCGCCCCAATTGTCATGTATATCGCGCTCCTAATCCTTTTTAAGGAGTTATTATGCCTTCGCCGGCATATTTTACGAGAGCGTTCCGTCACGTTCCGGTTTTGTGTGGAAGCTCCGGAATCATTTTTACGGCCTGTAAAATATCGCGACGGCGTGTAGTTTATTATAGGGTATAGAAGCGAAAGCCTACAAGTCGAATGACGATTTTATATACTTTTTAACATACTCGTAAAACACGTATGATAGCGGAAAATATGTGTTCACATCCTAGCTACTACTACACTTTATATGTTAGCAAAATATTTTCTTGCGTTGTATACAGGGCCGTAGCTAGGGAAGGCGCCAAGGAAGGCTGAGCCCTAAGTTAATATATGAGAAGCTTCATTAAACTTTTTAAATTCGGTTTCAGTTTCAAAAGGGAAATCCCTAAATTTTCATAATTCCTGGCAGGGGTTTCCAACTGGGTCGGTATCGACCGTTTCGGGGTCGATGAAAACTTGAAAAGTGGCGATGAACCTGTAGGGGTTGACCTTGACGGCAATTTTAATTAATTTTTTAATTTTCAAAATTTTTTCTTTGAGCGTCTGCTTAATTTGAATTGATTTGGAAATTTCGTCTGCTTAATTTGAATTGATTTGAAAACTTTTAATTTATCCATTATTTTTTTCTGATTGGGTTTGCTTGAATTGATTTTTCAATTCTAGATTTGTTTAGTCTTGATTTTTTCATTTTTCTGCTTGGCTTGGGTTGTCCCTGGTTGAACTTAATTTTAATCGATTTTCTCATTTTCAAAATTTTTCTTTTAATTTTTATTTATTTTTTTTTACATTCAACAATTCACTTGGATTGGATCGAGGTGAGCTTGATTTTTAAATTTTAGACTTTCTAACTTTAATTTTCTATTTTTTGGTTTATTTTCCAAATTTTCACAAATCTCATAAAAATTAGGAAATCTTTTTTCCTGATTTTAGAGTTGATGAAAACTTGAAAATTGGTGATTTAGGGGTTGACGTTGACCTTAATTTTTATTAAGTTTTTAATTTTCAATTTCTTTTTTGAGCTTTGAGCTTCGGCTTAATTTTAATTGACTTGGAAATTTAAATTTTTTCCATTTTTTTTTCTTTGAATTTGGTTAAGTTTGATTTTTAAATTTTAGATTTCGTTAGTCTTAATTTTTTTTTCATTCTGTTGACTTGAGTTGGGTTGACCCCGACGCTGGTTGAACTTAATTTTAATCGATTTTCTTATTTTCAAAATTTCTCTTTTTAGATCGGTTTGTCACGGTTTTAATTTTTAGATTGTTTTACGTTCAATAATTTACTTGGATTGGGTCGAGTCGAGCTTGATTTTTAAATTTTAGATTTTCAAGGTTTAATTTTTTATTTTTCGGTTTAATTGGATTGAGTCGACCTTGACGCTTAATTCTAATTAATTTTCATATTATCACAATTCTCATAAAAATCCGGAAATCCAAAACTTTTTTCCTGATTTTGGGGTCGATGAAAACTTGAAAAGTGGCGATGAATCTGTAGTGGTTGACCTTGACTTTAATTTTAATTAAGTTTTGAATTTTCATATTTTTTTCTTTGAGCTTTGAGTTTCGGCTTCATTTTAATTGATTTGGAAATTTTTAATTATTCCATTAATTTTCTTTTTGCTTTCGGAAAGTCTTGATTTTTTCATTCTTTCGCTTGGCTTGGGTTGTCCCTGATGCTGGTCGGACTTTGGAGTTTAATCGATTTTCTCATTTTCAGAATTTTTCTATTGAGATCGGTTTGTCTCGGTTTTAATTTTTAGATTTTTTTACATTTAATAATTTAGTTGGGCTGGGTCGGGTTGAGCTTGACTCTTAAATTTTAGATTTTTTAACTTAAACGTTTTATTTTTCGGTTTAATTGGATTGGGTATATCTTGACGCCTAATTGTAATCAATTTTTAACTTTTTACAATTTTCATGAAAATTCGGAATGTCCCATACGCATGAATTTACATGCATAAAGCCGAATGCCTGGTCGCGCTGGTGGGAGTGTCCGTGCGGTCTCTCGTGACGTCAGGCTAGACTGCGGTGATTTTGATTGGTCGCGATCCACGGCGCATGCGCAGTCGGTGCCGTTACTATAGCAACGCAACTATTATGATGATTTTAAATGGAGCTTCAGCTTGAACGATTGACGTAGACCTGAAACCCATACGAAAAATGTCCGATATCGCGTGAGGCAACTTCCCATGTATTAACTTTGCGCAGAGCCTGCCCTGCAAAATTTTAGGCCTCCCCTAAGATATTCTAATCTTTCAATATTTAACATCACGGGATTTTCTAAGAATCTAGCGAGATTTTGGTACTCAAGCATTTAACTAAATGCAATCGCATCGCCAAATAATTACAGAAAAAGAGAAACAATGAAATTAGATTAAAAATAAATTTAACGCAAAGGAAAACAAGAACGGACGACAAGATAAAACAAGAGACAAACTAGTATAAAATAAAGCTAGAGGCGAATGATAAAATGTGACAAAAGTCAACAAAAGAAATTAAATAATAGAAATCAACGAAATTTATTAAAGGGGAGGGGTAGCGCAAGCGAAAAACTAAAAGCGAACGAGAGAATGAAACGCAAAATAATCAATAAAATGAAGTAACAAAATCAATAAATAGTGAAACAAAAATAGGAACGATAAAAAGTCAAAAATTTAAAAATGCAAAAAATTAAAGAAACGAATGACGAAAACAACGAAACAGAAAACGTCATAATTAATAAAATAAAACGATTACATTAGTTAGTTAAATGCAAACGAAAACGAAAAACGAATTGACAAAACAAAGCAAAACAAGTGACGGCGAAACAACAAAACAAGAAAGAAAAACAGTTCCTAAATACAAAAAGAAAAATGAAAGTCAAGTTCAATAAAAATCGAAAGAAACGGAAAACAAAAAATGACCTGCAGAATGAAATACAAAAAAATAACCGCCGAAATAAAACAAAAAGCGATCGATGAAATTAAACAAAATGGAAATGTATATTAAAAAAAAACGAAAACACTTTTAGCGGGCAAATAATTTTTAACCAACCCGAAAACTTAATCAAATCGAAATGAATTTGATTTGAATTTGTTTTAATCAAATAATTACCGTTCATTTTAATTTTTAATTCTAAAAGTGTTCAATTCAATTCATTACAGTTTGTTAATGGTAGTTCAATATCGCTCAGTGGAGTATTTATATGTATGAAAGAGATGGTCAAAATTATTTTAGTGATAAAAAATTTTAAACAAAACTAGGCTTACCGAATATTCCAATAGAAAAAAAAATGTAGTGGGCCGGGTTTGATCCTGCAAACCTACGATTATGAATATATAATGATTGTCAGTTAATTTTTCCTTAATTAAATAATTAATGCTTAAGTTTAACATCAAAATGCTTTCAAATTAATATATTCCCGACCGGTTTACTCATATTAAATTATTTAAAACAAAACAAAAAAAAAGCATGGAGAAGAGCATATAAAACATTGCGATGATTCATCCACACATGATGGAGCAACATGCGTCAGAGTCTGACGACGCGTCAGTGTCTCGAAGCTTCGGAGGAAATCTGTCTGCTTCACGCGACAAAACTTTCTGGGTGAATAAACTTCGATAGACAGTCGACCGCCGCGCGGCCTGGAACCTTCGCCAGATCGAAAAAATCTTGCCCGTAAACCAGCCCGGCATATTTAAGCGATCGGCCGGGGAAATAAAGCCACAGTTCGCTTTAGAGTAGAGTTTACACTTGACCGTTCGGCTTACGTTTAAATTAATATTCCGCGTTAAATAAATTAGTGTTTTACTGCAAATTTTTTTTTTAATAAATTAGTTTATTAAGTACGTGGAGTTTTTATTTTAAAATAAATTTAACTAACCTTAAATTCGTAACAATATTGTGCCCGTTGCTTCGGAAGCGGAATTTCATTTTTTGTGCACGTACACTTTGAGAAATGTCAAATTTTATATTGTCATTTAATTTTATTGCATTATCGGCAAAGCTTTACAGATAATGGAAAAAAACTCAGTTATATAATGATGGTATAAAAATCTGAAAACTGAATTATTTAATAAAAATGAATTTCTTTTAGCTTTCAGCGTTTTGAAACAAATACTAATGTTAAAAAATTCAACGCCTCTTTAGAAGCAGCTTAATACCACCGTAAAACAATTTTGATTTCACAGGAATAGTTATGATGTCATTCACAATAAATTTTAAAAAAATTAAGTAAGTTTAAAATTTTGAAAATTTTGGCCCGCCTTTTTATGTACATAAATCCTCCACTGTGCATCCTGGCTTTCTGAAAGCATCTTCCACATTCGTTTTGGGGCGTAGCCAAGTGACGGCTATAACTGTATTATCGTTTTTTATTTGACTTTGATGTTTACTAATGAACAATAAAACTCTGTACACCTTCTTCATTTCTGAGAAAAATAAGTGGCGCTCAATTAGTCGCGTTTAATCAATTATTCTCACACACGTCACGACTCAGACGCCGGCATTGCGCTGATGTTAGTTTCCCCAGCACTGCATATTGCTGATTCTCAAGTAGCTAACAAACGGTTTCTGCAATTTCTAACTCATACACCTTGACCTATGTACATAGAAAGACATGACAAGTCTAACAACAGCTGCCAGCTTAAGAGGTTTTCGCGAAAACCAACGCCTAAGCGTTGCGTGAACCGAAATGAACATCAGCACGATCTCGCGGAAATTAGGGCACCCATACATGTAACTACCGCCGCTCTTTTCTGCTTACTAACCAGTCCGACAGCATTCTAATTAAATATAATTAATTATTACTGAATTAAAAAAATTAATTCAGCAAAAAATAAATAATTTGAAGCAGTATCGCCTTGATCAAACGTGATTAAAGCGACAGTTTTTCAACGGGATTTCACAAACCCTTTTGAGATTATCTCGGCTGCCTACCTACCTACCTACCTACATATCAGCGATGATGGCCGAATCAATAAAACATGGCGCATCCTAATTAAAAGTCACGTGCCCGTAACACAAAACTGACGACACAGAACGAAAACCAGCCCGGCTCAGAATTTAGATTGCTTTATTCCTTTGAGATCGGACCGTACACGTTTTAATAAACCCATATAAGTTACAAACGTATCGGAGTTCGGTCATATGTAAGGGCGTAACCACAGAAGTAAAATACACTGGGAAAATGAGTGAGCTCGCCCACCCCTCCTCACTCATCCATCATACACATCAAAGACTTCAAAAAGATCTTTTTGGCGATTTGGGTTTTCTAATACGCTTCTTTTTTACTATTTTTTTAAATACTTTTATGTATCAAAAGTAATGAAGTTTGGCCTTCTTTTATTTAGGTCTGTGGAATATTAATCCATTCTTTCTGTGGATGTACACTGGAAGGAGTTTCCCCCTCCCCCTTCCCCTCCCTTGCCCACTACCTGTGATGTTGTATCAACTTTAAAAATTGCTGACCCACTCACCCTCGATGGGGGCTCAAAGGGTTGCAGCGGTATTGTTCATTCCTATTTTGTATTATTTCTCGTCCTCGTCCGAACGACGAACGCCGCCCATGGCAACCTTTGATTTAATTTGAGACGCAATTTTGGAGCCCGTGCTTAATTTGATTTTCATTTATTTGTCACGTGAATTTCCGCCGCGCCGACTTTCCGTCCCTCCCCCCAGAAATGAGTATTTATGCGGACTTTCAGCGATGACGATGTTTTATTTTATTTTTGTTCGTTTTTTTTTTGTTTTAGGCTAATGCACTTAGAGCAGGATTTTTCTTTCGTTTTTCGCCGTCCTCGGAAACGCGGTGGCGGAAATGTGATTTATCCTGACAATTACGTAGCGTTTTTGGAAATGTTCGTCGGATCTGTTGCTTTTCCGACGCGCCCCCGCATAACATTCACAAAATACGACGCCCGCCATAAAATATACGAGTTGTGTCCACAAAATAATAGCATTTACTATTTAAAAACGTACACGCGGATTTTCTTGGATTTTATTCGACTATTACGTCACAATGTCCCCATGGTAAGTCTCATAAGAATTTGGAGCTCGCTTGTCATCGTGAGGACTTAATGCGATTTTTTGCTCTTGTGAAATTATGGTTTTACGGACGAATCAAATTTTGTCTCCATAATTTTTGTTAATGCTTATTTTAATTTAAAAAAAAAAAACACTTTAATATTTCAGAGTTTATGTCGCCCAAAATGCTCGCACTATCGCTCGCTGAATGTATATATAGACTGTTTTAAATTGCGCGCCGTCCTCCTTTATATGCCCGATGCCGCCGTTGCTAGAATTACATCGAACGCGCCATGGAAGTAACTCGAACTTTCTGGAACATTCCAGATAGATGGCATAGCTTCCCGAGAACGAGCAACTACGCGTTTCCATCAACCCGCGAACAGTCAGTTGGCCACTAGATGACCTCACTTCTGAATATAAAATTTATTAGCATTTTATTCCATGAGGTTAAAACGAGATGAAGATACACTCAGTGCATCCCAATCGAAAGTATAATACTATATATAACGTACAGGGTGGCCCAACGATGCGTATTTCTTCTGTGAGGCTTATGGGAAAAAAATTAGGAAAAAAATCTTAAGGTATTTTATACTAGACAATACGCGGCATATTGTAAAATTATTTTGAAGTATACAGAGTGATCAGAAAAATGGTTCGTGGAAACTATTTTTTTTCTAAATGGAACACCCTGCATGTCTTTAGGTATTTGGATGCGCCGCAATGAGCAGATTACAACGGTATAAAGATATATTGATTTCATTGAACTACTTTCGTAAAATAAATTTTGTTCTTGAAGAATTCTTCAAAAATTCAGTCAGTTTGAATATGAATTTCTGATTAATGAGATAACACAGACGAACGAAAATCTAACGCGATATTTTTGGGACTTTGGCCTTTATGAAAATGTGAACACAATTAAGATGCAATTTTGCATTATACCGAGCGATCGATACTTACGAAACATTCGGTATCTTATTTTTTTTTTTTAATGGAACGGCCTACTTTTTATTTCAGAAATGAATAGCACTTAAATGTAGCTTTCTGCCGATATCAGATTACATATCTTTATTTTTAATAACGTCGTCACTAAAAATTTTCTTTTTACAAGTATTTCAATGGTCTGTTTTTAAATTACTTTTGGTAAAATAAATCCTATCGCGGGAGTATTCAAATTAGAGATCTTTGAATGTATCAGATGATCGAAAAATGGCTTCGAATGATTGAATTTAGGTAGGAAAGTAGCAATACTGGGTGTATAGTTTAAAACGCCAACCTTATAATGCTTATAAAAAGAAAATTTCTAGTGACGAAATTATTAAAAATAAAGGTATACAACCTTATATCAGCAGAAAGCTACATTTAAGTGCTATCTATTTCTAAAATAAAAAGTAGGCCGTTCCATTAAAAAAAATAAGATACCGAATGTTTCGTAAGTATCGATCGCTCGGTATAATGCAAAAAGATATCTTAATTTTGTTCACACTTTCATAAAGGCCAAAATCCTAAAAATATCGTGTTAGATTTTCGTTCGTCTCTGTTTCCTCAGTAATCAGAAATTCATATTCAAACTGACTGAATTTTTGCAAAATTCTTCAAGAAAAAAAATTATTTTACGAAAGTAGTTCAATGAAATCAATATATCTTTATACCGTTGTAATCAGCTCACTGTAGCGCATCCAAATATCTAAAAACATACAAGGTGTTCCATTTAAAAAAAAAATTAGTTTCCACGAACCACCATTTTTCTGATCATTCTGTATACTTCAAAATAATTTTACAATATGTCGCGTATTGTCTAGTATAAAATACCTTATAGATTTTTTTCCTAATTTTTTTTCCCATAAGCCTCACAGAAGAAATACGCATCGTTGGGCCACCCTGTACAGGAACTCTAAAAGCGCTTAGCGGTGCACGTCTGAACTACACTTTTGCGCATGCGCCAGTCAATTAAAACTCCCAATAATTTTAATTTTTCGTTAGAAATAGATTGCCATTTTTTGTGAAAATTTTTAAATCTCTGCATAATAACGGTTCTCTTAAAATAAGAATTAAAAAAAAACGAGCGAAACGACAATTAAGAGAGATAACAAAAGAGAAACTAAGTGAATATTTGAAATCGACAAGAAAGAAAACAAACGACATTCGACACCGCGAGAATGTTTAAAAGTCGATGAAAAACAAGTGGGTCCTTGCGAGAGGTAGGTTGATGTAGTTGAAAGATAACAAAAGAAAAACTAAATGAATATTTGGAATTGTCAAAAAAGAAAACAAACGACAATCGACACCGCGAAAATGTTTAAAAGTCGACGAAAACAAGTGAAAGCGAAAAACTTTTCATATTGATGAAAACCTTCGACATTAACTAACATTAACTGACGTAATAAATATAAAAAATAATTTTAGGACAAAAATGTTTAAACAGAAAAGAAAAAAATTAACGGACACCTTAAGGTAACAAACAGAAAAAAACGTCATATTTGAATTGAAAACAAAAACAAAAAACAATTGAAATCGACTCTTGTTCGATGAAAATTGTAGAAAAATCAAACGTTTCGCTATCGGTTGATGGCTCACGCTGCAATTTCTTTTTTTAATATACGAAAATAAGTGACAAACCAGAAAACTTTTAAAAATCAACGAAAATAAGTGACAAATCAGAAAACTTTTAAATGTCAACGAAAACAAATGACAATCTACAATGCGAAAAACTTGTCAATTGACGAAAACGTTCTACGACGATAGATTGACACTGCAGAAAAAAATTTAATCGATCAGTCACTGGTGCAAAAATATTATTTAAATCGAAAATCGATTAAAAAAAAAATGAAAACAGAAAACGCAACCCTAACTATGGTAACAAAGGGAGAAAAAAACTTATATTCGAATCGAAAAAAAAAATTGAAGTCGACTTTTGTTTGTACGATGAAAATAGCGCAAAAATTCAACGTTTCGCTGTCAGACGGTCGCAAAAAATCAAAACTCGACGACAATAAGTGATGATCGGCATTGTGAACATTTTTTTATTTGACGAAAACAGGATAATTGCCACTGGAAAACAAATTTTAATGGACACAGACGCATAACAATTGAATGGACATTTGAATGGATAAGCGACGGAGCTAATTACTGTTTTTTTTTTCATTCCCGTTTAAAACGAATATCAAAAGAATTCCGGCGGTCTAGGTTGCGTTTACGCGCAATTTCAAAATCGACTAAAACAAGTGACAATCGACTAAAACAAGTGACAATCGACAACGCGGAAATCTTTTTTTTATGGACGAAAACGTACTACAATCGATGCTGCAAGTAAACTTTAATCGATCAAACACTGCATTGACGCAAAAATGTTTAAATCGAAAATCCAAAAAAAAAAACCAAACCGGTTGAAAATGGACATCCCAAGGTAAGAAGGGAAAAAAATTTAATATTCGAATCGAAGAAAAAAACAATTGAAATCAAATCTTGCTCGATGAAAAGCGCAAAAAAATCGCTTTTTTTAATAGACAAAGATGGACTACAACCGACAATGCTGACACGTTCAAATCGAACAAGAAAAAAACAGGTGACAATCGACTGCGATCGACAAAAATGTGACGGCAATGTCACCGAGAAAAAACAAACAAAAACAGATATTAATCGACAGCGCAAAAAAAATCTCCAAACGACTAAAACAAAAGACTGTCGACACCGCCCAAATTTTTCAAATGAATAAAGTCAGATGACATTTTGACTGATGACATTGCAAAAAAAAATATTGGACGAAAACGTATGACAACTGACATCGAGAAAAAAAACAAATTTTAATAGGCGCAGACGGATGACAAACGACGCCGTGCCAGGGCAAAAATGTTTAAATCGAAGAAAAAAAACAGACGACAATCGACTTTCCAAGGTAACGGAAGAAAGAAAGAACTTACGATGGGTTTCACAAAAAACAATGCTAATCGGCGATTAATTTAATTCTCTGATTAAGGTACGTCATTGGACGAAGTTGACAATTTGATTTGAAGCAACCAATTATACTGTTTCACTCAACCAATCACAGGCCTTAATCACGCTGTTAAATTAATCAGTGATTAAAGTAAGTTTTGTGATACCAGGGGTCAACAAAAACAAGTGACAGTCGGCACTCAGAAACATTTATAAAACATGTGACAATTACTTGACACCGTAATTTTTTTTGAATGGATAAAAACGAAGGACAACGACGATGCTAATGTCTGCAAAAAACAGATGACAGTATGCACAAAAGATGATCGACAACTATATGTTTATTTTTTTAATCGACAAAAACGAGTGACAGTTGTCATTGAGAAAAAGGACAAACACAGACGATAAACGACAGTGCTGAAAATTTTTAATCGACTAGACAACTATTTAATCGACTAAAACAAAAGGCTATCCACTGCGAACGATTTTTTTAAGATGACAATAGATTTGAAACAACCAATTATATTGTTTCACTCAACCAATCACAGGCCTTAATTAATCAGTGATTAAAATAATTTTTGTGAAACTGGGGGTTAACATTCCAGTCAGCAAAAACAAGTGACAGTCGGCACTCTGAAACATTTTTTAAACACGTGACAGTTAGTTGACACCGCAATTTTTTTTTCATGGACAAAAACGGACGACAACCGACGATGCTAATATCTGCAAAAAAAAAAACAGATGACAATCGACACTCTGGACAATAGAAGTAGATAATGATCGACAACTATATAATTTTTTAATCGACAGAAACGAGTGACCGCTGTCATTGAGAAAAATGACAAAAACAGACGATAAACGACAGTGATAAAAAATTTTAATCGTCTAAACAAGTATTTAATCTCCACTGCGCATGAATTTTTTTTTTTTTTGAAGACTGAAAACCGCTGCAAAAATGTTAAATGTACCTACAAAATAACGGCAAAAACAGTTGACAGCTGACGCTGCGAAAAAAATTTAATTAAACAAAAACAAATCACTGTCGTCCTGTACAAAATGCAAATTAAAAAAACAAAAAACATATGATGATTATTGACAGCAAAAAAAAAAACAAAAAAGTACAAAAACAGACAATCGACAACACAGAAATTTTTAAATCGAGAAAAAAATGACAATCGACCCTGCAATACATTTTCATTCACTTGCTTGTTGTTTTCCTTTTTTTTTCTACGAAATTTCGTTTCATGTTTCTTTCTTTCTTTGGTTCCTTTGGTTCTGTCCTAAGTCCTAAAAGGATTATATTTAGGCAGATACACCTTCTGTCCGATCAATAAAATAACAATTAATTTACCCCCCCCTCCACCCCCCCTCCCAAAAAAAATTAATGAAATTATTTTAAATGCCATCAGTTTCTCGTGACTCGCGCTCCTCGCCATTAATTTCGTGTTTTATTTTTTAACTCTCGCCGTTCGCGATTCAATTTGTCGGCCGGTGTTATCCTCCGAATTTTTTTTTCTTCTTCCTCTTCCTCCTCCTCCTCCACCACCTTCTCCTCGAAGGGAATGACGCTCAAAGCAAACGCAATTACCGGCCGGGCATTTTTCATTAATCACGTTTATTAAATCTTACTCTTCGCGTTACGTTCTCGTTCTTATTTAAAAGTAACCAAGATACATGATCCGCGGGGGGGTAGAATTATTTCCTTCCCCCTCACGCTCGTTACTAATGATGTCAAACGTGGAAAATCATTAATTCTAATCAGGCGGGCGAGGCGGTTTGTTCGATTCGAATTCCCCAAAAGAAAAAGGGAAAGTAATTTTGTTTTTGTTTTTTTTTTTTTTTGGGAGGCGAACTAACGCAACGAACACACACAAGTAATAATTTTCCCTGCTCTTAATTTGGCACTTGGCACAGGAATAAGTGTCCCGTCCCTAACAAGTGGGTCCTTGCGAGACGCAGGTTGATGTTGTTGACGGCCACAACCGATTCACTAATTGCAGATTCTGCCTCTGACATCTTCGAGGGCGCAGTTGCCGAATCCATTAAAATCAACGGATGAGTAATTCTCACCTCTCCAACGAAGCCAAAATAAAGACGGCGCTCCTATTATCATCGTCATTTCGAACAATTAACGAACGACGATTTAATGCTTAAGGTTTCCTACTAATTGGAAAAGTAAATTGCGTTTAATTTAGGTTTAATAAGGTTAACACGTACGCCAATGCTTCGTTTTGTACTTTAATAACAGTCGTCTTTTAAAGTTGTTAGCTGAGATTGTGAATGCAAAAGTAACAGGAAGATCATTAAAAAAAAAATAAATAAATAAGTAAAAAGGACCCAAGATAGGACCCAGTGGCACTCCAATGCTCATGTAAGGGCCGCGTGTTAGTTGTTTAATAATTTAGAGAAAGTCAGTCTGAACACTCACCCGAAACTTTCTTACCCTGTTAAACAACGGAACCACCCCCATTTTATTTATTAATTATTATTATTACATTTAGAAAATTAACAGGACAAGTCTCAGTCTGGTCTTTTTTACCAACGAGCCACCGCTGGAAATAAATTTTCTTGTTACGTAGCTAGTTTGAGTTTTGATAGCCGAAAATGCTCTCACGAAAGTGTTTTCCTCGAAACGTCGGAGCAGGGCCGTCATTTATCTAAAGATTGTCAGATTCTTCTCTCTCTCTCTTATGAGGTATTTCTCTCGAATAGTTATCGAAAGTTTTAAATATGCCTAAAATAAGCAAAATAAAAGACAATGGTAACTTTAACGAACGTATTAAAAGAAGAAAATAGAAAAAAATAATACAAAAATAACACCCTATGACTTGTAGATAGTTTACAAAATTGTTCCTTTATGATTATAGCAACGTTAAACACAAGAAAATAAAATTTTACTGTATACGTATAGTAATAAAGAGTTTCTATAAATGATTCTTAGTCCAGTGACCTTTGGAAAATAAAAAAATGGACATTTGCCGCTAATTAATACTAGTGTCAGCCATTACACTAACTTAATTAGGCACCACGAACATTACCTAATTAATTTCTTACGTATCTAAATTGTCGGAGTAAAATAAGCAGCAACAAAACATGCAACGCACCAACTGAATCGTTGAGTGCATAATCGTGTTCAGTCCAAATTTACTGTGTTGAGAAAACTACAAATTACTTTCTCTAGATTTTTATTTTAAGTAATTATTGACTTCAGGAGGCTACAGGTATCCTTATCTGAAAGAGCTTTAAATCAATAATTCACTTAAAATAAAAGTCTAGAGAATGTTACTTGTAGTTTTCTCAACACAGTAAATTTGGACTGAACACGATTACGCACTCATCGATTCAATTAATATTTCTATTTTTTTTTTCAAATTGACAAACAGCTGTCAGAAATGCAGTAATTTCGCATTCAGAGAAAGGCGGAACATTCCAACGCCCGCTATGTCATTAGAATCATTTATAGAAACTGTGTATAACAGGAGAGAGGCAAGGATTTTTCTATCGTTTACAATTTTTTTTATAGTTTATTGACCATTAGAACTTTACAAAGATATCGGATTCGTCATCATACAAACTACGAAACTAAGTACATCTGTATCTAATCTACATACCATGCGATGAGATAAGGAATTAGGAAAGATTCACGAGTTACATAATTTATAGAATAATATCCCATAGAAATAAGGAAAGTTTCTTCTAAAAATCATGGCGCTTTGCATGTCCTTTACACTGATGTCAAACATACTTGATTGTTCCATGTAGAATAGTTCTAATTTGCAAATAAAAATTTCGAGTTTGGTTAGTTGCGATTACCATAATTGGAATTTATCGATTACGGTTTACCATGATGAACTTCCCCTATCCGCTGTAATAACTAATTAACATACAAGACGAGGCAATTAAGTTTCGAAATGAATGAAAACAAACCTTACAACCACGCACATTGCATTTTTCCTGTTTATTATCGCGTATTTGAACTCCCAAGTAAATTCTAGCCTGAAATGATGGGTCGCACCATGGGTCTACCTCGATCGGTTCTCGAGTTGCATTTTCAAAAACAAATGAAAAAACTCGAGAACCGATCGCGCTAGACCCACGATGTGACCCATCATTTCAGGGTAGAATTTAACGTAGAATTCAAAAATGCAATAATATACAGGGTGTAATCTAAGAAAAACGTGAGTTCGCTTCATGTTACGCTGATGCAATGCCCGGAGCAGAAAAATCTTGAGTTCTTTTAATTTAATTTTCATTTTCATACGATCATGTATCAATTTTTTAATGAACGCATGTGTAAGCAATTTGATTATTTTCGTCTGGATTCAATTGGAGCAACTTAATCAGCGATCGTTGAGTTATAACTAGAGAGCGGAATTTTTAAGTGATTGCAATGGCAATGTTTGATGCATGGTCGCGTACTAGCAGAAGCCGGCCGGCTCATAGATTAATATTTAGTGTATGAGTGCTACGTCTCCAGTAAGCCACTTAAATACCCATAAACACGTGTGTGTTGACTCTTTCTGCCGTGGAGTTCCTTAAAAATTCCGATCTCTAGTTTTAACTTAACAGGTTAGGATCGTGTAAGACCTAAAAACAGGTGCCATTCTTAAGCAGATCAGATTTTATCGGGTTAATTCACACGCAGATTTGCAATTTGCAGATGTTGACGCGAACGCTCTGCGAAAATTCACTTCGCAAAAGAAGGCCATAATAAAAAAAAATAACTGCATCACCCTTTGTTGGAAACGCAAATCAAAACTGGGACGTTGTAGGTAAATTTTAGGACAACATTGTACATTAAACACATTGATTTTAATAAAATTTAAAAAAAAAAACTAATGACAAGACTATCTTCCGAATCGATTTAGATAACCCACACACACGGCCAGAAAGCGTTTGCTTTCCTTAGCGAGTATCAAATTTGAAGAAAGAAATTTTGAAACAGAATTTAATTAAATAAAAAATTTAAAGTAGGTTTCAGTTTAGAATCGCCCGGAACGAGATTTGTCGCGCGCTTTCTTATTAAACTTCTGCGAGTCTAGGTAAAAACTAACTGCCAATTCAAATGTTAAATGTTTTTATAAACTTTATTGTACATCCCTCCTCCGCCCTGCCCAACCTGCCTCACGGAACGCGTTTAGCACGCATACTTTTGCCCGCTAGGTCGTTCCACGTTATTTTTGTAAAAGCCCTTCTCCGAGCAAGAGAGTTTCACGTTAGAATTACACTGTCAGTTTTCATATGCTCAACAGAAAATTAAACATAAGGATTATAACATGTGTTTTTTTTAAATGCCTTGAGGGCTGGCTGTGGAAAGCACATTTCATGTCATTGCCTGGTTCCTACATATTCAAGGAGCTACCAGTACATCGTTTCTGAAGAATTTCTAAAGAATCTGACCTAGAAATTTAAACGTTGTCGAAGTATACATCATGCATTGTGACCAGGCCTGAATTATATTTTCCACCACCCATTATGGCATTTAAAAAAAAAAAAACAGATGCTACTTAATATCATATTTCGTCAAGTGCGACAAACGTAAGAAAAACATATTATTTTCTCGTGGAAAGAAACTGGTGTTGCAAATTCTCAACGAAGCTTTTCATCTACTTGAGCAATTAATTAAATGAAATTAAATATTTTTCCTTTAGACCTTTGTTGGAGTTTCACTCACTTATAAAGTTACTTGTCCATACTCATTCACTTACGCTTTCATATCTACGATTCTATTTCTTCTATTCTCTATTCAACCATCACATAATTTGTTTGTTTAATTGTTCGTTGTTATTTTGATTTTATTAATCTCTTAACATAAATTTGTTATGCGATGTAACTTGCGTTTTTTATAACAGATGCACGATCTATCGTTCATGTTATGTGCCCCAATCGCATGATTGATGAATGACTCACGTATGCCAAGCAATGATTTGTATTCAGTTCAGCTATTCCAGGGACCACCAACCCTATTTACATCTCGACTTTTCGATGCGTTTTATTTCGAAAACTATGCGTATAACCCCCTCCCCCGTGTTTACACTATTTTTTCTTTTGCTTTGTTTTATCGAGTAGCGCCCTGTACACATCAAACCCAAACCGAATAAATTAAAACTAGTTTTATTGTGAAGCGTGAATACATTGCTTCAAATTGCTTTCCTCCTTGTTACAAAAATTTGATTGCACTCGATTAGGGGAAATAAATTAAAACGGTAGCTCGCGCAACCTTGAAAATGCAGAAAATATCACACAAATGTAGCCAGAAATTTCGACGAGATTACTACGCGGTGAGAGGCGCAATAAATTTAAGCCAGCGCATTTCATTATGGATTCTCACTTCAATTTCGCGTTCGCAGGCAGCCAACTTTATAAGGCGAACCTTTTTCGTTGCGGATTCACTACGTATAAATAATCCATACGTCGGTTATTTACCCTTGAATAAGATCGTCACAGTTCAAGAATGAACTCACATGAATCAAGTCGTGTAAACTTATACAGGGTGATTCAGGATGATTAACCGATCCAACAGAAGTATTTAAATCCGGAAACACCCCTTCGTGTCACTTATTGTTGGTTAGGCAACCAAGTCCACACACATTTGAAACATCAAAATCTCAGACGCGATCAGGTTTTTATTAAGAAAGAGAGTTAAATCTGAGTGTAGGTGAAAAAATAAAGCGTAGGTGTAACAGCTGTAAATTTTCCCTCGGGCATCGACGAACCTGCACACAAAAAAAAAAAAAAAAACAAAAAACAACTCGAACTTTTCCACCCCCGGATTTCGGAAACTCGCTTCGCTTGCAGCGGCGCGAGCGCGAGTCTGCGGTCGGCGAAATCGAACTTCCTCTCATCACTTATTTACGACTGCTGGAATTCGTCGCGTTTTTCCTATATACTGAAATTCGCAGGATTTGCCGCCCCCAAGTAATTAAACATCTACATACGCCGCCGCCGCCGCCACCGCCCTGAATAGACTTCTCGCATCGAGTGCTTCGGCAGGCCGCATTCTCCACGTTATTCAGAAGGCATTGTCTGAACTATTCTGGTTTCATTGGGCCGCATTGATTGAGGAATACTGGGATTCCTACCTGATTATGAACGGCTTATTGCACACACGTGTTGCCAAGTGAACCCTTGCGTAAGAGAGAAACCTCATAATACCTCCTATAATCCAATATTGTTCGTCTGAATCCACTTGTACAGTCACTGAACATGGAGGAGCGAAGAAGTTGGTCAACTACAGCTTTTACGTAATTCAATTTACTACTTCGCCTTTTATTATCATAGATTTAAAAGCAGAAAAAAATCAACCCCCCGGAAGTCAAATTTATACATTTACGACCTCCAGTCACACATCGATCGCAAGTTACTTAACTTTGGCTTTGTTTATTATTAAAAACAATAGACTTCTTTGTATAGCTACAAGTGCGCTTTTAACATGCAAGTATAAATACTGTCATGATGAAATTATTTGAAAAAAATAAATTAATTGAGTCAAGGTCCATCAAGTGTTTCAAGTAGTCCCGGGTAGATTTTAAAGTGAAGTTCGAGCACACCTGACTTAGCACCGGATGCGATTAGCGTCACGACGGCGGCGGCGTCGTGCAAGGCATCGAGGAACCACTTTCGTTCGTGAGAAGCTGTGGCAATCCCGACAATTCCCGAACCCCCTTTTCAACATCGCGTCGAACCCCTGAGAGGAAGTGTAAGACTTTTCCTTGATGAAATTAATTGAAAAAAAATAGTTAAGTTCATTTCGAAATTAGCATTTTAATATTATGCTGAGTCAAGGTCCATCGAACATTTCAAGCAGTCACGAGCAGATTTTAACGAAGGAATTCGAGCGGATCTGACTTAGCACCGGAAGCGATTAGTGTCACGACGGCATCGTGCAAGGCATCGAGGAACTACTTTCGTTCGTGGCAAGCTGTGACAATCCCAACAATTCCCGGACCCCCTTTTCGACGTCGCGTCGAACTCCTGAGAGGAAGTGTAAGACTTTTCCATGATGAAATTAATTGAAAAAAATTAATTAAGTTCATTTCGAAATTAGCATTTTAAAATTATGCTGAGTCAAGGTCCGTTGAACATTTCAAGCACTCACGAGCAGATTTTAACGAAGGAATTCGAGCGGATCTGACTTAGCACCGGAAGCGATTAGTGTCACGACGGCATCGTGCAAGGCATCGAGGAACTACTTTCGTTCGTGGCAAGCTGTGACAATCCCAACAATTCCCGGACCCCCTTTTCGACGTCGCGTCGAACTCCTGAGAGGAAGTGTAAGACTTTTCCATGGTGAAATTAATTGAAAAAAATTAATTAAGTTCATTTCGAAATTAGCATTTTAAAATTATGCTGAGTCAAGGTCCATCGAACATTTCAAGCAGTCACGAGCAGATTTTAACGAAGGAATTCGAGCGGATCTGACTTAGCACCGGAAGCGATTAGCGTCACGACGGCCTCGTGCAAGGCATCGAGGAACTACTTTCGTTCGTGGCAAGCTGTGGCAATCCCAACAATTCCCGGACCCCCCTTTCGACGTCGCGTCGAACTCCTGAGAGGAAGCGTAAGACTATTCCATGGTGAAATTATTTAAAAAAAATAATAAATTAAGTTCATTAGCATTTTAAAATTCTGCTAAGTCAAGATCCATCAAGCGTTTCTCCTCATCTTTTGCATTGCAACGCAACGGAATATTAGCGTGTCATGTTTATATGTTTCAGTTAAGAGTGAGTGTTTTGCATACAACGAATTGGCAAGGCTTAATTGAATAGCTCATTTCCAAAGCTTTCCAAAGCTAAACTAAATCGAAAAATTAAATTTTAAGTAAATTAACACAAAAGCTTCGGTGAGCTTTATTATGCGGTGTCTGGTGCTGTTTCACAGATTATCGCGAAGTATAGTTCGTCACTTAAAACGCCGCCAAAAAATGTACTGTGGCGTTTGAAAAATTATTATCAAAATTCTTTATTTTTGAAACAACACAAAATTTAAATCGCGGATTTTTTTGTTTTTGATTAATAAAACTTCATACTGAGGAAGGTATGGTCATCGACGCGACTTAATCGCCGCAGAAATTGTCTAGCATCGTTTACCTACTTCTGCTTAGCTCGCAGATCAAAGTCGTTTTCGGTCTATAAAATTATTACTATTACAGTTCGCCGAGAACGCCACCTGTATACAGGGTGATTCAAAATAAGTGTCCGACCTGTTAATCACAAATAGTACACGAAAAAAACAAAACAAAAAGTCTCTGTACATAAAGGGTCTAGTATGCATAGTTTTTAAGATAAGAAGCATTGAAAATTCAGATTTAAATTGATTGGTGGGCATTGATACAGCAATATTGCGTCTCGAGAGCAATGAACCCTTGCGGAGTAAAAGGAAATGCTAGCGTTTACCTTGAAAAAAACTTTAAAACGTGTTTGTTTATGGCTTTCTGCGGAAAAAAATGTGTAACACGTAATTCATTCTTTCGAGCATCGAACTTGTGTATGCATGCATACGAAATGAATCATAATTTCCATTTTGGACTCAAAGGAGGTTGATTTTCGGAATGTCTCTGATAAATTTAATTTTTTGCAAATTCGTACTTGAAGGTCCCTAGTAAATACGCTCGTAACGGGTCGGACAGTTATTCTGAACCACCCTGTATACGCAAATTATTACTGTTGGCATACTATGGCAATCATTTTACTTGCCTGTCTGCGGTTCGAACATCAAAGAAGTGTCGGAAAAATCAAATTCACGTTTTTGGGCTTGATTTGCAACTTCAACTGCTTGTAAAAAAAAAAAACACCTGTTTGCAAGAAAAACAACGACTGCTTGCAAAAAGCAAAACACACATCGCCTTTATGATCTACTTGCCGCGTCTTGGTGTCATGGCAGATTGTACGTAATCGGCCGAAGGGAGCGTGGCGTTCTCCTAAAATGCACGCGTGTTGATGCGGAATCGTAATATCAAAGGTTACCGCTATCCGCTATGTCATTAAATGTAATCGCCCCAGGCTTTGCTTACACAGCCTAGACGTTGGTTTCATTTCTTTGAGCGTCCACTTGTAGAAATTTGAAAAGCATGCCGCGTCT
Source organism: Prosopocoilus inquinatus (assembly GCA_036172665.1). Classification (NCBI taxonomy): domain Eukaryota; kingdom Metazoa; phylum Arthropoda; class Insecta; order Coleoptera; family Lucanidae; genus Prosopocoilus; species Prosopocoilus inquinatus. The sequence continues at coordinate 8,083,694 of CM069871.1, read as the reverse complement.
ATACTTGTGGGTTTGTTTACATTCGAAATTTTATTGCTACATAATAACTAAGGTATTATTCTCCGTGAAGTATCTTGATTTGACTTGCCGCGTCTTGTCGTCATGGCAAATTGTCCATAAACGGCCGAAGCGGGCATGACCTTCCTCCAAAATGCACGCGTGTTGATGCGGATTCGCAAGATCAAAGGTCACCGCTATCCGCTACGTCAAGAATGTCAATCACCCCCGGTTTTGCTTACACAGTCTAGACGTTGGTTTCATTCTTTTGAGCGACCACTTGCAGAAACTTGAAAAGCACGCGTCTATACCTTGTGGGTTTGTTTCATTCCAAATTTTATTGCTCCATAATAACTAACGTATTATTCTCCGTGACAGTATCTTGATTTGACTTGCCGCGTCTTGTTGTCATGGCAAATTGTCCGTAAACGGCCGAAGGGGGCGTGACCATCTCCTAAAATGCACGCGTGGTGATGCGGATTCGCAAGGTCAAAGGTTACCGCTATCCGCTATGTCATTAATGTCAATCGTCCCCGGCTTTGCTTACACAGTCTAGACGTTGGTTTCATTTTTTTGAGCGTCCACTTGCAGAAACTTGAAAAGCACGCCGCGTCTATACCTTGTGGGTTTGTTTACATTCCAAATTTTATTACTCCATAATAATTAACGTATTATTCTCCGTGACAGTATCTTGATTTGACTTGCCTCGTCTTGTTGTTATGGCAAATTGTCCGTAAACGGCCGAAGGAGACGTGGCCTTCTCCCAAAATGCACGCAAGATCAAAGGTTACCGCTATCCGCTACGTCAAAAATGTCAAAGGCCAAATCCACGGACTATGAAACTACGAAAACAATCTATGAAATAAGTTAAAAAATAAAAATGTATTTAGTGAACACTTTTGCCTCGCAAGGAAATCTTTTATTAAATTATATCGTTTACAAAGAATTGCATGCATTAAGAAAGTAGAAAGTCAATTATGTTTTACAAATTAAATTGTAAATGAGTACGCGGCTAGGCAGTATGAGGACCAAACAATAGCGGGATTTAGAATAGTTTGTTTTGGAAAAAATGCAGAATTTTTGATTTGGCCGATCCACTCGAGTAGGCTATTCTTCTTACACGCGCGTCAAGCACGTCGCGGTAGTTCTCTTACAGCGCCGCACTCGACATTTGCTTGTTTGACGACGACCACGGCGAGTCCCTTTCGACTTTCGACCTTTCTCCGGTCACTTCTCTCATCGCGTTGCGCGGCTATTGCGGTGCCTTGTGGAGTTTTGTCGATGGAGAATTAAACCAGCCGTTGTTGTACGGATCATAAGCCACAAAGCTGTTGCTGTCCCCGTGTTGTAGGGACCGTCTTTCGGCTCTGTGAGTTGTGCCCCGCTATTTTTCGACTTGCCTGTTTACGGCAAGGTAATTTCTATTTTGTTGCTTACTTGAGTTCCACGTACGTTTACCGCTTGCGGTTGTATATTTTCACATCTTTCTTTTAGCAAGTGGTCCCGAGCAGATGGAGCCGTGGAGTTCGAACAAACCTGACTTATATTCCCCTAGTATAAAACTCATAACGACTGGTTAAACAACAAAAATCGTTAAGTGACATTTTTTAACCAGTCAATGCACAGAAATGCATTGTATATAAGACCTAATTGATCAAAATAAGTCACTTAACGATTTTCGTTGTTTAATGATGTCGTCATGAGTTATAGATTGGGGGGAGGGGGGGTAGCACCGGAAGCGACTAGCGTCACGATGGCATCGTGCAAGGCATCGAGGACCCATTTTCGTTCCTGGGAAACTGTGGCTATCCCGACAATTCCCACATCCCTTACCGATGTTGAACCCCTGAGATGAAGCAACTACCCCTTTTTCTTTCTCGGCAGTATGTTGCGTGACGTCACATCACGAAGTGTAGTATTTTCGGAGTTTGTCGCGAGGTGAGCCGGTAACGTGGGCGTGCTTCGAGCCATTGGCAGGGTCAGAGTTGGCCTGAATTTCCTTCAGTCATGAACTTGGCGGAAGGGATATTTTTTGCCTATGATAATTTAACTTCTTTTTTTGGTTGTCGTCAAACTGTTGTTAACGAAGTCACGAGTTTCATTGTTTTTTTTTTGTGGTAGAGTCTATTTACACTGTTATTGTTCCATATATCTAATTTTACTAGGCTTTTTTTCTTGTAACTCTCAGTCTAATTGACTCAAAGTCTGTAATATTGGAGTCTTCTCCATTTGGTTTCCTTTTTTTGTATTTCACGTACATTTTGACCTTGCGCGCTTCACGCCACAATCTTTTCTTTTAGATGTTAAGAGATCGTAAGCCACGCGAGAGTACTCACGCCAATACCCTTTGCTTTCGGCCTTGTAAAACATAATATATTTTTAATATTTTTGATATTACTGCTTCTGACACCCCAATACGGGGTTGTTTGATATCACGCGACAATACTCTGGTTATTGTTTATCTCAGCAAGTCTCTTCATTTATGCTTTCAGTTCTAAGTATGTACTTTGTGTATGTGCGTTTCAAGTAAGTAAAGCGTTTTTTTTTCTTAACAGTACAGCTCGGTCATGAAATTTAAGCATACAAATGGCACCTTTTTAAGAGTAAGTTATTGTTAGTGGATTCGATTGAATCGGAAATGCATAAGTATAAAGAAAAGACAAAATCCTTTTCTACGACGAAGAGCGTTATCAGGACTGCGACACCCCGACATTAATGCCGAAGTAAATTTTAAGTTCGTGCCTCTTCTCGAGTCTTTTTTTAGGTTACCACCCTTCCTAATCTAATCGAATTTAAGGGCTCCTCTACATTACAACCCCCGCCGCGGAATACACACGGATGAATGATTGCGCGCGAATTTTTTTATGTCTCGGCGCATTTTTTCATGTCTCTATAAAATCGAATATGCGAGAACAGGAACTAGGGGGTGGGGGCGTAAATTTTTATCGATCACTAAATACATTGTTACAACGAGACGTAAAATTTTTATGAGGAGCGAGGGGGCGCCGGGCGGCGGGAGGGAGGGGGTACTTGGATGTACCTATTCTAGAAGAACAAACAGGAATTATTCCCGGTGTTATTTCCATCTTCCCTTGGCGGAACGTGTCCGTGCTGACGACGTTTATTCAGAGGAGGAGGAGACTTGCACACCCTAAACCTGTCAGAGGATTACGTAACGTATGAATATCATATTTTGTAGGCCCCTCGAACGTATACATAATGGAGAGATTATCGAGGATTTTGTTGTATTCTTCTTCGATTGCGAACGAACTGATTGTTGAGTGGAAAGGTTCCTTTTTTTTTTAAAAAAAAAAAGCGAATGCCCATGACATTATATGAGCGTAAATATCAGAGGAACGCTGCTTGGTATTTAAATTGGTTCAGCGGTTTTGAATTGAACGACAGTTCGTCCACACGGAAATGAATTTAAAAAAAAAAAAAAAGAAAAAGAAAAAACGTCTGGGGGTTTTCACATTCACAATGTTACATGGGGAGGGGTCGTTACACCAAAAGCTCCAAATAAATAATATTTTCAAATTATATTTGTATGTGAAGCGAAAAGGGATTGAAAGCGGTAACTTTCGACAACGTAGTTGGCAGTGAAAAAGAGAAAACTTCATCGACAAACAAGCCGACGTTTCGAACCTAACGACCAATTATACGTCGGGTCCATTGTTATATCGATGAATGCTCTATCAAATTTCACTCGGATCTCTCCATATTTCTGAATATTCAGTGCGGTGCGCTAGTTACGGTAACGAGCTGCCTTATTTATCGTATGTAGCAGGACCGCCTAATAAAGGATAATAGGACATAAGCCCGACGGAAAGCGGTATTATTGAGGATAAAAATACACACAACATAATATGATGCAGATCAAAAGCGCGCTCGGACGTGAACCTTTTCAGAACACGCCCGTCCGCCCGCCCGCCCCTGATTGAATTTCTCTTCTCTCCTTGCGGAAGTTACTTTTCGAAACTGTCAGTGACGCTCCGGATCTCCCCGGAGTACGAGAGGTCACCTGATGCCCTAATGCCCTCTAATGCGGGATCCTAATTGGGCGCCCCCGATGAAGACCCCGTAATGCACTTAGGAACAAATCTGCCGGACAAATCATAAGTCCTTCCGGACTCCATTATTTCCTGCGCCAGCACTAAATTAAAATCCGGAGGGGAAAACACAATCTCGTTTTTCTATATTTTCTCAAGTCATTGAATTTAAACCAAACAAACGAACTAAAAAAGAAAATCACCGGAAACAACAGTTAGTCTAAATTGACTATCATCACGCAAATAACTATTTTCTTTGTCTAGTGTCTTACACGTAACTTGGCGACCTTTCTACATTAATTACACTTACTCTAACACTTAACACTTATCACCCGACTATTAATTTCACTAACTTACCAATTTACTTACTAAATCCTTAACGACTTAAGATCACCTTATTTATAACGCGTTCTGGTGACCCACTGACCCCTTTTGCTGCGTAAGGGTTTTGCAGTATGCACTAAATTAATTAATCCTGACTTTACACAATTCTAATTTGTACTAATTGAAATTAACCTCCGCCCACAATAATTTTATATCCGTATGGATTTATAGCTAACGAAACTATAAATCTATAGCGAAACGTTGAGTGTTTTCCCTTCATATTTCTGTCCAGTTCGAGATTAAAAAAACTTTGTACTTACAATTTTCATCGGACAAGAACAAACTTCAATTATAAAAATTATTGTGGGCGGAGGTTAATTTCAATTATCTCTTAAACCACAGTCTCCTTTACTATTTTAGTTTTTAGTTTAACTAATTTGTACTGACTTGAACTTTTTTTTGAAGGCCTTCATTTAATTTTCTATCGTGGCACCATGTAATTAAAAAGGAATCTCTCAAAATTCAACCGCAGTCCGTCGAGCAACAAAAACAAAAAATAAAACTTTTGATGCGTAGGGGATTTCCAGTATGCACGTAATTATTTAATTCCTAACTTTCTACAAATATTTCCAAGTGTTCGTGATACAACATAATTAAAAAAATGTTGGAACTCGAATGTAGACTGTCGGCAACAGAAACAACAAATAAAATTTAAAGCTTTCCTTCTCCTTTCTGGACTTCTTAATTAAGTATCACACGAATTCAACTAATTTATTAAGGGCCGATTTCATAATCGAAGTAAAGGAAACTTTAAAATAAAAGTCACAGTCATATGTCCAAAATGGTGACTTTCACTTTAAAGTCTCCTTTACTTCGATTATGAAATCGGCCCTAAGATAGGGTAATTCGAAATTTTCTCAATTTTAATGTCGTTCTTGTTTTTTGTTTTTTTGAAATGAAAGTCCAAAAAACGAAAAAGATCCATCAAACAGTCTTTTAAAAACTTCTTCCCTTTAACCTAGAGGTTCCCGACGGGGTCGATGAAGACTTGAAAAGAGTTGATGAGCCTCTAGGTGTCGACTGAGGAGGGTCGATGAACCCCTAGAGGTGTCTTAGGGGGTCTTAGTTGTGAATTCTTGTTCAGTGAAGGCATATTTGAATAGTGTATTTAAAAAAAAAGTAGAGTACTTATAAATAAAATTAAATAAATTCGAATTAAACATTGTACAGTGACGAACATAGATAACGGGACACTATCATTTCTTTTGGCAATTCTGCTTCAGGAATTCAATTCAATTCAACGAAATTTCACATCATATACGCGGCTGTACTGTAAGAAATCTTATAAATTATTAAAAAAGTTAAAAAGAAAATATTAACAAACATACAAAAGCGTTGTCTTAAGTGTCGATCACATAACATAATAATTAAATTAAATTAAGTCAGCTCGAATAAAATGTGTATTAAAAAAAGCGATCAATTGACTAGTGTCAAAATAAAAATACTCCTAAAATACAGTCAAGCCGAATCAAATAAAACAGAAAACAAAAGACGATCGTCGATAAATTTAGAACGCAAATAAAAATTATGTGAAATACACAAATCAAATCGATTTTAAAGCTGGTGGTCGCAAGTCAGTTCAGATTGCAATGCAGCCCTCAAACATCCTTTATAAAATACATGTAGCGCTATTTCGGCCCTAATTCAGCCTCATCAGCAAAAGAATCATGTTGAAGAATCGTGTTGTCAAGTCAAACCGATATAAAAGCTGACTGAAACATTAAAGAGAAAAGACGATCCGTTAACAATTAAAAGATAAAGTCAAAAAAAGTCGAATAAAAGAAAAAACAAAATTCAAGCGATGGGATTATTACAAAATAAAATAAAATAAACTTAAATCGAGTAACAGAAAAGCAAACAAAAAGCGATTAAAAAATATTTTAAAAAAATCAACGTCAAATGAAATCAAATCAAGAGGCAAAACAAAAAACAAAATGATCTTCTGTTAGTTAAACAATAAACAAATGAAATCGATTAAAAGAAAAAATAACGGTCGATCAATTGATTAGAATCAAAATTAAATAAAATATTCAAATGAGGTATTAAAATATTAAAGATGATGAAAAAGTTTGGACCAAAATGGAAAGAAATTGTATAAAACTAACCAAAATAAAAAATATATATATAAAAATAAATAACAATAGAAAAAGTCAACTTGATTTAAAAACTGACGAATTCTGTCCTATTACATCAAAAAAGGACGATAAATTAATGATTAAAACAAAAACTCAGATCCAATAAAAGAAGAAGAAAAATCGACGATCAATCGGGATTAATGTGTAAAATAAAATCAAATCAAGCAAACGCAAAAAAAGCAAAACAAAACACGATTGTTCATTAATTAAAATAGAAGTAAAACACAAAACCGTGTCGAATAGAACCAAACAAAAGAAGAAACGAATGCAAAACAAATGGGGATGTATTGACGGGATTAAAACGTAAAATAAATCGAACTCAAATCGAGTAAAAGAAAGAAAAAAAAACAAAAGACGATCAAGTTAAATCCAATAAAATTGGATTGAAGTGTAAAATGAACTCAAAAAAGGTAAACGAAGAAAAGCAAAACGAAAGACGCTCAATTGTTAATTAAAACAAACAAATGAAACCGTGTCAAATAAAATCAAATAAAAGAAGAAACGAAAACGCAAAAAGAAAATGGCGATGAATTAATTGACAGGATTAAAATGTAAAATAAGTCGAGTAATAGAAAGAAAAAAAAGATGATTAATTGACAATTAAAAAGTTAAAATCAAGCAAAAAAAACGAAACAAATTGATTAAAAGAAAAACCCAGATGACGATTGGGCAAGTTGGTGGCTGGGTGAATTGACGAGTGGGTGAGTTGGCATGTGATAAGTTGGCGAGTAACGAAAATTTAAAAAAAAAACAAAAGAAAAAAGTCTGATGAATTTAGAGCAAAAAAAATGGAAAAAACAAAAACTTAAAATTCACGAAGATTGCCGAAAAGTATTGAAAATTTGAGCTGAATAATAATACTCCTATGTTTTTCCCAAAAAATTGTTCAAGGTCACCCGACCCAACTCAAACAGACCTAAACGAACCCATCTTAACGAAAACTCTTACAAATTCGAGAAAAAAATTAAAAAAATTAGATACGAAAAATTTGAGAATTTAAAAAAAATTAAAATGATGTGAAAAAAATTGTCTGAAGTGTCTTTTTTACACTCTGTAAACTTGACTTGGCTTATGTCACGATTGACGATCCTTGAGATCAATAAATATTATTATTATTAATAATAAAAAATAAAGAGGACAGAAAACAATAGAAAAACTCAAAAAAAACATTTAAAATTTCGAAAAATTTTACGAGTTCTCAGTGAGAGAAGGCATTGGTTGATTAAAAGAAGAAAACAGATATGGATCAATTGATTACATTAAAAATTTAATTAAATAAAGTCAAATAAGGAATTTAATTTAAAAAAATGGGTGATCGGTGATGAAGATAACACTAAAATAAAACTTCAATAAAACTAGAATTTTTAATAGAAAATTTGAAGAAAATAGATAGAAAATTGATAATTCAAATATGAAATCAAATCAAATCAAATCAAAAAAAGATAATCGATTTGTAATTAAAAAAAAAAAAAGAAAATTGAGAGAAAAGTCAAACAGAATAAGAGATTGTCTAAATTAAAAAAATTAAAATTGTTAGTACGAGATCAATACCTACATTTTAGAAATATTAATTAAATTTGAAAAGGGGTCGATGATAAGTATGATGAAATTTTTATTTTCTTGCAAGGGTCAACGCTTAAAAAAGATCGATAACCCCTGCTTAAAGCCAGTAACGATTTACTGGTGAATGATAATTAATAATTAAATATAACCGGAAGTGAAGACTTTAAAATAGGCAACCCATCATAACTCGGAGGGGTTTCTAGGGGGTTAAAGTGCTGTGGCAAAAACAACCGCATGGTTGGACGCTTTTAAAAAGTGTCCACCGACTTTTTAATTTTGTATTCTCTCAAGTCGCAGTGCCTGATTGTTTATATGCATATTAAAACTTCAGCCTGCAGGCGTTATAAAGGTTGCCTAAAATCAGGGGTAAGTTTAACAAGTATTAAAATTAATTCTGCACGCCGGGGAGCAGGATATATTCGCACGGTTTTGCGGATGGCGTGATCCTGTTTAGGTGTATGTTTAGACTGTAATATTTCCTGTCCAGCTTTTATCTACTGAGAAAGTTTATATTAAAATAAAATCAATTAGTCAGTCAGTAATCACGAATAAAAACTAAATATACAGTCAATTTTCCGGTCATTTACAAAATGTATTAAAGGCACGGCGCACAGTGGGGCCAAATGCCGGATTTAAGGAAAAAACCTTTCATTTCCAGAATTTTTGTCCAATCGAAGTGAAACTCGGGAAACTTTAAGAAGGTACTAAATAACAATTTTTGACTTTCTGAAAGTTTCAAAAAATTTATCGGACTACCTAAATTTTATCATTTATGATCATTTATTTTTAAAGGAATTTAACGCTGCGCTAGAAACGACAATGCTTTTAGATTTTGCCAACTTTCTTTTAATTCTGGGAGAATATGTAAAAAAGTAATGAAAATAGCATGGAAAGTTATTTATATTTTAAGGTATGTTAATTATGAAAGTGACTACGTACATGAATTTATACAGGGTGATTCAGAGTAAGTGTCCGACCCGTTAAACACAGATAGCCCTTCAAAAATCAAATCAAATAACTGTAGACATAGGGGGGGTCTAACCTGTGTAGTTTTTGATATCAAATGAATTAAAAATTCACATTTAAACTTGTTGGTGGTCACTGGAATAGTTGAATGCGTCACAACAGCAATAGACTTTCGAAGGAAAAACACAAAACACGAACATTTAACCTTGAATTGAAACCGTAAAACGACTTATTTGCATAATGCGAACCATAAACTTAATTTTTTTATGATCTGAGTAGGGATACAACAATAATAATGTCAGTGGAATCGTGTTTGTGTCTACGTACGTATCAATTCACAGAAATTTAGTGAAATTCTGGCATTTTAAGATTACTGTCCACGAAGAATAAAAACAATTAATCCCAAAGCACCATCGGGTTCGAAAGACAATTGTTTTTGATTTTCAAATGACGATGAAGCAGCAGCATCAATAAGAACCTGATACCTGAACTATAAGGTATAATCATTTTAATGTGCGGAACGTTTCTATTTATTACAAACTGACAATAAGGAGCTCTGTTAGCCTCCTTGATTCAACAAATCATGTTTATACGGACTGCTGACGCTGTTTTCCCCATCTCTACTCAACTTCGTATTCAATTAATATATATCGCATGCAGTTGATTGCGGCTATGAATTTTTTAGGGTAGTTAGTCCAATATTATAGCTTTCAGAAAAAAAAAATATATATTACAAACCGTAGGAGAGTGAAGCTTTTTTGTACGCTTACTGAAAATTCCTATTACGCCCAGAAATCTAATTTCGGCTTAATTGTTACGTCTAAGCTTCTTTGAAGAGTAATTAATTTTTTAGATAAAGCTGTTAGTCTGTACTAACCAAATATCTAATGGAGTAATTTTTGAAAATAATCCATGAAGCTGGCGGAATTACAGAACATTACTCTGTTTAAAATTAATAACTCAATGAATGGAATTTAAGCCCTTATATTAGATGAAAACAAATTTTTACCACAAAACCATTATCACAGCCAGATTCTACGGCTAAGATAATGTAAGAAAAGTCAGTTAGATCAACAAATTAACCATCTTGTAAAATGGTTGTTTTTTTCCATCTCGGCCCCACTGTGCGGCGGAGTAGCTTGGGTTGCCTGATTTCAATTTTTAAGGCGTTACGTTTTAAAGTAGACGTCCTACCCCCCTCAACGTCTGCGTAGAAGCCAGACTATAACAGAAACGATGTATCAAATTTCGGTTATAAAAACAAAAATATTGCATCTGGATGTTGATTTTTATTGCAATCTTTGTAAAGTTCGTCGTACAAATAAAAAAGGACGCTCCAGACGCTGAAAATTCAGTGGTTCAGAAAAATAACGCCATCCTTGAAATTAATGGCGCGAAATTTGCTGGGTGGCGAGCCCGGTCATTATTTTTCTTGTTATTCTACAAGGCTAGCTCATAAAAGACGAACGAGCAATTAAATCAAAGCTGGAAGTAATAAAGAAAGCGGAAACACCATCGAGATCAAATAACAAGCGACGTCATCATGTCATCGCCGGAAATAATGGCCTTCCCCGGATCCCTTTCGTATTATATATATGAATATAAGTTTTTTTTTTATTTACGGGGCCCGGGCATTAATATCGAAACGAGAAGAATGCGAATGCATCAAGGATCCTGACGGTAAATGACAGAAACAATAAGCGCGGTCACATGTCTCTCCGTTCCGCCTCTGACGTTTATAACTGCGACTAATGCCCTGACAGACATGTTGCGCATTGTCTTCCTTTCCCCCGTCCAATCAAACCCGAACAATGGGGATAACGATGATTGTCGACCCACGAGAGCTCTCCAACGTAATGGAACATCTTCAGGATCTGTTAATGACCGAAAGCCCGAATCGAATTTGCACAACTTGCACACATCATATTTCTCTTAGGTCATTTCACCACCACCACCGCCACCACCACCATCATCTCACAAGAGATTCATTCTTTTCTAAAAACTAATTTCTTATCTTATACCTACATGTACGTATATTCAGTATGAATTATAGTTGAGTACAGTTCTGTAACTTGAAGGAGAGGATTGCTTTGTATTCAAACTCGACTGGACTGGACGGATCATCTAAAAGCTATTCTATGTCTTTGCGTGCGTAGTCCACTTTCAATGGCATCCCCATTTAACTATCATCCCTTATAGAATAGCCTCTAATTGTAATCAGATTTACTTTTCATCACTAAGTAATGAGGGGACGCGTACGGTCTTATTGAATGAGTTATTAATTCCCTCATTCTATCAAGAACCGATCTCTGCTGAGGTTCAAAAATATTATACTCCTATTAAATCAAAACGGGGAGGAGGGGGTCATTAAATTTCAATGAAGACAAAACCCATTAAAGTTTAAAAGTCGTCAGCAGTCTTAACCTACGCATAACTAACACGTGCGCGTGGATAAAATGAAAGTGCCTTTCGCCGCCGTCACTGTGTTATTTTTTCTGAGCCGTGCAAATCCGGTGGTGTCGGAGTGTTACGAGTCACCGGAAGGTGACTTCTGCAGTTCCGTCGATGACCTAAAAACACGCAACGCCAGCGTGGAAATCATCGAGTTACTAGCAGACGAAAAAATCAATCTCCTCGATTCCGCTCAACTCGGCGACGACCACCAGAAACTGAAGAGGCTCAAGATTTCCGGGGCCTTTCGCTCCTTGGACGTCGCCCTCTTCGACAACCTAACAAACCTGGAGGTCCTAGAGCTGGAGAACAACACGATCACGGAAATTCACAACCTGCATTTCCAAAACGGAGCGATCAGGCAACTCCTCTTGCCCAACAACGGGATCAAGTTCATTAAAAGGCAAGCCTTCTCACGTCTGCCCGGTCTCTTGATCTTAAATTTGAAAGAGAATTTGCTGGCGAGCGTAAGCACGGGGATTTTCAATAACCTCTCGATTTACGAGCTGAGCTTGCGCAGGAATAAACTGTTTTATCTTCAGAAGAACGCGTTCGATGGCCTCAACAGCCTCAAGCACCTCGACCTCGCGGAAAATAGGCTCAAATCGTTTTGGTCTTCTGAGTTGATGGGGTCGGGTGGTGGCCATGACCTGCTCAAACTTGACCTAAGCTCAAACGAGATAGTGGATTTGGATATAAAACAGTTTCCGAAGCTGTTGATCCTGGACGCGGCGCAGAATAAAATTTCGAAGCTCCCCGACGGCTTCTTTCATGGCAACCCCGAGCTCGTCAGGGTTATTCTTTCGGTGAACCTGCTCGAGGAATTGCAACCCGATGTTCTACCCCCGGAGGGCATTCAGATTTTGTCTTTCGACATCACCCTGAATAGGCTATCGTTTTTGGAAGAGGAGTTTTTGATTCGCATGCCCCGCCTGACGCATATGTCCTCCTGCGGGAATCCCTGGCAGTGTCCTTGCTACGACCTCCTGATGAAGTGGTTTTGGGAGCACGACTGGATCAGAAACATTTGCAATCCGCAGTTTAAAAACGGAAATCTGCCAGTTTGCATGTTCGGTGAAAACTTTGAAGCGGGGTGTGATTACAAAACGAAATTGTACGAGGATTTTAAGGGGTATGTCAACGCCAGTGCTTTGGGGAGATTACCGGAAGCGATCGACTCGTATATTATACAGGTTATTTCTTTGTGAAGTAATTAGTGCTAATTAATAAATTATTTTTGAAGGGTGGACATTTCTATCATGTCAATTTTATCAGTTGTATGTAAGGCCGACGACTGAAAAGGGGAATCCTCAAGAAATGTTACCCATGCGGTTATAAAGTAGCTTCCCGTTGGACACTGTATTATAATCAGGGAAAAGAATTCAGGCCAATTAGTGTTGGACAGTTTTTACGTCGAATGTATTACTTGTTCCTACCACCTTTCCGCGACTCCGATGTTCGTATTATTATTGAGTGGGAGGGTAAATAAAGCAATGCACTTCGCAGAAATTATTATTGGCCCGAATTCTTTTCCTTGATTATAATCGACGTTTCGCTGTTACGGGTCGTTAGGGGCTCTTTCGGGGTTGAATTACGAAAAAGCTTCGGCCAGTTTGACCGTTTGAACGTCGCGTCGAGCGCGTCAAACAAAGGATAGGCATACAAAAGTATAAATTAAAAAGAAAATAATTTAAAAATCAGAAAACCTTGACGCCTTACAAATGGGGAATGTTGTTTTGCGTTGATTTCAATTAACCGAGGAATTTTTTTTTTTTTTTGGGAATACCTCTCCTCTCGGGTCATACTGCACATTCCAAACGAGTTCTTTTTCCACCGCGGCGCGTTAAATAACACGTGTTTTCCGACGCGTGTAAAATGAAAGCTAAACGCGAATATTTACATGCATTAATTCGAGTTGGATCTACGGGGTGTGTAGGCAGGCACCCCTGCGTTGCGAAACGCCGCGCCGCCCCTCGCCCCTAAATTATTGCCGCCATCAGCCGGACACTTATGAACATATTTTAAACCGGACTTTGTTAATTGCAACGTTTCGTTTGGTCCCCAGAGCTGCCGGGAGGAATTAAACCGAAAAGCGATTTTGGCCGTCGCACGAAGAACTCGCGGAGGACTTTCCCTCCTCCTTCCCCCCTCTGTTACTGAAGTTTCTCCTGTAAACACAATGTTATCTTGAGCTTGCAAAAATGCGGCGCAGAAAAAGCGAAGAAGAATAATAAGGAGCCAATAAGTCATTCATCGCTGCACGTCAAAGCAAATGCGATTTAAATTAGTTTTAAATTTATTAAACAAACGCATTCGGGAACAATTTTTATTAATAACGCTGCGCTTTGTTGTGGGAGGAGGGGGATTTTTTTTTAATTAAAAGAGAAGAAGCTTTTTTTTTCAAACATCCTTTTCAACTTCCATCTCATCGCAGGCAGGACTTCATCAACGACAACAGTGTTTAATTTTGTGACTTTAAAGTGCAAGGCAATCGCAAAATTAATTTAAACCGAGACAGAAATCGGAAATTATTTTGGTCAAGGGCGGTCATGAAATAGAAGTATTAACGGCAAGTAAAACCTAAAGAGACTAAAGAAATAACAGCAAGTATACTTTCTCGAAATTGTTTGACAAAATCAAAAAATTATACGAACAATAATTTTAAACAGCGACATCTTACGATCGCTTTTTGACCTTACATTGCATTAGGATTGTTAAATTGAAACCAGTTTACTACATAATAAGTCCCCCGTGCAAGGCGGCCATGCTTGGTGTCAAAGCATAATGAAAGTTCTTAAAAAAAATTGTGCAAATCGTTTTTGATTGCAGTGAAAATCTCCAGTAGCCTCTGTACAGCTGTTTCAGTCCTGCTTGTGGCTTCGTCAGCAGAGACGTAGCTGGACATTCCCACTGCAAACAAAAACGACTTGTCCAATTTATTCGCAATTGCGATGTAAGAGTGATGAACAGATAAGATAGCGACATCTTACGATCGCTTTTTGACGAAGCCCCAAGCAGGACTGAAACAGCTGTACAGAGGCTGCTCGAGGTTTTCACTGCAATCAAAAACGATTTGCACAAAAATTTTGAAATAATTTTAAAATACGCGACTACCGTTGACCAAAATAATTTTTGATACCAAGGTATTTATAATGAAGTTATTCGACATGAAGTAACTAAACGTATACGCATACAGGATGTTACAGCATTCCTGAAAAAAAAAATATTACGTAAATCAAGATTATGTCTAGACACATAAAATAGCTTCTGTTTTAATTTTTTTTTTGCCCCTAGATATGTATTTTTATTTCGTTGATTCGCCAAAAATAATTCGAGATAACCGAAGATAAATCTGATTAATCTTGACGCTGTATTACATAAAAATGCCTTTCTTATTGTTCTTTTTTAGATTTCGTTTTAATACCGTATCAAATAACAAACAAACAAACTATGTAATCTTGTACTACAAAAAATATAACAGCCATCAACTATTTATTAAATTAATTGTGCATTTTATGAATAGTACCACGAACGAATAAGTCATTTACAAATTTTGAATATCAGACAAAAACAAAAATAGAGCTCGATTCAAGATTTGTAAGATTACTCGGTTTTATTTCAAATGCATTGATGATGAGAGGTAATTTAGAAATAAGTGTTTTGTAGCCGTTGACCTTGAAGACAGGTTCAATGATGCATTAATTTGTGTACGTCACTGTTTTAAGTCCTTCGAGGAAACACTTTTGTTATGAACTTTCCAATGTTGCTCATATTTTCAGAATGCATTCGAGGGTAAGTAGTAAAATGATGTCATTTGAGAGAACGTAAAACTAAATTGCAATAATTGTACGTTGTGCAAAACCCAGTAGTATTTGAAATTCCAACAAACATAACAAATACTCGGTTCAAACAAAATTCATTAACTCTCAATATTATGAACAGATTAATAAGTTTTATACACTGAAACTTCAGTTTTATCAAAATCAAAAATTAACTTTGGATTCGGGGTCTTAATATCTATTTGGAACACTGTGATTAATATTACAAAAGCAACGAAAAATAGCCATGATATCAACACGAAAAACAAACGTCGAGATCTTGCAAAAGATTTTAATTTTTTTTTGTTGATACTGTCGATAAACACTGAACCTGCTTTGAAAAATTATTATATTTTTCATTTTAATAATAACAAGTCGCTATGTGTAAAACCGGTACATAGACAAGAAATCTTAGAAATAATTAAAGTTTTGATAAAAACAAGTATTCCAGTGGAGTAGATGGTTTTGGAATTTACCGGTTGCCATTCTGAAAATTGGTATAAACGAGCTACTTGAGCCGCTTCGCTACGTAATTAATAATTCTTTAAAATGTGGAATCTTTCCCGAACTCCTTAAAATTGCACCTTGTTAAAACAGTTTTTAAGAAGGGCGACTCTTTCAGTTTAGAAAACTATCGTCCCCGTCAGTTTCCAAAATTCTTGAATCAGTAACAAATTTTTTTAACAAATGAAGATTTCATAAACACGGTTATTTAAAAGGACTCTCCTACTCTCATACTGCCATATTTCAATTTATTAACAGCCCTGGTGGAAGTTGGGAAGTTGCCTTTTGGCCTCTTTTTCTTGACATCTTGAGATGCACGGAATAAGGGGTGTTACCCTTTCTTGGATTATGTATTACCTAACTGACAGAAAACAAAAGGTCTCTATCACCTGTGAAGGTTATATTTATAACAGTGAAACAAGTTTCATTAAAACGGGTGTACCTCAGGGTAGGTCCTTTATTCTTTCTCATCTATTTAAACAATCTGTCTAAAATTGGTTACAATAAATCAGGAAAAACTTGAATTGAAAATCGTTACAAAATTCTTGGGTATCGGGAAAGACCATACGATGCAACTTAATAAGAACCTAACTTCAATCAAAATACTTACTAGATATCTAAGTTTCAACGGTTTAAAGACGATTTATCATGCTACTAAGCTGAAGCTGAAGCTAAACTCAGTTTCGCCATTATTTTTTATGGAGCTGTCAGTCAAAAACGTATGCTCAGAATTATACTAAGACTAAAGGTGAAAGAATCCTGTAGAAAAAAAAAGACTTAAAAAAATATAAAATCCTAAAGATCTACGCCGTCTATATTCAAGAATGTTTGGTTTTTTTCTTTTTAAACACAAAAGTTTTTTTGTGTTTAAATGTTATCATAGTACAAGGTCATTAGATCTGAATTATCCAAGACACCATTTTACTCTTACACAAAATAATTGCATTTATATGCGTATAAAATTATATAACAAGTTACCTTAGTTATTCTTAAACATATTTAAACAACCTGTGTTTAAAATGCTTGAACCTTACAGTGTAAAGGACTACTTATTAGCTGCGTTGTAAATTTATGTTTTAAATACTTCCTGCTATTGACATTATTTCTTTTTACTCTTGTGTGTACAGTCCTTCTTTCGCCTGTATTTAACCCTTCATGAAATAAAGTTTTGTTATTAATAGGGGCGGATTCTGTAACTTATCAACGGTCTGTTAAAATTTAGAGGTCCTTTCAAATTTGAAATAAAGTTCCATGATTAGTTGTTACCATTGTAACAAAATTTAACATCCCTTTAAATTTAACGGTTTTGATACAGAATAGACCTCCCTTTTATTATTATTATTAATACAAGACGTATTAATAACAACTGTCTTAACCGATCCATCTGCTCCGATTGTAATTAAAATATAAATTCTGATTAAAGTGGAGTAATTAATATATCATAACAGTTTAGATAAGACACTGGCTTACCTACTAATTTTATAAGAACACAGGTATAGATTTAATTAATAGGAAGGGTCATTTAAGAAGCGTCAAACAAATAAAAACGATATTGGTTTAAGTATGGAGCGTTGCGGCACACTCGCTGTGACAAAATGAAACTTATTTAATATGAATTTGAGATTCCCTCCGTGTTGTCAACAGAGTTGTAATCTGTAAAATTGAAGATAGCAAGTGGGGGGGGGGGAGGCTAAAACTATTTCTTGCATGTTTTGACTTGACTTTTGGTAAACTGTTAAAAGGAAGAATAAGTCTCAGATTCACCTCAGATCCTGATAGCAATTATTTTTATAAAATTCACACGGAATTTTAAATTTTATAGAAGCAAGCTTGCAAATTGGCAACTTAATTTCTACTAGTTACGCCAATAACTTTAGTAGTTACGCCACTGACTGCAGTAGTCCTCTTGATGAATTTTTAAATTTAAGTACTTGAATCAGATTCTGCTAATACTCTTTATCTTATTAAACTAGTCTCAAATCTCATTTCAACGAATTCTTCGAGATATTTAGGAAATAGTATTCTTTTATGGTCATCTGCTTCACCCTGCCGGGATTCTTTTTCGATACTGCCAACCAACTCGATGAAAAATTCTTCTTTCGGCACATGCAGTATTCCCCTCGATTACCCTAAATTAATCTGGCAAATTTAAATAGGAGTTTAAAGTTAAAAACAATAAACCTAACCTTGCACTTTAAACAGTACTGACGACTCATCGAATTTCGAATTTGTAAGAAAAAGTCGATTTTTGCGTTAAAAGTCGTATTATCCCGAGGTGGCGCTTGATAAAAATAAGGAAAAGAAACTAAATTAAAAAGTTATTATTGAATAGAAAAAGATATGTAGTAGCGTTTAAGTAAGGTTTTTCAAAATTTGTATGCAGTTATTCGAATTTAACGCGTTCGTCATTTGTTTCCATCTGTCAATTCTGTAACTTTCTGATTTTTCTTTTTTCTTTTTGGTACCGTTATTGTTTAAAAGAAGACATCGTCTAGAATTAATAATTTGCTTTTCTTTCGTTTATCTCCTGAAATTACTTCGTTTCCTTTCCTGGTTTTCCGTGAAGAAATTTACGATCGACATTTATTTTTTCCTGTGTTTGTGTTGTGTCCATGTTTCTTATTATTATTATTATTTTTTTTAATTTTAAATCTACACTTTGACGAAGCTCTAAATCGATAGTGAAACGTTGAGTGTTTTTCCAATTATAATTGTGTTCTGTTAAAGACTAAAAGCTTTTTACGCACAATTTTCATTGGGCGAGGATCAACTTTAATTTTAAATCTACAATTTGAGTCCTTATCTTCTGAAGCGTGATCGTCATTTGTTTTTCTTATTTATCACTTGCAGTGGGTTTCTCGATTGTCATTGTATTTTTTTAATTGCTTCAAATTTTTCAGAAATCAAATCATTGTGATAATTTCTTTGGAAATTTTCATTTTTTCACTTCGATCGTGTTTCTGGGTCTTTAACAATGTTCTTGTTTTTTTTTTCTTTCCGGTGGTTGTTTACCCTTTTTCTGTCTTGTAGTCGCAAAATATAGAAAATGATTATCTTTTGTTCCCAAGAAGTTGAAAAATTCCCCAGATTTTAATGTGCATTTGCAACTTTTACTTTTTCCCTTTTGTTTGAAATTATCCCCGGATTTAACGACTTTTTCCCTTTTGTTTGAAATTATCCCCGGATTTAACGACTTTTTCCCTTGGTAGGCAACACTGCTGCCAACTCATTTTGGGATTTCAACATGGCCTTTACATGTAACACCCTTTTGTTACATTTTTAACGCAGGCAGGTTTGGCTTGCGCGGCCCCTATTTGCTGTTACTTTCCAAAAATTACTTTAGTTGTCTCTTATTTTTTTTTGGAGCGAATTCTCCCCTGGCTATGTTAGTTGATTACAACTCAAATTAATTCTAAGAATTCCGGGTTAGCCTAAGCTGACATAAAGCGATAGTTTTAAATAGGGACAAATAAGAGGCAAAAGAGTTCTGAGCATGACTTTGTCTGCTCAATATTGTTTCTTAATTTTCCTCGTCGATGAATTTCCCAAATTCAAAATTTCTCTGTCAGTTCTGGCTCGCACGCCCCCTATACGCTTTGCACTATTATTTTAAAAGATCACGTTCATTTGCTTCAGTGATCTCTCATTTTTTTTTCGGGACTCTCCCGTGACTACGTTAGTTGGTTTCAAGCGAATTCTAAGAATTCCCACACTTAGCCTCAGCCAACCACATGACATAAAACAATAATTTTAAATACCGGAAGAAGCAAAAGATAGCCAGTTCTAAGCATGACTTTGTCTGCTCGATTTATTTCTTAATTTTTCTCGTTGAAAATTTTCCAAATTCAAAATTTCTCTGTCAGTTCTGGCTCGCACGCCCCCTATTTGCTTTTCGCTATTATTTTAAAAGATCACGTTCGTCTACTTTAGTGATCTCTCGTTTTTTTTTCGGTACCCTCCCGTGACTACGTTAATTGGTTTCAAGCGAATTCTAAGAATTCAGAGTTAGCCTAAGCCAACCACGTGACATAAAACGATAATTTTAAATACCGGAATAAGCAAAAGATGGCTAGTTCTGAGCATGACTTTGTCTGCTCGACATTACTTCTTAATATTTCTCGTCGATGAATTTTCCAAACTCAAAATTTCTCTGTCAGTTCTGGCTCGCACGCCCTCTATACGCTTTGCACTATTATTTTAAAAGATCACGTTCATTTGCTTCAGTGATCTCTCATTTTTTTTTCAAGACTCTCCCGTGACTACGTTAGTTGGTTTCAAGCGAATTCTAAGAATTTCGAGTTAGCCTAAGCCAACCAAGTGACATAAAACGATAATTTTAAATAGCGGAAAAAGCAAAAGATGGCCAGTTCTGAGCATGACTTTGTCTGCTCGATATTACTTCTTAATATTTCTCGTCGATGAATTTTCCAAATTCAAAATTTCTCTGTCAGTTCAATTTTCTAGCCTTATTTTAATTTAAATATAGTGGTTGTGAATAAAAAAGAATTGCTGCAGCTTAAAAAGATAGAAGCTAACAAGAGTTTTAAGAAGTTTTGCAAACAGGTAATCTGATCGGGTTTAGGAAAAAAATGATTTTAAACCATTCAGCTGACAGTTTCGATTTATTTTTAAACCTGCCTCAAAGCCTGTGATTCAAAATTTTTATACTACAACCCGTAAGGTTTGAGTTAACCGAACCGCAAGGTTACTTAAAGAGTCAACAACATCATTGAACTACGGCCAAAAACGGATGACAAAACAATCAAAAACATGTAAATTTTACAATTTAAAATCAAAAATTAAAATGGCTAGAAACGTGCTCCAAATGACAGAGCGAAACTCTTAAGAAGTGTACGAATTTATAGGTCCCTTTTTCTCTCTTAATTTAAACTTGGTGTACGCACGAGCGGCGAGGGTGAGTTTGAATAAAATAAAACTGTCGCAGCTTAAGAAATTTAGAAGGTAACCATTGTTTTAAGAAGTATACAAATTTCTTCGTCCTTTTTCTCTCTTTACTGCACTCTGATTCACTTTTTTTTAAATTTTTTATTGAAGTTTTAGTAATTTTAAAGTTATAAAATTATAGTATAAAGCCTTTCCAATCTTCATTTTTATTTTCTGCAAGTCATCTTTTCTCGATTAATGTTTAAAGCAACACAGTTTGTTTTCATTTAAATCTTTAATTTAAATATATAGTCGTCTTCGTTCCTTCGTTTTACCATTTAGCATTTCGATTTACACCGATGAAAGTAGTTCTCCTCCAGATTTCTTTTCTTATTAACAATTTGTTGAAACAAATGGATACGTCTTAAGGGTGACAACATAAATTAAACCAAATTAAAATGATTAAAAATTGCATTACACGGGTTAAACTCTGGCAAGTAACATATGCAAATGTGTTGTCGCACTTTCCAGCAATTACTCAACCACCTCTAAGATATTGTAATTAGAGTTTGTTAGTTTCCGAAGGGGTGGCAGTTTATATAATAGATAACCGGTCGTAAAGCCACTTAAGACGCGTCGCCTAAGACCCAATAACCCCCCCGTAATAACTAATAAAGGAGCTGATGAAGCAAAATGTCCCTTGTTTAATAACACGCTTCCGAACAGCCCTCAAACACTTGTTATGATGATGTCGGAGCGACATCGATTAAGGGTTGCGAGTTGTTGCAATAGTGAAACGTCACATCAAACTACCACGACGAATTAATTTATTGTATGTGTACACATGTATGTACAGTCGTGGTCATGTTACTTATTTGCGTGATCGACCCCTTTTCGTAAACATAAATTTAAACTAGCATAGAAAAAAAATAATTGCAGCGCTGGATTTCACCTATTTTTTAATTTTTGTTTCCTATGTTAGTATTTATCCTTTTAATGAAAAAATTCGCAAGAACTAATTGAGATTTCGTCGTAGATTTAACTAAAAAGAAAATAGGAACAAATTTCCGTCGTCCATAAAATAAAAATTGTAGTATAAACCTAATCTAAAGTTAATATAGCCCCCGAACGAAGCGCCGATAGCGGAGAGTTAATAGTGAATTACAGCGAAGCCGGTCCCCGCGAGCCTCGTTACGAGTTTTTAATTCCTCTCCTTTATTGCGCCCCCAAAATTCGCTCCGAACAGCCATTAATACGTGTCACTTCGGACACGTAAACGCTGGCCGTCTTTTTCTAGCAAACGCAGCTAGGGGGTGGGCTCGCCCGCCACAAAGCCAAATCGAATATTTTTTGCTTGAATTTTTCGGTTTTCATCTGCATAAATGACTAGCGATTTCAATAATCATACAGGATGTGGGGTCGTAAAGATTATTACTTTTTACTTTGAATTTGCATGCGTTCTGAATACCATCATCAACATCATCCACCACGGCCGAATCCCAATCCCAATCCCAATCTCTGAATACCCCCATCTCCCAAATGCCAAAATTCCATTCACACAACAAATTATTTATTTATTTTTTTGCCTGCGATGATTAAATTGAAACATTTTTGGATGTATTCACAAAAAGGAACGAGGAACGAGGTGAGGGGCATCCATTATAATTACGCCCGCCGCAATAAGAATGCAAAGCTTAAATTATTATAAAAGTTTAGCTGCGGTTTGCTGGAGGAGGCCCGCTGTTTTTAAATAGGATTAAGGTCTGTATTTTATGCTGCGCTAATTGGGGCTTATTATTTCGCTAATGCTTGTTCTTTTGTTTTAATTGCTGCGCTCGAACAGGAGATAAAATTTTATTACTTTCCTTCTTTTTGGGGGGGAGGACATAAGTATCTACGTCGTTAACCTAGATATCTACCCTAACGTGAGACTTCACCGATCATTTTTTTACGATTGAATATTTTCAAAACGTCACTGGGCCAAATACAGCAACTTTCTTTTGAATTCTTTGAAATTATTGGTACTGTGTTGATTCATCGACATTTATCGGAAGCTACACGCGTCAGAGCCTGGCGCGACATAATCTCAAAACTCTCTCAAAGTTTCTCTGCTAGGCGCGGTTTATTTAAATAATGAAGCAGATTACAGAACATACTCATTTATTTCGATTTTCGAATTACTTTGATTCGTTGCAGATGTGTTCTTATATTTTTTTTCCAAGCTTGAACTGGAACAAATTTTTAAATCGGTATTTGTTTCCATTTTATAACAGCTTTGATGTCGCCGCAAAACTTACATCATCGTTTAGCGATCTTTCCTGTTACAAAGCAATTCGCGTTCGTCAGAAAAATTAATCTTAAATTTGAAACTCAAAAGAAATTGGAAATTAAGTCTTGAAAATAAACAAGACCCCGCCGAATTGAAAAATTAAAAATTAAAAAATTTAAAGGATTTTTATTGAAATTAATCTCTGCCCACTATAATTCTATATCCGTAGATACGTATTTCGACAGCTAAGCTGCCATCTTCAAAACGCTACCAACTTAAAACCACTTAAAAAGATCTAAAAACAACCTAATCATACTAATAAAATCATAAAAATTTAAGAACTAACGACAATCGAATCATCCTAAAAGGATGGGCGGAGATTAATTTCAATTACTTCTTAAATTTTTGCAAAAGTTTTGTTGCAAATCGTTTTTGATTGCAGTGAAAACCTCGATCAGCCTCTGTATAGCTGTTTCGGCTCTATTTGGGGCTTCTTCAGCAATGTCAGGTCAAAAAGCGATCGTAGGATGTCGCTGTTTTATCTAATTACTACTTTAGTTTAAAGGATTTTAACAAAGATACTAAAAATTAAAAAAAAATAAGCTCGATCGAAGGTCAAACCAACTCCGAATAAGCTCAACATAATTCTGCCTGATAGTAGCAGGAAATTAAAAAGTTAGAGAAACGTTCGCTGATCTAAAAACTTGAAGCTCAAAAGAAAAGCTAAAATTAGATTTTAATTAAATCCAGCGTAAGAAAGTCCATTAAAAAAAAAATTAAAAATGGAAACGTTTTTTTTTTTTATAAAAGTGATGAAAAGCTCAGTTGGTATCAAGGTCAACTCAACCCAAGTAAGGGCAGCCTAACACTGGCTTAATAGTAGCTAAAAATTTTAAAATTTAAAGAAAAATTGATCTAAGAACTTGGACCACAAAAGAAAAGTCAAATCTATTTGGAATTAAGTCCAACATAATCAAGGCACATCCCAATTAAAAAACCAAATGTTTTTTAAAAATATGTTAAAATGCTTAATCGGTTTCAAGGTCAATGTAACTCTGCCTGTAAGCAGCAAGAAATTAAAAATTAAAGAAACGCCAATCCAAAAACTTGAAATTCAAAAGAAAAACTAAAAATTCCATTATTAGCAACGGGGGGAGGTGCTTTGATTTGATTAGAAAGAACAATTAAAAATTAGAGAAGTAATAAGTTATAATAAACAAGTAAATCGATTAAAAATGAACTAAAAAAAATCAACGAAAAACATATTCTGCCTCTGAAAAAAAAAGAAGAAACAGTCGACTCATTAAGAAACCTAAAGAAACAAAAGGACGTTTGAAGAAGAAAACAATTTTTTTTACGGCTGACATATAAGAGTACGTACGAACAGAAAAATAATAATAAATGAGAAAAATTAACGAAAATAAATAAAAAATACAATCAATTAAATGAAATTTTTAATAAATGTTAAAGAAAACAAGAAAATATAAAGGAAACAAAAAGCCGATTAAGAGAAATAATTCAATTAATGACTGATTGCTGCTGAGAACGAAATGCTTTTATATGAACTTCGATTGAAATAATTTTCACTTTTAGACAATAGATGGCGCCTCTTACCAAAACCAGTTAAATTTTATGCACAATTTCAAAGTTTTTATTGACTCTCTTTTTCTTTTTGCGTACATCCGCGTACGTTTTTCGCTGTAAATTTTGAATTTTGAGTGACAGTATTCGATTCCTTCTAATTTTCTTTATTATTCTGGAAGGTTCTCGCCAACCGGGAAAACCTGGAAGGCCGAGAGAAGCCAGGGTATTTACAAAAAGGCCCACATTGCCAGGGAATTTACTTATTTCAATGAAAACGTTAGTGAAATTAAGTGAAGAATTGGATATCTGAAAACAAATATATTTTCTAAAATTATAAAATTATAAAAGAAAAAACAGAAAATTGTTTTAAATTAAAAAAAAAAATGAAGATGTCTTAATCTAAGCGAATCGCGGAAAATTTTATCACATTTTTAACATAAATGAAATATTCCGGGGGTTTTCAATGCAGGCAACCATACAAGCGACTGTGTTCAATGGGTTGCCTATACTAAGACTGACTGTTTTTTGGAAACTCTGATTTTTTTTTATAATTAAACGGACTGGCATTATATTAAAATTAACTGCTTATAACTTTTAAATGTAATTCAACATTAATTTCCATAATACACGTGATAATAAAAAAAAATAAAAATAAATTACTAGTTTTTGCACGTCTATGATTGCTGTTTTAAAATCAGAAATTTCAGAATTTCAGAAACGTAAAAAAGAGAAAAGTTGCATAATCGCAGTAATCGATAGTGGAAATTTCTTTCTAGGGAAAAGTCAGGGATGATTCAATGAAAATAAAGTGGGAACCTCGATTCTAGAAACGCAAGACTTTCTTTTGTTTTCAAGCGTCGAGGGGCTGAAAGGACTCGATGTAATACTTCTAGGTAATCCCCGATTTATTGCGCTTACACTCTAGTTGCAAGAAAAATGATGAGCGCCATTTTAATTCGATATTTTTGTTAAGAAGATCGAAAAGAGCGTTCAAGTATAAGATGACCGTATGTACGTCCCAATTATGGCGGGACAGTCCCGATTTTTTTTTATCATCGCATCGCATTCAAGATGTTAAGTTAATTATGTCTCTAAAATATCATTTCCCAAAGCCTACTATTTTAGGAATGATTTAGTAACAAAATCTTGGTGTTCACGGAAAATGGCTACAATAGGTAACTTCTTTATTTGAAGTTTCACGAAATAGCCTAAATTAGAAAAGTTTCAGGACCTTCCGTGTTCCGATTTTATGGTACCTTGGAGAAACAAATGACTGTCAGATTTTCGAAATCTTCAATTGTTTTCAACTTTTTTAAATGGAACGTTATATTTTTTATCAACGTATCGTGTTCATGATGCCAAATTAAGTACTTCTCTAAAATATTTCCCTCCTAAGTCTACTATTTTATAAATTATTTGATAAATAATGGTATTAGTCATTTTAACATGTCGCGCTTTCAATATTTGACACAAGGGTTTTTAGTCTGAACTAAATTTAAACAAATTTTGAATCATGACAGTTCACAAAGGTCTGACAGTTTGAACACACTTCCTTTATTCTCTTGTTTCGAAGCACACCATATTGTTTTCGTGAATAAAAAGACTATCGTAACGATGCACTTCTTCCCGCGAATATCAAGACTGAATTATTTATGAAATATTCTGTTTCGAGAGGTATTATTTCACAGACATACTTAATTTGACATCCTGAATGCGATGCCATGATAAAAAACATAATGTTCCATTTAAAAAAATTGAAAACAATTGAAAATCTCGAAAACCTGATTGTCATTTGTTTTTTTGGAAGTACCATAAAATCGAAGAGGAAAGGTCCTAAAACTTTCCTAATTTAAGTTACTTCATAAAAATACAAATAAGAAAGTTAGCTATTGTAGCGGCTTCCCCTGAACAGCCTGTATACCGCTCGAATTATCGTAAACGCCTAGTGTGATTAATTCGAAAGAATCACGGAGTGGCTGACATCTAGCGAACGTTTTGTGAAGGTCTTTATAATGAGGAAAATATTGGAATTACATTTGGTTAACCTATAAAAAAACAATAAATCAAAATGTTTATGATGACAGATAAATTTAATTTTTTAATCCATTTCGTATATTTGTTGCTTTCTTTTCTTGGGGATGAAGGAACGTTTTGCATTTTATTGACGGTTCGTTTACTTTGTTTTGTCCTTTCCGCTAGTTTCTCGAGTTGCAAACTTTTTCGGCCCAGCGTCGCCGCTTTTAATTTATTTTTTTATTTTAATTTTTTTTGTCCATCGTTGTACTTCTGTTTATGTTTTTTGTTTTTAATTCATTTTATGCTGTCGTATATCTCTTCTCTTTATTTTTATCAAATTGATTTTTCTCACCTTGTTGACCGATGCTTTTGTACAGTTGTCATTTGTTTTCTACTAGTTTTTTTTTTAATTTTTCGTCTGAAGATTCATTTGTTTTTTTTTTCAGCTTAGTCATCAATTTTCTTGTGTTTTTTTTTCTGTTTTTACGCTTTCACATTTTTACTCTTGTTTTTCTTATCAAATTGATTTTTCACATTTTCATCGTTTTTCATTGTTTTGTCCGTTACAGTTGTAACCTTTTTTTTATACTTTCATTGACTCCTTTTTACAGTTCCCTTTTATTTAGTACTAGTTTGTTCTTATTTGCAAAAACTTTCATTTCTTTTGCGCATCGTCGTACTTCTGTTTAGGTTTTCTTCTTTTTAATTCATTTATGCTCTCGTATTACTGTTTTCTTTATTTTTATCAAACTGATTTTTCACATTTTGACCAACGTTCTTTTACAGTTTACAGTCTTTTGTTTTCTACCAGTTTTTTTTTTTTTTAGTTTTCATCTGAAGATTCATTTGGTTTTTTGTTCATCTTAGCCATCAATTTTCTTGTGTTTCTTTTCTTCCTGTTCTCTTTATGCTTTCGTACTACGAGTTTCATTTCTCTTATCAAACTGATTTTTCGCATTTTATTGGTGCTTAATTCATTGTTTTGTGTAATGCATCACAGTTGCAATCTTCTTTTGTTTTACGCACTGTATTTCGACGTTCGTTTATTTTTATATTATTATTAACTTTTACACGGTTTGCTTTTATTTTCTACAAACTTTTTGATTCGTCCGGAAACCTGTTGATTTTTCGTTCGCCTTGGTTGTCGATGTTCTTTTGTTTTTCTTTTTCGCTTCATGCCTCGCATTTTGTTGGTGTTTCTTTCATTTCCCTTTTGTTTCTGAGTTTTTTGCAGGTTACTTTGTTGTTTTAACTTTTTTTTAATTTTCTTTCATTCATTTCTACTCCTATTTTTAGCAGAAACAAAAAAAATGTTCACCTTGAGTGTGAAATTAATTATATTTGTGTGATTAATTAGTGATTCGTTTTTGTTTTTTATCATCACACTTCTAATTTGATTTTTTTTAATTTCCTATTGTTTTATGTAGTTTTATTATTACAGATTTTTTTAAATTTGTGAAATGATAACACTCGAGTCCCCGATATCCTGTATGTAATGTGGCCTCCTTCTCTAATATTTTTAGACCTGATAGCAGGCACGTCAGTAAATAATATTGTATGTACATGGTTTTCTTTTAATGATTTTTGTTTTTTGAAATAGTTGATTTCTTGTTCTAACAATTTGTCCTGCGTCCCGCGGAATTTTAAAAATGTCCCGCGTTTTGGAGAGAATATATTTTTTTACCAGTTTTCAAATTTGCGTTGTAGATTGAATTATGAAATGTAAAAATAGTTATTAACAGATTAATTATTCGGCTAGTACCGAAAGATTAAGTTCATTATTTACTTATACGTTAAGTTACATATTTTATTATTTAATTTATTTGTAATTTACTTTGTAATAACTGTTTTAATGCTCAACAAATAATACTTTGCTCTAATTTGTGCACAAAAATGTCGTCCCCCTCTCTCTCTCTCCTCGAAAAGTAGTTTGTTTTTTGGCATTTCATTGGCGAGTAATCTTTAAAAGCAAAGTTATTTTGTTGATTGGGTTGTAGTGCCTTGCCGAAATTAAAACTTGATCACCGTGATGTAAGGTTTGTTTGGTTCAAACGAGTCAGGAAAAAAAAATCGTTTTAATTGCACAATTAACTCAAATCGAAGAAACGACAATATTCGACAACTAATACTTTGCTCTAATTTCTGTACAAGAATATCGTCCCACACTCTCTCTCTCCCCTGTAAAGTAGTTTCCTTTTTAGCACTTAATTGGTGAGTACTCTTTAAAGCTGCTTTTCCTGCTTGGAAGACTGGATATTTGGTGATTACTGCCGTTGGTTTTTACTGATCACGTGATCAACGAAAACTAATAATTTTCATCAACTGAACGACGAAAGCCCATGAAAGCAATCCTCAAATACACAATTTTCCAAATCTCTGAAGCAGAAGAAACAGTTTAAAAGCAAAGTTATTTTGTTGGTTGGATTGGGTTGTCCCACCTTGCCGAAATTAAAATCTAGTCACCTTATTCAAGTGTGAAAATTAATAACAGGTGAAAATCAATAACAAGTGAATGTCACAGTTAACTTCAGTTTTTAATTGTTTTAATTCTGTTTATATGATTCATTTTTAGCAGACGTTTTTAATTTTTTTAATTCTGTTTATATGATTCACTTTTAGCAGACGCTTTTAATTTAATTTAATTCTTACTGTTAAATATCAGAGTGTGTGTGGCACAGAAAATATTAATATTTTTTAATGTGTTGAATAATTACGTCAGTGGCGTATCTAGAAGTAAAGTCGTCGCCGTCGGGTTGCAAAGTTTTTACAAGAACTCACTCATCATTAACAAGGGAAGTGACGTGAAATGACGGAAGAAGGAAGAAATTAATATATTTATTAATAGACAACCCACATTCTTGTCGATTTTACATTTAATTAATTAACACGGTAATTTTGTATAAGTTGCATCGGCCGAAAAGGACTTTGCTTTGCCAGCTAAGCAATAGTCGCTAAATCATGTTAAATAATTTTTGGAGGTAATTAAGTCGTGTCGACGACTATAAAATTTTGTCAATTAAACCTAAAAACACGCGCATTTTAAATTTTGTTTAGTGCTAGGAAATTCAAAAGATAAATAATGATATAATTTTGAGGTCTTCACCAGATCCCACCGCAGCCACCAAAAATGTAACGGTCAGGGCTTAAATGAAAAATGTATGGCTTCAAAATTTAACAGCCCTGTCCTTATACATTTTTCATTTAAGCCCTGACCGTTACATTTTTGGTGGCTGCGGTGGGATCTGGCGAAGACCTCGAAATTATATCTTTATTTTTATTTTTGAATTCCCTACCACTGTGTTAATTAATTAAATGTAAAATCGATAGGAATGTCGGTTGTTTATTAATAAATATTTTAATGTCTTGGCTTCGAAGGCAGATGCCTAAGAATTCTTGGCAGCGGGTTGCTTTGCAATTCCTTCAACTTCTATAACTACTCCACTGAATAATAAGCAATTATAGAACGATTTAGTTTTTTTTTTTTTTTCGTGACCTTAATTCACAACTTCACAGTCTTTTTAACATAATTCACGCCGAATTCATTAGCTCGAGCTAACTCGCAATAAATCAAGCTTTGCATCCGTGCTCGAACGAAGCTAATCATCCGACCATCACTAATACCGGTCAGCTAATTGCGAACACCAATCTCATTGTAAATTACAAGCTGCATCTTCGCGCCATTACGAAACAGCGGCCCTTGTAATTTCACACCCCCGTCGCCGTCACCGATGAATCACAATGTGCAGCCGTCCGACTGCGGCGCGGCGGACGGGGTGAAAGGGTCACCCGGGGCGACCCGGACGAATTAAATAAATATTGCATAAAACTAAACCGATTTGCGAGCGATGCTTTTAACGTTGATTATTATTGATGAACCTTATCGGTCGGTCCTTATTTGAAAGCTCGCAGCAGCTTTTTTTTTGCTTCCTCTCGTTCGCTTTGTGTGCAATCGATGCGGGCGGGTGGGCGGGCGATGCGATGAAAGTTTGCTAATTATAATTTAAAATTGTGTCTGGGAACCCCGGGTTGCAGGACATTTTTTTTTGTTTTGTTGTGGTGTGCAGGAGTTATGTTTATAATGTAGAAGTTAATTTGTCGAAAATTTTATAACTTTGTCGAAAATTTTAACATTGTCGTAAAGTTTTCAAATAACACCTACAGCATGAATGATGATGATGATGTGCCTTTTTTTTTGTAGTTTTGTGAAAATTTTAACGAAGGGGTAACGTGTCGTTCAAATAAAATGTACTCCTAATCAATCTGTTGTTAACACAGCTGGAGAGAACAAGTCTTGCAGAATCGTCGCAGCGCCCTAGCAACACGAAGAATGGTATCGTGGTAACCGGAGGCTTAGGCCTCCCCATTATATTGTGGTCCCACAACGGACTCGGGCACGCATGCAAATCGAACCAACCATGCACGTTTCACCTTGACACGGTCGTTCTTAGGCAAATGTAGCGTGCTTAAGAGCACGCTCGCTCAAGTATTTCATCAAAATTTGCACGCTCCGATTGCTTCCTCAACTTGCTCGTTAAATGCTCTCCTCGTTCATTACTTACGGTGCATACCACCACCCTTCAGTTGGTACTTCGTCTTCCCCACCCCCCGCCCCTAGCTTCGGCAATGTTTATTTACATATCGTTTTGAGCACTAAATCGCACGCACTTAGCTGCTTTGGTGCCTTTGCTTTTATAATTATTGCGAAAACTTGGCGAGGGAAGTTGAAAATTACCCCTAGCATAAACACCATTAAGGTAGGTAGCTAGTAAGATTGATATGTGAGTCATTATAAGCAAGAAGTAGAGTCAGAAGTTATATTTGTGGAAATTATACTGTCACATCTAATGAAAGTTTGGTATATTTAACGCCTTATGTTTGGCAGCATTTGTCAGCATGGAATTCCTCTCTATTAAAACGTTAATTTTGTATAAGTTGCATTGACCGAAAAGAACTTTGCTGTGCGAGCTAAGCAAAAGTCGCTAGATCATGCTAGACAATTTTTGGCGGTGATTAAGTCGTGTCGATTTAATTTTCGCGGTAATTAAGTCGTGTCGACGATTATAAAATTTTGTCAATTAAACCTAAAAACACGCGCATTTTAAATTTTTTTTAGTTCTGAAAATAAAAAACGAATTTTGTTAATTATTTTTCAAACCTGTCTTAAATTTGCTACCCTTCTTGATCAACAATACAAA
The DNA here is from genome assembly GCA_036172665.1 of Prosopocoilus inquinatus. Classification (NCBI taxonomy): domain Eukaryota; kingdom Metazoa; phylum Arthropoda; class Insecta; order Coleoptera; family Lucanidae; genus Prosopocoilus; species Prosopocoilus inquinatus. The sequence continues at coordinate 8,051,879 of CM069871.1, read as the reverse complement.
TAGGTGCAATAAAAAATTTAATCTTTTCTTTCTTTTATAAGACGTGAGGGCGAGGGTTGAAACCCACTTTTCAACCCTTTTTATTATCCTCAATTCTTTTGACAATCCGCGCGTACAAAGTTGAATTTCGATTTCCTGGTTAATAGGGTCCTGGTTTTAGCACGGAAAATCAGAAATCGATTTCCAAATCGCTTTCTACAAATTACTCGAATGGCGTCTACATACAGTGTGTCCACGGATCGACTTGACAAGAGGAAAAACTCTTTTAATATCAACTTTACACAAAAAAGTTACAAAAGGTTCTGCTTCTCAAGAAACTCCCGAATCAATGCTTATACTTAGATTTTTAATTACAGTCTGCGTAAGGAATCCAAATTGTCTTAATTTTATGTTATATACAGGGTTAATTAAAAGTATGGAGACGGCCATTTATTGCCGTTAATACTCATTTTACGAAATTATGTCCTGTATGAAAGTTTTTTGGGAATTTTTTATCTACAGTTGAGAATACTTGAATAATTTTTTTCTTCAATTGCTTTGGAGTTGCACCTATCTGTGTAATCTTTTTAAATAGAAATTTCATAATTTTACTCTACCATTCGGTAGAGTATTTTTTTCTCTTTGCAACAACATTATTGTTTTTTTTTTTTTAGAATTCAGAAGTTTCCAAAAAAAAAAACAACGGTTCAAGTGTTCATTTCCCGCCGTGCATGCTTATTAGCTCTATAGGTCAGGTACATCTAACTAAGCGATAAACAAATCCGAGCGAGTAACTTTATCAAGTAGTTATTAACTGCGTTCCTTTTGTCACAAATCTAATCTCAGATCAGATAAACGTCATTTCCGTTATCACGAACACGTAAGTTTGAACTGAGATTTCGCCCTCCCACCTAACTGCTCGAGCACTCCCATTGGTTGCTAAGTCAAAAAATCCGTACAAACTTACTTGTTCATGCAAACGGAAGTGACGTCTGATCTGAGGTAAGATTTGTGGCAAATGGAAAGCACCTTTCGTTTACGTCAAATTCAATTTTGTAATTAACTGCAACGCATTTTATGACGCTAATAAGCATGCACTATCGGAAATGAATACTTGAACCGTTGTTTTTTTTTTTTTTTTTCTCAAAAATCCCTCAATTCTGAAGAAAGCAGGACTGCTATTGTAATGAGAAAAAAATTCTCTATCGAATGGTAGATTAAAATGAACAAGTTTCTATTTAAAAAAAATTACACAGATAGGCCTAACTCAAAAACAATTGAAGAAAACAAAATTCAAGTACACTCCAACTGTAGATAAAAAAAATCCCAAAAAACTTTGATAAAAGACATAATTTCCTAAAATGAATATTAAAGGCAATAAATGGCCGTCTCCAGACTTTTAACTAACCCTGTATATGTAGCTTTTAGGCAGAAATGTACGCTTTTAAAAATTATACTGTCTAAACAACTTCAAAAATCACACTGAATTTTTTTTGACTAAAGGTGTTTAAAATATTCGAATATCTGAATTTATAAAAAAAAAATATAACTTTATTGTTTTGACGCACCAAGGGTTTTTTGATTTCAATCGCAATTTGAAAGAACAGAATACAGAATCCAAGGGTAATGATCAGGGAAGAGAATTCGGGTCACTTGTTTCGAGAACAATACGAAAATTTAGTACTCGGAGTGTCTTAGGGCGGGGCCCACAATAATCTCTGCGAAATTGGATTGCATTCCTTCCCTTTCCACTCAATAACAATTCAATGCATCGGAGCCGTGGAAGGGTAATGGAAGCAAATATTACAATCGGCATAAAAAGCATGCAACACTAACGGCCAGTTGCACCAAACACTTAAGTCGACTTTAAATTTAAGTAGTGCTTATAATGTGACAGTTGATGTTACACAACATTCAGTAAGTCACATTCTAAGCGATGCTTAAAGTTAGGCTGACCTTAAGTGTCTGGTGCAGCTGGCTATAAGTTGCCTGAATTCTTTTCCCTGGTAATGATGTTTTTAAACAACTTTCTAAATCTTGACTATCCTTGAAAATAAATAAAATTCGTTCTTTTAAATCTGGAACATTATAATTTTGGAATGTAATTTAAACTAAAAAAAAAGAATATGTAAGTTATTTTATCGGAATGTAATTGAATCATTGTAACTTTCTTCCTTTTGTAGTTTTTGCTCTGATGATGGCAATGAAGGTAATTAACTTATCTAATAAAAACGTCAGCTATTTGTTAAGTTACTTTGATTTCTGCAATACCACAAAATTTAGAAATTTGGATTTTTTAGACAGACTGCAGTTCAAAATTTAAACTTAAGCACTGTCTCTGGAGCTTCTTGACAAGCAGAACTTTTTGTAAAGAATAAGTTTTTTGCGTTAAGTTTATATTAAAAAAGTTTTTCCTCTTGTCAAGTTGATCCGAGGACACATTGTATATTTTTGTGATTTGTCGAAGATGGTCCGCACCTTTATCTTATTCTCAACTTACTTAAAAATCCTTCCTTACAGAAATTTAAATAAAAAAAATCTGTATCTTTAATTAACAAAATATAATCAACTATAAGAGAAATATTCGTATAATAACTAAGAAAATACAAGCAAAGATTACGAATACGAATTTAACTTAATTAATAAATCAATTAAATTTTTAACAGTTAGCATAAAGTTGAAACTAAAATATGAGAGAGAGAGAGAAGGGCAGATCTACATAAGCCAATTTACTTCTAAAAAAACTTTGTTAACTTTAACACGCTTTCATAATATGTAACGATATTTTTTAGAATATTGCCAACGTGACAATACTTTATTCAAACTCACCCTTCTCGGTGTTATGTTATGTTTCTTACGTTTCTCAGATACACTTTATTTAAATTAAATCAAGAAAGTTGAATGATGGAATGAATTTTGAATTTTGAAAACTTTACGACGAGGATTTTTAAGACGCGTTTAACACAAACTAAATATTAAATATTCGGGAACTCTTCTGGAGACTTTCTGTATATCACGGGTTCCAGGGTGACGTATTAGTTTCGGAGTTTCTCAAAGCCCACGCACTAGAACGCGTGGACCTTTCTAATGACATAAGTCACCGTTGATTCACGTTTTGCAAAGCAATGCAATGCAAGCTTGTTCTTGTTTACAACATGACACCCTAGTATGACTAATGCTGACTAATGCTTTCGTTACATAAGCTGTATGTTTTTAATTTCGTATTTTCAAATAAATCTTACTTCGACCTGATTTCTAATTTAGAAAAATATCTTAATTAAATAAAGTGTACTGAATTGTACAAAACAAAACAATGATAAGAATCTGAATTCTTACACTTCTGCTATGAACAAAACAATGATGGGATAGGATGATCACATCACCTATAACCGATTGATTTCACGGAGTATCTACCAAGACGAATTTTGCAAAAGTCCTTTTTGCTTCTTAAGGTGTTAAACAATCAAGGAAAAACAAATTAAAGTGAACGCAGAGAGGAAACATAATCAGACTTGCGTAGTATAAGCGGAAAAAGCTGAAAACCTCATTAAATCTAATTAAAACATTTAATTACGGCGCGCGAAGCTCGTCGCGGGTTTAAAAACTTTCGTGTCCCCGTCCCAAATTAAAAGTTTTCCTCGGGAAATTCTCCCGGAGAGAAAAGTTTTCGGGTAACGTCCACGCACAACATTTAAACAGAAGAGCGAAAAAGATTTTCGGCCCAACGCCCACCTCAAATCCCATTCTGTCTTTTTTAAATAAATGTATTTCGGGGGGGTTAATAGGTATTATACTATATATATATTTTAATTCGGGAGAGTTTCTAATTATCAGGGGGGAGGTCACCCCTCGCCCCCGCCGCCCCCCGCCCCCCGCCCCCGACGACACGGGCAGCACTAATTCGGTAATCTGCTTTGCGCATTTTCAATTTTGTTAAATGCAAAGTTTACCGGGAGGTGTACAGTCGGATTAGTTAAATTAATTTTATTTTCTTGGCTGGGGCGGTTGCGTTGTTATGGCAACTGAGTGTCTCCGGGCGCGCGGACAATGGCTCAGCTCAAGAACGGTGAGATGAGATGAGACAATCGCTGATTGACCAAACGAGCACTGCAGATGAGAACTGACAGTTTGCATTTACCCCCGGCCCGTGTGTTTGCCCTAAAACAATAACGTCCCGAAGAAAAGGTTCCAATATAAATTCTCTTTAGCAAAGAGCTTCCCTCCCTGAGTTTTGTATTTTTTTTTTTTTTTGCTTTTTTGGGGAAATTGAATTACATCACTTTTGATATACGTACGCATGTGTTTGTAGCTGGCCATGTAATTTAAAAAAGTCGTCGCAAAAGCACAGTAGTTAAATTATTTATTAGCTCACCCTTTATTCCGCATTGATTTCGAGCCCCGGCTTTATTATCCAATATCCTGGAAGAAAGAGAAATCCTGAATTAATAATAATTTGACAAGTATAAATATGAAATTCTATAACGTGCCGACAATGCGCGAGGGTCTTTATCTCGGCACGAGAAGAATTGGAAGGAAATATAAATAGGACAAAAAAGGGGGATAACAAGTTTGGAGAGCCCTCACAAAGAATGTGGGACAATACAGCAAGCCCGTGCCCCCCCGAGGCGACTCATTCATCAGTGACGAAACGTCGAGGAGATATTTAACACACTCATTGCGCGCCAAACGATCGCCTAGTTTTTAATTTTCCTGCCTCCATTCATTCTTTTTTTTACAAGAAAAAAAAAACGTTCTGTTGTAAAAGTTATATTTATGATTCCTTAGTAAGTCAGTAAATTCAATATTACAGCCGAAGCTGAATCGTTATTCACCGCACGTTATTACGTCATCGTTCCCAGAAAAGTTATCAACCTCATTTTAAACAATAACTCTTCTGATTTAAATAGGGTCGGTTTACTTCCATGTGTGTCCTGGAATAACATTACAGCAAAAACACCGAATCGCTGTTATTCCAGAACAGTTTAACTATGTATTGTCTGTATGGCCACGATGTCAATGACCAGGCAAAGTTCTGAGAGGCTGTTCTGTCATTTAATATTCCAAGTAGAAAGAGACAGTAAGAGCTCACGTCCGCCTGTATTCAAAACTTCAGACATTTACAAAATTTTATACAAGTTACAAGTTGAACAACATTACAGTAAAAACACCGAATCGCTGTTATTCCAGAATACTTTAACTATGTATTGACTGTATCACCACGATGTCAATGACCAGGCAGAGTTTTGAGAAGCTGTTCTGTCATTTAATATTTCAAGTAGAATCAGGCAGGAAGAGCTCACGTCCGTCTGTATTCAAAACTTCAGACATTTACAAAATTTTATACAAGATACAATAAGTGGAAAAACATTACAGCAAAAACACCAAATTGCTGTTATTCCAGAATACTTTAACTATGTATTGACTGTATCACCACGATGTCAATGACCAGGCAGAGTTCTGAGAGGCTATTCTGTCATTTAATATTCCAAGTAGAATGAGACAGTAAGAGCTCAAGTCCGTCTGTATTCAAAACTTCAGACATTACAAAATTTTATACAAGATACAATAAGTGGAACAACATTACAGCAAAAACACCGAATCGCTGTTATTCCAGAATAGTTTAACTGTGTATTGTCTGTATGGCCACGATGTTAATGACCAGGCAGAGTTCTGAGACCCCGTTCTGTCATTTAATATTTCAAGTAGAATGAGACAGGAAGAGCTCACGTCCGTCTGTATTCAAAACTTCAGACATTTACAAAATTTTATACAAGATACAATAAGTGGAACAACATTACAGCAAAAACACCGAATCGCTGTTATTCCATTAATAGTTTAAGTACGTATTGACTGTATCACCACGATGTCAATGACCAGGCAAAGTTCTGAGAGGTTGTTCTGTCATTTAATATTCCAAGTAGAATGAGATCGTAAGAGCTCACGTCCGTCTTTATTCAAAATTTCAGACATTTACAAAATTTTATACAAGTTGCAAAATTAAATCATATTCATATATTCAAAATTCTTACCTTCTTATGGAACTAAACTTTAACTAACAATGGCCCGAGAAACACTACTAGTATGGCTTTTCAGCCCTTCTTTTATACCCAAGATTGTATATAAAAACTTGCACCATTGGACAACATAACCTCAAACTCAACTAAAAACTAAAAATCTTAGTCTGACGCTATTACATAATTCAAAATTTAACATACAGCATTCTTCTCGTAATATTTACTACAATTGTGTTATTATTTGCTACAATTTGTTTCTGTTCCCATTTTGACTACAATTTATGTAATACGTTAACTACAATTGTATTAAATTTTACTATTCATTTCTCTCTATGTAAGATTAGTGAGTCTGTGTTGTCCAACTCAAGCATGTTCTACAGGGTGAATAGTTAGTCTCTTTACAAACTTTGGCAAGTGAAAAAAAACGTAATTTTATGAAAAAAAAATTCCATAAATACCGGCTCTATACTCGTTTGTTTAGATGTTAGGGTAACTTAAGGGTATTTAAAAAAAAAACAAAACAAAACAAAACAAAAATTGACGTATACTTTTGTGTAGTTGTCAATTAAAACCTTAGATAAAATTCATAACTATTGCACAGACGTTATTTTTTCTTTTGTTTAAAAATTTATTACAAGTGTAATTGGACTTTCAAAGTTTGAAGTGACGTCCTCGTCATATTTTTAGCTTTTCCTCGAGAAATACAAAAAATGAGTCGGATTTCGTATTTTCTGAAGATAATTCAAATTTGTATTTAAAAAAAATAATAATAACAGCAGCACAATTTCGAGGAATGTAATAAATTCGCGCATTTTTGAGTTCCTGAGTCAATTCTAGCCTGAAGTGATGGGTCGCACCATGGGTCTATCTTGATGGGTTCTCGAATTGAACTCTTTACTAAAACAAATGAAAAAACTCAAAAACCGCCTAAGCTAGGCCTATCAACTAAGGCCAGGATTTACTGAGGAATTCAAAAATGTCATTACGAGTATTCCATTAAAAAAAAAAACTTTGTTTTATCTTCTTTTAGTAACGCAATGTTTAATTTCACTTTTTGTTGAATTTTTGAGTTCCTGAGTAAATTCTAGCGTGAACTGATGGGTCGCACCATGGGTCTATCTTGATTGGTTTCCGAGTTGAACTTAAGTTAAAAACAAATGAAGAAACTCTAAAACCGCTTACGCTAGACCCACGATGTGACCCATCAACTCACGCTAGAATTTACTCAGGAATTCAAAAGTGCCATTACATACAAAGTGTTCCGTTCAAAAAAAAAAAACAGCTTTGACGTATTCTTTTTTGTAACGCGATGGTCAGTTGTTTTATTTCTTTTTCTCGTAGTCACCAAACGATGCTTCAGTTTTAAACATCTGTAGCTGCAATAGTTAGTCACAATTATAACAAACGCCATTTTACTCTTAGCGGGTGATTCGTTAACTTCTGCACAAACTTTAGCAAATTAAAGTAGATTTAAATTTATTTAAAAAAAATGAGCAACCTATCAATTTAAGGTCGATATGCCTTAATTATAGCGAGGGGGTGTGGGGGGGTATTATGTGTTATAATTTTAAATTTGCATTTTGTATTGTTTAGTTACTTGTTATCTATACCACATAATAAATAATTCTTATTATCGTATTTTTGGTCATTTAAAAAAAAAAAAAAAACTAAAATCGCTACAACTTCTAAACAAAAGCAAATCGGATCTAAGTTGTTGCGATATTTTTCTCGTGAAATTACATCTACTTTCATTTGCCGAAGTTTCTAAAGAGGCTAGCAAATCACCCTGTATAAATCAAAATTAAACTTTACAAACGCGTTCTAATTCTATTTCTCAAGACTAGGATTCTAAAAAGAAAAAAAAAGAAAATGTTTGCAAAATATATATCTTTACTGTAACCAAAAACAAGTCACGTAAATCCTAACTATTTAAATAAAACAGTACGTATTCCTTTATAATACTTCTACTAAATAACACAGTAACATCTTATGTTTAATATTCGATGTAATAATGTAGTCCTGTTTGTTTTGTTAGGCTGATATTTCACGCTGAGCTTACAACCCAAACATAACTTAATTTTTTAACTCCCACTCATTGATTAAGAAATAATAAATATTACTTTCTAGACAAAAATCGATTAGATTAGATTAGATTTGCACTTCTGGCGAATCACGTGATTCGTCTTTCGAAAGTACAATTGAAACATTCTAGTTTTATTACTTATTATTAATAAAGTTAATTAGTCGTAATTGTGTTTCAATTTAATTTCGGTTGCCAGCGCTAAAAACTATGTTACACCTTCCTCCAATCTGAGTTGCATTGGCGCTAGCGCGTTACGTAAATAGTCAATTGCCGCTATTCCAATTTCAATCGCACGGTAATCATCTTCGATTTGTAATTTAATTATACAATCGATGGCAAGTTAAATGTGCATTATATTTATTTTTAAAGTTTTATTGAAGTTATCTTAAAAAAAATTTATTAAATATTGAAATTGTTAGAAGTCTGATTATTATATTATTATATATATTTATTTTTTTTTCTAATATAACTTTAGGCATCCAGAGGATAATTATGCATTAAAAAACTTCAAAATATGCACCAAAATTATCAAAAACATGCACTAAACATTAACTTTCATAGAATAAGCAGTATTTTTTATATTAACACATATTTACTTTTTTGTTAAAAAACAAATAATTTTTTTTAATTTGTAATTACAGTAGAACCTCTTTAATCCGAACACACTTTAATTCGAACATCCAATAATCCGAACTCCGAAATCGTGCCTTGATAATCCGAACGTTAATGATAAAGACTTCTTGCTTAGCATCTTGTATCTTCCTTATCACAAGTACACAGTCGCCAGTGTTGCCAACCGTGCAAAGAGTGTTTTCCCTTTCCAGGCAGCACTAATTTCTCATTTTGAATAAAAAGAAACCCGCATTCTCCAGCTTAAAATTTAAGTACGTACATTGACTAAACGGAAAATAAAACCGTCGTTAAAATCACAAAAAAAAAAATAGAAAATAAAAAAACCACATAAAGTTCCCTTAATTCATTTGGGTATTTACTATCTTCATTACAAAAACCTAAAAAAAGCATGCTACATGCTCTTATTTATTTATTTATTTATAAATTAGACGTACAGTATAATATACTTAATGGCCTAATAATCAAACGTACACATAAATAAATAATTAAATGTATCACTTTTTAATTAATTGATTAAAAAAATTATTAATTTTGGTATTAATGAACCAAATTAATTGAAATTAGTCCTTAAAATTTATAGTTTTATATTTCTAACAGAAGAGAAATTTTATTAATTTTAAACGTTTAAAGTTTCTTTAAAAATACATTAAAAATCGTTCATCAAACAATAAATAATATTTTTCCTTCAATTATTGTGTAAGTTCCTTTTTCCCCCCTTTTCTTTTAAAAATTTCCCGAAGAAAGAGAATTTCCCTGTCAGTTGACAAAACTGGCAGTGAATCTTCTCCCCCCCCCCCCCCGCCCATTGAGACGTCAAAAAGAAAACATTTTTCACATTAACGTTCAGAATTAAGATTTTGAAAAAAAAAATAGAAGTTGGTGTAAGTTGCTTTAGAATACCATTGAGTAAAGCAAGAACACCTGGTGTTAGAAAAAAAATAAATTAAATACGAAATACTATACGTAACGACAACGGATAAAGGCCCTGGAAAAACAAAAAAAAAACTCTAAAGATTAGTGCAAATCCTGAAATAAAAAACATTTTTGGAAGTGTTTTTTTTTGCAAATTCAACGCCTCACTTACGTTCATTCAATAATCTGAACAATTCGCTAATTCGAACAACCGTTTACATTTAATTGTTCGGATTAAAGAGGTTCCACTGTATTTAGTTCAGTCATTATAGAAATAAATAACTACATCACTTACGTTCATTCAATAATCCGAACAATTCGCTAATTCGAACAACCGTTTACATTTAATTGTTCGGATTAAAGAGGTTCCACTGTATTTAGTTCAGTCATTATAACTACAATTAATATATAAAATAAATTATAACTACATTTAACTACAACAACGAATTCTCAAAAGTAAATCTGCGCCTATTATCGGCGAGAATATTTTTGTTTCTCGTAGCAGAGATATAAATTATAAAAATGGTCAAAATATACATTTACATATTTGCAAATGCATTATTATCCTAAGTCTACTAATAATTAACGTACATAATTAGTTTACATCAATATATTTCGACGTTTAATATTTCGTTTCAACAGATATGTGACAACACCACGATCTAGAATCCTTCAGTTTGAATTATGTCCTGTACAATATATCACATATAATATCATTTTAGGAGGAAGACTTAATCTAAACAACACCGAATTATTGCTCTATGAGTTTTGTTAATGTACGTTATATTATAATATTTAATCTAATAATGAAATTGGGGAGCCTGTTTGTTGTTATTAGGCCAATACTATTCGCTGAGCTTTACGTCACCGCACGACTACAACGTTTTTTTTTTACTCCCACTTATTAATTAAGAAATAATAAATGATATTCACCTTCCAGGCCAAAATCTTTTAATTAAGTTAATTAGACGAAATTGCGCGAAAAAATCACAACGATTCTTATTCAAACCCACTACTAACAATCAAGTCACGATTCAATCAAACAAATTTGATTTTTCACACCCCATGAAATAGAATTGCTTATTCAGTGCCATGTAATCCCCATGCATTATCCGCTCCGCTTCGCTCCGCCATCCCGAAAAAAAAAAGAAGGAAAAAAAAACGAAAGCGGCGCGTCCTGTATGAAATAGAAAAACGCGCGAGGTGCAATAACGAACACTTGTAGGGCGGCGAAACGGTCATAAAAGCGATGCAAACGGGCTGATATCGAAAGTGTAGACGAAATAATTCGCGAACGATACAGAGATGGCGTCGTCAGCAACCCCCTCGCTTCCGATCACCCTAATTCCTACTACTGCAACATACCCACTCCCCATACTCCCGATCCCGAACGCGACTCACTGCAGCATCTGCAGTGAATACTGCATGAAAACTTTACGCCATTTCAGCCACTTTTCAGCACAATAAAGTGTTTTTTTTTTTTACTAATTGTTTACTTATTATTACATTCACGTGCAATACCAATTTTCATAATAATTATTATTCCTGATTAATTTTCTAAATCCAAATCTTCAAGTGGCTTTATTAAATAATTTGAAATCGTCCTCTGCATTTCGCAAATCCTTTTGACCAGTTAAGTTATACGTAATTGCCAGAGTTAGTAAACAGGGACGGACCACACCACCAATTTGTATTTGGCATCCCCGTCTTCCGCTCGAGCAAACCTCCAAAGCTCCTCGGCAATATGTCTTCGGCAGTGGATGGCAATTTAATTACGATCTATACGTTATAATTATGGGAATTTATAAAGATTTAGTCGGCCGTGTTTGGTTATTAAACCGAGGAGGATCTTCTTCTTCTTCGTCGTCCTCCTCCTCTTCCTCCACCCTTGCGCAGCTCCGTTTGATGTTTATTGCGGTGCGTTCGCTAATGCGAGCAGCCGAGCCAGAAGTTATGCGAGCGTTTATGAGTCCTTAAATTTATGGCCTCGTAATTATTTGTAAATATTATACTACACGGGCGAACTTCTGTTATTAAGAATTGCCTGCCCACGTTTGACAAAACTTTTTTTTTAATTCTGATCCAAACACACACCATGCTAGGAGAGGGCTTTTAAAATAAGGGATGGATGGAATCGCATTGAAAAACTTGAAGAATGAGATACATACAATTCGATTATTCCCCAATTGATGAAAGACTTCTCTTCTTCACAACAGAGAGGACCTTTGCCCTCATCCAAAACTAATTCCAAAAACTCTCTTCTTTTCGAAAGTGTACACGGGCGAACTTCTGTTATTGAGAATTGCCTGCCCACGTTTGACAAAACTTTTTTTTTTTTAATTCTGATCCAAACACACACCATGCCAGGAGAGGGCTTTTAAAATAAGGGATAGATGGAATCGCATTGAAAAACTTGAAGAATGAGATACATACAATTCGATTATTCCCCAATTGATGAAAGACTTCTCTTCTTCACAACAGAGAGGACCTTTGCCCTCATCCAAAACTAATTCCAAAAACTCTCTTCTTTTCGAAAGTGTACACGGGCGAACTTCTGTTATTGAGAATTGCCTGCCCACGTTTGACAAAACTTTTTTTTTTTTAATTCTGATCCAAACACACACCATGCCAGGAGAGGGCTTTTAAAATAAGGGATAGATGGAATCGCATTGAAAAACTTGAAGAATGAGATACATACACTTGGATTATTCCCCAATTGATGAAAGACTTCTCTTCTTCACAACAAAGAACACCAACCAACCTTTGCCTTCATCAAAAATAATTCCAAAAACTCTCTTCTTTTCGAAAGTGTACACGGGCGAACTTCTGTTATTAAGAATTGCCTGCCCACGTTTGCCAAAACTTTTTTTTTAATTCTGATCCAAACACACACCGTGCCAGGAGAGGGCTTTTAAAATAAGGGATCGGTGGAATCGCATTCAAAAACTTGAAGAATGAGATACATACAATTCGATTATTCCCCAATTGATGAAAGACTTCTCTTCTTCACAACAGAGAGGACCTTTGCCCTCATCCAAAACTAATTCCAAAAACTCTCTTCTTTTCGAAAGTGTACACGGGCGAACTTCTGTTATTAAGAATTGCCTGTCCACGTTTGACAAATTTTTTTTTTAATTCTGATCCAAACACACTATGCCAGGAGAGGGCTTTTAAAATAAGGGATGGATGGAATCGCATTGAAAAACTTGATGAATGAGATACATACAATTCAATTATTCCCCAATTGATGAAAGACTTCTCTTCTTCACAACAGAGAGGACCTTTGCCCCATCCAAAACTAATTCCAAAAACTCTCTTCTTTTCGAAAGTGTACACGGGCGTACTTCTGTTATTGAGAATTGCCTGCCCACGTTTGACAAAACTTTTTTTTTTTTTAATTCTGATCCAAACACACACCATGCCAGGAGAGGGCTTCTAAAATAAGGGATGGATGGAATCGCATTGAAAAACTTGATGAATGAGATACATACAATTCAATTATTCCCCAATTGATGAAAGACTTCTCTTCTTCACAACAGAGAGGACCTTTGCCCTCATCCAAAACTAATTCCAAAAACTCTCTTCTTTTCGAAAGTGTACACGGGCGAACTTCTGTTATTGAGAATTGCCTGCCCACGTTTGACAAAACTTTTTTTTTTAATTCTGATCCAAACACACACCATGCCAGGAGAGGGCTTTTAAAATAAGGGATGGATGGAATCGCATTGAAAAACTTGAAGTATGAGACACATACAATTCAATTATTCCCATATCGATGAAAGACTTCTCTTCTTCACAACAGAGAGGACCTTTGCCCTCATCCAAAACTAATTCCAAAAACTCTCTTATTTTCGAAAGTGTACAAGGGTGAACTTCTGTTATTAAGAATTGCCTGCCCACCTTTGACAAAACTTTTTTTTTTAATTCTGATCCAAACACACACCATGCCAGGAGAGGGCTTTTAAAATAAGGGATGGATGGAATCGCATTGAAAAACTTGAAGAATGAGATACATACAATTCGATTATTCCCCAATTGATGAAAGACTTCTCTTCACAACAAAGAGAACCAACCAACCTTTGACCTCCGTCATCCAAAACTAGTTTCAAAAATTCTCTGGGTTCGTTCCGCAAAAAGCAAAAACGAATGTAAAAATTCTCTACAACGTAGACAGAAGGTTTCTGGTACCATCTGGTACATTCGTCCCTAAATGATCACACAGAATTCGGCGGCCAAGGTTCGGAATTACTGGGATGATTGACAATGCCGGCAACTCCTTTCCTTTTGGACGATAAACGGAAGGCACTTGAACTTGAATGATTGACTGTTTCTTACGTTACCACTTTCTCCAGACATCCAGGATCTGTTTGACCGGCCAGTGTCTGCAATGGCGTTTGCCCCATACGAAAACTCTTTTCCCATTCCTCATCTAAGGAATACAAAACGAATTTGTTGCTTATTCTCAAATTGAAAAACATCTTTGCCACCAGACTCGTAAGCCTTTACTACCCCCTGGTGATTAAAATTTTCGACTTTTCGAAATATTGACGAACTGAAGTACACGAATCAAAATTTCGATTGGCTAATTATTAACTTTGAAGGGCCCACTCGACTACGGCGCATCAAATTAAGAAACCATGTTACAATCGCTCCAATTACTTAGGAACTCAAGCCCACTCGAAGCTTAATTAAATAGCGTGGAGACGGAGGAGGAGGAGGAGGAGGCGGCAAATTCGTAACAATCGCGAATACGTACTCCAGCAAAGATTAACGTATCCTTAACGACATCTTGAGTTATTAATACGCAGTAATTATGAAAATGTACGCGGCGACTCAAGTCTTGCCGTCGCTCGCCCGAGGAAGAGGAAAAGGGGATGGATGGGATATTCCCTGGCGGTCGACGGGAACGGGATCGGGAAACGCCACCATCCATTATAATGAACCGCTTACTAATCATCGGTCCCTCGCTGATGAACCCGTAAACACCTTTATCATCCTGTGGCTTGGCTTCTTTAAGAAGAAGAAGAAGAAGAAGAAGAGGCGTTCGCGCGGTGATGGCCATTAAACGAGGAGGGAAAGAAAATCGTTTGCTTTTACTAGTACGATGTGTGTTTTACTCCAATTATACTTATGCTCGGGCAAAGATTTATATAAATTAGGGTCGATCCTGAAAGCGTCCGCGGTTATTTGTTTAAAGATCGCAGGCAGAATGAGAGTAAGATTGCGTGGAGGCAAACACGAGCGGAACCCGGAGAGGTAAGCAAACAGCGAACGGCCATCCGCTAAGTAATTGACTCCGACCTCACGTCATCATCAGCGCCATCTCCACAGGCAATTCATTCAAAGATTACTCTCCTCTGTCCACAATGCATGGACCTCCTTTATTACGGACGAATGGATTTTGTCGGGAATTTAAAAGTCTGGTAAATTAAGAACTTCTTTCTGAAGGTAGTCGAGACGTACTTATTTGTATTTTCCAGTTTGCGAAAGCGAGAGCAAAAGCTTAAGTTACTTAAGTTCATTATTAATTTTGGCAGAATGAAGCTAAGATAACAGACGTACGTGTTTGTTTACATCATAACGCACACAAACATTTGTCGATGTATGCTTACTTAACGGGGCCTGCGAAGTGAAAGTAATGACTGTGTATTTCTGCAAAAATACTCTCATAATATTTCAGTGTTCTAGTTTATTTCCGGTGTTCTTTAAACTGCTCTGTTTCCCCTAAAAATCTAAGGTGACAATTTTGCCAACCCTAATAGAATTTAGAATCTGAAGGAACTTCACCTCCAGTAAGAAATCCTTAACGTGTCAAACATCGTACTAATACAAAGCCTACGACTTGATTTCTTATCCGAGAAGAAGGCTTCCTATCAAGCAAAACCCGACCAAACTATACTCTATTTTTTTTTTTTTTTTTGATAGGCGGTAAATCCAAGGTTAAGTTAAGTTAAGTTAATGTCATTTATACGTGTTCTTTTTTTTATTTTATTAAAATAGCGACTGGTTAGTAACGATTGGCGTCAATCTTCAATTTTTTTGTCTTTTGTTAGTTACGTAATAAATCTATAAAATCCGCCTATCAATAAAAAAAATAGAGTATAGTGTCACGATGGGAGTTTTCCGAGTTTTTCATTAAAAAAATAATACAAAGAAATAATTAAAGTACGAGCTTGTGAAGTCGAGGGCTATTTCCACAGTGTCATGACAATGCCTGAAATAACCCGATATAACATGGTTCTTGTTTCAAAATAAAACAATGGCAGAATCGCGACAACAAGGGCAAATAATTTCATGAAGTAGATAATACCATTGAACACCGGGCATGTTAACGAATAACGCAATGCGCGAATCAGCAAAAATTGTTGAGTATAATAAGTGCGAGTAAAATTTGGGCAGGGCAGGCCAGACCAGAACCAGACTCCGGTAGGCTTAGTGTCTACTGTAAGAAAGGGAACCGTCCTCGCAGTCGATCCAGGAGCGACTCGGAATTGGCATCATCTGCCATCTCGAAGAAGGGGAGCTACAGGGAACCATTCCAAGACCAAGGACTCTGTCCCAAGATCGCCAGCATGCTGAGGTCGATCGTAGGACGCCTCTCTGCCACCGCAGTCAACCCCTAGCCGGAAGCTACCGACTTGAATCCGATCAGCTCCAACTCCGGTGAGCCGCACCAGCCATCCGGAACCAGTCCAAGACCAAGGACGCTGATCCCAAGATCGCCAGCATCCTGACGTCGAACGTAGGACGCCTCTCTGCCACCGCCGTCAACCACCAGCCAGAAGCTGCCAACTTCAACCCGGTCAACTCAAATTCCGATGAGCCGCACCAGCTATTACCGCACCCCTGCTTGCCGCGTCATTTCGTCCAGGGCCAGAAGGTCGACCGTCGTCATCCGACTCTGATAGCGTAAACACCGCAACGAGCCGCCCCCGAGTAAAGGACGCTTCACTAAATTTTTTGAGAAACATTTTTGACAATCAAATAATATTAGAGCGTTTTCCGACTTTAGTAAATCAATGCCAGACATACAGTAGCGATGAAAATCGTTTACTTTTCTTTACACCCGATGGTAGGTACGAAGGAAGGATAAGCACGAATCGAAAACATCGTAACATCAATAAGAGCCAACAGGTGACGCTGACGTAAGGAAAACCAAAAGCATAAAAGGCCTAGTGTGAACGCAATTTAATCTCTCCGTCGAAATAATACGTGTACAAAAGATTGTATTTCTCAGGAGCTTGCAACGCAAAAAATGAGATGTCGCCGTCGCCAGAAATTTACGACCGTTTAGACATTTTTAAAATAAAGATTCAATCTAGTTTTCATGCAAGCCAGAAAATTTCGTTGCGGACGCTTACACGAGACGATGAAATAGAAACTCCGGACGATATTGTTTGCTTAATAAAACGTAAACGGAATAAACGCTCGTCTAGTTTCACTCGTTTGTAAGCACGGTTTCAATTTAGACGTGCAATCTCTACATTTATCTGTCATTTTAGACGAAGTTACATTTACAAAACAGGTGTTCATTACACGTGGATCTTTATAGATTTTATTCTACCAAGTCACAATAGAATTTGGAGCATCTTTAACATCGTGAGGACTTAGGGCGATTTTCTTTCTGTGAAATTACGGTTTTCGAACGAATCAATTGTTGTTCTAAAATTTTTTTTTCATAATTTTACTTGTTAAATAACCGATTGTCTTTCCTTCATCCACGACTGAAAAATCACACCGGCTCGGGATTTGAACCCTAACCATCCAGCTGCGAAAGCAAACTTGTAAACCAGTGGGACCTACCAGACGGCTAAGACCAAAACTAAAAGAGGTATAGTGTAGTATACAGTGCGGCAATCGTTTTCTGTTACATGATTATCAAAAGTGAGTATACAAAGTTAATATAAATTAATGAAAAAATGAAGATAATTAAATTAATTTCTCTTTTGCTTTGTTGCTTACCATAATCGCAAGTACAGTTATAATGAAAGCAAGTATTCTAAGTGGCCTGAAGGATTTCAGCTTGTAAGATAGACAATAATTTCAGAGACGTACGAGTGGGACGGGCAGGGGGCAAACAAATATAAAACGTAAAAGAATTAATTTTTTAAAGCTGAATATAAAACAGCAAGGAAGAAGCAACAGCGTCATAAATTTTTTTTTGCTTTGTTGTTTACCATAATCGCAAGTACAGTTATGATGAAAGAAAGTATTCTAAGTAGCCCGAAGGATTTCAGCTTGTAAGATAGACAATAATTTCAGAGACGTACGAGGGGAGCGAGCAGGAAAGGGGGCAAACAAATATAAAACGCAAAAGAATTAATTTTTTAAAGCTGAATATAAAACAGCAAGGAAGAAGCAACAGCGTTATAATTTTTTTTTTGCTTTGTTGTTTACCATAATCGCAAGTACAATTATAACGAAAGAAAGTATTCTAAGTAGCCCGAAGGATTTCAGCTTGTAAGATAGACAATAAATTCAGAGACGTACGAGGGGGGCGGGCAGGAGAGGGGGCAGACAAATATAATACGCAAAACAATTAATTTTTTAAAGCTGAATATAAAACAGAAAGGAAGAAGCAACAGCGTCATAAATTTTTTTTGCTTTGTTGTTTACCATAATCGCAAGTACAATTATAACGAAAGAAAGTATTTTAAGTAGTCCGAAGGATTTCAGCTTGTAAGATAGACAATAAATTCAGAGACGTACGAGGGGGCGGGCAGGGAGCAAACAAATATAAAACGCAAAAGAATTAATTTTTTAAAGCTGAATATAAAACAGCAAGGAAGAACCAACAGCGTCATAATTTTTTTTTTGCTTTGTTGTTTACCATAATCGCAAGTACGGTTATAATGAAAGAAAATATTCTAAGTAGCCCGAAGGATTTCAGCTTGTAAGATAGACAATAAATTCAGAGACGTACGAGGGGGGCGGGCAGGGGGCAAACAAATATAAAACGTAAAAGAATTATTTTTTTAAGGCTGAATATAAAACAGCAAGGAAGAAGCAACAGCGTCATAATTTTTTTTTGCTTTGTTTACCATAATCGCAAGTACAGTTATAACGAAAGAAAGGATTCTAAGTAGCCCGAAGGATTTCAGCTTGTAAGATAGACAATAAATTCAGTGACGTACGAGGGGGGCGGGCAGGAAAGGGGGCAAACAAATATAAAACGCAAAAGAATTAATTTTTTAAAGCTGAATATAAAACAGCAAGGAAGAAGCAACAGCGTCATAAATTTTTCATATCAAAGGTGTTCGAGCTGCATTGTTACCGATGCTAATGCATTGTCTACATTGCCGGCACGGAGCTGAATATATTAAAAAATGCCGGCGTATTCTGTTGCCCGGGCTCGAGGGAGGCGGGCGCAAGTTATACAAAAGGCAGGCTTGAATTACGTTGGCGTTCTTGTCTGGTCTTTGATCGGTTAATATTGTTATTTCGAGTTAGCGAACATGTTGGGCACACAAAGAGAAATGTTTGACTGCCTCGAATTATGCGTACGGGAATGGAAATGCTAATTCCGGCCCGAATAAAAGAATAGCTGCGACAATGATTAATTTTTTCATCTCGCCTCCGCCACCCCCCAAAAAAAAACATTGCAATATATTCTTTTTAGTTTTACTTCCTGGTTCGTTGCCATACGTATATTTACGTAAGCATCAGTTTAAGAACATAAATAAATTTCGAAGAATATACATATACATATATACATATATACAGGCTGTCATCAAATAAGTTTCACATATTAAAACTGTAAGTTCTTCATCACTTAAGAAAACGAATTCTGCATATCTTATTTTTTTTTGGTGAAAAATGTAAGAAATTAAAGCCCCACAAGAGCCCGGAGTCTTTTTGTTTGAGAACCTCTGACCGATCGTGTGTGGATTTTTCTAAGCAAAACATTACATTATAAATAAATCATAAAGCAATAAAGCGTCATCGAAATGAAGGGCACTGGGTCAATAAAATCTTCGCTCAGCAATTCCATACCAAAAGAAAATAATCCATCACGTTTGTTTCATTACTTACTGGATTAATTAAATTAATTTTCTGCTGACAAAAGTGTGACAATAAGTAAAAGTTACGTCGGTATTCATTGTCCCTTCATTTATGATTTGATTTTTTTGTTTTGCTTACACTGTATAAATAATTGACATCGAGGAGTATCTGACAAAGAACCTATCTTTTACTTAAATTATTGTCAAATGCTTGTTCATTTTACGTATTTATTTATTTATTTAGTCTTGTCGTTATTGAAGACTCTTTAGTTATTCAATAAAGAATAAAGTTTATGTTTATGTGATTCACACTAAAATCTAATTATTGTCGATTATCTAATAAAACAAATTTAATTCCATATAATCAGTCAGAGTAGATTTAAAATGGTCTTCTTTAATCAAATTGCAAACGTAGGCAACCACCGGGACACTATGAATTTGATATTGTGTTTACATAAAACATCACACCTTTTAAAAATGCAATGAAGCACTTGACCTTGACTTTTGCTGGAGTTTTATTTTATGATGTCTTTACGCACGATCGATCAGAAGTTCTCAAACAAATGTACCAACGCTCCCTTTTTTTTTATTTTTGAGTTAGACCATTGATAATTGCGGCATTAATTCTCTTACATGACGAGGAACTTGCAGTATTAATATGTGAAACTAATTTGATTACACCCGGTATATAATTTTCCTGCCAAGTTTAAGAATTTGAAATAAGGTTTATTATCATTGTGAGGAGTTAATGCGATTTTTTGCTGCCTTAATTATGAAAACGGTATGTTTGTCGGAACGAATCAAATTTTGTGCTAAACATATTTCTTTACAATCTTCTAAACATGCCGTAGAACCTTCAAAAGTATTTTCGGTTCTGTGCTTCGAGGGAAATCGTGTTAGTTTAAAATTTACTATAACCAAATTGAATTCCTTTATTCAATTCGTGTTAAAAAAAAAAAGTTATAAGCACAGCGGGCAACGCGGAATCAGTTCGTCTCGCCTTGCGGTGATCGCAAAACACCTGCATCTGTTCCGAAACACACGTGTGACAGTTACAACCTGATTCGATTTGCAACTTTGGATCGTAAGTAATTCATTTATGTCTTTCAGAATTTCCTTTTTTAAATATAAAAGTGCCTTTCTTTTTTTTAGCTCAACCAAATGAAAAGATTTGAAACGTCCAACGCATTGGTATTTTTTTTTTAATATTCGAGGGAAGGGCAAAAAAATTGTACCGGCGGGCGGCGTGAGGATGGTTCGGAGGCCTAAATATTTGCAGAAACAGTTGTTCACGTGGGCAATACGCGTCGTGAGCGGTTACAATGCGTAATTGAATTAATTTCGCGCTAGAATTCTAACAAATATTTGCCAACCCTTTAGGCGGAATCAGTTCGCCGGACAGTGAACGGTTGGAAACGCGGACGTGTGATTGTTTTGTCAATCCGTAGTCGACCGGGCGATAAATTAGATTCATTGATTATTTGATTAGTCCTGGACGTGTGTGGCGCGAACGCTATTAATTCGTCGGGAGGGGCTACCAGCCAAAGGGCCCGGGCGCAAGAAATTTCAAAATTAAAATCGAATCCTTTTAAATTCTCCCCCACCCCCAACCCATCGAAGTGAACTGTATCACGTGCGTTGAAATTAGAAAATTCTGGCATTTCCTTGGTCCGACGTCAATATTTGTTTAAGGCAAGAGAAAATAAGGCGGTTATCTGATTGTGTTTTGACCGAATAAAGGGAAAGTAATTCGGTTAGTTGTTGAGCTAATTGCCTGGCTTTATCTCCCTTCTTTGACCCAATCGTCTGCCCAATTGGCTTGGCTGTTAAAGTCATCATTTCATTCGATTTCTTATGAAATAACCGCTCTCAATTTACGATGCACTACGACTGCATTTTTTTTTTTCAATTTCTGATTCTGATACCCTGACAATACACAGCGTGTTCTTTTACTGTGCCTAAATATTTAATAAATCATAAATGACAACGATTGAACTCGTGTGTTCTTAACAAAAATTTAATAGTTTTCGAGAAAAATGCAGTCGCAGACTTTCACTAAGCCGTTTGAGAACTGCTGGCATAGCTAAAAGTGGAACGCGGCCGCCTCTTCAATTATGACCCCCGAGGCCGAAGTTGGGCAGGGTCAGTATTTCACTTGATCTTGAACACGAACGACGTAAATCAGCCGCTCCGATCAGCTGGTCAGTTAAAACGTTTACAGTTTAAATTAACTTCACCGCAAGTTATTACAATTTAAAGTATTTTTAAATTAAAATCTACTGCAATTCAAAAAGCTGAGGTTCGTAATTGCCGAACAAATTAAAAGCGAGATACAAACAAATTTGTAATTGTAATTGTAATTGCGTTTGTATTTCTCTTCGGTATCGGCCTTAAAGTATACGAGGTGTATCCACAAAATTGCATTCACTACATAAAAACGTTTATAACCGAATTAGCTTTATCGCTACCGTTGCCCAATTTTGTAATTCTATCACTAGGCTTTCTGTTGACATCTTAGAGCAAGATTTTTTTGGATTTTACTCGATCATTATCGAATATCGAATAATTATCATCGCTTGTCATCATGAGGAGTTTTTTCTCAAATGAATGAAACTTTTTCTTCGTAAATTTTGTTACTGCTTCTTGTTAAACAACCGATTCCCTTTCGTTTGTATTTTTGACGGAAACCATCAACTTTGATTTTCTCTCAGATATAAATAACTTGAATGCTCCAATCTTAATACTTTTAACCGGAATATTAAAATATTTAATATATTGTTACAGCCGTGACGCGCAAATAAATCCGTTTTTAGCATCAGTCACGACACCTTGCGTCACAGAACGTTACCGAAGCTTCGCGTTCATTCTAGTAAGTTCGAGCAAAAGAGGGCTCGGCTATAAAAGCCGTAACGGTCCGCCAGGAGTTTAGTTATTAAATTAGCAAGCGAAGGGTTCGTACCTCGAATGAATAGAAAGTAAGTTAGAGAAGCTCATTACTATTGTGTTGTTAATTGTGTAAGGCGACAGCTTGTAAATAAAGTGTTCTGAAATTTAACGACTGTAATTTGTAAACCCCCAATTTGTAACAATATTCCATTAAAATATTTAATATATTCGACAAAATGGTATTGTTTAAACACGTCTTCACTATAGATTTTACAAAAGTGTTGAACGTTGCAAATTTTAATGATTTTTACAGCTGTGCGGCGCAAATTAGATATTTTGCCCTAGAGGCAAGATTTCCTCACTGTTCATAAAAATTAAGAACAAGGTTCATTTATCATTGTGAGGGCTTAATGCGATTTTTTGCTGCGTAATTGCGAAAACGTTGTTTTTCCGAACGAAAATAATTTGTTTGGTCGCTTTTTGACCTAACATTGCTTCAATTTGTCTATCCTACTGCAATGTCAGGTCAAAAAGCGATTGTAAGATGTCGCTATTTTATCTGAAAATAATTTGGTTTCTATGCTTTAAGGAAAATCGTATTCGTCATAGATCCACCACAGTCGAATTGAATTACTTTAGAATCCATCAATCACTGATTAGCGGCACCTTTGGGTACCCAGGATCTCGTGGTCCGTTGAAGTGAACCCAAAAGAGCACTAATTGTTTTACAATAGCTCCCGAAAACGAAACACTTGTTCGATTAACTTATAACCTTTATTTACAAATGTATGTACACAGTTATGACAAGAAAACAACACGATTGCGAAATATTGAAGTTAAACTACTCGCGATAGTTTGAAACTTAATGCAAATTATGACTTGATTGGAGTGCGCCTCCAATGCCGAGAGGTTCAAGTAATTCTTTTACTCTTCTAAAATTGTAAAAACATCTGGTTTTTAAAGACATATTTCAAGTTATACAAATAAGGGGGAGAAAGAACACTATTGGCTGTAGAATTATTAGAAGGCTTGACTATACAAATTATAAGACCAAAATTCACAGTAAATGATTTAAAAAATCCTATCGAGGAACAGAGGGTTAGACGGGCTCGGTCACGATTCTAAGTGTGGCCTTTACTAAGTAAAACTTCTTGCAGGTGACTAAAATAAAAGGTTCAACGAATTTGGGAACATGATTACGAATGACGAGGCAGCGCCTGCCTACCAAGAATAGAATAAATGAGTCCTGTAAAATGCTATTAATTAATCTATCCTTAAACTTACAAAATACATGAATGTAATAATTATAAAAGAAAATTATTCCATATGCAAAACATAAAACTGACTTAATCATTAACAATCACCAATTGAAGTAAAACAACGATTGCTTAAAACATTTGAAGTCAAGGCTGTCTTTTTTTTAGAACCATCCCTTACAAACTAAATATGAACCTACATGGTTTCTTGGAGGATTGCAAAGAATAAAGTAATTAAAAATCGTTTTGTTTTCGTGGAAAATTTAGACCAACAAGAAAGAATCGATAAAATTAAAATAAAAAGATTGCAAACCCTTAAAAAGTATTGATTTAAAAACCTGAGATGTTGTGTTAAACTAAATTCGAAAACGTAAAGCCCAGATCAGAACGAATTTATTTTATTTTTGAGGGGGTGGGGGATGAAGCGGTACAAATTACTGTTGCCAACTTTGTGATTTTGTCACTGGGCTTACTATTGACATTTTAAAGAAAGATATTCTTGGATTTTATTCGATTATTATGTCACAATGCCCCACGCTAGTATCATAAGAATTCGGAGCATCATTTATCATCGTGAGGACGATGGGACGATTCGCCGTCGCCAACTCGCCGTCGCCGATTCACCGTCGCCAATTTGTCGTAGAACCAATTCGTCGTCGATCCAATCTACCTTCCGCCCAATTCGCCGTCACATGTTACTGCTTTAGTTAGCTTGATAAGCTTTAAAACATTTTCTGACCATTTTCGATAATATCCAAGTTATACCTACGAATTGAAGAAAATAACTATAATTTCAGTACGTTTCAAGTATATTAAAATGGACCTTCCTATTGTTTTTCTATTTCAAGTTAAAATAAATTCCTAATTACAGTGCGACCACCGTAAGACACAAAATTAGGAAAGAATTGGTGCTGTACGTACACATAATCATAGTTCTAATTTTCTTTTTTAATGGAACCCCTTTTTCAATTTATAATTTTAAATGACGAGCTTTCATGAATCAATATTTTGAAAGCAGTCGACTTTTGATGTGTAGTGATTTTGATTGATATGAAAATCAATATGATTTTGAGCAGAATCTGAAGATATAAAAAAGAAGAATTGGAGGGATTTTAAGAACACCCTGAAGAATAAGAAATATTTCCTGAAAACCAAATTTTTTTATCTGTTTCTTTATCTATGTATCAGATTTAATTAATTACAAATTATTTTATTTTCCATTAATTATGTTAACTTCTTTATTTCATTTACATATAATTATCGGTATATTATTATTTGGATATGTACCTGGACTTTATGTACTTTAACTTTAATCGCTGACGGCGAATTTACCGACGGCGAGTTTTCCGGCAGTGAATTGTACGACGACAACGACGAATTGGCGACGACAAATCGGCGATGGCGAATTGTCCTAGACCCTGAGGACTTAACGTGATTTTTTGCTGTGAAATTATGGTTTTTCCAAAGAATCGAATATTGTTTCTCTTTCGCTTATATTTTTTGATAGAAACCATCAACTCTGATTTTCACTTAGATATAATTTTAAGGCTCCAATCACAATAGTTTTAAGCGGAACACTAAAATATTTAAAACATTCGACAAAGCAAAAAACACAATTTGATTTTGCAGCATTTGTTTCTAACAAACGCATAAGACGTTTGGCATTTCTAGAAATATTAATTAAAATGTTTATTTTGATGTTTATAAATAACAAATGGTAGATCTGTCACGATGGCGAATTAAGAATAAGAAGTGAGGCCTTTTTAACTTTTTAATTTAAAATTGACGTATTCGATTTGGTTATTGCTGTAAAATTGTAAGCATAAATTATATTTGCCAGATCCGAAAAGAAGAAAAGACCAAATAAAATTGATGGTACGACGTAAACATGCGACCGCCGATATAATAGACCCACCTAGCCGCAGGTCGTAGATCAAATATAATCCGCCACAATTGACCTCAATCACGTCCGACTTATCGCGGCGAATACGTTTTCCATTTCCGTGATGTCGCCGCCAATATTTCAGCTGATTACGATGCATAAATCCCGCCAGGGCCATTTAAGACGAAACCAATAACATTCTTAAGACGGATGTCCCTCGGTATTACACGGAGATAACGGGAACTAGCTACTAAACATGATTTAGTGGCGGGACGTTTGCTTAAACATGTCGGGCCACGGGATGTTAAGCTACCTCGGATTTCATAATAAAACGAAACGATCATAAAACATACCCTACTTTGGACCTTTGAAACTGTATTCACAATAAAATCTACCTATTATTAAAACACTAGAGTACAATAAAACGAAATAAATAAATAATGTTGGACTGTACGTAGAAACGATAAAATATTTACATTTAAACTATAAACTAACATGTATACAGTGTGTCCCAGATTGAGTAGGTGGGCTTCCCGGTTAAAATCAGGCAATTCGTTTGGATTGCGGTGGAATTTCTCGAGCTACTCTTCTACTGATGAGGCCCCAATTAGGGCCAAGATAGCGCTACACAGAGAGTGCTTGACAGCCCCACTCCAATCTAAGTAGACTTGCTATAACATCAAATCTAATCCAATTGCGCCCCCTCCCCTTTCAAGAAAAGCAAATTCGTTCTGATTTGGGCTTTACGTTTTTGAATTTAGATTGAAGCAACATTTTAAGTTCGTAATTCAAAACTTTTTAAGGGTAACAACAAAAAAGCGATCTGTTTATTTTAATTTTATCGATTTTTTTCTTTTTGATCTAAAGTCTAAAGGCCAGTTTCCGTGAAACAAAACGATTTTTAATTAATTTTTTTAAACAAATCTCAAAAAGTTTTACTTTATAAGGAGTGGTTCTATAAAAAAAAAGACAGCGTTAACTTCAAATATTTTAAGCAATCGTATTTAAATTTTAGTTTCTTGATGGATTCTAAAGTAATTCAAATTCGGTTACTTTACTCAATTATTTTCGAGGGTTGTATCGCGTGTGTTTTAAAATTATAAAGAAAAGACCAAAATTTGATCCGTTCGGAAAAATAACATTTCCGCAAAAAATCGCATTTTACGCCCTTACGATGATAAACGCCATTCGAAATTCCAAATCCAAGAAAATTCACACATAATGAATAGCTTCCTGTAAACATAGTAGATTTAAAACGCACATAATTTTCTTCAAATCATAGAACCAAAAATTACTTTCGAAGTTGTAAAGAAACGAACAAAATTTGACTCGTTCGGGAAAATAACGTTTCCGAAATTACGCAGCAAAAAATCGCATTAAGTCCTCACGATGATAAATTAATCGGATCCTTTTTTTTTTCTTTTAAGGAAAAACAAGCGATTATTTTTTCTTTAAAAAAAATGCATCTATTTGCCGCATGGAGAGGACATAACCTCTTTTCTTCTTTTGTTCAAACTTTTGGATAAAAATTCGTCAACGCTCTTGATTAGGTTTGCTTTGTTGGTTCGTCCCGATCGTCTTTCGTTTTTTTGTTTTCTTCAATTCCTTCCTTGACTATCCATATTTAATTCAATTTTTAATTAACACAATTAATTGATCGGTCTTTGTTTTTTTTTTCTTTTCTTCCTTTTCATTTGTTTTGCAACTATCAATTTATGATCCTTTGTTTTTGTTTTGTCTGATTTGATTTTTTTTAATTCAATCATCAATTGATCTTCTCTTGTTTTTTTTTCTCTTTTACTTGATATGAGTTTAATTTATTTTACACTTTAAAATCCCTTCGATTGATCGCATCATTCGATTTGACTTTATTTTAGTTTTTAATTATTTTTTATGGATCCTGTTTTCTAAATTTTTGATTGTGATTAAAATTCGTCAGTTTTTACATTAATTTGATTTGCTGAGTTGTACGCAATTTTTATTTTCGTTCTATTTTCATCGACGATCCTCAATTGTTTTTATTTTATTCGATTTCGCTGTATTTTATTTATGTTAGGAGTTAGTTGGTGAATATCACGCAAAACCACCAATTAAGACTGGATCATCAAGCATTCATTTTTCTTTAAGATATTAAATCAATAACTAAGTCGCACCAGTGGCGTAACTATAGCATTTTATCTGCATAAAAAGATGAATGATATTTTTTTTATTAGATAAAGAAATCTCTTGTAAGATCATGCGTCATTTTGATTCATCTTATAATCGACGTTTCGCTCTGCGTTGGAAGCTTTCTCAAAATTGATTATATGGAATCTTTTAATTTATTATGATAAAATTTTTATTTTTAATAACTTTTTCTGTTTAAATTAACTTTAATATTATTAATAAAGTAAAAATAATTTTGTTTATTTTATTTTAACTTGCATTATTTTAACATTCAACAATTAAATAAAATTTAAAAAAAAATGATTCCACTAAATCGTACCAGTAGCATAGCTATAGGATTTTGTTTGCAGGAAAAGATGAATGATTTTTTCTATTAGGTAAAGAAGTCTCTTGTATGGTTATGTGTCGCTTGATTCGTCTTATAATCGACGTTTTGCTCTGCGTTGGAAGATTTCTCAAGTTTAACTTAAATTATTTTGTTTATTTGTCTATTTCATTTGAGCTCGCATTATTTATCGCTGCTTGTAATTTATTTTTGTTGCCATTAATTACCTACTCATCTAATACATTAAAAATAGAAATAAAAATAGAACGCAGTATTTACTGCGATTTTTTTTTTTTTCAATGGAATATTGATTAACATAACCACAAACATCGAAGAGAATAAATACATTAGCTAATCTAAAAATAGACAGCTGTACATTACTGCCTTCATATTCAGAGGACTTTATATTTTATTAAGCAGTTAAGAAAATAAAAATTCAAAACGAAACTTTTTGGTTTTTAATTCTAGACCAACGTATATTTTCTTTTTTTTTCAACGAAAAATATTGTTACGGTGTTTTGTGTACCTACTTATAAAAAACCTTTTTTTTATATATTATTTTATTTAATTAAAATTAACTAATATTTTAATAAACAGGATCATTTTGGAGAAAGGAAAATTACAGAAAACTATAATTGTCTACTATTTTTGCTTTCGTATAAAAAAAAATAAACGAACGAAGATAATTTGCAAACAATTAAAGTTTAATGTCGCTCTCGAGATAATTAATCTCTGTCGTCAGTTCTGGTATAGGAACTTTGTTAAGGGTATTTCTTTCCCGAAGTCTTTAGTTACGGATTTAGAAGGCGTCACTAGGTTTGAATCCGTGACGACGTCCTTTAATTAAGTAGGCGGTGGAAACGTGTCAAGCGCCGCCACCAATCGGCCGCACGTCTAATTAATGACTGCACTGGAGCAACTTCCCCGAAAGCGTTCCCTGATTATTTTCTTTAACTCGCTTTCGCCGAGCCTGACGAGATCAGCTAATCGGCTTATGCGGTCGTTTTTTTTTCTCTCTTCCCTTTCCTTTCCTTCTCTTCCTTTCGTTTCGCCTCAAACGTCGCGGCGCGGCGCGTCACTCGTCAGATTCCCCGACCCGATGACATAATTGGGGATGCGTTGAGTGAAAAATAAGAAGGCTCTAATAAATAAATTCTTTTTGCCTTTTACGGGTGGGAGGGGGGGGGGGCGCGGGGGCGACTTCCATTAGAAGTAATAAATGATGTAGTAACGAAAATCTGCGCGGCCTGTTTATTTACCGACGAAATTAAAAGCTTTTTTTTTCGACAAGTCGCAGGCAGGAC
This sequence comes from Prosopocoilus inquinatus, assembly GCA_036172665.1. Classification (NCBI taxonomy): domain Eukaryota; kingdom Metazoa; phylum Arthropoda; class Insecta; order Coleoptera; family Lucanidae; genus Prosopocoilus; species Prosopocoilus inquinatus. The sequence goes on along the minus strand of CM069871.1, from coordinate 8,022,438 downwards.
AAATACGTACAACGGGAATATTTAAGTGCTCTGTAAATTTACCCGGAACGACAAAGAGGAATAAGTTCTTTCCTTTTAATTCGGTGAAGGGCGGTATGGGGGGTGATGTATGTGTTTACCATTTCAAAAAAAAAAAGAGTTTTAATTATTATGTAAATTCGAATAATCTCAGATATTTGAAGAAAAAGTTTTGTTTAAAAAAAAAAAGCGTATGCCACAGGGGGGGAGGGTGGCAGGGTGCAAACTTTTTCGTTCTTTTTTTATTAGTCGTCGATGATCGGAAAATCTGGAAAGTTAAGGCGACTGCATGTCGCCGAGGCAGGGATTTCGACGAAGTTATAGAGCGGAGAGGTTGAGCATTGAAAATTGCCGATTATACAGACCTAACTGGCATATAAATATATAGGGGCTATACTTAAATTGCTTTTGTATAATGGAGGATCTCACTAGGTCTTCGACGTAACCGTATAATTTATATTCATGACAATAATGGAATACATAATCGCAGGAGAATGATGTCCACTTTGGCGTTCACATTTTCATTCAGATTTTATGTGCATGTCATTAATGATCAACCATTTTGCAAAATGACGCTCGAACGCACCGGAAACGTTCCAATTTTTTTTTTAATGGATTCTAAAAGAATTCTACTCGGTTATGGTAGGTTTAAATAAAACGAACATGATTTGATTCGTTTGAAAACCACCACAATTTCACAAAAAAAAAAGTCGCATTAACTCCTCACAGTAATAAACGATATTCCAAATTGTGCTTTTACTTTGTCGAATATATTAAATATTTTAATGTTTGGGTTCAAAGTACATATCCTCAGTCTACAAGAGAAGGTGACCAAATCCACCGATAGTAGTTTTGAGTTATTGGAATTTTAATATTTGCCTATGTACAGAGTGGACCATTTTTGATGGTTTTACAGGGTTCCTCAGTTATTTATAGGAATAGAGGAAAATCGTTTTCACGACCCAATGCTACTTTTTCGACAAAAACACAGCGGGAGAAACAAAAGTTAGCTATCTCGATTCGTTCGGGAAATATCGGCCGAAAACGAATTTTTCCGAAAAATTATTTTTCACAATATCTCAGTTGTTTGACAAGATATTTTGAAAATTCAAAAACTATTTTATTCAGCAATTAACGTTGATTTCACTGACATTATTATCTTTTGTAGAAATTGCACCAATTCTGCAAAACAGACTGTAACTTTTTAATTTTAAATGGAAACCGCAGTTGGCTGTGACACAAATAAATTGCTTGTTTAATGAGGTTTTCAAAAATATAAAGTTTGATATAATTATTTTTATAAATAAAAAAGATACTAACTTTCCTTATACTGCAGTACCTATCAAGCTATCTATGACAATGGAAACAAAAGAAAATTCAGTTGTTTTCCTCAAAAAACTATTATTAGAATAAATAATGCAGGTAATTAAATTTAACAAAATAAATATGTAATGCTATTAGAGAACTCATAAAACTACAAGTAATGTAAATGTGGATTAACTGTCAATGCAGTTTTGAAAAATTATACGTTGTATGTTCCGTTGAAATTATTAAATCTTAAATTTTATATTAGCAAAACGTCTTAGATATTTCACTTCTATCCGCGATTACATTTATTAATATACAAAAGTTCTCGAAAGCATTATTAAACTTAAAAGATATCCGACATTTGAATAATTCCTTAAACAAATGCATTAATATTATCTATCTCGTAGCTATTTATTTATTGAATTATATTAGCTGTTTTACTTAACAATAATTGATTTTTAGGGAAAACAATTGAACTATTTTTTTTTGTTTTTGGTGTCATGGATGGCTTGTTAGCTACTGGAAAAGAAAAAATAATTAGTATCTTTATTATTTGAAAAAATAATTATATGAAACTTTACATTTTTGAAAACCTCATTAAACAAGCAATTTATTCGTGTCATAGCCAACTGCGGTTTCCATTTAAAATTAGAAAGTTACAGTCTGTTTCGCAGAATTTGTGCAATTTCTACAAAAGATGTCAGTACTGTCAGTAAAATCAGTGTTAATTTCTGAATAAAATAGTTTTTAAATTTTCAAAATATCTTGTCAAACAACTGAGATATTGTGAAAAATAATTTTTCGGAAAAATTCGTTTTCGGCCGATACTTCCCGAACGAATCGAGATAGTTAACTTCTGTTTTCTCCACTGAGTTTTTACTAAAATAGTAAAGGATACAGAGGTTTAAGAGATAATTGAAATTAACCTCCGCCCACAATAATTTTTAGCTTAGCTGCCGAAATACGCATCTACGGATATAAAAATTATTGTGGGCGGAGGTTAATTTCAATCACTGAGTTTTTCTTGAAAAAGTAGCATTGGGTCGCGAAAACGGTTTTCTTCTATTCCTATAAATAACTGAGAAACCCTGTAAAACCATCAAAAATGGACCACACTGTACCTTACATTCAATCTTTTTTAATTTAAAATACATATTCTAGAAACTCCATTGTTCAAAAAAATCAATATAAACTAACCTGATGTAAAATAATTCAGATGCCCTTGAGAAAATTTGAAAATTCCGAATAGTTTCGATATTATCGCAGAAAAACTGAAAATCGCTATTTTCTTTAATGTCTAATAGCTTCGTAATTGTAAGAAATATGAAAGAAAGTTTGATATAAAAGTTACTAGGTTTGATAAAATACAGTCGAAAGTTAAGTCAAAATAGAATTCAAGATGGCGGCTTTCAAGATATTGATAGCAACTTTCTTATTTTAAATAGACGCCATATTGGATTTTTATACGCACAGTATAAGGTCAAACCCCTGGCCGCCTGAAGGCGCGCCTTAAGTTCTAGATATTGCCCCCAGACGCAAGATTTCCTTACTACGGCACTGCTTATAAGTAGGGAACGGAATTATATATTTTGTTCGATTAAATACAAACGAGGCGGCAAACGTGTAACACTGCAGCGACGTGTGAATCCACACACTCTCTTTGCCGCCTCGTTCGAAATAAACCCGAACAAAATATATAATTCCGTCATGTACTTATAAGATTGTGGAAGAAGGTTTATTTATTATCGTGAGGACTTAATGCGATTTTTGCTGCATAGTTGTGGAAACGGTTTATTTTCCCAAATGAATCAAATTTAATTTTTCTTTATAATTTTGTAAACATGCCAGACCTCGAAAGTAATTTTTGGTTCTATGATCAGAAGAAAATTATGTATTTTTTTTTCTTAATCTACAACATTTACAAAAAGCTGTTCATTGTGTGTGGATTTTCTTGGATTTTGTAATTCGGAAAATCGTTTATCATCGTGAGGAGTTAATGCGGTTTTTTGCTACGTTTTAAATCAACTATAACCGAATTTTTGATGATGGCGAAATAAAAATTTACAAAATAGTATTACATTCTAGTAGAACAGAATGATCTATTTTTAACAGTCGATCGCAGGCAGACTAGCGGAAAATTCCAGAAGAAGGATTTCAATTATAAAGGCAGACGTGAGCGCAAAATTTCAACATTTATTATTTTAAAGATATTGAGTGTGTGGCTTAATTTAGCGAACACGAAGCACTGAAATACTTTTACGTTTAATAGACTGTACTGTACTTGTTTTAATGTACTCGACGACTGTACACTAATTAATTAGTTAATTTCGAATTCAAATTCGCGAACACTAATAATTACAGGAAGTTTGTATTTTGGAAACACAACAAAATTACACCACACTGAGATAAGCAACCTCATCGCACAGTCCACATACCTAAAAATTAAAAACAGAAACGATATCACGCCATAACGGTGTGCCGGTTGGCTGAACTGCGCCGTCTGGATACAGACGAGTTTTTCACCGCGAATTAAGGAACAGAACGGCGAGCCCGTGGATTAGTTCGTGGTGTAACTTTTAATTAAACTTCAAAAATAACAATGGCTGAAATTAGCTGCGAATATGAATATGCGGAGAGAGCGAATCGCGGCGAAACCGAATGTCTGCCGCCCCGGGGGCGCCTACCCGCCCTCCCTCCCTCCCACCCGCCCGCTCGCCCTCCGCGTAAATTAAGGAATTTCAGATTATGCACCGGAAAGTGAAAACATTCTCTCGCAGAAGAGAGAAATTACGCTCCCGATCGTTACTACAGTTTCCGTTCCGGAAACTATACACTAACAATAAGTGAAGAAGATACCGTGACGGATTTAAAGGAGCTCAGAAGTGGGATAAGACAATCAAGCAAGTTCAGAAGAGGGATCAGCGGTCAGCGGAATCTTGCCCTTGCTCACCACAAAGGAAAACCCTGCCTGCCTTGCCGGAATAAACAATTACCAATTACCTTTAGACTAGTCAGGATCAGGACTCTGGCAAATTATAAAGCAGCTTACCAATTCGACCTCCTCCTACTCCTCCTCCTCCCCATACCTCCCACCCCATTAACGTCATTTCACAACCCTCGCAATAATTACAAATAACAGATTGAATTGAATTACACGATAATTAATTGCAGACATTGCAGAAGATTTTATCTCAAGAAATGTCGCCAAATCATACAATAAAAGAAAAGAAAAGTAAAAATGTGATGCAACATAATGTTAAGAATTCGTAATCGTCACTTGATTAAAAAAATTTTAATTTCACAGTTCAAATTAGAGAAACAATAGCGCAACACAATTATTTTGATAAATCATACTTAAATATTTCACCGCTGTAAACTGTTTTGAATTGCGCGCCATTCGCCCTTATTTATGCCATACCGCTGTGACTAGAATTACCTCGAATGTCATGGAAGAAACACGAAGTTTCTGGAACATTCCAGACAGAGGACGTAGCTTCTCGAAATGATTAAATACACGTTTCCATCAATCCGCGAACAGTCGGTTCAATAAATAGCGTCACTGGTCTGAATAATAAATTTATTACCGCAATATACAGTATAATGTTTGAAATTACCGCCATAGTAAGTTGTTATACTTTATTATGTTGGCAACGTCCAGTACTGTCACTCACCTATTCTAAGAAAAATAAAATAAAACGAAACGATTGCAACTGTCGAAATTCGATCAGACAGTAATGAATATTCTCTGGAATAAAAAATAAATTGTTCACTTTTGTTGTAATTTCTTTTAAACAAATCGCTCTGAGCATGATTTCGGAAACAGATGACGACGGTCGACCACAAACAAATTGAAATCGAAACAATTGACAGGCACGATTTTTGAAACAAATTTTCGTTCTTCATTTATTTTCAGAAGAAAATGACGCAGTCGACAAAGAAATGTTAGCAAAAAATAAATAAAATTCGGATTTCTCTTAAATCTCAGAAAAAAATAAAAACAAAAAGCTGTCCAAATTCGATTCAACGATTGGCGAAAATAAAAATAATAAATCTCTGATTAATATTTGAAAAACAAATGAGACATTCGCATGATTTTGGAAACAAACGAACGACCAGATTATTAAAAAAAAAAAAAAAAATTACCGACTGCTTAAAAAATTACGAAAGATCTAATTTTTGAGAAAAAAAATTTAAAAAAACCAAAAATTGACTGTCGAAGTTCGATTCGACGATTATTTGAATAATAATTAAATTCAACTTGTACTCTTTTGTTTTAATTCTTTGAAACAAATCACTCGTTTTATTGTTGAAACAAACGACTGTCGCATAATTTTTTCAAAAAAAAAAATAATTAATAAGAGAAATAAAAACACCAGACTGTCGACGCTTCAACAAGTGACAATTGAATTTGAATTTTTGCGACAGTTTTTGAGAAACGCTAGTTAATTTGCACATAAATCTCACACCAATTAATCTTCTTTTTAAATATTTTATAAATTCGCTGAAATGTTTTTTTTTATAATTTTTAAACATTTTCAAGTTTTGTTAAAATTTTGCGTTTTAGAGATATTGCTTGATTTTCTTTCATTTCAGCTTTCTTTCAAGATCACTTTCCTTTTGTTATTACAATGGTTTCGATTACTCTTTTTAGTTTTAGTTAATTTTTTTTTTCTTTTGGTTTCTGCAGATTGTATCTTCTATTGGGTAAATAGATAAAATAAACATTATTATTAAGCACTGCAAAGCTTGCCGGGGTGGAACGGTTAATATCCTGCGGTTGACCAGCAGAATACTTGTTAGGAAGGAACGGATAATATCCTGCGGTTGACCAACAAAATACTTGCTAGGAAGGAATGTCGGGTTGACCACACCAGGCAGGGTTAGGTTATAACCAAAGAGGTGGCAAGGTCAACGTAACGCAAACACAGAGCACGATATCAGTCCGCCGTAACCACAATCTTCACTTCCAGCATCAAGAACAGAAACAGACGTTATACGTAAATAAATATAAATTAAATTAATTATACGCAAATAATAATAAATTAAATGTACTATGCCCGCCAAAAAATCTGGGATATGTAATATGTTCTTCTGTAAATTTGACGAAGTGTTTTTTTTTCACATTACCATAGAAACGAGCTCTAAATAACAAGACGAATAGTTTAAAGCTGTATTCAAACTAATGAAATAATTCAAAAATGCATGTAGAGAGTTGTCCCAGATTTTTTTGATAGGCGTAGTACGTCATTAAAAAAAAATAAGTGAGTGCTAACCACTCCGCCACAATACACTAACCACGTCACTTGTTAGATTTTATACGTGGCAAAAACCAAGACGGTGAAATATCACGACGACGAAAATAATATGATAAACGCTATTTCAATAACACCGTTAGCATGCACTGGCCACCTTAATGCAATGACTCTTGTGTAGTCCTGATATTTCTGTTTCGGTCTCAGGTTATGACTCTGCGGGGGACCAGCGGATTAATCGTTAGCATGCACTGGCCACCTTAATGCAATGACTCTTGTGTAGTCGTGATATTTCTGTTTCGGTCTCAGGTTATGACTCTGCGGGGGACCAGCGGATTAATCGCTTCGGTACTGCGTGTTGCCTTTTATAACGGTTTGCGCTTCCCATCTGTGACGTCGCTTGTGGGAGGGCAGCGCGAACAGGTCGCAAGATCGATGCAAACTGGAGCGAGCCTGTTCAAGCCATCTGTGATAGGTCACAGGTGTAATTACCATTACTTCATTACACAGTATTCTCCAAAAGAAATAAGACCTTTGATTTATGCGAAATTTTGGTTTACAATACTAAATCAAACTGTCCCGAAGTCGAAAAGCAAAAAATGTAAAGTAAATAAGTGAGTAAATCATGCTAGTGGTGATCGTGGTAAATTCGACGTTATTTTTTTTTTGTTGCCCCTCTGACGTTGTTTCTTTTTTGTTTGTCACGTGTCTCCTGACATAAAAAAATAAACTCAACTAAAACGCCGATCTAATTTCGTTAAGAGTCCGCTTTACTCATGGGCCAATGACTCGGCGTAAGTGGACGTCTTGTCTTCTGTAAAGGTTCGGATATTCAGTACACAGAGATGCGATGTTTTCATGAAAGTTATGTTGCGATTAAATAATACTGGAATGAGTCATAACGTGTACAGTGTGGACCATCTTGGATGGTTTTACAGGATTTCAAGGTTGTTTATACGAATAGAAGAAAACAGTTTTCGCGACTTAATGCTACTTTTTCGAGAAAAATTGGTTTTCGGCCGATATTTCCCGAGCGAATCGAGATAGCTAACTTTTGTTTTCTCCACTGAGTTTCTCTCGTAAAAGCAGCATGGGGACGCGAAAACGGTTTTCTTCTATTCCTATAAATAACCTTGAAACCCGGTAAAACCATAAAAATTGGACCACACTGTACAAGGTCAGAGCCAGAAGCGGAAGCATCATTTCTTTGAATTTTTTTACACTCCATGATTCCTTACAGGGAACAATGAGATCGGGAGTGCGAAAACTGCTATATTACCCCTGATTTAAGCACTCAATTAAGAATGTTTTTTTGCATAGCAAATGCAACATCCATTATCCCCCTCTTTGACAGGTCAGGGAGGTGAAAAGTGCTTAAGTAATGCAGGAGCGTATAAGAAGTCGATCTTCCGGGTCCTTCGAGTGAGGCCTCCAGACCTAACTAAGTGCTACGTTCCTTGTTCGAAGTTTATTTTTTTTGTTTAAAAAATATTCAATCAGGAGGTAGTTTCCTGAGTTTGAAAATAATTTCGCGAATGAATTGTCAATTCTTCGTGGTATATTTTTATAATCAATTTAATCGTAACCGAATTTTTCTTTAGTATTTTATTAATTTAATTTAAATTATGTGTTTCAAGAGAGCCAGAGTTGGTGAGTTGAAAAAATGATTCATTTTACGCGTCTTCTAACGCAGGTTCTTTTTTTATTCTGTACTGAATATTCGACTTTGAAACGGAATTTAAATCACTGATCTGCACGTTTAGAAAGTTTGAAGTTTTTTTTCTTTTCTGCTCCTCTGAATTTATTTATGTGTTTACGTATTTTCTTTTATGGTGGCTTCTTCGGGATATTAAAATGTAACACTCGTTCCGACAAGAGCGAAAAAATTTATAACAGATGTTTCCTGCGCAATAAATGTTGCAGTAGGCGTATTCCCGGTAATATATAAAATATTACAATAAAAGAGCGCCCCGATGTTTATCTATTTTCCTGTTTTTATGCGCCGAAAATGCAAATGCCTATAGGAAACACATTGGGAGCGAGCGGTTCGGTGGATTTATGCCCGACTTTTAACCCGGCCGCGATTTCCACGCATAAAACACACGTCGGAAAACAATGAAAATATTTTTTGCGAATCAAAATTCGCAATGGGCCTGACGGGTACGGCGGGCGAGCGCCGATTTATGATTATGGCAAAAAAAAGGAGGAGAAGAAGGCATCGGCCGGCCATTTTCCTCTTTTGTCTTTAGCCCTCGAACCGTCACAGAGGTTCATTTACGAGAATTAATTATCCAATTATAAGAGAGACGTGATCCGTAAGAAATGGTCGGCCGCATCGTGCAACTCCGCGTTTATAGTTGGATTCGCTCGAACGGTTACGTCTAAGCCGAAATATTTATCAGTTTCACTAAATTACTCTCTCTAACACAGCAATTATTTTATATGACAAATTATAACCCTCACCACCACCACCGCACCCGCCCCAACATACACGAACCCGAACTTCCACTGATTTATAACTCAATTCTAGCAAATCGTTTACTGAACAAAGAGTAGCGGCCTAGACGCTCTACCCTGAGGAATCCCAAATCTTTCATTTTTCCACTCCATAACACTTCTGCAACTTCTACTGTTTGTATAAATTATAGATGAGTGCAAACAGAGGCGGCCTTAAAATTTAAATGCAAAAAAATCAAAAGTAAAAAATTTAAAAAAAGAAAACGATTAAAACGAGTAAATTCGATCAATGTCAAGGTCAACCAAATTTGACTCAACAACTGAACTCCATTTTGTTCAACCCAAGTAAGAAAAAAGAACTTAAAATCAAAAAACAATAAAAAAACTAAATGGAAAAAAGTTTTCAACATCAACCTAACCTAACTCCATTTAATCCAAGCAAAAAATTTAAAATAAGTTAAAACGAACGTCAACAAATCTCAAAGTCAACTGAACTCTCATATCATATTTGTTGAACTTCATTTTCACATTTTTTTTTTTTACTTTGAATTTCTTTAATACTTATTAATATGTAACATTTACTATGCGAAAATGAAGCCCAACAACTCCCAAGGTCATCACAATTCAGCTGAACTCAAGATATTAAAAGATATCTGCTGTGACAGCTAAAATCAAATGGAACTGTAGGTGTACAGAATGTTAAACGAAATTGGAATAAAATAGCTTCAATTTTTGGTCAAGAGATGGCGCTGTAAATAACCGCGTCGCTTCTTGATTTCCAGTCGAATTTCAAGTCTTCGTGAAATGGTGGGAATGAAAGCAAGATGAAATGCTGTTACGAGGAAATTTAATTAAAATTATTTTCCTATTTGGTCAAGAGATGGCGCTTTCAATAATTCGGGTTACACTTCGATGTTTATTTTGCAATTTCACTTTTATAAAAAAATGTAGCACGGTAGAAAAATAACAACTACATCCTAGTATATGAAACTGGAATAAAATAGATTTAATTTTTGGTCAGGAGATGGCGCTCTAAATAAACGCATCGTTTCTTTTCTTTTAGAATTTCAACTTAATTTTGAGTGATTGTAAAAAAGTTTTTGCGAAAGGTGGCAATGTTAACAGGAAAATGAAATGCTGTTACGAGGAAGTTGAATTAAAATAGCTTTCCTCTGTGGTCTAGAGACGGCGCTTCTAATAATCAATAATAATACACCTTGATTTTCATTTTGTAATTAAATGTGGATCAAAAAACCTCGTATCATGGTGCGAAAATAAAAACTATATTCCGCTGTTTGAAACTGGAATAAAATAGCTTCAATTTTTGCTCAAGAGATGGCGCTGTAAATAACCGCGTAGCTTCTTGATTTCCAGTCGAATTTCAATTTAATTTTGAATGAGGAAAGAAAGTCTTCGTGAAATGGTGGGAATGAAAGGAAGATGAAATGCTGTTACGAGGAAATTGAATTAAAATTATTTTCCTATTTGTTCAAGAGATGGCACTTTCAATAATTCGGGTTATACTTTGATGTTTATTTTGCAATTTCATTTTTATAAAAAAATGTCGTAGCACGGTAGAAAAATAAAAACTATATCCTAGTATATGAAACTGGAATAAAATGGATTTAATTTTTGGTCAGGAGATGGCGCTCTAAATAAACGGATCGTTTCTTTTCTTTTAGAATTTCAATTTAATTTTGGGTGAGAATAAAAAAGTTTTTGCGAAATGGTGGCAATGTTGACGGGAAAATGAAATGCTGTTACGAGGAAATTGAATTAAAATAGCTTTCCTCTTTTGTATAGAGATGGCGCTTTTAATAATCAATAATAATACACCTTGACTTTTATTTTGAAATTAAATGTTGATGAAAAAACCTCGTAACATGGTGCGAAAATAAATACTATATTCCGTCGTTTGAAACTGGAATAAAATAGATTTAATTGTTGGTTAACAGATGGCGCTTTAAATAATCGCATTGCTCCTTTCCTTTTAGAATTCAAATTTAATTTTGAGTGAGAGTAAGAAAGTTTTTGCGAAATGGTGGCAATGTTAACAGGAAAATGAAATTCTGTTAAGAGGAAGTTGAATTAAAATAGCGTTCCTCTTTGGTCTAGAGATGGCGCTTTTAATAATTAATAATAATACACCTTGATTTTTATTTTGTAATTAAAGATTGATGAAAAAACCTCGTAACATGGTGCGAAAATAAAAACTATATTCCGCTGTTTAAAACTGGAATAGAATAGCTTCAATTTTTGGTTAAGAGATGGCACTGTAAATAACAGCGTCGAAGTCCAGTCGAATTTCAATTTAATTTTGAATGAGGGGAAAGAAAGTCTTCGTGAAATGGTGGGAATGAAAGGAAGATGAAATACTGTTACGAGGAAATTGAATTAAAATTATTTTCATATTTGGTCAAGAGATGGCGCTTTCAATAATTCGGGTTACACTTTGATGTTTATTTTGCAGTTTCATTTTTATAAAAAAATGTCGTAGCGCGGTAGAAAAATTAAAACTACATCCTAGTACATGAAACTGGAATAGAATAGATTTAGTTTTTGGTCAGGAGATGGCGCTCTAAATAAACGCATCGTTTCTTTTCCTTTAGAAGTTCAATTTAATTTTGAGTGAGAGTAAGAAAGTGTTTGCGAAATGGTGGCAATGTTGGAAAGGAAAATGAAATGATGTTACGAGGAAGAAATTAAAATAGCTTTCCTCTTTGGTCTAGAGATGGCGCTTTTAATAATTAATAATAATACACCTTGATTTTTATTTTGTAATTAAATGTTGATGAAAAAACCTCGTAAGACGGTGCAAAAATAAAAACTAAATTCCGCTGTTTGAAACTGGAATAAAATAGATTTAATTTTTGGTGGTCAACAGATGGAGCTTTAGATAATCGCATTGCTCCTTTCCTTTTAGAATTTAAATTTAATTTTGAGTGAGAGTAAAAAAAGTTTTTGCGAAATAGCGGGAATGTTAGCAGGAAGATGAACTTGGAGGACCAGAAGCGTCATCTAATATATCTGAATCAATCTGATGTTAGAATTAAGAATCAAGGTCAAGACAAAGTGTTTCCACTCTCTCAAATTATCTCAAAACTTAGGAAGTGTAACAGAAAATGTAAAAGAAAAAGAGAAAACAAACAAATCTGATCGCAAAACAGAATCCTTGATGTCAAAAATTGGCGGCGAAAAATTCAATCAAATCAGAAAGTTTCGCTTGAAAAGAAGAAACATAAGACCGTCAAGTCAAACATTGCTTGGTGAAAGCGTAAACAGATGGCGGTAATGTTGGTCTGTGAAAATCGGAAATTGCAGAGGAAAAGTAGTCATTCTAACTCTTAAAGTACGGTTTGTTCGTTTTATTCAGATGTGCAAAACTGGATTAAAGAATTGAAAAATTCATGTTGCATGTCGCAGATGGCGCGGGGCCTCTGAAAACGCGAGGCCCCGGGCAGTTGGCCGGCTCACCCGCCCCCAAAAGCCGCCACTGAGTGCAAAAATACACGAGACAATAGAATCAAAATTAAAGGGAGAAAGTAATTTAAAAAAAAAGATTAAAAATTTGGATCTGAACATATATGGATATAATAAATATGAGATTATTCATCTTATTAAAGTATAAATAATCGCAGGCGTACAACATCTGTGACCACAACAACAATAAAAAGACCGCTTTATTCCACGACATTATTCATCATTCGCATCAAAGAAATTTTCTGTTCTTTTTCATTACTGGCGTGATTCACGCTGGAATATCGCAATCCTTTGATAGTACATTATCTTAGTTGGCATTTTTTTTTGTAATCGGAAGAACCGTCGCCAGAGGAACTGCCCCGGAACTTGGGCATGACATATGTACATATAAAGCTGTTTAATTACGAGCATCATTGTTTCTTTGGTGCGGTCGACGGTTGTTAATAAGCAAGAAGCAAGAAAGAAAATGAGATCCGTCGCTTTAGTTTTGCTGGCGTCCGTGTTGAAGGGATGCGTTGCCTTCGACGTCAAGGTAAAAAAAATAAATTAATTAAAATTCAATAATAACTAAAAATTAACACAGACATATTGAATCAACCAATGAACAGTCGCCATGGTAGCCTGTCTCTCTCATTTTATACTTGCAAGATTTTAGATCAAATCTTGCAAGGTGTCAAACGGGCCTTACGTGCAGAAATTAAAATAATTGTGAATTATGACTCGGCTGTTATTATAAATTATAAATTATAAACTAGAAATCGTAGGACGAGTTTTTTACTAATTTTTTATTCTCTTCGTCTTTTTTCAGGAAATAGCAGCAAGTGGATTTAGAAAGGTGGTAAGTTAATTTCAATTTATTTCTACAGGGTGATTCATAACGGGTGGAAAGAAAGTGAAGTCTCACTTAAGTTAAAATGAACGAATAAGAAAATTTCGAATTTTGCTTTGCTATTGAGATATTCGCCTTTAAAGTTAGATAGACAACGTTAAACAAGAAAAAAAAACATCGAAATACATAATTAATTAAATATTAAACTGTCTATAAATTGCAACGAGTACGTCAAATTTTGTTCGAAGTATTGTGCTTTCTGTCGCTCAAAAGTTTGAATCGTGTTTCGAATAGTTTGGACCTGAATTTCGCAGTTGTTGCAACAAAACACCCGACTTGAATTTTTGATTGACATTCCATTTGTAAATAACCATAATTCAATCCAAACGAGTTTTAAAAACGAGTTTTTCAAGGAAATGAATGTCTGTACTTACTTCCTTCCGATCGGTAAAACTGTCACTTACCGATCGGAGATTTGTAAACACAACTTACTTTCTTTTAATCGAATCAGTAAATTCGTTAAATTGACTGCTCGTGCAAAAATATCATAAAATATAGTCAGAATACATGCGACAGTTCGGACAATTAAAAGCTAGTGTGTGGCGGGCTTAACACCAACCAACCAACCAAGTGTGTGTGCGCCTTAAATTGCATCAAACAAAACTAAAAAAGTTTTACGTGTAACCAGAATTAAAATGCTAACTGCAGGACTTTAGGTAAATAAATAAATAGTTGCAAACGGCATCATAACAGTGGCGGATTCGTCAAATGCCTTACAAACATTATTACATGAATTTGACTGTATATGGCATGAGACACCCTAAAAAACGATAACGTTCAGGGCCGGCGGAAGGCGGTTTAAACAAAGCATGAGGACACCGATGCAATAGGGGCGTCAAAATATGTTAATTAAAGAACGATTAAAGCGCATCTCGAACAATCTGAAGGTCGCCAAACTCAATCAAAACCATAAAAGTCAACTTTATTTAACATAAGCAAAAAATAAAAAAAATACAAAACAATAAAAATATTAAAATAAACTTAAACATAGACTTTAAGGTCCGATTTCATAATAGCATAGTTACTTTAACCTACAACCTAAGAAATACAGAGAATACGAAACAAATAAAAAAGCTTTTTAAAAACGAGCTAAAAGAGTAATTTATTCACTTTTGATAAAGCAAATAATTATATTTGCGAAACGTCAAGTAAGTCAATAAATTACTCTTTTAACTCGTTTTTAAAAAGCTTTTTTATTTGTTTCATATTCTCTGCAATTCTCACGAGCAAGAACTATTCAAAATTAACTAAAAAAATACGTTTATTTTCCTATACTTAAAGTGACTTTAAATTAAAGCTTCCTTAAAATCTGATTATGAAAACGACCATAAGGAAGCTTTAATCTAAAGTCACTTTAAGGATACGGAAATAAATGTATTCTTTTAGGTTAAAGTGACTTTAAATTTAAAGTCCTGTTATGAAATCGGCCCTTAGAGTAGACAAATTTTTTTTTTTTAAATGTCCACCCATTCTGACAACCTAATTCCATTTAGCCCAAGTAAAAAAATACAAAATAGAAATAATATTTAAAAAAATGAAACTAAATAAATGTGAAAATGAAGCTCGACAAATCTCAAGGTCTCAATCAATCAATCTCAACTGAACTCAACTGAACTCAACCTAACTATATTCAATTGCACCAAAACATTTAAAACTCAAAAAAATTAAAAGTAAAAAATTAAAAAAACGATTAAAGCGAAGTTTGACCGTTGGCAAGGTCAACCAAACTCAACCCAGCAACTGAACTCAATTCTATTGAATGCAAGCAAAAAAATTAAAAATTAAGAAAAATTGAAGTATTGCACTCAACTCCAATCAACCCCAGTAAAAAAATTAAAACAAATTAAAAAGAACTCACCCAACTGATTATATTATATTGCACTCTGTTCTATACAAGTCAAAAATTAAAAGCAAAAAAATGTTAAAATTTAGACATAGATTTGAATCAAAACACGTTTGGATCACGATTTTGTGAGCGAAAGAAAGAGTTGCACACTCATCTGTCAATTGAAAGTTATAACGTTGACCGCTTTTTTCCAAAGCTAACCTTATTTGAGCTAAATAATAAACTATTTTAGTTTTCAATGTTTTGTTCTCGGTAATTCTGAAACAAAGCAAAATTATTTTTTTTTATTCACTCTTTTCAAACTACGATTCTGCGTGTGAAGATTCACTTTCTTCATCCTTTTTGAATCACCCTGTATTGTATTGCGAACAGTAGAAATGAACAGTATAAAAATTTTTGGGAAAAAAATTAAATTTTAGCACGAAAGAAAACTATTTAAAAAAACGTACTTATTTTTTTTTTTTAAGTTAATTAACCCTAAGTAAGTTTATTAAACCTCAGAAAGAATAGAGTTTAGTGAAGTGCACGCAGAACAGTAAAAAATAATAATTTGTTCTTCTCTTCTACGACAGATGGCGCTAGTAAGTCCCTTCTTTATGCATCATCCAGACCAACGAATTTTAATAGCCTTTATACTATTTACGTTTAATATTTAATCAAATTAGGCAAAGATTTAATAGCGCCATCTATTGTAGAATCGCCCAAAGATTTTTTCACGTCTGGTAATTGTTCGAACTTAGTAATGACATTTACCAACAGATAGCGCTACTAATTTTTGACTGCAGCAACTTAAACAAATTTAAAAATGTTTTCGAAATTTAATGAAAGTAAACTCGAACATAAATCAATCGAATTAGAAACATGGAAGAGACAAAAAAAAGAAAAAACGAAAAGACGATTGATATTTGAAAAAATAATTATGGCTGGAGAATTTCGTCATTCTTTACTAGATGGCCCCACTATTTTCTGATGATACCATCCACATGCGAATCGATTTAAATAAATAAAATTGAGGCCAAAAATAAACGAAATTTTCTCCATTAAAAAAATTTATATAAAAAATTCTTTGCTGAAACTTACCAGCACAATTTCTTTTTTATAATTTTATTCTAACGAACTTTTGAAATTGACTGATTGCAGACAGTTTAACTTTTCTATTCAAAACTAATTAATTCGTAAAGGGGGCGACTAGAAGCCTACTGTAAGTGGGTTGGATTATTGCAGTATGGCTCTCTGGATAGCTATTTCGATCCTAATTAGGACCTCATCGGCAGAAAAATAGTTCGATCGCAATCCGGGCGGCTCACCTGTAGTAGCAAACGCCTGTTTGTGTCCAGATTGACCCCCTTTTGTGTAATAGCTTCTGAGACGGCAGCGTAGCTGTTATTTCCTGTATTTCACCTGTTTAAGGTCAAACCCCCGGGCGCCTTAAGTTGGGGCGACTAGAAGTTATCTGGAATTAATTCCAAAAAAAAAACTTTTAATGCTTTCAAAACGGTCTTTTACCCTACTTTTATTTTTCCTTTAATAATAATCAACCACTTCTTTCTTTACAGGTCGGCAGCTACATTGATGGAAAACGTGCTATAGCACAACTAGAAGTGTACATGATCGTTGTGATCGTCCTGTCTATAGTCGTGGTGCTACAATTCATAGTCATTGGTTACTTGGTTAAGAAACTGCTGGGGCTGATGAAGTACGCCAAAACCGCCCCCAAAGAAATCACGCTCTCAAGCCTCTCCTATCCACATCCAGCGCTTCAGAATTATAAATAACAGTGATAAGTTTTGTGACAAGATTATTTATTTATGTACATATTTAATAAACGCAAATACAAATGGTGGACTGTTTAATTTAAGAAACCCATACAATTTTTTTTTAAGTTTTGAAATGTTTTAATAAAATACAAGCAATACAAGAAAAAAAGAAGCGTGACGTTCCAAATAGTATTTCCTTTTTTTTCTACTTGAATCGGATACCTTTTACCTTTTACCTTTTACTTTGATGTAGACTTATAACTAGTGTGCGGATATTTTAAGGTGCAAGGCAAACGGGCAAGTGAAACATTTTGTAGGCACTCATTAATAGTACACAGGGTGATTAAAAATAAGTGCCCAACTCGTTAAGAGCATATTCACTAAGGTCATGCAAGTACGAATTTGCGAGAAATAAATTTATCAGGGACATTCCAAAAATCAACCTCCTTTGAGTCGAAAATGGAAATTATGATTCATTTCGTACGCATGCATACACAAGTTCGATGCCCGAAAGAATGAATTGCGTGTTATACATTTTTTCCGCAGAAAGCCATAAAAAAAAACGATGAATAAGTAAAACAGTGACATCCTGGGGTCGCTTTTTGACAAAATTTTTATAAATAAGAACGTTTTAAAGTTTTATTTCAAGGTAAACGCTAGTATTTCCTCCTACTCCGCGAAGGACCATTGTTCTAGTTACGCATTACAGCTATACCAGTGCTCATCTACCAATTTATATCTGAATCTTCAATGCTTTTTATCTTAAAAACTGTGCATACTAGACCCTTTATGCATAGAGACTTTTTGTTTTGCTTTTTCGCGCACTACGTGTGATTAACGGGTCGGACACTTATTTTGAATCACCCTGTATAAGCGATACACTGCACCGCGTAGAATTTAATGGCACATATTAAAAAGAATTATGTAATCCAAGTCCGATGTACGATGTTTCGGGTTTTGCATATGTCTTGGCCTTATTTTGTCCGCTTTCTACCTATAATACATAAAAATACCTGTGTAATGTACAGACTGTTTATTATAATACCAGTGCAAGGCACGTATTTATTAAAAAAATAAAATAATAACAATGAAAATAAAACTTTGACGTAGCTCTAAATCGATAGTCCCTCAAAAGCCATTCTGATTAATATCTAACTTTTTATTAATCATCAACCTTTTAAGGTTTTGGTATGATTGCACTCCGAATTTCTTTTTTAATAATTTCCTGAATGTCGCTTTAATTTAAAACGCATTTATTAAACAAACACCTTCGTAATCTGTCAAGTAAATACCAAACCACAAAAACAAAGGAACACAAATCTCTGTTTGCATCCTGGAAGCATTTATCTACAGGTTTAAAACGAGCAATTTATGTAGGAGCTATTTTTGTTTGATCCGTTTGACATTTAACGATAACACATTCATATCAAAACACAAACAAATATCTGTGTACATACATGAATCACTTTCTGGGTGTATGGGTCATTTGTAAATAAATCATTCTCTGAGCGAATGCCCTTTTCTATCGTTGGAAATCCCCCCCATAAGAGAGGAAGTCTATTTTAAATTCCCAAATTAAATCTAAAAGCTAAAATGAGTTGCACATTTTAAAGTAACTGAAGTACCTCGCCCGGGAAGGTAGAAATGCTTTCTTGTAATAAGGCAAATAAGTAGAAACATTATCAATTATTTTGTTGTCATGCAAACACAGGTCTAAATACGTGTAGGACATACAGGGTGTACCAAAATTAAGAATAACACGTTTAGACGTCAACACCAGTTCACTCTTTATTTTAACTTTTATAAGAAAAAAAAAAACGCGTAGACATGTGATATCACATGCATACGTGAAGAGACTGTAAGAAAGTATAAGTAGTATCTAAATGCATATTTATGGAAGAAAAAGTTAGGGATCATGAGCCCGTCACATGAAATCACGTGAATACGTGAAGTCACTCTAAGTTGTACCTGAATGCACATTCATGGACAAAAAAACTTACAGATCATGAGCCCTCACATGAAATCACGTGAATTCACGTTGATATCACATGAATACGTGAAGTGAATATGTCTATTGCAAATGCATACTTATGGGGAAAAGAATTTAGGAATAATGTGCCCTCACCTGAAATCACGTGAACTCACTCATTGTGACGTGTTAGTAATGTGTTTTCCCCTTTAGGAGAAGTTAGCAGTGTCAGACAGGGATGCCTACTGGTTTATTAACCCGGAACAAATAAATATTTATGACGAAAATAGCAGGTTACTCGAAAAAAAATATATGAATCTGGAATAAATGATCGAAATTAAAAAACACTTACACTGAAAATCGAGATACTAAGATGACATGGTGACGTAAATGACGTTTCATAACTTACTGGGCCGCTTTGTCAATGATATCCGTGGATATTCGTTTTTATTTTTGATTTGCCCAATAAATTTTGGTCAATTTTGCCAGAAATTGACAGTTAGATCAAAACGTGTGCAACAAAAATTTACCTGACTATCCGCCCTCTAATTTAACAATTGTATACACATAACCTCAATTTACCCCCATAGTTTCAAATGTGTAGGTATGGTTGCCTAACTAACTGGCGTATATATTCAGTTTTTAACAACGAGCAGATTTTATTGAACGGAAAACAGATTTTATTAACGGTTCCTATTGGTGATACTTTGAAACTTTCTGTACTTACAGCCCTAGTCTATCACGCTTTGTTTTGCCCTAAATTAACTTTATTAGGCAATTTATTGTCAGGTCGTGTGAATTCTTTACGCAATTAGAAATAAAAAAAAAGCAAGAAATCTTGAAAATAACAACACTGACGACAGCAGTTGATTTTCTTCCCTTCGGAGTTTCAGGTAGATTTAGAAAATGCGCGCCGTACTTTGCTTTGTATAACGGAAGATAAAACTATTCAAATTTTTTTTAAGTAATTTGTATTCTCGCATTATTTTTTTTTTTTCATTTTCTTCAATTTAAAGAAGAAAAAACAGGCATTTCAGGCCACAACGTGTCACGTAAAATTAGACTCTTGACTATTCACGAGTTATATTAATTGCCCAAAATTAATTTTGCCGTTTTTATACTGACATTCTTTACTGTTACATTGTTGAAACTGTCTTGAAAGAAACAATTTTCTTTAATCTCAACAATCATTCAATGTGTATACATACAGTCATTGGCAACTAGAATGGGAACCTCACTCTTCAGACCTTGTGTTACAAGGCGAACAGAAACGTCAAATTAAGGTGCACACGACCGTACACCCAGTGCAAACGGGAAGCTTTACCAGTGAATCGATTAAAACTTACATGTTTATTTATCAATCGATGATCTTGATCAAATTGCAACAATGAACAAAAAAAAACAACTATACTTGCCCTTTATTGAGGTGTATTTATTACAGCCGTGCGTAAATGACTCGAGTGTAGTTAAACCCTGTATAAAAACGTAATTTTTAATTTTTGCCAGCACTGCAAGTCACGATAAATCTTATGTTTTTAAGTAAACTTTCAAATGAAGACCCAAAACTGAGATTTGATTTTTATTTATTGTAATATTATTATCAAACAAGCAATAATATTTGTGAGCCTACGAACGCTTGGCTGCACAGATTCTCTGTATAAAATCGTTCGAGATATCCAGAGAGCACGCTTGAAGCCCGTGCGTCTGTTTACCTTTTTCCTGTAAAAGAAAGAAAATCAAAGACATCTTAATATAGTTGATTGAAATAAAAGGTTAAAATTTTATTTTAAAATAAAATAAAAATAAACAATGCGTAATACAGTATGCTAAACACTTACAATTTTTTCCGTGTTTATCCATTTCCATTCTGCTTCGATTTGAGCGATCAAAACAGCCAGAGCAACGAAAATTAAAAGGACTTGAAGTTTAATTTTGGCGCTTTAGATTTAAAAAAAGGACGAGTACTGCGAGTTTCACTCTTTATATTCTGCCCACACTCAAAGATTCCATCAGCAAAAAAAAAAAAAAACATAATCAGAACCGCAAGTTATAATTGCCGGAATTTCCAAGCATAAGGTTCGGGTTGTATTCTAATTTCTTTTTCCATTTTTTTTTAGTAGTTTTCGTTAATTTATCAGTAAGAGGTCTAGAACGTTTCTAACATCAAACTGGTTGTTGAAATATGAAAATGATAAAAATACATAACCCAAAGATTCTCCCAAACGAAATTTGCATTATCCAAATTGTGTGTTGCGCATCATTTTCGTCTTTCGACAGAAAGAATAGAAAGCTACAAAGTAATTCTGATATCTTAACAAAAAGAACAAGTGGAGCAAAAGAGATTAAAAAAGAATAAAACCTGGAACCAAACTAAACAATAATAAAAAAAAAATGAATTGAAGAGAATATCAATACAGTTAGAAACGAGTTAACCTTCAAAATCAAAGTAGGAATATCGAAAAAAAATAATAATAAAACTCCAAGTTCAACTTGAAGTTCAAGGATTTTTCCGGGACACACGAAAGCAAATCGAACATCTGGATGTTCCGTAATTAATAATTATATTAAACCCCGCGGAAATTAGGTCACTCAAATCATATAAAACCAGGTGTTTCCTAACTTCGAATTTATTAAGATGAAAAGTGTCCACCCTGTGTCTTAGTACAGCACTCCCCGAAAAATCAAGTCACAAGTCCGTTGCAAAAATTGTGTACTCTTTTCTCCTCGTCTTTCAGTAATAATCGGAAAACCAACGAGCCAAATAACCACTTTTCAACCCCTTTGTGTCTTCAATTCTTTTCTTAGCAGTCCATACAGAGACGGGTCTCGATTTTCTTTGTTCGTAGCGTTTCTGATTTTCGGTAAAAATCGTTTTTCACCGCTTACTTATATTTTTGGAATTGTCGAAATCGATCCACTCTTTATATCTTTCTCAGATTACTTAATAGTCCTTCCTTATAATAGTTCAAGTGAAAAGCCGAATCTTTAATTAACAAAATATATTCGGATATAAGAGAAATTTTCGTACAATAACAAACAAAATAATATGTGAATTACTAAACTAATTAATTCAATTTTAACAATTACCGTAAAATAAAACTGAAATACGAAAGCTATAAGGGACGATCTACAAAAATCAGTTTACATCTAAAACCCCTTGTCAACAATGATATTTTATTCTCAAACTCGCCCTCGTCGATCGTGGATGCTTCTCAGTTACACTTTACTTAAATTAAATCGGAAAAATTTACTGTTTGAATAAATTTTGAATTTTGAAAACTTCACGGCGAGAAAATTTAAAACGCGTTTTAAACAGACTAAGTCGTATTCGGAACTCTACGAGCTTTCTTCTCTGGTGGTATTTATTATGATCTAGAGTGACATGGGTATTTATTGTGATCTAAGGTAAATGGGCATTATGATTTAGGGTGACGTGGGTAGCTAAAGCTTGCAATTTCTTAGAAATGCCTGGCACTAGAAGCTGCATTACAGCAACGCGTAGAACTTTCAAATGACTCATCGCTGATTCTACTGTAAAGCAGTGCAATGCAAGCTTGTTCTTTTTTTACTAACATGATACCCTAGTACGATCTCATTTCTTGGTGCATTGCAAGCTGACTAATGCTTTCGTTACAGAACGGCTGCGTGTGTTACTTATGTTTGCTTTTTCGAGTCATATTCCGATAGTTCCAACGTAATAAAGCATCTTAATTAAATGAAGCGTACCGAATTATGATTTAAATAAATAAATAAGATACGTTACTTTCCTGCGTCCAGTATCACAGGAAATTTGTTTTATAACGTAGTTTCAATGACTAGCAAAACTTAAAAGTACCAAAATGTCATGTTTTATCTCTTTTCAAAAATTATTTCGAATTGTTCCGCATCATATTTTTCGATTAATCTTTTGTCTGCATTTTGCGCGCATTTGTTTAAATTATTTTAAATTATTTGGCATTTGCCTAAAACATTTTCAAGGTTGCTTTTGCCGAGGTTTCACTCATGAAACGCCAAAAGAAAGAAAAATCCGTAACCAGTTGGATGGTAAAAGAAGATGGACAACGCCTTCAAGTTTATCTAACGCAATAACTTTTGTGTCTGCGGTATTCTGAATTGGCAAAAAAAAAAACAGTAAAGGTCTCAAGGGATCTCCTTAAAGAGCACCTTTAAGCATTTCTCGCCGGAATAAAGAAATTTAAGCATATATAGCGCGTTTCAACCTTGGCATGAAGTAAGGTTTTATGCGTCCCTTTCTATTCTTCGTGGTTTTCAATAAAGCTATCTTTATCTCTCCGAATTCTCCATAAGGCCTGTACTGCATTCTAAGAGTGGACGCGCTATAGTGAAATACTTTCAACTGAATTACCTTAATGGGTCAAAAGGCGATCGTGGGTTGTCGCTGTTTAAACTGTTAATAAAGAATGTTCTGTTTTCTTAATTAAGAAAGAAAACAATAAAGGCCTTGAGGCGTCTCCTTGAAGAACGCCTTTAGTAATCTTACCCTAATACAAACAGATCGGCATTTTCTTTATTATTCGTTACTCTTAATGTTCTTCAAATTTCTCTTTGATCTTGATGTATGTCTTTTTAAAACTTAGGAATATTTCAAAGTTAAAAAATTCCATTTAGGTAATCAATGCTCCTAGAATCTGCTTGGCAGATTCCAGTGGACCTAAAACAATGATTATACGTTTCTGATACAAGCGAACCCAAAATTTTTCTGATTTTCTGCTCTCTCGAAATCCCCCCTGGCCACTCTCAAAACATGATTGCTTTCCGACTTTTTTCGCAACATATTTGTTTTAAAATACTGTTTACGTGCCAACCCAAACCATTTACGTTAATGAATGATTTACGATATCTCTGTTTTACAATTCACTTGCAAGCATGTCAGAAATAATGTACACGCACTATACCAGTAGAAGATTTTCAGTGTAACCAATAGCAACGTGCTTGCTTGCACGGAAAGCACCATTGGCTAAAGTGATAGTCTTCTATCGGTATACTAAAAGTATTGTCGCCAGTCATCTTTTTTTATCAGCTTTTTTTCACCGAAAACCATAAATATTCAATTTTTTTTTTTTTTTGGTGGAATATACCTACAGGATGTTCCAGTTAAGGCGGCTTCCTTCGTACCTCTCTAGTTACTCATTTTACAAAAAAATAATTCAAATGAAAGTTACTTGGTGTCATGTAGGGCATATTTTAAAATTAGTTTGGTGTATACAGAGTGTTCCGTTTGGTCTGGGCGTTATGTCATTTCGTTATTTTAAATGGAACACCCTATATATTTTTACATTTTCGGATTCCGGACTGAATTTTAATGAGACTTTGTGTACCACACGTAGGGTCTAATCTAAACCGTCTTCGCGTTATTCAACTTTTTTTTTTAATTATCGCTGTTGGGGTACTTCAAACAAATAATGCAAATATCTTCCGGAAAAATGACGTTAGAGACTTGTAGTTTTTTGCAAAAAAATTTCATCCGATTTAATCGAGTGGAAGCGCAATATTTTTTAATGAAATCATAAATTGAACAACCACCGAAAAAAATTAAAACAAAACTTACAATTATACAAAAATACTTTTTTTCTATTAATAAAAATAACAAACTATGTACAAGTTAATTAATCTAAAATTATGGCAAGTTAAGGTTGAGTTTTTCGTTTTTATCTTCCGACAGCGCCGAGAGCTGCGTATCCGGTGGCGACGGGAAGAACTTCTTTCGCAACTTCGAACGTGCGTCTTCCTGCTTTTTCCTATAAACGAAATTGACAATCTTACTCGAAGCGCATTGATTCATTATTGAGATTTACTTGAAAATTATAAATGAAGCCAAAGTAAAAGAAAATATCTCAATTAAGTACAACAATACTTACAATCTTTCGCCAACCTTTCCATCTGGCTTCGGTCTGAACCATCAGGGCAGCAAGAACGACAAGAACGAACACAAAGATCACTTGAAATTTCATTTTGTATGTGATACAGGTTCTCTAGACTTTAGTCTCAGAAGAAGTATTGAGATTGAGGTTATTAACAGAAAGTATTCCTTTTATATTCTGCACCGGACGATAAAGAAGTGAAACGCAAAGCCGGGGAAAGACTCTTCCCGAACCTCTCCATTTGTGCAAAAAGATCACCACGCGCTGAGATAACCGCAAATTATTATCGTAATTGCATGAATTTCCAAGTCGTAAACTGTACGAAAAAAGATCAGGATCTTTTCATTTTTGTTTACTTTAATTTATCTTGAAGGGTCAAGACTGAAATAATTAAGCAATTTAAAAAAATCGATTTTGTTTCGGAATCGTTTATGTCAGACATGATAATTGTTTATTTATATTTCACTTTTCAAAATAACGTGAAAAATGAATGCGATATAAATTGTCCACGTGCAGAAAATCATAATAAAAAAGTACCGCGACCCTACCTAACCGTAACGGTTTGTTGTGATTTTTGGCGTCGGGGATTTCCCTTTGATTAACGAAACAAAGAGCGCGATTCTTGCTCATCCTCGCGCACGCCGCTATCTCTTGCGGGCACAGGATTTCCAAGATAGTCTTTCCCTGGCTTGGTTCCGGTTTCGCTCGCTCGTCATTTTCCGATAACGAAATATATAAAGAGACAGGGCGTTGCGTTAAGTAGTTACAGTCCCTGCGAAATCTTCTTCGGCGTCGCGGTCGCAGTCAGTTAATTTTGCCTCAAAAAAAAAAAAGAAAAACGCAGAAAATGAAATTCTACGCCATCTTCGTTTACGTCCTTGTCATCCTGGCGGCGCTCACGTGTCAAACCGAGGCGAGATGGAAAGGATGGAAGAAAATTGTAAGTGAAACTGTATTTTGTAAAAATTACTTCTTCAATGCACATTTTAAATAGTAGATTGTTACATCAAAGGAGAGAAATGTGTAATTAATAGCCTTAGGGTAAACGCTGAGGTGTATATACTATTTTATTCACGACCGGGAATACAATAACACAAGAACCCTAAACTTTTTTTTCACTCTTCACAATTCCATTGATTTCACAGAGTAAGTAATAGTAATCGTTACTTGGCAGCGCAAGCTTGCTTACATTTGAAACAAAGAATTTAAATTTATTGTTTGAAAGAAAAGTTAGTGAAACTGGAAGAGCAAGTGCTGAACGCAGCCAGGGAAGCGATGTTGAATTTTCCGTCTTCAAAATTGCGCTAGACACGAGAGCTGTCAACTCAACTCCCTAGGGAGCACGTCATCAATCATCACTTTCACTCCCTAGGGAGAAGTATATTATATCTGTCACGAGTTTGAATCAATGATTTTGAATTTATTATTTGCAAGCTGATTTTCTCTGCCTTTTGGCCGCTTCTTTGTGAATCTCCTATTTAATCAAGCCTTGTAAACGGAAACTAATTTAAGTGTATATTTGTTGTTTATTATTTATTGTTATCTTCTTTAGCAGTCGATAAAAGAAATTAACATTATTATTAAAAAAAATAAAAGGAAAAAATTGAGAAAAAATGAAGAGTAAGTGCTGCGCAAATTGCTGAACGCAGCCAGGGCCCCCGCGAGGCCAAAAGCCGCCCGCGTGCCAATCCATATTTTGGCGCCCCCTGACAGATGAGTTGGGGCAAGCAAAAACGGTCAATTATCAAAATTATTAAAAATTAAAAGAAATGGAAAAAACAGAAATATTTTTAAACATTTTCCTTCACTTTTTCTAAACATTCTCCTTCACTTTTTCTAAACATTCTCCTTCACTTTTTTTAAACATTCTCCTTCACTTTTATTTAAACATTTTCCTTCATTTTTTCAAGTTCCTAGCTGCCGCGAGCCCCCAAAAAACGAAGCGAAACGCTTTCTTCTCAACTGACCGAGAAGGCTTCTGTTTAGTCCCCCCCCCCCCAGAATGCAAGTGGGCGAAGCCCGCTGGTTACTAATATTAAAAAAAAAGAAACAAAATCACAAAAACAAAAGGAACATAAATTTATAAAAACTTAAAAAGTGAAAAATGTAATTTGTTTTTTTCTTAACCAAACCGTAACAGCTCATATAATTAATTTATTTTTTACCTAATAAAATTATTAAATTTTTACGAAAAATTTAGCAAACGAAAATTACAGAAATTAGACTTTTCTAGATTTAATTGCCACAGTTAATTGTTCTATTTTAGTGAACGTTTTGCCGTGAGGTTGACGGCTTCATCAAGACTTGTGGCTAGTTTTTCGAATAATTTGTACCAGACAAGAAACTATTTCCCATTGTTTTTCTTTTTTTTTTTTTTTTGGCGAAAAAATGACAAAACATGTCCAGTGACCAAGAGGCTAATTGCCGCCCTTTGAACATGGCGCCCGGGTGCACTGCACGCTTTGCACACGTGGTTACGGGGGCCGTGAACGCAGCGAGTAAAGCGCTGCTGAATTTTCTGGCTTCAAAATGTTAACGCTATGTTAAGCGTCAACTCCTTAGGGAGCATAATATCAATCATCACTTGCACTCCCTAAGGAGAAAGAAAAATGTATTGTACCTATTTCTCACGATTTTCGTGTCACAGAAATTGTTTACTTCCCGTCGATGTCGTGAATAAAACTGTGTTGTATTTTTGCATTTTTACTCCCCCTCCCCTCACATTAAATGTCTCTAATTTACCTTAATATATTTTTTTTTTTTTTTAGGAAAAAGCTGGAAGACGTACATTTGAGGTCGCAAAAGAAGTCCTCCCGGTCGCCACCGGATACGCAGCAATTTTGAAAGGAAAAAAATAAAGTAATTGAAGACCGGATGGGACACTTCGTGCTTCGTACAAATATCAAAATGCATTTAAAGCCATAATTTCGTTATTTATTTTCGCTTTTCAATAAAGACTTATTTTCTGTATTTTTTTTGTTTGTTTTGTTTTGCTCTCTACGTATCATTTCCATTCCCGGCAAGAATCCCGCTTCCAATTTCTCATCAAGTGATGCACAGAAAACTTTTTTTCTTTTTTTAAATGAATTAATCACGTAATTAGTTACTAGAAAACAAGTTGCTCATCGTACTGCGATCTTTGTTTTGAAACGTAGGCGAGCGAACTCACTTGCAGAGGTCAAGGATAAATTTGGTAATTAACAAAGCGCATAAGTTTTTTTTTGTCTTTATTATTTATTGCAACTTGTGAATAATCGTTTGAATGACATTCACGATTGTACACAATTAGAAAAAAAAAAATGATGGGATTGAGTGAGGTTTTCATTTTATTTGATTTATCCATTTTTTCGTTTTTCGTTTTTTCAGTTTTCTATTTCTATTTTTTTCTATTTCACAATTATAGTTTTTATGCGCCCTATTTTTTTATTTTTACTTTTTCGTAAACTCGGTTTTCCTAGCATGCAGAACAAGCATTGCAAGACGTACAAAAGATGACAGCACTGAACAAGCACTTTTTTTTCAAACACAAAGATATTGTATGACTTATTATTATCTTCTTTTTTTTTAATTTATGATTATTACAGTTGTTACTTTCTGTAGTCGTCTCGATCTGCCATTTTTTTTTTTTGTAAACTTGACTTTCCAAGACTTTGCAAGATGTATAAAAGATGACAGCACTGAACAGCACTTTTTTTCAATCACAAAGAAACTGTGACTTATTTTCTTTTTTTTTTCATTTATGATTGTTACAATTGTTACTTTCTGTAGTCGTCTCGATCTGCCATTTTTTTTTTGTAAAGTTGACTTTCTTGTGCAAAACAAAGTTTGCAGGGCGTACAAAAGATGGCGGCTCTGAAACAAGTATTATTTTTTGTTCTTTTCATGCAGCAATTTGGTAATAGACAAGACGCTTGAGTTTTCAAGGCTTTAGGATATTTTGTTCACTCTGTACCCTTTATGGCAATTAGTTCTTCTCATTTTTTCATTTCATGATAAAAATCTTGATTTGCCCATTTCTTTTTTCTAAAGTACGCAAAACTAACTTTGCAAGTTGTACCAGAGATGGCACCATTGCGTGCCCAGGACAAAAATATTCTGAAAAAAATTGATCTAGAACCATCTTTCAATGATATGAGATGATGAGTTTCATCGAACTTAAATGAAGGGGGAGGGTGTTGTCCTCACATAATCCCTAAATATCCAAATTTCCAATTCCCTTTATCAGGAAGGGCGTCTTTCTATTTTCTAACGCTTTCGCCTTTTCCTAGTCCATTGAGTAGGGAGGGAAAGAAGTTCCGCTACTTTTTGGAATCCAGGGCAGACTCCAAAATCCCATTAAGTTTTAAATGGCAAAGATTAAAAGAAAAAGAATCGCCTTTTGGAAGATTTCTCGTTTGATGTGTCTTCTTCTTGATTTAGAGATTGGAATGCACCCCCAAGTAGTTTCATGCGGGGATTTCAAAAGAAGGTGTCTTCGATTTTCGGTGTCTCTCCTCTGCTCATTATAAAAATATGCTGAAAAACGTTGAAGTAGAACCAACCAGGCAAATTTATGTCCACCTGTTCCACCGAGCTGCAGGGAGACCGTTTCAGAATCAAGGTTAGTTAGTCCACGGCAATAATTTTCAAATATACTCCAAAACTCCAATCAGGAAGGGGAAATGCATTTTCAAGAACACCACTCCATTGAGAAGGGTGTCGGAAAAGGGGCGGATCTAGGATTCATCTACCCTTTGGATTCTAGAGCTGACTACCTTTTGGAATCTGGGGCAAAGTCTAAAGTCCCATTAAATTTTAAATTGTAACGGTTAGAAGAGAATCCATGGCCTGAAAAAATGTTTTCCAGAGCTCGTTGCCCCCTGTTCTTAGAGATAAAAGATATATCCCCAAATAGTTTTACGCGAAGATAAAGCGTTTCCATCTTAGTGACTCTTATTTGCCCATTACAAAACTATGTTGAAAAAAAAACCACAACCGGGCAAAGAGTGCCACTTAATTAATTTTAGCCAATAACAATAACCCTTAAATATTTTCTTTGCGTCAGGAAGGGCGCTTTTACATGTTCTGACGCTTCTGCATTTCTAAGAACACCAGCCCATGGAGAAGGGTGCGAAAGAGGGTGGATTTTACGGTCCTATTATGTTTTGGAACTCCATGGTACCATTAGCTTATGGATTCTGAAGGAGAAAGCAAAAATGATGGCCTCATAATTTTTGCCTGAGCTCATTTGATACCTCTTCTAACCGCACTTCTTCTTATTTTAGTGACAAGGCAAGTCAATTTTCTTTCACTATGCGTACAACAAATAAGAGAATGAGGAAGAACCAGATCTACCAACTTAAGTATGAAGATGCTACCACTCACAGCGCGTTAATACTAAAAATTGGAAATCTATGGTCTGGAATGTATCTGCAAATCTGGAGGAGTTGAATGGTATCATCTTCAGCTGCGCTCTGCAATTTTGCGTATCTAAGATGTCTGCTTCATCGACAAGGATGGGGAAGAAGCTAAATTTCCAATGCCTTGGCTTCTCAAGACCAAGAATGTTAAAATCCCCAAATTTTTAGATATCTGGAGGAAGCTTTTCCCCTAAGTCCAGAGGTGGTTTTCGATTTTTTATTTCATTTTTCTTTGTGACGCGGCTCTTCAAAATTGCACGTGTTTATAATTTCTCTAGGAAAAAACAATTGCCATTTTTGTTCATCGTAAATGCCGGAGAGATGTTTGCTTTATCGGCAAGGATGGGAAAAAGGCAAGGTCTCCAAAGCGTTCGCTTCTACAAGGCCAAGAATGTCAAGATCCTCAAGTCTTTAGATGTCTGGAGGAATCTTTTCCTTAAGCTCAGAGTTGGCTTCTGATTATTTATTATTTATTACTTATTTCATGCAGCAATTTGGTAATAGACAAGACGCTTGAGTTTTCAAGGCTTTAGGATATTTTGTTCACTCTGTACCCTTTATGGCAATTAGTTCTTCTCATTTTTTCATTTCATGATAAAAATCTTGATTTGCCCATTTCTTTTTTGTAAAGTACGCAAAACTAGCTTTGCAAGTTGTACAAGAGATGGCACCACTACGCACTGAACTGAAGTATCATTGTTTTTTTTTCACACGGAAATAGTGTGAACTTGTATAGTCGGGGGCATTAAATTTTGATCGTCACTGTCAATTAAACGTCCGTTTTAATTCTAGTAATTAATTCAATTTTTCCATTTATGATTATTGCAATTGTTAATAATCTCCAATCTTGATCTGATCTGATTTTTTTTTTTTTTTTTTTGAAGAGTCGACTTTTCTATGCAAAACAAGTTTTGCGATGCTTACAAGAGATGGCAGCACAGAACAA
The DNA here is from genome assembly GCA_036172665.1 of Prosopocoilus inquinatus. NCBI lineage: Eukaryota > Metazoa > Arthropoda > Insecta > Coleoptera > Lucanidae > Prosopocoilus > Prosopocoilus inquinatus. The sequence goes on along the minus strand of CM069871.1, from coordinate 7,991,235 downwards.
GTATTTCAAGGTTAGTAGAGTTGGACTGTGTATTAGAGGGTTGCCTTGATCAGCTGAGGGTACAGATGGTACGTATCTTGTTACGTCACGTCACGTGATAAATTCCAAGGGGCATGTTAACGAGATTTTTGCGTTATTTGCGACGCAGCCGTCATGGATTGTTGATGGTTATCACATAGTTACGAAAAACTTTATAAAATCCAAAGTATAAATAAATTTTCTACTTAATTTAAAATATTTTTTTCTTTCATCCAGAAATTGTGCGACTTGTACACATCATACATATTATTGTTTGATAAAAATGTCATTGTTTAATAACAATAACATATATTTTTTCATTTATGATCATTACAGTTGTTGATGTTCTGTAATCTCAATCTGTCCAACTTTTTATTATTATTATTCTGATTTTCTGTGTGAAATAAGTTCTGCGAGCGCCCAAGAGATGGCAGTGCTGTTTCCTGTCGTACAGAAATTGTATAAGAAATTTTTAATAATAATTTTAAAAATAGTGAATCAAGCCGTTGTGAAATCCCCGACGACTTAACTAACATATCTCAATTCGAAATTAAAACTTAAATCATTATACAGGGTTGAACGAAGCTACGTGTTACGAGATAATACTCAGACCGCCACAAAGCTTTATTAAATACTGTGGCTGGCATCAATAAATAATTGTGATTATAAAAAAATACAATTAGCAATATAACAAGACTCTCTTCCTCTCTCTCTTACGTCTTCGCCGATTGCCAACTCATATTAAAATATTACAAAAAAAAGACAGAAACTTCGAAAGATGAAATTGAACTGAAAGATCGCCGATCGCCAACTCATATTAAAATATTACAAAAAAAAGACAGAAACTTCGAAAGATGAAATTGAACTGAAAGACTTAGTTCGTTAATTGTAATTAACAGATTATATTACCGAATTCTTTGACGTGACTTTGACATTTAGTGCAGAAGAGCTTCTGTTTTCTTTTTATCACTTTCTCCTTTTCCTTGTAGTATAGCATAGACAATGCGCAAACTAAAACACAGGGTGAATCGTGACCATCTCTGATCGTGTCACCTTAAAAACTGAAAGCAGGCAACCCATCCTACTTCAGTGCTTTCACTACCTTACGAAAACACGCAGCTATTTCTGATTTGATTGATGGGTTGCCTATTCTAATGTGTTTAAACATAAAGTTCAATAATTAAAAATCATTAATCAAGTTTAAACAAATCGAGTATTTCTTCTTCTCGTTACGTTTACTTCGCATTCTATCAGTCAATAAGTTCGTTAGGCGCTCGCCTAACATGCAAATGTTATTTACAAGATTATGTCTTTAACGCAATTAGCGGAAAACGGTCTCGGGCGTAATGTGTTTACGAAGATGCGAGATTAGCGCGTTTCGCATGCAGTACAAACACGTGATTATGATGAATCGACGCTGCGGCGTCAGCGAAACGACGGCGGCGGCGGCGGCGGCGCGCGGCGTCGCCGTCGTCAAATTCGCTGTTAATCAGGCAAGTGCTCCGAGATGACCTGAATACTGATGCGATTAAATTCAATCTGAGTAAACTGTCTTGTTGAATGGTGGCAAGCGGAGTTAAACCTTGAAAATAAACAAAAAAATCCCCGAAACAGAGAGTTACTGAGGTCCAACAACCTCAAAAAAAAAGAATGGAAAAAGTAAACTTAAAAAAAAATACTTTTAATAATAGTGATGGCCATCACAATTATTTTCGCTAAACTGACAAACTTTAATTATTTTATTATCATCAGTAATTTAATCTTTTTTAATTTTCATATTACTACAGCTTAATTTATTTTGTTTTCAGTTAATAAATGAAGAAAGGTATTGAATTACTTAAAAAAACAATTGCTTTTAATAACGTGCTATTGAGAAATGCCGTTGTTTAAAAATAAATGAATCAAATTTTTTTTTTCAATAAAAAGCAAACGTATACGCAAACCAATAAACTCAGCTGTTTGTATGGTTGCCTATACCAGTGGCGGCAAAATTATTACTCCCATTTTTTTGTTGATAAAATTATTTACAATCTTTCAAAATTGAATGAGATTATGCAACATTCCTAATTATTAAATGTTTATTATTATTGTAATTGAATTACCTTTAAAAATTATAGACTCTAAATTTTATTAATTTAATTTTTTTGTCTAAAAATAAAAAAATTAGATTTTTCTACGAAAATATAGGCAAAATACTAAGCAGAGCAGTTCGCATGATTGCCTGCACCAAAGGCGCCAAATTTTTTTTTGTTAAGTCAAGAGACTTATGAACTTTCATGACTGACTAAGATTACTTTTTAAATATTTAAAACAATTTTCCAATTCTTCCTGATTTCAAAAAAAAAAAACGTAAGAAATTACCAATTTATTTTCATTTTCGTCTGTATTACGAAGAAAATTATTGAATTACGTTAAAATCACATCATAAATAATTAATTTCAGTATCACACATGTTTGCTTAAAAAAAATAATCTATTTTTCCAAAATTTCAAAAAAAAAACGGGTCTAGGCAACTCCATTGACACACTCGCTTGCTGGTGGCCTATATTTAAGACCGCATACTTAATCATCAAGTTCACTGCCACTAGAACATTTTCTTTATGTTAAAAATGCGATTCACATGTTCACGATCCACTGAAATTATACAATTTGAATATTTTTTTATTAATATTTAAAACAGCTCTACACTTTTTTTTATTTCAGAAAACAAATTAGACGTTTTTCAGAAAACGAAAAGCCTTGGTGCAGGCAACTCAATTAACACAGACATCAGCTGGTTGCCTATATTAAACAATTGTTCGGTTCTTCCTTTCTCTCTTGCTTTAATCATTACTTCTCGCTTTTCCTTTCATCTTTGGTTTTTTTTTTCTTGCTGCTCCTTCTTCCCTTCCACTTTTGATTGTTTCCTTTCCATTATTAACTTGACTCGGTCTTTTCTTAAATTTTTCCTTTCTTCCTCTTGTCAGTGTTACTGTTACCTTTAAATGGCTTTTGTTTTTCTTCCTGTTGATTTTCTTAGTCTTTTCCGCACTCTTTTATTTCTTGCTTCTCCCTTTCTCCTTTTCTAATTCTTCCAACGTCCGGTTCTTCTTGATGTGTATTTTCTATTTTGCTTTATTTTTTTTTAATTTTTTTGTTATTGACTTTTATTTCAGAAAAAGTAGTTTAATTTTTTTTTTTCATATACGCTTGTGTTAATGGAGTAAATTATTGAATTACATTTAAAAACCCTTCTCATAAATATAAGTAATTGAACCTGGTCGACCGGTTTGTTTAAAAAATAGTAGATTTTCTCATATGACAAGAAAGATTACTATAGGCAGCCCAATTAACACAGCCGCTTCCTAGTTGCCTACATGACCTTAGGAACAAAATTTTTGTAAATTTTGTAAATTTGCAAATTTTAAGTTGAAAAGTGAATTTTGAGAAAAAGACGGAGATCTTCTAATACGAGCACCTCCCACCTTTCCCATTAGTGTCTTAGAATGTTGAGAAACATGCTTTCTTGATCCCAGAACGTGTTTTTGTCTTTCCTGAAAAAACGACCCGGGTTCCTTTTCTTTGAGAGAGTAACAATTTCTTTTTTTTTCAGTTTAATGTCATATTTGTTTATTTAAAAAATAATAATAAAATATACTTTACAAAAAAAAAAAAAAAACGAGAAGCCATAGCATAGGCAACCCAATTAACACAGCTGTTTGCTGGTCGCCTATACGCAACACCTTACGAACATTTTTTTTTCGCTAATTTTGTAAATTGGCAGAGTTATGAAAATTCAAAATTTTAAGTGGAAAAGTGAGTTCTGAGAAAAAGACTGAGGCCTTGTAATACTGAGCCCCCCTTCTCCATCTTTCCCATTAGTCCTAGAATATTGAGAGTGGTCTCAATTTATCGGTATTTTTATTAATTTAATTGTTTATTTAATCTAGAAACATGATTTTTTTGATCCCAGAATGTGTTTTTGTCTGTCCTGAAAAATTTTATTAAATTTTTTCTCTCTAATTATTTTAATCTTTATTTTTTTATTTAATGTATTGTTAATATATTTTTTCTCAAGTTATTGTTTCACTTTGTTTTAGTTTAAATCAAAATTTTTGTTTGTATTTGATGATTTCAGGCCGTCTGTAATTAACTTATCACAAAACTGCTTTGAAATCAAAATTATTATTATTACTTTATTAGATATTATTAATTGGCTCGGGTTCTTTTTCTTTGACGGAATAACAATTTAACTTTTTTCTCAGTTTAATATATTTGTTAGTTTAAAAATAATAAATTATAAATTTCAAGAAAAAAAGGGAAGCAATAATATAGGCAACCGAATTAACACAGCCGTTTGCTGGTTGCCCAAACGCAAGTCCTTACGAACAATTTTCTTGTTAAAAGTATGGTAAACTCATTGACGATCCACTGAGATTATGCAATTTTTCGTCTTATTAAATATTTGGAACCATATTGCACTTTTTTTTCTAAATTCAGGAAAACAAGTTACACTTTTCCAAAAAAAAAAAAACAAACAACTTTAGTGCAAGCAACCCAATTAACACGGTCATTCGCTGGTTGCCTATACTCAAGGCTACAAAGTTACTAATTAAAGAAAAGTCGTCTATGCTGATTATTAAATTATGTGGTTCAAAAATAAACATTAATAATAAACAAAATAAAGAATAAAATATTGCAAAAATTTTTAAATAAATTGCACTCAAAATATTATAGCAAATTCCCAGGGTCTTCAATTATTTTCTCGATTCCCTGATTTTCCAAATTTTCTCTCAGGTAAGTGGCAACCCAATGGAAAAAAATGCAGTATTGAAATGTGCAAAGACATTCTTCTCTGTATTGTTGGTGGCCTAACCCTCAAGCTATAACGGTGTTATTCACGTTTATTGTAATAAGTTTAAGTTTTTAGGAATTAAATATAAGATAATTTTTGAATGACTTAAAATCTTCTGCCCCTGAAATGATGCTGTAACTGACAGGTAATTTCCTTGCCTAAACCCTGCCGAAAAGGGGTAAAGCTTCCCATCACATTAGCGAACTTTGGATAAATAAGAATGTCGTCTCAATCGTACTGTGTCATTTAATTAATTGAACGTAATTAAAATCCGCGTTGATTGGAGCAAAGCATCTGTTTACTCGATCACACATCTTCATCTCAACCCTTCGTCGCCCGATAACCCTCTCTCTGTCCGCGGCCCAAAGCTTCGCTTCGCCGTGATGCGCCCCATTCCCGACGAAACGAAGTCCGCCCCGGCAAGGTAAACAGCGCATCGCGATAATTCCATTAAGAAATGAACTGAGCCAAGTGCTTTTGATGGAGCAGACTGGCTGTGTTTAATTTGTAAGTCAAATAAATGTTATGTTAGTTGAAACGCCCGACATACGCGCTTTCCTGTGTACACACGTACTACTGAAACCGTTCATGTGAACCTATATGCTAATGTTACTTAAATCTAATTTTGTTTTGGAGGGCGGCGCTTTATTCTCGCGGGTTTTGACCACGAAAGCGGCATCTCGGGGGAGATGAATAAACCATTGCAAGCGTTTGTGTAATAAATTAACGTTCTACGTTAAAAGTCACTTAGGAAAAAGCATTTTACAGATCAATTTTCAAAATAAACAATTGAAAACCCATTCATTTGTAACATAAAGGTTTTCAAAAGTATCTTAAATATTATCAAAATTCAAAGAAAATTGATTTCGATTTGTAACAACCTTTCTTCCTATCATAAACAAAGGATAAATTTTCTTAGTCCGCGCAGGAGGGGTGACGAGTGGCATAATAATCTTCAAAACATTTTGGTTATCATCATTTTTCACGAAAGCCATATACAGTGTGTCCCAACATTTCATTATCGGGTTACATCTCGAGAATTACCGAAGATATAAAAAAAAAGGTTTTAAATATTTTCGGTTTAAATTTCAGAGATCTACAACTTGTAGGTTAGGTTCATAAGAAATAAACGACAATCGACGCTATAAAACAGACAAAATCTACAAAAACAAGCGACGATCGACACTCCGAAAAATTTTTTATCGATCGAAACGAATTTTACCGAACACAGACAAATTAGAAACGACACCAGTGCGAGCATGTTTAAATCGAAAAAATAGACAGATGACGATCGACTCTCCAACGTAACAAAAGAAAAGAAGAACTCAGTTTTCGAATCGACAGAAAGAAGTGACAGTCGACTCTCGGCAAAATTTTTAGTACATGTGACAATTGACACCGCCAAAAAAAATTAATGGGCAAAGACATATGACAATGGAATCGACAGAAACAAATGACAGTCAACGCTCGGAAAAACATATGACAAGCGGCACCGCATTTTTTTTAAGACAAACAAATAATAAGACACTCTAAAGCACAAAAGAAAAAAAGAACTCAGTTTTCGAGTAGACAGAAAGAAGCGACAGTCGACACTAGGAAAAATTTCCAAAACATGTGACAATTAATTGTCACCGTATTTTTTTTTTAATGGACAAAGACGGAAAACAATCGAAAAAACAGATGACAATCGACAAAAACGGCAAAAGAAGTTAACATTCGAATCGACAGAAACAAATGACAAAAACACATGACGATCGACAAGAAAAATTTATTGGAAAAAACAGAAAAGAGAACTATATTCGAATCAGCAGAAACAATTGACGCTCAAGAAAACATTTGACAATCGACATCGCAATTTTCTTTTTTAAAGACGGACAATAACGAATCGAAAAAAGCAAACGACAAGACTCTAAAAAACAAAAGAAAGAAATTTTCGAATAGACAGAAACAAATGACAGTCTACACTGCGAAAAATTTTTAAAACATGTGACAAATGATTGTCACCGTACAAAAAAAAAATTATCGGGCAAAGACGGACGACAATTGAAAAAAAAACAGATGACGATCGACAAAAACAAATTGTTTGGGCAAAAACGGAAAAAATAAGTTAATATTCGAATCAACAGAAACAAGTGACAGTTGACGCGAAAAAACGAAAAAACGTTTGACTATCAACATCGCAATTTTCTTTTTTAATGACAGACAATAACGAATCAAAAAAAAAAAACAGACGATAAGACTCTACAAAACAAAAGAAAGAAAGAAAACAGATGCCAAGACACTTTAAAAAAAACACAAAAGAAAAAAATAACTCAATTTTTGAATCGACAGAAAAGAGTGACAGTGGACACTGGGAAAAATTTTCAAAACATGTGACAAATGATTGTCACAAAAAAAATTTAACGGGCAAAGACGGACGATAATTGAAAAAAATAGTTGACGATCGACAAGAAAAATTGTTTGGACAAAAACGGAAAAAAAAAGTTAATATTCGAATCAGCAGAAACAAGTGACAATCGCCGCTCGAAAAAACATGTGACAATCGACGGACAATAACGAATCGAAAAAACCAGATGACAAGACACTCTGAGAAAACAAAGAAAAAAGAACACAATTTTCGAACCGACGCGAAAGAAAGAAGTGACAGTCGACATTCAGAAAAATTTCCAAAACATGTGACAATTAATTGTTGCGGCGAACAAAATTTTAGGGAGCAAAGACGGACGACAATCGAAAAAAAGCAGATGACAAATAACAAAAAAATTGATTGGACAAAAACAAAAAAAAAAGAAAACAAACAAGTGACAGTCGGACGCTCAGAAAAATATATGATAATCGACAACGCATTTTGTTTTTTTTTTAATGACTGACGACAACGAATTGAAAAGAAACACAGATGACAAGACACTCTAAAAAATCGTACACTTCAAAAAAAATCGATTCGACAAAAGCAAGCATATAACAATCGACCGCATTTTTTTTAATTGACAAGAACAAGTGACGGCAGTCATTGAAGAAACTGACAAAAACAGATGACAAACGATAGTGCAAAAGGTAGGTATTTAATCGAGAAAAACTGAAGACTATCGACCACGTACGCATTTCTTAAATGAATAAAGATAGGTGACAATTCGTCGCAAAAGAAAGTTGCATGTACAAAAACAACAAAAACAGATGACAACTAAAATTGCGAAACATTTTTAACTGGACAAAAACAAATGACTTGCGTCACTGTACAAAATTTAAATTAAAAAAAAATGAAAAGTACAAAATTTAAATTAAAAAAAAAATGATAAGTACAAAATTTAAATTAAAAAAAAACGATGATTTTTGACAGTGAAAAACGGATTAAAAGGACAAAAACAGATGACGATCGTCAGCATGGAAATTTTTAAATCGAGCAAAGAAAAGCAAAACAAATGACAATCGACGTCGCAAAACATTATTATTCTGCCTACTATATCTTTCGTATTCCTCATTATACAGCGTGTCCCAACAGCGTGTTCACGGGCAATATCTCGATAACTACCGAAGGTACAAAAAAAGTTTCAAGACAATTTTGTTTCAAATTTTAGAGGTCTAGAAGATAAAATTATTTTCATATATACAGGGTGAATCATAACAGCGGTGCGAGATGGACCTTTTTTTATTTCAAATGGCATACCTGTTTGTGATGTCAAATTTAAATGAATCATAAAATTCTGCACATTTTTTGTAAACCATAGTCTAGGCCTAAATCTTACCGTTTTTGAGATATTTCATATTTTATCCAAAAACGGTAATTTTTAGATAAAATGTTGAGTATTTCCGGAACGGCTAGATTTAGGCATAGATTATGGTACACAAAAAATGTGTAGAATTTTATAGTCAATCCAAATTTCACATCATATATAGGATGTACCTTTTGAAATAAAAAAGTTGCATCCTGCACCTTCGTTATGATTCGCCCTGTAGAGATGAAAATGAGTTCATGTTGTAGATCTCTAAAATTCAAAACAGAAATGTCTTGAAACTTTTTTTATCTTCATTAGTTATCAAGATATTGCCCGAAAACGCATGTTTGGAACACCCCGTATAAATAAAAAAACGAATAAAAATCTTTAGATAGAGAAGCGGGAAATTCAAATTATCTTCAACCATTCTCTCTCGTCTCATACTGAATGTTCTATTACACCGATTTGATTTCGGTATTCGATGGTGAAAGAAAATATTTCTTCAGTTACTTAAAAAATGCGATAAAAATCACGATTACACCCTCCGAGGGCGAGCCCCATTTTTTATGGGGAATGCGTCTTAATCTCGGTGTTCTAACGTGCGGAAAACACGGCTCAATTCAATCAAGTTCCATTCTGGGGGTTTGCGGGCCGATGCGCACTTGTTATGGCTCTCATAATCGACTTTGATCCATCCATACGTGGGAGCAGACTTGGGGATGGGGTGGTGGAGGAGGCGGCAGGCAGCACACACATACATACATATATCTCCCTCGGAAGTATGCATCTGTTGTATAGGTGCCCTGCACGTGTCCATTCATCCCTCGACAATTCAATTCGAAGCAAATGTTGATATGAAAATTGCCATAACTTAGGATGCGAATGTGAGCGAGCGAACAAGTCGTGAATAACAATTTTTCTTTTTTGTATTAAGAGCACTAAATTCTATCTATAATAATTAATAAACTGCAATTTCGACTTCCAGGAAATTGTTAATTCCGAAATGTGAAAGTATCTCAACGATAGAATTTAATTTGACATCATTTTCAACTCCTTCTGGCCGATACAAATTGGTGGCAGCGCGGTAGTGTAAAGGATCGAATATTCAGTACGTCAAATTGCAAGTTTTTATAAAAATTATGTTGCGATTAAATTATATACAATAATAAATTAAAACACGAACAAGGGCAGGTATAAGAAGCGGGCAGAGTTTCGTCGAACTGTAATGCAATATTGCTCCTAATTATGCAGTCGATTAAGAATTTTTTATGCATAGGAAAATGCCGTCAATTGGACCATTCAAAGTTTATTGACGCAATAACCACGTCAGGTTACGTCATTGTCGACCCTTTACACATTTCTTCATTTACAAGAACTGAACGAGGACTAGTCCGATTTTTTCATTTTTCAACGACCACTTCTGGTAATATTACGTCATTGTCGACCTTTTCCAGCTGCAAGAACTTTTCTTCAACAATGGAATTAGGGAAAAACGTTTGTGAAATATTAACTTCGTATGCATTGACCAAAATACAAATAAAAAGTGAATATTGAAATAATAGTCCACCCCTGTTAGCACCTGACGGCGTAAATTTCTGTTTCTTACCAACTGAAATAGTCAAAATAAAAATAAGCCTAACTGAGACAGGGCGAATGGACAAAAAAAGTCGGAAAATTAACAAATAAATGTAAATAGAAAAAAAAATCAGTTTAAACAGCGACATTCTACGATCACTTTTTGACCCGACAGTGCATTAGGATTGACAAATTGCAGTCAGTTTGCTGCTTAATAAGTCATCCCATGCAAAGCGCCCATGCTTACTATCAAAGCATAATGAGAGGCTGCTCGAGGGTTTCACTGCAATCAAAAAAGATTTGCAACAAATTTTTTCTAGAAAAAGAAAAAAACAAAAAACAAAAGTCGATCGAATCATGTTTCTAAATAATATGAAAGTAGGACAAATAAAGAAGAAACAAAAACAAATTTCAGAAACAAAAACCGATCGCTTTAGTTTTCAAAACAAAACAAAAAATCAATCAAAAATCGAAGACACAATTGAAAATATGTACCTTGGGAAGAATTCTCTATCGAAAATTTGGAAAAGAAAAACAAAAGAAACAAAAGCGATCGCTTAAATTTAAACAACAAAAGATCAGTCATATTAAAGAAAAAACACAACTCTAAACTAAAATAACAAAAACAAAAGACAATCGCATGATCTTGCTAGAAACTGAAAAAAAAAACAAACACAGAATGTTTGCGCAAGCAACAAACAAACAAAAAATTAATAAATTTCAGATACAAAAATCAGTTATAATAAAGAAAAAACATAACTCTAAAATAAAACAGCAAAAACAAAAGATGATCCAACGATCTTGCTAAAAAGTGAAAAAACAAACATAGAATGTTGTTTGCGCAAGCAACAAACAAACAAATAATTAATAAATTTCAGAGACAATACAAGATCGCATTAATTTTAAAAAAATTCATAACCCAATCAAATTAAAAATCGAAGACAAAAATAAAAGGCGGGATTCCCAAAAAACAAAATTTAGAAACCAAACGTGATCGCTCAAATTTAAACCAAAAAATTACTTAAAGTAAAGAAAAAACTTAAACTGATTTGGATAAAAAAAAGGTCAAATTAAGAACAAAATAGGAAAAAGTAACTGAAAGTAAATTAAACAAAAAAAAACAAAAGACAATCGAACGATATTGTTAAAGGAAATGAAAAATGACTTACGCAAGCAATAAATAAAAAAAACATTTTTTTTGAATTACTTAAAATAAAATAAAATCACCCTGTTTGGATGAAAAAAAGAGCAAAATGAGAACAAAATAGGTAAAAAGTAACTAAAAGTAAATTGAACAAGAAAAACAAAAGACGATCGAACGATCTTGCTAAAACGTGAAAAAACAAACGCAGAATGTTGTCTGCGCAAGCAACAAACGAAAAATTAATAAATTTCAGAGACAAAACACGATCGCATTAATTTAAAAAAAAAAATTCTTAACCCAATCAAATTAAAAATCGAAGACAAAAATGAAAGGCGAGATTCTCAAAAAATAACAAAATTTAGAAACCAAACGTGATCGCTCAAATTTAAACCAAAAAATTACTTATAGTAAAAAAAAAACTTACCCTGATTTGGATAAAAAAAGAAGGGCAAATTGAGAACAAAATAGGAAAAAGTAAGTGAAAGTAAATTAAAAAAAAACAAAAGACAATCGAACGATATTGTGAGAGGAAATGAAAAATGACTTGCGCATGCAATAAATCAAAAAAAAACAAATTTTTTCAAACTAAAAATCTAAAAATATCGATTATGTCAAACTAAAAACGAACGCTTAAACTCAAATTAAGAAAATCAAAAATAAAATAAAAAGAGAGCCTAACCCTGAACTGGACTGGACAAGGGAAAGTTGAAGAAAAAATCGATCACTTAGAAAAAAGGAAAAGGAAAACAAAATACAACAAATCTCAAAAACAAAAGACAAATAACTCAGGACATTCATACAAGACGTTAATAATAATATAACACTTATGTTTTAATAAATTTAAAAAAGCGAAAAATGAACGTGTAATATAAAAAAGTGAGAAAAATTAAATTTTACCATTTAAAATATGCGGATGAATAAAAAATAATAATCAGATTAAAAATGATGTAATTTTGAAGTAAAAAAAAAACAAACGAATGAATGGGACGTTGAAATTTGGTATAGTTCTATAATTTCAAACGAGAATAATTTTATTTTAGTAAAATTTTCTCCTAAACGCAAAAGGCATACCACTTTGCCTAAACATATTTCATTCCTTTCGGTATTAATTCCGTTACCTTGAAGAGTTTCAAGGTCAAATTCGGCATAAATTCATTTCGCACCCAGCAGACCTGAATTGCAAAATATGAAACCCGAATTCAAAAAATGTTTGGTTCATTATACGTATCGCGAACTAAATTTTTGGGGACACACTGTATATCAACGAACTCCTCAAGGAGATTTTCGATATCAGGGCCAATAATACTGTATATGTTTGATGACCTCAAGCTACGCATTCAGTTCTAGTATTATAATTATGACGGTTCAATTTAAAACATTCCTTCTTTCACTGGATGTGAACGTGTAATATGAAATTAAAAAATGTTGTTCTCCTGAAAAAAAAAAAGTTAATTAAAGCCGGAAAGCTCTCGAATTTCGCGAGCCAAACTCAGTTCCAACGCACAGGGCGTTATGCCCAAACTGGATAGCAGTGTTGAGGAGGATGGCGGGGGAGGGACGTCGTTCGAAGCCCCAATGTTCAAAGAAACATGATCGCGTGTTTTAATTAAATTGCAAACGGTCACCAGAGTCCGTAAATTGCCAATTAAACTGCGTAAACGTTCTTCTGCGTGGCGTAAACACACGCAGCGTACTTGAAAAATTTAGGAAAACCTAATTTATCCGGCCGTTTAAATGATTTGCGCGCGAGCCGCGGCGGCGTCCCTAAATAGGAAGAAGAAAAAGAAAGACTTTATTAAAATTACATGCGAACTAAATAAAATGCCCCGAATCCCATTTCCGGTTCATTAAATGCGCTCGGTGGATTCTCTGGAATACGTAAGAGGTCACATCTGTTCGTATGCAGGGCCGTAAAATAAATCCAGGAGTGCGTCGTTCGGGGAAACACTCGAATCCGCGTGTTATGCAAATCCGAATCGGTCTCATTCGGGGGAGAACTCCACGTCCAAATGAACGTTATTTAGTCGAACGTGTCACATGTCACCCGTTTCATTACATGTCAGACTTGTGTTAAGATTGCTTCGCCTCCGTTGGGAACTGATTGGGATTACGTATTCTAAGTTTCTGGCTTTCGTTCGACGGCCAAGCTAATGACTTTGCATTTAATTATGGCGGAAGAGCCGGTAATTATTGGAACAGACGTGAAGCATGTGTTAATAAATAAAGCCGGAAGATAGACTGACAGAAACGTTGGGAAATCTGGGAAATCGTTGGGAAGTGACCTAAAAACGTCAGATTTATTGTTTCGTTTATCCCAAAAACCTTGAAATCCCTTGACAGGTAAATTGAAAACTCTTTCCTTCTCATTTACTTTGAGATGTCTTTTTTATCCACAACTTTAATTTTGTGTGGGAAATTGCAATATGTAAGATAGAGATAGAAAATGTTACAAAGTAGTGCACTGGAAAGAGATAAAAATATCACATTGTATTGTGTTGTGTACAGTTTAAAATTGCAAAGAAAAACATTGTTTGCCAAGTATACGTACAGGGTTTTTTTTTTTATATTTTGCATCCTATCTAGAAGGTTTATTTTACGAGCTAGAGAAAAACTTTAAGTCCAAAAGTTGTAGGGTTCTATGCCTATTATCTTTTAAAGTCATCATAAGAAACAAAAGAGCATCGGAAATTGAAAGAAAAAATTGTTTTCTTTTTCAATTTCAAAAAATTGTTTTTTTTAATGAAACACCCTGTATATTGTTTGCTAAAATGAAATATCATATTTTTCTGATATCAAAAATATATAATGTGTTGATATTTTGAAGAACCTTTTATGAGATATTTGAGGTTAGAATATCAATTAATTAATACTTAAAATATTAAGGTGGCCTGGAATTTTGTTATTTATCATTAATCCATTGTGTAGAGTTTCCAGTAATCGAATTTCTATTGTTTATTGCAAACTAAAACAGCCATTTAATACTTTTGTAAGCATCTTTCCAGGCCGTCTTGATTTTTTAAACGTCATTAGGCTGACATATTAAACTTAATTATATCACGAACGACCCCTCCAAAGGTCAACATATTATTTATTTTTGAAATCAGGAAAACATGATCTTTCATCTTAGCAAACAATATACAGGGCGTTCCATTAAAAAAAATAAACATTGTGTTCTTTTCTTCAATTTGCGATCCGCTTCTGTTTCTTCCGATAACTCTAAAAGATAATAGGCATAAAACGAAAAGAATTTGAATAAACACAAACGGATTACAAACGATGACGTAAAGATGTTCAAATCGACAAAAAAAAACAGTAACAAAAGAAAAATGAACTTATTATTCGAATGTAATTATACAGGGTGTCCCAACAACGTGTTCTCGGGAAATAAATATCTCGACAACTGTTTGAGATTAAAAAAAAAAACAATTTTTTGAAATTGAAAAAGAAAACAATTTTTTTTTTCAATTTCCGATGCTCTTTTGTTTCTTATGATAACTCTAAAAGATAATAGGCATACAACCCTACAACTTTTGCATTTAAAGTTTCTCTCTAACTCCTAAAATAAACCCTCTAGATAGAGTGCAAAATATTTAAAAAAAAAAAAAACCTCTACAGGTGACCCAACAACGTATTCCCAGGCGGCGATAAATATTTCGACAACTATTGGAGATACAAAAAAAGACGACGAAAATTATATAAAAATTCAACGTTTCACTATCAGCTGATAGGTTCATCAGAAATAAAGGACAATAGACGCTGTAAAAGAAAAACAAGTGTTTGTAAATCTAAAAAAACAAGCGACGATCGACCTGCGAGAAATGTTTTTGTTGGTCGAAACGAATTTTAACGAACACAGATGGATTACAAACGACGCGACAGTGCAAAAATTTTTAAATCGAAAAAAAAGACAGATGACAATCGACTTTCTAAGGTAATAAAAGAAAAAAAAGAACACAATATTCGAAATAAAATGTAAATGTAGATGGTGTCCCAATAATGTGGTGATCTCGAACAATATCTCCATAAGTGTTTAAGGTACAAAAAAAAGACGAAAACTACATAAAAATTTAACGTTTCACTGTCGATTGATAGGTTCATCAGAAATAAAAGACGATCGGCACTAAAAAAAAAAAAACAATTTATTAATCTACAAAAACAAACAATGAACGACAATCCGAAAAATTTTTTGTTGGCCGAATCGAATTTGAATGAACACAAACGGATTACAAACGACGACGTAAAGATGTTCAAATCGACAAAAAAAAAAACAGTAACAAAAGAAAAAAGAACTTATTATTCGAATGTAATTATACAGGGTGTCCCAACAACGTGTTCTCGGGAAATAAATATCTCGACAATTGTTTGAGATACAAAAAAAAGACAAAAAATGTATAAAAACTCAACGTTTAGCTATCGGTTGATAGCTTTTTCTGAAATAAATGACAATCGACACTAAAAAAAAAACAAATGTTTATAAATTTACAAAAACAAGCGACGATCGACATTGCGACAGATTTTTTTTGTTGGTAGAAACGGAGCAACGAATTTTAATGAACACAGACGGATTATAAACGACGCGACGGTACAAAAATGTTTAAATCGAAAAAAAAAAGACAAATGACAATCAACTTTGCAAGGTAAAAAAAAGCGACGGTCGACATTAGAAAAAATTTTCAAACATGTAACAATGAACTATCACGGCAATTTTTTTTAATGGGAAAAGACGGAGGACATTTGAAAAAAAAACATGACGATTGACATCTTAAAAAAATCGATAATTCAAAAAAAAAATGATTGGATAAAAACCGGTGTCAGTCGACTCTCCAAGGCAACAAAAGAAAAAAATAACTTAATATTCGAATCGACTGAAACAAGTGACGATCGACACTCTAAAAACTCGAAAAAATGATTGGACAAATGCCAGTCGGTTCTCCAATTCAACAAAAGAGAAAATGAACTGAAATGAAAATATTCGAACTGACGGAAACAAGTGACAGTCGACGCTCGGGTAAAATTTGCAAAACATGTGACAATCGACACCGCAATTTTTTTGTTACTGACGGACGATAACGAATCGAAGAAAAAACACAGACACTCTAAAAAAATGATGCTTCAAGCTCAAGAAAGACTTTGAATAGACAAAAACAGATGACACTCGACTCTCCAAGGCATCAAAAGAAAATCAGAGAACGGACTTAATATTCATATCGACAAAAAACAAGTGACAGTCGACACTAGTAAACATTTTCAAACGGATTATCACATACGGATATGAGAATTAATGGACACTGCAAATTTTTTTAACCGACAATGACGGTTGACAATCGACGGTGTTAACATGTTCAAATAAAAAAAAAAAAACCGATGATAAGACACTCTAAAAAAATCGGTACTTTCAATTGGACAAAAGCAAGCATATGACAATCGACAAAAACAAGTGACGGTAGTCATCGAAGAAAAGAAACAAAAACAGATGGAAAACAACAGTGCAAAAAATAAATATAATCGATAAAAACAGAAGGCCGCAAATAATGTCAAAATATGTACAAAAACAGATGACAACTGGCCAAAAACAAATGACTGTCGTCACTGTACGAAATTTGAACTAAAAAAAAAACTTGATTTTTGACAGTGATAAACAGAATTAAAATGACAAAACCAGATAGTAATCGTCGTAATCGACAACTGCCCAGAAATTTTTAAATCAAGAAAGGAGCAACAAATGACAATCGACACTGCATTACATACAGGATGTCTGAATAGTCTGATCTCAGGAAACATCTCGATAACTACTGGAGATGCAAAAAAGTTTCAAGACCTTTTTGTTTTAAACTTTAGAGCTTTCCAACATAAAGTAATTTTCGTCTATACAGGGTGAATAAAAACAGTGATACTTCTTTATTTTAAACGGTAGACCCTAAGTGATGTTAAATTTGAGTCTCCTACAAAATTCTGCGCATCGCTTGTATACTAAAAAAAAAAAATAGCAGACGTGAAAAAATTAAAAATTAAATTCTTTTGTAATTTTCGCTTGAATTAATGAAGCAAGTGCGCGGAAACAAAACATAAAATAGTAATGTAGTAATAATTTTTATGTTCCCAAAAAAAAAACAGCAATACATATGTCTTTGTTTAAAAAATAATAAATCAGACTGTTTTAAAAAACAAGAAATGTTAGTATAGGCAGCCCAATCAACACAGTCGTTTGCTGGTTGCCTCCGCATCAGATTATTAGATTTTCTTATTGGGAATCTGATAAACTTGATAACGATTCACTGAGATTATATAATTTTCCTATTTTTTAATTTTAAAACCATCTTGCAGTTTTTTTTTTATTGCAGAAAAATTACTTTTTTAAACAGGAAGACAGTATAGGCAACCCAATTACCACGGTCGTTTGCTGGTTATCTATACTAAACAATTATTCAATTTTTCCTGGTTTAAAAGAAATAATAAAAGACGCACAAATAATTAATAACTTCTACTACTTCTCAGAAAAGGACAAAATTCTGAAGACGATGGAAAATCGTGAAAAAATCCCAAAACTGGCGGAGTTACGGAAATTTCTAAAAAAGTTCTAAGTTGAAAAGTCTGTCAGAAATTTCAAAATGACAAAAGTCAATTTACTTAAAAAATATTATCCACGAACGCACTCTTGAGACGCCCTGTAGATATTTATTTTATTTTACAAGTAAAGAACGGAATCGCATATTTTGACGTCATCAAAAAGAGGACAAGTGGGCTTGTTCATGCAAAAGAAACCAAATAATTTTCAATTTTAATTGCACAATAATTTTCAAAATAATTTGGGGAGTGTCCAGAAATCCAAATCGGTTTACGCGACTGCTTTACAACAATGTAGATGGAGTACGTCGCTTACATGGTTACATTGAAATGTGTGATTCCGATCTGTAATTATAAGTAAAGCACGGATTTAGGTGCATTTTCATACCACGAGTTACCGTGGAATTTTAAGTTTCATGCAAATAATATGCCATCATTTCCTATTGTTCCTGACAACCAAAATGATAGTCAGTTTAATGTAGCGTTATTTTCCATCACTGTTACCATTACAAGGTACAAGTAAATAATTTGCAATCAGCAAACTTCCTCAGTACTATCAAAAGAGGATGCCAAACACCTATCTAATGGTATCTAATGGTTAACCAACCCAGGAAACAAAAAAAGAAAAACACAAAGACCCAAGTACAGTCACTTGTTTATCGTCTTTAGGTACCTAATCATTTACGCATCTGCTTCTTGAAGAAGACGATATTGTAAAATGAAGTTGTTCCTGTTCGGAATTCTTCTTTGCCATTTTTGGTACCACACAGAATCCAGATCGATTCCGGTGACCGATTCGATCCGGAGCGATGTAATTGTGACTAAATTCGGGCCGGATGTCGATTACGCCGACGAAAATAAACCAGGATGGGTGGTAAGGACAATAATCAATTTTATACTATACGCACAGGGTGTTCCACTTAAGACGGTCTCCTTCATACCTCTTTCGTTACTCATTTTACAAAAAAGTGTTTCAAGTGAAAGTTACTTCGTATCATACGGAATGTATTTTGAAATTAGTTTGGTGTATACAGAGTGTTCTGTTTGATTTGGGTGTTATGTCACTTCGTTATTTTTAATGGAACGCGCTGTATATTTTCCGGGACCCAACACCTATTGTTACGAAAGCTAATCGAACATCTGGATATTCCATAATTAATCAATTTTTTATTAAAATCCACTGAAATTAGGTCACTCAAATCATATAAATCCCGGTCGTGCCTGACTTTGAATTTATTAAGATGAAGAGTGTCCACCCCGTGTCTTAGTGCAGCACTCTTCGAAAAGTCAAAGTCCGTTGTAAAAGACTTGCAGTCGGGGATGGAAAAGGGTAACAGTTTGAAAAAAAAAGACGGGAACCCCTTTTCTCCTCGTGTTTCAATAATAACCAAAAAACCAACGAGCCAATATAACCTCTTTCTTTTCAACCCCCTTTTGATCTCGATTTTCTTTGTTTGTAGCGTTTCTGGTTTTCGGCAAAAAGTCAGAAATCAATTTCATAAATCGTTTACCTCGAATTGCCAGAACGGCGTCTATTTATATTTTTGGAATCGTCGACGGTCCACTAATCCAATAACTAGAAAAAGTAAATAAATTTAATCAACAAAATATATTCAATTTTTTTTTTTTTTTTGATGGAATATACCTACAGGATGTTCCAGTTAAAACAACTTCCTTCATACCTCTTTAGTTACTCACTTTATAAAAAAATTATTCAAATGAAAGTTACTCGGTGTCATGTAGGGCATATTTTGGAATTAGTTTGGTGTATACGGAGTGTTCCGTTTGGTCTGGGCGTTATGTCACTTCGTTATTTTAAATGGAACACCCTATATATTTTTACATTTTCGGGTTCCGGACTGAATTTTAATGTGACTTTGTGTACCATACGTAGGGTCTAATCTAAACCGTTTTCGAGTTATTCAACTTTTTTTTTTAATTAAGACTGTTGCAGTATTTCAAAGAAATGCAAATATCTTCCGAACAAATGACATTAGAGACTTGTGGTTTTTTGCAAAAGTTTCAGCTTGAAATGCTTTTTCGGTTACACCTTACACCATCAAGAAAAATTGCGGCTCGCATCCCTCAGTTGATATTTTTAACCAAACAAAAAAAAATTGTTTCAGCGTCGCACGTTGATCAGATTTGGCCAAGTGGCGAGCGATGTTGGCAATTCGCTGGGGAAGCACACGGTCAAAGTTACCAACGCAATAGATAAAATCTGCGACATCGTGAAAACCGTAATCCCTCTGTTGAGCGCAGTGTGCAGCGTGGGTCAGTTCAAGTTTTGTTCAGCCACCGAGAGCGCTCCGGGCGATATTCAAAGCGCTTTGGCACCGAATCCTATGGACCTTAACATTCCCGATTGATTAAACATCTAAAACGATTATATTTTAATTATATATGTAGTTAAAGGAAGATACGATTTTTTCTTTGGCGTTAATAAAGTTACATCGTTTTTCTCTTGAATAGTATAGCAGTTGTAATTAATTTTAAATACTTTAATATACAGGGTCTCCCAAGTATAGTGTATACGAAGTCCCAGATATTTCGAATGTATCAAACGATTGGCAAATAAAGCAAACGAAACGCTTTTTTGAAACTGTTCAAGAAATTTATTTGGTTTATCCTCCCTACTGTGTTACGTATGAATGTGAATGAATACGTACAGCTTGCGAGACCCTGTATAATATATTTTGTTTTACTTTTCTCTTCTTTATCATTCGAATATACCCGTAAAACACGCATTACATTGAATGCACCCAAGTCTTATCTCAATGAGACAATGAGGCTGACAAAAACATGATGATTTCATGATGCATTATGAAGTTAGAACGGCGTAAAAACAATAAGACAGGAATAATAATTGCACATGGCAGCATAATTTCCGCATTAGAGCATCTTACACACCCTTCTGACTCCCGTCAGCAACTTACAAACTTCTCTGCTCAGATATATTCATTTGCGAGGACCCATCTTAAGTTCGCTGGCAACATGAATAGTCACCATTAAGTTCGCATTGTGGGGGGTTGCTCATGTGCAAGTTGGGATTCTAAATATTCAGGAATTAATTACATCAGCCCGGATTCTTCTTCTACTCCTCCACATACATAATAATAATAATACAATTCCAGGGCAGCAGCGTCTTTTTAAAAATCCACCTGTACAGAGAGCATCATCATCGTACATACAACAAAAACAAATCAAAACCGAGCGTATCTACGTTTCTCCCCGATTCAGATTCAGTTGTGTGTATCTGTATACATACAAAATGATTACTCGAGTGAAGTTTCGGTACTTGTAGCAGGGCATTACAAGCGGGGAGTTGAGTTAGACGCAGTCGTCCAGTTGAGTTGCGGAAGAAACGAACGCCGAACGTTGCCTCTGGTGGATTGGGACGCCTGCACCGGCTTCTGAATATTCATTCGAGTGTAATTAAAATATTTTAATGAGCCGACATTCCGAAATCTGATACTACAATATTGAAATTGTACTTACAGATGAGTTAAACAAGTTTTCTAGCGTCGGAGAGCGCGTTATTGAATTATTATTCAAATTGCGATGGTTTTGATGTTATCAAAATCGAATCGCTGCAACAACAACGATTTAATTACTGCGAGGGGATGAACGAAGCCTTGCAGTTCTTGTTCTTCAAAAAATTCAGAATTAAGGTAGAGCCATTACTTTCTTAATTAAATTAGACAAAAAAGTTTTAATTTTTAAAACTGAAATAAATCAAAATACAAGCTGTATACATAGAGCTACCTTGCAAAGAATGCAAAGGATTTGCTTTAACAAAATCTAAATTGTAAGTAACTCGATAAATTCATGGCCAGAGAGTTAAGAAGAAAAAGTTGCAATAATTTTTTGTACAGTTTATAGCCTAGAATTGTTTGATGCGAATATCTGCCTGATGTCGGAATACACCCTGTATAAATCATTTTTGTATTTGAATTTATTTATCCCAATTCAAACTTCTACTATAAAAAAAGTACAACGCCTAATTATTAAAAAAATGCAAAGTTTACTATCTCTGCGATGTATTCATCAAAATCGGTTGGAATAATATTTATTTTTTTAAGTAATAAATTAATTAATCCCGACCGGGTACCCCCCAAACATATTTATAGCAATGGTCAGCAATTCAGTTTTTATTTTTTTCAATAACACATTGTTTCTGAATTTTAAATCAAAAATGGGCATGATTTTGTTTACAGCTTTCCTTTTCCAAGAAAATCTCTTTTATATGAGATGCTCCTGTTAGTTAAATCTATTTCTGTCGGTTGATTAATGGAAATGAACGGTTTCTATTTGAAATAATCTTGTCAATTAACATGTGTATGTTCGTGTTCATTGGAACACCCTGTAAATGCAACTCGTGAAGCTTAAAGAAGTTATTTCGCATTATATAGCTTGGTTTAGTAGAGGATGTTGGGCTTTGTCTTTTTTTTTGTTGGACGCGCGCTGTATCATTAATTAACAATAATTTCAGTTGACATGAGAAAAAATGGACGATAAAGTTATAGATCAGTTTAGATGGCAGCTTAAAATTGACAAGAAGCGACTAATTTCGTGTCAAATAAATTTCAAATTAATTTTTTTTTTAAGTTATGCTTGCGCGCTTTATGTGATTTATACAGGGTGTATAGCGACGTCAGAAAAATATTCCCATCAAGTAATTCCAAGCTGAAATAAAAACTGTACAAAAAAAGTCATTTTCCTCTTAACTCTTTGGTCATGCAGTTACTGAGTGTTGAAAATTGAATTTTTATTTGCATGCGACTTTAGGTCAAAAATCGTCAATTCGGTGAGATTTCCTATGCTCCTGTGCTGAAGAGACCCCTAAAAGGTCAAAACAACTGTCGACGATTCCCTTGCAATCAAAACCAACTACTTGCAGAAAAAAATCTTATTTAAAAATGATAACGAAAATTTTTTCTGTTTTTTTTATTCATCTGCTTGTTGTTAGTCATGACGATAATTAATTGCAAATGTAGGTATTTATGTACAGGGCCTCAAATTCCGTGCTAAAAGATTATGAAATTTTCAAAAGTTTCAGATTGGGGTTCTTTATTTAGACTGATAAGTTAGGGAGAGGGATGTACCCCCCGAGAAAATAAAAATCTTCGTTTTTTGAATTGTCAATTTTACAAAAGCTTTAAAATCTACACCGCAATGTAATTTACAGATTCCTGTAATGACTGGGTTCAACGATTCGACAACAGATGGCGCTGCACGTAGCTGATTTGTCTACTGATTTCTGATTTGATCGGCCAAGATTAATTATTTTTAAGGGAATAAAGTTTTAAGCAAGAAAAATTAATGCTATCATAAAACTAGAAAAACACGATCTTGTTTAAAAGTAAATTCAAAAGAAAAAACGAAAACTAAATTAATAGATGTCTTATTCCAACAATAGTTTTTTTGTTTATACGGGGTGATCCGAAATTGTCTTTCGACATCTACGAAAACACAATCTACGTACGATGAAAACTAAGATCGTCTTTGTAAATATTTGTTTTCTTTCTAAAGATGAACAATAATTAAAAAAGACGCTGATGTTATAAAAGTACAACAAAATGAAACATCAAGTCAAAACACAGTGACACTTGACAGCATTCGTTTGTTTTTTTTTTTTTTTTTAAACAAATGCACAACAAAACTACCTTTTTAGTGCCGATTAAGACAAAGCAATCAATCGATAGCGAAACATTCAGTTCTTTTCTTTTTACATTCTTATAGAATGTTATAGATTAAAAGTTTACAAAACACAAGGTCAAGGTCAAGTGTGACGCTTCAGTAATTTTTTGGATATTTTTTTTAATAAATAAAACTTGTCAGGAGGTTGCTTTAAAAGATGAACAATAATTAAAAAAGACACTGAAAAGTACAACAAAATGAAACGTCACGTCAAAACAGAATGTGACTTGACAGCATTCGTTTCTTTTTTTTTTTTTTTGAAAACGAAATGCACAACAAAAATACCTTTTTAATGCCGATTAAGAATAAGACGAAGCAATCAATCGATTGCGAAACGTTGAGTTCTTTTCTTATTACATTCTGTCCGGTTATAGATTAAAAGTTTACAAAACAGAAGGTCAAGGTCATGTGTGACGCTTCAGTAAATTTTTGGATATTTTTTTTAATAAATAAAACTTGTCAAGAGGTTGCTTTAAAAGAAGTTAATCAAAAGCACTTTTCTTATTGGAGATTGTTATTGATTTAGATGGAATTAAATTCATGGCCTTCTGAGCATGGACATACTTCGTTCACAATTGATTTAAGGACGCAGCAGGCCTTGATACTTTTTTTTTTATTAGTTTGCCGTCAGGTCCTGTCATGCATGACAGTTCTTTAAAAAGAAAATCGACCGTTATCGATGCAGTTCTGCCAACAAGAAAGCGTACAAACAAAACTCAAACTTAATTTTAATAAAAGTCGCTGGTAAATTATTAAAATCCACATTCGTTGCGCCAAATTAAAAAAAAATGAAAATTAATTAAATTAAAAAATGACTGTTTTTAAAGAAACGAAATACAGTGCGGAAAACAAAAGAAGATTATAAATCGACCGGTATCGATGCAGTTCTGTCAACAAGAAAGCGTACAAACAAGATTCGGTTGTACATCAACTATAACCTCAAATTAATTTATTATGACAACTAACAATATTGCCAACTAAAATATCAGATTTTCGTCATAGATAATCCGGGTTTAAAGCAATCGTGAACGGTGTGTATGCGCTCGGTTATCATTAAATATAACCTAAAATATCTTTATTATGACAAACAACGATACTGTCAAGTGAAATGCCAGAATTAAGACGATCGTGAAAGAACAGTCGAAAGAAAAAAAAATGAAAGACAATGACAGTTTCCTATAATTTTTCTTTCTCGAAAAGGTATTGTTTAAATACGATTTTCCAGGTGACACTTTGACAATCCTAAAACTTTTGTAAAATCTTTAATTATTGTCTGTGACGGTACCTTTTTAGAGAGAGAAAAATTACAGAAAACTATAATTTTTATTTTTATTTTAAAAATAATATAATTTGAAATTCAAGCGACGGCAAGACGAAGAAGAAGAAGATTCTATATTATTCCATCTACATAACGTTCGGTTAATTTCGTTTCGCGTTCAGTGCTTATTGCGTTCAAAAGGTTTAAAGGTACGAGGGTGGGGAGGGAGTTGCGGGGGCTAATTTATAGACACAAGTCGTAGATGATATATGCAAATGCGTTGTCACTTTTGTGCGATGACGAAAGCACTTCTGCTCTTTGTGCGCCGTGTTTCGAAATTCGGAGGGCCCTCAAACAAGCTTTTGCCATCTGCATTATTAAAGTCCGTGTGTGAAAAATGTTTACGCGAATTTGCATATTTCTGCGTTACCGACAGCCCGCCCGCCCTCCACCCTTTCGCTTTTGCAAAGGTGTCGACACAAACGCATTTCGTTCACGAACAAGTTACAAGTCACACGATTTAAGTTAAAAAAATAATAATAATTACAATAATTGATATATGAATCATTCTTTAATTTTATAATCGCAGTATGCCGTGAAAGTCTAGTGAGAATGTGGTACTCCTGCGTGTAACTAAACTTTGACAGTTAAAGTAGCTTTTAAGGTTACTCCTAGTTAGGCAATGTTGCAATATTTACTTTTTATTGCGAGGTCTATTCACATTCACCTCCAAATTTCCATAATTGGCAACGCCGCTTAATCAATCTGA
Organism: Prosopocoilus inquinatus; assembly: GCA_036172665.1. Classification (NCBI taxonomy): domain Eukaryota; kingdom Metazoa; phylum Arthropoda; class Insecta; order Coleoptera; family Lucanidae; genus Prosopocoilus; species Prosopocoilus inquinatus. The sequence goes on along the minus strand of CM069871.1, from coordinate 7,965,660 downwards.
TTTAATTGGTCACAAATGACATTTGTCTGATTTAACATGATATCCAACTTACCAACTTAAAATCACGGCCTACTGCGATAACAAAATAGTGAAGGATTATTTTACTATACAGGGTTACAACTAATAAAAGGGCCACCTTGGGGATCTCGTAAACTACAAGAGATACAAAGATGGTTAAATTACGAAAAAGTTGCGCTATTTTGGAGCATATCAGAATATTCAAAAAAAATCTTTTCTACCTCCACTCTTTTCTGAAATATCTTCAAAAAACTGAACATTCTCATTTTCGAAAATCTCGAATATCTTCCTTATTTATTAAAACGGAATCTTCAAATTCGATATTTTTATGTTAAATTCGATGAGCAATCTAATAGAGTACGAAGAAATAGGTTAAGATTGACAGCTTCGCAGAAACGATCGTCAACTGTCTTTTTTCTTATGGACGTTACCTTGGGTATTCACACCACGTGATACAAAAACAAAATCTGAATACGACCATAAGACACACTTATGCTTTTGTTTTAAAACAAAATATCAAGATACTACAAAAGATTTTGAAAAAAAAATTATCTAGTAGGCGGATGCGTGTAAACATTCAGAACTAAAATTATTATTAAAATAATAAATCTTACTCAATTATGGTACTTATTTACATTTTTACATAAAAAAAAATACTTTTTAACAAAAATTCTGGGTAACCTAATATTTTGTTTCAAAACAATAGCATAAGTGTTCATATGGCCTTATTCAAAAATTATTTCTGCATCACGTGCTATGAATATCTAAGGTAGCGTCCATAAGAAAAGAAACAGTTCACAGTCGTATCTACGAAACTGTCAAACCTAACCTATTTCTTCGAACTGCATTAGATTGTCCATCGAATTTAATGTAAAAACACCGAATTTTATGATTCTATCTTAAGAAATAATCGAAATTTTCGAAAATAATAATTTTCAGTTTTTTGAAGCTATTTTAAAAACGAACAAGAATAGAAACGATTTTTTGCATATTTTCTTAGACCTCAAGATGGCGCAACTTTTGTATAATTTAACCATCTTTGTATCTCTTATAGTTTACGAGATCCCCATACTGGCCCTTTAATTAGTCGTAAACCTGTAGTCGCGCGAATACCAACTTTATAAGATGAAAATTACTGACATAATATGGCGCCAAATTCAAATGTGGTTCAGTTTTTGATAAACGCTCGATGGTTACACATGAATAAAACTTTCTTTTTAAACATCACTAACGACATTAATTTTTTTTAAACTAAATTTCCGGTAATAAAAAAAAATCTTTAATGAAGTTAGTTTTCTATAAAGTCTAGTGGCCCTTTAATTAGATGTAATCCCGTATACTCATAAACTCATGCCAAAAATATTTTACGGGGGTTTCTTTTAAATAAAAGGCAACTAAAATTTGGTTTTAAATAAATCGATTTCAGATAAATTTTCATCTGTCCACTTTTAGTAATTAAAGAGGGTGCATAAAAAATCTCGTAATGTGAAATTCTTTGTTACCTTAAATTGAGGCTCGGGGCGACCAAACCATCTGCTCGTTCTGTCAAGTGTTGACACAAGAAGAACTACATCCGAAAAACGCGAGTACGAAAACCGAATCGTCATCGTCCCCATTGCCGCACCGTACATTAATTCAGGGGTGATGGGCAACATCTGCACCCTGCTTAGCCTAGGACCGACTGACCTAGTTCTAGTGGATGCACCGCATTACGTCTATGCAGTTTGCGCATAGTTGCATAGTTGAATAGAATCGTCTGCTGACAGTTTCAGTCTCTTTAATTTTAATAAAAGTCGTTGGTAAATTATTAAAATCCACCCTCGTTGCGCCAAATTAAAAAAAAAATTAAAATTAATTAATTTAAAAAAACGAAACGAAATACAGTGCGCAAAACAAAAGAAGATTATAAATGAGACACGACACAATTGAAAAACGACGAAGTAAGGCAAAAATTTAAAAGATGCACAGAACAAATGAAAAATCAATGATTTCCAGCGCGAAGTTTTTATTTCACTGTTTCATATTTTTGTGAGTCCGACGTTTCAAAATCAAAAAGCTTTCGTTTGTTCCTTGTTTCTATTTCGTTATTATTGTATTTATTTTTTTATTTTCTTTTTACAAGCAAAGAAATCGACGATTTCCAATGGAAGGAAGACCTTATTGAGAATCGAATAAATTCAAACCTTCAGTTGTTTCTTTGCATTTCATTAAATAACACTTCCTGCAGTTGCAGCTGGGTTAAATAATTACGGGTGCTCGGTGACTATAATTTTAAATTAGGTAAGTAAAATGAGTTTTTTCCTGACTTTTCATCACAAAAACTCTTTCAAAATTCTTGCCGATTTTAAGAAAGACGCACAAGAAATAGTTACTGATTCAACTTACATCTATATATAATGGAGAAAATTATTGAATTACGTTTAAAAGCTACAAGCAATTAATTTTAGAACATGCCAATTCGTTGGAAAAATAATTAATTAAAGTTTTTCGAAAATGCATGAAACCTTGATATAGGCAACCCGGCGAGCACAGTCGTTTGTACGGTTGCCTATACAGAAGGACCTAAAAAGATTGTGATAAACCTTTTCCAGATTCACTGAGATTATGTAATTTTACTCATTTTTTAAAGATATTACGCGACTTTTTTAAGACAATGGTACAAGACAAAGCATGAGCATTGTTGTACACTAATGCTTAAAAGTTTCGAAATGAAAAGCAATAAAATCGTTCGAATTTGAACCTTATTGAAACGGGCCTAATATATTTCGAACCTTAAGGAACAGAGACACTTTCTCCGCATCCCGATAGGAGGGTTGTTTACTTAGGTCCTATTAAACCCCGGCCGGTGCAGATGTTTATGGTTTGTTGAATTTCGTTGCCAGTATTTGGTTCCGAGTATTTATTGAGGCGACGCGCGGTTGCGAACGCGGACGCGGTGGCGAATTTGTTTGTTCTCTTTTGATTTAACTTAAAAATTGAACAAAAAATGTTTTTTTTTTAATTAGAATATTTTATATTGTTAAATAACAGGATTTCAGATCATATTATAAAGACATATAAATGTTAAATTGCTATAAAGGATCGACGATGTTAATTAATCTGAAAAATTATAATTATACCAAATTTCTGCCTTTATACACTTCTGGTTTGTTTGACTTCACAAAAATTTTATTCGTTTGTAGTTTGTGTATGTTTTTCTGTGGATTCTAAAATTTTCATTACGAGAAATACATAAATAGATTTTTAGTAAATATGAAATACAGGGTGATTTATTAGCTCACCGACAAGCTTTGCCATACGGAAAGCTCACATAATTTTAAGAAAATAATAACAATTAGGACATATGTTCGATTTTATTTATTTTTAAGTAAATAGAAGACCTCACAATTTTGATTCTAGTTATTTTGTCCCGTTCCTCTGTACAGCTGTTTCAGTCCTATTTGGGGCTTCGTCAGCAGAAGCGATCGCACGATGTCGCTATTTAAGCGGTTTCTATTATGCTATTTAAGCATTTCCGTAAATATATACGTGAATTATTGTTTTGTTAATTTTTACTTTAGTTTTGTTTTTACTTGTAATAAGTTTTTCGTTGTTCTCAATAATAAAGTCTTGAATACTTTTTCCAGTGTATGTTATTCTTTTTTATACGGTATCATATAATATTGTAAGAATTTACAGTGAAATAAATTTAAAATAACTTAATTTCATTTAAATAATAAGTTTACTGATGATACTTATTGATCGAATAATTAACTCATTAAAATTATTCAGAATCATACAAATTTAGGAAACTTAACAAATATAGTATTAAACTCCTAGAATATAGAATGATATGTGTAATACTTAAAAATTGCAATACTTGTATTAAAAATAATATACATATTTCATTCTACGCCACAGAGGAAAAAATAATATTCTTCTTTTTAGTTTCTTCTCACATCTGACATCAGCAAAATAAGTTGAAAAGTTCATCCACAAAGTTTGGCAAGTTTTCATTAATCTAGAAGTTAAGAGAAAATGATTAAATCGTATAACATTTATTTTGTGAAAATATGTGAATGATTTTTGAGTATTTGAAAAAATATATAGAATGAGCTAGATTATTTAAATTTGTTTCTTATTATAATAATATAAATGCTAAGAAGTTCTGCTCAACAAAGCTATTAATTAAACAGTTGCAAAACATATGTGTATTTAATGAAACTAGAAAGTTAAATTTAATTAACGAAAAATAACAGATTTTATTTTATTGACTTATTTAATTTCAATTGCCAAAGTTTCAGAAATTTTAATTTCATAATGCACACATTATTTACTACACATGTTATAATATTTAGAAAATAAATTTTGTTAAATTTCTTATCCATCCAACTACAATGAAAGTCTTTCTAGCAGATTATTCAAGTTGGTTGAATAAATTCGCATCTGTGTTAAATCGCTGTGTTTGCGATGACCGATTTTATTATCGGGGTAGCAGGTACGGTTGTAAAAGCTATAAGGTTCATAATTGCAAAGCATAAAATTTCTTACTGCCAGTGGCATGTCTCGTACTCCGAAAACTTTATAGCAGAAGTGTACGTGGCGATGAAATATTAAAATAGTTTCCTTTTTGGCCAAGAGATGGCGCTCTTAATTATTTCTTTCAAGGTTGGTAGAGCTGGAGTGTGTATTAGAAGGTTGCCTTGATCAGGGGAGGGTGCAGAGGGTACGTAACTCATTACGTCACGCACGTAAAAAATTCCATTGAGCATATTAATCAGGTTTTTGCATTATATGATCACTAGGACCATAGAATTGATTCCATTTTTAGTGAATTAGATGAAGTTTTAGGAAACAGATTAAAATTCACTCTTTTTACTTCACTATGACGGATAGAACTTTCGTGTGACGTCACGAGTTACTCAAGTTAAAAAAATATTATTATTTATTTTTATTATTATTACTGAGAATGGCAACGTTAACGTCATTTGAAATTACAAAAATGAGTCTACTTCATTTTACTAAAAAGAATAGCTTTCATTTTTGGTTAAGAGACGGCGCACCGCAGGTTTTCAAGTGAAATAATTTTCAGACAACAGATGGAATCAAAATTATACGCGAATCTTGTTATTTAAATAAATTACGAGCCAAGTACAAATTTTTGCCAATCAATGATGACCAAAACTTATTGCTCACGACTGTACGTTAGTGTTGTTAAATTACCGGTAATTTTTTTTTAATGTTACTTTACCGGTAATGATACCGTAATATTACCAATTACAACTCAAGTGGCGACATCTCTCGCCAAAGTTACCAATTATACTTTTAACTAAAAATGTGATTTTTACTCAATTTTCTTTTTTCATACCGAATACGCAATGTTTACAATGTTCAATATTATGTATTTATTGCATTTTTTTAGTATTTACATTTTTCCAAAATAATCAAAAATATTGCTGGACCATTTCTTTCATTGGTTTACTTGAACTTTGCAAGTGTGTAACTCGAAATTACGTTATTTTGACGACAGAGGTAACAAATGAATGTAAGGTAACGTGGTAGTTTTAGCGACTTACAACACTACTGTACAGAGTGGATCATTTTTGATGGTTTTACAGGGTTTCTCAGTTATTTATAGGAATAGAAGAAAACTGTTTTCGCGACCCAATTCTACTTTTTCGAGAAAAACTCAGTGGAGAAAACCAAAGTTAGCTATCTCGATTCGTTCGGGAAATATCGGCCGAAAACGAATTTTTCCGAAAAATTATTTTTCACAATATCTCAGTTGTCTAACAAGATATTTTGAAAATTCAAAAACTATTTTATTCAGAAATGAATGTAGATTTTACTAACGTTATTATCTTTATCTGCGAAACAGACTATAATTTTTTAATTTTAAATGGAAACCGCAGTTGGCTATGACACAAATAAATAGCTTGATTAATGAGGATTTCAAACATATAAAGCTGATATAATTATTTTTTTAAATAACAAAGAAACTAACTTTCATTACTTTGCAGTACCTATCAAGCTATCTATGACACTAAAGTCGGGCCGCTGAAGAAACGGAGTGATCACGCGCTGCTCTTGTGACACCGACACGGAAAGCCGTATTTACATCAAACACCAGAAATTACCACTTACCACTATTTTATTCAAATTTTAAATTAAGTCTTAAAAGAGACTGATTAATAATAATGCCAATTTGTTAAAAATAGGAAAAATAGGAACTACTGGAAATATGACCACGTTGTTACTCTGCAGAGTGACCGACATTGTAGGTTAGTGTAAATATGTCGGTACTTAGCTCACAGAAACAGCAATCACGTGTATATCACGCAGTTTTATTACTCCGTTTCTTCGGCGGCCCGACTATAGAAACAAAAGAAAATTCAGTTATTTTCAGTTTTTTTTTTTTCAGTTATTAAATTAAAAAAAAAAAAATAACTGGAAATGCATAATACTATTAGAGAATACATAAAACTACGAGTAATATAAATATGTATTAACTGTCAATACAGTTTTGAAGAATTATATATTATATGCTCCTTTGAAATTATTAAATGTTAAATTTTGAATTACCAAAAATTCTTAGATGTGTTTATTTCACTTTTACCAGTGATTAAATTTATTAATATACAAAAGTTCTTGAAAGCATTTTTAAACTTAAGAAATATCTGACACTTCAATAATTTCTTAAAGAAGCACACTAATTAATATAATTTAAAATATATAAAAATCTCTTAGCTGTTCATTTTAATAATTACAGAACTATTTAAATGGATTTAATTTATTTTTACATACTTGTGGTTTTATGTCAGTGTCTAATAGATACATGAAGCTATTTATTTATTGAATTAAGTTAGCTGTTTTATTTAATAATAATTCTGCTTTTGTGAAAAAAAAAAACTGATTGAAATGATTTCTTGTTTTTGTTGCCAAGGGTAACTTGTTAGCTACCGAAAAACAAAAAATAATTAGTATCTTTATTATTTGTAAAAATAAATATATTAAACGTTATATTTTTGAAAACCTTATTAAACAAGCTATTTATTTGTGTCATAGCCAACTGCGGTTTCCATTTAAAATTAGAAAGTTACAGTTTGTTTCGCAGAACTGATGCAATTTCTACAGAAGGTAATAATTGAAATCTCCATTAATTGCTGAATAAAACAGTTTTTGAATTTTCAAAATATCTTGTCAAACAACTGAGATATTGTGAAAAATAATTTTTCGGAAAAAATCGTTTTCGGCCGATATTTCCCGAACGAATTGAGATAGCTAACTTTGGTTTTCTCCACTGAGTTTTTCTCGAAAAAGTAGAATTGGATCGCGAAAACAGTTTTCTTCTATTCCTATAAATAACTGAGAAACCCTGTAAAACCATCAAAAATGGACCACACTGTACGTGCATATATTTCACATATTTTTCTTGTGATAAAAAAATTATCAACGCGATATTCGATTAAATTAGTTTTCGCTTTAAGATAATAGATGGCACTTTAAACAATTTAATATGAGGCGCTCCAATACGATAAGTCAGATAATATTTTAACCAACCTGGACTGGACAATAAAATTCATTACAAGCAAGTAGAATATTGATTTTTTTATTACGTAAATAATTTTTGTTTTTATTCTAACGTGGTTATAGTAATAAATAAGTATAGAATCAGGGAGGTCGATAGAAACTTTCCTTTTAATTGATCGCTGCTTAAATAAAATGTTTGGGAATCCCTGATTTATACGCAAAGTTATTTTGTTGGCTGGGTTGGATTGGGTTGTCCCGTCCCGCCTTACCCAAATCTGGTCACTTTAACCATGTGCCAAGTCATTACTTAAAAGACTAACGGTTACTTACTAAACGTTGCGTTAATACCTAGTAAATAACTTGGCACTCGCACAGAAGCCGAGTTCGGTAACGCGCTCAATTTACTCTCTGATCAAAAGTGTGAGGAAGAGCGACTGCGTTTCACTGTATGTAAGAGTGAATAAATCGGACAATTCAGAGGTGATTGATGAAAAAGATCGCATTGCCGAACGCAGCTAGAGTTGAACAAACCAGACTTAAAAACAGGAAGGAAAGTCCAATGAATCCCCTACCCTGTGGTGACAGGGACGGTAAATTAAAAGAAATGTGGCGCACCAACCGGCTTAGCGCAAGGCGTCAAGAAGTCGGTCTGCTGTTATGTGTCATCGGCCGTCACGCGGCCGGGGCCTACATCGAACAGGCTAGATTTCTCCAGCATGGAGGATTCCAGACGGCAGCAAATGATATAAAATCGCCCGGAGTTGACTCACCAGTCAGTCGAATTCGAACAGCGATCGTCGAAGTTAGATTTTAGTGTGAAAATAAATTGTTAGAAATAAATTAGTTTTTAAGCTTTATTAAATTACGGTTAAGTTTTTATCGAGTGTTTTATTCGTTTAAATAAATAAACTCAAACCCTAGAAACGTAACAGAAAGAAAAATAACATCCCCGCATTCCCCGCCCAGATAAGAAGGCAAATTGCCTGCAAAATATGCAACCTCTCTTGCATTATTCCATGCAAGTAGTAAGCCGGCTAACTTGTAAACATCACGTTCACATAAATATTTGCACAAAAGTAAATTCGCAGCCGTGTCTTCAATACGTGTAAAACCATTCTACAAGACCTTTGTGCACTAGAGCGAGTAAGTCAAAAAAAAAAAAAAATACCTATTAATAGTAATGATTGAATCGGTAATTCCCATTACTTATTCAAGAACATGTTTTTTTTGCATTGTGTTTTGTTTTGCATTAGATAAAGCTCGCCAGTTTTTGAGTGATAACTCAAGATAAGATTTGCATACATTACATACTCCTCATCTTGTAAAAAGCAATTATATTTACCACACCTGCTTCATATTAAGTACATCAGTTTCAATTTCAATTTATTGTTGCAGTAAAAGAAAGATGTTAGCACCCTCGGAAGCCCTACCCAAGTTAGTGTGCTCCTTCTGCCGCAATTACCTGTCTATCTTCCCCATACATTACGAAGATGAACAGCAGACCTACACGTGCGGTCGCTGCCCCCTAATTACGTCTTTAAACATGGTGAGACAGCTGGCTTACGAAGAGCTAGCCAAATTCATGAAGTTTCCCTGCAAGTACGAAGAATCCGGGTGCTTGGAGAGTTACGTCCCGCACGATTTGGTGAAGCACGAGGACTCCTGCAAGCACCGCCCGTATTTCTGTCAGTTTCTGCCGCTGGGCGATTGCCCGTGGCAAGGTCGGCAAGACGAATTATACGAGCACTTCGCAGAGACTCACAAGCAATACATCTTGACCAGCTTAGAGCTCGAGCTTGATATTATCAGTAATTACGAGGAGCATTACATGTTTGCGCAGGACGACACCACTTTCATCGCCTACTTGAAATGCAACGCGAACCGCGATGAATTCTGCTGTTGCATTAAAAACCTTTGCGCTTCCGCCGAGGAAGAACATTCTTACAAGTACGCAATAAAGTTCTGCAACAACGACGGCGTCAGTTACGATTTCGAAGCCCGCCACCTCCAAACGAGTGCCAACGACGTCGTAGACCGTGCGAAAGCGACTTACGTCGACATCAGCAACATAAAACTAAAACTCCACGACCCCAACTGTGTCCTCCTCAAAATCAGAGTCTTCAAGTCTACAAGTAACAGCGAGTCCACGCCAACGGAGTTCACGAAATTCCAAGAGGAAATGCTGCGTAACATCGAGTGCCCCGTCTGCTTGGAATACATGACGGCTCCCATTCTACAATGCAACATTGGCCACAGCATTTGCGAGAAATGCCGAGCGGATAGAACCGAATGCCCAACGTGTCGGGGGTCAATGGGGAACACGCGAAACTTCTCCCTCGAAGAATTCACCCACTTCATTATGTACCCCTGCAAGTACCGCGAGTACGGTTGCAACTTCGCAACTAACTCGAGCGAAATTAGAACACACGAAGCTGATTGTAAACTTGGGCCGTTCCAGTGCCCCATCGAGGGGTGCACGTGGAAAAATAAGCTGTCGTTTTTACTGCGACACGTAAAGCTGGGGCACGAAGATAATTTCTTAGATCTCAACGAAGTCACTTACATTTACAGCTCGGGGATTAACGAGGAGGTCACTTATATAACGAGCGCTTACGGGGATCTCTTCAAGCTGTACTTCTACTACAGGGATTTCGAGTTTTTCTGGGCGATGCAGACCATCGGTGCCAACGCGGAAACCAGCTACATGTTCGAAGTGGACATAAATAGTGGCAGTTCCAGTGAGCGGTTTTTCGCTCGCAAGAACTGCTCGCCTTTAACCGTGAACGCGGAAGCTTTAAAGGATGGACAGTCATTCATCCAATTCAGTGAAGATATGCTCAACAATATAATCAAGGAGGAGGCGCTGACTTACTCCTTTAGGATAATTAAGAAGGAAATATAATTAACTTTATAATTAATGCGGAGGTCGGAAAGAATTATTACAAGTATGTGGTTTTATGAAAATGAATAATCCTAAGCAAAATTAAAAAATGTGATCGAATCCAAAAAAAATAGTAGACAATTACAGTTTCCTGTATTTTTTTTTGTCCAAAATCGTTCTGATTATATGCGACTTCACAGGTTTTACAAAAGTTTTGAGCTTGTCAAATTTGAAGAAAGGTTTCAAAATTTTTTGAACGTCACTTACAGTTTTCTGTAATTGTTTGCTGTTTTTTTTGCTTTCAACTGTACATTTCTTGGTCTCATAACCAGAGAATCAGAGGTCTTCAAAACGTGAGACAATAATAAAATGTGATTATAAAATTTTAATGAACAAAAATGCCTTGATTATTCATGTTTCACTTTTTTTTATTAATAGAAGACTTTTTTTATTTGTAGAAGAATTATATATATGTATTTTTTTTAGGAAATAGAATTTTTTTTTTTATTAATTGAGGGGTCTACTTCAAATTTTGTATTACCTGCTTTAGCTATATTTTATTCTCTAATTGCCAAACCTTGTTTATTAATAAATGTCTTTAACAATTGTCAAAGTGATTAATATATGTCAAATTGTTTAATAATTATAAAATTGTGTTTAATAAAAAAAAAGAATTATAACGTGCAGACACATTTTATTTATTTTTTATAAGTTCCTGTTACCGACGGCATTTAAATACTCATTTGCTTTCATTTGTTTCGACGTGCCGTACAGGGCCGTAGCTAGGGGGGCGCCAAGGAGACTGAGCTTGCCCTAAGATGGCCCAACCTGACATGAAAATGTTTTAAAAATACGTAAAATCATTGGAATAAAAACTTATACAGCCTGCCCTATACTACAATAAGCCCGCCCTGGATATTTAGTCTGGGTACGGCCCTGGTGCCGTAGCTTAATGATTAGGACACAGAAATTTAAATAAAAATATTCAAAAACAAAGAGTTATCTCTGATCAAACATTATGGGCAAAACATGGTCTGGAAACTCTATTTTGTTTTTTTTTAACTATTTCCCTTGATCAATAATAAATAATAGCCATTTCGTCGATTATACGATAGTGACAACCGAAGCAGTGCTACAGTGAGGTAATAAAAATTTTGGCAGACGTCAGTGTTGCCAACTTGGCAGATTTTACCCTAAATTTAGAAGGGGTATTTTTTTTGGGGGATATTTTGAAAAATATTACGTGGTTATTGTTTCGCTTAATTTTATATATTACGTTAAAATTGGTCATTATTTTGTTCATTTTAATTTTAAAAAGTTCTTGCTAAAAAATGTCAGTCATTATCAAAGTTGGTACTGCTGGTTTGTGTACACGCACAGGGGATCGCCTTCATCAAGATGGGAAAGTTTGGGCATGATTTGGGCAGGTAACTTGCTCCGTCACGTCATGTGACAAATTCCGTTACAATATTTGAAATATTTTGACATAGAAAATTATTTTGGTCGTGGAGTTTAAAATTATCGTTCACGATCGCCCTTTACCAAAATAATTTTCGATGTCTCGGTATTAGCAGACAAAAAATTCTATTAGTAGTGTGGTAATAAAAAAAACAAAAACTGTAATTAATTTGACAGTCGTCAAGGTGAACTATTCTTTTCTATTTTTGCTCAAAACAGGAGCGTAAAGAGACAAAAAAAATTAAAAAATCAAAAAATTAATCTGCAAAAAAGTCAGAAACAAAAGAGAAATGTGTGAAACATAAACAAAATACAAGGTATAAAGCGAAAAGCAAAAAAAAGACGGTCGACAAACTTTTTCCGAACGAAACAAAAAGAACAAAAAAACAAAATAGAAGCAAAAACTATTAAAGAAATCAATAATTCGATGCGAAAAAAAACGAGAAAAGAAACGAACGACGAAACACAGAGCGTAAAACAAAAGATCACAACTGTGATGGACATAAGTAAAACAAAATAAAAACGATGAGTTACGAAGAAGCGCCAATAAAATGCGAAAAATTAATTTGATAAGAAATAGTTTAAAAAGTAGAAAGAAAACAAAAGAAATTTGATGACTAAGATGAACAGGAAACAAATGAATCCACAGATGAGAAATAAAAAGAAAAAACTAGTAGAAAGAAGGCAACTGTAAAATCAGTCAACAAAGAAAAAAAGACAAGTGTAGGTAAAATCAGTCAACAAAATCAATTTGATAAAAACAAACAAAAGAGAAATACGAGAGCATAAAACGAAATTAAAAAAATAAACAAAAGTACCGTGATACTAAAATGGACACAAAAAAAGATTGAAAGTTTTTGCAAATGAAAGCCAACTCGTAGAAATCAAAAAAGAACTGTAAATATAAGTCAATAAAAAATGCGTAAATCAAAACGATTAAAAAGAGAAAAACAAAAAAACACAACAACAGAAGAATGAAAAGACAAAAAAATAAATGAAAAAAGACGACTCTTCGGCCGAAAACTTTTGCAAGTCAAGAGACTGGCAGGAAATGAAAGGATGACATAAAACAAATGAATCGTAAATAAAAATGCGAAAAATCAATTCCTTAAAACAGAAAAGATTTTTAAATACCAAATTTGTCTAAAGTGTAGCCCAAACTACGGAATTTCGCCCAATCTGGCAATGCTGCAGCCCTTTTCCTTTTCTAATGCTCTAATGCTTGCGAGAGAATATAGTTTCTGAACGCATTTTGAATATTGTGACTGTGGCAGTGATAATCCGCAATAAAAAGTTAGGTTAAGTAAATTTCTGAACGCGACCCTGATGTACAAGTGTTTAAGTTAACACGTTTATGCGTAAAGTTAACCTTGAGATTTGCTGAGGTTCGTTTTAATTTGTATTTTGACTCTGATTGGAATTAGGTTGGATTGACTTCAATTTTTTTTTTGTTTCATTTAATAGCATCAATTTTTTATCGTCGTTTGATTTTAAATTTATATTGCTTGGGCTGAATAGAAAGGAATTCAGTTGTTGGTTAGTCGAGTTTGGTTGATCTTGACAATGATCGAACCTCGCTTTGATCGTTTTTTTTGCATTTTAAATTTATTGCTTCGATTGAATGAAGTTCGGCTGAATTCAGATCAATTGAGTTGGGTTGTCCTTGGGGTTTATTGAGCTTCATTTTCATACTTTCTTTTTACTTTTAATTTCTTTAATATTTCTTTTTCTTAATTTTTTACTTTTTGTTGAATGGAGTTAGGTCGGGTTCAGTTCTTGGATCGAATTTGGTAACCTTGAAATTGTTCGAGTTGCTTTTAAATCGTTTGTAATAGGCGCCCTCAAGCCTTGCTTACCTTGGCCCGGCCCTGGTAATGTGGAAAGTGGACGATATTTTGTGTTTCGTTCGTTAATCTTAACAAATCCGAATCAACCAGTGCAGTTATTAGTTCGGATTAAAGAGGTCCTGCGGTATTTAAAAAATTGAAATCTGTCAACGGATGTGTTGCAAAAAAATATGGGCCGGTCTCGCCGTCGGGGCCCCGCACCTGTTAAGGCCGCCTCTGATGTTATTATAAAGAAACGATATCGAAATTAACCAAAAAATTAATAAACAGTTTCGCAGATACGACTGTCAACTGTCTTTTTTCTTATGGACGGTACGTTGGGTATTCATACCGCGTGATAGAAAAAACAAAATCTAAATACGACCATACGACATACTTATGCTTTTGTTTCAAAACAAAATATGAAGATAGCGCAAGTTTTCGAAAAAAAAAATATATATCTAGTAGGCGGATACGTGTAAACATTCAGAACTAAAATTATTACAGTGAATTATTACACTTTAATTCGAACATCCAATAATCCAAACTCCGAAATCGTCACCTGATAATTCGAACGCTACCTCTATAATCCGAACGTTACTGATAGAGACTTGTTTAGCGAGTTTTCTCTATTTATTTTTCCTCTCCAGGTGGCAGCAGTTCCCTACTTTAAATTAATAATCCCCAAATTTTCCGGTTTAAAATTTAATTTTTTAATTAATTTAATTTACGTACAGGGTGACTACGCGAGAATTCCTACCCCCTGTAACTCTTTTATTTTTGATTTCAGGAAAAAATATTTAATACAAAACTTACAGGGACTAATTCAGAGTTTCTCTGTGCGTCCACAAAAAAACAATTGATGCTCAGATAAACCAGATATAAACTAACTTAAGATTTTTTAAATGGAACTACGTATATAATAATGTAAGAAGTGTCTATAAAACAATTCCTATTTAATTTATTTTGTTTTCGAATTTTAGAAGTAGAAAACTTAAATAATGATGCTTTTATACTAAGAGATATCATTCAAAGCATGTTAAAAAGATTTACACTTTGCGTAAAAAAAATGAGGGAGTTTTGAATATGTTTTACGTTAAAGTATGTCATTTTTTAAAGTTCAATTTTTCCGAAACATTTTTCGCTTCTAGTTTAAAAATTAATTTTTAAAAAACATCTAAATTGATTTAATATGTTAATGGTAAAATTTTATTTAATGTTATTTTGTTTAAAACCAAAACATCTGTAACAGTACTGAAATAAATTGTACAACTTCTTTTATCTTTCATTCTTTCTAAAATAAAAAATAAAAAAAATGAAGCCTTCTACATTATTAGTTTTATTATATACGTAGTCTCATTAGAATTTAATTTAGAATCGAAAAATAATAATAATATACAGGCTGTTCCATTAAAAAAAAAACTTAAGTTTAGTTTATATGTCGTTTATCTGACCATCAATTGTTTTTCTGTGAACACACAGAGAACCTTTGAATTAGTTTTGTATTAAGCATTTTTCCTAAAATCAAAAATAAAAGCTAAAGGGGGTAGGTATTCTCGCGTAGTCACCCTGTACATACATTGACTAAACGAAAAAAATTAAGCTAAAATCATAATCACAGAAAACAAATTAGAAAATAAATAAACCACTTAAAGTTCCCTTAATTCATTTACGAACTTATTATTATCATCCTAACAACAATTATAAAAATAAATAAAAACAAAGTTATCCGGGGAAATTAAATATCTTCAATTAATTAAAATGAAACCCTAAAATCTATAGTTTTATATTTTCCAACCGAAGAAAATTGAATGAATTTTAAACTTTTTCTTTAAAAATATATTAAAATTCATTCATCAAGCAATAAATAAAATTTTTCCCTCTATTATTGTGTAAACTCCTTTTACCGCTCTTCATTTAAAAATTCTCCAAAGAAAGAGAATTTCCCTGTCAGTTGACAACGCCGGAAGTTAATATCCCCCCCCCCACCATTGAGACGTCAAAAAGAAAACGTTTCATATCAAAAATAGGAATTGGTGCAAGTTATTCCAATATTGCTGTAGAATACCATGGAACGGGTAAAGCAACTGTGCCTGATATTAAAAAAAAAAATAAAGAAATTATGAAATATGTAACAACGGACAAAGGCCCTGCAAACAGAATAACTTTAAAAATTAGTGCAAATCCTGAAGTAAAAAAAAATTCTTCTGCTTTGCGTATTGCTACTCATTGTGACGCCAGATACAGTTTCACGAATAGGTTCATTATGAAACTGTTTCTGGTGAAATTTTTGTCATTGTAGGCGTTGTAGCACTCGTTCTGTTGAGGCACTTCGAGCTCGCCCAACAACCCCACTCGTGCTACAATAAGTCTTCTTGTGAAACTTGTATAATAACATACTATTTTATACGCGGTTTTTGAAAATTTAACAACTCATTTACGTTTATCCAATAATCCGAACAATTCGCTAATTCGAACAACTCTTTACATTTAATTGTTCGGATTAAAGAGGTTCCACTGTATTAAAATGATAAATCTTACTCAATTGTGGTACTTATTTACATTTCTACATAAAGAAATATTTTTTTTAACAAAAATTCTTAGTAACCTAATATTTTGTTTCAAAATAAAAGCATGTTCATATGGTCGTATTCAAAAATTATTTCTGCATCACGTGCTATGAATATCTAAGATGGCGTCCATAAGAAAAGAAACAGTTGACAGTCGTATCTACGAAACTGTCAAACCTAACCTATTTCTTCGAACTGCATTAGGTTGTCCATCGAATTTAATGTAAAAACACCGAATTTTATGATACTTAAGAAATAAAGAAGATAATCGAAATTTTCGAAAATGACAATTTTCAGTTCAGATATTTTAAAAACGAATGAAAATAGGAACGATTTTTTTTGCATATTTTTTAGACCTCAAGATGCCGCAACTTTTGTATAATTTAAACATCTTTGTATCTCTTATAGTTTACGAGATCCCCAAAATGGCCCTTTAATTAGTTGTAACCTTATAGACGCGCGAATACCAACTTTATAAGATGAAAATTACTGACATAATATGGCGCCAAATTCAAATGTGGTTCAGTTTTTTTTTATAAACGCTCGACGGTTACACATGAATAAAACTTGTTTTTTAAACATCACTAACGACATTTATTTTTTTAACTAAGTTTCCTGTTATACAAAAAAAAAAATCTCTAATGAAGTTAGTTTTCTATGAAGTTCCCAAGCGTAAATTACGTTGCAATTTTCCAGGGACGTAATTAAAATCCCGTCAATTTCGCAGTTCACTAATTATTCAAATTTAACCCTCCTCGCGCGCAAGTTCTTACGTGTTCAAATCGAATAAAACGGGACGCGATGAGATCCGACTTAATTGACGTATGAGAAGCTGAAACTATAGAACTTAACATCTAATTTTACACGGAGCGTACAAAATACAGAATTGTAATTAGCAATCTATTTTGAGGGGCCGGAACAATGAAGCCTCTCGGGTTCAATGAGATTAGTTAGCGGCGGGCGTCTTATTTGCTACAAAATTTAACTTGGATGTGTGATTTCCAATTTCCAATTTACATACGTTTAGGAACTGCAGATTTCCCAAAAAAGATAAAAAAAAAAACATTATTATCAGACACCTTATAACTGAAGTTGTTTCTTGTTCGATGAGAAATGTAAGTAAAATGTTAAACGTTGAGTGTATTTCCAATCACAATTATGTCCGGTTTAAGATTAAAAAAAAACTTTTACAGACACCTTATACTTTATAAAACATGATACATTATTCGATATTCAAAAAGAAAAAAAAATTGAAATCAAAAGACGAGTATCTAGTGCCATAACAAAGAAAATCGAATTGAAAGTAGACATTCAATGAGTTGGTTCGTTGAAATCATGTTTGTTGATTTCTAAATTTAATTTAGCCGATTGTGAAATACGCAGAATTTCTAAATTCTAACTTAAAAAATGCATAAAACTGATATTTGGCACGGAGTTTTCCGTATTTATAAATTTCTATATGTGAGGCGGTTGCTATGAGTGTCGTTCTATGTATGTGTAAGAATATCGATACGAAAAGTTTTATTAAACACTGCTTTTAATCAAAAGGCTGTTACTACAGGGTGTCTCCGATACAAGACATTTTTTTGCTCCGGATAAAACGCTAAGTGATTTCGTTGAGCTTTATTTTAGTTGGACTTAGACCCGGTTTCACCATCACAGTTTAACTTTAAGCTCCGTTTTATTCCTATAGAAACAATTATCCTATCCATGGGAATAAAGCGAAGTTTAAAGTTAAACTGTGGTGGTGAAATCGGGCCTTAATTTTAATCTTTTAAGTTTTAATTTTCTATATTTTTGTTCTGATTGAATTTTTATTGAGGTTATTCAAATATACGTTGAGTTTAGTTGGATTGACCTTGAACTCAATTTTAATTCAATTTTAGTTTTTAATTTTTCCGATGTTTATTTTTTAGTTCTAAGATTCTTTATATTTTATTTTTTGTTCGGGTTGGGTAGAAGTACGTTGGAAGAATTTGGTTTAATTGGTTTATTTGAATTAAAAATAGTTCGATAATTTTCTTGAATTAATTTTTTTATATTCTCTACTTTTAATTTTATTAATTTAATTATTTTGTATTATTATGTCTCTTAAATTTTTGAATGTTATTACTTGAATTATTAAATTTTGGTTAATTTAAGTTGGGTTTACCTTGACCTTGAACTCAATTTTAATTCAGTTTTAGTTTTAATTTTTTTCGGATTGTTTTGTTCGGAGTTGAGCTGACCTTGACCTTGAATTCAATTTTAATTCAGTTTTAGTTTTTAATTTTTTCAGATCTTTTTGTTTAGTTTTCGATTCCTTTTTATTTCTATTTTTTTTTTGATAGATTTGAAATTGCACTTAGTTCGATTAAGTTACTTGAA
Source organism: Prosopocoilus inquinatus (assembly GCA_036172665.1). Classification (NCBI taxonomy): domain Eukaryota; kingdom Metazoa; phylum Arthropoda; class Insecta; order Coleoptera; family Lucanidae; genus Prosopocoilus; species Prosopocoilus inquinatus. The sequence continues at coordinate 7,947,031 of CM069871.1, read as the reverse complement.
TTGGAGTTAATTATAATTTTTTAAATTTAATCTTTGAATATCCTTTACTTTAGATTTTCTTAATTTAATTTTTTTAGCATCTTTTAGTTTTAATTTTTTGTTAAGTCGATGGTTTTAATGCTTTCGTTTTATTTGCAGTTTTAATTTTTTCCCTTGAGTTTTTTAAATATTGAGTTATCGAGTTGTGTTGGGTTGACCTTGACCTTGAACTCGACGTAATTCAGTTTCAGTTTTTTTTTTCAAATTTATTTCAACGTTCAGTTTCTTTTATTTTTTCCTTTAGGTTGGGTAAAGGTAGATTGAATCTGGTTAGGTTGATTTATTTGACTTGGATTTAGTTTTAGTTCAATTTTTTTTTAATTTAATAATTTTCACTGTTTCCTCTGTTGAATTAGGTTTGGTTTTTGAACTCAATTTAATTTTTATTTTTATTTAAAGTTTCTCAATTTCTTACTTGATTCATTTAAAAATGTAAACTGGGTTGGGTTGATAAGTTAATTTAAATTGCGTTTACCTTGACCTTGAACTCAATTTTAATTCAGTATTAATTTTAAATTTTTTCAGACCTTTTTGTTTAGTTTTCAATTACTTTGTATTTTTATTTAGGTTGCATAGAAGTAAATTGTATTTAATTCGGTTGGTTTATTTAAATTGGAGTTAATTATAATTTTTTAATTTAATCTTTGAATATCCCCTACTTTAAATTTTCTTAATTTATTCTTTTTTAGCATATTTCAGTTTTAATTTTTTTGTTAATTCGGCGATTTTAATTCTTTCGTTTTATTTTCAGTTTTAATTTTTGAATATCTTCCCCTGAGTTCTTTTTTTAAATGTACCTCGTGTTAGGTCGGGTTGACCTTGACCTTGAACTCGCCATAATTCAGTTTTCTTTTTAATTTTTTTTTCAGATTTATTTCACTGTTCAGTTTCTTTCATTTTTTAGCTTGGGTTGCGTAAAGGTAGGGTGAATTTAGTTTGGTTGATTTATTTGACTTGGATGTAGTTTCAGTTTAATTTTTGTTTTTTTTTTAATTTAGTAGTTTTCACCGTCTCTTCTGTTGAATTGTGGCTTGACCTTGAACTCAATTCAATTTTTTTTAATTTTTATTTTTATTTTAAGTTTCTCAGTTTCTTACTTGATTCATTTCAAAATGTAAGTTGGGTTGGGTTGATAGGTTAATTTAAGTTGTGTTTACCTTGACCTTGAACTCAATTTTATTTTTTTTAATTTTGATTTTTATTTTTAAAGTTTCTCAATTTGTTACTTGATTCATTTAAAAATGTTGTTAAGTTGGGTTGGGTTGACCTTGGCCTCAATTTCAACTCACTTTTTACTTTTCTAAAATTTATTCTTTCTTTTCTCTTGTCATGCATTTTATTTTATCATTTTCTTTGGGAATTTATTTTTTTTCACTCTTTATGGTTGATGGTATTAAAATGAAAACACCATCAGCGGCCTTTAAATTTATAAGTCGTGTTTAAAACATGACATTTTATGTAGATTGCAAAAATGGCAGACGCATACTAATTGACAATTAAATGAAGTTTAAGTGTTAGGTGTCTGTCAGACTGTGATTGACATCATACTAATCACGAAAAATTTAAGTAAACTTAAAACTTAAATTTAAAGGCCGCTTAAAACGTTGGTAATACCGACTGTTAGTCACTTTTTTATCAAATAACAAACCAGCTTCTGTTTTGCATCTCATTCGTTTGTTTCCAGGCGTCTTGCCTCATCTCGCTCGTTTGTTTCCAGGCGTTTATACGTTATTTCCATGACAACGGGCGATCTTTTCCTTTTTCCTGATTTAGAAGTGGGATGTGCAAAGATGACATGACAACGGGCGATCTTTGCACATCCCACTTCTAAATCAGGAAAAGGGAAAAGATCGCCCGTTGTCACGGAAATAATGCAAACGTAGAACTTCTTGACAAACATGAGCGAGATGCAGAATGAGGTGACAATCATGAATAAGAAGGATGCGATTACACGCCTCTGACTCGACACTCAACGTACAATTTTCGAACGCAGTATTTCTGCTACTACTATATTTTTCGATATGGCCAGTAGGTGGAGTTTTTATAAAAAGTAAGGTGCAATTAAATAATATTATAATGAATCATAACGAGCACAAGGTCAGAGTTAAGTATCGGACGTTGAATTTCCTCGAATTTTGCACACGAAGCGCGGTGCGCGACCAAGAAGAATGAAATCGAAGTTGCAGTTAAGTTGTAATATTGCCCCTAATTTATGCACTCGATTAAAGATTTTTTTTGCATAGCGAATGTAACACCCGAAGTTCTCCTCTTATTACGAATCCAAACGGAAAGAAGTTCGTAGAAACTCCAGCAGCAGACGAAATAAACGTTATAAATTTTTTCCAAGTCAAAATTTGAAGAGGAGATGAGAACGTCGGAAGATGAGCGAAGCGATGAAACATTTTTAAAATCAGATTCAAACAGTTTCCCCTGTTGGTCAAGAGATGGAGCTCCAAATGATTAGATTAGATTTCCTTCAAAATAATTTGTAATTAAAACAGTTATAAATTTTTTTCAAGCCAAAATTTGAAGAGGAGATGAGAACGTTGGAAGATGAACGAAATGTTGCAATGTTTTTAAAATCACGATTAAAATAGTTTCACCTGTTGGTCAACAGATGGCGCTCTAAATGATGATGATGGCTCCATTTTTAGAGACTTCTTTGAAAATAATTTGTAAAAAAAAAACACATCAATTTCTTTTAAACTAAAATTAAAATGAGACAAGAACGTCAGCGATGAAATATTTTTTAAAATTCGTAGAATTAGAATAAGTTTCCTTTTTGGCTAAGAGATGACGCCCTAAACGATAATATTGTCTCTCTTATATACATTCTTTACATTTTGAAGTTAATGGGTCATAAAAAAATCATTTTTCTAAAACTAAAATTAAAAGATGAATGAAGCATGAAATCGAAGTTACTGAAGTTGTAATATTGCCCCCTAATTTATGCACTCGATTAAGGATTTTTTTTTGCATAGCGAATGTAACACCCGATGGTCTCCTCTTATTACGAATCCAAATGGAAAGAAGTTCGTAGAAACTCCAGCAGCAGATGAAATAAACGTTATACATTTTTTCCAAGCCAAAATTTGAAGAGGAGATGAGAACGTTGGAAGATGAACGAAATGATGCAATGTTTTTAAAATCACGATTAAAATAGTTTCACCTGTTGGTCAACAGATGGCGCTCTAAATGATGATGATGGCTCCATTTTTAGAGACTTCTTTGAAAATAATTTGTAAAAAAAAGACATCAATTTCTTTTAAACTAAAATTAAAATATGAGACAAGAACGTCAGCGATGAAATATCTTTTAAAATTCGTAGAATTAGAATAAGTTTCCTTTTTGGCTGGCTAAGAGATGACGCCCTAAACGATAATATTGTCTCTTTTATATACATTCTCATTTTGAAGTTGATGGGTCATAAAAAAATCATTTTTCTAAAACTAATTAAAAGATTAAATGAAGCATGAAATTGAAGTTACAGAAGTTGTAATATTGCCCCCTAATTTATGCACTCGATTAAGGATTTTTTTTTGCATAGCGAATGTAACACCCGATGGTCTCCTCTTATTACGAATCCAAATGGAAAGAAGTTCGTAGAAACTCCAGCAGCAGATGAAATAAACGTTATACATTTTTTCCAAGCCAAAATTTGAAGAGGAGATGAGAACGTTGGAAGATGAACGAAATGATGCAATGTTTTTAAAATCACGATTAAAATAGTTTCACCTGTTGGTCAACAGATGGCGCTCTAAATGATGATGATGGCTCCATTTTTAGAGACTTCTTTGAAAATAATTTGTAAAAAAAGACATCAATTTCTTTTAAACTGAAATTAAAATATGAGACAAGAACGTCAGCGATGAAATATGTTTTTAAATTCGTAGAATTAGAATAAGTTTCCTTTTTGGCTGGCTAAGAGATGACGCCCTAAACGATAATATTGTCTCTCTTATATACATTCTTTACATTTTGAAGTTAATGGGTCATAAAAAAATCATTTTTCTAAAACTAAAATTAAAAGATGAAATGAAGCATGAAATCGAAGTTACTGAAGTTGTAATATTGCCCCTAATTTATGCACTCGATTAAGGATTTTTTTTGCATAGCGAATGTAACACCCGATGTGCACCTCTTATTACGAATCCAAATGGAAAGAAGTTCGTAGAAACTCCAGCAGCAGATGAAATAAACGTTATACATTTTTTCCAAGCCAAAATTTGAAGAGGAGATGAGAACGTTGGAAGATGAACAAAGCGATGCAGTGTTTTTAAAATCACGATTAAAATAGTTTCACCTGTTGGTCAACAGATGGCGCTCTAAATGATGACGATGGCTCCATTTTTAGAGACTTCTTTGAAAATAATTTGTAAAAAAAGACATCAATTTCTTTTAAACTGAAATTAAAATATGAGACAAGAACGTCAGCGATGAAATATGTTTTTAAATTCGTAGAATTAGAATAAGTTTCCTTTTTGGCTGGCTAAGAGATGACGCCCTAAACGATAATATTGTCTCTCTTATATACATTCTTTACATTTTGAAGTTAATGGGTCATAAAAAAATCATTTTTCTAAAACTAAAATTAAAAGATGAATGAAGCATGAAATCGAAGTTACTGAAGTTGTAATATTGCCCCTAATTTATGCACTCGATTAAGGATTTTTTTTTTGCATAGCGAATGTAACACCCGATGGTCTCCTCTTATTACGAATCCAAATGGAAAGAAGTTCGTAGAAACTCCAGCAGCAGATGAAATAAACGTTATACATTTTTTCCAAGCCAAAATTTGAAGAGGAGATGAGAACGTTGGAAGATGAACGAAATGATGCAATGTTTTTAAAATCACGATTAAAATAGTTTCACCTGTTGGTCAACAGATGGCGCTCTAAATGATGATGATGGCTCCATTTTTAGAGACTTCTTTGAAAATAATTTGTAAAAAAAGACATCAATTTCTTTTAAACTGAAATTAAAATATGAGACAAGAACGTCAGCGATGAAATATGTTTTTAAATTCGTAGAATTAGAATAAGTTTCCTTTTTGGCTGGGTAAGAGATGACGCCCTAAACGATAATATTGTCTCTTTTATATACATTCTCATTTTGAAGTTGATGGGTCATAAAAAAATCATTTTTCTAAAACTAATTAAAAGATTAAATGAAGCATGAAATCGAAGTTACGGAAGTTGTAATATTGCCCCTAATTTATGCACTCGATTAAGAATTTTTTTTGCGTAGCGAATGTAACACCCGATGTTCTCCTCTTATTACGAATCCAAACGGAAAGAAGTTCGTAGAAACTCCAGCAGCAGACGAAATGGTGCAGTGTTCATTGAAGTTTATTTGTTTTTTCACAATCAGTCAGTTTCCTCAGTTTGAAATTAATTTCGCGTATGAAGATACAACTCATGTTTTTTTTTCCAATGACTCCAGGTTAAGTCAATGCGTAATATAAAACGGGGATCAATTAAGTTCAAAATACTGGAGCAATTTCGTCCGTGACAAATGACGCGAGTGCGTAAAATGAGACGCACGATGATTCCATTAAATGCTCATTATATGCATACGTGTAACCTGTTAGAGCCATCATAAATCAAGCGACATATGCCAGTTTTATAAAGATGATGTATCATCCGTTAAAACCCCCTGACAGCTCCGGCTGCAGATTTATTTTTACCAACCCGCCCGCCCGCCCGCCTTTGGTACTAGATGGATACGAGGAATATAACTTACTTAATAGATTCGAAGTTGTTTTTTCTTTTTTTTTTTTTTTTAATCGTCTGCCATCGATTGACAAAGTATGTATAGTATACAAGTATACACAAGAATTTAATAAAATCGGATATTCAATATTCAATATCCTGCAGGGAAAATGAAAATTTTTACTCCTCGATGAATTTTGCATTGTTTCGGAATAATCGCGAAACCGTAACACTTTAATGGTATGTTGTATCATATGTACTTTTGTCTGCGGTTGTGTATGTGTGTGTGAGGGTGTGAATGTTTATAAATTTAATTTCGCCGCGTTGAAGACGCATTTATTACTGGCTTTAGAAGTTATGTTTTGAGCCGAAGTTTCAACATAACGACTCTGGGGATAAGTCACAACAGTAAATTGTAGACCGTGTAAATGATGGTCTCCTGAGATTATGCGATAGCTGTTTCAAACAAAGAGAGAGAGCCATGCGTACAGGTGGTCTTCCATTAATAACTACCTAAAAACAAAACACAATTAAAAGAATTCCTTTTTTCCTTTTCTGTTATCATAAATAGTTTCCGTTACATCAAAGCCAAAGTAATTTTGATTTGTAGCAAAAGTTGATTATTTAGGATACACCCGGTATATCGTTACGTTTGGAGATGGTATGCGTCGAAATAAGTTAACCATAACTCTCTCTCTTTCTCTTTCTCTGTCGGGAACGACGCGCAAAATTCTGTTATAATAAACGAACTTAATTAAAACTATCCGCAATCAGATCACTGATTACACAATTTTGCGTTAAAATCGTAACGATAATTGAAATTATATTTGCAATAAGAATTGGTAACTTCATCTCACGTACTTATCCATCTTAACTGACAATTTAAATCAGGGGTTCACAACGGGATCGATATTGACCCCCGGGCGGTCGATGAAAACTTAGAAAGGGTCGATGGACCTGCGAGGGTCGATGAACTAATTAATGACCGACTGGTAAAATATCTTATTCTTATACACATTTATTTTCAGTACAAAGTTTTTTTTTAATCCCTAACCGGTTCAAGATTAAAAAAAAAAAAAACGTTTATTTTCAACGAAAAATTTTAAAGATTTACAATGAAAATAAAATAAATATAAGTTGGTTCTTGTCCGATGAAAATTGTAAGTACAAAGATTTTTTTAATCTCTAACCGGTTCGAGATTAAAAAAAAAACTTTGTACTTACAATTTTCATCGGACAAGAACCAACTTATATTTATTTTATTTTCATTGTAAATCTTTAAAATTTTTCGTTGAAAATAAACGTTTTTTTTTTTTAATCTTGAACCGGTTAGGGATTAAAAAAAAACTTTGTACTGAAAATAAATATGTATAAGAATAAGATATTTTTTTTTTAAGATTACATTCAGATGCGACGAAACATTTTTCAAATTCGATTAAAATAGTTTCCTCCGTTGGTCGAGAGATGGCGCCTCTAAATGTCCCGTCAGCGTCAAATCGACAATACTCTCTAACCTTGCTTGCTCATTTTCAATGTCAAATTCAAATGTTAGCGACAAACTGCACTGCACTTCCATTCTACGTTATGATTGGCTGAAGTAAATTTTGCTGAAATATGGCGGAACCAATTAGAAATGCACGCCATGCTGCCAGTCTCTTCTTACTGGAGGATCTCTAATGACGATCGCTTCGTTTAGAATCGCTTCGGATTTCCTCGAAAATAATTTAGCAAGCAATTTTCTTAAAGCCAGAATTCGATGATGATAATAATTTATTTATTGCCGCACAGAATATCAATTCCCAAATCAGATAAGAACGTCGGAAGATGAGCGAAGCGATGAAACATTTTTAAAATCAGATTCGAACAGTTTCCCCTGTCGGTCAAGAGATGGCGCTCCAAATGATTAGATTAGATTTCCTTCAAAATAATTTGTAATTAAAACCGTTATGAATTTTTTTCAAGCCAAAATTTGAAGAGGAGATGAGAACGTTGGAAGATGAACGAAGCAATGCAATACTTTTAAACGATTAAAATAGTTTCACCTGTTGGTCAACAGATGGCGCTCTAAATGATGAAGATGGCTCCATTATTAGAGACTTCCTTGAAAATAATTTGGTACAAAAAAAAAACAATCAATTTTTTTTAAACTAAAATTAAAATATGAGACGAGAACGTCAGCGATAAAGTATTTTTTTTTAATTCGTAGGATCAGAATAGGTTTCCTTTTTGGCTAAGAGATGACGCCCTAAATGATAATATTGACTCTTTTATACACATTCTCATTTTGAAGTTAATGGGTCATAACAAAAAACATTTTTCTAAAACTAAAATTAAAAGATGAAATGAGACCTGTACAGTGTTCGTTTTGGCCAAAAGATGGCGCTCCAAATGAATCTTTCTTCTATTTCTTTTAATTTGAAATCTGTATTCGACGAAAATAATAAACTTGTGTTTAAGATACGGTTAGAAGATGAACGAGGCGATGAAATATTTTTAAAATGCGATTAGAAATGGTTTCCCCTGTTGATCAAGGGATGGCGTTCTAAACGAAGATGATCGCTTCATTAGTTTTCTTTGAAAACAATTGGCTGTAAAAACATTCAATTTTTCTTTTGGCCTAAATTATAATATCACATCTCCTTTAATTAATTAAATTTAATTAATTATAAAAACCCATTTTTTAAATACTAAATTAAAAAAAAATAAATGACAACATCAACGTTAAATATTTTTTTTTTAATTCGACCAAAAGATGGCGCTCTAAATGGTTCCCGTGTATTCTTGACGCACCTTCATTCTACATCTTCGATTTAATTTTGAAAAAAATGAAACTTAAACTCACGCTCTTCAAGCTCGAAGAAGACTTATTATACTTTAATTTCGGACAAATGAAGATAAATGAGCGCGAACAGATGGCGCTCTAAATATTCGCTTTGGCGCATTTCGTTTTAACTTCCGAACTAATTAAAATAAATAGAAAAAAGTAGTAAGGTTAAAAATAAATGGAAAGTCAGAAATTACGATATCTTCCTGAGTGAAATAGCTTTCATTTGTGGTCAAGAGATGGCGCCCCGAAAAAATTTCCATCACGCCTTTTCGATTTTGAAATTAAAATAATTGCAAAATTAGAAGACAATCAAATGATATATAAGTAGATTATATAAATTGTTTATTTACGAATTTAATTTTATTCTTAGAAAATAAAATAAATAATTGCCGACAAAAAATACCGGGTGTTTGAAAATTGCTAGTACAAAGAAAATTGATATTTGCTGTTGGTGAGTTGAAGCCGTCGGTAAAAAAAAAATCCAAATAAAAGTCCTTTAGTTTTCAAGAAAAAAAATTACTAAAAATTTGGTCAAAATTTTTGTTACGCCACTGAGTTAAGGTCCCAACTCGACACATTGTTATTACCGAAATGAATTCCGCTTACACAAATGATGAATTGACGAAAATGATGTTATTTTATAACATAAAATTATAATAATAAAATTTAAAAAAATGGTTTTCTTTTTGGATTTCTTAGGACTTCCAGATGTCACAGTTTTTTTTTGTACTAGCAATTCTCAAACACCCTGTATATGAGCCGACCTGCACGAGTATACAGGGGGTTCACGGAAAGTCGCTGCAGCTTCTTTTATTTAAATTTTTACGAGGTAACTTAAATTAGAGAAGTCTTAGGAGGATCTTTTCTGCTCGATTTTCTTTTTGTTTTTCGGATGGTATCGTCCGAAAAACAAATGACTGTCAGCTTTTAGAGATTCTCAATTGTTTTCAACTTTTTCTTTTTGACTTAAATGGAAGATTAAGTTTCTTTGTCATCGCATGCGGTTCAGGATGTCAAATTAATTATGTTTCTGAAATATTATTTCACGTAGCATGTTATTTAAAAAAAAAATATTCTGAAAATAAATTGTATTTACCGTAAACACCCTGTATACCGCAAGGATTATTTACACTACTGGCAGTTCGGAAGCGTTTGAGGCAGAAATGTTTTAAGGTAAAAGTTTATTCTCTATCAAAAGGGTTAAATTTAAAAGGCCGTTAAATTTTGTTGGTACGGTAACAAGCAATCATAGAACTGTACTTTAAATTTTAAAGGACCTCTAAATTTTAACAGCCCGTTAATAAGTTATAGAATACGCCCCTTGAATTGAAGGGGGAAAGTAGATTATTTTAATTACGTTTTATTTAGTGAAGATTCTTAAAGTCATTTGAAGGTCATTATAATTCTTTTTTAACGGATATCTCTATTTATCGTATTTTATTCTTATTGCTTATTCAAAAATGCCCTACTTTTGTACTGGGTGATTTTTGTAAATTTTCTTACTACGAAATTAATTTCAGGTTATTTCAGACATGCCGCACAAATTGCATAGTAAAAGTTGATAATTTTTTTTTTTTTAATTACTCGCTAGCATTAAAAAATGCAAATCGGCTTTGATTGCAATGGGATCATCGAGTATCCTCTGGACAGTTATTTCGGCCCATTTTGGGACCTCGCCAGCAGAAAAATAATTCGAAAGCTCAGCCCGAGATATATTAAAAACAGTTTAAGCCGCGAGAACTTACGACCGAGTTTTGACTTGGCCTTTATTGTTGAACTTGCCCTGGATGCCCGATATAAACGAAACTTAACGTGTACTGTGCCCAGGCAGATTTGGTGTTCTTTAAGCTGATGCACTCTTCTGTAGGTAATGTTAAAGTTGATCGTCTTGGAGTGTGTTTTAAAGAAAAAATAAAATAAAGGAAAAGTATTTAGTAGAAACTTAACCAGGTGAAAGAAACTTTATAAAGCTCAAACCATTGATCTTTGATTTGATTTCAACTTTAACCTGGTGAAACTTATTAAAAAGATGTTAAGACAATCGGTTCTTTTTTTTAGTCTGCCGAATAAAGCCCTTTCTGTTTCTAATTCGTGCTGTTGAACGCTAACTGAATCAGAATTATTCCTCCGAGTCTAATTGAATGGACTTTTAACGTTCGTAAAACTGCTTCCTGCCAAATTAAACATTCACGCCACGATCGGCGAGACCCTTTCTGCGGACAAATGAAAATGAATTTAGCGAAAGAAATCGCGGAGTGGACAAAATAGTCGAATTAGCGATCTTTCACCGGATTATGACCGGAATCACGTCCGGTCGGAGGCGTGCGCTGAATCGCGATGCGATGGACGGCCTCGGATTTTTGGTCGTTTCCGAGAGAGGAAAACGCGAATTTAATAACCGGGTAAACTACAAGGTGGGTGTAATAATGTTGCAGCTGGAAACCGCAACTCTAACAAGAAATAGTTGCGCTGTGTGTGAAATTAGAGAATGAATTGTCGGCTTGTGCATGGAAATGAGAAAATTACTTTACGCCATGTTACCACAACTTTAGATAGAATCCCAGACTAGTCTATTATTCTATTATAAGTATACTTCGCAGACAACATTCAATAGGTACAATAAAGGACAAATGTAATACCAGACAGACGGTACAGTCGACAAAAGAAAATAGAAGAAAACAATTACAGTTTCCTGTAATTTTTCTTTCTGGGAAATGATACTGTTTGGATACGACTTGACAAATTTTACGAATATATTTTGAGCTTGTCAAATTTGAGTGTCCATTATTTATTTTATTTGCTAAAGCTGCTTTTCCTGGTTTGGAAATTTGGAGAATTAGGTATTTGGGGATTACTGTCATTGATTTTCGTCGATCACGTGATTACTTCCCCTACTGGCGTGAAGACATTAACCGAATATCCAAAAAGCATGTTTATGTGGTTTCAATTTGCGCGTTCCTCATTAGTTCGATCAGCTATTTCTGTTAATTTGTATTCACATTTCTTAACAATTTACGACATACATACGTACCTAGTAATGGCAACGGTATAGTAGAAATATCGATGTACATTATAACGACATTATAATTCAATATATTGGTAAAAATATAGATATACTTTTCGAATAACCTTTCGATTTTTTACCCTGTGCAATTAAAAAAAAAAAAACAATAAAATCTGTTACCGTGATGATAGAGAAAACCACTTAAAATATTTCTTAATTTCTTTCTTTTTACGCCTGCCCTGTAGTAAAAAAAATAAGTTTGATGAACTTTTGCAGAAACCCACAATCACACATCACCACAAAATTTATTTTTAAAGATCAGCTATGTATTTTTTTTTAATCAAATTGGCTTTCTGCATTTTATTTTGACTTGTTTCTACAGTTTTCTTTTGTTTCCTCTGAGTTTGTATTTATTTGAAAAAACTTTCTTCGATTTTCACTTTTCTTAGCATCGTGCTACATACATGCTTTTTTTAATTTTATACTTTGTATATCTTTTGTTTATTTTTATCCAATTGATTGTCCACATTTTGTTGGCTGACGTTTATTTACTTTATTTACGTCTTTTGTTTTCTACTAGTTTTTTTTTTTGCATCTAGAGAGTCATTTGTTTTTGATTCTTTCATCTAAGCACTGGAACTTCCTTTGTTTTTTCTATTCTTTATGTATTTTATTTTGACTCGTTTTTACAGCTCTCTTTTGTTTCTCTGAATTTGTATTTATTTGCAAAAACTCTTCGATTTTCATTTTTCTTAACATCCTGATACTTCTGTTTTTTTTTTTTCTCTAATTTATTTTATACTTTGTATTTCTCTTATGTTTATTTTTATCTAATTGGAAATCTGGAAATTGGAAATTTGCAAAAATTTTCGTCGATTTTCGTTTTTTTTAGTATCGTGGTACATGCTTGTTTACTTGTTTTTTTTTTTTAATTTTATACTTTGTATATCTTTTGTTTATTTTTTTTTGCATCTAGAGAGTCATTTGTTTTTGATTCTTTCATCTAAGCACTGGAACTTCCTTTGTTTTTCTACTCTTTATGTATTTTATTTTGACTCGTTTTTACAGCTATCTTTTGTTTCCTATAAATTTGCATTTATTTGCAAAAACTCGTCGAATTTCATTTTTCTTAACATCGTGATACTTTTTTTTTAATTTATTTTATACTTTGTATTCCTCTTTTCTTTATTTTTACCTAATTGGAAATTTGGAAATTGGAAATTTGCAAAAACTTTCCTCGATTTTCATTTTTCTTAACATCATGGTACATACTTCTTTTTTTTAAATGTTATACTTTGTATATCTTTTATTTATTTTTATCCAATTGACTGTTCACATTTTGTTGGTTGTCGTTTCTTTACAGCTGTCTTTTGTTTTCTACTAATTTTTGTTTCGCCTGGACAGTCATTTGTTTTTGATTCATTGAGCAGTCGAATTTCCTTTGTTTTTTCTACTCTTTATGTATTTTATTTTGACTCGTTTTTACAGCTCTCTTTTGTTTCCCTTGAATTTGTATTTATTTGCAAAAACTCGTCGATTTTTATTTTTCTTAACATCGTTTTTTTTTCTAATTTATTCTATGCTTTGTATTTCTCTTTTGTTTGTTTTTATCTAATTGATTGTTAATGCTTCTTTACAGTTGTCTTTTGTTTTCTACTAATTTTTGTTTCGTCTGGACAGTCATTTGTTTTTGATTCATTGAGCAGTCGTTTCTGCAGTTTTCTTTTGTTTCCAATGAATTTGTATTTATTTGCAAAAACTCGTCGATTTTTATTTTTCTGAACATCATGGTTTTTCTTTTCTAATTTATTTTATGCTTTGTATTTCTCTTTCGTTTATTTTTATCTAATTGATTGTTGACGCTTCTTTACAGTTCTATTGTTTCGTAGTAGTTTTTTTTTTCGTCTAGAGAGTGGAGATTCATTTGTTTTTGGTTCATTCATCTAAGCAGTCGAACTTTTTTGTTTTTTCTATGCTTTATGCTTTTGCACTATGTAATTTTATTTTGTTTTTTGATTCATTTCGACAGTTCTCTTTTCCTGCTAGCTTCGTTTTATTAGCAAAAAAATTCAACGATTTTATATTTTTTTCTTTTCTTGTATGTATCTTAGTGCCCTGGTATTTCTGTTTTTTTTTTTTTTTAATTTATTTCATGCTGTCATATTTCTCTTTTGTTTATCTTTATCAATTGATTTTTCACATTTTGTCGATAGATGCCTTTTTACAGTTATTTTTTGTTTATGTTTTTTTTTTAATTTTTCGTCTGGAGATTAATTTTGCTTTTGTTCGTCTTAGTCGTCGATCTTCTTTTGTTTTTTTTCCATAAGCTACGACATACGTACAGAACCGTCAAAGCTTACTAGACCACAAATTCAAACAACGGTAATGGGTAATCACAACGAAAATTTTAAATTAACGTTTATTGGAAATGCTGGTTAATTTGTTTATATTTATTTATATCTATTATATCTATTTTTTCCTATGTGGTTGGATACACTGAGAAATAAATAATAAATTGACAGTTGTCATATTTGAGGTCATTTGTGTTCTTTTTTTTAATTTTATTAAAACAACAACTCGTTAGCAATGGTTGGGGTCAAACTTTGAAATTTTTGTCATCTGTTAGTTATGTAAAAATAGAGTCTAGTTTTTCTCTGCCATGTATAAAAATAATTTATTATTATTATTCTGCAAGTAGGCCACTTTTCTTTTGTAAACTGTAAACTCTTTTAAACAAATTCATGTAGATTTAGTTCTGTTGAACCCGTAATTCAAAACGACGACGTCTTCTTTCAAAACAATGATAGCAACAGCACCAAAAGAAAATCAGAAAGTGACAGAAATATTTGAAGATGGAAACAAACAACAATAATTCATAAACAAGTGACGATTACGTTACGTTCGAAAAACAAAACTGCAAAAACAGTGCAAATAAAGTTCGAAAAATGTTCTTATTATTAAGGGCCACCATGGGAAAATACGATTTTATACGACAAAATAGATTTTTCTTTGAAATTTGATGGAATTTGATGAGTTGGTAATGCTGCTTCTGATTGCTGCAAAATGAAAGGTTAGGTTGTTTTAATATTTTTGTTTCGTTTATAATTTTTATTGTTTTCTTTTTTTTTTGTAATCGTGTTTTTAACTTTAACCTCCTGTTTAAATTTCCCTGATTAATTTAGGGAATTCCAGGGAAATACTGCATGCCGAAAAAGGAATTTTTTGTTCGAATCGGTTGGCAACACCGAGCCGAGCAGACTTCATTTCAATTTGGTTGATGTGACCTTCATTACATTTCACTCAAATGAGCATCAATTGCTTGGGATACTTCTAACAGTTTTTCAAATACTTATTTTATATTTATCGGATATCCAAGTAGTCATCGGGTATCTGGTACTTATCGAGTATCCGGGTAACTACCCAGGTATCATTAACGGGTATCTGGGTAGCAAAATTATCGGGTATAGGTATCCCTACGCCAGAGTAAATTTTTAACCTCTTTTTTGTCAAGTCGCTTTAATTAAAGATAAAATATAGATGAAATTGGTGGTCAGTCACTTTTGATTAGAATGCAAGGATATGTGTCAAATACAAATATGAAGAAGAAGAAGAAGACGAAGAGCTCGCACGCGCCCTAATAAACTCTCCCTCTGTGAAGTCTCAGAAAATATGAGATAAAATACTTCAGAAATGGCCCTAACTCGATAAAGTAGCATATTGGTTTTCGCTGGAATATCGTATTTGTGTGTTTCGTCGTCGCAAGTCAGCCAGCGAGTCGAATGTAATGCAATAAGAGACGGGCGGGAGCCACGACGCTTTGATCTAGACCGCCGCTCTGCATATGAGAACAAATCGAATCAGTTGTCAGTTTATGTTTTCTTATTGCAAAGAAAATTGACCAAATTTCCAATGCGTTGCGAACGGCGGTCCGTTGTTTGCTGAGCGCACTCCACGAACCAACTCGCTAACGGATACCGCTGACTTCGTAGGAAATGATGCTCCTGCTTTTTAAAGCCGCTTATTCAAGAGAAAAATATTCAATAGCATACATAAGACAATTATTTAGAGATGATTAGAGCCATTTAGAGCAGACCGTGATTTGACGCATATTCAGTTGTCAAAATTTGACAGCTCTAAATTGTAGATTAAACCTAACCTCAAATTAATTAAAAATAAGTAATTTCATAGAAGATTGTATATTATAAAAATCTGCTTCGCTTTTACATTCTTTTTTTTGAAAGTTCATTTAATTGTGCGATTACCTCTCGTCATGTAATATTAACCTTGTTCTCTCTCTCTTTCCGGGCCACTATTTGCTCGTGGTGGCGAATTACGCATATAGTTTCAAAATGCGATTATGCAAATGCGCAAAGGCGTTTGAATGAGACGTAAATTTCCGAGCGGGCGGGCGAGAGTGCGAAAACCGCGCGTTAAATAATTCAGGGGCGTATTAAGAACAGCGGCGTGCGTGCCGTGCGTTTATCGTGACACGCAGCTTTGATAAATAATGGATTAGCCCCGTAAATCATAAGACGCAGGCGAGGTACGCACAACTAATTATCGTAAGTTTCCGAGTACACTTTGTTACCTGCAAACTACATGTGCGTGCATTATACCGGGTGATCATTTACAATCCCGAACACAGGAGGTTAACTATGATAATAGGTGATTTCTATCGCTTAAAAGTTTGAATCGTGTTTCGAATAGTTTGCACCTGAATTTCGTAGTTGTTGCAACAAAACGCCTGACTTGAATTTTTGTTTGACAGTTCATTTGTAAATAATCATAATTCAATCCAAACAAGTTTTAAAAATAGTGAGCTTTACAGAAAAGAATGTCCGTTTTTGAATCAAAACACGTTTGGATCACGATTTTGTGAGCGAAAGAAAGCATCTATAGATTGTTTTGTTTTTGTTTTTTTTTTTTTAATTAAAAAATGTCATTACATTAGGTATTCGCGAAAATCAGCTACCAATAGATGGCGCTTTTAATAAGGAATGCAAACACCTGTCATTAATATTACTGAACACAACTTGTTATATTTCGATCCATCGATGTTTTTGTTGATTTTATTATTATGTGTACGTTATGCTAAAAGTACGTAAGCATCACATAACTCACAAATATACATTTCAATTTAATATTTTTTATAGGTTAACCAAAACGTCATTCTAATGTAACCTTCACAAAACTTTCGTTAGATGTCGGCCACTTCGTGATTTTCTCGAATTAAGGATAGTCATGCTAACCTCCTGTACGGCGCGAATTAGATTGAAAACGATCACAAGCACAAGGTTATTCAGGGAGTCCAACTTTGTGTTAATTACTGACTTAATTATTATTATTTAAAAATTCGGAAAACTGAAGAAATAAACAGCGCGAAGAAGAAGGCAGAAAATTTACAGTGCGAGCAAAAGTGACTGATATGCAGTGTTGGCAACAGGGTTGCCAGATTTTTCTTGAAAAATATAGCCGAAAGTATTACAAAAAGTAGCCCAATTACGCCAGACTCCGAAGTGTAAAAAAAAATATTTATTAATTGCACTGCATTAATTGAAATATTTTTACATCGAAAATTGTTTTGGTCAAGGGTGGTCGTGGATGTTAAAATTCATCTATTTTAATAGACAGCCGCTTTCCATTTCACTTCATTTCCGTTTACCAAAATAATTTTTGATCTCTCAGTATTAGCAGAAATAAATTCTAAAAAATCTGCAATAATGAAACAACTTAAAATAATAGGAGTGCCATCTTAAAATTTTCGGATTAGAAGTAAGGTTATAAAAAACAAAAACGAATCATTAATTAATCACACAACTGTAATTAATTTGATAGTTGTCAAGGTGAACTATACTTTCATTGTTTTTGTTAGAAATAGGAGTGGAAAGAAACAAAAAACCAAAGTAACCAAAAAATCAGAAACGAAAGAGAAATGAAAAAAAAATGAAATGAAAAAAAGGGCAACAAAATAGAAAGCGTAAAGCGAGCAGGAAACAAAAGAAGATCGACGAGCTGAACAAAAAGCAACAATTTTCCGCACGAATCAAAAAGTTCGTAGAAAACAAAAGCAAACAAAAACTATTAAAAAAAAGAACATGAAGACACGAGAAATAAACGAATGACGAAATATAATGCGTAAAACAAAAGATCGCGACTGTGACGGACACAAAACAAACGAAAAACGATGAATTGCGAAGAGAAGCGCCAATAAAATGCGCCGACAAAATTAATTCGATAAGAAAAGGAAACGAGAAATCCGTAGTACGAAAGCATTAAAACAAAACAGATGAAAAACGACGAATTACGAAATAGCGCCAATAAAATGCGAAAAATTAATTCGAAAGGAAAAGAGAAATCTGTAGCATAAAAAAAATAAAAGGAAATCAGTGACTAAGTTATTTATTTATTTGAAAGCAAAAAAAGTAGACAAATTACAGTTTCCTGTAATTATTTTTTTCTAAAAATGCCATATAATTTGTTCACAAATTAAAAGACCACTGGCGGCGTTGCCTTGTGAAAACTACAACCAGCAACAGTGTCCTAGTTAAAAATTTGGTAACAAAAAAATTTGAAATAAACGATAAGGTTATAACGATAAAAATCTGGTCAAGTAGGCTACGACCGAGAATTTGTTTTCCGCATGCATGTCGCTTCTAAGTTCAACTGCGAAGCTCTCAAATGTAACGTCAAAATTTGCTGTTGAATAATCACGTTTTCCGCTACTTTTTCTTATAAATGAGATCATGTTAATTTTTGAGAATCTACTTTAAAGTTATGTTTACATTTAGCTTGATACCGAAATGATATATTTTCCAAAGTACCATATGGGGGTTTATGTCTTTGCTAAAAGTACGAAATTATATAAGACGTACAGACCTTGTTTGTGTTTTGAATTTTTCCACAGCCTGCTTGACCAGTTTTTTATTTAGGCACTCGTTACCTTCGGAACAAATCCCTGGTTCTAAATTTAATAATTATAATAGATTCATGGTTTTTACCTTATGGTTCGCAAGCAATTTTATAGCAGACAAACTGTAATTAATTGAAACGGCTTATTAAAATGAATATAAATGTAAATAAACTAACAGTAAAATTGATTTGACAAATTACTTTGACATGAAACTTCAAATACCTTGCCAACTTAGTATTTTGTTAATGTTCTATAGGGGATTTATGTTTTATACCAACATAATGCAACAGGTGGTGGTTTTTTAATTTGTGCACAACGTATAGATTAAAAACGAATTTACAGATTTTATCAAAGTTATAAAGTTTTTATTTTGAAAGCTTTTGAATTTTTTAAATGTCTTAAATCACTACCATTTTCAGAAAGAATAATTACAGGGAACTGTAATTTGTCTACTTTTTTTTTTCTTTCCGACAGTACATCATTTTCGAGGGTATTTTCATAAATTCCACCACGGACTGCAATAGCGTCCAAAAGAGAAATATTTTGGACACGATCCATAATGTAGTTCGTGCCCGAGCTGAAAATCTGTTGCAGTATGCTGCATTGCGCTCATATAAAATAAAACGGCGATTTCTGCGGACGGTGCACTCCTCCGCTCACTCCTCCAACTGCAGCAGCATATTTTCATTTGAGTCACGAATCCCTCCCGTACCTTTAAAAATTAAATTTCTTCAACGCTCCTTTAAGTTATTACTCCTATTATTTATTTATTTATTTTTTTTTTAATTAAAGCGATTGAGCAGTTACTAAAAATATTGAAGAAAAATTTTATGCTTTATGTGTTCGCTTCGGGAACGAGTTTCCAGGCAGTACGAGAACGAGAACGAGTTGGCTGGCTAAAGGGAAAGGAAATATTACAAAGGCGTGTAATGCTTCCGCATAAAACACCACCGTGACAATTTTATAGCGATTGCAGTCGTGACTTTTATATGACAACGCACTTTACGAGTCCAGACAGAATAACTTTCGGAAAACGCCGTTTCGCAAAGTACAGTAACACCGCGCGCGTAAAATATCATTTACAGTTAAACGCGTTTATCTGCTGCGTATTGCCGAACGTATCGTTTTATATCGACACGAAATTGTTTGGTTTTCTTTTTATCATCAATGACTATTATTTAAAATGTTACTATTTGTTATCCTTCATTCCAGTAGGCCAAGTGATTTTAAGTCCTAAGCACGTTGGCTATCGTGTTAAATCACTCAAAAATTTAATTTAATACGGCCTTGCGCTTGCAATTTGTTATTCGAGAAAATCACGAAGTGGGTGACATCTAGCGAAAGTTTAGTGAAAGTCCCTATAATGAGGAAAATATTGGAATGAAACTTGGTTAAGGCTGGTCGAACCCTGCCTCCACTTTGATATTTGCGCCTAATATGCACACTACCAGAAGTACACCCGCGTTGCCAAGTTTAGGAATTTTTGTTTAGATCTGGGGAATTCTTACTTATGGAAAGCAGTATAATTTATCGCTGGAGAAGGAAGTTTTGCATCTGGCAACGTTCTTGCGCCTCTAGCGGCGATTTTCATGAACTAAATGGCAATTTAGAGCAATGTAAATATCTAAATTAATCAAAATTGAAATGACTTTTAATATCGCTTATTAGTACACTGTTTTAAGGGTATTATGTCGTTTAAGTGGGCGTATTTTCTTGGTCTAATAATAGTTAAAGATAATTATTTACAAAAGCTACAAGTGGATCTAAAATTATAAATTTTGGAGGACATGTTCTACAATTAACTGTAATTCAAATGTGCTTAGAATTAATTGGGGCACACACCCTGTATTTAATTAAAAAGATAATTAAAATTGTTGTGTTGTCCTTCTCTAACCAATGGTTACAAATATGGCGAGTTTTCTGTCCTTTTCTAATCGTTGGTTATACCACCCGCTACACGCATCAAGCGTCATTACAAAACAAACGAGGCCATACAACCAAATGTGTTTTAAAATTTTTTTTTCTGCTATACTTTATTTTTTAATTCGGAGGAGTATTTTGAAATTTTGGCGCTAAAAACAAACTTTCCCATTGGTCAAACAAGCTTTGTCATTGGTCAATTCCTGCCAGCTACCAATGACAAAGCTCGTTTTTAGCGCCAAAATTTCAAAATACTCCTCCGAATTAAAAAATAAAGTACAGCAGAAAAAAAATATTTTAAAACACATTTGGTTATATGGCCTCGTGATGCTTCAGTACTTTTAACATAATACATAAACAGTAATAAAACTAACAAAAAGCATTGATAGATCGAATAGAACAAGTTACATTGAATAACATTAATGACAGGTCTTTGTTTTCCTCTATGTTTTCCTTATTAAAAGGTGCCATCTGTTGGTTGCTGATTTTCGCGAATTAATTATTATTATTCCAAAGATTCCTTGAGAGTTTCCCTCAGTTTTAAATTCTAAATAAATCTGTTATTACCTACTAATAGTTGTTCACGCTCTCTTGGCATTCAGAGTAGGTTATGTTAGGGTGGCATTCAGTGTTGCCAACTTGGTGATTTTTTCACCATCTGGTGATTTTTTTCAAGTGGTTGCGACTTTCCGACATGATTTGCGATGTGTCTCAAAACTGGTGAATTTTAAAGTGTTGTGCCACTTTTACGAAAAATCAAAATTGACATAAATAAGTAAAAAATAAAAAAAGTTCAAGTACATATGCAGTAGTAATTATTCTAATATTAAGGTTGGTAGTCAACAAGGCAAAACTTCCCTCTCTTTTTCACTGTTTTAAATTATCCCCAATCAACGACAAACAACCAGTTAACGTTTATTCTGATATTAAAATGTATTAAAATAAAATGTTAGTGTGAGTTGGCAATTAAGAAACTTAAAACAAAAAGTAAGCAGATTCATTAAAAGCATTTTTAAATGTTTGTTCGTTTAAAAGAACATTGTTAAACAGCTCGACTTTGTGCAATGTATCCAGACGACACAAACAAATTCGATTTAACTTTTTTAACTCACAAATTGTTTAATTTAGATTACAAATACTGTCTTGTATTGAGTTTTTCATTTTATTATGTTGGCAACACTGTTGGCATTTTTTTGTTGGTATCATTAAAAAAAATATGGACGTCAGAAAATTAGGTTAGAATTCCATGATTATTGTTTCTTAATATCGAAACTCCCACTAGTAAATGTTATGATTTAATTTTCTTTAGCCTTGCCATTACACAGTCATTATTACCAAATAAGTAAACTTCATAATTTTTTAAACATCATCTTTTCATTTATTTCAAATTGCATGCATATAACATAATCTAAAGAAACACAACCTACTAGAATGCCAAAAGATTGTGAATGCTTTATATGTGCTAGAAATGTGCCAGAAATTTATATACCATGCGATCAACGGAATTTATAATAGACTAGAAAAGTAAACGTCACAGAAGGCGGAGCTGAGTCGTTTACTATCTTTGTCTAATAAATCAGACGTGTGTCGTAAATTATTCTCGCTGTAACGCCGGAGTTGACCTGAACATAACCTAACATTTAAAAACGTTAAGACAACAAGATTAAACAAGTTATTACAGTTTTATAAGTTGGTATCTTGTACGTTGTATTGGAAAATTGTTGACAAACTCATTGCATGTTTTCCCAGAGACGTTTTTATTTTAATTTGACTTATTTGGTCGATACATGGTGGAAATCCGTTTAAACGTAGACGCAAATGTAAAAAAAAAAAACTAATCTTTTCATTCACAATTTCCACTATATTTTTCCACTACATTTTTTTAATTTTGTTGTAGTATTGTTAAATTACCGGTAATTTCTTTTTAATGTTACCTTACCGGTAATGTTACCGTAACATTACCGATTGCAGCTCACGTGGCGACATCTCGCGCCGGAGTTACCAATTCCGCTTTTACTAAAAATGTGATATTTATTCAATTCTCCGTCTAATTTGATGTAGGATACTCATTACATTTTTATCTTTTATTAAAAAATAAGGTTTCCAATATTTAATGTTATGTATTTCCACTAAATAGTTTCATGTCTAAGCAAGAATCATTTTAGGTTATGAAGAATTCATTTCGTTCTTTTAGTATTTACGTTTTCCCTAACTAATTAAAAATATTCCTTGACCATTTGTTTTATTTGTTTCATTTGTTTTATTTGCTTTAATGATTGATTGATAATAAACGAATTTATCTTATGGGACCCCCTCTAATATTCTTAAAAAAAATGGTTTAAACCAGATCCATACAAAATAAAATAACAAAATAAAGATTGTATAAAGCACGAGCATAACCTCAAATATGACAATTGTCAACTTGTTATTTATTTCTCATTGTATCCAACCACACAGCATAAAATAGCACCAATCACAGCCTCCTCTAATTATGAATGCCGTTGATCACTCGGTATTATTAGCGAAATAAATCAATCAATCATAAAAGCAAATTTGAAACGTACTCACCGCGCTGCAACCCCAATCAGGAACTTGACGTGGAACTGAAATGAAACAAAAATAAACGAAATTGCCAAATAAAAGACATATTCGTAATACTTACCCTACCTTTCATCGATGCGTGCCGTTCTACCTACTTGCCGTTAACCTGGAACCGACGCCAAAACAACGCACCAGTCACTCACAAATAAAAATTAAAATAACGTTTACGAAAATGCGTTTAAAAAAATAACCTATAAAATTAATTTTAAGTCCCCATCAGTCTAAGGTGACCCTGGATATTAATTTCGGCAAGGCAGGACAACCCGAACCAACACAACTCACAAAATAACTTCGCTTTTAAAGAATACTCACCAACAAAATGTCAAAACACAAACCACTTTTGGGAAAGAGAAAGAAGGGGGGACGATATTTTTGTACGGAATTAAATAATTAAAGAAAGGAACACTACAGGTTACAGGTCGATTGCCGAAGCAATGGTAATTATGGTACTATTTAATTAAACTAAAACAACGAAACTTCTTTTGTGGAGTTGCATTGTAGCCAACTTTACATAAGCAAACTTTGCAAAGAAACGACAACGTATAGAGAACATGTTCGCGTACGAGTACCTCGACGAGGGTAGGTAATAGCGATAAAGGTTACATAATCATTTTTGATTTTTAAAAGATCATTTGCTGTTAATGATTCAAAGACGGACAAATCCCTCAGTTGGCAACTCCGCTCCTCTTAGTTTAAAAAAGTTACAGTTCGCGAAAATCAGTAACCAACCATAGACAAAGTAACCAACAGATGGCGTTTGTAATAAGGAAGACAAACAGCTGTCATTAACGTTATTCCGTATAACTTGTTGTTACATTCGATTTTTGTTAGTTTTATTATTATAAGTACGTTATGCTAAAACTACGGAAGCGTCACAAAATTCACAAGCAAACATTTCAATTTAATGTCTTTTTATAGGTTAACCAAATGTTTTCCTTGTTACGGGGACCTTTACAAAAAGTTCGCTAGATGTCAGCCACTTCGTAAAAATTTTGAAATCTTTCCAATTTGACGAGCTTAAAGCTGGATTCATTGCTAGGCGATTTTTCATCGCCGCGTTACGGGATAGATACTTGATTGGTTGATTTAATTAAACAAAATATATACTTTTTAAATTGGGCCAATAGAATCGTGTAGAATTTTAACGCCTAGCAATGAATTTGGCTTAAAACTTCTGTAAACTTTCATAGGTCGTAATTCAACAAATGGGCGCCTTCAGCGGACACAACTGTTGAGTATGTTGACTTATTTAGTACACTGAACGGTTAATGGTTACTTAGGTTGACTGTCAACAGTTGTCCCTGTTGGGTTGCGTTCAGAAATTGTAACAGAAGTGCACTTCGAGCGATTAAAATGAAAAGCAATATGAACAAAATCACTTATACGAGAGAGAAAGAGCATTACCCAGAGCGTGTTCTTTTCAGTTCCTGAACAAGCCCCAGTTGTCGAATCTACTCACCCAGAAATTATTTACGGTGAGTGCGATGCCAGTTCATTTGTTTATTCCGGCGACAGATTCTAACCTCTTTCGGCTTTCTCAAGTTTTTATAATTATGGCGAGTAATCATGTAAGAAAATATAACCTCACTGCACATGTTAAATGCTGATTGATAAACAAGCGTTTTCATAGCGTTCAACTGCTCCAACTTGTTTAAACCAAACACGTTTCAGGTTTTAATCAAGTGTTGGGTCCGTTGAACCCGCCCAATAACATTTTGACAATTTGCAATTACAGGAAACTGTTTTTGTCTATTATTTTTTGCTTTCAACTGTACATACAAAATTACGACTACGATTTTAACTGATTATTTAAAAGCAACTCGGCCAATGAATCCTTGTTTTATGATTTTTATTATTGAACAGCAATGCTGCCGGTATAATAGAATTCTCTACAATTTGGGCGAAACAGTTTAAAATCTGTTTGGATTTCCCGCGCGTCTGTCTGGTGATTTCTATATCCTGCATGTGGCCTTCGTGAGAAATATTTTTAATTAAAATAATTAATTATTACACATTTGAATCATTGTTCATCATCATATTATTCACAATTATGGATACTTAATTCAAGCATTATTACACTAATCGTCGTCTACATTTGCTCGTGTGCGTCCGGAAACTCGTCACCATTAAAAAATGATGAAAGGCGGGAAATTTAAACTATTTCTCGCTCAATACTGTTCAGCTCTCCAAGTTTTAAAATGTACACAAGCTCTAGGCTCGGTTATTTATTGACACTGAGATCGTAGAAATTAAATTACTGCACTTATTAATGCATCCAATAGGAACCTGAATTCAAAATTTAGTTAAGAAAAAATCCAATTTCATTATCATTCCAGTTTGCAACTGTACAAGATACTTTTGGCTGTACTACACAGGACGAAAGTTTAACTTTAATTGCAGCTTAAATTTTAAGTGAAAGCATTGCAAATGGCCCTTACAAATTAAGCGCACAACTACTTTGCTGTTTTTTTTTATAACGCAGATAAATAAAAAGCAGGGAATATTTACATGAGAATAAAACCCCCGAGATTACAAGTTTAAAATTTATTATTCACGAACTAAAATATGCGCAACAGTTTCACATATTTCTCGTAATAAATAACCACACCGCATAACTTCTCCTTACTTAAATATTTACGTACGTACAATTCAGTATGGCACATTTAAATGATTGGAAATATTTACAAGTTGAAAGACAACAGTCTAATTCCGTGTGTGTGTGTGTGTTTAGAACAATAATTAAAATTGATTAGTAGATACGATCTTCACAATGTGTTACGTTACTAGAGCAAGCATGATTAGAAAATATTTCAATTAGAAGTAGGCCTCGAGACTTATTAATTAAATAAATTGGTTCTTGGTATTTTGGCGTTTAAAGTAATTTTAACCATCGCATCGAATCAAGAGAAAAATATAGGCTCTGTTATTGTTATTAATATTTACAATAATCTTCAGAGAATTTTACATTAAATACAACGGCAACAGCAGAATTCATTTATAATAAATTTTCAGACGTTTACTCTACATCCCCCTTTTATACCTTTATACACATAAAATGTTTCAATTATTTTTAATTTTTAAAGTAGTTAAAAAGTCTATTACTTATGAATTCCACTGTAATTTACAAGTGTTACTGTTTTGAACAATTCTAATATAAGACACGTGGAACTCGCACAAAAGTTCTAAATGCAATTGTCAATTTTTTTTTTTTTTAAGTTTCTTTTTACGACTAAATGAACACCCAACGAACTTTCTGTCTACTATTTTCATAGTGAACGTACTACAGAGATTTTTGGAATGTACGAGTGAGTGAATTGGTATATATCTAAATCTGACTACGTTAAAAATGCAGTTTTTGACTATAATAACCGACAGTCTTCATTTTAATTCACGGTTTTAATGCATAATTTTTTTTTATTATTATTAATTATACGTGCATACATACGCAGTTCAAATAAATAAGTAATACTGAAAGTTTTGATTTCTATAAATTTCAGCTGTAACCGGTTATTTACTATACAGTACGTATGCACGAACAACATGGAAGCATTTTGAGAGTTTCATAAGCCACAGGAAAGCTTCAAGTGCGAAAGAAAAGAAAAAGGAATGAACGACGTACCCTTAAGTTGCATGAGCACGAGTAAAAGTATTCCCAGCAGAGTAGATTGTATTATAAATTCACTGAAATAATAATGAATTCGCACTTGCACATGCGAATCATAAATGCAGAACGATGATGCACTTTGAGCATCATTATTAAATAAACGAATCAAACAAGAATGTACAAAAATAATCAAATAAATAAATACATCGATTTTTACATTATAAAAATATATACACACATATCTGCATTCAAATTAAACTACATAAAAAGTAAACAGGATTTAGGTAATAAATAAACCAAATAACAGTTTCTCTATGTGTAAGTATGTACAGAAATAATCGACTTCTTCGCTTATAATCTATAAACCCTTTTCGTGTTAAAACAGATGTTCTGTCTTAGCTAAAAATAGTTAGTTTTGCAATATGGTACATAATTAAAAGTACTCTCACACTGGCTGATATGCAATGGTACTAAAATAATAGATAAATTTGTAAAGAACACAGAGGCGAGACATCCAACAGAAATTTACAATTGACTCCAACACGAAGACCCTTATTAAGATAACAACAAGATTCCTTTTTATCTTAAATCAAAGGTCTTCCTACACATACACTTTTGTTTTCAATTAAATATATTCATGAAATACGGAGAGAGAATTTTGCAATGTCAAAACTCAACAAAATTAATTTCCAAAATCTTTCGAGTCAAATAAATTTTTAGTTTTACATCGAGACTGATTTTTTTTTTCTCCTTAATCTAAACGAAATTCTCTTCATAACATAATTAATTACATTATCACATTCCTTAGATTTACTTTGTATTAGATTAGATCACCCGAGCATGTCTCTTTGTGTGTAACACTCGATTAAAAAATATATATATATTTTTTTTTTGCCTCGACTTCAATTTAATAAAGCGATTTCTTCAAAGAGAGCTCGCAATGATCAATTAATTAATCCAAAGTATTTTGCACTTTCAACCAACTTTCCCCAACCAACCATAATCCAATGTAATCCTCAATTGAAAAAGTGAACACCGAACTAACTCCTCCGCTAAGTAATTGACAAACATTATGTGTGTTGTGAACACTGTAACCGATTAATAGCCTTATCCTTGAACCTCCTCCTCGCAAGCTCCGACATGGCAACGGGGCCTAAATGAGCCACCTGCGGTGAAGTTGCAATAGCCCGGAAGGTGGCTGCGACTCGCTCTTTCAACTGCGGGCCCTCGTTCATGCAAACCGAATCAGCACCGCTTATATACAGGGAATTCTGCGGCGTGACTTTGTGGTTTTGAACTAAATGCTGTTGGGCACGGAGGTTCACCCAAGGGTGCTTCACGAGCTGAACCGCAGTCGGTCTTCTCTGCGGTGCAACGTGCAACATATCGGCCACCAAATCACGTGCAACCTGTGATATGTGAGTCCAGCCTTCGCTCTGCAATTACAAGCATGTGAAGAAAAAAAAACGGAGGGCGGGGGCGAAATACAATAATTTAATTGCGCACCTGGAGATCTAAGTGTCCGGAACTGATCCTCTGCAGAATGTGTTGGGGGCTGTCGTTCCTGTCGGTGTTAAAAGGGCACCGCCCCGACAACATTATGTAGAGTATGACGCCGAGTGACCAAATATCACAAGCGGCATCGTAACCTTGTCTTTTTAGAACCTCGGGGGCAACGTAGTTCGCAGTGTAGCAGGGCGTCATTAACAAACCGTTGTCAGCTCGTAACTAAAAGTTATTTTTCGTATTTAATTTAAATAATTTTTGAGATTGGGGTTCATTTTATTTTATTAAGGTATTCCCCGACCATTCCCGGGTTTCCTTGACGACTTCGCAAAAGAACTCACAATCGAATTACTCAACTTTCCTAAATTTTACTTTATTTTAGAGATAATATTATGTTCTTGTGGTTTTCATTATAGACAATCTCACAAACGGCTGTGTTTATTGGGTTGCCTACACTAATGCTGTTTGCTTCTTTAAACAAGCTGGTATATTATTAACGTTATTTTTTTATTATTTTTAATAATGTTTTTTATTAATTCAGATGAAACTTTAAAAAGTAAATTAAACTAGTAATTTTTGGGCTTCTAAATTAAATCGGGGAGAATTGCAAAATGATTTAAACATTTAAAAATTTATTAGCAAAAAAAATATTTTTACCGCCTTTAGTGTAGGCAACCATGCGAACTGCCGAGTTCGTTGGTATGCCTGCATTAAAATTTACAATAGAAAAAAAATTAATGTTTTAAACTTTGGACGAAGTGGCACGTGATTATAATTTTAATTGTTTATAATGTTTAATGTCAGAAAATTTTGACATTAGTAGTGTTTTGTTTTCAGCAGATTGTTGTACAATTTAAGCGATTTGTTTTAATATTTTACTTTTTAAAGTTAGATAATAAATAACGGTGCTATAGGCTTGCTCCGTTTTCTATTATTTTGACACAGACGGTATACAAAAATTAATGAATGGAGAAAATTATTAGTAAATCTATTAAGAAAAAAACATAAACAATTAACTATAATACCATGCCAGTTTGTCTAAAAATAAAAACATTAAATTTGTTTAATTAATCTTATTATAGGCAAACCAACGAACGAAGCAATGTGTATGGTTGCCTGCACTACAGGCACTAGAAAAAAATATTTTCCTTGTCACGAATTTTTTTAAATGTTTAATGCCTGTCTGTATTACTTTTACTTAAAAACTTGAAGTCCGACTTAAGTGGTTAAGTAACACTTTTTCAGCAACAGAAAGTGTCACTTAACCACTTAAGTGGGATTTAAAATTTTAAGTGAAAGTGGTACACAAACAGGCATAAATCATTTTGCGATTGAAGAGTGCAACTTCTAAATGATCTAAGCGCCAATTTTATTAAAAAGAAATGGAACCTGAATAGGGAATCAAAACGAAAGTAACAAAAGCAAATCAGAGACAAATTTGATTTTCCAAAAACTGAAAACAGATTTTGGGGCTCTTTTAACGAAAAAAGCGATGTGCCAATCAAATGAACGATCGATGAAGCAATGGTCCGATACATGGATGGTCTGATATTTTGTTTGTCGTCTTTTGTTTTGGTTTTTGCTTTTGTTTTAAGGACGCTGTGATCTCCACTTGTCACCAAACACATTCAGAAACTTAGAAAAACTCAAAAACAAAAGACGATCAACTTTAAGACGAAAGATTTGGGGAAAACAGAAGCGGATGGTCGTAAAATTCGATCGATTTAACAAATTAATGTTACTGAATAATCTAAAAAAGAAAACACCGGCGATAGTAAAACAAATGACAATCGACTTTGAAGGAAGAGATAGCTTAAAAATTAAAACGGAAAGAAGATAAAGAAAGAAAGATAAAGAAAAGAAAAAACGAGCTCATAACTTCCTAACCTCAAAAATCAAAATATTTTCAGGTTAAGTTTATTCTTCAGTGTCTGCCCTCTTTGGATTCATTTCTTCGTCTTTTTTAATTGTTAGTTTAATTAGGAAAAAATACGATTAAAACAAAAATGCAACTCAAAGAAAAAAATGAAAATTGATTTTTTAATGAAAAAAAACGAGCTCATAACTAACCTCAGAATTCGAAATATTTTCAGGTTAAGTTTCTTCTTCAGTGTTTGACTTCTTTGCTTTAATTTCTTCTTCTTTTCTAATTGTCAATTTAATTAGGAAAAAAATACGATTAAAACAAAAATGCAACTCAAAGAAAAAAAATGAAAATTGATTTTTTAATGAAAATTTAGTCGGTATCAATCGAGTCAAAGAAGATTATTTAAAAACAAAAAAAAAAAGAAAATAATACTTTGTTAAATGCAATATTCAAATTAATTTTTAAAAAAAGACAAACGAAAAACGATGGTTTTTAAACTCTAAACGGACAGAATTATAAAATCATGGATCAATTAAGCGACGGATCAATAAAGCGATAAATGGATCAAGCGATAAATAGATGAAGCGATGAAAGAATGAAACGATGGATTGATGAAACGTTGGATAGAAAACACGATGGATTGATGAAGTGACCGATGGATCGATGAATATTAATGAAGTAATATATCGACGAATTAATGAAGCAATGGATGGATGAAGCGATTAATCGATAAAGCGATGGTTCGATGAAGCAGTGGATCAATGAAGGGCTGGAGCAATGAAAAGATGGATCAATAAATCAATGAAGCCATGCATCAATAAATAATCCAACTAATGATTGAAGAAGCGATAGTCCGATGAACAATGAATTGATGGATCGATGAAGCCGTGGATTAATAAGGAGAAAAATTGTACAAGCGATAAATAGATGAAGCCATGGATCGGTGGATAATTCAACTAACGATCGATAAAACGATAGTTCGATGAATGACGAATTAATGTATCAATAAGGCCATGGATCAATGAGGAGAACAATGGATCAAGCAATGATGCGATGGATAGATGAATGGATGGATGAATGAAGCATTGTATTGAAGACGTAATTAAGTTACCCCAATGACAAAAGCTTCAATAATTTAAAATGTAATGCAAATAATTAAATAATTTTATGAAAACTATATGGTTATTTAAATATGAAAGTTTTTTCAGAAGATTAGTTGGCAAATTGCCATTTTCAATTAATTATTTAAGAAAATATTAACAAATACATAGATTTGGGATATCTCAGTTACCCCCTTGGGCACGAAGTGATTAAAAATAATTTACCGACAGTACTTCCCTATTTTTTATTTTTTTTTATATCTGAAACAATTTTTCTTTTCTATTTTTTTAATTTCAGAGGAAAAAATTGTGGTTTTAGTAGATGGACAAAAGTTACTATTAAAAAATTCACTCTCAAAATTATCAAATTACTTTAAAAATTAGAAACAATTAAATTAAAATAATTAACAATGAAAGTACCTTTAAAAAAAATAATGCCCACAGCAAAATAATAAATCGAATTTCCAGTTCTTCAAATATTTTCACCGACTTTTATTAAAACAGACTTTTCCCTGACATTATAAACTTTCCTCAATGCCCTGACTTTTCCCAGTGAATGGGAACCCTGTAAGAATGACTTACTTGTTTTGCAAACCCCATATCACAGATTGTAACACTTTCAGGAGAGCAATCTTCTGAAGCAAATAAAATATTGGCTGGTTTCAGGTCCCTATGTACTACGCCGTTTTCGTGTAAATACGCGATGGTAACAGCCAAGGTGCGTAAAATAGCAGCTGCTTCCGGTTCAGACAATCGCTTCTTTGCCACCATATAATCGAGGAGGTCACCCCCGCGAAGCAACTGCAATACCAGGTACATTTTTCCAGGTTCCTCGTACACCCCCTTCAACGACACAATCCCACCGTGATGTCCGTACCTTAACAGAATTTCTATTTCTTCTCTACAATCACAAGTCGCTTTATTAATAATCTAAAAACAAACAAGACACAAATGAATCAACCTCAACTACCAATAATAAAAAAATTTGTACCTTAACTGCGTACTGGTGTCCAGTAGCTCTATGTCTTGCTAATCTACATACGCTGTAACTACCGGTCCCCAAAACGTTTTGTAATTCGTACTCCTCGTAAAAGTTTGTGGGATTTGTGCGCAGATACTTCTGCGGAGTTTCACTTCTCTTTTGAATCGGGGCCCCATCTAACAAGCAAGGTGCTACGAAACTAAAACTGCAACAAAAAAAACAAACCATTACACAAAGCAAAACAAACTTGTGCCAGTTACCGACCCCCTGAATAATTCGTGTGCGTTTGCGCTGGGGGGAACCCCAGGGGAATCCCTGGGGGTCTTGCTGGTGAACTCAGAATCGAAATAGCAGGTGTCGTTGCCCGCTGCGGGCACTGCAGGTTTAAAAGGGGGTTTGATTTTTTTACTTAGCAAATTATCCCAGTCGATTATAGCAAAGAATTCGTGATTCTTCAAATCCTTCATAGTCATAAAATCAAATAAAGCCATGAGTTTAATAATAACATTTTGGAAGTAGGTATTACCTCGACGCCTCCCGTGCCAGCTCCCAGTCTGTTTGCGGGGTTTCTTTTAAATAAGGCCCGCAGGAGACTCTGCGCTTCTGAGCTTAAGTTTCCGGGCATTCCCAGCTTGGCTTTTAGAATCTGAGTCATCGTGTCTTTCCTCGTCGCACCTTGAAATGGTAGACTGCCGGTGAGCATTTCGTACATCAAAACACCGAAAGACCACCAATCCGCTGCGAACGAATGGCCCTTTCTGCTCACTACTTCAGGTGCCATATATTCAACCTGTTAAATTATTTATTAAATGTAATATGAACGTTTTTTTTTTTAATCTTTAACCGGACACTGGGAGGCGTTGAGCAACAATCTTGCATTTTTTGGTGTCCGGTTAAAGACCTTTTTTATACAATTTTCACCAATCAGACAAGAGTCGTCTTCACTTATAAAAAATGTATAATATTCTTACTGTTCCACAAAAACTGTAGGCTTTTCCCTCCTCCAACGGTTGTTTCGAGAGGCCAAAGTCGGTGAGTGCTATGTGCCCGTCGGAGTCCAGCAGAACGTTTTCCGGTTTCAGGTCCCTGTATATTATTCCTAAGCTGTGCAAGTGATTTAAGGCTAGCGCAAGTTCTGCTAAATAAAACTTGACATCTTCTTCAGTAAACATAACCTGCAGAATTGGATTACTTTAATATATCACACCGATCAATTTCTGGTATCTTGAGGGTCCTCTTGATTTTCAAATAATAAAAAAGAAACGATCGTCAGTTAAATAATATATATCGTTAAAATGATGGATGGATGGATGGGTTCCGTGCTACCTTATACCTTAAGGTTTCGTGAAATGCATTTTAAAATAAAGCTGTTGATTCGTACAAAAAAATAAATTTGAGAGATGAGAGCGAATAAGTTCAGGGGTCCCAATTTATTTGGACTGAAACATTCCCCGCGACTTTTACAGGAGTTTTCACCAAAAGACTTTCACTATTGACTGCGATTATGCAACTCTCCCTACTTTTACAAGTTTGCAGGGTTGTCAGATTTTCTTTGCAGGCGATCTCCCCTGCCAACTTGTTAATAACGTAGCCAAAAGGTGCCAATTTTTTCTAATCATAACATGTACAGTCGAAAGCAGAAAATAGTAGACAATTACACAGTTTCCTGTAATTTTTTCTCTCTCCAAAATGACGCTGTTTGAACACGACTTCACAGACTATAATCTTTGAATTTGTCAAGTATGTTAAGTATATTAAGTATGGAGTACATCAACTAGCGCCCTCTGACACTCATTAATTAGGTATTATTACAGTTACACATCGACGCTTATTTTGACAACTTAAATATCAAAACAATTGACATTTGTCATAACCAAAAATTTTAAGATCACAGTAATCTTGACGCTAGTTTTGAATATAAGGGCGCCACCTGACGTACGCTTTTCATATTTTTACAAAAACATTTTGTAAGGCTCTTTGGACTGGCCATGTATGACATACCAATTCAGCTGGCGGTGCTTTGGAGAAAGAAAAATTACAGGAAACTGTAACTATTTTTTTAAAAAAAAAACGTCGAATCAGTGAACTTTACATTCATTTACGGAAGTACAAAGAAAACAAAAGAGAAACGAAAGAAACAGCAACAAAACACAAGGCGTGAGGTGAACAGAAAAAAGAGAAGATCGACAGCACCACGCTGAACGAAAAACAATTTTCCGGACGAATCAAAAAATTCGCAGAAAATAAAGGTAAACTGTAAAAAAGTCAATACGATTAAAAAAAAAAAGGCAAAAAGAAAAAGAAATGAACGACGAAATACACCGCGTAAAACAAAAGACGATCACAACCGAAGTTGGCACAAAACAAATGAAAAACGATGAACTACGAGAAAGCGTCAATAAAATTCGATGAGAGAAACAAAAGAGAAGAGAAATACACAGTGCGAAAGCATAAAGTGCAGAAGAAAAAAAAAAACAAAGGAAGAAATATACAAACAACAAACAAAACAAAAGAAATCTCAAGCAAAGAAAAATGACGTCCAAAGAATAAGGCTGACGACGAAAAACAAAACAAAAAAAAACAAGTAATCGCCGATTTGGTTTATCAAAAAACAGAACAAATGAAACCTGCGAAAAAAATCAAAAAAACAGCAATTTTCCAAAGGAATCAAACATTCGTAGAAAATAAAAGCAAACGGGAGAGAAGTCAATAATACGATATAAGAAACAAAAACAAAAAGAAAAGATGAAATATTCACAAATTTTCTTTTTTCCTAGAACGTACAAGAATGGAATAATTTTAATGAAAAAGATTTGATTTAAATTATTAGAGAATTGTGCAAACAAAATTAAAACTTAAGATGTAATGTATGCTTGATATTAGGCCACCAAGCATACCATACGCCTAATTTATAGCAATAAATAAATAAATTACGAATTGCAGTGCGTAAAACAAAAGACGATCACAACTGACAATTAATAAAGAAACTAAACATAACCACACAACAAGAAAAAACAGGTGACAAGAAAAGTTTTGCAAAACAAAAGACACATCTGTTTAAAACAATAACTAACCATTCAGAAACAATTGTTTTTTGTATTTTTTTTTTTTTGAAAAGCGACTGGTGGACAATAATAAAAACAGTTAATGTGTTAGAAGCAAAATAATTTCAAAAAGAAATTGTAGAAAAGACAATTGTAAAAAAGCAACGATCAACAGAACGTGAAAAATCAATGTGTTAAAAATAAACAAAAGAGAAATACGTAAGGGTAAAAAACATAGAAATCAGACGTACTACACATCAAGATAAACAAAAAAAAATGAAAATCGACGATAGTTTTTCCAAATAAAAACAAATCCGTAAGAAAAAATAGAAATCAATATAATCCGAAAACGAATTTGATTAAAAAAAAGAAAAATGAGAAAAATAGAAGAACAAAAAACAAAAGAAGAATGGATAGCCAGGAAACAAAAAACAAAACAAAATGAAAAAGCGGCGAATCTCCGGCCGGAAACTTTGCACGTCAAGAAACTGGCATGGAACAAAAGAAAAATACAAAATAAAACAAAAGAACACTGAAAAAAATGCAAAACATGAATTACTTAAAACAAAAAGAGAAAGAAAAAAAAGTTGAAGTGAACAAAAACAAACGATACTAAATTAGATATTAGATTAATGCTCGATTTCTTCACCTCTAGATAAATTTATCTGCCAGGTAATATCCTCGGAAACTATTATCGATACAATGGTTTTCAAGGATAATACCTGGCAGATAAATTTATCAAGAGGTGAAGAAATCGGGCATATGTTAGATGGAGAATTTTGTGGAGTCAACAAAAGCATATTATAAAGAAAATTGTTGAATTACCTTTAAAAATTATAAGCAATTAATTTTAACAACACGCCAATCCATTCAAAAAGTCGAGTAATTAAAAAAAAGATAATCCTTGTGTAGGCAACCCATTGTACACAGACGTTTGTATGGTTGCCTATATGGAAAGCCCCAAGAACATTTCTTTTTGTTAAAAACGTGATAATTTCTTTCACAATTCAATTAAATTAAGCAATTCTTCCGATTTTTTTTTAATATTTAAAACAATTTTCCATTTTTTTGTTTCTAGTTTTAGAAAACAAATTTTCAGTTTCTTGAGAGTGTGCAGTTCCTTAATTAATTTCACTGACTTTTGCATTAAAACAAGCAAATTTTTGACTGACTTTTCCCAGTTTTCCCAGTGAGTGTGAACCCTGATCTTATTCGGGAAAAATAATCTTCAAAAGATTAAAGTAAACTGACGTTAGGGACTCGTCGGAAATTTTTAAACTCAAACAATTTTCGATAAAAAGAGCAACAGCAGTTGATTTTTTTTTAATAAACGTTTTACCTCTTTGCTGAGACGTGAGAACAAATCTCCACCTCTAAGGAAATCTAAAATCAGGTACAATTTTCCAGTAGTTTGAAACGCGTAGTGCAATTTAACAATAAACGGATGCTCGACATCCACAAGTATGTTGCGCTCCATTTTAGTCCGGTGTCGATCTCTAACTTTAAGAGTGGCCTTCTTGAGAACCTTCATGGCGTACAGCGTGCCAGCATCGGAGCCAACAACCTTCCTCACCAAGAACACTTTGCCAAACGAACCTTCTCCGAGCACTTTCAGCAGTTCGAACTGAGAGGGATCGGCCTTGTCATGTCCATTTCGTACTACCTAAATAAATTAATTATTTAAAAGATAATAAATGACTGTAAAGTAAGATTAAATACCTACCTCCCCCAACTCGATTTCATGTTCACCTTCTCCGGGTCCATCGTCGATTCCAGTTGCTTCGTCTCCATCTCCTGACTGAGACTAAGAACAATATAGAGCAATATATTTTTTATTATGCAAC
Organism: Prosopocoilus inquinatus; assembly: GCA_036172665.1. Taxonomy (NCBI): domain Eukaryota; kingdom Metazoa; phylum Arthropoda; class Insecta; order Coleoptera; family Lucanidae; genus Prosopocoilus; species Prosopocoilus inquinatus. The sequence continues at coordinate 7,910,072 of CM069871.1, read as the reverse complement.
TCAAATCAAATAAATTAATAATATGCAATAGTACCTTAAGCATTAGCACAGTACTCAAGCAAGAAATCATTTTTACAGTGTGGAAATCGTGAAACCTCAAGTTTTATATCCTCTTTATCATTTCAATAGAATTTACCTACATTACAGCAAGTTTTGTTTGGGATTTTCGTTTTACATAATTGCAGAGTGCGTTAATGGGATATTTTTTTTGTTCATCATACAGTTCAAGCCTAAAGTGTTTCTTATTAAGTCATTAAATAAACATTATTTTATCCACAAGCATATAATGTTTGCTTTTAGAATCTTTTACGGATTCGATAAGCTAAATAAATTTAAATATGATAGTAAGTGTAAGTGAGTTTTATTCAAACACACAGACCAACATTATTGTGCAATACTAAAAAAAAAAAAAACTGTACTGTGCTGCAATCTGCAATATTAGTAGGCATGCAGGGACGCCCCTTGATTTTAAATTTGGTTCTAATTTAAATGTAGGCGAAAATTTGTTTTTTTTAATACAAATATCGAAAGGGGAATCCGGGTCTTCCCCACTAGCCAAAACGATTTTTAAAAATTTTTAAGAGAAAAATATGAAGCAAGAAGCAAAAAATAACGCATCCACCGCTGCAAAAAAATTACAGCACCTGCTACTCTAGTTTTAGTTAAAAAAAAGTAATCTCTACATTAGTATCAATAGTATATCTACCCTTTCATCAAAAGTATGACCTTCTACTACTAAAAAAAAAAACAACATGCATTTATATTTATAACAGGAGTATTTCAGTATTTACAACAGTTTTTACTATGATACGAAAACCGACGTTACAATTATTATTGTAAACGATAAAGTATGACAAGTACTGCTTGTAAGTATTTAGAATTCCTCGAAATAAAAAATCTATAAACCACTTCCCAAATGATAAAACCAGATGCCATTGATAAACGGTGAAAGTGGAATTTCTAAAACGATTATTTTGCTTCCTGGATGTGAATCACTATACCGAATGAGTTTGTAAGACATGGCGAAACGAAAAACAAATATTTGCAGAGTTTTGTGCGAAACCAAAATCGATAATAATAAAAAATAATACTAATAATAATGGAGGTGATCGAAAAAAAGTCGGGATTTAGAATAGGAGTTACTTACAATAATTATGTTAGCAAAAAACAGAACTAAATTTAAATTAGGTCGTCAAATATCATAATTTCTTTGCTTGCAATGCAATTGAAGTATGTACTCTCATAAAGCATCTTCTTTTAGATTGAAGTAATGTGAAGGCAACTTTAAATTTAAAAAAAAACAGTGCAGAGCAGTAGGCTATTTACTGTAGAAGGAAAAAAATAGAATAAAAAGGTCACAGGATTTACAAAAAAAAAAAAATGGCAGATAAGAAAATTTGGAAATGTGCAAAAGATTATAAATGAGTGGAAAGGGGGGAGGAGACGATACACTCCTTCTGGGAAGCTTAAAAAAATAAATACAATCATGAATCACTTTAAATTATTAAAATTAATACAAAAATTATTAAAGAAAGAAAGTAGTTTTTATATTTATGAATCTGAAAAGAATTAAAAGTTTTTTAAAGAAGCTAATGTGAGTGGTCTTCAGGTTTATTCAAGAAGGTCCCAAGAGACAATACTAGCAATTTTGTTTTATTGTAAGAAGAAAGCAAGCAATTTGCAAACAAAGCACCAAATTATTAAAGAGTTCTCAAATGCTATTGCTGAACATCTCACAAGAATAATAAATTCGGTGTTCTGCACAGACATTCATCCACAGTTTCTCAAAGAAGAGTACTTAATCGAAAGAAAGGGGATTCCACTGACCACAGCCAGCTATCAAAAGGCCTGCACTTTCAAGAACATTTTTCAAAAAAACGTTCGTTTTCTTATTACAACAAAAGCAGATAATTTGGTCTCATAGAAAATTTCAATAAAAAAAAAAAACTAAGTGATCCGAAATTGTTCTGGAATTTCCATATTTTACACTATACAATGTTGTCAACCGTATGATTATTTATAATAAAATTTTATTCGTACGATTATCAGTTGAAATAAAATTTGTCTTGCTTTTTTTGCACGATAAAATGGTTTAAAATTTCTGTTGTGAAATAGGACGGCCGCAAGAAAGAAACGGGGAAACAAAAAAAAAATGGGGAAATAAAAAAAATGGAAAACATTTTTGATGATCGCGAAACGTAAGCTGGAAGGAAAAAATTAGAACGTTTTTCTAAAGAAATCAAAATGGTTTAATTTCTCAAAAACGGCAAATAATTAAAAAAAAAAAACAGCTGAAGGACGAGAAGTGAAGAATCGATTAAAAAATAAAAACTCAAAACGAATCGTTGATTTTAAAATTCTTGAAAACTAATAACAATAAACATTCAGGGCGTAATTAATTAATTCAAAGTCCACAAGAAATAAACAAAGAAAGACAATCAGAGGAAGAAAAACAAATGACGACTGTAAGTCGTCCGAAAGAGAGAAGAATGCAGAAAATGTTTAATTTCAGAAAACGTTAGAGATGACGTAAAAAAAAAAAGAAGTTTTTCATCTCTTGGAAAAATGCAGTCAGAAAATGAGAAAAAAACAACGCTAACTTCAGAATGAAAAGAAAAAAAAAACAGAGAAAGAAACACGAACGTCGAACGTAAATTTCATGACAGAAGAAAAATGAAAAGCAATTTCTCTTTACAAAAAAACAAGAAATGAACAAAAACAAATGACAATCGGAATAAGCTAAACAAATCTCGACTGTTTTCATTTAAATATTTTTTTTACAGATCCTTAGCTTAATTTCTTACTATTGTTAAACGTCAAATTGCGATAATACAATTTTTAACGTCAAAATATTTTTTTTCTAAAAAACCACTCAACCACCAGCAAAAAATAGTAGGCGATTACAGTTTCCTGTATTTTTCTTCCTACAAAATGGTACTGTTTAAATACAACTTCACATGTGACACTTCAAAATTTTGAAAGCTTTCAGATTTGACAGCTTTCGTTAAGTTCTGTGAAATCGAATTTAAACAGGACCATTTTGGAGTACGAAAAATTACAGGAAACTGTAATATTTCGCCGTGTTTTGTGCTTTCGACCACGGCCGTCCTCCATTTACAACATATTTGAATTCTAATCGATTCAAATTCACTTAGAAATCAGTGATTGCATTTCATTGGGTTTCTTCTCCTTCAACCCTACCGATCAAACTGGTTTTTACAATCAGTATTCGGTTTGATGTGATTTCATACATATTGTGAGGTTAGGTTCATTTATTTTGAAAATAGTATTCCTTTAAGAAACCTCCTCTTCATTCAGTTCACAATCAAATCAATTTGATTTTGGATGAAATGGAGCTCATATCTACAAAGTTTGAAGCTTGATGAGCTGGCAACACTGGTGCTACCTGACAACTCAGAATCAGCCTGAAATTAAAATGCACTATAGGTTAGCACTTCTAAAAGCAGACAAACCTAATCGAAAAGAATATGTGCAACTTAAGGAGAAGAAAACTGTAAATGTGTGCATAGTACATACAAAGGCGTGCCTCAAGGGCGATATTAGGTCCGTTGCCGTTTATAACTTTGTTTACCGTCTCATACTGCTCGGTGATTAGAGGTAAATGTTTCCTACTTACTTTATTTATCTTACATTCAGTTTCCATTTCGTAATTTAATGAAAAAATGTAAATATCAGAGCGTCATTGAAATACAATCAAAAGCAAAAAATCGTAGACAGTTACAATTTCCTGCAAGTTCTCTTTCTTGAAAATAGTACAGTTTAAACATGACTTCACAGGCGATAATTAAAAATTTTGAAAGCTTTCAAATTTGACAAGCTCAAAACTCTTGTAAAGTCGTTAATTGTTGTCTGTGACAGTACCATTTTGGGGAAGGAATAATTACAGGAAAGTGTAATTTTCTATTTTTTGCTTTCGACCATACATACATATACTTTGTTTTTTCAAGAATAATATAATTCTTCTTTCTGTTGTCGTTGCTTGAATGAAATTCAAGCAACGACAACACCAAGAAGAAAAATCCATCTATAGTGTCTTATTTAAACCGTACCATTTTGAATAAAGAAAAATTACAGGAAACTGTAATTGTATACTATTTTTTGCTTGCAATTTGCAAGTCCACAAACACCGTACGGGTCCAAAATGATTCAAAACCGACTAAGCAGCTTTTAACATGCAGAAGCAATTAAAATGACTTTTACTTCACACAGAGATCAAGATCTGAAATGAAAATCCTTTTTACTGGTACAACCTGTATATTGATTTGGTAAGATTTGTGACAGGATTTGGGAATAACAGGATGTAAGGCCTACAGAAGGTGAAAATAGAATGTAATCACTGGGCAACTCCTTTCTGCCCTCCGCCCCTCGCTCCAAAAAAACCACACATACAAACCAAGAAAATTGAATTAAAAAAAAATAATAGTCTTTTATCTGGCAACTCTTAATAATTTATAATCTATGATGAATTTACTGAAAAGAAATAGAAAATAAATCAACGTACAATTACAGAATCATAAACAGGGGCACTGCTGCCAACAAAAATAAATTAAAAAAAAAAAAAAATCTTTTATCTGGCAACTTTTAATTTATAATCTATGATGAATTTACTGAAAATAAATTGATGAACAATTGCAAAATCATAAACAGGGGCACCGCCTCTCCAAATCCCGATAAATACAGAAGCCCAGGAAATAATTTATTAGAGCATAAGTTTAGATGATGATTGCGAATGAGATGATGAAGGAGCCAAGTTTGAGGTTTTTTTAAAAGCGAAACATTTTTATAAGACCCGTGTCGTCTCACCTTACGACCCCAACACTGTACAAAAACAAAAAAAAACTCAACACGTTAAAAATTTGTTTCAAGGCCAACGTTGCCACAAGTAAAATCTATTCTAAATCCCCTCTTTTCCACTCCACATGTTGCAAGCGAACTTTTAATTTGATTAACGCGATTTATGTTAGCAAGGCCGACATGTACAACAAATTAATTTGTTCGCGATTTAAATGGATTCAAATAGTTGCGTAACACAAAATGAAAATAGGTGATTAGGTGTAGGATGTTTAAGCTGCTAGGTCCGAAAGATTAGACAAATTGTACGTACAAACTCACCAATGGTATATTTAAAAGAAATTACTTGTTTAAAATGTCGATACTAATCGCGATTTACATAACAACCGATTTTTTGACGTAATTAATTTACCTTCAAGCATACCATGCAGTACATTATGATTACAACGTCTCAATCAAGTGAAGCTTTTAAATAAATTGTGTGTTTCACCTGCATTCAGATGATTTATTATTCGAATGTATTGTAATATTGTAACGTCAGATAGGCTAAGAGTTCTCTAAGTAGAAAGAAACGTCTATAGTTGTAAATACAAGGTACAAGGTGCTACATCGTGCAACATAGGTGAGTTGCTATAAACGTAAATATATTACGTACAGACACTATTCTTAGGGACCTGGATACTCCAATAGCTGCAAATGAACAATACACGTTACAACTCATTAAAAACTCAGCTACGCGTGCTAATTAAATTAAAGTGGTGATAAATTTGACAAAAAACGTTAGGGGCAGAAGAGGTCTTATCAAAACACATATTTCGGCAAGGCTCGTACCTCGGACACGGCGTGCTGTATTTGCCATGGTTCAAGTGAATTTGCTAACGGCATATTATTTATTTTTCTTGATCATCTGGTTCAAGCGAGACTTTCGATAATTATAGAACTAACACAGCACAAGCGAACAACATCAATATGGCCGAGACAGCTGAGAACGCACGTACCATACGTAAACTAAATTCTGGACGTGGGGAATTCTCGTCTGAAAACTCCTAGGTTGGCAGCACATCCATAGCATTTTATAATTATAGATTTTTCAAAATGTGAGGGGATTAATTATTTTTTCGTAAAATAAACATCATTTAAATATAGCAACTAGATACAACAACAACAAGCATCACATTTATTACTTGAATGAAAAATAACCACTTCCTTTATGACTGACAACAAATCGTAAGTAACCAATGAGTTACCAACAATCTTTTTTTTATTTACTGCACGTTGTTATAAAATCAAAACTAGCTAAAGTTTTGCTAAAGCTTACCCTAGCGTCTAGTAATATATATAAAAGTGGTAACAATACGTCATTTTTAAATTAAGTTGTTCATATTTTTTTTAATACAAAATAGGGAATTTGCACTGGAAAGGGATAGTGGAGGTCAGATTACGGGCGAATTCTCGAACTGCTTTTCTGCTGATGAGGCCGCAATTAGGGCCGAAATCGCTACAATGCGATAACCTATCGCAATTTAGCCGATTTGTAGCAAATTTTTAATGACATTTTTTGTAAGTGATGACTACAAATACCGCAATAACTCATTTATTATTCGTTTAAATGTAAAATAGTAAAGAATGATTTGTATTTAGAATGTTATGTCCTTTCAACTGTCAATAAAAAATACAGGATGTTCCATTAAAGAAAACTTTACGTATGAAGATATTTCGAGAATGCGATGCGCAATTGTTTTTTTTTTTTTTTTTTTGATATCATCACTGTAAAGCTGGATTCATTGCTAGGCGATTTTTCATCGCCGCGTTACGAAACAGATATTTGATTGGTTCGTTTAATTAAATAAATTATATGCTTTTAAATTGGGCCAATCGGATAGTGTAGAATTTTAACGCCAACCCAAAACGCCTAGCAATGAACATGGCTTAATCCTAAGTGAAAACAGTTCATTTTTGCTCATTTAAACTAATTCGTAGCTCCAATAATAATGAAATTAGCAATAGTGCCGCAGTAACTTTGATAACCCGGTACAATTTGTTTCTCATTCGTAAACGATAGTTCATAGTTACAGCTACCCAGCAAAAGTTTGAGTATTGTTCAGTTTACGTCGAGAAAAGTATTCACTTTTTTGGCAGCGATAGTACAAAGTCGGCTAGGCTAACCGCTAAGCCACTCGCCTGCCCTTAGAACTTCTTAAAAATTTGTTTAATAAATTGATTGCCTGCCGTAATCTTTATTTACAGTTTAAAATAAATGATATGATTCAATTCAGGAGGATGTCTCATTGCGTGGTGTACAAGTGAGTCCTCTATGTTTTACAAACGTCATTATTGAGGTACAGTCGCGATCAAGCCAATCGACACCGATTGACAGTTCTGTAATTCTTACTACCAACGTCAAAGTGCATTTTCATTTTTACAGTGTTAAACACTGTACGATGATATTTTTATTTTTAATATTGACAGCAATTTGAATTTGGCGCCATAGTGACCGTGTTGAAAAAATATTGATTATTAAACTTAGGACAACAGGAACGTTACTATAGTTACGAATTACGCGAACTAGAGAAGTATCGTGAATTTGACACTGACGGGACTTTCTTTGCTGCAAGATGGCTGAATCTGCCAGACTCTAACTAGAGGGTCTCTAATGGGAGGAACCAGTAAACATTGTGCATTGTACCCATGCGTATCCTAGAAATGTTCTAGCTCTGTTGATTATTGATTATGTTAAATTTCTGAGTCGCCTAATTGTGTTATTTTTTGAGGAAGATGAATGACATTTCTTGCCAACATAATTACAATTTACTATGGTGGTAAATTCAAACTATCATGTCTATAAAAATCGTACTTAACTTGAACTTCAGCATTCTTAAAACTATTTATTGTTTTTATTTCCAATATTTTTCAGTATGAAATAATGAGGAACCTTCATGAATTATTGTCTGTCATTCTGTCAAGTGACAGTTCATAATTACAGCCACTCAGCAAAATTATGACCATTATTAAATCTACGTCAAAACTTTCTCTTGGAGGAGACAATACACTATACACCACCAATCACTCCAGTCAGAGAGTCTCTGCTCCAGTTGCTATCAGGATTGCTATACACCAAGAGATTCATTTCTGGTGTAAAATGCACTGAGTTGGCAACGCTGAACTTCAATGATGGAAAACGGCGGTTTTGTTTGCGCATGAGTGCATGACGCATAACAGTCAACCAAATGTATAAGTGCTTTCTTGGTTGCCTAACCTATCTGCAATAACTGGTATTTGTGGATAACGGCAACATCGAGGCCTGGTTTTTCCAGCACAGTTTAACTTTAAGCTTCATTTTATTCCCATGGTAACAATTATGAGGACAATTGTTTCCATAGGAACTAAACGGAGATTAAAATTAACAATTATGATAGCAATTGTTTCCATAGGAACTAAACGGAGATTAAAATTAAACCATGATTGAAAAACTGGCCCTGACTGTATGTTAATTTTGACGACGACAAGTTAAATACCGGGGACTTCCCCCGCTATACCGTGTAAATTGATATCGTGTCATGTGTGCGTACACCTGGTCCATTTAGCAGAATTTCAAATTCTGAACTGTCTAACTAAATCATGCGCAGTGATGAAATCATATCTAAATTCGTGCAAAAATTACCGGCTTTATCTCGACGATAAGTTTTAATATCGGGACTTCCCCAATGATTTTCCGAAAGAATAGACGTTTACAATAATTGTGGCGGTACCAACTGCGGTAGAAATGTGAGAGAGATGAACTCTATTTCAATGCATGTAAGAGTGAGAAAACGGCTAATAATTTACTGAAGCATTTTTATTTAATTACGATAAAATTTGTGGTAATAATTCTGTATACCAGTATCCTGATATGTCCGATTAATTATTATTATAAATTTTGTAATAATTTCAATAATTTTCAACGTAAAAGAAACTTCTCCAATTATTTGTCTAATGATCAGATTTAGGATAACATCGGGTGTTACCCGCTTTGGTTACATATAATAGTACGAGTCGAGGATCTACGATGCTAAGGATGGTGTTTTAGCATGCGTGGCATATGTAGCTATGACAACGCCCGAAATATCCTAAGTCCTAAGTAACGTTTTATATCATATATCAATAACTAACAGTTGCAAATTCAAGGTAAGGGGGCAAAAAACTGGTGTAATAGAAAGTGTACAAAATGTTTCATACAAAATACATATAAAATGTTTGATTGGTACGCACGATCAAATTTGATTCTGGAATCTGGAACACGTGTTAATTTTAATAACAATTGGCATTGAATTATGGATCAACCTTGACGACATGCAAAACAAATGGAACAAAAAAGTAGTTATTATTAATCCGTAGCGTTACATTCATGCCATAAACAAAAAACAATTGATGTTATTGAAATTGCAAAGAGCTTATTTTTTTCAATTGTTTAAGATCATCGACCACAGTCGCCTCTTCTCAACAACTCAGCATGTAGGTCAATATAGTCCAAAAGTCCATTGGCTTATCTCAATTATGTTGTATCATTTAAACCTATTGTAAATTAGATTCAAAACGGTAAAAAATATAAATTTGAGAAGCAATTGAAGTAATAAAGCCTGTAATCTAACCTTTCTGATTACTACGACGCACGCGGTTCGAGAAAGTGACGCCAGCGCTCTCTAGGGCGTGACATCGAACATTTCCGGAACGTTGAATGTTATTCAAGGAAAAAGCCAGCAAGTCCAAGCGCGTCTGTTTTCAGTGAAGACGTGTAAACGTGCACCGAAACATGAAAACCGTTCTAGTCCAAAGTTGAGTGCGTATTTAAAACACTAGTGCTTCGTTTAATACTATATTTATTATCAAAATGAACGAAACGCTCGGCCACACGGGTAAGTAAAGCCATTTGTTTATGCGAGCGCATTCCACGTTGTTGCGGGGGACATATTTAAAGTTTCAAAGATTAACGAAAAACGTTAACGTAAGGAAAAAATTCTGTGGTTTTTGAAATTCCTCACGATGTTTATCGTACCTAGCTTATCGATAACGCTAGCTTGACCATAAAAAATTAACAGTACTTCCTAAGAATGGCGGCAAATTTGAATTTTTCGTTTGTTATTCGAAAACGTGAAAACAAAAGAAAATTCGTTGGCGTCTTTAACTCAGCGCGTGCGGCGTGCCCCCATTTTTTAGGTTTTCTTAATTTTCGCCTTGAAATTTCTGATTTTCTGACGGAAAAATTCTTCTTCCAGCCTTAGACATTCACAACAAGAGAAAATTGGACGCCAGTACGTCCGATTTAGAAAGAAAAAAGCGACCGCGCTATGACTGGTATGTTCGCTTAGAAAGCGAGAGCTCAGTGGCTTCCGAGGAAGACACGGAAAGCATACATAGCATACAGGGAAAGGAAACTGGTAGGCTGCGAGTGACCTCACTGGCTTGGGGGGGTTACTAAGTGACTTATTTGCAGACGTGGTGCGAGACACCTCTGATACTGATACTAAGTCAGAAGCAGGAAGCTCCATCGGTTCCGGATTTGAAGTGGAACTCGAATTCGAAGTCGCGAGCTTGTCGGAAAGCGAAGACAAACCGCTTGAAAACTGTAGTTCAAGTGATTCGGATGTAAGAATTTTAATGATTGTTTTAATTAACATTGTTTATTATTCATCACTTTGCCATCAATTCCAAAATCTTGTTACACCATCAAGTTAACCATTTGGCAACATTACCATTTTATGAGACTCATTATTAGAGTTAGGACATTTTCAGTGTTGCCATAGTTACAATGGTCCTCATACTGCGTAATAATATATTCATTGGCCCTCATATTGTGTAAGTTTGTGCAACCGTAGCCTAAAAAATCTGTTTATTATTCATATTAGACTGGATCGCGTAAAAGATATAAATCCAGATTAAAGTTAATTCTACTTTAGAATGTGACAGATATGATGATATATAACATATTGTGTGAGACATTCTAAGTTAGGCTTAAATTTAATTCTTGCTTAAATCTTTCAAATTTTTTTTTTTAAATAAAATCTGTTGAAAGAGGATTTTCAAGTCACTATAAAATTTTATGGTCACTAAACTCATGAATAATACTTTGTTTTAAAATCTTTCATGCAACTCACCCTTTCTTTCATGCAACCCACCCTTAACAAATGTTTTATAAAAGATGATCAGACAATTATAAAATCATTTCAAAACTCGGTGTTACATCAATTATTATAAATTGCAGAACATTAACCTTGTAGTGCAACTATTCAATCTACACATAATATCAAAGAATTTTGTAATAAGGATCTTCACTTACCTGTGTCAGAGAAGGATCAAAAACTTTGTTAAAAAATACAATGGCATTGCATTGTAGTATTGTTACCGTCAATTTATAAATAATTGACTCTATTGTTCATTGAATATGAGCAAGAAAAAGATCTTTATCTTTTCATCATACTTACATACAAAAATTGTAATTACATACATGAAACAGTTACTTTAATTTTTACAAAACCGTGCAAACTGAATAATCACACAGATGGAAGTTCAATCAACGTAATTTCTGCAAATTGTTGTTGCTTTACTTCATTTTGATCTTATTTAGCTCTGTTTAGCTTCTTTGTTTTTAAACACAATCCTCTTATCATTAGAGGATTGAAATTCCTTTCTAACAATCCAACAAAGCAATCGACTGCAACTGCAATTAATCTAATAGGTCATGATTCATGTCAAATGAAATCACTATTGTTAACAATGCCGTTAATTAATTGAATTTGTCGAGGGGACTGACGTTTAATTTTTTATAGTTTTCCACTTCACAACTGGTTCAGTTGCATTATCAAAATTGGACATATTTGCAATGTAAAAAAAAATGCTTTCAAAGATGTTAATTCATTGATTAATTTGATGAGTTTAGTAAGCCATGATGAGAAAAAAAAAATTGGTAAAACGCTAGGGAAATTCTCCAAAGCATTCTTTACAGTTTTCTTTTTTCTTTTAACTGCTGTATTGTTCTTTTACGTGTTAATGCAGTTGCAAGGGTTCCTCCACTCACCGGGAAAACTGAGAAAAGGCAGGGAATTGAGAAGGGTTTCACAATGTTAGGGAATTTGCTTGTTTTAAAGCAAAAGACAGTGAAATTAATTGAAAAACTGGAAATCAGGTTACAAATTTGTTTTCTAAAATTAGAAGAAGGAAAACGGAAAATTGTTTTAAATATTAAAAAGAATTAGTAGAATTGCACAATCTAAGTGAATTGAGTAGTTTATCACGTTTTAATAAAAAAAAATACTCCTAATTATTTGGAAGGAAGGGGTCTTCAATATTATAGGTATAGGCAATCGTACAAGCGGTTGTGTACATTGGGTTGCCTATATTAAAACTTCTTGTGTTTTGAAGTATCAAATTTTTAATTTTTTTTAACGAATACACATGCTATTAAAATTAATTTCTTATAATTTCTAAAGATAATTCAACAATAAACAAAAAACTGTAGATTTTTGTAAATCTTGTTATTTCTGCTCTGGAACTAGGAAAAAGATATTTACATGTATAAATTAGGAAAGATACATAATCTTAGTCAATTATATAAGTTTTTGATTAAAAGTCAGGGAAAACCTGCAAAAATCAGGGAACGTTTAAATGAAAATAAATTGGGAACTCTGTACTAGACATACTTTGGAGAGAATTGGCAATTGTGCAGACAAAGTTTAATTATGTACAGAAACCGTGTTTAAATTAGAATTACGTTGCACCTGTTACGAATAAATAAATGCATAGCGATCCAGACAGGTGGGAGAGTTCTGAAACAAAGTTTGTACCTTAAACTATTTTTTTTTTTTTGGGACATTCTGTTAGAAAAGGTCGCTTTTTATTGCAGCATTTGAAGCAGTTTGGGTTACTACTACCCTCATCTGTAAATAATTTAGGTACATTTTTATTGCAAACTTAAATACTTAACGATGACGGCAACTTGACAAAGAGCATCATAAACAGGCTACTCAAATTTGGCAAGCACTGTTTAGTAATAAAAGCAACCTCCTCTTCCAAGTCAAATCCCAAAAAATAAGAGAACTTAAAAGTTATTTATGTCCAAGAAATAAAACTTACCGTGAAGTAAATGAAATCCGGTTATAATGAAACATGTGCATTTTTTTAATATTTATAAAATCTGCAAGTGCTGAAATGTCAAAAGCCGAAACATTTTTAAGCCAAACTGCTATAAAAAGAGACTCACATTACATCATTCCGTTTGCAGTTGTCATTCAATCAGAATTGCTAATTTAGCATGAAATTAATTACGTATCTGCTAACATGACCTTCTCTCAGTTTTTTTTTTTTTTTTTTTTTTTTTTTTTTTTTCATTTTCATTTTCATTTATAGGAAATGAAAGAGATTGGAAAAGCGTTTTATACTTAGCTTGTAACAATATTTGTTTTGTTTTCAGTCTAAGAACTCGAGTTTTTTTTGTTTCAAGGTCATATGTGCAACAGAAGACACCATCGCGGCAGTTTTGGGCGACACTTCGTTGGAGAGATGGGCGTCAGACGGGGAGGATTCGGACACCTCAGACTTTGAAGAGTTCGGTCGAACGGATTTTTGGACTTGCGCTCAGTGCAAATCCAAAAACAACAATCCGCTCTACAGATTATGCGAGAAATGCTTTCAGGTTAGATGCAAGTGGTTTATAACACTCACTGGATTTGCAAAATTACTGGCTGTATACTTGAAGTATACATATCTCTCTCACTCGCCCCCATTTCTACGCTCAATTAAGGCCATTATCCCCCTTAAGGGCACCCAATCCAATCCCCTTCATGATTTCATTGTTATTTAATATGACTCACAAACAGTATTTCCAACATGTTTCAACTTGATTGTATGTTTATCTGTCTGTGAAATAATAAAGCAAGTGTGCACTTAGCTTATCATTTAAGTACACTTTTTTTATTGTTTTTTTTTTCACATACTTAAAAATACTAATTGTAATATTTTCTTAATTTTTTTCTCCGAGCTCATTCAGAATGCCAACAATGGATTTTCTTTAATAATTTCTCAGTTGAGTTGACTGTTTTCCAGGCAGCCAATGCTTCTCATAATTAAAAAAAAATCTGTGATTGCTACATTTTGTTATAGTATGCAGCCAGTAATTATTACTTGACATTAATTTGTCACGTAGAACAATGTAAATCTTGTGGGTCTATAAACGAATTAGTCGTAAAACAAACAGTGCCTTGTTAGTGTTGTGTTAAATTGTAAGGACTTGATTTAAATTAGAACTGGCAACAAGTGATTACCTTTCTGTTGTTGCACGTTGTCTGAGTATTGGAGAGTGTAAAGAATAGATTTCGTGCACATTTCAGTCAATCCGTCGACAATTTATCTGCGACTAATGATAGATTGGCGACTTTTTTGACAAATCAGATGTGGACGAAGCTTAAGGACTTTGCTAGATGTGCATTATATGAAGAGTGTAAGGACTTAATAGGCAGGCTAGCATGCTATTTTTTTATTTTGGTATGGGAACGACGAGATAGGTAAACCAGAGTTCAGGTAATTTTTTTTTTAAACTTCATTCTTTTGGGTGTGTAATGTTTATAATCGGACGAAGGGTAAGAAATTGCGTTTGTAAATTTTTTTTAGGAAAAATTGGGTAAGATTTTTTCTTTTTTTTATTTCTATCTACTATATCTTTTCGGGTATAATTTTTTTTATTTCGCTGTGAATTAGAAAAGACTTCGATTTTACGCCAATACAATATTTTCCAAGCTACTGAGAAAAAGGTTTAGTTTTAACATTATCGATTATAATAAACATTTCTGCAACACTATAACATATAATAAGATAAATGTTATCATATTTTTGTTGTAGTAACAGAAGTCTTTTTCTATGAATTGTTTATGTTTTAATAATATTTTGTTATAAAGTATGGATTGCACTATTACCATACGATTTTATAAAAAAAAAAGATTAGGGTACTAGCTCTGCAAGGGGGAAAATGGTATGGATAGGTCTACTGGAATGTGTGGAATTAGGACATAGAAAACTGAATCAACAGTGTTGCCAGGCACCTTGATGACCGCTTGATTTTTTGCACACAACCGAGAGTTCAACTCTTCCATTTCACATACACCAATCACTTCTTTCGGCAACTTATTTTCTAAAACATCAAAGAACTTCTTCTTGACTTGAAAGTATTGAAGAAATCAAGCTGCTAGAAATATTTTTTTTTTGTTCATGCTGGTGATTGCACATAGCCACCAGATTCTTTTCCCAATAAAAAAACTTCTTTTTCTCTGCAAAAGAAACGTGTCAAGTTTCTTTCTAAATTTCTTCCAAGATCTATAGGTCGGCCTGTATCTAAAGAACTCTCGGTTCATCTAGAAAGGAAATGAATGAAAAAAAAAATCAAGACAGAAACTACTCTAGAGGCAACTGTCAAGGGTGTCTCGATTTTATCGCAGAGAATAATATGTTTTATTTTGTTTGACTAATTTAGGAAAAGAAAACATTCTATCCCCCCCGACCTAGAAGGCAGAAGAAAAAGCGCAGTGCGGTGGCTAACGGAGTCAGCGTTGCCAAGTTACAATCATGTCTGAGCGGGCTGTCCCAGGATTCCGGACTCGGTTCGAGCCAGGAATTGGGAATCGATTTCCATCAGATTCGAGTTCCACCGCAGAAGAATTCAAAAAGGGCGGACAGTGTCGCCACAACTTCAAGTCAAGGGCCTAGCAGTCAGGATACCATTAGTGGATTTGACGAGCACTACGGCTCAGAACAAAATCTCAGTGAAGATGATGGAAAATGTTCGCAAACAACAATAGAGGTTTTGTCCGATGCAGAAGGAGAAACGCAAAAATTTAATAACCACGGAGCGGCAAAAGCAAAAGATTTTTGCATTGAAGATATCATCAAAGATGATTTTGAAACTAAGAAATTTGAGTTGAAACATGTTTTAAGCCCTCGGGATATTAAAGACGACACCATAGGTATTAAAATCGAAGGCGACGATTTGAAAAATTTTATGGGATCAGCATCAGACACTGTTTTATCCGAAACAAAAAAGCTATGTATTGTATGTAACATCAAGGACAGGGACTGTGCGTTTTTACACGGTAAAAGTGGCCACGTCGGCTGCTGTTACCAGTGTGCTATGAGAACTTGGAGAACTTGTAAAAGGTGTCCACTTTGCAACAGGAAGGTTCACAATGTAGTTAAGCTTTATAACCTATGACATTCTCGTGTAAATTCAGATTAGGGTAAACTTCTTGAAACTAATAGGTGTACAGATGAAACAAATTCTTTATTTATTATAGATTTAGTTTATCGTTAGGGTAAATACAATGCAAATTGCTTAATATTTTTGTCTGTCTAAATGAGTCAGATTTGTTTTATTTAAGAAAAAGTTGTACAAACTAAAAAAAAAACATAGCGTTAATAACTTTAGTTGAAAGTTTGGTTTGAAATGAAATTTAAGGATGAATAGGAGAGTTCAAGAAAGTGTTTTCTGTCATCAGAATTATAAATTTAGGATTACATATTAGAGATAGTTTTTAATTTTTTTCTTCTCTAAAATTTGTGGTTCTCTCATTAAAAAAAAATGATTGTCTTGATTGAGAGAAACTATATATGAAAGTTTGTGACAGACACAGAATTTTTATGTGGATTATAAATTTAAGTTTATATTTTTAGTTGTAGTTATTAATCGTTTTTTTTTTTAATTCGTGTCTTTTCATCAAAATTGTCCATTTGTCTTCATTCAAGAAAACAAAATTGCCAAAGTTTTTTCTTTTTTTTTTAAATACAGTTCTTATATGGATTCTGTGTGATAATTGTGATACAGTTTTTTGTTTTTATTTTACTATATACATAGCAAAGACAAGAAATAAAGTTTATATTAAAATATCTAAGATATTCATAATATTGTTCGGTTTAAAGAACGTTTGTTTTGTTGTTACAATAATACAAAGCCAGTTTTTTTTTTGCCTCATCTCGAATGCCATAACTTCCAAAGATAATTATCTTGCACGGATAATAAAGAGAATCCAGAACTGATTAGATATGCAAAATTGTTTTATTTTTTTTAGTGACTGACTGATCTCTTTTTCCGTCAGAAACATTACAAAATTCCTATTTACTTTTGAATGAAGTACAAATTTTTAGTTAGTTAAAAAAGAAATGTAAACTTAAATTATTTGCCTTATTTAACCGTAGTTGGATATTTGCTTTGAGTTGAACTGCATTAATAGGGGTTGTAGGTGAGGATAAGGTGGGCTTGAAATTTAAAAATACTACGTATTAAAGTCTTGCTGACTCTTTTCTTTTATAATAGTTTTTCATCTAACGGAGGCGTTAGATGACCTAACTGATGTAAACTCTTAGAATCACTTATGCTTGTAAGTGCACTTCTGTTGTAAATGAACTAAAGGATTTTATGTGCAATTTAATTTTCCCTCTAATTTGAAATAAAGGTTTCACATTAATTTGTTTCGTTTTATAATGTTCCTTCATTAATAGGTGCCAAATTATAAAGAAAAAAGACTAGGAAAGATGAGGGATTTCTATAAATGTAGAGTATGTTCAGAGTCTTCTATTTTTTTCCCATTTATAAGACGAAAATAAATTAGACTCGGCTAGGTTACACCAAATTTTATTGTAGTAAATTCAATTATAACTTGCTGGTAACGACGCAAAAAAAAGGGAACACAAAAAAGATATGTCGAGGAATTCGCAAATTTGTGGTGTTTTGAGGTTAGATATTACGATGTAGGTGTCCTATCTAGGCAGTCTTTAATCTGTGATCTAAATTTTTATTAAATAGGTTTTGTGTGATATTTTTCTGTTGTGTTTATGCAATTAATAAATTATTAAATTGAATTCGTATTTTGATTAAATACCTTGAGGCCTGAATTTTCATAAGATTAAACTAAAAATAATTTGGAAGCCCATGAAATAGAATTTTAGTGGCGCCACCTAGTAATGTTTTTGTTAATTTATGAGCTAATAAACATAACCTATAATTTTGTTATTTGAGTTAAAGTGAATTAAGTGAATATATTTGTGTAAATAAGAAGAAAGAATGGATACTAAACCACAGAAAATGCCGAAAGTGGCAAAGGTAATACATAACAATAATAATAAATTCGATAATATACAGCAAATTTTGAAATTCAGGTCAAAAACAAGGCCCCCGCCGAAATACAAATCACAGCGGAGCAGCTCCTCAGAGAAGCCAAAGAAAGAGACTTGGAAATTCTACCGCCACCGCCGAAACAGAAAATCTCGGACCCCGCTGAGCTAGCCGACTACCAACATCGCAGGCGCAAGCAATTCGAAGACAACATAAGAAAGAATCGGACTGTCATGTCCAATTGGATTAAATATGCGCAATGGGAAGAATCTCAGAAGGAGATTCAACGTGCCAGGTCCATCTACGAGCGAGGACTAGACGTCGACCACCGCAACATAACGCTATGGTTAAAATATGCCGAGATGGAGATGAGAAACCGCCAAGTTAATCATGCAAGGAATTTGTGGGACAGAGCAGTGACGATTCTACCTCGGGTAAATCAATTCTGGTATAAGTACACCTACATGGAGGAGATGCTGGAGAATGTCCCGGGATGTCGGGCCGTTTTCGAAAGGTGGATGGAGTGGCAACCGGATGAGCAAGCCTGGCAAACGTACATCAACTTTGAATTACGTTACAAGGAAATCGACAGGGCCAGGCAGATCTATGAACGGTTCGTAATTACACATCCCCAGGTGAAACATTGGATTAAATATGCACGTTTCGAGGAGAATCACGGCTTCATAAATTCAGCTCGGAGTATTTACGAGCGCGCAGTGCATTTTTATGGTGACGATCATCTAGATGAGAAACTCTTTATTGCATTTGCCAGATTCGAAGAAAACCAGAAGGAGCATGATCGCGCAAGAGTTATTTACAAGTATGCATTGGATCACATACCGAAAGAGAACGCTAAGGAATTGTACAAGGCCTACACTATACACGAGAAGAAGTACGGAGATCGAAGTGGGATTGAAGACGTGATAGTTTCGAAACGCAAGTTTCAATACGAACAGGAGATTCTACAAAACCCGACGAATTACGACGCGTGGTTCGATTACTTACGACTCATAGAAACGGAGGGTGAATTCGAAGTGGTCAGAGAAACTTACGAGAGAGCCATCGCCAATGTCCCCCCGACGAAAAACAAGCAATTCTGGCGCAGGTATATCTACCTCTGGATCAATTATGCTTTATTTGAAGAGCTCGAGGCAAGCGATTATGACCGTGCAAGACAAGTATACAAAGCGTGCTTGGAACTTTTGCCCCATAAAACCTTCACTTTTTCGAAAATCTGGCTGCTTTTCGCGCAGTTTGAAATACGACAGAAAAATCTGAGCGCCTGCCGAAAGATTCTTGGAACCGCCATCGGAATGTGCCCCAGGGATAAATTATTTCGGGGATACATCGACATCGAAATACAACTGCGTGAATTCGATCGCTGTCGAATTTTATATCAGAAATTCCTGGAGTTTGGCCCGGAAAATTGCGTCACTTGGATGAAATTCGCCGAGTTAGAGACCTTACTCGGAGACTATTCGAGGGCACGTGCTATTTACGAGCTCGCCATAAACCAGCCTCGCCTTGACATGCCCGAGTTACTCTGGAAGTCCTACATCGACTCTGAAATAGCGCAAGACGAAACCGAAAACGCAAGGCAATTATATGAGCGGTTACTGGAACGTACGGTGCACGTAAAAGTCTGGCTGTCCTATGCAAAATTCGAGTTAAATAACACCAACACCGAAGACAATCTCAATGTACTTCTGGCGAGGAGGGTGTATGAAAGAGCAAACGACAACTTGAAGAATTGCACGGAGAAGGAGGCCAGGGTTTTGCTGCTGGAGAATTGGAGGGACTTTGAAAACGCTCACGGCGACGATTCTTCTAAAGAAAACGTAAGCAATAAGATGCCCCGGAGGATTAAGAAGCGGCAAAAGATCATTGACGAGGATGGCACCGAGCAAGGTTGGGAGGAGGTGTTCGATTACATATTTCCTGAGGATGAAGCGAGCAGACCGAATTTGAAACTCTTGGCTGCCGCCAAGAACTGGAAGAAACAAGCGGACAATCTCGAAATAAGAAACGATGACGCCAGTGAAAGTGCGCAAGAGGAAATTGTAAATAACGAAACTTAATTATTGCAGTTTAGGAAGGAAGGACATGGTAGGATAAAGCAGTTATTTTTTTTTTAATAATGTTATTCTTTTGTATTACATTAAAAAAATAGTCCAATTTGTAACAGTCCTCGAATTAAGTAATTAATTCATTTCATTTAAACTTAATGTTAAATGGTTCCGGCCATAGAACATGAAATGAAAAAGCGTAATTCAAAAGTGAAATTAATTATAAAATTTAAATAAATAATTTGGTAACAGAAAAGAATAATTAAGTATTTTTACTACCTACACGTAACTATTCTGCATTTCAAAGAAATGCTTGCAATTTTATGATTAGTTGCATGAAGAGTGATCTTTTTTGTATGCAAGTGTGTTTTTGGTAATGGCACTGGACAGAATTATTTATAGTGATCGGAGGTGGGACTTCAAAAAAGAAAAAAAAACATAAATAGTTGTACTTGTGAATTCATAAATAAATTTTAAATTCCACCGAGGTTTATTGTCCTTTCTTTGCTTTGGCTTTTGGTGTTGAATAGTTGTCATTAAAAAAAATAATAATAATAAGAGAGAGAGATGATAAATAACTTCGTGTTAGTTAAATAAAATCGTAAAATTATGCAATACATCAACTAATAAGAGAATTGAAATAAAAATGTATCTAATTATAATAATATTATATACAGGTGACACATCAGACCCGTAATTCCAATGATTTCGTTGTTATGAATGAAATATACAAAAGTTGTAGAGTCTGTGTTGTAAAATTATTAAGTAATCGAAGAAGCAGGATGTTTTCTGAAGCATTAAAACTAAAGATTTTGATTTTTTTAAGTTAATTTAATTCAATTTACGAGTAATTACAAAATATTGTCAAGCTTGCCTGCAATGCAGTAGCGTATAACTGGTTGCATACCTATAATAACTAAATTTTTTCAAAAAAGAAATACTTTTGTGTTAAGCTAAGCTGAATAATTTTTGACAATTACGTAATAACTTAATTAATCAGTCCTTTCTTTTTTTGTATATTTCTCATATAAAAAATATTTCAGTTATTTAAGTGCAAATACACCAGCGTATAATGGGTAGCATTATACGCTGGTGTATAGCATAATTTTAAAGCGTCGATAAAAATATATTGTTGAGTTAAGCCGTGTAAAATATTTTTTAATGATTATTTAACAACTTAGAAGAAAAATTTCTTCTCTGTAGTACATTTGAAGAGCATCCACGAAAAATTTTTTAAGTCCAAAAAGTTCGAGTTGGGTATGGAATCAAGGGCTTTATTATTGAGTTGAATCGTCTGATGAGGTTCAACTAGTTCATTTCTCGTGTAATATATTTGGAATTAATAAAACAGACAATGCAACTCAATAATAAACCCTTGATTCCATGTCCAACTCGAATTTTGTAATTTTTGACTTATCAAGTTTTGCGTGAATGCTCGTCGTTTGTTCATATAAAAAGAATAATTTGATTCAAACACCTGAACTTCATGTTTGCTCGCAATGCACGAACGTATAATTGGTTGCATATCTACAATCACTAAAATCTCCAAAAAAATTATAAAATTATATATTTTCAAAAAAAAAAGATATTGTTGACTTAAGGCATCTAAAATATATTTTTTTTTATAATTACAAAATAACTAATTAAAGTGTCCTTCCTTTTTAGATATTACTCCACAAACAAAAACAACGCGCAATACATCAGCGTATAATGGGTTGCATACCTACAGTAACTTACAATTTCAAAAAATAAATATATTGTTGAATTAACCCGTGTTGAATATTTAGAATTGAAGTTAGTATACTTTTCTTTAATTCTCTGAAATTGTAAATAGATTTTGTCTATTTTTAACATCACAATTCAAATAATAAGCTTAATAGTTGCAATAACCTTACGTACCGTTTTTGAAGACGTTGTCCCATTTTCCTCAAGCCCAAGAGATCACTCAAGACGCAGAAATGTCCCGTTTTGAAAGTCTTAGTCGTAAATGTCCCATTATAAAGAACGTAGTCGTAATTAAGCCATATTTTCAGTTTGATCCAGTGATACCAACCCTATTTTTTAACAGTAGATCTACTGCTTTTTCAAATTTGTGCTATGTGTTTTTTAATTATTTACCATCAAGTAGGTTGTGATTTTATTTTCTTAGGTTGGCTGTTGAATTAAAATTAGACAAATAAATTTCATCTCATGATAATATATGCCAAAGTCAGCCAAAATGTGACACTTCAAATCAGATAGATCGGCCGGTGTTGTCAGCTGTCAACTTTAAGAAATATCCGTTTTTATTTAGTAAGTTAATTCTACAAGTCAAATTGTTATGTAAATAATTCACAATAAATAAACATGTATATCAATTTTCCCAATGAAAAATATCAAGTATGTAAATTTGGATGTGAATACTCCTTATGACGAAAAGAAAATATTGCAACATTGCTTCATTTGTAGTAACCTTAAAATCAAAATTAAAATGACTTTGATTCTCAAAGTTTAGTTACTTACATAAGTACCACTTTTTCCCTAAAGTTTCATGGCATACTTCGATGGTAAATAAATAAAAAACAGATATTAGAAACTTCAAATTTTCTGTTTTTTTTACACAAAACGCTTTTGAACGCCAATCATTATTATCCATGACATTTTTTGAAACATAATTATAAAATTCTACGTATTTTTTAAATTATCCGTATAGATGGTTCTCATCATAACTTTCTCGGCTAAGTATGATGATTATACTTCGGGTGTTTGTATTTTTTATCGAATTTTTTGTTTAATTTTTCAAGGTCGTCCCGTCCCATTTTTAAATGAAAAATTAATGGTCACTTTATTTATAGTGCAGAAGAAAAATAATAATTACAGACAAATTCCGAGCCGCCGCGCAACTACACACAAAGAATCGCCCAAAATAGAGCCACGGATGGCATTTCCAAAAAGAGAAAACCGAGTTGGAGAAGAGCGTCCAGCGAACGAGAGTAATTTTCCAGCACCTACAACAGAAATAAAATAAAGTGCGTTGGCTCCGGCATTATTTTATTATTATTCCGAGTTTTCTCATCGATCGTTGAACCTCCTCCTCTCGCATTAATTTCGGAACCGCACGCGGATTCCTTTCTCTTTCCAGTTTTATTAGCATAGACGTTAAAATTTAAAAACGTGACAGTCCGGAATAATTATTAGGTCTGCACTAGTGCACGGAACTCCCGAAAGAAATCACACAAAATGTAGAGTCTTCTCCGATTTTATCTAATTTAAACAAATTCCTATCAAGCTCCAGGAAATCCATTATTGACCGACCATGTTGATGCTATAATTATAATTTAAATAAAGATATAAATTTCAAGAAGAAATCTGCGTCTTGGCCCTGAGCCTAGCACGTTAAATTTGCTACAAAAAAGTACCATATACTTTCAATTATTGTATCAAACAAACCTTGAAATACAATGGTATGAAGATGGGCAGGAATCAAAAAAAATAATATTAATTGCGAGAAATCTTCAGTTGCTTCAATTTTCTGATGTAGCTAAAAAGAAACCACCATCAAACATAGGTAGTCGGCTCCTGGGCCCAGTACACGTTAAGTTTGTTACGAATAGAAACACCAGCAAATTTCTTTTAATTAATCACTTGAATAATTAAAGCAAAAAATAAAGTAATTGGTGGACTTAATTTAGTTCGAGCTTAAATGTTAACAATTCGTATGTTTAAACAATTGACTCTCTTGCCTCTTTCTCTCTCTCTCTCTCTACCATTTGAGATATTCTAGTTATGTATGTAGATATGGAAAGCGTACGTGTGACTACAAAGGGGCGTCTGGGCCCATCACACATTAAAATTAGTTATCGATCAAGTTCAATCTCTGGAAGAGATGTAGATAAAGCTTCATCATTCTCTTTACCAGACACATTTTAAATAAGTTGCTCTCCTTTGTTTTTACTATCCGCCAACCCTCTCTCTCTCTATCTTTCTTTACGTTCGAGATATCCGAGGTATGTAGCGTTCATGGCTGGGTACGAAGGGGCGCCTGGGCCCATTGCACGTTATATTTATCACATTTTTAATCATAAAAGAAACATTGTTTTCAACAGAAATTCAGGCTTTAAAATTTTTTCGAGGTATGTGGCGTTCGTGTCCTGGGTACTAAGGAGCGCCTGGGCCCATTACCCGTTATATTTGTCATTTGTCACATTTTTAATCATAAAAGAAGAAACAGAAATTCAGGCGTTGAAATTTTTTTGAGGTATGTAGCGTTCGTGTGCTCGGTACTAACGGGCTCCTGGGCCCATTACACGTTATATTTGTCACATTTTTAATCGTTAAAGAAACATTGTTTTCAACAGAAATTCAAAAAATAAAAATTTCTTGAGTATCGCCAACGTAAGACTTGTGAATTGGTCGGCCAGAAGAAAATATTATTAATTAAATAATCGATTTTCACTTTTTTCTCTATGCATTTTTCTCTGTAACATCTAAGGTATCCCAATATTATAGTCGCGGTATTAGTTTCTGAGTGCGAAAGGGTGCCTGGGTCCGTTACACGTTAAATTTGTCATCAAGTTTTGGCACGCGCCAAATACGAATGAACCGTCGCGAACATAGAAAACGAGACATCTCCTACAACTTTTAGTTTCTTTTAAATGCCTCGTTTTTTATGCTCGCGAGTGTACTGTTTTTTTTTTATCGTTGGAGGCAGGAAATGATGATAAGAAACATTCCCCAATCTCTTTACGAGTCTTATTCTAAATGGTTAAGTTGTTTCTAGGGAAAAGAAACGACGTCTGGGCCCGGTACTTGCTAAATTTGCCACTACTTATAATTATTTATCACTTTTCCTATCCACTCCTCTCTGTCTATCTGTTTAGTTATCATATAAAATATCTGTACTCAACGAAAAAGTCGACTTGATGGGCCTAGCGTTTTCAAATCGGTTGTAGAAATTCCCCTAAACCTCCGTTCGATTGTGGATAAGTGGATTAGAATAGGGCCAATTTACGATTTTTCAACCCGTCAGCTCGACACAGCTTTAAATAGAGAGGGAGAGGGAAGTCGCTTGGGCCCATCACACGTTAAAATTGTCACCGAAGTTAGACATACGCAAAAAATATGTGCTGCTGCGATTGTTTCATCGATCAAATCTTATGGGGAAGATAGTATATAATAAAAAAAGTCATTGTTGCTGTAACTAGAAAAAATAATTAATTAAGTTAATTGATTGAAAGAGTCTTGGAGGGCATGGTAGGTAATTAAGCGTTCTCCAATCTCTTTACGAGTCATATTTTAAGTAATTAAGTTGTTTTTCCCTACACAGAAACGGCGCCTGGGCCCGTTACACGGTAAATTTATTACTAAACTTGCACAAAATATGGTTTTTTCTATTCACCATCTCTTCCTATATACTTACCAAAATAAGAAATCCCAATCGCAGTTAACGAAAAAGTCGATTTGTTGGGTCTAGTGTTTTTTATTTGGTCCTTTCGATTCAAGTGGTTGGGAACAGCGGCAATCGACGATTTTGCAACGCGCCAGCTTAGATTCGAGGGAGGTGGGCAGCTCGCCTGGGCCCACTACACGTTAAAATTGTCACTAAACTTAGACGTACGCAAGAAATATGTGCTTTCGATTGTTTTATCGACCAAATCTTATAGGGATAGGGTAGATAAATAGAAATATGAAATATTATTGTTGCTTTAACTTCCGGTTGTTGTATTGTGAAAGTCTTGGAGGAGATGGTAGGTAAACGTTCTCCAACCTACTTACGAGTTATTTTTTAAGTAATTTGCAAGTAGGGACGTTGGTTTTCCCTACAAATAGGCGGCGCCTGGGCCAGTGATACGGTAAATTTGTCACAAAACTTGCACAAAATTTACTCTTTTTTTTCTGTTAACTATCTCTCTCTAAACTGCAATTGTCACGGTAGAGCAACACCGTTTTCAAAAGCAGGCCTGAGTTATCGCGTAGGAATATCAGACCTCGGGGTATTAACTTTCAGTCTGGGGACTACGACTTTTTTTTCTGTTAACCATCTCTCTCTAAACTGCAATTGTCGCGGTGGAGCAACACCGTCTTCAAAAGTAGGCCTGAGTTATCGCGTAGGAATATCAGACCTCGAGGTGTTAACTTTCAGTCTGGGGACTACGGCGCAAGCATAATTTAAGTTAACTTAAAATAGTGAATTTCTGCGCTGGATCGTACTTCAGATGAATCAATTTTTAAGTCGGGGTATTCTCCCACCTACTGAATCAGACCTGTATGAAGTGGGCGTTGGCTAAAGTGAACACAGCTTGGATTGGAAAAAACACTCGCCGGGACCCATAACATATTAATATTTTCACCAAACTTAGACATATGCAAAAAAATATGTGCTTTCATTTGTTTTATTGATCAAATTCTGCATAGTTTAGAGAAGATGGTTGAGAATAAAAAAATAATTGTTGTTTTAACTTTTTAACTTCCGTTTGCCATGAATAAGTAGCCGCACAAAATATTTAGACGCTAATAAATATTGGTGGTTCTTGTAGCGTAAAGCGGAGTAAATAAATTAATTGTTGGAATATAATTTAATCCGAAGATGAGTCATAAACCTTCCCTACTCTTCGTCGGGCTTCGCCCCTCCGCGACGGCCACCGTCTGATGCGCGCAATGTCGATCCATCGCCGAGCAGCGAAACGAAGAACCATTACACGTACAACGACCGTAGTGAACGTAGCTTGTTTTCCGAGAAAGATTGCATATTTTTTTATTTTTTCGAGCACCCCCCGTTTACCTCACTCAAACCAAATAATTAGTAGGGTAAGTGATTTGGAGTTATTTTGGGGAAAATCGGGGTTTTTCAAAACGTCGAACACCGCGCACTCGCCAGCCGCATACTTTTTAGGGTGCGGTTAACAATTTTGTATTCGCTTTTTCAATAACGGTATTTATTCAACTTGTTCACTCACCACTTTTCAATTAATTATTATTAAAAAGAAAAACAACAGCACGCTAAATATGACGGTTATTTAATTAAATCCAATTAGTTTTTTTTTTCTTCAAACGTTTTTAATGCAGTTGTTGATTTCGTTGTTAAAGTAAAACCAGTTCGTAAAGATAAACCTTCGTACGTATACCTACTTAATTTTTTTTTTTTGGGTAGGAAAAAGAGACGGGATACGTTTGTTAATAATAAAAACGTTGAAATGAATAATTAATGAATTAATAAGTAACGGAAACGCACAGGGAATCGTTTTGAAAGAGAAAAAAAGCCTTGACATTAACCTTCACGTTTCAATATCAGTAAAATCCGAAAGCGTTGAACTTTTGTTGCTTTTTCTTGGCCAGTTTGGTTGATTATCGATTTTAAAAGTGGCCATTGTTGGACCTTTGCACATTGGCAAATATGCATGCGTTAGGAAAATAAATTGGACTTAATTTGGTCATCCAAACGTTTCGGAGATACTTGTATGGTTTTGATTTCTGCAGATGAGTCAGACCGGCAAATTTTTTTTTTTAATAGGAATGCAAAATAAAAAATGCAAGTAAAATATGTGGAACTTTTCTCTTAATATTAATCGAAAAAATATCAAAAAAACATTCGCAACTTGTCTTTCAATAATATTAAAAAGAAAAACATGAAATTAACGCGAATTATTTTTTTTTATTTTTCTTATACAGGGTTATTCGAAATAGTCTTCCGGTATTTCCAGAGATAATGTCACCTTTGTACATATTTTTTTATCAGAGTGAATAGTAAAGAGTAACCGTACATAACACAGGGTGATTCGCTAGCTCTCTTACAAACTGGCGCGATTTAAATTTTTTATTTTTCTTATACAGGGTTATTCAAAATAGTCTCGCGATATTTCCCGGGTTAATGATACTTTTGTACATATTTTTTTTTTATCAAAGTGAATAATAGAGAGTAACAGTACATAATACAGGGTGATTCTCTAGCCTTCTTATAAACTTTGACGCGAATTAATTTTTTTTATTTTTCTTGTCTAGGGTTATTCAAAATAGTCTCCCGATATTTCCCGGGTTAATGATACTTTTGTACATATTTTTTATCAGAGTGAATAATAAAGAGTAACGGTACATAATACAGGGTGATTCGCTAGCTTTCTTACAAACTTCGGCGCGAATTATTTTTCTTATACAGGGTTATTCAAAATACTTTCCCGATATTTCCAGGGATAATGATACTTTTGTACATAATTTGTACTCTGAATGACCGCAAATGTTGCCGCGTATTAACAAATGTTATTTCACTTGTTATTATTCTTCATGTCAAAAAAATTTTATTCGCACTTTAAGTCTATCAATAATATTTTTTTAAAAATTAATAAAATAAACGAGGATTTAAATTTTTATTTTTCTTATACAGGGTTATTCAAAATAGGTTTCCGGTATTTTCCAGGTGATTCGTTAACCTCTTTATAACTTCGGGCAAATGGAAGTCGATGCAACTTTATGAAAAAAAAATATCTTATCGACGTGAGCCAGATTTGCTTTTGTTTAGTTTATTAAATTAAAATTTATTTATTATTAATAATATTTTAAAAATTAATAAAATTAACGAGGATTTAAATTTTTATTTTATTATACAGGGTGATTCAAACTTGTCTTCCGGCATTTTTAGGGCAAGTGGAACATCAAAAAATAATCGTAACCTTTTTACGTATTATAGGGGCTATTCTGAATCGAGTACGTTAAATTCAAAAGTCTGTTGCTATGGTAACAACCGATCGTAAAGCTTTTTGATTGGTTGTTACCATAGCAACAGTCTGTTAAATTTAACGTACTCGAAACGGAATAGCCCCTTATATCTTATACAAAAGTGAATAATAAGGAGTAAGTGGATAGGTGGTAACAATGCGTAATACAGGGTGATTCGCTGGCCTCTTTACAAACTTTGGGAAACAGAGGTTTATTTCAGTAATTTCATGAAAAAAAAAAAAAAACATCCTTTTCAACGTGGGCCCGATTAATTTTTGTAGTCGTTAGTGATTTTGTTTTTTTTTTTTTAAACAAAAATACGGCATATTTATTAACAAATATTATTTCAGTAATTATTTATATCAAAAATTTATTCAGTTTTTCAGTAACAATATTTTAAAAAATTCATAAAATTAATGGGAATACAGGGTGATTCAAAATAATCTTGCGTATTTTAATAGAAATAGATTTAAAAAATAAGGCTCTTTTTACAAAGCATACTAAATAATAGTGATATTGATGCTTTATTGTCCATATTATACAAAGTAAAAGTACAGACTCGTCAATGTATATATATATACAAATGTAATACTCCTAGGTAGTTACAATACCTAATACAGGGTGATACGATAGCCTCTTCACACACTTTGCAAAACAAACAAAAGTAGGTGTAATTTCGTGAAAAAATAAGAATCAAAACATCTTACCGTTCTGGTCCCGACTTGCTCTTGTTTAGAACTTAACAGTAATTTTAGTTTTTTGAATGACTGACAATGCAGTGTAAAAAAATAACAAATGCGAAATATTGAAGTGTACAGACAATGAGGAAATAAACAATACAAAACTCAAATTATGAAATGATGACAGGTGTTTAGGTGTTAACTCCGTAAAAACCTCATAAACTTTCATTTGCCAAGGTTAAGGAATTGGTATCACTGTATATTAGCACTTTGGAGTCAAAATGGCGGTATCATTGCGATCAGCTTGATTTGATGGGTCGCATCGCGGGTCTATCGCAAGCGGTTTTCAAGTAGTTTTCATTTGTTTTTAATGGTGCAATTTGGCGACCAATCAAGAGAGACACGTGCGTGATGCGACCCAGCAATTCAGGCTAGAATTTACTCGGGAACTCAAAAATGCATTGAAACGTGGCGTAATTTTTGATTTCTTGTAAGATCCGGAAGATATTGCGATGTTTTTTTTTAATCCCCCTTCCCTCTTTAACTCCCCTCACTCTGAGAAAAAAAATGTATAAAAAAGTGATCTTATTTTTTAATGTGCAATTCACCCTGAAGGTACCGGGAAGCTATTTTGTAACACCCTGTATATTAAATTATGTTAACCTCATCACTGAAGCTTTTTTAATTTTTTTTTTTTTGCTTTAATTCGTAACGTCTTTACTTC
Source organism: Prosopocoilus inquinatus (assembly GCA_036172665.1). Taxonomy (NCBI): domain Eukaryota; kingdom Metazoa; phylum Arthropoda; class Insecta; order Coleoptera; family Lucanidae; genus Prosopocoilus; species Prosopocoilus inquinatus. The sequence goes on along the minus strand of CM069871.1, from coordinate 7,879,976 downwards.
TTTGTCGTTGGTTCGGTTTCATAATCGAAATAAAGGAGACTTTAAAATTAAAAGAGTTACAGTCAGATGTCAAAACAAATGCGAAAACCTAGTTATTTGCACATCAGAATGTGGCTTTCATTTTATTAAAGTCTCCTTTATTTATTTCGATTATGAAACCGGGCCTTATTGGCATGAAAGTTGACACGTCATTTCGAATAGATTGGGAAAGTGGGCGGTCCTAAAGTTGGCGCGTAATTTGAAACGGAGTCTGTTGCATGGGTTAGGCTAAAGAAACTGAAAATACTCGCGCTCCACTGAAAACTTTTGCTTATTACCAAAACTTATGATGAAAAGCTAAAATAAAATAATTTCGCTTGTGCTTATTTTATGTAATTAGTTAATTTATTTGTGCTTTAAAAAAAATGTAGAAAATTCTTGTCTTTGCTGTGAAGTGGATCCATTCGCACGTCAACAAACTGTTAACAAACATAACCTAGCAAAATAATAAAATAATTGTAATATGAGTAATGAGTTCGTCAAGTTTTTTTCCGAGCCAATATATGTACAAGATACCAACTTATAGAACTAAGAGTTGTTGTTGAGACGATTGTCGTTATCTTAACATTCTTCATTGTTAGGTTATGTGTACGTTTAATTGGTACATAACGAAATTATTTCAGTATAACCTCGTATGATTTTTTTTGTGACCCTTTCTTTAATTATACCGGTCGTTGTTGCGAAGTGTGAACATACAGAGTCGGTTGACAACAGTATGTTATTGAATAACGGAAATACTTCTCGTTGCTCACTGGCATCGATCTGTACTTTCGAATGCGAAATTAACTATTAGAAAGGTATTATAATTGAACACTTTGCGAAAACTAGTTAAAGCATCATCTGCGATTTGTTGCAATCTTCGTGTACGGATTGATCACTGATTTACGCGCTTAATTACTTAACGAACGTAAAAAAATTTCAAATTAGTAACCTTGTTATTGCAAACAGACCTTATCTTATCGGGCTTCGTTCTAATCACAAGAAAGTCCGTAAGCTGATTCACTCGGATTACAAAGACGACCATTTTATATGTATGTATACACCGCATGTAGCAAAATATGTGTACGTACTTTAAAGCCAAGAGCAAGAAACAGATACTTAGAATATCTCGTTGGCCTCATTATTTATTTTATCTATGAAACGCTTTCGGCGTATTAAGAACACGTACACGCCCCATTTTTTTTTTAAATCGCTTTTCAAGAAATACCACTATCCTGATCCTGATTATTTCAATTCAAGAAACTCAGCCGACCGGATGTGAGACAGCGAAAGGCCGGATGGAGCGAAGGAAACATGCGATTATCACCTTATGAATTTTAAGAAGCAGAGCCTGAGTTTTTATTAAATTTATTTTTAGCGCGTTTTCGTTCATCCACTCCGTCTTAAAATAGGCTGTTCGTTTAAAAATCGAATCGTATGCGATGCCTTTAGTAGGCAAATAATGTTCAGGGACGCGACGAACGAACGCACTAGGAATAATAAAGTTAATACTCGCTTAAAGCTGTTGTAGAATTTATTAAAAAAAAAAAAAAAAAGATAAGGACTCTCCAATAAAACGTGAAAATGTGTTGTGGTCTTATCCGTTCTGATCACCATAACAAGCAGGCGGCTAAGCAAACACAAGAATTCGATGCATACCCCATCTACTCGTTACAGCGGTCAAAAATGCTTAGGCTTAAGCCAATTTAATTTTTTATTGGGAAGACATTAATTTTAATTCTGACTTTATATGCATAGTTAACTTCAAGAGACTCCTTGACGTATTCTAAAAATCAAGGACGGGTAATATTCACCCCCGCTCTCCTGGAGGGGGGGGGGAATTCGTTCCCTACTACGTTTCCCTCTTCGGTATACGTAGATGTCCGTCTGGTCTTCCCCTCTTCGCTTCCATTTTTGATATACAGATGTTGGAACTGGAGTTAGCGATTTCTTTTCTTTCAAAAATTCAAAGATGGGTGGTAATATCCCCCCCCCCCTCAACGGGGGATTCGTTTACGCCCACACTTCGCTTCTCCATCTTTGGTACATAGATGTCCGTCTGGTCTTCCCCACTTCGCTTCCATTTTTGGTAAATAGATGTCGGAACTGGAGTTACCGATTTCTTTCCTATTCAAAAATTCAAAGACGGGTGGTAATATCTCCCCCCCCCCCCTCATCGGGGGATTCGTTTACACCCTCACTTCGCTTCTCCATCTCTGGTACATAGATGTCCGTCTCGTCTCCCCCACTTCGCTTCCATTTTTGGTAAATAGATGTCGGAACTGGAGTTACCGATTTCTTTCCTATTCAAAAATTCAAAGACGAGTGGTAATATCTCCCTCCCCCCCCCTCATTGGGAGGATTCGTTTACGCCCTCACTTCGCTTCTCCATCTCTGATACACAGATGTCCGTCTCGTCTTCCCCACTTCGCTTCCATTTTTGGTAAATAGATGTCGGAACTGGAGTTACCGATTTCTTTCCTATTCAAAAATTCAAAGACGAGTGGTAATATCTCCCCCCCCCCCCCCTCATTGGGAGGATTCGTTTACGCCCTCACTTCGCTTCTCCATCTCTGATACATAGATGTCCGTCTCGTCTTCCCCACTTCGCTTCCATTTTTGGTAAATAGATGTCGGAACTGGAGTTATCGATTTCTTTTCTATTCAAAAATTCAAAAACGGGTGGTAATAACCCCCCCCCCCCCCTTATCGGAGTATTCGTTTACGCCCCCATTTCGCTTCTCCATCTTTGGTACATAGATGTCCGTCTGGTCTTTCCCACTTCGCTTCCATTTTTGATATACAGATGTCGGAACTGGAGTTACCGATTTCTTTTCTATTCAAAAATTCAAAGACGGGTGGTAATATCTTCTCCCCCCCCTCATCGAGGGATTCGTTTACGCCCCCACTTCGCTTCTCCATCTTTGGTACCTAGATGTCCGTCTGGTCTTCCCCACTTCGCTTCCATTTTTGGTAAATAAATGTCGGAACTGGAGTTATCGATTTCTTTTCTATTCAAAAATTCAAAGACGGGTGGTAATATCCTCCCTCCTCCCCTTCTTATCGGGGGATTCGTTTACGCCCTCATTTCGCTTCTCCATATTTGGTATATGGATTTCCGTTTGGTCTTCCTCACTTTGCTTCACCATTTTTGGTACATAGATGTCCAAACTAGAGTTATCGTTTTTTTTTTATTTAAAAATTCAAATGTGGGTAACGTCTTCTCCCTTCCTTGAGGGATTCATTTGCGCCCCCACTTGGCTTCACGATTTTGGGTACATAGATGTTCGTCTGGTCTTCTCCCACTTCACTTCCATTTATGGTACGTAAATGTCCGAACTGATCGATTTTTTAAAATTTCTTCTTTTCCAAAAATGATTTTTTTTTAATCGATTACAACACCAGTCAAAATTACGACGACGTTTCTACTGTTCCTTAACATATTTTGGAATGTCAGTTTCTTAAAAAATTCAAATAGGCAAGGAGTGCATGCTTTTCTTGTTCTGTGTGTTGTGGTGACTACGTTCTCCACAAACCAACGATAGTTTTTTAATTGTGGCCGGCTTCTAAAATATTCTTTCCCACTTACTGTCCTCTGTCTACAAAAATTTAATCTGGAAGAAAAGTGGGGAGAACCAAAGGAGGAAGGACGTTTGTTTCATCAAGCCTTTCGAGTCTTCAAAGTCTTTCAAATTCGGGGTTTCAGCTAAAAGAAATGTGTTGTAGATCAAATGCGATCACAAGAAGATGATTTTGCTATCAGAAGATTTTCCACAAAATGACGCTGACGATGGCAGTTTTCCTTTCGTTTTTTTTTTTTACTTTTTCCTAAAGAAACCTTGAAACTAAGAGCGTTTTCGACTGATTGCTCGGGTACGCTCTCTGAGAGTATCTCCATCTTGTTTTAACGACCTGTAAAAACAGAGAGGATGGGGATACTCTCAGAGTACACCGGAGTGGTCTATCGTCAAAAATATCATTTAGAAATTAAAAAAAAATTAAGTCATACATTACATAAAGGTCTGTTTTGATTGCAATGAAGTCTTCAAGGACACACTGAACCACTGGTACTGGGCCCATTTTTAGTGTGTCAAAAACTGGGCCACCTAAATTGATGAATTTTTTAACCTTTTGGTCCAACAAGATACAGGATATCCAAGAATGGATGTAAAATGTCATTGACACTTCTACTTTTTTTCTCCGCCATTTTAAACCAACTTGTTTCTTGTACAAGATTTGATTCGATCTTTGCATGTACAGTAAATAATGGGGAGATTTTTTTTTTGGCAATGAAGTTTCTTCTTTCAGTAATAACAGAAAATTCAGAAATAATTTAGAAAATTAAAAATAATGTCAGAATCTAAAAATGACAGAAGTGCAGAAAAAAATAGAAGATTTAAAAAGAATAGAGAATTCAAAAGTTCCAGGTAGAAAATTTTAAAGCGACAAAGGATCCAAAAGTTACAAAATAATATGAAATTTTGTAGTAACAAAAAATTCGAAAATAGGAGATTAAAAATTAAAAAAAAATTGTGCGAACAACTCTATTCAATAATATAATAAAAAATTAACTTTTAGCAAAAGCAACAGATAATCTCAATGTCCCAAACTTTGATCATCTTTAGGTACTCCTAAAAGCTGAAGGTGTCCTTTTCGATTTACTTTTCCGATCAAATCCATTCTTCTTTCTCGCAGTTATCGTCAAGCTGCCTTTCTTTTATTAATTTTATTAAGCATCATCCCTTTCTCGCATATACCATTCAATTGCTGCATCATGCATAATTTGCTCCAGACTCCATACTCCTTAGGAAACTCCAGTTGAAGCCATTCATTACCATCTTTTGCAATTAATTGATCAACAGGCTAGACCAAAGCAGAAGCTTGAGAAAGATCTAAAGCAAGGTTTCCCAACCTTTTTTTTGGATTGGCTTCGAACCCCTTTCAAATGTATGTGTAAGATACACGAATAGCGTTGAATTTAAATTTTAAGAAATTGTAATGATTTATGATTCTATTTGTCTTTGTTTATTTATTATTTTAATTAAGCACCGACCGCCTTTTGTCTTTTCTTGATTTGATTTGACTTCATTTCGTATTTGGTAGTTAGTTTAATTCTCTTTTTTTTAAATGAAATACAATCCTGCAAACCTGCGGCAACCGCATGCCGCATAGTGAACATAACCTCTTTTTTCTTTTGTTCAAATTTTTGATTAAACATTCGTCGATAGTCTTGATTCGATTTGACTTACAATTAGTTGGCTCCGCTGATATAAAGGAAGAATTGTTTAACAGACTCATTCGCTCTAATTATTCATAATATTAGGAACATATAAAATAGCGACATCTTACTATCGCTTTTTGACCTAACATTGCAGTAGGATAGACAAATTGAAGCGGGATTTGCTCCTAATGAGTCCCCCATGCAAGGCGGCCATGCTTGCTGTCAAAGCATAATGAAAGATTTTAGAAAAATTTTGTGCAAATCGTTTTTGATTGCAGTGAGAACCTCGAGCAGCATCTGGACAGCTGTTTCAGCCCTGCAATCAAAAACGATTTGCACAAAATTTTTCTAAAATCTTTCATTATGCTTTGACAGCAAGCATGGCCGCCTTGCATGGGGGACTCATTAGGAGCAAATCCCGCTTCAATTTGTCTATCCTACTGCAATGTTAGGTCAAAAAGCGATAGTAAGATGTCGCTATTTTATATGTTCATCATTCTTACATCGCATTTGCAAATAAATTGGGCAAGTCGTTTTTGGTCTGCAGTGGGAATGTCGAGCTACGTTTCTGCTGAAGAAGCCCCAAGCAGGGCTGAAACACCTGTCCAGAGGCTGCTCGAGGTTCTCACTGCAATCAAAAACGATTTGCACAAAATTTTTCATAATATTAGGGTTGCTATACGTCTTTTTTTTAAGTCCCAAATCCAAAAATTGACTCACAAGATAGGCAATTGAAATTAAGCGGGTGTCCAGACAGGCCATCACCATTTAACTCATAAAAAGTACGACCAAAAATTGGAAGATAAAGTTAGGGTTGCCATTTAATAAATATTTCAGGCATTTGCAAAGAGAAAACATGAAATAACCAAAATATGAGCTTGGTGTGTTTTATAACCTCCTTGTATATAAAAATAAATACATTTTTTTACTACGGGTGATATCATTCTCGTTCGGATTTTTAAGTAGCCGCCTTGTTCTGGTTTTTAAATTTTAGAGATGGCAACCCAATGATATTAAATAATTCTTTTTTTGTATTTTTTGCTTTACATGGTGTGCACTATATTATAGAAAATGTAGGTGTTACTGTAACTGTTTTCCCCCCCTAAATATTGTTAATACCTCACTGCTGACTTCACATTTAACTCTGACACTTAAACTTCATTTTTAAATCAAAAATCAAAGCAGACGTCAACAACACGCAACGAAATTCGGAACTCAAAACGTCAAAATTTCAGGACGCAATGAAGCACCAGGTAAACGACCTCTTCTTCATTTAATTTTTAACCATTAAAATCATTATTAAAATCGCCCATTAGAAGCATACTTTGCGCGCACTAGACTGTGCCTTCTGCATATTTATTAGTTAGTTCCATTAACAAATTGCAATAATCGGAATAACAGGTTTGTTCCAACAGCAGTTTATAAATCTAAAACCTCAAATACTATAGGTGCTTTCTTTCGCTCACAAAATCGTGATCCAAACGTGTTTCATTCTTTTCTTTGAATCGCTCTATTTTTAAAACTTGTTTGGATTGAATTATCATTTATTTACAAATGAACTGTCAATCAAAAATTCAAGTCAGTTGTTTTGTTGCAATAACTGCGAAATTCAGATCCAAACTATTCGAAACACGATTCAAACTTTTAAGCGAAAGAAAGCATTTTAAATCAGGTGTACAACTTTGTTGGAAATTTGTTTTTGGCATTTCGGTTTAGAAACTGCCATTGGAGCGAACCTAAATTAAAATTTTGCAGCTAGCTTCGCGTCTGTTTCGTGGTGACGCGTTATTTTCGAACGAGACGCTTCGCTTTCAGTGAGGGTGGCTACCCCAAAAACGCCATTGTTATTTATTTTAAACGACCCCATTCTGATTGTATTAGGGGAAGGAAGAATTAGTTTGGTTCTATTTATATTTATATAAACACACCCCGGGAACAACGCGGATTTTTGTGCGTTCCGTTTCGTCCTCGTCGGGTGGGTGAAGCATGATGAGAAGTATTAAAGCACGTCGTAATTATGACTAATGAGTGCATTCGTTCATACTTTTATAATTATAAATGAATCAATGGTTTGTTTGCAGGCTGCTTGTAAAAATCACATTAGTACGCGCGATAATAAGTTTTGATAAAGCAGATGCTTGTTGTGTTCGTTGTCAGCTACGTAAATGGCTTATGGTTTATTCCTGTTTTCTGTTTGATGATACATGAATGTTATTTGTTTTTCTTTTTTTCTTTTTTGTAGTTGCGTTGTAGTTACAAGATTAGTTGGTGTCTCGTGTGGAAAAAATTATATTTCATGTCGAGCTTCGTTCGGTTGGTAACTGATAAAAGTATTTACAAAAATAGCTTTCTCGTTTTATCGAACATTCAACCCCCTATTTTAAGTTCGAGGTCGAACTTGCCTTGGTTGGCGTGATAGGAAAACGTAATGCAATGAAACGCGATGGTATTTTTGTTCATGGGGTCTTCAACGAAATAAAAAAAAGTATTTAGGTATTCGTATACAGGGTTACAACTAATTAAAGGGCCTCCATGGGTATCTCGTAAACAATAAAAGATACAAAGATCGTTAAATTACTAATGTAGCTTTTACTCCTAGTTAGGCAATGTTGCAATATTTACTTTTCATTGCGAGGTCTATTCACATTCACCTCCAAATTTCCATAATTGGCAACGCCGCTTAATCAATCTGATTTGATTGGTCACAAGTGACATTTGTCTGATTTAACATGATATCCAACTTACCAACCTAAAATCACGGCCTACTGCGATAACAAAATAGTGAAGGATTGTTTTACTATACAGGGTTACAACTAATTAGAGGGTCAGCTTGGGGATCTCGTAATCTATAAGAGATACAAAGATGGTTAAATTACAAAAAAGTTGCGCTGTTTTGGAGCCTATCAAAATATTCAAAAAAATCTTTTCTACCTCCATTCGTTTCTGAAATATCTTCAAAAAAACTGAAAATTCTAATTTTCGAAAATCTCGAATATCTTCCTTATTTATTAAAATAGAATCATGAAATTCGATATTTTTATGTTAAATTCGATGAACAATCTGATAGAGTCCGAAGAAATAGGTTAGGATTGACGGTTTCGCATGTACGACTGTCAACTGTCTTTTTTCTTATGGACGTTACCTTGGGTATTCATACCACGTGATACAAAAACAAAATCTGAATACGACCATACGACACACTTGTGCTTTTGTTTTAAAACAAAATATCAAGGTACTACAAAAGATTTTGAAGAAAAAATATCTAGTAGGCGGATGCCCGTAAACATTCAGAACTAGAACTAGAACTAGAACTCAGAAATAATAAATCTTACTCAATTATGGTATTTATTTACAGTTTTACGTAAAAAAGTACTTTTTAACGAAAATTCTTAGTAACCTAATATTTTGTTTCAAAACAGAAGCATAAATGTTCATACGGTCGTATTCAAAAATTATGTTTGCGTGACGTGCTATGAATATCTAAGGTAGCGTGCATAAGAAAAGAAACAGTTGACAGTCGTATCTACGAAACTGTCAAACCTAACCTATTTCTTCGAACTGCATTATGTTGTCCATCGAATTTAATGTAAAATCTCCGAGTTTTATGATTCCATCTTAAGAAATAAAGAAGATATTCGAGATTTTCGAAAATTAGAATTTTCAGTTCTTTGAAGAGATTTCAAAAACTAGTGAAAATAGAAAAGATTTTTTTGCATATTTTTTTTTAGACCTCAAGATAGCGCAACTTTTCTATAATTTAACCATCTTTGTATCTCTTATAGTTTACGAGATTCCCATTGGTGGCCCTTTAATTAGTTGTAACCCTGTATACAGATCCTGTGATATGTATTGGTTCACAATCAGTTTACATTTAGTATTTGCATTTTTATCTAAAGCCACGCTGATGCATCTTCAAATTTCTCCGACTTTTTGCACATTGTATTAATTTAAATTAGAGAGATAAAAAGATAAATTGTTAGTAATTTATAAGCACTGATGTTGTCTGATGTCGATTGATATTATAAGAAATGTCATTTTTATTTTTATTTTTTACACGAAATTGCTTGAATGAATTTCTATGATCTCTGTTTCGATCAACGACCCGTATGTAAATTGTTCGGAGAAAAATTTGCTCGAACTTTAATTAAATTTAAAATTAGTAATAATATACAGGGTATGTACTTAAGGCGTCGTCCTTCATACCTCTCCAGACAATGATTTTACAAAATTCAAATGAAAATTACTTTAGTATTATGCAGAACACATATTCAAGATGAAACTTTTGCAAAAAAAAAAAAAAACAAAACAAAACCACACGTCTCTAACGTAATTTGTTCGGAAAATATTCGCATTTGCTGAATAACGCGAAAACGGTTAAGATTAGACTCATGTATGATACACAAAGTCACATTAAAATTCAGTTCGGAAATCGAAAATGTAAAAATATATAGGGCGTTCCGTTTAAAATAGCGAAATGACCTAACATCCAGACCAAACGAAACACTCCGTATACACCAAACTAATTTTAAAATATGCTCCACGCGATTCGAAGAAGTAACTTTCACTTGAAACATTTTTTTTTTGTTGAATGAGTAACTAGAGAGGTATGTATGAAGCCACCTTAAGTGAAGCGACACCCTGTATATTGTTTTACTATACAGGGTTACAACTAAATGAAGGGCCACTATGGGGATCTCGTAAACTATAAGAGATACAAAGATGGTTAAATTACAGAAAAGTTGCGCTATCTTGATATCTAAAAAAAAAAACAGGCAAAAAAAATCTTTTCTATTTTCATTCGTTTCTGAAATATTTTCAGAAATTTGAAAATTCTCGTTTTCGAAAATCTCGAATATCTTCTTTATTTCTTAAGATAGAATCATAAAATTCGGTGTTTTTATATTAAATTCGATGGACAATATAATACAGTTCGAAGAAATAGGTTAGGTTTGACAGTTTCGTAGATACGACTGTCAACTGTTTCTTTTCTTATGGACGCTACCTTAGATATTCATAGCAGGTCACGCAGAAATAATTTTTGAATACGACCATATGAACATTTATGCTTTTGTTTCGAAACAAAATATTAGGTTCTAAGAATTTTTGTTAAAAAGTTTGACTGTGAAATGTCATCGACGATATACCTTCCCTTCCCCTTTAACTGCTAACTACATGGCGCATAGTGAACATAACCTCTTTTTTTTTCTTTTGTGCAAACTTTTGGTTAAACATTAGTCGATAGTCTTGATTCGATTTGACTTACAATTACATAGTTGGTTCCCCTGACCTAAAGGAAGAATTGTTTAACAGACTCATACGCTCCAGTTATTTATAATTGAATATTAAATATTTTTTTTTCGGTATTTTTGCTTTACATGGTGTATACAACATTATAGAAAATGCAGGTTTTACTGTAACTGTTTTCCCCCCTATACAGGGTTACAACTAATTAAAGGGCCACTATGGGGATCTCGTAAACTATAAGGAATACGAATACGGTTAAATTGTAGAAAAGTTGTCCTATCTTGCAGTTTAAAGAAATATGCAAAAAATCTTTTCTATTTTCATTCGTTTTTGAAATATCTTCAAAAAACTGAAAATTTTAAATTTCGAAAACCTCAAATATCTTCTTTATTTCTTAAGATAGAATCATAAAATAAATTCGGGGTTCTTACATTAAATTCGATGGACAACCCAATGCAGTTCGAAGAAATAGGTTAGGTTTGACAGTTTCGTAGATACGACTGTCAACTGTTTCTTTTCTTATGCACGCCACCTTAGATAATCATAGCACGTCACGCAAAAATAATTTTTTAATACGACCATATGAACATTTATGCTTTTGTTTTGAAACAAAATATTAGGTTACTAAGAATTTTTGTTAAAACAGTAATTTTTTTACGTAAAAATGTAAATAAATACCATAATTGAGTAAGATTTATTATTTTAATAATAATTTTAGTTCTGAATGTTTACACGCATCCGCCTACTAGATATTTTTTCTTCAAAATCTTTTGTAGTATCTCGATAATTTGTTTTAAAACAAAAGCATAAGTATGTCGTATGGTCGTATTCAGATTTTGTTTTTGGATCACGTGGTCAGAATACACAAGGTAGCGTTCATAAGAAAAAGGACAGTTGACAGTCGTATCTGCGAAACTGTCATTCCTAACCTATTTCTTCGAACTCTATTAGATTGTTCACCGAATTTAACATAAAAATATCGAATTTCATGATTCTATTTTAATAAATAAGGAAGGTATGCGAGATTTTAAAAAATTAGAATTTTCAGTTTTTTGAAGATATTTCAGAAACGAATGGAGGTAAAAAAGATTTTTTGAATATTTTGATAGGCTCCAAAATAGCGCAACTTTTGTACAATTTAATCATCTTTGTATCTCTTGTAGTTTACGAGATCCCCATGGTGGCCCTTTAATTTGTTGTAACCCTGTATAGACGGTAGAGAACACTCGCTGGACACCTATGTATATACTGTTCACTGTGGTCGATTATTTATTAGTATTAAACATTCACAACAAAAATCGCCTTTCTTTATTAACAATAAACTTAGAGTACGTATGTAAAACAGAGCGTAGGATTTCCAAAACTAGTTTTCTGTTTCCAAATTCCAACATTTTCCATTTTCTGCTGAAAATAAATAACGTCTTGGAGAAAATTCCTTCTTATTTTTATTTTATTTAAAAGAAATTCTTTACTTAATACGTGTAATAATTTGAAAACGTAATATTCTTACTTGTTTACTATGCATTAATATCGATACATTTTTTTTTTTTTGCTATTTCCATGATTCCATGCTAGTGTCAATTTAAAACTGTTCTTGTGCCCACAAACGGCCCACGAATCGCTCTGCCCACTACAGTATGGGTTTGCAGAAGGTTGTTTTTTTTTTCTGTCACACGACGAAAGAGAAAGAAAAAGTGGGTTATTGTTTGTTATTATGCTTATTATTATTATTCATCGTGCGTTCTTTTTTTTGGGACGACCCTTTTAATACCTGCTGATCGTGTTAGGAATTCAAGATCTTTTTTTTTAAAAAAGAGATTAAAATCACAGAATAAATTGTGATTATGATATTAGTACTGAAATTCCAAGGATTTTATCGAATTATGATAATCGCGATGTAAATACAAATTAAATCCAATCATGTGTTAGGTACATTGCCAGCCTTCAAATTTGAAAGGGCGTTGGTTATAAATTAAAAAAAAAATATATTGCTTAGTGATCTCACATGATGAAGAAACTTTTCGATCGTATATCTTGCTTATAAAAAAGTATAAAGTTATAAAAAAAAGTAGTAATTTCGAATATTAAAAAAAAAGAAAAATTAATGGCCAGGTGCACCAAACACTTAAGTATTGTTTATAATTTGATATTTGCGATTATGTAACTCATATTCTAAGCGGCGCTTAAAGTTAAAACCGGCTTAAGTCTTTGATGCAACTGGACCTAAAAGTTAAGTTCAGCCCGTCTCAACTCATCTCATGCAAAAAAATAAAAATATTTCTTTAGTGACAAGTCTATTGCATTGAAGCCCAACTAATCTCAAGGTCTCAACACATAAAAAAATGATACTGAAAAAAAATTAAAATTAATTGAAATTAAAGCAAATTCATCTCGACTAACCCAGTCCGAGCAAGAACAAAAAAGTAACACTAAAATGTTTTGAAATGAAAACTCAGTTAAGACTAAGCCCGAACAATCTCAAGATCAACCCAAAGTTCTAAAAATCATTTAAAATAAAGGACGGCCAATCTTAAGGTAACGCCGACCCAAACCAAGCAGCACAAGTAATTAAAATTCAGTGAAGATCAAGTGAAACCCATCTCCAGGTCAACCGAACCCAAATAAGAACTTAAAACTGAAGAACTAGTTTTAAAAATTATTTAAAGTAAAGCTCAACCAATCTTAAGGTCCAGCCAACCCAACCTAAGCAAAACAAAATTGAAAATTGAAAGAAAAAATTAAATTAAATTCAGTGAGTCAAGTGAAATTCGTCTCAAGGTCAACCCAGCCCAACTAAGTTCTAAAAATCATTTAAAGTAAACGTCAGGTCAAGCCCCAACCCAACCTAATCAACAAAAAAAAAGAAGTTCAGTGAAAATCAAGTGAAATCCATCTCAAGGTCAACCCAACTTTAGTAAGAATTTGAAACTAAAAAACAGTTTAAAAAATTATTTAAAATAAAGCTTAACCAATCTCAAGGTCAAGCCAATCCAACCTAAGCAAAACAAAATTTAAAATCAGTGAGTCAAGTGAAATCCATCTCAAGGTCAACCCAGGCCAATTAAGTTCTAAAAGTCATTTAAAGTCAACGTCAGGTCATGCCCTAACCCAGCCTAAGCAACACAAAAAAAAGAAATTCAGTGAAAATCAAGTGAAATCCATCTCAAGGTCAACCCAACCTTAGTAAGAATTTAAAACTAAAGAACAGTTTAAAAAATTATTTAAAATAAAGCTTAACCATTTTCAAGGTCAAGCCAATCCAACCTAAGCAAAACAAAATTTAAAATCAGTGAGTCAAGTGAAATCCATCTCAAGGTCGACCCAGCCCAACTAAGCTCTAAAAGTCATTTAAAGTAAACGTCAGGTCATGCCCCAACCCAGCCTAAGCAACACAAAAAAAAGGAAATTCAGTGAAAATCAAGTGAAATCCATCTCAAGGTCAACCCAACCTTAGTAAGAATTTAAAAAACTAAAAAAAATTTTAAAAATGATTTAAAGTAAAGCTCGACCAATCTCTCTCTAATCCAACCCAAACAAAATAAAAATAAAGGAAACTAAAAAAAAAATTTAAGATTGAAATTAAGCACAAACCCAAGTCAAGTATGAAATGGAACTGAAAAATTTAACCAAATTATTTACCTCAAGTCAACTTAATCTGCACAAAAACAAAATAAATTATAAAACAAATTAGCTGCTCTTTTTAATTAAAAAAAAATCTTTTTAGTTTCCTTGCTTCAGTTGCTTTGACCTTGAGAGGAGTTTGGTTTAATTTCATTTATTTATTTTTTTAAATTTTTTTATTTTTTTATTTATTTTTTTTTGCGGACGCATTGACCTTGAGATTCATTTATTGTTTTGCTTGCGTTGGGTTGACCTTCAGATGGACTGGACTTGACTTTGACTGAATTTTTTAAAATTTTATTTAATAAGCAAATTAAAATTCAAAGTCGCACTCAGTACTTTGCTTTAAATCGATTTAAACAAATGAATATTCAAAAAAAAAGCGAAAAGAAACTAAGTTTCGAGTAACAAAGAAATGAATCGCGCCAGAAATAAACTTATGAAGGTGTCTTGCTTTTGCTTTTGCAACTAAATCGAAGGCTCAGTGTCATTTTTCATTTGTTATTTGTTCATTTTTTTTAATTATTTAATAGTACAGTTGTCGCTCCTTAGAAAATATTTTCAGGACAAATTATTATTTATACCGGAGACGTTTGAGGTCCCAGTGCACCATCTTGGGGAAGTCCAAATTTTATTTGTTTTTAAAAATGCGATTCGCTAATGTACCAAATCAATTATTTTATTACGCATCACGAAATACTTGGTTGAGTACAATGGAATCGAATAGGAAACAAATGAAATCCCGCAAGGTGGTACACTAGGACCTCTACCATTTCTTATTATTATTATTATTAGAAACTGCCTAAAATATTTATTTTACTTTTCTCGTTCCGACTATTTTTGATCTTAAATTAATGAAAAGATCGAAGACTCCAAAAAAGTTTGCAATTTCAGTGTATCCATCCAGAGACGTTAGAGGTCCCAATGTACCACCTTGCGGAAATCCAAGCTTTATTTGTTTTTAATAATTCGATTCGCAAATGTACCAAATCAATTATTTTATGACGCATCGTGAAATATTTGGTTGGGCACAATGGAATCGAATTGAAAACAAATAAAATCTGAAATTCCGCAAGGTGGTTTACTGGGATCTCTACCATTTCTTATTATTATTAAAAACTGCCTAAAATATATATTTTACTTTTTATGTTGCGACTTACTTTTGATCTTAAATTAATGATTAGATCGAAGACTCCAATAAAGTTTGCAATTTCAGTCTATCCATCCAGAGACGTCAGAGGTCCGAACGTACCACCTTGCGGAAATCCAAGCTTTATTTGTTTTTAATAATCCGATTCGCCAAGGTACCAAATCAATTATTTTATGATGCATCATGAAAAATTTGGTTGGGTACAATGGAATCGAATTGAAAAAAGAAAAAGAAAATCTGAAATCCCGCAAGGTCACAACGTGGTGCATTGCGTTTCTTGTTATTATTAAAAACTGCCTAAAATATTTTTCTTGTTCTACTTTTCATCTTGCGACTTTTGATTTTTGATCTTAAATTAATGAAAAGATCAATGACCCAAAATAGTTCGTAATTTCAGTTATCCATCCAGAGACGTTAAAGGTCCCAGTGTACCATCTTGCGGAAGCCCAAAAATTAATAACCCGATTCGCTGATGTACCAAATCAATTATTTTATCACGCATAGTGAAATCGTTGGTTGGACACAATGGAATCGAATTGAAAACAAATAAAATCTGAAATCCTACAAGGTGGTACATTGGGGCCTCTTCCGTTTCTTGTTATTATTAAAAACTGCCTGAGATATTTTTCTTATTCTACTTTTCGTGTTGCGACATAATTTTGATCTTACATTAATAAAACGGTCGATGACCCAAAAATGTTTGCAATTTCAGTGTGTCCATTTAGTATTTACCGATTTGGCACAGACGTTCAATTAAAAGCGGTCTTGAAATCGGTTATTTTCGCCGTTATTTTTTTGATTGCGGCGCCAGTTGCATTTAAGTAAGTACGTAATTGTGCTTAGCACAACTCAATTCAATCCGATGATTAATTTAGAACGGATAACGAGGACAAGGTGACCACACCGCATGTTTCGAGATTTAATAAGCGACACCTGCAGATGTTCGATTGGATCGCCTCCACGGAGACAATGCGCGCGACTTCCGGTTTTTGTCTTCTCGCAATTTGCAGTTTCCCCGGAACGCGTGACAATATTAATAAATTCGGACCGCGGACTTTCTCCGCGTGGCTTTTATTGCGGGCCCTACTGTACCTATGTGTGTGAATAATTTATGCGCGGTTTAAAAATTGTGAAAGTTTCCTCCTGCGTGCGGCAGAAAAATTGACATTTACGTAATTTGCTTTAGCTATGGTGCTGCGCTCCGGCGGCGAGATTTCGATTCCCATATACGGCTCTAAATTTACTTCTTGTTCTCTCTCATCTAGCGCCACTGGGACGTCCGTCGTCCGTCCTTTCGTTTGGTTTGGACGACCATATGTTTTCTGAGAACCATCGCTTGGTGAATTGGAACAGCTGTTTCTTTGCTTATTCATGCGACACGAATTTGGGAAAAGGTCATATGGGGACATATTGGGAAAACATTTTAAACAAAGGGACCAAAAGTGCGCATAAATCACAAAATTCTAATTGTTTTTTATTTTGAATTTTTCATCAAGATTTGCGCTCACTTGTATGTACAGGGTGTCAGGGACTCGGGCTTTTATCATTACAATAAAAAAATGTTTTGCACTCACCGGGAAAACTTAGTGGAAAATCTCAATTTTGCAACAAGTTCTTTAGATGTAGGTATTTTTTCTTTTTTTTTTATTAAAACCACCGACCGTGTTCTTTCTTTTTTGGTACTTTCGAGACACTAACATAGAAATGTGGTAAATAATTTATTCTTTCAGTGGCCATTCGAGTTTTTAAAATTCATTTTAATAATGATTTAGAAATTTTCATTTTTAAACTATCCGGAGAGGATGTGCCAAAGTGCTTTTTCTAAAAAAAAGTTCGGGTCCAAAAGTCGATGTATCAGTTTTTGATACATCGACTTTTGGACACGAACTTTTAGAAAATGCTCTTTGTCAACGTCCCATTGAAACATAATTAATATTTTTTCCTCGAACACGAAGTACATATTTAGTTCGATAGATTCTCCTTCCCAGAAACAAAGCAATTCTTAATGTTGATTTCTTTCTTTCCGATTATGAGAATGAAAGTTTTGGCGAAGGGAATCCCTCCTCACATTGCCGCGTTTTAACAAATTATGTTGACATTAATTTCAATTGATGCACTCATACTTTCATGAGAAATATTTAATTCGGAGATTCCCCCGCTAGAGAGAAAGCAGAGCTTGTTTTTGATTTTTTGAGTACACATATAAATTAGAAGTATGATAGAAAATTAATTTTTCTATAGTTCGGGTCCAAATGTCGATGTATCAGTTTTGATACATCGACCTTTAGACTCGAACTATAGAAAAGTTAATTTTCTATTACACTTTTAGAAAATGCACTTTGTCAACGTCTCATTGAAACATAATTAATATTTTTTCCTCGAACACGAAGTACATATTTAGTTCGATGGATTCTCCTTCCCAGAAACAAAGCAATTCTTAATGTTGATTTCTTTCTTTCCAATTCTGAGAATATAGAAAGTTTTGGCGAAGAGAATCCCGCCACACATTGCCGCGTTTTAACAAATTATGCTGACATTAATTTCATATGATATATATACTTATCCTTTTATGAGAAATATTTAATAATTCGAAGATTCTCCCGCTAGAGAGAAAGCATTTTAATTTTTTTTTTATTAGAATTTGAAGAAGAATTTTGTCGAGGGGAATCCCCCACAAAATTTACATTTTTTCAAATCGACATTATTCCCCTCGCCAGAGAGAAAGCAATGTTTAATTTTGATTTTTTTTTTAATTTGCGTTTGAGTATCAAAGTTTTGATAAGGGGAATCCCACACAAAAATTAAATTTTTTCATGTTGACATTAATTTCAAATCCAAATTACATTTTTACGAGACGTATTTAATCTGGGGATTCTCCCCCATCCAAAGAAAAAGAGATGCTTAATTTTGATTTTTTTTTTAATTAGAATTTTAAAATTTCAGGAAGAATTTTGGCCAGGGAAATCCCCCACAAAAATTGGATTTTTTTCTTAATTTAGAATTAGCTTCAAATGACTTGCACTTTTAGAATAAGTGTTTAGTTCAGGGGATTCCTGCGCCAGATAGGAAAAAGAATTAATTAGATTGACAAAAGAATTGTCCCGCTAAAATTGGATAAAAAATAGCTTAATAATTTTTTAATTAAATATGAGGCAGAGCACTTTGGCGGGGGGAGGGGGTGTACAGTTAAAAAAATATTACGTTTTTTTTTCTCATTTCAGCTCTAAAAAAGGGTTTCTAAATCCTCGAGACGGGGGGTTGGGACGAATTTACATTAAAAAAAAAAAAATACATTTGCTACTCCTTTGTGGTTATCTGTTCATTGACAAGAATTCTAATAATTAATTAATTAATTACAGACCGTCAAATCGTATTTAATTTAGGGGATTCTCTTTTTATACATTTTGTACAGAACCCGAAGAAGAAAATTTTTACGAAGGGAAATGCCCACCAAAATTAAAAATTACGTTAAGAAAGTCCTCTTGGTATTTCACGGAGGAGGAGGAGGGGTGGGGGGGGGGGCAATTTGCATAACAAAATCATTTATAAATCAAATTTTTATTCGAGCCTGCTATTACTGAGCTACCAGTTTCAACTCGGGCAAATCGTTTGGATCGTGATGGAATTTCTCGAGCTATTCTTCTACTGATGAGGCCCCAATTAGGGCCGAAATGCCGCTATACAGAAAATGTTTGAGGGCCCCGCTGCAATCTGAACTGACTTGCTACAAGCTCAAATTTTTATCTTTTTATTATTTTTTTGGTAAAAATATTTAATTTCAAAAACTGATCTTCACTAGCACAAGAAGTTAGGGGGAGGCGATATTCCGCTCCCCTCCTCTCCTAAAGAAATCAGTCTTTAAAGAGAAAATGGAATTGGAATTTTTTTTTAATAATTTGAAAAATAATTTTTTTTCGGGGTAATCCCCACAGAAAATAAACATTAAAAAAATTTCTGCAAAATTTCTGATCTATCCGCCATACTCGTTTTGTAGTATCCGCGGTGAAAAGGAAGAGGGGGTGGAGGGATAATAGCATGCTTTATTGTTTGTCTGTCGATACCCAAGCTTTTCAAAAAAAAAAAAAAATTTCACTGCGGTTATTATTGTTACACTTTAATAACAGGTGTTTAATCAGAGGATCAAATTTAATTATTTTTTTTGTTTTCTTTTCTTAATTAAAGTTTGTGTGGATACGAAAATTTTCACGTGAAAAATATTCCGGGAAAAATATATTAATTTTTTTTTTTTTTTAGTATGTAGAAGAAAGTTTTGGGGGAGGGAAATAAATATTATTATTACTTTACTTTATGCAATCTTTCCTCCACCTCTACCCTCGCGTAGGTCTTTACCACTCCCCCGACGCGATCCCAAAGAACTCTTCTAACCTCTCCGACCGGAACAGATCAACAACCCTCGTCCTGTCCCTACCCCCGAAGGCAGGGCATTATAAAACCCTTTTATTGTTGTCTGTCCGTTCGTATAAACTTTTAAAAAAATTATTTCACTTCAGTTATTAGTATTGTTACGCTTGTGACGAAATTGGAGGAAAACATTTAAATTTCCCGCCTACTATTTGAGGTGGCAACACCGATCTCGGTGGCAACACTGATCTCGATTACCCATAATAAATTCAAGCGTTTTGTTTTCGTATGTAAAAGTTGTGTTAACGTTTCTTTTATGAAAACGATAAAAACTTTTGTAAAACACTTTAATAAAAAATTTTCCTTCCTGGAGATTCCCCAGATCTCAATTTAGATTTTTTTTTTTAATTAAAAAGGTGAAAAATATGAGTATCGTATTATATTTTTTGATTGTTTCAATCCAAGCCACCATTCTGTGGCATCACGACATCACTTGAATGTCCGACACCCTGTATAAGTCAAAACCAATTTTTTTTTTAATTTATTTTTTATGAATAACTTCGAAAGTATTTCTTTCTGCTTTTTCTAAAATTGCCAATTTTACAATATGTAAATTGCAAAACCTTATTGAGAACGTCCGCAAACATTTCAGGCTTTATCAGCACGAAAAACGATAACGCTGCAAAATGCAGAAAAACAAATACGTGCGCGATTGCAAATGTGGGGCACTTTCTTCTGCATTATTATTCCTATTTATGGCATACTTTATCAATAAATTATCGGAGTACACATCCCAAGCCTGTTGCTTTGAATAATTAAACTATTTATGAGTATACATGTAAATAAATTAGCAGTATAATTGAAATTGATACTTTAACATTTTGGAAAATGTGAAAGGGGGATATGTTTTGAAAGAATCTGATTTTGAAGTTTCTTAGCAACACGCAACAACACTTCACACATCACGAGGTCCTGGTGGAACGCCATGTTTTATTGTAGTAACTATTTGTAATGTGCATTTTTTACTCGTTAATTACGTGCACATTTTAATTAAGTGCTGTCCGTAGGTAAAATAGATCTGTTTGCATTGTTTCCTTTACATAGAAATTTATTTTTTAGATTGCTTCGGAAAATAATAATTGTCAACGAGCAAACTTTAAACACATTTTTATTTTTAATTGAAAATCATTATTTTCTTATTCAAGATTTCTAGAAGTAATTCATTTAAGGAAGAAACAGTGCAGGTCCCGATACATTACCCTGCAGAACTCCTTGCGTTGTTTTCGTCTTGAAGTAACAACATTCAATTTTCTTTTTTATCCCTTTCAGTTATTTGTTTCTTCTTCTCACATTTTCATTTTGTATTTTAAACTTTACCACAAATCAAAGTTGTTTATGTGAACTTAAAATTTAGAAATTTACTCTTTTCTGTTATAGTTAAACTCAAATTGATTATTATTTTCGAAATTTTGCATGCTTACAAACATTTTATTTGAAGGTTGTTTACTCTTTACAGTTCTCTTTCTTGTGGTAAAATTAAAATGTTTAATAAAAAATCAAACAAAAGTACTTTGCGAAAAAGTTGATTTTATTTTGTTTTTACGCGAAGGTAATAATTACTTTTCATACTTTGCTGTTTCAATCTTTCACATTTTTTTTTAATTTATTTTCATACCTACTCATTTTTAAGTCTTTGCGATAAATAATTCACGAGATTAGTTTTTATATTAATCTCTTATTGAGCAACACGCGACTGAAAATAATTCTGAAAAGAGGAATGCTCATTATTTATAACTGGAGATCGGAATCACGTAGTTTGACGTCATCCAACGTAACGTGTGATTAGTTTAGAAACAAAGGAAAAGAACTTATTTTTAATACATCTTCTTCGTCCTTTCCGGAATAATCCGGGAAGCGCTCTGATTTTGAAATTGGCTTACGCGGGTTCTTCACAGCGCATCATATGACAGAGTACTTAGGACACGATGACGTCACAATACGTGATTCCGATCTGTATTTATTAATTCTGAAAAGAAAATTGATTATTGTTTATAACTGGGGATCGCGGAATCACCACTTAATTTGACATCATCTACGTAACGTGTGAAATAAAGAAAAAGAAAATTTTTATTCATCTTCATCCTTTCCGGAATAATCCGTGGGGTGCTCTGACTTTGAAATTGGCTTACGCAAGTTCTTCAGGGCACATCATATGACAGCCAGCGTAGTTAGAACACGATGACGTCAAAATATGCGATTCCGATCTTTATTTATAAACATAAACGGACGTTTTTGTCTCGCGAATTCGGGAAGTGTGTTTAAGTGGAAGAGGCAATTTGTTGAATTAAATCTTTCTTGGCAGTAAAAGATTAGATACCTTAAACAAATAAGACAAAGTAAAAATATAATTTATTTCGCAGAAGAATTTTTTTTTTAATTAAGATTTAGGTACTATACAAAAGTGATTAGTGATCACGATCAATATCGCTGGTAATTTTTTTTTGTGATGGTGTAGCCTTCCAGGGAATTTTTTTAAAACGCGTGTAATTCATACAGTATATGTTGTATGTATGTACGTGCGTGTGCAACGTTCAGCGTGAATCATGCGGTATTTACTTGAGATAAAGTTACACAACTACCGGCCCAATGAAACCCTGAAGGCACGTTATTTGATAGCCACACGTTTTTTTTTTTTTTATCGCGAAGTATTAATATTTACTTACGGGCGAAAGCAACAAAAAAAAAATAGTAGACAATTAATTACAGTTTCCTGTAAGTTTTTTCTTTCTCCAAAATGGCACTGTTTAAATACGACTTCAAACGTTTCATAAAAGGTGCTTTCTTTCGCTCACAAAATCGTGATCCAAACAGGTTTTGATTCAAAAACAGACATTGTTTTCTTTGAATCTCTCTATTTTTAAAACTAGGTTGGATTGAATTATGGTTATTTACAAATAAACTGTCAATCAAAAATTCAAGTCAGGTGTTTTGTTGCAACAACTACGAAATTCAGGTACAAACTAATATTCGAAACACGATTTAAGTTTTAAGCGGAAGAAAGCACCTAAATTACAAAAGTTTTGAACTTATCAAATCTGAAAGCTTTCAATTTTTTTTTTTAGAGTGTCACCTCACTTGTGAAGAGTCGTATTTAAGCAGTACCATTTTGGCGAAAGAATAATTACAGGAAACTGTAATTCTCTGCTATTTTTTTGTTTGTTTTCGATTGTGCGTTCGTTTTTCTTGTAAAACCATCCAGAAAATTAAATAAACACTTTTATGGTTCTTGTTGTTGCAGATGGCTTGCCCAGTACCAGCCCTTAAAGACTTACCAAGAGTAGCGGGTGATCTCAAAAGCGAACTCGAAGGCTTCAAAACCGGAAACCTAAAGAACGCCGACACACAAGAAAAAATAATTCTTCCTTCTGCTCAAGGTATGCGTGATACTTACTTGCTCCCTCCCTCTCTTTCTCTCTTTACAACGATTTGATTTATTATAATTTGCACACGCGTACTTTCTCGTTTTGTGTTCTTTAAACCTTCAACTTTGCTCCGCCGCCGCCGTAATTTACTCGGCCGGCAAATAAAACGCAGTGAAAGTTGCTGCAGAAACCCATATTATTAAATCCTACATCCTATACAACAAAATAAGTAGAGTAAATGCAACAAAAAGAAATTATTGTTAGTACGTATATCATACTTAGATATAGTGGAAGAGAAAACCCATAACAATGTAATGGCGGACGTGGAAAATTTCAAGCCCTCGACGCTAAAAAGGACGGACACCAAGGAAAAGATGGTCCTGCCGAACGCGGAAGGTAAAGCGTCGATTTTTTTTCACGTCGATTTGCTTGCTTGGGCTTTATATGCAGAAAAGTAGTCATGAATCCGTGACTAATGGCAACGAGAGTACCGTTGTGGCTTATAGTAATCATGTACATAAATATATTAAATTAGTACAACTTCCGTTCTTCAATGCGACTTACAAACTTATTCCATCCAGAATTCTTAAAATATGGAAAAAAGATGGCCGGGGCCCGGCCTGTTGCTGGCGTGAAGTTAGAAAAACGTAAACGAACCAGAGACGAAATAGGGAACGAGCAGGTCTATATAGTTTAACGTCCTTGGTCTTAATTCATTTTCTCTCCACCACTGTCATTCGCTAGCCGTGCTTTTTTTTTAATTTTAATTCAGGTACTTCGTGATCGTAATCATAAATAAAAGTTGTTTTTATTTTAAACCAATCAGCTGTTTTAAAGACGGCTTCTTCTACATTAGGGTCCCTAGATTCGATTGACATTCATTTTGAAACTTGAATTAAAACGAATTGCGGAATGTAAATAAAATAAATCTAATTTAATGCAGCCCTCCATTATCAGACGATAGAGTATTGTAAGTAGTATTTAGATAAATTCTTGTAATTTAAAACGTAATCAGCGGGACGTTACAGCAATTGTTGCTGATTGCGCTGTACTTGTTGACAGTTGAGCTTGATGGACAAGACCACCGACAAGACTAATGAAAATGGGACGCTTGGAATCCATTGCTTGGAAATCACATTGTTATTTTAAGCATAAAACCCTACTTGCTTCGTAAGTGTTTTAAAAGAAAACATTCATCTTGTTTTAAAAAGATTCTTTTGTTTCGTGTTTTACATCGTGAAAAGTATGTCAAGCAGTGTTACCAATATGTTTACGCAAAAATCTAAACGTTTAGCCTACATAAGCTGCTTTCTTTCGCTTCGAAGTTTGAATCTGGTTTCAAATATTTTGAATCTGGATTCCGTAGTTGTTGCAACAAACACCTCGGATTTGAATTATTGATTGACAGTTCATCTGCAAATAACTACAATTCAGTCCCAACGAAACATAAAAATACTTTGATTCGAAGAGGAAAGAGGATTACCGTTCAGGACTGAAATTTCAAGGAGAGTGGAGATTAATCCGTTTGCAAAAGAACGTCCATCTTTGCATCTAAACGCGTTTGGACCACGTTTTTGTGAGTGAAAGAAAGCACCTATAATCAATAATCACTAAAATGATTATTACTATGTAAGAAGTACACATTTACCTCACTAAAAACTTCATTAGAATTAAATGCCGAAAAATCAAACCGTGTTTTTCCTTTGTCGAATATATAATTGATAATTAAAAAAAAAAATGGAAGTAAAAAGTTTTAAATCTTTAAGCGGACAGAATGTAAATGAAAAAGCACTCAACTTGTCACTATCAATTCATAGCTTCGTTAATCGACAGTGAAACGTTGAGTGCATTTCCATTTATATTCTGTCCGGTTAAAGATTAAAAACTTTTTACTTATAAAAGTGATTAATGATGAAACTAAACTTAAATCCCGCCATTTGCATTTCAACGGTAAAATAAACACCATTTTAAATAAATTAATATGAAGATTCAGAGTTTGAATTGGAATTTGAAATGTCAAATGACACCTGTGGATTATGACGTCACCTGACAGCTGTCAAGCCGTCGACGACAGGCGAAACACGTAGTACACGTAGAATTGACATCAATGTCAAAAATTGTAAGGAGTAAATCAAACCTCGATCTGTCATGTTGATGTCAATGTCAAATTTGACAAGTGCATAGCAGAATTTAGAGTGATTTAGTTACAGTTATAGTTTAACACCGCCGAAATATTGTATTTGTCAAAGTGTAGTGTATCAGTTTTCGGAGACCGCAACTGCATCATTTAAAAATAAAATTCAGTGTTGCCAACTCAGAGCAGTAATTATTCTTGATCGCTTCGTATTAAATATTTCGATATTCTATTGAAGCGCCTCAGTTAAAAGTGGTCGAGAACAACAAACAAAAGACGATCGATTGTTTAATACAAAGAGATCAAATATAACTGTTTGAGTTGGCAATACAATAAAGAGACTTTCCTTATTCGACTATCTAGAACACTGCAACAGGATATTATTTCTTATACGATAAGCTTGAAGGTTACATTTTGCCAGTTAATTTGAAGAAATTTTCGTTTTGACCCATTTTGACACTTCGCGTCAAAAAAAAAAGATAAAAGCAATAGCAAACGACTTCGACTTGTTTCTTCGCAAAAGAAACGAGATTAAGTCAAACTCAAAAAATGACACGAAGATAAATAAAATAGAAAGAATTTTTTTCTTTTCCCAAAAAAAAGGAACTGAGGTCGACTGTTCTACATTGTCCTCGTTACCTTCTTTTTGCTGTGAATTGCCCCTCACTTTCTTTTTTTTTGCAAAAATGTAAAATATTGCTTTGCTGATAAAAAAAAGAGTGTATTTTTTTTAACTTGACCACTATTGGCCATGGCTTGGCAGGCGAATATGGCTAATGATTTTATGACTGAAACTATTTTTATTTCATACGGACTATTTATTAAATATTGAGTATCATTTAGGTTAAAATTATTTTCAAATTAAATGATTAGATTTGGCACTAAACCGGTCACAAAATCACTAAATTTCTCACTGGGTGCGTTCAGCGAGCAAAATAGTTAACAGAAATCGGAAACTCGTTTTAGTTATGTTGATTGGTCTTAGACATCAAAGCTATGTCGTTTCTTTTTTATTTTTAAACAATTTTAATTAGGGAGCGATTACTTTTAATTGAAACATGAAAATAAAATAAAAGTGTGAAGTGAACTTTTTTTATAAACCAACTGATTGTTCACAAGCATGAATCCTTCACTGGAAACTTCACTCACTGCCCAGTGTTATTCATCATAATTGCACTGAAAGTCAAAAACGAGTAGTTTTAAAAATGTTAGGTTAGAAACTAGTTTAGTCGTCGTAAAATATTTCTGGTGCATAAGTTCAAGAGTGTTGATGGACAACATAAAGAGAGGAGAGTGCTTAAAAATAAAATTAGTGGAGTTAAACATCACATCAAACTATCAAAGAGGCGTGACGTCCTTTAGTTTTGAATAACAACAGTGTTGCCAATAGAAAAAGTCTAAAAATTTAGCTTAAAGTGTCACTAAAACGCATATACAGCCGAACCCAATTTGTATTGTACCCATTAAATATATTTTTTTTAATAATGGAAACAGTGATAAAATTGAAATAGCATGAAACAAAAAAACAAAGATACAGTGGCGCAAACATGAAAAAAAAATTGTGCCATCGTACTTTTCGATTACAGAAAAACTATAATCATTGTTGAAATGCCGTTATTATGTAAATATGATCAGTGAGAACAGTACTGTATCCAAATTAACATAAAACCAATAAATTGTATCGCCGAAAGCAGTTGGTTGTTATTAGGGTTGCTGCCACCTTTTTGGAATAAAAAAAGAGGGCAACGTACGTAATTTGTCAACCTCCAAGTTCAAAACAATACATACTTGGTACACTCAATATTTTATATTTATATTTTTTTGAGTACACCTCGTATTTTATTTGAGACGGGTGCCTCAAACGACCTTTTGGAAATTTTGTTCCACATATATACAGGGTGTGTTGTGGAATTAGTCAGTGGATGCGAATACACGAAATGCACGTGTACGAAGTTTTTTTTTTTATTCCAAAAATTAGGTATAATATAACTGACGACACTTTTCTACCGACACGTTCTTTTGCGTCTTCACTCAAAGTGATAAATTAATCGTAAACGCATTGCTACCTGATAAATAACTTCCGTATTAACCGGAAACTCATTGTATATGTACTTAGTCCGTGATACATGATACAGAAAGGAAACACGCCACATATTCCATTAGTATAATAAGGACACACATAATCCACACACGAAATGACCAAACGCTTTCAGATTAATTTGATTTTCATGGGAGAGCCAAGCCACAACAATAAATTAATTGTCATCACACCTTATTAAAAATAAAACGAGTTTTCCAGATTTTTTTTTTTTTTTTTTGGAGGAGGGAAATTAAAAAATAAATCGCACTCTTCTCTAATTGGTTTAGTTTGTAATGTAATCTCCTGAGCAGAACGGTTCACATCACATCTGGGTCCGCTCAGCGGAAAACTATTACGTTCAACTAATTGCTTTGTTAATAAGCTATATACAGGTTGTTCACCCGCCGAATCAAGTCTGTTACGTCAACGAATTATTATGCACATAAAGAACTTTGTACTTACTGTAAATAGCGATTATTCCGAGCTTGCATATATTTTAGGTTGTTTTTTTTTTTTAATGGCACGATTCTTTCTGCTTTCTTGTTGCAGATGTGGCCGCCGAGAAAACCGAAAGGGCATTAATAGAAGGTATCGAACACTTCGACGCCAGTAAACTCAAGCACACCGAAACGCAGGAGAAGAATCCTCTGCCGGATAAAGAAGGTAAATATATGTACGCAAATGTTTTGTGCTTGTTGCGAATTTGCTTTGCCTGTAACAGAGAACCTAGGTACCTAAATAAATAAAATTGTAATAGTATTTCTGTTTGGTTTGCCCTTCATTAGAGCATCCGGTTAAATATTACAGAAACAAACTTGTTTGTTTGTTTGTTTGTTTGTTCGTTGCATGTCTCTAGTTTAACACTTGCGAAAAGTACTTGCATATTCGTTTTGTGCAAATGTATTAATTACAAATTCGCATGTTTTTTTTTTAATGCCTGCTTTGCATGATGCCAGTTGTGCAGCAAGAGAAAACCCACCAGAACTTGCTGAATGGAGTTGAACACTTCGATAAGACCACGATGAAGCACGCCACCACAACGGAAAAGAATGTCTTGCCAGATCCTCAAGGTAAAGCCAGAGTATGCACGACGCTGTTGCTTGTCTGCATATTAATTTTGCATGTTTTTTTTTTATTTATCTTCTGTCTCAGAATGTGTTTTTCAAGTACATAGCAGATTACGAGGGGGCAAAATCCGAAAGTACACAAATACACGCTTCGCTCAGAAGTTACTATAATATGGTTAAGCAAATAAAACAAAAAAAAAAATACAGTGAGATCGAAAAGGTTCTATATAATACCACGTGCCTTGTAGTTACATAAAATGAAACTTTCAAAATTGGTGTTTAAATAATACAACAAATACATGTATTAATAATTTTCATTTCTACATTCATTTTGACTGCTTAAGAAAGCTAAAAAAATACAGCGTAGAATTTATTATAAAAAGTGATAATTTTTATCATACAATGATTTTTAAATCAAACGTACGCAGTACATTCCATTTTTTGAGCTTCACCCTGTAGATTTCCTTTCTATAAAATTGTAATTTTTCTCGACCTTCTATTATAGTAATCGAACTTTTTATAAAATTGTAATTTTTCTCGACGTTCTGTTATAGTAATCGAACAAGAAAAAGGCCAAAGACAATTAATTTCCGGTATTGAAAACTTCGACACTACAAAACTGAAGCACACCGAGACGTGCGAGAAAAACCCTCTTCCAACCAAGGAGGTGATCGAACAAGAGAAGAGCGATTAAACGGAGCAGTTTGGATCGAGAACATTCCCCCCGAGACGAAACAACTTTGAAGAAGTCAAGGCTCAGCTTTTATATATCGCGGTTTTGTATTATTTTGTACTTTTATATATTTGATAACTATTTATGATGAAACGAACCCTTGTAACTTGACTGGTATTATACATACATATTATTACTATTATCATTATTATTATTATGTCATAGGCTTTGTTTTCAATCGACTAGGAATGAATAATACTTATAACAATATCGTGATTTTTAATTCTTATTTTTTAATTGAGACACGTTAGATTTATGAATTGTGTAATTATTAATTTTTGCATGAATATGGTGCTTCGTAAATAAATTTTTTTAAAAATTCAACGTAATCGTTTCGTTTCGTTCATTCTCACCTAATTCAAAATTTCACAGGGAAATAATTATGCATGTCCCGTTTAGGGATTTCTAAATTAAAAAAAAAAAAAAATGGTTATTGCAATCATGACAACTGAAATGTCCGTCAAGATTGCTTTGGTTTGTGATTTGGAGAATTGAGTATTCGGGGATTACCGTCATTGGCTTTCGTCGTTGAAAGTTATTGGTTAATCGTTGATCACGTGATCAATACAAACTACTAACATTCCCAACCTTCCAAGCAGGAACAGCAGTTTAACTGGACGTAGCATAACTTCAAATGACATTTGACCGTTGATATCTGCTTCACGGCGTTATGAATAATCAAGCGTTCAAAAATTAACGTTTCTTGAAATGTACCTCAGCCACACCACAGCCCCGCCTTCGGCTGCGTTTTTTAAAAATAATACAGCAGGAGGAAGATGTTTAACTTGTGACATTAATAATTTACATCAAAATATCAATGATGTTAAGGAGGATTGTTTATTTACGTAATTAATAATAAGAAAAACAATTTACAGTTGAAAGCAAAAAAAAGTAAACAAACTACAGTTTCCTGTAATTATTCTTTCTCAAAATGCCGTAGAGGATTAAAGACGAATTCACAGATTTTACCAAAGTTCTAAGCTTGTTAATTTCGAGAGCTTTTAAATTTTATAAATGTTATCTGTGAAGTCGTATTTAATCACTACCACTGTCGGAAAGAATGATTACAGAAAACTGTAGTTTGTCTACTTTCTTTTGCTTCCGACTGTACCTATAAAAAAAACATTAAATTGAAATTTTTGTTTGTGAGTTTTGTGACGTTTCCGGACTCTTAGCGTAACGTACACATAATAATGATACTAACAAGAAGCATTGAAGGATGGATGTAACAAGTTATACTGAATAACATTAATGACAGCTGTTTGTTTTCCTTATTAATAACGCCATCTGTTGGTTACTGATTTTGACAAATAGCGTTTATAAATTCTTGGAACGCGTTACGTTCTTATAAAAGCTGGAGCTTGTGGGGTGGCTGAGGTACGTTTCAGATTCCCTAGAAGCTGTTTTATGAACTTTTTAATTTGACAGCTGGCGGCCGTCATAATTAATCAATTGTTCTAAATAAAATATAATCGAAGTAATGCAACGTACAGTCGTGAGCAATAAATTGTGGTCATCATTGATTGTCAAAGATTGGTGCCCTGACTTGTATTTTACTAAAAGCAGGGAGATTGACGCCTAAATTTTGAATAATGCGAGTATGTAATTTCTTAAAAATTCAAGTTATTTTCGACTCTTTTTGAAAAGATATCTGAAAACTTTTGAAATTAAAAGTGACGTTTTAATCTTTTAATTGACAGTGACGGCCAAAATTATTTCTTCAAAAGCAGGAAAAGCAATTTAACTGGACGTAGCATAACTTCAAATGACATTTGACCGTTGATATCTGCTTCACGGTGTTATGAAAAATCAGGCGTTCAAAAATTAACGATTCTTGAAATGTACCTCAGCCACACCACAGCCCCGCCTTCGGCTGCGTTTTTTAAAAATAATACAGCAGGAGGAAGATGTTTAACTTGTGACATTAATAATTTACATCAAAATATCAATGATGTTAAGGAGGATTGTTTATTTACGTAATTAATAATAAGAAAAACAATTTACAGTTGAAAGCAAAAAAAAAGTAAACAAACTACAGTTTCCTGTAATTATTCTTTCTCAAAATGCCGTAGAGGATTAAAGACGAATTCACAGATTTTACCAAAGTTCTAAGCTTGTTAATTTCGAGAGCTTTTAAATTTTTTAAATGTTATCTGTGAAGTCGTATTTAATCACTACCACTGTCGGAAAGAATGATTACAGAAAACTGTAGTTTGTCTACTTTCTTTTGCTTCCGACTGTACCTATAAAAAAACATTAAATTGAAATTTTTGTTTGTGAGTTTTGTGACGTTTCCGGACTCTTAGCGTAACGTACACATAATAATGATACTAACAAGAAGCATTGAAGGATGGATGTAACAAGTTATACTGAATAACATTAATGACAGCTGTTTGTTTTCCTTATTAATAACGCCATCTGTTGGTTACTGATATTCGCGAATAGCGTTTATAAATTCTTGGAACGCGTTACGTTCTTATAAAAGCTGGAGCTTGTGCGGTGGCTGAGGTACGTTTCAGATTCGCCGGAAGCTGATTTATGAACATTTTAATTTGACAGCTGGCGGCCGTCATAATTAATCAATTGTTCTAAATAAAATATAATCGTAAAGTAATGCAACGTACAGTCGTGAGCAATAAATTTTGGTCATCATTGATCGTCAAAGATTAGTGCCCTGACATGTATTTTACTAAAAGCAAGGAAATTGACTTCTTAATTTTGAATAATGCGAGTATGTAATTTCTTAAAAATTCAAGTTATTTTCGACTCTTTTTGAAAAGATATCTGAAAACTTTTGAAATTAAAAGTGACGTTTTAATCTTTTAATTGACAGTGAAAATTTAATGTTCGCCTCTTTACATGTAAGTACATATAAAAATCGGGCACAGTATTTCTTCAAAGGTACTGTTGCGAGTAATAAATTTTGGTCGTCAAAGGTTGGCACAGAACTTATAATAATTTATTCAAAATGAGGAAATTCGCGTCTTAATTTTGAATGCTAGGAATAGTCTCTTAAATGTTTAATTTATTTTCGACACTTTCGACAACAAATTTGTTTTAAATTATAATTTCTGACGATGTGATTGACAGTGTAATGCTCGCGACTGTACATCTGACTTTAACATTTTTGACGTTGATTATGTATGCAAAATACTGTATCGTTAATAATTCTGAGACTTAGAAGAATTTTACTATAATAGTATAGAAAACAAGCCTTGCAAAGTAAAGTTTGAACAGAAAAATGAGTTACTGCGAAATTTCAGTTTAGTAAGTTTGACATTTTATATCTTTTCTTTATGTTTTGACAGAAGTACAGCCTCAAGAAAAGCCTGATTTGTATAAACATAAATGGTATGTCAAATTCTTGCCCGAATTTTATCGTCCGCTACTGTTCAGTAAGCTGATGTCGGAAAACTAACAACCAAGAACACTTAGGTATAACGTTTTCGATTCACTCTGCTCGCTGAGTGCAACCAGTATAAGTGAATCGAAAACGCTATTGATTTTCTCTGGTAAAATTCATTTAAATTCATTTCATCCAAAATCAAATTGATTTTATTTTGAACTGAACTGATTTTAAAGCGAACAAAAAGTTTCTTAAAGGATTTAAAGATAACATAACCTCAAGCCATGTGTGAAATTACATCAGACTGAGAATACTGATTGTAAAAACCAGCTCGATCGGTAAAGGGTGGTTTTGTTAAATTACCTCAAGGTTGATAGAGCTGGACTGTGTATTAGAAGGTTGCCTTGATCAGAGGGTGCATATCTCGATATGTCACGTCACGTGATAAATTATATTGAGCATATTAACAAGATTTTTGCGTTATTTGATCAATAGGACCATGTAATAGATTCCATTTATAATGAGTTGGATTAAGCTTTAGGAAACAGATTAAAACTGACTCTTTTTACTTCACTGTGATGGATAGAAGTTTTGTGTGACGTCACGAGTTACTTTTGCGGGGAGGAAATTTTAAACTCCATATTAAATGGAAACGAGGTAACCTGCTAGATGCAATATCAGGGGCCCTATTCTCAAGTCGAGCGACAAGAGTCGCATGCGAAAATGACGTCAAAATGACGTAGACTCTTATACAAAACTGTAGAAATCGTTCGAGAATTGGATCATTTTGACGTCATTTTCGCATACGACTCTTGTCGCTCGATTCGAGAATACGGTCCCTGTTTTACCCACCTTGAATTATCTTTTAATGCTACCTTATCGGTAATGTTACCAATTACAGCTCAAGTGGCGACATCTAGCGCCGGTGTCACCAAATCACACTTTTAACTAAAAATGTATTTACTCAATTTTCCGATTAATTTGATATCGGATGCACACTTTACATTTTTGGCTTTTGTTATAAAATAAGGTCACAAATTTTAAAATTATGTATTTTCACTAAATAAAATAAAAAATACAAAATTGTTGGAACACACCGTATATCAGGGTGATTAATTACAGCGCCATCTATCCAAATATCACTTAAAATAAACGGAATTCTAAGTTTTGAAACTTTATAGAGTGCTCATATCAACCTGAAAGAAAAGAAAAATATCATAATTTCGCGTGCGTACACAACCTATTTTATTTTCGTGTGTAAAATATTTTAATTTTTGTTTTTTTTTTTTTTTTCATTAAACGTTTCCCAAAAATCTACGATAACAAAACAATGTTAACACTGTAGTACAGATCTTCTGTTTGCAAGTATCCCTAAATAGACTTAACCAAACATCTGTTTGTTTGTTTGTTTGTTGCCAATATAAAACATTAACAAAAGGATTCTCTGTATTGAATATTATTATTTACCGTCGCTTCAAAGTTTTTACGACGGGGAAATCAATTTTGATGGCATCTCGCAAATCTCAGCCTAATTGGACCAATAAAACAGGCGAAAATGCGTCGGACTTAAGTCAGCGCCGCGCATGTGCCCTGTTTACCACAATTTACAATTTTTTTCCAAGAAAATTTGTCACAATAAGGTAAAAGAGAGGTTCGGTCGTGGTGTGCGTCCGGCGTGCTCCGAGAAAATCGCTGAATTATTTGTCGAATTGTGAGGGCGTTTTCCCTTATTTAATCACATGGCAAAACATGCAAGAAAAGGCAGGAACCCGGGCCCCGTCGATTCCTGGCTGGACGCTTTGGGGTACTACAGAAAGAACGTCGCTCACGATGAGACATGTTTGTTTAGGGCAGTGTCCGAGCAGGCAAGTTGATGTTATAAACAAATTTTTTTAATTTTGTTGCTAAGGTAAATAAAGATTTTTTATGTTTTGTTTTTTACCACGAATGAAAAATTATTTACCATGAATGAAAAAATGAAAGAAAATGGTTTTTGATTAATTGAGACATTGAGTAAGGATTCAGGTTTCAATTTTTTTTTTTTTAATTATACATTCAAATTATTACAATTTTTTTCATAAATTATTCCAATTTTTCTTCGAGTATATTCTTATGTTATAATTTTGTTTGCATATTATTGCGTAATCTAGTTTTAAGTAATGGATTTCTTTAAATTATTTTTTCTGCGACGAATATACAGAGTGCCTAAAAAGTATTGCGTCAAGTAAAATGACAAATGACGTGCAAACGGCTTGACATTTAGGTTTTGACGTTTGCTTGGGTTAAACTTGAAGTTTCCGTAAAGGGCCCCATCTTTTGACGTGATTTTACTTTATTTTTGCGTAACAAGTGGTTATCTGTTGCCGCCGTCTTGATTTTCTTTTTATAAATAGAAAGTTCATAAAGTTCGTACGTACATCAACCAAAATGTAAAGCAACATGTAGAGAGAGCAATTCACTTCTGATTGGCCACGAGTTTATTCGGCCATTAATCTTCTAAATTCTTTACTTGCTTTAAAAAAAATTAAAGAAACATAGAAGAAAACTCCAGGAACGCCATCTGTTGTACACTTCGGGAACAATAAGCACGTGCAATTCGCTTTTGATTGGCCACGAGTTTATTCCGACATTAATCTTCTTTACTTGCTTTCTTACTTAAAAAAATAAAATAAAAAAAGACTCCAGGAACGCCATCTGTTGTACTCTTCGGAAACAATAAGCACGTGCAATTCACTTTTGATTGGGCACGAGTTTATTTCGCCAATAATCTTCTAAATTCTTTACTGGCTTTAAAAAAAAAAATTAGAAAAGCATGAAAGAAGACTGCAGGAATGCCATCTGTTGTACACTTCGGGAACAATTCGGGCGAACAATGATTTCAAATTTCAATTCATCACAAAAGAGGACGCAAGGCATCCGCCAGACAAATAAATCTGGAAGTTGTAAACCAATTGGAATCTAACCTTTTTTTCATTACGTCAAATTGTTCTTTTTTTTACTTTTTACGATAAATAATAATTTTTTTTTTATTTGGTTTTCGTTTTTCCTTTTCTTCTTTAGTCAATTATTTTTTTTTAAGTTTACCGGTTGTGGTCATAAAGTGTGCAGCGCCATCTTTAGTAAAGCAAGAGAACGAATTCATCACAGTTCATTTTAGATACATATTTCTTGCCATTTCTTGAAGTGGAATATTTATTGTTCTTTTCTTTGAAAAATTTGAAATTTGAAAGCCATGAAAATCACTAAATTGGCAACAGTGGATGTGGACAGTCGTCTTAAGAAATGAATGAAAGAAAAATTGCGTCGTGTTTTTACGGCGATATCTTTTGAGAGAAAAGTTAAAAGAAATCTGTAAAAAAAATGAAAACGAAAAAAATTTTAAATTCAAGTCAACCCGACCTAATTGAAGTGAACCAAGGTGCCAAGTAATAAAAGAAATAAATAATAATAATAATAATAAGAATTTGAAAGAAACAAATGAACACCTGATTTGATTTTGAAAGTTTTTCGTCGGAAGTCGCCTGCATACAAAAAGACACGAAAAAATAATGTAATAAAAAAACAAATGAAAATTTGAAATTCAAAAGCTCCGCGCCGGAAATCGTCAATTTTTCTTTTGTTTTTAGTGCGTCTCCTCGTTTTTTCTTTTGCTTACTTCGGTTGTTCCCAGATTTCTTTTGTTTCTTGTTCATCCTGTTTTGCATTTTGTTGTTTTCTGTTTCAGTTCTTTTTGTTTCTTCTTTAATTTGTTATAGTTTGAGATCAAAAGCTCCGCGCCGGAAATCATCGATTTTTCGTTTGTTTTTAGTGCGCGTCTTTACTCCTACTTTTTTTTGCTTGCTACGTTTGAGCCCAGATTTTTTTGTTTTTTGTTCAACCTAATTCGCAATTTTGTCATTTTCTATTCAGTTCTTTTTGTTCCTTCATTGATTTGTTGTAGTTTGAGATCAAGAGCACCGCGCCGGAAATCGTCATTTGTTTTTAACGCGTTTTCTTACTTTCTTTTGGTTACTTCGGTTGTTCCGAGATTTTTTTTTGTTTTTTTTTTTGTCACTCGTGTGACACCAAGCCAGATTTTTAGTCAAATCTTGCAAGGTGTCAAAGTGGGCCATTTTAAAATTATTTTCTTTCTACAACGACATTTATTTGTAAATAACTCTCTTCGTTACGGTCTTGACAAATCTTGAAGCGTTTCCTAGAAAACAGTACAGTTTCCGTTGTCATTGTAAAAGTGACATCTCTTAGCGGATATTCCAACATTCTTTACTACTACAGTTTTTCAGAGGCGATTTTTAAATTAATTATATTGAGAAAATCTCAGATTTCATCCTGTTTTTTTTTGTTAATTTTTTCAATCGAACTTTTGTACTCAACTCTCAGGGACTTTATTTTCGAATCGAGGGAACTGAGGGAACAAACTTGAAAGAGAAGGTGACGTCAAAATGACGTAGGCTCTCATACCAAACTATGAGAACCACGTCATTATGACGTCACGTTATCTTGCGAGTTTGTTCCCTCGATTCGAAAATAAGGTCCCCAAGGACACAAACTTAAAAGGTCTTACAAAATTGAATTCGATTTTTTTTATATTTTAATAAAATAGAAGAAGAAAACAAATCAAAAATATCTACCTACAGAAGATTAATTAATTTCCTTTTGCTTGGTATTTATTAAAATGTGGTTCTTGGTTGGAATCTTCTGTTGTAAGAATCTCCAAGATCTTTCATAATCAAAATTATTTTTGAATTTACACAAAAACAAGAAATGATGCAAGAAACATAAAGTTTTTTAAATTAAACAAGAACAGGAAATATTTACAAGAACTTTACGTTCTTAGAACTCTGAAAAAGGTTCTCTGTGTTCTTTATTTTAGTTAAAATGTTTTTGAATTTTATTTTACAGTTGGTTGCTGGTCCTAACTAATAACTTCAAGTTACAATTCAACACATACAATAGTTTTTAAATTTAATTTTATATTAATGTTGATGTCTCAAAGTATAAGCAAATCAATAATTGTTTATAATTAATTTGCTTTAGATGTTCCTTTGTCAGATTTACCACGAACGCATCCGAAAGGAATGCATCGAGTATGGCAAGCAGAATTTCCACGAATTCCTCGATCTGGTGGAGGACGAGGAATTATGGAACAGCCACTTGGACCAGTTAGGGAAGCACATGGCCGTCTGTGGTAACATCGAGATTCACTTGATCAGCAGACTCTACAAGTAAGCGCGCAGAGTCCTGAAACACACAAACACGTATAAGTATTATTCATAAACGATATTGTTTCAGGAAAGACGTGATAATATTCGATAGTATGAAACGCCAAGTACTGGAAGTAAGTGATTTCGAAAACAGTGATTGCCTGCGATTGTGCTCGATGGGAGAAGATCACTACGACGTTGTGTACAAGCGAGAATATATTGAAACGGCTGGTTTTTGTCAGTGTAAGTGAATTATTTTGTACTTAACATTTAGATTAAACTCATTAGTTTAAAGTCTTTACTTTACTTTAAGACATCCACAATTTTTTTTTTCCTTTTGGGAGAAACAATTGTATTTAAAGTAACCAGAAACTCTAGCTTATAATTTTTGTATAAAACTCGTACTCAGTGTAAACTAGCAAAATCAATTCCCTATTATTTTAGCCATCATCTATAAAACGTTGTACGAAAACGTCTTTGAAATACCGAACGTGTCAAAGATAGTACAAACGATGCTCTATGAGAAGCCGGTCTTGATGTTGTCACCGGATGAATATATCAGCGATGAGTGTGTCCTGCAGAGAAATGAAATAAATGAGTTGGCGCTTAAAGAAGAGCAAGAAAGTGAGGTGGAGCAGAAGCATGTCGCAACGAAAAATCAAGCGGAGCACGGTGACTTGGAGCAACTGTTGCAGGCCACTATCACACCCTTTCCGTTTAAAGTAGCGAAAGCACTGGACCCAACGATTTATCGAAACATTGAGTATGATACGTGGACAGAAATGCGAAAAGGTATTTAAACATCACTTTACTATTATACGGGGTGTCC
Source organism: Prosopocoilus inquinatus (assembly GCA_036172665.1). NCBI lineage: Eukaryota > Metazoa > Arthropoda > Insecta > Coleoptera > Lucanidae > Prosopocoilus > Prosopocoilus inquinatus. Next base: position 7,841,545 of record CM069871.1, on the reverse strand, counting down.
CTGCAGTGTATTCTCGAGCAATATCTTACTGTCATTTGGTAACTTTAGTGCTTATCAAGATGTAGCTCGAAAAGATTGTAGATTGAATGCATAAAAATTTAAACGAAAATTTTATTTAGAACTGAGACTCGGTGATTGGTATTATGGCGATGGCAATTTAATTTTGGGGACCTGCTGCCTCCTAAATACAGGCAACAACGTTTTGAAGTGTTACATACAAAACATCCTGAAGGAAGAAAATAAGTGTGTCGTGTACATAACGAGCTTGGCAGAAAAACGTACGGTAAATTACTCCGATTTACTGCCCGAAACCGATGCTAAACCATGGCCTTTACCATACAGGTTTCACTATTTATTTAAACTGTTTTAACAACAGCGCTAAAATTTAATCATCAATTAGGTTTTCGAAGCACTCGTTAATTCTGCCACCGAAACTCGAACTACCCAGCAAAGATAAAAGGGGCTTCAAGAAACGCTCTGATAAATCGAAATCCATGAACAAGATCAGCATAAATTGCAACCCCAGTCTTTCCCCTCCGGGATTAACAATTAATAATAATAATAACAGCGGAGATTCTAGCGTCAGTGTTTACGAAGGCTGTCCTTTGGTAAGTTTTCATTTTGATTCAATACCAAAACGGTTTTTTAATTTCGCCTTGTTCTGCAGCAAATGCAAAACCGTGAAGAATCGACTAAAGAAACGACACCCGAAATAAATGGAGATGCGATTTATCAAGCAGACGAAATACTCCCCCCGACTGGGGTTGCTTGGAACCAAACGAACTCCGAGCCTGTCGCTTGGCAAGATCCGGCAACCGTTTTCACCTTTCCATCGAAGCCAATGACCACCTCGCCTGAAGAAATCACTTACACCGGTTAGCACAGCACAGTTTTTGTTTTTCAGGCCTGCAATATATTTTTTTTTTAATTTTGCAGATCAGCCTTTTTATTACAACTTGAATCACTATCATCAAGTTTGGCCTAATTCCGGAGTGGGGGAATATCAAACTTGCGAGTCACAAGTCTCTAGCTTACCGGACAGTCCGCAACCATACTCATTCCCTTTCTATCCGGAAAATGTTTATCCCATTACTGAAAGACCGATGTGCACTACTCCGTTAACCCCACCTTCCCCCCAACTCGAAGTGCTCCAGCCTGTCTTCACGGTGCCAGCACCGGGAACCCCAGTCATTTATACCCCCCCTGAATCTCGCCAGATAATGATCCCGGTGTCACCACACGTCCCACTGTACAATCCGGGGTACGACGTGCCTTACGTTACCCAGAACCCAGTAATCTATCCGCCCACACCTCCTCTTTCGATGTGGTATCCGACCATCAACTCTCAGGGATTCATTTTTCCAACCGTCGGGGTTCAAAATGTTCACAACAATGTTTAAGCTCCAAATGGCAAGTCCGCTTTAAATCATCGTGACTTCATCGTTAAACATTGTTGTTTGTTATTATTGTTTTTATATTTTTGATACTTTGTTTATGACTGTTATAATAATATATTTTTTTGGTTGAAGTTTTTCATCGAAATGAAAATTTGCAAACTATATTTCAAGTTGCCTTGCCTAATTACGCAATCGTAATTAGAGAAGGAACAATGGATACTACTGTTTTAAGTATTAATTAAATATAATATGATTTTCAGATCGTGTGAAGCTTCAACTTGTTAAGATTTATTTTTTTTGCTTTCGCCAAAGATTAAATATGTCGCTGCCATATTTAAAATAATGGTTTCGTTGCTTATTCGTTAGAAATTAACTTTGCATTAACAAACACCGTAAATTAATTAATTCACCGATGAGTACTTATAATGCAGGTTTTAACATTATAACTATTAAAGCGTTTTTCTTTTGTTAATGCAAAGCAGCAACACTTATTAATTCAATGTAAGTCAGTATTATTACATTAAATACGATAGTTACATTTTACGTGATGGCAGAGAAAATGATTCGTTTTCTAAAATTAAATTAAAAAAAGAAACGCGGGAATCATTTTCTTCTGGTTAGAAATGATGTTTAGTTATTTGTAACTTTGTGAAATCATGGGAAGCGTTATTAAGATATTATTAATATTATAAAATAATATTTTGTTATTTCTGTCTTGGAATTGTTGATTTAGTTGAAGAGATTTTAAAGTTCCTGATATTATTTTTTGTACTGTTTTTGATACAATAAATTGTTATCGAATTAATTAATCAATTAATTTATCGTTGCCTTGCAGAAATTGATTTTGTTACTGAACTGAACGTGCTACAATAGTTTGTGTTCAATTTGAATTGGGATTTAAATACTTTGAATTTGGCGCCAAAAATCTGCGCTCCGATTGGTTCACGAACAAAACAGTTCGCAAACACCCTAGACCTGATCACAAATAAAAGTTTTAAGTTATTTATTTACAAACCTTACTGAATTTAATTCTACTTTTATATTTGCAACGTAAAACTGATATATTTCTTTAAATCAGTAAAATTATCGCACGATTAACTCGGGAAAACAATAAAGAAAATGCGCGTCGAAAATTAAGTTGGTAACACAAGCACAAAAACGTGCTGACCTAACCTATAAATACCCACGGCCGCTTTTTATTTAATTTTCAGGTTTAAAACGTGAGTACCGAGTCAAATAGAAAGAAAGTTTTTCTCACAAGTACAAACGTGCTATTCTACGTATTTAAAAGATTGTATCCACATTGTCCATGTAACTTTATATTGTAGATAACCTGTCTTTTTTTAGTTGTAGCTGTGGTTGTATCCAGCCCGTGCCCCACAAAATAACAAACAAATAATTAACTTAATCATGAGTGTCATCTCGAGCAATGAAGAATGCAAGCGGATCTCTTGCAGGTTTAAGTCGGACACCGGTGAGGCCGTCAGCGATATTATGGACTTGCCTCTGGAATGCACGCTCAAGCAGTTAACGGTAATTTGCAACGCGATTTTACAACAAGAAGACGAAATCCCGTACTTATTTTTTGTGAACGACAAAGAAATAACGAAAACTTTAGAAGAAACCATAGATGCGGATAACATATCGAGCGAAGGTGTGTTGGACATTGTATATCAACAGCAGGCGGTGTTTCGTGTGCGCCCCGTAACCAGATGCACGAGTTCAATTCCAGGACATGCCGAGGCAGTTATCTCTGTTAGTTTCAGCCCGAATGGCAAGCACTTGGCCAGTGGTTCAGGTGATACGACGGTTAGATTTTGGGATATTGCCACTCAAAGCCCGTTGCACACTTGTAAGGGGCACAGCAACTGGGTTTTATGTATAGCGTGGTCACCGGATAGTTCTAAATTGGCGTCGGCTTGTAAGGATGGTAAAATAATTGTGTGGGATCCGGATTCTGGAAAGCAAATCGGGCGCACTATGATAGGACATAAACAGTGGATTACGTCTTTGTGTTGGGAACCCTACCACACAAATTCTAGTTGCAGGTAAATTATAATTCTAAATCATTCAGCTGACCAGTTTTGTTTTTTATCCTAAACCTTCATCAGAACCTCAGATTAAAACAAAATCAGATAAACTACAAACCATCTTAAAATTTGGGGTAAATTTACGTAATAATAGTCGGGTTCAATTAAAACAAGTTTGAAGTAAGTTCATCAATATTGGGATGATTTTTAACAATTAACAATAACTGATTAAAGATAAAACAAAGTTAAAAGTAACGTTAGAAAACGTACTCCAAATGACAGACTAAATTATAATATTAAAGAAAAAAAAAAAACAATGTTAGCCCCGGATTGGTTTTTCAATTATATTCTATCAGGTCAAAAAAGCGATCGTAGGATGTCGCTGTTTTATCTGTTTAAAAACTTACAGTTAACTTTAACATTAGGTTTATTTCCATAGTGATTGATTGAAAAACCAGGCTTTTAATCAAGGTTGATTTAAGTGCATGTGCCTCGTTGCCATTTCACAAAAGTAACTCGTGAAGTCACACGAAACTTGAAGTAAATAGAGTGCTAAGAGTTACATATCCAAACCCTCCCCTCTGGATCAAAGTAACCTCCTAATACACAGTCCAACTCTACTAACCTTGGCCTTAATGAGTAAAAGTAAAAATATTCTAGATTCCTAGCGAGTTCTTCAAAAGACTGCGATGTAAGAATATGGGACACAGTATTATGTTCAACGGTTAGAACCATATCCGGGCATACGAAGAGTGTAACGGTTGTTAAATGGGGTGGAGCTCATCTCCTCTACACCGCATCTCAAGACCGTACGGTCAAAGTGTGGCGTGCAAGCGACGGCATCCTTTGCAGAACTTTAGAAGGCCATGCCCATTGGGTGAACGCGCTGGCGCTCAATACCGATTACATTTTGAGGATAGGCCCGTTTGATCCTGTGAAAGACCCGCACGATCTTAAACAGAAAGCAGGAGATAGAAAGTCGCTGGAAACTTTCGCTTTGGTACGTTACAAGGAGATCGTTCAAGTTTGCGGCGAGCGTTTGGTTTCGGGGTCGGACGACTTCACGCTGTTCTTGTGGGATCCGCAGAAAGATAAGAAGCCGCTGGCGCGGTTGACGGGGCACCAGCAGCTGGTCAATGACGTAAAATTCTCGCCAGACGGGCGAGTCTTAGCCTCGGCTTCTTTCGATAAGTCAATTAAGTTGTGGGATTCGAAAAGCGGGAAGTTTATTGGCACTTTGCGGGGGCACGTGCAAGCCGTGTATATGGTGGCGTTTTCGGCAGACAGTCGTTTGCTTGTGAGCGGGAGTGCGGATTCGACTTTGAAGTTGTGGAACGTGAAAGAGAAAAAGTTGGAAATTGATTTGCCTGGGCATGCGGATGAGGTGTATGCGGTGGATTGGTCTACGGATGGTATTAAAGTTGCGTCGGGTGGAAAGGATAAGGTTTTGAAATTATGGCAGAATTGAATGAAGATGTGATTGTATCATAATTAATTTAATAAAAGACAGTTTTTTAATGTTTAGTAGTTTTTTGGGACGTCTGTCATGTGCGTCTAAATTTGTTACAAAGTGACAGAGACAGATTACCATCCCCGTCCGACTCAATAGGAAAATTTGTACTATAAAGTATGGGTCAGGGGGTGTGAGAGACAAGAATTAAGTATAGTTGACTTCTCAACTTTCAGATGGCGCTAGCCATATCAAGAAATTCTATACTCTGTTTTTTATTTCGAAGGAGTATTTTGAAATTTTGGCGCTAAAAGCGAGCTTTATCATTGGTCAAACAAGCTTTGTTATTGGTCAAACGAACTTTGTCATTGGTCAACAAGCTTTGTCGTTGGTCAATTCCACCCAGCTACCAATGACAAAGCTTGTTTTGAACCCCAAAATGTCAAAGTACTCCTCCGAAATAAAAAACAAAGTATAGTAACTTTATTTTCGTTATAAAATTAGTTTTTATTCCAGTTGCAAGAGGCGCTAAGATCATTTACTGTCGTTCGTCAAACTTTTTATCTATACGTATAGATTTTTAAAATTTTATTATTGTTTTCCGATAGTCATTTGTTTATCAACTGCTGTTTGAAACTCTGAAATTAGACCTCAAATATTTTTGTCAATTTCTGTCATTCTTTCTCTATCGTTATACAATATTTGAAAGAATTAGTTATTGAATTAATCAATGTTCTGTTTTTTTCTGCTTATTTTCTGAAATTTGTTTTTCATTCGTTACCATTATGATCGGCATTTGTTTTGCTTTTTTTTTCAGTCGTAACATTTACGATTGTCATTTGTTTTGCTTTTTCCCCCATTGAAGTTATCAGTTTTTTCCGATTACGTTTCTCCAAGAGTTTGTCTTTTTCTCATGTTTTTTTTTTTTTAATTAAGTACCGACCTAATCAAAAATATTCGACATTCCTTTTTTTTGTCGCAAAACTTACAATCAGCATTTGTTTTTTACTTGCTTTCTTTGGAAATTCTCATTTCGTGAACATTATGATTATTATTAGCATTCTTTGCTTTTTTTTGATGAATTTTGAATTACCCAATTCTATTTTGAATGATTTTTTTTTAATATACGTTTAAAGATATTTAAAATCGTCTACGATTCGTTTGGATTTTTTTTTTGTAATGATCGTCGTAGTTTTCTTCAGTTTTTTCATTTTATTTTTTCATTTGAATTGAGTTTCTCGAATTGTCAACACTTCTTTTTATTAATAATTGTTTTACTTTTTTTCATGAATTAAATTTGTAAACTAATTTTCTTAGGAATTTTATTTCTTTTTCCATTTCGGTTGTTCCACGGTCATTGAAAATGTTTTTTTTTTCATTTTTGTTCTTGACCCTTTTTATTTTTTGTTTTTCTTTCCCCCGGTTAAACTTTACGATTGTCTTTTGTTTTCTCTTTTCCTTTTTTTTTTCATTTTGTGAGTTTTAAGTGTTTTGTTTCAATACAATAAATTTAGAACCGTTTTACGTCTTATCAATTTTTTTTACAATTTTTTGCGCAAAGTGACAAACAAATAAGCAAAACAAATGAACGTTAACTGTGGTAGTCTGTCTCTGTCACTTTCTACAAGATTTTGCACAAATTTTGATAGATCTAAAACGGCTGTAATAGTTGCTTTTTGATACAATTTTAGATCAATAATTGGCCGCGCGATGATGCGATGTAAAAAATTGTTTTTTTCTTTTGTTTTTGTTTAAATGTAAAAGCAAGACAAATTTTTTCTCGGATCAAACTCCAAAAACAAGTATTTTATACTAAAATGCTTATTAAAAAATAATTTATTTTCTCACAAAACAATTATTTTGACGAGTTCGAAACATGAATACTATTGTAATTTTAATATTGGCAACATTGTACGAGGCTAACGCACTAAGGATGGTGCAAGATGCTGCGAACATAAAATTAATGTACATTTCTTACAAATAAAATAATATCAAATTAATGATACGGAAACCTAATAAATCAAATTAGTTAATGTTTCAGAAAAAAAAATTAAAAATTTGCATTTTTTTCTCTAATTTTTATGGACTTTTGCATTTAAAGATTCTTTCTAGCCCTAAAAAAAAGGCTCTAAGTAGGGTGCAAAATATTAAAGGAAAAACGAAAAACCCTAGAAACTTTTCGTAATTCATACGTACTGTCGAAAGCAAAAAACATTAGGCAATTACAGTTTCCTGTAATTTTTCTTTCTCTAAAATGGCGTTGTTTAAATACTACTTTACAAATTTTACAAAAGTTTTGAACTTGTCAGGTCGGAAACCTTTAAAAATTTTGAATGCCTATTCGTGATTGGTTGATTTACCATTTCTGAATGTTAACATATTCAGAAATGCTCTTCTAACCAAAAATATCAAGAATGCAGTAATTTTGGCATTAGTTTTGAATTTGAGGGAGCCACTTGACACCTGCTTTTCTTTTGGAGAAAGAAAAATTACAGGAAACTGTAATTGCCTACTACTTTTTTTTTGTTTTCGACTGATTTCTAAAAAGATTTTGTTGTAAGTCGTTTTTGATTACAGTGAATCCTTTGAGCAAGCTCTGTACAGCTGTTCCAGCCCTATTTGGGGCTTCATCTAAACTTGGCAAAACAAAATTGATCTTACCAACTTATTTAACATTATTCTTGTGATCGTAATTGATCAAGTAATTCTAATGTTTTTATTTTGAACTCTTTTTGTGCTGGTCTAGTTAGAGAACTCGCATCCTCTGCGAGACTCAGAAGAAATAATTCCATTGAACTTCTGGATTCTCTGTTGGTAATTTTTTCTGCGATGCTTTTCAAATAATTTGTGAAGTCCTCGTTTGTACGGTGATGGCTTTCGTTATTTCTCTTTTTGCCCCTGATAGGATTACATCGTGAAATTTCTGCTGGTGTGTCTTGTTCATCTGATAAACCTTGCACTTCTTTCAGTATGTCCTGGTAACTATTATCTCCTGAGGAGGGCACAAACTGATTCTTAACATCAACATATTCTAGTTCATCTCCTCCACCATAAATCCGTCGTTTTGGTTTTTGTTCGTCCGACGAGTAACTGCCACTTTCTTCAGAATTCACTTCCTCCTTGGCATTTCGTAAGCTCTTCATCACTTTCCTGTCACACACGTCCGATTCCAAAAAACTTAAGGTCTTGAAATACGCCCACTGTTTAACTTTCTTATTGCCGGGACCTCTAGCTCTATAAGAATGTCTGCGTTTCCGATATCCTGATCGTAGTGACTGCCATTTTCTCGAACACTCTTCAGCTAAAATAAAAAGAATAATTAGGTATCGTGAACAACAATGAAACTTAACGTCGTGTGATAACGCTTATACCTGGTCGATTTATTTTCAGAGCAATGCGTTGCCAAATTTGCTCAACTAATTCTCTGTTACTGTGATCGGGGTTGGATTGATCGTATATTGCAGTGTCTTTCTGGACTAAATTAATTAGTTCGTGCACAATTTTTGCCGTCCATATATTCTCCTCCATGTGCGGAACTAAGTTTTTTTTTTTGCTGTATAAAAAATACAAAATATTACAAACGGTAAATTTCATAAAGTTTGGTAGGTAGATATTGAACAAAAAAAAAAAAACTTATTTAAAATCTAAATAATATAATTACCTGTAGGCGAAAACACAACTCAAACGTTTAATTTTAATTTTTAATTAGAAAGGAATCACGATGGGCGTTCGTTCGCGTCGGTTATCAACGACGAACGGTCACGGTCATGAACAGCAACCACCGAACGCTTCGAACAAAATCCCTATAACTCTAAATGTTAAATGGCAAACGAAGCGGTCTTGTGCGATCAGTCGCACACGGTCGTAAAGAATTTCTACTAAAACTTTGCTTACATCTTTCACACAATCAAATGTGAAAATTTTGGATGATCGAGGGCAACCGTTTGTGAACGTTCGATGTGTAACACGGTTCGACTTTTATCATTTTAATGGTGCAATTGTGGTCATGTTAGTAAAATATTTAAGCTCTGTAAGTGGAAGTGATACATTCGTTTATTCAACACCCCTTACTATATTTGCTCTTTTTCCTTAAAGCGCGAAAACGAAAAGAATAAATAAAACGAACGTAATTCTATCGAATTGTATTTTTTTCATTAAGGCCCAGTTTTTCAATCGCAGGTTAATCCTAACTCTCGGTTTATATATATGGTAACAAGTACGAAGACAATTGCTTCCATGGCAATAAACTGAAGGTTAAAGTTAACTTATGTTTGAAAAACTGGCCTTAAATAAATTTGTTAACTGCTGGGATGCGTTCAGAAATAGCACACGCCGGTGTAAGAATGATACTTGTGCGAACCTCAGGGTTGCATTCAAAAATTGTAACGGGAGAGCGTTTAAAAAGAAAAGCAAAATATACAAAATCACTTACACGAGAGAGAAAGAATATTACCCAGAGCGCTCTCTTTTCAGTTCCTGAACGAGCCCTCGGAAATGAATTAAGAGAAGCTTTCTCGGCGTTCAAATAAAGATTCGGGTGCACCTTTAGAGTGCACTCTGCGCTTCTTGGTCGCGACAAAGGTAAAATTAACCGTAATGCGCACATTTTTTTAAAAATGCCGATCTATCTAATGTTTCTACAATTTTGAAAGAAAAATAATTATAAAATTTACGTACCAAACGTGAAATGCATTTGTAAATTATTCATATTTTATGCAGCAATTTTCGACAGCCAAGAAAGTTCTTTAGTAATAAATTTGTGTGCACTCCACTATGAAACGTCATCACATCTCGCCCAACTGCACCTCACACCAGGGCGTTAATTTTTGAACGCACCCCTGAATGTCAAATGATTTAACGGCTTATTATTTATAGCATTTTTCGCTGGCTGCACCAATGTGCACTGATTGTGTCTCTATCTCGTTTAATTACATAAAGCTGAACCGAGATGGAGATACACTCAGTGCACACTGGTGTAGCCAGCGAAAAACGCTATTATTGTATGTAGCTTACAGCTTATTTCTTCAAGATTTGGAGGAATTTCCAGCTTTATCTGGCGGATTAATTTTGTGGTGGTTCGCAACACTGGTCAAGTGGTTGGCAGAGACGGCGAAAGCAAAAATTAGTAAACTAAACATATAGTTGAAAGCAAAAAAGTAGACAAACTACAGTTTCCTGTAATTATTCTGTCACAAAATGTCGTAGATTAAAGACGAATTCACAGATTTTACCAAAGTTTTAAACTTGTTAATTTCGAAAGCTCTTAAATTTTTTTAATGTTATCTGTGAAGTCATCTTTAATAACTACCATTTTCAGAAAGAATGATTACAGGAAACTGTAGTTTGTCTACTTTTTCTTTTGCTTCCGACTGATTGTATATCTTTAGTTTCATTCAACTATACTTTCTCTGTATAGCATTTTTAAATACAATTTTACAAATGATAAATGATTTGGAAAATTTTGCAAGCTTTCAAATTACATTAAGTTATATTTTACGGTCGAAAGCAGAAAATTGTAGACACGAACAGATACAGCTGTATCTTGCAATTTTTCACCAAAATGGTATTTTTTAAATCCAATTTCATAGATGACACTTAAAAAATTAGTAAGGTTTCAGATTTGACAAGTTCACGATTTTTGTAAAATCTGTGAAATCAACATTTAAAACACCATTTTGAGAAAGAGAAATTACAGGAAACTGTAATTGGCTATTATTTTTTGCTTTCACCTAAAGCGAATTAGGAAAAGTATTTTAGGTTCTTGTTTCGTTTTAATAATTTTGTACCTAAATATTTGACATAATTTTTGAAGTCTCAATATAATAATGTCATAAATTAAAATGAACGACAAATTTGTACATCAAAAGATTTTCAGTTGGTAACGGATCATCCAATCTCGTGACTTAATTTTGATCGTCGGGCAACACTGCAGGGGCAGAGTGGCAGCCAAAACAAAAGCGTGAAAAACGTGACAAAAACATAACCCAGATTATAGTTTTCGTTAGCAGTAAATTTTGTCCAGTGAACAAATATGGGGCAAACAGAAATTGAATGGCCCTGGCAATACAATTTCCCCCCATTTTTCACCTTGCAACCTCACGGAGAAACGAGAGCCAGACAAATAGCAGCCTGGAGAAGCCTGATCTTGGATTACTTCAAAGCAAACAAGCAAAGCACAATAGACGTACGTGAAGCATCTTCTCTGCCAGTTTTCAATAACACGGCGATAAACAGGAAACTTAGCACGTCTTCTCTCCTGTCAATACTAGGGGAGTTGCAGAAGACCGGTAACGCAATGCCGACTGGCGAACAAAAGAATATATGGGAAATTTATTGGCACACGTTGGAAGAATGGGGCACGATCATTTACAGTTATATAACGGCCAGAGGCGCTGTCAACACAGTCTTCACCATTTACGAACTCACGCAAGGAGACGATGTGCAAGATGAAGAGTTCTTTGGGCTGGACCAGAATGTCTACATTAAAGCACTTCGCAAGTTGGAACTTCAGGAGAAATGTGAGGTTATAATGTTTGACGATCAGCAAGGTGTGAAATTCTTTTAAGTTGTTAATACATATTGTGATACTTATTTTAAGTTATGTCCATGTTAAGTATATTTTGCAATTAACTTTGTTACCTATAATAAATGAATGCTTTGAACGATCATTGTAACAGTAAATTTGGATTCGGCTCACAGCTAGAGAAATAAATGTACATATGATGAAATTAATCAAAAAAATGTTGTATTTAGACGCTATGTTATTTTCTATTTAAAATTTATTATGAAGGAAGTCAGAATCACAGAGAATGATTATTGGTGGATTTGGTACTTCTTTTTTCAGTTTTTGTGGTTATCTATTACAAGTTATTATTATTAATTTAGTTCTAATAATCTCAGCAAAACAGTTGTTTATTTCTATACTTTTGGAATATATTGATTCACACAATACATACATACAAAACTGAGGATAGGGTATTTCTTTTACAAATTTAAAATATGTTGGCGACATTGATATTTACTGACAGTTGTCAAATTAACAATGTCAAAAGCCGCAGTGTTTGTATTCCTCTTTGTTGTGAGGTTTGAACTTAGATATTCACGATAGATTTGTTTAGTTAACGTCCAGCTGATAAATTTCACGGGAAAATATTTACCTTCGATAAAAATGCCCACACACATCCTCACGAGTATCAAACTGTAAGCATATTCACATTAACATAGTGAATTCAGTTCATTCTTCCACTTGAACTTTCTAGAATATCAAGACCTCTATACAAAGGCATGATCACGTCGACTCTAAGCAATGCTAAAACAGGAAGAACCACGACACTTGTTACTGTGAACGAAGTAAGATATTCTTCAACTAAATCTAAAACAGTAGGTATGGTTGCAGTCGTTCAGTTAAAATTCAATTCATTCATAATCAGAAAAAGCTTAAGTAGCAAACATGCCAAGGAGAAGACACCATTTATTAAATAATGTTATTTTATTTTTTTGATTATTATTAGGATGGACCACTTGGAAAGGTATATTTAGGCGTTTCGTTCCTGTTGGATTATGCCTGGTTGCAGTAATGCAGTGGCGAGCATATCGGACCCATATGAAAGAAAGGTCTGCCAACAAGGTTGAAATTAGTTTTTACCGTGTCCTTCCCTTGAGGATTTTCAGCAGGTGCTGGGGTTGGGTTGCCGGTAAGTCTTCGCATTTGTCCCCCTGAAACTTTTTCTTCTCACTCAGGAGATTTCAGATAAATACGTTCCCGAGTCAATGCGACCGATGATTTTCGGTCTTTACGCAAACACGTTCGGCGTAGATTTAACTGAGGCTGCGATCGAAGATTTTAAGTCTTACCGAAGTTTATCAGATTTTTTTGCAAGGTGAGACGATGACCATTCATACATAACAAGGGAAATAGAACAGGCTGTGTAATCTATTAGTCATGTAGATTATGTTATATTCTTTGTTCTTGTTGATGTTGATAAGGTGTTTGTTTTCACAGATCACTAAAGGATGGTGTTCGAACTGTTGATGAAGAAAGTTGTTTAGTGTCACCTTGTGATGGAACTGTTTTACATTTTGGTCACGTTAATACCAGTCAAGTGGAACAGGTAAAGGTGTTTTAATATTTGAATTATGACATAATTTTTACAAAGATTATAATTAGCAGAGAAACCTGGGCCGGGAGAATGTTGAATGTGTCAAAGCTATTCTAGAAACTTTTTTAACTTGCAGTGGAGATATCATAAGTTTCTTAAATTAAACATTTGAGTTAATGATTCGACCTGGTTAACAAAAGTCCATAAATCACGTGCATGAAAGTTGCTTTCAACACTTTTGTTTGTTAAATTTTTTATAGTAACTTTATTTTAATTAAATTAAGACTTACTGGTGTTCTTAAACATTCAAGAAGTTATTCTTATTTCTAGGTAAAAGGAATAACATATTCCCTGGAAAATTTCTTAGGTGAAAATACTTGGAATAAAAACAACAATACCGCCTGCGATTATCGTTCCTCTCTTCTGCATAAACTAGAAGAGAATCACACGCTATATCAGTGCACTATTTATTTAGCACCTGGAGATTATCACAGGTAATTAATTATTAATGTCGTTTTCATAAGATTGCCTATGCAAAGCGTATTTCAGATTTCATTCGCCAACCGAATGGAATCCGACACATCGTCGCCACTTTCACGGAGAATTACTCTCCGTCAGCCCAAGGATAGCCCAGTGGGTGCCCGAACTCTTTTGCCTTAACGAGAGAGCCGTTTACCTAGGACAATGGAAACATGGCTTTTTCTCTTTCACTGCAGTAGGTAAAATAATGAATTCTTTTCTTTGGTGTGATGATTAATCTTATTTTATTTTTTTATAGGAGCAACTAATGTCGGCAGTGTAAAAGTGTACTTTGACAAATCTCTCCAAACGAATCGTCCTAAATCTGCCCACAAATCCAAAGATAAGTGTTTAGGGGGGAACATCGCGTTAAAGAAGGGTGACCCCGTTGGAGAATTTCGAATGGGGTCGACCATCGTGTTGGTTTTCGAGGCACCACCGCACTTTAGTTTCAACATCAAGGCGGGGCAGAAAATCAAAATGGGACAAGGCATTGGATGTGCCGCACAGCAGAAGCAACTGGAGATACAGTAATTTGAAATATTTATGAAATTGTAAATAGTCAGAACCCGAATTTTACTTAGAATATTAATGTTGATTGTGATAAAGTATATTATATTTAGTTTATGTATTTTGTCTTATTTTTTTAAATCAAACCTGTATTGTTTTAATATTTATTAATTGATAACTAAATTAACAAAAAAAAAATGGGTCAGGTAAAAGCTATTAATTATGATGTGCCAATACACAAAAATTCAGATATTAGAAATGTTATAAATATGCGAGAACTCTGCTAAATACTAAATTATGATTCATCATCACTGCCGGCTCCTTTACGTGGTTTAGGCCCGCCAGCTCGTTTGGCCATGATAATTTGATCAATCCTCAAAATAGTAGCAGCCGCTCCAACTGCATATTTCAAGCCCCAATATTTGCAAACGTAAAGATCCAAAATCTCCTTTTCCAGAGCATTGCAGATGGTGTTTTCTGTCTCGATATCAACTCCGACGTTTTTCTGACCAACCTATCATCGGGCAGGGGCAAAAAATAATGAAAACTTCATTACAACTCGGCAACTTAAATTTACCTGATGTGCTTCTAATAATTTGCTAACTACAAGCGTAGCTCTATGGCCACTATTGTCTGCAAGGGCTTTCGGAAAGCTTTCGAGCGCAGTCGCAAACTTCCTAACTGCATATTGATCTAAACCTGGAAGTGTATCAGCGTATTGAGCCAACTGATGTGCCAATTCGATTTCTGTCGCTCCAGCACCAGGCACAAATTTCCCATCACGTGAAATTGCCTAAAAGTAAAATGCAAAATCCTGTATGGAATACACAGAAGCGTATTTACTTTGAATGTATTAACACCATCATCGATGGCCCTCTCAATGTCATCCATGTAATTATCTGTTGCACCACGGACGACAACCGTTGAGATTCGCGATTCCTTACTCTTTGCCCTGAAAATCACAACGGGCGTGTCACCTAACTCCTCTACAAAAACCATGTCACAGAAACCCATTTCTTCAGGAGTCGGGGGCGTTAGCCTCGGCAGAACTGTCGCCCCAACCTTAAAACCAGGAAATCTTATTATTTCATAAACGAAGTGAAAACCAGAAAACTTACCGTTTTGCTCAGACGTCTCAAATCAAATTTAGAATTTAATCTAACAGCCATCATGTTATATTTGTTTACGTAGTGAAGTGCCATATCACCGAATTTAGCCCCCGCAACTATTACTTTCACACCCGCATCTGCAACGGCTTTAATCTGTACTTCCAAAAGATTTTCTTCACCCCTGCTGAAATTCATCAGTTCGTCCGCCGTCTTTATAAGAACCGTCCCTTTCGTTTCAGTCTGCATTATATCGACGGGGCAACTGTAGATGGCGACCTTGGCATTTTCAACGCTCTGCACGTCACCTTCCACCTGCCTTTTGAAGACCATCCCTTGCACCACCTCGGAGCCATGCAAGCCAGACCCTAAGATTTTACAGACGCGAACGTTATCCACGTTAAACGTGGTCTCTTCAGGCAGAATCGACACGCACGCATTCGCTATTAATTTCGCCAAAAAATCCTCGTTCCCGTACTGTTTCGATTGTACTGAAGTGCGTATGCCTTTAGTTACTTCCTGCAGGTTGCGATAGTCCTTGATTTCATAGCAGACCAATTTCGGCAAGATTTCCAGGCATTTATCCAGCGCCTTTTCATATCCGTCTGCTATTTCTCCGGGAGTCACACCCAGTCGTAATAGTTCCTCGGCGTTTTCAAGCAAGGCCCCGGCGAGGATTATGACGAAATTTGTGCCATCGCCCACTTCCGAATCTTGCATTTGACTGGCGATTATCATCAGCTTAGCCGCGGGGTGTTCCACGTCCAACTCACGCATGATTGTGGCCGCATCGCTCGTGACGAAGTGCTTCTCGATGTGGTTTATGACCATCTTGTTCATGCCGTTTGGCCCGTAGGCGGATCTAACAGACTGTGCGAATTCCTTGCACGCGTTGATGTTTCTGAAGACGGCTTCCTCTAATCCGGAGAAATACTACGTGGAAAATGTTAGGCATTAAAAATGTGCGATTTTCCCGAAACACAACATCACCCTCGTGCCGCACACATGTCAATTTAAATGTTATTATTGAGTGAAGTAACTTACCCGGGCGCCTTCCTTTAACATGGTGGAAAAGCCGGGGGCTTTAGGCACGTGTAATGCCATGGTTTTTGTTAAATTGGTGGCTTATTACAATGTAAAAGAGTAATTTCTTTTCGCAAAGGCGAAATGGCGTGCTGCTCGCTTTGGTTAGTTCAACTTCTATCAATTGCCAACTTTCTCAAAATAAATTCCCTAAAACAAATTTTTAACGAGCGCCATCTATGAATGTTGAGATTCAATTACCGTTTCTGCTAAGAATTTACATACACTTTAAATAAATAATTATTAATTTAATTAATTCATCAGTTTTGAACAACTTGATATTAATTATATTATTACTTGTCATTAATTGTCGGTTTTGTACTGCTTTTTATATTACGAAATGTACAATTGTGAACAAAAGTTATGGGACTTGGTATTAGTAAATTTTTCTATTTACTTGATTTGATAATAATTTACTTTTTGTTTTGTCAGCATTTAACAAATTGCTGTAATCTCATAAGTTTTCTTAATTAATTATCGAATATAAGAAAAGGTCCGTTTACTTTAAAGTACATACTTAATCAAATTGGGGTATCTAAACCGAAATAGAAAATAAAAAGGAACAACAACAAAACTGTTGGTCACTTTCCACCAATAGCTATCATCTTGTAAACGGCGATTCGTAAATTAAATCGTACCAAGTCACAATTCACAATTCTGCAACTTGTTTAAAATAAAAAAGAAACTTAAAAAAAAATCAAAAACGTCATCGATTTAAACATTTCGTTAAAATATTGATTTCGAAAAATTTTTCTTCAATAAAAAGTAGGTATTACGATTATTACGAATCATGGTCATTGGTTATCAAATTCGATTTGCAACGTTGCTTACCTGCCTTACCTTTTTTGTTACGTTATGGTTTCGTGCATTAAGCCAAATTCATTGTTAGACGTTTTATATTTTGTTTAATTAAACCAACCAATCAAGGATCTATCCCCTAATGCGGCGATGAAAAATCGCCTAGCAATGAATTCAGCTTTATTCGTCCTTTTTAAATAGTTTGGCGACGTTGCAATTCAGATTTGACGTGTAGAGGAACGTGATCTCGATCTGTTGGACACTTATTTTTTTTTTTTTTAAACTTCTACGCTTTTATCTTCTACTGTGCTTTTATCATTCAAAATCATGGAGTAAGATGTCTTACGCCGTGTTCAAAATATTAGAATTTAACCTCAATTTTAGAATTTAGATATCATTTTGAACAATAGATGGCACTAAGCTAACCAAAAATTGAAGCTGAAAAAAGTGCTTGTAAAACGAACCGCTATCAATTTCAGTTTCTTTACTAAAATAATTGAGAGAAAGAAAAACTCATAACTTAATAGATTCAATTTAACAATTTAAATAAATGTAAGTAATGTTTGAATTTATCACGTGACTGCTGGCATAAAATATTTCGTATTCAGGTTTGATACCACGCCACTGTTCACATACCTTTCTTTTCTTTTCTGCATTTTTTTATAGTTTGAAAGTTTGTTCTGCGTTCTAACTTTTTCTAAATTTATCGCGGGCAGGTAATTATCTTCAGGAAACGAAACGAAAAGTATTTGCGGCCATAAGGCGCGACGATTATTAAACGCAAAAATAGAATTGTTTATTTATCTTATTCTGATCAAGGTGCTACTTCTACCTGGTTACATAAACTGTGCGTTTCACATGCGGCATCAAGTGTATGTAATTAGCACCGGGGAATGCGAATTTATTCCACGTTTTGTACATACGCGAATCGTTTACGTTTACACGATTTCGCAACTTTAAATTGAATTATAGGATTTAGACTTACCGGATCATTAAAAAAGTATTAATTACTTACTTAAAAGAAGGTTAAAAAATTTCGCCTCATGGCATTCAAAATTAAATTGATTTTTTTCCTAAGCGAATTTCATTGCATTATATAAGAATCACGTATCGTTTAATCCTACGAGGGTATTAGGGGCATTAAATTATATCATCGTGATCAGAATTTCATAGATTTAAAGTACGTGTTGCTGATAAGATTCAAGTGTCAGATTAAGAACGGTTTTTATCTGAAAAAACCTGCCCCATGTTTGAATGTTTAATCAGCGCTTATGCAACCCGCCCGTCACTCACATGCACCATCGACACGCTCTCACAATTTGATTTTTTTGTCCCCTGTTATAGCATAATATGCGTGTTTCGTATTGATTATGGCTTTGCGAAAATGAATTTGAACCGGTTTAAAGCGACGCGTATTTGTAATGCTTGAAGATGGGAGTTGTCTTTTTGAATTTCCCGCGCGCGGTCATGTGCTGAAACGGATGCCACTCGCCGCATATTGTGCGTCATGTGACTCAAATTCGTACTGTGAAGGCTGCATTGGACGAGAAGGGGCTCTGGTTTCACAATCGCATAATGAATTATAAATGGTGTTATGTAAATTACACTAATTTTTTGTTGTAATAATTGCAATTTGTGTAAATTTTACGCGGAGCGAGGAGCGCGTCGGGTGACGTCACTGAATGACAAAATCCATGTTCGAATGCGATTGGCCGGTTGACGTCCTTTAGCTTAAAATCCGCCAATCGCGTGCGTGGAAGTCTCCGCACACCACTAAAATTTTCTTATCGTCATATGACCCATTCTTGCTGGCTAGTGCGCGTAAGCCATATTTGTCAGTGGTTCGCTGGTACTGTGGAGTGTTGTGCGCTCTGTAGCTCGTTTGGACCTGTAAATACTCCACACATACAAGAAAGATGTCGTTACCAGAAGAAAATCCCATCTACGGACCATTCTTCGGCGTAATGGGCGCGTCGTCGTCGATTATCTTCAGTGGTAAGTGCGATTTTCCTACATTTTCAGAACCTGACGCGTTCAATATCGATTGGTCAGATGACTGTCTCGTTTTGCAGTCGAAATGAATTTTGTTGCGGTCGCTGCACACTCGAATCATCGAGCGATTAACGAGGGGCCCGAGGTTAATCCTTTGTTTCGCCGAATAATAGATTTTCAGTCGAATTTCCAGGGATAATCTGCACTTGGTTATGGGCGTATCGCTGGTTGGTCATATGTCAGTGTTTTACATTTCGGCAATCGCACAAGAGATGAAATGCATCGTGTGATCAATGCCGCCGCTCTCCTTTTGTTATGGCGGCAATAAAAAGTGCAACCGTATAATTCGTTTATTCGCGTTTTTGACCCATTTAAGTGGTTAGGTCACATGCTTTGACAGTCAGACCCGCCCGATGCATACAAGTAACGCACAACACTTAATTAATCTAGAAACACACTTCGATTACTTCAAGAAAAGCTTTATTTACACTAATTACAACAGATTTTCCAAGAAAATTCTAGGCACAAAACCATCACATTCATGTAGCGACAGTCAATTGTTTCCTTACCGCGTCTTCTTTATTAGCGCCCCCTAATTTCGCGCAAGCTGTAATTTCAGGGAAAACCTTTCACACAGATTAATTTGCGCGTTATTTTATATTCCGATTCGGTTAAAAATGGCCCCAAAATCGATGCGAAACAGGTGGGTGTAACTTGCTTTCCGAAAACATGTGACTTCAAGGCCTTTGTTTTATCAAAATCTTCAGCCAACTACAGATTTCTAAGGACTTCCTTTTGCAAATTCCTCCTCAATTTGTGGCATTTTCATGAAAATCGTTGTGGTATCCGTGGATCTCGTACAGGTCACGAGGTTGCTTTGATCACGTGACCTCCGTTTTTTGTGCATAATTGGCTAATTTGAACAGGTTTTTACTTTATTACGAATAACCAAACTTTATTACGAATAACCAAACTAATTTAGAACTCGTTTTCTTTTCGGATATGCATTTATAAGTATAATAACAGTTAACACTAACGAGTTTTTAAAATGCGGTACTTTAAAATGACATTGGGATTTTTCTTTCGTGAAGTTTGCATGCCTTGTAATCTAACTCGATGATATTAATTTCTTCCTTCGAAAATTACTTTGGCATGCAACTTCATTGCAATTTTAAAATTGACGGAAACTGTCACGTGCCTTAATGCAGGGTGTAAGATTTATTCGAATTGAAGGTTGGATGAATCGGGATGCCGAATGGCCAATCACGTCGTGGATTTTTGGCGGAAAAATTTCAAATTAGCCCAGTTCATCCACAGACTTACATAAGAAAAACGTGCATCACGTGCCACAAATACAAATTTCCCTCCTCATGTGACTGAGGTGTCACGTGACGTGTTTAGCGGCACTTTATTGGTAGTTAGGGATATTTGAAGTAATTTTTTCTTTGGAGAGAG
This sequence comes from Prosopocoilus inquinatus, assembly GCA_036172665.1. Taxonomy (NCBI): domain Eukaryota; kingdom Metazoa; phylum Arthropoda; class Insecta; order Coleoptera; family Lucanidae; genus Prosopocoilus; species Prosopocoilus inquinatus. The sequence continues at coordinate 7,821,106 of CM069871.1, read as the reverse complement.
AAGTTTAAGCGAAATTATATTCGGAATGGATCGATTTCGTTTCTAGATTTTATCCTTCTTTTAATATTATTTAGAAGTATCTTCGTGTGAACGTATCAGTAATTCATTTATCAATCACATGATCTAGTAAAATCTACATTCCGCTTTTTTTTAACAACTTTATAGGTTGGAATTACGGAGACAGGAAGACCAATACGATTTCATTGTGACGCATGACGGTGAAAGTAGTCTTCTTCATTATTTAGGAACGTGCATGTTTTTAAATTATAATCGTACAGTGTGATTCATTCTATCCATTCTCAACCTTTTTGCATGCAAGTAGGCCATGTTAGAGTGACATTTTTGTTGGTGCCACTGAAAAAACATAGACGTTAGAAAATTAGGTTAGAATTTCATGATTATTGTTTCTGAAGATGGCAGCGCTCACATGTAAATGTTTTTTATTACATGTTTAGCTTCTTTTGACCTTATTGGTACTATCGGTGATAAGTATTATTTCATATCACTAACACAGTCACTATAAAATAAGAAATTTTTCGAATGTCACATGTCCGATTTTGATTTCTATCAAATTGAATCATGCAGGCACCCCAACGAAAAGAAAACTTGAGCTACTAGAGTGCCAAAAAGGTCGTGATTGTAATATATTTAATGATAGAAGGTAGTTTGAATTTTGTGCCATAATTTTTAAATTTAGACGATAAATTCAAATTAGATCAGCTACTGGAACCTCCTCAGAAATCTTGTTGGGCCAAAACGTGGAATAAAACAAACAATTTTCCACGACATGTGATTCTCTCATGTCACATGATGGTACTCAACGGTGGTACTCAACAATACTCGATCGGGTTATTTATAATTCGTTTTGTGTAATTAATTTCCACAGTAACTAACTAAACAATGCTGTGTTTGTTCGAACGAACGAACCTAATTTGATTTATTAAAAATTATACCTAATCAAGTATATTTCTGACGTCATACTTATTTGTTTTGTTCTTTAATATGTGATATGAAATAACAACAGATTAGCATGACACACACACACATACACATGGTCAACTTTACTCGTTAGATTCGCTCATTTAATAAACCTTAAATATGACAATGATTAAGGACTGTACCCTTTCTTCCTTCGTTTTGTTTTGTTTTTTAAAGGTAAGCTGCTTTTAACATACAAGGTGTGTCAAAAACACCTTAAAACGTGCGAACAAAATAACCTTTAATTTTTCGAAAGGTATTCAAATTCAAATTCTATTTTCTTTTAATTCTATTTTAATATACATACAGGTTGTGCCAAAATAGCTGGTCTCACAAAACATTTTTGTGTTTATTTTTAATTAAGAAGAAAGTTCATAATAGGGGATTAAAGAGTATTTGGCTGCTAGTTTATGTGGTGCGAAGTCGATTGTTTTCCATCCAAATTTGTAGATTTTAAACCTTAAGTAACTACGTTTCGGCTAGAAATAGTTATCATCAGGAGAAAAATCTTTGAATCTCTAAATCTACTTCGTACACAGTACAATTACAAATGCATAAGTACAATTAAAATTAATTAAAATAATACCTCTGTATACAAAGTAGATAAAATATTTCGAAGATTTTTTCCGTGGTGATGGTTCTTTTAAGTCAAAATTACGGTCGAAAGCAAGAAATAGTAGACGGTTACAGTTTCCTGTAATATACCTTTCTCAAATTGCTATTGTTTAAAGTTGACTTCACAGATGAACAACAGACATTTAGATAATTCGAAAGCTTTTAAATATGTCAAGCATAAAACAATTGCCAAATCCGTAAAGTGGAATGTAAACGACGATGTCATTTCAAAGGCAGAATTTTTAATTTTTTTGCTCTTTAAAATTTTTTAGTGGACACGAATAGGATTTGTTGTCTCTCTACCTCTACAATTTATGAGGAAGTTAAAAAGAATAATATAACCCGAAGTTTCATAAGTTGTTGAATGAAACGGAGATCATAGATATTCAATTGAAAACAAACAGATAATTGAAGATTGAAATTTATAAAGTTTAAATGAGATGATAAACTGCGATATGAGTAGGAAAGATTAGTCCCATTTCTTTTACGTTCCTATATTGCATTCTGTCTGTCATGTTGCCTATGTACTGATTTTACAACAACGACCGGTATGTTCGACCGCCTAAAGACTCCTTAAGTTATGCCGACCGCCAATCGACCTCCTTCAAGTTTTCATCAGCATTCAGCAATTAAAAAAATAAAGAATTATTGAACTTTATACTATGTGTTCTATTGATGGTGCATATTTCAGTTTCATAGTAAAGAGTTCACATAACAAAACAAATTTACTAGGAGTAGAAAAAAATTAAATATGATGCATGCAATGTATTTTTGATGCAGGGAAAACCTAAAAAAATCAGGGAATTGCTATTGGCCCCTTCAGTATAGGTAACTATATAAGCAGATGTGTTAATTAGATTGCCTATACTAAGATATTTTGTTTTTGAAATGTCTGAGTATTTTTTTAATGATATTTTTAATGGTATCATAATTTTATTAATTCTTTAGGTAACAAATCATTCATTTTATTTTATTTTAGTTAAAAACCAACGAAAATTGCGAGAGAAAAAAAAATTGCTATTAAATTTCCTGTCAACTTAATAATTTTCCCACTCACCAGAAAAACCGAGAAAAGTAAGAAATTGAGAAAAAGTCGGGGAATTTGCTTGTTTCACTGAAACAGTCAGTGAAATTAATTCAAGAACTGGAAATTTGAATACAAATTTGTTTTCTAAAATTAGATTAACATGGGAAATCGTTTTGAATGTAAAAAAATTAGTAGAATTTCTTAATCTTAGTGAACAGTGTGAAAGTTAATTGCATTTTTAGCAAATAAAAAAAATACTTGGAATCTTCAGTACAGGCAATCATACAAACGACGGTGTTAAACGTGTTGCCTATGCCAAGAGTTTTTGTTTTCTAAAAAGATCTAATTTATTATTTTTAAAATGAACTGGCATGTTGTTAAAATTAATTGCTTACAGTTTTTAAAGGTAATTAAACAAATCTCTCCGTAATACGCATGATAATAAAGAATAATAACAATAAATCACTAATTGTGCATTTGTTACTTCCGTTTTAAAATGAGGAAAAAATTCTTTAAACATGTAAATATTAGGAAAGAGTTAGAAAGTTTTTTTGATGAAAAGTCAGAGAATGTTTCAATGAAAATAAAGTGAAAACGCTTTAATGGCACGGTTAGTAGTCTTAATTTTCATTGCATTGGATTCCTTGAGCTGCAGCTGTTTCGGCTGTACTTGGGACCTCTTCAGCAGTTGGTTGTGATTTGTATTTTAGTTGAAATGGCACTACGTTAATTGTCAGTTGTTGTTAGAGATAATGTAGCTATTTTCTTATCAGTTGCCTTCCACGGTTATTTATTTAATTTTTGTTTGTTTTGATGATGGATGGTGGTTTCAATAAACCTTGATGAACTCATGCTTGCTTCGTTCCTGGCCGTGAGTCTAATTTTTCGTGGTACTCTCACGTTTAAAAATAACCATCGCGTAGACACGAAGCAGACTTAATGGATGCGGGCAAAACTATTGTTTGCGTGTGCAAGAGTCGAAATTCCATCCAACCGACGCTTTTTCTTTTCAAGTAAAGGCGCAATTTACCAACTTATACGCCTTATCAATAATTTACTGTCGCTTAAAGCCTTTTAATTACGATGGCAATAAATATCTGCGCAAAATCTTCGGATTTGACATGCAGGAGTGGCTGATAGAGGAGATAACAGCATGCTTAGAGGTCCCCGAAGGAGGTTTAAGCGCGTCATCAGCGCTGATGTCTATCTTTTTGGATTGGATGAATAATCGAAATTGTCAAGTGCAGCTTTGTCTCCTGTATCTAGAAAAACATAAACGAGGGCGTAATACAAAGGAATTCGCTTGTATTTGTCGTAGTTTTGCAACAAGCTTTCTGAGTTGGCCCAGTTCCAGCACGTTTGTCTCGTCTGTTCAATTTCTTTTATCGCCCCGACCGTTAAACTTGGCATTTTTCTCTTTTCACGACCGTGATGATTCACTATTCTTGTGTTTATTCCAATTTTACGTACACGAAACACTTAATGCATTCTGTACAATAACGAGCATCAAAAAACGGGACGGTATTTTTTTTCCCTAGATTGTATCCGGCTTGAAATGACACTTCCCAAGTAGTCATAATATAATAATTTCAGTAAATTAAAAGGGACGTTAAGATATAGTTGAGTTTTTAATAGTTCCAATCAAAACTTGAATATGGATACAATTGGTTATGTCAGACTGCAATTACAGTTTCCTGTAATCGAAAAGTGCTAGATTTTGAGCGTTTTGACTTGTAAGACATGACCCATTTTATAAGCTCGCAACTGTACGTAGTTGTTTTGGGATCTAATTAATTTCGAGTCGTAGTATTTTTGTGTTTGATGAAATACTAATTCGTTTATGTTTTCTTTTGCAGCGCTGGGAGCAGCGTACGGTACAGCAAAATCCGGCACAGGCATAGCAGCCATGTCGGTAATGCGACCAGAACTTATAATGAAGTCCATCATTCCCGTCGTCATGGCCGGTATCATTGCCATTTACGGTCTTGTAGTTTCGGTCCTTATTGCCGGTGCTCTGGGAGAACCCAGGGAGTACAGTTTATACAGGTAAAGTTTGGGAGGGGGTTTCCCCTGAAAACGTCAAAAGTCAATTTGTTTGCATTTACAAGCAACACAAACACAGCTAACTTGCTCAATCTGTTCGTGCATTTACAAGCAACAGAAATATACCTACTCGCTCCTTTTCAAGGGTTCCCACTCCCCGGGAAAACCGGGAAAAGTCAAGCGTTCACAATGTTAGGGAGTAGTCAGTAGTCACAATGTTAGACAATCCTCTGGGGTTCACAATGTTGGGAAAAAGTTTGGGAACTTTGCTTGTTATAACGCAAAAGTCAGTGAAATTTAATTTTTTAAGATCTAGAAATTTGAATGCAAGTAATGTTTTCTAAAGTTAATGTCAAATTAAGTATTAAAAAAAAAATAAATAAATAAGGGCTCCTGTCCAATTAAAGTGAATTCTAAAAAAGTTTATAACATTTTAAACAAAAATAGTTGTTGTTCTTCAATATAGGCAACCATACAAGCGGCTGTGCATTGGGTTGCCTACACTAAGACTACTTGTTTCCTATTTTTTTTTTAAATACGAACCAGGCATGTTATTAAAACTAATTGCTTATCATTTTTGAAGGTAATTCGACAAATTTTTCCACAAGACACGTGATAATAAATAAATAAATTATATATTTATTATTTATAGCAAGATATGAAACAAATAAAACACTTTAGAGAACAAGCTAAAAATGTAATATATTATTATTTATGTTTGAAAACAGGGATAAATTGTTTTCTAAAATTAGAACAATTGGAAAATTGTTTTAAATATTAACAAAAAATTCGGAGAATTGTATTTGATCTAAATCAGTAGTGAAAAAGTTTATTTAAACTCCTCGATGTAGGCAACCATACAAGCGTCCGTGCATTGGGTTGCCTCCACTTATATTTCTGGTTTCTTTTTTATTTATTTATTTTTTTAGACCAAAAAAGCATGTTAGTAAAACTGATTGCTCGTAATTTTTATTTAAAGGTAATTCGACAATTTACTCCACGATACATGTGATAAATAAATAAATAAATAACTAATATTTGTACATCTATTATTTATGTATGTTCTGAAATCAGCCAAATATATTTAAACTTGTAAGACTTAGGAATGTTGCATGATCGCATTCGATAGTGTAAAGTTTTTTGATTGAAGATTAAGGAAAACCTGGAAAATTCGGGGAATATTCAAATAAAAATAGAGTGGGAACCCTATTTTCGCTTTTCAGTATGAATTAACAACTTCTGCACCAATGTTTATATTAAAAAAAACATTTTTTTTGCTTCTTTGCCTCTTGTTTAATGCCCAATTATTTCCCAAACAGCCCTAAATGCTTGAGAATCTTTCTATTTTTAAAAATAAGTCTCTTACGGTGGCTTTGTTTCGCATCCAACTGCGGCAGGTGTTACTAAAATAAGTAATTATAAATAAGGACGCAGACATTCAGAATAATTCGTAATAATAAATAATCCAAATCTAATTTTGAAACGAGGCAAGCTGCAAGCTGAAGTGAATTACTTTTTTTTTATGTGAAGATTACATATCACTGCTCAGTTTTTTTTTGCGTGTGTGTTATTACTATTATTTGTCACGCTCGTACTAACAAAAAAAATAGTACACTGCAGAATAAATTGGTTTTTAAAAATTTACTTCTTAAAGTTACCTATTAGGTTGTAACACTAGTCTAGGTGTTATTCGATAGTTTTGAGAATCTGTTACATTTGTCATAATTGATTGATTGAAATGTCAGTTTCAAAAAGATTTCAAGATTTATTTATTTCTATGCGATAAAATGATTAGTCATAGATCATATTTTATGTACAGTTGTTTATTTTCTTCTTATTTAATTAATTTTTGCAGAGGGTTTATCCATCTAGGAGCAGGTCTTGCGGTAGGTTTCTCAGGATTGGCTGCAGGTTTTGCAATCGGTATAGTAGGTGATGCCGGTGTGCGTGGTACAGCACAGCAACCACGTCTCTTCGTCGGCATGATCCTCATTCTCATTTTCGCTGAAGTCTTGGGTCTATACGGTCTCATTGTAGCCATCTACCTCTACACAAAATAAGTTATTCGTTGGCTTTTTTAAAAATTTCATACCCATCCCTCAGATATGAAAACCCCATCTTCCCCTCTCAGTTCCATAACAACCTGCACCTTGTCCCCGTCATTTCGAAAAAGGTATATAAAAGAAACAGCTACCATTGCGTCAACCTAGGATACATGTGGAAGTGCAGAACCTGTTTTAATCATTTCTTTGTTTTTAATGTTAATTAAGTGTATAAAATATTTGTAAAATATTGTAAGCTCACGTGACGTTGACCGCCGGGAAGGCATTTTTCTTCGGTGTACATTTCCTTAAAAGAAGGCCGGCCACACCGTCTCTGGTGTATTGGATTTCTTCTTCGTAAGGAGGCGACAACTTTTTTCCTTTCCTGATCCATGCCCCGAGTCAATCTTGCGCGAGCTTATTTAAGAAATGTATAGATACAATTGTAGTATATGTTAGTTTACCTGATTTAAAATTATAATATGAATTAGCTCTATTGAGCTTCTTTAGTATTTTAAATAAAGTTAACAAAAAAAAAATAAAATAAAAGGAGAAGCACAATTACTTTTGATTTTGACGTTCTGTTTATTTCACTGCGCTTTTTGTGCTTTGATCGTCCGGGCTTCTATCTGTTGTTGTTGTTGTTTATCAATCATTTCGTAAGCGTAATACTCATTTATTTATGTTTTATTACAGATTTCGGAACCATTATTTTCTTCCGATTCAACTAACGAAATGTGCCAAACAAATTTATTGTTTGTGACCACAAAAAAAAAAAGAACAAACCAGATTTTTTATTTATTTGTATTTTAAAAATTGTGACATCTAGTCAGAGGATTTTATAATTAATTTTATTATTAATCAATCGAGTCAAGCAGCTACAACCTAATACTAACAATCCTCATTTTATTTTTAATTAATCACAGTGAAACTTTGCATCGTTTCATCATCATCGCATTAAAATGTAAAGGGGGCGGAGGGGTTACGTAGTTGTACGGATGGTCAGAGTCGGATTTATTAAAGTTTGGTAAATGAAATGAAATTGTAATGGTTCCGAAACCAGTCGTTTTTTTTGCATCCCTTTCATTACATTTATTATCATTGGAGTACGTTCGATTTAAAATGAATTAAAATGCTCACTTAAGCCAGTGAAATATTGTGCTAAGAAATATAATAATATATTCAAGTCCAGTTTTTGATTTTCGGATTGTATTGACTACAGACTCATTATATAAAGAAACTACTAAGATTCATCATTTGTTGTAAATAATGTCAACCTATATGTACTTGATGGTTTGGTGTCGATATAGCTCTTAAAATTAAAGTGTTAGCCTTTCATTAGAATATATAGCTTTCGGTGTTTGGCCTGACTGCAGCTCGAAGTTTGAACGGATCGCTTAAAAAAAAAAAAAAAAACTATTCAAGCTCTGAGCCGCAGTTACGCCTGAAGCCCTAGCCTAAGAATGTTATAGTATTTCCTCCTTTCGATTTAGTTTGTGAACAGTAAACTAAAGCGAGTGTTTACATACAAAAAAAGATGAAACTTTAGAGAGACTTCAGTAATAATTGTAAGGGTGTGCCGCATGACGCAGTCATCTGTGGTAGGACTCGGTTTTACCAGGCCCGGGCTTCATTTATAGATGTCATTCCGCTGACACTGGCAAAACTGATGTCCGCTCGGTTGCTACTGGCGCGGAGATTTTTTCTTGTACGAAGGGAACAGCAAACGTTGTGTTGAGAAATAAATAATTTGTACATTCCATTTAAAATTTTGTTTTGTGAATATCTCGAGTGTGTTCTACTTATATAATGCTTGTTGCTTTTTGTGTTTTTAATGCAGAAGTCATGTGATTAGGTAATTTTAACAAGTGGTTTAATCCAGTCAATAAAAAGTTTACAGTTACAGTGATTTTAGTGAATGTTTCAAGTCAAACCGCAGAAGAAATCACTATTTCTTACTTCTTAAACTTTAAGCTATGTACATACTACAACTTGCACTAAACGAAAAGAAATTCCAATTAATTTCAAATTTTTAAATTAGATATTACATCACTGCAGAATGTAAGCAAATTTAATAACAAAAAAAAGAAAGAAATTACTAAGTAAATTTGTTTTATACGAAAACGCCAAGAATTTTAAACTTATAATTTTATCTTGGACTGCTTCATAACGACTTGCAACGTTTTTATCTTGAATGGAGTGTAAATATTTACGTAAGAAATAAGCTTGTGGTTATTCATAAAGTCTGGAATTTGTAAGTTCTGAGAATGTTTGTTGCTGAAAGTGTTCGTGCCCGTCTGTACCCTTGCACTTTATTTTTTAAAAAAAGAGGAGAAGTTGAAGAATGACGAATTTAAGTATTACAAAAGCCACGTCAATTACAACAAAAAAAAACTGGTTTTACTCACGGTGAAGGATTTTCATGAATCATTGTACATGTCGCTAGCTAAACAGAAAATTAAATTGAAACGAATCTTGGCCAAGAAAGTTATTTGTTGCAAGGGTGAGAATGCACTTTAAAAAAAAAATTCCGTTATCAACAAAATCAACATGGAATCAAGATGGAAGATGGTTTTAGAAAATTAAAAAAAAAAAATCTGAATCTAAAAATTTCGTTGTTTTATTTCGTAAACAAATCGTTACGTATCAATTAAAAATATACATTATGCAATTAGTTCTTAATTTTGGTTACAATGGCCGCTTATATTCTTTGACCTCAAAGAAAAAATCTAATTAATTTGGGTGTTGAAATTATTTGAAAATAGAGCCCTGGATATAGGTAGTACCTAAAGGGAAGTAACATTTTTTTTTTATTAAGGTAACTGTAATTTGAAAAGTTTCTTATTTTTGAATGAAATGAACTTGTCCGAATCGTGATTAAACGGGATGAAAATGAACCTTGCTGAAATGCTTCCCAAGGTCAAGAGTTTTGTTTTGTAATATTTTGGAAAAAGATAATCTATTCATTTGAGGGAAGCAAAATACTAAGTTGAAAATCACAGGAGGTTTTTGTTATTACGTTCATTTTTTTAAAAATAAACTACGAGGGATCCGAAAGTTCAAGACGGAAAACCATATAGGAAACGAAGCAACGCAACCATCTGCAACTATTAGAGCAACCGTCGTATTGTGGCGCCATCTGTAGTCTCAGAGACGGATGTTATCACTGACGTTGTCCATAGGCAATACAGAATACGTTGTTATTGACTAGATCAAAAGTCGTATTACGTGCTGTACTGCATGTGGCGTCCTCAATTGAATGAATTGAATCGCTTTGAAAAAAAAAAAAAAAAACTGTTGATGTAGTTGTACAGAGATCCTCTAACAATTGTCCTAGCAAGGTTGATAGAGCTGGACCGTGTATTAGAAGGTTGCCTTGATCCAGAGGGGATAGTTTGGATACAATTTGAAATTTTGAAAATTACGCGGAACTAAAGGCAATACGTACTTACATAAAACAAACGTTTGCTACAAAATTAAATTTATTTTTACGACAATAAATACCAAATTGTTACAATTCAGAAACAAATCAAATTAAATAAAAAGATGGAATGATAAAATTTTTCTATAATACTAAGGAACATTTTTATGTGAATTCCGGAATAAACAAAATAACATTTTGAATACGTTTTAAAATCGGGGGAAATCCTAGACTCCTTTAGACAGGGCGATTGATTACTGTCATCAACTGGGCATGTCCAGCTCCAGAAAATGGCCCTTCTTGTCGAAGTACTCGTTGAATCTGATGGCCGCATACCTGAAATATTTTTGTTTTAATATTGTCAATCAAAGGGTTGAAGCTAAATAATGTGAACGACTTGCCCCATGAAATCGAAATCGATGTAGGAATGTTCGGCCTGCAGCAGCGCCCAAATTCCCCAAAACAAATGCGAAACCAGCGCGAATTGGTTCACCTGGACGTAGAGCTTCTGCAGATGCCTTTCGGTCACGTTGTTTTCACCCCCTAGCAATTCGGAGAGGTAGGCACGAAGCCAATCCCACTGGAGCTGTTTGTCGGGGTAGTTGGAATAATCAACGTTTTCAATGCCTGTCGTAAAAACAAATTAGGGGGTTCACACAGGAAAAAAATAAGGCATACAAGAACAAGTTGGGGAATTCACAAAGGAAAAAAAATACAACAAAAAATAAGAATTAAATCTCGAGGCGAGTAAGAACTCACATAAAACCAAAATTGAATCCTGGGGAATTTACTTACCTACGAATTCGGCGAAGTGATTTCCGATGTCGTAAGCTTGGTAGTTGAAGCCCGCGTACTCGTAATCGATGAAGGTGACTTTGTTCTTCTCTTCGGTGTATATCACATTTCCCAGAAGTAAATCATTGTGGGCGAATACTACGGGGCTGTTCAGCTTTGATAGTTTCTGTTGGAGCAGGTGAATTTCATGCTGGAGTTTTTCATTCGGAGGGATCATTTCCTCGGATCTAAAAAAGAAAAAAAATGCAGGAGAGCTTCAGGTGCCTTTCTGAAACAATTTAAATGTATAATAAAGTCTAATGAAAGTGCAACGAGTCATGAGAAACAGAAGGACGTTCTGGAGTCGTGCTAAAATGGGAAATTTTTTTTCAAAAAAAAGTTCCTCACAGAAGATGACGTGAAATATAAACGAAGAAAAAAGTTATTTCAGTAAAATTTCAAATTTGGCGCCGAAAACATAGATTTCAACAAAATAAACACAGATGGCGCAGGCGTAAGCCAATTTCCATCCAATTTCTAAACCAATTTCAGGACGGATTTCGATTTGCATCTCTAAATACTTCATAAAATGCACGAAAACTTTATTTACTCAAAATAAATCTTTGACGAAGTCGAGATAAAAATTAAAGAAAATACACTCCTTAGCAATTGCAATAATTTTCACGTGTTTATTTTGTTAATTTTAATTTTAAAAAAGAACTGTCATTTTAGTTGTGGTCGAGTTAAAATTAACTTCACAACACAAATTTTGTTAATGAGAAGAGAATTGTACAATATGCGGAACTGAAAAAGTCCACTGCGTAGGCAACCAGCCATACATAGTTGTAAGGTGAGTTGCCTATACGAATTGTTTTTCAATGCATACGATTTAAAAAAAATGCTAAATTGGAGATGTTTTATGTGACTTTCACCAATAATTTATGAAAATTAGGAGACGATGAAACATATTTCCTGTTCGTAATCGTAAATCCATACTCAATTCAATCGGTGATGGATTTTTTTTGTTTAATTTCTGTGCAAATGAAATTTAATTTACGTCGAAACTTTCACATCAGCCCAAACTCGCAGGCTTTGAGGAAAATTAGAAATAAAAAAAAAGTACGTTCGATCTACAGGCAGGTCAAGAAAACGATGGCCTTCGAAAGACCCCAATCAACAGACTTTGCGTTCGTGATATTTCAAAAGTAGTCAAATTTTTGGCGTTCCTCACGTCACAACCGAGGAAGACGCGGAAAAATGTTCACAAAAGAAATTGGAAATGGGACGCTAATTAATTAAAAATAATAATCATAATTACCTCTTCTGTTTATTGTCGTCGCTAAACCTATTTGGTACCAAATTAAGAAAGTTGTACAACTTCTTCCACAGCAAAGGACTCGGATTTGGTTCGCCCGGTACTTTCGTCTTGTGCAACTTGGCCATGTTTACCGCCACCAATTTATAAACATGGGGTTGCACCACACTCTTGCACGTGAGGGTGCATCCTGGAACGAATTCGTACGCCAAACCATTCTGGAAGGTGGCGTAGAGTCGCGGAGCCAATCCTATCTTGTTCAAGAGAAGAATATTTCTGCCATTTAAAAAGCGCGCAAGTTGAATCGCTTTTAATTTTTTCGAAATGAGCGTACATACCTCGTTTCCGCTTTCCTGTCGATGAAGAGGTCGGTTTTGTGGCCGTAGACCCTGACCAGGACCGTCTCTTGCTCTTCGCCTTCGCTCAGGTTGCATCCGACCAGTTTGTTGCTAATTCCATCTGTCAACAGCTAACCGCATTGGCGTATTTTATTTAAAATTAAATTCTACGTAATTAAATGCAGTTGTCTAAATTTGTCTACTCAAGCAGATAACAATAATAATATCGAATTAAATAATTTTCAAGAGTCGAGAGTGCCTCTCATAGATTTATCGGAGAATAGTTTAAAATTTCAAAACAAATTTCTCTAACTTTGAAACAAATGAGTGTTAATTAGTTAAATGCTTTGATTTCTTCAGGGCTGAAAAGAAACATTTTTTAAATTCTCTTCCAGAAAAGCGTGTACAGGGTCGTTCAGAGCAAGTGTCCTATTAAAAGCCAATAGGTGGCAGCGTTGCAAATAACTGAGATCTCTCTCTAATCATTAAGCAAATGAATGACAAGCTTCTTCATGTTTTTATAATTTTTCTTCAAAAAATACAGGGTCACTTACAATAAGTGAGGTCGATTAGAGGTCAACAGACGGCAGCGCTTCACATAACTCAGCTTTGAAAACGCAATGATTTTGTGTGATTATAAAACAAATGAAAGCGTAAATTTTCTTCAAGGCATTCACAGCAAGTGACCCTTTTAAAAGTCGCAGTAAAATAATTCTTTCTCTGATCATCAAACAAATGAATTTTAAAATGTTTTGTTCATCTTTGAAGGAGAAAACGTGATTTAATTTTTTTTTCAAGATTTTCAAGATGTACAGGGTCATTCAAAATAAGTGGCCTATTAGAATTCAATAGAGGGCGGCGTTATAGACGACTGAACTACGAAAGCGCAATGATTTCGTTCTTTCATCTTGAAACGAAAAGATTTTTTTTTTATTCTTCTTTTAAGTTAAACTAAATAATTAAATTTTCTTCAGTGAATTTAGCTGATTGTTTGCATTTGCACCTGATGTTCTGCAGTTCTGGAATGGTGGCGTTCCCACCTCGTTCCTGGGCGATTGTGAAACAGCCTCAACTCTTTAATAGCGTATTCCACTGACTGCACCACCATGCACTGAATGTAATTCCATCTCAGTTCAGCTTTACGTAATAAAATGAGATGGAGATACACTCAGTGCAGTATCATCGCACTTTCCATCCGTTTTCAAGTTCTAGATTTTATTAGCCTCGGTGACACTCAGATTTTTTTTTATAAATTTTGACATTTAGTTTTGGATAACACAAAAAAAATTTTTTTTCGTTATTGGATTACACAGTGAAAATTATATTTTATTTTTTTTATTGTCTCTTACCCTGTATACCTTCATGAGAAATAAGTTGCATGGAAATATGGGGAGGACAGGGGGCGAACAATATATTAAAAATCCATGTCGAAATAGGTACAAAGATGCACTCAAAATGTTTACGATTATTATTTTACCTTCGAATCATTTTAAAAGCGACCTTGACTTGAAGACCTTCGTTCAGATTAGATATGTATCAATCCATGTTCTGATCTGATCAAATCAAGTATAGATTCTTTTTTTGATCTCGATTCGTAATTTAATTTGCTCTCCAGATAGCATCAAATTGTTTCGGAATTAAAAGTAAATTTAATAATAACTTTCAACAACACACTCAAAAGGTATTAAATAAGTAGATCGACAAAAATAAAAATCGTATCCCTGTGGGAAATTAAAAAAAGTCTTGTTTGCGCGCACAAAGAATAAATCCAGAATGATGTGCTTATACAGGGTCATTCAGAGTAAGTGTTCGACGTATTTACAAAGATCAATTCATGCAAGTACGAATTTGCAAGAAATGAATTTACCGGAGGCATTTAAAAAATCAGCTTCCTTTAAATCTAAAATTAAAAGAGTCGTTCATTTCTTACGTAGGTATGCATATACAAGTTAGAGGTTCGCATGAGTGAATTGCGCCTTATACATTTTCTCCAGGAAAGCCCTTCCTAGGCTTGCTTAGAAACGGATTTGTTTTATGGAGAATTCGCCATAATATTACCTATATTAAAAACAAAGAAATCCCAGCGTCCTTACAAAATGAACAAAATAATAAAATGAAGATCGTACAAAGTACGGCGAATATAACCTCAAATTTAACAATAACTGTCAATTTGTTATGCCACTTATATTCATTTCTCAGTGTGTCCAACCACACAGAATAAAATAGTACCTACCAATCGCAGCCTAACCTAAGTTTCGATTCCGTTGATCATCCGTATTATACGAGTTTATGGTAAGATGCAAGGTGGCCAGATATTGTTGTGAGAACCTAATTGCACATGAAATGAAAGATGATTTATTTAAGTTTATTACTTTTTGTCGTGTAGGTACCGATTTCGAAACAAAAAAAAAAGAAAAACTGCATTACTAACAGCAGATTATACTTCGAAATTGTATACTATTTTATTCACGACCGGGATGGAAGAATCACAAGAATCCAAACTTCCAGCAATAAAAAGTTACGTGTAATAAAACCGAGCGTCATTTTTGACAATTTGACAGTTAATTTGGGAAATTAGTAGTCGTGGAGATCGATTCATTTCAAAATTTACGATCGAAACGAATTTAAGCGCATTGTTTGCTAGAAAAATTTGTGAAAAATGGAGGTAGATGGAGCAGGTATTAAATTTATTGCTTACAGAATCAAGAGAGCGTAAATGTGAACATTCAAACGTAACGAAAACTCTCTACTTGGGCAGTGTTGCCAACTAACGCTATGAAAAATTCCTTTTCTGACATACGGTATTTCCCTAGAATTCCCTGGAATTAATCTGGCAAATTTGAAATAGGAGGTTAGAGTTAAAAACACGATTCCAAAAAAAAAAAAAACGAAATAAATAGAAATATTAAAATAACCTAACCTTGCACTTTGCAGCGATCAAAAGCAGCATCGCCAACTCAAATTTCGCACCTTTTTTTCTAGACAAAAATTATGTTTTATTGTCCCGAGATGGCGCTTAACAATAACAAGAAAAATAAAAAAAGAAACTTAAATTATTATTAATTAAAAAAATGATTCAGTTAGATGCTTTATTGTTTTTTGAATGTAACGCGATCGGTACTTGTTTATAAATTATTGTTTCTGAAAACTTTTTCAATTATTTCTCGCGCAATCGTCATTTGTTTCCATCTTCAAACATTTCAGAATTTTTTTGACGCTGATGGCGCTGTTGTTTAAAAGAAGACAACGTTTTGAATTATTAACTATTTGTTTTTCTTTCTTCTTTCTTTTTTATTTATCTTACGAAATTATTTCGTTTCCTTTCGTATTTCTTCGTTTGGGTTTCCTTGGTGAAATTTACTATTGTTTTTTCCTCTTTCGAAATTAATTGATCAATTTTTTTGCGCGGCATCTTTTTCCTCCGTCGTAAATAAAAATCAAAATTTGTTTTTGTTTGTTGATTTATTGTGAAGTTCGAATTATTATTAGTTTTTAACGTTCCTTATTATTATTATTACTTTTTTAATGTTCAATTTACAATTTCTTTTGAGTTCTTTTTACTTTTTCTACTTATATAATCATTTGTTTTTGTTTTTTTTTTGCTTTAGTCAGAAATCTTTTCTTTTGTAGTGAATTTTTCCATTTCGATCGTGTTCCTGAGTCTTTAAAAATGTTTTTTTTTTCTTCTTGTAATTGTTCTGCCTTATTCTCGTAAAATATAGCGATTGTCTTTTGTTCCCATGAAGTTCCCTTGAATTTCCAATGAGTTTTTCTTGCAATTTTTTTCCTTTTTCCCTTCTATTTGAAATTATCCCCAGATTTAATAACGACTATATCCCTAAGTTGCCAACACTGCCCTAGGGAGTACGTCATATCACTCATCACCATCACTTTTAGTCTCTAGGGAGAAGTACGCGTGAATATTATTTTTATCACAACTACAAACATTGCGTTATTCGAGAAAATCACGGAGTGGCTGACATCTAGCGAAATTTTGTGAAGGTCCATATAATAAGGAAAACATTGGAATGACATTTGGTTAACCTACAAAACAAACATTCAATTGAAATGTTTGTTTGTGAGTTTTAGACGCTTCAATCCTTTTGAGCACAACGTACGCACAATAATTATTGCAAACTAACAAAACGCATTGATGTATCGAATATAACAAGTTATACTAAATCATGACATTTTTGTTTGTTTTCGTTATTATAAGCGCCATCTGTTGGTTGCTGATTTTCCAGAATACTCCCAATCGTAAATAAAATAGTTTATTTCACCATTCTGTTAGGTACTATTAAAAGCGATTGATTTAAGCTCATCATATCAAACGCAAAGATAAACAAAATTAGGTCAATAAATAGGCCTATTGTTTTCTTTATTGCTTTAGCGTTGTCGATACTCCATATTAATTTATTTTATTTTAAGTAACAACTGCCTGACTGGTGGTTTCTAATAACACAACACGAACTAGTCTCAGCTAGTTCCTTATAGATTATTTATACTAGGATACGGAATATGATCACGACTGATCAATTAAGGAATCTATTCTATAACTGGCGTGCAGTCCAGATTCCTTTATACTAGGATAAGGACTTTGTATTAGGTATTCTTGATATTAATGCAAAACGCCAAGCGATTTCACGAATTATGTTAATACAAATTTGAATTATTATTATGTTGCGAACATGTAACACGTTTAGTACGAGGTGACGTTGCGAATGTGTGACTAAAAACGATAATAACTCGAGCAAACAATGAATTAAGTTACATTAAGCGAGATTACACGAGCTATTACACATTCACTTGCAGATTCAATAAAAACAAGTTGCAAGTGGTTGATAAACAACTAGCAACAATAACTGCGAGCGCAATTTTCGCAATGACTATAATATGTATGTACATACATAGATAGATAACGAGCGCAAAAAATTTCCGCCATGAAATGACCCCTCTGGTCATCAACAGAAGCACCCGGACGTTGTTCATGATGATACGTTCAGCTTAGCTAATTTTGATAAATTTTTTTTCTCTGCCAACATTTAGTTTTAGTGTTTCTTTTGCAATTATTTCATATAATAAGCACTGATAAGATGAACTAAGATTAGACACGTGTGTGCGTACCTTAAAAGTAATATTTTCTTTCTTCCACGTGGGTCGTATGATTTCCAAAATTTTCAAGGCGCCCCCGTTGATGTCTTCCTCGCTGACGGATATCGGCAGTTTCTTGGGGGAATTATTCTTGGTCTCTTCAACCGTCATGGTGGTAACAAAAGGGAAGAAGAGATGGGTGGATGTGTTTCTTCACACTAGAAAGGAATTCATTGGATTGTAGCAGCAGTTTACGAATTTATTGGTTTACATGTTACTGTTATCAGTCGTACTGGTGACGCTTTGTAAATTCATTCATTATTAATAAGTTGTAGAGATAAAACAGAACAGATAGGACGAAACTATAGGATAGGCGAAGCGATGAACTCTCTGACGAATTCGGATGGTGGCATGATTGATGTATTATGTACATATTTTATTAAAACTGCTAATACTTTTTTTTTCGAGGGTCTTACATATGTATAACGTTCGGATTATGCTACTTGGTAAAATTGTTTTGGAACTCTTGAAAAATCACGGTGAACGATATATTAGGTGACGCCACAAGAACACTCGGCCGTGCATGAAAGCGCGAGCTCAAATGTGTTTGACGTTTACTTAGCACAGACGAATTTTGGTAATTCCCGCGAAAGAGAGACTTTTTTGAATAGTTTTCTTGTAAATTGCTGCGTGAATCACAAATTCTGAGTAGGCCAAGATCGAGTAGAAAAAAATAGCTGTTAGTCATGTCCCATATTAATTCTTCCTAGTTAGATTTACAGCAGTTGTAAGTTGTAAGAGTTTAAGTGAACGTAAATGCGACGTAAATACGTGATTTATTTGACAGCCAACTAAGAAAAAAATTCTGTGGCTCACACGGTATGTTACGCGCGATCAAAATTTGTTTTTTTTTAATGAGTGACCTGTGGAAAGAAAATTGTTTGTCCTTGATTAATTCAGTATTTCAAATGTCATTTCAGTTATTTATAACCGTTACACTATTGTCGGGTTGACCGTAATTACGGTAGATCTACTGCTTTTGGATCTACAGCATGTACAGTTTTACCGCTTTCATTTAAAAATAATTTATTCTGGGATGGTAAAACTGCGTACTATAAGTAATTCCAAGAATAAATATTAATCCATTTTGAAATTCGCGCCAAAACTGCGTACTATAAGTAATTCCAAGAATAAATATTAATCCATTTTGAAACTGGCGCCAAAACATAGAGATAATGTAGTTTCTTATTAAATTTCTAACATGAAATTTATTTTGCGATGGATAGATGGCGCCACATGAATTTGACACTTGCTTGCCAACCAATTTGACACCAAGGTAGGTGAAACTGATATTGCATCTACCAAGGTGTCTCGTTACCAAATCCCAGATGATTCCAGGCACTTTATTCTAGAATCAAGAGAACCTGTTCGCAAAATAACATGACGTCAAAATGACGTAGACTCTTCTACAAACGATGGACTTTCCGTAGCGCACGAGTCCAACGTTGCCGTATCAAAATTACAGTCATCCTACAAAACTGCATTAATCGTAGGAGAATTATGTCATTTTGCCGTCACGTTCACTTGCGAACAGGTTATCTCGGCTTCAAAATAAGCACCCGCAACTGGAGATGGGCCAGGGAATGAACCCGGTGCATTGAAAGCACCCACATGGGTGCGTTCAGCAGGGTGCATACATGAATGTACCGGGTGCATTCAAAAATTTAAATTTCCCGCGCAAATCGAACGAACTATGATATTGATGAAACATTAAACCTGTAAAGCACCTGCAAACAATTAAATAACATCAAGAAAAGGTTATGTAATTGTTTGCAGGTGCTTTACAGGTTTAATGTTTCATCAATTTCATAGTGTGTGATGAATAACAGAATAGTAAACTTTTAAGTTTAACCGAAAACTTTGTAGCTAGCTTAAAATCTGAACAAAAGGAGTAAGTTTTTGAAATAAACGTTACAAAATAATTGTCTAGAGATTCGTCCGTACAAAATATATTATATTTGGTGTCATTTTGAAGCATTTTTTTATGTCTTATGTGAATGTAGGCAACCGGTCAATGCACCCAATGCACCGGGTGCATTCCGTGATTCCACAACACAAACGAAAACCTAACCTCAAAATCCTCCGTTAAATAGAGAAATTACAGGGAACTTTGATAATGTAAAATCAAGGAAATTTAATGAATTTTTCCAAGATTTTGCTAGGGAAATTAAAATTGTAGACTGGGGAATGGCAAAACTGCTGCCTAGTTCTGTCAATAAATTCTTCGAACACTTGGGAAGCGTTCAGAAACTGTACAGCGAACGCGAAAGCACTTTGGTCGTTTTTTAAAATGAAAAGAAAAATGTATAAAATTACTTACTTGAGAGAGAAAGAAAATTACCCACAGCGCGCTCTTTTTAGTGGGAGGGAGCGTTATTCCTGAACGCTGTTGTAAAATTTATCTCAACGTTCGTCAAACGGCACTTTTCTCTTAGGTGGAAAAGTTATAATGTGACTATAGTTTTTTTTTCAACGGTTGTCGTCCTGCATAATTTGAGTCGCCTAGAAAGGTTGCAAATTCTAGCAACAGATTATCTGTTCGCAGGTTTAAAAAAAAACTGACTGAAACTGTCACATGAATTATAATTATTATGAAAGCCGTTAATTTTTAAATTTGAAAAGAAGGTTGATGTGAAACGGCCAATAACATTTGAGAGTTTTTGGCGGGAAATTTTAAATTACTCCTACTCGTTGAAATATGAAATCTACAGAGGCGAAACGTTGACTTTTAATTTGAATGAATATTATTAAAGAAGATTATTCAATTTATTAACGAAACCAGCTCTACAATACCAAAAATCTTTTGATAATTAAAAGAAAGAAACACAATTTACAAATATAACTAAATTACGATTTAATTTATTAGTTTCTGATTTATCTGGTGACGACGATGTCCCACCCGCATAGAAATTATAATTGCAAATCAGTTATTATCACAGTTAATAAATGAATACTTATTATAGAGTTCTTTGTTTTTTCATCAGTAATTTTAGAAAGTTTAGGAATTGGTGGCGAATAGGGAAAAAATTCCATCCGATATGGCTATTCTTATGATTGGAAGATTTTAGATTTTACTTCACTTTGCAAATACACTCACATCACATTTTTCCACGTCCCCCGACGTAACGTCTCACCACAACTATGACGCGAAGCAACGCCGGACTTCACATAGGCCTATTTTGCCGTGTAGGAATATCATATATCTGGGTATGTTCGTTCATCGAGTCTCGGGGTA
Source organism: Prosopocoilus inquinatus (assembly GCA_036172665.1). Classification (NCBI taxonomy): domain Eukaryota; kingdom Metazoa; phylum Arthropoda; class Insecta; order Coleoptera; family Lucanidae; genus Prosopocoilus; species Prosopocoilus inquinatus. The sequence goes on along the minus strand of CM069871.1, from coordinate 7,800,167 downwards.
TGCGACAGTAAGCGTCTAGTCGTTGAGATGTGAAGACGCATGCGTTCCGCTCATTAAAAAATACGCAAGAACGTTTGAAATTTGTGAATTGCTGGGATATCAGAGTAATCAATTTTCTATTGAGTTGGTGTTTAGGTTTTTGGTCTTATTATATCTCGCTATTTAATTATTTTTTAATCATTTGAATACAAAATTTTGCAATATGCAAATGGTTATAAATTTGCGATCAGCTCGAATTTCGCAATACCACGGCCAGCTGAATTAAAATCTCATATCATACGGCCGGACCAAAGTGCATCAAGAATGTTTTTGGAAAAGATGAAAACCGTGTGTCAAGTGGCGCCCTCAAATTCAAAACCGGTATCAAAATTACTGTCATCTAGAAATTTTTGGTTATGAGAAATGTAACCACCAACGTAACCATGGTCACATCTAATTAATGAGTGTTAGAAGGCGCTAGTTGACACGCTTTATGGCTTGCTTTGCTGGAACACATTTTTAGGCGAATTGGCCGTATATGACATACCAATTTACCCTTAAACGTACCCTTAAATAAAAAGACTAACAATAAAAGCAAGCATAAAAGAATCTCACAAACATTATCTGTTGAACATCGAGCAATCTCTTTCACGGGAGCCCCGCGTATTTTGGTCATATATTCAAACCAAAAATCGTAGTACACGAATCCCCGGCATTATTAAAAATAATGATGTTAGTAGTGATAATCCCCAAGACATTATAAACAACTTTGGAAATTACTTTAGCTCAGTCTACTCTCATGATGATATCGTTAACTCATCTGTAAATGGAATCAATATGACTTCGATTAATATTAATCAGGTACAAGAAACTGATATACTCTGTGCCATAAAAAAAAAAATGAAAAACAAAATGACTGCAGGAGATGATCAAGTGCCCAGTTTTCTAATTAAAGAATGTTGTGATGTATTCGTTAAACCCCTGTTAATTCTCTTCAATCTGTCTGTTAGATCTGCTTGCTTTCCTCATCAGTGGAAGCTATCTAAAGTTATTCCTGTCCTCAAATCTGGGGATCCTACAATTATCTACAATTACAGGCCTATTTCGATCTTATCAAACTTCGCTAAAATTCTTGAAATTATCATTTATGCCAAAATCTACCCCAGCGTAAAAAATCTTATATCTCCTCCTCAACATGGATTTACTGTACGGCGATCTACCGTAACTAACCTAACCAGTTTTGTACAGTTTATAACTGAATCGCTTGACAAACGAGGACAAGTTGACGTCATCTACACTGATATTAGTAAAGCATTCGATAGCATTAGCCACTCAATACTGTTAAATGAATTATCTGGTTTTGGTTTTACTGAAAACCTAATTACATTTTTTAAATCTTATCTGGACCAAAGACGACAATACGTCCACCATAATGGCTTCAAATCCCACTATTTCACAGCCCCATCAGGTGTACCTCAAGGATCTAACTTGGGTCCTCTCCTCTTTGCACTCTACATAAACGACCTATGCCAATCAGTTGATTGTGAAGTTCAGCTGTTTGCCGATGATGCCAAATCCTTCCATTCAATCAACTCTTTTCAAGATTGTGTTACTCTACAGCTAAACATTGACAGAGTTAATCAGTGGTGTGCGGCAAACAGTCTACATCTTAATATTAACAAAAGTCATGACGTACTCTAAGTGCATAAAGAAGTGGATATTTGAATATAAGGTGGGTCAGGCTTCTCTCACTCGAGTTACAACTGTAAGAGATCTCGGGATAATCTTTGACTCTGAACTTACCTTCTCTCAACACGTGCTGTCACTGGTCAAATCTTCAAATAAAATGTTTTATTATTAGAAATTGTAGATCTTTCACCAATGAAAAAGCCTTAAAAATGCTTTATTTCTCTTTAATCCGGTTCAGATTGGAATATTCAGTGATTGCTTGGATACCGATATTGAAATGGCATTCTTCTATCTTAGAAAATGTTCAGAGAAAATTTTTCAAATTTATGTGGTTCAAGAGATATGGTGTATATCCTGAGAGAGGGTTAGATCAGAAACAGTTACTATCAAGATTCGAAGTTTCATCACTTACTCACAGGAGAAAATGTATTGTTGTTACTCTTTTGTATAAATTAGTGCATAATCAGGTAGATTACCGGCTACCAAGACCCGAAGCAAGAGAATCTTCTACTTTTTATCTTTTCATAGCAAGAACCAACATGTTATTGATATCTCCAGTTCATGTAATGGGTTCAATCTATAATAACATCTGTTTAAGATGTGACATTTTCAATGATAATCTTGTCTCAATAGTAAAGCTTCTAGGTAATGACTGATTTCTAAAGTCTTATTCTTAACCTTATTGCCCTTTTTCTCCATTCTCCATTTTATTTTTCATTCTCCAATTTACTCTCTCTTCTTCATGCTATTATTTTAATTAGGTTAATTCTAACATCATCTGCGAATCTGCTACACGTATCTTATTGTTATCGCTTAAGTTAAGATTTAGTTAAGTTAGCTAAGCTTAGTTAATTAATTAGGTCCAGTTTTACAAATGCGGCTCAACTTTGAGTTGAGGCTTAAACCCTTAGCAACTATTATTTCAACAATTGTTGTGAAGGATTTAAGCTTCGGTTCAAAGTTAAACCGTCATTGTAAAATTGGACCTTAGGCCCAGTTTTACAATGACGGTTCAACTTTGAGCCGAAGCTTAAATCCTTCACAACAACTGTTGAAATAATCGTTGCTAAGGGTTTAAGCCTCAGCTCAAAGTTGAGCCTTATTTGTAAAACTGGACCTTAGTTGATTAATGTTTAGTTGTAGCTTATAGTAAGTTAATCGGATAAGCATAAACCTCTGTTCTGGAGTAGCATTTGCCTTGTAATTGGAACTTTCTGTTAGGCAATAAAGAATAAAGATTATTATAAAGAATAAAGAATATTATTATAAAGAATTTAGCTGGCCGTGGCAATACGTACACAATACATAATTATTTTAGTCGGCGTATTCTCTCACCTCATGAAACAGGCCTGCATGAAGTGGGCGTTGCGTCAAGCATCCACTTTTATTATTTAATAAAAATGTTAAAATTTGTCCATTTATTAAAATTGCCAATTATTTTTTTCTTTAAATAAATAATTCTTTTGCTAAGGTCGCTAAATTCCAGACATATTTTCCATTATTCTCTAAAAAACGTTAATTAAATTCACAAAATATCTGATAGATAACTATTAAACAACACCTAAATTCTGGAACAGATATAATTTAAGAAGTAAAATAAAAAATTCAAATCCAATTTTTCTGCGAAATTTCAATAAAGTCAACTTCTACTGTACGGACCGTAATAAAAAAAAATCGTCATTAGCAACATTTTACGCGCGCGGAAAAAATGTACTCCTACAAGGTAAACCACTTTATCCATGAGAAATTGCCTCAACGTCACAATATCAAACATGTTTGCATTGCATTCAGATTGTGATTGTGATGTCAGTACATTCTTGCGCAAGATAAAACAAACCATACCACATATTCATCACATCACCATAAACATAACCGCCTCGACTTGCGCCACCGAATGTACACACACACAAATACAAACAAGATTTTATTTAAACAATAAATCTAAATTCCCAGTTTAATATTTACATATTTTATTTATGTAAAGCTTTCACTTATTTGTTTCTCACAGAATCTGTTCAGCAAAAGCAAACGACTCTTAAAATTATTATTATTATTATTATTATCATTAACAAATACAGTTAACATACCACCGTTGATTGTGATTTTCTGCGGACTGTGGACTAAATGCGACGCTCTTCTTTATTGCTTTGCATACAAAACACCTAGTGCATGAATAAATTAACTCATTCGCCGGTTACGCTCTGTTGCGAACTGAATGTGTTTGCGTACACGTGCCGGCTATAGCTTTAGCGTGTACAATGTGCTTGAAGCACTTGAACCTCCAATGAGATCCACGCCGTCAAATAGAATTTTGCAATAACCGACTTGGTGGGGTTGGAAACTGAGCCACGGAAGCCTCCCGGGTTTCACCGCGCAAGTCAACTATTTATTGATATTATTTGGATCAAGTCAACGCCCACTTCGTACAGGCCTGATTCATTAGGTGGGAGAATACTCCGACTTTGAAAATTGATTCATCTGTCATGCGCTTCGGAAATTCATTATTTTAAGTTGTTATCTTCCGTGCTTGTTATTAGTAAGCGGAGCGCGTAGATTTTCACGGCCAAACAGCGAAACGCTTGCGTCGCAGTACCCGTGAACCCGAGGACGATGTTCCTACGCGATGATGACTCAGGCCTGTTTTTGAAGACGGTGTTGGGAAAGTCGATAAGCGATAGCCAGAAGCACCGTGCACAGTAGCATATAACAGTCCAGGATAGACTTTGATTTTTGGATTAGTTATAGAACATAATTGTGATATCAAAGCTAAACAAACCAATCGATGCAACAGGGAGGAGCTAGCCAGAAAACAAAAGAATTTTATACGAGAGAATGGCCGCGTTCAGCGGACGCTCAGCGACTGAGTTGCTTACTCAGCAGTCGTTTGTGATTGGCTATTACCTTAATGTGCGACAATCACAAACGATTTCTGAGGAAGCAACTCAGCCGCTGAGCGTCCGCTGAAAGCGCCCAATGTCATTCAAATCCATGACGCAAAATAAGTTAAAAATCGTGAGCGAGAAAGATATGATTACAAGCTCAAAACTTAAAGTTATAATTTTGAACAAAGCCCAGCAACGACAGCGAATCATTTTTAAAACAAAAGATGGTTCTTTGTAGTCGGCCGAATTCGTAGCTTTAGCGTTTTTTTTTTTTTTTTTTTTGAATTGGTCGAAGAGACCTCGGAGAGTTTCAACTGTTTCTATGATTTTTCTAAAGAGAACAACACGTCATATGTGTTCGATTGATTTTATATTTTCTATTGCCTTTTCATTTTTCCGAAAGAAAATTTAGGCTTAATGTACGTTCCTTCAATTGTTCTGTAACAGAACTCTGTCGGTTTCAAAACTGCTTTGACGGACAAATCAACATTTCAACTGTTTTGCAAATCTTTTGCAATTTCCAAAATCTGGTTTCAATTGTTCTCACAATTTCCATAACAGAACTTGGTCGGTTTCAGTTGTTTTCGCCGACCAATCAATTTTAACTGCTTTGCAAACGTTTGAAAACAAAAGGCGAGTTGTCAATTGTTTCAACCGACTAATCAGTTTCAACTGTTTTGCCATTTTTTCCGCGATTTGGGTACGTAAATTGTCGACCTCGTTTCAATTGTTCTGAAAATTACTGCAACAGAACTTACAATTGTCGCTTTCAATTGTTTTTGCCGGGGTATCAATTTCAACTGTTTTGAAAATATTTCGCGATTTCCGAAAGAAAATATTTACGTTTTATGGACCTCGCTTCAATTATTCTCAAAATTCTAATAAATATCAATTAATGTAACAAAGGAAAGATAGCAGAAATCAAAAGAATTTTATGGCAGAGAGAGTCAATCAATTCCATTTGATCAGCAGAGAGAGTCAATCAATTCAATTTGATCAGCAGGAACTTTAGAATTAACAAAAGTATGTCGAAGTAATCCAATCAAAGACTATTAATTATTAAAATTAGATTATAAGTCAAAGGCCCGGTTTCATAATCAAGCTAAAGGAGACTTTAAAACGAAAGTCACATTCCTATGTGTAAATAACTATGTTTTCGCATTTATTTTGACATCTGACTGTGACTTTATTTTTAAAGTCTCCTTTAGTTCGATTATGATGAAACCGGCCCAAAGACTATTAGATTGACGGCCGATTTCATAATAGGACTTTAAATTTAAAGTTACTTTAACCTAAAAAAATACATTTGTTTCCCTATTCTTAAAGTGACTTTAAATTAAAGCTTCCTTAAAGTCTGATTATGAAAACAGCCATGAAATTAGTTGGTTTTGACACTTGCTTTAGTTAGTTTTTCTTTTGTTTTACTTGGGAGGGGTATTTTAAATGTTCCCGCCAAAAACTCTCAATGGTTATTGGTTGTTCAATTTCTGTTTCACAAATCAGCCACCGGCCTTCAATTTTAATTAAAAAAAGCTAACGCCTTTTGCAGTTCATGTTCTTGAGATAATTTCAGCCAGTTTTATAGACTTTTGTGTCCGCAGTGGCCGCTTTACGCATTTTTTTTTAAAACAGCAAACAAACAAAAAAAAATTTATCAACGTTGCAGTTTCGTTCAGTGTTCCTAACCTAAAATTCTGACAGTTACAGTTTTCTGTAATGCATGTAATGCATTTTACGCATTATGGCTTATCAGGCTGCAGTATAGATGCCATTTTCTATAAAATTTCGCACAGTATAAGGTCAAACCCCTGGCCGACTGAGGGCGCGCTTTACGCTGCAATTTTAGACTCTTGCAAGTAGGGATGGGATTCCACTCGGTGCAACCGTTTGCACCGGTGGAATAACGGAATGCACCCGGTGTATTGGGTCCTAATTAAGCTTCCTATTTAAAAAAAAAACGTCTAAGGGCCATTTGCACCACTTTCAGTTAAAATTTAAGCTCCACTTAACTCCATAGAAATAATTATTGTAACAAACGTTTCTATGGAGTTAAGTGGACCTTAAATTTTAACTGAAAGTGGTGCAAATGGCCCTAAATCGTAGAAATGTTAATAAGTTGTTATTTACGGATGTTTTTCTTCTAATAACCAACTTTATGAGAAAAAAAGTTCTTAGAATTCAAATAGTTTGAATTTTTTCTTGTTACGGTTGTAATCATAAGTTGCCTTTTCGGCCCATTTATCAAATACTAATTTTCTTGATCTTGATCCTTTCACTCGATGGCAACGATTTCGGCCTTAAATTTAAAAGGAATGCATTTCAAAAAGAATCCATAATACGGTCGAAAACAAAAAATAGTAGATGATTACACTTTCCTGTAATTTTTCTTTCTTCAAGATGGCACTGTTTTAATACGACTTCGTAGATTTTTAAAAGAGTTCGGAGCTTGTCAAATCCTGAAAGCTTTCAAAATTTTTAAATGTCTTCTGTGAAGTCGTATTTAAACTGTACCATTTTCGAGGAATTACAGAAAACTGTAACTGTCAGAATTTTAGGTTAGGAACACTGAACGAAACTGCAACGTTGATAAATTTTTTTGTGTTTGTTTGCTGTTTTTTAATCTCTGAAAATTTAACCAATTAATCAGAAACCCGGACGTTTTTAAAACTTCTGCTTTTTAAAGAGCCTCATATGGCAAAAGAATGCAAAAACAGATATTTACACATCAGAATATGACTTTTATTTATAGTCTCCTTTAGTTCGATTATGAAATCGGCCCTCATGGCCATTTTCATAATCAGACTTTAAGGAAGCTTTAATTTAAAGTCACTTTAAGAATAGGGAAACAAATGTAATTTTTTTACGTTAAAGTAACTTTAAATTTAAGGTCCTATTATGAAAATGGCCATTAGTTTCTTAAACAATTTAAATGTATGATAAAATGTAATGCAAGTGAAACGTGCAAGGAGGCAGTCAGGGATTGTTGTACGGAAAATGTAAAATTCTCTTAAAAAAGGTATATAAATTTTTTCCCGGAGGCTGACCTGAAATACCGAAACGAAGAAAAGAAAGTAATTTCAAATTTGGCGACGAAAATACTGATTTCTACAAAATCCAAGTAGATGGCGCTGGCGTAGGCCAGTTTCAGCGCACGATTTCGTGGTAAATGCTCCACAAAATGCGTGACACTGAAAACTTTATTAATTACGAAAAATAATTTTGATTACAAAGTCTGAAGATAATAATTAAAGAAAATATAATCAGCTTTGGCAACTGCAATAACTTTTAGGTGTAATTTGCTAACTTTAAAAGAGGATTGTCTTTTTAATTGTTTTTTTTTTTTAGTTGCTTTTAATTGCAGCTTTTTCTTTGCAGGGATCAGTTTCTTGCATCAAAAAAAAAAAAATGCAAGAGATCTGAGATGAGAGATTTGTTGAAGAAAAAATTCAGTTTCTTAAACAAGAGACAGACAAGAGTCAGTGTTGCCAACTAGAGGGATATTTTGAAATCGTACGGAAAATGGGAAATTTTCTTTAAAAAATATCTATAAATTTGCTTGTCGTATTTGCCGTTACTAAGCAACGTGACGTCACAAAAATAGAATTCTATTCAATTCGTCGCAGGGGCAGCAACACGACGAATATAATTCTACTTTTATGACGTCACATCGTCTCTAGGTCATGGCGAGCGTTTAGCCGTTGCTAGGCAACGCGACGTCACAAAAATACCTCTACTTTTGTGTACTAATTTTTTTTATACTTTGTTTTCCGCTTATTTTATTGCGACATCCTACAATCGCTTTTTGACCTAACATAACATATGGTTTGACAAATTGAGGCGAGTTTGCTACATAATAAGTCATCCCATGCAAGGCGGCCATGCTTGCTGTCAAATTAAAAAAAATGTTGCAAATCGCTTTTGATTGCAGATTTTTTTCTAAATTTGTCTCCCTAACCTCTGTCGTCCTTCTTGAAAATATAACTTCGAAGAAATGCCTTGTAATAAAAAAAATTCCACATGCTTTTATAAACACCAATGAAAAATGAATTCTTTTGAAACTTTCCATTATTAGCGACGATTTATTTATTATTCGCGATCAAAATGTGCGCGTATATTAACCCGAGAGCGGGCGCGCCTTGGTGAGAACGGTTTGTCACCTGAGCTATTTAAGTTGCCTAATTTCAGATATTTTGTTTATTTACTCTAGTATGCGTAGAACCGGTGTAAAACGAGTTTCTAAATTTATTTTATCTGAAGAAAAAGAAAATTGGCCGTCTGGAAAATTTAGGAAGGAGAGGAATGCGTTTCTTTTAAAGGCGCCTTGGTAAGATTGGTGTGTCACCGGAGATATTTAAGTTGCCTAATTTCAAATATTTTATTTGTTCACTTTATTTGGCGTAGGACCGGTGCAAGATAAGTTTTTAAACTTATTTTATCCGAAGAAAAAGAAAATTGGCCGTCTTGAAAATTTAGGAAGGAGAAGAATGCGTTTCTTCGAAAGGCGTGACCAAAAAGTTTTCGAATTGCAATGAATTATTTTCTTAAATTCAAAAAGAAATTCTTTTTTATTTTTTGCTTAAAAAGTAAACTAATTAGGATAATTTCTTTTTCGTCATGAATTAGACTAGCCTTGATTTTTGCTAGTTCTCTGCAGTGGCGGCTCGTGATGATGTACTGCGGGTGGGCATCAACTGCAAAAGAGAAAGTGGGTGCATTTTCCAAACAAATGTGCTTTTCGGGACTTGTAATTTTTGAACTAAATTTAAGTGTGAGATTTACTGAGCTTTTTCTCAGCTTTCCAACGTCTTTTACCAAAAAAAAAAGAAAAAAATAATCGACGAACGCGTTCTTGAGTTACAATCAAAATTCAAAAGCGCCACGTTTTTATTTGCTCAATTAACTGAACGTCTCTCCTTCCCTTCGCCATCGCGCTTGTAATTTTTGAACTAAATTTAAGCGGGGAATTTACAGAGTTTTTTTTTGGCTTTCCAACGCCTTTTACTAAAAAGCAATCGACGAATGCGTTCTCGAATTACAATCAAAATTCAAGAGCAACACGTATTTCCTCAATTAACTGAACGTCTCTCCCTCCCCTCGCGATTACACTTCTAATTTTCGAATTCAATTTAAGCACGCAATTTACTGAACTTTTTCTTAGCTTTCCAACGACTTTTATCAAAAACCAATCGACGAACGCATTCTTGGGTTACAATCAAAATTAAATTTCGACGCGTTTTTTTATTTGCTAAATTAAATTAACTTCTCTCCTTCTACTTGCGATTGCGTTTGTAATTTTTAAATTCAGTTTAAGTGGGAGATTTACGGAGCTTTTTCTCAGCTGTCCAAAGCCGTTTACCAAAAAGCAATCGGCGAACGCGTTCTTGAGTTACCATCAATATTCAAAAGCAACGCATTTGCTCAATTAACTGAACGTCTCTAATTTTCTAATTTTCGAATTCAATTTAAGTGGGGGAGTTACAGAACTTTTTCAGCAGTGTTGCCAACTCGGTGTTTTTTTCACCAATCTGGTGATTTTTTCAAGTGGTTGCGACTTTTTGACATGATTTGCGACCTGTCTCAAAACTGATGAATTTTAAAGTGTTGTGCGACTTTTACGAAAAATCAAAATTGACATAAATAAGTAAAAAAGAAAAAAAGGTTTGAGTACATATGCAGTAGTAATTTTTCTAATATTTAGGTTGGTAGTCAACATGGTCCAACTTCCCTCTTTCTCACTGTTTAAAATTTTTTTAATCAACGGCAAACAATCAATTAACGTTTATTCTGATATTAAAATGTATTAAAATAAAATGTTATGTTAGTGTGAGATGGCATTTAAGAAACGTAAAACAAAAAGTAAGCTGATTCATTAAAAGCATTTTTAAATATTTGTTCGTTCAAAAGAACATTGTTAAACAGCACGACTTTGTGCAATGTACCCAGACGTCACAAACAAATTCTATTTAACTTTTTTTTTAACTCATTAATTGTTTAATTTAGATTACAAATACTTTCTTGTATTCAGTATAAGAGTTCGGAGATTTTTCGTATTAACGCTGTCTCAATTTGGTGATTTTTAAAGTGGGAAATTGAGATTTTCCATGTTATTCTGTTGGCAACACTGTTACGCAGTTTTCCAGCGCCTTTCACTAAAAGCCAATCGACGAATCGACAACAACTGCAAAAGGGAAAACAAATTTGTTTTTCGGGGTTACCCAGACGAGAAACCGGAACGTGCAAATTTCATAGGACAGTGTGGGGCACTGCCTACCTTGCCCACCCTGACGAGCCGCCACTGGTTCTCTGTAAAAAAGAAAATTAAATCACAAGTTATTAATTCAAAATAAATAAGAGTCAGTTGAGGTTAGTAGACGAGAGAATATCAACTTTGGTGTCAAGATAAACTTTCTCAGGTGGTCAGCGGGCGCGAAGAAATCGTTTAATTGACATCGCCCCCTCCCCCTCACCCCCAAGTCAAATGGATACGCCTAACTAAATTAACATGAAACACCCTCGCGATAAAAAAGAACTCTTGACGCGTGAGAAATTGGATGAAAAGCACTTATTACAGTTACTATGTAGAGAGTAGGCAACTTAAGTCACTCCAGTGATGTAAATAAGCGGAATCGGAAGGGGATTTGATTAGAGACAGCTATAATTAATAATTATAATCAAAAGGAGTGCGGGCGTTTAATATATGCACGGGGGAAATTCTACCACGACCCTTCCTGCATCCATTTTTTTCTTTAGTCGTCCAAAGAATCTTTCGGTAATAATCAGGGAAAAGAATTCAGGCCGCTTAGTGTTGGATGCCCTTTTACGTCGAATGTACTCTTTGCTTCCGCGGCTCTGATACATTAAATTTTTATTGATGAGTAGAAGGGGAAGGAGTGCAATACGAGTCACTCCAGTGATATAAATAAGCGGAATCGAAAGGAGATTTGATTAGAGACAGCTATAATTAATAATTATAATCAAAAAGAGTGGGGGCGTTTAATATGTGCACGGGGGAAATTCTACCACGACCCTTTCTGCACCCATTTTTTTCTTTAGTCGTCCAAAGAATCTTTCGGTAATAATCAGGCAAAAGAATTCAGGCCGCTTAGTGTTTTTATTGATGAGTAGAAGGGGATGGAGTACAATGCGAGCGTTTTCATTTGATGGAGATTGTTGTGGGCGGATCTAATACATTCCGAGCACTAAATTTTCGTATTGTTTGTGGAACAAGTGGGCCGAATTCTTTTCCCTGGTAATAATAAAGCGACAGCACAAAGTGCGACACTATTTATTTTTATAAACGAGACCTGCAAACATGCTGCAAAAAAAAAATAATCACAATCACCATAAACGAACTAATTACACGACATATTTCAACCCCTGCTAAATATATTTGGTTTTAATTGCCGAACGTCGCTCGTTTTAAGCGAAGATAACGCGATGTTTCCTTGTCAACCCTATTTTGACATTATCTCACGCGATATAATTGAATACCACCTTGTTAACATGTAACGCGTGCGAAAGCAAAACGGGGTCCATTAAACGGAGGGGGGTCGCGGGGGTTCCCGCTGCTCTTCTGGCTGGCGGCAATTCGCGTGATAAAACGGCATATGATATTTTGAGAGCTACTTGGATTGGGGATGGGACTTGCGTGTCATTGGGGTGAAAGCAGGTGTCGAAGGCGCCCCGAAACTCGTCAGTCACAAGTTCGTCGACGGTGCCTTTGACGCTCGCCGGTATTACCCTCAGTGGTGTTGAACCGAACGCACCCCCAAACAGCATCAACGAAAATTCAAGCGCCCGCCGCGCTGCTGAAGAAGTAAGTAGGTAAAATTAATTAATTAAAAGAATGTTTGTTTTTTTTTTTGATTTTGTTTTATTTATTTATTTTTTTATTCGTATGTCTCTTGTCGGAGATGGGGGGATGTTTGAATAAACTGCTGGGGAACACGCGTTAAATCGATACTTAATAAACTAATAGTTTGCGTTCGAATAGAGAATAACGGAAGTGGTTAATTTAGTCGAGTCCTTTGAGTCCTGCGATCCAAGAAGTTCTGTGTAATAAAACGAAAAGCAAAGTAAATTTTCTAATGCTCGTTAGGTACATAAAAGAAAATTCTCGAATATTTGCTTGAGTCAACGTGGAACATAATTATTTCATTAATCGGAGAAACAAGGTAATTTTGTTGTTTGTATTCAATTGTTTTACTGTCGTATTTGCTGCCCAAAAAAAAAAGAAAATAATAATAATTAATTGCAAAAAGAGAGAACCTTTTTGTTTGTAAATAAAATGAACATTTTTTAGTACATTCTTTCGGACTGACATTCGTTAAAAAAATATTGCTTTTTAGAACGTAGCCACCGGCCAATTTTTGAATTTATTTAAAATTATTTCTTATCTTACAAACTTTTCTTATTCAAAACTAAAACTATAAATAAAAGTAGATCTTCCTCTGACGCTTCATTCCAATTCACTTAGCTATCGCAATGACGTCAGAACTTTTAATTTTGATCATCCGCTATACAGGCTGTTTCAAATTCGACCCTCACCATGGGAATCTCGCTTATTTGAAGAGATAGAAGGTAGGTTTAAATTTGGCAAAGTTTCTGAATTTGATGAGCATTAATAGTCCGGAGAGAAAAAGTTTCTATGTTAACTCTTAGTCGAAATAATTGTAAAAAAAGATAAATTGTCATTCTCTTATTTTGCCTCTATCTTCTTTATTTACAGAGATATAAAAAAAATAAAAATACTTTCTTAAGGCACTTTTCAATTCCTTACGTAGTGGTAAACACTATTTTTCTATAACATGTTTCGTCAAGTTGATACCATCATTAAGTTCATTTTTCCTTACGGCGCCCATATTGAAATTTGGTGGCAAAAGAATCTACTAATTACGCCGATTATGTCAACATAGCACAAGTTATAAAAATGCTTTAAAACAACGCCAGAATAGTTAGAATAGTGTGAGATAAGAGAAATTCTGGTTAACAGAAGATAGTTGAGGGTTTAAATTAAAAACAATGTGTTCGTTAGACATTAATTTACCAAATATTGCTTGTGTGTACAATAGAAACACAAAAACAGTAAGTGAACGGTACTTCAAAACATATCCGGCCAACGAACAATAGCTTAGAATAATAATATTACATAATTTTGTCGCAAATCATTTTTTTTTGGAGTAAATCCCTCGAGCAGCCTCTGTAAAGCTGTTTCAGCTCTATTTGGGGCTTCATCAAAAAGGATTTGCAACAATTTTTTTTAAAACTTTGATTATGTTTTAACAGACACGGACGACCGCCTTGCATGGGATGACTTATTATGTAGCAAACTGGGTTCAACTTGTCACTCCTAATCAATGTTTGGTCAAAAAGCGTTTAAACTATTCAATAATATTACAATTAGACATAATATTGAAAAATGAGAATCGATTACAATAATACAGGAACAAAAATGACTGTTATGTGTGAAAGTAAATACAGCTTCTCATGAAATTTGGATAGTATAATCATTTGTCAATTCAAAAATAACTCATTACAGATCTGGAGGTTACGTAACACTAAGCTAAGACATGTGTCCAAATTCCTTGGCAAGAGTTGATAAAAAAATTTTAAAATTACTCTGTATAAGTAAACCTGAAAATACATCCACCCACATCGGTCATTTTTGCTAGTAATTGATTTCCTTTCTTCGTCGAATCACTACATTTCAATAATCAATATTAAGCTGTCTTTTGTTCTCTAAATAGGTTCAAAAGTATCGTTTCTTGCTGTCTCTGTGTTTCTGTTGTGCAAACAAAAAGTATTTAGTAAATTACGAACATTTTGTTTTTAATTTAAACCCTCAACTATCTTCTGTTGAGTAGAATTTTTCTTATCTCACGTTAAACATTTTTATTCTGGCCTTGTTTTAAAGAATTTTTATAACTTGTGTTATGTTGTCATAATCGGCGTAATTAGTAGATTCTTTTGCCACTATATTCCAATATGGGCGCCATAAGAAAAAATGAACTTGATGATGGTATCAATTTGACGAAACTTGTTATAAAAAAATAGTGTTTACCACTGCGTACAGAATTGAAAAGTGCCTTAAGAACGTATCTCTATTTTTTTGATGTCTCTTTAAATAAAGAAGACAGAGGCAAAATAAGAAAATGACAATTTTTCTTCTTGTACAATTATTTCGAATAAGTGTTAACATAGAAACTTTTTATTTCCGGATTATTAATACTCATCAAATTTAGCAACTTTGCCAAATTTAAACCTACCTTATATCTCTTCAAATAAGCGAGATCCCCATCGTGAGGGTTGAATTTGAAACAGCCTGTATTTTTATACAATTTTCTTGATTTGGCTCAAAAAGAAACATTTTGAGTCCTCCTGTATCATTTAAAACAACAACGCCCTTAAAGATTCGTTGTGATTACGAAAATATTCTCTATGCAATTTGTTAAAAGCATCATCCCTTTTTCCTTTCTGCAATAATTTCCTATTTCCTTGCGTTTCAAACTATGTTATGACCACAAATACAGTGCGAGCAAGAATGAGCGACACCTGTGAAGTTGCAGTTCAGTTAACTTACATAAAAATTAACAAAGCTGCAACTTCACGCATGTCATTTTCATTCTTGCTCGCACCGCATGAAGTTAAACAAAACGCAACTTCAGATCAGACATAAGAATTCGATTTAATTAAAAATCGAATTCCAGATCTTAATAAAAAAGGGAAAAAAAAATAATCGTAAACGTAATTATTTTCAGCGCCAACTATGTAATCCAATGCGTTAGGTAATCAAACAAAACGAAAGACGATCGCGTTAAAAATAAATTGAAAAACAAAGTATAGTGGGAACTTAAATTAATCAGTAGTTGTTGTCCGTGTTTGTTTCCGCATAAGTTGGTGACACTGATTAACAGAAGCCCCGTAACTTACGACCCTAACTTGTTTAGAAGAAACATAATTAATTAATAAAAAAATTTAATTAACGTCAAATTTGAATAACTGTCAAAGTTAATAACAAATAATGCCTGTCGCATCAAATCTTTTTCAGCAGAATTCATTTCGAAAAAATCGCAGCCGGAGACATTTTTAGCGCCATCTATGGGTAATACTCAATTCAATCAGGCACCTCGATTAAAAATAAACAAAAGACGATCGCGTTAAAAAATAAATCGGAAAACAATGCAATCTGGAATGAATTTATAGGTTGGAGTTGGCCGGGATTGCCTCGACGTAAGTTGGTGACACTGATTTACGCCAATTTCCTAAAACATAAAATCTTTTTCAATTGTAGTGAAAATACGCAACCGGAGGTCAATTTAGCGTCATCCGCGTTGTCCAAAGCATTATTTGGATGATCTAACCTCGAAAGCGGAATGTTGTCAATGAAGCCCCTCAATTAGAAGATAAACAAAAGGTAATCGCGTTGAAAATAAACGAAAAACAAAGTATTGCAAGCTCAAATAAATTTTTATAGTTGGAGTTGGCCGCGATTATCTCGACTTAAGTTGGCAACACTGATTAACGTCAAATTCCTTTTCCTTTCAACAGAATTTATTTTCAAAATGCGCAACCAGAAGTATTTTTAGCGCCATCTGCACACATTATTTCGATGATCTAACCTCGAAAGCGGGACTGGAAAATGAACAAACGACAAACGCGTTAAAAATAAAAGGAGAAAGAAAATATGGCGAGCTCAAATAAACTTATAGTTGGAGTTGGCAGTGATTGCGTCGATATTGTAAGTTGGTAACACTGATTAACGTCAAATCTCAATAACTTTCAAATTTACATAAATCTGTGAAGCATAAAATCATTTTAATAAATTATTTTGAACATGCGTAACCGCACGTGTGTAACCTCGAAATCCGCATGTTGTCAAGTAAGATTAGAAAATAAACAAAAGACAATCGCGTTAAAAACAAAGTGTGTATCGCGAGCTCAGAGTAAATTTATAGTTGATCCTGGTTGTCTCAACAATAAGTTGGTAACACTGATGAATGTCAAATTTGAATAAATGTCAAACTTATGCAAATTTTCAAAACATAAAATGCATTTTTTTTTTTTAATTTGAAATCTACAAGTCGTTTTGAGTTATTTTTCTTCTGTATGTACGATCGTCATTTGTTTCTCTTACTTCCATCGGGAATTTTCGTTTTCCTTTTTTAACAAAAACAACAAATGTGTTTCTCGATTGTCAAAAACGTTTTTTCGTTTATTTTTTTAACTTCTTTCAGTTTTTTTTTTAGAAATCGAATAATTATAATATTTCTTTCGAATTTTAACTTTTCCGGTTTGATCGTCTTCCTAAGTCATCAAAAATGTTTTTTGTTTTTTTTTTGTTGTTTTGTTTCCGATTGTTTACCTTTTTCCTGTCTTATTCTGGCAACGTGGCGCTTATGTTTTGTTCTCCCTTTGCATTTTCTTAATTTTGTGAATTTATGAGTGTTTATTATTAATGAATGTACTTTTTTGAGAAATTTCAAAGTTGACTTTTTTCTTAATTTTCGTTTTTAAATTTATTTTCGTCTGAAATCAAAATGTTTACTAAAAAATAATCACATTTATGCGTCGTACCAACCGCAAAATAATCGTGCGAATACAACTATAATCCTGCGAACAGCTAAAACAGCGACATCTTACGGTGGCTTTTTGACCTAACATTGCAAATAGGGTTAAAACAGCTGTACAGAGGCTGCTCGATGGTTTCACTGCAATCAAAAATGATTTACAACAAAATTTTTATAATCCTACGGTTGGCAACATTGATTAAAAGCAAACGAACGAACTTCAACGTCAACATTCGGCGGTTTGGCTTGACATAATCACCAACATTAAGAAATTAAATCTAAAAAAAATAATTTTTTTAGTTTCTTTCGAAAAATTGAAAAATTCTTTTTAAAAAAAAAAACAGAAGCTTGTATATTATATATATATATCAGACAATCTGAAAACAACCCTTTAACACATTTAATGATTTATTTCTAATCTGTAATGCTGGTTTTTGTACAGGGTGACCACGCGAGAATTCCTACCCCATTTAACTTCTTTATTTTTGATTTCAGGAAAAAGTGTTTAATACAAAACTTATAAGGACTAATTCAAAGTTTTTCCGTGTGCTTACAGAAAAACAATTGATGATCGGATAAACGAGATATAAACTAAATTTAAGTTTTTTTTAACGGAACGCCCTGTATATTATTACGATTTTCGATTCTAAATTAAGTTTTACTAGGATTACGTATATAATAAAACCAATAATGTAGAAGGCGTCTATAAAATAATTCCTATTTAATTTATTTTATTTTTGAATTTTAGAAACATAAAACTGAAATAATGATTATTTTATACTGAGAGATGTGAATCAAAACATTTTAAAATGATTTACACTTCGCATAAAAAAAATTGAAGATGTTTTGAATATGTTTTACGTTAAATTTTTAACATATAAAATAGCGACATCTTACTATCGCTTTTTGACCTAACATTGCAGTAGGATAGACAAATTGAAGCGGGATTTGCTCCTAATGAGTCCCCCATGCAAGGCGGCCATGCTTGCTGTCAAAGCATAATGAAAGATTTTAGAAAAATTTTGTGCAAATCGTTTTTGATTGCAGTGAGAACCTCGAGCAGCCTCTGGACAGCTGTTTCAGCCCTGCTTGGGGCTTCTTCAGCAGAAACGTAGCTCGACATTCCCACTGCAGACCAAAAACGACTTGCCCAATTTATTCGCAAATGCGATGTAAGAATGATGAACATATAAAATAGCGACATCTTACTATCGCTTTTTGACCTAACATTGCAGTAGGATAGACAAATTGAAGCGGGATTTGCTCCTAATGAGTCCCCCATGCAAGGCGGCAAATCCCGCTTCAATTTGTCTATCCTACTGCAATGTTAGGTCAAAAAGCGATAGTAAGATGTCGCTATTTTATATGTTCATCATTCTTACATCGCATTTGCGAATAAATTGGGCAAGTCGTTTTTGGTCTGCAGTGGGAATGTCGAGCTACGTTTCTGCTGAAGAAGCCCCAAGCAGGGCTGAAACAGCTGTCCAGAGGCTGCTCGAGGTTCTCACTGCAATCAAAAACGATTTGCACAAAATTTTTCTAAAATCTTTCATTATGCTTTGACAGCAAGCATGGCCGCCTTGCATGGGGGACTCATTAGGAGCAAATCCCGCTTCAATTTGTCTATCCTACTGCAATGTTAGGTCAAAAAGCGATAGTAAGATGTCGCTATTTTATATGTTCATCATTCTTACATCGCATTTGCGAATAAATTGGGCAAGTCGTTTTTGGTCTGCAGTGGGAATGTCGAGCTACGTTTCTGCTGAAGAAGCCCCAAGCAGGGCTGAAACAGCTGTCCAGAGGCTGCTCGAGGTTCTCACTGCAATCAAAAACGATTTGCACAAAATTTTTGTTAAATTTTTAGTAATTTTTTTAAATTCAATTTTTCCGAAATATTTTTTGTGTCTAGTTAAAAAGTTAATTTTTAGGAAACATGTAAATACATTTAACATGTTAAAGATAAAATTTTATTTAATGTTTTATTTTATTTAAAACCAAAACTTCGTTTATTTCTTTGGGTATCCGACGCTCAATTATCCGTTGTGAGTATCTGTAGCAGTACTGAAATAAATTCTACAACTTTTTTGTCCTTTTTCTTTCTAAAATAAAAAATAAGAAAAATTAAATAGGAATTATTTTATATTTTTATATTTTTACATGTAGTCCCATTAGAATTTTATTTTGAATCGAAAAACTTAATAAATTACAGGGTGTGCCATTAAAACAGTACTTAAGTTTAGTTTATATCTCGTTTATTCAACCATCAATTGTGACCACACAGAGAAACTTTGAATTAGTCTCTATAAGTTTTGTATTAAGCATTTTTTCCTAAAATCAAAAATGAAAGAGTTAAAGGTGGTAGAAATTCTCGCTTAGTCACCTTGTACCTAGAGATGTGTTAATAAATGAATAATTATTATTATTATTATTATATTAATGAATCTTTTCCTTTTGTTTGTATCCCTAGATCTAACAACTGTCTTTCGTTCCTTTTCTGATTTTTTTTTAATAGTATTACTGACTTTTTGATTCGTCCGGAAAATTATGTTTTTCGTTCTTTTGTTCATTTCAAGCCTTGTATTTTGTTTCTGTTGCTTTCATTTATGTTTTTTTTACTGATTTCTCACATTTTCAACTCAAAAACATTCTTGATCACTTCGTAGATTGAAAAGTTAGATTCACATTTTACCGAGTTCGTGATATTTGAAGGTTTATCAGGGCGACTTTAATATTAAATAGAGAAGATTTCTCCTTAGATTCACATTTAACCGAGTTCGTGATATTTGACTTTAATATTAAATAGAGAAGATTCTTCTATAATTATTATTCCATCAACAGTTACACATTTTATTTTATTGAGAATCGATTTCTGTTTCATAATTCGGAACACAAACATCACGTGATTCTAATTTACATCGGCATGTAATTACGAACCGTTTCCGAATAGTTTCCGGCGTGTCACGCGTCTATCGACGACTGGCGAACCAACAAATCAAACCCGAACGATGGCATTTATGTCTGTCGATTACATGCCATGCCGAAATTGAATATCTTACATGCCGACTGTCTGTCTGTATTTGATTTCGATTTGCTTTTAAACATAAATTTTCGTATGGGAAAGTCATAAGTTGCAGTATCTGCGGGTACAGTCGGGTTCGAAATTCGTTCGTCGCTCGAACGCGAACGTTTCGCGTTGATGGTTGATGATCTCCGAGGGGTTTTGCACGAAACGAAATAAATAAAAAAATCGGTTTATGCAGCAGCAGACAGAAAAATGAGGGTCGTTTGCTTTGATATGTTCAGGAGGGGTATCGGACGACCCAGTTCATGAAAACCGTTTCATTTCGGCTTTTTTTGGATCGCTTATTAATTTGCCTCGTTTGTAAATATGAGATATAAAGAACGGGTCGAACACGAATCGAATATATATTTAGTTTAAAAATAAAAATATTGTTGACAGAAGATGGAAAGAGATTCTAAAATAATCACGATTAGATTACTTTTTTTTTATTATTTGCATGCA
The DNA here is from genome assembly GCA_036172665.1 of Prosopocoilus inquinatus. Classification (NCBI taxonomy): domain Eukaryota; kingdom Metazoa; phylum Arthropoda; class Insecta; order Coleoptera; family Lucanidae; genus Prosopocoilus; species Prosopocoilus inquinatus. The sequence continues at coordinate 7,779,528 of CM069871.1, read as the reverse complement.
AGGTGCTCTCTCTTTAGATTTTTCCATCAGTATTCAATACATATTTAAACTTGTTTATTTAATGAGATAAAAATACAACACGATCAAGAAAAGTTGCATGTTTTGTCATGAAAATAATTCACCTCAGAATTTGACAGTTAATTTAGCTTTTAAAAATAAACAAAAGAAAAATAAATCATACCAGATCTGTCAGTCTGTCTGCATTCTGATAATAACAGTATTGCCAACTCGAAACGTTTAGATATTTTCTTAGGGTTTACTTTTCTGTTAATCGCAAGGAGAGCACTTTTTTTTATTAACGACAATTTTGAAGAAATCGTAATTCCGCGCGGGTAAAGAAGTTTTGTTCACTAATCAACAGATGGCACATCATATCATTCAAGGGTAAAACCAAATTGTCTCGTTCATCGACAGATGGCGTTTTACATGTTCGCGCCAGCCAAAAATAATTCATTTTTAAGAAATTATTCGTGCAATATTGACTTTGGGGAACTAATTTTGACTAAATCGTAAGTCACTAAATGAAAAAACACTTTTCTTTCTCGTCGACAGATGGAGCCTCAAAACACCCCCTGCCCCCCTGCTAAATATAATTAATTATTTCATCAACGGATGGCGCTCGTATTTTCTTTTGACAAGTTCAAGGCGGAAATAATTTTGAAGAAATCACCGGTCAGCAGAAATGAAAAAGAAGCTTTCTTTATTGATCAACAGATGGCGCCTGCCTCGAAACATCTCCCCGCCGTATACTATAATCAATTATTTTATCAACAGATGGCACTCGTAGTTTCTCCGACAAATTTTGCGTTTCACAGGCCCGATTTCTTCACCTACGGATAAATTTATCTAACAGGTAGTATCCTCGAAAACTATTATCGATTCAATGGTTTCCGAGGATAATACCTGGCAGATAAATTTATCAGGAATTGAAGAAATCGGGCAATAATCAAATGAGAAAAAAGTTTCGCTCTGTCGCTCTTGTTTTCTAATGACGACCGGTTGTTGGCGCGTCAAATTATCGTTTGCGATCGTTTCTATTTTTTTTTATTCGTGGTTCCCTTGTCTTGTTTTGTTCTTTTCTTTCTTGCCAGCTTCTTGATTTACAAGTTTTCGGCCGAAGAATCGCCGTTTTTTAATTTATTTTTTTGTCTACCCGTATTCTTTATTGTTTTTTTTTCTTCTTCTGCTTTCCGCATTCTTCCCTTTTTAATCGAATTGGTTGTAGTATTTTATAGACTCTTGTTACAGTTCTCTTTTGTTTCCTTTGAATTTGTTTTTATTTCCAAAAACCTTCGCCTATTGTCATTTCACGTGTGTTTTTTATTTCTACTTTTATTTTTTAATTTTTTTTTCGTATTTCTATTTTATTTATTTTTATCAAATTGATTTTTATTTTGTTACTAAGACTGACGCCTTTTTTTACAGTCGTCGTTTGTTTTCTACTAGTTCTTTTTTTAATTTAATTTTCGTCTGGAGCTTCATTTGTTTTTAGTCATCTTAGTTATCAATTTTCTTTTGTTTTTTTCTGTATTTTATGCTTTTATAATACGGATTTCTCTTTTGTTTTTTCTTATCAAATCGATCTTTTGCTTTTTATTGACGTTTTTTCGTTGTTCATCGTTTTTCATTTGTTTCGCGTCCATCACAGTTGGGATCTTCTTTTGTTTTACGCACCCTATTTCGTCATTCACTTTTTCTTTGTTTTGTTTTCATCGTATTACTTACTTTTTTTACATTTCTCGCTTGTTTCTGATTTTTTGTAGATTTCATTCCGTTTTTTATTTGTTCTGATTTTTAATATAACAAATCGGCAGTCTTTTATTTGTTTTTATCAAATTCTTCACATTTTCATTAAATTTTTCACATTTTGTTGATTGGCGCTTTTTTACAGTTATCTTTTTATCACTAGTTTTTTTTTCTTTAATTTTTCGTCTGAATAATTTGGTTTTTGTTCATTTTAATCTTCAATTTTCTTTTTTTTGTATTTTGTTTTGTTCTATATGCTTTCGTACTACGTATTTTTTTAGATTGATTCGATACTTCTCTGTCATGGCGTCAAACAGATGTCAAACGGACTTCAAAATTGAGGTTATGTTTTTTTTTTGTATCTATGAATAACAAGCAGTATCACCAACTAAGAAATTTTCCACTAGAACGTCGCTAAGACAGACATAAACCATTAATTTGCATGTTTTCTCCCTAAAAGAAACCATCTCATCAAAATTTAAACGTAAATTCTGGTGGAAAATTATTAAATTGGTGACGCTGGCTGTTATTGGCAAATAAAGAAAAAACATAACCTCAATTGTAAAGCCAGTTTAATACCGAGCAAGATTTCGTATAAAATCTTGTCACAAAGTGAAAGAGACAGACAACCGCGACGAAATTGATTCCAAACTTCTCACGTCAACGTCATTTTGTGCGAGATTTTATATCAAATTCACATGGTGTCAAATTTTAAAATTGAGGTTATGTTTTTTTTACCAATAGCAACCAGTGTCACCAACTTAGGAATTTTTCACCAAAACGTCGCGTCGATAAGACAGGCAACGAAAATATCTAAGCGTGCTGCCAACACTTTCTTCGATCGTATTTGTATAATAAATAAAAAGTAAAAGAAATTTGAATGTTGAACAATAATAAATAAAATATTTGATTATATTTATAATAATTAAATAAAAGCAGGTGGATACCTAGATGCGAGCTTTTTAATTATTTTTATTTGCAAAAGATAAAATAAATTTTTGAAATATAATTTTTATGAAAGAAATTCTTTCGACTGTATTGAGGTCTTCGGTTTGCCAAAAACCACCCCCATCGTTTAATGACCTCGTTATGTTCGAAGAATAGCAAGCAAATTAATGCAATTATGTACATTTCACAGTAATAAAGAGTCATAATTTTCTTTTATTGTTTGCGTTGTTGCATTTGTGCAACCCCACAAATTACGGGCACGTATCCAAACAACCCTAAATGCCGACGTTTAAATTAAATACCACCCACACACCCCCTTAATAAATTCGAGTTTGTAATCTGTTTTGAATCAGCGAACAGAATTGCGACAGGCGCTGCCTACATTAAAAGTTTCTTTGCGTTTTGCGATGAGGCGAGGTGCGATTAGGCGGAAGTTAGATTTGCGATAGGGACTGTATCTTGGGGCGCGTGTTTCCAGGAATCATGGAGGAAACAGCAAATAATGCAAATGCGGAACATCAGCTCTGGGTACAGCTCAGTGCCCTCGCAGAAAGTAACGTATTCGGACTGCTGCCTCGAATTCTTCAGGATATGCTCGGTTCCGAACCGCTGCTTCCCGACGACCTGGAGGACACCTTCACCATCACGCTCCCCAGCGATTACGAATGGAGGACCAAGATTTATCTCAAACTCCTGGCACAACGGAGGTCATCACAACCGTAAGTGTCTTTTCTTTAATTAGTAATTACCAAAGCTAGTGACATTCCAGACGCATGGGGCAGGAGTGTCCCGAGTCCTAATAATACAATACATGAATATTGCAAAATTTGTAGTGTAAATTCCTGCTCATTGCTACTCATCATATTCCGATAAAGCTAGCCGACAATAAATAAAAAGCGGTTTTTCCAGAAGTGAGTTGTCCACTAGTTTGCTAATCATCAAGTTCCTCGACGGCCGACTTGTAACATCATTTTTTTTGAAGCTCGGAATATCGAGGAGGTTTCACTGTACCTTGGTGACTACTTACTTATCTGGAATTGATTTGGTATTCAAAGATTCATTTGATATTCAAAGATTCATTTGATATTCAAAGATTCATTTGATATTCAGAGATTCGTTTGATATTCAAAGATTCATTTGATTTTCAAAGATTCATTTGATATTCAAAGATTCATTTGATATTCAACCTGCGACATTTGAAGGTTCAAAAAGTAATTGAAATTTTTATTTGTGAGACCCATCATGGGCGTATCCAGGCGTATCTTGTTCAGGGGCGGGCAAAATTTGATCAAATCTTATTAAAACAAAAAAAAAAAAAAAAAATTAAAATTAAAAATGTGATTCGGGAGTGAATGAATCGTCGGCCGGGAGTCGAATAATAAAAATATTTATTTTGTATTATTCTGTTTCATTTGTTTATACAGGGACATAGCACCTTTAAAACACCTCTCGCTTTAGTTGGAAATAATTTACATAGTTATTGCAAAAAAAATATTATTTTTTTTAACATAAAGTTAGAAAAAAGTGATTCAAGAACGTCAACGACGAAACATACATTTTTTTAAAAAGAACTTTGATTAAAACAGTATTCTTTTTTTTGGTCAAGAGATGGCGCTCTAAACGATAATGATGCCTCCTTCACATCTTCTTTGGTTTTCCTTGAAAATAATTAGGTTGGTTTCGTAATTAAATTTATATTTAAAGTCGTCTTTACTGCGATTATGTAATACATTAAAAAAAAAATTTGAAATTGAAATTAAACGATGAGATGAGAATGTTTGCGACCGCCGAGAGATGGCGCTCTCAACCGTGATGATATTGCTTCCAATTCAGTTTCCTCCAATTTTTCTTAAATACAAGAGACGAGATGAGAACGTCCGCAGTGAAACAAGTTTGAAATTCGATTAATATTGTTCTCCCTTTCGGCCAAGAGATGGCGTTCTAAGTAACGATGACGCCTCATTTAAATTGCCTTTAGTTTTCCTTGAAAATAAGTAGGAACTAGAGAGAAAAACATTATTTTCTTTAAAGCTAAAATTAAAAGATGAGGTTAGAACGCCCGCGAAGGGCCGAGAGATGGCGCTCTAAATGACGACGACAGTGCTTTCTTTCAATCTCCTTTTGTGTAGATTGAAAAAAGAATGTTAAAAATTATTAAATATTTTAAAACTGAAGAAAGTAAAAAAAATCTTTAAGAGTTTAAACACAATATTTTAATTAAAAAAAAATTAGGTTAACCTAAACCAATTGAACTGAATCCAAGTGAAGCCAACCCAAGAAAAGATTTTACAGTAGATAAAAAATGTATGAGATTATCAAAAATTGAAAATTAAACTGCAGGAGATTGAAACAAGAAATTTTAAAATTAAAAATTAAAAAAAATTAAAATATTGAGATCATAAAAAACGTAAAAAAATATTTTTAAAAACTTAAAAAAAAAATATTTCAAGGTCAACCGAAGTAAACCGAAGCTAAGTGAACCCAAGTAACCCTACTAAACTAGACCAAAATGAACTCAATTACGCACTCAAAATGTGAAACATTAAAAGACGTTTTAAGGTCAAACCAATACATAAACGGAACCTAAGTGAATCCAACCCAAGAAAGGAATTTTACTAAAGATAAAAAAGAATGGAGTTATCAAAAAAAGCAAAACAAAAATATTAAAAAAAATTAAGGAAATTCGAAATAAAAAACTAAAAGATTGAAACTTAAAAATGAGAAAAGATCCAAAAAATAAAATGTAAAAAACTAAATTGAAGAATTTTATAAAAAATTTAAATATAAAAAATTCGTAATACCCTTTTTCGGACAGCTTAAGAAGTCGCACAATTTTTAACGTTTTGACAATGACTGACAAGTTCTTCAAAAGTGAAAAATAAACAAATCTGTCAAGGGAAATAAAACAGGAGTAAGTTGATTACCTTCAATTATATTGTAAGCTTTACATTTTCAAGTGGATGTGCTGATTAGAAAGATGCTTGGAAATATGTAGGTACTTGGATAGGGTCACTTTCGAAACACCTTGTATAATACATTTGTAATAATAATAATAATAATAATAATAAATCTGACTTCCCTGATACGTTTAGAAAGATGCTTGGAAATATGTAGGTACTTGGATAGGGTCAGTTTCGAAACACCCTGTATAATACATTTGTTATAATAATAATAAATCTGACTTCCCTGATACGTTTAGGAAGATGTTCGTACGCTCATTCGGAGGTAAAGGCTAAAGGTTAAGGTAGTCCAGAATCGATTAATTCGAAGTTTGATATTCAAAGATTCATTTGATTTTCAAAGATTCATTTGATATTCAAAGATTCATTTGATATTCAAAGATTCATTTGATATTCAACCTGCGACATTTGAAGGTTCAAAAAGTATTTGAAATTTTTATTTGTGAGACCCATCATGGGCGTATCCAGGCGTATCTTGTTCAGGGGCGGGCAAAATTTGATCAAATCTTATTAAAACAAAAAAAAAAAAAAATTAAAATTAAAAATGTGATTCGGGAGTGAATGAATCGTCGGCCGGGAGTCGAATAATAAAAATATTTATTTTGTATTATTCTGTTTCATTTCTTTATACAGGGACATACCACCTTTAAAACACCTCTCGCTTTAGTTTAGAAATAATTTACATAGTTATTGCAAAAAAAATATTAATTTTTTTAACATAAAGTTAGAAAAAAGTGATTCAAGAACGTCAACGACGAAACATACATTTTTTTAAAAAAAACTTCGATTAAAATAGTATTCTTCTTTTGGTCAAGAGATGGTGCTCTAAACGATGATAATGCCTCCTTCATATCTTCTTTGATTTTCCTTGAAAATATTTAGGTTGGTTTCGTAATTAAATTTATATTTAAGGTCGTTTTTACTTCGATTATGTAATACAACTTTCAAAAAAGAAAAAAAAAAAATTGAAATTGAAATTAAACGATGAGATGAGAATGTCCGTGACGGCCGAGAGATGGCGCTCTCAACCATGATGATATTGCTTCCAATTCAATTTCTTTTTGTTTTTCTTAAATACAAGAGACGAGATGAGAACGTCCGCATTGAAACAAGTTTGAAATTCGATTAATATTGTTCTCCCTTTCGGCCAAGAGATGGCGTTCTAAGTAACGATGACGCCTCATTTAAATCGCCTTTAGTTTTCCTTGAAAATAAGTAGGAACTAGAAAGAAAAACATAATTTTCTTTAAAGCTAAAATTAAAAGATGAGGTTAGAATCTACGAAGAACCGAGAGATGGCGATGTAAATGACGATGATATTGCTTTCTTTCAATTTCCTGTTGTGTAAATTGAAGGAAAAAATGTTGAAAATTAAATATTTTAAAAATGAAGAAAGTGAAAATCGTTAAGAATTTAAATTTAAACGCATTATTTTAAAATTTAGAAAAAATTCAAGGTTACCCTAAACCAACTCGCACTAAGTGAAGCCAACCCAAGAAAATAATTTTACAATAGTCAAAGAACGTAAAAAACTCTCAAAAATCGAAAGTTAAACATGAAATCTCAAAAACTAAAAATAAAAAACAAAAAAAAAATTCAAATCGAAGCAAATTTAAACATAAAATATTTAAAAATTTAAAAAAAATATATTTCACGGTCAACCGAACTAAACAGAAATTAAGCGAACCCAACCCGACTATTAAATTAAACCCAAATGAACACACCTTCTGCTAAATATAAAATGTGAAACATTAAAAACCTTTCAAGGTCAAATCAATCCATCCATCCAATCGATCCAACTAAACTAAATCTAATATTACTTTCGATTGGGGTACCCTATGGGCACTCAGTGTATCTTCATCTCGTTTTATTCCATGGGGTTAAAATGAACTGAAGATAAACTCGGCGCACCCTTGTTGAAAGTGCTATAAGCGAATCCAATCTAAAAAATGAATTTTGTAAAAGATGAAAAAGTAAGAGATTATCAAAAATCGAAAATCGAAAAATATCAAAAATTCAAAAACAAACTGTAAAATATTGAAACATGAAATCTTAAACTTAAAAATTAAATGAAGATCCAAAAACTAAAATGTAAAAGACGTTTGGAGGACAACGCAACCTAAAAATAGAATGTTTTCATTTTCCTTTCAATCTTTGGAAAATTGCGAATTTTTTTCTAAAATAATAAAAGAAAGTAATAGAACCGGATCCTTGTGTAGTGCGATGAAAATTCGTACGGTTCGAAATAACCTTTTTACGGACAGCTTAAGAAGTCGCATGATTTCTAAAATTTTTGGCAATGACTGACAAGTTCTTCAAAAGTGAAAAATAAACAAATCTGTCAAGGGCAATAAAACAGTCGGAGTAAGTTGATTACCTTCAATTATTTTGAAACCTTTACATTTTCAAGTGGATGTGCTGATTAGAAAGATGCTTGAAAATATGTAGGTACTTGGATAGGGTCAGTTTCGAAATATCCTGTATAATACATTTGTAATAATATTAATAATAATAATAAATCTGACTTCCCTGATACGTTTAGGAAGATGTTCGTACGCTCATTCGGAGGTAAAGGCTAAAGGTTAAGGTAGTCCAGAATCGATTAATTCGAAGTTAATTTAAAACTCCGTCGGGCAACTAATTACGTTTAATTAAAATCGATTTAGTTTTGTATTTAATTATAAACTTAAAGTCGTAATTATTGACTAAAATAAGTATGTTTATGGGACGGTCGGGGTAACCGAAAGCATAATCGAACTTTTTCTCTTCCGCTTTGCTAATTTGTTCCGCCCTATTTGTTCTAACTGCATCTTTTTTTCGAGTCGATACCTGGAATAGCAAGAGAGTTATGGAACTTTTACGGAGATCTGGGACACCTGTATGTGTAGGTATGTAGGTATAATTAAGGCCCACGTGAGGCCAAAAGCCGCCCCCGTGCCACTCCGTATTTTGGCGCCCTCTGACAGATGAGTTGGGGCATGCGAAAATGATAAATAATCAAAATTATAAAAAAAATTAAAAAAAAAACAAAAAAATTGAGAAAACAAAACAATAAAAAAAATTAAAATTTTTTTTAATATTTTCAACTTTTCTTAAACATTTTCCTTCACTTTTTTCAAGTTCCTAGGTGTCGTGAGCCCCCAAAAGGCGAGCGGCCCAAATAGCGCGAAGCGCTTTCTTCCAGTGTTGTTTCTTTACAAGTAAACAATGTTTGTGTATTTTCACATGTAAACAATGAGTATACAATGTAGACAACGTAGACAATCACAGTTGAGGTTACATGAAAATAAAGACAATTTCGGTTTCTTCGCACAACCTAAATTTTCCCTTTGATAGTTACAATCTGGGATTTTAAAAATCATTTTGAGATAAAGAAATCAGAACAATTGAAATAAAAGAATCAGAAACAAGAGAGAAATCAAAGAAACAGCAATAAAATACAAGCATGAACTAAACAAAATAAAAACAAATAGAAAAACAACAAGTTCAACGAATTTAAGTACGCAAAAAACAAAGATCAAAAAAAAAATTTAAACAGGAATTTCTTTTAAGTCTGAGCTCTGGAACACCCTGTATCTAAGATAGAGTCAAGTCTTTATACTTAAATAAATAAAAAAAATAACTTATTTGATTAGTATGCCATGATAATTTTTTTTTAATTTCTCGTTTAAGATCCGCGTATTGAGTGAAGGAAAGGGTTGAGGGTGAGTTCCTAGTTGATTTATGCCAATCAGTCCATCGTATACAGCAAGAATCTATAAACTATAGTAGCAAAACGTTGAATGTTTTTAAAACTTTGCTCGTATGTAAACGTTTTATGTACAGCCATCACGCCAGCCAGCCATTTACATTCTCCATCTGATACAGCCGGGGGCCTTGCCCCACTTTTCGAACTATTGCTCGCCGCCGATTTCGAAACTATGCCACCAGACGATACGATACAATAAATTGAATTAGGGCTACATGCGGCAATTGCACCCCCACCCCCTCCCCCAAGCTTCATCCCTGCATGAAAACTATTTTTAGTTTCAGCAAACTGCGATTAATTTGCGGCGGCACTTATTTAAAAGTGTTTCTGTTCGCGAAATTCCACGACAGGACGAGAAAGGAGAGAGGACGACATTCGATAAATACCTGCACGCAATTGTAAAGCACGCGCACTGTTAGGGGATGATTAATAAATAACGTCGTTGGAATAGGGTGGCATTAATTTCCATGTCGGGCTTTACACTTTACAAATCATTTTCTTGTAACATTTCAAAGAAGTGTGGGACGCTTTGGGGGGGGGGGGGGGGGAGGTGTTCAATCAGGGGCGGACCCTTAACTTTGAGGGTCCCGGACTAACACTGTCAAGGGAACCATCCAATTAACCCAAGTTTTTTGTACATCTGATCATAGCCAACTTTATTACTAAGCTTGACGCTTATCTGGCCGTTCCAATTTTCGATTTTCAATGCAAACTTTTGTTAATCTGACCATTGCTCTGACGTTTGAAGCTTGGTACATCACATGGCGCCATCTATTAATGATTGTTGTATAATTAGCTGTGTCAAAACATTATTTCCAAGTTAAAAGAATGTCGTAAGACTTATTTCGTCAGTTGGTTTTTATTTGTTTGTAGGATGTGCATAATTTGTTTATAAATGAAGATATAAGTAGATAAAGATCGAAAATAGGTATCGATTTTGGCATAAACATGGAAAATTACAGACATCACTTCACTTCTCTGAAAATAGTAACAAATAAGGTACGGTGTCTATGCGGTAGCTGAGGTACGTTTCAAAACATGAATGTCGTGGCTGAGGTACATTTCAAGATTCGCGTGTTTAGACGTAATCAGGTTTGAGATGCTTCGAGTAGGGTTGCCAACTTTTAAGTTTCGTAAATCGAGACGTTGTCTTTGAAAAATCGACTTTGATCCGATGATATAATTTAGATTTCTATTTTTTGACCGCGAAGGGGCCCTGAGCTGCAGCCTATAATTTCGTTGACCTTGAAATATCTTTTTTTGTAAATTCAAATTGGATTGACTTGACCTTGAATTACTTTTTAGAATGTCGACATTTTCTTGGCAATTTTGATTGAGTTGACATTAAACTATTTTTCAAATTTTCGACATTTTCTAGCAATTTCAGCCAGGTTGAGTTGACCTTGCACTATTTTTTTTTTTAATTGAAATTAGGTTAGTTTGATCTTGAACTACTTCTTAAAATTGAGTCGATCCTGCACTATTTTCCTCTAGTAATTTAGGTTGGGTTGGGTTGACCTTGAATATTTTTTTTTCTTCTAAAAATTCAATTCAATTGGTTTGAACTGACCTTGAACTACTTTTTAAAATTTCGAATTTTTTGACAATTTCGATCGAGTTCGACTTCGAACTGTTTTTCAAATTTTGGACATTTTCTAACAATTTCGGTTAGATTGGGTTGACCTTGAATTATTATTTAAATTGGGTTGAAATGACCTTGAACTACTTTATAAAATTTCGGCATTTTTTTGGCAACTTTGGTTGAATTGACCTCGAACAATTTTGATTGAGTTGACGTTAAACATTTTTCGAATTCTCGATATTTTCTACAATTTAGGTTAGGCTGGGTTGGCCTTGAACTAATTTTTAAAATTAAAATTCGGTTAGGTTGACCTTGAACTCATTTTTTAAAGTTTCAATATTTTTTGGAATTTTGATTGAGTTGACCTTGAGATTTCCTAGCAATTTTAGTTGGATTGGGTTGACCTTGAACTAGTTCTTTTTAAATTCAAATTTTCAACATTTTCTGGTCATTTTCATAAACTTAATTTTTCCTTTCTTTTTCCAATTTTTTTCTTTGTTCATTTCTTCGTCGGGTTGACCTCGCTTAGGTTCGTTTCAATTTTGTTGCGTTGACCTAGGCCTTGAAAATGTTTTTCAAAATTTCAACGTTACTTGGCAATTTTCTTCATCGACATTCGACTCTTTTTTTCCAGCTTTTTTTCTCTCGTTTTTTCGTAGAACTGGCTTCATTTAAGTTGGTTTCGGTTGGGTTGGGGTGGGTTGACCTTGATTAATTTTATTTTTTTTTATCTGAGCTCTCTACAAGTTGGGTTGGATTGACTTTGAACTACTTTTTAAAATTTCGACATTTTGTGGCAATTTTGATTCAGTTGACCTTGAACTATTTTTCAGATTTTCGACATTTTGGTTTGGTTGGGTTGAACTTGAACTATATGTTTTTTTAATTCAACATTTCTTGCTTATTTTCATAAATTTAATTTTTTTTCCAATTTTTTTTGGTTTTCCCTCGCTTAAGTTGGTCTTAGTTTTACTTTTGTTGTGTTGTACTTGACCTTGAAACTGTTTTCTTCGAATTTTGAGTTATTTGGCAATTTTTATCAACATTTTAAATATTTTCTTTCATTTTTTCGTTGGGTTGGCTTTGCTTAGTGCGTTCTAGTTGGTTTGACCTTGACCTTGAAGCTATTTTCCAATGTTATTTGGCGATTTTCATTGACATTCGACGCTGTTATTCTAAACTTTTAATTTTTTCTTTCATTTTTTTCTTGGATTGGCTTCACTTTGGTTGATTTCGATTGGGTTACTGTGGGTTGGCCTTGACCTTGAACACCTAATTTTTTCTTGTGATACTAGCATAAAACGTTTAATTTAGGAACCACTAAATAAATTTTCGATAAAGATAAGCCAAGGACGTGTGTCGTAACCCACAACACCAAGCAGTTGCCAGTTCAAAAATTGTAGACGAAAGCAAACAAATTGCTGCAGTAATCTGAGACGAACGTTTTGCCTTTATCAAAAATGTATTTGGCCCTTGTTTGGACTGGACACATGTCAAAATTAAAAAAAAAAGAATAAACGAAATGGAAAACAAGTTGTGAAATTGTGTGTCACCGTCTTGTCACCGACACCTGTCAATTATCAATTCATTACCAGGTAAAAAATTCCACCGTCACGGCGTCCATTGCGGAGAGGAAATTTTCACTTTTTCCCCAAAACGTTTTTTCAGGATGGAAGAACCAATACCAGAGAAGGGCCCGGTTTTGCACGACTGGAACATCATACCGGGGAAAACCGAGAAAACGTTTTGCGCCCCCGACGCCGAAAGATTGGCCAAGAAAGAAGTGGTGACCGGGCCTGGACCGATCACGTGGACCGTCAGCGACATCGCCAAAGCGGCCTGCCTTTTGTCTACACCTCCACAGAAAACCATGTTCGATGACGAGCAGGAAATGAGAAGGGTTTACACCCTCATCTATGATGTTTATAGATGTGAGTCTTTAATTCAAAAAATGGCGGTAACAGAAGCCCCAAGTTTCTTCCTTTTGTTCTCGACGCGACGCGACGTTTCCTCCTTTTTTTTTACAAAAGTGCTTCCCTGTTTGTTGGTAATGTTACTACTTCTTGCAAGAACAGGACGAAACGTTGAGGCGATATAAAAAAAATGCATAGTCTCGAGTGGTGGCAAGTTTGAAGCGTGAAATTTTATCTATGGTCGAAAGCAAAAAATAATAGACAATTAGAGTTTCCTGTAATTTTTTTTTTCTCCAAAACGTTTAAATACGACTTCACTGATTATACACAAAAGTTTTGAGCTTGTCAAATTTAAAATTTTTAACTGTCACCTGTCACGTTTCATGTGTCACCTGCAAAGCCGTTTTTAAACAGAATTATTTTGGGAGGAAGAAAAATTGCAGGAAACTGTAATCGTCTAATACAATTTTTTGGTTTCGTCCGTGTCACAAACCGTATCCAAATTCCAATCAATAATAACCATTGGATGGGGTTGGGGGTTTTAATGTTGCCCCACCATAAAAATACGAAAATCATTCCGCCACAGTTCCATAAATTTCAGAAAAATGATGTGTTATTGCAGTCGTAATAAAATTTATGGCCGCATTCGATTTCTCATGTGACCCACTTTTAGTTCTCGTTCTATTTATAACGAAACGAATGTTTAATTCTTTTTAAAACCCACCGCATTTTACTATTTCCAGACAAGAGCATACTCACTCGAGCCCTTAACGACATTGCGTTCTTCTATTATTATCCAAACGTAAGTTAAATAATAAGATTTTACTTAAGCATAAGTCAATGAAGTTAATTTCGAAAAGGTTTATTTATTTATTTTTTTTGGTTTAGTTAAAAGAGCAACATTCGAGAGTTTGGTTGCTTCTCTTCGACTTGTACCATCGAAGTTTCAAGAAGCGAGAGACCAAAATCGTTCCCCTCACTTCCAGGCTGTTCGCGGAATGCGGTTTGATGACTCACGAGATGGCCCTGTGGTCACAAAGGGTCAAACTGGCGGCGGCCGTCGCCCGCCTTCGAATTCAAAACAGCGCCCTTCGACTGAGCGATCTGCTCCCGGCCCATTTGAGGGATGAAAAGATCACCAATCTCGATACCATACCAGTTACATGTTGGGTTAACATAAAAAAATCAAAGTGAGTCGTGAAGTACGTTCGAAAGCAAAAAAAAAAATAGCGGCCAACCAATTACAGTTTTCTGTAATTTTTTTCTTTCTACAAAATGGTGCTGTGTAAATACGACTTCACAGAGTTTGCTACAAAAGTTTTGAGCTTGTCAAACTTGGAAGCTTTTTTATAATATTCAATGGCGCTTTCAAGAGGGATGCATTTTGTGCACTGAGTGTATCTTCATCTCGTTTTAACCTCATGGAAAAAAACGAGATGAAAATACACTCCGCACCGCAATTTGAAAGCGCCTGCAAAATCGATGTACTATTTAAAAGAGAATAGTACTACAGTACTATTTTAAAGAGAAGAAAAATTACAGGAAACTGTAATTGTCTACTAGTTTTGCTTTCGATGGTAAGTACGTTCGCCTGAGAATCAATCATTTGATTTGTTTTAGGAATCCAAGTCAGTTATCATCGGAACTGGAAACCAAACTGGGACTGACGCAGGTCGATCCCGATCTGACTTTGGGCCCGGGTCACTTCAAGTGGGATATGCACTGTCCCCAGTTCATCATTTTTCACCCTTCCATTCGGGCCGATCTTGCGCAGAGTTCGCTGGTGAAGAAACATAAGTTGATAGTTCAGGTAAATTCGATGCTCTTATGCCAGTCTGTCACAAATTTCCAGTTCTTCTTCTTCTTCTTTGTCTTTGAAATATTTTTTTTTGAAAATATTTGTCATCCTCCTTTTATAAACTCATTTCATTCAAAATCAACATAAGTTGATAGTTCAGGTAAATTCGATGCTCTTATGCCAGTCTGCCACAAATTTCTAGTTCTTCTTCTTCTTCTTCTTTGTCTTTGGAATGTTTTTTTTTTTGAAAATATTTGTCGTCCTCCTTTTATAAACTCATTTCATTCAAAATCAACATAAGTTGATAGTTCAGGTAAATTCGATGCTCTTATGCCAGTCTGTCACAAATTTCCAGTTCTTCTTCTTCTTCTTCTTTGTCTTTGGAATGTTTTTTTTTTGAAAATATTTGTCGTCCTCCTTTTATAAACTCATTTCATTCAAAATCAAATTGATTTAATTTTGAACTGAACTGATTTAAAGCGAACAGAAAGTTCCTTAATATTTTGAAAATAAACGAACATAAACTAAAATAATGAATACATAACCTCAAAATACGTATGAAGTCACATCACAATGAATATTGATTGCAAAAACCAGTTTGATCAGTGGGGGAGAGGGAGGAGAAACTGTTCTTTATCACTAATCGCAAACTAAATAAACACTTATCAGAGTAACTTAAAACTTAACACCTCCGTTCTCAAATGAAGAGAATAAAAGATCTAATTGTTTATGAAATCACATCATACTGAAAACTGATTGTAAAAACCAGTTTGATCATTAGGGTGGTAAGGAAGGAGAAACTGTCCGCCAACTGAATAAGTGCAAATTAAATAGACACTTATCAGAATAACTTAAAACTTTATACCTTTTTGCCACTAGGTATGACATGATATAATTCATTAAAGCTTATGTATTGTGTATCTTGAAATGCACCTTAGCCACGGTGTTTTTGATTCTTGAAATGTACCTTAGCCACGGCATTAGTTCTGCCTTCGGCGTCCTCCTCCTTCTATGGCAGTTTTCATCAAGATCACATCATGTTTTCGCTGCCTTTTTTAAAAATGCCGCAAGAAAAAATTACGCAAGTTTGTTTTGTGATAAAAATAATCTACATTAAAATATTATTAATGATGATTGATGATATTATTAAGGTGGGTATTCCTTGTTTGTTTATAATCGATTTGTAAAAAACTCCGTCCGTAAAATGTTCGGTTTTCAACTTGAAAATTTAGAGTATTTGATAAGTAGTAGTAATTAGTAATTATAGGACGATTTTTTTAATAAATAGTAGTATCCAATATTGACAGTTAAATACAATTATAAAATGTAATTAATTATTTTTGTGTAGATACTTGGAAAAATTGAGAAATCAATCGACGGCGACGTTTCGTTGCGCTTTTTGACAGTTTCGTCAGTTAAATTTTCATTTTTTTTTAATTTTCCTAAAGAAGTTGTCAAACACACATATCGAAATGTCAATGTTTCCAAGTGTCCGCACAAAAATAATAGGATCGTCTCTGAATATCTTTTTCCCGCTATTGTTTACTAACAACATCGTCTAATAATCATGAATTTTAAGTCTAAATTCAATTTAAAAATATCCGTGAGATAGCATTTCATCAGTGGCGGCTCGTGATGATTTACTGCGGGTGGACAACAACTGCAAAATGGTGCATTTTTCTGATAAATTTGTTTTTCGGCTGCCCCGACATGGAACAGGAACGCGCAATTTCAATAGGACACGGCCTACCTTGCCCACCCCGACGAGCTGCCAGTGTATTTAATTTATTAAAAAAAAAAATCATTGCGTCAGCTGGATGCATTGCTAGGCGATTTTTCATCGCCGCGTTACGGGATAGATACTTGATTGGCTGGTTTAATTAAACAAAACATATAATTTTAAATTGGGCCAATAGAATCGTGTGGAATTTTAACGCCCACGCAAAACGCCTAGCAATGAATTTGCCTTTGGGCGCCATGTTTGTATGATGTCATACCAACCGTTTAGCATGCGAGTCTTGATATGTACCCCAGCGACAGCAGAAACTGCGCTTCGACTTCTCTCCACTATGATGAAACGAGTTGATGATGCAACAGTCAGATTTTAATTCCAGAACAATAAATGTCAGATTTTACATTCCAGAACAATAAATTTAGATTGAAAAAAGGTTTGTACTTACAATTTTCATCGGACAAGAACAAACTTCAATAATAAATACAATTTTTGGGTAGTTCTTGCTCGTGAGAATTGCAGAGAATATGAAACAAATAAAAAAAACTTTTTAAAACGAGCTAAAAGGGTAATTTATTGACTTACATGACGTTTCGCAAAAGAAAACGTCAAGTAAGTCAATAAATTACCCTTTTAGCTCGTTTTAAAAATTTTTTTATTTGTTTCATATTCTCTGCAATAAATACAAAGTTTATAATTGCGTTTCTTACTTGCCATTGCATTTATTGGATCGCGTGACGGCCTAAATACTATTCATTTCCTATTTATGTCATTCTGTCATCGAGCATCCCACTTTTAAATGAGGTTTGCATGTTGTCATGTGCCTAAACAATCTGTAACAAGTGAATGAATGATTGTAAAAAGAAGAAAAGAAAAAAAAAATGTAAAAATGCAATAATTACACGCTCAAGATGAACTCGTAGATTCAGCTGGTTTCCGAACGCACCCCTGTTTAATGGATGGTATGACGTCACAACTCACAACTGGCTGGCCAGCGGTTATTGGCGGGTTGTTTTTATTCATTTTTTAAAACGTTTTTTAATATTAATTAAACACATTATAAAGTATCAGAATTTGGCATAAAACAAAAGTAGCAAATGAGCGGATTATACAGGATGTCCTAACAGTACGTTTTCGGGTAACAACCTGAAGATACAAAACAATAAAATTTCATTTTTGTTTTGAATTTTAGAGGTCTACAGCATATGAAGAAACAAAAAAAATATTTCATTTTTTTTTGAATTTTAGAGGTTTACAACATAGAACTATTTTCATCTATACAGGATGAATTAAAATATTGGTGCTGGATGTAACTTTTTTATTTCAAATAAAACATCCTATGACGTGACGTCAAATTTGGATTTCCCGTAAAATTCTACTTCTATATACAGGGTGTCCTACAGAAAACGCCCCAAGCCATAACTCCTGTATTTATAGACTAATTTTCGAAAACAAAAAGGAAAATGAAATGAGACTAAAAACACTATGAAATGTGGTCAATTAATTATTATTTTTTAATTATCTTCA
The DNA here is from genome assembly GCA_036172665.1 of Prosopocoilus inquinatus. Classification (NCBI taxonomy): domain Eukaryota; kingdom Metazoa; phylum Arthropoda; class Insecta; order Coleoptera; family Lucanidae; genus Prosopocoilus; species Prosopocoilus inquinatus. The sequence continues at coordinate 7,761,574 of CM069871.1, read as the reverse complement.
TAGACAAACGACTGTCAATTTTATTTTTTAACACTTTTAATATGTGTCTGTCATAATTTTTGATTTTTAATGCAAGTATGCCGTGGTTAAAAATTCAATTTGTGTTTGTAGAGAAAATTGTTTACACTCTATTAAATTTCGATTTTCAATTTTTTTCCTGTACCAACTTACGTTTGCTCACTTTAATTCTTTCATTAGTGTTTTCTGCCATATTTGCTGGTCTAAACTTAAAGTGTTGCGCATCATTGAATTTAGAAAAAGTAGCTCTACCAGATACAATAATAAAAAATATATACATAGCTACTTAAAAAATAAAAGTTGACAGTCGTTTGACAATAAAGACTAGACCTAAAAAAATAATTAATTGACAACATTTTAGAGTGTTTTTAGTCTCATTACATCTGCCTTTTTGTTTTTTTAAATAAGTCAGTAAATAAAGGAGTTATGGCTAGGGGCGTTTACTGTAGGACACCCGGTATATCTTCCGTATACCATTAAATCGAACAGTTTTTGAGATTTTTTTGAAATTTTTAGCATATCTGCAGCCATTTCGGTTTACCAATGCCATTGTTTTGTGGAAAATTCCATTTCAGAGCAAGTCATTCTGCGTGGGTCCGGCAACTTTCGGCAAAATCATCGCCGACCTCCAGCTCACCGGAAGCGTCATACAAACGCACGTGAATTCCCCAAGGACAGTGGCGTACTTAGCAACCCTATTGTCCCAGAATGAGAGAATCAAGAAACTCTTGGCTTTCAGCGCGGGAAACAAGTGAGAAAGCCACCGATCTCCTTTTTTTTTCTCAAAATTATTCTCGATTCGAACCTCGTAAATCATAATACCACGCGATCAACGGAATTTATAATTAGAGCAGGCTGTGATATTTGCGGTAAAGTTGGCAACACATGTGGCTTGCAATTTGAAATTAAATATTTTAAGTGTCAGAATTGTGACATTTGTTTTTTTAAATGTTTGATATTCGACGTAAATTTTTCTCAATTCGTCTGTGTGTTGAAAAATTTAGTGTAAGGGGCGCTGTTACTCAAATAAAATGGTGGTCAAATAAAATAACAAAATAATGATAATACAAAGCACGAATATCACCTCAAATATAACAATTGTCAATTGCATATTGCTTTCTCAGTGTGTCCAACCACAGAGCATAAAATAGCATCAATCACAGCCTCCTCTACTTATGAATTCCGTTGATCACCCGGTAGCTTAACGGCTGGAGCGGTTTGGTATGAATCGAGACGATACGGGTTCGAGTCCCGACTTTTTTTTTGCCTTTATTTCGATAGTGTTTCTCTGCATTAAACTGTCACAAATTTATTGCCCCCAGAAAAAAAGAATATGAAAATTACATGAGCGACTTAGGTATGAAGAACATTCTGATCTACTCCGAGAAGCTGATCGACCTGTCGCCCGACGCGGGGTGCCTGGAGGAGGTCATCGCGGTTTTCGCCACACCCCCCAACAGTTACACGGCCGTCGCAGATCCCATTGATCTTGTAAGATGGAAGTGGACGTCAAAAAAAAATTTGGAATGATTAGTTTGCAGGTGTGCAGCAGAGGGGGCGATCTCACCATGCTGGAGGTACTCACGGAAACCGAAGAGACCAAGCAGACGAGGGAGAGGGTGGCTAACATCTTGGAGGAACAGAGGAAGACCTTACGATACGCCATGTCAAGACCACAGGTATTGAGTTTCTCTAAATGAATCCGGTATGGTTTTCCAAAATTGGTACAGCGCCAGCGCCCTCTTGTGCGTATTGGAAAATCAAATCTGGGGAGGGGGCGGTGCTAAAGAAAAAAAAACCTCCATAGGGTTGCGTAGAGTAGGCGCCGGCAATTTTTCCAATCTCGTAGTTTGGCAAAATGTAAAATAACGCCGTGATTTTGTCGATTTTGTCCGAGGAAGTACGATAAGTAAGACAACGGAACAAAAGAGAATTGACGAAGAGTAGAGCCCTCTTACATCTATCAGAATTTGTACAAAATCTGTAAAAAATCAAAGTGAGGGAGACAGACTACCACAGTTAACGTTCATTGGTTGAATCGATGCTTCTTTGTCACTTTGCGCAAGAAATTGTAATAAATTTTGATGTATATAAAAAGGCTCTAGGGCAACAGAAACAAAAGAAAATCGATAAAGAGTAAGGCAAGTGAAACAAAAGAAAATCGACAAATCCTTGGCAAGCGCGAATTCGAGCTGTCTGTGACGATCGCTCTGGGGGAGTAGTTTTCAGAGATAATGTTGGTATCCTTGATTAATTTCGGAATGTGAAATGATCGATTCGTCTACAAAAAAGAAAAAAAAAATGTAATCTGTAAAATAATTTTTTTTTTGTTGATTTATAAGAAAATAAAGAAAACTCGAAAAAAAAACGATGAAAAGCGAACAAAAAAAAAATAAATCGAGGACGAATTGGTCGCGAAGACTTCAAACATTGAAACTGATAAAAACGAAAAAAATCGATTAAACTGAAACAAACACACAAAAAAAAGCAAAAACAAAAAAATACGAAAACAAAAGAAGATCGACGATTTTTAAGGCGAAGGAAACAAAGAAAAGTCGAACGATAAGATGAAAGGATGAAATACGAAAAAAAGAGATCGAAAGTTCGAAAATCGAAAGTAATCATACATATTAGTAATAGAAAACAGTTCGCCAAAAAAAAATAATAATAATAATAATTAAGACTATCAACGAAACACGTAGAATACGGCGGATAAGAAAAACAACAGCAAGTCGGCGTTTCTAGGATTGAAATTTAAGAAAACCAAATCGCCAAGAAAAAACAAAAGAAAAACAAAAAAGTCGACGTTTCCAGATTGGAATTTAAGAAAATCAAATCGCAAAGAAAAACAAAAAAAAACCAAAAGAACGTCGACGTTTCTAAATTGGAATTTACGAAAATCAAATTGCCAAGAGAAAACAAAAGAGAGTCGACGGTTCTACGATTAGAATTTAAGAAAACCAAACGCCAAGAGAAAACAAAAAAAGACAAAAGAACGTCGACATTTCTAAATTAGAATTTAAGAAAGCCAAACGCCAAGAGAAAACAAAAGAAAAAAGTCGACGTTTCTAGATTGGAATTTAAGAAAACCAAATCGCCAAGAGAAAACAAAAGAAAGTCGGCGTTTCTAGGATTGAAATTTAAGAAAACCAAACGCCAGGAGAAAACAAAAGAAAAACAAAAAATGTCGACGTTTCCAGATTGGAATTTAAGAAAATCAAATAGCAAAGAAAAACAAAAAAAAAACCGAAAGAACGTCGACGTTTCTAAATTGGAATTTACGAAAACCAAATTGCCAAGAGAAAACAAAAGAGAGTCGACGGTTCTACGATTAGAATTTAAGAAAACCAAACGCCAAGAGAAAACAAAAGAAAAACAAAAAATGTCGACGTTTCTGGATTGGAATTTAAGAAAACCAAATCGTCAAGAGAAAACGAAAGAAAGTCGACGTTTCTAGATTGGAGTTAAAAAAAATCGAATCGCAAAGAGAAAACAAAAAAAGAAACAAAAGAACGTCAACATTTCTAAATTAGAATTTGAGAAAAGTGTCGACGTTTCCAGATTGGAATTTAAGAAAATCAAATCGCAAAAAGAAAAGAAAAAGAAAACCAAAAGAACGTCGACGTTTCTAAATTGGAAATTAAGGAAACGAAATCGCCAAGAAAAAACAAAAGAGAGTCGACGGTTCTAGGATTGGACTTTAAGAAAATCAAGTCGCCAAGAAAAAACAAAAGAAAGTCGACGTTTCTAGATTGGAACTTGCCACTAAGAAAATCGAATTACGAAGAGCAAACAAAAGAAAATCGACGTTTCTAGATTGGAATTTAAAGAAACCAAATCGGCAAGAGAAAACAGGAGAAAAACATGAAAAATTATCTCGACAGAGAGAGAGAGAGAGAGAGAGAGACGACGCGACGGAGACAAAATACCTTTGTGATGGAAGTAGTTGTTTTTTTTTTCACTTGTTTTCAGCTTCCTTTTTGCTCATTAAGAGAAACAAAAAAGCAGCGAAGCGTAAAGAAACAAATGAAAACTGCTCGATTTGATTCTCAAAAGCTTCGCGCCGGAAATCGATTCTTCGCTTGTTCTCACTTCCTTTTTTTGTCCATTCATTTACAGTTACCGTCATTTGTTTCAGTTCCTTATGTTTTCTTCATTTAATTAATTCTCATGTTCGTCTGTTCGATAATCTTTTTTATTAAATTAAAATCAATAGTTTTTTCTTCTTTAATTAATTGTATGCCACAGTTTAAAACACGATCGCATCATCTTGCGGCCATTTAAAAAAAAATTAATTGCAGTTCAATTGTTTTTCTTTTTCTCTTCTTTTTGTATTACGCGCTAATTTTTAGACGATATTTTTATTTTTCTAAGTTCTTTTTGCTTTCAACATCGTCAGCGATTTGAAAAAACCGCCGATACTCGCGCACGCGCAAAGTTTTTAGCCGCTCGTGACCTTACCTCACAATACGTTACCGTGTCCTTGTGGGCGATGGTGAGGTCTGGAGAGGGGCATTGTTAACGCTGATGCGAAAAAGATGGTGGAGAAAGCGAGGAAGACCTCACACAACAGTGTTTCCAACCCGGTTGAAAAAATTCCTCTACACCTCCGTTTAACTGAAACTGGAATAGCGGTAATTGACGGTTTCAGGAGGCACCAGCGTTACCGCAGCTTCAATTGGAGGGACGTCTATAGCGCGTTCCATTCATAGAATGCAGTACAAGCCTTACGGAGATAAGATAAGGATAGCGTTATTGAAAAACCATGAAAGATAGAAAGGGAGGAATGAACCTTCACTGCATGGTTAAGGTTGGAACGCGCTATAGTAGAATTTTTACCTCATCAATCAAGCACAGTTTTTTAAATTTGTTGCCGGAAGTGCAGGGCACTTCTTGCACAAGGATTTCTGGAAGTTGCAAATTATATTTGGCACCATTTCGAGCTTGCTTCAGCTAAATCTGGGGACTCATGGTCTGTGGCTTTCAATAGAATACTTTCCGTTGCAGATTCAGTTCGTCTTGTACGAAACTCATTCACAGTTGGACGCAGAGAACGAAGCCATGGTCCAAAAAGCGGTGAAGGACATCAACAGAATAGCCAAACTGCATCACGCCACTCTACAAGGGAAACTGTTGGGTTCGCAGGCCGACTTAATTTCAACGGTAAGGCTCGGAATCGCACGGTATATCGCGCGGCACCTGAGAAAAACTATTCCGCAATTCAGGAAATCAACAACAACGAAAAAGACCCTAGAATCGACGAAGTGATGGAATACCTGGAGCCGAAGCAACCTTCTACGCATTCGGTCGCATCTAAGGTGGGATCCACGGAGGAAATTGGGGAAGGCGAGGAAGACGTCGTGGTAATAACTTGTAACGCATACATCCCCACCCCATTTCATGATTTTCCCCCCTTCAAGGTACCAGACTGTGATCTTTTTGACTTGCCCGAAATTCCTGACCTATGCCCCAACATCGCCAGCCCATGCGACACGACGAACCAAGCGGGGTGTTACCTGGCGCTTTTGCAACGCAAGGTGAGGAAGTGATCTTTTGTTTTTCTTTCTTTCTTTTTTTTTCTTTTGATTGGGTGAGTAAATGAGTTTTCAGCAAGTCACGAACATGGACAACAAGTACATGATACAAATGGCTGAGACGAGGGGGTTGTTTGGGACTGAGCAGGCTTCGACCAAGAAGACCGGGAAGACTTCGAAAACCAAAAAGCAAGAGCAAGTCGCAGCTCCACAACCGAAACCAAAGAAGAAACAAAAGAATATTGAGGTAACGAATTCATTTAATTTTAATATTCAAGAAGTTTAAACCCAAAACGACGCGATTGTTTCAAAAATTCGTGTCATATCGAGAGTTTAAGTTTTGGGTTAGGGTTAAACTGGAGCTTGGGCCTAAGTGCAATGAGCAAAAAATTTTAAGTTCGAATTCGTCGATGTCGTTACCTGTATTACCAACGTGGTTCATAGGTGGATCGAATCGCAGCACCTACTGTAGCCTCCGTAGGCCATTCTAAAGTAAATGGGCAAAGTAATTGCTCCCTTCATTGTCCGAAACACATCCGAGAAGAAACCTGTCAAGATTCGACCCCCCAATCTCGCCAGTGGTGGGGCGAAACGACCCGCCACATCACCAACTTGAGGGCGAGCCTCGTCAAGCAGAAGGTGCTTCCCCCAGTCGACCGCAAGAAGGAGTTCCGCCCCACCCCAAGGAACATCGTCAGCACTTTGGTGCACGCCACCCAAAAGATCGACGAGATAGTCGCCAAGGGTTCCAAAAAATCCAACATCCCGATTTTCCCGAAGCTACGCTTGTCGAGGAAGCCCGTCAAGAAGGAGAAGATTCCGTGCCCGATTACGGTGACCTTGGTCAGGTTCTCAAGCAACAGACGCGCGTTGATTTAAATCGTCAGTCAGTGAATTGTAAGGTTATGTTTTACATGAAAAGCAAAAAGAAAGAGATGTGGCTTGTGAATAAATTTATTTGTATTTTTGTATGCGCATTGTATATACATTTATTCACATTCACATTCACATTCATCACATTTTCCTCCCCCTCTCTTAGATTTGCAAGGTAAATATTTACAAATCTAAATTGTATAGTGCAATGACTTTCTGTTGTTTTAGAAAGAAAACGATGAGAATAGAAAAGGGATGGCGATGATGATGATGACGACGACGACAACGGCGAAAATGGTAAAGTTTTCGGATCCGTCGAGGAAAACGCCAGAGCGCAGCAGTATCGCAGGCTCGGAAAGTGTGAGCGTGAAATCCCGGTCTTCGCGAAGCAGCGCCTCTTCATCCAAGTCGCAAACCAAAAAGAAGAAGAAGGTCGCGACCGCTCAAGTTCTTCAAAGAATCGCCCTGCCTACTTATAACAGCAGTGTAAGGAAAATACAAGTAATTACAATTTCGTTTTTTCTAAAAAAAAAAAAAAAAATACTTATTTCTCCAAATAAGTATAGCAGCAACCGCACTATGGCTCGTTGCGGCCGCTATACATCAGCTTTTGAATTTTAGACCGCCCATCAGCACAAAGGAAACGAAAATACAATTAACTGCGAATACTGTCGCAAGAGAAACAAGTAATAACAATAAACCCCCCTCACCTCCAGCCGCCCATTCCTCCTTGTACTGAATTGATAAGTACCAATAAATTAAATTAATTAAAAAATGCCTGCGCTCTTTATTAATCCTATCGTACAAAAAATAAATAAATAATTAACAAACACATTAATACCTCTACTAAATTAAAAACTTTGACCGCCGGAAATCTTGCCCTCTAAGAACTCCATGAACCTGGAAAACTGCGCGTTGTAAGTCCGAGCCACGCGGAGCCGCAAGAACACGTAAAGAAAAAACTTGTGGACCAAGAGGAACAGGATCAAGTATATCACAGACACGTAATACTTTCTGCTCCCGAAACCGAACAGCCTGAGGACGATGTCGGTGTCTCTGAAGTAGCAGAAGATTTCGTCGCACCTCAAGAGATCCCTGCCCTTTAAAATACTGACGCAAAGGGCGGCGAAACCGTGGCGGGCAAAGTTGGCCTCCATCAGGATTTGCTTGAAGACAGGCAGCTCTTTCGCTTCCTCGATGCCGTACGTTATCATTAATATGATGGTTCCGATGGTTGCAGAACCAACAACAGCACCGAGCTGCAAGATGAAGATAGATGGATAGACGGTAGGGTAAACACCCTCCAGTTAACTTACCGTGGGGCGTAGCAAAGACCCCAGGGCATGTCCGAGTGCTTGAGATGCAATTGCGGTGAGGATTGTAATGAACATGACGTCAATAAATCGTTGGGCTTCCAAGGGTTGGTCCGTCATGAAATATACGGGGATGGTAAACAATAATGCTGGTATGATCTGCAAGAAGAAAGCGAAAGCACAATTATGAAACAATTAATCGCACTTAAGGCGATTAAGGCGTTGATTAATTTGTATCTATGCAGCTTAACGCAAAGCAAAAAATATCTTTGTTATTCTTCCAGCCTACAGTATGGAATCAGCACTGGCAGTAATCAGGTCAAGGTCACGAAGATATTAACTGTTTTATAATTTTATTGACTTTACTTACAAAACAGCGATTTTAACAATAATTTTGTCTCATTGTAATTTTTTAATTGATTAGAATATTCTTTTTTAATTTTTAATCCACGGCACTGATTTATGTGTAGGGTATTATTAATATCACCCTCTACAACGACAAAAATTCAGGTGTACCTGTATCACCCAGTATATGGAAAACGAAACTTTTACGTCACGTTTACATTTTTTTCTTTTTACTTAAAATTTGTCCTGAAAACTTCTTTTTGACATCGTTTAATCGTTTCATCCGGTGTATTAAAAAAAAAAAAACAATACAGGGTGTGCCAGGAGCAAGTTTTAATATTTGAGGGGATGATAGTATTGGTGATTTTGAATAAAAAAGTTTATTTAAACTAGTGTCCAATTTTCAACGGTTTCGAAGATGTGGTTGTTTGAAGTCTAAAACACTAACAAAAACTGTTGGAAGTAGTTTTGTGCGATAAAGAAATCGTACGTATAGATGAGATGTATCTGTGCCACTCTGTTTATCGAAAACGAAGTTTTTCCGTCACATGTTTACGTTTTTTTTTACTTAATAATAATAATAATAATAATTTATTCGTCTTCACAAATTTGTCCTATCTTTTTTCTTAACATCGTCCTCGGTCCATTGGTCCTTTTCCGTCATTGAAAAGAAAGCATAATTTGTGCGAAAATGGCTGAAGAAATTTGAATTTGCCGCGTCCCTATCTCACCAGATAGTGATGCTTATTCAACCAATGAAAAGAAAACTAAATAGTTAAAAGAATTGGAATTTCCCGCGTCGCTATCCCATTATATGGTGATGTGTATTCAAGTGATGTAAAAGAAAACTGTACTGTGACCGAAAATGGTTAAAAGAATTTGAATTTCCCGCGTCTATATCTGCTGAGTATTGTTTTATTCCATCGATGAAAAATTACGGTATGAACGGCGAAAATTTTCGAAGAAATTTAAATTCGATTTTATTTTTTTTACTGTCGATTCTTTTCCTTTCATGTTTTCTTTAAATCTTTTTCTCTTGTCGATTGTCTCTTAGTTCTTGACTTACTTTAGTTTCAAAGCATTGTGGCGCGGATTTTAAAAAGAAGCTCTTTCATCAATCGATTGTCGTTTGTTTTGATTTGTTAGTTTACTAGACGGCCGTCGTCGATGACGTGCAAAAGATTAAATTTAATTCTTAGAAAACAACAAATACCGACGATTTCTTCTTTTTTCTTCTTCTTTTGTTTTTGTTTTTTTGCTTATTTTTTCAACTTCGTCGGAGAATTGTGGAAAAAATTAATCCAAAAACAAAAAAAAACGAATTTTGAACTGATCGATATTCAATCGGAAACGAATTCAATTCGGAAACGATGTCAATCGTCTTTTGTTTAATTTTATTTCATTTTACTCGATAATTATTATCTCTTTTGTTTTTTGTTTTTTTTTTAAACTAATGTTCGTGTTGCCTTTGTCGTTTTATGTCCCTTTCTCATCGTATCTACTGGCTTTGCGCGTTATGCGAAGGAGTAACGTAAGAATAATTCGGAGTGCCATCTGTTATCCATAAGTGGAAACTATTTTAATCGATTTTCCTACAACAATTACAGCAAGCCGACGCGACGGTCCCAATTACAATCCCAGCAATTCTAACGTCGTCGTCGCAGTGATTTTATAATATTTCAAAATAGAAAATTAAAATGCGACAGGAATCGTTTCGAGCGCCATCTCTTGACCAAAAAGGGATACAAGTAAAATCTTCTGCGGCGAGATTTCATCTTCGGATTTCTAACCACGCATTCGTTGTAATCTCAAAATTAAATTGAAAATCTAAAATCAAGGCGCAATGTGTTCCATCGTGAGCGCCATCTCTTGCCCAACATTCTAGGTTCAAATACTTCGTCTTCTCCCCTTACAAAATTACTATTTTAAGGAAATCGAAAACTAAGAAAAAGAAGAAGAAGGGGAAAGCTCAAGAATGTGGTTGCACTATAGCGATTTATTCAGAGCGCCAACTCTTCGCTCACTTATTATTATTATTATTTTTTCTTCTAAAAATTAAGGTTGTCTCGATCATATTAAAAAATACACGATTTCGTCTTGATATTCTCAGTAGGAGCTTTTTCTTTTGAAATTAAAATGGGCCAAAGCGCAACAAAAGCGTGACCAACTACATCAATCAACCACGACGAAAGTCGTTCACAGCGCCATCTCTTGGCGAAAAAGTTAAACTATTTGAAACCGCCGGCGCTTTCATCAAAGACTTGCTCTGCCCTAAATAAAATTCTCCTAGTTTTTTTTTTCTCGATGAATTAATTATTACTTTCAAGGATTTCCAATCACTCTACGACCTACGTATAAAAAAAGATTTTTCAACTTACCGCAGAAGGTAAAGCTGTTATTGAAAGTGATGCGTAATAAGCGTTCAAACTGTACCATCTGTTTGCGTACTCTCTTTGAAACAATTGCACCTCAAATGGAACTAAAAATATCATTGACAGTTCTGTATATTGTGATCGCTGTTATCATCAGAGGTCGGACAAGTTTAGGATTTAAAAATAAATGATGACTAAAGTCGTATAATACGCTTAAACGGATTTACCGCAGGGCCGCGTTCGGAAACTTCTTCACGAGCGCGCTCGGCCGTTTAAAATGCAAAAAGCAAAATGCACGAAATCACTTTCACTCATTACTCAGAGTGCGTTCTTTTTATTCCTAAGCGGATTCCTGCGGATCAATGCAGTATTAAAAACGATCTTGTTTAAAATGATTGCCAGCTTTATCTATTTTATTCTAAAAATGTCCTTTTACCTCTACTTACGTATTATACTCACACACTATAACTTGCGTAAACGTCTGCTGAAATAAATGATAAAAAAGGAAGGTCAGGATTAGGTGGACGTTCTGCACGAGTCTCGCCCCATCGTTACCAACTCCCCAAAAGAGGCAACCCTCCAGAAGGCCTAGCGCGACGGCCGGTATTAGGTTGGCAGCCCAGAAAAACTTGTTCCTCTTCATCTGCGTGAGTGTTCTGCACGTCAGCGTGTAACTTTGTTCCCAGAACGAAGTGGGAAATTCTTTTAAGAACGCGTCGTCTTCGTCCACGTCGGAGATTTCCTGGAGGTCAGCTTGCTTTCGCATGTTGGCACGTCCGTTTCCTGCGAGGTTTTTCAACGTCAGGGCAAGCTCAACATTGGATTGTACTATTTCGATAACTAAAAAGAAAAAAAAAATAGTAGACAGTTATAGTTTCCTGTAATTGTGTATTTTGTGCTGTTTAAATACGGCTTCGCAGGTGATACTTATGGCGAATTCACTTTTGTGAACTCGTACTATTACATGCGTACGAGATGAAAGTGCAACAAGTCAAATTCGCCAATAAAAATTTCGAAAGCTTTCGAATTTGAGTTTAAAACTCGTTCAATTTGTGAAGTCGTGTGTAAACAGTGGCATTTTGGAGAAAGGATGATTACAGGAAACTGTAATTGTCTGCCATTTTGCTCGACTGCAACAACAGAGGCGCGTTCAGAAACTCTATCGCGAAAGCACTTTGAGTGTCTGCAATGAAAAGCAAAACGCACAAAATCACTTGTCAAGGACCGATTTCACAATAGAACTTTAAATTTAAAGTTACTTTAACGTAAAAAAAATACATTTGTTTCCCTATTCTTAAAGTGACTTTAAATTAAAGCTTTCTTATGGCTGCTTTCATAATCAGACTTTAAGGAAGCTTTAATTTATAGTCACGTTAAGAATAGGGAAACACATGTATTTTTTTAGGTTAAAGTAACTTTAAATTTAAAGTCGTATTATGAAAATGGCCGTTAGAGTCTGGTTATGAAAACGGCCATTAGATGAGAGAGGAAGAATATTATTACCCAGAGCGCGTTCTTTCTTATTTCGGAACGGGCCCCAGTAGAAAAAATAAGATGAACATCAGCCCTGAGCTGAGGAAATTAAGATGGAAGATACAATAGAAAAGAATGAATTTGACAGAAACGTCAAATGTTTGCCAAATTTGAACTTACTATAGTCGAAGGGGCTGTAAGTTTTGGGGCAAGTTAAACCGGCTTTAGCTAAACAGGGCACCATATTCTCGGGATCCCCGTTGTAAATACAGTAACCATTCGATAAAAAATAAACCTGAGAAACAAAATATTAAAAGCGTCCTTTCTTATAAATTGTCGAAGTATCTTGCCTGGTCGAAAAGTTGAAACATCGAATCCGAAGGCTGGTGAATCGTGCAGATTATAGTCCGGCCATCCTGCGCCGTCGATTTTAAAAACTGAACGAACGTCTTGGCCATTACATAATCTAAACCACTAAAAAAAATTAATCAGTGAAGTATGTCCCAAAATAATAGACAATTACAGTTTCCTGTAACTTTTTTCTCTCCAAAATAGTATCTACCAATTTAAGTTCGACTCCACAAGTGACATTAAACATTTTGATAGCGTTCAGATTTGACAAGCTTAAAACATTGGGCGCGTTCAGCGGATGCGTTGCTCACTCAGTAGTCGTTTGTGATTGGCTATTACCTTCGTGTGAGGCAATCACAATCATTTGCTGAGTAAGCAACTCCGCGCTGAACGCGCCCAATGTTTTAAGCTTGTCAAATCTGAACGCTTTCAAAATGTTTAATGTCACTTGTGGAGTCGAACTTAAATTAGTAGATACTATTTTGGAGAGAGAAAAGTTACAGGAAACTGTAATTGTCTACTAATTCTCTACTACAGTGGCCTTTAGCCTCCAGTTACTTACGTGGTTGGCTCATCCAAAAATAAAACGGGTGGATTGCGGACGATTTCGAGCGCAATGGACAAGCGTTTCCTTTCACCCCCTGACAAATGTTCCACCCTCGTATCACAGCACTTTTCCAACCCCATAATCCTAATAATTTCCTTCACCTGAAATAACCCATCGCGTTCAACAATTTATCGTGTTTGTGTACAACTTTAGAAAACAGCATTACAGCCAGTGCTCTCTCCTTGGAACTAAACTCTTTCCCCAACCTTAGTCTCGCCGAAAGGGTCACGGACTCGGCAACCGTGAAAAGAGAGCGTAGCGCGTCGTCCTGCATCAGGTAGCATGAGATTCGGCGAAAGCTCTTCATTCTTCTGGGCTTTCCGTTGACGAGGATTCGTCCGTCGACTCCAGCTTGCCTGGAAGTGAATTGAGTGTTTTAGGGGAAATGGGTTGGGGATGAGGGCGATTGTTTACACATGTCCAGCCAGAACGTTCAGGAGGGTTGTTTTGCCGGAGCCACTCGATCCTAATACTGCAGTGAGCTGTCCGTGTTGAAATTTGCCGCATATTGAGTTTAGGATTTGAGTTTTACCTGAAACCAAAAGCATTCATTTGAATTTGGCGCGCTGACTTTTAGTAAAGATAGTTGGCAACATTGAGTTATACCCCTGGAGGACGCAATACGTGTATTCCTGAAAACCGGTCTGGCTGAGGGCCTTTTGTATGGCAAAACGACCGTAGTGTGGAGTATCCGTTAAAAATATCTACTTTTATAACCTCACAAACTTAGAGTTTTGACTTCCATCACCTTCCACTTGATTAACTCTTAACTATTAATAGAAAAATAAATAAATTTATGGTACCGAAATGTATGACATGTAATACCTAACCTCACACTTCAAGTTCAGGCGTGAAGCCGAAGCAAAAAAGCATGTCTTCAAGGGGTAAGGGGAAAGACAATTTTAACGTCCTAGATTTGATGCCCAAAGTGAAAGGAACAACTGGCTTTGAGGACTTGGGCAGTTGGCAGCGGTTAACGTAAATGAAAGGAAAGCGCTAATTGTTCCTTATTTATCTGTAGTTGCAATAAGCCATGATTTTCTGTTGATAGGTTGGCTATGATTAACAGGTAAATTTAATCTGCATACATTTCAAGTCAAATAGATTAAGCGATGTTGTCAAAATGTACTGTTTTCAGTACTTTTCAGTTCTAAGCAGTGTTTCTTTGCCACTTTGACTGATGCATTACTTTCTGAAGATCTTTTTGCTTTCTTTGAAGTGCATGTGTCCGAACAAGTATAATATCGTTATATGAATTAAAAATGTTTAAAATAGCACCACTGAATAAGAATTTTCGGCGAATCTTGAAATGTACCTCGGCCACAACAAGGGCTTTCCATCATTCTACGTAAAAACCAATCGAAGTCGAACCTGTCACATAACGTCACTTAAAGTATCGCTAATTTATTGTAAACGTAGCTCTTTTAATCATGGATCAGAAATGTCAAAGTGTAAACGTCGTATGTCGAAAATTTCGTTTTTTAATCACAAAACAAAATGTAATTGCTATAATGTGGATACTTGTGGTTTCCACATGGTAACACAATCTCTTATGCCATCAGCTGAACCGACGAAACCAAAATAAAACCCAAAGTACTTAATAATTGGAAAAGAGAAATCACATGGAAAATAATAGTTTTCTTGCTCTCCTGAAAAATGCAGCTTTTAAATATGCGAACTTTTGCTTTGGAGCTTACGTTGTGGCTGAGGTACGAGGTACATTTCAAGATTCGCGAATTTTTTACACTTGACAGTAAAATGGAACTTTGCGATTGCAATTGTTTGTATGCACACTGATCAAATTATGTCCACAGTATATCCTCTTGGGTGGACAGTTTCTTGTATAATTTATTGTTCTTCACTATAAATATGGTATTCTTTTTTATTAAGAATGTAGCAGAAAGAACAAAAGAAATATCAAACAAAGAGCGGAAGAAGAGATATGTGAGAAACAACAACAAAATAACGAGTGTAAAATAAAAAAAAAACGGTCAAGTAGGCTGTAGCAGGCTTTTGTTGCCGAGAATGCAGTCGTGATTAACATCATTTGAATTTCAACTTTGACAAGTTGACGGTTAACCTAACCAGAAAAACTCGAAAGCTGCTTCTGCAATTTTTTTTTCTAATATTTATAGATACTTAATATAAATATTCGGTAATAAACGTTTACTTTCGAAATGTCTTCGTTGAGTTAAAGTGAGGTTAGAAATGCAAGTGACGCTTCACGCTAGACGTATGAAGAACCCTACGCTAGACGTTCAAAATAAATTCATGGCTATCTAGAGCGTTTTTTTTTTTAATTGAACATTCGTTACAAGGCATGAAGTGAACAAAAAAAAACAAAAGAAGATTGACAACACCAAGTTGAATTTTTTCGCGGCCAAATCAAAAAATTCGCAGAAAATAAAAACAAATTTTAAAACGGGCAATAATGCGATTAAAAAAACAAAGACAAAAAGAAATGGTCGAAGAAATGCAGAGCGTAAAACAAAAGATCACGACTAAAATGGACACAAAACAAATGAGAAACGACGATCTACAAACAAGCGTCAATAAAATGCGAAAAATCAGTTCGATAAGAAAAGTAAAAGAGAAATACATGCACGAAAGCATCACAAACGGAAAATTAACGAATAAGATGAACAAGAAACAAATGAACCTCCAGAGAAAAAAATGAAAAAAAAAAACAACTAGTAGAAAACAAAAGGTAACTGTAAAAAAGCGTCAGTAAACAAAATGTAAAAAGTCGATTTGATAAAAATAAGCAAAAGATAAAAATAAATAAGGGGAAAGTTAGGTAGAGTCAGATAGAGTTCAGTTAGGGTGAGATGACCTTGATATTGGTTGAATCTGCTTTGAAATGAATTTTAATTTTTTATAAAATGCAATATCAGGTCAAAAAGCGATAGTAAGATGTCGCTATTTTATCTATTTAATTTTTTACATTAATTTTTTTAATTAAGTATCAATTTTCTATATGTGTTAGGTAGATACAATAGAGTTGTCCTTGAGATTGGTTGCACTTAATTTTTAATTTTTTCAAGTTTGTTTTGGAATTAGTTTTCGTTTAAAAGTTTAATTTAAAAATGAAAATTTGTTGCAAATCGTTATTGATTGCGATCGTAGGATGTCGCTGTTTAAACTTTAATCTTCGAGATTAAGAAAATTTGTACTTACAATTTTCATCGGACAAAAATCAACTTTAATTTAATCTTTAAGTTTAAACAATGGTTTAAAGTCAAATGTTTTTGGTCGGTGATGATGAATTTAATTCGTATTGGATTTTGTTAGATGTAGAATTTTGTTGAGTGTCGTCGTTACGTCGTTATGAAAACAACAACAAAAGTAGATTAGATAAGATTTTTAAACGCCGAATAAGTGTAAAATGTAGTACACCAATGTCGAAAAGTTTTAAGACGAAAAGCAACGTCTCTGGCTGTATAAACATCCGTGCTTTGCAATTATGAACCTTAACAATGTTTAAGCCCGATGTTACCAACTTCTGATAAATTTAACCGTCGGTTAATATCTTTGGAAATCATTGTACCATAGTTTCCTAGGATATTAACCGACGGTTTTAATTTATTAGGAGATGGTAAGATCGGGCCTTAGCCGGCTGACCTGCTAAATAAATAAATGTTGGTTAAGGTTTCCAGTAATAATAAAAGGCATCGTTGGCATCCCTGTTTTTCGTTGGAAATTTTAAATTGCAACGCGTAAAACACAAGAAAGTATTTTCTTATTTCTGATCACTTCGTTTATTTGTTATTCAGCAACAATAACAAGTTTACCGCTCAAACTTGAAATTTAAATTTAAACGCATTCCAAACCGAGGGCGGTTTAAAACATTTTGATTTAATATCTTTCAATGCTTGTTAACAATTTTAATGTGTAAATCTAAATTGAATTATTAAAAAAATACAGAATATAACAAAATCCGGGTGGGTGGTATTTTTATTAACATTAAAATAAAAACAATTTTAAACTAAACATGACGTCATCACAAAATATAACTATACTAAACGTCACTTAATTTTAATAATATTTACTGTAATAATAATCATAATGCTTAATGCTTAACAGATTACCTGCTCTCGTGAATGAATTTCAAAACCCGGCTCAACCGCTCGTCATTAGAGCGAGAGAGAGAGAGAGAGAGAGAAACAGGGAGGCTCAAATGCAGAAGGTTCTGAATTCAGACGGGCTGTTTCAGTAAGGCTGAAATTCCAACAGATTTACTGCTTTTCGTCTTAAAACTTTTCGACATTAGTGTTCAAACGGCAGAAGAAATTCTGCCATTTGTACACTAATGTCGAAAAGTTTTAAGACGAAAGCCCAATCGGGCAACCCTGGTCACCTCACAAAATCTGATTCGCCTATTTCATTTCACTTTAATAGAAAATGGATTGGCGATCAAAGCCATAATCAAAAAGAATATCTGTTTCATGTGCAAGTGTCGATATGAATATGCCAGGGGCGTAGCTAGGGGTGCGTCAAGGGAGGCTGAAAAAAATTCGTAAAAGCATCGGAATAAAAACTTATTGAGCCTGCCCTTCACTGTGATAAGTGATAAGCCTCCCCTGAATATTTAGTCCGGCTACGGCCCTGGTTTATGCACAATGTTTGTGCAAAAGTCGTATCTATTAATTTAAATACCTAAAAGCACGTGCGATTGTCATTTGTATGCATTCTAAGGAGCAGTAATTAACATAAGCATCGGCACTGGCGTAGTAAATCGTAATTTTTAATTAAGTGTAAATTATGCGGACCGAACATAATCATCAGTAGATTAACGTCTTTCAGGATTTCAAGGTTAAACGCCAGACTTTTCTGACATAGTACGCGCGTACTTCTACGGATGAGAAAAAAGAACAACGCGACGTCAGAACAAGATTTACATAAATATTTTTTCTTTATCATTAAATTAAAAACAAAGGAATAAATTGTATGATTTAAATACGTATATAATTTGTAACGTAAGTCAAGGTCATTATTAAATGCATGAGCTACCGACGACGCGACGATCAATTCAAGTGAGAAAAATTTAATTAAGCGGTGTGCAAACCAGAGCGGAAACGGTGGGGTGGCGGTACGGCCTTAAGAAGTACATGCAAATCCGCCACCGCGCGCGTTTCCTCTCTGGTTTGCGCCTCGCTTTAATCCAACAGAGCAGTGCAGTTGAGTGGCGAAATTCAAAAAAATTCGGGAAATATCAAAAAATGTACAAGTTTTTTTTTAGTTTTCTTTTTTCATAGTGTGCTAATGATTTATTAGAAACAAATTATTCTAATTGGAAATATCAAATGACATATTTTAGGTTATCTGAAGGCGGTTATTTGGTGTTTCTTTTTGGAAATATCAAATGACGTATTTTAAGTTTTCTGAAGGCTGTCAATTGGTGTTTTTGTTTGACAAAAAAATTAAACAAGTTAGTCGCAATTAAATAAATTGATGGGGGTTAGTAAAAATTTAAATAAAATGAAATGCGCAAACGTACCTGTTTTGGTATTTAATGAAATTTAGTAGGTAGTTCAAATAAATAAATAGCTTCTAGAAGATTTTTTTTCAATTGCAAAAACATCTTGCGCATTAACTGTTTGTGCGTATTAAATGAAGAAAAAACACAGTGGATGTTATGTCATGCTCAAGGCGTAAACATTATTCTCTCTCGCACGCTGAGGTTTTGCGTCCCTGCTTTCAGCCATCTCTCTCGCACATTGTTCTTATGTTCTCTTACACATACCAATGCACGTTCGAATGCTCTATTAATACGCAGTGTGCTACCCAGATGAAAGTACGCGTAAAATTTGTTAACTGTGAATTATTTTGACAGCAAGCATGGCCGCCTTGCATAGGGTGACTTATTATGTAGCAAACCCGCTCTAATTTGTCTATCCTACTGCAATGTCAGGTCAAAAAGCGACCGTAGGATGAAACAGTTTATGAAACATCATCGACAAAAAAATGCCATCCGTATTAATTTCAATATTAACACTGCCATCTCCTAGGAGACTATGAAATATTTCCTTCAGTTTTCGATCGATAGATGGCGCTCCTTTCCGTGCAAACAACTAGCCGAAAATGTTAATTGTCAAAATATTTCAATTATTACATATTAGTCAGCTGTAAAAGATTACTAGAAGTATCAGAAAAAAAAAATCCTGGCAACATTAACAATCCCATCTATTAGAAGATTCAAATAATTTTATGTAGAGGTCGTGAAAGTTATCCTTCACTTTCCGCCGGTAGACGCTGTACAAAAAATTTTATACAGCTTAAAACGTCAAACGACAAATCACTTCCAACATTAATTTCAATTTCAAGTGCCATCTCTTAGGAGATTATGAAGGTGTTTTCCTTCAGTCTCCGCCCCATAGGTGGCACTTTTTCCTGTGCAAACAATTTTATACTGTTCACCAAAATTTTTATTGACAATTTTTTTTTAAATTATATTTGCAGCCAGCTCTAAAAGTAACAAAAAAAGATTGCTTGCAGCATTAATAATACCATCTGTTAGGGGATCGTGTTTTCCTTCAGTTTCCGCCATATAGATGGCACTCTTTTCTCTCCAAACAATTTTTTTCCGTTCACCAAAATTTTTATTGACAACTTCTTTTTAAATTGTATTGCATAACGCTTTGCAGCCACCTCTAAAAGTAACAAAAAAAAATTCTTGCAACATTAATAATGCCATCTGTTAGGGGATTGTGTTTTCCTTCAGTTTCCGCCCGATAGATGGCACTCTTTTCTCTCCAAACAATTTTATACCGTTCACCATATTTTTTATTGACAATTTTTTTCTAAATTGTATTGCGTAACGCTTTAAAATTAATGGCCGTTTTCATAATCACACTTCAAGGAAGCTTTAATTTAAAGTCACTTTAAGAATAGGTAAACGAATGTATATTTTCAGGTTAAAGTAACTTTAAATTTAATGTTCTATTATGAAAACGGTCGTTAAAGTTAAAAAAAAAAATTCTTGCAGCATTAACAATGCCATCTGTTAGGAGAACGAGAATGTTTTCCTTCGGTTTCCGCCGGTAGATGGCGCTCCTTTCGTTCCAAAAGTTTTTTTTTCGTTCAAAACCGACTGAGGATCGTAAAAGTTTTAGTTCGGTTTCCGTCGGGAAATGACACGTTCGTTTCGGTCGAAAAGTTTGTTTTCTTTTTCGTTCAAAATCGACAATGTTTGGTTTATTTTAATTATTACTTCAATTTTCGACAACTTTGCCCTCAAATTAATTGCTATTTTGTCATTCTGACACAATTTTAGGTCAAGAATTGGTCGTTACCTAAAGTAGTTTTAACATCAACGTTAATAATTGAGCCACCTATTAAGAGATCGGGGAAGTTTTCTTCAGTTTCTGCCAGCAGATGGTGCTGCTTTCTTCGGAAATCATTTTATACCATCGGTTAAAACATCATCCCTTCATCGGAAATGACTTTCAACTCATCTTAATTAGGTATTATTTTCGACTCTTGTTGTACCCGAAAAAAAAATTATTTCCGACTTCAACATTAACAGTGTCATCTATTAGGAGGATGTGAAAGTTTTCCTTTAGTTTCTACCAACAGATGGCGCGCTCCTTTCTAACTGAACAATTTTGTTGTACAACTCAAAACACTTTCTTTTAAAAACAAACGATTTGTTCCAGTTAATTAATGTTTTCTGCTTTTCTTTTGGATTGTAAAAATTTCGTGCAAAAAGCGAATAAATAGAACGCAAAAAGAAATTAAACAATTTAAAATTAGCTGAAAACTAAAAGAGAAGTATGGAATCAACCAATAAACATTTAAGCCTGTCTTTCTTAATTTGAAACAAATTGTGAACGCTAAGAAGAATAATAATAAAAGAAAGGTTTTCACTTTCTTTTTTACTTATGTTAAACTTGTAAACAGGGGAGTATAAAACTGATTCGATAAAATTTATTTTTGAACAGTTTCACAACGAACTGGACGAAAATATTTGGAGCAGACTGTATACATCAGGTAGTGAACATTTAAAAATCGCAGTTGAGTATAAAATTACTAATGTAATTAAAACGCAACTAAGCAACGCAAGTTAAAAATTTTAAATTTAAAAAAGAAGGCCTTTTTCAGTAATTTCTTTTTAATGTTAGATGAGTTTCTATAGAAAAAATTTGGAAAAAAGTGTACACTGCGTAAGTCATTAAAAAAGGAAACGATAAAAATTATAATTTGATCGAATATAAAATTGTTACTGTAATTAATACGTAAATATAAAACAACATAATTAAAAATAGTGCCTTCTAGTAATTATTTTAATGTTTTTCGATAACTTGTTTAATTTATTTTGTTAACTGACGACGTCGCCCCATTTAAATTTAAATATCCAATAACTTTTTCAAGTTTAAAGATACGGCATGACATTAAAAAAAAAAAAAAACGCATAAACATAATTTTTCATTTTGTTATTTACGCGATTGACGCAAGACGACGACACACCATAATGTCTTAATTATACTACATTTTCAATAAAAAAAAGAAATAAGTGCTTTGCAACATTTTTAATTTTTTTTTTTAAACGATGGAATGTTACAACTCTTAAATAAAACGAAAGGAATGATTCTGTCCTTCTTTCAAACGAAATAAAAGTAAGCATTGCAAGAAATAAAATTGTGTGGCGCTGTAAATCGTAACACGTCAATTTGTTCGGGAGCGCGAAAATTGAAATACGTAACAAATTTATCGATTTCTTTCTCGAAAATCCGTTCGACACTGTCATTTTTTAACTCTTCGCAGTAGAGTCGTCGATCTTTTTTTGTTTTTTTTTTGATACCCTTAGTTGAAACCACGGCCAGCTGAGTTGATATGTCATATACGGCCAGTTCAACGGCCAACTGAATTGATGTGTCACATACAGCCAGTTCAATTCGCCTAAAAATATTTCCAGTAAAGCAAGTGTGTCAAGTAACGCCCTCTGATAGTCATTAATTAGGTGTTACCATGGTTACAATACTGACTTTTATTTTGACAACTTAAATATCGAGACGAATTGACATCTCTCATAACAAAAGAAAAATCAAAATCATAGTAATTTTGACATTAGTTTTGAATTTGAGGGCGCCACGCTTTTCAATTTTTTTCAAAAAGGTTTTTCTAGGCCCTTTGGACTGGCCGTATATGACATATCAATTCAGTGAGCCGTGGTTTAAATACCGCTGTTGTAGAGGAAATTTGAAGGAAACACCATGGCGCCATCTATGTAAATCTGATCGAATTATTTCTGCTCGAGCGCGCGAAATTTGAAACACCTGTTAGAAATTTGTCCTTTTCGCTTCCTTCTTAATATTTCTCTTTTCGCTTTTCATCGTTTTTTTTTTTGTTTTTTTCTGTTCATCTTGCCTTAATTTTTTTGCTGTAGAATCACCGAACCTTTTCATTATAGTACTTCAAACTCAAACAGCCATTATGTAAAAAGTATTTATTTAAAAACAGCCAATTCTGTGTGTGTGTGTGTGTGTGTGTGTATGTAAATCTCGTCGAACTATTTTTTTTAATTTATTTTTCTGTGGCGCCATCTATGTAAATCTTGTCGAACTATTTTTTTTTAACAACCCTGTTTCACCAAACGCCATATGTAAAAAAATATATAAAAAAAAAACGAATATATAATTATGGGGGGAAAAGTTCATCGTTTTCCTTTTTTTTCCAACTTTCTTATTTCAATCAGCGACACGTACGAAAATATTAAGAGTCGTTATTGAATACTAAAGGCTTCTGAAAACTACGATTTGCATTAGTTCTTTTTCTTCTTTTTCTAAACCATATTTAAATAAAATTTAAAAAAAAGTGATTAAGGTTTTTATCAAATCACTCAAGACTTCTAGACGTGACTTGTGACGTTTCATTTTTTTTCTGTTGACCGTGCTCCTTATCACGAACGACTTCTACAAAACATTAAAAAAATATACGCGAATGTTTCATAAATAACTTTAAGGCTTTTTTAATTTTGTAACCTCGAAGTTATATAGGAAAAAGATTCAAATTCAAATTCAAATTCAAATTCAAATTCAAGTTTATTCTCAGTATAATAAGTGATACAAAATCAAACTGTACATGAGTTTGTCTAGGTGAGTACCCGAATAAACAATTACAAATAAAATAAAATAAAAAATAAGATGGAATAAAATGAGACGGATAAACAATAATTAATTAAAAGCGAGAAAGTGGAAGAAAGAATGAAATGAAATGTGGAAAACAGCGACAAATATGAGTTTCAGTTATCATAATTGAGCAAAAATTCGTTTATTGAATAGAAACAATTAGAAACAAAAAAAGACTTTAATTTTGATTTAAAACTACCTGGACTAGTCGGCATATCACATTTCCAAAGCTGTCTTATCCTACGCAAACACTTGAGACCTACATACAAAGGACCGTTTTGACTAGTAGTTAAGCGATTAAATGGTAACCGGATATCATCTCTTGAACGAGTGCCGTAGTCATGGAAGTCTTTATTTTGTGCAATATCGTCTAGGGTATTAGCATAGAGTATAGCATTATACATAAATAGGGACGCCACTGTCATTATTTCGAACTTCAGAAATAAATTTCTACAACTTGTCCTGGGCGAAGCATTGGCCATTAATCTTATAATTTTTTTTTGAACGATAAACACCTTTGAAGCATCCGAAGAATTTCCCCAGAAGATGATTCCATAAGAAAGTGCAGCCTGAATCAAACCATAATACACCATCCTCAGTACTTCGTATGATATTGTATTCCGCAAACGAAAAATTAGAAAAGTTTGTGCACTCAATTTTTTGACGAGTTGTTCCACATGACACTTCCAAGTTAATTTAGAGTCAAGTTCCATTCCGAGAAACCTACAAGATGGCGTTACCGGTATTGATTGACCATTATATCTTACCAAAGCTGATTTATTGACTGTAAAATTTTTGGGTAAAATTTGTACTATTTGAGATTTTGCAGTGTTTAGTATTAGACCATTCCCTCTACACCATTCTGCAAGTTGCTGTACGGAGGCTGAAGCTGCTTTCACGGCTGACTCTTCGTCATTTTCGGATATGATGAAGCTCGTGTCATCGGCGTAAAGTATAACTTGCGCGGGTATTGAACAGTGAGCGGGAAGATCATTTATAAAGAGGGTAAAGAGGACCGGTCCTAAAATGGATCCTTGAGGTACTCCGACTACTGTGCACTGCTCACTGGAAAGATGCTTTTCGATTGAGACACACTGCGACCTTTCAGATAAATAGGATTGTATCCAGTTATTCGGTATTCCTCTGATTCCTAATAGTTCTAACTTGTTCGTAAGCAGCTTTAAATTTACGGAGTCAAATGCGCGACTCAAATCGAAATACAAGGCATAGATCTTTTTTTTCTTATTTAATTCTACCAGCATGCTATTATAAGCGTTAGCTATGGCTCTCGTCGTGGATCTTCCTGTTCTATATCCATTTTGTGAATCGGAATAAACATGGTGTTGGTTGATGAAAGACGTCAGTCTTCTGTTGAAAGCTTCTTCGAAGATCTTTCCAAACTGACTCTGAATAGCCACTGGTCGGTAAGATGCCGGTATGTGTGGATCGCCTTTATTTTTATACACTGGCACAACTTTAGACTTTTTCAAGGCTATTGGATATTCTCCCTCCTTAAAAGAATTGTTGATGATATTGCTGAGCTGTACATCTATTAAATCGGCTACTCCACGAATAACTGTACCCGGTATGCCGTCGAGTCCAGAAGATTTTTTAAGACATTTCTTGTATATTATGTTCCTTACTTCGTATTTATCGGTAGGTGTCAAATACATACTTGAACGAAGAGGTTCTCCTGCTGGTTGTAGGTTACGTGGAGTGGGTGCATTTTTAGATAGATTAATGAAATGATTATTCATTGATTCACATATATATTTCATATCCGTAATCACTTTACCTTCCCCGTCAGTTAGTTTCCATTCATTGGTGTGCTTATTAGAACTAGAAGAATCATTGATAATTTTCCAGCAGATCCTCGAGATATTAGTGGCATTCCTTATTCTGTTGTCATTATACTCCTTTTTTGCTGAATCCACCTTTGCTTTGTATAATTTTTTGAATTCTAAGTAATTCTTGTGATAAAAATCGGAATTTAAAGTTTTATCTAACTTAGACATTTCAATGCACATGTAATGAAATTCTTTCAATTCTTCATCTATCCAAGGGCTAGAATTCTTCTTCTTGGCTGGTGATCGTCTAAGTAGCAAAGGGAAAGCGATATCAAAATGATGAAGAAATATTTCAATGAATGTGTTGAACTTGTGGTTCACATTACGAGCTAAGTTAACATTTCCCCAATCTTCGTTCGCCAATAGGTTTCTGAACAAATTAATATTCTTTTGAGAAAAATTTCTTTCGAATCTCGGCTGTAAGGTCCTGGCCCATCTCTCTGTTACTATTTCTGCTGTTTGATATGTGTGATCCGATAAACAAGTATCTCCTACGGAAACATCACAATCTACGTCGCAAAAAATGTTATCAATGCAACTTGTGGATTTGCTGGTGATTCGGGTTCCGGTAGTCACCTTCATCTGGAGATTAAATTCGATCATAAAATTTACTAACCGATTTGAAGAATATGATTCCACGAGTGTATTAATGTTGTAATCGCCACAGAGTACATGGAAATCGGCCTTTTCGTATAAGTTTATTAGTTGGTCATCTAAATGTGAAAAAAATAATTCTTCGTTGGCATTAGGAGGCTTATATATAACCATAACCATATATTTCTTATTGGATATATGTACAAGACAACTGCAGAGTTCACAAACTTCCTCGACTGCTACACAAGACACTTTAGTAATATTATTTTTCAGTTTACTCCAAATACTGACTCCGCCTCCACGCTTGTTAGCTCTGTTAAAACAGGATATTAATTTATAATTGTCTAAGTTGACTGATTCGGACGATGTTAACCAGTGTTCGCTAAGGCAAAGAATATCTGGATTTTCTTGATTTAAAAATACATCTAACATTAGACATTTACTTCGTATACTTCTAATATTTAAGTGCATGATTTTCAATTTATCCGGAGGTTTGTTTTGGCAAAAATCCTCATCTCTTTTTAGTGACGTTTCTTCCTTCAGTAGTTGCTATTCGACGTAGTTAGTTTTTTCCGCTAAGGAGTCTCTAATTTTCCTCATAACTGCACAACTGTTATCCAGAGAAGAATGATTTGTATCAAGATTAAGTTTCAGTCTCTTATTATAGTCTTCACAATTTATGCACGATGGTTTTCCGTTTTCGCAGTTGGCAGTTTTATGATCATAATTTCCGCATTTGATACATCTTTCATCGTCAGCACATTTAGATGCTACATGATTGAATTTTCCGCATTTAAAACATCTAAGCATATTGAAATGTTCGTAAATTTGACAGCTGTCCCAGCCAATATTTAGCTTGCCGTTTCTTCTAATCATTATCTCCTGGAATACTTCACCATTGATTTCTGCTATTGCCATAAAATTCTTTTTCATTCTTTTTATCACCTTTATATCAAAAATCTCAACTTTATCCTTTAAGTTGTCGTTCTGACTTATAATACAACTTTTTAAAGTTTCCTCGTTGTACCGCTCACTCATTCCAATAATTTTTATCATGGGATTTCTGAGTTTCGGAATCCTGACTGTGTAATTTTCTCCCAGCTTTCTTGTAACCTCATTCCTCAGTTTGGCTACCTCTTCCTTATCACAACAGGTTATCGCAATTGCACCTTCCTTTAAATTTTTCATTCTAGTGATACCCACCGCTATTTCGCTCGGATTGACTTTGGTTTGCAGATTAGCTTTTGTTTGTTTACACTCCTGCTGCATTTTTGGTTGAATGATAACGGTTCCTTTAGCCGCTGCATCTTTATATGTATAATCTCTCGTCGAGATTGTATCCTTAACATTACCATTTACTTTTCTTACATTTTCTTTTACCTCCTTTAATCCATTTAGTATTTCCATTCTGAATTTTTTTCCTGATTCACGAGTGTTAGAATTTTCTTTATTTATGTCTTTTCTCATTGCCATGATTTCTTCTTTTAATGATAAATTTTCTGACTTTAATACTTGGAGTGTTCGATTGATTTCATTTCTAAAATACATAAATTCGTCTTTTATAATTTTTATTACTTCAGAAATATGTTCTTCCCTAGCGCATTCGATATCTTTGTCACTATTTTTCCTGCTTGGTTTGTTTACATTCGTAGTTTTACACAATCGCTCATTCCTTTCATCTCTCAAATTTATCTTGTCTAGTGTCATTTCATGTGTTTGAGATTGTGGCATTTTACCTTTGCTTTTTTGTATATTTAAATTAATATTTTTGCAACAGTCTACTAAGTTATTATCTATTTTTAGTCCCAGTAATTGCGCACAACTATTGTGGAAATATGTTAAACAATTTACGCATTTTATTGCGCTTATTTCATTAACCACGACTACTTTACAGCGTTTGCAAGCCCTTCCTTCCATTTTTGCAAGTTTTTCTTTTTCTTTCTCGTCCATTTTTCTATCGTTACGCAGTCACTTTAGTTTCGTGACGTATAGTGTACCTGCCTGTTAGCGATTGCAGGTACAGCGGCCGGGCTGTACAAAACGCGCACCTCGTCCGCCGCGCTGATCACAATACAAGTTTTTGTACTCACCAATCTGCGTTAATCGGAATCGCACACGTTTGCTAAATGCAGCCTTAAGAACGAATGTTTAAGAAAGTTTACTCAATTTTCGCAAATAATCAGTTAGTCCACAAAGTAGATTTCCTAGTGACAGTTACAACTACTACTTCTGTTCACGCACAAGCTGATAATGCACTTTTAAGATAAAGTTTCAAGTTAATTACCACTGAAAAATCACTTTAAACGCGCATCTAATATTTGCCGACCATACACGTTTCGCCATTTTTAATGGATAATGAAAGAAACTAAAAAAAAGAAAAACGCAAAGCAATTACTTCAATAATTTTTTTCTTTTGAGTGTGTGTAAGTTATGTTAAAAGCTGGAAGCGGTTATTTATTAATTAGAATTCTTTCAATTTATCTCTATACAGGGTGTTTATACAAACAACTCAAGACACTTTGGCGGATGATGGTAGAGTTCTAAAGGAGAAAAGGAAAAACTAATAAACCCAGGTCCGGTATCACTTTATTTCACTTTTATTTTTATTTTTTTTATTTATAAAGACAAACCAATCGTATTTTGTCTGTGCTTGATTTAATTTGATTTTATTTTATATTTAAATATTATCAGTTTGGTTCCCTTTTTTTATTCCTTTAGTGTTTTTAAATCGATTTGCCAAGAGTTACAGATTCTTTACTTTCGTCTTATTTACATCACCGATCGTCTCTTGTTTATTTTTGTTTTTTTTAAATTCCTTATTTCAATTTATTTAATTCAATTTTTTATCTAATCAATTGATTGACTTTTGTTCAATTTCCTTTAATCGATGTTTGTTCTTTAAATATAGCTTATCTTTTATTCGATGTTATTTTTATTTTTAATTATCAGTTGATTGTATTTTTTTTTGTTTTTACACGATTTAAGTTTGTTACATTTTTTTTTTTTAATAATAATCCCTTCGACATGTTCTCTTTAATTTATTCGACTTTATTCGATTCAATTTTTAATATGTATAATCAATCGACGGACCTTTTTTCTTTTATTCGATTTCATTTGTTATTTTTATTTTTAATTACCAGTTGATCGTCTTTTGGTTTTTCGTTTGTTTTTTATTTACTCGCTCGATCTGAGTTTGTTACATTTTAATAATCCCTATTTTATTTTATTTTATTATTATTTTTTAATATTTCGAGATTAAATTTTTGATTGTGATAAAATTCGTCAATTCTTAAATCAAATTGAATTATTGTTAGTAGTTTAATATAATTTCTATTTTCGTCTGTCAATTGACCGTCTTTTGTTTCTTCTTTTGTTCGATCATATTGATACGATTTCTTTTATTTTTTAGTCATTTTTATTTTTTTAGTCAATTTTAATTTTTTAGTCATCAACTTTTGTTTGTTATTTTTCACTTACTCGAATTTTTGTTGACAGTCAACTAGAGTTATTGTTAGTTATCGCTACAGATTTTTATTTTCTTCCTGTCTTCATCGACGATCGTCTTTTGTTTTTGTTTTACTGAATTTGACGGTGTTTTATTTTTATTTCGATTATAATTTTTTTCTTTTTTTTTATTCGAATTTATTAAATTTATTCTTTTTTATACGTTTGTCATTGTATCAGTTAACCCTGTTTTGTTTTTTTCTTTTGTTTGATTACGTTACGATTTCTTTTATTTTTATTTTTTTTTAGTCATCATTTGATTGACTTTTGCTGTTATTTTTCACTTACTCGGTTTGAATTTCTTTTATTTCTAAGTTTTAATCCTGTCAATTTGTTTCTGCTTTACTCAATTTGATGGTGTTTTATTTTTATTTTGATTATCAAGTTTTTTCTTTTTTTTATACGAGTTTATTTAATTTATTCTTTTTTTCTTCTACGTTTGTCATTGTATCAGTTGATCTTGTTTTGTTTTGTTTTTGTTTTGTTCTCTTTTGTTTGATTACACTACGATTTCTTTTATTTTTCAATCAATTGATTCACTTTTGCTGTTATTTTGCACTTATTCGATTTGAATTTCTTTTATTTCTACGTTTTAATCCTGTCCATTGATTTATTTATTAACTACTGATTGTCTTTATTAATTTATTGTTAGTTACTGTTGTAGATTATTATTTTCGTCCTGTCTTCAAACGACGATCGTCTTTTGTTTTTGTTTTATTGAATTTGACGATACATTCTTTTGATTATCATTTTTTTCCGTTTCTTTTATTCGAGTTTCTTTAATTTATTTATTTTACTACGCCTGTCGCCATATAATGTTTAATTCATTTAATATTTGTAAGTCTTCTGCTTTTGTAAATAAATTATTCAGACCCGCCCTCAATTCAATCCCCGAAAGCCCTGTATAAGGTTCATCGACCCCGTACCGACCCCTTTCAAGACTTCATCGACCCCGTTGACGGAAATTCCCGCACTAAAGTAAATTAATAATTTCGTAGTTGTTAATACTTGTCACAGCAGCGCAACTTTTCTTTCACGCTGTTTTGTTTTCAATGGATTCATTCATTCAAGTTTTAAGGTTAAGTCGAAATTTCAAAACCCCTTATCTCGAGAACCGTGGGATATTGGACCCGGGTTTATTATAATTTTTTTCTTCTTTTGACCTGTACCATCACTTGCCAAAGTGAGTGAAGTTTTTGTATTAACACCCTGTATAGAATAAATTATAGAATTTAGTTATTTTGAGTGTTTCCTTGATTGTAGAAAAATATCTTTAGGAGGAAAATTACTTTAGTAGAAGAAAGTCTGGGTTTGATTGAAATTAAAAATATTTTGCACTGTGTGATTAAAGTGCCATCTAACTTGGTGACAGCAGATAAGAACAAGCACTTGACTTGACGAACTGAGAACGTCCGCAGCTATTTATTTATTTATTTATTTCACTTTTCTGGTTACTGTACGCATTCTGGTATAAAGAAAAATAAAATTAAGTACCAAAGCAATAACTAATGCTTAAAATTAAATTAAATTAAACATCAATTAGGCAATATTAACACATTCTCGTTTCTAAACAATACGATAGTGATTTAATGAATTTTGTTGTTGTTATAATCAGCGTGGGGGTTCAAGGTTCGGTTCAAATATGAAATGCTCTAAATTTATTGGTGAAAGGAGAGGCATTCGTTTGGAATTGCAAGGTTGTCAGCGCAACAAATCGGAGAAGAAAGTTGTAATTACTGTCGCAGACTTTCTTATTGAAGATTTTATTGGCCCACTCACCTACAGAATATCGCAAGTTTTCAAATTCGATGTCGATTGGAACTCGTCTGGTGACACGTTTCAATATATCAGTTTCCATTTGAGACGAAGAAATCACTGAGCACTCGTCTTGAAAAAATGAAACCCAAATAAAAAAAAAAAACAAAAACACAAAAACGAAAAAAGATCGACACTCTGTACTCAAATTATTATCATTGCAGAACGTTGATAAGACCGGAAAGTATCATCAAATGTGCGCTCTGTTCTAGTCGAGTGTTGTGATACGCGTTGAATTTGTCGAACATTGGCGGGGATTTGGTTTCAGACTTTCACAGATATTGCTGGAAAAAGTTTTGCTTGCTTGGTAGTAGTAGGGAAATTATTATAAAATAATAATTGCACAATAGAAATGCAGGTAAAAAAAAATACCTATACATGCAGGATTTGGTTCTGAAAATCTGCCTGTAAAGTCCAATAATACTGAACCATCTTACAAAAAGAAGCATTTATTTAGAATCAATTAACACTCTTAAAAAAAATTGAATACAATTTGTACCTACCTTCTAAAAGCTACCTTCTAAAAGCTGTATTAGTTCTTTTTTTTGTTTACAGAACTAATGAAACGGTTAGGGAATATAATAAAGACCATAATTACAGCAGGTATAGACATTGCTACCTACCTGGAGTAAAAACAAGATTTGTGCTGAGGAGCACAGCCAGCAGGTTCAGTCGTGACGGGCGTGGGTGTGTTATTAAACGCGAGAATAAATGAGCGCCACCTAATCCTCACCCGAGACGAGGAAATGATCGAAGCAAAGAGAAATGACTCATCACTTCACGCAACGGTTTTTAATAACAATCGTTTAAGTCATAACGTGTGCGAACCTTTAAATAGGCAATCAATAAACCAACAATGCCAAGATGTTGTTAACCGACAAAAAGATTTGACGTGATTAAACACTTGCAAGCAGTCTTAAATGCTGAAATAAATCTTAAGTAATAAAACTAACCAATGGGGGATTCGCCATAAGCTTCTAACAGGCAAAATATTCACATATTATTTACTACAACCATAGCATGGTAAAGTTTTTAAATGTATTTCAGTTGGCGTTGAGCGCCCAAGGACAACATTAAATGACAAAAACGCCAATACAATCAAATTTGACATCATTCCGTAGCGCTAATAAGTAATTGGATCGGAACCTCCCACCTGCTTGTCTTCGTACGGTCGCGGTAGATCCTCTTCTTCACCGTCACTGACGTGTGAAGACGCGGCAAACGCAAATGATTTCGGTCCGAAGACTGCTTCGTCAAAAGCCGCGTTTACATCAGCGCTATTCTGCCTGACTTGCTCCCGGCACGTTACAAGTTAATAAAGCAAAACCGGCCTTGCCTCCTAATGTTCGAAGGAAGGGTTCGCGCGAATCGGAAACATCGTGACATTAATAGGAAGTAGGAACCACCCACTTGTGTACGATGCCATACAGAACATTTCTGGCCGAAGGACCAAAAACAAAAGTACTAAAAACACAGTTTTTAATACTTTTCGGACTGGCCGTACATGACACATACAATTCAGCTGGCCGTGGTCTGTCACAACCCTACTTATCCTCTTCTCACATATCAATTTTTAAATCTACTTCTTTATTTAGCCCTTGACTTTATTGGAGTGAATTGCAAAAAAAAAATACTTTCGAAAGCTTTGAATTAACTTTAAGCTCCGTTTTATTCCTACACAACCAATTGTTATTACCCATTGGAGTAAAGCAAACCTTAAATTGTGATGGAAAAATCGGACTTTAAAGTTATTTCAAAAGTTGGACGCCCTGCCATTTCTAGAATTGATTTTTTTTCTCTCAAATTCTTTTCTTTTCAAAAATAAAAGATTCAATGAAGAATCTTGCAAATTAAATACGTTCATTTATGTACTACTTTATGTACTACTACCAAACAGAGGAGGGAGGGTGAAATACTTTTCAAATTTTAAATTATAAACAGCAGCATAGCTTCAGCATAAGTTGCGCAAAACGATTCAAAAAATTAACATTTCGATTGAATAAATATATTTATGAGAGAAAGAGAAAAAAGGAAAAGAAAGATCCGTGTCAAAAAAGAGGACATGTACTATTTAAAAGAGATAAACGATCAACTATAGTTTCAAAAATGCTAAAAATCTTTAGAGTATGCAACACAAAATACGTAATGGCGGAATTCGGCTAACAATGGACGCGTTCAGGTGACCGAGCGGATGAGTTGTTTTCTTTCAATGCAGTTATTAAACGAGATGCTAACTTCCAGCCGTTGATATTTTCACAATACGTTAAGTTACGTCGTCAGGAACACGAGTCGCCGACTTACAAAATATGCGCGAGTAAGCAACTCAATCACCTGAACGGGACCTATTAGTACAGGAGAAATTACAGAAATCTGTAACACATTACCTGACAGTTTTACTTACCTTTGTTTATACGTGTTGTGGATCAGGTCGATTTAATGTATCATGGCCTGCTACATAACATACATTAAAGGTTACGATGTATGTATGGCCATTCCAATTCGCTTAAAATTTGGGCCCGAGAAAGTAGGCCATGACATGAAGTCCTCCCCTCAGCGCTACCTATTAAGGATGTTTCAAAACTACGGACAATGGCGACTAGCACTTTTGAATTTTTAAAGTTTTGTTATTCGATAATTCATTTAAAACCTAAATATAGGCTTTCCATGAACTGAATACTACACTATTTCTGGCTTATATGCTAATAAGTAGTGACCTCTGTGCTGAAAATTGTTCATTGTTGGTTCTGTGTCATTCAGTGGGCTGTTAAAAGGATATCCTAAAAACTCAAATCAGAGCATCGAATTTAAAATTAAAGTTAAAATGTTTTGTGTCTTCGCAACTCTAGGAAGTCTGCAGAATAGTAAGTTATGTTTACATTACTTATGTTAAGTAGGTACACTTTTAAATTGTAAAGTAGAATCTGATCGCGACTGCGAACTTAAGGAAACAGTTTTGGCGCTGCAGGAGGCAGTCAACTTAGGGCAGAAAAAGAACTATTACTCTTTTCGATTTGTCAAGGGGTTCGATAATATTTATTACCAAGTATAGTGTTTATTACCACAGTTATTACTTTGATCAGGGCTGCTACATATCTAAACAACGGTAAGTGGTCAGGCCAAACCACGTGATCACTTTTTTCAATTGGTGATTGGTCAGAGGGTTTAGTCGGACCGTTGACTTGACGATTTTGTGCAATTTGACAGTTCACTTAACTCAGCCTTTATATTGCAATTACTTATTTCGTTTGAGGTTAGTTAAGTTTTCCTCCTCATGGTGATGTTTATAAAATGATATAATCTTAAAACTTAACCTCAAACGATGTAAGTAATTGTAATGTTAAGTTTCCATCTTTTCTAATTTTGTTGTTTTCATTATGTTGACTGCCTCCTCCTGCAAAGCCAACTGCAATCGCAAATTATTTAAGTAATTCAAAACCAATTTAACACTGACGTATGACATTTTCTTTAATATTTTTATATTTCATCAATTGAAGCAATAACTTTTTTAAAAATTTGTTGCTTCGTTGGGCTCGTAATTGGTACAGAATTTTAAATTTTGATGGAGGTAACAGAAAAATAAGATTTATATGTTTTCCATGGATAAACATTTGTTCACAGTAATGTGTTCAATATTTTCATAGATGGCGCCTGTTCCAGTACGATCCAAGGTTGGTGAAACTGATATTGCATACACAGTCCAGCTCTACCAACCTTGGTACGATCCACAGCTGTGATTTCTAAATTTCATGTTACTGCGCGTTTCTTTCAAAAAAAAAATCTGATCTTAGCCCCTCCCCATCTCCCTTTATTTCATAAAATAGTACAAAAGTTTGCGCATTTTTTTAAATGTATGTGTATATTCTGAAAATTACATTTCTCGCGCCTTCTTTTGCATTCGTCCGCACTCTCACGTTCTGATTGGCTGAAACATTCGACTCACGTTAAACCGGCGATGCCAAATCTAAGGATTTATCCCTGGTTCTGAGGAACAAGATACAAAAACTATTCTTGCTAAGCAAAAAATTGGGATGTTCTAAGAATTTTTATACAGAACATGAATTTGATAAGTGTGTATTTTTTTAAAATTTAAATTGCTATTTTTATTTAAAGTATCGCAAACAAGTAAAGTAAAAGTTAAAACAAAGTAATAATTAATTAGCCTGATGTCTTTGAATATTTTTACGTTTTATAATTTATTACACTTTTTTTATAAGTAAAATTATGACGTGATTTTCTTTTATTTGCAGTGCATAAAATTTGATAGTTTTGGGGGTGATTAATCCACCGTGAGGTGATGGTAACCATAATGCTTTAATCTTAAGTTGTGTGCACTTGATGTAATTTACGTGAACCAAAGACACCCTCTTGTTGGTGGTTGTTTCTGAGTGGTTAAAAAATTCTGTATAATTCTATTCACAGCATTGATTAGAGGCTGTTTTTTTCAATGCGTCATAAAAACTTTTAATGTATACATATTTAGATCCTGAACTTTAGATAACTATAGGAATATATACATTTTAATAAAACGCAGGTATGTAGTTTAACATTCAATAAAAGTCGTTAAGGACACCTGAATGATATAACTCTTGAAATTTAATTGTTTTTTCTTCTTCTTCTCTAACAGGAAAAACAAAATTAAAAACGTAAATAATTAAATTATATATTTCGTTTAACGACAACTAATTTTAAACCGTGATTTACATAATTTGTATTTCTATAATACTTTAATATTAATACAAATAGATAGAGATCCAAATAAATCAAAACGCCCGAAAATGCCGTAGCCCTCACCGCCGGCGGTACCGATTTAGTTGGACTTGACTAATCCTCGTTTCTTAGCTTGTTTGTGAGCGAAATAATTTACGAAAAGGCCACTTGTTCACCAGAGAAACCTGTCGTCGAGACACATAAAACCAATTTTAATTGTCTATAGGCTACGCAATTAAAAACGTAATTTAAATTCATCGCCCAAAATACTTTTACATTTTTTTTCATAATACCATAATCACAGTCGTACAAATAGTTTAGAATTCGGCGTAACCCTGAGCCTCAAAAGGAAAAACGTAAGTAGTTTGCTGATGATCAAAAAAGCGATCAAGTAAACGGCTTGCTCGTAGAACTCTTCGTGCTCCAAACCGAATATCCTTAAACCTATCTGGGGATCCCTGAGGTAGCAGAAGGTTATATCACAATCCATTAGGTCTCGGTCTTTCAACACGGCCAGTGAATACCCGGCGAATGACCTGCGCGCGTAGCTCAAACCCATCAAGAATCTGACGTAAGGACGAACCAAGTGGGCGAATCCCATGTTGTATATCGCCAAGGTTAAAAGGAATAATCCAACGGAGCTGCCAAGAACAGCACCAGTCTATGTAATAAGATATAAATAAGAGCAAACAAGAGAGGTTAAAAAAGTGAGAGAGCGATTGGTTTACCTTAGGGGTGCAAAAAGACCCTATGTTTTGGCCATAACCCTGACATACCATTGAGGTTAAAATGGAAACCAAAAGGAATTCAAAAAACCTATCGAGTTGCATTGGTTGGTCGGTCAAGACGTACACTATCAAAGTAAACAATGAGGCAGGTAGTATCTGTAAAAAAAAGAAGAAAATTAAAGCGCACCCATTTAAATAACGTGATGGGGGAGGGGGGAACTAACCGTTGGAATCAATGCGACGAAAGAAAGGGCGCTAAAGTACGCCTTGAGGCTGTACCATCTGTTTAGGTATTCCTTCTGCATCATCTTAATTTCAAACGGAACTGAAACAATCGCATTTTTAATTAGGATTATTATTACTTTTTTGGGACTACACAGGGTTACAACTAACTAAAGGATCCCTCGTAAATTACAAAAGGTGCAAAGACGGTTAAATTACAAAACAAAAGCGCTAGCGGGGCTAGGACTTTAAAAAAGTAAAAAGAGTAACGAGGTGGTTAAAAAAAGTAACTCAATCCAAGCAAAAAAAATGACTAAGAAAAAAGTAAAATTATCAAAAATGAAAAAAAATAAACTTAACCTGAAAGCACCATAGAATTTAAATTGCGGCCAAACGAACTTAACTCGATTCAATCCAGGCATAAAATTGAGATTGAAAAATATTGGAACTTCATAAAATTGCAAGGGAAAAACATTTAAATCATGTCGGCCCGTCATCGTCAAGAAATAGGTTAGGATTAACAGGTTCACAGATACGTTTGTCAATTGTTTTTTTTTTTTGTTATGGACGCTATCTTGATATTCATACCACGTGATGCAACAATAAAATCTGAATACGACCGCATGGTATGCTTGTTTTAAAACAATATATTTTAGGTTATCAGGAATTTTTTCAGAGAGATATTGGCATATTAGAACGATTTCCGTCACGGAAAGGAATTTTTATTTTGAAAATTAAATAAAAATTAAAATCATTGCAAAGACACGGCGCTTTAAGTAATTTTCTTAAAATAAATTCAAAAGCAGAAGCCAAAGTTAGGACTCTGTCAGAAATTAGAATAAAATAGCTGTCATTTAAGGTCCAGAGATGGCGCCTTAAGCAATGCCACACCAAGATTTTAGATTTCTGGCTTTAATTTTGCATTAAAAACATTGCGAAGTTAAAAAGACAGTTTTGCTGAGAATGAAACGCTGCTACAGCAAATTCGATTTTTTTTTGTTGAGGACAAGCGCTTTAGAACGATTCCCGTCACAGGAATGAATTTTTTTATTTTAAAACGTAATTAATAATTAAAATCACTGCAAACAGATGACGCTTTAAATAATTCCCTTAAAATAACTTCAAAGAAGGCAGAAAGAAGTCAAAGTTATGGCTCAGAACGTCAACTCTATTTGAAACTAGAATAAAGTAGTTTTCATATATGGTCCAGAGATGGCGCCTCAAATAATCCCACATCGAGGTTTTACATTTTTAGATTTTAATTTTACAATGAAAATCATTTCGAAGTTAAAAAGACAGGGGTTCGCTGAGAATTGCAGGAAATTCATTTGAAATTGTTTTTCTTTTCCGCTTTCTTGGTCGAGAGATGGCGCTTTAGAACGTTTCTCGTCACCAGAATGTTTTTTATTTTATTTTGAAATTCAATTTAAAAATTAAAATCATTTCCGAGCAAAGAAGGGATCAAAAGAATTTTGCTGAGAAATTGATCGCAGTCGGCGTGAAAATTCAATTAAAATAGTTTCCACTTTTGGACAACAATAGATGGCGCTCCGAAGGGCTCTTACTACTCTTACGTGCACGGATTTTATATTTTCGATTTAATTAGGAAAAACAAATTGTTTTCACTGAGAACATACGAGGAAACGGTACTGTTGATATTAAATTAGTTTTCACTTTGGAACGAAGTATAGCGCTTCGAACAGTTGAATGACGATTGAATTGACGCGCTTACTTATAGCAGTCGGATATTTTTGATCCAACCGACTGAACTGACAATAGTACAAAGTTAAAACAACTAACAATTTTACTAAGAAAACATAGTTAAGTTAATTTCTTAATTGACTCATAGATGGCGTTTAATACAATTCATTACGACGTATTTTGTTTATCAACTAAGCGTTGTTAATTTTTTTTCTTTAATGTAAATACATTACATTATAGTTTGATAAGATCTGTTAATTTAATAATAATTTTAGTTTACTATTTTTTTTTAATACCTGCGAAACTGTCAATCCTAACCTATTTCTTTGGAGTGTATATTAGATCGTCCATCGAATTTAATACAAAAAACCGAATTTTATGATTCTGTTATAATAATAAATATAAAAAGATATTTGAAATTTCCGAAAATGATATTTTTTTGTTTGTTTTTTGATGATATTTCAGAAATGAATGCAGCTAGAAATTTTTTTTGCATATCTATAAACCCCAAAATAGCGTAATTTTTTTATAAGTTAACCTTTGTATCTCTTTAATGGTTTACGAGATTCCCATGGTGGCGCTTTAATTATTAGTTATAACTCTATATACAGGGTGCATCGTTGCTACTTACATAATAAGAACGCGGGCATCATGTGGACGAAACTGTGGTACGTCACGTTCGTGATGAAAAAAAGAAAATTCGTCACCACCTTCTCACCGTCGTTGCCGATATTCCTGTAGATCAGGCCTATGTTTAAAGCGATGAAAATGTGGACCGCGTATTGTATGATCAAGAGGGTTCGATTTCTCCACATTTGCATCAGCATCAGTGCGCTAAGAACCCAAAACTGCTCGGGGAACGACGTGGGGAAATTCACGGCTTGGATGGTATCATCAGAGCGAACAGTCTGTATGCAGTCTAATTTTTTTGCAAATTCCGTGGCAGCTGAACCGATTTTGTTACACGTCCTTCCGTTATTTGATGAATTTTTAAGCAAGAGCATGTGCGTCTCGTTGAATTGGACGAGTTCAATAACTAGAAGAAAACAAAACAATCCACTTGCCTATAATATTGAGGCCAGCGAGTTTGAATCTAAAGAGGCGACGCAGTAGCCACTTTTTATCACGGAAAGTGAGGTTAGTGGGCGGTGCTTATTCTAACCTCTATCTAGATTCAAACTCACTGATCAAGATTAATTAGTAAACGGGGGGTTCCCTTAAACAAGAAAAATGGAAATAAATAAACATACTATATATATTTTTTTTTTCATTATCTAAGAGTTAATTTCAGCCTCATATTCAAATGAATTCCGGATTAGGGTAGGCCATGATTTATGATTTCAATGTTTTTTCTCCTAAAAGTTTGTAGCATTGACAGCTGTCCAATTATTTAAATTAAATAAATGTCAAATTGTTGATTCTTTTTATTTTCAATTTATAAAATGTGATTAGAGTTACAACGCAATTTTTTTTTTTATTATCGAAAGTTATTTTCGAATTGGTCGATTAGAAAGAAAATGGACACTAGCAGTTACTGGCAGCTGTCCTTTCATTCGAGGTTGCCAGATCTGTTGGAGGCAATGGCCGGTATTCTCATCTCGCCTTTAATTTAGCAACGCCGTGAATGAATTCTCTCTCACTCTCTTACTCATTAAATTCGTATAAGGCTATGTCGTTTATGTTTATTTGAATCACGGGTTTAATTAGAGACGCCTCTGATGTCTTCAACTTGTTGACAAAATGTAGCCAAAAAGCGCGCCAATTTTTTTCTGACGACGAAAAAACAAAAAAAAACGCCGATCAAAAATCAAAACAAATAAAAAAAAACAAAGGAGAACAGTATCGTCAAAATACAAGGCGTGAAGTAAACAAAAAAAAAACAAAGGAAGGTCGACAACAGCAAGGCTAAACAAAAACAGCAATTTTTCGGTCGAATTAAAAAAATCAACTGTCAATAATACCAGTAAAAAAAAAACAAAAAAGAAACACAGTGCGCAAAACAAAAGATAATTGATTACAACTGAGACGCAAAACAAAAGAAAAACGATAAACTGGCATTAATAAATTACGAAAAGGCACAATATACTACGAAGACATAAAGAACAGAAGAAAAAAAACAATTGACGACTAAGATGAACAAAACCAAATGAATATCGTGATGAAAAATTTTAAAAAATGTAAAACAAAACGAAAGATAACTGTAAAAAAGCGTTAATCAATTACAAAATGTGAAAAATCAACTTAATAAAAATAAATAAAAGAGAAATACGAAATGCATAAAATGAATTAAAAAAAAAAGGATGAAAGTTTTTGTAAATGAAAACAAATTCGCCGGTAACAAAAGAAAATTGAAAAACGGACACCATAAAATGTGAAAACCAATACGATTAAAAGGAAAATGCGAAAAACGTGAAGAAAAAACAAAAGAACAGATAGGAACAAAAATAATTTTTTTTTATCTGTGGTGTTTGCCCAATGGAGACCTAAATTAAACGAAAAAACGACGATTTTCCGCCCGAAAACTTTTGCAAGTCAAGAAACTAGCAGGAAATAAAAGGAAAGGACAAAGTAAACAAATGAACATTGAATAAAATGCAACGTCATTTCCTTAAAACAAAATAGAAACAAAAAAGAAAGAAAAAATACGAAGTGTACAAAGAAACAAAAG
The DNA here is from genome assembly GCA_036172665.1 of Prosopocoilus inquinatus. NCBI lineage: Eukaryota > Metazoa > Arthropoda > Insecta > Coleoptera > Lucanidae > Prosopocoilus > Prosopocoilus inquinatus. The sequence goes on along the minus strand of CM069871.1, from coordinate 7,720,775 downwards.
AAAACGATCTTGGAAGCATTCTCATCATAACGAGTGTTCAATTAAAAAAACGGTCTAGCTAGCTATGAATTTATTCTAAACGTCTAGCGTAGGGTTCTTCATACGACGAGCGTGAAGCGTCACTTGCATTTCTAACCTCACTTTAACTCAAAGAAGACATTTCAAATAAACGTTTATTACCGAATATTTATATTAAGTATAAATATTAGAAAAAACAAATGCAGGAGCAGCTTTTGACTTTTATTAGTTAGGTTAACCGTCAACTTGTCAAAGTTGTCAAATTCGAATGTTGTTAATCACGACATGCGTTCCCGATAACAAAAGCCTGCTACAGCCTACTTGACCGTTTTTTTTTTATTGAACACTCGTTATAATATGTCTAAAATGTAGCCCAAATGTCGCAGCCTCGCACAATCTGGCAACCCTGCTTTCACTTTCATATACGTGACCCAACCCTAACTTTATAAAAAAAAAATTACCGCCTACTTTAATACGGAATTCATTTGAAAAGACGACATTTTTTTACTTACTGTAATCCGATGGTGAGTAGGTGGACGGGCAAGGAAGACCAACTTTGGCTAAAAACGGAACAATACTGTCGACATCCCCATTATAAATGCAGCAACCCTCCGCCATAAAATAGACCTAACAATACAATAAAAGGAAACTAAAAGTATTTGATTTGGATGGTAGTCGCCCTCTATATTTACATGATCGAAGTGCTGGAACATTGAATCGGACGGTTGGTGTATGGTGCAGATTATCGTCTTCCCCCGACTCACCAGTCGTTTCAGGAACTGGACGAACTTGTTGGCTATCACTTCATCCAGGCCCCTAAAATTTGAGACCGACCATTGCGTGTGCGTGTGCACCCTTGGAAAAATACTTATGCGTGCTCTCTTACGTTGTTGGCTCGTCTATGAAAAGCACCGGCGGATTATTAATCATTTCCAACGCGACCGACAGTCGCTTCCTTTGACCGCCTGAAATGTATTGAATTTCTGTTTCGGCACATTTTTTTAGGTCCATGGCGGTTATGACTTCTTCCACCTAAACAAAAATACCTGGCGTAAGGTGGAGGAATTCTGACCAGTTCAAGAAACATGTACTCGTCGAAGTTGCACAGTCAACCGAGTTACTGTTTCGAACTAGTAAGAAACATTAGGCGTGTTCTTTTCGCCACAAATCTCATCTCAACTCAGATACAACGTCATTTCCGTTGGTATGAACAAGTAAGTATGAACTGTGATTTCGATCTCCCACCTTGTCACTCGTGCACTCCTGTTGGTTGCCTGGTTGGCAAATACATATTCAAACTTACTTGTTCGCGCGAACGGAAATGACGTTTATCTGAGTTGAGATGAGTTTTGCGGTAAAAAGAACACACCTTTAGTGTTGGTGTTGGAACAAACCTAGAATAGACGCCGTCACCATGATGTCAAATAATAGTCAAATTTGTTGGGGCAGGTCAGTAAGCAGTCCGATTCCAAACAAATAAAATGAAGTTTCTAACCTCAAAAATGGATTTCATGGACATTTTCGTATATTACTATAACACTCAGCGGCAAGCAAAAGATCACATATCGGCTGTGAAATTTTGTCGCAAGTGCAAAAATAATGATAATAATCTTTTCATAAAGTAAAGGTTATGTAAAGTCAAATGGAAAGAAGATGGCCACAAATTCACAAAAGGCGTTTACGATAATTGGAGCAGTATATACCAGTTAATCTATTCTCTCACTCTTGCTTGCATTAAACGCATTCATTCTATCCTGCTTTTCTACCCAGATGCATGTACCGCTCCGATTATCGTAAACGCCTAAATGGACTTTAAAATATTGCCAACTGAAAAAATAAAATGCTCAATGCTCAGTATTTCCTGCCACGAAAATTTAAACTTTATATTCTTATTGACAACTCTAATGCCCAGTTGCACCAAACACTTAAGCCGAGCTTAAATTTAAGTACTGCTTATAATGTGACATGTGATGTTATACAATATTCAGTAAATCACATTTTAAGCGGTTCTAAGCTCGGCTTAAGTGTTTGGTGCAATTGGGCGTAATAGACTGACAAAACCAGAAAAATCAAATTTAATATTTGAACATATTTGTTCCTTTTGTGTTACGGTCGAGAGCAAAAAAAAAAAAAATAGTAGACAATTACAGTTTCCTGTAATGTTTCTTTCTACAAAATGGTTCTGTTTAATACGATTTCACAGATTTTACAAAAGTTTTGAACTTCTTACTACGACCGGTTTCATAATCGAACTAAAGGAGATTTTAAAATTAAAGTCACGGTCAGATGTCAAAATAAATGCGAAATCATAGTTATTTACACATCCGGAAGCTATTAATAAGGCACTCGATCTCTGTCTAAGGACACAGATACTGCCATCATATGTTTTTGACACGCGACAGTGGGTATTTGACCTTGAACGAGTGGGTTGTCAAAAATGACAAACTGGAATATTTTATGTAAATCAAGACGAAAAAGGACACAAAATTGTTTAAATTTCCATTTTATTGAGACAAAGTATAAATTTATAGTAAAGTTAAGCGACTACGAAGCGGTATGTCATAATAAATGGGAAAATTCTACCTAAAAAGTATCTTTTTTGTCAGGTATTACCTATAGTTTCTGGACTAGATCCTAAACCTCATTTTTACGCTAAATGTTTTTGGAATTCTCTAAATCCAATTATTTTCCAAGTTCCATTATCCAGAACCTAATGGCTTACCCATGGAACATGATGGAAAATTACAATCAGTCCACAATTTTTAATTTCAAAGTTAACAGCTAAATTATTGAAACTTCTGTTTATATGGTCAACCGTTTAAAAATTTATGCCTTGAAATAGTTTCGGGATTTAAGTACACTTAATATTTTACCTGGAAAGCTTCTAATATACTCACGTAAGCTTTTTGGTTGCTTTTCGGTTTATTGTCTCATATTCGCACCGTTAACGTCTAGATTTACTGTAAAATTATTCCTCGTTTATTATAAACTTATTCTTGCCGTTAATAAAATAGAAATTAAAATGATTTTCGTTACATTTACGTTCTGATTTACATAAAATATTCAGTTTGTCATTTCGCTTGTTCAAGGTCAAATACCCACTGTCAAATGTCAAAACAATATGATGGCAGCACCTGTGTCCTTAGACAGAGATCGAGAGCCTTAGCTATTAACATTTTTAAGCGTCACCTGCTGGTCACCTGTGAAATCTTAATTGAGAAAAAAAAATTACAACAAACTATAATTGTCTACAATTTTTTTGCGTTCGAGCAGGGTTGCCATATTGGGCGAAATTTCGCATATTTGAGGTACCATTTTAGATTATTTGGGGTTTAAAAAATCTTACTTGGCTAGTTTGTTATGTTCACATAACGACACTCAACAAAATTCCACAACACATGCACAGTTCGCTTTTGTTTCCTACGAGTTTGTTTTGATTTGCAATAACTTTCGATATTCGATTTTCATTTTTTTGTCCATGTTTTTGTTTTAAATTCTTCTTTTTGTTTATATCAAATTTATTTTCATATTTGTAGTTTGACACTCTTTGTTGTCTTTTGTTTTCAACTAGTTTTTTTTTGCCTGGATATTTAATTGTTTTTTTGTTCATCTTAGACCCGCTTGACACTTTTTTACATAAAATCTTTTACAAAATAAGAGAGAAAGGCTACTACAGCAAATGCCGAATGTACTTGCATCGACACTTCTGTCACTTTGTGCAAAATTTTATATTTTATATAAAAAAAAATTTATTCATTTTTACATAGTGTCAAACAGGACTTAATCATCAATATTCTTTTGTTTTCTTTCTTCTTCTTTTCTTTACACTTTCGTTACGTTACTTGCACTATGTAACGAGTGTCTAAATAAAAAAAAAAACTGGTCAAGCAGGTTGTGGAAAAATCACAAAGTCTGTACGTCTTAGATAATTTCGTACTTTTAGCAAAGACATAAGTCTCCATAAGGTAATTCATTAAATATGTTATTTCAGTGTCAAGCAAAATGCAAACATGACTTTAAAATATGTTTCCAAAAATTAACATATTCTCACTTATAAACAAAATTAAGAAAAAGTAACGGAAAACGTGATTATTTAACAACAAATTTTGACGTTACGTTTGACAGTTTCGCAAATGAACTTAGAAACGACATGCATGCAGCGAACAAATTCTCGGCCATAGCCTGCTTGACCAGATTTTTATTTAGATACTCGTTATTTCTCTTGCTTTTCTATCGAATAATTTTCTTTTCGCATTTTACTGACGTTCGTTCGTTTTTCATTTGTTTTGTGTCATCTCATTTGTGAAATTTGTTTTGCGCGCTATATTATTTATAAGCGATAACAAAACCTCGGAAATATACAGATATATTCATTTTATAATAAGGAAAAACCCGATTTTTATGCTGAGACGAACATGGCTAATTATTTTTTGACAGTTGTCATTAAACCGGTTAAAACTTACTAAATTTTCAACATGAGTTTTCTGAAATTTTCAACAGGAAGTCGCTGGATCTACGGTTGAAAGCAAAAAAAAAAATAGACAAACTACAGTTTCCTGTAATTATTCTTTCTCAAAATATCGTAGATTAAAGACGAATTCACAGAGTTTACCAAAGTTTTAAACTTGTTAATTTTGAAAGCTTTTAAATTTTTTTAATGTTATCTGTGAAGTAGTCTTTAATCACTACCGTTTCCAGAAAGAATGATTACAGGAAACTGTAATTTGTCTATTTTTTTTTGCTTCAGATAGTAACGAGTGTTCAATAGAAAAAATGGTCAAGTAGGCTGTAACAGGCTTTTGTTGTCGGGAACGCATGTCGTGATTAACATCAATTGAATTTCAACTTTGACAAGTTGATGCTTAACCTAACCAACAAAACTCGAAAGCTACTCCTGCATTTTTTTTTCTAATATTTATACTTAATATAATTATTTGGTAATAAACGTTTATTTTTGAAATGTCTTCTTTAAGATAAAGTGAAGTTAGAAATGCAAGTCACGCTTCACGCAAGTCGTACGAAGAACTCTACGCTAGACGTTCAGAATAAATCCATGGCCATCTAGACAGTTTTTTTAACTGAACACTCGTTATTATCAAACCCACTAAGTTGGTTGGCAACATGGAGAATTAGTTTACAGATGTTATCGGCATTTCTCGGTGCGATTTTTATGGTCGATAAACGTTTTATTATTTGCGAAAATCACTACATATGTCATTAAACCGATTACAAGATTACTAAATGTCAGACACGTCTGAATTTATTTAAAGAAAATATTTGAAATTCCAGTGGAGAAAGTCTGGTGACTTTCTGGTGAAATTTCTGGTGATCTGGTGATTTATAACAAAATCACTAAATTGGCTAAAATCAATTGAAGCAAGGCGTGACTTGTATTAGTTGGCAGCATTGGACGCGTGGCATTTAATGAAGTTTAATTTTAACTTTTAATTTATTTCATAATAACAATTATAAAAATAATTGTTGCTACGGGAATAAACAAACAATTAAGCCTGATGAACGAACCGCGGGTAAATAAAATTAATTCAAATTAATTAAATTACTTCCAATTATCTGACAGTCTTACGAAAAATCAAAATTTCAGTTGTCTTTTCAGAATAGCCAACAAACAACCTTTGTAAAGTCACGGCTTACTTCAATTAATTTTTTTTTAAATATACCCGTTATAATATTTACTTTAGACGTTTTCCCATTAGCTCTCAATTTTGCGTTACCAGCATAGGTAGGTTTTAAACGCACGATCTTCATGGTGTAAACCTGTTGTATTGAAACGCATAACGTGCGCTTCGCGTTTTTTTTTTTTTTTTTTGGGAGGGCTTTTGAGCTTGTCTGCGAGCGTAAAGTGGGTAACGGGAAAGCAGCTTTTATACTACCAACGCCTAGAAATTTTGAACGCACCCCTGATCTACCTCAACATGACAGTCAGCGTCAGCGTCTCTCTAGCGTCTACTTATTGGCAATTTTTTTTTACTTAGGCCCGGTTTTCTCATCTCTAAGTAACTTTAACTGTTGATTAATTCCTATAGAAACAATTGTCTCTACAATAGTAACTATGGGAATAAATTAAGGAGTAAAGTTACTCAGAGATGAAAAGACTGGGCCTTAGTTAACTTACGGCTGCTTCTTTTTCTTTGGAAGTGAAAAGGTGTCCGAGCTTTAGCTTCGCAGTTATGTTTATCATCTCCTGCACGGTTATGTAAGATCGCAGCAAGTCGTCCTGCATTAAATAGCAGGACATTTTTCGGAAAACCTTCATTTCCCTCGGCCTTCCGTTTATCAGGACGTCTCCTTTCGTTCCACTCTGACTGTCAAAAATAATCTCTGCATTAATAGGAACCGCGCACTTACGGGTCTCTGCATTTAGGGAAGGGCTTTTTTCAAAAGGTTTTTGTTTGTTCTTTGCGAAACACAAAAGTGATCTTACATGTGTCCTGCCAAGACGCTCAGCAGCGAACTCTTTCCGGCCCCACTGGAACCCAAAATTGCGGTCACATGTCCGGAAGAAAATTTTCCGCTTATCGATTTCAGTATCTCCTTTTTCCCTGTAAAAATAAATACACTTCTTGAAATTAGTTAACATAAAGTGAAGATCAGGTTTTGCTAACAAGGTTTTGTATTCGAGAAAATCTAAGAAAATCACATAATGGCCGACATCTAGCGGAAGTTACGTGAATGGCGGTGATTTTTTTGTAGGTTAACCAGAATGACGTTTGGTTAACCTATAAAAAATCAGTAAAAGAATATTAAATTGAAATGTTTGTTTGTGACGTTTATTATTCTGCGTAATCTATTATATTAGATCCGCCAATGCTTTTGTTAGTTTTATTATTACGTCTGCGTTACTTTTAGAATAACGTACACATAATAATAATTAGAACGAACAAAAGCATTGACAGATCCAATAAGATTACGCTGAATAACATTAATGGCAGCTCTTTGTTTTTCTTATTAAAACGCCATCTGTTGATTACTGATGGTCGCGAATGATGAAGTTAAATACTACTCCTATCAATCATGCATTTTAGTATATACGTTTTACTTTCAGAAAATATATTGCACGCGTTAACTAATTATTATGATATATGCATCCATAAAAGCATGAAAATCAGGATCCGGTTTCAGACATTTTTTTTTTTAATTAAAAAAATGGGACGTCGCTTGTTCCTAATCCTAACACTCTTGCACTCGCATAAATTAGAACCGCTTTAGCTGATTGTGTTGCAAACTAAAACACTATATTAAAATGTATTGGAGACTGTGGTTTGTAGTACAAAGAAGTTTTAGGATTTAACCTCCTAACCACAAAAAGTTTGTTTAAAAACTAGATATGTATAGATGATGTGATCAAGAAGAAGGCATCTACTGAAGAAGGCAGCATAGCTGCCGAAATACGTATCTAGTTTTGTAAACAAACTTTTTTTGTGGCTAGGACGTTAAAACACTATGTATGGAGTCGACCAAATATTTCGCTTCTTGGTCATCGATGAGCACGGCGTTGAGTATTTCGTTGGCCCACTTGTTCTGAAAACGAATTCAATGAACTTTTTTTTAAGAAAACTAAACCAAAAGCGTGCGCTCTAATTTTATTTGATGTAAAAATTATCTATGTATTTCTAACGTAAAAAATAATCTACGTGCGAGTTGACTGGATGTTTCTATTTATTTTCTGCAAGTTGCTAACAACCAGCCGCATGTGAATAGTAGGCGGAGCGTGCCATTAAAATATATTTAGCCTGGGGTTGATGATAACAAAACATAAAAATCGCACAGAAGATATTGATTTGCTGTCGTTTTTTTTGTTTTAATTTTATTTCAGGAGGCTTTTTAACAATGAAGTGGTGTTAAATATTTGTTCTTTTTTCAAAGAATTTGCAAAAAAAAAGAAAAAGAACGCGTATAACAAAAAAAAGTGGAATTTATAACGTTTCGATTGTTGCGCAGATCGTCGTTAAAACTGGTTCGGGATCTGCACACTTAATATGCGCAGGTAAAACCCAACCAGAAGAAATATTTGTTTACGCAGAAAGTTCATAAATAAAAATCTGCCGTTTATAATACAAGTGAGTGCATATTTAGCCCGAACGATTCCGAGAGTAGTTATTTGCGGAGCGGAAAATAATCGCGAAGGTTAGTTAAAAAAGGACAAAAAAACGATGTTTACGTCGTCCGTTTTAATTTCACAAACAAAAATAATTGAAAATAATGACATGAAATTACACAGCTAAACGATTAACTTATTTTTTATTTAGAGCAGTAATTGTTAATGAGAATGTTGATAATAATTATTGCTAGTCGGCAAAAAACTTTGTTTCCTCATTTAATAAATTTAATTTCCATAAAGTTCGAAAGGCGGCACTGTAACGTCATGAAACCTGCGCGAGACGTTAAAGTTGCAAATGCGCAGTTGGGATAATCTAGGGACCCTAGATTTGATTGCTTGATAGTAATCGGTTAGATTTTTTCGACCTCAAGTACATCACGACCGATTTTGCGAAATAAAAAATATGTTTGGTAACTTAGTGAGAAATTACTGTGAACAATAACATCAAATTAGGTCACCCAATCATAAAATCTGAAATTACTAACAAAAAATTTTGTTTCTGAACCCTCTCGAACGTATTAGGTGCTTTCTTTCGCTTCAAAGTTTGAATCAGGGTTCGAATAATTTCACCGACGATTTGCCGACTTCTGCTTAGCTCGTGAAATCTAAATCCTTTTCGGTCGATGAAACTTATGCAAAATTAACGTTTTAATAGAGAGGGAATTCCATGCTGACGAGTGACACCAAGTCGATTGAACTTAACATAAGCGGATCGTATTACGTTTGAAGCAATTAACGTGCTCGCAGGTTATAATTTTGGTAAGTTGTTCTTTGGACTCGGACCTTTATAATAATACGGAAAAGGCACTTCCTACACGGTTAGTAGTAAAAGAAAAACTTGTAATTCAAAACGAATGCAGAAATATGACTCATTCGGTTTATGAAAGAAAAACTATACCACGGACTAATGAAAATATGTAAATTAAAACAGGAATTAATATTAATAATAATAGATTGGTTGAATAATGAACAATTACATAATTCTAAGAAGTTAAATTAAATATTGATTTAAAGACGATTGGTATGTTAGAAAACGAGAGAAACAAAAAATGACAAATGAGGAAGAAGAACGGTACATAACAGACGTAACGCTTAGATTAGAGCAAACTGATGCAAACGAATAAAAATAATCCGAATTTAAATAATCATTATATTCAGTGAACTCTGGCCCTAGGCCATGCTTCAAAAAATAAAAATAAAATAAAAATTACGATGTTTTGAAGCAAAAGCTTTATCAGTTTTTGTTATGAACCAGACACAACATAGTTCAACCAGTTTTCCATAAAGAATGACGAATGACTTTTGTAAATCTCAAATGACTGAGGTATTTTTTTGGTTCCAAGTTTTCTTTTTTTTTTTTTTTTGAGAGGGAAGAATGCAGTGGAAGATTTGTGTGGCTATTGTAAACATGCTGATAACTTCAGTCAAACAAAAGACCTTTTATTAGTAGTCCTAATTCAAAGGTTAGCGACTGTATAAATAAGAAAAGTTTTTAATATAAAGAAATTTCTCGTCTCATTCCTCATCCTTATAAGTGAGTTTTAACTAATGGTCAATTTTATTTCTTAAGGTTTTCAGAATACAGATGACTAAAACCATTCCTGCATCCAGCCTGCTTCAAAAGTTAAAACAAATTTCGTTTCTAATCTTCATCAATAATTTTGGAAGATGAAAACAGACTAGTACGCTCTTTTTTTTCTAAGATATTGCGTTGATTCATCAACATCATCATCTGAGCGAAGCTGCGTATGTCAGAGCCTAGCGCGATAGAGTCTCGAACGTTTGGCGGACGTCCAAATACTTCAACCCACGGAGTTTTCTGGGCCTAGAAGCTTCGCGAAACCCTTCGCGTTAAATAAATTAGTGTATACTCAATATTTTATTTTAAAATAAATTAAAACGAACCCTAAATCGTAACAATATGAAGAAGTGCAACGTGCTTTCTTCTATGTATAAGCCAGCAATCATTAAGACAAGGTGAACGTGCAGAATTCTGTAATATAGGTCGAGTTTTGACTGTACCTATACACATTGTTGTTAGGGATCATGATGGGTGTGGTGTGATTTGTTCTCTCTCATTACAAAAATTTATAAGGATGTCAAAGTTGAACAAAAAGTAATGACGCAAAACACGAAATGAATGTGCAAGAATCGTAAAGCAATAATTACATCTCCGTTCAGACGCAGACGTTTTAAATGAAAAAAAAAAAAATCCCGTTGTTAATAATAAATTGTTAGCAACTAATAAATGATAGTGACAATTTTTTTTTAATTACTAGAAATAACTACAATGATTTATCAATGTACGCTTCTGTTGAGGTAAGCAAAGTTAACCAGTTCAGAGGAAACCTCTTCATGGTTATTGCCTTTTCACGTTTCCAGCTATCCTTGGAGCTTGACGACTCACAACAAGAATTACACGTATGTGTTGGAGTATGATAATGATAGCTTGAAGCCGATCAAACAGTTCCGCACAAATCAATTATCGGCTGGCAAAGGATTTTTTTTTTTTTTGGCCTGGAGCATTCCATCAAACGTGTATAATAGTAACCTTACTTCTGAAATTTTTTGTTTCTCGCAACTAATTTGCATACTTAATCCTGTTTTCGATAGTTTGTTTTAGAAAAAAGCGAATTGGTTTTAAATGTTTAAATGGCAACAAAAACTACGAGAGGCACTTGACGCATGTATGTATACGTATGCTTGTTAAACATTAGTAAAACAAAAATTAACAAGTAAATTAAAAAAGAAAAATTAATTGCTGTAATCTTCTCGACGGCAATAATTATTTATGCCAATAACATTAAATTATCGGAAAGTAAATATGTCAAATAATAAACTGCGAAAGAAAGGTTATATGAAGGCGTTAAAGAATAAATTAGCTGCTTGAAATTAAAAAAAAAACATTTCCTTTAAAGTAATTTTAACATCTATTTACTTTTTCCAGCTTAGACAAAGTTTTTTTTTATCCTTTGTAAAATTATGTGTATTTGTTTAACGCAACTCATTGTATTTTTCTTTTTTTGTACGCAGGAAGTCATTTACCTAATTGGAAAATGTTGTAACGTAACAACATAACGAATTTGTTTATTTCATTATCTACCATGACTGCACAACTGATTGTTAACTTAACTATCATGGCGCTATTATATTTGTCAAAGTTTTTTGATCCATCCGTTTATGTCAAAACTTTTCTTTTTGTAATACCGGGTGTCTCAAAAACGTGTACGGAGGAAATTTAAAGGGTTAGAGCTAGAGAATATCAAATTAAACCTTGGATTAGATTTTTAATGGAAAACTTCGGAAATAATTAGCTCTCTAAAAAAAATTATGCGTATCTAATCACATTGCACTTACGAAATTCCAAAACTTAGTGAAAACGACACGCGGATGATGACGGACGGGATTATTGGCGAGTATTGCAATCATTATCGCTCAGTCAGTGTTATTATTTCAAAACTACAACGGGACCTAGTTAAGCAAGCACGCATCGGCAAATTTTTATGTGTATGTTTGCAAATGATAATATTGAATGAAAACCGCTGATTAAAATAAAACTAGAAAACCGGTTGATGTAGATGAAGGCTTCGATAAATTTATAGTTTGTTTAATAAAGAAATTGTAGCTTGTGAAGTAAGTTTTTTTTTATACTTATACTACACACCGCGATTCAGAAATGTCTCCCGGTATTTTCAGGGTGAAGGTCACATTTTTATATAATTTTTTTTCGAAGAATGAAAAATTTAAAAATGTAAAGGAAGCCCTTCGACTTATCGGTTCTGGATCGTCCCACGTAGGATTGCCAACAGTATCATTTTGACTCGAAGATTTCAAATTTTACGACAGTTCTTCGAGTTTGGAGTTACAATTGAACGATTTATCTATAAAAAGTCGAATGTGGATATAACTAGTAATAATAATATCAGTATTAGAATATTCGGTCGCCTATCAAGTTACATAAAAAAATTCCAATTTGGATCGTACAATTAAAATCGATTGAAAAATTGTTTGCTCGATCATTTTCTGTTAAGGAATTTTTAACTTAACATGTCCTTGTCCTTTATCTATTGAAAAATGTTAATGAGACCATCCTGTTTACTTTGGGATCGAAATACAAAATTATTTCAAATTTCCCGTTGCCAAATTGTAGTTTAACAAAATATACATGGATGACGCTGGCATTACACAATTTCTTAACAATTTCTATACAATTTCAAATAAATAAATTTTTATTTCCATTCACAAAAAGGGAATTTTGATAATGGAAAGGAAATTCTTGACTAATTCGTAGGGAATTTTGGAATCGGTAGGTTGGAAACATTGTATTGGCTTTTAATATTATTCACAACAACAAAAGCCGTCCTCCGTTTAAATTCATTTCATGCAAAATCTGATTTTTTCAAGCGATCAGAAAGTTTCTTTCTCAAGGGAAAAATATTTTTAAATTAAAAGAACATAACCTCGAAATGGAAGCGATGTTGGCAACCCTAATCCCACGTGCTGCAAGTACCAAAGGGCAGAAAAATCATAGTTAGTCACCAGTGTTGCCAGAGGTAGTGATTTATCACCAGATCTAGAGATTTCTGTTATTCATTAATTACCTGGTGATTATTTTTAAAAACTCGGGATTATCAGGTGCCTCTTCATAAAATTTAAATAAGAAGAAATTTATAACATTAAAATGATTTTAAGTCTCAATGATAAAAGTTGAGACGTGTCTTTTTGCGATAGCGAATATCGAGCATCTGTCAACAACGTCAACCGTCAGTGTTTTTCCCGTCGATTTAAAAATATTTGCAAGAAGGCACTTTTTCTTCGTAAATTGTAAACTCTTTTGTGCAAAATCATATATTTTTAGTTGTGTTAGATTTAGAAAATTTAAAGAGGGACGACATTTTATAATCGAAAGCAAAAAAAAGTACTCCTAGTGGGCAATTACAGTTTCCTGTAATTTTTTTTAAACTATAGTTTCCTGTAATTTTTTAAACACGATATCACAGGCGACACTTAAAAAAATTCTAAGCTTTCTGATTTGACAAGTTCACGGGTTTTGTAAAATCTGTGAAATCAATCGCATTTCAATAATACCATTTCGAGAAAGAAAAATTACAGAAAACTGTAATTGTCTGCAGTCGATTTTTGCTTTCGACCGTACATTCGCCTGAAGCTAATTAGGAAAAGTATTTGAAGCTTTCGTTTTTTTATCATTTTGTATCTAGGTAAATTTAATAGAACAATTTTGAAGCGTCAAAATAATATCGCCAAAAATTTAAATTAACGATAAATTAGTACAAAAAAAATAAATAAACTGGTGATTTTCAATTGGTAACAGGTGACTTTTTGTAAGTCAATCTGGTGACTTAAATTTTGATCGTCTGGCAACACTGTTAGTCACCGTCGCTTTACTTTTTACGCCTTTGCTTTTGCATTATCGTCAAAGTATCACTGTTTGAGATATTTTAATAAAATTATTTTAAACCAACCATCGAGGATGAATTAATTGGAAAGTCAAAGCTTGAAAATTTTGATTTTTTGATTAAAAAAAAAAACAAAAAAAAGAGATGCGAAAGGGTAGTTCAAATTTAAGTCTCGACCTTGACCAACGACCTTATTGATTCTAATTTTAAATGTGAACTTGAATCACTCGTACAGATAAAAATGTGGAAATGATTTTCGCTTATCTCTCTTGCAATTGATTAATTAATTTATTTTGGAGCTCTCTAGAGAAAAGGCCAAGTTCCACATTTTTCAAAAAAGAAAAAAAAAAAACAAAAAAAAAGGATGGCTTTGAGCCTCTAATAATCAATCTTTTTCTGTGTATTTGTATATTTGTGACCAAGTCGCTACGCAAAATCTAAACTTTTGTTCCATTGACTGAAACTGAAAAAAGTGTCGCTCTTATCTCTTCGGTTATAACAATTTCAATCAACCCCCCCCCCCTTCATTTTCACTGCGTTTTAGTTCTTCCAATGATATTGTGATGATACTGATGATTCAATAATATTTGACGCAAGCTACATGCGTCCGAGAGGCGTCAATTTTCTTCGACCGACAGAATTAAAGCTCGGTTATTAAATAAATTAATCACAAAAAAAAATTATTAATCAGCAATTAATTCAATTCTCTGATTAACGAACGTCGTTAGACGAAGTAAACAGTAGATTTGAAACAACCAATTATATTGTTTCACCCAACCAATCAAAGGCTTTAATCAGTGATTCAATATTTTTGGTGAAACTGGGAAACTAGGTGTCCCCGTCAAATAAATTAGTTTTTATGTGTTGATTTGAATAAATTAGTTTATTAAGTATCTTGACTTTAAAATAAATTTAACGAACCCTAAATTCGTAGCAATACCAAACGAACTTTAAACTGCGCGTAGGAGTACCAAAAGGGACGGTCTTGGGCCCTACTCTATTTGTACTTTACACTACGTACTGATGAAGTATTGTTTAACTTAAATTACGTTTTGTATTTATTCAAGAGATGTGCTTGAGATGTGCGTTTGTGTTAGCAATAAAGCAACTTATTTTGATTTCGTATTTCCTGCATTTATCGTTGAACGCTTTAGACGTAAACAATTGTATGTTGTTTAAGGCATAAATACTCTGTATTTACATTGTTTGTAGATGACGTGTACAAGGTTTAAACTTTATTAGTGACATTAGCATGTCCACGACATTGATTGATCTAACAAAAAAAAAATTAATGCATTTTTAAACAGTTCCGCTGGAAGCATTACCTTTTTTCTATTTTTGTTGTTTTTAGTTGATTGTTTTTGATTAAAATTTAAGTGCGTTGAAACTCGATTTTTTTTTGTGTGATCTTCAGTGTGGACTGTTTCCGCCCATCGCGCCACCTTGACATTTTTGCAGTTATTAGAAATATTGAGTCGATATGTACAAACTTGTTTGTGTGAAAGCAAAACCTGATTTGAAACAGTAAATCATTAGCGTGCGTTTGAGGAAGGCAAATAACGAGTTTATGGCATTATTGAAAAAACAAATAATTTTTTGTTTGTTTGTTGATTATAGGCAATTTATGTATGCGCCAGCATGTCCGCGAACATGCTTGCACGTGTGCAAATCGCATTTACTTGCAAGTAAAAGCTTACATCGTGTATTTTTAAACATTTGCATTTTAGATTTTACATTTTAACTACACAACTTGGGCATTAACATGCAAGTTTTTTTTCTCAGAAACAAAGCTGATTTTTACTTTTTTAGATCAGTTTTAAATAACTTTTTTAAATCAGTTGTTTATACACTGTGATTGATCAACAATGATTCGAGTAATCTTTTATACGGCAACCGACAGATATACAGGGTGTAACTTTTGTGAGGGAACGAACGTCCAGGGCTAGTTCCTCACGTCGAATTATGAAATAAAGTTCATATAAACATATGTCGGCAAGCGCATAGTTTCTGAGATACAGGGTCCGGAAAAAAGTTGGGAAACTTTTTTGTTGTTGATTTCTCAGAAAAATGTATTCTTTATGAAAGTTTCCGTATTTTCCCAAACCTAAAATATGTTTGTTAAAATCTGAATATCTGCCGTCATATACCGAGGAAATCGAAATGTTTGAAATCGACGTAAGAGTAAAGTACCTTTATTTTTCGAGATACGCGGAAATGTTATTTAGGAAAGTTGTTCGGGAAAGTTATGTGATTTCAGATATCAAATCGTGGCTGCCTACGATGATTTTGTTATATCTCAGAAAATATGCGTTTGCGGACCTATGTTTATACAGGGTGTTATCGAACAACAGGGCAATAATTATACCACGTATAGACGGGGTCAAAATATTACGATTCAACCTAATTTATCTATATACGATAGTTTTTCATTTTTGAGGCATAACCTATAATACCTATATACCTATATAAGCGTACATTGACATGTAACTACGCAGATAAAATTCCAGCTAATGTTTTGAAGGCGAGTTAGAGCTTTACGAAATTTCGAGTTTTTGCAGCAATAAAATCATTCAACCTAATTATCTCGAAAACGGTTAATCTGACGAAGATGGAACTTAGTTAATTTCTGATACAATTTTATCGGAACTTTTTAATTTTGGTTTCGGTTTTCTTTAAAAAGTGACAATAAGAAACCGATTTATTAAAATGATAACCTATTTCCTCGGATCTACGCCGCCACTGGTGAAGAACGCTGAATTTTCTGTATGATATATCGATCCCTGTATTTCACTTGTCCTGCAAGTCAAATTTCAACGCTCTACCTCAAACCGTTCCAAATGTATTTAAGAAAATATGCTGTTCAAGTTACCTTTTTAGGAAGTTATACTTCAGAAACGAAGGATTTTGTATGTAGATAAATTAGGTTAAATTGCAATATTTTGATGTCGTCTATACGTGATATAATTATCGCCAACTTATTCGAAAACATCATGTATAAACTTTTTTTTATGTTTCGGTGTGAGGAACTGATCCTTAAAGTTTGGCCCCTGATTAAAGTTACACCCTGTATATAGGTACTCCACTTAAGGCGGCTTCTTGTATACCTCTCTAGTTAGTCATTTTACAAGTTACTTGGTATCATGTACAGCATATTCTAAAATTAGTTTGGTGTGTACAGAGTGTTCCGTTTGGTCTGAGCGTTATGTCCAGGGAAAAGAATTCTGCGAACAATACGAAAATTTAGTACTCGGACTGTATTAGCCCCTCCCAAAATAACCTCTAATGAAATGAGAACGTACTCCTTCCCCTCCCACTTAGTAATAATTCAAGGTGGTGAGAGCAAATAGTACCTTCGTCGTCAAAAGTGTCCAACACTAAGTGGCCCGAATTCTTTTCCCTGGTTATGTCACTTATTTATTTTAAACGGAACCTTATTTTTTGATGTTCAATTCACCCACATTCGCTCACATTCACAATCATTGTTGATCACAGTGTATGTATCAAACAAATAAAAAGAAAAAAAATATTCAATTTGACTCGCACGTTTAAAACTTGTATAAAATATAGCAGAAGTAAACTTTGATAAATTAAAAAAAAATACACTGTTCTTACATAAAGAAAACTTATGCACATGGTATAAAAATAAAATCGTAATAAATATGCTAATAGTGAAATAATGAAGTAGTAAAATGAGTCGCTAAAAATTTGCATGCGTTCTTATCATCTTTTGACTGGATAAGATAAAAGTTATCAATGACATTAAACATAATGATTAAAAACTGTTAAATACCTATTCTGTAGGATATATTTTGAAATTCGACGTCGACCGGACTGCTTCTCAAATTCTTTTCCAAAATCTGAAATTCCATTTTCTAACGAGGAAAAACCCAAAAAGAAAAACGCACAGCACTGTTCGGTTTTGAGTATTTTGCACGATCACTATGCAAAGAAACCTTGATGAACCGATTAGTTCTGTCTCGCAGAACCGGCGTGAATGAGCCTCCCAAACACGATGTCTTCTATTTATTTGACTTATAACAGGAACGTAAAATTGATTAATTAAAATAATTAGGTATTATTTTCTTGAAGCGTACGATCAAACGTAACAAATTTGTATCAAACATGACATTTTTTTTCCTGCCTGGACTGATAAAAGTGCGACGCTGTTTGCATCATCGAAGGTCGGATTTCTCGAGTAATAATATAACAATACTTTTTATATTTAATTATTTTTTTTTGCTGTTTTCAACATATTTTTTTAAACAGTTCTCAGATAACAAATTATATGTATTTTTATTTACGTGCTGTATTGAGTTTTAAATTAAACGCCCTATTAACTGTAACTAATAGGAGACTGTATTAAAAAAAAAAATTAAAGACATCCTACAATCGCTTTTTGATCTAATAATAATAATCAAAAACTTATAAAAATTTTATAAAAATTTAATTATTTATTACTTTTGCAAGTCACTCTTTGTACCCCAGATTGTTTTCTTTTTTTTTTTAATTTTATGTTTCTTTTATGTCCGAAGACATTTCTGTTTTCTCTATTTTTGTTTCTGTATTCAATTTGATCAAATTATTCTCCTTCACACTTTTGTTTTTGTTTTAATAATTCTTTTGCGTTTTTATGTTTGCACTTAATTTCATTACCAAGACAACGTGAAACGTAATTTATAATATTTTTTCTCGCAAGTGATTTTTTCTTCTTCTTCTTCGTCCTCGTTTTAATATTTATGTGTCTCTGTTTAATTTTAAATTGTGACTCCCTGTGAATTTTTTTTTTGATCATTCTTAAATCTTACGCAGCTAATATAGCGACAGCAGCTACATCTAACGGTTGCCAGCGGCTTTTGAATATTTTCTCTTTGAGATTCTTTTACTTAAATAATTGATTACCGAATCAATAGTTGTTTTCTATTTTAATAATTGTACGATTGTAGTAAGAAATACTTTCAATAATAAACAATAATTAAATGAAAATATTTTCTGGCAAAATATTGCAGGAAGCTCGTGATCTGTTAGTATAGGCAACACACTTTACACGGTTGGTTGACCTGCAATAATGAATGCACTTCCATCATCAAATACGGCCCTAGATCAATTGTTTGGGGGATAACCAGTCCATGGTGTTGCGCAATCTGATAGTTTTAGGGCCAGTTTTTCAAAGTTAACTTTAACCTTCAGTTTATTGCTATGGAAACAATTGTCTTCGTACTTATTACCATGGAAATAAACCGATAGTTAGGGTTAACCTGTGATTGAAAAACCGGGCCTTAGGCCATCACAGTTTAACTTTAAGCTCCGTTTTATTCCTATAGAAACAATTTATTATTATTATTCGCAACTATTCAGAATTTTTTACGTCAGTATTTTTAAGCAAAACAAAAAAAAAGAAGTCTATAAGTCTATAATATCTAACAACACACGTCAATTAAGTTTTGTTTAACCTTCAAACAGCTTTTCCGATACCCGGGATGTTCATCATGGTGTCTCAAAATTTGGTGGTGGGGATATGGACGTCACCATGACGTCATCCTTTGTACGTCATCCATTATTAAATAGGTAGAATTATTATAAATTACAATGTAGTTAGAAAGAACTAGTAAATAACAAAAACTCATCTACGTATATGTATGCGCAAAACAAACGTCACCGCTCAAAAAACAATCGTTCAAGCCCGGCTTTCTATCCCAGTTTAACTTTAAGCTTCGCTTTATTCTCTTGGTAACAGTTGGAAGGACAACAGCTTCCATGTGAATAAAACGTAGCTTAAAGTTAAACTCCGATTGAAAAAACTGGCGCACAAAGAAGGATGGTCTGTTCAGTAATGATAATTGACTTTTCTGTTAGGGATTGTCAACTCGTCAAGGTTGGTGAGACTGCAATGCGCAGGGTTGTTAGATTGGACGAAATTCCGCCATTTGGGTTACGTCGGAAGCAAAAAAATTTAGACAAATTACAGTTTCCTGTAATTATTCTTTCTGAAAATGGTAGTGATTAAAGACGACTTCACAGATAAGTTTTAAAAAATTTAAAAGCTTTACAAACTAACAAGTTTAAAACTTTGGTAAAACCGGTAAATTCGTGTTTAATCTTTGGCAATTTGAGAAAGAATAGATACAGGAAACTGTACTTTGTCTACTTTTTTTCTTGCTTTTAACTATACGTATTTGCCGCTTAAAAATTTTATTTGGCCTGATTTGGACTACTTTCATTGTTGTCTTCATATTACGACACTCAACAAAATTCTACTTCTAACATCCTAAGCTATCACGGAACAAAAGTACACTACCGGCCAAAAATTTGAAACAGTAGAATCGATGCAAAGAAAAAATATATAATATGATCAATAATGAAATCAAATTGATCGATGAAAGAATGATAAGGTGGCAGAAAGAAAGTAAATATCTGGAGAGTGGAGTGGGAAAGGCAAAGAGAAAAGGGTTGATGGTATAACAGGAAGAAGAAGAAGACCACTACTATTGGGGGTGGAGGGTTTTTTTTACAACAAACCAATGGATTGGTAGACCGAGTTTTGACTCACTCATCAGCGTTATTAGAAACGTAAAGCAAGAATGATAACTTTTGATTATTAATTATTAACTTTTAATTAGTTTATCGATCAATATGGTTCTAAGATGACATCCTAGCTCCATTCCACACAGACATGAGCAAATCAATCATGATCAATTTATAGATATTAAATGATGAGAAGATGAAAATACTTCGAGTATCATTTCTGTTTGTTTTTTATTCAATGCATGTTTTTACTTTCTCTTTTCTTTTGTTTCACGACATTTTA
This sequence comes from Prosopocoilus inquinatus, assembly GCA_036172665.1. NCBI lineage: Eukaryota > Metazoa > Arthropoda > Insecta > Coleoptera > Lucanidae > Prosopocoilus > Prosopocoilus inquinatus. The sequence goes on along the minus strand of CM069871.1, from coordinate 7,700,416 downwards.
TTCACGGTTCGTTTGTTTTATTTTGTTCTTTTGTTTCCTGCCAGTTTCTTGACTTGCAAAAGTATTCGGCTGGAGAATCAACTCTTCTTCATTTATTTTTTTTATTTATTCATTTGTTTTTTTTTACTGTTTTCGGCATTTTTTTTTTTTTTGATCGAATCGGTTTTCGCATTTTATTGACTCCTCTTTACAAATTTATTTCGTGTTCTATAGGTTTGTTTTTATTTGCAAAAATTTTCGGTTTTCCTTTTTTTGTTCATCTTAGTATAGTACCGTGGTACGTTTTTTTTTAATTCGTTTTTTGCTTACGTCATTTTTTTTTATTTGTATCAATTGATTTTTCGCATTTTTTATGGACTCGATCGATTTTTACTAGTTTTTTTTTTTCATCTGGAGATTCATTTGTTTTCTTGTTCATTTTAATTCGATTTTATTCCTGTTTAGGCTTTCCTACTAGATATTTCTCTTTTGTTTTTCTTATCGAATTGTTTTTTCTGCATTTTATTAACGGTTGTTTGTAGATCATCGTTTTTCATTTGTTTCGTGTCAATTTCAGTTGTAATCTTCTATTGTTTTCCGCCCTGTATTTCGTCGTTCATTTCTTTTTGTTTTTTATCGTGTTACTGACTCTACAGAAAGCTCTTCTTTTGTTCACTTTAAGTGTATTTTGTTGCTGTTTCTTTCGCTTCTCTTTTGTTTCCAATTTTTTTTGCATTTTTGACTTATGACATCAACATCGTTTTTCTTTTTAATAGAAAGTGACGAACCTCCATCGTTTTTTTGAATAAACATATCAAATGGTACACCGCTGGAAAGGTAAAAAAAATCCATTTTTTTTCAGTCATAGCCTACTAGGGTTTCCATTTAAGAAACCGCTGTTATAACTCAAAAATGGGAAATTACATGGAAAACTTAGTCGGACTATTTAATTAAGAACTTAATTCTATACAAATTTTGCCTTTACAAATTTTCTCTAACATTAAGAATAACCGAACTATGTATATGTATTTAACGAAATTATAAAAAAATATTTTTTTCGAATTATCTAGCTAGCCATGAACTTTAAGTAAGAAACAAAAGCTGCATTAAACTGTCCACCTAAAACTACAAATCTTTCCCCACTTAACCGTCTCTCTAGCTCTGCTAGTTTCCAAGATTCCCATGCTAAACATCGAAAAAAACTCACCCTGTATATAAGTATATTTTCATCTTCGTAATAACCAGCAATAACTTTACATACTACTAAAAACTAGATAAAGGTCAAAGCCCTCTCTATTTTATAATAGACAGGACTGATAACGTGGAAGTTCTAGGTTTACTCACAACTAAATATTGATTTAAAATGAATAAAGTCCACTTATAAAAGTAAACTTTATTCAATAAACTGTACAAAAAATTTTTGATTTCGTTTATACTCAGGCTGAAAAATGATGTTTCAAATTTGTTGCCACCCGTAAGAAATTGAATTTATCTACATTGTCACCATAAAGTGTTGTCACTCGTCCCGAAATTAATCACAATCTGCTGACACACTGTTCACACGAGTTCCAGGGTTGCCAACGTTCGGGCGATTTTTAAGTAAAACTTGGCGACCAAAAATTTTCTTTTTACCATTTAAAATGCATTAGTGGGCGATTCTTACTTTTGAATTTGGCGACTAAAAATTTTTATCTTCCATATAAAGTATACGCATTGGGCGATTTCATTCTGAAATGTTGGCGACAATACATTTGACAAAGTTGGCGACTCTGACGAGTTCCGCCTGGGACAAAGCTACGTAGCGCTTCGCGTGCGCCATGTAGCGTGACATCATTCTATGTTTTGTCCGTGGCTGAACTCAACCAATATCCTTCATATTATCCCTTGTTGAATACTTTGTTATCGCAATTTCTATCATAGATAAGTTAATTAAATTTTAAAATTATCATTACATAAATTTTAAATTAGAAAGGTGTATACTGCATTTCGATTGTGAAATCTACTAAATGGTTAGTCTATGTAACGTAAAGTCTATCGAGCGATCCTCTTCCTTTCCGTAATGGTTCCGTCAGACTGGAACTAACCTAAAAGTCTTAGCGTCGCCGTTTATCGAATAATTTCGCAGTAAACTGTGTTTGTGCCGATCGGACGCTTTCATTTGCGTACCTTTTTTCGTACCTCGCGCTACATAAAATGGGTAGATACGCTCGCGAGCCGGAAACCCCCGCGAAAAGTTGCAAAGCACGTGGCTCAAATTTACGCGTGCATTTCAAGAACACCTGCGAGACCGCGAACGCCATCAGGAAGTTCCCCTTGAAGAGGGCCGTCGCGTACCTCAAGAACGTCATCGAGAAGAAGGAGTGCGTTCCCTTCCGTCGCTTCAACGGGGGCGTCGGACGTTGCGCCCAGGCCAAGCAGTTCGGCACGACGCAGGGACGCTGGCCGAAGAAGTCCGCCGAGTTTCTGCTGCAGTTGCTCAGAAACGCCGAGAGCAATGCTGATTACAGCGGTTTGGACGTGGACAAATTGGTGGTCGACCACATTCAAGTGAACAGGGCCGCGTGCATGAGAAGGCGTACTTACCGTGCTCACGGTAGGATTAATCCGTACATGTCTTCGCCTTGCCACATCGAGCTTTGGCTGACGGAAGCCGAAAACGTACCGAACGCTCTCAACAAAACCAAGAAGGCAACCACCGAGAAATCTGTGAAACGCTCAAAGGCGGTCTCATAAAGTATTCATGTTTTATGATACAGTTTGTCTATGAGCAAATAAATTTTGTAAAAGACCTTGAGTTTTTATTTTTAATTTCTTTTATTCTAGACATAAAGACAAAAAATTATGCATACGGTTGCGATCCTTGAAAACTGGTACACTTTAATAAATACAAGTTTTGTTCCAGATTAGTCCGAAATAGTCATACCATTTTTATGCTTATCTACAGTTAATCACTGCAACTACAAAAAAAAAAATTAACGAACGACAAAACATAAAAATGTGCAAAAATGAAAGAGGATTGAGGAAACAACTCGCGCGCCTAATTTGGAAAGCACGAAATTAACAAACACAAAAAAAAAGTAAACTAAAAATCGCCAATGTAACAACAGTAAAAATTAATTTGGCAAGAACAGAAGAAATAAATAAGTAAATTAAATTAAGCGAAAAGAAGGTCGAACTTTGTTAACCATTTGAAGTAAGAAGAATCACAGGGGCAACTAAATAAGAAGGGGAGAAATTATTTGCAAGAGAAGAAACAAAAGAAAACTTGAATTAAAAATTTTAGGCGGAAAGCTTTTAAAAATCAAAGACCGGGGGGTCAAAGTATGAAAAATTAATTCGAAAATTAGAAATAAGAGGAAAAATAATTTTAAAAATGATTTAGAAATTAATAAACGGAAGAATTAAGCAAAACAAAACTCTTCAGTGGACAATTTTCTTTTTTAAGTTTTTTCGAAGAATCGTCGATATTCTTTTGTTTTCCATACTTTTTATTTTTTGTGTCTCTTGTTTTTCTTTCTTAAATTTTCCGTTGAATTAAATATTTGTATAATTTAATATAATTACTGATACAATTTCATATTTCCGGACAGCTGTTATTTATCTTATTTTTCATCTATAAAGTTAGCTCTATCTCGATTTTTTTTGTATTGATAATTTTCTCTAGAAAAATTTTGTGCAAATCGTTCTTGTTTGCAATGAAAACCTCGAGCAGCTTCTGTACAGCTGTTTCAGCCCTGCTTGGGGCTTCTTCAGCAGAGACGTAGCTCGACATTCCCACTGCAAACAAAAACGACTTGTCCAATTTATTCGCAATTGCGATGTAAGAGTGATGAACAGATAAAATAGCGACATCTTACTATCGAGCTACGTGTCTGCTGAAGAAGCCTCAAGCAGGGCTGAAACAGCTGTACAGAGTCTGCTCGAGGTTTTCACTGCAATCAAGAAAGATTTGCACAAAATTTTTCTAAAAACTTTCATTATGCTTTGACAGCAAGCATGGCCGTCTTGCATGGTGGACTTATTAGGAGCAAATCCCGCTTCAATTTGTCTATCCTACTGCAATGTCAGGTCAAAAAGCGATAGTAAGATGTCGCTATTTTATCTGATAATTTTCTCATTAAAATAATAATTGTGGTTTTTTAAAATCGTTTTTTATTGCAGTGAAAACTTCGAGCAGCCTCTGTACAGCTGTTTCAGTCCTATTTGGAACTTCTTCAGCAGACACGTAGCTCGAACTTGCTCCCACTGTAAACCAAAAACGACTTGACCAATTTATTCAAAAAGCGATCGTAGGATGTCGCTGTTTTATGTAGTTTTTTAGTTAAATTAAGAAATCTCACCCAGGCTTTCATTTTATAATTTTTGTTTTTAATCTAATATTAATTATTTAATTACTTCTTACATTTTTCTTTAATTTCTATTGGTCTTTTGATTTTCATTACACAGTTTCTAATTTTCCAGATATTTAATTCGTCTCTGGTTTTCTTTTTTGCTCTCTGGGTGTTTTGAATATGTAAACTGATCCTAAAACAGTGACATTAGAATTCAAAAGACATTGAAGGCGTTGGGGCATTTTAAAAATAAACACGAATAATTTCTATGGATGTGGATCTGTTACATTTGACATTATTGTGACCGTCAAAATATTGATGAAAGGTTTGATTATGGTTTGGTTGAAAATTTTGTATTTTTCAAGTTTACGTTAAGTTTTAGGTACCAGCTTTCAAGGACTGCAACTGTACACTTGGGGGCAAAAAAAATTAACTCATCCTTTTTTGTAATATAAATTGATTTCTGATAAGTGAACGATCAAACTGATCAGGTTAATAGCGTTTTCGACTGATTGCTCTGAGTATCTCCATTTTGTTTTAACCTCATCTAAAAAGAAAGGATGGAAACACTCTCAGAACGCTTTGGAGTCAAAAACGCCATAATCCACGTTCTCGCTTTTCTCAATCCCTGATTGGCTAGATGGCACCAGGGACCTTATTCTCGAATCGAGGAAGTAGATTCGCAAGTGAACATGACGTCAAAATGACGTAGGGGTCTCATACAAACCTGTGCAAATCGTAGGAGAACTACGTCACTTTGACGTCACGTTCTCTTGCAACTTTGCTCCCTCGATTCTAGAATAAGGCCCAAGATGGTTTGGTCTGACTTAGAGAGTCTCACCGACCTGACGTTGTGCAGTTCTGAGATATTTAAAATTACTGTTTTCATTATTTTAAGGACCGATTCATAATTGTACTTCAAATTTAAAGTTACTTTAACCTTAAAAAATACATCTGTTTCCCTATTCTTATGGCCGTTTACTTCACTTTAAGTGACTTTAAGTCACTTTAAGGATACAAAGGAAACAAATGTATTTTTTTTAGGTTAAAGTAACTTTAAATTTAAAGTCTTCTTATGAAAATTGCCCTAAGGATGGTTTAATTTAAAGTCACTTTAAGAATAGGGATTTTTTTTAGGTTACAGTAACTTAAAATTTAGGCCGAGTTAAGTGAGCGGTCAAATTGCACAGAATCGTCAAGTCAACGGTCAAACCAAACCACCTGACCAATCAAAGCTTGGAAAAAGTGATCACCTGCTTTAGTCTAACCAGTTTGACCGTTCACTTACTGCAGCCTAAGAAACTTTCATTTTCGCACCTCTATATTAAGTTGGTAGAACTACGTGCTTGTGTGAGAATTTGATATTGACCCACCTACAACTTTCTAGTTAATCTTCACCTCCTGATAAATTTATGGTTAATACCCGGCAGATAAATTTATCAGGAGGGGAAGAAATCGGGCCTTATTAATTAGCCTAATTTTACTCTCCAGCTTGAACATCCATTCACTTTCAAGAAAGTATACTGCCTCGCGTTTAAAGTAAAAGTAAACATCCTTAACTTCTTTGATCATGACAATTAAAATTCTTTGCCATTTGCACGAACTGGCACGAATGCGAACGCATGAAATATTTTAAGGTTATGTTTAGTTGTCAAATGCAAGCGTTCAGTTCAACTGCTCCACTTTATTTTTAAGTACCGCGTTCAACTTTGAACCGTAATTGAAAGTTGTTCCTGCAAAAATGATTAAAATGACGCAAATAAAAGCGTTAGATTAGAAATGTGTCTGGTTGCCGCTCAATCGTGCGATACTCGCGATGCGATACCATTTTTTGGGCGTGCGTATTCCAGGACCAACCTGACAAAACTAAATGCTTTCGTGGAAAGGTCGCCTGGTAATTACTTAATAACTAGAGCGCCGATTAATTAATCGCGGCGGTTTTTAAATATATTTATTTGATGTGCAGCTCGCTTTGGCGGTGCGTTAAACGAGTATTAGGTGATGGTGTCCCCGCTTGTGATGTTGGCAGTATTGACGACGCTAATATCGAAGTGCATTATGGGAAAAACATGTACGTTTCTGACAAGTAAAATTGTTAGGCATAATTTTCAAATAAAGTAAACATTGCCGGTAAGTATTCTAGTGCAGATAGTTTAATCGACGTTGTCCTCAGAAAAGAAAACGTCTAAAGCGAAGTGCGTACGTGGGAATGCAGTTGCGGCCGAACTCCGAGTCCTCCTAATGCTATTTATAAAGCGACCAGTATTTTACGTGCATTGTTAAATTGGAAACGTTTAAACAAATTAAGTGGTGCAGGCAGAGTTAGGCGCACGGGCATGCCCTTGGATGGAGTGCGGTTTGCGATTTTCTAGTTATTCCATTGTTTTGAAGTAAAATCCTTGGTGTTTTTGTTTTGCAAAGTGTCTCACAACTTGTCATCGAAATTTCAGATGACTGCTGTCGGGCTCACGAGCCTCCGCTGAGTGAAAAATGTGCGAGCAGACGCCGATGGCTTATAAACAGGGCGATATCGTCTGGGTTAAGCTGGGACCCTGCTGGTGGCCAGGCGAGGTTATTTCGTTTGACGAGTTACCCAGTGATGTTATTGAGAGTTTCAAAAAGCCACCATTGGCTGTTGTGAAGTTTTTTAACGAAGAAAATTAGTAAGTAATTAATATACTAATGAAAAAGAATATCATACACCTCTTTCTTTTTTTTGCTTTTCACTTGCTTGCGGGAATCTGAAATACCTGCGAATTTTTTTTCCGGGTTACTTTCGTTTTAAGTTAAAACCTTATTTCAGACTTGGACATGCAAATTGTTTATGCAAAGAAATTGATCATAATAAATTTTCTTGTTTGGACTGATACTTTAATGCGTGCCACTCTTAGAATGTGGCATGGGGTTACATAGAATTCGGAGAGACAAGGATAGTATTATTGAAAAACAATGAAGATAGAAAGAGAGGCATATACCCTTTCAGCATATTAAGGTTGGAATGTGTTAAATCCAATGAGATTGGATCAAAGGAGATGACATAACGACCCGATATGTCTTAATACAACAGTGTTGATTAAATTTAACTAATGATTAACTTCGTCGATAGATTTTCAAAAGTCAAAGCAACAATTTTTTCAAATAGCGGCTGATGCATAGTAAAATTCTTTCTCTGTCACTGCCAATTTGAATAGTCTTTGTATGTTTGATATTATTTGAAGGGGACATTTAATTGAACCAGGTTCGAAGTAATGTATTCCTAAATAAAATTTGATAGCGACTGAATCTCGTTCAGTTGAACATCACACCTTGAACTCCCTTGGTACTACTGGCCCTAAGACAATAAGAAATAGTGCTCTAGAGCAGTCGATTAGGTATAACTTTTAATTATGCAGTTCCAATTCAGAAGCGGAAAACTACAGCTGCCAGGGATCTTTGAGCGAAACTAATTTAATTAAAGTCAAATTATTAGTTTCTTATAAATTCAGAAACTTTGAAAACTTGCAACATTTAGCAAGTACTTAGCAAATATTTTACTTCTTATACAGGGTTCCCATTCACTGCGAAAACTCGGGAAAATTAGGAAAGGTTCACAACGTCACGGAAAAGTGCTTGTTTTAATCCAAAAGTCAGTGAAATTAATTGTAGAACAGGAAATTTGATTGCAAATTTGTTTTCTAAAATTGCAGAAAAATGGGAAGTTGTTTTAAATATTAGAAAAGAAACTACCGAATCTAAGTAAACAGTGACAAAGTTTATCATTTTTAACAAAAAAAAAAAGAAATGTTTGTTGGATATTGATAATACAGGCACGCTTATTAACGACTGTGTTAATTGGGTTGCCTACACTAAGGTTTCTTGTTATATGAAAAATCCGATTTATTACTTTTTAAACAAACGGGAAGCATGTTCTTCAAATAAGTTGCTTTTAATTTTTATAATTCAACAATTCTCTCCGTGTTATACATAATAATAAAAAAGTTAATAAATGACCATTGATTATATCTGTTCCAAAATCAGGAAAAAGTTGATTAAAAATTGTTATTATTATTAATTATTTCTATTTTTTGAAGTAATTTTATAAATTTCTGCATTAATGTAGATGATTTTTCTTAAATTAGTAAGTTTTGTGCCCATACGAAAAGTTCAAATTTGTTTTTTGAAAATGAGACAAAAATTGAAAATTCTTTTAAATATAAAAAAAAAATTGGACAATTCATAATCTCAGCAAATAAGTTTATCACAACATTTAATTAAGGGCCGATATTTCCACTTGCTAAAGTATAGGCAATCACAATCACACAAACGACTGTGTTCATTGATAGTGTTGCCAACCGTTCAATAGAATATTCTTCCACCATGTTCGTAAAATTCCTCAATTATCTTTATTTTTTCAAATGGTACCAATAATCAATAATTTGGAGGATCAATGCTGGTAGTTGAGCTGGACAGGTTAGGTTGATGTTTTTTTCTATATTTAAAATTGTTTTGATGCTATTTCTAGGTTGTGTGCTCGATAAAAATTAAATTAAAAAATTAAATATGTATAATTTTAACATTTATCATGCCGGTTTATCTAAAAATAAATAAATAAGATTATTCAGTGAAAAGCCATACTGTAGGCAAACCAATGCACACACGTTTGTATGGTTGCCTGCACCAAAAGCGATAAGAATTTTTTTTGTGAAATATTTAAGTTATCTTTTGCTTGAGATTATGCGAATTATGCTTTTTTTGTCTTAAAATGTTCAGACAACTTTCCAATTCTTTCTGATTTCAGAAAAGAACGAAATAATACACGTCAACAAATACTGAATTAATTTTTAATTTTTTCGCGCTTTTTAGACAAGAAAATTAATGAATTCCTTTTAAAAATCAAAAACAAATTTAATAATATTGTGCCTCTTCGTTTAAAAATTAACTTTTTCGAAAAAGAAGAAGTATTAGTATAGGCAACCAAGAAGCACAGTCGTTCGTATGGTTGCCTATATTGAAGGCGCTAAGAATACATTTATTTTTTTAATTCTTGGTTTTCCCGGTGAGTGAAAATCTTACTTGTACCTAAAAGTCCAGTTGAATTATTTTGAACAATCGCATTTATTGCAAAAAACGTGGTTTCTTTTTTCAGAATTAAAAATTAAGTCCTTGTATCAATCTGACAACTTTAAATCACTCCTAAATTCCTTGCTCGTAAAAAAATTCCTTGCATTTAAACATTTCTTAATAAAGAAATTATTATTACGCCTTTAGTATAGACAACTATACGAACAGCGGAGTTTGTCGGTTTGCCTAGACCAAGACTAAAAAATGAAAAAATGTTTTTGTTTTTAGACAAACTGGCAGGTTATTAAAATTAATTGTTTATAATTTTCGCGTTTGAAACATTAAATATAAATTAATGACTATTTATTAACACATGTGGAAATTAAAAAAAAAAATTCTGGTAAAACCTGGAAAAGGCAGGGAAAGTTTTAATCAAAATAAAATGTGATCCCTGTACACCATGAACTTTGAAATCTAATTTTATCAGTAAGAGCCTAAAATTAGGTGACTTATTACTTTATACTCCAGCACATTATTGAAGCCCTACCTTAGAGTTTTATTGCAATGCTTGCAATATGAGTGACACACTCAAGAATTTATTTCAAGTTCACGTCTAGCAGAGAAGTGAATCACTCTTGATAAGACAACATTGAATATAATTGTTTCTGTTTTATAAAGTTTCTTTTGAATTAATTAATAATTTCTTATCGTGCAAGACTAAGTATTAACTCGTTTTGTTATTGTTTGTAGTGAATTTGTAAGGAATTTAAACCACATATACCTATACAACAGCCACAAAAAATATGAATTCATAAAGAAAGGTTTGGGTGCGTATTTACTAACACGCAAATGGTTTCGTTTGCTTCAACCGTCCATTGCATTTTAGATTTGCACAGAGCGAAACACTCTTTTATGGAAAAATTCCCCAGCGATGTCTGCGCTGCCGAAGAGAAAACCGATGGAAATCCAAACATACTAAACGACCCCCAGCTGACCCCTGAAAAGCGAACCGATTACACGGATATATTCGGGTTGTCATCGCCAAAGCGAGGCACAAAGGAGTCTCCACGTTTCAGATCTAAGCACAGCTTCTCCAGTGAGTTACGCAAGCTAAAGGGGGGCGTCTGCGAGTTTTTTTTATTTCGGTTGATTATTGCAGAGCACAGCTCATCGGGTGGATCTCCTAAGAAACGTTCTTCCCTCGTTACGCATCCCAGGTTTCTCAGCAAGGGCAAAGACGACCACGAAGTAAGAATCCTCATACAAGTGTCGGAGGAAGCGAAACCCCCCTCGCAGGAATACACGTGTCACACATGCGGCTTCAAATCGACTAGGGTAGACGTAATTGTTTTGCATAATAAATCTCATATCACAGGGGTTTACACTCCGGTTTCAATTTCGAAGAAGAGCAAGCAGGCATCGCCTAGGAGGGCGAAGAAGGTTAAGAAATCACCGTCGCCCCCGAAAAAACCAACAACGGTAACACAAGAAGAAGAGCAACGTCCGTTACTTACAGATTTTAAGAGCGATTTATTAGCTGAGTGGAACGACGATGACGACGAAGAAGAGGAAGAGCAGAGTACAAACGAATCGTCCATTATTATTAGCGAGCCTTTCTCGAAGAAGCACCATCTCGAAGACGAATTGGACGATGCGAAAAGGAAAAAGGCCATGAAGATGACGCATTCGACAACGACAACTTTGGAAGAGGATCTGGCCCTCGTAGAGAAGGGCATTGCGCTTTGTACGGAATCCAGCAGCGAGAATGAGTCTGAGGATAGTTTGCCGAAAGCGAAAAGAAAGTCACCGCCTTCGATAGATGAGACCTCCTCGAGTGAGTCGGGTGCCAAAAAAGAGCAGCAGCCGAAATCGCTGCAGTCGTTTCTGGATTTCGAAAAGGAGATCGCCAAGGATAACTTAATCATGTACGAATCGGAGGGGAAGTCGAGGAAACAACCGTCAGTGGTGAGCGATGACTCGGATTATGCCCCGCTCAAAAATAAAAGGAAACACGTAAAGACCCCGGTCAGCAGAGCCAAGAAGTCGAAGGTGAGCGTGACAGCGAAAGCGAAATCCGATTTCACAAGCGACTTACTAGCCGAGTGGGATGATGACGACGATGATGAAGAAGAAGAAGACGAAGTCCTCACTGAAAACGAAGGTAAATCCGAGGAGCAACCCGGAGTTTTAAAGAAGAAGAAAGACGAGGAGGCTTCTGTAAGAGTTGAGGTTGTTAACAAAGATCCGTCTCCTGATGGTGTTGGAACGGGGAAAAAAGAAAAAGCTTCTTGCTTCGATTTTGACGAAGATGAGGATACCACTGAGTTACTGGCTAGATCTGAAGAAGGAAGGAAAATTCCACGTGTGATACCACCGAGTGCAAGCAGCAATAACAAAATGCCCTTGGATATCGAATTGAGCGATGAAAACTTGCTCGATTCTATTAATGATGAGGGCATTTCCTCCTCGGAAAAACCTGAAGAAACTGACGTGGCAGTTGATGATGACGACGACGACGACAAAAACTCGAAGACGTCGGAAAGACTTCCAACTCCTGAGGCAGCGGATGTGTGCAATAAGGTTGATGATTTCAACGAGGAGACAGAAGCGTTTAACAGTATACTCGCGTCGACAGTTGTCCCTAAGTTACCTGAAATACCCCGGCTGTTAAAATGCGAGCAAAATTTTCATAGTGTCAGTACAATAAAATTTCCTGATAAAAATGCCAACGAGGATTTCGATTGTGATGTTCCAACACCCGAAGCCACCGTCATTACTACAATAGTAGAGCCAAGCGATAAGCAAGATGATATTATTGAGGTAGGAGGTGAATCTACTGATGCTGAGGAAGCCAAGGAAGAGACGGTGGAAGCTGTTCAGAAAGAACCAGAACCAGAAGCTGAGCTGCCACTTGAAGTCCTAGATAATTCCGCGAATATAATTAAGGAGGCAGAAGAACAAGAACAAGAACGAGAAGAAGATGAGGCAGCTAGCAAGACTGAAACGTCCTCTATCGACGAAACAGCAATAACTAAAGATTCTGAATCTTCTAAGGACATCGATGACTCAATTTCAGAAGACAGCGCACCTCCTCCTTTAGGAAGCCCGCTCACTCCTCCCCCTGCGAAATCCAGTCCTTCCCCCAAAGCGGAAGTCTCCTTCGATTTTCAAAGAACAACCCCGACGGAAGCCCCCAAACAAACGGAAGTTGCCACGAAACTAACCAATCCGAAGAAGCGGTTCGTGAAGACGTTCGAGGATGAAACGAAGAACCTAAGCGAGAAGTCGTCGTCGTCGTCATCGCAGGAGGAGCAAGTCCCCGATGAGATGAAGAACGTGAAGGTGTCGAAATTAAAGACGCTCCTCATGTCCAAGATTAACATCAACTCGTACAGGAAGAAAGGCTTCGATTACGAAAGGATCACCTCGCACAAGTCGCACAAGAGTTCGAGGAGCAAGCTCGACGACATGATTTTATTGCCCGAGAAAGCGGTTGAATCTCACCCCCCTGTTTTAGAAGCGCTGCTCGCAGAACAGAGTCTTGACTTATCAGCAAAAGAAGACGCAAGGGCTTTGGTAAGTTGCCCGCAAGAAAAAATCGAAGAAACAATTCCTTCTCCTCCACCAACCACCACAGAAGATGATAGTGGGATTGCTGAAAAAGAAATTACAGAATTTGTTGTTGACGACGATGATTATAATAAACGGGAAGTTGCAAGTGCAAGCGACAAAAGTGATGCCACTATTGTTGATTCAAAGGAAGAAGATAAAATGGAGGCGGAAACCATCATCGACTCGCATGAAGAAAATAAACAGGAGAACGCCCTACTGGAATCCATGACGACTTCAAGCGAGTCAGAACTGAAAATTGTCGAGGAACAAATACAAGTTGAGGACAGCATTGCGGAGCTCGAGGATAATAAGCCTGAGGAAAAAGCAGAAAGTGTTTTACCAAGCGCTTCCGAGGTGATTCAAGAAAGTGAAGCCCTCTCCTCTGAAGAGCCAGTCGACTTAAACCCCCCTGCAGAGGAGAAAGCAGCGTTGAATAATTTGGTTAATGACGACGGTGTTCCAGAGATGGAGGAGCCGAAGCCCCCCGTCGAAAGTGGCAATTTAACAATTGTGCACGAGGAGGATTTAGTTGATAAGCAAGTGGAGATAACCAATCAGGCGGAACAGAAACCGGTCACCCTGTCCAATTTCTCTATGGATTACTGCGAAGACAACACATCTGACAGTAATCATCAGAATGTGACGGTCATAGATAAAGTCGTGCCCGAAGAAAAGGTGAAGCAAAGCAAAGTGCAAGTCGACTACGGCCTCGTTCAGGACGTAGAAGAAAAAATTAGCTCGTTTGAAATCAATAAGCAGGTTAAGCCAGAGGGGGTTCCTCCTCCTGAGGAGGAGGAAGAAGAAGAGGAGGTGTATGAGGAGGGGGAAGTAGTTGTGAAGACGCCGGTTGAAAATGAGGGGGTTGGGAAGGAAGAGAAGGTGGTTGATCCTCCTTTCGTGGAGAAGGAGACGAGTTTAGAAACAGAAATGGCGAAGATAACCGATGCAAGTAATGACAGCAGCGTGTTGGTGGAGCACCTGGAGGAAAGCACGAGCTCAACTAAACTCCTGGAGATTCTCACCGATGTTACCCCCAAGCCGGAGAAGGCCATTGCGGTGATGAAACCTTCCATACCACCACCGTCTGTCTTCATTAGTTCTAAATCGATTACGAAAGACAAGGCGAAAATTTTGAATAGGATCGAAACCAAGTCGGCTAAATTGATTGGCAAGTCTGCGATTGTTGGCACAAGTAAAATAAGCAGCGGTGCGAAAGTGATCACGGAGAAGCTTATTAAACCCGTTGAATCTGAAACTTTGGTTTCCGTAAAGAAAGTGTCATCGAAGCGTTCTTATCAAGACGTTGAAGACATCGACGCTTTCATTATACAGAAGCCGCTGAAGAAATTGGCTGTCGCTTCTGAGCAAGAGAGCGTTCAGATCGCGTCGACCCCGAAAGGCAAGGCTCGCATCCTGCAACAAACCATCATAACACCCGCTGGGGATATAATCCAACCGATCGTGTCTTCTCAGAGCCAGAATGATGATAACAACATGTTCGATATTAATTCAATGCCGATTGTCCTGGATGATCAGATTTTGACGCCTGAAAGCATTGAAAACATGCCGATTGTTTTGCAGGAATCGCCAGCTCCACCACCACCACCCCCAACAATACCAACACCAGCTAAATCAAACCCCGTCAAGAAGATGACGTCGTCGCAGCAGGTGAAGCTTTTGAATAAAACAATATCGCCTGCGGCCCCTAAAGAAACGACCGTGGTGAAAACCCAGCCGTCTTTAATAAAGCAATACAGCAAGCCGACGAGGGTGCACAAGGTGTATCAGACGGGGGGCTCGAAACTGCTGAAGCATAACCCCGCAGTCATTACCCAAACCGGTAAGCCCGGGAAGTTTATCATCGTGCCATCGACTGCTGCCCCGACTGGTAATAAATACACTGTAGGCAAGAGACCCCCGATTATTAAGCGCTCGACTTCGTCCCTCAACGTCACCACCCCGGCTATAACAAAAGTACAAAACATCGCCCCAGAACCGACCGGCAACAAAATAATGATCGTCACAAACAACTTGGGGCAACAACAGCGTGTGCTCTTGACTCCGGTGCAACAAAAAATGCTGGCTTATCCAAGCCAAAGCACCAAACTTAAGCCCGTAGTTAAAAACAGTAGTGGTAATATTCAACACAAAACAATTTCAATAAAAGAATCGTCGAGCCCTGCTGCGAAGCTTGCAGGTTCGAAAACCCCCTCGCTTACTACTCCAGGCTCCCAGCAGGTTTTCTCTCCCATAACCACCCAGCAATTAAAAAGCGTCAAAGTGGACCCGAGCAAAATGCGGAAGGTCCCGGTGCAAAATCAAAAACTTTACCTGCCGGTTAATAAGCCCAGCACGAGTGGCCGGACTATAATTATAAAGAACCCTCAGGGGCAGACGGTGAAACGAATACAAAGCTCTGATGATTCGCTCATGGAACAGCAGGTCGCCGAGCAGATTCAAGCTATTAACAGGGCCAGCACCAAGCCCCTGTTGAAAGAAATCCCCATCACAAAAACCAGGACCCCCATTAAGAAGTCTTATGCGAAGAAGCCAATCGGGGACTCTTCGAGGATTCTATCACAGAGCAAGACACATGTTCCTTCATTGGTGGCAACGAGTTCCGCAAGCTCGGCTGGCATGAATAAATCAAGCTCTCTTCCCCCTTTGGCCCCGATATCCATGCAGAAGAAACACGATGTTGTAAGCGTAAGTCACTCCTCACAAGCTCAGGCGGTGTCGGAGGTTGGCGAAACCACCCAATCCGTGCAGGTTAGCGAAGATAAAAGTGAGGAAACGAAAAGGCTACCGCATCAGCTGGTCATACAGGACGCACATGGTAATCAAACTACGATAACCGAGGGACAAATTCTTGCATTGCCAAGCGAAGCAATCGATGGGCAGCCTCAGTCATACGTGTTGGTAACCCTAGACGAGACTGGCAACCTCGCCCCCTTGAACAACGAGGCTTTAATGTCGCTGGATCCGAATTTAAGCCTCGGCGGTGACTTGGGTAATATGGTGCTGCAAATAGACCAGGGGGCCTCCTCAGAATCCGAGCCGGCCAGTGAGGTTATTACCCCGCCGAGCAATCAAGAAGTTGCTGCTGTTGCCGCGACAAACCCGGTGAACGTCTTACCCAAGACGGTTGAGCCCCCCCAGTTGACTGAGAGCGCAGCGCAAGACAGCAACTTGGATTCGAATTCGCTGCAGGCCGTTGCAATCAACAGCGGTGACACGGGGCAGCAACTCATAATAACCGGTGACCCGATTTCAACCCAGAAGTTCCTGGAATCACTAACGGATGGCAATGCAGACCTAGCCAACTTACTGGCGAACACCAAAGGCAACATCTTAATTCAAGCCGAGGGTCAGCAGATTCTGATTAACACTGACACCGAAAACCAGATGCTCTTGACGGTGAACCCGGAAAACCTGAGCAATGTGGAAAACACGGAGGGAAATGGGAACCCCATCTTTGCGAACCAGCCTATTAAAAACCAGGATATTTTGGCTGCGGCACTTGCGGACACCGATGTCTTCCAGCAGGACCAGTCGATTTCCCACTCGCCCTCTAAAGTAATCCAATCGCAGTTGAGCCCCAACAGCACCCTCTACCCGATACACGCAGGGAATGTGCTTGAGACAAGCTCGATGAGTTCACCGATAATGACCCCCCTGGAAGTCCCAAGCACCAATAATAAAAAAATCGATGATGAGGCGGATATTTTGTCGCAGGTGCCCAAAAACGTCGACCTCCCCATTACAATAACAGACCCGAATATCTCCCAAACCGTAGCTCAACAGCAAGTGGTGTCGCTGATGTCCGCTGAACTACCGTCCACTTTAGACCTTCCCCTAGCAATTCAGGACCCGAGCATGTCAGTCACCTCATCCGAAATGAACAGCCCTTCCTTTGTTTATTCGTTGCCTGTACTCGATGATGCAGTCGATATGAATCAGAAGGCGTTTAGCACTTCTATTTCGATGCCCCTTCTAACCGAGGACCCCGAGGATCCTTTGGTTGTTGAAGCGACTGCGGATGTAGACTCTAAAATTGCAGGCGAAGAAGAGGAGCTGAGTCTGAAACGAACCGAGACGGGCAGTAAATCACCGAAGGAACTCGAACTATCCACGATACGTGATGACAAGACTGAATTAAAAGATAATTTCATGGACGCCGAAGGACTGTGCACGATGCGAGGGGGGATATGCAATTCGTTGAGTGAACCCCCTCCGGATATGTTTGATTTTTCGGTTGGTGCTCAAAACTACGAGAGCTCATCAAGCGAGGTGGTGAAATCCAACACAGCGGACATTGACAATATTCCCATTCCGACAGAGAGCCCGAGTACCACCCCCCCTATCACGACGAAGGACGAAGAGGAGGACTCGGGTAGTGACAAGTCCAAGCTTGATGTTGACACCGACTTGAAGTTAGAGGAGAGCAAGCCGATGGATGTGATGTATTCGGTTGGTTCGAATTTAGAGATGCGTTCGCATACTCCCAGCACAAACACCGATGACTCCTGCGAAATCCCTGTGCAGCCGGAAATAGTGACGGATTTGACTTTGAAGAATTTTCACAACGACAGCGGAATGACAGATTCCAATTTCGAATCCAACGGCAGCAGTCTCAATGATGAGAGTGACATTTAATGTACTATGTAATAAATTTTGCACGACTGACTATTTCTTTCCCAGGAAAGGGTGTAAATAAAAGTGTACAGGGACGGAATAACAAACATCAAGTAATAATAATAATAATAAAGAGAAAAATAATAATAATAATAATAGAAAGTTTAAATGTTCAAAATTGACAATTATTTTATCTGTAAATATTATTGTTATTTTATGTACATGGACGTGTACATAACGATTAAAATAGTAGACCGAAGTGTTTTGATTTTTCAATTTCAAATCGTTCGTTGTTCTTTTTCATATAGCATAAATAACACATTTTTGCCGATTCTATAATCACACAAACACACACACTATTTAATATTGTATGTTAGCCTAGGCTAGTTTATGTGTACTACGTGTGATTTAATTTCTGGAGCAAAAAAAAAGAAACATTTGGTAATGGAATATATGTTTAAACATAAGTTAGCTTTAAGTTTAAATATATCTGTAATAGCAGTGTATTCTTAATTTTACTATTCGATTATCATGTGTAGTTTTAATATAATACAAATTATATTGTTTTTAATATTCACGATTTCTTTTCATGACGACGGTAAATCGTCAGTTATATCGCCGACGTGCACCGAAGAGGTACCTGAAGGTCGTCTTAAGTTCATCTTCGATAACAAGGTCAAGATTAATTAGTAATAAATATGTCCTTGCAGGTACACTCAGGAAACAAAATGCACTGAAACAACCAAATGATTGCTTTAAACAAAAATATTTGTTAAATTTAGCTTTTTTGATTGATCCAATGCATTTTTTTTTTCTTGGATCAAACAAAAAAGCCCAATTTAACAAATATTCTTGATTAAATTGGTTTGGTTGCTTAAATGCATTTTGTTTTCTAATCATTTGCTTATTTAAATATAAATAGATTCAGTCTATTTACTATATGATAAAAAAGAGAATGCTTTTTTTTTTAGTTTATTTCACAGAAATAAATTTAATTTTCCAAAATCTGAGACTTGTACGAATTTCCATTTTTCTGCAAAATTCGAACAGAAGATTCATTTCTTGTTTTTTTTTTTTTAATTGCTTTCCCTATATTTTTCTTTTTCTTGGACTGTAATACCTAATTTGGTTCACGTATTATTATATTTTTGCATATATTAAATTTAGTAAGTGGTATATAGACGTAGAGGTGTTCCGAAAATATCTACTTAATTAAAACAGCTTGTATATTTAATTCGAGAAAATTTGCAACCAACAGATGGCGCTTTTAATAAGGAAAGCTCAAGGTCATTAAATCAACACACGTGTACAGGTAACACCAATCCATTCCCATTCCGAGGTTCTTGTGTAACAAAGATAACAAATACAAATGTCGCAAGAGCAACAAGGAAATCAACACTTTTAGGGAATTCTGTTTACTACAATGGTAGTAGTTTACGGCTGGTTGACTGTCTAGTCAAAAATGTATTAGGTTATGTTATTCTCCGCAGCCATAATAAAATGCCATTTGTGAAACGTCACTTTAATTAACAAGCTTTCGACTGTGTTTTTTATCCCTAGACAAGATTATTGTGCGACAAGGACAGATAGAGAAAATCACTAATGTCGCTACCTGAACACAAAGTGTGTTGATTTAGAACCTTAGGAAAGCTGAGTCGATTTCTATTGATCGCGAGCGATTCTCGACTATAGGTGCTCTTTCGCTTAAAAGTTTGAATCGTGCTTCGAATAGTTTAGACCTGAATTTCGTAGTTGTTACAACAAAACACCTGACTTGAATTTTTGATTGACAGTTCATTTGTAAATAACCAGAATTCAATCTAAACAAGTTTTAAAAATAGAGATTCAAAGAATGGGCGCGTTCAGAGACGTGCAGCGGCTGTGTTACTTACTCAGCAATCGTTTGTGATTGGCTCACATTGAGCTAATAGCCAATCACAAACGACTGCTAAGTAAGGTCCAGTTTTACAATTGCAGCTCAACTTCGAGCTGAGGTTTAAACCCTTAGCAGCGATTATTTCAACAATTGTTGTGAAGGGTTTAAGCTTCGGCTCAAAGTTAAACCGTGATTGTAAAACTGGGCCTAAGCAACTCAGCCGCTGAACGCGCCCAATGTCTGTTTTTGAATCAAAACACGTTTGGATCACAACTTTGTGAGCGAAAGAACACACCTTTTGTATATCTGTTTTATATACCAAGGTTGGTAACAGTTTTTGTTCTAAATGTGTTTCTGCCGGACGTTATTCAAAATTAACTTAAATTGTGACGATTTCTACAGTGCTAACTTGATTATTCAGGTGAGTTTTTCGTGATAATTGTACGCGTCGTTGAGATTATTATTTATTTTGGTACTTTCTAAACGGAAATAATCACATAACCTCAATCTTGACTAATACTAACTACATGATAAGAATGTACTATGAATATGCTTAAAAATAAAGCTGTTATGTTTCTCTTTATTTAAATGCGGTGACGGTAATCGTCACACTTAGGAAATAACCGTAAATAATAAATAACCATAAACGGACTGACCACCACTTAATTTTGGACTTCCCTCCCCGAGATGAGAACAAATGTGGCGCCTGTAGGGCCACACTTTCTTATTAAGGCACTCTAGGAAAGCATAAGGTTATAAATCGACACACTTCGTGTTCTGGGGCCATATTCTCAAGTCACTCGACTAAAATCGTATGCGAGAATGGCGTCAAAATGAAGTAGATTCTCATACAAAACTTTACAAACCGTTCAAGAATTGCGTCATTGCGACGACTTCAGTCGAGTGACTTGAGAATAGAGCCCCAGGTAGCGACATTAGTGATTTTTTTTCTATCTATCCTTGTCACACAATAAACTTTTCTAGGGATAAAAAAACCGACATAGTCGAAAGTTTGTTAATCAAAGTGACGTTTCATAAATGGCAATTTACTATGGCTGCGTAGACTAACTACTACCGTCGTAGTAAACAGAATTCCCTAAAAATGTTGATTTTGACGTTCAAATAAATATGCCCGAAAAAATCCTGCTTGGGAAGTAATTTTAGTAATTCGTTTGGCAAACTGCTCGCATTCCCGATTTTTCTCTTTTGCTTTGCAGGAAAGAGATATCGAATAATTTTAATCGCGTTCCCTTTTTTTCTTTTTTCTTTGGAAAGTTCAAAAGCGCTTCTGGGGTCCGTTCAGGAACACAATTTTTTTTTACTTTACCGATGTAAGGTGTAATATGTTGAAATGTGTTATCATTTTACAATAATTGAAAATGTTCCTTCATCTTTCCTTGCACTTTTATATTGATTTTACACGTAAATTCTTTCTACCAAGTATTTTTTTGGAATTTATTATTTTTCTCGATCAGTAAATATGGGTTTCTACCTTATTCTGTGTTCACGTCAAGTCAAAAGAGTGGACTAGAAAAGTAAACGACACAGAAGGCGGAGCTGAGTCGTCTATTATCTTTGTCCAATGAATCAGACGTGTGTCGTAAATTACTGTCGCTGTAACGCCGGAGTTGGCCTGAACATAACCTAACATTTAAGAATGTTAAGACAAGGAGATTAAACAAAATATTACAGTTTTGTAAGTTTGTATCTTGTACATTGTATTGTAAAATTCTTGACAAACTCATTGCATGCTTTCCCACAGACACTTTTTTTTATTTTGTTTTGTTAGATTATGCTTATTAATGGTTTGTTGACTTGCAGCTGAATTAAACTCAGACAAACATTTTATAAATTTTTTGGAATAACAAATAAATTGACTAATTACGTACAATAAGCACAACTAAAGTAATTTGATTGAAGCTTTTCATCCTAAGTTTTAGTGAACAGATAAAATAGCGACATCTTACTATCGCTTTTTGACCTGACATTGCAGTAGGGTAGACAAATTGAAGCGGGATTTGCTCCTAATAAGTTCCCCATGCAAGGCGGCCATGCTTGCTGTCAAAGCATAATGAAAGATTTTAGAAAAATTTTGTGCAAATCGTTCTTGATTGCAGCGAGAACCTCGAGCAGCCTCTGGACAGCTGTTTCAGCCCTGCTTGGGGCTTCTTCAGCAGAGACGTAGCTCGACATTCCCGCTGCAAACAAAAACGACTTGCCCAATTTATTCGCATTTGCGATGTAAGAGTGATGAACAGATAAAATAGCGACATCTTACTATCGCTTTTTGACCTGACATTGCAGTAGGGTAGACAAATTGAAGCGGGATTTGCTCCTAATAAGTTCCCCATGCAAGGCGGCCATGCTTGCTGTCAAAGCATAATGAAAGATTTTAGAAAAATTTTGTGCAAATCGTTCTTGATTGCAGCGAGAACCTCGAGCAGCCTCTGGACAGCTGTTTCAGCCCTGCTTGGGGCTTCTTCAGCAGAGACTTATTAGGAGCAAATCCCGCTTCAATTTGTCTACCCTACTGCAATGTCAGGTCAAAAAGCGATAGTAAGATGTCGCTATTTTATCTGTTCATCACTCTTACATCGCAAATGCGAATAAATTGGGCAAGTCGTTTTTGTTTGCAGCGGGAATGTCGAGCTACGTCTCTGCTGAAGAAGCCCCAAGCAGGGCTGAAACAGCTGTCCAGAGGCTGCTCGAGGTTCTCGCTGCAATCAAGAACGATTTGCACAAAAATTTTTCTAAGTTTTAGTGGCAAGCAAAAGTTTCCATAACAGCTGTCTGTGAAGCGAGTATTTTCAGTTTGTTTGGCGTAACCCATGCATTTTTACAGTCCAATAGACTCCGTTTCAAATTTCGCGCCAGCTTAAGGACCGCCTACTTTCCTAATCTATTCTCAAATAAATACTCGAAAAACGCCTTCTATTGGATAATGCCGGCAATTTTGCAGAAATTTTTACTAAACACTGAACATTCGAAATCCTCATTTTATTCGACGTTGAATTTACCAGCGTTTAAATTTTTACTACCTAATCGATATTTTTGGTTTAAAATAAAATGTAACGGATTCTTCTTTTTTAAATTCGATTCCGGAAAAATGAAAATTTTGACAAACTATGACAATTACATCATTCTGACGTCATGTTTTCTTGCGAGTTTGTTTCTCATCGAAGACTAGACTATGACAAGTAGTGATAGGACTGGGGCGCGTTCAGAAACTTTATTAGAAGAGCACTTTAGGCGTTTAGAATGGAAAGCAAAATGCACAAATACACTTACATGAGAGAGAAAGAATGTTACCCAGAGTGCCTCTTATATATTCCTGAACGAGCCTCTGTTGTTCGTAACCGGTGTTTAGCGTTTCTTAAGTTACCAGTTCGAAAAAAAAAATTGTGTCGTAATATTAAAAAAAATGAATATAAATACAAACGTCACAATTTCACAGTGTTTGTTGTAAATTTGAAATAATTGGCTTTTTTGTCATTTCCACAAACCTTCAGGAGAGAAAAAAATATACGAATGAGGAAGTCGACGTATTTTAAAAGCAGGAACGAGCACGAATTTGCACAGCTTATTCGGAAATGTAATTTACACGGCCAATAAAGAACTATAAAACGTAATCTCCGAATTAAATTACTTTCAATTAATTGACGTATTTTTAATTCGTAAGAAAACAGCATGCACAGAGGATTTAGATTTAATTAAGGGTGATATTCCACTGCGACCTATTGACTATTGATCTATTGTGCCCCCTTACATGAGCCATAAGCTGCTGGGGTTGGTCCACTCGTATAGTTCCCCATCCAGTCTCAGAGCTTTAATAAGAGGAGGGTTGCGTTCAGATTTATACGTTAGAACGCAACCTAGGCGTGTAATCGTGTCTTTCTCACGCACAATTATTGATGTATCTTGCGTCTCTTTCATCCGTTTCAAGAAGTCTTGTGTTTATATTATTGCCATGGAAACAAGCGAATTTTTCCCATCCTACTATTTGAGTAGTGCCCGATTTCTTCACCTCCTGATAAATTTATCTGCCAGGTATTATCTTTGGAAACCATTGTATCGACAATAGTTTCCGAGGATACTACCTGGCAGATAAATTTATCAAGCAGTGAAAGAAATCGGGCCTAGGACGTAAAAGTTCGCTTGTTGTCATGACAGGAATGTAAACACAAGACTTCTTCAAACGGATGAAAAAGACGCAAGATAAATCAATAATTGAGAGTGAGAGAGATACGATTGCACTCTACCTTATGAATCTGAACGCGTCCCCAGTATTCAGTTTAATTCGTTTTTTTCTCTCCTGAAGTTATGATTACGTGTAACTATGTACTTACCTGCTTCTAGAAACGACGTTGATGAATCCCCCCCCCCCCCCCTCCCCCAATAATAAAACCAGCGTAGGGCAAAAATAAAAGCAAAAAATAATATTAAAACTATCAGTCTACATTTTTATTTCATTGCACAAAACACTGATAATAAAATAGGATAACATTGAAAAAGAAAAAAAAAATAATTAAATTAAAACATATACAAAGAACTAATTTAGACGATACTAAAATATATTTAATTTGTACTAAAACCATAATTAATAACACAAAAAAGTGTAAAAAATAATCCCCATCGAATACTAAGGTTGGAAACACGAAAGAAAGAAGAAGAGATAGATAAGTTATGCGTAGACATAGTATTTGCTTAAATGAATGTACAATATATTTACAATATTTAGCAAAAAGTTGTATTACATAGTTCTTGTCTTTGCTACAGAATAATTTAGTTCTATTACAATTTACTCTAGACAAATATAAAATTGCCAATAATTGTTTCTTTCTATAAGACGATGCGGCGATTTAATCTCTTGTTTATTATTAATTATACTAATTGACAATTTTATTATAACAGCATTTCCAGATAAACGAAAACAAAATTAATTAATTAAATATTCGAGAGAAAGCAACCGTGTGTGTGTGTGTATATAATAAATTGGTCCAAATTGTCTCGTAAATTAAATTTATAACGCGAAACACAAAAAGTTATCAATCACACAAAATGATATGTCAACCATTGGTCTAGCTAAGTTTTCCTTCATGCAATAAGAAACAATTTTTTTTTTTGTTACAAATGGTAGGCGATTGGTCCTGCGTTACGTTTTTCTTTAATAAAATTATACAAAAAAAAATTTAGTAGGTGACACCACAAGAACAACAAATATAACCAATTACTTTGTACTTTTTTTTTTTTTATAAAATTATTGGCGAAATTTTATACCGATTGTAATAATAATATTATATTTACAGAAAGTTTACAATTTGCATACAGGCAGTAAATTGTGCATTGACTATTGAATTAGTTATTAATTAATTATTATTATTATTATACTTAAACATTTCCATTTAAATTGTAAACTTTAAATAAATACTATAATAAAAATTTCTCTACTTTGGTACTAACATACAAGAACACCTATTTCTCTATAACTTTTTAGAATGAGTTATGGTTGGCAATAAGAATTCAATTGCAGTGAACCTACCAAACGTTATATACTTGTATCATTAATTTGTTTTTATTTAAAAAAAAAATATATATATAATATAAGAAAGAGAGAATACTTTTAGGAACTTGGACCCTACTTTAAAACGCAAAAACGTTCGACGACTTTAATAATAATAATAATAAGCAAGAAAGACGACACCTTAACACGTATAAGGATGTTTGTTGGAATAAAACTCAGGCATTTAATTTATTAACCAAAATATATTTACGTCGCACACAAATTATTTCAATAATATAAAGTTTATTAGCAGCCACATTTAAATTAAAAAAGAAAAATAATAATAATGTATTATATAAATTTTATTACACAAAATTCACTGATTTTATTCAAATGGATCATCTTTGTAGATTTAATTGCCTGAATTTTTGTTCTTTCTCTTTTCGTTGGTACACATCAAGCCGGAAGTAACTCCAGTTGTACCATTAAAAAAAATATTCAACTCAGAGCTTTGTCATATCAAACAGTTATTCCCGATCACTTTGTATTTTAACACTGTGCTGATGAGCCAATGCTGTGATTGATGTTGGTAATCCTGACATTTTGAATCATGTCGTTTTTTTTTTATTCATCTATTCTACTCTTTCATTCAGTTGCTTTTCCTGCTTTGGAGAATTGAATATTTGGCGACTGCTGCCATTGGTTATCATTGATCACGTGATTATTGAAAACCAATCAATCAGCAGCAATCAATTTTCCAAGCAGGAAAAGCAGGTTTATTTGTTGTCGCAGTAGGCCGTGACTTTTTTTTTTTTTTTAGTTAGTAGGTTGGCTATCATTATGTTAAATTAGGCGAATTCAATTTCATGTTCCACGTTCAATTCAGTTTTCTTTTTGTTGTGCGCTTCAATTATGTCTTTACGAGAACCAAAATAAGCTTACAGACGTCACGTGATGAAAACAAAATATTGCAACATTGCCTGGATCGCGAATTTTGAAACGTACCTCAGCCACACAGCACAAGCTCGAAGCTCCGCCTTCGGCTTCCCTCTCACGCCATTACAGTTTCTTTTTATTTTCACTTCGTTTTTAAAAATGTGGCAAGGGTGAGATAGTTACATATTTAATTTAGTTCGAAATATTATTAATGATTATTGTTTATTTAATTATGGTGCAATTAATTTTTGGAACCAAGTCTGGAACAAGTTCCGCTCTTAAAAAAGATGCGAGCTTATGCTTTGGCCGAGGTACATGTCAACATTCGCAATTCAAAGTAACTTTGAAAAATTTAAATCGACATGACTTTCATTATCGAAACTTCTGTTACCGTCGCGAACAATAAATTTTGGTTGTCAATGATTGGTGGCAGCTAATAACGGCTGTTTTTTTTTTTTTTTTAATTTGGCGTCGAGGTTGGCTGTGACGTGTTTACTGTGAACGCAACATTTGCAGTTATTCAGTTGCCGATCAGTGATAAAACAAATGATTGAGTTCCTTTTCCTTCATCTCCTACTGATCAAGCTGGTGTTTACAATCAGTGTTCAGTTTGATGTGATTTCATACATATTTTGAGGTTATGTTCATTTAAATTTAAAAAATGTTATTCCCTTAAGAAACTTTTTGTTCGCTTTAAAATCAGTTCAGTTCAAAATCAAATTCATTTGATTTTGGATGAAAAGAAATTGGGGTGTTGTTAACATTGAAGTCAGAAGTAAGGTTAGGTATGGCGGAAATTTCAAATGTCAAATTGACAACTGTCATTGTTATTGATGGTACACAATTAAACTTTCATAGCCAACTTCGAGACGCCACTACTTAATGAGGATGGCATAACATTCAAGAATTTTTTAAGTAAACCAAACTTGTTGAGTTGAACATGTAAATGAAATTATTCGAATTATTTATGTAATTTCATTTTTAACATGAAATGTATTTTCGCCTTCATTTTTCCAAATGTCTTGTAAATAAAATGATGGCTTTTTGCAATAAAATTAAGTCCTCAAAGCTATTGGGAATTGGGAAAAATGCAACGAGTAAGTATTTATTTTCTTGAAAATTAAAAACAAAATAAGTTGTGACCAATCAACAACAAAATAAAAATAAATAAATACCGTGCGTTTTCTTTTTCTGGCGTCGAAGTTGGCGGTGATGCGTTTAGTGTGAACGCGACACAATTTTTGAAACATTTGATATCTGTCAATTGCTCCGAGTTTAATCTTTTTTTTTTTTGCAAATAAAATGGCTTTTTCCCCATAACAGAACATTTTCGTAATGGAGTCAAAGTTGTTTCGACGAAATCCGCCAACGATTTCTCGATTCATTTAACATAATACTCAAAAAGCAAGGTTAGGTGCTGCGCAGCTGTTGCGAAACGTCAAATTGGCAACTGTTATTTTGATGATGGTTCACATTCACAGTCATACTTTCATAGCCAACTTCGATGCCAGATTAAAAAAAGAAACTCTTTAGATCACCAACTCAAATAACATGATAATTTAAATTCAGGGCCGTCTCACTTTTCTTTTATTTTCTGAAGTCGAAATTTTGAACCAGCAATCCACTATAAAACAACCAAAAATTCTCAAATACATTCTATTTGAAAACTTTGTTTAATATTTTGAAATGAATTAAAGATTTTCTTAAACGTGTCGCGCTTCAGTTTTCTTTTTTTTCGCTTCCAGTTCTTTGATTTTTTTTCTTAAATTTGTACGAAAAGAAAGTATATTCGGCAGATATAAATAATAAATAGATTTATTTATTTTTACTCTGCGGACATTCATTCATGTACTTGTGCGTACGTTGATGATATAATTGGGAAAATTCATTTCGGGCATCATTAAAGCACCTACACAAGAAGATCCATTTCATAGAGACCAGCGAAAAAAAAATATTATCATCGAAAATATTTTTTTAGAACGGTACTTATCATTAAGGTTTTATCACAGTCACAGAGTTCTTATTATATCTTTAAAAATATGTGGATGCAAACGTCAAATAAAAAAAAAACTTACACACATTTAAATATTACAATCAAATTTCCACTCAAATTGAAAAGAAGGAAGAAAAAAAAAAAACAAAGGAAAACACAAAGAAAAAAACAACGAAAATTATTTAACCCCTTGATTCTCTGATTGATGGATATTTGAATAGGTAATAAATATTGCTTCACTTATAATCAAGTGATTAAATCGTCTTTTGCTATCCAATACACGTGTTAAACTTGCTAGGTTCACTGAATTGCATGCAGCAGATAATACTTGAAGCCTATGCACATCAAGATGCAAAAAGGCCGACTCGACGGCCATCCTAGGAGCACTAGAATTGTTTGGTTCCAACTTCTATCCTAGTTTTTATATTTCACGTACTTTAGTAATACTATACTAAACTGGCCGTAATAAATATTTATTCATTTCGTTGGTTATCACTTTCTCTCTCTCTCTCTCTGTAACTCTCTCGCTCTCGCTTCACATCATCACGTTTTTCTCTCAATCTCTTTCTCTTAACTTTACAATCTAAATTCAAGAAGAAAAATAAAAATCAAATTCTTTCGCGATACACCGTCGCCGCCTCTGCGAACCAATGAAATGAACGTGCCACAGTTTCCATTTTTTTTTCTTTAAGTAGGTATGTACAAATAATACAATGAAAATAGTTTGATTTAGACCTTTTCTTCAATAATTAACACGTTACATTGTTTTTATCACACTTGTTCACTCACTTGTCCACCGTTAAAGTTTCGCGTGGGCGCCGTGAGCTGAGGAACTCGGCTTCTTTTACTCGAATAATGCTAGGATGTCGTCATTTGCCGACGTATTCGCCACCCCCGCGCTGCTGCCGCTCGACGGGGGAGTGTTCAGGTCCGGAGGATCCAAATAAGACAGCAATTCCATCGGGTCTACACTGTCTGGAAGTAACTGGAAAAAAAAATAAAGTTTCGTTTTAACATTCGAATTTGGGCTCCATTGTGAGGGAGGGGGTGGGGGCTCAACTAGTTCCATTCCGCGCCCTAAAGCTACTATGATTGACAATCATGAATGTGAACCCTTTGGAAAAAAAAAATCTAGGATGCCTTTGTTTAATTATTAAATTAATTAATACCTGATTCTGTTCTATTTTTTTAATTTACCAACTTGGGGCGGGGGCTGCTCAATTAGTTACATCCCGCGCCCTAAAGCTACTATGATTCACAATCATGAATGTAAACCCTTTGGAAAGAAAAATCTAGGATGCCTTTTGTGTAATTATTAAATTAATTAATACTCGATTCTATTCTATTTTTTTAATTTTCCAACTTGGGGTGGGGGCTGCTCAACTAGTTACTTCCCGCGCCCTAAAGCTACTATAATTCACAATCATAAACATGAATGAACCCTTGTGGGAAAAAAAAATCTGAGACGCCTTTGTCTATTTATTAAATTAATTAATACCCGATTCTATTCTATATTTTTTAATTCACCAACTTTTATATATACATAAAAAAAATCTTTGGTGTGTTTAGAGTAGTTTTTTCTTTTCGAAATTCCATTTTAAATCGTGAAAGTAGAGTCGTCAAATCGGAAATAATTTTCCGTTTTCATAACACACTAAATAAAAGCACGGATGTAGAACGGGTTGCCTACGTTTAAGGCGTCTTGGTTTAAAATAGTCCCGGGCCATTATTAGTGATGTTATTTGAACAAAATCCTGTAATTTTAAACGCGTTTTATTTCAACGTTTCTTTACTTAAATCTACTATTTCATGTTTTATTCAAAATTGCATTTGCATTCGTCTTAGAAAATTAGACAACTGTTTTATATCATCAACACGGTTTTTCAGTTATGTTTAACTTACTTTTTTTGTTCTGTATAATCACTATTATTAATACTTAAACAGTTAAAGCATTCACCAGTAAATAAACAGATAAATCGAGGAATTTTTTTTAGGGATTATTTTTAATTAAATGGAGAGAGTATGAAATAAGTCTCCTAATCAATGTTTTATTGTTTCGTTTTGTAAAAAGAAAAAAAAAAAAATAGAGCAAACGTGATTATAATACGTGGATTAAGAGTATATTTATCGAAATATTTTTTTTTGTACAAGTAATGAAACATTAATTAACCAAAAAATTAAAACTTCGTTTCTAAGAAAAAAAATTAAAGCTAAAATCCAAGCCAATCAAAACTAATAAAATTTTATTTTCATAAACTTCTTGCTTGTGAGAATTTCAGAATGAAACAAATAAAAAAAGTCTGATTAGTTGCAGAAATAAATTGATAAAAGATGAAAATTTTTTAGTTTACAGTAATTCACAAACGAATATAATAACGTTTTCGTTTGATTTTGCTCGGGTGTTCCCCCTCAGAGTATCTCTATCTTGTTTTAACCTCACGTAAAGACACAGGATGGAGGTACTCTCAGAGTGCTCCAGAGTGGTAAGTAAGTAGAAAACGCCATAAGTCAGAAAGCGGACCAAAAATTTAACTGACCGCATTCTTCGGACAGCTTTTGAAAATGTTTGAAATGTTAGCACGCAGCGAAACGTTCGCATTTAAAAGCTGTCTACCAGATGAATTTTGAATACAATTCAACAGGCAGAAACTGGTTTATTTAAAACAGAAAATGAATGTCTCAATAAATTTCCAAACGTTTACTTAAGGTATTTTCTGGTATACGTGGGTCTAATATGAAATAAATGGGACTTTCGAATAAAAGCGAAAAGCAAAGTGATCAAATAGATTACAATGAAGAACATTTTCTTTTTTTTTGTGTATTGACGCAACCTCAACAGCGACAAGCTTATACTATTACATGACAGCTGTCAGTATTAAGCTGTCAACAACCGCAAGTTACACTCCTGTTATTCCTGTTATTTTATTTAATCACGGCGTAATTAATTTTTGGAACCAAATTCATGGATCACATTCCACCCCGTTCCGTAAAAGATGGAGCTTATGCCGAGGCTGAGGTACATTTCAATATTCGCAATTCAAACTAACCTTAAATAATTTAAATTGACATGACTTTACTTAACAGTAGCGAACAATAAATTTTGGACGTCAATGATTGGCGCCTAACTTAGTGTTTTTTCAGTAAAAGTAAAGAGAATGACGTCTCGAGTTTGAATATTGCGAATAGGAGTAATTTCTTAAAAATTCAAGTTATTTTCTACCTTTTTTTTTGATAGGACGATAGGATTATTAACTTCTAGAATTGAAACTGACGTTTTGCAACTCAAAATATTTATTGCAGATCGATTCTGATTAGTCGGTTGGGTTTTTGAAAGAACAAATCAGAATTAAAAGTCTCCGCAAAAGAAAATTCTGACAACAGAATCAATTAGAATTAAAAATCAGTCCAAAAAAATAGTTCTGACTGTTATGACAAGTAGGTTGGATGCATCGAATGTTTGTCGATGATTGCTTGGCCGCCTGCTTTATATGGTGATAAGAATGAAAAAAAAACTATGCATTTATGTTTCATTTGGAAGGGAAGACAGTGCTTTTAAATCTGACTGTGCATCCAAACCTGGAATTTCTTTCTGCAATTCCAAGTTTGTCACCCAAATAATCCTTTTTGTATTTTTTAAGGCAAGGATTTTCCATTGTTGAGGAGGACTGCGTGCACAATTAGCTTCGTATTCGTGCTACTATTTTGTGTTTTTGTTCCGTAAAATAATTTTGTGATTATTTTCTAATGAGCTAATCGACATTCTGAGGAAGTCTGTTTTATTTTTAATTGAAAAACCTACTTTTAATTGATATACTACTTCTAAATTAAATATTTTTTGATTAGTCTTCTACTCGTAATTTAAAAATCACTAACAGTGTGACACAACTAGATTTTTGTTATTATTTTAGACCATTTAAAAAATAACAAACTTCCCTTCGTTTACCTAATCGCCATCGGTTGATAGCTTCCTCGAGATAGATTTTGATTTTTGTTTTTGAAGTTAAGTTAATAAATATAAAACGTTCTTCTCAAAAAACTATTTTGTTTTTGTATTAAAAAAAAAAACACACACAGACAAAGATAACCATATTTAAAATTACGTTTATTTCTTTTAATTTTCGTAAATTTAAGGCTGAGGGACTTTTAATCTATTTGTGAGAAAATGTCACGAAAAATACCATAAAAATAAAAGAAAATAATGGAAAGTAAAAGTTAAAACAATAGAAAGCACAAGTATATTTTTTCTTTAATTAATTTGCCTGTTCCATATCGTTTGCATGGCTCGACCATTCTCTGTCTGTTGTACTGCCTATGTTCTTATTTTACAACAACGACCGGTATGTGTATAAAACGCCCGAGATAAATTTAAAAATTGTTCCTCTTCATTTCACATCATAATTTGTGATTTTATTTGGAATATTATATAGATGGACGTATGTAGCTTGGGGGTAACTTATATTTCTGAACATTTCTTTTTTTTATTACAAATAAAGTAACTTTGTTATTCCTTCCGCCTTTGTAAATTATCTTGCCGCGCAGAAATCTCCCAATTAAATTCGGATAAAAACCTTCTCAGTAGCTTTTATTATTCTGCACAGAAATTTCTAGAACGTAAAAGTACGTTATGATTCTTTACAATTGGACTTCGTGCGCGATACGAATGCTTCGCCTTTAGCCCGTTCGGATTTAATTTAAGTTTCTAGTAAGTTGGCACGCGTTGTACGGTCCCGAGCAAAAAGAATGAGAGTTCCATGTAATTTCAAATTTGACGAAATCGTCACAAACTTCTGTCGTCTTGTTGGAACTGCCAATTTTTGTCAATGCGACAAGCAGTAGTATCTTGATACATATCAATCAAAAATTTTATCATTTTTTGTGGTGACAAAGAATGATACTGACAACCGACTCTTTTTACTTACTCGTGACTGCACGCTGTTTCTGGTTGAACAAAACATTGATTTTTAAATATTTTTATGAAAAACATTGCTTGTAACATGATGGGTCTTCACCATTAATTTTTTAATTTAATCCAATTTTTTTTTAAAAAAAGGTTAACTACATCCTTGTGTTTTTGAGAAGGCGACGATATAAATTTAAAATTGTGTACTTACATTGAGGGCTTCCTGTCCAGTTCCTTCTCCATCAATGACAGCAGCGGGATCAAAATTGAGGTCTGACGGAATATCAGGAACGGAATTATCAGCGTTCCCGCCATTATTGTTGCTGCTGTTATTGTTGCTACTGCTACTATTACTAGAGTTGTTGTGGTGGTTGTCCGGCGGCGGAACACTGGGCGGACCCGTGCCTCCTCCGGGCGTATGCGCAGATCCGGGGGTCCCCCCAGGCGTATGAGGTGTGTGTGGTGTATGGGGCGTGTGTGGCGTATGAGGCATCTGCAAGACACAAGACGAAAGGGTCATTGACGACCCCTCGCTAGCCTCGACAATTTCAACTTACCTGTTCGTTCAAGCTCTTCTCCATTGCGTTCAGCGGATCGAGCGAGTTCACCGATTCGCTCAGGTGGGAGAGCGGCCCGTTACCTCCGGAGTACTCGTTGCTTCCGGGGGTTGAACCCGAGGTGAAGTCGTACTGGGAGTTTCGGGAGTTGTTGTAGGAAGGTGGGCCGTTCATCATCGAGCCGCTGGCGATGCTGTTCATATCCGGGGGTATGTAGGGCGACATCGCCTGCATGTCCCAGTTGTTCATCGTTGGTAACGTCATACTGCCCGGGGACATGGCCTTGTTCATGCGCTTGGCTCCGCAAGAATCGTTCTCATCGTTTTCCATCTAAAAAAGAAAAGAAAAAATCGTAAATAAAAGTTTCAACCGGACACTATTCAAATCGGAAAGAGCACTCAACGTTTCACTATCGATTGAGAGCTTTGTCAGGAGACAAGAGTCGACTCAAAAACTAAAAAAATTCGGAAGTGTCATATACGAGGGTTATCCGAAAAGTTAGCTTGGTTAGCACCGTTATTGAATTTTTTAGGTGGCGATTTGGCAATTTTTGTTTTCGACATAGTCTTCAGTCGAATTAAACGAGTTTTTATTCCGTCGTCATGTCAAAGAAATCTTCGCTTGTGATGTTTGAAGCTAAGGATCTGTCTAATTGACTAATAGAAAGTGAGGCATGTGGAAATCGAAGCCACTTGATTTGCCCGTATAGGCAACACACTTCACACAGTTAGATAACCTCCGTAACAGTTCAATTCGTGCAATAATAAAATGAACTAATACATCACGCATCCATGTAGAACACACATCACTGTGTAATCAAAAAGTAATCGGTAACAAACTTCCATTAAAAAAAAATATTTAACGTTGCCAACGAAAGAAAACAATATTTATCTAAATTAGGCGTCAAGTCAGTTTTGATTGCAGTGGCCTTCCAGGGCATCCCCTGGAGATGGCTATTTCGGCCCCGTTTGAGGCCTCTTCAGCAAGGGAGTAGATCAATTGTAATCAAACTGACCTGTCTCGTTTATGTAAACACTTGTCAATATTTATTTAGTAATAATAAATTTGTAACTAATTATGTGGCCTCGATTTTCAATTGCCCACATTGTATAACAGTTTATGATTAACCCCCCCCCCCTCCTCCTCTCTCCTTTAGACCCCCTCGTAGTTGTTGAATTATTATCTTTCGGCAACTTTGAGCTAACAAAATGTATTTTAAAGTTTCAAAGACACTATCGCATTTAAAGAGCGACTTACTTTCCAACTAGCCCTCGTATTTTTTTAAATTTCTTTCTTTTAACGACCGACAGCTTTTTTTATATTACAAAAAAAATGTTACAAATCTCCTGGATTTATACAGGGTCTTCGCTTTGCTTTCATTTGAAAGATTCCCCGACTTTTTTTTAGGTTTTCCATCGTTTTCCACCGAAAAAGTTTCACCGTAATTTATTTTATTTTATTTTTATTATCACGTGTATTATGGGGGAGAATTGTTGAATTACCTTCAGAAAAATGTTAGGCAATTAATTTTAATAATATGACCGTTCGCTTAAAAAAAATTGATAAATTAGATTTTTCAGAAAACAAGAAGTCTTGGTATAGGCAATTGAATTAACACAGTCGTTCACTTGGTTGCCTATACTGAAGATCCCCAATTCTTTTTTTTTTATTTAAGTTTCCCTTACGAACTTTAAGGAACAAATTTGTATTCAAATTCGCGAGTTCTTGAACTAATTTCACCGAAAAACAAATTCTCTTGACGTTTTCCTGACATTGTGAACCTTTCTCCTCAATTCCCGGACGTTTTCTCGGTTTCTCAATTTTTCCGCCGTTTATAGTTTCTGGTGATCAATGCCCCCCGCATCATTTTTACACATATTTTAGAGAAGAGTAAAGTGAAATAAATAAACACCGCTTGCCTTGTCGTTCAAGCTCTTGAAAATGTTAAACCGCGAAGATCGAAAAGCATTTCAGAATTTTAAATAACACGTCGTGAATGAGTAAGTTATCAAGAGCCAGAGAGAGCTAACGTCAGTGAATAAAACAAACAACCAAAAAAGTTCAAATGTCAGTGCATAATGGCATTTTTAAATGTGCAAGCGGGTAGGGTGCGTTCGGTAACTATACATCAAATGCCTCTGGGGCGTGCATGTCGCATCTTCCTCATTCACGAACAACATTATGAAACTAGACGTAAATGATAACATTATCAAGAGCCACAGAAAGAGCTAAGGTCAGTGAATAAAACAAACAACAAGAAAAAAGTTAAAACAACGACATATTTAAATTTGCAAGCAGATAGGGTGCGTTCGGTAACTACAGTTCAAGTGCTTCTGGGGTGTCCACGTCGCATCTTTCTCACTCACGATTTTTAACTTATTTTTCCATCTCGCCTGTTATTTTTAGAAGTCTTGCGTTTACATTACTTTCTTACAACAAACCATAGCTTTACATGTCACTTCAAGGTTGCCGGTGAGAAGATCGCCGCGTCATTAATTGAAACAAACAAACGAGATGCAAAACGATTTATAAATCATGCGTGAGAAGGATACCATTACTCACCCAAAATGCAATCAATGTACCTACACATTTCACATTAAAAAACGAGCCAAAAGCGAGTTTTCTAATAGAAAAAATACTAATAAAAACAAACAAATAAAAAAATCCTACCTTAATGTTTGTCCCCATTATTTTAGTCGGCTTCCAATTAGCGGCACTATCAATGGTGACTTCCTCACACTCGGAACTATTTAACGTATTCAAAATGCCCCACATGTACTGGTCCACCTCCAAACCTTCCAATTGGGCGGGTTTGCTAAAATGGTGCAAGTAGAATCATCGCATTGGTCGAAACCAGAAGGGATTGAGTAACTCACTTGCAGACCGGACATCTCCACGATCCCCTCTCGCAGTTCAGCTGCAAGTAAGACTCCAAATCGAAACACTGTATGTGCTTGCATTCGTGTCCTCTCGCCGGTAATGTTATCCTCTTGAATGTTATGGGACACTTGAGGGAGACCTTAAGGGCCGTCTGCTCGATTTCCCGGTCTCTATCCGACAGGTTCGAACCGGAGTTGGTGTTGTTGAAGTTCCTCTTAATTTTAGCTATACAGTGATCTGCGGTGAGCAGTCTTTTCCTAAGCAGCCCCTGCAGGACAGATCTTACGCTCGGTCTATGAACTAATTGTAATACGAAGAGGTGCGACTGGAAGAAAAAAAAAATAACTTAGGTTAAAAGACGAAGGAGAAGGCGATGTAAAACGAGGACTTACACAGCAGCAAGCGGACACCGTGATTTGTATGGTATTCCTGCCCGGCTGGCACACGTCTTTTAAATAGAGAGGTTTGTGCGAAGTTTTATTCTCGCCCCTGTCTATAACGAGGGGGGTGGCGTTCACCGAGACTTGCACAGAAGCAGGCCAATTGGTATTCATTTGTCGGTCCTCGTGGTGGAAGCACTTGAGTTGTAATTCTAAATCAGATCGCCACATCAACGTCTGATGCACGGTGGGTTTAAGTTGGAACACGTGGTTGCTTACGGCCAAATTGTGCTCCAACCTGAAGGGGGGTAAGATTATTCCGTCTCTTACCGGAAACGTTAACCTTAACTCATCGTCTTCTGTGAAACCAAAATTTATAAAATTAATACCTGTAAAAAGAAGTGCGCGCGTTAAGACTTACTTTGTACTGGTATAGGAGGCTTCAAGTCATTGAAATTTGGTTTAACATCAGGATTCGGGCTTATATAGGGGGGCATACTACTCGCGGGGGTGAGAGGCGGAGTAGGATTGCCAGGGATTGGACTGTGTTGGTAACTCATGTTGTTCCTCATCCCAACGTCCTGCTGGAACTGGGTGGTGTTTCCGTACTGAACAGATGCGTTTCCGGTCATGTATTGTCCAGAATTTCCTGAGTGAAATTGCCCCATTGAACCCATGGAACCGTTGGGGAAATACTGTCCTTGCTGAGTATAAGGCGGTGTTGTTTGTCTCATGGTGTTGGCGTTCCGCACGGGCCCCATGGTCGCAGGTCCGAACGATGCAGTGGGGCCAAGGCTTTGCTGAGTAGGATATTGCGCCTGCTGGTAAGTAGGCTGCCTTGTTCCGTAAGTAGGGTACTGACCATTAGGATTAAAATTAGGGCTCATGGTAGGACAAGGTCCTGTGGTCGGGTAGGAAGGTTGGGACCTCTTCTGGCTCATGTGCATCGAAGGCGACGGGTACGGGGTCATCCTTCTGGGGTACATGGAATTGTTGGAAGGAGCCCCCTGCATGCTCATCTTCGGGACCAAGTTCCCCGGCATGCTGCCCATGTTGCCGTGCATGTTGCTCATCCCCATGTTTGCCATGTTGCTCATGTTACTCATGGGATTCATGCCGTTCATGGCGCTCATGCCATTCATACCGTTCATGGGTATCATCCTTTGTTGATAGCCCTGATTGTACTGTTGATTGCTGAACTGGCTGTTGTCTTGGAGCGCCACGACGCTCGCGGTGGCCGTCGCAGTTGCCGTCGCGGCGGCGGCTACCATTGCTGCTGTGGACAGCGCGTTGCTGCCTCCGTAAGCTCCTTCCGAGCTATTCATTCCACCTCCCGCTCCATAATTTCCCACTCTATAAAATACACAATGTTACAAGTAAGTTATTTTAATAAAAGAAACAAAAAAAAATGCTAAATATCAAAGAACAACAGGACAAGCTAATTTGTATGAACACTCAAATTGAATCTCCATTTCAAAACAAGCGCAAAAGAATTTTTTTTAAAAATAAATTATTATGCCTTCGGAAATCGATTGTACCCATTAATACTATCATCCAAAAGAGATGGGCGGCGTTGCTAAATCTGAAATTAGAACCTTTTTCAAATTGCTTTTTATGGTCAAGGTCAATTTCTTTAAAACCGTTGTGTTACAAGAAGTATCAAAAATCTGCATCGGATTTTTAGGTTTTCTTTTCTTTTGAGAGAAAAAATCTGAAAACCTAAAAAGTCCAGAGAGGGGCTGCTTTCGTTTACTGAATTTGAAACTCTGAATTTCTAGAAAATTAAAGGCAGGCTTCCAAATGAAAATTGAAAGCCATAAGCTAGAAGGAAACTGGAGCTTGGAGGAGTAAAGTGGAAAACAATATCGAGGAGGGGGGGATGATTATGAATATATTCACAAAACATATAATTTTGCGCCTTTCAAACAACTATAAAATAAAATGGGCCGCCCCCGAAAAACGAAGTAAAAAAGTCGGGGAGAACACCTTGAAAGAAAAAAAGGACGAAACTTCCTGTATTTCCTTGACTAGACTTAGGACAATTTCGGACGTTGCTATGGTTGTATACATAGCCATGGCAATGCCTAAAATTGCCCTAAGTCATAAGCAATTGATTACTAGATACTATTACACTGGAAGAAAAAAATGAAAATTTTCCATAAACCGGAAAAGATCTACAATTCAGTAAAAGATCTAGAAGCTTTTAGACTTCTTTTAGTTTAAAATAGAATCCGGAAGTGAAGCACTTTTCAACAGGCGATGATCAGGGATGCCAAAATAAATTAGGCCCAAAAAATATAATTCGCAAAAAGATATTGAAACTCCTCCTCGATGAGGATGTTTAGAATAAGCATCAAAGTACATACGTTTAAAACAACACTAGAATACAATCATGTAGACCTCGGAATAAAACAGTGGTTTTCAAACTGTCGATTTACACGAAAATTCCCCAGAAAAAAAAATTGTTACGTATGATAACAGAATTATGAGAAATTTGAATATTTCCTTCTTTTTTTTTTTTGAAAAGTCGACTTGTGGAACTTCCTAAAGAGAGGACTGCAGCAAATCGTTTGAAGACCACTGGAATCGAAACAACAGGAGAAAATAAATTGCAGCTAAAATAAAAACGCCTTACGTCTTAAAACTAAATCAAATTAGCCGAAGTTTACGTTCAAACAACTGTCGTCATTCATCAATCAGAATTTTGTAACTGGCAAATATCGCGCTGCATTGGCTTCTGATCGACTTAAAAATAGAGCCAAAGTGTGCGAAAATCAATCTAAATTTAAAGTTTATTGTGAAACTGAAACCGCTCTAAATTTAATGTGGAAGGGAACTTTCCATTTTGTACGCCATCTTCGGGCCGATGCATTTGCCAAAAAAAATTGTTATAACCAAGCAAAGCATCAGCGAATATACCAGAATTTTCTCCACCATGTTAAAAGAACCAAAAAGCTTTACTTTAAAATTCATCTTAAATAATATCGCTCCTTATTTTAATTTGATTTTTTGATTTCAAGAGGTGTTTACAAAATTTTGTTTAAAAAAAAAAACCAACTAAATAAACATCATTGCTCGAAAATATAAATTTATAAAATTCTAAATATTGCACGAAACAAAAAGCAAATGACGTCATGAATTAAAATATCGAAGAAAAGTAGAAATTAATCCGCGCTTAATTTTAAAACAGTGTCGAATGCCAAGTATGGAGACATCTTAGAATGAGTAATGTGTGTACATTCTACTTTCAAAATGGCTTGGCTTTTAAGGGAATAGTGTCACAGGCATTCAATTAATCTACAGCTTTTGTTTTCATTGGCAAGCAAAATTGTCCTCATTGGCGAAAAATTGACAACGAAAAAAAAGTATTAAGTAAATTTACTGAATTAAATTAAATACTTAATTAATTATCAATTATTTATTTATGAAAGTGCGTGCAAATGTTATATTAAGTTGTGCTGCAGCTGGTTTTTTCTTTTAATTCCTGTTGGTGAAAACAAGCGCGCTTTTATGGACCAGGCTGTACGCATTGTATTGACGATTCGGCCGTGTTAGTTGAGTTGCCTACATTGAGGCGTACAACCCTCCAGTTTAAACGTGATTTTAAACTGTCTCTTGGCGCGCGCGCGCCCGCGCCCGCGCCTCTTCATGAGACAGGGTGTTCCAAAATTTAACGCACCGAACTTAAAATGCGATTAGAGAATCTCTAAATACCAGAAATGTCACGTTAATTTAAAAGTCTTCCGTTAGATTTTTGAGAATTCAATTCAATAAGTTCGGAATTAAAAAAAAAAGCTTTAAAAGGAAGGTTTCTAAAACAATGCAGTGATCAAGAATGCCTGAAATTCTCCTTCAATATTAATATTTATCTTTTTATTGTCCGTCCTTCTGACCAACTGATTTTTTTTTCGTGGGGAGATTTTGATTTATACTGGGTGTCTCATAACCTACGGAGGAGATTAAAAGATTAGCTAGGGGAGATCAAATTAAAGAGTCTTTCTTAATAAATTTTTGGTAAAAACGCAATAACTAAAAAGTTACAAGAGTTTAAAGTGAAATTAATTAGCAAGCAAAAGTTACTCCCTGTAGTAATATTTTACGCTTTAAAATCAAATTTGAGGCATTTATGAGTTAATTGGTCACTAATTTACAATAAACAACTGTTTTAAAAAAAGTAGTTACGTTACAGTTATGGCTATTTTATTTTTTCTTCTAATGTCCAAAAACGGGTTTTCATG
The DNA here is from genome assembly GCA_036172665.1 of Prosopocoilus inquinatus. Classification (NCBI taxonomy): domain Eukaryota; kingdom Metazoa; phylum Arthropoda; class Insecta; order Coleoptera; family Lucanidae; genus Prosopocoilus; species Prosopocoilus inquinatus. The sequence continues at coordinate 7,659,559 of CM069871.1, read as the reverse complement.
TCGTTGTACACCGCCTACTAATTAAAAACAAAACTAGGAAACAGATTAACATAGACATTTTATGAATGGTAGTTATGATAAATTTAGAGTTTATTTAATAATAAAGTTGCATTTTGTGAAGTAATTTTTATTACTTAAGAAGCTACAGGTGTAAATTAAAGAAGAAATTAAGAAAGTTAAGCTGCTGTAACTTTCTTATTATCTTATCCCCCTCCTCAAAATGGAACATATTAGTAAGTTTTTAATTTCAGCCTCAAGCTTAAATAGCAAAAAAAAAACATATTGCGGTTTCCAAAAAAAAATTATTTTTTCCGGTCACTCCTTGTCGTTTTGAAGGGGTGAAGGAATTAGCAAGTGAGAACTGTCGTTTTTGTGAACCAGACTGTGTATTCACGATGATTCACCTATTGCGTAAGTTGAGTTGCCTACATTTAGGCGTACGACCGTCCAGTTGAAAAAAAAAAGTGTTTTCAGGGTAAAGTATTTTCTGCCGCCGTACGACAAGATATCTTTTCATGCGACCGTCCTACAGGGTGTTTCAGAATAAATTAAAAACTGATTAATTCAAAATTTCGAAATAACGGTTGGTATAACCGAAAAAGCGCCTTTGGGGCGGGGCGTAACACTTTCGAGTTTAAAAAGAGTTATAAAATACGAATTTTGACAGAAAATTTCTGCAATTCTTTCAAAAAATAATTTCTGATTAATTTCTTTTATCGATATCGGCTGAATTTGGCAATCCTTACTTCATTTTTTATTGGAATTGGAATACTATAGTGAAAACAATCGCTTTTTTACGAGGTCTGGAGATAATTCAGATAATCGGATGTTAGTGGAGTTGCCGACATTTAGGAGTATAGTCAAAACGCTCACTGTACGAGGCCCTACAGGGTGTTGCAGGATTAACTGATCGAATTTAAAATATATAAGTATCATATATATATACATTATAAGTATTTGTCAAAACAGCATGAGTCTGACGTCATCATTCACTAATGACGTGCAACGGAATGTAGCGCGCCTTGCCTGTACCAATTATGTTCCACTACACAAAATGACAATTTTTAAAACTGACACCAATCATTTATTTTTTTACAACATTTTTAAGTTTATGTCTAAAATAGTTATTTATAATCTAACGGGTTTCCAATAATTATTGCAATCCAGGTTGGTTGTGGAATCAAACATGATTGTTGATTCTAACTCGTTGAATCGACGTCTCAAATACTGACTGTCAAACGATAAATAATTCCTTCTGTACGTATTTTATGTTTTATTGCAATTTGAAACAATTAAATTAATTAAAAACGTTTGATTCCATAGACACCTAGGACTACAATAACTGTTGGAAGATTTATCGTCGGTAATTGAGGTATCTCTTTTTTTTTGTTTCAACCTTGGTTGTTCCCCCGCCAAGTATTTTATTTATTTTATTCTTGGTTCTCCGAATCAAACAAGAGCGGAGGTTGCGTTTCTAAAGCGCCCGATAGCATCGCTATCTTGTATGGACGTCGGCGTTATTTGAGTTGCCTACCTTAAGGCGCATAAACTCGTAATAAAAACGTGACGCTAAATTATGGCAATTTTTATTTATACTGGGCAAGATGACTAATTGTAAATGAGGACGACTTTAAAAAACATTGATTAGAAGCGATTATCTCAAGTGCGCGCGAAAATGACGCTTGAACTATTTAGGAATCTTCGAAATATAAAAAACGAAATTATTGAGATAAAAAAAATTATTGGTTAATGTCATCGCTCTCGATTGTTTGTGAGTTTATCGAGTTCAAATTCTCTAATTTTCTTAAGGATTTTCGAAAATGGGTTTATTCGATAAATTATCTATCTTTTTTCGTTTTTGGGAAAGTCTGCTTTGAATTTGGCCAGTTATACCTGCGACATCCTATATCTACACACGCCAGCGTTGTTTGAGTTGCCTATCTTAAGGCGCATAAACACGTGATGAAAGTGTGACTCTAAAGTATGTTAATTTTTATTTATTCTTGGCGAGATTTTCTTATTACGCAAAACCATTTTGAATTTGGTCAGTTATACTTGAGACATCCTATATCTACACACGCCAGCGTTGTTTGAGTTGCCTATCTTAAGGCGCATAAACACGTGATGAAAGTGTGACTCTAAATTATGTTAATTTTTATTTATTCTTGGCGAGATTTTCTTATTACGCAAAACCATTTTGAATTTGGTCAGTTATACTTGAGACATCCTATATCTACACACGCCAGCGTTGTTTGAGTTGCCTATCTTAAGGCGCATAAACACGTGATGAAAGCGTGACTCTAAAGTATGTTAATTTTTATTTATTCTTGGCGAGATTTTCTTATTACGCAAGTCCATTTTTTTGCCTACCTTAAGGCGCAGCGGAAATTGGAGAAAAAAATATAATTTTTGTTTTTTTTTTTTAAATCGAACACCCTGTATATTGTTTGCTAAGATGAAAGATCATCATTTTTCTGATTTCAAAAATATATAATAGGTTGATGTTTGGAAGAGCCGTTACTGAGGAATATTTGAGGTTAGAATATCAATGAATTAACGTTTAAAATATTAAGGCGGCCTGGAATTTTGTTTTTTTTTATTTTTTTATTATTAATCCATTGTGTTGGGTTTCCCGGTAATCGAATTTCTATTGTTTCTTTTTTTGATAACTAAAAATAGCCATTTAGAACTTTTGTAAGCACCTTTCCAGGCCTTCTTGATTTTTTAAAAAACGTCATTAGGCTGATATTTTAAACTTAATTATATCACGAACGACACCTCCAAATGTCAACTTATTATATGTTTTTGAAATCGGGAAAATATGGTTTTTTATATTAGCAAACAATATACAGGGTGTTCCATTTAAAAAAATAAATACTGTATTTTTTTCTCCAATTTGCGATGCGCTTTTGTTTTATCTGATAACTCTAAAATGGGCATAAAACCATACAACTTTTGTATTTAAAGTTTTTCTCTAGCTCCTTAAATAAATGCTCTGGGTAGGGTGCAAAATATAAAAAGAAAAACCTGTACCTACAGACGTCGGTGTTGTTTGAGTTGCATACCTTAAGGCGCACAAACACGTAACCGGAAAGCGTGACGCTAAATTATGTTAATTTTTATTTATACATGGCAAGATGACTTTGCAAATGAGGATGACTTTAGAAAACATCGATTAGAAGCGATTTTCTCGAGTGCGCGCGTGAAAATGACGCTTTAAATTCTTGAACTATTTTGGAATCGTCGAAATATAAACGGAATCACAGACGTAACTTCGAAACGGGGATTGCGCTAAGATAAGAAAATTACATATTAGTTTAATCTCATCGCTCTCGATTATTTCTGGGTTTTAGACTATCGAGTTTGCTTTCGAATGAAGGTCTTAAGGATTTTCGATTGTTTGGTAAATTATCTGACGCAATTCAATTACGCACCTGCCGATTTCAAAACGCGGCCCGATATATTTATAGCCCCCATCAAAATAAACCCCACAGAAAAATTAGATCGTGATTCACGTCGCACAAATATTTGCGATTTTCGATCTCGTTTTCTATAAATACCAGGGCTCCGGCTTTTATCTAAACAATTACATAGTATCTACATGTGTGTGTGTGTGTATTGTTCGAAAGCGATCTCCTCCTAAGCGTTCGCCAATCAAATAAACAATCCTTCAAGCTCCTCTTCTGCCTCAATCAGAAAACGGAACGGAAAACTCTCTCACGCTTCCCGGCAATTATCGCCGCACGTTTTAACCCACAATGCGCCAAAACTATATAATAACGCGTAAAATACGTTAAACAACAAAGGGCCTCCACCATTCAAGCCGAATCATATTTGAATCGGTTGATTCTGTGGGGTGCAGAAAGCTCGCTGCCGCTTGCTAACCGGTGGGTACGGCTGCGAACAATAATAACTGCCGAGCGGGGCGACTGTCGATTGTCACGGGAACATAACAAACAGGGAGTAGGCAGTGATGTGACAAACAAAACACTAGCGATAGCGTATTGGCTGCAGAGAGGGATTGTATTGAGCCGTTCTTGTCGGCAACATTTGTGTTATACCCGCGTATTAATAATGTTGAGCGAGCGAGCGAACGCAGAAACTATCTACCCCCTTGCATTAATAAAAAAAAATCTCTCTCTCACGTTAACTAACCCCTATTATATACCTGAATATTTTAATATTTGAAATGCGCTTGTTACTCGATTTTTTTGGAACAGACTGTAGATAACTTTTTCAGAATTACATTTTCTTCTCTGTTGTTTTGTCGAAACGTTCGTTTTTTGTTTTATTTTCTTGCGAATTCTTGTGTACTATACACCTGAATATTTTAATATTTGAAATGCGCTTGTTACTAGATTTTTTTGGAACAGACTGTAGATAATTTTTTCAGAATTACATTTTCTTCTCTGTTGTTTTGTTGAAAAGTTCGTTTTTTGTTTTATTTTCTTGCGAATTCTTGTGTATTATATACCTGAATGTTTTAATATTTGAAATGCGCTTGTTATTCGATTTTTTTGGTACAGACTGTAGATAACTTTTTCAGAAGTACATTTTCTTTGTTGTTTTATTGAAACGTTCGTTTTTTGTTTTATTTTCTTGCGAATTCTTGTGTATACCCAAAAATCCGATCTTCCCGACTGCCGTCTCTTCTTTTGTTTTAGTTTTTAGTCTTTTTTTTGTTTGTTTCTCTTTTTCTTTCCAAATTATTTTTGTATACTTTCCAGTTTTACATCTTTGTCCGACAAGTTAAAAAAAATGCTGAATATTTTAATATTTTTTGAGATGTGTTTGTGTGGATTTTTTTTTTCTTGGAACAGACTGTACAATTTTTTTTTTTAATATTTTGCACCCTGTCTAAAGGATTTATTTTAAGAGCTAGAGAAAAAGTTGTAGGGTTTTATGTCTATTATCTTTTAGAGTTTTGATAGGAAACAAAAGCGCATAGGAAATTGGAGAAAAAAAAAAAATTTCCGTTATGTTTTAAGGGAACATGCTGTATATTGTTTGCTAAAATGAAAGATCATATTTTTCTGATTTCAAAAATATACAATGTGTACCAAAAAGTTTTATGCAAATGGAGAAAAAGTTTATCTTACATTTCACAAAAAAAATTCATAAAAAGCTCTGCATGACTTGCAGATCCATAATCACGTACAAAATTTTTAAAAAATTGGCTGGAATACAGGGAAAATAAAAAAATAATGATTTGGATGAAGAGCAAACTGTATTGGAGAGCAAAATGTTCATTGAAATTCTTTTGACATTTGTTATTAGATATTCCAAAGCAATCTATCAGTAACATAAAATAAGGCGCTTATTATTATTATTTTTGGTACACACTGTATAATGTGTTGATATTGAACGAGTAGTTTATGAGATATTTGAGGTTAGAATATCAATGAATTAACATTTAAAATATTAAGGCGCCTGGAATTTTGTTTTTTTTTTGTTTTTTTATTATTGTGTAGGGTTTCCAGTATTCGAATTTCTTCTGTTTTTTATTTTTTCTAACTAAAACAGCCATTTAGAACTTTTATAAGCACCTTTCCACACCGTCTTGATTTTTTAAACGTTTAAAACAATATACAGGGCGTTCCATTAAAAAAAAAAAAAAACAAAAATTGTATCTCTTTCTTCAATTTGCTATGCGCTTTTGTTTTTTCCGATAACTCTAAAAGATAATAGGCATAAAACCCTAAAACTTTTGCACTTAAAGTTTCTCTCTAGCTCCTGAAATAAACCCTCTGGATAGGCTGCAAAATATAAAAAAAACCCTGTACATTATTTTTTTTAGAATTCTTTTCTTCCGGACAGTGCTTGTTGTTTTATCGAAACGTTCGCTTTTTGTTTTATTTTCCTATGAAAGAAAAATTCAGTTTTCAATTCAATAAACCGATCTTCCCGACTGCCTTTTGTTTTGTCTGAGTTTTCTCTCTCTCTCTCAAATAATTCTTGTGTACTTCCAAGATTTTCATCTTTGTTCGACAAGTTAAAAAAAATGCTGAACATTTTATAAGTTGAAATGCGCCCGTGTTTCCATTTTTTTTTTTTTTTTTTGGAACAGACTAGATTAATTTTGTAGAATTATTTTCTTTTGAACATTGCTCTCTGTTTTATCAAAGCGTTCGTTTTTTGTTTTATTTTCTTCTGCAAGGAGAATGAATTCAGTTTTCAATTCTATAAACCGATCTTCTCGACTGCTTTTCTTGTTTTTGTCTGGATTTTAATTTTGGGTTTTTTAAAGTTTTTTTTTCTTTAAGTCCTTTTTGTTAAAAATAGGGGGCGAATCGATGTCCCCTCCCCTGCCAATTGTCTTTCCTTTGTCTTTTAAATTATAAAGTTCCCAATCACAATCGTTCTTTGCTTCTCGCTCTCTCGTCAGCTATTTAAGTTTCAAGTTTGTTTTTTAGATCGTTTATAAAAAAATCTGAAATCTATTTTGTATATTCTTTTGTTTATTTCCTTAATATTTCAATGAAGCGATTCACTTTTTTGTTTTTGTTTTGTTTGTTTGATTGTTTTTTTAAACTTCTGCAAATTGATTCTCGTGATTATCTTTTTTTTTCTCATCACGATCCTCCTTTGCTTCTCGTCTTGTTCGAGTTGTAAATTCTTTTTTTTTTCTTAAGTTACATATTCAAAGGTCTTTCAATATTTGTTGTTTTTTTTTTGTTTTAGAAATGTCGGATAAAAAAATAAATACATAAAGAAACGAGTCGAGTAACGTCGATGTTTCTCTTTTGCTGATTTCATTTTGTTCTCTGTTTCTCACTTTTCCATTTTGCTAAAGATGGGGGAGGGGGGGAGGGCAAACCGATCAAACGAGAATCTTTTGTTTTTCATTTATAAAATTCATCCCATCACAGTCGTATGTTCTCTTGTTAATATAGTCAATTGCAGTTTTTTTTAATTATTCAGATTTTTGTTTACAAATTAAAAAAAAAATGCTGAATATTTTTAATGTTCCTGTGTAGTTTGTATTTGTCCCTCTTTTGTTTTTCATTCATTTTTTTTTCTTAAGCAATAGGTAAGTAAATCCAGCCACCATTTTTGCAAACCGTTTTTCTTTTCTTTTTATAAAGCTCCAGTTACGATCATCACTTGCTTTTTGTTTGCAGTTTTAATTTTTTTTTTAAATTTTATTTTCGTTTGTGTGTTTACAAGAAAACTGTCCGATGTTTTTTTGTATTCTCTTTTAGTTTATTTATTTATTCTTTTTGAAAAGAGCTTAGGCTTCATTTTAGCAAATTTATCTTACATTTCTCTATTTGTTTATTAATTTATTCTTTTTGAAAAAAGGTTAGGTTTCATTTCAGCAAATCCATCCTGCATTTCCCTTTTTGTTTATTTATTTATATTATCCTTTTTGAAAAGATCTTCATTTCAGCAAATCGCTCCTTGTTTATTTATTTATTCCTTTTTGAAAAGAGGTTGGATTTCATTACAGTAAATCGATCGTCGTTTGTTTCGACGATCGTCATTTCTCTTCCATTTCTAATTTGCACATTCTTTTATTTTCTTTAAACGTTTCATTTTTGTTATTGCGTACGATTTCTCATTTTTGCAAATCTCTGATTCACACTTCGTTTTTAACAAAACCAATTAACGAACTAGTTTGTGTGTTTTTTTTTGTTTGTATTGTTTTCTATGTATATACAAAATAAATTCTGCTTCTTTCCAAAGAAAAATGTATTTGTGTTGTTTTTTTTGGGGCAACTTGTACATAAAATTGAGTAATTAGAAAGAAAATGTTTTTTTTTGTAGGAACAGGCTGCACATTGCTTTAATTCGAATTAAACTCGACGCACGCACAGTCAAGAATTAAAATAATGTCTCCCTAATGAAAAATTAAATTGTAACCACTCTAACGAGTAAGCGGCTTTTGCTAGGCCTTCTGCTTATTACGATGATCTGAATAGATAAGATCAGGCATTTATTTTAATTTTATTTCTGAGTATACAAATGTACTACAAGTTTATGAACATGCTGTGTATCTGTTTGGCTTTGACTACGATTGTGTTGTGACTTTCTGAGACGGAGTTTGCTTCTCTCATACTAAAAATAAGAATAAATTAAATCAGCCCCAAATAAAAAGAAAAAAAAACTCAAAGGCGTTAGTTTTCTTGGAACAATTAACTTCAAACAAATTTTGAAATTCTTTGAAGTCACTGTGGTAAAAACTACTCACATTAACTGACATGTCTATGCCATACTTTTTTACTAAGTTACTAACACGTTCACATTTTTAGAACGTTCTGTATTTGTCGTAGTAAAATTTTACTTATGAATTGAATTCGATCACGTGACTTACTAAATAAAAAATGAAAGGTTATTAACCTCATATACTTTTTAATGAACGAATGTTTAGAATTTAATATTAAATATTTTTAGAACACGCTGTATATACGATGTTTTAGTAAATTTGTTTAATTTAGACTTCGAATGCGATTAGGTACAGGAACTTGCTGTAATGAAAAATGCAAAAATTCCTTTTTTTTGGAACAAACTATAAATTTGACTTGTCTCCCCCCTTAGGGGGAGGGGGTTCATTCAAGTTTGCCTACCCGAGTCTTCGTCGAGATTTAAGAATATGTGAGAAAAGGCTGACGTGATGCGCCGTGTCCTTGACGAAGCCACAATCAGCTTTTGTTTATTTCGTTCTAATCTTTTTAAACAATTGCAAATATTTGTACTGCAGGAATGAGTTTTTTTATCTCGTAAATATTATTATTTACAGACGGGATATTTCTGAACGAGATCTGAAACACTTTTTTTTAGAACGTACTGTATATGTTTTAAACAAAAAAAAAACCTTATATGTCTTTAGTCTGAGAGTGTTTAAAGCTTATAAGTAAACTTCAGTCCGAATCAGTAACAGGCAATCGAAATTTTATTAAAAAATTGGACGTTTTTAGTTTTTGAGGGTTTAATAAATATAGCATGTATTCAAAAATAAAAAAAATGATAAAAATAGAATTTTTATTATACAGCGAATAATAATTAATTGCATTAACTTTAACAAATACATAAACGAGATCCTTATGTGTGGACCCTGTATATGGCAGCAAATTATACAGGGTATCTTATAACGAACGGAGGGGGCAAGAAGGGCAGCTAGGGGCCATCAAAGCAAAGCTTTTTTCTTAATAAATTTTTGATAAAAACTTAAGACTGTTTTGCATTGACATTTTATTCACGAATTAAATCATGACGTCAAAGGAATTCGTGAATTTCTTTGACGTCAAATTTGGTGAGTGTATTACACTTGTCCAACTTCTTCTTATTCGTGAATTAACGGCATGTTCTATTTCTGTCAATATTTGAGTCATTGTAATGTCAGTGTAAAACACATTTTATATACAATGAAAGGTTTTCGTGAATAAATTCAAGAATAAAATGTCAATGTAAAACAGCTTTTAATAACTAGAAGGTTACGGCAAGTCAAAGTTAAATTGACTAACAAGCAAACGTTATCAAGTATTATAATAAAAATGCTTAAAATTCATATTTGAGATTCTTACAAGTTAGTTAACTAAATTAAATTATTATTATTAATATTTCCTTATTAATTTCAGCGGTAGTCAGTAAGTACCCGTCAAATTTATGAGAAATTCAAACTGCTGTAACTTTGTCAATATTGATTTTTGGTTAAAAGTTAATTAATAAAAAGTGTTTGCTTTGATCTTCTGTAGCTACCCTTCCATTCTCATCCATATACTGTGACACACCCTGTATAATATAATATTTAAATTTGAAGCGCGTTTAGATTTTTTTTCTCGAACCTACTTTATATCTATCTGTCTGTCACCCAAGTCTCATGTAATAGAAGTTTCCAGAAGCAAGAATTACTCCAGTGCTAAAAAGAAAACTTCTCGTCTCATGCGCTCCGGTCTAACAAAAATCGACTTGCACGCTTCGCCCATCTCTTACTCTACGTTCCCGTTATATTGACAGCCCTTGATTCCACCCTCCTCTGTTCTCCGTTCTCGCCCCCCTAAAACCCACTCTGACTAGGTCACCTCTGTGGAACTAAACCACCCTAATTGGACACATATTTGTTCGAATACCTGGGGTAGTTTTCAAACGTATTGTCGGCTTTAACGGATATTGCCGTTGTAAAATGTATTTTTAAAAAGGTAAATATTTATTCCGGGGCCGTAAATCATCCGGAGGTTTTCGTCCGTTTGCTTTATCTCAGAGCGGCGACGTCGTAAAGTCGAGGAGAAAAGCCAAAAAGGATTTTTGCTTGAAGTTCGAATGCGGATTTTGGCACGTCCCTTTTTTTTGTTTTGGTCGGTCAATTTTTCTTCATTTCTAAGAATCTTATTCTAAAATTTAGTCTTCTCTTGCGCTTTTCAAAATATTTCTTTTCAGTAGAAAACTCACTAAGTTGGCAAACGTCAGCAGAAATTTTAGCTTTAAATTAGAAAGCATTGGTATGACTTTTTTTTTTCAAATTTTTGAAGCAAATTAAAGTAGATAGATCGGCTCGATTTTTTCCAGAATTTCAGCTTTTTTTTTTGAAGCAAGTCAGACTTAAAAAAAATACTTTTTATTTGACATTTTGGAAATAAAATCCAAAGCCAAAGGATTCTTGTTAAATAAATTTAATTTATGGCACGAATATTTTAGATTTTGAAACATTTTTTGGGGCTTCTAGGGAATTTTCACGCACAAAATTAATTGCTAGACGAATTTTGATAAATTAAAAACAAATTTTTAATTTTTTGAGGGGGCACTTTTGAAGTAATGTAGAAAACCTTCTTAAGTAAATTCAGTTGATGGCACAGATTTTTAAACTTTCGCATCAAAATACAGTTTCGAGTTATTTTCCAGATTTTTTCAGGATTTTTGAAGCAAAATAAATTGCGAGATGAATATTAATAAATTAAAATAAACTTGCTCGATTTTGTTTTAGATTTTTAAGGATTTCTCAAGCAAAATATATGACCAAATAAATTTTGATAAATTAAAATAAAACGGCAATTTCTTTCAAGCAAAACAGACAAATTTTGACAAATTAAAATAAGATGACAATTTTTTTAAATTTTTGGGGGCACTTGGTAATTAATTGCAACATAGAAAGCCAAATAGTTATTTCCAAACAAATTTAGTTAATGGCCCAGATTTTTAAACTTTTGAATCAAAATAGAGTTTCGGGTTTTTGAATCGAGTTATTTTCCAGATTTTTTTTTGAATTCTTGAAGCAAGACAGCATGCGAGATGAATATTAATAAATTAAAACAAAATTGCTCGATTTTTTCAGATTTTTCAAGCAAAGCAGACGGCCAGACGAATTTTGACCAAATTAAAATAAAATACCATTTTTTAAAATTTTTTTTGGGGGCATTTGTTAACTAATACTGAAAGCCAAAGGATTCTCCCGAAATAAATGCAGTTTACGGCACAGATTTTTAAACTTTTAACTGGAGTTATTTTACAGATTTTTTTAAAGGATTTTTCAAACAAAATAGATCGCGAGAACAAAATTGCTCGATTTTACAGATTTTCCAAGCAAAATAGATGACCAAACGAATTCGGATAAATTAAAATAAAACAGCATTTTTTTTTTATTCGGGGGGGGGGGGGGGCACCTGTTCCGTAATACAGAAAGTCGAAGGATTCTTGCTAAATAAATTCAATCAATCAAGATTTTTAAACTTTTGAGGCAAAATTCAGCAGAATTTCTTACTCGAGTTTTTCTTCAGATTTACAAAGGATTTTTGAAATAAAACAGATCGCATTCGAATCTGAATTGAATAGACGACCAGACAACATTCGATAAATTAAAATAAAACTGCCGGTACGACTTTTGGATTTTTAATAATTTTCTTGGGGGGCATTTTTGAATGAAAACCGAAGGAAATCAAATTGCCACAGTTTTTAATTTAATTTTCCACAATTTTTTGGATTTTCTCTTTAAATAAAACAAAAGACCAAAGGGCTTTGTTAAATAAATTAAATTGCGACAATTTCAGCTTTTTTTAAAATTCTTCGATTTTCTTGAAATAAAACAGTCAAGTCCAATTTTTTTTGCAAATGTTAAAATAAAACAAAAAAAATAATTTAAAATAGTTGTGGGCACAATCGATTTTCATGTATTTATTTAAATTTATGACCAGAAAAATTTGCTAAATTAAAATCTGATTTTTTGACATTTTTTTTTCTGGGCCAGACCTTTCTACGGCCAAATATTTGGGCTAGCGCGGTACCGTTAGCGACTTTCTTTTCTTTTGGACTTACCCTGGCCCAGTTTGTCTGTATCCTGTTTGGTAGCCGGGCTGAGTCTGTTTGAGGTTGTTAGCGTAAACCGGAGTCGTAGGATGTTGCGAAGGTCCGCTGGAGAAGGCTCCGTGGGGTCCGGACTGGCTGGACGAGGTAACACCCCACACGGTGGTCACGACAGACAATTGCTGTTGGGCCGTGGCGCCCGCTGGCGACCAGTCCCTGAAACAGGCCATGCTGTGTTACTTCACGTCCATCATCCACGTGAGCACACTGATTAGTCAATTTGCCGAACGCTTCTGTGCAAGTTGCACGCCGCGTGCAAAAAAATCAACCAATCCGCGGCGAGCATCGCTGGATTTTATTTTTATTTATTTATTTTTTATATTTTGCGGCGGAAATAACAGAGAGTCACTCTTGTTTAACTATTTTTCCAAAGTTTAGAAATCACAAGACTTTTAAAATTAAAAATTTTATTTTAATTTATTTAATAAGTCACCACAAGTCGATTTTATTTTAAATTTATAAGAGGAAAGGAGGGCGGCGGTCACTAAGTATTTAATTAATTTTTTTTTTTAATTTTATTTTAAATTTAAATCACGTACCCCACGCGCGCATTGCGAAAATTCTGAATTAATTTAAGAATTTATAATTTATTTTCGATTAGGGTAAAGTCCGAAATTAAGTCCACTTCCGTTGTAATTAAAAAAAAAAAAAACCGAGTCCCTTATTAATTATTAATTGTTAAAACCACAGGCACTTGCAGAAGTGTTTCACTAATTCACACTGAATAAAATTAATTATTTAATTAAGAGAGAGAGAGAGGGGGCGCGCGCACTGATTTTTAATTAATTAATTAATCAATTAATTAAAAATAAATAAATCACAGCACTAGTCACTTTTCCAAAAAAAAAAAAAAATTTTTAATTATAAAAATAATTAAAATCGAGGGGGCACTTGCACTTTATAATCCAAAGTGGTCCACACAACACACTAGTTTTAATTTCCGAAAATATATATTTTTTTTCTTCAAGTTTTAAATGAACCAACAACCATCTGAAAAAAATGTTGATTTGTTTGATAGTAATAAATGAAATGAAGTACCTATAGGAAGTATATCCCAGCATTTGAACGAAAACATAAAGAAGTGAATGTAGTATACACTTTACACGAACATTGGTGGTACTTGTGAGTTAGCACACTTGTATCATCGAGCGTGATTAGCACATACGTACGCTGCACGCGGAACGCGACGTTCAACTGTCTGCCTGGCTGTGGGAGAAACAACGGCACGTAGTCAGTCGTGGAGGGGTTCAGGGGAAGTTGACCCGAGCTCATTCTCCTCCATTCCATGCGGCCACAATATCGGTTATAGCGGGCGCTGTTGCCAGCTCTCTGCGACCGATACCGTGGGTGGAATAGCTGGCTGTCTCTGTCTGCACGCAACTTAACGAGTGGAATCGTTGTTGCTACATTCGATCTTTACACTTCGAAGTAAAAGGATAATTGATGCTTTAAGGATCAAATAAGTCCGTTCGTCCGTTCGAAAACCACCGCACGCATCTTCTTCACGTTTCTTCTTCCCCGCGCGCCGCGATGTTCACTTGTTCTCCTCCTCGCCTAATCGCACAGAACACTATTATTATTAAATGATACCTACACAAAAGTAGGTTGCATTCTCATTGAACAGTTCATGAACCAAGGTCGACCGACCACAATTAGAAACACGTGCTCTTTGGCGCAAATGATTTATTTTATTATTGAGAGGCAGAGGCAGGTTTCGATGTTTAGAAAAACAACGCGATTTTTTGTCCTAATTAAATTAGTTCCAGTGCGTAGAAAAACTTTAACAATCAGACCTTGTTACGAAGGCGTCATCAAGTCAATTCGATCTTGATCCTTACGACTTCAAACTCGTCAATTTGATTTGGTTTGGCTCAAATGACCCAAAAACTTCACTTTTTTTTTAAATTGAAGCAGACGTTCCCAAAACTTGGAAAGCCAAAGAATTTTTGTTAAATAATTTTTTAGATTTTTGGAAAAAATTTCGGGCGGGGGGGGGAAGGTTCTTTGGGTCTTGCAACATAGATTATTACACACAGATTTTGATATAAATTAAAATAATATGACTGGTGGGAATGCTTAATTTTAATTTTTTGTTGAAGTCGAGAATCACTTCTATTTGGATCAAATGACCCAAAGTTTTTCTATTCTGTTTTTAAATTGGAGCCGACGTTCTAAAACTTTTTGTTAAATAATTTTTTAGATTTTCGGATCATTTTTGGAGAGGAATTTTCAAGCAACATAGATTATGACGCAGACGCAGCTTTCGATGTTCAGAAAAACAACGCGATTTTTTGTCCTAATTAAATTAGTTCCAGTGCGTAGAAAAACTTTAACAATCAGACCTTGTTGTGAAGGCGTCATCAAATCAATTCGATCTTGATCCTTACGACTTTAAACTCGTCAATTTGATTTGGCTCAAATGACCCAAAAACTTTCTTTTTTTTTTTAATTGGAGCAGACGTTCCCATTACTTGGAAAGCCAAAGAATTTTTGTTAAATAATTTTTTAGATTTTTGGAAAACTTTTCGGGCGGGAGGGGGGGAGTTCTTTGGGTTTTGCAACATAGATTACTACACACAGATTTTGATGCAAATTAAAATAATATGACTGGTAGGAATGCTTGATTTTTAAATTTTTTTTGAAGGCGAGATCACTTTGGGTCAAAAATTCAAATGACCCAAAGCTTTTCTTTTTTCTTTTCAAATTGGAGCAGAAGTTCCAAAACTTTTGTTAAATAATTTCTTAGATTTTTGGAGCATTTTTGGAGAGATTGTTTCTTCAGATTTTAAGGAATTTTCAAGCAACACAAATTACGTCGCAGACGCAGCTTTCGATGTTTAAGAAAAACAACGCGATTTTTTGTCCTAATTAAATTAGTTCCAGTGCGTAGAAAAACTTTAACAATCAGACCTTGTTGTAAAGGCGTCATCAAGTCAATTCGATCTTGATCCTCTTACGACTTCAAACTCGTCAATTTGATTTGGCTCAAATGACCCAAAAAAATTGGTTTTTTTTTTTTAAATTAGAGCAGACGTTCCCAAAACTTGGAAAGCCAAAGGATTTTTGTTAAATAATTTTTTAGATTTTTGGAAAACTTTTCGGGCGGGAGGGGGGGGGTTCTTTGGGTTTTGCAACATAAATTACTACCCACAGATTTTGATACAAATTGAAATAATATGACTGGTAGGAATGCTTGATTTTTAATTTTTTTTGAAATCGAGAATCACTTTTATTTGGGTCAAATTCAAATGACCCAAAATTTCCTTTTCTCTTTTCAAATTGGAGCAGACGTTCCAAAACTTTCTGTTAAATAATTTCTTTGATTTTCGGAGCATTTGCGGAGATTTCTTCTTCAGATTTTAAGGAATTTTCAAGCAACAAGCAACAAGTTTTATTGTCCTAATTAATTAGTTCCAGTGCGTAGAAAAACTTAAACAATCGGACCTTGTTGTCAAGGCGTCCTCAAGTCAATTCGATCTTGATCCTCTTACGACTTCAAACTCGTCAATTTGATTTGGCTCAAATGACCCAAAAACTTTCGTTTTTTTTTTTTAATTGGAGCAGATGTTCCCAAAACATGGAAAGCCAAAGGATTTTTGTTAAATAATTTTATTAAATTTTTGGAACATATTTCGGGCGGGGGACGGGGGTTCTTCGGGTTTTACAGAATTTTCAAACAACATAGTTAACTATACACAGATTTTGATATAAATTAAAATAATATGACTGGTAGGAATGCTTGATTTTTAAATTTTTTCGAAATCGAGAATCACTTTTATTTGTATCAAATGACCCAAAGCCTTTCTTTTTTCTTTTGAAATTGGAGCAGACGTTCCAAAACTTTTTGTTAAATATTTTTTTAGATTTTCGGAGCATTTTTGGAGAGATTTCTTCTTCAGATTTTTTATGAATTTTCAAGCAACAAATATTACTACACAAATTAAAAAAAATTAAAATAATACGATTGGTACGAATACTTGATTTTTTAAAATTTCTTTTTGAACATTTATTTCTCAAGCAAAGTAGAAACTCAAATAAGATGATTCTTGTCTTGTTAAATAAATTTAGCCTATGACGCAGTTTTTTTTTCGATTTTTAAAGCAAAATACAGCGGAGTTCTTGACCTGATATTCTTCGAGACTTTTAAGGAATATTCAAGCAAAATAGATTAATTGAGAAATTTTGAGTCAAGTCAATTCGATTTTGACCCTTGCGATCGTTAATTTGATTTGAGTCAAATAACCCAATTTTTTTTTCCTTTTTAAATTGGAACAGACGTTCCAAAACTTTTAGAAATAAAATAGAAAGTCGAAAGATTTTTTTTTGTTAAATGTTTTTTTAGATTTTTGGAGCATTTTTTTTGGGGTGGAGTGGGAGGAGGTTCCAGCGGAGTTCTTGACTTGATATTCTTCCAGAATTTTAAGGAATATTCAAGCAAAATACTTAAGAAATTTTGAGTCAAGTCAATTCTTTTTTCTTTTTAAATTGGAGCAGATGTTCCAAAACTTTTGAAATAATATAGAAAGCCAAAGGGTTTTTGTTAATTAATTTTTTGGATTTTGGAGCATTTTTTTTTGCGGGGGGGAGGGTTCTTCAGACTTTCATGCAACATGAATAACTACACAAATTTTGATAAATTAAAATAATATGACTGGCAGGAATGCCCAATTTTTATTTTATTTTTTGTACATTATTTCTGAGGTAAAACGAAAACTAAAAAAGATTCTTGTCTTCTTAAATAAGTTTAATGTATGACGCAGATTTTTTTTGGATTTTTGAAGCAAAAGACAGCGGAGCTCTTGATTTCAAATTTTTTTCCATTTTTTTAAGGAATTTTCCAGCAAAATACATTACCAGATAAATTTTGATAAAATAGAATTGCGACGACTTTTTGAAATTTTATTTTTTTTCTGGCATTTCTGCAGGAACATTGCTAAATAACTTAAAATGACACAGATTTTCTTTAGATTTTTCCAGCAAAGTAAAGCAGTCTTTTGGCTCGAGTTTGTACTTGATTTTTAGATTTTTAAAATTTTTTTTTGTGTCATATTTTAAGTAAGAGTAATTTTTCCTAAATAAATTAAATTGGCACAAATTTTGTAAATTTTTGCAACAAAAAATAAAGCAGTTTTCTTTGCTCGATATTTTTCCCTGATTTTTAAAGGATTTTTCAAGCAAAAGAGATGGCCAGACGAGTTTTGATAAGTTTAAATAAACTATTTTTATTTTATATGTTTTAATTAAATTAGTTCTGGTGCGTAGAAAAGCTCGAACAATTAGGTCTTGTTACCAAGACGTCCATTCGATCTCGATTCTTACGGTTTCGAAGTCAAGAATCAATTTTATTTGGGTCAAATGACCCAACATTTTTCATTGGAGCAGACGCGCGACTTTTCAAAACTTTTTCTATCAAACAACTTACAACAGTTGAATCTGGTTTTTCTTTAAACGAGGCCACACAAGTAAAATTGGTTTAATTAAGGCAAAAAATTCCTTTGAACTTGGAGATGGTCGGGTAGAGACGATTCCCAAAGTTGGTCCAATGAACAAGGAATTGGATTAGTTCAGAATAACTAAAACTAACGCCATCCCTCATTTCTAAAAAGAGAAGTCCTTTTCACTTCGTTTTCTTGCATTGGATGGACGACCTTTCCAACGCATCTTAATGGGATTTATTTACTTTCCGGTCTGAATTGTAGTATATAATATGTTTTAATCAGACCTATTTCTTTCATTTAGGTATGTACATTATGTTCCAGGTATTCTATAATATCCCCTTTGTCGGATTTAAAAATTAATTTCTTTAAATTTCTTTACATTACGAGGTGTTTTTCGAGGACTTTCAAGAAAACACTGAATCACAGAATCTTTTCGGGAGTCGGGAGTACTGAAGTCTTTCTTCACAGGAAATTTATTGTTAAATATTTCCAGGTTTCATTAGTAATACCTTAAACAAATTTCTCATCACGAAATCTAAATACGAGATTAGCTACCAGACAGCGGCGTACTTTGGTAAACACATCCCCGATTATCTTGCAGGAACATGTTATCGGGTATGAGTCATCAATCACATTAACCAACAACTGCAAATGAAGGAACGTTTCTTAGTAGAATACTTTCGTTTTATCTCTTGAAAATTTTTTTTTGTGTAGACCATCAGCTTTTATTTTTTTTATTTTCAATTCGAGAAAAATCTCTTCAAAACTTTCGTAACTCTTATGGTAAGGTATGGTAAGTGTACTTTTCTTACACATATCTCGCCTTCTTCTCTTGACGATATTACAGTGCGACCAAACGCAGCTGCTTGTTAGGACCAACAGTTCAAGTGGAGCCTCCCTACGAACCGATTGCGTCGCCTGCACAATACACAAATGATTAGTTACAGGGTTTCCCCACAGCAGGTAGGTAGAGGGAATACTGAAAACTTTGCGAGTATAATCCGACGGTTAATTTATTCAAAGCGTCGGTAATTACCGGCTCTTTCAGACGAGGCGATCGCAACTTCGATACCTTTTCAGGAAAATCGGGCCGAGGAAGGAAAAAGCAGATGGGGATGGGAATAGTTTCAGGATGGCAAAAGTTGCAACAGAAAACTTTTTCTTAAACAATAAATAATAAATAAATAAATAAGATACAGAGAGTGGTGTTTAAAATGATTACTTTACAATATCTAATCTATACAATTTTATGGAGCACCCTGTATTTGTGAAAAAAAATCTCTTTCTATACATGAGTTTACATTGGAGAAGACGCGTTTACTGACTCACCCTGTATATGTATTATTACAGATTTTTGGATTGTGTGTGTGTGTGTGTGTGTGTGTGTGATTTAATAAAACAGAAAGATACTACAGCAAGTAATAAGAAAGGACAACTTTAAATTAAAAAAAAAAAACAATTATCATGTGCTGTTCATAAATGATTGAAAGACGTTTGAATTTCCCGCTCAGCAGTTTATTTTCAAAGTTGGTATTAAACACATATTGTTTTCCTTACCATGACCGTTGTTTAGGAAAGTCTACAAAGGCCTGAGGTGAGCCTGAGTTCCTGATAAAGTAACAGTGAACAGTTGAACGTTTTATTTGTGGCAGAAATACCAACGTTGTAATACGAAAATTACTAAATTCAAACAACGTCTTTCAATCTATGTATCTGTTAGATCCAGCAATTTGTTTAAATCTATTCACGGTCTTAATGATTAAAATTTTGTTATTCTGCCTGCAGTATTGATTTTATAATAGTCTGGTTTGGGACCTTTTGGTTTGGGGGCTACCACCCTTTTTGACTGTTGAACAATGCATTACTGTATACACTCCTAACCGCCCTAAAGTGAGAGAGACATCAAATCACTAAATAGGCAAGGGAAAGTATTTTTTTAAAGTCAGTCAAGGTCTTTATGCAAGAAAAAATATTTACACAGGGGAATCCGCTTTACAAAACTTTGCTTAAATTATGTTTGTTTATTTTATCAAATAAAACATCATCGTCAGTGATCTAATTGCATGCGTAGCAAAAAAAATCTCAAATGTGTCTTTTTCAGTCACTGAAACCATGACGTGGTGGAGGCGTCGGAAAGTTTTTTTTCTTCTAATTTTTTTTGGAACGTACTTGGGATTATCGACTAGAATTCAAATTACCGATCACATTCTACAGTACGATTTTATAAAACAACAATTTCAGTAAAACTAATTTATGAAAGAAATTTGTAATCGTCTTTCGTGATTAATTAATTAATGGTGGAGGCGGCGGAAATCTCTTTCATAATTTATAAATAATCCTGGAATGAGAGACGCTATCTTGAAAGAAGTGAGTCAAGTTTTTTAGTCCTCGTTTTGCAATAGTGTTATTAAGGGTGGGAGATTGAAAGTATCGAAACGTCGTCAATAAAATGAATTAATTTTGGCGGTTAATTTTAATTAGACATTGTCTTAATTCAATGTTTCGGAACGAAATTTTTAAAACGAAAGCACACATCGTGGGGATACCATACTAAGGGCCGATTTTTCAATCCCAAGTTAACTATAAGTTAATTTTAACCTTTAGTTTATTGCCAAGGACACAACAATTGTCTTCGTACCTACTTGTTACCATGGAAATAAAGCGAGAGTTAAGGTTAACCTGTAATTGAAAAACCGGGCCTAAATTCAATTGTATTTTATTAAGAGATGCGCGATTTTTAAGAAAAAAAGACATAAAATATTAGGCAACATTAGATCTACCAAAAAAAAAAAAAAAAATTCATTCATTATTTAGGACAGGGGTTCCTAAATGGGTTGATGTTGATCCCCAAGCCGTCGATGGACCTGTAGGGGTCATTTGGAGGTCGGCAGTCGATTCAGAGTCGATTAAAAGATCTATTTTCTATTGTTCTATTTCGTTCCTCTGTAAATTATAGAGACTTGCCCTCGATTGAAATAGTTTTCCCCTTTTGGGCAAGAGATGGCGCTCTAAATTAATCCTGTCTCTCCTTGATTCTGTAAACGAAATAGTCCTTTTTCATTTATTAAAATTATTCAAAAATGTCAAAAAAAGTGATTTAATTTTTTGGTTTGAATCGAAAAATTTCGTTTTTAAATCATACACAGGATGTAATCGTCCTGCATGTGAGTTAGAAACATCACAAAAATCTAAACTCAATTCAAAGTCATAATATAGTTTGAAATAGGGGAGAGAGAGGGCCGAGGAAAACTTTTTGGTCCTCTAAGGGGCCGAACTTGGGAAACGCTGATTTAAGATGCATTTTTTTATATTTTTTAAAATTATTTTTACATAACAATTTGGCCACTTTCAATTAAATTAAAAAAAAAAATAAATGACAAAATTTATAATGGTAACAGATTATCAATGATTTCTTTAATTTTCAAACGTTTGTAAATGTTAGAGCCCCTTCTTACTATGATTCCTAAGAATAGGATTATATCCTAATCCCATGTGGACCAGTATTTCAGAAAATTTCTAATTTCTGTATTACCCTGAATTGCGTCTAATTTTACGGTTTCCAATAGTAATTAACATAAACAAATATTAATTACGATCTGGTTTAATTGGGTGAGTTCGATCGGCCGTAACCAAGGTCGTCTGATCTAGTAGGTGCCCGATTTGTTGAGGGGCTTAATCAGTGGCGTCCAGTTAGGAGGAAATTGTTAACAGAACAAAAAAATCGTAGCATGAAATTTTGCCAATTCATTTTTTTTGTTAAATCGTGAATCTGATTAAATAAATATTTCTATTACATGTATTATTTTATTCGTAAAAGTAAAAACAAGGATAAATCAGTTTGTTATAATTGAAAATATTTTTTTTTTTAATAATTTTGTTTCATAAGAGCTGTGCTTCATTTTATAAATTTAATCTTCTGGTGCAAGTTAAACTATTTTTGCCTTACGATTTAGAATCAAACTTTATTCTCATTTCAATTTTTGATATTTTTTTATTATTTTTACGTACCCACACTTTCTGAGCTTTTCTTTTTGAGACGCCAACTTCACACCTAGAGAGAAATGGATGCGATAGCCTTGTCCACAAAGAGATTAATTAGTATAACTAAACTTCGGGGCTGTTCATGTAAAATCGAGTTAAGTTTTGGCAGACTCGCACCTTCTCAAGTTGGTCTACCCAGACAAGTGGCGCAGCGTGAGTTTGTTTCAAGTTTTCGGCTGAACTTTTGCGTCGTGCGGGGTTCTGTTCGATTCAGCTGATGATATTTGGGGAGATATTTTAGCTATCACAAAGTGAGCAAATTTAATCGAAACTAATTTACGTAAGCTAATATCTGAAATCTTGAAAAGTTTGTTGATAACAAGATTCCGGGAAGGATCAACATTATCTCATTGTCAATGAGGAAAAGTAAAAAAAACATTTTTTAATACTCAAATAAAAATACAAACTTCATGATCATAAAGCGGTTAATTAATTTTGGGAATCCACACGCACGTACAAGTTTGCGAACAGGTACGCGGAGCCTTGGAATCTGCCAGTCGATTTTTTCCGTGTCAAGACTTTAGCAATAAGGGTAGAAAACATCTGATATACATTACTATCTCTTTGAATCTCTGATTGGGCGTAAAAGTAAAAAAAAAAATAATAATAAAATATCACTTTTGACAACCTGAGAAACATCTCTGCCTGCATGTCAAGCTGCATGTATGTCTATTTGACCGGTACGAGCTTGTGGATATCCCCTTATAGAGACAGTAGGTTGATCTTTATTGTTTTACAAACAAAACTGTCACGAAATCCCAAATAAACGATTACAATTTTAGTTAATATTACATTTCAGGGATTTTATGTATGCATGTCCTTTACATTTTAACGATCGCAATGTAGGCAGGCAGTAAGTTAAGAAAGCAACGATTAATTTGATTTGCTTGGGAGTTTTTATGATTTTAAAATTCTAAAAAAAAAATTAAATCAAATTAAAGAAAATAAATTAAATGTATTCTTAAAACAATGATCAGAAATATCTGCTGTTCGTTGCAAAATGCTGCATTAATGCACACTCGGCAATGTTCAAAACAAGAGCACAAGAAGAAGAAGAAACAGAAGATTCGATCTAATAAATAAAACGAACACGATTATATTTAAACCGAACGCCTGGAATGTTGGTAACTCTCAAAAGCCGCGTCATAATTAAATACAAATAAAACAAGGCTAAATTAAAATAATGAACGTAATATTCTTTGAATTCTTTATGCAATTAGCCCCCGCCCACTCTTCCCCCCCCCCCGCACTCAAAATAGAGAAAGTACATCATCACCGATTGTTCTTTTTAGTAAACGCAATTATTTTTAAAATCTTTTAAGAATTTTTTAAATTTTTTTTCCTAAGTTGAGTTGGGTTGGCCTTCCAATAATTGGATTTCGATTTTTTTCTTCGGAGTTTTAATTTACGGTTTACGGGCAGTTCGAACAATCTCATGGTCAACCGAACCCGATCCAACAACTGAACTCAACTCCGTTTAATCCGAGCAAAAATAAGAAACAATAAAAAGTTAAAGTAGACAAAAAATTTAAAATAATCATTTTCAATGTCCACCCAATCCATCTGAACCCAACTTAATTCCATAAAATTTTAAAGAAAGAAACATTATAAAAAGATTTTAAGTAGAAAAAAAAATTTAAAAATCAAGCTCAAGAAATTTCCAGGTCGACCCTACTCAATTGAACCCAAGCTAACTGTATTCAATTAAAGCAGAAAATTTAAAAAAATGTAAAAATAGAAAAACCATTAATCAGAAGTTCGACCAACGTCAAGGTCAACCAAATTCGACTCAACAACTAAACCCGATTCTGTTCAACCCAAGCAAAAAAATTAGAAATCAAAAAAACATTTAAAAAAATAAGTGAAAAAATTAAAGACAAAAGATTTTCAAACTCAACCCAATCTAAATGCTCTCAATTTAATTCCATTCGACACAAGTTAAAAAATTAGAATAATATTTAAAAAATTATAAGTACAAAAATTATTAAAATTTATACATGAACCTCAACAAATCTCAAGATCAACTGAACTCACCAACTTATTACATGACATTGCACTCAAATTTTCACAAGTAAAAAAAAACTTTACAAAATACTTAAAAAAAAATTAAGGTAAACAAAATGTTCAAATTTATACATTAAAGTTAAGAAAATTTTGTTGGAAATCGTTTTTGATTGCAGTGAATCCCTCGAGCACCCTTTGTACACCTGTTTAACGAAATGTTAAAATTTATACGTTGGGTTGTGATGAAGTGAAAATTTTGAAGGAATTAGCGATTATGGGCGACTTTTTCTATCGAAATTTGTCGGGAATTGGTTGTATAGAATTGGCAGCTCTGGGTCCGGGATGCCCTCCAGACACGAACGTTTACGACATGAATCGAAGAAGCGCTTCTGTTTAAATGGAAACTAGCCAATGCTGTATATTGAATACAAACGAGAAAAATCTTCAAATTAAAAAAAAAAAAATAAATCGAATTTCCCCACGACTGAAACTTTTTCCTCTTAGCGTAATCCTAAATAAATAAATTCCTTTGATTAATTACAGTTAAAACCACATAGGCCCCACTAATGAATTTATTGCGCGTTGTAAATCTAAATCGGTGACAAGTTTTTTTTAGATGGATTTAAGGCGGGACGTTTCCACAAAAAATTTATAGTAGCAAAAATGCAATAATTATGTCAACCAGCGATTGACGGTATAATAAATTTTATTATTATTATTATTATTAAATTATAGGTTATCTCCCCGCGTTTTGAAAACTTTTTACACTTTTAGCGCGGAAATTTGATTTATGACAGCTTGGAATGACCGCTGCGCGGCGCCTCAAATTCGATAATGGCGTCTTCAATTCATTGCTCCAGAGCACCCGAGAGTATCTCCGTCTCTTATTATTACACGAAGTTAAAACAAGATGGGGATACTCTGACAGGGAAACAAACAATGACAAATAACAGAATCTTTTTTTTTTTGTTTTTTGTTTTTTGTTTTGTTTAAATAAACTATGACATTACAATTACGTGTTTGTTTACCGTGCGTAGTTTTAACGATACGTTTAATACACACACACACACACAGACACACACACACTTTCAAGGATAGTGTTCGCGTCCATGTACCGACACATGTCCGCGTGTTTTAAGCGACAGGAAAAAAAATTTATCGCTCACTATAAAAGTGACATGATTCGCTGGAAACAATATAGGCGCGCGCTAAGTTTATGACTTATTTTTATACACCGTATGCAGCAGTAATAATGTTACACGTCGGTGAATTATTATCCTTTAAGTTGTTAAATTGCGAAATCGTTACGTTTAAACTTCGCTGTGAAAAACTACTTTATCGGCCTCAAGCATTTACATTGACAGTTTACGTCAAATTACTGGGAAAAAAACATAAGTGGGATTATTTGACGACTTGTTTGATAGGAAGATAATAATTGAAGTTATTGGTTTAGTTTCTTCTTTTGGGTTTTCAAACTGTACGTTTTGTTTGAACAAGATTGACAAATATGTCATCGAACATGCTGTCAAACAGTCCTGCAATGTTGCAAGCACTAACTTCGACTTCCGGAAAATGGGCTTTTATTTTTTCTTTTGTTGGACAACTTACTGCTACTACTACTACTACTACTATTACTGCTACTACTACTACTACTACTATTACTGCTACTACTACTACTAACGCTTCTTCAATTTGATTTTCCTCGATTAAATTAGCTTCATTCAGTTAAGCAACAAAAATTAAATACTAATTAATTTTTTTTATAAAAAAAAAAACTCCCGTGTTGTTTGAAATTCCATAATACATTCCTGACGAGACTTTACTTTAATTCCGGTTATTGTTCAACAAAGTGGAATTACAACGAAACCAATTAAGGCAACAAAGTCGTCATACCTACAACTTTGTTGTTGCAAAATCATAGATTACTTTTTTTGCATTAGCTATAAATTATTTTTTTTTGCGATTGCGCAATCGTCCATAGAAGCCGCCGAATAATGTCCTCTTATTAATAGCAATCGGTCGCTGATGAGGTTCCAATATAAATTTATCAGTATTTTTTTTATCATCTTTTATCGAGAAAAACCGTCGATAATCCGTAATTCGGGGAATGTTGCGAAATTGCGTGCAAATAAAATAATTGCACGCTAAAATTACTTCCTCCTCTCTTTGTCGTTTTGGGATTACTTTAATTAAATCAATTAAAAAGAACGACGCCGAAGTAAAAACGAAAGAAGAAAAAAATTAATTAAATTCTTTGATATATTAATTCGCCAAAAAATAAAATTGTTTGAAATTAAACTTTTCAAAAAATCATTGAATTAATGACAGCTTATTGAAACTGTAATGAAAATAAATAACCACCCAGTGTGTTTTTTTTTTATTATTGCTCTTGTCGAGTTGATGTCACTAAAGTAAAATCCCATTAAAAAAAAGATGCGCATGCGCCGCATTAAAAAATAAATAAAACTAAAGCAAACGCAAAAAGAAAATTGACGAAAGCGATCCGAAGGAATCAGAAACAATAAAACATTAATTGATTGATACAAGAAGGTTTGTAAGAAGCGACGAATAGCACTTGACCTTGAAGCTTGAAGAAGTTTTTAATAACAATAATTAAAAGATTAAGTAGCGATCGCTTTTTGACCTTACATTGCATTCGGATTGACGAGGCCCGAAATAGGACTGAAACAGTTATACAGAGGATCCTCTGCAATCAAAAACGATTTGCAACAAAAATAATAATAATAATCTTCTTTATTGCGTTTCTTTAACGAAAAGCGAAACGTCTACGAAAGAAAAATTGTATTGGCAAAAGCTCTGAAAACCATGTTGCCAATTTATAAAATAATTAAACATATCCGTTGATTCTTCCATTCTGTGGCGACATCTATCGTAAAATAATATGAAATTACTGTCCAAAAAGACATTCGTTGGCCATTTTACGAAAAAAAAAAAAATGACCATCGATTCCTGCCCATTTTTGAACAAAAAGAAAGCAATTGTTAATCGTAGTTTGTTGCCTTCCTTTTTAAGAACAGATAAAATAGCGACATCTTACTATCGCTTTTTGACCTAACATTGCAGTAGGATAGACAAATTGAAGCGGGATTTGCTCCTAATGAGTCCCCCATGCAAGGCGGCCATGCTTGCTGTCAAAGCATAATGAAAGATTTTAGAAAAATTTTGTGCAAATCGTTTTTGATTGCAGTGAGAACCTCGAGCAGCCTCTGGACAGCTGTTTCAGCCCTGCTTGGGGCTTCTTCAGCAGAAACGTAGCTGTCCAGAGGCTGCTCGAGGTTCTCACTGCAATCAAAAACGATTTGCACAAAATTTTTCTAAAATTCCTTTTTAAGATCAGATGTATTTTGTTTCCATGGTGATTGTGTTTTGTTTTGCTTTTTTCTTTTTTTCCTATAAACCAAAAAAGTTGAAATTCAAGTTCAAGTTCTCTTGCTGTCGTGTTTTTCGTAACTGCTCTTTATTTGTTTCCGACGCAAAAGTAAAAACGAGGTTTTTTTTTTCATCAAAATTGTCGACTATTTCTTTTTTTGTTTCTTGCATTTGCTAGACAATCGACCGTCTTTTGTTTATGTTTTTAACAAGGAAAACCGTATACGCTCGTTTCCTTTTTGCAAAAAGTTTATGCCACAGTTTATGCCAAGGCCAGTGTTGCCAACGCCAGCACGGTTAAGCTTTAACATATATTTAAATCCGAAAAAGCGAATTATTCGTGACTTCTAGTAACTTTTTAGTGATTATTGAAATTGAATGTTGGATCGCCTTTCAACAAGCAGCTGGAGAAGCCAGAGGCGATTGAATTATGAAGGGATTGAAGGAAATTAAAGTGCTTCGAACGGCGTAAGAAATAAGAGAATAAGTAAGAACGAAACGAAGAAATCGATGAGCAAAATTGAAAGAAAATAAGAAACGTTAACCAAAACATCATAACTGCAGGTTTTGACAACGTGAAAAGAAATAGCATTATAAAAAATAATATGTACAATAAAAAAAGTCACCAAAGATAACAGAACTTCGCACGCCAACTAAAATAGGCAAGCAAGGAATGTGTAGAAGAAAAATAAACAAAAGTACTTTACGAAATCAAGAAAAAAAAACAGAAGAAGAGAGGTAGAGATAAGCTGTCAATTTTAAAAGGTAGTTGAAGAAGAGGCTGGAAGGAAAAAAACAGAAGCAGAGGAGAGATAAAGAAATTGTGAACTTGAAAAGGGAGTTGAAGAAGAAATGATGAAACCAGGAATTAATTCTGTCTGGAAGAAAAGTAAACATAAATTCCGTAAATTCAACAATAAATTATTTCAAGAAAAGTAAACAAAAATTCCTAATTTGTTCTAAATTGATTAATTAATTATAAAGT
Source organism: Prosopocoilus inquinatus (assembly GCA_036172665.1). NCBI lineage: Eukaryota > Metazoa > Arthropoda > Insecta > Coleoptera > Lucanidae > Prosopocoilus > Prosopocoilus inquinatus. Next base: position 7,631,407 of record CM069871.1, on the reverse strand, counting down.
GCGTAAAGAAACCAACGTGGGTATACCGTGGGATTCTGGCTTGGGTCCTCTGTTGTTTTATAATTTATTTTAGTGCTTTGAAATATCAGTTTCCATCCACTTCCCTGTGAAAATAAAACTGGTGTGTTATAAGTGCCAACAATCAGGTGTCCTGTTTGAATCTGGTATTCTAAGAACGTTAAACAAACCAAAAATATCTGGAACTAACAAGTAAAAAATTGAGAAGCTCTCCTCTGTTTCTGCTGCTGTTAATTTTGAAGAACGATAAACGTGGCAATTAATATTCTCTTATTACGTTTGCTTCTTCTTCTTCTTTTTTTGAATATTCAGGACTTTTCCACCAGAAATTTGCTTGTTGGTTAGTGACAAATTCGGCATATTTTATTCTAATTCTTTACAATTTTCACTTTCTTCTTTACTCTTATATTTTAATCACTACAATTGTTGATGAAAATACTTTATCTTTTTGTAGATTTCATGAAGGAGTTCTTTGCTGCTGCTCCACTTCTCCACCTTCTTGTTTTTCTTCTGCTCTTACTCTTCAAACTCAGCGAACATAACCTATACGTCCTTAACATCCACGACTTAATTTGATTATTTGTTTTGTGTTTGAAGACCCAAGCTCTCATTTTTTTTTCTTCAGTTCATTGATTGGATTCGCCGATTCTTTTGCTTTCCTCCTCTAGACCTCGTTACAAGTAATGCTATTTTGCTGTCTATTCCAAAATCTATTTTTTTTCTAGTTTCCTTTTGAGCTGGACTCAATAATGAAATCTTTTTTTCTGGCGAATTTTTGATTATGGTTGATATTTCAAGCCATTCCTCTTTTTTCTGGACTTCTTTTTCCTCTTCTTCCTCTTCTTCTTCTTCGTGATCCCTAAAATATTGGAAGAGGAGACGAAACTGCCTAATTTTATTTATACCAAATCCAATTCTCAGTTTGAGGATATTAATTTGTCTTAATTAAATGACTTTTACCCAGTGGAAAGAAGAACGAAGTCTTTATTTGTTTTTTTTTTTTTCACTACAGAAGTCCCCAATAATGGGGACCGTAGGATTATCCAATAGAACAACTGTTGGCACAAAAAAAGAAGGATTATCCAATAGGGTAACTGCAGGCGAAATAAAATAACAGAAAGATGAAAGACTATAAACTTCGGACGTGGGATGTCGATGGAATTAAAATTAAGACAAGAAATGGAAGAGTAGGGCAATATAAGATTGAAATGTTGGAAGAAAGTTAAATTCCAATTCAAAAATTAGATAGCACCTTCAGAATGAAAAAAAGACGAATTTACCCAGAAAGTTAGATATGAAGAAATGGAAAGGGCAGTAAACATGAAAAATGTCGAAGCCTTTGAAGAAATGGTGGAAGAATTCAAAGGGGCATTAGGTAAGACAATGGAAGTACGTGAAAACATAGGAAGAAAATGGAATCCTTTGCCATAGAAAACAACAAAGAAAAAGAAGCAGATCAAAAAGCTTTGACTTAAAGAAATAAAAATTGAAAGAACATAAAGAATGCATTATATGGAGAAGTCTTTTAAGAACCGAAACGCACTGTACAAGTTGAAGGACGTGAAGAGCAATACCAGCCAATTTCAAAGACTGGAAAAAAAGATGGAAAATAAAACAGTGACGTTATCACAATGAGGAAAATGGAACAGGCCCAGAAATTCCAGCAATAAACAACCAGATTGGGCACGGAACGGAAACCTTGCCTGGAACTCGAAGGCACTGTAGAACCTACAAAGAAAAACTAATGGATATTGAAAGGATAGAAGCAAGTAGAACAACAAAATTGAAATCGAAATCCATCAGAAAAGGAAAACGCAGGAAAAATGAAACCAAACTCAGTGAAGACTTTTTTTGAGGGTCATGCCACCAAACTCGGAGAGAGCTACCATTCCTTCCCATTGGTTTCTTTTACGTTGCGTTTCTTTCCATTGTGTGTGTCTTAAACTACTTATGCCCCCATCGATCTCTTCCCATCGTCGGGTTTTGATTTGATACTTTCTTCCACTTCTTGGTTGTTCCCTTACTTTATTGTTCGATTCTATTTTGGTTCGGGTTTCTATATAGATGCACTCATCATGTGTTCTTGTTTATTTGGTTTTCTCTTTCATTTTTGACTTGAACACGATCCAAAAAAAAAAAAAATGTACTTGCAGGAGGTATGCAAGAACAAAAAAGACAAGGAAGGTAGACAAGTAATTTATTCAAAACTTACCCAATACATGATAATTTTTTTTTGTATTATTATTATTATTAAGAAAGTGATTTCAATTTTGGAATATTCCTTTACCGGTCAGATGTAGGTGCATCATACCTGAAGATCACCTTGACGGCACGCTCGGCAATTCGTTAACATTTCCACGCAGAATTTTAATAAAGTCCAATTAACGACCGTTAAAGGCAGCCACCGGGAAGCGCCCGAACGCGTGATTAACTAACCTTTCTTAATTGACTCGGATTCTAAAAAAATCACGCTCAATGCTAATTAGAAAAAGAATGCAGTGTTATCAAGCACACACGTGCAAAAATGAACGTTCAGCAAACATGACGACGTGAAGGTTACACGCGATACAACATGTAAACCTATCGTAGTTTTTTTTTTTTTTTTTTTAATAACATACGCTCGGGCTGATATACATAATTATGTGAAAAAAATACCGAGTGTGCATTAAATACGTGAGCATGTTAATAATAATAATAATAATAGTGCAAACTTCTTTATTTCTTAAGTTTTTTTTTGCTAATATGACATTTTTAAATAAGTAATCCGGCTCCTTTAATGCACAGTAAGATCGGTTGATTGTCTTGTATAAATCGAGGTGAAAACCGTATCTAATCTCGACGTAATGTTTATCAACAACTAAATATTGAATTTCACGCTGTATACGGGCTCATACGGTCCGCCGTTATCAGCATAACTTGGTTATTCGAGGAACAAACGCGATTATTTAATTTTAACCGGCGCACGGTTACCTACAGTCATCATTGAAATCAGTATTCGTCGCAAGATTAAAATAGAAGCATTAATGAGCTGAATACGTACGAAAGCGTGTCCTTGAAGTAAGCCTGATAAAAAGATATTAAAAAAATCAGATTACTATGTCCTGATGCTTACTTATTATCTTTGTTTTATTTTCCATAACATTGACGCCTTTCTGAATGTTAAGTTTTGAAGAAGTCGAAATTGAATAGAAAACGTCGAGTGTCTCAGCTCCTTTTCTTTTTTTTTTTTGACAGACACCCTGTTATTAATCTTAAACTACCCCTCTCCTTAAATTAAAATAAAAAAACCACTAACTGAAATAACTCGTTTTTAATTCTGAATTCATTACCAATTCATATATCTGCGATCTCTTGTATATATAGAATTAATAAATGATGAGATGTGCTGGCAAAAAAGTGCATACTCAATGGAAGAAATCGAGAAGGGGGCACGGAATACAGAAGCCCTAAAGACAGGCGGTAATCGATCATAAACCAAGAAAAAATTGATACGTGGTACCAGTCACCTGAACTCAACGATAACCAAGTTTAAAGCGCGCCATCGCGCGGCCGGAGGAGGCTTTGACCTTCAACTGTACACGAAATTGCAGTAAGCAAAAGATGATGACTAAAAATATTCCAACGGGTGCTACTTTCAAAAAGAGGCCAAAAAGAATTGGATAAGAAAGTGAAGGAATTTCAGGTAATCATCACTCAAAGATGAGCGGTTATTTTATTGCTGCTCTTCTTCTTCTTCTTGCTCTCATCCTTACCAGATACGTCTCTTCTTATTTTTCTTCTGCTCTTACTCTTCAAACTCAGCGAACATAACCTATACGTCCTTAACATCCACGACTTAATTTGATTATTTGTTTTGTGTTTGAAGACCCAAGCTCTCAATTTTTTTTTCTTCAGTTCAGTTCGCCGATCCTTTTGCTTTCCTCCTCTAGACCTTGTTACAAGCAATGCTATTTTCCTGTCTATTCCAAAATCTATTTTTTTCTCTAATTTCCTTTTGAGCTGGACTCAATAATGAAATCTTTTTTTCTGGCGAATTTTTGATTATGGTTGATATTTCAAGCCATTCCTCTTTTTTCTGGATTTCTTTTTCCTATTTTTCTTCTTCTTGATCCCTAAAATATTGGAATAGGAGACGAAACTGCCTAATTTGATTTGTACCAAATTCAATTCTCAGTTTGAGGATCAATTTGTCTTAATTAAATGACTTTTATCCATTGGAAAGAAGAACGAAGTCTTTATTTTTTTTCACTAGTTCTCAGCTCCTTTTCTTTTTTTTTTACAGACACCCTGTTATTAATCTTAAACTACCCCTCTCCTTAAATTAAAATAAAATAACCACTAACTGAAATAACTCATTTTTAATTCTGAATTCATTAACAATTTATGTATCTGCGATCTCTTGTCTATGTAGAATTAATAAATGATGAGAGGTGCTGGCAAAAAAGTGCGTACTCAAAGGAAGAAATCGAGAGGGGGCATGGAATATAGAAGCCCTAAAGACAGGCGGTAATCGATCATAAACCAAGAAAAAATTGATACGTAGTACCAGTCACCTGAACTCAACGATAACCAAGTTTAAAGCGCGCCATCGCGCGGCCGGAGGAGACTTTGACCTTCAACTGTACACGAAATTGCAGTAAGCAAAAGATGATGACCAAAAATTTTCCAACGGGTGCTACTTTCAAAGAGAGGCCAAAAAGAAGTGGATAAAGAAAGTGAAGGAATTTCAGGTAATCATCACTCAAAGATGAGCGGTTATTTTATTGCTGCTCTTCTTCTTCTTCTTCTTACTCTCATCCTTACCAGATACGTCTCTCTGGTTGTAATAACGCCACGATCATGAAGATGATTAATTGCATTAAACGAAAAGACGAAAAGAAAGCAATCGCCAGTGGTTTACAAGCTAGAAATAAAAGAACCTGGTCATCATCATCAAAACAACTGTGCCAGTGAATGGCTACCTGAGAAGGAATCCAAGAAGAAATGAAGAAGAGAACGAAGCCTGCAATGGAAACTAGGTTCATTCATTATGAAAATTGGAATACATTGTTAATGAATACATTCCAAGAAGAACATTCCAACTTATCCATCCAGTAAAAAACTGATTAAAACAACTGCCCCAATTAGTACTACATGAAAACAAAACCAGGAAGAAATGAGAGAGAGGGAGAGAGAAAGAGAATGATGGACAGCATTAATGAATCGCATAAGAAAAGTCCAACTTACCCATCCATCTACTGGTCTCATTGAGGAATTGATGAAAACCACAACCCCAATGAGTGATACGTGAAAAGGAAACCAAGAAGAAATAAGGAAAGAGAACGAAGTAACTTATAATATGCCTTAGCCAAGAGTTGATTAAGATTAGCTACGTCTCATTTTATTGGATGATACTAAAAGAGGAAAAATTGAGCAAGATTTATTGGAAAGAGGGCGAATTACGCAATGGTAATTAACTTCGTTACACTGCAGGAAGCAGCTAGCACTTGATCGCCTTGGTCTGGGATGGAAGGTTGGTGTTGACCAAAATCCAGAACATCTACGTATTTCAAATGAAGAAGAGATCAAGAAGGACATGGGATAAATTATAATGAAGAGAGGAGGACATATCGTTTCATTACACTACAGGAAAGAGAAAGGAAAAAAAAAACAACCAGCACAAAATATATAACTCCTATTATTATTGATCGCCTATGTAGTATGGAAGATGGGAGTCTTCGAAAATCCAAAAAACAACTGTGTCTTTCAATTGAAGAAGAAACCGAAAGGAACGTGGGATAAATTATAATGAAGAGAGGACGAATCGTTTCATTACAACGAAGGAGAAAGAGAAAGGAAAAAACAACTAGTACTTGATCGCCTGTGTAGAATGGAAGACTGGAGTTGACCAAAGTCCAAAACAACTATTAATTTCAATTGAAGAAGAGACCAAGAGACCGTTGGATAAATTTAATGAAGAGAGGACGAATCGTGGTATGGTGTGGTAAAGAAAATTGTAGTGGTTTGAAGAAGAAGAAGAAGAAGGTTTAAAGGTAAAAAAGCTTTGTCAACCAAAAGTCCAAAACAACTATGTGTTTCTATTGAAGAAGAGACCAAGAAGACCGTTGGATAAATTTGATGAAGAGAGGGCGAATCTTGGTGTGGTACGGTAAAGACAATTGCAGTGGCTTGAAGAAGAGGAAGAAGAAGGTTTAGAAGTAAAAAAGCTTTGTCATCTGAAAGTCCAAAACAACTATGTATTTCAATTGAAGAAGAGATTAAGAAGAACGTGGGATACATTATAATGAATAGAGGACGAATCATGGTTTGGGGTGGCAAAGAAAATCATAATAGCTTGAAAAGGAATTAGAAGAAGAAGGGTTTGGAGGTGATGAAGCTTGGTCAACCAAAAAGGAAAGTCTTTTTTTTCCATTTACTAGGTTGCTTCAAATCATTGATTGGAGTAACTTTGGACAAGTCTATACCGTTTGTTTTGCTTGGATACTTTTGAGTCCCCAATAAAGTCATCAGAGACTGATCAAAAGTGTTGCACCTGCGTTGATTTTCCGTGATGACTCCAAAGTCTTATCGCAATGGAAGAATACAGCAGGAGGCGATAAAATATTCGCATAAAACCTCACGTATCAGATTAAGCATTTCGTTTTTTGATCGAAGCGGAATACACCTAATTATTTATACGTATGTAGGAGTATATGGGTTGTTTGTTTTAGCTGCGACCCTTCATGTCACATTCTGAGGCAAATGACTATCGACCAGGATTCCGAATAATATTTTGAGGCGAAACGCACGGCCGCCACCTATATAAACTACACGGTTACGCCAAGGTTACGCAAACAAATTTAATGACGAAGTGTGTTTATTGACTGATACTCGCGTGCTATGAAATTGTCACCGTCGAAAGCGTGGTGTGTTCAAGGAAAACTTAGGTGTTTTAATCTAATCTTCGACAGCGTTGCGTCAAACCCAACGGAATTATTGATTTTGCCTCTTCACCACTCCGCCTTCCTTGTCACAGATCTTTTGTGCTTGTTGATATTTATACTAACTTGTACTCTTTCCTAACAAAAATAAATCAACCTTTATGCTTTTAACGATTTATGTAATAAACTGGAACGCAAACAAATGAAATCCGTCAAAATCTTTCTGGTAAATTTAATCGAGCGCTTTCGTCAAGCTTCATCCAAAAAAAGCAAGCAACCTTTAAAATAATTTTCTTTTTGTTTGTTCGTCATCATCATAATCAGTGGAGACATCATCTATTTTTTGCATTGTTTTAGCTTCCTGTTTCAAATTATTTTGTCCTTTTTTTGCGTTTCGATTTTTTTACAAAACTCAAAAAAAGTCGATCCAATGGTAGCAAAGGTAATTGAATTCAACCTAATTCGATCCAAGCCAAGAAAACCTAAAATTCAAACAGAATCATATCTCCAAAAAAAATCCTCAAAAAATCAAAGTTCAAAACTGAAAAAAAAAATACGAAAAATTATGTTGGAATTAATTTCAAACCGATAAAGCAAACTCAACTTCTTCTCTTGATGCAAGACGAGAAAAAAATGAGTGTCAAAAGAAAATCAAAAACTCGACCCACAAAAATTTAATTGAAAAAGCTTCAGGATTCAAAAAATCTAAAAACTCAATTGGAATTAAATCCAACCCTTAGCAAGGTCAACTCAATCCAACAACCAAAAAGAATTTAAGTCGGAATGAAATCCAATGCGAGAAAGCAAACTCAACCTCTCTTGATGCAACACGAGGAAAAAATGAAACTCAAAATAATGAAAACAAGATTCACAAAATTTAAGCTAAAAAAACTTCAGAATTCAAATCTAAATCTAAAAACTCAATTGTAATTAAATCCAACGCTTAGCAAGGTCAGCCCAACTCAATCCGACCCAGACGAAATTAATTAATTAAAAACTAATTACCAAAATTTTAAATTTAATTATTAATTGAAGTCAACTCTGAAAATCACACGTTTGCTCAAAACGTTTTACTCTCTCTGGAGAACGTCTTCAGGAGGAATGAAGCTATCAACCGATACGGAAACGTTAATAAAAACAGAAATGTGCAGTCGGCAAGGACGGCAAGGTTAAAAAATTAAAAAGTATTTAAAAAAAAAAAATTAAAACTCGTAAAACTTGAAACGCAAACAAAACAAAAATTTAAAGCCCAGAAAATAGAACTTCGGAAATAAGAATTTAAAACTTGAGAGAAATAAAAATTAGAAAGTTCAAACAGAAGACCAATATTAATTCTTGAGCTCCAATCCAAGCGAGACGAACTCAAGTAAACTCCAACCTAATTCCATTCGAACCAAGAGAAAAATGATCTACAATATTAAAACGAAACGAAAAATCGAATCTCAATTTGAATTAAATTGAACCAACCCAATCCGAGTCGTAAGACCTAACTCTACTCAACCAAGGAATTTGATTATAGAACGCACGAGAAATATTGACAAACTCAAAAATAAAAACTTTAAAAAGTTAAAACTCCGAAAGTAGAACTCAAAAAGGTAAAAATTTTGAACTGAAACATAAAAAATGAAAACTTAACTAAAATTAAATCCAACTCAATTTAAGCCCACCTCTTTAACTCTGTGAACCCAAGCAAAAAGTCAAAAATCAAAATGAAGCTAAACAATTAACGAAACTGAAAAATCAAAACGCTTTTAAAATGAAGTTTACTGTGTAGAAGGTCAACCCAATTCCATTTATCAAGAGAAAAGCATTTTTCAAAAATTAAAAAGAAAACATGAATCAAACTACACATTTAAATGGGAAAGAGGCAACCTGCTAGATGCAATATCAGTTTTACCAACCTTAGCCAAAACGTCAGTAGCCCGCCATCTGTTAATTTGCAGCTACAATTAATTTCGTTCCTTTTAATATCCGGAAAAGAGTTTTTCAGTTTGCTGAAAATAAATTTCTTTAAGGAAGATTTCAAAAAACAAATTTCTTCAAGGAAGAGTTTCAGAAACAATTTAAGGGTGTCCGCTTAGGGCTAGTTTTCTAACCTAAAATGCTTTTCTAACCTAACATTTTAACATCTTCTGTCACCTCTTAGAAATAGTATAATCTGGAAGTTTGTTTATTTTGTTCTTGGAAGTTTTAATGAACTAGTTAAATGATTTTTTCTTCAGTTTTACTTTGTTAATAAAATAATAATAATAATATTAAGGCGCTGGTAAAAATTTTGCCACCCGGCGGCGGTTTGACTTCTAGTTACGCCACTGAGAACAAACGAACAAAAAATGTGCAAAGAAATAAATGACGATCAATCACAGAGGGGTGTCATTTAAATTAAAAAGAGCGTCACCACCAAAGACTCAAGATTGAGTTTCTTAGTAGAAACGAGGCAACCTGATAGATACAATATCAGTTTAACCAACCTTGGACAAAACGTGAGTAGCCCGCCATCTGTTAATCTGCAGCTACAATTAATTTCGTTCCTTTTAATTTCCGGAAAAGAGTTTTTCAGTTTGCTGAAAATAAATTTCTTTAAGGAAGAGTTCGAGAAACAAATTTCTTCAAGGAAGAGTTTCAGAAACAGTTTAAGTGTGCCCGCTTAGGGCTAGTTTTCTAACCTAAAAAGCTTTCCTAACCTAACATTTTAACATCTTCTGTCACCTTTTAGAAATAGGATAATCTGGAAGTTTGTTTATTTTGTTTTTGGAAGTTTTAATGAACTAGTTAAATGATTTTTTCTTCAGTTTTACTTTGTTAATAAAAAAAAATAATAATATTAAGGCGCTGGTAGAAATTTTGCCACCCGGCGGCGGTTTGACTTCTCGTTGCGCTACTGAGAACAAACGAACAAAAACTGTGCAAAGAAATAAATGACGATCAATCACAGAGGGGTGTCATTTAAATTAAAAAGAGTGTCATCACCAAAAACTCAAGATTGAGTTTCTTAATAGAAACGAGGCAACCTGATTGATGCAATATCAGTTTTACCAACCTTGGACAAAACGTGAGTAGCCCGCCATCTGTTAATCTGCAGCTACAATTAATTTCGTTCCTTTTAATATCCGGAAAAGAGTTTTTCACTTTGCTGAAAATAAATTACTTTAAGGAAGATTTCGAAAAACAAATTTCTTCAAGAAAGAGTTTCAGAAACAATTCAAGTGTGCCCGCTTAGGGCTAGTTTTCTAACCTAAAAAGCTTTTCTAACCTAACATTTTAACAACTTCTGTCACCTTTTAGAAATACGATAATCTGAAAGTTTGTTTATTTTGTTTTTGGAAGTTTTAATGAACTAGTTAAATGATTTTTTCTTCAGTTTTACTTTGTTAATAAAATAATAATAATAATAATATTAAGGCGCTGGTAGAAATTTTGCCACCCGGCGGCGGTTTGACTTCTAGTTACGCCACTGAGAACAAACGAACAAAAACTGTGCAAAGAAATAAATGACGATCAATCACAGAGGGGTGGTGTTATTTAAATTAAAAAAAGAGTCACCACTAAAGGCTCAAGATTGAGTTTCTTAGTAGAAACGAGGCAACCTGATTGATGCAATATCAGTTTTACCAACCTTAGCCAAAACGTAAGTAGCCCGCCATCTGTTAATTTGCGGCTACAATTGATTTTGTTCCTTTTAATATCCGGAAAAGAGTTTTTCAGTTTGCTGAAAATAAATTTCTTTTAAGGAAGAGTTCGAGAAACAAATTTCTTCAAGGAAGAGTTTCAGAAACAATTCAAGTGTGCCCGCTTAGGGCTAGTTTTCTAACCTAAAAAGCTTTTTTAACCTAACATTTTAACATCTTCTGTCACCTCTTAGAAATAGTATAATCTGGAAGTTTGTTTATTTTATTTTTGGAAGTTTTAATGAACTAGTTAAATGATTTTTTCTTCAGTTTTACTTTGTTAATAAAAAAAAATAATAATATTAAGGCGCTGGTAAAAATTTTGCTACCCGGCGGTGGTTTGACTTCTAGTTACGCCACTGAGAACAAACGAACAAAAATTGGGCAAAGAAATAAATGACGATCAATCACAGAGGGGTGGTGTTATTTAAATTAAAAAAAGAGTCACCACTAAAGGCTCAAGATTGAGTTTCTTAGTAGAAACGAGGCAACCTGATTGATGCAATATCAGTTTTACCAACCTTGGACAAAACGTGAGTAGCCCGCCATCTGTTAATCTGCAGCTACAATTGATTTCGTTCCTTTTAATTTCCGGGAAAGAGTTTTTCAGTTTGCTGAAAATAAATTTCTTTAAGGAAGAGTTCGAGAAACAAATTTCCTCAAGGAAGAGTTTCAGAAACAATTTAAGTGTGCCCGCTTAGGGCTAGTTTTCTAACCTAAAAAGCTTTTCTAACCTAACATTTTAACATCTTCTGTCACCTTTTAGAAATAGGATAATCTGGAAGTTTGCTTCTTTTGTTCTTGGAAGTTTTAATGAACTAGTTAAATGATTTTTTCTTCAGTTTTACTTTGTTAATAAAATAATAATAATAATATTAAGGCGCTGGTAAAAATTTTGCCACCCGGCGGCGGTTTGACTTCTAGTTACGCCACTGAGAACAAACGAACAAAAACTGTGCAAAGAAATAAATGACGATCAATCACAGAGGGGCGTCATTTAAATTAAAAAGAGTGTCACCACCAAAGAATCAAGATTGAGTTTCTTAATAGAAACGGAGCAACTTGATAGATCCAATATCAGTTTTACCAACCTTGAACAAAACGTAAGTAGCCCGCCATCAGTTAATCTGCAGCTACAATTGATTTCGTTCCTTTTAATTTCCGGGAAAGAGTTTTTCAGTTTGCCGAAAATAAATTTCTTTAAGAAGGAGTTCGAGAAACAAATTTCTTCGAGGAAGAGTTTCAGAAACAATTCAAGTGTGCCCGCTTAGGGCTAGTTTTCTAACCTAAAAAGCTTTTCTAACCTAACATTTTAACAACTTCTGTCACCTTTTAGAAATACGATAATCTGAAAGTTTGTTTATTTTGTTTTTGGAAGTTTTAATGAACTAGTTAAATGATTTTTTTCTTCAGTTTTACTTTGTTAATAAAATAATAATAATAATAATATTAAGGCGCTGGTAGAAATTTTGCCACCCGGCGGCGGTTTGACTTCTAGTTACGCCACTGAGAACAAACGAACAAAAACTGTGCAAAGAAATAAATGACGATCAATCACAGAGGGGTGTCATTTAAATTAAAAAGAGTGTCACTACAAAAGAATCAAGATTGAGTTTCTTAGTAGAAACGAGGCAACCTGATTGATGCAATATCAGTTTTACCAACCTTAGCCAAAACGTAAGTAGCCCGCCATCTGTTAATCTGCGGCTACAATTGATTTCGTTCCTTTTAATTTCCGGGAAAGAGTTTTTCAGTTTGCCGAAAATAAATTTCTTTAAGGAGGAGTTCGAGAAACAAATTTCTTCAAGAAAGAGTTTCAGAAACAATTCAAGTGTGCCCGCTTAGGGCTAGTTTTCTAACGTAAAATGCTTTTCTAACCTAACATTTTAACATCTTCTGTCACCTTTTAGAAATAGGATAATCTGGAAGTTTGTTTATTTTGTTCTTGGATGTTTTAATGAACTAGTTAAATGATTTTTTCTTCAGTTTTACTTTGTTAATAAAAAAAAGTAATAATAATATTAAGGCGCTGGTAAAAATTTTGCTACCCGGCGGCGGTTTGACTTCTAGTTACGCCACTGAGAACAAACGAACAAAAATTGGGCAAAGAAATAAATGACGATCAATCACAGAGGGGTGGTGTTATTTAAATTAAAAAGAGAGTCACCACTAAAGGCTCAAGATTGAGTTTCTTAGTAGAAACGAGGCAACCTGATTGATGCAATATCAGTTTTACCAACCTTAGCCAAAACGTAAGAAGCCCGCCATCTGTTAATTTGCGGCTACAATTGATTTCGTTCCTTTTAATTTCCGGGAAAGAGTTTTTCAGTTTGCTGAAAATAAATTTCTTTAAGGAAGATTTCGAAAAACAAATTTCTTCAAGGAAGAGTTTCAGAAACAATTTAAGGGTGTCCGCTTAGGGCTAGTTTTCTAACCTAAAATGCTTTTCTAACCTAACATTTTAAACATATATAAAATTTTTCTAACATTTTAACATCTTCTGTCACCTCTTAGAAATAGTATAATCTGGAAGTTTGTTTATTTTGTTTTTGGAAGTTTTAATGAACTAGTTAAATGATTTTTTCTTCAGTTTTACTTTGTTAATAAAATAATAATAATAATAATATTAAGGCGCTGGTAGAAATTTTGCCACCCGGCGGCGGTTTGACTTCTAGTTACGCCACTGAGAACAAACGAACAAAAACTGTGCAAAGAAATAAATGACGATCAATCACAGAGGGGTGGTGTTATTTAAATTAAAAAAAGAGTCACCACTAAAGGCTCAAGATTGAGTTTCTTAGTAGAAACGAGGCAACCTGATTGATGCAATATCAGTTTTACCAACCTTAGCCAAAACGTAAGTAGCCCGCCATCTGTTAATTTGCGGCTACAATTGATTTTGTTCCTTTTAATATCCGGAAAAGAGTTTTTCAGTTTGCTGAAAATAAATTTCTTTTAAGGAAGAGTTCGAGAAACAAATTTCTTCAAGGAAGAGTTTCAGAAACAATTCAAGTGTGCCCGCTTAGGGCTAGTTTTCTAACCTAAAAAGCTTTTCTAACCTAACATTTTAACATCTTCTGTCACCTTTTAGAAATAGGATAATTTGGAAGTTTGTTTATTTTATTTTTGGAAGTTTTAATGAATTAGTTAAATGATTTTGTGTAATTTAAATTAAAAAGAGTGTCACCACCAAAGAATCAAGATTGAGTTTCTTAATAGAAATGTTTTAGGTGAGCAACAATTGTAAAAATAATTTGCTAAATTTACGACTGGCGTACATTACAAAACATTCATTGTATGACGTTTGTCCAAGCTAATATAATTATTGCCGTATTGTGATGTGACCATTTTAATTATCAAAATTGACGTGCGCGTCGTCCTCGTCGCACCTGCGGCGTCGCGCGCGCAAAAAAGGCGAGCGCCAGGATAACTACGTGCAGGACGTTTCTAAAAGATTGACATTTACGTTGTTAAACCTCGCTGAGTTAAACGTTATTAATGCATGATTACAGGTTGTTTCGGCTGGCGCGGGCGCACGTCGTCAGGCGCGAATTTGAATAGCGCCGGTGGTGATACGTGCGCGAGATAAAGAAGCAAACAGCGACGGTTACCTAACAACATTTATGCGCGAGCGCCGGCGGATAGCGTACGTTTACTGTTTAGCTGATAATTAGGCGAAGTAATTGAACGTAGCCCGAGCGAGGACGCCGCGTTCCGAACTGAGCCGAGCTCAGGCAATTCTCAACTGTACTATTGTGTCAGGTCGGGCGACAAATCACCACGATATGCTCTCAGCGAATAACTCCATCCCCGCAGCTCAGTTATCCTAAGTTGCAAAAACAAAGCTTACGCCTGGATCCTCGCTTTCCACATTCATTTTGCGCCACGTACGCCGCTGCCGCCAGACATAATACGCTTTTAGCGCTATCATATTTATGCTTTATAGATAACTTTGTAGATAATACGTGAGGACAATGGATTGTCCTGAATTTCCCTATAATTCATTTCGAATCTGAGCCACCGGTTTTTTTTCCTCCGTGCAGCTAAGGATTCTTCTGATAAAAGGCTTGGCTAAACAAAAACAGGGGAGGAAAACCTATGTTCGCAGATAATTCGTAAAAATGGCAAAGCACTCAGGATGACATTGCTCAAATAAAACTCTGAAAATATGTCGACGACGACAACAAACCACAACCAGGTTATCTTACCACCTTATCACCTCTACATTTATTCCGAGAAATGTATATGATTTTCTCTAAGTGCTTCTAAATCCAGAAAAAGTATAACATCCGCTTTCTTGCAAAACATGCTGTACATACAGTCATTTCTGTAACGAGTGTTCAATAAAAAAAAAAAACGGTCAAGTAGGCTGTATCAGGTTTTAGTTGTCGGGAACGCATGTCCTGATTAACATCATTTCGTCATTTCAACTTTGATAAGTTGACGGTTAACCTAACCAACAAAACTCGAAAGCTGCTCCTGCAATTTTCTTTTTCTAATATTCATACTTAATATAAATATTCGGTAATAAACATTTATTTTTGAAATGTCTTCTTTGAGCTAAAGTGAGGTTAGAAATGCAAGTGACGCTTCATGCTAGTCACATGAAAAACCCTACGCTAGACGTTCAGAATAAATTCATGGCTATCTAGGCTGTTTTTTTTTTTTAATTGAACATTCGTTACTTGCAGCCCATCAACCCAACCCAACTCAAGATCGAACGAAATTTAAAACCCCTTAAAACACTCGGGCAGTGGCGGCTCGTGATGATTTACTGCAAGTGGGCAACGACTGCAAAAGAGAAAGTGGGTCCAGTTTCGAAATAAATTTGTTTTTCGAGGCTTGTAATTATTGAACTAAATTTAAGCGTGAGCGTACGGAGCCTTTTAGCAAAAAAAAAAGAAAATGCAATGCCTTTTACCAAAAAAAAAAAAAAAACAATCGACGAACGCGTTCTTGAGTTACAATCAGAATTCAAAAGCGCCGCGTTTTTTTTTTGTTTAATTAACTGAACGTCTCTTCCTCCCCTCGCGATCGCGCTTGTAATTTTTGAACTAAATTTAGACGCGGGATTTATTGAGATTTTCTTCAGCTTTCCAACGCCTTTTACCAAGAAACAATCGACGAACGCGTTCTTCAGTTATAATCAAAATTGAAAAGCGCCGCGTTTTTTTATTTGTTTAATTAACTGAACGTCTCCCCCTCCCCTCGCGATCGCGCTTGTCGTAATTTTGGAATTCAATTTAAGCACGATATTTACTGAGCTTTTCCTTAGCTTTCCAACGCCTTTTACCAAGAAACAATCGACGAACGCGTTCTTCGGTTATAATCAAAATTCAAAAGCGCCGCGTTTTTTTATTTGTTTAATTAACTGAACGTCTCTCCCTCCCCTCGCGATCGCGCTTGTTGTAATTTTGGAATTCAATTTAAGCACGATATTTACTGAGCTTTTCCTTAGCTTTCCAACGCCTTTTACCAAGAAACAATCGACGAACGCGTTCTTCGGTTATAATCAAAATTCAAAAGCGCCGCGTTTTTTTTCATTTGTTTAATTAACTGACCGTCTCTCCCTCCCCTCGCGATCGCGCTTGTTGTAATTTTGGAATTCAATTTAAGCACGAAATTTACTGAGCTTTTCCTTAGCTTTCCAACGCCTTTTACCAAGAAACAATCGACGAACGCGTTCTTCAGTTATAATCAAAATTGAAAAGCGCCGCGTTTTTTTATTTGTTTAATTAACTGAACGTCTCCCCCTCCCCTCGCGATCGCGCTTGTCGTAATTTTGGAATTCAATTTAAGCACGAAATTTACTGAGCTTTTCCTCAGCTTTTCAACGCCTTGCACCAAGAAACAATCGACGAACGCGTTTTTCAGTTATAATCAAAATTCAAAAGCGCCGCGTTATTTTATTTGTTTAATTAACTGAACGTCTCTCCCTCCCCTCGCGATCGCGCTTGTAATTTTTGAAGAAAATTTAGACGCGAGATTTATTGAGATTTTCTTCCGCTTTCCAACGCCTTTCACCAAAAAACAATCGACGAACGCATTCTTGGGTTACAATCAAAATTCAGAAACGACGCCTTTTTATTTGCTCAATTAAATGAACGTCTCTCCCTCCCCTCGCGGTCGCGCTTGTAATTTTTGAACTCAATTTAAGTGGAGGATTTACAGAGCTTTTTCTTACCTTTCCAACTCATTTCACCAAAAAGAAATCGACGAATCGACGATAACTGCAGAAGGGAAAAAGGGTGCAACTTCTAAACAAATCTGATTTTGGACTAGGAACCGGAAAGTGCAACTTCATAGGGTGCAGTGCCCACCCTGTCCACCCCGACGAGCCGCCACTGCGCTCAGGGCTGGAGGAATGGTCGTCGGCGCTCTCTTATGCAAAACAGTAACTAGCGAATTTTTCAAAAAAAAAATACAAATTCACGTGAATTTATAAAGTTGTCTCAAAAAAATTTGTGCTTAACTTTGAACCAAATTTAAATGATTGCTACCGAAATTAGCTCGTAACTTCTTAAAAGGTAATCATCCTAAGAAAATTTACTAATTTTTGAGTCAGTATTGCCAACCATGACGTTCACTTACTTTTTTCTACAATAACAACTGGCGGCCAAAATAGGTTAATTAATTTTTATTTGGCTGTGAGTGGCAATTCTAAAGTAAATCTGGCACTTAACGGATTCTTTTTATTTTTATTCTTTTTTAATTTTTTGGTTAGGTTGAACGGAACTAAGTTGGGTTATGTTGACGTTGAGATTGGTTGAGCTTCATTTTGATTGATTTTTAATTTTGAACAATTTTTATATTTTTGTTTTTTTTTGCGATTTTTAATAGGTACCTGTAAATTTGTACTAAACGGGTTGACCTTGACGTCACTTGAACTTCATTTTAATTGATATGTAATTTTGTTAAATTTTTACTGTTAATTTTTAATTTTTTACTGGTGTTGATGGATTGATCTTAAGATTTGTTGAGCTTAACTTTAATGAATAGTTTAAACAGCGACATCCTGCGATCGCTTTTTAACCTAACCCATTGCATTAATAGGGCTGAAACAGTTGTACAGAGGCTGCTCGAGTGATTCATTGCAATCAAAAAAACATTTTGCAACAAAATTTTCTCAACTTTAACGTTTGGTTTTCAATACAATCAGCATACTACCAACATACACTGCGTAAACCGGTTTGTGATACACAGCAGTTTGCGTGTTGACCACGACAAAGAAGAAAATATGTTGTAATAAACGTGTTGTATAAAGATGTTGCAATGTACGTATGTACATACAACAAGGAAGTAACCGTTTGTATAGACAGAGAGCTATCTTAAACTGCAATAATATCAATGAATTTAATGAAATGGAACGTTCGGAATCATAATATTTATAAAAATGACAGAACGTATGTATACTCGTGTATTACGCAGAAATCCCAATGTGTGCAGTTAAAAGCCAAGCAATTTTGCATTATCTTGCGCAATCAGGAATTATTCTAGTTCATACAAATTTATAATCTGTTCCGAAAGTAACGCGAGCGAGTGTACTTACGTAAATACGCGGACGTGTAAACACAGTTCAAAATTATCTGATCCATTAAATTATCAACATCGTAATTTAATAAATAACGATGACATTTATTTCAATAAACATGCGTCCCCATAAAGAAGAAGAACACAGGCGGAAATATTTGTTTGGTATTTGTGGTGTACGGTATGTACTTGTACAAGGGCGCGGGATCAAAAGAGGGACTTTGTGTTGTGCAGGCGGCCGGAGATGTGGATGTGTTTCGAAAGGATTGTTACAAAACAAAATTCTGATAATTGATAAATCTTATCTCGCGCGCCCATGGTTAAACGAACTATTTTTAAAAGCACACACGCATATTCATAATATAACAACTAACTTTTTTTTTTTTTCGTCGCGTGTGTTATCGCCTTTTATCGCAGCGTCATTCGTTTTGTATCCTGATTGGATGGTACGTAGTTTCAAGTTTATTATTGTTTGTGCTCTTTGGAATGGTTAATTGTACGAAGGGCGCCGCCAGATAACAAATACGGAATGCATTTTCGTAAGGGAAAACAAAACGGGCAGGGCAATTTGCTGTATGCAATCGTATGGATCGGCGATGCAGATAAAATACAAAGAAGACAAGGAGAGAAAAGAAAAAAAAATACTCGACCTATACTCGAAAAGGCACATTTGGATAACACAATCACAAAATTTTTTTTTACAAAATGCGTTTACGTCCGAGTTGCATCCGCCACCAACGTCCGGATTAATAATATAATACCACATTTATTATATTCAAATAAATCAGATTAGATATAAGGATATTTCTAGAGTGCCTTTGTTGGACCTTCAAATTAAACGAGCTACTGCGATCATCAGTTTACTTTAAGTATATTATACCGAAAATATTATAAAAGTGAAAAGCTAAGAAGAAAAAAACAAAGAAAGATTAATTCTATACTTTAAAAACGACAATAAATTAGTGCCTTGGCTATTTTTTAATAATTAGCGGTCGGAATCACATATTCTGACGTCTATGTATCCATGTGTCTTACTGATCACGTCGAAATACGTGATTCCGCTCTATACTAATAATTAAAAATACAAACCAATTTCATTTCTGCCTCGTGATTTCTATGTACAAACGATCCAAAACCAAATAAATAATAAATTTTATGCGCGTTATAAAACAAAACGAAGCGTTGATGTTGGCACAGTAAAAGTGTCAGTTATTACCGTTCCCAAAAAAAAAACAAATTATTAATATAAATTATCATCGTGAATGATTATTGAGCGGATTATATCACCGCAAAAAGCCCTGGACGGAGATGATATTATCGTGAGGTCAGCACATGCGCCACGAGTTCAAAAAAAAAAATTCTTCTCCACTGAACCATATGATTGTTACTAAAGTGGTCGTTTTGTTTATCGCTTATTCCAGCCTGCTTAAACAAACATGTGCGTAGAACTGATTGATGGATGGTTGGCATGAGACGCAAAATGAAATTTGCAAAACACCAATTAAGTCAAAGTTCTGAGAAATTTCAAATGACTTCTAATTATGCCATTGAAATAGTACATATAAAAACTTGCACTTGCTCTTTTTAATAAATTACTTTATTTCTCCTCGAACTGCACTTTTTTTCTTTATTATTCTCTTCTTCAAGCAATCCCAAAGTTACTTCGATGAATTACAGGATCCAATCCTCTTGTAAACTAAACCTCCTCCTTTTAATTTTATGCTTTCGTTATCGGGTCTTCTTTTAATTCCGAATCCCACGTGACCTACCCGACCAATCAATTACGTCGATAGTCGATTAAGTCTAAACAATTCAAGGTCAACCCAACCCAAGTAAAGAAATTAAAACTAAATAAGTTTAAAGAATCAATTAAGATGCAAAAAATTAGAATTAAAAAACTTAAACAAAATGAAACTGAAGAAAATTAAAAATCAACGAAAATACTTTTAATTATTAGAAAATTTTACAAAACAAAAAAAAAATTCTAATAATACTCTACTTGTTTTTATACTAGAGTTTAAAGTTGTATTTCTACTGACGATGCACTTTTGCGAAACCGGTCTAGAAAGAAAATAAAAAAATCTACAAATTGCAGTTGAAAACTTTTTGTGTAATATATTAATTAAAATAACGAGTGTTCAATAAAAAAAAAAACGGTCAAGTAGGCTGTAGCAGGCTTTTGTTGTCGGGAACGCATATCGTGATTAACATCATTTGAATTTCAACTTTGACAAGTTGGCGGTTAACCTAACCAACAAAACTCAGGGTCAAGGGCGACCCAACCGACGCAAAAAATAATTTAAACTGAAAAAGTTTCTAAACCCAATTAAAATGGAGGTAGACTGATGTCAAGGTCAAGCCAATCCACCACGAGGAAAAAATGTAGAACCAAAAACAATGAAGGAAACCCAATCAATCTCAAGATTAACTGAATCCAAGCAAAAAATTAAAGAGAAATGAAATGAAAAGAATTAAATTTATTAAAATCAATTAATATCTTCTGGGTTAAGGTCAACTCAATCCACGCGAAAAAATGGAAACTCAAAGGGTTTCTAAAATCAATTAAAATGAAGGTCAACTAATGTCAAGGTCAAGCCAACTCACTCCAAGCAACAAACGTAGAATATGGAGGTCAAGTTTAAGCCAACCCTCCTCAAGGAAAAAATATAGAACTAATAACAATGAAGAAAGCCAACCAATCTCAAGATTAAGTAAACCCAAGTGAGAAATTAAAAATTAAAAGAAATGAAATGAAAAAATTAAATCAATTAAAATTAATTAATTGGGTCAACCCAACCTACTCTAAAAAATTGAAACTAAAAAAAGTTTTTAAAAACAATTAATGGAAATCGACTAATGTCAAGGCCAAGCTAACCCAACCCAAGAAAAAAATGTAGAACTGGAAACAATGTTAGAAACCAACTAATCGATCTTAAGATGAATTGAACTCGAGTAAAAAATTAAAAATTGAAAAAAGAAATGAATTGAAAAATAAATTGTAATCAATTAAGTTTAATTGGTAACTTCTGGGTCAAGGTCATCCCAACGTAAGCAAATTTTAAGGTCAACCGAACCCAACTGAAGTTAATGTTCTATTCAACCGAAGTAAAAAATGAAAAAAAAAAAATAGAAAAAACAAAAGTATCTAAAAAATATTAAAAATTAATTATATCTGTGGACTGTAGGACTTTGGTCTGTTCTTTTTCAAATTGTTTTCGTCTTTTCAAATAAAAAAAGAAGCTGCTGAAAATCAAAAACAAAACCGACAGGCGACAGTAAGTTAATGAGTTGACTCTATTTCTCGTATTATTTTTAACGATTATTACTTTTTTTTTAAATTTAATTAATATTAAACCAAAATTATCCGAGGATCAACTCAGCCCAAACAAGAAAATTAAAAAAATAAAAGTAAAATATTTTCTAAATGTAATGTTAGTTGAAATGAAGCCAAAATAATTTCAACCCAATTGAATTCAATCTAACACCGTTCAACCGAAGTAAACAAATCAAAAATTGAAGAAAATCAAAAGTAAAAAAATCAAAACTAAATACAAGTTAAGTCTGAAACAAATGCCAAGCTATGAAAATGTTACAGTAAAGAAAGTGATCGAGAAAGAAATAGAATTTAAGTGTAAGGTTAGATCGTCTTGTATATCAACTCAGTCCAAGAGAAAAAGAAATAAAAAAATTAAAAATTAAAAAATCAATTAGGATAAGGATTTAATTGGGTTATTAAAATATTATATAAACAAAATTAAAAGTTAAGATAATTAATTTAAATTAATTAATTTCTTTAGCTGTAAGTCTTAGTTGTTAATTCTCGAATGTATTTTTGATTATTAGGCCACTAAATATATTATACTATACGTCCGATTTATAGTAATAATTCGTAATAAGAAGGTCATAAATCTTAAGGTCAAGTCAATCAACTCAAAGCAAAAAAATAAAAATAAAATTGAAAAAATTCAAACATTAAATATCTATTTCGAATTAAGCCCAATCTAATCTCAATCCAAGCAAGAAATAAAAAAGGAAAAGAAAATGTAAGTAAATACAAATTAAAAAATCAATCAAAATTAAACTAAACTCATCTAAAGGACAACACATACAAGAAAATTAAAACATTGAATATTTTTAACATGAAAGATCTATTAAAATTAATCATAAATAGTCACGGTCAATCAAGGTCAAACCAACTCAACTAAGTCAACCAAACCCAAGCAAACATTTAAAAATAAAGAAATAAGAAGTAAAAAATCTAGAACTTAAGTCCAAAACAAATTTCAAGGTCAACCCGATCGCACTGAATCCACCCTGAATTTAATCAAAAAATTATTAAAATATTAAAATTAAAAATTTGTTAAAAATCAAAAATCGATGGAAGTAAGACAAAGTAACTTTCTAAGAAACAGCTATTGCAAGGAAAGTAATCGAGAAAGAGATTTTAGAATTTAAATGTAAAGAAAAAATATTTTTTTTAGATTTAATCTGAAAATGAAGATCTAGATGGCCGAGCGACAATCAAACAATCGCGTTCTTTGCTTTTTTTGTTTTTTTTTTTTTAATATGTACGATCTCGTTTCTCATTTTAACTGATAAATGAAAATGTTGACAATAGCTTAGGCATGTCATCTAGGGGCCAATTTGACCCAAAATAACTTTTGTCGATTCAAAATTTCATTTGAGACTGATCATGACCTTGATCTTGTCGATATTCGGCATCTGATATTCATGTTCCTTCTTCTTCTTTTGATTATAGAAAGAAATGAACTGTAAATTATATTGATGTTCTTCCAAATTTTTTTTCCCTGATGTTTGATTTCAAGCTCCAATAACTTTTGATTAGATAATTTAGAAGAGCAAGCTCTACCTTCAATTAATTGCTTCACTGAGGTTTCAATCACTCTTTAAGAGAAGTCCTCCAATTGTGGAAATCAAAGACGAAATTTGTTATTTCTGTTCTTCCCAGTGGATACTTCCTTAAGGAAAAGTCCTTTGTTCTTTTAATCCTTCTGGTGAAATGTTTCAAATCTCTTTTTGGTTGCCAAGAGGAGTACGCCGAAGATACTTTTACCAATTTAAAAGTAACTTCAACTCAAGTTTATCGTTTACTTTTGTTACCAGCACCGCTTCATTAGTTACTTTTGGAGATGGAAACAAACACCTCTTCGTTTCTTATTTGTTACGTCGGTCTTCACGGAAAATTAATCCCAGCTGGGAAGTGACTGCGCATAAATAAACCAATGAATGAATGAAGGATATTTACATGACCAAACAAAAGTTGTAAACAGCGAGAGCATATGGGAATAAAATGCGCGTGTAAAAATTATTATATTAGTATAGAGATGAGATAACACTCGAGGTCATCGTCAAAATTGCTCGAATTATCATCTAATGCCCAGGTATTTCACCGAACTCAAATCGATTGTAAACGACAAACTCTGCTCAGGATATCTCCATAATATTATTGTTATTTTTTTTTTAAATTTCCTCGACGCAGTTTTGTTTTGTAAATAAATCTAGTCGACGAAATTGATTTTGTTTACCAAAACTATTTTTAATGTTTCATATCGGTTTTATCAGTCTAATTTTAACGTATTAACATGTATTGACAGTTGTGATTTTAGTAAAACAAATATTAGTGTACTTTGGACTTGTATTTGAAGCTGCTTTTTCTGTTTGGAAGATTGGGTGTTTGGGGAACGCTGTTATTGGTGGATCACGTGATCAACGATGACCAATAACTCTCGTCAAGTGAACCACGACAGCCAATGACAACAATTCCCAAATACCCAATTCTCCAAATCTCCAAAGCAGGGAAAGCAGCTTTAGTCACTTGTTTAACTAAGTCAAAATTCAAATTTTTTTCTTTACAAAATGGTAATTGGATATTAAGTAGCAATGTCGTCAGTGACTTCAGCTTTCAGTTCAAAAATTCCTTTGGGCTTTGTCCTTTTGTTTTTAAAAGAAATCAATGGTTTCTAAATCTCAACTGGAAAACCATTGTGAGGTACTAGGAGCAAAAAAATCCAAAAGTGAAATCATACAAGATAAAATAAACAATATAAAGATAAGTACGCGCAAAGGTTAGGAAAAGTCTACCAACAGATAGATCTAAGTAGATGAACAAATAAATTTCCAGACGAAAAACAAAAAAAGATTAATAGAAAACAAAAGACAACTGTAAAAAAGCGTAACTCCACAGAGGTACCACGATACTGAGATGGAAAAAAGAAATGAAGATCAACGAAGGAATAGCAAGAGGCAAGTAAGTAACACCTGAAAGGTCTACCAACAGACAGAACTAAGTAATTAAACAAATAAATTTCCAGACGAAAAACAAAAAAAGATTAATAGAAAACAAAAGACAACTGTCAAAAAGCGTAACTCCACAGAAGTACCACGATACTGAAATGGACAAAAAAAATGAAGATCGACGAACGCTTTAGAATTCTAAAGGAAAGTCAATAAAATGTGAAAACCAATTCGATTAAAGAGAGAAGAATGCGAAAAATAAAAGACAAACAAAAGAATGGATAGACAAAAATTAGAAAAATTAAAAAAAAAAATAAAAATCAATTAGGATAAAGGATTTGATTGGGTTATTAAGGCCCGGTTTCTGGAAGTAATTTATGGGCCGATTAGTTTAACTAAGGTTTAGAATGTGACATACGTTATGTTACACTGCTCACTGTGTCACATTCTAATCATTAGTCAAACTAATCGGCCCGTAAATTGCTTCCAGAAACCGGGCGTTAATAACCCAATCAAATCCTTTATCCTAATTTATTTGTATTTTTTTTTAATTTTTCTAATTTTTGTCTATCCATTCTTTTGTTTGTCTTTTGTTTTTCGCATTCTTCTCCCCTTAACCGAATTGGTTTTCACATTTTATTGACTCTCTTTTGGAGTTCTAAAGCGTTCATCGATCTTTATTTTTTGTCCATCTCAGTATCGTGGTACTTCTGTGGACTTACGCTTTTTGACAGTTGTCTTTTGTTTTCTATTAATCTTTTTTTTATTTTTCGTCTGGAGATTTATTTGCTTATCTGCTTAGTTCTATCTGTTGGTAGACCTTTTCGGATGTTACTTACCTGGCCTAAAAGATTATATAAACAAAATTAAAAGTTAAGATGTAATTTCTTTAGCTGTAAGCCTTAGTTGTTAATTCTCCAATGTGTTTTCGATGATTAGGCCACTAAATATATTATACTATACGTCTAATTTATAGTAATAATTTATAATAATAATAATAAGGTCAATCAATCTCAAGGTCAAGTCAATCCATTCAAAACAAAAAATAAAATAAAACTAAAAAAATTCAAACTAAATATCTATTCGAATTAACCCCAATCAATCTCAATCCAAGCAAGAGATAAAAAAGAAAAAGAAAATGAAAATAAATAGAAATTAAAAAAATCAATTAAAATTAAACTAATTAAACTAAACTCACCTAAAGGACAACTCCGGCAAGGAAATTAAAACATTGAACATTTTTAACATGACAAACAAACCAGTCCGACTAATTCAACCAAACCCAAGCAAACATTTAAAAACTAAAGTAAAGTAAAAGCAAAAAGAAATTAGAACTTAAGTCCAAAACAAATTTCAAGGTCAACCCGATCGCACTGAATCCACCCTGAAGCAATTTAATGGAAAAATTATTAAAATATTAAAATTAAAAATTTGTTAAAAATCAAAAATCGATGGAAGTAAGACAAAGTAACTTCCTAAGAAACAGCTACTGCAAAGAAAGTAATCGAGAAAGAAATTTTAGAATTTAAACGTAAAGAAAAATTATTGTTTAGATTTAATCTGAAAATGATCTAGATGGCCGAGCGACAATCAATCCATCGCGTTCTTTTCTTTTTTGTTTGTTTTTTTTTTTAATATGTATTATCTCGTTTCAGTTAACAGCTAGTTAAATGAAATCGCGGCGATTCTCCGGCCGAAAACTTTTGCAAAAAAATATTAAATGAACAAAAATACTTGACGTACAGGGTGACTGCGCGAGAATATCTACCCCCTTTAACTATTTTGTTTTTGATTTTAGGAAAAAATGCTTAATACAAAACTCAAACGGACTAATTCAAAGTGCTCACAAAAAACAATTGATGGTCGGATAAACGAGATATACTCTAAACTTAAGTTTTTTTCTTTTTAATGGAACACTCTGTATATTATTACGTTTTTTTTATTACGTCTATAAAATAATTCCGCTTAATTTTTTTATTTTTGATTTTAGAAAGAATAAATTGAAAAGAAGTTCTAGAATTTATTTCAGTGCTGCAACAGATATTCACAAAAAACAATTGAACGTCGGATACCCCCAAAAAGTAAACGCAGTTTTTGTTTTAAATAAAATAACATTAAATGAAATTTTACCGTTAACATATTAAATCGGTTTAGATGTTTTCTAAAAATTAACTTTTAAACTAGAAACGAAAAATAGTTCGGAAAAATTTAACTTTAAGAAATGTCTGAAAATTTAACGTAAAACATATTCAAAGTATCCTCAATTTTTTTTGTTTTGAATCACATCTCTTGGTATAAAAGGATCATTATTCGTGTTTCCTATTTCCAAAATTCAAAAATAAAATAAATTAAATAGGAAGTATTTTATAGACACCTTATACAATATTAATTTTATTATATACTTAGTCCCAGTAAAATTTAATTTAGAATCGAAAATCGTAATAATATACAGTGTGTTCCGTTACAAAAACTTAAGTTTAGTTTATATCTCGTTTATGCGACTATCGGTTGTTTTTAGTTTTTAGTTTTTTAATTTGTATCTCGTTTATCCGACCATTAATTGTTTTTCTGTGAGCACACAGAGAAACTTTGAATTGGTCCATGTAAGTTTGGTACTGAACATTTTTTCCTGACATCAAAAATAAAAGAGTTAAAGAGGGAAGGAATTCTCGCGTAGTCACCCCGTACATATGTGTTTGTGGTTTCAAGTTTCTGGTCGATGATGTACTTTTCTTTCAAGGACTATATAAGAATGTTGAATTTTTTTGAGTGCCGTCATGCGAAGACAACAACAAAGTAGCCCAAATCGGGCGCCAGGCGTTAAACATTTTTAAACGTCAAATTTGTCTAAAACTAAAATTAACCGAAATGGCGAAATTTCGTCAAATTTGGCAACCCCGTTCTAATGAACTATGAATAGTGAAGCTGCTTTAGAGATTTAGAGAATTGGGTATGTGGGGATTACTGTCATTGGTTCTTGTCAATCACGTGATCACTTCCCCATTCAAACAATACGTTCAAGTATTTTCAACTTTTCTCGAACAATTTTGAGACACGTGCGCGTTTCTCAATGGCTGAATCTGCCGTTCTGTTCATGTAGTTGTTTTATACAAGTAAATTTTTCTTCACATTCTTTTAATAATTTAAGTCATACAGTCGCGGGCAGTAAATTTTGGTCGTCATTGATTGTCATATTCTCTCTTTAATCGCTAATTCTCCAAATCTCCAAAGCAGGAAAAGCCCAGCTTTAACAGAGCATTTCTTAGAAAACATAAAACAAAGGGATTCCCATTTGTTTGGATTACTGGAGGTTCGATTCAAAGCATGTTCGGATTAAAGAGGCCATACTGTATTGTCAGGGTCATAACAAAAAATGAAAAAAAATATAAAGGGAGCTTTTTCTCAGTAACCTAAGACACGCCCCCTTCATATTTTTTTCTTTCTCTTTGTAACCTGAGAAAAATCCCCTTCTATATTTTTCGTTACATATTTTGCTGTGACCATGACAAAATATGTAATGAAAGATATCCGAAATGTCCTAATTCGAACCTCCAGTAATCCGAACAGCGGAAACTCGAAGCCATAATCCCAGAAACAGCTCTTACGCACTGATTACCAACGTGATATGGAGATTCTCACTAAAAATATGTAATGGTATGTGGAAAGGTGAGAGATGAAGTAATAGCACGAGGCAAGTGGCACCCTAGAAGGCCTACTAACAGATTGAATTATTCAGATACTGTCAAGGTCACAATACAAACAATAAGTCTACATACGTCGACGGTATTCATTCAAAATTTGATATCGAAGCAAATGCACTTTGAGTTTCTAGAAACGTCTGCAATGTGCGCGGCCAAAATATTTCAATATCCGCCCTTTTCTCCATATTATTTCAACAGCAACATCCACCTTGTTGATACGAGTAAATCAATTCAAAACGAGTACCTTTAGCAGTTATGTTGACGGCTTGGTAAGTGCGATGAGATTAGTTTAGAACCAATGGGGTCTATTCTGTAACTTTGATACGGACTTGATACGTAGCAATGGGGTTGATATGGACTTGATACGTACCTAATAATTAATGCTAAGAATCAAGTGACCTTGCAAGAAGTATATTCTGTAAATAGTTTCGTGAATAGTGAACAGTGATTTCAAATGATATGCATCTCTCTTCAATTGGCAATTGACTTGAATTGTTACGAAATCATATGATGATCTCTTCAATTAATGAAGACCATATCAATTGATATGCATATCAATGTGACAGAATAGCCCTGAATATCTGAATTCTGAATACTCTGATGAGTTACTTAAAGATTATTTGCTTCTATGGTCTTGTTATCGTACCACTCTATAAAAACTGTAGTATTTCATTCACGATTTTTACAAGGCATCTTTAAAGTTGCTGGGCCTTCCGAATTTTTTCACTTTAAAATTTTCCCTGTCAGTGATAACCAAGGAGTCTACATTTTATGCAGCTTACCCTCCCCCTACGTGCGCTTGCGCTCGAGTAAGTGCATAAAATGCAACCACTCTTCTAATAATCCTGCACTAGTCTACACTCAAAGTATCTTCATCTCGTATTAATGTACGAGGTTAGAACAAGACACATATACTTTAGTGTACACTAGTGCAGACCTAATGTCTGTTTACGTATTTAAAATAATTGGCATACAACTCAACAAAACAAAAGATCTGCTTGAAAGTATGTAATCGTAACAATTAAATAACATGGATGTAAGAGATAAGGTGATGAGATGATGAAGCTCCAGAAATATATATTTTCTTTTATTAACGTAACTCATTTTTGCGACCAGCCGTTCATACCTAACGCACGCAAATGAGTTTACCTTGAAAACTGTGTCCGATGTTATTAGCGACAACCGCTTTCCAATGCCGGCTGTGTCTTCAAGCATGTCCTTCTCATGGCCACCCTTGCAAAATCTCCGAGTTATTACTGCAGCCTCGAATTTCGAAAAATTTCTCCTCCATCCCGAAATATTTTTATTTATTTACTTGTTTGCCTGGCCGCTAACGACAAATGCAAATCGAAGAGGCATCAATAATAATAATGGTTAGCAGGTCGACAGCTTTGATTTAATTTTAATTTCAAATGATTACAAGATTCGAGTGATGAAGATGTTGATGCTGATGATGATGTGCACAGATGAACTGTTTTTATTTATCATCCCACTATATATTTTACTTCAAACGGTGTAAGTCGTTTTTCGAACTGTTTTTATTTATCATCCCACTATATATTTTACTTCAAACGGTGTAAGTCGTTGGTTCAATGAGGTTGTGTCAAAGGAGATGACACAAAAGTCGTATGCCATCTTTAGTACGGTACACACTGAGCTTTTTTTTTGATAGTTTTGCATAATGCAATCTTCCTCCTGTTATATCAGAAACTTGATGAAAAATATATACAGTCTAAATAAAAATATTGTTTTGCTTAGGTTTAGTATAATGTTTAGGTTCGTTTTAGCTTTAGCCTGTTGTTGTAGCTAATGCTATCAAAGGTTTTCTTTTTCTCTTCCTTTAATCTTTGCCGGAGAAAAAAATTAATGCTACGTAAAGTTGAAGGCCTCCTTGGCTGATGTCAATCTTTTCTCAATTGAACGGAAAATCGCTCTGTCATGGACCAAAAAATATTTATCAGTTCCAAAGTTCTTACCAAATAACAACCTATAACCAGTGGAATTAACGGAAAGCAGAACAATTAGAAACCAAAACCTGCAGGAACTGAAGTCCTGGGGGAGATCTAGATTTGGTACGCCGCGCGATCGAAGTAATCAAGCAACTGGTTTTTAGTCCATGTTGGAAAAAATAGGATTTCCGGATTTTCTTCTGTTGCAGACTTGTCGCAAGGATTTCATCCGGAATGGTGGTGTCATTCTTCATTTGTTGTTATCTTTCTCGTTGAACTTAATTTTGAGTAACAAATCAAATAAATCTGAAAATATTTTGATAGACAGATTAGATAAAATGGCCACTAATTCTAAAATGTTTGCAAATACTCTAAAAGCTCCAAAAAATTGGCAATAAAGTGCCAAAACGCTTTGCATCACAATTACCGATAAGAAACCCATCAGAATATTTGAAGGAAGTCTTCCGTCTTCATTCATTAGGGCTGGAAAGCCTTGAAGGAAGTCAACTGGCGTCATGTTGGCGAAGAACTTGAGAATATTGAAACTTGTTCTTCTTGCTACAATAAGAACAACAGAAGAACAGTGTCAACCTTGAAAAACTCCTTCACCAGGCTTCCCAGCCCTAATGAATGAAGACGAACGAATTTCTTTAAATGTTTTGATTAATTGTGATGTCAAAGCGTTTTGGTACTTTACTACCAGTTTTTCTTTTGCGCTATTGGAGTATTGGTACACCTTTTAGAATTATTAGCCATTTTATCTAACAACTTATCGAAATATTTTCAGAGTTTTTGACTTGATATTCAAAAATTAAGTTTTCTTTCTTTTTTTTTAAATACCCTTCGTTTCATTCTTGGATCCAATACAGCCCAACCCATTCCTTCCCAGTTATTACTAACGTTTTTATCCCATGTCTTTCCGTTTTTCGTCAAGAATTTAATCTGCTAGGCTATTTGGAGGTGGGTATTGAAATATTTTGACGCTTTTGATTTTGGAGGTCAAGATCTTGCTAAAAACCTCCATAAATTTATATTATATCCGCATTCATTTCTGAATTCTTTCTCATCCCTTCCTGGGGTGTTTGTTAATTTCTTTGCTCGACACAGTTCTCTTTCCCTTTCTCGATTTTTCCTATTCCTTGCTAATCTCTCTGCCTCGTTAAAGTTTTGTTAGAATGTTATTTAACAGAAATTCTTTAAATGTTTTTTATTAGGTTCTTTGATTTTCAAGACCAAAATCAGTACTAAATTTTCTTTTGAGATCCATTAGGATGTGGGGGTACGATCCTAACTTCCTTTCTCATCCTCTCCAATTCCACTTCAAGTCCTTTCCTTTTTCGTCGTCAGAATTTTCTCTTCCTGGTCTTCCTCTGTTTTTGGGTTTCCCGAACCTTTTACACTCTTTTTCTAAGCATTGCCTTAAATATCTAATCTACATAGTTATTACCAAAGTCTTTATCTCGAGTCTTTCATTTGTTTCGTCAAAAATTGAGTCTACCAGACCTTCTGGAGGTCCTGGTGCTCTATTGCTAGAAGCTTCCTTAAATTAATGCCACAATTCCTTCTCGTATTTGTTGGAATGTTCGATTTTCGTCTTTAATTAATTTCATCGCCCTTCCTTTCCAGTCCTTGTTGCTAATTTCTTTGCTTCTTTACTGAGACTTTACTTTTTTATTTGTAGTGCACACGATGTATACTTGTTAAAATTAAAAAAAAAAGTATATGACTTCCTCAAATTGATTAAAGCAAGTCTCCATTTACGTCCTCCAAAGAAAAGGCAACCTCAAATGTAAACTTAAACATCCACGTACATCATCGTCCGTACACGTTGATGTTATTTAAAATATTTGTTATTTCATAAAATTATGCATTGCTCAAAGTGGAAACAAGTGTTTCGCAATTTTAAGTATGTTGTTCGAAATGTAATGCTTTGAAACGTTTTCTACAAAAAAATGCATTGCAAAGCAGGACCGAATTTATCTACCCTGAAGTAAACGTGTCCTGTTTCGGAAAGTTTGTTAAGTAGGAGTATTTTGTATTAACAATTTCTTCCAGGTAATGGATTGTGTTTTCCAGTAACTGAGCCACCCTTTCGATCTAATGTTATTTATATATTAGAAAAATTTTTTACAAAAATTTTGTGCAAATCGTTTTTGATTGCAGTGAGAACCTCGAGCAGCCTCTGGACAGCTGTTTCAGCCCTGCTTGGGGCTTCTTCAGCAGAAACGTAGCTCGACATTCCCACTGCATGGCCGCCTTGCATGGGGGACTCATTAGGAGCAAATCCCGCTTCAATTTGTCTATCCTACTGCAATGTTAGGTCAAAAAGCGATAGTAAGATGTCGCTATTTTATATGTTCGTTATTTATATAGTTGTCATGTACGGTGATGCATTTCGTTCCACATTGAGAGGAACCTCAGCACATGTTTTGTTTGATAACTATTTTATTTGACAAAGTCATGACATTACATTAAAAATTTGATTTGATTTTCTAGTACTAGTATCACGGCAATGAGTACAGTTTTCTTTTTTTTTTGCTAAATGAATTTTATGTTAAAGCTAAGCTACTTACAAATTTTTCATTAAACCTCCGTGAATTGATACGCACATTGATACGGACGTCAACACGAACAAGCTTGCACTGACAAAATCATAATCTTATCCACGCTTAGGTCATAAAAAAAACTGTATGAATCATTTCTCTTTCTCTATGCATGTACCAGTTCGCTTTATCCAATCTTTCGCTAGACAGCCGTAAACAAAAAATGTTTTCCACTTTCAGTTCAAAGTGAAAGCTCGTGTATTGCTCTTTTTTTCTCGAGAATTCATTGCTGTTGTGACGCAGTGCAGCTATTCCAGTGACCATCAAGCAATTTTCATCTGAATTTTCAATGTATTTTATGTCTACAATTGTTTTGCTTTATTTTTCGAGTACTATCTGTGGTTGATGAGTCGAACAGTTATTTCGAATAACCCTGTACGAATTTATTAATTTTGCATTTTCAGATTGAATTAATAGAATAGAATTAAGTGTGCTGATTTTTTACGCTCTTTAAAATCCTTTCTTATTTTTATAGTTCTTCTCTTCTCAATGTCTCCTAAACTTCTAAAAGCTTTCTCCTTACACATTGTGTCCTCTGTAATTTATATCTCTTCTTGGTTTTATTGCATTTTCTGTTTGATGGTGTAACCTTACATGAACTTCAAGGTCTTAATAATTTCAACGAACACTTTTGTTAAATTTTTTCATGTATATCATTGCCTTTACTTCTTCATTAACGTATTTACAATGACTTTGCTTAAGCTTCTGAAGTTGTTATCTGCATATGCATTTCGTTGTGACCTTTTCTTATACAAATGCACGCATATCAAGCAGATTTTGTTTATGAAACCTAGCTGTAAATAGCTTCTTCTTTTCTGAAAATCAGTTTTAGCACTTCAAAATAAAGAAAAAAAAGAAGATAAATTTAATCTCCTTATGTATAATTTTGGTACATGGTTAAATCGCAGTTAACTTGCAACGATACTGGACTTAAAACTGAAGAACTGAAGAGTTTTTTGTTTTTGATTTCATTTTTTTTTAATACAAGTTGTTTTTCTGTGGAATTATTTACATACGCAGGACAGGAATTCGACCACAGTTTAATCACCCAGCTACACGTACATACGATGAATAACAAAAATATTTGCAAACGGATTAATTTCGTGAGGAGCGAGTGCAAAGTTCGCTTTTGTCTGTTTATCTCCGTCTTTTGATACTTCAAATTCGTCATGGTAAATTGCACCTACGTTGGAATGTTACGGTTATTATGGTTGTTGTGAGAAATCAGATGTAGAATTGCTTTGATGAGCCGTAGTAAATATTTTAAATACAGGGTGACTGAAAATAAGTGTCCGGCTCGTTAACTGCACACAGCACTTGAAAAAACGAAGCAAAAGCAACTGTAGACTTGGGGAATCTAACATACAGTGCTTTTTTAACTGTGGCCATAGGAATTTACGTGCTAAAAAAATTGCCTCATGTTAACTTACGTTCTGCTCAAAATTTAAAGCAAATTTTTGTTTCTAATAATCAATTACATGTATAATTCATTACAAAATAAACATTAAAAGAAGAAGAGGCGCGTCATTAATTTAATTATTAATTTTATATTGATGTAAAGTTGAATTTATTAACGACGAAATATGAATCGAGTATGTCAAAATCAAAAATTAATTCGTCAGACGGCAGCGATTAATTTCTTTTTAACGTTGACCCACTCGATTCATTAAAAATTTCCACTTTTAACAATTAAAATAATTAATTTAAAGACGCATTTGTTATTCCGGCAATGTATAATTTGTAATAAATTGTATTTGTTTATTAGAAATTGAAATTAGCTTAAAATTTTGAGCAGAACATTAGCACGTAAATCCCTATGGTCACAGTTAAAAAAGACACTGTTTGGTATAAAGGGTGATTTAGAATAAGTGTCTGACCCGCTAGGAGCGTATTCACTAAGGTCGTGCAAGTGTGAAATTGCAAGAAATAATTCTATCAGAGGCATTTCAGAAATCAACCTCCTTTGATTCCGAAATGGAAATCATGATTCATTCTTACGTATACGTACACAAGTTCAAAATTCGAATGAATAATTTTTTTTGTTATTTTGTTATTTATTAATAATAGTAGTACTTTATTCAATAATAACAGTAGCGTTATGTGAACAACAAAATAAAATAAAACAGAAACAAAATACAAAATAAGAGTTAACGAATACGAAAACCATAAGTGATATCACAGTCGTAAAGGTACATACATTACAAAGTATCACACAAAAAAACAAATTGGAAAACAGAATGATCACAGTCCTAATAATGACTTTTGACTAGATCTATTCACAGAATTCTGAAAAGTTGTAATAAACACGTTGTAGCATATTTTTTTAATTCTAATTTAAATGTTTTTTTTTTTAAATGATTATTGATGTTTTTAAGTTTGTCTGGAATGGCATTGTAAAATTTTACAGACATGACTGAGTATTATACATTTTTTTTCCGCAGAAAGCCACAAATAAGAGCGCCTTATAATTTCATTTCAAGGTAAAGGCTAGTGTTTCGTTCTGTTTCACGCGAGTTCATCATGCAATAGAGTTGTATTAGTGCCTGTCAACCAATTTATATCCGAATCTTCAAACGCATTTTATTTCAAAAACTATGGACATTAGACCTCCTAAGCATGTAGACTTCTTGTTTCCTTTTTCTGTGTACTACCTGTGACTGACGGGTCGGATATTTATTTTGAATCACCCAGTATAATGCATTGAAAATTCAGAAGTAGATTGGTTGGTGGTCCCTGGTAGTCACATCGGTAATGAACCTAATTCAATTTTATTCAGTGTGTAAGACTACATTACAGTATGTATACGTCAATATTGAAATTGAAATAAACGTTCTCACATTCATATTCATATTCATATTTACGTACTAAGGTCTGATCTTACCACCTCCTGTTAAATTTAACCGTCGGTTTATATCCTAGGAAACCATTGTCGGCACAATAGTTTCCAAGGATATTAACCAATGGTTAAATTTATCAAGAGGTGGTAAGATCGGACCTAAAACGATTAAACAATGGATGTACATGTGAATTTACAATGAGTACAATCATATAAACTACCCGAAACTAAAGTATGTTGCGCACATCATCGTTGAGAGAATCAGTAATGGTATAGTAACCTTGGCGCAGGAGTAACCTTTTTCGTTTACGGCCTTCTGACGAAAGATAGGATGACGCGCAGACAAGCATTTCGCATGAAAACTTTAGTTTATGAAGACTCCATTAACACGATTGCGTTTTTTTTCCTGGAGCGTAAAAGAAAATCAAAACAATGCGAATTATTGCCCGGCGTATGTGAGTCATTCATCAATCATGCGATCAATTTATCTGTTATAAAACCATTTTGTTAACACAGTGACACAGTTTGTAATACTTGAACAGTTAGTCAATCCGGTTTTAAAAGCACGTTACGCGTTACATTCTAATAGTCATCAGTGCTATTAAAACGGTTTCCGTTCAGTATTCAAAGGGCTTGATTTTTTTGCAATTTCAGGTGATTTCATGCTTGCATGCTCTTAGTACATACACCCCCCTAACGGGTCGGACATTTATTATAAATCACCCTGTATACTTTTGTTTTTTTTTTTTTTAATCAGGAACAAAAATTAGTAAGTCTGCATCCACGTTGGTTTTAGAGTAACATCATTTTTTTTTTGGCAAAACCAATTCGTGAGTAAACGAAAAGTACGATTCTTATCTGTGACATCAATGGAGGACATTGTTTAGGGAAATCCGGTTATTGACCGTTTGGTTTTCCTGCGTTCTTTTCGAATGATTTAATAACGAATTTATCTCTTTCATTTTTTATTATGCGCCGGGTATTTTCATGTATTGAATTTATTTCTCAGGCATTAAGATCGGTAATAGTCTTCTTCGTTAGACTAACTATTTTTATGGTCTTAACTTATTACAGATTATTTATGTACAGGGTGTTCTCTTACTGTATGCAAATAAAAAAAAAAACTCGGTATAAGCACACGAAATGCTAACTTCTGCGCATATTTTTTGGTGGCTACCGTATCATAGCCAAAAAAATTCGGATGGACCACTCGTTTGGAACTGCTGAAGTGTGCGAGAAAGATAGGAAGGTCAACTTCGCATTCCTCTCGGTTTGAACACGCCCACCGATAGCGCACTCAATCTTCAACGAAGCGCTTCGTAATAATAATCACGGATTTATTAATTATTTTATTTCAAATTTTAATTTACCGAGCGAAGTAATATGTTTTAGGACATCAACTATCGATGAATAAATTTAGAATTCATGCACCAATTAGGCAAGCGCGTTAAAAATGTTCAACTTTTACTCTTTTACGTAAATAAACTTTTACTGTAATCTCGCTGCTAGCTATGAAAGTATTACTACTTACGGTCCATGGAAAAAAAGGAAATTTTTATGAGTCTATTGAAAATAATATGGAATGGGAAATTACAATTTGTTCGTATGTCGCTTTGAATTTGTTCGGCAATTACGAACCGCAGCTTCTTGAATTGCACTAGATTTAAATTTAAAAATACTTAAACTTGTAATTACGTGCAGTGAATTAATTTAAATTGTAAACGTTTTGACTGACCAGCTGGTCGGAGCGGCTGATTTACGCCGTTCGTGCTCAAGATCAAGTGTAATACTGACCCTGCCCTACTTCGGCTTCGGAACATAATTGTAGAGGCGGCCGTTTTCCACTTTTAGCTATGCCAGCAGTTCTCAAACGGTTAGGGAAAATCTGCCATTGCATTTTTCTCGAAAACTATTAAATTTTTGTTAAGAACATACGAGTTCAATCGTTGCCACTTATGGTGTTATATTACAGGCTTAAATATTTGCACACAGTAAAAGAACAAGCTGTATATTAAAATAAAATTCACTAATTCAAACGAAGCAGAATACATAAATTTACATTTCGCAACTGTATGTATGTGTGTTGCAGCTGCAATTAAACAAAAATAAAAATAATCTATTAAGTGTACATACAATTGTTCAAAGCACAAGGAACATAAAATGAGGCTATCTCATTGACACACTTTTTTCGCGGTCATATTCAGTAAAAATGTTTATTTTTCCGTTGCGCCCGCAACTATCCTGCACGGTAAATATTTTGCACGTAAAAGCAAAGCAACGTTATACTTTTGGGGCCCTCGGCACATTGCGAAATCTATAGCGTTTTAATAAATAAAAAAAATAAAATAAATAACAAACACATTTTCGATGTGCGCGACTTCGTAACGCGTGTTATTGCGTCACCTGTTGTTATTTTTATTATTTCATTGTCGATATTATTCTTATTATTATTTGTTCTCGTTAACGTTCTTCTTTAATGAATTATGTAACTTTACTGTTAGCGGTGTTACGTAACGCGTATTAAGTGATTGGAAAAACATGACAAGTTTTTAGATATCCACGGACGTCGTAATCAAAAACACGGACGAATCTTCCGATAACCACCTTTCTACCTTTAACCGAGGAGGAGCTTTCTCTTTAGGTACAAACAAACAATACATTTTAGGTAGGCCCCTGCCTCCAGTTGTTGCTTAACAACGGTTAAACGAGCAAGTAAGGATTAGAGCAAGGAATTGTGAAGCAACGTCCTGCCTTAATTCAATGCGATTAAATTTGGCAATAGCTCGGAAACTCAGTTCGAGTATTGTTTAAGTAACCTTGTACACTCATGATTATCATCGAATGATTTGGCTTAATTGCTTTCTTTTTAGTTCGTAGAACTAATTTATGTTGAGAGAAAACTGTAAATTCGACACATTTTCTGATTCTCTCTTTTTTACTTTTTAATTCTTTAAGTCTTTAACTGTTTAACGTAAAGCAATTTAAAGCAAGAGTATGATGAACTATTACGCATAAAACTACCAAAAATAGTTCCCTAAAAAAAAAAAAAAATCGAATATGAAATGTCACGTCACTTGTAAAAAAAGTGACCTTACTTATTGATGGAATGGTGGAACATCTGAAGTTGATTGTAGATTTTTCAGATGTTTTTAACTCACGTCAGGGTGATTCACCCTGTATATGATTTAAAAATATTTTTTTTTTCTGGATTTAGTAGAGAAAATCGAAGTTACAAATACGGTCCCTCTTGCCGTTTTGACATGCTTTAAGAATTTTAATAAATGAAGAGGACGCTTTCGTTTACGAACAGAAATAAAAAAGTAATTTGTCAAAAAAATATTCTGCATAGTTGTAATGAATAGTGTTAAATGCAATTCAACCAGATTGTAATTAATATTTGTTTATGTTTAATAATCAGTTTGAAAAATTTTGTTGCAAATCGTTTTTGATTGCAGTGGAAACCTCGAGCAGCTTCTGTACAGCTGTTTCAGCCCTGTTTGGGACTTCGTCAGCAGAAACCTAGCTCGAAATTTCCACTGCAAACCAAAAACGACTTGACCAATATATTTGCAATTGTGAATAAATTGGTTTATAATAACTAAAATATTTCTGTCTGTAGTTTATATTTTTATTTGAGTAATAAAAAACTTTTTTTTTACTTTTCCTCATTGACAGTAAGATGATGTTGGCCCTGCCTGGAATCTTACTATCATCAAACTTTTTAAGATTTCAAATGTTAGCGTACGTAAATTAGCTTCGATTAAATTTATTCACTTTGTGATAGCTAAAGAATTTTAAATTCTTAAAAACTACCAAGCAAATCAAATTAATCGTTGCTTTCTTAACTTACTGTCTGCCTACATTGCGATCGTTAAAATGTAAAAGACATACATAAAATAAGTACCTATAAATTTGTACTAAACGGAGTTAGGTTGAGATCAGTTGAGTTGGATTGACCTTGACGTCACTTGAATTTCATTTTAATTGATTTTTAATTTCGACTGATAATTTTTAATCTTTTACTGGTGTTGTTAAGTTGCTGTTAGATTCATTTATCTTAAGATTTGTTGAGCTTAATTTTAATGAATAGTTTAAACAGCGACATCCTACGATTGCTTTTTGACCTAACGTTGCGTTAATAGGGCTGAAACAGCTGTACAGAGGCTGCTCGAGGGATTCACTGCAATAAAAAACGATTAGCACCTTTTTTTTTAACTTTTAGTATGCTTTGACATGGTCGCCTTGCATGGGATGACTTATTATGTAGCAAACTGGCTTCAATTTGTCAATCCTAATGCAATGTTAGGTTAAAAAGCGATCGTAGGATGGCACCGTTTAAACTTTTCATTACTATTACATCGCAGTTGCGATTATCCTTGGTCGAATCGTTTTGGTTTGCAGTGGAACTCTCGAGCTACGCTTCTGCATCTAATGAAGCCCCAAATAGAGCTGAAACAGCTGTACAAACTATTTGCAACAAAATTTTCTTAAGTTCAGTATATAAATTTAAAAATTTTGTTTACTTTAATTTTTTTTAAGTATTTTTGCTTGTATAGTTTTCTACTTGTGAAAAATGGAGCACAATGTCATATATTATAGTAAGTTGGTGAGTTCAGCTGACCTTGAGATTTGTTGAGGTTCATTTTAATCCATGTATAAATTTTAATAATTTTTGTACTTTTAATTTTTTAAATATTTTTTATCTTTTAACTTGGGTTGAATGGAATTAAATTGAGAGCATTTAGATTGGGATGAGTTTGAAAATCTTTTTTCTTTAATTTTTTCACTTTTTTTTTTAATGTTTTTCGATTTCTAATTTTTTTGCTTGGGTTGAATAGAATCGGATTTAGTTGTTGAGCCGAATTTGGTTGATCTTGACAATAATCGAACTTCTATGTAATTGTTTTTCTTTTCTTACATTTTTAAAAATTTTTGGCTTCAATTGAATGCAGTTAGATTGGGTTCAATTGAGTTGGGTCGACCTGGGAATTTCTGGAGCTAGATTTTTAAATTTCTTTTTCTACTTCAATTTTTTTTTCTTCCTTTAAAATTTTATGGAATTCAGTTGGGTTCAGATGGATTGGGTGGACATTGAAATTGATTATTTTAAATTTTTTTGTCTACTTTAATTTTTTATTGTTTCTTATTTTTGTTCGGATTAAACAGAGTTGAGTTCAGTTGTTGGATCAGGTTCGATTGACCATGAGATTGTTCGAACTGTCTGTAAATCGTAAATTAAAATTCGAAAGAAAAAAAATCGAAATCCAGTTATTGGAAGGTCAACCCAACTCAACTTAGGAAAAAAAATTAAAAAATTCTTAAAAGATTTTAAAAATAATTGCATTTACTAAAAAGACAATCGGTTATGATGTACTTTCTCTACTTTGAGTGCGGGGGAAAGAGGGGGCGGGGGCTAATTGCATAAAGAATTCAAAGAATATTACGTTCATTATTTTAATTTATCCTTGTTTTATTTGAATTTAATTCTTACGCAGTTTTTGTTAGTTACCAACATTCCAGGCGTTCAGTTTAAATATCATCGTGTTCGTTTTATTTATTATTATTTTATTTTATTTTTCTTCTTCTTCAAATAATTCTTGTGCTCTTGTTTTGAACATTGCTGAGTGTGTGTTAATGCAGCATTTTGCAACGAACAGCAGATCTTTATGGTCATTATTTTAAGAATACATTTATTATATTTTCTTTAATTTTATTTTTTTTAGAATTTTAAATTCATAA
Organism: Prosopocoilus inquinatus; assembly: GCA_036172665.1. NCBI lineage: Eukaryota > Metazoa > Arthropoda > Insecta > Coleoptera > Lucanidae > Prosopocoilus > Prosopocoilus inquinatus. The sequence goes on along the minus strand of CM069871.1, from coordinate 7,590,188 downwards.
AAACTCCCAAGCAAATCAAATTAATCGTTGCTTTCTTAACTTACTGCCTGCCTACATTGCGATCGTTAAAATGTAAAGGACATGCATACATAAAATCCCTGAAATGTAATATTAACTAAAATTGTAATCGTTTATTTGGGATTTCGTGACAGTTTTGTTTGTAAAACAATAAAGATCAACCTACAGTCTCTATAAGGGGATATCCACAAGCTCGTACCGGTCAAATAGACATACATGCAGCTTGACATGCAGGCAGAGATGTTTCTCAGGTTGTCAAAAGTGATATTTTATTATTATTTTTTTTTTTACTTTTACGCCCAATCAGAGATTCAAAGAGATAGTAATGTATATCAGCTGTTTTTTACCCTTATTGCTAAAGTCTTGACACGGAAAAAATCGACTGGCAGATTCCAAGGCTCCGCATACATGTTCGCAAACTTGTACGTGCGTGTGGATTCCCAAATTTAATTAACCGCTTTATGATCATGAAGTTTGTATTTTTATTTGAGTATTAAAAAATGTTTTTTTTTTACTTTTCCACATTGACAATGAGATAATGTTGATCCTTCTCGGAATCTTGTTATCAACAAACTTTTCAAGATTTCAGATGTTAGCTTACGTAAATTAGTTACGATTAAATTTGCTCACTTTGTGATAGCTAAAATATCTCCCCAAATATCATCAGCTGAATCGAACAGAACCCGGCACGACGCAAAAGTTCAGCCGAAAACTTGAAACAAACTCACGCTGCGCCACTTGTCTGGGTAAACCAACTTGAGAAGGTGCGAGTCTGCCAAAACTTAACTCGACTTTACATGAACAGCTCCGAAGTTTAGTTATACTAATTAATCTCTTTGTGGACAAGGCTATCGCATCCATTTCTCTCTAGGTGTGAAGTTGGCGTCTCAAAAAGAAAACCTCACAAACTGTGGGTACGTAAAAATAATAAAAAGATATCAAAAATTGAAATGAGAATAAAGTTTGATTCTAAATCGTAAGACAAAAATAGTTTAACGTGCACCAGAAGATTAAATTTATAAAGTGAAGCACAGCTCTTATGAAGCAAAGTTATTTAAAGAAAAAATATTTTCAATTACAACAAACCGATTTATCCTTGTTTTTACTTTTACCAATAAAATAATACGTATAATAGAAATATTTATTTAATCAGATTCACGATGTAACAAAAATAAAATAAAATGGCAAAATTTCATGCTACGATTTCTTTTTTCTGTTAACAATTTCCTCCTAACTGGACGCCACTGATTAAGCCCCTCAACAAATCGGGCACCTACGAGATCAGACGACCTTGGTTACGGCCGATCGAACTCACCCAATTAAACCAGATCGTAATTAATATTTGTTTATGTTAATTACTATTGGAAACCGTAAAATTAGACGTAATATAGAAATTAGAAATTTTCTGAAATACTGGTCCACATGGGATTAGGATACAATCCTATTCTTAGGAATCATAATAAGAAGGGTCCCCTAATATTTACAAACGTTTTGAAATTAAGGAAATCGTTCGTAATCTGTTACTATTGCAAATTTCGTCTAATTTTTTTTTAAATTTTACTGAAAATGAACAAGTTGCAACGTAAAAAAAATTAAAAAAAAATATTTTTGACGTCCTAAATCGAGGGATTCCCCGAGTTATTTTAGACATCGACCCTTTGAAGAGTAGAAAAGTTTTCACTGGCCCCCTTTCTCCCCGATTTCAAGCTATATTATGGATTTATTAGCCTAAATTTGTATCTACGTTAAATTTAGATTTTTCAGATACATATACAGCGCGATTACACCCTATATATGATTTAAAAAAGAAAATTTTCGATTTAGACTAGAAAATCGACGATTCTTACAAAAAAATTCATAAACATTCGACCTCGTAATGAGTTGTATCAAACGTCAAGTATGAACCTCTTTAGAAATTAATTGACCCATGTTAATAAGTTAACTTACCAACGCATCATACTGAATTGTTTAAAAAACCAGTGCCATCTATTGTCCCAAAGTAAAAACTGTTTTCAGTTAATTATTATTATTTGCCATAACAGCATTTTATAATCACGCTGACGGACGTCTTCAAAACAAAATCGCTGCCTTCTAAGTTAGCAATGATATTAATTTCAAAATTGTTTCACCTAACTTTCAACCACGGCGTGAACAGAAATCGTCAAAGCGCCATCTCCAGACCAAAAGGCAAAACGAATTTAATCGAAAATTACGAAGCAGCAATTCATCTGACACGCTCACATTCCCTGTCTTCCCAATTATTTCAATTTCAATCTTAAATTTCAAGACATAAAATTATGGTGTGACAGGGATTATTTAAAGCGCCATCTCTTGATCAAAAGGAAAAACGACTTTAATCGAAATTTACGAAATAACAATTCATCGTCACGCTGACGTTCCCAGCTTTCGCAATTTCAAAATTAAATTTCAAGATATGAAGCCGTGGCGGGACAGGAATCATCTGAAGAGCCATCTCTTGACCGAAAGAGGAAATTATTTTAATTGAAACGCGTAAAACAGCATTTTTCACCACTTCGCTTTCATTTCAAAATCAAGTTTTAAAATATAAAATCGCGACGTGCCAGAAACCGTTCGTACAGAATCAAAGAGCGATAAGAATCATTCAGAGCGCCATCTCTTAACCAAAAGAGGAATTCTAATCGAACACTTTTAAGTCTTCATCGACCCCACTATCGGTCCCATTGGGAAGCCCCTTGTTTCCTTCCACCTTTCAATTTTGACTGAAAAACAAAGGAACCATAGAAAAAGAAAATAACTGAAACTGAAAGCGAAACACTGACGTAATACACAAAAAAATAAAACAAGTGAACATAACGAAACGGAAGGAACAAAATGGACAAATAAATGTAAAAAATCCATAAAAAACATCAAAAACTGACATGAAGCAAAATCAACGAAAAATTGAGAAATCAAAGCGAACTCAAAAATAAAGAATAACCAAAATAAGGAAAAACAATTGAAGAAAATGCTAAAAACAAAAAAGTTTCAAGAAAACAAAAGAGAGACATAATCGATTTTCTTTTGTCATTCATTTACTCCTCGAAATGACTGATGCTTGTGCAAATCCGATTTGTAATTTTTGTGTCGAATTAATACTGTTACACCCGACGTGTTTTTGTGGTTTTTTCTGCTTTCCGCTTATTTTTTTGTTTGTTTGTTTGTTTGTCCTTCCTTTTGCTTCTTCCATTAAACTGTATTTGAAATTACAATGGCGTTTGTTGTCACCTTGAAATTTTGGCTGGAAAACGAAGGAGCCATAGAAAAAGAAGATAATTGAAACACTAATCGAAGCTAAAGAAAGAAGTGACACCTTAACGTAATATAAAAATTAAAAAAAAAGAAAAACAAGTGAAAATAACGGAAAGCAAGGAATAAATCGGACAAATAAACGAATGAAAAATCAACGAATATCAAAAACTGGCAATTTTTAAAACATATCCAAATAAAGTTAGTCTATTTTTAAAGTTGTGTGCTTGTACATATCCCGCCATATACGTTTTGCATGCCACGTCATTTCCGCATCGCTGTCGTTCTCCCGTCCCGCTTTGGTGAGCTGACCCCTTAAGACCACCGCATTTCAGCATTTTATTTAGGAAATATTTGAAGCATTTGACTATCATATCAACTATTTACTATACAATACAAAATTATTAAAAATACTACTTTTCTATAAGAATTAGGTTGTTATTGAGGTGAAGTTGAAAAAAAATCTTGCCTTACTAAATAGGCTTAAAGTGACTTCTCCAGGGGATGGGGCAAGGCAAAATGCTGTCGGATGTTTTTCCCTCGACTCTAATTCCTGTACTTCCCAGATATTCGCAAAACATAGAGCGTACGCAAGTGAAAGACGTCGCTCGACAGGGACGGGTTCATCCAGACATAACCGAATCGATAATTCAGGAAAAAAAAGTCGATTCTGTAATGGTTTTCGACGACGGATGCGTTTTTATGTGCCGGTTGTTTGAACCTGCACACACACACACACACACTCGTCTTTATTAGAAGAATGATTTCCACTCAACCTTCCAGAATTTCATTTCGATTCGAAAAGCTCGGCTGATTGGATGATGGAATTAAATTTCAGCAAATGTCAGCGTCATTAAAAAAAAAATAATTACAGGGATTGCAGGATTTTATTTACAACTAACTAATCAACGTTTTCATTTTAAATTTCTCTTTCGATGATTATTAAAAAAAGACTTAACGATTTTTTTTAAAGTACGATTAGATTTTTTTTAGTACAGTTAATTATAACACTTGCTTTTACCATTAAAAAATGTATTCGTTTACTTCGTTTGTTTAAGTTGTATTTTTCTACATTTTTATTTTTCTACTTTTTATATTTATTCATTCATTTATTTATTTATTTAATATCACACTCCACAGCTTACGCCATTTACAGAGCCTGTCAAAGAAAACATGCTTACATGCTTACCTTAACGATTAAAATAGCAACATCTTACGCTCGCTTTTTGACGTGGCATTGCTGACGAAGCCCCAAGCAGGGCTGAAACAGCTGTACAGAGGCTGCTCGCGGTTTTCACTGCAGTCAAAAACGATTTGCACAAAGTTTTTTAAAAAAGATTTTTTTTTGTATAATCTTCAGCAATCATTTTCATTTCTCGTCACCACAATTTTAAAAGAATATTTTACTGATTATAAGGGTTTATAAAGAACACACACCTGCAGCCGAAAACGCGCGTAAGTAAATCAAACCTTCATCGTTGTAAACGTGTAAAAGCCACGTTTGAAAATAAATTGTTTCAGTGTGCAATAAATTCGAGGAGGGCCATAATTCTGAGTGAGGAGGAAGTCGGTTTCGGTGTGTAAATTAAATTATTGTAAACGTTCGGGAAGAATCTCTTTTGAAAAAAAGGAATCCTCCTTATTAGCAGCATTACGTTTAGTTTTGAAAACGAGTTATGTGGGCCATTTTATTATTTTTAAAGTAACTAACCAATTGATGTGTTACTGATTGTGAGTTGAATCTGTAATCTTCTGAAATTTGTAACACGAAACAACAAACTGTTACAGTCAGAATCCATCGGACCGGTTTCGGCAACTGCGCTTCTGCGTTGGTTTTCACTTAGACGTGGCAACGTCGCTTTTTTCCGATTGATTGGGCCGTCTTGGTACGCTTAAGCAACGAAAAAAGGTAATGCATTTTGGCGTCGCGACTACTTCTCGCCAATATCGATATCGACACGTTCGAAGCAAGTTCTGTATGTGCATTGTCCCGTGAATCTGTACAATTATTGTTGTAAGATTCACTTAATCACTAAATTATCGGGAAGTTGAGTGACTCGACGTGTCTGCTGAAAGTGCCTGATTGCATCTTAGTCCAAACCAACTGTTAATTTAAACAGACTCATTTTTATTGGAGCGATTTTTAACCGGTGCTACTTTTATTGGAGCTTAATTGAAGATGACTCTTGCAATTGGAGTTTTATTGGATCAATTCCGATCGAATTAATTTTTCCTTCGATGTTTTCATACTGGCTGCGTCGTGTGGGTGCGGCTGATCTTTTGCGGTCGAAACAAAATGCAAACTGTGCGCGACGAAGACACTAAATGACCTCTACCAACGAAACTTTGAACCCGGTGGCAGAACTACAACTACACCTAACCTGTAAAGTATACCTTTTTGATTTATCGGTCCATTTCAAGCGATCCTGGTACGCTTAAGCAATGGAAAAAAGACGGAAAGGCACTTTGACGTGGCGGCGGCTTCTCGCCATTATCAATATCGACACGCTCGAAGCAAGTTGTGTATGTGCATTGTCGCGTGAACCTGTGCAATTATTGTTGCAAGATTCAATTCATACAATAATTGACAATTAATCTCCGCCAACAATAATTTTATATCCGTAGATACAATTAATACAGATTATTTGGCAGTTGAGTGACTCGACATATCTTCTGAAAGTGCCTAAAATGCATCTCAGTACAAACGAACTGTTTAATTTAAACAGATTCGTTTCTGTTGGAATTATTTTTATTGGAGTTTAAAGAAGCCTTTTGCAATAAATTAAGAGTTCAACTGGATACATTCCGGACGAATTAATATTTCCTTCGATTTTTTCGTACTGGCTGCGTCATCTGGGTGTGGCCGATCTTCAGCGGTCGAAACAAAATGCAAACTGTGCGCAACGAGGACACTGAATGACTTCTACCAATCAAACCTTGAACCGGGTGGCAGAACAATAGCTACACCTAACCTGTACAGTATACCTTTTTGATTTATCTGTCTATTTCATTGTGAATAATGTCGGTAAAACGAGGTGCTTCACCATTTGAAGAAAAAGAATTATAATAAAAGGGTTAATTACGTTATTTAATTTAAATAAATTATAAATTACGTATCGCCTTTTGGGGCACACCATCTGTTCGATTAGACCTCATGTCTTCGCGTTAAATTTCCTATTGTGGCCATTTAAGTTTTGGCTACGCACGTTTTCCAGGAAAACCCTTAGTGTCGCGTGCATTCTTGATCTTACATTTCGTGAGTCACTGCATCTGGCGATCGGTCTTGCAGTGCGTTCTGAGAATTATACTTTGTCTATATTAGGCTGATGGTTCATCAGTATCCTATGGTGCAGCGTTTCTCAAACTGTGGGGCAAGAAAAAGTCTTCCAAGGGGGGCGCAGCAGAATAAATCTAAAAACAAATGAACGTACCGAACTTGTATTTGGTTAAAACTAAGGAGATTCTAATTGCTGGAAATAAATCATTTAGTATCAGTGTTATCGAGTTTAAGTTCGTGTATCGCTCGGGGGGGGGGGGGGAGCGACGGGCGTGAACCTTAACACAGCTCAAAAGAGGGTAGCGAAACTTAAAAGTTTCGGAAACGCTGCTATGGTGGACCTTCGACCGATTTCATCTGCCTTAGAATTCATGAAAGTCGGTATTTATAAGATTCGGGTAACTTCCTTTTACCAGTGGGCGTAATTATGGAATTTCCACATCTACAATATTTAGCTTCCATCTACAACGCTATGCATGGTTTACAGGAAAATCCTTAGTGTCGCCTGCATTCTTGATCTTACATTTCGTGAGTCACTCTGGATCTGGCGATCGGTCTTGCAGTGCATTCTGAGAATTGTACTTTGTTTATTTTAGCCCGGTGGCTCATCTGTATCCTGTACTTTCCCTGTGAAAATGAATTCTCAGGAAAAAAATTAATTCCTTACGAAAACGTCGATTCGTTGCCTAAATATTGTTACGGAAGTTCAATTTTTTTTTATTTCAAACTTAAAAAAATCAAAGTTCTTAGAATTTACTACGAGGCTCAAATAATGAAGTTCTATTATCTGTTCCACACAAAAATTAATTAAATTATGTACTTAAATAACCAAAATTTCTTATAACTTGTTATGGTGGCAAAAAGGATTATTTATTTTAATAATAAATACAATCATCATATGACGCGACGTGGGTTCGTGTGAACATCGATCTTTGTGTTTTCTTCGCCTGCATTTATTGAGTTGAAAATAACTTTTTATGTTGCAATCTTCGTCGTGGTGCCGACGCAAATTTATAGCGTTAATCACTTCCCACGGAATCGATCTCTTTTTTCTGCAATTCATAGACAAATTTTTTAAAATAACTCTTGTAATAAATCTTTACGCGTTCTCTATTTCAGCTTTATTATGCTTTATTATTGCAACAATATAAACATTTCGTTGGTTTGAAGTCTGTTTTTTTTGTGTTGTTCTCGCAATTATCTTGTAATCGTTTACAATTATATTTTCTGAAAAATTTCGTGGGAATTAAACCATAAAGGCCATAAAGCTCGACGTCGCGTCTGTTTTTTTGTGTTATCTTGTTCTTGCGAAATAAGTTTTTCGTTAGGTTGTCGGAATTTCATTCATCGAGTTGAAAATAACTTTTTATATTGCAATCTTCGTCGTGGTGCCGACGCAAATTTACAGCGTTAATCACTTCCCACGCAATCGATCTCTTTTTTTTTGCAATTCATATACAATTTTTTTTAAATATTTCTTTTAATAAATCTTCACGCTTTCCTATTTGAGCTTTATTACGTTTTATTATTGCAACAACATAAACATTTCGTTGGTTTGAAGTCTGTTTTTTTTGCGTTGTTCTCGCAATTATCTTGCAATCGTTTACAATTGTATTTTCTGAAAATTTCTTGGGAATTAAACCATACCTTAAAGGCCATAAAGCTCGACGTCACGTCTGTCTTTTTGTGCTATCTTGTTCCTGCGAAATAAGTTTTTCGTTAGGTTGTCGGAGTTGTCTTCATACTTGACATTGATCGCCATTGGCTACTAGTGACACCGGATTTTGCTCAGTTGGTTCTGACTTATGTCATCTCGGTTTTAATTCGTTTGAACTCCTTCTTCTGTACTTTCAGGGCGAAGCCAAGTGTCGGCTTTATTAACTTGATGCGTGCTTGTTGCGTCCAGTCGTCGTCAGATAGATATGTAACAAAATACAGAGAAATCGACTTCACAAAGTTAGTAGAGCATTGATTTATTTATTTCTTTCTGAGCGTATTCTATTCTTTAAACATTATATACGAAATATATCGAAGGTGCAACTGTCCCGACAACGTTGTGTGTTGTAGGATAGTTCATACCTACGGCAAAGAATCTCTCTCTCTCTAATTTAATAGTAAATGAAACGAAATATTTGCTCAGAAACTCCAAGCAAATATTTTTATTTGCACTTCCCGCCATAAAATTTATATTTAATTATTAAATATTAAACAAATTCCTTGGATGTATTACGCAATTGTTTTCCTGAGAATGTTTAATTAAAAGTTGACTTCTAGGAAACAATTTGTGCCTTTCATGTACACTGTGGGAAAATTAATCAACACAAATCATTTCTCACTTGCGCATTATAATCATTGTTGTTTGGAACGAGGTGGATTAAATCGAGGCGCGATAGTTTCAGGTAATTGTGATTATTAGCCGGCGGATCGTTGGATGTTTGTGCACTTAATAACGTTAACACACCGTTTTGTAAGAGTATGAAACAGGTGAGTTATAAAAACAGCGGTATTTTGCACATCAGAGCGTTGGTGACGCGGCGAAGAATCAGTGCAGAGCTGGTGAAATGACACGATTGTTTAGATCCGTTATGAGGAACAGAATTGCGATGCCGTTAAGAGCAAAGCCATCGACTCACCTCACGGGCTCATCTAAATGTTATCATTAATATTTCATGCATTATTCTTTGTTAGTCTAATCGGAGAAACTGTTTTTCGGTTACGAATTTAAAAGCCTTCTTCCGGTGGTTTGAAACACCCGGTATATCAAGGTATACCTTGAACTCAAAAAAAAAAAATAAAATAAGAGTATCAGTGACAACTCAGTACTGAACGACAATGTTTTAAAAACCGGCCTTAACCGCTATTATTATTAATTTGCGCACCGACGTTAAAGAATCTTGCGGATGGCATTCCTTGAACAATTACCGCGACGACGGGGCATTAAAGGTCGTTCGAAACAATTGCGTTTCTTAGCCACCAGAACAGTTACTGACAATTACATGCACAGTTAGACGTATGTTATACATTTGTAATTAATTTATTGCTATAATTGCCCAGATGGAAGTCCCAGTGTCGGTTGTTTCTAATTTACAGCGTTACCTGATGTCGTTGAGTGAGCGGATCGTAAAACAATCCACAACAAATCGTATGTAATCAGTATTTGAATTATTGCAAAAAATCAATAAAAGAAGTATAAAAATTGCAGTTAACAACGGCTTTAATTAACACGGTCATAAGAAAACTCGAAAGGGAAACAAGATTTTGATTTACTGATAGAGAATAAAAAGTTTTCGTAGCATCCCACCGCTGCCACCAAACATGTAAAGATTCACGATGGTGTCGAATGATAAGACAACGTCGATTGATTACAGTGATGTAATAATTTCTTTGTTTTAACCTCCTCTTCTCGTTTAATACTGTTGCGTCACATGCTTGTATGGCTTTAAAACTTTTTCTAACATTTGGATGATTTTGATTCACCATCAAAATCTTGTTTACTTTTTGAGATACTTCTGTGCATTTATTGTTTTTCTTCCTTTTCATTTCGATTTAACTTCGTATACCCACGCTTCCTACAAAATGTTACGGACGAAGTTAAATAAAAATAGAAATGGAATTAATTGGAAGAAGACGGGAGGGGAAGGGGGAGGGGAGGCAAAGGTGCAGTTCAAGCATTCTCAGGTTAGATAGTTACTAGGCACTTTCTTAATCTAAAATTTTGATAGCTTTCGTAATTTCGATCACAAGTGAATGAGTTTATGAGAAAAAAAATGCTACCCGGCGGCTTGGCTGATGGTTACGCCACTGATTTATATTCTCTTATTAAAAAAAAATTGAAATTCGGCGTCGACGACTTTTTTTTACAAAAAATGCAGTGCCAAAAAGATTCAAATAATTCCAACCAGATTGTTTCTAGATCCAAATTAATCCCGTATCTTTTTCATTTTAAAATGAGAAGAACGACTTCAAAAGTTTCTGTGGTATTCGGATTATGATTCATGAAAATCTTGTTTACCTTACGAGATCCTTACGTCAACAAGTCCTCTGAATTTATTGTTTTCCATCCATTTTATTTCCATTTAACTTCGTATACCCACACTGCCACCAAAACATTACGGACGAAGTTGAATAAGAAAAGAAGTGCGATTAATTGGGTGAAGGGGGGAGGGAGGGGGGCAAAGATGCAGTTAAAGAATTCTCCGCTTAGCGCTAGTTATTTCATTTCGATCACAAGTGAATGATGAATGAGTTTATAAAAAAAAATTGACAAAAAATTGGTACCCGGCAGCTTGGCTAATGGTTACGCCACTGGTTTATATTTTCTGATTAAAAAAAAATTGAAGTTCGGCGTCATCGACTCTTTTCATAAAAAATTGCAGTGCCAAAACGTTTCAAATAATTCCAACAAAATTGTTTCTACATTCAAATTAATCCTGTTTTTCACTTTAGAATGAGAAGGACAACTTCAAAATTTTCTGCGCCATTCGGATTATGATTCATCAAAACCTTATTTACCTTTCGAGATCCTTACGTCAACAAGTCCTTCTCTGCATTTATTGTTTTTCTTCCGTTTTATTTTCATTTAACTTCGTATACCCACGTTGCCACCAAAATGTTACGGACGGACGAAGTTAAATAAGAAAATAGTGCGATTAATTGAGAGAAGGGGGAGGGGGGCATGGCAAAGATGCAGTTAAAGCATTCTCCGCTTCGCGCTAGTTACATTCTTAACCTAAAATTTTGACAGCTCTCTTCATTTCGATCATAAGCGAATGATGAATGAGTTTATAGAGAAAAATTGGAAAAAAAAATTGCTACCCGGCAGCTTGGTTAATGGTTACGCCTCTGATTAAAAAAAAAAAATGAAGTTCGGCGTCATCGACTCTTTTTATAAAAAAATGCAGTGCCAAAACGTTTCAAATAATTCCAACAAAATTGTTTCTACATTCAAATTAATCCTGTTTTTCACTTTAGAATGAGAAGGACAAGTAAAGTTAAGTAAAAAAAGAAGTGGGATTAATTGAGAGAAGGGGTGAAGGGGAGGGGGGTATGGCAAAAACGCAGTTAAAGCATTCTCCGCTTGGCGTTAGTTATTAGGGACTTTTTTAATCTAAAATTTTGACAGCTCTCGTCATTTCGGTCACAATTGAATGATGAATGAGTTTATGAAGTAAAATTGCTACACGGCAGCTTGACTTAATGGTTACGCCACTGATTTATATTTTCTGATAAAAAAACGAAGTTCAACGACCTTTTTACTGAAAATGCAGTAGTGCCAAAAAGATTTATATAAAATACGCAAGTTCGCGTTGTTTATTCAACAGCTTTCCCTTCACTACATCGATGGACAAGGGGTGGATAACCAAACGATGTAAAACTAAGGGCGGCAGGGAAATCGACCTAGCTGAAGTATCCTAATTGTCTAGAATAACGTACTGGAAATCTTATTCGCAATACTGGAATCACCCTGTACATATAAGAGAGTTTATAAAAAATGATTGCATGAAGGTTTCAACTCTCTCGGCTTCCTTCTTAATTAAGAGCGTCACGATGTGAGTGAAACGAAGAGACGTTCTTTTAAATTTCATCAGTTCTGTAGCAGTTTAAAGAAAGTTGAAAAAAAATACTTTTAAATCACCCGGTACAATAACAATAGCGGTAATAATGGACTTTTTTCTTCTGCATAGGTGACCGAATCAAATTGAACGCTGGAAACTTAGTCAGTATCAAAAAATTGATGCACGATTTTTTGTATAATGATTGAAATATCTCAACCTAACCTCAAAGCCAACTAAATGTCAATTTGATTATTTTTTTTTCTGTTTATTTCAGAATATGGACATTTAAATTATGTAAATAAAATTAATTACATTCTGTTGCAGTCATTAACATACAAAAAACAATATGTTTACTTCGTTGTCATGCTTATTTTTCCTAAACTGCATGTCACTTTAATCGACCTTTTGTATAATGATTGACATATCTCAACCTAACCTCAAAGCCAACTAAATGTCAGTTTGATTATTTTCTTTTCTGTTTAGTTCAGAATATGTACATTTAAATAATGTAAATAAAATTAATTATATTCTGTTGCAGTCATTAACATACTAAAAACAATATGTTTTCTTCGTTGTCATGCTTATTTTTCTTAAACTGCATCTCACTTGAATCGACTGCCAGACTAAAGCACAGTTCTTTAAATTTGACTATTTCGGAGATGCTTAATTAAGAAAATGTAGTGCGACGAAATGGGGGCTAAATCGTTCATAATTAATAATTACCAAGCACCCCCTGTATATAAATAAAATTTTATTCATCTTTTTAATACTTGGCGTAATTGTATTTTATCACACCTTGTATACAAAAATAAATTTTTCTACAGAGTGTAGTATGTTAAATCGAAATCTAGAGGTTGTGATGCCGGAAATATCGAAGCTAAATTATGTTGTTCCCTTTTGAATAAGCTTTTTAAGTCTCTTGAAGACATCATTAATATTTGTTTAATTATAATCAAGCCAAACTTTTAACTGTTTAACGAGGTTTAATTAAACTTCTTGAGTATTAGTTAACATACAAAAATGAAAGAGTTGCATTAAAGGTTGGCGAAACATCGAGGCACCGCCTACCTTCCGCAGGAGTCTAATCTAGGTCCAACCTTGTTTGTGTTTGGTATATAAAATTGTTTGAAAAAAGAAATTTTTTTTTGAATGCCACATACCCCGATCTTTCCATTTCCTAACAAATTTATCTACCTGACAAGATCCTTGGAAACGATTTTATCTGGCAGATAAATTTATAGGAAGGTGGCAAGACGGGGGGGCATCAGTTTAATAATTTTGAACTCGCCTAGAATTTCGTTAGTATTAATTTTGGATGTTTTTTTTTTCTTATCATCTGCAGTAAACAAAAAAATCTTGTACCGATGAATGAAAACGTAATTAATTTATTACCTTGATGAAATCAGCAAGAAAATTTCTTATGCCATTGCTAATTCTAAGAGATACATTAAAAATCAAAGTAAAGTGAATAAGCCAGACTACACTTCAACCCTCCCGCGCTAATTAAATTTGTACTCTGCGGTTTAATAGCCACTTTAACGCCGAGAATAGTTAACCATCGAATTACTAATAACTATAGTTATTAGCAGATCATTAGCTGTCGCTAACACATTCAACGGTACAAATTGAGAAATTGAGATTCTGTTTTATTATTAATATTATTTCTTTTAAATTGCTTTTGTTTGTTCAAATTGATTTTCCCAATTTTTAAACTTCTACATTTTTATTTTGCATAAGAAAATATGTCTTTCAATCGAACATTACTCTTGTCAGATATTTATCTTTTATACTTCATCTTGCCGCCATACAGGTAGTTGTTGTTTTGTAGGAGTAGCCTTCTTACAGGAATTCCTGCTGATAATTGTATTTGTTTAATCGCGCCTGTTTATCAATTAAGCATTTTCCGAAGGACGCGACGTGTGCATCTAATTAATTAATGAAAACAGAAGAGACAATGTATTCCGGCATGACCTTTCACAAAAAAAAAATGTTTACCAAGGTATACAGACCGATTAAAAAAGTTGTTGTCTTTTTTCAAGTTTGAAGTGTTTTCAATTTAAGTATGTCATAGTATTATAGTTTTATATCAAAATGTATTTACTTCTTCATTTTGTGGTGTGGCATATACAGGGTGAGGCAACAAGCGGATCGAACCGTCAACTGTACTTATTGTACATTATGACATCATGAAGCATAATATTTTTTTGTTTGCTTTGCTCCAAGTTGTCACAGCGTGAAATTAATCCAGTCAAGCTCGTGACACCCTGTGTACTTAACTAACTGGAGTAAACAACTAGTCTTTTGAAAATGTACATACATACATAAGTACGAAAAATATCTACGGAGCGGTCTCTTGAAACTGTCTCCTTTGAAATTAATATCGCCGCGGTCGTTCGTTCATTACGTTTAAAAATAACAGAGCGAGCCGACGTTTCGCCGATACGCGTTATCTTGTAGGTTTAATCAGCAATATTGCCGGTATTTAGCGTACACAAAATTCATACGTCTTATCACAATGTTGACATTTCCAGTAATACCGATGGAGTCCAACACCTACGCAAAATTGATTGGAACACACAGTGCGCCACTGATTCTGTTCTGTCGATGGCGAGACGAGAATTTATGCGAGGCATGACGGTAATTAGGACTGCTGGAATCGTGTTAAACGCATTGCAGGAGTTGGTCGAATGGTTAAATTGTTATTGCTTAAACAAAGAAAAAATGGAATTACTCGTGCATATTTCATTTAAGTCAACGTTTACGAAACTATACAATAATCCATGACAAACCGAATTGGAAGTCTATAGCATGTAATCAAGCTAGAAAAGCATAGTTAGAAAGGTCAGTGTTTAGTCGAGTCAGTGCATATCATTCAAATTATAAGGATTATCTTTCAGCTGAAGAAATATGTAGTCTATGACTCCATTACTCCTCATTACTTACAACGTATAAAGGTTGGACACTATTTTTGAAACACCCTGTATAACTTCATATAATCTTCATTGCATGATTTTATTGCCTTAGGCAATTTAGGTTTGTAACATACACCTCGTATTGAGTGTGAAAAATGTAGATGTACAAAAAATATGCTCAAAATTAAAGAAAAAGAAAAATTCAAAACATTCAGCATAACACTGTCTTATAAGTGAATACGTACGTAATTGAAAAATAAGCGAATAAAATAAAATGGAAAGAAAAGATAAAAAATATACGGCGTGACTCATTTTGAATGGAAACATATTACAGATTAGAACGGAATTTCTTTTTAAAGGTAGAACTTCAGAAACTCTACTCTGATGAAAATTTGTAACAATACCTTTTAATTCTTGAGGCCTGTTATGAATTTTTTCCTATGACAAAAATGACTAAAATTGATTAGGAATCTTTTTACTAAAAATTTAACTACGCCACTGCATTCAGCAATCTCTTAAATTGGTGGGTTATAAAAAAATATTATAATTAAAAGATTTGTTGAATTCCTGGTTCTCGGTTGGAACCGCGTCTCTCCTCGGATTTCTTCTACTGACGACGTTTCGTTCTCCATTACAGAAGAACTTCTTCAGGGCTGCTGCTGCTGGTTAGGATGACTTACAAGAAGCAGCAGCAAGACCACCAGCAGCAGCGGCCCTGAAGGAGTTCTTCTGTAATGGAGAACGAAACGTCGGTAGTAGAAGAAATCCGAGGAGAGACGCGGTTCCAACCGGAAGCCTTCAAGTTAAACCAATTAAAAGATTTATGTCAAAATTAATATTGAGTAATTTTCAATTAGTTTCGGGCATTTATTGAAAAAAAATAAAAAATAAAAAATTAAAGCAGCCCATGAAATAACAGTGAAATAATTTATAATTTTTTTTGGTGAATATTTGGCGGTAAGAATTAATTGAAAAAAAATTATTTAAAAGTTTTGTCGATTCCAAAAGCAAAATAACAACAAAATGGGTCAGAGTGTACTTAGATATAGCATAGTAGATTTTCAATTATATAAACGAATAAAATATAATGGAAACAAAAGATAAATAATATACGGTGTGACTCACTTAGAATGGAAACATATTACAGATTGGAACCTAATTTATTTTTAAAAGTAGAACTTCACAAATTCTACTCTGATGAAAATTTCTAACAATAAATTTTAATTCTCAAGGCCTGTTATGATTTTTTTTTCTATGACAAAAATGACTAAAATTGATTAGGGATCTTTTTACTAAAAATTTATCTACGCCACTGCATTCAACAATCTCTTAAATTGGTTGGGTTACGTGAAAAAAAAAATTATAATTAAAAGATTTATTGAATTCCTGGTTTTCGGTTGGATCCGCGTCTCTCCTCGGATTTCTCCTACTGACGACGTTTCGTTCTCCATTACAGAAGAACTTCTTCAGGGCTGCTGCTGCTGGTTAGGACGACTTATAAGAAGGAGCAGCAAGACCACCAGCAGCAGCGGCCCTGAAGGAGTTCTTCTGTAATGGAGAACGAAACGTCGGTAGTAGAGGAAATCCGAGGAGAGACGCGGTTCCAACCGGAAGCCTTCAAGTTAAACCAATTAAAAGATTTATGTCAAAATTAATATTGAGTAATTTTCAATTAGTTTCGGGCATTTATTGAAAAATAAAAATAAAAAATAAAAAATAAAAAATTAAAGCAGCCCATGAAATAACAGTGAAATAATTTATTATTTTTTTTTGGTGAATATTTGGCGGTAAGAATTAATTGAAAAAAAATTATTTAAAAGTTTTGTCGATTCCAAAAGCAAAATAACAATAAAATGGGTCAGAGTGTACTTAGATATAGCATATTATGAAACGAGAAGAAACAGTAGATTTTCAATTATATAAACGAATAAAATATAATGGAAACAAAAGATAAATAATATACGGTGTGACTCACTTAGAATGGAAACATATTACAGATTGGAACCTAATTTATTTTTAAAAGTAGAACTTCACAAATTCTACTCTGATGAAAATTTCTAACAATAAATTTTAATTCTCAAGGCCTGTTATGATTTTTTTTTCTATGACAAAAATGACTAAAATTGATTAGGGATCTTTTTACTAAAAATTTATCTACGCCACTGCATTCAACAATCTCTTAAATTGGTTGGGTTACGTGAAAAAAAATTATAATTAAAAGATTTGTTGAATTCCTGGTTCTCGGTTGGAACCGCGTCTCTCCTCGGATTTCTTCTACTGACGACGTTTCGTTCTCCATTACAGAAGAACTTCTTCAGGGCTGCTGCTGCTGGTTAGGACGACTTACAAGAAGCAGCAGCAAGACCACCAGCAGCAGCAGCCCTGAAGAAGTTCTTCTGTAATGGAGAACGAAACGTCGGTAGTAGAAGAAATCCGAGGAGAGACGCGGTTCCAACCGGAAGCCTTCAAGTTAAACCAATTAAAAGATTTATGTCAAAATTAATATTGAGTAATTTTCAATTAGTTTCAGGCATTTATTGAAAAAAAAAAAAATAAAATAAAAAATAAAAAATTAAAGCAGCCCATGAAATAACAGTGAAATAATTTATAATTTTTTTTGGTGAATATTTGGCGGTAAGAATTAATTGAAAAAAATGTATTTAAAAGTTTTGTCGATTCCAAAAGCAAAATAACAAAAAAATGGGTCAGAGTGTACTTAGATATAGCATATTATGAATCAAGAAGAAACAAAAGAGGCTAAAATTTACCACTCTTCATTTATTATATTAAGAAAAAAAAAACATCGCGTGATATATGAATAAATGGGAAAACAAAAACAAAGGCACTGATGACGCACTTCAAGAAAATTATAAAAGCTAATTAACCGCAATTGAGAATGCATGCATTTATTTACTAGAAAAGCGATAAAAAAGACTAAAACACTTCAACTGCGTAAATAAAGAAAAAATTAAGAACGAACGTAAAGGAAGTTTTAAAAACAGAAATAAATAAGAATATTAAAAAAAAATGAAAACAACGAAGAGTTAAACCGAAGAAAATAAGAACACCCGATCTTTTGTGTTTTTGGCAAACGTACAGCCGATAGAAAAGGAAGAACTAATGATAAAGGAAGTTTTAAAAACAAAAAAGAAGAAAAACTAAAAAAAAGTAATAAAAACAAGTGATTAAGCAAAAAGGAGGGTGGAGCGCGAAAACTTTACGTTATATACAGGGTGAAGCACATATTTTATATTATTTAAATAAATTTCATCCTACTAAAATGAGAATGATATTTTTTGACGTCAAACACAATAATTTTCTTCATTTATTAATTTTTTTAATAGCAGATATATTTATTTTATTAAATTTACAGTCTGTGTTTTGGTGACGTAAAGGCTTGAAACTGAAGAAAAATCTCAAGAAACGTTTGTCTTGCATCAAGCCAAATAAAGTTTACAATTTTCTGAAGTTTTGACAAATAAGGGTCGCTTCAGATTTTGGAATTAAAAATTAATTAGGTACCTGAATTAATGATGATCGTCGATGTCTATGCGGAGTATTTGAAAAAGAAGGCAGAAAAGGGTATCATTTCATTTCAACATTATTTAAAAATAATTAAAAAAATGTCGTCAAGTCGCATAATACAAAATACAAGGTGTCTGGAAATTCTAGTAAAAAAAAAAGAAAAATTGTGGCATTTGGAAGTCGTAAGAACCCTATTACTTTTCCATAACCTAAAATAACACTAAAATAGTCATAGTTATAGTCAAAATAGTCAAATAGTCAAAATAACACTATGTCCGTCAACTCATTATTTGTATAAGCGGTATTCATTTTGGTAATAATAATGTTTCGAGTTGTGACAGCTTGTTACCTTAACTCAGTGGCGCACCGACAATTTTGGCCAAATTTTTGTCTCGAAAACATAATAAAAGGACTTTTATTAAATTTATTTTTTTACCGATGACTTCAACTCACCATCACCAACTAGCCATTTCTTTGTACTAACAATTTCCAAACACCCTATACAATAATTACCATAAACAATTATTTAATTAAAATTAAAATTAAAGCCTCGTCTTCTGCGGTGAACATTGACAGATTGTAAAAAAAGGCTACGTTTCACTGGACGTCAACAGCTTCTTCAGAATTTTCTGTCTGAATACCGAATATACAGGGTGTTTGTAAAATAATGGTTCAAATTTTAACGATATTATCGTGAGAGTATATAGGACACGGAATATTAAAAAAAAACTTCTTTCATCGGAAGGGGGGTAAGTTATTTTATCCGTCCCTTATGCGGTGCACTTAAAGCAAGAAAAAATTGTGTAATTTAAAATTTTTTTAAAAAAAGTTTATATTAAAGCTAAAACAACCACCAGCTAAACACTAATTAAGAAAAATAATGATTACAGTAATCATAATAATAATGTAAATGTTGTTTAGGTTAAGATAATGTTTTAAGCACTCTTCAAATACTAAACTGTTGAACCCAAATAGTATAATCGGTCACCGTAATCATTTTAATAATTTTAACCTGTTTTCTCTAATTATTTTTCCCTGAAATTAAAAAAAAGACACCATGTTACCGAATATCTCAACCACTGTTCAAACACCAAACTATTTTTAACAGCTTTTTCTCAGCTAGAAATTCGAAAGCATCCGGAAAATTTAGCACTACATTCCGCCCATCATTAGAACCACTTATGGCCGCAAATTTCCGCACTTATTTTACAAACAGACTGTATTTAAAAAAAAAGGCCGTGACAAAATATTCAACCAACTCTGAATATACGTATTTTTTTTAAATTTAAAGTTAATTAACACTTTTAATTTAATGTCTCATTTCGTTAGTTTAGATTAATCTGAGGCAGCCTGTATAAAGGTTGACTTTTGCCATTTGATCCAGGGAAAACTTTTTTATTTGTTAGAATAGCTGAAATGTAAATTTTTCATGTTACATTCTGGACTCGCCATAAAATAATTTGTTTTTGAACGAAAATATTACGAACAGATAAAACAGCGACATCTTACGATCGCTTTTTGACCTGACATTGCAGCGATCGTAAGATGTCGCTGTTTTATCTGTTCATCACTATTACATTGCATTTGCGAATAAATTGGACAAGTCGTTTTTGGTGTGCGGTGGGAATGTCGAGCTATGTCTCTGCTGATGAAGCCCCAAGCAGGGCTGAAACAACTGTACAGAGGCTGCTCGAGGTTTTCACTGCAATCAAAAACGATTTGCAACAAATTTTTTTGACAATATTACGCTATTAAGTGAGGATTAAGGCTGTGGTTACAGTGGATAATAAAAGATTAGTTCAAAAATATAGAAATGTGAATCGTCCTGTATACCATGTGATCCGCAATTCTTCAGCCAGCAACAGAACTTTAAGGTGAAAGAAGATTAAGAATAAGAATAAACATTACACTTTTTTTTTTGAAAAGTAGTTTTTAAGCTTTACGTCGAACGTAGCTTAACTAAGGTTTTTTTTTTATGGCCAGATAGGTTGGCTTACCTTTTTAACTAGTTGTAAGCTTTTATTGCCTAAGTGCATTCAATAACTTACAACGTTTTCCACTGGCTGCACTAGTGTTACTAGTGAACTAGTTATGTAATAAAACGGGATAGAGATATCCTGAATGCGGACCGATCCAGCCAGTGTATAACGCTATTAGTGAATGATGATAGAGAAACGTGTAGAAAGATAGAATGATTCGGTTGTTAATAATTACAGGACGGAATTATATATTTTCTTCGGTTTATTTTGAAAGAGGCGGCAATGGAGCATGTTGGACTGACGCGTCGCTGCAGCGTACACGTTTTCCGCCTCGTTTCTATTTAATCGAACAAAATATGTATACAGCGTGCTGCATTTTGAAAGGCAACATAGGAAATCCCACGTTAATTTAAAGGTGCTCCTTAATTATTTCACAACAGCAAAATTCCATTTACCTTTCTTTTTTAAGTAATCATCAAGATGAATCTGTCTGTGAAGTTTGAGAATGCTTCATTCGCTGAATTTTAAAATATTAAAAGAAAAGATTACGCAACTAATTTCTATTTATACCAAATTACCAGCACAGCCATCATGCTCAAAATAATTAATACCTAAATCTAGTTCGTTTTTGAAAAAAAAGATTGATAGGAACAGCTTTTTCAGTAATTTATTTTAACATTTACTGATCAAGGCCGTGCTGATAGTTTGATATACATAATTGAATTTCGCTATTGATCTTTTTTAAATATCTTGAAACTGAGCGAATGAAAAATTCTCAAACTTCGCAGACAGATTCACCTTGAAGAGCACTTTAAGAAACCTAAATGGCATTTTGCTGTAAAATAATTAGGGAAGCTAATATTCGATCATCTTTAAATTAACATGTTAATAATCTTTTCTAAAAACAAAAAAAAAATATAATAAGAAGTATTTGTTCATAAACATGAATTGAGATATTTTCTGTATGGTCACATATGTAAAGAGTATTTCCTGAATAGATTTCTCAGTAATTTATTTTAACATTTAGTGATCAAGGCCGTGCTGATAGTTTGATATACAAAATTGAATTTCGTTATTGATCTCTTTTAAATATCTTGAAACTGAGCGAATGAAAAATTCTCAAACTTCGCAGACAGATTCACCTTGAAGAGCACTTTAAGAAACCTACATGGCATTTTGCTGTAAAATAATTAGGGAAGCTAATACTCGATCATCTTTAAATTAACATGTTAATAATCTTTTCTAAAAACAAAGAAAAATATAATAATAAGTAATTGTTCGTAAACATGAATTGAGATATTTTCTGAATGGTCACATATGTAAAGAGTATTTCCTGAATAGATTTCTCAGTAATTTATTTTAACATTTAGTGATCAAGGCCGTGCTGATAGTTTGATATACAAAATTGAATTTCGTTATTGACCTCTTTTAAATATCTTGAAACTGAGCGAATGAAAAATTCTCAAACTTCGCAGACAGATTCACCTTGAAGAGCACTTTAAGAAACCTACATGGCATTTTGCTGTAAAATAATTAGGGAAGCTAATACTCGATCATCTTTAAATTAACATGTTAATAATCTTTTCTAAAAACAAAAAAAAATATAATAAGAAGTAATTGTTCATAAACATGAACTGAGATATTTTCTGAATGGTCACATATGTAAAGAGTATTTCCTGAATAGATTTCTCAGTAATTTATTTTAACATTTAGTGATCAAGGCCGTGCTGATAGTTTGATATACAAAATTGAATTTCGTTATTGATCTCTTTTAAATATCTTGAAACTGAGCGAATGAAAAATTCTCAAACATCGCAGACAGATTCACCTTGAAGAGCACTTTAAGAAACCTACATGGCATTTTGCTGTAAAATAATTAGGGAAGCTAATACTCGATCATCTTTAAATTAACATGTTAATAATCTTTTCTAAAAACAAAGAAAAATATAATAATAAGTAATTGTTCATAAACATGAATTGAGATATTTTCTGAATGGTCACATGTGTAAAGCGTATTTCCTGAATAGCAGATCTATAACAAATTAGTCGACAGTAATGC
The DNA here is from genome assembly GCA_036172665.1 of Prosopocoilus inquinatus. Taxonomy (NCBI): domain Eukaryota; kingdom Metazoa; phylum Arthropoda; class Insecta; order Coleoptera; family Lucanidae; genus Prosopocoilus; species Prosopocoilus inquinatus. Next base: position 7,567,596 of record CM069871.1, on the reverse strand, counting down.
CCCCTTTGTTGTTGATGAGAAGCATGCATGTCTTTATAATTACGTCCTGATGCACCTTATCATAACACGACAATTGTGCGCACATTTGTATAAGCAACCTGTGCTATGTTATATCACATAATTCGTCCTAGTTTCTATACAAAACTGCATCGTCATTAAGCAACAACGCGTTATTAAGTGCATGCGTTACGTATGTAAGTCACCTTTGTAACGTTTTAAACGCAGTGCAATAAAACGAAATGAGTTATGAAAATTCGTGTTGCATTCGCGATCTGTAATTTGCAGATTAATTATATTACAAAAGCAAGTCACATAAATTCTGTTTTTTTTTTTGCACAAAGAAAAAAAAAGTATTGTTTATTTATGGCTTCGAGCTTCTTATCATATAAGAGTGTGGTGCATTTCTTATCTATCAGTTCGCGAAGCTATTCATAAAAATAACGATTTACATAATTTACATATTTTAAAGTAATTAGCACTGGTTGAGGTATTAGGTTCGTTTGCGTGAATGGCGCAGTAAATTTCAGCGTTTCAACTCGCTTGCTTCGCAGCGATTTTTTTTTTTTATAAATTTCTGTTTTTATCTCGGATTTTATTAAAAAAAAAAAATTGATATTTTTCTCTCGTATTCAACCGTATCGTTGTGGTGATGATGAATATTTATGTTTCTCCTTCGGCGTGCGCGCTTATCGCAAAAGATTTTCTTTTCCGTTTTAGTCGAGGAGAGCGCGTATACATATAACAAGGCAATCTCGAAACATTAGGATTTAGATAAGCGGCCTGTATTTCACAAAAATAGTACAGATAGTTGTTGATTTCTGTCGATCTCATGCGGCGATAAAATATTTCAATTATCTACGAAGCGCCGTGGAACGGTTTTTATTGGAATAATCTCGCCGCAAACGTGATCACGTTAAGATTTATCTATCTACATATCTATCACTCGGTTGCGGATCATAATTTGCATCGTGTGTAAGTTGCAAAGTTCGTCCGGGGAAATTCCAAGTCAAAAATGCCTTTGTAGTTTGGTCAAGAAGTCATTCTTTTTTTTTATTATATCAATGAGCGTGACCTACTCGAGATACACTCTGTATTTTCAAAAGTATTGGATTACGCTTTCTTCCACAGATTATAACTGTCTCTTGTTTTGAAGCAAGATATTTTATAACAAAATCAACAAATTTGTAAGTATCAAATAAACCAATAAACTTCACTGTGGTAGCTCTGATTCTCTCTCACTTTGTGTACCTAACAAAATTCCAACAAGGTTCCACTTTAGGACCTTCGTTGTTTTCGAATGATAAGTATCAAATAAACCAATAAACTTCACAGTGGTAGCTTTCATTCTCTCTCACTTTGTGTACCTAACAAAATTCCAACAAGGTTCCACTTTAGGATCTTCGCTGTTTTCGAATGATAAGTATCAAATAAACCAATAAACTTCACTGTAGTAGCTTTCATTCTCTCTCACTTTGTGTACCTAACAAAATTCCAACAAGGTTCCATTTTAGGACCTTCGTTGTTTTCGAATGATAAGTATCAAATAAACCAATAAACTTCACTGTGGTAGCTTTCATTCTCTCTCACTTTGTGAACCGAACAAAATTCCAACAAGGTTCCACTTTAGGACCGTCGTTGTTTTCGAATGATAACTAACAAATCAACCAATAAAATAAACTTTATTGTGGTAGCCTCTATTTCCTCTCACTTTGTGTAACAAAATTTCAACAAGTTTCCACTTTAGGATCTTCGTTGTTATTATTTATATTATTTTTCTCCTGTGTTTAATTTGTTTCTTTTTTTGTTGATTTGGATATGGTATAAACCACGTTGGGGCCAATTGCTAAACATTCACACGTGGTCAGTTGCTGTTTACACGTAGATGATGGTGTACCATTGGGTGTAAAGAAAAATAAAAGGAATTTTTGCATTATTTTAGTTTTGTAAAACCACTTTTAGTAATGTTTTGACAAATATTTGTGACAATCATGTAATATTTGTCCGTTACGAAGCATTGGCAAATTACAGTTAGGTATACAAAAGCGAGAAAATTACTTTTCTTTGCACCCGATGGTATGTGTACAGGGTTATAACTAATTAAAGCGCCACCATGGGGATCTCGTAAACTATAAGAAATACAAAGATGGTTAAATTACGAAAAAGTTGTGATATTTTGGTACATATCAAAATATTCAAGAAAATCTTTTCTACCTCCATTCGTTTCTGAAGTATCTTAAAAAAGAAAACCGAGAATTCTAATTTTCGAAAATCTCGAATATCTTCCTTATTAAAACAGAATCATGAAATTCGATGCTTTTATGTTAAATTCGATACGCAATCTAATAGAGTCCGAAGAAATAGGTTAGGATTCACAGTTTCGCAGATGCTACTGTCAACTGTCTTTTTTCTTATGGACGCTACCGTGGGTATTCATACCACGTGATACAAAAACAAAATCTGAATACGACCATACGTCATACTTATGCTTTTGTTTTAAAACAAAATATCGATACTACAAAAGACTTTGAAAAAAAATATCTAGTAGGCGGACGCGTGTAAACATTCAGAACTAAAATTATTACTAAATTAATAAATCTTACTCAATTATGGTACTTATTTATATTTTTACATAAAAAAAATTACTTTTTAACAAAAATTCTTAGTAACCTAATATTTTGTTTCAAAACAAAAGCATAAATGTTTATATGGTCGTATTCAAAAATTATTTCTGCGTGACGTGCTATGAATATCTAAGGTAGCGTCAACTTTTCTATAATTTATCCATCTTTGTATCTCTTATAGATCCCCATAGTGACCCTTTAATTAGTTGTAACCCTGTATAGAATGAGCAGATCTTACCTGCCTACGCCGAATCCCCCCTTGATGTCAGCTCCTAAATTCAGAAAGGGGGTCGTGGACAAAAACAAGGATAAAGAGAATTCCCCAAATAAGAGAAAAACCACGTTAGGTGGAAAGAAGTACATTTAAAATAGATACCAATAGGCGCTAACTGAAGTAAATACACTAAAGGTATCGATTACATCCAACCAAAAATAACTAGAGTCTCAAAAAGTTGGGAGTGTGATACAATATACAACAATTCAGTAATGAACAGAAATTTAAATGACAATAATTTCACGAAAGTAAAATCAACGTTTGATACCTGTCGGTTACGCACAAAAATTCAAAAATATCTAAGAAAATATTTCAGAAACAAAAATCGGTAAGTACCGTACTTGGGAAATTTCCTTCCGTCTCACACAAGCATCTGAGCGTTCAAAATTGTGAAACTTAAATTTGAAATTTTCAAATATCTCAGCAAAAGCAAGCAAAGAATTATGATTAAAATTTTAATTAAACTTTCCTTAATTGTCGTAAACAATTACTGTGAAATTAAGTTCATAATAATTGCTTAAATTGGTAACTGAATAAAAAGTAAAAGTATTCCGCAATATACAATTCGCGAAGATTATCAACAATAATGATGAAAAAGTTAGGGTAATGGCGGGATTGAGACGTTCGAAAAATCCGGTTGGCACTGGTTGATCTCGTTTTGTTTTTGTTTTTTTTTTTATTTCGTCGTTCCTTATTTGAACTCTCTTCGGCTTGCTGTAGCAAGTCTGCTGAAACTGCAGTGGGGCCCTCAAGCATCATCTGTATAGCGCTATTTCAGCCCTAATTGAGGCCTCATCATAAATTTACCATGTAATTTCCCATTTTTGAGTTATGACAATACAACAATTCAGTAATGAACAGAAATTTAAATGACAATAATTTCATGGAAGTAAAATCAACTTTTGATATCTGTTGGTTCCGCATAAAAATTCAAAAATATTTCAAAAACAAAAACCTTTAAGTACCGTACTCGGGAAATTTCCTTCCGTCTCACACAAGCATCTGAGCGTTCAAAATTGTGAAACTTAAATTTGAAATTTTCAAATATCTCAGCAAAAACAAGCAAAGAATTATGATTAAAATTTTAATTAAACTTTCCTTAATTGTCGTAAACAATTGCTGTGAAATTAAGTTCATAATAATTGCTTAAGTTTGGTAACTGAATAAAAAGTAAAAGTATTCCGCAATATACAATTCGCGAAGATTATCAACAATAATGATGAAAAAGTTAGGGTAATGGCGGGATTGAGACATTCGAAAAATCCGGTTGGCACTGGTTGATCTCGTTTTGTTTTTGTTTTTGTTTTATTTCGTCGTTCCTTATTTGAACTCTCTTCGGCTTGCTGTAGCAAGTCTGCTGAAACTGTAGTGGCGCCCTCAAGCATCCTCTGTATAGCGCTATTTCAGCCCTAATTGAGGCCTCATCATAAATTTTCCATGTAATTTCCCATTTTTGAGTTATGACATAAACATAGGTTTTTTTTTTTTTAAACGGAAACTGCCAAACCTCCTTTGTTTTTTTTAAATAAATATATCGAATGATACATCGTTGGAAAGGTAAAAAAATCCTTTTTTTTTGTCAATCAAGGCCTATTAGGGTTTCCATTTAAAAAAAAAACCGATGTTTATGTCATAACTCAAAAACCCTCTGTATAGCGCTATTTCAGTCCTAATTGAGGCCTCATCAGTAGAAGAGTGGTTCGAGAAACTCCTCCACAATCCGAACGACTTGCCCGATTTAAACCGGTAAGCCCAGTAATAGCAGACAACAGCTTAAGGCGCGACCTCAGGTGTCTAGGGGTTTGACCTTATACAAGGCCTCTTCGGCTTCTTATAATTGGAGGAGAACGAAACAACAATTTGGAGAAAAGCAAAACAAAAAACGAGAAAGATTAATATTTTGTTTGCACATAGAAATTTGCCAATATAAGAGACGAATAGAAAACAAAAGACGATTGTCGATTCTCATTTGGCTGGGAGCGACTGAAAATGAAAAGACTTTCAGCAAGGAGAAAAGAAGGTGACAGAGCAAATGAAGAAATGAGTGAATTTCCGGCGCGAAACATTTCGTTTGTTTTTTTATCTTTCATTTCTTTTCTTTTTTCCTAGCCAAGAAAAATGAGAAATGTTTTTTTTTGAGTTTTTTCATGTGTTTCATTGTCTTTTTTTGTTTCTTCCTGCAAGCAAAAGAAAGTCGATTTGGAATCTTTGAAAATCCAAGCGCTCGATTGTTTATTTGCCCTTCATTATTTTTTGTAAGCAAAAAATATTTATTATACTTCATTATTTTTCTTGATTTGTTTTGTAAGGAAAAAAAAAACACGGCAATTTCGATGGGAAAACCTCGTATATTAAATCAAATCATTTTTTTGATAGGTTCAAATGATTTTTCTGTTTTCTTTTTTTTTAGATACAGGGTCTTCCTAATTGATTGCACCTTATACACACCTGACTGTCAGTACAGATTTTATGAATTTTAACCAAGTGTTAGCTGATTGGTTTGTTTTCGTCACGTCGTAGGTAACGTGGGATACAGGATTAAATGAAGACCCGATATTAGTTACCATGAAATAATTTTTGACAAAAAATACAAAGAAAAAACTATGGGGCGAAAAGCTGTATTTATTAATTAGTTATAACTGGTAGATACTATTTATGTTTTTTTTTTGAATTTGTTAGGAACAGGGAAGTTATTTTGGCACTTTTTTCTTTGCCCACTCGGTATACGTATAATTGTTTTGAAATTAAGGAAATATTCATTACGTTGATGCGCTCGTCAGTCAACCTTATAAATCATTCCTTCGAGAGTTTTTCTTCTCTGAAATATTCTCACTGCATAATGGGAATAAACAATTAAGGTGTACTTAAGTTGTTATGCATGCAACAGTTTAGCGTAATAAGTTGATACAACAACAAAAAAAAAACACCGCGTGTTACGTTATACAAACAACGATCTTATTGCTTGCATAAACGAATAAATCTGTTCAATATCAAGGTGTCCTTCATTCTAAAATATCTCAATACAGGTCTACTATTGGAAGACTATTCTCCATTTTTTTGTATTCAATAAATTTTGGTCATCGGTGTTTGTCTTTGACCTGGATTTTATTTAAAATAACCAGGTTGATGTGTTAATTTTGAATACTGGGAACTCTTCAGTATTGAATTTAATGACGGCTCCTTTTTTTTGGATTTGCTCACATGAAAATTTTTAATTTTTGGAATTAAAACTGACGTTTCGATTGACAGTGACGATCAAAATTTAATGCTCTCGACTGTACATACAAACATACAGTCGTCCGCACCTTAAGTGCTACAATTTAACGTTTTTGTACGACTGTGAGGCACAAGGTTTTAAGGGTGAAGTTTGTGTGCAGGTGGTGCATTTTAGGTGTGGATGACTGTACAATAGTTAGTTCAATGTCTACAAGAAATTTTTAGGATGGAGATTGGTTTAGAGATAGGCCATGTTCTGTCTTTCTTCATAATTTATAATTTATTGCACATATTAAGACTATAACTACAACGAGGAAATATTCATGCATTTCCCCTGACGTATACATGTATACTATTTTATTCATGACCGGAAATAGAAGAATGAATCACAAGAGTTCAATTTTTTAGGAAGAAACAAACTAGTAGTAAATAGTGATAAACTAATTTGGGAAATTAATAGGGGTTGAGGCTCATACTTTAATAACACAAACTTATGTTTAGTTATAAAGTAGAATTCGTACAATTCTTAATTCATGTTTTCTTTTTTTTTGTGTGTATTGCACTTCTCTTTAAAAATTATTTTTGATTTTGGAATGCGAAAGTATAATGTAAAAATTTGCTCGTCATGCGTGTTACATGTTTAACAAACGATCGCATTAGTATATAAGCCCTAAAAACTGCGACAAGTCGGTGAGCATGTGCTCTCAAAAACCGTGTTTTGGATTGGATTGGGTTGGGTTCAGTCGACAGAGTCGAACTGAATAAACACTAATGGAATGTATAGCGCTATTTTTGGGGACAGAGTTTCTGAAAACGCACGTTGCCTGTAACTTATAAAAAAAAATGGTAAAATTGGTCCACCTATAATGTTATATTGTGTAAGTAAGGCCGGGTACACACTTGAGACTGCACTGAAACGCAAGAAATGCGAGAGAAACCGAGGCAGAAAAGTTGAGGTTTTTTTTTTAATATCTTTTTAGTTCTGGAAACAGTTATTAGAGCAGTGACGTCCTCGTCAAAGAAAATTCGTGTGCAGTGTCCAGTTTTTTTTAAAGATTTGCTCAATTGTCAATATTTTTGTTAATTGAAAACTTCGATCAAGTAAAGCTATGACGTCCACATAAAAAATTCGTGCTCAGAGAGGAGTTTTTTTTTTTTAATATTCTTTCAGTTAGTAACATTTCTTTCATTGATGACTTCGAACAATTAGATCAATGACGTCCTTATCAAAAGAAAAAAAAATGTTCGGGGTGGAGTTTCTTTTTTAATTTCTTTCAGTTAGTGACATATCTGTTCATTGAGGACTTCCAACAATTAGAGCAATGTCACCCACATCAAAGAAAATTCGTTTTCAGTGTGGAGGTTATTTTTTCCTTTTCAGTTGCAGTGTTGCCAATTCTATTATAATGATAGTCGTCCTCCATTTAAATTCATTTCATCCAAAATCAAATTGTTTTGATTTTGAACTGAACTGATTTTAAATCGAACGCAGAGTTTCTTGAAGGAATAATATGTTACAATTAAATGAACATAACCTCAAAATATGTATGTAGAAATCATATAAAACTGAATACTGATCGTAAAAAGCAGCTTGATCGGTTGGGTGGTGAGGGAGGAGCAACTCAATCACTTCTTTATCACTGATTGCCAACTGAATAATTACGAAATTATGCCGAGTTTTGAGTACCGTCAATTCTTCAATGTTCCCAACTTAACCTTACTTTGCTTCAATCAAATGTAGCCACCGGGTCTAATTTCGGTTTTCACTTTTTATGGCTTAGTCCAATTGATTTTTTTTTAAATCCATCAAAACAGAGTTGCTAGATTGTTGCGAAATTTCTTTAATAACACAAACTTTTGTTTTATTTAGTAGCAAAATGAGCAAAAGCAAGAAAAGTCTATGACCAAGCTACGTGCCAATACGATGAAAACTCCCTAGGGATAGTTTTTGCCCCTTAGGGAGAAATATACATATTATTTCTGTCACGATTTTCGTGTCTTTCTACTCCCGGTTGTGAATGAAATCGTTTAAGAAATTGAACCAAATCTTGTATGTTCACACAAGAAATACGAGGGTAGTTTAAGAATACGTTTTATTTAAATAAAATAATAAACATCTCGAAATTGTTAAATTTGTGAATTGATAACGCTTTCAAAAGTCAGATTTCTCGTCGCAATAATTTAATTAAAACCTCACCCCACGGACGGACAGACCGTTGACTGACGATTTTTCAGCGAGCCCGTGAAATTAATAAAACATATGTTTAGGCTGCGCACCTCCATTTCCGGTTCCGTCAACGCATAGGCGAAACAGAAAGCTCGACGTCAACCAATTAAAACACATCCGGAAATAAATTCGCGGCGTTCGGCAGACTTTTCCCGCTTTTTAAACTCGTCGTAACTCGATTTGATTTCCACACCGTGCGTTTTCTGTGTGCGCAGCAACACACGGAGAGAAATTGATAGAAATCGAAGTGGAAAGTGCAGGTGAAATTGTAACACTGCATGTCATCTGCGAAAGGAAAGCGCCTGTGCGCCGTCGCTAATAGATCATTACGAAAATTGTTCCCCTATTTTTCATTCGAATTTTTTTTTGTGTGTGCGTAAATTAAGAAAAAAAAATTATGTTGAAGGTATATAAAATTGTGCATTTCGTTAGAAATCTTTTTGGATTGCAAAGAGATTTTCTTTTAATTTCCGCATTTATACAGGGTAATTCAAAATAAGTGCCCGATCCGTTAGAAGCATGTGTACGTGGGCTGCTGGAAAAGTTTCTGGAAACGGTATGAAAAAATGCATATGAAATTTGGTAAACGGTATCATTGTTTTTCGAAGTATTCGCCTTTGACGTCAATACACGTTTGCGTACGCTCGAACCAATTTCTAAAGCACGTTTTCCACTCTAAAGATGGTACCTCAGAAACCAGTGTCCGGAATGTTTCAACCGCTGCTTCAGCCGACGAAAATCGCTCACCACGTATTTTATTTTTGATTTTTGGGAACAAAAAGAAATCATTAGGTGATAAATCAGGTGAATATGGACAATGAGTTATTAATTCAACATTTTTGTTGGACAAAAAATCAACTGTTTGACGGGCTGAGTGAGAGCTGGCGTTGTCATGATTGAGAATAATTCGTCGATTTCGATTGTTTCTTCTTATTTGATCGATGACTTCCGGCAAACAAATTGTAGTATACCAATCAGCATTCACGGCTTTTCGATCCTCTAAAGCCACGGTTGCTACATGTCCAGTTAAACCAAAGAAACAAGCAATCATTTGCTTCGCAGCACTGCGTGAACGGACAACTTTTGTTGGTTTTGGTTCATTTTGAAATAGCCAAACGGTAGATTGTTGTTTACCTTCTGGCTCGTACGAATAAATCCACGTTTCGTCACCAGTAACGATGTTATAAACTAAATTTGAACGACCTCCATTGAATTTCTTGAGCATTTCTTCGCACCATTTGACACGACCTTGCTTTTGCGCTTCTGTTAAATTGTGTGGGATCCAACGACTGCAAAGCTTTCGTACGTTCAAATGATCATGCAAAATTTTTTGGTGTATTGCTTTCATGTCAATGGGTAAGGATGCTTGAATCTCACGGTATGTCACATGTCGATCTCGCTCAAGCATTTCACGCACAGCATCTACATTAGTGGCAACAACAGATGTTGATGGACGGCCTTCACGAAATTCGTCGCTGAGAGAGGTACGTCCACGCTGGAATTCGGCAAACCAATTACAAACACTGCTCTTTGAAGGTGCTTCATCTCCAAAAGCCAAATGATGTCGATAGAAGCATTGTTTCGGCGTTAGACCACATTTGAAATCGTAAAAAATCATGGCACGAAAATTTCCACGCGAGATTTCCATGTTTACACAAAATTACTTTTTCTCAAATGCTGTACAAACAAAACTAGTTCACTTGGATAGGAATTGTCAATAGAATTATAGGCGAAAAATGTCAAATTTTTCAAATATAACAGTTGATAAACGTTAACAATTCTAGACCTACTAGATTCCAGAAAATTTTCCAGCAGCCTACGTACTAAGGTGATGCAAGTACGAATTTGAAATAAATAAACTTCTCAGAGGCATTTCGAAAATTAACCGCCTTTGAAACCAGCTAGGTCTTCAGCTTTTTTGTTTGTTTTCTTTTCCCTGTATTATCTGTGGTTAACGGACACTTATTTTGAATCATCCTGTACACGTATACATGCATTAAAATACCCGATAAATCGATAAATTATAAATCTTACTAATATGATCTCCATGACAACAACAAGAGATTAACAACGAAAACAAAGCACATATCACATCAGTGACGTACGTGTGGCAGATAATCAAATTTTATTGTGCAAATAAATTAAAAATACTGTTGAGTAAACACGAATCTTATCGCCGGCAGGGCAGATAAAAATCAAGGTAAATTTCTGATTGTAATTGCCGTATAACGGTAATCGGTATTTGATGAGCAAGGCGACTTGTACACGGCGAAAGCGGCTCCCAAAAAAAAAAAAAAAATTGTAACAGTCATCATCTGCCCACTGCCCAATCGAAGATCTCGATAATGAAAATATCTCTTCTTTTTTATTTCTAGTGCAATGAATTGGCGAAAAGCATAACGAGGACTTCATTCAGAGCCGCACGATCACAGAGCTAATGAGGGGAAAATTAAATAAATAAATTTTAAATAGACTTATTAAATTATAATTTATTAAAAAGTGAAAGATAAAAATATGATATGAAAAATATCGAAATAAGAATCCATTCGGTGTATACAACAGTTATTTAAATCCAGTAATGTTATTTATTTCTTAAACAAGAAAGAAATTTCTTTAAAGAAGACTCATGTTTACGAATAAAATAATTCTAAATTGCTTCCTGTTATTTAATAAATCAATAATTATGAAATTTTGAAATATTCTGCAGTCTTACAAAGATCAAAGGTCCTGCACCGTGCATCAGACCTTTAAAGTTGCTTGGAATTCTTTGTTACACTTGTGGCTAACATTCGATCTGCTGCTGATATAATCGAGCTGATAAGAGCGCGATAAGTCGCAGATAAGTGTGTGTGATGTAACGGCGAAAAACGCTAAAAATAATTTCTGATAATGCTAATGCGCATTGTTGAAAACATACGTCCGTACGGGTTGCCAATTTTAAATTGTTGCTGCTCGTTTCGTCAAAGTTTTCTGTTTCTTGATATTTTTCGGCATCATTAAATTCGGGGTTGACGTTTTTTGAAAATTTTATCAGAATATCTGTTTTTGAATGCCAACATTAAATTTGGGCTTAAAGTTGTTTGAAAATTCTTACCTCAATTATTTTTTGACCACGTAACTTTGGTTTTCCAGATTTTCCTGCTTCCTCTCTTTATAGTTCACAGCTTCATTTGTATTCTCCTCTTATGGAGCTTTATGCAGTTAAGATATCAATCACCACTCCAACTGCTTTCTAAATTTAGAGATTTTGTTTGACAATCCGTTTTGGGCACGTTCCAAAGTCGCTCCAATAACAGTACCCATAAAATTTCGGCCTTGCTTTTCTGCTGCTCGCTAAAAGGATGCCCAAATTTACTTCAAAATTGGTTTGCTTCTTATCATGAGGGATTGGGGAATATGTGACTCTGCTTCTATTTACTCGGAGCTCTTCAATTCAATTCTCAGTAAGTGACCTCCTTCCGTTTTGCTTACTGACATCAATTAAAAGTGCCCCAATTCGAAATACTCCAAAATCTCATCATAATATTATCAATTTCATGTTCGTAACGAGTTTAAAGGTTTTATTTACCATTTCATCATCGTATAATATTTATTTCAGATTTGTTGGTAGAGAATGCCGAAAAGTCAAAAGCTAGTAGGTATATTTTCTATAAATAAATCTTTAGAAAAATTTTGTGCAAATCGTTTTTGATTGCAGTGAAAACCTCGAGCAGCCTCTGGACAGCTGTTTCAGCCCTGCTTGGGGCTTCTTCAGCAGAGACGTAGCTTGACATTTCCACTGCAAACAAAAACGACTGCAATGTCAGGTCAAAAAGCGATAGTAAGATGTCGCTATTTTATCTGTATAAATAAATCATTTTCCAAAAAAGAAAAAAAGTCTTTGGAACGTGTGCTTTAGAATGTGTCAATAGAGCAACTGTTAGGTTTGATTTTCCGAACCTGCGGTGCCGCAGATAAAATTTATCGGAATTTTGATGGCCCTACCTCCGGCGAAAACCAAATAAATAAATAAATAGAAATTTATTATCAAATCGATCGTCTTTTATTATTCAACTTGCTTAAAGATGAGAAAAAAAAATGCAAAAGACGTTCTCTTCCATTCCACCATTTCACTGCGACAATTTCTTCTTTAGTCAGTGTCAAAATATCTTTCGTTTCTCTTAGTAAAAACAAAAATAAATTTGAGTGAGTTTTTTTTGAGAAAGGGAGGAAAATGAAGGCAAAATTAAGTTTACGTGATTGTTCAAAGACGGCGCTGCGAGTTTAAAGAATCTATTTCCCGTTTCATCATCGTGTTATATTTATTTCAGATCTGTTGATGGAAGATGTCGAAAACAAGTATACTTTCCCTAAAAAAATCATTTTCTAAAAGAAAATGAAAGTTTTTAAAACTTGTACTTTAGAATGTGTGTCAATAGGGTAACTACTACGTTTGATTTTCCAATCCGGAGGTGCCGCAGATATCAGCGTTTACATGTTCCAAAAAAATGTCGTTTTAAGACTTTTTTTTTCAGATTGCCTCATCGAGCTTTGTGTTACTTTTTTCCCGTTTAATTATCAAGATTTGGTTTTTCGAAAGAACTCCAAGTGAAATTCTGCACACGGAAAAAAATAAATAAATAAATAGAGGCAGTCATTTTTTTAGAGACAGACAGAGATGATTAGACGGTTTTAAGTTTTCACGGCACTTGAACGACATCAGCGCTATCCATGAGTTTCCCATTTCATCGTCGTATTATATTTATTTCAGGTCTGAATGTCCACTTTTCTTAAACAAAACATTTTAGAAAAAAAAAAAAATAGAAGATTTTAAGACGTGTACTTTCGAATGCGTGAATAAAGTAACTTTTAAGTTTGACTTTCCGATCCAGACCTGCCACAGATAAGAGCGTTAACGCAATCGACCAAAATATCGCGTCATCGAATTCGGTGGTGACTTTTCTTTTATTGACAATATTTGTTTTAATTAGGAATGTACTGATAGTGAAATATTAAATAAAAGAACAACATTAAGATGTACATTATTTCGCAGAAAATCCGGGGTAATTAGATAGTTTTCAGGGTGAGCCAATCAGAGGCGTACGACACAAGTTATCACGGAGTTTTATTGAGGAGTAAAAGTGACCTTGGTTATTAAGAAACTGTCTGAGGAAAAAGTTGCTTTTGTTGTTGAAGAAACGCTCTGCAATAGTTTTATGTGTTCTAAACTTCATAAAAAGTGATATTTTTGCTTCTTTCCCTTCTATTTGAAGAAATAAAATAAAAGTACGGTTCTGATGTGGAACGAATCGACTCCGACTCGAAACATTTTTGGTTCAGAGAAATTTGATTACTCCAGTGGTGATTGTCTAATGGCCGTTTGCACCATGTCTAGTTATAAATTAAACCAGGTTTAACAGTAAACTCAGTTTACACCGCGGCTTAAACCGTAGTTAAAAACTCGCTAAACCAACTCAACGTTAAACCATCACGGGCGGCGGATTAAATTGAGTTGGTTTAGCGAGTTTTTAACTACGGTTTAAGCCGCGGTGCAAACTGGGTTTACTGTTAAACCTGGTTTAATTTTTGACTAGACATGGTGCAAACGGCTATAAGACAGAAACCGATAGAGAAAGAAGGCGCTAGGCATACGCAATACTTTATTGCTGGATCTCGTCGATTAAATCCTTATTTTGGAAAAGAATTTCAGAACATTGAGATCTAATTTTTACAATCCGGATAACAACCCATTGGTGAAGTGCTGTTGCTGATCCATTATGACATTATCTTCCTTATGACCATACCCCCCTTTTGCTTACATTGCTTCGGAAGAGATCTAATAAAACCCTAGCCCAAAAATAAAAAAAAAAAAAAAACTTCAGCGACCAGTTTTGATAAGATAACGTCATTGTTGAAACTTCTTCAGATGCATGAACTAAAACCATGAAAAACTGTCGGCATTTTTAGCACTTCTCCAGTTGTAATAACTAAAGCCATGTCAGGCACCTTTTTCTTAAATATTCGTCAGAGATCACCTCTTTGCAATTTTCCAAAAGTCACCCTGTATAGTGAGTCTGCATCGCATTTATTGCCGATGTTGCAGGGATTGACCCCTGATATGGGCGTGGTGGAAAATAAGTTTTTGTTATCGTCTTCGTCGCAAAATAATAGGAGTAGGATTTTTATAACACAAATTGTCTTACGAGTTTTGTAGCTTTGTGGTGAAATTCGCAGACTCTCTTCTTTTGCGAACTTCTTTAAATTATCGCATGATTCCATCCTGTTTCGCCTTAAGTAAATTTTAGGGAGTAAGGCCAGGTTTGGCTTTATTAATTTGCAGTCGTCGTTTTGGCGCCCCACAATGCAGATTCGATAGCGTTTAAGGTCTTATGGTGTGCATACGCAGGGATTTTCTATTTTTAGCTTTGATTACACAGTCTTTTGCAAATCGTCTGCAGTGGAGTTTCCGACTTTTGCGTGAGAATTTGATGAATAAATGTTTATTCTAGTCATTGAGACAGGCCATAAAATCCGGCGGCGACGCGTGACGTCTCATTTTTATGTGTTATGTGATTCTGCGAGTTACAATTTTTTGTGCGTTTGTGATTTCAACGATTTGACATTTTATGCATTTGGTCCTCCTTATGTCAGTTTATACCCGGTTGGCTTTTGCTGATGTCGCGATGATTTCGATTCATACGTTAGGAGTAAGGCCGGGTTTGGCTTGATTAATTTGTGTTGTGCCTGGAGCACGCAGTCATCGTTGCAGATTCAATAGCGTTTTAAAGTTTTAAGGTGCGCACACACTCTTCAGGTGTGTTAAGGCTAGTACACATTTTGATTTGTGTTTACATAATACACTGATATTAAATCGTTGCATAATCGAATCATTTCCTTTGTTCCTCTCCTCATCTCTGGTTAAGATTAGGTGGCGGTCATTTATTTTCACGTTTGAGCAACACCCAAACCCGTCACGACTGAAGTTGCCGGCTATGCCGTAACCTCCTAGGCACAGATTTTGTTTCTACGCAGGGAGGTCCTTGAACGATGGTTCTTTTCTTTGAATTTTTCGGTCTGTTTAAATGGGAAGAGCTTCCAGGATCGGTCTCCGATTTTATAGTAATTCAAAATCCGAGCAACAAGTTCGCGATCTAACAACTTTACAAGCATAGACCCGTTATGGAACTTCCTCGGACCTTCCGCCTACTGCTTATACATATACACTTTATGACACGTGTAAAAGAAAATTAAGAACGTTTGTACGTAGTTTATGATTTTTATCAGCTCGAAACCGACGTTCTGTGGGCAAACAGGCGTTCTGTAGGCGGCTTTTATGTCAAATCTGAATAGCCCCCGCCCATTTGCAGGTAGCAAGCAAACTAATTGTATGTTCGTCCCGGGATTTATTTAGAAGTTACCGGCTGACGCAAGCTAAATTATTTTCATGTTGTTCAATTCAAATGTTTATTAATATTATGCAACAAATAAGTCATGTATGTCCTGGATAAGACAGACTCATTGGAAACTTTTAATACCCATCATTTCAAGAATCGTGAATAACATGGAAAAAATCAGCTTAACTACTAATTACTTAAATGACTAATCGCGTGATTTTTACAATAAACATCCAGGTGGTACATATTTATAGAAAGGACGGACAGACAGAATAACATACATAATTGAATAAAACATCGACGGCAGCTTATTTACTTCCGTGTCGATCGCACGCTCACCGATTACTAATATTAACAATAACAAGGCGTTATTTCAAATTTAAAATTTATTGTTTTGGGCTACTGTTAAACCAGCACGCCCGAAGATTATTAAATGATGATGTGACGACCGAGGAGGCATTTTGAAAGCGCCGCGCATTTCATGCGGGTGATCCAACACAATCCAATACGACGGTTTATATAAATAGAACAAAAAGAAATTACGAGATGCTTAGACAAAACGTATTGGCATTTCGAATTAAGCACGAGACGCTAATTTAATCAATTAAGCGGTTTTACGTTCGATTAAAAAAAAAAAAAAAAATCCCGGAGACGCAATAATTTGATTGTCTCGTTAACCAAGGTCATTTTTACTTACAGTAAACTTCGTAAAAAATGTAAACGTACAATATATTTCAGGGTATTGCATCATTGAGTATACTACTGCAAAAATGTATTACCCTGGAATTCCGCAGGATAGTATCCGAGGCCCTGCCTTCTCTGTCGTTTGTGTGAACAGTATGAAGACGGCGTTTCTCGTAAGGTTTATGGAAAACTCAATTGCCAGATGACACTTAACCCCAAAAAAATGTCTTGGCATGGTACTTCTTAAGTTCGTTGGTACATGTAGTATAGTATATAATTAGATATTTACAAGCAGACTTCGTATATCATGGCTGGTAACAGTCATGTAAAAGAAGGTTAACTCGATGTGATGAAAGGTTACGAAACCCAATAAAATCATTAGGATTTATGAAAATAAGTATACGTCGTCGTCAGCAGAACCAGATCGTCTTAATTATTATTAGAAGCGCAGGAAGACGTATTTACCATATAAATGGATCTGGTCATGTCAGCTGCGGATGCGTGCGTTAAAAAATAAGTGACAGTAATTTGAAAACGGAATAATAAAGTATGCGAACTGTTATTTAAGCAATCAACTATCTTCATATTTCAAAATGCAGGTTAACGATCCTGCGATGGAGAGCGAATGTATAGCATACACGTGAGCAGCAAGCGGGGGCTATGTATGGACCATAGCAAGGCGTAAACATTGAGGTATTAATTTATGGAGCTAGTTAACGACGGGCACCGAATTTAGACACGCCGGCGGACGTCTTTACATTGTCACTTACCGGGAAGGATCATGTCTCTGTCATGTCAGCTCGCCTGATACTAGCAAATCGTTTTACTTTGTACCTCGCCACTCATTATGTTCAGTTCAGACGCTTGACAGGAACCGCTGTTATATTTGCTATGTTTAGAGTGTGCGAGGTCGCATTGGATTTAGATTTGTCGTATTTTTGTTACGACCTCTGCCATCAGGATGTGCATAGCTTTGGCTCTCTGCCTCGCTGCCACTATATATTTCCAATCAACAATTAACTCCCAAGTCTAATTACATCTAGATTTCTATTCATTTACTTGGAATGTACATTTCCTTTTTCAAACATAAAACTGGCTAATGGATTATTTATTTTCTTATGTACGTTGGTGTTAATGAAGTCTTCTGTATGTTGCCCTAATCTTCTTCTTAAAAAAAAAAAACTCATTGGTTACTAGTATTCTTCTTCTACTTAGGTTGACCAAGTGTTTTGCTTCATTTCAAAAAGCCCTAAATTATAAGTTTTCCTTCTGGTTGCCCGGATCTTTCCCAAAAATTCTTTGGTTGGTCCTAACAGATGCCAAATTTTTGGTAAATTCTGCAAAAATGTTCTTTAGGTTGTCCTCATCTTAGTTAGTGTCAATCGACTTATGTTGGCCGAGCTTTTTGCTACATTCCTCTTCATGTTGCTCTGATCTTTCCCACAAAACACTGCACAAATTTTCCCAAAATTCTTCATGTTGTCTTGAGTGCACTTCTTCATATTCTCCAAACCTCTTTCAAAGTTTTGGAAAGTCTTCATCCTTTCCCTCAAATTATTGCATTGTCCACTGCACTTTCTTAATTTGTAAACAAAACTAACTTAGACACAGCCGAACACACTTTCAAAAAAAAAAATCTTCTAGGTCTTAAACCAGATACAAAAAAAAAAAATTTCTCATGTTGCCCTGATCTTTTTCCCAAAAACTATGAGTGGTCTTAATATTGCAAAGCCTTAAACTCTTTTTAAAGTTCTTTTCTGAAATATTTTCCTTTGGGCTGAAAGAGGATCTTTTGGACGACCTTTCGCAAAATTCAGAAAGAGTCCTCTTCATGTGGGTTCGATTTTTTTGTTTTAATTAACGCCAGAAATACCTTAGTGAGTTAGTGTCAATCGACTTATGTTGGCAAGCTTTCTGCTACAGTCCTCTTCATGTTGCTCTGATCTTTCCCACAAAACACTGCGCTAATTTTCCCAAAATTCTTCATGTTGTCTTGAGTGGACTTCTTCATATTCCCCAAACCTCTTTCAAAGTTTTGGAAAGTCTTCATCCTTTCCCTCAAATTATTGTATTGTCCAATGCACTTTCTTAATTTGTAAACAAAACTAATTTAGACACAGCCGAACACACTTTCAAAAAAAAAAAAATCTTTAGGTCTTAAACCAGATACAAAAAAAAATTTCTCGTGTTGCCCTGATCTTTTTCCCAAAAACTACGAGTGGTCTTAATATTGCAAAGCCTTAAACTCTTTTTAAAGTTCTTTTCTGAATGATTTTCCTTTGGGCTGAAAGAGGATCTTTTGGACGACCTTTCGCAAAATTCAGAAAGAGTCCGTTTCATGTGGGTTTGATCTGTTTTTAAATTAAGTTTAGAAATGTCTTCAGGTTCTAAACTATAATAAAAATCTTCCTCGTGTTACCTTGATCCCAAAACTCTTGCACATACAAAGGAGGTTTAAACTGATGTTCAGCTGAACCAGGTTCAAAGCGAACAAAATCGCAGCAAATTTTATTTATGAATGCATTAATTTCCAAACGTCCTTAAGATCCTATGTGAATTTGTTTTTACTTTGAACCTGGTTTTAACTTGAGTTTAAACCGCCTTGGTATAACTGGCCGTAAGAGGTGTTCTTCTGATTATCGTAACCTTTCTTAAACTTTGAAAAAAAATCTTCTCCAACAAGTGATTTTTGCCAGTGGTCTTCTTCACCATCTCCAAAACTTTCCTAAAATTCTGAAAAGTCCTCTTTCCCAATGCCCAAATCTAACGACTGAAAAGTATGTTGGGTTACTTCTAAGTGCGAAATAGTACTGCTTGCGTGGATTTATAGTATAATTTTGTGTTCCTCATTCAATACTGTCTAATATATTTCTTCTGAATTTGGTAAACAAAAAAAGGTTATTCTAGATACAGTAGAATGCACACTTTTCGACATCTTTTTCCGTTAAATTCCGTCTTCTTCAGGTCCTAAACTTATTTCTTCATGTTGCCCTCATTTCTTCTGCTCTTCTCTGAATGGTCTTCCTAAGGTTTTGGAGAAAAAATCTTTTCCATGATTTATCCCTTCTTTATTTTCTCCAAATCTTTTCCAAAACCCCATGTGCTCTTCTTTATATCGTTTTAACCTTGACCTAATTAAAAAAAAGTCTTCTCCTTGATGAATGTATGACTTTTCCCAGTTGTCTTCTTCATATTCATCTAAACGCTGAGAAATGCAAATAGCGCATACTATACCGTCTTTTAAATTTGAAAAGAAGCTTTCATTAATTGTTTCATGCCCAAGGTCGCCGAAGAGGCAGACTATCTAGAGGAAAGAAAAGGATGGACATTTTTAGCAAGCAAAAGACGATGGCTTTTCGTCGAGACCATTTTGAAAATGCCCCAAATTCGCGCTCTGGAAATACTGCTGCTTAATAATAGTTACAACACAGAGGTCTGCGGCAAGGCAATCGGGGATGTCCAGATTGGTCTAAGGCTCAGTCAAGATAATCCAAAGGCCAAAACTCCAAAAATAATTTTGATAAGAAGAGATATTCATATGGAAATCGTACTCTTGAGGAGTTGGTGGTGATGTTGAAAGCTGAAACGCTATACAGGAAGAAGAAGATCACTGAAGGGAAACTCATTACCCAAAAAATCATTTTCATAAGAACAGAAATTCATTTGGAAATCGTTCTCTTGACGAGTTTGTGGTGAGGTTGAGAGCTGAAACGCTATACAGGATGAAGAAGATCATTGAAGGAAAACTCACCACCCAGAGATCATTTCGATAAGAACAGAAATTTATTCGGAAATCGTTCACTTGAGGAGTTTGTGGTGTTGTTGAAAGCTGAGATGCTATACAGGTCGAAAAGATCAATGAAGAAAAACTCACTACCCAAGAAATCATTTTGATGAGAACAGAAATGCATTTGGAAATCGCTCTCTGGAAGAGCTTGTGGTGATGTTGAAAGCTGAAACTCTATACAGGATGAAGAATGTAATCGAAGGACTTGACGAGAACTGCAACAATAACAAAAGGAGGACCAATACGAAGAGAAGAAGCAAAAGTGATTGACCAGCTGAAAGCTGAAACGCTGTACAGGATGAAGAAGGTAATTAAAGGACTTAACCAGAACTCCAACAAAAATGAAAGGAAGACCAATAGGAAGAGAAGAAGCAAAAGTGGTTGACCAGCTGAAAGCTGAAACGCTATACAGGATGCAGAAGGTCATTAAAGGACTTAACCAGAACTCCAATAATAACGAAAGGAGCACCAATACGAAGAGAAGGAGTAAAATAGGTTGACGATTCGTCGAGGCATATTTGGAGAATTCCCAAATTCCCGATGGTTGTTTGCTGCCTAATGATGCAACCTAAAACTCTGCGACAAGGCAATCGGGGATGTTCAGACTGCTCTGAGACCTACTGAAGATAACCTAAGGGTCTGGCTTTTTTTTATTGGCCCAAAGTCATCGCCAGAAGAAAATTTGATGGATCGTTTCATTGAGGAGTGATGTGTGATGATGTTGAAAGCTGAATCGCTATATAGAACGAGGAAGGTTTTGGCCAAGCTTTTTTGGCACATTCCTCTTCATGTTGCTCTGATCTTTCCCACAAAACACTGCACTAATTTTCCGAAAATTCTTCATGTTGTCTTGAGTGGACTTCTTCATATTCTCCAAAACTCTTTCAAAGTTTTGGCACACTAACAGATGCCATATTTTTGGTAAATTCTGCAAAAATCTTCTTTAGGTTCTCGTCATCTTAGTTAGTATCAGTCGACTTATGTTGGCCAAGCTTTTTTGCTACATTCCTCTTCATGTTGCTCTGATCTTTCCCTGAAAATTTGATGGATCGTTTCATTGAGGAGTGATGTGTGATGATGTTGAAAGCTGAATCGCTATACAGAACGAGGAAGGTTCTTAAAGGACTTGACCAAAAGAACTCCAACTTTCATAAAAGAAGCATGAACTGATAATGAATAATATTTGCGAGGATTCTACTGAGGAGTTTGGGATGATGTTGAAAGCTGAATTGCTGTATACAGGACGAGGAAGGTTCTCAAAGGACTTGACCAGAAGAACTCCAACTTTCATAAATAAGCATGAACTTGATAATGAATAATATATGCGAGGATTCTACTGAAGATGACCGCTAGCAATTGAAATTTTTGATCAAATTTAAAAATTGGATCTGAAAAGGAATTTTAGGCTTCAATTCTACTGAGGATGAGAGCGTAAGAAGGAAACGTAATCAAATCAAATTCAAAAAGGGAAGAGGGCCTTCATAGTATAAAAGCCACTGTCTGTTGGGATGTTATATTTTTTTCTTAATTTTTTCTTAATTTATCAACACGTAGCAAACATTTTTGTCAGCAGACAATATAATTACCTATGCAAATGTAACAGTTACAATATATTATGAGTGTAACTTGTAATTGCCGACTCCCACTGTTTAGATGACTGCCGGTGTATAACATTATCAATTCTGTATGCAAAACTATTCCGGGATTGACGCGTGCAAGGCACCACAGCAAATTATATGCGAAATTAGTTAACAAGCCAAATCTTTATTTACGTGCGGCAGGAATCTCGATACGAACAACAACAACAACAAATAAAACTGCAAGGAAGGAATTAATGGTCGTAGAACCGCCCGGAGTCAACTGCACAATTTCACATTTGCATTTCCATAATTCAATATTATTTATAAAGTATGCGATAATAATATAATTAATGTGGAAGAGGCAACGCAGAAAAAAAAAAACAGGAACAACATCGAAGGTTTTGGTTTTGAACGTGGAAACAACTTTGTATACATTTATTACAAGTATTAAATAGCGGGCAATGATTATCTTAAATTAAGAAAAAATCATCTGCTTTTTACATTTCAAGTTTATTGTTTATGATTTGGGTTTTGAAATTTTTACAAAAAAGGCGAATGGGAAAATTTTTGGTGGATGCGCCGGTTAACTTTTTTTTTCCTTTACGTTTGATTTTTGAGCAAATCATCATCCGTGGTTACATTCCGGGATAATTAATGTACTAAACTGAAAACTAGATATGTTAATATGACGGAAGATTCCAAATAATATGAAAACAGGTCCCGCAGGATAATTAAATTATGTATTCATAAATAAAAACGACTTTTGCTTCCTTCGTCTAATGAATAATGAATGCTTTACATTTTTCTACGTGCCGTCCTCTCTCACTTGCGAATTAATAAAATATCCCATCAGATAAGGGATTGTTTATGGCTTGTTTTGATGTTGCGATGACGATGGGATAAAATCAGGATCATTCAGGAAAGATCCTTTGCTTTCGAGTTAGTCCTTTGAGATAGTTGCAAAGGTAGAAGCTCTAAAAATTGAAACAAAAAATTAGGGTTGAATCAAACAAAACTTGGATCAATAAAATCAATAACATAAAAAGTCAGTCCAATTCAACTTTAATGAGTTAAAGAGATTGCTTAACATGTCCGTCGTGATGAGTCATATTTGCATCGACCAGTTCAAAATCCTCATTAACATTTGAAGCAGTACTTACCGGGAAAATTATGGATTTATAATTTTCTTTGGCACGAGAACGCCAGTCCTCCTCCTCGCAATTTATTATTTATGCCTACCTTTAATTTGTTGCAACCGCCATAAATTAGAGGTGCGATTAATAAACATGTCGCGTTCGGGTCCAAAAGCCTTGCGTTTTCAAGGTTTAAACAATTTGTGCGTAATTTATATCGGTCTTCGAAATCTGAAATAGTGACTTACTTCGCGTCCGCGGATTCTTGAATGAAAAGAAAGGACGAGATGCTAATATTTTGTAACGATTTGCATACTCGTATAAGGCCGCTAGGCAAACACACTTAATTATAATTTATGCAATGTAACTTCACGTGATGGCATTTTTGCATAGAACGGCGTTTACATCGACTAGGCAAGAGGTTGGACTTTTAATGGGGAGAAATGTTCTTGAGAAGAAGAAGAAGTGGCTTAGCAATCAATTCAAATTTATAACCTATTGGCCCGAAAGATTTTTGGATCACACGATAACTTAGGCACGATAATTTTCTGTAGATACTTTGAGCTATAACTTTATCAGAAACTAATTTTGTAAAACGTTGTAAGGATCTAAACCTGCAATTTATTACATATTTACACATCATCTTCACCGCAATTTTCCAACTAATTGGGCAAAAATGTTGAATAACAACTCGATAAAAGCATTCCTAATTTTATAGAAATTTAAGACTCTTTACAGCACAACAAATTCATTCTTCTCTTTTAGTGTGGTTGTTGCTACTGTAACAAGATCTTGATTTCTCATTTGTGCAAAATTTTTATTGAATCTTTGAATAGTTCCAAAAATTTCCAAAAAATTGATTAATACAATCGTGTTACCACACCAGCGAAAAAGAAATTGTTTCCATTATATTATTTTCTGAAAACGATGAAGGACTTAAGATTGGACTCGGTTGAACAATGTTAAAAGTAAAAAGAAAATGGATTTAACCTCCTAACCACTTGCACTTCTCTTTTGATCAAGAATTTCTACTGAAGATGGCAGCATAGCTGCCGAAATACCTATTTAGTTTTTAAACAAACTTCTTGTGGTTAGGACGTTAAATCCATCTTCTTTGTTCTACAAATCACAGTCTCCAATGCATTTTTATACATTTTTATATTTTTTTTTATAATGTTAAAAGTATAGCCTTAACCAAAGATTGAGTCTAACCTTCAATCAATTAGAATTTATAACACCGCCCTTAGAAGAACGTGATTTAAATGTTCAGTATCCAAACACACCTCTGGTCTTGGCCAAAATTAAATGCGAAGTTCAATGTTGACTTACCAGAAAGAGTCAACTTCCGATTAGGTCAACAAAAGTGACCACCAGTTTTATTTGTTTATACACCGCGGGGCTAAAAAGGGACATTGGAAAAAAGAGACTGACTTTTACGAAAAGCACAGAACATGATTTAAACGATCAGTATCCAAACATACCTGTGGTCTTGGCCAAAATTAAATGCGAAGTTAAATGTCGACTTAACAGAAAGAGTCAACTTCCGATTAGGTCAACAAAGTGACCACCAGTTTTATTTGTTTGTACACCGTATGGCTAAAAAGGGACACTGGAAAAAAGAGACTGGCTTTTACGAAAAGCACAGAACATGATTTAAACGATCAGTATCCAAACATACCTGTGGGCTTGGCCAAAATTAAATGCGAAGTTAAATGTTGACTTACCAGAAATAGTCAACTTCCGATTAGGTCAATAAAATTGGTGTTCATGAAGCTAAATGTCGACTTACTAGAAATGATCAACTTCCGATTAGGTCAACAAAGTGATCACCAGTTTTGTTTGTTTGTACACCGTATGGCTAAAAAGGGACATTGGAAAAAAAGAGACTGGCTTTTACGAAAAGCACAAAACATGATTTAAATGATCAGTATCCAAACATACCTGTGGGCTTGGCCAAAATTAAATGCGAAGTTAAATGTTGACTTACCAGAAATAGTCAACTTCCGATTAGGTCAATAAAATTGGTGTTCATGAAGCTATATTATGTCAAGGTTTTTTGAATTGAAGCGGGAAATGTTTTAATTATATTGCAAGAAAACTCTCCGAAAAGTTGAAGGTTGGCAAATTTGATGATCTACAGATTGGGAAGTTTGTAGAAGTGTGAGACTAAGAGAAACGCGTGATTCGTTTGTTTTGGTTATCAATGACTAATGCGGTGGAACTAAAGAGTAAAGAACTAAATTGTTTTCAACCAGTTGAAGACATGTTGCCCAACTTCTAATGGCTTGCCTGGAACGTGAGCGTTAGGGTTCCCTTCCTTCATAGCTACCTGGATTTTCCCCAAAAATGTTGGAGATTGGAACGTGAAGAAGGAAGAACGCCTACACCAAGAGATTCGAATCATGGAAGAACATCATCACGTACACTGAAACGCTCATAGGACGGTTGTCTACTATTGGACTCTCCAGAGGCGGATTTAAACTGTTGGACTCTTCAGAGGAGTACTCAAGAGGCTATTCACATTTATAAATCCTCATAATAAGGCCCTTAAAGACCTTTCTCTCAACGCAATACGAAACTATTGATGCAGACGTAATAAAATTAGGAGTACCATAGTGTGGTATGTTGAGTCCTGTACTTTACACCTTTGACCTTAGAATAGGTAAGAATAAGAAGAAATGATGAAGAAAAAATAGAAAGGAAGAACGTTCTAAAGTTGCAGAAATTCATACAGAATCCACGAAATTGAAAAAAAAGTAAGAATAGTAGAAACGCAGTAAAAAAATGGTGGAAGGCGATGGAAATCGAACTATATGAACCAATGGAAGGTTTGGAAGACATTGAGAAAAAACAAATAAACCAAACAGAATTAATTATTTGAATAATGTATGTACTTAAGAGAGCCTTCAATTGGTTCCTTTGGTTGAAAGGTCAATTGTTAGATTTGTTTCCAAAACTCACTATTTCCCAAAGGCTAAAACTTTCCAGAAACTGCAAAAAGAGTTGCGCAGGGGTTTGGCCAATTACATCTTTTTTCACTTACATTTACTGTACATAATAAATATAGTACACACAAGTATTGCTTACAGTAAATTTAAGTGAAAAAAAATGTATTTGCCTAAAGTCTTGGATAGATTTTTGCAGTTTCTTGATCGTTCCAATTTTGTTTGTGTTTTCTTCATTTGCTTAATTCAATCTTTAATTTTAGGTTATCTCAGTTTTGTTTCGTCTCTGTTGGCCTAATTGTACATTTAGTTATCGTGTTTATTTCGATGTTCTTTGTTTGTTTGAGTTCGACCTTTGTTCGTCTACTACTGTATCTAGTTTTCGGTTGTTTATAAGTGTTCTTTGTTAGTCTAAATCTAGGCTTACTTACTTGTTAATTATCGGCCGTTTCAATTCTATGTCGCGGGTAAAAACAAAAAAAAATAAAATTAAATATTTAATCGGCGATTGTTTGTTTTCGTTTGATCTTTGCTTGCATAATTATCTCTGTTTAGTTTGTTTGTTGTCTAATATTTTGTGTTGTTGTTTGCATAACTCTCTATGTGGTATGGTTGTTTGTTTGTTGTGTTTTTGTGTAATCATTGCTTGCATATCTCTCTATTTATTTAGTTATCGATCGTTCCAATTATGTTTGTTTTTTCTTCATTTGCTTAATTCAATCTTTAATTTTCGGTTGTCTCAGTTTTGTTTCGTCTCTGTTGGCCTAATTCTACATTTAGTTATCGTGTTTGTTTCGATGTTCTTCGTTTGTTTGAGTTCGATCTTTGTTAGTTTACTTCTGTGTTTAGTTTTCGATTGTTCATAAGTGTTCTTTGTTTGTTTTTGTTTGCCTAAATTTACACTTACTTACTCGTTAATTATCGGCCGTTTCAATTCTTTGTCGCGGGTAAAAACAAAAACAAAACAAAATTAAGTACTTAACCAGCGATTGTTTGTTTTCGTTTGATCTTTGCTTGCCTAATTATCCCTATTTAGTTTGTTTCGTGTTGTTTAATATTGGTTTGCATAACTCTCTATGTGATATGTTTGTTTGTTTGTTGTGTTTTTGTTTAATCTTTGCTTGCATAACTCTTTATTTATTTAGTTATTGATCGTTCCAATTTTGTTTGTTTTTTCTTCATTTCGTTTTGTTTCGTATCTGTTGACCTAATTCTACATTTAGTTACCGTGTTTGTTTCGATGTTCTTCCTTTGTTTGAGTTCGACCTTTGTTCGTCTTCTTTTGTATTTAGTTGTTTATAAGTGTTCTTTGTTTGTTTTTGTTTGCTTAAATTTACTCTTATTTTGTTAATTATGT
This sequence comes from Prosopocoilus inquinatus, assembly GCA_036172665.1. Classification (NCBI taxonomy): domain Eukaryota; kingdom Metazoa; phylum Arthropoda; class Insecta; order Coleoptera; family Lucanidae; genus Prosopocoilus; species Prosopocoilus inquinatus. Next base: position 7,540,399 of record CM069871.1, on the reverse strand, counting down.
GCCGTTTCAATTCTGTGTCGCGGGTAAAAACAAAAAAAAAAAAACAAAATTTAATCAGCGATTATTTGTTTTCGTTTGATCTTTGTTTGCCTAATTCTCTCCATTTAGTTTGTTTGTTGTTTAAAATTTCTTTGCATAACTCTCTATTTGGTTTGGTTGGGTTGGGTTTTGGGAAAGAGTGAGTATTGGAAAGAAAGCTTACAATTGACAACTCTATAACTATAATATTATAAACATATAAAATAGCGACATCTTACTATCGCTTTTTGACCTAACATTGCAGTAGGATAGACAAATTGAAGCGGGATTTGTCTATCCTACTGCAATGTTAGGTCAAAAAGCGATAGTAAGATGTCGCTATTTTATATGTTCATCATTCTTACATCGCATTTGCGAATAAATTGGGCAAGTCGTTTTTTGGTCTGCAGTGGGAATGTCGAGCTACGTTTCTGCTGAAGAAGCCCCAAGCAGGTCTGAAACAGCTGCCCAGAGGCTGCTCGAGGTTCTCACTGCAATCAAAAACGATTTGCACAAAATTTTTCTATAATATTATAATAATATAATTATAATAACTAAAGAAGAAACGAAAAGGAATCAAAAAATGAAGAGCGATTCCAAGCTGCAGAAAATGGAATTTTTTTTTAAAACTTTGGAGGTTCGAAAGACAATTGAGGAGGAACAAATAAGTCGAACGGAATAAATCGCCTAAACTTTCGAAAACTTTCAGTTGACTTCTGTGCTTGAAAAGTGGTTTGAAAGGCCAACTGTCAACTCTTCTTCCACCACATAATTTGACTTTGAAAAGAAAAAATAACCGAGCGACCTGCAAATAGCAAAAGAAGAAAAGGAAACAAATTAGGAAAGGAAGAGCGATTCCAAGTTGCGGGAATTGCAAAGGTTTTTAAAAACTTTGGAGGGTCGGAAGACATTGAGGAGAAACAAATAAACCGAACAGAATAAATCACCTGAATCATATGCTTTCGACAACCTTCAGTTGGTTCAAATTTGGTTTGAAAGGCCAGTTCACAACTCTACTTAATTTGATTCTGAAAAAATAAATTAACCGATTGATCTTGAAATAGCAAAAGAAGAAAGGAGAAGGAATTATAAAAGGAAGAACGATTCCAAGTTGCAAAGAAGATAACGAAACTGAAGCAAAATAAGAATGACGTAATGCGGTGGAGGTATAAGTGATGGAAGGTAGTGGAATCCGAACTGGAAACTGTTTCCAAATCGAATTCCATCATTTAAAAGCTAAAGCTAAAGACCTAAAGAAGAAGGCTGCATTACAACTATTATACTAATCAGAAAGTATAAGAAAGGAGCGGATAAAGAGCACCAATCATGTTTTACTTCAGCAGAAAATGCATTGTCATAAAATTAAATCAGTATTGGTTGCAAGACGTAACTAAATAACCAGTATAATAAAAGGTAGAGATATTTGCGTTTCCTTTTTAAAAAAAAAACTGTAAATAATCGAAAACACTGAAAGTACACCGCGTGAAACGTTTGTTTTTCGAAAATTCGAACGCGTAGTAAACAAACTTCCCAAACCCGTCATTAGATGTCGTTACGTACAGAAAAAAGCGCCACGCATTGTGAAATAATTATAGCTTCTAACGCGCTGTGAAGGTGTGAGATTTAAGGCGCGCTTAGCGGTGTTTAGCGCCGAAGTAAGTCATTTTGTAAATTAAGAACTCGTTACTAGCTGCTATAATTAAAAGCCGTGCGGCTTGATTGGTCGCCGTCGTAAATAAAAACAACTGAAATTACAAGCCTTTTTTTATTAAAGCGCGCTCGTCCGCCGCCGGCGGTCCGCGTCTGTAAATAAAATTAATTTGAGCCCTTAGAGCCCGGGCGACGGCGCACATTCGAAAAATTTAATGGCCATCATGTTACATATCGAAAAATAATTGGGGAGTAAAAGTCAATTCAAAAATTGATGGCATTGAGAAAACCGGTAAGAAAGAATATCTCCATATATTTCACCTTGGAGGAAATAAACATTACCATTTTGAAAGATTTTTTTTGCACGTTAGTTCAGCTGGTTAGAGCGATCGACATGTAATCGATGAGTCCTGGGTTCGATTCCCGGATGTGACAGAATTTTCTGTCCACCTGTTAGTGCCTTTTCTCCTTAATTGATTTTTTTTTGTTTGATTGTTTATTCAGTTTCAATTTTGTTTTCTTTATTTGTTTGTTGTTGCCTTGTTTCATTCGTTAAATAAATATTTGTTTTTTTTTTATATCTTCTTAATCTTCGTAAGTTTTGAAAACGTACAAACACTTCGTATACCATCCCAAAGATATCATCGGCGACCTACGTATGTACAGGGTGACTATGCGAGAATTCCTACCCTCTTTAACTCCTTTATTTTTGATTTCAGGAAAAAAAATTTAATACAAAACTTATAGGGACTAATTCAAAGTTTCTTGGTGTGCTCACAGAAAAACAATTGATTGTCGGATAAACGAGATATAAACTAAACTTAAGTTTTTTTTTAATGGAAGACCCTGTATATTATTACGATTTTCGATTCTAAATTAAATTCTACTGAGACTACGTATATAATAAAACCAATAATGTAGAAGGTGTCTATAAAATAATTACTATTTATTTTATTTTTGAATTTTAGAAATAGAAAACTTAAATAATGATTCTTTTATATTAAGAGACGTGAATCAAAACATGTTACGTAAAAAAAAGATGTTTTATGTTAAATTTTTAATAATTTTTTAAAATTCCGAATTTTCCGAAATATTTTTCGTTTCTAGTTAAAAAGTTAATTTTTAGAAAACATGTAAATCGATTTAATATGTTAATGGTAAAATTTTATTCAATATTATTTTATTTAAAACCAAAATTTCGTTTATTCTTTTGGGTATCCGACGCTCAATTGTTTGTTATGAGTATCTGTAGCAATACCGAAATAAATTCTAAAACTTCTTTTTATTCTTTTTTCTTTCTAAAATAAAAAATAAAAAAAATTAAGCAGAAATTATTTTTAGACACCTTCTACATATTTTTTTATTATTATACATACATATAGTCCCATTAGAATTTTATTTCGAATCGAAAAACGTAATAAAATACAGGGTGTCCCATTTAAAAAAAACGTAAGTTTAGTTTATATCTCTTTTATCTGACCATCAATTTTTTTTCTGTGACCGCACAGAAAAACTTTGAATTAGTCACTTTAAGTTTTGCATTAAGCATTTTTTTCCTAAAATCAAAAATAAAAGAGTTAAAGGGGGTAGGAATTCTCGCATAGCCACCTTGTACATTGAAAGGCTTCGTGAATGATCGTGTGTGCCTGCTAAGGATGTCGCACCCTGTATACATAATATATTTTTAATCGTATTTAAAATCTATTTTGCTTTATTGTTTAAATAAATTGAAGAATATCACAAACAATAATTTAAAATAAATAGATAGCAGATGAATACAATACAATGTGTGTAATTTGTTCTAGGAATGTTGTGGAATTAATTTTTGAATGAACAGCACGACATTCTTTTTTATTTTCAGGATTTTTCAGGCGGAATTTGTGAACGTCAGTTCCATTCAACGCCTACGCATTTTTCAACGAAATTTATGTTAATTGATATTCGATCGTTAACGAAAAATAGTTTTCAGCGTTTGTTTTATTTCTGTAAAGTTGAATCAGGCTGTTTTGTACTTACATACCTAAACCGTCTAATAAACTAGATGGATTTGATACTTCTGGTACAGTTGCAACTACGCCCATAAAATCCAGCGAACACAAAACATGTTCGGAACTACATGTTTGTAATTTGTTTTACAATGTTGTGAAACTATAAGAATTTATTTTGTGTAAGATATTCAGTGGTATTAGTGTGATACCTTGTTCCGAATAGCTACACGCATTCTTTTTTTATTTTCAGGATTTTTCAGCGGTGGAATTCCTGTTTAGCCGCCGCCTACCTACGAACGAATCTGTTTTTAATTGATATCCGATTGGCTGGGGATTGGGATAAAACGATTACATACATGTATTAATTTTAAGGTAAAGATGAATCAGCTATAAAATACTTTTCAGGCGCAATAAATCCCATTTTAATAATAATTTTAAACAAGAAACGAACCGGAATAGAAATCTATTTATCACATTTTAATAAACGCTCTGCACGTCAGGAGCACGGACGGCGCTCTTCGGCCGAGCAAAGCGAGAAAGTGGTATTTTGACGCCAAGAGCGTAAACTTAAGATCATGATGTATAAAATTAAGTAGCGACAGGAACGCAGAGTTGTCCTAAAAATATCAACGGTAGCGCACCAATCAAGAAATGCTTACAGAAATTATAATTTAAACAATTACGGTTTCATGCGTCATCGTCTCCTCGTTTTCAGGGAGATTACGCTCGGGTGCGAGCAGGACGCGATGTTTTGACGTGTCGCAGGCTGAAAGGTGGAGATGTACTATTCCTAGCGAGTGCCCTCTTTCAGTTAGCTATTTCAGTCGAGGGAAGGGCAGAGCGCAGCTTCGGCGTTAAATTTGGCGTCTCTGCCACGACCAGACCAGAAAATCTAAACAAATGTCTCGTCTCCAACCACAAACTCACTTATTATAGCTTATAACTATTTATTCACGTCTTTAATTTTAACTTTCTTATTTGGTCGTCTTGTTTTAAAGACGATGGGCTTATTTCTTTTTAATAGACGCACGCCTACTATTTTTAAATCTGCCTACATTAAAAAAATTGCTGCCCACTTTTTTCATTAGAATGGTAAATCACCCTGTGACCAATGATCAAAAGTTCTTACCAAATAAGGCCCGATTTTTCCATATTTTTATAAGTCTACCAGGTAATATCTTTTGAAACCATTGTATCTACAAGGCTTCACCTTTTTCCATCAGAATGGAAAACCATTCCATCACCACTGACCAAAAATTCTACCAAACAAGGCTCGATTATTTCACCTTCTTATTAGTCCCTCTATCTCCCAGATAGTATGATTGGATATCCACAATACTACACCTTTTTTCATCAGAATGAAAAACCATCCCATGACAACTGACCAAAAGTTTTACCAAACGCCCGAGTATTCTACCCTCATAAGTCTCCCTATCTACCAAGTAATACCTTTGAAAACCGTTGAATCCACAATGCTCCATCTTTTTTCATCAGAATGGAAAACCGCCCCAAAAGTTCTTACCAAATAAGGCCAGATCATTCCACCTCTTTATAAATCGATATATCTGTCTTGGAAATCGTTGTATCAACAATTATTTAATACTATCTAATATTTTCCTTTAACCTAGGAAACCATTGTATGGGCAATGACGGATAAATTTAAATAAGGAAGTGTTCTAATGATTACAAAAAAAAAAACACCGCCAGTCGAATTAATACAACGCAGAACAATTAAAAACCAAAACGTGCAAGAACTGAAGTTCTGAAGAAAAACCAGATATGGTACGTCATTAACGTTTAATCTTTGCCGGAGAAAGAATAAATCTTAAATAAATTTGAAGGCTTTCATGACCGATGTCAATATTTTTTCATTTTAATAGAAAAAATCCCATCATTCTTCCCAAGCAAGACGTTAATTTTAACTTTCTTATTTGGTCGTCTTGTTTTAAAGATGATGGGCTTATTTCTTTTTAATAGACGCACGCCTACTATATTTAAATCTGCCTACAATAAAAAATTTGCTACCCCCTTTTTTCATTAGAATGGTCAATCACCCTATGACCAATGATCAAAAGTTTTTACCAAATAAGGCCCGATCATACCATCTTCTTATAAGTCTACCAGGTGATATCTTTTGAAACCATTGTATCTACAAGGCTTCACCTTTTTCCATCAGAATGGAAAACCATTCCATGACCACTGACCAAAAATTCTACCAAACAAGGCTCGATTATTTCACCTTCTTATTAGTCTCTATGTACCAGGTAATACGACTGGATATCCACAATGCTCCACCTTTTTTCATCAGAATGAAAAACCATCCCATGACAACTGACCAAAAGTTTTACCAAACGTCCGAGTATTCTACCTTCTCATAAGTCTATGTATCTACCAAGTAATACCTTTGAAAACCGTTGAATCCACAATGCTCCACCTTTTTTCATCTGAATGGAAAACCGCCCCAAAAGTTCTTACCAAATAAGGCCAGATCATTCCACCTTATTATAAATCGATATATCTGTCTTGGAAATCGTTGTATCAAAAATTATTTAATAATATCTAATATTTTCTTTTAACCTTGGAAACCATTGTATGGGCAATGATGGATAAATTTAAATAAGGAAGTGATCTAATGATTACAAAAAAAAAAAAACACCGCCAGACGAATTAATACAACGCAGAACAATTAAAAACCAAAACGTGCAAGAACTGGAGTTCGAGAGGAAATCCAGATACCTCATTAACGTTTAATCTTTGCCGGAGAAAGAATAGATCTTAAATAAATTTGAAGGCTTCCATGATTGTTAATGTCAATATTTGTTTATTTTAATAGAAAACCATCCCATCATTCTTCCCAAACAAGATTTAAAAAAAATTCTACCTCTCACAAATGATTGGCAAATTTGAGAAATTTCTGAGTTTTAAAACTACAACACTTTCAGTGGAAGTAATACAAAGCAGTACAATAAAATTGGGTTGAATGTTCTAACCAAAAAAAAAAAAAGGTTTTTAATCCTATATACGTATTTCGACAGCTGTTCTGCCATCTTCTTTTTAATCACAAGAGAAGATCTCTTGTTAGATTGTGAGTCTGCAATACATTTAAAAATAGAAACCAAAAACTACAAGAACTAAAGTTCTGAGGTAGATCTAGGTTTCGAAGTGTCCAAGCAATTGGTTTTTAGTCTTTGCTGAAAAGAAAAAAGAATTATGATTTCCAGAATGCCACAACATTTTTCTTCTGTTGTCCACTTGTCGATTCCTACCGGATTGGTGGTGTTATTCTTCTCTTGTGGTCATCGTTGTTGTTCTCGTTGAACTTAATTTTGAGCAACAAATTAAAAAAATCTGAAAATATTTTGATAATTTGTTAGATGAAATAGCTAGTAATTTTAAAAGGTCTGCAAATACTTCAAAAGCTCCGTAAAAAAATGGTAATGAAGTGCCTTGCATCACAATCAGGTATCTATCAAAAAAACCTATCGAATTATTTGAAGGAATTTTTTCGTTTTCATTAATTAGGACTGGAAAGCCTTGAAGGAAGTCAACTGGCGTCATGTTAGCCAAGGACTTTTTCAAGGTTAACATTGCTGCTCTTCTTGGTACAACGAGAACAGCAGTGTCAACCTTGAAGATGTCCTTCCCCAGCCCTAATGAATGAAGACGAACGAATTCCTTCAAATGTTTTGATTAATTTCTTATAATTGTGATGTCAAAACGTTCTGGTACTTTATTACCAGTTTTTCTTTTGAGCTGTTGGAGTACTGGCAGACCTTTTAGAATTATTGGCCATTTTATCTAACAACTTTATATTTTGTTAGTTTTTTGACTTGATATTCAAAATTAAGTTCTCTTTTTTTAAAAAAAAATACTATTCGTTTCATGTTTGGATCCAACACAGCGCAACCCATTCCTTTCCAGTTATTACTAAGTTTTTATCCCTGGGCTTTTCTATTTCTTCAAGAATTTAATCTACAAGACTATTTGGAGGTTGTTAAAATGTTTTGACGGTTTTGATTTTGAAGGTCAAGATCATGGTACTCTCTTGCTAAAAGCCTCCCTAAATTTATGTTGTATCCGCATTCATTTCTGAATTCTTTCTCATCCCTGCCTGGTGTTTGTTAATTTCTTTGCTCGATACAGTTCTCTTTCCCTTTCTCGATTTTTCCTATTCCTTGCTAATCTCTCTCTTCCCTCGTTCCAGTTTTGTTAGAATTTTATTTAACAGAAATTCTTGAAATATTTTTTTATTAGGTTCTTTGATTTTCAAGACCAAAATCAGTACTAATTTTTTTGTTTGAGATGCATTGGGGTATGGGGGTACGATCCTAACTTCCTTTCTCATCCTCTCCAATTCCACTTCAAGTCCTTTTCTTTTTCATCGTCAGAATTTTCTCTTCCTGGTCTTCCTCTGTTTTTGGGTTTCCCGAAGCTTTTACACTCTTTTTCTAAGCGTTGCCTTAAATATCTAATCTACATAGTTATTACCAAAGTCTTTATTTCGCGTCTTTCATTTTTTTCGTCAAAAATTGAGTCTATCAGACCTTCTGGAGGTCCTGGTGCTCTATTGCTAGAAGCTTCCTTAAATTAATGCCACAATTCCTTCTCGTATTTGTTGGAATGTTCGATTTTCCTCCTTAATTAATTTCATCGCCCTTCCTTTCCAGTCCTTGCTGGTAGTTTCGTTGCTTCTTTACGCCTCTTTTTCCCTTTCTCACATTTTCCCATTCCTTTCTAGTTCTTGCTTTGTTGGAATTACTGTATTCGCAAATTTTGTTTAAACACTTTCAGGTACTTTGATTTTGAAGACCAAGATCAGTGTTGCCTTCCTAAGTTTCCCTTTGATTTCCAATAGAGAGTGAGGATTTGATTTTAATTCCCTTTTTAATACTTTCCAATCACTGATAAATTCTTCACTCCACGCCAAATCAGAATTTTCTTATAACGTTGTGCCCGATCTCTTCCAGGTCTCTCACTTTTTTTTATTTCAAAATTGATTCTTGGCTTTCTTTACATTTTTACATTTTTTTCTGAAAACTTTAACTTTAACTTTATAAACAATCCACTTAACTTTTTCTACCCAACAGAGTGTGAGGGTATCATTCTAATTTCCATCCTCACTTTTTCTATGCAACAGAGTTGAGGGTATCATTCTAATATCCATCCTCATCTTTTCTAATAACTCCTAAATTCTAATCCCCATGCAACCACGTTTCTGACGTCTTCCTGGCCTTCTTTTCTTTTTCTTCTTTGCCATGTTCTTGTAGTTCTTTAAATACCAATTGATTTGGACGGTTCTTCAACGTCCTTTATCCAAGATGAAACGAACCAGAACCTTAATATCTTTCGAAAAGGAGTATGGGGTATAACTCTAATTTCCTTCTTTATCCTTTCTAACGACTCCTAAATTTTTCACCCCATGCCACCACGCCTTTAATGTCTTTCGTGGTCTTCTTTTCTTTTTCCTTCAAATTTTTTTCGGCTCCCCTGCCACGTTCTTGTAGCAAACTCCTTTAAATCTCGATTTATTTGGACCGTCCTTCAATGTCCTTCATCCAAAACGAAACTAACTAGAACCGACAAGCGTAAATAAATCGTTGCCACGCATAATATCGTTTCGAAAAGGAGAGATGATGATGGCCAGTAAATTGTACTCTCGCAGTAATGACGACCGATGGTCTTAGAAGAAGCTTAAATATGTGTAAGTACGTGTTTTATGAGAAACCATACGAATCTTCCACGGTTGTTGATCTTGAATCGGCCGTAATTAGTGTACACGTCTGCATCGGCGTGTAATTTAAAATCACGAGATCTTTTTAACCGCTCGAGATATTTATTAGGCAGACATTAACACCATTTAAAATGAGTTGCGGCGGCTTAATTAACGCACACCTATGCGCCGTTAATGTCTTCTAACGATTCACAAGGCGAAAATTCATAAACGTCTTCATCAGATTTATTTCGTGTTGCTGTTGTTGTTTTTGTTGCTTTTTGTTGTTGTGGTAGCATAAAACTAGGTGGTGGAAGTCGGTAATGAAACGGCTGGGTTTGTCGAGGAACTTGCAGAATCAAAATCAGGTCGAGGTTAAAATTTTAAAACGCGGAAGGTTGTCTTGAGTTTTATCGTCTTCATAATGTTAGATTAATATTTCATAAACACAGAGTGTTCAGTGGCGTATGACTTTCAAGGACTTGTCCTAAGTTTAAATATCACGAACGTTAATAGATTCGACTTTGGTTGAGGATGTATGACATACATGTGATTACCAAAGTATCCAAAATACTGAGGTATAAAGAGTACCCCCCCCTAGCATGAGAGTTATATTCATACATAAATTATAATGTCAATCAATGTATCTTCCTTTCAAGTCTTACTTAGTTTTCTCTTTCTCTTTTTAGTTCATATGGCTTACTTCTTACCCCATGGAGCTTTTCATTTTTCTTCATCTTCATCTTTAAAATCTATTGAAACTCTTTTGCACTAATGTCCTTCATCTTTAAATTTCCATTTATTTTTGGAATAAGCTTGGAGATTTTGATTTACGGCCACCTGTTTGCTTCTTCTTTTGACTTTTTTAACAGCGTTTAAAATGGTTCTCCTAACCTTCTTTGAAGCAAAGGAGAAGTTTATTTAAAGATTGTTACGTCTGTTTGTTGGACTATTTCCACCATTCGTTGGATAGATGTAATCCGACGTTTCGGTAGCAACTTGTCGGCTACCGTCTTCAGGGTATTCGCCTTTAGAAAGGCGGATTTTTGCCAATTTTTCCATTATTAGGGATTTATTGGACTTTATGTGCACGTCTCTTTTTAAGTCTCCTCGTGGATTTGAACCTAGGTTGCTCTGATTGTTAGTTTATCAGACCTTTCGCTCTACACACTTGGCTACTGAGGCGGCAACTTATTATAGTTCTTAGGTTCTATATAAGCTACCGTTTGTTGCGCCGTATAGGCTGCGCAGAAGTGCATGGGTCTCCGATATCAAGTATCGTTGACTTATACTTCTCTGTTGGGCCAGTTTCTTGAGCGTCAGTTCGTGTTTTTCTTTTAAGGTTCTCCCTTATGTTTGGAATCCACAGGTCTTTAATCTCTAGGCTTGCTTGGCTTATGGGGTATATTGAAGTTCCGATGTACGCTGCTTCGTTCAATTTCCTGCGAATGGTTCTTTCTTCTTTTGATATTACCATTGCTTCTTCCCATTTTATCTTATGATCTTCTTCCCAAACATGTTCCGCAATTTTCGACTTCGTTATTTCTCCATTTTGTGTTAGGGTTTTATGCTCTTTTACCCTGATTCTTAGAGGTCTTTTTGTTTCTCCTATGTATTCCCTACCGCATTCGCAGGGCAATGCATACACGCAATTCTTCGTTCTTTGGTCCTCGTTGTCAGGTTTTGTCCTAGTTAACATTGACCTTATAGTGTTTGAGGATTTGAATGCGGTTCTGATTTTGTATTTCTTCCCTATTCTTCTGATTTTCTCGGAGACACCTTTTATATACGGAATTACTGTTGTGCATATAACTTCCTCATTGTTTGTTGGGTTGGTTGTGGTAGGAGGGAGGTCATTCAAGTTTTGTCCTAAGTTGTTTGTTTTGTCTTTGGCTTTTTGTAGAATGTTGTTGGGGTAGCCGTTCTTCTTAAGAGTTTCGGTGACATTTTCTAACTCTTTTCCTTTTTCGTTCGGAATTGAACAAATGGTGCGTGCTCTGTTGTATAAGCACTCTGCTACGCTTAATTTGACCTGGTTATTGTGGTTTGAGTCGAAGTGGAGATATCGTCCTGTGTGAGTAGGTTTCCTATAAACCTTTGTCTGGAATGTTTCTTCGTTTCTTTGGACCAGTACGTCCAGGAAAGGAATTTTTCCTTCTTCTTCAACTTCCATGGTGAATTTGATAGATTCTTCTTGGTTGTTGAGGTGTGTCAGGAATCTATTAAGGTTTTCTCTTCCATGTGGCCATATCACAAAGGTATCATCGACGTACCAGGAAATTGAAAGAAGCAGCGTACATCGGAACTTCAATATACCCCATAAGCCAAGCAAGCCTAGAGATTAAAGACCTGTGGATTCCAATCATAAGGGAGAACCTTAAAAGAAAAAACACGAACTGACGCTCAAGAAACTGGCCCAACAGAGAAGTATGAGTCAATGATACTTGATATCGGAGACCCATGCACTTCTGCGCAGCCTATACGGCGCAACAAACGGTAGCTTATATAGAACCTAAGAACTATAATAAGTTGCCGCCTCAGTAGCCAAGTGTGTAGAGCGAAAGGTCTGATAAACTAACAATCAGAGCAACCTAGGTTCAAATCCACGAGGAGACTTAAAAAGAGACGTGCACATAAAGTCCAATAAATCCCTAATAATGGAAAAATTGGCAAAAACCCGCCTTTCTAAAGGCGAATACCCTGAAGACGGTAGCCGACAAGTTGCTACCGAAACGTCGGATTACATCTATCCAACGAATGGTGGAAATAGTCCAACAAACAGACGTAACAACGTAAACAACTCACCATTAACAACTTTCAGAAAACGTTTATTTAAAGGGTTGTATGGTTGAATTGGTTTAACAACCACAAGTAGTAAGTGTTGTCAAAAGTAAAACCCAACCCAATCCAACTCGGCCACAAACAGATACTTGTTGGGGTTCCCCGCCTTTTTTCAGATTTCAAAGAAACAACCTGTATGCGACGCCACGTACGAAATGGTTATAAAAAAGACTTTCCATTGCGAACAGTAAAATTTACACACCGCCATTTCGATGAACGTTTGCTGGGAATATGTGGACGGGACGGTAGGGTATCATTAGTATTAGTTACAATGTGTTGTTGTCGCTGAGCGATATTACAAATTATATCACACGCCTATTACATAGTGAAACAGTATCACTGGCGCGTTTCCATAAAAGTAAAACATTCATGTCGACGTGTTTTGCGTGTGCGGCATACAACACACTCTCACTTTTCGGGCAAAAATCGTTGAATTTTAAAGCAGCTCGTAACAACCGGACGAGAATAAAACAGTTTATTTTGTTCGCGACTTCTCGTAATTTTGGTGCACGCTTTTTCGATCGAGAATAATTTAAGAGTGCCGAATGACGTCGTTTCTGCACACGTACATATTTCTGGATGGGATGGGATGAGAGGAGAAAGCAGCAAGTTTCGTTGCAGGATGATTGTGTAAAAAGCTTTTGTTTGTTTGTAATACAAGGAAGTAAGTCTTTATAGCAACCGTATTACGACATGTTTTCACGGCTTCAAAAGGTAACTTAGTACGTCTTAATTTTTTTTTTCTTGTAAACCCACGACTTCCAGTATCTGCTTACATTCCATTTTTTTTTTAATTCTATTGTCTAACATAAACCTGAAGCCTTTCTCTAGGTGAACTTTATTGTCATAAAAGAACTGCTTCACAACTGTCTCTCTTGATACGTCAGCTACGGAAAAATTAGGATCGTGGTTCGATTGGGGAAGCTTTGATGAAGATTTGCCTTTCTCTAAGTGAACTTTATTGTCATAAAAGAACTGCTTCGCAGCTGTCTCTCTTGATACGTCAGCAACGGAAAAATTAGGATCGTGGTTCGATTGGGGAAGCTTTGATGAAGATTTGCCCCATTTCTTCAAACAAGGTTTTCTTTCAGTTGCATCAGTGAATGTATGAAATATTTTAAATTAGGTGCGTAAGCACATGATTAGGCAGCAGAGCTGTTCCCAATTAACATTCACTATCTTCAAATATACCCAACGTCTCAAGTCTCTTCCACCACGCAGCCAAACAACATTCCCATTTAAAATTAGAGGTTCGACTGGAACGCAATAATTATTTTTACCGCATATCCGACAAAAATAAATTCGATTAACAGTGGTGCAGATGAAATGTATATTATAAACAAAGCCCGCGTACGTGGATGTGGTAGAGTTGGTCTGGTAAACTGGAAGAAGCAGCCGACTCCGTGCGCGTCTGGATTTGGAATGAATGTGTCCCTATTAATAGATTGACAGGCGCATAAAAATACACGTACACGTACTCCACCGGCTTCGGTTGGTGCAAGGAGGCGCGCAGGCTTAATTACCGACTGGTACAGATTGCTTCCCAATAAGGGAAAAAAAGGGATGGGGGAATCTCGTGCCTGTTGTTAGAAAACTATGTTTTTCGTTTGGCCAACAAAACGATTTAAGAACATCCATCTACAGTTTATCATTGCTTTGTTCGAAACACAGTAATCCAAAAAAAACCCTTGGTAAACAGAAAATATTGACGGATAAGTATGATTACTCTTCAGTCATCCACAAACTACAACCAAAGGTAATGTTCTGGTGTTAAGGGCGACGGATTGATGATGCACGTTTGTAAATCAACTGTCTTTAAAAGTTATTTCGCGGCTCAGTCCTTCCTATTAAAGCAATCTATCTGCCTTTATGACGAAAGTAGTTCACGACAATGAACATCGTCTTCCTCAGACTATTCCTTTAAGGAGAAGTTCTCTGAACTTCTCCTGCAGAGCACTTAGTGGGTGGGTATCGGTGTAATTCATTAATTTTCGGCAAGGGAGTACCTCTGCAAACCTTAAAATCCAGCAGTAGTCGTTCCGTTGTTGTTTCTTAATACAACCTGTTTTTATGAAGACGGTAAATCCATGAAGATGGACGAGTTCGAATTTCGCGGACACTGACTTCAACATTGCCCAAAGGGTCTTCAACTTATCGTCCTAGAATGCAGCCCATGAAGCAGAGAATTCAAATCCTTCAATTACTGACGATCTGATCTGATCATTTTGGAGAAATGAAGAAGTATTATTTCGTTCTGGAATGATGGTCTTCAACTTTAAAATGCACACAGATCTAAAAAAGCTGGGTGGAAAGGTGGCCAGTCAGAAGGTCTTTCCAGACTCCATCACCTCTGTTGGTTTTCTGGTTTGTTATTTGTTGCTATATTTCGATCCTTTTTGTTTTGATTTCGTCTTTCAATGTTTAGGTTGATTTGTTTTTCTCACTTTGGCTTGTGCCTTCTTCTTGGTCTCCTCATGCCTGGTCTTCAATTTGTTACTTTTCTTACCTGTGTTTCTGGTTGTCTTCTTCGTATGTGTCCGTACCACTTCAGTTTTATACGCTTCACCATACCAATCAGTTTTCATTTTTTTACTAATTTTGTTGGTTTCGCAGTGTGCCTTCTGTTTTCCTTGGCTTAGAGATTTCCCTGAGGATTTTTCTTTCTGCGATACTTTATTTGTAAATAAGAGAAGTATGGAACCTGAATTTTGAAATTTATGGCACACTGACTTCGAGGAAAAAAATTGCCTCCTAATACCAACCCATTTGTGAAGTCTGTTTACATCAGATTCTTGCACCTTCCCCCTTCTCCTAATGCTCAATAGCTTACAAGTTCGTTGCTTATAGGAGTATCTTTTTGGATACATTATGGTGTAGGTTTCGCATTTGCATTTTAAATAAACCAACGACGTTACTACACCATCGAGTTTTCAAGGTCAACTGCAAATCCAAAAGTTCCAAACTGTGTCATTAAACTCCGGATTTTGTCCGAGAATATTTTATGCCGGTGGTTGGTAAGTATTTCAATTGCACAAAAGAAATACTCAAACACTCCAGCGAAGAAGTCTTAGGTTTTCTAGAACCATCACTAGTTCGTTCTTCCAAGATGCTGTAGTCGTTTCCAGGAAAAAATCTGTTACTAATGTGGAAGTCTTTTAGGAGGAAAGGAATGTTGAAATCTATCAAGTGGGGAATGAAGGAAAAAAATGTGTGGAAGGGGAAGTGGATACAACTAAACAATAAATAAATCCTCTTCGTGCTTATTAAGCTCAAAAGTTTCTTTATTTCTTGGATTTGTTCTTGGGCGGAGCATAGCTTGATTTATATTTGATTAACACTTATCCCTTGCTAATAAAGTTCGCAATAATGTTGTCATGACGATTCGTTGAATTATTCGTCAAAAAAATTGATCAAGGAGTTTAGAAAGATCTGCCCTAAATAAATCAGGATTAGCAAGATAGTGGACGAGAATTTAAAATTTCTTTTTTCATAAAGAAAATCAAAATTTTTCATTGGGCCCCCCCACCAGTCTCGTTAGTTCTTTTTCACATCTGTCTGTCTCCCTTCAATACGCAGAGGAGTGGTAAGCATCACGTTAATCAGGCGGTGGAGAGGGCAAGGGGCAGAAGAGCCCCGGTGTCTCCCTTCAATAAGCAGAGGGGTGGTAAGCATCACGTTAGTCAGGCGGTGGAGAGGGCAAGGGGCAGAAGAGCCCCGGTGAGTAAAAATTTTACATGTTAACCACATTAACATGTAAAATTTTTACTCACCGGGGCTCTTCTGCCCCTTGCCCTCTCCACCGCCTGACTAACGTGATGCTTACCACCCCTTTGCTTATTGAAGGGAGACAGACAGATGTGAGAAAGAACTAACGAGATTGGTGGGGCTCTTCTGCTTCTTGCCTTCTCCAGTGGCAAATCTAGATGCTGTAGCTCTCTGTTGGAGAAGGATGTCATGGTGAAGGTATCCACAATTGTCCATTTTCGTATTTCACGTGCATAAAGATAAGTTCCAGGTAGATATTAGCATATCTGGCAACCTGAGCATACGCCCTTAGAATCGTTGACGTTACTGACTTCCACAGTGTTGAACACTTGCCATAATTCAGTAAACGCCAAGTCACGACCTAACTTGGGAAGCACAATGCAATTCACTAGGTCAGGTAAACAGCTAGGTGTGTCTCCGACATTATCTATCATCTGTTCAAGCTACTGGCGCGTATAGAATAATAGCGTGCGCAGATGAAGGTGATAGTCTACCCTGTTGACCATTCGGCGGATACAGATCTATCCCCCGAGGTAACACAATCTCGATAACCTACCCTGCCGACATTCGGCGGATATAGAACTGTTCCCCTGGTAACACTGAGAATTAGTGTCAGATAACATCTGTGCAGAAATCCAGGGTTTTATACGGTCGACTGCGATAACATTTTCGTAACGCTTTGCCTTTCTGACCACTCCTGGTATATCACCAGTTAAGCGATAACGATAATGATCGTTCGATTTGATTTGATTTGATTTGTATAAAATATACTTATATAAAATTATACAACTACAAATATTGATATTGTATGTATATTCTCTGTTTCTCTCTCGGATAGGTTTAAATTAAGGAAAATTGTCACTGATCATTAAAAGCAATTTGGAATATCTCTTAAGATGGGAAGAAAAATGGTATATTGTTCAAAGGTCGTAATCACGAACTAAAACAAAAAAAAAACATACAAAATGAACCTCCTGGTTAACCTTGCCTTAGTAAATTATCAGGGGCGATAAATTAAACGATATAAATATTTATTGTTGAATAAATCCGTTGTTGTATAAACATCGCGGCCTATAATTGACAAATTCCACTGTTACGGCAATAACTAAAACGTTAAAATAACATCAAAGCGTTCCACGTAATAATTCTAAGACGTGTAAATTTATCAATAAACCGGCGCTCTTATTTCATCTTAAGTAATATATACGGAGGGATTTATTTTCGGAATGTTGATGTTCCGCAAATATTTATCGCTTCTAATTTATATTTTTCATATTTCCTCCTCCGCCGCCGCCGCCGCTGTTACGACACCACGTTTAATGTATATATAGCGGGCGATTGGCATAAAACTTTAAATCGATCGAGATATACTTCTTTTTCGATGGCCCCCCCTCTCGCTCGTAAACCGTTCAAAATAACTCGCACGTTGCTTTCCGAAAAATCGACGATCTATAATTAAATACGGGGGGCCTATAAAACCGATTTTAAGACGCATTTTTTTTTTTTGGTACTCCGGCAAGCTTTCACCTCAAGCTCAAAAGTCTGAAGACCGAAGGGATTGGATAGAACAGAGAGAGTCATCAAGTCGCTTGCGCTGGTTTCCTTTTATAAGCAAACAGGAAACTCGATGTTCGAATATGTGAAAAATCTTAAGATGCAGACACACCAACGTAATCCCTAAACAATCGCAGGGCTTTTTTATAATCTTGGGATACAATGGAATAAGATGACACTAATCTAAATAATCTATTATTTGGTTTTTTTTTTTTTCTTTAAATGGGAATAACTTATTAAGTACTTGCATTTAAAAAAGAAATACTTTTAATCTCGTTGACATTAACGTATCGAAATGAATGTACCGGTTGTTCTTGCAAAGTGAGAACATAGGCAGAAACCAGTTTGGCTATAACAGGCAAAAGAGATGGAGCAGGCGCTGTTTGTTCTTCTTCAGCGCATGATCTCATTTTGAATCAACGACCGGTATACACTTCTAATCTGAATCCGGGAATTCAAATGAGTGGTCCATTATTAAATGAAATTAGGAAAACACTTATTTATAAATAATTTTTTAAAGCTCACATGTTTATTTTATTGTTAGAGTTATTTACTATCAAGATAGGCACGCTTTACAAAAAAAAAAGTACATCAACGTGCCTTATCTTCTACGCTAATAAAGTACGTTCATATATAAAACAACCCAGCAGATAACAACCATAATCCAGAGAGTTGAACGCATTGAAGTAATCACCCATGAGAGAACACACACACACACACACACATACTCACACACATGCAATAATAATATTGAGAACTGAAATTATGTATGTAAAGTGTAAGTTCAGAACTTGTCGTACCGGTTAACTATTTGTAACTCAGCTACGACCAATCCGAGGCGGTGCAGTAAATCAATTGTCACTATTATAAATCGATGTTCAACTGTTAACTTCCACGGCTAATGCGACCAAAGTACCTACACACATTCTCCGAGATTCGTTTACCTTGCTGCGTTTCTCTCCCGAGCTCTCTTGGATCAAGAAACTTCAGATGGGATCTTTAATTGGTTTAAAATCTTAAATCATTAATTACCGCGCACGACGACTACGCGCAGCGTAATCTATTAGTTCGCTAAAAAGGGGGAAAAAAGCGTGGAAACCGATCATAAATTAACAACCGACCGCCATTTTATTATTTTGTTTGCGTGTGTTGTTCTTTTTTCTTCCGGGGATTAACCGAGTGCGCGTTCAATTATTTCGTTATTAATGCCGCCATTTTTCTTTTTTCCTTGTGAAATTAAATCCCCGGGCTGAAACTTCCTTAAGTCGATGATGAGCCATCGCCAAGGCATTTCCTTGATACGAAGCCTATGTTCATTAATCTTTGTTCTAAGTACGTGCGCATTTAAACATTGCTTTTAAAATAATTGAAGAATGATGTGTATTCAATCACCTAGGCGAACGAAGCGTGAGTAGGTTTCAGATAATTAGGTGTAAGTATACGGGATGTGCACAAAGAAGATGATCAAATCTTACTTTCAATTGCTTTCCACCACAGGCAATTCAAGGATTGGGCAATCCGAAGAACAAGTTCTTACAAGCACAAGTAATTTTCAGATAAATTAGGTGGAACCAGTTTCATATGATACACACGATAGAAGGCTGAATTGAATCTGAATTTTATTATACATGGGAAAATTGAAGGAGTAGAAACTCTATTGAGACACCACTATCCTATTTTGCTATCAGTCATCACAAGCTGCGTTGACGCTGGCGCGTTCTTTTTCGTCTTCCCCGCAAGCATTCAATCATTTTCCTGGAATATGAGCGACGTAAAGAAGATCATTCAAATGAACTATTATAACACCTTCCTCCAACATCTCTTGTAAATGTAAGTTCTAAGCCACTGGGATGTCGTAATTCCCGTTGATACTTTTCCTTCATTGGTCTTCTCTTTTTTTTAAACTATCTTCAATAGCTTTATTCTCTTCATCCAACATTCCTTCTAAATGTAAGTTCTAAGCCATGTGGATGTAATAATCCCCGTTGGTACTTTTCCTTCTTTGGTCTTCTCCATTTTTTTAAACTATCTTCAATAGCTTTATTCTCTTTATCCAACATTCTTTCTAAATGTAAGTTCTAAGCCATGTGGATGTAATAATCCCCGTTGGTACTTTTCCTTCTTTGGTTTTCTCCATTTTTTTAAACTATCTTCAATAGTTTTATTCTCTTCATCCAACATTCCTTCTAAATGTAAGTTCTAAGTCACGTGGATGTCATAATCTTCGTTGATACTTTTCCTTCGTTCCTTTCGTTGGTCTTCTCCATTTTTTTAAACTTCAATCTTCAATAGTGTATTCTCCTCCTCCAACATCCCCTCTGAATGTAAGTTCTAATCTATGTTGTTACTTTTACTTTCCTTTCCTTCTTTAGTCTTCTCCAGTTTTTCTCTTTTTGAACTGTTTTGAATAGCTTCGTTTGATTCGCTTTGAATCATGCTTTCTTGCAGGCTTTATGAAATGAGATTTCATGCATTGTTCCCTCCTCAAGGAGTTCCTTTTCTTTTCTAATGTCTTTTGTCATCGCATTTAGGGCTTCGTGTCTTTAATTATTCGCTGTTTCCATCTCAACTACTAATTTTTCATGTGATTTCATGTTTTTCCCTTTTTATGTTTTCCTCTTCTTTTGATTCTACTCTTCGTTCAATTCAGTAGCTCTGATTGATTCGCTTTGTATCATACTTTCTTGCAGGGCTTATGGAATGAGATTTAATGCATTGTTCCCTCCTCAAGGAGTTCCTCTTTTTTCTCGTGTCTTTCGTCATCGCATTTAGGGCTTCATGTCTTTAGTTATGCGCTGTTTCCATCTCAACTACTAATTTTTCATGTGATTTCAATGTTTTTTCCTTTTGACGTTTTCCTCTTCTTTTGATTCTATTCTTCATTCAATTCAATAGCTCTGGTTGATTCGCTTAGTATCATACTTTCTTGCAGGCTTTATAGAATGAAATTTAATGCATTATTCCCTCCTCAAGGAGTTCCTTTTTTTCCCATGTCTTTCGTCATCGCATTTAGGGCTTCTTGTCTTCGGTTATTCGCTGTTTCCATCTCAACTACTAATTTTTCATGTGATTTCATGTTTTTCCCTTTTTATGTTTTCCTCTTCTTTTGATTCTACTCTTCGTTCAATTCAGTAGCTCTGATTGATTCGCTTTGTATCATACTTTCTTGCAGGGCTTATGGAATGAGATTTAATGCATTGTTCCCTCCTCAAGGAGTTCCTCTTTTTTCTCGTGTCTTTCGTCATCGCATTTAGGGCTTCATGTCTTTAGTTATGCGCTGTTTCCATCTCAACTACTAATTTTTCATGTGATTTCATGTTTTTCCCTTTTGACGTTTTCCTCTTCTTTTGATTCTACTCTTCATTCAATTCAATAGCTCTGGTTGATTCGCTTTGTATCATACTTTCTTGCAGGCTTTATGGAATGAAATTTAATGCGTTGTTCCCTCCTCGAGGAGTTCCTTTTTTTCCCCATGTCTTTCGTCATCGCATTTAGGGCTTCATGTCTTTAATTATTCGCTGTTTCCATCTCAACTATCGGTTCATCTGATTTCATGTTTTTCCTTTTCTTTTGATTTGATGTTTTCCCCTTCTTTTGATTCTACTTTTTGTCCCATCTATAATCTCATAGGACATTCTCTTTTTCCCCTTTCTACTTGAGTTTTCGTTAACTTTTTAACCTTTCCCAACATCCTTCCTGAATATAAGTTCCAAGCCAGCGTCTAAATACATCTGGATCTCATTTCAATCTTCCCTGTTTGGTTCTTTTTAATTTTTTTGAAATTACCGTCTACAATAACTTTGTTTACTTCAACTAATTGAATTAGGTGTAAGTATACGGGGTGTGCACAAAGAAGATGATCAAATCTTACTTTCAAATTTTTTTCCACCACAGGCAATTCAAGGATTGGGCGATCCGAAGAACAAGTAATTTTCAGATAAATTAGGTGGAACCAGTTTCAGATGATGTACACCGTAGAAGGCTAAATTGAATCTGAATTTTATTATGCATGGGAAAATTGAAGGAGTAGAAACTTTTCACTATCCTATTTTGTCATCAGTCATCATAAGCTGCGTTGACGCTGGCGCGTTCTTTTTCGTCTTCCCCGCAAGCATTCAATCATTTTCCTGGAATATGAGCGACGTAAAGAAGATCATTCAAATGAACTATTATAACACCTTCCTCCAATATCTCTTGTAAATGTAAGTTCTAAGCCACTTGGATGTCGTAATTTCCGTTGATACTTTTCCTTCATTGGTCTTCTCTTTTTTTTAAACTATCTTCAATAGCTTTATTCTCTTCATCCAACATTCCTTCTAAATGTAAGTTCTAAGCCATGTGGATGTAATTATCCCCGTCGGTACTTCTCCTTCTTTGGTCTTCTCCATTTTTTTTAAACCATCTTCAATAGCTTTATTCTCTTCATCCAACATTCCTTCTGAATGTAAGTTCTAAGTCACGTGGATGTCATAATCTTCGTTGATACTTTTCCTTCGTTGGTCTTCTCCATTTTTTTTAAACTTCAATCTTCAATAGCATATTCTCCTCCTCCAACATCCCCTCTGAGTGTAAGTTCTAATCCATGTTGTTACTTTTACTTTCCTTTCCTTCTTTAATCTTCTCCAGTTTTTCTCTTTTTGAACTGTCTTGAATAGCTTCGTTTGATTCGCTTTCAATCATGCTTCCTTGCAGCCTTTGTGGAATGAGATTTAATGCATTGTTCCCTGCCTAAGGAGTTCCTTTTTTTCTCATGTCTTCGTCATCGCATTTAGGGTTTTATGTCTTTAATTATTCGCTGTTTCCATCTCAACTACTAATTTTTCATGTGATTTCAATGTTTTTTCCTTTTGGCGTTTTCCTCTTCTTTTGATTCTACTCTTCATTCAATTCAATAGCTCTGGTTGATTCTCTTTGTATCATACTTTCTTGCAGGCTTTATGGAATGAAATTTAATGCATTGTTCCCTCCTCGAGGAGTTCCTTTTTTTTCCCATGTCTTTCGTCATCGCATTTAGGGCTTCATGTCTTTAGTTATGCGCTGTTTCCATCTCAACTACTAATTTTTCATGTGATTTCAAGTTTTTTCCTTTTGGCGTTTTCCTCTTCTTTTGATTCTACTCTTCATTCAATTCAATAGCTCTGGTTGATTCTCTTTGTATCATACTTTCTTGCAGGCTTTATGGAATGAAATTTAATGCATTGTTCCCTCCTCGAGGAGTTCCTTTTTTTCCCCATGTCTTTCGTCATCGCATTTAGGGCTTCATGTCTTTAATTATTCGCTGTTTCCATCTCAACTATCGGTTCATCTGATTTCATGTTTTTCCTTTTCTTATGATTTGATGTTTTCCCCTTCTTTTGATTCTACTTTTTGTCCCATCTATAATCTCATAGGACATTCTCTTTTTCCCCTTTCTACTTGAGTTTTCGTTAACTTTTTAACCTTTCCCAACATCCTTCCTGAATATAAGTTCCAAGCCAGCGTCTAAATACATCTGGATCTCATTTCAATCTTCCCTGTTTGGTTCTTTTTAATTTTTTTGAAATTACCGTCTACAATAACTTTGTTTACTTCAACTAATTGAATTACTTTTGCTTGTATTATTAATTGCGTGTTCGCTTTATATTAAGCATACCTGCCGCGTCTATTCTGTTCCTCCCTTCCTCTTTTTCTCATATGCTTCAGCATCGGATCCACTGTCTCCATCTTCTGTTATCTTCCGTCAACGTTCATCATGTCTAAGTTTTTCTTTCCTTTTTCTAATTTGGCGTTTTGTCCCTTTCCTGATTCAACTATTCGTTCTATCTCTAATCTCATATGACATCCTCTTCTTGTCTTTCCCGATTGAATCTTCATTAACTCCTCTTCCCCAATGTCTCTACTGAATGTGAATTCCAAGCCATCATCTACATCTGGATTTCACAGTCTTTCCTATTTGGTCCTTCTTCATTATTTTCTTTGTTTGAACGAGAAACAACTATTCTTCATTATTTTATTTATTTATTTTTAATTAGAAACAACTAAGGAGAAGACACAGCAAGGCCACAAGCAGCAGCACCAGCGATAGAAGTAGTCCTGAGGAATTTGTTCTGCAATGAAGAACGAAACGTCGGCAGGAGAAGAAATCCGAGACACGCGGTGGTTCCAACCGGAAGCCAAGAATTCAATCTTCACCTCTCACTATTGGAATTACTTTTGCTTGCGTTACCAATTGCCTGCCTTGCTTCTTTTTTTCATATCCTTCGACATCGCATCCACTGTTTCCATTTTCTATTATCTCCAGTTAATGTTTATCATTTCATGTAATGTGTTTTTTTTTCCTTTTCTGATTCCACTGTGTATTCCATCCATAATTTCATAGAGCAAACTTTTTCTGATGACTTTCAACATTTAGTGAGAAAAAGATGAAGGCCTGATGGATTTTGCATCGTCCCTTCAATACATTTCGTTATTAACAGCTCTGCTTTGTCCTTTTTCTTATGTACTGGATACACAAGAGCTTTCCTCTTTCTCTTCCCTTTTGATTGTTCTTTTCCAATTTAACATCCTGTTTTCCTCTCGCTCTATTATTTCTATTATTGCAGCGTCTCTGCCAGGCTTTTTATTATTTTTAAAGCTCCTGGTAATCTATGTTGGAGGGTGACATCCTCATTTCCATATTGGTTTTCCCCTTTACCTCTCCTTCCCGTTCACTCTCGATTCGGAAGGAAGGGTTTCGTTCATGAGAAGAAATTTGGTTGAAAATTCAATGGAGAAATTTGCATTAATTTTTTTTTTGCAAACCGTTAATCTCGGATGAAAATAATAATAAAATAGAAACTTCAAAAAAAAAAACAGAGACGAATACATTCCATTCTTTCAAGCGACGTCGGCGTCAAGGTTCAAAGCGGGACCGTTTATGTTAGAAAAATGTTTAAAATATAAAATAGTAAAAATAGAAATCAACATGGCATGCGTAGTCTTACGAACGCTAAACAAAATAATATTTTTAGAAGCGGGGATGGGATGGAAGCGTCCGAAAGCCGGTGTTGCACGCAACAAAATCAACCGTACGAAGAAGTGCAAGTTATTTTTGGGCAATCGTCTAATTAGCGAATGCCACACTGCTCGGGGGGAGGGGGAGGGAAGCGTTTAAAGAAAGTCGTTAACGACTAACGACCGAAGTATCTGTGGATTACAGGCGAGTTGAAATAATACGAGCGCGTTATCGCCTGTCAAATATATCAACAAAATACGTTTTCAGCCTTTGACAAATCATCGACTTAATATGTGATGTTTATGTTTTCAGTCGCCCACTAAGTAGTTTGAATCCATAGCAGATAGTTTAATGGCCTCGGATGTATTTCACACGAATGTTTTCAAAATTTATTATTTGATTTATTTTGTGTTTTCTCTTTTTTTTTTATAAAAATAAATGCATATTTATTATAATTTGATTTGACGTATAAAAAATGCTGCGCTCTTGTTAACACGATGTTAGAAAACAATAACAGTCACATTATTCTTCTTATCTTTTTTTTTTTGGCCTCGAATCTCTTTATACAGCTTTATTAATTTATTTATTTATTAATGACCGTCTGTCTTTTTCGTTTTTCGTTTTCTGATGAGACAATTTCCTCAGCGTGTAGACTAAATAGGTATATGTATGGGTTTTCATAGAGATAGCCATGACACGTATTTGTTGTTTGTTTGTCTTTGCTGCAGCAATACATTAGAAATATTTAATAATAATTAATCACTTGTTTCAGATCCTGTTTTTTTTTTCCTTCTTCTACATGTACGTTGTTAACATGTAGCTACCGTTCAATGAAACGTGATCTCATATAGGACATATTGGTAGAAGCACGTGAATCCGGGGATAGATTTATTATTATATTCGTCCGGATCCGTGTGTAATGTACTTTGCCCCTTTTGCAACTTGTCGTTCCGTTAACGACGTCGGTCGTTATAAATAATATTTATTAGTGAATTTTCACGGATTCGTCGAAGGTTGTCGATAGTTAATAAAAACGCTACCGTTGTACCGAACAAAAACAAAGTCGAGTTTCACGTCCCTGGCAATTTACATTCTAACTTACACACTACCGTATTTAGGAGGCATTCCGACGTGATTTTCGCTCCTTGTGCTGTTTATTTAATACGGATAAACAAAAGAGTATATATTAAATTACGAATGCACACATTCGCACACATGCACATAAATGGCACGTCTAGAATTCTCGTACCTACACGAACGATTATTTCGTCGCTTGGAGGCGCGGAGGGGAAATTAATATTCAAATAAAGCGGCGCAAAAAAAAATTGGCATTCCGATCGACCACTTGACTGTGAAATCCATGTTTCACACTCAAATGAAAAATCAACGAAGGCGATTTTAACTTGCCTTGAATAAATTCACCGAGTTACATAATTATGAGGGCCATACCTTCATCTTACTATTTATTTATTATTATTATTATTACTCATTCAACTCAGTTTCAGTTTTTAAATCTCAAATTCAACATCCCATTCATCATGTTTGATGAAAGAGTCGAAAGGGAAAACGTTTTTAAAATTGAACAGAAATATCGGAATTTGACGTTTCGCTGCTCGATTTCCTGGTTTTATCAAGTCTTGCATAATTTAATAGGCGGCCACATTTAAATCATCCAATTCAAACTAAAAGGTAAGGTTTTTTTCCTCTTCCCATATCCTTATGTCTTCCTCATGTTCCTCTTCCCATATCCTCATGTCTTCCTCATAGTCTTCTAAGTTTTCTGGTTTCTTCTTTGTTTTATTTCTCCATGTATTCCTCAGTTTTATTTAGTTTTTCTGTTATTCTTCTCTTTCCCTCTCATATTCTTCGAAGCTTTCTGGTCTCTCCGTTGGCTTACTTTTCCATGTATTTCTCGATTTTATTTAGTTTCTCTGTTATGCTTTTCTTTCCCTAATTCTTGCTGGTAATGTTAAAGAAAAGGAAGTCAGAGGATAAAAAGGAAAGAATCCCTTGTATTTCTAGTCGACACAAAAAAGAAAGTAAAAACCTAAACTTTTTTAATTTGGCTTGATTTCCAATTTTCTAATTTGATCCCCATCTACTCCAAGTCTTCTCCAGCCACTTGCCAGCTATTCCATGTACCCTTATTTCTTCATTTTATTAATTTTTTCTGTTATTTTTGTCAGAAATGACACTACAGTTGCTATTCACATGCCTTATCCGAACCAGAAGAATTTTGTGCATAGCCAAATTATTTTTCTCGCAGCCGCAGAAGATAATGTAGGTTTTCCCCTTTTCATTCGATTCAGTTTTCAAACCTTCTGATCTTTTGATGTCTGTAAATGTTTCTCTTTTATTCTCCAGTTCCTGTATACTCTTTCGTTCTTGACCCCCCTCTCTTACATTCTTTCAAACTCGTACTTATAATCCTCTTACCATCCTAAATGGGTCATGATTGGTACTTATTAATGGTTTATTTTATTCTATTCAAACCAAGAGAGGTTTGCGCATAGTTAAGTTACTTTTTCTTTCTTTACTCACAACCTCACGATCCATTTCTCAAGTCTTCTGGTCTTTTTACGTTTCCAAATGTCTTTTCTCTTTTATTTTCCAGTTCCTCTCTCCTATCTCTTTCTTGACCAATCTCTTTTATTCTCTCTTCAATTTTAGCATTTTTCTAAGTGGGTTGCAACTGATACTTTATATTACAACATTTTCTTTGCTATTCTCTTGTTTTTTTCAAGCCGAGAAAGATTATCATTCTAAATAGTTTATGATCGGTACTTCTTAAAGTTTATTTTATTCTATTCAGACCAAGATAGGTTTGTGCATAGCTAAATTATTTTTTATTTCTCTTGCATCCTCATGAATTAGGGCGTTGAAAATAGATTTTCCTTTTACTTTGATCCATTTTTCAAGTCTCTTGGTCTTTTTACGTCTTCAAATGTCGTTCTCTCTTTTATTTTCCAGCTCCTATATTCTATCTCGGTCTTGGGCAATTTGTTATTTTCCCTTCAATTTTGACTTTCTGCTCTTACTTCAAAATCCACGTTTCACACTTAAATGAAAAATCAACGAAGCCGATTTTAACTTGCCTTGAGTAAATTCACCGAGTTACATAATTATGAGGGCCATAACTTCATCTTACGATTTATTTATTATTATTACTCATTCAACTCAGTTTCAGTTTTTAAATTTCAAATTCAACATCCCATTCATCATGTTTGATGAAAGAGTCGAGAGGAAAAGCGCTTTTCAAGTTGAACAGAATTATCAGAATATGACGTTTCGCTGCTCGATTTCCTGGTTTTATCAAGTCTTGCTTAATTTAATAGGCGACCACATTTAAATCATCCAATTCAAACTAAAAGGTAACTTTTTTTCCTGTTCCCATATCCTTATGTCTTCGTCATATTCCTCTTCCCATATCCTCATGTCTTCCTCATATCTCCCTCATAGTCTTCTAAGCTTTCTGGTTTCTCCTTTGTTTTATTTCTCCATGTATTCCTCAATTTTATTTAGTTTTTCTGTTATTCTTCTCTTTCCCTCTCATATTCTTCTAAGCTCTCTAAGGTCTCTCTCTTGACTTACTTTTCCATGAATTGCTCAGTTTTATTTAGTTTTTCTGTTATGATTTTCTTTCCCTAGTTCTTGCTGGTAATGTTAAAGAAAAGGAAGTCATATGATAAAAAGGAAAGAATCCCTTGTAGTCGAAACAAAAAAGAAAGTGAAAACCTAAACTTTTTTAATTTGGCTTTACCTCCATTTCTAATTTGATCCCCATCTACTCCAAGTCTTCTCCAGCTACTTGCCAGCCATTTCACGTATACCTATTTCTTCATTTTATTCATTTTTTCTGTTATTTTTCTCAGAAATGACATGACAGTTGCCATTCACATGTCTTACCCAAACCAGAAGAATTTGGTGCGTAGCCAAATAATTTTTCTCGCAGCCGCAGAATATAACGTAGGTTTCCCCCTTTTCACTCGATTCACTTCTCAAACCTTCCGATCTTTTGACGTCTCTAAATGCTTTTCTTTTATTCTCCAGTTCCTGTATACTCTCTCGTTCTTGACCCGCCTCTCTTACATTCTTTCAAACTCGTACTTATCATCCTCTTACCATCCTAAGTGGGTTATGATTGGTACTTATTAATGGTTTATTTTATTCTATTTAAACCAAGAGATGTTTGCGCATAGTTAAGTTACTTTTTTTTTTCTTCTCTCACAACCTCACGATCCATTTCTCAAATCTTCTGGTCTTTTTACGTCTCCAAATGTCTTTTCTCTTTTATTTTCCAGTTCCTCTCTCGTATCTCTTTCTTGACCAATCTCTTTTATTCTCTCTTCAATTTTAGCATTTTTCTAAGTGGGTTGCAAACTGATACTTTACATTACAATATTTTCTTTGCTATTCTCTTGCTTTATTCAAGCCGAGAAAGATTATCATTCTAAATAGTTTATGATCGGTACTTCTTAAAGTTTCTTTTTATTCTATTCAAACCAAGGTAGGTTTGTGCATAGCTAAATTATTTTTTATTTCTCTTGCATCCTCATGAATTAGGGCGTTGAAAATAGATTTTCCTTTTACTTTGATCCATTTTTCAAATCTCTTGGTCTTTTTACGTCTTCAAATGTCGTTCTCTCTTTTGTTTTCCAGCTCCTCTATTCTATCTCGGTCTTGGGCAATTTGTTATTTTCCCTTCAATTTTGACTTTCTGCTCTTACTTCAAAATCCACGTTTCACACTTAAATGAAAAATCAACGAAGGCGATTTTAACTTGCCTTGAGTAAATTCACCGAGTTACATAATTATGAGGGCCATAACTTCATCTTACGATTTATTTATTATTATTACTCATTCAACTCAGTTTCAGTTTTTAAATTTCAAATTCAACATCCCATTCATCATGTTTGATGAAAGAGTCGAAACGAAAAGCGCTTTTAAAATCGAACAAAAATATCGGAATTTGACGTTTCCCTGCTCGATTTACTGGTTTTATCAAGTCTTGCTTAATTTAATAGGCGACCACATTTAAATCATCCAATTCAAACTAAAAGGTAACTTTTTTCCTCTTCCCATATCCTTATGTCTTCCTCATATTCATCTTCCCATATCCTCATGTCTTCCTCATATCCCCCTCATAGTCTTCTAAGTTTTCTGGTTTCTCCTTTGTTTTATTTCTCCATGCATTCCTCAGTTTTATTTAGTTTTTCTGTTATTCTTCTCTTTCCCTCTCATATTCTTCGAAGCTTTCTGGTCTCTTCCTTGACTTACCTTTCCATGTATTCCTCAGTTTTATTTAGTTTTTCTGTTATGCTTCTCTTTCCCTCTCATATTCTTCGAAGCTTTCTGGTCTCTCCGTTGGCTTACTTTTCCATGTATTTCTCGATTTTATTTAGTTTCTCTGTTATGCTTTTCTTTCACTAGTTCTTGCTGGTAATGTTAAAGAAAAGGAAGTCAGAGGATAAAAAGGAAAAAATCCCTTGTATTTCTAGTCGACACAAAAAAGAAAGTAAAAACCTAAACTTTTTTAATTTGGCTTGATTTCCAATTTTCTAATTTGATCCCCATCTACTCCAAGTCTTCTCCAGCCACTTGCCAGCCATTTCATGTATCCCTATTTCTTCATTTTATTCATTTTTTTTCTGTTATTTTTCTCAGAAATGACATTACAGTTGCTATTCACATGCCTTATCCAAACAAGGAGAATTTGGTGCTAGCCAAATTATTTTTCTCACAGCCGCAGAACTTAATGTAGGTTTTCCCCTTTTCACTCGATTCACTTCTCAAACCTTCCGATCTTTTGACGTCTCTAAATGCTTTTCTTTTATTCTCAAGTTCCTGTATACTCTCTCGTTCTTGACTCGCCTCTATTACATTCTTTCAAACTCGTACTTATAATCCTCTTACCATCCTAAATGGGTTATGATTGGTACTTATTAATGGTTGATTTTATTCTATTCAAACCAAGAGAGGTTTGCGCATAGTTAAGTTACTTTTTCTTTCTTTCCTCACAACCTCAGGATCCATTTCTCAAGTCTTCTTGTCTTTTTACGTCTCCAAATGTCTTTTCTCTTTTATTTTCCAGTTTCTCTCTCGTATCTCTTTCTTGACCAATCTCTTTT
Source organism: Prosopocoilus inquinatus (assembly GCA_036172665.1). NCBI lineage: Eukaryota > Metazoa > Arthropoda > Insecta > Coleoptera > Lucanidae > Prosopocoilus > Prosopocoilus inquinatus. The sequence continues at coordinate 7,509,772 of CM069871.1, read as the reverse complement.
ATTCTCTCTTCAATTTTAGCATTTTTCTAAGTGGGTTGCAACTGATACTTTACATTACATCATTTTCTTTGCTATTCTCTTGCTTTATTCAAGCCGAGAAAGATTATCATTCTAAATAGTTTATGATCGGTACTTCTTAAAGTTTATTTTATTCTATTCAGACCAAGATAGGTTTGTGCATAGCTAAATTATTTTTTATTTCTCTTGCATCCTCATGAATTAGGGCGTTGAAAATAGATTTTCCTTTTACTTTGATCCATTTTTCAAGTCTCTTGGTCTTTTTACGTCTTCAAATGTCGTTCTCTCTTTTGTCTTCCAGCTCCTCTATTCTATCTCGGTCCTGACCAATCTCTCATTTTTCGTTTAATTTTGACTTTCTGCTCTTACTTTTCTAAATGGGTTGCAACTGATACTTCTTGATTTACTTTTTGCTTTTATTACGTTCTTTAATTTGTTTATCCTTGAAAATTACATTTTCTTTGCGATTCTCTTGCTTTATTCAGACCCAGAAAGGTTTGGGCGTAGCTAAATTATTTTTTCTTTATTATCTCACATCCTCACTTCTTAGGACGTCTAGCGTGGGATTCCTCTTTCTGTTTCAATAATTGCCTAAGCCTTCTGTTAGTTTTATTTGCGTCACCAAATGTGTTTCATCTCATATTTTCTTGTTGACCTACTCCCTCTGTTACTTTGCTTCAAGCCTCATACTTAACATCCTCTTACCATCCTAAATGGGTTATGATTGGTACTTCTTAATAGTTTTTTTTTATTCTATTCAATCTGTTTCTTCTTTCTTTTAGTTTTATTTATTATTTTCCTCTTACAGTTTCATTGCTATTGGTTTTGTTCTATTCAAACCAAGAGGCTTTTGAAGACTGTTAGATTACTTTATTGGCATCTTCAGGATGTCTTAGTGATAATTTTTTTTTATTTGATCCATTTCCGCCAACTTTTGTGCCGTTTTTAGCTTTTTCATCTCCCCATAGGTCTTTCTTTTATTTTTCAGTTTTTCTATACTTTCTCTTCGCTTGTATTACCTTTTTCATTACTCCGTTTTCTTCAATAATGATCATCACAAATAGATTTTAATTGAGTCGTAATTATTTGTCAGTTAGTTTTTCGGCTTCCATTTTTCTACTTCTATTTTCTTCCACTTTGTCTTGTTATGCTTTTCTTAAGTCCTGCAGTTTTTTGGTTTTATTAATTTTTAAGTTGTAACTGTATAATATGCATTTTGTTGTAAAATTGCCTTATAGTTTTAATTAATTGTTGTTTTTATGTTTTTAATTGAGAAAATCACAAGAAATGTTCAAATTTTTTTAGCTTTTTAATTTTTTTAACGTCGTTCATTACAGACGTTTTCTTGCCTTGCTCTTATTGAAACTCATTTACTTTCATGATAACTTCCTTATCACCACGTCTTTCGTGACCTCCACGTCTGCGTCCTCGGCTTTAGAATTTATTTCTGCGACGACCAATAACATAATTTCTTCAATTCAGCAATTATTTTCAATTTTCTTAATTGACATAATTTTTTGTTTCTAGACATTTATGGTTATTTGATTTGCCTGTTCTGTTAACAATTATCTTTTCTTTAATTTTATACATTCTGCGTTAATTACGAGAAGAAGATCCTTTGCTTTGAATTTCTACCGTTTTGATTTTTTTATAGATCAGGATTATTTATTGTCTTTCTGCCGACATTATTCTTGTTCGGTTATCCTTCCTTTTCTCAGTTTTCTTTTTTGTTTACACTGAGCATTTTTATTTCATTTTCTTTTTGCTGTTTTATTGGTAACGCAGTTGCAGGTTAAACCATTGCATAGCACTTATTACTTTTTTTGATTATCTTTGAGTAAGTTAAAAAAAATTCTTTTATCACAAGAAGCTTATGTCTGTAGCTACGTATTTCTGCCATCTTCAGTGGGGATGGGACGATTCGCCGTCGCCAACTCGCCGTCGCCAATTTACCGTCGCCAATTCGTCGTAGAACCAATTCGTCGTCGATCCAAATTACCGTCCGCCCAATTCGCCGTCACATGTTACTGCTTTATTTGGCTTGATAAGCTTTAAAACACTTTCTGACCATTTTAGATAATATCCAAGTTATACCTACGAATTGAAGAAAATAACTATAATTTCAGTACGTTTCAAGTAAATTAAAATGGACTTTACTATTGTTTTTCTATTTCAAGTTCCTAATTACAGTGCGACCACCGTAAGACACAAAATTACGAAAAAATTGGTGCTATACGTATACATAATCATAATTCTATTTTTTTTTTTAATGGAACCCCTTTTTCAATTTATAATTTTAAATGACGAGCTTTCATGAATCAATATTTTGAAAGCAGTCGACTTTTGATGTGTAGTGATTTTGATTGATATGAAAATCAATATGATTTTGAGCAGAATCTGAAAATATAAAAAAGAAGAATTGGAGGGATTTTACGAACACCCTGAAGAATAAGAAATACTTCCTGGAAGACCAAATTTTTTTATCTGTTTCTTTATCTATGTATCACATTTAATTAATAACAAATTATTTTATTTTCCATTAACTATGTTAACTTCTTTATTTTATTTACATATAATTATCGGTATATTATTATTTGGATATGTACCTGGACTTAAAACCTTAATCGCTGACGGCGAATTTACCGACGGCGAGTTTTCCGGCGGTGAATTCTACCTACGACGAATCGGCGACGGTAAATTGGCGATGGCAAATCGGCGATGGCGAATTGTCCTAGACCCATCTTCAGTGTGTGTCTTTTAGTGTTCTTGTTAATTTCTTAAGGTCTTCAACTTCTTCAATCCCCGAACATACCACAACGATTTTTATTTTGTGCAACACGTTCGAAATTGATTTCTATTTAATGATTTATTTGCTTTTCGCTATTTTTTTTCTTTAACGTGTGACATAAAATGTTTCCATGCAATTATGTAATACGCCGTAAATATGTTGATATGACCTTTCGTATTACTATTCGTTAATGAGATAAATGAGGACAGGTTCTACTTTTATTTCTTCTCGACAAGCAGACTTGTCATGTTGTCCCAAGAAGTTTTTCTAACACTACGATTTGCATAATTTATTAAATTGAAAAATAAGTAAGTAGTAGCCAACTGGTGTGTGTGGTGTATAGGGGGTTTTCGTGATTTGATTTGATTTGATTTGATTAAAGGAGGGCACGTTCTGGTTGACGTTTTGGCGCGGCGAGGAATTTTTTTTTTTTCTTCATCAGACATTCCTTATTTACACATGAGTTTTTTTTTTAAAGACCCCATAATTAACCATAATTATGAGGACGAAAAACTAGATTTACCGGTATTTCACATTCCGACCACTGTTAGGTAATCAGAAGCGGTCCTTATTAAACGCGAATGAGATGATTTCAATGCAAAATAATTATTTAGTGATTCGTGGAGGTAAAAGCGGTTGCTAAATATTAAATAAATATTTAAACAAGGCTTTAGCACAGCCCAAACTGGTTACGTATAAATAATCGCCGCGTCGCAGATTTATAAGTTAATTTCACACTCGGAATTCGAAAATTTAGTGCAGCTAAAATGTGTTTCAAGAGCACAGAAACGTGATTAGCAGAAGTACGTGCAAAAATAATCACCAAATAATTGGATATGATGACCGTTAAAAACGGTCACACGCGTCCAAACGACTCGGCCAATTTTCTGCCTATCCGATTTACGTTAACACATCTTCGTTTCCAATTTTTCAGGCAAATAAAATTAAACCAGACATACAAGTTTTTACTTATTACTTATTTTATTTGAGGCGAGTTATCATTTTATCAAAACAAGGCACGATAAACACGATCACCTCACCGGCAGTAAGGCCTTCAAATTTCGTCGTTGTTTGTAATAACACCTTGTTAGCACTTCTGCCTGGGTAAATAAACAATGTTATTACAAAGTCGGCGCATTGAAGAAAAAGCATGATTTCCACGCAAAATTCGGGCCTCAGTTTCCAAGAGAGTTCAACGAACAAGACGTGTTGCACCACTCCGAAACCCGATCTGAAAGAGCAGCTGCAAGATGACACAAATATCTGCGATGTCCTTATACACTTCTTATAAAACGTAATTTAAAACTTGCAAAAAGTCATTTATCACAATTGGAGGTACTCGGGTAATTAAATACAGAGGAGGCTTCTGCTTTAGTAAACCTCAATAAACTGTTATAAATACGAATAATTGACCATTCAGTGTAACAATAATTTGTGGGCCATCCAAATATTATAATTGCTTATACTTACATTTGTTTGATATCTTTTTGCATTTATGGAAAGACATCTTTGTAGGTTTGTTAGTCGACGTTTCAGCAGCAGCAGTTAGTTTGACGTAAAAATAATTTGCTCAATTGTATCAAGTCAAATCACCAAAAGTAAGTCATGAGCAAGCAATATCTTGATTATTCCAAGCATTCCAAAAGTTTCCTTTTTCTTTCCTTCTCGTTTGATGACTCGGAGCTATTAATACATCAAAATAATGAAAGCATTTTACTTGTACACATGTTGTTTAAGGGTTGATTACAAAACTACAATAAACTGTTAGAGTCAAAAGTGTTGAAGTTTCTTTTTCTTTTGTTTTCTGATACTATTTCAAGCAGTTGCATCTTCTTCTTCTTCCTCTTCTTCTCTTGTCTTCTGATATTATTTCAATCAGTTGGATTGTATCAAATATTAACCAGAATGATCCAGAACAGATAAGACTCTTCTTGCAAACGCATAATTGGGCGATGGAAAAGTAATTATTAACCTATTAGCCAACACTTCCATTGTTCGAGTCAATCTAACCTAATCCAAGGACGTGAATCTAAGTAGAAACGATAAGACTCCTCTTTGGTAGAACCCATTGTAGCAAACACTTAATGGGGTTATGGAAGGACAATCAAAAACTATAACTCAATATCTCACTTAACTTATTTTCCTTCCTTTTGAATGCACGCGTTTTTTGGTGCAATACTGAAGTATCATTAAAGCGATTGGTTCTTGTAGTGTGTTTAGCAGAGCAGATAAGACTACTTCCTGGAACATAATTGGGCTAAGGAAAGGTAATATAACTCCTCAAGCCAAGACTCACACTGTTCAACTAAGTCCAACTCAACCGGTAGAATCTAGAAACGATAATTGTCTTCCCCTGCAGGCTCCATTGTAGCAAACACCTAAATGGGCTATGGAAGGGTGGATCCAGAGAGTATGAGATTTCTTGCTGCAGGGAGTAGCAAATGCATAATTAAGCCAAGGAAGGGCAAAATAAAGCCACAGAAGCAAGGACCACATTGTTTAACAAAAACTACACGTACCAGCAAGATCAAGAAACGATGAGACTATTCTTGCTTGCCACGCAGCCGGTTGTAACAAACTTCCAATTGTGACTTGGATGAATTAGAAGAAGAAGAAAAAATTGATTCCCTTGCATTTTTTAATATTTTCTCGCTAGTTTAGTTTCCTGTACCACCCTGAGAAGGAACTTTTTAGGAGATTGTTCCATTCTTGCTCTGCTGCAACATCCGTCGCAACTTCAGGTTTTCTTTTTCTTGGGAGGAGAGAAGGGGAACGCCACTACCAGCTTTTCAACCCAAAGTCCCTACATTACGAAATTTCTCCAAGAATTTGTTGAACCAATGTTGGGTACTCAATAGAAAAAAAAACAAAACAAAACAAGAAACGCATTTAAAAACCAAGCACGCAGAGCTTCCATTTAAAGCTTCCAATTGAAGCGGTTTGCAAAATTTAGAATGAGCTTTGACATTTTTTATTTCTGTTCAGTCCAAAAAATCTGAACCGTTTCCTCAGGAAACGATGAAATGTTAAAACAAAACACAGACTCCCGCCTCCCCTTCGGCATGGTCATAAGAATAGCTTCACAATGGAAAGTGAATGGAAAAAAGCTTACTGTTGGGGTTCGAGGAGTGACCTTGAACGTAATACTCTCGTTCCCTGACTGTTACGTTTTCGAAAAAAGGATTGCAAAGTTTAACAAACCCCTGGACTCCACTTCTTCTACTTGACTAATGACGGTTATCACTACTTGCCATAAACAACTGACGAAGTAATGCTCGCCAGAGTAAACCAAATTAAATAATATAAAGGTGGTAACAGTCTTCCTTCCCTTAAACGTCAGAAAGTGAAATATTTGCTGTTTAGAAGACACTTTGGGAAGGAAAACTTAAGAAGAAAAGAGCAGGTTGAAGAAACACATCAAAAAATCCACCCTACAAGAGAAGGAAGGGTAAATGGTTTGGGGATTTTATGCCTTTTTTTGATTAATCCATATTTATAACCTTAACCTCATTAGGAGCAAATCCCGCTTCAGTTTGTCTATCCTACTGCAATGTTAGGTCAAAAAGCGATAGTAAGATGTCGCTATTTTATATGTTCTTAACCTTAACCTTACAATGATAAGGAAAAGTGACTTGACACCGCATTTTTTCATAATTGGTCTTCTAAGGATCACCTTGGACGTGATGGTCAGCTCTGGTGGTTACGCTTTAATAAAAAGGAACCCGAAGCTTAAAGTCCCTGAACTCCTTGAATCTCAGGGCTGTTCTTCTTGTTCTACGTGAGAGAGAAGCAACCATTAGGGAATATTAGTCATATCATGAACAACTGCTGTTATAAATCGGATAAATGCTTTACCAGAGCAGGCCAAATCTCCAGATCTTTTCACCCTCCCCATAAATGTAATATCCTTATCCATCATACAATTGTCTCCGGAGATTTTATGGGGGTAAATACGTTTATAAGAAGGTAGAAAAGACAGGGGTTTATATTTTGTCCTTCTTTAAAAAAAAAAAACACAGAAGAAAAAGGAGGAATAAAAGAGCAGGACTATTAGGAGACGAGAACGAGAGTACAAGAAGTTGGAAGAAGAAATCCTACAAGAGAGGAGAGGGTAAATAGTTTAGAGGATATTAAGTACCCTGCAGAACGACTTCTTTTTTTTTAAATTTAACTCTTTTTCTGTTACCATGACATGATATTAATCATAATTAACTTAACATTGAAAGGGGAAAAGGCTTTGAAGTTTCTGCTTATTGTTGATCTTGGATGAATGACCTTGATCATGATACTATTGCGTTTTAGTACGAACGAACGATTGGCTTAAAATCCTTACTTTCTATCTGAGAGCTGCTCTTGTGAAAGGAATGTGAAAGCGACTAATAAAAAGCATCTGTTAACTGCTGGAATTAATTGCAAGAGTTTCCTTCCCTCTAATAAGTCTTTCTAGAAGACCTCGAGGACTGATTGAAGAGAAAAGCACTGAACATTATGGGATGAAAATCCAATAAGAAGAAGCTGAAGACAAAGACTTAAAAAAGAATCTCGAAAATTGAGCGCGGAAGTTGTGCGATTTGAAACAAAAACTCAAAATCCAGTTTCGGGAAAAAGAAACGAAGGAGACCAAGTCCTTGCAACATTTAAAAGGTTGGTAAATCCAAGACGAAAACGTTACGAAGGAGATCAGGAGGTGCAAGAAGCACAAAGGAAGATCTGTCCAAAGTAGAAGCCCAAAAGAAGATTTTTTCCAAGGTAGAAGCCCAAAGGAAGATTTTTTTCCAAGGTAGGAAAAGGCCAAAAGAAGATTTTTTCCAAGGTAGAAGCCCAAAAGAATATTTTTTTGCAAGGTAGAAGCCCAAAAGAAGATTTTCTTCCAAGATTCTCCAAATCTGGATGAAGGAAAGAACATGGAACCGAAAATAACACAAAAACAATCGACAAGTCAAACATTAATTGCAGAAAATACCAATGCAATCCAATCTAGTTTCTTGCTGTCCTCCGTCCACAAATTGGGTGATGGAAGAGTAAAATAAAGCCAGAGCAAGTACCACATGGTTTAAGAAAATCCACCAGCACCTTTTTACCACAGAGTCAGTTGTAAGAAACTTATAATTATGCCATGGATGGTGATAGGAAGCTTAAAATCCGGTATCCACAATGTTCAAAAATTGACTTTAGGTAAGAGTCTTTATCTCAAGTTCCTAGCTGCTGCAAACCCCCAAGGCCAACGACCCAAACAGCGCGTAGCGCTTTCTTCTTATTCTCTCTCTGTGGGTCACCAAGAGTAATGAGAGCGGAGAGCCCATCGGACCCAAGGCTCGGAGCGGTAACTGTCCAAGGAGGCCTCTGTTGAGGCCCCTACTAATGCAAGCGGGCTTGCTCCAGATAAGAAAACTCTCTAATTCCTAAAACTCTAACTTGCTGGGAGCATTATGCATACAATCTTCTTTGGATTAGACGGTCCAAGAGAGAAATTTTTTTTTGGCAGATTGAACCCAAAGAGCAGTTGGAGGATTTCTTCTCCGATTCAACTTACGAAGGTAAGTAAGTAAAAAGCAATGGAAAAGATTCTTCTTGCTAGCACGTGATTTTTAAAGTACGGTTTGGTATGTAATTTTGGGTTCAGATGTGTGTTAATAATATTTGGCTTTAATTATTCTATAATAATCTTCTCCCTGGGCTAATAATTTCTCTTTCCATTGGATTGGAGAAATCTGCATTGATGGAGACTCGGTATGTTTTCATACGATGCCAATTTTGCTTTCACACTTTCCCAACAATCTGGTATCCAAAGATACGATATAGACGATGGAAAAGTCTTCATCGAAGAGATGGAGGCAAAATTTCCAAAGCAAAGAAGACGATAGAAGTTTGGTTATAAGGAATTACGATAACCTTTGTAATCGGGATGAAAAATGGGTTGAAGAGACCAATGGGCCATGGAAGTAGGAGATTACGTTCGCTGCTGGTCTGTCAAGATCGAACCGAGAAATGGCTCATTTTACGAGATAACTTCATAATTCATTTCATAATTCCAATTCTTAATTTCTTTTTAATGGTGAGTCTTCGTAAAATCTATTGATTGTCTCTTGTTCGCTTTCTTTTTCCGAATCTTCTTTTCAACTTCCTATTAGTTGTAATTTGCTGCTTGCAAAGAAAGGGATTTTAATTTTTCTTTCAATGTTTGGCATGCAAAGAAAGGGTTCTTGCACGTTTTTTAAAATTTTGGCACTTCTGAGGTTGCTGGAACCTAATAGAATTCCACTCCACATCCCACGTCCTACTCGCTTTTTCGAGAAATGCAAAAAAGAAAAATTGCATCGCACTGTTGATCGTTTATTCTACTTTTTTACTTTTATTTTGCCGATAACAACTTGAGAAAAGCAAATGCGATTTAAACCCGTCATAAACTCGACTCCTTTTATTTTGAAGATGAAACTCGTGAATTCGACAGTCTTTTGTTTTGTTTTCCTTTTTTTTTTTTGAAGGGTCTTCTTGTTAGGATTTACTTATACCACGATCTACAAAGCACCGTTAAATAAAAACAAGAATTCATAATAGTTAAATGGGAAGTTAAGCAAGTGGAATTCAGATGCCTTGCACCCCCAAACACTACGCCACTGATTGAGGCCAATTATTTGATTTCTTAAGAAGGTTATTGGCGTTTTGAATTCATTGCTCCAGGGCACTCTTAGGCTACGCTGCACAAAGGAATAACTAAGCTGAGATTAAATTTCAATCCAAGTTAGATTGTGAAAAATTTAACGGCGTACAGCATATTGTGTGTCACATTCTAAGTATACAGTGACAATTATAAAAACAATTATTCCGATGGGTATAAACTGAAGATTAAAGTTAAACTGTGACTAAGAAAACGGCCCTAAGTTAGGCTTCAACTTTCTTCAGGCTTAAATCTTTTATGCAACTCGCCCCGAGGCTACTTCCATCCTTTGTTATTATAAGAGCTTAAAACAAGATGGAAATACTCTGACAGTGCAGTCAACTGAAGATACTCATCCGCCAATTAAGAAGCTCAGGATAAATCAAGAACGCAAAGCAATCTGTACGAGTGAATGATGGATTGATGATTTTTTTTTTCTTCTCTTAATATCACATGGGGTTTCATGTGACAAAGTGGTGACCTAATAAATTATCCTGAATAATCACCCACATTTACGTAAAAGTTGATTAAAAAAATTCAATAGAAGTGAAAAATACAATAAAATGTCTTTAATTATCTCTGGCGCTCATAAAGAAATTTTCGTCGAAATTCAACCCATTACCCGCAATTCCAACTGAGCTACGGAATTTCTCGTAGGTATTACTTGCTACAGTCCATATTGCGGTGTGACGTATAATAATTTTTCCCCTTCAATGACCTGGTACCGAAAGAACAATCAAAAAGTCTTTATCGAGGGGACGACAGAAAAATTTCCGAATTTTCAAATCAAAGAGGGCGATAGAAGTCTGGTCGGGATGAATTATGATAAGATTTTCAAAGTAATCTGGGAAACAGGATGAGGTGGAAAGACCAACGGGAGCAAGGAACTACGAGATTTTTTACGCAGTATGTTGGTATCCAAAGAAGAACAATCAAAAAGTCTTCATCAAGGGGTCGACAAAAAAATTTCTGAATTTTCAAAGCGAAGAGGGGGATAGAAGACTGCTCAGGATGAATTATGATAACCTTATCGAAGTAATCTGTGAAACAGGATGAGGTGGAAAGACCATTGAGAGTATGGAACTACGAGATAAATAATTTTTTTATACAGTATATTGGTATCCAAAGAAGAACAATCAAGAAGTCTTCATCAAGGGAACGACAACAATATTTCCGAATTTTCAAAGCAAAGAGGGGCATAGAAGACTGGTTAGGATGATTTATGATAACCTTAATGAAGTTATCTGGGAAACAGGATGAGATGGAATGACCAACGAGAGCAAGGAACTACGAGATAACCAATTTTTTTTATGCCGTATGTTGGTATCCAAAGAAGAGCATTCAAAAAGTCTTCATCAAGGGGTCGACAAAAAAATTTCTGAATTTTCAAAGCGAAGAGTGGGCTAGAAGACTGCTTAAGATTAATTATGATAACCTTATCGAAGTAATCTGAGAAACAGGATGAGGTGGAAAGACCATTGAGAGTATGGAACTACGAGATAAATATTTTTTTATACAGTATATTGGTATCCAAAGAAGAACAATCAAGAAGTCTTCATCAAGGGGACAACAACAATATTTCCGAATTTTCAAAGCAATGAGGGGGATAGAAGACTGCTCAGGATGAATTATGATAATCTTAATGAAGTTATCTGGGAAACAGGATGAGATGGAAAGACTAACGAGAGCAAGTAACTACGAGATAGCTAATTTTTCCTATGCAATGACCTCGTATTCAAATAAGAACAATCAAAAAGTCTTCAGCAAGGGGATGGAAACAAAATTTACGAATTTCCAAAGCAAACGGGACGACAGAAAACTGGTTAGAATGAACTTTGATAACCTTGTCAAAGTAATTTGGGAAACAGGCTGAAGTGGAAGGACCAATGAGAACATGGAACTACGAGATTGCCAATTTTGCAAGAGCAATGACCTCATATCCAAACAAGAACAATCAAAAAGTCTTCCTCAAGAGGATGGAAACAAAATTTACGAATTTCCAAAGCAAAGAGGACTATAAAAGACTGGCTAGGATGAATGATGTTAATCTTTTCAAAGTAGTCTGCGAAACAGGACGGGATGGAAAGACCAACGAGGGTATGGAACTAGGAGAAAACCTTAAAAGAATGAAACTCCAACGTGGACGAAGGTCACACAATGGCCAAGAGCAAGAAAAGCAGGGGAAAAACCATTGGAAAGCAAAAACCATTTGAAAGCAAAAACAGCACTTAATAGGTAAAGAAGAAAGAAGAATTTGGATAAAATTAGTTAAGATCTTCAAATCAAAATTCACTAATGGTGTATTAAAGGTCATTATTGATAGACCTACTGGGAATTAAAATTATTTCTTTGAAAAATGAATTTAGCGTATTTAGTGGAATTTTTTTCAGTGTCTCATTTTTGATAACGTAAATCGTCTGGGTAACTCCGTCATGAAGACGAACGTATGTGGAAGACGTGTAAAGTGACGCAAAAGTTCACGTTGTTTCACTATTGACGCACTTAAACGGCGATCGATATACAATAAATCCTTGAGTAACGTCAAATGTTTTTACGGCGGGCATCATGGAAACGCGGACGTCGCTCGAACGAAAACGGTTTGACTCATTTTCTCGCCGCACGAAGCAAAACTTCGGTCGCATGTATAAAACATGAACAACCGCCCGCCCGTCTTTACAGCTTTCTAATCTCCGGCTAATTAAATTTATTTGTAATAAAATTACGAATGGGAGCTATTTGAATAAAAATTAATAACATATGCTCGCCGTCGTTTTGTATACAATTAAGACTTTTATTGCAATTTTTTCATTAGCATCGCAGATTGGTATGTGTGGTTGTAATTAAAAAAAAAATCCTATAGGCGATTTCGTACGCATCGTAAGTAAATCAGCGTAAATTTTAAAAAAATATGGGCATTGGCGGCCTTTAGGGGGACCTTACGCCTTTGTGCATTCGTTTTAAACTACTCCGGTCATGAAATGGTATAATATTCTCGATCCGTTGGCAGTTTTATTTTATGGTTTCAATTAAATAATATCTTTCGGAATTTCTATTTTTAGATAAAATTGCCTCATCTTTTGTAAACGTTTTGCAAGCGCAGTTCATCTGTTTCGGGAGAACCGTTCGGAATTATTATTTCATGCGGTCATAAAAAAGTGCGTCAACGTTTTCTTTTTTTTTTACTGGACCAGTCTATGAGAATCATCATTTCTGCAAGTTGTTATTTCGACGGAGCAATTAAAATCGCAATCTCTTTTGAACTTTAACGCGATTGGGTTTTCTTGACGTCATCCGAAATGCGGTTGGTTCCCGCTGATGTCACGATGATTCCAATTCCTGCAAACCCTTGGACACAGACCCTTAAAATTATTTCGTATTTACTTTTGTTATTTGTCCCTTTTTATGAGTGAGAAACTCACTTGCAATAATTGCAAGAATTGCAGTACCTCAAACCTTTTGCATGTCAAATCTAACGGTTTTATTTTATAATTTCTTTTTTCTTTCGTAGGTCATATTTTTATTTCACGATTTTACTTCTTTATTTCCATAGTTTTGTTTCACACCATCAAATAACAACATATTTTAGAAATTGAAAATGTCAAATAGCAGTCGCAAAAATTAATTTACCTACTTTATTTATTTATTTAATTTATTTAGTATTTTCTGTTCTTTAAAATACAAAGAAGAATACAAAGAACTTGTCCCTGGTCCAAAGGGCCCCGCAAATTTTTTTTTAACCAACCCAAAACCAAGAAAATCTATCGCCTGAAGCCTCGCAACTGTTAAGGCCGCCTCTGAATAAGAGCTAACAATAATTAAATTCGTTTGCGAATTTGGCTTTAAGGGGGACCTTACACCTTTGTGCATTCGTTTTAAAATACTCCGGTCATGAAATGGTATAATATTCTCAATCCGTTGGTATTTTTATTTTGTGGTTTTAATTAAATAATATCTTTCGGAATTTCTATTTTTAGATAAAATTGCCTCATCTTTTGCAAACGTTTGCAAGCGCGGTTCATCTGTTTCGGGAGAACCGTTCGGAATTATTATTCCACGGGGTTAAACAGTCATAAAAAAGTGCGCCAACGTTTTCTTTTTCTTTTTACTGGACTAGTCTATGAGAATCATCATTTTTGCAAGTTATTTCAACAGAGAAATTAAAATTGCAATCCCTTTTGACCTTTAACGCGATTGGGTTTTCTTGACGTCATCTGAAATGCGGTTGGTTCCCGCTGATGTCACGATGATTCCAATTCCTGCAAACCCCCGGGACACCAGATACTTAAAATTATTTCATATTTACTTTTATTAATTGTCCCTTCTTACGAGTGAGAAACTCACCTGCAATAATTGCAGTACCTCAAACCTAGTGCTTCTGCATGTCAAATCTAACGGTTTTATTTTATAGTTACTTTTTTCTTTCATAGGTCATATTTTTATCTCGCGATTTTACTTCTTTACAACATATTTTAGAAATTGAAAATGCCAAATAACAGCCGCAAAAATTATTCTACCTACTTTATTTATTTATTTGATTTATTTAGTATTTTCTGCTCTTTAAAATACAAAGAAGAATACAAAGAACTTTTCCCTGATCCAAAGGGCCCTCCAAATTTTTTTTAACCAACCCAAACCCAGAAAATTTATCGCCCGGACTGTTAAGGCCGCCTCTGAATAAGGGCTAACAAATAATTAAATTCGTTTGTGAATTTGGCTAAAGTACAGTTTTTAATCGGAAGGTCTCTGGTATGTTAACCAACCATATTTAATCATCCATTTCCTGCAATGGGCAAGGCAAAAGAATGAATTTTGTTGATGTTTGTAGACCATTAGTTTGTAGATAAGTTATACTTTCATTACAAACCTCTTTCATGTTGATGGTCATTTTCCGTGGGCTTTTCCTTTTAAATGTTCCTAATTCTTTGGAAAACTGCCATTGGAGAACGCAATTAAATACAGAGAATACTAACGGGAGTTGAGCATCAACAAAGAAGGATAAATCAATTAGAAGGAAAGTTCACCATATGGAAGCAAGCGATGAAGTTGGGCAAGAAAATGAAGTTGGAGAAGAAGAAAAGCTGAGAGTACCACAAAGTTCAATTCTTGGAATGGTGGTTTCCGAACGAAAGCTGCTTGTCAAATCCATAAATGACTTCTAAGAATCACGAAAACAGGATTGTAATTTAAAATGACGTCGCCAAAAATGGAAAGGTAACACCTAAAAAAGCGCGATGAAGAAATCAGAGAAAGCTCTCTGCCAGCAAATTTGGAAAAAGTCCAAATTAGTAAAAGACACAAGATATGCAATGTCCAACTTTTGGAATGATGATTTCCGAATGAAAGCCACCCATAAATATTTTTTGGAAAACTATTCGAGAATCATGAAAACCAGATCGTAACTTAAAATGACTTCAAAAAGATGGAAGGCTGAAGATTGAACGAGGAGGTTAGGAGACTTCTTGGGCTACATGTCGATAACGATTGAAGGTACAAGACATGTTTGTTTTTACCGAGATATTGCCTGAAAATGGACTGTTGGAACACCCTGTATAACTGAAGAAAAACTTAACAGGAAATGTAATCAATTAGGGAAGGGAGCTGAAGTACTTGGACGCACAGGATTTAACAAGTTACGCTAAGCTCAATGGGAAGGAAAATTTTTTAGTCAAACGTCTTCTGTGATTTCTTTCTTTTTCCAACATTCTTGTTGAGAATTATTTTATCTCTTTTGAAATCTTCATTCATTAAATTCATCAATAGGATTCGCCACTCAAAGTGATCGAGGTCGGCAAGACAATTCGAATTACAATACTATTGTACAGTTGCACAGTGCCAATATACTTGCAGTGGCTCAACCCGTATATACTAAAAATATATATATATATATTTTTTGTTTAAATTAAGTTACATCTGTCGAAGTGAATTAATTTAAAGTCGAACAAGAAATAATTGAAGATGAGTGTGGTAGAGATCTTGCAACTTGATACCATCTTGTCACGTGATCCGTGCGTAAGCCATTTAAAAGCAATTAAGCTCCGCCCATCGGTTCTTCTCTCGTTGCGAGATCTCTACATCTGCGCTCTGCGATACGTCCTGTTCTTATCATGTACTTTCTCTTGTTTATTTTATTTATTGCATTTTAAATAAATTGTTTTTGTCTGGGAAATGGCCTTGTCAAGAAAAAAAAAATATCGTAAAAGTAAATCGAAAGTTTCTGGTTTTTGAACAGATAGAAATATTTTCTGACGTGATTATCGTCTGTCGTGACATAATTACACATTGAATTATTTAAAAATGATATTAATATAAATCAAGAGCGAGCCAACGAACAATACAGTTATGTTTTCGCTTGTACGTCAGGTTGCTTGCTTATTGGCTTATTGTGTCAGACGAGAGAGAGAAAAAAAGCGGCCGTAAATATCTCGCGATTCTATTTTTGCACACTATCTGCAATTCAAATTAAATGCAGTGTAATCTTATACAGTATATAAATTTTTATTATGTCAATGACGGATTCTGCTCCGTGGCTCCGCTGACCAGACGACCTTGACCTGCCCTATATTTCCTTTTTTTTTCTTCTTTTTTTTTCAATTTCACTCGGAACCGGCGCGGCGCGTCTTAATCGCGCCGCACTCCTCTTTCCTCAAACGATTTTGTCAATAGGGATTATGTCACCGCTAAATAAATAAAGCCGGTGCTCCAAATCGAATTAGTATCGGTGTCATAGCCGTCTTTGTTTTCGTTCGATATAGTACATGCCTTCTTCCTACGCAACTGTCTACATAGTTACACCTACATTCTTGTTTTTATGAATAAACCCGTTCGCTCTCTACACGTTTTAAACGTGAAACTTAGGTGACATTTTAACATGTTTTGTATTCCGTCTGCAGCTTAGGTTATATACCTATAACGCTATCACAGAGTCACCATGATGCATTTTGTGGGTTAGTATTATTGTACGTACGTGGTTCCTTGGAATTGATGTTATACATCAATCTTTTGTTTTCAGTGACTAATTTTTTCTTCTCTTTTCAGGAGGGCGAGGGGGAAGAGAGAATTTAACACCACACCATACGTGACAGTGTAAACAAAGGTAATTTATACTGTGAACATCGTTTCTCACTCCTTATGAACGATTTCCATATTCCTTATATGGTTCTTTATATGTTTGAAGGTATTTCATAATCTAAATATGATATAATGGATGATATAATAGCAATAAGGTAAAAAAAACCTAACTCAAAATCATATTTTAATGAAAAGACTGTATAAAAGTAGTATAGAAGTATAGAACGAGGAAAAAGAGAAACTCGAATCAAAAGCACAAGAAGGAAAACAGGAATCCGTTATAAGGAGTACCTCGAGGTAATTGTATTAGGCCCCTAATTTATATTACTCATATATATCACTGTTACATTTGCTGAGAATGATGAATCACCAAAGAAGATTAACAAGTATTTGTACGGAGTACCTCAAAGTAATGGTATTAGGCCTCTCCTTTATATTATTCAAATATATCACTGTTACATTTGCTGAGAATGATGAATCACCAAAGAAGATTAACAAGTATTTGTACGGAGTTCCTCAAGGTAATGGTATTAGGCCTCTCCTTTATATTATTCAAATATATCACTGTTACATTTGCTGAGAATGATACAGAAGAAGAGAATAATGAAGAGATATTAACAAGTACTTATACCTACATTACATGTTTGCTCAGAATTGAACGTACCAAATACATAAAAATGATTTAATCACCATAACAGAGATTGTACTTTACTTTGTGCTTAATACAATCACATTTGACGAACGTGTTATACAAATACAAGAACAGTTCCCACAATTAAACTTCTGTCGGATCTGGGTATCCTCGAAGCCCCACGATATGAAGTTATAAACTAACGCAGAAGTGATAGTAATTAGAGAGTGCCAGGTTATAAATTCGGATAATACGGGGATTAATGGTGCAGTTTATACTTTTATACGCGCGTTAATTACCCGAACTGTTTTGAGAGTAATTGCTTACTTAAATAATACGACGTCGCCTGATTATAGACTTGAAGTGACTGAAAATCTCGCCTCGCGTTTCTAAATCAAACAAAATTGACTTTGCTTCCAGCGACTACCTCTCGTTCGCCACTTACCTGCTGCTGCTTTCTTGAATTAATTAATCGTGTGTTATACTTAGATTCTATTATTATTATGTTCCTCGTTGTTATTATGAGAATTTAGAATGCCCTGTTATTATTTTGGTGCTCCTCGTATATCCTGAATGACGTTTATGGCGTTCTTAAAAGTATGTTTTTCACAAATGAACTTAACTTAATCGTTTGTATAACTATGTATGTATACCGGATGTCCCGACCAAGATTTTTACTCGTGATTGTGAGTCTTGGCTGGGACACACTGTATAAATAAAAAAAGCGAGAAAAGTGTGCTGACTGTTAAAACCGCCGTTAATTGGTATGGGTATGGTATAATAATTGAATAGATGGTAGACAGAGACGGTTTCTCATTTGTATAGGGTTACATTATGTTGTACATACATACACCGATCAAAAAATAAAAAAAGCGAGTAACAGACACACATAATTACAATGTGTAACAATAGCTTAGCGTGTGCAGTGAATAGGAATAACCTTCGTATCATGTTCACAGCTCGGGGTAAAAACACTCAGAAGGTATTATTTACCATTCTGTGTATTCCACTTCCTTCGATGGTCGCGTTTCACTTCGGTACGAATCTTCCGAAATCGAATTAAGTCGGCAATTTCGAGGACGGTAGTCGAGGAGTCATTTAAGAAAATTACATGATTGAATAGTTCAGTAAATGCCTGTGCAGTAAAGAATACAAGGTATGCGCCTGTCGAGGCTCCTAGAATGCATATCCGGTCTAACAACCAGAGCAGTCACGCCTGACACGGTCAGTTATGGAGGTTATATTATGTTCTACCACTTACTCGTTGAAATGTATTTATTTTCAACTACTAGAAGAATGTATGCATTGGTAGTTTCAATAAAAGACCTACGTCCTGCTTCACCGACAGATTTCCTAAGAAAGAAAATCTGATTACTCTTATAAATAAATATCTCAAGACGTTCCCTATTTTTGTTACATTGATTGAATCGGTTCATCTGTATATACACATTTTATTTTTGAATTATTAATTAATTTCCTAGAAAATGTATTTAAGTCCATTTAGAATATTTAGGTTAATCTAGATTTTCGGCGCAACAACAGAAAGAAACGCAACGGTGGGTTCCGCAAGCCGACTATTGACATAAAAGAGTAGCTCAGCATATTGTGGAACACTCGATATACTAATTTTTGTGATAAAAAAAAACAAACACACAATAGCAAATTCGGCAAGCCGACTATTGACCAACAAAAAGTGCAGCTCGGCACACTACGCAACACCCAGTATACTAATTTCTGTAATAAAACAACAAACACACAAAAGCAGGCTCCGCAAGCCGACTATTGACTAAAAGAAAATGCAGCTCAGCATACTGCGGAACACTCGGTATACTAATTTCTGTGATAAAACAAAGAACACACAAGAGCAGATTCCGCAAGCCGAGTATTGACTACAAAAAATGCAGCTTGGCATATTGCGGAACACCCAGTATACTAACTTCTATAATAAAACCACAAACACAAAATAATATTAATCGTATTTAAAAATCTGAAGAGACCTTTCTAGAAACGAAAAATAATTTGAGCCAGCAACATAAATGTCAAAACTGATTGACGAAAGAGAAAGAGAAACGAACAAACGAGATGTAATCAAAACAAATTAAGAACAAAATATCAAAGGTACTTCATCAAACTGAAAATAGTTTGAAAGAAGTGGTTAAGACACTATCTAATTTGATCAAAAAAAAAAAAAATAATAAACAAATGAAAAACGTCGTAGGAACGTACTGTAGTTACTCCCATTGGTTACAGGTCGGGACTCAAAGAGCGGCCACCAATCAGAGTACAGTACGGTCGAAAATTCGTTCAAAATAGAAAAATTCTAAGAGTTGGAGAGAACAAACTGAAAATTAAGCAGAAATATTAAGTTTGTTCGGGAAAACAAAAGAAACAACGTTAAATTACGAGGAATTAAATGATAATACAAAAGCAAAAATTCAGTCAAAAAAAGGACACGAACTGAACAACCAGTTTGAAGCAACAACGTAAATATTAAATCTAATTTGTTCGAAAAAAGTGAAAGAAAAGTTAAGTATAAGAAGCAATAAAACAAAAGACGAACGCAAAACAAAAAATTAAAAAAAAAATCAAAGGGACGCACGCCACTGGGGAGTTGACAAAATTAAAACTACATATCTACATAGTTTTAAGCAATCAAAATAGAAAAGGAAAAATCCAAGACTTTACCGGAACGATTATAAACCTAAGAATAGGTTGACATAGCAACATAAATTTTTTTAGACAAAATAAACAGAGAAAACAAAAACGACAAAAATTTAACGAATGAACATAAAAGAAAACGAAAACAAAAATGAACGCAAATAAAACTGAGCGAAAAACTATTTTAACCGGAAACGCGGAAGAAATAAAAAAAAAACACGACGCCCTTATTGCGTGTGCAGATTATTCCTCACAGGAGCCTGAAAGCTAAGAATCAAAATAAAAGCGTAAAAGCAAAAGAAAACTAAAAATGAAAAACAAAGAAACAAAAGGAGAATAATAGAAGAACGCAAGTAACGAAATTTAAAGATTAAGGCCTGAGGGCTTTCAACATTTTTTTTTTTTGTAAATTTATCCGTTCTGTAACATCCTTCGAAATCATTGTCGATGCAATTGATTCTTTATGGGGGCTGATAAATTTAAAAGGTGGTAAAAAGACCGGTTGTCAGACAAAAGCGACAAGATAAAACAAGTTCGACGTTTTTTTTTCCTGCGATGAATGGTAAAGACTGCGCAAATAAAAAAAAGCAGTTGCAAATTAATGGAAAAAGAAGAGACACGACTCGAACAACTTCGAAACATAAAGAATAAAATGAATAAGAAACAAGAGAAACTCGGCGATTCTCGGATAATTGTTAAAAAAATTCATAAACTGACAACTAAATATTTTATTGCATTGTTTAAAAGAACAAAATAAAAACGAAAACAAAAGAACATCGACGATGCTTCAGTAAAATGTTATAAAGAAAAATCAAAAGCCTCACAACTTCTCTATTATTTTATTTAATTTCTTCCTCTACTTTTTTTTAAAGATATATTAATCATTTGTTTTTTTGCTCTTTTTCTCTGATTGGTTATATTTTATTTCCTTTTTTTATTTAATGTTCAGTATTACATTATTTTTTTTTCTTTTTGTTAGTCTTGTTTTGCTCCTAATCTTCTTGTATTTATCAATCACTATATTCTTCTTAAATAACCGTTTAACCTTTTTCTTTTTTAATTTTTTCATTGAACAACATTAGCCGACAGACTTGGAGATTTTGGAAATTGAGAATTTTCAGTTTTTTTTGAAGATGTATCAGAAATGAATGGAGATAGACGAGATTCTTTGAATTTTTTATAGACCCCAAAATTCCGCAACTTTTTTGAAATTTTGCCGCCTTTGTATCTCTTATAGTTTACGATGGTGGACCTTTAATTAGCTGTAACCGTGCATATTTTTTTGTTTATCTGTTTCTTCGTATGTCATTGTGTTCTATTTTAGAACCCCTCGAGTACCTTATTTTCCAATTATTAATTTTTTTCTCTTTCGTATGCGTTTCTTACAACTTTAATTCGTTTCGTGATTCTTTACCACTCCAACTTCTTTTGTGTTTTTTACCTCATTCTCTATATTTTTATTTTGTTTGTTTTTGTTTTGTCAAATTATTTTGCTGGTTTTTTTACATTTCTTTTATCTCTTCTTGTAATTTAATTTCTAACTTGCCAATCGACAGTCTTCCTTTGTTTTGTTTATTCTTGTCTGTGGCTTGTGAACTTGCCTTTTGTAAAATTTTCTCGAATAAACCTTGATCCTAAGCTCCCCCTTTAACGAAAGATTTTTTTTCTACTTCTGTAAAATTGGATGATTTTGAAGAATCACTGTTTTTCATTTGAGAAGTATTTTCTTTACGATTTTTTTTTGTTTTTACTATTTTCCAATTATTTGTGCTTCTAACAGCTGTTACTTGTATGTTTTCTTGACACATTCCTCTGAGGAACTTTCATTTTTATTGTTGATTCTTTTGTATCGCTGTTCATATTTTCCAAGTAGTTTGTTTCAGTTCTTTTTGGTTTGATTTTATTTACGTTTTTAGAGTTTTGATATTTAATTTCTTGTCGTATTTGATTTTTGTCTTTTTTTGTCATCATCCGATCATCTTTCGTTCAGATTTTTCATTTTTATTGGTGATTCTTTTGCATCGTTGTTCATATTTTCCAAGTAGTTTGTTTCAGTGCTTTTTGGTTTAATTTTATTTACGTTTTTAGAGTTTTGATATTTAATTTCTTGTCGTATTTGAGTTTTGTCTTTTTTTGTCATCATCCGATCATCTTTCGTTCACACATTTTTCATTTTTATTGTTGATTGTTTTGCATCGTTGTTCATATTTTCGAAGTAGTTTGTTTCAGTTTTTTTTGGTTTGATTTTATTTACATTTTTACAGTTTTGATATTTAATTTCTTATCGTACTCAATTTTTGTTTTTCCTTGTTATCATCCGATCATCTTTCGCTCACATTTTCGCGTTCTTTTTGTACGTATTTTATTTAATTTATTTTGCTGCATTATTGACACTTTTTTCTTATCAATTTTTTGTTCTTCAAACGTCCTGCCCTTACAGTGAGTCTTTGTTTTTGTTCATCTTTCTTATCTTCGCATTTTGTTTGTTTTATATTTGAGATTTCTTTTGATCCTTATTATCCAATTCTTTTTTCTTCTTGACACTTGATATTCGACATTTCGAAAACCATCGAAACACCAACGAATTACAAATAATAAATAAAATACTACAACAGTACATGGGAGAATTTCGATGATCCTTATTAAAATTTACAACGAAAGTATTCCTTTAATCGATTTGAAATATTTTGAATTTCTCTTTTTTTTATTATTTGTGTTGCTTGTCTGTATCTGTTTGTTGATTATTGGAAGTCGGAATCACATATTTTGACGTCATCGTGTTCTATCTATTAGCGTTTTTCGCTGGCTGCACCAGTGTATCTCTATCTCGTTTTATTACATAAAGCTGAACGGAGATGGAGATACACTCAGTGCGCACTGAGTGCAAGAAAGTGCCACCAGAGGAAAACGCTATATGTATGTCGTCATGGTGATTACATTAAAATATGTGATTCCCATCTATATATAATTACTATTATAAAAAAGAATATTTAGTATTTTAATAAATGGGAGGGGGAGGGGTTAAAGTAATTGTTTGTTTTTAAATTTTTCCATTTAATGTGGGTTAACGACGAAAATCGGAGAAAAGCGTTTTCCGGGTAAATTTCCCTTGCACGCTCCGATCGATGGCACTAAAGTTTTTATGTGTTTCAAGGACAGCGCGTCGCATCGGGGGGGTTACCGATTTTCTAATTATAATAAGTATTTCATTTCGTGCCACTTAGATGAGAAAGGTAATGCTCGCTACTCCGTTCCAATTTTCTAAAATAACGTGTGTTCGTTCTTATTTCGTACGTACCTATGTTGTACGTACATACCTTTGAGTATCAAACGGTTTATTTTCACGTTGTATAATGTACGAAACAAACATAAATCAGGCGGGGTGATTTTTAATTAATAACAATTTGTTCATGTATGTGTGTATATATGTGCTATTTTACTATTTCTAGAAAGTTCGTTGAGTACGTTAAGACGAACGCTATGTCTTAAATCAAGTACAATGCTGCCGCAGAAGAAGCAATTAATTACGTTTAATGACGTTACTTGTACTTATTTAGGTCTGTAACGTGAGTCAGGTTTCCAATATTGGTAATAAAATTTAGAACCTGCGACTGGCTGCCTAATCCTATCCGACGTAATTCACAGAGTAATAATTTAATTAAAAGCAAATGTGACGGGATATCGACATACTTTTACAATAATTAATAATTTGCAATGTGCACACTGACATTATTGGTACGTACTTCTAATATGCAGGTGAAGGTTTGTAATTTGTAATTTATAGACAATCAAAAAATACAAAACAAACGTCACGAACACAACGAAAATTTTATTTCTTGTTCCAATAATACATACACCTAAACTAGGGAAACAAAATTTTTCAAACATGTAATAAAAGTTTCAGTTTCTATTTTGCAAGTTTCAATTTCATTCGTTGTTATTAAATAATGAGATTTGAAAAATTTCACAATAAAGAATTGATGCTAAATTCCAGTTAGTAATTTTCTGGTTTTCAAGTTTTATATCTACTGTGACATCCTCATTCAGGAATTTAATTTCTCTTGCTCGAGAATAATGGGTTTTCGAGTTACGAAAAAAATAAAAATAAAATAAAAATAATCGAGGATTAATAATTACTAAAATCCAATAAATCGAGTGCAAATTCTGAATGTAACGTGATGACTAGAGATCGGAATCACATATTTCGACGTAGCCATTATAGGCACGTAGCACGTTACTTACGCCGTCGTAAACCAATTCTTCGGTTAGTTCCGGAAAGGAACAATGGCGCAAACGAATTAAAAAATAATTCTGTCTCTTTCCCGATAATAAATCACTTTTTCTGATATTGATGACGTCAAAATATATCATTTCGAGGTCAAACTATATCATTTCGACGTTAAACTACTATATCCGGACAGAATTATAAAACTCAACGTCTCACGATCGATTGACAGCTTCATCAGAAGAGCCGACTTCAGTCAAACTATATCATTTCAAGCAAAGAGAAATAAAGAACAAAAGTGTAAGAAAGATGATGAGACGAGAGAAGAATATTTAGAGAAACCACAGGAAGAAAAAATAATAAAATAATATGGTAAGTAGATACAATAATATGAAATCTAGAGTCGGGGTTTCTATTTCCAGGGGGTCGATGAAGACTTGAAAGGGGTCGATGAACCTCTAGGATTCTTGTCGAGGCCTACCTAAATGTTTATTTAAAAAAATAGAAGATTTACGAATAATGATAATAAACCTGAATTAAACATTGTACAATGATAACCATAGAAAAAGGAACACTATTTCTTTTTTAAACGGTATCCTGTTTTAATCGACTGTTCTGCGTTTAGGTTATAATGTCATAATAAGCACAAATCACGTACAACAATTTCAAAAAGACGTAATAACTTAAATAAAAGCTTAAGAAAAAATATTAAGATGGCACAGTAATTACTCCTAAGTTGTTATCGATCACATGATGATTAAATGAAATAAAATCAACTCGAATAACAGAAGAAAACTAATTAATTGATTATCAAAATAAAAATAAAATGCAGTCGAAGTAAGGACGGAAATAAAAATTGTGTAACACTAACAATAAGGCAAATCGCTAAAAAACAAAAAAAAACATAATTAGAAATTTAATCTGTAAATATTTAAGAAAAAAGAAAAAAAACGATCAGTAAATAATAAAATATCAAAATCAAATATGTACTAGAGAAAACAAAATGGCGATTAATTGGATCGATTAATCGCCATTTTGTTTTCTCTAGTACATATTTGATTTTGATATTTTATTATTTTCTGATCGTTTTTTTCTTTTTTCTTAAATATTTACAGATTAAATTTCTAATTATGTTTTTTTTTTGTTTTTTATAAAGGCGTGCAATAAAGCAGACTCAAACCAAAAGAAAAAGAGAACACAAAAACATAAGACGATCAATTGATAATTGAAAAACAAAGACGGTACAAACAAGACACAATCAAAAACTTAATCTGCAAATATTAATGAAAAAAAAGACGATCTGATGATAATTAAAAAATAAAATAAAGTCGAATATTAGACAAAACAATATGGCGATCAATCGACGCAATTAAAGCGTGAAATACAATAAACTGAAACCAAAAATAAAAGAAAAAACAAAAGACGCACAATTGATAATTAAAAAATAAAATCGTACCAAATAAAAAGAAAATACAAAATATGATAGAAAATGTATTAAAGGTGATCAATTGATCAATCGATTAAATCAAAAATTGAACTAAATAAATAAAGCCAAGTAAGCAAAAACAAAAACAAAAAATACGCGATACGGTGATAAAGATAAGACAAAAAAAATTATATAAAAATAAATTAAGTCAATCAAGAGCGTTGACGGATTTTTAACCGAAAATTTGAACGAAAGATATTTAAACTGATAATTCAAATACAAAATAAAATCAAATCGTATAGAGAAAAGACAAAAGACGATTGATCGGTTTTTATAATTAAGAAAAAAAAAACAATGAAATAAGGACAAATAGAATCACAGATCCCCGATCCAGAGGAACGAAAGGAGTAAGCAGGAATTTTAAGTATTCGCTAGACAGAATAAGCTACAGAAAAGAAATATAAAAAAAAACAAAAGCACTTTTCACATTTGAAATTAAAGTAAAAATGTTTTTTGTTTAGTGGCGTTACAAACGATGCTAAACGATTTCTAATTTTTTTATAGATATTGGGGTAAAGTAATAATTCAAAATGGCGTAAAACTTAAAAAAATCTGTACAGATGCAGTGTCAATTTTAAGCTATTTCATAGAAAAAAAAAATAAATTAGAGCGAGTGGAGTCAAATGTTTCTTTTTTTTGCTTTAAAATTTTTGCAAATGCCAGTAGAGACAAAATGGGGATGTAAAATGTGGTTTATTTTTTAGATTTTGCTTAAAAGAATTTGTGGTGCCCGATTCGTTGCAATGTCTTTTTCTTTTGGTTTTCTCCTTTTGTTTTCGAAATGTCAATTCGTATGTCAGTCAAACAGGAAAAATCGAGAAACATAATTGATAAATTTTGAAAAGCCAAAAGAATCAAATTTACTGGCTTTGCAAAAAAAAATGGAACACTTACGCCATCTATTAGACCTGATTTCATCTTTTAAATATTTGAGGACAAAGTTACTTACTCATCTGTCTTCACGCTCTAAAGGTGATGACCCATCCTGCAAAAAGAAAAGTTTTTTTCAGAAAGATGAATTATTCTCGTAATTTAATTGGACCAATCTTTCCCCCCTCCTTTGTGTCTTTCCAAAATGTTTCTAAGTATTACTGGACTTATTATTAATTAATTAATTGATTGATTAATGCATTCTTCCTCTTAGCCTTCATTAATTTGGATTTTAGAAAGAAAAAACAAAGCATCATCAAATGTAACTGTTCTTGACTAAAAAGGTAAAGGCAAGAAGAGAAAGCATTTGGAAAAAAAGAGGAAACAGAGCAGAGGGGAAAAAGAAATTAGGTAAAATAATACAAAAAAAAATTAGAGGAACGAAAGGAGTGAAAAAAAATAACCCCTTCTTAGAGAATAAGAAACAAGCATTTTTAACATTTGAGATTAAAATAAAAACTGTAAGTAAATGGTTTTTAAAACTCTAATCAGACAAAATTACAATTGAAAACGCACTCGACGTTTCACTACAGATTGACAGCTTGTCACACGAGACAACGTCATCAATCGACAGTGTTAAATACTATCCGCTTAAATATAAAAACCTTTCTTACAATAACCTTTTATTTGGTAAATAAATTAACTGAACAATACCTAATACTTTGATGTAAAAAATTATACCAGGGTAGTCATGGAATTAATGTCGGAGCCTTGGTTTTACTTGCTGTTAATAGATAGTCGTTTTCCATTTCGTGAATAAAATAATTTTTGATGTCTCGGTATATGTTCGACTTTAAGTACCCTTGTGGCAAACAACTCCCAAACGCAACTGTTGTTGACTAAAAAAGGTCACCCCTAAATTATTCATCCTCATTTTTTTTTAAGACAATTAATGACGCATTCAACATAAGTACATTGGAAAGAAGAAAATAAACCAGACTATTTTTTTTAAACATTTTTCTGGCCCGCCCTATTTTCTCTTGTTACAAAAATATTTTGCGCACTCGACGATGACCAGGCATTATTTATTTCTTTCCCGGACCGATTTCAATGACGTCCCACCAGAAATTCTACTGTTCCAGTAAATATTATACTCATGTGGACACTAACACCAATTTTGTTTTGGTATACGCGGTCAGGTACGGACTGGTGTTTACATAAAAAAAGGTTTGTTTTGAGTCGACCGCTTACATATTTCTTTTTAGAATATTCAGAAGCCACATAAAAAATCAATTTATTGCAATGCTGAAATCATATTTTCCAAGTAAAAGAGTTAAAGGCTGAAACACATTTGAGGTACGTTTATGCACTTTTTGTGTTGCCTAAGTTGCGAATCTGCAGTATGCTCAAGCTACAGATATTACAAGGATATAAGAATATAAAATATGAAAGGTCGTGTTAATCACAGATCGTGACCTTCAATTGTGTTTTGGCATTACCAGTTCCAAAAGTAAATGTAGATAGATTTGTACTTTGACATCAAAAATAATTTTGGTCAAGGGTAGTCATGGATTTTAAAGTTCTGCATTGTATCAGTCGTTTTTTGTTTGTGAAAATTTGTCAAGCGTTACTGGAAAAGTGTACCTGCTTCTTTAGTGTCTTTGGTTTTACTTGCTGTTAATAGCTTCTTAAGTTTACCTCATGACCGCCCTTGGTCAGAATAATTTTTGCAGTCTCGGTACATACAACATTTCTGACTTCACTGGAATAGTCAGAATCTATTCTCCCACGAAATAAAGCCCGGTTTTTGCTGTTCAAGTCTCGCTGTTCACTCTCGATGTTTAGGTCGTGCTCAATACCTCGATGTAAAACAAACGTATAGTTTTAAACGGAATCGTGCACGTCGATGATGCGCGCATCATCGATATACACGGTTCTATTTAAAACTGTACGTTTGTTTTACATCGAGGTGATATCGTGGTATCGGATGCGACCTAATAAACATCGAGGGTGAACAGCGAAGCATGTTCGGCATGTTCGCACCCTATACGAAGGTAAAAAGACCAGAGCAAAAGAAGGTATCGATAAAATATGAAGAAAGGTAATTCCACGAAAAGAATAAATCATGCAAATACGAAGAATAAGCCGGTTCAAAAACAAAAGAAAATCGGTAATTAAAAATATCGATGAAAACTAAAAGAACGCATTGCACAAAAACCCAAAAAAATTAAAGTGTGAGGAAAGACACGGATGAGATGGCTTCTTAAGATTAAGAACTCAAAGAAGAAACTACAAAATTTATTATCGGAGGAGCAAATGGCTTGCGTTTCGCAACTGGTAAAGGTGAGTGTACACAAAACAACTTTTTCATTTGAGGTTAGATTCATGTAAAAAATCCAGATTCTTATTATTAATTTTTTTTTGTGCAATTCAGTACACTTTATTTAATTAAGATATCCAGTAGTAGTATGATTCATTTAAATTAGAAATCATGCGGAAGTATGATTCATAGGAAAATACAAAATTACACATAGGCAGCTTATATTTTAACGAAAATGTTAGTTAGCCTGCAATATACATACTAAGAAATAAGATCATACTAGAGACGACGGTATCGTATTACAAAAAAAGAACAAGCTTGCATTGCACTGCTTTGCAGAACGTGAATCAACAGTAAAAGAAAAGCTTTATGCGTTGCATGAGTGCAGCTTCCGGTACAAGCCAATTCGTCGAAAATCCAGGAACTCTTATGTCACCCTCGAACTCGTAATGAATAGAACAAGAGAAGAAAGTTCGCGGCAGAGTTCCGAGTGTGACTTAGGCTGTGTAAAACGCGTCTTAAAAATTCCTCGTCGTAAAGTTTTCAAAATTCAAAATTTATTCCAGCATTAAATTTTCCTGATTTAATTTAAATAAAGTGTACTTGAGAAACATCCACAACCAGCGACGGTGAATTTGAATAATCTGATCTGTCCTTCTCTCTTTAATTTTCTAGTTTCAGCTTTAATTTAAAATTTAATCTAATCCAATTAATTAATTAAATTTTCTTCATTATTTTCATTTCTTCGCTCTTTATTAGTTTTCTAAAAGATTCGAGTGTAACAAGTAGCGTTTGGGTCAGCAGAATATTTTTGTAATGCCCAAAAAAAAACAAAAAGAAAAAAATGTTCAGGGAGTGGGTCAAGGGGCGCGATTCAAAAACAAAAGAACGTCGACGATTAAAAAAATCAAGAGAAATACAAAAGAGAAGCTGCACGAAACAAAAAGAATTACTCGACAAAGTAAGAACTGAAAAAAAATCAAATGAAATGAAGTATGAGGAAAAACACGAATGAGAGAACTTTCCAGCAGACAAAACAGAATCGTCTTCTATTTGTTTTTTTTTTTCTCTTTGATGTTTAAGATTATAAGGTGCTACTCAAAGAAAATAGAAACATTAAATTCATAAGTGGAACAGGCCGGGATTGCATTACATAGTTGGTATAAAATTTATTCCAGCATTAAATTTTCCTGATTTAATTTAAATAAAGTGTACTTGAGAAGCATCCACAACCAGCGATGGTGAAGTTGAATAATCTGATCTGTCCTTCTCTCTTTAATTTTCTAGTTTCCGCCCTTGGTCAGAATAATTTTTGCAATCTCGGTACATACAACATTTCTGACTCCCCTGGAAGAGTCAGAATCTGTTCTCCTATGAAATAAAGTCCGGTTTTCCTCCACGTTCCCTAGTCGCCTACGACTGCGACCGATTGTGAGTTTCAACATCCAATTAACTAGACGATACCTTTCTATTCACCAAGAATTGGTTTGTACTGATATGGTTATCGCGTCGCTCAAATTGGTTGCTTGGTACTCGGTCGCAGCCGTCGGCGACTAGTGAACGTGGAGGAAAATCTGAACTCCAGTCAGAAATTGTGTGTTTTAAAAGAACTCGGTGGAACTTTTATAGTTTCAGGGTTGCTTTCGAAATCATTTGTAAAAGGAATGTCGCGTCCTTCCTTTACTTTTTTTCAAATGAGGCGAGTAAACAGCAACTATTAATTTATGGACAAGTGAGTATATAAATGCATCCACTTAACAAATGAGAAGAAGGAATCTCCTGGCGAGTAGCATGGTTAATAAACAAGTGCCGCGGCCAAAACACTGCACACCAACAATTAGTGACACTTTAAACTTGTATTTATGTTCGGTTAGCGTCCTGGTATATGAGGTTCCCGGTCGTAAGATAAACACAAAACAAATAATCGTATATACGAAATGAAATTATACAGAACTATAATAGTAAATTACGGGTCAAGATGCATGTTTATACTACTAGCTAGGTTTTCAGGAGAACGTTTTCACGCCGAGTTGAGATTCAACAACCTCCTCAGTTGTGGGTGGCAGGCAGATCGGAGTTGAATTGCTTTATCTTCGCTCTTGCTCGTGGAGACGTGGACAATCTAATGATTTTCATCTTTTAGGTGTGTTTGCACTTGATGTGATGTCCGCATCATTTATTTGTTGACTAATGGTAGGTAATTAATTGCCCAGACTCGGGTATGAATGTCTGGATTATTATTCGCCACGGGAATTAGTTTCGCTTTAAGCATCGTAACTCTAACACTTCTGTATACTAAAGCACTTTGATAACATTTTTTTCCCATATATTCAATTTAATAATCATATTTAATGTAGAAATTGAACCAAATCTTGTTGTACACAACTCATATCAGAGTTACTTGTAGTTATTTATTTTAGATGTTTAGAATTTAAGAAAGTTTATGCATTCTCGGGATATCTCTGAAGCACTAGCATATTTGTTTACGTTATTAGTTTGGTAATATGATATGGGAGCGTGTTTAGTCTTGGCAGCAAAGAAACGGCAGATACGAGACGGTAGTCTCCCGAGGGATAGCGCGGAAGATGAAACGTGTCGGTAAACGGGGCTACGGATGGGCCTGGTGATATATGTATGTGGTGGCCGCGGTGTGTTGCCGGACATGAGATAGAGGGTGTTTGGAGAATATGACCTCAGATGGTATGTTCTGGCAGAAGTGTTAGGGCGGTACATTCTCACGATTGGCAATGCGGTTTGAGGGTCATGAGTCATGAGTTATGCGGAGGCATTCTGGGAGCAGAATATTGTCCGGGACGCGATCCAGGGCGTTGACCAGAGAATGATATCGTACGCCAGCATATCGTATCGGGGCTCTTGCCGCGGTAT
The DNA here is from genome assembly GCA_036172665.1 of Prosopocoilus inquinatus. Lineage (NCBI taxonomy): Eukaryota > Metazoa > Arthropoda > Insecta > Coleoptera > Lucanidae > Prosopocoilus > Prosopocoilus inquinatus. Next base: position 7,478,164 of record CM069871.1, on the reverse strand, counting down.
GCAAGCAGCATCGATGAAGAGCACGGTATCGGCAAAGCAATTAGCTGTATTCTGCATTCATTGTGAGTGGGAATTCGGTTGATTGTATTCCTGACCAGGTGATAGCATTGAGCTATCCAGAAAGCTCTGACATGATGGTGTCATTGGACCGGTACGGAGTGGTGCTTGACACTCACGCAGTCGATGACATCAACTGATCCTGATAACGTATGCTCGGGAGGCAAGATATGTTAATATCCATCGGGAGGGGTGGGTTTTGTATCCAAAGGTGAACGTGGGGGTTAATGCATGCGAAGATAAGAAGTCAACGTGCGAGGATGACTTCCCCAGTGTCCAATATCATCATGAGGGAGCTACAGCTTCTAGATTCGTCGCTGGAGCGGGCGGGGCCGGGAAAACGGCCCCGGTAAGTGGAATGTTCCATTTTACTGAATAGATACCCGTTAAGGGTTACTTATAATTTGCATGGTCCTTATCGAATTGGAATGCGATGCCCGGAAGCTGAGACGTTTACCCTCAGCGCCTGTTGCGGTCAGGAAAGCGAGAAAGAAAGAAAGAACATTAGAAATGAGAGACCTAACCAATGGCGAGTGAGTATTTACTGTAACTCCGTCCAAATATTGTTTGTCTATAATATTTAAACAAAAAAAAATCTAGCCAACAATATTTTTGAGAACGACCCCATCAACATTTTTCCGTTTTGGTTTAAAAATGAGATAAAAAACTGAACTTTTGTGTGATCCACGTGTGCACATTACATGAATTGATTTTAGTTGATCAACTTCCTTCCTCCTTGCAAAAGAGAGCTTTCACCTTTCGAGTGCGGAAACGTCTGGCAAAGAATTTTTTTTTTGCAAGCAACGTTAACTTTCCACATATTTTTTCAAGGAAATTATCAGGTGGTACTCAAACGGTTGTTTGTTTGGGATTAACAACACATCGATCGCCTCAACTATGTTGGTGGAACTGAATGAAGCGATCCTGATACACATTTCACAATACAGTTGAGGCAATCGATGCGTAGGATGATTGAATGTTAACAAAGTGCGGGAGGAGGACGGTGATTGTGGAACGCGCTCAAGGACCATACACCGTTGAGGTGCGCTGCTTATGCTCATTGCTACTCACGTTTCACTAGAATGACAATGAAATAACTCCGGTATAATCTAGCAAGTATTTGCTGCATTAGCATAAATTATAATATCAGATATTTAGGACGTAATATTAACCACTCCGCGTAACAAAGTATTTTGTGCGTACATACAAACGAAGGAGCAGCACCTGTGTAATGAAACGTTACAATTACATGAATGTCTGTGTCTGTATGTTATGCACACATATCAACGATTCACATGTCGGTGTTACAAATTAATTATGTATTATTATGACTGATTGTTTTATGCTGTGCAAGCAAATTGCAGCGGGTATTTTTAATTGCGCCGCTTAATGTCGGCTGGGTGGTCCATCATTCATAAATTTTGTGCACGCGCAAACGTAAACAAGTCCATAAAATACAGTCGGGGGCACTCGGCATTATTTTAAAAATAACTTAATTGTCTTCTCTCTTCATTGTTTCTCTAAAGGATTCAGGTACAACGAGTGACGTTTTGGGTCAGCATATTTTCGTAATGCCCAAAAACAAAAAAAAAGATAACGTGGGAGTGGAACCAGGCAGGTTTTTCTTTTGTACGATTTAAGATCTAAATCTCAAAGAACCAGAAAACCCCAAAATACTCTGTATTTAGTCCGCACATGATTCCTCTTCTGACTATTAGAGTATAAACATGCCGAAGAAGTCTCGCTGTTCACCCTCGATGTTTAAGTCGCGCTCAATACCTCGATGTAAAAAATTTTGAATATTTTTTTTTTTGATTATTATTATTATTATTATTATTATTCAGAAAAAAAAATTTTGAATATTCAGAAGTCACATAAAAAATCAATTTATTGCAATGCTGAAATCATATTTTCCAAGTAAAAGTGTTAAAGGCTGAAACACATTTGAGGTACGTTTATGCACTTTTTGTCTTGCCTAAGTTGCGAATCTGCAGTATGCTCAAGCTACAGATATTACAAGGATATAAGAATATAAAATATGAAAGACCACGTTAAATCTAGACGGTGACCCTCAAATGTGTTTTGGCATTATCAGTTCCAAAAGTAAATGTAGGTAGATTTGTACTTTGACATCAAAAATAATTTTGGTCAAGGGTAGTCATGGATTTTAAAGTTCTGAATTGTATCAGTCGTTTTTTGTTTGTGAAAATTTGTCAAGCGTTACTGGAAAAGTGTACTTGCTTCTTTAGTGTCTTTGGTTTTACTTGCAGTTAATAGCTTCTTAAGTTTATTTCATGACTGCCCTTGGTCAGAATAATTTTTGCAGTCTCGGTACATACAACATTTCTGACTTCCCTGGAAGAGTCAAAATCTGTTCTTCCACGAAATAAAGCCCGGTTTTCGCTGTTCAAGTCTCGCCGTTCACCCTCGATGTTTAGGTCGTGCTCAATACCTCAATGTAAAACAAACGTAAAGTTTTAAATGGAATCGTGCACGTCGAAGATGCGCGCATCATCGATACACACGGTTCTATATAAAACTGTACGTTTGTTTTACATCAAGGTGATATCGTGGTATCGGATGCGACCTATAAACATCGAGAGTGAACAGCGAAGCATGTTCGGCACGTTCGTACCCTATACGAAGCTAAAAACACTAGAGCAAAAGAAGGCATCAATGAAATATGAAGAAAGTCATTCCCACAAAAAAAAATAAATCATGGAAATCCGAAGAATAAGCCGGTTCGAAAACAAAAGAAAATCGGTGATAAAAAATATCGATGAAAACTAAAAGAACGCATTGCACAAAAATCCAAAAAAATTAAAGTGTGAGGAAAGACACGGATGAGATGGCTTCTTAAGATTAAGAACTCAAAGAAGAAACTACAAAATTTACTATCGGAGGAGCAAATGGCTTGCGTTTCGCAACTGGTAAAGGTGAGTGTACACAAAACAACTTTTTCATTTGAGGTTAGATTCATGTAAAAAATCCAGATTCTTATTATTAATTTTTTTTGTGCAATTCAGCACACTTTATTTAATTAAGATATCCAGTAGAAGTATGATTCATTTAAATTAGAAATCATGTGGAAGTATGATTCATAGGAAAATACAAAATTAAACACAGCCAGCTTATATTATAACGAAAATGTTAGTTAGCCTGCAATATACTAACAAATAAGATCATACAAGGGACGAGGGTATCGTGTTACAAAAAAAGAACAAGCTTGCATTGCACTGCTTTGCAGAACGTGAATCAACTGAATCAACTGAAGGAATGCAGCTTCCGGTACAAGCCAATTCTTCGAAAATCCAGGGACTCGTTACGTCACCCTAAAACTCGTAATGAATAGAACAAGAGAAGAAAGTTCGCAGCAGAGTTCCGAGTATGACTTAGGGCTGTGTAACACGCGTCTTAAAAATTCCTCGTCGTTTTAAGTTTTCAAAATTCAAAATTTATTCCAGCATTACATTTTCCTGATTTAATTTAAATAAAGTGTACCAGAGAAGCATCCACGACCAGCGGCGGTGAACTTGAATAAAGTATCATTGTTAACAAAACTTTGATTTGTGTCGATTTGCCCTTCTCTCTTTCATTTTCTAGTTTCAATTATAATTTAAAATTTAAACCAATCCAATTAATTAATTAAATTTTCTTCATTATTTTTTTATTTCTTCGTTCTTTATTAGTTTTCTAAAAGATTCAAGTGTAACGAGTAACGTTTGGGTCGGCAGAATATTTTTGTAATGCCCAAAAAAAAAAACAAAAAGAAAACAATGTTCAGGGAGTGGATCAAGGGGCGCGATTCAAAAACAAAAGAAGGTCGACGATTAAAAAAAAATCAAGAGAAATACAAAAGAGAAGCTGCACGAAACAAAAAAATTACTCCAAAAAGTAAGAACTGAAAAAAAAAATCAAATGAAATAAAGTATGAGGAAAGACACGAATGAGAGAACTTTCCAGCAGACAAAACAGAATCGCCTTTCTATTTGTTTTTTTTTTTTCTTTTTGATGCTTAAGATTATAAGGTGCAACTCAAAGAAAATAGAAACATTAAATTTATAAGTGGAACAGGCCGGAATTGCATTACACAGTTGGTATGAGCGAGTAGCCAAAATAACTTTTGAATTTGAGGTTAGATTTAATCTGCAATTTCTGAAGAACTGTAAAATTTTTACAACTCAATATGCGTCAGAGAGGGTCAGTCTGACCAACTGTGTACTGCAAGTGACAGCCTGCTCCAATTATAAATTTAATTGATAACTGAGGGCTAGAAGATTAAAAAAAATTACAACAAAAGGAAAAGCTATAAAAAGACTCAATGGAATTTGAAAAAAATCCGATTCCACGAAACGAAACAAAAGAGAAGGGAAGTGAAAATACGAAGAATCGTAAAATTTTACAATTTACGAACATTTTAAAAGTCCAAACTCCATAAACTTAAAAATAATTTAATGCTGAAGCATCTGTCTTCATCGCTTTTGTCTCTTGAGAATTGCCAAGTTGGCAAGGTTTATATTTCCCGATGATTAAATTAGCTTTTCACTAACGGCCTAGTACTGATGATGTCTGAATCGCGGACGAAATACGTGTTTGCCTCTGTTCAGAGAAGTTACTTGTTATTTCAAATCATTTTTCAGCAGAGTTTTTTCTTCTTCTTTTGTCTTCGTATTCAGTTCTTGGTTGCTTATTATTGCTTGTTATTTCAAATAATTTTTTCAGTAGAGTTTTTTCTTCTTCCTTTTTCTTCGTATTTAGTTCTTGGTTGTTTCCGTTCTCTTGTTTCTTCAGATGCAATTACTTTGGTACTTTTTACAGTTCCCTTTTTTTTTTTTGTTTTAAAGGTTGGGTTGGATTGTGTAGGTATATTCCAGTTTTAATTTTTTTTGGTCGAATTATTTGGTTTTGTGTGCACAGTTTTTTCTCCATTTGCTTCATTTTACAATTTTCCTTCATCAAAAGAGGAAGATTATTGTGTGTTTTATTTTTTATTTTTTATTTAAATTGCTGTTACTGTTCCACTTTTATATCGAATTAGTATGTAGGTCGTTATTAAATTATTATTTCTTTATGTTTGCAGAAATGGTCGTAATTACGTCTTCTGTTTTTCTATTTTTTTTGCCTTGCGTAATTTGTTTTGCTTTTTCTTCCTTTAGTTATTGTATAAAAACAAAATTCAAGAATATGTGTACAGCCGTGGTCAAAGATATAATGCCACCGAGAAAATTAATCTCTTAAACCTGTTTTTAAGGCGATTGATTGGTCAATTGATCAATCGTCTTTAAAATCAAAGCGATGAAGTCTTCACTTGTTTTGTTCCATATTTCTTTTGTCTACGACGACTGCGCAGCACAACTCGTCTATTCCCCCTTCTCATGTGATGTTGTCAGGCAATTTTTTAATTTATTCGAAATTTTAAAGCAAACAAAAGTTTATTTTACAGAATTTGATTTTTTTTACTAAATACATTGTAAATAATTTATTTTCAATGGAAATAACATTTAGGACGCAGAAATTTTCTTTTTTTTTGGCACGTTTTTATGTGAATTTTTGAATTACATTTTTCTCTCTGGAAAATTATTAATTACATATAGGTCACCATATTGTTTTTTTGATCGTATTGATCCTAGTTACCAACCAGTGAAATTATGACCTTCGAGTCCTGGACACCCTGTATATCCCCTGCTTCATGTCTCACTCAATTATGAAATAAAAAGAGATTTTCGTCACACGTCAACTCAAACCTGATATTAAATTTGAAACTCGACGGAAAATAAAAAAAAATAAATATTTAATAGCTATAATATTATATTAAATAATGAAAATATTAAAGAATGAAATTAAAAACTGATTGCTAACGTTATTTTAATCAAACTGTTTATTTATAATTTTAATATAATTATAGTTATTATTAAATTGTGTAGTAGGTTATTTTTAATAATAATAATAATAATAATAATAATAATAATAATAATAATAATAATAATAATAATAGGCGGTTAACGCTTTTAGTTACAGCTTTCTCAATTTTGATTTTGTTTTAATTTAATATCCACTGCAAAAGCAAATAAAACATGTTTTGTGATTACAAAAAAAAAAAACTCGGTTTTAAATAATTTACACGTACAGTCAGGAAAGTAAGGCGGAATTTGATAAACTTCTTTTGATACTCACTTAAATTTTTTTTAATGATTTAATTTGATTTCCACGACTCACGTTGTCATAAAACACTTATTAAATATCTACCGGTAAAATAAAAGCGCATTTTACTTTCTCTTATTGCACGTACGTATGTGTGTATGTTCACACGCGGCAAGTCATTTTTAATTAAATTCTAAATTAAGCAGGAGTCATCAATGATGATTTTACTAACGCGCCATCGAAAATGGGAACTTCTTTTTATTCCCTAACTAAATCAGAAGCCCTCGTCTTATTTTTAACATACAACATTATTATAATCAATATGTTTTATGTTATTAAATTTAAACTCTGTGTACAGGTGTGCTGAATTATGGAAGATTGTATACATTTGGAAATAATGATCAGGCAAAATTTATTTATGCTAAGACTATCCTTTCAAAGAACAATAAAACTCTGCGAAACTTTATAGCCTTACAGAAACCCCACAGCTTCTTTTTGGCAGAAGGATAGTTTTGAAGGGAAGTGTACAGCAGTGGACAATAAAATTAGGGCACGTCACTTTTTATTTTATTAATTAATCAATTTTGTTAAATAACAATGTTTATTAAGTATGATAATAATTTGACTTATAACAATATGAAAACTAAGACTAATGAACTCTCTTAAACAAAACTTTGATGTAACGTTTGATAAGTGAGATTATTCCAGTTGCTGACAGGCACATTTGAAAGTACATACGGAAATTAAGTATAACAGCTCCACTTTTCTCCGACGCGTTACTATTTTAGTGGAAAAGAATTTCATTTGTGCGTTTTCTATTGTAGAAAGTAGTAAAAGGCGTATAAAACACCCGACACTACCGGCCGGCACACTATTAGTATCTCGGTCGTATATGTCGGACTCACTCGTCATCATCATCATCAACAGGATCATCATAATCTAAACAGTAAATTAAACCTTTCGTTGTTCACGATGCACTTTTCGAAATCGCATTTATTATATTAAGTTATAAAGAAACGACTGCTGGTCGAGTGTGTTCTTTTTAGGATGTACAAGTTTCTTGTATGATAATGCACCTGGTCGGACGGGTTGAAAAAATTAACAACCATGTAAGATCACATCGCGATATGATTTGATACTAATAACAAATTAGTAATTAGAACTGTATTAAGCCGCTGTCAACGTCTGTATTTTGATTGATAGGAAAACACCTGTGGCATATTAATTTTTAAACGCGACAAAAGAAAAACTTTTAAGCCTTTATTATTTTAAAGGAATAATTGCAACGACGAATTGATTTACACGTACTCTTCTACGTACAAATAAATAAATTACAATAATGATCTAATCAAATCCATTGAAATAGTTTTTTAATTACGCATAAATTATACAATTTAGAGACAACACTAGGTACATTTTGTATATCGGGTGTCCAAAACCTTCATTCATTTTACAATACAAGTTTTACTGCAAGCTTTCGGGAGATATTAAAAAAAATTATTTTGCGCATACAGAGTGATCCATCTGGTGTGGACGTTGTCACATATTTATTTATTTTATTTTAAATAGAACTACATGTATACAACAATATTTTAATGTCTATGTAAAATGCGAATAAGTATAATAGATTTAGGAAAATAAAAAATAAGAAATGTCATAATAATATATGGAAAAAATTTGATCTTCTGCAAAGAGAAGGTTAACTTTATTTTTAGCACTCTGTACACATAATTGTTTTGGCTACACTTATCAAAAAATTAAAGAAAATCAATTACCACTGCAAAAGAGAGCATTTTATATTCGTGGGTAGAACAGAAATCTAATCTTTTTTTATTTTTTAAATAAAATTAAAAAATAACTTGATTAATTAAAGACAGAACCAAACTACATATTCATTTTTAAAATAAAATTAAAAAGACAAATAAATAAATTAATGAACGGGCTAAATGCACGCATATGTTTTTAATTAAAAAAAAGAAAATTATATACAGGGTGTCAACTGTATTGAGGGATCTTTTGTGAAGGAAAATCTATTTACAAAAGAAAAAACAATAAGCTCCTTTTTTTAAATAAGAGATTATTAATTACCTTTGTAATTCTTTTCATACAAGATGATAGTGACCTTGATACACGTGCACCAATTAGGAAAGAGATGGTTATCTACAGCGTTACTCAACGTTGTTGAAAAGTTTTCATCTGCGCACTTAATTTATTAAAAAGCTGTTCATAGTTTTCTTTTTGTAAATCGTTTGTAATTTACCTATAACGTCGTTCTATACAAAAGGACAGCTGACATTTATTTTATACATTTTTTATTTTATTATCGTTAAAAACAAATGAAAAATTTGGAAGCCGCTTGGTCATATTTTTGTCTTTTCTTCGAGAAATTAAAAAAATCGGGCTTCGAATGCGTGTTATCAATAAGAATAAGCGAGGCAATTTCGGGAAACACGCGAGAATTGCAATTTTTCTTGCATTTTTGAATTCCTGAGCAAATTCTAGCCCGAGTTGATGGGTCGCACCAAGGGTTTATCTCGATTTGTTCTCGAGTTGTACCGTTAAAAACAAATGAAAAAACTCGGAAACCGCTCGCGCTAGACCCATGATGCGACCCATCAACTCGGGCTAGAATTTATCAGGGAATTCAAAAATATTGTCATATACAAGTGTTCCGTTGAAAAAGTGTAACTTTGATGTATTTCTTTTTTTTATAGCGATGTTCAATTGTTTCTTTTTCTCATTTTGTAAAGGGCATTTGATACTTAATTTTTTTTTTGTTTTCTCTCTTTAATTTAAATTTGGCAAAGTTCAATTGTTTTTTTCTTACTTTGTAAAGGGCATTTAATGCTTTATTTTATATATTTTTTATTTTATTATCTTAAAAACAAATGAAAAATTTGGAAGCCGCTTGCGGAAAAATAGATCCGTTTTGCTTTTGTATCGAAGTTACAGCTGTTTAGAAAAAAAAATAAGAGAGGGCCTGGTCATATTTTTGTCTTTTCTTCGAGAAATTAAAAAAATCGGGCTTCAAATGCGTGTTATAAAAAAAGATAAGCGAGGCAATTTCGGGAAATCCGCGAGAATTGCAATTTTTCTTGCATTTTTGAATTCCTGAGCAAATTCTAGCCTGAACTGATAGGTCGCATCATGGGTCTATCTTGATTGGTTCTCGAGTTGTACCGTTAAAAACAAATGAAAAAACTCGGAAACCGCTCGCGCTAGATCCATGATGCGACCCGTCAATTCGGGCTAGAATTTACCAGGGAATTCAAAAATGTTGTCATATACAAGTATTTCGTTGAAAAAATTAACTCTTTTTTATAGCGATGTTCGTTACTTTTTCTTATTTTGTAAAGGGCATTTGATACTTTTTTTTTGTTTTCTCTCTTTAATTTAAATTTGGCAAAGTTCAATTGTTTTTTCCTATTTAATTTAATGCTTTATTTTATATTTTTTTTATTTTATGATCGTTAAAAACAAATGTGAAACTTGGAAGCCGCTTGCGCTAGACCCACGATGCGACCCATCAACTCGGGCTAGAATTTACCCGGGAATTTAGAAGTGCTGTTATATAGGGTGTTTGGAATTGCTAGTACAAGAAAAAAGCATTGGACAGATTGAAGTCATCGGCAAAAAAATTCTAATAAAAATACTTTGGTTTTCCGGATAAAAATTACTAAAAATTACTGGTGATGGTGGTGAGTTGAGGTCATTTGATGTGTTTTTTTCTTAGTAAAGCAATATTCAATTGTTTTTTTTGTTTCTTTTTTTATGTAAAGACTATTTGATGCTTTATTTTATTTTTATTTTTTCTTTTAGTTTTAATTTAATTTAAATTTGTATTATGAAGAATGAACAACCCCATTTCGGGAAATATACGAAAGTTGCACTTTTTCTTGCACTTTACAGTTTCTCAGCAAATTCTAGCCTGATTTGATGGGTCGCACTAGGGAACAATCTTGATTAGTTTTAGAGTTGTACAGTGTGCTCCATTTTTGATGGTTTTACCGGCAGAAAACGAATTTTTCCGATAAATAATTTTTCACAATATCACAATATTGTTTGACAAGATATTTTAAAAATTCAAAAACTATTTTATACAAAAATTAACGTAAATTTCAGTGATGTTTTTGTCTCTTGTAGGAACTGCACCAGTTCTGCGAAACAGACTATAACTTTCTAATTTGAAATAGAAATGTATAATTTGCACTCGGTTTCATTTAATTTTGTTTTTTTGTTTTTTTTTTTGTTTTATATAATTTTGCATATTTTCTTCATAAAACATTCAACGGTTTAATGGGTTTGAAATTATCAAATAATTAGAAAAAGAACTAAACATACCTCTGAAGGTGTCCAAAGTATTTGACCTTTCGGTTAAAAGTGATTTAAGTTTTAAATGAAAGAAATTTCCCAATAACGCGTGTTTTTTTTTTAATTTTACTAATTAACAAAAAAAATACAAGAGCCCACACGAAACATCAACTTTTGTAACAGTCATTGGAACATTTTGCTTGTGACGTCAGCCTGGTTGGTAATATGCGATGTATAAAGGAACGACACCATTTTTGAGACACCCGATATATTTTTTTAATTACAAAAGATGGTTACTTATCGATTGCGTCCTAATCTTACATGGTCTCATAATTTATTTACCTTTAAGCAAAATCTTGCAAGACAGTTTCGATTGCAGTGGAACTCCTGAGCATCTTCTAGGCAGCTGTTTCGGCCCTCTTTGGGGCCTCTTCAGCAAGGGCGTAGCTCGGGAACTGCACTGCAATCAAAATGTCCCTTCCAGGTTATCTCTAACACAAGTTTAGGTCAAAAATTGGCCATGCGATGTCGTGATATAAACTCTTGTAAGTTTAAGAGATGTTTAAATTTAAAAAGAATTTTTAGAATGTGAATATTTTAGATGCAGTAAAATGTCAGTTTATCTTCATAATTCTAATTCATATTTAAATGACATTTAAACGTCAGTCAGAATGAGTTTGATGTTTGTACTCAGTGTTGCCACCCTTCTGAGTACAAAATTCCTTCTGAACTGGTGAAAAATTCCCTTTTCCGTGTTCAAAATTTATTTTTATGAAATGGAAATAATTACAACAGAGAAAAAAAATTCAAGTATTTTAAAATAAACTGAAAGACTAAAAGCAAGTTGCTAAAGCCGATTAAAATTTCATCGAAACTGTGTTACGCCAGTGACATCTATGCATATTTCGTCGAAGTGCAATCTATCGGCGCGAAATTTGAAATGAATTTTTATTTCAGTCGTCCTCCGTAAAATGTTTAACTTCAGATTTTAACAAAAAATCTTTCTGTAGTTGTGTTATGTCAACGCCATCTATGTATATTTCGTCGAACTGCAATCTATCGGCGCGAAAATTGAAATAAATTTTTACAGTAGTCGTCCTCCTTAAAATGTTTAACTTCAGATTTTAACAAAAAATCTTTCTGTAGTTGTGTTACGTCAACGCCATCTATGTATATTTCGTCGAACTGCAATCTATCGGCGCGAAATTTGAAATGAATTTTTATATTAGTTGTCCTCCTTAAAATGTTTAACTTCAGATTTTAACAAAAAATCTTTCTGTAGCTGTGTTACGTCAACGCCATCTATGTACATTTCGTCGAAGTGCAATCTATCGGCGCGAAATTTGAAATGTATTTCTATCTCAATCGTTCTCTTTAAAATGTTGAACTTCAGACTTCAACAAAAAAAAAAATCTTTCTGTAATTGTGTTACGTCAGCGCCATCTATTTCGTCGAAGTGCAATCTGTCGGCGTGAAATTTGAACTAAGTTTTTGTTTCTTACAGTTTATAAGATTGGCATGGAACGTAAAACATAAGTTAGAGTTAACGTGTTTATTTTCATGAAAAAAATCCTTGAAATGAACAAAGACTCCCTTTTTCCACATGTCATCAAAAAAATCCTAAAAAAGGGGAATTTCCCTCCAGTTGGCTATGCTGTTTGTTCTGCACATGCATAGGGGCCAGATTTTTAATCACAAGTTAACTTTAACCTTTAGTTTATTCCATAGTAATAACTGTTTTCATAATAATTACTATACGAATAAACTAATAATTAAAGTTAACTCGATTGATATATCGGCCCTAAATGTCTTAGGTATTCTAAAGGAGACCTAAATTTAAACACCACCGTAGCTTAAAATATTGGAGTAAGTGACCACTGTTGAGATAAACGCCTCAAGAATTGAGAAGTACAAAAGCTTCGTTTTCTTTTAAATAAATTATGATGACATTTGTGGACCGGATAAAAATCGAAATTTTTCTTTTTAATATGACCAAAAATAAATTTATTTATTTTTTATTTTTATTATTCGTTTTTCTTCTTTCTTGCTGGAATTAAACAATAATAACAACTTTTTTTCTCTTTGAAATTAATTAATAATAACTTCCCACATGTATGAGATATGTATGTATATCTTATTTCCAAGTAAGTTTTCATTTCAATACATTCATACAGGGTGTTTCTAAACGTCTACCTTCACGGTCATCCTACAAATAGTGATTTGGACAACGCACAATACATATGTCATCATGAACCATTTAAGACATTCGAAAGAATTCATAAATTAAAAAATGCTGATGTAATTACTAATATGTTTTAGTTTAGTGAGGTTATCCTTCTAGATAAATTGAACTAATTTCAAGGGAAGTCTTCGTCGAGATTGGAGAGTCTAGACCTCCAATTTACTTTCCAAGCAGACTTGGTTGGTACTCTTTCATTGATTCTCGCGAAGTGAACGGCTGAGTTGGCCAAGAGCCGTTTGTAAAATTCAGTCGAAATAGAATTTAAAAATTAAATCTAAGTAATTACTCTAGCCTTTCGGCCAGAGGTATTTGGAGGGGCAATCGATAAGCCATCGTGAACTACATAAAAAGTTTAAAAAATCGGGCTCACCTTAATTTCGTTTTGTTTATTGTTCCGCGAACGGTCTTTTTCCGTATTTAGGGTAATTCAACTAACTGATCGGGTGTAACGCTTCGAAACTGGTAGCGTTGGGTAATAGGAATGGCATGTGATTCAATAATTCCTGTGCGATTGCTAAAGAGCTCCTGATGGAGTGGGAAAACAGCAAAGAAGCATCGGTAAAGGAAGAAGCGTTAACTTGTGCGTTTTGTTTTGCTTGGCCTCTGGCCGGCGAGTCAGCGACCTCTGTGAGAACGCGACTTGTATCAGTATAAGTGTAAGGAAGACGCGAGATCGACTATTCTAACAAGTGAAAGAGGGACGGGAGATTAAAAGCTTTCGAGAGAGACGAGGAAGTAAGAACAAAAGCAGACACGAGACACGGTAAAGCTGAGCAAAGCGATCGAATCCAACAAGAGCGAGAAAAGAATAAAAGAATGCACCGCTGAGTATCTAAGTACGAGCAGCGTCTCTTTCTTGCTCCTGCTCGGTGATGGTCGCTCGACAAAGCTGGACTTTGTGGCGTATTACTAATGAATGCGTAAACTGTTTGTTGCTGGCAACACTGGTTGGAATGCGGTCGCAGGCGGCGGGGGTCGGCTTCACTGTTCGGTGTCGTCTCTTGTTCTGTTCTGGTGCGGACCGATTGAATCAATCGACGCGCCGAATCGTCACAAAGGCGCGCACTCAATGAGATCATGTATATTTCAAACAATTACTGCCGATGATGCTTGGCCATAGCACACACACACACACACACAAGGACCTACCGCATTATGTTTACGTTGCTAAATAATTCGCTAAACATCGCTACGTGAAGATACATACAAATCGTCCGCCCGCCGCCGATCAAAGCCGCATAAACACAAACCACACTTACAATAAATTATAAATAAACTTGTGACCATCAATTTTTTCAGGCTCAAAATAAACAAAAATGTAAATTTATACTCCCGTACATACTTTACGAAATGACTATAAAATATTTTGCTTCGAGAAAATTTCATGATGGTACCCGAAGGTCACATGGCGACGAGTTTAAAATTTTGCAAGAAATCCGAAAAATTCGGTACAAAACTCGAAAAATATCTTACCTTGCATTCGCCATGCGTGGGCGTACCAAGGAACAAAGGGAATAGTCAACTGCGTGCCCTCTAGTGGCGACAACTGTCCGTCCGTTCGGAAGCTACGAGCGTAATAAAGCTTTAATTTAAATCTGATTGTTTCATTCATCCACTTAAAAATGATTTAGTCAGAAGAACAATTTGAAAAAAGTATTTTTCGAAAGAAAAATATTTTTTCGTCTCGTAGTTATCCATTTTAGAAGTTTAGAATTTAAGAAAGTTTAGGCATTCTCGGGATATCTCTGAAGCACTAGCATATTTATTTACGTTATTAGTTTAGTAATATGATGTGGGGGCGTGTTTAGTCTTGGCAGCAAAGAAACGGCAGAGACGGCAGTCTCCCGAGGGTTAGCGCGGAAGGCGAAACGTGTCGGTAAACGGGGCCACGGATGGGCCTGGTGATATTATGTGGTGGCCGTGGTGTGTTGCCGGACATGAGATAGAGGGTCTGCACAATATGACCCGTGATGGTATGTTCTGGCAGAAGTGTTAGAGCGGTACATTCTCACGATTGGCAATGCGGCTTGAGGGTCATGAGTCATGAGTTATGCGGAGGTATTCTGGTAGCAGAATATTGTCCGGGACGCGATCCGGGGCGTTGACCAGAGAATGGTATCGTGCACCAGCATACGGCATCGGGGATCTTGCCGCGGCGAACAAGCAGCGCATGTTACCGGTAAAGCAATTAGCTGTATTCTAAATTCTTTGTGACTGGGAATTCGGTTGATTGCATTCCTGACCAGGTGATAGCATTGAGCTATCCAGAAAGGTCTGACCTGATGATGCTATTGGACTGGTACGGAGTGGTGCTTGACACTCACGCAGTCGATGACATCAACTGATCCTGCGAACGTATGCTCGGGAGGCAAGGTGTGCTAATATCAATCGGGAGGGGTGGGTTTTGTATCCACGGGTGAGTGTGAGGGGTAATGCATGCAAAGATAAGAAGTCAACGTGCGAGGATGACTTCCCCAGTGTCCAATATCATCATGAGGGAGCTACAGCTTCGAGATTCGCCGCTGGAGCAGGTGGGGCAGGGAAAACGGCCCCGGTAAGTGGAATGTTCCATTTTACTGAATAGATACTCGTAAAGCGTTACTTATAATTTGCATGGTCCTTATTGAATTGGAATGCGATGCCCGGAGGCTAACACGTTTACCTTCAGCGCCTGTTGCGGTCAGGGAAGCGAGAAAGGAAGAAAGAAAGAACATTTAGAATGAGAGACCTAACCAATGGTGAGTGAATGTTTATTATAACTCCGTCCTCAGATAGTATTGTTTGTTTATAATATTTAAACAAAACAAAAATCTAGCCAACATTCGATTGATTTCCAAATCAAGAAAGGAATAAAAGTATAGAGTTTACGAGTCAGCTCGATTAATAGACAAAACAATGTTCAGAGTTAACGTAACTGGTAAGGTATCATCGAGTATAAAGATTGTGAGTCCAAGAACATCTTCAAAACGATAATCTTACAAGAGATGACACGATGACATGAAACGAATTGTTAGAAAATCAGAAAACCAGAAATACAAAACAAGAAAAAGAAGAATACTTACATCGTACTGTTCACTGGTTGGTTCACCAGATGGTAAGACAACAGCACCATCAAGTAGAAAAATTGGTAGACCAAAAAGAAACGAAAGGAAATTTTCCAAGAGAAGGTCTCGGAAGAGATGAGACAATGACCTAAAACGAATTGTTGGAAAAACTGGTATAAACATTCATGAATGCAAAGCAAAATGTATAAGAAATATTTAAATCGGACTTTTCGGAACCTCCTTCGTTCATCACGTGGTAAGGCAAGGTACCATCAAGTAGAAAAATTGTTAGTCCAAGAAAAACGAAAGGAAATCTTCTAAGAGAAGATCTCAGAAGAGATGAGATGATGGCCTAACACGAATTTGAACTCGTATAAATTGATTCAAAAGGGTCTAAGTGCCAAAAACATGTTTAGTACATTTTTTATTTAACCACAGGTCCATAGACCATTTGCTGTGAAAATATAATTTTATTTTTTGACACTTAGACCCTTTTGAAGTTATAGTCTTCAATTGATAAATTGAAAAATACAAAGCAAAAATAAGAAGAAATATTTAAATCGTAATTTTAGCAACGTCCTTGGTTCACAACACGGTAAGGCAAGGTACCATCAAAATTGTTAATTAAAGAAGAATAAAAGGATATTTTCCAAGAGAACATCTTAGAAGAGATGAGACAACAGCCTAAAACTACGTGTAAAACGAATTGTTGGAGAAACTTCTGTACGCATTCAGAAATGCAAAGCAAAAGGACACAGGAACAAAAGGAACTTTTTCAAAAGAAGATCTCGGAAAAGATGAGACGATGGCCGAAAACAAATTATTGGAAAGAACTGGTATCAGCATCCAGAAATTCAAAGCAGAATAGAAGAAGAACGTACATAGTTCATTCCAAGTAAGACAAGCTACCATTAAAGACAAAAATTAGAAATAGTTCAAAGGATAACCAAAGGAGATCTCGGAAGAGGTGACACGTTACCTAATTGCCGATATTCACAGTAGTCCAGTAGTCCAAGAATCGGTAATATTTAATTCGTAGGTTTCCAAACATTTCTGGTTTAAAACCCAATCTTCAAAAATAAATATGATGAGTTGTAACTTTTTTTTGAGAAGGTTGGGGGAGGGGTACTCAAAAGACTACATCGAATGGTTGTGCGTTGGATTAATGTCGAATGATTCTGCGTTGGATTAATTTGGGAATATAACCTCACTAAATCCCTTTTAGGGGACCTGTTTCCGGAATCGAATTCTTCACGCCTCACTTCACGTCGAGGTTCGTATTTGCAGTCTTTCCAATCATTCCCAACTTGCAGCTTCCCCCGTTTTTTTTTTTTGATGACGTGCTGTAGCCTAATTGATTTACCCCCACTTAGCTTAATTTTTTGAACTGATTGTTTCTTATAATTTCGTTTCGAGGATTTTCTCTCTGTTTTGGAAGATTTCTTTGCCATATGTTTAGTTCTTAATTCATTTGTTATATGTTTAATTCTGCTGGAAACGTCCGTGTCCGCTCAAGATTTACGTTCTTCTTTGTTATCGTCTTCGAATTTCACACAGATTTCCGTAAATACCCCTTTTTCTTAAACTTTATTGTGCCTTGTATAACGAAATCTGATGTTTCTTATACTGCTACATTTAGGACTCAGGTGCTATTTTATTTACCACTAGTGCTTAGGTTTCATTCTATTCAATGCTTTCGACAGTCCTTCTAAAGTGAAAGGTTCTATTACAAACTCTTCTATTTAGTTATGTTCTCCTCATCTTCCTCAATTTCTTGCCCATTTTTACATTTATACTCTCTACCATCCAAAATTGCGTTTTTTAGTTTTTCTCTTTCACTCTCACTTATTTTATTGGTTTTGACCATTTCTCCTACTTGTTTTTAAATCACCCTCTTTTCATGTGGGTAAGTCTACGTTTGTTCCACCAATAGGTTGTTGTTCTACTTTATTTAGAAATTCCTTGGGATTGTTCCATTATAGGTTGTTTGTCGTCTGGCTAAGTTGTGACATACGTCTTATAATAGTAAACGAAATTACCAGATTTTTAGCATTGTCTTATTACTCATTTGTTGCTGGAATCTCTCTTAGGAAGAAACAGTATGACCAGCTCTGGGATCACGACGAATAATGACGTCATGTTGCCTAGCAACGGCAGACGCTGACCATACAGTAAGCAGTCACCTAAAGACGATGTGACGTCACAAAAATAGAATTCTATTCAATTCTATCAAAATTTCATCTAATTGGCTGCTAGTTAGTTACAGATCATGCTTGGTGGGTGGTTCAATCATTTTCTCTTGGTGAACACCATGATATCATTTCCCATTGCTTTTCATAAGTGATTGAAACATGATTCAACTATGAATCGAACAATTTAGAAACTTCAAGAAGGTAATATGTCTTGTGAGGGTAATAACTTTCCTGGGCGGAAATCTTGTTAACCAAAACGAATGGTACTGTTTATTATTTTATTAATTGAGGGTCTCTCTCTCTCTTTCTTTCTCTTGCTTCTTTTGGTAGCAGTCTTCTAATACCTCCTTTTCATTTTAATTACTAAGCCTTTCAGGCTCTACTGTCCTGCCCCAATTGATCTCATCTTCTGTAACTTTTTCTTGTATGGCTTTTGAGTTAGTCTCGTCTATTTGGTCTTCGTATATTCAATTTGTAACCTCCGTTGTTTTATTCATTTGGGGCTCAATTTAATGAGTCCTTAAATATAACCAATAACTGTGGATTTTCAAGCTCACTCTAACTGTACTTTCCAAAGACTGAAATTCGGAAGACAAAAAAATAAAGGAACATTTTGAAACATCTGACGCCAATAATAAATTAATGTAAGCATGTATTAATTAATTTAAATTGAAAATTAATTATTAAGGTTTTTAGCGACCGTTATGTACGTACGTACGTCATGGAGCTTCGGTGGCAGCTTCCTACGTTGCCTACGCATAAAAAAAAACAGACAGGCGTAAAGTTAATATATTAACCGCAATTAAAAAGATCCTGTTAACTAAACTATTTACAGCCACCGGTATGCAACCGTGTTATCTGGTCGCGGGTCACCAAACATCTCAAGTCAAGTTCACTCCTCTGACAGCTAACGGACATCAACCAGTCTTCACTCACGAATTCCATTGTATCTTCATGTGAAATCTCTATTTGTGTTTGCTTTTCTAAACATTCCCGGTATAAATATCCTTGGAAATGTGTAGATAAACATATGTTGAAAGGCGCAAAAAGAAATTCATCCAATACAATAGAATGAATGAATGCTTCTTGGAATCGATTCTAATAACTTATTTAACAACATTCAGAATTAAATGCAAAAAAACATTTTTTTTTATTTAAATTTTTAATTGTCTGGTACTTTTCTATTTCAAGTACGTACAGACAGAATTACAAGTAATAAAAAATGAAATTGGCGTACTGTTTGTTAAATTTTGAAAAACGTGGTATTTGATCGGGTTTTTTTAGGACAAACAAAGTAATTTTAAATCTTTCAGCTGACTAGTTTCGGTTTTATTGTGAACCTTCCTCAGAGCCTAAAAAAAAGGTAACAGTGAGAATCTATCAACTAAGAATTAAAAAAAACATAATTACCTCTGATTAACAAAAACGATAACTACAAACCATTAAATGATTTGGGGTGAAATTTACCGATACAAGCCGCTGTAAAAAAGAGAAAAAACAACGGTTAGTCTAAGACTGGTAGATACAGAAATGTACACACTTACGGTCTAATTAAAACATTTTAAAACAAAAGTTCATCAATATGCGATGTTTTTTAAAACGATTCACAATAAATGATTAAAGGTAAAACAGAATTAAAAGTAACGTTAGAAAACGTACGCCAAATGATAACGAAGCTGGTTTTTACTCAGCAACGCGACAGGTTAACCAACTTATAGGTTAGAGTGAAATTCCTCAAGTATTGGCCAACCTAAGAGAAATGAATTTACAACCGATTGACAGTCTGATATTTGATAAGGTTATGGTAAATGATACTTAAATTTTGTGTGTCCGTTCTTAAATTTATTATTCTTTATATGAATCATTTCAGAGATTAATCTTTTTGTAAAAACCGGTTCATAATCTAAAGTCTTAACATTGTCAAAATCGAACGTATGTCCTGTGGAAAAATGATGAGTAGATAGAGCGGTTTTTTCAGATTTTGATTGTTGAGATGGATTACAAACGTATTTATGATTTCTCATTCTATGGCATAGTTTTTGTTTAGCTTGGCCAATATAAGAGGAATCACACCCCATACAATTTATTTTATAAACAACGTTGCATTGATCAAGCAAAGGGGTTTTTGATTTAAGTTTTGTACATAATCTGTTGGTTGATTTTAAGGAATGAAAAGCTATTTTAGATTGATTATTGTTTAAGATTCTGGCAATGTTATAAGATAAGTTAGGCAAAAAAGGAATTTTGAAATATTTGGCTTGATTTTGAGACTCTATTGTTTGTAATTGTGAAATATTGGGTCTGTCACTCAACAGATGAGCAATGAGTTTTTTTGGATAGCCATTTTGTATAGCCAGTTTTTGAATGATACTAAAATTCTTATTCCACAAATTTGGATCAGAAAGCTCCATGACCCTGTGTTTTAAGGACTTTAAAACTGCTAGTTTTTGGTTTAAAGGGTGTACAGAATGGTAATTAATTATTCTGCCAGCATGGATAGGCTTTATGAACCAATCAGTGATAATCTTACCATTGTCACATCTCTCAAGCAACACATCCAAGAAGGGAAGTTTTTTGTTGTTTTCTATTTCAATAGTAAATTTTAATTCATCACAAAACTCATTAAACCTTGACAAAATCAAATCCACAGAATCACTAGGAATGCTAGTATCATCGACATAACAATATAGAAAGGGGATAGGAAACGGTAAGTTGTGTACAACAGAATTGAGCAATTTGTTCATAACCATGTTTGCTAAAATGGGGGAAGCTGGATTGCCCATGGCGGTACCAAAAATTTGTCAAAAATAAAATAGCTGCTGTCAAACAAGAACGCGACCATGTTGATCATTCAAAATTTTGAAATGTTGGTGAATAACGAAGTTACATCTAACGAAATTAAAATATAGTTATCCGGAATTGTTATGTTTTTAATTTTTTGTACAAAGGTAAAAGAATTTTTGATGTTGAAATTGAAGTTTTGATTTAAGTTTGTGACTTAAATCAAAACTTCATTTGAGTTTGTGACTTAAATCAATTAGATTATGAACCGGCTTTTACAAAAAGATTAATCTCTGAAATGATTCATATAAAGAATAATAAAAATTCTATAAATTTAAGAACGGACACACAAAATTTAAGTATCATTTACCATAACCTTATCAAATATCACACTGTCAATCGGTTGTAAATTCATTTCTCTTAGGTTGGCCAATACTTGGGGAATTTCACTCTAACCTATAAGTTGGTTAACCTGTCGCGTTGCTGTGTAAAAACCAGTTTCGTTATCATTTGGCGTACGTTTTCTAACGTTACTTTTAATTCTGTTTTACCTTTAATCATTTATTGTGAATCGTTTTAAAAAACATCGCATATTGATGAACTTTTGTTTTAAAATGTTTTAATAAGACCGTAAGTGTGTACATTTCTGTATCTACCAGTCTTAGACTGACCGTTGTTTTTTCTCTTTTTTACAGCGGCTTGTATCGGTAAATTTCACCCCAAATCATTCAATGGTTTGTAGTTATCGTTTTGTTAATCAGAGGTAATAATGTTTTTTTAAATTCTTAGTTGATAGATTCTCACTGTTACCTTTTTTAGGCTCTGAGGAAGGTTCAAAATAAAACCGAAACTAGTCAGCTGAATGATTTAAAATTAATTTGTTTGTCCTAAAAAAACCCGATCAAAAACCACGTTTTTCAAAACATTACAAGTAATGTCTTCCCAGTTTTTATTTTGTGCATGGCTGTACTTGTAAGCAAGCGAGTAAATTTTGTACATATTTTTAAAATACGATTCAAAATTGTTTAATTAAAGTCACCCCTTAATTTTTATTGGTTTATGCTAGCAAACAGTCATAAATTAAGTTGTAGAAAGAAATGGTGTGCTGCACACATTTCAGTAAACGACTCGGCAATTCTCGTGAATCAAATTTGGGCGCGAAATTTGAATATTGAAGAAGAGTGAAGTGTGATTTTGTTTAATACATTTCTGTTTCGGTGTCTTCTTTGCTAATTCTACTAGGATTTCGTCGTCAGATTTACTGTTCTAATTTCATGCAATCAATGTTTCAAGCCTATCAAGAGTAAATTCTACTTTGTGAAAGCAAGAAAGCAAATCAGGAAATCAATTGTATTAACCAATCCAGTTGTAACGTGACGTGTGTGTTTACCCAACAGCCTGTGAATAATGTGTCCAAAAAAAACGGTGAACGTCAGTCAGTTAATCTTTAATCGTCTTACATTATTTCAGTAATAAGGACATGAAATCGAACGGGAAGCGTAAATAATTTTTGGGCCAAACAACAAAACTGTTTGAACCGTTAGATGTTTTAGATGAATGCAGTTCTTGTCTCATAATTCTCATAATTTTGAAGTCACTAAATCAATATTACTGAAGTTCCTAATAGTGTTACGTGAAGACCCATATTATTAGTCCCACATTCTAAATCATAATATTTATTTCAAGCGGTGCGGCGTAACAAATTTAAAAGTAAAATGAGGCGTATTTTGCGTACTATCTAAGATTACGTAAAATATGTCACGTAGTAATTTATAAAAAAAAAAAATGTTAGACCGACTACTATTCGTATTATTTATTATATTATACAGTGTGTGACTGGGATTTACCCTTGAAATACCTATTAGTTACCAGTAGGTGTCGATTATAAAAATTCAAAATGTATCTATCGGTTTAATGTATGTGCGTGTAACTTAATGATAGAGTAAATGTCAGTACCGTATCCTTTAACAAATAAATCAAGCAATTATATGATACGTGTCCTAGATGTAATATAAAATAATATAATCGAGAGCGAGCGCAGGCAATGCTCGACGACAAAAATAAATCAAGAAGTTGTAAAAAGCGCAGTGCAATATTCGGTTTTTAATCGCTCGATTCCATCTCTGTATCCATATCAGGACTCGTTGGAGTGAGGTCATGCGGCCCCCTCTTTGGTACTTGTTGTGGCAGCCTTGTCACGGTCGCCTCTAACACCCCTCAAGCCCAAGCATTCACGAGCCGGTCTTTGCCCGTTCAGAAAGCATGTCTCATTCATCCTCACAGGCATTGTGTTAGCTTTTTATATTCTGCTAATAGGGGGACTCGAGCTTGTACGCTGTTATTTACCTGAAGATGTAGTATCTTAACGACCTAAAAACGCATTTAACACGTTTTTAATTACTAAATATGAACGTCACCCAAAGGTGGCTGCCGACAGATTCTAAAAGGTTTCATTTTATTATACGCGGGCTGCTGGAACATTTTCTAGAATCTAGTAGGTCTAGAATTGTTAGGGTTTATCAACTGTCATATTTGAAAAATTTGACGTTTTTCGCTTATAATTATATTGACAGTTCGTATCCAAGTGAACTAGTTTTGTTTGTACAGCATTTGAGAAAAAGTAATTTTGTGTAAACATGGAAATCTCGCGTGAAAATTTTCGTGCCATGGTTTTTTACGATTTCAAATGTGGTCTAACGCCGAAACAATGCCTCGATCGGCTTCGTTTGGCTTTTGGAGATGAAGCACCATCAAAGAGCAGTGTTTTATAATTGGTTCGCCGAATTCCAGCGTGGACGTACCTCTCTCAGTGACGAATTTCGTGAAGGTCGTCCATCAACATCTGTTGTTGCCACTAATGTAGATGCTGCGCGTGAAATGCTTGAGCGAGATCAACATGTGACATACCGTGAGATTCAAGCATCCTTACGCATTGACATGAAAGCAATACACCAGATTTTTTTTGTTTTATTGTTGAAGCAAGAAAATGCATTCGTAATACAAAAAAAAAACAAAGACATAAGACAACAGACAACAACAATCACAAGGTACAGTTCAGTTACAGATGAATCTGCACTATTCTCCCACCGTTACCTTGAATGTATAAATTATAACATTGTAATAAATGCCTATCTCAATTGAAAAAATAAAAGAAAATACAAAGAACACCCTACTACTAAACTAAGTTATCTCTGATAGAGTATAGTAATAAGTTAATATACATTCTGCAAGTGCACGACACTATCCTGTAAAAAAAATAATGAAACAGAGATCAAACAACTTGAAATAATATCTAACCTGCATAAGACAATATCTACAGTGTTATGTCTGAAAGAAACTGGTCTACTTCTGTCAAAGAAAAATATATCGATGTTTAATTTGCCTGAAATTCCGTCACAAAGTACCAGCATAAGAACGGCATTGATTTAGAAATAATGCATTGAATAGTTTTCTTTTTAAACTGTAAGTACTAAAATTTCTAATATCTTGAAGAATTTTGTTATAAGAATTATAATAAACATAAATCTGAAAAGAAAATGAACGCTTAAATAATGAGCTGGAGGTGAAATTCGTCTTCTGAATCTGGTATTAACATTGTGAACATCAGAACGATATGTAATATTATTATACAAATAAGGCGGCTTTTCTGTAGACAGAATTTTGTTATAAAAACAGTAAGAATACAATCTCCTGCGGTTCTCCATATTCAGCCAATCGACCTCTTTTAATTTATGAGAAATATGTTCAAATTTACGAATATTGTAAATGTATTTAAGGCAACAATTTTGAATTTTCTGAATACTATAAGCAGAAACAGAATCAAGAGCGGCATGGTACACAGGTATGCAATACGTAAATGCGTGCTAAGACAGGATCTATAAGGAAAAAGTCTTTTTAGATTAATAGAGGCATTGTTTGTTAATATATTTTGAGACTTGATGTCTATATCGGAATGAATTGTCTAAAATTAGACCTAGACTTTTTGCTTTCTCAACCAAGGGTATTCTCACATTGTTCATTTGAATATTTTTGACAAGTTATTACAGATCTTCTTTTTACCAAACAGTAACATTTTTGACTTATCGGGATTTATGTGTAGAGCATGCTGAAGGGAAGAGGAATAAATGCTGTTTAAATCCTCGCTAATGTCAGATTGTGCTTTCTGCCAATCAAAAGCTTTGAAGGTGTAGTATAATTGAACATCATCTGCGTACATATGTTTATTGCAGTATTTCACATTACTGACGAGGTTGGAAGTATAAAGAGTAAAGAGCAGGGGGGCCAGAATAGAGCCTTGCGGAACTCCTCTCAAAACGGTTTGAGATGTGGAATAAATACAGTCGATATTCACGGTTTGTGAACGTTCACTCAGGTAACTCTTTAATAGAGAAACAGCATCCAGGCTCAGACCAATATATTTTAAGATTGACAAAAGCAAAGCATGACTGACTGTATCAAATGCCTTGCTGAAGTCAAGTAATACAAGAACTACCATGTCTCCTTCATCAATGGCTTTCAAAATATCATCGGTGACTTTTGATGGGGCAGTAGTGCAACTGAAGTCTTTTCTAAATCCTGATTGAAAAGATGGTAATAAGTTGTGATCAGTAACTAGTTTAATGAGTTGAATTTTTATCACTTTTTCAAACATTTTTGAGAGAGGAGAAAGGATGCTTATTGGTCGGAGATCTTTAAGCGATGTAGGTTGTTTAACTTTTGGCAATGGCTTGACTACAGCATGTTTCCATATTTTTGGAAAAGTATTGTCACAAATGCACGAATTAATAATATGGGTGATAAAAGGTAAAATAAATGGGCAACACATTTTAATCATATTAATAGTCAACCCATCACTACCCACAGCATTGGAATTGTGGAATTTCTGTGATAATCTTATGTATTTCTAATTGATCGATTGCATAGAATTGAAAATTATGTTGTAGTAGCGGAACATCATATTTATTTGTCAAGCGCGGTGAAGAACCTGTAGAGCTATTGGATGTGTCATTATTGACTAAATATTTATTATAGTTATCAGGATCAGACAAAAGATCCGGGATACTCTCGTGAATTTCTTTTGGCAAATCCAACTTTTCCATGTGTTGCCAAAAGCCATTAACACCCTGAGACCTGGAAATGAAATTGAAATAAGCTTTCTTTTCCAGCAACCCGAACTATGGGTTGTTAAATTTCGCAAAGATTTGTAATATTCCCAATTAGACAATAATCCCGTTTTTTTTTTTTAATTTAGATTTTGCCTTGTCCCTGAGCGACATAAGCAAAAGCACATTATCAGCTATCCAGGGCATCTTTGGTTTGATAAATCGACTGGTTTTAATTGGAGCATGTTTGTCAAATAATGTGATAATATGATAATTTAAAAACTCTACTTTTTTATCAACTTGATGTAAATTGAATATCTGATGAAACGGTATACGCTCCCGATCTAAATTAAATTTAAATTCCAAGTTAAAATTTTTGAAACATCTATAAGTACGACAAATAAATCTTTTAGGACATGTATCCGACAACGTACAATAAACTGAGTCATGATCGGAAATATCACATGTAATGACACCTAGTTCTAAATAGTCCTCATCATTAGTTATAATTATATCAATAAGAGATTTGATTTGGTATTTAATGTTGTTCAGTTGGTTGATCTATAATTTGTACTGCTCCGAAAGAGTTTAATAAATGTGACATATGCTTACTTGCGGGACATTCAAATTTCAGTAGGTCAATATTAAAATCCCCAAGGCAATAAATTTTATCTGAAAGAAGCAGGAAGGATCCAAAACTGTTTTCGAATTCGTTAAAAAATTGTGCATGATCATTTGAACGTACGAAAGCTTTGCAGTCGTTGGATCCCACACAACTTAACAGAAGCGCAAAAGCAGGGTCGTGTCAAATGGTGCGAAGAAATGCTCAAGAAATTCAATGGAGGTCGTTCAAATTTAGTTTATAACGTCGTTACTGATGACGAAACGTGGATCTATTCGTACGAGCCAGAAAGTAAACAACAATCTACCGTTTGGGTATTTCAAAATGAACCAAAACCAACAAAAGTTGTCCGTTCATGCAGTGCTGCGAAGCAATTGATTGCTTGTTTCTTTGGTTTAACTGGAGATGTAGCAACTAGTGATGCGACGAGTCGCTGTTTTTAAGAATCGAGTCGACTCGAATACTTTTATAAAAGAATCGAGTCTTGACTCGAGTCAAGAGACTCGAGTCCAGATCAAAAGACTCGAGTACTTGGCTGAAAATCGCCGTTTAAAAGAATCGAGTCGACTCGAGTCAATTGACTCGAGTTCAGATAAAAGTACTCGAGTACTCGAATTGAACTCGGGACTCGCCGTTTTAAAGAATGTAATAAACTTGAACTTTTTTATAAAGAAATGCGAGTTTTGACTCGAGTCCACATTAAAAGTTTCGAACATTTAACTGAACCCGGAAATATGAGTACTCATGACGTTACTTTTTTACTGTTAGTAGAATCGATAGATTAAAGGTGCAGTGTTTTTGTTTACATTTTTAACGTTATCAACACTCTATTTTAGATACGTATATCAAAATATGTAAAGTGTAACTTTCAGAAATTTGTTTGAATCAAGAAATTATTAAGAAAAAATTAAACAAGTGCCGATCGGAAACCCAAATGACTGATTCCGTTTGGAACCGCATCAAGATATTTCCTACGCCGACGTTTTGCTCTTCATTGCAGAAGAAATTCGTCAGAGCTGCTGATGGTGTTCTATTGCTTCCCGTCAGTTTCAACGACTAGGAAAAAGCTGCAGCCAGCAATATCAGCCCTGAGGAGGTTCTTCTTCAATCAAGGGCGAAATAACGGCAGTGGAAGAAATAGTAATGACGTGTTTTCAACCGGTAGCCAATTCAATCATGGATGACGGCCGTAGAAGCATTCATGTTAAACTCGCAACGTATTTTTTTAATTAAGAAAGATTCCTAATTCCAACAATTTGTAGTTGTCTTTATTTGGTTTCATACTTTTCATATATTTGAGCTTGAAATTATTAGGGTTTTATTTATTTTTATTAATTTATTTTATAACGTACGGAGGAGCGAGCTTTTCTCTTAATTAGTTTTTGACCAAAACCCTAAAAAAGTTAGTTACGTTTCTTAGTTTCTTCTTTAATCGACACAAAAATGAAATATCCGTAACTTTTACGCGACTAGATTTTTTTAAAATGGTTGTAAATACCAAAATTTAAAACGTAAAATATTACTACAGGTAGTAACTTTTACTTGTTAATTAATTTCACATTAAACTCTTGTAACTTTCTAGTTAGTCTGATTTTACCTAAAGTTTATTCAGAAAAAGTCTTTAATTTGATCTTCTCTATAATGTTAATTTGTTCTAACTGTTAACGTTTTGTCTGTTAATTACAATTAGCTCCTGTTACGCATTAAAAGCTCTTGTTAATGCAAAGGTCTACCAAAATAAATACAAATTTTTTTTAAACTTAAATATCGTAAAAAAATGAAAATGCAAATAAACAAAACAACATAAACATGTACCTATATTTTGAATTAGGAATTAAGTATTTCTTAATCCAAGAAAATATGTAGAGTAAAGTCAGCCTACATACATATATGGAATAGACCGGCTAATATGGAATACCTAGTATTCTTGAAATAATAAGCGCCATCTGTTAAACGACTCTGGCATTAACATGAGCTTCAGTGTTATAGGTCATTACTACAGAGGTTCTTAGCTGGTAAGACTGCATAACTTTACAGTACATGATTTTGTGAATTTATCGTTTTGGAAGTTTTCGCGCGGTACGAGAAAAATGTATTTTGGCGTATTTTTTAAAATAAAATTGTTTTTTTTACACCAAAGTTAGTTTGTTATAGTGTAGATTAGTACAACAGTTGATATTTTACCTTATTAATTCAAAGTATTGCACATTTTCTCTTATTTCATGTCACCCCAACTGACTATTCCATATTATCCGCCATTTTAAATAATATGAAAATGCAGTTTTTTAAATTTGTTTCAGAATTTTCCCCAAAAATATGTATTTCTTAAATTTATTATATACAATCGCTGGAAAACAACATAAAGTATTTTTAATTAAAATATCTGAGTATTTAGTATCTTAGTTCAGAATTTATGATGGCCCAAAGACTGGATATTCCATATATGCCGACTTTACAGTTGAAAGCAGAAAAAGTAGACAAATTACAGTTTCCTATAATTATTCTTTCTGAAAATGGAAGTGATTAAACACGACTTCATAAATAACTTTAAAAAAATTTAAAATCTTTCAAAATTAACAAGTATAAAACTGTAAAATCTGTGAATTTGGCTTTACTCTATAGCATTTTGAGGAAGAATAATTATAGGAAACAGAAATTTGTTTACTTTTTTTTTGTTTTCAACTGTATATTGAACGTTCCGTTTAAAATAACAAAGTTCATTCTATATTTTACTTGATTTACGATCCTCACGTGTTTTCTTTTTTAATATATTCTGGCGGTTCAGATAAATTTAAAATTTTGTAACTATGTAATATTATTTGATATGTCTCATAATAAAGTGTGCAGGCACTGTGTAAAATAAAAAGAAAAACTTATTTACTATGTAATTGCATGTTTAGTTGAATTAAAATTATTTTCTTTAAAAGAAAACAAAATGTAGAATATAGAGCCACAAATTATTCATTAAATGAGTGAGTCTTCAGTTTTTATTTAACAATATTTAACAGCCTTTTCAGTTACAAAAAACTGTACTCCCTTTGAAATTTTAGGACTTATTCATTTTTTATGTAATGTTTTTCATAAAATATAAAAAAAAAAACAATGACCGCCGCCAAGCCGCCCCGATGTCAAGCGTTTGACTGTCACAGTAAGTTATTGCGGCAGTCGACTGTTTTAGCAAAAGCATAGTACTTCTAAAAAGAATGAAACTTGTCAAACGTTAACGCTTATTGCCTACACGCATAATCTCAATTCTAAACTCGGTACTTATTCACTCGTTACCAACTGATGAGGAGGCTCTATAAAGAGAATCCAATCAAATCCAGTCTGACATCGAGTCTACTCGACTCGTTACAGCGCTATTTAATTCTAAATTCGGTACTCGAATTACTTGAATCGAACTGGAGTTGACTCGAGTTTCACTGACTCGGTCTCACTGCAATAATTACTCGAGTAGAACGAATACCTTTGGGACTCGAGTCTGATGACGAGTCTACAAATTCTAAAGTCGATACTCGAGTACTTGTATCGTACTCGAGTCGACTCGAGTACCGCTGACTCGGGTTCACAGAATTAGTTACTCGAGTACAATGAGTACCTTTGAGAATCGAGTCTGATAGCGAGTCTACTCGACTCGTCGCATCACTAGTAGCAACCGTGGCTTTAGAGGATCGAAAAACCGTGAATACTGATTGGCACACTACAATTTGTTTGCCGGAAGACATCGATCAAATAAGAAGAAACAATCGAAATCGACGAATTTTTCTCCATCATGACAACGCCAGCTCTCACTCAGCCCGTCAAACAGTTGATTGTTTGTCTAACAAAAATGTTGAATTAATGACTCATTGTCCATATTCACCTGATTTATCACCTAATGATTTCTTTTGGTTCCCAAATACCAAAAATAAAATGCGTGTTGAGCGATTTTCGTCGGCTGAAGCAGCGGTTGAAACATTCCGGACACTGGTTTCTGAGGTACCATCTTTAGAGTGGAAAACGTGCTTTAGAAATGGGTTTGAGCGTATGCAAAAGTGTATTATTGACGTCAAAGGCGAATACTTCGAAAAACAAGGATACCGTTTACCAAATTTCATATGCGTTTTTTCATACCGTTTCCAGAAACTTTTGCAGCAGCCCACGTAGTTATTACTTTTTCCTCACTAAATCTTTGATGGCTAATAAATTAGTCCAAAGACAGATTCTAGGCTCATCGATGAATTCTGGTAAGGCATTAACCGAGATGGTTTCGACATAAACAAAGAAGAGGGCATGACGAGCCAGTAAGGAGAACAATAAATTGAAGGAGCTAGCAAGGAGAATAAATAAATTGAAGCTATGAATGCGTTTTTTCATGCCGTTTCCAGAAACTTTTCCAGCAGCCCACGTATCATACTCAAAATTACAACAAATTAAAACTCAATTCCTTTAGATGATCATCATGAATTATTAAGAAAATTCCAATCGTAAACCAATGAAATCGTTTTACCATTACTTGAACCGAGGTCTAAATAGATCAGTAATTTTGAAAGCCAATAATTGAGTTTCGCTCATTACACGAACCGAGCTCGAAAAGAAATCAATCATAACTGAACCAATAAGAGTCTTGAGTTTTGTTGTAAGTAATTACTTAGATGGACTGTAACCAAAACGAGTCACTCGTCACATTATGCGTTATTAATTTTTAGTTTAGTTTGGTTTTCGATGTCAATACGTCCTTTCTCCTCTTACTTAATAAAGACCGAGTATTTTCTTTCAACGTTCCGAAGTAAACCTCAAGGTCTCAAAAGGCCCCGGCACCGTACAAATTTCAGGTAAAATATCCGAGAACGTCTTCCTTTTGATTTTGTTCTGTATAGTTGAAAGAAATGCTAAAAAAGAATTATCAAACTGCTACCCGGTCGTCTTTCTTGAGGGCAGATGTGGTTGGCGGTCTCTGTAAGTGCGGCCGATCAGTTTTTTACCGCCGTTTGTCGGCCGGCATATCGAGACTGATGGCTGATTATAGACCACCACACATCACCTGCTGCAGACCACATATTTACATTAATACGGGGTAACTCTACCGAACGCTTCCAAAACGTCATGTGGTTCGTTTTGTGGAAACTTTTTCGTACAACCGACGATCCGGACTGCAAAACAAATTGATTACTCCTCTCGCTCCTTCAACGCTCGACAAAATTCCATACATATTTCACATTTACAAAGCACAAAACGATTTCATTTCTAGATCATACATATTGCTAGTACGACTAATTAAGTTTTTTTTTTCTATGTAGATATATACTAATTTAATGAATCAAAACCAAATCTATCGTCACGAAGCTGGAACAAAATCAAAAAGTTCTAAACCCAAGCAGATACCGTGGAGGAATTGCTGTCTTACGAAGGCACCTCTGACGCTAATTTATTTTCTTAAAGGCAACCACATCATGAGCAACGGACGGTCAACGGTCCAAATATGACATCATGAATTTCGAAGTCCCAGGACCAGTCACAGAGAAACCAAAACAACCACAACTACAAGTATACCAGAGGGTTTCCCTTGCAAGAAAAAACGACAACAAACAAAGAATCTTCGTAAAAAAACACACACAGCAGAGGCAGACTCTTTTTAGCCAAACCAGAAACTGTGAGGTCTGGTTGTTTTATATCTAAACCGTGAAAGACATTTAAGGATTAATTTGAATCCATAAACGATTCTGCAGGGTTGATGTTAAAGAAGTGATTTTTGTAACTAAGGAGATATGTGAGGTCTGGTTACTTTATATCTAAACTGTGAAAGACATTTAAGGATTAATTTGAATCCATAAGCGGTTCTGCAGGGTTGATGTTAAAGAAGTGATTTTTGTGACTAAGGAGATGTATTTCCAGTAAAAAATTTCCAACGCCAAACTTAATAATTTTGGTACATATGTTACCACCAAAAGATTTAAAAGCTAATACTCCTGGATTCCAACCTCGTAATACTGGTAACAGATAGCGTTGTCTTTGGACAACTGGTTGCCACGGCTGAACTTGGTGGAGAATGGGCGGGGTAACTAAATATAAACAAATAGGGCGCCAGGGAATTACCTTCCCAATTGTCAAACACACTTTGATGCTTTCCCAAGGCCTCAATGTGCGCGCTTGAAGTATTCTCAATTTTCTCCAGGAGATTTTTCCTCTCTTGATGCGTTCAAAGTAGGAGATTAACATAAGCAAAACACGTTCAGTGATACGGTGTTTATTAACACACACATACACTAGTTGAACAAAATTTAACAATGTTTAAACTGTAACCTATCAAAACTTTAAATGATAACCATAATACGCGGGATGGACAGATCTGACCTCACAATCGGTGCTCCAAAGACACCACGAAATTTACGTAGACGTTACTTAAATATTAAACTAAGTTACGAACTATTAAATACGTAAGTTGCTTTCGTGTCCGGTAAAATAGTCGGCATGCAATTCGAATCAAAATAATAATGGTATACGTCACTCTTTGTCGCTCAGCTGAGCTCCAGTTCCTGCGAGAAGCGTAAGATGTCACCAGTTGGTAGGCGCCGCTTCGTTCCAAGACGATTTTCAATCAGCAATGCTGCCAACGGCGGTCCAACTCTAGATGTCTGTCTCGCTCTAATGTCGCAACGGAGTCCAGCGATTCAAACACAGGTGCGTTTCGTATTCGAAATGTTCACATACCCATTCGGGAACTGATACCAACGCTCAGTACTAATACTAATGCAATCAGTAACAATAACCAACAACAAACAAACGACTCTGCTACTTAGCAAACTCGTTGGACGTGAACGTATAAACGTTCCACAAGACTCGAGAGAGATATTTGCTTCCGGAAAATCCGTAGAAAAGTGGTTTTGTTTAAACAAACACAAACCGTCGATAGCACTGAATATGCGTCTGCTCTCGCACAAGTCAGAAGCAGGAATGCCCGTAATACACAATGGCCGCTGAAGAAGATGATTTCCGTTTTATAGACTACACAAAATGGCCAAACCAATGGGAAAATTATGACGTC
This sequence comes from Prosopocoilus inquinatus, assembly GCA_036172665.1. Lineage (NCBI taxonomy): Eukaryota > Metazoa > Arthropoda > Insecta > Coleoptera > Lucanidae > Prosopocoilus > Prosopocoilus inquinatus. Next base: position 7,444,648 of record CM069871.1, on the reverse strand, counting down.
AGAAGACGGAGATTAAACACCAATAAGAAATTATTAATTTGAAAGAATCGCTTCCTGCCGCGAATGTTACAGCGTTGCCAGATGACACAACGCCGAGCGTTGCCGGTAGGCGTCCAGTAGCAACGTTGCCAGTTCTTAGCCGAATCGGAAATAAATGCGTAATAGCAAAATCGACTGTAACAACTCCCCCTTCACCAGCAAGGAAATTTTTCCTGAAAGGACAAATTTCAGAAACCCAACGCGAGTCTTCAAAGATGGAAAAGAAAACTGGTGGAGGCGCTACGCCAGGAAACGAAGAGGAGGACAAAAGAAGAATTCCAGTTGAAACACACCATACTGCAACCCGGGACGTGAGATGTTCCAAGTCAAACTTACCAGTAGAGAGGGTAGGAAGTGCTTTCACGAGACCCAGCACTCCAGGCTCTCCCACAATTCGCTTGAAGCAAGAATGTGCCCAACGGAAATCGCTTCGTACTACCCATAGTCACTGCCAGCCGGGTTCAAAGAAATCACAACCGGGTATTGTCACTAACGGGTAAAGTCAAATCTGGGTATAGTCATAATCGGGTTAAAGGGGACCAAAGATCACCCTTCACGATAGAAGAAGAAAAGAAAGAAAAGGTAAAGAGGAAAACAGAAAAGATAAAGAAATCCAAACGGAACACACCATACCACAACCAAGACTTCTCTGAGTTGGATCCAGTAGCGGTACGGCAAAGAGAGAGGGCAAGCAATACCTTCACGAGATACAGTACGCTTGTAAATCCCACACGCTTTGTCGGGTGCTAAGGGATTTCTCAAGGTTGTCCAAGCTGGGCTGATCAATCCGAAAGGAACGAATAGAACAAGAGTAGAAGAAGGAGATAAAATTGAAATAAGGATAGAAAGAGAAGAGAATGTTTCACGATGGATAAATACGTTCTTCTTCACAATCACGAAGCGTGCCAGTCATCACTCATATGCAATGTTCGCAAAGAGAGAGGGCAAGGAAAGTCTTCACGTGATCCAACTTCCTTGTAATTCCCACAACCTTCGCAAACCGCTAGGTGACATCTCACAATCAACGAGACTGATTCAAAGAGTATTATCCATCCAAGAACATCCGAAGATGCTCGATTCCACAGATGTAAAGAGGAATTCCAAGAATCTTTTAGGAGCCTTTTACTCCACGCAGAAGATACGTCGGGCGTATTCTAAGTGACCCAACCCGCAGGTCGAATCAAAAATGAAAAGATAGAAACAACCATAACCTTAGTCATCAGAAGGGCTAGGCTTAAGGTGTGAGCTATGCCACGTACCTGGCAAGATTTTACCATCACAATCCTTCAGCTCGTAAGCGTCTGTGGAAATTCGGCGATTAATGACGAAAGGACCGATAAACTTATCAGCCAGTTTGGCTGCGAAATGCTTAGAAGCGTCCGATAAAACAAAATTCTTTCGCCATACCAACTGATTTGGTTCGAAATCGACTTTACGCCTACGAAGGTCATAACGGCATTTAGACTTTTCATAAGACTTTTGAAGACGTTCCTGAACATCTTGGTACAATCTAGCAAATTTACCAGAACGAGATTGAAAATCAGTTGGGTTTTGCTCAATTTCCACATTTATCTCGTCAGAGTCCGGGGTTTTCTCAGAATTAAGACTACCTTTGAGACACATTTCTCTACCGAAATTCAGGAAATACGGAGTCAATTTAGTAACCTCATGACGTGCAGTTCTCAACGCACAAGCAACCTTCGGTAAAAACAAATCCCATTTACGATGATCTTGGGAAACATAAGAGATCAACATGGTTTTGATAACACGGTTGACCCTCTCAACAGGGTTTGCCTGAGCGTGATAATAAGAAGTGTAAGATGGTCGAACATGATATGACGTCAGAAGATTTCGATATTCACGGGATTTAAACTGGGCTCCGTTATCCGAGATAATAATACGAGGAACTCCAAAAAGTAGAAAAATATTCTCCTCAAGATGTTGAACTATCTTAGGGGTAGTAGCCTTACGAAGAGAGAAGCACATCGTAAATTTACTGAAGCAATCAGTTACCACGAGAATGTATTGGTTGCCTTTCGTCGAACGAGGTAGAGGTCCGATAAGGTCGATGCTTATGACTTCCCAGGGTTTTGAAATTTTTGTGTGCCCACCCATGCGTCCAGCAGGTGCTTTCTGTTCGGGTTTAGCTCGAAGACAAGTCTCACAACGCTGTACATACCTAACCACATCAGAACGCATTTTGGGCCAGTGATAATCTTGGGCAATACGGTTGTAGGTCTTATAAATGCCTAAATGCCCACTAGTGGGAGAGTCATGGCATTGACGTAAGATGTCAAGGCGATTTTCTTTCGGAACGACCTGTTTCCATTGACGATCAGCTTCAATGAGATGGTAATAAGTACATTGGATAAATTTGTACAATTTGTCTCCCTCAACTCGATAGTCCGGAAAATTCAATGGGGAAGTCTTAACCTTACCGAGCAAATTCAAATACCTGGCATCTTTCACATTAGCACAGTCTATGGAGTCAACAATTGGTACAGCACGAGAAAGGGCATCCGGAACGACATGTTCCTTGCCTTTACGGTGAACAACGGTAAAATCATATTGCTGAAGTCGAACACTCCACCTGCATAACCGTCCAGAAGGGTTTTGTAGCCTATTTAACCATAACAAAGAATGATGGTCGGTTATTACTTGAAAGTGACTACCTTCCACATAGGGACGAAGCTTTTCAATAGCCCAAAGCATGGCCAACAATTCCTTTTCACAAGTGGAATATTTTCGCTCAGCTCTAGAGAGCGAACGACTCAGATAGCAGATGACCTTTTCTCCATCCGATTGCTGTTGCGTAAGTACCGCACCAACACCATAGTCTGAAGCGTCAGTTTGGATGACAAACTCTCTTGTGAAATCCGGGCATGAAAGTACAGGAGCAGAAACCAGATGCTCACGAATTTTCTCCCACGCCTCATCACAAGTTGTATCCCATCGGTATTTAGAATTCTTACGAAGTAGGTTCGAAAGGGGTGCAATAATCGTTGAAAAGTTCGGGATAAAACGTCGATACCAACTTGCCATACCCATGAGTCTGCGAACTTCCGTGACAGTACTAGGCTTAGGAATTTTTAGGATAGCCTCAACCTTTTCAGGATCTACACGAAGACCAGTATTGTCAACAACATAGCCCAAATACTTCAGTTCATTACGACAAAAATGACATTTATCCTTACCAAGAGTTAAACCTGCGTCAACTAATTTCTTATGAACTTCGGCTAATACTTCCAGATGTTTCTCGAAAGTCTGAGTTACAATAATGATGTCATCAAGATAAACAAATACATGGGGTTCCAAATCTGCACCTATGACACGGTCCATAAACCTTTGAAAAGTTGCCAGAGCGTTATGCAAACCAAAGGGCATGCGTCGAAATTGGAATAAACCACGATTTGGTACCGTGAAAGCGGTGTATTGACGAGATTCCTCAGCGACAGGTATTTGCCAATAAGCAGACTTGATATCTAGAGACGTGAGGTATTTAGCGTCTCGAAGTTTATCTAAAGTAGCCGATACATAGGGCAAAGGATAAGCATCCTTAGTCGTAACCTGGTTAAGTTTTCTAAAATCGACACAAAATCGTACCGAACCATCCTTTTTGGGGACCAAGAGTATTGGAGATGACCAAGCGGAGTTTGACCGTTCCACAATTCCTAATTCGATCATTTTGTCAAGTTCTTTATTGACCATCGCTTGTCTAGCAGGGGATATCGGATAGTATCGTTGCTTGATGGGGGCACTTTCCGTCTTGATGACATGCTCAACCAAACTAGTGCAACCTAATTCCTTTTCGTCGACGTTATGGAAAAGTTTCGTAACCATTTCGTCAAGTTGGCACTGTTGTTGAGGATTGAGATCAGAGCGAGATGTAATATGCTCGATGGAACAGATGTCCTCATTACGAAAGGTCCACTCACCAGATCTTAAGTCGGGGACTATACCCATCAATCTCCAGAAATCTGCACCCAAAATCAATTTATGAGGCAGGTCAGGTACAACAAGAATGTCGATAATCTTAACGCGATCCCTTAACCTAATCGGGGTAGTAATACTTCCAGGGCTCAAACAAGGTTGACCGTTAGCGACAGTGCAAGTTCTTTGATGCTTAATGAAAGGGAGGCCGAACGCCTTAAGAATTTCCCATCCAGGCCCACCGATTATTGTGCAGGAAGCACCAGAGTCCAACAAACCTGAGAATTTTATGCCAAAAATCGTTACTTCTAAATAGGGTCTTTCATCGCCTACCGCGTTAGATAAAACATAATCAAGGCATGTCAAGATATGAGAAGGGGTGGTCGGTTTTGATAGTCGAAAGCATCGCACTAGACGACCATCTAATGCGGAACTGAGAAGTTTTTTGAACACTTAGGGCAAGTTCGGGTTGTCTCATTAGGCTTGCCACAACGGAAACAGTGTTTCTGAACAGGTATAGTACAGCTGGCCGAAAAATGGCCTACCTTTTTGCAGTTCCAACATCTTTTGACTGTGTCCCTGGTTTGTCCAGATGGTTTTGGGCTAGAATCAACCGCGTTACATTGAGCAGGGTCAGAAGGTATCGCGCTGACATAAGCTAAATCCGGTTCTAGAGAATGTCCTTTACGTGAAGGAGGTACATATGACTCAACGGCAACCTTTCGTACTTCCAATTGCCTACCCAGCTTCAGTAACTGTTCAATGGAATTTATTTCGATCAGTCCTAATTGATTTTGGTAGTAAGGGACCAGATTTTTGAGAAGGATCTTAATCTGTACGTGTTCAGGCACATGAGTATTCAAACGATTAAATAGATTGGTCATAATTGAGACATACATTCCGATAGATTCGTCATGACCTTGCGTACGACGCTTAATCTCTTCGAAAAGACGATCATCAAAATCAGGGGATTGAAATTCCTCACGCATAAGTCGCACTAAGTCTTGCCAAGACTGGCAGCGATGTCGATTTGCACGAAACCAAATGAGTGCTTTGCCACGGAATAAATCAGAAGCTGAGATTAGTAAAGTTGTCTCCGAGACGTTACGCGAAATGCAAAGTTCCTCAACTCGCTCTAAGAAAGCGTTAAGCGACACGTGTTTGTTGTCACCAGAGTATACAAGGTTCCATTTAGATACCGGGACCGACTTTAAATCGCTTGGCTTGGTATGCGCATGATCAAGATTAAAACTGCGTCTAGGATTTTCACCAATTGGACTTGACGAAAGAAAAAGCGTGTTACATGCACCAGACGAATTTGGTGGAGGCGCTTGAACTACGGGTGCAGGCACGGGTCTAAGATCGTTGTCAATTTCCATGTCTAAATTCCTGTTGTCATCGTTACTATGCATGCTCAAAGCTGTTACGTCACTATGACTTGGACTTAAATTAGGCGAAGACAGTTTTAGTCGCAGCGCATTAGCTTTCGCTTGAAATTGCATATTTAGTTTGTCTAATTCGGTTTTAATTTGACTGCTCGCATTTATTTCTGAGTCCGTGATAGCTAGACACCGATTTACTCGAGCAAAAGCATGTGCGAGCTTTGAAGAAGTCTTTTCATAATAATAGTTAGTCGTAGTCCGGGTTAATGATTCAATAAGCGCACGTATTTCTATTACTTTCGATTGCAAGGCTGCGAAATCATCAACGAAGGGCACTGAATATTCTACGGTAGTGAGACGCGATTCACTCTCTGCATGCAATAGATTCTTTAGTAATTCGGCTTTCTGCGAAACGTTTCCACCGTCAGTGATTCCACGCACAAGCAACTCATATGTCAGTTCTTCGGAACTAAGTCTGTCAAAGCGCACTTTAATATCCATGTTTTGCTATGTCCCAATAAATCTACCCTGAACGCAATTCTAAAGTGAGTAAAGTTAACAAAAGCCCCACTACTTGGGCGTCATTTACTGTTACCACCAAAAGATTTAAAAGCTAATACTCCTGGATTCCAACCTCGTAATACTGGTAACAGATAGCGTTGTCTTTGGACAACTGGTTGCCACGGCTGAACTTGGTGGAGAATGGGCGGGGTAACTAAATATAAACAAATAGGGCGCCAGGGAATTACCTTCCCAATTGTCAAACACACTTTGATGCTTTCCCAAGGCCTCAATGTGCGCGCTTGAAGTATTCTCAATTTTCTCCAGGAGATTTTTCCTCTCTTGATGCGTTCAAAGTAGGAGATTAACATAAGCAAAACACGTTCAGTGATACGGTGTTTATTAACACACACATACACTAGTTGAACAAAATTTAACAATGTTTAAACTGTAACCTATCAAAACTTTAAATGATAACCATAATACGCGGGATGGACAGATCTGACCTCACAATCGGTGCTCCAAAGACACCACGAAATTTACGTAGACGTTACTTAAATATTAAACTAAGTTACGAACTATTAAATACGTAAGTTGCTTTCGTGTCCGGTAAAATAGTCGGCATGCAATTCGAATCAAAATAATAATGGTATACGTCACTCTTTGTCGCTCAGCTGAGCTCCAGTTCCTGCGAGAAGCGTAAGATGTCACCAGTTGGTAGGCGCCGCTTCGTTCCAAGACGATTTTCAATCAGCAATGCTGCCAACGGCGGTCCAACTCTAGATGTCTGTCTCGCTCTAATGTCGCAACGGAGTCCAGCGATTCAAACACAGGTGCGTTTCGTATTCGAAATGTTCACATACCCATTCGGGAACTGATACCAACGCTCAGTACTAATACTAATGCAATCAGTAACAATAACCAACAACAAACAAACGACTCTGCTACTTAGCAAACTCGTTGGACGTGAACGTATAAACGTTCCACAAGACTCGAGAGAGATATTTGCTTCCGGAAAATCCGTAGAAAAGTGGTTTTGTTTAAACAAACACAAACCGTCGATAGCACTGAATATGCGTCTGCTCTCGCACAAGTCAGAAGCAGGAATGCCCGTAATACACAATGGCCGCTGAAGAAGATGATTTCCGTTTTATAGACTACACAAAATGGCCAAACCAATGGGAAAATTATGACGTCAGAAGACGGAGATTAAACACCAATAAGAAATTATTAATTTGAAAGAATCGCTTCCTGCCGCGAATGTTACAGCGTTGCCAGATGACACAACGCCGAGCGTTGCCGGTAGGCGTCCAGTAGCAACGTTGCCAGTTCTTAGCCGAATCGGAAATAAATGCGTAATAGCAAAATCGACTGTAACACATACACGATTTCTAGGGCGGTTTAAAAAAAAAAAAAACACGAGCAGTTCCGCGTCGTCAGTCATTAGACTCAATTTAGCCTCAAATTCGAAGCACAAACGTCATTCATTTATAACCACACTCTGATATACAGGGTGTTACACCCTAGGATATTCCATGTTAATTTAAAGACGGCTTCGTATAATGGTTTACTGCAAAATTTCTTTTAGTTTTTTTTTTTAAGTGTGTAGCTTGAGAATTTTTCATTTGTTCAGTGTCACGATATTTTGAAAAGACCAAATTTATCAAATTCGATTTATACTAAGCTATAAGCACGGCCTTGATCGGTGAATATCTTTGCTTAGATTTATCAATGATCTGACCATGCTGATGGTTTGGTATACATAAATTGAATTGGGTTACTGAATCTTTTAAAATACTTTGACACTGATTTCCTACCTTTAATACTTTTTTTATTTCAGGTGGATTTCTTCATCTCATCAATGATTTTGAAAACTTGACAGATGATTGATAAATATAGACAGAAATATTCACTGATCAAGGTCGTGTTGATGGTTTTATATGTCAGTTCGGTTACTGATGCCCGATTTCTTCACTTCCCGATAAATTTATCTGCCAGGTATTATCCTTGGAAACCTTTGTATCGATAATAGTTTCCGAGGATACTACCTGGCAGATAAATTTATCTGTAGGTGAAGAAATCCAAATCGTTTTAAAATATTTTTACACTGAGCAAATGAAGGAAAATTCTCAAGCTGCACAGACAGATTCATCTTGAAGAGTACTTTAAAAAACCTAAATGGAATTTTGCTGTAAAATAATTAGGGAAGCCAAATAGTCGGACTATGTTACATTCATCAGTGCAGCACCCTGTATAATAATACTTTGCCGATTTAAAAAAAAATCGTTGTCAAATACATACATAAATCAATAATTCGTTTTATTTTTAATCAATTATTATTTGAGCCAGTTACATCTGGTTATGGAAATTGTGCGTTGCAGAAAACAAAAGAAACAAACAAATAACACAGCAATACGATTATAAAAAAAAAGATTGTCACAATATGTAATTTTTAATAATAAGAGATTAATCTTAAATTAGTTTATAATCAAGCGATTACGTAAGCGAACAAATCGAGACACAGATGATTTTGCATTAAAAATTATTTACATTTAATATTAGATAAGTATTAGAATGACATACTACATGAAGTTACGATTCTTGTTGAATATAATCCTGTTTGTAGCCTACGTTATTTTTTTAAGAGCCAGTGAAAATTGGTGAATTTCCTTCACAAAATAATGTTTTTGCCCCTGAAACTTACAGGCCAAAAAAAGGCATACATGTTTTTATTTCTTTGGATCTTATTCTCATTTTTTTTTGTGGTGGGTCTTAAATCACTGACTTGTCAAGATCTCACGAGCGGGAGTGTATTTTGTACGAGCAAGTATTCCATTGCTTTGTTACAAAGCAAACCTCCTCGCCTTTGAAGGGGGGGAAGTCTCGAGTTGTATCTTCGACGCTCAAGCGCACCTGAAGTGAATACAAACCATTACTCAAGAATTAATTCGAGCGTGATTGGGACCCGCGACCTTGCGATTACAAGGTCAGTCCCCTTTTCACTGGACCGTTCAAGCGTTACAACCCTATTTTTGTTTGTATCTTGTCATTTCCATTTCGATTCTAATTACTTTGAATCTTCTTGCATTATCCACTCATTCGTTATCATTTCCATTTGGTCTGACAACATTGCCCAACAAACTTACAGTTTTTTTATAGTCCTATCTGTTACCAAACTAACAGAAAAGTAGTTTTTGGACATGAATTTAGATGTCACTTTCGTTTCCCTAATTTGCTTGACTTTTTTGCAAACTTCCTCTTTTTTGGATCTTTGTAACTTTAAGCACAGGGTGATGGTTTGTGGAGGTTTTCAAGTAAGCAATCACTCTTTTATATCCAAATCATACTTGGCTGATACTTATTTATAGGCTTTTTGAACCATTAAATATCAGAATGATTGTGTTTTGAAACGTGAATGTTCAAAGTGGCAAGTTGATATAAAATCCTGAATTCAAAAAAGTGTCGTACTAAAATTTGATTAAGCAACGCGTTCATACCTTAATGCTTTTCCAAGAGATAGATTTCTATCCTCAGTATATTTAGTTACTAACCCCACAAAGTAAAACGAAAATTTTTGCAACTTGAACCAATCTATAAGTTCTTCCATTTAGAGCGCCAGAGCTTTCAAATGCGACACCATGATAACTACAAGTGATCATCCTTTAATCTTTATTTTATTTTGAAGAATAATGGATGGCATTAAGTTTTAAAAACAAAATCGTTTAAATGCCTTTCTCAACTTCGTCTGATTAAACGCATCTTAAAGGCCCAATTTGCGACTATTCTTGCACACATATTGCGTCGTATATTTGTAATGTTGTATTGAAAGTTGTGGAAAAGGAATTGTTTGTGGCTTATTTTTGCAAAAATTATGTTTGTTTACAAACCCATTGAGCCAGAAATGTGCTTATAATCGGAAAACAATATCTTTTCTGCAAAAACTAGGATCGACCTTCAACCGCTCGAGAGCCGTTGGCTTCAAATCTTTGAGTGATTTGATCTTTATAAGTCTTCAAATGGAGATCTCCATGGAAACTGAAAACTTGCCACAATGTACTGAGTTCATTTGTTATCAAGATTTGTCATTTACATTCCAAATCTATCTTGTTTTTGGCATTAAAGTGCTGACGCACTAACTGAAAAACCCTTTAGTTTCCAATGGTGATGACAGAACTTGGTCTTCTAAATATTTGTTAAAATATTGCGTCGATAGGACGACAAGAAGTCCTTGGATTAAATTTCTCCCCCAAAAGCAATAAGGTCCAATTTTACAAATGAGGTTCAACTTTGAGCTAAGGTTTAAACCCTTATTATTATTTCAACAATTGTTGTGAAAGGTTTAAACTTCGGCTCAAAGTTAAACCATGATTGTAAAACTGGGCCTAAGAGATTTAGTAATATAAAGCCACCTTTTATCGCTAAAGCTTCATAAGCTTCGTTCCGGGACTCACGTCATCATTTTTTGAAAGGTAAAGTATTTTTTTAATGTTCTTATTATTAAAAGGCATTTCAAAAAAAAAATACCTGTGATGAGCAATTTCAATTTTTTCTTTGATAATAAAAATGTCGTCGAACGATGATTTCTTAAAAATAATAATCTTCCTGTATTTCTTCTTCTTCCTTCTTAATAGACTATGGTTTAAAGGCTGTTTTAGAATGCCTTATTTCTTGTACATGTACAAAATTTGGTCCTATTGTTACAATAAAATTTGTAATTGAAGTTGGTTCTTGTCCGATGAAAATTGTAAGTACAATTTTTTTTTTAATCTCGAAACGTACAGAATTATGACGAAGCTATAAGTCTATAGCGAAACGTCGAGTGTTTTTTGCAAGGAAGAGAAAACGTCAATTAAAAAGAGAAGACGAACAGTGACAGGAAGAGATGGTGAAAAAAAAAAATTTAAATGAACATCAGCAGTGGTTAGCAACAAAAGAACGTTGGCTGAAGAAGAGCAATAACAGAAGTTAAAAATAAAATTTATTTGAACATTTCTTTGAAATAACTTTGATAAGGTTGTTTTGTAAAGAAGAAGAATAGAAAAGAATAGTGATTGGAAGTCGCATTGGAAAAAAAGTTGATTGAATATCAACAATGGAAACGAAAAGAAGAAGAAGAAGAAGAACGGCAGAAGTAGTCTCGAGGAAGACCTTTCGTAATAAAAGACGAAACGTAAGAAGAAAAAGTCGACATTTTTTTGATAACTTGATGACAAAGAAGACGAAAATATTAGCAAAAATAGAAGAAGAGTACCGACAGGATATCCCAATGGTAAAAAAATATTTAACTGAAAATCAGCAATGGCAAGGAAAAGAAGAAGAATAGCAAAAGTAGTCTCGAGGAAGTCGTTTCGTAATAAAGGCCAAAACGTTGGCATCGTTAAGAAGAAGAACAAGTGAACAGAACTTTTAAACAAGATTAATTTGGACATTATGTTGTAACAACTCTGATAATGGTGTTCTGTGAAGGAAGAAAAAAATATCAAAAAATGGAAGGATAGTGACTTGGAAAAAATATTTAATTCAACAGAATAAAATTAAACAAAAGAAAAGTAAAACCGCTTACCCTGAGAATTTTCTTTTATAAGGAGGAACGAAACGTTAGCAGAAGAAGAAATTATAAAGGAAATATATTTGGAAGTTTGGATTACGTCTTCTTTTTTTATAAGTACCAATTTTTCTTTATGAAAAATTTATTTTTTCTATTGAGTTAAATTTTGGTTGTGAAGTCCTTTCACAAATTATGTTAGACAGAGGAACTTGGTCATCACTGATCCAAAAGAAAATTATTTTAACTGTTTTGTGCAGTATTTTAACTTCCTTTATCATCTCTTTCGTGGCATTCCTTTTTCTTTCTTCTTTAATATTTCTTTAAACTTGTTATCTGGGTCAATTTCTTCAATTAATCTTTCATTTCATATCTTTTGCTACTTTCTCTATGGCTTCTCTTTTTTCAGCAATTTTGATTTTTAAATGATCAGTCCATTCACAGTAACTTCTGCTTTTTTGAACTTTCCTTCTTGCCTAACTTCCTTTCTTGCTTTGTTGTCATGGTGCCACTTTCGTGATACTTCTTTTTCTTTCTACTTCAGAATTTTTTCGTACTTCTTATATTTACCTTTCTTTTCGTTTCCTTTTTCTTCTTTTCAGTATAGAAGGAAAGTTATGGAAAGCAGATATTGATATTAGGGGATCGGCCATTTGAAAGTCAGAATTGTAATAAAATTTGTAATTTGGAAATTTGTAGTTTTGCGCAGTCATGCCCAATTTTTAGTGAAGGATATTTTGTATGCGCGCGGAAGGCGAAACGTGTCGGTAAACGGGGCCATGTATGGGCCTGGTGATATATGTGGTGGCCGCGGTGTGTTGCTGGACATGAGTTACAGGGCGTCTGCAGAATATGACCTGAGATGGTATGTTCTGGCAGAAGTGTTAGGGTGGTACATTCTCACGATTGGCAATGCGGTTTGAGGGTCATGAGTCATGAGTTATGCGGAGGTATTCTGGGAGCAGAATATTGTCCGGGACGCGATCCGGGGCGTTGACCAGAGAATGCTACCGTGCACCAGCATACGGTATCGGGGCTATTGCCGCGGTGTGCAAGCAGCGCACGGTACCCGCAAGGCAATTAGCTGTATTCTGCATTCTTTGTGAGTGGGAATTCGGTTGACTGCATTCCTGACCAGGTGATAGCTTTGAGATCTCCAGAGAGGTCTGACATGATGATGTTATTGAACTGGTACGGAGTGGTGCTTGACACTCACGCAGTCGGTGCATCAACTGATCCTGAGAACGTTTGCTCGGTAGGCAAGGTATGCTAATATCCATCGAGAGGGGTGGGTTTTGTATCCACTGGTGAATGTGAGGGGTAATGCGTGCGAAGATAAGAAGTCAACGTGCGAGGTTAACTTCCCCAGTGTTCAATATCATCATGAGGGAGCTACAACTTCTAGATTCGCTGCTGGAGCAGGTGGGGCCGGGAAAACGGCCCCGGTAAGTGGAATGTTCCATTTTACTGAATAGATACTCGTAAAGGGTTACTTATAATTTGCGTGGTCCTTATCGAATTGGAATGCGATGCCCGGAAGCTAAGACGTTTACCTTCAGCGCCTGTTGCGGTCAGGGAAGCGAGAAAGAAAGAAAGAAAGAACATTAGAAATGAGAGACCTAACCAATGGTGAGTGAACGTTTATTGTAACTCCGTCCTCGGATAGTTTTGCTTGTCTACAACATTTAAACAAAAAAAAAATCTCGCCAACGCTTCTATGAAGGTTTTAAATGTATTATGAACGTGATACGTGATGATGAAACAAAAAAGAAAAACAAGAGCGTCTTATACACAGTGACCGGAGTGTTAACCGTTTTCGAAAAACGAAAAAGAACATTAACGAAAAATCGATGATTTATATAGCAGCTTGATGGGTATTATGCTCGGACGATTTAAATGTTCACGATTAGTAACGGTCACAGTGTTATTGTGCTTCGTAGGATATTCATTTAAATTAGACAGGGGGGGAAAAGAGTAGAGTTTTGAGTTGCGAAACGGTAAATTGTGCACGTAGCAGTGCGAGGAAAACCGTGGTGAACTGAAATCTGTAAATCATACGAGATAATCTAGGATAATAGCGGCGTAATAAAATAATCACGTTACGAGATGAAAGGCGCTTTACAATTAACTTTACCTTTTAATCCCGTAAAAACGCTGTAAAGTTATAATTGAGCGTACTTAATAAATAATTCGATGTAATCGATTCATGAAAAGATAATTGTGGCGTGCAGGCATGTGGAGAGCTCAGACCAACACACTTGTTTGCAGCTTACTTCTGAATCTTCATGTTACCATCTCTCTCTCTGATGGCTGTGCTCGAGAGAGAGCGAGAGAGAGGCGATTTAAAGCACAGAAATAAAATAAAGAGCATATAAGATATAAAAGAAAGAAGAGATTGTCTAGAGGAACCTGTTCATTTCTGGACAAAGAAGTCCGCAAACGTTTGATCACGGTTACGGCGGATTAATTTTAATTGTCCGTAAAAAGTGGTTTCTCCAGTAAAGGTCGTCCGTATTTACTCAGTTCATGTTTCGGGGATATGAGAAACCATTACGTAACAACAAAATTAGTAACAAGCATACCCAGAGCATGATTATTAAAATATCACCTACACACCTAATCGACCTTCGCCGTCCAAAAACGAAAAGCCTTTTGTGTGGTTGTTATCATCATAAATAGGTATTCGTTTGGATCTGAATTCCTTGAGATGACCAAATGAGTAATGCGCGAAGTGTAAGTGGAATTGATGTTTATAACTCGTGATGGGACTATAAAATGTCAAATGTTTTTTATGTCGGTGTTTGTCTGGACTTTGTCTGTTTTATAAATCGACCCCTCCCCCTCCGTCTTTCTTTCATTGCTCGTGTGATGCACACACACACATACGAACGCATAAATTTTAATTAAATAATTTACTTTTGAAACTTATCGACCAAAATAAGCGGAGCATCGCAGGTCATTGCATCACTATTTAATTCCAACTTACTATTTTATTAACTAACCAACCGGTCGGCGGTGAACTTGAACTCACAGACATACAATGATAAGGCACTTTTAATTCAACATCAAAAACTCTTTGTGTAAACTCGACAAACGAATAATAACCTCTCGGTGCAATTTGTTAATTTATTGTAATTTGTTATTTTAAGCAAGGAATCTTAATCGTAATTTTTTTAAAGTAATTTATCTATTCTTAGTATTTAACTCCTGGTTTTCACTTTCTTGTACCTACTCGATTTTATTTATTTTTATTTTTTCATCATCTCTCGCTTCTAATTGCTTCAAATTCCATTCAACCATTGTTAACATAATTATTTAATCTTTAGGTTCTTCGATTTCCTCTGATTTTTTTAAATAAATGTTGAGTCTCTATTCACGCGTCTTGACTTAAAAATTCTTTTTTGCGTTCATTCTGTGCTCGTCTTGCCTTTCATTAAATGGTGGCAGCGGAGAGATCGTCCTGGCCTGATCTTTTTTAAGGAATGGGAATGTTTTAATTTATTAATTAAAACATTTAATTTATTAATTAAAACATTCCCATTCCTTAAAAAAGATCAGGCCAGGACGATTTCCTCTGATTTTTTAAATAAATGTTTTAATTAATAAATTAAATGTTTTAATTAATAAATTAAAACAATCCCATTCCTTAAAAAAGATCAGGCCAGGACGATCTCTCCGCTGCCACCATTTAATGAAAGGCAAGACGAGCACAGAATGAACGCAAAAAGGAATTTTTAAGTCAAGACGCGTGAATAGAGACTCAACATTTATTTAAAAAATCGGAGGAAATCGTCCTGGCCTGATCTTTTTTAAGGAATGAGAATGTTTTAATTAATAAATTAGCGCGATGTGTTTATTTTAAAACTGATCCAAAGAGCTACCAAGGGAAAAAGGGGTAACTGCGTGTCAAATAATAATAAATAAATAATGTTCTGTTTACGGACAACCCTCTTACATAAATGGTGGCAGTTCGGTGGGATTTAATACTGACAAAATCCTCATCCAACAGTAGGCCACTTATATTAAGTGGTGACAGCGTAGAGACTGTGTGACTTTTTAAAGATTTTTTTTTAAATTAATAATAGAAGACTTACAAATAATAAATAAATTTGAACTAAACATTGTACAGTGACAAACATAGAAAATAGGACACTATTTTTTCCTTGATAGCTTTAATTGCCATTTTTTTGGTTTATGGTGTGTGACCCACAAAATTTTTTTTAATCATTGGCCTTGAACAAGAGAGTCATGTCTGATACTGTGTGTCCCAAAGAACTTTTTCTCATCATTGGCCTTGAACGAGAGAGAAATACGTAACAGTCATGTCTGATATTAATTCTTCTTGGTTAGGTTAACAGCAGTGTTTGAAGTGAATATAACTGCGACATACGTAATTTATTCCACAGCCAACTAAGAAAAACATTTCTGTGGCTCATAACAGTCAAACTCTAATAATTTCAATAAAAGTTTTTAAAACATTTCATATCATAGACGTACCCGCCTGTACTTTAATGAGCTTAATAAAAGTTTAAAAAATAATTAAGAAATGGTCCTAATTACAAAGAGAGATACAACAAAAGTTGTTGTCGATCACATAATAATTAATTCAAATAAACTCGAATAAAACAAGGAAAAAAAAATTGATCAATTGATTATCAAAAGAAAACAACGTCAAATCTAACAAAACGAAAGCAAAATATGATCGTCAATGAAGATGAAAATGTGTAAAACTAACAAGTCAAATCGAAAGTTGACAATCAATCCAAAATTTAATCTGTAAATATTAAAAAAAAAGACCTTGATAAAATCAAATCAAATCAAATCGAAGGGAAGAGGGAAAAAATTGCAATGTAAAATAAAATGAACTCAAATTGAATATTCAAAAAAAAAACAATAGTTAATCAATTGATAGTTAAAAAATAAAAATCATATCAAATAAATCAAACAAAAAAAAAACAAAAGTTGATCAATTCACAGACGAAAATAAAAATTATATAAAACCAACAATTTGATTTAAGAATTGATGAACTTTATCATAAGAAAAAATTTTATCTCTAAATATTAAAAATAGAACGAAGTCGAATCACCCAAAAGAGAAAACAAAAACGCGGCGATCAAACGACGGGATTAAAATGTAAAACAAACTCAAATCGAGACGATCGGTAAATAGAAAAAATAAAATCATGTCAAATATAATCAAACCAATGAACAACCGAAACAAAAGATGATAAAATGAGAAAAAAAATAATATCAAATGAAATGAAATCGAATAAAAGAAAAAACAAAGATCGATTAATGGATTATATTAAAAATCGAGGTCAAGGTCAAATGAGGAATTAAAAAAAAAACCAAAAGACGATCGGTGATGAAGATAAAACGATAGTAAAAATGCCATAACACTAACAACAAGTCAAATTGAATTAAATAATTAAACTCTGTCTTATTTTCACTTCTTTGTCAATTTAATTAGTTTTGGATTTTAACATTGTCGTCGTCGTCAATATAGATGACGTTTTAATCGAAGTTGTAATACTACAATCTCCTCAGTTAATTAATGCGACGAATATCCAAAAAAAATCATCAAAACACAAGTAAACATGACTAGATTAAACAAGAATTCAGAAGAATTGGGAAAAGAATTGAATGAATTCGTGGGAAAACGAAAGTCAAAAACGTTCTCGAAGAGGAAGGAACGAGAACAACGAAGTATTTCAAAGTAGAAGGCTTATGAAAGCTTAGCCCAGAAAGGAAACTAGAATCAGGGATGGTCAGAGGTAGGCACCACTGGGCAAGACCTTACTTGGGCTGATTGAGTACCAAGAGGAAGAAGATGAAGATCCGAAGGTTGCCCCAAATCCATGTCATAGATACCAAGAGGTTTTTTCTATTCCATCTACGACATTAATTTTGATTGTGGTTGTACATATTGGTACGTCCTAATTTTATTTGAACGAGCTCCAAAGTAATCTTTTTGGACTAATCAGAAACGATTCGAAGGATTGTCTTTTCGTGATGCCCATTATATTAACTTTTGTGCTTTAAATTAATTAAAAATACACCAAAACATCGATTCTTATGAGCTGTTTGGAAGTCCCTCGACATCGTCAAGGAGCATCATCCTAATTTATTTATTCTTGAACTTCTATGTAAAAGAATATTTTTAATAAAACGAGTGATTTTCAAATAGCCGATGGCAGAAGAAATCAGTTCAAGAAACTTCAGGAAATCTAATAAAGGTTTATGGCAATTAGGAATAGGGGTATTTAAAAATGTAGAATTTCCAATGAAGAAAGGCAACAATCTCGATAAGCATCTTGCCTGGCTGTGATAGTGATCGTTGCAGTTCTTCTGAATTTTGGACAGCATGATTTCACTACTTATGCAAATTTATAGTTATTTTCGGGAAGAAAGTTAACAGTGTTGAAGTTATTTATTTTAGAAGTTTACAATTTAAGAAAGTTTATGCATTCTCGGGATATCTCTGAAGCACTAGCATATTTGTTTACGTTATTAGTTTGGTAATATGATATGGGGGCGTGTTTAGTCTTGGCAGCAAAGAAACGGCAGAGACGGCAGTCTCCCGAGGGATAGCGCGGAAGGCGAAACGTGTCGGTAAACGGGGCCACGGAAGGGCTTGGTGATATATGTGGTGTCCGCGGTGTGTTGCCGGACATGAGATAGAGGGTGTCTGCAGAATATGACCTGAGATGGTATGTTCTGGCAGAAGTGTTAGGGCGGTACATTCTCACGATTGGCAATGCGGTTTAAGGGTCATGAGTCATGAGTTATGCGGAGGTATTCTGGTAGCAGAATATTGTCCGGGGCGCGATCCGGGGCGTTGACCAGAGAATGGTATCGTGCACCATCATACGGTATCGGGGCTCTTGCCGCGGCGTGCAAGCAGCGCACGGTACCGGCAAAGCAATTAGCTGTATTCTGCATTCTTTGTGAGTGGGAATTCGGTTGATTTCATTCCTGAGCAGGTAATAGCATTGAGCTATCCAGAAAGGTCTGACATGATGATGTTATTGGACTAGTACGGAGTGGTGCTTGACACTCACGCAGTCGGTGCATCAACTGATCCTGAGAACGTATGCTCGGGAAGCAAGGTTTGCTAATATCCATCGGGAGGGGTGGGTTTTGTATCCACAGGTGAATGTGGGAGGTAAAGTATGCGAAGATAAGAAGTCAACGTGCGAGGATGACTTCCTCAGTGTCCAATATCATCATGAGGGAGCTACAGCTTCTAGATTCGTCGCTGGAGCAGGTGGGGCCGGGAAAACGGCCCCGGTAAGTGGAATGTTCCATTTTACTTAATAGATACTCGCAAAGGGTTACTTATAATTTGCATGGTCCTTATCGAATTGGAATGCGATGCCCGAAGGCTAAGACGTTTACCTTCAGCGCCTGTTGCGGTCAGGGAAGCGAGAAAGAAAGAAAAAAAGAACATTAGAAATGAGAGACCTAACCAATGGTGAGTGAACGTTTATTGTAACTCCGTCCTCGGATAGTTTTGCTTGTCTATAACATTTAAACAAGACAAAATCTAGCCAACAACAGAATGAGGGAAATCGTATTTCTTCCTAGGACCAAGTAATTCCCATTTTTCTGCTGAATTCAATAAAATAAGACCCTCGAGAACACACAGGTTGTGTTATTTAAGTGTTATAGTGCTGGTATGAGGAACGAAGTCTTTAGAATGTTGTTGAAAGTCCCAGAATATGTAGCACAAGTATAATTAGATTACATTTGTTGGTTTAAAAGACACTACATTTAATACGTTTATAATGAAATTCGTAAATACAGTGTTTTTCTTCTGGGAAACTCCCAATTTGTCAAATGACTTTCCTATTTGACATACGACTTGATAGTTCAGAAACTGGAAAATTGAGAAACACAATCGACGAAAGGGGAAAACCAAAAGAAAAATATTGTACACCTAAATGTAATTGGAGCTCAAATTGGAGATGTGTCGTAAGCAATTTCATTATCAATTATTAGTCGTCGTTTCAAAATATATATTTTTCTTTGATTTGTGTGTTTCGACAACTATTTTTTGTGAGTATAATAAAGAAGAGCAAACTATAAATAAAAATATTTCAATAGTAATAGTAAGGTGTGCTCCGTACTTTAGATAAAGATCACATGAAATACGAAGCCTTAACTGTTTACTCTTTTTTTTTTCGTCTCTTAGACGAACATTCACGCTTTCACATTGTTTGTATTAAGAGAGTTGTGTTATTACGTCCTCGTGTCCTTGTACCGAACGAAGTGTTGTACTGTTATCCAACAGTAAAAACAATTACGTGAAATTAAAATTATTTATAAATATGCATAAATTGTTCGATGTATCCTGCGAACCGTTAAGGAAAAACGCCGTGGAGTTTTGTAAAAATCAGTCTAACAAGAATGTTCAGCGTGCAGTAATATATTCTCTAATCTGCATCGTCAATAACCACCACATAGTTACTTGTTCGTCTTGCATTTGTCATGATGAGACAGAGCAAAAGTGCCATCCGTCCTCTTTCCATGCATGGGCATTTTGTGATCGACCTCTTTCTATTCAACCTGACAACACAGCACTCCTACGAGCTTGATATCTGTAGTCAGGCTCAAAAAAACAACAAGCTTGAGTTATGCAGTGATCAGTCCTAGCTGTGCTCGCTTCTGCTTTTCTCTGTATCGATCCTAACTTCACTTAGCATCGTATTCCTCTCTACCTTCTCTGCAGTCAGGATACCTCGAAATGTTATCTTTGTTTAACTTAGAGATCTGAATTATGTAGGGTAAGGTGCGCTGGCTCTGTGCGGAAACTTTTGGAACCTCTGCTCCATATAGTTACGTGATGCAAGTAGCACATCCTTGTTTAATTCTCACCGTAGGATACGTCCGTGGAACAGAGAAAATCATAGGTGTAAACACGCGGAGAGAAGGAGACACGCTCAGACTTGTTACCTTTTTCAGAGGCCGCCCAGACGCGCGTTATTGTCTCTCAGATTTACGTGCTTAAAATACTGAACATACACGGTTATTAGATACAAGCTCTCGCTTGCCCCGTAACAACACTCGACGATCAACTTAAATATCTGCCTTTGTTTATTTAATTCCGATAAACAAATTTGTCTTCGCGCTACCTGCGGAATAATGCAGCGGCGAGTTGCAACAGGTCTTCATAAATCATGCCTCCTCGACCAACAGCCATCTATCTATCTATCAGTCATCATAATCTACGATTAGATATGGGCGTTCTTTTCTGCCCATCCCATCCTTACGCTAACTGAATCATCCATCCACGGTCGACCATGTAATCAAAAAAAAAAAAAAAATGCGAAACAGAAATTAGATCATATCCACAGTCAGCGATTGCATCGATAAAATTGCGTCAACCGAACAAAAAATTCAATTAGGTCTGAGTTTTAAATGGTAAAACGATCATATAAATTACCCTTTTGATTAAAACAAGCGATATTAATAGTTTAAGGCGGTACCTACTATTTAACTAAACACTAATACCGTAGTTTGTCAGGAGAAGTAATCTCTGATTAAGCGATTCCATGAAACCCTATAGTTATCCTTGTTATCCGCCTTCTTTCTACATTCACCAATTCTTCTCCATTTTATCTTCTTCTCCTTTTTTCACTTTCATGTTTTAGACACCTTTTCTGTTTCAGCTTCAATAATTTACCTTTGGTCTCTTCCTGCATTTATTACTTCTGGGCACAGTTGCCAACTCAAAGGGAAATTTCCCTTTTTACGGTTCCTTTATTTGTAGTTAGTTTCCTCCTCTATTTTCACAAGAAGGACTTTTGGTTACGAAAAAGGAATTTTAGACTTACAAGTTTTGGAACTACGGCTTCAGACATTTTCTTTCTTAACACCATTATATTATCACCAGGGAAAAGAATTCGGGCCACTTGTTTTGCGAACAATACGAAAATTTAGTACTCGGACTGTAATAGCCCCGCCCACAACATTCTCTGCCAAATGAAAACGCTCACATTGCACTCCTTCCCTTCCCGCTCATCAATAAAAATTCGATGTGTCGGAGTCGCGGAAGCAAAGAGTACATTCGACGTAAAAAGCGTCTGACACTAAGTGGCCTGAATTCTTTTCTCTGATTATCAATCTCGCTTCTTCGTCTTTTATTTTATATGTATTATTTTAATATCGTTTATTTCCAATTCTTTTATCCTGCTATCTAGAAGTATTCTGTTTCCATCTTGTTTCCATCCGGCTCGCCATGCGAAACAAGTTCTGCGCATGTTTGCGTTTTCCGTTCAAAATGAAACGTACGGTACGTACGTACTTTAATTTATTTGTTTGTCATGGTATTCAATTTTATCTTAAATCAGTAAAAGACGCGTCTATTCTATTCTCTTTTAAACTATTCTTTTTCAGTGTGTTAAAAGAAATTATGAACGACACCAAAGGGAAAAATAAAGTCGTCGTCAAAGGTAAATGTCAATTTAATTATTATAAAATGATCTTTTCAATAGTGCGTTCGGATTTTTTCTTTTTTTAAATAATTTAATCAAATACGAAAAATGTTTGAATGACATACTGGAATAATGAAAAGATGAAGACATATTTAATACTAGAGGAACACAATAAGAAAATCAGCAGAGAAGAAGGAGAAGAAGAAAATCTACTTACAACCAGAAGAATACGGAAGCAGTAATTGACAGAGGACAGTGGCGTAACTAGAAGTCAAGCCACCGGGATGCAAAATTTCACCAGCGCCTTTTGTTATTGTACAGGGTGTTCTTTTACTGTATGCAAATAAAAAAAAACTTCAGTGTAAGTACACGAAATGCTACCTTCTGCGTGTATTTTTTGGTGGCTACCGTATCATAGCCAAAAAAATTTGGATGGACCACTTGTTTGGAACCGCTGAGAAACATAGGAAGGTCAACTTAGCCTTTCTCTTGGTATGAACACGCCCACCGATACCGCACTCGATGTTCAACGCAGCGTTTCGAAAATTTATGCATCAAGTAGTCATTAAAAATGTTTTTCCTTCACCCTTTTAAGTAAATAAACTTTTGCTGCAATCTCGCTGCTAGCTATGAAATTATTACTACTTACGGTCCTTGGAAACAAAGTAAATGTAAAATTTTTATAAGTCTTTTAAAAATAATATGGAATTAGAAATTACAATTTATTTGTAACTCGTTTTTAATTTGTTTGGCAATTACGAACCGCAGCTTCTTGAATTGCACTAGATTTTAATTTAAAATACTTAAACTTGTAATTACTTACAGTGACGTTAATTTAAATTGTAAACGCTTTGACCGACCAGCTGATCGGAGCGGCGCTGATTTACGTCGCTCCTACTCAAGATCCAGTAAGGCACTGACCCTGGCCTACTTCGGCTGCGGGTCGTAATTGAAGAGGCGACCGCGTTCCACTTTTAGCTACGCCAGCAGTTCTCAAACGGTTTAGTGAAAATCTATCACTGCATTTTTCTCGAAAACTATTACATTTATGTGAAGAATATATGAGTTCAATCGTTGCCATTTATGGTGATATAATGCAGATTAAATTATTTGCACACTGTAAAAGAACACCTGTATATCCAAAAAAAAAGGTAAAGTGAACCTAAAAATTTTGTTAAAAAAAGTTTGTTCTCTCAGCTACTTACTTTCTATGTTAAGCAAGGGGAACCTAGGTAACTGTTTCTGGATTGTCCTAGTTACTTCTTAAAAAGTGACAACAGCTGTCAAGAGTTTAGGTTAGAAAAGATCCCAAACATCAGTACTAAGCGGAGCACGTTTAAAGTTGTCCACGTAACTATGAATTAGATCGGATAAAATCGACAAGGAAAATCAGAACTCAAAAAGTGAGGGGGTATTTAAAAAAAGCTCTCGAAGTATTGGCCATTTTACCTTCATAAACTGAGTTTTCTCTTTCACAAGAATAATAAACTAATTGCCGCACAAAAAAATTATGTAACTTTTGGCCAAGAAACTAATCCGTAACGAGCGCCATCTCTTGGACTTCAACACAAGTTCTTTTGCACACCAATATCTCCACGAATTAATCCTCTCAATTTTAATTTTAAAAAGAGAATTCAGTGAATGTTCCCTCTCTAAGAGGACAGCAAAAATATTATTTTTACTTAATATTTTATATTTTGAAAACAAATATTCATCAAAAATATTTACGGTGGGTTTCACAAAAGAAATTGTTAATCGGCGATTAATTTAATTCTCTGATTAAGGAACGTCATTGGAGGAAGTTAACGATGGATTTGAAACAACCAATTATATTGTTTCACCCGACCAATCACTTGCTTTAATCACGATGTTAAATTAATCAGTGATTAAATAATTTTTGTGAAACTGGGGGTTAAAGTTTGATGTGTTTTGACTTTCCCGCGCTTGTGAATCTTTTTCGATATTCAATAAATCGGCAACTGTTAGCTGAATCCTGAATTTTTTCTTAAATTTTAAAATTTGACGAATTTTTCTTTCTGTGATTTGCATCTGGTAGCACTGGCCATTAACGAAATAATGTTCACTTCAGTTGAAAGAGCGGAGACAGACAAAAGAACCTTGGATTTTTTTTTAAATTTTATTATTTTAACGTTTTTGCTTTTTGATTAAAAAAAACTTTTGTCATAACTAAATCTCCCTTTCGTTTGAATCATTTGCAAAAGCTTTTTGAACTTGTTTCTGCGCGTAAAAAAGTCGTAAAAACAACAACTTAAGAATCAAATGACTTAGTGTCCTAGTGCAACCCCTATAGCTACGCCACTGGCATAAGAGGAAGAACAAGCGCCCTTAGTGCCAGGTTGCTTTTTAATCCCTGCAATCCCTATAGCAGCGCCACTGGCACTGAAAGAAGAAGAAGAAGAAACAAAGACCGAGGGAATGGAGGCATGAAAATTACGGATACATTTCTTCAGCCACCATCCCTTCTTCTTCCACGGAAACTATGGTTTCAATGCCCGTTGAAATTAAGCCACATCTTTTTCAATGGATATCGAGACTGTCTTTCCATGTCCCCATGAACGGGCTCCCATGAAGACGCAGAGATAGCTTGGACCTTTTTTCAGGAGTAAGATGATTGCAATTAAAGCAATTTTTCCAGAAACAAAAGAAATTAAACAACAATAATAAGGCAAGTTCTAGGAGTTGCTGCTTTTCATGATTGGTGATTGGTATTTTGTTTGAGAAAGGGGGATGGATAAATGACACACAGACATTTTTATATTAATAAAACAACTTTCAAGAGGACCCTCGATCAAATAAAAGCGTGAGAATCACATTTTCTTTCATGATTATAAAACCTAACCCAATTTAAATTTGGAGACCTCAGAGTTAAAATAAGGATTTGAAAAGAATATGGATGCAGAATTGGTAGAGGAGATGGAAGAAGAAAAGACTAATACAGAGGAAAGAACGACTTGTAAATTATGGATACGTCATCGGAGCAATCCTTCTAAAGACATATAGCGAGTTCCATTTGTTGCACTGGTATACACTGGTGTGAACTGAGTATATTCTCATCTCGTTTTAACTTCATGTAATAGTACGAGATAAAGATATCATGAGTTTACACTGGTGTACACCAGGGTGACAAGTGGAACTCGCCAATAGACTTTGGAGAGAAGCTTTTTAAGATTAATACGCGGGCTGCTGGAAAATTTTCTGGAATCCAGTAGGTCTAGAACTGTTAGCGTTTATCAACTGTCATATTTGAAAAATTTGACCTTTTTCGCCCATAATTCTATTGACAGTTCCTATCCAAGTGAACTAGTTGTGTTTGTACAGCATTTGAGAAAAAGTAATTTTGTGTAAACATGGAAATCTCGCGAGAAAATTTTCGTGCCATGATTTTTTACGATTTCAAATGTGGTCTAACGCCGAAACAATGCCTCGATCGGCTTCATTTGGCTTTTGGAGATGAAGCACCATCAAAGAGCAGTGTTTATAATTGGTTTGCCGAATTCCAGCGTGGACGTACCTCTCTCAGTGACGAATTTCGTGAAGGTCGTCCATCAACATCTGTTGTTGCCACTAATGTAGATGCTGTGCATGAAATGCTTGAGCGAGATCGAGATGTGACATACCATGAGATTCAAGCATCCTTACGCATTGACATGAAAGCAATACAACCAGATTTTGCATGATTATTTGAACGTACGAAAGCTTTGCAGTCGTTGCATCCCACACAATTTAACAGAAGCGCAAAAGCAGGGTCGTGTCAAATGGTGCGAAGAAATGCTCAAGAAATTCAATGGAGGTCGTTCAAATTTAGTTTATAACGTCGTTACTGGTGACGAAACGTGGATCTATTCGTACGAGCCAGAAAGTAAACAACGATCTACCGTTTGGGTATTTCAAAATGAACCAAAACCAACAAAAGTTGTCCGTTCACGCAGTGCTGAGAAGCAAATGATTGCTTGTTTCTTTGGTTTAACTGGAGATGTAGCAACCGTGGCTTTAAAGGATCGAAAAACCGTGAATGCTGATTGGTATACTACAATTTGTTTGCCGGAAGTCATCGATCAAATAAGAAGAAACAATCGAAATCGACGAATTATTCTCCATCATTACAACGCCAGCTCTCACTCAGCCCGTCAAACAGTTGATTTTTTGTCCAACAAAAATGTTGAATTAATGACTCATTGTCCATAATCACCTGATTGATCACCTAATGATTTCTTTTTGTTCCCAAATATCAAAAATAAAATGCGTGTTGAGCGATTTTCGTCGGCTGAAGCAGCGGTTGAAACATTCAGGACACTGGTTTCTGAGGTACCATCTTCAGAGTGGAAAACGTGCTTTAGAAATTGGTTCGAGCGTATGCAAAAGTGTATTGACGTCAAAGGCGAATACTTCGAAAAACAATGATACCGTTTACCAAATTTCATATGCGTTTTTTCATACCGTTTCCAGAAACTTTTCCAGCAGCCCACGTATGCGATCAAAGCACCATTATAGAAATCATCTCAACCCAAATCCAGAGATGTAATAGTTAAGGTAAGAAGAAGACAGAAAATACGGTGGCAATAATTACAAGAGACAACAAAGACAGAAAAAATGATGAACACTAAACAACCCTTCTAAAGGTATAGAGATGGGGAGAAGCTTTTTTATAGTAAGCAAAACATTTCTTTTCCAGAAAGAAACCATTTTCTTGGAACGTTATAGACCTGACCTTAACCTGATCTATATTCGATTCATAAATGCATATAGAAAGGGAGAAGAGAGACGTGCAGCTTTAGTTTTCACTTAGGACAGTTTTTTCTAATCCATTTAAAAGCTGGTTTTAAATACCCTTGTCCAATTATACGCAGAATTTTTGAGGTTACTTTGTTTAAACATCTGAAATTATACGACACAGTAAAACTGAATGTTTTATGACGAAACTAAGTGTTCAAGCTTTATGCCTTTATGGCAGTGCAAATTATGTATCGCTACCGAAACGCTATAATTACATCTTTGAATACCTTAATAAAATGTATGTACACCCTTGAAGTGGCTGCTATAGCTCCTAATGGTAATAATCTGGCTTCGCGGAGCCTCAAATAGTAATTTCATTGGTGGCACGTGTTTAATTCATAGCGATCGGACGTTCTCTGACCTCCTTCCACCCTCCTTTCACTCTATACTTTCTCTTGTGCCTTATTACTAAATGTATTGTTCTTTCCTAGATCAACCTATATACAACGTTCAATCCGATTAAGTTACCATAAATTTCATTAGGATAGCAATAAATCAAGCGGCGTTACGCGCTTGCGTAACCGAATCAGGGATTTTTTTGCGAGCGAAAAGGTCGCTCGCTCGCCGATTAGCACAATCCCAATAGAAACCAAGAAAAGCGGTTTACCGTTAAATAATGGACGGTTACGTTTCTACTCTTCTAATAATTGATCTTATCCATGACAGACAATGTCAATTATTCTAATGAGGAATACTGTTAATCGAAGCAAATTCAACATTATATAACTACCGTTTACCGGTGTGGAGCTATGACCTTACTCCGCCGATGAATACCGGAATTCTGTTTGGATTTTTGATGATGCATAAACATTTAAGCGCGAGTGTGATCGATGAGTTCTAAATAGGTTCTTCCGCGTGTTTAAAATCTGTTATGTGGCAGTTCTTAAAAAAAAAAAAACGAAACCAGTTCTCTTAAATTAAATTAAAATTTTCAGTAGGATCTCTTTAACAATGTCCGCATTCTCCTCCTCTTTTTTTCTATATATATACAGATAATAAAAATATCGATGACATGCGGAGACAGAGTTCTAATAAGTCGAATGTCTGAGATTACTACAACTTTTAAAGATACTACGCAGAATTATTTACTTTCCATTTTGCGAAATGCGAAAAGACAGGAAGAACTGTCAAGGTTAATCAAAGTTCCAAATGAATTTCTGAAACGAAGCAATTCACCAAGGTACAGAATTTAATTGCCTAAGCTTCATATCTTATGACTTGAAGGATTTCTTTTGTTTCCCCCCCACCAAAATTATTTCACAATATGGAATTAGAGCTGTTATTTATTTAAATTAAAAAATGGAGAAACGCATTCCAAAGTATTTGGTAAAAAAAAAAACAAATACGGGTTGAAAATAAAAATAACTTCTCTCTGGTGGGATTGTTCTGTTATTTCAAATATTATTATTTAAATATTATTAATGGAATAATTTTTGGTATTATCCATTATTGTTGTACTGCTCATTTTGATAAAATTGAATTTTTATTATCATTTTGAAAATGACTTTACTTTTGTTAATAAATCAAATATTCGCAATTTAAAAAAAAATAATAATAATAATAATAACCAAACTCATTTCGTCTTCCTTTTACTCAAAAACTAATTTTAAAATGTTTAATTAAAAGAGCTTAAGCATATGATCTGCAATGCCATACTTTAATGCTAATTGCTGAAACTTCAGTAATTAATTGCGTAAGTATTATTATTTTTTCTTTTTTTTTTTTCTTTTTTTCTTACATTATATTTATGCTTATACCTTTAGTTGTGTATCTATATCTGTAGGTGTACATTTGTTCTTTTGTTTTAGGTTAGGTTTAATTCTAATCGTTATATATCCACTCTTCTTTTTTTTTCGTCCTGTAATTGGGATTATCCTGTTGGGCGACTACCTGAATAATAATAATAATAATAATAACAATAATTACTCGTGTATTTTTTATTTTTGAATCATTATACCATTTTTTATAATGTATCTCTTTATTTTAATTCCAACACTTCTAGTAATTGACGTCACATTTTTGATAATAAGTAAGTCATCATGATGAAGGAAAGACAAAATAAAAAAGGCGAAATTTCTTGTTTGTTAACTCCTTGTTTCCAAATTAAAATCAAAAGCAAATTCGTTTAAAACCGTCGCACTTAATAAATTACACTTCTGCGAGGCATTTTTTTTTCTTAATTCCTGAAAAACTTAAGGCATAATTCACTTAAGTGATAAACGACCCAACGAAATGATTTAACTTAATTTAAACAATGATGTTCGGTTGTTTTTATTGCTTTATTTAGATCCTTGTTTGAAACGGCCTTGACTAAGTTATTTAGGTGCCGTTTGCCGCTGCTGGTGTCATTAGCTAACCATTCGCACAATTTCTGCTGAAGCGTTAATTAATTTAATTAATTTTTCGTCATCCACTCGACATTTAGTTTTTTTTTTAATATTTCGTAATGTTTCTATTTGTTTCACTTCTTAAGACGTTTCCTTTATCATATACATAAACATTGCACCCCAGCTCTGAAATTTCTTCATAAGAAGAAAATGAGAAAATTTAATTTCTCATTACTTTGTAGTAATTTACAGATAACAAAGAATTGGGGGTGGGGTCAAGCAGAAGAAAAAGAAGAAGAGGATATCTAAATATATAACTACTATTTTTTCGCTTATACTACCTTCACTTTTCTTCCTTTTCAATCATGTCTTTTTAAATCGTCTGCGTCCTTGTTATGTGCCTTATAAAAAGCGTAAATCAAAAATTAAACTTGCCATAGCAAAAAACAAGTAAACCAAGTAAGAAGAACAACAAGACGAAGAAGACGGCACCTCACATGCAAGATTAATTGTTATCTTTGAATTTCTTCTTGATATGAGCCATCTATTACTAACAATTATAACAGTTAGTTAAATTTCGATTCTGCTTCTTATGTGTTCTTTCTTCCTCCTTCCTTTTTAAACTGTTACGTTCTTTCATCTGGAGTGTTTTCTACATCGTTTTGCTTGGTAATACTCACAGCTCAACCATGAGACAATATTCTGGAAAACGTTTTCCTTAGGTTTATTACCAACCAAGAAACTCTGTTTAAAATATGAGATTTAAATTTCGTATAAGGAGGACCTGTGAAAAAATGAAGTGAAAATAAATTTGGTTTCCTTCGTTCTTATAAAATTCCCTAACCATTGGGCTCCAATTCTTTGGGTGATTATATTTTTGTTTCATCTTCTTATTCGTTCTTTTATTCTACATGCCATTTCTCACCCCCAAAAATTCTTCTCAAATTTCGAAACGATTCAACTGTTTTACTCTTCGTTTATTCTTTAATACACTGGCTTCGTTAATTGTCTTGTGAACCTCTATTACTTCTTCAATAGACTTCGTTAATTCTCTTATTAATCTCTGCACATATTCTTTTTTCACTTTTGTCAGTGAGGGTGATGCCTGGGTATTCAAAATGGTCAACAATCGTCAAGAAATAGGCGAACAGAGAAGAAAACACGAAGCTGGAAAAATAGCCGTTGTAAATAATCGGACGAATAGAAACAGTTGAAAAATGAAACGAATGACATGGAAACACTGGAAAAAGATAACTCAAAAACTAAAGAAGATCGATGGGTCTCTGGTGGAATGCAAGAAAAATTAAAGAAAAAAACAGAAAGTAAAAGAAGTCACTCCATGAAATGCCCATGTATGTTATTCATCAGAAATATTTAATAAGATAAAAACCAATGAGAATTGTAAAAGAAGATAACGATAGGCGAAGAATGA
This sequence comes from Prosopocoilus inquinatus, assembly GCA_036172665.1. NCBI lineage: Eukaryota > Metazoa > Arthropoda > Insecta > Coleoptera > Lucanidae > Prosopocoilus > Prosopocoilus inquinatus. The sequence continues at coordinate 7,414,262 of CM069871.1, read as the reverse complement.
AAGGATTTTATGTTATTTTTGACAATCCTCTTCAAAATTGCCGACATTTACTTGATTTTATCTTCAGTGTTCGTTTGTTTCTTGTTCAACATTCTTTTGACGCTCGATTTCTTCACTTCCTGTTAAATTTATCTGTCAGCTATTATCCTTGGAGACCATTGTATCGATAATAGTTTCCGAGGATACTACCTGGCAGATAAATTTATCCATAGGTGAAGAAATCGGGCCTAAGTGAGTCCTTCTCTCTGATTCGATCTTTTGTTTTCCGTTGTTGTAATATATTTCATCTCCTTTTCTTGTATTTTCTTCTTTTGAGTTAATTTTTCATACTCTGTTTCATGCGTACTTTTGTTTTTAATTTACTCATAGCCTCTTGATGCTCAGTTGGTCTTTGCCAAAGAAAAAATCGTCGATTTTAACGAAACACTCGCAAAATGAAAATAAAATTCAAATGCAGAACAATGAAAGACCAAGGATGAGATCACCTTCCGGCAGAAGACTTTTACTTTTCACAATCAAATAAAAATATGACCAAGTAGATTAAGAACAGTAAACTAAAATAATGCAAATTGGCGAAGACGCAGAAGTCTAAAATGAATTAAATCGAGCAAGAACTATACGAAAATAATTTAAAATGAAGAGGTCGCTGAAAAAAACGCAACAAAAGATATGTAAGCAAAGTGCTAAAAAAGCGAATCATAAGAATCAGAAGAAGATAAATAACACGTTGAAGAAAATAGTATGGAAATAACACATTTTCTGTGTTCAACTCTTATACAAACTTTACAGACCTTTTCTTTTGGTTTTCTCCTTTTGCCAATTACGTTTCCGAATTTGTTAAGTGATTTTCCCGTTTCGGATATGTCAACTCGAATGGCAAATAGGAAAGTCATTTGACAATTCGGAAAGGAGAAAACCTATTTTGGAAACTGGAGTAATGCAGAGAGGCAAAAGCAAGACAAGAACAACTAAAACGAATACTCTTAGGAAGCCCGACGAGGAGATGGAATGGAGTAAGAAGCTTGCAAGTAAGAGAAAATACTACGTGATAGACCAATAAAAAGCATGGATTAAGAGCTGGATTAAATCATCGTTGAAGGACAGATTGATTTTGGTTTGTTAGCAGAAGATCAAAAAGAAGAATTTGGAGAAAATGAAAGTCTTGTGAATGTCCTGCTTTAGGTATAAAGAGTTGGTAGGCGTCAACGAAGTCCACGTCCTTAAAATGCGAAGAAACCAAGGCTGATCAGATGAAGATATCATAACACGTTGAAGAAAATAGTAAGAAAGTGACACGTTTTCTATTTTGAAACAAACTTTACAGCAATTTTTAAATTTTATTTTGAAAACTGGCGTAATGACAGGGAAAGAATCTATCGTTAACAACTATAACGAATTCTCTTAGAGGAAGATGGAAGATGAGATGGAATGGGGCAAGAAGTTAACAAGTAAGTAAGTGAAGAACACTGCATGAGAGACCACTGAACAGAAGTGAGAGACAACAACGAAATCAACGTTCTAAATTTGTCAGATCGGTATTAGTAGAAGAGCAAAAAGAAGAATTTCAGAAAAATGGAAGCTGTGAAAGTCCTGCTTTTGGTTAGCTCAATTCTAAGAAAATTTAAAGCGTTTGCATTTCCAAAGTTTTACTCACTAGGAGGCAACATGTTGGGTAACATGTTAGGCAACTTGTTTGTCCACATATCTTCAGTAGGCTACAATTTACAACATGTTGACCATCTTGTCCACACACAAGCGAACTTGTTGAATGACCTGCTTTAGAGTTGCAATAGCTGTTGTTCCAAAGCAATATTTTCTTACTGTTTCTAAAGGAAAGGAACTATCGTTAACAACTATAACGAAGTCTCTTAGACGAAGACTGATGATGAGATGGAATGGGGCAAGAAGTTAACAAGCAAGTAAGTGAAGAACACTGCATGAGAGACCACTGAAAAGAAGTGAGAGACAACAACGAAATCAACGTTCTAAATTTGTCAGATCGGTATTAGTAGAAGAGCAAAAAGTAGAATTTCAGGGAAATGGAAGCTTTGAAAGTCCTGCTTTTGGTTAGCTCAATTCTAAGAAAATTTAAAGCGCTTGCATTTCCAAAGTTTTATTCACTAGGAGGCAACATGTTGGGTAACATGTTAGGCAACTTGTTTGTCGACATATCTTCAGCAGGCCACAACTTACAACATGTTGACAATCCTGTCCACACACAAGCGAACTTGTTGCTGCGAGCATGTTGCCAAAATATTGCTCAACATGTGGCCCAGTGGATGGTCTGCTTTAGGGATGCAGGTGCCGTTGTTCCAAAGCAGTATTTTTCTATTGATACTAAAAAGATGACTAGGATGTTTTGCTTCATGCTTCATCCCCATGAAACTGTGTCGTCTTTCAATCATCAGCAATTTTTGTTAATGAAGAAAAATATATATACTGAGAATGAAGACTCTTAGCGCCTTTTTCTCCATCTCAGTTTCACCATGGGAATAAACTGAAAAAAACTGACAATCTTGTCCATACACAAGCAATCTTGTTGCCGCGAGCATGTTTCCAAAATGTTGCTCAACATGTTGCCCAGTGGATGGCCTGCTTTAGAGATGCAGGTGCCCTTGTTTCAAAGCAGTATTTGTCTACTGATATTGAAAAGATGACTAGGATGTTTTGCTTCATGCTTCATCCCCATGAAACTGTATCGCCTTTCAGTCATCAGCAACTTTTGTTAATGAAAAAAAATATATATACTGAGAATAAATACTCTTAGCGCCTTTTTCTCCATCTCAGTTTCACCATGGGAATAAACTGAAAAAAATGATGGAAAAGCCAGTCCTTAGTTGCGATTTTTTCTTAAAGAAGGTATTCATTAACACTTTATTTTAATGATGAGGGACAGCTGTGAACAATGTGTCGTTGACTAAGTGCTGTTCAAAGTTTACATGTGCGATCCCTTATTTAAAACTCCGCGTGTTGTGACATGCAATGTATAAATAAATTGCGTTGGCAAAACACGGCAAAAGAATGAAATAGAAACCTTCCTTGCAACGAATCGTATCGTATATAGGTTACGATTGCGCATACTGAAAAGTTTTGAAATCAAATGATTCAATTAGAGAAACGGCAATACCCTCCCACCTGTCACTCGGCGATTTGTAAATGTTTCGACAAGATCGCTAATTGTTGCTTTGTGTATAAATTACATAATATGTTGCCTATAATTACGGATTGTGTGAGGCAATTAGGTGCATTAAAGGGCAGAGTTCAATAAGGAATTATTTAATTCAAACTACTCTCCATTAAATTACAGGTTTGATACACAACTTCACTGAATGCCACCCGGATTGTTAACCAAAGATCAAAGATGAATACACAAACGGTTGTCAGAATTACACTCGACTTCCATTCATTCCGATGGAAGCCTTACGCGACAATTTATTTCTCTTTCTGTCGCGAACGCATTCTTTCTGGATATGCGACAGAGATGGGGCGTTTCGTGTTGATGAAATTCTAGGAGGTTTTAACGTAGTTTTGCTTTTACGACAATTATTCTGCTAAATCGCTTTCCGCGATTCCGGTAGGTTGCTAACAGCAGACGCTGATAGAGTACGTGGTGTCAAAGGCAGCACAACCCTGTCGAGGATCAATACGGCCTGTGGCGGTTAGCCAGGCGAGGCAGGACTTTAGGACTTGATACAAAGTTTATAGAGTCCCTTTCATTTTGAAGTGGATGTGCGCTAAGTTTTGTACAATTCTTAAAAACTTTAATACACAGACAATAACATCTTATTATGTTTACCGAAACTTGATAAACCACAAATCCAAAACAAGCTCATAAAAACAAATTCAGTAATTAAGTTGGTAGAGAAAGATTAAATTTGCAAAATTATTAAATCTTAAACAACCGAAATCCAGGATGGGGCGAGCTTTTAGATCTAGGGGAGAGAGCGGCGAAAGCCCCTTTTGAAAGTTTACAACAACTACTTTTCACTTTGGCAAATTTATATTCATTTAAAGCACGTTACTTTACTTCGCTAAGCCAGAGTGCAGTTATTCCTTCTTCCTCGGACCAGTAACCTCCTCCTACATCCTCCACCACTTCCAGATTGACTCACAATGAGTGCATATATAGATATTAAAACTTTCCGCCACTGCATTTGCAGAGCATGGAAACAATATTTTAAGGTGCTCAAAATCTCCTTGTGAAGCTTTTATTTCGAGTCAGCATACGCATGTAAGTGGTCGCAGTCATGACATACTTTGCAAGAGATACCTTGGTTTTGTTGATGACCCAACACCTGGTTTGGTTTAAGCGTTCTTAATCAACAGCAACAGAAACGCATGTATACGGTATATAAAATACATTATGTGATTTCCTTATTATTATGATTATTATTATGTCCTACAGCTTGAAGATAATTTGAATTTGGCGCCATGTATTTCAAGTTAAATTTCACGCGGCAAATTCAAATTATCCAATTATAAAAAAAAAAATCACACGCTCGTGACACAGACAATAACATCTTATTATGTTTACCGAAGCTTGATAAGCCACAAATCCAAAACAAGCTCTTAAAAACAAATTCAGTAATTAAGTTGGTAGAGAAAGATTAAATTTGCAAAATTATTAAATCTTAAACAACCAAATCCAGGATGGAGCGAGCTTTTAGATCTAGGGGAGAGAGCGGCGAAAGCCCCTTTTGAAACTTAACAACAACTACTTTTCACTTTGGCAAATTTATATTCATTTAAAGCACGTTACTTTACTTCGCTAAGCCAGAGTGCAGTTATTCCTTCTTCCTTGGACCAATAACCTCCTCGTACATCCTCCACCACTTCCAGATTGACCCACAATGAGTGCAAATATTAAAACTTTCCGCCACTGCATTTGCAAAGCATGGAAGCAATATTTTAAGTTGCTCAAAATCTCCTTGTGAAGCTTTTATTTCGAATTAGCATACGCATGTAAGTGGTCGCAGTCATGACATACTTTGCAAGAGATACCTTGATTTTGTTGATGACCCAACACCTGGTTTGGTTTAAGCGTTCTTAATCAACAGCAACAGAAACGCATGTATACGGTATATAAAATACATTATGTGATTTCCTTATTATTATGATTATTATTATGTCCTACATCTTGAAGATAATTTGAATTTGGCGCCATGTATTTCAAGTTAAATTTCACGCGGCAAATTCAAATTATCCAATTATAAAAAAAAAATCACACGCTCGTGACACAGACGATAACATCTTATTATGTTTACCGAAACTTGATAAGCCACAAATCCAAAACAAGCTCGTAAAAACAAATTCAGTTATTAAGTTGGTAGAGAAAGATTAAATTTGCAAAATTATTAAATTTTAAACAACCAAATCCAGGATGGAGCGAGCTTTTAGATCTAGGGGAGAGAGCGGCGAAAGCCCCTTTTGAAACTTAACAACAACTACTTTTCACTTTGGCAAATTTATATTCATTTAAAGCACGTTACTTTACTTCGCTAAGCCAGAGTGCAGTTATTCCTTCTTCCTTGGACCAATAACCTCCTCGTACATCCTCCACCACTTCCAGATTGACTCACAATGAGTGCAAATATTAAAACTTTCCGCCAGTGCATTTGCAAAGCAGGGGAATAATATTTTAAGGTACTCAAAATCTCCTTGTGAAGCTTTTATTTCGAATTAGCATACGCATGTAAGTGGTAGCAGTCATGACATACTTTGCAAGAGATACCTTGGTTTTGTTGATGACCCAACACCTGGTTTGGTTTAAGCGTTCTTAATCAACAGCAACAGAAACGCATTTGTATAGCATATAAAATACATTATGTGACTTCCTTATTATTACTATTATTATTATGTCTTACAGATTGAAGATAATTTGAATTTGGCGCCATGTATTTCAAGTTAAATTTCACGCGGCAAATTCAAATTATCCAATTATAAAAAAAAATCACACGCTCGTGACACAGACAATAACATCTTATTATGTTTACGGAAACTTGATAAGCCACAAATCCAAAACAAGCTCGTAAAAACAAATTCAGTAATTAAGTTGGTAGAGAAAGATTAAATTTGCAAAATTATTAAATCTAAAAGAACCAAATCCAGGATGGAGCGAGCTTTTAGATCTAGGGGAGAGAGCGGCGAAAGCCCCTTTTGAAAGTTAACAACAACTACTTTTCACTTTGGCAAATTTATATTCATTTAAAGCACGTTACTTTACTTCGCTAAGCCAGAGTGCAGTTATTCCTTCTTCCTTGGACCAATAACCTCCTCGTACATCCTCCACCACTTCCAGATTGACTCACAATGAGTGCAAATATTAAAACTTTCCGCCACTGCATTTGCAAAGCATGGTAACAATATTTTAAGGTGCTCAAAATCTCCTTGTGAAGCTTTTATTTCGAATTAGCATTCGCATGTAAGTGGTCGCAGTCATGACATACTTTGCAAGAGATACCTTGGTTTTGTTGATGACCCAACACCTGGTTTGGTTTAAGCGTTCTTAATCAACAGCAACAGAAACGCATGTATACGGTATATAAAATACATTATGTGATTTCCTTATTATTATGATTATTATTATGTCCTACAGCTTGAAGATAATTTGAATTTGGCGCCATGTATTTCAAGTTAAATTTCACGCGGCAAATTCAAATTATCCAATTATAAAAAAAAAATCACACGCTCGTGACTCAGACAATAACATCTTATTATGTTTACCGAAACTTGATAAGCCACAAATCCAAAGCAAGCTCGTAAAAACAAATTCAGGAATTAAGTTGGTAGAGAAAGATTAAATTTGCGAAATTATTAAATGTAAAATAACTAAATCCAGGATGGAACGAGCTTTTAGATCTAGGGGAGAGAGCGGCGAAAGCCCCTTTTGAAAGTTAACAACTACTTTTCACTTTGGCAAATTTATATTCATTTAAAGCAAGTTACTTTACTTCGCTAAGCCAGAGTGCAGTTATTCCTTCTTCCTCGGACCAATAACCTCCTCGTACATCCTCCACCGCTTCCAGATTGACTCACAATGAATACAAATATTAAAACTTTTCGCCACTGCATTTGCAAAGCATGGAAACAATATTTTAAGGTACTCAAAATCTCCTTGTGAAGCTTTTATTTCGAATTAGCATACGCATGTAAGTGGTCGCAGTCATGACATACTTTGCAAGAGATACCTTGGTTTTGTTGATGACCCAACACCTGGTTTGGTTTAAGCGTTCTTAATCGACAGCAACAGAAACGCATGTATACGGTATATAAAATATAATACATTATGTGATTTCCTTATTATTATGATTATTATGTCCCACAGCTTGAAGATAATTTGAATTTGGCGCCATGTATTTCAAGTTAACTTTCACGCGGCAAATTCAAATTTCCCAATTATTAAAAAAAAAAAAATCACACGCTCTTTAATGCGCTCAGTTAAATTTGAGGACACCATAGTGAGTATTATAATATTTAATACTACGGCCTTAAAATTTGACTCGATTTATCTCTGAAGTATTTCGACCAGCATATTATACGTTTATATTTAGAATATTTATAAATACAGTTATTTTTTTGCAGCTTCATACTTGCCTATTATTAAAATAGTTGTTGCCAGAGGCAAGGCTAACCACTTTAGGTACGGGGAACCGAAAGCAATTGTCTCTTGCAAACCCGAAGATTTAAAGAGTAACGTAATCCGGCGTTTGCGAAATTCGACCTGCGATTACTTTCACAGTACATTTTTTTTTTGTCCAGAAACAAAATTCATTTAATTATTATTAAGTAACTAAATTAAATTGTTTTCCTTCAATTTCGTTATTTGCAAGTGGGCGCGCGAAACTGAGAATGGAAATCCGTTTTTTTTTCTTCTTTAACTTAATAATCACGTGGGCGAAGTTATTATACTTATTAATCATAATTTGAATTATTTCGTTTTATTTTTGATGTTGTTCGAGACGATTAATTTAAAGTGCCGTTACGAAACGAAAGAAAAAAGACGTCGTGCTCGTATGTGCACAGCAAATGTAGTAGTTGTTACATATCTGGAGTGGAAAATGTGAACTAGTTCACATCAGAACTTGATAATAATATTAAGCCAAATTAGGGCAATTACGTCTTGGTTCAGCTAATTATAAACTTTACACAACAAAATACGTACTTCCTAAATGTGTCTTATCGTGGCGAAACAGCGACTACTCTCCATTAAGGGACAAAGTGTAAGCAGTATGATGACGCGAATTAAAATTTGACTTCCGTTTTATTTTTATTGTAACGGCAATGTTAAAGTTGCCTAAGTTTTTAATTATAACTATGAAGGGTTACTGCCTAAAAAGAAATAATTACAAAAAATAAAGTAATATGCAAAAGTGTATCGCAAATTTTTGTCCTTCTCTTCCAATTTGGTCATTTTTCCTTTTCTCTGAACTTTTTCTTCCACGTCTTTCTTAGCCATCTTCTTCTAGATTATATCCTCACTGAATTTGCAAATTGTTTTTGCACTCACAAAAACATACTAAAATCTGCCAACTTCTTGATAGAAATCCATTACCACCCACTGTTTTCTTCCATCATCTGGTGAACACCAAAACCAAAACTCTCTCTGAGAAAATTAGCAAAATTTTGTAGCAGATGCTTTCGTATAGCATGGTATGTGATAAGGTGGTACGAGAAAATGAAAAGTCAAAAGCTGGAGTAAAAAAGAAGAAAGAAGAAACATCCACAACGTCTTTACATCATTTTCATTCACTTGTCAAAACGTGGTCGTATTTCGATTATACTTCTTAATAAGTCTCTTTCAGATTTTTTTCTTTTCTAGATTTTCCACGTCTTAGTCGCGTATTTAAAAAGAACCGTTTAGAACAAGAACGCAAAAGGGAAACAAGAAATATTTTTGCTTTTCTTTTTTTTTACAGGAAGTTCACTTGCCCAAATATAATTGGAGACGTTGGATTCGATTCTATTTCTTAAGTTTTTTATTCTTCTCCTTTCTGTTCTTATTTTCTAGATCTTCCATGCCTTTGTCATAAACTGTAATACAATAAACTAAGCCTGCGAAAGGAAAAAAACGAAGAAACAACTACTTTTCACTTTGACTTTTGTTTTTCTTTTTTTTTCTGCAAGAATTTCATTTGCCCTCGGATCCCGCGGCTTTTCTTCTTCTCGTTTCTCACCGTTGCGTACCTTTCTACATCGTACATGCCTTTGTCATGCGGTACTTTATAGAAAATGCAGAAAAAGAAACCAAGCTTGCAAGTCATAAGAACGAAATTCTTTTTTCTCTTTTTTTTTTAAAGAAAGAAAAATTGTTTGACCATCCAGGGCGTTGAAAAATGATTCTATTCTTTAGGTCTTCTTTCTGTTTCCCTTTACATTTGTAGACTTTAGAAGTTTTCTTAAGGCTCTTCCTTCCTAACAAGCCCATAAAAGGAAAATATGTAAAAATTGTCTTTCGTTGTTTTGCAGAAATTGACAGATCGTTGAGGGAGGAGGAACTCAGACTAGATTCTCTAAATATAAAATAAACCCCCGACAAATTTCATTATTTTTGTTTCTCTTGCCTTAGCATCTTCTTAATCATGTTTTCTTCTTCTGCTTCCTTTCTTTTATTCCTTCCATTCTATCCAATCATGACTTTCGGAATCTTCCCCGCCCTTATTCTCTAACTATCTATCTCTAAGTCGAGCTTGTGATAGGTAAAGATAAGTAACCAAGAAAGAAGACGCGTTGTTTTCTTCATCGCAACAACAAATCTCGTCGTTTCTCTTAATCTGTGCTATATTGAACTAGATTGGGTTTTGGTTCTTATGTTTTCTTCTTTTCTCCTCTTTTTTTCTTCTTTCCTCCTCGTTTTTCTTCTTTTCTCCTCTTTTTTAACTCTATTCTATCACACTTCACACAATTCAAGAGATCATTCGTTACTTTTTTTTATCTTGGGCGGTAGCTACCCTTTTCAGCGTCTATCTGGTAATACTTTAATCACAACTTTGCTCAACTTGATTTTTTGTAAATCCTACTTAATAAATTTTTATGAATTCAATTTGAAATACAAAGGATTTAAATCTGAATAAAATACAAAAACACCAACGCAAGTATGTTGTTATGAGGGCTGATGCGTCGGTTAATAACTCCTTACGGTGGTTGCTAATTTATTGGATCTGAATTGCTTCTTTTGACCCCACTTCGGGCGTCACTTTTATGTACTGATGTTGTCGCGGGCCCCACGTTGGCCGCCATTTTATAAAGTGCTGTCTGTTGCTCTCAGCGCCGTGTTGTGTGTTCTGGTACTACGACAGTAATATAGTATATATATATGGAAGAGTGGATTGATTTATATTATTGGCAGATGTAAATTAAAATGATGCAGATAATAATAATAATGATAGTATTTATAATATGATATTAATACTCGTAGTCTTTCAGAAGAAAAGTATATCGAAATTAATATCAAAGTCTATAAATAAGATAACCTTCAACTTTAATCGCCTAGAAAGCTATCGCCTGTGTTAGATTCTGATGTGCACGTATTTATAATCCATGTGAATCATACTCCACAAGTGCATTTAGAAGGAGCGTTTTATCAATAAGAACAACAACAACGAAGTGCATTCTGTTTATTTATGCAACAGATCTATAAAACTCTATGGATGGATATCCACTTAAAACTCAAAATATGACATCCACTTGCTGCATATACCGCTGTGATTTATTATAAAGCATTCATTGGAGCCAATGAACCGCGCGATCAGATTTTAACGCGTGTTAGTGGTATATAATCCGTTTATTTATTGCGCTACGTCACCTGGGCTTTCGTCCTTCTTTCTTGGCGGGCAAAGTGGAGCGAGCGTACTCCGCAGGTGAGCGAACCATTTGTGCACTCGAAAATGCAGAAGGACGATTTGATATACGATATGTAAATTTCAAATGGAAATGTTAACTAGTGTGATATTACACACGGACGTAAAATCACAGACGAGACGTTAAAGGCAGTCAGTCAGTTAATCCAGAGTCACAGTTAGGTGGGCAGAGGAATGGTATATAAATAATAAGGAAGATTCTAGCGAAAGTTTTATTACCACCAAACGACATGAGAGGCGTCAACAGCAGATTTTCGCTTGAATTCAACGAAATTCCAAAAAGCATCTTCTCTTCGTCTGCACCAATTAAGGCTTAAACGGTCAATTAAAAAACAAGAAGCGTAATTGAAAAGAAAAATGAAATCACACGAAATTCCTAACAGAGTCTTTATAATTTAAATCAAACTAAAATCTTCAAGTTAACTACAGTATCATAAAGATCCGAAGACCTTTGGATGTAGAATCTCACTGTACCTGGCAATAAACATGATCATCTCAGGCGTGTACAAACACGAAAGTTTTACATGAACAGAATTAGTTATTAATGCGTGAAGACTGTTGTTGAAGATAACAGAAAATAATAAATAAGAAGATAAAACAAGTCGGATTACGGCGAGCACGTTTGACCACTCGGTAGAGTGGTATTTAAATGCAAACGTTTTTATTTAGGTATACGTACATGGCTTCATTTGTTAAACCAATCAAGAGAAAATTGGCAAAATCTATAGGCACTGGTACAAGGGGGGAAATGAATTAAATCGACCAATAAAAGGTAGTAAAAGGAAGTAAAAAGGAACTTCCCCTAATCTGAAATTGAAAACTCCTTCGTAAAGGGTAAAAAGTTCTATAAAAATTATTAAATCTTTAACGGACCTTCTTTAATTCTTTGCTGTCTCTTCCCACTGTACCATATTTCTTCATTTCAGCGTGTGTTTCCAATCTTGTCTCTTCTTCCTCTCTGTGCTTTCTACTTTACGATTCTTCCGATGAAGAAGTCCTAGTCATTGTAATCTTTTGTTTTCCTTAACACCTTTACAATTTCGTAGACGATAATTATGAAAGGAAAATAAATTATCTTGTGCTAGCTCATGGGCCTAGCGATGATAGGCAAAAGGAAATATCCAAAACCGAGGATTCAACGACCATTTAAATAATGGCGTAAAACACATGAAAAGTGCAAATCAGAAACGTGGTCCAATCCATTCCATCTTCTATCAAGTTGAAAAAGTGCTCCCTTTGGGGAAACCTGCTCAGTTTGATTCTTGGCAAGATTCGAAGCAATAGAAAATCCCGAAGAAGATCTGCAAAGTTGAAAGCGAAAGTATTTCCTCAATTCATGTCAGAGATTCAATGTGAAGGAGATCAGCCGAGCTTAGAGTGCCCAGCGTTTTGAATTCAAAAGCCATCAAAGTGAATCCATCAGCAGGCATTCGAAGAATATCAGCGAAACTTACCATTTCACTCCAAGAAATTAGTTTTCCGACATCTCGATGCGCTTGGTAAGTTCAATAAATGACGTGATGGATATTTGATGGAAATTATCTTGTGCTAGGTCATGGGCCTAGCGATGATAGGCAAAGAAAGAAAAGCAAATACCCAAGACTAAGGATTCGAAGACCATTTAAATAATGGTGTGAAACGCATAAAAAGTGCAAATCAGAAACGTGGGCCATTCCATCCCATCATCCATCAAATTGGAAAAAATGCTCCCTTAGAGGAAACCTGTTCACTCAGTTTGATTCTTGGCATGACTCAAAGCAACAGAAAATCCCGAAGAAGATCTGCAAAGTTGAAAGCGAGAGTATTTCCTCAATTCAGTTCAGAGATTCAATGTGAAGGAGATCAGCCGAGCTTAGAGTGCCCAGCGTCTTGAATTCAAAAGCCATCAAGGTGAATCCATCAGCAGGCATTCGAAGAATATCGGCGAAGCTTACCACTTCACTTCAAAAAGTTAGTTTTCCGACATCTCGATGCGCTTGGCAAGTTCAATAAATGACGTGATGGGTGTTTGATGGAAATTATCTTGTGCTAGGTCATGGGCCTAGCGATGATAGGCAAAGAAAGAAAAGCAAATACCCAAGACTAAGGATTCGAAGACCATTTTAATAATGGTGTGAAACGCATGAAAAGTGCAAATCAGAAACGTGGGCCAATCGATTCCATCATCCATCAAGTTGGAAAAAATGCTCCCTTTGAGGAAACCTGATCGCTCAGTTTGATTCTTGGCAAGATTCAAAGCAATAGAAAATTCCGAAGAAGTTCTGCAAAGTTGAAAGCGAGAGTATTTCCTCAATTCAGTTCAGAGATTCAATGTGAAGGAGATCAGCCAAGCTTAGAGTGCCCAGCATTTTGAATTCAAAAGCCATCAAAAATGAATCCATCAGCAGGCATTCGAAAAGAATATCAGCGAAACTTACCACTTCACTTCAAAAAATTAGTTTTCCGACATCTCGATGCACTTGGTAAGTTCAGTAAATGACGTGATGGGTGTTTGATGGAAATTATCTTGTACTAGGTCATGGACCTAGCGATGATAGGAAAGAAAGAAAAGCAAATACCCAAAACTAAGGATTCGAAGACCATTTAAATAATGATGTGAAATGCATGAAAATTGCAAATTAAAAAAGTGGGCCATTCCATTCCATCATCCATCAAGTTGGAAAAAAATGCTCCCTTAGAGGAAACCTGTTCACTCAGTTTGATTCTTGGCATGATTCAAAGCAATAGAAAATTCTGAAGAAGATCTGCAAAGTTGAAAGCGAAAGTATTTCCTCAATTCATGTCAGAGATTCAATATGAAGGAGATCAGCCGAGCTAAGAGTGCCCAGCGTTTTAAATTCAAAAGCCATCAAGGTGAATCCATCAGCAGGCATTCGAAGAATATCGGCGAAGCTTACCACTTCACTTCAAAAAATTAGTTTTCCGACATCTCCATGCGCTTGATAAATTCAACAAATGATGTGACGGTGGAGTTTGATGGAAATTAAAACTGAAATGCGTTTGGAAAGTAATCGAAAACTTCTTCAAAATTTGCACGCCCAACTCTTTATTAATCTAGTGAGAAATGAGAAACAGATTTTTTTAGAAAAAGTTCCCAAAAATCAAAGTCAGTATTGGGCTTTGGGTAAGTGGCAGTTGTGGCTAAAGAAGACAGGTTTTCACGAAAGACGTTTTGGTAGAATTTTAAAGAGTAAAGAGTTAAGTAATTCCAAACAAAAGTCGAGCCGTCGCAGCTGCCGTCTATTCAATCCGACTCACCTAAATGTAAGCAGCAGAATTGGTTCGGAAAGACCCAGCTTTCTTAAAAGAAATCGAATCATATCGCAAAAAGGACAACACTTCATTGCATTTCCATTCCACCACACAGACAAAATCCCATTGAGGTTTTTGGGATGCCTTTGTATCTTGGATCTTCTACTTTTTTCTTTTTTCAGACTTTAGTGGATTTTTTGGCATGGGTGCAGCAGCTTCAGAACTTTGGGCGACCTGAACTTGGGGTGCCATGAATCCTTTGCCTCCATAGACAGAGCGTATTTTGGTCTTGAAAACGAAAAACTTGGTGAAAGATGGGTTTCAATCAAAAATCGGCTGATATTTGCTTCAAGGTACAGTTTCTCACTGTTTTTTTTTTTTTATTATTTTTGCGTTAGGCAAAGGCAACCCGAAATTTCAAAATATTTTGCTAATAAAAGTAAATGGATATAATCCAAAGACATTGGAGGTCAAAATAGGTACGATTGATACAAGGCGATCCTCGACCCATATCAACAAAGCTGGTTCAAATGGCACTGGAAAGAGTAATTAATTAAAGACAGGTCAAGGACGATACTAAATAGAAATTAGCCATTTACCCACCTAGCCCTCTGGGCTGATATTTGCTTCAAGGTACAGTTTCTCTCTGTGTGTTTTTTTTGTTATTTTGGCGTTAAGTAAAGGCAACCCGAAATTTCAAAATATTTTGCTAATAAAAGTAAATGGATAGAATCCAAAAGACATTGGAGGTCAAAAGAGGTATGATACAAGGCGACCCCCGAACCCATATCAACAAAGCTGGTTAAAATGGCATTGGAAAGAATAATTAATTAAAGACAGGTCAAGGACGATACTAAATAGAAATTAGCCATTTACCCACCTAACCCTCTCATACAGAAACTCAAGAACATCTTTGAAGAATTGGGAATCAGAACATTTCCGTTGCTGATATTAATATGATACCAAAAAGAACACTTTTTGGGTTTAATTAAAAAAGGCGAAAGGTATTGCGTTAATTGGTTATTGATCCCTATGGACTGTGGAAAAGGTGTTGAACCTTTTAGGGAAAATCAGAAGTTATTTAAATATTTTCGCTGAGAAAACACGCAGGATTCTTCTCATGGTTGGATCGCAGCGCCGCTGCAAATAGTTACTTGACTCCGAAAACTGCCATCCACTTACCGTAACTGTGCTCCAGAGTTTCTCCCGTGCATCAAGTTAATCTGGCCGTCCGTCTTCCGTTCCGAGCAAACATCTTCTCTACCGTCACTCCGATCCCATCAGCCCCCACGTCCTCCCGTCCTCATCATCCCCTTCCTTTCTCATTTTCGCGATTCCTCTTCACCCTGTTTTCCGATTTAGCCGATGCGGTGCCACAATCTGCTCTGCCCACACTCGTGACGTCGGCGGGAGTCGCTGCTCCTACGTCACCGGCCCACTCAACTTTAACTTACTATTACGCGCATGTAAATATGAAGATGTTTAGATAGATTTATGACGTTAAGCCGCCGCCGGCTTAAAAGATTTGTCATTATTTTCAATTGCGTGAATATTCCATTTGAGGATTTACGGTGCGCGCCCCCTTCTTTGTGTTTTATTATCAAATAGAGACGACGCGTTGCTAATCTACTCAGGTACACCTTTTCATCGTAATGGAAACGATTAATCACGTTTAGTCATAAATCTGTGCAAATAGGAAACAGAAATGAAACTGTCACTTCTTTCCTCTTTGCATCTCTCTTCTTATAACAACAAATTCATATTACACATGCAGAGTAAATAAACTGAATTTAACTAATTGTGGACCACTCTCCTACTCTAATCCAGATAATCAATGTCTCAGACCTCTAATGTTCATGCTTCCCAAGTTTTTGGACTCTTAAGTTTTAGAAAATGGCTCGAAACCACAGATTTATACCCAAAGTAAAAAGAGCTATGGTAGCTGCCTCATATTATTCAAGGGCTTCATACTGCAGGACCAAAGCTCACCCTGAATGTGAGAAGGTATTGTCTTGTATGTTTCTAAAGGTCGTATGATTTAGGGCATGTTGTAAAATAGGCCCTTTAAAGTTCCCAAGCATAATTGGAGCTCATCGCCAAATGCAACTGAACTCTTTTTACGGTCTCAGTCACTTTGGTTAAGTTTGTTATCGAAGTTCTCTAATTAAAAGGAAGATTGATACTATGGCGGCCCTAATGGTGTAACTTTATGATACACAAACATCATGGATGTCGTCTTCATACTGTACGCTTCATACTGTACGCATGATGGCTATCCCTTTTATAAAAATGAAACCATCTTTGACAAGGGTAAGGCCATTAAGTTTTCCTTGCTGATCTTTGGTTCTCTTTGGAACTCCTCGATAAGGTTCCTCTTTCCACTTTTGGTAGCACTTGATGATTGAGGATCTACTCTTCCAACCATTTTTTCCCAATTCCCCGATCCATCACGATAAAATTTGGTTAATTGGTGGAATTATGTTCGTCACATCATCATCAGTGGCTTCTTCTGCCCTCTTATAAAATTGTTACTACCAGTAAGGAGGAAAAGTGTGCCATAACATTTTTCTACATCTTTGTTAAACTCTGGGTTAATTATTGATGAAGTAATAAGAAGTTGACTTTCCTTGGTATGAAGTAACTCGAACGTGAATGAAGACATCAGAATTTCAGAAACAGTTATGGACATTAAACGTTTCCAGTGCAACATTTTCCCAGAAGAATTTCATTAACAATCTCGTTTACCAAGAAATACGAAAAATTAAACCGCTAACATCTCAAACGCAAACTTGTTCCTAGTTAGTAATATAGACGACGAAATGAGTTTTTTCATCCTCGGCACATAAAGGAAATTAATTTAGTTCAACTTTTATTACGCAAAGTCCGTGTGATTTCACACTTCTTGACACACACGTTATTATAATATACACGGTGCATGGGCAAAGGCAAGGCAAGTCGCTGATGACTAAATCGAAAAAGGCGTGTTATTTACACGTTATCCGAAGAAGTAAGCGGCTATTTTTAACAAAAGTTACCCGAAATGTTTAGAGTAACCTGTCTAGGAATCATTCTTGATGAATAACATTAGTTCACCGACCTTAACGTTTTTTTTTTTTTTCTTTTTTACCTAAACGCGTTCTTCTCATTTTACCGCGGCGAAATTAGCGAGAGGAGGAAAAAATTTGATAACTGTAGAAAAGAACATTGCGTAATACTCGATCGGTTGGTTGTTGGCGCGCAAGAAAATAAAGAGCTATTGTTGATTGAGTGCTCTCTTGCCGAGCGCTCTATTCCGTTTACGCTAAAAATAAGTACCGCGACCTTTAATTTCTCACCGGTGGTGGTGTTGCAATTTCGTAGAAAGTTTGTTACTGTGTACGCAACAAATAGGTTATTGACAAAAATTAATTTACCACGTTTTTCTGTGTTTCATAAAATTTTAGCTCTTAGGCAATGGTATCGTGGCATATTCTTGCACATATCCGCAAAGTTACCGAAATTTATGAACATACTTCTTTCCGATTGGTTCAAAAGTAAGGGAATTTTGCCTTAATTTCGAAGAGAAGAGGTCTCAACCCCACTAGAAAAACGTATGCAAGAACGTTATGGCAAGGAGACGGGAAAAAAAAAATGGGGAACCTATCTAATAATTGGAAAGATGAACGAAGAACAACTAGAAAACTAGAAAAATAAGTCTTAGTTCATTTGGTCGTTCAGTTAAGTCTGTTCCAATGAAGTGAAACAACTCACACTTTTGGTTGAAGAAAACTCAAACTTTCTATTCTGTCTTTCGCCTATTCAAATATTTTTCTTGTTTTCAGGTCTTCAGCTTTCTTCGCTAAGGTTGTTATTCTGTTTCCCTTTCGTGTTTTGCAAACATAAAACTTTCCAGATAAAATAGCGACATCTTACGATCGCTTTTTGACCTGACATTGGACAAGTCGTTTGTGTTTGCAGTGGGAATGTCGAGCTACGTCTCTTCTGAAGAAGCCCCAAGCAGGGCTAAAACAGCTGTACATAGGCTGCTCGAGGTTTTCACTGCAATCAAAAACGATTTGCAACAAAATTTTATAAACCTTTCCGTTTTCCAAATTTTTTTAATAATTTTCTTCTCTTCAAGTCTTCATGTTTTCTTAGTTCATTTGGTCGTTCAGTTTCTTTTTTGTTTTCTTGTTTTTTTTTCACTTTTCTTAAGACACATGCAGTGGAGAATTCGTGGGATTCGATTTTTATAAAACTCTCCCTCCTTCTCTATTCTTGGCGAATATTTTCAAGAAACCAACCCAGAAGTTTCATTTTAAATGAGACCCAACCCCACTCAACCCAGAAAGCATCATTTAACATCTATTCTGATGTTTTCGTAAATAAAATGTGTTAAACCTAGATAGGGTTACTTGTTACTTGATTGACTATCAATTTACTAAAATTTTTAAATGAAAATCAAAAAGAAATAAATGAAAATGTTAGTCCTTTGTAGACAATACATACGAGGGTTGTATGAAAAACAGTGGCGCCACGGGCAGGTTTACAAGGCAAGATAATTTCACTTAAGAACTAAATATTATGTCATTCATGTAACGTGTACCTTCCATCGTCAATTCACAAGAATCGTAGGATGTCATGTCATGAGGCGAATGGTTTCTTAAAACTGATTTCAGCCTTTCGTCCCATTACCTCTTGCTCGTTATTATCAAAGATTAATTAATTAAAATGAACTGAATATTTAAACAAGTTGACCGCAAAATAAGACTCTATGGAAATTTAATTAAAGGATATACAAAAAAATTACAAGAAAATGCGAGAATTAAGAGGAAGAGATATAAAAAAAATAAAAATAAACGAACTGTAAGAATCATAGCGTTGCATAAAGAAATTCCAACAATCTTTACATAAAATGGCGTCCAATGTGGGGCCCACACTAGCACCACTGAAATGTGGTTAAATTTGATTAAAGGATATAAAAAAATTACAAGAAAATGCAAGAAGTAAGAGGAAGAGATATAAAAAATATAAAAATAAATGAACTGTAAGAATCATAGCATTGCATAAAGAAATTCCAACAATCTTTACATAAAATGGCGCCCAATGTGGGGCCCACACTAGCACCACTGAAATGAGGTGCCGACAACCTAACAAAATAAAATTTAATGAACTACTTTACGAAGCCCACAATACGGTCATTAAAGTCACAAATAGAAAAAAAATTAAGATCGAGATTTTTATTATTTAGTGCATTGACTATTGTCTGCAATATGGCAATATGGCAACATATGACAACAAAAATGTAACGATTTGTCAGTGTTTTAGGGGTACTCAAATTTTAAAATACTAACAACCACTAGCTTACGATACTGCTGTCAAAAGCAAAAAAAATAGTAGACAAAAAACAGTTGCCTGCAACTGTTCTTCCTCGAAATGGCATTGTTTAAATACAATTTCACAAATTTTACAGAACTTTTAATTAAGTTTGTCAAATTTGAAAGCTTTCAAAATTCTTAAATGTCATCTTTGAAGTAAGTCGTATTTAAACAACACCATTTTGAAAGAAAAATAATTACTGGTAATAGCTTTTGTCTGTTCTTTTTTTGCTTTCGACTGAGTAAGGAGGGGAGTAGGCAAGCAAAACGAGAATTGGCAATAAAACGATGAAACGATGGAAAACGATTAAAGTCAAAGCAAAACAGATGACGAACACGACAAGACCATTAGTCAATGTAAAATATCGAAATGATTTTTGTGAAGCGCAAAATAGTTTAAACAAATCAACTCTTCAATAGACATCAAAAAAAAAAAAATTAAAATATTTTCCTAACACGAAGCAAAATGGAACGAATGATGAAAAACCATCTAAAAAAACTAGACGAAAAACAGTTGACATCTAAAAAACGAGACGAAACACAGTTGACATCTAAAAAAACAGGTAAAACCCGACGTCTGGTGAAGTAAAACAAAAAACATTGTTATCAAGATATTAAAAAAAATGAACCAGAAATAAAAATAGTAGAATCGTCACAAAAGAAAATTAGTTTGCAGAGAAAGGACGACAGGAAAAATAACAAAAGAAGGTCGATCAATGAAGGTCTAATAAAATTATTCACTGAGAGGTTAATTAATTAAGAAAACAAAAAACAATCTCGGTGTCTTTTTGGCGTGGCAACCAAATCAAATTTTCTCATATATTGTCATCTTTGGGCGAGGGAAGTATGGCTGAAAACAACAAAATAAAACTGACAGTATTATCGGTCACCTAATTAAAACAAAAACAATAATTAAAAACATGTGACGTTTAAAAAACAAATGAAAACTACATTTTTTAGGAAATAAAACAGCAAACCTAACAAAACAAAACTCTGTTGAGCGAAGCTAACTTTTTAGTGCTATTACAAGACCCCGGAAAGTAGATCAAAAGATAGATTTACATTTTTTTCAATTGGGAAAAGTGCCATCTTTCGGCCGTTCCTCAACTAATTCATAATAATAATTGCAGCGGGCATTTTAAACAATACGTTTATCAAAACTGTGAAACTCGAGTACCTCAAGCATGTCTGTCGGTCGAACGTTTTTTCTTCCAAATCACGAATTTTACAGATTGTGAGCTATACTGACCGGTAGTGTTAGCGCCATCTATTGGACGAAAACACAAGCTTTTTAAAATTTGCTACCAAACGTAAATAGAGATGTTTTCTCTCTTTTCTGACGGTTTGCTACATTCTGCCTAAATCTGACTTCCTCAAGTTCTTAATAATTAATCATCACATTGTATTTAGCAGTGATGAGTTTGGCACATTTTTTGAAAAATATGTTTATAGAATTTTAGATTCTCGTTGTCAGTTAAATTTGGAAGTAGTTAATTTATCTTTGAATATTAGAAAACTTAAAATTTCAACTTTCCAGAACCCCACAGAGCAGCGTTTCCCAAACTTCTAAGTTTCGCGACCCCCTTTTGAGCTGTGTTCTGATTCACGCCCCCCCCCCCATTTCCCTTTCTTTTAATATATTTTAATCGTTTTGTTTTTATATTTTAACTACTATTTTCCATTATTTTTTTCCCTGATTTGTTTTGATTTTCGTTTATTGAGTGTGAATTTATTTTAGACATTAATCCGGTCGATTGACTGCTATTTTATCTTCTCCTTTATTTGATTTAACTTTATTTTATTTTTTTTAAATATTCACTGATCGCCCAGTTTTGCTAAAATTTACGGATTATTCTTTAGATCATGACAAAATTTATCAATTTTTAAATCAATTTGACTTATTGTTAGTTTTATATAATTTTTATTTTGGTCCTAACTTTATCATCACCCTTTATTTTCATACAATCCTCATTTGACTCTATTTTATTTAACTTTTAATATAATCAATTGATGGACCTTTGTTTTTTCTTTTAATCGATTTCATTCGTTTTGTTTTTTACTTTTAAATTAACAACTAATCGTGTTGTTACTTGTTTTCTCCTCGGTTTGATTTTATTTGATATGACTTTTGATTTTTTAAATTTTTTCAATTGAACGTCTTTTGTTCCTTTTTCTTACAGGATTTAAGATTATTTTATTTTACATTTTAATTCCGCCGAATGATCGCTATTTTCGGCGAATTTATTTTATTTTTTAATTATTAAATTGAATTAAATTTTTGGTTCTGGTGAAAGTCAAATTTATACCAATTTGAGTTAATGAGTTTCACACAACTTTTATTTTCGTCCTGTTTTGTTTGACAATTGTCTTTTGTTTTTATTTCATTCGATTTTATTCGTATTTTAGGAGTATTTTGATTTTGATAATCAATTTGAACGTCATTTTTTTTCTCCTTTATACGAGCTAATTCAGATTCTTTTAATATTATACGTAATTTTTTTACTTTTTTTTATAAACTATTCAACAAGACCTTCCTTGCACAAGACTTAACAACTCCGACGCCCTGAAAGATCCCTAGCGGACCCTTAATAAAGGTTCATCGACCCCTTTCAAGTCTTCATCGACCTCGAAAGGGTCGATATACCCGTGCTATAGAATATAAATAATCGTCTCTTAGACACAATGTTACGTCTTAATTAAACAAAGTTTTAAAAGATAAAATTTGTTTAAGAAAAAGAAAGGCGATTATTATTTCAGATACCAAATAATTAAAAAAAATACCAAGTTTTCCGATTAAAAAATTAAAATGTCAGTTTATATCTCAGTTATGCGACGTTCATTTGTCTTTCTGTAAATATCAGCAAAAACTTTGAATTAGTCTATGTAAGTTTTTTAATAAAGACTTCTTTCTAAAGTAAAAAATAAAGAAGTTAAAGGGGATGGGAAGGGGTGCATAACAATTTCTTGTAAAAAATAAGTTGATAAATTGGTTGCAATTTGCGTTCAGTTTTTTTTATATTTATTCTGCTGCGCCCCCCTTTGAAGACTTCCCCCACAGTTTGGGAAACGCTGCCATAGAGCTTGATTTTTTTTTTTTTTGAAAAAGAGATATTTAAAGTTTTGACAATCGCAGGGGGAAATATTAAACAAGAACAATCACCAGAACTTTCTGATGGACGTTTTGAGTCAAATCTGTCAGTCAATTCTGCTCAAAAAAAAAAAAAATATTGCTTCGTTATTTTGCGAAAAAAATTCCAAATTGAGTTTAATTGAGATACGAAATTTCATTTAGACGAGACCGATAGATGAATGAGAAAGATGGATGGACGAGGTAGATGGATGGATTATATTGGTGGATAGAGTTGACGAGAGAGAAGCCATAAATTAATAGATGAGATAGATGCATAGATGAGGTAAATGGACACACAATTTAGATAAAGACAAATGAATAAAGGAGACATGGATAGACGAGTAATGCCCGATTTCTTCACTTCCTGATAAATTTATCTGCTAGATATTATCCTTGGAAACTATTGTGTCGATAATACCTACCAGATAAATTTATCACGAGGTGAAAAAATCGGGCCTCAGAGAGATAAACGAGATAGATGTGCAGATGTGATCGATAGACGGACGAAAAATCGTAACTTCGTACATTTCTGATGAGGACAACTGAATATAATTTTAGTGATTAACAACTATATTTACTTACATTATTTATCTGCCAAGTAATATCCTCGGAAACTATTATCAAGTTTCCAAGGATAATAACTGGTGGATAAATTTATCAGGAGGTTGGGCTTTATTGAGCGAAATTTAGGTACAGCACAATTTAAAGGACGGAATTTATTATAATGGTTATAATTCAAAACAAATTATCCGGATTTAAATCTTCAGACAAGAAGGACGAAGGATGTTTTGCCTTTGCGACGTTATTATTTGGTCGGTGTTCCAATTCTGTTTACATTTACCTATCATCAAATAATATATATTTCGCGAGGTTCACCACCGCTTCCTAGAATAAATTCAAAAATACACATTTGCATCATTGGCAATGTTCCTACTGCAAGAATTTTCATTTTGATGCAATTACTCCCTCCTGTTATTATTTCCAATTATTTTGATTATCTTCCATCAAGTAAATTTTATTCACAGTTTTTCCCAGAAGATACCTTATCTATCAAGTATGTGAAATGGGTAATTTAAACTTATTTGTTCATTCCGTGGTGTTTGAATTTCGGTTGGGCCAAATAAAAAGAGTGTTTGTTGCACGTAAGCGCATTACATTATATTATCTAAATCTGAGTAGCTTTCTCCTCCATTGTGTCTACAAATGAGTAGGCGCCTTGACTTCACATCCTCTGGTACAAATACCAACGAAATCAAGGATTTCTATGCAGGTCATTCTTTGTAACCGTGCCTTAATGTTACGTTACAAAATAATTTGATTTCCAGCGTTCATTAATAAGGATTAGGATCAGCAGGCAAGCAATGCAGAGAGGAGGAGAACCACCAAAAAGAGGTTTGTTTCAAAACGTTGTTCGCCGCTGTCGAAATCCGCCTTATAATAATTTCTTTTTTCGAGCAATTCAACTAGAAACCGGACCGTTTGTTTTTCACTAATTAAAAATAAAAGTAAATTATGAAAGTGTGTTGCAACGCATTTTATAACCAGGCGCTTTTTCCTTTCTCGTTTCCAATGACAATATACATTTGTCACCGTTCGTAATTTAAAGCGTTTGCCGTGCATTTATTACGAAATCCAGGAAATGCGAGGTAGAAATTGTCGAACGAAAACGCTGTCGAAACTTTTACTAATAATTATAAAAACAGACGCCGTTCGTTAACATTGATTAGAAATTTAATTACCGTCGAGCAACATCACACAGTTTCTTATTCTAGTGGAAGTCGAACTTGATTAATAAATCATACCTCCTCCTTTACTTTCCCTCTGTTTACTATCAAAAGGAAAATATGGAAACAAAAACGAACTTACAATTAGATACCTCAGTATAAATCACAGCAAGTACAGTCACAATTAAAAGTAATGTCTTTCTAGTAAAATGTTAATGCCTGATCACCCTAATACGGGCTGCTGGAAAAGTTTCTTGAAATGAAACGGTATCATTGTTTTCGAAGTATTCGCCTTTGACGTCAATATACTTTTGCATACGCTCGAACCAATTTCTAAAGCACGTTTTCCACTCTGAAGATGGTACCTCAGAAACCAGTGTCCGGAATGTTTCAACCGCTGCTTCCGCCGACGAAAATCGCTCACCACGAATTTTATTTTTGACATTTGGGAACAAAAAGAAATCATTAGGTGATAAATCAGGTGAATATGGACAATGAGTCATTAATTCAACATTTTTGTTGGACAAAAAATCAACTGCTTGACGGGCTGAGTGAGAGCTGGCGTTGGTTGGAGTGCTTAAAAATCATTTGCAAATTTGAAGTGCCCTTTCATAACTTTGGGGACCGTTACTACTCTTCTTCTTGCTCTTGCTGCTGCGAAGGGAAATCAAATCCACGAAAAATGTTATAGTCATGTATGTATAAAGTTCCTCGTAGTTTAAGATGAAGAAATTTTACGAATATCTGAAAGCAAAATAACAGGAAGAAGTATGAATCCGAAAAATAGAAAAGTCTTTTCGAAAGAATTGAGGAAAGGAAGAAAGAGATGATTGAAGAAGACTTGGAGGAGTGAAATGCCAAAGCTGAAAAGAAGACTCAGGAATTCTCTCTCTGGCAGAAATGATGATGACACATCTAAAAGACGAGGAAAGCTGGATAGAAAACGGTGTGGAGTTCTTCTTACAAGAATGATATAATTTATTGGCTCAAATAATGACCAAGAAGTTTTAGAGCAGAAGGGAATATGTGTATGTCTCTAGAACTTGACACGTGAAAAGGACGGAGGATATGCGAAGAAGAAGAAGAAGACGATCTTTTGTTTGAGAAGATATTGAAGTGTGTACGTACTTACAACTTTTATTTGGTTTGGGATTCATTTATTATCCAATCTCCAATCAAAGCACTTTCATGGACTCTTCTGGTCTGGTCTGTTCCTTTCTTTCCTCTGTACCCTCCGATTCTCTGCTTTCATCCTTTGTTTTTGCTTACAATTTATGGTTTCAATTTATTAATCTCCTTACCAGCTTCGATTTGTTATTCTCCTTTCTACCTTCAATTTATTATTCTCCTTATCAGCTTCAATTTATTTATTCTCCTTGTTAGCTTCAATTTATTTATTCTTCTTGCTAGCTGCTTCAACTTATTATTCTCTTTACAGGCTCGTTATGCCCTCTCCTTTGTTTATGTCGAAACCATCTCGGTTAATGCCTTACCAGAATTCATCGATGAGCCTTGTCTTTGGACTAACTTATTAGCCATCAAAGTTTTAGTGAGGAAAAAGTAATAACTACAGGTCTATAACGTTCCAAGAAAATGGTTTCTTTCTGGAAAAGAAATGTTTTGCTTATTATAAAAAAGCTTCTCCCCATCTCTATACCTTTAGAAGGGTTGTTTAGTGTTCATCATTTTTTCTGTCTTTGTTGTCTCTTGTAATTATTGCAACCGTATTTTCCGTCTTCTTCTTACCCTAACTATTACATCTCTGGATTTGGGTTGAGATGATTTCTGTAATGGTGCTTTGATCGCATACGTGGGCTGCTGGAAAAGTTTCTGGAAACGGTATGAAAAAACGCCAATGAAATTTGGTAAACGGTATCATTGTTTATCGAAGTATTCAGCTTTGACGTCAATACACTTTTGCGTACTCTCGAACCAATTTCTAAAGCACGTTTTCCACTCTAAAGATGGTACCTCAGAAACCAGTGTCCGGAATGTTTCAACCGCTGCTTCAGCCGACGAAAATCGCTCATCACGCATTTTATTTTTGATATTTGGGAACAAAAAGAAATCATTAGGTGATAAATCAGGTGAATATGGACAATGAGTCATTAATTCAACATTTTTGTTGGACAAAAACTCAACTTTTTGACGGGCTGAGTGAGAGCTGGCGTTGTCATGATGGAGAATAATTCGTCGATTTCGATTGTTTCTTCTTATTTGATCGATGACTTCCGGCAAACAAATTGTAGTATACCAATCAGCATTCACGGTTTTTCGATCCTCTAAAGCCACGGTTGCTACATGTCCAGTTAAACCAAAGAAACAAGCAACTATTTGCTTCGCAGCACTGCGTGAACGGACAACTTTTGTTGGTTTTGGTTCATTTTGAAATACCCAAACGGTAGATTGTTGTTTACTTTCTGGCTCGTATGAATAGATCCACGTTTCGTCACCAGTAACGATGTTAAAAACTAAATTTGAACGACCTCCATTGAATTTCTTGAGCATTTCTTCGCACCATTTGACACGACTCTGCTTTTGCGCTTCTGTTAAATTATGTGGGATCCAACGACTGCAAAGCTTTCGTACGTGCAAATGATCATGCAAAATCTGGTGTACTGCATTCATGTCAATGCATTTAGGTTGCTTGAATCTCACGGTATGTCACATGTCGATCTCGCTCAAGCATTTCACACGCAGTATCTACTTTAGTGGCAACAACAGATGTTGATGGACGACCTTCACGAAATTCGCCACTGAGAGAGATACGTCCACGCTGGAATTCGGCAAACCAATTATAAACACTGCTCTTTGATGGTGCTTCATCTCCAAAAGCCAAATGAAGCCGATCGAGGCATTGTTTCGGCGTTAGACCACATTTGAAATCGTAAAAAATCATGGCACGAAAATTTCCACGCGAGATTTCCATGTTTACACAAAATTACTTTTTCTCAAATGCTATACAAACAAAACTAGTTCACTTGGATAGGAACTGTCAATAGAATTATAGGCGAGAAACGTCAAATTTTTCAAATATGACAGTTGATAAACGCTAGCAATTCTAGACCTACTAGATTCCAGAAAATTTTCCAGCAGCCCACGTATAAGCAGGCAGTGAAGCCGATATCGAAAAGAATTTAACTTCTTATAATAGGGGAGACATTGCTTTAAATTCTGACTGTACATTAAAACCAACACTACCACTGTATTTGCAATCATTTTCATGTCGTCTTCTTTACTCTATTGACCAGGTACATAGCATAGCAGAAACATGACTGTTAAATATCGATGCATAACATAAAATATGCAGTAAACAAAAAAATTGTGACTCCATCCTTGTTTATACAGATAGATCCAGGTCTTTGGTTTAGGGATGATTCAGCGCATCTTGTGAATCAGATTGTTATTCTTAAAGTGGTAATTTGGGTCTCTAACATTCTTCAAGTCAACAACACAATTAAGTGCCATTATGTGCGTGTCTACACACACACACACAGACACAAACATACAAAAAGAATTCCGTGCCCGTTTAAAATTAAGCGAAATATTAGTACACACTAACTTTAAGTGGTTTAAATTTCAGGACATGTTTCCCTAATAGATGGAGACGAGGAATACAAATTCGATTCTTAAATATTCTTCGGGTGTAGCTGGCGTAAAAATAATTCCGGTGCCACATAACTCGCGCTGGCTGAGGTTCTGGGAAGCACGTTTTTCAAATATGATAGTTTAAAACGAAATTATCAACTAATTTCTTGTTGGGCTCCGAAAGCCTTGTCAGCACTTTGCATGGCAATGAACTTTAAATACGTGTGCCCGTATCTGTGGATGGCTCGTCAAAAGGAAATTCGTCGCGACTTATACTCAGATAACAATAATAAAAGCAGAACAGTTTCATAAAGAAGTCAACAATAACGTGGAACTTAATTAACGATTTTATATTACCTTCACTTTATCTGAACTCACTCTGTATAAT
This sequence comes from Prosopocoilus inquinatus, assembly GCA_036172665.1. Taxonomy (NCBI): domain Eukaryota; kingdom Metazoa; phylum Arthropoda; class Insecta; order Coleoptera; family Lucanidae; genus Prosopocoilus; species Prosopocoilus inquinatus. Next base: position 7,385,967 of record CM069871.1, on the reverse strand, counting down.
TTATACTCCTATTAATTTTAGTATTATTGATTCTTAAATTAAAACCGTCTATGTATATTGTTTTTATAAAGAAATTTGGAAATAAAACCAAAATAACGTTGTTAAGTGTGCATACCTAAAGGCAATTGTTTTATCGAGAGAATACGTCATTCTCATTAAATTTCTATGTTCTCAGTTTCTGTCATCTACCGGTATATCGAAAAAGGCAAAATATCGTCTTGCAACAGGTCCATACATAGGTGATGCAGAAACAACCCTACAACAAGTAGTTAAGGAAAATTCATGACAAACTTGTCGCTTCTAATTTATACAGAAACAATAATAATAATAATGAAAATTTTATTAAATATGGAACAAATTGAAAAAAAAAGTCAAAGTGAAAATCAGAGCAACTCATGCTTAAATGATGCAAGGTCAGAAAAATTAATAATTTAATGCTCTGATCTTCCCCTCACACTCATTAATAGCAAAATAAGAAATAATACAGTGCGCAAAAGCTAAAGATGTAAATGTATTCTATTAGAGTAGACAGAGATAAATTAGATAAAGTAGATAGAGAAAAAAATTAAATAAATTAGTAAAGTATTGACTTCAACTTTTCCCCATGACAATTCATGGGTTATCCTGTACATTCAATAGAATTAGTAAAAGAGCGATCGTTGACGTTATTATTGGATCAGCGAATGGTGTTTTCGTTGTGAAAATGATTCATCCCCTAGATGAGTAGTTTAGAATCATGATTCGATTTTCGTGAACATGAAAGCTGCTTTCCCTCGCTTGAAAGTTTACATCGTAATTCCAATAGCTTGATTCTGGATTCTACAGTTATTCAAGAAAGTTTCAAGGCAGGAGAAAGGGAATTACCGATCAGGGTTGAAATTTTGCGGGGAATGGAGGTTAAGGATTATGTTTGCAAAAGCAGTAGCTCTTTGAATCTAAGCACGTAACGTTGCGATTAGATCATGATTTTGTGAGCAAAAGAAAGCATTTAAAATTCATATTTGTGTTCTACTTGTTCGGATCAAGATTATAGGAAAATCTAACCTAAAATGTAAAGAGGTTATGACAGTTTACGAGGGAATATTTCAAGCACGTTTCAAAAGAGTGTTCTTTTTTAACGAGAACATACGAATCATGCTTCTCTAAACATGATCAGATCGGATCGCGATCATTTTAGAAGCAGATGCGACTATTAGCGCTTTCGATTGGCATGTACTATGTGCACTCATTTTATTCCATAAGGTTAAAACAAAATGAAGAAATGCTCGGGCACGTAGTGCATACCAATCGAAAGTGCTACATGATTGTAATAGCGTTTTCGATTGGAATGCACTTTGTGTACTGATTGTTTGGGAGAAACGAGAATTCATTCACAGAGAGACGCGCGGCAAATAAATTCTTTTCAATTATTTCTCAGTTGACAACAACACCGATGGTGGATATTTCCCCCGCATTAAAATCTCAAAAAGAAAAAGCACTTCACATTCAAGTCGAAGCTCAAAATTGAGATTTTAAAGAAAAAAAAATAAAAGTTTGTGTAAGTTATTCCGAAATTGCTTTAGAAAAACGATGCTCTTGGGTTCTTCGAAAGGGCTTCAGCCCCCGTTCCAGATTGTTTCGGGGAAACGAGAATTCATTCACAGAGAGACGCGCGGCAAATAAATTCTTTTGATTTATTTCTCAGTTGACAACAACACCCGTGGTGGATATTTGCCCCCGCATTAAGATCTCAAACAGAAAAAACACTTCACATTAAAGTTGAAGGACAAAATTGAAATTTTGAAGAAAAAAAAATGAAAGTTTGTGTAAGTTATTCCGAAATTGCTTTAGAAAACCGATGCTCTTGGGTTCTTCGGAAGGGCTCCAGCCCTCGCTCCAGATTGTTTCGGGGAAACGAGAATTCACTCACAGAGAGACTCGCGGCAAATAAATACTTATTTATTTACTTCTTCTCTTTTATTTCTCTCTTCTCTCATTACTTTTCTACCTTTTCATTTATTCTTTCTTATTTTCATTTCTCCCTAATTTTAGTTTTAGATTTAGTGTAGTGTAGGTTTAGAGCTTTTGATATTTTCTATTGATTTTTATAACTGTTGGGCAATACCTATTATTATCGTTATTGTTATTATTGTTTTAGGTTACCTTATTTATTTATAATTGTAACTTATTGTTTTATCATTTTGTATTCCCTTTTTGTACCCGTTTACAAATGTTTACATTAATAGCTTCAGGCGGCCAATGGTTTGACCTTATGCAGTGCTAAAATTTATAGCAAATGGCAATCGCATTTTTTAATTTTCGCACAGTATATAAGATTAAACCGCTGGCCACCGAGGGCAGGCCTTAAGGTGTTGTCTGCCATTACTGGGCTTACGGGATTAAAATCGGGCAAGTCGTTCGGATTGCGGTAGAGTTTCTCGAGCTACTCTTCTGCTGATGAGGTCCCAATTAGGCCAGAAATAGAGCTTAAGTTGTAAAGCACAAAGCGGCCAATGCGGACACATTCGCGTGTCATCGCAATTTTTAATTTTCGCATAGTATATAAGGTCAAACCCCTGGCCGCCTGAGGGCACGCCTTAAGCTGTTGTCTACTCTTACCGGGCTTACCGGTTTAAAATTGGAAAAGCAATAGTGTCTGATATTAAATTAAAAAATTTAAATAAATTTAATTCATCTTAAATTTAAATTAAAAAAAAATATTATTATGTAATATTAAATGCAACCGTCGCAATTGTTACGTGTAACATGATGGGGGTACACTTCGTCGCTAGTGAGCATCCCCGCTTTAGAATATGGAGGGTGCAACAGTGTCTGACATTAAAAAAATAAAAATAAACGAAATATAAAATACTTAACAACAACTTAAAAATTACTGTAAATCCTGAAGTAACTGTAATGTAATGTAAAAATGAAAAAAAAAGTTTACGTTGATCCAATAATCAGGGCCCCCGTAACCATGTGCGCAAAGTGTGCAGTGCACCATGTTCAAGGGGCGGCATTTTTTCCGACAAAAAAATTAATCGGAAACAGTTTCTTGTCTTGTAAAAGTCATTCGAACTGTCTTGATAAAGTCGTCAACCTCACGCCAAAACGTCGACAAAAATGGAACAGTTAATTGTAGCAGATAAAAAAGAAAGAAAGAAATTTTTGTAATTTTCATCATTCGTCATTTATGTATGCAGCTACAGTTTGGTTACAAATTACAAATTACATTTTATTTTTTAAGTCTTTAGAAATTTAAGTTCCTTTTGCTTTTGTGATTTTGTTTCTTTTTTTCTGAACAGAGGCCGTTTTGGCCCGTAGGACCCGAACCTGTGTCCGCTCTCATTACACTCGGTGGTCCTCGCAGAGATGTTAATTAAATGTTTTTACATTAATTTTTTTTTATTTGTTTTTTCCATTTTTTGTTTCTTTTAATTTTTTTGATAATTTTGACAATTGATGGTTTTTGCAACTCATTTGGGGGCTCGCGGCAGTTAGAAACCCGAAAAAAGTGAAGGAAAATGATAAAAAAAAATGTTTAGAACAATTTGTCTATCCTACTGCAATGTCAGGTCAAAAAGCGATAGTAAGATGTCGCTATTTAATTGTTCATTAAAAAAAAAGTTGAAAACCCTTACACAATTGTCTTCATCTCGTTTTAATCTTATGAAATAAAATGAGATAAAGATACCTAATGCACTCCAGGCGAAAGCGTTTCTGTCAAAATTAGACAAGGCTGAAAGTTGTCAAAATTCGAACATTGGTGACATTGTCAATCTTTTACTTTTTCTAAAAATAAACATTGTGCAAATCGTTCTTGATTGCAGTGAAAACCTCAAGCAGCCTCTGTACAGCTGTTTCAGCCCTGCTTGGGGCTTCTTCAGCAGAGACGTAGCTCGACATTCCCACTGCAAACAAAAACGACTTGCCCAATTTATTCGCAATTGCGATGTAAGAGTGATGAACAGATAAAATAGCGACATCTTACTATCGCTTTTTGACCTGACATGGCTGAGGGATTTGCTCCTAATAAGAACGATTTGCACAATTTTTCTTTTTAAACTTTCATTAAGCTTTGACAGCAAGCATGGCCGCCTTGCATGGGGGACTTATTAGGAGCAAATCCCGCTTCAATTTGTCTATCCTACTGCAATGTCAGGTCAAAAAGCGATAGTAAGATGTCGCTATTTTACCTGTTTCACTTTTTCATTCAAAATTTGCTACACTAAGTGAATTTTTTTATTTTGAATTTTAGTAGTGGCGTAATGTAACGAAAGAGTAATGGAAAACTTTATTGGATCCGTTAATTAACGAATACTGATTACGTTGTAACACACAAAGATGTCAATGCTCCGATTCCATGCGCCGTTGCTGACAATGCAAGTATATCGAGAGCGGTTTATTGGTGTGTCTAATGCGTAAGTAGTTTACTGTTAATTATTTAAATAGACTTGATTGGTGTAAATAGTATGTAAGTAATGAGATGACCTCGCGGTGGGCGCACTGGAGGCGGATGTTAATGCAATATCCGGCGGGAAATATCGACGAGGCGTGATTTCACAGCTCTAGGAAAACACATCTCACTTGGGTGGGACTTTTTTTTTCTAAACAATGGACATATTAATTAGATAATCCGTGATCATTGAAATTCGGAAATGGGGGCTTGTGCAATCAAAGCCCGGTCGTCATTTTCGTTCATTAACCGATTTGTTCTATAGACGTATGTATATGTTTTTTTTTTTTGTAAATACACTCTGATTTATTTTAATTTTGTTCACTTAAAATATTTATTATGGAAGTTCTAGAGTTAATAGGCAATTCTCTGGTAATGCCATTAACGACGTAATTTACCCCCTGTCCATCTTCAGGGATTACAATTCCCATTAAACGTAATTAATCTTTAATCTTTATTAGGGGTTGATTTCCTGTTGAGCATTTTTATTAAGTTAATTAATTCTCGGCCCTAATTAATTAATTTGGGAAACGTCGTCACTGTTTGTCATTGGAAAAATACCAAAAACATAGTTGCTCGAAATTATTTGCGGCCATTGAGTGAGTGAGTGTCGCAAAATATCAATGTTGAAACACTCTCGGCGGTTTCTCTATTGTCTGACTTCCTGGATTGCCTCCTTTCTTAATTAGTATGCGAAAAATATTAGGTAGGTACGATGAACGTTGTTGCATGTACACATGCGCACGTCCTTGAAACCAGTACGATTTGTAAATATTGCAAAACAAGAGAATCAACCAGTTATTTAAAGAAACAAAAAATATTATATTACCATTACAACATATCGTCGCTTCTAAAAGTTGCAAAAAAAAAACAAAAACTATCGATCCACACAGCACGTGTGTGTCCCTCGTATACTTATACTTGGGTGACTGTTATTTTTTTGCGTGGCATTGACATTTTGAAGCGTTCATTTTTTAGCTCATTGAGGATATCGGGTACATGCTTTTAGAAATTTGTTATTAAACGCTGATTTACATAAGAATGTTGTAGTCTGGTGCAGATGTACAGTCATGGATGGATTGGCTTCCAATGATCACCACCGTTCGCTTTTAATAACAATAAGTTTACGATTTCTTGCCCTCACGCACTAATTCGATAAGTCACAATTAACCGAATGTGTTTAACCGGATTTAGAAAGTAAGTTCACGGTGACGTCATCTAAATTTTACATTGAGAATACCGGCTTTTGTAAATGTTACTTGAAACTGTAAATAAGGTGTAAGTATACCAAAACGAATATATACGTATACCAAAAGGAATACTTAACACAAAGTCCAATTTCCCAAAACTTTCTGATGGCTTTGCGAAAGGCGAAATCGTCTTCAGACCACCAGAAAATGGCAAAAGAAAGAAATTGTGAAACAAGACATAAACAATAACAGTTCTTAAACAACATTCGAGTGAATTACAATGACGATACATGACTATCATAATATTTATGGTTGCTTCTTGTGAAATAGAAATTGTTTAGATTTGATATTTATTTAAATTACTCGCACTGCCTTACGCCAGCACTATAATAAGAATAATTTTTAAGCATTTAAGATATAAAGTACGAGGATGACGTAATGTGTTAGATCTTACATTACAGCGAAAGTTGAAAGAACGCAGAAGCATTCTAGGTACGTTTTGTTCATAAACATGAATGCAAAGTAAAATTGGTATGACTGTTTAAGTTTATGGGATTCTCGTGTTTCCTTCGTCAAATTTGAAAGTTTCTTATTTTACCCTCGATCTTATGGGGCGAGACAAATAAGGCATTTGGGTAAAGTAAAGTAACGTAAATTGTAAGTAAATAGATAATCAGGAAAGAGGACGTAACTTTTGAACTTGTAAAAGGCAAAAGGGCATTGCAGATCTTTAATGGAAAGAGAAAAGATTTATAGCGCGAGGTTTATTTAATAATAAACCTTTATTTAATAATAAACCTTTATTTAATAATAAACCTCGCGCTATAAATCTTTTTTCTTTCCATTAAAGATCTGCAATGCCCTTTTGCCTTTTACAAGTTCAAAAGCGACGTCTTCTTTCCTGATTTTCTATTTGCTTACAATTTACTTTATCTTCTTTTGGTTCTTTCTGTATGTACTTTCCTGCATTCTTTCTCTCATCCATCGTTATTGTCAATATTACATACATCCTGCCTTCGATCATATACAATGAGGCAGTAATAAGGTTTTTGGGCAACAAACAATCCTTGCGTGATGAATCTTCTGTTTCCTTCGTCAAGTCTGAGAGTTCCTTCTTTTGCCCTCGATCTTATGGGGCGAGAGACTTTGAGGTATTAAATAAACTTCGCGTTATGAATCTTTTTCTTTCCAACCAAGACCTGCAATGCCCTTTTGCCTTTTACAAGTTCAAAAGCGACGTCTTCTTCTCTGATTTTCTATTTCTTTGCACTTTATCTTCTTTTGCTGCTTTCTGTACTTTCTTACATTTATTTCTCCCATAAATCGTTATTGCCAATATTACTTACTCCTTCTGCCTTCGATCGTAATGGTAATAAGGGTTTTGGGTAACAAACAATCCTTGAGCAACGAATCGTTTTCTTTCCAACAAAGATCTGCAATGCCCTTTTGCCTTCTCCAAGTGAAAAGTGTTGTTTTTTCTCCTCCTTGCATTTTTGCTTCTGATTACCTAAGTTCTTCCTGTACTTCTTCGTATTTGTTTCTTCCACCCATCGCTTTTGCTCATATTACGTACTTCTTCTGCCCTCACCCACTTTCCCGGCGAATCTTTCTCTTTTCAATAAAGATTTGCAGTGACCTTTTGCCTTATACGATTTAAGAATTGAAGTCTTCTATTATCTTCCTCTTTTCTCTTCGGATTTCCTAAGTTTTTTCTGTACTTTCTACATCCAAAATCCTTGCGTACCCCTCGATGATTTAGAATACTAACTGGATTATATTAATCGTACCAGAAAGCGAAGACCTAGACAAAGGACTTTAGAAAGACCCAACGGAATCAAGATTAAAACTAAAAATAAACAAATATCATCAACTGAAGGTTTCGAAGGGGTGGTCATGGTAGTATCAAAGAACAAATTAAGAAAAAGAAATGAGAGACGTAAATAAACCTGCAATACTTTTAAAAATGACGGCGAAAATTCAAAACAATTTGAAACCTGGATGTATCAATAAAAGGAAGAAACACAAAAAAAAACTGAAAGGGGACCCAGTTATTACTTACTTGGTAAAGAAGCGGCATTCAAATACTGTTTTTAGCATAAATAAAAATAGAATGTGGCGTCCTTATCTAATAAGCATTATGAAATATTAAAGGCCAGATAAAGGAAATCAAGATCGATGGACTGTTGCAAAAGTAAAAAAATGAAAAAAGTCCACAATTTACAAAACATATCTCTACGACAAGTTTCCATCTTCAAGTGAGTTTCCGGGACTGTTCCATTTGTTTTTAATCTATGGTGTTTGCCCAACGGGCTCCTAAGTCATAGACGTGTCAGGATTTCAGGAGCTGGAGTGTATTTTTGTGTGTGTGCAGTGTTCTATGACTTCGTTACTTCCTTCCAAACCTCCTCGCCGTTGAAGCCGTTGAAGGAGAAGCAGAGTCGAATTTTCTCCCCAACAGTGAAGGGTACCTGAAGTGAGTAAATCACCCCACAGATACATCTCTAGCGGGGTGCGAACTCACGATCTTACGATTGCAGGGCCGGTCCCTTACCATTTTACCATTGGACCGTTCAGGCGTTAATTAATTAATTAACAATAATATCAACAAGACGTTGATCAGGATTTTATTTTTGGCGTCCTCCTTGATGTAGACTGGCTGATCATCCTCCATTTGGAACTGTCTTTCGGTTAATTTTATCTTCGTAAATCTTCCAGATCGATTATTTTAGATCTTTTATCCCTTCTGAATCTGCAAGTACTCTGAGATTGAGTTGACACTTCTGCTAAGTTGGTTGGAGTGCTTAAAAATCATTTGCAAATTTGATGTGCCCTTTTATAACTTTGGGGACTGTTACTACTCTTTTTCTTGAGGCTCCTGCTAGTGCGAAGGGAAGTCAAATCCACGAAAAATGTTATAGTCATGTATGTATAAAGTTCCTCGTAGTTTAAGATGAAGAAATTTTACGAATATCTGAAAGCAAAATAACAGGAAGAAGTATGAATCCGAAAAATTGAAAAATCTTTCCGAAAGAATTGAGGGAAGGAAGAAGGAGATGATTGAAGAAGACTTGGAGGAGTGAAATGCCAAAGCTGAAAAGAAGACTCAGGAATTCTCTCTCTGGCAGAAATGATGATGACACATGTAAAAGAAGAGGAAAGCTGGATAGAAAACGGTGAAACGGTGTGGAGTTCTTCTTACAAGAATGATATAATTTGTTGGCTCAAATAATGACCAAGAAGTTTTAGAGCAGAAGGGAATATGTATATGTCTCTAGAACTTGACACGTGAAAAAGACCTAGGATATGCGAAGAAGAAGAAGAAGAAGAAGAAGACGATGACGATCTTTTTATTCTCCTTATCAGCTTCAATTTATTTATTCTCCTTGTTAGCTTCAATTTATTTATTCTTCTTGCTAGCTGCTTCAATTTATTGTTCTCCTTACAGGCTCGTCATGCCCTCTTCTTTGTTTATGTCGAAACCATCTCGGTTAATGCCTTACCAGAGTTCATCGATAAGCCTAGAATCTGTCTTTGGACTAACTTATTAGCCATCAAAGTTTTAGTGAGGAAAAAGTAATAACTACGTGGGCTGCTGGAAAAGTCTCTGGAAACGGTATGCAAAAAACGTCTATGAAATTTGGTAAACGGTATCATTGTTTTTCGAAGTATTCGCCTTTGACGTCAATACACTTTTGCATCCGCTTAAACTAATTTCTAAAGCACGTTTTTCACTCTAAAGATGGTACCTCAGAAACCAGTGTCCGGAATGTTTCAATCGCTGCTTTAGCCGACGAAAATCGCTCATCACGCATTTTATTTTTGATATTTGGGAACAAAAGGAAATCATTAGGTGATAAATCAGGTGAATATGGACAATGAGTCATTAATTCAACATTTTTGTTGGACAAAATATCAACTGTTTGACGGGCTGAGTGAGAGCTGGCGTTGTCATGACTGAGAATAATTCGTCGATTTCGATTGTTTCTTCTTATTTGATCGATGACTTCCGGCAAACAAATTGTAGTATACCAATCAGCATTCACGGTTTTTCGATCCTCTAAAGCCACGGTTGCTACATGTCCAGTTAAACCAAAGAAACAAGTAATCATTTGCTTCGCAGCACTGCGTGAACGGACGGACAACTTTTGTTGGTTTTGGTTCATTTTGAAATACCCAAACGGTAGATTGTTGTTTACTTTCTGGCTCGTACGAATAGATCCACGTTTCGACACCAGTAACGATGTTATAAACTAAATTTGAACGACCTCCATTGAATTTCTTGAGCATTTCTTCGCACCATTTGACACTGCTTTTGCGCTTCTGTTAAATTATGTGGGATCCAACGACTGCAAAGCTTTCGTACGTTCAAATGATCATGCAAAATCTGGTGTATTGCATTCATGTCAATGCGTTTAGGTTGCTTGAATCTCACGGTATGTCACATGTCGATCTCGCTCAAGCATTTCACGCTCAGCATCTACATTATTGGCAACAACAGATGTTGATGGACGACCTTCACGAAATTCGTCACTGAGAGAGGTACGTCCACGCTGGAATTCGGCAAACCAATTACAACCACTGCTTTTTGATGGTGCTTCATCTCCAAAAGCGAAATGAAGCCGATCGAGGCATTGTTTCGGCGTTAGACCACCATTTGAAATCGTAAAAAATCATGGCACGAATATTTTCACGCGAGATTTCCTTGTTTACACAAAATTACTTTTTCTCAAATGCTGTACAAACAAAACTAGTTCACTTGGATAGGAACTGTCAATAGAATTATAGGCGAAAAACGTCAGATTTTTCAAATATGACAGTTGATAAACGCTAACAATTCTAAACCTACTAGATTCCAAAAAATTTTCCAGCAGCCCACGTATTTTAGTTCGATGTATAATTTCATTGGCAGTGTAATAGTATAAATAAAATTACTTGGTTGAGTTGCATTAACAGATCTGCTTCGAATATTCCCTCCATCCGCAGTAAATTCTAGCAAGAAACGTTTAGGGTAGAAAGGGTGTATGAAAATGTTTGTCGGCACACGTTTGCAGGCTAAACGATATATCTTTCTCTTTATTCGCGCAAAAATATGTTCACGTAACGTTCCCGTCTTTGTTTAGTAAATTGCCAGCGCACGGACGTACTCCGGGGCTAGGAAGACTATTCCATTCCGCCGTAACCAAACATTATCTCATTTACATGCAGATGAGGTGTCGTAGTAACTCGGTTCCGGGCCTACCGGAATTAAATCCGATAAAACGTTATTTTGTACTAGAACGAAATTCTGTACATTGCTCGGCGTTTATGCAATTTGAAAAAGGAGAGGAGAAAAAAAAATGCCCGCCCCGAATAAATTGCGTGCGCGGGGAAAGTAGGCTTTCATTATTTTAAAACGTACGGCATTACCTAATTAAAGTCGTGTACGGTTCACATACCATTACTGACTGTCTATTGTATTGATTGGCATTAAAATAGCAAGAAACTCATTCTAAACAAAACATTCCTTATTTAAAGTTTTAGAAGAATAGTCTAAATAAAGAAAAATCGAGCTTTTTCATATATTATCTGGATTTGTCAAGTACTAAAATATTTTTTGGAAAAATAATGGTAATATTTGGAAAAATAATGGTAATAAAAATGGTAAAGTAATGATAAAGATGTGCCAAGAAGAGAAAATACAAAAACATGTAACACATCAATAAAATCGATGTAACAACGAGTAAAGCAAAGAAAGTTGTTTCAACGTTCTATTATTATCTAGCCTAAATAGGTTACATGAGAACGTGCTACGAATTATTACTAGGACTGCACTATTAAAGCCTTAAAAGACATTCGCTCGGAGAATGTGTCACGCATGCATACATAAAATTTTCTCGCAATATTAAAAATTGCAGAAATCCACCTATAAATGGTCTTATAATATTTCACAAGTTAAATACCTCTTGGTATCGTAACGTAACCTAATTAGAATGTTGCAATGCGAGTGTAGGTGCAGTTATTATTTAGTACGTCTCACATAAAAAAAAAATATATTTCTTCAGTTGCACAATCGACCTGATCGCGTTGCACTCGCCGAAGAAAAGTTGGGAAACGTAATTCAATTAACAACGTTGCCTGGCCGAGGCAATTGCATGCCTTGTTGAAAATCAAATTCTTGAGAGCGCGAGTGCGACGAACTTTATTGCACGTTTCGAAAAGGAAATTAATAGTTCATGTGTCACACGTTTTAGTTAAATGATTGTGTACATAAGGTGCGTTCATATTATTATATTTACTTACGATTTAGAAAAAAAAAAAAAATACCACTGGTATAATACTAAAGCCACGCCTTTTAGAAAGGAACATGTCAATTTTTACAGGAAATTATAATAATCTGGTTAACCAAGTTTCTGTTTTCAATTTTCGATGTACTCCTAATTTATACAAATCATTTTAGTAAAAAAAGATACCCCTCCCCCTACCCCCTCCCCAGTTGACAAAGTAAAAATTTGATTTATTTTATTCACGACTGAGAAGAGTATGAAATGACCTAGGCTTCTCCCGGACCTTGAAGCAATTGCAGTTCCAAAACTAAACTTTTTATCTTCTTATGCCAATAAGCAGAGATGAAGCAAAATTAAAAATCTTCAAAAGAATGATACACGGACCAAAGAAAGAAATAAAGAGAGGGATGCCGTCTCCTAAGAAACCATACAATAAGGCAGCTGCTGAGATAAAATGATATTATCACATTAGCAGAAAAGACCAAGAAACCACCAGAAGCCCTGAGGAATTTTTTCTGCAATGAAAAACGAAACGTCGGTCGGCAGTAAAAGGAAACAGTGTGACATGGTTCCAAACCAATTGAATCACCAAGAAACGAATTGGAAACCAGTTGGGAACAGACTAAGAGCGAAGTTCTGCTACTAAACTCTTTGCACTTACCTGAGAACCAACAAATTATCGAACGAATGAAGAGCAGCAAGAAAATGCGAAGTTAAACGCGGAATTCCCTAGCTCGAGTGGAGAACTGAGTCGTGGGTCGGACTGCGACGATATAGGTTTACGGGCGCCAGAGATTTCTTGTCCAACGGGATACCTTGTCAATGAAAAACGCTCATCTCTACGAATGGACCGCCTCGCTAACGTGTCTTTACTTTTACTATAATGCAACAAGACGGTGGCCTACATAAATTCAATAACAAAACTAAAAGGCTGGCAATTTATCGATCAAACAAAGTCAAAATAATGTTCGATTTCTTGATATCGAACTATTTACGTTAACTCAAGTAAACAAGATTTAATTTGTAGTTATTCGGGGGTCTCGATTAACCTAACATTAATTCAGTAACAATTGAGATTAACTTCCCGAACGTTAGTCAAATTTTTCGGTAGTCCCTGTATATGGTCACTAAGATACTTCCCGAAATAAAGTGTAAAGCACTTACGGGCTAGTTCTTGCTTGTCGTCGAGATGGCCACGAAGTCCTGTTGATCACAGAACGTCGGCGAAACCATCAAACGAGGCCGAGGAATACATATATACATATAGATAATAGTTCGGGTCTAAACGCCGAGGAAAAGTAGCCCAAAAGGGGACGGCAATTCTTGTAGGATTTACAATAAAATCTCAGAATAAAAGGAAAAGTACCTAAGAGAAAGAAAACAGCGAAATGTTACAATATGGCTAAGGTTCGATGTATTACGCTGTAACCTTACTTGTGCAAAACTTCACAGGCTTTTCATATAATGCAATAACGATGCACTTTGCGTCGAAGGGTTTAAGAATCCAAGACTGCCGTCGTCCACGCGAACAAATTAACTCCCAAACAGAAAACACAAAAGTAATCAAAACGCAACAGCACCCTTCACGATTTACCCAAGTTATATCGATGCCGTGATGGACGCTTCGAGCGCGAGAACGCTCGTTCCACGTGTCCAGATTTAGCCAATCGTAAATCCAGAAAATTATAACTCGAAGAGAGGGCGCATGCCTCAGCGCTAGCAACATGCGGATCATGCAATAAACAGCAGGTAGATAGGGTCGGTTTCACAGAATAAATAAGAGTGAAAATAATGACGACTTGCAAAGCTACCGTAAGAGCTCCCCATACAAGATGGAAAGACGTTCGCCGACTAGAAATACCAACCTGGAGAACCAAAATTAGCGAGGGGAAAGGATGGAACGAAATAGTAAACAAGGTTAAGACACACACAAAACCGTAGAAAGAAAAAAAAAGAGGAAGGAATGTGTGATGATCTTCTCATAAGAAGCGGATTACGTGACCTTTCGAACTCGAATGGCATTGGTTTAAATCCCAATCCGATAGTCGGTTTTTCAAAAACCCACCGTCTTCTCAGACAGAAAGCAAGTAAGATCGTAGTTCCCATGTCAATATGATTCAAAATCCCTATTTGGGGGCGGAATTTCTGCAGGATTGGCTAAATTCTTATAGGATTGGTTATACCTCGCCCATTAAATAAGAAATAAATAACCTCATTTTAAAATTGAAAATAGTTGTTTGAATTCCTAAAGAAAAAGAGGCTTTTTTCAATCAATAGAACTTTGAATTTGAATTGGAGGAAAATAGGTTCAGAAAATCTGAAATCAGAAACAGTTGGTGCAGTAAAACTGCAAAAGATAGATGGTTAGGGCAAAGAGAGACAGAAGAGAAAAGAAGCATTGAAAGTTCCAAAGTAGAAAAAACAAAAGGCAAAAGAAAATTGAAAGGAATTAGCAGCCAAGCCAAGAGATTTCAATTTTTCTGATCTGTACTTCTTCCTTTATTTTCCGTTCAGGTATTCCTTCCTTCAACATCCCTCCGCAGTAGAAGCAGTAAGAAGAGCATCAAAAATTATTCCGTTAAATTGAAGTGATTAGCTTTGATTAGTTCGTGAGCAGCGTTGCCATTTAACTTTGTGCCATGCAATCGACCGTTGTTGGTTGGTAACGAATTTGTTTCCTGTCTTTTCTCATTTGTTGAATTTTCTCAGTTAATTGTCAGCATTTTTTTTAATTGCTATAAGTATTCATCTGGTGACAATCGGCTCTCGGAGTAGAAATTTTCAGAATCTCTCTTCTTTTGCGGGAGCCGGAGGTGCCCTAGTTTTCGTCTGTTCGTGGGGTTTTAACTGGGGGTTTGGTTGTTTTGTGATGACGTATAATCGCTCGGTGGCGCCCATAATTATAAAATCTACCTGTGCAAAGCACTATTATCCCATGCCTTCTTCACTGAGTGGGCGTATTTATGCAGCGTACGCAGAAGTGACAAGACAACCAACCGACTTTGCAACCATTTATTAAGGTTTCTACAAAAAGTAAAGTCGCAGTCACATCTAACAATAAAAATAACTAGCGTTCGGGAGTACAGACCAAAGCGAAGACCAAAAATCAGATGGGAAGGTCAAGTAAGGGATGATATACCAGAAATAATTTTTGTTTTGTTTATCCTTTACACAGCTTAAGTAAATTCGAAAATGGTGCTTTTTACGCTTGCATAAAGCTTTATAACAAGTTACCAGTTAACATTAAAATGTTGAAAAACGTAGACAAATTTAAACAAAAAGTCTTCAAGTTTCTTGTTGACCTTGAACCTTTTAAATAGTTTATCTGATTATTATATTTCTTAGTATGTCTCATTTTTTCTTTTGGTAACTAATTTTATGTTATAAATTTTTTGTAATATATAATATATTATGTTATAAAATAGTATACTTTTTTTTTAATAGAAATAATGGAAGTATGAATTCTGGTCAGTGGTCAAACCTTATAATTTCGTTTCAGTTGTTTTGGAATAAGCTTCATTACTATTATTTATTCGAAGGATGGGAGTAGAGACTGAAAGCAGGAAAGAGAGAACCGAAAACGTAATAACACACCACAATCTGCAAAAAAAGGGGGCTATGAAGAATACGTTTGTCCTCTATCTTATGAGCTGAGGCAGTAATAAGGCTCTTGGGTATCATACAATCCTTGCGGGATGAATTTATTTTTTTCCAATAAAGATTCGTAACAGAAAAATGAGGAATCTTCGAAATGGAAGTAACGATAAGGATGTGCGGACCGAAGAACAGGAGGAATACCCTAGCCTAAATTGTGGGTAAGGATGTTGTGGTGGTTTTATTGATTGGTTTGGTTGGTTTATCTTACTCGGTTACTGGGTGGCGCCCATAATTATAATGTCTACCTGTGCAAGGCACTATTTTCCCACACCCTCTCCACTGAGTGGGTATACTTCGGCAGCGTATATTTTGTTTCTCCATCGTTCGAACCCAGAAGTGTGACAACCGAATTTGCTTGGGGGATCTATTTTTAAGATTTAGGCAACAAATAACGTCGTTATCACCTATAATAATTATAATAATAACCAATGCCCAGGACCAAGACGAAGATCAAAAATCTTGTCGGCCAAAAAAATTTCCGCGTTGCCGTTTGATTCATCCAAATCTTCTTGACTTGTCTCGTTTTTCTTTGCCTCAATTTCGTTTTAGGTCCATCCCAGGTATCCGCGCCGTGCCAATTCAATTGTCTTTCTTACGTGAAGGTTTCACTGATCATTTATTTATTTTTAGTTTCTTTTTTTGTTGAATCGTAAAATTTTTTAAATAAAAATTTCCTTAAGCCGATATCCCACTGTCAATAGTTTGATCAAAATTCCCATTAAAATAATACATATTACTTAAACCTCTAAGCAAATTTATATCGCACTATCAAAAACGAAACATTTTTATAAGAATTTGATTAAACACATAAATGTTTCCACTGTCTTACAGTCATATTTATTAAAATTTAATGAAAATTTTAATCAAAATGTTAACAGTGGGATATCGGCTTTAAGTTAAAAGAATTTTTTTTCTGGATATTTTCCTGTTTTCCATGGTACTATTATACTTGGAATTATTAAACAACTTGTAAGTTTTCCTCGATATGAGGGTTTAATTACGCAAATTTCAGTGGTAAGACGTAAAAGGGTTCTTTTGATTTAAAAACCTTTTCCTATTTATGGTTTGTTGCAATGAAATAAAACAAACTGAAGGTTTATTTACGTACTTATTGGTAACTGTGGTGGTAAAGTTATTTGGAAGTGAAACTCATAAGAGAAATAGACATCAGTTTAACCTGAACAATTGAGATTCAAACTAAATGTAGGATAGTCTTTTATGTACGTTTGTAAAACGCCGCTCAGTTAGAGTTTCTTCGTTGGTTCTGTTTTTTTTTTTAATGGGCGTCATTTATGTCAAGGTTTTGATGATTCAGCATGGGACCACTTCAACATCATGGCGCCCAACATGGGGCCACTGCAACCACATAGAGCTTAAAGTCAATACTTCGGCGATATATACAGTAGGTATAAGACGAGCTTTAAAAATGGGGTCCTTTTCGATGACATTACACGAACTTTGTGTATTTACGCACCCAATCGTGTTCCCATTTCCCCCTGAACAACTTTATTGTTTTTACATATGTTTGTTTGATAAACACATTATAAATTTAGCGCTCGGAAACTTTTTATGGCCGTTAAAAACTTAAGGAATTTTCTGCCAACCTGCCTTTTGGCTACGGCCACATTTGTTTATTACGGGGAACTTTCATCTTTATGACCCGAAAGTTTCGGGTTTCGCGAACTTTTTTTCTGTTATAACAATATATTATATCAGCAGGACAATTTCGTATCTCCTTCAGGAGCTACTCAACAATAAAAATTATTAACTGTACGTTCGCTGTACTTACAAACGTACACGAAATGTGACTGTGACGTCCTTTAATCCTTGTGGTGATTCTAAGTTATTATTTCTTATCTTATCAAGTTTATTCCGATGTGGTATCGTATCGATCGGCCTCAAACTTGTATTATAGTTACGTACTCCGCCTACTTTCCATCCTGTAAATAGCGATATTTCAGCGGTTCGCAGGAGAATTCGTGACCAGGGTAGGACGAGGACGAGAAGGGCTGAACGCTACCGTAATTCGACCCCGGTAATGCGTGTGGGCTCACCCGCATATATTGTAGGAGGATGTGATGGGTGGTACAGAAGAAAGTCTTTTCAAAATAATTAAGATTATCTGACGTCATTGAAATTGCCCAACAATGCAGGGGCGTACGTTATTTACGCCCTGAGCACGTTCAATTTGACGAAAATTTGTCGACGTATAAAAAGGTACTATTATGATCAATAAAAACGAGAGTCCCGCGTGCGTACAAGCCGTACCGAGGAGGGTACGAAATTGTCGAGTGGTTTCATTTTAATTGAGCTAGGGTACGTATGTACATAAATGCAAGAAGTGGCTTTCCGAAATATGCGGGAGTATAAATGGTGTCTGTGTAGTAGAGACTTCATGCACAAGAACTTCTCCACTTGTCAACCTTGACAGTTACGTGACGGTAATTAATTTACATTAATAGTTGTTGTTTATGATTGTTTACTAAGTATTCACAACAATTTATTTAACATTTTATAGGCTTGTTATGTCTGCGTTGGATATAATAATAAAAATTCAACTTTGTTTAAATTAAAATTACAAAAAGAAAAATTACTGCTGCTTATTATAAACTCTACCTCTTTTATTATTTATGTATCAAGAGCTCACCCAATATGAACTCACATCACATCAGTGAATCAGCATTTGCGTAAATTCCGCATACGACGCGCGGAGCATTTAAATGTAAAAAAGAAGTTATTTTTAAGATCACCGTCGATAAAGTTTAATTTTTTGGCAATAATAACAAACAAAAGAATATGCGTGTGCCGGAATTTTCTTTTTTTTTATTCTCGTCTTCTATATTTAAACGAGCTTCTGTTTACACGGGGGGACGATCTTTTTAATCTGGGGATCATCTGAGAAATTAGTCAATTAAAAAACCAATTAGTTCTGCAACGGCTTCGGTTCCTCCCGATTCCTAAATATTTTCGTGTTTACACATACATGCGATATTCAGAGTATGTAGGTTCTTGAAGATCGAAATTAAAAATAGAAATTAAAAATAACTCAAACACTGCAATCTATTTTAAAAACGCGAGTATATGTAAAGTTTCTAATAATATTTTGTATTTCTTTGTGTTTGTAAGTCAGCTAAAGGTTATACAAGGGGAGACAAAACCGAATGGAAAGCGTTGCGGGGGGAGGGAGGAGGGGGGGGGGGGCGAGCAGCGACGAGGCGTATATCCAAAATATCCGCACCCATTTCCACTGAAATTTATTTGGTGCGTACGAAATTCTGCAAATATTTTGGAAAATATTTACGCGATTGCGTAATATTTATTGCGCATTTCCGTTTTCTCAAATATTTTTTCCTAGAAATTTGTATTTTCAGTTTTTGTTAGGTAGGTTGGGGAGGTGAACTGATCATCAGATGACAGATTCATCTAAACTAAAATATTTTTCTTTCAAATCGAAAGTTCTCTACTTCACAACTACTAATTTCTAAACTAAATCCAAAATGAACCAACTCTTAAAAAAAGAGGAAGTGCACAATTCTACCCTTACATATTTTCTTCTGGTCTTTTATTGTAACTGTAATTCTCTTAGCGTTAACTGGAGCACGGTTGGTTGAAGAGCTTTGATGCAAGGAAAAATCTTTCATAGAATTATAAAAAGTAGGCCACTTTCTGGCGCCCCTAACTATAACATCTACTTGTGGAAAGCACTATTTTCCCTCCCCGTTTCCAGTGAGTGGGCATATTTTTCCTTTACAAACAGGAAAATGCGTGTGACAAGCGGATCAGAAGCCATAATTAAAGACCTTTCATGTAAAGAAAGATCTTTAATAGAGAAACCACCAAAAAGAGGCTTGTTCCTGACGCCCTTCCAATAAAAAAAAAACCGTACAGTAACCGTACATTCCACCTGCTTTGTCAATCTTTTAGTTTGCCCAAAATTCCATAACCAAAAGTTTACACACTCCCTCCCCATGGTCCATATTTCCCAACTCCACATGACATCTATCTCTGACACAATCCAAATAGAAAAAAAGACTTATATTTCACCTGTATTTAACATACTGGAAGAAATGCTATGGTCTTTGCGTCAGGGCTAACGGAAACTCATCAGTTCCTTGCAATCGATTCTAATTTGGACTAGGCGAGGACCCAAAAAAAGCTCCTTCCACCTCATTTATTGGAACGAAATCAAAACCGATGTACTCGAAAGGATTTGATTCGTTCGTATCTGAAAGAACTTTACCTCCTAACTTCCTTAAATTAGTTTCAAAACTAAAAGAAAAGAGTAGTCTCATTAATTGACTAAAAGAGAAAAGACTTACAAAGTCCGATTTAAGAAAATAAGGAATTTACTTAGGTTCCCTATCCTTTCAATCAATCTGAAGACGCTGAATTGAGCTTGTCGAGGGTTAAGTTACACAATGGAAAACCTGTTAGGTGCAAAATTGTTTCTTCTAGGTAGATCAAATTAACTGAAAATGAAAAGCCTTACAAAGACTTGCTTATGAAGCAGAAGAAATTCACTTATGTATTCAGGCAATTGGACTTGCCCTAGCGTTTTTTTTTCGTCGGACTGGAGACATAACTGGATCACCTCAAGGACAAAAATAACTAATTGCACACTGGTAACCCGTTTACAAAAAGGGTTGTTATGTAGGTGCCAAAAAATGTTGACAATGAATCAGGAGTGCATTATCTTTCACATCAATTGGCAATTGGCAACTGACAGAACTTTGGACAAATAAGTTATGTTGAAATTACATAGTGGGCAAAATCAAAAAGTAAAGAGTGGACCCAAGTTGCAAAATGAAAGGATATTGGGATAAATGAAGAAGGAGCGTGGAAGATTAAGCTAACAAAGGAATAATTGGAAAATAGGGAAGACAAACTTCAGACAGGAAAAAGAGTAATCATAGATGGAAGGCAGAAAAATTCACATACGGTAAATTCTGAACTACAACCAATTGACAAATAGAAACAGAAAATAAATCAAGGAAGCATAAATTTAGATGACAAATAAGTATGATTTCCCAACCTGCCGAAGTTAATAGAACAAAAAGATCCACGTGGATAGTTAATAAAGGAACAGAGCATGCAAACATTTAAAGAAGGAAGGTAACGCACCAGAAACAAAGAGAATGACATAATAAAAATAAAACTGCTATTACCAGATGAAACAAAAACGAAAAAAATCAAGGAAACCCAAACCCTAAACTAGTCCTTCATCATTAACGAAGGAAGAATTGTAATACGTATAGGAAAGATAAACTGTCTAGGAAAAAAGAAGGAACCAATAGGCGGAAGACATTGAATTCTGGATTCCAACAAATCGACAAGAACAACTGAATATAAATAACTGAAGGGCAAAGCCCTCTGCAATAGCATCAATTGAGATACCAACCAAGAAAAACGCTGGTTGAGAAAATGTGGAAAAGTGAGATCATCATCTTGATCATAACCATCTTTATGTGTCGTGGCTTGTCACATTTGATGCTGACACAATCAGAGGGATGGTTAATGGAGAAAGGAGAAGGCCTACATTTAACGCAAGGGCAAGGTAGTATTAGCTACTAGAGGAAAGAAAATCATGGAAACCGAAACCTTACCCTGCATCACAAGGCGAAAGAACCTGCAGGGTGGTTAAAACCAGCAAGCAAGTGCATTTTGATTTCTCCACCATACACCAGAGTCAAAACTTCAGGCTGACAGAGCCATAAACAAGGGCATAAATAGAGGCCAGAATAGCGGGATGACAGAGGCATAAACAAGGGCATGAATAGAGGCCAGGATAGCCAACAAAGGGAAGAAAGGCATCGAGGACACGTGGGATGAAGATTTCGATGCTTCAAAGTAGCGATCAGGTGTTCCTATTTCTCGAAGTCACATTGACGTTTACTTTGTTAACGGGGGGAAAAGGAAACGTAAGATTGCAAGTGAATTTTAGATTCATCACCATTGCCCATGGGGCACAGCATCAAAATGGATGAAGGTGTAAACAATAGAGACCAGAGCGTCGAGGAAATGTAGCTGAAAAGTTTCGATGCTCTAAAGGAATGGCCAGGGTTCCTTATTCTTCAAGATGAAATTGATTTTCGCACCTCTGAACTTATCCAACGAGATGATGAGGGATAAATGAATGGTTAATGGGGGAAAAAGAAGAGCAAATACGAATTTTGGATCTTTTGAAAGTAAAAATGTCAAAATGCAAGATCAAAGCTACCTACCGATAGAGATATTGGGAGAGTTAACAAAGGGGCGTCGAAGCAAAACAGGAGAAATGGTTCCCTAAGGATTTTACACCATATTGTAATGGGGGAGCGTAGGTGAACTTTGGATTCTTAACCACAATCCAGAGCAGAGTCAAAACGATAGAAGAAACGGGGGACAACGTGACGGCGGCGTTTGGGTATTCCAATGTACCAAGAAGAATAAGTTTGTGCCCAAAAAGGGATACCCTTGAGGTATTTCATTATTTCAATACCGTTATAATAATTCGTAGATCGAATCGAATTTTAGATTCATCACCGTGGCCATGGGGCACAGCATCAAAATGGATGAAGGTGTAAACAATAGAGACCAGAGCGTCGAGGAAATGTAGCTGAAAAGTTTCGATGCTGTAAAACAATGGCCAGGGGTCCTTATTCTTCAAGATCAAATTGATTTTCGCTCCTCTGAACGTATCCAATAGGATGGTGAGGGGCAAATGAATGGTTAATGGGGGAAAAAGAAGAGCAAAAGCAATATTGGATCTTCTGAAAGTAAAAATGTCAAAATGCAAGATCAAAGCTACCTACCAATAGAGATGTTGGGAGAGTTAACTAAGGGGCGTCGAAGCAAAACAGGAGAAATGGTCCCCTAAGGATTTTAACCTTCTTCACACCGTATTGTAATAGGGGAGTGTAAGTGAATTTTGAATTCTTCACCACAATTCAAAGAGTCAGAATGATAGAAGGAACGGGGCAAAACGTGACGGCGACGTTTGGGGATTACAATGTACCAACAAAAATAAATTGTGCCCAAAAAGGGATATCTTTGAGGTATGTTGAGAATACCGTTATAATAATTCGTCGATCGAAATTAAAATAGGAAGAGCAAAGAAGCAAAGCAGTAAGCAACTCTGACCATCACATAAGTATCAATTTGTCCTCCCGAAAATATAAAGTAACCCAAATACCAGGTTTGTTTTGACTGGAAAGCCGAGAGACGTCTAGACTTTTTAAAGATGCGCGCGAATAAAGCTCGGAAAATAATGATGCGCAATTAAATTTTCCCGTAGATATCTTTTCCGGGACAGATCAAATGGTCGATGAGATCGACGTTAATTGGGAACACCCAGAAAGAAAATAAATGAAGTAGGATTTTGAGATTCGCAGCGACTCCTCCGGCGTGTTAAATATGAACACTAATAGGCCACATAATCGCAAAATAAATCAAATCCTCGGGTATTTTTAGCCGGGGCTCGCGCAAAACCCAATATTCTGATGGGGAACGGGCGCCTATGTGTGTGTGTGTGTGTGTGTGTGTGTGGCTGTGTGCTGCACGCACGCGAAATAAAATGAAATTTGTTTTGACAACGTTTGAGGACAGGTGATTATTTTTACATTTGCACGTATCCGAGCGCCAACGTTCCAGTTAAAAATTTATTATTAATGAAACTTGGCAAATGAATACGTGGCGACGATTACAGGCGTATTTAAGTGTAGAAATAAAACGCTTTCGTTTTCCTTATTTCGGGCTATGTATAGATCGGATGCGGGATTTATCTTTTTTGCGAACAAAAATAACGAATGCCAGGGAAAAATTTCGACAGAAATATCAAAATAGCAATTTTTTTAGAAAGCAATCATTCAACATGGAGATCAAAGACATGAAGGCATTGGAACTGAACTCAACTAAGAATAGAGCAAGAAACTATGAAAATAAGGTATGCCATGCTTAAAGAAAGGAAGAAGGAAAAATAACTAAACACATAGCAATTGAAATCTACCAAGAAGAAGACGATACGTTGAAGACCTTATACAGGGTTTCGAGTGCAATGATTTCTAATGGTGTTAGCTTGAATTAAATCATTCAAAAACGCTGTAAATTTGGTGTCCTAATAACAGGAAAATATTTTCCGGAAATTTAGCAACGTCACTACACGTAATGTCATTGACCTTGCCTATTATTCATAATTATGTGGGCTGCTGGAAAAGTTTCTGGAAACGGTATCAAAAAACGCATATGAACTTTGGTAAACGGTATCATTGTTTTTCGAAGTATTCGCCTTTGACGTCAATACACTTTTGCATACGCTCGAACCAATTTCTAAATCACGTTTTCCACTCTAAAGATGGTGCCTCAGAAACCAGAAATGCCAAAGCTGAAAAGAAGACTCAGGAATTTTCTCTCTGGCAGAAATGATGATGACACATCTAAAAGAAGAGGAAAGCTGGATAGAAAATAGTATGCAGTCCTTCTTACAAGAATGATATAATTTGTTGGTTCAAATCATGACCCAGAGGTTTTAAAGCAGAAGGGAATATTTATCTGTCTTCAGAACTTGACACGTGAAAAGGACGGAGGATATGTGAAGAAGAAGAAGAAGAAGACGATGACGATCTTTTGTTTTAGAAGATATTGAAGTGTATACGTACTTACAACTTTTATTTGGTTTGGGATTCATTTATTATCCAACCTTCAATCAAAGCACTTTCATGGACTCTTCTGGTCTGGTCTGTTCCTTTCTTTCCTCTGTACCCTCCGATTCTCTGATTTCATCCTTTGCTTTTGCTTACAATTTATGGTTTCAATTTATTAATCTCCTTACCAGCTTCGATTTGTTATTCTCCTTTCCACCTTGAATTTATTATTCTCCTTACCGGCTTCAATTTATTTATTCTCCTTGCTAGCTGCTTCAATTAATTGTTCTCCTTACAGGCTCGTCATGCTCTCTTCTTTGTTTATGTCGAAACCATCTCGGTTAATGCCTTACCAGAATTCATCGATGAGTCTAGAATCTGTCTTTGGACTAATTTATTAGCCATCAAAGTTTTAGTGAGGAAAAAGTAATAACTACGTGGGCTGCTGGAAAAGTTTCTGGAAACGGTATGAAAAAACGCATATGAAATTTGGTAAACGGTATCATTGTTTTTCGAAGTATTCGCCTTTGACGTCAATACACTTTTGCATACGCTCGAACCAATTTCTAAAGCACGTTTGCCACTCTAAAGATGGTACCTCAGAAACCAGTGTCCGGAATGTTTCAACCGCTGCTTCAGCCGACGAAAATCGCTCACCACGCATTTTATTTTTGACATTTGGGAACAAAAAGAAATCATTCGGTGATAAATCAGGTGGATATGGACAATGAGTCATTAATTCAACATTTTTGTTGGACAAAATATCAACTGTTTGACGGGCTGAGTGAGAGCTGGCGTTGTCATGATGGAGAATAATTCGTCGATTTCGATTGTTTCTTCTTATTTGATCGATGACTTCCGGCAAACAAATTGTAGTATACCAACCAGCACTCAAGGTTTTTCGATCCTCTAAAGCCACGGTTGCTACATGTCCAGTTAAACCAAAGAAACAAGCAATCATTTGCTTCGCAGCACTGCGTGAACGGACAACTTTTGTTGGTTTTGGTTCATCTTGAAATACCCAAACGGTAGATTGTTGTTTACTGTCTGGCTCGTACGAATAGATCCACGTTTCGTCAACGGTAACGATGTTATAAACTAAATTTGAACGACCTCCATTGAATTTCTTGAGCATTTCTTCGCACCATTTGACACGATCCTGCTTTTGCGCTTCTGTTAAATTATGTGGGATCCAACGACTGCAAAGCTTTCGTACGTTCAAATGATCATGCAAAATCTGGTGTATTGCATTCATGTCAATGCGTTTAGGTTGCTTGAATCTCACGGTATGTCACATGTCGATCTCGCTCAAGCATTTCACGCACAGCATCTACTTTAGTGGCAACAACAGATGTTGATGGACGACCTTCATGAAATTCGTCACTGAGAGAGGTACGTCCACGCTGGAATTCGGCAAGCCAATTATAAACACTGCTCTTTGATGGTGCTTCATCTCCAAAAGCCAAATGAAGCCGATCGAGGCATTGTTTCGACGTTAGACCGCATTTGAAATCGTAAAAAATCATGGCACGAAAATTTTCACGCGAATTTCCATGTTTACACAAAATTACTTTTTCTCAAATGCTGTACAAACAAAACTAGTTTACTTGGATAGGAACTGTCAATAGAATTATAGGCGAAAAACGACAAATTTTTCAAATATGACAGTTGATAAACGCTAACAATTCTAGACCTACTAGATTCCAGAAAATTTTCCAGCAGCCCACGTACTTATGCAGTAAAGATGTCGACGGTATCTGATTCGAGCAGTGCTTTAAACATGTAATTTGTTTAAACCAATAAGATTTTAAACAAGAAAATTAATTTGTTGAGGTAAGCCATTATGTGTCAGTAGGGCTTTAACTTACCCTTTTTTCATATTTTAATTTGAGAGACAGAAAATTGAAATGAAGTGTGAATTTCCTTAAAAAGAAAAAAAAAAACGCCGCACGTAACTAAACATTAATCAAATTAAATTGCCTGTACACAAATAATTGTCTCTATCAGTCAAGCCCAGTCAGTTTACTATAAATTAACTAAAATATTTTTTTTAAGTGGATCGAAGCGTTTCATTTTCTCTTTTTCTTTTGAGAGCTATTTCACTCATTTATATTTTCCGGAGAAACACTGCTGCTAATCTTGAAATTAAATCAAATTAGGTTATCCTTGGGCGAGATAGTTTTAGCCTCGAAGGGTAAGGGATTGTAGGATTGACCCTCTTTTTGCGCCGCGATCACTTTCGAAGTAAACATAATACAAGAAGAGGAGAAGAGATACTTTGCGAATAAAACTCTTCTCCACCGCAGCAAATTCCACAAACATAAAATAACTGACTTGTCAATAAGAAAAAAAAAATCAAAAATAAATCAACGCCAAAAAACAATAGTTGCCGATTGATTCTTGTTTTGAAGTGCCTAAGTTTGTGCAGATACAAAATCGCCTTTTAATAAATTCTGCAGGTACAAGAGGAGGTTTCGACAAAAAGTGTATCACACCGGTGTGCACATAAACGCCGATGATGACTGCGTGAATTTTTTCTCGGTGCAAGGTTAAGTTGCGTTAATTAACGCAGGAGATCACACGTGCGATGATTGAATATAAAAAAAAAAGAAAAATCTCGTTTAATCTGCGCCGAATCGACCTGATTCATCACTTTGGTAGTTACTTTCGTTTTCTGTTACCGTCTTTTCGTCTTATTTATTATTAATCAACTTGCTTTGCGTAATTTATTTATTTTATTAATCAATTTTCATTCGTGTAGAATAAAATCGATTTCATAATTACGATGAAGACGAAGTCATCTAAGAAGGGTCATTCAGTCAACCAACAACAATTTAGTTTTAAACTTTTGAGAAAAACTTTGTTGCAAATCGGCTTTGATTGCAGTGAATAACTCTGTGTATAACTCTTTCAACCATATTTAGGGCCTTGTCAGCAGAAGCAATCAAACACGATTTGCAATAGTTTTTTTTTTAACTTTCATTATGGTTTGATCACACGCAAGACCGGCTTGCATGGGATGACTTATTATGTAGCAAATCGGCTTCAATTCTAACGCCATTTAATGCAATGTTAGGTCAAGAAGCGATCGCAGGATGTCGCTAATCTTCCGATCCATATTGTTTTCGCTTCCTTGCGAACTCTCATCAATTTTGATATTTTAAACGCAACATACTATGCTCATTTATTTTTAGTTGTTTCTACTCGTAATAATATTTTTTATATAATACTCTGCGTCAAACTTCGTGTTATTATACAAAATAAATTAAACTTATACAATTATGTTTTTAGAAAAATTTTGTGCAAATCGTTCTTGATTGCAGTGAAAACCTCGAGCAGCCTCTGGACAGCTGTTTCAGCCCTGCTTGAATCAAGAACGATTTGCACAAAATTTTTCTAAAAACTTTCATAATGCTTTGACAGCAAGCATGGCCGCTTTGCATGGGGGACTTATTAGGAGCAAATCCCGCTTCAATTTGTCTATCCTACTGCAATGTCAGGTCAAAAAGCGATAGTAAGATGTCGCTATTTTATCCATACAATTATGATAATTAATTTTAAACTCGACACCCTGTGAAGTATGAATAAAGTCGGCCGTCCACAAACACACATAAGTCAAACAAAAAAAAACTTGATTCACGTCAGTTTTAATTTAATTGATCTTTTTTTCCATTGACATAATTTAAAACGCTTCTGACTTAATTTAATATGATATCAAAGGACTTTCATTGAAATTAATATATTCCAGAATAAATTAGCGTGCGAAACTTTTTTGTGGCGTCATGCGTACTTGAATATTTATCATTTTGGCGACGGACGCAAGCGCCGCCTGACGGCGGCGACTACCGCAGGCAAGAACGCTTACCTATGTACATACCTATTTCGCTGACTTTTTAATTACTGTCAATTCCGTACGAATTTCTCCTGATAATTAAATAACGGAGAGTGGCATCCGTGCTTTTCCAGTCTAAGGAGCATTATTATTGCAAGCTTGCTTCATTGATTTAGAATGGAATTAAATAGCCAATTTAAGCGATCGCTTGCCTTCACAATGCAATTAAGTGTTAATTTCAGGGATTGCCGCCGGCAATTTTAGAAGAGAAAACGTCGTAATTGTGTGTGCTCGACAATTTTTCGCCATACTACCACGATTTTGCAAAAAAAAAGAAAAAAACGAGAAACACAGTTCTTCATCAACTTCTATGCCCAGGAGCAGTGTAAATGCCCGAGTAAATTCCACTATGTATACAGAAAAATCTTATCGCACTGATTTTATTTAAATAACTTCATTAAAAACTTTAATTGTTTAATATTCAAATATTATCTTAGGAAAGTTTCTGGGAAAGTTTAGACCCGCTTTGTTCAAATGATAAACCCTTTAACTGCGGGGATCGTTAATAGGCAACGGTATATGGCATGGTGGTTCTCTTTTAAAAGCAATGAAATCATTTCGTCATCATTTCGAACCGAGATCTAAATGGAGCAGTTTAAACCTAGACAGTTGAAAAAGCCAATGACTGAGTTTTGCTTAATACACCGACCGAAGACTGAAAGAATTCAATGTATAACCGAACCAATAAGACTTCAGTTCTCTCTAACCAGTCGGACCGTAGTCAAAACGAGCCGCTGATTTTAAATAAAGCTGCTACACAAGATTCGAATATTTAAAACATTTTAAAATTGTATAACACATTCAAATCTGATACCTAATTATTAAGTTGGTTCTGTCTCGTAGAGTCATCCACAACCACTGATTATAAATTCTTTGGATCTCTTGATGATTTTATTTAAATTATGTGTGCACCGAAATTTGTTTTAAAAATACATTAACTTGCAAGTCACGTGCAGGTTTGTACAATGAAGAGCGGAATATTTCTATTGATGTTAACCACAATTATCATAGTCGGAATTATTTATTCCTCATGCAATTCTTTGAAGCTTTTCCGAAATGTGTTTGCCAAATCATCGCCCTGCGTTGTTTTTCTTTCTTTTTTTTTAAGTGCGTCATTTATTATTTATACGCGGAAATCGAACGGTTTCGGAACACTTCTGAAACGATTTCGCATAAATAATATCTGCGCTGTAATATTCGTATCATTGTTTTATTAATCATTCATGACGCCAGTGATAATGATGTAACAATTTATTATTTATGCTATTGTTCTTTCATCACGCAGTAATTCGCATTATTCACGCTACCTCGCACGAATAATGATTAAGTTTGCACTAATTCTTAGTCGATGAGCAATCTAGGATCTTCGCAGTAAATTATTAGAATAGAAGAAATAATAGATACACATTTCTTTTGATGTCTTGAATAAAGGACTCTTTGTTTAAATAATTTACAGGTAAATTTTTGAGGCCTTCTAAACGGTTATAAGTTATAATAACGGCGTTATTATTAATAAAAACATAAATATTAAAATAATTTATTAATTAATCAGTTTGTAATTACATACTTAAGAGTGCCATAATGTAACCGATAAATCTAAATTGCAAATAAAACATTTACATTTCAGATGCGGACAATAATTACGTTCGCACTTTAACGCGTATTAAAAACGTACTGATTATTCAGCAAATTAATTAATAAAAATAAATAAGTTTGATATCTCGTAAAAGCCACCGTGGATTTATTTATGTGAAATACTTTGTAGAAATTACACAGCCGGTTTCTTTTTTTTAAATTTTACGTAAGAAAGGCCTTGACTTTTCTGTACCGATTTTTTTTTACACGTAATTGTGACCTGGAATATTAATTAAATAAATAAATATTAGATTCCCTAATTCTTTACCTGTTTTTATTTATTCGTATACATATTTTTTTTCCTTCACCTATCACCTTTTATTCTAATTTTATGTATTTTTTTTTTTTCTAAAATCTTTATTAATTTATATATACAGTATGGTAACCGAATGTGTCTCACTGTAATCCGTTTAACTGTCAAGACAAAGGAAAAAACATATTTAAATAAATGGTCAAGACAAAGACCTCAACAATAAAACGATCGCCACCCCACTCTAGAACCAGCTAGTTCTGTCAACGGACTGTCAGTTATTCTAGGTTATATTTTTTTTAAGTTTAATTCAAACAAATTTGCATCGTGACGTGAATACTCGGAACTTGAAAAGAGAGGTTAGACGATAAGTTGGCTTCATTCATCCTTTCATCCATCGAACCATCCTCGTTGCCCACTTTATTTATTATTTGACAATGTTTGAAGTTTATTTTGAGGTTATATGACGTAATCTACTCGTTTTGAATTGAATTGTTTGAGCTAGCCAATTCTAGACTAGCAAATGCCCTCAGTTAGTTTTATTAATTTAAATCAATCAATCTTAAACGGCAAGTAACTTTGAGCTTAAGTGAGAGATTAGATTATGTAGATGACTTGGCTTCATCCAACGAGTTGTCCTCTTTGTCTACGTTATTATTTAACTATTTTTGTGTAGTATATTTTGAGGTTATATGACGTAATGTACTTATTTTTGAATTCTATAAACTAGGCAGTTTCGTCAATAGACCATCTGGCTTAATTTAAATCAATCGAATTTAGATAGAAACATAAGAAACTCGGAGCTTAAAAAAAAAGCTTAGATGATGAGTACAGTTTATTCTTTCATCCCCTGAGTCATCCTTCCTAAACTGTTTTTGAGGTTATGTGTTGTAATAAATGTCGCTATTTTCGTTTTTATTTTACATGCAAGTTACTGATAACTAGATTGCAGAATTGTGTCGTTCATGAACGAATCCGTTCATTTTGAAAAATTAATATTATTGCTTTGATTGAAGTTGGTTCTTGTCCGATGAAAATTGTAAGTACAAGGCTTTTTTAATCTTGAACCGGACCGATATATGATGGGAACACACCCAACGTTTCGCTATAGATTTATAGCTACACGTTGAGTGGTGTTCCCATCATATTTCTGTCCGGTTCAAGAATAAAAAATATTTTATTTTTAGTTTATTATTGCTATGATTAGATTCTTCATAAAACAATTTAAAAATTCAATTCCACTTACAAAATCCCTAGAAGTCGATGAAAAATGACGTGCGGGTGATGAAACTGGAACGCGAGCTTTGCAAGCTTTCCGCAAACTCAAGTGTTGTCCGGCGACCTAGTTAAGTAAGCAGATTTTTGTAATAAAATCCGTATAAATAATCCGAGCTGAATTCGGAACTTGATTCGTTAACAAAAACGTTACTTTGATTCACCAATCATCATCAAGTAGGAACGAATCTTACGAGCCAGTGAAAGAGATAAACAAACGGACCGTACCGTTTTTTTGTGAGAATGTCGAATGTACTCGATTCTAAAGTACTACTGACTTGACGATTTTTAGAAATGTATTTCGTTAATGTGATTCAAATGTACACTTATTTAAAATTAATCATCAAATGTACTTCGAAAACATTGACGGTGAGTTACAAACAAAATTAGAATATTACGGCGCCGACGTGGGATTTCGTTCATCTGAATCAAATCAATCAAATGAGTGAATCATTTCGTTCGAAAAGATCCATTCACGAACGACATTAAAATAAACGCATTTTTATTATTTTCGTTCGTGAACGACATCATCTCTACTAGATTCAAATCATTTACGTTTTTTAAAGCCCGGCCTAATTGACTCTTATCTTAACGATCTCCTTCCATTTCATTCTTTTCCTCTTCTTCTTCTTCTTCTTCTTCCATAATTGCATGCATTCATCTTCTTCGTTTTTTTATTATTTATTTTTTTTTTCTGATTCGACCAACTGCTCTCTTCTAACCACTCCTAACAGTTTATTACTGCATTTGTCAGTTATTTGCTTTTCGTATTGCTTTGGTCCTGGTACCCTGGTACTCATCAGTTCTTCTTCTTTTTTTATTATTATTATTATTATATATATATCTGCCATGGATCTCAAAGAGATATAGGCCTCGTCAAGAAAAGACAAAGGATAAAACTTGTCAAATAGTTATACAAACTCCTTAAAGTCGTAAAAGCAGTGACTCAATAAAAACATTCTTAACTATCTTTTAAATTTAATTGTAGATTCCAACAATCTTAATGGAGCAGGCAACTGATGAAACACTTTTAGTGCCTTATAATAGACACCGCGTTCAAAAAGAGCAGTGCTATGTTTAGGGATTATTAGATTATTATAATACCTAGTTTTCGGAAGTAAATCGGATCCATATTTGTCTTTATTTTTCGGGAATAAGTTTAAGTTAGTTTTAACAAAAACAGCAAGATTGTAAATATAGAGACAAGGTAATGGCAAGATTTCAAGTTATTTAAATAGGGGTTTACACGAATCAGTGGGCTTTTTGCATAATATTGTTCTTAAAATTGATTTTTGTAAGATGAAAACTTGCCGAGAGTTAGATGACCCTCCCCAAAAAATTAAACCGTAAGATAGTGTAGACTGAATAAAAGACGTATAATATATTTTTAATATATCCACAGAAACACAATTCCTAAGATTCCTTACAACGTAGCAGAATCGAGACAATTTTGAGCACACAGGTTCAATATGAATGTTAAACTTTAGTGCGGCATCAATGTGTAAACCCAAAAATTTTACACTATCTGTGACTGGAACTGATTTTCCATGACACTTAATAAGTATGCTAGACAGCAATGGTCTGTTTGTAAATTGCAAAACCACAGTTTTATTATGGTTTAACTGAAGATTATTGCTCTCACACCATTTAAACATTTGTAAAATAGAGAGTGAGGCAACTTTTGATGATAAGGCATGAGATTTACCAGTCGCTATACACGAGGTATCATCAGCATATTGACACAATGTCACAGATGGAAATTGTAGTTTCAAATCATTAACGTAGAGTATAAACAATAATGGGCCTAGAATTGAACCTTGTGGTACGCCTTTACTTATTACTCTAAGGTCAGGTAAAATAAATATCAATGGGAGATCCACCGTTATCCAGAAAAGAAGTTATTTCGTGTAGACATTCAAAGATTTTTCTTTTGCAATTTTGCTTTTCAACCCTTGTCGGTCTGTTGGTTGACGTTCTTATTAAATAAGCTGTAGTAACTAGCCCTTCATTCACTTAATTACCTCATGCTTGGATTGGGTTTGACAATATTTCCCTATTTCGTTCTGTCATCGCAATTTCCTTCCAGTTTTGCATTCTTTTCCCCCATCCTTACACGCCTCTTCTTCACTTCTGTTTCGCTGCTTCTTTGACCATAGTCTTTGACATCCACGTCTTTTCTAACCTCCATCCACAGTTTAATGTCGCATTGGTTGTTTGCTTTCCATAATTTTTTGCTGGTGGTTCCCTGTGTTTCATTTTATTTTTTACTTTTGTCGCCATGCTTTCCATACACTCGAGACTTAAAATTTAATTTAATTAAAATTTTTCTTTGCACGGGCCAGCTTTTTCTCCACTTTTTAATTGCCTCTGTTTTCCATAATGTCGTTCAATTTTCGTTTTTTTTTTCTCACTTTAAATGTTTGGATGTAAAACTGCTTTCTTTATTCACCTGCATATACAGGGTCGTGTTCCCAAACTATACCTTTGAGTGCACTTTGCGCATCTTTCTCACGCACGATGTTTAATTTTAACTTGCGTTTCGCTCTTGCGTTTCGAGGAGAATTATATTTACATTATTTCCATGAAAACGGGTGACATTTTCACATCGCACGTTTAGGTAGGGTGAAGGAAATATGGGGTTGTTGCTGTGAAAACCATGTTTGACTCAGTTTTTGTTGATGTTTGTGTGCGAACTCGCTTTCTTTATACTTCTTATTTTTGTGGATCTTTTTGGAGATTTCACCAGAACTGCGACTGTTTAAAGACAATGGAAGACAATGGGGTCTATTCTGTAACATTGATATGGACTTGATATTGCTATGTTTCAAGTGACCTTGCAAAATTGGTATTCTGTAAATAGTTTCCTAACAACTTGCAAACTGTTTGGAGTGTGATATCGAGTTGATATGCATCTCTCTTCAATTTGCGGACGGCAATCGACATGAATTGTTCTAAAATCGTAACAAATTCTCTTATATATATATATATGCATACCAATGTTACAGAATAGCCCTGCATGTAAAAGTTAGCGATTGACCCTTTATATTTAAAAAAAAAATCATAAATAGTCAAAGGTGTTTAAATTTTGCAAACTCAGAACTAGAATTTAACCACCCCGAATTACTTCAGATAAATTGGCAATATATTTTAGTTTTAATACCCCCCATAAAATGATCGAATAAAGAAAGACGTTAAATCGTCGTTAAACCCAAATAATTATAGCATGCCGGCGAAAAAAAAAACTATTAAATATTTTCGTAGTGTGGAACTTCGACTTGTCGTGATCGACATGTCCAAATGACGCAATAGAAAATTTTCTCACACCAATCAACTCTCGTAGAGCGAGAGCAATTTTGATGATGATGATGATGATGATAGGAAGAGGGAGAGGAGCTTCATCATAAAAAAAAATGATGATACGTGATCGCAACTTGATCGAAGTAAATCACGAAAGCAACGATTCAACAATTATCGAGATTTTGTAATAGATATACTACTGTACTTACAGGTGAAATAATAAAACTGATACATTGGTATTATTGATACCGATATAATATTCTGCTGTCCTCATTATTTACAAGCATTGGCAAGAGCGAGCACCTACTTTTACTTTTCCTTGTAAATATTTACCTTGTGGTGTTAGGAGGTAATATAGAAAATACCATATAAGGACGCGGTGATATTTCATTATGTACAATATGCAGCGTGTAATTTTAATAATTGAATAAACCCGGCCGATTTATCTAGATCAATTCGACCCGAGCGATTTTTTACCCGCGTTTTCCATTCCCATTATTTCTCGCGTCGTGTATAACAAATTATAACAATAAAGCGAAACAGTTAGGCGAGGAATTATACGGTTTGTTGTTCTAAATGCTAACATCCTTATAAGATGACCGACAATCTTCCAAATGAATTACTCTAGCGGAGTTTGTATTTATTTCACGCATTGTATCATATCTCCAAATAAACGGCCGCCTTTTCTTACGGTAAATACTGACTTATTGCGAGTGTTTATTTACATACGAGATCATGATGATGATGAGGAGGAGGTCACTGAACGTCAAAACTGACCGATTTTTTTCTGCTGTCTAGAGCACGGCTTAATAGACCAGAGCCGTCTTATAAATTCATTAATTAGCACAGTATGTATTACAAGAGAAATTTTGTTTGTTCGAGGAATTTACTCGCCCAGATCGGAACGATAAAAAAAAGCTATTTTAGTTTAAAAATTAGAGTACATCCTCAACAATCAGTACTCTCATACATACGAGTACTAAATTACGAGAATTTTTTGAGGATCTCAAACCTTCAGTGCATTTCATTAGTCTGTCTGTTTCGAAATTTTGTTTCTCCTCAATTCTGCTTATCAGCACCACCCTGTACATATAATTAGATTTTCTCCACAATCCATCAACAATAAATTTTTATTAATTAACGAAAGAACCACTAAAACAGGAGGACAGAAAAATTCTGTCACATCCGGAAATCGAACGCAGGATACATCCGTTACTTGCTTTCTTGTGATATATTTTTATTCTTTGTGTATCTGACCCAACAAACCTTTAATTTTTTTAAATTCTATTTTAATACTTGGGTAACAACAAAGGAGAGAAAATAAAATAAGTCTATTAGACAGAAAAGGAAAACTGTGTACTGGGGGTTTAAAAAATCATGAAAAAAATTTAAAGATGAGAAACATGAATGAGGAGAAGCAAGAAAAAAATTCCAGCAGATATGGTTTCCCTACAGTTTTTACCGTCACTTTGAAATACCCTGTATATTAGAAGGAAATAGAATAGCAAACAAAAGTGAGATGACCAATTCGCATATTTAGATGGGAACCTAAGTGATAAAACACCAAAAAGAGTGAAGGATTATAAATTATAATTATAAATGGGAAATGAAGAATAAAAATTGACCAAGTAACAAAAATAATGAAAATAGAATCACCAGGATAATGAAGTCATCTGTACAGGATAAATAATAACTACAGGACGGAATTATATATTTTGTTCGGGTTTATTTCGAACGAGGCGGCAAAGAGAGTGTGTGCATTCACACGTCGCAGAGTATTGCCGAGTACTAATAAAAACTTGGACAAAATTATTTAAAGTTTTCTTTCACTGAGAATAGAATAGTATTGCATTGAAAAAATATATGAAAAATATAAAAATTCGAAAAGCACTTTTTCGTTTTAGGAACAATATGACAATACGTAGAATATGGAGAAAAAGTCTCTGGTAGAGTACATATTTCCGAAAATTTTTTTTGCAAAATACTCGGACAGGTAAGTTACTATTATAAACCTGCCATATTTCAGAGTGGTTCATTTATTTGTACAGTGGCGTATCTTTGGGGGTACTAAAACACTTTTAATTTTTTTTTTAATGGAAATCTCTATTTTTATTACGAATTCCAAGAGGCATATTTTTCTGCGTCAAATGTCAAAAACGCATCGTTTGACTATTTAATAGTGAACGGAAAATAATTTTGTATTTGCTTAATTTATTTCAAGTATTTATTAAAACACTAGGGAAATATAATTTTATTTTTAAGTTTTTAATTGCGTTTATTTCAAAAAAATACTTATTACTAATAAAGAAAACGGAGGTTTATACCAAAAAAAAAAAATAATAATAACATTGTACCCTAATGATTGCCACTGTAAATGAACTGAATTGTAGGAATCGAGTTCGAGCGTTTTTATAGAAACAAAATATTTTAGGAAATATTTACGGTGTTCCAGACTTTTATCCTCACTCTATAATATTATTTATTTTACGCTCCGTCTAGGTCTAGAAAGTATTAGGAAAAATAAAATAATGCTGCAACTTCCAGTTTTTGAATGTATGATTGAAGAAATTAATATAGAGAAAGAAAACAGTCACAGTCATTTGCTTATGTAATTTCTGTTCCTAGAAGTAAAAATTTAACTGAACCGGGAACTTGAAATCAAATTATCTAAGTATAACTGGTACCATAGTTCCACATTCCAAGTATGTAAAAACTGATAATATTATATTTTTTCTTGCATTTTTGATCGGATCATTTTTATCGATCCTTCTTCTTTAATTATGAACAACTTTTTGATAGAAACGTTCCACAATTTTTTTCTTTTCTTAAACTTGACACAATTATTCAAATTTTCCGGTTTGTTTAATTTGTTTTTAATTCAAAATCTATTGTCCTTTTTCTTGATTTTTTTGAAAAATATGTCTTTAATGGCGAGAAATTCTATCGAGTGATCTACAACAAATAATGAATAAAAAGTCGAAGTGGCGCAAAAATGCGCAAGTTTTTAAGTTTTATTATGAAAACACAAAGTGTATAGAAGATTTAAACACAGGTCTCCAACAGGTGATATTCGGAATTACTAAAGAAAAACTTTCATCAAAAAGATAATAGGCGTAAAATATTTTTTTACGATTTGTACGTTTATTTCTGAACCATTAAAGACAAAAAAAATAATAAATAAGTGAAACGTTTTATTAAACATACTTTTCACATTTGAACATTTTTGTACAAACTCACTTCAAAACAAAAATATAATTAATAATGTTGCGATAACTTTACGGAGAGTATATATGACAGAACAATTAGTATGACACCTTGTCTAGCATTTACTCGATAATTTCTAAAAGAGGGTTAGTTTCTTTTTACAATAAATAATCAATAAACTTCTGATCGAACATTTAGTAAATTTCTTTTCATCTATCTTCATTTTGACATTTTTAAATTTTGCCGTGTCTTGACCACACTGTGCGTCGCTGCCGTGTTACACGTTTGCCGCCTCGTTTGTATTTAATCGAACAAAATATATAATTCCGTTCCCTAATAATAACTATCAGTTAGGATGGGGACTATGTTATAAAAGAATAGGGAACTCAATCCTTTCCCATTCCAAGGAGAAACAAGAAAGAACGAAGCTAGAAAGGGAATATTATTAAGTAGGAACTAAACATATTTGCCATTAATGACAGGTATAATAAGATTAAGTGAGGTAAATGACAAAACCTATAATAGATTACATATAAGGCGAGAGAAACTGAAAAAAAATAAAAGAAAAAAGAGATATACTCAAGACAGTTTGGATATTAAATGGAAGAGAAATACTAGGTGTTGTATAAGATTGTATGGTAAAATTCACCGCCGCCCCCCCCCCTCCCCCTTCTAGGTAGCTTTATACCAAAAATATAAAAGTAAGTTTTAAATAAACAAAAAGGGCAAGACTAGTCAGGACAACTTTGGAGAAGAAGACCTAGAAGGACCTTGGGATGATGTAACAGGAAAATTTCCGAACCGTAACTTCTTTAGAATTTTCTTTTCTCTTCTTCCCTCGTCCTCTTTAACATTTTTCCCCCTGCTTCCACCAAATAACTTCAGAGCTTCTTTTAACTCCCTTTTGCAATTTACTTTCTTTTTAAAATATCCGCTTCTCCTTTTGTCCCTCGTCATCGTTGGAAACATTCCGTTGTACATTTTTCGTCCTTCCTTATTCTTTACTTTTTACCAGCTTACCATCATTGTCCTGAATCAAATACATATATGTATATTTTTTTTCCCCAACCGTTGCCAACAGACCCTTTCCATCGCCTTTCTTCCTTTTCCTAAGCCTATTCAGATTTTCCCGATTTTCAATTTTTCAACCGGTACATTTAATTTTCTTGTTTGTTTTTAGCAGAGATACAAAATGGAAGTGGGACCGTTTCAGTTTGATCGGTGCCTAAAGACAACCAAGGTTCGCATTAAAGATTGTTCCCCACTCCTAAATCCAACCTGCCTTTAGACAGGCTCTGTTGCGTCGGTTTCAGTGACATTCATCGTGTTATTGTCGCGAATTACCTTCTGATCCTTCACCATGTCACGCTGACGTTGCCGAGTTGTAGGGGCATAGGCAGAGCCTTTAAGGAGTTCGCCCATTAGACCTGACCGTAATAGGACCGTATCCGGACCGACACAGTCAAAAAACGCCCGTATCGGCTCCGACAGGCTTCAGGCCGTGCGTTACCCCATTTAAATATATGGAAGGAATGTTTTTTTGACTGTGTCGGTCCGGATACGGTCCTGTTACGGTCAGGTCTAATGGGCGAACTCCCTTAAACGTCCCAATTACAAAAATATACCTCTTTATTTAGATTTGTTTTAAAGTAATCTCTGGGGGTCGGATTTCTTCTGCCAGTCCGTTGTTTGTTGTGGCTTGTCGACGGCGGCTTCTCGGGGTGTCTGTTTAATCGGCTCTGGTAATGAGGCGGCGACAGAAGCTGAATGCTGAGTCGTGGGCCGATGGCGACATGATTAAAGGTCCAGAGCAACGGCGACCACGTCCATCAGGGTTGGAAACGGCAATGTCTCTCGACGAGTGAATCTTATTAATGTCCAGGGACAACAGCGATAACGCCATCGATCGAGGGTGGAAACAGGCACGGCGTCTTCAAGGTGAATCGTAATGTCAACTGAGGTCCAGAGCAACGGCGACGACGTCCGTTAGGTGTAGAAGATGACACGGCATGGCCTCGTGAGGGTGAATTGTGTGAACGATTAAAGTCCAGGGGCAACGGCGTTAAGGAAGATGGCATGGTCTCTTCTGGGTGAATAGTGATAATGACTAAGGTCCAGGGGCAACGGCGTTGACGTCCATCGGCGGTGGAAGACAGCACGGCCTCTTCAGGGTGAATCGTTTTACCGATTAATGTTTCAAATTCGGCTTTGATTGCAAACACAAAAATCTGTTTAGATAAGTACGTTCCACTTGAGTGTGTGGAATACTTGCAACGCTTGCGTTATTCGTCTTTTACTATTTGTTTATTTACTGGGCATCAATTTTGGTCTGTCTGTAAACAATCTGGATTATTATTAAAAGACTAAAACGCTCTTTAAGTAGCAGCGAGCGCAAAGAAAAGTAAACGATTTTTTTTTCGTTGACTAATTTGTCAATACCTCGTAACGGACTAACGTCACTTGATTGTCCAAAAATATACAAAAGCCGGTTTTACAAAACTAAAATTGCGCAAAATATCCTTAGAAGTCGTTCACTTTGATTTGCATCCAATGGTACAAGGCCCCCTTACACACAAATTGCATGACTTAGTAGCCTCCAAGTGTGTACTCGGCCTAACCACATTCTCAGAAAATTTATTATTTTCGCAAAACAGGTGCGTCAAGACTATCTCTGCAAATAAATAAATATTTATTTAAACCGACACAAATACGACGTTAGATTTTAATGGAATTACGCACATAATTTTGAAAGTAAATCCTGTAAAGGCTATCCGCACACATGCGTGCGTGCAAGAAAAGTTATTGAATTTTTTTTTTACGCAACAAATAAAAATTGACAAACAGGATATTACTATACAAGAAATGACGCTGTAGTTGTGTCGGGGAAAATATCCAAGGTCTCTTCTTACATCCGACTATTATTATTAGTATTATTATTGAAATGCACGTACAAACGCTTGTAAAACTATGCAGAACAAAAAAAAAGAATAATTCCTACACGGTTTGTCATTGCGATTTAATTAAAAAAAAACATATATGTGTTCGTTTCTTAAATTTGTATACGTATTGTATACGTAGTTATGACCTAACTCAAGGTGTTTCAAATACAATATTGTTTGTATTGCCTGTTAGCGCGCAAGCAAAACCGTCAATAAAAGGCGTGAAAATTATAAATATCATTGTTTGAATTTATGGCGGAGCGTCGCGATTAATTAAATAATATCAATTATAAAGTATAATAAATCTCAATTAGATTTAATCTCCGCAATTATTAATTATTATATTCGCACCATTAGTAAAGAAATACGCACACATCTTGACAGAGAGGTGTGGTTTACTAATAGAATTATAAGTATTCTTTCCTTTTTCCGCAATTGATTTATGACATGTGAAATGCAAATGTCTGTTTCTATTTGCTTTACAACTTGTTAAGATTCATAATAATAATAATATACAGACGTACTCGGTAGGAAACGTATGACTTACTGCCGCTGAACGCCTTTTATAATTAAGTCTGATTTATGAATGTGTTGAAAATTCACTCGTATTTTCAAGTTTCTCAATTACTCACAATCTAAATTTAATACTGTAATATAATTAATTCATTAATTAAAAGATTTGTACTACTGTATATCACTGCAAATCTCTAAGGGGCTTTAAGATGTTATACCTACTAAAAGACATGCTCGTTTTACGATTTGAAATGACGAGGCATGATTACTTTCAAGTATACATGTACAGGTACGTAAGTAGAATCTTACGTTCCGCTATTTGTCATCGTTGATGACACTCGTAGTCTGAAGAACTCTTATTAACCATTCTAGTAGAATGAATGCGATAACATGCTCCGCGCAAGAATAATATTGGAGTATGTTATTAAATTGCCCGCGAAACATGTTCAGGTGTAGGTATCGTATCCATTTTATTTATGCCCGGCCGAGAGACATGAGCGTATTCAAAGTAAATTCAATATGCATTAAATGTCGTTACTCCGCCGGCATAAAACTGCAAACGCGGAAACGTCAAAGTGCGGACCGCTACACGGCACTAACTGGTCGCGCACCACATTACAAGATATCGCATTTCCTATTCCACATTATCAATTCAATATAATCGCTCTGCTCGTGCATGCATTTGTGTAACTGTAA
This sequence comes from Prosopocoilus inquinatus, assembly GCA_036172665.1. Lineage (NCBI taxonomy): Eukaryota > Metazoa > Arthropoda > Insecta > Coleoptera > Lucanidae > Prosopocoilus > Prosopocoilus inquinatus. Next base: position 7,344,103 of record CM069871.1, on the reverse strand, counting down.
CTTTAAATATGTCTAATTCTTTATTCCGATGCTTTTACGAGCCGCCGTTCATTTTTGCGCCCTTTATGGTCACATTGTATGGTCACACATGCATTCGATTACTGTATATACACTTACTTATGCATGTGGATGAAGATATTTGCAAGGATGCCTGCCTTGGCCATGAATAAGCAATTCCTTCAAGATATGCTCACATTCTTTTCCTCTTCATAAATATCATTATTAACGTTACGTTTTATACCAGTATCATACTGTTGAAGTCAGTGAAACAAAGATCCAAAATCAACAACTGTTTATTATCATAAATCATGTCAGATCTAAACAAAATCAATATAATAAAGGTAATGTACAGAAGTGTCAATTAATTTGTAGGTATAATTGATGATATATACGCTCATATACACATATAAATGGGTATATAAGCAGAAACAAAATGTACCTGTCAAAGATACTTACCCATAAGTATCTCTTTTCTGTTATAATTTTCTGCACTTGGACAATTTAGTGCATACAATACATGTATAATACAGAAGTATCAAATAAGGTGTAGATATAGTTGATATACATGCTTATACATACATGTATACAATTAGAAACAAAGTTATCAAATGCGCCCACACATAACAATCAAAAATTATTTACTGGCATACATCTTTTAATATACAGAAGTGTCAATTAATTTGTAGGTATAATTGATGATATACACGCTCGTATACACATATAAACAGGTATATAAGCAGAAACAAAATGTACCTGTCAAAGATACCTACCCGTAAGTATCTGTTTACTGTTATCATTTTTTGCAGATCACAATTTAGTACATACAATACATGTATAATACAGAAGTATCAAATACGGTGTAGGTACAGTTGATATACGTGCTCATACATACATGTATACAATTAGAAACGAAGTGATCAAATGCGCCCACACATAACAATCAAAAATTATTTACTGGCATACATCTTTTAATATACAGAAGTGTCAATTAATTTGTAGGTATAACTGATGATATACACGCTCGTATACACATATAAACAGGTATATAAGCAGAAACAAAATGTACCTGTCAAAGATACCTACCCGTAAGTATCTGTTTACTGTTATATTTTTTTGCAGATCACAATTTAGTGCATACAATACATGTATAATACAGAAGTATCAAATAAGGTGTAGCTACCGCCTTTTGCGATGTCTTTCAGTATTTAAAACTATCGCTTTATGTCACGTGGTTGGCTTAGGCTAGGCGGGAATTCTTAGAATTCGCTCGAAGTAGATAAGCGCAGTAACTGGTGTTTCTTTTCTTAAAAAAATTCTTTGAACCAACCCGTGTCATTGGATAGCCGGCGGGACGGCAGTGAGACCGTTAGTTATTAAATTCTTCTGCCATAATCTAGTAGGTAGCAATTTTAATATCATCATTTGTTTTCTTTCTCTCTCTCTCTCTCTCTCTCTCTTTCTCGTGTTTTTCTTTTGAACTCTTTTCCATCTCGATTACATCCATTGCATTCTCCCAAGAGATTTTTACTCGTACGTTTTCTGAAATGAAGTAGTCAAAAAATATTATGTGCACTCCCTCCCCCGCACCCCGATCGTGTTCTGTTTTGATTTTAATTTTATTATTTTCGCAAATATATTTCAACTTCCGTCATCATTTCTTTCGAATTTAAATCTCAGTCCCCACAAATCTTTCGTTTTTAATTTATCGTTTTCGTCGATTTTTTCTTTTGCGAACTGATTTTTATTCTTATCATTAATCTCTGCCGATCTTCTTTTGTCTTGTTGACTAGACATTTTTTCGTTGATTGATGAAACTTCCGCTGGAAACTTTTTTTTTAATTATTTCGCAGTTTCAGTCAAATCTGTCCATTTCCGTTTATTGTTTCATCGATCTTACTTTATGTGTTTTTTCTATATTTCTTGCCGATCGTGTTCTGTTTATTGTTTCATCGATCTTATTTTATGGTTCATTCTATATTTTTTTTTGCCGATCGTGTTTTGTTTACAAAAATCTGCTTACTTAAAGAAGTAGGTCGCGCTGCAGCACTTGAGTTAGCGAAACTTTGCAATGCTCGCGCTCCTGTTTTGTTTTTATTTTTATTTTATTATTTTCGAAAATATTTCTCAGCTTCCGTCAGTTTCATCCAATTTTAATATCAGTCAAATCTGTTACTCTTACTCTTATTTTATCCTTTTTTAGATTTTTTTGCCGATCGTGTTTTGTTTTCACTCTTATTTTATTATTTTTGAAAATATTTTCAGATTCACTTAGTTTGCGTCCAATTTGAATGTTAGTCAAATTCCTCAATCTTATTTTGTTTTTATTTTATCGTTTGTGTTGTCTTTTTTCAAACTGTTATTTTTTTTTTCATTACAGTTGAATTTCTGCCGCTCGTCTTTTGTTTTTACATATTTATTTCGTCGATAACGTCTTTCGACTTCCGTCGTTTTATCGAATTTGAATCTCCTGTTTTAGCCAAATCTATCGATCTTCTTTTGTTTTAATTTTACGTTTTTTTTTTACAGATTTCTTTCGGACTGATTTCATTATTTTTTTTGTCGAATTTAAATCGTTTCGCATATTCAATAAAATCTGTCGATCTCTTTCGTTTTTTAGAACATATTTTCAAAATTGGTTTTTTAATTGAATTTTAATTTAAAAAAAAAAACATTAACTCTTGCGCTTTGAATCAAATCTGTTGATCTTTTGTTTTTATTTCTTGGATTTTTTCCAATCCGCCTTTTGCTTCGAAATCTCCAAAGCATCTTTTTCTTCAATTTTTTTTTTAATTTGTTTTCTTTCTACATCGCCCTTTAATCAATTTGAAATTTGTCGTTCGTCTTTTGTTTTCATGTTATTTATATATTATAAACAGGTATATAAGCAGAAACAAAATGTACCTGTCAAAGATACCTACCCATAAGTATCTGTTTACTGTTATAATTTTCTGCACTTGGACAATTTAGTGCATACAATACATGTATAATACAGAAGTATCAAATAAGGTGTAGATATAGTTGATATACATGCTTATACATACATGTATACAATTAGAAACAAAGTGATCAAATGCGGCCACACATAACAATCAAAAATTATTTACTGGCATACATCTTTTAATATACAGAAGTGTCAATTAATTTGTAGGTACAATTGATGATATACACGCTCATATACACATATAAACAGGTATATAAGCAGAAACAAAATGTACCTGTCAAAAATACCTACCCGTAAGTATCTGTTTACTGTTATAATTTTTTGCAGATCACAATTTAGTGCATACAATACATGTATAATACAGAAGTATCAAATAAGGTGTAGCTACAGTTGATATACATGCTCATACAAACATGTATACAATTAGAAACGAAGTGATCAAATGCGGCCACACATAACAATCAAAAATTATTTACTGGCATACATCTTTTTAGATCTAAAAAAAAGAGTATGTATGGTATTTGCAAAATCTACCTAGAAGTATAAATTATTATGTAGAGGTACAATTGATATACACGCCAATACACACAGGTATACAAGTAGAAACAAAGTGTATTACCTATCAAATAGGCCTAACCATGAAGTTTAAAAATTGTTTCTTGCTAATACACCTTTCCAGATCAAGATAAGGTCTTGTAAAACACGTGCAAGTGTCAATTAATATGTAAGTATAATTCATGTATACGATTGTACATACCATACAAGTGTGTACAAGTAAAAACAAGTGTACATCTGCTGCAAACAAAAGTAATATTGCGATATTTTACTTTAATCATCGTAGGTATTGTTAAAACTAAGTATTCTACTTTTTCTTCTTCTTTTTTCTACTCAATCCATCCCAATTGCAAAATAATAGCGAAATCTATCCCTCGGAAACACGCAGAAGGCGATGATTTTCATGTTTGTTAGTTCCCTAAGGAATGTGACAGCTGGCAAACAGAATTATTATAACAATTACACTGGTAATGTTATGTTAATGAATTAAGTTTACAAAATTAAAACCAAACGCGTCTTAATTTTATTATAACTGGCGGAAACTATAATTAACCAAATACGACGACACAGTCACGTATTCACGTTTGCTTAAAAAGCATTTTAATAGACCCAAAATAATACTACAAATTTACAATCTCTTACACAGACAACATTGAGCTCACACAAGCGAATGATGTGTATTCAAGGATGCAAACAGTAATCTTTTTAAGATCTGTTAATTGTTTGGAAGGTAATTCATATACTTAAGACTTGATTCTTACTTAGCGTTGTTTTATTAAGCACGCGTGCGGTTATAAAGAAGGAGCATAAAGAAACAAATGAAATTAGCGAAGCTCGATAGTATTATGTGATATCATTGTTATTTTCAATAATACATCGCGAGCGTAAACAAAACGGAAAATAATTATATTAATGATGATATCACATTTTATCTGGCTTTCAATGTGTAATACTCCGGATGTTGCGTATATGAATGTATGTATGTGTGCTGCCGCTGATATTTACAGAACAGAATTTCTAAATATTCTATTTTGTTTGCTTTTAATCAACCAGCAGCAACTTTGGGCGAATAGTAAATTTTTCTTTATTTAATTAAGGGGGCGGTAAGCCAACCCAAAATGTGAGCTAAAATATGTATATATGAAAGTACATAGTATCTAACTTGTTTTAAATTTTTGCAATATATTCTGATCCTAATTTTCCTAAATTATACGCCGACGTGTTTAATTAATTAATTAACTCCCCAAATTATATTTCGAACAGCGCACTCATATGAATCTTTTCTAGGCGTTTGATGTCGAGCAGACTTCGTGGAATTAATTAAGATCAATAACTGCAAATCCTTCTACATTAAACATGCGTACACACAAATACATTATCGCAGCCTCTAATAAACAAACAAAGTCATATCTAAGTAGACGTTTAATGCTGCAAAAAACCAATTAAGTCGGATGACATTAAACCTCGCTCGTGCATCCTTAAACAATGTGTACGAAACCGGAAACGTCATTGGCATTAGTTACGCAATTTATTAAAATATCCAAACAGTTTTTTTTTTTGCTATTTTTCATTGGCGTCCGTCCTTCAATTTTATGCAAAAGGTTATATTAGCAAAATTGCACACCATTGTCTTCCATCGATTGCCAGATTTAAACGTGGCTAATTATTTATAAAAAACGAACGTGAAACTGGAGGTGTTTTACAACCGTTCGATTTCGATATTCATAGAAAGTTTTCCTTGATTGGAGCGAAACAAGAAAATTAATAGCGAATATACTTGGAAATTTTGGTCCCACTTACTATTGTTACGTTATTAGGTGTGTGCGCAACATCAAAATTTAATTAACTCCATCAGGAGATTTATGACAACAGGCTTTTTTTAATAAGCGGTTGCAAACACATGTATTTTTGTTATAATATCAAGGTAAGTTCACAACGGAGCTGCGATGAGAGTTGACAGCAGTAATTTTGAAGAAAGGCGTGTGTTCATATTTGAATTTCATGTAAGCGATTACATATTTCAAACAGAGTAATATATATCGCCTATATACCAACACAGCTCCATTGTGAAAGCACCCTTATATATTCCTACATTGACGCTCAAATGGTAAAAATAAGTTAGCAACATTACATTTCATTAAGGCGCGCTTCGAAAAGTTGATGTAATGGCATAAAGTCGCGTGAAGATGGAGTTCCTTAAATGTCAAAAGGTAGGCTAAGCAAAAATAATTATACTGATTGGGTGTCCCGAACTAGAATTCAGACGGTCAGTTAAATAATGTAATTAAATTAGTACGTTACAGTTTTTGTCGAAATTCATATGGGCTCCTGTTGTCTTTCGACTGTCAGATGTGCCCAAACGCCAAGCAGCAGTGCCACCACCCGTTGACACGTCCAACTTCAGGTTCGTCGCTTGCGTTGATGGGCTTCCAAAAGGGCACGCTGTTATTATACTACACGTTAACCATATACGAACTCCGTTGTGTATTTGAATCGTATCATATACCTTGGCAAGAATAAATTCGCCAAAGAAGACAGGAAAACGTTAAACGGGATTAGTAACGAAAGAAAAAAGAAACGGTTTCCTCTGTTGAAACAAAGAAATCGAGTGTAAATATGGGTCGCCCCAATTACGTCATTAATTACCTTTTGGTTTCAAGTACAAGCGGGTTGTCGACTCGGTAAAACTTGCTTATTACAATACACAGGGCACAAAGAAACAACAATCAGAATTGCATCTTAAGTTTTAAGAAGTCCTAAGGGAGAGATTAAACATCCCTGATAACCAGTTTAAAAGTTGAAGTTCATAAAAATGAGCAGCGTTCGTTGATAGAAAAAGAAAAAAAGAAACAGAAGAAGAAATTGAAACATGAGAAGGTAAGAACAAACGGCCAAAAACGACGAAAGAACGATGGTAATAAAATCACGGATTGAACCTCCTTCATGTCTAGTTTAAATGAGGAAGAACGAGGAAAAACTTTAATTTAACAGCAGGTTTTTTTGGTCAGTTTTGATTAAACTTTTGAAAAAAAAATAATTTTCTTCATTTGGGGTATTCGCCAACTTCAAAGTCCTGTCAAAACCAGCAGTATTATTAATTTTGCCAATCACTATTATTGCCGTTCCTCTTTTTGCTCTTCCACTCTCCTATTGGTTGTTCATCCCTTCATCCCTTCACTTATCTAATTCCAAAATACCTTGTTTTGGTTCACTTTGATTACATAGTCAATTGCTTTCTTTCTTTTAATTTTGTCTGATAATTATGAATCATGTCCAACCCTATCCCATTTTGTTTATCCCATTATCTTTCCGAGGTTGCGATTTCGATGCAGTTACATCGTTTTGTCGACAAAAATCTTTAACTTTTTTACTATTTTCTTTCTTAATAAGAGATTCGTATAGTTTTTTTTTTCTTATTTCCTTGTTTACGACCTCATTCCTTCATCGTTGATGAAATGCTTTCAATGTTCGCACCTCGCATTTTATTCTCGTGTCCATTTCTTGCTAATCGCCACTTGTATTATTCAGTTTAGGGGTCAGTAAAAAAGATAGAAGACAGAAACCAAGACAAGAAAAATGAGAGGATCTAATACTATAAACATTTAGAAAAATTTTGTGCAATGTCAGGTCAAAAAGCGATAGTAAGTATCTGTTTATAAACATTTACTTATTGGTAATTGTAATTATTAATTTGGACGAAAAGTAACGTAAACTTTAGGAGTTGCGAGGCGTAATCAGATTTAACACAACATAAAATATATTATAATTGAATGAAGAATCCGAAATATAACTTACATGATAATCTGAAGAGACACTTTACTAGATGACGAGTTCGTGCATCATGACAAAAGTATTGACGAACGGTTTTATGATCAGAAACGCTAAGTATTTATACGAATTGATAGAGCTTAGTGTAGGCGTTGATCTTGGAAAATCCGATGAGTCGTTTTATTTACTGGCAGCTGTTATTAGGTAATCGATGTGCGATATTCGCTTGCAGGAATCATGAGCCCATGTTAAATAATAATTTATTCTGTTACAATATGAAAATGAAAACCAATAGCAAACACGGTCGGGCTTATGGCGACCCAAAATGAGAAATTCAATGGAGAAACTGTCACAGCGGAAAATGGAATTCTATAAACACATCAGAATAGAAATACATAACTCAAGAAAACAAAAAAGAAATATGGACGTAATGTAGATATGAGGAATCGAAAAAAGACAGAAAGTAAAATGGTATTAGGTAAAGTGAGAAAAGAAAATTTGTCTGTTGGAAGAGGTGTTACAACAAAGACAACTAAAATGATATGATCATGTGAAAAGAATGAAAGAAGACTGCACTGTACGAAACCAGATTAGGAAAAAAAGAAAAACAGAGGCAGATCAAGAAAATTAGGGCAGGGAGAGGTAAAAAGAGAAAAAAGTGAAAACGTGTAGGGATGTTGGAGCAGGTCGTGTCGTACAATTCGCACCAAATAGAGAAATTTTCGGAAAGAGAACAAAGAAGGAGAATCCACTTTATTCACCTTAATCCAATCACAGTCACACCATTAGGGTACGACAGGGGGAGGTACCAGATTCAGGAAAATATATGTAGGGATGTTCGAGGGGGTGCATCAGATACAGAAATTTTTGGAGAGACTCTATCAATCTTAACCCAATCCCCTCAGTTTCAGTCACACCAGTAATGGTAAGGATTTCTATCTCAACTTTTCCAACTTTCTCCAATAACTCTTGCATCGCACAGTATAAAATCAAACTCCTCGCCGCCTAAGGGTGCTCTTTAAACTGAATTCTTTCATCGGCTGTGCAAGTCACCCAACAATTACCAAATCGACCTTCGATCTTCACAGGTTTTAAGTTACGACGTCTATTGTTTGCAGTCTTTTAGTTTTTTTTTTTTTCTGATTTAGGCTTCTTTAGGTTTGATTTCTTAATTCACTTCGACTGTCTCTGTTTCCTCTCCACCTACGATTACTCGAATTTTACTCCGTACGCACATTTTATGCTGTAGGTAAGTTTTTAACTACCATCCAGAATACTCTAGTTTTTTTTATAGTTCTGTTTCTACTTATAATTGTATAATTCATTTTAGCAATGGTGTCCCAATTCTTGTAAACTATGCTTCCTTTCTTTAATTCTTTCAATCCCAGCATTAGTCATTTAATCCTCATTGCTATGTTTAACAACACGTACGAATCTATTTTTAAGATTTAATCGTACCATAATGATGGCATAATTTGAAACAAAGTTAAAATGATAAGTGAATCATTCATTATTTATTTGTATTCGCGGTAGGCCGTGATTTTATGTTAATAAGTTGGATGTCATTTTAAATTAGACGGATTTGATTTAATGTCATTATAACATGCGTCATTGTGTGACGATTCAAGTCAGATTGATTAACCGGTGTTGTCATTTATCTAAATTTGGACGTGAATATACCTCGTGATGAAAAGAAAATATTGCAACACTGCTTAATTCGGTATAACCTTACAATATAAAACGACTTGACAGTCATTGTCAAAATTTAGTTACATGAATACCACATTCTCACTAGGCTTTCACGTCATACTGCTGGTCACACTGCGATTGCAAATAAATAAAGAATGGCTTATGGAAGACATATTGTTATTTGAGCATTACATTCGTCAATCCAGTTTTTTTTTTACGATGGACCAGATCAATTTCAGAATAATGTTGTAGTTATTTATTTTAGAAATTTGGAATTTATGAAAGTTTATGCATTCTCGGGATATCTCTGAAGCACTAGCATATTTGTTTACGTTATTAATTTGGTAATATAATATGGGGGTGTGTTTAGTCTGGGCAGCAAAGAAAAGGCAGAGACGGCAGTCTCCCAAGGGCTAGCGCGGAAGACAAAACGTGTCGGTAAACGGCGCCACGGATGGGCCTGGTGATATATGAGGTGGCCGCGGTGTGTTGCCGGACATGAGATAGAGGGTGTCTGCAGAATATGACCTGAGACGGTATGTTCTGGCAGAAGTGTTAGGGCGGTACATTCTCACGATTGGCAACGCGGTTTGAGGGTCATGAGGCGGAGGTATTCTGCTAGCGGAATATTGTCCGGGACGCGATCCGGGGCGTTGCCAGAGAATGCTACCGTGCACCAGCATACGGTATCGGGACTTTTGCCGCGGCATGCAAGCAGCGCCGATGAAGAACACGGTACCGGCAAAGCAATTAGCTGTATTCTGCATTCATTGTGAGTGGGAATTCGGTCGATTGTATTCCTGACCAGGTGATAGCATTGAGCTATCCAGAATGGTCTGACATGATGATATTATTGGACTGGTACGGAGTGGTGCTTGACACTCACGCAGTCGGTGCATCAACTGATCCTAAGAACGTATGCTCGGGAGGCAAGGTACGCTAATAAGCATCGGGAGGGGTGGATTTTATATCCACTGGTGAATGTGGGGGGTAATGCATGCGAAGATAAGAGGTCAACGTGCGAGGATGACTTCCCCAGTGTCCAATATCATCACGAGGGGGCTACAGCTTCTAGATTCGCCGCTGGAGCAGGTGGGGCCGGGAAAACGGCCCCGGTAAGTGGATTGTTCCATTTTACTGAATAGATACTCGTAAAGGGTTACTTATAATTTGCATGGTCCTTATCGAATTGGAAAGCGATGCCCGGAAGCTAAGACGTTTACCCTCAGCGCCTGTTGCGGTCAGGGAAGCGAGAGAGAAAGAAAGAAAGAACATTGGGTATGAGAGACCTAACCAATGGCGAGTGAATATTTATTGTAACTCCGTCCTCAGATAATATTGTTTGTCTATAATATTTAAACAAAAAAGAAATCTAGCCAACAATACATTTAATAAATCTCTTTTGAATATTCAATTAATTAAATTTGCCAAATTATATTAGAACGTGTGGGCGTCCCCGGTTTCGTCTGCGTTTAAGTTTTAATTTCGCGATGCTTATCGACCATTGTCCAACCGGACTTATTAGAGTTATGGTGCTCACGTGGGAAGCTGATTATACAAATTAGTAGCGATATTAGTTAAAACGTATTATCTGCTTATGCACCGGTGATTACAGAAGGATTGAGATCAACGAGTACATAAAACGCTTAATCGAGTTATAACGATCAGCATAGCTGTGTTAATGAAGTGTGTGGTCTGCTACTCCACGCCACCTGTCGCTCAGCTGCGCTACCTGCACCTGGAAGCTTCTTGGTAGCCTTGTTTGTCTGCACTTGTTTTAACCCTGTCTGTACTCCTCTGTCCACCCGCCCGCGTTATCGCTTCACAGCCGCCCTTGAAAGACGGTCGGACGGACACTCCGCAACCTTTCATAACATAATTTAATACCTATTCAACACCGTAAACATCAACATGCATGAACAAAAAAAAATGTGTAATACCTGTATATTAGACCATAAATATTAAAATGTCAATAATTATTTCACGGTCGCTGTATAATTATAATTACCGAGTTAGGTATTTTTTTTTTTTTTGAGATCGTGGCGGATGTAAGCGAGAAAGAGAGACTAACGCACGTGAACGTCACGAAAAGGAAAGTTAACCCATTTTCAAAGAAAATGAAAAGTAAATGCAGATGAGGAAAGTATTGCCGGATGTTTAGGTCCCTCACGGTGATTAAACAAACACTTGTAGCTTAATTAGGAGTGGTGTGCTTCTTCTTCTTCTTCTTCTTCTTTTTGCGAGGGGCGACGTGGCTTTGTGTTTTTAAATTCGTTTAAATTTGTAGGCAGGCAGTTTTCTTAATAAATAAATTACCATTTTGATAGGGGCTGTAAATGTGATAAAAGAATGAAATGGTATGAATTCAAAATGCATTTATTAAATTTGTGTAGATATACAGGGTGAATTTTTAAGTATCCACCAAAATAAAAATGCCAAGAGAAGCTACGTCACAGATTGCTGGAAAAATGTTGAAAAAATTGTAAGTAATAAACTAAAAGAATTAAAAATATTTTCGCGTTAATTCGCTCGTTTAGCGCAGCGTGATATTACGTAACATGCTATCAGTTTGTCTCGAAGAATAAATCGAAATTTTTTACGCAAGTAACCAACAAAAACTGTCCTGTCAGATTACGAAAATTTCAAATGCGATTAATTATTTTGTGTTTGTTATTTGATTCGCGAATTTAAACTTGTGTTTTTTTTTAATTTTTTCCAATTGTCGGTTTTCGGGGTATACACGACATTCTCTTCGATGAGTTTTTTTTCCTGTTGCGAACATCAAAATAGCAAACAGTGTTTCAATTTAATTCGACTTTAATTGGTGTTCATTTTAAAGTATCCTGTAAGATACGAGAATTAAACTTGAAAGCAGTTTCTTCATTTATAACTAAAGGAATAAGAAAATTAAGATTTTTCTTTTATTTTCGTTTTTTTTTTTTTAAAAAGGTAATAAAATCTCGTCTAATACGATATCTTTATAATCACTAGTTTTTTATTTAACGTAAAGATTTATTTTTATTTTATTTTTTAACGTGAGTAGCTTCAGCAAAACGTCGATGTGTTTATATAGGGCGTCCGGAAAGGCAATTAGCATCTACCAGTCGTAGAAAAATTGTCATTTTGATTCAATGAAACGTCAATATGCAAACTATTTTAAAGGCATCCGGAAAGACAATTATAAATTTGTTTCGTCTTTATTTGCATTAAAAAAATATAATATAAAAACCCTACCTATGTGTTCATTACTTTAAAAACAATAATAAACAGGATAAATGGAAAATCTGAAAAATCATAAAACCCCTAAAACATCCAAAAGATTCGAATTTTAAACTGACAATTAATCGATGTAAAAAGGTTTCTGATGTCTAAGAGATGGGTTAAGGCAAATAAATTTTGGTTAAATCGAAAATTAAAAAAAATATGACACGTTTAGACAAGGGAAAGCAATTTCATGGAATTGTTTCTTATACGATGTCTCGTATACAACAGAATACTTGGTTTTAAAAACGTTAGAAATTAGAGATGAAGTAATTAGACAGAAAATCATTAATAAAGTTTCACTAACCTCTAAAAAAATTTAAAATATAAGAAACGAAAGGACGCCTTTCAAGTATAAATGATGCTTCACTGTTGATTAAATAATGATTTAAACACAATAAAAAAAGTAGAGAAAATCTGCCGTCAACGGACTCGAACCTGTATCATCTGGTGCCATGCCAAGCCGCTTTACCATTAAGATACGACGACAACCGAATTCCACTACATTAATATCAATTTATATTTGCCACTGCAGATATGCGAATTTATCTTTCAAATATAAAAGATGTGTTGGAGTTGATTAAAAAATAATTTCTACATTTTTAGGTTAACACACTCGCACTCTATTGTCGTCCTAGCTTAAGGCTAGAGCGGCTTGGCATGAAACTGAACGTTGCGGGTGCAACTCCCGGATTTCATCTGCTTTATTTGTTAGTGTTTCCTTCTTCATCTTCATCAATTGAATTTAAGTTTTCATAATTTATTGTTTCTGTATAAATACAGTTTTCTTTTGTTTTTTCTTTGATATTTTCAAAATGTATTTACTAGTCAGTAACATCATTGATAACCCATTATTATAATTATATTATATACAATTATATATTTTCTTATAGAATAAAAATCGATGAAATTAAAATATTTTCAACGAAAATATTTTGAAGCTTTAAAGAGCAGTTGACAAACGAGACAATCATCATATGTACCTGTCTGAAACAAAAATAATTGCAGCGATCCTGCATGTCCAAATTTAGCCCACCCCAAAAAATTCCTTCCACATTATTATTAGAACATGTCTAGCCGACATTTTTTTTAATGCTGCGCTATTAATAGAAAACCGTTTAACAGATTTCGATCCTTGTTGTTAACACTTTTATGTGGGGGGAAGGCTCGGGGCGATTCGAAATATTAACATAAATTTTCGAGACGTCATATTCCTATACTTTCTTCGGAAGGAAAGGGAAGGCTTTGTGCGTTTTTACCTGCAACGAGCAGAAACAGGAAACCATTGCTGATTTCCTATTTATTTACTTTCAGAGAGCACAATCACAATCAGCAAGCACATGATACACGTAGATTTAAAAAATGAAAAGGCAGGCGAACGTTACCTAACACACACGTTTCAGTTACGCGGTGGCAATCTTTTATTACTTCAGCCTTTCTCGTTATTATTGGATTTCTTCTTTCAACTCATGATCGTTAAAGTGCGTTTTATAATGATGTTTTGGATTTTTATTGCCTAATTTATTAACTCGTTTAGTGTCGGATTTAGAAAAAAAGTTTAGACCTGACCTACACACGTCTTTGAAATTGAATAGAAGAGGAAGCTACGAATACAAAGAGAATAAGAAAAGAAAGAAGAAGCCCTTCAACACGAACCGATGGTAGAATAGCTTCGACTGAACTATTAATTCCTTTCAATTTTTTTTTTTTTTTTGAAAATTTTGAGTATTTCGTCACACTTTGGACAAGACAATATTGTCTTGAAGGAAGGTATAAAAGCAAAAAGCCATGTACTTTTATATTATCAAAGTTAAACCCAAAGAGGAAGTTGCAAAAAAAAGGATAATAAAAGAAATTTGAAAAAAATTTGTCTTTAAGAGAAGCATGAATTTTTAAGTGATCAAAGTCAAACGCAAAGAGGAAGCTGCAAAAACGAAAAGGAAAAGAAAAGAAGATTACCAAATGATCAAGACGAGGAAGCTGCAAATATTTATTTAAAAAAAGGGAAAAGAAAAGAAGTTCAATCTGAGAATCCCTGAAGATGAATCAATGGTGGATTCGATATAAACTATTACTATTAACATCACTCTTTTGATTTTCTTTTTTTTTTCTTGGAAGTTTGGGTCAAACAAAAAAATTCGGGAGAATATGTCTTTAAGGAAAGTAAAAAGGCAGAGTTTCCAATTTCTAATGGACCAAAGTAAAAGCCAAAGAGGAAACTGCAAATAAAAAAGGGAAACGAAAAGAAGATAAATCTGAGAGTCCTTGACCACGAATCAATGATGGAACTTCTTTCAAATTTTCTTGAAAGTTTTTGAGTATTTCGTCTTTCAAACTTTATAGAAAAAAATATTATCTTTTATGAAAGTACAAGTACAAGTCGAAGCCTTGAATTTCTAAACTCGTCGAAGCCAAAGGTCAATGATGGAAATACACCAACCAATAAATTCAGCAAGTCTGAGACGCCGTCGTTAATTAATTAACAAACATTCGGTCTTTGTTTTCGAAACATCCCACCAGTACACGACGATAGTTTAAGAAGTAACAGTTACCGCTTGAATATTCCGTTTACATTGATTCATAGATTCGTGAACGTTTCGGACACAAAAATTAATGCAAAGTTATTATTGGTTTCGTTGGTAGGAGGTCAGTAACCTCCGCCGAATATTCGTACAGTATAATATTATATAACGGGCGTTCGGCCCGGCGCGAAATATGTATTTCCCGGTGTAATTGTTCGACATATGTCATATTATTTATTGCATTAACCTGGCGGATATTAAAACAAACAGAATGTATCGGTAACAACAGCAACTGCTGCGTGGAAAAAGTGTCGGTTCCGGCATACAAATGTCAAAAAGTGGTCCGCGGAATACAACTGGATGGCAGCTGCCGGGCTCGTGCCGTTTTAAGATCACCTGGCCCTCCTGTTCGAGGTGCCCCAGGTGAACAGCACCTGCTGTTAACCACAAGCTTTCACACTTATCAGCCGCCAGTTCTATTAAGTATTTACTCTCAAACGCATCATCTCCTGAAAAATGGGTTCGCTTATCGTTAACACGGACGTGATTTGAATGGCAACATGCTGAATTCAATCCAAATTACCTCAATGTGTGAACCTGTCCACATTATAACCATCCACACGATGTTGTACTTGTACAAACACCTTATTATTGGAGGATCTTTTATTATCGAAGCAACATACCAAACTGCACTTATAGTTTAATACACGTGTATTTTGGTAATTTTTTGGTCTTGGTATATTTATCACTATGTATATTTTTTAAGACGTCTAAAATACGTATAACGCCGACCGTTCAGAAACCACACTTACTTCATCTTTAGCCCACAAGATGGAGCTCGCTTTATTTATAACGTTTTCAAATTTTGTAATTTTTTTCTTGTCTCCGGGTTCTTCATTTCAGTGGGTTTGACTTGTTACTTGGGCGTATCATACCTAATTCGAGGATGACTCTTACTTAAAAGCGGCAAAAATACTTTCCTACTTGTCCAAGAGATGGCGCTCTTCGAATTACAGTCATTTTCAAAACAGCAAAGTCTAATCCTCCCGTTTCTTTATTTCATTGGGCTAGATTTGTCGATGATCGCTCGTCTAATGTAGTTGCCGAGGATATTTTTTTAACTTCTTAATTTTTTTCATTCGACTTGGATTTTGTGTTATGTAATACTTTGTATTTATTTAACGAGAAATCCATCGCACTCGCTCAAATTGCATCGCATATACAGATTTGGCCAACGTGTAACTGAACATCCTGAATAATGCATGCGACAGGGAGCGCACTACAAAAATAAAGAAGAAATATGACGAGCCACGTCCACCTGTGTTGGAAGTGCCGCCCGCTGGATCATTTCCAATTACTACGCTCGCCGCCCTTCAGTTTCAACAGATCACGAATGCTTACAAGGTGCACCGAAGAATCCTCTTATGTCCAATGAGGAATGTACTTTATTTTTATATTTCTTTTTCCGGCATACCAGAGTTGTAAATATTACGTGGTAATAAATACCTGGTGGGGGGACAATTTAAATAATAGAAACAATTAGGGATTATGTAACCGAGGCAATAAACGTCTTGCAACCTAATAATTACGTGTGGTACTAAACAAATGCGACACACAATAAAAACTTAAATTAAAAATTAGCATAGAAAACAGTTTTTTTTTTTTTTAATTTAACGTCCAATTGGAAAAAAAACGGACACGCCACCATTTTTAATAGCAGCAAGAAAATTAATGTCCACATTGAAACCACAACAACCGGATCACGTATTATTAATTTATCGATACAATAAATCCATTACACTGAGTCAAATTGCATCGCATATACAGATTTGGACAACGTGTAACTGAACATCCTGAATAATGCATACGACAGGGAGCGCACTACAAAAATAAAGAAGAAATATGACGAGCCACGTCCACCTGTGTTGGAAGTGCCACCCACTGGATCATTTGCAATTACTACGATTCGCCGCCCTTCAGTTTCAACAGATCACGAATGCTTACAAAGTGCATCGAAGAATCCTCTTATGTCTAATGAGG
This sequence comes from Prosopocoilus inquinatus, assembly GCA_036172665.1. NCBI lineage: Eukaryota > Metazoa > Arthropoda > Insecta > Coleoptera > Lucanidae > Prosopocoilus > Prosopocoilus inquinatus. The sequence continues at coordinate 7,327,327 of CM069871.1, read as the reverse complement.
AATGTACTTTATTTTTATATTACTTTTTCCGGCATACCAGAGTTGTAAACATTTCCATGTAATAAATTCCTTGTGGGGGGACAATTTAAATAATAGAAACAATTAGGGATTATGTAACCGAGGCAATAAACGTCTTGCAACCTAATAATTACGCGTGGTACTAAACAAATGCGACACACAATAAAAACTTAAATTAAAAATTAGCATAGAAAACAGTTTTTTTTTTTAATTTAACGTCCAATTGGAAAAAAAACGGACACGCCACCATTTTTAATAGCAGCAAGAAAATTAATGTCCACATTGAAACCACAACAACCGGATCACGTATTATTAATTTATCGACACAATAAATAAATAAATAATTCGGCCTATGTAAATTGTTATAATAAGCGAGCGTGTTATTTTATTTAGACACAATAACATGCCTCCGCTCTTTCTAATGTTTCGTCGCGTGCATTCAAGTGCTAATTAAGCAGAACAAGCGCATAAATAATTCATATATTATAAATCTTATACACAACATAACAGAAGCTGTTTACAAGATTAGATCAATGATACTACTCCTCTCTTTTTTTTTTCATTGTGCGGTAATAACTCGGCGATTTAAATTTTTCATGCCTTTTTTCTTCCACGTAATTGTGTTCACTTTTATTTTCTTACGCTATTATTAGACGGGGATTATCGTGTAATCGTGCATTAACAAAAAAGCAAATCACAGAACAGATTACTCGCGTATGTATAACTTGGCTTTGGCTATTATGTCAGGCTATTAAATTCGCCAACAACATTTATTTAGGATTACAAAAACAGTATTTCTGAGAAGGTGAATTTAACTTTGAAGATTTTTTTTCTTTTTTGATTGCCGAACGAGTTTCTGTATTTATTTCAGTTTTTATTTTTCTTAATTTAAAAAGCATTCCAAGTATTCCAATTCCAAAGTTGAATGATGAACGATTATCACGTCACGTGAATTCACGTGTTATCACGCCAAACATGGAACTTGAATAACCAACGAGTATCACGTCATGTGAACTCACGTGTTATCACGCCAAACATGGACCAATAACACATGATCATTTCATTACTCTTACTTACTCAATTAGTATAGAATAAAAAAATGTTGAAAGTAATACTAACAGCAGTTCATCCTTCTCGTCAGAGTCGACGAAAAAGGTTTAGAAAACGCCTGTACTTAGCTTTAAATAACAGACTCTATTAAATGGATGCTTAAAATTAACTCGCGAAGAAAAGAGAGGGGCGAGTGTCTAAAGCCATTTATTACAATTTGTTAACAATTTGTTAACCTGGTAATGAGTTCTCGTACTTTTTCAATTAAAACCGAACCATTTTAGATGATTTGAACTGCGTAGGTAAAAACCTATGTAGTTAGAAACAGATGATTGCGTTAAAGAATCGTAAATGGAAATCCACAAACACATTACATCAATAGAAAAGCAACTGACTCGTCTGAATGATTAATGGCTAAATGATTAATGTCTAAGGAGTGTAAAGACTAAAAGGAATAATATCGTTACGAATTAAACGCTTTATTACTGCGTAAGATTCTGACGGCTAATTACTACTGTTTGACAATAATTTGATTTCTTCTTTTGTATGGATGCATATCGCTGCGATTTTGTTCACCAATGAGGAGGCGGAAGTGACTTTTAAACGTGATAAAGCCGAGGAAGATTAGAAAGGTTGCCCAACTATTTTCGACAACAGGACTCCTACAACCGGACATTCTACAGGAACAGAAAAAAGTATTTAAAATACAGTTTTTTTTCTGTTATGCATTAACAGAGCCGCACTTTGTGTAAAATTTTTCTAGATTGTGTTAATTTTTTTTAGATTGTGTTAAATTTTTCTAGATTGTGTTAAATTTTTCTAGATTGTGTTAAATTTTCTAGAATGTGTTAAATTTTTCTAGACTGTGTAAAATTTGTCGAGATCTTCGGAATCTTGCTGGAGAGGAATTATCCGAGACCAATCCAGTCCAAGTTGGTCTAAGCAACCAGAAAAGACAGCTAATTTATTTAAGTGATGGACGTAGATTCTGCTTAAAAGCCTCTCTGGATGTGGACTTGAGAAGAGTGAAGCTACTTCGTAGATTCAGAAGAGTTCAAACCCTCAGAAACAAATCGAGCCTCTCATGTTCTAACCGTCACCATTGCTTGCATTAATTTGGCGCCCAACGTGGGGCCATTCACTTTGGGGCCAATACCGAGCATTAAATTGGCGGCCAGCACGGTACGATTCACTTTGGAGCAATAAACTGGCGTCCAACGTTAGAGATAAGAATGAAGCTACTTCGGAGATTCAATCAAGTCGATACGGGGGTTGGGATGGTCGATTTTTTTCGCCGAATCGGATTCGTTCACAAAGAATCGTTTACTGATGATTCATTCACTCGAACCGCGTAAGAATGACCAGCAACCATTATTTGAAATTGACTTCTATCACGGCTGAGAAAAAAAAATCAACCAGTATCACGTGTTTTTGTGGTTCAACGAAGTCTATGCTAAAACTGGGATGTTCGATTCTTTTCGCCGAATCGATTCCGAAAGGCGGATTTGGGAATAGTTCACTGATGATTCATTCACTCGAACCACACCAGGAACCGTTTGTAGTTGATTTCTGATGTCGTTAATAAAAGAAAATAAACCAGTATCAAGTGTTTGAGGTTCAACCAAGTCCATACTAGAGCTGGAATGTTCGATTCTTTTCGCCGAATCCATTCCGAAAAGCGGATTTGGGAATAGTTCACTGATGATTCCTTCCCTCGAACCACACCAGGAACCATTTGTAGTTGATTTCTAATGTCGTTAATAAAAGAAAATAAACCAGTATCACGTGTTTAATTGAAAAGTTCATCGAGTAGCCTCTGATTTTTTCGTAACCTTGGAATCAAGTGGGTCTTGCATTATTTAGAACGACGGGGAATGTCATTTTGGGTTATGTCATGTTTGGTTAGAAGCAAGTCGTTGACAATCATCAATCCATCAAACGCCATTCGCTTTTGTAAGTCATTCTTTCTTTTTGGAATCTTCTTTCAAGTATCACGTGTTTGAGGTTCAACCAAGTCTATGCTAAAGCTGGAATGTTCGATTCTTTTCGCCGAATCGATTCCGAAAGGCGGATTTGGGAATAGTTCACAGATGATTAATTCACTCGAACCACACCAGGAACCATTTGTAGTTCATTTCTAATGTCGTTGATAAAAGAAAATGAACCAGTATCACATGTTTAATTGAAAAGTTCATCGAATAGCCTCTGATTTTTTCGTAACCTTGGAAGCAAGTGGGTCTTGCATTATTTAGAACGACGAGGAATGTCATTTTGGGTTATGTCATGTTTGGTTAGAAGCAAGTCGTTGACAATCATCAAACCGTCAAACGCCATTCGCTTTTGGAAGTCATTCTTTCTTCTTGGAATCTTCTTTCAAGAAAAAAAAATAACAAAAAACTGAAAGAACGTAGACAATAATCGGTAATCCGTGTGGTAACATATTTGTTGAAACGAAATATTAAACTTCTGATGAAGCTATTAATCAATAGAGAAACGCTGAGTGTTTTTCCTTCATAATTTTGTCCGTTTCAAGATTAAAATAACTTTTTACTTGAAAATATTAAACGTTTAAACACCTGCTTGTAAGCTAATAATGTATTTTATTTATTAAGTGCCTAAAATTAAGTTCGAAAGCTTGTGTATGTCGCCGAACGAGATTTTAAACTGCAAATTATTAGCTACGTCTCTGCTGAAGAAGCCCCAAGCAGGGCTGAAACAGTTGTCCAGAGGCTGCTCGAGGTTCTCACTGCAATCAAAAACGATTTGCACAAAATTTTTCTAATAGCAAATTATTTAGTACAGTACGTACAATCCGCTGCAGCAAAACAAGAAGACTTTTGCTCTCTCCTTAACGGAAGGACGGCCGCCAGGATAATTACTTAAAAAATATTTTAGTGCAATAAAAGGAGTCATAAATAACATTTTAGTCTTGTTAAAACGTGACAACAGTAAAATCTGCTTTGGGCTTGAAAACCTCGAAAAGCCTTCCATCCGAATTACTTCAGCTAATAACACAACGAGAACCCTTTATTTAAACCGACGTTTTACCTGAGTGTTAAACTCTTAACGTGAGGATTGGATTCTCTTTACACAATCGAAGCAGAAAAGAAGGACGACAACGGTAAAATATGACATTATTATAAATAATAAAAGTGAATGTAAAAAAATATTTGTGTTGTATAATGTCGTATACATATACAAATATAATAATAAAAAAAAATGAAGAAGGAAGAAGGAAAGTACACTAATTACCAAAATAAAAGAAGTAACTGAATGGGTAGGTATGTATGTTGTATGTACATATGTACACTTTCATATAACATGTGTTTCGTAAACTCAGCTTTGTTTTAATGAAATTATTCGATAAATTCATTTCCTCATTGTCCATCTATAAGAAAAGAAACCGTATTTATGCCCACGCTTGTGTATACCGTCGAAACAGAAGAGTTTTATATCACATGGGAAAGTTGTTCATCAATAGTTTTAGAGTGCAGCTTTCTAAATAGTATGGTTGGTATCAGTTGCTTTCGGTTGCGTAACGCCATTGTACCTTTGAAAATCGTGAATTTTTTTTTGGTGAATTTTTCGGGTTTCGTGAGTGAACCTTATTTCGTCATGCGATCCTGTAAAATTCCGAGAATTAGGGTCGAACATCCACCCTGACATCTGGTGCGCTGTCTACTTCAAGGTAAAGTCGGACGTTTTCGGATTCGTTAAAGGAAGAAAGAGGACGAGACGACGACTTCGTGGGCAGGCTGCAAGGCGCAGTGTCGAAGAAATATTTATAATCTTGCGGTCACTAGGCGGTCAAATGGACATATATGAATGTGTAAACAGTGCGTACAATATAATGAAACCGCTTCTAAGAATGGAGCTATGTATAAACTGCACACTTACTTTCGTTCGTGCCTCTACAATAAAAAAAAAAAAAATCACTCTACAAATTTGTCTCGAGGAAATGCCAAGAACCAAGAACAAAGATATATTTCTATACGGAAGCCTTCGGCTACATATTTATTATTTACACGGCGGCGCAGATTAATTTAGATTCATGGAAACGTTAAGCGATTTCCGTCTTTTGTGCATTTAATTGATCCTTGATACTCAATCGAAATTTGTCGCTTGCACGAATGTAAATTTTTTTTATCGTATTTACTTGCTAATTAAATGATTGACGTAAGTATTGGGCCCATAAACATGTATTTATTGACTGCCACTTTTATGTTTGCACTTAAAAGGTACAACAAAGTTTTAATAACTTGAAGGTTGAAGTAAATAAATTTTAGCTTTCTTGCAATTAATTAGTAAATTTTAAAACATTTTACAATCATATCATCGGTAATAGTAATAATAAAATAAAGATCCGAAGGTACAACCGAATAAAAATATTTTTCAACCTCAAGGATTCATTCATGCTTTGTTCGCACCTAAACAAAAATATTTTTCTTTCGCAATTCCTATCGAAGCGTCTCCCGATATTTTTTAAGTTATTGAAACCAAATACGTTAATTTATTTGATAAACACGAGATGTGTAATGCAAAAAATAAACAACCTGTATATACAGACTGATGACTTTCAAGTTAGTTCGAAGTGGTTTCCTGAAGACCAATCGACTCGAATTCTTGATATATTCTTAATATAATGGGATTCTAATATTTTTGAAACCAGCAAGTATTTTTTTTAATTTAACTAATTAATTTAACAATCAATTTATTGGTTACTTGACGCTTTTAAAAATATTAGAATCCCATTATATTAAGAATATACATATCAAGAATTCGAGTTGATTGGTCTTCAAGAAACCACTTCGGACTAACTTGAAAGTCATCAGTCTGTATATACAGGTTGTTTATTTTTGCGTTTCACATCTCGTCATTAATTAAATTAATTTAATTGTTTCTTTTAAAACTAGCGATTAATATATTACATTGCCTCAAACTAAATCAATGTTCTTTAGATTAAGATTAAGATTAAGATATACTATGCACACAAATCCTTTTCTCTTTCTATCAATGCCACCTACACATGCTCTTTGTTGATTTTCATGAAACCATGTTACAGTTGCTTTCCATGAAACCATGTTACAGTTGTTTTTCATGAAACTATGTTACAGTTGCTTTTGCAACCTCGTTAATTTCACGTATTCTATTCCGCGAAGCCGAAATCACCTATTACTTCTTTACTGTTTGGATTGTGCGTAGCTAACGCGCAGGCATGCATGTTCATACCGAGAATATTTTCCTAATTTATGATTGGCTGATTTCGCACGTGAAACCATCGTTTTCGCGCTCAACGACAGCCATTTTGGCTTCCTGGTATTGCTTGGGCGAACAGTTAAAGAGTGAAGATGTGTTTTCTTTCGAAACCATGTTACAGTTGCTTTTCATGAAACCATGTTACAGTTGTTTTCCATGAAACCATGTTACAGTTGTTTTTCATGAAACTATGTTACAGTTGCTTTTGCAACCTCGTTAATTTCACGTATTCTATTCCGTGAAGCCGAGACCACCTATTACTTCTTTACTGTTTGGATTGTGCGTAGCTAACGCGCAGACATGCGTGTTCATACGAGAATATTTTCCTAATTTATGATTGGCTGATTTCGCACGTGGTGCCCTCGTTTTCGCGCACAGCGTCAGCCATTTTGACCTCCTGGTATTGCTTGGGCGAACAATCAAAGAGTGCAGATGTGTTTTCTTTCGCCTTGATAATTTCAGTTTGGAGAATTATTTGTCCATATGGACATGACTCGAATACGGCTTTGGAAACCACTCCTATGACACTAGTATATGCATTTTGTGCATTATTAAGGAGCCTGTGAACGTTTTGTACAGGCACAAGCTACAATTGTGCAATGTGCTAAATTCGGTCATTCTTCGTTTCTTTCACTCTCTTTCAAACTTTTATCGTCCTCTCAAGCGTCTATCGTCGCGCCTATTCTTATCGTCCTCCTCTTATCACCCCTTTTATCGTCGGCTATTCTTTTGTCTCGACTGACTGCGTTTATTACCGGTCCCTCATTCATCAACTGTTAGTGACAAAAGTAAATTTTACGAAAGTTTCCAAATAAGTGTAAGATGGGGCTACCTTATAAGTCATCAATCTGTATAGCTATGCACAGATACAGAAAGCTGTTTCAAAATGAAATACTCGTCTAAAAACTGAATCCCTTTGAGATTAACTTTTAAAAATTAAAAATGTTTCGCATTATAATATCTATCAAGCTTCGTCAACGTTCCATCTCCGGTCTAAAGACTGTATTATACACGTACAAAGCCCTCGGAACTTCCCTGTAAATAACAAATTAGTTCCAGCGTACAATAAATCTCTTATTTGAAGGTTCAGAAACGTGCATTATTTGTGTTGCATCTATTTTCAGGGAAGACATGCCAACAACTTGACAAAACTCAGATAATACAAGAATACAAAAGCGCTTCGGAGGCTGTTTACCAGTCCTTGGCATTTTGCGGTATCTTTAGGGGTGAAGGTTTTGACAACTACCCCGCCCGCGCTACGCAACTTGCTACTAGTAGTAGATCTCCCTAACGGCCTCCTCTTCTGTGGCACGTCCGCTAGTTAGTCTTTCGGTGACCTTGTACATTTGGACACCATTGATTTCTTGTTAGCATTTCAATCAACACGCTCCTTCCATAAACGCTGATTTATGGCACCGCATAATTGATTAATTTATAATTTCTGAGCTGATTTAATTTGCCTAGCTCAACGGCATTACAATCACTCCGTTTATCTAATCGATGAAATATTAAGTAATTATTTTTATTTAAATTGGATTCTACTACTCGTATCTATCTATGCCAATTTTTTTTATCACTTATAAAAAATTAAATATTCGATACTAGGGATACTGTTAGTAATTAATTCAATTTAATTTTTTAAGAAAAGTGAAAGGAAAAGGAGCTTCTTTGTGTGGTGGACATAAAAAGCAATAAAATTTTATACCGGGTGTACCACGACAATGCTTCAAGACATGTTTATTCCAAATTTTAGAAATCTACAACATGAAATTATTTTCATCTGTGCAGGATGAAACAAAACAGTGGTGTTGGACGCAACATTTTTTGTTTAACATCCTGTATATGATACCAAATTTAGATCGCCCATAAAATTCTACATATTTTTTTTGTCTATGCAATCATTATCAACAAAAACGATTAGATTTAGGTAATATGGCATACAAAAAATATGACGTAGAAGTTAACAGGCTATCCAAATTTGACGTCACATATAGGTTGTTTCATTTTGAAATAAGAAAGTTGTATCCAGCCCCCCTGTTTTAATTATCTTGATAGACGTTTAGATGTTACTGGCCTCTAAAAATTCAAAATAAAAATATCTTTCAAACTTTTTTTGCATCTTCAGCAGTTACCGAGAACGCTTTGTTGAGACACCCCGTGTAAGTGCAAGCGTGAACAATTGCTATAATTTTATTTTCTTATACATTTCCAAAAAAATCGTAAAATCTGAAATATAGATTAAATAAAAAAATGAGTTACATAAAACGCGAAGTACACTAAAATGTAAAAAATAAATAATAACAATCGCCCTCGTTTATAACAATAATAACAAGTTTCTTCCAGCAGAACTGTGAATTTAAAAGAAATAGCCCGACTTGGATGTAGGGGAGCGTAATTGCAAGGGCGAAACCAATGAAATGGGTTTTCCAAGTTAATTAAGGATCGAAATACACGGACCACGTTAGCTTAATGCGCTTGAAATAGATGGAAATTGTTTGAGTCCTGTGGGCAATCTGCAAAGCGATATTTTCGTAATAAAAACCATAAGTGATCGCTCTTTACTATTACTAATGGCCAGTTGCACCGAACACTTAAAGCCGAGCTTAACTTTAAGTACTGCTTATAATGTGACATTTGGGGTTATACAACATTCAGTAAATCACATTCTAAGCGGTGCTTAAAGTTAAGCTCGGCTTTAAGTGTTCGGTGCAACTGGCCATTAGTGTTGTTAATGTTTGTTTGCTTAATATACAATCTGAACTATAAGTCGTTTTGGTTGATAATCAATTTGACAGAAGTGAACTATCAACACGGAGCCATCTAAAGTCGCTTTTGGTTACGGAACATCATCTTAAATTAGCAAGGTCACCGACTTATTATAGTATACAACCATCCTCTCCAACCATTACGAAGAATTAACAACAATAATCATTAGCAGTTGATTTATAACACTGTTAAAATAAAAGTGAATCAATATAATAATAATAATACCCCTTTATTTCAATAGGTAAAAAAAAGAAACAGAAACAAATATAATACTCTATACTAAAATTCAACAAATTATACCTATTGGAAATCGCAAGGCGAAGTTTGGGTAGTAGAAGAACTACATCCCCACTCTTACACTTAACCTTGAATAATTTTAAACAGATAATCTGACAAAAACAAAATGCCTAACTTAAGTTAATTTAAACTCGAATTTAAGGTATGAATATCTGTGATGAGTGTAGGTATATACGTATATATGTTGTACATATATCAAAACAATTTTCAAAGCAGATGGACAGACAAGTTGTAGTCAATGAAATGTTTTCCTATTGAATTGAAAAAAGATACTTACGTAAAGCTTTTTTAAAACAAGGCAGAGATAGAGATTTCATTAAGGCTGGTAAATTATTATATAATTTCGGTAGGTTGAAGGAAAATGACCGTTCAAATAAAGCGGTGGAGGTGTTATAAGCCCTTTAAATCTTAAATTAATATTAAGCCGGGTACAGACCTGCGAGATGAGCGGCTCATGAGCCGCTCGGCTCGCAGATGTGGACCAGGTTTTTTTTTAATAACCGCGTACAAATTTGCGAGCTGAGCGGCTCATGAGCCGCTCAACTCGCAGGTGTGTACCCGGCTTTATGCACATCAGTACGGAAGGAAATTTTGCGAAATAAATAAGCGGGCGTTTTATATAAAATAATGGAATGATACCTACAAAGTGTGTGATACAAATAACGATTATACATGTTTAACCAAGGACATAAGGCGAAAGTGTGTGAAATGTGCTCGTACTTACGAATACCAAAAATGAATCTTAGACAGTCATTCTGCACTCTTTGAATACGTTTACGATCATAAACATCAATACAAGGACCATACACAGACGGGCAATGTGAAAAATGCGACAATACTAAAGAATTACACAATTGTATATTTGCATCTTTTCCCAAATACGAGCGATGAGGATACAAGAGTTTCAGAGTACTACACGCACGTTGCAAATAGATGATTTTTAAATCTAAACGTATTATCAAGAAATAGCCCTAAATTTTTCACACAATCCTTTATCGGAATATTTACACCATTAATGTGCAAACTAAAATTATTTCTTAATAACTGCACTTCAGATTTTTTACCAAATAATAAAACAACAGATTTCAAAGGAATAGTAGTTAAGCAATGATCTAAACAAACATTTGTAATGACATCTAAATCATTTTGCATCCTAGTTACTGCGTAATCGGAATCGTTAGGTACAAAACTGTGAAGTAACTGTGTATCATCTGCGTACATCTGCAAGTTACAAGTGTTAACATTTCTGAAAATATCAGAAGTATAAAGAGAAAATAGTAAAGGTCCTAATATAGAACCTTGTGGGACACCAGATACACAAGGAATAGCTTTAGATATAAAATGCTCCAATTTAACAGATTGACATCTCTCTGACAGATAGCTCTTTAAAAGTTCAACTGAACTTTCACCGAGTCCTATGTAATGGAATATAGCCAGCATAACATTATGATTAACGGTATCGAAAGCCTTGCTAAAGTCTAAAAGAACCAAGGCTGAGAGCTTACCTCTATCTGATGCAATTAGAATTTCATCAGTAATGTTTAGCAGAGCTGTTTCGCAATTATGATTTACACGAAATCCAGATTGAAATTCAGGTAATATGTTAAACTGTGCAATATGAAGTTGCAGTTGGATATTTATAACTTTTTCGAATACTTTGGATGAAACAGGCAATAAACTGATTGGTCTCAAATCTGACATTTTATCTGGATTTTCCATTATCACGTGTTCACTGGAAAATTTCATCGATTTTTTATAACCTTTTCAAGCAGATCTTGCGTTGGATTAACAAGAAATCTTGCGTTGGATTAACAAGAAACGTCACTTTGTTATGTCACCCTTGGTTATAAGCAACATACTACAGTTGTTTGACAACCATCGTTTGTCAAACGTCGATAGCTTCAGGAAGTCATCCCTTTTGCTTGAACGAGGAAACAAAATTAACTTGAAATTTTCAGTGTTAGTTACAATGTTGTTTGATCCGACCATGATGGTCGCAACCACCAACGGTTGAAATGAAGACAATTTCCACTAACCCGGAAGCATTTCTGGATACTAAATCGCAGATAAACCTGAAACTTGAGTTTGATATTATAGACAGATGGTCTTTAGAACCAAGAAGAAGAAGAAGAGCCAGTCGCTTTCCTTCTATGTCACGAAAAAATTGTCGACTGTACATGTCATTTTTATGACAGGTCGACTATACATGTAGAAATATAAAGGTATTTGATGAATTCCAAAAGACCGAAAGCTCCGTGATTCTTTTCTACTCATGTTTCCCATATACACTGTGGTCGTAAATGATTGAGCGTCCTTGAGAAACTAAATACCCAAAGGTGATCAAATCTACTTTCCGCCTAGGGAATTTTCGCGTTTTTGAATGCTCCAGATCAGCTGGCAAGCAGTAGCGTTCGTGTATGGTTTGTTTATGTTTGAGTTTTTTACAATTTGCAGTTTAAATCATTCGAAATCAGTAAATAAGTATTTTTGAATACTATTATTCAGTTGACTTTGTTTTTACAAGTAAGTAACGTTCTTTGCGTCTCGTTTTATGATTAATGTTACACAATTTTTAGGTTAAAATTACATCCGCACGCCTTTAAATTGGGTACATGATTTCTAGTAACTGGACCAAGAAATTTTTGTATGAAGCGGCACGTTCAACCATTTACGATCGCAGTGTATGTTTAGTACAACATGTATTTGACTCGGTGTTCCGCAGGAGTCAGTTTTGTGCCCAATTTTGTTTGTACATTTTTTTCATCTAATCGACATTGCTTTGCCTATCAGTTAAAACCCTAATTGTGTATGCAGATGGTACTTCATCATGAATTGCTTCACGAAAGAATTCGTAGTAAAGATAACTTGGTATTACCTGATGTTCAATATGAACAAACTTTTCATCATTTTTTCATCAATTACTGCAGTAGATGAGAACTATTGTACGTTTCATGAAAATATAAATAAACTAAAGAAACGTCATTGCTTTTTTTTATATAATATATTCAAAAATATCGTTTATTATGTACTGTACGGGTTTAAAACGGCGAGAAGCATTTGAATATCAAGACGAATTTATTTATTATTTCATTCATGTAAAAGAATTATTATAATTGGTACAGGCACAATTATTACATAAATTTAAATCCGCGTACGTCTCCGGCATACGAAATCGATGGATGTGACGTGACAATTATATCAGATAAAAACTTTTTACAATTCGGTAATAATGAGAACGTGAGCTGTGAATGGAAACGTCCGTCCTAGGAGCGGTAAGAGAGAGGGCCCGGGCTTATAACATCTTTGTATGTTTTAGAAGCTGTTGAAAAAAGGACGGCAAAGGCGTCTATTTTCGGGAAGTTTCCATTTTGTTGTCGGGTCGGGCACACAAAGAAGGGCCGAAACTTTGAAAAGATGAGGACGTGAGAAACGCTCCGCGCGCTCAATGGGAATTCCCGCCAGCCGCCGCTGCTTCTTCTTCTTCACCTGCAAGGGAATGTATAGGAACAGGCCTCTTCTCATTTTATTAAATATTCTAGATAGATCAAGTTAGTTCACGATGAAAATGCAAGAAAATTAACTTCTCTTAATACTCGTAGAATGTGCCAGATACGTATTCCCTTATACCTTTCTTAGACGAGTTGCCCGGGGCATGTTTATTGCCAGGTAAAGTGAATGTACGGTGGCAACACGTGATACTGTTTTATATTTATTGTTTTATCCTGACTTCTTTTTATTTACCGCTAAGTTATACATACGTAAGTAAGTGCAGTTTCATTAGTATGTATCGATGAAACCAACCATTCAATTCACGACGTAAAACACAGAAAAAAAGTATTGTTCGTCGTAAAGTAAGTAGTTTAACTCATTTGTAACTTCTTAAGAAATATGTCTATCAGAAGATACCAGCAGGATTTATACGTGTATCGTATATACAGGTTGTTTACACAAATTTTGTGCACGAGTCAATGTTCCTTTATTTGTTTCTCTGATTGTGAGTTACATTCGGTAATGTAAGTTGATTTTTTTATTTCGTTAACCTCTTTAGGTTCATACACTGTAATGTATCCTATAAATTCGACTTTCATTTTTCTAATACACCTCTGAATCTAACGGTCACACGTATGTGATGCTTTGAGTAAAATAAAATATAAAGTGACCAACAGATTGTATGTATAATTTCGTAATATGTCGCCAGTAAATTCTCAGTTTATAAAATTAGGATAGCGCAAAGGATAGTCTACTCTACAAATTTAATCTGCTACTAAGTTGCCTCTCATTTACCCTCCGAAACAACAGGCTATAAGTAGGGTTCAGCGGATGATGGGAACCTAGCACCTCCCACAGTCACAGTTAAAATAGGGCCACAAATCATAACTACCCTCTTGACACCAGTGGAGGCTCGTCACTTGTATATACATGTTTCCAGATTAGACTAACAAATATTTAAATTTCCAAATGCTACGCACATAACGCACACATAAATAATTTAAGCGCTTTGTGTTTTCACCATGGCGGAGGGAGGGAATTCATAAACGGAGGTGAGCGGAGGTAAGTGCGGTCGGTGGCTTTAAAAGGACGCGGCGACGCCAATGAAATAAAACAAAATCAGATACGTATTCAATGTTACAGATCCGTCCCATCCTGCCTGGTGATTCACCAAATGCATCTCGCCATAATCGATGTTTATTTGATTACATACCCCCGTATGTATGACAGGACGCTTAAATTACCGCATTGTTCCCGTAATTTATGGCACATGTTTAAGAAAATTGCGAGTTTAATTTACTTCGAGAAACGAAGAATACTTGTTTGTAAAACTGCCGCGTTTAATAATAATTGTTATTTATTTACAATGACGATCATATTCATGACTAATAAATGCAAGGCGGCGGTGGTATGAGAACAAATCTTTTTTTTTTTTTTTTTGATAAATCTCACCGAGTTATATTGTAGTCATTAAATGCATAAAATTCCGATGAGAATAAAGAACACATGTATCATTATTATCTCAATATCATAAATTACAACATGTTAAGGACGTATTCCCATATGTAACTGTGCTTTGCAATCTATAATCAAGCGAGAAACTCATTAAAAAATTCAGGTAGTGGGCATTTTATTAATTTATCAATATGTAGCTTCCTTAAAGGGTTCTTTGTACAACTTTAATAAAGAACAACGTCGTCGTTTTTTGTGCCCATCAAAAGATTTTGCAAATAATTCCACATCAAAAATACAGATGATTAAAATTGCAACAGGGAAATAACAGTATTTACCACCACCATGTCCTTTTCCAATATTAAAGTCTGGTATAAATTGAAAACAAAGATCACAAAACAAATAGCCAACAAAACAAATCGAAATGTCCCAACCTTGGTTTGGTCTTCTCTTTAGTTCTCCTTAGTGGAGGCGATTTGTATGTACACCCATCAACCCCTACTTGTTACTAGAGATGCAAAAAGCTGCCGCTTAAGTCGTGTTCACATGTCAAGAGTGGTGTGGATGGATTTCTTGGTCGGTTTAACAAAATTTCGCTAACTGGCTTGCAAGTAGAAATTCGTTGCTACTTGCCAAACTGAATCATTTTGAGTGAAGACAGAAAGCGAGGAAGACTTTCAAGGTCAATATAAAAACGAGAAGACAGGACCCCTTTTAAAACACCAAAAATATTTTGGAATGGGACAGTGCAAGGAAGCTCAAGGGTCTTGATGAGGTGATTCACAATATGAAAATTAGGATAAAAGTGCAACCAATCGGGAAACATGTTGAATGCAGGCAATGATTGGTTCGCATTGGAAATTTAGGCCGCGTTAAGTGAACGGTCAAATTGCACAAAATCGTCAGGTCAGCGCTCCGACTAAACCCTCTGACCAATCACCAATTGAGAAAAGTGATCACGTGATTTGGTCTGACCACTTCGACCGTTCACCTACCGCAGCTTTAGTTTACTATGTCATAGTAAAAGCGTTATGAGGAAGTTCTATTCATGTCAACGAAATCCACTGCAAACGTAAGGAATCAAAGCAAACATTTGGAACTAAGGACCGCTTTCATAGTGGGATTAAACGAGATTCTAATTTCAAATCAAGAATAGGCAGTATTTTTTTGAGGTTAAAGTAACTTAAAATTAAAAAAAAAAAAATTTGTACTGCAATGTCAGGTCAAAAAGCGATCGTAAGATGTCACTATTTTATCTATTTAAAATTTAAAGGTATATGAGTATGACCCTAAAAGATTCGCAACGAATAAGTTGTTGGAAAAAAGAAAGCTACGTATTCTCACTTCGCCTCTGGACATCCTGTTTATATATTAATTCCCTTACCAATCAAGTCGAGGAGTTTCCCCATGAAGAACCATTGGACAAAATCAGATTGAAAAACGGAGACAGAAACGTCAAAATCCTACTATTTGCAAACGACAACCAGACGGTCAGATCATCAAAGACAAGGGAAAAAGGACAAAAAATTGTTTCTGGTTGGTAGAGACAGAAGGAGAACTTCTAAAATCAAGAATTAGCGGATGTAACATTTAAAAAGCAGAAAAAGCGATCAGCAAAGTCGAGGGAAAAAGAAAGAAAAAGGACTTCCACTTAAACCTCAGAAATGGTTGACTGGAAAAGTCAGAAAGAAATAAATGAATAATTTTTTTGTTTTTAATGTTTCGAGAAAAAATTAGCAAGAATTAGTGGAAACAAAATTAGATTGAACTTCGAAGGAAGGGACATCAATAACCTGCGATTTTCTAACGTTCTCACAAAAAGAAGAAAGAAACGGTCGGCTAAGTCGAGCAGAAATTGGAAAAAAATGAGATTCCATTTAAATAAAAAAAAGATTAAGGATAGAAGGAAGAAAAACAACTTGCAACTTCTTATGTTTTGGAGTGACCTTCAGAAAGCGGAGCATTTTACTTAAACATTAAAAGGGCAAAGGCAAATGGAACGCCGGACAACAGAAAAGCCAAAAGAAATTAGGATTTCGCTTGAAAAATTAAAAGGTAAAGATCCCAATAGACTAACATTAACATTCAGAAATTGAGAAACCTGCGACTCTCTATGTTTACATGGAAACGGAATCTTTAGAATGGTACATTCCGTTCCCAATAATGGCCCAAGGAACCAAGAAACTAGAGAAAGCTGGCAGACAAAAATTAAACTGTTTACCCAATTATGCTGCGGGTACAACTTTAATTCTAAGTTGGGCTTTTAGGATTGCGATGGATAACTAGGGAATTTCGGTTGGGTAACCAGAAGTTTCTAGCATGAAATACTTTTGTTGGGCTCTAAGGATTGCCGTAGATAACATTATCCCCAAAAATTATGAAGAGCAGGAACTGAGAAGACCTCAGCTCAGAACGAGACATTTCCTATTTTGGCTACATCATGCGATGTAATTCACTGAGAAACGATCGAAATGTGAATGTCAAGAAGAAGAAGCTCATTTATGAAGAAGGAGTCAAGTAATCAAATAAATTTATCGATTGGGGTGACAATTGTGATCCTTTCCTGGAGAACTTTCAAAGGGATTCCACTCGTCGAGACATTTCATGTGACATGCGGCACACGACATTTTTTTTTTAATTTTCACCTTCTATCTGCCATCCATCTTGGATTGGATTTAAAATGGCGTTGGTATGACAGACGTGTTCGTTTCGTGGAGACCTTTCATTCGATATGCAACACGACGTATCTATCTTTTATGCAACAATACGAACAATACGAAAATTTAGTACTCGGACTGTCTTAGGGCGGGGCCCACAATAATCTCTGCGAAATTGCATTGCACTCAATAAAAATTCGATGCATCGGAGCCGTCGAAGGGCAATGGAAGCAAATAGTACAATCGGCATGCAACACTAATAGCCAGTCGCACCAGACACTTAAGTCGACCTTAAATTTAAGTACTGCTTATAATGTGACAGTTGATGTTACACAACATTCAGTAAGTCACATTCGAAGCGATGCTTAAAGTTAGGCTGACCTTAAGCGTTTGGTGCAGCTGGCTATAAGTGGCCTGAATTCTTTTCCCTGGTAATGATGTTTTTAAACAACTTTCTAAATCTTGACTATCTTTGAAAATAAATAAAATTCGTTCATTTAAATCTTGACATTATAATTTTGGAATGTAATTTAAACTAACAAAAGATATGTAAGTTATTTTATCAGAATGTAATTCAATCATTGTAACTTTCTTCCTTTTGCAGTTTTTGCTCTGATGAAGGCAATAAAGGTAATTAACTTATCTAATAAAAACGTCAGCTGCTTGTTCTCTAAGAACACCAGATTTGTTACAAAATTGTCCGATATGTTTCTCGAAAAGGGTTCCTTAGTTACATAAGTTGCTTTGATTTCTGCAATATCAAAAAATTTAGAAATTTGGATTTTTTAGACTGTAGACTGCAGTTCAAAATTTAAATTGAAGCATTGCCTCTGGAGTTTCTTGACGAACAGAATTTTTTGTAAAGAATAAGTTTTTAGCGTAAAGATGATGCTAACAAGGTTTTCTTTTTGTCAAGTCGATCCGTGGACACACTGTATATTTTTGTGATTTGCCGAAAGTGGTCCGCACCTTTA
The DNA here is from genome assembly GCA_036172665.1 of Prosopocoilus inquinatus. Classification (NCBI taxonomy): domain Eukaryota; kingdom Metazoa; phylum Arthropoda; class Insecta; order Coleoptera; family Lucanidae; genus Prosopocoilus; species Prosopocoilus inquinatus. The sequence continues at coordinate 7,309,368 of CM069871.1, read as the reverse complement.
TCTCATTCTCAACTTACTTAAAAATCCTTCCTTATAGAAATTCAAATAAAAAAAATCTGTATATTTAATTAACAAAATATAATCAACAATAAGAGAAATATTCGTATAATACCTAAGAAAATACAAACAAAGAATATACGAATTTAACCTAATTAATAAATTGATTAAATTTTTAACAGTTAGCATAAGGTTGAAACTAAAATATGAGAGAGAGAAGGGCAGATCTACATAAGCCAATTTACTTCTAAAAAAGCTTTCTTAACATTAACACGCTACCATAATATGTAATGATATTTTTTTGGAATATTTTTCGAAGCCAACGTGACAATACTTTATTCAAACTCACCCTTACCGGTCGTGGATGTTTCTCAGGTACACTTTATTTAAATTAAATCAAGAAAGCTGGGATGAATTTTGAATTTTGAAAACTTTACGATGAGGATTTTTAAGACGCGTTTAACACAAACTAAATACTAAATATTCGGGAACTCTTCTGGGGACTTTCTATTTATCACGAGTTCCAGGGTGACGTATTAGTTTCGGGGTTTCTCAAAGCCCACGCACTAGGACGCGTGGCCCTTTCTAATGACATAAGTCACCGTTGATTCACGTTTTGCAAAGCAATGCAATGCAAGCTTGTTCTTGTTTACAACATGACACCCTAGTATGACTAATGCTGACTAATGATTTCGTTACACAAGCTGTATGTTTTCAATTTCTTATTTTCAAATAAAACATACTTCGACCTTAGTAAAGTATTTTCGGTCATAACTTCGATATGGCAGCACCTGTTAAATAGGATCGCAAGAGAAATTTTGCCATATTGAGATTATGACCGAAAATGTTTGCGCAAAAATAAACACATCGTGTCGCAACTCAAATGAAAGGTCTCGATGAGACGAACGCGACCGTCACACCGTCCAAGACAGCCAAGAAACAGCAGAAGTTAAAAAAAAATGGAACATCGTGAGCCGCATGTTAAATGAAACGTCTCGACGAATAGAATTCGACCATCATGACCAACATGACACCCTAGTATGACTAATGCTGACTAATGCTTTCGTTACACAAGCTGTATGTTTTTAATTTCGTATTTTCAAATAAAACATACTTCGACCTGATTTCTAATTTAGTAAAGTATTTTCGGCCATAACTTCGATATGGCAGCACCTGTTAAATAGGACCGCAAGAGAAATGTTGCCATATTGAGATTATGACCGAAAATGTTTGCGTAAAAATAAACACATCGTGTCGCATATCAAATGAAAGGTCTCGATGAGACGAACGCCACCGTCACACCGTCCAAGACAGCCAAGAGGCAGCAGAAGTTAAAAAAAATGGAACATCGTGAGCCGCATGTTAAATGAAACGTCTCGACGAGTAGAATTCGACCATCATGACCACGCGATGCCGTCTTGATATCAAAATTGACGTCTTCTGTCCCTTATTCGACGAGCAGCCCTCGTAGAGTGAAACGCTTCTTCTGGTTATTTACGAATGCCATATTTTATCTATTTAGGTATTGGGGAAGGCTATAGTGTGTGAGATGAGACAACTAATTGATCGTGCGACTAGAAAATAATAATTTCAGGGCAAAATTTAACTACAGTAAAAGAAAGTTGAAAAGGATTTTTCTTAATTGAATAATTGACACGTAAACCAATAAAAAATAGTCCGTGTTATGTGATGCATTTACCTATTTGTAATTGACATAAACGAAAGCGCATTTTTTTTTAATTTAAAACATGTGGTAATTCATAACCATTCGCAGAATTTAGCAGCTTTAAATATTACTGCAACTTTCTGCTGATTGCGATCTTTATTTACCTTGAAACTGTTAGCAACCTAATTTTTCTGATATATAGCGTTACATTCCTCGAAAAAAAAAGAACAATATTTAATCCTGCGCGATGTTCAGATGTCAAGGATTCTGATGCAGTTGCCATGACAACCGCGTATCCAGTGATGCGGCCATAGAATCACTTTACCGGTTTTAAACCCGGCGCGCATCTCTTATTCCCAACAGTGATATAATCCGTGATAAATCTTTAACAAAGTTTAAATAAAATCGCGCGCCCGATATTTGATTAAATTAAAGTACGAGGAGGAGGGGGGCACGAAGAAGAACAAGAAGAAGAACACAAGAACGCAAACGAGCGAGCGCCGCCGCCGCCGTTCGTTGTCTAACTGTTTTTAGAAAATCCTAGAAAATGATTCTAATGACCTGGTTTCGATTTGAACAGAAGATTCATTCATATGTCGGGTAATAAAGATGTTGACCTGCATAATTGGCGATACGGAAACAAATGTAAAAGTACGACAATCTGGGTAATGCAACCATACGGCCAATTAACTGGCCATTTTTATTTGACATTATTTAAATTCGCTCCACAATGGAACTTTCAAAAGTGACGCAATGTTTGTCCACTGTTGTCACCGAAATCATTTTCTTTATTTACTTTTACGCTTCGTATTATGCTAAAATCCACCGCTTAAATACTCAAACATCACTTTTAATTTATATAACCATCGTCAGAAACTAAACTCTTAAACAAAAAATTTTTTTTAAACAAAGTTTCAAGAAGCCAATGTGACTATAAATTCAAAATCCTTGTTGCAATTGCTCTTTTTAATTATTCGACATGAGAACAGACAGGTTAGAATAAATAATTAAAGAGTTATTAAAATAAACATAGCATCGTATCACTTTCTTTCTTTCTTCCTTCTTAGGACTTGGTATCTTTCCAATTCCCTTTTTTAATTCCTATTTTCTCTTCGCCATATTGTTATAACTGTTTTCTAATATCTTGGTTTCTAAGGTAGCGAAGAGATTCCACGAAACAGTTGCAAGAAGTCCAGAGAGAATATGGCCATCGGTCGCAGAAGGTTTGAAACTAAAATATCAAAAATAAAACAGCTTGAACCTATTTGGTCACGAGAGAAAAACAGTACATACAACCAACTCTCCCTTACAAAAAAGAAGATAACTATCACCCGAACCAAATGAATCACATTTCAGTTAAACGATTAAGAAATTCAAGTGTAAGCTTATAACTTGAGGTAGAAAATAATAGCAAGAAATATTGAAACGACTTCGGTGTATGATCAAAGTCAAAAGGAAAAGAGACTCAGGATCTAGCAAGCAAAGAAGCACGAGAAGTCGGCTTCTTAAGTTCTATAGCTACATTTCTCCTGCCTATCCCGAATTCATGACCAAATTAGTTTAGCTAGCATTTTGGTAATTACGATTTCGAAGAGACTCTACCAAACAGTAGAATGGAAGCCCTAGAAAAGAAGGTCATGGTTGCAAAGTCTTAGTTGACCGTGAGAGACAAATAAAGTGAAAGAAGAAATAATAGAAAAAGTACTGAAACGACTTTGGTAGAAGATCAAAATCGAAAGAGGGACAGACTCTAGAAGGACTATGCAAGGAAACTTTGGAAAAGATGGATTTGAAAAGATCAGTCTTCCTGTCATTTCAATTACCATTTTCTCTCGCTTGTGGAACAAAACATGTCCAGCTTACTTTAGCTCTTTTCTAATATTTTGATTTTCAAGATTTCGAAGAGACCATAGGAAACAGTAGCAAGGATGTCCTAGACAAGATGGTCGCAGCAAGCAAGGAAGTTAGAAAAGATGTCAAGTCGTCCGCCATGAAAAATCCGCAGCGACATCACCAACGACTCTAAATAAGTTCTTCTGCAATTAGGAGGGTGAGAGACTCTAGAAGCGGCAGGTTGGGGAAGCATTCGGCAGTCTTGAAAATATATGTATGGAGCGACAGTGCCTTTAAAGAAATTTTCATGCAATCAAGGATTCTGGAAGTATCAAGAAAGGAAGCTTTACACCTTGAAAAGATCAGCAGCGGCGTCTCTAAATTAGTTCTTCTGCAATCCGAAGGGAGAGAGAACACAGCCAGGCAAGGAAACTTTGGAAAAATCATGAAAATACTACAGCCTTAAAGAAGTTCTTTTGCATTGAAGAACAAAACGTCAGCAAAAAAAAATAATTGGTTTGCGAAAGCCCTAGAAAATGTCACAATTCATCTTTCGTATAATCTTTTCCTCTTTAACTTAACTTATCTGGCATGCATTTAAAAATGTGTTCTTCATGTATTTGTTTTCGTTAGGCAAGAGTAAACTCTTCGTTTTACTCTCGTTCTAATCGTCCTTGCTTCTTCTAACACTCTCTTTCTTGTATCGCTTGTGCAGTTCCATTTCCAATATCCCAGCAAACACGGAGCTAATTTTTTGCAAGATCATTTCAAATTTTAGTATGTACAGTCGTGGACGGTTAAAAGAGAACGTTTGGAAATTTGCCTGGTTCTCACCATTCTCTCTCTCTCCCTCTCTCTCTCTCTCTCTCTCTTCCATACCAGAGATACGATCGAATTAACCATAGTTTCCCGTTCTTCCCGTTCTCTTTTTGTTGTTCATGATTGTCTAGCTTCCTTCTCCATTTCTTTTTCTTTTGAGTTTAGGTATTTACAAAATACGTGGAAGTAATGTCAAAACTACTGTCTTGGTCTCTTTCTTAAGTCTTCCCATCCCACTCCTCAATCCTTCTTGCTTCTTTCATTCTAGTTTTGGGATTCTTGTCAGGCTGGTGTAGAAAGCATCTCCATTTCCCTGTTATTACAAGAAATTAGAACAAAATGGAGATATCTGAGAATGATCTGGACCAGTTAGTCGAAAACGCTATAAATTCCATTGCCCAAGCGGTTCAGTTGCTTTTGCAGCTTCTCTCTTTTTCTCATTTTTTTCTGGCTTAACGAGGAGTCTTAGTGCTACCCCAAATGTTTTGGAAATATTTTTTCACAGGTTTGCTGTCACTACGATTGTAAGTGGTGGAAAAATTTTGCCTTGTGCGCTTGCAGTTTAGCGTTACTGGTTGGCTTTGTTTTTATCTTGGTCTCTTTATTCCGCAATAAACTTTCCCAGCTCTCTTAAAATAATTAGCCAAAGATCCAACTTTTTCCAAGATAGTGTCTTGCAGTTATTTCTAAGCTCCTGTGTTTTTTGCTCTGTTGCTTAATTATATGATTTCGTCTTTCTTTCTTTCTTTTCAATTTAAGACTCTCGATCTTTGCACGTCGATTCTTTCACGTTCATTGATTTTAAGTGGTCACTGGTTTCTTTAACTTTTTATTTTAACATTTTGGCCAATAAATCAGAAACAGTAGAGGCCTCAAGCTCTCTCTTCTGGTTGACTCATTTCCTCATTTTTTTTTTCTTTTTTAGTGGCTTGACTTGTGAGGTTACATTTTCTGTAACGGATTTCAACAAAATCGAAAGAAAAAAAATTCTATTTTCCTTACTTTGAGGTAATCTGTAGTATCAACAGTCACCGTTGCTTCATTAAAACTGATCGAAACAAAAAGTCATGAAAGTGCAGTTTCTTTAATATTGCAAATGAACTCTTTTTTTTTTTGAATAATATGGATGATAATTAAAAATTGAAAAAAAAAATGCTACTTTCCAAGGAACCCAAAGAAAACTGTCTTAATTTTGCGTGGTTTTATTTTTTTTTGTAGGAATTCAAGGATCATACGACAAGCAGTATAAATATTACCGACTTTCCAACATTTTTCCCAAAGGTAATAAAGCTCTGCTTAGACGAGAAAGCCATAAGGAGAAAGGCGTTGTTTAGCTTTTAGACTAACTGTCGTAAATCTTCAGTGTTCTTTAGTTTCTGAATTTTCCTTTGTTTTGGGGGGCTCTTCGCACTTGGGGGCACTGTCACAAAATTGTCTTTTCCCAATAAGTTGGATGTTTTGGTTGTACCCCAACCGCAATTTTCCGGCTTTGGTCATTTTGGTGTGTGTACGCAAGTGAAATAAAAAGTTTGATTACAAAAAAGCTGCAGTACCAAAACAAATAAACTGACTTGCCTAAATCCCTCATCAGAAGTAACCACGCCGTAAATATTTAACGTCATATTTTACAAGTGTAAGTCTGGAATTGCTTATAGCGAACCTTTTCTCGCTTGGCCTCCCCGTTAATGCAGCATTATACGGGCGCCGCGGCGTCGATTCGCCGTCGAGTGACGTCGTTTCGAGTCTAACCACGTGTCCCATATTTCATCATCACCCCGGCTGTCAACGCTCGCTCTTCCGATGCAATGCGAATTTACCCGATCTAAAGGGATAATGGAGGATAATAAATAAAAAATATCCTTCTTTTCCCTGTGTTGGCCAGATTGACTCCGGTTGCCGGGCAACAGCCAGGCACCGATCGATATACGGAAGATTTCCTCAGTAGCTGTGACTGGAACAAAGCAGCGCATCACCAGTACACTTCATAACCATTGTTAGAGAGGAAATCTTATATACAAATACCATCTTCTTGCTCTTCATACTCGTATCGATTAATTAATTTTCACAAAATTTAATGCAACAGAAAAAATCACTGTTGAAAATTATTCCAAACTCATTACAAACAAATAAAATAAATAATGGTAACTTGCAGGATGCAGGAATCAAATTCGATCCTTTCGGATTGGATCCCTCTTGGGATAATAATAAATAGGGTAAGTATAACATGTTCAGCATGTATCCCTAATCAAAAATTGCTTTTAAAATTCGACATAGAGCCTTTTCGTTGTAGATATACATATACTGCAGGTAATAAGCAAGGAGTCTACATTTAACTCACTTTTAATCGAGACCCGAATCATACAATGATATCTACAGATTGAGTCAGGAAACTAGGTAGTAGACGGTGCGGTCTTCGTATATATTTGGTAATACATGCGTGAACATTCACCTCCTAATTACTTATGGCGTTTTCGACTGACCACTCTCAGAGTATCTCCTTCCTCTCCTTTTTACATGAAGTTAAAACAAGATGGAGATACTCCTACCCGAATAATCAGTCGAAAACGCAATTAGTTGTCTGAATGAATCTGTATACGACGTATTACTTTATGACGTTATGCACGATTGTATGATATGTATTTAATTTAACCTCGAAACAAAGGCGACATTATGTTGTACCAACGATAGTACATTTAATTTAATTTTCAAACCAAACCAAAGATGTCTTCATATTTGATTAAGGTTGTAGTATATAAACAGAGAGTGACATTATGTTTGGGTATGGTTGTACATGCAATACATTTAATATCCAAGGAAATACGCGATATACGATGCAAGGTATTCATCATTTGTTTTTCTAAATCACTGTTACGTCAATCACGTGTATATCAAACCCAAAACCATTTTCCTGATTGTTTTCTTTTTCAATTGTATCAAGTTTTGTTTTTACTTTAAATAAATCACTTCATAATAATTTCATTTAACTTAAATTGCAACGAATCTATGTCATAAAACGAATTATTTTTTTTGTTGTTGCCGTGTACGTGAATTATTATTATTTTTTGATTAAGCAGTTGCCTTAAACCTTGAGTATCACATGTAACATACCAGAGAATTCTAGTAAAATACTAGGGGGGTACAAGTGGCACAGTTAGATTTAAGCAAGTAAAGAAAATTCTGTTAAAGTGGATATATAAATAAGTAGTGAAACTCATCGGAGATGCAACTGGAAAATTCTATACACATTCCGGGGATGATAAATAAAGCAATTTCACTTCTCTGTCTCAAAGCGTTTGCGGAAAATTACTGAATTGAAAACCTCTGGAAAATATTAGCTAGCGGTAGAAGGTTAGGGTCGCAGAAGATATACTAGCGGGAGACAACGGCGCAGGACTGCTGCTTATAAATGTGCATGCAAAGGTCCTTCCTCTTCGCAACCTACCCCGAATCTCCATCATTCGAACGCGCAAGGTCGCCCCATCAACACTTCTGCGACGAATCACCTCCTCCAAATTAAACATCAGATTACTTTTTCAAAAAAAAAAAATAATAAAAGCAGAGGCACAAAATAAAAAAAAATGGATTAAACCCCATGGTCTCCCATCAACACGGTTATTCTAACAAATCAGCTTCAAATTAATCAGGAAATGCTGTTACAAAAAAATGTTGTAGAAACTTGATTGAATAGATTTAAGAATTGTGAAGCTGAAATGGTCACCTCGGTGGTGATTAGTGACGTCGTGGTGACACTGATGAAATCAAACTGTCAATAAATCCTTGGTCCAAACTTCCCCACACTTGTTGGTTGGTTAGCAGTGGGTTTAAAAGTCGTCCTTCATTATTATGTCCTGCACTTGGGGCTCTTGCCGAGGAAATCGAAGGACCACCACTGAACATGATCATCATCAGTCAATTTGGGTTGAAACATTTGAGACAATTTGCTTCGTATTGCGTTTTCACTTTTGAAACCGTATCAGTTTTTTTTTATCGGCACGTTATCGTTTCAGAAGTGAAAACGCAGTTTTTTCTATCGGCATGTTTAAGCAAGCCAAACCCTTATTATTAGATGCCGCATGTACTATCACGCTCATTAAAAACGATACCCCTGCATACAAACTGCACACCAGCCATCCCGTCTCAATTGCTGTTAAAATCACGAAATTGCTACGAAGTGGTTTCATTTTAATCGAGCTTGATAGTACATGTCTTGCGTTTTACAGTCGAATTCCTTCGCTTGGTGCTTGCAATTCGAAATATCTGTGGAAAAAATAGCAAGCGCAATCTCAGCGTTCTTTGCTTACACTACAAAAAAACAAATATGAAGATATCACCCCTGATTTAAACATTTTCTAAGAAATTCACATGCTTGACATCTTTTGAAGAATTTTAATTAATATATCGGCGTAATTTTGGGACTTTCAAAAATAAATATTTTCCCCTCATAAACAATTTTTTCGATTTTTTTTAGCCATCCAAGGACTGAGAGAAATAATCTCAACACCTGTCTGAAAAATACTTTCTTTAAATTGAAAAAGAGCAGCAGATAAACGCCTCATAAAATTTCTGACCGATATCCCTCACAGAGAAGAAGAAGAAGAAGAAGGTAAAAATCTCACGGAGCAAAAGAATAAGAAACTAACAGGCAATATCGATCCCACTACAGGAATTGAGAACCAACAACGAATCTGTCTTTTTCTTTCTCTTTCTTTCCGTCATCACTGCGCAAAAGATTTCTGATGTGCGGCCTAATAATAAATTTCTTTATTTTGAAAACACTTTTAATTAGAAGATGGGCGCGATTAATTGCAAGATTAAGATTAATTGAGGAAGGTCTTTCAAGAAGATAATCTTATAGTTATCCTGGTGTACCGAGAACATGGACCAAAAATTTAGGTTATGGTCTAAAAAAACGAAGACGTCCTTAACTTCAAAGACCACCACCACCACTCATCAAGAAGACCGCTTTCAGCCCTTTGGGCAATTCTGTGCCAAGAAACTTAAGCTCTTCAAAATAAACTGACGGCAGGCAAATACTGGAATCAGAATTGAAATAAAAAGATTCGCAATAAGCTTGATGCAGCCCAATTGTGTGCAAGAAACCTCGCCCATAAGTGAACACGAAATATGTTTGAGCAAGTAGGTCCACAGCTAATAATGTTGCTTCCTCGCTCCACAGTCCAGTGGAGCGGTTCTTTGCTCTCAACAGTCCAGTGGAGCAAAGAAGCAACAGTATTTTCATGAACATGTCCCAATTTTTTCTAAACCATGATGGATATGAAGAGGAAGACAAGGCGAAAGTTACTTAAACTCTGCTGTACAAAAAACCGTTCCGTTTGAGGAAGGGTCTATGATGGTTATGGAAGGTCTTTAATGGCCTTATATTATCTTGAAACCTCATGTCGTCCTAGACCTCACATTGGTCACACGGTATTGAAGGATATTATTGGATTCGCCAGCTAACAGTTCAAAATGAACTAGATCTGGCACATTGGAATGATCAATAACAGAACAGCAACCCATACAAGAAAAAAAACCTGCAAGAAGTTGAAAAAATTCTTATCTAAGGATGGGAGCAACTGCTCCAGGAGAAGGTTATCAATTTGACCGAAAATATACTCCGACGTTGTGCCTAACTCATTCGGGCCAAGGAAGTTTTATACAAAATATTTAAAACATAACTAGAGACCTTGCTGGTTTGCATTTATAATTTCAGGACATCTGTAAAAAGCTCATGGCAGGTAACTGGCATCCCATTCTTCTGTTTTTGTTTTTACCCTTCCAATTTCCCATTCCTAATTACTTCTCTTCACTTCCTTGGACTCATTTTCGATTATAAATTTGCTTTTCTTTCTTTTGTCAATGTGGTTCTGCCATCTCCTCATCATTTCTAATGACGGCAGATCCTGTGGTAGTTCTTTCTTCAATCTTCTTCATCTTCTCCTTCATCTTTCGTGCTTTTTTCCCTAATTTCTCTTCATGATTGCTTAGATTTCTTGCTCGTGGTTGTCTCTTTCTTTGAAGGAGGTCATTTACGAAGACCATGGTGTATTCATTCTGGTGTATTAAGGACCGAGACCAGACATTTAACTTATGTTGTCCAAAAAACGAAGACGTCAAAACAACGACAAAAATACACCACTTCCAGAAAAGATGGTTAAGAAAACCCATCGTCTTTAGGCTTTTGCTCTTCTCACCTTTTAACCGTCGCCTAATTTTGTAAGTTCTTGTGAATTCTGTGATTCATTGCTTTTTCTAAACTGGACCCAATTTTCGTTCATTTTTCATCCTTTCCTCTCTGTTTATTTCGATTCTTCAATTGCCGATTCTTCATCACTTCACTGTGGTCGTCTTCCAGCTCGTTGTTCTCGTTTCCGTCGCCGTAAATTTGGCATTCTTTTTTTTGTGCTTGTGAATTCTGTGATTCATTGCCTTTTCTAAACCGGACCACATTTTTGTTCATTTTTCATCTTTTCTTCTCTGTTTATTTCGATTCTTCAATTGCCGATTCTTCATCACTTCACTGCGGTCGTCTTCCAGCTCGTGTCCTCGTTTCCGTCGCTATAAATTTGTCATTTTTTCTGTTTTGTGCTTTTGAATTCTGTGATTCATTGCCTTGTCTAAACCGGACCACATTTTCGTTCATTTTTCATCTTTTCTTCTCTGTTTATTTCGATTCTTCAATTGCCGATTCTTCATCACTTCACTGCGGTCGTCTTCCAGCTCGTGTCCTCGTTTCCGTCGCTGTAAATTTGGCAATCTTTTTTTTTACATCTTCTTAAGCTATATACATATAGCATTGCTTTTTCTTAACCAGATGTCTTTCTCTTTCATTTTTCATCCTTTTTCTTTGTCTTCTTTTCTCGTTTCCTTCGCACTAAATTTGGCATTCTTTCCTTTTTGACACCTCCTTATTCTATATTCACATATCATTGTTTTTTCTTAACCAGACATCTTTGTCTTTCATTTTTCATCCTTTTTCTTTGTTTTTCAATTAATTTTCGATCCATAATTCCTCCTCCTCACTACTTTCCGTGGTCCTCGTGCTCTCTCTCCTCGTTATTATCGCTGTAAATCCTGCAATTTTTCTTTTATTTCTTCTTTTCTTGTGTCGTCTGTCCTTGTAAATTCTGTGATAGTCTTTTCTCCAGGTTTCTTTGGTTTTCGTTAATTCCTTATTTTTCATCCCTTGTATCCCGTTGGTCAAGTTGACTTTACAGTTTTCGATTTCTAATTGCTTTTTTCTTTTTTTTACCAAGAATTTCTCCCTTTTTTCTTTTATTCTTTCTTTCAAATTATTGCATTTTGAATTGCCACAAAGAAGAGCTCATTGGATTATCAAGAAGATATAATATTTCCCATTTCGATATAATTTGCCCAATAAATTATACTCCTGTTTGAATTTAGGAGATTTTGGAAATTGGAAAATTGCGATTTGTTAGCCATCTTTTTGATATATGTACATAACTGCGTCTGGTTGTTAGAGAGAGATGAAACGTATTTAGGTGAAAATGATGATTCGCACGCGTTAATAAATAAATACAAAGGTGAAAACATGCAGAAACAATTCAAAAGGGAGGACAAATATGCCGCTGACAAAACGACGCAGAAAGGCAAATAATTGGTTTAGAGCAGGGTCGCTGCGATTGCGGGCTTGTTTACCTGCTCAGCCAGTGGTTTCCCAGATCAAAGAGCTAAACACAAACTCTTTCAATTACGGATTGCTTGAATTCCAACGAGGAGATATAAAGTGGGGCGTATTGGCAACAATGTTTATACCATTGCGAGCAAGTCACGCTCGAAGCGTACCTTATCCACTCCGTCTCTGTCGGCGGAACTGGTCCGTGTCGTTATCTCTTCTTCTTCTCAAAGCGGTGGTCAAAGACCCGCAAAGACGTGCAACAGGAAATATCGACACGCGGTGTGTGACTATCGCCTTATGCTAACAAAGTGCTCCTATTCCGTAATTCGTTTATAAGTATCATTTTCCGAAAACGTTACCATTTATTTGCGCACGTCGTTCCCACCGACTTTTCTCACATTCGAATGAATTATTTTGTTTTACAAAGCGTAGCTCTAATTGTATTCTATTGTTGTTTTACAAGGTGCTACATTCACCTACGCAAGACAAAAAGAAGTCCGAACAAGTATTATATTAAAAGAAAAACGTAATATTGTTGGCTAGATTTTTTTATTTTTTTTGTTTAAATATTATAGACAAACAATATTATCTGAGGACGGAGTTACAATAAACATTCACTCACCATTGGTTAGGTCTCTCAGTCCTAATGTTCTTTCTTTCTTTCTTTCTCGCTTCCCTGACACAGGCGCTGAAGGTAAACAATGTCTTAGCCTCCGGGCATCGCATTCCAATTCGATAAGGACCACGCAAATTATAAGTAACCCTTTACGAGTATCTATTCAGTAAAATGGAACATTCCACTTACCGGGGCCGTTTTCCCGGCCCCACCTGCTCCAGCGGCGAATCTAGAAGCTGTAGCTCCCTCATGATGATATTGGATACTGGGGAAGTCATCCTCGGACGTTGACTTCTTATCTTTGCATGCATTACCCCCCACATTCACCTGTGGATACAAAACCCACCCCTCCCGATGGATATTAGCATACCTTGCCTCCCGAGCATACGTTCTCAGGATCAGTTGATGCACCGACTGCGTGAGTGTCAAGCACCACTCCGTACCAGTCCAATAACAACATCATGTCAGACCTTTCTGGATAGCTCAATGCCATTACCTGGTCAGGAATGCAATCAACTCACAAAGAATGCAGAATACAGCTAATTGCTTTGCTGGTACCATGCTCATAATCGGCGCTGCCTGCACGCCGCGGCAAGAACCTCGATACCGTATGCTGGTGCACTGTAACATTCTCTGGCAACGCCCCGGATCGCGTCCCGGACAATATTCTGCTACCAGAATACCTCCGCATAACTCATTACTCATGACCCTCAAACCGCATTGCCAATCGTGAGAATGTACCGTCTTAACACTTCTGCCAGAACATACCATCTCAGGTCATATTCTGCAGACACCCTCTATCTCATGTCCGGCAACACACCGCGGCCACCACATATTGTCACATTTAAAATGACACGGTGTTTGTAAATGTGCATCTTGGATCTGTTGTATCTTTTTTTAGCATTCCATCAGTATAATGTTAAATTATGATTAATTTAATATGGCTATTTACCTCGTAAATTATTCTCCTCGCAAAATTTCTCATTGTTTCACGCTTCAGCACTAAATCGATTGTATTGATTTTAAGGTTAAACTGATGTTTTTTACTTTTGTGTGACTAACTTCACAGTTGTTATTGGACGAGTTTACATATATGATTACATCTTGTTTGTCTCTTTGTATTTTGATTTTGTCTTTTACCACTTTAATGAAATGTAGCAACAATTTACATTGTAATTTATTCATCTGCTTATTTTCGTTCACATTGATTTATAGAATTGGCAATACTGTATCATTGGGCTGCATTCGAAGTTCTTCGTCAAACGGCCTTACGTGTCTGAATTTACCCTCTCACACCTCACTGGTCGGATTAAGCTGAGCGGTGGGAATGGCCGAGGATTTCAAACTTCGAGGGGCAGTTGCCGTTTTGAATCCTAGCCAATATGGTGGTTGTTTAAGTATTCATTTAAAAATTAACTTTTAATTACCATTTTCTTGGTCATCCAAGTTAATTTCACGTTTAATAATGTCTTTTGTTTCCCCATAAACATAAAGGGGAAAATCCGAGGGAGGTTTTACCTTTCCTTAAGTTAATTACTTCAGTCGAAATCGTCCGTTGGCCAAGTGCTGAAATTCCTCCGTCGTTCATAACATATCAATCAATGAAATAGCGAAGAAATCGTTACCTTGCTGTCGCCTCCTTCACGAAGCATATTCGATCGCCGTATGGGCTATGATGACCTGGAAAAAAAACACAGGAACTTCTGGCGTTGGTGTGGATCGACAGTAGCAGGTCAAATTCTTCTTTTATTTTACCCGGATATATTTGCGCTCTTCAAAACCATTCTTTCTAAGTAAATAAATTTATTCAATACCCTTCAGGATTTCATCCCACATAAAATATCTTAAATATTTACATAACAATATTTCTTGGGTTAATATTAATCTACTTACTATTATAAAGTTTTGTTACGATTTAGTTAACGTACTTTGTTTACATAATAATTCATATTTTTACTAATAATTCATATTTAACATAATTAATAATATTTTGGTCATTTAATATTTAATTACTCAGTTGAGAATTAATTTGCCTTTAGGGCTACCATTTAAAGAAAAGTATTTCTATGTATTATCAATGTGAAACGAAATTGAATTCAATATCGTGCAACTTATCAAACTGTCAATTTATAATAACGTATTCAGTCATATTTATTATCAAATTTAATGCAACTACAAATTTCTTACTTAAATAATCTAAATCGTACATTTATCACCCTTTGTTTTGGTTTAACAACTTTATTAAATATATTTCTATATTTTTGGACGTTCTTCTATTTATTTCGTTTCAATTCAACATTTTTGCATTTTTGGTGGGTTTTCAAATTTTCTTTTGTTTGCTCTTTTGTTATCCCTTTATTAATAATAATAATAAAAAATTTGGTGGCGCTCAAATTTCAAAATTTATGTTAAAATATAACTTCTGTTTTGTTCAGCTTCATATTGGAATATTTAATTTATTGAATCCTTGACTTTTGCTCTCCCATAAAAGGCTGAGTGCCGTTCGCACCTGTATAACTCTTTATAGGTTGATAAAAAAGGTAGACAGGACAATATATCTCCAGGCCCATTCGTGGCCCCGTTTACCGACACGTTTCGCCTTCCGCGCTAGCCCTCGGGAGACTGCCATCTCTGCCGTTTCTTTGCTGCCCAAACTAAACACGCCTCCATATCATATTACCAAACTAATACCGTAAACAAATTTGCTGGTGCTTCAGAGATATCCCGAGAATGCATAAACTTTCTTAAATTCTAAACTTGTAAAATAAATAACTACAACAATATACAGGTTGTATCACATAGCAATAGGTGTGATAGCACACGTCAGTCTTGTCTGTGTCCCCGGATAACACCCGCTCGGTCGAGCGTCTCTAATATCGTATCATCTTCTCTCCTTTGGGTGTTCCATAATCAAGAGATAACTGACACAACCTGTAGATATGTTAAGGTTTACAAGAGCGTAATCTGGTTTTCAATAAACATCTTCAAGGATCGTTCCTGAAGACAGATATCGCCAATACAATTGCGTGTCAACTAAAATTTTGGTTTTATGTACGTGTTGGACCGCTGGTTTTAAAACGCGCCGCGTCGCTTGTCTTGATGGAATCTCACTTTGTGTTGATCTTTGTTAAGGCGAAAACACCTGCCCGCTTAATAACAATAAAATTGAATGCATATTTATTTAAATGCATGTGACGAAACTTAAGGAGATTACAGGTGCAAATTCGTTGATATACAAGAATATAAAAATATATTGCCCCGAAATTGTCAGTTTATGCATAGCCGGCTCGGCATGTTGTGCTTATTAACGGGTAATTTCCCGGCCAGAATTTATTAAGTGCCAATGTATCTTCTTCCTTGGGCCTTGTATGTACGCCGCGCAGGTTCGCCGATCATTACAGGATTCCGAAATAAAACATCATCAAAGTAAAGAGTGGTTACTTCTTTTGCATACCGATTAGTTAGATAATTACAGTTGCACTTGGTGTTTGCTGGTTGGTCTTTTATAGTTTCTGAATCTATTAAAACATAAGCACCGTTATTCTAATTTGTATGGACAATTCGTGGCTTTTCATACGGGTCGTTTTGCATAAGTGTTGGGGAATAGCAATTGGAAAAGTGTCGTGCGTCAGGTAATTTTTTTTTCTTTCTTTACTGACGCTAATAGTAGCCACAAACCATCGTCAGATAGCACAGATTAGAGAGGCAACCACGACGTTAACAAGTATCAACATTCCAACTACGAGCGTGACCCGGGGCTTATAAATAAACGTCTTATGTTATACGACTTCTAAAACTAAGAAAAGGAATTCAGGATCACTTATACGTTTCATACCAAAATATTTTTAATTTCAATTGCTAAAGTTCTATACTAATGATTATAATAAATGGAAAAGGAAAACAAGCCCCATATTGGACGCAATTTTCATACACAGTCAAAGATAGTTAATTTCATCTCCATTACACTTTTCCCATTGATATGAGATGATATCTCAGCATTTACTAAAAGTGTCTTCTTATTCATCCTCTTTACCGATTGGTTCCAGTGCTAAGGTCCTTTGTTATTTTTCTTCTCCACAGCATTTTTCTCTTCCCCTTTTTGCCTTTTTCCAGTTCGGTCCTTTTGGATTCAAGCATTTTCCAATTTCATCATTCAATTTACATTTTGGTCTACCACTTGGTTTCTTTCCTGTTATTTACACATTCCGTTCAATTCGACTTATATTCTGCTTTTACTGTCTTCCTTATTCCTTGGTTTTTCATTTTATTTGATAGGCCTTTATCTTGCTGTTCTTCTTAGGATCTCCATTTCATTCACTGTCGCCGCTTTCTTTCAGTTCAATTCAAGAAGTTTCCAATTTGATTATTTCAGTTACGTCTTAGTCTGCCTCTTGGTATTTTTTTCTTTTTATCGTATTTTCTATACTTTCTTTATCTCATCTTATTGTCGGAATTCTGACCATGCGTTCGAACCATCTCAGAGCATTCTGCTTTTAAACTTCTTATTTCTTAATCTGTCATTTTATCTGACTGGCCCAATCCTGCAATCCTATTCTTCTTGCGGTCTTCATTTCACTGTTGCAATCTTTACCGCTTTCTTCCAGTCCAATTCAAGAATTTTCCAATTTGATTATTCCGCTTACATCTTGGTCTGCCTCTTGGCTCTTTCCTCCAATGTTGGCTTCTTGGTTCTTTCTTATAATTTTCCACGCTTTCTTGGCATTCCTTGTTGTTGGCATTCTGACCGTGCGTCCAAGGCAAGGCTTTTCATTCCTTCTATTCGGCTGGTTCAATTTTTAAGCTCCTCCTTATTTTTTTGTTTCTCCTTTTGCCTAACAGACCCATTGCTGTTATTCTTCTAAAAGTCTTCATTTCATTGTTGCCGTTTTTTTCTTCTTTATTTCTTCCTCAAATTCCTCAGTTATGTCGTGTCGTGTCCGTGTGAATAAAGTGTTAAGCATTTTTAATTATCAGTTCTTCTTATTGAATTTTGCTTGTTTATCGCCATTTTTGTCACTTAGTTCAACTTCCATTCCTTTCCTCTCTGTTATCGTTGCCCCAAATATTTTGGAATTGCATTACCTTAATTCCTCAACATTCCGTATATTCTCGTAAACTTCTTCTTCTTCGTCCTTACACTTTACATGTTGTGGAAACTCCAAATTGTTTTCTCTGACCTAATGTTACTTTATTTTATTATCATCATCCGTCATTATTGCAAGACGCTATGAACTTATTGATCTCTTTTTATCTTTTTGTTTTCTTTATAGTTCTCGGTAATATTTCGTTTCTTTCGTAATTTCCAAATACCTAATAAATTTCATGTTCTTTCTTTCTTGTGTTCTTTCTATTTGTTGTTTTGCTAAAAATACTACATCCTTTGTTGTTCTTCGTCTTCACACATTTTCGCTCGAGAACTCGGTAATGAGACTCTTCTTTCACGATTCCTGGCATTTCCTTTTTCAAAGATCGGAACTGTTCATTTCCAATCTTTTGGTACTTCTTTGTTTTATTTGTTTTATATTATCTTGTACATGAATACCTAATATTCTTCTTCTCGCATTTTATCATTTTGGGACCAAATTTAGTCGTGTACTTTCTCTGCTTTCTATTTAATCACTCTCTTTATTTTTTCATCTTCTTTTCCTTCGAAGCTTCTTTCGTCAGTCTTTTTCTTGTCTTCACTCACCGCTTGGAAGTTCTTCGAGGTATTTATCCCATCCTTCCTTTATTTCTTCTTCTTTCGTTAATAGTTGTTTGTTTTCGTTTCTGATGAAACCTAGTTCTTCGTTAGTCCTTTTTTTATTTTTGTCAACGGTCCTCCATTTACTTCAAAATTCTTTTCTTCCACTTTTGTGCCTCCCTAGCATCCACCTTCGTTTTCAAAAAGTTTCCAATTTGATTATTTCATTTACGTCTTAGTCTGCCTGTTGGTATTTTTTCTTTTTATCGTATTTTCCATACTTTTTTATCTCATCTTGTTGTCGGAATTCTGGTCATGCGTTCGAACCAACTCAGAGCATTCTGCCTTTAAACTTCTTATTTCTTGATCTGTCATTTTATCTGACTGGGCCAATCCTGCAATCCTATTCTTCTTACGGTCTTCATTTCACTGTTGCAATCTTTACCGCTTTCTTCCAGTCTAATTCAAGAATTTTCCAAATTGATTATTCCACTTACGTCTTGGTCTGCCTCTTGGCTTTTTCCTCCAATGTAGGCTTCTTGGTTCTTTCTTAAAATTTTCCACGCTTTCTTGGCATTCCTTGTTATTGGCATTCTGATCGTGCGTCCAAACCACCGCAAGTCTTTTCATTCCTCCAATTCGGCTGATTCTATTTTTAAGCTCCTCCTTATTTTTTCGTTTCTCCTTTTGCCTAACAGACCCATTGCTGGTATTCTTCTAAAAGTCTTCATTTCATTGTTGCCGTTTTTTTCTTCTTTATTTCTTCCTCAAATTCCTCAGTTATGTCGTGTCGTGTCGGTGTGAATAAAGCGGTAAGCATTTTTAATTATCAGTTCTTCTTATTGAATTTTGCTTGTTTATCGCCATTTTTGTCACTTAGTTCAACTTCCATTCCTTTCCTCTCTGTTATCGTTGCCCTCAAATATTTTGGAATTGCGTTTCCTTAATTCCTCAACATTCCATATATTTTCGTAAACTTCTTCTTCTTCGTCCTTACACTTTACATGTTGTGGAAACTCCGAATTGTTTTCATTGACCTAATGTTACTTTATTTTATTATCATCATCCGTCATTATTGCAAGACGCTATGAACTTACTGATCTTTTTTTATCTTTTTTTTTTCTTTATAGTTCCGGCAATATTTCGTTTCTTTCGTAATTTCCAAATACCTAATAAATTTCATGTTCTTTCTTTCTTGTGTTCTTTCTATTTGTTGTTTTGCTAAAAATACTACATCCTTTGTTGTTCTTCGTCTTCACACATTTTCGTTCGAGAACTCGGTAATGAAATTCTTCTTTCATAATTCCTTTTCCATTTCCTTTTTCAAAGATCAGAATTGCTCATTTGTTTTATTTGTTTTATATTATCTTGTACATGAATACCTAAGACGAATACCAATAACATTCTTCTTCCCGCATTTTATCATTTTGGGACCAAATTCAGTCGTGTACGTTCTCTGCTTTCTATTTAATCACTTTCTTTATTTTTTCTTCTTCTTTTCCTTCGAAGCTTCTGTCGACAGTCTTTTTCTCGTCTTCACTCACCGCTTGGAAGTTCTTCGAGGTATTTCTCCCATCCTTCCTTTATTTCTTCTTCTTTCGTTTATAGTTGTTTGTTTTCGTTTCTGATGACACCTAGTTCTTCGTTAGTCCTTTTTTTTATTTTTGTCAACGGTCCTCCATTTACTTCAAAATTATTTTCTTCCACTTTTATGCCTCCCGAGCATCCACCTTCGTTTTGTTTATTGCCCTTCCTGCAAGCTTTCTACTTTTCCTACGTATTTTGGTTTTATCTCTTCAGAGAGTTTTCCAGAATTTTTCTTTTCTTTTCAGTGATTCTCCTGGCTGGCTTTTTCAATCCACTATGTCATAAATTTTCTGTTTTGTTTGTTTTTTACCTAAACTTCTGTTGAGCACAATAGTTTCTGCTTTTTTTAAACATTTATTTTTTGTTCGAATTCCTCTCTCCCATACTTCTCTTTCCATTTTCTTTATTGCCCGTCTTACAGGCTTTCTATACTTCGTTCTTTCAGATATTTTTTTCAAAATTCCTTTTTCTTTTGTTTAAGTTTCCTTCGTCATACCACCATGCCGTGAGTTTTTTGTTTCGTTGTTTCGTTTGTCTTCCAACCAGCACCAAAAGCAACTGCAATCAATGTCCAGACAATTGGGATGAATTTTCGAAAACAGTTCGTCACTTGTCCATTTGTGTGTTTAAAAGCAAAAAAAAAAGAAAACACCCGATGACCTGATCAAGATAATCGACGATCTGCACCGTCGATAGATTTTAAAATGTATGGTCGGCCATTTTTCTCTTCGCCCGCCTTTAAGACTTAAATCAAACAATAAAGGAAAACACAAAATAGGTAAGGTTGACCTTAAAAAGCCTTGAAGCAAAAGACGATCAACGGCCTGACGAATAAAATATTTTAACATTTCCGTTTTTATTTGATATAAAACGAGAGAAACAAGAAATATACCTTAGATTATTTAATTTTGTAAATAAATCAGCTTCTAACAACGAAATTAGTATTAAAAAAAATCCCGCTTCTGAATAGAACTGCAAAAAGAGCAGGAGGGCTGGGGTCCTAGAATTGACCCTTGAAGTACACCAATTTTTGTTTTGCAAACCCAAATGCTGCCCTGATGATATGAAAAAGTTTATGATATGAAAATATATATGAACATATAAAATAGCGACATCATACTATCGCTTTTTGACCTGACATTGCAATATTATTGTATTCTAAAATATTTTTCGAAAATATATATGTAATTAAATGATTTGTAATCTACAGGGTATTACTATACTTGAGGTAACATTTTTGATTGTTAGTTTTTCGTTGTAAATTATTGAGGAAACCGCTTCACATCAATATACCGATAGTTATGTGAAACTGAGATCATAGAAATTCAATAAGAACTCATAATTGAAATTTATAAAATGCGTAAGAGGTATGTGTTCAATAAATATGAGAGATTTGCAGCAGTTGTTTTAGATACACCTGAACAGACAGTTGAAGGGGCAATTTAAACTTGCCTTACATTTGCGAACAAGTAAAAAGCAACATTACAACTTAATGTATCATTAAGGTGGTACGTATTATTATTACGGGGATCAGGTACGTACTTAATATATTATACTGCAGATTCAACTTAGCAACTATAAGTTATAGTATAGAAACGCCTAGACAGATTCATGTAGTATTTAATAAAATTACAGTAATCACAAGAGCTTGAAACCTTCCACATGGTCTCGAAACAAACTGAAAAAGAAGAGAGAAAAAAAAACAAAAGCTCGCGTATGCACTCGACCGCTGCCGCGGACTTTTTGTTCCTCGCCGTTGATATTCGTATCACATGCAGTCCGCTCCGCCGTAAGTGCACACGGTGAGGGAGACGACATAAAAAAGTGTTACAGACAGCAAAACAAAGAAATGTTAAAAGGCTGGTTAAATGACTCGAAGACAGGATCTTTCGAAGGTCGAGATTCCTATGTCTGAATAAACTATGAACCTGGACAAATTAATTCTATTGGAAGTAGTTTACTGTACACAAAAGGATCAACCAAATTAATATTCTCAACGTCTGACATGTTTAAGCCGCCTAAACGGAATCATGAATAAATTATTCAAATTGAAATATACGACTGACTTTTTTTAATATTCTATATTGTTCATTTCGGAGAGCTCCACCGTGAACAATATTAAAGACATCCAATTATAATTTTATATTAGATTATAAATTATTTTCTTTTCCTTTTTTTTATTTACGATGCTAACAACCATGTAACCTTCTTGACAGAAAAGAAACTAGTACTGCGATTCTTTTGTTTGTCAAGTTGAAGTAATTTGACACGATATGACATGTAATCATCACGGAGTTTGCTGGGTATTTACTTGACTGGACAAACATCTCAACAAACTTCTCATCGAACTTGTCGACAAGGATAAGATCGATCGTTTTCGCAAGGGCGTCGTTCTAAATTTGATTAAAAATTAAGGCAGTTGTAGAGCACCCTGTATCATGTATAAGATTTGGTTCGCATTCAACAATAAATATTTGAATGAAAAAATATTTGGGCCTCATGGTTAGGAGATAGAACACATTTGATTTGATTTACTTTAATTAGTAATAATATTTGCCACAAGTCAAAACATGCACAAAAGAACATAAGTGGGCAGTGATGTGTCAAGAAGATAAATCAGAAACTTACAATTGTCTAAATAACAAACAAATATCCGATCAAAACTTGTTTTTAAATAAACCAAGCACGTGTATAAATATTTAAACAAAAAAAAAACCAATGTAATTTGGAGAAGACAAATTTTAATAGCTTCTACACTCTGCACCTTGAGCTTACTCGAGAGAATTTAAAGTATAGTTAATGTGAAACAATTTGTCCGCTGTCAATATTACATTACCTAACGGATTCAAACTAAAAAAAAATATAAATAACAATGAATTCATGCAAATGTAATTCTGTAAATTCGTTAATAGACATTCGGCCAGGTTTACCGTTCGAGAGAAATACATACATACATTGTAACCACGCCGGATTATAAATTGTTTTGACACTTTTTATGGTGCGTTAAATTATAAGAGTTGTACCAACACAAGTTCTGCGTCAGAAATTAAACCGAGACTATTAACGCTATTAATATCTTGTAGTGTAAACAGCCGATCGCATCGAAACTTTGTGGAAGAATAACTACTGATTTTAAGTGTTCCGAAGTTTTAATCAGCGCTTTCACGAACGGGGGCCTTTTAATGCCCCTCCTGAAAATAAGACTAACAAAATAACTTTAAATTCTCACACGATGTTTATGTTTTGCTTGAGCATCCACTGTTAAAACTGGAAAAGTGCTTACTTTGTATCGATTTCTTAGAAATTAATTTGTTTTTATGTCTATACTTAGCAGGCACGATTGCATTTAAAACTACAAAGCTCGAAAGAATAACTAGAACGAACGAATTATGTTTGCGCGTGTGTAAGTTGAGCAAAGAAAAATTGTTTTGACGAATCCAGACCGCCCCAACACTGTCGCTCTCTTTGCCTAACTCAAAGCCAGCTACAGCTGAACGGCTGGCATGAATAAAATCTTCATAAAAAATCGTGTAAGACTATATTTTTAGTTTCTTGAATTCTTTAATAATTAAAATAATAAAGGGGAGTTCTCATTTATAAAACTAACCCTGTACAATATAAAAGTAAAAAAAAAATGTTGAATAAAAGGGAAAATGATGTATATAAGATTAATCAATTCCGCCATCATCCGTTACTCTCTTGCCACTCTGAGTTACGTAATCCCCGAGTCTGGACGCCAACAGCTCGTGACATGCTGGAGACGACCAACTCTTGACAATACCTTTTAGGCAGAATAGAGTAACAGAGACTCTGAAACGCCCTGGAAGTCTTCGATTAGATTCCCGGCTTCGAGGTTGGGTTACGCAGCGCGTAAAAGACCCACGCATTAATTCGAGTTACTCTGAAAGGATTTGTATGACTAGGGGTTAAACTGTTGTGGTACAAACAACCGCATGGTTGAAGGTTTAGGTGGATACTTATTAATTTTGCATTCTTTCAAGTCGCGGTGCCTAATTGTTCATATTAAAAACTTCTCTCACCTCTCCTCGCTTAACTGCAGATGCTACCAAGGTTACCTAACTCAGGGTCAACTTTAACAAGAATTGTTAAAAATTAATTGTAAATTTAATTTAGAACGGCAGGGAACAGACGTATTCGCACGGTTTCTACGGGTAATGCGATCTTAAATTATTCTTTAGACTACAACGTTTCCTGTCCAGTTCTTATTCACTAGGAAAGTTTACATTGGAATGAAATAGATTACGTAGTAATCCGTAGTAATCTTGAACCAAAAACGAAATTAAAATTTCTAATAAAATATAAGATCGACTTTCCGGGCGTATATAATTGCGCCCTTTCAGATCTGCGCCCCTGGCGCAGGCCCCTCTTGCCAGACCCTAGCTACGGTGCTGCTCAAAGCTTAGAATAACTAAAACGAACGAATTATGTTTGCGCATGTGTAAGTTGAGTAAAGAAAAATTGTTTTGACGAATCCAGACCGCCCCAACACTGTCGCTCACTTTGCCTAACTCTAAGCCAGTATCGTAGCCAGGGTTACTGGACCCAAGGCAAGATTCTGATTCTGCGCCCTCACGAGACTCAAAATTGTGTAAGGAACTGCCTTTCTAAACGTTGGTTTTAATTTGAAAAAGAAAATCCCAGTGCTGCAGCACCTATTTATAAGCATGGTCTTCTAGTCAAAGAAGCCGGGTTAAATGAAATGAGAACTTCCTTTTCAAATTTAGACAATAACGGAAAACCTCCCTTGATTACGCAAACTGATGTGTTATCACCATCGATGCATTAATTTAATGATAAAATGGAAATCGGGTCCATTTGAGAAAGGCAAAAGTTGTATTAGAAATTCGGTTTTGATGTGTAATACTCAGATTTTTTTATCTTGGCTTGATTTTCCAGATAGGCGTGATTCTTGACTCAGAAACTGTACAGGTAAATCTCTCGTGTGCTACAACGGATTTATTGAGCACTAATTGAAGTTGATACAAAAAAAATACAATTATAAAAAATATGTACACGGTCGGTTTTATAAATGAGAACCCTCCTTTATTATTTTAATTATTAACGAATATAAAAAACTAAAAATATGGCCCTACACGGTTTTCTATGTAGGTTTTATTCATGCTAACAGTTCAGCAGTAGCTTCTTCTATATACAGGGTGAGCGAAAATATTTTCATTTTTTAAATGAAAATATTTTGTGTATATATTTTGTATATTTTAATATGTTTGGATTCTCTGAATTATTCTGAATCCAAGTATATGTATATAGTGTAATTGATCATTCGTTTTTGTGTTATCCGTCAAAAAATTATAGGAGTTTTAAAATAAAAAATGTTAAAATTGAAATATTATTAAATACCGTTTCTGCTTGATGCCCATTAGGAAAAATCTATTAAACAAGAAGTAGAAACGTAAATTAATGATATTTAACAATATTTTAATTTGCTTTTGTTTCGCATTACCGTCAAACTCCTATAATTTCTTGACGGTTAACACAAAAACGAATGATCCAATTACACTATACGTAATGTATATGTAGTTTGGATTCAGAATAATTCAGAGAATCCAAATATGTCAAAAAATACAGGGTGTTCCATTTAAAAAATGATTTTTTCTTTCACCCTGTATATAAAAGAGGCTACTGCTGAACGGCTGGCACGAATAAAATCTTCATAAAAAATCGTGTAAGACTATATTTTTAGTTTCTTGAATTCTTTAATAATTAAAATAATAAAGGGGAGTTCTCATTTATAAAACTAACCCTGTACAATATAAAAGTAAAAAAAAAAGGTTGAATAAAATGGAACGTGATGTAGATAAGATTAATCAATTCCGCAATCATCCGTTGCCCTCTTGCCACTCTGAGTTACGTAACCCCCGAGTCTGGACGCCAACAGCTCGTGATATGCTGGAGACGACCAACTCTTGACAATACCTTTTAGGCAGAACGGAGTAACAGAGACTCTGAAACGCCCTAGAAGTTTTCGATTAGATTCCCGGCTTCGAGGTTGGGTTTCGCAGCGCGTAAAAGACCCACGCATTAATTCGAGTTTCTCTGAAAGGATTTCCACGACTAAGGGGTTAAACTGTTGTGGTACAAACAACCGCATGGTTGAAGGTTTAGGTGGATACTTATTAATTTTGCATTCTTTCAAGTCGCGGTGCCTAATTGTTCATATTAAAAACTTCTCTCACCTCTCCTCGCTTAACTGCAGATGCTACCAAGGTTACCTAGCTCAGGGTCAACTTTAACAAGAATTGTTAAAAATTAATTGTAAATTTAATTTAGAACGGCAGGGAACAGACGTATTCGCACGGTTTCTACGGGTAATGCGATCTTAAATTATTCTTTAGACTACAACGTTTCCTGTCCAGTTCTTATTCACTAGGAAAGTTTACATTGGAATGAAATAGATTACGTAGTAATCCGTAGTAATCTTGAACCAAAAACGAAATTAAAATTTCTAATAAAATATAAGATCGACTTTCCGGGCGTATATAATTGCGCCCTTTCAGATCTGCGCCCCTGGCGCAGGCCCCTCTTGCCAGACCCTAGCTACGGTGCTGCTCAAAGCTTAGAATAACTAGAACGAACGAATTATGTTTCCGCATGTGTAAGTTGAGTAAAGAAAAATTGTTTTAACGAATCCAGACCGCCCCAACACTGTCGCTCTCTTTGCCTAACTCAAAGCTCAGAATAACTAGAACGAACGAATTATGTTTGCGCGTGTGTAAGTTGAGCAAAGAAAAATTGTTTTGACGAATCCAGACTGCCCCAACACTGTCGCTCTCTTTGCCTAACTCAAAGCTCAGAATAACCAGAACGAACGAATTATGTTTGCGCGTGTGTAAGTTGAGCAAAGAAAAATTGTTTTGACGAACCCAGACCGCCCCAACACTGTCGCTCTCTTTGCCTAACTCAAAGCTCAGAATAACTAGAACGAACGAATTATGTTTGCGCGTGTGTAAGTTGAGCAAAGAAAAATTGTTTTGACGAATCCAGATCGCCCCGACACTGTCGCTCTCTTTGCCGAACACTTAACACCCGCCCGTCACTACCTGATCTAAACTAGCGAAGGTTGAATTCAAGAACTAAAAAAGCAGAGATAAGGTCATCAAGAGATCAAGCTCAATTTAAAAGACTCTTCGTCCTTCTTGTTATCCTTACATAAAAAGAAACTGTAAACATTTTAATTAAATACAGATAATAATTGTTGGAAAGAAAATTGAAACATGATGCTACTTTCAAATAAATGAATGTTAGAAAACGTATGTGAGAGTGTGTATATTCTTATTTATTATTTCATGGACTTTCTCGGTGACGCGATTTGTATCATTAATAAATGAGGCAAAAACACTCTTACGATATAATCCATAAACGTCAACGTAATCGAAGCGAGCGATTTGTGAAGGGTGAGCAGGTATGTGCGAGCAGGAAGTGAAAAGAGAAGGCCCGACGACGACGCATGGGCTTGTTGACTAGCGGCGGCGGGGAATTGTTTATATAACAGTCAGCAGCGAGCAACAAACGAAAGCCATTAATTGAGATGCTTTTAATTTATAAATTAAATTAGGCAATTATTTTATGTGGGTTCGGGAATTGACTTGAATCAATTTATTTCAATTGTTCTGCTTAAATGGCGGAGAGACTGCGCCTTATCACTGCTGCTTAATGGCTTCAATTAAAAATATGTTGACGAACAAATTCAATTATGCAACTGAAAACCAGATGATATCAAATTTATTAAACAGATCGGAATTTAATAGAAAGTTCACTTAATGCGCAGGCAAAAAAAATGCTCGTTTTTACCAAGCTTTATTATATCATTATAATTATCCCCAACCCCCCTAAGTGAAACATACTTAAAAATGCTCGAACGAGTAAATACAATATCATCACTTAAGTCTTCTTCATATTCAAATTTTTTATACATACACAAAACCCTTTTAGAAACACCCATAATTTAAATCAAAAGTTATCTGTCACGAAATATAAACTAAATAGAAAGGAGGAGTCAAATTCTAATCGTCGATTCAAAACTTCTATCATTTCTTAAGCAGAAAAGAAACCTTAATGCTTAAAATCCTAAAAGATTCCAATAACCTCAACTAAGACATTGGCTTTCGACATATTAAAAGGTAGATGCAAAGCAAAGGTTGTTTTGAAGAATCCAGACCTCCCCAACACTGTCGCTCTATTTGCCTAACTCAAAGCTCAGAATAAATAGAACGAACGAATTATGTTTGCGCGTGTGTAAGTTGAGTAAAGAAAAATTATTTTGACTAATCCAGACCTCCCCAACACTGTCGCTCTCTTTGTCTAACTCAAAGCTCAGAATAACTGGAACGAACGATTTATGTTTGCGCGTGTGTAAGTTGAGCAAAGAAAAATTGCTTTGACGAATCCAGACCGCCCCGACACTGTCGCTCTCCTTGCCTAACGTTTAACGCTCGCTAATGCCAGTCGAATTTAGATTTTCAGGATGTTTTTAACTCTTGCGGTTTTAGGTGGTTTAAAAAAAGTTCAAAATTCTTCGATTCAGACCAGAAGATGTCAAACATTTTGATTTTTCTATCAGAAATTGAGTTTTGTTCACCAATTGAGCATTTCTAGAAACGTAGCAAAAATTAACTTGTTAAAAAATTCATAAACCTTCCACTTACGTTAGTTCTAATGAATTGTATTAAATAAATGTCACCTATGAACCACTTAAGAAATTAATTAAACTTTTAGGTTTCGCGACCCCCTTTTGAGATATGTTATGATTCACGCCCCCCCTTTCCCTTTCTTTTAATACATTTTATTCGTTTAGTTTTTATTTTTTAACTACTATTTACCATTATTCTTTCCTGATTTGTTTTGATTTTCGTTTATTGAGTGTAAATTTATTTTACACATTAATCCGGTCGAATGATTGCCATTTTATTTTCTCCTTTATTTGATTTGACTTTATTTTGTTTTTAAATTATGATAACTGATCGCCCAGTTTTGTTAAAATTTACAGATTACAGATTATTCTTTGGATCATGACAAAATTTGTCAATTTTTAAATCAATCTGACTTATTGTTAGTTTTATATAATTTTTATTTTGGTCCTAACTTTATCATCACCATTGATGTTGGTTCCTGTCCGATGAAAATTGTAAGTACAAAGTTTTTTTAATCTCGAACCGCACAGAAATATATTTTTCATTTAAATTTTAATTTATTTTTATTTTTCACTCCTGACGAAGCTATAAATCTATAGCGAAACGTTGAGTGTTTTCTCTTCATATTTCTGTCTGGTTCGAGATTAAAAAAACTTTGTACTTATCATCGCCCTTTATTTTTTTCTTTTAATCGATTTCATTCGTTTTGTTTTCTTACTTTTAAATTAACAACTAATCGTCTTGTTACTTGTTTTCTCTTCGGTTGGATTTTATTTGATATGACTTTTAATTTTTTTAATTATCATATAAATCAACGTCTTTTATTTCTTTTTTCACACGATTTAAGATTATTCCATTTTACATTTTAATGAACGAATGATCGCTATTTTCGGCGAATTTGTTTTATTTTTTTAATTATTAAATCGAATTAAATTTTCGGTTCTGGTGAAAGTCAGTTTATATCGATTTGAGTTAATGAGTTTCACACAATTTTTATGTCTGACGATTGTCTTTTGTTTTTATTTCATTAGATTTTATTTGTATTTTAGAAGTGTTTTGATTTTGATAATCAATTGAACGTCTTTTTTTTTCTCCTTTATACGAGCTAATTTAAATTATTTTAATATTATATGTAATTTTTTTACTTTTTTTATAAACTATTCAACAAGACCTTCCTTACACAAGACTTAACAACTCCGACACCCTGAAAGATCCCTAACGGACCCTTAATAAAGGTTCATCGACCCCTTTCAAGTCTTCATCGACCTCCAAAGGGTCGATATACCCGTGCTATAGAATATGAATAATCGTCTCTTAGACACAATGTTACGTTTTAATTAAGCAAAGTTTTAAAAGATAAAATTTGTTTAAGAAAAAGGAAGGCGATTATTATTTCAGATACCAAATAATTAAAAAAATTCCAAGTTTTCCGATTAAAAAATTAAAATTTCAGTTTATATCTCAGTTATGCGACGTTCATTTGTTTTTCTGTAAATATCAGCAAAAACTTTGAATTAGTCTATGTAAGTTTTTTTAATAAAGACTTCTTTCTAAAGTAAAAAATAAGGAAGTTAAAGGGGGTGGGAAGGGGTGCATAACAATTTCTTGTAAAAAATAAGTTGATAAATTAGTTGAGATTGGCGTTCAATTTTTTTTATATTTATTCTGCTGCGCCCCCCTTTGAAGACTTAGGCGCACCCCTAAGGGGTCGCGCCCCACAGTTTGGGAAACGCTGAATTAACCTGTGTTAATAAGTTAACTTATAAGCCGTATCATACTGAATTATTTTAACTGATTACAGGGGAGATTCTGTAACTTATTAACAGGTTGTTAAACTCTAGAGGAGCTTTAAAATGTTTGGTTGATTGGTTGTTATCATAGCAACAAAATTTAACAGCCTGCTAAATTTAACGTTTTTGATATACATAGAATAGACCTCTAAGGTAACTATTTTAAGTGATTAAGGTTTCTGGAAACAAATAATGGACCGATTAGTTTAACTAAGAGTTAGAATGTGGTAGAAGTTATGACAGACAGTTCACTGTGTCACATTCTAATCACATTCTAATCAGTAATTAAAGTAATCGGCTGAATAATCACATCCAGAAACCGGGCCTTAATCAAATGCCAAATAATAATACGATTTCGTCATTACACTCCCCAAAAAAAAAAAATTGAATTAAATTAAAAATGTAAAAAATCTTCCCACGTACGAATCCAAGCTTGGTAGAGCTGGACTGTGTATTAGAAGGTTGCCTTGATCAGCAAAGGGGACAGAGAATGCTCATCTCGTTACGTCACGTCACGTGATAAATTCCATTGGGCATATTAATCCGATTTTTGCGTTATTTGATCAACACAATTGATTCCATTTTTAGTGAATTAGATAAAGCTTTAGGAAACAGATTAAAACTCACTCTATTTACTTCACTATGACGGACAGAAGTTTGGTGTGACGTCACGAGTTATTTTTGCGGGGAGGAAATTTCAAATTGGATATTAAATGGGAACGAGGCAACCTGCTAGATGCAATATCAGTTTTACCAACCTTGGTAAGAATCATTCATAACGCCATCTGTTGTCTAAGAGGGACAACTGTTTCCAGTAAGAACATCTCACCTTTACGCTGGCGTTCTTGATAAAATCTCCGTCTTCGAACTTCACGACAAAATTTTGAAAGTAGGTGCCTTTGTACTTCTAGAACCGAGCTTGTCAAGTCATGAACGCCATCTCAGAGAATGTCACAAAAGTAACACGACACAACATTTTTTTTAAAACGCCCTCTGTTTATGTCAAAAATAGTTAGTTCATCGAGTAAGAGATTATTTACTTTTTTTGTCCGATCAGCATAAAATGAAATTTATTTATTTTTTGTTCCAAGGTCATTGTTTGTTGTAATAATTTTGTTCCACTGTAACACTACTTTATTTAATAGAAGAAGTTGCTGCGGTGAATTCATACCGAGACAAAAATTATTTTGGTCAAAACCAAGCCTCCAATAATAATTTTAAAATACTTGATTACCCTTGACCAAAATAATTTTCGATGTGAACCTATTTTATATCTGCCTCGTTGAGAATTAAAACTAAAGTTCGGAATCAAATATTTCGACGTCATCACGTAAGCTACGCACTCTCTCTGTGTTGTGACGGCGACTGTCAGATTATACCGAAAAGGATACCTCAATGAAAACCAGTTAAAAACAAGATTTTATCACTTTTTTATAAAAAAAATCATCCATTCGCTTGTTGATGACGTCAAAATATGTGATTCCGCTCCCTGGTTATAACTTATAACTTATATTTGAGGGCAAGAGAAAGTCCGCGCGGTTTTTTAACAATATTAAAAATGAAGCCCATGTGAATAAGAAACGTTGGTTGCAATGGATTTATGTAATTTCAGTTTAAACACATATTACCCACAGCTTTATACTTTATACAAGTTGTGTGTCCAGTAAGTGTTGCGTAAATCTGCAAACATTTGCTTAGTGACTATTAATAGCACTCTCGAAAAAAAAAAGATTTTACTTTCGAAACACTCCAGAAAGACCCGCACGCAAAAGTGCATCATGGCTTTTACCGCTTTTAATTTTTTTTTTTTTTTAACTTCCACGGGGCGATTTCGATTTCTCTCCCTCGTGTATGAAATGCAATTATAAACGCAATGCGCTTCATTTGCACATACAAGATGTACATACATACACTCACAGCTGCCCGCTTTTCGCCTTAATCATACGATAACCTATTTACATCTCTTGTTACTTCAATTACCGTGAAAGTTACGCCCCCGTTTACGGAAAGCTTTCCTAATCTCATTTTCTGTACGTTTTTACTTCGCTCCTCGAAGCGGTTTGACTAAATTATCCGTTCGTTGGGGTACTATCATGCTCGACAAAAACGAGCGGCACGCATTTAAAACACTAAGGGTATATCGCAATCAAGGGTGTCATTTTAATTGAGCACGACAGTACATACACAAATCAAAAGACTAACGATACGTTTTAAACAAATTATGTTATTTATAAAGTAATGAAAATCGTTTGACCTGATGCAGCGAAATAGCTGACGTAAATGTAATAGATAATGAGAAATTCATGTAAATGATTTTTTTTTTAATTTATGTAAAAATACAGCTGCAGCAGCTAGAATAAAAGTCGGTGTATTAATTTTTTTTTATTGGATGTAATGGTTTTAGAACTAGTTGGCCACACGCAAAACGTTAATTTGTATACTTTGTTGCAGCAAGTGATATTTTTTTTTGCAATTTACATTAAACAACCAGCGATCGTAAAACTCTTTGTGTGGCATTTCTACTTGAAATAAAATAGATACTTATGTGTCGAGGATCAAGGATATGCTGAAGATGTTTATGGCCGAGGGCCTTTGGCCGGAAATTTTGTAAATCACCAGAGATTTATAAACATCAAGTTAGGCCAACCAGTCATATTATGACATTTCAGTTTTCGTTTTCAAAGTGGAAAGTCCTGTTTTCTCGAATTTTATATTTTTATAAAGTTACAAAGGAAACGGGAAACCTAGGAGGATCGACTCTGACAGAAGAGGAAAAGTAGGAGCAAAGAAAAAAAAAACAAAAGACGACGGAGTAGGAAAGATTATAAATATAACAAATTAAAGAAAAAATGGAAAGAAAATACTAGAGAAAAGAAAAAAACAAAAGACGACGGAATAAAAAAAGATTATAAAAGTAAAATTTTCAAAAATCGATCGGTCATTGAAGAACGAAACAAAAACAAAAGTCAACAAAATATAAAGAGCAAAAATTAAATAAAAAAGTCAAAATCGACTTGTCGAAGACGAATTAAAGAAAACATGAAAAGAAAGTACGAGCGAAAAGAAAAAACAAAAGACGACGGAATAAAAAAAATTATAAAAGTAAAATTTTCAAAAATCGATTGGTCATTGAAGAATGAAGCAAAAATAAAAATCAACAAAAATATAAAGAGCAAAAATTAAATCGAAAAGTCAAAATCGACTTGTCGAAGAAAAATTAAAGAAAAAATGAAAAGAAAATACGAGCGAAAAGAAGAAACAAAAGACGACGGAATAAAAACAAGATTATAAACGTAAAATTTGCAAAAATCGATGACTGATTGAAGAACCAACTAAAAACAAAGATTAACAAACATGTAAAAAGCAACACAAGTTAAACAAAAATATAAAAATTGACTTGTCGAAGAAGAGGATTTAGAAAAATGAAAAGAAAATACGATCGGTCGGTCATTGAAGAATAAAACAAAAACAAAAATCAACAAAAATCTAATTAATAACGCAAGTTAAACAAAAAGAAAAAAATTCCAAATCGACTTGTCGAAGAGAGGGAATTAAAAAAATGAATAGGAAATACCAGTGAAAAGAAGAAACAAAAGACGACGAAATAAAAAGAGATTATAAACGTAAAATTTGCAAAAATCGATGGCTGATTGAAGAACGAACTAAAAACAAAAATTAACAAAAATGTAAAAAGCAACACAAGTTAAACAAAAATATAAAAATTGACTTGTCGAAGAAGAGAATTGAAAAAAATGAAAAGAAAATACGATCGATCGGTCATTGAAGAATAAAACAAAAACAAAAATCAACAAAAATCTAATTAACAACGCAAGTTAAACAGAAAAAAATCCAAATCGACTTGTCGAAGAAAGGGAATTAAAAAAATTACAAGAAAATACCAGCGAAAAGAAGAAACAAAAAACGACGAATTAAAAAAAGATTATAAACATAAAATTTTCAAAGATCGCTCATCATAATCAACAAAAATGTAAAGAGCAACCAAAAAAGTGAACCAACGTGCGAGAAAGTAAAGAACAAAAGACGATCGAACAAAACCTAATAAATAATATCTCCAAAATATTTTTACAAAATTGCAAAGGGAAAGGAACCACTTTTGTGCTCACACCAAAAACAAACGTAACAAACGAGTTTACTAATGGAATTAGAGAGGACATGAGACAAATCAATAATATTCCTCCTTGTAGAAATTATAGTCATCTATTTTATAAGCAAGTCTTCATAAACTAACTGGTATTTTGAGGTTAACTTTAGCTGATGCAACGGCTTTGTCCAACACCGTCTTCAAAAACAGGCAGGCTTGAGTCATCGCATAGAAATATCTCAGGCCTCAGGATTTTATCCAGTATCTGGAGATTGCGACGCAAGCGTTTCGCTTACTAATAATCATCAATTTTCAAGTCGGGGTATTCTCCCACCTAATGAATCGGGCCTGTGCGAAGTGGGCATTGCTTTGTTACATTTTTGACTCCGGTAAATAATAATATCCATGAAAATAATATGCGTTTATGTGACACCCTGCCACATTTTCTTTCTACTCTAATGTTTCGTCCTTATTTTACAAAAAAAAAAAAAAAATCCTCAGTGGTGCTACTGTTGACCTTTTTATTACTTTCTTGGAAACTGTTTGTAGTGTCCTTAACTGGCTTCATTTATTGGTGGTAGTCGTCAATGAGGCGTAATGATTGATCAACGATATGGAAGTCGTGACACACGTGACCAAGTCTTACGTAATAATTAGGCAACTAGCAATACACACGATTGGCAGAACTGCTGCAGTGTTGAATAGGGTTACTAATTTTTCACGGCAGCGTCGATTCAGGGCTTTATGAATTTTATTTGTAGGTCACGTGGTATGCAGGATTAAATGAAGAACCCATACAATAAATATCGATCTCTTCAATTGTTTTGTCCAGCTGCTAAGCGTAACTATATTTTAAATTGCATAAATGTAAGTAACGAAATGGAAAAATGTTTAAGTTACCCGTCATTTGTGCGATTGTCCTTTTTTTGAAAATATTTAATTTAGATTCAAAACAATTACTCAGTTTATCTTTCCTCAAAATCTCCAACTGGCAACACGGTATGAGAGAAAAAAAGAGCGAGAGAGAGAGTTACTCTGTTCAATGTGCAACCAATAGTAAGGATTTAAACCAACAAAAGCAAATTATTTTATCAAGAGGGAGGAAGGGTTTTCTTTAACCTTTTGACCTTCTTGATCCTCAAGTCTTCCACTAAGGAATATTTCGTTAGTATTTTAACAATAATTTAAGCTAAAAATCGTTAGGTATTAACTTAGTTGGTTTTCTTATTTTCACATAATTTTAAACCGAAAATTAGCCGCGCGATGTCGCGACCTAAACTGTTTCAACGTGTGTTACTACTCGATTCTGAGAGAGCTTAGACAGATCAGTTGGATTGCGGTGGAGTTTTCAAACTACTCCTCTACTGAGGAGGGCGCAAATAGGACCAAACCTGTCTAGGGGATGCTCGGGATTTTTTTTTTTTTAATTTCTAAGATAGAATTTTTGTTAACTTCTTCCTCTTCTCCAGTCTTGCAACTGATTTTTTTTTAAATTCTAAAATAGCTTTTTTGTGAACATCTTCCTCTTTCGGCAAATATGTTTCGCAATTGAAAATCGTTGGTCATTGAAGTGTGAATGAATCGCACCCCCAGCTTCTAGCTTATTTGCTGAAAACTTTACGTATGTCGATTCCCATCTTGGATTACGTTTCCTTTCTATGTCATAAACTACTGCATAAAATCGTTCCATCGACTGAGCATAATATCATAAATATCTTGAATGCTTGCCATTAAAATTTTCCACCCCCTGCACCCTTCTGTTATAAAGTAAATATTCTGCGAAGATAGGGAATGGACTAGTTTTAACTTCGTAAGTACTTCTCGAATAACAAAACTTTGAAACAGTAAGGGAAAGGATTTTAAAGACTTTAGCAAAAAAAAGGAAATATCGGATCTTCATTTATTGGCAGCCCTGAATTCCATGTTTCCTACAATGTATGTAATTAGCAGGGAAAATAATTCAGATCACTTGGAGGCTTTTTACGCCGAATGTACTGTTTACTCCTGCCACCTTTCTGCGCCCTCCGATGCGATCCATCGAATTGTTATTGAGTGGGAGGGGAAAGAATGCAATGCGTTATGTGCGGGGCTGATACATTCCGAGTACTAAATTTTCGTATCATTCGCGGCACAAGTGGCCTGAATTCTTTTCCCTGGTAATTAGGTACTTAAAGCAGGCCACTGACTGGAGAACATGTTCGGCAATATGGCTCGTAGCAAGTTGCTTGTGTTGACAGGTTGATCAACATGCTCGTGACAGCTCTTTGTTTTCCTAGAGACCCTCTAGTTATAGCGTTTTCACTGGCTGAACTAGAATGCACTGAGCGTATTTCCATCTTGGTTCAGCTTTATGCAATAAAACGAGATGGAGGTACACTCAGTGCACACCAGTACAGCCAGCGAAAAACGCTGTTAGTCTGGCAGAGTCAGCCATCTTTCAGAAAAAAACCTCCTGTCACTGTCAAAATTGACAATACTTTCTAACCTTGATTGCTCTTTCAAAGTCAAATTTCAGCAAAAATGTCCCGTCAGTGTCAAGCTGATACTATTACCTAACCTTGCGCTCCTTATTTTCAATTGGAAATTCAAGTGTTGGCGCCAAATTGCACTTCCATTCTTTCTTATGATTGGCTGAAATACATTTTGCTGAAATATGGCGGAACCAATTAAAAATGCACGCCTTTCTGCCAGACTGTTACTAGAGGGCCTCTAGTTTTCCTAGAGACACGAAACAAATGAAAAACGATGAATTATGGAGAAGTAGTGTTGTGAGTCGGTAATATTACCACGTTACCTTACGGTAAATTTCCAATATTACCGGTAAGGTAACATTCATTCGTTACCGTTTGTTACCTCACTTGTCAACATAATTTCATGTAATTACACACTTATAAAATGCAAGTAAACCAATGAAAGAAATGGTCGAGGAATATTTTTGATTATTTAAGAAAAACGTAAGTAATTACATAAGTACTAAAAGAAATAAATAAATATTTCATAACCTAAAATGATTTTTGTTTACATGTGAATTTCTTTAGTGGAAATACGTACTGTTAGTTAGATTTTGGAAACATTATTATTAACAAAAGACAAAAATGTAATGTGTATCCAATATCGAATTAATTAGAAAACTGAGTAAATATCACATATTTAATTAAAAGTGTAATTGGTAAGTCCGGCACGAGATGTCGCCACTTGAGCTGTAATTGGTAATATTACCGGTAAGGTAAAATTAAAAATAAATTACCGGTAATTTAACAACACTACGAAGAGGCGTCAATAAAATGCGAAAAATTAATTTGATAAGAAAAGAAAGAAAAAGAGAAATCCATAGACGAAAGCATAAAGCAAAAATAAAATAAAAGAAAATTGGTTATTGATGAACAAGAAACAAATGAATCTCTACACGAAAAATAGAAAAAAAAAACTAGTAGAAGAAAAAGAACTCCTAAAAAAAAGCGTCAATCAACAAAAATATATATTTTTTATAAATCAAATTGGTAAAAAAAAAACAAAAGAGGAATACGACAATATAAAATGAATTGAAAAAATAACAGAAGCACCACGATACTAGGATGGGCAAAAAATAAAATAAAAAGTTTTTGAAAATAAAAGCAAATTCGTAGAAAACAAAAAGAGAACTGTACAGGCAAAGAAGTCAGTAAAATGCGAAAACCAAGAAAAAAACAATAGAAGAATGGATAGAAAAAAATATGTACTATGACGTTCAACTTAAATGGTACTCCTGCATGCGAACAACATGCGCAGAACATTGAGCGCAAGGGCTACGAAACTGTCAAATGGTATCCCAAGCAGCAATTTATGGTAAAACTCGGGCACAATTTTCTTGTGTGTGAATCGTGTCGACACTTTTTATAGCATTTCTGCCTCAGTGCAAATTGTGTCAAAAATATTTATGTTTGGGTTTACACATTTCCAACTTACTGTGTCAAAAAAATGTACGTGTCTAAATGGTCACATTTCAAACACATATGTTTAAAATGTCTCCAGTTTGTATTAGCTTGAATTCTTTAAATATATCTGTGCATAGGTGGGTCGACACTAAATAGACTCAGTTTGTCGAATTTGTTTCACACACGATGTTTCTATTTTGTCACTGAAATGAGTTGAGTAGACACAATAATTTCTGTAAGGGTATATTTTAAACATAGAGTTTCTTTATTGTTTCTACGATGTATTTGTACGGGCACATACAGATCCGTATGGAAACATTTTAAGCACATAATTTCCATTTTGTTTCTAAAAATGTGTTCTGTAAATCTGGTCAAAGTGTCAGGATGACTACGCGAGAATTCCTACACCCTTTAACTCTTTTATTTTTGATTTTAGGAAAAAATGTTTGATACAAAACTTATCGTGACTAATTCAAAGTTTCCCTGTGTGCCCACAGAAAAACAATTGCTGGTCGGATAAGCGAGATATAAACACAACTTAAGTTTTTTTAATCGAACGTCCTATATATTATTACTTTTTTAGATTCTAAATTAAATTCTAATGAGACTACATGTATAATAAAACTAATAATGTAGAAGGTGTTTATAAAATAATTCCTGCTAATTTCTATTTCTTTTTTGATTTTAGAAAGAAAAAGGATAAAAGAAGTTGTAGAATTTATTTCAGTACTGCTACAGATATTCACAAAAAACAATTGAGAGTTAATCATAGCAATCTCAATATTTTT
Organism: Prosopocoilus inquinatus; assembly: GCA_036172665.1. Taxonomy (NCBI): domain Eukaryota; kingdom Metazoa; phylum Arthropoda; class Insecta; order Coleoptera; family Lucanidae; genus Prosopocoilus; species Prosopocoilus inquinatus. Next base: position 7,270,265 of record CM069871.1, on the reverse strand, counting down.
TTATGCAAAGTGTAAATATTTTTAACATGTTTTGAATCACATCTCTTAGTATAAAAGGATCATTATTCAAGTTTTCTATTTCTAAAATTCAAAAATAAGTAAAATGAAATAGGAATTATTTTATAAACACCTTCTACATTATTAGTTTTATTATACATGTAGTCTCATTAGAATTTAATTTAGAATCGAAGACAGTAATAATATACGGGCTGTTCAACCATCAACTGTTTTTCTGTTAGTACACAGAGAAACTTTGAATTAGTCCCTATAAGTTTTGTATAAAACATTTTTTTCTGAAATCCAAAATAAAAGAGATAAAGGGGGTAGGAATTCTCGCACAGTGATCCTGTACATAATGCGCGTACAATAAATGTGGTACAGTACAAAACATGTAAACAAATTTCGAATGCGCTAAAAGTGAGGTTACGAAATACGAATGTGTTGTGTTCGAATCTCGTCTATTTCAGCCACCGGAGGCGCATTTCAGATACAAATTTTCTAAAATGTATCCACTGCTAAATAAAGACGCATTTTGGACGCATACCAAACGCAGATTTCTTACAGGTTACCAAATTGTACCTGTGTGGCCGTTTACTCACATTGCAGCGAATTTTTGGCTACATCGCGTCTACATTTGGATACATAAATCCTAATTGTTTCTTCCGTTTTCACGTGTGTCAGTGTAGACAATTTGTAGGCAAATTTTTTTCACATTGCGGAAACATATTCCTTTTTGGACGCCATATATAATACGCCATGTTTCAACAAGCGCTTCCGACACGAAAGCAAAAAAAATCTGGCTTTTCGATTATTATTTCAAACTTGGACTTTCGACACTATTTAGGACAACATTTTAGTTAACATAAAGCTCTGAATAATAAAATATCGATATTTGAATAATTTGGAAAATTTTAAAAAATATTTTCTTTTATGGACAAAAATTAAAAACTTTAATTACTCAGTATTTGTAAGGCGCGTTTAATTTTTAGAAGTATCATGTCAACTATTATCAGTAAACCTGGGTTCGCAATAGTACCGACTCGAGTAATCCAGATATGCTGAGGTAAAATCTTGTTTGTTTCAGCCTAAGTAGATGAATATGCTTAACATAAAACTTCTTCAATTTTGTCTTCATGATGTGTCCAAAATGTATCGAAAATAAACATAATCTGTGTCCATTTGGGTTTATTTTGCTACACTGCTGGATAGGAAATAATAATTCGGGTAAAATTTAGAACAATATGTGCCGACTTTGTGACTATAACTAGATCAGAACAATGGAAACAGTTTGGAAACAATGTGATCACACACCAGACACATACAAGTTTACATTTGGACACATAATCGAAACATTTTTGATCAAGTTCGGCACAAGACAGATACATTGCGAACACATCAATGTTCTATTTTAGGTACATGATGGAAACGAAAGACACTATCGAGACACATTTCAGAAAATTTTTACTTTAGACTCACGTTTGGACATATTTTAGATATTATTTAGAACACATTTTGACTGACATTTTGGTTACATTTCCCATTTACAATGCTCCGAAAGTCGACAATATGCCTTAAAAATGTGTCGTGCCTAAATTACAGTGTCGATAAAGCGTCGACATTTCGTCCGAAATGAACCGGATAATGTTACTTGGGATCATTTATGGTGAGCATCGTTGTACGTGAAAAGCGGCGATTTTCCGGCCGAAAATTCGAGATGCAGGAAACAAAATTTAAAACAAAATACAAACCGTAGCGCAATTAATATCCAACTGGCAGGAAACAAAAGGACAGGTTTGATCAACATGCTCGTAAGTTCCAGGTTTTTAGAGAAAGACCAAAAAACTAAGACTTGAGCCAACTTATTGCTATGTGTGTAGCATGCCACTCACTAGGGAACATGTTGACGGACACGTTGTCGAGCAACATGTTCCCTAGTGAGTGGACTGCTTAACAGCTGACGAAAATGACACACAACGTTTATAGTACTTGGGTTCTGGAAGTATCCTGATTTTTTCAATTATTTATCTCGCGACATCGCAGGACCAGTTTTTAGCCTCACGTTGTGTCAGAACTTCAAAGAGTAACTAGTTTGCTACCTACACGTAAATATATTTTGGATTTTTTTTTTACAGATTTATATAAAGCGAAATAGTGACAGATTGTTTTGTTATTGCCTAACTCTCAGGAGCAACTTGATCACGGGGGATCCAATCACTAATGAAGACTCTGTATCACAGTTGACAAGACGTGGTAAAAAGTTTTGAAATCAAACAGAATTTAGTTCTATGGTCAGAATAAATAGGGTGAAGAATTTTTAGCCATGCGAGCGAAATGAAATGCATGTAGATTTTCTGAAATAAGTCGCGTTTGTTTATGCACCTTCGGCGTTGCATGTTTTGCGACGCAATCTCCGCGAAAACATTTCGAGAGTCAAATGACATCGTTACAATAATAATGTAAAACAAGTTGTAACGAGAAATTCTCGGGGTCGTCAATACGAAAGCGGCCGCGAGCATATTCATGCGAGATTGTCTGTCTACTTTCACTGCTATTGTTTGGTGATATGTTGGTTGGCAATACAGTAACGGAATATTTGCATTTTCGAGTGTTAGTGTCATTGCTTCTTGTCCGGAGAAATCGAATAGACGGGTTATATAAAACGTCCATTCATTTAGAAACTACTTACGTAGTCTAATTTTCTACTTTGCATTTTTTTGCGCGCGCTTTGTAATGCAATCCGGTTGTTCAACTTTTTGCCTAACTTGTTGGCGTAATTAATTTTTTTTTTAAATATCATAAAGATAATCAAAAAGTTGATTTAAATTACATCGAATATTTATAAAATTAAACCTACCTATATCGATATTTGAATCTTTCATTTGCGATTATAATCGTTACGGTCGTAAACTATACTAAATAGTCTTGAAAATCTATTACGCATGATGCATCGACCAATTAAACGGAAAAAGAAAAAATCGATTAAATTAATTTTTCCGTTAAATTTCGGACACGTTTTTACAAAATTAGAATTTTTACAAAAAAAAAATCGAATTAAATTTTCGATCAAATGTAAATCGAATTTTAATCGTATGTCACTGAACGGCAGGTGACCTTCAGTCTTCACCTTCGAACTTCGCAATCTGTTTTAATCTTTTATATTTGAATTAGAAAAAAATATATAAATTAAGAAAACAACACAGAAGACAAACAACAAAATTGTCGTTCGGATTGCCAATGAATTTCTCGAGCTACTCTTCTGCTGATGAGACCCCAATTAGGGCTGAAATAGCTAATAAATCCAGAGGATGCTTAAGGGCCCCAATGTAATCGTGCCGCAGCAAGCATTAAACTAGCTATAAATTAAAAAAAAATGGGAAAAGAAGTATCCTTTCCATTTATTTTGACAATCGACGCAAAATTTTATACTTCGAGCAAATCAAGATCTGATTGCGTCAATTAAAACGAGCGTCAGTTTAGCGAGAAAACGGATAAGAAAATCAATCCAAAAAAAAAACAAATAATTGATAAAAATTCCAAAATAAAAAAGAAACTGTCGATAGGGAAGTCGAAAAAAATCATAGACGGAAATAAAACAAAAGACTAGACGAAACAATTTTGTTTTTCGGCGAACGAATCGACGATCGACGAAAATTTCAAATAAAAGAAACAATCGATAGGGAAATCAAGAAAACCAAGGATTAAACAAAAAATAAAAGACGGATAACTTGCTTGCGTGTTTTAAAAAAAGTATGTATCATTTAGAAAAAAAAAATCAAGAAATTCAACAAAGACTAAAAATAAAACAAAAGATGATCGATGATAATTTGATCGTGTCAAAGCACGCGTTCGATTCTACGGAAACATTTTTTAAAAATTCTGTTGCAAACCGTTTTTGATCGCGGTGAATCCCTCTGTACAGCTGTTTCAGCCCTACTTGGAGTTTCATCAGCAGAAGCGTAGCTTGAGATTTTTACTGCAAACCAAAACGACTTGATCAAGGATATTCGCCTTGCATGGGATGAATTATTATGTAGCAAACTGGCTTCAATTTGTCAATCCTAATGCAATGTTAGGTCAAGAAGCGATCGTAGGATGTCGCTGTTTAAGCTACTACTTAAAAAATTATTAAAAAAAAAATAAATTATTAGGAAATGAGGTAAGCGACATATCTGAATTAGAAAAATATATACAAATAAAAAAAAAACACAGAAGACAAACAACGTAATTTTCATCCGGATTGACTAGGAATTTCTCGAGCTACTCTTCTGCTCATGAGGTCCTAATTAGGGCTGAAATAACTATCCAGGGGATGCTTGAAAGCACCACTGCAGTCCAGCCGAGTTGCAGCAAACATTAAACTGATGTGAGTGTAAATGCAAAGAAAAAAATTAGAAAAACAAAATTTTATTTTTCAATTAAAATTGACTATCATTGTAAAATTTTGTACTTAAAAAAATCGTCAAGGAAACAAGATGGAAGAAATATGAGAAAGAAAAACGAAAACAAAAGGAGATTGACCAATCTGATCGCGTCAGTTAAAACGAGTTGTTTCGGTTTTTTAAATTCAAAATTTACACGTGCCTGACAAATGATAATCGACGCGATTTCAGTCGCAAAAAAAAACAAATTCTCATTGATAAATTAGTCGATTAAAGTGTTGATTAAAAAAAATTGAAACTAGATTTCTTTTTTTTAATTATTTTTTGTAATAAATAATAAATCAATTTGCCGCAAACCGCTAAAGCAAAATCGACTTGAGAATCGATACTCCACGATTAAATATTCGGTTGTGAATTAAAAAAAAAGTCGATTTGAATTTTCGACAAAATTCAAAGTCGTTTTAAACGTCCGCCGGCAAAGTAAAGTGACGTTTCATTTGTGATCGTCAATCGTCACGATTTAAAATTAATCGATTTCAGAATTCGACAATAATAGTTATCTACGTATTTCAGTTATTATAGTTTTTTGAGGTTATGTCGTTTGTCACACTAATTTGTTCATTCATCTACTCCCTTCCATATTTAGAACAAACTGGAATAGCGCAAAATACTATTGAAATGAATTTTTAAGTTTAATTTTAAAAAAATTGAAACCCCACAGGTGCGTTTACGTACGTGCCTTAAAAAAAATACTATACAGATTGAATTATTTACTTTTGTTTGTGGAATTTATGGAAGAGCAATAAGGAAAGAAGATATCCTCCCCACCATCTCACCAACAGTATCATCAAAATCTGGACTCGTCAAGGTTTAAAGGCGACTGATTGAACGAGCATTATCGGAATGGGGCGGAGTCATTCCGAGCGTATGCGCTTGTATAATAAGGACAGACGTATACTCTCTCACACCTATTGCTACGAAACCTCCTGACACAACCTGTAGGTATTTTATTTAAAATGCATGGAAACATTTGTAAAAGAAAAAATTTAACAGTCTGTTGATCACCCATACTCAGGGGGATACTTTATTTACTTTAATCTTTAATTACGACCGACATAAGCCGAAATAATTACGAATGCAAATTATTATAATAAGGCAAACCGCAACTGGTTTTCCCTGTCGGACGCACCAATTTCAATTATAACTAATTTGTTCATTCTTCTACTCTCTTCCATATTTAGAACAAACCGGAAAAGCGCAAAATACTATTGAAATCAATTTTTAAGTTTAATTAAAAAAAAAAAAAAATTATACCCCACGTATGCGTTTACGTACGTGCATTAAAAAAAATACTATACAGATCGAATTATTTACTTTTGTTTGAGGAATTTATGGAAGAGCAATAAGGAAAGAAGATATCCTCCCCACCATCTCACCAACAGTATCATCAAAATCTGGACTCGTCAAGGTTTAAAGGCGACTGATTCAACGAGCATTATCGGAATGGGGCGGAGTCATTCCGAGCGCATGCGCTTGTATAATAAGGACAGACGTATACTCTCTCACACCTATTGCTACGAAACCTCCTGACACAACCTGTAGGTATTTTATTTAAAATGCATGGAAATATTTGTAAAAAAGACAAAATGTAACAGTCTCTTGATTACCCATACTCTGAGGATACTTTATTTACTTTAATTTTTAATTACGACCGACATAAGCCAAGATAATTACCAATGCAAATTTTTATAATATGGCAAATCGCAACTGGTTTTTCTTGTTAAGCACTTGGACACACCAATTTCAATTATAACTAATTTGTTCTTTCTTCTACTCCCTTCCATATTTAGAACAAACTCGAAAAGCGCAAAATACTATTGAAATCAATTTTTAAGTTTAATTAAAAAAAAAAAAATTATACCCCACGTATGCGTTTACGTACGTACCTTAAAAAAAATACTATACAGATTGAATTATTTACTTTTGTTTGTGGAATTTATGGAAGAGCAATAAGGAAAGAAGATATCCTCCCCACCATCTCACCAACAGTATCATCAAAATCTGGACTCGTCAAGGTTTAAAGGCGACTGATTAAACGAGCATTATCGGAATGGGGCGGGTTCATTCCGAGCGCATGCGCTTGTATAATAAGGACAGACGTATACTCTCTCACACCTATTGCTACGAAACCTCCTGACACAACCTGTAGGTGTTTTATTTAAAATGCATGGAAATATTTGTAAAAAACAAAATGTAACAGTCTGTTGATTACCCATACTCAGGGGGATACTTTATTTACTTAAATTTTTAATTACGACCGACATAAGCCAAAATAATTACGAATGCAAATTATTATAATATGGCAAACCGCAACTGGTTTTTCCTGTTAAGCACTTTGGACGCACCAATTTCTCGAATATAAAACCGTCGTGAACAGGACAAAATAATATTACTGTATTAATCGAGGGTACGCCAACAAATATCGCCAATGAGAATGAATACATTAGTGAGTCAAGGTAGCACGCCAGACTTCGGGTTATTTATAATTTCCACATTAAAGGTTCCGTCTCACACGTATGTAACTAATTTGAATCGATATTTATTTACGCGCTTAACGATATTGAGCAAAAGGTTCGTTTAATGTTTGTGGACGACCGACGTCTTGGCTATCTGGGTCATTACGAATTTTGCAATGGATGTGCAAGATTAGGTAAACCACGAAAGTAGGTAGGCAACAAGACACTTTTACCTTCTTTATTGTGCAAAACTTCCAAAAACAATAACACAAAAGCAAGCACAAATGTGTGTAATGCATTGCAACATGTATACAAAAAAGAAATATTGTGCGTTTTTAATGTACATACATATGTAATTCGTAATACCTCCCAACATTATTTATTTATTTATTTTTAAGTACGTCACGGAATGTTTCGCTACCTACTAAAAATTGGACATCATTCAATTCATAAATAGATTTGAACTTTATTATTACTGAATAACTTGAACTCGTAAAGTGGTTTTATGTCGTATTTTCGTCAGGAATCTGCTCGGCAGTAAATAGAACTAGGTTATAGTTTTTCAATTTTTAAACGTCCACATTGTTTGCTAGCTACTAGAAATGTTGATGGCAATTTGTCTTTGATTTCCTTAAATACCTACACTCCGACAGTTTTATTATTAAAAAAAATAAATAAATATTAACGGCAAATTCAGTCAAAGTTACAACTGCGGGACATTCTATGTATGATGGAAATGCAAAAAAAAGTTCTGGGTCCTAAGTTTGCCCAATTGGCAAAACACGAACAGACAACAGCAAAAGAAAACATTTGTTAAGAGGATGCAAAAGTTGCAAACAAAAAGATTGAGCAAGTACAAAAGAAATCATGAGAACGAAAGTAAAACGAACAAAGCGAGGCGCAGGCACAAAATAGAAATAAAACGTGAATATATCGAAAGTATACTTGGGGGACTATAATATACAAGAAGACGCGAATCAACTAAGAATCATCGATAAGAATAAGAAGAAACTAAGAAAATACCGTTAAATACAACCTGATATGTAGGCAACCCACACATCACGCAGGAATATCTATACTCTAGAAAGGTCTAGGTGTCTCCAGAATATTTCAAAGATTTCTTATCAGACCTTTCTGAACAACACACTAAGACATAAACGGAAGAGCATTCAAGCAATCACCTTAATTAAATTGAATGTCATTATTTTGAAACCTAATGGTCTCAGAAGTGGGATGTTTAAATTAAAAAAACATGAAACTAGGCAAGTTGAAAGTTAAGAAGCTAAAAGACGTGCGGGAGAGATACATTTCAAAAAAAGAAAATTGTAAGAGCAAGCTCTGATACCAAAAGGAAATTCAATGTCCCATTTCTTGAAGAAATACAAGGGTTGGGGGAGGAAAATACTCGAAACTTCATAAACAACTGTTTGGTTTATAATGCAACGGACGTGTTCCATGTTTTTTTTTGTTTGCTTGAGAGAGACCAGCTCGATCTTTTTGAATCGAAGTCTGGAATTTCGTAAACGTCAGCGTGAGGTGGAGTGAGCGTGACGGTTAAAATTGAAGACTTCTTCTTCGTTTTCATCTTGGGGTACCATATGATCCCTTCTTTGCTTCGCTTCGTACTGTTTCCCTCTTGCGACCTTCTCTTTCCCTATTGGTAAACCCACTGAAATGAAATCTTCCTCGACTTTCTTTTTTTGTCTTAACCAAAGACGCAGAGACTCAAAATGGAACCAGAACCGAATGGTCATGGTCACAGAGGTGGGATCTTTAAAACTTAAAAAGTTAACTGTACAAGTACACACGCAGAGACTCAAAATGGAACCAGAACCGAATGGTCACAGATGTGGATCTTTAAAACTCGAAAAGTTGAACTATACAAGTTGAAGGTCGGGAAGTTAAAAGACGAGCTGCAGAGATACATTTGGAAAGAAGACCATTTTATAAGAGCGGTTTTACAAGCTCCGAAATCAAAAGGAAAAGATCGCCAATCATTTAAATGTCCTATTTTTTTGAATAAACACGATTGGTGGAGGAAAATCCTCGAAACTCCACTCAATAAACGACCGTTTGGAGTATTTTGCAACGTGAGGACCTCTTCCACGTCTTTTCTTTAGTTGCTTGAGAGAGAAAGAGAAAGAGAGACCAGCTCGATCTCTTTGAATTAAAGTCCGTAAACATCTAAGTCTAAGATAGAGTAAACATGGTAGACAAAATTGAATACTCTTCCACTTCTTATCCTTAATTTTAATTACCATCCCCTTTTTTTCCCTTCTCTTTCTCTACTTCTAAACTTACTATGTGAACTTTCCAGTGAAAGAATCTTCTACTACTCTCCCTTTTTGGATCAACCAAAGATGCAAAATGAAACAACCAAAACCTGTCCGGATCGGCTATGCCTATTAGAAAGAGCGACAGGTTCGATCAAGTAGGCCAAGTAGCCAAGTAGACTATGGGGGTTTGTTTCGGTTACGATTCGCACCCTTAGTTTCAATTGCGAGACCTTCATACTGCTATTTTCTCGATTCCCTCTTTTCTTTATGTTTTCTGTTTAGAGCTAGTTCTTTTTCCTTAGATCTACATCGCAAGATTCAATTTTGTCTTTTTCTTTGAACCTTTCTTCGTTCTACTGTCGATCTATTTCTGTGGTACACCTTTCCTTCGACACTTTCTCCTTTTCTTTACAGTCATCCTTCTCTCTAGAGTGCCATGTTTCTTCAGTCGTCCCCCTTTAGATCTATCTCTGTTTTTATTACGACAACGACGACGGTCTCTGACTTTTCCTTTTAATCTCTCCTCGTCCTCGCCTCGTGAACATCTACTTTTTGATCGGTCTCTTGTTCTACTTCTATTCGCATCTTTCTTTCGATTCCTTCTCCTTTTCTTTATGGAGGGTTCCTTCTCTTTAATCGTCTGTCTTTAGATCTATCCCTGTTTTTATTACGACAACGGTCTCTGTCTTTACCTTTCAATATCTCTTTGTCCCTAGCTCGTGAACATCCGTCCTTTATATGCTCTTTTGTTTTTCTTCTGCCTGTCGCATCTTTCCTTCGATTCCTCCTCCTTTCCTCCATAGTTGTCCTCTCTGGAGTGTTCCTTCTCTTCAATTTTCTTTAGATCCATCGCTATTTTTATCGTGTAAGTGATCTTTATCTATTTCTGTGGTACACCTTTCCTTCGATCCTTTCTCCTTTTCTTTACAGTCATCCTTCTCTCTAGAATGTCGTTTTTTCCAGTCGTCTCCCTTTAGATTCTGCCTGTCGCATCTTTCCTTCGATTCTTCCTCCTTTCCTTTATGGTCGTCCTCTCTGGAGTTTTCCTTTTCTTCAATTTTCGTTAGATCCATCGCTATTTTTATCGTGTAAGTGATCTTTATCTATTTCTGTGGTACACCTTTCCTTTGATCCTTTCTCCTTTTCTTTACAGTCATCCTTCTCTCTAGAGTGTCGTTTTTCTTCAGTCGTCTCCCTTTAGATCTATCTCTGTTTTTATTACGACAACGACGGCGGTCTCTGACTTTTCCTTTTAATCTCTTCTTGTCCTCGCCTCGTGAACGCATACTTTTTAATCGACCTCTTGTTTTACTTCTGTTCGCATCTTTCTTTCGATGCCTTCTCCTTTTCTTTATGGAGGGTTCCTTCTCTTTAATCGTCTGACTTTAGATCTATCCCTGTTTTTATTACGACAACGGTCTCTGTCTTTAACTTTCAATCTCTCTTTGTCTCTAGCTCGTGAACATCCATCCTTTATATGCTCTTTTGTTCTTCTTCTGCCTGTCGCATCTTTCCTTCGATTCCTCCTCCTTTCCTCCATAGTTGTCCTCTCTAGAGTGTTCCTTCTCTTCAATTTTCTTTAAATCCATCGCTATTTTTATCGTGTAAGTGATCTTTATCTATTTCTGTGGTACACCCTTCCTTTGATCATTTCTCCTTTTCTTTACAGTCATCCTTCTCTCAAGAGTGTCGTTTTTCTTCAGTCGTCTCCCTTTAGATCTATCTCTGTTTTTATTACGACAACGACGACGGTCTCTGACTTTCCCTTTTAATCTCTCCTTGTCCACGCCTCGTGAACGCATACTTTTTAATCGGTCTCTTGTTCTCCTTCTGTTCGCATCTTTCTTTCGATTCCTTCTCCTTTTCTTTATGGAGGGTTCCTTCTCTTTAATCGTCTGTCTTTAGATCTATCCCTGTTTTTATTACGACAACGGTCTCTGTCTTTACCTTTCAATCTCTTTTGTCCTTAGCTCGCGAACATCTATCCTTTATATGCTCTTTTGTTCTTCTTCTGCCTGTCGCATCTTTCCTTCGATTCCTCCTCCTTTCCTCCATAGTTGTCCTCTCTAGAGTGTTCCTTCTCTTCAATTTTCTTTAAATCCATCGCTATTTTTATCGTGTAAGTGATCTTTATCTATTTCTGTTCTACACCTTTCCTTCGATCATTTCTCCTTTTCTTTACAGTCATCCTTCTCTCAAGAGTGTCGTTTTTCTTCAGTCGTCTCCCTTTAGATCTATCTCTATTTTTATTACGACAACGACAGCGGTCTCTGACTTTTGCTTTTAATCTCTCCTTGTCCTCGCCTCGTGAACACCTACTTTTTAATCGGTCTCTTGTTCTCCTTCTGTTCGCATCTTTCTTTCGATGCCTTCTCCTTTTCTTTATGGAGGGTTCCTTCTCTTTAATCGTCTGACTTTAGATCTATCCCTGTTTTTATTACGACAACGGTCTCTGTCTTTACCTTTCAATATCTCTTTGTCCCTAGCTCGTGAACATCCGTCCTTTATATGCTCTTTTGTTTTTCTTCTGCCTGTCGCATCTTTCCTTCGATTCCTCCTCCTTTCCTCCATAGTTGTCCTCTCTAGAGTGTTCCTTCTCTTCAATTTTCTTTAAATCCATCGCTATTTTTATCGTGTAAGTGATCTTTATCTATTTCTCTGGTACACCTTTCCTTCGATCCTTTCTCCTTTTCTTTACAGTCATCCTTCTCTTAAGAGTGTCGTTTTTCTTCAGTCGTCTCCCTTTAGATCTATATCTGTTTTTACTACGACAACGATGGCGGTCTCTGACTTTTCCTTTTAATCTCTTCTTGTCCTTGCCTCGTGAACGCATACTTTTTAATCGGTCTCTTGTTCTACTTCTGTTCGCATCTTTTTTTCGATGCCTTCTCCTTTTCTTTATGGGGAGTTCCTTCTCTTTAATCGTCTGTCTTTAGATCTATCCCTGTTTTTATTACGACAACGGTTTCTGTCTTTACCTTTCAATCTCGCTTTGTCCCTAGCTCGTGAACATCTATCCTTTAATTGCTCTTTTGTTCTTCTTCTGCCTGTTGTATCTTTCCTTCGATTCCTCCTCCTTTCCTCCATAGTTGTCCTCTTTAGAGTGTTCCTTCTCTTCAATTTTCTTTAAATCCATCGCTATTTTATCGTGTAAGTGATCTTTATCTATTTCTGTTCTACACCTTTCCTTCGATCATTTCTCCTTTTCTTTACAGTCATCCTTCTCTCAAGAGTGTCGTTTTTCTTCAGTCGTCTCCCTTTAGATCTATCTCTGTTTTTATTACGACAACGACGACGGTCTCTGACTTTTCCTTTTAATCTCTCCTTGTCCTTGCCTCGTGAACGCATACTTTTTAATCGGTCTCTTGTTCTCCTTCTGTTCGCATCTTTCTTTCGATTCCTTCTCCTTTTCTTTATGGAGGGTTCCTTCTCTTTAATAGTCTGTCTTTAGATCTATCCCTGTTTTTATTACGACAACGGTCTCTGTCTTTACCTTTCAATCTCTTTTGTCCTTAGCTCGCGAACATCTATCCTTCATATGCTCTTTTGTTCTTCTTCTGCCTGTCGCATCTTTCCTTCGATTCCTCCTCCTTTCCTCCATAGTTGTCCTCTCTAGAGTGTTCCTTCTCTTCAATTTTCTTTAAATCCATCGCTATTTTTATCGTGTAAATGATCTTTATCTATTTCTGTTGTACACCTTTCCTTCGATCATTTCTCCTTTTCTTTACAGTCATTCTTCTCTCTAGAGTGCCGTTTTCTTCAGTCGTCTCCCTTTAGATCTATCTCTGTTTTTATTACGACAACGGTCTCTGTTTTACCTTTCAAACTTTCTTTGTCGCTAGCTCGTGAACATCTATCCTTTAATTGCTCTTGTGTTCTACTTCTGCCTGTCGCATCTTTCCTTCGATTCCTTCTCCTTTCCTTTACGGTCGTCCTCTCTGAAGTGTTCCTTTTCTTCAATTTTCTGTACCTGTTTTTATAGTGAAACCAATCAATGATCAGAGACTTTCTCGAACGTGAGTGCAATCTTTCCTTCGATTCCTTCTCCTTTCCTTTCCTTTACGGGTGTCCTCTCTGAAGTGTTCCTTTTCTTCGATTTTCTTTAGATCTGTACCTGCTTTTATCGTGAAACCAAGCAATGATCAGAGACTTTCTTGAACGTGAGTGCAAAATTTCTTTCGATTCCTTCTCCTTTCCTTTCCTTTACGGGTGTCCTCTCTGAAGTGTTCCTTTTCTTCAATTTTCTGTACCTGTTTTTATAGTGAAACCAAGCAATGATCAGAGACTTTCTTGAACGTGAGTGCGTCTTGATTTGCTGTGTATGTATATGTAGTCTAACCATGGGATGTTTGAAAGTGGGTTGCAATTGGAAAAAAATTTGCCTTTTCCATAAAGTTCACATCTTTCCCACTTCGCTTAAATTTTTGAATTATTCTCTTTGCTTGCTTGATCTTCCCAATTAATTGGGCATGTTTCATTGATTCTATTTCAGTTCTCATTCTTGTAATTTGCTGAGGTGTGCCTTGGTAATTGTTTTCGTCAATTTAAATCTCGATGAGCGATATACTGCCGAGACGTACCTTAATGAAACTGTGCTCACATCACATCCCAATTATAATAAATTTGATCAGAACCGGATTAATTCGGGGCTAAGGAGGGATGGATTAGTTAGTTGAGTACAGAAGGATCCCGTCTCGCCTCGCCTATGACGAATGCAATCGCCCTCGCTGTCGCATGTTCGCCCCCGGCGTCTAATTTTATACGAGGAAGGAAGCAGCATTTGAACACTGGTATTATTAGACGCGTTATTTATTAGTTTATTACCGTTAGTTCCTATAACTGGAAAAAGGGGATGGGTGTTTACAATTTTAGAAATAGTTCCGAAAGAGAAAGAGAGGAGAGAAAAAAAGGCATAAATTTCATAGGGCGGCGGCGGCGTCGGCGGCGTATCAACCTCCGGTGAACGCTGGCCAAAGTGGCTTTTATTTATTCCGCGCTGGTTTTATTTATAAGTGTAATAGTCGATAATGCGGAAGAATTTGCGTTAATTTGTCGTATGAATTCACGACAAGTATTTCCCAGTGTGAGCGGACAGGCGTCACTGTCTACTAATTTTATCAATGCGGCTGGTTTTGAAATTTATAAAACATGGAAAAAAAATACTCTCCAGGCGAAAAGATGTTTGAAAATGCACCCACCCATTTTGAAAGAAAATATTCACAGTTGTGACTACAGACATAATGAGTTCTATTTTAAGTTAAATTGATTCTACTGATTTGGATGGTCGCATAGTAGAATTCTGCAAATGTTCTAACATATGCTTGCGTCATATGCATTTCTAATTATGATTTGATTTATTTCACCACGTTCAATGCACGGTCACGCAAACCAGAATATATACGCACTACAAATAAAGCAAAACCTAAGCAAACAATAATAATCGATAACGATATCCCAATATGAGTCGCAGTTCAGTTGTTAACAAATGAAGGGAGCCCATATGTGAGACAATACACACAGGTTTCCCTTAATGCCCGCCAACCCCTGCTAAGTGAATCCCCCAATTTCTGAGTTGATTACGCGAAGCCAGACTGCTTTTGTTCCATTTCGTTCTTCTATTACGTTTAGTATGACGATTGTTTTCCTCCTTGTTTTTATTTTTTTCGTTTTGGTTTTTGTTCCTCCGCGATCGCATCCTTATCGCCTAAATTGAGGAGTCGGAGGAGGGGGAGAAGAAAACTGTCACTCCGGAAAAAAACAAAACTGTAACTGAACGTCCGAATCATTTCTATTTTCATTCCGGAAATCGGGCATTGGAAGTAATTTAATCCTTACGAAATGATGTCATAAGCCACGTGACCGCCCTTATGTAAACTTCGAATTACACCCCTTAGGGGCGATTTTCATGGTACAATCATTGCCTAAAGATGGGAGGGCGATATTTTAATTGACTATTGTTAGCGAGTCTGTTTTGCAAATTCGCTTGGGACAATTACTAGATTTAATCGGCGACATTTTTGGGATGTTTCGAATCATCTTCCTAAGTTTCAAAACGAAGTCAAAATTGACTTTATGGCGTTGTGTCAAACGCCTTTCATTTGAGTATCTTAAGTCTCGTGTTACTTCCTGTTGTCTGAACCTGATTTATCCCCCCCCCATCCCTCAGTTCAACTTCAATCAAAGTCCAATAAAAAGAAACTGAATCTATGAATCACTTCATTTTATGTGTTGCGTTGCGTCTTTATTTTCTGCAATTCTTCTTTTTAAGTACCTTGAATTCATTTTCTAATAATTTATTATTGCCTGTGCTTTCACGTTAATAATAATTATATTTATTATTTAGAGTTGCGCGAGTTCATTTCATTTTTTTTTTATTTTAATAAAATGACAATTGGTCATTTAATTTAATTCTGTATTACTTAATTTACGGCTTCATTTATTCTCTTGGTTTATTATTATTTATTGATTTATTTATTATTTAATTTATTAATTCAGTTCATTTAATAATGCTTGATAACATCGACTGTGTTTGTTTAAATTTCCCACCAAATAGGTTTGAATCTGATTGGAGTTTACAGCACAGGCTCGTACTCCAGACACATCCAATCACGACCTTTATTTGGACGGGCTGCGTTCAGAAACTACACTCTGAATTCACACTTGGATAGTAACTGTTTGTCTATTTCAATTTATTTATTTATTTTTCTTTTGATAAAGTTTCATATTTATTTAATGCCTAACAACACCGACCAAATTATTTCTTGAAAATTTATTTTTCTTATTATATTATTTATGTATCTATTTTGTTTACATTTTTGGCGAAATTCTTTTGAAGCTGATTGGAGTTTACAACATCGGTTTCTTTCCTTCAATCACACGAACGTTGCAGCCATATTTGCACGGGCTGCGTTCAGAAACTACACTCTGAATTCACTCTTGGATAGTGAGTGTTTGTCTATTTCAATTTATTTTTTATTTTTCTTTTGATAAAGTTTCATATTTATTTATTGCTTAACATCATCGACCAAATTATTTCTTGAAAATTTATTTTTCTTATTATATGATTTATTTATCTATTTTGTTTACATTTTTGGCGAAATACTTTTGAAGCTGATTGGAATTTACAACATCGGTTTCTTTCCTTCAATCACACGAACGTTGCAGCCATATTTGCACGGGCTGCGTTCAGAAACTACACTCTGAATTCACTCTTGGATGGTGAGTGTTTGTCTATTTCAATTTATTTATTTATTTTTCTTTTGATAAAGTTTCATATTTATTTATTGCCTAACATCATCGACCAAATTATTTCTTGAAAATTTATTTTTCTTATTATATTATTTACGTATCTATTTTGTTTACATTTTTGGCGAAATACTTTTGAAGCTGATTGGAGTTTACAACATCGGTTTCTTTCCTTCAATCACACGAACGTTGCAGCCATATTTGCACGGGCTGCGTTCAGAAACTATACTCTGAGTTCATGAATGTTCCTCTATTTCATTTCTTAGAATTAATTTTACAGCTTCGATTTTATTATCAGACTTTTACAAACATGTTTGCGTGGGTTGTGTTCAAAAACTACATTCAGTTCACTCCTGAATAGTAAATGCTTGCCCATTTATTTATTTAATAATTAAATTAAATTTGTGACAATTTCATTTATTGCCTGACATCGAGCGGGCTATTTCTCGATGGTTGTTTATTCTATTCTGCTTAAATTTTCCGCGAAATATCTTTGAATCTGATTGGCGATTGTAATAAGCGCCCCTCCTCCTGCCACGCCCTATCATGATCTTTGCCCACGGATACGTTCAGAAATTTCACTTGTGGAAACTATTGCAACAAACTCTTTCTTCTTTCAAATTTTTTGATAAACAAAAGCAAGTTCTTGTTTAATTTTTGAAATTTTTTTAATGTTCCCGCGAATTTATACATAGGCCCCTCCAAAAAGCCCAATTATTTTTATTTTTTTTTTTGTAAAATTGCGAGCTTGCGTTTTAATACTTATTCGTGACTTTGACAGCCCTTTTAATTTGGCGTTAATAATAAACGTGCGATCGAAACTATTTTTCTTTAATTGCAGGAAAATGGGATTACCGATTATCTTGCAGCTGAGGTTATGTTTATTTAACAACCAACGTCTAATCCGCCATTGCAGTCATTGGTTTATTTCACAATTACCAGATTTGACAGCTCACTGAATTCAATGGTAATAATTACCATACTACTGAAACTAATTAAAAAAAAATGTAGGTAATTATTACCGATTATCATATTCTGTTTTATCGACGTGTCATTCTACAATTGTTATTGTTGGTTATGTTTATTTAACAACCAACATCTAAGCTGGCATTTCAAATACAGAATTCAAATTGCCAGATTTGACAGTTCATTGAAATCGGCATTAACATAACCACAGGATCGAAACTATTTTGTTTTTTTAATTACCGACTATCATATTTTGTTTTATGGACGTCTGGTCTTACAATTGAGGTTATGTTTCATTTACCAACCAACGTCTAATCTGTCATTGCAGATATTGAATCCAGAGTTGCCAAATTTATTGATTTATCGTCATTTGTGCGATTTTTAACAAAATCTCTCGGTTTCCCAAAGAAACTGCGCTAGCTGACGATTTTTCTTTTGTCTTTCAAGTGTGTTCACCCCGTAGATTTTGTGCGAAACAAAGGAATTCCCAAATAACATAGCTGTCGATTTTGAAACGGCAGGTCGTGTTTAATTGTGCGTAAGTCGTATGAATATTAAAATTTCGCCTAACAATGGGAAAACGTGGAACGCTCTAAGACACTAACCATATCAAGTCGACCATACAGGAACGGCGGAACGCTCCGTATAATTATTCCCACGGCCAGGTCTCAATTCAACAGTTAGCAGTGGTGCATTCTCACGAAGCAGGATGTGACTCGCGGGGGACCCAGGGGTGGTTTCGGATGCTAAAGGGTACCGGAAGGAAGCAGCCACCACAAACTGACGCTACAACCGATCGCTTCACGAACCCGAGCCTTTCAGCTTACCGTCCAGACGTGCACTGATTTAAACCGTGTATAAATTTACCTACATGCAAATAAATTACCTCTGCTTATTCAAAAATGCATTTTAATCAAAAACCAAAACTGAATTAATTAACTAATTAATTAATCCCAAACAACATTTCTTGCGGCAATTCTTTTTTTTGTGTTATTTATTGAAATCGCATGCCTTTCGCAGAGGATGAGGGAAGTTTTGATTTGCTCCTTTCCGTCTCCCAACTACTAAAAACTAAAGAAAAAACAATCGGATAATAAATGTAATATAACATGCTGAAAGGAAGGACTCTCTCTCGAATATGCAACACTGTCATAAAGGGTCTGTTCACCCCTAACCTAGCAAACATAGCTCGCTGGCATTGATTTTTAACATAGGTCGGAACGACGGCTTAATGCAGAGCCTTCCGCCGCAAAACAATCCACCAAGTTAAATAAAATCAATAAGTATATCCTTTAGGAAACAATAAATTTATGACTAAAAGGGTAAAAACCCTAAAAGCCCGCCGCTTTTTACCCCGCACTGATTTGATTGGGCCAAGCACGTATTGCTATGAGAGGTGAACATTTTCTTTTTCTAATATTTTAATTTCATAACAATTTTATGTGCTAAAATATAAACTTCACTTACCATTCTCTTAATGGTATTGATTTTTTTTTAATTTAATTTCTAGGTAGTTGAACATATGTTTTTCGTAGTAACGAGCAATTGTACTTACATAAAATTAAAATTAATTGCACGGATTTGTCGGCATAGCAACAGGCGGCGAAACAGTCGCGTTTTTAACATACAAGATCATGGTACGCGTTAATGATGTAAATTAAGGCAGAAACGAACTGTACAGGTCGTTATTACGCCATCGTTAGGTTAAAGGCAAATGATTTATGCTAAAGAGTGCTCGTTTTCATTGTAGCTTACATCTAATGAAATCTAGAAAATCTTGTTTTATCAGCGGTAATTAAAAATAGCACACAAAAAAAAAATTAATAAAAATGTGACGCACTATTTCTATAATATTTTTGGTTTCTTATACAGGGTGATTCAGAATAAGCGTTCGGATCCGTTGGGAGCGTATTTACTAGGGTCATTCAAGTAGAAATTTGCAAGAAATAAATTTATCAGACATTCCCAAAATCAACCTCCTTTGAGTCCAAAAGTTTGGGTTTCAGTGGACCTCCTGAGCATCCATTGTTTTTAGGCAACAAACTGTCTGTCATTCTGACACAATTTTAGGTCAAATAATTGGCCGCTCGAACTGTCATTAAATTAGTTGAAGTGGACTTCCCGAGTATCCCCTGGGCAACTGTTTCATTGAGAGTAGACAGCGCAGATAAATGAGGATTCAAATTTATGAAATACGGCGATAACGCGATGGCTTACTTTATCAGTACGATGAACATAAGAGACTAGAGCGTACAAAAACCTACTGCATGTTAATTTTTTAAGAAGTGATACGTGCGGCTACCTTATTATCATTATCGAGACATGTCGTAACTACTTACTTTGTCTACAAATATGTTTGGGGGTGGGTTTGGTTTTGAACCTGGGACAACAAACTCGAGGGTAACTGCTGTAAAAGCCACAATAGGAAATCTCGTTCTCTCCGTGTTCGTGTCTAAGATACGGACATAAGTTGTACGGCATGCAAAGACCGACGTCCAGGTTTGGTTGAAAACACGGATAGAATCTATCTGCAAATTAAAAGAAAGAAATGTTTCAAGAAAACATGATTAAAAAGAAAGTATTTGAAGTTGAAGAATTGATTCAAATGACGTGTTTCGGTTTGTAAGTCGTAAAGTCACATACCGGAAGACAATTTGGTTACTACTTAGACTTAATTGTTTATATGAGAAACGTTTGATCAATACAGTGAAGTTAACAACATACTATGAAGGTCAAGGTGATTGGAGATACTTTAGCTATGAATAATGAGCGTAGTTTACAGCGATGTTTATTCGGGATAGAGTAAAATGAAAATGAATTGTGAATAAATTCTTCATGATGTTTTGTTCTACCTCATTTCGATGTAAATAAAATTAAATGACGAAGGAACAGATGTAAATTTTGAATTGCTCCTCCATTTTTTTGACTATTACCCTAATGAACACAATGTTACTTTCTTAAGTTCACGATCGTGATCCGATATACTCTTTATATGCAGATTTCCATAACAGCCAGAGCTTAAGAGTCTGTCTGTCAACTTGACTCTTTCCTTAAAATTAAAAAAATCCCGGTATCAGATTTTTCTTTACTTGAAACCGTCGCAGTTTCATTACGACTAAGTCTACAATATTTGTGCATTATACATTTTTGACTTAAAATAACTTACGACGGTAATATTTTGTGGGACATGCTGTATATCGAGAATACAAAGCAAGTCCACATCGCGCCTTATTATTGTGTAAAGCACTATATTTAGGATAGTCTAATTCGCAAGTCATTCCTTGCCTGTCCTTCTGAAGATGGCCTCGGCACTGAGACCGAAACATTATCAATTTACTTCTGAGACACATCCAAATTTTTGAACTTTGTCGATGCAAAAAAATCGAACTTTTTGATATTCCTTAATAAATTTTTTATTTGAATCAAATGGCGAGCTTTATCAAGTCGCACACATCAAACTAACTTGCGCAAGTATTAACCAGCAGAGAAAAGATTTTTTTTATATAAAAACTCAAAAACTAATTGATGGTGGGCGTGCTAAAAGAATTATAACATACACCTTTTTACTCAGACGAGAAGCTACGGTGTCGTGTTGCAGTTTTTCTGAAATCCATACACATTCTAGACGGCCCAACTGATACCAGAGAGCTTAAAGCGAATAAGCTTTTTCAATTAGTTTCAACATATTATTTTAGTTGAATCGTTGAGACTTGACAATTACTTTTTTATTTTGAAAAAGCAGAGTATTAATTAAAATTGACGGCCCAAGTTTAGTAACGCCCTGTATTATACACGTTAGTAAAAGTAAAAGCAGAAGGAAAACAAATTAAATTTGCGATAACTTTTTTCCTTTGTGTTTATAATTTCGGTGTTTGTAATTGTCTTTATCTCCTCATTCTAGTAACATATGCTATTTACAAAAAAAATAGCAAAATATGGCCTTGAAAGAAGATGAAAACAACAGTGACATCTTTCGTTTGTGTTTATAACGACATTTGTGATCGTCGTTCACGAAAACAAATTTTTATCAGGATTTCTATCTCCTCGTTCTACACAGCAACTTTTTTGGCGCCCTCTGTGGAGCTATTGACAAAAATACCCAGCAATGTATGGCCTTGAAAGAAGGCAAAAAGAACAGTCATATTCTTTCCTTTGTGTTTGTAACTTCGGTGTTTGTGATCGTCGTTCACGAAAACTAATTTTTGTCAGGATTTCTATCTCCTCGTTCTACACAGCAACTTTTGGCGCCCACTGTGGAGCTAATGACGAAAAAAGCCAGCAATATATGGCCTTGAAAGAAGGCAAAAAGGACAGTCACATCCTTTCTTTTGTGTTTGTAACTTCGGTGTTTGTGATCGTCGTTCACGAAAACTAATTTTTATCAGGATTTCTATCTCCTCGTTCTACACAGCAACTTTTGGCGCCCACTGTGGAGCTAATGACGAAAAAAGCCAGCAATATATGGCCTTGAAAGAAGGCAAAAAGGACAGTCACATCCTTTCTTTTGTGTTTATAACTTCGGTGTTTGTGATCGTCGTTCACGAAAACTAATTTTTATCAGGATTTCTATCTCCTCGTTCTACACAGCAACTTTTGGCGCCCACTGTGGAGCTAATGACGAAAAAAGCCAGCAATACATGGCCTTGAAAGAAGGCAAAAAGAACAGTCATATTCTTTCCTTTGTGTTTGTAACTTCGGTGTTTGTGATCGTCGTTCACGAAAACTAATTTTTATCAGGATTTCTATCTCCTCGTTCTACACAGCAACTTTTGGCGCCCTCTGTGGAGCTAATGACGAAAAAAAGCCAGCAATATATGGCCTTGAAAGAAGGCAAAAAGGACGTTCACATCCTTTCCTTTGTGTTTGAAACTTCGGTGTTTGTGATCGTCGTTCACGAAAACAAATTTTTATCATGATTTCTATCTCCTCGTTCTACACAGCAAGTTTTTGCGCCCACTGTGGAGCAAATAACGAAAAAAGCCAGTAATATATGGCCTTGAAAGAAGGCAAAAAGGACAGTCACATCCTTTCCTTTGTGTTTGTAACTTCGGTGTTTGTGATCGTCGTTCACGAAAACAGATTTTTATCATGATTTCTATCTCCTCGTTCTACACACTAACTTTTGGCGCCCACTGTGGAGCTGTTGACAAGAAAACCCAGCAATGTATGGCCTTGAAAGAAGGCAAAAAGGACAGTCAAATCCTTTCTTTTTTGTGTTTATAACTTCGGTGTTTGTGATCGTCGTTCACGAAACAGCTATACAGCTATACAGTAACAAATATTTTGTAATACTATCAATTAATTAGGAGGTACTATTAAGAGTTATAGTAGCGATACTTTAAATAGCTTCAAATGTCGAATAATCATCTACCTAAATCATGATACCCACAAACAAAATTTGGTAAATGAGACAAGGTAATAAAGTCCTCAGACTCAAATAACACAGGCCGTGATCAGAAACGGGATGTACAAAGTACTGATCATCAATAGTACAATTCAAACAGTATGAAGAAGTACTTCCTCAACAAAAAATAAACTACAAGCCAAGTGCTGGAACTGATGTCAAACAATCAACTTCTGGAATGAAAGATGGAAAGCTACTGAGAGTATAACACATGCTTTACTTCATTGCATTTACTACAGTAGGTATATACAAATGAAAAATTCAAATAGTACGAAGAAGTACTTTCTCAAAAAATAAAATACATGCGAGATACAGTCACCGAAGTCAAACAATCAACTTCTGGAACAAAAGATGGAAAATTACAGGCGGTATAACACACGCTTTACTTTCCTTAATTTACTTTAGTATTCGAATCAAATTTAAATTATAAGATAAAGTTAATAGACAAGAATAAAACGCCTAATCGAGCTAAATCTATGTATATAGTGCATTAAATAGTATATTAAATTATTTCATACATGGCATTCATTTCTAACAATTGTTTGACAATATACAAACGTATACTCGTCGAGGTCACGAGTTTTGGTTGTTGTTTATTGCCGCGAGCGGATTAAGAAATTCAATTAAAGAAAAAAGTGAGCATGAGGCTCCCCATATTGGACCATTAACACACGCCGCTTGCATACGTGATGCAGCCAAGTGAATTACCCGAATACGCACACAAGTAAATCAAGTGTTCCAAGGGCAGCTATAGGACGCGACGTAATCACATGAACTTATGTAATAAAATGATTGCTAACATGTGCGAATGTTGTGACACGACAATGCATCAATTCATTAGGTATTTATTAATGCATAAGTAGTATCCTTGCACGCCATATTAACTTCTAATTACATGGTAAACTTTATTTGTGTGCATTATAAATGTGTACAAGCGAGTATCATATGTATATCAGTAAACTGTTGAACAACGTTTAATTTAATCAAATATTTTTAATTGATGTAGAGTTTTAAGTCATTTTTCATGTGGCTTTCATTCTTTTACTTAGAGTATCATCACTTTTTTACACGTATATACTACCCACTGATCCTCAACGGATGTATATCATGCAATCATACACTTTTACCATGTACCAAATACACAGGATAACCTAAAGTAGAAAACATTTAAGTATGTAGGTATTGTTTTGTTTGAAACTATATACAAACATGCCAGTATCTCTTATAGTATCTTCATTATAGTAAACTTTTCAATAACTCTAAACGAACAGTTTGTTTGCTATGTACAAAAAGAATATGTAAATTGGTAGAACTGAAAGCAGCGATAATTTTAGAAAATTGTATTTAAGTAATAAGATTAAATATCTAATACCTAATATGATTTTTCATGTGATCAGTATCAAATAACATCAAGTCCCGACATAAAAATAAAACAAACTAATGCCTTACCACTTTCAAATAAACTTGTTCATGAAGGCTGCTTCTAATATAAGAGCAGTTTACGCGGTGATAGCGTCACGTGACCTTTAATTAGCCGGTGAGCAAGAGCACAAGGGCGGGCTCGGGGTTGCAGGTCACGCCAGCCCTCCGGGACATCCCCCGCGTGGAGTTTCGTGATCGATACTAGCGCCGTATTCCACACTTGGTTATCAAGATACCGATACTGGCAACTACTAGGATTAGGAGTGTGTAAAATTGGAAGAAGTTACGTAATACCGTCGGGGTCGGGATTGATTTTATTGAAATACTGACGCGATTAGTTTCGAATCAGTCCAGTTCTTGTTTTTTTTTTTTGGCGGTGAAATTGTTTCCAAATGAAGAAAGCTCCGGCGAAGGTCGCGCAGATCAACTTTCTACTGCGGGACTTTTTTCTAATCAAAATTCATTACCGTGGCTAAATTGAATTAATTTTCTCTTCTTAGCGTACTTAACGTTTAGCAAGTTTAAAAGCAGGAAGCAAAGAAGTGCGACAAAATATTTTACGGGATAAAGCAGCGCTGAGACCTGAAACTTAAGCACAAACGCGATAGTTTCAAGAGTTCAGAGAAGAAGTTTCTGTTTTACTGCTGCAAATTAAATATTAAATATAAATTTACTATTTCATCGCTATTATTTCTAAACCAGTTGCTTAATAAAGTTTTTTTTTTGTCCAACTACAGGTTACAGTAAAAAAAAATACACATACCCTGCATACTGGGTGTCATAACTTTCATGTAAATCTGATTTTCATTTTAGGAAAAACTTTTTTTGCAACAGTCACAAAAAATATGAACGATTTTTGGGCATCTGTTGCCATGGCAACCATCAAATATCACAGTTGGCTCATATTTTTTATGACCTTGAATGAAAGCACCGAATGGTCATAATGCTGTTCACACTGACCGCCGATGTACTAATAAAGAATTTAATTTAATTTAACCGAATATCTGAAAATACTCCTGAGGAGAGTCATGAATAACCATAAAAGAAAGGAAGAGGAAAGAATAATTAAGTCACATTGAGTACATTTTCAAATGATATAGCTTTACAGTTTCCTTTTTTTTTAAGTTCACTTGGTTTGAGTTGAGTGGTTGGGACTTAATTACAATTTATTTCATAAAGTTTTTGAGTTTTAAATTTTAAGTTCTGAAGTTCAATTTTTTGAGTTGTTTTCACGATTTCATTTTGTTTTTAATTTTTCCCGGTGTGTTGAGTTACGTTAGGTCGTTCTTCAAATAGGTCAGACTTAATTATTTATTAAGTTTACATGTTGCAATAATTTTCTTCTTGTAACTTTCTTTTAGCTTCTTTGCTTGATAGGGCAGAGCCAATTTGAGTTGATTTAGGATTGCATCGCTTGAGTTATACTTATTACAACAGTCGAGTGTTTTTCGATTTTTAAATTTTTTGTTTTAGAATTTTGGTTTTAATTTCTTTTGCGTTAAGTTGAGTTAGACCTAATTCCAAGAGAGTTATTTTTTAGGTTTCGTTTTTTAAATATTTTAAGTTTTCAATTTCATTCTTTTATTTAAGTTTTTTTGAGTTGAGTTGTTGGTCGAACTTGAAATGTGTTTGGACCTAATTTTCATTAATTGTTAATTTCCTTAGTTATGATTTTTTTTTTTTAATTTATAATTTCTTTCTTTTACTTTCTTTCAATTGAAAAAACTAAGTTAAGTGCCTTGTTTGAGCAGGGTCGGGTTTAAATGACATTCAATTTTAATTTTTTTTCTGTTTCAGTTTTCTCAGTGGAGTTGTTTGGCCTTGAAATCTGTTAATCTGACTTAATTTTCTTAATTTTTAATGAATTTTGTTTAAATTAGTTAAAAAAGTCTCTTTTAATTTCTTTGCTTCGTTTGGGTAGGGTCTGATTGACTTGGGATTGCTTTGTTTAAGTTGGGCTTAATTTATTAGAATTGAGTATCTTTTTTTATGTTTGTTTTACCGTGGTTTAAACTTTTTGAGTTTAAATTCTCTTGCGTTGAGTCGGATTGGGTCAGACTTAATTCTAACAGAGTTAATTCAATCAAAATTAATTAATTAATAAATTATATATTAATTAATTGATTTAAGGTTTTGAAATTCAATCTTTTAGTTTTCTTTTGAATTTTAATATGTATTTTCTTCGTGTGAATAGAATCGATTTAGGTCGGACTTAATTACTCGCAACCGAGTATTTTTTTTTTTAATTTTGAAATTCAAGATTCTTCAATTTTCTTTTTTTGAGAGTATTATTTATTTTGATTAAAGAAAAAATGATGGACTTTTTAACAAATGCAGGAAACAATAAAAAACTATTTGAATATACGAAAACATTTCAACTTACTTTACTTTGACGTTAAAAATAAATTAAAGGCAAGAACAAAATACATTCGAAATCCAATCGAATTACGACTTTCTTCTTGAGGAAAAACAGTAGAGTAAAACAAAAATATGAAAATACAATCGATGGTAGAAAAGTAAACGTTTTGATTAGTTTTTTTTTTGTTCAAAAAAAAGGCAGGACTGGATCGTTATGAATTTTGTTTTTTTTTTTCAAAAACAGCGTTTTAAAAAAATTAAAAAAATTCCTTTGCACTTATTGTTTGATAAAGAAGAACGCGATGACTTTTGGTCTTGATGGACATTGCTAATTTGACGAGAGTTATTACAGAAGAAGGACATCACTAAACCAAATAAAAAAATAACTAAATATCAGACTTAGGCCGGGCTGCATAAAACTTTTAACTCAGGATTAAATTTTACCTTAAGTTTGCATGTGACAGACATGATGATATACGGTATTATGTATGTCACATTCTTATTAAAGTTCACCCTAAGTTAGCATGTGACAGACATGATGATATACCGCATTATGAATGTCACATTATAAGTTAAGCTTAAATTTAATCCTGGCTTAAATGTTTTGAGCTGCAATTTAAGCAGTCTGCTAAAATTTGTTTGAAAATCAACAGAAAATCATCAGATCTGGTGACAAAATCACTTAATTGGGCAGTGATAACATTTGACGTTTTTTTTTTTTTTTGGTAGTAAAGATTGAATTCCAAGAAGACCTCGTCGTCCCAGTCTAGGATGAGTTCTCCTCTTCGAGAAGTTTCTTTCGAGGTGGCCAAGGTGTCGCTAGTATTTTTTTTTTGTGAGCCTTTGATAATAAATCGATAATATGAATTACATAAATAGGATGCACTATAATTTTTTTTTTCATTTTAATATTTTTTTCTTCTCTTCTAATTTTCCACATCTTTCGAAGTCAACGTCTCATTTTCTTCAATCGATATTTCACGACTCCTCTTTTGAAAATTACGTTAAGTTTCTCTCATCCGTTTATTTATTTAAGAATTCTATTTTCTAAATTCTACGTTTCGGCAGTAGGAACCGTCCTTTTTTGCATATTAATGAAAAAAAAAGAACATTATTAATTAATAATTTGTTATTACGTACGCAATGTTCTAATGATTGTATAAAACTAATGCCTTCCAATGCATTAAACAAACGATACGGGCAAATTTTATAACGCAATCAATGCTTGGGTAGGGTCTGATTGACTTGGGATTGCTTTGTTTAAGTTGGGTTTAATTTATTAGAATTGAGAATCTTTTTTTATGTTTGTTTTACCGTGGTTTAAACTTTTTGAGTTTAAATTCTCTTGCGTTGAGTCGGATTGGGTCAGACTTAATTCTAACAGAGTTAATTCAATCAAAATTAATTAATTAATAAATTATATATTAATTAATTGATTTAAGGTTTTGAAATTCAATCTTTTAGTTTTCTTTTGAATTTTAATATGTATTTTCTTCGTATGAATAGAATCGATTTAGGTCGGACTTAATTACTCGCAACCGAGTATTTTTTTTTTTAATTTTGAAATTCAAGATTCTTCAATTTTCTTTTTTTGAGAGTATTATTTATTTTGATTAAAGAAAAAATGATGGACTTTTTAACAAATGCAGGAAACAATAAAAAACTATTTGAATATACGAAAACATTTCAACTTACTTTACTTTGACGTTAAAAATAAATTAAAGGCAAGAACAAAATACATTCGAAATCCAATCGAATTACGACTTTCTTCTTGAGGAAAAACAGTAGAGTAAAACAAAAATATGAAAATACAATCGATGGTAGAAAAGTAAACGTTTTTGATTAGTTTTTTTTTTGTTCAAAAAAGAAAGGCAGGACTAGATCGTTATTAATTTTGTTTTTTTTTTCAAAAACAGCGTTTTAAAAAAAATTTAAAAATTCGTTGCACTTATTGTTTGATAAAGAAGAACGCGATGATTTTTGGTCTTGACGGACATTGCTAATTTGACAAGAGTTATTACAGAACGAAGAACATTACTAAACCAAATAAAAAAATAACTAAATATCAGACTTAGGCAGGGCTGCATAAAAAATTTAACATAGTATTAAATTTTATCCTAAGTTAGCATGTGACAGACATGATGATCTAGGAGCGGATGACCTGAGGTTTTACTTAAGGTTATTCAAACCGCAATCATTATATTAAAATTATTTTTATGGAATCTTGTAAGTAAATTTATTGTATATTATATGTACATTCATTCAACGACTTATAAGGTCTCGTGCCATGCAAATCGCCTGCATTCGTCATCAAAAACCTCAATTCCGCCGCTCACTGATGATGATATACCACATTATGTATGTCACATTATAAGGTAGGCTTAAATTTAATCCTGGCTTAAATGTTTTGAGGTACAATTTAAGCAGTCTACTAAAATTTGTTTGAAAATTCAACAGAAAATCATCAGATCTGGTGACAAAATCACTTAATTGGGCAGTGATAACATTTGACGTTTTTTTTTTGGTAGTAAAGATTGAATTCCAAGAAGACCTCGTTGTCCCAGTCTAGGATAAGTTCCCCTCTTCGAGAAGTTTCTTTCGAGGTGGACAAGGTGTCGCTAGTATTTTTTTTTTGTGAGTCTTTGATAATAAATCGATAATATGAATTACATAAATAGGATGCACTATAATTTTTTTTTCATTTTAATATTTTTTTCTTCTCTTCTAATTTTCCACATCTTTCGAAGTCAACGTCTCATTTTCTTCAATCGATATTTCACGACTCCTCTTTTCAAAATTACGTTAAGTTTCTCTCCTTCGTTTATTTATTTAAGAATTTTATTTTCTAAATTCTACATTTTGGCAGTAGGAACCGTCCTCTTTTGCATATTAATGAAAAAAAAGAACATTATTAATTAATAATTTGTTATTACGTATGCAATGTTCTAATGATTGTATAAAACTAATGCCTTCAAATGCATTAAACAAACAATACGGGCAAATTTTATAACGCAATCAATGCTTAATCACGATAGAAAAGGTGCCGGAAGTGTGACCGAGTGGGTGGTGGCGCTAGGTGGCGCCAGCTCTGCCGTCGCGACGCTGCACTGCGCCCGTGCCTTCCACAGCAGCTTCTTACCACACACACACACACACACACACACACACAGAACAAATCATGTATGGCGAAAAGTTTATTCAATTATTTGCGTCGCCTAAACGACTTTCGTTAACGCGACCGTCAGAGAATCATTTATTGCAAACACAAATAACAAAGTGTGCTTGTATACAGGGTGAGGAAAATTAATTTGAAAAGACAGACAAATTAACAAAACTTAGATTTGGTATGGTTGGTATTATAAAACTCCAATATAAAAAAGAGAAAGGCACATGCTTATATACAGGGTGATGAAAATTACTTTGAAAAGAAAGACAAATTAACAAAACTTAGATTTGGTATGGTTGGTATTATAAAACTCCAAATTAAAAAAAATGAAGGCACATGCTTATATACAGGGTGATGAAAATTACTTTGAAAATATCTACACGCTTATACAAAGCTGCAATTAATAAAAAAAAAGATATACAGACAGGGTGTTTTGTATTTTAAACAACCAAGTGAATAGAGCGGTCTGGAAAACCATAAAACTTGGAAACAGCGGCGATATATGGGGTGGAGATACCATGAATGAATACATAGATAGAATAAACAAATAATATTCAATTTCAGAGTAAGTTCAGTTTCAAATCAATTTTTAATATGTTTAATAACATTAATACAAATAAATTATACGACTGGGTAATAAATATAGTGGTTATTAGCGGTCGACGTAATTGATATATTTATAAATAAATGCGCGTATTGTATATTTCCTCTTTCTCTGTCTATGACATGGCTGTTGAAAACTAATAATAATAACAATAATAATAAATATTACGTCCATTATGTAATCGCATAATATTAAAGAAAAACAAAAATATAAATATTACTAACGACAAAGCGACGTTAATTATTTTTCCGTATTAGTTTATTCTAAACTGAATATAATCGACCTGCAGGTCACACTTTATCGCATCTAATAACGTCACGAAAATAATAGCCAGTAGCTGACATCTTAATGTAAGATTTAATTTCTTACACTAGTCGTTTGATCTGATTATTTCGTTGTTCTGTATGCACCAATTTGATTTAATACATTCCGTGTTGGTCAAAAACGCCACCACTTTTGACCCCTCAGGTCTTTCCTTATCACAGTCATACCCAGTATAATGATTTTAATTAAACAATTTATTTATTTTTTTTAATCTGGAGAGAGACTTTGCTGCGTAGTACAATTCATTACATGTGTATACTACACAAAACACATACAATAATTCTTTGTGATTGAACTTCAAAAAAAAAAAAGAGTACGTTCGAGTATATTTGGCGTAGTATGCGTCACCGATGTCGCCAGCTGCCTGGCGGGTGACGAGCAGATGATTTAGGGTGCTTACCCTCCTCCGTTCTAGAACAGCTCCATTCTCTGTACCCTTGCATTTGCACTACACCCCGCAAACGGGGATATCCGCACTTATCAGCATGTTAACTCTCCGTCGCGCCCTTATTTTCCCGCACGTGGAAAATCGCCTCTCCTATCTGCCTCACGGCGAACTTCCATCCGAACGAGTCGGCGTGCGGGAAATTCCAAGGGAAATTCGTTTTCCAGAAGTGACTATGATTTCATTTGCTTCCGAGGAGATGATTTGCACTTGTATTGTCGATTTTATAACCCTAAATTTACATTAAAAGATTATAAACGTTTTAGATTAATAAATTTGCGCGCAGATATTAAACGAATTTGCATAAAAAACATTTACGTTACGCGTTGCGTAATAGCAACAATAATTCATTGCGGTAAATCCACTGAGTAGTTTCAACAACAACAAAACAAGAGAAAAACAGAGTTTCCTCAAGAAATCTCATCCTCTTGTTCGATTTCTATTTTCCTTCATCTTTGTCTACTCTCTTCCTTCGTTATACCTTTTTCTCCTCGTCCCACTTCTGATTAGACTACTTGAGTTAGCCTCCATTAGATTAGATTAGACTAAAAGAGAAGTAGATTAACAGATTTATGACAAGACCTTAAGACCCAACAACCCTAAAAGTTAAATGAGGCACAGAGAAGAACAGTTGCCCGTCTTCTAACTTTCAGAGTTGCTAGGCTTTCCTTCACTTTCCCATTTCCTTATTTACTCTTCTCTGCGCCTTCCATATCCTTTGATTTTGTTTTTCTCTTTAGTCATTCAATCTCATTGATCCAGCCCGCTTAATACATTTTGGGATGCACCATCTTATGATACGCTTCTTTTCTTCTCCAACCTAATTTAATTTTCGCGTTTCTCATGTCCTCTCTTCATCTTCCTCTGTAGCTTACAGTTTGCTTTCCCTCTGCCTTTATCTTTCCTTGCTCACTGTATAGAAATTTCCCACTACCCAACTCTAGGATTTGATGCATTCTATGATAATAGTTGGGAGTATTTTCTTTTTTTTCCTCCATCTTCTAATTATACTGCCATCATTCGTGATGTTTTGATAAGCTTAATGATCAGCTTCCTCTCTAACCGTTGTTTTTCTCTTCTAATTAAAAATCATGTTTGCCAACTCCTCCTTCAGCGTAGTCATCTTCCTCCTTTTACTTTTTTTGTCTTTTTCTCTTTATACTGCAACCCTTTTGAAGTCTTGGCAAGCTTAATGGCAACCTACGTGTTTTCTTTCTTTTCTTGCCTTAATTATCATGATTGTCAACTCCTCCTTCAACATGGCCATCTTCCTCTTTTTCTTCCCCGTTTAACCTTGTCCTTGCCTCTTCCTTTACTTGCTTGTTCCATCTAAGTAAGCAAGTCGGTTTAATCTGTTTAACTTGAACAGTCCTCGACTTTTGCGCATGATTCTCTCTTCAACTTTTGCAATGATTTCCCTTCTACGTGACGTGGCTTTCATTTTTCCGCGATGAAGTCCTTCTTTCTTTGCATGAAAAAATAAATTGTTACGCCATTCGATTTTCACTCAAGAATAAGCTCTACTGACTTCATCTTCTACGTAAAAAAATATCCAATTTTCTACTTCTCTACTTCCTTAAAGCAAAATTAGAGCCAATGTGCTTGCGCTCTAATCTAAATGGCTTTAGCCTTCTTATTTCTTGGTCCTTCATCCACACCATCCAATGTTTTTGTGAGCCATATCTTTCTTGTTCTCTATGGTTTTCCTTTCATAACGAACTGCATGATTTTTCAAGTAGTTCAAGAGTTTGTCTGTCCCCTTACTTGAATTTATTTTGCCTCCCAATTTCCAAATCGTTTTCAGTTAATACAATCCAATGGAGCAAAGTGATGAAAATGAAACATCAGAAAATGGTATGTAGAATGTTAGAGGTATTTATAATTGTCCAAGAATTTAAAAACATAAGGAAGAGACTGAAGACAAGATACACAAGAAACCGAATATCAGGGGAAAGTATGCAAAGTACTGAAAGTTTTTTTTATCTGTAGGGGCTTTGGAATCTTAAGTCATTGACTACTTGTGGGAAGGGCTGGGGTGTATTTTTGTGCGTCCATGTATCCGTGGTTTTGTTACTTCGAAACCTCCTCGCTGTTGAAGGGGAAGCAGATTGATTTCTCTCTCCTCAACACTAAGAGTCCCCGAAAATGAAATCGAGCGTGGTTCGAACCCACAAACTCGTGATTGCAAGGCCGGTCCGCTTATCACTTGGATTGTTGAATAAAAATCGATGCAAAAACAAAAATAACTGTAGACAACCAAGCATAAGAAAATATAGTAAAAAAACGATATCAATAAAAAATCAGGAAGATTAAAAATGGTATTGCGCGTCGAATCGTCTTATTCTTCTTTTGACAATTGATCTTTTTGTCAAAGTCCTCTCTCTGGTTATCCTCTCCATATGTCCTATTCTCTGGGCGTAGCCGAAAGTACTCATTTCTGGTTCATATACATTTCCTCTAGTTTGTCTTTCTCCTCCAACCAGCTGCCAGTTTTCTTTCCCTCTGCTTTATTTAATGCAAAAATCTATATTTTTCCGTGTTTTCAGATACATTTTTTAATTTTCAACAATGTATTTCTTCTCCTTCTTCCCTTTTTTCTTCTATTGTTACACCCCGGTGCACAATTTTACTAACCTTCGCAAATTTCGATTCCTTGCCCCCAATTTTTGGTTTATTCTTTTATTTCCACTTCGCGCTTTTTCTCCTCTGACTTTAATTTTCTGATAATTTTGTACAGTTTAGCTAATATCCGCAAGAAGCTAAACATTTTTGTTCCCTCGGATTTTCTATTAAAACTGCAATAACTACTCAAAAATTAGGTTTTAAGGCAACCCTCTAATCGATTCTTCCTTGCGAAATCAATAAACCTTCTTGATTGATTCTGGTGTTTGGAAAATTTGGCGTTTGGCAGCTTGAAGACGCAGGAATTTGCGATCCACTGCCACCGCAACCGTTTCGGTGTGTGGAGCCCTTAAAACTACAATAACTACTCAAAAATTAGGTTTTAAGGCAACCCTCTAATCGATACTTCCTTCCAAAATCAATAAACCTTCTTGATTGATTCTGGTGTTTGGAAAATTTGGCGTTTGGCAGCTTGAAGACGCAGGAATTTGCGATCCACCACCACCGCAACCGTTTCGGTGTGTGGAGCCCTTAAAACTAAAATAACTACTCAAAAATTAGGTTTTAAGGCAACCCTCTAATCGATACTTCCTTCCAAAATCAATAAACCTTCTTGATTGATTCTGGTGTTTGGCAAATTTGGCGTTTGGCAGCTTGAAGACGCAGGAATTTGCGATCCACCACCACCGCAACCGTTTCGGTGTGTGGAGCTCTTAAAACTACAATAACTACTCAAAAATTAGGTTTTAAGGCAACCCTCTAATCGATACTTCCTTCCAAAATCAATAAACTTTCTTGATTGATTCTGGTGTTTGGAAAATTTGGCGTTTGGCAGCTTGAAGACGCAAGAATTTGCGATGCACTGCCACCGCAACTGTTTCGGTGTGTGGAGCCCTTAAAACTACAATAACTACTCAAAAATTAGGTTTTAAGGCAACCCTCTAATCGATACTTCCTTCCAAAATCAATAAACCTTCTTGATTGATTCTGGTGTTCGGAAGATTTGGCGTTTGGCAGCTTGAAGACGCAGGAATTTGCGATCCACCGCCACCGCAACCGTTTGGGTGTGTGGAACCCTTAAATACATATACAAGGTTTCGACTTTATTGCAAAAAGCAATAATTTTATTGAATCGATTGTGACTAACCCTTTCGAACTCAAAACAAAAATTAATAAGAAGCAAGTCAACTGGAAAGTTAACGCCATGTAAGTACATACAACCGAATAATTTCCGTCCACTTGACGGCTTCTCCTCTTTCTCTCTTTTGGATGGTGAGACAACGGCTTGGACGAAGAGGCGAACGCGAACGCAAACATTAATACCCGGGTATTTTTGAAACTCATCGGCATATGTGGCCATCTGCACACGCCGAATTCACCCAAACACGTGCTTTGATATTACGTCATCGGCCACCCGCTATTTGACTCCTTTTTTTCCGAAGGATAGATAACATGACTAATCGATTTTGTGCAGTTGTGGTGGAGGAGGAGGAAGAGGAATAGGAGGTGGAATGCTTACGTACGTTTTAAAACCGAATCAAACGCCTGAGTTCAAGCTTTAATTTTCAACTATAAAAGAAAAAAAATTGACGAAGTTTATTCAAGTAACTACTATACGGGGTGATGCGGTTCTCTTGTAAAAGCTCATAGTTCTTACCTTACTATCAAAGTAAACAATCAACGATTGAAAATTAAGAACGAAGTAAGCAATGCAGTGCTGGTTTTAGGAATTGAATCCCGGTTTTCACAGCCAATAAAAAACTAATAAAACAATTTGAAGAGATGGTACTTCAGCGAAGTAACGCCTTGTCTGAAAGTATAATAAGTAAAAGAGATATTTTCGTATTTATATAAAACAAGTCTTTTACAGAACCTGTTATAAAAAGCAAACAACAAAAAGCCGAAGTGACTTTTCGTGGTTTCCACCGCCTCAAATACTCGAATAATTAAGCTTTCATTAAAGTGCACGTGCTCGTAAATTGATTGACTCGTACGAGCCGATCATAATTAGCATAAAACAGAAACAAAAACGTCCTGTGTAAACGGTTCTGAAAGGAAACAAATGTGTTGTATTGATTAGAGTCAACGCTGAAGGTTGTATCTGTCACAGACATTGATTATTTCAAAGTCCCCCTGCCAGGAGGAGAGTGTAAGAACCACACAGGCGAATATTCATCGATTAAGATAATCCGTGTTAATAAAACCTTGCACGTTTATTATTATTATTATGTACTGAGAAAGGCAGAAAGCGATTATGTACAACCTTCTTAAACAGCAGCTTGCTCTGTCAAACTGATTTCCTAAACACTCCGTAAATAGTGTTTTACAAATTTTGATTGGACAAAAGAACCTTACTTAAGTATAAATTAATATCAGAGTTATTAAGATTAAGTCTTTTTCATTATGAAATAAGGAAGATGTACAATCGGGATTAAAAGTAATGTCATCCCAATAAAAAATTGCAAAAAAAAATTTATAGCAAACAGAATCACTTTTGGGAAGATATTATTTTTAATTCTGATTGTATATGTTTGAAATAAACCAAAGCACAGTAAGTACGATTAAGAAAGCTCACTTTCAAATCGATTGTTAGATCATTCATAGATAAATTTTTTAGATAAGACAGTTAAATGAACCACTGGCCAGTCTCTCTCTCTCGCCCCATAAGTATGCCAATTAAGCATTCGGTTCCGAATTAATAAATACTTCAGTTCCCCCCAATCAAGAAGAAGTCGTCTTGCTCTATTTTATCGGGCGTCTCCGCGCAATAATAGTTTCCTTATTTGGCTGCCTTCGGGGCTTCTCTCTTCACCTTGGCGTACCACTTAACTGTACTGCAAATTAGAATTTACTCGTAAATTATTTGCTCTGCTTTACACCCATTACTCCTGGCATTTTTATTATTGTTAACTACATACCTGCTTTGCATATAAAATGTATTTTTAAATCGGGAATACTGTATACAGGTTGTGTCAGTATATCATGTACTATTCTCTTACAACCATCGCCAGAACCAATAATATGTGATGGCCCTGTAATAACATGTGTTTTTTTTTTAAATGCCATAAGGGCTGGCTGTGAAAAATACATTTCGGGCCATTGCTTGGTTTGTACACGTTTAAGAAGCTACCTCTGACGTTTTGGTAGGGAAATTAATTAAAATGGTACACAGGTAAGCAACAGGTTTATTGAGTGCTAATTGCCCATAATACACTGATCAACTATATTTCCTGTTTTTATTATTACCCCCAAAATGCGTGCGCGCACAAGCGCAATTTAAACCAATAGTACACTTCTTCCCCTTTAAACAGAAAATGGTGCAAATAACAAAAAAGCAAACAACTCGCCTAAAAACGAAACTTAAACCTATTAATTGTATTGCAACCTGCATGGCCTTTTTCGCACACGCTGTGGCCTTACTGGAGTATCCAAAGATGTAGATGGTATATCAGAATTTGAAGATAATGATGAATTGTTTACTTTTAAATTTGATTCGGCATTGTCATTAAGATTTGAATTATTATTTTCTGGTAAACCAACTACTTCTTTGTTAACCGTAACAGAGGGATCTATCAAATTCTGTTCAATATTTTTATTGACTTCAGGTGAATCTTTCGCTATAATTTGGTCAGCGTCGTTTCCACTTAAGTTCAGAATTTGGTAGCGTTACCTCGTATACTTGCCTACCCCAGGTTTTTGAAATAATACCACCTGTCCAGCATGGTTTTGAATATCTGTAGTCCTTAACCAATACATGCTGGCCTGGAGAAAATCTGGATTTTATTTTTCCCCGGTAAAATTTTTTGTTCTTTTTCTGACTGTTTTCTAAATTTTTCTTTATATTGTGTCTTGTTTTATTTTCTCTCCTATGCGTGGATGGATTTATTAAATCTAATCTCGTTCTGAGAGGTCTGCAGAACATAATTCGAGCCGGAGTTTCTCCAGTGCTACAGTGTTCAGTGTTACGATACATTAATAAAAAATTAGATATTTCACGTTGAAAATTTATAGTTTTACATGTATTTAATTGTTTTAGTAAAAAACTTTTTAAAGTTTTAACAAAATTCTCCGCCAAACCATTTGAAGAAGGGTGGTAAGGTGGTGAAGTTACGTGCTTAATATTATTTGACGCTAGAAACTCAGAAAATTCATGATTTGAATTGGGGTCCATTGTCAGAGACCAAAGTTCTCGGAAGTCCAAATCTAGCAAAACAATCCCTTAATTGATTTAAAGTACTTGCTGTTGTAATATTGCTCATTACGTAAACTTCGGGCCATGTTGAAAAAGAATCTATTAAGACCAAAAAACTTTTATTTTGTAAAGGACCTAGAAAATCTACGTGAACTCTTTCCCATGGTTCTGCAGCAACGGGCCAAGGTTTTAAAACATCTTTCGGTGGATTATTTTGGATCTTGGAGCAAACTAAACAGTCCTTGGAAATTTTTTCGATGTCCTTGTTTAGGCTAGGCCACCATACATGAGATCGTGCAAATAACTTCATCTTAATTACTCCCATATGACCAATATGTAATTCTTGCAATATTAAGGATTGAAGTGTTTTGGGTACTCTGAAACCCCATAAAAGAATATCATCTTCGATATTTATTTCATCGCGTCTATGAAAAAATGATTTAATTTCATTCTCCTCGACCGCAGAAGGCCAACCATTCATTACATAGTCATAGATTTTTGTTAAAATCGGGTCATTTTTTATTTCATTTCGAATAGAATCGCAATTTAATGTCAAATTCGTGTTATCCGTAAAATAATTTACGTAATTATATACTTTGTTGCTATATTTGAAATCGTTATCCGTTTTCACTGGAAGTCGAGACAAAAAGTCAGCATAATTATTTTTTGATTTAATGTGAACAATACTGAAATTGTAATTCAATAAAAATAATGCATACCGTTGTAACCTATTTGCAGCCATTATCGGGATGCTATTTTTAGGACCAAATATAGCAACTAACGGTTTATGATCTGTAAATAAATTAAATTTCCTACCGTAAACGTACTGGTGGAATTTTTTTACGCCAAAAACTATTGCTAGAGCTTCCTTATCAATCTGCGAATACCGTCTTTCTGGTGCAGATAAGGTTCGCGACGCGTAAGCAATCGGTCTTTCCATTCCCGATGGGTAAACATGTGACAAAATTGCCCCGAGACCATAATTTGAGGCGTCCACGGTTAAATTTAATTCTAATTTCGGATCATAGTGCACTAAAAAATTTGGTGAAGATAACTGTTCGCGAATTTTATTAAAAGAAATGTCACACTCTCTAGTCCATTTCCACGGTACCTCTTTTTTTATTAACTCATACAGTGGATGCAATACATCGGGCATTGAAGGTAAAAACCGATGATAATAACAAACTGATCCCAAAAAACTTTTTAATTGCGTAACATTTTCCGGAGTCGGTAATTCGCGAATAGCTTTAACTTTTTCGGGACATTTATGTAAACCATTCTTGTCTATTAAGAAACCCAAATAACTTATCGAGTCTTTAAAAAAAGAACATTTATTTTCATTTATAGTGAACCTATTTTTGTTTAGGCGATCAAAAACCTTACTGAGTCTTAACATGTGCTCCTTTTTATTGCCACCTGTAATTAAGATGTCATCCAAAAAAACCATTACTCCGTCAATTCCGCATAACATTTTGTCCATGATCCGTTGAAATTGACTTGGGGCTGAACTTACCCCATACGGTAATCTGCTGTAATAAAATAGCCCCTTATGCGTTGAGATTGTGGTTAACTTTTGCGATTTCTCATCCAGTAAGACTTGTTGATACGCATGACTTAAATCTATTTTGGAAAATTGAACTCCGTTTTTAAGCTGCGCAAATAAGTCATCAATAAGCGGTAAGGGATATTTATCAACTCGCAAATGCCGATTTAAAGTAACTTTGTAGTCACCGCACAATCGAACGGTTTTGTCACCTTTTAAAACCGGAACAATTGGTGTGCCCCATTCACTGTACTCAGTTGGTATTAATATTCCGCAATCAATTAACCGATTAATTTCCTCCTCAACTTTCTTTTTAATAGAGTAAGGTAATGGTCGCGGTTTATAAAATTTTGGAATCGCGTTGTCTTCAAGATATAACGTTAATTTGCCAGTAGTAAACGTGCCCAACTTGTCCGAAAATACATCGGGATACTTCCGTTTAAAAATAATCAATTGGTGATTCGACTGAAGACAAGAAATTTAATTCTTTAAATCCCATGTTAAAAATTGAAATAAAGTCGCGACCTAACAATGGAGGTCCGCCGTTGTTTACCACGTAAAAGTTTATTGGCTTTGTTTTATTGTTAAATGTTAGGTCCATCTGAAGTTTACCTAATGGACAAATTTTATCCCCCAAGTAATTGAATAATTTTAAATTAGTTTCTGACAATGGAACTTCTTTAAAATTGTTTTCCCAATAATCTTTGCAGATTACTGATACCGCCGCGCCTGAATCCAATTCCATCTTATACTCTACATTATTTAAAGAAACATGTAATACAATTAGTTTGGTTCTCTTATCAGACAAATTAAACATTGCCGCGTCAGAATTTATCATATCCAGAATCTGACTCAGAAATTTAAACGTTGTTGAAGTATACATGAATGGTGCTAAGACCTGAATTATATTTTCCATGGCATTTAAAAAAAAAAACACATGTTATAATGAATGGTTCATAAACCATTCATTATAACATGTGTTTTTTTTGAACCATTCATTATAACATGTGTTTTTTTTTAAATGCCATGGAAAATATATTCAGGTCTTAGCACAATTCATGTATACTTCAACAACGTTTAAATTTCTGAGTCAGATTCTCTATATGTCAGATATGATGTACTGGTAGCTTCCTAAACGTGTACAAACCAAGCAATGGCCCGAAATGTATTTTCCACAGCCAGCCCTTATGGCATTTAAAAAAAAAAAAACATGTTATTACAGGGCCATCACATATTATTGGTTCTGGCGATGGATGTAAAAGAGTAGTACATGATATACAAGAACGCTAGAGTAAAAACTATGGTTTTTACTCTAGCGTTCTTGGGAAGAAATAAATATCAACATCATGTCATTGAGGTACCTTCCAGTTTTAGCCAAAATGGACTCTCCTATAGGATTTCACTACTTTTAAGACGATTTACGAGCAAATTTTGAAAATATTCACCCCGATTACTTGTTGTTTTCGTCTTTCTCTGTCCTTTCAATGATGAAACAAAGATTAAAAGCTGTCAGTTTTAGAGGTTATGACCTCTTGGCGCAAGCCCAAATTTATGTGCGCATTAATAAATTTATTGTTTACCACAGCTAATTACTTATAAAGTATTTCGTTTTCATTTAATTTAGAGGAATAATAAAGATCACGACTTATTAATAGATTACTTGATGAAATTGAAGAGTGGCGGCCGAAAATTTATCTATCCACATTCGTATATGCAACATCAAAAGGCCCCGACTGGATTTAAACAAGTCAAAGAGAGCCCGAACGAGATTACTACATGTTGTTTTTTACTTTGTTGTATATTTCAAAACACAAAGCAATTAGTTTTATTCAAAAGACTCGTCATATATGGAGACCAGAGTCGAACGTATGTACTGAAGTGAGCAATAGTCATGTGCATGTATGGTGTCTGGCGCCACTCGAATGTTCCATAGAATCACCATTTTTCAAAGATTTTCTCTTCGTACGCTGGTGCATTGCGTCTTTCTCTGACGTACGCGACAATCGAAGACAATCAAAAGGACGTGAGCGCCGAACGACGATACGGAAAAGACCAACAGCAGACACGTGGGAGGCGATGAGATTACGAACCCAATTAAATATTATATATGATGGTATACGTTTTCACATCGCTCGGCTACCTTCAAATTATATCAGAAACTGTTTTACTTATTATACGCACGATGTGGAATGTTTTACGCCCCAGATGTGGGACGTTCGAATTTATTTCGTTCCGTATTTATAGCTACACTTTCGGCTTTCTAAGGAAATTAAATTGCCTGGCTCCACCAAGTGCCACCAGAAATAGTTCCTAACGTGCTACTGTTACTCTAATTTTACATTAACTTCGTGTTTCTTTGACTGATCTATATTAAAAATTTATTAAATATAAAAAAAGAAGTCATATAAAGCCTTATGAATATTTAGTTCATTAAAAAATAGAATAAAATTTAGTGGACGTTCGATCTTGAAATGTCAAAGCGAGGAGCCATTGGCTGGCTTGACTAGACACTAGTCGAGGAGGGTCTAGGACAATTCGCCATCGCCGATTTGTCGTCGCCAATTCACCGTCGCCGATTCGTCGTAGGTACAATTCACCGCCGGAAAACTCGCCGTCGGTAAATTCGCCGTCGGCGATTAAAGTTTTAAGTCCATGTACATATCCAAATAATAATATACCGATAATTATATGTAAATAAAATAAAGAAGTTAACATAATTAATGGAAAATAAAATAATTTGTTATTAATTAAATGTGATACATAGATAAAGAAACAGATAAAAAAATTTGGTCTTCCAGGAAGTATTTCTTATTCTTCAGGGTGTTCCCTCCAATTCTTCTTTTTTATATTTTCAGATTCTGCTCAAAATCATATTGATTTTCATACCAATCAAAATCACTACACATCAAAAGTCGACTGCTTTCAAAATATTGATTCATGAAAGCTCGTCATTTAAAATTATAAATTGAAAAAGGGGTTCCATTCAAAAAAAAAAATAGAATTATGATTATGTTTACGTACAGCACCAATTCTTTCGTAATTTTGTGCCTTACGGTAGTCGCACTGTAATTAGGAATTTATTTTAACTTGAAATAGAAAAACAATAGTAAAGACCATTTTAATTTACTTGAAACGTACTGAAATTATAGTTATTTTCTTCAATTCGAAGGTATAACTTGGATATTATATAAAATGGCCAGAAAGTGTTTTATCAAGCTAAATAAAGCAGTAACATGGGACGGCGAATTGGGCGGACGGTAAATTGGATCGACGACGAATTGGTTCTATGACGAATTGGCGACGGTGAATCGGCGACGGTGAGTTGGCGACTGCGAATCGTCCCATCCCCAGTCGAGGATGGAGTCATGTTCATCCTCATCTGATAAGCAATATTGGTAGCAAACAGATAACTGAATGCCTGTAGTAACTTCGCCCTCTAATGATAAAATATTTTAAACAACAAAAAACTAGACAAACTTACTGTACACCAATTTTCTGTTTATTTAGAAAGAAAATAAAGATACTAAGACACTGAGTGCAAAGAGGAAGAAATGATGCGGTCATTTCCATGTCACTTCATGTTCAAGTTCCGTTTATATACAATTTGGAAACCGAATTCTATGACACAGCAAATTTACACGATGGTCAAAGTTGATGACAAAAACTGCAGTAGAGATGAATTAATTTGCGTAATCTACACACAAGATAAAACACACTTCTATAGATTATATTGCAAAACATAAATCAACTCCTTCCCAGAAAATAAGTTACATATAATATTAAAATTGAAATGTTAAGAAAACAAAATGTATGCAGAGAACGCAGACGTATAAAGACAAGAATCGTTTTACCAGGTATTGTCTACGTATGTATGTTAATATCATTAAAAATTATTATTTCTAGAAAGTAGATGTCCCAATTTGACCCGGTGACAGTTACCGGTCACTCCCGGTCATTGTTGCGAACATTTCGCCGCTTGCAAATAAAGGAGGAACATGCCGTATAGTACGTACATACACACACAATCGTTAACATGAATAGGAAACTCTACTTACCGCGCGAGTTAGAAAATAATTACGCGCGTTCGAATTTCTACGCGATCTCGAATTGTGACACAAATTTACATGAACTGCAAAAAGTTCGTCAACCTGTTCCGATTCGAGAAGTGTTTGACAGGAAATTGTTTTAAATTCGACTGTTTCCACACACACACGCGCGTTATCACTTCCTGCGAGAGATAAGAAACCTACTTTTAATTTCTTTTTCATACAAAAGAGAAACGTCACGTATCACTAGGTGTATATCAGCGTCACGCATGGTTTCGCATTGTATATTACATTAACAAGTAAGGAAACGTAGCAATAATTGATTTTCGGTGCTATATTTTATATCGACACACTCATTTAAATGAAATATAACGCAAAACAAATATAATTCATGAAGTAAGATCGACATGGCATGATACAACTGAACTTCATTAACAAAATCTGCGTAACAACGTTTAATTTAATAATTCATTACTTATAATACTTTTAAGAAATGAATTGGTGTTTATTATAGAGGGTGCATTGCGATTACCGCTAGTTACAATACACCCTGTATGTACATCAGAGGATATTTGATTTAGAGATCGCTCACAGAAAATTATTCCGTTAACAAATCTGCGATAATAATTCAAATTAAATTCGTAAAATGCTTACGACTTTACAAAATTAGTTTTATCATTGTTTTTCATTGGCTATCTGGCGTTAATTATATTAATTATTGCCAACATATGAATAAATTATTCCTGTTATCGTAATTAACACTGAGCTTGCCAAA
This sequence comes from Prosopocoilus inquinatus, assembly GCA_036172665.1. Lineage (NCBI taxonomy): Eukaryota > Metazoa > Arthropoda > Insecta > Coleoptera > Lucanidae > Prosopocoilus > Prosopocoilus inquinatus. The sequence continues at coordinate 7,225,982 of CM069871.1, read as the reverse complement.
TACTTTTTTGTTTTGAATCTAGTTTTAAATACGCATCCAGCTTTAGGTAAACTCAGAAAATGTTTACACGACGCAATTCTATAGTACATATAATGGCTGGCAGCTCGAGAATTAATAAATAATAGTTGTTAGAAATAGTTCCGCAGATTAACTTTCGTTATTCAGCAATATTAAAAGTAAACAAAACCTGATAAAAGGTGTGTTCCATAAATTCATTAAATTAAACCATAATTGTATTGAATATCATACCTATTTAAGATCCGTGGTACCGTAGGGGTGAGCTTTCGGACCTACGTTATGCCGTAATTCTATCCACAATTAAAATTTCTCGAAAACCTAAGCATTTGTGTAACTAAACAATACAGTCGCGCGCATTAATTTTTGGTTGTAACTAGCAATCAGAACGTGCGTTTTAATTTTAAAAGTTAAATAAAAAGAATGTGTGAAAAAAAATTAAATTTTTTAAAAATTGTTCGCAGTATTTTCTTTATATTCAAAATAAAGACAACAATCTCCTTATTTTTAACAAGTTAGACAATCAATGACGACCAAAATTTATTGCTCGCAGCAATACATTCCGAAAAAGCTCATTACCACGGAACGGAATTATATATTTTGTTCGATTAAATACCAACGAAGCGGCAAACGTACAACGCTGCAGCGACGCGTCAATGCACACACACTCGTTGCCGCCTCGTTCGAAATAAATCGAACAAAATACATAATTCCGTCCTGTACTCATTACACTTAAAAAGAAGTTGTATATAAACTTCTCACTGGGAGAGGCTGAAGACCTTCACTACATCTTTCAAAAAAATAAATAAATTGGTCTAACTTGAAAAGATTTTTCAAGGGCAAAATCAATTCAAAAATATTAATAAACTGTTGTCGGCTCATTGTATGTTGCAGGGGAAGATAAGATGTTCTCTACCAAGGCTTCATTTAAGTGTCCAACAAACTGATTTATATTTATGTTCAATATGAAGTACTTTTGGTGAAATAATCGTTACTTGCTTGGTACATATACACTGCAATCCTCAGAAGACCATAAAATTAAAAATCAAGTCCAAAATATTGATTGAAATCTAAAATCTGAATCTAGTTGAGACACACGATGTTTTACATCAGCGCTTGGGCTTCTGAGGATGATTGAATCACCTTATACTTTCATGTAAATTGTTTCCATCTACATTCCTTTGCTTTCATATTCACGTTATCCAATACTATTTTGTTTTCATAATACCTTACTTCATCAACGTGCCTTTTCAAATTGCGTTACATTTTTTCTTCTTTGATTTCTTTCCTCCTCATTTTTCGTAGTTAAAATTATATTTAAAAAAAATCTGTCTTTTATCTTCCTCGTTGGTCACCAATTAAGCTGGCAGCGTAAAATCAATCATTTTTAAAATACGAAATGAATACTTTCTCTCAAGATGAAGATTGAGAAAACAACTTAAACTTGTTTAATTGACTTCAAAATGAATAAATTCATTCGTGACTCAGAAGAACCAGGGACGTGAAACGAAAGCGACCCGGCAGAGCCTACTAAAGACAGGCCAGAGTTTGAAGTGTAAGCCCAAACTATTGGCCTTATTATAGAGGATGCATTACAATTACCGCTAGTTACATTACACCCTGTACATCAGAGGATATTTGATTTACAGATCGCTCACAGAAAATTATTCCGTCAACAAATCTGCGATAATAATTTAAATAAAATTCGTAAAATGCTTACGACTTTACAAAATTAGTTTTATCATTGTTTTTCATTGGCTATCTGGCGTTAATTATATTAATTATTGCCAACATATGAATAAATTATTCCTGTTATCGTAATTAACACTGAGCTTGCCAAATACTTTTTTGTTTTGAATCTAGTTTTAAATACGCATCCAGCTTTAGGTAAACTCAGAAAATGTTTACACGATGCAATTCTATAGTACGTATAATGGCTGGCAGCTCGAGAATTAATAAATAAGAGTTGTTAGAAATAGTTCCGCAGATTAACTTTCGTTATTCAGCAATATTAAAAGTAAACAAAACCTGATAAAAGGTGTGTTCCATAAATTCATTAAATTAAACCATAATTGTATTGAATATCATACCTATTTAAGATCCGTGGTACCGTAGGGGTGAGCTTTCGGACCTACGTTATGCCGTAATTCTATCCACAATTAAAATTTCTCGAAAACCTAAGCATTTGTGTAACTAAACAATACAGTCGCGCGCATTAATTTTTGGTTGTAACTAGCAATCAGAACGTGCGTTTTAATTTTAAAAGTTAAATAAAAAGAATGTGTGAAAATAAATTAAGTTAAAAAAAATGTTCTCAGTATTTTCTTTATATTCAAAATAAAGACAACAATATCCTTATTTTTAACAAGTTAGACAATTAATGACGACCAAAATTTATTGCTCGCAGCAGTACATTCCGAAAAAGCTCATTACCACGGAACGGAATTATATATTTTGTTCGATTAAATACCAACGAAGCGGCAAACGTACAACGCTGCAGCGACGCGTCAATGCACACACACTCGTTGCCGCCTCGTTCGAAATAAATCGAACAAAATACATAATTCCGTCCGGTACTCATTACACTTAAAAAGAAGTTGTATATAAACTTCTCACTGGGAGAGGCTGTAGACCTTCACTACTTCTTTCAAAAAAATAAATAAATTGGTCTAACTTGAAAAGATGTTTCAAGGGCAAAATCAATTCAAAAATATTAATAAACTGTTGTCGGCTCATTGTATGTTGCAGGGGAAGATAAGATGTTCTCTACCAAGGCTTCATTAAAGTGTCCACCAAACTGATTAATATTTATGTTCAATATGAAGTACTTTTGCTGAAATAATTTTTACTTGCTTGGTACACATACATTGCAATCCTCAGAAGACCATAAAATTAAAAATCATGTCAAAATATTGATTGAAATCTCAAATCTGAATCTACTTGAGACACACGATGTTTTATATCAGCGTTTGAGTTTCTGAGGATGATTGAATCACCTTATATTTTCATGTAAATTGTTTCCATCTACATCCCTTTGCTTTCATATTCACGTTATCCAATACTATTTTGATTTCATAATACCTTACTTCATCAAGTGCCTTTTCAAATTGCGTTACATTTTTTCTTCTTTGATTTCTTTCCTCTTCATTTTTCGAAGTTAAAATTATATTTAAAAAAAAATCTGTCTTTTATCTTCCTCGTTGGTCACCAATCAAGCTGGCAGCGTAAAATCAATCATTTTTAAAATACGAAATGAATACTTGCTCTCAAGATGAAGATTGAGAAAACAACTTAAACTTATTTAATTGACTTAAAAATGAATAAATTCATTCGTGACTCAGAAGAACCAGGGACGTGAAACGAAAGCGATCCGGCAGAGCCTACTAAAGACAGGCCAGAGTTTGAAGTGGAAGCCCAATCTTTTTAGTAGGCACTGGTGGAACAGAAACGATTCCGGACCATTTTGTATCCCTTACTATTTTCTAATATCTTTCTTATAAGAAAATGATGACAATCAATTAGTATTTTCCAAATGCCAATGTAAAATAAACACAACTGAAGACCTCCCAATTTTTTTGTCACGTCGACAATTTTTTCTAAAGAAATGATCAGCAGTTTATTTCTCTGTGGAACATACACGAAGAATTTGTTGTCAGAAACACTCACCGGTAAAAGCAGTGAGTGAAAAACATTATTGCTTTGACAAATTCATTTGAACTCTGGAAATAAAATGTTAATTATTTACAAACAGTGCAGCCATCAAAATGCCTGACGTCCTTTGATACAGAAGAATTAAACTCCGATTTCATGACTTGTTTACGTTATTAACGTACAAGAATAAAATATTTTAATGTTATAATAGTAATAATTCGAGATTTCCTCGCGCGGCGGCGACGCCACTATCGCCGACGTGAAATAAATCTGAAAAATTTACTAAGCATAAAAAACGGAATTTATTAAGTAATAAATGTTAAACAAATGACAATATAAATAAAAGAATTCCCGTAACCGTTTAATTGTGCTGTAAATTCGAGTGGATCTATTAGTCGTTGATTTTTAAACTGTGGAGTGGATGTCATAAGCGGCGAGATGCTATAAATGGAAAGCTCGTGTCTTATATGAACAAATGAGTTGTGATGTGTTTGTCTGTCTAGGCATGGCATGGGCTGCTGCTGCTGCTGCTACATTCCTCTGTTTTGGGATCATGGTCAACCATGACACACACATACAAGTATTACAGTACATACGAACCTTGTCAGCCCCTCTTAGTGATGTGTTCGTGATAACAATCGATGCAATCTAAATAAAATGACATTTTTTACACCCACACAAACTACACCCACCCATTCATTCTTTTTTTATTATTTATGAAGTCGTCCTCAAAAACAAAGAATAAATCAAAACGTAATTGTTTCTGCACGCTCTGGAAAGAAAAGACTTCGCAAGTAGTCAAAGAACTTCACCACTAAAATCCCTCGAAAGCTTCGATGGAAGTGAGACACGAGCGCAAAGGCAAAAATATTCAAAATAAATAAAGCGCCCGCGTTTCGAATCGAACGGTAATACGATTTATAAGTGTCAAAATCCAGATACACATGGTTTCCAGACGCGTTCCCTTTGTTAAGATGAAGACCCTCAAGGCACCCTCGCCCTGTTAATATATCAGGGGTGAGCGATATGTGCAGATATACATCATCATTGCAAAGGTTATTGAATTTCAAGTTGCCAGTGTATATTTGAAAAAGTAAAACTTTGGCAATATCCGCAAGGCCACCTAAGTGGCAAGTAAGTTTTATGCGATCGCATTAAAGAGCTGTTTAAAAAAAAAAAAACGAAAATATTACAAAAAAGTATTTCGTTTATAAAACAAGAAGAAATGAAATTATTTTACAACGGATCAGTTCAAAAAGTTTTGTTCAAACTTCAAGAGTTAAAAGGTGGACCAATTTATTATGAAATTCGATGCTTAGAATTAAAAAAAGAACCAAAGGGGTTAGCAGATATATAGGCAACAGGTTTAGTAAAATAATTAGAACAGTGTACATCAAAGGACCATTAAAACAAAGAACGACGCCTTTTGATGACATCCCTTCATACAATCGTTTCTAATCATCCGGTATATTTACAAACAAGATTTTAATTTAGGCCATGTAAACCTGAAACACAAGCAAGGCATTAGTTATCGAAAATGGCGAGGAAACGAGGAGTTTCGTGTTCGGTCAAAACAGAATTGTCCATCAACAAACTGCCTTGTGTCATCATCTTCTTCTTCTTCGTCAAATTTGACTGAACAAACATCTGATCTCCTGATTGTTTTTGACAACATCCTACGTGCTTTTATTTGATTTTTTTTATTTAATGATATATTTGGAAAATAATTCCTTACACTTTTAATATGAGAAAACCCACGAAGGAAACCCAGAATGGAGTGGGAAATTTAAATAAGAAAGAAATGCTCAAATCTTCTCCATGAAGTTAACCTGAAGTGAACTTCATAGAGAAGTTCATGGAGAACTTCATGGAGAAGTTCATTTCAAGTTAACTTCATGGAGAAGATTTGGGCATTTCTTTCTTATTTACTTAACTTCATTAACACTTCAAGGAAACTCATAATGGAGTGGCTACTTTAAATAAGAAAGAAATGCTCAAATCTTCTCCATGAAGTTAACTTGAAGTAAACTTCATGGAGAATTTCATGGAGAACTTCATGGAGAAGTTCACTTCCACTCCATTATGAGTTTCCTTGAAGTGTTAGTGAAGTTAACTTCATGGAGAGGACTTGAGCATCTCTTCGGTATGTTTTACTTCAATTTTTCAAAACGTATCGTACAAATTTTCTTGCCTCATCATTGTCGTAACTGTTCATCTTAAAAGTTCATCCACGAGGTACTTTTTTGGCATCTTTAACAGATCTGCATTATCTTATTGAACAAACTAATGAAAATTTATTGTATTTATATCATATCCATCATTCTCACGATTCTTGTTTAATTGAATATTACATGTACAGATAATTTATTAAGAAATGTCGCAATAACTTTAGGTTTTAATACTACACAAAGTGAAACCCGAACGACATTAGATGTGTGTTATACACTTGCCAGATGCCATTTGTTGCGTTTACGCAATAATTTGTCCGATAGTTCCGGTCCATTTAGTTTTTGATAATTTGAATCAACTCGGAGCGCATCTGCGTCGTCCACTTTGTTAAGTATTTATTTTTTTATTTTTTTTAGCATCTGCCAGTCACGATGTCCTCGTGTCTCCTGTAACCCTTGCCGACCTTGCGGAAGATACTGCTTAAAATATGACTGCACGGTGATAATGTCGGAGATGTCTCTTGCTGAATAATTAGACGGTTGCCTCCGCCAATGGACAAACGGCGGTTTTGGGCCTTTTGATGTGACGAGCTAATCAAATTTGAAACCACTCCTCCGGCACCAGTCGCGCCCGATAACGGAGGCGATTTTTTTTTTCGAAGGCCCTGCTGTTATTTCTACATGTAAATAAATATAAATCAGGGAAAGTAATTTATGATTATTTTCGAAGATTTCGGCAGAAGTTGTGCAATTGTTGAGAAAAAAAGTAATGTTTGTGTTGACCTCCTTACTTTTTTCTCTCTCTCTCTTTCAATTCTCTCTAAGATCAAACTATTCATAAAACAAAATGTCGAATTCTCTTTTATTTTGGGCCATTCTTTAATGAAATAGCGGAATGGATGAGGAATAGAGAATGTTTGGGGGAAACATAATCTATCCCAAATGATTCATCGCAAGAAAAAACTCAATAAATGTAATGGAGTTGAAAAATTGTAGTCAAAGTGATTGGCAAAAGAGACATTTTGTCGAATTCGACATTTTGTCGAATTCTCTTTTATTTTGGGCCATTCTTTAACGAAATAGCCGAATGGATGAGGAATAGAGAATGTTGGGGGGAAACATAACCTATCCCAAATGATTCATCGCCAGAAAAAAATCAATAAATGTGAGGAGTTGGAAAATTGTTGTCAATGTGATTGGCAAAATTCATGATCAGAAAAGTTTCATAAAAGAAGATAAAGCAATTCAACTTCCATACACAGAGCTTTCCATTGTTCTTATCGTTTTTTCTTGAGGATATCTTAGGGGCAAGATTTATTTTAGCAAATAACCCAAATCAACGTTTGAACTGTTATTCAATACTTCATTTTTAGCTTCTCAAGAATCAACGACTCTCATGCAGACCAAATTGTAATAAAATGTAAAAGAGGATTTCTTTACATATTTGGCAAACCTAAAACACCTTAATCTCAATTTATTTTAAAACGTAGTTTTTGTTCTGCACTGGCTTTTGCCTTGTTTGCCTTTTTCTCTTCTGGCTTTTGTTTTCTTTTACGTTCATTTTTCTGTCCTATTCTCTTTCTTCTTGGTTTTTGAGTTTCTTCCTTTTTTCTGCTGGTTTGCCATCCTAAAAACATCTTGACCTCAAGACCTCAATTTATTTTGAAACGTAATCGTTGTACTACATAGGTTTGTGCCTTTTCTTTTCTTCTTCTGACTTCTTCTCTCATTCATTTTTCTGTTCTATGCTGTTTCTTCCTGATTTTTAAGTTTCTTCCTTTTTTTCTGCTGATTTATAGATACCTTCTGTTGGTCATCGCTTAAATTTCTTCTTGAACAGCCATCTTTGATGGTTTTGAGTACGTCACGTGGGCTGTTGCAATACACTGGGAGTATTTCATTTCCTACTTTCGTCTCGATTAAACTGGTACACTTGGTAACATTTTTGTCACTACCAGTGACCCTCTAAATCTTCCTTAAACTCACCTGTTACCATGAGTTTCTTTTTCATCAAAACTATGTCTCCCACATTAAACTTATATACAATAATATTTCATCTCCAACTCTTGGCCAATAAGAAGCAAAAAGAACTGATCTTCAGATCAGTTCTTCTTACCGTACAAAAAAACTCCTCAAAAATTACCAGCTCTAACCAACATGAGTTTAATCTAACACAACTTTTAATTATTAAATTTTGATTAAATTATTCTGTAATTCTGAGATCGAATACGTTACGATGGTTACGTACCGTATTATCTTGCCATTTAAATGTACAGGTCGTAAATACCTTACGATACCTACGATCGTGTTCAGAATTGCAGCATTAGTTTGTATTCTTTATCATAAAATCGAAAATAAGCCTCAAGTCACTATAATTAAACCAACATTTAAAACCTATTTGCCTTGCCTTGTTCAAAGTCAGAGATATTTTATAATTCAGATAAATTAAAAGTACATACTTCCTACGTATTTTTTTTTTTTTTGTTTATTTAGCCACAGGTTTTCATCTCCTCTGATTGATTCACTTCAATTTGTGACTCAAATATTGAGCTTCGAAATTGAACTCGCTCCCCACTCCAATCTGGCCTGTCTTTCCAAGTGGCATTGGTCGAACTGTAACAGTTCCAGTCCCTTTTCACGTCTCTGGTTATTTATAGAACTAATTTACGTTCAACCATACTCGATATTAATAAAACAGGAGAGTATTATTTCAAGATCTGGAAATTTTCGTTAGATAACATTCATTAGAACAAGCGAAGGACTTTCGGGAGAAGAGAAGAAAATCTGTTGCCAATCGTTTGTGCAAAAATAATAATAGTACATAGTACACTGGAACCTCTTTAATCCGAACAATTAATCGTAGAGTTGTTCGAATTAGCGAATTCTTCGGATTATTGGATAAACGTAAATGAGATGTTAATTTTGCAAAAACCATATTTATAAACATTTTTATTACTTCGGGATTTGCACTAATTTTTAAAGATTTTTCTGTTTCCAGGGTTTTTGTCCGTTGTTACGTATTTCATAATAATTTGTTTATTTTTTTTTAATACTGGAGTAACTTACACCAACTTCTATTTCTTCTTTCTTAATCTTAATTTTGTCTTTCAACTTCAGTGTGAAATGTCTTATTTTTGACATTTTAGCGAGGGGGGAAATATCCGCGTTATAATGAATATAATGCGACTACGTACTTGTGAGGAGGAACTATAGAGATAACTGGCTCAGTTAAAGAAAAAACTGATCCGGCTGCTGCAAATAATCGCATCGTATGAACTATTTGAGGCGCCATCTATTGTCCCAAAGCGAAAACTAATTTAATCGATTTGAATACGCTTTTATCTTTATCACATTTTCACTAAATAATATATTTTTTTTAATTAAACCGAAAATGTAAAATCCATGCATGCAAGAGCCGTTCAGAAGGCCATTTGGTGTCCAAAAGTGAAAACGATTTCCGTTGAATTTCCTATAACAGAAGGAAATTTTTGAATTTTTGATAATCTTAATCGTTTCTATTTTAAGTCCAAGTTAGTTTTTTTTTTTAAATCAATTGCAGAAAAAATTCGATCTATAAATAAAAGGGTCATATTGAACTGTTCGAAGCGCCATCTGTTATCTCATAGGCTTCTATGTTTATATTTTCAGTAAATATATACTCCTATTTTTTTTTAAGTTTGTTCTTGTCCGATGAAAATTGTAAGTACAAAGTTTTTTTAATCTCGAACCGGACAGAAGTATGAAGGAAAAACACTCAACGTTTCGCTATAGATTTATAGCTTCGTCAGGAGTGAAAAATAAAAATAAAAATAAATTTAAATTTAAATGAAAAATATATTTCTGTGCGGTTCGATATTAAAAAAAACTTTGTACTTACAGCTTCGTCAGTTCATTCATCCGAACACTAACAGGTCACGATTTTCCAGTTCGGATTACTGGATGTTCGGATTAAAGAGATTCCATTGAATAATAAATCGAAATGAAAAAATATATAAGTATGATAATAAGAAAGAAAAACACAGTCATTTAATCCTAATCTCAGGTTTTCAAATACTGGCTATTATTTTAAACTCTTTTGTACAGAGGCTTCAAATGTAACTAAGAACCACGTGACCTTTGCTATAAGACCATTTAGTGAATTTATGTGCATTTATTGTCAATTTTGTTTTGTTGTTGCTTTACAACACAGGTATGTTTGGTTGCCTATTTAGTTACTTAGTTAGGCACATGACTCTCAATTGTATGCGAAAGCTCTGTACATGATCTTCTCCATTTTTAAGTTCTTGATTTTATTTTCTTTTCTCTTAGGCTACGCTTTATTTATTTCATTTTGTTACACATTATAATGAATTAGTTCGTTTCTTTTCTTTCTTTCTTGACTTGAGGAATAAATCCTTGCTTACTAAAGTATTTTCCAAATAGGTACAAGCTTTTCAAATTATTTACTCAAACTTTTGACATCTAAAAGCCCAATAGAAATTTTTGAATAATTTTAATATAATAAAAATTTGAAGCTGCGTTATTAGAGTTTTGCAACGAAAAATTCTCAAGACTGAAAGCTGTCATGTAAAAAAGCTTACGTCCGAGTACATACGTAAATAAATCAGGTTAGAAAAGTGGGGACGCATCAAAAATAAAATTTATAAATAATTTATTTCTCATCAGCCAAGAATTTTATTATGAGAATACATATTTCGAAGTCGATGTGCATATTTTCTTGCGCCACGACCAACGGCTGTTAGCACCGAATTTTCCGTCGTTGTGTTTTTTTGTTTTTTTTTTTTTCTTTTGCAAAATTCTATACTTAGAGAAACGTCCCGGCTTTGTACTGCACGGGGCCCGAAATAAAATTGTTCATTTTCGCGTCCGTCGCGTCGGTTAAATATAAATTTAACAATGCCGGATTTTTTCTGTACGAAAGCCAAGTTTCGATACTGCGGCAATAAAGTTTGGAACCGATTATGAACGCGCAGCGTGAAGCAAGGCGGCTGCTTCGGATTAATAATATGTTTTGACAAAACACAAAACTTAACAATTAATCAGTTTAAAATACGTACTTCATCGCCACTATCTGTTTATGAGTCGGGAGGTTCCATGGTTCTAATTATGCGTGGTTGTTACACATGAAACATACTCGTGATGTAACGTGTTCTTAAATTTGCCAAATTTTATTTCCAACATCTATAAATTGCAACCATTCGAATTTTTTGCCACTGCCAACCATTCCAAGAATTTATACCTCCAATTTAGAAACAATTATCAAGTCATCACGCTTTGGCTATCGTTTATAATAGCAAATTCATTAAAACCCAAAAAATTAAAGAAAGAATAAATATAATGAAGTCATCGATTTGGAGAAACGAAACAAAGTACTTTCAGATCGCCATCTTCTATTAAAATGCTTTTGTTTCAGTTGAAAATAATTAGCTATTAAAAAGCTCAATTTTCTCGACAAGAAAAGCTTTTGAATTCAAAGGATTTTCCATTTTCCTTAGGATGAGAACGACAGGCGATGAAACGTTTCAAATTCAAATTCGTTTTGGTTCAGAGATGGCGCTCTCAACGATTCTCGTCGCGTTTTTATTCAATATTTTTGATTTGCTTTGGAAGAAACTTGTTTTTATCGAGAATCGCGTTATTGAAGTTCTTTGACGCATTTTTATTTTTCTTCATCAAATATACAGGGTAGGGCAAAAGTATGGAACCGGCTTAATATTTCGAAAACTGTTTGACGTATCTGTTTGAAATTTGGTATGTTATTTAGAGTCAATAAGACCTACTTTACCAATTTCTCTCAATTGTTTATCTGCTCTTGTTTCTGAGATCCAATGCCTACTTGATTTTTTTTAAATGACAACCTGCTGATTTCTTTCCTGTATTTAATAGCTCGTTTAATTCACTAAACGACTACATAAAAATATTTATCTATTACATAAGAAAATTTTCGAGAAAATAACGTTTGATGAAAAAGTTAAGAAAAATGGTTTAATGTTTGATATTCAACAAAAATATTAGTTTTAGCAAAAAAAAAAAAACTAGAAGGCCACAAGATGGGTTGCTTTTAAGATAGAACTAATGCAAACTTAAGTTATTTTAAAAATATGAAAACAAATTTGGGGAAGAACAAAAGCATGGAACAGGCTTAATATTTCGAAAACTGTTTGACGTATCTATTTGAAATTTGGTGTGTGATTCAAAGTCAATTGGACCCACATTGCCAATTTATTTCAATTGTTTATCTGCTCTTGTCTCTGAAATCCAACGCCTACTTGATTTTTTTTAATGACAACCTGCTGATTTTTTTTTCCTTTATTTAATAGTTTGTTTAATTCTTTAAACGACCACATAAAAATATTTATCTATTACATAAGAAAATTTTTGGGAAAAAAGCGTTTGAATGAAAAAGTTAGGAAAAATGGTTTATTGTCTGATATTCGACAAAAATTCTAATTTTAACAAAAAAAAACTGGAAGACCACAGGATTATGGGCTGTTTTTAAAACAGCGCTAAAGAAAATTTTAATAAAAATTGTCTTAAACACATGAAAACAAATACCAAATATGAGCGTAAACCATTTTTTCCAACTTTTTCCTTCAAACATTATTTTCTCGAAAATTTTCGTATGCAATAGATAAATATTTTTATGTGGTCTTTTAAAGAATTAAACGAACTATTAAATAGAGGAAAATAATCAACAGGTTGTTATTTAAAAAAAAATCAAGTAGGCATTGGATCTCAGAAACAAGAGCAGATAAACAATTAAGAGAAATTGGTATCTTATTGACTCTAAATTTCAAACAGATACGTCAAACAGTTTTCGAAATATTAAACCGGTTCCATACTTTTGCCCTACCCTGTATATTTGATGAAGAAAAATAAAAATGCGTCAAAGAACTTCAATAACGCGATTCTCGGTAAAAACAAGTTTCTTCCAAAGCAAATCAAAAATATTGAATACAAACGCGACGAGAATCGTTGAGAGCGCCATCTCTGAACCAAAACGAATTTGAATTTGAAACATTTCATCGCCTGTCGTTCTCATCCTAAGGAAAATGGAAAATCCTTTGAATTCAAAAGCTTTTCTTGTCGAGAAAATTGAGCTTTTTAATAGCTAATTATTTTCAACTGAAACAAAAGCATTTTAATAGAAGATGACGATCTGAAAGTACTTTGTTTCGTTTCTCCAAATCGATGACTTCATTATATTTATTCTTTCTTTAATTTTTTGGGTTTTAATGAATTTGCTATTATAAACGATAGCCAAAACGTGATGACTTGATAATTGTTTCTAAATTGGAGGGATAAATTCTTGGAATGGTTGGCAGTGGAAAAAAATTCGAATGGTTGCAATTTATAGATGTTGGAAATAAAATTTGGCAAATTTTGAGAATCGTTGAGAGCGCCATCTCTAACAGTTTTAGGAATATTAACCCGGTTCCATACTTTTGCCCTTCCCTGTATAACTGGAAAGGTAGAGGACGAAGTTGTTGAATTGAAGAACCTAACTGAGACTGTTAATAAGGATGCGATATCCTGCTACTTGAAATTAGAGTAAAATAACATTCATTTTTGGTCAAGAGATGGCGCTATGAATAACTTCCCCATGATGCCCTGATTTTAGATTATCAATTTACTTTTTAAATTAAAATCATTGCGAAATCGAAAAGTGAAGAGTGAAGATGAAATGCTCTCTCAAAAACTTCGAATTGAAATTGTTACCTCTTTTGGTCAAGAGATGGCACACGATTCTATAATTTCGATTTAATTTTGAAAAAATAGTTTTTGCAGAGCATCGCGTTGTTGAAGTTCGATTAAAACATTTTCAAACAAACGAATATAAATGTGCGAAGAGTTGACGTTCTGGCCCATTTACTTCTAATTTTTAATTTCCTTCAAAAAAAAAGTGCAATAAAAAAAGAAGGCAACGTTACTGAACTGAAATGAAGAATGTCAACCTGACTGCGATATCCTGCTATTTGAAACTAGAAAAAATAGTCTTCGTCTTTAGTCAAGAGATGGCGATATCGACAATAATTGCTTTGATTTAAAATTTTCAATTTACTTTTGAAATTAAAATCGTCGCGAAGTTAGAAGACGGCGGAGTTTTGCGGAGACCGTCAGAGTGAAGAAGAAATTCAATTAAGATTGTTTTCTTTTTTTTTGGTCAGAGGTGGCGCCCTGACTGATTCATTCCTGCTGTCATATTTTGAAATTAATTTCATTGCGAAGTTAGAAGGCAAGGATTTTGGTTAATTTCATTGCAAAGGCAAAGATTTTGTTGAGAACAACAGGCCTGAAATGCGATAAAATGACGTTATAGAAAATTTAACGAAAATTTTTTCACTTTCGGGCAACAGATGGCGCTCTGAAGTATACTCTTAAGTGTATGGATTTTATATTTTCGATTTAATTAAAAAGAAATTATGTTACCGTGAACGTACCATTATTAATTTTTGATTAAAACAGTTTTAGCTGGGGCACAATAGACGGCGCTGCGAACAGTTCAATACAGCGCATTTATTTATAGGCGCTTGATAAGTTTTTTTTTAAATTATTTTAAACTGAAAATAGAAGCGATAAAATTATTGAAAATTTATTGTCGTTATGCGAAATTTAATGGAAAATATTTTCACTTTTGAACAACAGATGGTACTCTGCACGATTCTACAACTGCTCTGCAACTCTATTTTAAAATACTTGCGTATAGTATTTTAGATTTTTGGTTAATTAAAAAAAAATAGATAAATTATTTACTGAAAATATAAACATAAAAGCCTATGGGATAACAGAGGGCGCTTCGAACAGTTCAATGTGACCCTTTTATTTATAAGATCGAGTTTTTCCTGTAACTGATTTTAAAAAAAAAACCTAACTTGGACTGAAAATTGAAACGATTAGATTATCCAAAATTCAAAAATTTCATTCTATTATAGGAAATTCAACGGAAATTGTTTTCACTTTTGGACACCAGATGGCCTTCTAAAGGGCTCTTGCATGCATGGATTTTACATTTTCGGTTTAATTAAAAAAAATATATTATTTAGTGAAAATGTGATAAAGATAAAAGCGTATTCAAATTCGATTAAATTAGTTTTCGCTTTGGGACAATAGATGGCGTCTCAAATAGTTCATACGACGCGTTTATTTGTAGCGGCCGGATAAGTTTTTTTCTTTAACTGATGTTAACGAAGCTGAACTGAAAATAGAAACGTTAAAATTATTGCAAATTAGTTTATTTATTTATTTATTTTTTGTAAATCGGTTTCTTCTAATATAATGGTTCAAAAAATAATGGGCGGGATGTCGCCAAATTAACTAGTGATAAAATTATAATAATTAACAATTTTACTCAGAAAATCTTATGAATTAATTTAATTTAATTTTTAATTGACCCGTAGATGTTTAACACAATTCATTACAACTAAGACCTAAGGAATGCCTAATTGTTGTTAATTTTCATTATTGAATTGGTAAAGAAAAAATCCTTCTTCGATATAATTAGAGAAACAGTTGAACAATGTCGCACAATGATAGGAAAGAGTTATGTATAAAACAACATACATAGATTTCAGACGCAAGGGCAACCTAAACATGATTTTTTTAACATTTTATCATTTTGTTTGCAACTCACATATAGGGTCACCTTATACAGGGTGTTATAATCCTGCACGCGAGCTACAAACAAAATCCTTGGGTTCGGACAAAAAATTTGAAATTGCAGAAGCTTCAACTAGGATTTTCTTTTCTTTTAAGAGTTTAAGAGGTCAGTGCTTAAATAAATAAACCAGAGAGAACCTGATTTAAACTTAGCTAATGACGTTATAAGTGAGTTTTATTTTTTGACTGAACGTATGCCCGCCCATTTCTTTTTAAAACTCCACACCATAAAGTAAACAAACAATTTAATCGTATCAGTCTGTGTCAATCGATGAACACCTTATTATTTATTATTACACCACGGTCGCAATGCGGAAAGCTACAACACCATAATATCACCTAACCGATTTCACATTATCAACCACACGTTAGAACACACATAATTAATCCCGTCCTTATCACGCAGGGAATCTTTTCACTATAAAATTTTACGATGCCGCTGCTTTTTTATTAATTAAAACCACATGCTGAAGCAAAACATCCTATTCTTTTATTCCATTATAATCAGAATCCACTGATCGACAACCGTGACGTACGTACGAATTTGGAACCACTGTTATAATTCTTGATAACATACAAAACAAAGTCAACATGATAGGATATACATAATTACAGGCTTTTGTATTTACTTGTTCACGACATATTTTATTTATGAACGTGTATCAGGTTTTTTTGTGGTTTCTCGTGCGTACGTGATACCGTTTTATTAGCGAACTTGTCAATCAAACACATGCAACCTATTCGAATCTATTCGAATTTATTATTTTTGTTCTTTAAACGCTTGTCATGTAAGCGGCTGGAAAATCTAGAAGAAATAAAGCGGCGCCGACTTCACGTGACCTGATTTGGACAATATTCTGGAGCAGTAAACGTGAACTCTAATCAGGTCAACATGGCTATGAAGTCAATTTCTAGGTCTTAAAGGCGAACAATTCAAACACATCTTTCACAAACTTAAAAAAAAAAACAATTCACTTCGTTAAATCAAGATCAAGTTGTAGAATTTAAATGTTAGGTGATATTTCTTGTAATTTTCTTCTTAATATTCTAATTTAATATTTGTTTTTATTTTCTTGAAACACTTTTTCTAAAATAGGTATTTAAAAGTGGAAACGTAATAACAAAAATTAATTATTACACTGTGGTTCTACACAGTGATCAATAATGATTGGACGTAACATTTGATTGCTTGTAAAAGTCCGACTGTGGCTGACAATCATCCTTGATCACCGTGTAGAACTAGAAATAGAACTTTTAATAGAAGGGTGGCTGCTGATGATTTTAGTATTGCAAATCCCATGTCTCCTGCTTTTTCTAATTTCATCTTCTCTTTTTATATCCCGAAAATGCTTTACTTACCTTTCTTCTCATTTTTGTCTTTTGCATTTTTCTCCTTTCTGCCTGCATCTCATTTTCTTTCATTTTTCATGCTGTAATAGAGTATTAACTTTAACTTTTTAAGATTTTCCTCCTAATTCTCTGTTCATTTTCCGAAACACAATGATTATCTTCTTTTTGTTATTATATTTTGCTTGGATATAGCTTTAAAGCTTGTTCTTGCCATACATTATTCTGTATATTTTAAATTAATCAGATTTTGTTCTTACAACTTTTTCGCCTCTCACATTCATTTACTTTTATGAAACACAATCATTAACTTCATCTGCTTTTCTTCTTTCTCTTCCCTTGCGCTGCTTCTATTTTTTTGCGCCAGCTTCCTCGATTTGTTTTCGTTTTAATTTTAAATTATTCAAGCCTTCTTCTTTTGACCTCTTAGCCTTTTTCTGATTTCTGATTTGTTTTATTTTTATTATTCTAAGACTGACTCCTTTTGTACACTGCTTACCAACAGATTTTTACACCAATCTTTAACATCAAGCAGCGAAATAGATTTCCTAAATCCTTGTAATTCTTTCACTTCTTCAACTTTCATACTTCATAAAGCCTAATTACTGGCGTTAAAGAGCGAGCAGCAAATATATTGAAGGTCACGTGGTCTTGCTTCTCCTGCTTTCCGTCAGTTTCTCATTTTTTTTTTCTTCCAATGCTTTTGCGTTAGTTATTTTCGTCAGACTTTCTTCTTCTGGCCTTGTTTCAATTTGTCATTTTCTGATTCTGATTCATTTATCTTTTTTGTTATTGTATTTTGCTTCGATATAGCTTTAAAGCTTGTTCTTGCCGTACATCATTCTGTACATTTTAGATTAATCAGATTTTCTTCTTTCAACTTTTTCGCCTCTCACATCCATTTACTTTTATAAAACACAATCATTATCTTCATCTGCCTTTCTTCTTTCTTTTCCCTTGCACTGCTTCTATTTTTTTGCGCCAGCTTCCTCGATTTCTTTTCGTTTTAATTTTAAATTATTCAAGCCTTCTTCTTTTGACCTCTTAGCCTTTTTCTGATTTCTGATTTCTTTTATTTTTATTATTCTAAGACGCGCTCCTTCTTTTACACTGCTTATCAACAGACTTTTACACCGATCTTTGACATCAAGCAGCGAAATAGATTTCCTAAATCCTTGTAATTCTTTCATTTCTTCAACTTTCATACTTCATAAAGCCTAATTACTGGCGTTAAAGAGCGAGCAGCAAATATATTGAAGGTCACGTGGTCTTGCTTCTTCTGCTTTCCGTCAGTTTCTCATTTTTTTTTTCTTCTAATGCGTTTGCGTTAGTTATTTTCGTCAGACTTTCTTCTTCTGGCCTTCTTGTTTCAATTTGTTATTTTCCGATTCACTTTTTTCTTCTTTTACTTTTTATTATCTAAATTGGCCTTCTTCTCTTTCTCGCACCAATCACATTTCTTCAAATACCTTTCTAAATCACATGGTGGAACTCACGTTTAAATTCTTGTAAATTATTTCATTTTCTTCCAATGTCATTTCATAAAACCGCGAGCAATAAATATATTGAAGGTCACGTGGTCTCTCATACACTAAACTTCATCATCACGTGTGCACTATAACTGAAGCGAGGATGAAATAGTACCGTCATCATAGTTCTTTATAATTGTAATTACAATTGTAATATATGCGAGCAGAATTGCCTTTTTTTTATCTTTGGTAAGATTAATAAGCGACTTGGTCTCTAATTTTTTTTTAATTTTGCTCTTCCCTCCGCTTGATTTAACTTCCCTAAAAGTATTAATCTATTTTTGTTTTGTTTTGTTTTTTTTTGTTTTCTCTTATGTTTGCTCTGTGCCGTCTCTCCGTTAATTTTAATTTTATTTTTCTATTTAGATTTTCTACAGTATTATTTTAATTTTAAAGACCTTTTGGGGGAATTTGTGATTAATCCTTCTTCCTTTGATTTTTTTTTGTTATTCCAAGTTTGGTCTTCTCCCTTCTCTTTCCCATTAGGGAGACATTTAAAAAAAAACAACATCCATGACAGGATCAGCAACACCATGAACAATGTACATGAACTTTTTTAATTCAAAAAAGAAAGGACTTGGTGAACCCACTAAGTTATACCTATTGATCGAATCCTGGGTGGTATCAACAAGCTACAGGTCTGCGAAATGAAGAGGAAAATGGATCAACTGGATCAAATCAATTGAAGACGTAGAAGAGACATTGTAAAAAACAACATCCATGACAGGATCAGCAACACCATGAACAATGTACCAGAACTTTTATAATTCAAAAAAGAAAGGACTTGGTGAACACACTAAGGTATACTTATTGATCGAATCCTGGGTGGTATCAACAAGCTACAGGTCTGCGAAATGAAGAGGAAAATGGATCAACTGGATCAAATTAGAATTGAAGACAAAGAAGACGTCTACAAAAAAGAAATAATTTGGTCATTTAGGACGAAAGGAAAACAGGCAGGCGGGAACAGGATGGGAAATGGTATTCGAAAAGGAAGATGACAACGAAAACAAGTCGACTTTGATTTTTACATGATAATCATTTAAATAAAGAATCAAAGTCGACTCGTTTCAGCTGGACAACTATAGAAATACGAGTCCTGCGTTGTCTTAGTTTACAGCCAACTCCACGGGGCAATAAATAATAACCAGCTTTCTTGACAAGCTCATAGACTTCAGAGGTAGAACTCTATTAACATATGGATAATAATAGAGTGATAATAAAAAATTTCATTGGTAAATTAATATTTGGATTAAAAACTTAAATAGAAAGTCAGGTTAAATTACTAGTTCCTTTAATTAAAAAAAAAAAAAAATCTCTTCAATGCCGTGGTATTTTTTTTTAATCTGGTTTGCAATTGCAGTCGCTCTTAGACTTAATAAATTACTCTCCCTGTAATTAAACGTGGAAGTATTAAATTAATAATTTTATATTTAATTATTGAATAAATTAATGAGTACCTACGTAGAGGGTTTAATTTATTACTTAATTGCAACGTTTCATATTCGCCGTTATTTTTGTTAACTTCCTCAAAACATTTCCATATTATTTATTTATTATTTATTGAATGTTATGCGAAGCTGCTTGACGAAGGCTCTTTAGATCTTCTTCCGTGATTGTTGGAGTCTTCTCTGCTTAAAAATTCATTTGGAAAACTACAAGCTTGTTTAATGGCTGCTGTTGTTATATATATTCATATTTATACACATGTTATTGATGACAAGATTATTCGACCCAGACGTCCTATTCGCTTATATGGAAAACAATCATCGATTTATATATTCATCACCATTATCGTTGTATGCAGATTAACTAACGACTCAGGGCTCTTGCATGTATGACCAATTTATTTATATGATCTTTTTTTTTTTGGTGTTTTTATGGAGTTCTTTTTGTATTCTAAAATCAATTACACTTTCGTCTAGAACGGGACTTGTTTCTATTTCATCCTGATGAACAGACCACCAGCAAAACAGAAGAGAATGACCTGTTAATAGTTTTCCGCATTTTTTTTTTTAAACTTTTTAAAGGCGAATGTGCGAACTGATACGGTGAATAGAGAAGAGCGAAATATTTAACTATTAAATACTCTTGATTTTTATAGAATTTTTTGAACCTGCATTCGTAACAATATCTTGACAGTTTATTTTGACTGACGGATACCCATTAGAATAAATGGAATCGGTGTTTCATTTTGAAAATCGAACTTAAATAATATTGCGCCTAATACCACACGTGTTCGGTTTCTTATATCCGCTGTGTTTATTTATTTATCATTTTAATTTAAGAGCACCTTTTGTATATTTGCAACGTACGGATCATACGTACATACATATACATAATTAAACTAAATTTAACCGATGAGCTTTTAGTGAGCTTCTGCGAGCTGATTTTTTTCTCTCCGCAGCTTTCTTTCATAGGTTTTAATTTTAAGGAAGCGAAGTAAAATCGTCGCCACTTTAAATTTACGTTAGCACGTGTTTTACAAACAATATTTTATAGACTGTTTGGTAGCGTTTATCTAAAACGAACAGCTGGAATCTGTACCCCAGCACTTGTTATCACAGCTTTATCAACTGCTGTGACTTCCCGCAGATAAGATTCGAGTGGCACAGGTTTCTGGGTCCGATTACTCTTCAGCGTTGGTTATTATTAAAAAGCAGATCGAATGTAGTACAGTAAAAACACCTCGGCAACTACATATTAAAAAGTTCAGCTCATGGCTTTTATTTTTCTGCTAAATGTATTCACTCAGACATTCAAATTGGGGTAAACAAACAGAAGCGACGAGGGCATTGATGTTGTGTTGTTCAGGGAACATGCTTTAAAACGTCGCGTTCTTAAGTTATCGCAAATGGATTTTTTTTTTAGTTTATCAATTTCTTAGAAACGTGCGTACTTTCCGTATGCAAGAAAACTGGGAATACCAGCGATATGAAAGTATCGTTTATAGAATGGTTTACGACCCCCCAATAACCCAGCTAAAGAACCTCACGAGCTCACGAAGCCTTATTAAATAATTACATTTGATTATGGCTCATTAACAAAAGGATACTTTGACATATAACTGTTCTGTATTGTCTAATCGAATGCGACCCCCTCGAATGTCTGTCTGATCGCAACCCCCGGTTGAGAACCGCTGATTTATAAGAAACAATAAAACGCACACAAAATTAGAATGGTTGGCCGTGCACAAAAACAACGTTATAAAAAAAATTCCACCAAAATTCAAGGTCAATTGCTTGATCGCATTTTAAAACCTTTATGGGAACACAATAAAATAGAATCACCGACCCATTAAAGACGAGCGTTCAAATTCACAACCTCTCGGTCGTGGCCCGTGTGTGCATTATGGTTAAAGGAGAACAATTTAAATCTGCTTGCATTGATCAGAGATTAAATCTGTTTCATTAGATAATCGACAATAATTAGATCTTGACATCCTGGTCTTTGTAAACCAATAGTACGCATGATTTACAGTGCTAATTTCACGCATTAAAATTATTTTAAAAAATTATTAGTCGCTTTGATTGATTGTCGCTTTGTTAATTATTTCCACTAACGAATAAGTTTCTTTGTAGTTCGAGTTCGATGACGCTTTATTGTTTTGGTTCTACAAAATAATAAAAGCGATGACTGCATTCAATAACGATTTTCCGAAATGCAGAAAGAAAATACATTCTTAAACATTTTGCGCAATAAAGAAATAACAATGCAGTTTATTGACGACCAGCAAATAAAGTACACGATTAATACGTATCAATTAGTAAAATAATTTTAGAAAATGGAATTTCTAATTTTTACTTATTTTTATAGTTTTGTAAGCAGAATACTATTAACAATTACGTGAAAAAAATGAGAAAAATTGACTGATTTAATAAGCAACGCGATGGATATTTATAATTCTTTTTCGTTATGGAATTACATAAGCGAAGAATTTAACCCAGTCCCCTTCAGTTCGATGATGCTTTATTGCTTATGACGTTTTATGATGCGCTTGTAGAAACTGATACACGGCCAGTCAGAGGTTTTCAAACAAAAAGTCTCCGGGCTCTGGAGAGGTTTTAATTTCTTTCATTTTTCACCAATAAAATTCATATTTGCAGAAATCACTTTCTTAAGTGATAAAGAACTTACAGTTTTAATACGTGAAACTTATTTGATTACACGCTGTATATACATATTTTGTTGAATGTTTAATCAAAAATAAATGATTTATAGCTTGGGGTCTTTATACTCAAACATACTGTATACTAGAGGGCAACGTTTCACGTCCGACCAGCAGAATGCTTGCTAGAGTGAAACGGTTAATACTCTGCGGTTGACTAGCAACGGAACGGTTAATACTCTGAGGTTGACCAGCATCTCCCGTCTGTGACGTCGCTTGTGGCACACGTGACTCTCAATCATATCGAAAATTTAGAAACTTATTGAACTAGGCTGATAGAAACATCTTGTTTAGTTGCAGAAATGAGGCGATTACAAAAATTACGAAATTTATTTCAATATTTCAATTCATGATAATAGGTGGAATATCGCAATAAAATAAATTAAAGTCCCTGATGCCTATGGCCACGACAACAGCGTCGTCCAATCAGCTATTACCGTTGCACAGAGACATATTAAATTTATTTAATTTTTCATTAAAATCGTCTCTATGACTAAAATAAACAAGAAACGATATAGCTATGCGCAAGTTTCATGAGCAAGTGAGTGAGAATGACAATATGGGACATTAAGTTTAGTAACGGAGGTATCTAAAGAATTAATTCAAATCCCTGAATATTAATGATAAAGAGTTGGAGAAAACGAGATAAAAAAAGTTCGATTATTTTTTAGCATTATTTGTTGTATTTTTAAGGCAATTTATTTGTAAAATAATTAAAACAATTAAGTAGGTAGTATATTTTTTTTTACTTTAAAGAATACCTCATTATTTGCAATTTATTGGTAAAGTTAACAAAAAAATAATTAAAATAATGAAGTAGGTATTTTTTTTTACTTTTGAGGATTACCTCATTACCTATTTAATGGCGCTAGGTGGCGCTTTAGGAAATAACTTCAAATCTGGCGCCAAACGGCATCTCAAATCAATATAGTGAGCAAAATCTCTTTTTATTCGTCCGGCAATATGTTGCCAACCGTACGATTATGTATATGTATGTATAGCAGTTGGTACGTTCAAAATTGTATACATAAATATGATTATTTTTTTAATAGGCGTTTTACTTAATAAATAATAAACATTCAAAATACACAAATGAAGAAAAAGAGCAAAGATGAGGATGATGAGGAAACGATACGCAAAAAAGATAAAGAATCAGAAATAAAAAATGAAAGTAGGAACAATTTTGTTGGTCGAGAAACAGTCGAAAAGAAAAAAATCAAAAATTAACGAATTATAATTTATTAATTTCTGAAAAGTGTAAATTCAAAATAAAATAAAAAATTGAGACAGTCGAGAAACCTAAATCAAAAAATATAAAAATTCCCGGCGAAATTAAAAAATAAATAACAATAATTGTAAAGAAAAACTCGAGCCAATTGTAGATTTAACAACATTTAACATTGAAGGCATTTCGAAATTAGAAAAAATTAAAACAAACAAAGGAACAGCAATATTTACAAAATGAAACTTTCTCGAAAAAATAAAAAAAAAACAAACGACGACGAAGAACATTCTCGTCTCTTAGAGAAATGTAATCGTGATTGAAATGGCAATCAAATAATACGAGAACTTCAACAGAGAAAAGAAAAACAAATGACAATCGTAATACTTGCGGATAAGAAGTAATTTCGAGAAATTAAAAAAAATAATAAAATTACAAAAGAATTGAGCTGTCAATCTGGATAGAATTTTATTTGCACAAAAAAACGTAATCTGCAACGGTATAGTGGATCTTGCCATTAAAAAAAAAAGATAAAAAATTCATAGACTGCGAGTCGAGACGATTCTTCCAAAGAATAACAGCAACAGCGACAGAAAATTTCAGAAAGTGACGAAACTATTAGAGAACGAATTTCAAAACGTAGAAATACGCGATACACAAAAATGACGTTCGCCAAGAGAGACGGAAATATTCGAGGAGGGTAACTTTCTCTTATTCTCGAATCGAGGGAACAGATTCGCAAGAGATCGTGACGTCAGAATGACGCAGTTCTCCTACGGTTTGTATAGGTCTGTGTGATAGCTTACGTCATTTTGACGTCACGTTCTCTTGCGAAGGTTTAAATTACAAAACATATTCAAGCGTAAGAGAAACTTTAGCACAGTAACAAAAGATTACAAACAAAATAATAGGTATGTGAATTTAAGTAAATTAATTAACTAATTACAACTGAACAATTAACATAAAATTAAAACTAGATTATGAAAGGGAGGACAGATCAATAAAAAAAAACTTTTGTTAGATGCTAAATTTTAAGCAACAATCTATTTTATCTAAACTCACCCTCGCCGATCGTAGATGCTTCTTAGATACATTTTATTTAAATTAAAATAAACAGGCAACTGTCTTGCCGAACTCTCCCTTTGATCAGAAAGCTACCTATTTATTTGAATTGAATGACCTACTTTAGTCTACGTCTACAGCTTATTCTATTTTTTTCTAGTACAAAGGTTCGAACGTGGACCAAGGTTCTCTTGCAGGAATCATCACAAGTCCTTACGTAATTATTTCTTTTATCCCCGATGTTCCAACTATATTAATGTCCTTGATGATGATTCTTACTGAAGGAGTATAGTACAGTATTTCGTAATATTATTACTATTAGTGTTTAACCACAGGGGTGATAATTTTAATAGACAGATACGTCTAAACATACAAGACCCAAATATTTAAATAACAAGTAAGTCGCTTTGTCTAAACACTAAACAAAACATGCACTAGTTCCAAGCCCACTCTATTCACAATCATGCAAATTCAAGCGAGCGCGGGATTTTTCCGTCTGCAAAGAATTTAATGAAAATATCTTAATTACCGCCGGCTTCTAACCAAAAAAAAAACGCATTTCAATAAAGAAACGTGTTATATCGCATTACACAGTACATTAACCAATCGTTATAATCGCAGAACCGGTACGTACAAGCAAACTATTGCTACACTTCGTTCACAGAAGTAGCGGCCCCGGCCGCTTACTTACTTAGAAAAAAGAGCGTTCCTAAGAAATGCGCTTCGGACAACAAACTTTAATGAATAATGAACAAAGCGAATGACTCGGATGTAACAAGCTAACCATCGTCTTAAACGTTTCGTATTACACGAGCTCGTAAACTACGGTTCTGTACGTATAGCAATATCACACTTCACTTATTTATTTATTTTTTTAAGTACAAGCCCAGAGAAAGGTAAAGACAAGCATGACTAAATTAACATAAACAGAGAAGACTCACTGATTTTTTCGTGTCAAGGTAAGAAGCAGTGGTGGAGCTACACATTGGATATGATGATGTCCTCTAGCTGGACGAGGTAAAGAAGATTTCTTTTTCGAAGCAAAGAGAACCCAAACATTCACTAACAGCAAAGCAAAGGCCTATGAACGATAACCCGAGCCAACCCCAACAAGAGGAAACGTGGATTGGCGTATACGATTCGAATCGGCTTAACATAAAAGGAGAAGACTCACTGATTCTTTCGTGTAAAGGTAAGAAGCAGTGGTGGAGCTACACATTGGATATGAAGATGTCCTCTAGCTGGACGAGGTAAAGAAGATTTCTTTTTCGAAGCAAAGATAACCCAAACATTCACTAACAGCAAAGCAAAGGCCTATGAACGATAACCCAAGCCAACCCCAACAAGAGGAAACGTGGATTGGCGTATACGATTCGAATCGGCTTAACATAAAAGGAGAAGACTCACTGATTCTTTCGTGTCAAGGTAAGAAGCAGTGGTGGAGCTACACATTGGATATGAAGATGTCCTCTAGCTGGACGAGGTAAAGAAGATTTCTTTTTCGAAGCAAAGATAACCCAAACATTCACTAACAGCAAAGCAAAGGCCTATGAACGATAACCCGAGCCAACCCCAACAAGAGGAACCGTGGATTGGCGTATACGATTCGAATCGGCTTAACATAAAAGGAGAAGACTCACTGATTCCTTCGTGTCAAGGTAAGAAGCAGTGGTAGAGCTATACATTGGATATGAAGATGTCCTCTAGCTGGACGAGGTAAAGAAGATTTCTTTTTCGAAGCAAAGAGAACCCAAACATTCACTGACAGCAAAGCAATGACCTACGAACGATAACCCAAGCCAACCCCAACAAGAGGAAACGTGGATTGGCGTATACGATTCGAATCGGCTTAACATAAAAGGAGAAGACTCACTGATTCTTTCGTGTAAAGGTAAGAAGCAGTGGTGGAGCTACACATTGGATATGAAGATGTCCTCTAGCTGGACGAGGTAAAGAAGATTTCTTTTTCGAAGCAAAGATAACCCAAACATTCACTAACAGCAAAGCAAAGGCCTATGAACGATAACCCAAGCCAACCCCAACAAGAGGAAACGTGGATTGGCGTATACGATTCGAATCGGCTTAACATAAAAGGAGAAGACTCACTGATTCTTTCGTGTCAAGGTAAGAAGCAGTGGTGGAGCTACACATTGGATATGAAGATGTCCTCTAGCTGGACGAGGTAAAGAAGATTTGTTTTTCGAAGCAAAGAGACAATTTAAAATTACTGATAGTACTACTTGAAATAGACTTTTCAAAATAAATTCCATTTAACAAATCGTAATCTCCTCGAATACCAAAAATGCTTTCTGAATCTTGGATTTCGGGCGAGTTCATAAAGTTATTAAGTAGCCGGCACGTCAACTTGAACAAAGTGTAGTAGTAGCTTTGGAGCAAACATTAAAATAAAACCTCGCCAAAGAATAATTTAACTGTCAAATTAACTGAGCAATAATTCCCCACGCCAAACCAGTAAACTGACAAAACAAGCAAGCGCAAGCTAACTGCAAAATGATGCAACTGATGCATTCACCCCCGCCGCTCTCGAAACGTATTTAATCCACTCAACCGGAATTGCACAGCAACACGCAACAGATCCTAATCTATAAAAGTACCGAAATTAATTTTATTCCATTTTGAAACGACCGCAGCGGCAATATATAGTTTCTGTTTAATATCACATGCGGAGAATTTTTATTTAAATCTATTTTGTGGGTATTTAAGAAATGGAATTCTCTGTTTCGAAACGAGGAAAACTCTATTTATTGCACGCAATCGATGCAAGAAAATGCTAAGGCGGTTTTAAAATGTAAGTAATTTTACTTTCTAAACTAGTTTTAGAGCTGAAATCGTGATTACAGTAATTGAATTGTATCCTTTAGGGCAAGGTCAATTAGGAATTTGTCCCGATTGAAACAAATCGAAAGTCAATTCTATTAAAATTTTATAATGCCTAATTATTAGTTACCTCGCGACGAGTTTTGCAAGCAGCAAATCTTATTAGCAACTATAGTTGTGAGCAATCTTTTACCTGCCCACACTCAGAATACAAACAGAATCTATTTTTTTATTTTTTGTTCTTGCCAATAGCAAAGTGTTTTTCTTCATATTTTCCAAAATGTTATTTCTTCCTCGTAACCAATGTGCCTTTCGCAACTTACTTAAAGCCTTCGCTTGGAAAAGACGAAACAGTTTCAAGCATCATTTCGTCATTCAATTTTCATGATCTACGTTTTTTACTATATATTCGGTCCAAAACGTTTCCTATTTTCAATGTGTTATTACTTTCCAGTCATAAAGAGATCAAGAAAAATTATAAATACCTATTGGCAATGCCAATTGACAATAAGATGTATAATTTAAGAAATCGAAACAAAATTGTTTTTAAGAAAGAAGATCCAAGGAATGGACGGTGTAAAATTATTTGAAATAAAATAGTTCTTCTTCTTGGCTTCTGGTGAATGAAACTGTGTCTCTAAATTCCTCTTCTCTCGACGCCAGAACGCTTCATGTCGTCAGAGTATCAGTAACAACAGGACCACCAGCAACAAGAAGAACAACAATGACTCTTTTCAAAGTCATTGTTGTTCTTCTTGTTCTTCAATTATTTCTAATTGCCCCCCAAAAGTGCGAAACTGTGGTAGACACTAATATGAACTTCAAACAGAAGACAAGTTCGTCCGATAATGAAGCTGTTTGGAAACTTTTGCTTTGCTTCCAGCAAAACCACGTTCCGTTCTTCATTACAGAAGAACTGTAGCCAAAAAACTCTTAACAGCCGTTAGAAGGTCAGCAACAAGAAGAACAGTGACTTCGAAGAAAATTTTTTTTTCTGCCGAAAATTGAAACAACAGAAACACTCAAGTTCATAAAAAATATTATTTATAAAGCAGGATGAAGTTCCAAAGCAACTTAAAACGAAAAACGAACGACTTCTAATACAACAATTTCTTGGATGTATTTTTTTTTTAAATTTACAACAAGACTTGTTTTTCTGCTTGACTTCTTATAGAACCGCCTCTCGATATTCGTTTGGCGACGCGCGACGTTTCGTTCTTGGTTTTTAGAAGACCTTCATACCATCAGACGCCCATCAGCAACGAGAATTCAGCAGCGAAAGCAACAATAACTCTGAAGAAAGAAGAATGGGGTGGCGTGGTTCCATCGAAGACCAAAAACAAGATGAGGACAAGCGCAGAATCCTTCAAACTCTTCAGACACTCAGCAGCAACGAGAATTCAGTAGCGAAAGCAACTAGAAAGGCAACAATAACTCTGAGGAAAGAAGAGCTAGATGGCGTGGTTCCACCGGAGACCAAAGACAAGACGCAGACAAGCGCAGAATCCTTCAAACTCATTAGACACTCAGCAGCAACGAGAATTCAGCAGCGGAAGCAACAAGAATGGCAACAATGACTCTGAAGAAAGAAGAACGGGGTTCCGTGGTTCCACCGGAGACCAAAGACAAGATGAGGACAAACGCAGAACCTTTCAAACTCACCAGACACTCAGCAGCAACGAGAATTCAGCAGCGAAAGCAACAAGAAGGGCAACAATAACTCTGAAGAAAGAAGAACGGGATGGCGTGGTTCCACCGGACACCAAAGACCAGATGAAGACAAGCGCAGAACCCTTCAAACTCATCAGAAACTCAGTAGCAACGAGAATTCAGCATCGAAAGCAACAAGAAGAGTAACAATAACTCTGAAGAAAGAAGAGCGAGATGGCATGGTTCCACCGGAGACCAAAGACAAGATGAGGACAACCGCAGAACCCTTTAAACCCTTTATTTAAAAACGATATCGTGAGCAAAGAAGTCAAATCAAGTCTTTAAGTAATTTCAAGCAAAAAAAAGAGTTGCATTATCAATGCAAGAATTGTTTGAAAATATGTACATATTACGAGTTTACGAAATCGTTGTTCTTCTGTTTAGCTTCCGGTAAAACCGCGTCTCTATGTTCTTCTTCTGCCAAAGCGACGTTTCGTTCATGAATTTACGACGAATTTCATTATTCATCTTCTGGCACATCCTCTTCCAAAAGTTGTTTGGATCGTCCCATTCAATTTAATTATTGGTTCTTCTTAATGACTTTCCTCTTCTTTCTCTCCTTTTCCCCTCTTTTTCTTTTTCTTTAAGTGCTCTGTCTTTCTGAGGTATGAAGGATTAACTGCTTGCGAAAACCGTTGCCTTAAATTCACCTTTTTGCATCGTGGTCTTCTTATTATCTTCTTCTTCGAACTGTTATCTTAACACCTTTTTCTTATCTTATTATAATTGCTTTCGTCTGGCCTTTTCTGGTTCTTCTTCTTCTTTAAGCGACGCGACTTATTTGCAGGATATTAACGACCATTGACAAGATTTGATCATAGCTTTGAAAATGTTTGTTCTGGCGTTAACTAGTTAGTTAGTAAAAAAAGAAAGAAATCAGGATGTATAGTTATACATCCTGATTTCTTTCTTTTTTTCACATTGAACTGTTTACTAACTCTAGGTACTAGTGGCCTTAAATATTTTTCTACGTTTTGGTCTTTTCTTCTATCTTCCATTGGATATTAAAGCGTAACAACTACTAGTAATTACGGATTAGAAGATTAGAAGAAATAATGGAAGTTTCTTCCTTTTTTTGCCTTAGTTTGCACGTTCAAAAATTACAACTCAAACGTGTCTACTTACTGTTTTACTCTCGACTTCATATAAAGACACATAATTATCGAGGGAAGCGAAGTCGCAAAGTTCGAATTTGAAGCAAATACAGAAAATAAAAATGTAATGGAGGTTGTTGATACATCTGAGTAGAATTTTGAATTTTGCAAACTGTGCACTGCACGAAGTGTTGAGCCAAAGACCAACCCCAAACTCAACCCTAAATGAGAAGCCTAAAAAAGGCAAGGAAAAAATCGATGAAGGGGAAAATTCAAAAACAAACAAAACAGAAACTAAATAAATGGTAAATGTCAAAAAGCGTTGAACCAACGGTCAAACACATAAGTTTAATCTTTAGGTTGTAGGTTTACGAATCTTAGGTCCAGTATTTCCAACTCAGTTTAACTTTAAGCTCCGCTTTATTCCCATGGTAACAATTGTAAGGACAATTGTTTCCATAGAAATAAAACTGAGTTTAAAGTTACAACCCAGTTGAAAAACTGGCCCTTACGTCCAATTTTACAATTGCAGCTCAACTTTAAGCTGAGGTTTAAACCCTTAGCGACGATTATTTCAACAATTGTTGTGAAGGATTTAAGCTTCGGCTCAAAGTTAAACCGTCATTGTAAAACTGGGTCTTAGTATGCATATGTTTGTTCTTCTACTGACACTTTTGGTTTTTTTTTTTTTAATTAATCTTGTCACCTTGATTTTCGCGCATTCATCGACACATTTCCTCATCTTACTTGCTTCTGCCTAAAACCTCCGATACCATGAATCTAATCTATTTTAAAAAAGAATTTTCTTAAAGGCGTAGGATGTGAATTACAACCAGAGACCCATTTTCCTCCACGTTTGCCGGTCGGCAACGACCAACTGAGTAGCAATATACAATTAGACAATGCCTCTATCCAATAAGAACTCGTTTATAGATTGGAGGTGCGTCGTCTAATTGGTTGTGTTGATATTCGATGGCTGGCGACCAACAAACATGGAGGAAGAGTACCGGCGCACAGTGGGGAAAAACCGTAATTTTGGTAGCCAAAAATCT
Organism: Prosopocoilus inquinatus; assembly: GCA_036172665.1. Taxonomy (NCBI): domain Eukaryota; kingdom Metazoa; phylum Arthropoda; class Insecta; order Coleoptera; family Lucanidae; genus Prosopocoilus; species Prosopocoilus inquinatus. Next base: position 7,194,469 of record CM069871.1, on the reverse strand, counting down.
ATAACTTTTATGCGGATAGCGACCAACAGGTGTTTTCTTTCTCGTTATGTCTACCAACAATCAGAGAAGAAAATTATTAAATATTATGTTACTAGTAACCCCTCCGCATGCAAAAAAATTAGGACTTTTAAGAATTTGCTATTTCGCACCGTTTTCACATGTACACAATTATATTTTTATGCAAGAATTTAAGACAAAAATTAAATATGCGATCATTTTTATTTGTAAACGTCAATAGTGCTGATTTTTTAGAAAAGATAAAAAAGTAAAAAATAAAAAGTAAATAAATTTTCACTTAATATGAAAATAACTTTCTTATTTAATCCTAGGAAATCATGTGAGCTATATCTTCAATTGTTTCGAAAGGATCACGTGTGCTTTAATTTTTTTTAAACAGCTTAATATATTTTTATAACGGATTTTAACATTTGGCATCTGTATTTAATATTGTGGAAAGTTTATCCCCGATGTGGTCAAATTTTTAGCAGAAATGCGAGAAACTGTTACGTTGCGGCAGCATGGAAATGTTTACCTATCTTTGCTTCTCTAATAATGAACACTATTTGTGAAAAAAGTAAAGAGATGAAAACATTTTATATGATATTATGGTCTACCGTACCGCAATATATTTTTTGTATATTTCTCGAAGTTATAAGAGGTTTTACAAAATTTTACAAAATTATATTACAAATGTCTATTAAAATCCGCCATAAAAAATACACCAAGCTGTTTAAAGAAATCGAAGAAGTTATGTCGCTTCGAAACAATTGAAGATCGAGGTCATTAAAATTCTCCAGGTTGTAGCTTTTAACATTCAATTCAACTTAAGAAGTTATGTCGCTTCGAAACAATTGAAGATCGAGGTGATTAAAATTCTCCAAGTTGTAGCTTTTAACATTCAATTCAACTTCTCCTAAGAAAGTTTTACTCTGTTCCTCAAAATAAGAAAATTAATTTGAAAATACACAACCACGACACACCCTGTATATGAATTCTGGAAAACAATGTTACACAATCCACGATTTTATATAAATTTATTAAAGTTTCTGTCCATTTTAGTAGTTATTAATGTATAAATAACGAGCGTTCAATAAAAAAAAGTGTCAAGTAGGCTGTAGCAGGCTTTTGTTGTCGGGAACGCATGTCGCGGATTAACTTCATTTGAATTTCAACTTTGACAAGTTGACGGTTAAACCTAACCAACAAAACTCGAAAGCTGCTTCTGCAATTTTTTCTTAATATTTATACTTAATATAAACATTCGATAATAAAAGTTTCTTTTTGAAATGTCTTCGTTGAGTTAAAGTGAGGTTAGAAATTCAAGTGACTCTTCACGCTAGCCGTATGAAGAACCCTACGCTAGACGTTCAGAATAAATTCATGACTATCTAGTCCGTTTTTTTTAAAATTACTATATCTCTGTCGCGTATGAACAAATATTATTTATTTTAGGTTTATTTTATTTGTAATCCCTTATAAGCTCTAGAAACATACATATGTAGTTGCTTATTAAGCAAAGGTGCTTACAGTATGGAAAGGAGAGATAGTATAAAATATTATTTTGTCAGATTGTTAACAGTTGTTAAAGTTTGACATCGCGCAAGTTGAAAATAGAAGCACCTACAAGAGTCTTCGTTTGAATTTATAACCTCTAAACCTTCATCTTTAATATAGGCAGAAAAAATATTTATAAAGAAAACCTTTAAAAATCGATTTTTGGCCGGGAAAACCGTAAGTTCTTCCCACTGTGCGGCGTCTGTGTTGAAAACAAATAGGATCAAGAAAGAATGTATTTCTATTGTTTGACAGCAGTTAATCTCAATTTACTTTAACATTTATTTTTGTTCGGATTAAGAAAAGACTTTGGTACCATGTTTCATTCTATCTCAAGCCACGACAACTCCAAACGTGGTAGTTTTCGAACGCTTTTTAGTTTTGCCATTTAATAACATTTTTAATAAAAAAATGAACTGTTTCGATAGAAAACGCCCGCCATATTGCCTGTCAACTAATCTCCTCATCCTCCCCCCTCCCCCTGCTATATAACATTCCGCGATAAATACACAAATCCGTTTGATTACCAGTTATTGATCAGCGGAATTTGCATAGAACTCCCATTAGTAATTCTAATTTTAATCATAAATTTATGGAAAGCGCCTTCATTACAGAGTGCAAATAATTTCATTCATGCGATAGAATTCAATAACAATCGCAATTAAGTCGCGCTATTAACACCTATTAAACGCTCGTCGGTTCGCGTTCGAAACGCCCTATTGATATTTTAGAAGTTAATTAAAATACACGAGAGTTCTTCGTTTGTTGTGAAAATTCAAACTAAGGACTTCCACATCTCTTGTCGCATCAATCAAGGAAATAAATTTCTGCTTTGTTTCGTCATTTTTGCCTTTTGACATTTAGTTGACTCTTTTTTTCTTCTTCTTCTTCTTCTTCGTGCGGGACGGGAAAGTGATACAGTTCGAAACGTTTACAACATTTCTCTTCTCTTAAAATTCCACTTACGTACTATATATATATATATATATATACTCGGACTATATGAGCTTCGCCCACAATAATTTCTGCGAAGTGCGAACGCTCGCATTGCCCTCCTTCCCCTCCCACTTAATAACAATTCAATGCAGAAATGTGGCAGGAGTAAATATTAAAAAGCGTCAAACACTAAGTGGCCTGAATTCCTATCCCTGATAATAACAATAAGACGAATAAAAAAAAGAAACTGAAATAAAACATTATTATTGAATACATAGAGGTAGGTAGATTTGGTTAGATTTTAGATTTTTCAAAATTTATTTGCGGTTTTTTTTTTCAAATGTAACTGCATCGTCACTTGTCTTATGAATTATAGTTAAGTTTAAAATTCATCCTCAAACATTTCCGTCCTTTTGTCATTTTTTTCCCCGCGATCATTCTTTGTTTCCATGTTCAAATATTTCTGTCACTTTCTGATTTTTTTGTTGTTGCTGCCGTTGTTGTTTGAAAGAGATTGTCTCATAGTAGTTTTGAATGAATAATTTGTTTTTCCTTTTTCCTTTGCTTTTTCTAATCACCTAAAATATTTTTTCTTTCTTTCGTAATATTACAAAGGCCATTTTCTTTGCCGATTTTCGATAGTCGTTTGTTTTTTCTTTTTTCTGAAATTAATTAGTCAAAACATGGTTGCACTTCTTTCTCCTTCGGGAATAATTGCAGTCGTCATTGCAGAAATTTTCATTTCCTAAATAATTATTATGATAGTGTTTTGTTTTTTGTTATTACTGAGTCTTGGATGTTCGTTTTTTTTTCTTTAATTTTAAATCTACAAGTCGTTTTGAGTTTTTTTTTCTTTTCTATATTGTGTATGATCGTCATTTGTTTTTCTTACTTTTATGTTGTCAAATCAAAGAATATTTAATTTAATATTTTCTGATTTTTTTGTTTTTGTTGCCGTTATTGTTTGAAAGAGATTGTCTCGTGGTAGCTTTGAATGAATAATTTGTTTTTCCTTTTTCCTTTCCTTCTTTTAATCTCTTAAAATATTTTTTTCTCTTTCGTAAATATTACAAAGGTCATTTTCTTTGCCGATTTTCGATCGTCGTTTGTTTTTCCTTTTCATTCTGAAATTAATTAGTCAGAACATTTTTGCACTTCTTTCTCCTTCGTGAATAAATGCAGTCGTCATTTGTTTCTTCCCGCTTTCTTCAGAAATTTTAATTTCCTAAATAAGTATTATGATAGTGTTTTGTTTTTTGTTATTATTGAGTCTTGAATGTTGGTTTTTTCTTTCTTTAATTTTAAATCTACAAGTCCTTTTGAGTTTTTTTTTTATTTTTTCTATATTATGTATGGTCGTCATTTGTTTTTCTTACTTTTGTGTTGTCAAATCAAAGAATATTAATTTAATATTTCTGTCACTTTCTGATTTCTTTGTCGTTGTTGCCGTTATTGTTTTCGTAAGAGATTGTCTAGTGGTAGCTTTGAATGAATAATTTGTTTTTCCTTTTTTCTTTCCTTCTTTTAATCTCCTAAAATATTTTTTTCTCTTTCGTAAATATTATAAAGGTCATTTTCTTTGCCGATTTTCGATCGTCGTTTGTTTTTCCTTTTCATTTTGAAATTAATTAGTCAAAACATTTTTGCACTTCTTTCTCCTTCGGGAATAATTGCAGTCGTCATTTGTTTCTTCCCGCTTTCTTCAGAAACTTTCATTTCCTAAATAATTATTATGATAGTGTTTTGTTTTTTGTTATTACTGAGTCTTGGATGTTCGTTTTTTTTTTCTTTAATTTTAAATCTACAAGTCTTTTTGAGTTTTTTTTTCTTTTCTATATTGTGTATGATCGTCACTTGTTTTTCTTACTTTTATGTTGTCAAATCAAAGAATATTTAATTTAATATTTTCTGATTTTTTTGTTTTTGTTGCCGTTATTGTTTGAAAGAGATTGTCTCGTGGTAGCTTTGAATGAATAATTTGTTTTTCCTTTTTGCTTTCCTTTTTTTTAATCTCCTAAAATATTTTTTTCTCTTTCGTAAATATTACAAAGGTCATTTTCTTTGCCGATTTTCGATCGTCGTTTGTTTTTCCTTTTCATTCTGAAATTAATTAGTCAAAACATTTTTACACTTCTTTCTCCTTCGTGAATAAATGCAGTCGTCATTTGTTTCTTCCTGCTTTCTTCAGAAATTTTCATTTCCTAAATAAGTATTATGATAGTGTTTTTGTTTTTTTGTTTTTATTGAGTCTTGAATGTTCGTTTTTCTTTTCTTTAATGTTAAATCTACAAGTCGTTTTGAGTTTTTTTTTTCTTTTCTCTATATTATGTATGATCGTCATTTGTTTTTCTTACTTTTGTGTTGTCAAATCTAAGAATATTTAATTTCTTTCGAAAAATCTTTGCAAGTTTTCCCTTTTACCTACCCTTTTGTTTGAAATTATATTGGCAACGTCGGTTGGTTTAAAGAAATTTTTTGACCGAAAAATTTTCAACGTCTCATCATCAAGAAATGGCTTCTTTGATTATAATTTTGAACGTCATTACCACTAACGATAATATTTTTGCGTTATTGTGTTCTTCGTTTATAAAATCTTTAAATATTCGTAGAGACCATTGGGATAAAAATTTATAGAGCCCTCCCCACGATGCGATAAGCCTTCCCATTATCTTTATTTAAGTTTACGTACGACAACATCGTTGATTAAGTAGTTTAAAAAAAAGACGCTTTTTTTTCTCCAACAAACCCCTAACTGGAAAAAACGTGTAGAGTTAGAAACTTCGTCACATCATCCTATTTTATTAATAAATTTAAATATGTGGTAACCAGCTAAGTAGTTGGTAATTAGAACTTTGATAATAAATCTCAAAATGATCAAACGTTTAATTAATTTAAGCATGAAACCCTCTCCCCTCTCCGCTCCCCCGAGCTTTGCTCGTTGAAAATTTCGCTGCTACTTGTAGTGAGAGAACTGTAAAGCTCGGAGACGCGGCAGCTGCGCAGTGTGACCAACAATACAAGCTCTATTCAATAAGTCCCTAACTTGCTTTTGTCTTATCGCTGCACGTGGTGGGGAAGTTGCTACCCCGTTACGTGGAGAGTTACTGGGGTTAAACTTAATGGAAGGAGTACATTACTGAAATAACTTTGGTTAGACTAACTTGGAAGTTACCACTTTCTTGTGTGAGAGACGGGGTGGGTGGGAACAAAGGATTACGTTGAGAGCAATATTATTTAATACGGGCCCCGAAAGTTCGACGATGATAAGCTAAGAAGAAAAATGTACGTATTCAAATTTATTCAAATTGACGTAGGATACGTTGATTACGATTATTGGGCACGTTATACTACACCGAAGCCATAGCCTATACCTCCCGAACAATGAGATTGAATACATATTACGATGTTGCCACCACTATTTAGTAATAATCACATGGTAACAGGGTTCTATTATTCACGCATGCGCACGCACGCAAATTATGTTTTTTATAAACACGTTAATGTTTTTTAAAACATTTATTAAAGTTACAGATGGGCAGAGTAACGGTTACAAGTTCTGCAGATATGACTAAACTAAAGTTCTGACCCTAATATATATGCTATAGTTTGTATATTTAGTAAAGATAACGATAAATGAGTGGACAATAACAATGCGTCACTTGTTTATATTACTAATCAGGGGTCATAGAGCGTTTAACATAACTCCTCCCTTTTTAAATTGGAAAATAATAGTGAAGTATTATTTTCATCCCTCGCTTCCTCTGATTTATCGCTTTTTCTTACTTTTGATTGTTTTTGGGTCTTTCTATATTTGAGTATGATGAACACGAAAACAAAGCATATTATTATTAAAACTAGGTTGCTCAAAAAGAAGGAAATCTTCAGGGGGTGCCATTCTCTGGTTCTAGAAGTTGGCTGCATACTGGATTGTCGTTGTAACTTCGAGATGTCATCCAGGTTCAAGTCCTCTAAGTGCAGGTGTTCTAGATTTGGGAGTTCTTGTATTTCCTCTGTTTTCATTTTAGGTAGAATGAAGGGTTCTCCTTGAATGATTTTTTCTTCATTGATGATTTTGAAGCTTCCGTCCATTACTTGACAATGGAAAGGGATTTTGACGAGGCTTGGTTTTTCTATTATGTTGTATCCAGTAGTTTTACATTTTTTCTGTAATTTTATTGGCAATTTGGCAGGTACAATTATTATGTAGTTCTTGTTGATTTGTTCATAAATGGTATTACTCGTAGATATGGGAGTCAATTGACATTTAGTAGTCTTGATATTCTGAATGATGGATGTCACACAGTCTTCCTCTTTTATAAAGGGTCTATTATTACAGATGTAGGTATTTTCAATCGTTGGACATTCTTCATCTTCATATTGATGGCCTTGGTTATTGAGTATCAGGTAAGGACTTTTTGGTACAAGGGTAAAATTATTTTGAGGAACAGGAAATATATGGTAATATTCAAATTGTATAGGACTGAAGACAGGAATATGCATAAGGAAGATTACTTTGTCATTATGAACAGTCACCTTTGAGTTAGCTAAATTGTAATAAGAATGAATGTTTTTGAATTTAAGAATTTTATTTTCTTCGTAAAGTTTAACTAATGTATCTATCATATTGTTCATGTCTTCAAATGATATGACAGAGTTATGTAAGGTATTTAATCTAGCAAAAACCACTGCGTTTTCCAAATTGTCTAGAAATCTTAATAAGTTTTGGCAATTTAGTAAGACTTGATCAAGAGTATTTTGAGCCCTTATAAATGCAGAAATGTCATTAATTATTTTTTGTACATTGTCTTGAAAGTAATTAAGTCTCTGTTCTATTAGTTCTTGATTTTTCTTAAGAGTGCTGATAGAATGATTATAGTTTTCTATTAATCTTTTGGTCAGGGACATTTGGTATTGCATTTGATTTTCTAATGCATTTTGGTTACGTGATAGAATTTCTAAAGCATTATTAAAGTTTTCTTCATCGTCTGAGTCTAATGTTCCAAATAAGAATTTAGACGTTTTTCCTACGATGTTCAATAGTCCTCTTTTATTTCTTACCTGTGGCATAAGATTGTTTAGTTTATATTCTGCCTCTGAGATAAGATAGTGGACATGTGTCAAGGTATTTTTTAGGACATTAGTATACGTTAGTGTTCTAAGTGATGGTGAATTATAAATAGTATCGTTAATAGTTTTGAAATAATCAATGTTGTTATTTAGTAACTCAATTAATGGTTTAATTTCTACATAATGGACAAAGGTATGCTTGGTTTCTATGATTCTACATGGACCAAGGTGGAACGGAAGGATGTGGGAATTTATGGTAGTGATTTCTATGTCGTCATTTGCTGTGGCTGTCATTATCGTTAGCTGTATTAGGGATAGGGTCGTTATCAGAATCATTTTCCTGTGATTCCTGTAACAAAGATTTTTTATAGGTTTTCTTAGGTTTTTTGATAGTTGATTTATGATAGATGCCTAATTTTGTTCTTAATTTTTCACCTTCATCTACTACAATTTTTGTTTGTGTAAATTTTGGTTTAGCTTTATTTCTTTCTTTTGTTTTAATGTATGCATATTCTTTGTTTTGATATGACTCTGGTTCTTGTCTCTTTTCATTGAGTTTTTTTATTACGGATTCTTTCCTATCGTTATTTTTTTGTTTAATTCTGTCGTATAATGACTTTGTTTTTTCTTTGTGGTTTTGTACATAGTTAGAGATAATTTTTTCATCAGATAATTCAAAGGGATCGTCTGAATGGATGTGTCCTTTAACTACTTCGAATGGTGTATGACCTGTGACAGAATGAATAGTGTTGTTGTAACTGAAGATAGCGTATTTCATTAAAGTGTTAGTGTTTTCATTAGGTTTTTCCAATTTCAAACATCGAATTTCTTCAGCAATTGTGGAATGAAATCGTTCAACTGGGGAATTACTATTTGAGTTCTTTGAAGTGGTGTAGTGAAGTTCTATTTTATGTAATTTACAAAGATCTTCAAAATTGTTATTTTTAAATTCACTTCCACGATCGACAGTAATTCTATAAGGGAGTCCATGATGTGTCATGAAAGTTAAAGTGTTGTCAATTATATTTAATGATGAATTTGATTGGATGGGGTATGCTTGACCATATCGCGAGAAGGAATCTAGTATAGTAAAATATGAATGGTTTAATATTTTGAATGTATCTGCGTGTATATGTTCGAACGGTCTACTGGCTGTAGGTGTAAGATTAAATTTTATTACGGGTGGATTTCTATCGTATTTTGCCATTTGACAGATTTTGCAATTATTAACAAAGTTCGTGATGTCTTTAATCATATCGGGCCAGTAGTAGTTCCTACTTAAGGATGTTTTCATTTCATTTATTCCTTTGTGGCAAGTTTTACCGTTATGGTGGTATTCCAACTTTAATTTTTGTTCATCAAGATCGATTATATCTTGGAGGATTACGTTGGTTCTAATGAATTTGAAAGATGAATTTGTTAAAAGATTTTGTACTGTGTTGGTAAACAAGATTGCTATACTTGGATTTTTTGAGTATACTGCATACGTTTGTTTTGGTTGACAGTAGGTTTTTATAACATCTATTAATTTCGTTTCGAAATCATTTAGTGGAATTGAGATTATTAGGCGAGACTTGTTAAAAAACATTTTTCTTTCTGCTTTAGGCTGTAAAATGTCGTTTGATCCGTGAATAATGATCTGATTTTTAAATTGATTCAAAGATTTTTCAGATATTTGAATTTCTAATACAGGGTTTTCTAGAGATGAATGTATCGTTTCATTGTCTGATAGTTCCAATTGTGGAGGTTTCAGTTGAATATCAGAAACTATGTTAACTTTAGGAGTTTTGGAAGAAACGTCACCTAGAACAGAGTGGAGAGAAGGACTATCTGGTACGGTTATTAATTCGGGGTTATTGAGATAGAGGTTGATAGTCTCAATCGCGTCACCAGGGTTTCCAATTGTAGAGAGAGTTTCGTCAATATCTTCTATAGCGTTTGTTTCAAGGCGTGACAATGAATTTACAGGAATTTTAGTTTTTAAAATTTCGTGGGTGTTAACACTAATTGTAAAAGAGTTTTCTTTAGGCAATCTGTAGTAGAAAGGAATGATTGTATTACTGTTACTTAAATTCTTCTCTGCAAGATTAATTGATATTCCTAGGTTTCTGAGGTCTTCTAATCCTAATATGCCATCGTAGAAATCATGAAAATCAAAAAGAATAAAAGTAATTACTTTGTCAGTTGCTAATTCTTTAAATGCTGGAATGTGAGCTTTAAATTTAATTTTCTTTTCTCCTATGGGTGTTTTAATTATTGATGTTTCTTGAGAGATTTTATTTGGGAAGTATTTTTCTGCAATAGAAGGTCTGATAATAGATTTATAACATCCGGTATCAATAAGTAATTTAATAGGTGGATTCTGAATTTTAATATACGGTAGTGAATTATCACAAGTCGTGTTGTTGATTTCGTAAATTACGTCGCGTCTTCTGTTGAGTGAGTCATCCGAAAATTTTGAAAGTTGTTTATTTGGGATTCGTCATTAATCTCTTCGTCAGTCTCATTATTTACATTGTTAAGTTCATAGTTTTGCTCATTGCAAATATTGTTATCGTAATGATCAGGGATGTTTAAAGAAGGATCAGGGTACGTTTCTGTATGCTCGTGATTACAGTAATTATTTTCCATGAGATTTAATTCCTCTGAAATAAAATTTCTTGATGTTGGTATAGTGTTTTTAAAATAATTATTATAATTATTATGTTGTCTAATTGTTGGGATTCTGGATGTGGTTGACATTGGTTCCGGTTTGTTTGTTGGGATTTGTCCTGTTGGTTTAAAGACATTTTTCGGAGTACCAAAAACTTGAGAGTTAGTAAATTGTTTTTGTTGAACTACTCTTGGTCTCACGTCAATAGGTTGACTAGGGAATTGGTTAGAAGTCCAGGGTCTTGGATTTTGGTTATAGAAATTTCGTGGCCATTGTGTAAGAGGTGTTTGATGAATTTGCATGTTAGATCTTTGAGGATATTGATTAAATGATGTAGGTACGTGTGAATATTGTGGAAATGAGTTGAACGTCTTAGGTAACATTTGAGGTTGCGTTTTGATTTGGTTAGAAGAGCTTTTATTATTATGTAATATATTAGGAAGATTTTGAGTATACATAAAGTTCTCTTCTTCTATTACATAGGCCATTGCATTTTCTAGTGATATAGGGTTTCTTAGTCTTACAATGCTTTGGAAGTTACCCGATAAACCACGAAGGAAGGTTTTTAATGCTAGATTGTCATATTGTTTAGAATATACTAATTTTGTGGCTTGTGGTATTTCCGTTGTACTAATTGAGTTTAATTTTGCAGACAATCTACTACGTAATATTTGTATTCGTTTGCCGAATTCTAATGGTGGTTCATTTTTTGAAGGTGTTAATGTGATTAAGTCTTGTTCGAGACAATCTAAATTTCTCTGATCACCGAAACTAGTTCTTAAAGCATTTTTTATTAAAGGCCAAGTATTTAATTCGTTCCTAGTGCCAATTAAGATTTGTGCGTGATCTTTTAATTTACCAATTACTACTCTAATTAAATATGAAGTTATTTGAGGGTCGTTGTTACTAATTTCATTGAACAAATAGTCGCAGGACGCTATGAAAATTTCTAATGAATTTTGGTCACCATTGTATGATGGAATTGTGTCTACATATAATTTTAATAATTGATAATTTACTTCTGGCATTTTTGCTTGGATTACAGTTGGTTTAGATAGATTAATACTATTATTAAATGTTTCGATTAAAGAATCTAAATCTAAGTTATTTACTGAATTGCTGTTCATATAAGACAAGAAATCAGGTAAATAATGGAAAAAATTAGACGGGATACTCAAAATTTGGTCTCACCAAATCCGGGAATTGCCAGTCGTCTATTTTGTGAAAGGTTGATATCTGCGTTGCCCAGAGCTGTGGATCTCCTCTATGGATTGGAAGACGAATGGTATCTTCAGAGCCTTACACGATGTATTTCTCTTGAAGTTTCTTCGTCCAGGGTTCTTTTGGGTAGTACTGAAGGAACTGGAGTCCCAAATCGCGATTTTAATTTGCACGATGCACCTTTTTTCGCGACCGCACTATCCTACTGACTGCGCCAATTATGTTTTTTATAAACACGTTAATGTTTTTTAAAACATTTATTAAAGTTACAGATGGGCAGAGTAACGGTTACAAGTTCTGCAGATATGACTAAACTAAAGTTCTGACCCTAATATATATGCTATAGTTTGTATATTTAGTAAAGATAACGATAAATGAGTGGACAATAACAATGCGTCACTTGTTTATATTACTAATCAGGGGTCATAGAGCGTTTAACATAACTCGCAGAGCTATGTGCCATCCTATTAATTCAACATTCCACGCAACATAAAATTAAACATACACTGTGCACTTGCACACTATCAAATATATGATTTTAATGTAACCCTGACATTTAACTTAACGATTGTGCGAGCGAATGCTATTTATTTATTTATTACAATCATCGATTGGGGAAAGCCTAAGCATTCGATTTACTACAAACCACAACAACGTAAGTACATACCACAGAATTATATTACAGAAAATCTGTCAATCTGCTCAAGGTACACAAGGTTAAAAATTTTTTGCAAGCGCCACCTGTTATCAAAATGTGATTCGGCCTTGAACAAAAGCATCTGTTTGAAGTTCCTTCTTTCATTGGGGCCCATACTTCATCCTTTCAAAATCCCTACTTAAACAAATAATTGCCCTTGGACAAAAGCATCTGTTTGAAGTTCCTTCTTCCATTGGAACTCTACTTAAACAAATAATTGCCCTTGGACAAAAGCATCTGTTTGAAGTTCGTTCTTCCATTGGAACTCTACTTAAACAAATAATTGCCCTTGGACAAAAGCATCTGTTTGAAGTTCTTTCTTCCATTGGAACTCATACTTCATCCTCTCAAAATACCTTCTTAAACAAATAACTGACCTTGGACAAAAGCATCTGTTAGAAGTTTCTTCTTCCATTGGAACTCATACTTCATCCTCTCAAAATACCTTCTTAAACAAATAACTGACCTTGGACAAAAGCATTTGTTAGAAGTTTCTTCTTCCTTTGGAACTCGTACTTCATCCTTTCAAAATCCCTGCTTAAACAAATAATTGGTCTTGGACAAAAGCGTCTGTTTCAAGTTCCTCCTTCCATTGGAGCTCATACTTCATCCTTTCAAAATACCTACTTAAACAAATAATTGGCGTTGGACAAAAGCATTTGTTTGAAGTTTCTTCTTCCTTTGGAACTCGTAATTCATCCTTCCAAAATCCCTACTTAAACAAATAATTGCCCTTGGACAAAAGCATCTGTTTGAAGTTCCTTCTTCCATTGGAACTCGTACTTCATCCTTTCAAAATCCTTGCTTAAACAAATAATTGGCCTTGGACAAAAGCATCTGTTTGAAGTTCCTTCTTTTGCCCAAGCTAATATTAGCTTGGCCAACAGTTCCAATGGAGGAAGGAACTTCAAGCAATTGCGTTTGTCCAAGGCCGAATAATATAGTCGCTGAATCTAAAAAAAAAAAACACTGAAGCTCCAGTACTTAGATCCACCTCACAAAGTCCTCACTTCCTGACGACGCTGCTCATTCACATTAGAGTTTGGGTTTAACAGAGACGAAGGAATTCTGAAAGGGAGAGGATTGCTACATTCTCTTTAAAATTACCACGATAGAAAAAGGAAGATAAGAAAAAGTGTAGATGGGTAGAGATTAAATTTGGCTGAACGAAAGACAAAATATTTCTTGAAGGAGGAAATGTCCCCTGGAGGAGTTGAAGTGAATCTTGTCCACACAATGATTTGGACATGGCCATGGAGAAGAGCTGCATACCTTATTATAATTAGTTACCATCCACACGATACAAAAAAGAAAGTTGAGAGAAGCAAAATATGCAGATACATAGGATTAAGTTTACTTAACGTGTATCTTCTGTCTTTTTTAAAATGTATAAAATACCTCTTGAAGAAAAGAAAAGCTCAAGTGACCTTCATACTCAACCCTTTAGACTTGGGCAAATGGATTTGGACGGATCAGAACAAGTTTGAAAGTTCTGAAATGGAGAAGATATGGGCTCTTTTAGCTGCATGCCTTGCATAGCAATGAACTACGCAATGACCCACGCGATACAAAAAAAGAGAAGAGAAGCAAAATGTGTAGATGGATACAGATTAAGTTTACTCGAAGCTCATTTGATTCACTGATTTGATTAACTAGAATGACGAAACATTCTTAAGAACTCAATTTGACAAGTTCCTTCTGACGGTCATAAATTAATTAGAAGGGTCACTCACGTCCGTCACCAGGGAAACTTCACACTATCAAAATAATTGGAAATTTCCTTATAAGGTGTGAACTGATCCTAAATCTGAAGTTTCGAAACGTCATTCAAATCATTATAAATCCTGCTAAGAATTTGTCAAATTTGACACTGACATCAAAAAGATAGATGAAGGTTTGATTTACGCTTTAGAAATTTTTGACATTGATGTAAATTCTTAGCGTACCAGTTTTCAAGGGCCGTAACTGTACATCGTATTATCAGATTGTTCAAAATTTCTTGAAAATAAAAAGTCATTCTTACTGTAAAACAAAAGAATGGTCTAAGGATACTACTTTGAGGCACTCCATTTGTCTTAAGTAATAGATACTAGTCATCATTGGTTGATTTTTCCTTGAAAATGTCAGTTAAATTTTTAAATTTTTAATACTACTTAAATTGATTGCATTTGCAGAAGCTTATGCAGTCTGGCAGAATTATTTGCCATTAGCCTCCCTCCAGTCACTGCCAAATTGTAAGTATTTATTAATTACTTGCACATTTTCAAATTTCAAAGTCAAATTTAAATGTTGGCGCTTTACTGCACTTACATTCTTTCTATGATTGGCTAAAATACATACATACATTTTTTTTTGCTGAAATGAAAAACTGACGCCATTCTCCCAGATTCTTACCACAGGGGGTTCAAAAGGGGGGCTCTCACAATAATTAGGAGTACCTATTATTTTTATAAAAAAATTTGTGCAAATTGTTTTTGATTGCAGTGCAAAAACGATTTATCCAATTGCGAATAAATTGGACAAGTCGTTTTTGTTTGCAGTGGGAATGTCGAGCTACGTCTCTGCTGAAGAAGCCCCAAGCAGGGCTGAAACAGCTGTCCAGAGGCTGCTCGAGGTTTTCACTGCAATCAAAAACGATTTGCACAAAATTTTTCTAAAAACTTTCATTATGCTTTGACAGCAAGCATGGCCGCCTTGCGGGGGGGACTTATTAGGAGCAAATCCCACTTCAATTTGTCTATCCTACTGCAATGTCAGGTCAAAAAGCGATAGTAAGATGTCGATATTTTATCTGTTTATTATTTTTATGTACTTATTTAATTTTCGTCGCCTGGATGCAAAGAAAAAAATATTTCAACTGTCTCCTTCCGTTTAACAGAAATTAATGCTGCTGAAATTGTCAGTGTCAAATTTGTGTTCGGTTCGTGCAAAAAAAAGCCCCGCCAAATTTCCAGAAAATGTGGAACAAGCGCGTCGCATACGTTCCACAGAGGACCTATTACCTCAGACAGACGAAGGCGAGACTGTCGAGGAAGGCGACCAAGGTCTTCCGCGTCCCGAACCGGGTCCTCGACGACATCGTCGCCTGCCTGTCGAAGGAGAAGCTCGCGCCGAGCACGTGCAACGTCTGCAAACGGTGGAAGGTCCTGCTGAAGTCGCCGGATTTCGAGAAAATCTCCACGATAGGTGAAATGAACGGGAAATTCGCCCCTGCGATTGTCATATATCCCAGTGAATGAATTAATAAAAAAATTTTTGTAAATTGCGTCCACAATGATTTTTCTTTCTTTGCAAATTCTAATATACACACATTTCATAAAATAGAGAAAATAAAAATAAAAAATCCTGACATAAAAATAATACACGTGTGCCAAAATTGTTTTGCTATTAAAGTAAATTAGCGAACGTAGTTTCAACCTTCGATAGCTCAGTTGGTAGAGCGGTGGACTGTAGATGTTCGAACAATGCTGAAATCCATAGGTCGCTGGTTCAAATCCGGCTCGAAGGAGTGTTGTTTTTTTTTTCTAAGTCGTTCAATATTTTTTTATAACGTAGATCTAAAAACCTGAGCTGAATTTAATTGATTTAAAAAAATCGTTTTTAAATTCCATGCATAAAGCAATTTGTTTTGTCTAACAGCTTCTAATTTATTAAGCGACTGCGTTACTTCTTGTATGTACAGTCGCAAACATAATTCATGTCGCGTACGGACGGCTTATCTCATTTTCAAAACTATTGAGCGTCTTTGTTGTTTTTAATTAGTCGTTATTTTTCAAAGAAATTCTAAAATTACAATTCATTTAGGATTTTTCTTTTTTTTTATTATTATCGTCATTTGTTTTTCTTTCCTAGGTACTTCAGATTATTCATTATTTTTTCTAAGAAAATTTAAATCTGCAATTCGTTTTCCTTTTTTTTTTAATTGTAATCCGCATTTATTCTTCTTGGTCTCATCGAAAACTTTTATTTAATTTAATTTTTTTCACTTGGGTTGGATCTCTATACTTTCAAAAACGTTCTTCATTTTTTGTTTGTTTTTTATTGCATGTCACTGCCCTCAAAAATACTCAAAATGCAAAACGCTGCTTAAAGTTCCTTTGGCAATTTAAAATGTTTCTCTTTCGTGGCGTTCTGCCGCCAAAACTGTCAACAGACTTGAAAGCTCTATTCGTTTTCATAATTAAATTAAAAACTCCCTTATTTTGTATATATGTTAATATTGTTACGAATTTGGGGTTTCACAAATTATAGTCGTTAAATTTCAGAACACTTTCATTACAAGCTGTCGCTTTACACAATTGACAACACAACAACCTTGTCTATCAAATAACACTTTTACAAATTGTACTTTCTATTTATTCGAGGTACAAACCCTTCGCTCGCTAACTTCATAACTAAACTTCTGGCGGATCGTACAGCTTTTACAGCAGAGACCTCTTTTGCTCGAACTTACTAGAATGAACGCGTAGCTTCGGTAACGTTCTATGACGCAAGGTGGCGTGACTCATGCTAAAAATAGATCTGTTTGCGCGTCACGGCTGTAACAATATTTAACAAAAACAAAAAAAAGTCGGCATTGTATTAAAGCCAGCCTACTAAGACCAGGATACGCAAGTATAATATTAAAAATTGCAGTTTTTCCTATTAATTATAAGAAATAAACCCAACAAATATTTTCTTTTTTAAATAGAAAATAATTCTCTATTTAATGATGCCATTGACTTCCCTTAAAAAAATAACTTTATGTTATAACTAACAGATTTAACTAATCATCAAAAAAAAAAAACTAACTACACCACTGAATTACATTCGAAAAGGTGCCCTAATAACGATCAAGCAGTTTTTTAATATCGTTAATAATAAACGAGATATGTATGACGAAAAGTCATAAATGGAAATTTTTGCTTATAACTTAAAAACAAAAGAAGATAGTCAATTTTTGTTTGCACCGGTGACTTTATCTCTAAAAAAGAGAATGAGACTTGGCCACCAATTTTTTTCTATCTCTTATAGTAATGGAGACGCCCATAAGAGACATCAAAATTGATCCACCCTGTACATAATTTGGTTCAATTTTTGCACTATGCGTTTGGGCTATAGATATGGTTTGGATTTCGAATTTTTCACATAATTTTTGATATAATTTTTAAATTGTTTATTATTACACATACAAAAAACGTGATGTTGTGTAAAGTGGTCTTTAGTGATTCTGTTCAGTAACTTTCATCGTTTCGTGTTTGAAGCTTTAGTTTTATTAAAAAAAAATACTTTACAAAAATACTATTTAAATTACAAAACAATGAAATCAATCACTTAAAATATTGCAATAATAAACAACCGCGTTACTTTTATTACCCTAATAAATCGATAAAAATATGAAGAAATTGAATCATTTGAATTGAAATCAATTTTATAAATTATTATTTACGTTTTAAAACCACTTCGATTTATAAAGGCATCAAAAAAAAAAAATTAAACGCTAAACGGCATATACAGAGTGCAAACAAAAAAATGGTGAATCTACTTTGTATGTTATAAAATTCAACCAATTTAATTTAATTTGACAATAATGTACTTTAATGCCAAATTAATGGCATTAATTTAAATAAAATTTGATTCCAATAAAAAATTGTCTACGTGTCACTTTTTTAGCAACACATTCCATCATAGCAAAGTCATAGATAGGGGGAAATTAAACAAATTCGAGTTGGCGAAAACGCAAATTAGCACAAAATTGCTATCCCCATTTTCAAAACCATTTCATGGGCGCTAGTTGTTGTCGCGTTGTCTCCTTTCCTCCCTCCCCCCCGCCCCCAACAGAACAAAATAATAAGAAAGCCAAGCCAAAACAACAAAAGATCTCGAGGGACAGTTAGAGAAAAACAATACAAAACTAGAGCAAAAATTAGATAAAAACAAATTTAAAAAATCTAACCCCAAATAATAAAAAAAGGTAAACAAAAAAAAATGGAGCCGAACTGTTAGATGGATGACATAAATGTGAAATGACGACGGGCACTAAAACAATAAGAGAGGAAACAAAAGGAAATAAATACATATATCAACCCTCGGTAAGATTAAACAAAAGGAAAACAAAGAAACCATAATCTAGGCAGAGGAAACAAAAGAACAAACCAGGTGTATGATAGGTACACAATGCCCAAATTTAATGGAGATGAGAGGGTAAACCCAATCGCTTAAATGTAAAATTCGAGGGAATGTAGAAATGAGGTATATGTATATGTGAAGAAAAAACGACAAGAAGGAAGGTACATAATCGTGTTTGAAAGGAAGGAACTAATGCTAAGTCCAAACGACCCCTAAAACTTAACTGGTGATCATTAGAAAGATTATGACAATTACTAACCAACCAACCAAACATTCTGATGCAAGTAGAGAAACCAACGAAGGAGGCGGCAAATTGGAAACGCATCCAGAAGTGAAAATGAAAGGAAGTACTGTGATTAGCATCATGGCATTAGCGATTCATCTGAATTGAAAAAAAGGGAGACAGCTTTCAGATGACGCTGCTCCACAGAGGAAAATCATAGAGCTCTGAGATCACCCTTCAACTTCCATTGGAATCCACTCGGAATTACAAAATGACAAAACTATCTCAATCAATCAATCAATCAATTTTTATTTTTTCAGACTACAAATATGTAATATCAAAATAATCATAATAATCACACAACTAACCTCCAAGCCTCTTTAATCATAGAACTAAGAAAAAATCCAAACGCTAAACCAAGGAATTGCTGACTGTTGATATCGCCGATCAAAATGTTGAAACCCATCCATTTTGTTCTTGCCAAATTCCAGTCATTTCCAAATACAATTGGACAAATTTTATTTAACTCTAAAGCAAGATAGAAATATACTTAAATACCTCATGTGGTAGTAGACTCCATTTCTAAATTGGAACTGCGTTTGAGTTCTTCCTTAGATTGACGGCCTTCGTTCAATTGCATGAAACATCTTCAAGACTGCAGCTAAAGACAAAGCGTCAATAAAAGAAACTCAACGATAATCCTTAGAGGGAAGATCAGGTTAATAAGTGAACCTATTTTTAATTGATGTTTGAAAGAAGAAAGTTTTGAGGAGAACCCCTGGTGGGAAAACAGACGCGAAAATTTGGATTTATTTGCTGTTAGAAAATACGTTACTACATTCAAACGAGGAGTTTCTGCATTTCCAATTTTTTTCTTTTTCTTTTTCTTCCTCCTTTCTTTACTTTATTAATCAGTCGCACCTCCGTCAGTTTCCAATCACATTTAACATCGATTGTTACACCTTTTGTACTAAGTCAAGAAATTCGAGCTGCCAAATTTGTAAGGACAAAACGATAGTCACGGTAGTCAGAAAGAGGGCCAAACAGAAGAACTCCAAAATTAGTAGAGGACGGGATAAGGAAGAAAAGCAAGATCCACCGGGAAATCGAGACAGAGAAGAGCTTTTGTGAGGGAAGTGCAAAGTAGAAGCAACAAACTACAAGAGGTGAAATGATATTTTAAAATTGGGCACTTCCTTCTGAAGGCCGGGTGCTTTCCCAGGACGGTTTCTTCTGTTGGTTCAGCTTCTAAGGGAGGAGGTTCAATTTCAAATATTTAGATAATGGAAAATCCAACTTGGATTCAATCTTCTTCCTTCCATCTTGCGGTCTTCCTTCATCATCGAAACTTGCGAGATGTGTTTCTCCTTACTTTAGCAGTCGCAGATGTCGCACTTCTTCCGAGCTCTTCCCCAAGTCAGTTTCCAACACGCATTTAATGTCCACCAATTCTTACCAAATTCGAGCTGCTAAAGCTGCACGGTTAAGATGGTTGGGATATTTAGAAAGGGGACAAAATCAAAGAAATCCAGGATGGGATCAGGAAAGCAAACCGAATTCTACCAGGAAATTGCGATAAATTGGTAAGGAAAATGAGTAGAAGCGCCAAACTGTAAGAGGTGAAATGATTGATTTTAAAACTGGACATCACGTTCTAAAGGCCGTGTGCTTTGGGAGATTGGTTTCGGAGTGCTGCAAGGTTAAGATGGTTGAGGTATTTAGAAAGGAGGCCAAATCGAAGAAATCCAAAATTGGTTAAGGATGGAATCAGGAAAGCAAACCGAGTTCCACCAGGAAATTGGAACAAATTTGTAAGGGAAGTGAGTAGAAGCACCAAACTGCAAAAGGTGAAATGATTGATTTTAAAACTGGACATCACATTCTGAAGGCTAGGTGCTTTTGGGGATTGGTTCTGGAATTGAGAGTTAGCTTCTAAGAGTAGGAGAATATTTAGATGTTGCAAAAAAAATTGGATAATGGAAAATCCAATAGGATCGTAGGTCGTAGGTAACCAATAACATGAAGTGAGCTAAAATTTTCCTCCTTAAATTGCAATAGGAAATATGTGCCTTCTTCTTCTAAGGCAAAAATTTTCAAATTATTGTGATAACATGAATAGGTTTCCATGAAATACATCAAGTATTCCATAACCAAGGTTGAGTTACTTAATCAGATCCTGTTCAATGTTAAATGACTCATCATAATGAATAGGACATAATCCAAGGGAAACTTCCATACAAGGCAAATGAAACCCCTTGGTGTTAAATTAAACGCATATACCGACGTGCAACTAAAATTTACCCATTAGTCTATTTATAAATAGATAATTGGTTTGATATGTATGGCATACACAGCCCAGTGGTGGGGATATGTGACCGAATCGGTGAGTGTCAACGGACCTGATATTGATTAAACGTCACCCGGCTCTTCACACCCGATTTAACATGTACTCACTCCACCGGACTGCACATATCTGTAAGAACCATCGGCTAAACATTTACTCGCAGGAGCCGCCGCCGCCGCCGCCGCCGCTGCCCACGAATGGAAGAACTGCTTAATCCGCTTCTGATATCTCCATTTAATCTCGTTATTTATTTGCTTACCGAAACTAATAACTAATAAAATAAGTGGTTCACAAATTGTGTTCGTGATACACCGCATTAATTTTCATTAGGTGTTGGCCCACTGAATTCTTTACAGGATCACCTTTATTGTTCCGGCTCAGGCGAGGGGCCATTTTATTAAATATTAATCGGGAACGAACAACGGAATCGAAACACAACTCAATTGAATTATCACACACACACAAAAAAAAGAACCAACACGTGTTTTGAATATATTGATATTTATCATTTTTATTAATTTATCGATCCTCTTAAGACTTATGTATGGTACGGCACTGTTGACATAAAATTAATAGTAGGACGTTGAGTGTACTCGTTTTCTATGTTATAGTTTAATTCCTTGTTTTTTTTTTTTTTTTAATATTCATGTGTGGTATGTTTTAGTTGTTGACCGTTGGCCACACTGTTCGTTTCCGATTTAGGCGCTCTTATTACATCTGGAATTCATGTTGTCTGCTATTGTAATCTGATTGGCCGAAATTGTGTTCGTAAGAGAATTTATTTCCGGCCTCTTGCTCTGTCGCCACACAGACACGTGTACGTACTTCCGTGAGTTGTTGCAATTTCTTATGCAAAATTCGAATCAACTACTGTGATAGGTGGTTTTATTTGTGCTTCGCGAACCAGTGAAGTTGTTATAAACAGCTTATTCCAAGCGGATCTTCAGTTTCTGCGTTAAACACTCAGGTATTTATGTGACGCCACTCCAACGACCCATGCTCATATTAGATTTCTTTGTTCCCACAGAGAAATCCGCTTATCCCATGCTCATATTAGATTTCTTTGTACCCATAGAGAAATCCGCTTATTTAGCTCCTTCCTTTCGATAATATTTTTCCATTTGCTGTCTACCTGTTTCGACGACGTCAATTGAGAGACGACGCACTACGATTAGCGTCCGTTTCACACGACGCAATGCCAGCTCAGCGAACCGCCACGAGAGGTCGCTACGACGTCTGACACTTGAACCAATTAAGTTGGTTTGTAGACCAACGAAATTGGTTCAAGTGTCAGACGTCGAAGCGACCGTCAGGATCAACATTTTTCCATTTTCCTAATGGCACACTGCCAAAGTTAGGTTAAATTTAGCAATCATCTTCATTTTTGTTCGCAGATCTTCATTTGCAAGGCAAATGCTTTCGATCTTCATTTGCTCCTTTATTTTCTGTTTTCTCTTCTCAACTTCTCTTAATACCAGCCATCCTTCTCAATTAAACAGCGTTGTTCATTTGAGGTTTCCCTGTTTTGTTATCTACGTTAAAATCGTTTCGGCTTTCCGTTTTGACCTTTGATACTAACATTGTTTAGGATTAACATATTAGATTCCTTGAAATCTCAAGGTCTACAAAGTACATTATGCTGTTTCTCAGTCGTAGAATCCAGAGGCTAGTTTGGAAATTGCAAATGTTGGGGCATTGCATTCATAACACACTCTTCGCGCTTGCGCTTTCTGGTTAAATGAGAATACACCCTCTTCAGACACATTTACCTCAAAACCATGCTCGGATTTTTTTCCCCTGTGTGGTCCTTCTTCTGCATATGCCCTGCCCATTTTCCAACAACCATACCTACAACATTTTCATTCCTTGAATAGATCAACAATAAAATAATAAAAACCATTCGTTACTTTGAAACTTGTGAAATTGTAACCGTCCAGAAAGAACGAGAGCAAAGCAAAGAAGGCAGAGCGACCATTTGTCTGGCGGGCAGCAACAATTCATTCGTTAGTCGAAACACTTAACGACGATAAAATATTCTTTTATTATAACGCGAAACAAGTTAAACGACAAGAAGCTTATAAATTCAAGCGTAGCGGTGACAGAATGATTGATTAGCTTTCCGAATTACATTAGCGTTTCGTTACGTATGCACTTCCACGCTGTATTATATTTTACACGCCGCGCCGCGCCGCATCAAACGAACGGGGAAATTTCAGTTTTACGTGCGATGGAGGTGGGCAGCATTTGGGGATTTGAAAATCCATCAAAGAATAATACATTGTGGTCTCGGCAATTAGGAGATTGCGAGAAGTAAAGTCGCTGGAATTGTTTTTAGATAAGACGAAAAGGTACATTTAAAAACGACACAGATTCCTCTTCTTCTTCCTTATTGAAATGAATCATTTCTGTCTTCCTTTATTGCCCTGTCTTCCCTCCAGGGCTCCATGTTAACTCTTCCTCGTTATCTTTATAAGAAGGAACATTCGCTTTTTATTTTTCCCTTAGTCCAGTCATTTTCAAAAGAATCTCTTTCCTATTTTCTTCTTTCTGTTGAGGTGGATAACTTCTCCTCGTTTTTCTATTTTTGCCCTTTCACTTAGGTTTCTTTCATTCTGTTTTCCAATGGGGTGGATTCCTCTTGCTTTCTCTTGTAGGGGCGATGTTGCTCCTCTTCATTCTCCTTTCTCTGAATGCATCCCTGTGGCCCCATAGGAAATCATGGTTTTCTTTCATTTTGCCTTTCATTCGTCCTTCAATTCACCTCCATTCCAAGTCACCTCCATTCCAGATCACATCCATTTCTGCCCTTCATTTAATTTTATCTTTTCTCAAAGGGGTGCATTCCTGCTGCTTTCTCTTGTTGGGGTGATGTTGTCCTTTCTTCATTCGCCCTTTCTCTCCATTTACCCATATTTTTTTGGTCTTCACTGCCTTCTTTCATTTTGCCTCTTCCTCGTTCTTCAACGCATCTCCAGTCCAGACTTACGTTGCACTTACACTCTTAGATCATATCCACTTTTTCTCTTCATTTAATTTTCTTTTATCATCTTCCTCGATGTCGTGGAATACCCTGTTTTCTCTTGTTGGGGCGATGCCGTCCTGTCTTCATTCGCCCATTCTCTCCATTTATCCGTCTGGCCTCTAAACATTAACTTTTGTCTTTCATAAACTTCTTTCATTTTATCTCTTCCTCGTCCTTCAATTCATCTCCGGGCTAGAATTATTTTGCACTACTTCCTCAAACTTCGCTGTTTGACTCAGCCATAGATTTTACGATTTTGTAAGAAATAGCTTTTGCAAGCAAAGAAATGAAGAACGTCAACAGAAGGGTTGTTACCGTTCACGTCATCATTCGATTTCTTCGAAGGAAACTGGTAGTTTCTTTTAATATTGGACCAGGCCCGTTTTTAACCCCCTTTCATTCTTCCAAATTCATTAGAAACCAGCAACTCTCAGATTATAAAACGTACTTAAGATCCATTCATTATCAAAAACTTGCTCTTCTCTACTCTTTCCCTTAAATTTACTGAATGACTCATGAAACTACGAGGGCTTTTCAACAAAGGCAAAGACTGAGAATGGTAGAAGGTGGGACGAAGAACCCAAGGGTGCTGTTGCCTTAGAAACAGGGCGAAATGGAAAGACTTTAGTCAAAGCGATCCACCCTCGAAGTCTCCTTGAAACTCCAGGATAACGGAAGATAATACTGAGGAGTCTGGAGGGGAGGGTATTCCTGCGATTCAGAAAATGAAAAAGACTAGAATCCGTCAGTCAACGAATAAGGCAATGGTGCCAAAAACATTTTTTAATTACTTTCGATGATGAATGTTGCTGATGAAACTACGCGGGCATTTCAATCAAGACTAATTGTAAGACTGGTAATGATAGAAGGTGGAACGAAGCACCCAAGGGTAAGGTTTGCCTTAGGGCAAAGAGTAGCCAAAAAACGGTAGCCAGAGCGGACCACCCTCGATCTCTCTTTGAACCTCCCAGGATGACGGAAGATAATAATGAATATTGAGGAGACTGGTGGTATTTTAGTGATCCAGAAGTGAAAAAGGATAGAATCCGTCAGTCAACGAATAAAGCAAAGGGGACAAAAACATTTTTTAATTACTCTAGATGATGTGCACTGGTCAAGTCTCCAATGACTCTTCATCAGTTGATGAAAGACCATGTTCCAAAAAAGGAAAAACGAAGGGCCTTTAGTGGACGTTGGAAATTTGTAACCCACTCTCTCACTGCAAACATTTTTTTTGCAGAAGAGGGGCTCTCCGTTATACCTCGCCCTCCCCCACAGCCCCATGAGATTATTTTCTCTTCCCCATTGCCAAAACAGACCTTGCAATTCAAACTTTAGAGGCGATTTTAAAGCAACATTCCAAAGAGGGGCTTCGCTCATGACTTTCAAAATTGGTGGAAGTTTCCAACGTTCACTGAAAGCCCTTCGTTTATCTCTTTTTGGGTCATTGTCATAGTCTTTCATCAGTTGATGAAAAACCATGTCCTCAAAAAAAAGAAAAACGAGGGCCTTCAATGGACATTGGAAACTTGAATCTTCAAGCCCTCTCGTTGCAAACAATTTTTGTCAAAAAAGTGATTTTTCATCATGCCTCACCCACCCTGCAGCCATGGACGATATTTTCCTCTTTCTTTTTGCCTTGATCTTGAAGTGCATGTTTTAGAGACGATTTTAAGGGGGAATTTCCCGTATAGGATTTCGCTCATGTTTCTCAAAAATTGGAGATGGGATAAGTGCATTTCATTGAACGGAAATATGATTCATCGATTTTTTTTTATATGGACGTTACCACTGTTGGTCTTTATTGAATCGTCCTCTCGTTAAGTAAGTTGGAATTTAGGCTTCTCTTCGATTGGTATTCATTTTAAACTCCCAACTCTTGTTAATGGGGAAGATGAAAACCCCGATTTCATCTTACTGGCTTCCTTCGTCTTCTTGCTTTTGTCTGCATTAGTAGTCCTCCTATTTTTCTTATTTGTTCCTCTTTCTGTTATTTTATGTTATCATAATTTGGAAGATATAAATCAGTTGTAAGTTAAGTTCCATATATGATCATCAATCAAAATCGGATGATGTAAAATCTGGTTTTATTTCGTAAGGAACCAACCAAGGAAGATAAAAAAAAAGCTTAACAAAAAATGTGGATACACCAAGGCGTCACGAAATTTGTACGGCAACATCCCTAACAAGCCAACAAAAAAAAACACACACACAGAGGATGTCTGCTGCTAACTGACTAGCATCTGCCACTCTCAGACACAATTTAGAACAAATAACGGATATAAACAAAGCAGTGGAAACTTTGATGTTACATGCCAACCATCCATCCCAAAGAAAGATGATAATTTCATGTATTTCTGGTTGACATGTGCAGTGAAACACCGCGGGGTCAACAACTTATCTATTAATCGAAATGCGTAATCACGTATCCACGTGGGTACGAACGATGGAAAATATCAAAGGCAGCGACTTTCATCATCCATCGCGCCAATAAATCACGCTACGTCAGAAATTCAGGCTCACACCGAAATTATATTTACACAGCAGCGGTGGGACGGTAACTATAATAGGTGAAGAAGTTGTTTGAATACGATTATAAAACGGATCGATCGGTAAACTAATATTTAGAGATGCGTGTAATCGAGCTGCTCTTTAAAGATTTGTGTGCTTAAGCTGCAAGATTAAATAAATACAAAAATCGATGATGATGAGTGTGATGACTCTTTGCTCTTGTATCAGTCAGACATCTTAACGCCTCGCCTGGTGTGGTGGTCCGAAGCCATGGAATGTGGCAGGGGCTGGCAACTTCCGCTCCAGGTCAAGGGTAGTGTTCACTTTACTATTCGGGTCAATACTGTGTTAATATTCTCAAGTGTCCCTCTCATAACGTTTTATACCATGTAAGGATTTCCTTATCATCGCTGAATTAAAATGTAGGTAAACGCAAACCCGAAAACGTTTACCTACCGCTTACTATATAAATACGAAATTGTTACTACGTGAATTATTCATATTCTGACACAACAACAACAACTATATAACATGTTTGTCGATGTTTACGTAACGTTTAACATCCATCCAAACAAATGCGAATTAAATCAAAATCGAATTCGGATTTATAAATTTAGCTTATGATAAAAACTGAACGGCAAAACGAAAATAAAGGTCTAAAAACCACCCCCTGATCACACCTACACTTATTTGATGTTATCTCTACACCACTTACCACCTAGTTTCAAAACGATGTTAGTTGAACCTTATTCATTACGAAAGGATACCTTATTCTTCTCTACTCCTCATTATTTTTTTCCTTTGAGAAACCTATGAAAGGAAAACACTTTGTAGATACAGAAAAGGAAGAGATTAAACACACATCGTCTCCATATTAGTGAAAGAACGTCTAAAAGCTTTAAACGTTAGAATCCAAGGACATTTTCTTGAAATAAAAAAAAAAATCTGCTATCAAATCAGTTTCTGCAGAGCATGTTACTCCTGAAGCTCATGACTTTTCACCAGAATACAAAAATCCACCACACTGGCGAAGAGCAAGCGGAAGAAGAAAAAAATGAAAGGCATAAATGGAGTTGACATGAGAAGGCAAGTTGGTACTAACAACAAAAGACAAACGAGGAAGAAGGGAGAAGTCAGGTTAATAACATCTGAGGACTTATCTATTGCAGGAATAAATGGAGACGAGGGGTACAAAACAGGACGAAAGCGCCCCAACAAAAGAAAGCAATACTAATCCACCCCAATGAAAAAGAGGAAGTTGAAGGTGGTCGAAAATGAACAATTATAATGACCACGAAAGAGAAGGGGGAAAAGAGGTTAATAAAGTCTAAGAACTTATCCATCCCGCGAATAAAGGAGCCATAAAGGAGGGGTAAAAAATAGGACAACAGCGCCTCAACTAAGGAAAGCAAGAGTAATCCATCCCATTGGGGAAGAGGAAGTGGAAAGAAAACGAAAGGCAAAAATGAATGTATGGAAAATAAACCGAATGGACTAAGTGGAGGATAAAAATGGACGTTTTCCAAATGAAATAAGTAACAAATTGATGAAACAGCGACATCCTACGATCGCTTTTTGACCAGACATTGCAGTAACGAAAGGAAGAGGCAAATGAAGAGGAAAAAGTGAAGACAGAGCAACATCGATCTAACTAAACAAAGGAAAGCGTTATAATAAGGGCGAGAAAGAGGCCTCTTCATCTCAAAATAAAAGACAATATGGAAGGCAACAATAGCTAAAGATGAATGAAGAAGAAATTGAAGGGGAAAAAGGGAAAAAATCATAAAAGTTCTGGACTTTCGACATTTTAGTACCACTTTGGATGGACAGAATCTTTTGTAATGGAAAGCAAGAGGCAAATGAAGAGGAGAAAGTGAAGACAGAGAACTTCGCCTCAAAACAAGGGAAAGCAGGAGGGATTTATTTTAATAAGGACGAGGAAGAGGCCTCTTCTCCTCTCAAAATAAAATTCGATGAGGAAGACAACAATAGCTAAAGCGGAATGGAGAAGATGATTGGAGTTTAGTACCACTTTGATGGATGGATTCCACTGTACCTTTGAATAAATCAGCTTCGTTGATTTCTGTGCTCTTTTAAATACGTTTGAACGTAGAACAACATCGCCCCAGCAAGGACAAAAAGTAGGAAGGCGTGATTTATTCCAACAAGGAAGCTCTCAAACCAAATGGTGGCAAAGTAGAAGACAGCAGTAGCTAAAGATAAGTGGAGAGGAAGAGTGAAGCCAGAACAAAAAAAAAGGGAAAAGGAAAACACATCCCAATAAAAGATCCTTCATGTCTCAGTATCATTTTGAATGGGTAGATTCCACGATACGTACGTTGGAATCAAACTGATAGTTGAATTTATTTTTATATCCACTTGTAATTTCATCTTTTCATTTTTTCGATGAGTTATGAGAATAAGCTTTCCGTCTTTACCAGGATTTTAAAGCTCGACTAATTTTCGTTGGGAGTAACGTTTCCTTTCACTGTGTATTTTAAAGTTTAGGGCTCCGGACTCTGTCTTCCAGACAGACCGTCCTTCTAATTAATTAGTTAATTAGCGCGAGAAGAAAAAAGCAAATGGTATCCGCGTCCCGGTGAATCCAGACACGGGGACTTTCACGCCATCGTTTCTCCTCCACGACAACCGCCCCCGCCCCCCATCAAAGCTGTACTTTATTACACTTATTTAACATCTACGTGATGTAGTATTTAAATGAAAGTCAAATTACTATCTCTCATATTTCTCTTTAAAGATTTTATAGCTTATTTGATTGGTATTGATTTCTGAAAATTTTCCTTTTCCACAAAGCGACTTCCTTTTCGTTTATTTTATGTACTCATAACCATTGGTCTTATCTCTGCCTCTCCTTGACCATATTCCATGTAGATGTGGTTTAGCCCTTGCTGGTCGTGCATTCTTCTCTCCTCTCCCATTCACCTCCTCAAATCTGGCTCGCCCACAACAAAATATTTTTCATTCTTCTTCAATAACTTGGTATTCGTCCTTCATTTTAAGTACTCAAAACCATTGGTCTTGTCTCTGTTTTTCCATGACCATATTCCCTGTACATTTGGTTTAGTCCTTGCTGGTCCTCTCTCATTCATCCCTTCAATTTCTTCCCCAAATCGGACTCGTCCACAAAATCAATTTCATGTTTTCTCAATCCTCTTCAATAACTTTGGTCTTCGTCTTTCATGTGAATTAATTCATTTTACTATGCATAAGACTCTTCAATGAGGATTTCTTAATTTAATGACAGCTGCTTTATTGATTGGTATTGAGTTTTGTTTTCCTCAAAATCTTCCAAGGAATTCCTTTTCCTCTGTTTTTTGTACTGAAATCATTGGCCCTACCTCTCTTTCTACCCCATGTTAGATACGAATTGGTCCTTCTTCTCTTCTCTTGTCTCTCTTTCATCCTCAATTCCTTCTCCTCAAATCTACTTCCCCAATTCGCCCTTCTTCTTCGTCTTCAATAACTTGGTCTTCGATCAAATCTATTTCTCCCATTCGCCCTTCTTCTGCGTCTTCAGTAACTTGGTCTTCAATTAAATCTATTTCCTCCATTCGCTCTTCTTCTTCGTCTTCAATTAATTTAGGCAATCAAAATTTTTAATACTTGTTTTATTGAATGGTATTGATTTCTGCTTTCCTGAAAAGCTTCCTCTTCCACGGTACGACTTTCTTTACATTTGTTTTATACAATGAATCCATTGGTTTTATCTCTCTCTCTCTCTCTGCCCTTCGCCCATATCCAGGCAGTTACGTTTTAGCCCCCCTGGTCCTGACTTTTCTCTTCTCTTATCTCTTATTCATCTTCAGTTTCTTCCCCATTCGCTCTGCAAAATATGTTTTTTTTTTCCTTCCTCTTCAACAACTTGGTCTTCGTCCCAATTAAAATTTTTCGAGTGGAAGGAATTTTTTCTAAATTTCTGTTTGATGTGGAATAGGGAAATAAAAAAATTCAATACACAACAGAAAAGTGATTAAACGAAATGAATAAAAATATAATAACAGTAATAAGATCTGTTTCTGATTGATGATAGGTTTAGTGCAGCTTTTAAGCTGAACGAACGCAAGCGCACAACAATAAGACCCGCGAAATCAAATTTTCTTATCCGCGTAAATTATTGCTCTGCATGAAATTTTAATGAAGCAATGGCATGCATAGTAATTAAATTTAATAATTTCCTCATCCACATCTTAACAAGCATATATTAAATTCCGTAAAGCATTCACTAATGTTACATATATTAATTCTCTCTCTCCTCTCCTCTCGGATTCTGATGCGAAGAATTCGCACGTCTCACGACGAGACGAACACCAGTTATACGCAAGAAATAAATAAATTATTGTTAATTGTATTTTGCATGAAGATGCGAAGTATTTTCTACGTATTAGTCACCTTTTTTTAATTAAAATTAATTATGCATTATGCTTCAGAAATATTTGCTGATCCGTAAACTCGTGTGTATGTGCTTACTTCGGACTCACAGCTGCTTCTATATTTATTTTTTTTTTTGGCTTTTCGGTGGTCGTTTAAATTCTTCTTCTTAAAAGTGAATAAAAAAAAATAGACAATTTGGTGCTTTGGAGGAATCCGACGTTGAATGAATTAAATAAAGTAGGTACTCGTTGTTTAATGTGCTTAATCACACAATTAAAATTATTTCGTCGAACAATCGAGTCGGAGGTCGATTAATCGTTTTATTGTGTTACGTAAGTGGCGGCCTGGAAATAAATAATACGTAACGATTTTGCAGTTTGTGTTGTGACATTGAAAACGATTCCGTGTTTCGGAGTTAATTGTATGTTTTAATCTACTTAGAGTAGGGACACGTGAACCTTGAATTGATATTTCGCTGTGTAAACAATAAACAAAAACCCCGTAGAACAATCGAATTATCACGTTGTAATAATTATTTCGAATTTCATCATCAGCCAATCATTACCGAAGCTAGTGACATTCCAGACGAATTTTTTTAAATATGTAGTGTTAAATTATTTAAACTGTACGTTTGTGACAACCGCGCATTATTTATTAAATAATTTAGGGTTGGTCGGCCTGAATACTCATCCGAAACTCGTTTCTTCTGATAAAACAACGGAACCACCCCCGTTTTGCCTACTGTTTTTAACCAGCGAGCCACCGCTGGAAGGCGATTTCTCGTTCAGTAGCTAGTTTGAGTTTTAAAGCCGAAAATGTTCTCCTAATAATGTTTTCTCTTGAAATGTCAGAATGGAACCATTATTTACTCAAAGATTCGTAAATTATTCTCCCTCCTTACGAGGTTTTTCTTTCGTTTAACATATTGAAGAAGGCATTGAAAGTACATAAAATTAGTAAAATAAAAGAGAATGATATGAAACTATGATTTGTAGAAACTTTACAAAAAAAAAGGACTTAACAATTGCAGAAACTTTAACTTAATAAAAATACACTTTTACGATATATAAAAATATAAATGGAGAGAGGCGAGGATTTTTCTATCATTTGCAGTGATTAGTTTTCAGTTTTCAGCTGTATTGATACGCTAATTACCTTCACAAATCCGATTTCAAGACATACATGATTTTATTTTATAAAAGAAATGACAAGAATGACATGAATAAAGCGCTTTTTATACGTCGCGAGTATCAAACTTGAGGGAAAATTACTACTGAATTTATTTAAAAGAAAATTGAATCTTGATTTCGATTAAGAATCACCCGGAACGAGATAAGTCGCGTGCCTTCTTAAGCTTTTTGAGTCCATGCAAAATCTAAGTGAGCAACTCAAATGATAACTGTTTTATAGACTTCCCTGCTACAACACAACATACTTTTGCCCGCTAGGTGGCATGGTAATTCCGTTTGGCGTTGTTTTTCCAGCATTCCTGCAAGTGCAAACGGAGTAGTCCTTATGAGAACTGCACTGTCAGCTTTTCATATGCGCAACAGAAAATGACGCATAAAGACTGTACTACTCAATATCATATTTCACCCAGTGCGCGATATTTAAGAAACACGGTTCTCACTGAAACGCTAAACATCGACTTGAGAAATATCTTTGCCTTGCACGTATAGTTAGGGATGCGTGCGATACTTCGACACTTTTATAAGTACCGATATTTTTTTGGGCATCAAATGGCATAGAAACATCGATACCTTCGTTTGGATACTTTTGAAGTACCGATACTTTCATTTAAGGATTGGAACGCAAATTAAACATAATAGCTCAAATCTACTATAAAAAAAATAATAATCTCGTCTTTTCGCTTCAATTACTCAACTTGTTACGGTTTGGAAAACCGGTTTCAAAAGTCGTCCTGAATGTTTCAAGCTTTAAGATCCAGTCGTACAACTGAACCAAGTTCAAAGTGAACAAAATCGCATTAAATTTTATTTATGAATATATTAATTGCCATATGTCCTCAAATTTCTATGCGAACTTGTTTAAGTTCAATTAAGCGTCAGCTTAAATTTCCTTTGTACAACCTTCCTTAGCGCAATATTCGAAAAGAAACATAGTTATGGTTCGAACGAAGAGCGACGTAGTTTCTCGCTTGGTTTTATTACAGTGAAATCATCTTTTTCGTCGCAGAATAATAACACAAATTGCGACCCACGCCTCGATTTAATTTTGTGGTGCAAGTAGCAGAATATTTTTCGTGCATCCCGAAACACTCTGGCAATAAATCGTCTTACGATTTTGCTGTTTCGGAGTTATAATTGCCTTAAATTAAACTTCTATCGGCCCGGAGTTTGTATTTTTAGTGCACAATCTTTCGCAAGCGTCCGCAGCTACGTTTTACCACATTTCGAGGGAATTAAATTGAATGTTTACTCTAAGCGTCGAGATAGGTCGTGAAATTCGGCAATATCTTAGTTTTTTGTGTCATTTGGTTCGATTAGGTGTCGTCTGGTGCGATTTACGTTTTTTTCTGTCGATTTCGTTTGGATACTTTTGAAGTACCGATACTTTCATTTAAGGAATGGAATCGCCAAATTAATCACAATAGCTCAAATCTACTAAAAAACAAAACAAAAAACTCGTATTTTCGCTTCAATTACTCTACTTGTTACGGTTGGGAAAACCGGTTTCAAAAGTCATTAAGCTTTAAATCACATAAATTTTCCATGGCGCAATATTTGGAAAAAAGAAAACATAGTTATCGTGCGAACGATGAGCGACGTAGTTTCTCGCCCCTTTTTATTATAGTGAAATCATTTTCGCATTTTCGCCGCAGAATAATAACACAACTTGGGTCCCACGCCTCGATTTAATTTTGTGGTGCAAGTCGCAGAATGTTTTTCGTGCGCCTCGAAACACTCTGGCAATAAATCATCTTATGATTTTGCTGTTTCGGAGCTATAATTGCCTTAAATTAAACTTCTAGCGGCCCGGAGTTTGTATTTTTAGTGCACAATCTTTCGCAAGCGTCCGTAGCTACGTTTTACCATATTTTGAGGGAATTAAATTAAATGTTTATTCTAAGCGTCGAGATAGATCGGAAAATTCAGCGATATCTTAGTTTTTTGTGTCATCTGGTTCGATTAGGTGTCGTCTGGTGCGATTTACGTTTTTTTTTGTCGACTTCGTTTGGATACTTTTGAAGTACCGATACTTTCATTTAAGGAATGGAACCTACCACAATCGCCAAATTAATCACAATGGCTCAAACCTACTAAAAAACAAAACAAAAAACTCGTATTTTCGCTTCAATTACTCTACTTGTTACGGTTTGGAAAACCGGTTTCAAAAGTCATGAAGCTTTAAATCACATAAATTTTCCATGACGCACTATTTGGAGAAAAAAAAACATAGTTATCGTGCGAACGATGAGCGACGTAGTTTCTCGCCTCTTTTTATTATAGTGAAATCATCATTTTCGCATTTTCGCCGCAGAATAATAACACAACTTGCGTCCCACGCCTCGATTTAATTTTGTGGTGCAAGTCGCAGACTGTTTTTCGTGCATCTCGAAACACTCCGGCAATAAATCGTCTTACGATTTTGCAGTTTCGGGGTTATAATTGCCTTTAAGTTAAGCTTCTATCGGCCCGGAGTTTGTATTTTTAGTGCACAATCTAACGCAAGCGTCCGGAGCTACGTTTTAGCATATTTCGAGGGAATTAAATTGAATGTTTATTCTAAGCGTCGAGATAGGTCGTAAAACTCGGCGACATCTTAGTTTATTGTGTCATCTGGTTCGATTAGGTGTCGTCTGGTGTGATTTACGTTTTTTTTTTGTCCACTTGTAATTTCGACAGAAACATAAATTACGTTCACACTTGAAATTTGACGCCTGATATCTTGGCTTTTGTTTATTTCATGTTGGTTTCGATTCGTCCAAATCCTTCTCTCCGTAGTTATGGGCGTAACCAAGTTTGGCTTTATTAATTTGCTGCGTGCATGCAGCATTCTACATGCGACGCCTATCAAATTTGTTTTGAAGTAGTCGATTTAATTTTTATGGCTGCAGGGAAAAACGTACGCGCGGCAATAAACCTCGTAAATTTTCTTTGGTTAGAGGTCACAGTCTCACTCTTTTTGTTAAACGCCCAACTGGCATTCATAGAAGTCGGCAAACACTCGACCGGAAATCGGCAAACATTCGATCGGAAACGCGCCGCATCTTTACAAAAAAAATCGTATGCTGACTGGGAATGTCTGGAATTACTCGGACTGTGGCTATAATTAAAAAAAATAGTGTTGCTCATAATCCAAACTGATTCTTCGTCCTGTATTCTAACTAAATAAATCAATTGTGTAATTAGATTATTGCTGTTAGTGACATAATGGATTTAGTACTTAGGAGAAAAATGTTTTGTATTCAAGACACACAATCAGACAGAAGTGTTTTAAAACTGCTCGAGCCTATTGAGAAACACTTTCTTTCTTCTCGTTACGTCCTTGTCATTCGAAATAGATCGTTACCTAAATATTTACATTAATAAGCATTCTAATTATAACTACTTAAGCGCTAACCGCAAGTGGATATTCAAATAATGTAAATTAGAAATTCAACGCGACCCGAGCATTAAATGGAGAGAAGTCGAGTGTTTTACGAGTAATTGCACGTCGTTACATTTTTCGAATAGCTTCGCTGATGAATCGTTCCAATTTTCTCCACTCCACTCCTCACTCGTCACACAAAGATCGGTTATTTTTGTCACTCTTCCTCCTCTTCCTCCTCCTCCTCCGTTTTAGACTTATTCTTAAATCAACAAAGCCATCTCTAAATATACGTGCTTTGTTATGTTGATTTTATGTAAATACTCTAAAAATATCGGCCCGACTGGATTACAAGGACTTGTATTACACGAACGGTGGTGTTCTCGTATTAGGAGGAGGACCGTGGTGCAGATGCTTCGATTCGTTAGAAAAATACAACCCAGATTACAAACCGATCGAGACAAGTTACTTAAAACTTACCCTTCGTGTGAGATTTGGCTTAATTTCTGTAATATACAAAAAATAAAACCGCAGATAGGGTAGCTTGAAACACCCTCCAATTCACAAACATAATAACAATCAAAAAAATAACTATAACTACAAAAGCAACTACAACTTGAAGTGTTTAGTTTTTTTTTTTTTTCATAATTTCTGGTATTACCTATTAAATTATTATTATTATTATTTACAGTTTACAATAAAATTCATATCATATGGAGCTAATTAAAACCATCAATCAATAGGAAATTAATTCCACACATTATTTATTTTAATTATGATTTATTTAAACACAAATAAAAAATGAATAAGTTTCGCTTAACAGTTTCGTTCTATACGTTTGTTGCTGTCCGATTTGGCCGAACCATTTTGACAACAACGCTTACGAGTTGATTCGTTTGTGGACGTGGCAACGTGATCTTTACATTCTGTTTGAAATATCGGGTGTTCTATGGAATTCAGTGATTGGTGCTATTTTATGCTGTATAGTTGGATACAATGAGAAATAAATAATAAGTTGACAGTTGTCATATTTGAGGTTATACTCGTGCTTTATACAATCTTTATTTTGTGTTTTTTTTTTAATTTTGTATGCAAGCCCTTTTTTAGAATATTAGAGACAGGGGGAGGAGGGGGGTCCACAAGACAAATCCGTTTATTATCAATCATTTTAAAAAATGAATGTCACAATTCTGACACTTAACATTTTATATTTCAAACTCCAAGCCTGTGTTGCCAACTTTTTGGAAAATATCACAGCCTGCTCTAATTATAAATTCCATTGATGGATGGTACTGGCTCTCTCTTTATTGGTCTGTCACTTCAAATATTCTAACGTCGGCGTCGCGTCATTTCTTCCCGATTGGTTGCGCCGTTTTTCCGCTAGAATAACGTGGCGGAAGACAATGCGACTTCAGGGTTGCCATGTCTAGGGAGTTCTCCCTAGATCTAGGGCTTTCAGAGATCTTAAACAGGAATTTTTATATTTTTATCCAAAATCCAGGAAAATTTGAACAAAATTCTTTATTAATTTAAATAAGAGAAATAAGACAAAAAATATAAAAGTTTTTGGTACTGCCTCAATTACCGCATAACGCGAGACGGGATTATCTTTTAATTTCTTGCACATAAAACCAAAATAACTTGCGTTTAAATCCAATGAACTGTTTATTTCATAAACAGGTATGTCTGACTGGCCGTTAATAACGTTTTGCGCCGTGATCTCTTTCTTTTCCGACAAATTTGTTCTTTTATGTGGGCACAACTTATGTGAAACTGTGTTAACTGAAGATATGTTCGTCGTGAACCTAAATCATGGAGGTTTAAAATTGTCCGATTTTGTC
This sequence comes from Prosopocoilus inquinatus, assembly GCA_036172665.1. Lineage (NCBI taxonomy): Eukaryota > Metazoa > Arthropoda > Insecta > Coleoptera > Lucanidae > Prosopocoilus > Prosopocoilus inquinatus. Next base: position 7,157,349 of record CM069871.1, on the reverse strand, counting down.
CTTATCTCATCTCAGATGTTCTGACGAACATGTTGCAATTTTTTAAATACTCAACTGTTTTTACCATACTTGCCAGTATCTCCTGTCTTGAGGTCTGTGTTTGTTATCTTTTGTTCGCCTATGGTATGCTGACCATACCTCCTCTGTCTTCTCCAGGTTTATGTTCATGTTGTATTTTTTTTCAACGCTTTCTGATAAATTTGCATTTTCCAGTAGTCTATTACACCTCGTCCAAAAGTATTGTGACAGGAGCGGGCTCAGTATGCATCCTTGCTTCAGTCTTTTGGTCATTTCAAACACTCTCGAGGTTTCTTGTTTCGCTCTTGCATAATTCGTGGTGTTTGCATGTAGGCTTTATTTGCCCTCCTCTATTACTTCTTCTCGTTTTTTCTCTTCGGAAAACTTCCAGATGTCCTTCTGATTTATTTTTTTGGGGCATGAAGCATAAATAGGACTCTCTTTCTTCTTTTAGTTTTTTTCTCTTCGGGAATCTTCCAAACGTCCTTCTGATTTATTTTTGTGGCATGAAGCATAAATAGGCTTCCCTTTCTTCTTTTAGTTTCCTTTTTTCTGTCATCCGCGTTAAGATGAAAATGGCACGGCCTTTGTTTGGCCTGAAAGGCCAATCGATGAGTCGCTTTATAAAGAACCTTCTAAAAAAATTTGAATATTTCAGTTATCTGAGAGATTCAGTTAGAAAATGTCGAAAATAGAATCACCAGGAAAGATAGAGTTTTGGAACACCAAGAAGAAGAGAAAAATTCTGGATAAGTATGCTTGACTCCATCGATCTAAATTTTGGTAAAACAAGAAGGATAAGAAGACAGCCGCACAGAAAAGTTGTGAGAAAAGACAGTAAGGAAAAGTCTTGGATCTGTGGAATTGGAGAGCAGACCGGAAAAGACGGATGGCATGGAGAGGAATCAAACAATTAACGCAGGATAGAAGAAAATAGAAGGAAGGATGATATAATGTAAGGACAAACGGCGATGGAACTAAGTTCAGAGTTGCACGATGCGATGGTTCACATGTTTGATTGGGATAGGCCGGCGGAGTAAATATTTGAACAATCAAACATTTATAAAAAAGAGAAATTCACTTTTGCCTGGTCAACTATTTATTCTGCCGTTAATCTTCCAAACTGTCACGCTGTTATTATAAAGGACTCTAGACTCAATTAGGGTTAGTGCTTTTTGAGAAGGTACCCGCCATTCAGTTACAGATTTTTCTGCCCCCAAGTTGAAAGAGAAGCTCTAAGGTGACCAGGAAGAAAAATATTACTAAGGAGTTTGCGACGAATCTAATCGTGATCTAACCCAAAATTAAAACAGAAGACAGAATAGAGTGAGATAGAAAATTGGCGGTACCTTTCCTTAGACTCCGTTCGTTTAACTCCTTACAACATAAGGGCAAAAGATTTATAAGTTGGAAGTCAAGTTTAGGCAATGTTTCAATGACGCGACTCAAAGAAAATTTAAGATTTAAATATCCTGCAAAACGAAAATACAAAACACAAACCCAACAAAGATAAACAAAACGAAAGATTTTAGATGCTTAAAGCAAAGCAAACAGAAACCTGGCAATGGTTTATTAGAATTGAATGCCTAATCAATTCAAATGTATTTAAGAGAGGATAAAAAACGAAAAACGAAAAGGTTATGCGTGTTAATAACATTCTAGCAGGATGTGCAAGGAGAAAAAGGCCAGAAATTTTTAAGCAAGAACTCAAAACAATGAATAAGTGGATATGGAAACGAGCGAAAAACAAACAAACAAACAAACAATAATTCTATTATTATTATTATTCACATCAGCACATGGACTCTGGAAACTATAGCGGAAAAACCCTCGGGGAAAGTTTTATCGAAAATAATTCAGACAAGAACAGACAAAATGATTTTAAACAAGGCAGAAGAAGAAGTATGTAAAATTGTTTTTTTTTTCTTACGGCAAACCCATTTAAAAGACGTCTTGTATGGAAGAAGACAAAGCCCACTTAAAGCGTCTGCCTCACCGCGTGCGGTAGTTTTCTTGAACCCCCTCCCCCTCCCTCCAGGAGATTTTCATACACCCGTGCGTTCAGTGTAGGGTTAGACAGAAAGCGCTAGTATTCTTGAATCCCAGGAAATTTTTATACACTCGCGCGTTCAGCGTGGGGTTAGACAAATAATGCACAACCAATTTTCTTACGCCAAACAAATCAATTTAAAAGAAGTCTTGCATGGAAGAAGACAAAGCCCACTTAAAGCGTCTGCTTCACCGCGTGCGGTAGTTTTCTTGAATCCCCTCCCCCCTCCCTCCAGGAGATTTTCATACACCCGTGCGTTCAGTGTAGGGTTAGACAGAAAGCGCTAGTATTCTTGAATCCCAGGAGATTTTTATACACTCGCGCGTTCAGCGTAGGGTTAGACAAATAATGCACAACCAATTGGAAGAAAGGCAACGCCCGAATATTTGAAGTTAAAGGAGCTAGTATTTCAAACGAAAGACAAAGATCATTTCCGGCCAACAAAGCGAAGATCTCCGTCTCACATCGTCCCTCGAGGGTGTTGAAAATCCTCTACAAATATTAACACTCGCCTTGTTTAAATTAATTCTCGGTTTTAGTTTAAGTTTGCACCCTTAAATCGAATTTCTAGGGCTGCCAAGCCCCAAGCAGGAGCAACAAAGCGACGTTGCCACCCACGTCTTGCGAATCAACGGGGAAGCGCTGTTGTCGGAAACGGTTCGGTAGATTCTGACTGTAACAAGTATTAGAAAGGAAAAATATAGGAAACTGCTGGTAATGAGGAAGGTTGAAGAAGTTAAAGAGGAGGATATGGATTGATTGGGGGCCATGTCCTTCGCTTGAACGAGGAAAGCAACAAGGAAAGGACTTAATTAGGGACATGGAATGATGGATAAAGAAGGAGAACTCGTTCGGTTTACACACCGCAAGATGAAGAGACAAAGTCACATAACCTGGAAAATTTTCATACAACCTAATTGTATAAAGAAGAAGCAGAACATAGGAGACCTGAGACGAGGTCTTGCAAAGAAGAGGGAGCTAAAATTAAAGCAAGAATCAAGGAAAATGATTCACGTTTCTTTAACAGTATATAATATATATATATAATGTATGTATAAGCTACGGTCTTATATTTTTTTAAACCCTTTTTTCTTCATCCATTTTGTGTCTTTTGGAGTAATTAACAAATGTTTCTTTCAAATTATTTTGCTGTATAATAAAGTGAACGCTCAGATATCATTGAAAACGAATTGTTAAAGTTCACATGAGATTAAGTAGTTTACATTTTAAGAGACTTGTAAGTACATGTGTGTACATTGATACATGAGTGCAATAATCGTAAAATCATTTAGTTATTCGTCCCAATTTCCGTCATACACAAACAAATAAAACGGCCAACAATGAAATCATTCATCCGAAACGTAAATGTAATTGCCAGTAAATAACGAGAGCGTTTATACACAAAGGCAGTTTGGAGTAGACGCAAAGAATGTGTCGACTGTCTAAACCCTTTCAAGTGTCTTGTTTACATATTCTGATAATTTTACCACATTCACATGTAAATTGTGTTTATGTCTGGATATCACACCCCAACATGTGGCCCTATCTTTTTATCTTTCTTCCCAAGACGAATCCAGAGCGGTCTTGTGGTGCTTTGTTCCTCCTCCTCCTCCTTATTATTATTATTATCACTATTAAGTAGCGCTGTAAATATTTCTTGACGAAATTAAATGTCGAAATTACAAAAATAAATAAAATAATAATAAATAAATCGACGGGCACCCGAAAGAAAACAAACAGTTACTACTAAACACCATGGGTAAGTAAGAAGAATTTTTCTTAGATTGCAAGCGTAAGAGGGAAAAGGTAAAGTAAAAGTCTTCTGCGCGAATGTTTTACTTTCAAATGTGGATTAAATTGTCTTTCGAATTTAGTTTCATGCAGATGTATGTGCCTATTACAAATGGGAATAATTCAAAGCGCAAAACTGAATGCATAAATCATGTTAAGGTCACCGCATACTTATGCTAATTAAAGATTGTCTATCAGGAAGTAATGTCGCATGCAAGTAACTGTAATGCTAATCGGGCTTTTCTGAAGATCAAAAAGGAATATTATTGAGATTCGAATTGTGTAAACATTGCGTAATACCAATCAGTTACTGACTGAGCCTGGCACTAAATTAATTAATATACAGGGTATCCCAAGTTGAGGGACCTATCAAAAAGTTTCGGAGAAAGGAACATATAAACATTCAAAAAATTAATACACCGCCATAGGAGGAAGTGATGTTTCAGACTAAAGTATTTTCACTTTTATAACACTTCCGGTTACGCCGGAAGTCGCCAATAATTTTCTTATTTTGTATACTATACTTTTTATTTCAAATTCTGGTTCTACACATTATTTTAAGTAAAAATTGTTAAGGTTTCCCTACACTAAAATGTATAGGATTTTGAAGTATCGCAAAGATGGCGCAGCGCCCCCTACAAACAACACCACTAGGTACTGGAGATATCACAAAAACAACTATCGCTCCCAAGCGTGCCACAAATTAATAAGTCGAAACCAACCATGCCCCCAAATGTCGCAGAGGAGGGTTAGCATGAATCAAAACCAATATGACATAAGCAGGCACCAACGGATATCAATCTGACGTAAGAGAACGCCAATAACGTCAAAGGCCAAGAGTGAGACCGGTTAAGCTAAGGCCAATATCCCGCTGTCAATATTTTGATCAAAATTTCCATCAAAATTTTAATACAATAATAATAAATTGATTGAATCACTATTGGTTACATCGAGAAAATTCTATAAAGAAATGAAAAAATATTTATATTATGGTTTTATGATAGTGGAAACATTTATGTGTTTATCAAATTGTTATTATTTTTTTTTATTTTGATAGTGTGATAAATTTACTTAGACATTTTAAGTAATATGTATTATTTTGATGAAAATATTGATCAAAATATTGACAGTGGGATATTGGCTTAACCGTCGAAATGTTAGCTTGCAAAAACCTGCAATTCACAATAAAAAAAAAAAAACAGGCGGCTCCGGAAACTTTATAAATGTTTGAACGCTTAGAATAACAATTTCGTCACAAATCTCACAAGCCAGAAAAAAAATACACGCTTTCAATCGCTTCAACAGATGATGCAATCCTATCAAAAGAATCTGCGAAGGATATTGTTTCTTTTTAACTACAAAAGAGTGCCGAGGCCGCAAGAATTTTGTACTAATTCATGGCCGGAATATTTCCAAACGAACAAACGTTTCAAATGAAACGCAAAGCAAATAATGTTTTCGACTTTATAAACACAGAAAAACGAATTTCTTAATATTGCGAGATCGAAAATAAATGCGAGACGAACAGAATAAACAGGTCGTACCATGAAACCGGTTTTCACGCCGTAACAATATGTATCTTTTCACTTGAATCACTTTACTCTTTACACTTCACTTTACTCTTTACACTTCTGTTGGTTTTGTTTTTGTGTTCTTTCTCTAATGCTCAGGATCATAATTGCTTCCTGTAATCATTTTATTCACTTTACATATTTCCGCTAATTTTCGTTTTTTAATTTTTTTCTTTAATTTCGCAGCAGAATCGTTGATTTTCTTTGTTTTTGTCGTGTCACTTTGATCTTCACATTTTCATGTTGTTTCTATCACTTTTGTTTCATTCGTTTTTTTTTCTTTGTGAAATTGTTTTTCGAATTTGTCAACTTGTTTTTGTTTTAATTTTGTGACGCGTCACTTGTTTTAAATATTTTTAAATATTGGCGCGCTCCACCAGAATCATTTTATTCTTCACACTTCAGTTGTCCTTTGTTTTTTGTGTTTTTTCTATATTTTCTTCCAACGGGCGGAAGAAATGATCTTTTATCTTTAAATCGTTTTATTCATTTTATATATTTCCACTGATTTTCGCTTTTTTTTAAATTGTTTTTCATTTCGCAGCAGAATCGTTGATTTTCTTTTGTTATTGTCGAGTCACTTTGGTCTTGATATTTTCATGTTTGTTTCGTTTTTGTTTTGTTTCTCTTTTTTGTGAAATTGTTTTTCGATTTTGTCAACTTCTTTTTGTTTTATTTTCTGTCATACGTCATTTGTTTTAAATATTGTCGCGCTCCACCAGAATCTTATTCTTTATGCTCCTGTTGATTTTTGTTTTTGTGTTCTTTTTTATTTTCTTCCAACGGGCAGAAGAATCGTACATTTTTTGTTTTCGAATCACTTCATATATTTCTACGAGTTTTCGTTTTTTTCTTTTTGCAGTAGAATCGTTGATTTTCTTTTGTTTTTGTCGAGTCAAATTTCACGTCGTTTGCTTCGCTTTGTTTAATTTTTACTCTATTTTCTTTGTGAAATTAAATTTCGTATTTCGTCATTTTTTTTTAAATTTTATGCCACTTGTTTAAAATTTTGTCGCACTCCATCGGAGTCATTTTAATCTTTACGCTTCTGGTGGTTTTTGTTATTGTGTTCTTTTTTAATTTCTGTTTTTTTTCCAATGCGCCGAGGAATCGTAGACTTTCTTTTGTTTTCGAATCGTTTTATTCTTTACTTACTTCGGTTGGTTTTGGTTTTCATTTTTGCTTTTCTTCTACTTAGCGCAGGTGAATCGTCGATCTTTTATTTTATTTTTGCTAAGAGAGTCGCTTTGCTCTTTTCTCACTTTCATGTTGTTTATTTTTCATGAAATTACTTTTCCAGTTTATCAACTTTTTTATTTTATTTTTATTTTGCTTTATTTTTATTTATTTAGCTTTGTGACACTTCTTTTTTATTTTTGAGAGTCTTTTCGCCCTTCACACTTTCAAATTGTTTGTTTTGTTGTTTTTTTTTCATGAAATTATTTTTCGCGTTTATTCAACTTTTTTATTTTATTTTATTTTGCTTTGTGACACTTCTTTCTATTAAAATTTCTCGCGCTCCACCCAAAAAACGTCGATCTTCTTTTGTTTTCAAAGCAAGTTATTTTTTACATTTTTGTCGGTTTTCGTTTTTTCTGTTTTTTTTATGCTGTAGATCTTCTCTTGATTTCGATTTCTTTCTTTCTTTCGTTCTTCTTTTATTTGTTTGTTCTTTTATTTTTGCTGAAAGAGTCGCTTTGCACTTCACACTTTCAAGTTCTTTGTCTCGTTGTTTTTTTTCACGAAATTATTTTTCGCATTTATCAACTTTTTTTTAATTTATTTCATTTTTATTTTGTTTTATTTGTATTTATTTTGCTTTGTGAGACATCTTTTTATTAACACATCTCGCGCTCTGCCGGGAAAAACGTCGATCTTCTTTTGTTTTCAAGGCAATTTATTCTTTACGTTTCTGTCGGTTTTTGTTTCTTTTTCTGTTTTTTTTTTATTCTGTAGATCTTCTTTTGATTTCGATTTGCTTTATTATTTACGTTCGAGTTCGAGCTTTTTAAAATTTTCTCGTGCTAGGGAAACCGCCGATCTTCTTTTGTTTCTTATGTTAAGTAAATCGCTCTCACGTCGTTTGCTTCAAATTTTCGTCTTCCTCTTTTTTTGTCGTTGAAACTATTATTCGCATTTCGTCGACTTTTTTATTTTTTGCTTCGCGTCGCTGTTTATTTTATTTTTTTGAATTTTCTCTGGTCCACCAGAGAGAACCGTGGATCTTCTTTTGTTCCCGAAACACCTTGTTCCTTGCGATTGCGTAACCATCCTTACGGGATGTAACAAAGCGCATTTTCTAAAAGCTCTGGTCCAAAAGTCGATGTATCAAAACTGTCAGCGTCTCTTTGAGACACAATTTAAAGAGCGAGCGCGTTAATTGCTTTAGAATGAAATACGTTCTGCTGATGCAGCATTGCGTGTAAGTTCGGCAACTGGTTTTTGTTCAGTTTTCTTCTGAAGCGTGGGAGAATCGTAGATCTTTTGTTTTCGATTCTCTTTATTGTAGATATAGATGTCAGTCGCTTTTTAACATTTTCTTGCCTTCTATTCTATCTTTTGTCTTTTCATCGAGGAGTCAGTCATTTTACTCAGAGTGGCTCATACTTTCGTGTCGTTTGTTTCGCTTTGGTTTTGTTTTTCTTTTCCATGAAATTACTTTGCGTGTTTCATCGTCAACTTTTTTATTTTATTTCTTGCTTTGCTTCACGTTTTATTATTCTCAGACGGGCAGGCGCCATACAGACACCCGTCAATCGTAAATGTAATTAACTTCTTAAGGCGATAAAAAAACCAATTTAAAATTGGATTACTATAATATTTTGCTTTGTAGTACAAAGTGTTACGGTTCGGAACGTACAAAAAATGCTCGGAGTTTGGTGAATTTCGCTGGTTTTGGAATTTTTTCAAGCTCAATCATCTTCTGTAAAACCTTCATCAAGGTTCCTCTTCTTCACAGCCATCCAAATCAATAATGAAAAAAGAAAGAATACAAATAGAAGCCCCCAGATGAATACAATGTGGTTTAGTATCTATCACACTATCACAAAGACATGAGACATGAATCGGTCTCTCTCTCTATCTCTCTCTCTCTTTCTCTCTGCAAGCTTAGCAACGATGATAATTCCCATTGTAAGTAAAACCAGGTTAAATTAATTTTGCAACGTAACTTGACAGCGCATTGTACAACGTAACCGTATCAATTTCGATCAAAAGGGACCGGTCAGTATGTATGCCCGAGTCGTCCGTGACGATCCGGCGTGATAGTTGCTGAACATGACAGGATAGCAATGAGCCGATCATTATTATTGCAAAGTAATTGCAACCTATCGTTTGTGTAACTAATTAAATAACTTATGACATTAATGTCCGGCTATAAAGAAGAGGCGGCCAACTTTAATGACACGTTATAGATACCTGTTGTTGAAACACCAGAGAAACTCACCTGAAGTCTTCACAAAGTTCGATTTTTGCATAACAAAAGAGAATCGTCGTAGTAAAGTTAAATCTCTCTATTAAACACGAAAATTCAAATGAAAATTGATTGACCACACGTATTTTTTTTGTCGTCATAATTGTCAGTCACGCAATCCAAGGAGCTTCCCGATGACTCTCGAAGACTCGCCCAGTAGGCTACCAACATAACCTTCTGAGATTCTCGAGTTTTGCCGAAAGTGGAAACCTCTTTAATGGAAGCAGAACCGAAAACAAATCGAATAATGAATTCTTGCTTTACAAATTTAAATTCTTAAACTGTTCGTACAGGATGTGACAAAGTGCATTTCATAAAAATTCGGGTCCAAAAGTCTATGTATCAAAACCGTCTGCGTCTCGCTGAAACTATTTTAATGAGCGAGCCCGTTAATTTCTTTTGAATTTTTTTTCTTTGTGAAATTGTTTTTCGATTTTGTCAATTTGTTTTTGTTTTAATTTTTGTTACGCGTCACTTGTTTTAAATATTTTTATATATTGGCGGGCTCCACCAGAATCACTTTATTCTTCACACTTCAGTTGTCCTTTGTTTTTTGTGTTTTCTTTATTTTTTCCAACGGGCGGAAGAAACGTAGAGCTTTAATCTTTGAATCGTTTTATTCATTTTATACATTTCCACTGATTTTCGCTTTTTTTAAATTGTTTTTCATTTCGCAGCAGAATCGTCGATTTTCTTTTGTTATTGTCGAGTCACTTTGGTCTTCATATTTTCATGTTTGTTTCTTTTTTTTGTGAAATTGTTTTTCGATTTTGTCAACTTCTTTTTGTTTTATTTTCTGTCATACGTCATTTGTTTTAAATATTGTTGCGCTCCACCAGAATCACTTTATTCTTTACGCTCCTGTTGACTTTTGTTTTTGTGTTCTTTTTTTATTTTCTTCCAACGGGCAGAAGAATCGTACATTTTTTGTTTTCGAATCACTTTATATATTTCTACGAATAACGAATTCTTGCTTTACAAATTTAAATTCTTAAACTATTCGTACAGGATGTGACAAAGTGCATTTCATGAAAATTCGGGTCCAAAAGTCAATGTATCAAAACCGTTAAAAATTTAAATTCTTAAACTATTCGTACAGGATGTGACTAAGTGCATTTCATGAAAATTCGGGTCCAAAAGTCTATGTATCGAAACCGTCTGCGTCTCGCTGAAACTATTTTAATGAGCGAGCGCGTTAATTTCTCTTGAATGAAACGCAATGTGCTGGTGCAGCATTGGTTATAAGGTCAACAACTTGAATTTCAATCGTCAGCATGGAATCCCCTTATTTAAAACATTAATTTTGCCTGTACGTTCCAAAAACCAAAGAGGACTTTGATCTGAAAGCAAAGCAATCGTCGATAATTTATGTAGACAGTTTCCACAGCAATTAATCCGGTGTCGCTGACCGTCTCTACGAAATGCTAATTAAACAATTTTGTCCATTTAAATAAACCAAAAGTACGCGTGTTGAATTTAGTTTAGAACCAAAAGCAAAAAACGAATTTAGAATATAATTTTTCCAAACGCGTTTTAAATAATTGGAGTAACAGTTGAAACTGGACACAAAGTTGTTACGGTTTGAATATTCACTATAAACATTTCCGTTTTAATTCACACTGTATTTTAACTGGGAACCAAACAAAGTAGGTACGTTAATCTGCTTTATTTATTTTTTTTTTTTTTTCGTTTCATACGATTTCATAATATTTTCCAATTAAATGAATGCGCAGGTACTAGCTCTAATTCAGTCACCCCCTGCATAATTCCACTATCATTTTTTTTTTACAACCCCCTCACTCCTCACAATGTAGTATCTGCCCTAACATCCTTCGGTGTCGCTTGCGTTTCACGCAATTCAAATTATTTTGACATGTCAAAACAAATTATTAAATTCGTGTGAATAAAATACGTCGTCTTTTTTGTAATAATTTCTAAATTAAATTCGGCCGAATCCGGCTCGCTGTGTATTTATTATCAAACGCAATTGTTTCTTTCTCCTTTTAAATGGGTCTTCTTTTGTACTAACTTTCTTTTCTGGACCTTCTCGGTTGGGTTTCGCGAACTTTCGAAGATCGGTGGTCATAATTTCGAACCGTAACATAGTTTGCCAGAGGCTATATTTTGTTAAAATGGAAAATATACCACCTGCACTTTTGGATTGACTCGAACGTCAAAAACGTTCTTTACTTGCCGTTTTCCTGAAATTAAATAATCTTTTATGATTTCTTAATAAATTAATAATTTCCTGTCTTCCCGAGTCTGCCCAGATTGCAGTGGGACCCTCACGCATCCTCTGTATAGCGCTGTTTCGGCCCTAATTGGAGCCTCATCAGCAGAAGAGTAGTTGGAGAAACTCCACCGCAATCCGAACGACTTGCAAGATATTAAATCGGTAAGCCCAGTAAGAGCTTAAGACGCGCCCTCAGGCGGCCGGGAGTTTGATCTTATACTGTACGGAAATTTATAGCAAATGAGTACTCTTCTGCTGATGAGGCCCCAATTAGGACCGAAAGAGCGCCCCTACACAGAGGATGCTTGAGAGCCCCGCTGCAATCTAAACAGACTTGCTTCACAGTAAAATTGCGATGACACGCGAATGTGTCCGCATTTGTGCATTGTAGCTTACTAGACAGCAGTATGTACAGTTGTAATTTGCTATAAATTTCTGCACAGTACAAGGTCAAACCCGTGACCGCCTGAGGGTGCGCCTTAAGCTGCTATCATCCTACCAACTGCTGTCGCACGAATACGATTATAATCGTTGGTAACATTAGATAATGAAAAGTCTGGAATCGGAAATTCCGAGCCAATCCCGTAATCGCTCCTATTTTTTTGACTGGACAGGGTTATTTGATTCCGGGATAGTGTTGGTGAATCCGGGACGAGTCGCAAACCTTTGAACCCATCCCTTCGTCACTGAGCTTGGTCGGCAAAAGAATTGTAAAGGTTCGGATATTCAATACGTAGAAATGCAATGTTTTTGTAAAAATTAAATTGTGATTAGATAATATTATAATGAATCATAACTCGTGCAAGGTCAGGGTCAAATAGCAAGAGCATTTCTTAGAATTTTGCACGCGATGCAGAGAATGAAATAGAGTGGGACGGAAGCCGTAATATTGCTCCTAATACGTAGAAATGCAATGTTTTTCTAAAAATCAGATTGCGATTAAATAATTTGTATTATAATGAATCATAACTCGTATAAGGTCAGGGTTAAGTAGCCAAAGCATTTCTTCGAATTTTGAATGAGTGGACGGAAGTCGCAATATTACTCCTAATTTCTGCACTCAATTAAGGATAATTTTTACATAGCAAATGCAAATCCAGTGTTCCTCACTTGCGCAGCAATCTGGAAGGGAATAATGCTTAAGTAATGCGGGAACGTACAAGAAGTGAATATTCTGAGTCCCTCGAGTGCTGATCTAATTACGCGTCGCGTCGTGTTCCTCGTTGAAAGATTATTTTTTATAGATTAATTCTTTTAGAAAAATTTTGTGCAAATCGTTCTTGATTGCAGTGAAAACCTCGAGCAGCCTCTGGACAGCTGTTTCAGCCCTGCTTGGGGCTTCTTCAGGAGAGACGTAGCTCGACATTCCCACTGCAGACCAAAAACGACTTGCCCAATTTATTCGATTCATTGCGATGTCAGGTCAAAAAGCGATAGTAAGATGTCGCTATTTTATCTGTTCATTAATTTTTTTCTTCAATCAATCAGTTTTCTCAGTTTGAAATTAATTTCGCGAATGAAGATACCAATTCTTCACGGTGTGTTCAATTTAAACGGAACCAAATTTTTTTCGATTTTTATTAATTTAATTTAATTTAAATTCTGTGTATCAGGAAAGTCAGCGTTGATGAATTGAAAGAAAATTCGTTGATAAAGAGAAGCTATTTTCTTACGCAAAGTTTCTTTTTTATTGTGTACTGAATATTCATTGTAGTTCGGACGACCACATTATTAAATAATTTAAGGAAGCAGCAAGTTCAAAGATCGATGAACACAGGACGATTTACATTCGAAGGCAATCTGAATATGAAATAAAAGTGAGCAATAAAATTAAATCGGAATTAAATTATTATTAATCACTGCGTTATAGACTCGGTCGATTGATTACTTCGGAAAATGATTAGGTTTCTTGGAATTAATTACGTGTTTATATTCTTGAAGGTATTTTTATTAGTGTGTGTGTGGTTAACCGAATATACTTTATTCAAATCGTGTCCGGATCGCCGGATTAAGTTGCGGCTTTCTCGCTTATTACATTTGCATAGCGAAAGGAGTCTTATCCGGTGTTGTACGTCCGTCCATCCCATCCGTCCGTCCGTCTGCAGCGAAATAATAATAATGGGTTCATTGTAAAATGCTGTCTGTAACTAACAAGTAAGTGTTGTGAGCCGCGCGAAGAAAGAGAAAAAGACAATGAGATGATTTATGGAAAATTATCACTATCACTATCAATTATAACTTGTTAACTCACATAAATTATTTTGAGCGCATTTATCAATGACGCGTGTATTTTGAAGTTTTTATTGCCGCTATTATATAACTTTGTGTGCATTTATTAACATAAATCACACGTTTACTTAATAGCGCTCGCTCACTGTTGAATGTCATTCACAAAACGCGTAATAAAAAAATTCAATCCAGCTTATAATTCACTTCCACCGACTAAATAAATCAATTTAAATTACCGTATGATAAAAGGCACGCACATCAATCTTCCTACCGATTCGTACGTTTGTAAAAAAAAGTGTTTTCATGAATGAATGGAATGGAATGGACCCACCTTCATGCACTTAAGTTAGTGTACACACTTTAGCTTGTGTTTATAATCATAAGCTTCTTCGAACTTAAATCAGTGACTATTATTCATTATGGGATTAGATTATACCTTATTTTTTAATTCGGAGGAGTACTTTGAATTTTTGGCGCTAGAAACGAACTTTGTCATTGGTAGCTGGATGGAATTGATCAATGACAAAGCTCGTTTGACCAATGACAAAGTTTGTTTTTCGCGTCAAAATTTCAAAGTACTCCTCCGAATTAAAAAATAAAGTATAATGCAAATTGTTGTTTATTTTAATGATGGCTTTACCGCCTGATGAATAGGCCACCCACGTACAGCCAAGCCACCACGTTCCAAAAGCTACTCGTCTCGTCGGTTCTAGATCACGATCAATAACGAAGTGATCCGACGATACGAGAATGAAATGCGCGCGAAATTTAAACAGATTGTTTCGAAAACCTAATAAACATATCGAAAGTACACATTCAGTGAAATAATCACACCCTCAATTAATCGTATTTACCAAAAAAAAAACTTACAATACCACGCGCAAATTTGTACAATAAATTAAAACACTTACAACTCTTAAGCCAAGCAAATATAATATCATGTCGTTTAGTGAGTGTATGTACATGTTGTACTTTAAACAAACTTTCACTCGCGCTTGTTAATAAGCGATCCTTTTGTGAGCTGTGCTCTCACATATCGCGTACGAGAAGTTAAAAAAAAAACGCGGAATATAATAAAAACGGTTACGTGAAATTGTAGCCGGGCTGTATGAACGGTTTCTCTTCAAGTTTTCTATGCAGTGACACGCAAATTGCTTCAAACGTGCGAAACTTTCGTTCAGTTTCCTCCACTTCACTGGATTTAAGTAGTCATTAAAAGAAAAATTTAGAAAAAAAGATCAATCAGCAAACAATTCCCTCTGCAAGACAATTCAAAATAAGACAGAAATGGCACAATCCAAGCCTGATTGAATGAAACAGTGAAACCTAAAGTGACAGCCACAGAATAAAAAAAGTTCCTCGATTTAGGACAAGCCTCTGTTCTTCTTTAAATGGCGACCTCCAGAGGTCCAAGCAATCCATCTCTAATGAAATAGACAGAAAGGCAATCCAATCTTGAATGAATGAAATAGTGAAACTTAAAATGAAGGCGACAACAGTCACAGAATAAAAAGTCTCCTCGAGTTAGGACGAGCCCTTTTAAATTTGATAACTTCGCCTCTGTTGCTCTTCTTTAAATGGTGACCTCCAGAGGTCCAAGCAATCTAATCTCTAATGAAATAGACAGAAAGGCAATCCAATCTTGAATGAATGAAATAGTGAAACTTAAAATGAAGGCGACAACAGTCACAGAATAAAAAGTCTCCTCGAGTTAGGACGAGCCCTTTTAAATTTGATAACTTCGCCTCTGTTGCTCTTCTTGAAATGGCGATCTTCACAGGTCCAAGCAATTCAATCTGAATGAAATAATGAAGCCTCGAATGAAGTCTTCGAATAAGGTGTGAAATAGTCACAGAAGAGAAAGAAAGTGTTCTCGATTTAGGACATGCCGTTTTAAATTCGACAACTTCACCTTCCTGAAGAAATCGCGGCATCCACAAGTCCATCCAATCCAATCCAATCTTAAAGGAAATAGTGAAATTGCCACGTTTGAAAAATCATTTTCTAAATGAGTTTTAACCTTTTGGATTTTACACAAAATTCAACACGCGTATTTTAGAGGCAAAAGTCGTGCGGTTGCATTTCACAGATGCGGTTATCGCCACGAGTTTGACGTGGATTGACCGACGCGACGTTTGCTTGCGTTGCAGATCAAGTCTCTTAGGTCAAGGAACATACGCAAGCGAACTTATAATAAAAGGATTTCTGTAGGTGAATCCGTGTCATTAAAGCTTGCGCTGCAACGGCGGATTTTATTTATTTATTTTTTAAGCGCTCGCTTTTTGACTGCGTTTTCGCGAAACGACTTTTGGATATTCGTTCGTTGGCTCAAACTTTTAGTAAACGCACCCTGTGGCATCCGGCAGGGGTGGCTTAAAAAAGGAAGTTGGTAAATCCATAAAAGTCATTAATTGATAGGACTTATTAATTGACAGGCAGTAGCCCATGTTTTGTACAAATGAGTGTGGCAATGAATTAGTGAAATCGTGACCTGTTTTCGGATGGTGGAGGCGTCTTGTGAGTTCCGTGACATGGTGGAGGCGCCGTCTTGTGAGTTCCCTGAGAAAATTTCAAATAAAGCGTGGATGTAATATTCGCAGAACAAAAGAAATCTCCTCAATTCCAGGAAAAGCTTTTAAACTTTGTCGGTGTCCAACCTATCCAATCTGAATGAAATAGTGAAGCCTCGAATGAAGTCATTTAGTGTTGAATTAAGTTATTTTGCACCTGATTTGTTTCCATTTTTTTTTTCTTCTTGTTGGTTGAATTATTACGATTTCTGCTTTTGTTTTCTTTGTGTAGGGATTTTCGAGAAAATCGCACCTAATAACTGTCCACGGATTTTGTTTTGTTTTTTCTTTCTGTGCGTCCTTTTTTTTTGTCGTTTCGTCGCTCGAATTATTTGCTTCTTCTTTGCCGATTTTAATGGTCTCTTCTTTTGTTTCCGCTTACCGGCCTTGAGATCCGTTGAGAAAAATCCGTTCAACTGTAGTCTATCAGCTTTTCCCCTTTTTTCATTCATCTTTTTCTTCGTATTACTTTCACCTTTTGTTGGAATTCTCTTCGGCTTCTTGAAATTCTCTTCCGTTTCTTATAATCGAAGGAGAAAGACACAGCAATTTAAAGAAATACAAAAAATTAGAAAGATTAAAGCATTTAAATTAAGCGCCGCGCGCCACGTCAGAATTAAATTTGGCGTCTGCGCAGCGCTGGTAGCCGTGTCGAGATTATAGAAGAGACGAGCAGAAAACAAAAGACGATCGCCGATTTTTGTTCGGCGGTTAAAAATCGAAAGGCTTTTACTAAGCAAAAAAAAGAGATGACGGAAATGAAAAATCGTGGATTTCATTTATTTCTTTGTATTTGATTTTTTTTTCGAGCAAGAAAAAGGAAGTCAAAAACAAATGAAAAATTTAGGACGCACGGCGCCGGCGTGAAGTTTTCGATAATCAAACTCTCATTTGTTTCATTATTTTTCTTTGTTTACCGTAAGCAAAAAAAAAAAAAAATCGATTTTCCGATGGGGCGGGCATCTTTGAAAATCAACGTTCAAAGCAAGCGTCTTTTTTTGTCTTTCATTGTTTCTTTTTTCGTAGGCAAAAATGAATATTTAATTTAATTTTATTTGTTATTCCTTGCCAATTAATCTAACTCTCATTTGTTGCATTGTTTTGCTTTGTTTCTTCATGTAAGCAAAAATATAAAATAAAATCGATTTTTCCGATGGAGAGTCTTTGAAAATCGGAGTCCAAAGCAAACATCCAATTTTTATTTTTTTTTGCCTTTCTTTATTTTTTTGTAGACAAAAAAAAATATTTCATTTTATTTCATTAGTTTTCACTTCACTATTCCGACGAGAAGTCCTCGAACGTCAAACAGATCAAGCGTTCATTTGTTTCTTTGTAATTCCTGTTTTTCTTTCGTTTTTTTTTTTTGTTCGAAACCAAAAAAGTAACAAACGAAAAGTCGACACTTTCCGGCGTCTCGCTTTTGAAAATCAAATGCTCATTTGTTTTCTTTGCATTTCATGATCTTTTCTTGTGTTTCTTTATTTTTTTTGCAAAGAAAAAATCGATTATTCCGACGGAAAGTCCTTGGAAAACGATCGTTGTAATTAATTTTTTTTTGTTTTTGTTTGTAAAAAAAAGCACGACAAATGAAAAATCGACGGATTTGATCCGGCGTGACGCTGTCGAAAATCAAATTTGTGTTTCTTTCTTTGCATTTCACTATTATTTTCTTTGCAAACAGAAAAGTCGACTCTTCTCGCCCGAAGTTCTCGAAACTCAAGCAAGCGTTCATTTGTTTCCCCCGTAGGTAAAAAATAACAAATGAAAAATCGCCGATTTCCGGCGCGGCGTTTCTGAAAACCGAATTTGTTTCTTTGCATTTATTTAATTTTCTTTTGTGCTTTAAATTCGCATACAAAAAAAATGGCTAATTCTTCCGAGAGGGCCTTGAAAATCAAGCGTTCGTTTGTTTTTCTTCACTTCGCTTTTTGCAAGTAAAAAAATAAAAAATAACAACTGAAAAATCGACAATATTTTTTTAATATTCATTTGTTTCTTTTTTGCATTTAATTATGGTTTTTTTTTTTTGCTTATTTTTATAAGTAAAAGAAATCGACTGTCCGAGACGGTGTACATCTGAAAATCACACAAATCAAGCGATCATTTGTTCTTTTCTTTTCGTTCTTCTTTTTGGAAATCAATTTAAGTTTTGAGCTGTTTTATTTTTATTTTTTTTTGCAAATGAGGCGTGGGTGTAACAGTCACCAAAACAAAAAAATTCTTCTCTATTTAGGACAAATCCTTTTCAGTTTGACAACTTTTCCTCTGTTCTTCTTGAAACGATGCCCTCCACAACCCCATCCAAACTAATTTGGATGAAACAATGAAAAGCAAACTTAAAAAAAAATAATAATTTATTTGTGTTAGACTTTGTTAAATAATAAATTAATACTGGGATAACACTAAGGAAAAAAAGAGCGTCATAGCCAAATATCGGATGAAAATATGGAACTCAATGTCATTCTCAGAGACGAAGTGACCGTGATAATCATGTCCTAATATTGGTCATAACCAGGGAATAGAATTCAAGCCCCTTGGTGTAAGGCGCATTTAACCCGAACGTACTGTTTACTGCTCCCACCTTTCCGCGGCTCCGATGCATCGAATGTATGTTATTGAGTGGGAGGGGAAGAAGTGCAATGCGAGCGTCTGCATTCCGCAGAAATTATTGTGGTCGAGGCTGGGCACAGTCCGAGTATTAAATTTTCGTACCATTCGCGGAACAAGTGGCCTGAATTCTTTTCCTTGGTTATAACTCAGTAACTAAAGCGGTTTGGTTTAAATCCAGAGGGTTTGGGTTCGAGTTTCGATTACAGCAAATTTTTGTTTCGTTAGTGTTTCCCCAGTTTCAATTAATTTATGTATTGAACTGTAGATTGCATTTTTTTTGCGCATGTCCATACTGCTTTCTGTCTTTTGTACTCGTATTGCCTGTGTTCTCACTTTACAATAACGACTAGTATAAATATTTGGCATTCACCTCGACATCGCTATTATTTTTTTTTAAGTGAGGTAGGTAAGTGTAGGTTTTTGTTGGGTTGGGTTATTGAGTGGGAGGGGAAGAAGTGCAATGCGTGTGTCTGTATTTCGCAGAAATTATTGTCGATAGAGTCCGAGTCTCAAATGTTCGTTCTGTTCGCGGAACAAGTGGCCTGAATTCTTTTCCCTGGTCATAATTCAGTAACTAAAGCGGTTTGGCTTGAATCCAGAAGGTTTGGGTTCGAGTTTCGATTACGGCAAATCTTTCTTTCGTTAGTATTTCCCCGGTTTCAATTTATGTATTAAACTGTAGATTGTATTATTTATTTTGCGTATTCCTTTCTGTCTATTGTATTGCCTCTGTTCTCACTTTACAGCAACAACCAATATAAATATTTGGCGTTCACCTCGACATCGTTATTATTTTCTTAAAGTAAGGTTTCTGATTCGCAGAATTATTGAAAAATATTTTCTTTTTAATTTTTTTATTTCTTTTCTTAAGCAAATTCTTGATACTTATATGAAGACCTTAAACTGTTTCATCATGTTTTCATCCTCTTGTTTGGATGATGACGTCCAAACTTTACCTATACCTTTTTTTTTAGTGTGCGATGTTCCGCTTAAAAACTAAGAATGAAAAAAAACTGTAAGTTGCGATCATTTAAGAAGTGACGTTCCAGTTATGCTAAAAATGTCGACTGAGCGACCGTGATAATTACTTTTCACACTTTTCAATTGAAAGGCCCTCGTTTTCGCGAAATAACAAAACTTTTTTCTGACCGACCCTCGTATAGTACGTATCACCGGATGCAAATAAAACTAAACCATCCCTAAGAGAATTTTTTGTTATTTAAGTTTTCTAAAACAAGCTTCACTATATTTTTTGACAATGAAGCAACATTTCCATTGGCCAGCATTCGTAAATCAAAGTCCAGACTTATTAAATTGTTTACTTTTCTATGTACCCGATGGTACGTTAAAGCTTAACTAATATCACACTGACCTCGCTAGTTTAAACAAAAAGCTAATGGATAGTAATGCAAAAAAAATTAGTTTGCAAGTTTGATTGACATGCATCCCCTTGGCAATCGTTTTGACTCTATTTGGTGCCTCCTCAGCAAGGGGAAGTAGTTGAAGCATTTTACGATATGACGCACATAACGAAAATAATAACGGTGCAGCTTATTTGATATACACGTAAATATTTAAGGTGGTTTCGATTCGTTTCGTCGTCGACGAAGAATAGAACGCAGTAGAACAATCGATGGGCCTTTAAGCAAGAGCACCACCGCAAGTGCCGTTGCGATGGTCATTTTGTCGCAAGTGTTGATGTTCTGGTAGCCTGGTAACGTTGAGGTGCTTAGTTAATAATTCAAAGTTACCGTGATAGACAGTCGTTTGTATACGGCCAGATCTATATCAGCCGCTTTCTCAGGCAATGGGAGAGACTTTCAATGTGATTGTATTTGCAAGAAGTCCTCAGAAGTTTACAGAACCGCTATTACCATTCACCCGGAACTCTAATGGGAATTGTCTTTGGCGAAGAGAATTAACAGAGCATCTTATGTGATAAAGATCGTAATTTTTTCTTTTTCTTTTTTTTTGTGGGCTGCTCCGAATTTGTAGCAATTTAAGTGAAAGGTCTGCAGGCAGCATTGTCGTTAATTGCTTCCAGTCAGAGGATCATTACTCATAATTCGATTAGATTCATTTTATACGAAGAAAGTTCAATTGTTCGTTTGTTTTTGTTGCCTGTCGAGTGAATATGTTGCAATAACCTGAATATACCGGTCGTTGTTGTAATGTGACAACATAACCAACACAATCTAGCTTCAACGTAAAACAATCTTGTTTCAATTGAATTTATATGATGTATGTATGTACACATATTGATTTGAATGGATGTATTTAGTTTTCAAAATCACATATGAAAAATGCAATAAATGTTGAATGTTATGCTATTTTCACAACCGACCTTAAGAAGAAAGAAGAAGAATTGAGACACAATTACGAATAATTAACTGTATTAAGAACTCGCATTGGATTCGTCAGGAGTACAAATCAAATATTATATTAATAACAAACACATAATTACAATTTCTGAATTAATGAGTGTGAGTTAAAAACGATGCGCGTTTTATTTGGGTCGTAAACTCAGCGAGAAACACTAGCCTAACAAAATCAAACACGATTTCAATTACGTTAATTAGGTCGAATGTTAAACGTACGGTAATTTTGACGAACAGTTTAAACAGCGACATCCTACGGTCGCTTTTTGTGCCTAATATTGCATTAAGATTGACAAATTGAAGCCAGTTTGCTACATAATAAGTCATCCCATGCGAGGCGGCCAGTCAGAGCATAATGAAAGTTTTAAAAAATTTTGTTGCAAATCGTTTGTACAGCTGTTTCGGCCCTATTTGGGGCTCCTTCAGCAGTAGCGTAGCTCGGAAGTTCCACTGCAAACCAAAACGATTCGACCAAGGGTAATTGAACAAAAACATCAAATTTCGCGTTTCGTACATTTGATGATCATTAAGCGGTTACATGTTCTTTCTTTGTTTATTGAAACTGATCCGTTTCATGGCGGGGTATTATACTTCCGAACATTCTGGGAACCGCTACAAGTACGGTGAATTTCGCATTTTGGCTGTATCTTTTCATTGGAGTTGCCCTCCTTCCTCTCAGCGACTACTCAGATAAGCATGACGTTACATGTTCTTTGTTCGTTTATTGGAACAGAGCCGTTTCATTGCGGGGTAATACTTCCGAACATTCTGGGAACCGTTACAAGTACGGTGAATTTCGCATTTTGGCTATATCTTTTTTATTGGAGTTGCCCTCCTTCCTCTCAGCGACTACTCACATAAGCACGAGGTTACATGTTCTTTCTTTGTTTATTGAAACAGACCTGTATCATTGCAGGGGATACTTCCGAAGATTCTGGGGACCGTTACAAGTACGGTGAATTTCGCATTTTGGCTGTATCTTTTTTATCGGAGTTGCCCTCCTTCCTCTCAGACTCACATAAGCACGAGGTTACATGTTCTTTCTTTGTTTATTGGAACAGACCCGTTGCACTGCGGGGTAT
Organism: Prosopocoilus inquinatus; assembly: GCA_036172665.1. Taxonomy (NCBI): domain Eukaryota; kingdom Metazoa; phylum Arthropoda; class Insecta; order Coleoptera; family Lucanidae; genus Prosopocoilus; species Prosopocoilus inquinatus. The sequence goes on along the minus strand of CM069871.1, from coordinate 7,135,345 downwards.
AGTTCCGAACATTCTGGGAACCGTTACAAATTTCGCATTTCGTATATTTTTTCTAGAGAAAAAATCGATTTTGAGGTTACAAGTCCCATTATCCCAAGATGGCGTTTAATAATAAAAGGTATGTGTACACTTCGGTTTGATTTTTCAAAAAAAGTTGTTTTTTTAATGTAACGCGATCGTCATTTGTTTATAATTATTGTTTTTAAACAAATTTCATTGCAAATCGTTTTTGATTGCGGTGAATCCCTTGAGCTACTTATCGTTTTTAGGTTTGAAATTCGTTCTGAAACATTTCCGAACCCTTTTTGAATTGTTTCTTGCGATCATCTTTTGTTTCTTACGTCAAATATTTCTGACACTTTCTGATTTTTTTTTGTATTATTGCCGTTACTGTTTAAAAATCGTTTTGAATTTAGTTTTCTTTTTTTTTTGTTTATCTCCTGAAATCATTTCATTTCAATTCTTCAATTTTCTGTGACGAAATTTACGATCGTCATTTGTTTTTTCCTGTTTCACTTGTTCTTCCTCAGCGAAACATTTGTCGTCGTTTGTTTTTGTTTATTGAAGTTCGAGCTATTATTAATCTTGGACGTTACTTTGAATTTTAAATCTGCAATTCGTTTACAGTTCTTTTCTTCTACAATCATACAATTCGCATGATATTTTTTTTTTTTTTACTTACTAGTCAGGATTTTTTTTCATTTGTAGGGGGTTTCGCGATTGTCCAAGAACGTTTTTAATTTTTTTAATTGCTTACAATTTTTCCGAAATCAAATAAATATCTTGGAGAGCAAAGACGTTGTCCAGAATTTTGTACAAAATTAAAATTAAAATTCTTATCATCATTTTGAACAAAATTTTGGAAAAGGCTTTAATTTCAGTGTTTCATTTAACTTTATTGGACCTTTTTAAGATCCTTTCACGAGAAAATAAATATCTGAGGAAATAAATACCCACTTTTCGATTTTCTTACGGCTTAAACATCCGACCTTTACTTATTATACCTTATTTTTTAATTCGGAGGAGTACTTTGTAATTTTGGCGCTAAAAACGAGCTCTGTCATTGGTAGCTGGCCGGAATTGACAAATGACGCAGCTCGTTTGACCAATGGGAAAGTTCGTTTTTAGCGCCAAAATTTCAAAGTACTCCTCCGAATTAAAAAATAAGGTATAGTAAGCGGACGCTTACGTCGCACTTCCCAGAAAGTCGATGATCCGATATTCCTACGCGATGACCCAGGCCTGTTTGAAGACGGCGTTGGCTTAAGTCATGGGTCATGGTGTAGTGTTTGAAAACACTATATTCGTCGGCGATTTATACGTACATCTTCACTTCTTTCACGTGTGGGATAAAGACGTGCTCACGACCTGTCGTTCCAGGCGAGGAAACCAAACATTACGTGCATTAAATCGATCAGTACACAAATTTATTGCGCTAATAAAATATTTATGCAAGCCTGTTTAATTGGATCATAATTTTACAAACCTATACTGATTGATGTGCACCTGCTTTTATAGTATTCCTGAAATGTTCTTAACAGTTATTCTTTAGCAAGAAAAATGGGATATTTCGATGGATAGTTTTAAGAGTGGCAGTGGCAGGTGTTTTTTAAATTTTAACCAACTTTTTTTCTTGATTTAATTTTTTTTTTATATTTATATTGAAGTAGTAGTAACACTTGAACCGGTAAAAATTCTTCGGCAGAACGTATTATATTATAATAGACGACAGAAGCAGGTTATAAACAAATTCATTTTTCTTCGTATTATAATGTCAATGCCTTCTTGAGAATTCAAAGATCTTAATGTTAACCTTTTTTTTTTTTTGGGTTGTTGTACAACACAGAGAGTTCGTTTAACCGCTTTGATATATTATTATAAGCGTACGTAACTTGTTTTAAATATTTGAACGGCAAGAAAAAAAAGTGACCCGGCAAAAAGACCAACCGAAAAGGCAAGGCAATAACCTGCAAGAAGCAAATATGTAACGCAAAAATCAGCCGGAATGTAATAGTTTATTGATCTACAAAGGCAGGTACTAACTCTCTAGTCACGATTCTTTTACTGACGTAATCAAGCTGTGCGGCAATGAAACTATCAATTTATAAACGGCCGGGCGATTACAGCGGAACCCAAACAGCACCCAACAAACCGTTTAATTATTCCCGAATTTATCGCTTTGAAGTGTGAACGAGTTTAAGCCGCTAAGTAATTGAGAAAATTGTAATATAATGATCTATTTGACATTAAACCATACATCATGCTACGCTGTGAATGACAAATTGTTACGATATTAATGGAAGATTGTGTTTCAGTAGCTTGTGTGTGTGTGTGTGTGTGTGTGTATTAGTAACAAATTAGAGCAGCATATTTTTAGACATAATGATTGTTTGTTACATTTATCTCGCCCCACCTACAAGCACATCATCCATCATTAATAATAATATTTCGTACACTAAATTTTTACTGTTTCAATTAACACCAACGCGATTTGGACAAACGACTCCATTCAAACGATTTATCTCTTTTAACGCGTGTAAATGTCTTTTTATGAATACCCATAAACGCGTAAATAAAAGGATTTATAGAAATATACCCATACGATCAAGCATGAAGCCAGAAAATCAGTCCAAGCTCGCAATTTTTGGCACTTTCTAAAAAAAAAAATATGCATAATATACTTATATAATAATGGACAGTTAGGTCTACAAGGTGCTGCGTTTTGAAACGCAACATAGGAAATCCCATGTTAATTTAAAGTTGCTCGAATATTGATCAAGGCTGTGCTCATGGTTTGGTATGAATTAAACTCAGTTACAGAATGTTTTTTAAATATCTTAAAACTCAGCGTATGAAAATTTCTCAAACTTCACAGACAGATACATCTTGAAGAGTATTTCAAAAAACCTAAATGGAATTTTACTGTAAAATCATTAGGGTAGCCAATATTTCGAGCACATTTTAATTGACATGGGATTTCCTATGTTGCGTTTCAAAATGCAACACCCTGTATATGGTTAGAAAGTAGGGTAAGACAAACAAACTGTTTCTTTTTTCAAACTACGAGGGACATAACAAATTCAAAAACAAAAACTTTTGAAAACGTAAATACGAAATTGGATCGATTCGTCAAGCCCGAAATCCTTTGAACTTTAGAAATAATAATAATAATAATGATAATCTTTATTGGTCACCTAACAAATTCATAACGTACATAATTTTGATAAATGGTGACCAAAGGATTCCGAATCAGCAATTTCCAAAGAAATATGCTGCTCTGCCCTCGGCACCCTTGGTTAAAAAAAATTACTTGTAAGTTTAATTCCGGCGGCTTTAAATATTTGTACTTAAATAGAACTTTCATTGCAACCAATTGGTTTTATTTTGGAAATAGCTCAAGCTCTTTGGGGGAATATAAAAGAGAATTGTGTTATAGTTTCATTCCGTTGATCATAATCGGGAATTAGGCGTTGCGTTTGTTTTGTTCATAAACTTGGCAACATTCTCTGGAAGTGTCGTTAACGCGCCGTTTCAAATTAAGGCTTTTCATTGGCCTGACGTAACCACGTTCGCCCACGTTCTGTTTTGCGATAGGCCCGCCTTGTTTGCTTGGAATGCGTCTCCGACACTTCACTTTGCTGTGGGACGCGAAAGCATATGCAAGTGTTTCGTTGAATGTGGGAGTCTATGTACAATTGTGTTACAGTTTTACCAGATTCATCCACTTTGACTGGAATGAATTGAGCTCTCCGTGTGTGTTGAGGTATTTTGCAAGTGCAAGCATCCTTGCCAACCGGTTGAAAACATTCGTATAATCTAAGGTGAGTGAATTGGAGTTGACGCTCAGGGTGCGATCTGAGCAAAAGCGTGACGGAGAACGACTGCGTTTCTGTGCATGTTAGAGTGAGAAAAAGGAGCATTCCCAGTGCTCCGAGCGTCAAAACTCGAATTCACCCGGTTTGTGAATGATCATTGGGCGTGAGCACGAGGTTACATGTTCTTTCTTTGTTTATTGGAACAGATCCGTTTCACTTCGGGAGATTATACTTCCGAACATTCTGGGAACCGTTACAAGTCCGGTGAATTTCACATCTTGGCTGTGTCTTTTTATTGGAGTTGTCCTCCTTCTGCTCAGCGATTCACATAAGCACGAGGTTACATGTTCTTTCTTTGTTTATTGAAACAAATCTGTATCATTGCGGGGGATACTTCCGAACATTCTGGGGACCGTTACAAGTACGGCGAATTTCGCATCTTGGCTGTATCTTTTCATTGGAGTTGCCCTCCTTCCACTCAGCGATTCACATAAGCACGAGGTTACATATTTTTTCTTTGTTAATTGGAACAGATCTGTATCATTGCGGGGTATACTTCCGAACATTCTGGGGACCGTTACAAGTACGGTGAGTTTCGCATTTTGGCTGTATCTTTTCAATGGAGTTGCCCTCCTTCCGTTCAGCGACTCACATAAGAACGCGGTTACATGTTCTTTCTTTGTTTGTTGATACAGATCCGTTTTATTGCGGGGTATTATACTTCCGAACATTCTGGGAACCGTTACAAGTACGGTGAATTTCGCATTTTGACTGTATCTTTTCATTGGAGTTGCCCTCCTTCCGCTTACCAACTCACATAAGCACGAGGTTACATGTTCTTTCTTTGTTTATTGAAACAGGTGTGTATCATTGCGGGGGATACTTCCGAACATTCTGGGGACCGTTACAAGTACGGTGAATTTCGCATTTTGGCTGTATCTTTTCAATGGTCTTTCCGCTGAGCGACTCTGCGTAGAAGGTCGTAGCCCTTTTCACAACTGTTGTTGAGGAACAATAATTCAGCGTTTATCCCAGGGAGGCGCTGACATGATTTCGATAAGGCTGACAACCATCGACTTGTAAACGATCCTGGATATTTGGCATGGCAACTGTTGAAATCACAACACGACTTGCCCCTAGGGGCCTTATTCTCGAATTCTCAAATTCAGTTTCGCAAAAGAACGTGACGTCAAAATGACGTAGACTCTCTTGCAAACCTCTATAAAACGTAGGAGAAACGTGTCATTTTGACATCTTTTTTTCCTGCCGATCAGTCCCCTCGATTCAAGAATAAGGCTCAGACATCGTAGGTAACCAGGGGCCTTATTCTCGAATCGAGCGAACAAATTCCCAAGAGGATGTGACGTGAAAATGATGTAATGTCTCGTACAAAACTGTATAATTCGTAAGAGAATAACGTCATTTTGACGTCTTGTTCTCTTGCGAGTTTGTTTCCTCGATTCGAGAATAAGACCCCAGAAGAATAACGTAACTTTAGTAAAGATGGTAGCAAATGCGCTTTCGATGATTGAATGCCATTCCTCTGAATGGTTTACATGACCAGAAGAAGATTTGGAACCACTTTCTGTTAATGAAAAGCACTTACCAAGGTATAAGTCACAGAAAAAGTGATATTTTTCACGATATTCCTTCGTTAGTTAAAAAAATTTAAGTTTATCAAAAAATGAAGTCGAAGACGCAGTTCTACGCAGACTAACCAATCATCCACCATCAAGACCAGTTCAAATTTCGCAGAGAAGACTTGGAAACCTCTGCAAGAAGAGGTATGTTTAAGTGATGGCGATGGTTCTTACGTCTCTTTGTCAGCGATAGATTCACTACCTTCTGTTTCACTGGAAAAAAAAATTGAAGTACTAGTTCAGAGCTGTACAACCACCTTCTAGTTCACTGGAAAGAAAATTTAAGTATTGGTTCAGTGTTGTACCATTCAGATCAAATTTTACACACAGTTAGTTCTAATATTTCTTCATCACCTTCAGGTTCGTCAAAAAATAAGTTGAAGAATTAATTTAGAGGTCTCACTAACGGCTGTCTAGAGAACGGTTAAACGAGCAGTAGAATAAGAAGAAGAAAGGGTTTAAGTGATGACGACAGTGGCATGACCAGATCAAATTTGAAAGAAAAGATGAGGAAAAAAGGGGAAAGAGATAGAAATAAGAAGAAGAAGATGGCTATTTTTAGTTCTAACAATTCTTCGTCACCTTCAAGATCGTCGGAGAATTCAATTGTGCAACTAATCCGAGGTCTCACTACCCGTCTAACTAGAGAAGAATTAAACGAGAGTGGAGTTGTATCTATGTACAACGTCCGGTTAATCCTTCAGTGGCATGACCAGCGCAAATTTCACAGAGAAGAGGAGGAAAACAGGGGAAAGTAATAGAAAGAAGAAGAAGAGGTTTAAGTGATGGCAATTCTCAGTTCTAACATTTTTTCGTCACCTTCAAGTTCGTCAGAGAATTAAATTGTGGAACTAATCCAAGGTCTCACTAACGGCTAACTAGAGAAGAATTAAACGAGAGTAGAATAAGAAGAAGAAGAAGAGGTGGTTTAAGTGATGACGACAGTTCCTTACGTTCCTTCGTCAGCTTCAGCTTCGTCACCTTCAAGCACAAGAGAAAATAAAATTGAAAAGGTAGTTCGGAGTTGTATCTACAATGTCAGACTAACCATTCACCTAATTGAATCGATGAGTGCATAACCGTGTTCAGTCCAAATTTGCTGTGGACTATTTGGACTGAACACGATTACGCACTCATCGATTCAATTGTATAAAATATGAAAATCGTTTGAATGGAAATTTGAAGCAAGAAAAAATACGAAAAGTAAGAATAAGAAAAGTAACAAACAAACCTGAAAAACGAAAGATTATTCATCGTCTTGTTTATTTAATGAGAAAACGTTTCTAAATAAAAAGAAGCAAAACAAAACTAATAAGAAACAAAGCAAAAACCCAAGTAGTAGTTAATTAAATAGGTCTAACAGTGAATCGCTTATGTGTGTTAGAAGAGAAAATTCTTGGTATACGGTAGACATACACATAATGCTAAGTAATGCTTGTAATGAGATAAAATTGTGTTGTTTTTATTTTATTAGTGCAAGCTGCTTCCTTCCTGAATAAAGTTACTTATAGTTATAAATATGTTTGTAATCAAAATATAGTTGGAAACTATACGACCGACACGCATTTACAACGAATTTACAAGATGTTGATCGTCGAAAATCAACACGTTGTATTGCCATAAAAAACATACCCACTTAATGTCTCATAAAAGCCATAAAACTATCGCGTTACAAAACGTTCTGTCACTGTAACTACAATTCTTTTATGAAAGTTATCTTTTTACGAGCGTAGGAAAATGCAAATAAAATGTTCGTATCGCAGCGGCGGCGCGGCGCGCGGGCGCGGCGTTATTAGGACGACCGCTTCTCTTCTTCTTCTTCTTCTTGGAGGAAAAAAAAAATAGTTTTGTTTTTATTTACATTCGAGCGGTAAGGCCACCCGCTACGCACAGACGCACAGACGCGCTGACCTTGAAACATTAAACGTTCCCGATTTCTTCTGTGCATGCGCTACTTAAGTACAATCAAGGTGACAATTGTCGGAAATTTCTAACCCAGGGAGTAAAAAGCGCGCCATTTAACTTTAATTGACATGCGTGCAGCGTTCGGGATTAATTCAACATGACGTTAATTTGACGTTATTACGATCGTTTCAACTTTACTGACTCTACGTCAATAAAAATTAACCATTTTATTAATTACGATGAAATAAACACTGCAATTATGACGCTCTGATGATGTTTCATGGTTAAGCTGCTGAGGCTGAAAGTATTGATCATGTAAAACCAGTAAGTACATAATTAGAAACTTGATACGATCTATTTTTTTTTCTCTCTCTTTGAAACAATACATTGTCAGTATTTTTCTGACAATAAGAAACTCTTAATCTACATACATTGTAAATAATAATTTGTTATAAAACATATTTTATTAAAACGATGCTCTTCTCCTAATCGCTTGTCCTAATCATCCCAAGATGACCGCTCTGTCAGGTTCGTTAGAAATGCAGAAAACGTACAAGTGTACATGTGGGGAGACATTAATTTAGATTTTGAATGTACATTCAGTCTAACAATGACGGAACAATCAGTGGCGTAACTTGAGCTCAAACCGCCGGGTTGCAAAATTTTTACCAGCGCCGCCTTTTTTTTATTATTAAGAAAATAAAACACAAACACTTTGAAGACAGAATCTAAAATACTTTGAAAACTTTGTAAAAAGTGACGAGGGTTGTGAAAGTTTGAGGTTAGAAAAACTCCCGAAAACTAGCGCTAAGCGGAATACGCTCAAATTACTGCTCAAAGAAAAATTGTTTCCAGCTGTTTTCGAACGATTTGCCGAAAATTAACGAGAACAAAATTAACAAAATTTTCGCAACATTATTACCTGATTTTCTTGGCGTTTCTCACTTGTTTTGAAAAATAACAAACGGCGCTACTTAAATAAGTTTGAAACTCTTGTGTTCTACTCAACTTTATTCGAATCTTTTTCGCAACATTATTACCTAATTTTCTTGGCGTTCTTCACTTGTTTTGAAACTAAAAGGTTCGTGAAAACAAATGGCCCCACAAATGAATATTTATTCAAGGTTGTTTTGAGAACATAGTTCTTGAACGTTCTTAGGTTTTCCTTTCATTTACTGGTAAATAAGGAGCACAACGTTATTGCGCAGCGCACGAGATGGCGCCACGAATGCCTGTCAATTCTTTCGCTTTAATTATGTATTTGTGTTCAAAATTGTATTTACTCAACTCAGAACGTTTTTTTTTTTTTGAAAGTTCCTAACGTTTTTCAATTTAGAAATTCTTTCCTGGCAAATAAAAAATTACGCGCGGATTAACAAATGACGCCGCAAGTGTCAGTGTAAAAGTGAGCTCACTGTTCAAAGCAGACATTCAGTTGAATGCGTTCAGCGTTGAATTCGGCTTAAGCATCTTGGATCGACCTTTAGCAAGAGTCTTCTTAGCACTCAGTTGCAAGTGTCTTACATAACCTGAGACAAGCGTCTTACCTGCTCGCCTGACCAAAGTGCAAGTGTCTTGCGTAACCAGAGACAAGCGTCTTGTCTGCTTCCCTAACCAGAGTGCAAGTGTCTTGCATAACCAGGGACAAGCATCTTGTCTATACCCCTGACCAGAGTTCAAGTGTCTTGCATAACCTGAGACAAGCCTCTTGTCTATATCCCTGAGCAGAATGCAAGTGTCTTGCATAACTAAAAACAAGCGTCTTGTCTGTTCCCGATTTCGGTCAAAGTTCACACATAAACATGTCATGCATGCAGGAAAATAAAATTGCACTATAAAATAATTAGAGAAGAACTGCAAAAAGCACGAATAATAAAAGAAAGGGAGACAGAATTTAAAAGGAAGCAAATAAGATTTAAAGTAATTAGTACGACAGAGTTTATTTAAAACGGCGAAGAAATTTAGGGCGCATGCACTTAATGAGCTACATATTACCAAAAGTTTTAATGATCTTTTTTAATTTTTTCATAATTCAAGTTGTTTTCTCTTCATTTTTCTGTCCGATTTGAGATTTAAAAAACTTTGTACTTTTAATTTTTTCCTCAAGAAATTATCTGCCGAAGGAGTAACCGTAGCTAGCGATTGTTTAAACTGTTTCATTAAATCCTGAAAAAAGGCGGAGACAAAACAAAAAGGTTATATTATTTGAATTACTGAAGTATTATAAAAGAAAGATTGTTACGGTGGCGAAAACCGTGTTCAGAATCACCCCGTATATGCTTAAGTTCGTGTCGCATTAATTTATTTTTAATAATGTTTTAATTGTGAGGCGACGGTAAGTATTGTGTTAACGTCTAGCGTTGTGTTTTCCTACTGGAAATAAATTTTTATATTGCAATTTTCGTCGTAGTGCAGACGTGCATTTTACAGCGCTAATTACTTCCCACGATTTTTATCTAACAAGTGTCTAAATAAAACTGATCAAGCAGTTTGTGACCGAAATTTTACTCGCTAGATGCTCTACGCTGCTAAGTTCAACCGCGAAGCTGTCAAATGTAACATCAATTTTTTTTTATTCTTATTGCTTTTCCTTAATTATTTTCTCCAGAAGAAAACGTGTTAGTTTTTCAACCTATTTTAGTTAGGATTATATTTGGATTGACACTGACGTAACGTATTTAACAAATTAGCATATAGCAAAGGCATATTATCTTCTTGAATATTATCTGATAGATAAATTTATAACAAGGACCAAGGACTTTGATTGCAAGAAGTTACTAAAAGTCACTTCCTTCGTTGACTTTTAATTTCCTAACAATTAATTTTTCTTCGGTTATTGTCAACTTGATAAATTCTGATGATTTTCAGACGTGTTGAAAATCTTGTGTTTTCATGACCAGTTTAGTGACAAAATCTAGTGATTTGACCTTGAACTTCTGATTAAGATTTAACACCTGGTATAAAATAAATTACTTCGTTACGTTCTGTGCTTCATCTGATGATATGAGACGCTTAATTTCAATTGTTTTTTTCTTTCATCACTACCGTAATATTTTCTCAACTTTTTTTTATTTTCATTTTTCCCTTGGTTTAATGTAAATTGCAGTTGACTTTTGGGTTTTTGTTGTATTATTTTTATTTCTAGGTAATTTGTTATTTTGATTAGGTAGAGTTAGGTTGAGTTGAGTTGGATTGTCCTTGGGTTGGGTAGGGTTTAATTGTAATTGAGTTTTATCTTTTAAAAGCTTCGAGTTTGACATTTATAAATTTTTTAAAAATAATCTTGAATGTCTTAATTCCAATCGAGTTTAAATTTCTCGGTATTTTTAAGCGTTTTATTTTTCAGAATTTTATTTTATTTTGTTGACTTTAGGCGAGTTAGATCGACTTGAGGACTTGAGTTGGTTTGCCCTTGTGTCAGATTTGATTTTCAATTAATTTAATTGAATTTTAATTTCTGAAAGGACAAAATTAATTTGAGCCATTTTTTAAATTTTAATTTTGACTGAAGCTTAGTTTAATAGGTCAAAATTTGTGAACCCTATAGGTTATATTACAGGTAGATTTGCTCAAATTTGAGGCTAATTGAGTTCAGATTTTTAAATTCCTTGTTATTCTGAATTATTGATTTTTAGTTTCTTCTGAACTGATTGCGAGTTGGGTTGGGTTGGTCTTATTTCCGTCGGACTTAAACTCTAATTTGGTTTTGTTTTGAGTAACTTGAACAATTTAATTGGGTTGGGTACAGTTAGATTGAGTTGGATTGAATTGACCTTGACTTGGGCTGGACTCAATTTTAATTGTTTTGATTTTTCAATTGCGAGGCTTTTCAATTTTTGAATGCACAATTCCTTAAATAAAACCTTCTCAATTTTTTTTAACTTGAGTGTTAAGTTGAGTTAAGCTCAGACAACTTTAACTTCAATTAAGTTCAATTTTTTGGGTTAAATATTTGAAGGCTTCCATTTTTGGGTGGGGTATTATAAGCCACTGAAGTTTTATCTTTGAATTTTCACTTTTTTGAGTTTTAATTTCTTGCTTGGTTTGGATCGAGTTAGACTGATTTGAGTTGAATTGACCTCCTTGCCTTTGATTATTTTTTTTCCAGCTTCAGGGTTCTAATTTTTTTGTAATCTTTTTTGTTTGCGTTCGTCTCCTTCGATGTAAATAACATAAACTATTTTGTGTTTTGTAAGCTACTTTTTTGCAGAGAATATGAAACTTAGAATAACTTATTGACTTACTTGACTTACTCTTTTGGCTCGTTTTTAAAAAGCTTTTTTATTTATTTCATATTCTCTCTGCAATTCTCACGAGCAAGAACTATACGAAATTCTACTTTTTTTTTATTCACTTGGTTACTATTTTTTTTACTTTTTTTAAACCCCAGCCCTGTTAGTAAGGAGAAGAAAAGATCCGAGTCCTAATTAGATCGAAATCAAAATAGAGAATGGATTGCTCGCGTGATTTTCTTTGCGGCAGATAAAATAAAAGAAGGAAGTCTTTGAACTTTCCTTAATATTGGTTGTACTCGCCTTTGCCAAAGAACCTAGAAACCTCATTAGAGTGTTTACTCTAACACGCTCATTTATGGATATTATTTATTCTAAACTGCTCGGCGATGTATTTAAATACTTTCAAACTCTCAAAAGTTGCCTGATTAAAAAAAATCTTTGTTTTAAATTATTTAATTCGCATGTTGTACACTGACGAGATTTAATTTCGAGACTACCTACTCTACGATCTTTGCTTGGTTGAATATTGCGGGCTGAACTTGAGTGTGTTTATTGAAAATATTTAATCGTTGAGAGGTCTCAAGTCTTGCCCGATTGTTGCCTCTAAGAGTTTCTTTTGCTTTTCTTTTTAAATACATAATTTCAGTGATTTACTTTTTAGCCGTGGCCGGTAATTACACAGGCGTGCAAAGCCTTCCAAGTAATTACAACCTGATTTTCTTTATATCATAGTACGCCACGCTGATCGTAATAAATATAAGCGTTTTACTGGACGGCGGGGTCGAAACAAGTAAAAGAAGAGGAGGAGAAGAAGAAAAGAAGAAGAAGAGGAGGAACGCATCGCATATACGAGTATGTTGAAACGATTTTAATTCTTACAAACTGGAGATATAAGTAAAGCAAGCTTGAACATAAATCAGAAGCGACCTCAGCTCCTTAGCAGCTTAATTTTTCAATCGGTAAAGCAGTTGCTCCTCCGCAGGCGACTGCCAGTAAGTTAGAATCCTGATGCAACAACCACAACGACGAGACCGGTCTAACAGGATAGGAGATATCTTTCGTGCACTTACTTTTTACAAGCTAATAGTTTTTACCTTATGCAAATATTTATTAAGTGGTTTCAATCTAATAGCATAAATAGATAATTGTTAAATGTTATTTATTGCAGTGACAGACTGATATATATCGTAGGGTATAACTTGTTTGCAATTTTAAACCAAAATGAAAAGTGAAATAATTAGAATGATCATTTCCACCGATAAATTATTATACTATCTCTACGCATATCTAATAATTATTTACTCACTCCTTTAATATTCATTTTCAATTGTCCGGCGTTTATCTCAAGTGAGAAGTCGTTTTTGCCTAGGAACGTTAATTAATTATTATGATTATACAAATACCACTTGGTTTTTACTTAATGCTCTGTTCCTGTTTTTTTTTTCTCCTTTTGAATTAACACTATTTCCTTTGCCTATATCTCATCTCATTCCTTCATTCCTTCATTCCTCATTCATTTTTTCCTTTCGTATTTAATTTCATTTCTCTTTATATTTTCTTTTACGTGTTTACGAGTAATTGTTGCTTCTCATTTTTCTTCTTTCGTTGATGGTGTTCGTTACAGAATGCGCAGAGGTTCTCTGTTTTTTTTTTTTGTTTTGTTTCTCCTCTGCCGGTTAGCTGTTCAACAAACACGAAGCGCAAAATGGATAATAAGTAATTTTATATTATAGCAAGTACGAGTATGAAAAATAAAAAATAAAAATAAAGCAAAAGAAGTCGGATGTCGAGGGCATAAAATAAATTCTCACGGTGTCCAGTATGTAACATCATAAAAGAATGTAAGTCGATATTAACAAAAAATAAATGACAAAAATGCTGCGTACATATAAATGGCTTTAGTATGCGGGGAAGACCTGATTTGATTAAATAAGCCTTCTCTGTACAGGTGTCTCTAAATTGTCTAACCGAAGTCAGTGTCCCTTGAAATACGTTTTGTCATACTCCAGGAGGACGTCAGTGGCGTAACTAGAAGTCAAACCACCGGGTTGCGCCTTTAATTAATACAATATTTAATTTAGCTTCAGTATATAGTAAAAAATGTCATTTAACTATTTTATTAAAAGTCTAAAAAATAAAATTTCTCAAACAAGTTCAAAAAGTGACAAGAGTTGTCAAAATTTTAGGTTAGAAAACTTCCCGAAAAGTAACGCCGAGCCGGAGTATGTTTAAACTATTTTTGAAATACTTTCTCCAAGAAGAAACGTGTTTTGAACTGTTTTGAAACTGCCTTGCGGAATTAAAAAAGAATAAAATTAATTGCGGTTACAGAGTAACTGATGGCGTTGCTCAGATTTGAAACTTCTTTCTAACCGTTTCTGTTCAGCTTTATTATTTGAGATTGTATTTTGTAATATAGTTTCTCGAATTTTCTGAGAATTTTTCAATTGCCTTAAAATTGCCTCCCCACAAAAATAAAAACGACAAAATCATTAATCGCGGTAACAGATGGCACTGCAAATGTTTTTTTTTAAATTATTTTTAATTTCAGTATTGCACTTAACTTAATATTACTTTCGAAAATATTTTTTTTTTGTTTTTTAAATTTAATTTTCTTTGACTCGTTTAACGTCAATTTTGTTAATTAATTTTGACAAATTAAAATAACTTTTTGTTTGATTGAATTGCATTTCGTTCTGATTTTCATTGTATTTCCTTTTCTAATAAAATTAATAACCAAATTTTCAAATACATATTTTGAGGTTAAAGTCATTTTTTTAATAACCAAAATTTGAAATAATTTGAGGTTAAGGTCACGTTTGCCCTTCTGTCTTAGTTTCTAGCCATCTCGGCCTTGCCAGTCGATCGTCTTTTGTTTTTCATTAATTTCAGCATTGTACTGAACGTCATCATAAATCAGTCAACCGTCTTTTTTTCTTTTTCTTCATTAATTTGAATATTGCATTTAACAAAATGTTATTTACAGTTTTTTTTTTGTTTCTTTTTTGTTCTCTTGGCTCAATCGATACCGATTAATATTTTCATTAAAAAAATCAATTTTCATTTTTCTCTTTGACTTGTGTTTTCGTTTCAATCGTATTTTTCTTTCCTAATTAAATTAATAATTAAAAGAAGAAGAAGAAATTAAGGCAAAAAGGGCAAACACTGAAGAAAAAAGATGAAACCTCAAAACGTTTCGGATTTTGAGGTTAAGAAGATACGTTTTGTTTTCTTTATTTGTATTTCCGATTTCATTTTTAGCCGACGCGTCCTTTCAAAGTCGATTGTCATTTGTTTTACCGTCGCTATTGTTTTTTTTTCTTTAATTATTAATCAAATCAAATATTTTGTCTAAAAAATGTTTCTTTTTTTTAAATTCAATCAACGTCCTTAGGTTTTCAGTTGTTCTCCGTGTGTGTACATAAAGAGTACAACATTATGATTCATGATAACAGATGGCGCTGCAAGTGCTTGTAAATTTTTTCGCTTTAACTATTTAAGAATACAATTTTGTTTATTCAGGGCATTGTTTTTGAATGCTCCTAACGTTTTTCAGTTGTTTTAGAATCTGTTCCTGGCACGTTACAAATTTACGGCTCGAATTAACAGATGGCGCTACAAACGTCATTCATTCGAAATTGATAGTTAAAGCGCAGTTTTCTTAGCGATTTTTGAAATTGTTTTCAGACAATAAAATCTCCGAAAATAAAAATTCTTTTTAAGTTTTTCTTTCTTTCTTTTTTTTACTGTGTTCTGTATTAGAAAAATACATTTACGTTTACCGGAAAGCTTTTGAGGTGTCACTTATAAAAAATCAGCTTTCGCTTTTCCTGGTTTGTGAACCTTTCCAAAGATTTCAGCGTCTTAATACATCCCCTGTAGCAACGCCACTGCTAAACCCAATTAAAATATTTGAAAGTACTCGACGATTGTTCTTGCTTTTGTAATATTTGTTAAATCTTGATAATCCTTTAAAAAAGTGCATTCACGTCAGAGCTCAAATTTTTTTCGACTTGCAAAAATACAAACAAATTTGAGGAACGAACGCCCACTTCATGCAGGCCCGATTCATTAAGTGGGAGCTTAAAATGTAAAATAAAGTCAAATAGTAAGTAAATAAAAAAACATCATCAAAAACAAAACACGATCAGTTGACAATTAGAAAATTAAATAGTATCGAATAAAAGATAAACTGATACTTAAAAAAATAAAAATAAATTAAATTAAATCGAATAAAGGAAAAAAAAGCAAAGGTTGATCAACTGATTATACAGCGTGGATACTAAGTAGCGGATAAATTCGATATTTTCAAGATAATTAATCTTTCTCGAAAAACGCTCGCACCCGTCAATTTTGTCTAATTGGGGAGGGAAGGGGGTAGGTACCATTTGATTTAAAAAATTAACACACCCCCGCAGTATTAAAAATAGTTTTTGGAAAAGCCAAAAATTTAGATAAAATTGACAGGTGCGCACATTTTTTTTTTAGTTTCCAGACTGTTGTTAAAAATTGAACTAAATAATACAATCAAATAGAGAATTAAAAGGAATGAATGAAGAGATACAGTTTGATACCAAAAAAAAGAAAAAAACAGAAGAGAATCAAACTAATAATAATGCGAATATATGTAAAATAAAATCAAACCGGGTCAAGAAAAGACAAAAGACGATCGGCGATAAAAATAAGATGAAAATAAAAATTCTACAAAATCAGATCAAATCGAGAAGTCGGGAAAGCTTGATACCAAAAGAAAAAAATTGAATCAAGAAAAGACAAAATACGTGCAATCGGTTCATAACTAAAAAATTGAAATAAAGGCAAACAAGTAGAATCAATACACCTACGTAGACTGTTTCAAGAATATTAATAAAATAACATTAACCGAGCTATTAGTTCATCGAATTAAAAAAAATCGATATTTGAAAGTAGAATGGAACTATTTACAAGCGATCTCAAATTCTACGGAAAAGCAAAAAAAAAATATTGCAGACTGTAAAATGCAGTCCTCATACAACAGATGTTATTCTTGGAATAAGAGCTGGTTGGAAATATTTCTCCAAAAGTACAATTTGTTAAGGGCGTTTTAAGTTATTTGTTTATAAGTGAGATTTTCTTTTCTTTTTGAATAAGTAGAGCTTCTAATATATTCATTTTATACAAATTCGCAAATGTTTTCATATTCATATGATTCTGTGCAGATTTTAAGCAGATATTCGATAATCTTAAATCTGACTGAACAATCGTGAGTTAAAAAATTTAAAAATTCACGTATTGCAGACGGCCCCGGGCGGTTGCCCTGTTCGCCCTCTCCTAACGCCGCCACTGGTTTTAGAACACTTCAACCACCACGGTGTTAGCCAGACTAAATATTCAGAGAAGGCTTATCGTAGTGTAGGGCAGGCTTTATAAGTTTTCATTCTAACATTTTTGAAACGAATTTTTAAAATATTCTCTAAATTAAAAGCACAACAAAGTGAAATTATCATCGCATGAAATAACAACATCCAAACTAATTGCAGTTTTTGTGTTGTTTGAAACAAATTTTGTTTAGTTTCTTTTTCTACATTTAAATTATCCAAATAGATATTATCTGTTAGCAAATTGAAAGATCACTTCCGGTGTTACCTTGTGAAGAAACATTAAACTGGCAACAGTGTGATATGAAAAGAAAGGAACGCTTTTCGCGTAAATAAAAGCAAAACTCGCTAATTTCAACTTCAAAAATAAAACAGCGATTATTTTCTTCGAGAGATAGAATTCGTGTAAAATAAAAGCAACCCCTCAACCGGGTTGTCAAACACATGTTTGCAACAGTCTGGGATAATGGGCGTCGCGTCGCCGCATTAGCGGGAGTACTCACGCGTAGCTTACACCAGGGATGGGCACTAGGGGTAGGCTTACTCCCACCACCCAGCTGCGACAGTTGTATTTATTTACCTGGCGTCTCTCTATGAATGAAATTACGATTCTCCCAAGAAATCGAAAGTGGAATTTGTTTTATTAAAGTGTTTGAAATAATTTCTGAACCCCGAAGTCCTAACAGTATTAATTCATGTCAGGTTGGACCGTCGTGTCGTAGGACAGGCTTGAAACTTTCCAGGGCAGGCTCAGCCTCCCTTGGCACCCCCGCCAGCTACGGCCCTGTCTACCTTGGTGGTCCTTAATAATAAACGCGAAAAATTTTATTTCTCATTACTATTAGTGAAGTACTTCAATTGTCGATGTTTAAAACGTGTTGTAGGCGAATTTTATGCGATGATTTCAATTTCAAACAAATGCTGTTTATTCCAGCGTAGTAAAACTTGCCTGGACGAGGAGAGCGTACATAAAAAAAAAACGTCGAGTGTCCATGTTTGGCGTTTTCAATGAAAAATAAGTAATATCAATTTACCAATGTGGGAGTGAGGTGCTTGAAGTGTATACTACGGATTGCGTCAACGGCAGGCAGGTGAAAGCAGCATTAGAAATCAATTCCTGGTCATGTCTCTGCCATACCTGAGCTTCATTATCGATATAACACGACGAGTGGCATAATACTCTTGCATCACTTAAAACTATAAAGTCTACTCCAGATCCACTACTAATATTGCTGCTACCTACCTATAGCTCTACTACTACAGCACGGCTTTTGTCGGCGAGGCGAAAGCGGGCGCACTAATCAAAACACCAGACGTTTCTTCATAAAGACACGTTCGGATTGATTTAGCTCAGTGCGTTTTACATAATAAGAATGATCCGCGATAGTTTTGAGCAATGCAGATTTTGAAATAGAGCTACATAAAGTTTACTTTCTACACGAGTGGATTTGATAATAAAATTTATTGGCGTTCGGAATTAACTAATCGTCGCGGCTTACTTTAAATGTCAAGGAATCAAAGAACTCGGCAATCTTTGTTTGTTGTTACTTAAAAAAAAAATATCGAGCATATTAAGTAAACAAAGTGCGCAGCGCGTGCTTGAAATTTGACATCAGAAGTAGGATAAGACGTAGAGCGAGCAGCGCGCGCATGAAATTTCGATGTCAGAAGTAGGATAATGCATAGGGCAGCGCGTGCGTGAAATTACGATGTCAGAAGTAGGATGATACAACAAAAGTAATCGGGTTTGTTGTTACTGCTGGAGTGGAAGCTTAAATCAAGTTAGAACATTTCCTGCAATCACTGTTGTGACTCAGTTAAGCTATTCTAATCAACTCAAAAGGTGTTATTATTAAACTTTTCACCGGCAGTGTATATATTTTGGCAAAGAAACATCATCCCACAGATTTATGCTGCTAAATTTATCTCTTTCCGCATTAATTATCTAAGAAAGTAGCTTCCGACAAAGCTCAACCAACACACACACGTAGCTGATTTAAGGTTGATCACATAAAATTTGAAAATGATGTTTACAGGTTCTGGCCTAATATTTTAGAATGTGCGGTTCCTCGTTCGTAGTAAAACTAAATTTAGAAGTTCTATTATTAAATTGACGTATATAACCTAGCGGCAAGGATCGAAATCAAGTCAATACAGTTTCTTGCCAATCATATTGCCCAAGCGATGAGAATTCTATTTATAAACAATCTATCTATAACCACTCAACTCAACGCCGCCGTCGAAACCTCCGTCGCCGTTTTCTGCAAATATTTCACTTTTAATTAGAAGACGACACTTTAATAATAATACTTTCGACGATCAAAGTATCTAAGGTTAATAAATCCATAACTAACATACCAAAAAGGATAACACGATGATAACGGATTCGGGAGCACAGAACTTTTCGACTGTGAAGTGTGAAATCAACATGTCTTCTAAAAGGTTAATAAATCCATAACTAACGGTGGTACGTACATACACACACAAAAGGATAATTGTATTTCCGAGACCGTGAATAAATTTTAAAATAAATAATAGCTCGTGATAATTTATCGATACGTAGAACAATAACCACTCGAAAGGCAGCTACTATTTCAATTTCACGGAAACGTGCCGATAAACTTAAGCACTCTGACCCTTCGGATCAGTAAATTAATTTATTCTTTGTGACTTAAAGTATCTTGTTTCGTGACTTGTCCGGGGCAGATAAAGCTGTTCGCTTGTTTTGAAATGTTTTAGGGAACGTCGTAAATTATTTCTGGCTTGTAAACGAAAGAAAAATAAAACATTTTTATGAATTTCTGAAACCTTCTCCTCAAGGGCGAGGCCAGTAGGTAGTTCCCCGAAACTGATTCTTACATTTTTGATGCATTATACCCTAAGACCGATCCGTCCTCTTGCTAATAAAGTTCTCATTCTCAAAGTCATTTGGGAAGTAAGTTGAATTTTATTAATGGAAGTCATGGTGATGGTGATAAGTTTATTAGAGGGTTGGTAAGATCGAGCTTTAATTGATGTCGATTTTTTTGGGTAGAAAAATTAGTTAAAAAAATTATGAGAAAACAAACAAGCTCTGCAATGAAAAGCTGTTCTTCAATTTTCATTTCGTTTTTGTTACGTTTTAAAGTTGAGTCTTCAACACCTCAAATCCTCTCTCTCTCTCATTCAGATGTCAAAAACTTACACCTTTTTTTTTTCTTTTTTCGTAAAAACAAAACCTTCTTGCCTAGCTTGGTTTGAGGAATTCATTCCTTACGAATCATACGGCAAGTAACTTAAGCTCTCACAGTCACCCGAGCTATGTCTTCTATTCAAGATTTGAGAAGTACGTGAAAAATCATAGGGATTGGAAGGTGGTTTGAAAAAGTGCAGTCGCAACAGATTGCGACAGATGAGGGAAGTCAAAATTATGTGAAAAAGTCACGAGAATCAAATCATGATTTCAAAAACTGAAGTTGTGACAAATTGGGATAGAAGGAAGAAGTTCAATGCAGTGAAAAGTCTTAGAAAGATTGGAAGATGATTTCAAAAAGTGAAGTTGACAGATTGGGACAGATGGGAGAAGTCATAAGTATGTGAAAAGTGACAGAAATTGGAAGATGATTTGAAAAAGTATAGTTGTGGCAGATTGGGACAGATTGGAAAAGTCAAAAATATATGAAAAGTCGTAGGAATTGGAACATGTTTTCAAAAAGTGTAGTTGTGACAAATTGGGATAGAAGGGAGAAGTCCAAAGCAGTGAAAAGTCTTAGAAATTGGAAGATGATTTCAAAAACTGAAGTTGTGACAAATTGGGACAGATGGGAGAAGTCAAAAGTAGTGAAAAGTCTTAGAAATTGGAAGATGATTTGAAAAAGTATAGTTGTCTTAGATTGAAACAGATGGGGGAAGTCAAAAATATGCGAAAAGTCGTAGTAATTGGAACAAGTATTCAAGAAGTGAAGTTGTGACAAATTGGGATAGAACGGAAAAGTCTATAGCAGTGAAAGTTCTTAGAAATTGGAAGATGATTTCAAGAAGTGAAGTTATGGCAGATTGGGACAGATAGGAGGTGTCATAAGTATGTGAAAAGTCACAGTAATTGGAAAATGATTAAAAAAAAGTGAAATTGTGACAGATGGGAGAAGTCTTAAAAATGCAAAAAGTCACAGGAATTGGAAAATGATTAAAGAAGTTAAATTGGGACAGATTGTGACCTGGAAAAAGTCAAAAATACATGGAAAAGTCACAGCAGTTGGCAGATGATTTCAAAAAATGAAGTTGTGACAGATTGTAAAAGTCAAAAGAATGTGAAAAGTCACGGGAATTGGAATATGATTTGAAGAAGTGAAGTCATGACAAATTAGGACAGGTGGACGAAGTCAAAAGTAGTGAAGAGTTTTAGGAATTGGAAGATGATTTCAAAAAGTGAAGTTGTGACAGATTCAAAACTGCAATAAATATCGAAGATGACTCGTGAAGATAATCTAAAGTAGCGTACCTATCTTGGAAGGAAAACAAAAGGAGAAGTTGAAGGTGCTTCGAAATGGTGCAAAAGTCCCACGTGGGGTTTCTTTCGCCCCTTTTATGCGACCAAATTGTTGTTAATACATGAAAAATGCACGTGTAAATATTGTTCCGATTGATCTAAATGTTTTGCATTGATCAGCAAAAGGTCCAAGTTAATCTCTCCATTCTCTTCGTCTTTTCTAAAAATTCCAGTTCCTTTTTGGTCATTTTTATTTATTTTTCTGTTTTCGTTTCCACGTCTGACTTATTTTCTCCGTTCCCCGTTGACGAGCTTCTTTGATTTCCTTCATTTTCTATTACATATCACATATAATCCTCTTCCCCATTTGTTTCTCTTGCCATTTGGTTTTGTCCGAATCCGTCGCCCAGATCGTCACTTTTTCTCCTATTACTTCTTCTCAACTCCACTTACACTCTCTATTTTTCGTTTTACTCAATCTTTAATTGCAGCCTCTCTGTTCTTTTCCATTTACTCAAAAAATTTAATTTCCTTTCTGGTCATTTTAATTTCATTCCGTTTTCTTTTCCAAGTCTGATTTATTTTCTCTCAATCTTCTCCATTTGCCTACTCGTCGACGAGCAGCATTTTCAGCTTCTCCTTGGATTTTCTTCCCGTTTCTGTTAGGTCTTCAAATACACTCTGCACTTTCCTATTTGTTTCTCGTCGCGCCATTTTATTTTGTCCAAATCCATCGCCCAGGTCATCACCCTTCCTGTTACTTCTTCCTCGTTTGACCTCGCTTGAACCCAGCAGAGCAAGTTTGGAAACTTTTATGGATAGACGGTCTAGTTAAACACGTGGAATTTGATGGAACTGACGAGATCGAATCTCAAGCCAGCCGTTTCGACAAAGGTTTGTAGGTCGTCGGAAGACGCCCTAGGGCTGTAGTGTAATCCCAGAGGGTGCGGCCAAACCCAGTCAATCACCTACCAAGTAAACTGCGTTCCTTTTGGCCCTGCCGCATCATCAACAGGTGTTCCTTCACAGGAGCGGTCCAATCTCCTCTGAATTAGGCCTCTCCTTCCAATGGTTGCTCCTCTCTCGCCTTTATGGTTAGGGGTGCAATCCCAAAGGGTGCGGCCAAACCCAATCGATCAGTTACCAAGTAAACTGCGTTCCTTTTGGCCCTGCAGCACCACCCACAGATGTTCCTTCGCAGGACGGTCCAATCTCCTCTGAATTAGGTCTCTCCGTCCAATGGTTGCTCCTCTCTCTCTCTTTAGTGGTTAGGATTTGCTCGGTCATCTTGCAAACCTCTGCCCAATTTTCCTATCGTTCCTCTCGTCCTTCTTCCTTATGATTAGTATTTCCTCTTCTATTTTGTAAAACGCTATCATCTTCTCCTTTCGTTCCCACACAAGTCCATCTGTGTTATCTGATATAATCCGGTTATCCAGTTAGGGCTTATGGTTTTAGTCTTGGGTAATTTCCATCGAACACGTTCGAAGGGTAGAAGAGGAAGAAGATAAGACAAATCCCTTTACATTTAGCGTTACTTCCATTTTTTTTCTTTTCGTTAAAATTCTTTGGAAAAAACTTTGGCGTAGCTACGTGGTCAAGAGCCCCGGTGCAAAAAGATATCGAGAGTGCTAACCAAAATAGTTTAACAAAAATAAAATCAAGTGCCAGATCGACTCAATACTAAATGGGGAAAAAAACACAGGCTGTCTCAAAAGTAACACCCGTGCTTTGGATTAAACAATTAAATAGACCTGTAATAGCACCTACTGATGGTAAAAGAATTATGGCATTCCATTAAAAAAAAAATTAGTTATCGTAGTTTAAATATTTTCGAGTTTATTAATTTTTTTTTAAGTTAAAAAAGTGTTAAAAGGTGAAACTATTGCAAAAAGTCACAAGTCCCTAAACGTCATTTGCATTTGCTTGAAGTAGAGACCCTCTAGGTTAGAGTCTGGCAGAGTCAGCCATGATTCAGCAAAAAAGTTCCGTAAGTGCCAAGTTGACAATAATACCTAACCTAGCTTGCTTATTTTCAATGTCAAATTCAAATGTTGGCGCCAAACGGCACATTCTTTCTAATGATTGGCTGAAGTACATTTTGCTGAAATATGGCGGAACCAATTAAAAATGCACTCCATTCTACCAGACTCTTACTAGAGGGTCTCTAGTTTAAAGTACTGCAACAGCGATATATTTTTTTAAAACTTGAATAACGCGAGAACGGTTTTGATTAGACTCTATATGTGGTAGACAAAGTCACATTCACAGTCACAAAATTCAGTCCAGAATTCGGAAATGTAAAAATATATAGGGTGTTCGAAATGGCATAACACCCAGAGCAAACGGAACACTCTATACAGGGTGACAACTAATTAAAGGGCCACCATGGGGATCTCGTAAACTATAAGAGATACAAAGATGGTTAAATTACAAAAAAGTTGCGCTATTTTGGAGCCTATGAAAATATTCAAAAAAATCTTTTCTGCCTCCATTCGTTTCTGAAATATCTTCAAAAAAATTGGAAATTCTAATCTTCGAAAATCTCGAATATCTTCCTTACTTATTAAAATAGAATCATGAAATTCGATATTCTTACGTTAAATTCGATGAGCAATCTAATAGAGTCCGAAGATATAGGTTAGGATTGACAGTTTCGCAGATACGACTGTCAACTGTCTTTTTTCTTATGGACGCTACCTTTGCATATTTTTTTTAGACCTCAAGATAGCGCAACTTTTGTATAATTTAACCAACTTTGTATCTTTTATAGTTTTAGTATAGCTCTTTAATTAGTTGTAACCCTGTATACACCAAACTAACCAAGTAACCTTCACTTGTAACATTCTTTTAATAAAATGATTAACTAGGGAAGTACGCGGGAAGCCACCTTAATTGAAACACCCTGTATTGCGTTTATTAATTATATTTGTATAAGAAATGAAATCAATACGCCTTTTGTTGGGCGATCAAGACCACCTCGAAGTAAAAAAATTTAACAAACGTGCTTTATCTAGTCGATGGATGTAAACAACTATAATGTAAGAAATAAGAAGGAGTCAGACAACGTTCAAGTACAATAATAAAACATTGAAGGAAAACTTAATTCAGAAAGCAATAGTTTAATGATTGGGGGGGGGGCACATCCTAGCAATCACAAAACAGTAAAAGAAACTCAAACACGACGAGCCTGATGAAATGCGAAGGCGTGAACTGGAGCGGACTGAAAATGTGCGCCTTAAAGGAAATGCCTTCACGTCGCGGTGTTTATAACTTGAGGAACCTCCCCGACAATACAAGGAAAGTTTCAGAATGTGTCGACAATTTTCTGTTGGGATGCAGAGGTGCATTTGCATGGGCGCGGGGCCAAGGTGTCGCAATGCGCGATCTAGTAAAAGGTATGTATTAATAAATGTCTTAAGTACGTGCATTTCGACACCTTTTCATTGATATGTCACTCCGGACTGTTGTTGTCGCTGTTGAGAGGCGGCGACGACGACGACGACGACGCCGGGCGTCTCCTCTCCCGATGTACTCTCTGCGCGCTCTGTTTAAAATAGCCCACTTCAAAAACATTGTGCGTCCTAAATTCGTTACGAAATTCCTCCTGTACAGGCAGGTATGTGCTTACATACGAGTAAGTAAGTATCTTTGATAGATAGAAACTCTGATTTCTCTTTGGTTTTGTAGGGTCCGGCGTCGCTGCAATGTTCTAGATCTACTTAGCAATGATTTAAACTAATGAGCCGGGCATAATCGAGTTAAATTAATTACAGCAATGAAAGGCATGACGAATTAGTAAGACACAAACAGGTTAATTGAAAAGAATCTATTTTTAGAGTCTCTTATTACTATCGAATTCAGTTCGGGAAAGCTACGTTGAAAACTATCGGAAATGTTCAGGCGCTCCTCAAACGCAAGAAAAAGAACACTTTAGAGCGAAATTTTGGGAAGAATTTTGCTTGCAGTAAGCGGTCACACCTTCATGAAATTAAAAAATAAATAAATTAGAGGAGTACAATTTTTATCGGCTTCAATCACTGCGAATTCATATATTCATGAAATAAAGTTATTATTATTATTATTAATTATTTTATTTTCCATCGCTTGGTAGAATAAAAATGAGCTTTTGAAAATCAAACCTTGATTTTT
The DNA here is from genome assembly GCA_036172665.1 of Prosopocoilus inquinatus. Classification (NCBI taxonomy): domain Eukaryota; kingdom Metazoa; phylum Arthropoda; class Insecta; order Coleoptera; family Lucanidae; genus Prosopocoilus; species Prosopocoilus inquinatus. The sequence goes on along the minus strand of CM069871.1, from coordinate 7,109,773 downwards.
TCTGTCTTTTCTTTTCTCGTGTCTCTTATTAGCATTAACTTTTCATGTTGTGATAACCCTTTATTCTTCTTTTGTTTTCTGTTGGCGATTTGATTTATTTCAAGCCGGTCTTTTGTTTTTTTCTGTTCCGTCAATCGTCAATCCGAATATACAGGGTGTTTCGCAATAAGTGAAGAAAAATGAAATTTCATGTACATAATTTCATTTTAAGTTAAAATGTAAGAATAAGAAAAATTCGAATTTTGCTTAGTTTCAGAATTACCTGAACTTAAAGTTAGATAACCACAAAAAGTATTTAATAGGCCTTAGAATGAAAAAAAAACATTAAACAAAAACATAAAAATATAACACGAATTAAATGAAATTATAAAAATTGTTCAAAGTGTCCACCTTGATGACGTATACAGCCTTCACATTGGATTATTAAAGAGTTGTAGACTTGCTGGAAAATCTGTTCTGGATGCCTTGAACAGCATGAAAAAAAACTGACATTACTTTGATTTGTGGATAATTTTTTAATTATTAGAACTAAATAAGTTATTTCAATTTCTATTTTCAAACTTAGATAACTCCGAAACTAAGCAAAATTTGAATGTTTTTTATACTTTCATTTTAACTTAAAATAAGATTCTGTACATGAGAATTCATCTTTTTTCAACTGATTTGGAACACCCTGTATATTCCTGTTGACGATCGATTGGCCGAAGACGGAACAAAAAAAAACAAAAGATCGGCGTGATTAAATCAAATCACCAACAGAAAACAAAAGAAAAATAGAAGGTCATCGCAACACGAAAAGTTAATACCCATAAGAGAAACAAAGAAGAAACGAAAAGACAAAAACAAAATCTGGTTTGGTTTTCTAAAGCTTCCTTGATTTTCCATTTTTTATTTTCTGCGTACGGAAGGAACAAATAAAATAAAATAAAGAAAATAGTCACGTTCAAAAAAAAAAAACAAATAAAAGATTGATTTATTTGATTTATGAAAATTTTCTTTTTCTCGGAAACGGTCAATTTTTTTTGCTTACAGAAACAAGCAAAAATCAATCAATCTAATGAGAATGATGGAAATTTTTTAGAGTGCCATCTCTTGACCAAAACCAAAAGCCAACAAAATGATGATCGTATTCACGAGTTGACGTTTGACGAACAGAAGACGGAACGAAAAGAAAACGGCACCGGCGCGGAATTAATCAAACCGCCGCGCCGGCGCCGCGCCAACAGAAAACAAAAGAAGAATAAAGTTTTGTTGTAACACGAAAAATTAAAACTAGAAAGAAAAACACAAAACAAAAGAGACAGAGAAAAAATATAAAATAATAAAAAAAAACAAATAATAATAATAATGAAATGCTAACGAAGAATTGATTTATTCGACAAAGACACAGATTTATTCGACACTTTCTGTGGGAAGTGATCGATTTTTTTCTTGCTTACAGAAACAAACAAAAGCCATCTGAGGACGTATAAAAAAAACAAATGAGAGTTTGATTTGATTTTGAATAATATTATGTGGAAAACACAGTACTTATTGATTCACACATTGCACATTGCTTTTGATTTCCAAATTAAATTGGAAAACTGAAAGGTTAGATGGAAATTTTTCAAAGCGCCATCTCTTAACCGAAAACAAAAGTTATTCCGCTCTCATTTCAAAGCAACAGTGTGTCGTTCGTATTCATGTTGACGTTTGATTGAACAAAAGTCGGAACGAAAAAAAAAAGATAAACAAAAGATCGGCGCGGAATAAACCAAATCGCCAATAGAAAATAATAAATCAAGAATAAAGTGTTATTGTAACACGAAAAGTTAAACATTCAAAAAAGAAACAGAAAAAAATATCCGGAAACAAAATCTAGATTTGATTTTCAAAAGATTCAATAATTGAAATTAACCTCCGCCCACAATAATTTTTATATCCGTAGATACATATTTCGGTAGCTAAGCTGCCATCTTCAGTACGGTACCAACTTAAAAGCACTAAGACAGATTTAAAACTACCTAATCACACTGATAAAATCATAAAATAAAATCATAAAAATATTAAATCTTTCCTAGTGCTTTTAAGTTCGTAGCGTACTGAAGATGACAGCTTAGCTGCCGAAATACGTATCTACGGATATAAAAATTATTGTGGGCGGAGGTTAATTTCAATTATCTCTTAAACCACAGTCACCTTTACTATTTTAGTTCAAAAGATTCGTTTTGATTTTCCGTTTTTCATGAATTTTTCCGAAAAAAGAAAGAAATAAAATAACGAAATGCAAAAAAATTAAATAAATAAGTGAAGCATTGATTTATTTGATTTTACAAAGACCTTCCATAACAAATTCAACATTTCCTGTTCATAGAAACAAACAAAGAAACAATCTAATAACGTAAAATTAAAAAAAAAAAACAAAAGAAAGCTCGATTTGATTATGAATAATTTTCTATCGAAAGCCGTCTACGTGTTTTAAATTAGGTTTACATGAAATAACGAAATGGAAAGGATTTTCGAAAGCCTCGCATCGGAAATCGTTGATTTTTCATTTGTTCTCGGGAAAATCGACGATCGTCTTTTGTTTTCCGTTCGTCTTATTCTTCTTTTCGTATTGTTTTCCAAAAACGATCACTCTTATTTCAAAAGCCAATAGAATGTCGCATTCACGTTGACGTATGACGAACAAAAGACGGAAAAAAAAACAAAAGATCTACCTGGAATTGATTTTCAAAAGCTTTATCGATTTTGCGTTTGTTGTTGTTTTTTGCGCGCACGAAGAGGAAAAATAATAAAATATAAAAAAGAAAAACAAATGAGGATGATTTATCTAATTTGTGAAGACTTTCCGTCGGAAGTGGTCGATTTTTCTTGCTTACAGAAACAGACAAAAGACCATCTGGTGACGCATAAAGAAATCTGTAACGTCCCATAGAAATTTTTCAGAGCGCCATCTCTTAACCGAAAACGAAAGCTATTTCATTCTTTTTGCAAATTAGCAAAATGACGATCGCATTCACTTTTGAGGAACAGAAGATAGAACAAAACAAAACAACAAGTATAGGCGTGGGATAAATCAAATCACCAACAGAAAACAAAAGAAGAAGAAGAAGAAGGCGTTATTGTAACGTAAGTTCAAATTTTGCATATTTTTTTAGACCTCAAGATAGCGCAACTTTTATATAATTTAACCATCTTTGTATCACTTATAGTTTATGAGATTCCCATAGTGGCGCTTTAATTAGTTGTAACCCTGTATAAATTGAGTAACAGTAAGTCAGCAAGAATATTTATATTGATGATAATAAATCAATCAATTGTTGATTATAATTACCTTCGTAAAGCTACCGTTAATTAGTTGTCTTTACGTAACATTTTTTTTTGAATGTACGCATTAGTATGATGCATTAGTATGGTGACGAAGAAGGCGTAAGCCATTTTGTCCGAATTAGCACTGCAGAACTCTTTCGTGTTTTGATAATAACCTTACTAATTGAATTTAAATATTAATACCGCGATATGCAAATGACTCCCCTCATTCATTTTTATATTTTTGACTTTGCTTCAAGGATATGTATGTCATCCAGCATCATCACGGCTAAGCAAGCTGTTAATTTCCTCGCACGATTTCGATGTAAATCACTTGTTTACATATCATAACGCAGATACTTCTACAAGGGATTAAGCAATGAGGAGTTTATTTCAATTACACACCGTCCGACACGTAATGTCGTGTTTGTTCGTGTAATTTTCCACTGTAATAGATGAGGTGAGGTGTCGCGTTTTTTTTTTTCTTCTTTTTTTTTCAACCGCTTAGTGCCGACCAAATCGTGAAAAAACTGGTTTCGTTGTGGTTTAATTTTATTATGTACCTACTTACCTCAGACTCTATTGTTATTGTCGGTTTATATACTTAATAAAAAGTCATGTGAACCACAAAAACGAAAACCAAAAAGAAAAAAATGAAAACAAAGAGAAACTATGGTCAAGATTCTTATTATTCTGTTGTACTGCACATATCATAAGTTCGTGACAAATGCAATCGGATGGAAACTGCAGACAGCAATACCTGAAAGAATTGAAGTTATAGTTTCCCAAAATTAACGTTGGGCGCACCTGGAAGTAACAGTAACCCAAAATGGCTCCTCTGTGGTCAATGGAGCATTTAGAGAACTACAAATTAAGCCCTCATCTTTGCAAATGGGGTAGTAAGTCAAAAAACCTTGGCATGGGTAACTACAGTAACTATTATGTTAGGCTTCCCCGCACCGGAAAGTCCCAAGATGATAATTGATAATTACAATCGATGCCTTTCAGAAAGAAATGCTATGACGTTCCTCATTTACTCGTATCATTAAACTTCTAGGGGGTTATTTGGAGGTTGATTAAAAACATTATTCTATTTTATTCCCTTTATACACAACAGCGGGAAATTCCCCCTTGAAAACCCCTTTTGCTTCCATTGAAATGATCTAAGATAAAGTCAGAATGCAATGCCTTTGATGAGAACGATGAAATCGATGAAATGTAATTTAAAATTCGATTAAAACAGTTTTTCGTTTTGGCTAAGAGATGGCGCTCCGAAACTAAGCAAAATTTATTTATTTTTTATTCGTGAGAAATCATATTTTTTTTTTCACCTGCTTTGAAACACCCTCTATATTCGCGTTGACGATTGACCGAAGACGGAACAAAGAAAACAAAAGATAATTTAACATTCCATTAAAACAGTTTTCCGTTTCGGCTAAGAGATGGCGCTCCGAACAATACGCTTGTAGTGACCCTTTAATTAGAGTCAGGACAATACCGCCATGTCATATCACAACAATTAGCTATAATTGGGAAGGAAGAAAAGTAGGCGTTACCTTCTCGCCTGTTACGTTTGACAGTTGTCAAGTTACGTTTTGTGATATAACATGGCGGGCCAATCAAAACTTTTCCTGACTCTTATTACAGGGTCCGTATACGCTTTTCATTCGTTACGACGACTTTCGATTTTATAAAAATAAATTCAAACGCAAAAAGCGAAGTTGGAATGTTAAAGTGAAAACGGTACTTTGCTAAGCGTCTAAAATCGAAATTAATCAAGAGATGACGCTCCGAAACTAAGCAAAATTTATTTATTTTTTATTCGTGAGAATTCATTTTTTTTTTCACCTGTTTTGAAACACCCTGTATATTCGCATTGACGATTGACCGAAGACGGAACAAAGAAAACAAAAGATAATTTAACATTCGATTAAAACAGTTTTCCGTATTGGCTAAGAGATGGCGCTCCGAACAATACGCTTGTAGTGACCCTTTAATTAGAGTCAGGACAATACCGCCATGTCATATCACAACAATTAGCTATGATTGGGAAGGAAGAAAAGTAGGCGTTACCTTCTCGCCTGTTACGTTTGACAGTTGTCAAGTTACGTTTTGTGATATAACATGGCGGGCCAATCAAATCTTTTCCTGACTCTTATTACAGGGTCCGTATACGCTTTTCATTCGTTACGACGACTTTCGATTTTATAAAAACAAATTCAAACGCAAAAAGCGAAGTTGGAATGTTAAAGTGAAAACGGTACTTTGCTAAGCGTCTAAAATCGAAATTAATCAAGAGATGGCGCTCTGTATAATTCCCGTCGCGTATTTTAGATTTTCGATTTAGTTTAATTTTAAAAGAAAAACCATTGCGAAGGCGTGGTTTGGCCAGTCAAAATGTAACGCTGTTGTTACAGGAATTTCGATTAGAACGGTTTTCCCATTTAGTCAAGAGATGGCGTCCTGAATGATTCCACTCCAATATAAAGTCACGACTTTATATTTTGAAGTTTCACTTTGAAGATAATTTCATTTCCAAGTTAAGTGTGCGTCAAGAACGTTGGCGAGGAAGATGAAATGCCGTTACGTTCTAGGAAATTTAATCAAAATAGTTCTTACTTTCGTACAACAGATCGCGCTGTGAATGAACTTTTACGTAACTAGATTTATTTTCGAATTAATTTAAAAAACATGTTTTACTGAGCGTGTAATGACGTCGTCGTATTATTGACATTCGATTAAATTAATCTTCCATTTGGGAAAATAGATGGCGCTTCAAACAATTCATTTAGACGCGTTTAATTACATACTCTAATCGCCCTGTATGAGTCAAAAAAGGATCTAAATTTAACATTAGTCCTAAACGGTATTAACAATTAAGACAATTAAGCTTGAAATGAAGGTCGGAGGTGGTCGACGAAAACTTTCTTTTCTTCTAACGGGTCGACGCTTAAAATAATTTGGGAAAACTTGGAAAGAAATTTGGTTTACTTATAAAGCAAGGACTTCCCAAACTGTAATCGCAAAATTTACTGTTTTCTGTTAAAAAGGAAAACAAAATGTAGAGGTGATAGATTTTATGTGTCGATTTAGATTTTCCCATACCAGAAAGTTCGAGAATTTTTCTAACAAACCCTACCCGCAGGCCGATAAAATTAAATAAAAAAACAATTTTCTATCCTTTCTTCCCCCCCCCCACACACCTCTTTTCCCAAAAATATTTTTGGTGAAACCGTTTTGCAAAACCCCAGTCGCGATAGCTTTATTTTTAGAAGTTTTCCGGTTTGCGATTGAGTAGGTCCAGGAATCGCTTTCTCCATCTTCTTTTCACTATGCCGCTGTCGTTACGTTTTTTTTTTTTCGAGAAAATGTCGTTCAGACATTGTGAGACACTTTAATTTTGATTGACTTGACTTGGTCATGGACTGAAGGAATTAGGCAAGCGATGGAACAAATGAAGAAACTAGAAAAGTCCAAGGATGGCATTTGGATAAGTTACATTTTACTTTTCACATTCTAATCTAATATCCATGCATAGAAAATGGAAATAAACTCTTGCAGAGCTTTGCCATTGATGGTTAAGTGAAACCATCCGACAAACAACTGTAATCAAGATCGAATGGTTCAATGAATCAAACAATAGATGGAAATGAATAAGAAATTGATTAGACGATAGCCAAAGAAAAGAATCCTATAGCTCATTCATTAATTAGACGGTTTGCGATTTTTAATTTCGAAAGTGTTTTGTTTCTTTAAGCATATTCCGCCTTGAAGGCATTTGAACTTTGCAAATCAAGCTTTTTTTCAACGTATTTCCTTTTTTCTTTCATTCAGAAAAACGTATTTTCAACCTATCTTTTTGTCCAAGAAAAATTGCTGCCAGCATTCTTTGGTGGTCGAACTAAGTGGGGCATCTGAATCGGTTGCTAACCATAATAATCAGATTGGAAAGGCGATGACCTAATGGAAGCTAGAAACACAACTTTGAAAAAAAATTTCTTGGTCTTCGAAGCACTATCTTGAAGGCTTTCGACCTGTGCAACTTTCTAATTTCAAAATAATTGTTTCGTTCATCCCTTTCCCTTTATCGTTTCTGTAAGTGTTTTTTTTTTTCAAATTGGCCAGGGTTCATAGTTTAAATGAAAACTATGAGGCAACCTTGAGAGTATATAGATACCTTTATAGTTCCTGATTCCTAATATTCACACTGCTTTGGATATCCAAGCACCATCTTAAAGATCTCTATCTTAGCAGCTCATCTGTCAAGTTATTTTTCGACATACTTCTTTGCCCTTTCAAGAAAAATTCATTGGCATTTAAGTATTCGTTGAGGTGGTCGTAGTCCAAAAGTAATCGGCTGATTGAGTTGGTTTCTAATTTCTAATTTTCAAGTAGTTCCGTTCCTGCAAGCGCCACCTCAAGGACTTGCTCTTTGCAACTGAGTTCACCCAGCGCTTTTTCGATCTGTGTTCCTTTCAAGAAAAATTCCTTTGAAGGTGGCAAGCATCTTTTTGTGTATGGCATCATTCTTGCTTTCCAAATTGTGAAATACAGCTTTTTAAGAAACCCTTTCTTAGTTTAGAAACGTAGATCCAAGAGATCATCGCCGTGCCTTTGATTTGATTTGATTCTTTTGACGCCGAATCATCCTAAAATCCAAATTTCGAAATTCAGCTTTATCAAACATCCATTTCTTCCTTTGGAAATGTAGCTCCAAGAGGTCATCGTCGTGCTTTATTTGATTTTTGTTCTATTCCAATTCAACCCGACACAAATTCATTTCTTACTTTGGAAATATTGATCCAAGAGGTCAGAGTCGTTTCTTGTTTGATTCTTTTGTCTTTTTCCATTAAAATCCTTTGCGCTTATGATTTTGAATGGTAATAAAGCTTTGTCTTCAACCTGGAGGAGCACGATTAGTCTAAGACTATTCTATCTTTTTGATCTATTGTTTGTGTAAGCACATATTTTCTTATTTTGCTTTATTTGAGTGAGTGATAAAATCCAAGTCGTATAGAATGTGTAGGTCTTAGTACTGATCCTTGAGGCTGAATTGTGTACAAGTTAAGTACAAGTGCAACATACTGTAAAGTTTTGAAAAAAATCTGGTGGGTCTTGGATTTGATATTTCTTTCGGTGTTATTTATGATTTGATTCTGTGATGGAATTGAAAATCTGACGCAAGATTAGCGCACTTAATTAAACGCCTAGCAAAATAAACCATGCGTCGTGCAATTTCCAGTAAGGCAGTAAATACAAAAGTCCACAAAGCATGCCGTAAGTGAACAATTAATTCCTTGTCAGAACGTCTCGCTTTACAACACCGGCATTAATTTAGTAATTTAGCTGGAGCGAATATATATTTTAATAAGTATTCAGAATGCAGTTTTAATCAGGATCTTTACAGTTTACGCATCTGTGAATATTATAAGCCCCTTTATCGCCCGTCCATAAATCATCTGCATATCCAACGTCGATTGTTTTGAAGCCTAAATTACATGGCTTGCTCGTTTGCATTTGCATAATTGTTTATATTATATTTAGCATAATAATATCGGGTTTCTTGTAGGCGCGCAGAAGGTTATTTATTGCGCGAAAAATTGAACCTGTTGCTTCGCAAATTTTATAACTCTATTGTGGGCTAACTAACGCACGTCCGGCGCTAGAATCTGTTCTGCGATAAATTAACAACGCCTCTAATATGGAAATTTAATTATGGTAAACTAACACCCATTTGATTTATGCTTGTTGTGGAAACACTAAGCCAGTATTCTTGTTCTTGGTTTGATTTAGAGCTGTCTTAACGAGAAAACCAGAAGCTTGCAGAAAATGGAACATCAACAGATTTTAAATGTGGTCGCAGAAAAATCTGAATTATTTTAAGCACTAAAATCAAGTAAATGGGCTCAGCAGTTAGCCTAGCCCGACTTTGAAAGTCGTGCCTCTATTCGGCGTGGGTTCGAATCCCACCAGGGCCATGGATGTTTGATGCCAGCTTTACTAAACAAAGTAAATTGTCTGGAATGGTGATGCCATAAAACAATAATAATGTGCAGATTGCTGGGCAAAGCAAGAAGAAATTGAAAAAGGAGAAGAACAAAATCAAGTAAACTAAACAGGAATAGATGATTTATGATCTATGCAAAAGGAGAAGCGCAAGAAAATTAAGGATCAAATAAGGACTATACAGGAACATTGACTCCGGCACACCGCCATGAGATAAGACGAGTCAAAATTTATTTTTGTTGCAATAAGGGCTTAATAAACGCAAGTTAAGAAAAGTTGAAGAACAACATTTGCATGAAGAAAGGCAGAGGTTTCATGGAAAAGACAGCAGAGTGTTAGAAAGAAAATCTGAATGAAAGAAAACAGAGATTCTAGACGTAAAAGAAAAGTCTTGGTTGAAAGTGGGCAAAGGTTTCATATATGCCAAAAAAGATATTGCGAAGAAGGCTTGGAAGAAAGAAGGCAGAGGTCCCATACCACAAGAACGTTTTAGAAAAAAAAATATTTTCTTTCTAAACTTGGCACGTCTAGAAGAAGAAAAGTATTAGGGAAAATAATTCGATGAAAGAAGGCAGAGGTTTCTGAAAGAAAATGATGAGAAAAATATTTAGTTGCAAAAGAAAAATGTTGGGAAAGAAGGAGCAAGAAACATGTTGGATTTGGAATGAAAAAAAGTTGAATAAAATTATAATTTTTTTTAATAAAAAAACTTTTAACGACAGATATCGACAACCCCACATAATTGAAAAAATGAATTAAATAACGCATCTACTAATGGCAAAAGATATATGGCATTCCATTAACAAAGACAACTATCGCGGTTTGAATATTCTCATGTTTATTAATTTTTTTGTAAGAACTTACGTCACTTGGAATTCTTCTTGGCAGTGTAACTGAAAAAGCGTTTCAAAATGAAACTTTTTCAAACAAACCACAAGTCTCTAACGTCATTTGTTCAGAAGATATTTGCATTTGTTTGAAGTACCGCAAGAGCAGTATTTTTTTTTAAGTTGAATAACACGAAAATGATGTAGATTAGACCCTATGTATGGTGCGTAAGGTAACATTAAAGTTCAGTCTAGAATCCGAAAATGTAAAAATATATAGGGTCTTCCCTTTAAAATAACGAAGTGACATAACGCACAAACCAAACGGAACACTCTGTATACACCAAAGTTTTTGTAACTTACGTTGCTTGGAATTTCTCTTGACGGTACGGTGTAACTCAAAAAGCGTTTCAGGCTGAAACTTATGCAAAAAACCGCGAATCTCTAACGTCATTTGTCTATCTATCTATCTGTGTATCTGCTTCATTTGTTTGAAGTACTGCAACCGCGATAAATTAAAAGAAAAGTTGAATAACGCCAAAATGGTTTTGATTAGACCTTATGTATGGTACATAAAGTCACATTAAAATTCAGTCCAGAATCCGAAAATGTAAAAATGTATAGGGTTTTCCGTTTAAAATAACGAAGTGACATAACGTACAGAACAAACGGAACACTCTGTATACACCAAAGTAGTTTTATAACGTGCTCCACATGATACCAAGTAACTTTCATTTGAAACATTTTTTTGTAAAATGAGTAACTAGAGAGATATGAAGGAGGCCGCTTTAAGTGAAACACCCCGTAAATGCATGTACGCACTGAAGTTGACAGCTGATGACTGTCAAAATAACCATTCGATTAAATGAGCAGTAGATTTTCGTAATTAATCAATCAGAAAGAAAGAAAACAAACTTTTTCTTTGTCTTTTGTTGCTAAACTATGTCAAACATACACAACAAGTTGTATATTAAAAACTACTTGCTTCATATACAGGGGAAGCACAAAATATTGCGTAAACCTATGGCTGTGCGTTATTTTATTAACAACACCTTTTGTTCTCGCAACAGATTCGTGTTAGACTTTAGAACGTCTAATGAAAGTGAAAATTTAGTTTACATCATTCAAAATATATGCTTTTGTAGGTATGTGTACACTGTATATACTTATACTGAAAATGACAGCTGACAACTGTCAAAATATGTGAAATAATACATAAAAAGTAGTTCTGTGAAAAAAAAAGAAAACTATTTCCATTCTTACTTTGCCAAACCTTAGATTTATATACTACATCTTTGTATACAGGGTGTTCGGTAGAGATGTTCCGTAAATTTGGAAACAGATTCAACCATGAAAGCCAAGCACATGGGCGTAGCCAGACGGCTCTTGTTTAGGTGAGGGCAAAATTAGATTAAAATTTATCGAAATAAAAAATGATAAAAATTAAAAATTTTAAAGAAATTCGAAAAAAAACAGTACTACAAGATTAAGAGAAAAATACATATTTTAAAAATGAAGAAATTAAAAATTGTTAAGAATTTCAATCTCAATACTTAAAAATTTATCGAAATAAAAAATGATAAAAATTAAAAAATTTAAAGAAATTCGAAAGAAAAAACAGTACTAGAAGATTGAGAGAATTTTTTTTTAAACTAAATATTTAAAAATGAAAGTAAAAATTGTTAAGAATTTAAACTTCAATAATTTAAAATTAAAAAAAAAATTCAAAACCAACCCAAGAAAAGAATTTTACAACAGATAAAAGACGTAGGAAATTATCGAAAATTAGACAGTAGGAGATTGAGACAAGGAAAATATTTAAAATTAAGAAACAAAAATAAATAAAAAATTAAAATCATAGAAAATTTGAAAACAATGTCTTTAAAATTTAAAAAAAAAAAAAAGATGTCAAGGTCAACCGAACTAAACCGAAATTAATCGAACCCAACACAACCAAGCCGAAAGTAAGTGAACCCAAACCCTACTTAATTAAACTCAAAATGTGAAACGTTAAAAACGTTTCAAGGTCACACCGATGAAGCTACATGATGCAACCAAAGAAAGGAATTTTACAAAAGATTTAAAAATTAAAATAAAAAATTAAAATCATAGAAAATACAACACAATATCTTTATAAAAATTTAAAAAAAAAACATATATTTCAAGGTCAACCGTACTAGAAAGAAGAAACAAAATACAGTACTTGCATATTGAAATAAAAAATTTTTAAAATGAACAAATAAAAAATTTTTAAGAATTTCAACCTCAGTGTTTAAAAATTTAAAAAAGAAAAAAATTCAAGTCAACCCAAAAAAACTGAATTGAACCTAAGTAAGCCAACCCAAGAAAAGAATTTTACAACTAGAGAGATATGAAGTATATACCGAGTGTCTCGCGCCATGTGCTCACCCTTCTAGAATCTTTATTTATTAATCGATTAACCTGAATTTTGGAGACGATAAACTAAACAAAAAATGGAATTTTCCGACGTACTGATAGTCGTCCGGCGAAACCGAAAGTCCTATGACGACTATCAGTATATCGAAAAATTCCATTTTTTGTTTAGTTTATCGTCTCCAAAATTCAGGTTAATCGATTAATAAATAAAGATTCTAGAAAGGTGAGCACATAGCGCGAGACATCCGGTATAGTAATTAAATGGTTCAATAGTTAGTTAATGGAAAGCTAATGGAAAAGGAAGGATTTTTGGAAGACAAGAAGAAAAGCCAAATCGAACTTCGCATTCGCACGCTCATAAATAATTAATACGAACAGAAACAGTACTTTAACAGTAGCAATAATTCGTGTGTAATGAATACAAACAAACGTCTACGCGTTTCTATAAATGCGGCAAGGCTAACTAAATTCAAACCTGTTACATCTAACCGGTTTATATGTAACATCAGTGTACCTCTTGAATCTATATAATCGTGTCCTGCCATTTGTTTATACATTTCTAAGCTCCAGCGTAAAACCACGAAATAAATCTAAAGGAACGTCTAGGCAGGCCTGGGTGTTTGTATGTATGTATCTGTTTCTCTATTTAAAAACATCGGATGTGCAGCTAAACATTAAATTTGCGCCGCTTACTTTAACTTTCCTCCTTCCCTTTCTTGCTTTCTTGCCTTCTTTCTTTTCGAATATCGAAACTTTTGCTGCTGCTGCTGCTGCTGCTTGACTTACGAGAAGTTTTGAATGTCTTTGGCACACTACAGAATCCTATATATTCGGAGGAGAACTTACGAACTTTGAAACTGCAATGTTTATATTTATTTTCGGGAATTTATTATTGGCTGTTACTATTTTCTTCCGGCCTTATTTATTTTACTCGGGTGGAGATTTGCTAAGATGATAAAAATTTATTTATTTATTTATGCACATCAATTACTTCAATAATAAGGAAATTATTGTTAAGAAACTGCTACCTCATTTGTACATACCCACCCATCATTTGAAAACTGTTACCTACTTGTTAGCTGAGTGCAACTGAAGACAGCATCTTTGTCAGGTGGTTAGGCAACCATACTTACACGTTTGAAACTAGACCTCAGGTAATGTAAGACGTGCGAATGCGGGGTTGGAACCCACTTTTCATCCCCTTTCGTCCCCAATTCTTTTAACAATCCGTACAATGTTGAACTTCGATTTCTTTATTATAAGCGCCCTGGTTTTAACATGGAAAGCCGAAAATCGATTTCCAAATCGTTTTTCACGAATTGCTCGAATGGTGTCTACTTATATTTTTTGGGATTTGTTGAAAATGATCGCCTCCTTATATCTTTCCCAGCTCACCTAATACTCCTTCCTTATAGAAATTCAAATAAAAAATCTGAATCTCTAATTAATAAAATATATTTAATTAATAAAATATATTCAACTATAAAAGAAATGTTCGTACAATAACTAAGAAAATACAAACAAAGAATATGCGAATTTAATTCAATTAACAACTTAATTAAACTTTTGACAATTACCATAAATGAAGTTGATTCTTGTCCAATGAGGATTGTAAGTACAAAGTTTTTTTTTTTTATCTTGAACCGGACAGAAATATGATGGGAACACACTCAACGTTTCGCTATAGATTTATAGCTTCGTCAGGAGTAAATCCATAAGCGAAACTTTGAGTGGGTTCCCATCATATTTCTGTCCGGTTGAAGATAAAAAGAAAAAAACTTTGTACTTACAATTACCATAAAGTTGAAACTAGAATATAAAAGATGGAAGGGTAGACTTACATAAACCAGTTTCGTTCAAAAAAAAAACTTCGTAAACAATAAAACTTTATTCAAACTCACCCTCACTGAATGTGGGTGCTTCTCAGGTACACTTTATTTAAATGAAATAAAAAAAATTGAATGACGGAATAGATTTTGAATTTTGAAAATTTCTTCTCTTGTCCTATGTATTTTGAATGAGAGTGAACGTGGGCTGCGAAAGTTTGGGAGTTGCATTACGCAATGCACAGAGCTTTCCAAATGAGTCACGTTCTGAACAGCAGTGTATGATGCAAGCTTGTTCCCCTTTCTTTTTGTTAACATAAAACTCTAGTATGATTTCATTACTAGGAATTATCATTAAATTTTCATTAAACAAACTTCAAGTGATTAATTTTGTATTTTCTATTGAGTCACACTTCGACACAACTTTTAATTTAATAAATTATTTTAATTAAATAAAGTGACTGAATTGCACAAAAAAAATAACGATAAGAATAAGGATTCTTACAGTAAAATTAAACAACAGGAAATTGGTCCCGAGCTCCCACAGCCAAAATTTAGTATTTTTTTTTTTTTCAAAACAGAACAAGAACGATATGAAAAGACCGAGTCCTCAGGCCCAATAAAATCTTCCACCATTTCGAGTATCAGGCAAATCATGCGTTCAATCATGCAATAAGAACAAAACATTAAAATCTTCAAATGATAACCAACCGAAATGGTGAGAGGGGCATTGCCATTGGGACATTCCAATTCGCAAGTGAGAAAAGAGGTTCTTTAGATTAACATAAGAAGAGACGTTTTTTTTTTATTCTGCAAAACGCTCAGGGAGTAAGACAATCAAATCATCATCAATAGATTTTTACAACAACCGGACACTAAACCCAAAAGCGTCTTCTTACCAACCACAAAATTCTGAAATTTTGGGAAAGAAGATGGTCCACAATTTAATCTTTGAATGCACCATGTTATTTGGAAATGGTTCTTAAACCATTTTTTTTTTATCGATTCGGTTCTCTTACATGCATGTCGCGTACATCGCGGTAGATCTACTTCAGCGCCGCACTCGGCGTTTGTTTGTTTAGCGGCCGCGTTGATAAGCATTTTGGTTTTCGAACAGTAAACGAATAAGTAGTGGTCACGTCTGTGATCGCGCTGCGTGCTGTGGTGCCCTTTTGAATGTTCTGTCGATGAAGAATTGAACCAATCGTTATTAACGGCTCAAACTCGCATCGCTATTCCTGTCCCCGTAGTGTAGGGACCGTCTTTCGGTTCTGTGTGTTGTGCCACGCTGTGTTTTTGTTTGTCCCTGTAGTGTAGGGTCCGTCTCTCGTTTCTGTGAGTTCTGCCACGCTGTTTTTCGGCTTGCTGTTTACGACAAAGTGACCATACGTGTCTCTTTCTACGGCACTGTATCTACCGTTTTTGAAGCCGTTGTCTCCGAGAGATTCCTCGCGACGCGTAGAAATCTCTCGTTTTGAAAATCTTTGCTATAAATGTCCCGTTATAATGAACTTATAAAATCGTAATTAAATGATATTTTCAGTTTCGTCCAGTGATACCAACCCTACAACTTTAACAAGGAAATCTACTGTTTTTTTTTTCATTTTCGTATTTAAACTTCGAATCTACAGTTTTTTTTTATACAAAACGCTTTTGAGCACCAACTATTATTATCCATGACAATTCTGTTTCATAAATTACGTAATTTCTCGAAAAATCGATAGATGATTCTCGTCAAACTTTTCACTGCTGAGTACGATGATTATATTTCGGGTGTTACGATATGTATTTTGTATTTTTTACCGAATTTTGTTTAATTTTTCAAGACTGTCCAAACTTTAAATGAAAAATAAATGGTCACTTTACCTTCCGGCAAGGTAAGCGTCATTTTAATTCTCCATTTTGTTACTTATTTGTTTGCCACGTGCGTTTATCGTTTGCGGTTACTTATTTCCACAGTTTCTCCCGGCTGGCAAATAATCTCGGGGATTTCGAGCAGACTGGTTATTGTCTCGTTCAGTACTGGAAGCGTTGTTCCGATCTCGACTGGCGTCACGACGTCCTCGTGCGAAGCGTCGAGGGAAACTCTTTCAGTTGTTGGAAGCTGTTGCCATCCCGACAACTCTTGGATCCTCCCTTCGACGTCCAACTCCGGAGAGGAAGCGTTAGACTTTTCCATCTCTTTTCCTTCTTCGGCGACGTGTTGCGCGACGTCATATCATGGAGTGTCATATCTTTGGAAGTTTGTCGCGGGTGTGCTTCGAGCCACTGGCTGGGTCAGTAATTTTCAAGTTTTCTCCACACTGTTTTGTTTTTTTTTGCACTTCACGGACATTTCGGTCTCGCTCGCTTCACGCCTTAATTTTAGATTTAGATTTTATTTTGATGAACTGAAAGCAACGACGCGAGAGTACTCACGGCGATTCGCTCCCGCGCATTCCCTTTGGTTTGGGCCGTGTAAAACTCAATATTCTTAACAACTTTTGATATTACTGCGAATAACAAGCTAATACGGGGTTGTTTGCTTTCACGACCCAACCTGTTTGAGTTAATAAACCGACTATTTGTACCGAATTTAAACATCTTTTTTATACTTAACATGTGCAGCATGTGTCAATGTGCATTTTTCTAAATTTCGTGTCCAAAGATCGACGTACCAAAATTAGTCAGCGTCTCGTGTAAACGCATTTAATGAACGAGCGCGTTAATTGTTTTGAATGGAATACGCATTTTCCAGTAAGTTCAAATGACTTGGCTTCATTTGTCAGCATGAGATTCCCTCTATTAAAAAGTTAATTTTGCGTACGTTTCATTGACCGAAAGGAATTGCGAGCTAAGCAGACGTCGGTAATTCATGCTGGACAATATCCGCGACGGTTAAGCTTAAGATTGGATTAAATTAATAATTAATTAGGTATTAGATTAGTAGTTCCTTACACTAAACGAGTAAATTGGTCCGTTATGAACTAAACGTTTACAATGTCCAACATGTTAAGTCTGAATTGAATTGTAGAGACACCTGGTTTTATGTTAAATCGTTGGAGACACCCACTTGGCATAACCGAACTTAAAAATAATTAATGTTTTATTAACAGGGCAATTCCCTACTATTCTTTACTTCTTCTCATGTTTCACCATCAATCCAACCATCCATATAATGAGAGATAGAAGGATCCTTAATGTACTTTGGTTCTTTATCCGAGGCCAATAATCACGAATTAACTAACTCACTGCGACGTACTCATTTCTACAAATCACTGATGGATTCTTACTACGTAAATGAATGATTGCCTCTTATACTAAATGAATATTAACGGATTTGATTTACAAATTTGCTTTTTAAACTATCCCTACAGAATGTGATAAAGTACATTTTTTTAAAGTTCGGGTCCAAAAGTCAATGTATCAAAATTGTCACCGTCTCGTTGTAAAGAATTTTAATGAGCGAGCACGCTAATTGTTTTAAATGAAATACGAACACTACTGCTGAGTAGCGTTGTAAGTAAGTTCAAACAACTTGGTTTTCCTTTGTCAACCTGGTATTTACTTTACTAAACGTTAATTTTGTCTACGTTTCAAAGACCGAAGGACTTTGATGACTTGACTTGACTGCGACGTAAGCAGACATCGGTCATTCATGCTAGACAAGTTAAACCTATGTGGATGACAGTACTTGTGGAATGCTAACTAAACAATTTTGTCAATTAAACGTGCTACTTTCATATTTCTAAAACGTTAACTTTGCCAATGTTCCAAAGACCGAAGGACTTTGAAGGACTTGATCTGCGCCGTGAGCAGACATCGGTCATTCATGCTAGACAAATTAAACCTGTATGGATGACCGTGCTTGTGGAATGCTAACTAAACAATTTTCTCAAACTTAATTCTTTCGTATTTCAAAATCGTCAAGGGACGACTTCCCAAACTGAAGCTTGATGTTTGACAGATGACAGCTGTCAGATAATTGTAGCGTTTTGATTTTTACGCATTCTAACATAATTTAGAGTGAGCTAACGTTTTAAAAAATGATTACAGAGATTTGATGAACTTTTCAATTGATCATCACCTCGTGGCTTCACTGCTTGTGGAGATTTGTGAATTGGGGAAAGTATGTTCGTTTATGTAACTTGAAATTAAAACGAATTCATTCATGAGTTCTGGTTTTCTTAAGTATGTGTGCCTGTATTTATAGGCATAAAGTATTTGTTCACATTTTTTCTTTGGGGGGATTCGATGTATCATGAATAGATTTCCTTGAAATAAAAAAATACTTGAATCCTATTCATAAAAAAATACGAAACAAATAATAAATTAGTAACGATAACTTTATGATGTGTAAGAGAGAAAACGAACAGCTGTCGCATTCTTAACTCGACGCGGTGTATAAACATCTCGTTTGCAAATGCATACATAAAGACTGCATATAACTTACAGTGGCACTGATCCTTGTCTGTTTTGCGACGTTGCCAAGCGTTGCCGCGCTCGCGCTCCCTTTCTAACCCAACGCGGCCGACAGCCCGTCTCGGTCTAACCGTAATACTATTCTTATTTTTATCCCCTACTACTTGTTTATCTGTCCTTGTCGGAGCTTCCTTCGCAGTTTAACCTGTGATCAAAGTACGTAGGAACCGCAGAAGTTCTCCTTACACTCTTCAAATTATCCGCCCGCCCCACCCCTATATCCGATTCACTCCGACACCGTCGCCGTATACACGTTGCATCATTGTTGCGTCACATCCCCGCCCCTGCATAACACTTCTTCATTTGTTGACTCTGTGATCAATACAGTTTTCGGCGCAGCTCGTGTACATCCGGTAGGTGATATCGCAGGATCAGGATCAGGACAATCACAAGGCCGTGACGACTGTCATGTCATCCTTGTGTTAACCCCACGCCGCCGCCGTGAATCAAACTAATCAACGCAACTTGATATAATCTGTCGCTCCCTAAACAGGTTAACTGTGGCGGCGGCGGCGGCGGCATGCTATTAATTCCACTTTTATTATTTTATAAATATGTTTCGATTAATCTTGGACGCACAGCGAAAAAAAAAAGGTCGCTGCTTTATAACTAGTTGACATGGACGTTCTAAAAATAGAGCTGCAGTTTCTTAACAACGCGAGAGTTGTTGAACTCGCACGCGTTTTAATAATGTATTATTTCTAAACGTGCAGTTTGTAGATATAATTAAATTAAAAAAAAAAGTTTGAAAATAAAAGTGAAAGTTGGAGGAGCTGGGATTTGAACCCAGGACTTTCAGCATGCGAAGCAGACACTCTACCACTGAGTTACACCCCCACGTACTCCATGTCTTTCATAATCAGCACTAAAACAGCTGATGTAAAATAATTTTTAATTAATAAATAATCTTTTTTTGTCTTCAAACTTTAGCTTATTTAACTTTCCAAGTCAATCTCAATAAAGCTAAGAGCTAGTAACCCAAAAAGATATTCTTTTTTTTTACTTGCACTAAAATATTGTTTATTATGCTTTATAATCAAATATGCAAACTCAGCCCGTTGTTCTTTTTTTTAATTTAAAATTGTAAATTTGCATGCAAGAAAATTTAATGGCAACTTTATTTGTTCTCGTCGTCAAGGTATATTTTTTAAAAGTTGTTTCTTTTATAGGCAACCAAAGTGACAGCTCTGAATTTGGCGCGTTTAATTAATTATATTGCGGCGTTTTTTTTTTTTTTTTAATTTGAATATTAAAACGACAATCATAAAACCATCGAGGACAAGAGAAGACCAACATAAAATGTAAGCGAAGGAACAGAGAAAGCCTCAAGGTTAAAACATGTATTTTCAAGAGATATTCTTAGCAGAAGTGTCTCTCTTCTTTTATTACTGCATATCGCATGTTTCGTGTTGACTTGAAAAAGCGTCATATTATTTGCTTTAAGTTTTCTCCAAACTGGAAGTTGAAAACCCCCCAAATTGGTACCAAATTCACCTAATTTTTATCCAAAAAAAAAATACCTCAGTAAAAAACTCAAAATTCACAAACGATTATAAAGAGAGAAACGTAACTCATTTTTATAATTATACCTTAGTTGTGATTGGTTTGTTCAAAAAGAGGTAGTATTCTTTGTGAATATTTTTTCTTAATATTTACTCGTGCTGTAATGGAAATTAACTCTTTAAAAATATTATTATTAGATTATTTTTCTCTATAAAACCAGATAGTTCAGTAAAAGCAAAAAAAAAAAAACAGTTGATGACAGTAGAAGAAAAATGGCTGGTCAGTTAAGATCGGTAAAACAGGCAACCAACTGTTCATTTCAAACTGGTTAAAGAGGAACTTCTATTTAAACAAATACCTATTGTTTTATCAGTTGTATTATACGTAAGATTTTTATTTTCAATCTGCTTTCTTTCCCCATAAAAAGAACCCTAAATAAATTTCCGGCCCTAAAGAAAACCTCTTTGCCCTTAAATTTAGGAGATCCCCTACGTTGGTAGGGTTGCCAGATTGAGTGAAATGAGTTGAAGGTACTCTGAGTGCAACCAGTGCAGGCGAATCGAAAACGCTGTTATTGACGCTTGTTTGTAGTTTGTCGTTTTTCATTTGTTTTGTGTCTCAGTTGTGATCTTCTTTTGTTTTGTACGTTGTATTTCGTTCCTTTTTTGCCTTTTTTTTATCGTATTATTGACTTTTTGACAGTTTGCTTTAATTTTCGGCGATTTTCTTGATTCATCCGAAAAATTTTTGTTTTTCGCTCAGCTTGGTGTTGTCTATCTTCCTTTGTTCCCTTTTTTGTTCACTACGCGTCTTTGTATTTTGACGGTGTTGTTTTCGATTCTCTTGGTTTCTGATTTTTCTTGCAGGTTTGATTTGTACTGATTTTTGATCACATCAAAGTATATGTCTTCTTGTCTTTGACTTCAGAAAAAATTAGCACCTTTTGGCTACATTTTGTCAACTAGTTGGCGACATTGCCTGCAAAAAAAATCTGGCAACTCTGTACGTTGGTAATACTATACTCTTGTATTTAAAGCTGACGTCACGAATATGACGTCTGGAAAGTAAACGAACGGCTTTTTTCAATAATTATTTGCAGCCAAACCAAACAGTTAGGTTTAAAGATGTCTCTCTGTTAAGCTGATACAAACAGCGATCTTTCATGGCCCTCTTTGACCACATATGTATACACAACAAATTGAACTGAATATAATCTTAATCTCGAAAATAAAAACTAATTGCGGGCCAAGAATTGGCCACGCGATGTCGCGAGTGTCGCCACGTGTGTCATGACATTTTAATAAAAAAAATGTCATTTTAATTAAAAAATAAGACGTTAATTATTAAGTTATATGACATGTGCTCAATATAAAATCCAAAGAAGAGTGCATGTGTATAAAGCTGTAAAAAATATGGCGACGTTTTCAAAAATATTTTGAAAATTCTGCGCACTTGTACATTGAGAGCAACAATGATTAACACGTGTGAAGTTGAAGTTGTTCCAACCTTATATCGAAAATGTGTTCCACTTATCAATATTGTACCAATATTTACTTCCATGCGTGTCAAACGCTGTCAAACGTAAGTGTCATTGATCTTTCAGTAGCGCACTTACGTACGTACAAGTTCTCCCTGGTCGTTTTGACAAATCACAAGTCAAAAGATGACGTAAAAATTTTTAAGAACGCCACTGAATGTAGTTATGGTTAATGTAAATACATAGCATGCGGCAAATACCCTATTGGTTTGGAACGGCACACGTCAGCCATTTTTGCTCTCCCTGTATATCGCTTGCATTAAGTTCAGTTGCCACATTTTTCTTGAAAAATATATCCAAAGGTATTACAAGAAGTAATCCAATTACGTCAAAACCCGAAGCGTAAAAAAATATCAATTGCCTAAGAGCATTTACATTATTTGAATTATTTTGACATTAAAAATTATTTCGGTCAAGGATAGTCATGGATTTAAAAATTATATTGTCAGGGCCTTAGTACCTGTCCATTTCACGCAAAATTTCTGATGTCAGGGTATTAGCAGAAATAAATTTAAAAAAATCGAATAATGAAACAACACACAGTAATACCATTTTAAAATGAACAACGAATCAGTAATTAATCATACAAATTACAATTAATTTGACGGATCACGGTAAACTGTTTTTATTTATTTTTTTTAAGGGAAATTCAAGTTTTATTATTTAATAAATGATATTGATCCTACAAGTTCTATATTTTCTTTATGTAAGAAAGAGACCAAATCTTTTAACAGATCGCAAAATGGTTGACTGCTGGTCATTTTTCAACAGTCTTTCAGAATTGCACGTTTACTTCCAGAGGATGTAAGGGATGGGGAGTTTGGTCGTTCTGGCTTTCCAAAATGCGGTGATGCATGAAATAAATTTAGTTTACGATAACGTACCCACGTAACACAAAAAAATGTGAAAAAGTAAGGAGCAGGATAATGAGTAATTTTTCGAAAAAAATGCCGGAAAAGGACTGTATGGTATAATGAGAGGGTATCGAAGGTATCAAAAAACTTAGGCAAAGCTAGTTGCCAACAAAATAGAGCAAATACAACTTAGTTTAGTGAAATAATAAGAAAACTAAACAGAAAACAAATAAAAAATATGAAGAAGGAAAATGACAAAGGGGACAAAAGTGAAAATTTGGGTAAATCAGAAGAGAATCGTCATCAAAATGAAGCGAATGCAACTCAGTTTAGTTAAATAATAAGATAAGTGAATAGGAAACAAAAAAATTATGAGGAAGGGAAATGGAAAAAGGGGAACAAAGAGGAGGATCGAAGATTTGGATGTCATAAAATGTATCCTTGAAAAGAATGAGAAAAATTTGTCCAGCAATAAAAAGTATTGTTACAGCAGTGACGTGCTATTTTAGTACGAGTCACCCCATTTTACGTCACAGAATGTAAGGAATCTACTATAAAAAGCCTGTACCGGCCCGCCAGTGGAGTTAGTTATAAGTTAGCAAGCGAAGTGTTCATATCTCGAATAGTAGAAATAGCATTCAGTAGAAGTGTTATTTGATAGAAAAGTGTTGGAGCTCATTACTTTTGTTTTTAATTGTCTAAAGCTACAGCTTGTAATTAAAGTGTTCTAAAATTCAACGACTATAATTTGTGAAGTCCCAAATTCGTGACATTATGATGGTTGGCCCGAATACAATGAAATAGAACACTAAGGTAAAGATGATTAGAGGAGAGGAAGAAGATTTGCTTCAAAGTAACTTAAAAATTGTATGTAAATAAATGATTTCCACATAGTGTAATAAATAGTTACATGATGGGACTTTCCCTAGCTATGAATTGTGAGTGGTGTGAAATTTTGCCTTTTCATTTCGACGTCGTAAATCAAAAAAGTTTTGTCTCCAAGACACTTCCCTTACCACCACCATATTTGCGAAGATTCATGTTTTTATGCGACAAATTACTAAAGGAAGATGCCTGTCGTTATCCGTTCAAACTAGGTAGAAATGATAACCCGTGATGTATAATTTTTCCATTCCATGTCAAGCGCCCGAGTTCGGTCATAGCTATATTATGCGCGTTCATTTTTATCACATCATTCATTTCGCCCTTTCATCCCTCCCGCAATTCGTTCTCGTCGCATCAACAATTTACGCGTCCTTCGATTTCGCATTGTGTTGACGCGATTCTGTACAAAAATCATCATCATACCCCAAGCATGTATGTATATTATGCTCAGTGAATTATGATGACAAGGTACAGTGAGAAGGGCCCAGCACCTATTTACCTACAACTAAAAGGGCTTGATTAATGAAATGAGATCTCCTTGGAACACGTTTTCTATGAGACAGGAATTTCGCTTCGCAAGTACAGAAGTAAGGTCTGTTTAATTTTTCAAAAAAATTAAGAAAACCTAAGTTTACCATTCAGTGAGTACAAAATACTTAAAAGCCTCGTATGATAAATTTCTTGTATTGTACATATTTATATAATCCTATTAGTAATGATGAATCAGTTTTACTCCGACTGTGTTACTGAGACTTAAACGCCGAAGCAGAAAAGAAACCTTGGAGATGTTTTGTGTGAAAAATGACGAATTGCGCGCTTGTTTTGTGATTTCATAACCGAGATTAAATTGAAACTCACTTACAACTAATTAACTTTATTAAAATTAATCTGCATTGTTTCAACCGTCTACCCCAAAGACGATGCGTGATTAATTCGAAGTACTATCGATTTTAATCTGGAAAGCAATATTTGTAATTTAATGAGTGGGAGTTGAAGACGATACACGCTACAGCAATACTTATAATTTCTCGATTATTGAGTGGGAGTTGAAGACGATGCACGCTGTGTTTGAGTCTTAAGCTCAGCTAAAAATATTAACCTAACAAAACAATTTTATTATTAGATCGAGTATTAAACGTACCATACATTAACAAAGCTCAGAGGAATAATTCAGTGTTGTTCAGATTAAGTCTTCGCCCTAAAATGATTAAAAAAAAAAAACAGTTTATTTTATAAACAGAAATGTTCGCAGAAAAATAAAGCAAATTCCAATTTTTTGTTTTAATAGCGGACCTAACTTCTTTTATAATCTTCAGTTCAAAACTTACCTACATAAAGAATATTTTCTAAATTTTTTACCATTAATCATCTTTTAAAAATTAAAAATCTGTTTTCCAGCTTAAAAAGGGTGACTTTACAGGAAAGAATTTTGTATTTTTCGTTTTGCACATACATCTTAATTTTGAAATTGAAATAAATAATAATTTCACTTAATAAGTAACTAGAATTGATTAAAATCTAATTAAAAATTTATTTTTGCCTTAGTAAGTTTTAAACAACTGGACTCAATGTATGTAAAAGGTGATTTTAATAGTTGCACAAATGTTTGAACTGATAATAATAGATAATAACAAAATATTCGATTGACTCAGTAATGCAAAAGTTTTTCGAAAAATAAAACACGATCTTAAAAAAATTAATTTTGATTTTACATTTTTCCAACAAAAGAAACAAAAATCAAGAATAAGAAACTATAAAATGCAAAAAAAAGACAATGAAATAAAACAAACAAAAAGAAAATTAAAACTGCAGCTTTGAAAATCGAAACAGAAAACAAACAAAAAATGATTCTATTGAAAGATATAACAAAAACATTAAACGAAAGACAGGGTTTTCAAAACATGTTAAAATTAAAAGTAAATGCAAATTTGGTTGCCTAGTCTGAGTGATCACGTGGAACTCCAACATTACTGAAAACTTTGTGCAAAAATATAAGCTGGAAAAAAAAGAAATAAAGATTGAAAAACAATATCGAAAAAGACAAAAAAAAACAAAAAATTAACACATCCAGTGAACGGCTTTTGAAAATCAAGGAACAAAACAAAAAATAAAATAATTCAGCTAAAAGACATAAAAAAGAAGAAAAAAATTGAATGATTCTGAAGGACAAAGAATAAGATGAGTAAAAACAAGAGAAGATTGATGGTACTCTTAGGAAGCACGTACTTTTCAGGGAAACTTAATTTCTCTGATTACTTCATTTATTTTATCGAGTTTTATATTTTTTTCTTGACAGTTTCAATACTTTTTCATAGTTTTTCTTTAGTACAGTGACGATACTTACAATTTTTTTTTATTTTCTGTTAGCTCTTTAGTTTTTCACCTCTTTTTATAATTCCTTTATTTTGATATTTGTAATCCGTTTTTACTTTCTATTCTTTTTTTACGAATGATTTATTCATTAACGTTGTTATTTTCTATTTCAGCGTCCCCTTTTGTACATCCATCCAATTAATTAATTAATCTTAATCTTTGTTTTCCAACTTTTCTCTGATTGAATTAGTTTTTTTCTTTTTCATGCGTTTTTTAATCTTAATGTGAGCCAGCAGGGGTCACTGTTGGTTACATGAGAGCATCTCAGTAAATATTTTTTATTCCACTTTTGACTTTCTTTTGTTTTGACTGACATTTTTCCTGTCCATCACAAATGAGCGATATACAGGCTGTTTCACTAAAGGCGGCTTCCTTAAAATCTCACAAGTTACTCATTTTAATTAATTAATACCGAATGAAATTTTGAAATATTAACTAATTTTGTTTTACAAACAATCAAAAATAATTCACAATACTCCTAACAAAATAAATAAAACCGTTGAAATTATAGGGTTAAATAAAATTTTTTAAAATGGTTTGGAGAGAAAGGTGATCATTCAGTAGAAAATTAAAAAAAAAACCTACGTTAGGAAAATAGATTTTCTTTATGTGTAAAATGTAAAATTCTTTCAATCTACCAACGCCGAATTTAAAATAAAATTAATAAAATAGAAAAAATCGGTTACGATTAAATTGATTACAAAATAAATACACCTTGTTTCGCGAAATTAATTACGAACTGAGGAAACTGACTGATTAAAGGAAATCTACAATAAAGAAAAATAAACGGTCTTTCAACGGGGAACGCGACACATAATTATTAGGTCAGGGGACTTCGAATTCAAAGAATATCGGATTCTTGTACGATCCCGCACTACATAAGCACTTTTCACCTCCCTGACTTGCAAAAAAAGGGGGATATTGGATATTGCATTTGCTATGCAAGGAACATTCTTAATTGAGTGCTTAAATTAGGGGTAATATGCAGTTTCCGTACGCTCGAGCTCATTGTTCCCGGTTGGGGTCGTGCCGTGCGCATCTCAATTCCAACAGATTGCGAGCGGGTTGCTTGATTCATTTCCGTTTCTTATACTGATCTCGTTCGTGTTTTAAATGCGTTATAAAATAAAGAGTAATTTAATCGCAACATTTAATTATTATCTATAAAAACATTGCATCTCTACGTACTGAATATCCGAACCTTTACAATTTTAATTTGGAACATCTGTCGGGCGAAGAAAGTGAATTTTTTTGAAAACTTGTTTATATTGTTTCTGTTTGTGTTTTTTTTTTTTTAATTAAACAATTTCTTCTTTATGTTTTAAGTTTATTTATTTTACACAAGAACATGCCTGTCTAATATTATTGAAAGAGTCGCTATTATTTTGTAGTAAAAGTATATTGAAAGCACTAATTAATAACAGAACAGATTCGTAATAGCTGTCATCTTAAGTTCTATTTAAAAAGGACAATTTAATTTACAAATTGTATGTGTTTTATGTTAAGCTAAGTTGTTAAGCTATACTTTTGATTATCCGGTTTCCATAATATAAAAGAAACCTAAAGAACGCCGTTTTTCATAAGGAAACTGTCCACGAAAAAAAATTCAAAAATCAGTTTTGAATAAATTCGGAAACAATGGCACTCAAATAAAACAACTATACTTTTGAGTTAGTGTTCTTTTTTGTATTCTTTTAATGTTTACCATCACTGTGTAAAATATTTACATAACTATTAAAATCACCCTGTACATAGTTGGAATTACATTATTCACTTTTATTCTTAATTTTATTTAATACGCATATTGTTTTCTTTTTTTTTGTACGAAATAATGATTTTTCTTTTCTTTGTCTAAACCTAATTTGCTGGTCAGAGAAAGTGTTTCGACATTTGCGTGGAGAGGTGTTAATATAAGTGCAATAAAAGATTAAAAATTAGTTGCAACCAAACCAACTTGTCCGGGTTATCTCCAAATTGACTGAATTTTTTTTGTTAACTGGAAACCCTCTTGTAAAAGTCTGGCAGAATAAGATGTATTTTTAATTAGTTTCATCACATTTCAGCAAAATGTACTTCAGCCAATCGTAAGAGAGAATGGAAGTGTAGTTTGGCGCCAACATTTGAATTTGATACCAAAAATAAGCAAGCAAGGTTAGATAATATTTTGCTACTTTCTTGCTGAAATTTGACTTTGAAAGGGCAAGTAAGGTTACAAAGTATAGTCAATTTGACAGTGACGGAACTTTTTTTTGCTGAAAGATAGTCGATTCTGTCAGACTCTAATACTAGAGGGTCTCTATTGATAACACTTTTCGCACGTCAATTTTTTTTTAAACTAAAATTGTGTCACTTATGACATTGATGACATCCCTGTATAAATTAGTTTAAATAAGGAGTTATTTAAAACAATTTGTATGCTCAGACGTAAAGCAAAAAAAAAAACAAGGAAAAAATAAAACTGAAGTGAAATTAAAACATAATTTTCAACGTGGTCTAAATTTTTAACGCGCAACTCTACACCGAACGCGGGCTTACGCTCACCAACTAAAAACAGAAAAGGCCGCTTGTCATTTGTTATTCTCTTCGCTTTATATTTTCATTTGTTCGCCTGTCTCCCGACTCTCTCTCTCTCTAACCTCGAAGTAAATTGAAATGAGGGGAGTACGCTCTAGCTACCCTTCCAGAGAGAAACCTGACGTTTATTTGTTTCCTCACGAAACGTGACGGTCTACTTTAGATATTAGGTTTAATTATTGTGAGCTCAACAATCCAATCCGTTATTCATTACTTTAATGTAACGATGGATGGATGTTACTTTGTTGTGCTCTAAATTCGGTAACCTGCTGGTTTGTATTTCGTGTCGCCGGTGTAGCCATTTATTAATTAATTCTGCCCTGTGCTCTTTTTCACACTAATCACAGATCGCTCTTTTCTTTCTTTAGCTCCGTTATTTTAATCAGTTTTATCACTTTTTATCGCTTTAGGTGCTTTCTTTCGCTTAAAAGTTTGAATCGTTTTTCGAATAGTTTGGACCTGAATTTCGTAGTTGTTTGCAACAAAACACCTGACTTGAACTTTTAATTGACAGTTCATTTGCAAATAACCATAAATCAATCCAAACAAGTTTTAAAAATAAAGAGATTGAAAGAGAAGAATGGGTGCGTTCAGTTGCTTACTCGGCAATCGATTGTGATTGGCTCACATGAAGGTAATAGCCAATCACAAACGACTGCTGAGTAAGCAACGCATCCGCTGAACGCGCCCAATGTCTGTTTTTGAATCAAAACATGTTTGGCTCACGATTTTGTGAGCGAAAGAAAGCACCTTTTAAGTTCATGATTTAAACTAAAAACTTATTTTTATTATCAAGAGAGATTATTAATTAAAAGTTTAAGTAACACGACATTCTTGTCATGACTCGAGACGAGACTGTTGATTAAAGGCGAGGATCCACTGAGGCAACATTTGGCACGCAAGTTTTTTTATAACTTCGGAAAAGCTTTACTGGTCTACGTTTTCCCAAGTTTATGTTAAGTATAACAGGAAATGATCGCAACTGATTTCATTAAGAAATATAATAGAAAGTTAGACATCTTCTAATACCGCACGCTGCCTCAGTGGAATCTTACCTTTAATGCCTAATCTTCGTCAGCATGCGTCAACTACGATATTATTTTGTTCTGGTGTGAAATCGCTTTCAGAAAACGATAAACCTTCATCGATATTGAACTTAGTACTTAAATAAATAAAGTGAAATAAGTATTTCCTGTTATTAAGAAGGGGTATATCTATTTAGATAAAATCGAAGTTATGAATCCCTTCTATCGTACCCATTGCTCATGTGTATGAGAATAGAAGACGTAAGAAATAACTCTTTGATGTGTTGTGTGGAAGTAAATGGCCATAATGGGCAACTGATATCGAAGATTTTATGATGGCTATCTTAATATAGTTTTTTTGTGAATAATTTTTTCTTTATACTTCTGCATTTGCAGTACCCATAATTTTACCCTTCAGATTATTTTACTCTCGAATTTAAAACGTGACAGAAAAGGCAAAGGTGAATTCTATTACCCTTAACGTATATTAAAAATTGCTATTGCTAAATACAGGATGTATCATAGCATTCGGCATGAAGTAACTCTTCAATCGACTCTACATTAAAAATTGCCATTCCTAAATATAGGGTATATCATAGCCTTCGGCATAAACTAACTCTTCAATCGATTCTACGTTGAAAACTGCGCAGAACATTTCATGACAGTGTTGCCAATCAACTCGTCCAAAAATTCCTTTTTCGGCATTCGATATTTTTATAACACACCTAGATTAATAGCAAATTTGTAAAAGTTTTTGCAATTAGCTGTTAAAAAGCTGTTAAAAACAAACGAAAGAAAAATATTAAAACAACCCAACCGATCAGAAGCAGTGTTGCCAACTCATCAAATTTTTTTGGAAAAAAAATCATATTTTGACTTTAAAAATCATTATCCCGAATTGGCGCTTAATAATAATAATAATAATAATAAAATAGAGAAAAAAAAGTAGCGTTTTGGTTAGATTTTTTAAAATTTGTTTGCAGTTTCATTTTTCGAATTTAACGGCGATCGTCACTTGTTTTTTTTTTGGGAAAAAATCATATTTTGACTTTAAAAATCATATTATCCCGAAATGACCCTTAATAATAATAATAATAATAATAATAATAAGAATAAAAATAAGAAGAAAATACAGAAAGAAAGTAGCGCTTTGATTAGATATCTCAAAATTTGTTTGTATTTTCGTTTTTCGAATTTATCGCGATCGTCACTTGTTTGTGGATTAATGTTTTGAATTTCGACCTCAAACACTTCTGTCACTTTATGATTTTTTTGGCGTCGTTGTCGTTATTGTCTGGAAGCAGTCCTGCCCTTTTGAACCAACAATTTGCTTTTTTCTTTTCTTTTTTCCTGTTCATCTCCTTAAATTATTTCTTGTCCTTTCGTAAATATTACGATCGTCTTTTGCTTTTTTCTTTGTGGTTTTCCGTCATGAAATTGACGATCGTCGTTTGTTTTCTGTTTTACTTTACGTTCTGAAATTAATTAATCAAAAAATTTTTTGCACTTATTTTAAATTCGTTTCGTATTCTTCTCTTCTAATGTACGATTGTCTTTTGTTTTTTTTTTTAATTGTATCAGGAATTTTTGTTTCTTTATTCATTTGTTTTCATTTTTTTAACTGCTTACGTTAATCAAAAAAATGTTTGCACTTTAAATTCGTTTCGAATTCTTCTCTCCTAATGTACGATCGTTTTTTGTTTTTGTTGATTTTATCAGGAATTTTTGTTTCTTTTTTCATTTGTTTTCGTTTTTTTAACAGCTTACGTTAACCAAAAAATTTTTTGCACTTATTTTAAATTCGTTTCGAATTCTTCTCTTCTAATGTACGATCGTTTTTTGTTTTTGATAACTTTATCAGGAGTTTTTGTTTCATTTTTCATTTGTTTTTCATTTTTTTTAACTGCTCACAATTTTTCAGAAACAAAATAGATATAATTTCTTTGGAAATTTTAATTTTTCCACCTCGATCGTGTTTTTAGGTCACCAAAAATGTTTGGTTTTTCATTTTTTTTAATCTTATTCTTGCAAAATATCGCGATTATCTTTTGTTTTTCCTCTTAATTTGTGAATTTAATTTTGATTATTTGTTATTAGTTACTTTTTCGAGAAGCTCAAATTGTACGTATCTCGCCACGTCGTACCAACTGCCCTAAATAATCGTTCGAATACGATTATAATCGTGCGGTTGGCAACACTGATCAAGAGCAACGGAACGAATCAGAGCGAGCATTCGGCGGTTTGGCTTGACGTATAATCGCCAACATTAAGAAACAAAAACTACTAAATAATTTTTTTTTTAGTTTCTTTCGAAAAATTCCCCAGGTTTTAATGAAATTTTCCAATTTTTCCCCTTTCTCCATTTGTTTGAATTTATCCCTAGATTTAATGACTCGCTCTTTCCTTAACTTGGCAACACTGTTTGGTGGAGAAGTTTTAGAATATCCAACACCGATTATTGATTTAATAAAGGGTGATAGATAATAGCCGGTATGTTTTACAACGAACCTATTATTACGTATAAGGAATATGAGAGGATGTTGCAACTGTGTAAATGTGCATCCGGACTTAACTAATCAATAAATAATAATAGTACAGCCTGTATATCATATAATATCATTGGATCACCCCATGTAGAGGTAATGCAGGTCACGTTATCTAATTTCAAGTACTGTGGACGACAGTATTCTTTTCGTCTTCCGATTTTGTGGTAACGTCTTCCAGTGGCGCCTCGTGATGATTTACTGCGCGTGGGCAACAACTGCAAAAGGGAAAGACGAATGCATTTTCCAAATAAATTTGTTTGGAACGTGCAACGTCGATAGGACAGGGCGGGCACTGCCCATCTTGCCCACCCCGACAAGCTGCCACTGACGTTTTCGCTTCTTTTCCCTCTCTTCTCAAGTTCTATTGTCACGCTTCCACATCAAGGTCTTTTGTTTAGCTGGCGCTTCGTTTTCATTTTTTTTTTCTCAGCGTTCGATTAATTAACAAGGGAAAACCGGGAACCCCAAAAGATTTGAATGAAACTTTGTGTATTGATTTTTGCGCAGTTTTCTTGCACAGTTTTTTTTGCCAATACGTTGTATAAAAAATGTAAAATGCTCAGAAGGCAATCGTCATAGAAGGCGGAGCTGAGTCGCTTAAAAATTTTATTTAATGCTGTATTGGACGGTTGTTGTAAATTATTGTATTTGTAACGCGCCGCTGGTCAAAGAAGTAAACATAACCTCACTTTTACAACTTGTCCTAAGTTATTTATAACTATTTTTTTTTTTTACTGAAGATCGATCATTAATTGGAATCAAAGCAGTGGCGTAACTAGTTTAGTCGCCGGGTGGCAAAATTTTTGCAATTTAAAAAAGAAGTTAAAAAAGTAGTTTCCGCAGCTGCTTATTTTCTGTGCTAAACAAATCGAGATTGTTCAATTGCTTGCGCATTAACATATTTCTAAAAAGTGACAGAAGTTGTCAAAATGCTCCCGAAAACAAACGCCAAGCGAAATACGCTTACATTGTTTACGCTTTCTGGAAGAAATTAGCTGTTTTTAAACAGGCGTGTCTTGCAAATTAAAGGAAACATAAAAATTAATTGCGACTACAGCTGAACAGATGGCGCTATTTCTGTTGCGAACTCCTCCTGATCTAACCATTTCTGTTCAATTTAATTTATTTAAATGAAAATTCTTTTTCGCGTCATTATTTCATGAATTTTCCTAGCGTTTTTCGGTTGTTTGGAAATTGCTTCCTCACAACTCGCAAATAAAGAAGACAATGTTACGACTCATGGTAACAGATGGCGCGCCACAGGTGTTTATTTATTCAAAGTTGTTTTCAGTGTATGTACAAGGCTTCTATCGCGTCTTAGCGCTTTGCAACCCCTGTAGCTACGCCACTGAATCAAAGTGAGGTCAAATCAAGTAAATTTAATTTTAATTAATTAATTTCATTTCTAAAACCTTGATCTCGTAACAATATTAAAGAAGAAAAAAACCCATTTCCTTCTATCCTTTTACTTCCTTCAAATTATTCATCTTCTTTTTATTTTGTGTTACTATTTTTACTTTCGATTATAATTACAGGCATTTTGTCACGGAATAAACCTCGGCAGGCGTCCGTCATTGAAATTAAAAAGGACGAGGACGACAAACAAGGCAGAAGAAAAAAAAAACAAATGCAAGTTGTTTGTCAAAAAATTAAAAAATGTCACGTTTGAAATATTATTTCGATTCTTCCCCGAATTTTACTGACTCACGCGCGCACAAATATGTTCAAATTTGATACTTTACGATTCTTAAGTAAACAACAAACGACTATTTTGATCAACGTGAGGCGTTCTGGTTATCTTCGGGCGTGCATCTGGTTTACGTATAAGGTCCGTACTTAATAAATAAAAACTATTTTTACTATTTATTTTATTTACACGCCGAAGTCTCGGCCAACTTCGTAGAATGATTCATGCTTGAATATATAATATCTCTACTCTCTTTCTCTCTCTCTCTCTCTCTCCGTAAGTCCTTACATCTTTATACCATCACCATCAGGTCTTTTCCACCTACAGATTTATTTAATAACAAAGGAAATAGCACACATTTTTTTAAATAATTTATCAGAATGATAGTAAAATATTTAGAAAACATAAGTTATTGACGGTACATGAAATGTACTTACATACAGTGTGTACGGAAATAGAAAATGTGCGGTGGTAAAGGTGACAATACGAAAACCTTTTCTAATTGTAGGCAATATTAGCAAAATAAAGAAATCAAAATGTAAACGGTAATAGGAGTGACGAAATTTAGATCGGCTTCATCAAATCCAGCAGGAACACCAACGTTGCAACGTGAAAATTACTAATACGACAGCGCGCCAAATTCAAACGCCCTTCAATCACTTTTGGACACACTTTACAAGTAAATAGGTATAACAAATCATAGTACGTCAACAGAAATTGACAGAAACATTATTTGAGATCTAACCTTCTCACTTAAAATATTTTTTAATACTTGGTACAGAGAGATTCACAAATCAGTCCTTTGACGTCCAACCTTCTTGTTAAACACAATTTTCTTAATACTTTATTTAGAGCGATCCGGAAAACGTGTAGTCAGCTACGTTTAAATAAATTTTCGTTTTAAAAAGTATATGACACAAGGCGATATTTCCAAGAAGTTCTTTTTTTGGCTTCAATTTATTTGGGCATGCAGGGTTTTAGTACCGCTGAAAACTGCGCGTTCAGAACAGTTCCATCAACTTTGTCCGCGCAAGAACGAAAAGAACAGTCTGGAGCTCGAATAAATGCAGCTTCGACAAACAATAATAATCCGGTGAGACATGAGAAGTGTGTCGGAATCCAACAAGTCGCGGCGCCGCGACGCTATGGGCGGTCAGCTTTTAGGCGCCTCTCCCCAACCTCTGTCTCCCCCCACCTGGCCGTGGGTCGATACCAGTATAACAAAGCTACCACTTTATATCCCTTTACTATTTAGCAGAGTAACACCAACCGTTAAGCCAATTTCAGTTAATCATTCGATTGAAATGGGCAATGGTTTTTCGTATTTATTTAATTTAATTAATCAATAGATTTGTTGCTAAACTATGCCAAATGTACACAAAAAGTCCTATCAAAAAAAACTACGTGCTTCTTATACAGGGGATATACAAAATGTCGTGCAAAAAATGGCTGTTGTAAGTTATTTAAATAACAGTCTTGGTTTGTTTAGTTCGTCTTGCGACTGAAAAATTCTTAACGACAAATATCGACCATACCACAACATTGAAGAGAGAAAAAGAATCAAATACCGCAACTACTAAGGGTAGAAGATACGTGGAGTTCCATTAAGAAAAAAATATAGTTATCGTAGTTTGAATAATATCAAGTTTATTAATTTTCTTTTTATAAGAACTTACGTCACTTGGAAATTCTCTTGACGGTACGGTGTAACTGAAAAAGCGTTTCAAGCTGAAACTTTTGCAAAAAGCCGCGAGTCTCTAACGTCATTTGTTCGGAAGATATCTGCTTCATTTGTTTGAAATACTGCAACCGCGATAAATTAAAAGAAAAGTTGAATAACGCAGAGACGGTTTAGATTAGACGCTACGTGTGGTACACAAAGTCACATTAAAATTCAGTCCGGAATCCGAAAATGTAAAAATGTATAAGGTCTTCCGTTTAAAATAACGAAGTGACATAACGTACAGAGCAAACGGAACACTCTGTATACACCAAAGTAGTTTTATAACGTGCTCCACATGATACCAAGTAACTTTCACTTGAAACATTTTTTTGTAAAATGAGTAACTAGAGAGATATGAAGGAGGCCACTTTAAGTGAAACACCCCGTAAATGCATGTACGCACTGAAGTTGACAGCTGATGACTGTCAAAATAATCATTCGATTAAATGAGCAGTAGATTTTCGTTAATTAATCAATCAGAAATAAAGGAAACACACTTTTTCTTTGTCTTTTGTTACTAAACTACGTCAAACATACATAACGAGTTGTATATTAAAAACTACTTGCTTCATATACAGGGGATGCACAAAATATTGCGAAAACCTATGTCTGTGCGATATTTTATTAACACCTTCTGTTCTTGCAACAGATTCGTATTAGACTTTAGAAAGTCTAATGAAAATGAAAATTTAGTTTACGTCATTCAATTCAATTCAGTGTACACTGTATATACTTATACTGAGAAAGACAGCTGACAACTGTCAAAATACGTGAAATAATACATAAAAAGTAGATGTGTGAAAAAAAAGAAAACTATTTCCATTCTTACTTTGCCAAACCTTAGATTTATATAGTACATATCTTTGTATACAGGGTGTTCGGTAGAGATGTTCCGTAAATTTGGAAACAGATTCAACCATGAAAGCCAAGCACACGGGCGTAGCAAGACGGCTCTTGTTTAGGTGAGGGCAAAATTAGATTAAAATTTATCGAAATAAAAAATGATAAAAATTAAAAATTTTAAAGAAATTCGAAAAAAAACAGTACTACAAGATTAAGAGAAAAATAAATATTTTAAAAATGAAGAAATTAAAAATTGTTAAGAATTTCAACCTCAATACTTAAAAATTTATCGAAATAAAAAATGATAAAAATTTAAAAAAATAAAGAAATTCGAAAGAAAAAGCAGTACTAGAAGATTGAGAAAATATTTTTTTAAAATTAAATATTTAAAAATAAAAGTAAAAATTGTTAAGAATTTAAACTTCATTAATTTAAAATTTAAAAAAAAATTCAAAGCCAACCCAAGAAAAGATAAAAGACGTAGGAAATTATCGAAAATTAGACATTAGGAGATTGAGACAAGGAAAATATTTAAAATTAAGAAACAAAAATAAATAAAAAATTAAAATCATAGAAAATTTGAAAACAATATCTTTAAAATTAAAAAGAAAAAGATGTCAAAGTCAACCGAACTAAACCGAAATTAATCGAACCCAACACAACCAAGCCGAAAGTAAGTGAACCCAAACCCTACTTAATTAAACTCAAATGAACTTCCTTTAAACACAAAATGTGAAACGTTAAAAACGTTTCAAGGTCACACCGATGAAGCTACGTGAATGCAACCAAAGAAAGGAATTTTACAAAAGATTTAAAAATTAAAATTAAAAATTAAAATCATAGAAAATACAACACATCTTTATAAAAATTAAAAAAAAACACATATATTTCAAGGTCAACCGTACTAAACCGAAATTAAGCGAACTCAACCCAACTAAACCGAAGCTAAGCTATTAAATTAAACTGAAGAAACAAATGAATCCAACTTCTTTTAAACGCAAAATGTGAAACATTGAAAACGTTTCAAGGTCAAACCAATAAACCTGAGCGAATCCAACCCAAGAAAGGAATTTTATAAAAAGATGAACAATTTTAGGGAATTTCGAAAAAAAACTGTAAAAGATTAAAACATGAAATGTTAAACTTAAAAATTAAAAAAAAATTTCAACTTAAAAAATAAAAAAGATTAAATTAAACCCAGCCGAAAAAAAATTATAAAGAAAGAAATTAAAATGTAAGAAATTATTAAAAAACGAAGCAGAAAATAAATATTAAAAAATTTTAAAGAAATTGAAAGATTTAGAAAATAAAAAACAAAAACAAAAAGATGTTGAAAATTAATTAAAAAGAAGCCCAATTGAGCTAAAATAAATTGTTTAACTCCAGAGATCACTCATTTGAATACGGAAGAATTTCTATAATTTCGTTTTGCCCCATTTGCCCGACCTTGGCTACGCCCATTGCAAAGCATTAAAGTTTATACAAATTTGCGAGGTTAGAATTCGCTTTATGAAGAGATCCGATACATTTGAAGTCTTGCGAGTATTATTACCGGGGAAAAGAATTCAGGCCGGACTTTTTACGCCAAATCTATTTACTCCTGCCATCGAATTGTTATTGATGAGAGGGGGAGGAGTGTCATCGTACAATGCGTGCGTTCCCATGCTGTAGGCGAAGCTGATACAGTCCGAGTACTAAATTTTCGAACCGTTCGTAGAATAAGTGGCCCGATTTTTTTTCCCTGATTATTACATTATGTTGTAAACATTTCAATAAAATAATAAAGTAATAAAATGATCTCCGTGTACTTGAACCCACGCACTCTTTGCTCTAAGGAATCCTGCAAACACTCTCGAAACCCTCAGACACCGTTCTCATGGTAGTGTGAAGCGTATTGTTTGTAGGAAATAAACTGTCAACTGGTACTAAAAAATCTTAATATCTCGGGAACAGAGCGTCGGAGCCCAAATGTTAATATAGGCTTTTTTGCTAGATTTTTATCGTTTAATCAGTATTCGAATTTCCGAAACGTGTTTACCAAACACCCTGTATATTTGTAAATTAAAATAAAATAAACAAGCTGTTATTTTAAATTAAACTTGATTGATCAATTTTTGTTCTTCCATTAATAATAATAATAATAAGCAAGAGTGACAAAACTATAGGAGCACCAGCACAGATTACGCCCCGGCTGGCATTATTTTTTTTTATGGTAAATTCAAAAAGCTCGCGCGGCATAAGTAAATAAAGTGATTTGGGCAAACACCAGATGGTGTATAAAGCTCTCTACTCGACTCTCCGATTCCGGGTGTAGGGTAGGGAGCAGAAGCTCAACTCAAAGCGATACATCACCGAACCCCCTCCACCCTCGTTCACTCTGCACTCACGGAAAATTGAGTTCGCCGTATTTATTACCGCAGCTATCTACTTTATATTATACAAAGATGTTACGGCGCAGTTGCCCTTGCCGTGTTTATACACAAAACAAAATTTTAGCACAAGAATGATATGGGTAATTTCACTCCGTCTGAGGATTTATTAGGTGGTGATTTGTAAACAATGAGAATCACTCTTCTCATTTACGAAAATAGAGACTTTTTTTACTAACATTTTCATGCAAATTATACAAACTTATGCTGTTCGCGTTAATTAACACATTTGATCAAATTTAAAAAAAAAAGAGTTTAACTATTTGATTGATTTTATAAAAGCAAAACGTACAGGGTGATTCAAAATAAGTATTCGACCTATTAAGTACATGCAGTACGCGAGAAAAAAACAAACAAAAAAAACTGAAGACGTCTAATACGTAAAGTTTTTAAGATAGTTAGGAGTATACTGATTTTTGAAACATCTCTGATTTATTTATTTCTTGCAATTTCGTACTTCCATGCCATTAGTAAATATGTTCGTAGCGAGTCGGACACTTATTCTGAATCACCCTGTATATGTCCTTCCATATCAGGCTTCAAACACATACAGGATGATTCAAAATAAGAATCCAACCCATTAACTGCAAATAGTACACGAAAACAAAACAAAACTTGGAGATTCAGGGGGTCTAGTTTTTAAGATAATTATTACGATGTTAAAATAAGACCTCTTACGTTATTATTTTTTTATTTTGAGATGAAAATTGTTTCAACATTTTCTGATTTTTTCTTAAGTGTGTAGAAAAACAAACCACTGGAAAGTCTGGGCGGCATTTTCGAATCATCTTGTATAGCGCTTATACTGCAGTTCATTTTCCTTTATATTCCAATGGAACAATAGATGGCGCCTCAAACAATTCAATATGGCGCCCTCGTTTAAAGAGGGCGATCTGAACAGTTCCTACGGGTGCCTTGATTTAATATTTGCAAAGTTAGAAGGCGGCGGTTTCATGTGAAATAATTGAAATGCCATTGCAGAAGGTTCAATTAATAGGTTTCATCTTGAAACAACAGATGGCGCCACTGAATGACTCTTACGGGAATTTTAAAATAAATGTTTTTATATCTAGGGACTTTTTCAAAAAAAAAAAAAAAACGGGTCAAGACGTTTCAAAACGTTTGATCGAGCAATCATACAAAGAAAAAAAAATTCATTTAAAAAAAGTGTTTTAATTAATTAATTAGTGAGAGTTTAATAAATCAGATAACCTTGTACGGTGCTTATACTGCAGTTCATTTTGTTTTATGTTCCACTAGGACAATAGATGGCGCCTCAAACAATCAATGCGACGCATTCGTCTTCTAGAGATGGCGGTCTGAACAATTCCCAAGACTCCTTGATTTAACATTAGTGATTTGTTCGATTAAAATAGTTTTTTCACTTTGAAACAACAGATGGCGCCACTGAATGACTGGTACGGCGATGTTAAATTAAACTACTTTTATATCTAGAGATTTTCTTTTCCAAAAAAAAAGAAAACAGGTCAAGACGTTTCAAAAGGTTTGATCAAACAATTAAAGAAAGTAAAAGACATTTTAAAAAGAATATTAATTAATTAATTAGAGTTTAATAATTGTAATACTTAAGTTAATTAGTTACATGTTGACGGTTTTCCGGTTGAATTAATCTTAATCGTCGTTACCTCGCACGAACGAGCGTAATCTTGATAAAGCTCCCAACTTTTAGCAAAACGTCGAACGCACAAGAAATATGAAAAACCGAAAATGAAGTTTTGAACCGTTCAAATATGTACCGGGCAAGCCAATGCACGAATTTACGTATAACTGTGAAGATAATAAGTTCGTTGGTGTGCATGATTTAGACCAGCGATTTTCAAACTGGGAGGCGCGAATAATGTTGTGGAAATGTTATTATCGCAACAAAATATTTGTGTACATATCAATAAAATATTTTTATACCTGTTAATTCACGGTATAAATAATCTACTGCATTATTTGATGAAATAAAGAGGGAGGAAGAGGCGGCCAAGACTAGATTTTTCGAAAAGGAGGCGCAGTAACATAAAGTTTGGAAACCACTGATTTAGATAGTTCAGAATTTGAACAATTACACAATAACCTGTAAAAATACTATA
Source organism: Prosopocoilus inquinatus (assembly GCA_036172665.1). Classification (NCBI taxonomy): domain Eukaryota; kingdom Metazoa; phylum Arthropoda; class Insecta; order Coleoptera; family Lucanidae; genus Prosopocoilus; species Prosopocoilus inquinatus. The sequence continues at coordinate 7,068,887 of CM069871.1, read as the reverse complement.
AATGATAAATGACAAAGTTCAGTTTTGCTGTCAAACGTCAAATAGTGAAAAATTCGCGAATCTTGAAACGCACCTCAGTCGTACAGCAAGCTTCGATTTCGGCTTCTCCCTTCGAAAAGCAACTTTACATTTCAAGGTACAGAAACGTGAAATTATTCGCGTATCGTCGCTCAAGGTGTGCAAGAGTTCGTATGTCTAAAAGTTGCATTTTTCAGAAGAGCAAAAAATACAATTTCCTTGTGATTTCTTTTTTTTATTATTATTAAATTATAAAGTATGTACAGTGGAAAGAAAAAACTCGCAGCAATCCATGGAAAATTAACGTGCGTCTTAACTTGATTGTCCACTTTCTCACTGACATTTGCTGAACGTAACCCTCAAATTATCCATCTTCAATTTTCATGTTAAATATTCTATTCGGCAATCTGTTCCTTATGGAACAAAACAAGCTTTTGCTAATTGCTAACTTTCGTATTAAATTTCAGTCATCATGGTGAACATTAATTAGTAATATTGCATTTTTTAATAATATAAAATTGAGGTTATTTTCTGCGCCAAGTGACAGTTGTAAATAAGGGTGTATGGACTAAGACATACGTTTGTTCATTGTTGTCATTTCAGAGCATGCTAGAATTTCTTTTTCGACTGTACGTACGTTATTTATGTACTTTGGGTTTTATCGGATCAGCTAAGAGATTGGTGCTATCAGGAAAAAATTAAATTTTCTGACATACGATCTTTTGCAATTTAACCTATCTAAAAAAAGCAACAACGAAAATCCATGTTTAAAAAAGAACTGCCATCCTTTAAACAAATGTTATTTGACAGATGCGTTTCGATTGGTCTATTCGAGAAAATTACGAAGTAGCTGACACCTGGTGGAAGTTTTATCAAGGACTCTTAAATAGGGAAAACATTGGAATGAGACACTTGGTTAACCTATAAAAAAAAACAGTAGTTGAGTAGTTCGTGTGTAACGCCTCCACAGGTATAAATTTTCTTTTATGTGTTAGTAATAATAATAAAACTAATAGGAACAAAACCATCGACAGATCGAAGAGAACAGGTTATATTAAATTGAATCTTAAAAGCGCCATCTGTTGGTTGCCGACTTTCTTGAATAGAACGAGGGTCGAAGGAGGAGCTAATGTTATGGCCGAGGTACATTTCAAGAATCGCCGAAAATTCATAGATCGCGTTCAGGCAAAAAAATATTTGCAGCGTTGCGGCACAGCGTAAAGCTTAGCGCTTTAAATTACCTAAACGGACGCTCTGTTATAGAGGTTTGAACTCGTTATGCTTTAAAGCGTTGAAATGTAGGGTTAAAGTACCATGCTTGATTAATGGCGACAGTTTCAGGAAAGCGCTGCAAGTAATGATGTCACAGCCCTCGTTCAGGCTGATCAGATTTACGCCAATGGCTGATTGCAGTAGAAGACCTTCCTTTATATTTTTTTAAAGATTTACAGAAGTATTTGACTGTGGTGGACGGTCGAAGTGGTCAGACCAAATCACGTGATCACTTTTCTCAATTGGTGATTGGTCAGAGGGTTTAGTCGGACCGCTGACTTGACGATTTTTTGCAATTTGACCGTTCACTTAACGCGGCCTTTAAAATTGCCGCCAACAACTGGCAACCAACCTACACGATTTAAACAAAATAAAGTTTCACACCGAATAGTGTAATTTACTTTCAAATTACATTCACAATTAAATTTTGCGCCTTTCAGCAACCTATTAGGCTAATTTAGGAGCTACTCAAGCTGAAGAAATAAGGAAAAAGAATCACAAACTCCCAATTAGTTTATTTGACTTTCTTAGGTTGGCAACATGAGAACGCGTTTGTTTTCAAACAAACGTCAATACCGTGTTATCATCAACAAAACGTTTCAGACTCTATTGAATTGTTACCATAGTGAGTAAACCAATTAAATGACTTATTATTTCCTGGTCCAAGTCGATTAGCAAATAAAATTGACTGGGAAAGCTGCACCGGAATTAAAAAAAAAACAAATACTCAAGTACTTTTCCTCGCATTTTAGGTTATGTCCGTTCCATTTCCTACCACTTTCAAAGCATTATTAAGGTGGAGCTTAAGTTATGAGCGAAACAGATGATACAGATGATCTACTCCTAATACCCCCAGACCTTTTCACCCTCAACGCGGAGCTCGAAGTACCGTACTTAACTGGCCCGTATTTCAGCGTTGTGGATAGTCTAATCGAGCAGGTAAACAACTTGGAGCACCGCATCAATTTCATAGAGAACACCTCAGATATTAGCGTTGCAAGCAAATCCTTGGAATATTCCCCGAAACCCAGCCTAATGTCCGGAGTTCGTAAATACAACAGTTCCGACGACATCAGAAGCATCAACAACAAGGATGGGGGTTACCTAGAGAGCACGCAGAGTACCCCCCAGAAACCGCAGACGAGGTTCAGGTTAAATTCGATCGGCTCAACTCCGAGTTTAAGCCCGCCAAAGCGTAAGACGCATTTTAATTCGATAGTTTACACAAAACAGTACAGCAAGTCCCCGAGCAAGTTCAAGAATGACGAACAGAATAAGGGGGAGATCATGCGGGAAATCGACGAGTTCATTTCCAACATGCAGGTGCAGAAATTCAGCAACAAAAGCAATGATGAGCGTTTGTCTTTGAACGATTTGAATCACATGTTGAAGCAAATAGAGAAGGATTTTGGGGAACAAATCGTGAAAGAAGGAACGTGGCAGTGCGGTGATAGTAAAGCGTCCGTACCTGATTATGGTTTCGGAGTGCGAGATGCGATGTATGAGAAGGCGAATGGGGCCGGCAAGGATTTCAGGAGCGATCAGGGTCCGTCAACGTCGGATTTGTCTACGGTTTACACTGATTCGTTTGCTGAGAAAACTGAATCGCTGAGTAGCAGTAGTGAGTCGACTCAAGTTACCGCTTTGCCGAATGTCAATCGGCTGTTGGCAGGCGGAAGAGCCAACAATATTTCAGAAACGGTGGAACCACGCCATAATCAGAATGAAAGGAGGCAAGCCACGCACGTCGTTTACAACAAAGCAACAGCACAAGAACCGAGACGGGTCAGAAGAAATATAATGGAGAATAAAGCCGGTAATAATTATGATGGTAATTCGCACAGACTTTTAAGTCTGTCTTATTTATGGAAACAGAGGAATAAGGAGCAGGAGTTTCAAGCTCGCGAAGTGGACGTTACGCAGAAGCTTGAAGAAGAAAAGTTAAGGAGACAGGTAAATTAATTTAGTTCAGTTTAACTAAAATTGCATATGTTATTAAATAAATTATGGAAACAAAGTGGGGGTCTCGTTTTCTATACAAAAAAGAAAAGACGAAAATGCTTTGCTTTTTATGTTTAGCTAAATCACGTTTCTATTACATTTTTGATTTGTTTAAAGTTGTGTTTGTTTGACTCTGTGCATTATTAAGATTAATTTCTCAGATTTTTCTAGTTTTTCCTTCAAATTGTCAGCCATATTTTTTGTACTTATCTTTGAGAAATGAAAATAGTTTTTTCCGAGCTCTAAAGAATGTTAAAGAACCAGCTTATCAAAAGGCGACCAAGTTTTTCTTTTTTCTAAAAAAAAAGCCTGCCCTAACATAATTTAAATCTTATTTTCTTCTACGTAGCATTGTGAACAGTTGATTCAACAAATGCAGTTACGCACCCTTGAATTACAAGAAAGATTAGCAGTCGCCCTACAAGTGGACGAAGCTAAAGACGACGCGATCCTTCGCTTTCACAAAGCCTGGGAGCAAATCGCCATTCGACTGCAGACTTTGACCAAAGAGCGGGATGACTTGGAGAAAGAAATTAACGACATGAATAACACAAACAGCAGCAACGTGGCAGAAGCCGCAAAAGTAAACACAACCAGCGATTGATTACGCCTAAACTATTTTTTGCGTTGCTTTGATTTCAGAAAATTGCCCACTTTGAAAGCGAAGCGTCCAAAGCACTGAACTTAGCGCATTCCAATCAGGAGAAGCTGACTCTCCTGGAAAAGCGCTGCACCGATCTGACCAACGAAAACGAGGATTTGCTGAAGAAAATTGCTGTCGTAAGCTCGGACTGCGAGATCGAAGGCGGAAAGACCAAGCACTTATCCGAAATAATTGCACAGAAGGAAACTGAATTGAACGAGGTTTGCAATCAATCACACAAACTAAAAAACTAAAAAAAATTTCCCCATTACAGCGGTGACAATTTTTTTTCAGAATAAAAAGGCACTGGGGAATGCACAGAACGAAATTGCACAGAGTAAAAGGGCCGTTGAATTATGTCAAGCCGAATTGATCAACATGAAGACGCAATGCACACACTTGGAACTTGTTTTGAACGAAAAGCAAGACGTCGTTAAGAATCTTGAAACACAAAATAGAAAATTGGCAGCGGAAGTTGATACTCACAAAAAAATAGAGGTAATTATGATGATAATAATCATCTCAAAGAAATAAAGAAGAGAATGACTCAATCTGTATTTATTTCAGAAAGATTTGCAACATGAAGTGAACAAAGCGAAAGAAACGAACGAGAAAAGCAAAATAGAACTTCGCAACTTCTATCAAGATCAAGTGGAGATCGTAGTGCGTGACAAACTCAAGGAATTCCAATCGCAGTTGGATAAGGCCGAGTCTTCTCTGCAAGAGGAGCTGAGGAAACGAGAGCTAACAATCGCCAAGAGCGCTGCGGTACACATTCAACAAATTACAGAAAAGTATGCGGCCCGTATTCTCACTTCGTCTTTAATTTCACTGTCTTACTCATGAAATTTACATAAAGCTTTATCGTTTATGTTTATTTTAACCATGGCTTTAGTTAGAGACGATTCTAATCATGAGATGAGAATACGGTCCACCAAAACATGTTTTTCAGGCACGCCCTCGAAGTGCGATTGCTCGAGGAGAAACACAACGAAGAAATCCGCCTGTATCAGATTCAACTTTCGCAAGCGAAACAGCACATAGAAAACATGCACCACAAGTTCCAGCAACAGCAGCTGAAGAGGTCGGAAATGGCGCAGCAATTGCACAAAGTCATGGAATCCCAGTGGCTTGAAGCACTGAGGATAATTAACAATGGTCGAAGTCCGATCATAACTCAAGATCAAGACGTGACGCTCAACCAGCTGAATATATTAAAGTCGAAATCTCACAGTAATTTGGAGGAAGTCTTGTCGATGGATTTGAGGGGGGGAGGGGGCGGCAACGCAGGAGGTGACGTGAAGTTGAATAAGAAAGAGGTGGAGATACCTCCGCTGAACTTGGGCCCCAGCACATCGTCTGTGAACGGTGAAGTTAGGAATAATTTTTACGGCCAGGAATCTGAAACTCCGCTTTCCAGTAGGCCTAGGAGTAAGCAGCAGATTGAAGTTGAATTACAAAAATATGTGCAGATGGTAATTTGTTTTTTTTTATAATTTAAAAGCTCCATGATGTGGTGGTTAAGGCCCGATTTCTTCACCTACGGATAAATTTATCTGCCAGATAGTATCCTCGGAAACTATTATCAATACAATGGTTTCCAAGGATAATACCTAGCAGATAAATTTATCAGAAGGTGAAGAAATCGGGTATAAGTGGAATAAGATTTGGAATTTGTAAAAATGTAATATTCAATCTTCAGCGCTCTACAAGTGTTTTTTTTTTTTTTTTGAAAAATCGTCAAATAAACACTTAAAATATTTCGTGTAGCTGAAGATTGTTTTTTTCCAAGTTCCAAATTTTATTGTTTCTGTGTGTAAAGTAAAAATGTGTTATTATTTATTCCTTGCAGCTATTAAATAAGTCTCCTGGTAATCCTACGCAAGAATCTGCAATGACCAACAATATGGATCAACATACTTGGCTACCTAATGTAAGAGATTCATTAAAGGAATTTTAACCAAGGTTTTGTTGTATGCGTTTTTAGGTACAAGAGGACAAGTTTCGTGCTGCCGGCTCAAAAGACAAGAGGCAGAAACCTCCTTGGAAATAGCTTGAATTATTAGTTTTAATTTATTGTGATAATTTTATACTTTCATTTTGTTTTTTTTTTTTTGTACATACAATAAATAATTTTATATATTGTTTTGGTTGTCTGAATTATGTGCCCAGTGATTCATAAATTAGAAATTTCTTAAGTGGAATACTTTTTTTGCATTTCTCTTACGATTACGCTATTTTGTCAAATAAATTATACATTTGTTATATTTATTTAAAAAAAAATAAATTAAAAATTTGTTCTGTAACTCATAATAATAAATATAACAAATCGAGAGACCCTAAATTTAGATTTGGGTAATTGGAAATGATTAAAGTAATAAGAAGAAACCAGTAAGTAAAAAATTAAAATAAAATTCAAACAGAACCAAAAAATTGTAGTAAATAAAACAAATTTGTATTACATTTCGTTTCTGCTTTTATGTCAATTTGTGTTCTACATAAGGTCTGTTTAAAGTGAACAGTCGTGAAAACGTGGCGAATTTTAAACGGTTATATTTAATCTAAGATTAAAAAATTGTCCAGATAATGTTTATTTGAAACGTTAATCAATTCAAAAAGAAAAGTGTCTCATTTCTTTATGCGGTTAATAAACTCTGTGTGCTTTTATGTACACATAAAATTTATAATAAAATACTGATCCCAGTGCAAAAAAAAAAAAATATTACAGAAAAATTCACCATAACATTATCTTCAGTCTTCAATATACGACTTAAAAAGTGTTTCGCCCCGATTCCAAGGACAAAAACAACTTAAAGAAGTGTTTCGCCCCCATTCCAAAGACAAAAACGAGACAGGTTTTAAGCAGGGCGTATCTAGGGGGGCGCCAAGGAATGCTGAGCCTGCCCTGGAAAGTTTTAAGCTTGCCCTACGATGGCCCAACATGACATGAAAATATTTTAAAAATACCTAAAAGCACTGGAATAAAGACTTACAGAGCCTGCCCTGTATTATGACAGGCCTCCCCTGAATATTTAGTCTGGCTACGGCCCTGGTTTTAATTGAAACACTTCATTAAAAGTGAGTCTCTCATTAAAAAAAAAAGTATCTAATAATAACTGAGGCTCGAAATCTCCGCACAAAAAAAATATATTCAGGAGAATAATTATTGTTTGTTTCATTTTTATTAATTCGAGAGCGAGCGGAAATATGTGGCATAATTTGCTTTGAGTTTTGAGCTTTCGGTTTCCACTGAATTCCGACAGATGGCAGTACTCAGACTACTGTACGCACTTACAGGACAATTTTACATAAAACCTGTTGGGAGGGTCTGGAAATCATACTTACCTGGCGTAGGGGCTACCGTGATCAATAAGGCGGTTCCCCCAGGGTGAGGCCCTTCCATTGCACTACGGTCGGGCTGACCCCTGCGATTACTCCTAATGCGAGTAACTCGGGCGCGTAATTTTTGGTAGTCGGGACTGCGTGCGCGCTGTCCCGGATTTATAAAAATAAAACATATTTATCTTTTTAATATCTCAGGAATTTGTATCACATATCACATACTTTATTAATCGGCAGTCATAAATTCATTCCTCGTTCGATTTTGATTATATTTAACGTTGTTTATTGATTACATACAAAAAATATAATTACTATTTTGAACTTTATTTAAATTTTTGAAATAGAGTGGTAAGGTAAGATGGTGGGTGAAATAAATAACATATTAAAAAAAAAAGTGGATTATCCATAATATTAGTGACAATCAAAATTGAAGAAAGCGTAAATGCCGAAGGTCACTAAAACATATTCTTTTTTGTTTTAGTGACCTTCGGCATTTACGCTTTCTTCAAATAACATATTCCCAACATTAAATTAAGTAGGTACATATTAGTGAAAGGATAATTCAAATTAAAGATCATCTGTTATTCGATTATTAAAATAAAATAACCTAATTATTGTCTAAATTAATAATTCGAATTAAAAATATTAAATAATAATAATAACTGATTGAAGGATTAAGAATGTCGAGATTATACAGGCTGTTTCAGACCAGTCGTCCCATCCCTTTTTCTCGAAAATTTCCAAAAGTCATAGAAAGTTGTGAAAAAAAAATTAACGACAAAACTGAACATGCTGCACTTCATGGTGATATGATTACATCTTTCAAGGTCAACCGGATGTAGAAGCAACAGAAACAATTTTAAATGGGGCCGTATGTAGAGTTGGGTGTCATTAAATAAAAAAAGACACAACTTTTACTTGAACAAATTTTTAATATCTTAAATAGTTCTCAAGAAAAAAAATAAAAATATTCTGAATACATAACAATTTGTTTTTTATAGTGACGCATTAATTTTAATAACCTCCAATGACCAGGGCCCCCGTAACCGTGTGTGCAAAGCGTGCAGTGCACACGGGCGCCATGTTCAAGGGGCGGCAATTAGCTTCTTGGTCACCAGACATATTTTGTCATTTTTTTCGCCCAAGAAAAGAAAAGTAATGGGAAACAGTTTCTTGTCTGGTATAAATTATTCGAAAAACTAGCCACAAGTTTTGATGAAGCCGTCAACCTCACGGCGAAACGTCGACTAAAGTAGAACAGTTAACTGCGGCAATTAAAAGAAGAAAAGTCTAATTTTTGTAAATTTGCTAAATTTTTCATAAAAATTTTATAATTTTATTAGGTAAAAAAATAAGTTATGTAAGCTGTTACGATTTTGTTAACAAAAAAACAAATTATATTTCACTTTTTAAGTTTTTATAAATTTATGTTCCTTTTACTTTTGTGATTTTGTTTATTTTTTTCTAATATTAGTAACTAGCGGGCTTCGCCCACTTGCATTCTGGGAGGAAGGGGCGTCTAAGCAGAGGTCTTCTCGGTCAGATGAGAACAGAGTTGCCAACTCGTGGGGAAATTCCCATATTGTGGGGAAAATAATCTTAAAAAACAGCAAATGGGGAAAAGGGGGAGAAAAGCAAAAATATGTAAATTTATTATTAATTTATAATTAAAAAAACGAAAAAAAAAAATTATAACAAACATTTTTGGAAAGTTTCTTGTTTTTTTCCGGTTGGTACTTCAACAAATTTGAAAATGTCTTTCTGCTTTGGTCAAGTTGTACGTTTACTTTACGTTTACGTTTACCGGTTTACTAACACGAAACGTTCTATTACTGCCATTTATTTTTCTGTGATTTGATCCAAAAGAATGGTAACGGTAATAAAACCTGCATTGATTTTAAACCAAACAAGAGACATTTTCAGTTACAGACGACCAAAAATATTACTTATATTATTTAATGTTATATACACATACCTCCAAGAATTAAATTTCCTTTGTTAACTTTGTTTTCTGTTAGAAATAAAATGTTGGTTCCTATTATAAAATAAAATTTTGGTTAAGAAATAAAACTTTGATTTTTGTTAATAAAATTTTGGTTTTTGTTAAGAAACAAAATTTTGCATTTTACTATTAAGAAATACATTTATTTTACTTCGTTTGTGAAGATCCTAGAATAACAATTAAAAAAAAAAATCAAAATCAACGTGCTTTGATTTTATGGAGAAAACGTGGGGAACTTTGTTTTTGCATGTGGGGGTAAAGGGGAAATATCAGCGATTTTGTGGGTTATTTCAGTCCAAAGAGTTGGCAACACTGGATGAGAAGAAAGCGCTTCCCTTCGTTTTTGAGGGCTTGCGGCAGCTAGGAACTTGAAAAAATGAAGGAAAATATTTTTAATAAAAGTGAAGGAGAATGCTTAAAAAAAGCGAAGAAGAATGTTTAAAAAAAGTGAAGGAGAATGTTTAGAAAAAGTGAAGGAGAATGTTTAGAAAAAGTGAAGGAGAATGTTTAAAAAATGTGAAGAAAAATGTTTAAAAATTTTTCTATTTTTTCCATTTCTTTTCTTTTAATTTTTAATAATTTTGTTAATTGACCGTTTTTGTTTGCCCCAACTCATCTGTCAGAGGGCGCCAAAATATGGATTGGCACGCGGGCGGCTGTTGGCCTCGCCGGGGCCCTGCCAATGACTTCTAATTTACCGAAATGATAATAAAAGGACCGATGGAATTTTTTTCTCTCCGCCATTTTGTTACTATTTTCGCCGCTTCTCCAAACTCCATCCAACTTCTTTTATACTTCAGAGATTTTTTCATGCAAGATTCATATTTTATATTTCATAAATTGTCTATGATATGACGCCTAAACCAATATTTTTATTTACATTGTAAAAAATAGATAGATTTTTTTTGATAACATTAAACATAACTACAACAATGTCAGGTCAAAAAGCGATCGTAAGATGTCGCTCTTTTATCTGTTCATTAAACATAACCTCTAAGGTCTAAGTAAAACAAAATTTGTACCTACCCGACCCGTGGTTTGATGTGTTCCGTTTCCAATTTCTCATTCATGACATTATGATATATTAGGCGACATGTTAAAACAGCTTTATATTTGTGTTGTATCTCACTTATATTTTGTAATAGACAGGGTTGCCAGATTGGGCGAGATTCTGCCATTTGGGTTGCATTTTAGACAAAATTGGCGTCAAAAAATCTTATTTGGCGCCTGATTTAGGCTATTTTTGTTGCTGTCTTCACACAACGACACGACACTCAACAAAATTAGGCGACATGTTTAAACAGCTTTATATTTGTGTAGTTTCTTACTCATATTTTGTAATAGACAGGGTTGCCAGATTGGGCGGGATTCTGCCATTTGGATTACATTTTAGACAAACTTGGCGTTTAAAAATCTTATTTGGCGCCTGATTTAGGCTATTTCTGTTGCTGTCTTCAAACAACGACACGACACTCGGACAAAATTACAGTTTTCTACGAGTTTTCTTTCATTTGCCAAAACTGATTTCGTCGATTTTAATTTTCTTTTTGTTGTCCGTCTTAGTGGTACTTTTATTTATTCTTTTTTAAATTCATTTTATGCTCTCGTATTTCTCTTTCGTTTATTTTCATCAAATTGATTTTTTCAATTTTGTTGACTGACGCTTTTCTTTACAGTTGTCTCTTTTTCTACCAGTGTATTCCTCGTTTTGTTTTGTTTTTTGTTCACCTTAGTAATCAATTTTCTTTCGTCTTTTTTCTAATATCTATTGAGCTTTCGCACTATAGATTTGTCTTTTCCTTTTCTTATCAAATTATTTATTACAGGGCAACTGTGTTGGCAATGTAAATTAGGCAACCAACACGACACCTAAAGGTAAGTAACCGTCAATTCCTATAGAAAAATGCGTTATGAGCAGGGAAAAGAATTCAGGCCACTTAGTGTTGGACGCTTTTAACGCTGAATGTACTATTTACTCTGCCACCTTTCCGCGGACTCCGATGGCATGCATCGAATTGTTATTGATGGAAAGGGCAGACGTGCAATCGTGCAATGCGCACGTTTCGGCGAAGATGATACCGTCCGAGTGCTAAATTTTAGTACCGTTCGCGGAACAAACGGCCCGAATTCTTTTCCCTGGTTATAAGTAAGGTGACCATACTTCCCGCTTTTTCAAAAGAATATACTTCTTGCCGGTTTACAGCAAAAAATTCACACTTATGAACTGGTAAATTATTCGGCCACCAACATCCGATAAATTAAGATTTTTATTTATTTATTTATACTATAATGAGGAAAATAAAACGTTCAATCAACAAAGAACGCATTCAATTAACAAAAATTTTCTTTAATATTTAAATATGTTTATTTTCATATATTGTAACAAACAAGTATAAACGGTTAACGGAATAGGTCAAGAATGTGTGGATATCGCTTCGGGCGAGTCCATTTCACCTCCTGGATGATATTATAAGGGAATTCCTTGAACACGTTTGACAATAACATACAACAAAGGTCATTCACGAAAAAAGTCGGACTTTTTCACTTGTTCTGATTCGTGGTGGACCAGAAAATTATACGAAATAAATTTGCAAATTGAATATTTTTAGGAATTAAGTTACTCCAAATTTGGAATATTTTATCGCAGATGTTTTGAAAACGAAAGATCAATAGTGTTATTACAGAAACAATTGCAAAATGAAACTGCCACAGTTTCCTGTTTTCACATGTTAAAAAATGCATCACTGTGTATAATCAAATATTTTATTAAAATAAGAAAGAAAAGCTCAAATCTTCTCCATGAAAGTTTAATGGTGCGTGCGACATACGTTTTCCCATATTAAATGTTTTATTTGTTTACTGTTCAGTGTTCTTGATTTTCAAAATTATTCTTTCTTTCGCATTTTCGCGGTTAATTTCAAGGACAATCAAGCCGCTACTTATATCAAGAAACAAGAAAATAAAGTTAAAAAATACAATCTCAATAGGTGCTTTCTTTCGCTTACAAAAACGTGCTCCAAACGCGTTTAGATTCAAAGGCGGACGTTCTTTTGTAAATGGATTAATCCCCACTCTCCTGGAAAATTCAGTCCCGATCGATAATCCCCTTTCCCTTCGAATTAAACTATTTTTATATTTCGTTTGGATTGAATTGCATTATTTACAGGCGAACTGTAAATCAATAATTCAAATCTGAAGTGTTTTATTGCAGCAACTACGAAATCCAGATTCAAACTATCCGAAACCAGATTCAAAGATTTAAGCAAAATAAAGCAGCTAAGAACTGCTTGCAATTTATTACCGCTATTAATTTAGTATTACTTTAGTAAACAAGAGGTAATTATAAATAAGACATTTACGTCTTTCAGTCAAACAAAAACAAAACATTTTATTTGAAACAGGGCACTCAAAAAGTATGGTAAGCGTTTTGTCATTTTATTTTTCAATGTTTCTATGTTCAAGTGCTAATACTTTGCTCTAATTTCTGTAGAAAAATGTCGTCCCCCTCTCTCCCCTAAAAGTATTTTGAATTTGTGATCGATAAATTGCGATAATTACAGAATTTGTGAATCGCTACGGTTAGCTTTTTTTTGGAATCTCATTGGTGAGTACCTTTAAAAGTAAAGTTATCTTGTTGGTTGGGTTAGGTTAGGTTGTCCCGCCTTACCGAATTTGAAATCTGGTCATCTTAGTTATGAGAAATAGCCTTTCTTGGTATGGCAAAAAAAAAACAAGTGTAAAGTATCGCGTACTTTGTCACACGCATGTTGTGTTCTCCGGCGCTCTTTTTTTGCCACACAAGAGAGAGAGGAGTGCGCGTCGGAAACTCGTTTTCTACTCGCTTACTCCTACAGTACTTAACCTCCATGATGAGAAATTACCAGCCAACTTTACAAAACAACCGGAAAATTATGGGATACATGCAAAGGGCACATGTATTTTTCCGCTTTCTTGCCCTTAAAAGCAATATAAGTTGCCTACCTTACGTTTCCAACAGGCGTAGTCGGCATTGCCCCAGGCATTCCGCGTTCCAAATTCGATTATTACTCTTCTCTCGGTTAAAAAATGTCACTTTCGTCACTCGTTGAACAATATAGTATTTAACACTTCGGTGCCCGGCGTAATTAGGCTATTTTTTAATACTCTTAATTTAAAAATATTCTGGGAATATTATAAATAAATGAAGAAAAAAACAGGTTTCTAATTTCGAACGCCGAAACTGACGACGCCATCTGTTATCTATTAACTACGCTAATCGTGGCGCCCTCTGAATTTGTTTTTACCTCATTATTAAATTTATTATTATAACATTTTATCTTTTTTTTTTTCAAATTAAAGTCGATATGTCAATAAAAAAAACTGATGAGACGATAAATTTATGAATTATCAAAGAAATAGGATTTTCGTTTTTAAATAATTAAGTTCTGTCAGAGTTCATTTCAATGACGTTTGCGTCATGCGTGTGTGACAGAGACAGAAGGCCAAACGTCAATGTTTTAAACGCTGTTGTTAGTAATAAGTAGTCATGTAGTGTAAAGTGCAAGACTTTTGTTTAAAATATGTGCTTTTTGCGATAGTATAACTTGTTGCTTTTCGTCGAACGCTCAGAACCCGAGAACGATGTAAGTTTATTCTTTGTGACATCATAACCTTCACTGTATGTATGTAACATTGCGTTAAATAATATGGACAACAACCAGCAGAGAGATAATATGTTTCCATTTTTGCGAAGCCAATCAACAGACAGTAGTTTCGGCCTTCTGCAACCCAGAGGAATACTCATGGCTCACTCCTCGAGCCTACCATCTGGATCTGCTGCTTCGCCTGGGCCTGGCGAAAGCAGCGGGCTGAATTTTCAGAGGAGAACCGTGGAAGGTGCGAGACAGTTCAGGCTCAACATAAGCAATGTAATAAGAGAAATTCAGCCTTTGGTCGAACAGGTAGATATATCGAATTTCTTGAACAGGCCGGCACAATTAGATACCAATACGGTAGGACATAACGCAACAAATTCATCTGCGAGTAACAGTTTCGTTATAAACGTCGAAGTTCCTACGACTACAGCTAATAACATCCAGCAAGTCGGTAACAATGGAAATAACATGTACGCTCACAATCACCTGGAACACAACCCGGCGATCATAAACAACGGAGGAGCCCCCCATTCAGCGAACAACCCGGAAAATGTATCAACCACCGAAAGACTCCAGACTGTGTTAGAAGCACAGCAATGTTTGAGCGTCCTCCAGAAATACGTGCCCTTCATTATGATTTTGCTAGCGAAAGGTTTATACGATCACCATCAAGGTATTTTGAATTTAATAGTATTGTTTGCGACCTTCACGCATGCCAACTCGGTCGTGAAAAAGGAGGCGACGAAAAGATCGAGGCGAAACCTATCGAAGTTATTCTGCGCGTTCCTCTACATTACGGCCGCCATCGTTTTCATTCATTACATTTTCGAGGGCGAGAAGCTATATTTAAACCTGATCTTCATAAGAACGTACGACAAACCGCTCACCGTCTGGGACTTGCTCTGGATCGTCGGGATCACGGATTTCATTTTGAAACTCATCACGGTTATGTTCAAGATTTTCTTGACTTTGCTTCCGGATAAAATCATTGCATTTCAGAAAAGGGTGAGCTGTACTTAAACAATTTTCGATCTGTTTGTTGTTAATGCTAAATTAAACGCAGGGGAAAATATATTTGTTTATGGAAGCCTTGTCGCAACTGTATCGCAGTCTGGCCACCATACAGCCGTGGTTGTATTATTTATTGGAATCTTATCAAGGTCCGGAGAAGATCGTCGGGGTGTTTCTGTCCGCGGCGTACATGGTTTCGAAAGGAGCCGATTTAATGTCACGCTTGAAATTATTGAAGACTGCCCTGTTTAAATTATTACAAAATGTGGTGAGATTTCACAAAAATAAATTCCTTCAGGTTAAAGACATTACTAAATGATTTGAGATTTCTTTAGCTTAGGCCCAGTTTTACAATGATTGTTTAACTTTGAGCCGAAGCTTAAATCCTTCACAATTGTTGAAATAATCGTTGCTAAGGCTTTAAGCCTAGGCTCAAAATTGAGCCCCATTTGCAAAACTGGACCTTAGCTTCATTTGCACCACTCTTTGATTAACTTCAACAGGCGATTATTTTCCATAGAATCAATTATTAAAACAATCATTTCAGTAGAGTTAACTGAAGTTTAAATATTAATTGAACTTGGTGCAAATGGCCCTCACAAAATAGATTCAATTTCAATTAATTTTTTCCTCTAATTTATTATTTCTAGACTGTAGGCTCATCACCGAGCAAAGAACAGATTCAAACAGCAGGTGAACACTGCCCGATATGCCACGATGAATACGATTCCCCAGTCCTGCTTCAGTGTCGCCACATTTTCTGCGAAAGTTGTGTGACGACGTGGTTCGATAGAGAACAGACTTGCCCACTTTGCAGAGCAAAAATCGTCGATGATCCTTCCTGGAGAGACGGATCGACGACGTTTTTTATGCAGCTCTTTTAAGTTTACTCTTGACCCTTGTCAAATGTAAATTACGCTATAAGAAAGTGAATAAATTAGAAATCAGGTGTGTTAATAATTGATGTACGTAATAAGCAAAAGGTATGTTATTTCAGTTTACTCATCTTATTACAGACTGACCATTCTTTCCTATATTCCTTTTTTTTTTTTGCCAATAATAAATTCGCAGTACTCATTATTGTAAATCATGTTATGAATATCATACATTTTTATTTTAATATAACAATAATCCTGTATGTAAAAAAAAGTAATTAAATTTTCAGAAAGGCATCTGAATTTAACGTTTATTTATTTATTTATTTGACAAACCCGCATTCACTTTTGCTTGAAAATAATTCCCGTCTCCTTTCGTGGCTTGCTTATTTATCGCTTTGTGTCTCTCTTGGCTGACGATTTCCTCGAGTACTTCGCCATCTCCTTTAATCAGTCTGCAATTAAATAATTTATCACGTTTATAAAATGAATTGCTTTCTTTTTTTCTGTTCTATACCTATGTCTCCCAGTCGATTCATCAAAAACTCTTTTCACTTTGCTCTGTTGCTTTTCCCATTCTTCCTTGGTCAAGGGCGCAAGATTCTTAGGCGCATTCATCAGTGAAATAGGTATATCCGAGCGTTGACTTTCAGCGCTTGCGTCATCTGGTTTTACTTCCGGCTTAGTGGCTTTTAACGACTTCAATTTCTTACCGGTCTTTTTTCTTTTCTTCGTTATTTTGTTGTGCACTTTTAGTTTGGAATGTTTGGCTTTAGTGACTTTCACTTTGTCATCTGAAGCTATTAAGCTTCTTTTACGCTTGTGTTTTCTGTTATATCTCCTTGAGCTTTCGCTGCTAGTGACACTACTACTGCTACTGTTACTGCTGCTGCTTGAGCTACTGGAACTACTGCTACTGCTACAACTAATACTGTCAGAGCTACTACTTCCAGTGGAACTCGCACTGCTGCTGCTGCTGCTGCTGCTACTTCTGCGACGTTTCGTCTGTCTGCGTTTCATCTTCGTCTAAAGACAAACTAATCTACATAACCTAGCTAATTTGTCTGTAAACGTAAACTTTTGGAGAATGACAGCTGCTGGAGCTACCAACCTAAAATTAGACAGAACATCCGATATAAGCCATTCACGATCTTTTGACATTCTAGTAGGCAAAGTGAATTTTCCTTTTGTTGGGTTGCGTGCATGTAATTTGACAGAAGTCAAAGTTAGGCATGTCAAAAATTAAGAGATTCCCATTTTGTAATAATCACTGTGCTAATGATTTGGAAGAGAACTTATCATAGTCGGTAATGGTAAGGTTAAAGAAAATTAAATAATTTAACATTTACTAGTGGAAGCTCCGATCTTCAGATACGGTCATCATGAAATTCTAACCTAATTCTCTGACGTCTCTAATTTTTTAGTGATATCAACAAAAATATCACCATGATATGGCCTTAATTTTTATTAATCCTTAATTTTAATTTATCCGTAATTATTTATTTTAAATTATTTAAATAATCTTTCTTCGGACGGGCTTATTTCTTTTAGGTTGAGCTCAGTAAGGATGGACTTGAATGGACCTTGAATTGATTTCATTGAATTTATTTAATACATATTTTTAAAAATATTTCCTGGTTTTAGGCTTACAAAACAGGGAAAGCAGTAAAAACAAATGACGATCGTAAATTTCACCAAGGAAAACCGAATTTCAAACTTAAAAATAATAATTCATAAAAAAAAGTGACGATCGCGTTACGTTCGAAAAACAAAACTGCAAACAAATTTTTTGAAAAATCAATTCGAAGCGCTACTATCTTTTTTATTCAATAATATTTTTTTATTTCAGGTTTTCTCTTATTTTTCTTCTTATTATTATTAAGCACCATCTCGAGGTAATACCATTTATAACGTCAAAATCGATTTCCTTCTCTAAAAAAGGTACGAACTTCGAAATTCGATGAGTTCACTTGGTTTTGATTGTTTCAAAGTACAAGATTAGGTTGACATAAATCTTATAGCGTTTTTCGCTGGCTGCACCACTGATTGTATCTCTATCTCGTTTTATTACATAAAGCTGAACTGAGATGGAGATACACTCAGTGCGCACTGGTGCGGCCAGTGGAAAACGCTATTAATTTTCTCGTGTCTACAACAAAATAATTATTATGTTTTTTTTTATAATAATTTTTGTTGGACAAGATAGTGCTTTCATTTGCTTTGGATTTTTTTTCCAATGCGCTGCGTGCGCATGCTCCTAACAGTTCCAGGCAGGATTGCCAGATTTCTTGACGATGTTGCCAACTTGTTGATAAAATGTAGCCAAAAGGCGCTAATTGTTTATAAAGTACATAAATAGAATGTGTAAATGTGGTATGTCTTTTATTAAGAATACAGCAGAAAGAAACAAAAAATACATCAAAAAAATAACAGAAAAGAAATGTGAAAAACAGCAACAAAATACGAGGCGTGAAGTGAACAAGAAAATACAAAAGAAGATTGGCAAAACCAACTTGAATGATACACTTTTCCAGACAAATGAATCCGTAGAAAATAAAAGCGAATTGTAAAACTGTCAATAATGCGTGTAAAAAAAAACAAGACAATAAAGAAATGGTCGACTAAAAGCAAAGCATAAAACAAGAGAAGATCACAACTGAAACGGACACAAAACAGATGACAAACAAGTGTCAATAAAATGCGAAAAATAGGTTTCATACGAAACGCAAAAGAGAAATACATAGCACGAATAAAGCATCAAGAACAGATAATTGATGACTAAGATTAACAAAAAAACAAACGCACCTTCAGGAAAATAATTAAAAAAAAAATAGTAGAAAACAAAAACCAGCTTTAAAAGAGCGCCAATCAACCAAATGTAAAAAATCAATTTGTTGAAAGTTGAGTAGAGTCTGGTAGAGTATAGTTGGGTTGGAATGACCTTGATATTGGTTCAATCTACTTTTAATTGAATTTTATTTTTTTTTCATTTGTTTTTTTCTCAATTATCAATTTTCTATTTGTGTTCGGTAGATACAGTTGAGTTGGTTGCACTTAATTTTTAATATTTTCTTCAAGTTCTTGTTTTTTTTCATTTTTAATTTTCTGCTCGGCTTGAGTCGTTTTAGATTTGTTCTGGAATTAATTTTACTTTTTAAAATATAATTCAAATGGCGGAATCATGGCCCAATCTGGCAACCCTAGTTCCAGGAGAATCTGAACAAGGATGCGATAAGTGAACGGTCGAAGTGGTCAGACCAAATCACGTGATCACTTTTCTCAATTGTTGATTGGTCAGAGGGTTTAGTCGGACGATTCTGTGCAATTTGACCGCTCACTTAACTCCGCCTAAATCTAAAACAAATGTCAAAATCAAATCTGGGGACCCTAGGACTAGGTTCGTAAAGTTTTCTTAGGTAGTGCCACAGTACAGTGCATAAGAATGAATAAAATGAAACGCAAGATATGCAAAATCATTTGTATGAGAGAGAAAGAATATCATCCAAGAAACTCGGGGGACAAAATACGAACAGATATCTAGGGGAAGTTAACTTTAGAAGAAAATGTCAACCTGAAAGTAAACAAAAACCAGCTGTAAAAGAGCGCCAATCAACCAAATGTAAAAAATCAATTTGATAGAAATAAACAAACGAGAAAAATAAATAAGAGAAAGTTGAGTAGAGTCTGGTAGAGTATAGTTGAGTTGATATTGGTTCAATCTACATTTAATTGAATTTTATTTTATTTTTCATTTGTTCTTTTTTTCTTTTCAATTGGCGGAATTTCACCCAATCTGGCAACCCTGGTTCCAGGAGAATCCGAACAAGCCTAAAATAAATGTCAAAAATCTAGGGACCCTAGGACTGGGTTTGTAAAGTTTTCTTGGGTAATGCACAGGAACGAATAAAATGAAAAGCAAGATATGCAAAATCATTTATACGAGAGAGAAAGGATATTACTCTGGAAACACAGGGGGCGGTTTACGAACACATATCTAGGGGAAGTTAACTTTAGAAGAAACTCTCAACCTGAAAGTAAACCTGACATCAGACATTCGTTTCCAAATTTGAATGTAAAGTGAGTATTCTTGAATTAAAAATAACTCTTAAAATGAGTGAAGAATGAAATAATAAGCGAAAACGCGTTCAACCTGTCAAGCAGTTCTCAAATCGCTTTTTTATTTCATTGCTGAAAGGATTTTTAATTATTATTGACGGACTTCTTCGTTGGTGTTTTTATTTCTTTAACTCCTCCACGTATTTTTTAATTATGATAGGTTCAAATCAATAGAAATTAAATGAAACTTTTGATTACTTCCTGCTGCAGTTTTAACTTTTTCTTATATTAAAGAAAAGAAAATTGGGTCAGTATATCGATGATTACGTCAGACCGAGCTGCGTTTTTTAGGTTATGTGAAATGTCAACGTATGTTTACCACATTGATTTTATAATTTTTCTCAAACAATAGCCCGAAATGGAACAACGACTGGACCAATGGACTCCCAACCAGGAAATCCTAGAGAACCTCATCGCCATGGGAATCTCCAGGAACGCGGCGGAGCTCGTAAGCAATCAATCAATCAGTTAATTAATTAATCACGCACTGACATAGTTTCCGTCGTATCGCCCTTCTTAAATGTGCACACTTTTGAAGGCTCTGTATTACACCGGGAACGAGTCGGCGGACGCGGCGGCCACTTTTTACTTTGACAATCCGGACATTGAAGGCACGTCATTGTCTCTGGACGATTACCCTAATGACATTGAAGTAAACAAAACTGTCATGAGAACGACGGAGGATGATGAGGATTCGAGTGAAGATGACGAGTCGAAAGTGGACTGCGAGAGCTGTAAGATGGTATTCATAGTGAACACCTCCCTGAACATGGGGATTGGTAAATTGGCTGCGCAGGTGCTTCCCCCCTTTTTCTGTTTTGTTAACAAATTTGAACTTGCGTCTTATTTACTTCTGGCCATTTCAGGTTGCGCATGCGTCTTTGGGTTTATATAGAACTCTGTTACATGACAAAACCGCATCCGAGGAATTGGGCTCCTGGGAAGAATTCGGGTAACATTCACAAAAGCATTGTGCTTCTTTTTATTATTATAGAACAATGAATTCGTAGGGAGAAGAAGATTGTTTTGAAAGGCCTGAGCGACGTCCATCTACAGGAGTTGCAGAAGCAAGCGGCTGAGAAACACATTCATTCTTATCTAGTACGAGATGCAGGTCGGACACAAATTCCTGCAGGATCCGTGACGGTTTTAGGCTTGTTCGGAGAGGAGAACGTCATTAACAGTGTGTCAGGAAAGTTAGGCTTATTATAGTTTACATAATATATTCTAATAAATAGCACGTAATATATTCTTTGTTTTAATAATAGCATCAGACGAAAATTCATTACGGATGGTTGTTACATAGGAAATAACAGAGATGTGAACGATCATTTATCATCACTCACTATGTAGTTGTGATGATTCATCATTCAGATCTGTGCTAAAGCGTTTAGTGGATGTAGAGAAGAATGAGATTATGATTTTTTATTATGTACTCGAAACTGAATTAATGTTACTTCAACTAATAATATATCTTTCTTACTTACTAGCAGAACTAATTTCTTATTATATTTTTCGAATATTTCATCGATGTAATCGTTTTTATTTTTTAAATAATGTTCCAGATTGAAGTCGAGCGATATCATGTGTGTATTATGCATTTTCCTTTTTCGATGCCTAGCTAAAGTGAAATATGCCCAAAATGTGATAAATTATTTACATTTCCTTTGTAAGATCATTAATTGAAATAAATTTAAACACATATAATTACGTAAATACGTTGTAATTATTTACCACCGCTTTTCCAATTCGGTCTTTTTTTTTTTAATTTGCTTGAACTATTTTAGAGAAAAGTTTTTGTCTTTGCTGTTATTTAATAAATAAACAAAATATGAAATTTAAATACTCGTTCACAGCGTTCTTTATATTTTTCCTGCTTTCCTTATTGATAGTTTATTCATTTATTATTATTCACAGTAGTTGTTTTAGTTCCAGTGAAAATAAAAAAAAGTAAACCTTTGCCAGTTATTACTGATGGTGTCAAACAAACGTAAAAGTATGCAAGTACTCACACCATGAACATCAACAGATTGATTTCTCACACACTGAAATTGCATTCGCTATAGGAAAATTAGTTTTCAGAAAATTTTCAAACCACCTGCATCGAAACATCAAATAATTAAAAAATATGGACGGTATTAATGATGTTTTATATTTTAAGGTTTATGTTTGAATCTTGTCTGATCAATTCTCCTCTGGGATTTCAAATATTCCTGTAGTTTTCGGTTTTATTTTTGTGAACTTGGAATTGTAGAAACAATTGAGCAAATTTAAATGTCCCTATTTTCACACCTCACTCCCTAAAGATTATTTTTCATCATATTTTATTATGCAAAACTTCAAATTGATATATTTTGATAAAAATTTCCATCAAAATTAAAAAAACACGGGTTTGTGACAGTGGAAACGTTTATGTGTTCATCAAATTCCTATAAAATGCGTCGATATTGATTTGATAGTGTGATATATTTTACATAAATAATAAATAAATATAATTATAAGTAATATTAGACATTTAATAAATAATAAATTTAATATTGTTAACCATAATAGCAGTTGATTCTTCTCCGAAAAAAATTGTAAGTCTTTAATCTATAACCGGTTATAAATAAGAAACTTAAAATATTGTTACGTCTTTAGCGTTCGTTTTATTTTGTTTTAAAACAAACGTGAGCATATAAATCCGAAAGGAACCAGCTCGTAGTATCAATTCCTTCTCTTCGGACGGCCTGAATGAATCCATTAACAAACAAGTGTGATCTCATGAAAGTCATAAAAAAAATGTTCGTGTCGCATTGGTTGTTGTGATTAGCGCGCAACTAATATTGCGAAGAAAGGCGATGCACCCCGTCATGCTCCCCTATACTATGCCAACGCCTGTTTTAAAGTAATACTCGATGAAGCTAAAACTAATTTATTAACGTCTGTTTTATTTAATACACAATTTTAAACTAATTTATCTTAACAATTGCCGAGCTATTAATGTTATAAACTCGAACTATCGATGACTTCCCTGATTATCCGCACGCGTCTTTTTATAGCCGGGTTGTTTTTCTCGGAGCTTCTAGTCTGGAGACATTCTCGCCGGATGAATGTCGCGTCGGTTGAACTTTCGAGAGCGTCTTGCCGTCTGCGGAGTTCCCGGAAAATTCCGTCTGGGAAATAGACAGAATGTCGCGGAAACTTCGGGATTATGACGCGTCGGGCTACGGCTGGCCAATTAATGTTGATCAATCATCACAATATGGATGATTTTGGTGGAAATTTTAATCAAATTATTGACAGTGGTGGAATATCAGCTTAAAACTCTAACAATAAACGTCATAATTCCTGCAGAGTTTTAATTTTCATTCAAAAACGACCAGAAAATCCTTTCATATTCCCTATTATTGCGAGAATAATACGCAAATTTTATTAGGTACCGTCCAAAGTTTTAATTTAATTATAAGCTAATGCGGCCAGTAAATGAGTGAGATCAGAAGTGGGATGCAGAGAATATAGTTATGTTGGTTTGTATTTACGTGGTTACTGCTTGATGTGTACGTAATTGTCCAAATATTTCTTATAATATTTAGTTTTTTTTTTTAGATGCATCTTAAATAACGCAACTTTGGGAGAAACCTAAAACTCAAGGGAAAAATTCCATTCAGGTATTATAATAATTGTCCGATACAACGATTAATCTCTTCCAGGAAAACCAGAAAATAAGTCTTATTAAATACTTTAAAATGTTATTACTTTAAATAAATTAATTAAAAAATTATTTAAACGTTAATCGTTCAATAAACTTTTTAATTTATTTATTTTTTTGAGAACTTGAAAAGTGGAGAAACATCATCAATCGTGTTTAGTTGATATTCTTGTTTTGTTCTTATTTTTCAGATTTTTTAATTAATATTGGAAAAACAGAAACAAAATCACAAAAGGAAATTAAATTCCTACAAAAATGTAATTTGTTTTTTTTTAAAACAAACAGTAACAGCTTATATAATTTATTTTTTAAACTAATTACTTATTCAGTAAATTAATTTTTTTATTAAAATTACAAAAATTAAACTTCGCTATTTCTAATTGCCGCAGTTAACTGTTGTATTTTATTCGACGTTTTGCCGTGAGGTTGAAGGCTTTATCAAGACAGTTCAGTCTCGTGCACAGTTTTTTCGAATAATTTTTACCAGACAAAAAACTGTTTCCTATTAATTTTTTTTTTGTCGAAAAATATGACAAAATATGTCCAGTGCTTCGTTTTGATTGACTTTTATTTTTTTTTTAATTTATGCTTTTAATTTTTCCTGCAATTTTTAATTTTAATTTTTGTTAAACGGAGTTAGGTTGTGATCAGTTGGCTTGATTGACCTTCATTTGATTTTTATTTTTTAAAAACATCAACTTTTAATTTTTGATCTCTTTCTCGTATTAGGTTGATGTTAGTTGGGTTGGATCGATCTTGAGATTTTTTGAGGTTAAATTTTAAACTATGTATAAATTTTAACAATTTTTTTACTTTTAATTTTTTTAAATATTAATTTCCTTTGCTTGTTTAGAAATGTAGAATAGAATATGATACAATAAGTTGGGTGAGTTTAGTTGACCTTGAGTTTTGTCGATGTTCATTTTAACACAAGTATAAATTTCATTATTTGTTTTTTATTTTTTATTTTTTAAATGTTCGTTTTAATTTTTTTTTGGCTTGGGTTGAATGGAGTTAGCCTGAGTGTAGTTAGCTTGCATTGACGTTGAAAATCTTTTCTTATTTAACTTTTTTACTTTAATTTTTCCTATTATTTTTAATAATAATAATAACAAATTTATTTGTCTTTTCTCAGTATACATACGAAGACATATTTAAAAAAAAATTAAAATCAGAAAAGCAAAACTGAGTTTTTTAAATTTTGATTTAATTTATCACTTAAATTTAATTTAAAGCTTCTTTGCTTTGGTTGAATAGAATCGAATTCAGTTGTTGGGTCGAGTTTGGTTGACATCGTCATTGGTCGTCCTTAGCTGTAATCCTTTTTTAATTTTAATAGTTCTAATTGTTTGCATTTTTTAATTTTTGCTTTACTTGAATACAGTTTGAGTTCAGTTGAGTTGGGTTGACCTTGAGATCTGCCAGGCTTCACTTTTTTAACATTGTTTTTACTTTCAATCTCTTTTTCTTAATTTCTTGCTTGGGTTGAACGGAATTAGGTTGGTCTGGGCGGACATTGAAATTTCCTTTAATATTTTTTGTCTGCTTCAATTTTTTTAAATTTTATTTCTTTTATTGTTTTTTATTTGAATTTCTTTGCTGGGGTTAAATTAAGTTGAGTTCAGTTGTTGGATCGAGTTTGGTTGACCTTGAGATTGAGCTACGCTTTTAATAGTTTTTTTTAATGAACATATTTTAGCGCCCCTCTTGCATCGGGCGGCGCCCTCATGCTTTGCTTACGTCCTTCCGCCGGCCCTGTATCTCACTTATCCTGTCAAGATGCGAAGTCGATTAAATTAGGAAAAGTTGCATATTTTCATACTAATTCATAAACTGAAGAGCAACTTAACTTATTCCTTTTGACTTTAAAGATATTGAGAAAAAAACAAAAAAAAATTCATTTTCGTTTTTATTTTTTAAATCGAAAGCCCATGAAGCCAGACATTTGAAAGCTAAACATCATTAAGGCACTTTTTGGCGGAGAATCTAAATCTGTCAGTTGTCAAAACTATCAAGATACGATTGTCAACTTTTTTTCTTCTTGCGGGCGCGGCGCCTTATTGGATTATTATATTTCTAACTGAAGATTTTTTTCTCCGATTCTGACAACGTGTCACATATTAATTAATTTTAATGGTTTCTTATACTTTTTGATCGAAATTTAATTTTTTTTTAATTTTTCCTAAGAGCGCTGTGGAAACAATCAAGATTTTGACTTATGGCTCAAGCCAGACCAATTGAAAACGCAGAAGAAATTCTACAAGCTTCCTTAAATCGAACGCCCTGTATATTATTACTACTATATACATATATACTACGTATATAATAAATATAATAATATAATAAAACTAATAATGTAGAAGGTGTCTATAAAATAATTTCTATTTATTTATTTTTTATTTTTGGTTTTAAAAAAAAAAAAAAATTATAAAAGAAGTCGCAGAAATTATTTCAGCACTGCTACAGGTAATCACATTTTGGTTTGAAATAAAATAACATTAAACAACATTTTACTATTAACATATTAAATCGATTCAGACATTTTCTAGAAAATTAATTTTTAAAATAGAAACGAAGAATGGAAGAATTGAACTTGAAAAATTAACGTCAAACATGTTAAAAGCGTCATTGATTTTTCTCTACGCAATCTGTAAATCTTTTTAACATCTTTCAGTATAAAAGGATCATTATTCAAGTTTTCTATTTTTAAATTTTAAAATTAAAAAAAAATAAATAAAACATAAAATAGGAATTATTTTATAGACACCATCTAGATTATTCATTTAATTACATACGTAGTCCCAGTAGAATTTAATTTAGAAAGTCGTAATAACATACAGGATGTTCCATTAAAATAAAAAAAAAAACATTAGTTTATATCTCGTTTATCCGACCATCAATTGTTTTTCTAGGAGCACACAAAGAAATAGATTAGGAAAGTGGGCGTTATGGTTGAAACGGAATCTATTGCACTGCAAAAATGCATGGGTTAGGTTAAATAAACTGAAAATACTCACTCTATAGAGAGTTCCTGTGAAAACTTTTGTTTATAACCGAAACTTATGGTTAAAACCTTCAATAAAATTATTTCAGTTGGCTTATTTTACGTAAATAGTTAATTTATTTGTTCTTAAATATTTGTACAAAATGTATGTCTGAACTACTTAAGTACAGTCGCCTGTCAACAACGTTAACAAACATAATCTAAGAGAATAAAATAAAAATATTTGGGTGAAAATGTATGTGAGAAAGCACGTAATGAATTTGTGAAGTATTTTTCAAAGGAAAAATATAACATGCTAACTTATAGTAGTGTGAGTTCTCGTCGTCTGAATATTTTTCAATGTTAGGTTATGTTTAGGTTAACCCCGGCGTTATAGCAGGAATAATGTACGACATGTATGCGACTTATTAAAGAAAGATACTAAACGACTCAGCTCCGCCTTCTGTGACGTTTAGCAAACAAGCCATCCATGACACCATAAACAAAAAAAAAATTTCAACTGCATTAACAGTTAATCCATTTTTACATTATTTGTAGTTTTATGAGTTCCCTAATGGCACTAGATATTTATTTTATTAAATCTAATTACCTGTATTATTTATTCTAATAACAGATTTTTGAGGAAAACAACTGAATTTTCTTTTGTTTCTATCGTCATAGATAGCTTGATAGGACGGCAAAATAACGAAAATTAGTATCTTTGTTATTTATAAAAATAATTATATGGAACTTTATATTTTTGAAAACCTCATTAAACAAGCAATTTATTTCTGTCATTACCAACTACGGTTTCCATTTAAAATTAGAAAGTTATGGTCTTTTTCGCAGAACTGGCGCAGTTTTTACAAAAGACAATAACGTCAGCGAAATCTACATTAATTTCTGAATAAAATAGTTTTTGAATTTTCAAAATATCTTGTCAAACAACTGAGATATTATGAAAAATAATTTTTTGGAAAAATTCGTTTTTGGCCGATATTTCCCGAACGAAGCGAAATAGCTAACTTTTTGTTTTTTGCACTGAGTTTTTCTCGAAAAAGTAGCATTGGGTCGCCAAAACGGTTCTCTTCTATTCTTATAAATAACTGATATAAACATTGTCAAACCATCAAAAATGGTCCACTCTGTACATTAAAAAAAAGAAAAACTAAAAGATTACGCCTTCCTGTTTAAATCTACTATTTTTTATTTTGTGTTTTTTTTTTTAATGTTATGTATTTATTACTTCTTATTCTTATTCTATTATAATTGACTATTCCAAGAGAATTATTACCATAGTATGCGTGGCAGCGAGGCGAACTATCATTATGGGTAAAATATGATGTAATGTTACTTTGTTGTTTAACATCGTGACCAACAAATTATGTTGGTATGTTTTGAAGGGAATAAATCGCTTGAAGTTGTTTCCTTCTTCTTCTTTTTTTTTTAATTTAGTTTTGTCCATTAATGTAAAAGAAGATCTGTTTTTAATTGGCTTTGATACGCTATCTCGTCCAGTTGACGGCGAGCGTTTCAGTTAATATAAAACAGATTAGTAATTAATGTAATTGAAACATTGAAATCGGCGGGCAGCCCTTTGGCGCATGTGTGTTCGGCGTTCGGTGGCAAGCCGGTGCGGTAGTATTGTCACTGTTGACAGTTTGTACTCTAACACTAATCGTGTACTTTGGGTGTGTACATGCGAACGTTACCCAACGACCTGATTATTTACGTGAGGTGAAAAACGTGTTGCGATGGTATTTTAAGTGTTGCGGTGGATGAATTTCGCAGCGGAACGCACTTTATCGCCGGGAATTAATAAAGAAATATCCGCACTGCAGCCATATTACTGTTTTCCCGGTTCACTGATGGTTGTACGCCTAGATCGTAGGCAACCCAGATAACTGTGCGTTATTTTATTTGCATAATCCGTGGGACCCGCCTTACCCACTTAATCGGGACACAAGGATCCCGGCGTCGACGACACCCCTCATGCTGCTTCTTCTTCTTCCTATGTCCGGAGTAAGCAGAGGCGCGCGTGATTTGTTTGTAGTTTTGAAGATTTTCGAGCAGACAGCATGATTTATTGACCGTTCTTTTATGTTTAATTACTTTACACGTTAAGCCATGGCCGATGAAGAGGTGCTTTTCGACGACGTTTATGATTTGGACGAAGAAATTGGAAGGTGGGTGTAACATTTCTTTCCCGTGTTGTTTTTCTTATCAGAAAAAAAAAATATTCCTCCTTGTAAATTAAACATTTCCACCCAAAACAAACTCCGCTTATCTTAGTAATTAACATCTATACGCACGCCTATCGTTTATTAAATTAATAAATTCAGCGACGAAACAGCCGAGAAAAAATTAATATTCATATTTACGTTAATCATTATCATTATAGCGAATAAGTGGAAGTTGGAAGAAGTGTGTTTAGATTTGCCCGAGGTTTTAATTTTTTTTAAGTTAAAATAAAAATTACCACAGAATGTCTGTCGAATGAATAAAATAAAAATTCTTGAATTTACAAATTTTGAGGGCGTGAGACGTCGCCTTTTATTAAATAAACTAAAAATCATGCTCACCAAGTGAAGGATATTTCCATTAAAATAAAATCCGTTTGTTTGGATTTGTGTTGTGGTACTTGTAGCTTTTCAATCGTCCCAAAATACACGTTTCATTGACAGATTCCTCAAGATTAAAAAAACGAATGTTAGATATTTAATTATTCTTATTATTTTTTGATTGTCAAAAAAGTTGCCAACGTTTAGGAACTTCGGAGATGTCACAGACAATTACAGTTTCCTGTAATTTTTCCTTTTCCGAAATGGTACTACTGTTTAAATATGACTAAATAGGTGACACTTAAGTCCGCCTTTATGCCCGTTTACACCACTTTCACTTAAAATTTTAAGTCTTACTTATTAAGTGGTTAAGGGCCATTTGCACCACTTTCAGTTAAAATTTAAGCTCCACTTAACTCCATAGAAATAATTATTGTTACAAACGTTTCTATGGAGTTAAGTGGACCTTAAATTTTAACTGAAAGTGGTGCAAATGGCCCTAAGTGACATTTTCTGTTATGGAAAAAGTGTCACTTAACCATTTAAGTGGGACTTAAAGTTTTAAGTGAAAGTGGTGCAAACGGGCATTAAACTTATAAAACGAAACTTAAACAAACTTAAACCCCGATTAAGAAACAGGCTCTTAAAAATTTTGACAGCTTTCAGATTTGACAAACTCGAAACTTTTAATAAAAATCTGTGAAGTCGTATTTAAACGGTACCACTTTAAGAGAAAGAAAAATTACAGGAAACTGTAATTGTCTGCTATTTTTTTGGCTTTCGTAATACGTACAGTCGCGATCAAGTTAATCGAGACCGATTGACAGTTCCGTAACCCTTATTACAAGCGTCAATAAGAGCGGAGTTAGCTTGAAGCCGTCTCGATTAGGATGATCGCGACTGTACTACAGACAAACTTCTGGCCTAATAAATAAAAATAAAATTGGAATTTTTGAATTAAAAAATTATTAATAACACAGCTTTTAACCTTTAACCGTTCGCTATTAAAATTGGGAAGAACACACTCAACGTTTCACTATCGGTTGATAGCTTCGTCAAGCGATAGTGAAACGTTGAGTATTCTTTTTTCCAATTTTAATAGTGTCCGGTTAAAGGTTAAAAATTATTTTCTTACATATTTCATCGGACAAGAGTCGATTTCAATAATTAAAAAAAAAAAAATTATTTTTAAATTATGAAATAAATTAGCGTGCTCACTAAATTGGGGATATTTGCATTAAGATCCTCCAGAATGCAAAATAATTTGTATTGAGTTGATTTGTGTTAGTTAGAATTTCCGTACCTACTTGTAACTTTTAAGTCGTCCTTGAAATCCACGTTTCGCTGAGCTCTTTCTCAAAAATTAAGTAGTTATTGATAGGATTTAATTTTTATTTTTCCGTTTTCAACAAGCTATTTCATTGTCTAGATACAGCGAAACGTTGCGTCGATTAAATTTACGATAGGTCTTGTCCCTCCAGACGTCAGACCTAAATTGCAACGTCGCGGAACTAACCTCACTTTACTAATCAAGCCTTTTGCGTCCTATTTTGGTTTTTGTTTAATGATCCTTTCTGGTTTCATGTGATAAGGAGAAATTATTTTAGTGCAAGTAGCGAATAAAATCCGGGAATGTTCTTAATTACGAACTTAATTTTAATTATCTTAGTAAGGCGCAATTGAAGCTGCGAAAATAAAATTTACAATTGAGGTAACTGCTTAATTTTTTTTTAAACATGTACTAAAATCTATGGGCGCGTTCAGAGATGCTCAGCGGCTGAGTTGCTTAGTTAGCAATCGTTTATAATTGGCTCATATTAACGTAATAGCCAATCACAATTGACTGCTGAGTAAGCAACTCAGCCGCTGAGCGTCCGCTGAACGCGCCCATTGTGAATAGGTAAAACAGCGACATCCTACGATCGCTTTTTGACTTGACATTTCTGATGAAGCCCCAAACAGTGCTGAAACATCATTGTATTAAGAATCATTCAACAAGCTAAAATAATGCAGCAACACTTACCTATTAATTATTATTAACATAAGACAGTTTTGCGACGTTGCAATTCAGATTTAGCTAACGTTGAGTTCTATTCGAATAATTACTCAATAATTCAATCCCCATTAAAAAACTCAAGAAAGAACGAAAAATGCCCTGGCACGCACGATTTTTATTATATTTTTGTTAATGTTATTTTTTAAGAAATCCATCCAATAACATTTCAAAAAATTCAATTGCTTTACTTTTAAAAGTGGGGGGGGGGGGGTTAAATGTCGACGTTTCGCTGTGCGTCTGACAGCTTCCTCAGGATAACTTTAAAGATGCTGACAAACACACAGCGAAACGTCAATATTTAATTCAATTTTTCGAAGTGTCCGTACGTGTAAAAATTAATAATAAATACGTTGTTTATAGTAATTTTCATCCGACAAAAAAGTGCTTCAATTATGAAGTATTACTTAAAAACATAATAGTAAATAAATAAATAATTGAAAGATTTATTTAAATTGCTCCTTTTTTTTTGGTTGGCAGCTGTCTCAACGTAAGTGAAATGTTATCTTGTAGTATTAAACTTGTGTCTATTAAAAACAGAATGAAGTTGAAGATGATAATGAAGAAACGAAACGATTCACTTAATTTTAGCCGAATTTTTCGATGCAGAAACAAAAAGTCACTCAATTTTAAACAGCCGATATATAAATTTTTTTGTTCATTTTCTTTGCTTTATTATTTTATTTCCTTGAATCTTTTTTGATTTCATCTAAAAAAAAATCTGTAATACTTTTTTTTTAATTTACCGTTTCTTTTCTTTTTCCTTTCTGAGCTTTCTCTGGATTGAATTTAAGTGACTCTTTAATTTAATTAATGTTTAGCACTTGTAAACAGCTGTCTGCCTTTTTTATGATGCAAGTTAACTATCGATAAAATGCACTTATTTTTCAAATGAGGAAAAGTTGACACAAATGCAAATGGAAAAGGGAGAAAATATTCTTTCAGATGTAACTGTTTGAGTTGGCAATTACAAATTAAGAGCATTTTCTTATTCAACTATTTGCAGCACTGCGCCCGCATAAGCTTCGTTGATTTTTTGACAGATACTTGCCCCGGCGACAAAATTGTAGGTTATGTCCGACGTTTATTTTCAATTTAAGTCAATTCAATTTAGTTCACTTCATTTATTTTTCACATGAATACATGTATAGGTATTGTCAAGTAACAAGCCTAATTCAGAGTCCGCATATTAGTGTAAATGTTTTGAAATTGAAGTGTCTAATGACTTCTGTCAATCATGACAGCTGTCAGTGTGAAGTCGTTAACAACCGGAAGTTACTCCAGTTATACCATTTGATAATAAAATTCGGCATTGCCAACTCAAACAGTCATTCTTGATGACTTTGTACATACAAGTTATACCACGTGGCCGTAAATGATTGAAGCGGAGTACGTTTGGAACTGAGGAGAAATTGGCAATACTTACTACTTCTCATAATTTTTGTGCTTCGTTATTTCCACGAAATCGCTTGCTTAAGTTTTTAGGATATAGCTGACATTTTTATGGCGGAATTAATCAATACTATAAATATTGGTAAAAATAAAGACCTCTTATTACAATTTTGGAGCAGGGCGCCAACTTAAACATTGAAAAGTGTTGCCGGTCAAATAATCAAAACAATCTCACTCATAGATAATAATCACTCGGTATTATTAAAATGGCAGGCTAAATTTCAATCAAAAGAAAATTAACAAATGATTATGTCTTTTGGAAACACAGATCTGGCAAAATAAAAAAAGCGTATTAAATAAGATCGACATAAAAAAATTAAATTTTAAATTTTTTAATCTGTAACCGGACACAGTATAAATGGAAAAGCACTCAACGTTTCGCTGTCGATTGATAGCTTCGTCAATTTTCATCGGACAAGAGTCAACTGCTATTAAACCGTTTATAGCTATAGTGAAGCTTCAATTTCTTAAATAAATTAATTAAGTTTAAAAAAGAAACTAATTCTTTCCGAGAAATCTCGTTGAAAAATCAAATAAAATCATAGTTTGACTGCGCTGCACTGTAACATGTGGCGAAATATACAGGTCGTTGTTGTAAAATTAGACAGTGCCCTTGCAACAGGCAGAAAGCCGACAGGTCCGCAGTTCTCTTAGAATGCCTGTGATCGCAGTTTGATTCAACGACCGGTATAATTTTTAAATTTTTAATTTTATTTTTTCTGTATTATAAATAACAGTTGTCTTTAACTCTTAGTTTAGCTTGAAATTATTTCATTGGCGTAAAAAAATCATTTTTTTTTGGTAAAATCTCAAAAAATTTTCACAATTTTTTTTCTATATTCCTTCCCCCCAGTCCTTCGAAATTAAGGTTGCTTCGAATTTTCTAAATAAGGTTTTACAACTTTGAAAAACATTTTGATTTATTAATTAGGAGGACGTTATTATATTATGGCTTACTGAGCTCTAGATAATCCCTCGAAGTTGTGTCGTTATCACTTGAAAATCACTCGCGTAAGTAGTTTATATATAATTCCAAGGTTCGTTATTAATTAATTATTAAATAGGAGTAGCATTTATTGAATTAAAAAAAAAATATGTGTGTGTTAACCAGGTCAAGCTTCATTGCTTTTCATACACTGGTATTTATGAAAATATGGCACGTAATTCTTTTATTCGGAGAACATATCAGTATGAGTGAAATTTCGCTAGATATACTCGGAATGAATATTAAACGAGTATATTTAGGAATAGCTGTGTATAGTGCTTTTCGATATAATTGAAAGTCATGAAATAAACGACGTCATAAAATAGATTGTGTTCGGATGTTCGGAAAAATCCTAAAATCCGAAATTGTATTTTAAAACCTTTAAGAAATTATTAGCCGCATTGACTGCTTTATATGAAAGTAAACATTCCATGTTTAGATAACAGAATATTTAATGATTATGTAATGTGTAATGAATGTTCAATGCTCTAATTAATTTTTAATTCGTCATGATTATGACTTTGAAAAGCTTTTGGAAACGAGAGACCGATTTTAATGTTCTTAACATTATCAGGGATTATAAATCGCAGCCTATTTATAACCGTATTGACGATATTTTCGATTATATTGAAATGCACTATAATATGAGCCTGTTATGACTGCGCTAGGGATCTTCTCTGTGAAAAGCGGGAAAGGCAGAAAAAGAAAAATGTTTATAGTGATATCTATTTTTACTTTGAGTATCCTTTTTATATCTAGGATGTCCCTGTTGGGTTTACGTCTCGGTCAAAAACAAACACTCCGGAACGTAGTTTCTTAAATAAATTCTTGTGCAAACTGCACCAAGTCGTATCGATAAAGTCATCTTTTTATTACCCTCTAACCTTGTTTATTAGGAAAACTTAAAAACATCTCAACAGTCCTTATGTTAGGAAGATACCAACATAACGGAATTAAATAACACATAGAAATAATTATGTATTATGAAAATTGCAGCAAAACAAAGGAAAAATTGAGTGTCTTTCAAAAAATGTGCTACAGATGGATTTTTTCTTATCGATTTTTAGACGAAGAGGAATAGTATATTCGAAAAGGTTTTTCATTAAACAGATTTTGTCTTGGAAATGATTTAAAAAAAGCGATCATTAATGTATGAATGATGAATGCTAGAAGAAAGCACAAAGTTTCGGAACGCACTGAAAGAATCACTCCGAACCAAATGAAGTAATCGAGAAATAAGAACGAATCTCGTGTTTTCCTTTTCATATTCATATTTTATTTTGAGCGGACACTTTAATCCCTCAGCATTTCCTAAAATGTAGGGCGTATAAAGTGTCGTTCACAATAAATTGTGATTTTTTTGTTCAATTTTTCAGATAGGAGGCTGTAATTTAATATTTAGCTACGACTTTTAATTGTGAACGACTTATTCTTATGACATTTTTCTGTGTCTGGTAAAATAAGGGCACTTTACTCTTAAGCAGTCTTCATTTCTCGGTGTCCACGCTGTATACCGTTCAAGATAAATTGCATGTACCATTTCCCAATTTGATCTGAAGCGATGGGGAAGCGTTCTGCCTCAATACATTTTTATAAAAGTTGATAATAAAAAAGAAATCCGTTTGTACCACTTTTTTTGAAAGACACTGTACATTTACAATGTACAATCTGTGAATTTCTGTTTTGTTTTAATATCGTGGTTGTTACATCAACAAAATAAATAACATCCTAATGAAAATGTTTGTTTATTTCCGTTCTTTATTAGAATCGCATATAAATTATTATTCAGTATAATCAGGAGGTATAAACTGTAAAATCAGTACGAAAACAATGGTCAATCATTCTAAAATATTAGCCTACAAATTATAAATTTAAATGTCGACGGTGTACGTTTAAAACACGGACGGTAGATTAATCACTCATTTAAAATTAAAATGAGCTGCAGCGAAATGTTAATGAAGGAGGGCACAAAATGCAATAAACAACCAAAAATGGTTAAAGTGAAATTAGTTTGAACTATTTATTTAATTCGAAATTACACCGACAGAAGCTACTGAATATTGAAATTGTGAATTTTGATCATATTGGCAGCCAAACAGAAATGAGAACACTTCAAAAACCTGTTTGTTCATTCAACTACAATCCAGAAGGACTTTCTGGACCACGACGACGTAGTTTCATTGGTTCGATTCAGAATCTAAATTGTTGGAAATGAATAAAAAGGAATTAGTTTCTACTGAGTTTCATAAAATTGCTAGAAATGCTTTAAATAATTCCCTGAATACTGTCAAATTAAAAAATAATCATAATATTGATTCTCTCTCTGTCTTCTTTAATATTCACAATAATTTAATTTAGTGTGTGACAATAAGAAACTAATTTTCATAATATTCCCCCCCCCCTCCCTCACCTAATTGCTACATGACAAACAAAACATGTTTTTTTTGTGCTAGGATGTGACTCTCAGATTTGATTCTCTTTAATCTAGGTCTCGCGGGTGTCCTATCTGCGTATCTTTATTCTATGTTCCCCACATTTTTATTGAAGTTATGTTATGGCGTTTTTCTTTTTTTAATCTAGGCTTCATGGATGTCCTATCTATTTTTATTTATTCTATATTTTCCACAGTTTGAAGTTCTGGCGTTTTCGACTGGCTGTTCTGGAGTGCGCTCTCAGAGTTCTCAGAGTATTTCCATCTTATTTTAACGTCATATAATAAGAAAGGATGGAGATACTTTCAGAATGCTCTGGCGCAACAACTCGAAAACGCCATTCGATTGATGATTGACGCTAGAATGATGATTGGCTGGAAAGTCGTTTCAGAAGAAAACTGTAAAGTTGCTTTTCCTGCTTTGGATATTTGGAGAATTAGCTATTAAAAAGGGGGCACGGATGTGTTAGTTGTTAAGAAATATGAGGACAAGATAACCTTAAAAACCAAACAAACAGAAATTGTTGATTGAGCTAATAATAATAATCGGTTGATAATACCGAAAAATAAAGAAACGACATAAATTTTCCTTAATTCGCTTATTTAAAACAAAAATAAAAACAATTGTCAGAGAAATCTAAATATTATTAAAAACCACAAAAAATGTGTATTACAGGTTACAGTCGAAAGCAAAAAAAAAATAATAGTATAGTTACAGTTTCCTGTCATTTTTCTTTTTCCAAAATGTATTTAAATGTGATTTCAAAATTTTTACAGAAATCTTCAGCTTGTCGAATTTAAAAGCTTTCAAAATTTTGAAGCGTCATATGTGAAGTCATATTTAAACAGCACAGGACAAAGAAAAATTACAGGAAACAATTGTGGACTATTTTTTGCCTTCGACTGGCATTTACTGCGATTTTTTTTTTACAATAATTAATTAAAATTATTTTTTTAAATTAAAATTAATTCCAAAAATCTATAATTTTTAAATTCAATTGAATTGAATTCAATGAATAAAATGTGATTGATATTAAATTAAAAAAAAAAGATTTGAAAAAGTAAAATTTTTCCGTCAATTATTATGTAAGTTTCCCTTTTTACTAAAAAAATCCCTGAAAAAGGGGAAATTCCCTGTAAGTTGGCAACACTGCTTAGCATGGCGGTAATTTCCTATATTGAATAAAAAACAGGAACGTTTTTTTTTTAATTAAAAAACATTTGATTACGATTCCACGGACATTCCATAAAATCGAATTAAATAATTTTTTTTTAGAAACGCAAGAAATTGTTGCAAGTCAACTTTGATTGAAATTTTAGGTTAAGATTTGGCCGCGGGATATCGCGCCTTCAACTGTCATTTTTTTAGTAAATAGGTGTAATTTCTGCACCTAATCATGAATGTCCTCTCTAATGGACACTGGTTTCTTCACTCATGGATAAGGGACGTTAAAACCAAAGAGCAAATAGAAATAAATGACAGGTTTGTTCTTACATCAGCTTTTTATAAACTTCGCGATGTTCAGGACGAAGACTCAGAGCATAAAGTTATACGAAAATGAGGGTTTCCATTTTATTTTCAGTAAAACGTTCCCTGACTTTTTCAGGTCTTCCTCGACTTTTCGTCAAGAAACTCACAAACTCACAGTTTACTGCAATTACCAAACTTTCCTAAATTTTACATGTTAAACGATTTTCCATTTCTTCCTGAAATAATAACCGTACAAGAATTTCTAATTTATTTTTCTTAAATTTTCATGTGTGTCAATGAAGAATGTTATTCGATTATCTTTAAAACTGATTAATTATTTAATTAACAATTAATTTTATTAACAATCCAGTTTGCGTAACAATTAGATTTCTTCAACGCCTTGATATAGGCAAACCAAGAAACTCAGTCGTTTGTATGGTTGCCTGCACAAACGGCGGTCAAAATATTTTTTTGTCAATAAACTTTCACAGTTGATTATTAAATGAAATTATGCAATTTTTCCAATTTTTAAGTGCTTAAACGATTTTCTAATTCTTCCTGATTTCAGAAACAGACGAAACAAAAATTACCACTGGCGAAATTTATTTTTTTAATGTTTAGTTCTTGATCCACTGAAACAGAAATTGTATACTAATGCATCTTACTGTACTAATGAAGAAAATTAATGAAGAAGAAGAAATTATGAATTGCCTACTCTGATTTTTTTAATAACAATTTTCCGAATTTCGTGAAACAAATTTGTACGCTGAGTGATGGAATAAAAATTTAATATAATTTCTGTGTATAGGATCTCAGTTTAGATCACAGGAAAGAGCATTTTAGAATTAAAAGTTCCTATTTCTAGCAGCATTTTTTTTCTTAATTCAAAACTAAAATGATGACTTTAATTATACTATTATATCCTGATGGATAGACAACTTTAAAAATTATAAACAATTAATTGTAGTGACATACCTGTTTGTTTAAGAAATAATAAATTAAGACTATCTCGGAAAAGAAGAACCATAGTATAGGAAACTCATCAAACACGGTCGTTTGTAGATTGCCTGCACTAAATACGAGTTTAAGAAAAGTCGCCTAACTTAATGCTGAACATTATTAAATTATTTTCAAAACAATTAATAATAAAATCAATAAGAAATTCCTATGCTAATTATTAAAGAAAATATTTAAAAAAAATATTGCATGTAAAAAATATAAAATCAATTAAAAAAAAATTAATTATTTTTTTTTCTCATATACAGAGTGACCGTATCGTGTCTGTGTATGAGTTAAAGATAACAATTTCAGAGTTTCATGAACGCGAATTCGCCCTTCGTATTCTCAGCCAAACTGATTTTTTTTCTTAATTAATTCGAAAAACAGAGAATCAAAGTTCCAGAGGAATTGTTTCGAGCGCCATCTCTTTGCCAAAAGAGAAAACCATACATATTCATTGAATTAAAAAAAAAAAGAAAAATCCGTCGCTGCCGTTCTTCTTAGTTCATCTTGGAATTTTATTAAAAGCTTTCAGAAATTGTTTTTTCTTATTAGCTTTCATTATTCTCAAGGAAAATAATAGGAGATTTAAAGGAGGCGTCACTTTTAACATTTAGAGCGCCATCTCTTAGCCAAAAAAATTAAAAAGAAAAGGAAAACATTTAGCATCTGCATCTCATCTAATTTTAGCCTTGAAAAATTTGATTATTTTTAATAACTTTGTAATTATCAAAGCTAAAAGAGGCATCAACATTCAGAGCGCCATCTGGCGGTCAAAAGAGAAAACTATAGTAATCGAATTAAAACGCTGAGGACCTTTCTTATCTCATCTTATAAGCGTGTTTTAAGATTGGTAAATTTTTTTTTTAATAAATGATTATCAGAGAAGAGAATTCAGAACACCTGTGTTGGACACTTTTTGCGCCGAACATACTATTTACTGCTGCCATCGAATTGTTGTTGAGTGGGAGGGGAAGGAGTGCAATGCGAGTAATAGGCGAGGCTTATACAGTCCGAGTATGCACTAAATTTTCGTACCGTTCACGGAACAAATGGCCTGAATTCTTTTCCCTGATGATTATATTTAAGGGAAACATAAGGATTTTCGACTCCCAGTCGACCACTAATAATTTCAACAATCCCCAACCTACCCCTGCAGCCCAGCCCCCTTCTAAGTTTCCATCGAATCCCCGATTTAAAGCAAGAAATAATGAGATAGAAATATTCTTATTATTTCTGAATAATATTTTTCTATTCACCAAAGGAAAACTGTCTGAAATTAGAACGAACAAACGTAACGAGTTATCATTTGCGAAGTCTCGATTATTTCAAGGAAAGAAATTAACTTGCAATTAAAAAGAAAAATTAAAACCAAGTTTTTAACTTGGATGTTTGTAAGAAATAAATTATTTTCTGCAGACGTTCTCGTTCGATTAATTTATGCAAACCGCGCTTTGTCTTTACAGTCACGTTTACAACAATACAAATCCACTGCATTCTTTAGGTCCTCAATCATTATTTACTGGCAACGTTTTAAAAATCGACAGAAATGCCACATGAAACGAATTTTTAATTAAACATAGAATTATTTGCAGGTCATTGAAGAACAGTACGAAAAGCAGTGGTCCAAAGACGTTTCCTTGAGGAATCTCGTAGGCTAGATTCTTTGATACTCGCGTAATTATTTTTTTTATTGGTTATGCAAATGAGATTGCTTATTAATAGTGCACTTTCTATTTATTTCTGTATTCAAGTGTCCTATTATGATAACAACAAAATCGTTCAGTATCGTCAACTTTTTTTTTTATAACTGCCTGAATATTCCTGTGTAGGTACTTTATTCATGTCGCTCTGAACTTCCTAACTAAATTTTCTGCCTGAAGTGTAGATAAATCTTGTTCTAAGTCTGAGAATATTTAAATTACGTAAACTTTCAATAACTATGCAAATACAAAAGGTGAAGTTTCAGTTCGGTGTACACGGATCGAATCCGGGTCTCGTAGTTGAACTTCCCCGAACTTTTTGCGGCCCGATTTAATTAATAATTATCACGATCAGGGGAAATACTATGATTGTTAAGATAATTTAAGTTACACCGCCGCCGAAAATGGGAGACGCCGGAAATAAAAGCAAGAATATTTTGTAAGTGTTTTTTTTTTGCGTGACGCAAATTGAATGAGAATCAACTCGGCATTATTCTAAATTATTCGTGGCTTCCTTCGCTTCCTCTTTTTTTTTTTACTGTGGCTCGGCAGTGAAAGTTTCAATAAATAAATAATTGGATTATTCGCAGGCTTCACAGATTTTCTTCTTTCTCTGCCTCTCTCTCTCTCTCTCCGTGGCATGAACAAATCCGGGGGTTTTGAATGTTTTAGAAGTTACACGCTGTCGCAATAAATTATTCTAGATCCATTTTTAAAAGAAATCTATTTCTGTTGATAAAAACTAAATTTTTAATTTCAATGTGCTATGTATGTATTATACAGGGTGTACCAGCGTTACGAGGAAGTATGAAAAAGGTATTTTAAGTTCTATCAAAGTTGTGCACGGTCGTATTCTGCATAATCTAAAATTCTTTTCAACTATACAGAGTGTTTCTTTCAAACTTTTTCAATGATGGAACCCCATATATTTTATTACATGTATCAATAGCACTTGAAGAGTTAATGAAAATGATCTTATAACTTATTGACCTATTTTCAGCAGTTTTCGAGTTATTTCGTGTTTTCAGTAAGAAACCATCCAAATCCAAACGCCTACCTGAAGGTCACTTTAAATGATAGCAGGTTGAAATCTGGAACAAACGCTTTGAAACATCTGTACTTTCAAGTCATTTACGAATTCGGAATCTCGGTATGCCATTAATAAAAATAGGTAGAGGTTGTTTCAAGAATTGTAAAATTGCTCGGTTATTTTAAACGGAACACCCTGTATATTATTACACGAGTGGATAACCCTTTCTATTGGCTTTCCAATGATACGACACTTAATAAATCTAAGTTTCATATCATTCGAGTTATTGTTAATTAATTAATTTATCGACTTATGGAGTAGATAGAGATCGCACAAATTGAGAAGAACCTGTCACGTGACCCATACCGCATAAGCTATGCGCAAGATTAGCTCCGCCCATAGGTCGTCTTCTACGTCGCACGTTAGCCTTTCTTTTTTCGCCCTTGTATAGGGATGTGCAGTAAAACGATTGAACAAATTTCATCATTTGCCGAAATTTTTCGAAACTGCCAAACGAGTGGAAATTTCTAGGTTTTTGAAGTTTCACTGAAATTTCCTTATTTTGTTTGGAAACTTCACTGAAATTTTCAAATGTCGATGGTTACGTTTTGAAAACAGAATACGGATGGGGAAGACCCGCGTTTGCCTCTCCATCCTCCGGTCAGAGGAATATGTGCTGCGGAGGGACGATTTTGATACTTGTTAAGCCTTTTGCAGTTAACAAATCGCGATAAAACACGTAGAATGCAGAAAATTGATGATTAAGTTGAATAAAAAACAAATGAATCTCCAGATCAAAAAAAAAAAAATATGAAAACAAAACACAACTGTAAAAAAAGCGTCAGTCCGTCAGTCAACAAAATGTGAAGAATTAATTTGATAAAAACAAATAAAAGTAATAATAAAAATAAGTAGAGCCGACGAAAATTTTGCAAATAAAAACGAATTCGTAGGAAACAAAAGAGAACTGTAAAAAGCAACCAATAAAATGCGAAAAAAATAATTCAATTGCCAAGAAAAAAATGCGAAAAACAAAAAAATAAAAGAAGAATGGATAGACAAAAAAATAAACGAAAAAACGGCGATTCTCCGGTCGAAAACTTTTGCTAGTCAGGAAACATTCTTATTAAAATTAAAATTATGAATTGTAAATCAATTTTATTGTCCTTTGCTTTTAATATGTTAACAGTGACATATCTTTTGATACGTGACAATAAAGCATTATTCTTTATGTAATCGTTGAAAATTCCGATTGATAAATAACGAGACCGAGGCATTAGATTTGCCTAATTTTGTTGAAAATTGAAAACATTGGAATTAGTCTTAGAATGGCCATAAAAATAAAGCAAAGACTAAAGTTAAGTGATTGAGAAAAAAATATTCCTAAGTCCTT
The DNA here is from genome assembly GCA_036172665.1 of Prosopocoilus inquinatus. NCBI lineage: Eukaryota > Metazoa > Arthropoda > Insecta > Coleoptera > Lucanidae > Prosopocoilus > Prosopocoilus inquinatus. The sequence goes on along the minus strand of CM069871.1, from coordinate 7,026,221 downwards.
CAGATTGAGATCATTTAATTGACAGTTTATTGAGGTTATTAGTTTTTATCTATTATACAGTCTTACTTATTTTCATTATTGTTGAAGCACATTATTATTATTTATACTATTTTTTTTTTGATTTTTTTGACATTTCATTGAAATTTCGTTTACTGTTTGTTTTTTTTATAATAATACAATTTTTTAACTTCAATCGAGAATCAACTCTATCCTTGAAAAAAATTATTTGCGGACCTATACTTACAAAGACTTTTTTGTTTCTCTTGGCGAGTAATATTCATGGTTATAATATCCGAAGGTTTTTTTTTTAAACACCCTGTATATTGTACGTTGTTTCTTTCATTTCTCTTCTGTTTCTGATTTTTTTGCAGGTAAATCTGTTTTTTTTATTTGCTCTATTTTTTAATATAATTCCAAATTGGCGTTTTGTTATTTGCTTTATTTTTTTTGTCTTATTATTCGTATGTCTTTGTACTTAGCTTGATTTTTTTGTTCCCTTCTGCTTCTATTTTTAGCAAAAAAAAAACACAAATGAGTAGTTCCCTTTGACAACAGCCAAATTTTAAACAAAAACAAATCATTAATTAATCACGTAAATGTAATTAATTTATGTGATTAATTAAAATTTAATTTAAAATTTTCCAGGGCAAGCTGAAACTCTCCTGGTGCCCCCTCCCCCCTCCTAACTACGGCCCTGCTTCATGCTTGGTGTTTTTTTGTAGCTGTTTCTTTAAGTTTTCTTTTGCTTCTATTTTTTTCCGCAGGTTAATTTGTTTTCTTCATTTGTTCTGATTATTGACATTCCAACTCGGTGATTTATTCTTTGCTTTTGTTTTTTTTTGCCTGTCTTCTTATCCACATACCTTTATTCTTTGCTTAAATTTTTTGCTTTGTTCCTTTCTGCTCTTATTTTCAGAAAACATAAATAAAACAGAAAAGAGTATTTCACCTTGACAACTGTCATATTAATTACATTTGTGTGATTTTGAAACTTGTTAAGCTTTTTGCAGTTAACAAATCGCGATTAAGTTGAATAAAAAACAAATGAATCTCTAGATAAAAAAAAAATATGAAAACAAAACATAACTGTAAAAAGGCGTCAGTCCATCAGTCAACAAAATGTGAAAAATTAATTTGCTAAAAACAAATAAAAGTAATAATAACAAAAATAAAACCGACGAAAATTTTGCAAATAAAAACAAATTCGTAGGAAACAAAAGAGAACTGTAAAAAGCAACCAATAAAATGCGAAAAAAATCATTCAATTGCTAAGAAAAAAATGCGAAAAACAAAAAAATAAAAGAATGGATTGACAAAAAATATACGAAAAAACGGCGATTCTCCGGTCGAAAACTTTTGCAAGTCAAGAAACATTCTTATTAAAATTAAAATTATGAACTGTAAATCAATTTTATTGTCCTTTGCTTTGAATGTGTTAATATTGATATATTTATTTGTCTTAATTTTATTATTTTTAGATAATTGTACTCGCCCAGATTGACAATGTCCATATCTTTTGATACGTGACAATAAAGCATTATTTTTTTATGTAATCGTTGAAAATTCCGATTGGCAAATAATGAGACCGAGGCATTAAATTTGCCTAATTTTGTTGACAGAAAATATTTGAATTAGTCTTAGAATTGCGATAAAAATAAAGCAAAGACTAAAGTTAAGCGACTGAGAAAAAAATATTCCTAAGTCCTTGAGATTGAGATCATTTAATTGACAGTTTATTGAGGTTATTGGTTTTTATCTATTTTATAGTCTTACTTATTTTTATTATTGTTGAAGCACATTATCATTATTTATACTATTTTTTTTTTGATTTTTTTGACATTTCATTGAAATTTCTTTTTACTCATTGTGAAATTTTAAAGAAATTTCATTCTTTTTACTTAATGAATAAATTCTTGTAAATTTCATTGCATTTTCAATACATTTTTAATTTCAATGTGTTATGTGTGTTACTTATTGTGAATTTTTAAAGGAATTTCATTCTTTTTCCGGATTGTTTTATATCAAGCATGAAAGAGACAATACAACTAATTTGAAGCCATAATATAATAAACATTTTTTGTTACAACCGACGCGATAGATGGAACTCAAATGGGTTACTTGAACCTTGAAAGATCAAAATTGGAAGCGCTTGATTCTTCTTGATTCTTTCGTATTTATAATGAAAAGACAAGGGGATTAATTTGAATCTAGTAAGAATCCCGTGGGAATGTCTTTTTTTGTTACAACCGACGCCGAAGATGGAACTCAAATGGGTTACTTGAACCTTGAAGAAACAAAGTTGGAAAAACGACTTGATGATTTGGACCAATTGGTTTAGCTCTAGAAGGAAAAGCAAGGGGATTAATTTGAATCCAGAAACAATCCCCTGTGGCTTAGTCATTTTATGTTTCAACCGACGTTAGAGGTGGAAACCAAACGGGTTATTCGAACCTTGAAGGACCAGAGTTGGAGAGACTTGATGATTTGAATGGATTCTTTTGTTTCTAGAATGAAAAGACGAGGTGAATTTGAATCCAGAAACAATCCCGTGAGGAAGTTTTTTTTTTTTTTTGCTACAACCGACCATCAAATATTTTTAATCATAGCTGACTTACAATTTTTTTTTACTACATCCAGGTGCAACCTCCTAAATTTCGTCCCCCCAAATAAATAATTTAAATAGAATAGGGAGGTATGTTGTTTTGTTTTTTAGTCTGTTTCTTCTTCCTCTTCTTCTTCTTGTTTTGCCCAGCAACCCGAACATTATTGTCTTATGGCATCACCATTCCCAACGATTTACTTTTAATCTTACGTTACGAGATTGCATAACTAGAGAGGGGAGAAGTCATTAAGTGATAAGAATTTTATGAAGGGATGTTTTTAATATGTAAACTCCCCCCACCCATGTAAACAAAGTTTAAAGAAGCCATAATTTTCGTCGATTAAAGATGAAAGAAGCCAAATATTTACAAAGTACCTGCACCATACATGCTTCTTCTTCTTCTTGTGTAATAAAACGTCTACCTTAAAGACGCCTGGTGTGTCCTATATACGTCGTGTACCCCTAAATTATGAATATTGTAGCCCAAGATGCGGGGTAATTGCATATATTATAACCACATTTAGCCCAGAATTCTCATCCGTTACGCTCCGGGCCAGACTTGATGTAATAACCTACAATACACTGTTCTATAACCTTCGACCGAGATGCAAATGGAGTCATAAAGTAGAGTTTATGCTTTATTTCCTCGCATCCTCATGGACTTATCAGGACCATAAAACCAAAAGTTATTAGATAAGATATCGCAGATACCGAGTACGTACCTACGACAACATCCACAGGTGTAATACACTTTTATGTTTTGGAGCGAAGACAAAATGGATCTGCATGTAGGAGTGCATGCGACGAAATTAAGAGACGCCCTCGCAATGTTATCTAAATTAAATTCCTTGTTGATTCCCTGACTACGCTTAGAACATGTAAGGTGATGGTAATTCGTTTAAACAAAGCAAGCGACAGAACATTCGTCTGTGCATCGGTATATGCAGGAAAATGTAAGATCAATGTACGAGAGAGATAGCTGAAGGGAGGCAAAACATCAATGTGCGAGAGAGAATAGTGTTTATGTCCCTGAGCATGACATAACATCTACCGCACGTCAAAGTATTTCTTACATTCGCGTGCTTGTAACTTATAATCCTGTATCGTGGTTTAAAGTAGGAGTAACAAAGAGGCAAATGTTAAATAGGGATTAAAAAATGAAAACACAGAAAGTATATGCTTTTAACAGATGTTAACTGACTATTCCTTAGAGTATCAAGAGTATCAGAATGTTGCACTGTTGTTGGATCAACTAATCACATTAAAAGCACTTTCGATTGGTGTTCACTCAGAGTATCTTCATCTTCTTTTATGACACAAGGTTAAAACAAGATGAAGATACTCCGAGTGGACTCCAATCGAAAGAAAACACAGAGTATCTTCATTTCGTTTTATTACACAAGGTTAAAACAAGATGAAGATACTCTGAGTGGACTCCAATCGAAAGAAAACACAGAGTATCTTCATTTCGTTTTATTACACAATGTTAAAACAAGATGAATATACTCTGAGTGGACTTCAATCGAAAGAAAACTCCGAGTATCTTCATTTCATTTTAGTATACAAGGTTAAAACAAGATGAAGATACTCTGAGTGGACTCCAATCGAAAGAAAACTCCGAGTATCTTCATTTCATTTTATTATACAAGGTTAAAACAAGATGAAGATACTCTGAGTGGACTTCAATCGAAAGAAAACTCCGAGTATCTTCATTTCATTTTATTATACAAGGTTAAAACAAGATGAATATACTCTGAGTGGACTCCAATCGAAAGAAAACTCAGAGTATCTTCATTTCGCTTTATTACATAAGGTTAAAACAAGATGAAAATACTAATCGTCTCTCTGAGTGGCGCGCATTTGTGTTAGTGCACCCTCCTCCCAGGCCTATCGAAATCGCTATTAAGTTTTTCTTTCCGTTCTTTCTGTTCTTAGGCAAATTTCTTGTAATCCTTATGCCTTTTGGCGTTTTCGATTCGACCAGCTGTACACTCAGAGTACCTCCTTCCATACCTTGATGTTACATGAGATTAAAACGAGATGCAAATACTCCGAGTGCAATCAGTGCAGGCGAAAGAAATTAAAAATACAATCCGCAACGAAAATAATATTAAAGAAAGCTTTCTTCTCCTGATTTTTTTTATTCATTCACATAACCCCTTTTGGTTTATTATTTCGACGAAAATTTGGACACGCCTTTTAATTTTTTGTAATTTAAATTTCCCGCCGGTGATGATTTGTTTCGGTTAGTAATTTTCAGTTAAGATGGCGCTAGTTTAGATTGTTTTCGCGTTTTTTCTTTTAAATTAAAATTCACATTATTAAATTTCTCGTGTATGTGCTTAATATACGAATTTAAGTGAGCTTGCCATTGTGTTAATTTTTTGGGCAATAACCCAGCAGCAATTTTTGGAAAAAAAGAAAGAAAAAATAGTAGACAGTTACAGTTTCCTGTAATTTTTCTTTCTCCAAAATGGTAATATTTAAAATGCGACTCCACAGATTTTAGAAATATCTTGAGCTTGATAAGTGTGAAGGCTTTTAAAAGATTTATTTTTCTCACGCAATGAATCAGAATTCTGCTTTCTCGCTCTCTCTCTGGTTATATATTGGCGATTTTTCGACAAGTGTCACCTGTGAAGACGTATTTAAACAATAGGTATCGTTTTGGAGAAAGAAAAATAATTACAGGAAACTGTAATTGTCTACTATTTTGCCTTAGACGATGTTTTTTTTTACATTCGCAGTTTTGATCGGCGTTACCAATAAGCAAAAAGTTTCAATTTTTACGTTAAATAATCGATAAAATGTCAATTCAAGTAGAAACAAATGCCGAAAAATTTAATCTGTCGAGTTGGTGACACTCTGTATGAAAAGACTATTAAAATCACGAAAGAAAACTAGAGTTGATGATGGTTTAACAAACGCAAGAAACAAAAGAAAAAGTTGTTCGATTTTTTTATTTATTTTTTATTCATAAAAAGTATACAAAACACACTCAACTGTCAAATGTACAAGAAAAAAAAAAGATACGATCGATGGCGACAGAGGAGTAGGAAATAACACTTTATTTAGGCTTGGGGAACATTGCTACTTATTTTATGAATAAAGTTACCATAAAATTAAAAAAAAAATCATTAATAATTATTATTAAACGAAAAAAATCACTAAGGCCCAGTTTTATAATGACGGTTTAACTTTGAGCCGAAGCTTATTGATTGCTTATCGATTGGGCGAAATTCCTCCATTTGGGCTACACTTGACGTTTAATGGCGCCTGTCGCGTGATTAGGACTGCTTTTGTTGTTGCCTTCACATAACGATACCCTTGTTCATTTCATATTTGTCTTTCTGTTTTGTTTTTTTTTTAGTTTTAAGCAATTAAGGAATTTAAGGAATTGATGATGCAATTGCCGTATGTGAGAAATCAATCAGTTGATGTTCGTTAATTGTATTTGCATGCCTTCAGGTACAGTGGTGTCTGAGACTATTATTCATAAGTGGTAAAAGTTCAGTTTTTTTTTAATTTTTAAGATCACTGAATCATTTATAACATATAATAATAATATAAAAACAATATAAAAATATTGCAACGTTGCCTAAAACTTAGTTACATTCTTGAGTAACCAATTCTTGCTAGATTCTCAGGGCTCTTTCTTTCATTTCTTTTTTGTTTCTGATTTTTGCAGGTTAATTTGTTTTTTTTATTTGTACTAATTTTTGAAATAATTTGAAATCGGCGATTTGTTATTTGCTTATGTCTTATTATTCGTATGTCTTTGTTCTTAGCTTGATTTTTTGTTCCCTTTTGCCCCTATTTTTAGCAAAAAAAAAACACAAATGAGTAGTTCATTTTGACACTTGTCAATTACATTTACTTGTCAATTACATTTACGTGATTAATTAATGATTTGTTTTTGTTTAAAATCTTCCAGGGCAAGTTGAAACTTTCCTGATCCCCCCCTAACTATGGTCCTGTTTCATGCCTAGTATTTTGTTCCTGTTTCTTTAATTTTTCTTTTGTTTCTAATTTTTTTCGCAGGTTAATTTCCTTTTTTTTAATTTGTTCTGATTGTTGATATTCCAAATTGGGGTTTCATTATTTGCTTTTGTTTTTATTATTGGTATATTTTGTATTTCTTACTTGAATTTTTTTTGTTCCCTTCTGCTCCTATTTCTAGCAAAAAAAACAAATGAGTAGTTCACTTTGACAACTGTTAAATTAATTACATTTATGTGATTAATTAATGATTTGTTGTTTTTATTTAAAATTTTCCAGGGCAAGCTCAACTTCTCCTGGTGCCCCCTCCCCCCTCCCCCCTCCCCCTCCCCCCTCCCTCCTAACTACGGCCCTGCTTCATGCCTGGTATTTCTTGTTGCTGTTTCTTTAATTTTTCTTTTGTTTCTATTTCTTCCGCAGGTTAATTTGTTTTCTTCATTTGTTCTGATTATTGACATTCCAAATCTTCTGCTCCTATTTTCAGAAAAAAAAAAAACAATATTACAATATTTTGTATTTTTTGCTTGAATTTGCTTTTGTTTCTTTCTGCTCTTATTTTTAGCAAAAACAAAAGAGTAGTTCACCTTGACAACTGTCAAATTAATTACATTTGTTTGATTAATTAATGATTCGTTTTTGTTTTTTAACTCTACACTTCTAAACCGAAAATTCTAAGATGATATTATTTCATGTCGTTTTATTACTAATTTTTTTTTTTAATTGATTCCTGATATTTCAAATACTTCGCAGTTTCGGCTACTTTTTGTAATAGGTTTGGCGCTATATTTTTCAAGAAAAATCTGGCAACCCTGCACACAGTTGCTGATAAAGTTAATGTTAAAGCTTTTGGTGTACGATGTAAATTTTGACAAATTCATATGATAGAGTTAACTAGTGCAAATTCTAATATTTTTAAAAAATAGAAAATATTTTCAGATTTCACGTTTGTGGAAGCTTGATTCGATGTTCCTTCTGTACCTTGAACAAACTCTTAGCGCACAGCGAAACGTAGGTACGCCAAGAGTTGTTACAAATTCGTTAAATGAATGAATGAATTTTCGCAGTAGGGCAGAAGAAGTTTGGAACGTTGCTTTAATTTTTAAATATTTTTTTAAAGTGTAGGTAGGGTTTTTTTTTGCAAAAAGTAAATAATGATTGGTCGCAGTGAATATCGCACTTAACCAGCTACAACAAGTTCAATCATCCTCGCCTCGTTAGTTCTCAATGTCATGGCTTGCCACGAAAGATCGAAGGCGGCGTATTTTGTTCTTCTTGAAACACATTTTCCAAGCTTACGGTTCAGTAGTTCTCCTCGTGATTTCTGAAAACCTGAAAACGACGATTCACATTTATGCTTTCATGAGTCCTGCTGCTCCTCCTCGGAAAGCGTTGGCTGGCGCCCGTACACTTCAGGGCTAATGCCAGGGGGGCGCCTCTGCGAAAGGTACTTTTACGGGCAGTTTGTTCTGAATCTTACAAGGTGTTCCTTATAATCGCACCTATACTTTCCCTCCTGAATTTCTGCAGCGAGCTCTCCGAAACGGTTTAATTCACTTGAATTATATATTCCACGTGCACTGGCAGGACTCGTTTCTGAGAATTGAATGCTTAACGTTTCAATTCCTTGGGGGTTCTCCGGCGGTGCGAAATTGAAATATCTCAAGTTCGTGTGCGAAACGCCGAACTCGGGATTAATACTATTTGCGTAGCCTGAAAAGTTTGCTTCATTTATTATGCAGGGAGAAACTATATGAAAGTTTGGCTTTGCATAGCACTCAAACTTTAACGCCTTAACGACATACGTACTTACATGTAATGGGTGAGGGGGTGAATGCTTCAAAGAACGTAAGGTAAATAGTTTTTATTGCATCATGTAAACTGAAAACAGAAGAAAAATTCAAATTGAAAGGTTATAAACAACAATATAGATAAACCGTTTGGTCACACAGCTGTTGAAACGAAATATTAAACGTATAAAATAGCGACATCTTACTATCGCTTTTTGATCTAACATTGCAGTAGGATAGACAAATTGAAGCGGGATTTGCTCCTAATGAGTCCCCCATGCAAGGCGGCCATGCTTGCTGTCAAAGCATAATGAAAGATTTTAGAAAAAATTTGTGCAAATCGTTTTTGATTGCAGTGAGAACCTCGAGCAGCCTCTGGACAGCTGTTTCAGCCCTGCTTGGGGCTTCTTCAGCAGAAACGTAGCTCGACATTCCCACTGCAGACCAAAAACGACTTGCGAATAAATTGGGCAAGTCGTTTTTGGTCTGCAGTGGGAATGTCGAGCTACGTTTCTGCTGAAGAAGCCCCAAGCAGGGCTGAAACAGCTGTCCAGAGGCTGCTCGAGGTTCTCACTGCAATCAAAAACGATTTGCACAAATTTTTTCAAAATATTAAACGTCTAAATACGTTGATACGTTGGAATCGAATGCGTGAGTGCGTTTTCCATCTTCTTTTAACCTCATGTAAAGCAGAGGATGGAGATACTCTCAAAGTCCTCCGGAGTGGTCAGTCGAAAACGCCATAACATATTATTCGTTTATCAATCCAACTCCAAGCGTCCGAAGTTTTTGAATTCATGGTACCCAGTCGACTCGTAAATTTTTTTTTATCAGAGCAGCAATGAATTCAGAATAAATCCCCCAACAAAATGCCCTAATATGCATAAATAACCATACAAAGAATATCTGCGAGCTTCATCTAGAATAATTTATTACACGATGCAACTGCTTGGAATTTATTATCCCCCTTCGTTATTGAATTTCCCATCCGCGAAGCATTCGCCCCGTACTTTAAAAAAGCAACTCGTCGTCGTCGTCGACGATAACTGCACGTATTTTCCAGAACCCTGCAAATTATGATTTTCCTCTTGCGCTCCTTCCATCCACGTCTTCTTCGCCGTCTCTCGGTAAATACACTTGCAGGTTGACTTGATTAAAAACGAAGTTCCTACCTTTCGAATCGCCTTTCTGCACGGAGGTAAACATCAGAGACGCAAATGAAAATGCCTTTAATGGCTAATGCGGATGGAAGGAATGTCTGCAGGGAGGCGTCAATGTTTGCAGAGTTCTGAATTTCCATGGAGGGCGGAAATATTTTCACGTTCGATGCCTTTCAGGCTCTTGGACCCGCGACAGCAATAAATTCATATCACGGAAAGAATCTGCTCAAGAGATCTATTATGTTTTAGAAACCAGGGATGATATATTTGAATTCGAACAGTTACTCTCTCGACATGTTCAGGATGGTAAATGTGCCCTCTAACTTCATCATATACTCATTTCCTCTCCTTTTTGTTAGGTACAGTGGAATACCAATCCGAACGAGTTTGGATACGTTTTAACTGCTGGATTGAATCTGCCAGTTGTGAGAAAATACAGACAAGAATAGAACAAATTCAAAAGATTGCTCACCGCCTGTTACAGAAAAGTTTTACAAATATACAAAAGACTTCTTTCCAAATTTTCAAGAAGCCTCGTACCACGAAGCGATTTTTTGTTAGGAAAATACCTTCTTAGCGGAAAACTTCAAGTGCCCTCCAAGTAACCATTTGTAGCCTACCTTTAATACTTACAAAATGCATTTCCCGTCAGCCGCAAATCATCATCAAGTTTGGTAGAAAAATGTTTTTACTCTTCCAGAAAGTGTTTGTGCAATTTGCGAAAAGTTACTGTTTTTTTTTTTTAATTAATAGAAAAAAATCTAAATCAAATAACAAAACAGCGGCATAACATTATTCTGGCTGGAGATTTTAATATATACATGCATAATGTTAATGAAGAAAAAATTAGATTCTTCACTTTCTTAGAATCATATGGTCTGTATTCAACGGTAAATGAATATAGTCGGGTAACTAATACCTCTAAGTCTCAACTTGAGTAATATCAGTAATATCATCAATTATTCATCTGAACTTATTGAATTTCACATTTCAGACCATATGGACCTAAAAGTTAATTTTAGTACAAGTATATCTAAGAAAAAGGTTATGATACTTAAGAGAAGCTTTTCAGAAAAAAACACTGTATAGTTCGTGGAAATGTTGAAAACCGCCTCTTGCGAATCACTCTACAATGTTGACTGCAAGGACATAAATAATCAATAACATTTTTTTTCTCACATTCTGATGGATATTTTCAGTACATGTTTTCCTCTGAAAAGAACTTCAAAAAAACACAAACTATCAATAAGTATCAATGATGAAGTCAAACAGCAAAAGAATCTCATAGATAATTTACTTATCATATCTAGAGTTGATGAAAGCTATAAAGTGCAATATGTTGATGCCAAGAAAAATTATGACAAGTTGTTGGCAGAATGCAAAGCCAGTTGCTATGAAGGCAAACCAACAACATCTGATATTAAAAACAAAGTTCTGTGGAACACAGTAAATAATATCAAAAATGCAACTAAAAATATTTATGAAATTAACACGGATAATAATCCTCAAGATCTTGTAAAAGATTTTAATGACCTTTTCATTGATGCTAAGAAACAATTTAAAGTATGAACCTCTTCTGAAAAATTGTAATGTTTTTCATTTTGAAAATAACAAGTCGCTATTTGTAAAACCGGTACATAAACAAGAAATTCTAGATATAACCAAAGGTTTGAAAAACAAGTGGAGCAGATGATTTGCCAGTTGCCATTCTTAAAATTGGTATAAATCAGCTACTAGAGCCTCTTTGTTACATAATTAATAATTCTGTAAAATACGGAATTTTTCCTGAATCCCTAAAAATTGCACTTGTAAAGCCAATTTTCAAGAAAGGCGACCCTTCTAATTTAGAAAACTATCGTCGCATCAGCATATTATCGTCAGTTTCAAAAATCTTTGAGATAGTAATGTGTAATAGAATTTCAAATTTTTTAATAAATGAAGATATCATTAATAAAAACCAACATGGTTATCTTAAAGGTTTCTGTACTCATACAGCCATATTTCAATTTGTTAATGAAATAATAACAGCCTTGGAAGATGGAAAGTTGACCCTTGGTCTCTTCCTTGATTTATCCAAAGCATATGATTATTTAAATCATGATATTTTTTTTTCAAAAGGTGGAGAGGTATGGAATAAGGGGCCCTGCCCTAAATTGGATTAAATCTTATTTAACTGATAGAAAACAAATGGTCTCTATTACCTGCTTTACGTATAATTCTGAAACACGTTTAATTAAAACTGGTGTACCTCAGTGCAGCATAGCAGGCGCTTTATTCTTCCTGATTTATTTAAACGATTTCTCTGACACTATTAGTGATTCTGATATGAAATCGACGAATTATGCAGATGACACTAATCTACTTGTATTTTCAAACTTGTTCCCCGAACTTTTAAATAAATGTAATCTCTTTTTTGGGAAAAGTTCAAAATTGGTTTAACATTAACAGAATGTTCGTTAACATTAACAAAACGAGTGCGGTTCTTTTTTCAAATCAAAGAACAGGCAACCAATGTCCAAAATTAGTTAAAATAAATCAGGAAAAACTTGAATTAAAAAACGTCACAAAATTTTTGGGTTTGTACGTTGATAGCAATTTAACATGGAAATATCAGATTATACAACTTAACAAAAATCCCACGTCAACTGTGTATGCTTTTAGAATACTTTCTAAATATTTAAGTATCAACGGCTTAAAGATGATTTATCATGCTACCTTCGAAGCAAAATTCAGGTATGGCATTATTTTTTATGGGGCCACAGACATAAACCTACTCTTTGTCTGTCAAAAGCGTGCCCCCAGAATTATGCTAAAGTTAAAAGCAAGAAAGTCTTGCAGAACAAAAAAAATACAAGTGCAGTTTACATACAAGAATGTTTGTTCTTTCTTTTCAAACACAGAAACTTTTTTGAAAAGTTTGTAAACCCTAAAAGTTATCATAATACTAGGTCACTAGATCTTAACTATCCAAGACACCATTTTACTCTTACGGAAAATAATTGCATTTACATGTGTATCAAGCTATACAATAAGTTGCCTGTTGATGTAAAGCGCATTTCTGTTTTAAACGTATTTAAAAAAGCGGTATACAATGTACTTATTGAACTCGAACCTTACAGTGTAAAGGATTACTTCTCAGCTGTTTTGTAAACTTGCTTTTCCTAAACACTGCCACTCTTTTGACACTATTTCTGTTACTGTTGTCTGTACAGTTTCTTTTTTCCTGTATGTAACAGTTAACGAAATAAAGATTGTTATTATTATTATTGTTACTGACTGTCTGGAAAGGATCGCCCGATTTCTAAATAATTAATTTCTTCCATCATCTTTTTATTTGCGTTATTGTCGATTGGGCATCGCCAACATTCGACGATTGAAGCTAATGTGTAGAAATTACAAGAAATACCCCGTTTTCTATGCTCGCCACTGAACATAACCTCAATTTATTTACCTAAAAAGGAAACCCAATCAAAACCAATAGAGTCCTTCAAGCTCGTGACTGGTCAGGTATTTAGAAACGATAGTCTGACTTTTAAATTCATTTCTTCCAGCAGTCCTTCATTTCCATTGAGCAATCATGATGCAGTATGTAGTTGTAGGTATCAGGTAAAGGATTGGTTATCACTTGGTATGACAATATTTCTGTGGTTTCAAGGCAAAAGCTGACATGACAACTTTTTTAGTTTTCGAGACTTGAATGAAGACATGCCTGCCCATAATGAGCTTGGGTATGTTGTGATAATGAGTTTTGGGTATGTTGTGGCTAAAGCAACTTTATTGGCGTCAAATTTTCCAGAAAGTTTTGTAAGACGTCATATAATAGTCGATTACTTGTCGAATAATAAATGAATGCACCATATGTATCAGTTTTATTTCAAAAAGAAGTCGCAAACTTTTGATCCCAAGCAGAACCAGTAGAGCCCTTCAAGTTGATGGACGGTCGATTTATAATTTTACACTTAAATTTAATTGGAGTTTAGCCAAAAGCCAAATGAATTCGCGAAGAGTAAAAAAAAGAGCAAGTACTCTGTCATCCAGCTTGAAAGAGATCCGCAAGGCCTATAAGGCAACTAAGACGTCGACGTTTTAGTAACTACTTCTAGTTCTACGAGTATGAGGGGCAATGATGATTTTTAGAACAATTTTTAATATTGTCAGGGAAGCATAAAGCTTTGATCCAATCCAGGTGCTTCAGATCTTTAATCCAACGAAGCTTGAAGGTGACTCTGTTAAGTGATTGCCGAATTTGACTGACTTGATTAATATTCAACTTTAAATTACGACCCAGTTTCGTATCGTCACGTCAAAATACCTAAGGATTTGTTAAGCCCAACACTGTATTCATTTGGTACAATTTCTCAGGTATTATGACCCATTGAAGGAATTTTGGCACAAGTTCGTCGTCAAAGAGGATTATAATAATGGGTGGAAATGGGAAGCCCAAAACAACGAACAATAGTATTGAGGAGAAGAATTATTCAGAAGGTCCAAAAAATAAACGCCGATCGACTTTGTCCAAAGAGAAAAGGTACAGGCTTCAAGAAAATCACGTGGTGGTCTTCTTCCAGATTTAGAAAATGAATTTCTTATTGTTTTAGGGTGGACGAAGTGTGTCGTCTTGTTTTCACCCAAATCAATGCAGTCCTTTGCGTTCATTTATTAAGATTCTAGACAGAAATGTTACAGTCAAAAAAATTTTCATCTTCAACTTTATTAAGAAAAAAAAATTGTTCTATTGTTTGGTCTTTTCCCAAGACTTGCTGCTTAAAACTCTAGAGCTTTGTGATGTGTTTTCCCAATTCGCTTCCCTTCTTTTAGCGTGATTGTACAACATCCGAATCTTTTGGACAAGTGATCGCTTTCTTGTTGAATTCCTGGCTTCCGGTTGGAACCGCGTCTCTCCTCGGATTTCTTCTACTGCCGACGTTTCTTTCTCCATTGCAGAAGCACTTCCTCAGGGCTGCTGCTCCTGCTGGTGGTGGTGGTGCTGCTGCTGCTGTTGGTGGTCTTGCTGCTGTTTCTTGTAAGTCGTTGAGACTGGTCGCTTCCTTTTCGTGATTTTTTTAATTCCCAGTCTTTCTCGTTAAGCTCCAAATTTAAAATCGCTGTAAATTAAAATTAGAAAGTGCAACGTGAGGGTTCAATTTCACACCCTCTGAAGATAGATCTCACTAAAAAAAAAAAAAAACAATCGGACATCTTATTTTTGCAATGACGAAAGTATTGGACGCGGATGACGTCAGCAAAGGACCTTATTACATATTGACAGCCAAGTTAGGCAACGTTGCCAAACCGCAGAACTAATTGAACTATCCTCGTATGGTTTACTAACAAAAGCCTAACGGTTTATAACTGTACTGCGTTTCGATGAACCCGTGGGGGTTGATTGGCCTCAAAGAATATCCAGGGGTTATTTGGAGGTCGATGAATTGTTAGTGGACCATTGGGTATCGACATACAAAAGAGATTCTTTACATTACGGAGGGTTATATCCATATCCCCTTTAAAGTTTCTTTTGTTTTCGTGGAAAATAATTACCTAGTAATTAAAAAAAAAATCTATTTTTTTAAGATGAAGTTTGAAGGTAAAGTTTTTGCTGAGGACGTCCGCCATGATTTTTACAGTTCGATTAAAAATAGTTTTCCCTATCAGCTCAGAGATGGAACTCCAGGCCGGTCGGTAGATGGCGCTTGGAGTTATTCCTGTCTTTATACCTGTCACTTCGTGATTTTATATATTTTGATGTCAAAAACGATTTGCAACAAAACCTATTAATTTTAAGGTTAAAATTACTGCGAAGGGAGCGTTTGGGTTACTGTTACTTATTACATTTTTTTGTTTCCCCTGAATTAATTAGTCGTTAAGAAAAAAAAAATTAAATTCAGAATAAAATTGGAAAATAAAGTTTGCCGAAAACATCAGCGATGAACTTTTGTTCTCCAATTCGATGAAAAATAGTTTTCCCTTTCGGCTAAGAGAAATTTTACTCACATTTTGATTAAAAGTAGTTTTCCCTTTCAGCTAAGAGAGATGGCGGTCTTGGGCGCAGTGCCCTTTTGGTGTCACTAAACGACGCTTTTGAATTATTCCTGTCACTTCTTAATTTTGTATTTTGAAGTTTCATTTTATTAATAATTATCATTAATTTATTTTATCATTATTATTTTATTAATTATTATCATTAATTTATTCTATCATTATTATTTTATTAATTATTATTATTAAAATCATTGCGAAGGGCGTGCCCTTTGGGAACGTGAGCGTTAAGATGAAACACTATTGCAGGAATTTCGATTAAAATAGTTTTCCCTTTTAGTCGATAGATGGCACTTTGAATGATTCTTGTTACGTCATGATTTTTTTTAATTTTTTTTCTTAAATTTATATCAGTGCTGGGAACGTCAGCGTGAAGTTAAAATGTCGTTACAGGAAATTCAATTACATATTAAAATATGTAGCTCTCATTTCGGACAACAGATGACGCTGCAAACAATTTGATATTTGATATGATGCACTTAAAAGTTCAGTTGGCTTATTAACATACATCAATTAATTCCTGAAGTGGCATACAGATGACATTCAGTTTAATTATTCTCATTTGTCGAACATAATGCGCTTTCGCTTTATAACGGCGTGACACAATTTTTTAACGTTTTTTTTTTATTATTAACCGAATTGACAGGTTACGAACGACTCCTAAAAAATTCGCAAAATTTCAGGCCGCTCTAGACAGGTGCAATGTTGGTGGTCTAGATGCCAGGGTTTTATTATTATAGAATTCCAAGCCAATACTAATGCTAATTTGTTTTTCTTATATACGTATACAGGGTGTTTGGAAATTGCTAGTACAAAAAGAAATTGGTAATGGTGAGTTGAAGTCATCGACAAAAAAATCTGACAAAAATCCTTTAGTTTTAGAGATAAAAATTACTAAAAATTTGGCCAAAATCGTTGGTGCGCCACTGACTTAAGGTAATAAGCTGTCACAAATCGGTACATTATTATTACCGAAATGAATGCTGCTTACACAAATAATGAGTTGACGAACATGGTGTTATTTTATGTTTTTGTTCGATTTCTTAGGACTTCCAGATGCCACAGTTTTTTTTTTCGGAACAGCAAATTCCAAACCTGCTGTATGCAGGGTGATTCAGAATAAGTGTCCGATTCGTTAGGAGCGTATTTACTAGGGTCCCTCAAGTACAAATTTGCAAGAAATAAACTTATCAGAGACATTCCAAAAATGTTGTCTCCTTTGAGTCCAAAATGGAAATTATGATTTATTTCGTATGCAGGCGTACGCAAGTTCGATGTACGAAAGAAAGAAATGCGTGTTACACATTTGCGTTTTACAAATTTTTTCCGCAGAAAGTCATAAACAAACACGTTTTAAAGTTTTGTTTCAACGTAAACGCCAGTATTTCCTTCTATTCCGCGAGGGTCCGTTGCTCTTGTGACGCAATACAGCTGTATCAATGCCCATCAACCAATTTATATCTGAATCTTCAATGCTTTTTATCTTAAAGACTGTGCAGACTAGACCCTTTATGCATAGAGACTTTTTGTTTTGTTTTTTCGCGTACCATCTGTGGTTAACGGTTCGGACACTTATTTTGAATCACCCTATATTTATGTAGGGTGTGGGTTATCATTTAATTTCCTGATTCTTTCAGTTGACATTTTTATTGCGCGAAATCTCGCCCGAAATTTTTTCAAGTTAGAGAAAACGCAAGCATATTTTTTTACATTCAATTCAAAATACCCTTCCGTATTTTTTATGTTTGGTATTTTCGCCCGGCAAAAGAGAATTTAGTATTTACAACCTGCATTGTTCGTTTGTGCGGTTAATTCCCCTCGCCTTGGATTATGTACTTTGCAACAAAAAAAAAAAAATATATTGCGCTGTCACATTCCTATCCTAACGGCTTAGCACACACATAATCCCCAGAAAAACATATTTGCCGAGAGAATCACCACGAGCAGAGTCGAGATTGCGGATATTACAAACTATTATTTATTTACCGACGGGAGAAACTCGTAAAACAACTGCCTGCGTTGATTAGATTTTGGATATCGACGTGTATTATAATAACAACGAATCGGGAAAAATCTTTTTGCGGAGGAAATAAATTTAGCCAGCAGAGATTCTTGTTTGTTTTGTTAATGATTGATGAGAGGAGATGAGGATGACTTGGTTGGATAAGAAATAGAACACAAAATAATAAAAATAAAAAAAAAAGTTTTCCATTCATTCTTATTAGTACGGTCCGGGAAATTTCGGACGTTCCTGGAAAGCATGCGATTTTTGTTAGCGAAGATGCGCACGTTAAATCGAACTATGGTGTTACAAAACTTTTATTATTTTTTAATATTTTAGCTGCTCCTACCCCAAATGGTTTTTATAATTGTTCTTATTTATTTCTTCTTGTCACTTTATTATTTACTTTACAACCAAGTTTGTGTAGTGATTTATTTTTGATTTTCTTGCAGTACCAATAAAAGGCTCAAGTTCGGTAAAGCTCTGTATGTATGTATTTGTACTCATGTAATTCTAGAGAAATATGTATACAGGGTGAGCCACATTTCTGTAATAACTTTCTTATTAAAAGAGATAGGGCAGAACATTTTTAAGAAAAATATTATGACATATCAAGGACTATAACTTTGTTAAAGTAGTTAGCGTCGATCTGCAATTGTTTTTTTGGAGCGATCATGCCTCCTTCATTTTTTTTTTTAATTACATGATATATTTCTAACAGTGGATTTTAATAGAAAATTTCTTTTTCTTTCTAATTGTTTAAGAGTTTTGCCATCTTAAATAACAAAAATTTTCAGAAAAATACCAAAAACTTTTCCATCGCAGTAAGCCACGGTACGGACCGAAAATTTCACATTTTTCATTTGCTTTAACAAATAATAGTCGTAGACAGTGCTGCAAACTGAAGGAAAATTCTCTTTTTTCGGAGAAAACGGAAAAACGGAATTTTCCTTTCATTTGAGGGCTATGAAAATAAATATATTCTATTTTATGGTATTTATTTATTTTATTGTACTCATAAAAATCATAAAAAGTTCAATGTGGATATAACAGAGTTGGCAGAGATCTTACATTCCATGTCAATCTTGCAAACTACAGGAGAACGATTAAAATAAAAATTCATTTCAAATTTCGCGCCGAGAGATTTCAGTTTGACGAGACATACGTAGATGGCGCTGACGTTACGCAATTTCTGAAAGACTTCTTGATGAAATCTATTAAAAGTTAAAAATTTTTAAATGTACATCTTTGATAATTTCTTTTTTTTTAGTATTTTTGTTTATTTTAAAACAGTCTGATGTTATTTGAAGCTTTTTTTCTTTATTGAAATTAAACTGAACATGAAAAGGGAATTTTTCACTAGCTCCCAGGAGACAACTTTTCTTAAAAGTTTTTTTTTTTTTACTGTATCTCTAGATAAGAAAGTTATTACAGAAATGTAGAAATATGACTCACCATGTATATTTTTATTTAAATAACCAAAAATTAATGTGTTTGTCCTAAAGGAAAGAAAATAATATTGTGGTAAAGCTACGTCGCTTCACCAAATTTAACATTTACGTTTGGTACAAACTCGACCACCAATAAGTAAACGTTAAATTTGGTGAAGCGACCTAGCTTTACCACATTATTTTTTTTTCCCTTTAACGTTTACTTATTGGTGGTCAAGTTTGTACCAAACGTAAACGTAACGTGTATTTAATGGTTGCGGAGAGTAGACAGATTTAACATAATACATAATATATAAGGCGTGCAAAATATAACTTACCTGACAAATGGAAGAAGCACTTTACTAAACGACATGCGTTTGCGCACTGTAACAAAGGTCTTTACTTTCTGATTGACCTAATTTCCAATTTTCATAACCCTTCAGTTAAGCGTTGGCCTTGAAAAATCTCGATGACCCATTTTACTTTACTGACAGCACTGTTATTATATAACCGATGTGACCGATGTGCGAACGTAGGCCAAGGTTTGCTTGTAATGTATTGAGGTCAGGAGCCAAGCTTACATAATTATTTCTTCTGTTATAGTTATTTACTTTATTATTGTTGTGTGATGGCTTACGTTTAAGTTTATTTACTAAACATTACACAGAAAACAAACACAAGGCAGCAAGTCACTGCGTTCATCTTCTTTAAAATTGTGTTTACTTAGTGCACGCGAAATTATGTGAAAAGCGTCTCATCTCGCCATGGTTGCTTATTAAAATATAATCCATGATATTGTTAGAAGGTTGACATTAAAAGTAAAGCATCCTCTTTCAATAAGATTATATGTATAAAAATCATACTCGAACTTAGGACTTAGGCCCAATTTCATAATCGAACTGAAGAAGATTTTAAAATTCATGTATTGTATAATGCGCATGCTTGTCTGGAATGTCCCTAGCTTTGCTTATTGCTTAATTGGCTTTTGCGTTTTACAATTATCTTTTTGTGTGTGTTTTATTTAAGTTATAAATTCCACTTGGTTTTATGTGGGGTGAATTCTCCCGCGGTGCATTTTCCAATCATTTTCAAGCGCATTTAATCCTCTGATGTTGTTACATGCCAGTTAAGTGTGCGATAGTTCAGTAAACCCATTTGTTGCAGGATTCCCATTGAGTTCTTAATCATATCGGGCTCTACACTAAATTAACTTCTGACCCGAAATACAATTCCTGAAATAGAACTCTCTCGCACGAGGCTGGCTTACACTGTTTCAGCGTTACTCTATCTTGAATAATTAGAAAATCAATAAAGAGAGACACTAGTTAGTTAGTTAGTTAGTTCATTGCGAACGGGCTTGAATTTTCAACGTCGCTATAAATACTATACGCCGAGCTTCGTAATATAAACTACGCAATTTTCATTTCCGTGCAGATTAAAGTAGAAAACCTCGTAAATTATTGTCGGATTGTTATCATATTTGCAGGGGGTGTGTAAAAGCTAACGCAAACTTTCATTTCTGGAACAACGATTACATTAATAGCCATAAAAAAATGATCTGTTGTATCAGTGCATGGGGATTTTAAAAATTGTACCCTACACGTCTCTCCAATCTAAGTCGCGTCGGCGCTAGTGCGCTGCATAAACGTCAATTGCCGCTATTCCTGTTTCAATCGGACGGGCTATGATAGATACAATTTGTACAATCCCCCTTTCCTGAGCTACTCTTTCGCTGATGGGCCCCCTCAGTTGATACCGAAACGTACATGTATACACTTAAAGGTATCAAATTAATGTATTTCTTTTTTATTGTTTCAGGGGACCATTTAGTATAGTTAAACGATGCATTCATCGGCAGACGGGGCAACAGTTTGCGGTGAAAATCATAGACGTGGCGAAGTTTACCTCGAGCCCGGGTCTTAGCACTGAAGGTGAAACTTGAAATGGATGAAACGTGACGAAGCGCCTTAATTAATCTGTATTGCAGATCTGAAGCGGGAGGCGACGATATGCCACATGCTGAAACATCCCCACATTGTCGAGCTGCTGGAAACTTATTCCTCGGAGGGGATGCTCTATATGGTTTTTGAATTGTAAGTAATTAACGTTCTCTCGTGCTGCCGTCTTCGTTCTAAACGTACGCGTGTACACATCTTGCATATTAAAATACTTTTGTGTTAATTACTAGATATGTATAATTAGAACAGATCCTGTATACAATGTTTGTGAGAGAATCGTGTGCGTTAACTCGAGGAGGAAATGGAGTACGAGCTTCCAAAAAATGCGCATAACTAAACATTAAACAAATAAAGTTTTTGAACACACACTGAGAATGACAGACTGCAGATTGCCTGCTGTGACTGACCATTTGGATATCTTTTGACTTTTGAACTGATTGTATTGACCTTGACACATTGCATGCTTGCCAGTTTACACTAACAAAAAACAAAAACAAAAAATCATATATATTTTTCAAAAAATCATATATCTTTCGGTCACGTGCAGACTCTTACTTCATTTGATATTTTAATTGAAGTTTGTTCTTGTCCGATAAAAATAGAAGTGCAAAGTTTTTTTAATCTCAAACCGAAACGTTGAGTGTGTTCCCTTCATTTTTCTGTCCGGTTTGAGATTAAAAAAACTTTGATATTTTAATTCAGCAAACAACAATTTATTTATTTACGCATTTTGATGTGAGCTTCTGAAATGATTTTCCCCCCTCGAAACACTCACTTTTTAGGGTTTAAGCATACCATCTTATACAGGGTATCTCATAAGTAACGACCGCGCTTTCGGGATTCGATTCAGGAAACTAAAACGAACCCAAATTAACGAATAATTAAAGTTCCGAGCTAAGTTAATTTTTTTCACGAGTTATAATGTTAATACCCATACCTAATTTTACCATAAAATTAATTGGCAACACTGGATTAATTGGCAACACTGGAGGAAACACATTTGACGTCTCTTGGTAAACATTTTACCAAGAGGTAAAATTTCCACGACATTTACGAACATATTTGAAATCTACCTAAAATCTATCTAATCTAAATTTTACCAAGATGTAAAATTTTTACCAAGAGATGTGTCCTGCGGTGTTGCCAACTCGGTTGCTTGTAAAAATTCGGCTACGTTTCAGTACTAAAATTGCAGGTTCGAAGTAAACTTTCTCATTAACGAAACTTCCCTTCAAATAAAAGAGATCTATGAGATTTAAATTGGATTGTCTAGGAGACAATGGTCTAGAATCAACAATTCCAAATCACCATTCAGGAATGTTTTCAATAAAAAAAAAATATTGTAACTGCTGAATCTGCTCCAATAAAAAAGACGTTCCAAAGAGCTTTAGACCTTCACGCTGCAACGTGAAGTGAAATGGGAGTAAATCGATTGAGTCACTGTCCTTCATTTTGTTTTAAACACAAATTATTTTAGTCGTTCTCTTTTTTTTTAAATAACTCGTTAACTAACGCATGTCGGAACTTTTATCGTTCTTTCATTTCTGTTTATTTCGACTTCCAGTAAAGAATCATGTAAGCATGGGCGTTGCTTTTGTCACACCCTGTATAACATTTTTTAATAATTGTTTCGATCCAATCCATCACCAGTCATCAAATTATAGTTGTGATTCGAACAACGTACAAATTAAAAAAAAAAAAAACGCTGTCAGAGCTACGCCAAAATTATTAGACAAACTTTTTATTTATGTAGGAAGTGTCACAGTCTAAGTGTCATTAAGTATTAGATGTTGGTATCCTGCAACTTGAGACTGTAACTGTTTTCCAATTTTTTCCCTTCCTTTATATCGGAGATTGCCAACCTTTTTTAAGCGTTCAGTAACTTACAATAAAATAAAAAATAAAATAAATTTCGATCGACTCCCTTTCAAATTTAACTGGATTCATATTTGCCCTTATTTCATTTTTTTTCTTGATCATAAACTGTTCATGAACAGATAAAACAGCGACATCCTACGATCGCTTTTTGACCTAACATTGCGAAGAAATTGGGCAAGTCGTTTTTGGTTTGCAGTGGGAATGTCGAGCTACGTCTCTGCCGATGAAGCCCCAAGCAGGTTGAAACAGCTGTACAGAGGCTGCTCGAGGTTTCCACTGCAATCAAAAACGACTTGCAACAAAATTCATAAACTGAAAATTCGATTTGATTATTATTTGATGAAATTAATTTTTATTATCATCTTATCTTTTGTTTTTCTATTCCCTATTTGACTCTCTTGATCGCTCTATTAATTCAATTTTTAATGTAGTCACTTGATGGACTTTTGTGTTTCTTTTATTCGATTTCACTTAATTTTATTTTTGTTTTTTAACTACCAGTTTATGACCTTTTCTTTTGTTTGGTTTTAGTGACATGATTTTCTTCATCATCTTTACCTTCTTTCGTTTTGTTTTTTTTTTCGTTCGTTTGATTTCATTCGACTTGATTTAATTTTCTAATTATCAGTTGATCGTTTTCTTTCACTCGATTTGAGTACGTCGATTTTATCGCCATTTTTGCTTTCTCTGGTATTCGATTAACTGATTGTTTTTTTTTCTTTAGTATGCAGATCAAATTTTTTATTGTGTTTGTCAATTTTTACATCAATTTGATTTATTGTTTGTTTTAGATAAACTTTATTTCTGTTCTCGCTTCATCGACGATCGTCTTTGTTTTTGTTTTGTTCGATTTGACTGGACTTTATTTTTATTTTGACGGTCAGTTCATCTTTTTTCTTCTTTTCTTCGAGTTGTCAGCAGTGCTATGCCCTCTCTCGGGAATATCTCAAACTTCAATCGCAATCGCAGATCGTACCAAGCTCGATGACTTCGAGCCGTGGAAAGAATATTATCCACGCTTCGAGTAGGGATAACCTTGGAACTTTACTCACGGTATTCAAACGTAGAAGCGAAAATAGAAAACGGAAATAGAAATGGAACTGGAACTGGAAGCCTGGATTCCTCTGTCAAAGCAAAGAATTGAATTGCAAACGCGCCCGCGCTCCATAGCAACGCAATTACCTCAGATTTCTACTGCAGATCCCGATAATCCGCTCGGAAGAATTTGCTCAGAAGCAAATCGGATACGTAGAGCTTATGTAATTCCAGATACATTCAATTTTCCAACTCAATTTGCACCAATTCATGGGCAAAACTTGTGTTCACCGTACCGTGCCAAACGGTAGGTAGAATGCGGGCAAGATGGAAGCAGCCGAGTGCCTGAAACTGCCCAATACCAGAAATGGCGAACCAATGCACCTGCGATATGCGTAATACTGATTACCTAAGATCAATGAAAGCGTCAGTTTCAGGACACAATGTTACCTTACTAACTAAATAAAGCGCATACAACACGTGGTTGCCGAAATGCAACTAGGAATTAACCCGTAACAGAGAATGGGTAGAATGGGGAGAATGAGTAAAGAGGGAGAAGGAAGAGAATAAGGGTAAAGAATGTGAAGAGGGCAAGAAGGGCGAAAAGTGGAAGTACTCGTAAATTAGAGAAAACAGAGGAAGAGATAAATGGAAATGAACACGGCAGCAGGAAGTCCAACATTTGAAAAATTGAAAATGTCGTTTAAGAAACAGTCTAATTGAAGAAGATACATGAAATTCTTAATTACCATTGTTCGATTCGTGGTAGTCATTACATTTTTTTTTGTTTAAATCATAATTTTCCATCGCGCAAGAGAAAGAAGATTCTTCAATTTGAAGCTCGCCTATCCGCTTCGAGGCGACAGCGGCGGGCGGCGGTAATTTGTCAAGGAGCCGTGTCCTCGAGTTCCGATAGGTAGTTAGAAATTGATCGACTTTGAAAATAATGTGTCTCCAACTGAGCCCTGATAATTGGTTCTATTCGGGAAATGCCGCGTTTCCGGAGATCGAGTTCACCAGCCGAAATAGACTCCGCTGCAAAAAGAACAGATAAGTGTATCGGGTATTTGTTAGGTACTCTTCTTTTCTGAAGCGAACTTCGTTAAGTAGTTGAAAAGTCTAGCTCCGAAAGGAAGGCCTTCACACACATAAATAATTGCTTGCTCAGACACTCAGATAGGCATACCAATAAAATTATTATCGACTGAATTAAATAAGTATACTGAAATTCAAATAATAAGAAGTTCGCAGCACAAAGATGTTGTTGCTTCCTGTGTTTAGTAGGTGATGCAAGAAGTGGATGATGATGATGATAATCGCTAAACTTTCTCTTGGCTTCTTGCCTTCATCTCCATTCTAATGTAGTTTGCTGAATCATTTGGGAAGATGAGTGGGAACATCTTTTTTGCGCCTTAATAAAGATACGCCGAAATCAAAGTAGCTCATAAATCACGCCTTTCTTGCGACGCCACGGGCAATCTATCACTTCATTTCTGCAAGTAAATGTTCCCTCTTTTTGCAATTCCTCAGATGCTTTCCTCCCCGAAACTTGACCTATGACTTCCTTATGGTAATTCAGGATCGAGCGGCGGCGGTGGCAGTGCTTTAATCAATCGTTACTTTAATAACCGACCATACGGTATAGTATATGATTTCATTCCCTCTTTTTTTAAATATAAAGTGATTAAGTTTATCTGTTTCAATTGGCAAAATAATTTTAAGAGAAGAGCATTTCCTTATTTAACTGTTTGCAACACTGCAGATATTGTAGGTTATGTCAGGCGTTTACTTTAAACCAGTGTTGGCAACTTGGTGCATTTTACACCAGAGTCGTTTTAACAAGCACTTGGTGATAAAAGTAAAGCTTTCGGTGCATGGAGTAAATTGTGTTGCGTTTACTCGTCTGAAAATTGATGCATTGCTGGTGATTTTCTGAAAAAATTCAGCAGTATTTTTGAAATACAACACACACAACCTGCTTTGGACGTGTCGATGTCGATAATGGCGAGAGGATTGCCCGTAAAAGCGCATTTCCGGCTTCTTAATCGTACCAAGACGGCCCAACCAATCGCAAAAAGGTGATGTCAGAATGTTTGTAAGTAGAAGACAACATTTCAAGAGGTCGGTGTCCTAAAATCATTTCCGGTGAATAGAGTGACGCTGCCACGTCTATACACAAACTAGCACGACGCGCCGGCAACTCCGCAGAGGCGCTGTTGCCGCAACCGTTCCGATGGATTTTGACTGGAGCAACGACACGTTCACTTTTAAATGTCATTTTTCGATTTCCTCCATGGCTGTCAAATGAAAGCAAAATCCTAATTACCCGATGCCATTTCTAAACAAGAAAGCTTCTTGCACCCCACGCTCTGTCGCCTTAGAAAACAGGGCAAAGATAAACGGACTTCGCCATGCCATTTTCTCACCCAGGGGTAAATACGTGGGGGAATGGAAGGACAATCTCTTCGAGGGCTTCGGCTGCATGTCGACGGTCAAAAGCAACTTGTACGAGGGTGCGTGGATGCGTCGCTTCCGACATGGCTTCGGACGCCTGGCGAAATTCGAAAAGGAAAAGTACTGGCTTCAGTACGCCGGTAGATGGTGTCTCGGTATGCTGTGTGGGGGCCCCCATAGGGACGATGGTAGCTTGGATCTTATACGCGACGAAATTCCTATTAGCTTCTTAGGGGGGCGATGCTACGTTGGGGAGTGGAAGAATTCGAAATACCACGGCTTCGGAATGTGTTGGTACCCCGATGGGTACTTCTACATCGGCAATTGGATCAAGAATAAGCGGCAAGGGGTTGGTATGTTGGTTCTGCCCGGAGGTGACCGTTACGAAGGATGTTGGTCCGACGATAAAAAATGGGGGCCAGGTCGATTCTATCACTTGCGGACGGGGCAAATGCAAGAGGGGGTTTGGCAAGATGACATGTGCACGTCCAGTACCATGATTGATATACCGTATCGGCAAAGTGCACTTGAGCCTACCGAATACCCAATTGTACCCGTCATGCTAGATGAAACGAGAAGCGAAGAGTTAAGCGAGACAGAAGAATTGTTTCTGAAAAAACTAACGACTTTTGTTGGATGATTTTCCTTCCTAAAATTTATTCAATACACAATTTCCATCAGACTTGTCGATTTTTTTTTATCAGAAGGACATAAAAATTTCCCCCCGGTAGTAAGATATTCCGTTTTATTGTCTTCTCTCCTTGGGATTTCCCATTCACTCACCCTTCCCCCTCTTACGGTACGTGGCCTAAATTTTAACCCTACTTTATTGACTGACGTGCATCGCCCTACATTTCACGCACCTGTGCGGACTTACCTTAATACCATTAACATTTACGAGGATTCCTTTTATTATTTGTTTATTTGTTACAGCATGGATGGTAACGACCTTTGTTACGAAGTGGTTCGCAGGGCTGTTTCCGGGTTTGTTTACAGTGAGGCCGTTGCAAGGTGAGATTTTTTTTAATATTGAATAATACTTTGAATTTTGGCGCCGCTAAAAATACAAGCTCTGTCATTGGTAGCTGGTCGGAATGGACTGACCAATGACAAAGCTCGCTTGACCAGCGACAAAGCTCGGTTTTAGCGCCAAAATTTGAAAGTATTCCTCCGATATTTTTTTTTTCTTATAACAATAAGTTATTGTTGTTTAATCTGCCATCTAAACTGCAGCCAAATATAGAGTTGAGAATGATTGCGTCACGTGAAGAATAATGAATGCGTGTGAAAGCATTTTAACACCCCTTGTCACGCACGCCCTCATATATTTCAGTTTGTATCAGTTCAGCAGGTAGAATTTCGTGTGATATATTTACACTAAGTTACACGTTTACAGCGGAATATCAAGAAGCACGTCCCTCGAGAACTGTTCCAAGCAAATAAACGGCGGGTACTTTGCGTGTAACTTTGCTTAAAACAAATTTCATTTTAAGATTACTAAAAGTTCAGTTTTCACAGTTGTTGTTTTGCCTTTTCTTTTCTTTGTAACTCTCACAGTTTTTAGTGACGGAACACAGAACGCACAATACTTTAATAATTCCGCTTAATTTATGCTTTTTTTAACGCGCAGTATGTTGACCGAAAACGAAAATATCAAGTTAAACCGTAGGTCCTTGAGCACAGCGGGCGAGAACAGGAAAATGTGTCCAAATATATTTAAAGAACTTACAAACAAATAAACACCGTTTCAATGTGTTACAACAGCTTCGAGAGAGAAAAAAAAATATAATCAAAGTGACCAATTCACAGAAATTATACTTAAGTATCAGAGGGGTACAGTCAATAGGCTCAACAATAAAAATTAATTTTATTAACAAAAGTCTCGAGGATAAGGTACAATTTTGATAGCGGCATTGGAAAGTTGAATTAACTCTGCACAAGTTTGGTTCTAGAATTATTTTCGTCTCGAGTGGAAGAAACAGTTGAATTATTTTCTTTAAAAAATATCTTCTATAATTTTACAATAGATTAAAAAAAAACTTTGTACTTACAATTTTCATCGGACAAGAACAAACTTCAATTATAGATAAAAAAAAAAAAAAAACGTAAGAAATTATCAAAAGTCGAAAATTAAACTGAAAGAAATTGCAACAGGAAATCTTAAAAATTAAAAATCAAAAAATAAATAAAAATAAAATCATAGAAAATTTAAGTGCCCATTCGATAATCGTCTTTTGTTTTCAGTTCGTTGCTATTTTTTTTTCTTTTTGTTTTAGAACGGAAAATGGAAAAATAAAAAGTTGAAATACGATTCACGTCCGTACGTTTTTCTTTTTTTCTTCGACGAAGAAAACAAAACCTTAATTAGGTATACGAATGATCGTCTTTCGTTTTCTGCTCGTCTTTTGTTTTACGAACAAAAAAGAACAACTAAATGGAAAAAACTAAAGAAAAAAAAAACATGAAAGACGTTTGACATTTGTTCGTTTTTCTTTCGACGAAGCAGAAGAAAACAAGATTTTAATTAGATATGCATGCGATCGGTCTTTTGTTTTCTGCTCGTCTTTTGTTTTAGGAAAGAAAGCAAAAAAAAAAGAAAAACAAAAACAAGGGAATGGAAAATACAAAATAGATGAAAGATAGTTCACGTTTGTTTGTTTTTCTTTTGCCGAATAAAACAAATTGTTTTACGAACAAAAAAAAAGAGTAAGGGAACGGAAAAAATAAAATAAAAAATGAAAGACGATTGACATTTGTTCGTTTTTCTTTTTTTGACGAAAAAGAAAACGAGATTTGAATTAGATACGCGTATGATCGGTCTTTTGTTTTCTGCTGATCTTTTGTCTCACGAGAAAAAAAGAACAGCGGAGTGGAAAAAATAAAAGACAAATGACGATCGATATTGATTGATATTCGTTTTTTTACGAAGAAAACAAATTATTGTCGTCCTCTGTTTTCTGCTCTTTTGTTTTATTTTTTTTTTAAGTCCCATCCGGAGAGGTTGAAAGATGCATTGTTTTCGTGTTTCTGTCTTTGCGAGTGGAAAGTCGACTTGTTTTGAGTTAGAATAAATAAAATATAACTTCTGTACTCTTTATTAGAAGTGAACGTACTTCAGGTCGTCCGAAAGGCAATTTTAAGCAAGCTGATTTATTTGTATTCACTGAAAGCTCAATTTATTAAAATTTTGCCTTCTAAAGACTCAAAAATTTGCTTTTCTTTAATAATGTTAATAATAATAATAATAATAATAATAATAATAAAAGACGGTCGTAACGATTCGTGAAATAAAGAGGTGTACGGAGGAAAGTTTTTGATTATTTATTTAATTTCAGAAGAAAATAAATGACCATTTTTTACTGAAATTAAATAAATAAGAAAAGACTTCCCGTAACCCTCCATTTTTTTTCCTGAAATTAAATAAATAATCAAAAACTTTCCGTGCCCCTCTTTATTTCACGAATCGTTACGACCGTCTTTTGTTTTGTTTTTTTTTTGCTGTCTTTAGACATTTTCCGCTATTTCGTAAGTGTTGGATCGTGTTTTGTCTTTGGATTCATTGTTTTTGTGAAGTTGGAATTACCGTCGCGTCTTGAATATATATCGTTGACTATTTTTAAAAGAAAATTTAAAATCTATAGGTGGTTTATTTTGTTTTATTTATTTATTTATTTATTTTTTTGTAATAATAATTCTGGTTGGGAATTTTTACTTTACTCTTTCTCATTACTTTTACTTTTCTTTTACTTTTTTCAATTGCTTGCCATTTTACAGATATTAAATAATTAATTTAATTGCTTTTAAGTTTTTTTCTTTTTTCCAGTTGGTTGTGTTTCTCGACCATCAAAGCCGTTTTCACTTACTTTGCATTTTTTGCATCTGATTACCCTTTTCTTTTTTTTTGTATCGTTTTTCTTGCAAAACGGTTTCCGTTTGGTTGTGTTTCTCGATCATCAAAGCCGTTTTCACTTATTTTACATTTTTTGCATCTGATTGATTACCCTTTTTTTTGTATCGTTTTTCTTGCAAAACGTTGCAATCGTCTCTTGCTTTTCCTTTTCCTATTACTGTTTTTTCTTGATTTGATTAAATTTTTATGCTGTAAGTTTTGAGTTTTATCAAGCAAAAGAGAAAAACTTTCGAAGCTGTATCCTATTCTGGAACTTTGGTTAAAAAAATTAATTTTTATTGTTGAGTTTATTGACTGTGCCTCTCTGATACTCAAAAATAATTTCTTCTAATATCTATTGGACACTTTAATTATTTTTTCTCTCTCTCGAAGCAGTTGAAGTGTTGTTCATTTGTTTGCAAGTTCATTAAATGTAGTTAGATTTAAATAATAAAACATTTTTCTGTTCTCGACCCGCTGTGCTCAAGGGCTCACGGTTTAACTTGATAATTTCGTTTTAGATACGCTCGGCCAACATACTTTGTTTTAAAAAAAGCATAAATTAAGCGGAATTATTTTTTTCTTTTCGCATTTTTTCTTTTTTTCCGCATTTTCGCAGCGGATAACGTCAACGGACAGTTCTGAGCCGACGCGATTGTAAAAAAATTGCGAGTGTAACATACATGCATTCAACTTTTCTGCATATTTGGGACACCCGGTATATTCGATGAATGGAAATTTTTAATTACCAGATCTTAATTCCACCGGAAGCGTTTTAAAGAAAATTCCAGCAGCTGCTCGCGATTAATTTCAAGCTACAGCAGCAAAACGCCAACATCAATTCAGTCAAAGCCCGGTGCACACGGGTCCTTGCTAAAGCTTCTTTATCCGTTCATTTATCTAAGGATTTCCCATCGGCCGAATGCTTGACCACTTCGATATTAACTTAAACTAGGCAGACCCGATGGCTTGTTGCTTCTGGCACACCTCGGCCAGCTCAAAGCCAAAACGACGTCTTAATTTTACCAGTGATGCGCTCCGAAAAGTTTGGAGCTTGGAGGGCGGTTAGCCAGGGGGTTAGCCGCCCTCTTCCCTCCCCAAAGTTAGGGAAGTTTTGCGGACACTGATTTGTAGTTAAATACATTGTTCGGTTCGATGTTACCGGCGTGCAAGTTCTAATAACGTTTTCCGGTGGCCCCAATTTGTATAGTGATTCGGTAATGATAATTTATTAGCCTGCCATACATTGCATGAATTTATTAACTCATTAAATTGTGCATAAATAATTTAATTTTTTTAGCAAAAGTGCACATTTTCGACTAAATTTATTGTAACCCTTCGGTAATAAAGTTAATTTTATTAGATTCCATTTTTAGTATTTAATGGGAAAGCTAAACACCGTTGTATGTACGCATTTGTGCGTTCATATACAGATTGATGTCTTTCAACATGGCCAATAGTGAAGCGACAAGGAGCAAGCGAATTTTCAAAAAACACCAGCAAATTAATTAATTCTTGCTTTCACTCCAATGCCTCTAGAGAATATAAAATATTTTCAGTGGTATTAAACAAACATAATTTCGTTTTAAAACTCAGCATAATACTATTTATTTTATAGTTTTGCGCCTACCTCTTTCAACCATTACGCACAAACCCGTGTTCTTTATTACTCTTTATGAAACCGATAGCGGTCAACTTCAAAGTCCTCAACCGGTATTTATTTAAGATTATTTTTAAGTAGTTAGATATAAACGTATTATTTTCGTTAATGTTTGAAATACGTAACGCTTCTTTATTTATTCTTTACAATCTTCTTTCAAGAAATCCTAAAAATAATAAACTAACGGTTGGTTTCACAAAAAAAATTGTTAATCAGCGATTAATTAATTTAATTCTCTGATTAAGGAACGTCTTTGGACGAAGTTAACAATAGATTTAAAACAACCAATTATATTGTTTCACCCGACCAATCACAGGCTTTAATCACGCTGTTATATTAATCAATGATTAAATAATTTTTGTGAAACTGGGGCTAATTATTTCAAGACCTTTGCTAAAACAAATTAAAATCAAAATTTAGCTTAAAACAAAACACAATCGAAAAATATATAAATATCTCATTAAAATGAAACGCGATTAAAAAGAAGCAGATTGCTATTATTTGAAAAGAAAAAACGAAATAGCTTAAAAGATATTTGCAAACATATAAAAAGCTACAAAAATGACTATTAGATTAAAACATACGAAAATAATACCAAATGAAACTAAAAATCACCAAAAAAAAACAAGTATTGATCGAAATGCATTAAATAATTCGAAATAAAACAAAACACAAACGCAAGGCAGATGACTATCGACTTAAAATCAAAAAACAAAACGCGATTTAAAAAAAAAAACGAACAAGTAAGTAATAATTTATAGTAAAACAAAACGCGTTCGAAAGTAAAAACAAAAACCAAAGAGAAATAAATTATTGTGCCTCCAAACAACACCGCCATTAGCATTAGGGATGTCGCTGCTCAACGACTCCGTGTGCTCCAAGTACAACGCTCACTAATAAAGCCAAAAACTGGCCGTGCCCATTTTCGAAATAAGGAGAGCCTGTACGAATCGAAAATATCGCGACGACAGTAGGAACCAACCGCGCATAAAATGACGTAAAGAAAGACCAACAGCGTCAAAGGTCGACGAGTGTGAACGCAATTTAATCTCTCCGTTGAAATAACAACTCGCAAAAAACTGTAATTCTTATGATTTAGTCACGCAAAAAAGGAGACGTCGGCGGCATTTTAAGACGCGCAGACTAAATAATTTGTTAATTCTCACAGAAAGTAAGAGCTGCACTTACAGACGATTGCAAAAGATGATGCAAGAGTAACTAAAAATAGAAATTTCAGACGGTATTGTATTTATTTAAAATGCGTGCACATCAAGGATTTTATCAGGGTTTATGGCTGATATATTTTAAAACGAATGCAAAAAAGTCGTCTGAATTATGTCACGATAATAAAACAGAGCGTGGGACCATTTGCATTATAAGTACAGATCGGAATTACACATTTTGGCGTCAAGAATAAGTAATAAGAGAACGAGTGATTTGCACCTACATGGAACGAACTCTAATTTTCATTTTCGTTGGGCGGAATAATCTTCCAACAAAATGGTTTACGATGTTCCAAATTCACACTCACGACAACATGCATGTATAGCGTATTACGTCACCTTTATGGTGACGTCAGAATTGTAACCAATTAAATTAAAGCAAAATGAATATTGAAATCTCTTTGCGTTTGTCCGACCAAAGAAGCACACACTAGTGTTGACAAGAGTTTGTGTTTACGTGTTCTTCGACAACATGACGATGACGTCAAAATATGTGATTCCGTTCTCTAATTATAAGAATTCAATCGAATCCGAGGCGACGGTAGAAAAAACTATTTCTAACGCAATAAAAGCATACGCAAGAGGCGCAGCATGAAGCGTTTTCCCACGCTTTTTCCTTAGTATTGCGGAATCAAGAATAAATGCGATTTAAAACTCAATATGAGGGGTGTTTCCTGAAAAGCGGTTTTCCAAACCGTAACAGCATCAAATCAGGATGACATAGTTTCACTATTTTTAACGACAAAAAAAGATATTCTCGAATTCTCGATCAAATTTTGAAATTTCGTGAGTTGGCGCCGCTTTATAAAGAACCGGGGCAAACCAGTTTGGAAAAGAAAGGAAATGATTACGCAATAAAAACGAATCGAAAATAATTTTCTACGCAAACCACCTCTTGCTGATGACGTCAAAATATGTGATTCCGATCCAAACTTTAAAATTCCTGTTCAAACGGGCTGTGTTCTTCGACAACATGATGATGACGTAAAAATTTGTGATTCCGATCTCTAATTATAAGAATTCAATCGAATCCGAGGCGACGGTAGAAAAAAAAACTATTTTTAACGCAATAAAAGCCCACACAAGAGGCGCGGCATGAAGCGTTTTCCCACGCACACAATTTCTTAGTACTGCGCAATCAAGAACAAATGCGATTTAAAACTCAATCGGAGGGGTGTTTCCCGAAAAGCGGTTTTCCAAAACGTAACAGCGTTAAATCAGGATGACATAGTTTCACTATTTTTAACGACAAAAAAAGATATTCTCGAATTCTCGATCGAATTTTGAAATTTCGTGAGTTGGCACCGCTTTATGAAGAACCGGGGCAAACCAGTTTGGAAAAGAAAGGAAAGGATTACGCAATAAAAACGAATCGAAAATAATTTTCTACGCAAACCAACTCTTGCTGATGACGTCAAAATATGTGATTCCGATCCAAACTTTAAAATTTCTTTTCAAACGAGCTGAAGTTCGTTCGTTTCTGATTAAGAGCACGGAAGTTACCATATTTTTTTTTATGTCTTTTATTGTCGAGCCCGTTGATTGCGCCCCCTTGTGGTCTATCCTGATACTTAAAACTAATTTCTTGAATTTCTCTTGGTCACTATAATTTTTTTTCTGCCGAAGCTGTAGGCATTACGGTTTTCTATACAGGGTGATCAAAGTTACCGCCTCACTACTGCTATCTTGATTATTATCGGAGCTATGAAGTCGTCCAAATCAGCAAAAATGAACTATTTGTACTCGGGATTACAGTGGTTATATCAGAAAAACAATTGCACATCGGATTCTCAAAATACTTGCCTATGTAAAGTTTTTTTTTTAATGGAATACCCCGTATTTTATATTAGCAAGTGAAAGAATACGACATTCTAAATAGAAATCGCTCT
Organism: Prosopocoilus inquinatus; assembly: GCA_036172665.1. NCBI lineage: Eukaryota > Metazoa > Arthropoda > Insecta > Coleoptera > Lucanidae > Prosopocoilus > Prosopocoilus inquinatus. Next base: position 6,991,219 of record CM069871.1, on the reverse strand, counting down.
TTATTATTTCACACTTAAATGAATAATAAAGGAGTTATTGCTGTATTTCTAGTCATCATTAAAAAAAAAAATTCATTAAAAATTTGCTAAAATCGGATGAATTGCTGTAGGGTACTGGCATTGCCTAGCGATTTCGGCCCTAGTTGCGGCCTCATCAGCAAAAGCGCAGTTCGAGAATTCCATCGTAATCTGACCTATCCGGCTTTTTCACGTATTCACAGCGCTTGATTGTAAACAAAAGCCTAGTCTTGTAAGCTGTCACTCACATGTCAATTCAGACACAATTAGCTTGTCATTGTATTATTTTTCAGTTAGCTTCAACTTGCATACATTGAGACACTCGATATAACGACAACGTTGGAGTTGATTAAATAATAATTGAATACTGAGGAAAGAGGGAAACACGAACGAAAATAAGGCAAAAAAAAATCGGAACTCGAACCTTAATCGTCTGGATTTATAACAAACCGCCGCAACCGGCCCCAGCCATTGAGCTAATACGACTCCTCCTGGGTTCGAGTTAATCTTATATAAAAGAGAATTAATTCTAATTTATAAAAATTAATAAAAATGATAATTAATTCCAATTTATACAGGGTGTCCCAGAGCTCCGTAAAAGTTCCATAACTTTCTTGTTATTCCAGGTATCGATTCAATTTTTTTTTTTTTTTGTATAATAGCAGCGCTTCCATTGCACATTTTAAAATTATATTCGTTTATATACAGGGTGTCCAAGTATTATAAAAATATTAAAGTTACGTTTTTTTTAAATTGAAACACCCCGTTTTGACTTCATTTTTGGATTCTACAATAAATTATGCGTTAAATTTATTTGAGTCATTTTTACGTATCAATCATACTTTTTGATGTGAGTCAATTTTTTCTTGAAAATTCCCGGATGCAAGGTTCCATTCAAAAATTCGTAACTTCTAAACCACTAAAGATAACGCAACCGATTTTTTTTTCAGGCAATGCCAAGGCTGTGGTCAATCATTCGAGATCAAGCCAAGTCGTGAACTAATGCGACGTTGTTTTAAAATATTAATCGCTTTTCATTTTGGTACCAAACTACTAGAAACTTTCAGTGTTTTGTTAAATATTTTTACATCTAAAAAATACTATTTTCTCAATAACTCGTCGAATATCAGAATTGGACCCTACAAACTGCGCGTCATTGAAAAGCTTTTCAAAAAGGCTATGGAATGGTGTGAAAATATACAGGGTGTTCTATTTGAAAAAATGGAGTTTTTGTTATTTATAATTATTCATCTTCAAAAAATCGTAGTAAGCCTTGGAACATCCCTTCGCGACTTGGCTTGATCTCGAATGACTGACCACAGCCTTGGCATTGACCGAAAAAAAAATCGGTTGCGTTATCTTTAATGGTTTAGAAGGTACGAATTTTTGAATGGAACCTTGCATCCGAGAATTTTCAAGGAAAAAATGACTCACATCAAAGAGTATGATTGATACGTAAAAATGACTCAAATAAATTTAACGCAAAATTTATTGTAGAATCCAAAAATGAAATCAAAAAAAACGGGTGTTTCAATTTAAAAAAACGCAACTTTCATATTTTTATAATACTTGGACACCCTGCATATAAACGAAAATAATTTTAAAATGTGCAATGGAAGCGCTGCTATTATACAAGAAAAAAATTGAATCGGTACCTGGAATAGCAAGAAAGTTATGGAACTTTTACGGAGCTCTGGGACAGCCTGTAGATTGACATATTCGATAAGAGCTGATAGATAATGAGCTAGAGCGGTTTGGTTGAATCCAGATGATTCGGGTTCGAGTCCCAATTACGGCAAATTTCTTTTGATTTATTTCGTTAGCGTTTCCCCCTGTACCAAATTATTAACTAAAAATTTGGTTTTTGAGTAATTTGGACTAAATTTGCACTAAAAGCACCTCCTGGGCTAAATTGAATGGAGCAAATTGTGAGTTGTGTTCATGTCTTAACTCTGTGTTACTATCGCAGCCATTGTTTTCACATTAAGCCCAATAAAACTCGCCATAAAAATAGCTGCTGCTCGCAAGTTTATTACGATTAGGTGTGTGTGTGGAGTTGTTTAGAAAGCTCCTTCCGGACTTCGCTGGTAGTAAAGTTAACGAACTATCATCGTAAACAGCGTTGCCGCCGCCGCCGCCGCACCTAGCTTCCAGACTTTTTAGCACTACTTTCTGCAACTATTTTTATTCGAACTTCGCTTCTAACACGTATCGATTTATTTATTTACAGCCACTACATGCGCCAGATCCTTGAGGCACTGAGATACTGCCATGAGAACGACATAATTCACAGAGACATCAAACCGGAGTGCATATTGCTGGCGACGAAGGAGAACTCCTCTCCGGTGAAGCTGGGTGGTTTCGGGGTGGCAATCCAACTTCCGGACAGGCATGCTACTAGTATAGCTGGTGAGTGTGTTATACGGTTTGACAAATGCTTTGCTGATTTTTCATGTGATAAATGTCTTGAGTGGATAGTGGTCTTTTCTCAAAGTCTGAGCAAGGTGCTTCAGAACTTTTTCCTTTCTTTTCAGGTATTTATGTTAAAAACAATATACGATTTACTAAAATTTCAGTCAATGACTTTATTGAGCAAACTTGGATTAAACTAGAGGTTAATAATAAATATTATACGCACTTGGATGTATATACCGTGCGCCTACTTTTAATTGTAATTATTTTATCGAATTCCTCGATAGTACTATTGATGACATTTTTCCTACTTGTGATGAAATATTGTTGTTAGAAGATTTGAATATAAATGTGCTTGAACATAATAGTGCAGTTGCAGTTCAATTATTATCTTTTTTCGATACGTACGGTTTCAGACAATTAATAGATACACCTACAAGACTAACAGTAAATTCTGCGACCTTAATCGATCTGCTCGTAGTTTCTGAAAATATACAAATTTTGGATCATGGTACTGCCTTGTTGGAAGACATTTCGGATCACTGTTTAATTTATTGTACTGTAAATCTTAAAATTACACGTGATTTTCCTGTATATAAAACTGTGCGCAATTATTCTTCTATTGATGTTCACGCACTAAAGTTGGATTTAGAATCTATACCGTGGGATAATATGATATACTTACCTAATATTGATGACAAACTAACATTTTTTAATAGTAATTTGTTATACTTATTTGATATTCACGTGCCAGAAATAATTATAAAAATAACTCATCCCTATGGTTTACACCTACTATTAGAGAAATGATACAGTTACGAAATAACGCCTTAAAAAGATTCAAGAAAACTAGAAAATTAGAACATTAACTTTATTACAAAACTTTGCGTAATTACGTTACCTATGGTATCAGAAAAGAGCAAAACACATATTTGAATTCTTGTTTTAATTATAACAACACTAAAAAATTGTGGAAAAAATTTAATAACCTTCTAAACATCAAAAAGCCGAAATACTGTACACCGGATAATTTTACGGTGGACGACCTTAATAACTATTTTATGGATAATGTATCAACTACACCTATTGATACCAACTTAATTGATTTTTATAATTCTAATACAAAAACCGATTCTGAAAGGTTAATCTTTATGCCTGTGTGTACTGAGGAAATTTTAAAAAATATTTGCAGGATCCACTTTTGAGGCAGTTGGCACGGATAAGCTTCCCCTTCGTTTCATTAAGTTATTTGTCCCTTTCTCCTGAAATATATTACTCATATTGTCAATGTCTGTTTAACTGAAAATGTTTATCCTGCTTGCTGGAAAGAAGCAATTATAGTCCCAGCTCCTAAAACATCACGTCCGTCTGAATTTAAAGACTTAAGACCAATAAGCATACTTCCGGTTTTATCTAAAGTTCTTGAAAAAGTTATTGATAAACAATTACGTCACCATTTGGAATGTCACAGTATATTGCCTAATGCCCAGTCTGGATTTAGACCTGGCTATAGTTGTAACACTGCTTTGTTGGATATTGTCGATGATTTATTACGTAGTTTTGATCAGGGACTTTATAGTGTTTTAATATTGCTTGATTATTCCAAGGCTTTTGATATGATTCATCATAGTTTATTACTGGCAATTTTACATTACATTGGATTAAGTAATGGAGCAATCGAGTTTTTCTGGCTGTATCTAACTGGGAGATCTCAATGCGTAACTATGAATGGTCTAACCTCAGATTTTCGAACTCTAACTTCGGGTGTACCTCAGGGCAGTATATGTGGACCTTTACTTTATATTATTTACACTTTAAGATTTAGTAACTGCCTCCGACACTGGAAGCTTCACACCTACGCTGATGATAGCCAGCTCTATTATCATTTCCAAGTTCAGGATGTAGATCAGGTTAACATCAATGTAAATTTAGATATACAGTCGATTATTGGTTTTTCAAGACGTCATGGCCTAAAAATTAACGCTGAGAAATCTTTTATAATGCTTGTTGGCAATAAATACAAATCTTTTCTAAGTGACCATCTAGACCTAAAAATTGACGACACAATAATGCAATTTTCTTAGTCAGTCAAGAATCTTGGCTTATGGATTGGCAACGAACTAAAATTCAAAACACATGTAAATAACTTACTGCACAAATCGTTTTCAATTTTAAAAATTTTATATTCCAATCGTTTTATTCTTAGCAAAAAAAGTAAATTACTCTTAACCAATTCTTTAATCCTTTCACGAATTGACTACTGTGATTCTGTATATGGTCCATGTTTAGATTCAGTTGACATTTTGCGTATCCAGCGCATTCAAAATTTATGTCTAAGATTCATATACGGAATTAAAAAAATTGAGCGCGTTTCACACTGCTTAAGCGACTGCAAATGGTTGAACATGTCTAACCGTCGACTACTCCATCGTGCTAATTAGTATTACAAAATTATTAAGGAAAAAACACCACCTTATTTATATAATAAAATTACCTTTCGTACGGATATCCATAACATCAATATACGTCACAAAAATGTAATTACTATTCCTGCACATAAAACTGCCAAATTTATGAGGTCTTTTTCGTATTGCATCGCATCCATCTGGAATTCCGTACCAGAAAATTTTTAAACAATTTCGGTTTCCGCTTTTAAACGTACAATTAAAGCGTACATGCGTGAGCAGCAGATGGGCAGTTTCAACAGTTAATATAATTTTTTTTCCTTCTTGTCTTCCTTTTCTTTTTTCTTTCATCTTATCTTCCTTTCCACTTTCTTCTTTCTTTCAACTTTATTTTATTTCTTTTTAGTATAAGTACTTGCGCCATGTATTTATTTATTTTGTATATATATATTTTTTGTTTTGTTTTGACATTAAAAAACAGACGGCTTTTTAAGACCAGTCTGAGTCAAAACCATTTAACCCTTTACATACATATATATTATATATTGTATACCTCATTATAGTTTTTTTTAAAAGGTTATTAAACGCCTATTATTATTTTAGAGAGAACGTTTTTCAGCAACATTTCATGAGCGCTTAAAGCTCCTCATGAAATTTGACATAGTTACAGATATAAAAGTCAAATGATTTAATTAGTAAAGATATAAACTGTAAAAAAAAATAACCAAAAAAATAGTGAATTAGTTAGGAGTATTTTTTTTGCTTAAAACAAATAAGAGGGGTCAACGTTTAAGGACTATATCAAGCATTTTTTGGCAGACTTTTCTGCCGTAAATATTGCGTTTTTCTCACGCCTTTAAGAAGACAAAGTACGGTTCTTATTCTTCTTGAGTTATTTAAGTTGTTTTGTTCGAAATAAAAAGGCTAACTTTTACGCTTTCCCTTTCTTACACATTTGTTCCCACTTCCACTATTTTGTCTTGCATCGAGTCTTCATTTCAGTGGCGGATTTAGGGGCGGGCGCGCTGGGCAACTGTCCCGGGCCTCGCATTTTTTGGGGCCTCGCGCCATCTAGAATGTGCGAATTTTTCAATGTTTTAACCCTTGACAGATCAGTCAGAATCCAAATTTTCGAAAATCTGCATGAAATCTACTCCTACACTCAAATAAATCCGGAAATATTTGCATATCTTTATAAAATGGACACATTAGAAGCCAATTCTGTTAAAAAGAAAAATAATTCTTTTTTAAATGAACAGATCTCGATTTGTTAAGGGAGTATTAATAAATCGTACTTTAAAATAATATTTCAGACCTGCTCTTATTCCAAGAATAACATCTGTTGTATGAGGACTAGATTTTATAATCTGTAAACAATAATTGGCACCTCTCTTTCAAAAAAAAAGAAACAAATTCACGTGAATTTATAGAGTTGCCTCAAAAAAATAAGTATGCATCTTTTATAAACCCCTTCTAAAGTGTGAAATCGATTGCAGAAAAAGTATTGTAAGTAATTCCATACTTAAAATTCGAATACGTCCTTTACTTTTCCAAAACTTGTGTTAAAAAAGCTTATTTTGACAAATTTTTGCTTCACTTTGAACCACCCGTTGGCACGGTGACGGAACGTGACGGAGTATATCCCTTTTTTTTGCGATATTACTTGCGCGCTTATCTCAGCAACCAATGATACAGGAAACTTCTTTGTAACTTCTATGTGATCACACTTGTTTATTAATGGATTCATTGTTACCGTCCATAGTTGGGGGATACTACGAGCTGGCTCTTCTCGTATTTTACGCCCACGTTTGTTTTGAACCAATTCAAATAATTGCTACCCAATTTTAGAGTCAGACAGTGTTGCCAACCGTGGTGATTTATCGCCACATGGTCCAATTTTGATTACCATTTGGCTTACTATTCTTGGCAACTAAGTACCAAAATAGGCGAATTAATTTTTATTTGGTTGGTTGTCAGTGACAATTCCACATCACAGAAAAATGAAGTTTACATATGTCATTTAACGGATTTCTTAATTTTTATTTTAATTTTTGCTTGGGTTGAACAAAACTAGGTTGGGTTATCTTGACGTTGGCGATTGGTTGAGCTTGACATTAATTGACTTTTAATTTTTAACATTTTTTTTTATTAAACTTTTAATTTTTCTCGAGTTTTTAATTTTTATTCGTATTAAATGGAGTTAGGTCGAGGTAAGTTGGGTTGGACTGACCTTGACGTTAGTTAAACTTCATTTTAATAGATTTTTAATTTTTTCTAATCTTTACTTTTAGTTTTTCCAGTAATTTTCAATCTTTTAATTGTTTGGTGGATTGCCGTTTGGATTGGATTGACCTTGAGATTTGTTTAACTTTAACGCATGTGCACTTTTTTAAACTTTTTTCAAGTACTCCTTATTTTTTTTTTTACTTTTATTAACATGATGTAATTAATAAGTTGGAAGGATTCAGTTGACCTTGAGATTTATTTCAATTTGTTTAAAATTTTTTACTTGGATTGAATGGAGTTAGGTTGGACTGACGTCGTATTTTCTTCTTCATTTATTTGTTAACTTTAAGTTTTTTATTGTTTCTTGATTTTATTTCTTTTTACCTGGATTGAACGGAATGAAGTTCAGTTGTTGGATCGAGTCTGGTTGACCTTGACATTGGTAGAACATCACTTTAATCATTTTTTTTTAAATTTTTTGCTCTTTTATTTTATTATTTTTAAATTTATTTAATATTTTTCGGGTCTTCATAATACAAAGAACACAAACATTTTTCCTTATCGTTATGGGGCAGGGTCCGGGGGGAGGAGGGGGGATTTCTCAACCAACCAAACTTCTTGCCCGGGGCCTCGCAAAAGAAAGCACCTTAAATTACATGACATGGTTATTCGAATTGAAATCGCAACAACCATAAATACGTATAGGCAAGGCGCGCGCTACATTCCGATGATGACGTCAGACGCATGCTGTGTTGATAAATACTTAAAATGCGAAGGAATTTTACATTGAACGTTCAGTTTTATAAAAAAATCTCACGCTGTGTATACCGATTATGTTGCATTTTAAGTATTTATCCATACAACATGCGTCTGACGTCATCATTCACTAATGACGTGCAACGGAATGTAGCGCGCCTTGCCTTTACATACAACAACCAAAGTACATACAACTCACGAAGTCCTCTATCGGCGTCACTGTTAAAAATCAGTAGATTTAGTACTGCATGAAGTGATCATGTTGGATACATTCAATTATGGACATCTCGTATTATTATTATTTGTAACGTGCGTTTTATCGAAGGACCAAAATACTTCAGTTGCCTTCTTTTAATAAATCTTTTTTTTGTTGCCTGTGCTTCACTACATTTTCGTTTTAGATTCTGTCTTTATATTTTAACGTATGTTAAATACATATCTACATCCTTCTCAGAGGCTTTATTTATTTTATTTTAGAAGCATTTATTAACTGGTGTCATCCAGGAGAGATGTTCCCAAAAATTGACAGTCAATTTCCAAGATAAAAATAAGAAGGTTTAATCAAACAAAAAAATCTTCTTTGAGGACTTTCTCCCGTGGACTTCTCAAAATTGCGAAGCTATTTGAGCTATTGATTGAGAATTTCATGTACAAAGTCGCTTAAGCTAGCCATAGTGTGGAAAGTGGCTTAAGGTAGCCACACCATTTGTTTTTTTTTTAATCAATAAAACTAGATACTTGAACGTTGACGATTTCTTAAAAAAATAAATAACGGATTTACCTCACGAGCTTTTTAAGTTGAATGCTTAAAGTATTCAGTAATGAAAGCTACCCTTGAATTTTTTTTCATCGTGTACAATCGAAAATTAATTTTTATTTATTTTTTCAGAACTTATTTTTTTTAGAAGCGCTTTTGTTTTTTGTTTGTTGTTTAATTCTGACTGTTACTTCATTGTTCCATTGCTATTTATCAATGTGGTTTAGTGTTATCACATAAAACAATAATAAAATAAAATTCACTGAGCAAATAGTAAACTAAAAGCTTTCTATTCTATAAAATAAAATGCTTTTGTTTTTGTAACTCTTTTGTCCATAATACATTTAACGAGTATTATATTTTTTTTTAAACACGATTCTTGGACTCGAAACAACGCTAAAACAGAGCATTTGAAAATCGCTCCTTTATACAGTGTGATTTTGATAGTTGTGACAAGCTTGAAGTAGTTCTAAACAATTTTTTTGGTTCATAACAAGACTGCAATCTCAAAAAAACCTTTCAGCACGATTATTAACTTCACCCTGTTTTATTTTCTTACACGGACAAAACGACGAATTTATTTAATTATTTCACGAACATAAATGCCCCCAACATTTATAATTTACTGAACGATAACCGATAATACATTTAAAACGAAATTTGTATTTATTTTAAACAGAATTTTCGGTTTCCCAAAAACGCAGAAACAGAAATAACTTGAAAATCGCTGCCTTATACAGTGTGATTTTAATAGTTGTGACAAGCTTGAACTAAGTTTTTCGTTCGTAACAAGATTGTAACCTCAAGAAAACTTCTTTTCCTGTACGATTTTTAACTTAATCCCGTTTTAGATTCTTGCATGGACAAAATCGCCGTACTTATTTAATTATTGCACGGACATAAATGCCCACAGCATTTATAAACTACATAAAGTTAAGCTGTGACACATTTAAAACGAGATTTGTATTTATTTTAAACAGAATTTTCGGTTTCCCAACAACGCAGAAACAGAAATAATTTGAAAATCGTTCCCTTATACAGTGTGATTTTAATAGTTGCGACAAGCTTGGAGCTAAGTTTCTCGTTCGTAACAAGATCGCAACCTCAAGAAAACTTCTTTCCTGCACGGTTTTTAACGCCACCCCGTTTTATTTCCTTGCACGGACAAAATCGACGAATTTATTTAAATATTGCAGGAATATAAATGCCCACAACATTTATAAACTACTTAACGTTAAGCTATGACACATTTAAAACGAGATTTGTTTAATCATCAGTACTCAGACACGCAAAATCCTTATTAATTTTTAAGTACATTTTGTTTTTACTGTTTTAACAACTTTTCTTTTTCTTAAAAACTCTAATAAATTCTAACAAAGAAAAAACGATCTGTACTTTACCTGTGGCTTTACTAATTAAGAATTGTCAAGATTGTCGCACACTTGACCATTACATTCTGGCTTCGTTTGCTGTAAATAAAATAAATAAACGGGTGCTCGCCTTGTTAAAGTCACTTGCGCACGGCATTGTGAGGGGACGTGATGGTTAAGTGTGCGTCAACCTTTATTATCAGAGAAAAACAAAGTGTCTAGAAATCATTTTTTGGGACACTTGAATAGTTGGTTTTGTGACTTTAATTCTTCAAGCGGTTTGTTTCGTTAAGCAAAAAGAAAAATCGAAATCGTCATGTGACACAACTAAACCACTTGCAAATTGAATTAAATTTATATTATCATTAATAGATCGTCTCCTAGTTGATGGGCCAACTGAAATATCTCATGTATTTTTATTTTTGAAAATTACTGTTTTTGTTTTATACAGTGCGATTTTGATAGTTGCAACGAGCAACAAAATAACGCAAGAAACTTCATCGAAAACAATCATAACCCACCGAACGATTTGTAAATGGTGCTAAATTGTTTTGAGCGTTAAAGTATTTCAAAAAAAAAGTCCACTATCCACGTCATTTTTTGAACAAGTTGATGTTGTTTTTTTTTTCTTATCAACATACATAAGTCCGGACTTCTTTTGTGTGCTCGAAAAAAAGACGTTTGCATTACCGACACATAATCGAAGACGAATCAAAATCCGTCAGCTTGCAAATTCAATTAGGCTCACATACATGTGTTGATGTGATACAGAATGCCTAGTGTCAGACTTCCGGACCAACCTGAGTCCACTGGGACAGCAGTATCTGAAGTCTGATAGAGCTGGTAAGCTTCACTTGGCAGATCTGCTTTTCGCATTCGCACGCTTTTCCGCAGACCGGCGACGTTTTGCCTCCTTCTTTACTACCATTAACGTCATTTCTTGTAACTCATTCATTATTTCATTGTGCTCCTTGGTTTATACGATGTCATACCCATACGTTTTCTTGTTTAACTACTACACTGTATAATTTCACTACTTTGACTATTTTGTTCTTTTTTTTTTCTAATTTAGTTTTACAAGAGTTAGTATTTAAATTAGCCAGTTCAGTTTTCATGTTTCATTTTATATTGCCGAGTGCACTACGATGTAAACGATGTATGTATAAGTAATGTGACAGAGGGTCATTGTTCTACGTGTGCGTTTTGTTATCCTGCAGTTCCGCGCCTATTAATTAGTCATTGTGTGTTGTTTCACGTTTTAATTTCTTATGACTTCATTATCCTTTATTACGCTTTAGCTAATATGTATATATATAATACATCAAATGCACTTGCGTTTTAGAACTGCTGCTGACATACTATGTACTACATGCTCAGCTTATTATTTTTGTCTCTGCCAAAATTTATACAACACGTAGTAGAATAGTATATGTACATGAAGTATCGCTGACGTTGAAATTTTTGTTGACACAACATTTCGACCAATTTTTTTTTTTACCATTCACGCAACTGTTAGAATGACCTGGTATCATATGAATCGACAGTTTTGAATTGGTGTGTCCAGAAATTGGTGGTACTTGAAAAATGCACAAATAATTTTTTTTATAGCAAGCGATGGATGTCTTTTGCTTAATCACGCCAGCGGAAATAAATCGAAACACTCTGTCAATCTGTCAAAAACAATTCAAGTAAAGGAGGACGTCCAATTCCATTTTTTTTTTCTGAATCAAGTGCCTCACCTGTTGCAACAAAAATGTGGAAATCTTAACTCCTTATCCCTCGTTATATTTTTGCAATCACGAGAAGATTAAGCCAGTTAAAAGGGTTGAAATAAATCTAATCTTACCACCGCGTGACGTATACATTCGTTCAAGTAACTACCCCGCCTGTACATTCAGATTCTTGCAAAACACGTTCTTTTCCGCGACTATTTGGATCGTTGTCCTGCAAGGATAACGATCTAAATAAAGTCTCGTGCACTCCAGACGTGTCTCAACGAACAAAAAAGTGCAGGTCCTTGCAAAGCCCGACTTGAATATCTACGAAGCGATCTGTATAGAAAGACCATGTACGGTTTGGAATCCAGGACAATTTATGATTTCACTACTTCAATGGGGGGGGGGGGGAAACATAATTGATCGCCTTTTCGTTCCATTGCACATTCCATTCGGTGTCGCCAGGTCGTTAATTTAACTGGTTTTTAGAATTTGATTGTTTTGAGGCAGTATATTATGATGGACCTTCTTTTATTTTCTTTTATTTCGTGAAAAACTGGAAGGATCGAAATAGGGAAGAATTATTCTGTTGCTTTTGTTCAATGTTCATAGCTCTATAGGGTTACCTGAAATAACACAACATCGTCTCTCTGTTTTTATAAGGGAGTACTCTTATTGGAGTTTGGAAACAAAAATTTTTTTTTTCAAAGGCAAGTTGATGGGGCGGGCAGATTTTTGAGGATATGGCTTTTTGGGAAGGAGAAGTTACAAACAATTAGGAGGTACCTCCTTATTGGAGATTGGAAACTAAAAGGTTTATTTGGGGCAAATCGATGGAGTAGAGTTTTGAGGATATGGCTCTTGGGGAAGGAGAATTTACAGACAATTAGGAGGTAATCTCCTATTGGAAATTGGTAACATAAAGATTTATTTTAAGCGAATCGATGGGAGTAGATTTTTGAAGATGTGGCTTTTTGGGAAGGAGAAGTTCCTTGAGGATATGGCCTTTTGGGAAAGAGAAGTTCGAAACAAATAGAACAAGTACAGCAAAATACCCCTAGAGTATAACTCACATTGCAGACGACTAGACTTAAGCTAGATTCATTGCTAGGCGTTTTTCGTTGGCGTTAAAATTTTACACGATTCTATTGGCCCAATTTAAACGTATATATTTGTTTAGTTAAACGAACCAATCAAACAGCTATCCCGAACGCAGCGATGAAAATCGCCTAGCAGTGAATCCAGCTTAAAACAACTATCTGGTTTAAAAACTGATAAGAGACGGCCCCCACTGCCTGCGTTCTTATACGTTTTGTAGACTTTTTGGCAGTCCCTCCATTACAAGAAGATTGACAAAAAATCGATGCTAGTCTTTCGAAATAAAAATTTACCTAAAATCTGTTTTTGCCTGAAATTTTGATGTTTTTTTCTCTTGATGAAAATAAATGGAAGAAACATGAGAGGATCGATGGAGGTTAGAAGAAATAAATTCTCCTGGTCAACGGAATCCACTAGACGGCGTTAATCCCCAAGGAGTTAAAGAAGTTTGAAGCTTTGGATCTGTTGGGCCAATTGTACGAGGCTGCCCAAAAAGTTTGATGGTCCACAAAGCCATCAAAAAAGAATTTCATCTTTAAAAAAAACAAAGGGACGAACATGCTAGTTTAGTGACATTAACCCTTTCATATTATTTTGGCTTATAGTTCAAGATAAAAGAAACCCATTTCGGACCATTTCGACGAGTCTGTCAGGAAAGCCTATGGCCAAGAGGGACCAATTGTAAGAGGCTGCCCAAAAGCTTGAAGGCCCACAAAGGTTTCAAAAAAAAATCCGCCTTCAAAACAAAGGGGCGAAGAAAATTCGGTGACGATATGATTGTGGCTTACGGTTCAAGATGAAAGAAACCAATTTCGGACCATTTCGACGGCCTGCCTCGTACATGTCAGGAAAACCATGGCCAAAAAGGAGGAGGAGGAGGACGCTTTTTTAAAGACATTTAACTCTTTTCTATTTGGTTTTGGCTTAGATAGTTTCAATATAAATCAAGCCCATTTCGATGACTTGTTCCTTACTTCGTAGAAACTTGATATTAACTTAGACTTTAAGGTAATCGAAGTCGTCTTTGTACGATTTCGATGACCTGTTTAATTACTTGTTAGAAAAACCTAGGTCTAAGTCCAAAAGCAATGAAGAATGAAAAATCTTTTTCAAAGGTATTTAACACTGTTAAACGGTTTTGGCTCAGAGCGTTTAAGCATAAACGAAGCAAGCCATTTTGGATCATTTCGATGACCTCTTAAAAAACCTACGACCAAAAGGGATGAAGGGATGAGATTGAAAAATATAAGGCCAAAAGGGATGAGAATGCTTTTTCAAAAATTAATCCTTACATTTGGTTTCGACTTAAATACTTTAATCATAAATTAAGCCATTTTAGGCCATGTCGATGGCCTGTTTCTTACCGGTTAGAAAAAGCTAAGGCCAAAAGGGATGGGCATGCTTTCTCAAAAATATTTAATCCTTTTATGTGATTTTGACTTCATTGGTTTAACACATTTAAGACATTTCAGATCATTTCGATGACCTGTTTCTTACCACTTCATTCAAAAAGTCTGCTATTACGTGGATGGCCTGTTTCTTACTTGGTAGAAAAACGTAAAAAAGCCAAAAGGGACGAGAATACTTTCTCAAAAAAAAAAAATATATTCAACCCTTTTATGTGGTTTTGACTTGACGGTTTAACCATGAATTTGAGCCGTTTCATATCATTTCGATGGCCTGTTTCTTACCACTTCCTACAAAAAGTCTGGTATTAGCTCAGACTTTAAGGATGAAAGCGTCCTTGTACCATTTCGATGACCTTGATGGAAAAACCTAAGACCAAAAGGGACGAGGATGCTTTTGTTTACTGGTAGAGGGTTTTGGTTTGAAGACTTCAACCATAAATGAGGCCATTTGTAGGTACCATTTTGAATGTTTGTTTCTTACTGATTGGAAAAACCTAAGGCCAAAAGGGACGAGGATGCTTCTTCAAAGATATTTAGCCCTTTTATATGAGTTTAGCTTAAAGATTTCAACCAAGTGAAGCCATTTGTAGGTTACATTTTGACAGTTTCTTTTTACCTCTTAGGAAAACCTAAAGCAAAAAGGGACGAGGATGCTTGAAAAGACGACATTAACTTTTTAAATGGTTTTGGTTTGAAGCGTTTAGACATAAATGAAGCCATTTCAATGACCTGTTTCTTATTTATTAGAAAAATCTATGACTAAAAGGAATGATGATCAGGATGTTTTTTCAAAGACATTTAACTCCATTCATGTAGTTTTGGCTTAAAGAGTTTGAGCTCAAATGAAGCATCATTTCGATGACCCATTTCTTCTTTTCTTAAAATTTCTTTGTAGAGCAACTTTTTTTTGGGAAAACCAAAAATGAAAGCTCCCTCTTCTTTAAGCTGTGTTCAATCTAGAAGGGTGTTATTGATTTTCAGGAAATTGATGTCGCCCATGATTTATTTTGGAGCAGATGCTCCCTTAACACCAGCACACACTTACCAAATTAAGTTACTAAATTTATGCATTATCTAAAGTTAGTTACCAACTTAACCGCAACGGTATTTAGTTGCGAGCAGTAAAACTTAATGGAACTACTCGGTTAAAAGCAGCTTCAAGTGTTGAAGTTATTTTTTTCTTTTCAAGTTGCAATTTTTCTCGCACCCTCAACTAATTTTACACGACATGTGAAGCGAGTGCGTCGTCGAGGATTAGGCAAAAATGGACGAAGCCCCGTCGGACTCGATCATCATCAACAACAACACTGCCGCCCCATTCCCCCTTTTTCACATTCATGTTTTGCATGTCGCATCATCTGTTCTTTTTTTTTTTTTTTAGTTTATCTGTAATTCTCAACTGAATGGTCTCCCGAGATCCTCCGCAAATGTGAATTTGCGTGCTTTTTGTGTATACGTACTCGATGCCTGTTGTAGGACGTGTGGGATGCCCCAGCTTTATGGCGCCCGAGGTCGTCGAGAGACGCCAGTACGGAAAAGCTGTGGATATATGGGCCGCTGGAGTCTTGCTTCATATTCTTCTTTCCGGAACGCTGCCTTTTCATGGTACCGGGAGGAGGTTAATGGAGGCCATATGTCGAGGGAAGTTGCATGTAAGTAAATAACGTTGGAGATTACGGTCCTGACAATAACATGTGCTCAAATCATTCTCCTTGTTATTGTGAATGTGAAATATTTTTTTATTTTTAAGTGGCATTTGAAAGACTTGACCTTCACACGATCAAGTTTTTAGAAATCTATAACCAGGTATTGAATATTGAATGGCTAAGGCCCTAATTTGGTGGCATTTTTAGATGATGGGCGTGTCCTAACCTAAAAGTGCAAATGTATCCGGGCTTTGGTTATAAGAAGTAGATAAAATCGAAAACTATTCTATTATTTTTTCTTTTGTATTTTTTTTTTGGTAGGTACGTAATGTAAACTTTCAACTAAGTACTTAAGGACGTGTAGTTCAAAGTAAAATGTGCTATAAAGGATTTCGGTGCAAATGAAATCGGAATTGCGAATTATGCAAATGTTATATTTAATTACTCAAGCTTTCAAGGTGGGACATGAAAGCTTGGAAGGAGCAATTAATTAAAGGAACCGTTCTGGGAAGTTCGTTAAACTTGTAAATAATAACATTTGTCAATTTGTTTCGAACTTCTTATCGCTTGCGAAGTTATTGCCTAACGTCGGTCGTAGAATACTTTGGGGGTGAGGTTACTTCAAATAAATGAGTTACGCAAAACTTACCACCGAGATTTTTTTTTCATTCTTTATCTCTGTCTCATCGGAATTTTGTGATTGTAACTTGATTGATTGATGAGCTGGAAAATTATTTCTTATTACTATTTACATTTAAATATTATCTGCAGTTCGTACATAGATTTTCACAACATTCTATTACATATTATAAACAAAAAGAGCAATCCCCAATTGAATTTTGCGGTAAGAAAGAACATGAAAATTTTTATGAATTCATTCAAAATTGGCGGTTTATCGTCAGCCATCTTGTCAATGTTAAAATTTCAAATGACTTCAAAAGGACTTTAATTCAGTTGGAAATTTAAAAACCAGAATGACCAGTATGAAACATCGTTCATGTTTTCAACCAACAACCATAGCTCTAGGGGAAAGCAAAAAGTAATAGACAATTACAGTTTCCTGTAATTTTTCTTTCTCCAAAATGGTATTGTTTAAGTACGGCTTCACAAGCGACACATTTTGATAACTTTCGGATTTGAGAAGTTCGAAACTTTTGTAGAATCAGTGAAATCATATTTAAACAGTAACATTTTGAAGAAAGAAAAATTACAGGAAACTGTAATTGTCTACTGTTTTTTGCTTTCGACTGTAGACAACAGAAATCCCCATTCATTGTGTAATGAAATCAAACATTAAATTTAAATTTTCGAAGATCAAAGTGATTGAATTAGCGTGTGCTAGGTTCTACTACAATCGTTCTGATATTGATTTGAAAATAGTTTAAAATCATTGCTGGAAATGATCTCGAGAAAGCAACAGGCTTAAATTTCTTGGGCGATTGGATTTCTCTCTCTAAACTGAAATTTGCTAGGTTCGTAAATTAGATTTTCTGAACGCGCTCTGTGATAGAAAGACTGTAAAATATTTTCAGGTTTTTGCTAACGAACAGTTTGAAGAGAACGAAGTAAATTTTATGAAGTCTGAGATCAAAGAACATTGTTACAGAAGGGAAACGAAACAAATTTTAATAATTTTGAATAAGTCATTTATATTGAAATCAATTATTTTTTTAATTTTTAAATTTGGCGCCAAAATGGACGCTGCACTTTTTTTAATCTAGGGAATTCAGCTGCTTTTCTCCCTCACCCATTTCGATGATATTTTTCAAATTACCACCATATTAAATGAGCTCTCTCCCGCCCGTATATAAAATGAATAAAATAGATAATCAAAATCAAAATCTGTTATTGTCAAGATTTTTTTAAAGTGCATATTGAAACGGCTATGATTGGCGTTACCCAATTTGATGCCAATTGGCCATGGTTGCAAATTTGCATCAGCGCCATCTGTTATAAAGGGAGCGATCGAGTTCATCACAATAAACCCATTTTAATTTCTTGCCATTTTTAGTTTTAACCTCGATCTTTTACGTCCAATCTTTGATCTCTTGATTGAATTTGAAAAAAATAAATAAAAATTAACTGTCTTGAGTCGTCGAAACCATTTCCACAAAACTCTTCTCCTGTAATTATTTTTGTTTCATTTTTTTAACGCTCAGCGTTTTCGTTTAACACTTCTTATTTTTATAACCCGTATTCTTCTTCTTGTTCATTTAATTAAAGCGTCGTTAAAAGTTTTGAATGTTGATGTTCTTCTTTGGTTGCATGCAGTTTACTTGCAGAAAATAATTAGCAACGCCCTCTGTCGTACAGCGCGGGAAAGAAGTCACTGTAACCTATTTTTTTTTTTTTTTTTTTTGGAACCACGAGTTGTAAATGAATGTGGCTCTCCTATTAATCACTTATTTGTTTTATTTTCTTTATTTTGTTAAGACAGCAACTAGCAAATGAACATTCACTCACCATTGGTTAACTTTGAAATTTTGTGTCGTCTGCTAGTTGTGTAACTGTAACAATCTGTACAATTCCGCTTATAATAAAAAAATAAGTATAGTTCACTTCATTTGATCATATTCAAACGGTTCTCCATGTTAAACAAAGCTTATAATGACGCAATAATCATAAAGGGAAATATATCGATTGTTAAATCGAGGTATGAGCCGCGACAAACATTGAATTAATAGCGCCATCTGTTAAGAGACAGATGAAGTGCATCGTTAGAAATAAAAATTTTCATTTTTTGAACAATGTATATCATCCAGTTTTGTAGTTTTTTTTTTTTGATAGTTCTTCTAATAGTAATTATTTTTTAAAATGAATTAGTCTAAATACTATCACAAATTATTTTCTGTTCACGATCTTTTGGCATTCAAAGCAGGCCATGTTAGGGTGACATTTTTGTTGGTATCACTAAAAAATATGGACGTCAGAAAATTGGGTTAGAATTTCATCATTATTTTTTCTGATGATGGGAACTCCCACTAGCAAATGTTATGAATGATTAAGTATTTTTCCAAATCATTAATTAATTACAAAATAAGGAAGCTTCATAATTTTTGACATGTCTAACTTTGATCTCTTTCGAATTACACGCACGTAACTTAACGAAAAAAAAAAACACCGCCTACTGACTAGAATGCCAAAACATCGTGAATGGCTTATATGTAGGCGTTCAAAATTGACGGTTTTACTTTGAACGAATCGATTTTGCCCATGTTTGTTGGAATACACGCACAAACAATTAGCTAACCAAGAACAGGCCTGAATAGGCCGCAATGAATTAATAATGGGCGTTCATTGCCTGAAAATGCTGGAGAGATCACGTACGATTGTTCGAGGCGTCGGCTGCTGTCAGCGGAGGCATCAATTACTTTAATTACGCCTAAAGCCCGAAGTACAAGCGAAAACGTGCGCCAGTGGAAAAACATATTAAATTCCTGCCCCGTCGTGTCATATAAAAATATTTAATCTCTCCCTCTTTTGTTTTATTACGGAGAGCGTCGAAAGGGGTACGTATACCGAAGCGTCGAGAGGCTGTTTCGAGTGGGGCGTCGCGTCGCTTCTTTCATCTTGAAATTCATAATTTAGGAAAATTGAAAATTTTTTTGATTGGTAAAGTTAGGAGGAATGTGACTTCTATTTATTTCTTACTGCTTTTTTACATTTCGTAAAAGAGAGAGAGAGATAGAGAGAGAGACTTTAATTTGAATTTGTATTTGTATATTCATATTTTGTTAAAACAAGTGTTGGCTAGATTTTTTTTGTTTAAATATTATAAACAAACAATATTATTGAAGGACGGAGTTACAATAAACATTCACTCACCATTGGTTAGGTCTCTCATTCCTAATGTTCTTTCTTTCTTTCTCGCTTCCCTGACCGCAACAGGCGCTGAAGGTAAACGTCTTAGCTTCCGGGCATCGCATTCCAATTAGATAAGGACCATGCAAATTATAAGCAACCCTTTACGAGTATCTATTCAGTAGAATGGAACATTCCACTTACCGGGGCCGTTTTCCCGGCCCCACCTGCTCCAGCGGCGAATCTAGAAGCTGTAGCTCCCTCATGATGATATTGGACACTGGGGAAGTCATCCTCGCACGTTGACTTCTTATCTTCGCATGCATTACTCCCCACATTCACCTGTGGATACAAAACCCACCCCTCCCGATGGATAATAGCATACCTTGCCTCCCGAGCATACGTTCTCAGGATTAGTTGATTCACCGACTGCGTGAGTGTCAAGCACCACTCCGTACCAGTCCAATAACATCATCATGTCAGACCTTTCTGGATAGCTCAATGCCGTCACCTAGTCAGGAATGCAATCAACCGAATTCCCACTCACAAAGCCGGTACCGTGCTCTTCATCGGCGCTGCTTGCATGCCGCGGCAAGAGCCCCGATACCGTATGCTGGGGCACGGTACCATTCTCTGGTCAACGCCCCGGATCGCGTCCCGGACAATATTCTGCTACCAGAGTACCTCCGCATAATTCATGACTCTTGACCCTCAAACTGCATTGCCAATCGTGAGAATGTACCGCTCTAACACATCTGCTAGAACATACCATCTCAGGTCATATTCTGCAGACGCCCTCTATCTCATGTCCGGCAACACACCGCGGCCACCACATATATCAGCAGGCCCAACCGTGGCCCCGTTTACCGACACGTTTCGCCTTCCGCGCTAGCCCTTGGGAGACTGCCGTCTCTGCCGTTTCTTTGCTGCCAAGACTAAACACGCCCCCATATCATATTACCAAACTAATAACGTAAACAAATATGCTAGTGCTTCAGAGAATGCTTCCCGAGAATGTATAAACTTTCATAAATTCTAAACTTCTAAAATAAATAATTACAACACAAGAATTGCAAATTGCTTTTGTTTTTTTAATTCACATCTTCATCTTTTCAAGGGCTTATAATAAAAATCGTCATCTTCATTACAGTCTGTAACTCGATAATGGTATATTATGGATTATTCTTTTTCATACAAAATTTAGAGTGCAGTTTATGGTAATGATACCATTAGAAACACCCCTATATAACAAAACATTCCTATACAGTGACTTATCGAACTGAACTCGTTTTATATTTACAAGCATTTTCAATGGAAGTTTTACGTTTTTGTTTAAAAAAAAAAATGGATTCATGTGATGCATGTTTCAATTCTAGATGGATTCTGCGAATTGGGAGTTCATCAGCGACAGCGCCAAAGATCTAATACAACAAATGTTAACCGTAGACCCTAAGCAAAGAATAACGATACAAGAAGTTCTGAACCACAAGTGGCTGAGGGTAAGTGCAATCGTTGTAAACAAGTTCCCTACCCTTTCATTAATTGAGTGTACCCTCTTTCAGGACCGAGATAAAGGATTGAGAATACACCTTAGTGATACTGTAGAAGAGTTAAAAAAATTCAACGCTAGGAGAAAGCTCAAATCTGTAATTTTAAGTGCTGTGAATTCTAGTAAATGGTATCCTTATGATGATCCGAACGTCGATAGTTACTCTGATTTCGGGGACGATGAGATATCAGCCTGCGGTGAGTATTTCTTAAATTTATTTATTTTTTTCATTTGGCATGTCGATGTCAGGGGAAGTACCGATACATACATACATACATACATGGAAAACACGCGCTTTTTAAATATTGATGTGGCCGTGGCGGCGTCAGTTGAGGGAAGGAAAACCCGTCGAGGATATATCTCAGGATTTTATCGCGAACTCCACTGTGGTTGGTAACTTTGAATTAAATTCAACTTGTGATATCCTACAGAGCGCATTTATTTAAATTTAGTAGCGGTAAATCGTGTTGTGAATGTGATGCAGCACACACCGGCACAGTTCAATGTCTGCGTGTGTTGCATGCATTTTTTTCTTAGACGGGAAGTTTATGTAATTTATCTTCTTCGTAAATCAAGGCTTAACATCTACACAGAATCTAACGCAAACACTTCAAACAATTTCATAACATGATATAGCCTTTCTGTTTTATTACTGAAACGCGAATCAATCATTAAATTGTAACTTTGTCTTATGTCTTATACAGTGTGGAAACTCGTTTGTGTTACATGTAACGGGCAAGCCGTGACAAGGCAGGCAATATGTTAGAGTGAACGCGTCGACGAAGTTTGCAGCAATAAAGTGGGCAGTTTTGCTTAATAGGGCTGATACAGTTTATTTTTAAATCCATCTTTTAAACTATTGGGCATCACGTTTTTGAATATTGTATATTGTCACGGAATGAAGCGAGCTAGTTTACGATAAAAAGAGTGAGACGTTTACGTTTTATGAAAAAATATAATTAAGTTTGCTAAGTTACATTTTAAAGATTAAATTAAAATTAAGATTAAAAATGTTGATCGTAAATATTAATTGTCCTCTCTTAATTAGTTTACATCGTGGAGCACTTGCTTAATCAACAATTACGAGAGTCACTCGCTTGCTTGGCGTAAAAATAAAATAAACAAAGTTTCTCATTGCCGATTATGTATTCTGTTTCTTCCATCCGAGGGCCACATCACGATTTCACTAATCCACTGCTGTACACATTTTTACAAAACACCGACTACTGCCCTGTCAATTAACGCGTTCTCTCGATTAATGACTCATTTGATTAATAACTGTCATGCATTTAACAACTTCTCTTTTTATGCCACTTTAAAGGTGTGGGTTATCAAAAAAAAAATGTTAGAGGAAACAAGTTGTTTCCATTACCATGTCTTAACTTCTTCAAATTATTCAAAATCCTTTGAAAGTTATTTCCACGTAGAGTTTCTACCAATTTTGATTTTTACAAAGAAAAAAAAAACTTAAATTTTCATGCAAGAGCTGTCAGTATTTCAAACTACGTAAATTAGGATCATGTGTAACGTGCGTAAAGAATGAATTTAATTATTTTTATCACTATTATTAAAAAGAAATTAGCAATATCACTATTTCTGAAATGATCTACTACTAGAATGTAATTAATCATCAAACATGCAAGGGCATAACTTGTTTGAATTTTTAGTGGACATGCTTGGCGAACAACTTGATTGATTGATTCACTTTTTTGAAATTTTCGAATTTTTTGATTTTGTTAGAGCAGAATCGGCCCATCGGATAGTCCGCGATGTTCCGATCATTGTGTAACGCCATCTAGATTTTACCATTCGACATCTCGTCGATAACAACCCTAATTGTTGGTGTTTGCTGTAGCATAGCCATCATGTAGTAGACATATAAGATTAGCCAAAAGATAATAAATGTTCTAAGATCTTCCAATCGATCATCGCCTCATCTCAACACATTTCTGCACCTTCTCAATTGTTGTGTGCACGTTACCATATTTTTGTAACATCGGAAATGTTTCTGCTTTGCATCAACGAAAATGTACAGTTTCAATTACTGATTTTAATTGCTGTTTAGAATCTAGAAATTCTAACAAATTCGACTTTTTGATTAATTATTATAACAAAATTTGCCATTGACAGCAAGCATGCCAATTCAAATAGAAGTAAGGAGTCTGCAAGCATTGTTGCCCGTTGGACAAAATAGAAGGAGTTTCTGGAAGGGCAAACATCCGAATCAGAAATCAAACTCGAACAGAAAGGATTAATCAGCAGAAAATCCACGACAATGACGAAAAGGTGACACCAAAAGAAGGACAATGTTAAAGATAGAAAATTGAAATATTAAATTTTGAAGTAATTAATCCAGAGCACACCTAAAAGGAAATAAATAACGTCATAACAGCTTTTCATGGAACAACAGTGAATTTCTAAAACCGAATTGGAAAAGAATCAGAATTAACAGAGGGGGCGATCTTTTCTCTCAGAAAGAGTACAGTTTTTGCCATCATCCATCAGCTATATTTCTGACGATACAGCTTTATGTTAAATTTGTATTTTCCAAGCAATTTACAGGTTAAAGAATTTCTCAAAAGAGATTCAAAAACATAAAGATCGATAATGTTGTAGAAATTTGATTTAGGAATGCAGTCGATTTCAGCCAAATTTCTTCATCTAAATATGTCAGTCAAGATATCAACAATTCAACAATTGATATGTAATAAAGTGACTAAGGTGTGGTGACGACAACCATCCTTCCTATAACGAAAAAATGACCTGGAATTGTCAACAAGGTTTATTTTTTAAAAAAATTTGTTGCAAATCCATTTTTTTGTTAGGTCAAAAAAGCGATCGTAGGATGTCGCCATTTAAGCTATTCATTTTTATTTTTAAAAGTCAGTTGCGCAAGGCAAAATTCGCCGGGCAATTACTTCTGCGTTTGGTCAGTTTTAAATAATTTAAAATACTTAATAATAGCAGAAAGGAAATCAAATGTTAAAATTTAATATTATCGTTGATGTCTGACATTCTTTACTCCAATATTGCGAAAATATTAACAGCTTGGCATTAATTTCAGTGTAGTTCTTGCATTTATTATGTCTCTTTTCTGATTGTTATAACATCATATATCAATCGGCTGTGACTTTCGTACATAATAGAGAAACACCAAACAAAAAATCAAATAGCTATTCAGGGCAATACCAAGAATTATAAATTCGCGTTAGATTTACACAACGGCGATTCAATACTACGCATATGTGACTCAATTAGAATCAAAACCTGCTAAATCCATTTTTCAACATTTTTCAGGAGACCCAGAAAACCTGAAAAATGTAAATTCCCAAGAGAGTATCCGGTAATTCTCAATCAAAGTGACATCAATGATTGAGGGTCCACGAAATATCACCCAAATTCCTCATTTTTAAGCGCATTTCTCGAGTAAGGCTTGTTCACCGAAAGGATTATGAAATTCATTCATTGCACTAAAAATTGAACCATTTTGACAGGAATATTTAGCAGGTTTTGAGCCCATCCTCATGCCTAGAGGTAGACGGCTACTTGAACTTTGAAATTGTGCAAGGAAAGTGAAAATGAAAAAAATTGAATTTAGCCGGTATTGATTCTAATGGCTTCATGTAATCTGGTAAGTTACTGGAAAGTTCGACATAAATTGGACATTCGGAAAAAATCAAACACTAAGCAATGAAGAAGACAAGGCGAATAGTAAGATTAAAAATGTTGATCGTAAATATTAATTGTCCTTTCTTAATTAGTTTACATCGTGGAACACTTGCTTAATCAACAATTATGAGAGTCACTCGCTTGCTTGGCGTAAAAATAAAATAAACAAAGTTTCTCATTGCCGATTACGTATTCTGTTTCTTCCATCCGAGGGCCACATCACGATTTCACTAATCCACTGCTGCACACA
This sequence comes from Prosopocoilus inquinatus, assembly GCA_036172665.1. Classification (NCBI taxonomy): domain Eukaryota; kingdom Metazoa; phylum Arthropoda; class Insecta; order Coleoptera; family Lucanidae; genus Prosopocoilus; species Prosopocoilus inquinatus. The sequence goes on along the minus strand of CM069871.1, from coordinate 6,966,138 downwards.
TTTTTATAAAACACTCACTACTGCCCTGTCAATTAAGGAGTCCTCTCGATTAATGACTCACTTGATTACTAACTGTCATGCATGTAACAACTTCTCTTTTTATGCCACTCGTGCCGGATGCCACAAGGGCGTTTTCTAAAAAGTTTGGGTCGACAGCGTATATCAAAAAGTCTCGCGAAAACACAGTGTAAAAGCGAGCGCGCTAATTACTTTCTAATAAAAATAAAATCGATGCAGCGCAAGTGAGGTTTAATGACATGGATTCCCCTCATGGAATTTCCTTACGCTTCTTAACCTAGACGTAGATTTGCAAGGTAAGCAGACGACGCGTGCGTCAATTTACGCTTGTTAAACCCGTGTCAGTAACCGCACCTGCGAACTGCAACTAACGCCCAATTTATTCACCTACGGATAAATTTATCTGCTAGGTGACTAACTATTATCAATACAATGGTTTCCAAGAATAATACCTGACAGATAAATAAAATACGCGTGTTGAATTTTGTGTAAAAGCCAAAAGTAAAACTAATTTAAAAAATTATTTTTTTTTTCAAACGTGAGAACATGCATCAAGCTGAAACTCGTCAAGGCTTTGATTTATTTCTCGTCGTAATTTACAAAATGCAACGAATTTTTAATTAATTAAAAAATTTGTTATTACGGTAGACTCGATGTAATACAGCAGTTATTAAATTGCTGCCGTGAACTTATAATCCGAAATAAATTTCGAATTTTGTGTTTCATTAATTTTGAGTTCGATTTTAAGCAGAGGCGGATTAAGTTGACGCGTACCCCATAATTACAGGCGCTCTTAAAAATCGCAAACTTTTCAAAACGTTTCGATGTTATGTTATGTTATGTCAAGTGATGCACTGTAGTATTGTCTGTAGTAATGCTTTTGAAATTGCGGTTATTATTAAAAAGATATTAATTGCTTTGTCTAGCTCGCGGAATGATCAATTACTCTGTCGGTTATTAACTTAACAGGAGATATACAGATTTATGCGACGACATTCGCAGACAAATTAATTCTGATGAAAACAATTCGAAATCAGTCAGAGCAGAAACTCAATTTAGAAGTTCCGATCTATAATGTTAATTATTCCACTGCTGTGGTTTTCCTAGTGGTTTGCGACCTTTGTCTGTATTGATTTTTAACGGGCAATTTACAGACTTGCCCTTAAATATATGCCTCAAATTATTACGAAGGTGTAAAAAAAATTAATTACGTAAGAATAGTTTAAACGTGCCCCAAATACTACAACTGAATAAAATAATCAGGCATTAAATTCTAAAGATATTAATATACAGGGTGATTTATATTTAAACTAAACAACTTTACTGAATGGTAGTAAAACTTCGCTTAGATACTTTTTTTTAGCTAAACCATGTTCAAGGAGACTTAACATGTTTGAAAAATAATTGAACTGTGTAATAGATTGGGTTATTTTAAAGAATACAGAACGCATAAACATTTGTCTTCCTCCTCGAAAATACAAAAATTTTGGATATATGTACCAAGTTGCTTATTTTATCGACAACTTCCATCGATTGCTCAAGTTTATACCTGAATCACCCTTTGTATGCAGGTTTTTTCATTTGGAATTTATAATTTTATTTTTTTCGTTTTTTTTTTGTGTGACACCTTTAAAACAAACAGGATCATAGTCAAGTGTTTTTTTTTTCTTAAATATTTGTATGTGAAATAACTGCTGAAATACTTTTGAGTGTAAAGGTATTTAAGATCTAGTCTTACGATGTAGGTAGTATTAGGGCTTGATTGATTTGTTACAACAAACCTCAAATTCTCCCCATGCGAAATGATCACCCTTCAGATTCAAATTGAGGTGGATGAGACACGTGGGGTGGAAGCTATGGGTAAATCTAACGTCGAATTACGCACGATTGGAATTGATTAAACATCTTAAACCAAAAACATTCTCTTATTTGATCATTTTCTTAATAATTAAAGAGCAGCACTTGATAACCATAAAAATAAAAAAAAATTGAAGTATATGAATATGAAATAAAATGTTTCTTTTTTTAAAATTAAATATTGGAAGAGTTTTTCATTTAAAAGCAGAAAATAATTTCTCAGGGTCTTATTTTGTGAAAATACAATAAATTCATAATGTTTCTAAGAAATTAATCAAACCAATCAGTATAATCAACCACAGAATGCTGTCTAGTCATTCTAAATATGACCTAAGTAGGCCTAGTAGCACACGTGTGAGTTAAAAATAAAACATTCATTCAAAACAAGCAAGAAAAACACACGCTTTCGGTGAGCAATTCTCGTGGCGGTCATTAAAACACATATTTTCATATTTCAATAATTTAAATAATCCCGCCATTTTACCTTAGAGCGTCACCAACCTCACGCACTAAAAGAAACCCGCCCGCAACAACACACCAAACATGAAATTAATAAATAACCTTTACAAAACTTGCATAGATTTCCATTAATAACTAAAACGCTTGTTGAAACACGCAAGTACTTTTTAAAACGCCAAAAAACGTGTTCGTGGTTTCAAGTTAATCAAGAGCACCAACGACATCTGTCAGTTATCGTAAACAATATTCTGCGTTGCATTAAAAAACAAAAGACGAGCGGGATTTACACGTCGCGTCCGCGTCAGTTAATTGCCGGCGACTACGCGATTCCGTTTTCGTTCTTCCCAAAATTAATGAAAGCGTTTAATTCTCGCCGTTTACGTTTGATGAGTGCTAACTAATCGAATAATCGAATCAATGTGGTATATAGGAAGGGGTGCCGGAACCGTGAAAGATAAACAAATGTTCGCCTTTCGGAAAGTCGAAGTGTTTCTTCTACATACGTATGATTGCCGTAATATGCCCCTTGGTTTCCTGCAGGGTTTACTTTCTTTGCTGATTTTTAATTTGAAAACTCCTGTTTTCGGGTTAAAAACGATAAATTCGAACCGAAATTGCCGATGAAAATTGAAGGTGGTGTAGTAACGCGCACCACCGTTGCCATTTTGGAACTTTTGTGCGAATCAGTGTTGCCAGAGGATAAAAATTTAAGTCACCAGATTGGCTGACAAAAAGTAACCAGTTACCAACTGAAAATAACAAGTTTATTTCTTTGTACTAATTTGTTGTTCATTTAAATTTTTGACGTTATTATGTGACGCTTCAAAATTATTTTATTAAATTTAGGCACAAAATGATATAAAAAAAACAAAAACTTCAAATACTTTTCCTAATTAGCATTAGGCGAATGTATGGTCGAAAAATCGATAGCAGACAATTACCGTTTCCTGTAATTTTTCTTTGTCAAAATAATTTTTCTTTCTCAAAATGGTATTACTTAAATGAAATAAATTTCACAGATTTTACAAAAGTTGTGAACTTGTCAAATCTGAAAGCTTAGAATCCTTTTAAGTGTTACCTGTGACATCGTGTTTAAAAAATTACAGGAAACTATACTTTAAAAAGTTTACAGGAAACTGTAATCGCCTACTAGGAGTACTTTTTTGCTTTCGATTGTAAAATGTAGTCTGTCGTTTAAATTTTCTAATTCTGACACAACTAAAAATGTATGAATTTGAACAAAAGAGTTTACAGTTTACGAAGAAAAAGTGCCTTCTTGCAAATATTTTTAAATTGGCGGGAGAACAGTGACAATTGACACTGTTGACAGATGCTCGATATTAAATATTAAAATGTTGCAAAAATCAACATCATTGAAACTTACAGCGTTTCCCAGTGGCTGCACCAGTGCGCACTGAGTGCGAGATCTCCATCTCGGTTCAGCTTTATGTAATAAAACGAGATAGAGATACACTTAATGCACACTGGTGCAGCCAGAGAAAAACGCTATTAAAATCATTTTAATGTTATAAATTTCTTCTTATTTATATTTTATGAGAAGGCACCAGATAATCTCGAGTTTTTAAAAATTATCACTAGGTAATTAACGAATAACAAAAATCTCCAGATCTGGTGATAAATCACCATCTCTGGCAACATTGGTGCGAATGATAATTACAACGTTGCCAGTCTCGTATGCGATGCTGTTGATGTTGATGATGCTTGATGCTAATAACAATTAATAACAAAATCGATGTCTTTTAAATTTTATGGCAAGGCGAATATAGAAGTTTCTGAATAAATGCCGAATAAACCATAAAAAGCTGTCTTTGTTTGCCGACGTTTGGTTAGTTTCTTCTCGCCCTTCGTCGAGAAATTGTGAATCTAAAAAAAATTGAAGCCATGATTTATTTATTGTAATGTTATTGTTTGTCGTTTTTTTAAAAGAATTATTGCACTAATTGGTGCAAGTATTTTAGAATTCACAATTTTAATTGAAATGTTTAAAGTTCGAATAAGTGCCAATAGAGGTCGCGGCAATTCCTAACTTTACTAAGAAAACGCAGATTTCTGTTCTATTTTCATGGCGGTCAAATTTTGATATGATTTGATTGTCCTGATTTTAAATAAAGCTGCTTTATGTAGACAGGCAGAAAGTGTAGAAATATATTAAAAAAAGTGGTTTTAAAAACGTAAAAACTGAGACCTAACTCAAAAGGAAACTGTCATAATTGTCATTGTACAGAGTGCCCTATTTTCGATGGTATTCTGTAGGTAGGTGTGTCCGTTAATAATGGAAATAGGAAAAAAAAGCTAGGCACGCGATATTGAGACAATTTTTCATGCTAATTTGAACGGTTGCACCAAAAATTTCCTATTTTTCGTGATACAGCTGAGATCGAAAAAATTCGTGGAAACTGCAAATAACTTTTTCGTTTTTAAAGATATCAGAAAGTAATAAAAATATTTTTTATCCGACTTTTAACGTAGATTATGGTTTCTTATTTAAATCATACAATAGTCGACATACCAAGCCGAATTTTGTTTTTTTTTTTTAAACGGAAACTATAGTTCGCTTTGACACCATTTGAAACAGCATTTTTTTAGCTTTTCAAGTAATGTATAGTTTATTCATAATATTTCTAAACATGGCCGAGTTACAGATAAATTAATCTATGCATTGATAGATTAGTTAAAAATTATAATTAACTCAATGTTTTGTAAAATTTAAAACGGAGGAATGCGACAATTTCTCATATTCTGACAGTTTACGTTCAGTGCGGAGAAAATTTTGAAGATGCAGGAAATTTACGGTCGGAAGCAAAAAATAGTAGACAATTAGTTTCCTGTATTTTTTCTTTCTCCAAAAAGGTATTTTTTTAAGTAAGGCTTCACAATTTTTACAACGTTTTGAACTTGTCAAATCTGTAAGCTTTAAAAAAAATGTTTTAGTGTCCCCTGTGAAGTCGCATTTAAACGGTACCATTTTGAGATTGAAAAATTACAGGAAACTGTAACTGTCTACTATTTTTTTTTAATTAGTAAGCAATAGTATTTCGAGTAACACGTACAAAAAAGGCATCATTTCTACGATTTACAATTTAAAAATTTACAAAAATCACTTATTCAAAACTTTTAACAGTTGCTAATGGCATATTTAATAGTCAGTTTTCTTCACATTGAATTTCACAAAATATTGGTACAGGTAACTATCGCGTTCGTGTTTGTTAGTTTTAATCTGAGGTTTTGATGTTTTAAAAGTCTTGCACTTTTTCCTGTTTTTTATAATTACATGGCTTAAGTAAATCTTGCATAATAAGACAAGTATAGATTTAATTTACCTCGAACCCAACTGCTTTCAGAAGTAATTTCAATAAACTATAAATTTTTGAAAAGGTAAGTAAAATATATTTAGGTCCGGTATTATAAACGCAAAATAAATTTACTATACAGTTTAATGCCTTAGTAACAATTCTAAAAACAGTGGTTACTAAGGCATTAAACTCTACAGTAAATTTAACTTGCGTTTATAATACCGGGCCTTAATTGAGGTTGATTGCTGATGAAGCTATAAATGTACAGCGAAACGTTGAGTGCGTTCCCATCATATTTCTGTCCGGTTCATGATTAAATAAACTGTGTGCTTGTGAAATCTACTCTTTTTAATGATGTCGTCTGAGCCAATAACGGAGAGACCTCCAGAGTAGTACTTTCGAAAATAGGACACCTTGTACAGAGTGGACCATTTTTGATCATTTTACAGAGTTTCTCAGTTATTTATAGGAATAGAAGAAAATCGTTTTCGCGACCCAATGCTACTTTTTCGAGAAAAACACAGTGGGAAAAACAAAAGTTAGCTATCTCGATTCGTTCGGGAAATATCGGTCGAAAACGAATTTTTCCGAAAAATTATTTTTCACAATATCTCAGTTGTTTAACAAGATATCTTGAAAATTCAAAAACTATTTTATTCAGAAATTAATGTAGATTTTACTAACGTAAACGTTTGTTGAAACTGCACCAATTCTGAGAAACAGACTATAACTTTCTAATTTTAAATGGAAACCGCAGTTGGCTATGACACAAATAAATAGCTTGTTTAATGAGGTTTTCAAAAATATAAAGTTTGATATGATTATTTTTTTTAAATAGCAAAGATACTAACTTTCATTACTTTGCAGTACCTATCAAGCTATCTATGACACTAGAAACAAAAGAAAATACAGTTGTTTTCCTCAAAAATCCATTCTTAGAATAAATAATACAGGCAATCAAATAAAAAATAAATAGATAACTGGAAATGCATAATGCTATTAGAGAACTCATAACACTAGGAGTAATATAAATATGAATTAGTTATTAATGCAGTTTTGAAGAATTATATGTTATATGCTCCTTTGAAATTATTAAATCTTAAATTTTGAATCACCAAAAATTGTGTTTATTTCTCTTTTACCCGTGATTAAATTTATTAATATAAAAAATATAAAAAAGTTCTTGAAAGCATTTTTAAACTTAAGAAAGATCTGACATTTCAATAATTTCTTAAAGAAACACACTAATTAATACAAATTAAAATATATAGAAATCTCCTAGCTGTTCATTTTAATAATTACAGAAGTGTTTAAATGAATTTAAATCATTTTCACATAATTGTGGTTTTATGTCAGTATCTAATAGATACATGAAGCTATTTATTTATTGAATTAAGTTAGCTGTTTTACTTAATAATAATTCACTTTTTGTGTAAAAAGCTCAACTATTTTTTTGTTTTTGTTGCCATAGGTGACTTGTTAGCTACCGAAAAACAAAAAAATAATTAGTATCTTTATTATTTGTACAAATAATTGTATCAAACTTTATATTTTTGAAAACCTCATTAAACAAGCTATTTATTTATGTCATAGCCAACTGCGGTTTCCGTTTAAAATTAGAAAGTTATAATCTGTTTCCCAGAATTGGTGCAGTTTCAACAAAATGTAATAAAGTTAGTAAAATCTACATTAATTTCTGAATAAAATAGTTTTTGAATTTTCAAGATATCTTGTTAAACAACTGAGATATTGTGAAAAATAATTTTTCGGAAAAATTCGTTTTCGACCGATATTTCCCGAACGAATCGAGTAAGCTAACTTTTGTTTTTCCCACTGTGTTTTTCTCGAAAAAGTAGCATTGGGTCGCGACGACGATTTTCTTCTATTCCTATAAATAACTGAGAAACTCTGTAAAATCATCAAAAATGGTCCACTCTGTTCAAGGTGTCCTATTTTCGAAAGTACTACTCTGTAGGTCTATCCGTTACTGGCTTAGACGACGTCATTAAAAAAAGTACATTTCACAAGTACACAGTTTTTTTAATCATGAACCGGACAGAAATATGATGGGAACGCACTCAACGTTTCGCTGTACATTTATATCTTTATCAGGAATCAACCTCAATTAAGGCCCGGTATTATAAACGCAAGTTAAATTTACTCTAGTGTTTAATGCCTTAGTAACCACTGTTTTTAGAATTGTTACTAAGGCATTAAACTGTATAGTAAATTTATTTTGCGTTTATAATACCGGACCTAAATATATTTTACTTACCTTTTCAAAAATTTATAGTTTATTGAAATTACTTCTGAAAGCAGTTGGGTTCCAGGTAAATTAAATCTATACTTGCCTTATTATGCAAGATTTACTTAAGCCATGTATTATAAAAAACAGGAAAAAGTGCAAGACTCTTAAAACATCAAAACATCAGATTAAATTAACAAACACGAACGCGATAGTTACCTGTATCAATATTTTATGAAATTCAATGTGAAGAAAACTGACTATTAAATATGCCATTAGCAACTGTTAAAAGTTTTGAATAAATGATTTTTGTAAATTTTTAAATTGTAAATCGTAGAAAAATCTTCGTGATGCCTTTTTTGTACGTGTTACTCGAAATACTATTGCTTACTAATTAACAAAAAAATAGTAGACAGTTACAGATTCCTGTAATTTTTCAATCTCAAAATGGTACCGTTTAAATGCGACTTCACAGGGGACACTAAAACATTTTTTTAAAGCTTACAGATTTGACAAGTTCAAGACGTTGTAAAAATTGTGAAGCCTTACTTAAAAAGTACCTTTCTGGAGAAAGAAAAAATACAGGAAACTGTAATTGTCTACTATTTTTTGCTTCCGACCGTAAATTTCCTGCATCTCCAAAATTTTCTCCGCACTGAACGTAAACTGTCAGAATATGAGAAATTGTCGCATTTCTCCGTTTTCAATTTTACAAAACATTGAGTTAATTATAATTTTTAACTAATCTATCAACACATTGATTAATTTATCTGTAACTCGGCCACGTTCAGAAATATTATGAATAATCTATACATTACTTGAAAAGCTAAAAAATGCTGTTTCAAATGGTGTCAAAGCGAACCATAGTTTCCGTTTAAAAAAAAAAAAAACAAAATTCGGGTTGGTATGTCGACTATTGTATGATTTAAATAAGAAACCACAATCTACGTTAATTGCTGAATAAAATAGTTTTTGAATTTTCAAAATATCTTGTCAAACAACTGATATATTGTGGAAAGTAATTTTTCGTAAAATTCCGTTTTCGGCCGATATTTCCCGAACGAATCGCGATAGCTAACTTTGGTTTTCTCCACTGAGTTTTTCTCGAAAAAGTAGCATTGGGTCCCGAAAACAGTTTTCTTCTATTCCTATAAATAACTGAGAAACCCTGTAAAACCATCAAAAATGGACCACACTGTATACAAAACGGTTGTTTGTTCAAAAAAAAAAGAAAAACGTAGAATATTTCTGAGACTAGAATTTACATTTACATAAAAACAATTAAAAGAACTACATCTTTTGTTACCGAAAAAAAGAAAAAGAAAAATTATTCTTATGTAAACTCTTAACGGTAACGAATCATTTTTCATACAATTTTCTTCATAAATTCTTCAGTTTGTCGGACAGAAGTCTGAATTATTTCAGTTACACCTTGTCTGAAAACATTTCACAATCAGGAAAGAAAATATTGATAGAATAGGGTGATAAGTAGCAGAACAGAGGGCTACTAAGCGGTGCTAATTAATCACATTGATCCCTCAACGCAAGGTGTTTGTAAAACAGTTATTTTCTTCTTCTCCTTTCGTTCAAACCTAGATTGCAAATGACAATATACAACGTGTCCAAAAAAGTATGCAACCAATGGAGATTAATAGTAGTTATGATTTTCTTAAAAAAAAAAAATCATTCTATGCAATGCCCTTTTTTATTGCTGTTTCCTGTAGAGTTTATCGTTTTGCCATACTTTGTTGTTGACGTTGTTGTTAACTAACCGTTGATTAAACATAGGATGATTTTCTGTGCTTTAATTTGAGAGTAACTTTAATCAGTGTCGGTGCAACTGGACATTAATTTAAAAATGTTGAATCGATGTTTGTCGTCCGCTCGTTACATCTTGTTAGGTCGTAACTTCGTTATGAGGCATAAACCCTTTTTTTTTTTTTTCATATCGACCTGTTACTGTTCGGCTGTTGCGAACCCTCCGACGCGACGACGATTTAATTAAATTCGGCGATCAATAAAACGTACCCTGTGCAAACATCTTGTAACAACAATCTCTCGACCGTGAATGTATTTTTTTTGCAGCCGTACAAACAATCGTCAACTCCTTAGACGACATCCACTGCCTGCAAGAGTCACGACCTGAAGAGCGTGCGCATCTACTCGCTTTGCTGGAGGACACGCATCTCCACGTCCTTTTGGAGGTAGGTCCGCGCATAGCTCCCCCCATCCTAGTTCAACGCGAACTCTCGAACTCTACGAGCGCGATTGATCGTACCTGTTTTACAATCTTTCACATGAAAGGAAATACTGTCGGTTAAATAAATTCAGTGGCACTCGGCTTCAGGAGGCCCCCCCGGACTTTTACGTGTCAGAAAATGTCACCTACCGTCTCATTGGTTCACCCTTTATAATAGTTAGCCTGTTGATTATAACCGAATTGAATTTAATTGCACGCCCTGTTCATTTATTTTTATTTATTTATTTATTTATTTATTTATTTATTAAAAACAAAAACGGATTATTTTATTTTTTTGATGGATTCATAAACTGGTGATGAAAATGGTGAAAAAAACATATCACAAAAGTTTGCTCAGTAATTCGGCATTTACTGCAGATCTCGCTGCTTTAATGGGATTGTTGGTACGTCATCCATATTCGTTTTCTTTTCTTTTCATTGGCCCTTGTAATAAAGCTTGCGTTGAAAATATGTTGTTGTTGTTGTTTTCCCTGAGCTAAACGGAATCCTTGCTGGGACTAGTAATAAAAGGACGCTCGTATGTTTACAGTTGTACGACAGGATAACTAGTAAAGTGATGACACCTGTGAGAGCGCCGCCGAGTGACGCCGTTCAGAGGGCGCGGGACGTCGTGGATTCGCTCAGGGATTTTGAACATCGCCGGGACGTCGATTACAGGGATCTGCAGGAACTTCAGGATCTGCTTTGCAGGCCACATTTTAAGGTAAGACGCAGAGTTCTGTTTTGGTTCTTGAAAGGAAGGAAGTGTGTATCAAGGATTTCTGTACCCCATCAAATATCCTAATTAAAAAAAAAAAAAACATTCAGCATAAAAAGTTAGATTATTAAAAAGACACGTCCGGTATTATCATTTTACAAGCTTCTATTGTAGCTTGATTAACTTGGCTGTTGCAGAATCTTTTTAAGATTAGAGTCTAATGAGGCTGAGTTGCACCGACGTCGTTGTTAACTAATCCTTGATTAAACATACGATTCTCTATGCTTTGATTCAAGATTAATTGTAATCAGTGTCGGTGCAGCTATTATAATTAAATTCCTTTATACGTTGTGATATCTTAGAAACTGGATGTAGGCAACCCATTCTACTCACGTGTTTTCAGTAGATACGTTATGAAAACATGAAGTTATTTCTGATTTGATTCATGGTTTGCCTATTCAGGGATCACGATTTAAAACGGGAAGTTACCCTCCGGCTTCTTTCATCAAAGAAACAAAACCAATTTGAGATGAACTTTTCAATTTAATACTCGCTACTGTAGTCGAGAAACGTCCACTTGGCTGTTGCCGAATTTCTAAGATTAGAGTCTAATAAGGCTGAGTTGGACCGACGTCGTTGTTTACTAATCCTTGATTAAACCTACGATTTTCTATGCTTTAATTCAAGATTAATTTTAATCAGTGTCGGTGCAGCTATTATAATTAAATTCCTTTGTATATACATTGTGATATCTTAGAAACTGGAAGTAGGCAACCCATTCTACTCACGTGTTTTCAGTAGATACGTTATGAAAACACGAAGTTATTTCTGATTTGATTGATGGTTTGCCTATTCCAGGGATCACGATTTAAAACAGGAAGTTTCCGTCCGGCTTCTTTCATCAAAAAAACAAAACCAATTTGGGATGAACTTTTCAATTTAATACTCGCTACTGTAGTCGAGAAACGTCCACTTGGCTGTTGCCGAATTTCTAAGATTAGAGTCTAATAAGGCTGAGTTGCACCGACGTCGTTGTTAACTAATCCTTGATTAAACATGCGATTCTCTATGCTTTAATTCGAGATTAAGTTTAATCAGTGTCGGTGCAGCTATTATAATTAAATTCCTTTGTATATACATTGTGATATCTTAGAAACTGTAAGTAGGCAACCCATTCTACTTGCGTGTTTTTAGTAGATACGTTATGAAAACACGAAGTTATTCCTGATTTGATTGATGGTTTGCCTATTCAGGGGTCACGATTTAAAACGGGAAGTTTCCCTCCGGCTTCTTTCATCAAAGAAACAAAACCAATTTGAGATGAACTTTTCAATTTAATACTCGCTAATGTAGTCAAGAAAGGTCCGCTCTAACCAAGTTAAAAAGCAACCCCTTATTTTCAACGACCGACATTGAGAGATAAAATCTTTTGCAAAAATTGATAATGTATTTGACCTTTTAGAAATCATATTTTCCTGAAGTATTCGTGAGTTTCTGAAGTAGAAGAACTAGAGATGCGCTTTTTATAATGCAAGTTAAAGAAAGGCGTTATGCTAAGAAAGGACGGTCCAAAAGATCAGTGGACATGCAATTCTATCAAAGTGAAAATAATTTCAGTAATTTCGTATGCTTTCTTAACTTTATACTCCAAGAAAAAAAGTGCAAAATTATTTTAAATATTAAAAAAATCTCATAATCTCATTTAACCGTTTCATACTTCAGTACAGGCAACCGTGTTTATTAGGTTGCCTATATTAAGGCATTTTGTTCTTTAAAATAGTCTAATTTATTATTCTTTTAAACAAACAAATATGAAAGTAAAATGAATAATTCTTTATGATTCGTAAAGCTAATACCATAATTTTTATTTTCTTATTTTATTAAATATTTTTAATTTTGAAAGTACATAATTTAATAAACTTCTGCATTACTGTCTTCTTCTTTTGGTTTTCCCTTGTTCCCGAATTTGTTAAGTAATTTTCCAGTTCAGGAAATGTCAATTCGTATATCAAATAGGGAGGTCAATCGACAAATTGGGAAATATAGTTGACAAAAGGGGAATACCAAAAGAATAAGACTGTAATATACATGACTTCTTTTTAATTAGTAACTTTTGTATATTCGGAACCTGTTCGTTTTCTGAAACTAAAAAAAAAAAAAATGGAGATTTCTTTAGAAAATTGCTTGATCTTAGCCAATCAATCGTTTATCATATTTTTAACGAAAAACGTTCCTGAGACCTTTAGTATATTTTAAACCAATTCGTTTTCTGAAACTAAGAAAAAATGGAAAAACTGTTTTAAATATTTGCATGATCTCAGCCAATCAATCGCTTATCACATTTTCAACGAAAAGACGATTCGCGGGACCTTCATTACAGACAACCGCACAAACGCCTGTGTTCATTGGTTGCCTATATTAAGGCTACTTGTTTTACGAAATAGTCTAATTTATTATTTTTTAGATAAACAGGTGTGACACTAAAATTAAATAATATACGTGAAAATAAAAAAAGCAACGTAATTATGTTTTGTGCGTTTTTAAATACGTTTAAGGCGCAAGACGTTTTAAGCAGATTAGGAAGTTTGTTGTATATTCTAATCGCCTAGCTTACAAACCCTTTCTTGCGAATTTCGAGTCAGTAATTCGGAAAGGATAATAAAGGTTTAAATATTATGTATATTAAATATTAAAAGTATTTCGTAATTACCGAAAGCGTCGCTTAAACATAGAGCGCCCTCCCAATGTATTTGAACACCAAAATAAACCTGTGGTTTTAAGGAAGGAGTGCTTGAAGAGGATTCATTTTTACATCGTAACCAAAATTACATTAAGTACACGCAGGATTTTTTCAGAATAAATGTTGTGGCGTCTACGTTGTTCCGTTTAATTGTTACACTTTGCTAGTGATGGGGAAAAAAAACGAATGACGAATAATAATTTTCGGTATGACAGTTTGAGAGGAAGATAATAAATAAAATAAATTGAATTTCCTAATTCTTGGTCCATGGACAGTTGCTAATGCTTATGCCCACAAATGTAATCCCTGATTGTGTGCTCATTCCCCAGCGCGCAAAATGCCATAATGCGTAGCGTAATGAATAAATTTTGATATTGGGGTCTAGTCTGTAGCATTGATATGGACTTGATACGTCACAATTATTGCTATGAATCAAGTGACCCTGCAAAATCGGTATTCTGTAAAGAGTTTCGTAACAACCTGTCAATCCGTGTCAAGTGTGATGTGGACTTAATATGCATTCATTCATTCATTGTTGGCAGCTGTCTTCAATTTTTGGCGGTCGGCAATTCACTTGAATTGTTATGAAACCGTATCAAGTTCTCTTTAATCATTGAAGACCATATATGTTGGCATCTGTCTTCAATTGGCGGTCGGAAATTCGCTTGAATTGTTATGAAATCGTATCAAGTTCTCTTTAATCATTGAAGACCATATATGTTGGCATCTGTCTTCAATTGGCGGTCGGCAATTCACTTGAATTGTTATGAAATCGTATCAAGTTCTCTTTAATCATTGAAGACCATATATGTTGGCATCTGTCTTCATTTGGCGGTCGGCAATTCACTTGAATTGTTATGAAACCGTATCAAGTTCTCTTTAATCATTGAAGACCATATATGTTGGCATCTGTCTTCATTTGGCGGTCGGCAATTCACTTGAATTGTTATGAAACCGTATCAAGTTCTCTTTAATCATTGAAGACCATATATGTTGGCATCTGTCTTCAATTGGCGGTCGGCAATTCACTTGAATTGTTATGAAATCGTATCAAGTTCTCTTTAATCATTGAAGACCATATCATCTGTCTTCAATTGGCGGTCGGCAATTCACTTGAATTGTTATGAAACCGTATCAAGTTCTCTTTAATCATTGAAGACCATATATGTTGGCATCTGTCTTCAATTGGCGGTCGGCAATTCACTTGAATTGTTATGAAATCGTATCAAGTTCTCTTTAATCATTGAAGACCATATATGTTGGCATCTGTCTTCAATTAGCGGTTGGCAATTCGTTTGAATTGTTATGAAATCGTATCAAGTTCTCTTTAATCATTGAAGACCATATATGTTGGCATCTGTCTTCAATTGGCGGTCGGCAATTCACTTGAATTGTTATGAAATCGTATCAAGTTCTCTTTAATCATTGAAGACCATATATGTTGGCATCTGTCTTCAATTGGCGGTCGGCAATTCACTTGAATTGTTATGAAATCGTATCAAGTTCTCTTTAGTTATTGAAGACCATATCAATTGATATGTGTATCAATGTTACAGAATAGATTGAATGTCATTGACAGCTTACGTAAGACAAAATTGATTTGCTTAGATTTTATTTGATGTGATTCTTTCAGTTCAAGTTCTCTTTAATACTGTTGTGATAAAGTAACGGCGCTTCACCACATGTTACGGTTTCTCTTAGGGGTAGGGGTATTAAGGGTCGTAGTCAGAATAAGGAATAAAGACGTTTATTATGTTAATAAATAAACAGTTGTCATTTACATAGACTTGTAGAGACTTAGACAGAGCACTACTGATTTATTAATAGATTATATGGACAGACTTAAACCAGACTAAAGAAAAACTACAGCCGGCTCAACTCCAACTTCAACTTTAACTGAATGAATGCGTTTAGATTATATACGACCGCCGGACGCCAGCAGAGCTCGGGAGCGTTAGAGTATTTTTAGACACCGGAGCACTCCAGGTTTCGGAGCGAGCTTTACCATTCCGGGTGTGATGTTGACAGCGACTCTGTCAAAGCTCTCGGTTGCACACGTCATAATCTACAGTCAGCGATGAATCTCATGTGGGAATTTTCATACATACGTCACTATGACACAATTGATGGTTGCACTGGTTGCATACCTATTGAAATTCATTCATTCATTCCTTGTTGGCAGATCTTTAACATGAAGATTAAAAAAGGCCGGCCATGGAATTGATCCTGGGGAAACTCCTTTGGATATCAGGTAACTTTCTGATGTTTTGAAGTGAATTCAGATCTCTTTTGCTGTTACTCAAAATTTATTTAAATAATTCATTATATTTTTTTTATGTAAATGATTAAAAACTGTTCGTCTCATTATTTCTCGTTCTTTTAAGATTTGCGATGCAGGTATACCATAAAGTCTCCTCCAATCTTCCCTCAAAAAGTCTTTGTCAGTGTCTCTCTTTGTCATTCTTTTCTAAACATACAAGACGACTTTGACCGCATAATTCCGCCGCTGCATTCCTACATCGATTCCCCCCCCGGTTATTATGCGCATTGTTATTCTGAAATATGAGAGCTTCGTCTCCAACCTTAATATGGTGCTCGAAACAACGGGCTCGCTTCTCGTCGTGATCATTTTCTAGTAATTTGCATCCATTTGCATTTAACTTGAATGCGAAAAACGCTAAACTTCTGAGTGAATTTTAATGTCCGGGGATGGATGTTTCTGAGATGTATTTCTGCTCGGCGGAGCTTTGCATTGCAAATAAAAACACGGGATAAGTATTCTGCATTATTTGCACGAATTTAATCGGCGCGCCCGGACGGATTAGTTTCTCTGAGGGAATTCCCGATGTTATTACGAAAATTAAAAATACTCCAAAATAATTTATTCAATTAAATAGATAAGAAGAATGAAAATGGAATGTACTGATTGCAGGGGAATTACACGCGGAAATTTTTCAAAAGGCACTGATAATCGTAATGAGAGTTTCGCATGTGCAGGAAATCATTAGCAGGAATATTCCGAGAAGGTGAGTGGTCTAATCAAGTACGAGATGAGAGCGTATATCGCAATAGTTTTATTTTAATGCCAGGCAACGTGTAGAAATTCAAGACCTATCTAGTTCTATTGCATTGTATTATTTCGTTCTCATTCCATTTACCTCTGCATGGTCTCTCCATGCCGCATGATTGGCCAGAAAATTACCATACAAAGTGCTGGTCTACACTAAATTATACTGTTCAGAGACCTCCACTGAAGAAATGTGAAAAATAACAACAAATGACAACTAAAAATGCCAAAATACATAAATTACTAAGGGCAAGTTTTAACTTGTGGAAAAAATTGTCCTTACAATTGTTACCATGGGAATAAATTATTATTAAATATTGTGCCACCACTGTGAAGCTTGCCCAACAATTGTCTAGAAGCCAAGCCATATTTTACGACACAAAAACTTCAATCGATCTAATTTTTAAGTTTTTAATAAAATAATACTCTTATTAATTTTAACAAATATTTTCAGTGAAAACTTTTCACTAGAAGAAAAGGTATGGCTTAGAGGAACGGTTGGGGGGATGTTGGTGTAAGTCGAGGACGGGACAATTAGAAATAAAGCTTTTTTTAAACATGTCTAAAAATATAAATGTATCCTTCGAAGTCGAGCAGGTAACCGAAGTATTTCATAAGAGCTTACGCGTATCATGTTACTGTTACGTCGCCGTCGTTGCAAAACGGATTATTTGGAAACCTTTTAACAAAATTTCCACCCTTTTGTTCTTTTTACGAAACTTCCAGACGAGAGGATCCACTTATAAATGCAGACGTGAGCGCGAAGCTTATTCAAAAGCGCGATTGACATAAAATACTATGACTTAATCGTTTAAAAACTCGAGTGTAACTACAAGGAATTAAATTTTTTTTTTGTTTAATTAAATTAAAGTACGTAACAATATACTATTGTAGTACGGATTTTATTGTCGACAAGTCAAGTTTTTTTTTTCTATTAAATCATAAGTCAAAGGTTTTCGTTCAAAGACTTACAGACTTCAAATTAAATAATTAATAGAAATAATTTTGTAAAATAGTTTTCTTTGTTTTTGTGTGCTTTGAGAATCGCTTCCATGTATTCTCTAATGTTCTGAATCGAGTTGCAGGTGTATGTTATCGTTATTAAAGGGAGCTTTTAGTTGGCACAGGATTTATGATGTTGCGATAAAAGCACGTATCATCGTAACGAAGTGGGCTCCGATATTCAAACAGTTCTCTCTTTGAAAGTGAATATCAACATCGAACGCTTCCTAGAGCGAGCATTGTTCATAGTTCAAAATCGCGTGAAGGATAATTGCAGACTTTTATTTGTAGATGGTATTTTCGTCGAGGAAATGTGTTTTTACTTTCCAGGCGTTCGGATTTACGATCGTAAGGAGATTACTAAGACTAAGATTTAGTATTTGAAGTACCTAGTAAAAATAAATCGTGAAATTTTTAATAAATAAAATCCTCGCTGCTAATGGTTCCGGCAAGTTTTAATAAAGTGGAAATTAAAATCCTGTGCAAAACGTACGTGATAATACGGCCGTTTCATTTTATTATTGCTTTCATTTGTATACATGTGGATCGCTTTATACTCGAGGACATTAAATTAAGCTATCTTTGCATGCAAGCTCGTATGTTCCCCCTAGGACTTCGTGCATGCATCTGTATCTACAATGATACCCACGTGAGATGACATAACCGAGTTTCATTTGCGTGTCCTGAATGACAAGACACTAACACTAGTGATCTGATGATTTAAAAATTTGTTGCAGGTCACTTTTCATTGATAATTGTCTGCTAAAGTATTATTTGGCTACTTGTGTATGGATGGCTTTATTAGCGCGGTCTCTCACAAATAATTCAAGAACGCGGTATTAGCTCCCACTCAACGCGATCCAGCGTCGTGCAATTAGATCCTGAGGGGATGTGCAGTAATCGTTTATCACGATAGCACTCTCACCTGAACTGAATAAAATTTTTTGTTTCACAAAAATTATTTAATCGCTGTTTAATTTAACAGCGTGATTAAAGCATGTGATTGGTTGGGTGATATAATATAATTGGTTGTTTCAAATCGGTTATTAACTTCGTCCAATGACGTTTTTTTTTTTTGTGAAACTCACCCTATCCTTCTTAGACAGCAAACTAACTGCCTTTCCTCATGCATTTTTAACTGAAAAAATAGTCGCGCGATGTCGCGACCTAACGATTTGATTAATTGAAAAATAAGAAAACTTTTGCTCTTTTCAAAAACACAAATCGAATTCGCTCTATTTCTCCGTTCAACTTGTTTCGAAACTTCGTCGTGCGTGGATTTATCGAAGCCATTTATTTTGTATGAAAGTATCAGATAAGCGCTTATGAAGCTAAATGCGCGCCCAGCGCAACCAAGAAAATCCACTTTAGCCTCCTCGAAGATTGCCAAAACCGCATTAATCTCGGAACAGTTTCGTCTGCATAACATCTGCATTTAAGACCTCGAGATGATATCTGCGCCACTTAGCTTGCCGATGTTTATTCGGCTGCTCAATTCGCTAATTAATAAATCTGATGTCGTGCCCCGTCAGGTTCCAGAAAATTAGAGATTAATGATTAATGCTGAAGTTGGAAAGGCAAGAGTAACTTATTTATAAGAGGGTCGATTCGTTATGGAAGGAATTTATGGTGTACTTAATTTTTTTTTAACATGATTAATTTGGAGCTTCACGCACTTCTAATTCCATCCATGATTGATTGAAATTTATTGACTCTAATTCAATAGTTGATAAATTTGATCCCTACGGCCCTCAAGATCGAGGAAATTCTAAAAAGGCATTTGCATTTATTTTTACAAGGGTTGATTAAGTATACTATAGCTTCAGCTTCAAAGGTTGCTCAATTAGTTTTCTTAAACATAATCTCCTGGAAGCTTGACGTACTTGCCCTAACGTTTCCCTAACTTTCTAATTTCATCCACGAAGTGATTTTTTTTGAGGTCCTCGAGTTAACTCATATCTTCTCTTCATTTGAAGATTCGACTACCAGGCTACGAAAATGGTGTTTCTTATTCCATCAAGCAAGTGAGTTTGATTGAGATCCTCTCTTCCTTAGTTTCATAACTATGAAAGAGTAGCAAGTGAAAATCTGAAGAAATTGAATTAGCCAATATGAATTGGAAAGAATTGGAAATCTCAATTTGGATTCTTTTTCTTTTTGGAAGGCTCAAGTTGTTTCAAGTCAAGATGTTTACCATTTCTGAAAGTGCTCATGATGTTCGTCTTTTGTTTTCTTCAAGAGCCCATCAAGCCTTGTTCCCAAAAAAACTGACACCATCACCTCTCTGATTGGTTGAGATATCTCATTCTTCTGGGAACAGAATTACTGATTAAAGGCTTCAGCTTCAAAGAATGCTCAATTATTTTCTTTTAAACCATAATGACCTGGAAGCTTGATGCACTTGCCCTAACGTTTCCCTAACTTTCTGATTTCATCCACGAAGTCAGTTTGAGTTTGAGGTCCTCGAGTTAACTCATATTTTCTCTTCATTTGAAGATTCGACTAACAGGCTACGAAAATGGTGTTTCTTATTCCATGAAGCAAGTGAGTTTGATTGAGATCCTCTCTTCCTTAGTTTCATAACTATGAAAGAGTAGCAAATGAAAATCTGAAGAAATTGAGTTAGCCAATATGATAGAAAGAATTGGAAATCTCAATTTGGATTTTTTTTTTCTCTTTGGAAGGCTGAAGTTGTTTCAAGTCAAGATGTTTACCATTTCTGAAAGTGCTCATGATATTCGTCTTTTGTTTTCTTCAAGAGTCCATCAAGCCTTGTTCCCAAAAAACTCTCAATTGTTTTTCTTAAACACAATCTCCTGGAAGCTTGACGCACTTGCCCTAACGTTTCCCTAACTTTTTAATTTCATCCACGAAGTGATTTCCTTAGAGTTCCTCGAGTTAACTCTTATCTTCTCTTCATTTGAAGGTTCGACTGACAGGCTACGAAAATGGTGTTTCTTATTCCATCAAGCAAGTGAGTTTGATTGAGATCCTCTCTTATTTGGATTAATAAGTATGAAAGAGTAGCAAATGAAAATCTGAAGGAATTGAGTTAGCCAATATGATAGAAAGAATTGGAAATCTCAATTTGGATTTTTTTTCTTTTTGGAAGGCTCAAGTTGTTTCAAGTCAAGATGTTTACCATTTCTGAAAGTGCTCATGATATTCGTCTTTGTTTTTCTTCAAGAGCCTATCAAGCCTTGTTTCCAAAAAAACTGACACCATCACCTCTCTGATTCGTTCTTCTGGGAACAGAATTACTGATTACGATTTCGATTCAGACAAGTAATCCAAATTTCTTTTTAAAACCTCACATGAAACTCATTCTCCTGTTGAAGGGAGCAAATATAATTTCTCTCTTCTATTTTGGCGTATAGAAGAAAGGTTGTCCTACCTGTCAAAGTTTTAATAATTTGTTGGTTTTAAGCAGTTTATTAGTTTTCTATTTTTTCTGTCCAGTTTCACACTTGAAGAATTTTTTAAGCCAGTACAATAAAAAGGTGTACAAAAAATCATAGTATTTCTGCTGATTGCTTCACTCAGAATAAAAAAAAAACACAAAAAAGAGAAGAAACTAAATATACTGTGAAACACTAGAATTTACACTACACACGAAGAACTCTATTTTTATCACCAAGTGCATATTAAAGACAAAAAATTTGGTGTAAAATGTACTAAGCTAATCTTATTAAAACTGTTTAGCTTCAAGCTGATCTATTTAGACATCGGTTCGAGCACTGATGAAACGATTTCGTTGGTTTACGCATTCTCTAAAAGAACCACCGTGCCAAAGTGATTTTGGCTTTCCATTTTTGCTATTATTATTATGATTTATTAAAAAATTTTGTGCAACTCGTTTTTGATTGCAGTGAAAACCTCGAGCAGCCTCTGTACAGGTGTTTCAGCCCTGCTTGGGGCTTCTTCAGCAGAGACGTAGCTCGACATTCCCACTGCAAACAAAAACGACTTGTCTCTGCTGACGAAGCCCCAAGCAGGGCTGAAACAGCTGTACAGAGGCTACTCGAGGTTTTCACTGCAATCAAAAACGATTTGCACAAAATTTTTTTAAAGCTTTCATTATGCTTTGACAGCAAGCATGGCCGCCTTGCATGGGGGACTTATTAGGAGCAAATCTGCTTCAATTTGTCTATCCTACTGCAATGTCAGGTCAAAAAGCGATCGTAAGATGTCGCTATTTTATCTGATCATTATTATTATGGATTGTGCAATGAATTCAACGATTATGCGAATGAGGTCGCAGTAGTTCCAACTTGCTGACAATCCCCCAGAACATGAAAATGAGCACGTCCAAAGTAACGGCTTGGAAAATATACATTATCGCTGTTTGTTGAAAACAGTACTTGCTTGAAATATCGTCGCGAATACGAAACTATCAAGGCACGGATTTATCTCACAGTAAATAAAATATCCTCGGCGAAACTTTTTAGGAAGTCAAATTCGTTGGACTTTGCGGTACACTCGAAACCGCAATAATCGAAACTGCCAAGCTCACAAAGCTTCCGTGCTTGTTGTGTTTCGAATGCGTTGTTCACTTAACAAGCAAATGTGTGCCCCATAGATTCAATTAGATGTCAATCAGCATGCGTTGGATACGATTTAGGAATTTAAACTGAAATTAAATAATAGTTCAATAGTTAGAAGCTAATGCAGCTTTCATCGAGTGGTGTTATTATCAAATTCCTCCGCAACACCCAACCCAAATTAATTAAATCCTTGTGAATCGCAAATCAGCATTGTACGGAACGAAAGGAGGAAAGTTCACGGTGCCTTTGATTCAGAGAACATTTGACATTTTAGTTTAATTCCAATCGAAATTGGAAATTCTTCAAACGAACAAATTGAAACCGGAGTTTGAGCTTGAAAGAAACTGAAAGCCAGGTGACTGTTATTAACGAATGCCTGCCCGCAAAATTAAATAAAATAGTTTGAATCCAATCAAAATAGGAAATCTTTAAGTAAAATGGGGGGTTTGAGGTTTGAAACTGAAAGCTTTAAGGCGATTGTTATTAATTAAATACAACAGTGTTTAATTTCAATCGAAATTCGAAATCTTTGAGTACGAAATTCAAAATTGGGGGGAGGAGGTTTAAGCTTGAAGCCGGAAACTGCTTGACTGTTATTAATGATTGCTGGGAGATATCCTGTGTGAATAAACATAAAATGTCTCGGGCGTAACACATGCTTCTAATTTCTTAAAGCTTGTTGGGGAATGTAAGCGACGCTCGTAAATCATAAAATTTCATCTCTCTTAAGTGCTTAAAGTTTTCCTGTTACGAATCCGGCGAAAATGTTCGAACTGTCGCTTCGTTGCTAATATACGGTTCGTGTTATGATTTTGTTAGTATGCTTTGCTCTCATTAGTTGGTAACGTCTTTGAAAACGTCGTGTTGAGGAGAGCTTTAATGCTTGGTTTATGCAGATTCACTTAATGCAATGCAATGATTAAATCGGTGGCGTGTGATAACAAAAGGCGGGTTGTCTGTACAGGACCTTCATATTTGACTGTACCCCACGTGATCAAATTGCGTCTAATTGGTAGGCAATCTCAATACAAGCGGTTGGTAACACACTAATTGGTCATAAAGCGTCAATCGAAGGTTGTAATGGGTATTTGTACAAGAAAAACTGCCCCTTCATATTGACGTTTAAAGATGTTCATTCATGCAAACCCTTCCTTCGTAACGGTGTAACTTCAGTTTTGGCTTTATTAATTTGCGACGCGCCTGAAGCGAGTCAGTCGTCTTGTGGCGTCTCTAGGACTTGGTTGGTATTAGCTCTGCCCCAACTTTTCGCAGTGTGTCCGCCGTGTAAAGGACGACACACATTTTGATCTTGTTGATAATAAGTCCGAACGAAACCGATTTTTTCGCCGAAACTTTAGAATCTGCCATATTTTACAAAAGTTTAAAGAGAATTTCAATTTTTTAGGAAGTTATTCGTGTATACCCGTTTAATTTGCTATTTTCCACCAAAATGACTGCTGAGGCATGTCGAATGCAGCTTCGGTTGTAACCGAAGGTTCGGCTGTTTTTTGGCCCAAACCGAAACTTTGGCCGAATCACGCAAATGTAGCCGAAACCGAATCTTTGGTCGAACGCTTTCGGTTGGGGAACCCCAGTAGAAGTTTTCTAAAGTATACGATGGTTTGTTGGTTTTTGCGTGGCCCTGGAGGACGGAAATTCATCCCAGTTGTCACAGCCTCGTCCCTCTTGTGAAGGACTGGTATGTTTGTGACTGTTGCTCTCTTTTCGCCGCGCAAATTACTATTGTCGAACGTCTCTTCCCTATAGTCAAATTCATGTAGCTATTAATGTTTGTAAGGCTTTTGACGGGTTCGCCCTTGGTTAACTTGAATATTTTAAAGCTGTTATGAAGTTTGATTTTGTTTGCAGCCAATTATTCACTTATAGTCTGATTAACATTTTAAATTTTGGATAAACGTAACTTTTCCGCAGTTTTGCTTGATACTATAAGGTGCATACACTGTGTTTTAAATATTCCACAACTTTCGCTCTCATTTTGTTTGCATTAAAATTGTTGCATAAATAAAGTCGTTTCCTTTGAATCTCTCCGGTTAAGAGTAGGTGGCGTTTATACATTTTCGCATTATTTAATTAACACTCACACCCGTCACGACTGAAGCTGCTGGCTGTACTGCAAGTTAATATCGTCAACACAAATCTTATTTCTACGTAGTTTCGTGGGAATTAGATTGAATGTTTATTTTACAATGTCTATGTAGACGGTCATAAATTCCGGCGTTTCTGTTTGCGCTGTAAGGTCCTGAGAATTACAATTTTTTGTGCGCGTTTATTATTTTGACGGAAAGATTAAATTGCGTTCACACATGACGTCAGTAGGATTGTGTTTACATATTTTGATTCTGTTTACATATTTTTCTATAATACCTGTCAAGTGTTTCTGGTGTTGGTATAAAAGGCACCTGAATGTTGGGAAACTTCAAAATTCTGTCATCGTCTAACAAATTCAAAATGTGTAGCTGCTGAGACTGTACGTCAAAAAATAAAGAAATCGTTTGGATTTGAAAACGAAACAAGCTGTTCTAAATCGTAGTGAACAATTTTGGCATGTATTTAATTATTTTTAACCTTCAAAACTTGTTACAAGAACGTTACCTATCAAAAATCATGTTTAGGGATAAAACAGGCTTCCAACAGAAACCCTAGAATTTTGATACTGAGAGATATTATAGAAAAAAAAAAAAGAAATAAACTTTAGCGCGTACTGGTTTTGAAGTTTGGAGATTATAATAAATGTCACGTATATTCGATTTTATAATAATATATTTTTTTACGAATATATACATTGATTGTTAACAATATAAAGACAAAACAAATGAAATCGATTAAAACAAAAAAAAAAACAGAGGTCGATCAATTGTTTGTATTAAAAATTGAATAAAGTAAAATGAAGAATTAAAAAAAAAACAAAAGACGATCGGTCTTGAAGACAAGATTGAAATAAAAATTTCGTAAAACTAAGTCAATTCGAATCAAGATCATTTAAAGAAAAATTGAGCAAAAGAAAAAAGAAACAAAAAAATCAAACCTAAACTAAGAATTCAAGTAGATATAGAAGTAGAGTAGAGATAAGTAGATCAAGTAGATATAGAATAAGTCAAATTGGAATCACGAAAAGAGAAAAAAACGATCGGTTTAAAATTTAAAAAAATTAAAACGCCAATTAATTGTCGATATTAAAGTGCAAAATAAACTCAAATCGAGTAAACAAAAAAAAAACAAAAGAGATCGAGAGAGCGAGATTAAATTGTAAAGTAAACTCAAATCGAGTAAACGAAAAGAAAAACAAAAGACGATCGATTAATAATTAAAAAAAAAAAACAAAATCACGGCAAATAAAATAAAACGCACGATAAAACTGAAACAAACGGTGATAAATTGATTGTTAACGATATAAAAACAAAACAAATTAAATAGATTAAAACAAAAAAAAAAAACAGAGGTCGATCAATTGATTGTATTAAAAATTGAATTAAATAAAGTCAAATGAAGAATTTAAAAAAAAAAACAAAAGGCGATCGGTGTTGGAGACAAGATTAAAATAAAAATTCCGTAAAACTAAGTCAAATCGAATCAAGAATCAGAATTTGAACAAAAGGAAAAAGAAAAACGAAAAAAAAATCAAACTAAGAATTCAAGTAGATATAGAATAAAGTCAAATTGAAATCACAAAAAGGAGAATAAACCATCGGTTTACAATTAAAAAAAAATCAAATCAAGTTAAATAAAATTATTATTATTATTGAATAGATGAAACAGCGACGTCCTACGATCGATTTTTGACCTGACATTGCATTTGCGAATAAATTGGTCAAGTCGTTTTTGGTTTGCAGTGGGAATTTCAAGCTATGTCTCTGCTGATGAAGCCCCAAGTAGGGCTGAAACAGCTGTACAGAGGCTGCTCGAGGTTTTCACTGCAATCAAAAACGATTTGCTACAAAATTTCTTTACATTTGAAACAATGCACTTTGAAAATTTGCATTTTCAGAAAAAAAACTAACTTCGCGAGTTAGTGCTGTCATTTTAGGTAGTTGGTTATAATACACGCCGTAGGTCACGTGGGATACAAGATTAAATGAAGAACCTATATACCTTTCTGACTATTCCTCAAACCGCAATTACCTACTTACAATAATTAAAAAATTAAATTGTGCGCTCTGCATTCAGTATTTTACAAAGTGATTAATTCTGTTACGGTGTGAAATGTCATAACATGTTTCAGTTTGTTACAACGTTTGTTACATCACCGATGCACGCTAGTTTACTAAATCATGAAGTGCCAGTTTTTTTTTTTAATTGTATAAACGTATCAGCCGCATTAATTTATTGAATTTGCAAAACATTAAGCACCTCGTCCTACTAACGCTAATTGCAATTAAAATTTAATCAAACTAGTAAAACAATATTTCAGAGAGCCCATAAATATTCCAACGGCGCAAATTTGCTTTATCTTCTCTGGGGGATGACGTTATTATTTATAATTCGACCCTGCAAATTTAAGCCCGCGATATCATCGGGCTATTTATAAAGTCCAAAAGGGAAAAGTGTTTGAAGGAAAAGTCAGAGTTTTTTTTGTTTGTGAACTGCCAAAATCATTCCATCGATTTCCGTTTTCCAGTATACAGAATTGGCAAAAGTCTAACTGAACAAGCTTAATAATGCATGCGACAAGGAAAAGTACTATAAAAATAAAGAAGATGTATGACTAGCCCCGCCCAAGTGTGTTGGAGATTGGCCGGCAGGCAGATGCTCGACAGACACGAACGCTTACACTGGGAGTTGAAGAAGCGCTTATGTTTAAAAGCGAACTGGCCAATGCTGTATGTTGAATCTTGGTTAATTTGTCACCATCGCCTTGTATTTTATAATTGCGTCATTTGTATCTGATCTTTTTGTAGGGCCTCGAAGCCAAAGCATACTTTTTGCTATTTAATACTTTGAAATCTAATATTTTGATAGTTTTGTACCTCCAAAAAATTTTATAACGTCACCTAGCAATGCGAATTAAAACAGTATGACCAAAATTGCATTTTTAAATGGAATTCAACAAAGTGCAGTGACAGAGGGTGTTTGCTCTAGTTTAATTTGATCGCCGGGCGCGCAATTTATTGTTCCGTTCGAAGACAGTTTTGATATCAATCTCGATGAATTACAGAAAATGCAGCAACGCTGATGCGTTTGCGTTTGCAATTTCACGTGCTCATCGCTCCTCCGCGTTTATTATTATTATTTTTTTTTACCCGGTTGTAATTTGCGCTGCAATTTTTCATTTCAAACAACGCGGAACACCTGACGAACGAAATTCATTCCATTCATCATCGAAATTAAAAATGAAATAATACTCGCGTGGATATATGCCAAAAAAAAAAAAATCAGTTGAAACGGATTTAAACATTTATTATTATTTTGCGAACTAAAATATTTTCGTTTTAATATTGTGAGGAATTTCAGGTTCGGTTTATTTTGTTTTTAAATAATATTTTATGAAACTAAGACTAGTTTATTAATGACTTTAACATTATTTTCTTTAATGCACAATTATAAACTAATCTATCTTAAGAAAAGCCGAGCGATTAATTACTTATAAACTCGAACCGTCGATGTCTGACTCCGTTCTCCGCGCGCGTCTTCTTATAGCCGAGCTGTTTTTCTCGGAGCTTCTAGTCTGGAGAAATCTGTCGGCGAATGCATTGCGTCGCATCGGCCGAACGTTCGAGAGCGTCTTGCTGCCTGTGGAAACAGACAAAATGTCGCGGAAGCTTCGGGATTATGACGTTTTAAGCTTCGGCGCGTGCAACCTCCGCCAATTAATGTTGGTGAATCATCACTAAGCATAGGATTTGAATAAGTACACGCCATCGTTTCAGTAGCGCCATAAAAATGTATCGAACAGACACATTGTGTAATGGGACGGTGAAAATAATTGACGGCGTTCTTACTATATGACGCAATGTCGCAATAAAGTCCGCCGGTCGAGGTACAACTGGTCAACTAATTACACTGAAAATCTTTACACATTTAAACAAGAAGAGTTGATTACAGAACTGTAATTTTTTATTGCGGCAATATTGCTCTGTTTTTTGTTATACTGAGTAACACCATTGCTGTAGCGGCGTTAATTGTCTCCGCAGCCCTCGCGTTTGTTTACACGCTACGGTCTAATATTTTATATTGCCTGCTTCACTAGAATTTGAACCGCGCTCACTGACCAGAAATTCAAGAACTTAGTACTAAAGATTTGCATCTTGCATCTATGACCTAATTAAGAAATTATGTTTATTTTGTTCTTTCTTTCTTTTTTTTAGTAGTTAGTAGTTAAAAGTTATTTTAATTTTATTGACAGTATTTTGGGTCGCTTTCGATTTGACTGACTTTCAACTGATCCAAGTTTATTGTTAGTATTTTCAGTTCACACTGATTTCAAATCAATTAAAGAAAAAAATAATTAATTAATTCTATAAATAAGCGCGTCACATTGAATTGTTTACAGCGCCACGTATCGTTCTAAAGTGGAAATAAGTGTAACGCAATATCAGCAATACGATTTCGTCTTTTTATTCTCAGTAGTCTTTTTCATTACGTCGAATACATGAAATCTATATGCATGTGAGGAGTCATTTAGAACGCCATCTCTTGTCCAGATGTGAAAACTATTTTAAACGAATTTCCTACGGCAAACATTTCTTCATCTGCAAGCCCACGTTCTAAGCAAAATCCCTGCCTTTTATTGTCGCGTTGACTAATTAATTACAACTAAATGCGAAAATACAATATCAGGAATCTATAAGAGCGCCATCTCTTAGCAAAAAGGAATTTCAATCGGATTTCCTGTTTTTCAATTTCAACTTTAGCGAAACTCTTTTCTAAGTCTAATTATAAAATCAGGAATCGTTCAGAGCGCCGTCTGTTAATCAAAAGGAATTTAAATCGAATTTCCTTATAACACAATTTCATCTTTAGCAAAAATTGAAAATATAAAAGCAAGGCGTGATGGGAAATATTCAAAGCGCCATCTCTTGATGAAAAATAAAAACTATGTTTTGTCTAATTCTAAATAGCCAGATATCGTAATCACGTTGACATTCACAGCAATCATTTCGCCTTCTGCGTTTTCAATTGTTTTACGAAAATCGAAAATTAAGAAGAAGAAGAAAGTCAAAGAAACTAAAAGCTCACTTATCTTCTGATCATTTTAATTAAAAATGAAATTTTATTAAAAATGAAAGCTTATTAATGCAGGACGGAATTATATATTTTGTTGGGGTTTATTTCGAACGAGGCGGCAAAGAGAGTGTGTGCATTCACGCGTCGCTGCAGTGTTACACGTTTGCCGCCTCGTTTGTGTTTAATCGAACAAAATATATAATTCCGTTCCCTACTTATTAAAAATGAATTATTAACTTTTGTTTTAATCGAACTTTAAAAAACGCGGTTTCTTTATATTCTCAGCAAAAGCAAAATTCAATCGACCCCCAAAAGACTCCTAGATGTTCTTTGGCCCCCAAACGACGCCTACCGGGACATCTTACGCCTTTTTTAAGTTTTCACAGACCTCTTGGGGAGGTCAATACTGACCCCGGTGGGAACAATCTCAATTTTTTATATTTTCTGTCCCTTCAATAAATTATTATTACATTTATTATTACAATTTTTAATGAGTTTGATAACCTGTGTCCCAAAAGTGTTATAATCAGGGCTGCCAGATTGGGCGAAATTCCGCCATTTGGGCGACATTTTAGACATATTTGGCGGGTGGCGCTTGATTTGGGCTACTTTTGTTGTTGTTTTCACATAACGACACTCAACAAAATTGTACATTCTCATATAATCGTCGGAACAAAAGTACACCATCCTCCAAAAATTTGAAACCGACGCAAGAAAACATGCAATATGATTAACAGTGATGTTTTGTCCTCTTTTGTTTCTTGTTCACTTCATATTTTTCCTCTCTCTTTTGTTTTTTTTTTGTCTTACGGAATTGGTGTTTTGCAATTTTATTCACGGTTCGTTTATTTTGTTTTGTTCTTTTGTTTCCTGTCAGTTTCTCGACTTTTTCGCAGTCTTCTCTTTTTAATCGAATTCGTTTTCGATTTTATTGACTCCATTGTACAATTCTCGTTTGTTGTTGTTTCCTCTTTTGTTTATTTTTATCAAACTGTTTTTTTTTTAAATTTTGTGGATTGTGACGCTTTTTTACAGTTTTCTACCGATTTCTTTTCGTCTGGAGATTTATTTGGTTTTTTATTCATCTTAGTCATAAATTTTCTTTAGGTTTTTTTCTTCTGTTTTTTTTAGGCTTTCGTACTGGGGATTTTTCTTTCCATTTTCTTATCGAATTGATTTTTTTTTCATTTTATTGACGCTTTTTCGCAGTTCATCGTTTTTCATTTGTTTTGTGTCCATCACAGTTGCGTTCTTCTTTTGTTTTATTCTTTTTTTTGATCGTATTATTGACTTCTTCATTTTCTACGAACTTTTTGATTTGCCCAGAAAATTCTGCTTTTTCGTGTGAGTGTCGTGGATTTTCTTTTGTTTTTATTTTAGCTTCATCACTTATATTTTGTTACTGTTTCTTTCATTTCTTTTTTGTTTCTGGTTTATTTGCAGATTAATTTGTTTTTTTTATTCGTTCTGATTTTTGATGTTCCAATTGGGAGATTTCTCATTTGTCTTTCTTATTATTTTCGCATATCTTTGTTCTTTGCGCGAATTTTCTTTTGTTCCTTTCTGCCCTTACCTACAGCAAAAGAAAAAAACACCTTCACAACTATCAAATTCATTAGATTTGATTCGATTTTGTTTAATTTTTTTATCGCCACACTTATAAAGCGAAAATTTTTAAATTTGTCGATTTTTTTTATATTATTAGAGAATTTTTTAAAATCCATTCCCGCTAATATTTTAAATAATGTAATATAATTAATTAATTAATGGTTTCGTACACTTCGGAGTTTGGCGTAATTGGATTACTTTTTGCTAACACGTTTGGCTATATTTTTCAAGAAAAATTGACAACCGTAGTTATAAATAGACGCCTATGACCGGGATAACCAAGACGCCTATGACCGGTACCCTGTCGTATCTTGAATTTTGATAATAAAACCTGAATATTCAACTATTTAAATTATTACAAAAATAAAAAAAAACTTTTGGACGAAATTTTGCCCGCCATAGGTGTCTAGATCAAAGTACTTTCGGCACACACGTTATTTTACGGTTTCAATAAGTCGATAATTTCGATCTCAAGCTTTCCAAGTAAATAGCAAATAAAAGAAGAAGAAAAAAATTCCTCGTTTTCGCAGTCGGTGTAATAAACATGGAGCAAAAACGGAAATAACTTCAGGTGTATTGACGTGTTACATTCGATAAGAGGACTTAAGAATTTAGCGTGTTTCTTTCTCTGGGGGGAGCTTGAAAGTTAGCTCCGGCGGCGGTGGTTCGCAGGATGGACGTCCCTGCGTTGTGGCGCTGACGACGGCAGCTTAATGTACTAATCTAGTGGAGCTTTCAGTACGGCAGGCGGGAGCGTCCGGGCCAACGGGTTGGTGTTTTCGTGTATTTGTCAGTGCGTACACGACGGTTGCGACCCCAACGGAATACTTCAAAATTTGACAATGCACGTGCCGAGACGTTTCCTGTGCAGGATTTGAGTACAGTATCCCATCTAACCGTCCATCCATCATCATCGTTCGCGTTAGTTTCACTCGCAATTTTTTTTTCAGTTGATGTTTTAAAAATCAATATTGCATACATACATTTCTGGGTTCATTCATTCATTCAAGTAGACGCTGCAGAGTCTAAATATAAGAGTACACGTGGGGGGATTATTGCAAAAAAAATCAATAAATATTAAATCCAATCGTCACGCTTACATGACCATTACTCCTACTGATTTTTTTTTTTTGCCTTGGTATTAATAAAAAGAAATTGGATTCAACCTCCTAACCACAAAAAGTTCGTTTCAAAACTAGAGATACGTATTTCGGCAGCTAAGCTGTCGTCATCAGTAGATGCCTTCTTCTTGATAACAAGAGAAGTGACTGTGTCATGCCTATCGCTACCTTATATACTAATTCGTTCCGTTCCGATGAAGCGTGCTTAATTTTTAATATTGGTATTAATAATAAATTGAAAAAACAAAGAGTAAATGACTTAATTTCATTGAGAACTTTTTTTTTTAATTAAGCTTTGTATAAATTCGGCTTAAATACTTTGAGC
The DNA here is from genome assembly GCA_036172665.1 of Prosopocoilus inquinatus. NCBI lineage: Eukaryota > Metazoa > Arthropoda > Insecta > Coleoptera > Lucanidae > Prosopocoilus > Prosopocoilus inquinatus. The sequence continues at coordinate 6,933,699 of CM069871.1, read as the reverse complement.
ATACTACTGCCCCATTATTTATTATTTAAGTAATCTCTAGCTGTGAGAGTGCTCGAGGCGGTACATGTCGAACAATCCTTCGCACCTCAGAAGTCTAGACAAACCCCTAACTGTCTTAACCAATAGATTAATATAAACTCTTGTTTGATTTTTCGACCTTGTTCGTCAATTTTAATTGATAATAATAATTCGGTGTTTGGAATTTTCTAAAGGCGGATTGTAATTAAAATATCACTTGAGTATCATAAGATTTTCTGAAAAGTGGCTTTGGAACACTTTGTTTAAAATTCTAGGAAATCGTTGATTTCTGCATTCGTTTCAGTTTCAAGTTTTCAACACCATTACGTAACTAACTAGAAACATTTAGGGTGCATTGTATAGAAGTTTTAAACCAGGATTAAATTTATGCGTAAGTTAGATTGTGACACCTATTAAAGTACAGCAATTAGGTGCCTCACCTTCTAAGGCCCGATTTCATAATTGAATTTTAGAATACTTTAAATTAAAAGTCACATTCTGATGTGATAACTAACTGCGTTTCATCGCGCATCTTTTTGGACATGTGACTGTGATTCTTTAATTTAATGTCTCCTAAAGTTCGATTATGAAATCGGGCCTGACTTAGGTTTAAATTTGATCTCGGTTTAAATCCTTTATACAACTAGCCCTGATGGATATCAGTGCGTGCATTCAACTAAATATCAATAGCCTTTTTAATTAAATAAAAAAGTAACGGTTTGATAATATGCAGTAAAATCTCTCAGTGTGTACGACCCTTTAATAATGATACTCCCCTAGTGTGATTACTTCATAAATAATATCCCTCACATTTCTAAGGGGCCTATTCTGTATCAAAAGCGTTAAAATTAAAGGGCCGTTAAATTTTGTTGCTCTGGGCACATCCAATCATAAAACTGTACTTTAAATTTTAAAGCGCCTCTAAATTTTAGCAGCCTGTTAATAAGTTACATAAAATCCCCCCAAAGCCTGGCCTTTTTATCTCTGATTAACTTTAACCGTCGATAATTAATTCCTATAGAAACACACATTGTCTGTGTAATTGTAATTATGGGAATAAATTAACGGTTGAAGTTAATGAGAGATGAAAGCCTGAGTTTCCTAGGATAACAGAACCGTAATGTAATGGTGAATGACGTCACATAAAACGTGCTAAGGTCATAGAGTGCATTTGGCTTCCTAGGAAACGGCAAACGTCACCGTCATCTAAAAATGCGTAAAAAGGTTGGAAATCCTCTTTTGGTATCCCCTCGTTTTCTAAATATGTTAGTAATGTCAAATCGAAATGGACCATTATGAAATATATAAAATAAATACACATCGTCGTCGCTTTTTCTTGCTTACTTTACGTCAATGTATCTCACTTTTCAACGCTACATGACGTCATTCACTGTTATTTTACGGCCGCTATATTACGGTACCGTTATCCTAGGAAACCTAAGCTTTAGTTTACGGCCATTTTCATAGTATGACTTTAAATATAAAGTTACTTTGACCTAAAAAAAATACATTTGTTTCCCTATTCTTAAAGTGACTTTAAATTAAAGCTTCCTTAAAGTCTGATTATGAAAACGGCCATTAGAAAAGAAATCTCAAAAACTTCAATTGATCATCTGACATTTATGTCATCATCTGACAAATTCAAAATTAAAAATCCGGTTAAAGTTATAATGTGTAAATACAGAGAGAGTCAGTATATCAAGAAAATAAAGGAAACTTCTTGGATTTGAAAATGAGACGAGCTATTCTAAACAGTAGCGAACAAGATAACGTAATTTTAACCTCCATAATTTGTTGCTTACTAAAACGTTACCAAAAGTCACCTGGCTAACACGAACTACCTTAGGGGTAGGGTGCGGTTGCAACCGAAAAAGAACCCTAGAATTGTGACACTGATAAATATTATGAAACAAAAAAATTAAATGTATTGATACGAACACATCAATAGTATGGGCAGTTCATTGTTGTCCGTTTAAATATTGTTAAAAATATTTCAGCCCTCGTTTATGTATAAATATTGTTCAAAATATTTCAGCCCTCGTTTATATTTAAATATTGTTAAAAATATTTCAGCCATCATTTATATTTAACTTTAAACAATAGGCGATTTTTTATAGTAGACCACAGCAATCAATGCATGTTGCTTGTTATAATTTCATTTCAACTATAACAATGCCTGCGAGGGCGACTCGTCGAATGGAAAATCAATACATTTTAAATCCACTGGTAATTCGATTATGGAATTTGAAAATTACGTTCACATTCAAATGATTTGCTTGCAGGAAGTTGGTTGACCTAATTGAATGCCAATTAAGATAAATAGAGGTGACAGTAATTTGGGCCGTTAGTATCATGTAGAGATTGAAAATATACAGGCTGTCCCGAAAGGGAAGGTCAATACGGCTTTGTTTATTTTTTATTATTTTTATTTTTGTAATCGCAATATCATGAGGGCGTGGGTTCGAACCGCCTCTCGAGGTGGCCACTACTCACTTCCACAATTATATTCAACACCGCTTAACAAAAAAATTATAATTAGGGACATTTGCACCACCACACACTTAAGCCGAGTTTAATTTTAAGTGCTGCTTAGAATGTGAGTTACGTGAATATTGTAATATAAGCTCGGCTCAAGTGTTTGATGCAAATGGCCCTTATAGTTCAGTATTTAATGAATATTTACCTCAGAATCTATTAATGAAATCGAAAATCGGAATCGGTATTTAATAATACTGTAGTCAAAAGAATTTTTCGTCTTGGCGCTATTTTCGTCCGCTAAACCAATTCTTACGCAATAAATTTATAAAATGACACTCCCAGCCGCTTTTTCGCCTGCAGATAAGATATTATCTGGCCAATAAATATCCGATCTGGATTTGTGTCAAGAGACCTAAACTTATACTTATGTGTCGGGGTAGCATTTATCTTCAAGGTATACGTATTTATCGGAACAATTTTATCTGGAAGGGAGGGAGCAAATGGGGCGTGAAATAGCAAGGCTCTGATATTTCACGAAAATTTAATCGTGGGGCTCCTCTGTTATTGTTTTTCTTTTTTTTTTTTAATTAACTTGGTGAATTATACTCGATTTCAACAAACAAAAAAATAAAACGTTTTGTATTTATATTATTCTTATTAAATATTTGCATTTAAGAATTCTTTTCTGACGTGACAGAAGAGAATTTTTAAATGAAAATTTGGCCTTCAAAATAGTTCAAGTATTTTTTACATTTGGAAATTCGAATTCGGTCAATGTTTAAGCGATGGACTCCAATATTGATGAAGTGTACTATCATGTTCAATTAAAACGATATCATTTAACAATTTCATAGCCCTTACAGCAATTGAGAGGGGATGGCTGCTAAATGCTTGTCACTAAATGTTCATGAGGGTGAGTTTTGTGTCTTTTTCGAAGACATGATATGACATGAATTTTTGTTCTATCCGACCTTAATCGTAAGCATCGTAATTATCCGTTCATTTTGATATACAGGCCGTAAATACCTTACGATGCTTACGATTGAGCGTAGAATTGCAGCATCAAATCAGTTAGGAAGTCAAGCAGACTAAGTAAACCGTCACGTATATATATTTTTTTTTTATTTAAGACACAGCAAAATAGATGGCATTGTCAACCCATGATTTAAAAGTTACTCCATGCGAAATAAATTCGAGTTAAACATTTCGCAGTGCACGCACGAACGCAATAAAATATTGCGGTCGGGCTAATAAAAAAGTAACGAGTTTCAAAGGAATGATGTATTGCTTACTTTCTTCGAAACGTAACAACCTTTGTCGCCTCGCTTTGTGTCGCAGTTTACGTTTTGCGCATCCACTCATGATTTTTTTCTTCGTTCGTGTTTAATATACTTTTTTTTTTGTTTATGGCCAGTTCGTCATTTATCACGTTTTTTTTAAATTTATTAATACATACATTTACATCGTGTTCAATTTTTCATTTTGGGCATCTTTCTCATGCTTTTAACTCTTATCTTGCATCTTGTTTTAAGTAGTCTTAAGTCGGCCTTATTATTTCCATGAAAACGGACTAACGTTTTAGATCCCATTTTTAAGTAAGAAGTGAATGTAAGTTGTCACAGAAAGACTTCTAAGTAGATGAGCCATACCAACGACGCCTTCAATAACAGGCCTGAGTCATCGCGTAGGAATATCAGACGTCGGGGTATTATCCACTTTCTGAGGACTGCGACGCAAGCGTTTCGTTGTTGAGCCGTGAAAATCTATGTGCCCTGCTTACTAATAAGAACGGAAAGGTAACTTAAAATGGTGAATTCTGTGTTGGATCAGTTTTACAGCCGGGGTATTCTCCCACCTAATGAATCAGGCCTGTATGAAGTGGACATTGGCCAGACACAAAGTAAGTGTGGGTGGAGAGAAAGAAGGCAATAATTTTCGAACACAATCCATTACTTAAATTATGAAATTATTGTTATTATTTTTTAATTAATCGCCGACTTGTTTGTATCTCTCTTTTGGACATAAAAGATTCTTTTCTGCCTTATAAGATCATATCACGTTAAACAAACTTGAGCGTCGTAATAACATCAAAAAAAAAAAAAAAAGAAATACTTTCGGCCGATTCCCTTATTCATATAAATGGGAGTGGGTGGCATTCTGTGAGATGCCGAAAATATCCTTTTATTATTTGGGAACGCAACCCTCACACAGAAATAACGGAACGCAGGAATTTGTTCGGAAAAGTAAATATATCTTTATTTTATCTCCGGTTCGTTTTATGAAGAGAAAAAAATATTACCTCCAAGCAACGGTCATGAATAAGTGAGCTTTTCCATTTTCCATTCCGATGCCTTCTCTCACTCAATAAAGTTGCTGGCCAAATAAAATGGGTACGTGATGGGTAATCACCTTTTCCAATAAGTTTCGATTTAATCCACAAGTTTTAAGACGTTACAGCTCAGTGTGATAGTTTCACGATGATTTACTTAGTTGCATAGTTGCATTGGTGCAGTTTCTTCTTCCATTTTGAACATCATCCCGACTAATTTTAATCCCAGAGATCAATCAATTTGTGAGAGAATCTTGATTCGTCTTGTTTTGTTAGAATTCGTTAATTTTTTTTCTGATTCTGTCAGTTGTGTTTTTCTTTTTTCTCAATGGTCTTAAACTTTTGAGTGGTAGTGTATGTAATATTCTGTGAAGGAACGACATTTCTGCATTACCTCGATGTGTTTTTTTTTTATTGCGGCGAAAGCGTTAGGATTGGAGTGTGTCCTCTAGAAGGGTGAAAAATAGGATAAGGTCGAAAACTGCTCCCCCCATTTGCATATAAATGTGCTATGTTATTGAAAAAAAGGTCTTAGTGGCTCGATTTGGTTGGTGTCAGATGCTGGCGGAAGGAAATCTGTAATATACTTGACCGTTGATCTTTCCTCGGCGATCATCAAGATGATTTTTTATTTCAAAATGAATACATCTGCGTTGCCTCAAAGTTGTACGAGTTCAAAGGGCTTCGATCTTATTTTTAAATTCAAAGCTGCGCCCTGTACTGATTTGACGATTAGTTCATAAAACTATTATACAGGTTGTTCTTTTACCGTGTGCAAATATTTAAACCTGCAATATGTCACCGTAAATGGCAACGATTGAACTCGTATGTTCTTAACGTAAATGTGATAGTTTTCGAGAAAAATGCAGGGGCAGATTTACACTAGACCGTTTGAGAACTGCTGGCGTAGCTAAAAGTGGAACGCGGGCGCCTCTTCAATTACGACCCGCAGCCGAAGTAGGCCAGGGTCAGTGCCTTATTGGAACTCGAGGAGGAACGACGTAACTTAGCGACGCTGCGATCAAAGCCAGGGCCCCCGTAGCCATGTGTGCAAAGCGTGCAGCGCACGCGGGCGCCATGTTCAAGGGGCGGCAGTTAACCTCTTAGCCACTGGACACGGCAAAAAAAAAAATTAATGGGAAATAGTTTCTTGTCTGGTAAAAATTCGAAAAAAATTATCCACAAGACTGAACTGTCTTCGTGAAGGTAAAAAAAATATTACGTAAGCTATTACTTACGGTTTGGTTTAAAAAAAAAAAACAAATTACATTTTACTTTTTAAGTTTTCAGAACTTTAAGTTCCTTTTGCTTTTGTGATTTAGTTTCTTCTTTTTTTCTAATATTAATAACAAGCGGGCTTCGCCCAGTTGCATACTGGGGGGCCCGCACAGGGGCCTCCTTAGTCAGATGAGAAGAAAGCGCTTCGCGCTGCTTGGGCCGCTCGTCTCTGGGGGCTCGCGGCAGCTAGGAACTTGAAAAAAGTGAGGGAAAATGTTTAGAAAGTGAAGGAGAATGTTTAGAAAATGAAGGAGAATGTTTAGAAAGTGATGGAAAATGTTTAGAAAGTGCAGGAGAATATTTAGAAAGTGAAGGAAAACGTTTGGAAAGTGAAAGGAAATGTTTAGAAAATGAAGGAAATGTTTAAAAAGTTTTAGAAAAGTTAAAAAGTTGAAAAATTTTCCCTAATGTTACAATTTTTTTTAATTTTTGTTATTTCCATTTTTTGTTTCTTTTGATTTTTTTTAACAATCTTGATAATTGACTGTTTTTGTATGTACCAACTCATCTGTCAGAGGGCGCCAAAGTACAGAATGGCACGCGGGCGGGTTCTGGCCTCGCGGGGGCCCTGATCAAAGCGTTTACAATTTAAATTAATTTCACTGCAAGTAATTACAGAAATTTTAAATTAAAATCTAGTGCAATTCAAGAAGCTGTGGTTCGTAATTGCCGAACAAATTAAAAGCGATGTAAAAACAAATTGTAATTTCTCATTCCACATTATTTTTTAAAGACTTGCTAAATGTTGCATTTACTTTGTTTCCAAGGACCGTAAGTAGTAACTATTTCATAGCTAGCAGCGAGATTGCAGCAAAAGTTTATTTACGTAAAAGGGTGAAAGAAGAACATTTTTAACGCGCTTGCCTAATTGGTGCATAAATTTTCATCGATAGTTGATATCCTAAGACAAATAAATGTAATATTACTTCGCCCAGTGAATCAAAATTTTGAATAAAATAATTAATAAACGATATCAGTGATTATTATTACAACACTCTGCGTTGAACATCGATTGCGGTGTCGGTGGGCATGTTCATACCGAGAGGGAAGCAAAGTTGACCTTCCTATCTCTCTCGCACATTTCAGGGGCTCCAAACAAGTGGTCCATCCGAAATTTTTTTTCATACAGTAGCCACCAAAAAATACTCGCAGAAGGTAGCATTTCGTTACTTACACTGGGGTTTTTTTTATTTGCATACAGTAAAAGAGCACCCTGTAGTTTGCTGTAAATGGACAGAATGAGAAATACAAATATAATACGACGGTTAAAAAATAAAATGAAATGAAAGTCAAAATTTAAAAGCAATAAGCAAATTTGCGGTTTTATGTAGTATAAGAGTTTTGGTCTGAGAAAGTATTAAATTTGCATCAAATCATCAAAGACTTGCTCGCAAACTTGCAAAAAAAAACGTCGTTCTACTTTGTGTGTAGTTTGAACGAAAAGAAAAAAAATGAGATACATGATTCGTTGAACAACAAGTTTACGAGCATGTCAACGCGTATGATAAGGACTTTAACGAAATTTAACAAAATCACCAGCTACAAAGCACTAAATAAAGTGAACTTTTCAATCACACCGTTTAATGATGTGGGTTTTACAGTTTCCGCGTGATAATTGACGTTTCAGCAGAGGATATTTTCGAAACTCGTGCTTCAATTTTACAGCTTTCAGTTTAAAAAAAAAAAAAAAACAACGCCCGAATGCAGTATTCGCCAAATTTATAACTGGAAGCTGAGAATCGTTTAACACGTTCCTCCCATTACAATAATGTACACGTCGAAAACCATATTGAGGGTGTCCCATTTCGGTTTATTTCGAAATGAACGGCTTCGTGGAAACGTGCGAAAGGCAGAACGTATCAAAACATCCACGTTTTCCCAATGAATATTATTACCGTAGCTCAAAACTTCTTTCTTTCGCTTCTAGATATATGTATAGTAAAAAGAACGAGACGGCAATGAATTTCTCTTCGATTTTCTCCGAATGAGTTGCTTAAATGAAATGTATTTCGCGTTGATCCCGGGCCCGATACCCGCTAATTTATTTGGACTACATAGTGAAGAGGGGTGTTTAAAGCGGCGGCGCGGCAAAATACGTGATTCGAAATTATAAGTGTGACCCAATTGAATTGATACAGATAAAATATACGACCGTTACACAAACACCTACGCCCATAAATCTCACATTTTTAGTGCCCCACTAACTTGATATATGGACGATTAAGTGCTTCAATTTATTTTATCGTGAATTTTCCGGAGGATATCCTTTTCATCATGTACACGTTGTTTGCAGATTTGTTCGTTAATATTTAAGAGGGGCCCGGAGTGTGATGTAAGAATTCGTAACACCTTTCACGTAATATGTCTTTTTCTATTCAAAATTTGCTCTAGTTTGAAAATTGTTGCTTCTGCATCAACGGACCTTATGGTAATTTGAAATATGCAAGGAAAAAAATGAGAAGAACGTTTGCTTCATTCAGAATATTCCAGGCGATGATTTTTTATAAACAAGAAGGGGTGGCCAAAAAAATGAATGCATCGGTTTAGTTGTTCCCCCCTTAAATTTCTCGCTAAGGGCTATCGCCAACAATTTACTTGGCCACCAGGGTACATACAGAAAGATAACATTTTTGTACACCAGACTAAAACAATAGTTCGAATGAATACGTAATCTATTTATTTATACATAAGTAATTTGAAATTCAGTTTGAGGAAAATGTAATTCACATTACATTATGGATTAACGCCCACGTTGTGGGAAGCTCCAGTTTTAGAGACACCCACACATCATAACCAGAATTTATGTACCGTAAGAATTTACTACGTTCATTCAATTTAAAGGGCCCGCCGAATGTGTTTCTGGAAACACGAGAACTTAACGCATTCGCTGATGTGTGCTAAATTGATTTTTAGAGGTTTACGGTTTCGGGTTTCGGTTCGAATGGCAGACGGTGGGGGGCTTTCAGCCTCTCAGAATCCGATATTGCGAAGCCACTTTTTAGCGCGGCCCTGAATTTAAATTGCTCTCATTTAATTAAAGCACCGCCAAGTATCAGTCCATTTCGTTTTTTTTTTGTTTTGCACCCCTTGCTACAAATTGGGCTGGCGCGGCGTTTTCAATTAAGATGGAAGATAAACAGCAGAAACATAATCGTTATATGAGGATTTAGGTTGTTTGAAATATGTTCCTTGCAGAATCAATAGCAGATCCAGCAACTACAAAGCAGTTTCCGCCAATTTACTTGCGATTACATCTCTGGCAGACTGAGTTACAGCCTTTGTAGATACATAGATCTATTACAGATAACGCCTTAACTGCCAAGTCTTTAACAGCGTTTTACTATTTGACCTAATTTTTCGAGCTCCTCGTCGTCTCTCATTTTTTTTCCTTTTTGGTTTTGATTTATGCGGAAAGTTCCCTGCATAATTTCCAAACGTGTGTCCCGAATATTTGGGAGGAGGGAATTTCCCGGAGTGGATCCGAAACGCAATTTATAATGGAGGAGAGGATGCATTCCGCAATGGCAATATTTTTCTTCCTCCTTACATTACGCCGCAAGAATACTCCAGTTTCCGGGGCCCCCGCCCGTCTTCGAACGAACGCCCGGAGCTATTTTGGTTGTTCGAAAAGGGCTTCGGAAATATTCTTCTGCGGCGAGGTGGTCCTCGTCTCGGGGGGACATTGCGTGCTTCTGATTTTCCAAAAAGAAAAATGCATTCTTGCTCTTTCTTTCTTTCTTGTTGGATGTGGGCGTGGGACGCTTGTGATGTTACCGTGAAATATGCAAATCGTGTTCTGATTTATTCGTTTTGCGCTGCTGTGAAAACTGACGTTTATATTGCACCTTTCCGACGAAAGTTTTCATCTGCAGTCAAAAAGCTGATATGCGTGTACACAAAGACATGAACATTAAAAAAAAAAAAACGTACAAAACACAAGTACTTTTGAGATATATTTCGTATAATTTTATGGCGTTCTTGTGATTTCAAAACCAAGATTGAATTAAAATACAATTACGACTAAATAACTTCATTTAAATGTAAATTAAAAAGATAGTGCAGTAATCTATAATGTTTCAACCTTATTCGCGAAAGACGAATATTTATAATTAATTAATTATTATTCAGTGGGAGTCAGAAACGTCATCTTAGGGTTGTAAGCTCAGCCTAACAAAACAAACATGATTCCTAATTTCATTATTCGGCCGAATATTAATTAACAAACTCGGAGAAATAATTCAAAGTTGTTTAGGTGAAGTTTTAGCCATAAAATTGTATTAGAATTAAAGAAAAGTCTTCTGGCAATTTAATTTTTACTTACACAACCGGTTCCGCCTGAATAATAAGGTATCTTCAAGTATTACCTTAAAATTAATTAAATAAATAATTCTAATATAATTAATCAATGGCAAACGGCATGGAAGATTATATTATTTATATTATACACACAAACTGAAAATAGGAGACATAAAAATTCAAATTGAGAAAAATATAAGTCAAGGTTTCCCAACGGGGTAGAGATATCGACCCCTTGGGAATCGATGAAGACTGGAAAGAGGTCGATGAACTTGTAGGGGTCGATTGATATCTGTAGGTTTTTTTAAGGGGCCGGAGTTATAAATTCTTGTCTAGTGCTGCTTATCAGAGTGGCCTTTTTTATTGAAAAAATAATACTCCTCGTAAATAAATAAATTAAACGTTATCCAGTAATAAACATAGGAAAAAAAATGTTACGAATAATAATGTTAAATAAATTTATGTTAAAAATCCTTCATTTACCCTTAAGTTGTCGTGGATCACATAATAATTAATTAATTAAATTAAAATTAAGTTAACTCGAATAAAAGAGAAAAAATGCGATCAATTGATTATTAGCAAAATAAAAATTAAATAGAGTAAAATTGAATAAATTAAAAACAAAAGACGATCGCAGGTAAAGATAAGACGAAAAAAGAAATTGTGTAAAACCAGTAATAATAATAAGTCAAATCGATATAACCCTTAGACTTTTTTCGTAATTGAAAATTTGATCTGTAAATGTGAAAGAAAAAAGACGATTAGTTAATATTTAAAAATGAAATGAACTCAAATCGAACATTAGAGAAAACTAAAACGGCGATCAGTCGATGGGATTAAAATGTAAAATAAAACACACTGAAATCGAGTAAAAGAAAAAAAAAAGCGACACTCACGTCAAATAATAATCATAACAAACAATACAATACAAATCGAATAAAAAAATAAAAATTGTAACAATAAAACTGACGAATTTTAATACAACCAGTGGCGGCTCGTCGGGGTGGGCAAGGTGGGCAGTGCCACCCTGTCCTATTAAAGTTGCATTGAACTCTTAGTCTTTCGATATTTAAAACTGCATCCATGTCGGGAGAGTCCCGCGAAACAAATTTACTTGGGAAATGCACCCCTTTCCCTTTTGTAGCTGTTGCCCACCCGCAGTAAATCACCACGAGCCGCCACTGAATACAACCAAAACTTTAATCTCTAAATTTCAAAGAGAAAGCCGATCAGTTAGTACATAATTAAAAATAAAATCACGCCTAATATCAAATGAAAGAGAAAACAAAAACAGACACTATCTTGGACGCCATTTTGGAATCCAAGATGGCGGTTGATGAAACCGTTCGCGAGATGAATCCAAGTTGATAAATTGATGCAATTTAAGGTGTGCATCGCGCTGCCAGAGGTTTTGACTTTAAACTGTGCGAAAAATAGCGAGTAATAGCCATGCTGCTGTCTCAAAAGCAATCACGCGCAAAACGGTCAATGCGGACACATTTTCTTTTAGTTAAACCAATAAATAGAGTCAAGTTTTTTATCTGATGAATTTATTTTTGGTAAACGGACAGTTAAAAAATACAAACGAATCGATCGTTTGATTGCATTAAAAATTGAATTAAACAAGACCAAACAAGGTATAAAATAAAACAAAGAACCAATCGGCGATGAAGATAGGACGATAAGAAAAAATCTTTAAAAATAAGTCAAATCGAATCAAGAACATCGTCGAACAATTTTTAACCGAAAGTTCGTACAAAAGAAAAAAAAAGCGAAGGAAATTGAATGTAAAGTGAAATCGAATTAAGAAAAGGACGATCGGTTTATAATTTAAAACAAAATGTAATGAGCTCAAATAGAATCACGTAATGCAGTTTAACAAAATTTAATAACATGCTGTTTTGCAGTTTATAATTAAAAAAAAAATGAAATGAGGTCAATTAGAATCACATTTAACAAAATTTAATAATATACTGTTAGTATATCTACACACTGTTTAAGAAATATTAATTCAATTTGAGAGAGGGTCATCACAAATTTATTTTCGGGCCTAAAAAAATGTTGGGAATCTCTGATATAGACAACAAGTGGCAGTCCATGTGGTCACATATCTGTTGAAACGAAATATTAAACGTCTAAATGAATTGATATAAGCTGATGTTCTATGGAGGACGTTGGTTTCAACCAAAGTGAAATCGTTTAAAAAATGAGCTTTTCAAATTTTTTTTTAATATTTTTTTTTTCAATCACAAATTGATCAATTAATTACAAACTGGTTTCGGCTTTAAATGGAATTTTCTTTTTCAACTAAAGAGAAAGAAAGGAGTAGCAGAAAGCCAACTGTAGAGAAAAAAGAAACTAAAAACTAGAACAGGTGAAGATTCATTGATTGATTTTTTTTAAATAAAGTTTTTCTATTTTTTTTTTTTTTCGAAGAAAGAAACTCCACATATATTTTTTTTTAATTTCAATACATTCATACAATACAGGTCGAATAAAATGAAGAATAGCGCCCGTACGTGCAATTCTTGTTTGGCAGAAAACTTTCTATACTTCTTTTGTTAGATAATATATAACTTCCAACATATCTATTCCGACAGTGTTATGAATGTTTTGTATGTGTTGGGTTTTATCTGGGCCATACATTTACTTTCCCGTTCCTCGTCATTTATCAAAGAGACTTCGAAAAGAAACAAAAATAATAACATCGGTTGACTTCTTTTAAATTTAAGCCATTTTTCGGGGACTCGAAATTAATAATTAAATTTTCAAATCCTTTTGGGTCGATTTGGGGGGTTTAAAATCGAGGGGGGGGGTGTACACGTTAAGTAGCAAGAGCTTTCGCGTAATAAATATTCGCTTTAATGCAAATGAAGCAAGTGTTATCTCGAGTTGTGTGTATTTATTACTCGATAAATTTTGGAGAATTTATTGTTTGCATAAACCACAGCAGCACGTCCTTTACACGTTGTAGGTTCTCTCACGCAAAGTATACAAAGTTAAAATGACGTCAGGTTTTCTGTTTATTTCATGGGCCGTTTTCATAATCATAATTTAAGGAAGCTTTAATTTAAAGTCACTTTAAGAATAGGGAAACAAATCTATTTTTTTTTAGGTTAAAGTAACTTTAAATTTAAAGTCCTATTATGAAATCGACCCTAAACAGGAAAGAAAAAAACTTTTCGTTGTCTGATCTGATAAATCATCTATTGATTCTTGGTTTATATTCAAACGTATTTAGGTTAAGATGGTGGCATGAACGTGGAATGAAAACGTAAAAGTTCTCGTCGTCGATTTCATACACACTTCTAAATGTCCCAAATCGAGCTTGAAAAAGTTACGAATTGGGATCAAGTGTCGGCAATTTTTTACCTCCGATGTGTGAGCTTTAGTGTCAAATTTGTGGGAGGGTTATAAATCTAAATGGAAAACATGATTATGGATCCAGCATATATCAGTTTATTTTATGGGCGCAATTTTTCAAATGCCCCGAAGCCTGCTGCCATAATTTATCGCAATTTAACGGCAAAATCGATAAATAAAGATGCGACAGGCGCGAAAATGGCCGACCGCGGCGATTCTAATAAATTCACAAACAATTATTAATTGTTGCGTAGACGAAATGCGAATTTTTATTTTTGGATCTGTGCTGCCCGCCCCTGCTTGATTACGGTTTAATCTGAAATTTATTTTCGGCGCTGCTTTCAATCGTATTAAAAATGGGTTAGGATGGAGAATTAAAAATAAAAAAAATAAAAAAATTCCCCGTCCCCTTTTGAACATTCTATCTTCTCTGAAATCCGAGCTTAATATCCGTACTGCAGAACTCTGTGTAACTTACGGCATTGAATTTGTCAGCAAGAATGAACTCTTCTTGCACCCGGGGTTGGATATTAATAACAGCGTGGGTGAGAAATATGTCGGCAGGTTCATATTTATGTAATCGTTTCCGTTTCTTTTCCGGATTTATTAAAATATGCACACGTATATTTAAATCTAATAACTAGACTGTGTTAAACAAAAAAGGAAAATCCAGAAAAAGACACGTAAAAAACGTAAATGAGAAAGAAAAGAAATGTGCGCGCAAAGCCGTTGATTTAAGACTTTTTTGGAATTATGCGCCGGTATGAATGAAATAGAGCTTATAACATCTTTGTGAAACGTATAGGGTGAACCGAAATTTCTGTGATTTTACGCAACGAGATTCAGAATTTCAAATTCTATCCAAACCCTTGATACATATATTATGTATGATGTATTAAACACACAACCTGAAAATAGTAATCTATAATGTTTCAACCTTATTCGCAAAAGACGAATATTTATAATTAATTAATTATTATTCAGTGGGAGTCAGAAACGATGCGGCGACGCACGTCATCTTAGGGTTGTAAGCACAGCCTAACAAAACAAACATGATTCCTAATTTCATTATACGGCCGAATATTAATTAACAAACTCGGAGAAATAATTCGAAGTTGTTTAGGTGAAGTTTTAGCCATAACATTGTATTAGAATTAAAGAAAAGTCTTCTGGCAATTTAATTTTTTACTTACACAACCGGTTTCGCCTGAATAATAAGGTATTTTCAAGTATTACCTTAAAATTAATTAAATAAATAATTCTAATATAATTAATCAACGGCAAACGGCATGGAAGATTATATTATTTATATTATACACGCAAACTGTAAATAGGAGACATAAAAATTCAAATTGAGAGAAATATAAGTCAAGGTTTCCCAACGGGGTAGAGATATCGACCCCTTGGGAATCGATGAAGACTGGAAAGAGGTCGATGAATTTGTAGGGGTCGACTGGGGGTCGATGGATATCTGTAGGTTTTTTTAAGGGGCCGGAGTTATAAATTCTTGTCTGGTGCTGCTTATCAGAGTGGCTTTTTTTTATTGAAAAAATAATACTCCTAGTAAAAAAATAAATTAAGCGTTATCCAATAATAAACATAGGAAAGAAAATGTTAGTAATAATAATGTTAAATAAATTTATGTTAGAGATTCTTCATTTGCCCTTAAGTTGTCGTCGTTTACATAATAATTAAATTTAATTAAGGTGAAGCCAACTCGAATAAAAGAGAAAAAATGCGATCAAATGATTATTAGCAAAATAAAAATTAAGTAGAGTGAAATTGAATAAATTAGAAACAAAAGACGATCGCAGGTGAAGATAAGACGAAAAAAGAAATTGTGTAAAACCAGTAATAATAAGTCAAATCGATATAACCCTTAGATTTTTTTCGTAATTGAAAATTTGATCTGTAAATGTGAAAGAAAAAAGACGATTAGTTAATATTTAAAAATGAAATGAACTTAGATCGAACATTAACATTAACTAAAACTGCGATCAGTCGATGGGATTAAAATGTAAAATAAAACACACTGAAATCGAGTAAAAGAAAAAAAAACGACAATCACGTCAAATAATAATCATAACAAACAATACAATACAAATCGAATAAAAAAAATAAAAATTGTAACATTAAAACTGACGAATTTTAATACAACCAGTGGCGGCTCGTTGGGGTCGGCAAGGTGGGCAGTGCCCACCCTGTCCTATTAAAGTTGCATTGAATTTAGTTATTAGGGGTAGGATGGAGAATTAAAAATAAAAAAAAATCCCCGTTCCCATTTGAACAGTCTATCTTCTCTGAAATCCGAGCTTAATATCCGTACTGCAGAACTCTGTGTAACTTACGGCATTGAATTTGTCAGCAAGAATGAACGCTTCTTGTATCCGGGGTTGGATATTAATAACAGCGTGGGTGAGAAATATGTCGGCAGGTTCATATTTATGTAATGGTTTCCGATTCTTTTCCGGATTTATTAAAATATGCACACCTACATTTAAATCTAATAATCTAATAACTGGACTGTGTTAAACAAAAAAAGAAAATCCAGAAAAAGAATACGCAAAAGACGTAAATGAGAAAGAAAAGAAATGTGTGCGCAAAGCCGTTGATTTAAGACTTTTTTGGAATTATGCGAGAGTATGAATGAAATAGAGCGTGCCATATCTTTGTGAAATAAGTAACGTACAGGGTGAACCGAAAATTGTGTGATTTTACCTAACGACTTTCAGAATTTCAGATTCTATCCAAATCCTTGATACATATATTATGTATGATGTATTAAACACACAACCTGAAAATAGGAGACATAAAAATTCAAATTGAGAAAAATATAAGTCAAGGTTACCCAACGGGGTAGAGATATCGACCCCTTGGGAATCGATGAAGACTAGAAAGAGGTCGATGAACTTATAGGGGTCGACTGGGGGTCGATGGATATCTGTAGGTTTTTTTAAGGGGCCGGAGTTATAAATTCTTGTCTAGTGCTGCTTATCAGAGTAGCTTTTTTTATTGAAAAAATAATACTCCTAGTAAAAAAATAAATTAAACGTTATCCAATAATAAACATAGGAAAGAAAATGTTAGTAATAATAACATTAAATAAATTTATGTTAAAAATTCGTCATTTGCCCTTAAGTTGTCGTCGTTCACATAATAATTAAATTTAATTAAAGTGAAGCCAACTCGAATCAAAGAGAAAAAATGTGATCAATTGATTATTAGCAAAATAAAAATTAAATAGAGTAAAATTGAATAAATTAAAAACAAAAGACGATCGCAGATAAAGATAAGACGAAAAAAGAAATTGTGTAAAACCAGTAATAATGATAAGTCAAATCGATATAACCCTAAGATTTTTTTCGTAATTGAAAATTTGATCTGTAAATGTGAAAGAAAAAAGGCGATTAGTTAATATTTTAAAATGAAATGAACTCAGATCGAACATTAGAGAAAACTAAAACTGGGATCAGTCGATGGGATTAAAATGTAAAATAAAACACACTGAAATCGAGTAAAGGAAAAAAAAAACGACAATCACCTCAAATAATAATCATAACAAACAATACAATACAAATCGATTAAAAAAAATAAAAATTGTAGCATTAAAACTGAAGAATTTTAATACAACCAGTGGCGGCTCGTCGGGGTCGGCAAGGTGGGCAGTGCCCACCCTGTCCTATTAAAGTTTAAAAGACGTAAATGAGAAAGAAAAGAAATGTGCGCGCGTGCCGTTGATTTAAAACTTTTTTGGAATTATGCGAGAGTATGAATGAAATAGAGCGTGCCATATCTTTGTGAAATAAGTAACGTACAGGGTGAACCGAAATTTGTGTGATTTTACCCAACGAGATTCAGAATTTCAAATTCTATCCAAATCCTTGATACACCTCATCTTTTGATCCTTCGTCAACGCGAGGGTAACTTCTTAAATAATAAACCGAATCAGTTGAACGTGTCCTTAATTTGTTGCAGGTGAGTTTACACCGAATCGCACAAACAATGTCTGCGTTGCAGTGTTTTACGCTCCGTAAGTACAACGTCATGAATTATAGACATAAGGTTGCAATTAATATTTAAGCGCCGGGGGGGCTTTATTCTCCGGCATTAAAAGTAATTGTCCTCGCTGAAGAAGAAGCGCACGGTTTATTGCAGCCGTGATAAAGAGAGCGTAATTGGTAAACATTAATTTTCAGTTTTATTGTGCCACTAGTGAACTGCTTGCTTCGGTTCGGGGGCGCAGATTTAAAGTGTAATTGGTTAGAACGGATCGGGGTCGTTACACAAACGTCACACCCTAAAACTATTTTCTGTCTGAGCGATCATGATCACACAGAGTAGCGCAACACACACGATTCTGGTACCTTTGAAAAGCATTTTGCTTTCTTTTTGTATTTTATGCAATAACTAGTTTAATTTTTCACGCAAATAACTATATTGACGAGAAGACGGTATAAAAATGGTTTGAACAGCAAACCTCCGCATTGAAAAATAGTTTGGTCACCAAGTCGTACAAACTTCGGTCTGTTTTAGCATTTTAATTTATTCATATTTGTGCAAATAAAACGCAAAAGCCTTATGACACTTAAGAATTAAGTTAATCATTCAAATTCAGGCGTTAAACATAAATGTACAATTTTGACGTTATAACGTTGAGTATGTTTGTGTATACAAGTGGACCACATCGCGCATTAACGTGGAATGCTGCGTGACTTTGGATGCATATCAGTTGGTCGACTGTAATGGGTGAAGTCGGCGCATAGGAATACTCGGCGAGAATTATTATTATTGCAGGTTTTATATACAGTGACCGCAAAAAAGTTCGCACCATATGGGAAAATCTTTTATTATTGGTCTTTTTAGAAAAGTTCTTGCGCCAAATATGTATATATACATATATATATATATATATATATATATATATAAGTTATCAAGTTGTTAAACGTGCACGTCTTCTGCACATTTTTTTAACTTAGAATCACGTGGTGTGAATATTTGCTGAAGATTGTGATAGACCCTGTATATAAACGTCTCGAATGCAACATTTTGCAACATTCGAGGTTTAGTTAAAGCTAAAGTCTCTTGATTTGATTGACGTTTGTGTTACTTGATACTCTGAAACAAACTAGCATTTCTGTTAGTAATTTCAGTTTTATGGTTCGTCGACCTTATTTGATATTATTATTTAAGTTACTAGATTAGAAAAAATAAAATATGCTATGTATTGCTATTTCGTAAACGCAGCTCGAAAAACTGACGAATTTGACAGATTCTTTCCGAATCCTATCAAGTAAGATAAACGTCAATTAAATCTAGGGACCCTAGCGAAACTCAGTCTTTAAGTTTGTAACTGATTTTCGTAGTCCACATATCATCTTGAAATATTAATTTGGAACTTTTTTGTAGTAAAAAAAAACAACAGTTAAAACTAAAATCCATAACTAAAGTATAATTTATTGACTGAATATTTAAATTATTCCTCAGTTAGAATAAGATTGATGAATGAAATCTGCAACGCTCATTTACCAATCTTTTACTGGTTCAAATAAAAGAATTATAAATTTATTTTCGAAATAAAATTAATTTGATTGCAAGTATTGACTTGACAGTCCGAAGGATGAAGAAATAAAGGAATTTTTCAAATCATCTGCCAATCGGCTGATGAGTCCGGGAAACCGAGATATATGAACAGAAAATAACAATGGGCCTAGTTTCGAATCCTGCGGCAGTCCACACTCAATATTCCGTTGATTATCTCAAAATTAGTTGTTAAAACGAATCAACATTGACAAGAGTATTCATTTAGAATATTTTTGAAAATGTTTATGAAATTTATCTTGTTTTTTTACGTCCTCCCATTTCCCTCGTACCCGAAAGCTTAAAGAAAAAAAAAGAATCAACCGGTGCAGTTGAAGACTTTTAAAAATTTCCAGTTTTCGCACTTGTTTTGCCAATATTTTATTGAATTGTTCAAACTACCAACTGAGTGCGTCTGATTGAATGTACACTGTCAATTGCATCTATTTTTCTTTCACTGTTTCCCATTTCGTCGATGTTTCCACGATTTTAAATTTACTTGCCCGAATGTACGCAGTTCGCGTTTTGTGATTAATTAAATACAGGCCTAAATCGGACTATTTCAGCCGCTCTGCAAACAAATTCTGATCGACGCACTGTTTGATTAAAGTGTTTAAATATTGAATCTAATTTAATATGCGGATTTCATTTAGAATTGATAGACGTTGATGAGTTTCGGAATGTTTCGATCTGCCTTTACGCATCTCGACCAGTTCTAAACGCACATCAGACAAAGGAAAAAAAATGATCAAAATGAGAGACAGAGAAAAAGGACATTGAGAAACCTCAACCTCAAATTATAAATTCAACCATCTTGTACACAGTAAGAAATTAAAGTAAATCTTAAATACACTAAACCCCAATGCTATTCATACAGGTATAGTTGTTTCAGTGTAAGTTATTTACTCTGCAAAATTGGTAAAACGTAGAGTTTAAGTTTCACGAGAATAGTGTGAATCTGGTATATACATTACTTTAATTGGGGGAAATAAATCAGAAACGAAGAGTAAAAAATGCATCACTATTTTTCTTACTAAGCACATCACCACGTACCTACTTTTAATACGTAATTCAAAATCTATTTTTGTTTTTCTTTTTTTTTTGGGCGAATTCTCCTATTTCCACCACGACAAATATATTTTAAACGTCAGCTGCATAAGTCACATAATTCGTTCCAGTCCGCTCTCTCATGCTCTGAATAGCGCAGCCAAAACTCTATCATTTAGGAAAGCATTTCATTCCCCCATCAAAAATAAACATTTTTCCGAAAGCGGCCGGATAACAAATGACCTGTGGGAAGGCCCGGTATTCAGAAACGCCATTTCCTTTTCGAGTTCCAGTCATGTGCAACAAGTACGCTTTGGAACCATATAAATTTTCCCGAAGGCATATCGACGAAGTCATCGGCTGGAATATTTAAGGAACGTTTTACCAGGAAAGTATCGAGGTGGTCATATATTTGCCTTAAGTTGCGATAAATCCCAGTTTGTTGCCCGGATGTCACGTCCTGTAACTGGAATAGTGAGATGATTCATTTTGCGATTTTCAAGCTTCAAGCGTATTGTCGTGAATAAACTCCTTTACCCAGGAGTAAATAAGATAGGCACATAATAATATATATAATAACTATTTTTTTTTAAGTTTACCTCGAGATCAAATTGACAATAATCGGTAATCCACGTGGTTACACATCTGTTGTAACGAAATATTAAACGTCTATACGTATGTTTGATATTTTATAGCCACAAGCAACTAATACTAGTACTGTTTAAAATTTAAAAGGATTGAAAAGGATTATTCATTCAAATTCAGGCGTTAAATATAAATGTACAATTTTGAGGTTATAACATTGAATATGTTTGAGTATACAAGTGGATAACATCGCGCAATAACGTGGAATGCTGCGTGACTTTGGATGCATATCAGTTGGTCGACTGTAATGGGTGAAGTAAGCCCGTACGAATACTTGGCGAGAATTATTTTTCTAACTTACAATCACGTGGTGTGAATATTTGCTGAAGATTATTGTAGACCCTGTATATAAACGTCTCGAATGCAACATTTTGCGACATTCAGTATTTAGTTAAAGCTAGGGTGCCTAGATATAGGCATAATAAGATAAGCATATAATAATATATACAATAAATATTTTTTAAGTTTACCTCTTTTGTCTGCGTAAAACATACCGTTGTGATTTCATAACCGAGATTAAATTGACAATAATCGGTAATCCATGTTGCTACACATCTGTTCTAACGAAATATTAAACGTCTATATGTATGTTTGATATTTTATAGCCACAAGCAACGGATACTAGTATTGTTTACAATTTAAAAGGATTGAAAAGGATTATTGCGAGAGGAATCTTTAGCTGTGTTCGTTTATTCAACTCCATTCACTCTATTTACTCTTTTCGTGCTTTTGTCTCAATTTTAATACAAGTGAAAGTGAGACAGAAGTACGAAAGGAGTAAACAGAGTGAACAGAGTGGAAAAAACGAACGCAGCTTTTAAAAGCTGTACGCTTTTGTCAAACACTAAATTTAAACAATAAATTAATGTTAAATTTGATTCCTTTTTTATGACAATTCATATCCAATAATAATTTGAATCGCAAATTCCGTGCATTTAACTTAATTTCGAGACTCTCCCGAAGCTTACCGACTTTGACCTGATTCAATTAATTTTTTTCCACCGGCAACCCCTTTTTAAGAAAATTTATTTCCACTGCGCTCAGCAACTAGTTAATCGCCTCGTTTCTATTCGGCGGCTTCGCCTGAAAGGGAGGCTTTAAATGGCCGGAATATGACAGTTATGTGACGCAGATACCGAAATAAATCGTCCTCACGAGAACATAAATTCAGAACAGGGCGGCGGGTTTTGAACTTTGACGGAAATTTTCTCTTCGGTGATGGGTTGATAAATATTTTATGTGCTTTTTGACGGAGATGTTCGTGTTTGTGTGTGTTATTTTCCGTGAGAGTCGTGGGGAGGGGGCGGGGAGAAAGTTTGCGGAAACTTTGGGCTATCGACTTATCATCATATTATTCGGGTTCGGTTCTGTCTGCTCCCATGTCTAACAGGTGTCGCGACTTGGTTTCGGTTTCTATTACCTAGAATTACAAATATAGGTATAGTGGTCCAATTTTAAATCGGTTTTTTATTATCAAAGTTCACTTAACGTGAATGTCTCAATTGAAATTCCTCTTGTTAGACAATCTTTCAGGTTTTGCGTTTGAAAAGGCATTTACACTTTAAAGTACATCATGTAACTTATTCAGAGAAAACTCAGATACAAGGGGTTACAAATCTCAAGTGATATATTTAACTTGCGCCTTCGCTCAACTTAAGAATTCCGCGCTCTGCGGCGAAATTTCCAGGGGAAATAAGATTTATAAATCCGGACAACTTACTATATATATACATTTGACTCGCCCGTCGCATCGTCCTTGTTGATGTTAAAAATTTTACGCCGCTCCCCATGAAATATACATGGGCATATTTAAAATTTATATCGCCCGGGTTAAATCTAAGAAAGGGAGAGAGACGTTCGCATGTTTACGCCATTGTGTTTTGCCTTACAAATTAGCTATTGTTCGCGAGTTTCGAGGGTTTATTTACCAGGAATGGAGTTAATTTCGAAATAACTCGTTTCGAGCGTTTACCTTTTCGACAGTTGCTCGCTCACATTTTATATATTTGGGTCACGCAATAAGTTCTTTAAGCAACTTAGGTTAATCGACCGATCAATTAGTATCTGGAAATACAGTAAAATAAATTTCTATGTACAGAATTCCGGGTTCCTACAATTAATCAAAAAAACTATCTCATGGAATGTTTCCCAGTGAAAAATCTTCCCTTGTGTAATACTTAGTAAAGTATTTGAATAGTTTCGTGCTGTTGTGCAGTTTATTCTTTATGCTCATGGCATCGTTGAGTGAATTTTATCGTTGACTGTATAATCCGGGCTTTAACTTTGATATACGTTATTCCAGCCCCTTATTTGAAATTACAACGTGGATATTTGTTTAACAAATCTCCTTGGCACTGTAATACTGCACAGATAGTTCTTTTGATTAGGTATTAAACGCTGGCATGCCGCCAGATAACGAGCCTGTCACATAACGCTGAGTAATGCGGCGTAAGCCCTACTCTTGCATTGTATGTACACTTGCGGACAAAAAAAAACTGCCTGGCTCTTTTCTTTTCACGTAATGTAAATTGATTAGCAATCAATCAGAGTAGAAAATAATTATTAGAGCTGTTAAATTGTGTCCAAATCTCCAAACTTCAAGACCAATACGTACATATAATAAAATCGTCTGTAAATGTCAATGTGATGGTTCATTTTTTTTGTCCGGAAGTGTACGTATTTTTTATATAAAAACAAATGCAGTTTACTATTAATTTTTTTGGGGGACGGGGACATTTTGAAATTACATACCGTTTGAATAAAATCGTCTAAAATTACGTCCGCCCCGGGTTTTATTTTGCAGATGTGGAACTGTATTAACGAATCCAATTAAAGTCCCTGTTATTAAGCCCCGAAATGTGCGCGAACGACTTTTTGACTAAACTCCTCTGAAAATACAATTTTCTCGCAATTACACCTTTTCATACCCGTTTTATTCCCGCCAGCGATTCGGCCTTGTGCCTTTCCCAGAGATTTTAATTACCGCAGCGATAACGGTCCGCGAATTAATTCATATCGATGAATAAACTCGACGGCGCGTTCAATTATGTTCACTTGTACAAAGGCGGATTTTGGTGTGTCGTTATTTTATTTGCATTTCCACCGGAAAACCAGGTTTTTTGTTTTTCTTTGTTACTTGCATGTGTTTGGATTTTGACACATTTTTGCTCTCAGTTGGAATGGAAATGCTGCAATGAAATCGTGTAAGGCTGGAAAATGTCGTTTTATATTCATATTCCCAAAAGACTGCAATCCATCAGACAGGAAAAGACACTGACGTAAATCAATACATACCCCCTCCCTCCTCTCATGACGTACGTTGATAGATAGACGTACATTAAAAACCATTAACATTTTGCTTTTCTCACTGTCTGTCTCTGATCTTGAATTTCCTTTCCTCATGTCTATTTTGACGTCTAGTTCTTCTTTGGCGTCTGGTCCTTCTTTGATGTCCGGTCGTTCTTTGATGTCTGGTCGTTCTTTGATGTCTGGTCGTTCTTTGATATCTGGTCGTTCTTTGATGTCTGGTCGTTCTTTGATGTCTGGTCGTTCTTTGATGTCTGGTCGTTCTTTGATGCAGACATCAAAGAAGGACCAGAGTCCTTCTTTGGTGTCTGGTTCTTCTTTGATGTCTGGTTCTTCTTTAACGTCTGTCCCTTCTTTAACGCCTGTCCCTTCCTTAACGTTTGGTCCTTCTTTGATTGGGGTATATGTATACCTTTGATTATTGTTTAATTCTCCCCATTTTCATGATCGTTCATTGAAGCTTCCTTTAGTAACGAATCCCTTCAAATGAGTAGCAGTTAACAATCACTTTATACCACGCAACTCGTCACTAAAAATCCTTCAGGACTGCGGTGCTCTTTTCATTTTGATCAGCCTTTCTTTGTTTTGCAAATGGATAAATCTTTAACGAACAAAATGGCTGGCGTCATAAAACCCCAAATAGCAGCTTAAGATACCGAATAATTTACTTGACGGGGCTTTTAATATAGCTTAGCGACTCTGCAAATTAAAATCCTTAAATGCGTCCATAATTCACCGGAGGATTAAAGGAGAGACTATTATTCCGTCTAAGTTTTCTATTGCGCCCTCTCGTTTATAGATCTACTTATCTTTGTTTGCAGATAAAAGTGAATTTAATGGATTCGGACGTATTTATGTGCGGGGTTTCGTTGGCTGATTAGTAGTAAGACCGACGTATTTCACCCTTTTTCCAAATCAATAGGTCCCTCCGCCCTCCCGGTGCGGACCTGTTTTCTACTGGCTTCGGTAAATTAGTTCGGCAAGTTTACGCCGTAAAACAGCACGTTAATTCGAGTTTTACGAACGGATTTACTTTGTAGTCGAGAGAGAGAAAATATAAGAGATAATTCAAATTGAAATAAAGTAGACAATAATCGTTAACATCCGTGTGGTCATGCATCGGTTGAAACTAAATATTAAACTTCTAAATATTTTGACGTAAAATGAGCAACAATTTACTTTAATAAACAAATTAATAACTAAATAGTTTAACACGTGACTCGGAGGATCGTCTGGATGTTGAATTTTTGGTTGCTGGGTGAAGCTTTTAATCGAAATGATTGATAAGTTATTTTCGTCGTTTTCCTTTCGCTGTCACGGGCGTACCATATGAAAACGCCGAAGCGTGATTTCTTGCGGACCTTTTTGCCCTCGCCAGGGGCGTAATCGATATTACTTTTCGTTATCTTTTTACGGCCCGTATTAGATTTAGCATATAACAAGAGAAAGTAAGTTTTGCGAGCGCGTAAAATTTGTTTCTTTTGCGCGGCAGGCAGAAGAAGTTTCGCTAGCGTCCGATCTCGTTTTCTTTTTATTCGCAAAGTTTTTTCATAACGTTGTCTGCCTGCAAAAGGGCCAAATTGTGAGCATTGTGGTTAATGTGCCTTCGTGCCTGTTTACATTTCGTTAGGTCGGAAAAACAAGAAAAGCGTTCCTCGCAGCTGCCTCTCCTCGAATTGGGTGGTGAATGGGAAAGTTTTATTTCCAGGTAGCTTCAAGCTTTTATGAAAAATAAAAGCAAAAAAAAAAAACAACATTCAATAACATCGTAACTGTTCAAGTCGTTAAAAACTCGTGTACTGCGGTCGTAAACCAATGAAATCGTTTTATCGTTACTCAAACCGAAGTCTAAATAATAAATCAGTGTGAAGCTAAGCCAATAAAGGAGTTTTAGTCGATACACGGACCGGGGTCGAAAAGAAATCAATCTCAAACCAAACCAATAAGAGACGAGTTTTGCAACTAGTCAGACCGTAGCCAGAACAAATCATTTCGGTAAAACTAATATACAAACGAATTAAACCATACTCGATTTTAATATTCATTCAATAGAGATTGGTGAATTTTTTTTTTTTAAATTATGGTGTAAAACTGTTTTTCTTTTAACCGCTTTGCTTCATCTAGAACACTCGAAAATTGTTTGTTAAAGGAATACGTGTTACGTCTCGTCCCTTTGATACTCCTCATTCCTAAGTAGGAGATCAAAGAAACTTCTATTATTCTTCTGAAGTGTCTTGGGAACACTGAAATTTTTCATTTACTTCCTAAATAGTCGCCTTCAAAAGCGCTCGCCGGTCTTTGAAGTATTATTATTTTTTTTCCCATCCGCCAAGGAAAATCTGAATTCCGTATCAAAAAAAACACTCATTCGATGGATTCAGTGGGATGCCTGACACATGCGAGCGTGATTCCCGATGACATTCACATTCGTATTATTAGGTGACCGTTTTCGGACATACAAGAGTGGTTCGAGTGATACTTATTGGAGTGGTGTTGCGTTAATCCATCGGCAGGGCGTGCAAGAGATCAGCACAGTGTTAATCTTGGCATGAGCCGAGTACCTTTAGTGAGGGATTACTATCCACCGGTGTCTCCTCTTTGTCCAGTATCTCCTGGTGCTTCAAGGGATTTGTGGATCGGCGAGGAAACCAAACGTGCTATGCCACCCCATGTCTACAAATACTATTTGCAACGAACGAGGTGTTACAGAAGACAGAGCCTAAAGGTGAGTTTGTTTAATTCATCGATTCAAATTTCTGCAACGCATTTTGTTGTACACTTTGATGTTGTATTTGCATATTCATGTATGTATGTCACTCGGTCTTTAGTACTGCTGGCAGAATATTCATACATGAATATGTAACACATTTCGTTGAATATAATGGACGGTTGTAATTTAGTTAAAATTATGCGGAATATTAATTTCTGTCAAGGTTTTTTTTTTATTGCTTTTATCAACGACTGTTTAGTCCTGAAAAACTTAAATTATATCAATTGACAAATGGTTAGGTATACAGTTTAACCACACTCAATCTATTTGCTTCAAATCAGTTTTGAAAGAGTACTTGCTGACAGCCCTATGCGAAACTGTTGTATCAACATATTATTGAGCACCATTTAAATCGGAATGGAGGTCATTAATGTATATTAAAAACAACAAAGGGCCTAAAGTTGAGCCTTGCCATGTTAATTTTTACGTACGTACAGCTGGGGTTGTTGTTTTCGGGTAAGGCATTACTAATTGCTTACCTTTCTTGGGTTTAGTAAAAATGTTCTTTGCGCTTTCAATTTAAGAAGGTGACCACAAGGAATTGCTAAATAATTAGTTTAAAGAATTAAAAAGAAAGACGTTTGAAGGGTTTGTATATTTGAACCGAAGTTAAATCGGCAGTAAAAAGAAGTTAAAAAATGAAATTTAGCAATTCATTTAACTGTCCACGACCGTACATGAAAATACTGTTGTAATTGTGAATTTAAGCAGAAGAAATAACTTAACAAGCAGGGATATTTTAAGTATGTGCACGAATCGATGAGCAGACAGGACTTATTGTAGATAGACGGATATCTCAACTCAAGATACCATTACCTGCATAGATTCTCAATAGGTGTCTTGTAAATTGCATTGATTCGATGATCAGAAACTGAAATAAAACGTTTGGGAATACGCGAGCTGTATACGAAAAATCAATGGAGGACGTGCAGGAAGAATACGAATTTAGTTGCCTGGAAATGCTCAGGTTGCAAGATTCGTTGGAATTATAACATTCGCCGAAGCCATATAAATGAAAATGGGCTTGGTCAGACATGATCGGGTGATGAATTTTTGGGCTAATCCCCGAACGTGATTTGATTTTGACTTTTATCTTTGAGGACTGTCAGTCTATGAGCCTCTTTCACTGCACCATTTGCTGTGTGTCTGTCCATATTATTTCAATAGCGTTTTCCT
This sequence comes from Prosopocoilus inquinatus, assembly GCA_036172665.1. Taxonomy (NCBI): domain Eukaryota; kingdom Metazoa; phylum Arthropoda; class Insecta; order Coleoptera; family Lucanidae; genus Prosopocoilus; species Prosopocoilus inquinatus. The sequence goes on along the minus strand of CM069871.1, from coordinate 6,905,416 downwards.
AAGGAAAGGTGTCCCAAAACTCATTTTCAAAAAGTCAATTTACTCCATTACGTCAAGCTTCCCTTTCTTCTGCGTTCACGGTTTTTCTTGCCCTCCTCTTCTTTCTTCTATTGCTTTTGCATTGTCTACTTCTGTCTTCATTTTTTCGATGCTTCATTTAGTCAAAATTTTTCCTTTTCTTCTTTGCTTTTCCTCGCAATCCACTTTCCTCCTTTCCTTTTCCCTTCCGCTCTAGGTCAGAAGTTCCTAACAGGGTCAATATTGGTCTCCAAGGGGTCGATTCGGGTTCAAGGAACCTCTGGGGTTTTTTTTGGTGGTCGATGAAGTATTAATAGTCGACTATTTTCCATTAATTTCATTGTACTTATGTTATATCTTTTAAAGACAAAGTCAGAAAAGTCTTTCATGAAAAATTGAAGTAGTTTTACCATTTGGTCAAGAGATGGCCTGCTGAGTGATTCTTTTCGTACTTCAATTCCATATTTTCCATTAAATTTTTAGGAATAATCTCTTTTAGAGACTTGTTTTGGGAAAACTAAATTTTTTTCGAGGTTCAACTAAGTAACACTAATTTTTTATACAAGTGAAGATAAAGGTCCAAAGAGTTGGTCCTAAATCCTAACTCTTTGCGTCACGTCTAGTTTTTACTTTCAATTTTTTTTTAATTTATTTTGGAATTCTGATCAAGTAAGATTTTTTCTGAGATTGTCAACTTTCATTCGAAATTAGAGTTAAATAGTTTTCGTTTTTGGTTAAGAGATGGCGCTTTGAATAATTCAGATCACGCCTTCAATTTAAATTTTCGATTTAATTTCGAAATAAAATCATCGCGAAGGCAAAGCTAGGTTGAGATCGCCTACTTGAAAATGAATGCTCTTAATAAAGGAAATGTTATTAAAATTGTTTTTCTTTTTGAAAAAATGACGCATTGACGTCTTGAAATTCAAAAAATATTGTGAGTTTAGGTGTCAGGGATTTTGCTGGAAACTTGAAAATGAAATACCGTTAGGAAACTCGATTAAAATAGTGTTCACTATCGACAACAGATGGCGCTCTGAGTGACTAATTTATTGTTAACAAGTTATCTCCATTCATTCATCAATTGGTGAACGAATTAATCCTCTATTTGCTAAGGGACGGTTCAGAGCGATCGCAGATCAAGGAACTTGGAAATCGAAAAACAATTTAACAGCAAGTCTTTCTGAAAGCAGGCCAAGATGACGTCTTCAGTTCTTTGTCCAAATTGAAGATTTTCGTTTTTTTTTGAAGTAACAAACTGAGGTCTTGACAAGTCATTGACCTAAGACCCCGTTGGGCATCCACCACAGAAAAGGGAAACTCACAAAGAAACGAATAAATTAAGCAAAATTCTAAAATTAAAAAAAAAAACCCTGCGTAGATTGGTCTTACAACTGAAAAAAAAAATACTTAATTGAACATTTACACAACACCCTTTTAGAGTTGGAGCTTAATTAAGTTTAAACTGGGAGGGAGGTCGATTAAAAATTCATTTTCTTCTAGGAGGCCGATGCCCAAAAAAAAGTTGGGAATCCCTGTTCTAGGTTCTACCATTTTTTTTTCCTCCATCCTCCATCCTCCTCATTTAACAACGTACCTTTTAATTTTTTAATTAGGTCTTACTTTTTGTGAATCAATTTATTTCACTTCGTGTTGGACTTACCTTTCCTATTTCTGATATTTTCTGTGTTCTCTTTTTTCTTATCCCTCCCATCTCCGTGTCACCCTTTTTCCATGTTGTTCTAGCTTCTACCAATTTTGTATTCTTGTTGAATGTTGAGTTGATCCCCCACCACCATGCAAAAACTGATAAAGTGCTAGAAGAAACATCCAAGCAAAATAAATTTATTTTTAAAAAATGAAAGCCCTCATACTTCGTAGAGACATAAACGATGTAATGTCGATAAAATAAATTCTTGTTACTTCACCCCCTCGGCTGGTAAGGTACTGATTGTATTGATCAAATCGCGTACGCTCTCATCTGTATCAATCAGCGATTGACTCGCGGTCGCATCTAATAAAGCAGATACGTACGAAATAAAATCTTTTATGTGGGCATAAATTTTTCAGACAACCGGCAATCGCCGCCGCCACTGATATTTCGCTGTATCATGAAAAACTACACGCCGAGAAGGCCCCCCGAGCAGATAAAAGAGAGTTCCGCGAACGACGAAAATCCGCACACAATAAAAACGGTGTTTCTGGCCGCTCGTTTTCGATAACTTTTCACAACCACCCACCCACACAGAGGAGAAAATACCCGGAATTTCTATTTTCCTGGCTCGCCAGATACGGGAACACTCGAATCCGCCTTGTAATTTTGCATTCCTTCACATTTAAAATTGTTAAATCTTTTCTCCGGTTTTCCCGGAAAGTTTGTGTGAATACGTCCAGAGCTGCTGCTTTATTTTTCAAATTACGGTTTACAGGGAAATTAATTTTATTTACAGGGAGAGTTCGAATATAGAACACATCGGATACTAAAACAAATGAAAATTTAATTAATACTTCTAGTATATTGGACATACTTCAAAATATATGTACAGCAGTTTTTTTTTTCTCTCACTGCTTTTGGTGGAGCCAAAATCAGCCATTCTCCGACAAATATGTCAGTATGATTCATACTCATTCATGTTGATATGCTAAGCCAAGCAGACATTTCTGATTTTGCAAAAAAAGGCGTCACCAGTGAGGATAAAAATCATTCATACCTTGTCACTTCCAACGGTATTCAGTTAGTTAGTTATTTTGTTTATTATGATCGTAATTGTCATTTGGGTTACTAAATTGGGAAGTCGAGTCCTTAGATCTATCATATATTGGAGAGAGTAAAATATTTTGGAATTAAAATGGCGAAATGATATTTCGATTTCAAAAGGGCTGACATTATGTTCTAATTCACTTCTAGGACTTCTTGGATACGTCATCTTCCCATTTACCTAAAGTCAGGAAATTAGTCAATTCATTCCAATTAACTACTTTCCACAACAACGATAAGATTTACGTGAGACTCTATGCTGCATCTAATGTTTTGAAGTTGGCGCGTAGCTTGGAGTCAAAATGGCGGCATACTGCGCTGCTTTGCTAAATCGATTTTATTTGAGCATCACATTTTTTCCCTTCAGAAAATTTTCTCCTCGTCGAGAGATAAAATGGCAAAATGATTTTGAATGACAGGAGGAACTGTAACTTTATAGAATCAAAAAAAGATATTTATAATCACGGAGAAGCTTCCTAAAGTCTTCGATACACGTCAAATAATAAAGAAAAAAAAATGTATAGGTACGATAGCAATTCAGTACCTCACTCCCTGTTTCTTTTTAATATTGTTCCGAAAATTTGGGGGTTCACGGATTATAGTCGTCAATTTTTAATTATAAACTGTCGCTTTACACAATTAAAAGCACAATAGTAATGAGCTGCGACACTTGTCTATCAAATAAATACTTTTACAAAATGTACTTTCTATTTATTCGTGGTATGAATCCTTCGCTTGCCAAGTTCTCACTAAGCTCCTGGCGGACCGCTACGACTTTATAGTAGATCCCTGTTTTTGCTCGAACTTACTAGAATGAACGCGAAGCTTCGGTCACATTCTGTGACGCAAGGTGGCGTGACTAGTATTAAAAATATATCTACTTGTGCGTCACGGCTGTAACAATATTTTATTAGGGCGATTCAATTCGAAGTGTAAAGAAAAAAAATAATCTGTGTTAATATACCGTGTGATTGTCAATGTATTCAACGATTCACGAAACAGCAACAACAACCGAAAATATTTTCTCTGTATTAAACTGAAAACCAGACGCTACTGAATTAATTTAAAAAAATATATAAATAAGATAAAAGACAGTTCAAGTACAACTATTGATCTAATTAATAATTTCTTAGCTCCCTTGTGTTATAAAATGAATAAATCAATTGTTTTATATCATTCGGGCAAGAAAGGATGATCGAATTATATGTACAATAATTGGAATGGTTATTAAATCAGTACGCATTTGTTTTTTTTTTTTTATAATTTCGTAATACATGATTTTCTTAAACTTTTTGTGATTTGTATACAGGGTTTAGCAAAGCTTCTTATGTTAATTTTTTGGAATTATGTCTAATTTCTTCGGGTTTTAAATAATAATAATAATAAGCGTCATACCTGCAGTTAAAAAATAAATTGGTACATTTGCAAATTCTGTTTTTTATTGGCAAAATAAAATGCTGTGGACAATCAAATCTGAATGTAATATATAAAAAGAAACAAATAAAAAGAAATAAATAAATAAATAAGCAAAGCACATTCAGCCAACCGACGAAGGTACGATAAACGCTTTTAATAAGATACGAATTTATTTAAAATTATTCTTTTTCAATCGATTCAATCGGCCAAGAACTTGTGGTTTCTTTAAACGAACTGATTTCGCTAAAAATAGATGTATCCGGATTTGCAAATAGGGAACAAATTTGAGAAAAGCATCACGCAACACGTCTACATGTCACAATTAATTAATTAATTAATTGAAAGAGGAAATAATTAAAATTGAAATTATTTCAAAATCTTCTATAAATTATCAGAGACTTATTTAGTACGTTTTTTCTTTTCGTTAACGCACTTTACATATCTCAGATTTGTGAAGGGGATCCTACATATAGATACCAGAATGCTGGACTCCAATATTATGCCACTCTGATGGCAGAGATGACTCAGTATACAGGCGTCCGATCTTAAACGGTGCGTTTATGTCGCACACTGCGGCTGCGAACGATTTACAAGTCGTTTATAATTTTGTGAATACAGGTCTCCTTATTAAAAAAAAAAAAACTTTCCGTAATGACCAGGCTCAGGCGCATTTTAGGCGGAAGGTTTCGTTAAATATACGAGGAATTACTAATATGCTGAAGCGATCATAGTCAGAAAAAGTTCTAATCTTTAACGCGTCGGCCCTGTAAAAACAAAACAAGAAACCAGTCGAAACCCGAGAAGTCTATGGGGCACGCAGTGACCACTATAGTTCTGGTCGACTGGATACAAAAAACTTGTTTACATAACCGATTCATTCCGAAATAAACTCGCATTCTTTTTGCGGTGACGGCGATATAATTGATGTGAATTAAATATATTATGCCAGACTTTTTAAAAGTTACATTAAAGAATTATAATGTTTTCTTAATTATTAATTTGAAAGAAACTATAAAGGCAATTATGTTACACACGTAATTTATATCAAACGGTTGCTTCTGATGAAATGAGCGCGAGGGTGAGAGTGCCTCGGGCATGAAAGCCGTTCAGCGGCGACGTTGAAATCTACGCCGCTGCTTTGTTTATCTTTATACTAGTTTTTACCAGATATCCTAGGAATGCCCGATCCTTAGTAAAGACGTTGTTGGCTTAATCCTCCAGCAGTTTCGTTGTGACTCCCTCGCTTATGTAAACTGTAATTTCTTTTATACGTATTTGTAATTAGGAGTAATTCAAGGTCGACACCTCTACAAATATTAGCACTAATTGCATAGGTTCCGATGAAAATCAATACTTAGTGTAGGCAAATCTGCATATAAATTAGACGACGTCGAAATACCGCTTTGACTCCGGCTCGCGATATAATTATCTATCCCCCAGAAACAATAATATCGTGCTCTGCATATTAAGGCCGGCTTAACATGTTGCGCGAATTATGCCATTATGGATATAACCAAAGGAAACAGAAGCGCAGCTCCTGCTTTTGTAAATACTGAGCAGCAGCTGAACAAATCTGTTGCAATTTGCACCCTTGGAATAAAAATAAAAATGATCCAAGAAATTACTTCGTCCGTTTGGTTTGGTTTTTGGGTGAGGTTGTTACTTAAGGGGGTCCTACACATGAATGTCATACCCTTTCTGTACTATGGTTAGAATGGAAAAGATGAAACTTTCAGAGGTGTTCTAGTGCGCCCTTAATAATCATTTGCTATGTTTACTCAAGTTTTGAATTGAATGAAGCGTAATTGCCAAGTGATGACAGAACGAAACGTTGGGAGATTAAAAGCGTTCCGTGATTTTTTTTTTTTCGTAAAAACAAAATGATACGTATTTCATAAACATTCGCTGTTAATCTTTGCATGTGAGAACTTCCTTTTGATCTGACGATCGCCGAAATTTATTACGGCGTTTCCGCGTTCGCAGAGGGGGCTGGAATTTTAAATTTTAATCTTTTAATCAAACTCGCCAGCGAAGGCAATAACGTACTCCATTACGTAAACATAAATGATCGCCGTTATCCACGTCAGTCCGTATAATTTCACTCATGTTAATTGCATAGTAAATCATGTGTGTTACATCTGTATCAAATGTACGGTTTCACGTGTGTCTACACTTCCCGTGTGGTAGATTTTTATTTTTATTTTTATTTCTAATTAAGTGCGCCCGATTTTTAAATAAACATGAACGATGTAATAAAACCGGCGCACAGTGTTGCCGAGTACTAATAAAAACTTGGACAAAATTATTTAATTTTTTTTTTTTTCATTAAAAATAGTTATATTACGTTGAAAAATACGTGATGTAATATAAAAGTTCGAAAAGTACTTTTTCGTTTTAGGAACGATAAGACAATACATAAAATGTGAAGGAAAAGTCTGATAAAGTAAATATTTCCGAAAATATTTTCCTTTTGCAAAAATGCTCGGACATGAAAGTTATTATTATAAATCTACATTTCATTTCATTTATTTATACAGTGGCGTACCATTGGGATACTAAAACAACTTTATTTTTTTAATGGAAACCTCTATTTTTATTACGAATTCCAAGCGGGTATATTTTTCTACGTACAACTACATAGAAAAATATAGTCACATAAGAATCTTTTTGAAACAAATGTTCAAGTATTAATAAAGAAACAAAACAAATAGATGAAGTATTTTGAATGCAGATTATCACATCAACGCTCATTATTATCATGAAATGTGAGAAAATTTTCACTGTCTCTTCAAAGGAAATTATTAAAGATAAATGCAGGTGCACTGTGACTAAAAAAATATTGGACTAAAATGTCAATGTCAATAACAATGTCAAAAATGCATCGTTTCACTGTTTAAAAGTGAACGGGCAATAATTTTATATTTATTTAATTTATTTCATTCAAAGTCAAATGTTTATTAAAACACTAGGTAAATAAAAATGAAAATGGAGATTTATTACAAAAAAAAAAAGAAATTTATATTGTACCCCAATGATTGAAATGATTAATTGAAAATAAATACCCTGAAATGTAGGAATCGAGTTCGAGCGTTCTTGTAAAAACAAAATAGTTTAGCAAATATTTAGGGACTTTTATCCTCAGTCTATAATAGAATTTATTTTACACTCCGTATAGAAAGTAGCAGAAAAAAGATAAAATACTGCTGCCATTTCCAATTCCTGAATGTATGTATTTATCTCACATGTTTGATCGGAGCATTTTTATCAATTCTTCTTCTTCTGTAATTATGACTCCTTTGTTGAAAGAAATGTTGTTCTTAAATTTCACACAATTACTCAAATTTTCTAGTTTGTTTAAATTCTTTAAAATTCGTTTTCATTAATTATTTGAAAAATATGATTTTCATGTCGAGAAAATTCCACGAAGTGACCTACAGCAAATAATAAATAAAAAGTCAGAGTGGCGCAAAAACGCACAAGTTTTTAAGTTTTATTATGAAAACATAAAGTGTATAGAACATTTAAACATAGGTCTCCAATAGGTGATATTTGGAATTACTAAACAAAAAGTTTCATCAAGAAGATATAACGGGAGTAAAATATTTGTATGATTTGTACGATTATTTCTAAACCATTAAACACAAAAAAAAAATAATAACAGGTGAAATGATTAATTAAACATATCTTCCATATTTGATTACACAGTTCAGTTTTGAACAAACTCACTTCAGAAGAAAAATATAATTAACAATGTTGCGATAAATTTATGGAGAGTATAATGACACAACAATTAATATGCCTCTTTGTCTAGCACTTACTCGATAATTTCAAAAGGTACTTACCCTCTTTTTACGATAAATAATAAATTAACATCGGATCTAATATTTATTAAGTTTTTTTTCGTCGACCTTCATTTTAATATTTTGATTTTTGCCGTGTCTTGGCCACACTGTGGCGGCGCGCAGTGGGGCCGAGGTGGAAAAAAAACTATTTCACAATTAATTAATTCGTTGATCTAATTGACTTTTTTTTTACATTACTTTAGTCGTAGAATCTGGCTGTGATAATGGTTTAGCAGTAAAAATTAGCTTTCATCTAATCTAAGGGCTTAAATCTCATTCAGTAAGCCATAAAGCCTTAAAAAGAATAATTTTGTATAATTCCGTCAACTTCGTGGATTATTTTTAAAACTTACTCCATTATATATTTGGTTAGTACATACTAACAGCTTTTTGTAAAAAAATAAGTTACTCTTTAAAGAAACTTAGACGTGATAATTAAGCCGAAATTAGATTTCTAGGCGTAATGCGAATTTTTAGTAAGCATACAAAAAAAGCTTCATTTTCCTACGGTCTGTAATACCGTATAATTTTCTAAAAGCTAGAATATTTATCTAACTACCCTGAAAGTTTCACGGCCGCAATCAACCGCATGCGATATACAGGCTGTTTCAAATTCAACTCTCACCATGGGGATCTCGCTTGTTTGAAAAGATAGTTGGTAGGTTTAAATTTGGAAAAGTTGTTAAATTTCATGAGCATTAATATCAGGAGAGAAAAAAATGTTAAATTTTATTCGGAGTAATTCTAAAAAAAAAAAAGAAAAATTATCATTTTCTTATATTGCTTCTATCTTCTCACATTAAACATTTTTATTCTGGTCTTGTTTTAAAGAATTTTTGTAACACGTGCTGTGTTGCCGTATTTTTTGATATCTCTTTAAATAAAGAAGATAGAGATAAAACAAGAAAATGAAAATTTTTCTTTTTTTTACAATTATTTCGAATAAGAGGTAATATAGAAACTTTTTCTCTGCGAATTATTATTGTTCATCAAATTTAGCAACTTTTCCAAATCTAAACCTACCGTCTATCTCTTCAAATAAGCGAAATCCCCATTGAGGGTCGAATTTAAAACAGCCTGTATATTGAATACAAAGTTGAATAGAGATGCGAAAAACAGCACCAGCGGTCCGTACAAACATGATTTGTTGAATCAAGGAGACTAACAGAGCTCCTCACTGTTAGTTTGTAATAGGTACATAAAAATGTTCTGCATTTGGAGCAAAATTAAAATGATTAAACCTTATAAAAAAATTTCTTCTTTTTTGAAACTTTGAGAAAGTCAAAAATTGTTATTTAGTACCATCTTGAAATTTCCTGAATTTCACTTCGATCAGACAAAAATTCTGGAAATGAGAGGTTTTTTCCATAAATCGGGTATTTGGCCCGACTGTGCGGCGGTATGTTGTAATAAAATTCATTTGGTGGTTTTATTTTCAAAATGTTGCCGCCGGGTAATTTGCGGCGCATTTTCCTTCGTCACATCTTTCCCCCCTCTCGCAAATAAACACCATAAACGACTGCATTAATCAAAATTAATTTTAATACGAAGGTGCTTTACGGGTGCTTTTTATGTTTCTTCCAGCCCGAGAGACGTTTAACTTACATCTGATTAAATTTAATGGAATCGTTTTATCCGCCGTCGGTCGTGTGCTTAAGAGTACGTAGCTTCATTTAAGAAAATGTAACTCTGCTTCTAATGTCCCGTCGCGTCGCGTCGGTCGGTGGAAAATAAAAGCGTCCCGTTTTATTACAACGGACTTCGTAAGTAAGCGAGGCGATTATTTTATCATAATAAAGAAGTTGCATAAAAGTTCTTCTTAAAAAAAAAGAACGTTCGGTTCTATCTTCTGCATGGAAGCGCCTTCCGGTTGGATATTGCTCTACCTAATCGTTTAGTTTATGGATATTCAAGATTGAAAATGATTTTCATGTGCAAAATGATTATTCAGCATAGGATTTGAATAAGTACACGCCATCGTTTCAGTAGCGCCGTAAAAATGTATCGAACAGGCACATTGTGTAATGGGACGGTGAAAATAATTTACGGCGTTCTTACTGTATGATGTAATGTCGCAATAAAGTCCGCCGGTCGAGGTACAACTGGCCAACGAATTACTCTGAAAATCTTTACACATTTAAACAAGAAGAGTTGATTACACAACTCTAATTTTTTATTGCAGCAATATTGCCCCTGTTTTTTGTTATACTGAGTAACACCATTGCTGTAGCGGCGTTAATTGTCTCCGCAGCCCTCGCTACGGTCTAATATTTTATATTGCCTGCTTCACTAGAATTTGAACCGCGCAAAATATATTTCTCCTATATACTGGGTGTCTCATAACCTACGGAGGAGATTAAAAGGGTAACTAAAGGAGATCAAATTAAAGATTTTTTCTTAACAATTTTTTGGGAAAAAATCAATAACTAAAAAGTTACAACAGTTTAAAGTGAAATTAATTAACAAGCAAAAGTTACTCCCTGTAGTAATATTTTACGTTTTAGATTCAAATTTGAGGCATTTATGAGTTAATTGAACACTGCTTTATAATAAACAACTATTTTAAAAAATGTAGTCATCTTAAAGTAACGACTGTTTCATTTTTTCTTTTAATGCCCAAAAACGGGTTTTCATCTCGTTGTGCACCGCCTATTAATTAAAAACAAAACTCGGAAACAGATTAACTTAGACATTTTATGAATGGTGGTTTTGATAAATTTAGAGTTTGTTTAATAATAAAGTTGCATTTTGTGAAAAAAATTTTATTAATTAAGAAGCTACAGGTGTAAATTAAAGAAGAAGTTAAGAAAGTTAAACTGCTGCAACTTTCTTATTATTCGGTTTTGGCCAAAAGCGAATTAAGAAAAAGGCTTTATTTTGATGTCCTACAGCTGCTCTTTCAATCTCCTCCGTACGTTGTGAGACACCCAGTATAGTGATTATTAAACTGAGAACAGATCTCTAGTAGAAAGAACTTTTTAATATATGGAGGAAACCTGCATGAAAATTAAAGAAACTACATAATACGTAAGGCACAAGAAATTAGTTAGTTTCGCAGTTTTTATTAGCGACAAAAACTTATCACAAAGCCTGCTTTGATTAATAAGCTAATCCTGACAGAAATTACCGCTTTCGTCGAGTTTCCGAAGCATAATTTATCCTTGAAAACTACGAGGTACCGCCTCGACAAAACTAATAACGTTAATGTAATTTCTGCTTTCTGCCACAGCCAGGATTTTGCTTTAATATCGGAGACGTTTTTGCATCCTAATATAAGCTCGAATTATTAACTTTTTTAAAAACTTTTTCTCTCCGAGTAGTAGTTATTTGCTGCATATTTTCATTGGATTTGGTTTTTCTTTCCAAGTAGATACTTTTTGATTTTTATTCAAACAGTACAGTAACGTGTGTATTGTTACGAATTTGGAGGTTCACAAATTATAGTCGTTAATTTTTAGAACACAATTACAAATTGTCGCTTTACACAATTAAAATCACAATAGTAATGAGCTGCAAACACTTGTCTATCAAATAATACTTTTACAAAATGTACTTTTATTTATTCGAGGTATGAATCCTTCGCTTGCCAAGTTCTCATTAAACTCCTGGCGGACCGCTACGACTTTATAGTAGATCCCTGTTTTTGCTCGAACTTACTAGAATGAACGCGAAGCTTCGATCACATTCTGTGACGCAAGGTGGCGTGACTAATATTAAAAATATATCTACTTGTGCGTCACAGCTGTAACAATATTTTATTTGGGCGATTCAATTCGAAGTGTAAGGAAAATAAGTTAACCAGTCTTATGTCCGATTTCTTCACCTCCTGGTAAATTTATCTGCCAGGTAATATCCTTGGAAACCATTGTATCGATAATAGTTTCCGAGGATACTACCCGGCAGATAAATTTATCCGTAGGTGAAGAAATCGGGCCTTAATATATCGTGTGATTGTCAATGTATTCAACAAACTGTCTGTCTTTTCGACTTTTCGACTTTACTCGTACTTGCTGGAACCATCGAGAAGCTTCGATCACGTTCTGTGACGCAAGATAGCATGACTCTCTACTAAAAATAGTGGTGTCTGCGCGTCACGGCTGTAACAGTATTTAGTTTCTCGCCTAAATTGCAATTCGGTTTCAGTTAAATCATACATAATAGGGTTTTTCGATTTCGATTTGTTAATATGAAATGAATTTGGACAAAATTTATGGGCAGGCTTTAAATCCCAGCACGTCATTAATTAAGTTTGTCAGTGAACGAGCAAATGCATATTGCAATTAGTAAATGCAGCGAAATTATCGAGATTCATTTCCATTTGAAACCGCCCTAGTTTTTTGGCCCGAAATCGAAAATTTGCTCCGATGCTGTTGGACTTACTTTATCGTGGCTTTAATCACAATAATCAAATTTCAAAGTGAAATCTTTTTAATGTTGCCGGTAATTTCGTTCGATTAAATTAACCCTACTTGTAAGTTGAGAGCAATCTCGTTCCCGAATTCCGTTAAGGAACCGTTCGCGAAATAAATTAAGGAGATTCGGCGCGAAAAATTTCGCTTATACAAAACTGACAGTGATGAAGTTGTAATTTCAATGAATTATGTATTGTTTTACAAAATTAATTTAATGAAAAAGTTATGCCTTCTTCGGAACCCGGAGCCTGTGCTCATGAATAAAGATTAATGGCTTGCTGGCGGATTTTGATTTTTTGTACCTCACCCTAACGACGTAATTTTTCTAAAGGAAACGCTGCTCGAGCAGAACAAATACATAAAGCGTTTTTAAATTTATGGAACCATTAAAAAATTTCTTTTTTTAAGTATTCCTCGATTCTATATACCTATTATCAGTATGGGTTATGCCTGTGACGAACAAATTTTCCTTTTCAGGGAAATTTTTACTTACTTTGTATCTTCACAGCAAACAAATAATTATATAATATACTTGCGAATTGCTTTATGATACCGGTCGTTGCTGAAAAGTGAGAACATAGGCAAAAAACCGGGATTTCATGCAGGTCTTTGTACGCCCTAGCCTAGCCTCTTTCTCCTGTATGTACTTCATTTTAATTCGCATTTCTTGCGCCTTATTAAATTTCTATAATCACAGTTTGTTTCAACAACCGATAATAAATGATCGTATAAGAGGTGGTTAGATTCTACTTAATAGACAGACAAAGACAGAGTTACTTTGCTTATTGCGCATTACCTCTAACGATTCCATTTTTTTTTAAAGTAAGATCCTCTTCTTCTCTGTAATTAATGTGTGTATTACTTGTTTCGATTTTTTTTTTTTTTTTGTGGAAATAACCTGTCACATGTGGCTTTCCGCACGATATTTCTAAATCCCTCCATCCCAAGCAGGTAGAACAGGTGGTGTTGAGCCAGACGACTAAAGCTCCCCTGTCATAACTCATAACTCCCTTCTCAAGCGTCTCATACATGACTCCGATGTAATTGTCTTATATTTTTACGTTTATCAAAAAAAAAAAAGATAAAAAATAAGAGTCGTTCGTCTCTCTGCCTTCAGAGTACATTTTGCAGCAGTCGTCGCTTTTTAAATTATTCGAGGAATATTTGCGTTCGTTATGAATGAAGAATGAACGAGAATTGGCCGTGATTGAAGCTGTGCTTTTTTTGGTTTCGTTGGGCGTGGGCTGGAGATAAAGCTCCTCGTATATTTTAGCCGGAAATCAATCAGCGGTCTTATCAAAATTGCGTCGCAAATTGGACAGCGATGTGGGAGGCTAGAGCTGTTAATACTTTAAACTTGACAGTAACGACCGGAATATTTGAGCGGTAACAATTTTTTTCTTCTGCAAAAATTCTCCTTGGCTGCGACTTGTACCTGAACATACTCGTAAACTTGTTCGTGAATATACATATTTGAGGGGCAGTTTTTTTTTAAATTTGCTTTTTCCAAAAACATTTTGTTGGGTATTCAAAAATGGTGTAAAAACAAGTTTCTTGTTTTGCGTTTTTGGTTGACAAACTCTTCAGTTGATGGCCCAAAAAAGATGAAAGTTTCGTAAGGGGCTTCGTTTTCTGGCAAGACCCATCACCCATCTACTAAATACCGATCTTGTGTCGTTTTGTAAACTTATTCAGGTCGAATGGGACTCATACAGAGTACATCTGTCTAAATTTATAATATGCCCACTTCATATATCACAATCAGCTTTGATGTCGAATCTTTCTTTTTTCACCCATTCACCATTCACCTCATTATTATCCAAAACAACGCAAAGTATAAAACTTATCTGAAGATTTGACCCAAGCGGGTCCACGAAGAACTGGAATGCTGTGTAAGGTCCACTTGATTTATTTTTTGAATCAGTATTACAAGAAGATATTAGGTACAGCTCTTTTTTATTGCCCCTAATATTTTCAAGGAAACTCACCTCACCAAAAACCCAACACCAACACAATAGGGGATGTCTTTTTAATGCTTGGAAGGTATGTATTACATGTGATTTTGGATGGATGGGTTTACTGCCGCAAATTTCAATCAATAACATGAAGGAAATTAAAATTTTGTTTGTGAAATTGTGGATTCTCCTCATTGTAAATTTATAGACTTCGGGGATCTCTTGTTCTCCTTTGCTGATTCTTTCTAGTATTTGACTTCATTAGGTTTCACTTTTTTTAAATCCTCCACGATTGCATCCATCCAGCATTTTCTCCTGTTCCTTTTTTTTCTTGATACTCCTCCTCTGTTAATGCTGTTTTTCCAGTTCCATTCTTGATAATCTTTAGGACATGACAATGCTATTTGAATCTCTGAAAACTATAAATTCATAATTTATTGGGAAAATTGTAGATTCTCCTCGTTGTAAATTTATGGAGACTTCGAGGCTTTGGAGACCTTTTCTGTTTACCCCTCGTCCTCTTATCTTCTTGCTAGTTCTTTGCAATATCTGGTTGGATGGATTATGGTTATGTTTAATTTAATATTTTTAAGTCCTCTGCCCTGCATTTTCTCTTTTTCATCTTTTTTTAATCTTTTTAAATTCTCTACCCAGTATTTTCTTCTTTCCTCTTCTTTCTTGATAATCCTCTTGTTAATAATGTTTTTTTTTTCTGTTCCATCCCCGATGACGCTTAGGACATGACCCCTAAATCTCTATGGGGTCTATTCTGTATCAAAACCGTTAAATTTAAAGGGGTGTTAAATTTTGTTGCTACGGTAACTACCAATCATGGAACTGTATTTTAAATTTTAAAGGACCTCTAAATTTTAACAGCCCGTTAGAAAGTTACAGAATACGCCCCTATGAAAACTATAAATTCATTTTTTTTAGTTCATAGATTCTCGTCATTGTAAATTTATGGAGATTCATAGACTTTGGAGACTTTTTCTGTTTACCCCTTCTTATCCTCTTGCTAATACTATGCAGTCTCTGGTTGGATTATGGTTATGTTTAATCTTTTTAAATTCTTTACCCAACATTTTCCCCTTTTCTTCTTTTTTCATCTTTTCAAATCCTCTACCCGGTATTTCTTCCTCTTCCTCTTTCTTCTTGATACACCTCCTGGTAATACTGTTTTTTTCCAGTTCCATCCCCGATAACCCTCAGCCTTAGGACATCATCCTGGTATCTGAATCTCTTTGAATCTTTATGAAAACCATAAAATTCATTTTTCTTGGGGTTTCGTGTCAAATCGTATGTCACCAACGGCGACGTTTCGTCTTACTTGATGTTCTTCTTACGCCTGCCGTTGCTGATTTTTTTGTTGTTGGTACTTCGTGGTCATTTTACGACTGTCATTTCGATTATTGAAATTGAATAGAATATGGTAAAAACTAACATAACATAAGCACCTTTAATAAATCTTTAAGATTACATAATCAAACTTTCTTTTGTAATCAATTCAGTAAAACATTGCAATTTCAACTTTTTTAATGTTCGTTTTGGGGAGAGGGTTGGCAAAAAAATTAGGCGAACTGGCGCTCCGGCAACGCCTTGCCTCCTCTTTCACACGGTGGTCTAAGTGAAGAGCATAACCTCTTTTATTCTAAATTTATTATACTTGTTACTCGATTGTTCAGAGCCTTTGAAGTGAAGTCGTGTTAACGAAAATGGCTCGGCAAATGGTTGAGCGACATTATTTTATCTAAACTCTTGGAAAATATGGAAAGTCACAAAGGGCTTATGGAGAACGTTCCCTGTCCAGCGCACGAGTGTTCAGGTGGCACAAGTTTTTTTTTTTTTATTTTAATTTTGGAAGGCCGAGAAAAAGCGGAAGACGAACTTCGACGACTTCAACTTGGGACTTCAAAAACCGATGATAATGGGGAAAGAGGGAGTGAAGGAGTCATGTGATGTCGATTGTTGATTGACATCGAGAATAACCAATAGTGAGTTGAATTTGAACCAGCTTACCACCGCCCATCACATTGGCATGCATTTGAAAGCCATAGCACGATAGGCCCCATCTCTCTATCGCTGTATTTTTGGCAGGAAAAGGGATTCCGTTCAAATTGCCGAGCCTCCTTCTGGATTCGCTGGATTCAGTCTCTAAGATTGTTTTTTTTTTAAATTTTATTTCCTCGGCTGAAGAACCAATTGGTACTTTGACTAAAATCAAGAAGAGCGTAACTGAGGACTTAAAAGCCTCTCAAAGAGAAGCATTCTAGGACTTCTCCGAACAATGGAGAAAACGCCCTCAATGGTACGCAGCGAGTTATTTTGAAAAAAAAAAAAAAACAAAATTATTTCTTGATTGAAAGAAAACTTGTTTGCCAAATGTGGTAACTGAGGACTTGAAAGCCATTTAAGCAGAAGCTTTGTAGGACTTGTCCGAACAATGGAGAAAACGCCCCCAATGGCGTAGCGAACTATTTTGAAGGGAATAACTTTGATTTGCCAAAAAGAAAAAGCAAAATTATTTCTTCAATGAGGGAAAACTTGTTCGCCGAAAGTCGTAAGCTCTCATCAAACATATTTTAATTATTAAATACTTTTGGGGTCTTGATGGTTTTGATTGATTTGGGCGAAACTTCTTGATCTCTTTGATTTTTTTTTTTGTGTTGGCCAATCACAAAACCGACTTACACGTTTTAAGAGTTAATCTTTTTGGCTTGGTATTGCAGTCTTTTTTTGGTCTTTTCCTTTTTGTCGATTGTTATTCCAAACTTGTCAAAAATGACTTTCCTAATTACATACGACCTGACATTTCCGAAACTGGAAAATGATTTGGTAAATTGGGAAACATGCTTGACAAAAATCTATTATTTGTTACTCCTATAATTTAAGCTTACGCGTGATCTTGAGCAAGTTTTGGGTCATAAAATTTGCAACTGCGAAAGCAGAATTCAGGTCGTGTACGTCGCTCTCGTCGCCTATGCAGTGGGTCAGTGAGCTCAGGGTCATGTGGTTGTTCGCCAATCCCGTGAAAGCAGCGCCAGGTCTTCTTTATATTTCCCGGTGCGCCAATCGATAGCTTTCGGCTTGTCGCATTAATAGTCTTGCGGCCCATTAATATGATTTATTTGGCAAGCTCTGCGTTTACCAAGATATACAGCGTTCGTTACAAACATGGCAATTAGCGCGAGCTATTATTTGGTGTCTCTTCCTGTAGGGGCGCCCCCGCTAAGACCTAGGGGGTTGTTACATTAGGTAAATGAAGAAGAAGGTGAAGAAGAAGGAGGAGGTCGCGTGTTCTTCCATGAAATATTACCTGTTTGTATTCGGCTGTGTGATCGTGGGGCTAACGAAAGTGTAAATGAAAGAAAACCGGGCCGAGTACATTGAAGACGGTCGCCAAGCAACGGACGCGCCGCGGCGCTGTTGCGCGACGCCTGCATCTCTCACAGGCGTCACAGCTTCAGTGTGCTACGGTGCGCCTAACTTGCTGGTTGAACTTGACAGTAGATGACCCTCTTCATGTTCTCTTTGCCCTGGTGACATAGTTTCGAGCGCGCTTCATGTTTCAGTGATGTAATACAAGTGATTTCAAAGTGTGCGAGTCCTGGATCCTTACGGGGCCGGCGGATGGGTCCCCCAGCCGCACTCACACTTCGGGGCGGCGGGAGGGCCATCATACTGGTGTGAGCGCCCCGGTAGGTCTTCGGATCCTGTGACTCCCGTTGGGGGCCCTCTGCGCCAAGTGGACAGTCCCTTTCACGCCACCTGCCCCGTACATAGTCCGTTTCGATTTCGTTTCGTCAACGGAGGACCAGAATATTATCAACATCAACATCAGGTGAATTATTTATCTACCCCCCAGAACTCGTTTAGAATTCACGGAAAGTACTCCAAGGAGCATCCCTCAAACATACAAAATTTGCACGATCCATGCTCTCTCCCTCTCTCCCTGAATGACGATATACCAAGTTTGCTACGTTAGGTGAATTATTGAAAGTGAAACTCAACACAAGTTATTCAGAATATCAGAACCACACTAGTACATACCATACAATTTGTTGTTAATCATTACATGTAATTAAGAATATTTTATTTAACTTACTTCTTACATGATGTTTTTGTTTCGTAAATAGTATCGCCAGTGTATTTCAAAACAGCACAGCAACTGTACACAATTTTTTAAATACGACGAAAAATGTACGTTGCACAAATTATTCGGCACGTTAAAATCGATGGACCTGAATCGTTGCTAATTGGACCGCTTGTTTAAACAGATTATTTACACTGGCAACCAATTTTTATTCTGGCTGTTGCTTGAAAACGTATTTTCTATTTGTCTTTTGTATCTGCTGATTTTTATTGAAATAATCCAGACACCTGTGTTATCTGTGAATGGAACGATTTAAAAAAATCAAATTCATTACTACTTTAACATCCAACATCCTCTTGGACTATAATTGATGATTTTTATTTATTTGTTTGTTTGTAATGACGTGCCACTTCTTTAGCGCAGCGAAAATTAAATAATTAATAATAATAGTAAGAACCGTCTGTATATCTAGTAGTGTTATTGGCGTTACATTTGAATTTTAATAGAATGCGGCTATAAATAAAATCCATGCGAACGTTTATCTTTGAAACTTGGAACTTCCCCCGTTATCGGATCTCTACCCCATTGTGTGTGTGTTATTACGATGTTTGAACGTGAAATTGATTTTAATTTAACTTGCGTATGTAGGTAACACTTCTCATGTAAATTACTTTTGAAGACTATAACACTTTCAATGCAAGAATAATAATAAAAAATGTTCACACAACGACAATATCCTCATGTTATACGTACAGTAGGATCTCTTTAATCCGAACTAATAATTGCATTGGTCGATTCGTATTTTCGAAATGTTCGGATTATCAATGGCAAATGACATAAATATCCATTGAGGATTGGCACTTTAAAAAAAAAATTAATGACCATGGTAGAGGTGGTCTCTTTTTTTGATTCACCTACGTATCACTAGGGCAGAGGGTTTGAAGGGTAATATAAGCCTATTCGTGGTCATTTTTAGATTGTTATTGCAACTGATCAAAATTAAGATGAAGGTTCTTGTGAAAAGGCCTTTTCAGTCATATCAGTTCTGTAGTGGTACTGAAAATTTGACGATTGCCGATACAAGCGTTTTCTGAAGTAATTATTCCGTAACTGAAACTTTTGCCATCTCATAAACTTCGTGCTTGTAACAGAAAGTGAAAGAAAGAGAGTAGTCAAAATATTTCCTTGTGATACCCGTGCTTAACATGGATTTATTCCCATTGTTTGCACCTCATTGGTCTTCCTGCGAATATTTGATCTCTCGAGGATTGGACTTGGAAAAATACAGTCATTTCTTCTTGATTTTCTCATGTTTCACTTCTTTGTGGAAGGGCAAATGGGTTGAAGTCTGTACAAGGTCGTTTTTACATTGTTATCGATACTGATGGAATTTTAGTTTGTGATTTTTTATTCAATCAATGCATGGTATGTAATGATTACGTTAAACATAATAAAAACCTTGTTTAACACTTATCACATGTCTTAAGGTAAACGTTTTTACTTATTTTTCGTTTTCATTTGGTTCTGTTCCTTTCACTAGTCCAATCATATCTGTCCTAAACAACCATATAATTCAGAAATCTTGATTGTGAGACTCTTAGGCCCAGTTTTACATTGACGGTTTAACTTTGAGCCAAAGCTTAAATCCTTCACAACAATTGTTGATATAATCGTTGCTAAGGGTTTAAACCTCAGCTCAAAGTTGAGCCCCATTTGTAAAACTGAACCTTAGAGCAAGAAGCAAAAAGAAATGAGTGGAGGCCTGTAAAATGAAAATACTCAGAAGTATAGCTGGAGTTGAATCAGAAACCAAGAAGTAGATTCAATGTTATTTGCCTCCATCAGTCTGAAAGTAAAGGGGGAACGAACCCAGATGTTTCGGACATCATCGTCAGAATTGCATTGAAGCATAACTGAAGTTGTTGAACAAGATTAGTATGTTGTAAACGTTCCAGTTCGAGGAACTATTAGAAACTTTTAATTAGCGCATTGCTTATGGCAGTTGAAGATCGGAGAAGTGGAAAACTTAAAAGCTCCTCGACATCGATCAATTATATCAATGTCTCGCATGTAGTTATTAATTTTGATGAAGTTCTAGCCTCCCAGTTTTTCAGTTACAAATTAACTTTCGCCGTGAGTTCGTTGCCCCAAGAACAAATGTTATTACGGCCATTGAAATAAATCGGAAGAAGTTAAAGTGAGCTTGTGATTGAAACGGTGGATCTTGGGCGATGTCATGATTGTATGGAGCGGTTTTAATGCCAAATATTACGTTAAAGTTAAGTTCATCTATTTACGTTTACGTTTTATAATTTCTTCCTATGGCGTGGTGGTTCCTCATCCCATTAATTTCTTTCTTCTATTTCCTTCTCCGACGTTAAAGCAAATCTTCATCATATGCGTATCTCCTTTGCTTCCTCTTTTGTCTTCCTTTTCGTCTCCTACACGTCAGTTTAAAAGTCTTTTAAGTTCCAATTTTATTTTCTATTTCATAATTTCGCAGAACATTATTTATTTTTTGTTACGATGCCATTTGCGAGTTTCCTTACAACCATTTCGTTATAATCAATGTCTCGCTCTCAATTTGGGTTATGATGTTATTTATTTATTCTAATTTATTTTTCTGTATTTGGGAAACCAATTGGGCGAAGTTCCAACAAATTTTGTCCAATTTTGTCTCCTTTGATAACTTTGGAAAATATTTTTTGCTTTTAAATTTTACACGAGCTCTTTACCAGCTTTCCTCTCGCACATTTTCATATTCGGAGTAAAATATTTTCAAAATCGTTGTATGACATGTTGGGTTTGAGTCGAAATTAAAAAGAAAAACGCATGCAGATGAGTATCCCGACAAATGAATTTTATTCATCCAAAGTGGAAAGTGCCTTGAAACTTGAAACACTAAAACGGAAGCAATATTTGGGGATGGAACCGTAAGTGGGCAAGTTTTAGGTTTCAATTGAGGGGAAGGAGATCCGGCATAAAATGTAGATCAGCACCGAATCGATTAGCATTCGAATGAGTATCAGAAGAAGCCAAAGTCATCATAATCAGTTATCCGTGTACATTGGACTTGTCGAAGTCTACGAATAGTAAATTTCATAGTGACAAGACAGACATGAGAATTCATTTGGCCGGAAACTAATTATTCATCCGTTTAATCTGACCTCATTGCAAGCCGAAACTCACTATTTCAACCCCGACTTTGCAACATTTTCGCCGCCGACTACTAATTCAAACGTGCGAGAACGTCATGGCTGAGAGGATACTCATAAATTAGGCGGGCGAAGACATAAACAGATTTCATCCATTTATGTCAGCGTTAAGTTTCAGCACCCCAGTATTTGCACCAGCCAACACTGATAAGTTTGAATATGTGCATTTATCTTTTGCCATCCCCGAGTAAATGAAGTCAGTGTTGCTAAGTACTCTCTGGCAGTTACTGCGCTTTAGTGCAGCAAGTTTCAGACATTAATTAAGCGAGTGCTTGCAGGAGAAAAAAAAAAACTGCTCCAAGAGTTCAAAATGAAGTCGCGTGCGTTCAAAATTTTTTCAAGCCAGCTAAACGTTTGTGGATTTTTTTTGCCACACGTATTTCGAATTTAAGCTTTAATTAAAACAGTATACCACCACACAACATAAAACTGACAGCTCCTGTTGCATTTAATAGCTTATTTCAATGGGAATTACCGTTCACAATAGCTCTTACGCTAATTAAGTTTCAAGTGGATGTAACAGTAGCAGGTGTTAATAAAATGCAGAGGTCGAAGAAATTTGCTGCAGTAATTATAATAAAAGCTCCAAATTATTAGCTTTAGACACGTTAAAGACTGAGAGAGAGAGAGAGAGGAAGAGAAAGAGTATGGTGGCAAGTCGTAATGTCACAGACAGGGCCTCATGAAGGAGTAGTCTGCAAATAAAACTTAGGACTTATTCCCAGGAGACTCGTTTGACGGATTACTTTCATCAGAAAATTATTACTTTTACTCACTCACGATGCAGTATTTAATATTCCTTTCTGGAGCTTTCCCTCCTTCCACGTTAGGTAAAGAAATGGAACGAAACCATAGACTTTAAACTCTAAAACTAAGAAGTTATCCAAAATTGCTTCTTTATTTCCGTTGTGAATTTCATTCAACTCATTGATCGATAGTTTCCTCTTGGTTAGAAGTAATTAGGGAGGAGTAACAGTCCCTCTATCCACCCCATCAGATGTTCAGGAATTTAAATACATTGGAACGAAACCATACACTTTAAACTCATTCGTCCTTTGTAACAAATCTGAGAAGTTATCCAAAATTGCTTCTTCCTTTCCGCTGTGAATTTCATTCAACTCATTGATCGATAGTTTCCTCTGGGTTAGAAGTAATTAAGGAGGAGTAACAGTCCCCCTATCCCCCATCAGATGTTCAGGAATTTAAATACATTGGAATCCAATTACTTAACTGGATAATTCCCCTTTGTTAAAGTGCATTCTTCGAGGTGGCGCAAAGTCAAAGTTCCTTCGTCAATTTATTGCGGGAAACTTTACATCAAAGTCCCCCCGAGAAGAAGAACAAGAAGAAGTTAGTGAGTGTTACCTAAAGTCCTTAAGCCGTTTCAATTAATTAATTATTGAGTCGGATGAAGGCGGAAAATTATCCTGCGCTTTCAATTATATATACATACGCTTGTTTCCCGGGTCATCCCCTTTTTATTTATATTGCAGATACAGCTGTACGTATCAAGATTATGCGGTTGGTTCGATGGCGTGGATCCTTTTAAGAGATTAAAGTCCGCAGTCGACGTTTCGCAGAGTTGGATCTTTGTCAAACATCGGAAGTGCAACAGCTGCAGCTAAAAGCTGTCGGCTGTTGTTTCCTGGGAGATGCAGCTTCCTCCTCCTTCTTGTAACTTTGCAGCATTCTAGAAAGTACAAAGCGATGCAGCGAATTTTTTTCTTCCTCTTGCATGAAATAAAATAATTGGTGCGTGGTTGTTGGTGAGTTGCGTCTTGAACTTCGCCTGAAACTTTGGCGCCCGCTGGATATTGCCCCTTTCAGGTTATCGCTGCGGTTTTGTTTGGCCCTAGTTTGCAGCGCCGACCCTTGCGGATTATATTTTTTTTTTCTGCGCACTGTTATCGCTCATGATAGCGAAACTCAATTGTTTACAGTTCCCCTCGGTTTGTTTTAGTATTACATCCTGTTTTGTATTTGGAGAAGAATATTTTTCTTGTGTCATCTGCTACTAGTTTCCTCCTTCAGAATTAATAATGCATATTTCGTCAGCTGTGGTCTCAGCTGGTACAGTTAAGGAAAAAATAAATAAAAGCAAAATTCTTCTGGAGTTGCCGGTGGATGAGTCAGATTGATCCCAAGCCAGAAAAAGTCAGTTGGTCCCAAGCCAGATAAAGAAGGAAGATGGGGGAGGGAATAAAGCCAGCCATCCGCTTCCCATGAATAGTATGAAAAGCTTGCAGACGCTCAAGATTTCCTTGGAGTGAAATGGATGGATGACATAAAGGCGAATGGAAGAGAAGTACCGAGAATATGACGAATAACGCTCAGAAAGGAGCACATTGACGGAATGCCAAACGAAGAAGTAGAGACCAAGAGGAAAGCGACCATCAGGAAGATCATCCAAAAGAGAGCTCTCATCATCAACCGGCGAGTAACCAATGCAAAGAAAGAAGAAAAAAGGAAACATTTGGTACATCTGGCCTTTACGCTGTAATAAAAATTGGACAGCTTAGAAGATCTTAATCGAAGAAGAAGAGAAGAAAATTAGACAGTGTCGCATAGAATTGTAGAAATTAGGGACTTTTGGTTTTTTCAGAAGGTTCTGATGCTACGGAAAGGAAAAATGAGTTGAATAATATTTTCCTTTCGTATAATGCGTGTCTTTCCCACTTTTCCCTCATTATCATCCGTCGTTCCAAATTTTATTACTTACTGTTTCATGTGATTCTCTTAATTCTGCTGCTTGCACTTCACTTTCTAAAGCTCTTGTCATTACCCATTGCTCCCACTTATGAAAAATTGAGTGAAAATCGATCTGCATGTTCATCTTCACCTTCTTCCTCAGTATAAGCTCAGTATAATGGAAGCCTAATTTGTAATTTTTTCTTTCGCTTTTCCTTGTTATGTCCAGTTTTTCTTCTAACTGATCTTCTACTTTTCCTTTTTCCCAAATGACTTGAACGCTGATCTTGTTTTTTTACTCCTCTGATTGTCCACTTTCCAATCTGACTTGTTCTACGTGTAGGTCTCTATTTCTTTAGTTTGAGAACAAAGTAGATTCATTCCAATTCGATTTTCCATTTAATTTTGGCCTTGTTTACCTGACAATTTCTTCTTCTGTTCTGTCTTCATGGATTGCGTTTATTTTGAGTTTCCACGGATTTAATTGCTACTTCAATTTAATTTGGGAACTTTTGTCCGAAGCTCTTTTATTTTCTTACATGCAACCAGAGTCTTTCTCCATAGAGGACTCGTGAAATTTAAAGTTCTTGAAAAGAGAATACACGAAGTAAGCAAGGGAAAGAAAAGAGAACTCGTGAAATTTGAAGGCATTTGGGGGTTGGCATATTAGGGTTGCTCACTTTGAAGACTCGCGGCAGCGAAAATCTTTAAAGAAAAGTGAAGGAAAAGGTTTTAAACAAGTTAGAAAACCATCAGTAAAATATAGAGAAAACAAACAATTTCGAATCAGGAAACTGTTGTTTTTATTTCTTCTATATTTTAGATTTTTTTGTTTGTTAATTTTTTCCCAAAATCCTGAGTTTCTTAAATTTTTTCAGTTTTTAAAAGTTTTTCTCTAATTTGAATTTTATAATTTTTTTTGGAGTTTTTCAATTTTTTCCGCTAATTTTTCAGTATATGTTTATATTCCACTCTCCAGTTCGGCAATCTTCGTGGGTTGCCGAGTTTTCGTTTTTTTTTCCCATTTGTATTGCTCTATATTCTTCATTTATTTTCTCATATGCAACTTTGACCTTCTAAGTCTTCTTCTCTATTGTTTCCATGAATTCCGTTCATTCTGAATCCTGCTCTTTTAATTTAATCTGTGAACTTTTATCCAAAATTCTATTATTTTCTTATTTGCAATTCAATCAATCGTTTGGTCTATACATTAAAGGTCAATTTAGACTACCCTATTTTTTGTAATGTAATTCTGCTTGTGACATTCTAAATTTTTTGTTTGGGTTGGGCAGTATTAGGTTGAGTTGGGTTGGGTTGCCTTTAGACATAGTTTTTATGGAATTTCAATGTATTATAATATAATTCTGGAATTTCATGTCTTTAATATTAAGTGATTTTTAAATTTTATTTATTTTATTTTTTCTGTAAAAAAGAAACTCTTTTAAAAGGGTAACTTATGTGTCTGTTAAGTAAAAAAGAAGAAGAATGAACAAATCCTTTAACTTTTTCAAATAATTCATAAGTTACATCCATCTTGTAATTCTCCAAAAATTGGTAGACTCTCTTCCACGGTGCATAATAATAATAATATAGGTGATCCGATGGAGCATTCGGGTTTGTATGGATAAGTGCAGGAGAACGTTGATAGGGATAGTGAGAGGGACAGCTGAAGGCAGGAGGGCAAAACATAAACGTGCGAGATAGAGACTAGAGTTTGCGCCTTGAACATGACATAACATCTACCGCACATTAAAGTATTTAGTTCTTACGTTCGTTTGCCCGTACCGAATGCATCTCGTCGTATTACCTTATAAACTTGTATCGTGCTCTTGTCATACAATTTCACAGTCTATAAACCCTATTGTCTCACTATTTTGCGTATTCATTCTAAAATATTCACTCTAGCTAAAATACTCACTCTAGCTAGGTCAAAACCTAAAATCCTTTTTTTTTTTTAAACGCCGAGATAGAAGAAGAAATCTTGACTTTTATATTTTCTAAGAGTATTCCGCATACTTTCGCTAAAATATTAATTAGGCCTTGAAAATTAATCAAAGGAATTTTTTTGGTCAAGTTGGTCAAGTCCGGTTCCTTGCAAATGATTGATCTGTCAATACATATATTGCGCATCTCTTTCAGATTAAATAAAATGGATACTTCTATCTCACTCACATGAAGAGTATTATAATCTGCTGCCTTTTAGTTCCGGAATCCGACATTATTATTTCAATCGATTGAAATTTCAAGCGGATTGAGTGGTCGAGATGAACGTAGTGGGGATGGGACGATTCGCCGTCGTCAACTCGCCGTCGCCGATTCACCGTCGCCAATTCGTCGTAGAACCAATTCGTCGTCGATCCAATTTACCGTCCGCCCGATTCGCCGTCCCATGTTACTGCTTTATTTAGCTTGATAAGCTTTAAAACACTTTCTGACCATTTTATATAATATCCAAGTTATACCTACGAATTGAAGAAAATAACTATAATTTCAGTACGTTTCAAGTAAATTAAAATGGACTTCACTATTGTTTTTCTATTTCAAGTTAAAATAAATTCCCAATTACAGTGCGACCACCGTAAGATACAAAATTACGAACAAATTGGTGCTGTACGTACACATAATTATAATTCTATTTTGTTTTTTAATGGAATCCCTTTTTCAATTTATAATTTTAAATGATGAGCTTTCATGAATCAATATTTTGAAAGCAGTCGACTTTTGATGTGTAGTGATTTTGATTGATATGAAAATCAATATGATTTTGAGCAGAATCTGAAAATATAAAAAAGAAGAATTGGAGGGATTTTACGAACACTTCAAGAATAAGAAATACTTCCTGGAAGACCAAATTTTTTTGTCTGTTTCTTTATCTATGTATCACATTTAATTAATAACAAATGATTTTATTTTCCATTAATTATGTTAACTTCTTTATTTTATTTACATATAATTATCGATTTATTATGATTTGGATATGTACCTGGACTTAAAACTTTAATCGCTGACGGCGAATTTACCGACGGCGAGTTTTCCGGCGGTGAATTGTACCTACGACGAATCGGCGACGGTGAATTGGCGACGACAAATCGGCGATGGCGAATTGTCCTAGACCCGAACGTAGTCTATTACTGTGTACTATTATAAAACAGGGTAGAGTTAATGCTGACATATATTTTTGAATTTTATGGAAGAGTAAAATAGAAAATTGGAATATATTGCCATCATAAATTCAGGAGAATATTGCCGCTAAACGTTATGTTTATTACATTTTATAATTTACAAATTTACGTGCCACTCATTCTGATTATGAGAGGGCGTTCCGAACGCTGGCGTTGACAGCTGTTTCATAGCCCAATTCACGGACGATTTTTTTTTTTTTTTAATTTTAAACGGAGCGTAATCAGATTTTACTCATTACGGACACGTTCCGGTGAAAACTGATATAACGCCGCGCGAAAATTGCTACACGCGATAATTTCCCATCGAAAACGGTTTTCACGTGTGCGCAGCACGGATATATTATTAATTGCAGTGCATGTATTATTCGATATATGTTGTTCGGATGTATGATGCGTGCGAATTATGTATTGCATTTCATTATACTCGTTTAATTGTTTGCTTCGCTAATTAAATGTTGCACGAATGTATGAGTGACGCTGCATTCTGTTTGATCAACGAAGTGGTTATATATTTTCTGTAATCGAATTGTTCTCACTTGCTTTGGACATTTTGTTCATTGCGATATGAAAATTAACGGTATTTTCAGCGTTCGGTTTTTATTGCCCAGTGGATTGGATGATTTAATAATGCAGGACATCGAAATAAAAAGATTTCCACACAAAATATTTTGTACCAATGTAAAATTGGAAAAATTTGAAGGCAGAACAGCTTATTAAAAGAAGCCAACCCGCTAGTCTTCTTTCTTCTATTATTTCTAGTGTGGAATCCGTTGAGGAAATGCGTTGGGATTTGAAAATCCATTGGAAATCTTCGACGGTTGGTTTTCCATCCTTGGAATCCGTTGAGGATGAACTTTCTCCTCTAGAAATTCATCGTCCACTTGAAGAATTTGCTGAGGATCTCATGTAACCACGGAGATAACTCCGGAGAATCTCTTATTCTGAAATTATCCACAATTATGAGTGACGCTGCATTCTGTTTGATCAACGAAGTGGTTATATATTTTCTGTAATCGAATTGTTCTCACTTGCTTTGGACATTTTGTTCATTGCGATATGAAAATTAACGGTATTTTCAGCGTTCGGTTTTTATTGCCCAGTGGATTAGATGATTTAATAATGCAGTACTTCGAAATAAAAAGATTTCCACAAAAAATATTTTGTACCAATGTAAAATTGGAAAAATTTGAAGGCAGAACAGCTTATTGAAAGAAGCCAACCCGCTAGTCTTCTTTCTTCTATTATTTCTAGTGTGGAATCCGTTGAGGAAATCCGTTGGGATTTGAAAATCCATTGGAAATCTTCGACGGTTGGTTATCCGTCCTTGAAATCCGTTGAGGAGGAACTTTCTTCTATAGAAATTCATCGTCCACTTGAAGAATTTGCTGAGGATCTCAGGTAACCATGGAGATAACTCCGGAGAATCTCTTATTCTGAAATTATCCACAATTATGAGTGACGCTGCATTCTGTTTGATCAGCGAAGTGGTTATATATTTTCTGTAATCGAATTGTTCTCACTTGCTTTGGACGTTTTGTTCATTGCGATATGAAAATTAACGGTATTTTCAGCGTTCGGTTTTTATTGCCCAGTGGATTGGATGATTTAATAATGCAGGACTTCGAAATAAAAAGATTTCCACACAAAATATTTTGTACCAATGTAAAATTGGAAAAATTTGAAGGCAGAACAGCTTATTAAAAGAAGCCAACCCGCAGTCTTCTTTCTTCTATTTTTTCTAGTGCAGAATCCATTGAGGAAATCCGTTGGGATTTAATCTTTTGAAGTTTATCATCCCTTCAGAAAATCCATTGGAAATCTTCGTCGGTTGGTTATCCATCCTTGGAATCCGTTGAGGAGGAACTTTCTTCTGTGGAAATTCATCGTCCACTTGAGGAATTCGCTGAGGATCTCAGATAACCATGGATCAGATAACTCCGGAGAATCTTTTCTTCTGAAATTATCCACAATTATGGTGGCAAACCTCATCCACTCAAAGAATTCATTGAGAATCGTAGGTGGATGGTTGGTTATTCGTTTTTGTAGTCCGTTGAGGAGAACCTTCGACATTTGTGGTGACGAGTTTTCTTCTCCCAAAGTTCATCGTCTACATGGGGAATTCGTTGAGGATCACAGACAACTAAGGAAATGACCTTCCTTCCTTCCGGAGAATCTCTTCCTCTCAAATTATCCACGATTATACTTGCAGACCTTCTGTCCTCCTCACTCCTGATTTCTCTTCTTCGTGAAAGTCCTTGCTTCCGATTCCATTAGCAAAATTTTCACTTTACGAACTTTCCCTCCCCTTGAAAACTAATTTCATTGTTCCGCTCCATTGTCTTCGACACCGTTTAACGCAAAATATAATAGAATGCGAATAACTGACAACACAGAGCGAAACTCCTCGAAGCGAATAACGCGATAACTATTGAACCCCGCTGAATTTTCCCTGTTCGGTTGTTCTGGAGTCGTCGAGGCCTCCTCGACTTCACCCAGAACTTGCCCTTCTTGTTTGCCGACTTCTGACATATTAATTCGCTAGGCGCAGTAACTTTTACAACAGGTGTAATAATTAATTAGCTCGCGATCAAACTTTCAGGGCCCCGGCTGTGAATTTCATAAATTTTGGGCCGAAACAATGCGCTGTACCTGCTGAATTTATTGTTTTCATTAGTTCGTTTCATTTCGAATGGGGAAATGAAATAATTTTGAAGCATGCCTTTTTGGAAATTAATAATAACCTACGGCTTCACGCTTAAAAGCATTTAACCTTCCGACGCGACGCGATGAGATGGGAGATGCATAAAATATGAAAGCCTGCTGCAATTAGTATAGCTCGAAGGTGTTTGCGTGTAATTTTATGTTCGTGTTGGTTTTGGCAGACAATTCAGATGTAATCAAAGTTGTTTCTCACGTCGCCTCAGGGATGACAAACAGAACCAGGAAACAAGATAATAACAGCCATGTTACTTCTAATTATGTTGGGAAGACCCCCTTTTCCTCGTCTTACCGTGATTCGTTCTTTCTATTTCCTAACGAAACTGTGCTCTTTTACTTCAGCGTCGCGTTCAAATTCCGAAGGACATGGAAATTTACTTTTCCTCTCCTATCGAACAAGAGATGACAAGATCGCTTGGGAATCTGAAAATGTCAGGTGAAGTTTGAAAATTGCAATATTTTCCTTAACCCCCTGGGATTGTATTAACTATCCGACCCTCCTTTACGAGTTTTTTTTTATGGCCGAAGGGAACGTTTTATCACCAAAGGATACGTTTCGTTTACAAAATTTCAGATTGAAGATGAGGTTTGTAATTCGAAGGTGAAGTTAATTCTTCTCCTCCTCCCATCTGGTGAAATTTCAGCGGCATAATATATGCCTGAATACTATCCTGTCCATTGTTCTCTCTATAATCCATCATAATTCTCGATGAAATTTCTGCGTGCTGTATTATCCTGATTGATCTAATTAGATTATCGTCCCATCCAGCCAATAACTTATCCTTGAATGCGTTCCTTCCGTGTTCCTGGTCTGCAGATTAATGATGGAAGGCATAGTTTCAATTAACCTCAATTGAAAAAGTTGGTTCATTGAAAAATAGTGACCGAGGAAAATCCAAATCCTCTTGGTTACAGTTTTAAATGGTGCTTTGGCTTTAAACCTAATTTTCATTCATTGTATTATCGTGAATTCTCATTGAAGACTGTCGTCACTTCCTGCAGTTTCATGTTCCACGGACCTTTCACCTTTCCCCTCAAAGGTGCATTAAAACTTTGAGGATTGCGTGGCGTCCTCACCCCGACTTGAATAACGGCAAACGTGAAGCGGGGATTTGCATGCACTTGCTGAATAATGTATCATGCAAAATTGCTGCTGCGACCCTGTTTAGGGGAATTTGTTATTCCAGAATCGAGGTGGTCGCGTAATGAATTGCTTCTAGTACTCCTAGAACCATTAGCGTGTGAGTAACAGATTGTTTTGCGTTGTGTCACATGCATGCGTTCTAATAAATTTGTTGGAATTAGAGGAACTTACTGTATATCATAAGTATAATGGCCTGCGGATAAAAAAGAAACCACCCTGACTTTTCCAACCAATCGCGTCACAATCGATGCAACGCTCAGCTTAGTATTGGTTATCTAAAATTTGTTTAGGACACATTTCTATACGCACTCCATCCTCTATTTTGGGTGGCAATTTGCTAGATTATCTCAATTATTGAATTGAATCTTTCGCCGATATGTTTGGATGCAGTTTTGGTCTCCTTTGATTTTATTCACTTTGCTTTTCATGAATATTTGGGAGATTGTAACAGAAAAGGAAAGGTGTTTGTTAAAAATTTGTTTAAGAAAGCTCGACCGAAACGAAAAGGAAATCTACAAAGGTAAGAAAAAATCGCGATAGTATAATATGGGGGAAATGTAAAATAAATTGCAAATTCAAGAGATAGAGACCGTAACAACATTTGCTTATCCAAGAGGAAGAGAAGAGGAAAAAATATGCAATGGAATAAGAAAAGGAAGAAGGATATACTTAGTATCCTATGAAAAAATCAGTATGGGAAGGCGAAAGTAGTTTCAAAATTAAATAGTTTCAACTACAATCTGGTGTGAGAGTGAAAATGTCCAACACAAAAGAAATATTCAGAAAAACCCATCAATATAATGGATGGAATGAAACAAAAAAAGAAAATTGACAAAGAAAACGGATAATAAGAAAATAAATAATATGTTAGGACAAACGGAAGACACGACAGACAATGAAGAGAAGAAACAGTTACCGGCTTATTATTGGAAAGACTATTAAAATATGGATGGACTTAATAAAAGAGGAAAGCAAACAAAAAGGAAGGAAACAACGACAGTAAATCGAAAGCAACGGAAACAGAAGCGGTTAGCATAAGGATCATCGTGTGGCAAAATTTTTGGGAATTGTGTTTACAATAACTTTTCTGGTAATAGACTCGGAGATCAATTTCCTTGATGTTGTGCCGAAGCCTTTTAATTTTGTACCAAAACACCCCTGACGTATTCTGGGGGAGGAAGGTTGAAAGACCTAAGCGGAACCATCGCAAGATATTAATATGGCCTTCTTCAAAAAGGATTTGGAACTTGTTTGCTTTCCTCAAAAATCGAACATTCTAACATGTGAAGATAAGTACAGGTAAGATAGTTTGAGGTTCCATCAGTAGTAGTAAATAGCCAGAACTGAAAGAGAAGAAGGTCTTTAACAAAAGCCATATTAAAGCTTCATGTTTATTACCAAAGAGGCCAATCATTGCAATCCTAGTTTTGTGAAAGACGAAGTCTTCTCCTCCTTTTTTTTTGAACTTTATGGCATTTGCAGTGCAAACCATTTAATTCTGCTCTTGCAATAATTTCAAGGAAGCCTTTTTGAAGAGGGTCATGCAATATACTGTCATAAAACTTTCTGCCCTAAACCAGAAACGTCTGGGGTGCTATGTAGAAAATTAGGAGATTTGAGGCATCCACCACACACGTTCTTCTTCAACATGAGAATTCATATTAAAGCTAAAAGTTAAGTACCTTTAGCTTTAGCAATCTCCTAATTTTCTACATAGCACCCCAGACGTTTCTGTTTTAGGGCAGAAAGTGTTATGACAGTATATTGCATGACCCTCTTCAAAAAGGCTTCCTTGAAATTATTGCAAGAGCGGAAGTAAATGGTCTACACTGTAAATACCATAAAAGTTCAAAAAAATAAGGAGAAGACTTCGTCTTTCACGAAACTCTTAGGATTGCGATGATTGGTCTCTTTGGTAGGTAATAAACATGAAGCTTTAATATGAATTTTTATGACGAGGAACGCACCAAATTTTCTGATTTTCTGGATCGCATCACCCCAGACATGCTTTAGGGAGGAAAGTTGGAGAGGTATTGACTCGATCCTCTTCAAAAAGGCTTTAGGATTTTTTTAATGTCTGACTTGTTGAAAAAATCGCATTATTCAGCGCTTGGTGATAAGAAAAGGTTTAAGGTCTTCTTCACTATCGATCTCATCATCGTATTAAACGAAGATTGGAAGTTTCAAAGGTTCGAAATGCAATCTGTTTTTGCAGTTCTTTTGCCCTATGTGCCTTATGTCCGATTTCTTCACCTCCAGATAAATTTATCTGCCAGGTATTATCCTTGGAAACCATTGTATCGATAATAGTTTCCGAGGATACTACCTGGCAGATAAATTTATTCGTAGGTGAAGAAATCGGGCCTTAACCAATGAGTTCCTGGAATATTAAATATCACAGCTTCAAATATTCGACACTAGGCCTAATTGCTGCTGATTCTCTTATACTTATACCTAGGCTGTCTTCTTTATGTATGAGAATACTCTAAGTGCGATTTGGTAAAGCGTGTTAAATATCAAAAATGTTTTTTGGTTCTCTTGTAAAACCTATGGAACGCTGGAAATCCACTCGACAAATAGTAGCAAAGGAGATTTATTCCTCTCGTTTCATAACATGAAAGATTGATCAAGGGACGACTCTTCTATGTCTTCATTTGTTTGATGGCAAACAAATCCACCAAAATTGGCCAAAGAACCTACTTCTCTTCTGAGTGTTGCAATTTTTATATCACCTGGCAGATGTTGGCAGTAAACAATTTATGTCGTCTTCATCAATCTTCATCAAATTTTAAGATGTGAGATGGCTATTGAAATGGGTGGTGGGCGTTAGCTAGATTAATTTTAGACACTCTTTTTATTAACGTGCTGATTTTTCTTATTTGATTTATTATTATTACATTGGCGTAATCGTAAAGAGAGGGCAATAGCCTTGAAGAATCTTGCTGGAAAATTAGA
Organism: Prosopocoilus inquinatus; assembly: GCA_036172665.1. Lineage (NCBI taxonomy): Eukaryota > Metazoa > Arthropoda > Insecta > Coleoptera > Lucanidae > Prosopocoilus > Prosopocoilus inquinatus. The sequence goes on along the minus strand of CM069871.1, from coordinate 6,871,023 downwards.
GATTTTCAAGTTGAAGACTTGGATTCTCTGGTTTGGGAAAAGCTTGATTAGAAGACGTTGCTTGGAAAGGATATTCCATTTCCGTGGATTGATTCTGAAAAGATCAAAATCAACATATCAATTGCCCAACTGTTTTTTTTTTAGTGGATTCGTACCCAATCTCTTTAAGCCAACGAACAAAATATATGTACGTGATGGGTACATGAGCCCATGATTTGGAGTTTTTACGTGAAACTTCAAATCTGCATTACGGGAAACGTCGAGAAATACGTTTTTAATGAGTTTGGCCCTTTCAGAACCAAGCCACACAGATTTGGATTTACATATTTGAATAGTGGGCAACAAATAAATAATTTTTGTGTTTCGCGCTGTGCGAACGGTATTGATTTATCTCATTGCCGCGTTGTCTGTTTAATGCCAAGATATTTATGTGCCAGGGATATTACACGCTGATTTATCTGGTCGTGTGACTTCATGGAAGCAATATTTTTAATTTTGCGCGAACCAATACTCCGATTTATGCCCACTTTCCGGCGGGATTAAAATTAACGCGCACTGAAATCTCGTGATTTAATAGATCACGCCATCGGTTTGGTATTTTTTCCTCTTTCCCTAAAAAGGTTTACCGCGAATAGTTACCCTGTATTTATTTGACAAAAACGGGAAGTGTTAAAAATAATTAATCACACTTGCGCCTGAATATTTCAGAATAGGCAACCCATCAATCGAATCAGAATTTATTTCATGCTTTTATATTTTTCTGATATATCGTATGATCATAAGGTCACATCATCATAGTAGGTATTGGATGCGTAAATGTAGTAAATCTTCTCTTAAAGAATTTTGACTTGTGTCTGTTAAAGGAAATGTCATTCTGATTAATAAAACATTCTAAGAAAGGACGCAGGTTTACCCTACTAGTGTGCTGGGACTTTATGATGGCTGAAGACCTCTTACTTTGATGTGTAGACGTAGAATGGATTGCCTATTTGCTAAGATGTAGGCGGGAAAGATTGTATGGAATTCGAATCCTCTTATCGTATATGTACAGAATCAGAGCTTTAAATAAAAAGCATGAAATTGGATAAATAATCAGAATTGCTAATAATGATTTATGCAAACAGCCGTTTGAATTTTAAAGCTCTCCGAATACAGTTACGGCGTACCTATATCTCCTTCGCCTGCTCATCCACTTCCAATATAATACAATTTACCCAATACATTCGATTGTAAATATTTAAGCGGCTTCCTCTTTTCTGAAACATCGCTGAGTGTATCAAACTTTATGGGAAGGATCCAGACTTGCATAATACATTCATTCCAACGCACTTTTCGGTTAATCTACGGCCTTCACTTCTAACTTGAAAACTAACTTCCCATTCGTTGCAGCCAAATTTAATTTACAATACGAACTGTGTCAATTATATATATAAAAAAAATCTATATTTCATTTTTAATTTTGTACGAAAAGCAAGAAAGAAGCTTTTATCTGATATTGTTCTGAATAAAAAACTGTTTTGTTTTTAATTAAAAATAAAATGTGGGCTGTCTAGGAAGGCTCTCGCCTCCACGTGCAACAGTGTTTGCTTGAGTTCTGTGTGGTATAAACTGCACTTAAAATTCAAATTTATTTGACTGACATCGTTTCATATTCTGTTTCCTGAACGTTCAGTTTGTTTCCAAGTACTTGACTCACTTCAACTTTGTAACATTCGAATATAATACAGGCGCGGTGTTAATTTCAAAAGTGCGGTGGAAACGATTCTGTAATAATTTGTAACTTTGGGAAACATGCACGCTTACTATTTAATTAATTAAAAGTGCATCAGAGTTAACAAGAAAAAAAAAATAGCTATTGCAATGAAAATAAATAGACGTTGTGCAGAAGTGATGAGTGCATCAGTAAACATTTTTAAAATATTAGAAACATAGAAACAAATTTACTACGGGAAATTTTTCCAAATGGGAAAATTTCTGTGATGGAAAAATTTCTGTGATGGGATAATTTTAATTATGAAAAAGTTTCAACGTTTTTACTTTGTCGAACAAAGTGTCTTAATATTATACTTAGCAGTAGTATTAGGTTGGCAACACTGGGCCTCCAATATTTAAAAATTAAAAAGCTTAAAAAGTTAAGAAAAGTTAGGCTTTTTGATAATGCAGTTGTTTACCATATTCGTCAAACTTAAACTGCCTTAATGAACTACTTAAGTGTACTGCTTGACAAATATAATCAAATTTGCAACTGGAAAATTTTCCATTTGAAAAAATTTTCCGTGTGTAAAAATTTCTATTACGGAAAAATTTTCCGTGTGGAAAAATTTCTATTACGGAAAAATTTTCATTATGAAAAAGTTTCAACGTTTTTACTTTGTCGAACAGAGTGTCTTAATGTTCTACTTAAGAGTACTACGGTTGGCAACACTGGGCCTTCAGTATTTAAAAATTAGAAAACTTAAAGGAAGTTTAAAAAAGTTAGGTTTTTTTCATAATGCAGTTATTTACCATACTCGCCAAATTAAACTGTCTTAATGTACTACTTAATTGTACTACTTGGCAAATATAATCAAATTTACTAGCGGAAAATTTTCCATTTGGAGAAATTTCCCTTATGGAAAAATTTCTATCGTGGAAAAATTTTCACACACTAAAAAAAAATCTAGAAATCTAAAAATCCAATTAAAAAGAAAAAAAAACGAATGAGTGGTAAGCATAGAACATTTGTTTTGCTGACCCAAAAACGCTTGAGGAGGTTGATTACGCCCCCATTTTACACAGAAACGCTTGAGAAGGATGAATACGCCTCCATTTTACACGAAACTTGAAAAAAAAAATCCAAAAAAGAACAAAAAAAGCTTCCATATCTGAAAATAATAATAATAAAAAAAAAATTGAGTGATTGGTGAGCACCGAACACTGTTTTGCCGAATTCAAAAACGCTCGAGGAGGATGAATACGCCCCCGTTTTACACAGAAACGCTTGAGAACGATGAATACGCCCCCATTTTACACAAAACTTTGAAAAAAAATCTAGAAGGAAAGAGTTTCAACGTTTTTACTTTGTCGAGCAGAGTGTATTAATGTTTTACTTAAGAGTACTACGATTGGCAACACTGGGCCTCCAGTATTTAGAAATTAGAAAACTTAAAAGAAGTTTAAAAAAGTTAGATTTTTTTGATAATGCAGTTATTTACTATACTGGCCAAACTTAAACTGCCTTAATATACTACTTAACTGTACTACTTGAAAAATATAATCAAATTTGCAACTGGAAAATTTTTCATTTGCAAAAATTTCCTTTACGGAAAATTTTGTGTTATGGAAAAATTTTCGTTATGAAAAAGTTTCAACTTTGTCGAACAGAGTTTTGCTTAAGAGTACTATGGTTGGCAACACTGGGCCACGAATATTTGTATATATTGTAAAAAAAAAATGTTGATTTATGAGGGACGTGCCTGGCGAATGAGAACAGTAATGGAATGCCAAGGATGATTGTCATAAATTTAAAGCGATCCCCGAGTTATAAATATTTAGGATTTATATTCCGCACCTTCTGCGAAAATAAACTATCAAATTTTAAATAAATTTCCCAGAGAACCTGCGTGCCTTGTAATTACAAAGGAATCCTCCTTTTCGGTCGTTTCAATGAAATGATGGCGCCCTGAATAATTTACGCGCGTATACTTCACATTTTCGCTAAGAAAATAATGTTTTTCGTTAAAAAAATATGTTTTTCGTTGAAAAAATGTTTTTCGTTAAAAAAAATAATCCTTTTCGTTAAAAAAAAATAATGTTTTTAATGAGAATATGAAGACGAAACCGTACCGTTGATATTGGTTTAAAATAGTTTCCTCTTGCGGATAATAGATGGCGCCTCGAAGAGTTTAGTACGGCGCTCTTATTTTTAGGAATCAGATAATATGTAGTTTTACAAGCTTCATCTAAAAGTAGATGTTTTCACTATTATTCTAGAAATGCTGATTTGTGCTGAACGAGCGAATTCTTTATTCAATACAAAATAAAAAAAAAAAAAAAAACAGTTGAACATCGCTGCGTTTTGAAGCTATGCTAGCGTATAATCAAATCGAAGAATATTCTTTTTCTCGCATACAAAGTAATGAAATCTAAAATGTAAGTTTAATTTTATTCCTATAATGTCGTTTTAGATCAAGGGTTTCTAAGTGGGAGGGGGTCGATGAACCCACAGGGTCGATGAACCGTCAGCGATCTTCTGTCTTGTCTAGTGGAGGTCTAATTTTATTCCTATAATGTCGTTTTAGATCAAGGGTTTCTAAGGGGAGGTGGGTCGATGAACCCACAGGGTCGATGAACCATAAGCGATCTTGTCTAGTGCAGACCTAATTGAATAGTCCATTAAATTAGAAAATCTAAAAGACCAACAAATAATATAACATAAATTTGTGTTAAACATTGCACAGTGACAAATGTAGGATGTATTTAGTCAACTCGCATAAACGAAGAAAAAAAAAACGATCAATTAATTATTAAAATAAAAATAAAACACAGTCAAATCGAATAAAACGAGAAGGAAAGACGATCGTCGATGAGGTAAGCTCGGAAAAAATGGTGTAAAAATCGACGAATTTCATTTCATTTCATAACTAAAAATTTAATCTTCTTTAATTAAAAGAAAAAAAACACGATCGGTTAAAAAGAAAACATAAAATGATGTCAAATCTAGTAAAAAAAAAACAAAAACAAAAGTGGAGTTCAATCGACGGGGTTAATATGTAAAACAAATTGAACTCAAATCGAGTAAAAGAACAGAAAACAAATGATCAATAGACAATTAAACCATGTCAAATAAAACCACACAAAAACAAATGGTGACAAATTGATAGACATTGATAAAAAGCAAAAACAAATCAAATGAAATTGAATAAAAGAATATAACGAAGAGGTCGATCAATTTATTATATTAAAAATTGAATAAAACAAGAAATAAAGAAAACAAAATACGATCGCCGATGAAGATAAGACGAACATAAAAAAGAAAAGTCAAGATAAGTAATTTTTAATCAAAAGTTTAAGCAAGAAAGAAAAACAAAAGAGAGTCTAACTGATAATTCATTTAATTATAAAATAAAGTCAACTCGAAAAAAAAAGTACAAAAGACGATCGGTTTATAATTACAAAAGTTAAATAAATTTAAAAATTCTATAAATCCAAGTAAAGACAATTTTTTAATTAAAAGTTTCAGCAAAAAAAAAAAATAACAAAAGTGAGTTAAGCTGATAATTCAATTGTAAAATTAAGTCAAATTGATTCAAAAAAACACAAAAAACAATCGGTTTATAATTACAAAAAAACTGAAATAAATATAAAAAGTCTGTAAATCCGAGTAAAGACAATTTTTTAATCAAAAGTTTGAAGAAAAAAAAACAATAGTTAATGAAACTGATAATTTAATTATAAAATAAAGTCAAATCAACAGATTCAAGAAAATACAAAAGACGATAGGTTTGTAATTACAAAGAAAATGAAATAAAGTAAAATAGAAACAAAAATTACAATTAAAAAAAAAAAAATAAATTTGAAAGGGTGTTAATGGTTAATAAGTTTTACCTTCTTGTGAGGACTCGATACTTAAAAAAGATGGGGAACCTGTTAACGAAGATTTTGGTTGGGCAACCAAAATTTAGGAGAATATTTATTGTTGATTTTTTTTTTGGTCTTGAATTTTATTAATGTTTTACTTAAATAGCTTAAGAAGAGCGTGACATTGAAGATAGATGTCTTGGTGATTCTGTTTTAGAGTTACAGCAACAATGATTAAGTTTGAAGTGGGGGAATGAGGGGGTAAATGAAAACTTTCTTTTATTCCAAGGAATGGACGCTTACTTAGAAAAGGTTGAGGATCTCTACTTTAATGAGATGACATTCAAATGATATTATTTTGTTTTAATAGAAATATTTATTTAATATTTGTGCGATACAAAGAAACTTGTAAAGCTTTTAAGCGAGTCGGTTAAAAGGAAAAAGAAGTAGACTGATCGAAACGATCGTTTTAAGAACGTAACGTCTTCTGTTTTATGGCGAGGATATCTCAGTTTTACGATCGTGTACGAGCACGATCGGAATACGATGTTTTACATTTTAAGATAAAATCAGGAGAGGGCATTTAAATCTTTAATCCGCGCATGCATTTTCTACGACGCGTCTTCGGGCCCTTTTATAACGGCGCTTAAACTCGTAAGGATTGCGCCAAGCCGAGTCCTTCAGTGTATCGGTTCTATCGATCCACTTGCAGTATGAATGTGACACGTCCTATCTCTGGATGTCCATCGGTTATCCGGATAACGGATAACGCTCCTTCATTCGTTTTTCTGTCACATCCATGCTCCTGCCCCTATAATACATTCCTTCGACAGTATCATTTGTTTTAGTTCGGTTTAAGAGCTTCCTTTGCAAACAGGATTAGCAATTTGCATCTTATGTCAACTCTGTAGGAAGATCAATATTAATATGGCATAGCGGTGGCGGCAAACTTCCAATCACTTCATTACCAGTCGTTTGGTGGTGGTCCTTTCAAATGATAACTTTAAGATGTGGTATTACCAATTTTATTTTACTTTCAAACGAGCTCCGAAGATTTCGAAGGAGGAATTCTGTTTCAAAAAAGTTTCAATAGAATCGCTGACTAGAAAATCGGATCTGTCGTATTCAGATTAAATGCTCTTTTGTATGCGGAATTCTTTCCGATTGTATCCGATTGACGTTTTACTTCTTGGATGAGATTGAACCATTCCCGATGCATAAATGTCGCGGTATGTAAGCGCATGTTTCCTCTTTACTTCAGCTTTAAACGAAATGGTCATGGCTCTTTCCTCTTTATCTCTCTTGCTCCTACACGAACGAATTCACGTTTAACAATCTGATTGAGGACAGTAATGCTTCCAGACTTCATCAGCTCTGCAAAATCCTTCATAATTCTACATTCCCAATGGAGCACTTGCTTGCCCAATTAACTAAGTGGTGATTAGGCGAGAGTAAAATGCACTTCGTCCACAAACTAGCTATGAATTGTATTTGTGTGGACTTTTTAAAAGGCCCCTGTGCGTTTTGTTGCAAATTTCACGTTGCTTGCTTCATCAGTGCATGATTTGAAATAAATTTGCGCGCAATTTAATTTAATTTTACGAGGCAGCCATGTGTTCCCATGTCCGTAGGTTGCTTGCTACTCGCAAGAGGATGGTTTTAATTAAACCTGGACAGTTGTGCTTGAATGTTTCGTATGTAATGGCAGAGGGACGTTAGTGCGGATAAGTTTTATGCGTAATGGTATTTGCAACCGTAACTTCCGCTGCAATTACTGTTACAGTTTCTAAACGTTTAGAAATTGGTGGACATTGGACGTCCAGTTTTACTTTCGAAATTCCAAAATTTTTCAGAACCTCGTCATTACTGAGGACTATCTGGGTTTTTTTGCTTGGCCATTTAATTTTTGAAAACAAACAAAATTCTGTAAAAATTTGATTTGTTCCAGTTTTATTTTCGAAATTCCAAAATTTTTCAGAACCTCGTCATTACTGAGGACTATCTGGGTTCCTTTATTTGGCCATTTAATTTTTGAAACCAAACAAAATTCTGCAAAAATTTGATTTGTAAAGCGTGGTGTAGACGTCAATCTCTCTGCTTAAAAAAGTTAACCACCAGCTTAATATCTTTTTTTCCCTCCAAAAGTACCATGTGTGTATAAACGCCCCCACTTTTAAGAGGGGGCTTTTCGGATTTGTCACATTCCTCTGGTGGACGCAAACACGCGCGAACCAATCTGTTTTCATTATATAAAACAAATTAAGGTTAGATCATGGACTGGTGGGGCCAGGCCAAAATCGCCGGGCGTACGGCGACGTGGGTGAAATTAAATTTTTGGCCCGGCTCAACGTTGGCCCACCCTCCGCGTGTTTATTTCATTTAGCGTGAAATCTGGGCCGACCTTCGCCGTGTTTCGTATTCGCGCTGGATGTTTATGTAAAACGAAGTTGTAATTAAAGGTGAAATAGCACACATTCTGCTCGTGTATGTGTGTGTGCGTGTGTGTTTGCGGTAATTCAGTTCGGTGTCGGGGGCTCGTGGCGCTGCCTGGATTCTTGTTTTTATTGGAATTCTTTAAGGGCCATGTCATTTCGCGGAATACCTCAGAGGAGAGTTGTTCCAAATACATATCTAAATGTTACAGTAAACTGCTGATAAAAATGAAATGAAATTCAAATTAGAAACTAAGTGATTTTGATGTACTACAGTGTTAAGGATCGTGAAATGAAAGGAGTCAAGAAATTAGGAAAAAAATAGGACAGTAACCAATTGGTTTAAATGTAGAAAGAAAAGTACAAGAAGAAGAGGAAGCCAAGGCAGCAGAAGAAGGAATACGATAGAATATTTTCACTGTAGATCCTAACTCTATGAAAGAAGCAGCCAAAAATAGCAAGGAGTAGAAGGTAATCTTCTAAATGGTTTAGTTATAAATGCCGTAATGGAAGAAATTAGGAAAAAATAGAGATCTGTGTTCGAAATCTGTGAGTAATGGTTTCGTTATGATTACCCAAATGGAAGAAATGAGGCAAACCTGTAAGTAATGGTTTCGCCATGAATACCGGAAAGGAAGAAATGAGGCAAAGATAGGGATCTATGATTTGTATTTGAAACGTGGAAGTAATGGTTGAAATGTATGGATAAGGGAATAGATGGCAGGAGAAGAACAAGTAGCCTATCTCTATGAAGGGAAAGACGGTAGATTTCGACTTGAATTATCTGCGATCTCTTTCCTAAATGTATTTAGTTTATGCCTGTATGGATTCCTCCAGTCGAGACTTTTCCTGTTGAGAACACTCGCTCTTTTGGGGCATATTTAACACCCCAAAGGACGGAAGAGCTAATGGTGAAGAGTGGTGAAGCTAATAAAAGTGGCAGAGTCGTCAAAGTTCAGTCGTCCAAAGGAGGTAACCAGAGAGAGAGAAAGGGAAGGAAGTAGACGACCAAAGAATGACGGAAGAGCTAATGGTGAAGAGTGGTGAAGCTAATAAAAGTGGCAGAGTCGTCAAAGTCCAGTCGACCAAAGGAGGTAACCAGAGAGAGAGAAAGGGAAGGAAGTAGACGACCAAAGAATGCCTTTACCCCGACACCTAGAAGAGTAAAAGACATGACGTTAAATAAAAATTATGTCAAGAGAGTCTTGAAGACACAGATCATAGAAAGGTTTGAGGAAAGGGCAGCCAGATTTATGAAGAGAGGAAGGTAGTCTCTAGGATGATTGAAGAAATATTGAGTTTTGATGAAAATTGGAAAAACCTTGCAGATTCTTAGTTGATGGACGCCTGAAGAATACGACGAAAGAAGCAATTAAAGAAAAGGCAAAAGGTGATGTCCCCAAATATTACGTGTAAATAATGAAAAAGGTGGTTAATTAATTCCTTTGAAATGTTCATTTCCGTGACTCTTGAACGAACAATATTTGCTTGCACAAATCATTTAATCTTTGGTGGTCAAGTTTCCAGAGTTCTTTTGCATTACCATTAAAGACATTTGTCTTTTTGAAGAAGAGGACGAAAAGGGCAACGATGTTTCAGTATAAACAATTTAATCCTAGTTGGAGTGATGCTCTCTGTGGGAGGGTATAAAAAGATGATTCCAGTAAAATCGCACTTTGACAAACAGAAAGACTTTGCAGTTTAAAAATACCCTTTGCTACAAACGTAAAATAAAATAATTGAAGTTTGTTCTTGTCCGATGAAAATAGTAAGTAGAAAGTTTTTTTAATCTCAAACCGGACAGAAAAATGAAGGGAAACACACTCAACGTTTCGCTATAAATCTATAGCGAAACGTTGAGTGTGTTTCCCTTCATTTTTCTGTCCGGTTTGAGATTAAAAAAACTTTCTACGTAAAATAAAATGTTGAAAACAGATTTCGCGGATTTCTAGGGAATCTATCCAGGAACATGATCCTCATCGAAATGGTCTACGTCAACATCTATAAGAATTAGAAAGATGAGGATGCATAAATTGAGGAAGATTTCGAAATACTCACGTTGGGACATTCTTGAAAAGAGCACAAAGGAAGCAACCAGAGCGAAGAAGGGACGAAAGAAGATCGTCAAGGAGATTCAGTCTTTTGATTCAGCCAAAAGTAAGAATGGAAAACTATTAATCTAGGAGATCCTTGAGTTTCGGATACTCTAATAAATTCTTTATACTTGAGACTGCCATAGTAAATCGATCTCTGAAGACTGAAGAGTGAGATTAAAACATGAAATGTTAAAGAAAACAACCAAGAAGAAATTTTTTGACTTAAAGTTGGCTTTTGCAAGAAAACGCTCCCAAATATTTGAAACATTAAAATTACTGTTACTAGCACAGATTAAAAGGGTTTTAAAATTGGTACGACGAACATGATTGGGGAATGTGACGTGTAGCAACCAGAAGACATTAAACAGAGCAAATTAAATTTAAAAAAAATAGGAAAAAAACTGAACTAGTTTGTATGTGAGTAGTATACAAACATAACATTGTTTGCACAGAAATCTGTCAACTAATTGGCTGAAAGTTTCTCCTCCTCCAAGAATCATCCTGCAGGGCCATTTAACACACACGGCAGCGCCGGTAATGTTATGTTTTGTTTTCTCCTTCTCCGGCTGTTCTCTAACGATCGCATTTCAAGAAAATTCCCCCCGACTTTCAATTATTTTACGGGGCGCGTCGGCGAAAGATTTTCATTAGCTTGAAACCGAGCGTGAAAATTAGATTCATTCTTTTCTGCGTGTTCCCTGCGTGTGCACACGTGAATTTTACACTTTCACGAGTACGCAAAGAAGGGTGGTGGAAAATTGCACGATTGTTCGTGATTCATATCCTTCTTTTCTTTGTTCAAGTAAGTACATCTGGTGCATATTCTACATGGATCGAGAATGCCGGTATTTTTATAATCCTTCCATCTTTAGAGGAAGGTCCTTTTCCAAATTGCCTAGAATGTTGTTCATTTGGACGAAGCCGTGGATTCATCGAGCATTTTTATAATTCTTCCATCTTTTCTTTGGAGGAAGGTCCTTTTCACACACAATTGCCCAATGTATTTCAATTGGACGAAACTGCAGATTCTTATCCTTTTCAACAAATCAATATCGTTTTCCGTAAGCCACTGTGTGTACCATGGCAATGGTGTAAAGACCAAGTCCGGCCTCTTGGTTTAGTGGAAGCATTCTTTTGTGAACAGATTCATCCGTCCTTGTCCACAAAATACTAGAGCGTAAATTGCCCAAATTTTTCAACCTTAACATCGCCCACGTTCTCTTCTACACTTTTAGAATAGAATTGAAGTCCAGGAAGCGTTTTTGAATCCATTTTCACACACATCGTCATCCTTGGAATACACTGGTCTTCGATAAAATACTTTAGAGCTTTCGAGCTTTTCTTTTTCACTCATCCCAATTCATATTCAGAAGATCGTTTGGCTGTTTTCGGCTCCGCTTTGGCCATTTTTTTGCTTTCGTTCCAGTAATGGTGGAGGAGCCTTTCTCGAAGGACAGACATCGATCGGTTTTGCTTTAAGAGTGTAACAATGTTTAAATTTTAAAGATTTCAAACTTGTCGAATCTTTTATTAGCCGCCTGATTGAGACCACAATTGAAGGACCAAATAATCTGCAGTGAAATCTTGAGAAACGTCAGCTGTTTACAATATCAACGGAATCTTTTAAATGTGACTTTTGCTAACATGAGAGTCGATGTCATTACATTAGAAGGGAGGGAAGGGGAGGAATAAGAACAAAAAGATTCAAAGATAATAAACTATTCCGTCGGTTTGAAAAATCTAGAAAATTTTTATTTGGAATCCATCCACATTTATCACAGCACTTATGGAGTTGGTTTAAACTTGTCGCAGCTGAGCTCGATTATAATTTCCATAATATTAAATCTGGATTCCAAAATTTCACAAAACTTCGTTTGGGAGTTTATCGTTTAATAACTATTTTAGAGTAACACGGTGAAGGTAATCCGTGGATTAATAGGGTCAACCAGTTTAGAATAACAATAGCCCTCAAAATTATTAAACAATTTTCGATAGGGATCGCAAGGAAAACGGATTTAAATTAAATTTGCCCCGCCATTTATGAGCGAGCTTACCTAATTTCATAATTTAAAAATCAATTACTTAATTAGTTACTTTAAAAATCAATTATTTGTTTAGTTACTTTAAAATTATGGCTCTAAAAGCCAGGATACTATTATTTAAATTCAAAATTCAATTTTACTAAACTATTGTAGACGTTGATGATTGAATTGGGCGTCATTTCTCTAATGGTTGCTTTGAGGGAAATGCCCCCACATTGGGCGCCATTCGCTTTTGCTTTAGCTAAGACCAAAGTAGGACGAGGTGTGTTGTTGAAAGAAGAAATAAATGTCGGCTGGCTTTTTCTATCGCAAAGCTCCATTCACTACTTCTCACATTCACTTAACAATACAAACTTTTGTTAGAAAAGAAAAATGTTCCGTTCGCATTGATTTTACGGCTAGGTATGTTTCTTGGTTCGTCGGAAAACTAACAACAAGTCGTAACGCCCTCCCCCCAGTTTATATTTGCAAAGCAAAAGCGAATGGCGCCCAATGTGGGGGGCCATTCGCTTTTGCTTTAGCTAAGCCCAAAGTAGGACGAGGTATGTTGTTGAAAGAAGAAATAAATGTCGGCTGGCTTCTTCTATCGCAAAGCTCCATTCACTACTTCACATTCACTTAACAACACAAACTTTTGTTAGAAAAGAAAAATGTTCTGTTCGCATTGATTTTATGGCTAGGTATGTTTCTTGGTTCGTCGGAAAACTAACAACAAGTCATAACGCCCTCCCCCCCAGTTTATATTTGGCGTAATGAATTTGTGAGCCCTGGAGTTGCGTGCGCCCGGCCGAAAACGATATTTCACGTAAACAATAATCGCCGTTAGACATAATGTTCACTATTGAACTGGCGTTTGGTAGGCCCTCACACTTTATCATCATCGTAACTTTTTACGGTTCCCGAGCGAGTAATTTTATAGCGAGTCTCACGGCGACGCTTTCCTCACTCACTCGAATTACGAATCTTTCCTTTTTCTCCCTCCCCCCGCCCACGTATTAAAATATGCCCACGCAGCGTTTTTAATAAATAAGTAAACGCACCTGGTACTTAGGGGAAGTTTTATGAGGCACGTCTTAAAACATCGACATTGTAGGGAAAGAGATTTTAAAACCGGGAATGGGTGGGGGGTGGGGGGTTTATTGATGAAGATGAGTAGGTCTGGTCAGATACAAATTTTAATTTGCCCCCTTCCTGTATTTTAGAGTCGTATGAACGTCTGATAAGAAAATTAGGATTTCTTTGGAAAGCATAAAACCCAAGGGGCAAAGAGTATTAATTCTGGTTAATTCTAAAACTGGTGGCGGATATGCTACCACTTATAAATCGTCTAACTTTAGTACTCCTGGTTTCAAAAATTTATCTGGCGACAGAAGCTCGCGTTGTTCATGAACAGCTTTTCCCAAAACCAGCTTTAGTGAAGATGGGGGTGCGGTTTCCAGTAAGAGATTAAGCAAGGGCGCCAGAGAGTAACTCAGCGGAAAGGTTCGCTACGGAACTGTTCTCGAAACTGCTGCTTCAATTCGCAATGGATGCAGCAATACCTTTTTCTTTCAGCGAGGCACTACGAAGGGATGTCAGGAGCTCTGCCCATAAAGTTGGACGGAGGGCACCATCCGGCACCGAGCTGCACCCTTACGTTGGCCAAAAATCTTGCCCCGTACCACTCGCTATAAAGAAGTTTTAACGAACGCGAAAAGTAAACGCACTTGGAAACAAACAGGTAACAAAATGGTGCCTACCTTGCTCTGGCAAGCAAGTCCAAAATTTATCTCTCACGTCTTCCAAACCCAAAGAAATCGGTTCTACAACCAGTCGAGGAAATCACTAACGAAGTGATTAAAATCGCACCAGACGATAGGATTACGAAGCAATAACTTCGTTTCTGACACACCCTATCTCACTTCGTTACAGAGACGTGAAAAACCACCGCACCATCTCGCAGTTGGCGGGTAAGAGGGAGAAATTAGCGCCCCATACGCATAGCGACCTTCCGGTGATCAGCAACATCCAAACGGACGTGCACGAAGGGAAGCCTACTCGACCGCAACTATAACAGCGAGAAATGATTGTAACATAACGCAATTAAAAAAAGGAACGAATTTATTTGGAATTCTTTGGAAGGATGAGGCAAAGTGTAACAACTCCTAACAAATTTAATTTACCAGGGATTTTCGAATTAATTTTATGCGGATTAGAGCGTAAGCGAGCGTTTTGAAACTATTTATGAAAGTATGCAAATAGAATGGTAATCGAATCCATCTTCGTTCCCTAATTTGCACAATTTAATTAAAAAAGAAAAAAGAAAAGAGGGAGAGACGCTTACATAATATCTGTTTCGCATTCTTTGCGCGGAAACACGATGATTCATATATCCAGCTGGAGGAAATTCTTTGCAAATTCTCGTCGGCACACCCTCAGCATAAGCATCGAGATTTATAATAAAGGATCCGCTTTAAGGGGGATAAAGTTGCTCTTATCTCGGTCTTTATTCAATTATCATTTCCAAAGCGCGATGGAATAACGCGCTTGTAATTAAATGCATATTTTATTACGTTGCGCGCCATAATCTCTGTTGCGGAGGATTCTTTGACTTCCGTTAGGCAAGGCGATAATGTTCCAGAATAAAATTTCATATTCGCAAGTTTATCTTTTAATAAAACGATAGAACCTTTCGGCGGCGCCGTTTACATTTACTTAAATTTCAACCCCCCCGTCCCATTTTGAAATACTCCAGAAGCCAGCAGCCGGGCACTTGAATTATATACGTCTGAGGGCGCGTCGTTTGTAGGTAGGTAAGAAGGGAACTTCTGTGGCCATATCGATTTACATTCAAGAATAGCATAACGACAAAGGCTCTTAAACTTCAGAGAAATGAGATCTCTGAAGATGATGGCAGACAGATTGGATTGCGAGTTGGCGATGTAACTCTCATCCGTTGCGATGCGATGCGATGGTCCCACTCCTTGTCCCGCAAAGTCCCATCTGACGCGATACAATTTTGAAGATGGATAGATAGGTTTCATAGCTTTACGTATTAAGGATGATTAAAACGAAAGCTATTGAGGACGTGTCTTTTCAAGCGGACGTATTTCATTACGCGAAGCTCCCACCCATTTGTGGGAAAACTCTTATCTTGGAGGTTTAAGACGTTCAGTGCTGAGGTATCAGGTTTTTGTATTTCTTTGGGTCAATTCCGAACTAATAAAATTTATTGCAAAAAACAAAATTTGTTAAGTGTCAAGGGAACATACGAGTATAACTAAATTGGCAACGTTTTAGTCAGGTGAACAAAAAAAAATAATTATTTGGTTTATTTCATTGAATATTGTATGTGATGACGTGATGACCTTTGGCGAAGTATTGCCAGAGATATGTTTGTTGTATTCGGAAAAGCTAGTTATATGTATGCATGGAATTTAGAATAACAAATGCCAAGAAGAATGTTGTTTGGATTCAGCTGCGCATTGCAAATCTAAACAGATGGATCACATAACTGCAACATTTGGAATGCATTGAGGCACGAACCTTATTGCTTGGAGTGTACATGAATGTGTAAAACAAATTTACATTTAAAGATGCATAAGTTGGAAATATTGAATTGATTAAACTGGATTCAAAAAATAAAAAATGTCTAAATGTTCTAAAGTTCGGACATACAGAAATAAAATAAAAAAATATGTTGATTGGTTATTTCCAACGCCGAGGGTTTTGGAAAAATCGACCCCCCCCCTTTAAATTTAATTAATATTTTTAAAACAGTAAGTGTAGATAAATATACTAATAATTTAAATGTTGTTAAATTGTCACAATCTGTTATTTAATAATAATAATAATAATAATTTTATTTAACTTGATTTGATTTTTTTTTTTATTGTAAACCGTATTATAAATCTTTCTCTTTTCGTGATTCCAATTTGACTTCTTATTTTTGAATTTTGAATTTGAATTTCAATCTGAAATTTTTTTTGTCTTTTTCTTTTGTTCAAGTTTTCCTTAATTAATTCGATTTGACTTAGTTTTACGGAATTTTAATCTTGTCTTCAACACCGATCATCTTTTGTGTGTTTTTTTTTTAAATTCTTCATTTTACTTTATTTAATTCAAATTTTAATACAATCAATTGATCGACCTCTGTTTTTTTTTTTTTGTTTTAATCGATTTCATTTGTTTTGTTTTTATGTCGTTAACAATCAACTTATCACCGTTTGTTTCAGTTTTATCGTGTGTTTGATTTTATTTGACGCGATTTTTTTTTTTTAAATTATTAATCGATCGTGTTTTGTTTATTTCTTTTGGTTTACTCGATTTGAGTTTACTTTAGAATTTAATCTCGATCTTTTGTTTCTTTTTTGTTCACTCGATTTGAGTTTATTTTGCACTCTAATACCGACGATTAATCGGCGTTTTAATTTTTTTAAATTTTAAACCAATCGTTTTTTTCTATTTTCGTGATTCCAATTTGACTTTATTCTATATCTACTTGATGAATTATTAGTTTAGGTTTGATTTTTTTTTGTTTTTTTTTCTTTTGTTGAATTTTTCCTCGAGTTGACTTAGTTTTACGAAATTTTTATTTTAATCTTGTCTTCAATACCGATCGTCTTTTGTTTTTTTTTTTGTTTAAATCCTTAATTTTACTTTATTTAATTCACTTTTTAATACAATCAATTGATCGACCTCTGTTTTTTTTTTGTTTTAATCGATTTCATTTGTTTTATTTTTATATTGTTAACAATCAATTTATCATCTTTTGTTTCAGTTTTATCGTGTGTTTGATTTTATTTGACGTGATTTTGTTTTTTTTTAAATTACAATCGATCGTTTTTTGTTTTTTTTTTTCGTTTACTCGATGTAAGTGTTACTTTACACTTTAATCTCGACCATTAGTCGCCGATTTTCGTTCTTCTTTTATTCAATTTGACTTTATTTTATTTTTTAATTATCAATTGATCATCTTGTGTTTCTTTTTTGTTTACTCGATTTCAATTTATTTTACACTTTAATATCGACGATAAATCGCCGTTTTCGTTTTCTCTTTTATTCAGTTTGATTTCAATTTATTTTTTAATTATTAATTCACCGTCCTTCTCTAATACGTCAAAATTCGTCATTTTTTTTACTTAATTTAATTCATTTTTGGTTTTGTACAGTTTTTTTTTCTTGGTCCTAATTTTATCGTCGTCATTTATTTTTTTTATTCCTCATTACTTAAACTTTATTTTATCGAGTTCTTAAGAAAATCAAGTGATCGAACTTAGTTTTTTTTTTCTTCTTTTAATCGATTTCATTTGTTTTTATTTTTTCACAATCAATTTATGATCTTTTGTTTCCGTTTTACCGTGTGTTTGAGTTTATTCGAAGCGATTTTGTTTTTGTAACTACCAGTTGATCGTCTTTTGTTTTTCTTTCGTTTTCTTTTGTTTACTCGATTTTAATTTGTTTTACAATTTAATGTCGCCTTTTTCTTTTCTTTTTTATTCCATTTGGCTTTATTTTTTATTTTTTTTATTTATTAATTCACGGTTCCTTTTTCTTTAATACGACAAAATTCGCACACTTTTAAATTAATTTGAGTTATTGTTGGTTTTGTACAGTTCTTTATTTTGCTATTAGCTTTATCATCATCATCATGCATTTTTTTATAACTCATTTGACTTTATTCTATTCAGTTCTTAACATTATCAACTTAGCGACCCTTGTTTTTTCTTTCAGTCAATTTCAATTATTTTTTTGCTTTTATTTATTAACTATCAATTTATCATCTTATTATATATATATTTTTATTTGATTTTATTTGATCATATCAATTGATTCTCTTTTGCTTGGCTTTCTTTAACTCCTTCGATCGACCTTTGTTTTTCTTTCAAACAACATCATTTTCTTTGTTTCTATTTTTTAACTATCAATTGATCATCTTGATTTTTATTTTTCCTTTGTTTAATTTTATTTTGACATGACTTTGATTTTTAACTAACTAATGTTTTTTCTTTCGTTTACTCGATTGTCGTCGATTGATCGCGATTTTTGTTTTTTCTTTCTTTCATTCGATCTTACTTAATTCAATTTTTTAATTAGTAATTGATCGTCTTTTTTTTCTTTAATGTTTACAGATTTGACTCATTGAATTCTACACAGTTTTTATTTTCGTCCTATCTTCATCGACGTATTTTGTTTGTGGTTTATTCTATTTGACTGTCTTGTAGAAACATTTCTATTTTGATAATCAATTGATCGTCTTGTTCTTTTATTCGAGTTGACGATATTTAATTTGATTACTTATATGAATGTATGGAAACTTAAGTGCAATTATTATTTCCTTTTTTTTAAGTTCTTAGACGACAAGGAATTTGACGAATTGAATTTTATGACATTATAACCTAAACGCAGAACTGTTCGTCATGTTCGTCACCGCACAAATTTATTTAAGACTTTTCAATAAACTATTCAGATAGGCCACCACCAAATAAGAATTCATAACCGCGACCCCACAGAAGACCCCTATAGGTTCATCGACCCCCATTCAGGTATTCATCGACGTGGACCTCGTTGGGTACCCTAGTTCTAAACAATTGTAACGAAGAGATTTTGTAAATTACAAAATTACGTTCAAAATTCCAACAGTGAAAAAAATTAACAAAAAGTATTGAAAAAAGGAATTTATTATTTTTGGAAATTTGGAAAACAAATTCAAATATTCCTAAAATATTTTTTTTTTACTTTAATTTAATTATCGTTATGTCTAGGTACCTCGATATCCAAATCCAAACATTCTAGATTTTTTTTTAAATAAAATTAATTAGAAAACACAAAATACGAGGATCATACGAAATTACTGAAATGGCGTCCTTTGTACACTCTTTTCAAAAAGGTAAGTAGATCGGGTTTTAGGACAACGATTTTAATCGTTCAGCTGACATGATTAAAATCATTTTATCGTTGTCCTAAAACCCGATCTACTTAACTTTTCGAAAAGAAAAAAGGTCGTACGAAATGTGCTGTGGGCGAATTAAACAAGAATCAGAGCAAAACCTTTTATTTTACGCCAACGTATACAGTAGACTATTTTTCGACATGATCACCCTTCACATTTAACGAACCACTTGTATGTCTACGTTGAATTCCTCCCCTGTCAGTCCTTGCAGAAACATGCCGACTGCAATCTTCAGCTCGTCTTCTGTTGCAAAACGTCTTCCACCCAGCCAGTCCTTCAGCATTGTCAGAAGTGCAAAGTCGCTAAGGCCACATTCCCTTTCCTCCGCGGGAAAATGTCCGCGCCCTCGCCGCACGATTGATCCCTCCACAACACCACCAAAAGCTCCCCTGATTTCACAATGGCCCTCGTAGGGTCGCACGATTTTCGCAGTGAGCATTAGAACTTCTGGTCTCATTCTACAAATGGCGGGAATCTGTGTTTTCTTGTTCATTTTGAAAGCGCGCTCTGCGAAGCAAACACGATGAAGCTCACTTAACGAATGATTGGTAGGAATGGTCTTCGTATCCTTTGGATTCATTCAACTACAGGTATCGGTGATCGTAGAAACAAGCGGTGGAAAGCGGTGTATACCGGTGATCGGTTTATTTTAAGAGTCTAACCGTGTAATAGATAGAAGTGTAATGGAGATGATAAACTGAGGGATATCTCATTTCCTCCGTGTTTTTGTAAGTTGATCCTCCATTATTATCTTCACGCGTGCCAGAAATATCTACACTGATAGTACCAGCGGACGGCCTGTTACGTATGTGCTCTTGTTTAATGTTTACAGTTTGAATCAACGTAGTGTATAAGTCAACTAATATAAAATTTATTAATGACTGCCTTAATCTGTTCTATTTTTGTATATAATATTTGGTATTAAAATGTATTGGTGATTGTGTCATGCATGACACAGTCACTTCTCTTGTGATCAAGAAGAAGACATCTACTGAAGATGGCAGCATAGATGCCAAAATACGTATCTAGTTTTTAAACAAACTTTTTGTGGTTAGGAGATTAAATCCTCCAATTTCTTTGTACAATATTTGGTTTGATTTCCTCAATGATTTAAATTGTGTTATATCTATAGATCGGAAATGAATATTTTGACGTCATCGTGTTGTCGTACAATAAGCAACTCGTATAAGCGAGCCAATTTCGAAATCGGGACACTACCCAGATTATTCCGGAAGGGATGAAAATGAATTAATGATAATTTTAGAGATCGTCACACCGTCCAACCTTATAAACATTACGATGACGTTAAAATATGCAATTCCGATCTCTGGTTATATCACACGGTAAATTGTACGAAAAATTATACTCCTGTTAAATCCGAAAACCTGTTGTAAATTTTCAAGAGCCATAAAGACCTTAACTTCAAGTGATACGCCAAATTTTGCAAAGAAAATGGGGTAATCTAAAAGTGCCTTTTTTCTACTAAGGGGTGGTTTTAAAGAAAGAACAAAAGGATAAGAATAAAATGCGAGATCAGAAAGCCATGGTCTGACCGTCCTTTACTTTCTGTGACTTTTTGATCCATTTTTGTACGTTACTATATCCATCGCCTTATGTATTTTGATCGTCTTTTGGTTTCTCTGACTGTACGTTTTCTGTGTACCTGTAGAAAGGGATACCGCTTTCGGGTTTCATGTGAACTTTCGTTATAAACAGGCAAAAGAATTCAGGCCACTTAGGTCCGGTATTATAAACGTAAAATAAATTTACTATACAGTTTAATGCCTTAGTAACAATTGTAAATACAAAGCTTTAAACTGTAGAGTAAATTTAACATGCGTTTATAATATCGGGCCTTAGTGTTGGACGCTTTTTACGTCACCTTTCCGCGGCTCCGGTGCCTCGAATTGTTATTGAGAGTGAGGGAAAGGAGTACAGTGCGAGCGTTCGTACTTTGCAGAAGTAATTGTGGGCGAGGCTGATACCACCCGAGTTTTATATCGTTCGCAGAACGAGTGGCCCAAATTCTTTTCCCTGGTTATAAAACTATCAAAGCTGTTTACGCTGTTTACTTTTCGTAATTTTTCTGTTCTTTCATTTCGACGCAGAAAACAGTTGACAATCGCCATATTATCAATCGTATTCTCTTTTCGTTTTTAAAACAAAACGCTCTTCGTTACTTTTTGTTTCGTTCTTATACAAATGCACGTTACTTCATTACATTTCTTACCTTTTGTTTTTTTTTTTGTTTTCATGTTGAAGTCCAGACGATCGTCTTTTGTTTTCTGAATATTTCGTCTCTGTTTACTCTTTTTTTTTTTAGAGAAACTGCTATTCAAACTTGTGTTTTTTTTGGTTCGACGAAGGAAACTGAACCTGAAAATCGGTATACGATCGATCGTCTTCTGTTTTCGCTTTATAAACAGTTTATTTCGACCTTAAAAAAATGACGTCACTACATCCCTGGCCTCTTATTCTTTTTGTTTTTGCTTAAATTTTTGATTTTTTTTGCGTTGAGCGATCGTCTTTTGTTTTCTGAATATTTTGTTTCTGCTCCTTCGTTTTCGTGTAAACTGTTGCTGTACGAAGAAGAAACTTTGTTAAAACTGTTCAATTATTTTTTTTTTTGCTTTTTTATTTCGATGAAGAAAGTTAAAAATCGACATACGATCGATCGTCTTCTGTTTCGCAGTTGAAACAAAGAGAAGAAGTCTTTTGTTTACCGTCAATTTTTAGACGTTATACTGTACTTTTTTGATTATATTTTTACGTCCGAGGATAACAAAGGATCGTCTGTTGTTTCCTGTGTTTTCTGTGAGCTTTTGATTTTTGTTTCTTGAGAATAATAATAAATGTTACAGGACTTTTCAACGTGTTTTTGCTTTTTCGTTTTGGCCAAGAAAAAATTTGAAAATCGTCGCGTAATCGACCGTCCTCCTTTTCGCTTTTGAAAAAAAAGAGAGAGGAAACTGTCGATTGTCGGTAGTGCCGTTTTTTTTTTGTTTTTTTCTTTTAATCGATTCCATTTGCTTTGTTTTTTTTTCTTTTAATCGATTCCATTTGTTTTGTTTTTATTTTTAAATCGTCTTTTATTTTATTTTTTTCGGTTTCGAGAAAGATAGAGGTAGCAATCAGATTTCGTATTGCCTTTTATTTTTTCGACGATGGTGAAAACAAAACGGAAATGTTTCGTTTTCTCTTTCGACATTTTAAAATAATTTGAAATGCGATCGTCTTTTGTTTTCGACGTCTCTGTGGTTCTTCCCGTGAAAGCTGCGACACGGCAAAAAAAAGCAAGAACAATATGTAAACGGGAAAGCAATTTTTGGAATTAATAACAAACTGTAGATGTTCTTTCTGAACACACCGCAGTGTCTTTAAACCAGTGTTGCCAACTCTACAAAGACTGTCTCCCCTATTTTAAATAAAAAATCTCCGAGAGTCGTCGGGAATCGCTTAAGTAAACCGGCTGATGAAGACTCGAGGTCGCGCGGCCACAGACTGTCTATCGATTTTTTTTTGGCCCAGCAAATTTCTTTTCTCGAAGCGTCGAGACTTGACGCGCCAGGCTATGAAGCCCGTCAGACTATTTCGTCACGCATTAGATCGTTACAATAATCACAGAAAACTTTATAGAAAACAACAAACAAATTAATATTACATTTAAAAATAATAATCAGTTATAAAACGGTGAAGAATATTTTTCGCTCGATTATACTGTCTATTTCCTTTTTTTGTTTAAAATTTCCCGTGAAAAGGGAACTTCCTTGTCTATTGAGTCAAACTTACAGGAGCGCTGCGAGGGTGTGGTTGGGGCGCTGCCTTGGCACTATTCGTTTCATTCGAATTTGGTTTATAACAGTATCCCATCTCTTTCTTTTGATAGTAGTTCACATATTTTCCGGGGTTGTTGTTAGCTTAGCTTAGTTTGTTAGCACTGTAAGTTGTCATTGAGCTGAGTTGGTCGCAATGAGATCATCTCAGTTCAGTAGCAACAAGGACAGCGGTTCCAAAATAAGAAACTTTACCGAAATTTCGAATATATTTAAAAAGCACAGCCATTTTGGATACAAAGTGTCTTGTCTTTGATATACATAAATAAATAACTATTAAGTTTTGCAATTTCGCATAAGTTTCACCAAAACTTGGCATGCAAATATTATCTTTATTTCATAAGGAGCATAGCAGATTACGTTTGCAATTAGAAACTTCCAAAGTATATTAATAATGAATTAGCAAATTGCAAAATGAGCTGCATAAACACGGAAGCATTGCCTGCAAAATAGAATAGTTTGAAAATTATGAAAAAAGGATTAGGGCGACTCCCCATTAATTTCGATACTGTGTCATCACAACATTTTAGAACACATTCTATTTTATTCAGTATTATTAGCCGAGCGCTTAACACAATCACCTCGTCGTTTTGTTATCCGGGCGAAAATAAAATATGAGTTTCTTTTTCCAAAAGAAAAATCCTTTTATCTGCTTTTAACGTCCTCCACACCGCCATATATTACACTCGGTTACTAATGCAGGCATACACTATAAAAAAAAAGCTTTTAACCGTTTTTATAACGATGTGGTGGATGAATTGCTCGGATCGAAAAGAATAGATCAACTCGCTCCGGGGAAATTGAGATGAACAAAAAAGTTGCATGCATATTAATATTTTATACAGGGTGTCTTCAATTTTTCTGAATCAAATTAAAGGGAAACTATTTTGTATTCAAATGCAACATTTCGTCAAAATTGATTGATCTAGGTAATAATATTTCTAATGATTATAAATGAAGCAAAGGGTTTGACAATAATTAAAATGGTGTATCTATCCAATCACATGCGAGAAAATTTGTGAATGAATAAAAAATTCCAATTAAGAGGCTTTGTTTTAGTAGGTAAATAAAGATGGGTATAAAGTTGGGTTGATTGTTTTCAGGATATCTAAACGAAAGCCCTGTACATGTTCAGTCAGTGGAAGGACATGGAAAATTAGTCCGCGCCTTATTTGCACAAAATTCCCGTCCCCCGCAAATTAATTGCTCGGCCAGTTCCATGTTTGTAAATTGCCAGAGATAAATGGCACGTAGTTGAAAGGTAATTTAAATGCAAAGCGAAAAAATTGAATTCCACGTTTCACACTAAACCCAAAAACTGGCGAGATATAATTTCAGATAAATTAGTTCATTTCGCCAAGACAAATGCCCACCAAGCACGTGTCCAACTCCATAAAACATGTTTTTTAATTAGTTCATTTACAATCGGCCCTTTTCCCCTTGCTGCGAAGGGAAATATATTTTTAATTTAATTAGTTCATTTGCAATCATCCGTAAATCGAAAGATATTAAAATTATTATTTGATTTTAATTTTTCGCGTCACGTCGCCGAAATTTTTGGTTTTTTAAAAGTCGAAATATGAAATATGACATGTGCTTAATAAGTTTCTAATAGTTTCACCGACGCTTTCTCAATGACTTGTGAACACTTCAACAAACTTCAAGTGTTTGATTGCAAAAGCCACAAAAACCCCGTGCTTTACATTACATTCGCTCTTAATTAAGAAATGAATGGGAATTAATTAAAGAATAAAAAATCGGATACAAATGGGCCCTATTTACCAAACTAATTAGTCTTAAAATCATTTCATTACCGATGAAAAATGATTAAATAAAAAATAAAATCGAAATTTTTGATCGATCAATAAATTTTGTCGGTACAGAATTTCGGTTTCTTACAAATTTCTTCTCAAATTCTTGAAAAAATTCGTTATTAGAAAAAAGCTGCATTACTCCAAGAGTTAATGTAAAAGGCAGCTTTTCATGATCGCCGCCGTTTTAAAGTTTTAGGAACTTTATGTGTATGAGATTGGAAACAGAAAAAAGTTACTAAGGTCACGTAGCGAAAATAACCAGAAAATAACTATGACATTTCTAGCTTTTATTCAGTGTCGTGCGCTCAAGTTTATTTCGTGTTTCAATTTTCTTCACACCCGTACAGGACGCTTTTATTTTAATGGCACAGTTTCGTAGTGTAACTCGTAACAAAAACGGAGATTGGATCCATAACCTCGAACAAGTGTATACAGCAATTCAACGAAACCTTCCCAGAACTCGAATTTGATCGTCATATTCACGTGACGCCGCTGTTAATTATCTAATATAATATAAGTATACATGGTTGTATAACCGGCCGTCTCAAACATTAATGTACACTTGGTATAAGCATCATAGAATAAAATGAAATAAAAACGAACTCGATACCAAAATAATTATTAAAAGGCAATTCCATCACAGTGACAAATGATTAAATAAAACATTAAATCAACGCATTTGCTTTTCTCTGTGCAGAATTTTAGTTTCTTACAAATTTTTCTACCAGCTTTCAAGATTCCGCAGAAAAGAAAATAAATCATTTACAAAAAAGCATTACTCCAAGGAATTAACGTAAAAAGTACCTCTAAAAATACAAACATCATTCCGAGGTGGAATAACAAACGAGCTCACTTTTAAACGAGGGAAAGATCCGCACGCAAATTACGCCCCATTGATCTTCTAAGTTCCGTGGGAAGCCCCGACCACCCGCAAAACGAAGAGAAAATTACATCCAAGCGACAGACATGAATAATAAAATCACTGTGTCTTATTTAATCATACAACTCATTAGAATACATTGCCCGCCAACCTCGCCCACGGAATTTCCCTAATTCGCCCCCTCTGTTTTGTTTTTTTTTATCACGAAAGGGGATTTCCTTTTTACGTGCGACTTTTTTTTTTTCTCTTTCTTTAGATAAATCGAAACTGACATAAAAAGAACTACGTAATTTACTATTAAACTAAAGTTTAATGTATTGGAGACTGTGGCTGCTTGTCTAACAGTAAATTTGGACTTGACTTCTAACCACATTATGTTTTTTTTTTTTAAACTAAATACGTATTTCGGCAGCTATGCTGCCATCTTCAGTAGTTGCGACTTCTATCCCACTAAATCATAGGAGAAGTGACGGTGTCATACCTATCGCTACCTTATATACTAAGTGCGTTCCGCTCCAATGAAGCGTGCACTTCCAGTAGTGAGCGCCTCACCGGGTTGCATCAACTAAGTCAAGCAACACAGAACTTGCCAGAGGCCCGTGATCGGCGTTCATTAAATCATTACTGGTTTCGTGTATAAAAATGATGTTGCTTGACGTTGCTTTTACTATTAAACTAAAGAAGAAATTTGAAACTGGAGAAGTTTTACTCTTCGAGTCTTAGTGACTTTCACGTTAAATTTCAATTTTCTCGTGCAGATTATTACAAAACATGTAAAATGAAACTTCGCCTACAGAATTTCCTAATTCCCCCGTTTTTTTTATCACCAGAGGAGATTTCCTTTTTACGTGCAATTTTTTTTTTTTCCTTAAATCAGGTGCGGATTTTAGGCATGGTTTTTATGGGCTGCAGCCCAGGGCCCCGTTCAAGGTTAAAAAAAGATAAATTTGAATTAAATTAGGAAAAAATAAAATTTAAATCGTTGATTTGTAACAAACAGTATTGGTTGGACAGTAAATAGGGCTCCAAGGTTGGTACAACCTTATCCCCCCCACGAAAGTAACTCGTGACGTCCCGTGAAACTTCTATCCGTGACAGGGAAGTAAATAAAGTCAGTTTTCATCTGTCTTCGAAAGCTTAGGCCCAGTTTTACAATGACGGTTTAACTTTGAGCCGCAGCTTAAATTCTTCACAACAATTGTTGAAATAATCGTTGCTAAGGGTTTAAACCTCAGCTCAAATTTGAACCCCATTTGTAAAACTGGATCTTAATCTGATTCACTAAAAACTGAATCAATTCTGTAGTTCTATTGATCAAATATTGCAAAAATCTCATTAATATGCCCAATGGAATGTATCACGTGACGTGACGTAACGAGTTACCCTCCCCTCTGAAAAATATACAAAAGTACATTTTCTTTTGTTTCTTATTCATTTCATATTTTTTCTTTTCATATTTTTTGATTTCTCTTTTGTTTATTTTAAGGAATTGATGTATTGCCTTTTTTATTCACGTGTATTCGTTTGTTTTGTTTTGTCCTCTTGTTTTCTGCAAGTTTTCCGCCGGAGAATCGCCTTTTTTTTTCTATCCGTTCTTCTATTGTTTTTTCTTCTTCTGTTTTTCGCAATCTTCTCTTTTAGTCGAATAGATTTTCGCATTTTGTTGACTCTTTTTTTACAATTCTCTTTTGTTTCTTTCGAGTTTCTTTTTATTTGCACAAACTTGTCGGTTTTCATTTTTTTTGTCCATCGTGATACTTCTGTATTTTTTTTTTAATTCATTTATGCTCTCGAATTGGTTTTTTGTTTATTTTTAGCAATTTGATTTTTCACATTTTGTTAACGGACGCTTTTTTACAGTTTGTTTACAGTTAAAATAGCGACATCTTACGATCGCTTTTTGACCTGACATTGCAGTAGCATAGACAAATTGCAACGGGATTTGCTCCTAATAAGTCCCCCATGCAAGGCGGCCATGCTTGCTGTCAAAGCATATTTAAAGATTTAGAAATTTTTTTTTGTGCAAATCGTTCTTGATTGCAGTGAATAAATTGGGTAAGTCGTTTTTGTTTTCAGTGGGAATGTCGAGCTATGTCTCTGCTGAAGAAGCCCCAAGCAGGGCTGAAACAGCTGTACAGAGGCTGCTCGAGGTTTTCACTGCAATCAAGAACGATTTGCACAAAAAAAAAATTTTCTAAGTTTGTTTACAGTCTTTTGTTTTCTACTAGTTTTTTTTTAATTTTGCTTCTGGCGATTCATTTGTTTTTTGTTCATTTTAATCATCAATTTTCTTGTGTTTTCTTTTCCGTTTTTTATTTATGCTTTCCTACTACGGATTTCTTTTTTTCTTTTCTTATCAAATTGATTTTTCACATTTTGTTGGCGCTTTTTTGCAGTTCATCGTTTTTTAATTGTTTTGTGTCCATCACAGTTGTTTTTCTTTTGTTTTATGCGCTGCATTTCGACATTCATTTTTTATAATAACTTTTTTTTCAGGGTTTTACGAATTTTTTGGTTCTCTGGAAAGCTCTCGATTTTTCGTTCGGCTTGGTGTTGTCGATCGTCTTTTTTTTTCTCTCTCTCCTCGTGCCTTATATTTCGTTGCTGTTTCTTTCATTTCTCTTTTGTTTCTGATTTTTTTTGCTGGTTAATTTGTTTTAGTTTTTTAATTTTCTTTTGGTCCTTTGTGCTCCTATTTTTAGCGTAAGCAAAAAAGCATTTTTCTCCTTGACAGGTGTGGTTAAATTAATTACATCTGTATGATCAATTAATGATTCGTTTTTGTTTCTTATCACCGTACTTCTAAACCGAAATTTTTAAGTCGGTAGCATTTTATGTTGTTTCATTATTATTATTATTTTTTATTCCTGCTAATATTTGAAATAATGTAATGCTGCTTTACACGCTGATAATTTTTGTGTAAATTTTGGAAAAGCGACAGAGACAGGCTATCATAGTGAATGGTTATTGGTTAATTCGACACTTCCCTGTCATTATTTTACAAATTTTGTGCAAGAAATATCACCGCGTATACGAGCACAAAACAATTGAATCGATGAGTGCATAGTAATGTTCAGTCCAAATTTACTGCGTTGAGTAAACAACAAATAACTTTCTCTAGATTTTTATTTTAAAAACCTATTGGCTTCAGGAGGCTTCAGATATCCTTATCTGAAAGAATTTGAAACAAATAATTCACTTAACATAAAAATCTAGAAAGTTATTTGTTGTTTACTCAACGCAGTAAATTTGGACTGAACACGATTATGCACTCATCGATTCAATTAAATGATCGGA
The DNA here is from genome assembly GCA_036172665.1 of Prosopocoilus inquinatus. Taxonomy (NCBI): domain Eukaryota; kingdom Metazoa; phylum Arthropoda; class Insecta; order Coleoptera; family Lucanidae; genus Prosopocoilus; species Prosopocoilus inquinatus. The sequence goes on along the minus strand of CM069871.1, from coordinate 6,842,139 downwards.
GTATTTTTGGACACTTTGGTGTTTGACGTAATTGGGCTTCTTTTTTTCATATGTTTGGCTATAGTTTTCAAGAAAAATCTAGCAACCCTGTGCAAAACGATGATCAGAAGTAGATTAAAATCTTCAATTGTTTGACGTAATTGGGCTTCTTTTTTTTCGTATGTTTGACTATAGTTTTCAAGAAAAATCAAACAACTCTGTGCAAAACGACGATCAGAAGTAGATTAAAATCTCCAATTGAGTGTGTAGGCCCTCAAACAGTGTTAGTTCAGGGCCTTCAAATTTAAAGATCCGCCCCTGCCTTAATAAGTAAATCGAAACCGACATAAAAAGAACTACGACTGTACGTAATTTCTTGTTAAACCAAAGAAGAAATTTGAAACTGGAGAGAAGATTTACTCGGGTCTTAGTGACTTTCACGTTAAATTTCAATTTTCTCGGGCAAATTAATACAAAACAGTCTTCGGTTATTTATTTCCGTGAGAAATGCGCCCGGTCCTTTCTAAACGTCAAATAAATTCTCGAAATGCTCCGGGGCTGTTTCGGTGATACGACAAACCTATTTATCGGAATAATTTGATTAAATTCCTCACCGCTGCGCCGGAAATGGATTTGCTTGCGCTGGATCAGGGAAAATTTTCATAACCGCCTGAGAAAATGCATTTCAATTAAGCCGGGAAAGAAGGTTCCTTCGTTAGAAAGATACAAAAATTTATTTCGCACGTTATTAAACTCCTTCATTCTTTTTCGTTACAAAAAAAAAAAAAACGTCATTTTTGTTTAATACATACAAAGAGCAATATCGTATGTACGAGAAGATTTTTTTCCCAAAAAAAATTTCCCTGGAAATTAAACAGCGCCTCTTGAATAAAAAGGCAGGCGTCGCCTTTTCGAAATAAATTTAATAACGTCGTTGAACAGAATAAAATCATCAAAGGTGCTCCCGCCGCCGCCGCCGGAGCCGTCGATAACTTTGTGAGCAAAGTCTGCATATACATTTCGGCGAGAGTAAAAGAAGTGATAACGCCGGTACAATGGCGCACGAAACCATCAAAACCACATTATTTCGTCCTGGAGCAGAGTGTAAAGTTTCGTGAATAAATTAAACCCCCTCAAACATATAATCAGGCCACACCGTATGCAATTTGGAGACGACGAACCATTCGAAATCAATACGTACCCACCGCCAACCCACCCCCAAACTTGAACGAATTGAATTTTGAATGGCAAATGACACATTTGTCTAATGGAGTGTTATACAGGGTTACAACGAATTAAAGGGCCACTATGGGGATCTCGTATAAACTATAAGAGATACAATTTTGACAAAAAGTTTTACTTTTACACCCTGTAGCTCGGAGTATAAGCGTTTCCCGACAAATGCTTTTTATTAAAACATTGCAAGGAATTATACCCTGAAGTTACGGACCGTACTTAGGCAACACCTTGTATAACTAAATACAGGGTTACAGCTAATTAAAGGGCCTGTACGGGAATCTCGTAAACTATAAGAGATACAAAGATGGTTAATGTATAGAAAAGTCGCGCCATCTTGAGGTCTAAAAAAATATGCAAAAAAATCTTTTCTATTTTCGTTCGCTTTTGAAATATCTTCAAAAAACTGAACATTCTCATTTTCGAAAATCTCGAATATCTTCTTTATTTCTTAAGATAAAATCATAAAATTCGACGTTTTTACAATAAATTCGATGGACAATCTAATGCAGTTCGAAGAAATAGGTTAGATTTGACAGTTTCGTAGATGCGACTGACAGTTGACAGTCGTATCTAAGAAACTGTTCTTTTCTTATGGACGCCACCTTAGATATTCATAGCACGTGATGCAGAAATAATTTTTGAATACGATCGTATGAACATTTACGCTTTTGTTTTGAAACAAATATTAAGTTACTAAGAATTTTTGTTAAAGAGTAATTTTTTGTATGTAAAAATGTAAATAAGTACCATAATTGAGTAAGATTTATTATTTTAATAATAATTTTAGTTCACCCGCCTACTAGATATTTTTTTTTTCAAAATCTTTTATAGTATCTTGATGTTTTGTTTTAAAACAAAAGCGTAAGTGTGTCGTATGGTCGTATTCAGATTTTGTTTTTGTATCATGTGGTATGAATACCCAAGGTAGCGTCCATAAGAAAAAAGACAGTTGGCGGTCGTATCTGCGAAACTTCTATCCGTCACAGTGAAGCAAATAAAGTCAGTTTTCTTCTGTCTTCGAAAGCTTAATCTAATTCACTAAAAACTGAATCAATTCTGTAGTTCTATTGATCAAATATTGCAAAAATCTCGTTAATATGCCCAATGGAATTTATCACGTAACGTGACGTAACGAGTTACCCTCCCCTCTGAAAAATATACTTCTGTCATTTGTCAGTAATACAAAAGAAACTTGGGATTTGCAAAACCAGGGTTGCCAGATTGAGCGAAATTCCGCCATTTGGACTATATTTTAGACATAGATGGCGTTTAAAAATTTTATATTGCGCCTCTTTTGCTAATTTTGTTGTTGTCTTCACGTAAAACACTCAACGGAATTCTATATTCTAATATAATCCGGGGAACAAAGGTACATTTTCTTTTGTTTTTTATTCATTTCATATTTTTTTTCATATTTTTTGATTTCTCTTTTGTTTATTTTAAGGAATTGATGTATTGCATTTTATTCACGTGTATTCGTTTGTTCTGTTTTGTCCTTTTGTTTTCTGCAAGTTTTCCGCCGGAGAACTGCCGTGTTTTCTATTCGTTCTTCTATTAATAATAATGTTTATTGGTGATGGTCATTCAAGAGAATTTTCACACGTCACAGATTTAACAAATTAAAATATAACATTAATAGTAATATTGTCGAATGCAATAGGCAGAGAATATAAATAAAAGTAAAAGATGTACATATAAATAAAATATACATTTATATACTTATAAATAAACGGTTATTGACGATTTGAGGGTTATCTGACGGGGAGACTAGTTAAATCACAAAAATCATTTTCAAGAAACTCTTGGATATTATAGAATGCTTTTTCCAGCAGGTAGTTTTTTATCACCTTCTTAAATTCTGATAATTCTAAATTTACGATATGTGTGGGTAACACATTAAATAATTTTATTCCAAAGTAGTTAATGCCATCCCTAGCTCTTTGAGTTCTATTGTATTTAATTAATAGTTCGTTTTTATTACGAGTGTTATAAGTGTGATAATCGTCATTCCTCTTATAGTGAAATATATTAGTTTTTACGTGTAATAAACAAGTTAGTATGTAGATCGAGGTGAAAGTTAAAAGTTTGAATTCAATAAATTTAGACTTACAGCAATCTGTAAAACTCAAGCCCGCCATTATCCTTATGCACCTCCTCTGAACACGAAAGACCTGCGAAGCATGGGAAGAGCCTCCCCAACACAAAACCGCGTACGACATGTGAGAGTGAAAGCAAGCGTAATATGTCTTTATCAGGGTTGCGAATGGTACAATGCTGATTAAATTTCTTATCATGAAAATACCTGTGTTCAGTTTCTTACAGAGTTTACTGATATGCTCAGCCCAAGTTAATTTGGTATCCAAGCAAACCCCGAGGTATTTAACGGGCTCGCGGTAGTTATCCAAAGGTCGAAGTGTAAAGAGCAAATTTTGGGTTTTAGTGTCATTTAGCACCAAAGAATTAGAATGAAACCATTCCACCACATTCTTGTGTGTCTCTCTTACTAAAGTATGCAGATCATGTAAATTGTGATCTCTGTTTATGGTGCAGGTGTCATCAGCGAATAAAACTATTTTACTGTTTCCTGTAACTCGCAAGGGTAAATCGTTCATAAAGAATGAATGTTTTTTTCTTCTGTTTTTCGCAATCTTCTCTTTTAATCGAATAGATTTTCGCATTTTATTGACCCTTTTTTACAGTTCTCTTTTGTTTCTTACGAGTTTGTTTTTATTTGCAAAAACTTATCGATTTTCATTTTTTTTTTTGATACATGATACTTGTGTACTTTTTTTTGAATTCATTGATGCCCTCGTATTGGTTTTTTGTTTATTTTTAGCAATTTGATTTTTCACATTTTGTTGACCGACGCTTTTTTACAGTTTACAGTTTTCTACTAGTTTTTAATTTTTCTTCTGGCGATTCATTTGTTTTTTGTTAATTTGTTCATCAATGTTCTTGTGTTTTCTTTCCTGTTCTTTATGCTTCCCTACTACGGATTTCTTTTTTGCTTTTCTTATCTAATGGATTTTCCACATTTTGTTGTCGCTTTTTTGTAGTTCATCGTTTTTCATTGTTTTGTGTCCATCACAGTTGTTTTTTTTTTGTTTTATCCGCTGTATTTCGACTTTTTTTTTATTAAATTCGGTGTTTTTACAATAAATTCGATGGACGGAACTACAGAACTACAGACTGTTTAAAAAGGCAACAAAGCAATTCTTATTGGATAAAGCATTCTATACTGTCAAAGAATTTTTATATTGTTATTGATTTAACCTATATTTAGCAGTGACATTGTTGCCCTTTACTCAACTTCACTAATTTTTTGTTTTTTTTCTATATGTTTGTATGTCAGTGATCAAGTTTGTTCTATATTTTTACTTGTTTGCGTTATTGACTAAACTTTTGATGTTCTGCATTTTAATGTAATTTATTTTGACGTATCACATCTAATATCTTTAGCTATATGAATAAATGATTTGATTTGATTTGATTTGACAACCTAATGCATTTCGAAGAAATAGGTTAGGTTTGACAGTATCGTAGATACGACTGTCAACTGTTTCTTTTCTTGTGGACGCCACCTTAGATATTCATAGCACGTGATGCAGAAATAATTTTTGAATACGACGATATGAAGATTCACGCTTTTGTTTTGAAACAAAATAATAGGTTACTAATAATTTTTGTCAAAAAGTAATTCTTTTCATGTAAAAAAGTAAATAAGTACCATAATTGAGCAAGATTTATTATTTTAATGATTATCTTAGTTCTGAATGTTTACACGCATCCGCCTACTAGATATTTTTTTTCAAAATCTTTTGTAGTATTTTGATATTTTGTTTTAAAACAAAAGTAACGAGTGTTCAATTAAAAAGACGGTCTAGATAGCCATGAATTTATTCTGAACGTCTAGCGTAGGGTTCTTCATACGATTAGCGTGAAGCGTCACTTGCATTTCTAACCTCACTTTAACTCAAAGAAGACATTTCAAAAAGAAACGCTTATTACGGAATATTTATATTAAGTATAAATATTAGAAGAAAATTTGTAGGAGCAGCTTCGAGTTTTGTCGGTTAGATTAACCGTCAACTTGTCAAAGTTGACATTCAAATGATGTTAATCACGACATGCGTTCCTGACAACAATAGCCTGCTACAGTCTACTTGACCGTTTTTTTTTTTTGAACACTCGTTATATGTGTATCATATGGTTAGATTTAGATTTTATTTTCGTATCACTCGTACCCAAGAGTACGTCATATGGTCGTATTCAGATTTTGTTTTTGTATCACGTGGTATGAATACTCAAGGTAGCGTCCATAAGAGAAAAGACAGTTGACAGTCGTACCTGCGAAACAGTCAATCCCAACTCATTTCTTAGGACTCTTTTAGATTGCTCATCGAATTTAACATAAAAATATCGAATTTCATGATTCGATTTTAATAAATAAAGAAGATATTCGAGATTTTCTAAAATTCGAATTTTCAGTTTTTTGAAGATAGTTCAGAAACGAATGGGGGTAGAAAGAGTTTTTTGAATATCCTGATAGGTTCCAAAATAGCGCAACTTTTTTTTGTAATTTAACCATCTTTGCATCTCTTATAGTTTACGAGATCCCCATTGGTGGCCCTTTAATTAGTTGTAACCCTGTATAACACTCCATAATTCATTCAATAATCAATTTTTGCCTCTAGGTGGAGATGAATTCGTGATTGTTTGAACCACAAAAGAACCCAATGAACTTAGTTAATTAAAAATAATAAAACATACGGGAATGTTCCAAAAAAAAAGGAAATTCCAACAGAATTTTATTGGAAGAAAACTTGCAACACCCTGTAGTTTAATCGATAAATCTTTGCATTTCGTTGCCCTGGGGCAATCCAACTATAATAATTACTTGTTTATAGGCTGTCATATTCGTGGGACATGATTGTCTGTCATCATTCAGGTCTTGAATCGAACCATAAATGCATGTCATACGACATTATTGTTTATAACGTACGTTGTATATATACGAGGGGGGTACGTGCACATAATGCCTGCCTCGTTAAAGCCGATTTAAATATTCAATAAAACCCGGGGAAGGGGGGGTTGTGACGATGCCTGTGGTATGTCAAAGTGAAAGCCTTTTACGTCCGTTACATTGCACATTCCGAGGTCGTTCCTCGAAATCACTTCCACGTTGCGAGTTATTACGCGTTTTAAAGCCATTCTGATTACAATGACGGCACGCTGTGCGTTATAAAACTGTAATAATGTTGCTTGCTGCTGCGAGTTATGTTAAACGCTCTATGACCCCTGATTAGTAATATAAACAAGTGACGCATTGTTATTGTCCACTCATTTATCGTTATCTTTACTAAATATACAAACTATAGCATATATATTAGGGTCAGAACTTTAGTTTAGTCATATCTGCAGAACTTGTAACCGTTACTCTGCCCATCTGTAACTTTAATAAATGTTTTAAAAAACATTAACGTGTTTATAAAAAACATAATTGGCGCAGTCAGTAGGATAGTGCGGTCGCGAAAAAAGGTGCATCGTGCAAATTAAAATCGCGATTTGGGACTCCAGTTCCTTCAGTACTACCCAAAAGAACCCTGGACGAAGAAACTTCAAGAGAAATACATCGTGTAAGGCTCTGAAGATACCATTCGTCTTCCAATCCATAGAGGAGATCCACAGCTCTGGGCAACGCAGATATCAACCTTTCACAAAATAGACGACTGGCAATTCCCGGATTTGGTGAGACCAAATTTTGAGTATCCCGTCTAAATTTTTCCATTATTTACCTGATTTCTTGTCTTATATGAACAGCAATTCAGTAAATAACTTAGATTTAGATTCTTTAATCGAAACATTTAATAATAGTATTAATCTATCTAAACCAACTGTAATCCAAGCAAAAATGCCAGAAGTAAATTATCAATTATTAAAATTATATGTAGACACAATTCCATCATACAATGGTGACCAAAATTCATTAGAAATTTTCATAGCGTCCTGCGACTATTTGTTCAATGAAATTAGTAACAACGACCCTCAAATAACTTCATATTTAATTAGAGTAGTAATTGGTAAATTAAAAGATCACGCACAAATCTTAATTGGCACTAGGAACGAATTAAATACTTGGCCTTTAATAAAAAATGCTTTAAGAACTAGTTTCGGTGATCAGAGAAATTTAGATTGTCTCGAACAAGACTTAATCACATTAACACCTTCAAAAAATGAACCACCATTAGAATTCGGCAAACGAATACAAATATTACGTAGTAGATTGTCTGCAAAATTAAACTCAATTAGTACAACGGAAATACCACAAGCCACAAAATTAGTATATTCTAAACAATATGACAATCTAGCATTAAAAACCTTCCTTCGTGGTTTATCGGGTAACTTCCAAAGCATTGTAAGACTAAGAAACCCTATATCACTAGAAAATGCAATGGCCTATGTAATAGAAGAAGAGAACTTTATGTATACTCAAAATCTTCCTAATATATTACATAATAATAAAAGCTCTTCTAACCAAATCAAAACGCAACCTCAAATGTTACCTAAGACGTTCAACTCATTTCCACAATATTCACACGTACCTACATCATTTAATCAATATCCTCAAAGATCTAACATGCAAATTCATCAAACACCTCTTACACAATGGCCACGAAATTTCTATAACCAAAATCCAAGACCCTGGACTTCTAACCAATTCCCTAGTCAACCTATTGACGTGAGACCAAGAGTAGTTCAACAAAAACAATTTACTAACTCTCAAGTTTTTGGTACTCCGAAAAATGTCTTTAAACCAACAGGACAAATCCCAACAAACAAACCGGAACCAATGTCAACCACATCCAGAATCCCAACAATTAGACAACATAATAATTATAATAATTATTTTAAAAACACTATACCAACATCAAGAAATTTTATTTCAGAGGAATTAAATCTCATGGAAAATAATTACTGTAATCACGAGCATACAGAAACGTACCCTGATCCTTCTTTAAACATCCCTGATCATTACGATAACAATATTTGCAATGAGCAAAACTATGAACTTAACAATGTAAATAATGAGACTGACGAAGAGATTAATGACGAATCCCAAATAAACAACTTTCAAAATTTTCGGATGACTCACTCAACAGAAGACGCGACGTAATTTACGAAATCAACAACACGACTTGTGATAATTCACTACCGTATATTAAAATTCAGAATCCACCTATTAAATTACTTATTGATACCGGATGTTATAAATCTATTATCAGACCTTCTATTGCAGAAAAATACTTCCCAAATAAAATCTCTCAAGAAACATCAATAATTAAAACACCCATAGGAGAAAAGAAAATTAAATTTAAAGCTCACATTCCAGCATTTAAAGAATTAGCAACTGACAAAGTAATTACTTTTATTCTTTTTGATTTTCATGATTTCTACGATGGCATATTAGGATTAGAAGACCTCAGAAACCTAGGAATATCAATTAATCTTGCAGAGAAGAATTTAAGTAACAGTAATACAATCATTCCTTTCTACTACAGATTGCCTAAAGAAAACTCTTTTACAATTAGTGTTAACACCCACGAAATTTTAAAAACTAAAATTCCTGTAAATTCATTGTCACGCCTTGAAACAAACGCTATAGAAGATATTGACGAAACTCTCTCTACAATTGGAAACCCTGGTGACGCGATTGAGACTATCAACCTCTATCTCAATAACCCCGAATTAATAACCGTACCAGATAGTCCTTCTCTCCACTCTGTTCTAGGTGACGTTTCTTCCAAAACTCCTAAAGTTAACATAGTTTCTGATATTCAACTGAAACCTCCACAATTGGAACTATCAGACAATGAAACGATACATTCATCTCTAGAAAACCCTGTATTAGAAATTCAAATATCTGAAAAATCTTTGAATCAATTTAAAAATCAGATCATTATTCACGGATCAAACGACATTTTACAGCCTAAAGCAGAAAGAAAAATGTTTTTTAACAAGTCTCGCCTAATAATCTCAATTCCACTAAATGATTTCGAAACGAAATTAATAGATGTTATAAAAACCTACTGTCAACCAAAACAAACGTATGCAGTATACTCAAAAAATCCAAGTATAGCAATCTTGTTTACCAACACAGTACAAAATCTTTTAACAAATTCATCTTTCAAATTCATTAGAACCAACGTAATCCTCCAAGATATAATCGATCTTGATGAACAAAAATTAAAGTTGGAATACCACCATAACGGTAAAACTTGCCACAAAGGAATAAATGAAATGAAAACATCCTTAAGTAGGAACTACTACTGGCCCGATATGATTAAAGACATCACGAACTTTGTTAATAATTGCAAAATCTGTCAAATGGCAAAATACGATAGAAATCCACCCGTAATAAAATTTAATCTTACACCTACAGCCAGTAGACCGTTCGAACATATACACGCAGATACATTCAAAATATTAAACCATTCATATTTTACTATACTAGATTCCTTCTCGCGATATGGTCAAGCATACCCCATCCAATCAAATTCATCATTAAATATAATTGACAACACTTTAACTTTCATGACACATCATGGACTCCCTTATAGAATTACTGTCGATCGTGGAAGTGAATTTAAAAATAACAATTTTGAAGATCTTTGTAAATTACATAAAATAGAACTTCACTACACCACTTCAAAGAACTCAAATAGTAATTCCCCAGTTGAACGATTTCATTCCACAATTGCTGAAGAAATTCGATGTTTGAAATTGGAAAAACCTAATGAAAACACTAACACTTTAATGAAATACGCTATCTTCAGTTACAACAACACTATTCATTCTGTCACAGGTCATACACCATTCGAAGTAGTTAAAGGACACATCCATTCAGACGATCCCTTTGAATTATCTGATGAAAAAATTATCTCTAACTATGTACAAAACCACAAAGAAAAAACAAAGTCATTATACGACAGAATTAAACAAAAAAATAACGATAGGAAAGAATCCGTAATAAAAAAACTCAATGAAAAGAGACAAGAACCAGAGTCATATCAAAACAAAGAATATGCATACATTAAAACAAAAGAAAGAAATAAAGCTAAACCAAAATTTACACAAACAAAAATTGTAGTAGATGAAGGTGAAAAATTAAGAACAAAATTAGGCATCTATCATAAATCAACTATCAAAAAACCTAAGAAAACCTATAAAAAATCTTTGTTACAGGAATCACAGGAAAATGATTCTGATAACGACCCTATCCCTAATACAGCTAACGATAATGACAGCCACAGCAAATGACGACATAGAAATCACTACCATAAATTCCCACATCCTTCCGTTCCACCTTGGTCCATGTAGAATCATAGAAACCAAGCATACCTTTGTCCATTATGTAGAAATTAAACCATTAATTGAGTTACTAAATAACAACATTGATTATTTCAAAACTATTAACGATACTATTTATAATTCACCATCACTTAGAACACTAACGTATACTAATGTCCTAAAAAATACCTTGACACATGTCCACTATCTTATCTCAGAGGCAGAATATAAACTAAACAATCTTATGCCACAGGTAAGAAATAAAAGAGGACTATTGAACATCGTAGGAAAAACGTCTAAATTCTTATTTGGAACATTAGACTCAGACGATGAAGAAAACTTTAATAATGCTTTAGAAATTCTATCACGTAACCAAAATGCATTAGAAAATCAAATGCAATACCAAATGTCCCTGACCAAAAGATTAATAGAAAACTATAATCATTCTATCAGCACTCTTAAGAAAAATCAAGAACTAATAGAACAGAGACTTAATTACTTTCAAGACAATGTACAAAAAATAATTAATGACATTTCTGCATTTATAAGGGCTCAAAATACTCTTGATCAAGTCTTACTAAATTGCCAAAACTTATTAAGATTTCTAGACAATTTGGAAAACGCAGTGGTTTTTGCTAGATTAAATACCTTACATAACTCTGTCATATCATTTGAAGACATGAACAATATGATAGATACATTAGTTAAACTTTACGAAGAAAATAAAATTCTTAAATTCAAAAACATTCATTCTTATTACAATTTAGCTAACTCAAAGGTGACTGTTCATAATGACAAAGTAATCTTCCTTATGCATATTCCTGTCTTCAGTCCTATACAATTTGAATATTACCATATATTTCCTGTTCCTCAAAATAATTTTACCCTTGTACCAAAAAGTCCTTACCTGATACTCAATAACCAAGGCCATCAATATGAAGATGAAGAATGTCCAACGATTGAAAATACCTACATCTGTAATAATAGACCCTTTATAAAAGAGGAAGACTGTGTGACATCCATCATTCAGAATATCAAGACTACTAAATGTCAATTGACTCCCATATCTACGAGTAATACCATTTATGAACAAATCAACAAGAACTACATAATAATTGTACCTGCCAAATTGCCAATAAAATTACAGAAAAAATGTAAAACTACTGGATACAACATAATAGAAAAACCAAGCCTCGTCAAAATCCCTTTCCATTGTCAAGTAATGGACGGAAGCTTCAAAATCATCAATGAAGAAAAAATCATTCAAGGAGAACCCTTCATTCTACCTAAAATGAAAACAGAGGAAATACAAGAACTCCCAAATCTAGAACACCTGCACTTAGAGGACTTGAACCTGGATGACATCTCGAAGTTACAACGACAATCCAGTATGCAGCCAACTTCTAGAACCAGAGAATGGCACCCCCTGAAGATTTCCTTCTTTTTGAGCAACCTAGTTTTAATAATAATATGCTTTGTTTTCGTGTTCATCATACTCAAATATAGAAAGACCCAAAAACAATCAAAAGTAAGAAAAAGCGATAAATCAGAGGAAGCGAGGGATGAAAATAATACTTCACTATTATTTTCCAATTTAAAAAGGGAGGAGTTATGTTAAACGCTCTATGACCCCTGATTAGTAATATAAACAAGTGACGCATTGTTATTGTCCACTCATTTATCGTTATCTTTACTAAATATACAAACTATAGCATATATATTAGAACAACTCCTGTAAGCCCACCTACAGTAAATAGGAAAACAAATCCAAGGGCTAGGGTCAGAACTTTAGTTTAGTCATATCTGCAGAACTTGTAACCGTTACTCTGCCCATCTGTAACTTTAATAAATGTTTTAAAAAACATTAACGTGTTTATAAAAAACATAATTTGCGGACCAACAAATTCAGCTTTGGCTTTCGCCGTTTTTACGAGACGAATATTAAACGTAGCTTCGGGCTGGGCCGGGGGAGGGGAAAAACGGGAAGCTTTTATGCATGTAATCACAATCAAGGTATATAGGTATGTAGCTACGGCGAAAATTAATTCTTTTTAATTACGAAACGTTGATTGTTGAGTTTGTTAGAAAATTAATTACACCCCGTATAACATAAATTGAACCCCACAACGTAAGGATAACTAATAGAAGCATCTCTGCGACGACGCCGACGTCGTCGTTCATTAACGTCGAGAACTTCGTTGCACAGTTGCAAGTTGCAAGCAAGCTTCCCTTTGTATGGGAGGATGCAGGGCAGTTTCAGGAAAAATTTCAAGGCACCGATTAATAAAGTTTGCTGTACACTTACATCAAGTGATTATCGTCTACCTGATAAGCCTCTTAAAGAAGTAATCCCCTGGAAACTCGAAAGCTCTGAGCTTGCGGGTGGTATGATCGGTTCTTGTATTAATAAGATAGTATCAAACTTTAATTTTGAGCCAAAAAGAAAAGAAGTTTCTTTTTATAAAAACAAAACGCCCCGCCCTATTCATTCCAACCGCACACGAAAAAGAAATTTTTGCCCTTAGACCTCATTTTCTTCCAAAAAAATTTTTTGCTGGCGTTTCGTTGTTTTTTGGTCAACCCCCGTATATTCTGCTATTTGTAATTCAATAATTAGCCGTAATTTAAGTCGTGATGAGTGAAAACCACTTCGTCATCGTGCATTGCAGAGATGGAAAGGGGGGGCCTCAATATTATTTTAGTAAAAAAATTAATTAACAAAAAAGGGGGATGCAGAAAATACCTGGGCTAATTCAAGCAGAGTGTCGGACGTTGTCTGAACAACAACAAGAACAAAAAGGCAAAACAACTTCCTCGAGGTGGCAAGAAGACAGATTAAGTGATTTAATAACAACAGAGTTAGGAAAGGCTAATCTTCATTATACCATTAAAATTATGTGCATGCGTCGACCTCGACTGCACGTGGAATCCCTTGGATAGCTATTTCGGCTTAATTGGTGTCTCATCAGAAACAAAGTAGTTACTTTTGGTTGGCAGGACGTAATATACTAATTGCCGATATAATTGAGAGGAGTTTGGCTCAGAATTTTACGTGTATCGGTGCTCACTACAAGCAAACTCCAGTGGAATTAGACGAAGTTAATGATGGCCCAATGGGGTCGTTCATGGCCGACATAAAAAAAAAATAAAATAGCCAAACGTGCAATGCAATTAATAGATGAAAAGGCAAAAGAAACAAGCGAACTTGAGTTGAACAACAAATAAAGAATGGTAACAAAAAATAAGAAGAAATTAAGAAAAACGATAACAACCCAACTGAATGATGTCGACGGAGGTCAAAGAATTGAAGAACCGAATGATGTCGACGGAGGTCAAAGAATTGAAGAACCGACTGGAACGATGAAAAGAAGTAATCGAAAGAAGGTAGAAGACAAAGAATCAAGGTCAAGTCAGAAGGTTTAACAAAAAAAAAAGAAACAGATGATATTGGAAAAAAGAAGAGGACAATTGAAAGAGTAAGAAACTTAGTGTTGCCAACGCGTTCGAGATGAATTCCCCATCACGCTCAAAAAAATTCTCTTTTTTGCCCCCGAATAAAAAAAAACTCCTAATTATTCCTTCACTAGTGAAAATAAGACTTTTACAAATAAGTTAATACTGAGAAAAATAACAAGATAAAAAAAATTGCAACAATTTTAATAACAGGAATATTAAACATGAAATGCACACAGTGAATACAGGGTGTCCCGGATTGAGTAGGTTACATGGGTATCTTTCTTATTAACGAAGATAGAGATTTGGTTAAATGGGTAGTGTTTTTCAATTTTATGTGCTGATTCAGATTCGGTAGAAAAAATTCCGAATAGTTCCAATATTATCGCAGAAAACGTGAAAATCTCTAAATTCTAATAATTTCCTAATTATAAGAAATATGAGAAAAAAGCTTGATGTATAAGTTACTCAATTTGATAAAATACAGCTGACAGTTAAGTCAAAATAAAATTCAAGATGACGGTTTTCAAGATATTGTTAGCAACTTTCTTTATTTATTTATTTAAAGGAACGCCTCATTTGGATTTGGATCCACTGAATCTGGGACCCCCTGTATAAAAGAAAACATCAACATTTATTAGCCATTTTCCTCTAAACTGTCTTGTAAAGTCTAACAGCACAAGGTCAATCAATCGTTTATTAATGTAATCGTATTTAATGCCCAAATCTAACAGTCTGATTGAACCAAACCAGAAGACATTGCGAACTATTTTTTTTTTGCAAATAGGACAGTCTTTCCCCCTCAATTTTTTTTTCATTTTTCTCTCAATTGCTCTTTGGACGCAAATTTTCTAATTCCTTTCCCACGAAAGGGAAATTGGGAACACTGGATGGGGTTAACCAGAAAAAGTGGTTTGCAAAGAAAACAGCAGGAATCGAGTTCTATGCCATGAATGATGGAAGAAGTTAGAAAGAAAATTGACAGTTTGAAGTTGTTGGTTTCTAACTTTTGCCTTCCAACTTGTAAATCAAGAAGTGTTCACGCCACGAAAATGAATGATACACCACAGATAGTAGGAAAATTACTTTTTGCAACGAAGAAAAAGCAAATTGGTACTTCTTAGCTTCTGAAATCCATCCAAAAAAGAGGAAATAGTTGAGGAAAAAAAGCACGAATCTCAGGAACTCTTTTATATCATCGCCGAAAATGATAGGGAGTTGAAAAAGGGCAAGAAGAAAATTAGATTCGATCGAGATTCAGAAACGAAGGAGACAAATTGGTATTTCTTAGCTTCCAACCCAGAAACAAAAAGAGTATCCATGTCCAAGGAGATAGAAGAATCGATGCCAAAAAATTAATTAATTAACCCACATCCCTGTGATAGAAAACTATGAGGAATAGATATACCTAACCTTTCATATTCACTCATTTATGTCGGTGTGTATAATTACACGAGACTTCTGTGTTTGTTTAAGTTTGCTCAGTGCTAACTAACCCGATGTCAATACCTAATGTTATCTGCAGCTTATTGGCTGCCATGTCACGGTTGATTAGTTTGAACATTGAATGTGATCATTGAATCCATAGGCGTACCGAAGTGCAATCTCAAGTTCCGCTTTGATCTTCGAACCGGATAGAAACAGGGACGGATCTGAACATTTAGACATTCTTCTGAAATTACGACGTGTTTTAACGTACGCGCACAAAAACAGGCTTAATTAATTAATTAATTAGGAAACGCTGCTGCGCCAGTGGTTGTTGCCTGCCTGCCTACCTACCCCCTGGCTGTTATTATTAACTTGCGTTTACCTGCGCTAAATTAAACATTTCTTCAAGGACGCGGAGAGCGAAAACTCCGTGCTAATTTGCAGCTGCCACCGAGCTCCGCAAACTATTTATGTCATTAATTTAAGGGGAGACCTATCAGGAGGCGACGTTCGAAGTTACTGTACGGGAAACTCCGTGCCTGAGAACCTGCAGATAATCTCTGTCCTCGAGTTATTAAGGGAGTTACTGAACGAAATTTCTCATTAGGGAATTAATTGTTTGGTTTGCCTGATGGTCGTAGGTGATTTTGCCCCAAAATATTCAGCTAACACTGTACAGAGCGTGCGTTGTGTACAGTTTATATAAAAATTAAAAAGAAATGTATTTTGAGTTAAGTACAAACATACTTTGAATAACTGTTACATCCTGGCGAATAGGCCACCGGTAAAGCAGAGAGGAATGATCTGCATCGCATATTCCGAAGGTTCGGAGAGATCTATCTATAAAAGTAGAACGAGCACGAAATTTCCTTAATCTCTCAGTATTGTGGCGCGCCACTCAGCTCACTACGTCACATTGAAGGCGTCAAGAAGTCGGTTCGTTATTGTGCGTCATCGGCCGCCGCGCCGCCGGGCTGTCTATACCGAACCAACTCGACTTTTCCAGCATCTTCGAAGATGGAACAAACGAGAAGCCAGCGTAGAATATAAAATCGGCCGGGGTTGACTCAGGAGCTAGTCGAGTTCTAATTAGCGATCGTCGAAGTTAGATTTAGTGTATAAAATAAATTGTTACAAATAAATTAGATGGTAATCCTTATTAAATTACGGTTCAGTTTGTTTTATTCGATTAAATTAATTGATTTAAACCCTAGAAACGTAACAGTATATATTTTCTTGAAATTATTATAGTTTAGTCTCATGCGTTCTGCCTTGATTTTTTTGCCATTTTGCAAAACAAGTGCAAACTAAAGGAAACTTGACGCAGAATTGTGCATGTACGCCATGTGCTCATTATTTAAACTAAAACATGAAGTAAACGCCACCTAGGGGGCAGGTAGGATAACTGGTGAAACTGTTCACAGAATTTGTTCCTATTAAAGTTTAAAACTACATAATAAAATGACATTTCACCGGCGCCATCTGTTCTTGCCATATTGAACTATCGTTGCGCGCCGTACTGTAATGCAAAGTTATAAAAAAAAAACTCGTGAGTCAGCGCCTCGTAGAGTTGAAACTGAATTAGCAAGCTCGTGTCAAACAAAAAGAGGCTTTTTGAATATTAAAATTTAATGAGAAAAAATTGCCAGCCCTCACGGTGATTAAATGAAATTCCACTGGCGGCATCTGTGGTTGATTCTCTGAACTAATACGCAAGCGTCAAATTTAAAATCACTCACTTGAGAACAAAGCTGGCATAAAATAATAAAGCACAAGACGATTGAATTTTCGTCTGGTGGAAACTGTCCACAGATTTGTTTTACTTAATGCTATTTAAAATTAATAAAATCAATTTCGCTAGCGTCATCTATGTTTGCCTTAATGAACTATCGCTACGCGTCGTGCCATTTAAGATTGTCATTAAAAAAAAATGAAAATAACAATGAGGAAGTGCAAATTTGACAAAGAACTTCGCACGCAACTACGCCATTTAAAGAAAACTGACCTGTGATATGTAAAGATACTTCCATATTAAAATTTAGTATATATATTAAGTATAAAAGTATAATGAAATGAAATTCCAGTGGCGGCGGAATCTGTGCTTGCCTATGTAAGAGTTGAATTTAAAATCATTTTTTTATGAAACTTCGTATAACCAGGGCCCCCGCAGGCGCCATCTTTAAGGGGCGGCAATTAGCCTATTGGCCACTGTTATTTTTTTCATTAAAAAAAAATTAAAATTATTCGAAAAAACTATCTACAAGTCTGAACTGTTTTCATGAAGTCGTCAACTTCACGGCGACTAAACTAGAACAGTTAACTGAGGCAATCAAAAGTAGAAAATCTTTGTAATTTTCGTGTGCTAAATTTTTCATAAAAAGTTTAATGTAGTTAGTAAAAAAAAAATAAATTATATAAGCTGTTAGTTTCGTTAAAAAAAACAAATTACTTTTTACTTTGTAAGTTTTCGGAAACTTAAGTTCATTTTGCTTTCTGTGATTTTGTTTCTTTTTTTCTAATATTATTAACAATCTGGATTCATCTACTTGCATTCTGGAGGGGTCTGAACAGGTGCCTCCTTAGTCAGAAAGCGCTTCGTTTTTGAGGGCTCGCAGCAGTTAGGTACTTGAAAGAAGTGAAGGAAAATGTTTTCAAAATAAAGGAAAATGTTTTCAAAATGAAGGAAAATATTTGAAGAATGAATGAAAACGTTTAACAAAAATTCCCTAATGTTTCAATTTTTTAAAATTTTTTTGTTTTGCCTATTTTTTGCTTTGTCTATTTTTTGTTTCTCTTAATTTATTTTAAAATTAATGGGAGTTCTGATGAAGCTTTCGACCTCACGGCAAGACGTCGACTAAAATAGAACAGTTAAATGCGGCAATTAAAAGTAGAAAAGTTTTGTGTGCCAAATTTTTCATAAAAAAATTAATGTACTTAATAATTTTGTTAGGTAAAAAAATAAATTATGTATGCTGTTACGGTTTCCTCCTTAGTAAGATGAGATGATTGGGTTACTAGTTTTTGGGGGCTCGCAGCAGACGGGAAATTGAAAAAAAAGGAAAATGTTTGTAAAATGAAGGAAAATGTTTAACAAAAATTCCCTAATGTTTTTTTTATTTTTCTGTGTTTTCCATTTTTTGTTTCTTTTAATTTCTTTTAATAATTTTGATAATTCACCGTTTTTGTGTGCCCCAACTCAGAGGGCGCCAAAATATGGAGTCGCACGCGATCGGATTTTGACCTCGCGGGGGTCCTGCGTATAACTAAACATAATAAAAATAAATAAAAATAAACTATAATATTTAAAATTAATGACATGAAGTTTCGCAGGCGCCGCCTACGTTTGCTTTCCTGAGCGCCAGATTTAAAACCATTCGCAAATATATTTTCTGTAATTTAATTTAATCTAATTTCGCATTAAATAATAAATTTTAAAAAAAATAGTTGATGTTGATTTGCACACGTGTATCAGTGCGCAACGCTTAAAGCGAAAAGTGAATTAACGCCCTCTACTGTTGAAACCGACAGTTGTCATGCGCAAAAGGGGAACAAACCTCCCCTGTTTGCATTTGCACAAAACCCACGGCCAATTTCAAATATTTTTTGCTAACATAAGTTAGGAAATTATCTATCTGTCACCTGTCACACGTGTGTGAGAGAGACAAGTACGCCCACACTTCTCTTCGCATTAGCTGCTCTCTATTTGACAGTGTTGCCAGAGCGAACCTCTGTAATAAATACATCTTCAGTCTCTTAATAGATTTTTAATTTTTGTTTGTTAGTTAAAATGCAACATCGCACTAGAAAAAAAAATGTCGTCTTTATCGCGCGTGCCATTTTAAATTACGCCTAACAAGCTTTTCACATTTAACTTTAGAGATGGGTTCATAAAACTATATCTTCGAAGAGTACGCACCTTTTTCACTTCTGACAGGTTTTTGTGTTTTACGTTTCGGTATTTTTTTTTTTGAAAAGTGGTGCGTTCTGTACATCATTTCTAAACTTACCTCTTCTGTTTGTTCATAAACCTCAGTATTTATTTATTGTTGAATCCATTTTTTTTCTAATCTGTTGTGTTTGCCCAACGGGGTCCTAAGTCATAGACTTGTCAGGATTTGATTTAATTTTTCGAAATTCTGCGATGAAAAGTTGAAAGCCAACTAAATACACGACGCAGGCTGATGTACTGTTGAAAATGAACTCCATATACGGTTTCTGAACGCAACCCTTCAGTACCGTTTTCAGATTTAGTTCCGCATTTCAATTCTTATAAATTTTATTAATTTTTTTAACGATTAAAAAGGCATATTTGAATAAGCAAAAGGGAAGAAGCTCCACGTCGACAAAATTTTTAAGAAACTTAATAAAACGTTAAAATTTTACGGTCGCCATCTATGTTTGCTTCCCTGAACTGTGTTGTACAGGCGCCAAATTTAAAATCTCTTCTCGAAGGAAGGAACTTGCAGTACGTTTTTTTTTTTTTAATCAGACCCTATTAAATGGATGTTTAAAGACTGTTCATACACAGAAATGTGGGTTTCCTTTGATCAAATTTAAGTGGCTGATAACTCCTGACAATCGCGGACATTGCGCAGGCGCGAAAGTCGATGACGCGGTTCTTTCAAATACGCATATGAATGAAGCTGAATTAAAAATGGGCATTTTTTCTTTCTTGAACTTTAAAGTTATTAAAATTTCATGACCTCTGCATTGAATTTCTGTTGTTTTTTTTTTTTGTTAATCATTTATAAATTGCTTAACAAAATAATTAAATACGTTTAAAATTGGCAATTGAGAGACAAACAAAGAAGTACAAGTGAACCGACCGTTCAAGTTCCGTTCCCTTAGGGCGGCGAAATATTTGACGGAACCGAACAATAACACGCTAATTACGTTTGTCAGGTATGCGGGAATTTCATTTCGAGGTTGTACGTATAAGTCGGTTAATTAGTGAACTGCACACTACGACTTTCCGAATTGCGACTGCCAGGATTAATTTTGATCCGCACGGGAACATAACTCCTGCATGTAACGTGACCGAATTTCGAAGTCGGATTTCATTTGAATTTACGGAGAGACGACGACACCATAACCGTTCTAGAATTTGTGGATGTACGGGTATTTAATTAAATTTTCTGCTTGTGATCTTTGACTGATGACAACCTTGTATTTGTTAGCGTGCTTTGCATTAGATAGATTAATAAGTTAAACGATTAAACCCAGTATGAAGACTACAACAACAGAAAATAACCTCTGCAGTCCTAACTGAACAAAAAGTGCACATTAACCTGTATGATTAAGTTACAATAAATAAAAACTTCGTATTTATTTATTTAGTATAAGTTCAAGTGAGTTTGTTATTGATTATACACACATAACAAGTATTACTTACCTTCCCAGTATCTAAACGACTTAAGTTCAGTAAAACCCTATATTGTCCGGACGGACAATCTTAAATAAATGCTTGTTCGATGATTAACTGAGACACGAAATTACAAACGTCTTTAAAATAGTATTCATTTGTCTTACGAATTCGTATATTCATATCAATTAAAATAGGACTAAATCGTTTGACCGATTTCAAACAAACATTCGTCTTTTACAGTGTCCTGCAAAACCCGAATTAATCATCTACGATAACCGGGATACATTCGGAAACTATAGAACGTAAATAAAGCTCCTGCTGGATATCATCATTAATAACGGCGAACATCAAAGCGCGGGTTCCATAAAAAGCCGGCTTGCAATTAAACGGCATCAGTGGCGTGCGTGCACGTCACAGTGACAAAACGCTTTTCAGCGAACAGATGCCGGCTAAATGCACAGATGCTCGTTGTAATAAAAAGCCCGAGATATACTGCACGCCCCCAGGTATTTATGAAGTTATTAATATGCGGTAATGTATTATTTATGAGCCGGTTAAATATAATGCGCGGCCGGATTAAAATTACTGTGGGTACGGCTTCTACACGTTTCCAATGATGTGTTAAACTGCGGTTTATTCGGGCGTATTTTGCAAAATTGCAGATAAAGGATGCGGAAAAGTCAAATATTTTTTTAAATATACAGTTTGGAAAACGGTTTATGTGACAATAACAGTTGGCCAACATGACGAAAGAAAGAAGCGTGATGTACTAAAGATGTTTATTATAAAGAATTGAGTTGGCTCGCACGTCTCGTATCCTTACAGTCTGTTGTCTTTTTTGCATTTACATATCCGACACATTTTCTACTCTGATTCGACTAGTATGTGACATTCATCGATTTCCAAATTGCACAAATCCTTTAAACCACTACTCAAATCAGTGATTGGGGGGGGGGGGGGGTAAAATGCAAAGAAATTTCGCAATTGTTTATCAAAAAAAAAACAAGTATTCTCTCATATACCCAGTACATTTGAAAACCAAGGTTCTGCTTTCAGCCACACTTCCTAAAATACCCTGTAGACGGATAAAAAAAAAATAACAAAGCCTGTTAAAGTTTAATCTTATAAAAAAATTTTGTTGCAAATCGTTTTTGATTGCAGTGAAAACCTCGAGCAGTCCCTGTACAGCTATTTCAGCACTATTTGGGGCTTCTTCAGCAGAGACGTATTTTCACTGCAAACCAAAAGCAATCTTATACAATCTTTATATTCTTTTAGTTTTTTTTTTTATTAAAATATTGTATTTTGTTCGATTTAGAATGATTTCTCAGAACAAGCTTATATTTTTCATTGCGTTTTCTTCGTTTCTTTTCACTTTTTCTCTTTTTCATGTTTTGTTAATTGTTTATTCTGGGTAACGAATCATACTGTTACGTTTGTAGGGTTTGAATTTGTTTACTTAATTGAATAAAAACACTCGGTAAAAACTTAACCGTAATTTAATAATGCTTACAATCTAATTTATTTGTAACAATTTATTTACACACTAAATCTAACTTCGGCGATCGCTATTTAGAACTCGACTGACTGCTGAGTCCACCCCGGCCGATTTTATATCCTTTGCTGCCTTCTCGTTTATTCCAACGCTGGAAAATTCGAGTTTGTTCGATGGTGGAGTGACGGCCGATGACGCATAATAACGAACCGAACGCCTTCAGTGTGACGTAGTGCTGAGTGGCTCGCCACAATACATAATTATTTTTTTTTTATTAAATCTTTCGCGTTCAGATGATTTTCCTACATTTTCTCTTTTAATTCTGGAATTTCAACATTTTTTCATTTACAAATGTTTTAACTCATTATTGTTACATCAGTTCCTCTTTAACTTGCTTATTTTTTCATTATTATTTTTTATTTAATTTTTTACATTTAGGTTCTGGCATAAATTTTGATTTAAATTCGATTGTCTTTTGTTTTGCTAATTGTTACTTCCTTGTAATTGACTTTCATCCAAATTTTTTCTTCATTTATACGTTGAACGTTTAAAAAATCGTTTGGTTTGCTTTTCATAATTCGCTTAATTTTTTCCCCAATTGTTCCTCTTTTGCTAATTTCTCTCGAAGTATTTTTTTATTTTGAGTTTTCGTTTTTTTTTATAATTTAATATAAATTACGTTTCATATGAAATTTTGAAATTAAATTCGAGCGTACAGTCGGGAGCATAAAAGCGGAACATTTAAAGCTAAAATTTGCAAGGAAATGTCCCATTTTTTATGCTGCTGCCTGTATATACAGTGTGTCCACGGATTGGGTTCACAATAGGAAAAGCATTTTTATTTTTGAGTTTTCGAAAAAAAATAAATTTTTATTTGCTTGTCCTAAAAACTCCCAAAAAAATCACAGAATATGGTAAATTCTGATTGATAAGCAAGAAAAATGGAGAATTCTCCTTCGACTTTGGCAAAATATCGCAATTTTCTATTTTTCTCAGCTATCAAAGGGAATTCATCATTTTTAATAACTTCTTTGGGAGTTTTGGGACAAGCAAAAATTTTTATAAAGGAAATTTCGCAATTGTTTATCAGAAAAAACAAAGTATTCTCTCACACACCCAGTACATTTGAAAACCAATGTTCTGCTTTCAGCCACACTTCCTAAAATACCCTGTAGACCGATAAAAAAAAAATAACAAAGCCTGTTAAAGTTTAATCTTATAAAAAAATTGTGTTGCAAATCGTTTTTGATTTCAGTGAAAACCTCGAGCAGCCTCTGTACAGCTATTTCAGCCCGATTTGGTGCTTCTTCAGCAGAGACGTAGCTCGACATTTCCACTGCAAACCAAAAACAATCTTATACAATCTTTATATTTTTTTTAGTTTTTTTTTTTAATTAAAATATTGTATTTTGTTCGATTTAGCATGATTTCTCAGAACAAGCTTATATTTTTCATTGCGTTTTCTTCGTTTCTTTTCACTTTTTCTCTTTCTCATGTTTTGTTAATTGTTTATTCTGTGTAACAAATCATACATAAGTATTTTTTTTTATTAAATCTTTCGCGTTCAGATGATTTTCCTACATTTTCTCTTTTAATTCTGGAATTTCAACATTTTTTCATTTACAACTTTTTCATTTACAAATTGTTACATCAGTTCCTCTTTAACTTGCTTATTTTTTCATTATTATTTTGTTATTTTACTCTTACATTTAGGTTCTGACTTAAATTTTGAATTAAATTCGATCGTCTTTTGTTTTGCTAATTGCTACTTCCTTGCAATTAACTTTCATTGAAACTTTTTCTTTATTTATACGTTGAACGCTCTAAAGAACGTTTGGTTTGCTTCTCATGGTTCGTTTAACATTTTTTTCCTAATGTTCCTTCCTTTTTTGCTAATTTTTCTCGAAGTACTTTTTTTATTTTGAGTTTTCGTTTTTTTTATAATTTAATATAAATTACGTTTCATACGAAATTTTGAAGTTAAATACGAGCGTACAGTCGGGAGCATAAAAGCGGAACATTTAAAGCTAAAATTTGCAAGGAAATGTCCCATTTTTTATGCTCCCGCCTGTATATACAGTGTGTCCGCGGATTGGGTTCACAATAGGAAAAGCATTTTTATTTTTGAGTTATCGAGAAAAAGTAATTCTTTATAAAAGTTTTTGCTTGTCCTAAAAACCCCAAAAAATTCACAAAATGTTGTCAATTCTGGTTGATCAGCGAGAAAAATTGAAGATTCTCTTTTGACTTTTGCAAAATATCGCAATTTTTTATTTTTCTCAGCTATCAAAGGGAATTCATCATTTTTAATAACTTGTTTGGGAGTTTTGGGACAAGCAAAATTTTTTAAAAGAATGATTTTTTCTCGAATACTCTAAAATAAAAAAAAAAAATTCCTATTGGGAACCTAATCCGTGGACACAGTGTATGTTTTATTAGTCTTTATTCTGCAATTCGAATATCTTTATGTAATTGCATTTACATTATTTTTTGCTTTGTTTTTCTGTTATTTATTTTTTTATATATTTCTTCATTTATTCTTACGTTTGGATTCTGACTTAATTTCGAATCAAAGTAGATCGTCCTTTATTTCATCAATTGTTGTTTCCGTTTATTTAATATTATTTTAAAATCTGTTCATATTTTTTCTTGTGTTTTTATTAATTGTAATTTCCTCTTGTTTCATTTCTTACTTTGGAATCAGTTCATCTTTAATTTCTTATTTTCACTGTATTTTTTTAATTTATTGTTACATTTAGAATCTGTCTTAAGTTTTGAATTAAAGTAAGTCTTCTTTTGTTTTATTAATTTGCATTTCCGTATATTTCATTTTTACATTCAAATCAGTTCGTTTTTAGTTTAGCTTGTTTTTTTTTGTTATATACATTTTTTTCATTCTCTTTGCATCTTGATTTTGAGTTAAAGTTGGAATTAAATTCGTTCGTTTTTGTTTTAGTACCTGTCACTTCCGTGCAATTAATTTTTGCATTGAAATCGTTTCTTTCTTTATGCGTTTAATGCTTGATTATTTGGTTTGTTTGTTTCTCATAACTTATTTAAATTTTCGGCTAATTCTGTTCCTAATCGTTCCGCTTTTGCTAATCTTTCCGAAAGCATTTTATTTTGAATTTAATTTTTTTCTTTTCATAATTTGTAACTTAATGTATGTTGCGATTCACATGAAATTTTGAAGTTAGATTCGAATGTACAGTCGGAAGTATAAAAAACGAGACGTTTAAACCTAAAATCTGTAAAAGATGTCTCGTTTTTTTTTTATTCCCGACAGTACGTCATTTTTGAAGTCGTTTTTTCTTTTCGTTTTTAATTTAATACGCTCGTCGATCTTCTCCATACATTGAATTTAATTTTTACTGAAATTTATTTTGAAATATTTTTTTATAATCTATTTTCTAATATTATTTTCAAATATTTAAATATTTAAATTTCATGGATGTTCTCTTCTTATCTCTTTGTTTTATAATTGCCTTGTGTGTGCATCTAATATTCTAGCTAGAGCAACATTTAATTTAATTTTCATATAAAACTTTGCCCTTAAAACCCTCGCATTTTATTTTATTTTTCTCCATCATTTCCTCCTACGGATTATTTTCAGTTACCCACTTTTTTTTTAATTAATTTTTTTTCCTTCTTTTATGTTTGCTCGATTGTAATGGAGTTTTCGATTATTTTCCTTATGTCATTAACTTAAATCCAAACTTACGTACAATGATGTTCATCTAAAATGATTCCCCTGCTCGCAAAGAACTGCATTATGAAAATTCGTGTTTTATATATTTTTTCAAATTATTTTCTAAGTACATGTTCATCTATATTTAACGAAAAGATGTCGAGTGATTTGTTTTAATTTTGAAATTTCAGTTTTCAGCCTACGCAGTCAAACTAGTCGAGCCATTTTCAATAATTGAAATTAACCTCCGCCCACAATAATTTTTATATCCGTAGATACGTATTTCGGCAGCTAAGCTGACATCTTCAGTACGCTACCAATTTAAAAGCACTAAAAAATGTCTAAAAACAACCTAATCACACTGACAAAATCATAAAAATGTTAAAACTAACAACAATCTAATCATCCTAAAAGATATCAAAAATCTAAAATAAACTATATATGTTATGTATAAATCGAGGAAAA
The DNA here is from genome assembly GCA_036172665.1 of Prosopocoilus inquinatus. Taxonomy (NCBI): domain Eukaryota; kingdom Metazoa; phylum Arthropoda; class Insecta; order Coleoptera; family Lucanidae; genus Prosopocoilus; species Prosopocoilus inquinatus. Next base: position 6,815,676 of record CM069871.1, on the reverse strand, counting down.
AAATTATGTGAACACCTAAAATTAACATATCATATACCTTACAATTAAGAGCTAACCAAACAACACGGAAATGCGAAAATAAATAATCCAAAGACCCCGAAAAAACTTCTTATTTTAACGAATAAATAAGAATATAATTCCCTGTTATTTGATACCTAAAGACTTGAAAATCCTGAAAAATAAAATAAAATATATATGTTAGATATAAATCGTCAAAAAACAACCTACAGATGAGAGCAAATCACACCCACACACCGCAAGTTAAGAGCACTTTAAGAAAATTTTATCTCGGAGAGATATGATTATGATTATGATTGCAATGATTATCATCGTGTGATTATCTGCATAATAGAAAATGCATTTTGTTGGTTGAAGCTAACTCAGAAAATTATTAGAGCATAATGAACATTAAAAGGGTGCTAAGTATAGGACTTGCAGGACGCCGATTGTAACAAGTATTTCCATCAATTTTTTTTTAAAGGGAGTTACGCTTCTTGAAATAATATGTAATAGGATGTTACGAAACAATATTCGAAGCACTTAATAATTTATTCGTTTCGTTATAAAACATTGCGAAATTAATTAACTTTCTCTTTCATCTTATTTCTTGACACCTTGGCTTGTGAAAAGCCAAGAGGGTGTTATATGACAGCAACAAAAGATGCAATTTCCTTTAGATTTCAGCATCATTAGCAATTCAAAGAAACCTAATTTACGTTCTCTTATTGTCAGTCAAGTCAAATTTGTGTGCGATAGTTAGTACTTCACTTCAAGTCTTGAGTTTTTCCCCGGAAGGCAAGAAATATTTCACTAACAAAATACGAGTTTACGTCTCCGCTGGCAGTCGGGGAAAAGTCACCGCAATTTTCCGAGCGCATTCTTTTGACGCGAGAATAGACATTTTCCTCTTTTATTTGCACGCCGTATTACTCATTTGTGTTCGCTAACGACGTCCCTATTCTCGACACAACATTTAATTTACTTTTATTAATGCTTCTTTGCTTGCTTTTGTTTTGTGGCAATTTAGTTCGGCCTTTGTTACGCAGAATTACAAAAGAAGTCCCGAAGAAGAGAGAGGAATTCACGTCACATGCTGCTTAATTTATGACAGTTTGTTTCGGGAATGGGGACACAAGAGGAATTCATTACCGGGACAATCTTGTGTTCTAGATTTAATTTATTAATGTTTGATGAATTGGTTTTTTTTTTTTTTTAATAATGGCTAGAAAACACATTTAGGAAAACAGTCCATTATTTCATTCCACTTGCTCTCAGGAAACACAGTTTTCTAGGTAAGGGCAAATTAAATTTAAAAAATAATTTACTCCCGTGCAGCAGAAGCAAAACGCTCTAGTGCATTTAGGTCAGTCAATTAATTCCGCAAGTCTCCATGAATTTCCATAAAACGCGGGAAAACTAATTTTCCTAAATTGAACATGGCACAAAAAAGGCCGGATGTTTTTTGCTACAAATCTGAAATATTCCCTCTCTTCCGCGGCAATCTCCGAAAACCCTTCCCGGTATGTGCCCTATTTTCACTCCCTTTCTCTTAAAATATTTTTTTTTTTTAGTATTCCAAGAGCACGCGCACAAATTTAATTAGCTTCATCCTCTTCTGCGTTTGGTGGAAGTAGCGTTTTCTCTTCTTTTTAAATCGTCGAAATTATCTAAGACTGCCGAATGACTGGAGAAGTAAGCGGAAGTCATTTCTGGCAATTTCTAAACTTTAATAATAATTAGAAAAATTTTGTGCAAATCGTTTTTGATTGCAGTGAGAACCTCAAGCAGCCTCTGGACAGCTGTTTCAGCCCTGCTTGGGGCTTCTTCAGCAGTCAGGTTAAAAAGCTATAGTAAGATGTCGCTATTTTATCTGTTTAATAATAATAATAATAATAAGTTTTATTGTCCAACAGTACAAAATATACCAGACAGGACAAACAAATCAGTAATAATAGTAAATAATAAACGACACAAAATTATAATCCGACAAAAGATACGGAATAATTAACACTAATACTAAATATAAAAATTAAGTTAACTACATTACTTTGTATAACAATAAACTACAGAAATATTTTGTAAGAAAAAACAGAATTTGTACCAAGAAACTATAGTATTAATTGCAAAATATCTCTTAAATGCATATTGTGAATATCACAGTCTCTGCATATGGCATTAAAATTATTGCACGTTACAAAAATAGGGGATTTTTTTATAATATTCGTACGGTAATGAGTTAAGTTGGCAACATTGACCCCTGAATATTTTTTTACACAGGTTTGCCAGATTTTTTCTAGACAATGTCGTCAATTTTTTTTTAAATAAAAATATCGCAAGCAACGTCAACTTTTTCTTTTTAAAGGCGATTGATTTTTTTAAAAGAAGCACACTCTCTTGTGTTATAATAAAGGGCAGAAGCAAATTAAAAGAATTACATCCTTTTTTAAAATTTAGATATTTTCTCATGATTAACAATCAAAAAAAAAACAGAAAAAAACGAGGAAAATTGATAGATTATTAGCACCCCCCTCTCATTTATTTAAACAAATCAATTGCCTCGGGTATTTTCGATAAGAAGAATAAATTAAAAACTTAGGCAGGACCATTCGTCGTTGACATTGTTAAAAAAATAGGAGTATTTATTTCTTTGCTCCGAAACACGACTGCCCTCTCTTCGGAAAACGATTTCATTTCAAATTAAAGCATTTTTTGAAACGTTTTTAAAAAAAAAAACTTTTTGTGGTTAGAAGTTTCAATTCAATTTCATTCTAATGTATTTTTGTTAAATGAAATTAAACTCGGGTGACACGCAGATATTTTTAGTTCCATCTAAAGCACAAAAAATATTGCAATGTAAGTTCGCTTGGTCCGTGTTATTGAAATAATAATTCGAAGAGAGATAAAATTCTCGCTTTCCCGGCGTACAAGTCGGCAAAAAGACGCAAGAAAAAACAAATATTTCACGGCTACCTTCTCATTGGTTAGCAGCGCCGGCTCGTGCATAACATATTTGGGTAGGTGGCAGACATACTCCCAGAGCGCTTGCTCTGTCTAACACATATGAACAGGGAACAAACAATACACGACACACAACGGTCGCCTACCCAAATATGTTACGCAGAGCCGTCTCTGTTGGTTAGTCGGCTCTTGTTTTTAGTACCTTATCAACAGAGCCTATAAAATTTAATTCAGTTTTGACTGGTACGGCGTGGACAGAGGGTTTCCGTGATCAACGAGTGTTGCATATCCCGTTAGGATCGAAGTGCACGGCGCCGAATTGCGTTGGGTGGGAGGCAGTTACGCGTTCTGGAATTTTTTGTGATAGGCTCTGCTAAAAGGGAATGTGCGAGCTTGTTGCGAATTTGCAATAGTTTGTTTTTAATTATAATACGCGCGATCGTGAAGTGCTCCTAGAATTCGCCAGTCATAGTGAAAAAGGTGAGAACATTTTGAAACCATCTGCTATATATCCTTGCCAGCCAAACGTTTAAATTGAAATTCAAGCCCGTATTTATTATTTTCAAAACGGAAAGCAATTTACAATCAGTCGACCTGGCATTGTTAATACCCAGCGATGTTAATCAAATTGTATTTATTTTACGGCCGTTTTCGTAATCAGACTTTAAGGAAGCTTTAGTTTAAAGTCACTTTAAGAATAGGGAAACAAATGTATTTTTTTTTTTAGGTTAGAGTAACTTTAAATTTATGAAAACGGCCTTTAGTTTCAAAAAGTGAAAATTTTCTGATTTACTAAAAGATGATAACAACAGTTATTATCACAGCAGCTTGCTTATATGTATTGAAAATCGTTTATAATGTATCTACTTACTATTTCAAATTGACCTTCTATGTTTATTAAGAGTTTTTTGTTTGAATCGACGAGATCTACAAGTACGCACAAAAATCGCAATTTATTTTTATACACCCTGTATGTAGGGACAACAATGGAAGCTGTTCGACTGGCTGGTTCAAAAGTAATGGTTCGCAGAGATTCCTGGCTTTAAAAAATATTGCGATTTAACTCGACTCACTTAGTCCAAAACTTGATAATAAAAGAGATACAGGGCGTACAAATCAAAAGTTTAATTTCAATTTCCTTCCATAATTCTGACAGTTTTTGGCATTTCGCCTTAAAAATTGTCACATAGGGGTTATCTGGGACGAGGAACAATAAATTGTCCTCAAGCAAAATATCTCTTAAATGCATATTGTGAATATCACAGTCTCTGCATATGGCATTAAAATTATTGCACATTACAGAAATAGGGGATTTTTTTTATAATATTCGTACGGTAATGAGTTAAGTAAAAAGTTCTATCATAACGAGATTCACATCTAACAAATACATAGTATAAATTAATCATAGTTTGCACGTTAACAAAATCTCTACTATTTGTGTTGACGAAACCCAACATTTTTAACGCAGACTGTATCATGTTATCGATATGATTAGAGAAGTTGAAAGCAGAATCAAACATGACTCCCAGGTCTTTTGTATGATCAACACGTAGCAAAACTGTATTATCAAGTTTATAAATATATGTAATGGGTTTAACTTTTCTGTGGAAGGTTAACGATTTACATTTGTTTACATTCAGTTTCAAATTATCCTTAGTACACCAAATTTTGACCAATTCTAACGCAAATTGTAGGTCTAAGCAATCTTTCTCTGTGTCAATTCTATTATAGATTTTTAAATCGTCTGCAAATAGTAAACTGTTACTTTCTATGCATTTAGATAAATCGTTAATAAATATTAGAAAAAGTAAAGGACCGAGATTCGACCCTTGCGGTACACCAGATGTAACTCTCATTAAGCGTGACCTACAACTACTTACTTCTACGTACTGACGTCTGCCCAATAAGTAATTCTTAAATAGTAGCAGCAGGGAATAGCTGAAACCAACTGCATCAAGTTTTTTCAGTAAAATGAAATGATCGATTTGATCAAACGCTTTGCTAATATCTGTGCATATATAACGTCGGCTTGTCCTGAATTATCTATTATTTCAGAAACATATTGAGTGAATGTACATAAATTTGATATTGTTGAACGTCCTTTAAAAAAACCATGTTGTGATTCCGAAATGAAGGGTTTCACCTGATTATAGATAATATTGTAAAGAATCATTTCAAATACTTTTGCAAAATTGCATAAGATAGAAATTGGCCTATAATTTGACGCATTCGTTGCATCTCCAGTTTTCAAGACATGATATAATTTTGATATTTTCCAAATGACTGGCATAGATGAGGAAGAAAGTGGCTGCATTGAAATCGCCTAATACAAGAACTTTACTCTTAAATAAAAATTCGTAAGATAGCAATAAATCAAAAAAATATTCAAATTCAGGAGCAAGAGCAACATTTGGTGGTGTGTAAATACAAATAACATAAAAACTGTAAATAGAACATTGTAACTTACAACCTACGATATCTATAAAAGCCAAATTTTCCTTCATTGCAGAAAAATTAATTGGTGACATCACGTATTTATCTCGAACAGCAACAAGGACGCCTATTACGCCTATTAATTCCATAACAAGAATTGTTGCAGCAATCACTCTCAACTCCAATCAAAATTTATATTAAAACTTCACAATTGGCACTCGACTCGGTCTTCGGGGGGGGGTGCATTGTATAAGATCAATCAAGACATTAATCTACACTTATTACAAGAGAGGAAGCGGTCTTAAAATCATTCTCGCGAGTCACACAAACTCGTCTAAAAGATAAGGGTGGACCATCTTTATCTCATGTGCTTGCATTTGTATATCAAACTCCAAAGCATCGTGAGCTATAAAATTCTGTAATGGTTTGCTGCGCAGATAAACTGAAAAGGTTTAACGATAAAGTGCATTTAACAATAAAAATAGATTCACTGCACCAGTACCACCACCATCACCATCAAAACGACATGGAGGTTTCTATTTTTGTAAGTCAAGAAGAGGGTGAATCACTTGGTTTGTTCTGTTTTATGAAATTGCATTGGTTCAAATTTTTTGTTTTTGTTTGTATTACCTGCGACATCTTCAGGGATAAATCATACGTCTTGTAATATCGTTCGGAAATGATAGAGAACGCCCTTTCTGGATTTAAAGCTTTTTTCCAACGGTACGTACGCCGTCAGTTTGATGATGATATGATCATAATCTCATCCCTTGTCTTTCCAACGAAATAGCTTAAAGAAAAAAATGATCTTTGGAATGTTCTGTAGGTTTCACTTAAAGAAGATCATGGAAGGTCGATATAGTTTTTCATCTTTTAAATACTTTAAAATCTTGAAATCGTTGAAATTTTGTCAAAATGTTATTTATTTGCTGTTTGACTTATTTCTGATGGACTTCCCTCCGCCTTAAAACTTAATTGAATCTTTTTCTTCTCACCAATGTTGATAGAATCGAACCGAATCGAAAAATCGGTCGCTCAATAAAAAATCGAATAAACCATTAGGAATTATTTTAATCCCAATTATCGCTGCTACGTGGAATTCTAGATTTGTGGTAACCTTACCTCTGGATTGCTATTTTCTTAAGTCGTTTCCTTTTCATACAGTATTCTTTGATGGTTTCTTTTCTTTGTTCTTCTGGATCCTTTTTTCATTCCATCTCACTGCCTCTTCTCTCGAAATTCATCTTTTTGGACATTCTGTTCTTGAAAACTAAATCAAAGTCTTCGTGCAAGATTTGGAATGCTTGCATTTCTTAATTTGTGAAGTGTGTAAAAATTCCGGCCAGAACCTTCTCACTCCGATTATCTGGGAATCGTAAAAGTGACTGCGTGCAGTTCGTTGATTGGTCCCTTTACATTGAGGAAGTGAAGCAAGAGAAGAAGACGCAAGAAGGATGTGGTGGGGTGGTGTAGTCTACGTAAAAGTGAGGCTACGAATGTAAAAGAACTAATATTGGGTTAGGCTGTCGTTTATTGGAAGGTGTCTCGGCAAAATTTATTAAGTTAGGACTTTGTTCTTGTTTGTTGATTGGTCCCTTTACATTGAGGAAGTGAAGCAAGAGAAGAAGACGCAAGAAGGATGAGGTGGGGTGGTGTAGTCTACGTAAAAGTGAGGCTACGAATGTAGAAGAACTAATATTGGGTTAGGCTGTCGTTTATTGGAAGGTGTCTCGGCAAAATTTATTAAGTTAGGACTTTGTTCTTGTTTGTTGATTGGTCCCTTTACATTGAGGAAGTGAAGCAAGAGAAGAAGACGCAAGAAGGATGAGGTGGGGTGGTGTATCTACGTAAAAGTGAGGCTACGAATGTAGAAGAACTAATATTGGGTTAGGCTGTCGTTTATTGGAAGGTGTCTCGGCAAAATTTATTAAGTTTGGACCTCGTTCTTCGTTCTCTCTACAATAAAATGGAATAAACATGTTGGCAGGGTTATTTCTGAGCAAGATCTGGATTTTTTTCTAGATTGAGGAGTACTGCTCAATATTATTGCAACAAGGATGACTTAATCAAGATTTTTAGAGTACATCGAAACAAAAATGGAAAATAAGTTGACGGAATGGCATGTTTTCAAGAGGCACGAATCAGCAATGGAAAACACTTCAGGAACTGGTCTCTTCGAGGAAGATAGATGATGACTTAATCCAGATTTTTAGACTACATCCAAACCAAAAATGGAAAAGAAGTTGACCGAAGGGCATGTTTTCAAGGGGCAAGAATCAGCGATCGGAAAATACTTTGGGAAGATGGATTTTGACCAAAGTTTTTGGACAGAATCAAAACCAGAAAGAGGAACAAGTTAAATAAAGAATTTTTTTTCAAACTTCTATTGGAAGGAAAACTGAATCAGAAGGAAGGAATTTAATGAGTCCAACAACCAGGAATTTCTACTGAAGTCATTTGACACGACAGTCAAAAATACTTGGCAACCTACTGTCACTCCAAAATTAATTAATTTAAAGCATGTAGCTTTTTGTAATATGGATAAAGGTTCTTCTTGTCTTGATTGTAAGGGTAACTAGACTACCTGGCTGCAGTGCAAGTTGAAAGGAGATATCCCCTTAGAAATGACAAAAGCTTATACCCCCTCCCGTATTACCTTTCTTTGACGGCTCTTCGAGCCTGTCGTTTAAACATTAATTTCAGGTCTGCGGTGCGCGCCATTCATCCTCATCCTCGTTCTCGTCCTCGTCCTCGTCCTCACAGGACGCATGGCTCGATTTATTGACTGGAACGACAGTATCTCGATGCCATCATAATGAAGCGGTGAAATAATTCATTGGAATGAACGAGTCGAGCAGAAATATCTGTAATAATAATTTTTTTTGGCGCGTCACGTCATCACACACCAGGCGGCTTTTATTCTTCTTAGGTTCGGAGGAAAAGGGTGATTTAATTTATGTAGTGTCGTGTGGTAACGAAATTGCTCGTCAGAAGGTTAATCGCTGTCGTCTCTTCTCATTTCGAAGATGATTTATTTACGGCGGAATTGTGCTCGGAGTTTGTAGCACCTTTCGTTCAGTTGTTGCACGGGAGTTTATTAAGTAATTGAACTTGTTAATAGATGTAGTTAGTTGTTGGTTGAAGTCGGAGAAGTTCGACGACTCCCAAGTTCGTTGGTTAACTCTTAATTTTTTGCATTTTGTTTTTATTTGCTAATAGTAATCAAAGTTACTCTTTTTTCTAAATTATCCTTGCCGCAAATACAAACCACGTGTTAATCCCTTTTTGATGATTGGGCTTTAAGCGTTAAAAACAAATTCTTAATTTGGAGGCAAAGAATTGGAAAAAGGAAAGGGTCCAAAAAGGCGATAAGGAGAAGAAAAAAAACAGACATTACAACGGGGAAGTGGAAGGACTTCAGACAAAAAGCCCTAACTGACCAGATTTTTAGTTTAAATCTTTTAAACACTAAAAAAAATTTTTTTTGAACCATCAAAGAAGGGAGGATCTGAAAGGACAGGAAGGGCCAGAAAAGACCTCGAAGAGGAGAACGACAAGAGACATAACAGGAGGAAGTGGAAGACTCCAAAAAAAAAAGAAATTCAGAAGAAAAAACTATTTCTCTAAATGACCAGATTTTTATTTAAACTATTTAAACACTAAAGAAATTTTTTGGATCATCAAAGCAGAGAGAGAATCTGAAAAGACAGGAAGGGCCAGAAAAGACGCCGCAGGGAAGAACAAATGCTAATAGTAATTAAAGTTACTCCTTTTTCTAAATTGTCATCCTTGACGCAAATACAAACCATGTGTTAATCCCTATTTGATGATTGGGCTTTAAGGGTTAAAAAACAAATTCTTAATTGGAGGCGAAGAATTGGAAAAAGGGAAAAGGGATGTCTTTTGATACCGACGCGACGGCGACGTAGGGAATCCTGTGCTTACATGCAAAGCTAGGAATTATTCGGATTTTGACACAGTCGACCTGTTTTCCGAAGCTCTCGAGCACGAAGTCGAGGAGAGCATCTAGGAAATCACGACACATGCATGTCATTATTTCAGGAAGACGAGATCTTCAGAAATAGGACGGGGGATTTATGTTTTTCAAGCTGGATGCAGACGCAGAAAAAAAAGTAAATAATTCAGTTACAGTTCAATTACTTACTAAATAAATTGGGATTCGAACTCGAGTCCTTTGGTTGCATGCCAAGAGCTTTACTGATTAAACTAATGCCACCCAGAGCTTAACCCTCATCGTCTAATATGCCTCAAACATTTTTTTAAGATTCATTTGAGTTTTGACGATTCTGAAACCCCTTTTCCGGATTAGTTGTTGAGTGCTGTTGGAACTCAGTACTTGTATGACTGACTAATCAACTGGAAATGATGTCATTCATCGATTCGAATTCTACAGAGATTCCGTGAATTGCGAAACGTTCGTCATGTCGAATATTCAGGGCGTGCACACACACACACACACACACTCACACACATATGCGCGCTTGTATAAAGCATAATACATCATTAGTTCTGATTGTCTTGTCACTGAAACGTCCCCGGCTAATAGCCGCGATCGGTTTATTGAAATTTATGTGTCGTCGTATTGTTTTCCATCTCGGGAAATGCCGGAGTTCCGCTGCTTTTTCCATTCACATTCACATTCACATCCACGTCCACGTTCGCGTTCGCGTCCGACTCCGGCGCGCATCACGTGCTCGTATTGATCCGCGCCATCCAGAGGGCGACGCTGCTACTAAATTAACGCTATTCATGAAAGAAATTTCCAACAAAGCTACTGCTGTCAAACCAATCTCGCGTTATGCCGGAGAATAATGACGTGCTGGAAGTCGGAGGCCTGACACTTAAAGGAAAACTGTTTAGGCATGCGAAGTCATTTCGGATCTTATCTTGGAAATTCTCGTTGCGACAGATTACCTGCCGTACTGAAGCTTTTCATATTTTTATTTAAGAAAAAAAAATGTTTAACTTATTTAGGGGACGTAGGTTATTTTTTTTTCTAGTCAAAACCAGATTTGTTTGGATAATGGAATGTATTTTGAATAAGCACTAAACATTTTTTGTTGGGGAGAAGCAAAGCAGAGATAGAATCTGAAAAGATGGAAAGGGTCCAAAAAGACGATAAAGAGAAGAAGAAAAAGAGACTTTACAACGGGGAAGTGGAAGGACTTCAGAGAAAAAGCCCTAACTGAACAGATTTTCAGTTTAAACCTTTTAAACACTAGAAAAAAAATTTTGAACCATCAAAGAAGAGAGGATCTGAAAAGACAGAAAGGGCCAGAAAAGACCTCGAAGAGAAGAACGACAAGAGACATAACAGGAGGAAGTGGAAGACTCCAAGGAAAAAGAAATTCCGAACAACGGACTATTTCTCTAAATGACCAGACTTTTATTTAAACCATTTAAACACTAAAGAAAAATTTTTTGGACCATCAAAGTAGAGAGAGAATCTGAAAAGACAGGAAGGGCCGGGAAAGACGCCGCAGGGAAGAACAAAAAGAGACATAACAGGATGAAGTGGAAGAACGACTTGAAGAGAAAAAGAAAAGAGAAGAGAAAAACAAAAAGAGATATAACAAGGAGGAAATGAAGTTATTTTAAAGAAAAAGGTATTTTAGAAGAAAAGAGAGAGAGAGAGTGAGATTTGTTGATGTTCTAAACATCAGAAGACTACGACTTATAAAGTTAAGAAAACAGAATCTGAAAAGATGGAAAGGGTCCAAAAAGACGATAAAGAGAAGAAACAAAAGAGACATTACAACGGGGAAGTGGAAGGACTTCAGACAAAAAGCCCTAACTGACTAGATTTTTAGTTTAAGCCTTTTAAACACTAAAAAAAATGTTTGAACCATCAAAGTAGAGAGGATCTGTAAAGACAGAAAGGGCCAGAAAAGACATCGAAGAGAAGAACGACAAGAGACATAATAGGAGGAAATGAAAGGCTCCAAAGAAAAAAAATTCAGAAGAACAAACTATTTCTCTAAATAACCAGATTTTTATTTAAACCATTTAAACACTAAAGAAAATTTTTGGACCATCAAAGCAGAGAGAGAATCTGAAAAGACAGATAGAGACAGAAAATACGCCGCAGGGAAGAACAAAAAGAGACATAACAGGAGGAAGTGGAAGAACGGCTTGAAGAGAAAAAGAAAAGAGAAGAGAAGAAGAAAAAGAGATATGACAAGGAGGGAGTGAAATGATTGAAGAAAAATGAATTTTAGAAGAACAAACTATTGCTCCAAACGATCAGCTATTTATTTAACCGTTTAAAGACTAAAACAAATTTTGGACCATCAAAGCAGAGCAAGAGAATGTGGAAGGGCTGAAAGAAGAGAACCAAAAGAGACGAAACAGAGACTTCAAAAAAAAAAAAAGGAAACGAGAAGAACAAACTATTGTTCTAAAGGTGAAGTGAAGTGAAAAGATAACACATGGAGGAGGTGGAAGGAAGGAAGGACTTCAAAGGAAAGTGAATCATGCCCTAGACGACCAAAACTATTTAAACCAAATACCAAATGAAAAAAAAAATAATGATAAAGATGTTGAAGAGAAGAGGTAAACAAGGAGAAAGCGAAAGAACTCCAAAGAAAGAGGAATCCAAAAGAACAGAACAAAAGAGGAAGTGAAAGGGCTTCAAAAAAAAAAGGAATCCAGAAGAACAAACTGTAGAGCAGAACAATAAAATACAAAACCCAAAACAAAGAGGAATTGGAAGGACTTCAAAAAAAAAAGTATCGAAAAGAATAAACCATTGCCCTAAATGACCATATTTTTATTAAACCATCACCTTTCATTATTCTTTTCGCGAAGCTTTAATTGGTATCATCGCCGGCCGCACAAATTTGTGAAATCCAACTGAATTATATCTCTGCGCTGAAACTTCGAACGCCGTGATATATTCCAGGATCTGACCAAAACGTTTCCAGTAAATCCAGTCCGGATTTATTAACCGCGAGCAGCTCGCCGTTAATCGAATTATTTCTGACCACTGAAACATCAGCGCGTTTACAAAGCACACATTTTCATATAACTCCGCCGCAAATAATAATATTAAATGTAAACACGCATAATATTCGAACTCATTATGAAAAATTAGTTAACGATGATAATTTGGGGAGGGGGGAATTTATTTTGGTTCAGTAACAAGTGCAACAAATGCTATTTAGGTAATTCGATTTAATTTGTTCGGGTGGCAAGGGGAAACATGTGAAAATTATTTTTCGCTCGACACGTGCACATTGAAAAAGTGCCTTCGTGCCAAATTGTTTTCGGTTTTTCCCCCGCAGTCGTTCTGTGTCACTGAGCTAGCTGCGCTCGCATTTTGTCCGCGAGCTATTTTCGTTTTTCTGGAACTATTGTTCGGCATGTGCTTCCCGAAGCCGCCTCACATTTTACAGCAAACTGTAACGAACTTTTCCATTTCTGGTCGGAACAAATGACTTTGTGCCCGTCGCACGCTTTTAAACAGTTCGTATTGGCTTTTTCTTTGTGGCGATGATTCATGTTTATGGCCGGAGAGCTTCTAATAAACAAAACACGCAGACGATCATTGGAAGTGGACGTAATTGAATTTAATAAAACCAACAACTTCAGTTATCTCATAGATAAATAAACAACTGGCGAAATTTTTTAATTTTTTTTAATGAAATTCGTTTACCTGTGTTTTTTCATTGTTCATCACTTTCACAATGGAATTAAACCTGTAACGTCTTTTGTAAACTTTCTTCTCTGATTGGAGAAAGAAGCTCCGTATCAGCCTGCAATATCCTGCATAAGGCACGCGAGAAATAATGCGGCAGACAGTTTACGTGAATTAGAAACAATGTTGGTCCTAAATGTGAGCTTTGAGGGACTCCAATCTGTCTCCCGAAATACCACCACGTCAAAAACCATACTCAAATGTCGGTAAAGAAAATGGTGTCGAGGAGGAGAAAGTGGTGATTAAAAATAAAGGAAATAGATAATAATAATAATAAGATGCTTAATTTGGAAAAGAATCAGCGTAGCCGTAGAATCAAATTGAAGGCTTAACTAAAGGCAAAGAGGGCGGATATATGATTTTTAATTTAATAGGCAAATTAGTATGTTTTGTAGAAATGAAAAAAATGTAAAGTTCCTTCCATAAAGAGCTGTTTCATGTAGCGAAGGCGAAATCTGGTGGTGAGATTTGTTGGTGTTTTAAACATCAGAAGACTACGACTTGTAAAGTTGAGAAAACAGAATCTGAAAAGATGGAAAGAGTCCAAAAAGACGATAAAGAGAAGAAACAAAAGAGACATTACAACGGGGAAGTGGAAGGACTTCAGAGAAAAAGCCCTAACTGACCAGATTTTTAGTTTAAACCTTTTTAACACTAAAAAAATGTTTGAACCATCAAAGTAGAGAGGATCTGTAAAGACAGAAAGGGCCAGAAAAGACGTCGAAGAGAAGAACGACAAGAGACATAACAGGAGGAAGTGGGAGACTCCAAAGAAAAAGAGATTCCGAAGAACAAACTATTTCTCTAAATGACAACACTAAAGAAAAAATTTTTGTTCCATCAAAGCAGAGAGAGAATTTGAAAAGACAGGAAGGGCCGGAAAAGACGCCGCAGGGAAGAACAAAAAGAGACATAACAGGAGGAAGTGGAAGAACGGCTTGAAGAGAAAAAGAAAAGAGAAGAGAAGAACAAAAAGAGATATAACAAGGAGGAAGTGGAATGATTTTAAAGAAAAAGGAATTTTAAAAGAAAAGAGAGGGAGAGTGAGATTTGTTGGTGTTTTAAACATCAGAAGACTACGATTATAAAGTTAAGGAAGCAATTTCTAAATTATAAATCAAATCAACGTCTACTAGAGAGGGTCCGCACTCAAAATTATGAATTGTTTTCCACTTGAAATCTTTGGACTCCAAGCACCACAAACCTAAACAAAAACTGAAACGCTTGAAATAGGCTCAAGATTTGAAATTGAACACTCAAGAAAAATGGTTTAGAAATAGTGGTGTAAACGTACCCACTGAGAGAAAGAAAAATGATTCAGAAGCAGAGGGTGGTGTAAAAATATCTGCTTAGGGCCGTACGTCCAAAATTCAGCCTTGAACTCACCGTTCCCTGCGGAGAATCATAAGTTCAATGTCAAAAATCAATGTTGTGATAAGTTACACTTACCCAAACAATTTTTTTACAAAAGAATTGTATCTTGTAATTTTTTTCTCTGACAACGTTCCTAAATTGTTTCAGTTTACCTATCCATTCATCAAAGACTGTCCAAGCTCTATTTTAATCAGTTTGTATCTCGGCTCACTATATGGCAGGAAGAAAGTTTGAATTGCCCTGCAATAAGCAAACTCAATTGTTTTCTTACGTTAGCAATCGCCTTCGGCAAATCTTTATAAACGTAGATTATGAAAGGAAAATAACATAGGACCAGTCACAGAACCTTGCGGCATACATTACGTAACCCAGAGAGGTATCGGCCGCTTATTCTCCAGAATAAATAACTGTTTGCGATCAGACTGACATAATTTATGAAGGATTATCCATGATTTTAGTGACTATAGTGCGTTTCAACCTTAGTATGAAGCATCCCTTTCTACCTTTCGTGGTTTTTCGATGAAGCTATCTTTATCTTTACGAATTCACGAAATTAAAGCGACACGTACTTGCTCAAGGTCACTAGTAACGCGTATGACTGACTCAAAAATCTCTTTTCTTTATTTTGTTGTGGATGCTAACAATAAAATAATAAACAAACACCACAGGTAACTGAAAAGTTATTTTTGTGAAAAGTTCCTAAGTATTACCGATCTGTACATGAAAAATCATTACCAAATGAAAGCGGATGGCGGGAAAATTTGAAAAGTAAATCCAAACGTTATAATTAAATTCTGAAAAATTAATATTAAATAGTACAAAAATGTGATTGAAGTTGGTTCTTATCCGATGAAAATTGTAAGTACAAAGTTTTTTTTTAATCTCGAGGCGGACAGAAAAATGAAGGGAAAACACTCAACGTTTCGCTATAGATTTATATCTTCGTCATGAGATTAAAAAAACTTTGTAGTTTCAAAAATGTGCTAAGCTAAAAATTTTAAAACAGATTGACACATCAAAAATCAAAATCAAAACGTGTTAAATATGTTAAATCAAAAAGCAGATTGGCACTCAAACAATAAAAACGGAGGAAGATTTGAAGATTTCAAGAGTTTGTAAATTTGCAAATCTTAGAGAAAAATGTTGGACCATCGAAGTTGAAATCAATTAAGGTTAAAGTTACAAGCGAAAGATGATGGCAAGTCAAAAAGACAAAAATTAAAACTGTAGTCAAAAATTAAGGTCGAAAATCAAAGAATATAGAAATCCAATAATGAAAATTCATTCAAAGTTGTTCAGGAAGAAAAATGAAAAAGTATAGATACTTAAAAATCACAAGTGAAACCTAACAGCAAGTCAAAAATGTCAAAAATTGTTCCAATTTATTGATCCGAAACAGTTAAAAATAATAAACTGATTGGACAAAGACCTTTTAACGTAATTTTTTTTAAATTCCTAACTTTAGGCATGGGACGAATCGGTGCCATGGATTCGGCATGGTCAGTTACAATACCATAAATTATTTATAGATAAGCTCATAATACGTAAAGGCCGAACAGCATAATTAATTCATCGTCACATTAATACCATCAAATCCACCTGCCCTTGATTTAATCCATTAACAATATTCATAATACAATCAAAGCGCATTTTTTGAATTACGAAATGTGTACTAAATACAGTCCGTTTCATAACTGTATTTTGTCTTAATGCCATTAATAATATTCATAAAAAATTCAGAGCACATTTATTTAGAATGAACGAAATCTTCATAATTGTATTTTAAATTTAAGTATCATGAGTATAAAAAAAATTAAATAATTAAACCAACTTTTAGTATCAAGAAGTCTGTCTAGGGTGTTTAGGTTTTATAGGGAGTTTAAAATTAAGCCTCGTTGACATCTACTTAGCGTACATAGCCCCTAACAAAATGATGCAATGTTGTGCCCGTGTACATTCCACATAACGACGTTATGGTGAATGTATGTTTACGGTTACATGATAGTCAAAATTCTTGCTTGACAGTTTCAAATAACCTTTTTTTTTGCAAAATATGCTTGTGTAACAGAAATGAAAATATTCAGAATCCATTATAAAATAACTTTGTATTCGATAAATTGCTTTATCACATAAAATCTTTTATGTGAAATTCATTAAATAACAGCGGAATGCAAACGTTTCAGGTAATTATAAATCCCATTTAATCAACAAATATATATAAATTCAAATTACCTTATTAAGAGTGAATTAACCTACATACACATATTCCGTGCATTATTGGTGATTTATTGTTCCGAATTATAACAATATTCGAATGTAATAGCTCAATTTCGAGCCTAGAAAAAAAGACTGCGGGGGGGGGGGGATTTAATGGCGGGGTTATTATAATAGTTTGGAAGAGTCTGCACCAAATCCTCGCAGGATATATAATATTTATTGGTTTATTTTGGATTTGGAAATGTGAAATCTGCCCTCGCTCTCCGGGAAGGAAATATAACATCGAAGATGCAAATGTATCATCGATTCGCGCGCCCCCTTTCCATGCCATGTCGCCGCCGCCACCACCACCACCGCTTGCTCGCTCGCTTGCTTGCTTGCTTTCGTTTCACTTCACATGCGGTGGTAATATTTCGTTAATTTTTGAAATCTGCGGCTGTGACCTAAATTGGGGCGCATAAAATAGAAACGGCTCTGTAATTCCGGTAAATGGCTTGCCGCGCGCAGAATGGATGGACATTAAGCCACCCTTAAATAAATATTTTGCCGGGGACTTTCTCGGCGGTGATAACAGCTCGTTTCGCATTTCGTTGATATCGTTGTTCTGTTCAAGGAGGTTTATGAGATAATATATAAGTATTAAGTGCTCCCCCGTTCCCCCCCGCAAGAAAACCATGACTCTATAAAAGCCTAACAGAATAAAACCAATAAGAGAATTGATATCAGATTAAAGGGAAAAAAGTATCCTGAATTAATTACATCCAATAAAACTTTTTTACGCCATTGTACGATTGCGTTTAAAGCTCGGACTGCCACCTTTACGTTAGAATGCAAGTTGTTAGGATGTGGCGCTTAATAAATTTTTTGATAATTCTAATTTGTTGTACTGAATTTTTAAAACATTTTTTCCGTAATCTACAATTCTCTTACGGGCTTAATTTTGTTGAGTTTATTAAAAATCACCCTGTATAATTCCTATCATCGTTATGATGTTCGTTACCATCTTACGACTGGTTGCACCGACATTTTAAGCAGAATTTAAAATTAAGTCTCGGTTAGAATTAGTGCTGGCAAAAACCGAAAAAAATTGAAACCGAATAATCGGTTTCTTTAAAAACCGGTTTTGGATAAAACCGATCATCCAAATAATGGTTAAAACCGACTATTCGAATATCCAAAAACCGATTATTCGGATATTCAAATATTCAAAAACCGATTATGGATATTCGAAAAACTGACTATTCGAGTATCCAAAAACCGATGATTCGGATATTTGAAAAACTGTCTACTTGAAAGCCGACTATTCGAATATTCGCGAAATCTGTAATCAAAAAAGCAGCTTTTGGATTATCCGAAAATCGATTAATTACGTATTAACAAAAAATGATTCATTAAGTACAAAGTTTTTTTAATCTCAAACCGGACAGAAAAATGAAGGGAAACACACTCAACGTTTCGCTATAGATTAAAAACTTTGTACTTAATGAATCATTTTTTGTTAATACGTAATTAATCGATTTTCGACTTTGTACTTACTATTTTCATCGGACAAGAACAAACTTCAAAAAATGATTCATAAAAAACAGACTCGACTGAATTTTAACTCTAATGTTCCTGGTTTTTAATCAGATGAAAATGTTTTCAAACATTTCAATTTTGTGCTTCTCTTCTCCATTTTAAAATATTAACTACATTTCTAATTTATAAAGACTCACACATCTAAAACGTGACACAAACTCACTAATAATAGTTTTCGTTTTTTTTTTTTTTTATTAAATAGTAGATAAATGTCAATTATTCTTGTTCTATCTAATGAACAATATTCAACAAATTGTAAAAGTAATGCAAATATTTTGTGCTGTAAAAATTCATTACAGTGCCGAACATCTGTACCATAATAAACTTTTATTGAATTCTCCGAAAGACGGTTGAGTACGGCCGAAAAGGCTACTAACAACAAAAACTAAAATTACTTTAATTCTTCTTTTACGACTTCTAATATGTGGATTAGAAGTACCACTTGACCACTTACATTTTTTTTTTTACGTGGTGAACATAACAGATAAAATTTACCTTCATTTTCTTAATGCTTCCAACATTTGCTCATTTTCAATTTTATTTGAGTTTTAAATTTTCTGCCTCAAATTCCTATGATTATCTTTAAATGGGCGAAAGAAATAAATACGTTATTGTATATACATTTATTTGAATTTCAAGTAGTTGGGATATTTGAATATTTTTCATCATTCAAATAACCGGTCATTTGTGTATCCGATTATCCAAAAACCGATATTATTCGAATATCCGGTTATGTAAATAATTACATATTCGAATATCCCATTATCCAACTAATTATATATTCGAATATCCGATTATCCGAATAATTGGATATTCGAATAACCGATTATTCGGATAACCGGTTATCCGGATAACCGGTTTTCGGTTTTGTTTAAAACCTCGGATAATCCAAAACCGATTAACCGGTTATCCAAAAAACCGATTTGGTTGACAGCACTAGTTAGAATATGATACTTTGCGCAAGTTCAACCAACTTTAAGGGCGAGTTGCACCAAACCGTTAAGGCGAGCTTAACTTTAAGTATCGCTTAGAATGTGAGTTGTATTAATGTTATGTAACCTCAAATGTCACATTATAAACAAGATTTAAATTTAAGCTCGGCTTAAGTGTTTGGTGCAACTGGTCGTAAATGTCAATGGGATTGTCTGATATAACACTGACAATGCATAAAAGACTTAAATTTAAGCTCTGCTTTTAAAAAATCTTGATGGGTGTTGTATTAATTGTGGTTCTGTCATTTTCTTGATACTTTTTGCGTCGCAAAATGAAATATTTTTGTTTCGTTTTAATTTCATTGCAAGTCAATGGGAAATCAGACATGATCGGAGATCGTAAAAGCAATTTCTGGAATGCTCGTCGAATGAACGTTATTTTCCGATCGAATTTTCGTCACGGTGTTAAGCGGCGAAAAGCAGTTTCTAAACTTTCAACGCGAAACAACTAATTTCTTTGCCTTAACTTGCTCTTATTCCTGCTGCTTTTGCTCCAGCGAAGCAAAGGATGTTAAAACTTCGCTCTTAAAATTACCCAGTTTCCAAGCCGTCTTATTTGAAGTTGTTCCCAACATAAAGATTCTTCCCTTTATTTTACTTATTTTGAACAATTTTGTGTTGCGCTTGCGGTTCTGTCATTATTTTTCGGCTTTAAGAACTTTTTAATTCTTTTAATTTCTGAACTCTAGTGATGTACAATAAATAAAAATGTTTGAAGCAATAAATAATTTACTGAAAATGTTCTTTGTTAAGTTAAAACATTAATAGATTCTAAAATTAATATGAAGCTGCAGAATACCAGATTCTTACACGTATGAACTAAATGCAGTCGTGTATGCTTGGTTGCATAACCAACCGTAATTCTGTACGGGTTGTTTTCTCTTTTAACGCCCATGACGATACACACATTTAAAGCAGTTTATACTGGAGTGTGCTTTTGTTTACATAAATTCCACGCAATTCAACAAAATATTAGCCACGAGTGTAATACATACACGTATATCGGATTGTTTCGTTCCATACTGTTTGTTCCGCTCACTATTTAATGAAAATATACGGGCCAAGTTGCGTCCCAGTGCGCTTACGAAGTAATACCCCAAAGGCTGCGTCCGTTTTGAAACGTTCCAAAACGGATTAGCGCAGCTTTATGACGTGTAAGTGTGCCCGGAAAATAAAACAACACTTCATTTCGTAATTTATTTGGGGCCGGATTAGATACAGTTCACTGCGTCAATTGTTTGTTAATATCCGGGACGACGAGTTGTTATCCTTTTTGCATTTGCCCGTTTCATCCTGCACCGATAGCAGCGCCATTACCGCAGGAATAATGCACAGCCTTGCAGTTTTAAGCGAGAAAGTTTAGGTTCACTTCATTTGAAATTCTAATCAGTAGGAAGGAGGTTCGTTTGTTTTTCAGAATTACTGCTGCTTCCGCCTGTTTGAAATAATTATTGTAGTTTGTCTTAAGCTTACGAGAGATTAAGAAAATCAAAAGATAGCATCTGTAGGTGGCTGAATCGGGAACTACATTTATAATCACTTAGACGTCTACTACGTTTAATGCCCTTCACCTCCTGATAAATTTATCTGCCAGGTGTTATCCTTGGAAATCTTTGTATCGATAATAGTTTCCGAGGATATTACCAGGCAGATAAATTTATCAAGAGGTGAAGAGCATAAGAGCGTTACGTGTTCTTGTAAAGACAAACGTTCACTTTGCTCTATTTTTTTTTTTTAATAAACAAGAACGCTTTCTTAATGCGCTTATAATTTATCGCGTTAATATTTCCAAATATCGTTGATCTGGGAGAGCTTTAGAGTTATAGGCTTTTCATGTCTTGTTTCGCTTTCCGATCCACTTACTTTTTTTTGCCCATACCCCCCAATTGAATTATGAGTAATTCCTTCCCTCGGGCGCAGAGCTTTTGTGACTTTAAGATGACATAAAACCACATACCTGCTACTAGGGGGAAGAAGTTCATAAAATTTTATTTCTCTATTCGAAGCACATATGTATATCCACGATGCAAATAAACTCGCTTATGCTTTAGTTACCCAATGCGGGCATTTAATTTAATGTCAACAATACTGTGCATATATAAAATGAACAAATTATGAGTACAGATCGGAATCACGTATTTTGACGTCATCAACGTAACTGTGATTTTTTCATGAAATATTTTTAATTCATATTCATCCTTTCCGGAATATTCCTGAGGGTGCTTTGAGTTTGAAATGGGCTTACGCGAGTTCTTCACAACGCATCATCTGACAGCATAGTTAGAACACGATGACGTCAAAATACGTGATTACTTGTATGAATTAATGTTTGATTTCGTTAAAACTGAAACTTAATGTGCACAAGGCAAGTTCGGTGCGCATAAATTTGCCGCACTTTCCAACCGAGGAAATGCCTTGCGGCTTATTCCCTTGCCCCGACAATAACGCGGTTATAATTTTCTTGCCATGCCATCCATGCAAAAGCAAAACCGTCCTATTATTGGCGATGTTGATTATCGCCTTCATGGGATTGCGTCTCGGTGCCAAACTATTTCTGGCTACGCTGAAATAGCCCAATATATCTCTTATGGCGTTAATGTTTCTATTGTACACGTGCAGAATTTGTGTTACACTACAGCAGGACCTTCCTTTACCCTCCCCAAAGAAGCTCGCCTATTTCACATGAATTTGTGACCATCCAGGAAATTATGTCTGAACTTCAAAATGAAATGGGTTTTCCTTTTTGGATTCGCGAACATCCACAAACTATCTCGATTACAGATTACAATGAATCAGCAGTTGATATCGGTATTCGTTGTACATTTAAAGACCAAAGAAGAAGTGAGGCTCTTGAAGTTGCCGAATGGTCTTCTATCCAATAAAGTTTTAATAAAGAGGTCTGGAGGATAAGACAAAATTAAAGAAGTGACGCCAAACCGAATTTGGCGCCACGTCCCATCATGCAACGAAATGTGATATCGTTGCTTGTTCTATACAAAAAATGTTCAATTCTATAACTGGGCTGCAGTCAAAAAAGGTTGATAGTAATACTCTTTTAAAGTTCAACCGAGCTTTCCGAAAATTTATTTCCTTTATCAAGGTTTTCCTTAGTGAGTACACAAGGTTAAACCACTAGTTATCATAATATTAAATTTCATTAAGAATAAGTTCTAAGAATAAATTTTGAATTTTACATTTTTTAACAGCTAAATTAATTAAATTTTCCGAAAGCTCGGTTGAACTCTAAAAGAGTATTACTATCAACCTCTTTTGACTGCAGCCCAGTTATAGAATTGATTCCTTAATTGATCAGTCGTGATCATACTTCGCAAAAAATGTTCTTTAGTTTGTGTGTCAACTGCAGCTTTGCCTTTCTCTTTCTCATCCCTGTTTTCGACCCCATATCATCTTCGTTCTGTTCTCTTTGAACTTCCCACGCCAATCTTCAATTTTCCTTTTTGCTTTTGTCAAATTTTCGAACCTTGACCTTCAAGAGTTTATATCGCCAATGTTTGACGAACTAACTCAGCGATTAAAATTGACTTGCCACTAATTTATTGACTTTCAAGCTTGAAAAGTTCTATCCGACGTCCATTCGGAGCTCATCCCAGAAGACAGAACTTTAAAATTTGGATCTCTTTGCTCATCCATTAACGTCAACTAGGAGAAACTTTGGAATTTTTCTACTTGGAGAATTCTATGTCAGACTTATTTAAGGAAATGGGACTTTCCAACGTTGCAAGTCTTGATGAAATAGGTCACCTTAGCATCATCTTTTGGCCTCCCTAAGTTGTTTCTGAACTCTAAGAAATCTTATCCAAGAGACATCTAATATTTTGGCCCGAACTCTTCCTCTTTTCCTTCTTCTTTTAGATATGCTATGAGAATGCCTTTTAAGAACTCTTTCTTCTCCCATTCTCCTCTTATTTCCGTACCAGATAAGTTGTGCCTCTTCGTTCTTTCCTGGCTCTTCATTATCTTCTCTAATATGGATGCCGTTGAAACTCGTTAAAAAAATTCACATTTCCAAAGTTCTGATCCTCATGGCTCTGTTACTATGCTGTTGCTTCTCTCAATAGTCCAACATTCTGACTCCTACGAACCTACTATAACTTTCACTCTAAATTTGGTAGTCCAGAGAAGGGAGTCCAATTTGAACGTTGCACATCTCCTACGATCTCTTCTCAGAAAGACCTTGGAAACCTTATTTACCACTTGAAAGTTCTCTGGGGAGACCTTCGAAAAGATTCGAGAGTTTTTCTTGACTTACTTAGATGATGTTAAAGTCGTGAGCAAGTCTCCTTGAGGAGAGAGAAAGCCGAGGGGCTTTCCTAGGTCCTTAGGCCCTATCTGAGTCCTATTTGGAAGAATAGATGGCGTTTGAACCGTCTACTATTTTGGTCTGGAATCTTGCTATTTTCCTTCTTCTTTCTGTTACTGGTATGTCATGAAATTTTTGTTTAGGAATTTTCTCTCATCTTATATCCGTACCAGATAAGTCGTTTCTCTTCTTTAAATCTTCACTGTATGCTCTAATCTGGATCCTCTGGAAGGTTGGCTGAGAAAAGTTTTTTTTTTCTGCTTCTCTCAGTAACTGTCTGACATTCTGCCATTTATAGCTCCTCTTTAACTTTCAGCCGAAATTTGGTGGTCCAGACAACGGGGGTGCAATTTGGGCGTTGCACGTTTCCCACAACCTCTTCTCAGAAGAAACTTAGAAGCCCTTCAAACTTAACATCATTTAAGTTGAATATTTTCGACAGTGTTCTTAGGGAACATTGTTGAAAATATTCAAGAGTTTTTCGTGCGAACTTAAATGATGTTAAAGTGGTGAGTAAGACCTCTAAGGTCTTCCTAAGGGTAACGGGTTTTCCTAGGTCAATAGACTTTACCTGAGTCCTATTTGGAAGAATATGGGGCTCCCAAACCTTAGAAATCTTTATGAACTGTACCTCACCAACACCAATTAGCCACTTTAACATTTTCTAAGTACTTGGGGAAACTTCCGAAAAGGTCTTCCTGAGAGGGTAGAAGACCAAGGAGTCGTCTTAAATCGAGAATCTTATCTGAAAGAATATGGGACTCTCAAAATTTGAAAATCTTCTTGAATTGTTCCTCACTGACACACTCTTAAGTTCTTGGGAGAAAAATCCAGTTGGAAAAAAGGAAGTGGTTTAATCGTCTTTCTAAAAATCTGGATTCTATTTCTTTTTTTTTTGAATGGAACTCGTAAGACCAAATTATGAATGGGTTTATGTAAAGTCTTCCTTTATTGTCTCTCGATTTAAGACGAATCCTTTAGCAATAAATTAAAATAAGTAAAAAATAAAAACAAAAACTTTTGTGACTTTGTACGTTATCAGCATTCTAGATGTACTACGACGCTCAACTTAAATGATACTCCTGCATGCCAACCACATCCTTGAGAACGTTCAGCGTAAGGGCTACGAAACTGTCAAATGGAATCATTTATGGTGAGCATCTTGTAGATAGATTCTGTATGTAAGGAGCAGTGAAACTTTTTAATAGAATTGAATTGAAAGAAAATCTGTTGAGAGGATCTAGCAAGAGACCTTCTGCTGGATATACCGCTCGTTGTTGTAAAATGAGGACATAGGGGGTCACTCTAAGCCGATTTGCGATCTGGCAACGCTGGTATCGTCTTAGCAACATTAATCTCGGCAATGCTCGGTTGTTGCAGAAAACGGCGTTGTGAACGTTCGGCAATGCTCGGTACTAGTACCTTGCCATATTATAGCTTGCAAGCCCGAATGAAATGACTTTTTGGTTATTTGAATAATCTGAGGTTTAATTCATTAAGGAATGATATTAAAATATTTTAGAAAGTTAACCCCGAATAAAGTAAATTCAAAGTTGAAGGAAGACAAGCCGGTTTAATTAAGTATTTAACGTCGTCACCTCTTGAGTTATTCCCCTCTTGGTGCATTTAATAAGTCTTAAATTTTGAAGATTGCTTTAATCGTGACGATCAAGTGTGGCTCGTCTTATTATTCCTGTTTCGTCGTATTTCACAATTAGACATCAGGCCGAGATCTCGGAATGATAACCGGCATCCAAATAAAACCTCCCCGCGATGATAATTAAGGGCGGAACAACTGAAACGTGTTTTCTTAACGAAGTTCGTAATTGCGTCGTAATTTCTCTTTATTTTTCGAGCACTCATTTCCCTGCGCGGAAAATAAAAGTTTACAGAAGGTCCTCCGCCCTTCATCTACTTCTTCTTCCTCTTTCTCCTCTTCCTCCTCCTCCTCCTCCTCATACTGCGCGCTGCTTTCGGCCTTATGAATTATTTTAGGATTCGAAACTTCGAACTCGGGGATAATTCGGAGGATTTAAATGCTCGCGCGTCTGATCGGTGAAGTATGAAGGGCTTTTGTTTGACGGTATTGATTTTTGTTTTAGTTTTTTTTTTCGCCTTCGTCGTCACTTCCTTCCACCACTTAAAATTGAAAGCTTTTTTTGTAACTTCGGGGGGGGGGGGGGGGGGCGAAGGCGAAAATGAAAAGGACAGGTTTAAATTGATACAGAAAATTTTTTATTCCGTGTTCGTAGTAGACTTCGTAGTCACTGACGTTGCTTTATGCTAATGAAAGAAGGCTCTCTGACTAATCTGAAAATGGATCGAGGCATCTTCATATTATGTACTTCTGGGACAGTTCCTTATATGAATTTTTTTTCTTCAACATTTGCTAAAGTTAGAGTAGAATTTGCTGAAAGAAATTTATATAATGCTTTGTTTTTTTTTCTTTTCAGGTAAGAGATTAATCCAGCAACTCTCCTCCCACAGGTATGAATACAAATTGGTCTTTTAAATTAATGAATCATGCATTACGTCTTGTATTAGTGACATATACCATGAACTATAACCCTAATAATGGTAACTCTTGAAACGACCATTATAGGAAATGGCGTATAACGTATCGCTCGCGTAATTCCCCTAAAAGAGATCAATTCAGCTACCCCTTCCCTCCCTCCCAGGTTTGAATACAATATCTTCTTTTAAATTAATGAATCCCATAAAATAAGCTACTAGGCCTTTAGATTAGTGGCACACACCGTGAACTATAACTTTATTGATGGTTTTGAAGCGACCATTAAGGGAAATGGCGTAGACCCTACAACATATCGTTCGGGTAATTCCCCTAAAAGCGGTGTAAACATATTAAGATAAGTACCTCAGACAGTACAGTATAAAATCTAAGTAGGTTAATAAGATTTAATTGTGCAAGCAACCGTCTTATACACAATATAGTAACTACAGCATCGTGGAGAATATCTTTCTAATTAATTTAATGCCTGTGTTATCTTCGGCATTTCAGCGCCGGGGTTCAAATTATAGACATCTGCATATTTTAAATCCGATTATCCCGCACTCTGTTTGTTAACGCGTAAATTTGCCGCAATTTATTCAAGGTTGGCGCGTTATTAGATTAGCCCGAAATTCCCCGTTCGTTCTTTCCACGTGCACATGAAAATAAAAGTCCCCGTCGTTTAGATTCGTCCTAAAATAGCTTCGGATGAGATCAAATTTATTGATACTCTTTGACCCTTGACACTACTTAATTTACAGAACATCTTTCAGACAATTAAGTTTATTTTTAAACCATTTGTGCAAGTGTTAGTGCCATCCACACACCAAATTACAAGTGACTTTGTAAGCTTGTGTTATAGAACAATTAATTTCTTTTGGATCAAAAATTGAATGCCATTCAAAAAATAAAATAAAAATTAAATTCGAATCTTTTAAATTGTGAGGATTTACATGATCAATCGCTCAAAAATAATTTGGCTAAAATTAAATTTCAAAGCAAAAATGATTGTTCAGTTTATTTAAAAAAAAAAAAAACAAAGAAAAAATTTGATCAACTTTTTAAAAAAACCTTGTTTGATGTCACTCTGATGCTCTGACTAAAAACCTTGTAAAATTTATTTTATTTAAAAGTTATACCGATTGAAGACTTTCATCTTAGCCAGTAGCAACATGACTCGTGTGTGTCACGTGTTTATTTGCTTGCGATGTACGCGCAACCCAATTAAACAACTATTGGCTAAAGCAAAAGTCCTCAATCGGTATAAATTATTGCAATAGATCCCCTGGAAGTAAATTCGGTGTTCGAAAGCGTTTCACGGTGGAAAATAGGTATCACTTTCGCGTTAATCCCGCCCTGATCCTACCAGAGTTTCTGTAATTAAGCGAAAGTAAATCATCGGGAAATCGAAAGTAATTTTGGCACATTGGAGGCGCCGAAGATTGATTGATTACTTTCCCAATAAACAGCCGGTCCCTTCGACCGACCGACCGACCGACGCTTTAAATACACGAACGCGCGCGTCTGGCGCGAAGCTACGTCAATTAAAATCACTTCGTCGTTAACAAATGTAGCGCGAGTTTTCACCACTCAATTAAAACTTTCTGTTTTTTAAAAAAATGATTTTCATTTAATTCATTTTGGTCCTTTGAAATTGCAAGTTCTGTCAATGAACTGTCAGCTGTCAATCAAACTGAAACAAAAGCGCGAGAAAATTTCAGAGCTTGAAAAGAGAGGTCAGGTGATGATTCGGTTTCATTCCTTCATCCATCGATTCGTCCCCGTCGCTTACGATATTATTTAAACGCTTTTGAAGTGTATTTTGAGGTTATGTGACCTAACTGATATGCCTATTATCGCACAGCGACTTCGGGGCAACGCCCACTTTTGAGAGAATTACGTCATTGTCGACAAGAACTCACTTCACTTCAGCATAAGAAACAACTCCTCTAGAAGGGGGTTATCCTTTGCAGCACTGGCCTTCCCCATTTTTTTTTTTTGGTTAACACATTTAAAACATATTAAAAGAGAGGTTAGGTGGTGATTTTACGTCATTTCTACATCCATCGATACGTTCTCGTTGCCTACGTTATTATTTAAGCACTTTTTAAGTGTATTTTGAGGTTATGTGACCTAACTGATATGCCTATTGTCGCACAGCGACTTCGGGGCAACGCCCACTTTTAAGAAAATTACGTCATTGTCGACAAGAACTCACTTCACTTCAGCATAAGAAACAACTCCTCTAGAAGGAGGTTATCCTTTGCAGCACTGGCCTTCCCCATTTTTTTTTGGTTAACACATTTAAAACACCTTAAAAGAGAGGTTAGGTGATGATTTGACTTCATTTCTACATCCATCGATACGTTCTCGTTGCCTACGTTATTATTTAAGCACTTTTTAATTGTATTTTGAGGTTATGTTACGCAAATGGCGTCCCAATTATAGTAAAACGGCTTCAGGTTAACGACAACCTTCGGCATTACGTCATTGTCGACGAAACTCTTCAGCACAAAAAGCAACCCCTCTAGAAGGTGGTTATACTTTGCAACGATGGCCATTCGCATTTTTATTTTTGTCAACACCTTACAAGTACTGAAGGGTTACTTCTCCTCCTGTCTACAAGGAGTTGACCTTGAAACGATGGTCACTTCGAATGAACACACAACCATCCGCAATTTTTTGTCAAGGCCAGCAGTATCGTAGTATTCCGCTTGTTATAAGCTAGGTTCAGATGTATTCGTATACGTAATATATTTATTGCGGTTCGGTTTCGGATTGGTTCTTTCAAGAAAAATAACCAATCAAAAGCAATCCGCGGCAAATATTTTGCGTATCTGGAATATACAGGGTGTTCCAATATTCAGTGCGAAAATTTTGTGTGTGAGTAAAGGACGTCAAAGTAAGTAAATTTTGTTAAATTGTCCTAAAATGTTAACTTAGTGAGGTACATACGCTACAATAACCGATGAGAACACGCAAAGAAAAGAAAATTTATTACAATTTTATTTAATTTTTTTTTCTATTCAGCAACGAGTTCCCCAAACAATCAACGATGTACGAAACTCCGACATTTGAAAACGAATTTCCGGAACAATAAACGACGCACTAGACCAGGCATTGACAATTTTGAACAATTCTTATGAACAAAATTGTAATAAATTACTGCAAATATCATTCTTAATACAATTATTAATTTTCTTTTCCTTGCATGTTCTCATTGGTTCTTTTGCCGTACCTTACTGAGTTTGCATTTTAGGACATAAGTTCTTTAAAAAAATTTATTTATTTTGACGTCCTTTATTCACGCACAAAATTGGCGTACTGAATTTTGGTACACCCTGTATGTGAATGTAGCTATACTCAGACGTAGGAAAATTTGGGACGTTGCTACGACTACACCGTATGAGGACTGTTGAATAGCGTGCATTGTATGCGTTGCCATGGCAACACCCATAATATCCTAAGTCTGACTATATTACTAGAAAACCTACAAATGACTGGACGAATGTCATTCTAAAATATATTCTGTATTTAAGACAAAAAAAAAATACAAATGCCTCCTTTTGATTGACAATTATCGTAAGTAAGTAATTCTTTAATAAAAATTATTAACAAACGCGTTTGTCTAAAAAAATTTTTGTTTTTTTTTTTTTTTTGACTGAAAGTTTCACGTCGAATCTCTGTCGTATACTTCCCGCAATTCTTGGCCTCTTTGTTCTGAACATGAGGAGCGATAAATTCCATGTGAGATTCAAGTTAAATTGTTCAGAAAGCAAGCAAACCTAGAAACGTTAGTGATTTTTTGCCCTGAAAGTTTGCTGCGTTACTTGCTCTCGGTTTAGTTGACTGGATCTGCGAAACTTTATTGTGTGATTTTTTATTGCTTTTGCTTTTGCTTTGAAAAATGTTTTCAGCGAGTAGTTTCATGTGCTTGTAAATTTATTGGGAATATGAAACAAATAGGACAATGTCTGGAATGAAACGGATTGGGCAAAAGTGGAAGAAAGGTTTGGGTGAGCATTTATAATTCTCGTAATTTTCTTTTGCAAACTATGAAGTGGTGATTAATTAATAAAAGCAATTTAGTGTTGTGCTATGTAAAATTTATTATTTTACGAATGACCCCAGTCCAGAGAGAACCTGTTTAGATTTTGCTTTTTTTGTTGGCTTTAAACATCTAAACATTTTTTTTTAGTTTAAGTTTCAACATTTTTTTCGTTACCTATAATTCTTTGTATTCTTCTGAGCAGAGTTGGCGCCTTATAAATGACATGAGTTTCATAACACCCTGTATAATTTTTGCAAAAATTTTGAAAATATATAAAAATATTTTTTTTGCGAATTCTTCTACTCATTCCCTACTAACGTAATTAAAACAATTGAAAAAGTTTTTAATGGTTTTTTTTTTTCTGCAGACTGTTAAGTAGTGATTAACTTACGATTTTATAAAAGGTAACAACCTATTTGTTTTTTGTTTAAACATCTAATAATTTTGAAACTCTTTTTGATGTTTTTCATTTACATTACTGAAATGTTTA
The DNA here is from genome assembly GCA_036172665.1 of Prosopocoilus inquinatus. NCBI lineage: Eukaryota > Metazoa > Arthropoda > Insecta > Coleoptera > Lucanidae > Prosopocoilus > Prosopocoilus inquinatus. Next base: position 6,785,036 of record CM069871.1, on the reverse strand, counting down.
AAAAGTCTCATTTCGCTGATGATGCTGTAAATGACACCAGTTTCATTAGACGCTATGTCGACTTTCTGCTATAATTTGAAAATTAAAAAAATATATGTGTATATATACTACTTCGTCTGTCTTGCGTATTGTATTTGTGGACAATTTTTCTTGCAAATCTTGCTTGTCACTCCTTCCTAACATAATTAAAAATAATTCAGACAGATTTTAATGATTTTTTGACAGACTACTAAACTGTGATTAACGAAGGCAGTTCAGTTTCTTGTTTTGTAATACGAGTACGATTTTGGGAATTTAAAACACTTTTTGCTGTTTTTTCATTGACTTTACTAAAATGTTTGAAATGTCTCATTTCGCAATTCTTTACATTTTTTTGATCAGTATTGGCGATGTTGTAAATCACATCAGTTTCATTACATCCTGTATCGGCTTTCTGCTATAATTTGAAAATTAAAAAAAAAATTATTTTGCTTATCTTGCGCATTGTATTAATGGACATTTTTTTCTTGCAAGTCTTGCTTGTCACCGCTTGCTAACGTAATTAAAATAATTGAGAAAGTTTTTAATGATTTTTTTACAGACTACTATAGAGTGATTAACGAAAGGAATTCAGTTTTCTTGTTTTGTATTACAAGATTTTTTTAAAAGACCTCAGTTCGGTTATAACCTGTATAAACTTTATCTCAACATTTAATTAAACCTGTATAAACTTTATCTAAACATTAAAAATTGCGCTTTTTAAAGCATTTACTATCGTATTCGTTTAACTTTAATATATTTTTTTAGAAAGCCACGTTTCATTAATTACAATTATTCTTAATTTTTTTTTTAATTGTGAGCAATATTAACGGTTTTATAAATGACATCAGTTTCATAACACCCCGCATCGACATTTAGCTAAAATTTGAAAATTAAAAGAAAATTATTTCGTTTGTCTTGCGTTTCTATTTCAAATGAAATTTTACTGTGTACCTCAAACTATGAATTTATCTTTTTCGTAATTATTTCAGTTGACAATAATTGCATCCCTTATTCATGCAAAAGCATACGTAAAAAAATGTTGTAATTACATAATTAATTGCAAAAAATTTTGTTGCAAATCATTTTTGGTTGTAGTGGATCCCGCGAGCATCCTCTGTACAGCTGTTTCAGCCCTATTTTGGGGCCTCATCAGCAAAAGCCTAACTCGAGAATTCCACTACAAACCAAAAAGACTTGGAAAGATTAAGTAGCCATCGTTTTTTGAGCTGCAATCGCATGATGTCGCTACTTAATCTTATAATTAATTATATTAAAAAAAAATTGTGTTGTTCATTCCGTTGTCATTTGTTTTGTCCTTTTTTCTTTATGCCGCTTGCTTAGTTATCATTTCTTTATCGGCTTGGTTTATTCATTTGTGTGTTTGCTCCTTTTTTTATTTAATTTATTTCATATTTTATTTGTTGTTCTCTTCCTATTCGTTTTTATTTTTTATCTTTTAACCTTAACTCTTCCCAAAATTTATTTTTATTTTATTTTTTTCGTTTCGTCTCCTCGGGGCTCATTTATTTTAATTTTATTTTTTCCTGTTTGTTATTAGGACAGCGATTGTCGTTATTATTCATGCACCGTTTCTACTTTGAAATTCTGCTCAAATTGAAACAGTTATTGTTATTATTAATTTTCTTTTTTTTTCATTTTGAACATATATATTGAATATAAAACATACCGGCTGTTGAATCAAAGTGGGATCATAGAGATTGAAAAAAATAGAAATAGAAAAATGAAAATATGATTCGCTTACGCATTATTTTAATTTTTCCACATATTTGTACAAAATGAACGCTGATTCATTATTGCTACCATGCGATCAACGGAATTTATAATTAAAGCACGCTGTGATATTTTCCAAAAAAATGGCAACAGTTACAACAGTTTGAAATTAAAAATTTTAGGTGTCAGAATTAAGGCATCTTTTTTTTTAATGATTGTTAATAAACGGATTTGTCTTGTAGAACCTCCCCTAATATTCTAAAAGAAGGGTTTAAACAAAATAAAGTAACAAAATAAAGATCGTATAAAGCACGAGCATAACCTCAAATATGACACCTGTCAACTTACTATTTTTTTCTCATTGTATCCAACCGTACAGCATCAAATATAACCAATCACAGCCACCTCTAATTAGCAATTCCGTTGATCACGCGGTATTATTACTTATTTGTAAATCCTTCACAAATGGATTTCTTTTTAATACAACCAATATAAATGGTAATACAAGTTTGATCAACAGAAAAAAAGCAAATTAGTGTAAAGTTCTTTTCTGAATATTGTTCTAAACTGTAATTATTTGTCTGTTATGTATGGGACGTGGAGGAAGAGCAGCACCCTTCTATAGGAAGCTGATCCTAGTTCCTTTAACCATTGGTTAATAAAGATTATTATTATTAAAAGAAACAAAAAGTGAGTCGGTCTGTGTAAAATAGGTAGAACTAATGGACGGTTCAGAAAAAGGTTTCGTCATCTCGCTGAATTGATCCCCAAAGTTTGGTTAACCCAAACTTTTTTAGTCAACTGAAACCTCTGGTACATATTTTAATGAAAGGCTTTATTCCGTTGTATTTTTTTATTATAATTTGTGTCTACAATATACAGCAGTTTTCAAATAATAGGTAACGTTAGGCGCCTAGCAGAGGTGATGGTAGGCAACCATACTTACACGTCTGTCGACATAGAATAATCAAAGTACTTTATTAGTTTCCGTGAAATATTTTTATTTATAAAATGATTTGCGTTAAATAAGCAAACGAATCTCGCACTCAAAACATACCAACGTAAATTACCCGACACAATTTATTGGAATAACAGCATCTGCGGGAAATTGAGTAAACTTTATAAACACATAAACATCTCAACTACCCTGATGAGATGATACGAACGAAGAGAAAATTACCTCGAGCCCCGGCAAATTACTTTCAACATTTGCAACAACCTTTATTAGGCAATGATTTCAATTTTTCCTGCCTCTCGAGATTTGCGAGTTTTTTTTTTCTACTTCTTCCTTTCTCTCTCGTTTCTCCGCCGCGCCGTGAGAAAAGCTATTACGCCGGTAAACACAATTTAGCCCGGCATATTTGAAAAGCTCTAATTAGGAAATGCGGCGGGCGTTAAAGGAAGAGGAACTACTGCCTCCCACTACTGCCAACATAATGAATTTTAATTGCTGTACACTAGCCCCGGCTATTAAAAGAGTTTAATGTTTCTCGTTTAGTCTTCCTCGTTTTCGTAATAATTAATCTTATAATTAAGTTTACGCGGATTCTCTTAATTAATTAATTAATTAATTAATCAGGGTGAATTTTGTATTGTTGCGAACAGGTTTCTTTTGAGGCGAGGCGCGCACCGAAAATTAATTAATTTCTTTTTTTTTTTTTTTAACCACACTCAAAGCGATTTTCATTTCAGTTCTGATTTAATCCCTTTTCCCGAATGCTAGAAAATAGAATAATAAATGAACGCCGGCGACTCTCTCTTGGTTTGGTTGACGTGATTAAATTAATTGAGGTTTTGTGGATTTGTAAAAATGCAGGTTGGTTTTGTTTTTAGGTGGGGGCGGCGGCGGGGGATTTGCGTGGACTTGACAGACGGGAAAATCATGCCGGCGTAAATTTTCCGGTGGGTTTTTGCTTAATAGAATTTCGGGATTCGATTCGTGCCGCGGGGCTCAAACGGAAATGGCGACATGAGAACAGCCGACTGTTATAATACTCTTGTTTACAACCGCCTACGTACTCGAATCCAACGATATATTGACACCCATCGGAATCAATAGCTTTAGTTTTTAACGAGAGCACCTATCAACGTGCTATCACGTTCCGTGTTTATTATTTCAAACGTGAAACGAGGCAATGAAGGTAAGGGATGTCTTTTTCTGTCAAGAAAGTCATTTTTGAAAAATCACCCTGTATAGTAGCATTTTGTAGAATTTTTTTTTATTACAAATTTCAGTTTCAATAAAAAGTTATAAAAACAAACTAAAGAAGTTGTGAAGTTTCATGAGTGCCTCAGATTAACCGATTTTGCTTGTCCGCAGGAATAAATAAATCACGATCGATGTGTTTGATTTAATTACATTGCTGATAATTACATGCGTGCTGATTCGGTGAGTAAACTAATTAGTGCATGTCACAGCACAAGAGCGGCTTTGTATCTAAAACTTTAAATTGGCCGGGCACAGTTAGTTAGCATGGCCTCCCGTTTCATTAGCACAAAAGCTTGGAATTCGTTTCGTTTTAAAGCTAATTGGGTGACTTATTTACCCATGTATTTACTTCTAGGTAGATACATGGAAGAAATTATTTAATAAACGAAAAAGCTGAAACTTTTATGCAGTTATTTATTATCGGTATCTGGGATGCTTGTTTACATACCATACATACATACTTGTGGGTAAAGTTCGCAAAGCTCGAAGTTTTCTAATTTGCCTGAGATTTATAAACAGGGAAAAGAATTCAGCCCACTTCTTCCGCAAAGAGATCCCTGGAGTCGGGATACCCCCACACTGCCTTATCGCCGCCAGTGGAGAAAACATCAAAATCAGGCGCCAGGAGACAAATAAGATTTTTAGACGCCAAAAAATATGTTTAGAATGTAGCCAAAATGGCGGGGGATTTCGCCCAATCTGGCAACACTGCAAAAGTATTACTAAAAGCGTCACAATGTCACTGTAAATGTCACATTTCTGTGGCGTCATCTATAGTATCACAAATTAAACCTCCTACATGTTTCAAAATAATAACAGGAAACTGTTTTGTCGCCATTTTTAAAATTAATTTTTATTCTTCGAATTACTCCTACTTTTGTAATTTCCGGAATAAATTACTTTTAAGCGGAAGTAACAATAAAAACTGTGGTCACCAAAACGAATTAAAATAAAGTCTAAGCTTAGCACAGAACAAGTGAACTCAACCAATCTCAACGCCCACATAACCCAACCCAGATCTATTTAACCCAAGCGAAAAATAAAAAATAATAAAAGGCTAAAAAATTTGGCTAATAATAAATAAACAACCCAACACTCTTTAACACAAGTAAAAAAATAAAAAATTATAGAAAAATCAAAGAGCAAAAAAATTAAAAATCTGTTGAAACAAAGCGCAAAGTCAAGGTCAATCCAACCAGACTTATCTCAATTTTAGTATTTTTAACACGAGTAAAAAAAAAATAAAAAATTATAAAAACATCAAAAGCCAAAAAAAATTAATTAAAAACGAATTAAAATAAAGTCCAAGCTTAGCACAGCCCAACTCAACTCAACCAATCTCAACGCCCACATAATCCAACCCATTTTCTATTTAACCCAAGAAAAAAATAAAAATTAAAGGCTAAAAAAATTGGCTAATAATAAACAAAAAACCTAACACTCTTTAACACAAGTAAAAAAATAAAAAATTATAGAAAGATCAAAAAGCAAAAAAATCAATTGAAACAAAGCGCAAAGTCAAGGTCAATCCAATCAGACTTTTCTCAATTTTACTCTTCTTAACACAAGTAAAAAAAATAAAAAAATATGAAAACATCTAAAGCCAAAAAAAAATTAATTAAAAACGAATTACAATAAAGTCTAAGCTTAGCACAAAACAAGTGAACTCAACCAATCTCATAACCCAACCAAGTTCTATTTAACCCAAGCAAAAATAAAAAATAATAAAAGGCTAAAAAATTTGACTAATAATAAATAAAGAACCTAACACTCTTTAACACAAGTAAAAAAATTAAAAATTAAGATCAAAGAGCAAAAAATTTAAAAAAATTAAAAATAAATTGAAATAAAAACGCAAAGTCAAGGTCAATCCAACCATTCTTACCCCAATCTAACTTCTTTTAACACAAGCAATGAAATAAAAAATTATAAAAATATTAAAGGCCAAATAAATTTAATTAATAACGAATTAAAATAAAGTCCAAGCTTAGCACAGCCCAACTGAACTCAGCCAATCTCATAAAAAATAATAAAAGGCTAAAACATTTGGCTAATAATAAATAAACAACCTAACACTCTTTAACACAAGTAAAAAAATTAAAATTATAGAAAGAGCAAAGAGCAAAAAAATCAAAAAAAAATTAAAAATCAGTTGAAACAAAGCGCAAAGTCAAGGTCAATCCAATCAGACTTATCTCAATTTTAGTATTTTTAACACGAGTAAAAAAAATAAAAAATAATAAAAACATCAAAAGCCAAAAAAAATTAATTAAAAACGAATTAAAATAAAGTCCAAGCTTAGCACAGCCCAACTGAACTCAGCCAATCTCATAAAAAATAATAAAAGGCTAAAAAATTTGGCTAATAATAAATAAACAACCTAACACTTTTTAACACAAGTAAAAAAATTAAAATTATAGAAAGATCAAAGAGCAAAAAAATCAAAAAAAAATTAAAAATCAGTTGAAACAAAGCGCAAAGTCAACGTCAATCCAATCAGACTTATCTCAATTTTAGTATTTTTAACAGGAGTAAAAAAAATAAAAAATAATAAAAACATCAAAAGCCAAAAAAAATTAATTAAAAACGAATTAAAATAAAGTCCAAGCTTAGCACAGCCCAACTGAACTCAACCAATCTCAACGCCCACATAATCCAACCCATTTCTATTTAACCCAAGCAAGAAATTAAAAATTAAAGGCTAAAAAATTTAGCTAATAATAACCAAGCAACCTAACACTCTTTAACACAAGTAAAAAAATTATAGAAAGATCAAAAAGCAAAAAAAATCAATTGAAACAAAGCACAAAGTCAAGGTCACTTCAGTCAGACTTCTCTCAATTTTACTGTTTTTAACGCAAGTAAAAAAAAAATAAAAAAATATAAAAACATCTAAAGTCAAAAAAAAATTAATTAAAAACGAATTGCAATAAAGTCTAAGCTTAGCACAGAACAAGTGAACTCAACCAATCTCATAACCCAACCAAGTTCTATTTAACCCAAGCAAAAATAAAAAATAATAGAAGGCTAAAAAATTTGACTAATAATAAATAAAGAACCTAACACTCTTTAACACAAGTAAAAAAATTAAAAATTAAGATCAAAGAGCAAAAAATTAAAAAAAATTAAAAATAAATTGAAATAAAAACGCAAAGTCAAGGTCAATCCAACCAGACTTACCCCAATCTAACTTCTTTTAACACAAGCAATGAAATAAAAAATTATAAAAATATTAAAGGCCAAAAAAATTTAATTAATAACGAATTAAAATAAAGTCCAAACTTAGCACAGCCCAACTGAACTCAGCCAATCTCATAAAAAATAATAAAAGGCTAAAAAATTTGGCTAATAATAAATAAACAACCTAACATTCTTTAACACAAGTAAAAAAATAAAAATTAAAAAATTATAGAAAGATCAGAGTAAAAAAAAATTAATTGAAATAAAACGCAAAGTCAAGGTCAATCCAACCAGACTTACCTCAATCTAACTTCTTTTAACACAAGCAATGAAATAAAAAATTATAAAAATATTAAATTCCAAAAAAAATTAATTAAAAACGAATTAAAATAAAGTCCAAGCTTAGCACAGCCCAACTGAACTCAACCAATCTCAACGCCCACATAATCCAACCCATTTCTATTTAATCCAAGCAAAAAATAAAAAATAAATGAAATGCGAGAAATCCGTTAATGTCGAACTTAATTTTTTCGTATTTCAGAAATGTCACTCTCGCCCAAATAAAAATTAATTCACCCATCAAAAACAGCCCCCTCTCCCCCGGCAATAAAACGCCACGGTTGGCAACATTGTTAACATTAATGAAATTATTTAACCTCAAAACGAAAAGCATTGTTTGAATTTCTGTTGGCCATCTTGATTAAAAAGTTTTTTTTTTTTTCATAAAGCTGTTGGTATTACAGTTTTCTGTATGTTGCCGGTTACGACCCTTGTTGGGTAGATCTTTCCAATTGAGAGTAAAAGAAATTATTGAAGAAAGCAAATATGGTGGGAAAAGAAAGAAAACTTACCGGTTCTCCTTTTATACCATCCATTCCTCTGTCGCCCTTAAATTGTATTAACTCCACCCAAAATAAGTTCTACGAAGTACGAACGCTCGCATTGCACCCCTTCCCTCCAACTCAGTAACACTTAGATGCATCGGATCCGCGGAAGGTTGGAAAGACGTTCGGCGTAAAAAGCATCCGAATACTAACTTTTCCCTGTATAAATATAAACATCAAGTCATGCTGAGAAGCTTGCAAGCTTTACTTACAATGCTTTGTTTTGCATCTATGACAATTGAGCGTTATCGATTCAGTTCCACCGATTGCACTCAGAGTATTTGCATCTCATTTTAACCTCATGTGATAACACGAGATGAAGATACTCTAAGTGCAACTAGTGCAAGTGAATCGAAAACGCTATTTGTGTTGCTAAGTACTTATACATGTGAGGGGGCGTTATCATTACGCCCCCCTCGGACCAAATAAAATGATTTATACAGTTCAGATCACAGACAGAAACAATGATTAATAATCAAGTGAAAAATAAAGAATATTAACATCATTACGCCCTCGGGTATAATGAAATGATTTATACAGCTCAGACCACAGACATAAACAGTGAATAATAATCAAGTGAAAAATAAAGAATATTAAAGTAAGGTAAATGTCAGAAGAAGATTTATTATCCTCAAGAGAAGACAATATCACTTTGTATTTATCAGTTAAGTATTTATGCACAGCACAGGTAGAAACCTTGCTGAAATATCGTTACGTACATTATTCATCACCTGAAAGATACGAGGCAACTCATCATATTCCATCCGTTCGTTACTCTTCGGCCAAGCGCTAAAAGCTCTAGCTGTCTAGTAGAACGCAGAATAGAACAATAGATCCAGCCGCAAATATACTCTCACGTGAATCCATTAGTAACCTAAACCCAGATTGTCTTCACCTCTGAACTTTTTTTTTTATTTACACCACCCTCGCATTGTTTGGATTGTGCTTACGCGGTTGCGTCGCGGAAAATTCTCGGTCGGAATTATGAAACTGTTTGGAAGTCGATTGTCGCGAAAAAGCAAAATTGCCAATCTACGTTTTAGTCTGTCTGTATCTGTGGGTCGTTCAAAAATAATTTCATAGTTTCACAACAGCTCGACCATCTTGTCTCAGTGTAATGAATAGTTGTGAGGTTAGGGAGAGGCAAATGAGCTTATGAATTTATGGGCAACCCTAATCCCTTCGATTGAGTTAATCATAGATTCACGAAACCGCACATCATACAATCAAAGCTTGATAAACTTAGCTCTGGAGTTTGTAATCTGCCCGCCTCTTGCTTTCCGTAATTACTTCCGCTCGCTGTATATGAAAATAAGGGGGTTAACGTGATAGACACACTCTCTCCCCTAAATGAATCCCTAATTTGCTCTACCCGTATGCCGAACTTCTTTTAAATATAAATAGCCTTAAACTCTTGAATTCTATGGTGTTGAAAACACCGTACTGGAGATATTATAACTGCCCAATGTTTATCTTTTTCTTTCACAATAGAAATTGGTCGTTGCGTCATCTCCTTTGACACAATCTCATTGATGCAGCAAACTGAAAAAAATGGCGTCCATTGAATTTTTTTGTCTAATATTATATTTTAGGTACTGATTTTATTTATTTATCACCCACTGTAATAGTGAAGAGATTTCTTAAGCAATTTTGTGCAAGTTATTATTTTTAAATCTTAAATTTAAAAGTTGCTTTTGATTTGCATTTTCTCTGCCTAAAACTTTTAAAACGACTTTCGTGACAAAATGAACAAGAGCCATTATTTTTAGAGCATCCCTCGTATATTTTAATTTTATTTTCTCTTGCCAGATTCATCCTTAGAACATAATATAATTTTTGCTGTTAGTTTATTAATTATATTTAAGCCTTTTACGTTCTACTAAATTAAACTGAGGTTTTAAATTATAAAACTGTGCAGTTCATGTTCTTTAATCCCGAAGAAATTGCCTGTTGTAGAGGATTAGTTTGTAACGAGCGGCGAATTCTAGTTTAAACTTGGTTTACTATAAAAAAGGAATAAGCACTTAACATAAAGAGGACAAAAGAAATCAAAACAAAACGAAACATTTTGTGCTTAAGGCAAAAGATTCTTGTTACTTCCTGATTCTTGTTTTTCTCTGGGCTTACTCTGTCTTCCAAATTTTCCGTATTGCTTATGTAAAAAAAAAACCTTCAGACCGGGGTGGAAAAGGATGACTGATTAAGAGAGGACTGGTAAGCTTTTCCCGTGTTTTCGGAAGCCCAAGAAAATGAAATAACCAAAATAACGACCTTCCTACACCTTTTTGTCTCCAATTGTTTTAGCAAACCGTACAACGTTAAATCTCGAATTTCTTTGTTAGTAGCGCTCTGGTTTTCGGATAGAAAGTCAGGAATTGATTTTGGAAGTTTAGTTAATTCAAATTAAAATCCGAAGCTTTAGATTACAAAATATATATCATACAATAACAGAGTGAATACAAACAAAATAATATGTGAATTTAATCGAATTAATTAATTAAAGTTTAACAATTAACGTAACATTGAAGCTAGAAAATGCAGAGAGGAGGGAATATCATTAAAAATCGCATCGGTATAACTTTATTAGATGTTGACTTTTAAGCAGCAAAGGATCTGTTTTATATAAACTCACCCCCGCCAATCGTGACTACTTCTTCGGTACACTTTATTTGAATTAAATTAGGAAAATTGATTGATTGAAAAAAAAATTTCGAAACCGAAGAGGCACTTCGCTTGATGACCGGAGTTCATGCATCGTGGCAACCGTCTTGTCGAACTCCCCTTCTCATCAGGAAAGCTACCTATTTAAATGAATCCGAATGACCTACTTTTAGTCTGCGTGGGCTTTACATTAAGGTACCGGCACACTGGCAAGCGACAAAAAATATTTCAAACACATAAAATCGGCCACATTATAATAGGGTAGCGATTTTTTGTTAATGCTTTGCATCAGTATGGCCACTTTAATTTATTATGATATTGTAGCTCTGTCGTCCCCGATTTATCGCTCGCCAGCGTAACGGTACCCTTAGGGTGCGAACATGCCGAAGATGCCTCGCTGTTCACCCTCGATGTTTAGGTCGCGCTCGATACATCCATACAAATCAAACGCATAGATTCAAATGAAATCGTGTATTTCGAAGATGACTAATCATCTTCGATATGCACGGTTCTATTTAAACTGGACGTTTGTTTTACATCGGGGTAATATCGCGGTATCGAGGACAACCTAAACATCGAGGGTGAACAGCGAGGCCTCTTCGGCATGTTCATAGCCTTAGGCGTTGGTACGATTTGAGTTAGGATTTGAGCCCACTTCGAATTATTTTGCATCGAACTGTACATCCCCTACCTTTACACGTTCAAACGCGTGGAGCGCCTACTCTACTTATAGAAATTATGATTCCCCTTGCATAGCTGTGTAGTCCAAGCAGGAAATTTTCTTACTAATTCAGTCAGCCGTGGGATGAAATCACAACCGTGCTGATGACTCGTTCTATTTTGCTGGCAGCAATTATGTAACCAATGTTCGAACGTATACCAAGGCTTGCTTGTAGGAATCAGGAGCCCTTACATAATTATTTCTTTTGTTATACATATGACTCATTCATGTTCCAACGACATTCTACCTCTTGCAAAGCATTGCATAATGCTTATTTTTTTTTAATATAATGCCCTTGATCTAATTTCGCGGTACGTTGCAAGCTGACTAATGCTTTCGTTGCACAACGCTGCATGTGTCAATGTGTTAATTAAATAAAGTGTATGAATTGTAAAAATAATAATCATAAGAATCCGGATTCTTACACATTTTTTTTCACTTGATTTCAAAAATTTTATTCAACCGTTGACGGACCCAAATAGCAGTTCCCCTTATCTGAACGTTTCTGGTTGTTAGAGTTTCGAAAGTAGTCAGAATTCGCTGTCTGCCCATTTCTTGTTAAGTATCAATTTTTTCGTTTGAAAATTTCTAACTTGAGTTTCAAAATTAGCCAGGAATCATAACTCTCTAACCTTGCCCATTTTATACATTTTTTTTTTTTTGGAATGAACGAAATAACTCGAAATGATATTTTAATAATTAAGCAAATTACAAATTAAAACTGAAATAAAGCAGTTTCAGAATAAGAATCAGCATAAAAAATGTCAGTGTTGAATTTGTTGAGATTTCAAAATATGTAAGTCAAGTCGAGATTTTAAAAAGTTGCAATAAATTTGTTACAAATGTTTGCAAATTAAGGTTGAAAACAGCTGCTTGTTCTTTTCTGTTGTTGGAAAAGTGCCGTCTAATATTATTTGAAAATTCCAGCTCGCTCCTCCTTGCCAGTTAGTTAGGCAACCAAACGTGCACATTTGAAATGCAGATCGGCGTCTAAAATTAAACAAAAAAAATTGTTCTCAACCCCCTTAGCTTCTCTAAACCTTTCATTTCGGAATTTGTACATATATTTAGGAGATGCCTACTCGTGTAAATTATGTACCTAATCGAAAAAGCTGATTTTTCACTGAATTTTATTATTAATTGTTATTTTTTTAAAGAAATTTTTATTCTACAATTCCTTTCGAGATTTTCTTTTCGATTAATTATCTGCAATAATTTTTTCTTCTTTGGTGTAGGTAATTTACGATCGTCATTTGTTTTTCTTTTTCCGTTTCCTTTTCGTTCAAAGTGTTCGATTTTTTTCCATTCCGATTACACTTCTCCAAGAGTCAAAACAGGAACTTCTTTTTTATTTTTGTTTATCTTATCTGTGCTTTCTGAAGTTAAATTATCAAATTTGTTTCTCTACATTCTTTGTTCTTTCACAAATATTACGATCTTCACTTGTTTCTTCATTTGTTTTTCTTACTTTTTGATTTCGCTTGGATTATACCAATCGTCGGAAACACTTTTTCTTCTTATTTTTCAAAAATTAAGAAATTGCTTTTTTTCGGTATTCTTTGTTTTTCTTCTTTCGCAAAGATGATTGTCACTTGTCTACCTTCTTCTTCTATTTAATTCGTTTTGTAATTTCGATTGTGTTTTAAATTTTATTATCAATTATTTCTTTTTCTTACTCTACGATTCGTTACGAGTTTTTCATTTTAATATTTTCCTTTCGATTGATTGTGTTTACTCGTTTCGATTGTTTCCATTTTTCTGTCTCTGTTTCTTTTTCGTAAATTTGTTACTTGCTTCCATTTTTTTAAAATTTTTTATGATCGTCTAATAATTTCGTACGTCATACAATCGTGACGTCAATAAAAACTAAGAAATACAGGGTGTTAAACTATGTATCAGCTACTGCCCCAGGTAGCTCAGTGAAGATGGGCGTGGCCCAAAGTCAAAAGTAATTACAGAATGGAACTTCATATTTTGTTCGGTTTATTTCGAACGAGCGTGCGCGCAGCGTTATACGTTTGCCGCCTCGTTTGTATTTAATCGAACAAAATACATAACTCCGTTCCCTGATAATAAAATAGTGTTTCCAATGTGTCTCGACTTCACAATAGTTTTTATGCATAAATCCAGTATACTAGAGTTCGGGGGAAAGCAATTTAAATCAGAGGTAAATACAATCAGCGCCAATTACAGCTTGCGTGCACACATTCAGTTCATTCAAACGTATAAAATTATACGAAACGTTGATTTCAATATACCTCTGCAGTAATAATAACGTTCAGATGGCACGACAAGGTCGAAGCAGTTAACATCGATCACTTGGTTTCGTCGACGATGCAGGATTATATTCGGTATGGGGACACGAATGTAAGAAATATTTTAAAGTGCGGTAGATGTTATGTCATGCTCAAGGCGTAAGCACTGTTGATGTTTTGCCTCCCTGCCTTCGGTTATCTCTCTCGCACATTGATCTTACGTTCTCCTGCACAGCCGAATGTTCTGTTGGATTACCTCTAGTATTATTATTATTATTAAAATGCTTTAAAATTTCTCAGTTTTCTTGGTTTTGCAATTTCATAACCCCCAAAAAGATTCTCTCGATGTCAATAACAGATCCTGTGGTCAGTCAGTGTAACAGTCCTCTGGTCACTCAAGATAAAAAGCGACCGTCGGTGAACCCCCCTCCTAATTCTACTTAGTTTTTAAATAAATTATGTACCTAATCGAAAAAGCTGATTTTTCACGCGCAGGCATGATTGCGGTGTTGCTCGAGGAAGAATGAGGAAGATTTTTCTGTGTATCTCAAAATTTGAATGCAAAACATTCTAGTCTGTTTATTTAAAAAACAAATAATTCAGTTTCATGGCCTTTTTTCACCATGAAGACATGTACAGCAAGCCATAGTAATCTTGAATGATCGTTGAAAATATTCATTTACAGAGAGATGGGGAAAGGACGAGATTGAGAGAAACAAAAACTAAATTTTGAAAACTTGTAATGACATTTAGTTTCAACCATCGATTTCATTAATTGTTCTTCCTTAATTACCATTCAGTGGAATTCTTTGATAGCCTGCTTGGTTCATGAACTCTTGTATCCTAAAATGTCAACACAAAACGAATCTTTTACAAAAATTATTGTCCTGTTGAAGGAAAAGGTGAGATTTTAATTACTGCCATCTATATTGGCGGCCAATAATGATTGAAGGTCACGTGTTATTTCATTCACTCTCACTCTTCTGTGAATGCAGATAAGTCAAACACCATTTTGATTTATTTATTTGGGCTCTTTCTTCTGCCTGGTTTAATGAAAACAACTGCAACTTATAATACTTTTGTTAATATTTTCGTCGTTGGATCATTATTTTAATAATTAATTAGACTGATTAGTTTCTACGTGGAAATTATTACTTTTGTTATTCTACTACGTATACAGGGTGACCAGTAATAACCATTTCGTTTGCTCTTTGTTGTTTGCTTTTCTAATGAAATTAAAACAGCTTTTAATAGTCTTGGTAAAACGTTCGTTTTGTTTAACGGGTTTTATGAAGCTGGCATCATTATTTATTTAATTATTCACTGTTCATTGGCTGTCCGTTCATCAATACAGCCTCCTTATCACATCATTGTTTACAGTTTCTGACATTATTTCCACCACATCTCCGAGAGTCTTTTGGCTCGCAACTCGACACTACATTTATCAGTTGGCGCCCTAATTTTTTAGTTCTTCGTTTGAAATCGATATGTGCACAAGTTCCAAAGCGTAATTTCGCTGATTCGACGACCGGTTTTAACGTTCTCTCTTTTTTTTTGCTGCCATCGGCCACCACAAAATTCGATTTCACACATTAATTACACTGAAGCGAAAATCTTTTTCACACTTCTTCAACCACATTTTTTGGGTGGGTTACTTGAATTAATCAAAAATTATGTCCATTTTAATATGTGTTGCCTTGAAATTTGAATATAGGCAACCCGTTCTACTTCTGTGCTTTAAATACTCGAGCTTGTTTATAATTTGATTGTTGTGTTGCCTATTCTAAAATCTTCAGGGGTCAAAATGTAAAGTAAGAACATTGCATACACATCCGATTGGACCTAATCATGTAATATGTAAAAGAAGCAGGAATCTTTCTGGCATGTAAAAGTGTTTTGGAAATTGGAAAAATCAAAAAAATAATTGGGAGGAACCCTTATATCAGTCTTGATTAATTTCTACCACATTCCTTAATTTAATGATTGTAAATTTCTAGTAAGTTTCACAAAATTCTGACCGAAAAAGAATTTTTGTTGAAGTACAACAGCAGCAGTTTCTTGGGGAATTGCGTCGAAACTATGCAGTAAGTTAACCCCAGCGCCATCTCTTTACTGTTTTTGATGATGGAATGATTGGGAGTGGGAGAAAGAGACAGACTCAAAAGTGACAACAAAGATAAACAGGGAATTTGAAGGAGAAATAAGAAGTACAAGAGAAAAAAGTAAAAAAAAATTTACAGCGAAATAAAACGAGAAAATACATGTATGTACAGGGTGTCTCAGTTTCCGACGAGCCTGCACAGCTTTCATTAGTAACGTTTTTTTTTTTTTTAGTAAAATGCCATTTTAGCACTTCCTCGGAGCACCGGTACACCCTGTAGATTTTTCTTCTTTAACGAGTAGAACGCAGATTTCATGATTGATTAAGGGCAGAAGTATATCGTCGTTTAGTAGTTTGACCAAAATTCATGCAGATTATTATTATTTTTTCTAAAGTTGAAACTACCCCCGCAAACAACAATGTTTACAGCCCAGCTAACCGCACACTCTGTTATCTTTAGAGAGTAATTTAATGGCCAGTAATTTTAAATCACGCTCGTAATGCAACAACCCCAACTAATATTTCAACTTATCTGCGTCGCGTGGCCTCGTTTTGAATTTATTGCAAAGCCGCAATGCCATTGCTATCAATCAATGGCATTGTCACGTTCTATGGTTGGCTCTCTCCTGTATGTGACTCATAAAGTTTAATGTTTTATGAACTTAAGGGTAGGTATATTTTGCAATGGTTTCCACTACGTTGACTTTTACGAAATCCATATGGTTCACGTGAGTCTTCAAAGATTCGAGACATTTATTTTAGAACAAAGTGAAAACGTTTATTTAGTTTTAAGAGGTGGTCAACATTTTTCTATCACAGTTATCTCAAAAAAAAAAAAATATATGGCGTAGGGAAAACAAAACTAGGAAACTTGGTCTCGCCCTCCTCTCTCCCCCAAATTGTGATGGAAATCAAAATGTTTTTGGGTTGTCTCAATGAAATTAAATGAGTGTGGTCAGTTTCTCATGAAAGTAATTCCACGTGTTACACAAGAGATGAAGAATGAAACAAAGTAATGTATATAAAAGAATTTCTTCAAGTTCGAGAGAAGATTAGGGGCCTTTGATAAGATATATCTGGGCACTTATACACACATCTATCTCCATTTACACTTTCTGTTGGTTCATTCTCTTGCAAGGTCGAACATCTGTCTTTGTGTTCGGTTTGAATCCTCGCATCCCAGCCGCAGTTTCTCACAGCTCAAGATCGAAGGAGGCCCAGCGTAGCGTGTAATTCAAGAGAGCTTTCGACTCCACGCAGGGGCTAGGGCTCATCACAGCATCATCACAAGTGACATGTAAAATATTACAGTACTTCCATGGAAGTTATATTAAGTTTCGGGCCTACTTAAAACTTCCTTCCCTAAGTGGAGGAGCATCGGTAACAAACTTATTAAACTTGTAAGCGAAGTTTTTAGGCCGTCTAGTCCTAATAAAATTTCCACCTTTATTCGGTTTACTTTAAACGCTCATAAATATTTTATGAATCCGGGGAGACGTATGGGGACGATGACTGAAAAACAAAAGGGGATTTTTTTGGTTTTATTATCCTAAAACGTAAGATGAAACACAAAGGGGAAAGTTTGGAACTTTTAAATTAAAGTAATCTCCATTAGCTATTTGTTGCATAAAAAATTCACGATGATTTTGAAATAATTAATCCATAAATAAATAAATTAAAAAGAGCAAAGTAAAAAAATTAGATCGTGACGCCTTAAATATTATAAATAGGCAACCCATTTTACTTCTGTGCTTTTGCTATGTAAAGTCATTTCTAATTGGATTTAATATGATTGCCTGTTCTGAATTATTCGGGGGTTACAATGCAAGAAGCCCAATTATTTTTTTTCCCTTGCAAAACTGGGGTCCTCTGTGCCTCCTGTGTATTTTCAGCGCAATTGATTACGTACTTCAGCCCCCTGAAACAAAGCCATTGTTCTGGCATTGCGCGGGAAACAATCTTGCTTATCTATTGATTAAAAGTTTGTTCAGCGATTTTGATATCGCACCCCGCTCAGTATTAAAAATAGTTTACCTGTACGGGCCCTTTGTGCGATAAACAAAAGGGCGAACGTTGCCGCCCAATTTTGATTTATTTCGGCCGCCATTGTTTTCTTTTTAAGCGCGTTTAGTTCAAGTGCAGCATCCGTTTAACCGCTTTAAATTCTATGTGTTGTAAAACGTGCGAAACAGGGGTGGAAAAGGGTGTCAGAGTAGAAGAAGTAATAACTAGAAAACCAAATAACTAATTTTCACCCCCTTATTGTCTCAAATTCTGCTAGCAATCCTATACTGTACAAAGCTGAAAATCGAGTTTCTTTGTTAGTAGAGCCTGGTTTTTGAAAAGAAAGCCAGAAATCGTTTTCTGCTTCGTTTTATACGGATCGCTCGAATGACGTCTACTTATATCATGAAATTCAAATACAGGAGAAAATTTTATACGTCAATTCATAATGTGAACAGCCAGTTATTACTATGTCAACAAATAAAAAAAAGCTAACGTAAAATTGAAACTAGAATTATATTTATTTCTTTTATAAGCCTTGTTTAGATGCCATATTTTAGACAACAACGGTTCTACTTGATTTAAACTTACCCTCGTCGCCGGTCGTGAATGCTTCTTACGTACTCCTTAAATTAAACTAGGAAAATTGACTGACAGAAGAAAAATTTTGAATTTTAAACGTTGGGAATTGTTTACGAGCGGGGTAATAATTAGACTATTTTCATTCCAAGTAGTTTTGATCAGTGCATTTTTTAGATGTTTAAAGAAGAGATCAGTTGAGATAAATAAAGAAAAACCTCATCAGAGTTCCCCCTCACCGGGAAAACCTGGAAAACCGCGAAAAGTCTGTTTTTATACAAATGTCAATGAGACTAATTGAAGAACTGGAAACTAAGTTTCATATTTTGTTGTGTGGTGCAATATTTTTTATTTCTCTCCGTATATTTTAAAAATTCCGTCCAAACCACGTCAATTTTTTGTTGAAAACTAAATAGTTATGGTATAGAAATTGAAAAAGATGCAAAATATTTAAGAAAATTAGGAAAATAACGTAATCTAAGTGAATAGTAAAAAGATTTACCTCGTTTTTCACCAAAAAAGTCTTCAGTATAGGCAAAATACGAACGACTGTGTATATTGGGTTGCCTATGTTACGACTTTTCGTTTATTTTGAGAAACATGTTTTTCACACAAAGCAGACAATTTACAAAAAATAACTGTTTATAATTTTCGAAGGTGATTTAAATTCAGACTTATTTCCTGAAATTAGAAAAATTAATGGAAAATTGTTAATGTTTCAAAGATAAAAAAAGAAGACAGAAGGAAAATTGCACGCTTAATCTGAGTGAATCGTAAAAGAGTTTAGTACAATTGATTGCATAAAAATAGAGAGCTGAAAATCTTACAATTTTTCGACAGTACGAATCTGTCTTCCTCGAAATTTTCCAAACGGGATTTGATAATAAAAATATCTGTCACGTTGAGGCCGAAGGTCACACTGACATGAACGAATTAAACCGGAGAGAATTAACTGTGCTCGATTATTTATCGAAAATTAACTACGTTTTTAACAAAAAAAAATATTATGCCTTCAGTGTAGGCTATATACAAACGGTGACGTACATTCGGTTGCCTATACTAAGACCTTTTGCCGTCTGTTTAAAAAAAATGGTTATTTTTTAAGGTAATTTATTAGTTAGTAATTTTTGTACGTCTGTTTATTTCTTTTCTGAAATCAGGAAGAAACAGAAAACTATTTTACATACATAGATACAGGGTGACTCATATCAGAAAGTTAGAGCTAGAGCAATAAACTTCAAGGGAAAATGGTCTGTCATGTCAAGGACTGCAACTTGGTTAAATGAGTTAACGTCGTTCTTCTATTGTTTTCGAGCGGCCACTAACGTCTACTTATTATTATTTTTTTTTTTAATTCTCCAACTGATTCAGTGTTGTCAGTCTCGGTAAAGTGAAATTCTAATTTGTAATTTCTTAATCTTCTCATGTTGTTACGATCTGGAAAACCGCTTTTTAGGAAATACCCTGCGTATCGAGTTTTAAATCGCATTTATTCTTGATTGCACAACATTAAAAAAATGTGTGTGGGAAACCGCTTCATGCCGCGCCTATCGCGTCTGCTTTTATTGCGTCAAAAATGTTTTTTTCTTTCTATAATCGCCCCGTCGAAATACTTAATTGGATTCTTTATAAGCAAATGATTTCACGCTTTGTTTTATTATCGTAGTGCAACTTTTTGTATTCGTTTGATCATCTCTTGCCGGCATGTACATCTTTTAATGCCTTAAATAAACAATACCATTTGGAGTTTCCATTTTTAGATATAATCGCCTCATGTTTTGCAAGCGTCTGCAAGTGCACTTCGAATTTTCCATGGGAATAGATCGATTGTTTATAATGTAACATTTCCAATACTTCACAAATTCACACGTTTTTTCCATTGGAGGGGGGATCGGAAGGGGAACTGTATTAAAACGACAAGACGGTCATAAAATCTTTAGTTTAGTTTAGTTTCCGCCGCCTTCTTCTTTTTTTTTGCGCGACTGGTTCATGAGAATTGCAATTTTTGCGACGGAGAGATTAAATTGCGTTCACACTCGACCTCCTTTAACGCTATTGCGCCTTCTTTATGTCATCATATACCCGGTTGGTTCCTATTGATGTCATATGATATTTCCGAAGATTCGTGCAGACGCTTTCTTCGAAATTAGGGGGCGAGACTGGTTTTGCTTTATTAACTTGTAACGTGTCGGGAGCACGTCGGACTTTCAGCGAATCACCAGCAGCGGTTGGTGGTGTTGTTTGGAAAGGGCGTACAAAACTTGTTTCTACACGTTATAGGTAGGAATGTCTATACATGTTGTAATTATTGTTTTTATTATACGTTTCATTAATAATAATTAAAAAAAAAATAGTACGACGTACGCCCTATCTCGATTGATAAGAAAATTATTAAACAAACGCGCCTTTTATAAACATCGGAAAAGTAACGTAATTGTGGTGTTTTCAAGCTTTTTGACGAACCCAATAAAAAATTAAATCAGTATGCTTCGTATTTCCCCCTTTCAGGCATTGTACCCTCTAACAAAATTAATACCAGCATGTTCTTTGATTATTACATTAATCATTTTCTGAGCGAAAGAGTAGATAATGCCGTATTAAGCCCACATTAAAGTTCCATCCTTAACGAGCCTGCATCTGCCTGTTACGTTAGAGCAATCCTCATCCAGTCCGTTGGTAATTGTATTTTAATGTGGCTGTATCTAATTTAATTGTTTCCCCTATTAGTGTAAAAATAGCGTTACGGCCATTTAGTTTCAAATTGCATCCAATCACCTTCTTTTCTCTATGGTTAAGGTTATTTCTATCGAGTGCAAACAAGAAAAAAAAAACTTCTTTGGGGCCAAATGACGTTTCGCCTTAGCAATAATGCCTTTGAACTTTCGATAAGTTCGTAAAACCCTAAAACGTGTTGCTTGCGACAGCGGAAATGATGCCTTGCAAATTGTCTGTCGCATCCGTTTTGCATGTTTCACAACTACAATAAGGATTTGCTTTAACTTTATTTTCGTTGATGCAATCTCGTGCCTCCAAGCGAATAAGGGAAGTAATTTCGTTGTTGGTTTTATTGTTTTCGTTTTGCATACCCATGTATAATATTGAGTTCTGACTTGATTGACGTCTTGCCAAACGATAGTTAGTTTAATGGTATTGTAGCTTTAGGTTTAGGTTAGGTTGGCTTAAAAAACCAACCAGGGAAAAATTTTATCCCATTTTACATTCGCTTAAAATTTACTGCCGCACATAACGTACGAACCCTTTTAAAGTCGAAGCGAACAACGCTAATAATTAGTGCTACAAACGCTCTTCACATTATTACGTAATTACCTTCTGGCTCATCCTCTTTTCAGCCGGACTCCACACTACATACTCAGCGCTGATGAATAACCCCGCGCTGAGGACCAACCCTTGAACGCGCTGTACACATCGCTGAATTTGTAACTTCTGACCCTCCGCTCGTTTATCAACCTAATAGAAAACTAATGTGTGTAATATATGGTGTAATATAAAGTTTTTGCCGTTTACTTAAATCTTCTTTCATCATTTAACTTCGGGGGTCGTTAAGTGATGCGTGCGGGATTACAAGACTTGCCCAATTCAGGATAAGCGATTGCTGGATAAATTATGCAAGGGTATTGATTTGCTTTCATTTAAACAAGTCTTCCAATACTTTGGTAATCCTTAAACATTTTTTTTTGTTTGTCTAAGTCGAGACACCATGGGTTTAAGGTCATCTCTAACGTACGGAGGGGGTTGAAAAGGTGGCAGTCGCAAAATAACAGAGACATCTTTACTTTGGGTACAACAAAACTACAAAAAACGAAATACCCCATTTCTGCAACCTTACAGGCCTACTGACGTCTTTTGCTGCATAAGGGATTTGCAATATGCACTTGCTTGATACCGAATTTCCACAATTCTAATTTGTTCTGACTTGAACTGATCATTTTATATATTATATTTTATGCCAAGTTCATCTCAGATGATAGATCAGGTGGTTGGTTCACCTCCAACCTGAATCTGAGCTCTTTGATCCAAAAAAAAAAGTTTTAGTTTATTTAATTATTCTTTTGTATACAGGGTGTTCATGGGAAGCAGCTACAATAGCTAACTCTCTTATTTGTATTTTTACGAAGTAACTTAAATTACAAAAGTTTTAGGACTTCTCCTCCTCGTTTTTATGGTACTTTCGGAAAAACAAATGACAATCAGGTTTTCGAGATTTTCAATTGTTTTCAACTTTTTTAAATGGATTGTTAGGTTTTTTATCATTGTATCGCGTTCAGGATGTCAAATTAATGATGCCTCTAAAATATCATCTCCCAAAGCCTACTATTTTATAAATGATTTATTAACAGAATATCGGTGTTCACGGGAAATGGCTACAATAGCTAACTTTTTTATTTGAAGTTTCACGAAGTAGCTTAAATTAGAAAAGTTTCAGGACCTTCCCCGCTGGATTTTATGGTACATTTGGAAAAACAAATGACTATCAGCTTTTTGAGATTTTCAATTGGTTTCAACTTTTTTAAATGGAACATTACGTTTTTTTTATCATGAAATCGCATTTAGGATGTCAAATTAAGTATGTCTGTGAAATAATATCTCTAAAAACAGAATATTTCATAAATAATTCAGTCTTGATATTCGCGGAAAGAAGTGTATCGTTACGATAGTCTTTTAATTCACGAATACAATATGGTGCGCGTTGAAACAAAAGAATAAAGGAAGTGTGTTCTAACTGTCAGACCTTTGTGAACTGTCATGATTCAAAATTTGTTTAAATTTAGTTCAAGCTAAAAACCCTAGGGTCCAAATATTGAAAGCGCGACATGTTAAAAGCCTAATACCATTATTTACCAAATAATTTATAAAATAGTAGACTTAGGAGGGGAATATTTTAGAGATATACTTAATTTGACATCCTGAACACGATATGCTAATAAAAAATATATTGTTCCATTAAAAAAAGTTGAAAACAACTGAAAATCTCGAAAATCTGACAGTCATTTGTTTCTCCGAGGGTACCATAAAATCGAGCAGGGAAGGTCCTGAAACTTTCCTGATTTAAGCTACTTCGTAAAAATACAAATAAGAGAGTTAGCTATTGTAGCGGCTTCCCATGAACACCCTGTATGTACTGTATCAATAAACATATTATTCTTATTAAAAGTATATGGTTTTTAAACTCATTTTCATCAGACAATAATTGACTTCAATTATTATTATCCTTATCTAATTTAATTTTCTACAAATATTTCGATCGTGACGCTACGTAAATAAAAGGAGATGGAACTCAAACTTAGTACGTGAGCAACAAAAACAAAAAAATAAATTTTTGCTGCGTAAGGAATTTGCAGTGTGCACTTAATCCCGACTTTACATAATTCTAATTTGTACTACTTGATAAATTACGAGCTCCTCACCACAATAGTTCGTCCTAATACCAGTTTTACGTTAAGCGTTAAATAATTTTTAGAAAATGTTTCGGGAATATATTGCCTGAAAATATTTTGAAAGAATACAATATGCTGATTATTATTTATATAATTTAGTGGGATTATGAAAAGATAATGGCAAAATTTTGCATATTCGTGATTATTAATACCCTTATTACAGAATAGTTCGTCCTACTCATTTAATAAAAATCAATCGTAGGTACCTTTGACGGAAATAAAACAAATATTCATTGATTAGTTTATTAATCTGTCATTTTCTTCGCCATTTAAAAATTGTGATTGTTAAAAAGTGTCAAACATGAGTAGAGGAGTTCCGTTACATGCGTTTGTACGCAAAATTATTAAAGAGCGTTTAAAGGAAGGCCATTCTGGCTACTCTATTGCGAAATGTTTAAAAATTCCATATTCGACGATAAAGACGATTGTTGCCAATTATACCATGCAGGGTTCAATGAAATGTAAGAAAGAAACTGGACGATTTGT
Organism: Prosopocoilus inquinatus; assembly: GCA_036172665.1. Classification (NCBI taxonomy): domain Eukaryota; kingdom Metazoa; phylum Arthropoda; class Insecta; order Coleoptera; family Lucanidae; genus Prosopocoilus; species Prosopocoilus inquinatus. The sequence goes on along the minus strand of CM069871.1, from coordinate 6,760,748 downwards.
TTCATTTAGTGGTCGAGATGTAAGAATTTTGAACGGCATTATTAAGAAAAATAGGAGGGCATTAGGACGATGTGTTTCTGTATCTACTTGTAGCAGATATGCAAAGAAATTGCATTTTAAATTTTATAAGGTAAATTTTATACTTTTATTTTGGTATTGATATTAATTGATCGATTTATAGGCCAAAGAAAAGCCTTTGTTGACCCAAAACCAAAAACGAGCACGTGTTTTATGGGCAAAAAATCGTCTCGGATGGACGAAACAACAATGGAGTTCTGTAATCTGGAGCGACGAGTCTCGTTTTGAAGTTTCAGTTGGAGATAGCAGAAAAAGGGTTTTGAGAAGATCGGAGGAAGCCTATCATCCAGATTCTCTTGTACGAAAGGTAAAATTTCCAGCCTCGCTGATGATGTGGGGATGTATGTCCGGTCAGGAGGTTGGAAATTTAACATTCATCAACGGAATTATGAACGCACAGAAGTATATTGAGACCTTGGAGCACCAACTTATACCCTCAATTCCGAACCCTTAATTCCGAACCCTCAATTCCGAACCTACAAGCAGAAGACGGGCGTTATACTCGTATCTTCCAGCAAGACGGTGCTGCGTGCCATACTGCAAAAGTGGTGAAAACATGGCTTTTGGAAAACAATGTTCCTGTCCTTGATTGGGTTAGTAATAGCCCGCATCTGTCTCCAGTCGAAAATTTGTTGGGGAAAACAAACGAGAACTCCGTGACCATCCAGTTCGCACAAAAGACGATTTACGTAGCAAAATAATTGAAATCTGGAATAGTGTAACACCAGAAACATGCAGGGAGCTTATTGACACTCTTCCTAGGAGGTTAGAATCAGTTCTTCGTCAAGAGGGTGACTGTACCCAATGGTAATTTCTTTAGGACGAACTATTATGACCTGACATTTAGAAAGAGTTGCATAATACTTAAAAATAATTGAAATAGTTTAGTGACACTTAAGTTAATTATTCACAAATTTGTTGCTTTACTTCATACAATAATAATTTCTGCATTTTCTATGGCGATTTTTTATTTTTTTCATCACCTTTTATATATTTTATATACCGTGCCTTCAATTGAATTCCTCATTAAAGTGGGCTATGATTTCACTGTTTTTTTTTCCTAAGTTTTGCAGCACTGATAGCTGTTCAATTATTTAATTAAACAAATGTCAAATTGACACTTTGTATTTTCAATTAATTTAAAATGTCAGAATTACAGCAGAAAATATTTATTGTTGAAAGTTATTTTCAAACCGGTAGAATAGAAAATGGACAGTTAGTTTATTCAATTAATCAGTGTGTACAGAAGTTTCGACTGCAGTTTCCTAATTTTCTTATTACTTATGAACAGCTACTTAAACATATCCGGCTTGTGTTCTTAAATTTCGTGAAACAGGATCACTTGGTCGCAAAACAGGGAGCGGAGCAGCTAAGAAAAGGACTGCAGCCTGCATTGAAGATGTTCGGGATTGAATGGAACATTCTTCCAAGAAATCTATAGCGAAACTTTCACAAGAAGTTCAGCTATCAGTGGGAACATGTCACACTATTCTTAAAAAAAGACTTAAAGCTTTATCCATATAAGATTCAAGCAGTCCACGACCTCAGGCAAGTAGATTTTCACAGAAGAACAGAATATTGTCAGTGGTTTCTTGATAACTTAAATAACGACGACAATCTTGACAAGTGTTTCTTTTCCGATGAGGCCTGGTTTCATCTCTCAGGGTATTTAAATAAACAGAATATGAGAATATGGTCAGCAGAGAATCCCCATGATTTTTTGGAAACTCCATTACATCCATTGAAGATTAGTGTTTGGCTAGCAGTGTCACGAAGGCGTATCATCGAACCAATACTTTTTAACGACTCGGTAACTGCTGAAAGATACCGAAATAAGTTATTAGAACCTTTCATTAATCAACTACATAATGATGAACTTACAGAAGGGTTTTTTCAGCAAGACAATGCTACTGCCCACACAGCTCATCAAACAATGACTTTCCCGCAGCAGTTATTCGATAATCGGATTGTGAATTTTCCCTCAAGGTCTCCAGATCTCACAATTATGGATTACTTCATTTATCCGCACATGAAAAACACAGTTTTTAGAACTACGCGTCACACAATAGAAGAACTTCGTGCGGGCATTACAGATGTGTGTGCTAACATAACCCCCGAACACTTAGCAAACGGGTTTGAAAACATGAAACGCAGAGTACGCTTATGTATTCAAGCTGAAGGAGAGCACTTTGAGCATCTACTTTAAACTTGAATGTTGTGTTTTTATTTGAAGTTATGATCAGTACTGACAGTTAATGACAACTGTTTTCTCTAGAATTGTGTCGCCAACTTCATAAAAAAAATCACAGCTTACTTTAATGACGAATTCAATTGAAGGCACGGTATATATTGTATATGAAGCTATAGGACGAACTATGTATTATGACGAGGGGCTCGTATTTGCAATGCAGATTTCTATAGAACTTCTTTTTGTACTAAATTGCTTTTTAATTATCTATGTATTTTCTCTTAATTGTATATTCAAAATTTTTTTTAATCATCGCATTGTACGTGTTGGTCAAGTTTCTATCCTATCCCGTCCCCCCAGCTTTAATTAGTCTTAATTAAGCTTATCTGCCTAATCCCGAGAATTTCCCTAGTTAGGCTCATTGAGGTGGGTTACAAACATTAAAGTAACCTAATGAATAGATATCGTCGTCCGGCGCGAGTCTTCCGCCCACATGTTATCATTTCATCCCACGCTCTGCGATTACTCTTGCGTGGACCTCCTAAGCCAATCCCTTAAAGGATGTTGCCATAAAGAACGAAGTTTTCCGGATCGTGGACTTAGGCAAAATCGATCGTCGTGGTGGCCCCCAATTTTATGCTTGTAATATTTCGAGCCATATTTTTTTTTTAGATCGGAAAACTGAAGCTACCTCCAGGTTTTTTTTTTTTTTTTAGAGTCATTGACTGTGAAATTTTGCACACCGATTTTAATTTTTTCCTCGCAGGACCGCGTAATTTTCTTGTTCACCAATACGTTGAGTAGGCGAAACAAAAACAAAATACGAAAAGAAAAAATAACTTCTCTCGAATGGTGAAGAATGGTGTAGCAAGCTACTTGCTGGTTTAATAGTCGCATTGAGCTTTTATCGAGCTTTCTTCGACCCGATTGCGCTCTTTTAAACCCATTATGTGCAAATTTTCTCGCACAGACAGATAATCAATGAAGCGTAGGCTGATAATTGAAAGGCACATCAATGAACCCGTCAATCTATTTGGAATTAATGAAGTTTAATATATTCAGGCCGGGTCTAAATAGATTAAGGTCGACTGCGACATTACAAACTATTTTATCATTGCAGCTCTATCTAAGATAAATGTTGGGATTTCGTTTAATTCGCACAATACCCAGAGGGATTCCTCCTAATTGAAATAAATCTTAATTTTAAAAGTTCGTGTACATAATATACAGGGTGACTGTAATAGTTGGGCAACTCTTAACAGGTATTAAATTTTTTTGTTAGGTATCAAGAGGTCCTAGAAACGAATAAGGGAATGGGGAAGAAATAAATTAATTGTACGTTCAATGTTACTGATTACATCTTTTTTTTAATCCGTGGTGTTTTGCCCTCAGTCATAGACTTGTCAGGACCTCAGGAGCGGTAGTGTATTTTTGTGTGTGTAAAGTGTTCCGTGGTTTTGTTATTTTATGAAACATCATCGACAAAAAAAAATGCCACCATTATTAAGTTCAATATTAACACTGCCATCTGCTAGGAGATTATGACGTTGCCTTCAGTTTTCGATCGGTAGATGGCGCTCCTTTCCGTGCAAACAACTAGCCGAAAATTTTAATTGTCAAAATATTTCAATTATTACATATTAGTCAGCTCTAAAAGATTACCAGAAGTATCAGAAAAAAGATCCCGGCAACATTAACAATCCCATCTATTAGAAGATTCCAATAATTTTATGTAGAGGTCGTGAAAGTTATCCTTCACTTTCCGCCGGTAGACGCTACGCAAAAAATTTTATACAGCTTAAAACGTCAAACGACAAATCACTTCCAACATTAATTTCAATTTCAACAGTGCCTTAGGAGATTATGAAGGTGTTTTCCTTCAGTTTCCGCCCGATAGATGGCACTTTTTCTGTGCAAACAATTTTATAACGTTCACCAAAATTTTTATTGACAATTTTTTTTTTTAATTGTATTGCATAACGCTTTGCAGCCACCTCTAAAAGTAACAAAAGAAATTGCTTGCATGATTAATAATGCCATCTGTTAGGGGATCGTGTTTTCCTTCAGTTTCCGCCCTATAGATGGCTCTCTTTTCTCTTCAAACAATTTTATACCGTTCACCAAAATTTTTATTGACATTTTTTTTTTAATTGTATTGCATAACGCTTTGCAGCCACCTCTAAAAGTAACAAAAAAAAATTGCTTGCAGCATTAATAATGCAATTTGTTAGGGGATCGTGTTTTCCTTCAGTTTCCGCCCTATAGATGGCACTCTTTTCTCTCCAAACAATTTTGTACCGTTCACCAAAATTTTTATTGACAACTTCTTTTTAAATTGTATTGCATAACGCTTTGCAGCCACCTCTAAAAGTAACAAAAAAAAATTACTGGCAGCATTAATAATGCCATCTGTTAGGGGATCGTGTTTTCCTTCAGTTTCCGCCCGATAGATGGCACTCTTTTCTCTCCAAACAATTTTTTACCGTTCACCAAAATTTTTATTGACAACTTCTTTTTAAATTGTATTGCATAACGCTTTGCAGCCACCTCTAAAAGTAACAAAAAAAAATTACTTGCAGCATTAATAATGCCATCTGTTAGGGGATCGTGTTTTCCTTCAGTTTCCGCCCGATAGATGGCACTCTTTTCTCTCCAAACAATTTTATACCGTTCACCAAAATTTTTATTGACATTTTTTTTTAATTGTATTGCATAACGCTTTGCAGCCACCTCTAAAAGTAACAAAAAAAAATTACTTGCAGCATTAATAATGCCATCTGTTAGGGGATCGTGTTTTCCTTCAGTTTCCGCCCGAAAGATGGCACTCTTTTCTCTCCAAACAATTTTTTACCGTTCACCAAAATTTTTATTGACAACTTCTTTTTAAATTGTATTGCATAACGCTTTGCAGCCACCTCTAAAAGTAACAAAAAAAATTACTTGCAGCATTAATAATGCCATCTGTTAGGGGATCGTGTTTTCCTTCAGTTTCCGCCCGATAGATGGCACTCTTTTCTCTCCAAACAATTTTATACCGTTCACCAAAATTTTTATTGACATTTTTTTTTAATTGTATTGCATAACGCTTTGCAGCCACCTCTAAAAGTAACAAAAAAAAATTACTTGCAGCATTAATAATGCCATCTGTTAGGAGATCGTGTTTTCCTTCAGTTTCCGCCCGATAGATGGCACTCTTTTCTCTCCAAACAATTTTTTACCGTTCACCAAAATTTTTATTGACAACTTCTTTTTAAATTGTATTGCATAACGCTTTGCAGCCACCTCTAAAAGTAACAAAAAAAAATTACTTGCAGCATTAATAATGCCATCTGTTAGGGGATCGTGTTTTCCTTCAGTTTCCGCCCGATAGATGGCACTCTTTTCTCTCCAAACAATTTTATACCGTTCACCAAAATTTTTATTGACATTTTTTTTTAATTGTATTGCATAACGCTTTGCAGCCACCTCTAAAAGTAACAAAAAAAAATTACTTGCAGCATTAATAATGCCATCTGTTAGGAGATCGTGTTTTCCTTCAGTTTCCGCCCGATAGATGGCACTCTTTTCTCTCCAAACAATTTTTTACCGTTCACCAAAATTTTTATTGACAACTTCTTTTTAAATTGTATTGCATAACGCTTTGCAGCCACCTCTAAAAGTAACAAAAAAAAATTACTTGCAGCATTAATAATGCCATCTGTTAGGGGATCGTGTTTTCCTTCAGTTTCCGCCCGATAGATGGCACTCTTTTCTCTCCAAACAATTTTATACCGTTCACCAAAATTTTTATTGACATTTTTTTTTAATTGTATTGCATAACGCTTTGCAGCCACCTCTAAAAGTAACAAAAAAAAATTACTTGCAGCATTAATAATGCCATCTGTTAGGAGATCGTGTTTTCCTTCAGTTTCCGCCCGATAGATGGCACTCTTTTCTCTCCAAACAATTTTTTACCGTTCACCAAAATTTTTATTGACAACTTCTTTTTAAATTGTATTGCATAACGCTTTGCAGCCACCTCTAAAAGTAACAAAAAAAAATTACTTGCAGCATTAATAATGCCATCTGTTAGGGGATCGTGTTTTCCTTCAGTTTCCGCCCGATAGATGGCACTCTTTTCTCTCCAAACAATTTTATACCGTTCACCAAAATTTTTATTGACATTTTTTTTTAATTGTATTGCATAACGCTTTGCAGCCACCTCTAAAAGTAACAAAAAAAAATTACTTGCAGCATTAATAATGCCATCTGTTAGGAGATCGTGTTTTCCTTCAGTTTCCGCCCGATAGATGGCACTCTTTTCTCTTCAAATAATTTTATACCGTTCACCAAAATTTTTATTGACAACTTCTTTTTAAATTGTATTGCATAACGCTTTGCAGCCACCTCTAAAAGTAACAAAAAGAAATTGCTTGCAGCATTAATAATGCCATCTGTTAGGGGATCATGTTTTCCTTCAGTTTCCGCCCGATAGACGGCACTGTTTTCTCTTCAAACAATTTTATACCGTTCACCAAAATTTTTATTGACAACTTCTTTTTAAATTGTATTGCATAACGCTTTGCAGCCACCTCTAAAAGTAACAAAAAAAAATTACTTGCAGCATTAATAATGCCATCTGTTAGGGGATCGTGTTTTCCTTCAGTTTCCGCCCGATAGATGGCACTCTTTTCTCTCCAAACAATTTTATACCGTTCACCAAAATTTTTATTGACAACTTCTTTTTAAATTGTATTGCATAACGCTTTGCAGCCACCTCTAAAAGTAACAAAAAAAAATTACTTGCAGCATTAATAATGCCATCTGTTAGGGGATCGTGTTTTCCTTCAGTTTCCGCCCGATAGATAGCACTCTTTTCTCTCCAAACAATTTTATACCGTTCACCAAAATTTTTATTGACATTTTTTTTCTAAATTGTATTGCATAATGCTTTAAAGTTAAAGCTTTAAAAGTTAAAAAAAAATTGCGGCATTAACAATGCCATCTGTTAGGGGAACGAGAACGTTCTCCTTCGGTTTCCGCCGGTAGATGGCGTTCCTTTCGTTCCAAAAGTTTTTTTTTTCGTTCAAAACCGACTGAGGATCGTAAAAGTTTTCCTTAATTGGTTTCCGCCGGGAAATGACACGTTCGTTTCGGTCGAAAAGTTTGTTTCCTTTTTCGTTCAAAATCGACAATGTTTGGTTTATTTTAATTATTACTTCAATTTTCGACAACTTTGCCCTCAAATTAGTTGCTATTTTGTCATTCTGACACAATTTTAGGCCAAGAATTGGTCGTTACCTAAAGTAGTTTTAACATCAACGTTAATAATTGAGCCACCTATTAAGAGATCGGGGAAGTTTTCTTCATTTTGCCAGCAGATGGTGCTGCTTTCTTCGGAAATCATTTTATACCATCGGTTAAAACATCATCCCTTCATCTTACGATTGCAAAGCCAGTCCCTGACGTCTTGGACCATTCAAGCCTTATTTATTTTTCTATTTATAAAATAAGAAACGCAGGGTCTGTGCATAATATACAGGGTGACTGTAATAGTTGGACATTTCTTAATAGATGTTAATTTTTTTTGTTTGGTATGAAGAGGTCCTGAAGACGTAAGTAAGTGGATATGGAAGAAATAAATTAATTGTACGCTCAATGTTACTGATTGCATCTATTTATAAAATAAGAGTCGCAGAGTTTCCCGAAGTTTAAAAAAAGAATTAATCGCTCCATTTAATTGATTAAACGCGATGGTGAGCTTTGTGCTTTTGTAAGGGGGCAGAAAAAGACGCCTTCGTTCTTTAACAAATTTCGCGGTGCCTTTCTACATCCCGGTGATAAATTCTCGACTAATACATGCCTACGCCCTTCTTACTTTTTTTTTTTTGTTCGTGGTGCAAGTGCAGCTGCAATATTTCTTTCCTGTCGAATTGCTGATGCAGCCCCGGGGGGATACACAGAACACCATGTCGTAATATATGATCACAATAAGCCCTCCCATTTTTGTGCACGTGGAGCTTTTGCACAGGAAAACGTCGCACACATTCTATTCAATCTTTTGTCTTACAATTTATTGGATGTTTCGTTTCCGTGCTTAATGAAAATCGTAAATTTTCCTCCTTCCGGCATAAATCGAACGCTTTAATTTCGGGACTCGAATTAATAATCCCAGCCGTCTCTCGTCTGACGTTTACTTTACAACGTCAAAATTTCATCCTTGCCAAAAAAAAAAAAAAAATGCGGCGACAGTTTAATAAGAATGTTATGTTCGGCAGCAATTTCCCGAAGAATTTCTGCAGCCAGGTCAATAAAAGCCCCGGAAATTCTTGTAAGCGAGATTCGGAAAAAACGGAGGAGTCCAAGAAAAAGCCTCGTCGCCCGTGTTCGTCGAGTGAACCGCCCCTGTGCTCGGATACTTGGGCTGTTAGGGTGAATTCCCCTTATATGAAAGATATACGTTCCCTTCGTGATCCCTACGCGACCAACATGTTGAGGAAAGGTGGCGCGACATTTCTCGACAAGAAACCACCTAAACAAAACCATGCTTCGTCAGCGGCAAGTAAAGAAAGTAACAGTGTTGTTTTATCATCATCATCATCATCATCATCACCTCAAGCAAATTCTCCAGGCCCAAAAGACGATGTTTGTATTAAAAAGCATAACAACTAAATCAAATCAGTTTATAAATGCAAGTAAGTAAAAAATTCTTGAGCTGTAATATAGTTTCCCATCATTATAACTTAACTGTATTTGAATTACATTTCGTAAATGTTCTCTTTATGAAAGTTTCTTCTTCGCCTGAGTTGAATAAACTTCCCATATTTTGCGAGTGAGTTCTCCTCCTCAATTCATTTTACTTCGACGGTTTTAAACTCGAATCAACGATTGCGATGGCGAAATCGAATTGAAATTTTATCGGACGGGAAAATTTGCCGACGCTGTCGGAAAACAATTTGTTTCCTTTTGGGGTGGCGATGAGTTCCAGTGACAAAGTAAATTTCTCTGTTCAAATCACTTTTACACCGACGCTTTTTTTTTTAAACTCCAAATCTCGTAAGGTTGTGGAGGTATTAGTTGTCGGCCCGCCAAGGTATTAATCGGCACGCCAAGTTCCTCCTTATTCAAAACTCTTAAGACATTTCTGGCTTAACCAACCAGAATTTGAATGAAAAACAACTTGAGCGAGTTTCTGTGCGGGACAGTTTAATTGAAATTGCTCCAGGTTGATAAACGACGCCTGCAGATTCAAGTGAATACGAGCACACAATTTTTTAAGCACCTCGTTCCATCTGATGTGTAAAAAAAAATGTATTAACTATTATTCACCTAAGACTTGCATCGAGTGAAAACTATTACAGGTAAGGGTTTCAAAAAATACAGCGATATACGCCTAGTAGAGGCGAAGGTAGGCAGCCATACCTACACCTGTGCATACAAAAAGTGACTCCGAAGCATAACATCGATTTTATCCATATGTAAGCCGACGGGGAAAGATGTGACGGGAAGATTTATAAAAAGCGAACGTCAAGATACTTCAAAATGCGTTTTGCTTGCTTCAAATTACGTAATTCGATTTTGAAAGACAAGGGACGATCTAAAGGCATCTGCAGGTAGTTGATTTTATTAACCAAAATCGATTTTATCCATATGTAAGCCGACGGGGAAGGATGTAACGGGAAGCTTTATTAAAAGCGAACATGAGGAAACTTTAAAACGTGTTTTCTTTGCCTCAAATTATGTAATTCTATTTTGAAAGGCAAGAGACCATCTAAAATCATTTACAGGTAGTTAATTTTATTAACCAAAACCGATTTTATCCATATGTAAGCCGACGGGGGAAGATGTGACGGGAAGATTTATAAAAGACGAACGTCAAGAAACTTCAAAACACGTTTTGTTTGCTTCAAATTACGTAATTCGATTTTGAAAGACAAGGGACGATCTAAAGGCATCTGCAGGTAGTTGATTTTATTAACCAAAATCGATTTTATCCATATGTAAGCCGACGGGGAAGGATGTAACGGGAAGCTTTATTAAAAGCGAACATGAGGAAACTTTAAAACGTGTTTTCTTTGCCTCAAATTATGTAATTCTATTTTGAAAGGCAAGAGACCATCTAAAATCATTTACAGGTAGTTGATTTTATTAACCAAAACCGATTTTATCCATACTTAAGCCGACGGGGAAAGATGTGACGGGAAGATTTATGAAAAACGAACGTCAAGAAACTTCAAAACACGTTTTGTTTGCTTCAAATTACGTAATTCGATTTTGAAAGACAAGGGACGATCTAAAGGCATCAGCAGGTAGTTGATTTTATTAACCAAAATCGATTTTATCCATATGTAAGCCGACGGGGAAGGATGTAACGGGAAGCTTTATTAAAAGCGAACATGAGGAAACTTTAAAACGTGTTTTCTTTGCCTCAAATTATGTAATTCTATTTTGAAAGGCAAGAGACCATCTAAAATCATTTACAGGTAGTTAATTTTATTAACCAAAACCGATTTTATCCATATGTAAGCCGACGGGGGAAGATGTGACGGGAAGATTTATAAAAGACGAACGTCAAGAAACTTCAAAACACGTTTTGTTTGCTTCAAATTACGTAATTCGATTTTGAAAGACAAGAGACGATCTAAAGGCATCTGCAGGTAGTTAATTTTATTAACCAAAACCGATTTTATCCATATGTAAGCCGACGGGGGAAGATGTGACGATTGAAAACAAAAAATAGTAGACAAGTGGAGTTTGCTGTAATTCTCAAAATACTATTGTTTAATCGTAACTTCACAGACTTTACGAAAGTTCTAAGTTTCTCAATTTTGAAATCTTTCAAAATTCTGAAAAGCTTCCTACGAAGTTGCGTTTAAGCAATACCATTTTCGGAAAGGAAACAGGAAACTGTTTTTGTCCACAATTTTTTTTCTTTCGATCCCTTTATTTTTGCTTAAACTGATTCTATAAAATGAAACTTTCAATTGATCTCTTTGCTCCAGAATGTATTTACGATCTCACGCTTTAATATTTCTTCATCCAATTCCTACAACGTACATTTTATTTCCTTAATTTTCGCCTCGATGAAATTCTAGCGGGCTTTAAAAATTTAATTCGTCATAAAATTGTCTAAGAAGATTGCCGGAGTTTTTTATTTTTCACGACGCAGCTCTTTTAGCCGACTGTCGCTGGAAGCTCTTTAAATACAATTTATTATTTATAATTGTCGCCTTCCACATTATTTTCTTGCAAGAGTGAGCTTTCGGATTAAATTAGAGCACGCTGCTTATTCGGAGTGAACAAATTAAAACTTTAACTAGCTTATTAAACTTGCTTTTCTTTTCTCGTAGTCTGCTGCACAAGTAGCTCTTGACAAAAACAATTTTTAATTTTCATTGATTAAGGCCTGGTTTTTCCAGCACAGTTTAAGTTTAAGCTTCGTTTTATTCTCGTGGTAACGATTGTAAGGACAATTGTTTCCATAGGAATAAAGCGGAGCTTAAAGTTAAACCCCAATTGAAAAACTGCCCCTTAGTAGTTTCATTAAGGTCCAGTTTAACAAATGGGATTCAACTTTGAGCTGAGGTTTAAACCCTTAGCAACGATTATTTCAATAATTATTGTGAAGGATTTCAGCTTCGGCTCAAAGTTAAACCGTGGTCGTAAAACTGGACCTAAACCTCCCAGCTATCTTCGAGTTCAGAAGTCATCATAGCTTAAGACTAGAGTAGCTTGGCATGCAAACGAGACGGTGCGGGTTCGATTCCCTTAGGGTCTTTCTGGTTACCTCGATGTATCGGATAATTTATATTTTTTTTATCACCATCGATAATAGTTTTATATACCTATCGATATTATCGATTCTAACATTCGATGATTTGAGCTGGGATGAGTTTTTTATTTTTTTTAATAAAATGAAACCTGCAAATTTTAATTTAATTAAAACGAATGTAAAACTTGCATATTCAGATAAAGTTGAAGTGACACTTTTATGTGTTTTTGTTCCCGTCGCATTTTTATGCGGACATCAAATTTTATTAAAGAGCGCCCGCAGAACAAACACAGACTTTACATAAAATCCAAACGGAAAACAGCGCAAAAAACAACGTCGCCTTTCATGATTTTTCTATTATTATTTTTTTTTTGCTCAAAATTAATTTATTTAACAAACGCGAAGAAGATGATTTAAAGCCAGCGAGCGGACGAGGGCGATTCGATTCGGCTGTTTTTTTTTTTTTCATTTCGATTACATTGTTTCGACCAGAGAGGGTACGAAACGAACACGTATAAAGGGAGAAGGCCGCAAGAAGTGCTCGTGAGGCAGAGATTGAATGCGAACTTGACGTTTTACGTATCACGAACGTAGCTTACGTTGACGTCCATTGATGAAAATTTTTTTTTTTTTGAGAACGTATTGAGAACGTAAATAACTTTCATTTATCACTGTCTACGATCGCATTCGTCGAGTAAAACTGAGTTACCTACACGTTAATGGGGGCGGAAGAAATTGTTTTTATTTGTTCCTTGTTGCCTACAATTCATTTTCCGAAGCTTTTTTTTCCCTAGCTTTCTCATCTTTAATTAAAACAAGCGTGCAATTTCTTTCGGAATTTCATAATTATTAAATAACGTGTAGTTTGAATTCGGAAATGTATTGTAATGAAAAGTCGATGCAGTCGCTCCCTCTGTTGGAAAGCGTCGAGTTTATGTTGCACATGTAGGAGCTTTCCACGGCAGCTTTCCTTCGACTGACAGGATCGGTCAGAGATGGCGCGGGATATGTGGGAGCTTTCGTTTCCTCATTTTCAGTTCCCTGCTGCCGATAAAACAGAGCTGCGCCTTTTTGCTCTGTATTGATCGAGTGCAACGTAAAATGTAGATATCTGAATTACGCCGTCGTATGTTAGTGATTTTATCACTTTCTGTTGAAATTTGAAATTGAAATTTCAGGCAAATTTTCATAGATTCATCGGACATGTCTGATCTGTCTAGTGATTTTTTGTTTGATATCTAAATTACTAACCACTTAGGATTTGTATCCGTTCATATAAAATTATTTGCGTTGTGTAATCGTACAATGCCAATCATAAACAGACGCTGCTGTTTTATGTTCCGAGAAAGGTGTACAATGTAATTATTTTCTTTTGTAATAAATATTTTACGAGACATGGTGGCAGCGGTGGGATCGGTCATGCTGCAAAAATCGGTCGTATTCCCAAAACGTATAACAATTGCGTTCTTATTTATCAACAATAGTACAAACTGAGATGATTCATTTTTATGAAAATTTAATTTCTAAGAGAAGAAAATCGACAGCGAAGAAAAAATAAAAACGATCGAATCATGTACTTCTTCTAAAAAGAAAAAAAAAACAATATTTGAACAATTTCCACCGACGATCGTATTTTTTCTTTATTCCACACTTGACTGTATTTTATTTTTCAGTTCTTTTCTGAAAAAAAAATATGGAAATTCGATTGGAATTCGAATATTTTTGTTATGGTCTTTAAATTTGTTTTTAACGCGAAACTGTAAACGAAAGAAAAGCTTTCTTATATGCAAGCCTTCCAACGTTTCTCTTGTTTCTTGCTTTTATTAAGCATTTATTAAGTTTTTTTGTTAAAATTTTGACAAAAATATTTTTTCTTCTTTTCTTTTTGTGTTGCGATTTTTTAATTTTGGGGCTGGTGTTACCAATCTTACCACGCTTAAGCAAAATATTGAAATATTCGATTTGGACACTGTTTTTATTAAACAACCGTTCGTCTTTTGTTTTAAAGTTTTTGACAAAAATCAGTTTTGTAATTTTTTTCTCTTTCGTTTTTTTGTAATTCTAATTCTAATTGTTTTAATACGGGGGCCAGTGTTGCCAATTTTAGTTCGTTTAAGTAGAATATCGAAATATTAAATTAAATTTTAATTCACAAAGAAAAAATACAGTTTAATTTTTCTGCATTTGTTTCTAGTCAATTACTATTTGTTTGTTGTAGTGATTATTTAAGCTAAATATCCAGGTTTTTTAAAGTCTATGGGCAATACTGCATAGCTACAAAATTTTCCAATCCTCCTTGACAACGTGTGTGAATAAAAAAATCTGAAACGTCTTTAAAAAGAAACAAAAAAAGTTACATGCGAAATAACATTTTAAAAATAATTATTTATGTTAGTACTTGACGTAGAAAATCCATTAAAAAAAAAATTGTTTTATATCTAAATGAGCTTCATCAAGCCCACAATTAAATCACGTTGTACGAAAAGAATGTTTTGAATGTTTTTTAATTGTTTGTGAGTTTTGTTGCGAGCCATGTTGAAAAATTACGTGAGGTTATGTATGTAAAATTATTTAAGTATTTAATTAAGTCGGCGGTTCCCAACCTTTTTTAAGCATCGACACTTTCCAAGAAAAGAAAAATTTCCATCGACTCCCTTTCAAGTGTTAAATATAAACTTTGTTAAATTGAAATTTGTAATTCTGTTTGACTTTATTTCGGTTTTTTTTTAAATTGCAAATCTTTTGTCTCTTTTCGATACGATTTGACATTATTTTTCACGTTGGTTCTCTTTTTTTTCTTTATTCGAACTTTCGGTTAAAAATTCGTCGGTGCTCTTGATTCGATTTCACTTGCAATTAGTTTTACAGAATTTCTATTCTCGTCTTATCTTCACCACCGACCGTTTTTTGTTTTTCTTTTTTTTTAATTACCTACATCGTTTTTTTTTCTATCAGCATCATCTTTTGTTTCAATTTTTTTTTCTCTTTTATTTTGATATTGTCACGATTACGGAAAATTTGAAACTCGTATTTAATTAATTTAAAATGTATTTTTTCCAATGCAATACGAGTTATTGCAATACCGCCGATAAGCGGTTTGCTGGTGCAACGACTCAGGCGATGAACTAGTAGCGTGAATCCGTAAACTTGCAAATACGCAAATAACTAGGGCATTGTATAAGTGTTTAAACACAATCAATTAATTCACGATTTAATAGAAATGACGATTGGAAACAACGTGAAAATCCTGACATCACCTTTTCAGCAACCGAGCAAAGTATGGGTTCAATTAAAGTTTTGCGGAATTTGGTCATGACATCACGTAGATTGGCAGTATAAAAGATGTGCGTAATTTGTAAAAGATATCAGTTAATCTGATCGTCGTCGTGGGATACAGTTATCTGTATTTCTGACCCTTTAAACAATAAAGGTAATCCTTGTTGTTTTAATGAGTTAGTTTGCAGTTTCCCTGTTCCTCCCTTTTCCCTGGACGTCGACAGCTCGTAACCTGCTGGAGACGACCGACGCGTGACAATATGACATAATTTTATTTTTCGTCAATTGATCGTGTTTTGTTTTCGTTTCCTTTTAGTCGACGTGAGTTTAATTCATTATAGATTTTAATCCCGTCGATTCATCGCTTTGTTTGTTTTCTCTTTTATTGTAATTGACTATAATTTATTTTTTAATTATTAACTGATTGTCTTTTTTCTTTAATGTTAAACACTGAAACACTTTGAGACGTTCATCGACCCTCCCGAGCCTACCTCAATATGTTCGTCAACACCTTTCAGCCCCATTGGAACCCTTGCTTTAAAGACAATTTCCAAAGTTGAGTATTAATTCATAATGGAGGAAAGGAAACTAAACATTTCTACTTTAACAATACTGTTTTTTTTTTGTTCGGAAAAATTGTAATAATGGATTGATTTTAGCAAAAGTAATGTAGTTGGTGTATAGCTAAAAGCAATAAAAATCTATTGACAAACAAAGTAACTCAGAAAAATGTTCGAACTTAGAAAACAGAAGTCATTGATTATGAAATCTTATTAAAAAAAATATATATATAATTTTCAAATACAGTTTATTAGATACTTCTTAGGTCGCTTACTAATTTCGTTTCTTGCATTGTGCGACTTTTTTTTAACAAGAGACAACCTTAATTAAAGAGATATTTTGCCTTATACACATGCATATTGGAACCAACCAAGCAACCCAAAGGAAGGCAAAAAAGGAAAACCACAGATTATGGATTATGTAAAAAACAAACGGTTTATGATTAATTAAAAAATTACTAGAAAAGTTTTATTCGTTTTGTGTAGATTAAAACTCCGAGATCATGCATATCCCAAGACGTAAGTGCATCCTCTTTTGGATTCGGTTGAGTTGAGAACCGGGTTAGGCGCTCGGTAAAAATTCTTTCGCGCAACACTCAGTCTCATAAATAAAATTGAAAATTTTAAAGTTCGTGAAAGAAAGAAAACGTACATTTTATGATCAAAACTAAAAGAACAAGAAATTAATTCACTCACCTAACGGTCGCACAAAATAAAACTTTCATTACGTAGATAGTAGGAGAGTGAGGAACTAAAACGAAATTGTAAAAGTTTCATTAAAACGATGCCAATAAAACATTTCATTAAAACAATGCCAATAAAACATTTTACTAAAACTAGTTTTAATATTCAACGAAGTATGCACGACGCCGATGTAAAAAATAAATACGAAGAAGATTGCCAATCAGTTAGATTAAAACATGAAAAATATTGCAAAGCCGACGTTGTTTCTAGGGCACACACAGGAGAGGTAAGGATAATTACTCCTCCTGAGCATTATACTCTAAAAAGCTTTTATGTATGTAACAGGTAAACCTGGTTTGGAGAGTGTATTCTCATTGCGAGTACGCGAGCAAGGCAAAATTATTCTTTACAAAGGAACAAGGGAAAGGCAGCCAGCCCATTGTGCACCTTACATCCCTTGTTCTAATATTTGTATATTACGCTACATCAACTCTACATACAAAAAAACGTGGTAGGTTTAAATCGTAATTTATTTGTGTTCTCTTCTGTTATTCTTATAAAATCCAGAAACTATTTACTTTAGTTTCAAGCTTTTTCCTAAGTTTTAACCACGATGGAATTATTTGGAAAAAATAAATTAAATTCATTTCAAAAATAGCATTTCAAAACCGTGCGACATCAGGATCAATTAAGCGTTCCAGTAAGTCGTGTTCCGCATTGCGTAAAAATGCAACGCAACAGAATATAAGCGTGTCACGTTGACATGATCCCATTAAGAATGAGGCAATTAGAGTATTTTTGCATAAAACGAATTTGGCAAGGCTTAATTGATGCTGACCGTTTCTAGGATTCTATTATTTTTACGTTACACTCCTGGATACTACGACACCAGGCGTCCCGAAGCCAGACTCTGAAGGAGACAGCTATTGTTTGGGGAATGCAAAAAATGCGCGTAAATATGGAAGGATATCAGTTTAAAGTTGAGAATGACGACCAGCATTCGTTACAAGATCAAGTCAGTACTGATCGGACACGTAGACTTTAAGTTCCAAAACGATAAACATTACGATCACTTTAAAATAACTCGAATAATTAACAGATTGTGTTGCAAATCGTTACTGATCGCAGTGAAACCATCGAGCTGCCTCGGTACAGCTGTTTCAGCCCTATTTTTGCATGGGATGACTTACTATGTAGCAAACTGGCTTCAGTTTGTCAATCCTAATGCAATGTGAGGTCAAAAAGCGATAGTAGGATGTCGCTGTTTAAACGAATAATTAACGTTTGTAATTTAATTTAATACGCTACGATGTGCGCTAAAAGAAAGGCGAAGTAAAGTAAAGATAAAAGGCATACGTTACAGAGTATGATCAGCTGAGTACGTCGTTGGCTTCAAAAATCCGCGTTGGTTCACATTCACCGCATTCTCAGTTGCTACAGTAACTCACAAAATATGCAATAAACGAATCTGTCACCGAAAGAAAGCAAGAAAATATGGTCGCGTCGCACAACGTGATTAATCCGACTAATCATACTTGGTATTCACTTGAATTCCAGCGATTCGTTGGTCCGAGGTGCGAAATAAATGGAACCTCCAAGAAATGGTTCACGTTCACCGTATCCTCAACTGCCACAGTCACTCACAAAATATGCCTCCGCAATAAACGAATCTGTCGCCGAAAGAAAGCAAGAAAATAGCGTCGCGTCGTACAACCTGATTAATGGCCGACCAATCATACTTGGTATTCACTTGAATCCCAGCGATTTGTTGGTCCGAGGTGCGAAATAAATGGAACTTCCAAGAAATGGTTCACGTTCACCGTGTCCTCAGCTGCCACAATCACTCACAAGATATGCCTCCGCAATAAACGAATCTGTCGCCGAAAGAAAGCAAGAAAATGACGTCGCGTCGTACAACGTGATTAATGGCCGACCAATCATACTTGGTATTCACTTGAATCCCAGCGATTCTTTGGTCCGAGGTGCGAAATAAATGGAACGGCGTTTTTATTATTATGCGCGACTAAATTAAATCAAAAAGAAAAACATTGTAATCAAACCAAACAAAATTAATTATTTCCCTTAACGCGACACTATGTTTCAATGTAGATCAGGGATTCCCAACCTGTTTCAAGCAACGCCCCCCATTAGAAGAAAAAAAAAGTTGTTTTCGTCAACCCCTTTCTTTCCCAATTTAAGCTTAATTGTTATTGTAACGATTGAAATTTAATATAATATAATAATTCAAATTTAAAATTTAATTTAAAAATATAAAGCTCACGTCGTGTCAGCTAGACACATCTAGACAGGACTCGTTCAAACCGCTATCTCTTGATCATGTTGTAACAGCTTTTTAGCCTCACACGGACGTTCACAGCCGAACCCTGTCTTCTACATTCTAATTTATTTTAATTTCAAAATTATGTTGAAAATCGAAAAGGCGTGGTGGGAATTATTCAGGGCGCCATCTCTTGATCAAAAATGAAAGCTACGTCATTCTGATTTGAATTAGCAACGCATCGTATTTTAAGCAATAACTTTGCCTTCTACCTTTAAATTTATTTTTTAATATTTTTTCAAAATTTCATTCTATTTTTATAAAGAAATTCATTCGGAAGTTAAAACGGAACGAATTATTTACAGCGCCATCTCTTTGCTCATTTATTTTTATTTCTTCGAAATGAGCTCATCGGGCTCCAACAAGAGCGCAAATCCAAGTATTGTTTTTTTTTTTTCGAAATTAAATCAACCATGTAGAATGAAGGTATCTCAGGAATAGAGTTTCCGTATTTGATACTTTATCATACAGGAATTTAGAGCGCCATCTTTCGCCCAAAAGGAAGCAGTGTACTGATCGACTTAAAAAAAAATTTACCTTAAAAAATGGATATTTTTATGTCTAATTAATTTCAAGCAAAACAAAATGAGATATAATGGAGACCTTCATTGTCTTTTAGAGCGCCATCTCTTAACCAAATGTGTAGCCTATTTTAATCAAGCTTTTAAAAATATTTCATCGCTAACGTTTTCATCTTATCTTCTAATTTTAGTTTAAAAAAAAAAACTAAATCCTTTTAATTACTAATTACTCCTAATTATTTTCAAGGAAGTCTATTGGAGCAATCATCGTGAATTAGAGCGCCATCTCTTGACTAGTAGGGGAAATTTTAATCAAAGTTTAAAAAATATTTAATCGCTGAACCTCTTCTTCGTTCGTGTTCTTACTGCGTCTTAAGATAAAAAGTTTATTACTTTCAATTAAAACGAAGAGTTTAAAATGAAAAAAAGAAATACAATAATTAGGGAATGTCCGATCGTTTCCCAGTCAACCACCCCCAAATGACTCCTGGGTATTCTATGACCCCTAAGCGACCCCTACAGGTTCATTGATCCTTTTTAACTTGCCATCGATCCCTTGGGGGTCAATATCCATCCCGCTGGGAACCCCTGATTAGATTTTAAAATACAGATTTTTTTTAATTGTTTCTTCCAATTAGTAGGAATTTCAATCAAAAATGATCTTAATGAAGAGTACGAATGAATTACTTTTGAATTTAATAGAAACCTTCTTCTAATAAACTAAAATAACAAGGGACACAAGTCTGTGGAAAGAAACCGTTGAGTATGAAGGACCCCGAGGCTCAGTTCTAGGACCGCTATTGTTTTTAATTTATCCCTCCAGCTAAGTGTACCACATACTTTTTGCGCATGCCTTAATATTTCTAAAATTGTGTAAAAAAGAACATTTCACAGAACCAGGACGCCTTTTTTTTCGTAAATAACTGATGAGGCTAATTCAATCAAATGGAACTTTTACTTTGACTTGCTAATTTCATCACGTTCAACTTCAATTAAGCAACTAATGTTTATACATAGCCGTTCAGAATTATGCATTCCGGCAAACAATAATGCTTTGTGCATGCATCCAGAAATTTAATTAGAGCAGTCGACAGCGTTTATGGGACATTTAATCATTTTGGTGGAAGACTAAATTTAATAAGTACATATAGTGTTGAATGTGGAATACTCTTTTGTCCTTTCTAGTTTGGTCTTAGGTATGTTTTATAACTAGGTATAATAATATTTATTAATGAAGATCAAAGAATTAAAACGTTCGAATGCCGAACACGGACAGAATTTGAAATGCAAATGAAATGCGAAACTTCGAATTCATATTGATTGTTTTTTTTTTGTTGCAGGTGAGTTCAGGGATGAAATTGAATTGTGAAAACAACGTTTCCTGGTAAGCTGTTTTAGCCGATATACATTTTATGAAACTGGGTTGAACGTTTATTGGATTGAAATCAATTTCTGAAATTAACGTAATTTGAAAATACTTTAAAAATTAAAACTCTCACACACAAATTTATTATTGATTCAGACGCCGCCGCCGCACCGTAAATTTGCTGTTTGCGCCCTCCAAGTTGTACGTGTTTGTGATTAATGAATAATTTAAATACTGTTCCAACAAGAGAAATTTAATTATTTGGATCAGATAAGAGCCCAGGGCGGCGTAAATTGTCACGCCGAATAATAATTGCGGTTTGATATCGGATGATTAATTTCGCAATACTCGTTTTGTTGTTGAAGTTTCATATTTATTTACAGAACGTAATTAATAAATGACTTGAACAATGCGCGCGAGGGTTGGATTTAGCTTTACCCCTGAGCTGGGGTTCCCAAACTTTCTTGAGCATCGACAAGAAAATAAAAATTTCCATCGACCCTCTTACAAATTTTATTCACATTCTTAATTTAATAGAAACCTTTATAATAAAGAGAAAATAACAAGGCACCCAAGTCGATGGTGAGAAACAGTTGGGTATGGTGGACCCCGAGGCTCAGTATGTGTAGATATGCGAATTCCATTCTTGATCACAAGCAAGACAAACAAAAGCTAATCGATTGCACAACAAACAAAAACGAGGTCAAAACTAAAACAGAAAACCGTCTAAGTTATCGTAAAGAAGATAATCCTGAAGGCTTCCGAGGTCATCGCCCATCTTCTTAGGTTTCCAGTCTAGGCAAACACGTTAATGTTTCTTCTGTTGCCGACGTTTCGTCTTTCTCACAAAAGATTTCCTCAGGGCTGCCGCTATTGTTCCGTGGTAACTCAAAACACTTCAGTTATCACAAAACAGCAAAAGCAGCAGCAAATAACATCAATGGAAGAAGAAACGCCAGCAACAGAAGAAATATTGAAGGGGTCGTTCGAAAATCTAAGAAAAATATCATAAGCGCATTTTTTCTTATACGATCTTTCCACTTTAAATTCAAGAGAAACAAGCCACACTGTTCTGTAAAAAAAATTGGACTGCTTTTGAATTTACCGCCTAAATATGGCGACAAAATGGCCGCGTGCTTCGGTACTTTCTCAGTTTAGTTATAAACTGGGAAAAGAAATCTTCCCATTTGTTCTGCGAACAGCACGAAAATTTAGTATTCGGACTGTATTAATCCCGCCCACTAGAATTTCTGCGACGTGCGAAGACTCCCACTGGTCGCACCAGTACTATTTCCCCTCCCACTCAATAAGAACTAGATGTATCGGAGCTACGAAAAAAGTAAATAGTACATTCGGGGCGTAAAAAACGTCCAAGTGGGCCGAATTCTTTTCCCTAGTTATAAAAAAGACTTCCCAATGAGAATTAAAACAATGGACTTGCGAAGTTATGGCAAAAGAGAAAGTCATTTCATCATCATGAGCAAAATAAATAATGAACGTCATCGATGCCGATAAAAAAAGATTCTTCTACTTCCCGCTGCTGTGTGGTTTTAAATTTACCGCCCAAATTTGGAGTAAAAATGGCCGCACGCTTTACAAGTGAATGATATGACTTTTTAGGAAAAACGATGAAAAAATTTATTTCCGTTTTAAAAGTAGAAAAGAAAAACAACAATTGATGGTCGATTTCGAAATGAATTACGTTTGTTTTCTATTCGTCTTGGATTTGTCCCCTTCCTGAGCTTGGAGCTAAAATGGCGGCGCGTTGCCGTTGCGTTACAAGTAAATAAAACAGTCGATTTTCTTATAAGAAGAGTTTACTTTGAACGAACCTTTTAATTATGGCAACAGAAGTCGATTCCGATATAAATTTCGTCGACTGTATTTTGTCTTTACTTTATTTTATATTTGAATTATCAAACCTTTTGTTTTTTCATTTGTTCAAACTTTCGGTTAAAAATTCGTCAAATCTCTTAATTCGATTTGAATTTTGACAATTAATATTAGTGTTACAGAATTTTTAATTTCGTCTTATCTTCATCGGCGATATTGTTTTTTTTTTCATTTCTTATTAGACTTTATTGATTGATCGACGTTTTTTTTTCTCTTAATTCGATTTAATTTTTGACAATTAATATTAGTGTTATAGAATTTTTAGTTTCGTCTTATCTTCATCGGCGATCGTCTATTGTTTTTTTTTCATTTCATATTTGACTTTATTGACATTTTTATGCAATCAATTAATCGACGTTTTTTTCCCACTTTTATTCGATTGCATTTAATCCGTTTTTATTTTTGTAACTATTATCTATCGTCTTTTGTTTCTGCTTTTCATTTGTTTGATTATATTTGATGTGATTTTATTTATTTTTTTAATTCTGAATTGATCGTCTTTTGTTTTTGTTGCTTTTATTAGTTCGGTTGGAGATTATTTTACATTTTAGTTCCGTCGATTGATTGTCGTTTTTGTTTTATGTTTTATGCGATTGGACTTCACTTTACTTTTTAATTATCTTGTTTCTTTAATGTCTAGAGATTAAATTTTTGATTGCGATGAAATTAGTCAATTTTTAAATGAATTATTGTTTTTATAATCCTATTTTCGTCTCATCAATTGACCATTTTTTTATTTTGTTTGGTTTTATTTCATATTATTTTTAATTTTTTAACTATCAATTGAAGTTATGGCAAAAGAGAAAGTTAATAATTTTTTTATTGAGCAAAATAAATAATGAACGTCATCGATGCCGATAAAAAAGATTCTTCTACTTCCCGCTGCTGTGTGGTTTTAAATTTACCGCCCAAATTTGGAATAAAAATGGCCGCACGCTTTACAAGTGAATGATATGACTTTTTAGGAAAAACGATGAAAAAATTTATTTCCGTTTTAAAAGTAGAAAAAAAAAACAATTGATGGTCGATTTCGAAATGAATTACGTTTGTTTTCTATTCGTTGTGGATTTGTCCCCTTCCTGAGCTTGGAGTTAAAATGGCGCCGCGTTGCCGTTGCGTTACAAGTAAATAAAACAGTCGATTTTGTTATAAGAAGAGTTTACTTTGAACGAACCTTTCAAATTATGTCAACAGAAGTCGATTCCGATATAAATTTCTTCGACTGTGTTTTGTCTTTACTTTATTTTATGTTTGAATTGTCATACCTGTTGTTTTTTCATTTGTTCAAACTTTCGGTTAAAAATTCGTCAATCTCTTAATTCGATTTGACTTTTGACAATTAATATTAGCGTTATAGATTTTTTAGTTTCGTCTTATCTTCATCGGCGATCGTCTATTGTTTTTTCTTTTTCATTTCTTGTTTGACTTTATTGACATTTTTTGTATATTCAATTGATAGACGTTGTTTCTTCTCTTAATTCGATTTGACTTTTGACGATTAACATTAGCGTTATAGATTTTTTATTTTCATCTTATTTTCTTCAGCGATCGTCTATTGTCTTTTTTTTTCATTTCTTATTTTACTTTACTGACATTTAATCCGTTTTTATTTTTTAACTATTATCTATCGTCTTTTATTTCTGCTTTTCATTTGTTTGATTATATTTGATGTGATTTTATTTATTTTTTTAATTCTGAATTGATCGTCTTTTGTTTTTGTTTCCTTTATTAGTTCGGTTGGAGATTTAGGTTTATATTTTAGTTCCGTCGATTGATTGTCGTTTTTGTTTTATGTTTTATGCGATTGGACTTTACTTTATTTTTTTAATTATCTTGTTTCTGAAATGTTTAGAGATTAAATTTTTGATTGCGATGAAATTAGTCAATTTTTAAATCAATTATTGTTTTTATAATCCTATTTTCGTCTCATCAATTGACCATCTTTTGTTTTTTTTTTGTTTTTATTTTGTTTGGTTTTATTTCATATTATTTTTAATTTTTTAACTGTCAATTGACTTTTGTTGTTTTTGTTTTTTTTGTGCTCGGTTTGCGTTTGTTTTCTTTACATTTTAATTCTGTCGATTGATTGCCATTTTTTTTTCTTCTCTTTCATCATTCGATTACACTTTTTAACTATTAACTGTTTTCTTTAATACATACAGATTAAATTTCTGAGTGTCAATTTTTACAGCGATTTGACTTATTGTTGCTTTCGTCCTGTCTTCATCGATGATTGTCTTTTGTTTTTGTTTTATTAGACCTGACGCTATTTTATTTTTATTTTGACTTTGAAACAATTGACCATCTTTCTTCTTGTCCTTCTTCTTTTATTCGAGCTTATTTAATTTAATTATTACGTGATGTCAAAACGTCAAAATAAAAGCTCTTCCGAAGGTTATCTAAGCATCAACGTTTCATTCGCTAAGATTTTAATCGTGTGAAGAAACTGTCAACTGTCAAACAAGAGGAAGTCTCTTCGCATAAAATAAATCGGATAAGCAAATATACAGGGTGCATGACGACGCGTTGTACAGAATTAGACTTTGTAACTTACAAGTATAATAAGTATTTTTGTGAACGTGGCTTTAAAATAAACTATTTGTGTGAACTAGCCTATTAATAATTTTAGAAATATTGCTTGTTTTGGTTGTCTAATAATTAATTCTTGAAGTCATAAAACTGCGCTTTTTTTAACAATTCTCTCACACCCATTCTCAGAACGATGCATTATGATAGGGCATCATGTATACAGAAGCATTTTGGAATTTAAAAATGAATATTTTACGGAATTTAAATATTATTATAATCAAGGAAAAGAATTCAGGCCACTTGCTCCGCGAACGGTACGAAAATTTAGTACTCCGACTGTATCAGCCTCGCCCATAACGTGCGAACGCTGGCATTGCACTCCTTCCCCTTCCACTCAATAACAATTCGATGCAACGCATAGTACATTCGACGTAAAAAGCGTCCAACACTAAGTGGCCTGAATTCTTTTCCTTGATTATAAAGCAAGCGGCTGAAATATTTAATTTTGATAAAGTTAGCAAGTAGGCGTTTCACATTAAGGGTTGTATTCTAGATGTACATACAGGAGAGTATAAGCAACCTAATTAAATATCCCCAGGTGATTTAATTTGTTTAGGGTCCCTCCATTATCTTGGTAATAAACAAGATCGAAACCCGTGCGTGCCTAAAAGCCGTTTTAAACTACTCCATTTCTCGTACATACAATATTTGGTTCAAAGAACAAGAAGATACGGTTTGGAGATGGAAGATGTTCCATTCTTCCAAATGGTTTTCAATTCAATTTAAATTTTGCTGAAATGGGGTAGTTTAAAACGACTTCCTTGCACCAAGACAGTGAAGCACACATGTTCGGAAACATTCTCCTCATTTTCAGATATTTACTATTTTAAGCAGATGTACAAAACATATTTCCCCATTCCTTTGAATATTACCGCCCTTTGCATGAGGATTTATGTTCGGGGCTTCATGTAGCGGAAGAAGCTTTGTGTTCCAGATTTCGGGGGGGCATTATTTAAATGCGCGGGGCACTTTCTTAAATTATTATATTTGTGTTGTGTGTCTTCTGCATCCTTATATTCAACTTGTTTCGTCGGATCATTTACAACACGAGAAAAGAAAAGACAACAGTACATTGCATGTACACTTAGTGTAACAATAAGAAAATGTAGTAAGTAGAAATTATATTCCGGGAAGTACTTGTACTTGTAAACAAAATATGCAATGCGACATGACTCTGAACAAACGGGGGACTTGCATAATGCAAAACCGTTGAGTTCCGTGCCGTGTGCAAAAGAGCACGTCATAATGTCTTTAAATACTGGAACGCATATTACAGACAGGCAGTGATAAGACCCCTAAATAAAAACCACCCCTAGTGTAAGCACCAAAATCATCTGACTTAATTTATTGTCTATAATAAATATTTTTTTTATTGAACTTAACTCTGAGTATGCCCCTAGACCCAAAATTACCGTGACAATAGTAAATTCTTAATTTCTTTTCTAAGTTTATTCAGTTTTCCCCTCAGCACATTCTAATTCAAAGGAAACCACCGAATTTCCTTCACGTTTAATGACTCTGAATGATGTTAATGACTTTTGTTGTTATTTGCTGTATGCTAGGTTGGGGATGCGTAATTGTTTGACGAGACGCTTATTGAGATGTAGGGATTATGAATATTCATAAGGCGAGGAGAATATTTAGAAAGACAAATAGCGAGATATCATGTTGGTTGAAGTCCTCCATGCTCTGAGATGGCACGAAGAAACTAATTATGCGTATAATGATGTCATACAATCATAATAAATGATCATGTTGCCCTTGGAGTTACGTTCCATTAGAGACAAATCCGATTAAAATAGAAAGGATTACGCACACAATAAAAAAAAACTTGTTACATTGGGCCAGTTATAGATTCTTCTTCTTATGATCCACATTACTTAGAGTCTCCCTCAAAATTCTTCAACTTTCATTTGAATTACGTACTGCATTTTTCTTTTCCTTTATGAAATATCCTGCTATACGCATCGAATTAGTTAGCTTAATGTCATTGGATTTTGTTTCATGAATCCTACCCGCCCATGAAGCAAACAGGAAGGTTAAGTTCAAAATAAATCTGGAGACTTGGATTTGGACATCCAAAGTCTATGCGCTCTGAACCTAGAAGAAGACGCAGACGTTTTCTTTTCCTCAAGATGAAGTGTGTCTTGAGAGGAAAAAAAAATGTTGTTGAGGGCATCCAACGAAATACTGAAGGAAACATTCGCTCAGGACTTCATAGAATCGAGACAGGGCTAAGATTAGGAAGGTTAAGTTCAAACTAAATCTGTAGACTTGGATTTGGACATCCAAAGTCTACGCGTTTTAAACCTAGAGGAAGACGCAGACATTTTCTTTTCTTCAAGATGAAGTGTGTCTTGAGAGGAAAAAAAGAAATGTTGTTGAGGGCATCCAACGAAATACTGAAGGAAACATTCGCTCAGGACTTCATAGAATCGAGACAGGGCTAAGATTAGGAAGGTTAAGTTCAAACTAAATCTGTAGACTTGGATTTGGACATCCAAAGTCTACGCGTTTTAAACCTAGAGGAAGACGCAGACATTTTCTTTTCTTCAAGATGAAGTGTGTCTTGAGAGGAAAAAAAGAAATGTTGTTGAGGGCATCCAACGAAATACTGAAGGAAACATTCGCTCAGGACTTCATAGAATCGAGACAGGGCTAAGATTAGGAAGGTTAAGTTCAAACTAAATCTGTAGACTTGGATTTGGACATCCAAAGTCTACGCGTTTTAAACCTAGAGGAAGACGCAGACATTTTCTTTTCTTCAAGATGAAGTGTGTCTTGAGAGGAAAAAAAGAAATGTTGTTGAGGGCATCCAACGAAATACTGAAGGAAACATTCGCTCAGGATTTCATAGAATCGAGACAGGGCTAAGATTAGGAAGGTTAAGTTCAAAATAAATCTGTAGACCTGAATTTGGATATCCAAAGTCTACGCACTTTGAACCTAGAGGAAGACGCAAGACGTTTTCTTTTCCTCAAGATGAAGTGTGTCTTGAGAGGAAAAAAAAATGTTGTTGAGGGCATCCAACGAAATACTGAAGGAAACATTCGCTCAGGACTTCATAGAATCGAGACAGGGCTAAGATTAGGAAGGTTAAGTTCAAAATAAATCTGTAGACTTGGATTTGGACATCTAGAGACTATGCGCTCTAAACCTAGAGGAAGACGCAGACATTTTCTTTGCCTCAAGATGAAGTGTGTCTTGAGAGGAAAAAAAGATGTTGTTGAGGACATCCAACGAAAAACTGAAGGAAATATTCGTTCAGGACTTCATAGAGTCGAGACAGGGCTAAGATTCCAAGCAGACTTAAAAGACAAAAAAGATAGTAATCGAATTAATAATAAAAGAAAAATAATTGAAAAGTAGCTCAAAATACGTTTATTATAGGTACATCGAGGCGTCATTTTCCTGATTTATAAAGAGTAAATAAAAAGGAATCTAAAGAAATTACAACTCGAAAAAAGACACTCAAGAAAACTTAATTTTAATTAACCAAGCAAAGTCAAGTCAACTCAAATCAATCTAACCGAACCCAACCGGAGCAAAAAATTAACGCTAAAAAGGAATTCAGAACTGTTTAAAACTCGAAACTGAAAAAAAAAAAACGGTCAAAAAATCAAAACTCAGTTTTAATTAACCAGGCAAGGTCAAATCAACGCAAAACAATTTAACGTGTCTGCAAGAAATTAACACTAAAAATTCAAAATTCGAAACTCAAAACTGAAAAAAAAGCGGCCAAAAAAAATCAAAACTCAATTTTAATTAACCAAGAAGCAAGGTCAGCTCAACTCAAGATCGATTTAATGTGTCCCAGCCCGAGCAAGAAATTAATATTGAAAAGAAATTCAAAAAAATTAAAACTCGAAACCGAAAGAAACGACTCAAAAAAAATTAAAATTGTCAGGAAATAAAAAATAAATATAAATAAAAATAAAATAAAAATAAGACTCAACAAAATCCAAAACTCATTTTATTTTAAAGCCAACTGCATTTAACTCCTTTTTTAACTTCTACCTAACACAAGCATAAAATATTGAAAGTGGTAAGATTTTGTCTAGGGAATTAAAACCTAAGAATCTAGAAACTGAAAAAAAAAATTAAAAATCGGAACGTTTAAAATTATTAAGTCTAATCCAGCTCAACTCAACCTACTCAACTCTGCCTAGCCTAAGCAAAGCATTAAAGATGAAAATAATTAAAAATAAAAATTACTCAAATCAAAGCTCAATCAGAGTTAAGCCGAAATAAATAAAACCAACCCAACTTAATCGAGAAAAAAATAAGAATTAATAAAAATAAAAAACTTAACACTTTAAACTCAATATAAGCAAGTCAAGTGCAATTTAACGGGACTTCCAAGCTATCTCGGAATCGAGTATGTATACAATAGTTTAGATTGCGACCTCACGTGCATAATTCTTGACCTAAAATAGTGAAGTCGCCACCTAAACTACTGTCAAATTAAAATTAAAAATTTTAACGAACAGTTTGAACAGCGACATCCTACGATCCCTTTTTGACCTAATATTTTAATCTAAATAAGGCTGAAACAACTGTACAGAGGCTGCTCGAGAGTTTCATTGCAACAAAAAACGATTTGTAACGATTAAAAAAAAAATTAACCTTTTAAAAATCCAAACAACTCAATTTACTTTTATTTATAATTACATAATTGAATTTCAAATTAGGTTTACTCGAGCTGAGTTCTAGTTAATTTGAAATTCAATGATGTAATTATAAATAAAAGTTAATTTGAGTTTTTTGAATTTTTAAAAGCTTAAAATTTTGACTGTACGCAAACCAAGCAAAAAATTGAAACTCTAAAAAATTAAAATTGTCAGAAAATTAAAAATTAAATCTACCATGCCTTAGATATAAAGGCAAAATAAACAAAAATTTAACTCGCTTGTAATTAAGGCCAACCGAACTCAACTCAGTTCAGCTCGATTCAACTCAAGAGACTAATATAATATTAACATTTAATAAATAGATTGAAACCCGAGGAGTTTAAAACATTTAAAAATCAAAACTCAAATTAAGTGTAATACTAGGCAAGGTAAACCCAACTCAACTCAAAAAAAAAGAGAAAAATGAAAATATATTAGAGCATAATAAGAATTTAAAAAAAAACAGATAGGCTTAAAACTTTTAAAAATCAAAACTCAAATTAAGTGTAATACTAGGGCAAGGTAAACCCAACTCAACTCAGAAAAACAAGAGAAAAATGAAAATATATTAAAGTTTAATGGGAATTAAACAAAACAGTTGGAAATTCAGCATTTCATCTTGACCTATCTTTATCACAAAATTAATTCTTCAAACACTGAATTTAAATTGAATTAAATAAAATTCGAATACGATTAAATTCACACCTGTTACAATCTGAGAATTTTTTTTAATGTTAAAAAAACTGTTTATTTTCAATGTTCGAGTTTTGAGTTCAATTCGTTACTTTGAGTTGTACTATTACAAATATTTATATTTTTGGGTTTCCATTGTGTTGGCGTTGAATAGACTTAAGATGAGTTGAGTTCGCGTGGCCTTAATTCCAATTGGGATTCATTTTTTTTTGTATTTGAAGGCTTTGAGATTCTTAAGTTTTAATTCTTAATCTTTTTGATAACTTCTTGCTTAGATTGAGTTAAGTTAAAGTTGACCTGATTTTGCTTGGGTTGGATTTAATCATTATTAAAATTGAGTTTTCACTTTTTTCAGTGTGTGAGTTGTCTCTTCATTCCCGGAAAATAATTGCAAACTGAGGTGACTGATAAAAATTAAAAAAAAAACGAACGAGGAAGTGGAAACGCGTTAACAATCAGCCAAATCAGGAACACTCGAACTTCTCGTGTATCGCAGCATTTTTATTAACTCTTCCCCCCCAAATGGTATGGTGCAGCACAATTTACAATTAGTGCATCGCATGGAAATTTCCGCCGATTGTACAACGTCATTTTGTAGACGTCAGCTTGTAAGTCCGTACTCACAGAGTGTCCTTGCTTTGTTTTCCCTGGCGCCGACGCGTAGCCTAGTTCCGAGATCAAGATGCTATTCTTCAAGTCTGACCTTGCACGTGTTCTGTTTTCGTGTTATAATATTATAATTTTGCGATTTAATTTCTAATTTATTTTATTTATGAGTACTGAGAAATTCGAATCCATACCTATTATACTTCTGCATTGATTGAATCTTACGTCAAATTGTGTAAAATACCAAATAAATCTCACAGCAAGTCAGATTTTATTTGTAGATAGAGTTGGTAGTGAATAGTGCAATAGTTAAGTTTATGTGTCAAAAGAGAGTCAATAATCAGACTTGGCCGAATCCTAAATTATATGAAAATCTCGCCATTTCCAATTATATTAACGATATAACAAATCTCTAAACTTGATTGAAAATAAACTAGGCCAGTGCCTGATCATACCGAGCGTTCTGCTAAATATCTAGCACGTCCGTGGATCATTAACGTGAAAATTTCCTGCTCTTTTTTTTACGTTTCTTTCTTGACAATTTTCGGGCGAGCCCGAGCTCATCTGCGACGTGAATCTTCCATGACGGCGCCACACTCGGGAATTCATCCTGGCCAGTTAAGCCCCGGTAATTAGACCCGAATTACTTTTTTATGACGTAACGCACTTAACCTTTTAAATGCAGATAACGTGTTCGGGGTAATAAAAAATGCATGCAATTTTTCCTTCTTGGTTGGTCGGTCACATTATAAAGAAAAATCTTTTTGTCTTTTTAAAAAAGAAAAAAAAAAAGGTTTCGTTAAAGCTCGGTTTTCCTCCACGTTCGCCAGTCGCCAACAACCGCAACCGAACATCAACAATCAATTAAGTGACACGTCTATCCAATTAGAGCTCGTTTATACGTACAGAGGTGCCGTGTAATTGGTTGTGATGTGACGTTCGATTGTGGTCGTCGGCGACCAACGAACATGGAGGAAAAACGAACTTTAGTATTTATTATTTATTATTTTCAATTAAGGTATAGTCGACGTTTCGTTTTCTTTTAAAATAAAAATTACTTTGCTCGTATTCAACCCAACCCAAAAGTATGATTGATCTGACGCTTATATTTTCATTGGATAAAAGAGGTTTCCAGAATGAAGTTATTAAAGGAATGATTTACAACGCCCATTTGTGTTGATTTATAAAAGCACATATTTACGTATGTTTTTTGCGCGTCGAAAAAAAAAATTTTAGTGTTCTAGTAAATTCTAAAGCGTCGGCTTCCGTCGTCATAACGGAGCGCCAAATTTAATAACGGCGCCGCGCGCCGGCGTCGCGTCGGACGCATCACGTCGTTTATCTTCACGTCGAAGCCGACTAGTTAGGAAATGAACGAGTTTTTTGTAGAATTAATAGATTTATTACTTCGCTGTTTGTACGTCCGTCGGTTCGCAGCAAGAAAAAGTACGCGAACCGGTGCTTTAATACATCCAATAAATCTCCGACGCGTCACAAGTGAAATTTTTCTTAGCGCCGAACAATCGGTATTAGCATGAGGGAAGACGGAACGGATCTATTATTCATTTTCGTGTCACTTTTTTTTATTTTCCTTCTTTCGTTTTCATCCGAGCACCTTGCTTTTGTATACTGGGGCCGCCACTTCTCAAAATGCGCACACAACGTACAGGATTGGCAAAAGTATAACTGAACATCCTGAATAAGGCGTGTGATAGTAAACGCACTAAAAAAATAATAAAGAAGAAATGTGATTAGTCACGTCTACGTGTGTTGGAGACTGGCTAGCGGGTACCGCCCGCCAGGCACGAACACTTACCATACGAGTCGAAGAAACGCCCATGTTTAAAAGAAATCTGGCCAACGCTGTATATCGGCAAGCACAGTTTTAAATTATTCCTGTCGTTACATTCGAATTTCGCAGTGACCGTTCCGATCGGGTAGGCTTTTTCTTATGCGTGCGTGTTGAGCGCGTTGCTGATAGCGCCTCTCCCGGTGTCAGGTGGTATTGCGGCAGAGTGGTTCACACTCTCTTTTCGACGGCGAGCGATCAAGCTGCTAATTAATATTCACATTTTGAGCACGTTGTGAGCTGGGTGTTATTTTTAGAACTCTAGTTGATGATCAGTAAACCTACCAATGTGAACGGATCTCAGCCACTTCGTTGTTATAACCACAGCAGGTTTTCGGACCGTTTGATCGTTCGATTTTGAGGCACGTGCGATACTATTTCTGGCTTGCTGCACTTTAGCAAAGTAAGCGCCGTGTTGATTCTATATTTTGTTACTTGGTTGTTTTCCACGTGCGTTTACTGCTCGCGGTCGTTAATTTCAAACGTTCTTTTCCTTCTAGCAAGTACCCCCGGGCAGATTTTTACCGGCCGATTTGGTGCAGGGTGATTGCCGCCTCGCTTAACCCCTTGAGCGTTGTTCTGAGCTCCTCAAGCATTTTGCTGGGGAGAAAAGGTTATACCATTCCCGTTTTCGGGCTGTTGCGGCAATCCCATCGTCACACAGCCCCGGTGGGATTAAGTAAGACACTTCCATCTTTTTTTTTCTCGTCCTCGGAAACGAATTATGTCAAGTTATTCCATGGGCGTGTTTTGAGCCAGTGGAGCAGTCTTATTTTTCATCAACGAATTCGGCGGGAGGGTGTTTAGCTTGCTGTGATAACACTTGTCAGGAGAGCTTTTATTCTTTTTAGAGTTTATTCACCTACAATTTTATTTGTCTCTGTTCAGAAAGCGATTTCACGTAACTTTCGGAGCTTTCCTCCTTAGTGTTTTGGTTGTTCTGTTTTCTTAAACTTACATTTAGGTCTGTGCGCTTCATACCTTTAATTGTTGATATTCGTCTGCAATGTTAAGAAATTGTAAGCACCGCGAGAGTACTCACGCCGATGCGCCAGCCAACGCCCTTTGGTTTGGGCAGTGTAAATTTGAATATATTTGATATTTTTGCGGGGGGGAGGGGGCGGAAAAGATCACCTCTGGCTTTTTCTTTCCTTATTAATTTCATTTGGGGGTATAGTATTGGAGAAACGGGTCCTGGGGATCTCTCTGTACTTAGTTAGAAGAATTTAATAAGTTTTGATCTTCACTAAACTGTGCTATATGTTCTCATTGATCTTTTTTTTCAGGCAGTTACCGGTATAATAATCAGGGGACGGAGTAGGTTATTTTAATTACTTTTTTCGTACAAAGTCCATAAGAGTTCCTTTTTTTTTCCTTAATGAGTTACTTTTTATTTTTAGATGCATAAGTGCGTATTTGATTTTTGTCCGTTATTTCAAGAACTGTTGTCAAGTTAGTGATCTTGCCACAAGTTTTGGTGATTTCGACAATTTCGTTTAAAAATTATCAAACCTGTTTAAAGTTCTTATAAAACACAACAAAAAAAAATTAATTTTCTTTATTCATTCCACTTTGGTTTCCCGTTTATTTTAACTTTTAATTTTTGTTTGAGTCGAATAAAGTTCATAAATTTTAATTAGGTTTTAGTTACGAAAATGTTTAAATTTTTTGAGTGAGTTTCAATTTCGAATTTTTTGAAGTACTTATTTTTTGCGGTTTGGTTTCATACAGTATTAATTTTTAAAAAATTGTAGGACCGATATTTCCACTTCCTTATAAATTTATCTACCTTTCAAACCATTGTCTTGGTGTAACACAGACGAATTGACAGGGAGATTGAAACATCGAGCTTTAAGTTCTAATTTTTTCGTGTGGTATTTTTTTTTAAGCAGAGAAGATTAGCACATGAAAAGTGCTTGGTTTGGAAATCATTTGAGTTTTGTTTGAAGTTATTTTCATTTTTTTTCTTGTCCTCATTTTCCTTGTTTTCGGATTGAGTTGGTCTTTCTTTTTTAATTCTAATTATTTTCACTTTATTTTATTTTTTCATTAGACTATGTATAGTTGAGGTTG
This sequence comes from Prosopocoilus inquinatus, assembly GCA_036172665.1. Lineage (NCBI taxonomy): Eukaryota > Metazoa > Arthropoda > Insecta > Coleoptera > Lucanidae > Prosopocoilus > Prosopocoilus inquinatus. The sequence continues at coordinate 6,725,613 of CM069871.1, read as the reverse complement.
AACTGAGTTAAAATAACCTTGAGGTTGAACTGAGTTGGAATAACCTTGGAGTTTTGATTTTTACTATTAATTTATTTTATATTTTTGCTTGGATTGAATAGAGTTAAGATGAGTTGAGTTCGGTCGGCCTTAATTCCAATTGAATTTCAGTTTTTTGACGTTTTAAGGCTTTCAGAATCTAAAGTTTTATTTCTTGATTTTTTATAACTTTTTGTTTGGGCTGAATCTAGTTAAGATGATTAGAGTTGACTTCACCTTGTTTGGATTGGACTCCTAATTATTAAGTTGAGTTTGTTGATTTTTTCAGTGTTCAATTCCTTTTTAGTTTTCATTTTCGAAATTTTTGTATTAAGTTTTGTTTTTTAGACCCGAGGGAAACGCTGCCTTTCTCTCCCTCCCCAGTTACTTGTAAGTTAATTTCTTATTCACATTGTTACTACATATTTTTAATTTTAATTTGAATAAAATTTTATTTGTAATCCTAGCCCTGAATAAACTACAGTGCAGAGCTTGCTTGCAGATCTTTCCTTCTTGAAACTGTGAATCTGTGAAAACGTATCATCGTATTTCATGAATTTTATTAACGCGATGACATATTTCACGTGTGTACATGCATTCATGCATGTTCGGGCATGTAATGAATGAGCACACTCATACATACGCCAACATAATCATTGTTTGGTGTGTTAGCCTCCAGCTTGAAAAATTACCAGCCATTACTGCAGTTCACTTACAGCGAGTTCCAAAGAATTTAGTTTCCTGCAAAACAATCATTAAACAGTTGCGTACTTTGTAAAAATGATTGGTATTAATGAAAACCCAATGACTTTTTACATTTTCATGTTATTGTACTCGTCATTTTGAAAAGATATTGAACATCCCCCATTAAGGGGGAAGGGATGTAAAAAGCCTGAATTTCACTTTTCTTTAAATATTAATTATTTTTTTACGAAATTCGAAATACGAATCGAATTTCCTTCAGGATTCAGTTTTGCAATCTGAAATAAGCGCACGGGGGATTACTCATCGCACGTGAATAGTTTAATCATTGTTTCCAAATTGACCTGTTTTTATTGTACACAAATTTGCACAGTTTCTAACTGTTAATTTATCGCCATTCCAACTATCGATTAGTTGTCCTGTACATATATTTCCCAGCGCAGTTTTGAACTTCGAAATTCCCAGCTATTTCGGTTCAATCGCAAATAAATATCACGATGTTCAAATTCAGATAATCAAAGTAGACTTTGCCACGTCTATCCAAAATTTTATAATACTTCAAAATTCGAATTCGAATTCAACTAAATACAAAGCTTCATTTCCAAAATTATTAAAATATTAAATAAAGTGACTCGAAATGAGTATATAAAATTAATTCTGAAATGGGGGCAAGAAATGATTGTAGCCGAATCGAATTCATTTGGTTAAATTGAACGTCCTTCAAAGCTAAATTTAAAATGCTTACTTTTAATACATCCAATCAAGCCAGTTAAGATCACATTTACAGTTCAAACTTCGATTGGGTTAATCGATTCGATCTCGGGGGAAAAAAATTCGGCGACAAAATGGCGGAGGAATTTTCGCGACACGAAGCTATTTTATATTCGAATTCCCCTAATCAAATTGGCCGTGAAATAAACGAAGTTGTTGTATCTGGAAGCTCCAATCGAATGAGATGGGATGTCGAATTAACTGCCGGAAATCCGCTCTTGAATTTCAATCGGTTTAATTGTGTAGCGTCTTGGGATTATTGTTTTTGTTTTGAGAGACCATCCGACGCCTTGCGCACAGAGTTCTTTGTTTATATTAGGTATGCAGAACCCCGGGAGGTTAAATGAAGCTATTCAAGAAGCTCGAGTTTTATTATGGTACAGTCGTGTAAGACACAGGTCCGTAATGAGTTGATTGTTGTTAAGAATAAGTTAACTCTTAGTGTTAATGAGAATTTATTGTAATTGTTATTTATTATTAAGGACTGAGGTAAAATACAATGGGATGGGATTATGAGGTTTAAATCGAATTTTTAATTTAAAACGAGAAGCTGTTTGACCGCCGCGCGTCGGAGAAGTGTATTTGGAATTTATTCGTAACACGGTGCTAGAATTGTTTAATATGCGTGGCGTTGGTTTGCAAAACGAAAAATAGGGTGCGGTGGGTCCTTGGCTTAGCAGCCTCCCAGCCCTCTCCCCCATATGAATTTGAATAAAGCTAACCTTGATTTAATTCGACGTTAACCTAATTTGATGTCGGGGTACAATTGGTTGTAAAGGTGTAAGGATTAGAATTTCTTATCGATACGCGAAGAAAAAAAGTACTTATTTCGTTTAATGTATCGGTCTGAGGCAAGCTTTCGATTAAAATCGCATTTCTGCCAACATAAACAATACGTCATCGTAACACGACCTCATTCTGGTCATATGTTATGTACTCAGTGAAATATGAGATGGATGCATGTCACAGTGATTAAATTTGTTGCACACGGCACTTTACCTTGAGACGCAACTGCATGAATGTTCGAAAAACAACGCCAAACTGAATCGCCACGCCATCCAGTGAGGAAAAGGTTGTTGAATGGACGCGCTCTTTTGAAGCGGAAAAAACAAGTGTGTCACCGGAATTCATTACTGACATTTGAACAGTTTGTTCGTGAATTTTTAAAAGCTTAAAAATTCTCATTCAAGAATCAAAGCTTAATTTGTATTTTTTAATTAAATTCAGTATTCTTTCCGCAAGTTTGGTACTCGCGGAGGGAAGCATTTGCTTTTCACGGGGCGAAGTGTTTCTAAAATATTTCGTATTTTTTCTTTTAGTTACATTTATAAAAGCATTGTGTTTCATTGACAGCAGGTAATTAAACCACGGTCGTGAGCAAATCAATACAGCCTGAAATCTAATCACTGCAGACTGTGGGAAAATCCTTGCCTCTCTCCGTTTGCATTATTTCTTTTTATGTAAAAATTTCTGCAATAATTATAAGCGGTAAGCTTCTACAATTTGCTGTTTCTTTGGCAAATAAAAAAAATAAGAAAAACCCCAACACTTATCTTTAATTTTCTATTCAATCAGGTAGCGTGCTTTAGATGAGTTGACGACAATTTTGAATGATAGAATTTTGCTGCCGCCAGGTAATTTGACCGAACCTGTTTAATTGACTAATTAATAACTCTTTCAGACTCTTTCGAAGGCGCTTCTTGAGCTCCGAACTGTACAAATAAATAAAATCCCTCGTTAATTAGAATAGATTTAATGAGCACTAATTTAAATTGATGCAGGAAAGCAAAGAAAAATTTTAAAGTAAAATTTAGTTTAAAGAAATTTTGAAAAGTAAATGTTTCTTGATATATAAGATGACAATTACAATACCTTAACGAACGGAACGTAGTAACAGAGGTTCTAGGATGCCCTGGGGGTTTCGATTGGATTTTGGGCATCAAGGCTGTTTTCTCCGCACTCCCTCATGTAGCCCTGAAGGGGCTTTCTACGGGGGTTAAACTCCTATGGCAAAAGCAACCGTATGGAATCTCGGTTAAGTGGATAACTGTATAATAAGTTTTGCAGCATTCGCTAAAGCCGCGAAACCTGAATGTTTATAATAAAAATGCCACCGCCCTTGCTTGACCATCAGGCGTTACAAAGGTTGCCTAAGAGAAGGGGCAGCTTTAACAAGCTTTTAAATTTAATTCAGCACCCGGGGAGCAGGGCGTATTCGCACGGTTCTGCGGGTAATGCGGCCTTAATTATTATTATTGTAACTACAGTATTTCCTGCTCAGTTCTTTATCTACTGAGAAAGTTTGCATTAAAATAAAACAGTTTAAATTCCACCCGCGGTCAAATCAAACATAAGATCGACTTTTCAGGCGTGTACATAATGTAGAGTGGTATTTTGTATATACAAGTATCCCCTGTATTTTTTTTTATTTGACTAATGGCCAGTCGCACCAAACACTTTAAGCCGAGCTTAAATTTAAGCATTGTTAATAATGTGACATTAGAGATTACACGACATTGTATACGTCATATACTAAGTGGCACTTAGAGTTAAGCTAGCCTTAAAGTGTTTGGTACAACTAGCCCTAAGTCTCTGTATTGTAAACGCAAAATAAATTTACTATACAATTTAATGTCCTAGTAACAATTGTAAAGGCAGTGGTGACTAAAGCATTAAGTCGTAAAGTAAATTTATCTTACGTTTATAATACAGGGCGTTAGTTAATATATTTGTTAGAATTTTATTAGTATTCAATGTCTTCAATAAGTTTATCGAGGAAAATCTACAACGAGAGAGAAGTTGACAATGTGTGGGCATTTAACGGCCCTATTCCGGCGTTCGTGGGAAAAACAGTGTTGAGAGCGTATTTTTGGCTTCAAATCCTTAAACTCTGCTGCCGAATAAGAAATCGATTTGCGGGGTTCGCTAGTTTAAAAGAGTATTTAGGTTGACCCCCCTTTAATTATCAAATAAATAATTTCCGGTCGTTACAAGGGATTCAAGTCCGTGGGTAGGATCCACCTTAACCTATTCATCGATTTCCAAAGTAAACTGTCAAGAAACCCCCCATGTTAAGCAGCTCTGGGGCTGTGGCGCGAATAAATTCCAAAAACACTTCTTCAGTCGAACACTATGGTACGTAATACACGACATAAGGGCTGAAGTTTTGGGGACATTCTCCGCAAATTAAGAGCGTATCACCCATCATTATCCGGCATTATTTCTGCAATAATTGTGGATGTGTTTTTTTTTTCTTCTCAATGTGGTCGTGCATCATATGCAAAGCTAAAGCTTCTAAAGCTTTACTTTTAAAAAGTTTCCAGGTTTTTCGTCACGCTGAAATGCATCTCCAAGTGATGTTTTGAAGTTTGAAAAAGAATTTCGTACGAGTGCTGCATGCATATGCAAAAGGGTTTCCTAGGTAAAGCTGCATTAAAATGCATTTCGCTTTAACTTTAACTTTTAAGGCCGGCGCCGCACCGGAATTATGACGGCGCATCGTTACGAAAAACGTTCGGCAATTAATGTTGTTTCTTTTGCTCGGCGAACGTAAGCGAGCGCTCCACGCGAGCAACATGATAATTAAGGCTTATGTGTTATGAGTTGCATGTACTTTGAAACCACCACATACCTAAAACTTTGGAGGCGATGCAAATTGAAGTGGCGCGCCGACAACCGAGTTGCGCTGCACGAGTCCTTCCTCTACCAGACAGTGTTTGGCGGGCTGTCGTGTGGGTTTGTTTCCCGGAGACGGAAACGGTCCGGAACTTTCCGCCAAGTTTCATAAGCACTCGGTTACGATCATTGTCACGTCGAATGTTATTCAGGCTGAAAGTAGAAACGATTCGCAGCCTTTCTTTTCACTCTTCGCAAGCTCGTTTCAGCCAGACACGCACTTTAACATAAAATAAAATGCTTGCTGGGGAGGGGGGACGTGTGTGGAATTTCTGCCTTTTCTCAAGTGAAAGTTTCTTTAAAGAAAATCATATTAATTTAAAAAATAAAACAATAAATGAATATGAATAAATTAAAAACCCTAAATTACGAATCAACAAATCCGAAACTAATTTATTTAATATCATTTTGTTAAATGCGGAAATAAATTGTGCGCGTTTTCGTTTAAGCCCTTTGTATACTCAATTATTTAGGTAAGCCTGAATTACTATGGAGCATGTTCACTAAATTAGATACCTACATATGTCAGAAGTAGATGCAAATTATATTAACTTTCGCTGACTTAAAGAAAAATAAAATAAATAAGTCTTGCTGTAACATGTTCTTCAAATGTTCAGAATTAAAAAAAGTCGATCATTGTTGTCGTTTATATACGTACATACAGGGTGCTGCATTTTGAAACGCAACATAGGAAATCCCATGTTAATTTAAAGGTGCTCGAATACTGGCTTCCCTAATTATTTTACAGCAAAATTCCGTTGAGGTTTTTTAAAGTACTCTTCGAGGTGAATCTGTCTCTGAAGTTTGAAAATTTTTCATACGCTGGGTTTCAAGATATTTAAAAAAAGAATTTGCAAGTAAATTCAGTTTATATCAAACTATCAGTACAGCCTTGATCAATGATAGTGAAAACTGGACAGGTAATTAATAAGTCTAGTCGTTTTAGAAGAAGGTTGATTGGAAAAACCTTTCCAGTAATTTATTTCAACATTTACTGATCAGAGCCGTGCTGGTAATTTGGTATAAATTCAATTTCGTTACCGATCTTTTTTAAATATCTTGAAACTGAGTGACTGAAAAATTCTCAAATTTCACAGACAGGTTCATCTTGAAGAGCACTTTAAAAAACCTATAAGAAATTTTGCTCTAAAATAATTGGGGAAGCACCTTTAAATTAATATGACATTTCTTATGTTGCGTTTCAAAACGCAACACCCTATATACCTAAGTATAACAATTTTTTCTTTTGTTTCCCTTACAAAAATATAATTCTACAAGTGCTCTCTTTAATTTGCACTGAAATGTTTCGGAAAATCCATGGATTATTCAAGTCGTACTTTTAATTACAACTTTTTGAAGCTTTCCGAGCAATTTCATTGCAGTTCTTCTTAATGGCACCTCCAGACTTCGAGACCTTTTTATCGTTCCCCCGACGCAAAAACTTCTTATATTATGCATTTACCCCCTCGTGTAAAATTCATAGGCTTAGGCTTTGTTTACCGCGATTATCTTAGGCTCAATTAAAAGACAATAGGCACGTGGCGGGGTTTCAAAAAAAAAAAAAAGCTTTTCGACTTTCTCGAAAATGAAAAGTTCTTTCCGCTTCCCATTGTCACTCAACGCATGAAAATCATCTCGATTTACCTACCAATAGGATTTGCTTTCTGTACATACAAGTAATATTATTTGTTGAATCTTATGATGAAATACACTCGCGTTCAAAAAATTTCGAACATTTTGGTAACCATAAACAATCATTACACGTAACGATTGGTAAGAGAATAAACTTTATAAACAAAAATTAGCAAAATTCATTCACGATACAACTCTTAACTGAAATGTTTTATTTTATTGCTTAACCTCTAAATTAACTTTAATCGGCGATTATTTTATTTCCCGTGGAATTAATTATCGTAACGATCGGTTCTATGTACATAGTTAAGTGGACCTTAAATATTTTAATTAAAAGTGATGCAAACGGCTCCTCGGAGTTCGATTAAAAAGAAAATCAGATGTGGAGACAAAAAAAATCAGTTGTCCGTAATTTTTTGAACATGAGTGTGCATTATCTTAAAATATTAAAAATGCAGATGTGCTTGTAAAATAATGTTAAAGGTCGCAGTTGATGGTTTCGTTGGAGGAACGAATGAAGCAAGATTCTTGCCATAAATCCTCAAGAGATAACGAACGTGAGTGTTCGCTGGTTCTTTCCAAGTAGTTTACTTATTCTCAAAAATAAGGCCATCGCAATAAGCGACGTTGATTAACTGGGCCGTTTCGAATTAGAACTGCACTGAATTCAGATTGGGAAGAAACTCAGTGTACGAGAAACCCTCTTGCAGGATTATTTCTGTCTTGTACAAGAACTGGAAGAAGTTTTCTCGAAATCTTCAAACGCATTCATTAGAAACGTTTACGATGATTTTGTTAAAATTAAAATTCCATTTATATTTAGTTTTAGCTTTGAAATTCATTGTTATTTAGGCTAAAGCCCGATTTCATAATCGAACTAAAGGAGACTTTAAAATAAAAGTCACAATCTGATGTGTAAATAACTATGTTTTTCCATTCTTTTGGCATGTGACTGTGACTTTTATTTCAAAGTCTCCTTTAGTTCGATTATGAAATCGGGCTTTGGAATTTGAAAAAGAAAAACATTTTATAATAGATATCTTAACTAGTTTGGAATGAAAAGGAAAACTCCTTTCTTAAAGCAACATCATAATATAATATACTGGGTGTTTAGGTGAATGTGTAACAGCAAATAATCACATATAACAATTTTATTAAAGAGATTTCCTATCTTTTTATTTTCCTACCTCCTTATCTAGTGTCCAGAAAAGGTTCAGAATTCATGTTTATTTTTCTGGTTAGGGATTTTCTTACTCGGTCCCTTCTATTGTTAAATTCTTTAAATTTTTATTCTTGGGATAGTAGACGAAGTATCAATTGTATCATGGTTTTAATTAACTGAAACTAAACTTCTTACGTTAACATTTCGTTGTATAATCCGTGATATAAATAGCAAAACACTGTGAAATTCGGTTAAGAAATGAACGATTTTTTTTTCTTATGCTTTTATCAAAGTTTGCATGCTTCTAATTAAAAAGGTTTATTTATTTCTTTTGTTCGTATGTATATGTTTCTTTGATACACCACGGACGTTAAAAACTGCTTGCTTGTTCAGATCTGAATAAGTTTCGAAAACAAGATTTTTTTCGTAAACAAATATAATAAGGAACGTATTACTTAGGCCCGATTTCTTCACCTACGGATAAATTTATCTGCCAGGTAATATCCTCGGAAACTATTATCGATACAATGGTTTCCAAGGATAATACCTGGCAGATAAATTTATCAGGAAGTGAAGAAATAGGGCATTAGTCAATCTGTAATCTGTTCTTTCTGCAGATACATCAAACATTGGTTTCATTTGATTTTGACTCTCTTTAATTAATAACCGGACGGCTCAGTTAAAATTAGGGATGACGATTTTTAATCGATTATTGAAGAGTCGATCGATCACAGGGAAAATTTGAAAAATTGAGAAAAGTCAGGGAATTGAGAGAAAATTCATTATGTCCCGTGTTTTAATCTAAAAATCAATGAAATTAGTTTAAGGAATGGAATTTGGTGTATTATATTGTTGTGTGCAGTATTTTTTGTAGATCTAATAAGAGTACAAATTCCTTTTAAATATAAAAAAAAATGAGAAAAGTTGCCTTCAGTACAGGCAACCATACAAGCAGTTGTGTTTATTGGGCTGCCTAAACTAAAGCTTCATGTACAATTTATTTAATTGAAACGAACTAGCAATAAAATCAATTTTATTTATGATATTTGGAAGTAATTCAAAAATTTTCTTCCTTATTACACCTGGAAATTAAAAAAAAATGTAATTCTTCTACATCTATTTATTTCCCTTTCTGAAATTAGGAAAACTTCGAAAATGTTTAAATGTTGAGAAAAGACGAAAGTTGCGTTCTCCCAGACATTAGATTGTCAAAGTTCATTATGCTTCTTAAAAATAAAAATTTATTGCGTTTACTGCTGTGAGTTTCTTTGTCTGTACGAAGGTCTTTCATTGAAAAAAAAAACAAGGAGTAATTTATTTTATAGACAAACTAATACAGGTGAAAAATTTTAAAGAATTAACAAATTAGTGATTTTTGCAGTCTATTTTTTTTTTTGAAAAATTAAAAAAATCGTTTAAACTTTTAAAAATTAGCAAATCTCAGACAACTGTGAGAGTTTTTAAGTTTTTTTGACCAAAATATATCCGTACCGCCTGTAATGTAGGCAACCGCACGAGCTTCTGAGATCATTACTTTGTCTGTACTAAGATTTTTCTACAAAGAAAATCTAATTTATTCATTTTCAGACAATCATGTTATTGAAATCAATATTTTAAAAAAGAAAAGTTTAAGCGATGCAACCCATCAATCATATTATTTTCAAATGGCTTTTTAAATAATGTACTGATTGTGAAGGACTAGAATGGGTTGCCTATTATTTAATTTTAAGGCTTCGAGGGTTATTTTGAGTCTTCTTAAAAAGAATACAGAATTCTTCTACGTTTTTTTTTTTTAATAAAATATTCAAATAGGATTTTTTTTTAAATAAAATTCAACGAGTCGATTCAGATAGGCCTCCACTAGACCTAAATCCAAACCTCTTAAAGACCCCCCTAGAGGTTCATCGACCCCTAGGGAACCCCTGATCTAATTACAACAAATAATTAACATTATATAAACGCTTATGACCAATTTTAATTTGCGTTTTATTTTTTTACTTATTCTGAAGCATTCCAAAAAAGAAAAGAAAAGCAATCTTAAACTACTGGAACAAATCGTTTTCAAAAAGAGGCGCATTTTTAAATGATACAGTTTTATTTCGATGGTTCAATACTTTTGAAACAAAGTGTACACGTTACGTAGTTACAAAACATTTTTGAACATATTTGTTTTTTCAATGAAACTTCAAACTATATGCTATTTTCCATCAAGGAATTCCAGCAACTATCTTATCTATCTATCTGTCAACTTAGACTTGCAGGATAATTTAAACAATCCTTTAATTCAGACGTTGATTTATTTTATATTTGTGAAACGATTTTTAAAGCTTGAAAATCGACTTTCCAAGGAAAGAACTACCCCACTTAAAGTCAGTCTTATTTTTTTGCTATGCGCATGAAATCTATGATAATATTTCATCATGAATGCGTCATGTAATGTGTAATGACTAGAGAACGGGACTTGCTACATGTACCGGTGGAAGGGAGGAATAGGAGTGGGCGGTCACGCGTCCTGCGTTGATTTAAATATAGTAGAATAATGGAGAAATAAGTTTATTGTTCTTTAAAATCATCTCTCGTCATCTCTTCTTTGATGCTTCTTACATATAACAAAAACTATCCTCTTTGAAAATGATTGCGATGTGAATTTTAAGGCATCTCTTACTAAAATATCACCTCCTTAATGGAAAACTGTATACTGGTCGTTGTTCTAAAATGAGAACACAGGCAATGCGTATACCCTATTATTTATGCATGGGGGACTTATTATGTAGCAAATCCGCTTCAATTTGTCTATCCTACTGCAATGTCAGGTCAAAAAGCGATCGTTTTATCTGTTCATCCTTATTCATAACGTAATGCACTCTATAAATTTGAATCTTCATTATTCAAGTTCTATGGTCTCAATTTCATTCAACATCCGGTATGTACTGAATTCTCGGCATTATGCTAAATACAAAAGTTTTTCTTTCTTCATCTATTTATTCAGACCTAACACATCAATCTGCTGAATTGAATTGAATTGAATTGAATTTAATCTGTAACGCATTTTACTTCTTGTTATTCAACCGTACCGACATGTATTTTATTACATGTTGGCTTCAGTTTAAGTTTCTTCAGAGAGTAATACGACCTTTCCCAGGGGTTATAATTACATGAGCACTCTCGCAACAACGCAATAACAGACGTTTCCGAAGCAATTTGAATCGACTGTGGATCAATTGGAATGTAGAGAATTGAACGACACATATTTATTGTCGCTTTCAGGGAGACATCTCGCGTTGCTTTGCTGTATTTCTTCGAGTCGTTAGAAACTTTGTCGCTTGTAATTTTAGTCCGGAACTTTTAACAAGTTTAAGTTTGCCTGCCCCTTACGTAAAGCAGATAAAAGGTAAACGTTTTTCATGTCAATTTTTTTTTTTTAATTTATTTTCAAAGAAGATAAACAAATTATCCGGAGCTTTCATTTCGTGATTTTTGTTTTTCATGTGGAGGAGATAAATTCAGTTAATTTAAAGTAAGGTTGTTTCGGATGTGTTTGTTTGCTGGTCGAGTACCTAACAACAAATTAATTAATAGTACGTGAAACACTGCGGGCGGGAAGCATTTCGTTATATTATGAATTTATGTGTATGGTTTCAGTTTCTGAAAATGCTGAAGTGCTAAAGTGCAGCCACACTAATGTGTGTCGTTTATTATCCACGATACAAATAAAATTATTGCATTACACGAAAAAGCCATAACGGCAACACGGCATTTACAGAGATTTTAGAGGTGGTTACAGCGCGAGTTTATAACTTTCCACGAATTTTAAATATTAAATATTATATTTCCTTAAAAAAATATATATACCTGCTACTGTTTTTAATTTTCCGTTTACTGCAGAGAAAATCTCGCGTCTCTAGCATAGTTCTGTTTAAATTCTCATTTAAATTGAAACAATTAAAATACAAAATTGAATCAAAGAGTTTGAATCCAGTGAGACGCCGACATCACATCACCATTGTGTCGTCTCCCGTGATACAAACTCATTGACGTGAACTCTCTCGAGACTAATTGTAAAAAGTAAATCGGCTGTGAATCTAAAAAATCCGCAAGTTTCAGCTCAATTTTTTTTTTTAATTGGCAAAGTGATGTAACTGACACAGGAAAATTGAAAATTTTCTCACCAAAGCAACCGGAATTTGTAGACGGCTTTGATTGTCAGTGTGTCACAACTTAAAGGAGGCTTAAATTTAAAGCCGCCTTCTCATGTGTAAATAAATATGTCCACGTTTGTTTTGATTGACATCTGCAAGTGGGCTTTAAATTTAAACACTCCTTTAGGCTGGGTTTCGTAATATAAATTTAAATGTACCCTTAACCAAAACTTAATTGAAGCTTTTAAACGGCACTTAGTGACAACGGGTTTCATAATCAAAATCAATTCCAATTTGCCACGTTAAAATGTATTGGCTGCCCTGAAATCTAGTAAGTTTGCGATTTTCGAAGCTTAACTAAGAGTGGCTCTCCTGGAATCTTGGTATTTTCAATGCTGTTCAGAAAAACTTGAAAGTTCTGTAATAGAGTTTGTTTAAACGTTTTATTTATAAACATATAAAATAGCGACATCTTACTATCGCTTTTTGAAACAGCTGTCCAGAGGCTGCTCGAGGTTCTCACTGCAATCAAAAACGATTTGCACAAAAATTTTTCTAAAATGTTTTATTTATAGTAAAATAAGGTTTACAACAAATAAAGTAAGGTCAAAATATTCCGTTCTAACCCTCAGTTCGGTCGACTCCCGACTGTCCCCTTTTTCTGACTCCCTCTTGCCAACTTGCTGTTTTCCGCAGGTCTACCAACCTGAGTTGATCGAATCTCTAACAGTTCGTTGAAAGAAAACGATGCGAATAGAAATGAAGGAAGCAAAAATAATAAATAAATAAATTCTTATTATTTTTATTACCTGTCAGTAGGCAGGATTTTTAATATTTTCTCTCATCGTAGATTTCAAAATAGTTCATTCTTTTTCATACTGTTTTTCACGTCTCACGATATTTCCATCGTCAGGCGATGAACTCGATGTTTCAAAACGGTCCATATTCTGCACACACGCCGAATATTCAAGCAAAAAAAGTTAGGTTATAGTACAAAGTAATGGAGCTTTAACTATTTAAAGCGCCGACATTGGCACATTAATTTAATAGAGACTTTAGCTCACCTTATAAAGTAAAGTAAAATTTTGAAACCCGTGTTTAAAATCGTTTATAATTTTAACGTCCTTCGAACTTGATTATGAAACTGTACTCTAGGCGAATTTTATATATTACTAAATACAATTTATTACATAACTAACAGACGACAAAAAATTTCGAAGTTGGCCCTAATCGTTACTAACTAGTTGCTATTTTAATAAAACAAAAAAAAAGAACACGAATAAATGACTAATAGGAGAAATACACTATTATACTCGCCTGTCAATAAAAAAGAAGAGTTTATAGTGTTGTAAAGCCGACACATTTCAAATGAAAAAATTCATTTCTTTCAAATTTTTCGTAGCATTCAAAAATTTCATCAGACTTAAATTAAATTTGCCGCGCAGAAAGTGTTCCGCGCGTCTGCGCATGATTTCAATTTGGTTGGCAACATAAACATGACCAACGTTCGTGATGAACATAAACTGCCCGATACACGTATGTATTTACAGCTGAATTAAAAAGAAAATCGGGAAATATCAAAAAAAGGTACACGATTTTCTTAGTTTCTTCGTGGTGTGAAAATGATTTATCAGTAGAGATCGGAATCACATATTTTGACGTCATCATTGGGCGGCGCTTGTCATGCTGCAGCTCTGGAGCAATGTTACCAACCGTAAAATTATTGTAGGTGCGATTTCATCTTCAGAATCCTGTGTATTTTGGATTTTGAGTACGGAGATGAAATTTCTGTTCCTTTTACATTTAAAACTCAAAATGTAGCGATTTAAAAATTTTCTCGATGGCAACTAATAGCCATACATTCAAAATGAACTTGATGGATTAAGAAATGGAAAAGGAAACAAGAGACAATTGAAACAATTGAAAAATATACAAGAGAATACAATCAGAAACAAGAAAAAATTCAAAAACTTTTTGATAATAGTGAAACACAATCACACAGTCTAAATTTTTTTTTTTTAATTTATGGAAAATGGTCAACAATTGAAAATAAAAAAAAAAGTGAGAAAAGAACTCCTTAACAGTCGAGAAAAATTAAAATAAAAGTTCCTGACGACAATTATTACATTAATAAAAAAACATTACACTTTCAAGACATAAAAGTAAGTCGAAATTTACAACTAATTACAATCATAATACAAAAGCAACAAAAATGAAAGACGATTGCGATGATTTACAGACTGTAGAAAGTTTTTAATTATACAATTTGAAAATATATGACAAATAAAATAAAAACAAAAAAGAAGAAAATATAATCGGAATGGAAATTAAAAAAAATGTGTAACTCCAACGAGGAAAGAAAAGAAAGAAAAACAAATGACAGTCGTACATTTTACGACAAAATGGGATGGTAAAAGTATGTAGGCATTTACGAAAGAAAAGAAACAATTTCAGAAAATATAGAAAATGATCGAAAAGAGTAAATTAAAGAGATCACATTAGTTCAAAAAAAAAAAACAATAAGGAAATTGAAAAATAAAACAATAAGTAAACTGAAAAACAAACAAACAATAATTGAAGAAAAAAAAAACAAAACAAAAATTGAAAAAAAGAAACAGAACGTTACTTTTATATTTAACAATCTGGCTGTTTTTTAATCATGCTTTTTTCATAAGCCTTTAGTTGGTTGAGTTTACAACAGGTGAGTTAATTTATTATCATTATTAAGCGTGAAATCTGGATAATGCGATTTGTAACGAAAAAATACAAATTTTTCTACAAAAAAAATCGAATTTTTGAAACTTGGTGAGTTGGCAATCTGTGCCGCCCCATTGTGAAAAATTTAATTTAATTTAGTTATGTTTGTAATTGACTTGTATTTTTTTGTGATGCAAGCAAGCAAATAAAATCGTATTTACGCAAAAATCGAAAAGCGGAACATTCGCGTTTCTGAACAAATCATGTAATGTAATGTATTGCCATGTATCTCAATGTAAGTTGTGCGAATACACGTTTTATAAATCAAATTTTTTTATTTATTACTTTCGTGATCGAATCGTTTTTCTGTGATGTAAGCTCGCAAATGAAAAGTTTTCGTAAAAATCGGGCATATTCGCGCTTCTAAATAAATAAGGTAATGCGATGTGTTTCAATGTAACTTGCGCAAATATTCATTTTATAGGTCAAAATTGACTTTGAGGTTTATTGCAATGGAAAACCGACTGCTGCTTTCACGTTCAAGCAGTTTTGAACCTTTCGTATTACCACATTTACCTTTTTTCTTGTTTTGCCTATTTTTAAATTATTTTCTGATTGAAGCAATTTTTTGTGACCAACGTACCGCAATGTAACATGCGCGTACCCTTTTTACAAATCGAAATTGCGATGGTTTAGTTTGTACTCCGAGATTTAAGGCAGTGTGAGACAGGCTGTTATATTCAACACTTTTCCGCGTCAAAGTGCACCAGCTCGTTTGGACTTGCGGTGTTACTACATTTACATTTTTTGTCTGATTTGATCGATTATTAATTTAGTTATTTTCGTAATTGAATTTTTTTTTTGGTGTCGTAAACGAGTTTTCGTATAGATCAAAAAAGTCACATTCGCGCTTTTAAAAAAATTATGTAATGCAATGTAACGTGCGACATTGCACTGGTTGTACCATTGAGGGTTTTTGCAGTGTAAAATCGACTGTTGCGTTCATATTTCCTCAAGCCTAATTGCACCTTTGAAGCTGCAATGCTGCAACCACGTTTACATTTTTTTGCCTAGTCGATTTTTAATTGTAACAATTTTTGTAATTGAATCTTTTTTTTTGGTTGTAAGCAAACAAATAAATTCGGATTTTGGTAGAAACCCGAAAAATAGCACATTCTCGCTTTTCAGCAAATAATGTGAGGCGATGTAAAGCAATGTTTCGCAATGTAACGTACGAAATTGCACTAGCCGAACCATTGTAGTTCTTGTTTTTTTATGATTTACGTTTATTTTGCGAGCTGCGTTAAATCTGGTGGACGAAAACTTGTCCCCTAACTTGTCATGACTCGATCTTGTGAAACTTACGAGCTTGCACCCCGGCAGAATGAATCGCTGCCACGCCACTGGAATGAATCAAAAGGAACGGATTATTCCGGAAAGAATTACGCGATAAAAACGAATTGTTAAAAATAATTTTCTATACAAAACAAAACTCTGACTGATGACGTCAAAATATGTAATTCCGATCTCTATTTATTTCAAATAGGCGGAAATAGGTTAGAATTATTTGATGACTGTAGGTGGGTTTAGAAGTAAGTGGGAAAGAAAAATTTTTGATAGGTAGACAAATGGACAGTTGACAAATAGAACCAAATTAGCATTCGTATTCGTTCTCGCTCACATTTCTGTTCTCACCGGGTACGGAGTATGAAAACTGAAATTTTTAAATTAAATTAAATTAATAACCATAAACAAATGAGATTACTACATATTTCATTGAAGGTAAAATATTTCATGAAATTTTTCCTGAAATATTTAAAAAAATATATGTTTCACTATGTATCACTCGGCTTGGCTCGGTTTCATAGTGTTTAGTTAACCAACCGAAAATTAAACTCAACCTTTGGTTGAACAGTACTAATAGCATAGCTTAACAAAAGGTTAATTTCAACCTTCGGTCAACTAAACGTTATAAAACCGGCCATTAGTCCTCTGAAAGTGACTTTAAATTTAAAGGCCCGATCTTTCCAACCTCTCCTAATAGATTTATTTGACGAATTATGCGACGAATCACCATGACAACCATTCATAAAATTCAACTTATTCGGCAAATAAGGAAAGATCAACCTTAAGTCCGTTTATGAAACTCAACCTAAGAATCTACTTGCAGCCAACTTTAAGTTCGTTACAGCTGCGGTTTCTAACAAATTTAAAACCGTCAGAATCAGTTGCCCAGCCAAATGATGATCAATATTAACAACTCTGTCAAATCCATAACTTCAATGAGTGATTGCTTCAGAATTAATCACGAAGTAACTGTTGGAACAAACCTTTTGATACATATTTTTTTTTCTTTCATTCTGTCGCATTGTATTTATACTATTCATATCTTAGTAAAGCACAAATAAACTGATTTTTAAATTTCTGTTAATTTGTTAATTCGAAAACTGACTGGAGTACCACTAAAAAATGTATAATTATAGAAAATCCATTTAAGTCCGTTTTAATTACGCCGCTAACGAGAAGCTCGCATTTCCTGCTGCACCATTCTTCCTGTCTTCTTGTTTTCCCTTTTTTTTATCTAATTAATCCAATTTCTCCTTATTTTTCGATTTTGAACCTGGCTCGAAGTTGAAATTGCTTTCAACTTATTATCGCCGCGAACGAAGAACGACGACGACGACGACGACGCCCACCCCAATGGAAATTAAATCAAACACTTCAGCATAATGAATCGACGTTAATTGCAGATTACGTTCTATTCATTAAAACGTCGCGTGATGTTTGTTTACGATGTTTTTAGTTTAGCTTTCAACGAAAACATGAATAGTGTTGGTGATTGTATTGTTCTTCATACATTCGTGGATAGCTAACGGAGAACTTGACTGATGGAAATTTGTTCCATTTTAAACGTCCAGGAGTGTACATCAAACGCGCTCTAAATGCATTGATTGGGGCCTATTCTGTAACATTGATATGGACTTCGTATTGCTGTGTTTCAAGTGACCTTGCAAAATTGGTGTTGTGTAAATAGTTTCGTAACAACTTGCAATCCGTTTCAAGTGTGGTCTCGAGTTAATATGCATCCCTCTTCAATTTGCGGTCGGCAATCGACGTGAAATGTTATGAAATCGTAACAAATTCTCTTCAAGTATTGAAGATCACATCAATTGATATGCACATCAATGTTACAGAATAGCCCTGATTGATTCTGTTTCTAATTACAGAGCAAACTCCGGTGGCTTTAAATGTATAAAAGTGTCATTAATCTAAAAGAATTTTAATTTAATGTAATCGTTAATTGAAGTCGACTCTTGTCCGCGACGAAATTTGTCATTAACTTTAAGGGAACCCTAAATATGAATAGATACTGGAACGCTGGGGACTCCAGCGGTATTCTGGTGTATATGTAGGACCCTCTTTAACATTTTTAAATCTTAATAAAACAACGGAACTGTCGCTCGTAATTCTTTAACGATGTACAAGTACTTATTGATTGCATTAAAGCATAATTTATTAGTCATCAACTTTTTTAATGCTCCTCGGCGTTTCCCCGAGATTTTAATGTTCCATATCAGAAAGTTATTGCCTGTAAAAAAAAATGAAATTTTCTAACAGTTAACAAAATTTTAAAATTCAATTCAAACGAAAACCCCCCTCAAGTTCCACACGAGAAGTCTATGGATTGCCACTTCTGCAATGAGTACGGGACGGAATTATGTATTTTGTTCGATTTATTTCGAACGAGGCGGTAATGGGTGTCTGTGCATTGACGCGTCGCTGCAGCGTTGTACGTTTGCCGCTTTGTTAGTATTTAATCGAACAAAATATATAATTCTGTTTCCTAGCAATGAGCGAGATCTTGTTAAATGGAAGCCTTCCACGAGGAAAGGAAACAGCGTTTAGGACAGTTAACTGAAGGATGCAACACGAAACAGACATAAACATAAAGCAAGGGCCCGACCAGAGCAGACGGTGCGACCTGAATCGAACGTGCAGCTATTAGTGCTGTTTTTATGGCGAACCCTGCCAGTAAAACGTGGAGATTAATGGAAAAGGTAACGAAAATGAACGTTGATTTATAAATAAAATTCGGCCAACACTTGCACTCGGAGTTTTATCACGCAATGTAAGGCCCCTGAATAACTATGAGTGTGCTGTCAGGTTTTAATCAAATTAGACCTCCATGTGACATGTTTGATTGATGAGGTAAATCAATTTGCCTTCGATTAATACAGTGCAATTGAAATTTAGAATCAAATTGGACGTGAAAGCAGCTGCTTTAAATTAAAATGACCCGTTAGATGGTTTAGTTACAGATTATTAAAATTGAAAGTAACTAGCATGTGAAAGAGAGCGGAAGAACGAGGAACATTGTACACTTTTTAAGGATTTCGTTAGATGCTAAATTCTAAGCAAAAATGATTCTATTTTATTCGACCTCATCCTCTCCAGTCGTGGATAGGTACTTAAAGCAAAGCTAGAAAATTGACTGATAGAAAACTTTTTTAGAATTTGGAAGATTAAGATGCGATCTCAAGCAAACAAAATCACAGTCGGAACTGCGCGAGCTTTCTCGCTTATAGCATTTATTTTGTTGCTTTATGTCACGTGGTTGGCTTAGCATATCCCGGAATTCTTAGAATTCGCTCGAACAGGGAGCTGTGTTACGGAAAACTTGATACGACGGTATGACTTAATAATTTCTTAGGCCCAGTTTTACAATGACGGTTTAACTTTGAACCGAACCTTAAATCCTTCACAACAGTTGTTGAAATAATTGTTGCTAAGGGTTTAAGCCTCAGCTCAAAGTTGAACCCCATTTGTAAAACTGGACCTTAGTATGTTTTAAGCTGACTTATACGACAGTATGACCTAATTTCTTAGTGTATTTTAAGCTGGCTTGTTTTTAAAGTTGACCTTGAAATTGCTTCGCATTTGTATTGATAATTTAATATTAACATTAACGCGGTTCTATGGAAGTCTCAGAAGATGGTGTACAACGACCGCAATTGTCTTCAAGGTTACCTAATTTGCAATAAGTTTAAATTTTCAATTTTTTAGATTCTTTTCTTGGGTTGGGATTATTTAGAGTTCAGTTGGGTTGGGTTGGCGTCGAGATGGCCTAGATTTTTCATCGATTTTTAATTTCTTTGACTTTATTTTCTTTTTCGTTTGAATTGAACATGTCTGAGTTGAGTTCAGTTGGCTTGAGCTGCCCTTGAATTTAATTTATATAGCTTTAGCATGGTTCTCCGGAAGTTGAAGAAAACGAACAACGGAAGTTTCGAGATTACTTAACTCGTATTAATTTTCGGTTTTTCAATTTTTTTTCTTTGAGGTCCTAAGTTTGGCTTATTTAGGTGTTGTAGGTCGTTTGGGTTCAATTGACCGTGATCCTTGATTTTTAATATTTTAGTTTTAAAAGAGAGCAAGAAGAAGAAGAAGAATAGTTGCGATGGAAATTAAGAAACTAATTTAAAATCTTTGAATCAGTGTCAGGAAGAATACCTCAAGGATGGAAACAAGAAAGCACTTTCAAGAGCAACAAAAAGAGAGACCAGGAAGAAGAGGAAGTCGGAAAAGAAGAGAAATAAATTCAGTAGAAATTTAGAAGAAATAAGAAAGCTTTTCCAAGAGCAAGAACAAGAGAAAAGAAAAATATATAAAATAGAAAATTAGGAAAGAATTTCAAATGGTTGAAGCTGCGAAAGGAAGAATACAACCAGAATTGAGACAAGCCAGCTTTTCCAAGAGCAAGAAAAAGAAAGAAAAAAATGTACGTGGAAAAATTTAGTAAAAGCATTAAAAATCAGATAGCGCAGGAAAAAGAGTGGCCAAGAAGAAGAACAAGTTTAGCAGAAATTAAAAAAAAATAATTAGAAATGGTTGAATCAAAATCAGCGAAAGGAAGGACAAAATAAAGTTGCATCCAAGGAAGGAAGAAAAGTTGAGATCAAGAGGAAGGACAATAAGAACGGTGGAAATTTAGAAAGAAATGAAAAATGGCTGTACAAGTGTTACAAAAGCACAAGAAACACAAGAAAATTCTTCCAAGAGTAAACAGAGGAGAGATCAAGAAGAAGAAAAATTGAGAAAATTGATGAAATCGTCGCCATTTTCCATCGTTCTGGCATTTGTTTCTGCGCCCATAAATCTTGTAAACATTGTAAAATTGAAGAGAAAAAAAATTAAAGTTTCTAAACAAATTTCTAGAAAAATCGGAAACAATTAAACGCAAAAAAAATTAAAAACGTTTGTGATAATCCAGAAGAACAGGTCTAGCTGAAATAAAAAAAAAAATAATTAGAAATAGTTGAATCAGAATCAGCGAAAGGAAGGATAAAACAAAGTTGGATCCAAGGAAGGAAGAAAAGTTGAGGTCAAGAAGAAGGACAATAAGAGTAGTGAAAATTTAGAAAGGAATGAAAAATGACTGTACAAGTGTTACAAAAGCACAAGAAACACAAGAAAATTCTTCCAACAACAAGAAGAGGAGAGATCAAGAAAAAGAAAAATTTAGAAAATTGATGAAATTATCGCCATTTTCCGTTGATTTGGCATTCGTTCCTGCTCCCATAAATCCTTAATTAACTTGTCTATTTTTGACACAGTTGGCCACCTCTGTTTTTGAATAAATCTGCTGAAACCTGTGGTTTTTCCGTTTTCCAAAAGGAATTTAGATATCTGTTCGTGCTGGCTGTGATACCTACTTTACTTCTTCTCAGTATGCTTCCACCACAGTTTTTCTTTTTGGAATCTGCTCATGTTCCCTCAAATCTTTCATTAATATATGTATTTTTTTTAATCAGTTGGTAACCTTTACTCTTCATTAAATCTTTTGCAATTTCATTCTTTTATAGAGTTTTTTTTCTGTTAGTAGTAGAAAGTTTCTCAAGAAAGTAGTTAATATCTATTAAAAAATTAAGTTAACAAATGAAGGAAACGAAAAGGGAATAAAATGTATGAAAACAGTTTGTTGAGGAGAGGAACAAGAAAGGCCAACAATCAGAAATTAGAAATGTTTTTGATGATCGAGAAAACTTGTAAAATTGAAAATGAAAAAAAAATTAAAGTTTCTAACAAATTTCTGGAAAAATTGGAAACCATTAAACGCAAAAAAAATTAAAAACGTTTGTGACAATCCAAACGCATAAATAAATTTAAAAAAAGGAAAATAAACAACGACGACATCACAAAAAGAAAAAGAAAATCAAGACGAATCGTAGTTTGAAAATTTCTTTTTTTTTATTTTATGGTTTTATTTCAGAAATTATATCGCTGTTATAATCACTGTGTAACAACAACGCCATCTAGTGATGGCGAGTACAAAGAAAACTGACAGAATTTAAGAAATTATATTGATGTTGATCGCTGTTATTATTACAACGCCATCCAGTGATGGCGAATGCAAAGAAGACTGACACAATTTAAGAAATTATATCGTTGTTGATCGATGTATAATAACAGCGCCATCTAGTGACTTCTTAATGTCAAGGCAAATCGCCAAAAGTTGGCAGGGTTCGTTCCGTTGTTTCTGTTCAATGTTGCCAACCCGGACGATTATAATAGCCGTATTCGTACGAGTATTTAGCAGTTGGTACGATGTACAGTATCAACTTCAAAATCATGTGTATAATAAATATGATTATTTTTTGATAAAATTAAAATTTAACAAAAAAGAATCAGATTTATAATTTCTCAAAAAAAAAGTAATTCATAAAAGACATTCAAAATGAAATTCACAAATTAAGAAAAGGAAAAGGGGGGGACGAACCAAAAGGTAATCGATACATTTTGCGAGAATAAAACAAAAAAAGGTCAAACAATCAGAAACAGAAAAAACAAAACATTTTCGAGGAACCAGAAAGTGGGAAAATTAAAATTTCCAAAGAAATTATTATTTATTTGATTCAAGAAAAAATGTAGGCAATTAAGAAAAAACGTAAAACGTTTTTGACAATCGATAAACCTACTACAAATGAAAAAAACACAAAAATTCCTGACGAACGTAAGAAAAACAAAAAAAAAACGAAAAACGTTTTTGACCATTAAGAAAGCTACTACAAATGAAGAAAGAAACAAAGATTCCTGGCAAAAGTAAAAGAAAAAAACAAACGAGGATCGTACATACACAGAAGAAGAGAACTCGAAGCGAATTATGGATTAAAAAATATAATAATAATAATGACGTTCAAGGTTAATAATAATTCGAATTTCACAAAAAAAAACAACAAACAAAACCGAATCGCCATCATAATACTTATTTGCGAAACGTAAATTTCTTTTGAAGAAAGCGGGAAATGGAGAAACAAATGACGACTGTAATTATTCGTGAACGAGAAAGAAATGCAGAAAAATCGATTGATTTTATACATATTAGAACGAAAAGGAAAAGAAAAACAAATGACGATCGTAGAATTTCACGACGGAAAACCACAAAGAAAAACAAATAACGATCGTAAATGTTTACGTCAAAGAAAAGAGGAATAATCTCGGTAGATGAACAAAAAGAAAGAAAATAAAAGTAAATCATTACTTCAAAACTATTTTTTTTTACAAACAATAACGACAGGAAAAAAATCGGAAAGTGACGGAAATATTTGAAGATGGAAACAAATGACGATCGGCGCAAGAGAAAATAACAAACAACAAAACATTTACAAACGAAAATTTGTAAAGAAAATAGAAAAAAAACAAATGACAGACAACTCTAAAGAGAGAGAGAGGAGTATAATAAATGTTCGATTATTTAATTTCACATGTAGAAAATAAACAAAAATGAAAATTATTGAAGATTGGTTCATTTGAAATAGACATTCTTTTATCGAACGATAACTATTGCTAGAGTCTGAATACAGTGTGTTCACAGATCGACTTGACAAGAGAAGAAAAAAAACATTTTTAACATCAGCTTTAGACAAAAAAAAAATTATTTGCTTTGCCTAAAATCAACAATGAAAACGTAGCTTTGATTTCTGTTTCATGAAATTAAAAAAGTTGAATTTTTTAAGCAGACTGTAGCTCAAATTGCTTCTGGAGGTTCATGACAAGCAAATTTTTTTTGTAAATAACACTTTTTTTGTTGTAAACTTGATATGACATTAAAAAAGTGTTCCCTCTTGTCAAGTCGATCCGTGGACACGCTGTATATCTATTCAAAATTTTCAATATTTATAATACCTTACTTTAAACATCTAGGTTATGTCAAAGTATGTTAATAAGAGCATTTCATTGAGATAAAAGTCGTAAAAAACGTAAGACATGATTGGTCATTGAAGAAGTGATTTCAAAATAACCTATCTTTCAGTTTTGAATGATTTGAACTGAAAGATATTTTTCTTTTTAAATTTTTTTCTTTTTTTCATTGCAATGCATAGTTTATTTCGACGAGCTTGTAGTTTTCATAGATCATTGCGAAGTAATTTTTAAATATTGATAATAAATAGGTACATTCTTTTAAAAAAAATTACTATTTTTTTTTTAATCGTACAAATCATTTGCGATTTTTTTTATTCGTCTTTCCGTTTCGAACCGAATTCGTCAAAGCACTAGACGTCAAAATGACTCGCAGGTTCAACGTTTTATACGTTGGCAATATCAGATTCCGCATTTAATAATGTGAAAATTTATGCCTTTGTGCGCCAGCCGTGACACGAAAACAAAGCAATTGCGGAAGTTAGATATATCACCGGGCTTATCATTTCAAAGTACGTGAAAGATTTTTAAATCTTTGATCTTCCCGAATTTATTTCAAACGAGAATTTTTTTCTCTGCTACTGCAAACATTGCCCGCTTCGAAAAAAAGAGGCCAAAAAAAAAGAGCTTCTTTCTCCAGAGTAAAACCCCAGGGGGGATTCCCCGTCAATAGTTCGTAGTTTCAATTTAATATCAGTCAATATTTAAGAAGTTAATATCGTTTGCGAGGGGCACAGCTAAACTGTTCCGAAGTTAAATTAAGTTTTCACTAAAATCTCATGTTTAATTAATTCATTCATGACATCACTATCTTTAAGTAAACAATGGTGACCCGGTGGTGGATATTTACATAAATCTGCCTTCTATTATTTTTAAATTAAATTAATTCTTAATGAAACGAAAATATTTTATTAGAGTTTGGAACTTAGATTTGGTTAAAATAAATTATTCTGAGCAGAAATTTTTGGAAGTACAACCGCGATCAACTAAATCAATACTCACCGTCATGTGAGAATGTTGCCCGGAGCCATGGAGGTTAAGTAACTGGAGGAGTAACAAGCGAGCGCAGAAAACGAGCCGATTTTCGGAATCACGCTCCGCTTTCTTGTATGGCAAGAATAGAGAGCACCAGAGAACACAACATGTGACTAAGTGCGCAGTCCTCTACACTATAGTGACTTTATAAAGAACAGTGTGACCATTCAGGTCTCACTTCTAATTGACTGCAAGAAATACGTCACCAAATCCGCTATTAGTTTGCCCATCTTCGGTATTTATTTATTGCATGTACGAATAGAAAAGACTATTGAAAATTCTAGCCTAGCCATTTTAAGGTTATGTTATTTTTTTTTTTTAATTTCACTATTTCACTTTTTTTGATTTTTTTAATATTGTACATAATTCTCAACATTAATGGCCCTTTTCATAATCAGACTTTAAGGAGGCTTTAATTTAAAGTCACTTTAACAATAGGGAATTTTTTGAGGTTAAAGTAACTTTAAATTTAAAGTCCTATTATTAAATCGACCGTAAATTAATTGCGTGATTTTTAATTCAACGAAATCGTGCAACTATGTTTTCACTCCATAACCTGATCGTCATTTCTTGTTTATTTTCCTGTTATACTGTCGCTTTTATTTTCTGATCTATTTGTTTTTTCTTTTCGTTAATTGCTATTTTTTCATTGTTCAGAAAGCTTCTTCTTTTTTCGAATTGTTGGAACGAGATCCCGGGGCGGCTTATTTTTCTTAATTATAGTCTCATTTAAATATTTTTTTATTTTTTTTATTTTTGCTTAAAGACAAATTTCTGAATTTTTTTAAAACTAATTTCAATCGAAATAGACCGTCGCTTACCTCAACTTTTTTTTTTAATCGATTTATTTCCCTATATTTTTCAAAATTAAAATAAAATTTCGTACTTTACTTTTGTACTTTTTTTTGAAATCTGCTCTTTTCGATCGATTGTTAATTATCCTTTTTTTGTCGAGCTTTTTTGTATCTGGTTTAATTGCATTCGCTTTCTTTTAAATATCATACTTTTTAATCACCTGTCGCTGCACCATTAGGTTAATTATTTGTAATTAAATTTAATTTATTTTAATTAAATTTCACTCTGATACTTTTTTCCGAATTTAGTACTTCATTTCTGTCATCAAGTTATCTGACTTTTAAACTTTTTAAAACCAGTTTCCAACTTAACTTTTTATAATATAAATTGGTCAGGTTGTTTTTGGTTTGCAGTGGGAATTCCGAGCTACGCTTCTACTGAAGAAATCCCAAATAGGGCTGAAACAGCTGTACAGAGGCTGCTCGAGGTTTTCACTGCAATCAAAAACGATTAGCAACAACATTTTTTAAAACTTTTTTAATTATATATTCAAGTGTTAATTTTTTCGGATTTTTTACAATTTCTTAAATTAAGTTTCCACGCCGAAAACGTTCGTCACTTGTTTTTCTTTGTTTTCCTGTTCCTTTTTTCTTTTTATTATTTCGTTAAATTATCTTATTTTTTTTCTTGTTTAACACCCTTCAAAATTTTTTTCGTTTTAGGTTTGTCACACTTCCCTAAAATAATAGTAAAACAAGAAAAAGTTAAATATTAAGAATTGATAAAAATTAGTGATACCCTATAAAATATAAAGCCAGAAAAATGCCAGTAACAACAACAACAACGACAACAAAAATATCTTTTAAATGTATGTATACTCAATGTAATACAATTCTTATCACAATTAATAAATTTGGATTTGACTCCTAATCACAATATGTTTTTTTTTAACTAAATGCGTATTTCGGCAGCTATGCTGCCATCTTCAGTAGTTGCGATTTCTATCCTACTAAATCACAGGAGAAGTATAAGATAAGAATAAACAACTTATCACAATTATTTATGGAATTGGATGAGTACGTAGGGATTTTTGATCCATATTTTTTAGGGCACGTACAAAGTACGTATAAGATAAACAGAAACAAGAATTAATTCCTTTTTTTTTTGCAAAATTATATTCAGCTTTAATAAAATTCATCAGATTAAAAAGTGCAACAATAAATTATAAAAAATAATTATTGTGTTTTGTTGAAATCTCATTTTATTTTAGTTATTTTTCCTAATTTTTTTCTTCGATTTTCATCGAAGCATAACAGATCACATTTAATTTTCTTATAACTCAGTACAACGCAAACTAGCTCGAGGATTTAATTCAATTAGTTAATTAGTGGATAGTACTTTGTCTATTACATAACAAACAAGTTTCTTCACCAATTTATATATTTGCTTTGCATATATTTGCATATACAGAGTGCTCATTTTAAAATATAACGCCTTGACATTTGAAAATAGGCAACCCATTCTACTTCCATGTTTTTAACGCACTATGAAAGCAATACGTTATTTCTGACTTGTTTGATAGGTTGCCTGATCGAATCAATATTTAAAATGAACATCCTGTATGTATTTAATTCGGTAACCTGTCTCTACATTCACCAAAAAAAAGTCGAACTATTTTTTGTATAGTAGAATTAACATTATTTCTTTGTAACTTTATTATACGAAAAAAATAACACTTGTGGCGGTTGCACCAAACACTTAAGCCGAGCTTAACTTTAAGCACCGCTTAAGATGTGATTTACTGAATGTTGTGTAACCTCAAATGTCATATTATAAGCAGTACTTGGAGTTAAGCTCGGCTTAAGTGTTCGGTGCAACTGGCCATAAGAGTTTTTAAAAGAACAAATTTCTTAGTTTATATTCCTTTTGCGCTTATAAATTTTTGCAAACTAATGGCGCACAATCCTAATTATTGGCCGCATTGTTTCCTAAAAAGTCACTGTACTCTACACTGCGTTCGTTTTGCGATACTAAAGGCCCGTGGCCAGACCGGTTTCCAGTAAAATACACGTTATACAGCACGCCTTCCTCCATGTACTTAACCTCGTTGCCCCGAGGTTAAAGAGGATTGATTTTCTCGACTTTATTTGTAAATACTATTTTATTTTTTTTATCTGTGGTGTTTGCCCAACGAGGTTCTAAGTCATACTTGTCAGGACCTAAAGAGAGGGAGTGTATTTTTTTTGTGTGTAATATAAAGTGTTCCGTGGCTTTGTTAGTTCCAAACCTCCTCGTCGTTGAAAGGGAATCAGTGTTGAATTGTATCTCCAACGCTGAAGGGTACCTGAAGTGGGTATCGACCATCCCCGAGAAATACCTCGGGCGGGGTGCGAACCCACGACCGGTCCCTTATCACCGGACGTTCAGGCGTTTTATAATAATAATAAAAATAAGACTTCCGTTTTTTTGAGGGATTTAAAACCGAATGAGGGCAACACATTCATTCATGTAACAAACAAGCGAACCGAACGCGAGGACTCAAATAAAATTCATTTGAAATTCCAAACAAGCTTTGCCGCGCTGGTAGTTTAAATAGACCGCAGAATTTTTCGCGTTTATGAGCGCTTTATGTTTCTGGCGGTGTCAGATATTGACCCAATAAATTTTATTGCGGCGATATTGTCCAGTTCCAGAAAGTGTGAACGTGCATGTTACTTGCAGTTTTACAACCTACAGAGAAATATTCTCGGTATGTCGATGTCGGTGCAAACGGAATAATAAATCAGGACTGCACTGTCAAATACGCCGTCTGGGACAAACATTTCTTATTCGTACAGACATGTTATTAATATATATACCGGCTGTTTCAAATTGGGTGTGCACTGAAGGGATCTCCTAAACTGTAAGAGATACAAATTCGGTTAAATGGAAGAAAAGTTGCATGAATCAATGCCTAATTCGTATTCATTGAGAGAATGATTTTTTTCTTATTTCTTCTTAAGTTATTAATAAAAATGTGAAAAAATCGATTTTCTTTTTCTCTCTGTATCTCTTTTATTATACTTAATTTTGAAATTCTGATTTAACTTTCTACAGGCACTTTTTGATTCTGTTTCGAGTAGAGGAAGCAGAATTTAAGTCAAACGTTTCGTCTTTCCACGACCATCATCAGTTTCGATTTTTTAAATACAACTTATGTTTTTTTATTATTCTATTCGATAGCATTTTTTTCTCCTGATTGTAACGGTATATCCACTGGCGGCGTTAAGGCGCCCGCAGACCCCGCCGTGCGAGGGGGCCCCCGCCTCTAGAGGGCCCCTTATTTTCCTAATAGAATTAAAAAAAAAATTGCAATTTTTTTATCCAAAGTAACATTTCAACTCAAAATAAAAACAGTAATCTTAAAAATAATAAACCTTTCCCATAAATAAGTGGGTCGCAAAGAAAGATTTATTGCGCTTTGCCTTCATCTGCCACGTCCAAGCACCACCGGATGTAGAGCATTGTATTAACACATGTTTATTTACGACTACCCCAGTACCCAATAACACAATTTTAGTTTTCTTTTAATTATTGTTTGACTTGCAACGCAACCCCTTTTGGTTTAATTTCTCAGTGGCGATCGGGTGTTGACGAACAGACTCGTTGAACTGTATTTGTGGAGTTGGTTTTTGTTTTGTGATTGTGTTTAATTTAACTTAACAATAATGACTGATAAAGGTAGGCAGTACCTCAGTGGTGCTCGAAAAAGAAAAATTAAAATCGAAAAATTGGAAGCAATTAATAAGCTTCCTAAGATCGACAGTTTTTTAAAAACATTAAGTGAAACAGGTAAACAGCAACAAAAGGAACACCAGGACGAAAAGGATGACGAGAATAAGAGTCAAGAAGATTTTGCTAGTCAAGCTTCATCTTCAAAATCCAACTTTGAGTCTACAGAAATTGAAGTTGAGGAACAAAATTCTGTTGTAAGCGAATTAAATTTAGATATTCAAGAAGTAAGCACAGTATATGACAATGAATTAGTTCTATTTAATACAGATAGGGCGTTTTTTCCTGACAAGCTATCTGATGAGATGAAGCGAAAAATTATTGCAGCAGGTCCAAATAGACCTACTGGGCCGTTTGTTAGAAATGTACATACAAATCGGTCATTTAGTGTTGAATATTATTATACTACTACTAAAGCTAAACAGAAAATAGAAAGATTTTGGTTATGCTATTCCCAAGTTTTAAATGCAGTTCACTGCCAACCTTGCTGGCTTTTTTCGGATTTAAGAAACCCATGGTGTGACGGGACCATTACCGATTGGAAAGGCCTAAGTAAAAAAATTAAAACGCATGAAGAAAGTGCAGCTCATTTTCGTGCATGTGTTGCACACACATCTTGGGAAAAAAACAAAACTGTAGAAATTTTGCTTCAAGGATCGCATGAAACTATCAAACAAATATTGGTAAGAATTTTTGATACAATCCGAACTTTAGCAGTTTGCAATTTACCCTTTCGTGGTCATCGCGAGAATGTTTATGAAATAGGGCCTCATAGTGGCAACTTTTTGAATATGATTGGTTTGGTGTCACGTTACGATGCTTTGTTAAACTCCCATATAACAAATGAAAGCAATAGGAACAAATATTTACATCACGATACCCAGAATGAAATAATAAACTTGATGTCTAAATGTGTGATAGAAGATATAGTTCGTGAAATTTCTAAGGCGCCGTTTTTTTCAATAATCGTCGATACAACGCAAGATATCTCCAAGAGGGATCAATTAAGCATATGTATTCGCCACGTTAACGTCGATCTAAACGTTGATAAATCTGTTGCCGGCGGTAAAATAGAAATAAAGGAATCGTTCCTCGGTTTTATTGAAATACAGGATCAAAGTGCCAGAAATTTTGAACATATAATTCTGAATACATTGAATGAAATGAAAATTGACATAAGAAAATGCAGAGGTCAAGGGTACGATGGGGCTTCTAACATGAGCGGAAAATATTCTGGACTTCAGGCAAGAATAAAAGAAAAAGTGCCAACTGCAGATTTTGTGCATTGCGCTGCACATAATTTAAATCTAGTATTGAATGATTCAGTGCAAAATATTGGTCAAATTAGAGATTTCTACGGATTGGTGGAAACTATATATTCGTTTTTCAGTCAAAGTTTACCGCGCTGGCAAGAGCTAAACAAATCTAAAGAAGAAATTGGAATGATTAGAAAAACTCTGAAGAGATTATGTCCTACAAGATGGTCATCACGGTTTGATTGTTTGAGTGCAATTAAGTATAACTATAAATGTGTGATGCAATGCTTGTCAACGTTTACTTTAATTTGCAAAAAAACGGCCGACAGAACAGAAGCAAACTCTTTGCAAAAACGTATGAATACTTATGATTTCATCTTGCTTCTTGTATACCAATGTAAGGTTTTGGAAAATATTAATTTAGTATCTAAATTGCTGCAAAGTTCTACAGTTGATCTGGATCGGGCCTGCGAATTAATGAACTTCACGATAGATCATTTTTCCAATCTTAGATATGATTTTGATGCATTACATAGAGAAGCGAGCAATTTAGCGAAATCTTGGGATATTCAACCAACATTAACATCTAAGCGTCAAAGAAAAGTCAAAACTTTTTTTGATGAGCTGGCAGCGGACACTCAAATAGAGAATTCTTTAGAAAGATTTAAAATTAAAGTATTTTACGAATCTTTGGATATATTAATCAATCAGCTCAGAACACGATTTACCAGCATGAACGAAGTAATGAGCAATTTCTCATTTTTAAAACCAGACACGTTCGTTAAACTATCAAATGATGAAATAGTCGGACATGCCAATAAAATATTAGACAAATATGGAGATGACTTTTCGGATGGTTTGTCTATGCAGTTAATAAACTTCAAAAGTACTTTTTCAAATGAAATTATGTCCACTAAAACTATTTCTGAATTAGCCAGATATTTTATATCAGAAAACAGATGCATTTTGAGCAGTCTTCCAGATATTTGTTCATTATTTCAACTTTTTTTAACATTGCCTGTGACATCTGTTTCTGCCGAAAGAACATTCTCCAAATTAAAACTAATAAAAAGTTATTTGCGTAGTACAATGAGCCAAGGTAGGCTTAGTGGTTTGGGTGTTTTAAGTATTGAACATGAACGTACTTGTGAACTCAACTTGGAACAATTAGTGGATAAATTTTTGAAACAAAAGCAACGGCGTTTTGGCAGTTCAGCGCTGTCCTGATGTTTCTATTGCAGTAAGTGTTTTAATTTACATGTCTTATTATTAGGTGTTATATTCATTTTAGTCACATGTATGAGTAAATACGGCGGGGGGGCCCCCAAAATCTTATCGCCGCCACTGGGTATATCACACTTAACAGTTGATATTAATCTGAAGCTTAAATGATACAGATTTTTATATGAAAATTTTATTTAATACATAATTTCAAATTTTTAGTTCATTTTCTTAGCTATAGTGTAAATTATAATAAACTATTTAAAGTTTTTCTGTATCACATTGCACTTACGAAAATGAATTTTTACCGAAAAATATCTAGTGTTTCTAATATAACTTGCTAGATCAGTATCTCAGCTTTAGTATAGGAATTAAAAAGCCTAGTTTTTAATTTTGACTCGCATTGTTGGATTAAAAGGAAAAGTGAATACTAATTATAATAAAAATATTTAGATATTACTGAATAGTGCCTTCTACAAATACATTGGCAGCTAAAACGAATATTTTTGCAATAAATTTGAAATATACTTTCTATAACAATGTATTTTTTTAACTTCTTTAGCACTCAGTGGCTCTCAACACTTGATTATCTTTATTTATTTTTTTTAAATATGGTTAAGTTCACTCGTTTTAACCAGTTGAAGTTTGGCACGTTATATCGGAACCACCATCCATAATTTAAACAGGATAAAGTAGGCTTTATATTTTGGACATTGAAACAGTGACTAGCATTAAGATAAAAATAAGGAGGAACTAAGAAGGCGAATATTAGATTCTTACAGAAATGTTTCGCGAATTCATGTTCGACACGCTAGACAACACATAAGATTAAGAATAAATCTGTGTCTTGAAAGCAGTGGAGAACGTTTCGAGGATTTACTTTAATTTATTTATTTCACTTTATTTATTTCACAGAGTCATGTTCTTCGTCTATAATTTTTATTCAACTTATTTATTCTGTTCTTGTAATTTAATATGTTTATACCGATGTTTATTTGGTTTGTGTTAACCACATCATATCATTTAGTCAATATTTATTAACTTTTCCTCTTCCGACAACTGAATGTTGTTGATAGTACTTAACAAATAAAAAAAGAGGTTAGGAATAAATTTACTTATTAAGAAAAACATGACGAAACGATATCAGTTTTTTTGTCATATTCCAACTTTACTTGTAAAAAAGGTATTAAGTATTATACTCACTGAAATCAAAAGAAAAAATGCTTTCGACTAGAATAATAAAAAGATAAGAAAAGGAACAAAAAATTTGAAATTATGTAGTAAATAAAATTTTCATATAAAATCTGAATTATTTAAGCTTCAAATTAATATCAACTATTAAGTGTGATATATCATTGTAATCAGGAGACAAAATGCTATCGAATAGAACAATAAAAAGACATAAGTTGTATTTAAAAAATCGAAACTGATGATGGTGGTGGGAAGACGAAACGTTTAACTTCAATTGTATTACTCTTATTAGAAGCAGAATCAAAAAGTGCCTGTAGAAAGTTAATTCAGAATTTCAAAATTATGTATAATAAAAGAGATACAGAGAGAAAAAGAAAATCGTTCTTTTCGCATTTTTATTAATAACTCAAGAAGAAATAAGAAAAAAATCATTCTCTCAATGGATACGAATTAGGCATTGATTCATGCAATTTTTCTTCCATTTAACCGAATTTGTATCTCTTACGGTTTAGGAGATCCCTTCAGTGCACACCCAATTTGAAACAGCCGGTATAGTGCATTTATAGAGGAACTAAAACTTCTTTTTAAAATAATAGTGTCTTAGAATCATTGCATAATTATTTATAATTTCGTGTTACAAGTCGTCGAGCGATTAGATCAATAAGTTTGTGTCTCGGGGGAGACGACACTAGCACAATAGGATCAGTGGACGGGGTGTATACTTACTTTCGGACGGGGTGTATATTTTCCTTAATGCGGCGAAACGAGGTTATAATGATTTAATTTAATAATAAATTAAGACTTGTATAACGTGCATAAAATGAACAGGTTTAATTAAACCCTTCAGATTGTAACAACTCCTACTTTTGTTGCTTGAAATCTCGAACAAAACCTCAACGTAAAATATTACATGTGTATTTGAATTTCCAATTACCGTTCCCTGTGCTTTCCTCTCAGACATCCGTTTCTTTCTTCTAATTACGCCGGAAAATAATTTCTGTTTCGCAATCTGCATATTGTATTAGCAGGGCCGTAACGTCTGCGGTTACGTAATTCTGCTAATTCCTTTGTTCTGCGTTGTTGTTTTCCTTGCATGAACACACGAATCAGTCGTCCTGTTAATTTTCCATCAAAACTTGATGATGGCTTTCCTCATTCGCCCGTTTGCTAGAGATGGGGGAGACTTTAATTACCGGTCGGTGGTATTAAAAAAGGATATTGCGTTCGAGATTTTTTGCTCTGCTCTTTTTAAGCAAATAATCCAAATTAAACTGTACTCGTACTTCCGAAAAACGACAGAAGCAAAAAGGATTCATTCCATGGACGAAAGGGATCGATGATACATACATAGGTGGCTTGCTGAAAGTGGGACGACAGATTTAAGATTTCACAGCCAGCTGCATGGAAAGTTTGACAACAGTTTTGCGGAACGACCATCCATTGATACGGTCTTGTTGACTGAAGGGAGAGCGTGGCGACGTAAGTACAAAGTTTCTTGGTGCAAAATGCGACGGGGTAATTTCCAACGACGTCTACTTAGTTCCCGCCATCCAGGGCGGAAAGTGGATGCGTTTAATTTAGTTTGCAGGATTCAACTCAACGGGGGACACCTGCTCTCGCCGGCTCGACAGTTATTTAGGGATGCAGTAAACGTCATACTTAACATATCATAAAAGTTGCCACTTACATAATCTCTTTTTTTTACTGAGGACTTCAATGTTTCAACCAACCTAGTGCTTACTTTCTGGAACATTTATCAACAAGCATTTTTTGCCTTACAGTTTGGCAAAATGCTGAAAGTTGCAATATGCGTTAGAGTCGTTGCTTGCAGAGTGAAGGCAGTTGAAGTTTTAATAAAAAAAGATCCCTTAATGAAAGAAAATCACATTATACATGACACCCATTAGTTCCAGAAAGTATCAGCAAACATGGGACCAAAGTACCCAACTCAACAACGATGTGTTAGTGCTTGTGAGAAACTTTTGCGATGACCCGAAGTCGAAACATACAAAAAGATTGACTGAGAATGAATCCTAGGTGTGCTGTGCTGTCATCAACTTGAAATCAAGAGAGCAAGCAAATAATTGCATCATCCACTTCGCCAAGATCCCAAAAATTGACTACAATTCTCGAAAAGGGAAAAGATTTTGCTGATTCTTTTTGGGATGCATTGGGGTTACTGTTGCTGGTATGAAGTACTCAGAATTCCCAAAGAACAGTCATCAGGTACAAAACTGGCTGGCGACCATCCCAGATTTGAAGTTGGAAGGTCTTCCACATTCCCTTTACTCCTTCGATCTCGCCCCAAGCAATCCCCATGTCTTAGATCCACTTACAGACGCAAATGAATTTCAAAGCAATGCTGAAGGCGGTGCACGCATTTTTGTTTTCGATTTTCAGGCACTGCCTAAGCGATAGAAGACTTTCCTGGAACGCGTCCCTATTTCGTTCTCTCAGAATTCCTAAAGACCAGTCATCAGGAGCAAGACTGACTGGCGATCATCCAAGGTTTGATGTTTTAAGGTCTTCTACATCCCCTTTAGTCCTCCGACCTCGCCCTAAACATTTCGATCCTATGTCTTTGGTCTACTTAAAGAAGCAAAGAAGTCCAGGACTATGCTGAAGGTGGCGCACTCATCGGTTTTTAGGCATTTCCAAAACTCAGAATTCCTAAAGAATAGTCATCGGAAACAAAACTGACTGGCAATCTTCCAAAAGTTTGAAGTTGAAAGATCTTCCACATCCTCTTTATTCCTTCAGCTTCGCACCAGGCGGTTTCCATGTCTTTGTCCCGCTTAAAGATAGAAAGATATTTCAGGGCAACGATGAAGGAGATGCACGCATCAAAAAAAAATTTTTTTCTTCGGTTTCCAAGCACTTCCAACCGGAACTAACTAAGTGGGATTATGAAACCATGCAGAAGACCTGGCACCACAAAATTACAAAAAAATTACAAAAGAAAACAGATGAGATATTCAAAATTGGCCTATGAACAAGTAAGAGAAAAAAGTAATAGAACTAGAATTAGAATTAAAACCACTGGTCACAACCAAGTGTGACGAGGAAAAATTGATCTGAAGGAGAAGCAAGCCGATGAGACCCTAACAAGGATAGCTAAGGAGTGTTCAGACCGTCTGCGTTCTGTGGAATGAAACTTAAGTTCTAAATGAGAAGTCTAAGGAAGATTTAAGGAGATGACCAAAAGGAAGGAAGGTATGCAAGAAGGACGATTGTTACCATGAACGAGAAATAACGAAAATAATAGCAGTAAGGAGATTACGAAGTCTTGAGTCACTGTCGGGTGTTAGGAACATTGTGGAAAAAATGTGAAACGAAGCAAATTACAAGGAAGAAGGAACACCAAGAGAGAAATTGAAGATTTAAGATTCAAAACTGAAAGAAGAAAGTGAAAAATAAGGAGAGACTGAAAAGAAAAAATGTATAATTGTCGATAGTGAAACGTTGAGTGCCTATTCCACTTTTAATATTGTCCGCTTAAAGTTTAAAAACCTTTCATTTAAAAAGTAAAATAAAATTACGAGCCTAACGGTGGATTTAAAAAAAAGTGTTATTCAGCGAACATTTCAATTTTCTGATTAAGGGCCGGTTTCTCCACCTCTTGATAAATTTATCTGCAAGGTAATAGCCTATTATCGATACAATGGTTTCTAAGGATAATACTTGATAGGTAAATTTATCAGGAGGTGTAGAAATCGGGCATAAGGAACGTCATTGGACGAAGTTAACAATAGATTTGAAACAACCAGTTATATTGCTTCACTCAACCAATCACAGGCTTTAATCGCGCTGTTAAATTTAATCGGTGATTAAATAATTTTTGTGAAACTAGGGGTTAGTAACCTATACCTATATCACCATTTAAGAAAGTGAGAAAGAAAGAAGAGTAGTTAGGACGAACTTGAAAAGAATCACAAAGAAAAGAAAAATGAATGATAAGATGAAGAAAGAAAGACTAAGGAAGAGATGAAAGGAAAAGACGGAAGAAAAGACCAAGGAAGAATTGGAAGGAAGGACCAAAGAAGAGATGGAAGGAAAGGCCAACGAAGAGATGGGGGTCTACTCGTTTAAGGGACACAACTCAAAAGACAAAATGAAAAATAGCAAGACATAGAAAGAAACAATAAAGTTGTCTAAACGACAAGTCAAGAGAAGATCTAAGAAATTGGGAGAGCTAAAAGGGCAGTCAGAATAAAATATGGTGAACCAAAAATAAATGAAATAAGAGTAGCTAGGAAATGGAAAGAATGTCGAGTGACACGACCATGAAGAGAAGAAAATTGTGAAAAGAGAAATGAAAGGAAGGCCAGGAAAGGGATGGAAGGTGGTCTGTTCTAGAGGATTTGAGGTAGAAAATTCGGGAAGACATGGAAGGAATCATTAAAGTTAGGAGCCTAAGTGCTCTGTACACCATTTGTGAGACACGGTTTTAATCGAGAAGTCAAAAGAAGAAGATTCAAAGATGTGGGAAGGGGAGAAGCAGATGGATAAAAATAAATGAATGAAAAAAATATGTAATAGTAACTACGAAGTACCAATGGCTGAAGCACTTGGTGGAAGGAGTGTCGAGTGACACGACCATAAAGGTAAAGGAAAATATGAAAGGAAAAGTGAAAGAAAGGCCAAGAAACAGATGGAAGGGGTCTACCCAACAGGATTTGAGGTACAAAAGTCGAAAGGCAAAGTCAAAAATAAGAAGACATGGAAAGAAACAGAGTGGCTCGTACACCATGCCGAGTGACAGGACCATAAAGGAAAAGACGTGAAGGAGAACGTATTATAGGAAGAAGAAAAGAAAATTAGATAAAGAGATAAGGGGTTACAGCTGGAAAAAAACAATATGACGGAGGAATACAATGTTTTTTTTTATTTGAAAGGTACTTTAAATTCGACTGAAAATTTTGGCGAGCTCTACGTAAACTAATTATTTAAAATGCCTTCCAAGTCTCATCTAAATTATTCGATTTTATTATTAAGTCGTCATAGTATTGAAGGACTGATTGTCTCACTCTCTCTTTAAAATGCAGAAAATACAATCCAAGCGGAATTCAGAAATTATATTCCGAAACATCTAGAAGCGCATAATGGCAAAGAGTTTCCGAATTTTAAAAGAACCATGTGCAGCTCATTTTATAACATTGAAAATGTTCTACAGTTGATCATTTCAATTAAAACAAAAAATGTGGAAAAAATTCAGCACGCAAGGAATTTTTCGTTGAGCGTTTCAATGGAACATTAAAACATAAAATGAGGAAAGAATTCAGCATGCAAGAAAATTTTCGTTGAGCGTTTCAATGGAACATTAAAACATAAAATGAGGAAAGAATTCAGCATGCAAGAAAATTTTCGTTGAGCGTTTCAATAGGGCCTTAAAACAAAAAATAAAATTGTAAATTTTTTTTTCTATATTCGAACATACTTAAGCATACGAAAAGTGACATTTCACAGAATCCAAAATCCGAGAACGTGGCTGCACCTTATAAATTATTTATGATTTCAGTTACGTGTGCGCATTTCCCATTTTTCCCGTTTTCGATTTTCCATTCAAGTGATTGTAGTTAAAACCCCCCATTTTTCGCTCGTCGCATAATTTTTTCACCACCGCGTCTTTTTGTATCCGTCCGTACTATGAAAATACGATAAGTTTTTTTTCTCGGTGAACGTGTCAGCACTTTGCCGGACAAAAACACCCCCCCATGTTATAATAGAATTTCGTTTCGCACCTCCCCCGTAAGTAGGCGCCGCAGGCGTCGCGTCGTAATCTATTCCATTCGCGAAACTTCTTTTTCTTCTTCTTCTTGGACTTTGTTTGTTTGCCTTGCACTCCGCATTTTTTTTTCTTTTGTCCGCGCATTTTTAACAAGGGGTTAGGAATCAAGAAATAAATTTCCGGAAGGGGTGTTTTAATTTTTGGCGTTTCTAATTGTACCTACTCCACTGGCAAAACTTCTTCTCGGGCTTGTTTGCCTGTACTTTGCATTTTCTCTTCATTTTTAACTTGGCAATGAATTAAATAAATTTTCTAAAGGTGAACGTGAGTTATCGTTTTAATTTTCGGCATTTTTAATTAGCAGTTTTAATGTAAAATCGATGCTCACAGTGTACGGGGAGGGTAATAAAGTTTTGCTGTTTGTTTTTAAGGGCCGTAACCACCGAGGGTTGGCACTGTTATAATGGAGTAATTTTTTATTTACTCGCAGATCTCATTATTAATTCATTATTCCATGTTTTCTATTCCTTCATTCGCTGGCAGTAAATCTCGTTAATGTTGATTATTCAAGTCACTTTAGGGATATTAAAAAAGAGAAACATTTTATTCTTTATTTTAATCTTTAATTCACCTAGTTATGAAGTAGTTTAATTTAGTTTAAGGATATTCATTCCCCAAAAAATTGTTTATTTATAACCATTGTAGGTATAGTAACATGCATTTTACAAAGCTTCTCATCGTCTTAAAAACATATCGATTTTATAATTTTTTGTTTTGTTTAAAAAAGAGAACGATACATAACTTTATGTAACGATAAACTCAAGATAAACTCATCGTAACTTCTAGAAACCGTTTCTCAAAACTTTATCTGTAGATAAAGTGTATACGTAGCAACGTAAACAGTTTATACTTTTCATAAAGTTATCTGTCAAGAAAAATTTATCTTTACATAAAGTTATTTATCGTTTCAGAAACCGGACATCAAACTAATAATAAAAAATTGACCACATTATTAAACATCTTCATTAATCAGTCTGAAGTCAGTCTTTCGTGAGATTATGCTTATAACAGCCTAGGGCGTTAATTAAATCTTCAACGTCACAAACATTTCTCGTTTAAATTACGAATTTAGCGGTAAATATTCACTAAGTAATCAAACTCTTTGCCGCTGTGATTTTCGAATTGAAGCGCGACACACCGGAAAATCGATAATTAATAAGGACAAAACCAGGCCCGACTCTCGTGTAACATTAATTTTCCATTCAAAGCCCGCCGTTATAAATCCACTCAATTCCCACAGATAGCATCGGTACATATTCCAACTTTCCCTTTCACAACCCTAAAGAGGCACATAAAATTCTGCCATTAGCATATCAACTCCGCGCTCGGTTTTACAGCGCCTAATTTTTTCTTAAGCCGGAAAACGAGCCTCAATCAAACAATCCTTCCGTTCCTGCTCTCCTTTTTTTTTTTTTTTTGAAGGCATATCAGCGCTGAAATGCATTATGGAGTTTACTGATAGCTAATATCGGAGCAACTATAAATTTGGAAGCCGGAGCTCTGTTATCTTAAAATATTGTGACTTTTAACTTCGATTTATTTTCGGGTTCGTTTGACACAAATCCAACTATGACTTTTGAGAACGAGGAATAGTAATATACCCTCTTATTTATTATGTTAGTTGATGTGAAACAAAGAAGAGCTTAGTTATCTTGGATTTACTAAAACCTTAAATCATGAAAAAAAAAACTGCAAATAAACAACGGGGAGTTTTTGATGTTCTCTCTTATCTAACAGAGCCCTTTGATTTATATGTAAATGAATGGAAAAGGGTGAAAACGATCCCTGAATAATTGGAAAATGTAGCCCGAACGCCTCATTTTCTTTCATTGGTTTATACTTTGGAAAACTCTTCCGTTTTCTTCTCCTTCGATTTCCAAAACAAAAAAATTTCGCATAATTTCCAACTGGTACAGATGTTTTGGTTCTTTAGGCATTGAAATTGAGGTAATCCAATTATCTTCCTAAATTAATAATGAACATTGATGACTTCGTTTAATATAAACTAAGAAACTATGCCCAATCCATGCTTTGATTATGACAGATGACGTGGGTCATCATCTTCTTTTGATTCCGAAAGTGGAAGTGGGGTTTCTTGGTTTTCGTTTATTAGGAATGCTCTGCACCTGCTTGTGTTGATTTCCACTTTGGCATGCTTCTTCTTGCCTTTGGCCTACGATCCAACCAATAAAGATTTTCTATTCGCTAAATTCTTAGGGTTTGTCTTTCTTTCGAACAAGACATTTCAACTTGTAGCAGTTTTTCTTTTGGGCTTTTCGTTTTGCTCTGCACCTACTTGTATTAATTTCCACTTCGACGTTTTTCTTCTTGCCTTCGGCTCACGATCCAACGAATGAAGATTTTTCAGTTTTTCAGTTTCTTGATTTTTTTTTCGTTCCGCCTAACAATGCATTTAAAGAGGTAGCAGTTTTTCTTTTGGTCTTTTCGTTTGTTAGCAGCAATCTTTGCTCTGCACCTACTTGTATTGATTTCCACTTTGGCATTCTTTTTCTTGCCTTCCACCCACGATCCAACCAGATTTTCCATTTCTTTAAATTCTTGGGTTTTTTCGTTCCGCCTAAAAACTTACAGCAGTTTTGCCTTTGGTCTTCCTGTACGCCATCTCCTGTTGATTTTTCTTCTTGCCTAACGTTCGTCTCATATGATCCAGCCATTATACCTATCAAAGCTGTCAGTTCTTGGTTCTTGGTTAAACGCAACTCTGGTATCATGCAATTTTCTGCCATCTTTCTTTTCTTTAGGTGCAAGCTGGATTCTGGACATCCTATAGCTTTTGCTGCTTCAATCATTCTTTTTCTTTTTGCTCTCACTAGGTCTCCTTCATTGTTTCTCACTCCCTCTTTTCAATTATTTTTCTTATAGGATCCTGCTCGAGTATGCCAGTTCTTTAAATTAAGTTATTCGTTTTGACGTCGCCTTCTCTTAGGTTTGAAACTTAGAGTAAATTTTGATCTCCTTCCCAATATTCCTCCACTTTTCCTTTCAGCAAGACTTACCTTGGTCTTTGCCCTTTTCATTACAAAAAAATTAAATCAGAATTAAGAAAACTCAGGGTAACCCAGGCAAAGTCAACTTAATCGACACAAGTAAGGCAAACCTAAGCGTTCTATTGAATTCGGTTCAACTCAACCTAAATAAAAAATTAAGAATAAATTAAAAGTATCTAAATTTAATTAGAGTAATTGAACTTCGATAAAGACAACTCAAGCGATCTCAGATTAACTCAGCCAAACCCAAAATTCGAACTCAAAACTCAGAATTCAATTCAAATTAATCTAGGTAAATAATTATACTTAACTGAAAGTCCAGTTTAACTTTAAAATACAAATTCCAAACACATGAAATTAAATTAAAAGTATAAGGTAAAGAGAACAAATACAATAAAAAAAAACTTTATACTTGAAATTAAAAAATAAGAACTTGGGTCAATTCGGGCGAAGTTAGTTCTACCGGAGCAAAGCGAACTCAACCGCATTCAGTTCAACTCAACCAAAATTAAAACTTAAAACTTAATAATAAAATCGTTTGAAAGTGAACGTAAACGAATACAATTCAGTCTAACTCAACTAGATACGAAATTCAGACTTAAAACTCAAAGTATTTTTTTTTCAGTGGTGTTTTGCCTAACGGGGTTAAAAAGTACAAGTTGAGAAAACAATTACAACTTAAAACACATCAAACTTAAATTAAAAGAATATATATAACCAACCCAGGCGAAGCATCTGAATGGAAACAAGGCAAACCAAAGCGAATTTGGTCGAATTCAACTCAACCTATGTAAATAGTTACAACTTAAAATCTAAAAAGAATTAAAATTCACTCAAATTAAAAGAAAAATTAAATCTAGAACAGAATCTCTTTTCAATTGCAATTGAACCTAGGTAAAGCGAGCCAAGTTCAACTCGACCAAATCCAAAATTCAAACTCATACCTCAAAAAAATAAAAAGTTTAAGTTACAACTCAAAAAAATTAAAACTCAATAGATTCCACTCTAATAAACGTAAGTAAAAAATTAAAAGTGAAAACTCGAAGCTATTAAAACCTACAACTCAACCTGAAAAGAATCTAAATTTAATCAGAAAAAGAATCTAAATTTACTAAATAAAGACAACCCAAACGAGTCCAGTTTAACTCGACCAAATTCAAAATCCAATAAATTAAAATGTGAAAGTGAAAGAAAGTTGCAATTAAAAAAAATTGAAACTCAAAATTACAGGATAAAAACTGCGGAAAATCCGGGCGAAATCAACTCAACCAAAGCAGAGCAAACTGAACCGAAATCAACTCAACTCAATTTACGTAAAAAATGAAAACTTAAAACACAAAACAATTCAACTTTTGAATAATTTAGTTTCCCCTTTTTTTTAACCTGCAATTCCTCGAGCTCCTTCTCTTGGTCTCCTTCACTTATTTATTTTTCTCTCTGTCAGTTCTCTTCAAATTAAGTTGTTCCTATTAGGGTAGATTTTGACCGTCCTCCCCAAATTCCACCGCTTTCCCTTTTAGTAACACTTACCTTGTCTTTATCTTTTTCATTACCTATTCTTTTTTCATGACTTTTTTTTTACTTTTGGAGTTAGTAGCCCAGTTCAAAATCCAATTCAAAATCCAATTCAAGATCTATCAGCATCTTTCACGATTTTTTTTTAATTTTGATTAAGTTTTCTTGTAGTTAAAACATATTTCCAACAATTTCTCGAGCAACCTTCGCCTTTCCGTTGGCCTTTGTCCCCTTTGCTTTCAAAGTTTATTCTTCTTCTTTGAAACTTATCAGCTCGATTACACGCTTCTGGTCCTTCCGCTAAGTAAAGTACATAGATAAGGAAACTTGCGTGTAAGCTCTAATGTAAAGAAGCGATCAAACTCCTTGCCCCTCCGAATATTGAATTTTTCATTAAAACTGTTGGGCTTCAGAAACTTCGCCGCGCGCAAAGTGCTCCGTAGGTCATAAAATTTTATCCGTCATTATCCTGGCCTAAGAAATCCTCTAGCTCCTGGAGTAGGTATCAGATTAGAACTCTTCACCCCCGCAACCGTGAAAGAAGCCATCCACACTAATCATGATGTATCATCGCCAGATTTTATTTTGTTTTAACGAAATGTATTCCTGAATTTCCCAGGGTCGTGCGCTGAAATATTTTCATTTCGGGGAGAAAGAAATGAGGTCTTCCAAACAAACGGGACGACGAGATATTTTGTATGAGAGAGGAGTCAAAGTGCTCCAGGTTAAACAAGCTTAAGGTCAGAAGCTCTGACGTATTTCTGTGACATCCATCATAATGTGAAATCGCAGGGAAATTTGGAACGAGTTTTGTTTTCTGTATTATTTGCATTTTATTATTATAATAGATAAAAGAAGATTTTTTCCCCCCTAAAAAGTCATTAACGTAATGGTAGAATTTTTTTTTTAGATGAAATTAAGTGACGTGATTATATTTCAAAAGTGATTGCCAGGAATTGTTAAGGGAACTCTCTTAGATCTAACAAATTAAGCCGAAGGATACATTATTAACGC
The DNA here is from genome assembly GCA_036172665.1 of Prosopocoilus inquinatus. NCBI lineage: Eukaryota > Metazoa > Arthropoda > Insecta > Coleoptera > Lucanidae > Prosopocoilus > Prosopocoilus inquinatus. Next base: position 6,681,025 of record CM069871.1, on the reverse strand, counting down.
ACCACCCCTGCCTCATTGCTTTGTTTGCTCCTTTTTGATGTAAGTTTCGCGAAGTTTTAATTCCGCATGATCACATTTAATTAAATTGGATCCTGATTTCGCGTTTACAGTATAGTTCGGAGGGGGGGTATAAAGTTGATGAGTGGAGGGTTACATCTGTTCCGGTTAATGAATATTTCAATTAAAATATTAGCGTTGCATGCATACAAGAACAGCTGGGGTTGTAGAATTAGACGGAATTAGCATTAACGTTACAGCAACAAGTTTTAAAAACTCCCAACTCAAACTTTCATAAATGCGCGCAGAGAAAAAGGGGAAAAGTTTTACTTGAATTAATTAATTTAATGAAATATGCAGGAAATAGGATCTTACAGGTCAGTGCAATTGAAATTGGAATTGCGGCAATTGACGGTGGTTTCCGCATGCGCTGGCGTTGACACGGCGCAGATTGGAGGGGCCGTGTACGATAATTTTTATAACACTGATACAGAATGTATCTGCCTTAATTATGTAAGTGCGTTCTCTCTCGTCCTATTTCGCATTTTCTCTCATCTCAGATTTATAGTTTTGGACTTAACTTATTTAACGCGGTGGTGGGTGTAATGGAGATCATAACAGAAAATTAATTACTTAAGAGTGAACTTTACCGCGGTGCATAAATCGAGTCAAATTAGGCAATTTGCTTGCAAGTTGAATCTGCGACGTGCGCGAAATGGATACACCCAACCGAATAAGAAGACTACATCAAACTTTTTCGCACAAGTCTTCATCGGACGGTTGGTTGGTGGGCGTCTTGAGGAGGAGAAACTTTAATTTAAAGTTCGGAGGAAAATATGAGAGATAAAATTCTTCGACTCGTCCAACTCCTCTCAGGCTTCAAATAAATTAGAGCGGGCAGGTGTCTTCTTGCATCGCCGCAAATCTTCTCATTTCGTTAACGAGTGAGTGGTGTTTGTGCCAGATGAAGTTCCAACTTGTGGAAACAGTTTAGCTTTCTGCATGTATGAGTTATTTGTTTGTTATCAACTTATCAATTAGGCTAATGGGCTTTTACTTCTTCCGCCCCCCCTCTTAACTGATTAAGTAAAATTTAAAACCCTAGATGTCAATATGAATGAATAACCGCCTCCTACCTTGAAGCAAATTTAATTAATAATAAATAATAAAACGTAAACGGTGTATTAAAACAATTTAAAGCCGTAAGGCAGCGATTAATAATTCAGGGGGAATCTTAAACGTTCCGTGTTTCACGTTGGCAAGCGGGCGCAAAGCAAAACGAGCTAAAAGGATAGACCGAAAGTCCTCCGAATAAACTGGAAGGTTCTGTGTACCTTGAGTGCTGTTAAAGGCAAACAAAACGGAGTGTAAACAAATCCCGATGGACTTCCGGAACAGCAAGAATATCGAGAAAACTGAGCTTTATTGAACGGCCGAGGCTTTGGGCTCTAAAGACAGGAGACTCGAGGACCGATGAGATTTTAACAGAATGCTGTGCTACGTAAGTCCGTTTTTATTCATCTACTTCATGCTTGTTTTATTGTCTAGACTTTGTTTTATTTTATGATTGTTCTAAATTAATTCTTCTCCTCTTTTTTTTTCTTTCTTTCAGAAATTCGAAGTAAATTGCGGTTTTTTCTTAATTTCAGGATTCGGTTAAATTAATTCGCAATAAATTGTTGAAATAATTAAAATGATTTATGAATTATTGACATCATCCAGTTCATTGTTTGATGACTCTTAAAAACCTCTGTTTTCGAATCGTTAACCAATGGAGTTCGCGCTGAATTTTTTCCACATTTTAATGTTCTATTTAAATGCTCAACTGCTGTAGTCATTCAAAAAAGCAAATTTGGAAATTCCTTACCATTATGCGCTTCTAGATGTTTCGGAATATGATTTCTAAATTCTTAAAGATTGACTTGGGTTGTATTTTTTGCATTTTCGAAAGAATGGAATAATTAATCCACAACAGCATGACAACTTATTGTTGGTATAAAATCAAGTATAAATGAGATTCAAACTAGAATTAGGCTTCGAAATGTGCTGCAGTGATTCATTCCATGCTTCTTCTTTCCAAATTTGGAAATTCTTTACCGTTATGGGTTTCTAGATGTTTCGGAATACGATTTTTAAAGGTTGACTTGGGTTGCTCTTTTTGCATTTCGGAAATAATGGAATAATTAATCCTCAACAGCATGACAACTTATTGTTGGTATAAAATCAAGTATAAATGAGATTCAAACTAGAATTAGGCTTCGAAATGTGCTGCAGTGATTCATTCCATGCTTCTTCTTTCCAAATTTGGAAATGCTTTACCGTTATGGGTTTCTAGATGTTTCGGAATACGATTTTTAAAGGTTGACTTGGGTTGTTCTTTTTGCATTTCGGAAATAATGGAATAATTAATCCTTAACAGCATGACAACTTATTGTTAGTATAAAATCAAGTATAAATGAGATTCAAACTAGAATTAGGATTCGGAATGTGCTGCAATGACTCATTCCATGCTTCTTCTTTCCAAACTGGGAAATGCTTTACCATTATGGGTTTCTAGATGTTTCGGAATACGATTTTTAAAGGTTGACTTGGGTTGCTCTTTTTGCATTTCGGAAATATTGGAATAATTAATCCTCAACAGCATGACAACTTATTGTTAGTATAAAATCAAGTATAAATGAGATTCAAACTAGAATTAGGCTTCGAAATGTGCTGCAGTGATTCATTCCATGCTTCTTCTTTCCAAATTGGGAAATGCTTTACCGTTATGGGTTTCTAGATGTTTCAGAATAGGATTTTTAAAGGTTGACTTGGGTTGCTCTTTTTGCATTTCGGAAATAATGGAATAATTAATCCTCAACAGCATGACAACTTATTGTTGGTATAAAATCAAGTATAAATGAGATTCAAACTAGAATTAGGCTTCGAAATGTGCTGCAGTGATTCATTCCATGCTTCTTCTTTCCAAATTTGGAAATTCTTTACCGTTATGGGTTTCTAGATGTTTCGGAATACGATTTTTAAAGGATGACTTGGGTTGTTCTTTTTGCATTTCGGAAATAATGGAATAATTAATCCTTAACAGCATGACAACTTATTGTTAGTATAAAATCAAGTATAAATGAGATTCAAACTAGAATTAGGATTCGGAATGTGCTGCAATGACTCATTCCATGCTTCTTCTTTCCAAACTGGGAAATGCTTTACCATTATGGGTTTCTAGATGTTTCGGAATACGATTTTTAAAGGTTGACTTGGGTTGCTCTTTTTGCATTTCGGAAATATTGGAATAATTAATCCTCAACAGCATGACAACTTATTGTTAGTATAAAATCAAGTATAAATGAGATTCAAACTAGAATTAGGCTTCGAAATGTGCTGCAGTGATTCATTCCATGCTTCTTCTTTCCAAATTGGGAAATGCTTTACCGTTATGGGTTTCTAGATGTTTCAGAATAGGATTTTTAAAGGTTGACTTGGGTTGCTCTTTTTGCATTTCGGAAATAATGGAATAATTAATCCTCAACAGCATGACAACTTATTGTTGGTATAAAATCAAGTATAAATGAGATTCAAACTAGAATTAGGCTTCGAAATGTGCTGCAGTGATTCATTCCATGCTTCTTCTTTCCAAATTTGGAAATTCTTTACCGTTATGGGTTTCTAGATGTTTCGGAATACGATTTTTAAAGGATGACTTGGGTTGTTCTTTTTGCATTTCGGAAATAATGGAGTAATTAATCCTTAACAGCATGACAACTTATTGTTAGTATAAAATCAAGTATAAATGAGATTCAAACTAGAATTAGGATTCGGAATGTGCTGCAATGACTCATTCCATGCTTCTTCTTTCCAAACTGGGAAATGCTTTACCATTATGGGTTTCTAGATGTTTCGGAATACGATTTTTAAAGGTTGACTTGGGTTGCTCTTTTTGCATTTCGGAAATATTGGAATAATTAATCCTCAACAGCATGACAACTTATTGTTAGTATAAAATCAAGTATAAATGAGATTCAAACTAGAATTAGGCTTCGAAATGTGCTGCAGTGATTCATTCCATGCTTCTTCTTTCCAAATTGGGAAATGCTTTACCGTTATGGGTTTCTAGATGTTTCAGAATAGGATTTTTAAAGGTTGACTTGGGTTGCTCTTTTTGCATTTCGGAAATAATGGAATAATTAATCCTCAACAGCATGACAACTTATTGTTGGTATAAAATCAAGTATAAATGAGATTCAAACTAGAATTAGGCTTCGAAATGTGCTGCAGTGATTCATTCCATGCTTCTTCTTTCCAAATTTGGAAATTCTTTACCGTTATGGGTTTCTAGATGTTTCGGAATACGATTTTTAAAGGATGACTTGGGTTGTTCTTTTTGCATTTCGGAAATAATGGAATAATTAATCCTCAACAGCATGACAACTTATTGTTAGTATAAAATCAAGTATAAATGAGATTCAAACTAGAATTAGGCTTCGAAATGTGCTGCAGTGATTCATTCCATGCTTCTTCTTTCCAAATTTGGAAATTATTTACCGTTATGGGTTTCTAGATGTTTCGGAATACGATTTTTAAAGGTTGACTTGGGTTGTTCTATTTGCATTTCGGAAATAATGGAATAATTAATCCTCAACAGCATGACAACTTATTGTTAGTATAAATGAGATTCAAACTAGAATTAGGCTTCGAAATGTGCTGCAGTGATTCATTCCATGCTTCTTCTTTCCAAATTTGGAAATTCTTTACCGTTATGGGTTTCTAGATGTTTCGGAATACGATTTTTAAAGGTTGACTTGGGTTGTTCTTTTTGCATTTCGGAAATAATGGAATAATTAATCCTCAACAGCATGACAACTTATTGTTAGTATAAAATCAAGTATAAATGAGATTTAAACTACGATTAGACTTTGAAGGTATTTCAAATAATTAAGTTTTGCAAGTTCTCCTCAACCCTTTGAGTGACTTTCAAATAAGAAAAAAAAACTGCATTTTGGGAATTCCCCCCATCACCATACTGATTTGTTCTAGCTGGAAAACCTCATTGCCTTAAGAATTTGATTTCAAGTGTCTGATAAAGCAGAAGGGGGCACATCCTGTCCACGTGGTCATCGACTTTAAACGTGTAACTTTGGGCTCTATATCCTTGCATGCTGAATTCTTTCCACATTTTTTGTTTTAATGTTCCACTAAACCACTCAACGCTTTCTGAATACTTAATATAATTTGATAAGTGATTAAATTTGATAATTGAATTTGGCTTGTATTTAAATCCTGTTTACCCCGATCCCAGATCCATTTGCAGTTCTACCAGTAAAACAGTTCTACTGGTATTACCCACTTTCCAGAGAATGCAATCTGTGATAAGCTATAAATGAAGACGTTTGCGTTTAACATCTCTCATTTCACGTTTTTCTGCGATAAGTCCTCACGAAATATGAAACGGGGAAGGAGGGAATGCTTTACGAGATGCTGATGTAACATTCAATTTGCAGTTTTCTTTTATGTTTTCGATAGCGAACTCCGCACAAATTTCTTTTTGATAAACAAAACAGAAAAAAAACACCCAGTTTTATTTATTGCGAAAGCGAAGATTCTTCCACGCCAAGGACGAGGAGAAGATCCTCATCACGTGCAGGCAGTGAAGTCTGCGAAATCCTCAAGATGCTTTCATATGCGGAGGAGAAACAGCCGGACAGGGTTAGTTAGCGTAAGCTCAGGGCACGTAACCTAGCGGGGTTTGAATAGACGAGGAAATTGGTTCGTTCATTAAGGCTGAGTTTCAGGGAGCACTTGCACGACCCACATCCCTACTAGTCTGCCGTCAATGTCAACAAAACATCTCTGCTACTACTAAAGTTACCTACAGATCGTCGCATGCTCTAACATTATTATGTCCTGGAGGAAGACGCCTGGATTACACTAAGGTCTTCATCCCATCACTCACAGGCCAGTAAGCTTCCAGCTGTAGCAGGAACCAATTTGCACCTACTTACGAAGTTATTTGTAGTTATTAAGCAGTTCATAAATTATACAGAGCTCTGCGTTACAGATTTAAAGCCGATGACCAGGTGGATAGGATGTGCCCCCTTCTGCTTGAGAAATCAAATTCTTGAGGTAATGAGGTTTTCCAGCTGGAACAAATCAGTATGCTGACGGGGGGAATTCCAACAATACAATTTCTTTTGTTTGATTTGAAAGTCACTGAAAGGGATGAGGAGAACTTGCAGACTTAATTATTTGAAATGCCTTCGAAGTCTAATCGTAGTTCAAATCTCATTTATACTTGATTTTAAACTAATAATAAGTTGCCATGCTGTTAAGGATTAATTATTCCATTCTTTCCGAAATGCAAAAAGAACAACCCAAGTCAACCTTTAAGAATTCAGAAATTGTATTCCGAAACATCTAGAAGCCCATAACGGTAAAGAGTTTACAAATTTGGAAAGAAGAAGCATGGAATGAATCACTGCAGCATGTTTTCTAACTTACTTAAAAAGTTCTATGGTTAAGGATTTAAAAGAAAAAATTCAGTCTACAAGGAAATTTCCTTTGACTAAATTTATTACCAAGGATGTTGACGATTACAACAACAACGAATTGTTCACAAGCAAAGCAACAAGACACGTATGCAATTTATTGAAATAATTACTCCCACGTTTCTAAAACAAAAAAAGAGAAACGATGAAGCTCAGGAGTATAAATGGAGCAACAAGTAGCATCCGCCTACAGCACCTAACTTCTTAGCTACAGAGATAACCTTCGTGAAATTTTTCGTTGCAGCGGAAGACAATCGTACAGGTGGATTTAAGAGCGCGCAAAAAAGTAAATTTATGGCGTGTACCTAGAATTTACATTATCTCATTAAATGCCGCTGCAGAAACTTGAAGTGGAAATACGAGTTATGTTTAAAACGCGCTTAGGGCTTCGAAATTTATTGGAGATCCTCGGAGGACACTCGCCTGCGCGTAACATAATTTGAAAATTTGAATTTTACATACGATATTAGGTCCATAAAAGCGCAGAAAAAATCTCGTTAAGGGTTCGTTTTTTTTTTGTGTGCGGAGGAGAATTAGGGGGTTCGCTTTTTGAATGGAAGGAAAATTTGCTTGTTGCAAATGAGAATGGAATGTGCCTTGCTCTGGTTTGCTTCCATGTACCCAATTTTATTCCTAAGATTTCGAATGATTTTATGTAAGCTTGCCTTCAGCAAAATTTAAATAAGTTTGCGGTTGTAGCATCATCCATTATTCATGATTGCGTTCAAAGAAAAATAATCTTGGTGCTTGATCTGACGAATTCCATCAGAAAGAAATAAAACTCTTTCTGGTTACTTCCCAATCGCACCTTCCTGGATAATTGATTGTAATTTGACGAAACTTGTTGAAATTTAAATTTTGGTTTGTTGTCAAGCCATCCAACATCATTTTAGGTTACTTCCTTCTTCACCCCAAAACAACTTTTTTTGCTTATCCGTCCTAGTTATCCGGGCAAGCATCGTTTCTTCTCCGTCACCATTGCCCCGAATCGTCTGTCTCTCACATCCCCATACGACTTCCTTAAAACAATTTTTCCATCGCACTTTTCTTCCTTACTCTTCTATTGGGGGTTCAGACTTCATATTTGTATTCATTTGTTCCACTCTCTTCTTGACTCTTGTGTTTAATAGTTCCAATTCAGAGACTCAAATTAGTTTGCCTTTTGGAAGCAGTTTTCGAATATTTTGCCCATATATATTTTTTTAAGTCAGCACCTTTCTGGTTTCTTCTGGCTTTCGTCATATGCCTTTTTGTGGTGGCTTAATTCGATAGGACATGAAAGTACGGTTTAGTTGAAGAAGAAAAATCTTTTTGATGAATCCGGAATCTTCAATTCACAGCTTAGGCTTAACTTAGATTACTTCGAAGACAGGAGAGTTAGATTGGAGAGCAAACGTCTCTTGGTGAAGCTTCAGCAGCCTCTTCTCTTCTCTTCTAATTTCTTCTCTGACCTCTTGAGCCTTTCTAGTGGAATCTTCACCCAAATATCCCTGTAGGATGGACTTCGAAAGAAACATTCTTTGGAAAATTCAGAGAAACCTTACCATAACTTTTTGGTACTTTCTTACAACTTAACTATTTCTGGAATTAGATTAGATTCAGATTTCATATTTGTATTTATCTGTTTCACTGGCTTCTTCACTTTTGTCTTTAATGGTTCCAATTCAGATGCGTAAATTAGTTTACCTTCTGGAAGCAATTTTAGACTATTTAGTCCATGTTTCTTGAAGTAAGCACCTTCTAGTTTTCCTTCTACTTCCTTTTTGCTCTCGTCATATGCCTTCTTATGGTTGCTTAGTTCAATAGGATATGAAATTAGGGTTTAATTGAAGGAGACAAATCTTTTTGGTGAATCCAGAATCTTGACAACCTAGGATTTAACATAGATTACTTCGAGGAGAGGACAGTTAGATTGGAACGAGCAAACGTCTCTTGGTGAAGCTTCAGCGTCCTCTTCTCTTCTCATTTCTTCTCTGACCTGAGCCTCTCTAGTGGAATCTTTACCCAAATCTTCCAAATTCGAGAGGAACACTCTTTTGGGAAATTCCATAACGTTTTGGTAGTTTCTTACAACTTAACATAGACTATTCCTGGGATTAGATTAGAGAGGAGACATCTCTTATTGAATCCTCTGCTCCCTCCTCCCTCCCCCTTTCTTATTTTGTTCGTTAACGCACCTTTCTATTGGATAAGGAGTTGAATTGAAGAGGAACACTCTTTTGGGAAGCTCGGAATCTTCGTCACAATCGTATGGTTCTTGCTTGGGACTTCACGAACTCCAAGGAGGAGAATGGGGTTAGACTAAAGTTTTGGTTCTGTTTTTATTTCTTCACAACCACAATCAACTTGGCGCCGTTCAACTTGAATTGAATAAGTTCCACCTCGGCGCGATGAACGTAGGATGAATTTGGGGAGGAATTCTTCACCACAACCTTATGGTGGTTGATCGTGTGCGATTCAACATGGCCGCTACGAGGAAGAGGATCGATTTGAACTGGAGAAGAAACTTGTTTTCGCTTGTCCATTAAACCCGTCCTTGATAAATACTCTATTATTTTGACATGAGACCTCAAACCATCTAAAATCAACTGAAAAAATATTTTTTTATAAAAAATTATGGTCACGATTGACTTAACTGAAATAATGGCGGTGAATCTCGTGGAGCAAAACTCGACCAAGCCAACAAAAAACAACTGATGGATTAGTTACAACCAAGTAGAAGACGAAGAATGGTTACGGTTCTATTTTTCCAAACGCCATTCTCAGCATACACTTTAGACGAATAGACATCATCAATTAATTAGGCATCAATTATTTAACAAGCAGTTGAAAAGGAACTTAAAAATTGCCCGTGTGAGACTAAGCTAAAGAGATTGATAAAAAGATTTTGTTGCAAATCGCCTTGTATGGGACGACTTATTATGTAGCAAACTGGCTTCAATTTGTCAATTTTAATGCAATATCAGGTCAAAAAACGATCGCAGGATGTCGCTACTTAAACTTTTTGTTTAAGTGATGAATAATGGTTACATTTTTCCGCTTTTAACAAATAAGTTACCTGAATCAGTAGGTGGGTCAGAATCTTGCCGATGGCTTTGTTCGACCCATCTGATTAATTATTATCATCGAATTATTTTTGGTTGACTTCATTGAAGACGATGTACGTGACTTATTTTTTGCTTGTCGCTTATAAAAAAAAAAACAATCCAAGTTTCTTTCTCTTATTGCCTTGCATAAAACCAAAACTATTTTTATTGCAATAGTCTTAACTGTCCGAGCAGTTTCAGGCCGAGCAAACATTAAAAATTGTTTCTCCCTCGCCAAACTGTCGTCCTTCACTACGAGATCCGCCTTACTTTTTATTTCCTTGGAACTTACGAAAGAGGTGAAGACTTATTTATGTGCACACACGTATCATTTCAGAGAGGCCAAACTAAAAGCTCACGTAACCTCAGCCCTCGCCGGTCAATAAATCTTGTATAGTTTTGCGGCTTCGCCGCCTTTCCGTTTGATTACGCCCGCACTTTTATTGCTTTACTTTTTATGCCAGGTACGTTATGCGCGGGGGTTCCCCGAGCAAAAATATTCGACCGATGAAGTTTTACGCCCGCGGATGCAATATTTCAGAAATGTAACAATACTCTCTGCGCCGTTTTTGTACTTTTTTAACTAATAAATAGATTTTTGGCTAGCAGGAGCAAACAACAACAGTGCCGTGCAGGTAGTTTTGACGTTCGGATCGGATCGATTCAGCCATAAATCATTTCAAACAAAAAAAGCTTTGTGTTTGGTAAGCCAAATGATTTCTGTAAATGAGTATTAATTTTTAATTAAAATAAATAAAATAGATTTCCGCGTCGGAATTCCTCTGCTCGAAACGTTAAATGGCTTCACCCTCCAAACCCAAACCCCGACGCTCCCTGGCCCCCCCTTTTACAAAACTCGCGGTTCACATGTCTTTTCAATTTAACTTTCGTAACCGCTCGAGTTAGTTATACGCCACTTGTGAACGCCATCAATGGTCGTAATTAGAAATGAATTCTTACTTTGTAAAAGGTCGACGTGTGCGACGGTTTTGATGAAATGAATTAAGCGTCGCCCGTAAGGCAATTCTCGACGTGAATCGTGGAAACGTGAGGGGTGGATGATACGAGATGAGGGGGAGCGGGAGGGGGTTGAATAACACGTTGTTGAGAGTAAATTAATTTCGAAAGTAAATTAATTGGGATGAAGTTTGGGACCTCTATGCCAACAACTAGTCCGATGATGTGGTATGTTAGTTCTGTTTTGTAATCTACATGCAAATGTCATTTGGTTTTAGTCGGAGAAGTCGAGTTAATTATTATATTCGTTACACACACCTATGAAGTATATTAAATTCAAAAATAATTTGAAAAAGAGAAAAATGTGAAAAGAATTCGGCGGGCAAGGAAATTAAGTCGTAATACGATGATGTAACGCGAAAACAGAACACGTGCAAGGTCAGACTTGAAGAATATTATGCGTATTATCGTAAAATTTTCGGAACTTGCTTTAAAAAAAAAAAAAAAACATTAAATAATCTGATGTACATCGCCTAATCCAATATCTTAAACATCGTGCTTTCCTCGTAGGTACGAAATTAAAAACTAATTTGGGCAATTATTTCTTTGAGACTTTGTGAAGCGGCGAAAAGCCGTTTGCATTTTTTCAAGCTAATTATAAAGCTCTTAACTTAATTCCCTAATACTTTCAACCTCCGCACGCGCTTTAAGGAATCACAAATTGAAAGTAGGTTTTTTTTTTGTTTTCAATTTTCTCAAAGTTCTCCAAGTGGATAGGAATTAAAACGAAAGAATTTGTTGTAAATTTATTTAATAAGCTAGCATAACAAATCAAAAAATTTCCTACAGTACAAAGTAACTCTCTTTGATCAAATAAATAATAAAGTAGTTCCGAGCGGAGAATCTACAGTGGTGAATTCACCCACCCCGTTGATGATTGTGGCGCTTCATAAATGTAATTCTATATGTTTCATGTCATGTGAAACCCCCGCGATGTGCAAGTGCATCAATTATTTCCCTTCCATTCGCGAAATATCGCTCTCATTTCATTTATTTCACAACACGTCACTTCCTTAAATCAAACCTGAATGAAAAATGAGCCCCATAACAAGGACGGTCGGTATTGCTTCGAATGGATATATTTACTTGCGCATTAGACAAGTAATTTTCCTTTGCAGGGGAAAAGGAAACGCGAATCCATTGTCGGATCGCAGCAGCAAAAAATTTGCCTAATAGGATAAAGTCTCGGAGTTGACGTTAGAGAGTTGCTTTTAACCGAGTTTGTCCAATCAAGTTTTTGTTGCTCTCTCCCTCTCTCTGTTTTACATGGGAAAAGTATTTATCTTGCATCCGGGGAGACTTTACGCTTCGTTTAGTTTTCAGGAAAATCCTGCAATTAAATTAGCAGGAGGATAATTACGAACGTTTTAGTCATTTTTGGATTACGTGGTCCTAAGTGATTCAACTGGTTAGGTATCGAAGGACCAAAACTAATCTAGTTTCGTTATTTTATTTTATTTTTTGTTCGAGTTTATACTGAATTTGAAAACAGAATATAACAGAAATAATTGAGTTCCGTTCGGCCTTTCATTGTGTGCCAAGCTGCTTTACGTAACGAAATTCGATATAAACAGGAAACCGTAGAGTGTGTCACATTAACGTACATCAATTCTAGTTATTTGCTTGATTTAAATTCAGCTCCTCCGGGAAATGAATAGGGGGAAAATAATGCATAGTGATACGACGAGAAGAGCAAATCCTGTTTTTCACCCCCCGGAAAATACGTATGATGTATTCTTCTTTTAGACGGAAATTCTTGGTGCATGTGCGAATACATTTCTGTAATACAATGCCACTCAGGAGCAGTACATTTCGGTGATAAAGTAAAATAAAATAAAATAAAATGAAATAAACCGCGACGTGGAGTGATGAATTAAATTCTTGACAACTCCGGAATAAAGCACCGCGCGAGAATTACTCCTGTTAATTAATTTTTTGCGTTATCCCTCAATAAATGTTTAGGGATGTGATTTAATGATTTTAAAATAATGAACTTGTTTGATTGCAGGCATTACTTCAAGCTCACGACGTAGTTGCTCATGAAATCTACGGGGAGGATGCCATGCGGGTCACTCCACCCCCGCTCCTTCCATATCTCAACGGCGGCGAGGACATCGACGGCCCTAATGGAGAGGTGGAAATGGAAAATGTGACGAGGGTTCGCCTGGTCCAGTTCCAGAAAAATACCGACGAACCCATGGTGAGATTGTTTTGCATACGCGAAGCTAATCCCGCAGTGTTTAATAACTGTTTTAAATAAATCCTAGGGTATAACGTTGAAGATGAATGAAGACGGTAAATGCATTGTCGCGAGGATAATGCACGGCGGAATGATTCACAGGCAGGCCACGTTGCACGTGGGCGACGAAATTAGGGAAATCAATGGAATTCCGGTTATGAATCAGTCCGTGAATACCCTTCAGAAAATCCTCGTAAGTTCATTTAAAAATACTTGACCGCATCCGGGGACGACTATTTCAGCGAAAGTTGATTGTATTTTTGCTTGCAGAGGGAAGCTCGAGGCTCAGTTACCTTTAAAATAGTGCCATCATATAGAAGCGCGCCGCCCCCATGCGAGGTATGTACCAAACAACACCTTAAGAGTATATCGAGTTTGGGAATGTTTCAAATCTTCCATCGCATGACGTTTTATTAAACTATCACCACACTCACATCACGCATTTACAAATCTGACCCGAACGTTTAATATTGCAACCCTCTACAAACATTTTTAATTGTTTGATGAGTTGTACGATAAAAACGATGAGTATCACGGTTTATTTTAAAAGTTTAACGCAAAGTGAGATGGGCAACGTCATGTTTGATTGTGGAAAATGCAGAAAGACTCAAATATGTCATCGAACACGTTGCAGAACATTCCACCAAACAACTCATCCCATACGCGAATGGCATAATTATGAAACTTTTAAGAGTATTTGTACATCTTTAATTATTTGATGAGTTGTGTGATAAAAACGATGACTTTTATGATAAAAGTGATGAGTTTCATGATAAAAGCGATGAGTATCACGGTTTGTTTTGAAAGTGTAACGCAAAATGAGTTGAACAATATCATACTTCGTTGTGAAAAATGCAAAAATAACCAAATATCCCATCGAACACGTCGCACAACATTCCCTCACATAACTTATCTCATACGTGAATGACATAATTATGAAACTTTTAAGAGTGGTTGTACATCTTTAATTATTTGATGAGTTGTATAATCAAAACGATGAGTATCACGGTTTATTTTGAAAGTTGAATGCAAAATGAGATCGACAACGTCATGTTTGGTTCAGAAAAATGCAAATATAATCAGATATGTCATCGAACACGTTGCAAAACTTTCCCCCAAACAACTCATCCCATACGTGAATGGCATAATTATGAAACTTTTAAGAGTATTTGAATATCTTTAATTACTTGATGAGTTGTACGATCAAAAACATGAGTATCACGGTTTATTTTAAAAATTTAACGCAAAATGAAATGGGGCAACGTCGTGTTTGGTTGTGAAAAATGCAAAAGACTCAAATATCTCATTGAACATGTTGCAGAACGTTCGACCAAACAACTCATCCCATACGCGAATGGCACAATTATGAAACTTTTAAGAGTATTTGCACATCTTTAATTATTTGATGAGTTGTGTGATAAAAATGTGACTAAAAGCGATGAGTATCACGGTTTGTTTTGAAAGTTTAACGCAAAATGAGATGAGCAATATCATACTTCGCTGTGAAAAATGCAAAAATAACCAAATATCCCATCGAACACGTCGCATAACATTCCATCACACAACTTATCTCATACGTGAATGACATAATTATGAAACTTTTAAGAGTAGTTGTACATTTTTAATTATTTGATGAGTTCTATGATCAAAGCGATGAGTATCACGGTTTATTTTGAAAGTTTAACGCAAAATGAGATCGGCAACGTCATGTTTGGTTTTGAAAAATGCAAATACAATCAGATATCTCATCGAACACGTTGCAGAACATTCCACCAAACAACTCATCCCATACGTGAATAACATAGTTGTGAAACTTTTAAGAGTATTTGTACATCTTTAATTATTTGATGAGTTGAATGATCAAAACGATGAGTATCACGGTTTATTTTGAAAGTTTAACGGAAAATGAGTTTGACAATGTCATGTTTGGTTCTAAAAAATGCAAAATTAATCAGATATCTCATCGAACACGTTGCAGAACATTCCACCAAACAACTCATCCCATACGTGAATGTAATAACTTTTAAGAGTATTTGAATAATTTTAATTACTTGATGAGTTGTATGATCAAAGCGACGAGTATCACGGTTTATTTTTAGAATTTAACGCAAAATGAAATGGGACAACGTCGTGTTTGGTTGTGAAAAATGCAAAAGATTCAAATATCTCATTGAAAATGTTGCAGAACGTTTCACCAAACAACTCATCCCATACGCGAATGGCACAATTATGAAACTTTTAAAAGTATTTGCACATCTTTAATTATTTGATGAGTTGTGTGATAAAAATGTGACTTTTTTGATAAAGCGATGAGTTTCATGATAAAAACGATGAGTATCACGGTTTATTTTGAAAGTTTAACGCAAAATGAGTTCGACAGTGTAATGTTTGGTCCTAAAAAATGCAAAATTAATCAGATATCTCATCGAACACGTTGCAGAACATTCCACCAAGCAACTCATCCCATACGTGAATGTGATAAATGTGAAACTTTTAAGAGTATTTGAATAATTTTAATTATTTGATGAGTTGTACGATCAAAAAGATGAGTATCACGGTTTATTTTAAAAATTTAACGCAAAATGAAATGGGGCAACGTCGTGTTTGGTTGTGAAAAATGCAAAAGATTCAAATATCTCATTGAAAATGTTGCAGAACGTTTCACCAAACAACTCATCCCATACGCGAATGGCACAATTATCAAACTTTTAAGAGTATTTGCACATCTTTAATTATTCGATCAGTTGTGTGATAAAAATGTGACTTTTATGATAAAGCGATGAGTTTCATGATAAAAACGATGAGTATCACGGTTTATTTTGAAAGTTTAACGCAAAATGAGTTCGACGATGTCCTGTTTGGTTCTAAAAAATGCAAAATTAATCAGATATCTCATCGAACACGTTGCAGAACATTCCACCAAGCAACTCATCCCATATGTGAATGTGATAAATGTGAAACTTTTAAGAGTATTTGAATAATTTTAATTATTTGATGAGTAGTATGATCAAAACTATGAGTATCACGGTTTATTTTAAAAATTTAACGCAAAATGAAATGGGGCAACGTCATGTTTGGTTGTGAAAAATGCAAAAAGACTGAAATATTTCATCGAGCACGTTGTACAACATTCAACTCGTCCCACATGATGCGAATGACATAATTATGAAAATATTTTTTATTATTTGATGAGTTGTGTGATAGAAATGATGAGTATCACGATTGATTATGAATGTTTAACGCAAAATGAGATGGGCAACGTCATGTTTGGTTGTGAAAAATGCAAAAATAATCAAATATCTCATCGAACATGTTGCAGAACGTTCCCTCAAACAACTCATCCTCTCTACGTGAATGAGATAATTGTGAAACTCTTAAGAGTGTTTGTAGAGTGAAACATTTTAGGTGCGTTAAATCTAAATTCAGGACTCCAACTCAAAAGGTCCCCCGGGAAACCATCTGACTTGTTTTGCTTCATCTAACTTTAATCTGCAAAAAAGTTTATACAACATTCGCGTATGAGGGTTTTCCTGCAGTGCGTGTAATTATTTATGCGACGTCCTCCTCTTTTTCTACCATGCCCAACCACAAAGATAGAGTTTCGAAAGAAATGGAAACCGTAAATGCAAATTGCTTTCGGTTTATTGGTTAAAAGGGAAACGGAAGGAAGGACAAACACAGACGAACTCCTCGCGTCGTCGTAAATCTAATTCTTACTTATGGCACGTTCCTTTGTGATATCCGGAGGCACGTGTATTTTAAAATTTGGGCTTTATTGCGTTTTAGTGCGGGCACGTTTTCCATTATTTGTTTTCTATTTTTAGTTCAAAAAAGAAAATTTCGTCTTCGACTTATTTATTTATTTGGGATTGGGTGGGCGGAGAACGTCCTATTTTCGATTTAGAATTAGAATTTCGTGACTCCTACACGAAAGATACGAAAAACGAAACAAACAGGGCAAATAATATTACGGTGTATACAAAGAGAAGTATGATAGAACAAAAAAAAAAAAATGAAAATTACGTTTCCTTTTTGTATTAATCCCGTAATACAATTCCATGTCACAATGGGAGCGCCTACGTCCTTCCTGAATATTAGACCATAATTTTAGGACTACTGTGTGTTTAGCGAATGTGGTAATCATTTGATTTATATCATTTAGCCGTTTTCCATTATTACAAAAGCACATCTCATCACGCCAGATATGTTTATCACAAATCACATTAAATGATGCATTGTAATTTAACATGCCTGCTTATATATTACACCCGATTTCATTTGCAGATAATGCGTCATTTTATCGTGTAACATGTTGGCCAGTTAAAAGCAGCAGATTTATAATGCGGTTTATCTCGACCGGGCTGAAATATTTCATGTTAAATCAAGATGTCGCTGTTTAATTGGGGCGATCGAATTCGTTTGTTAAATTATTATAATTGCTAAATGAAAACGTGTGTGTTACACGAGTGATTAATTCAGAGGTGTTTGCTAATAATAAATTAAATAACTTGACGTAGTTTGTGGAATTTAATCTTGTTTGTTTTTTGTGCACGTTTTATAGATTGACAAGATTGACAAAAGGAAAAACTTTACGGAAAAAAATTTTTTTTTTAAAAAAAGTGTGCTCCAGAAACAACAGAAACTTTAATAGAGTTTTTGACTGACCGCTCTAGAGTACTCTGAGAGTATCTCCATCCTCTGTTTTCACATGAGGTTAAAATGAGATGGAGATATTCTGATACCACTCTAAAACACTATAAAGTTTGAGCTACAGTTTGTCTAAAAAAAAAAACTGTTTTGAATATTTGAGGATAAAAATGTATTCTTAAAAAAATTCTATTGTTCGAGGAATTTCAGAAAAAAAAACAAATTTAAATTTTTCGACTACATTCATTGCAACAACAAAAAAAAAATTGTTATTGATTTTATGCAATAGTATTCTGTATAATTATATTCTTCTCGAAAGACCGCAGGAACCCTACTTAAATTTAAGTCGTGAAATACAGAGTGTCTGAAATTTTGTATTTTTGAATTCGATGTAGAAAAGGTCTGAGAAAATTTCGTATTTTTGAATTCGATATAGAAAACAAGGCAAGCAATCTTTTTATTATTTTTTTTTTAAATAAATACATGTTTTATAGATACTAAAAATTTATAACAAATGACAACAAGGCAAGCAATTTTTTTATTATTATTTTTTTTTAAATAAATACATGTTTTATAAATACTAAAAATTTATAACAAATGACAACAAGGCAAGCAATCTTTTTATTATTATTATTTTTTAATAAATACATGTTTTTATAAATTTATAACAAATTTATAAAAAAATATATTCTTGCAAAAAAATTGCAATGACGAGTTCCTTTGTTTGAAAAAGTGTTTTCTACAGTATTAAATTAAAAGGAATGAAATTTTCAGCCACTCTGTATTTAACAAACTCAAGATTGCTTAAATAATTTAAGAAAAATTCTTTGATTGTTATGATAAATGTAAATTTGAAAATTTTTCAAACGCCCTGTAGTCAAAAAACTTAAATTTATGACTGGCTCTTTTTAAACAAGTTTTTGCCCAAAATCAATAATGAAAGCGATTTCTGCAACATAAAATTAAAAAAAAAAAATTTTAGTCAGAATATTCGTGCAAATTTAAATTTGATTTTTATTTCTATAGTTTTTTAACAAGCACTTTTTTTGTCAAGTCGAGCCGTGGACACACTGTATAACAATTCTTTGTTCGTAAAGCAGAAGTTACAGTCAAGGTCAAACCAACGTCTTCTTAGGAACTACAATGTATCACGAAAAACGAAATAAAATTAAAATATTTTCATTTAGTTTAAGGCGCGCCCTCAGGTCAGGGGTTCCTCTTTTGTTTGTTTTAGTCTCCTCTTCTTTTCCTTTAGTTTTTCTTTAGTCTTAATCTCTTCTTTTTTTATTTAGTCTTCTTCTTTTTCTTTAGTCTAAGCATTTTCTTCTTTTTCTTTAGCTTTGGCATCTTCTTCTTTTCCTTTAGTCTTGGCATCTTCTTCTTTTTCTTTAGTCTTGGCATCTTCTTCTTTTTCTTTAGTCTTGGCATATTCTTCTTTTCCTTTAGTCTTGACATATTCTTTTTGTTTTTTAGGCAAAGCCTTTTCTTCTTTTTCTTTAGTCTTAGCTCCACAAGCACTGTCTCGTCCTGTCATTACCGAACCTTTTATTTTGTCCCAAAACTGACGATCTGCTTCTTCTTTCCATCATTCTTTTTCACGAGGCACTTGAAGTTCGTATTCTGAGAATTTTAGTCAAGGGTTTTCCCTTTCTTGATTTATCTCTTCACTTATTAAGCCTCACTCGGTACCACCAGATGTTTATTATTCTTCACCATATCCTTGATCCACCTTGGATCTTCTTTGTTTTGCCTTTTTTTGTTTTTTATACAGTTGTTTTACTTTACCCCAAAATACTGTTGGTTTTTCATTGCTCACGGTGTGCATGGACCACCGCCCATGCCTTTAAGGACTAAGGAGTCTAAGGCTTCCTCTCTTGTTTTACATCTCCACATGCCCCAAACTCTGTCTGAGTCTATCATTAACTTACCCCAAATGCTTCTGTAAAAACGTAGCGGACGGGGGTTGGAAACCCACTTTTCACCCCCGTTTGTCCCCAATTCTTTAAACAGTCCGTCACGATTTTCTTTGTTAGTAGCGTTTCTGGTTTTCAGTGAAAAGCCAGAAATCGATTTTCGAATTCGTTTGCCAAAGGTTGCTCGAATGGCGTTTTGAATGTATTTTCAAAATCGTCGGAAATGCTTCACCTTTTCGCTTGGACTTCGAAATGAAATATTTACTTTCCGAAATATTTTAAATGAAATGACCAAATTTTTAAATTTTCCCAATGTATTTAAAGAAAAAAGTGAAATTCAGTTTACAATACAATTTTTAGAAAAATTTAGAAATAAAAATGTATGTATTTATAAAAGCGTGAAATTTTAGTTTATAGTTTTTAGTTATATAATTATACAAAAAGGATAATATTATTAATTTTGATATGAACAATTTTCTTTTAATTAAGACCGATATTGAGACCGATACTGAAATATTGAATTAGAATTTTGTAAAAAAAAAATTTGAGACCACAAAAAAATACCACTGAAAATGTAACAATGGAAAAAAAATGTTTTGGAAAGAAAGCCGAATATTCAGTACATAAAAAAGCCCGTGATAGAACTAGCCTTTCTTTATATTCAAAAATGAATTTTTGTTTCAACTCATCAACGCTGACTGGAAACTTTTTTGAAACACAGAATTTAAATTTAAAAAATAAAAATAAATAAATCGGTTACAATTACATTGATTACCAAAGACACCATGAAGAGTTATATCTTTATTCGCGAAATTAATAACAAAATAAGGAAACTGACTGCTTGAAAAAATTTGTAAAGTAAAATTTAAGAAGCAGCTGTCATGAGGAGCATGTAATTAGGTGACGAGACTGCACTCGAAGGACCTGGAAGATTAACTTCTTGTCTAACTTCCGCTTTACTTAAGAAGCACTTTCTCCTTCCTAATTCTTACGCAAGTGGAGAATATCGAATGTTGTATTTGTTACGCATAAAAAATCCTCAGTCGTGTGCATAATCAGGAGCAATATTGCAACTTCCACTGGTTCGACTTCCTTCTTCGCTATTGCCTCTCGGGCTGTGTGCACAATTCGAGGAAATTCCGCCTCCGCTACTTGACTCTGACCTTGTACGCGTTATGACACATTGTAATTTTATTTAATCGCAACATAATTTTTATAACATATACTGAATATTCGATCCTTTACACTTCCTTCTCCTCATTTCTTCTCCACGTAACTTTTCTCACTTTTTCTCTCTCTTGCTACACGAAATAGAGGTA
Source organism: Prosopocoilus inquinatus (assembly GCA_036172665.1). NCBI lineage: Eukaryota > Metazoa > Arthropoda > Insecta > Coleoptera > Lucanidae > Prosopocoilus > Prosopocoilus inquinatus. The sequence goes on along the minus strand of CM069871.1, from coordinate 6,660,268 downwards.
GCTCTTTGATTTGGCTAACTCTTCGACATTACTCTACAAGAGTAATTTTTCTGTTTTAATGCAAAAGTCACTAAAAATAATATAATTCGTGAAGTGGAAATTTAACTTGCAGTAATAATTATTTATTGTATTTGTTATTAATTATTTTTAATTATAAAAGTAATAATTTTCTGTATTTTTAATGTACATAGGTGATTCTTTTTTAAATCAGTAACTGTTGTATATCAAACCAAAAATAGAAATTTTATTTTCTGGAATTAGAACAAAAATGGAAAGTTTTAAAAGTTAAAAAATCGCATAATCGCATAATCTCAGTGAATTGTGGAAAAGTATATCACGTTTGCAAAAAAAAAAAATATTTTTATAGCCTTTGGTGTAGGCAACCGCACAAACGACTGTGTGTATTGGATTGCCTATACTAATGCTGCGATTCTAAGCATGATCGTAAGCATCGTAAGGTATCATCGGACCATTTAAATGTATAGGCCGTAAGTACCTTACGAGGTTTACAATCAGTCTTAGAATTGCAGGATTATACTTTTTGTAATTTTTCTGAATAGCATAATTTTACTGTTTTTAATTTTCCTTACATTTTTATCATAAATTCTCTTTTTTTCCATGTTGCTCAGTAAAATATACCTATATTACACCGAAAAGTTTCTCAGCAAACTAAACTTACATGTACTTTTTTTTTCTTCATTTCTTTAATTCGGATTTGCTTGCGAATTGAGCTGGAACTTCAGCTCTTTCGGCTTTGCAGAAACGAAATCGCATCAAATTTTAATTCTATTACTGCTGCAGGCACCGTTTGTTTCATCTCTCAGAAATACATGGGCACTGTTTACCTTCCATAGCTCAGAAAATTAGATAATGTAACTGGTGTATTAATCCGGGTCGTAATTACAGACAAATCCACGGATTTAAGTAACGTGGGTTCCGGAAAGGATACGACATTTATTTGTTGGTTTCACCATCCAATTTAAATCATGCAACAGCACAACTTGAAAAAAAAAAAAGAAAGGACAGAAAGCGTTGAGAGGGAGCAGCCCTTTTATTGCGTTTCGGATTAATACTGGAAGAATGAATTCGCTATATGAAGTTGACTGATTTTTTTGCTTTGTCTTGCTCCAATCGATACCTCCCAATTCTCTTCTAAACCCAACAAGTAAATTTAATTTAAAAAAAATATTTTTACAATTGTCATCGTCATCATTACACTACTGTTTTATTTATTCTTCGAATGGATTTATTTAAAACGTACACAAGTGGAAGTTATTTATTTCAGGTAAATCCCCTGACGTTTTTACGATGTACCCCTGTCGGTCTTCCACGTTGAAATATTTTTTTCCTCTTCTTCTTCTTCTTCTCCTCGGTGGACACACGCACATAAACCGAACTCTATAGAATTTAGGGACTTTTTACAGCTTCGCTGTATCCTGTCTTTAATGGATAGATACGTTTCAGTTCCTTTTGTAAAGAACGAGATTAGCTTGTTTTCGTCGGTGTTACGAGACTTTATGCCTCCTCGTTTTATGCCAATAAATTCCGTAACTGCGACTTCCTCCTTTTATTTCGTCCCGTATTTATTTATTTATTAGTTTATGTGAAATTACGAATGAGAAGTTAACGGGAATAAAATGCTTTAAAAAAGCAAGAGAAACACGTTTGGAGTTGATCTTAACTTGAGATAGTAAAAAAAAACGGAATGTCTTTTTTACTTACTACGGAATTTTTCAATGCATTTCTCTAATAAATAAATCCAAGTTTCATTAATATAGTTTTAAGAGAAAACCATTTTATATCGAGCAGAGAGCAACGATTATTACCAAAAAAATTAGCAGATAAAACAGCGACATCTTACAATCGCTTTTTGCAACAAATTTTAAAAAAAAAAGCGTTTTTAGTAAATAAACTGATAATTTATATAGAAGAGACGATTTCCCCAAAACAATGACAAAATTATAATTTTTAATTTAACCTGAAAACTTCAAAAGCAGTCAGAAGTCAGCTGTAATTTTATTCGACATCGACGCCTTACGTTTACCAATCCAACGCCAACTCCAAACGTGGAAGTTGCTGATGAACGCAAGATATTAATGGATTTATTGCTGCTAACGTTGCTGTTTCTCTTCAAACTAAGAAACTCACAATCAGTGTAACCAAAAGCTGTGTATTATGTCTGCCCCACTGATTCAAGTACGCTGATTGGTTCGTTCAAGAATCGGCGCTGGCCAATCAAGTGATTGTAAAGCTGGTTATCACCTGAAATGCAGCAGTAGACTCCACCTACAACGGCTGCAGAAGAACTAGATTGGCCATTGCCTAATTCTTCTTCAAACCAATCACAGTTTACTAGGGGCGGACCTTTAACTTTGAGGGCCCTGAACTAACACTGTTTGACGGCCTAGCCTACCCAACTAACAAATACGTGGGCTGCAAGATTAAATGAATATCAAATATAATCTGAAAATGCAATCAAAAAGAATTTTCAAAAATTTCCATTATTACCAAATTACTTGTAACAGTGCAAATTATAACTTATTAATCATAATAACATTTCAGAATGTCCAATACACTTAGAATAATTATTTTAAATTACTTCAAATTAAATATTAACACTTTTTAGTTTCTCAATTTTGGAAAAATATATTTTGAGCGTGGCTGTACCCTTGGTTTCCGGTTGTAAACGCGAAGCCAATAATTCAACCATGGACGACGACTGCGGAAGCCTTCAAGTTAAACTATACTTAGAGGGGTTCGTTTTTATACAGGGTCATTCATATTAGGTGGTAGGTTCTATTACATACAACATTCTTACCTATTCTGATCTGATCATCCTGTATATTAAGCTACACTGCCTTTAATTTTCTAAATTCGAATGAGTTTTTTTTTTAAACGTAAATTTATTGCATTTACAGATGAAGTGTGCGCTTTGCAAAATTGGAATTGAGAAGACTGAGTTGTAATAATTTATAATATAATAAATATATAATATAATATAATAATAAATGTACTTATTTTAAAATTATTTTTATACAGCTTTGATGGGTACAAAAAAAATCATAATAAATAAACAAATTTTGGAGGATTTTTTGATTTGGGGTACGAACAATTTTATATAATTTATTTTTTCTTAAATTAATTTAAATTTAATTTTTTGAACGCGACGGGGCACTAGGCTGCAGTCCATAAAGACCATACCTAAAAAAATTCTAGTGATTTATAGAAAAAATCTGCTGTGTACAATATTTTTAGTTTCTTTTTTTCTTACCGTTAATTACGTATCTTATAACGAAAAGTGACGTTCTGGTACTTCAGTCGAAATAGGAAAATATTAAAGAATAGCCTAAACAGCGACATTCTACGATCGCTTTTTGACGTAACATTGCATTAGGAAAATATTAAAAAAATTAAAAAAAAAAATTTGAAGGTCGTAATTTCTAATGACAGGGGAAATTTGAATTTACCGCCGTAAAATCGTCATTACGTTGACAGTTCTGCCACTAGCCGTGACTTTTATCAACGTAACGCGCGGACACAATTCTTAATTCGTTCATTCTAGCCACATTCAAAACGTAAAATACACCATAAACTACGGCGCCAAATTCAAACTGTTTTCTGTCATTTAAAGTCACAGTTTGCTTCTGCTTTTTTTTGAATTGCTTCAAGGGGTGTTAATCCCAAATTATTTCACATAATCGAAAGCAGTTTCTAGGATTTTTTTCGTTAATTTAAAATATAGAAAAGTGAAACTTTAGGACTAGGAAAAATTTTGACGATCTAGGGGAAAATTTATCTTCGACTAAGATAATCTGTCGAAGAAAAAGTTGGCAACACTGCTTGGAACCAACAAGTAGAGACGTTACCCAGAACAGTGGAACTTTGTTTACGTGAGACGTTCACTCAGAAACTCAAACAATTTAAATTCATAACAAAAGAATTAAACTCACCTGAAATTGATGCTCAGCAACCCATCCAATTCATCTCAAGGTCAACTCAATCCTTCTAATGTCAACCTAATTCTACCCAACTCAAGGAAAAAATTCAAAATAAAAGAAAGGTACAAAAATTTGAAATTCAAAACAAAAGATGAAAAGATAATTGAAATTGAGACCAAAACGAGTAAAGCCAACCTAACCTAAAATCTAAAAACGCAAGAAAGACATAAAAAATAGATGTACATGTAAGCGACGGACTGGAACCTTGTTTGCGTGAGAGGTTCGCCCAGAAAGATTTGGCTAAAATCATTTTGTGATTAAGAATTTTACAAAGGGTTTTTACAGATTTCTTCGTTTCATAAGTATAACCTCAAAACCGAAATTCGTTACGTAACATGGGACGGGTATGTGTCATACTAATTTTAATTCACTTTAACATGATTTTGCAAGGAACCCGAAAGACGTTTTTGTGTTAAACCCAAACGCTACTTATTAATAATACCTATAACAATAAGGAGTTATTAAAAAATAAATACCTCTTTATTCGCCTGCATTTATGAAGTAATGTGCTTTTGGTGGATAGATTTAGATTGAGTTGAGTAGGGTTGACCTTGAAACCAATCCGATTTAAATTTTAAATAAACATTTTAATCAATTTCTTTTACTCTAATTCTTTTTGTTTGAGTTGAGTTGACTCGTTGAGCTGAATTCACGATAGGATTGTAAGTTTTGATTTCGCTTTATTGGGTAGAGTGAGATTGAGTTGAGCATGGTTGACCTTCAAAATATTCGTACTTACTTACTTAATTTTAGATAACAAACAATTTCTTATTACAATTTTGTTTGTTTGGTTTGGGTAAAGCTGGGTTGAGTTGATCCGTTGAGCCGACTTGGAGTGTATTAATTAATAACTTTTTTAATATTCTTTTCGGGTAGGGTTGACTTGAACATAATTTCTAATAATCAGCTTTAATTTTTTAATTTTGCGCTTGACTTGACTTAAGCAGATTGGACTTGGATTACAATTGAGCGTATTTTTGGCGTTTGAATTTTTTTTTAAATGGGCGTTTCTAAGTTTTTAATTTTTCTTGAGTTTTAGGGTTTCTTGTTTTAAGTTGAGCTGCGCTTAAACCTAGTTTAGTTTTTTTTTTAAGTTTTTAATCTTTTTTGAGTTGTATTTTTTCTTAGGTTGAGTTGAGTCTGACCTAAATCTAGTTCATTTTATTAGAGTTTTGAGTTTTTTGAGAGGCGTAAATTTTCTTAGGTTGAGTTGAGTTCGGTTCGGTTGGAGAGTATTTTTCAAGTTTTGCGATTCGAGATTAGATTGAGTTGAGTAGGGTTGACCTTAAAAACCAATCTGATTTAAATTTTAAATAATGATTTTAATCAATTTCTTTTACTCTAAATTTTTTGTTTGAGTTGAGTTGAGTCGTTAATAACTTGAACATAATTTCTAATAATCAGTTTTAATTTTTTAATTTTGTACTTGACTTGACTTAGGCAGATTGGGCTTGATTACAGTTGAGCGTATTTTTGGCATTTGAATTTCTTGTTTTAAAATGGGCGTTTCCAAGTTTTTAATTTTTATTAAGTTTTAGGGTTCCTTGATTTAAGTTGAGCTGCGCTTAAACCTGGTTTAGTTTTTTTAAAGTTTTCAAGTCTTTTTTTGAGTTGTATTTTTTCTTCGGTTGAGTAATTTCCTTTACTCTAAATTTTTTTGTTTGAGTTGAGTTGAGTCGTTGAGCTGAACTCACGATTGGATTGTAAATTTTGTTTTTCTCTTTATTGGGTAGAGTGAGATTGAGTTGAGTATGGTTGACCTTCAAAACATTCGTACTTACTTAATTTTAGATAATTAATTTCTTATTTCAATTTTTCTTGTTTGGTTTAGTTCATTTTTTTAGGGTTCTGAACTTCTTAAATTTTCAGCTTTTTGAGAGGCGTAAATTTTCTTAGGTTAAGTTGAGTTGGGTTCGGTTGGAGACAATTTTTCAAAGTTTTGCGATTCGAGTTGTTTGTGAAACATTTGAAACCTTGATGCAATAAACTTTTTTTTAGTATAATTTTTTGTCCTTACATTTCCTTCCTCTTGGCCTCTTTTTTTCCTGACTCTTTGAATTTCGTTTGTTAGGACTCATTTTTTTTACTATAAGCTTATAAATATCTGCCTATGTACATTGTAAGATCTTTTATATTTTACTCCTGAATAAAAAAAAATGTAGCATTCGATTTAATATTTTTTTAGAATTTACTCTGACCATTTAGTATGGCTTTCTTGATTTCGCTTCTAGAATCTTAGCGATTCTTCTTTGCGAAGTCTTTGCTTCATTTCTAATACCCATTCTGACCTTTTTGCTCCTTTTATTTATTTATTTATTTTTTGTCGGCTTTTCTGTATATCCTTCTTTATTTAATTTTTTTTAAATCGTTTTTGATCTTAGCCATCATCATTTCTTGTCTGATTGGCTTCGTTAAGTACATTCTGGTTCATTCAGTCCAGAAAAATCTTATTACTCCCCCCCCTCAAGAAGTTTGTTTAATCAGTTTTGCTGTCTAAGGAACAAATAGGAGGTTGGGAAAAGGAGACGGCAAATGAAAGCCAAGTACACTTTGCTTTCTTAATTCTGCTTCCAAAGTCTTACCGTTTCCTCTTGTGAAGTCCTTGCCTTATTTCTAATGTCCAGTTTTTAGACCTTTTGACTTTTTTTATTGCTTTTTTCCTCGACCTTTCTGTACATCCTTCTTTATTCATTTTTTATCACTTCTGATGTCATCCGTCACCATTTCTTGTCTACATGGCTTCGTTAAGTACATTCTGTTCCATTCAGTCCAGAAAAATCTCATTCAAGATCTTACTTCAATCAATTTTGCCATCCCAGGAGCGAGTGGGAGGTTGAGGAAAGGGGGCAGCAAATGAAAGTTAAATACATTTTTTTTTCTTAATTTTGCCTTACCAATTCCCCTTCTGAAGTTCTTGCTTTATTTCTAACACAAGTCCTTGGGTCTTTTGCTTCTTTTTATTGCCTTTTCTCCTCCGCTTTCTGTAAGCATATCTTACTTTATTGAATTTTTATTTCTAGTAACAGACAACATTTCTTGTCTCATAGCTTCGTTAAGTACCGTCGTATTCCATTCAGTACAAAAAAGTCTTATTTGCTGTCTAAGGAACGAATGGGAGGTTGGGAAAAGGAGGCGGCAAATGAAAGCCAAGTACACTTTGCTTTCTTAATTCTGCTTCCAAAGTCTTACCAGTTCCTCTTGTGAAGTCCTTGCCTTATTTCTAATGTCCAGTTTTTAGACCTTTTGACTTTTCTTATGGCTTTTTTCCTCGGCCTTTCTGTACATCCTTCTTTATTCATTTTTTATCACTTCTGATGCCATCCGTCGCCATTTCTTGTTTACATGGCTTCGTTAAGTACATTCTGTTCCATTCAATCCAGAAAAATCTCATTCAAGATCTTATTTCAATCAATTTAGCCATCTCAGAAGCGAGTGGGAGGTTGAGGAAAGGGGGCAGCAAATGAAGTTAAATACATTTTTTTTTTCTTAATTTTGCCTTACCAATTCCCCTTGTGAAGTTCTTGCTTTATTTCTAACACAAGTCTTTGGGTCTTTTGCTTCTTTTTCTTGCCTTTTTTCCTCCGCTTTCTGTAAGTATATCTTACTTTATTGAATTTTTATTTCTAGTAACAGCCAACATTTCTTGTCTCATAGCTTCGTTAAGTACCGTCGTATTCCATTCAGTCAAAAAAAATCTTATTTGCTGTCTAAGGAATGAATGGGAGGTTGGGAAAAGAAGGCGGCAAATGAAAGCCCAGTACACTTTGCTTTCTTAATTCTGCTTCCAAAGTCTTACCAGTTCCTCTTGTGAAGTCCTTGCCTTATTTCTAAAGTCCAGTTTTGAAACCTTTTGACTTTTTTTATTGCTTTTTTTTCTCGATCTTTCTGTACATCCTTCTTTATTCAGTTTTTTATCACTTCTGATGCCATCCGTCACCATTTCTTGTTTACATGGCTTCGTTAAGTATATTCTGTTCCATTCAATCCAGAAAAATCTCATTCAAGATCTTATTTCAATAAATTTTGCCGTCCCAGAAGCGAGTGGGAGGTTGAGGAAAGGGGGCAGCAAATGAAAGTTAAATACATTTTTTTTTCTTAATTTTGCCTTACCAATTCCCCTTGTGAAGTTCTTGCTTTATTTCTAACACAAGTCCTTGGGTCTTTTGCTTCTTTTTATTGCCTTTTCTCCTCCGCTTTCTGTAAGTATATCTTACTTTATTGAATTTTTATTTCTAGTAACAGACAACATTTCTTGTCTCATAGCTTCGTTAAGTACCGTCGTATTCCATTCAGTCAAAAAAAATCTTATTTGCTGTCTAAGGAATGAATGGGAGGTTGGGAAAAGGAGGCGGCAAATGAAAGCCAAGTACACTTTGCTTTCTTAATTCTGCTTCCAAAGTCTTACCAGTTCCTCTTGTGAAGTCCTTGCCTTATTTCTAATGTCCAGTTTTTAGACCTTTTGATTTTACTTATGGCTTTTTTCATCGGCCTTTCTGTACATCCTTCTTTATTCATTTTTTATCACTTCTGATGCCATCCGTCACCATTTCTTATCTGCATGGCTTCGTTAAGTACATTCTGTTCCATTCAATCCAGAAAAATCTCATTCAAGATCTTATTTCAATCAATTTTGCCATCCCAGGAGCGAATGGGAGATTGAGGAAAGCGGGCAGCAAATGAAAGTCAAATACATTTTTTTTCTCTTAATTTTGCCTTACCAATTCCCCTTGTGAAGTCCTTGCTTTATTTCTAACACAAGTCTTTGGATTTGTTGCCTCTTTTTATTGCCTTATTTTTTTCCTCCGCTTTTCTGCATATCTTACTTTATTGAATTTTTATTATTTTTTGTAACAGCCAACATTTCTTGTCTCATAACTTCGTCGTTAAGTACCGTCGTATTCCATTCAGTCCAAAAAAAACTTAATACCCCCCAAAAGGAACTCTTTTTTTACATAACCATCTAAATGGAACCAGGCTTCATTCAAGAAATTGATCGTTATCGGCTTCCCCCTATTGAAATCATCTTTAGTTCATTTAGTGATAGAGATAGAGGGTAACGTTTCATTTTCTTTCTTCATTTTATATTAGAAGAGATCTAAATTCTGTGGGAGCATGACATTATTTTATTATTGAAACTGAACCGTGGTATATTCCATCTCTTTTCCGCTACTTCCTTCGTGTAAATAAAAAAATTGGGAGAATTTGACCTTGACATTCTCTGCAATTAATTAATCGGGATGTTACAGAAAGAATTTGATTATTTTATTTTTTCAAAATATAATTTTTGTGCTCCAATTTAATTATTTCATTAATCTATCATCCAATTGGAATAATTAAATTGAAGACTTTTATAGAAAAAAGGTTTAATATAAAATAAAAAAATAAGTAAATCAGCTGCTTTATTTGAATTTGCTTCGAATTTTCATACATAGAAGTAAATAAATACTCCTAATATATAAGCAGTCTTGACTTTATCATCCTGTGTAGTGTTGTACCTTGGAAATAATATCTTATTTTTTTGTTCTCGGTCTGTCTAGTTATTCCGGATTAAACCTCTACCAGTTTTAGTAAGTACCCACTATCTGGTTCTGGTGTGATGTGCTTACTTAGTTTAGTTGTTCTAGTTTGAGTTAGATTTTATGTAGTGTAATCGATTTTTCTTCTTGTAGTTTACTTAGAATTATCTTCCTATCACGAAAAAAAAAACAATTCAATTCGATACATTAATAATTAATCGACGATGTTCAGTCATTAAAGTCCTAAGCTGTTACGATCGGATGTAATTTAACGAATTTAGGCAAGCAAAGCCGCAATTGATGTTCATCGGAGCTAATATTTGCTGAAGACTTATAAGATAAATGGAACTAGTTATAGAGCAGCTGGGGCTTCCCTTGCACCTATTCATCCTAAAATGCAATTATGTAGTACAGCTCAATACGAATTAAGCATCTGATTGAAATGCTTGGCCAACAAAGTCGTTTCTCATTTGAATTTCGTGCATTGTATATCGTGAGGAAAATCGGCGAGGAAACAAGCAATTAACCTAATTAGCATTAGCTGGCGACGTCTATGTTTTAGGTTGTTACACGATTATATCCAGATGTTACATTTACACATATTGTTTTGTGTTCTTTTTGCTTTTCTTTATCATCCAACATGAGACTGTAATTCTGCTTGGCTAATTCATATTATTGCAATTTGGTAAAATTGTATTTTTCATTTAAGTATACCATCAGTTTTTTTTTATAACTATAGGGTGTATACTTTTATTAAAAACATGTGTAAAATTGTTTTACTGCACTCTATAGGCAACCAACTATACATATTCAATGCGCTGACATGTTTTTTTATAAAAGTATACACCGTTGCTATGTATATTTATATAAAAAAAAAGAAACGCATGGTACAAGAAAAAATACCTAATGTAAATGAGGGTTGGTTTGGGTTGGGTTGGAAAATTTCCTTTGATTTTTACAATGAAAATCTATACTTGGCGTAATTAAGGGTTAAAATAAACGGACCACTTAGACTGAGCTAGGCTTTGTCCTTTAGCTTTCATTTAATAATTTAAGCTGCAAAGCCAGCGTGCTTAGCAATCATTTATTATATAAATACACGGAGATCTGCAATGATAATTGCTAATGTCAGTGGTGGAAACTGCAGAAATTCATGCTGCACAATATGTAGATAAATACAGTTTAATTAATCTTGCTTTCAGCCAATTGCACAAACTCCGTGAACTACGTCTCCGAAGTTAGGGTAATCGCATTTGAATGTGGCGCCCAACTCTGCACAGATTTGTGCCGGAAATTGGTCAATACTCTGATTATACTTGACTTACTCAGATGACCAGAAGAAGAAAGTATAGGCCGTTATTTATCTATATGCAAACATGCTATAATTGTATTAAGTGGTACGGGTTGGGATAATCGCTTGTTAATGAGTTTATTTATATTCGGCTTCTGATAAGAGACGACCTTTCCGAATTAATCGCCCTTATCCATTATTCCATAAATATTTCAGAAGTGAGGAAAATAAACTGTTCGTTTTCCCTGCTGAAATTAATAATAATACCCTCGCCCCTTCCACTTCCACACGAAGCTCATCATTCCATAAAGGGCTCACCCCATATTTATTATTTAATTTCAGATATTCGTGAGGGCTCAGTTCGATTACGATCCCTTAGAGGACGACCTTATTCCCTGCGCTCAGGCTGGCATAGCTTTCAAAACCGGTGATATACTGCAGGTGAGTAGTAACAACCCACCCACCCCCTTCGCGTATTACCTAATAAAACACGACGCCACTTACGCACACGTAAAATAAACAGGGCTGGCGTAAGCAAGTTTATTTGCTCGTAATTAAGCGCCGCCGGCGAAATATTATGTATTCAGATGGAAGTAAACACGCACGTATTTGCAGATAATCAGCAAGGACGACCATCACTGGTGGCAAGCACGGAAAGATAATTCGGCCGGCTCAGCAGGATTGATACCATCTCCGGAATTGCAGGAGTGGCGGGCCGCCTGTGCCGCCATGGAAAAAACAAAACAGGAACAAGGTACACAATCGATTATCACTTTACTTATCAAAAGGTCTTTTGACATATTTTACACTTAAAAAAATATAATCCACAACAATGTTTTGGTATGTCCAAAAATGGCCAGGAGATTCCTTCTCATAAGTATTTTCTACTATTGACGGCGAGAAGCGAGGAAGAGGGGTTTTAAATAAAAAGATGCGTTTGGTCATCATCGTCTACAATTCGTTTGGATTTGGTACGTTTGATGGTAAAACCCTTGGACCTTTTGAATCTTCCAGGAATCCGCTCCAAAAAGTCCTTTGAATAATTTAAATGCACTAATTTGGTCGTCAAATTTCCATCTATATCTCCCTTCTGCAGTTCAGAAAAATTTTGGGGGAAGAAACACTCTATTTTCCCCCTTTCTTCTCTCCTGATATCCTGGTCGCTTGGTTCAAGCCAAAACAAGACACCCAATCGATTAAGTAATGCCTTACCTACGAAGAGGTCTTTGTTTATTTTTTGTATATTTAGCACGCCCAAAAATGAGTAGGACATTCCTTCTTATAAGTATTTTCTGCTATTGACAACGAGAAGTGTGGAAGAGGAATTGTAAATAAAAAGATCCATTTGGTCACCTTCGTCTACAACTCGCTTGGACTTAGTACGTTTAATGGTAAAACCCTTGGGCCTTTTGAATCTTCTAAAAATCGGCTTCAAAAAGTCAGTCTCCTTTAAATAATGCACTAGTTTGGGCGCCACGTTTCCATCTATGTCTTCCTTTCGCAGATCATAAAACATTTGGGGGAAGCAACATTCTATTTTTCCCCACTTCTTTATCTCCTGATGTCATGGTCGTTTGGTTCAAGCCGAAACAAGATACGCAATCGATAGTTGCCTTTCTTATCAAAAAGACTTTTTGATTATTTTTTTTTACAAATTTTGCACTTTAGAAAAAATACCAGTTAGAAATAGTCCACGTTTTTTTAGCATGATCAAAAATAGGCAGAGCATTCCTTCTTATAAGTATCGTTTGCTATTGACGACGAGAAACGAGGAAGAGGGATTTTTAATAAAAAGATGCGTTTGATCATAATCATCTACAATTCGTTTTGACTCGGTACGTTTAATGGGAAAACCCTTAGAACCTCTGAATCTTCTCCAAATCCGCTCCAAAACGTTACGCGTTTCCTTTAGATAATGCGCGCTAATTTGGTCAGTCGGCAAATTTCCATCCACATCCTGTAGACCACATAATGTTTGGAGGCAGCAACATTCGTTCTTTCTTCCCCCAAAAAGGAAAAAAAAAACTTCTTTCCTTCTGATGTCTTGGTTGCTTGCGGTTCATTCAAACCAAAACAAAGTACACAATCGATATTGCTGTCTTACTTATCAAGAGGTAATTGATTGTTTTTGACATACATATTTTGCACACTTAAAAATAAGTTACTAAAAATGGTCCACGATTTTCTGACGCGACCAAAATCGGCCAGGGCCTTCCTTCTTATCATTTTCTGTCGATGACGAGAAGTTAGTTAGACAAAGCAGTTTTAAATAAAAAGAGGAGACTCCATAATGCGCTTAGTCACCATGATATGCACTTCACTTTGACTTTTGATAGTGAAATCCTTGAGGCTTCAATCTACTAGGAATCTTTTCCAAGAAGTTAAGGTTTCCACTAATTTGGTCACCAAATTTCCATCCATATCACATTTCTGCAGACCAACCACGTAAGGTTTGGAGGAAAACTTCTTTCTCTTCTGGTATCATAGTTGCTTGATTCAAGCTAAGACTTAGATTGCATTGCTAGTCAATTTTGAAAAAGATTCTTCGAATCTTTTTTTCACATCTTGTCTAATAAGAGTAGCAAAATGGTAAGGTGATATCACTATAGTGGAATTAAGTCGCCTTCTATTGGTATTTCCGAGTAATCGGAAGCGTCGAAGCGAAACTAAAAGATTTGCAAAAAAGGGTTTTAAACATCCGGCGGCCAAAAAAAAAGAAGAGCAAAGCGACTATCGTTATGTAACCACCAAAATGTTATGGTTTAAACCATGGTCGTAATTAACTCTCCTGTGTTATTGTCATTTGCATTCCTCCAGTCAAATCTCATTTCCAAATTATTTTCCAACAGTCACTTAAAGCCCTGAGCGCTATAAGATTTTTCCCCCTGATTTGATGTACCTTCCCTATTTTGTACCTTCAAGTTCATTTGCCCGTTCGAACCATCTCTTTCTGGACGTTTCTGACTGCCTTCCTCCACTCATCATACTTTCTTTAGTAACAAAATAGTAGGGAGATAACCCAAAACTAGGATTAAAAAGCCTGACACGGCCAGAGGAAAAAAAAGACAGGGATAAAGCAACTGTCCAAACTTTATGAAAATCCACCAAAATGTTACGGTTTAAGCCAAACTAGTAATGATGACTTTGCTTTTGAGGTTTAGATAAACGCGGTATTTTTCCAAGACTTCCAGTTTATGTCGGCCGCGATGGTACCACGTTGTAGTACGAACTCGCTGTGCCATCACCATTTTCGTCCAATCAATCACATTTCAACTTATTTTCCAACAGTCACCTAAATGCAGAACTTTGAAGTCCAAAGCAATAAGTTTTTCCCCAATTTCGAATATTCTCTTCCCAATTTTCAACCTTCAATTCTGTGTGCTGCTTCGAGGTCTCTATCCCTCCAAGCACCTTCTTCCACAGATCGTGCTCTCTTTGCCTTGCTTACTGGTACGCTTTTAATTTGGCCTAGCCACTACACGGGTATTCTTCCTCTGGGACTTAATAAATCATCTGGTCATCTGGTATTTAAAGTCCAAATGCAATTTGTAGTTCCTTTTACTGTCTTTTAAGGCTTAGAATTGACTTTAAGGTCTCAAGTCTTTTCTTTCTGGGTGTTTCTGACTTAATAAATGATCTGGCCGTCTTGTATTTAAAGTCCAAATGCAATTTGGAGTTATTCGCACCTTGTTTAAGACTTAGAATTGACTTTAAAGCCGTAGGTCTTTTATTTTTAGGTGCTTCTCACTAGCTCTTGCCTGTTGGTTAAATTTTTAAGAAGTCTCTTTGCCTTGTTTTGCTTTCGGTAGACTCTGAACATGGCCCAGCTTTTGATCCAAGATCAAATAATAAACGGAAGTACTTGATTTCGAACCTATTTGCTGATTCTTCAGTTTGGATTTATTCTTATGGTACGTTTTCAATGTGATCCACCCAGAGTTTGGATCCGAGACATCGTCGGTACTACGACTCACATTCGTGAATCACATTATCACATTCGTTACTTATGCGTGGTGTTGACGACCTAACAAGCAGTTCACAATTTGGAATTCTGACCTTTTGCTCCATCCATAACGTTTTTCAATCTAATAAGGATGGTAGAGGTGCCTCCTTTGCTACGAAAGATATAAAAAAAATTGTCACTTTATTGACAATGATTTGAAAAGAGGAATAGAAAATAATTTGCTTTTCCTTAAGATGATTGAGGTTTTGGATTTCGATCTAATTTTCCAATCTAATCTTCAGTTTGGACTTATTTTTTGGAAGGCTCCCAAGTAGGCCTATGTACTGTTCCAACGGTCCAAAATTTCGATTTGGAAGATTGTTTTTTTTTTTTGCTTCAGCCTTAAAGTTTCTCAATGCAATAAGAATGGTATGGGTTGTTCATAAGATCTTAAAAGATATATAACTTTAACGGCGATAATTTGACAAGAAAAGTTGAAAATAACTTGATTTCGATCCATTTTCCCTGCTTTGAAAAGAAGAATAGAAAATAATTTAATTTTCCTTAAGACGATTTAGCTTTTGGATTTCGATCCAGTTTCCAATCTAATCTTCAATTTAGGCTTATTTTTTGGAAGCCCCCTCCCCCCTAGATATTACTCCGAGACATAAGAAACGGTCCAGAATTTAGGTTCTGGTCTTTTGCTTCATCCTTTTTAAAGTTTCTCAATGCAATAGAAATGGTAGAAACGACTTCTTTGTTCATATTATCTTAAAATATAATCCAACTTTATCGGCTTTGACAAGAAGAGATTTTATTTCGAATTCCATTTTTTCCAATTTCCATTTTCAGTTTTACCTGTAGAGACGCCTTCTTCGATTGGCCATAAGAGTTGTGTTTTAATTGAATAAAGAAAAAAATTAAATCTACTCTTCCTGACCAGTATTTGAATAGAAATGGCATTTATTTTTCTTTTTTTATGTAATGGAAGGTCAAGGGCAATTTCAGACAGAGACAGTTTACAATTATTATAATGTAATTTTGTAGAAGTATCATTTAAATAAATAGACTTCAGTAATTACATCATCAGTGCATGTTGCGGTTGCATTAATTTTTTCCGACGATAAAGCTCTACTACTCTCCATATGGAGATTTGGACAGTTGGATATTTGGGGATAGCTCTCATTGGCTTTAAAGTTACTGGTTATCGTTGATTACGTCGTAATGAAAACCAATAGCGGCAATGTCCAAATACCCAATCTTCCAAGCAGGAAAAGCAGCTTAACAATTTCTGATTTACAAATTTATTTTGCTTAAACTTGCTTTCTTGAAGAACCCAACTCTTTTTGGAATTAATTTCGAATTAAAACACATAGTATTTCCAGCAGTTCATAAAAGGTATTGTTTTTGATAACACGCTGTGTTTTGCATGATATATCCGCAAGGGAATATCGAAACGTTCCTGTGTACTTACTGTTTTGTATTATTATTGTTATTATTATTATTAATATACGTAATGAAATTTGTGCACGCACGACTAAAATGTACTTTTTTTTTGTTGTACACTGTCATGTCACATACACAAACGTACTACCATTAGAACAAGTAACAAGTAACATTCGTGTGTGACCTGTATTTCTGTTGAATGCCAGACGTGGAAAAAGGATGTTCTTCTCATGCAAATGGTTGTGATGGTTCAACAGGTATATGGCTTGATTACATAGAGTAAATAAAAATAGAGGCAGCATGTCTACTTCCGTGTACATTTCATCCGTATACGTTTGTTTTTGTTTAGATTTGACTGTGTAGTTGTGCAGTTAATTAATCGCTAATGCTGAATCGGTTTTTCTCCTGTAACCTTGCCCCCCCTGGTAGACGGTTATTTTTGTGATCTGCTGGGAAAACATCTTTCAAAATGATAATTCGAACAAACTCTGCCAATCATTTGTACAATTTGGAAACAGATTTGTGTCTCGTAGAAGAAACGAAAGACAGTTGACAGTTGACATGTAATACAAATTGGTTTCCGCATTGTATACAACAAGTACAATTGTAAACAGTTTTTATTATTTCATAGCTTACGATTTAAACAATTTGCATTTACGTTAAGAACTATTTGAAATAACCAGTTTTTTTTTTTTAACTTTGCAAAATAATTATTCAGTTGTACGCAATTGATTTTCACCGGATGATTCGGGAACTAAATAATTATTAATACGCAATTGTACTGCATTGAAATAGTCGCATGAATGTCGGCGAATTTTTTATGTGCGCTCCACAAAAATAATTTAATTTGAATATTTATTAGTTTAATAAAAGCGTTGCGTTGTATTTTGTATGTGGCATACAAAATAAAAACGGGGGGGTAACACATTCGTTATGCTTTCGCGTAATGCGTTTAATGTATGGAGAATTATGTCATCACCGTTGGCGTAATGAAGTTAAATATAACGCGTTAGTGTCACTCTCTGGTTGGCTTAATATGTGGCTTTAGCCTATTTCGTTTTTAGTTTCGATTTGTGATATATTTTTTTTTCTTTCTTTAGCAGCCCAAAACTACTCTGGCCCTTCTTTTATTTTTTTTTTTTTTGAACGCTATATTTCACTGAACCGTAATAAATTCGATTTTTCGCATCGCCGACGTTTTTCATTCATTCAAATACATTCGTATTGATTGAGCGTGCAATTTAGAGAAGAGCGACGAATGTAACAAATTTTTCATTTTTAATATCCGGCTCAACGACGTAAGTTAGATTGGTGTAGTTCGAAAGCCGGCTCGTATTTTTATAGCCAACGGTTACATTGGAAAATCCGAGTATTAAAAGTTTCGAAATCAAGAACACTTTAAAAGCGATCGTTCAACGAAAATCGACGGCGGATTTGCCGAGTAAATACAAACGAAGAAATGGTTTTCAGAGTGAAATACACTTAGAGAACTATGTTACTGAGTTTTGAACTTTGATTTTGAAGTACTATAGGCAACCCATCAATCAAATCGGAAATAACCATAACGTACTTCCATAATGTACTGAAAGCATGTAAGTAGAATGGGTTGCCTAACTTCCAGTTTTAAAGATTTACGTTTTAGAATAGGCACCCTGTGTAAAGAAAGGAAATCCAAAATACTCTCGCCCTGGACCATTATGAAAAGCGAAAATTATTTTAAATAATTAATTGTGTACCAATTTACGATTTGTAGTCTATAAGCTCTTTTATCTAAAATTGTATTTGTAGTACCTACGAGCTTTAGAAATAAACCGCGTCGCTAAATAAACAGCTCGTCTACATCAAGCCAGTTCATTAAAACTTGCTTTTGTTTGAAGTTCTTTATGTAAACTATCCCTCTCCTTCATTATTTTCACCGCCGAATAAACACGAGTGAAATTATTAGAGCTATTACGAACACGCGATAGCTTGTTTTTTGTTTTTCGTAATTCCTCGTTCTGTTCTGGAAGTAATTTTTAATTCGATGTTTCATCCCCCCTTCGTAGGGCGGCGAATTATTTTCGTCCGTTCGTCCGGGGAATAACTGACGTGAAGCAAATGAAAATCGCGTTAAAATCTAGCTAATAATAAAGAGGTTTGTTAACTTTTTTGACGTGTGCCAATTGAAAGCCGATTTGTTTCCAACTCCGTGAAATATCGAATTAAAAGTTTAATTTACGACCCGGTACTACTTCTGACACGTCACGTCTTCTAAACCTAACTCTCTCATTAGCGCCAACCTTTACAGAAATTTTTCTTGAAACATCTTGCCTTGAGAAGCATTTATGAGGTTGGTAAGATACAAGAGGCTTTCGTATTTTCCAGTAATTTAATAATAATGCTTTCTCAAAATGTATGGAATTTTCTATTGGTATCATCAAACCCCGGCGAAACGTAGGTTGAAAGGTATTAGTGATGTAAAAATTTCATGAAACATAATTTTTTCGAAATATTTCGTAAAATGTTTCAACTTCAATGAAATGTATTGTAATCTCATTTTTTTATTGTCATTAATTATTAAAATTTCAATATTGACGTTCTACATACATTTCGACTTTCATGTTCCGTGCACGGTGAAAGCAGAAATGTGATCGAAAACGAAGCCAACTCTTCGAATTCAACAAGAATCGAATTTTTTCATGCGTAAATTTTGTTCTATTTGTCAATTGTTTATTTGTCTACCTATCAAAAAAAAAAAAAAATCTGTCGCCTACTTATAAATTAACCTACAATCTGTTGTCAAATAATTCTACCGATTTCCGCCGATTTCCAATAAATAGTGAACGGAATCACATATTTTGACGTCATCAATAAGAGTTTGGTTTGCATAGAAAATTATTTTTATTACGTTTTTACTTTTCCTGCGTAATGCTTTCGTTAATAATCCGGCGAGGGGGGGGGGGCTACGATTGGTTTGCAGCAGTTCTTCATAACGAAGCCGCACGTATTGCCAACTCACCCAAGTTTCAAATTCGATTTTTTTGTAGAAAAAATTTGCATTTTGTCGTTAAAGTTAAAAATCGTATTATCCAGTTTTGACGCATAATAATAGTTAGTTCTTAGTTATAAATTAAACTAAAAACTAAAAACCTGTCAAAAGAGCATGATTAATAAAAAAACAGCGAGATTCTTGAATTAATTTGTTTCCAATTTATTACTGTTTTGTTTTTGTTTTCTTTTTTTTTTTTGAACATAATGTGATGTTTTTTTATCGATTATCGAGAACATCTCTCAGCAGTTTTGAATTCTACGATCGTCATTTGTTTTCTGTCTCTTCTTTTCTCGTTGGAGTTATCTATTATCTTTCTTTTCAATTTCCGTTCCCATTACATTTGTTTTTGTTGCTTTGGTATTATGATTATGATTCGTCTTTCTTTATGAGATCTTTTTTTTGTAAATTTCGAACTACTGTCAAGTCTTGAACCTATAATGTTTTTTTTAATGTAATAATTGTCATTAGGAATTTTTATTTTGCTTTTTCTCTACTGTTAAAAAATTCTTCATGTATTTTTTTTCAATTTTTATTTGTTTGCTACTTTTCTTAAATTATTTTATAATTTCTTTAGAAATGTTATCTTTTCCCGTTTTGATAGCGTTTCTCGATTATAAAAAAGTTTTTTAACTTTTTGTTTGTTTCTAATAGTGTACCTTTTCTTTGTCTTGTATTTTTTTTTCTGTCAATTTGTTTCGATTGTCTCTTTTTTCTTATCGTAATCCACCAATTTCTTTTTGAATATTTGCTACTAACTTTTTAAAGCGACACATTTTGAGTTTTATCACGCACATGTAAAAAAAAAGGGAAAGAAACTCATCTCCATTTTCAAAATCCACCGCGAACAACCCCCAAGCCGCTACAAAAATAACAATATGGTTGGTTGGCAACATTGCCGCAGAGCTGCAGTGTAACAAGCGCTGTCTAATGATGATGTTAAAATATGTGTTTCCGAACTCTACTAATAAATCATTTTCCACAATACGAAAAAATTTAAAGAATCGTGTATATTTTTTTGATATTTTCTCGATTTTTTGAATTCAGCTGTGTGTGTGTGTTACGGGCAGTTTATGTTCATCGCGACCGTTCTCATATTTATTTTATTTCACCATTCAAGTTCAAATCATGCGCGGACGCGCAGGCACTTTCTGCGCGGCAAATTTAAAATAAATTCCATGACATTTCTGAATGCTACGAAATATTTCAATGAAATGAAATTCATGTGAAATATTTCACTTGCTTTACAACACTAGTAAATATACGTATAAATATATGCTGAAGTAGTCATGGTCGTAAAAAGTACGAATTTTTAACGCGTCTGCGCTGTAGGAGAAAAAGAACAAACCAATCGAAGCCTGAGTAAGTCTGTGCTACACGCAATGACCACTACAGTTTTGGTCGACTGGATACAAAAAAAATTGTTTATGTAACCGAAAACGTGCCAAATACACACGCGTTCATTTTACAGCGACGGCGCGGTATAATTGGCATGAATGAAATGCATTTATTATACCAGTCTTAAAAAAAAATACATTAAAGAGTTATAACGTTTTCATAATTATTAATTCGGAAGAAACCATAAACGCAATTCTATTAGGAACTAAAAAAACAAAATGTAACTAAAACAGACGCTTCCTTCTGATGCGACGAGTGCGGGATGCAGAGTGCCTCGCACGTATAACGGAGATTTTGAAACCTGCGTCGCTGTTTTTTTTTTAACAGATATCCTACAAATCGCCGGGCTTTAGTCATCGCGTAGCAACATGCGGGCTGTAAGTCTATTTCATCGGAATACGAAAATGATGTATGATTTGTACCTCATCAAATTCATCCCGAAATCAAAGGAGAATCAGATGTTTGATGTTTCCGTAGACAGAGAAGATAAAGTAGCAATAATAATAGGAGTAATAAAATAAAACAAATCTGAAAGAGAAAGATGATCTTGAGCTTTTTAAGAAATTTGTGAGGGATGAAATAATTCTGACTACACACACCAAAAACAATCAATTTCGAGTTCCAGAACAAGAATGAACGCGAGCCGAATGGACTCAGGCTGGCAACTGATTCGCTTCGATGACATAAACAAGAACCAACGGAAAATTCGACAAAAAAATCCTTTTTAAGTATTCAATATTTCCCCAGAATTGCCCAATTTAAAATATGAGGTTAAATGTAAACCTACGATTACAATTACCTTCACAAAACTTAAAAAAAAATTAATTAAATAATACTTAGGGTAACTTTTATAAATATTGTATAAAAATGTAATCTGAAATTATACAAAATTATTTTACGGCATCAGCTTGCTGCCACTTTTTGCAATTACGTTAAGTCCTAGTCACTTATCGATCATTGGTGGCAAATCGCGCTGAGAAGTCAATCAGCTAGTCTCTGAAGAAGATGGGTGTGGGTTAAAACATTAAGCGCGCCAGGAAGTAACTCCAGCTGATGTTTGCGCACTTTGGAACCAAACCCCGAGGACCTACAGCGTACGTTGATAACCGAAAAACTTCCAGGAAAATTGCGAATTATCATTCGTTCGTCCAAGATAACTTTTGAAACGTATCAAAATACCATACGTACTTAATGATAAATAAATTTAGGCAGACACTTATGTTGAACAAATATGTACGTGCTCAAAATCACCTAAATACTTCAAAGCCGATTGACGGTTCAATAATTCCATGCGATAAAAGTAACTTAAACAGCGACAGATTTCAAATAGGCTCAGTACTGACTTTCGCAGAGTCGTAAAAACTTAACTCAAATTTCTTAAATTAGGCTTGACTTAAAGGCCACGAGGCAGACGTTAAACCAATACACAAAAATGTGCCCAAAAATATTTACGTAAAAGTAAAACGCATTAATCAAGAAATAGGTGTAGGTGAGTTACTGTTTAAGTTTCGGTTGATTGTTGTGGAGCTGCCTGACGGTCGTAACCGAATATCAACGGTGAAGCGCCGCCACTCGTGAAAACGTTAAACTTCGGTCAATGTTTAATTAATTCGATACGATAAAAGTAACTTAAACAGCGACAGATTTCAAATAGGTTCAGTACTGACCTTTACAGAGTCGTGAAAACCTTAACTCAAATTTCTTAAATTAGGCTTGACTTAAAGGCCACGAGGCAGACGTTAAACCAATACACAAAAATGTGCCCAAAAATATTTACGTAAAAATAAAACGCATTAATCAAGAAATAGGTGTAGGCGAGTTACTGTTTAAGATTCGGTTGATTGTTGTGGGGCTGCCTGACGGTCGTAACCGCGAAGCGCCGCCACTCGTGAAAACGTTAAACTTCGGTCAATGTTTAATTAATTCGATACGATAAAAGTAACTTAAACAGCGACAGATTTCAAATAGGTTCAGTACTGACCTTTACAGAGTCGTGAAAACCTTAACTCAAATTTCTTAAATTAGGCTTGACTTAAAGGCCACGAGGCAGACGTTAAACTAATACACAAAAATGTGCCCAAAAATATTTACGTAAAAATACAACGCATTAATTAAGTAATAAGCGTAGGTACGTTACTATTTAAATTTCGGCTGATTGTTGTGGGGCTGCCTGACTGTCATAACGGTGAAGCGCCGCCACTCGTGAAAACGTTAGACTTCGGTCAATACTATCGTACCAACTATCGTACATCAATGGCCTTTGGACAAGTACGTCTCGTCGGCGTCGTTCAATTAGGGGTGACCTCGAAGAAAGGGATTTGAATAAACCATAGGACGAGAGATATCACTACAATAGATTGAAATCGCCAACATTGACGAAATTGAAAAGTATAAATTATAAGAAATTTTTTTTTTCTACAAATAAAGCAAAGAAAACGCCCAAAAAAGTTAATTGTTTGCAAATATTCATAGATTTAACGACTTTTTGCCTTCCTAACTTGGCAGCACTGCTGACCAATACAAATTTGCGAAATGCTAAATATCATCAGGGTAGCCACTCTTCTAAATGGGAATTTGAAACGTAATTAACACAGCTGTCAGTACTCTCTGTCCGAATACCTTCCAAATAATGTTATTTATCAAATAAATTAATGATGTAATTAAAAATAAATTAAGAAATAAAGTGATGAATTATTGAAAATTGATTGAAACATGCCATGCAGCCACGAAAAAAAACACTACGCAAAAAATAATGGCTCAGGAAAGTCGGTGATTTAATAAAACAAAAACAACCACTCGCCTGGCGCGCAAAGAAACGAAAAACTACCCCTACTCGAAGGCCCTGATATCAGCAAAGATTAATGACGTGACAAGATATATGTATGTTACACCACCCTTAAGAAAGAAATAAAGAAGTGTTACCAGTTACTTTAGTATTCAGTATCGAACAGATCGAGTACTGACGTGGAAAAGTTTTTTTTTTACACGTACAAATACCAGAATTATTCAGTGAGTATTGACGAGGGGGTGGAGGGGGAGGGGTCTTTTATTAATGACAGACATTTATTTAAAAAAAAGGTGGTTTACATTTTAGGGCAAATTGAATGAAGGGGCTTAAGACTTTGAAAGCTGAAAAAAAACAGAAAAAAAAGAATTTGCACTTTGCAATGCAGAGCCTCCCTAATAATTATTTACAATGCAGAACGCCCCTTAATTAATTAACAGGAGTAATAGTAATAATGATAATCACACTTATTAATCCAAAAAGATGTGACACGTCACAATTATAATTAATTATTAATTAATCCTATTTGCAGATGTTTATAAATATTATTGTCCTCTAGACAAAATTATTTTAAAATCGCGGTCGTCAATCTCTTTTAGCATCTCTGAAGAGGGGCGGGGGACTATGAACATGATTGCTCAAAATAATGATAAATTGCAAGCTGTCCGCTTTAATTATGCAACGAGGACTATTATATTAAAGTTCACCGGACAGCTTAAAATAATAATGCATATCGATCACCAACACCAAAGCGTATTATTAGGTTTGATTAATTGGAATGCAGAATTATTGTCCTTGGCAAAGTCTGTGTAAGAGGTCCTCAGCAGAGTTTGACGCCATTCATTATTCTTGTAAACTAATTAATTAATTATTTAAATAAATAGAATACCACGCGTTGTTCTATTCATTAAAATAATAATTTTCTGCATGCTCTGTTTGATACAAATAAATATTTTAAATTAACATTCATTTAATAAATTTTATTCGGTTCAGTGAACAAACAAATAAATGTTATTAAAACTGGCTTATCGTTTTATTAATTTTTTTAAACATCGAAACTGCCGCACTTTGTTTTAATTTTTTTGTTTTGTTTTGAAATCGTTCGTTGCCAAATAGCCGATGGATTCGTCCACATTTTTGTGAACCCGCCCCCCCTCCTCCCGCCAACCCCCCTTAAAATGCACGGCGGTTTTCCAGAGAGATAAACGAATAAAATATGAATGATGTTGTTTTGGGGTTTGTTTGAACTCGATTTGCTTTTCATTAAAACGTAACCGACCAAACAAAACCGTGTGCAAACAACGCGTGATTGAAAACAGCATTGATGACCAATTTGTTGTATAATTATTTATTTAAGGAGGTGGCGGAATGATTGAATGATTTAAATCATCTAAGCTATGAAATGTATAAAAGCAAAACGACAGCAAAAAAAATATTTTTATTTTAGATACTATACTTCGTTCATTATATGAAGGCAGTAGGAGTATAGAGTACACGCCCCCCCAGCAATCATATAATGAATGGAGTATAGACGAAGAATTAATTTTCTTATTATAACATGACTAGGAAAATAATATTGTATACAACATTAAAGAACAAAACAAAACTTAATGTGCATGTTGAAATTAATTAAATTAAAACGTGCTTTTTTAATAAAGTACCACGAACGAAACGAACCGTGCTAAAGGGCGGACGTCCCCCTTGCAATCATCTCCTTTTTTTTATTTTCAGTCAATTGCTCAATCTTCGGTCGAAAGAAGAAACAATACAAAGATAAATACTTGGCGAAACACAACGCAGTTTTTGACCAATTAGACTTAGTAACGTACGAAGAAGTCGTTAAATTACCAAGTGAGTAACAACGTGCTCTCTTTTTCGAAATAAATAAATAAATCGTGTTGCAGTGACAGATCCCGCTTTCCAAAGGAAAACGCTGGTGTTACTTGGGGCTCATGGTGTAGGAAGAAGACATATAAAGAACACCCTCATAGCACGGCATCCCGATCAATATGCATATCCTATTCCACGTAAGTCGCTGAGAAATAAAATCAATCTTGAACTTGTGTAGGAAATTCGATGTTGCTCTCCTAGATACAACGAGACCTCCTAGAGCGGACGAAGAGAACGGTAGGAATTATTTCTTCGTGTCCCATGATGAAATGATGGCTGACATCGCTGCAAATGAATATTTAGAGTATGGTTAGTACGTTGAATGGATTGCGTTTTAAATAAAGTCGCTTCTAATTGGGTCTTTGCAGGTACGCATGAAGATGCTATGTACGGCACGAAACTAGAAACCATACGGAAAATCCATCAAGACGGTAAAATGGCCATATTAGACGTAGAACCACAAGCGCTCAAAGTGCTGAGAACCGCTGAATTTTCACCATACGTTGTGTTCATAGCTGCCCCCGCATTGCAGAATATTGCAGATGTAAGAATCAAAAAAAAAATTATATTTGTCGCGTTTTAAGACTTCTTTCTTTCTTTCAGTATGATGGTAGTTTGGAAAGGTTAGCCAAAGAATCGGATATGTTACGTACAGCATACGGACATAACTTCGATCTCACCATAGTTAATAATGACATTGACGAGACCATAGGGGCGTTGGAAGCTGCCATAGAAAGAGTTCAAACCACACCGCAATGGATTCCGGTCTCTTGGGTCTACTGACAGAGGCAGTCCATCGACTTCGGCTCACTACAGCACTTTTAAAATGAGCTTTAATCCTGAATTCTTAAGGTTGTGAATCGGCAAAGGTATTTTCGTTTCTGTTTAAAATAAAAAAAAAAATATGTCACACGTTCACCCAAAAAACAAATCAATTCAGATCCTGACAGGTTGAATACACAACACACTCCAATTAAAAATGAACAACCTGTATAACATTAATTTACGTTTGATAATACTGCTTCCAATCCAATCAAGAAGGTGGAATGCCTCAACCATCGGAGAGTGTCATTTTCTATATTTATTCATATTTAGGTTACCAAAAGCGCTTTCTTTCTATAAGTATGACTTCAGTTAAATTTAATCTTGTTTTTGTATAAATACTAATTAGAAGAGAATTAAGAGATATTTAAGTCATGCTTATAGCGAAGCAAAGCCAAAAGTTACCATTAGAGTTGCCAGTTCATTCTCATTCTACCTATACATTATAGATGATAGTCATAAAAACTAGTTCACACCACAGGAAATATTGAAATGATGCAAAATACAAAGGACTAGGCCAAAAAAAAAAAAACAAAAACAAAAACAAAAAACGCTGCACAATTTATTTTTTATTTTAGTTAAGTTCAATCTGTATAGTACACGGTAGTTAAAAATATACAAACAAATAAATTAATGAACGATATATTTTTTACGATTGCTGCATTTCGTTCTTTTCGCACTATTAATAGGCAAGTATATATTTTTGTTTTGTTTTGTTTTCTGCTGTTAATACTCGAATAACAATAAGCTTAATAGTATCTGCTGTTTTGAAGACAAAGCTAGTGATGCCTACACATTCCAGTTTTATTAACGCCTGTAACTTACAGACATAATAATTAAAAACGAACGCGAGCTTGTTCCATATTATACCGTACGGACAAAAAAAAATGAGCTTGGTGAGTCCTGACTGTCAAAAATAACCGCCTGCTAAAATCGAAGGAGAATTCTCCTAAAACCGCTGTCATTAACATTAACAGTTAAATTCGCATTCTTAACAAAATTAAAATTCTAGTGACAGAAGGAGACCTAACCTAAAAGAAATTTTTGACAGTTGTTATGGGTTATGAGGACTTGGCAGTGTTTACTTTCTTCCTAGCAAGGTAGAACTGGTCATGCACAACTGTTTAACACTTTCTTTATTGCAGTACTTTTCATAAACTACGTTAAAATCGCCAGCCTGTTAAAATCACCGGCAAATAAATAAATATTGTTACGAATTTAGGGTTCGGTTAAATTTTTATTTTAATACGAAATACGAAATACTTAAATAAACTAATTTATTTCGACAGCCCAGCGTTTAGGTTCAACGATCTGCCGCGTTCTGTTCTTTCATCCAGTGGCCGGTCGTTTTATATCCGCGGCTGTTCACGCGAAATTTCTTCGTCGAGAAAATTTTGGCACGCCACGAAATTTTCATGCTGACTCTCGCGACTCTGACATTAATCAGAATAAAAAAAGAAAGTGTAACTAAATATTTCGTATAATATTATTAAAGAAAAGTCTTCTGGCAAATTAAATTTTTATTATTTTATATTATTTTATTATCGCCTTAACAAATAGGCAAATTTCCAAAAGTATTTCGTGTTTAAAATTCATTTTATATCAGCGGCTGGTCACGCGAAATTTCTTCGTCGAGAAAATTCTGGCGCGCCACGAAATTTCCAAGCTAACTCCCGCGGCCCTGACGTCACTTAAAAATTCACTCGAACTATTGAAATCAGTGAGAATGGAAAGCTGCTAATCGATTCTGCAAGCAACATAAATTATTTAAAAGGTACCAAAGAACAATAATTAATTACCGAAAAATCTTCAAATACAGTCGGAAAGGGATAAATAAAATTAATAACGACTTGAAAAAGTTACAGAGTACAAGAAACTTGTTCAGTATAGGCAATCGTACAAACAACTGCGTTTATTGGGTTGCCTATACCAAGGTTTCTCGTCTTTTCAGCGCATTGCTTGTAAAGGTAATTCAAAAACGTTCTCCTAAATTAAATAAATAATTTTTGTATTTAATTTAATTTTTGTTTTTTGAATGCAGCAAGACTTTGAAAATGAAAATCATTTATAAACCTTTCAAGTTTAAGAAATTGTATAATTGCGTTCAATTTGAAAGTTTTTTTTTTTTGATAAATAGGCTGGAAAAATCGAGGAATCTTTTAATAAAAATAAAGTCACCGGGAAACCAGGAAAAGTCAGGGAATTGAAGTTTTTTTTTTTTAATTTTGACATTTCTTGAATTAGTCACTCTTGTACAGTCCCAGACAATAATAAATTTTGGTCTTCACTGATTTTCAAAGATTTACATCTGACTTGTAATTAATTAACAGTAGAGATTTGCGTCTTAATTTGGAATATTGGGATTAATTTATGAAAAATTCAATTTATTTACGATCCTTTGTTTGGCAAAACAACTGATTTATATGAAAATTTCTAATTTGGGAATTTAAAACTGATTTTTGATTAACGACGGCGATCCAAGTTTAATGCGTCTATTGAAAATATAAATTCGTTTTCTGAAATCAGAAGAAATATAAAAAATTGCCTTAAATATAAAAAAAATGCATAATCTCAGTGAATTAGCAACATTTTTAATTAAAAGAAATATTCTCGAGTGTTGTCAGTTGTATAGGCTACCCGCATACGATTTCGTTCATTGAGTTGCCTATACGTAAGCTTCTTTTTTTTGCTTTTTTTTTTGAAGATGTCTAATTTCCGTGTTATTGTTTCAATAAATAGCATATACATGTTATTAAGATTACTTATTTAATTCACTTTTATAGACAGTTCAATGATTTTCTCCATAATGCGAAAATTACAGAAAAAATAAATTAATAGTTCTCTTCTACGTCTGTAATTTTCTTTTTTGAAATCAGGAAGAGTTGGAAAATTGTTTATACATTTAAAATTAAACGAGTTGCATAATCTCAGTCGGTTAATTGCGAAGGTATTTGAGTTTCTTGAAGAAAAACAAAATCAGCGCCTGAGATATAGGCAACCATGTTTACTGCAGAGTTTACTGTTCTGACTGTGCCAAGATTCATCGTTAAAAGAATCTAATTTATTTATTTTTAGATAAATGGCAAGTTATTAAAATTAATTGTTTTAATTTGTAAGGGTAATTCATTAACTTTACTTTACTTTACTTTAAATTAGTAATTTTTGTAGGCTTATTATTTCTGTTCTGTTCTGAAGGCGGGTAGAAAATTTACAAAAATTGTCGGTTCTTTTTATGAACATGAAATGGGAATCCCAGAACGGAAATAAGGAATTGATTTACATAAAAACGCGATAATTTGTGTAATGAAAAGAATTGAATTCTGCTAATCGTTGCATAAAGTGAAACGTGTGTTTCATTTTTAATTGAAAAAGTAAGCCCAACGATCTCTCTTAGATTCCCTGATTACGTACGAGTGTTTTTATTCAAAAGTTACGCTGAGGCATGCCTGACTGAGTAAGTAAAACTTCTCCATTTTCATTGTCGCAGACAAATCTCTCGATTTCCTGTTGATGACGTCAAAATACCTGATTCCTATCTCTGTTAATAGTTTTGAAATAATTCGCATCCTTTGTACTGATTATAGAACGCCAGCATCTCGCTGTACGTTTAACAACTTGTTAATAATTAGCGTAATATATACCGGGTGTCCCAGTTAATCTGAGCAGTCAAAACCAAGCGACTGTTCGAATCACATCACATACAACATAACTGTCTTTAATTCTTTAAATAATTGAGAAGTAATTCTTCATAATCACACAAATATTAAGCTGTATCCATCCGAGAATTATCAAATGCAATGCGAATTGTCTTGGGATGATAAAAATCAACAATTTGTAGCTTTTAGATCGACTGGGTTACCCGGTATGTAAACGACCGTTGTGAAAACCAGTTCTACTTTATATGGTACTTTATGAATACAGTTTGAAAATGAGGTTTTATCAAGCAGGGTGTCCACGAAATTTAAACATCACATTAGCATGTAGTCTGTGGTATTATTATTTTTTGTAAACGCAAGAGGAAGGAGAAGCAAACGTTTTCAAACTGTACTCACAAATTAACACCTAACGTAAAATCGTCATACTACGCACAATAAAACGAACAAGAAGACAAACCCTTGCTTCTATATAAAACTGTACTTATAGCAATACACTAAGTATTAGTATCGTAATTATTATATAATGTGATTAATTGTGAAGGACATGTGCTCGAGGCCATCGTGCTCCTCGGAGTGCTGTTGAGTTATAAAATAACTTCACTCGTATTTACCTGTTTACAACAATTTCACCATTTCAAGGTTTTGTTTGCAGTTAGAAAATTATGTATTTTATTCTCTTGAAGGAAAGAAAGAAATTATTTATTCTACCTCATTTCGTTCATGTCTGCATTATGATTAATGATTTTTGAATTGTTCATTGAAGTATGTAACACGAAATAATGTTTTAATTTATTGATTTTTATTTGAAAAATTTTATTTTATGTCATAGTTTGTAAACTCACCATCGACCCTTGTCTTGAAAGTTATAATGTAGTCATCCCAAACCAAAGCTATTAAGAATAATTTTATAATTTGAAAATTGCCAAGTTTCCATATGCAAGAAATTAAATAAATAAATGAACACATTAAATAAATAAATTGCTTTTGTGGTGGCTACGTTAATGTCCTACTTTTTTGGCATTATAACGCAGGCTATAGAATAAACAATTTGCCTAAATAACTATCTGTACTTTCTTCAAACAATTATTATATTTAACATCTATTAAGAAAAATAAAGAAAAAAAATTGTTAGTTTCGTTGATTAACAATGATGACATATCACAAATTGGCATTCGACGATTTATTATTTATGTAATATAAACAATGTCTTGCGTTTCTATTAATATTGATAATAATTATAATAATACTCACATTGTCATCATAGAATAACGAAATAATAATATTGTGACTCACAAAATGTGATGGTAATAAACTATATTATTTAAAGATTGTAAATAATAACATGTGCTTTGAAAGAATATGTAGTGAGAAAGAAGATATAATTTAAATTACCCTCTCAGTGACTAGATTGAATAAAATAAAGTTCATAGTATTAAAAAAAAAAAAAAGAATTTACCTAAAAGCACTCGCAGTGCGCATAGCCTTCGGAATTCCATTCAGTTCCGTTATCATTTCAAGCCGGTATTATGTATTATAAATAAACTTATCGTTAGCTTAAATACGAAAAGAGAAAGAGGTTCAATTTTTTAATTGTTGAATTCAGAGAGAGTCGTAGCCGTTATCGTGTCTGATTGATTTATTTATTATATTGCTTCTTCCCCTCCCCCCCAAAATGCGTGTAAGTTGTACTTATCTCTATTAAATAAAAATTGAATTAAAAGGGTATTCCTAAAATGATGATAATTTCTTATATTGTATTGTAGCAAATTTGAAAGTTTGCATTTAAATTATATGATATAGATACTGTAGGTTCAATATTTCTCAAATAAAATGTAATATTTACTTGTTGTAACTGGTTTGATTTTAACCCGTCCACAAATTTATTGGACCCTTATTCCTTATTTATTTCAGTATTTGTTGGACTTCTCAAGTCAAAGTATTATTATTTTTTATCTTTTTGCATGCAAAACAAGGCAATAAGTATTCTTGTATATAGATAGAAATACAAAATAATGTAGAAAACGGGTTTTATTCGATTATTATTATTATATTGTTTACAATTTCATTTTAACCTCGTAGAAAAACAGAGGAGGGAGATACTCTCAGAGTGTTCTGTAACAAACAGTTGAAAAACGCTATTAAATTTCAATTTATGAAGAAAAAGAAAATGTTTGCGAGCGGCGCCATCTATTGACAGCTACAAAATGCTCTACAGGAACTTGCAAATACAGAAATCTGTAAGACGTATCCTAAAAAGATGGGAAATTATTTGGCGCCTGATTTGGGCTACTTTTGTTATTGTTTTTTTTTTTGTTTTTTGTTGTTTGTTTTCAAATTTTTTCTCTCTCTTTTTTTTGTATTAAGGAATTTATGTTTTGTATTTTATTCACGGTCCGATTATTTTATACCGTCCTTTTGTTTCCTCCCAGTTTCTTAACTTGCAAAAGTTTACGGCCCAGTGAATCTCCATCTTTTTCGTTTTTTTTTTTGTCTCTCCGTTCTTTTGTTTTTTTCGCATTTTTCTCTTCTCTTCAATCGACTTGGTTTTCGCATTTTATTGACGACCGACTCCATTTTTCCGTTCTTTTTTGTTTCCTACGATTTTTTGCAGTTTATTTGCGCTTTTTCTTAATTCATCGTTTTTCATTTATTTGTTGTTTTGTGTCCATTACCGTTGTGATCATTTGTTTTATGTACTGCATTTCGTCATTGTTTTTTTTTTTATAATTTGCTTTTAATATCTACGAATTTTTTGATTCGTCCGGAAAACCGTTCGGCTTGGAATTGTCGATCTTCTTTTGTTTTTGTTTTCTGCTTCGCGCCTTCTATTTTGTCACTGTTTCTTTCATTTTTCTTTTGTTTTTTTTTGATTTTTTTTATTATGATTTTTGTTATTCAAAATCGACCGATTTTTTATTTGTTTTTGTCTTTGTTGCTTTGTTGTTCCGCTTTTCTAAAGTTGTGTTTTGTTTTCTACTAGTTTTTTTCGGCTAGAGATTCATTTGTTTTTTTTTATTTTATTTAGTCATCAATTTTCTTTTGCTTTTTCTATTCTTTATGCTTTCGTATTACGGATTTCTCTTTTGCTTTTCTTGTCGAATTGATTTTTCCCAGTATATTTGCGCTTTTTCTTAATTCATAGTTTTTCATTTATCTGTTCTGTGTCCATTACCGTTGTGATTTTTTTTTATGCACTGCATTTCGTTGTTGTTTCTTTTATAGTTTGCTTTTATTTCCAATGAACTTTTGGATTTGTCCGGAAAATCGTTGTTTTATCGCTCGGTTTGGTGTTGTCGATCTTCCTTTGTTTTTGTTTTCTGCTTCGCGCCTGTTTCTTTAATTTTTCTTTTGTTATTGATTTTCTGCAAGTTATGTTTTTCTTTTTTCTGTTATGATTTTTATTATTCTAAATCGACCGATTTTTTATTTGTTTTTGTCTTTGTTGCTTTGTTGTTCCGATTTTTTTAAGTTGTATCTTGTTTTCTAGATGTTTTTTCGTCTAGAGATTCATTTGTTTTTTCCTTATTTTATTTAGTCATCAATTTTCTTTTGCTTTTTCTATTCTTTATGCTTTCGTACTACGGATTTCTCTTTTGCTTTTCTTGTCGAATTGATTTTTTGTATTTTATTTGCGCTTTTTCGTAATTCATCATTTTTCATTTATTTGTTTTGTGTCCATTACAGTTGTGATCATTTGTTTTACGTATTGCATTTCGCCATTGTTTTTTTTTTTATAATTTGCTTTTATTTTCTACGAATTTTTTGATTCGTCCGGAAAACAGTTGCTTTATCGCTCGGCTTGGTGTTGCCGATCTTCTCTTGTTTCTTTTTTCGGCTTCACACCTTGTATTTTGTTGCTATTTCTTTCATTCCTCTTTTGTTTCTGATTTCTTCGCAAGTAAATTTTTCCTTCTTTTATATGCTTTCTGATATTGGATATAATCTAAATCGGCGACTTTTTATTTGTTTTTGTTTTGTCACTTGATATTATTTTATGTTGTTTTATTATAAAAAATTTACGCTTTTTCATTTCAAATAACATAATGCAATTATTAATTAATAGGAGTATTTTTTCACACTTCGAAGTGTAAGCGTAGCTTGGGCTACTTTTTGTAACACGCTTGGACGTTCAGCTGTATTTTTCAAGAAAAATCTGGCAACCGTGGGTTAACCTATAAAAAAAAAAAAAAACATTAAATTCAAACATTTGTTTGTGACTTTTCTAACGCTTTCGAACCTTTAGCATGACGTATACACAATAATAAACTAATAGAAAGCATTGATGGATGGATCGAATATAAGTTATACTGAGTAATCTTAGTGACAGTTGTTTGTTTTCCTAGGGACTTTAGATTTCCCTAAGGCATTCTAATTTTTTTTTATTAAAACCGCCATCTGTTGGTTGCTAATTTTCGCGAATACGCACGTATTTTTTTTTTTTTTGATGATATTTAAATTAAATAATTTTCTTACTCTCAGGGTTAACGATATTTAATAAACAATTATGAATTTTTTAGTGTTTGTTCAGTTGAAATGTAGAGCACGGGTAAAGTCCCTAGACCTATCAAAGTAATGCAGTTGGTAAGGACAATGAGATTTTGCGCTACTTTGACAGATCTAGAGAAATTAATTCTGTGACTTAATTTGACTGGCCTGCAATTTATGGTCGCGTGACCAACCATTAACGTTCTCTTGCTTTGACTTGCTGTTAACTAGTGAACTGACTTGCTAGGTTCCAGTCGCTGGTATTATAACATCACGTCAAGTTAAGCTGTCTCAAAATATTAAGAATGGCCGAGTTCAGCCAGGAAAAAAGCTATGTAGCGCTTCGCGAGCGCTGTGTAGCTAAAAAGGCTACGTAGACTCCGACAAAGTAAGTTTGGCGGACGGAAAATATGTGAACTAATTTACCTATACCATGCCCCGCAATCTTCTGACCTAAACTTTGAACATTTGACAGTCCTGTACAGTCCCGTTCTATTTTGTTGTGTTCGAATTTGATCTATAAACGGTTCTTGCGATATTTTCTTTAACTTTTATTCCAAATAATAAAAAAGTGTTGTAAGCTTACTATATTTCTGAATAGCCTTTGGTTCAAAATACTCGGGGGGGGGGGGGGGCGGGGGGGGCTACAATGATTTAAATTTGGCGCGTTAAAATTCCTTTTGGGAGTATACACAACAAAACGCTAAGTGCTGCTTGGCCCGTCACTACAATCTGGTTCGACTATCGACTAATTATAGTTTTGTCCCTGACTAAACTCGGCCATCGTGTTGAGTAACATATTGGTCACCTAAACGCGTCCCATTACTACTACATTAACTAGAGATAACACAAACGGACCAGAAACGAACGTGGTAAGACTACGCAGTAGACAATAAGATCAATAATATTCTGTTACGTTCAAATGATGGCTCTTTATGATAATCAAAACCTAATTAATTATTACAGTGATCTAAAATAAAATATTTGAAAAATGTAAACATGGAGTTAGCAACTGATAGAAATATGAGCGGCTAGAATGCTCATGCAACAGACGAAGATGGTTGTGAAGGTAGGGTTATGTTTTTGAATACAAGAAAAAAGTTTCAAAATAATGGCAACTATAGAGGAGTTCACTTGGAGGCAGAACATAATCGCTCAACTACAGGAACGCAACAGAACCCAAACGCATTGCTTCGAAGATCTAGTTTACGAACGTAAGTCCTCCCATTGGCCCCTCTATAACCTAGAACTGCACTCTGTGCTTCCAGACAATAAATTATTCGACAGCGCAAATGCCCTGCGCAGCGAAAACCTGCAGCTGCGAGTCGGCGGGGCCCTCTCGGCCGGCGGAAGCACCACCTCTTCCTCATCCGACATCCGTCTGTCAGAGAAAATACAGCACCTCGAACAGAAACTGCTCGCTCAACAAGAAGAACTGACAGAGCTGCACAGGAGGAAGGGTGAAAATGCACAGCAGATAATCGATTTGAACAGTAAACTCCAGGAGAAGGAGAAGCAGTTACTAGCCAAGGAGTCTTGGTGTGCTCGTTCGCTTGGCTTAGTTAAGCACCAACTCTAATTTTTTTTTAATAATTCTAGTTTAGAAGAATCACTTATGTTAACCAACTCGCTGCGAGCTGAAATTCGCATGTACGAAACTAGCAACAAGGAGCTCGAGAACATTAATCAAATGATACGTGATGAACACCAGGCACTTCAATTAGCCTTTTCAGCCTTGGAGGAGAAGTTGAGAAAGGCTCAAGTAAGTTGGGTATACATTTTTTTTTCTTTAGGTGTGTTTTGTATGGTGAGGGTGACACCAAAACAATGAGGCACTCTCTTTTTTAAAATTAAGGTTTTTAAGGAGTTCGCAACGCTTTTTATAATCGATCTTATTTTATTAAGTCAAGGATGAGGATTCAACAATTATGAAAATAACATAACTGACTTGCATGTTGTTGTTTATCACTGAAGGACCCTGAAAATTAAAAATGCGTTTAATCATGACATAGTAATTGCTTCCTCATATTTGGATACCTTAGGCTTGTCTTTGTTTGAAGCAAACAAGTCAAGTAGATTAAAAATTTGTTTGAAATTAACGAACTTGTAAATCTTTTTGATTATTCTTTCAGCTTTATGAGTATTCTTCCTTTCTTAAATTTTTTAAACATATAAAATAGCGACATCTTACTATCGCTTTTTGACCTAACATTGCAGTAGGATAGACAAATTGAAGCGGGATTTGCTCCTAATGAGTCCCCCATGCAAGGCGGACATGCTTGCTGTCAAAGCATAATGAAAGATTTTAGAAAAATTTTGTGCAAATCGTTTTTGATTGCAGTGAGAACCTCGAGCAGCCTCTGGACAGCTGTTTCAGCCCTGCTTGGGGCTTCTTCAGCAGAAACGTAGCTCGACATTCATTCTGCTGAAGAAGCCCCAAGCAGGGCTGAAACAGCTGTCCAGAGGCTGCTCGAGGTTCTCACTGCAATCAAAAACGATTTGCACAAAATTTTTCTAAAATCTTTCATTATGCTTTGACAGCAAGCATGTCCGCCTTGCATGGGGGACTCATTAGGAGCAAATCCCGCTTCAATTTGTCTATCCTACTGCAATGTTAGGTCAAAAAGCGATAGTAAGATGTCGCTATTTTATATGTTCATCATTCTTACATCGCATTTGCGAATAAATTGGGCAAGTCGTTTTTGGTCTGCAGTGGGAATGTCGAGCTACGTTTCTGCTGAAGAAGCCCCAAGCAGGGCTGAAACAGCTGTCCAGAGGCTGCTCGAGGTTCTCACTGCAATCAAAAACGATTTGCACAAAATTTTTCTAAAAAAAAAAAAATTTTTCTTAAATTTTTTAATTGACTATTAAATTGTTAATAAATGTTAGGGATTCCTTTTAAAACATATGTAACTAAAACTGTTTATAATTAAAGCACTCTTTTATCCCTTAAATTAAAAATAAATGATTACGAAATTAATAAATGCTCTTGTAAGCTATAGTGGTTCCAAGTAAAACTGCAGTAGTTTTGATCTCGGAGTGATCACTGTATTTTAGTTTACTTTGATGAAATAATACATTTGGGATTTGTTGTCAACTGTCGTAGTTCTGCTCTGAGAATTATCCAGATCATCTGCATCTTGCTGACACTGAGTTTTGCCCTAAAGCAAAAAAATGAGCTAAACTAAAAAATACTGTACGTGACGCGAACGCTAGAACTATATCGTATGACAAAGATAAACGTTAGACGAAAGAAATAATTCTAACGGTGGGTTTCACAAAAAGAAATTAATTTAATTCTCTGATTAAGGAACGTCATTGGACGAAGTTAACAATAGATTTGAAACAACCAATTATATTGTCTCGCCCTACCAATCACAGGCTTTAATCTCGCTGTTAAATTAATCAGTGATTAAATAATATTTGTGAAACTTGGGGTTAGAATCAACTTACTTACATGTGTGAGAAACTACTTTAAAAAACATTTAAAATCAATTGTGTGATTATATAAATTAATTCAATCATGGGGTATTACAACAATACCGAGATAGCAAAAATTATTTTGGTCAAGGGCAGCCATTACCCAAGAACTCAAGAAGCTATTAACAACAAGCAAAACGAAAAAATTAAAGCAACTAAACAGCAAGTACATTTTTTCAGAAGTGCTTGACAAATTTTGACAATAAAAAAAATGATTGATGCAATGCACGAGCCTAAATAATTTTAAAATTCATGACTACTCTGGACCAACACAATTTTTGATGTCAAAGTATAATTTGCTGGAAGGGGATGGTTGCAAATAAAATTTATTTGCTGATTGTTCAGGTTCATTCACTTCAAAGTCGTCTGGATTTTAGTTTTGAATAATAATAATAATAAAAAATAGTGATCCTATTTATTCAAGCAATAATCAAGGAATGCAGTGAATAATAAAATTTATTGAAAATACTCTCTCATGATTAGGCAATGTTACGGATTTGAATTTTTCGCGCCTTAGTTCACAGTGTTGCCGCGTGGTGATTCGTTGTTACAGTATGTACGCCGCCCTCACGCGCAGTGTTGCCAACTTATCGAATTTCCCGTTACTTCTAGCTTAGTGGCAGCGTTGCCAGGTTAGGCCAAATTCCGCCATTTGGGCTACATTTTAGACATACTTGGCGTTTAAAAATCTTATTTGACGTCTGATTTGCGCTACTTTTGTCGTTTTGTCTTCAGGTCTTACGTCACTCGACAAAATTTTACATTCTTATTATAATCATTTTGATAAAAGTACACCAGTGACCAAAAGTTCGAAACTGCAGGTCGATGCACAGAAAAAATATACAGTGCGATCAGTAGTAACTGCCCATGCCTCTGCTTTAATACATGACACAAATATATGACATGAATATACGGGGTGAGTTTTTTTTCGACGTTTAGCATGGGGATCCTGGAAACTAGCAGAGCTAGAGAGACGGTTAAATGGGAAAAGGTTTATAGTTTTAGGTGCTCAGTTTAATGCAGCTTTTATTTTATACTTAAAGTTCATGGCTAGCTAGACATTTCGAAAAAACTGATTTTTTTTATAATTTCGTTAAACGCATATATGTAGCTCGGTTATTCTTGATTTTAGAGAAAAGTTGTTAAGGCGAAAGTCGTACAGAATTAAGTTCTTAATTAAATAGTCCCACTAAATTTTCCATGTAATTTCCCATTTTTGAGTGATGACATAAACATCGGTTTTTTTTAAATGGAAACCCTAGTAGACCCTGATTGAAAAAAAAAAAAATGGATGACATAAACTGCCGAATCTCCGTCGTTTTTTTGAATAAACATGTCGAATGATACATCGTTGGAAAGGTAAAAAAATTCCATTTTTTTTTCAATCACGGTCTACTAGGTTTTCCATTAAAAAAAATCCGGTATTTATGTCATCACTGAAAAATGGGACATTACTTGGAAAATTTAGTATTTAAGTATTTAATTAAGAACATAATTCTGTACAACTTTCGCCTTTACAACTTTTCTTTAAAATCAAGAATTACGGAGCTGTATGCATTCAAAGAAATTATAAAAAATCAGTTTTTTTCGAAATATCTAGCCAGTCATAAACTTTAAGTAAGAAACAAAAGCTGCATTAAACTGAGCACCTAAAACTACAAATCTTTCCCCTTTTAGCCGTCTCTCTAGCTCTGCTAATTTCCAAGATCCCGATGCTAAACATCGAATTTAACTCACCCTGTATAGTAATTTTCTTTTATTTTTTTTTTAATTTGTTGTTTTTTCTTTATGTTTTATCTTTTGTTTTAAGAAATTTATGTTTATTATGTTTACTCACGCTTCATTTGTTTTGTTTTTTCTTTTTGTTTCCTACCAGTTTCTTAAGTTTTCGGCCGGAGAATCGCGTTTTTCATTTATTTTTTATTTTTTTTTTGTTTATCCATTCTAAAGTTTTTCTTTCTGTTTTTCGCATTTTTCTGTTTTTAAGCGAATCGGTTTTCTTGACTCCTCTTTACAGTTCTCTTTTGTTTCCTACAAATTTCATCGATTTTTATTTACTTTTTTGTCCGTCTTGCCAGTTTCTTTAATCGCAAAAGTTTTCGGCCGGAGAATCGCGTTTTTCATTTATTTCTTATTTTTTTTGTTTATCCATTTTTTTAAAGTTTTTCTCTCTATTTCTGGTATTTTTCTTTTTTAAGCGAATCGGTCACAGTTTTCTTTTGTTTCTTACGATTTTTTATTTTTATTTTGTCCGTTTTAGTATATCTGTTTTTTTTTAAATTCACTTTATGCTCTCGTATTTCTCTTTTGTTTATTTTTATCAAATTGGTTTTTCACACTTTGTTTCTTGCCAGTTTATTTGCAAAAATTTTCGGCCGGAGAATCGCGTTTTTCATTTATTTTTTATTTTGGTTTTCTATTCTTCTAAAGTTTTTCTCTAATTTCGCATTTTTCTCTTTTTAAGAGAATCGGTTTTATTGACTCCTCTTCACAGTTCTCTTTTGTTTCCAACCAACGACTTTCATCGACTTTTATTTTTTTGTCCGTCTTAGTTTTTTTAATTTACTTTATGCTCTCGTATTTGTCTTTTGTTTATTGTTATCAAATTGATTTTTCACATTTTGTTGACCGACGGTTTTTTACAATTGTGTTTTCTTTTCTACCACTTTTTTGGTTTCTTTTTCAGAGATTCGCTTGTTTTTTGATCAACTTACAATTTTACTAGCCATCAATTTTATTTTCTATTGTTTATGCTTTCTTATCATGTATTTTTCTTTTACTTAATTTATCGAATTGATTTTTCGCATTCTTCTGGCGCTTTTTCGTAGTTCATCGTTTTTCATTTGTTTTGAACCCATTACGGTTGTGACTTTTTGTATTATGCACCGCATTTAGTCGTTCATTTCTTTTTTCGTTTTTCTTTTTTCTAAATTTTTTTTAATTGTACTTTTTATATTTGCTTTTATTTTCTGCAAACTTCCTGATAAGTCTGGAACACTCATTTTTACTTTTTCGTTCAACTTGGGGTTGTCGTTTTCCTTTTGCTTTTTTTTCCTTGCTTTCATTTTTCTTTTATTTTTATTTTTTGTATGTTAAGTAATTTGTTTTTTCGTACCTGTTTTTGTTTTGTTTTTTTTTTTGGTTTCCTTATGCTTCTATTTTTACCAAAGAAAAAACTATAAAACAAAAAAGAGCTCGGAACACAACTGTCAAATTAATTACATTCTACATTTAATTAACGATTCGTTTTTGTTTTTTTTATCAGCACCCTTCTACTCCGAAAATTTTAAAATGCTGCATATTATTTTATGTTATTATATTATTACAGAAATATGCAGTTTTTTTTATTTATTACTCCTAAATTTCAAATAATGCAATACCATTAATTAATAATTTTTACACTTCGAAGTTACTGGTAATTGGGCTATTTTGTAAACACATGAAGAGTGATAGATGTTATGTCATGCTCAAGGCGTAAACACTATGAATTCACCAGTCTCTCGCGCGTTAATCTTTTTGTCGCCCTGCCTTCAGCTATCTCGCTCGCACATTGATCTCGATCACGTACGTTCTCCTGCATAGACCAATGCACAGCCGAATGCTCCGTCGGATCACCTATTTTATTACGCACCGTGGATGATTAGTCTACTATAATATTTTTTTACGTAACGTGTGTATGCACTTGTAAGCGAGCTTTAAAATAAATTCGCCCGAGAATTATTTGAGAAATAATGTGTCTGTCTTTTGTTTTTCTAGATTGAGAATGCCCAGTTAGTTGAGAGACTGATAAAATACAAAGCGAAGGACGCGGACAAGATGAACGAAGAAAACGACAACTTCCTCAAGTAAGTCGACCACCCCGATAGGTTTCCGCTTTTAAATCCGTGATAATCAATTATAATTAAATTAATAATAATTAGTAATTTGCCAATTTTTTTTTCCTTCACGTCCCCCCTCTGTATTTTACTAGTTTGTTTCCTTGACAACTCGCACTGGCTTGTGATCATTTTGCAGTGGTACCAAAAAACTACCGTTGCTCAGCACTTTTGGTTTATTCAGGTAGGTTTTTTTTTTATTTAGTACAAAACTCTTCTGATTTCTTGAATTTTCTCTTTGTGGCTTGTTGTATTTTTCGCTTTCAAACGTCGGACAAAAGCTCACGAGTGAAGTCACTTCATTTCATTCACACGACGAGTTTCATTTCTTGTTCAAAATGTTGCTCACGATGGTACCATTATGTTAATTTTTTTTTTTAATGAATTTCTTACGATTCTGTAATTATGCTACATGCTTATGAGATTCCTGAAGATGTATTCTGAAACGACTAACCAATAGAGTTGCTTGTAATTTATCTAGAAAATGTCTTGTTAGTAGTTTCTTCATTATCTCATAGTTCCATTATTCGTTGACACAATTTTAGATTCACAACTTTCCCTCTTCCAAGTTAATAAAACTTCAAGGTTTCTAGAAGGCAAATTTTAACTCTGTAGTAGTAGTAGTAGGCAATGTAGGCACTAATTACGCAGTGCTTTTTGGGGTGGTGTTGGTACATTCTTTTTTAAAATTAATTTTAAGTTCTCGTTAAAATTTGCGTTAATAAAGTACTGTGGTTTTTTCAATTTCTTTTCATTTATTTCTATGTGTATACGCCTTAGATTTAAATATATTCAAGAAACTTACCTTAAGATATTAATCGATTTTGTAAGGAGATTGGACGAAAACATTTAAATACTGGCGCCCAACGTGGGGCGCCAGTTTTACGAAAGTTTTTATTATTTTTACAAAAGAAACGTTAACGCAACTTTTACGTACGAAACAAAACCCATGAATTTTTTTATGGATAATCGAATTCAGTGTTGCCACTGCCAATTACTAGGCGGGAAATTTAAATGCCTTCGTCCAACCCCATTACAATTTGAATTAGGAATATTTATTTAATTGTCATCTACACGGATAATTGTTTTTAATTATTTGTTAAAACTTTTTTTTTGCAGGAAACGAAACGCCAAGATGCAGAAGGAGCTCGAAGAGGCCTGCAAAGACACGAGAGGCGTCTCCCCGGAAGACCTTCGAGAAGGCACCGGACCCATTTTCCAATCCTCCTTACCAACGCAAGCGTCCATTAAATTTGTAAGTAGCGATTCTCCATGACCGTCGTATCATCTCGTGCATGCAGTTGTTATTATTATTATTATTATTTACTTACCGCTGTATTAGATTTGTTTAAATAAAAATATTTTCCCAATGTTTTTGTGTCTGCCTTGTACACAAATTAAAAAAAAAAATAAGTTTAAAGCTGCATAAAAACAAAATTATTATTAATTATTGAGCAGCTACAGCAGCAAATTATTATTATTAATAAGTATAACTGTTGTTGAAAGTGCTTCGACACACGTAGTTATTAATTAATTAATTCTTTTTGGTTTCGTCTTTCTTAAGTTGGTCACATGTGAATGTTTATTTAATCAATCAGACATTCATACCTCATTGTTTGCTTTTATGAGTTTCAAGCTTTTTCTTTTAAAAATATTAGAAAGGTCAAAAACCACATTCTGTGTATATTACTCAGGCACACAGTTTTAATGCATGTGTAATATTTAAATGCTTCGTAAATTTAAAATGGCGTCTATTAATTATGCGGTGTCTAATAATTATGCTTTTCATTTAATCGAGGATAAGCAACTGGAAAAATATTTGCCATGAAAACCTTTCGACTTGTTCAGATGATGCAAAATGGAATTAAATCAATAGAAAAGTTTTTATTTAGTTCTTTGGGTTCTACGAGCAGCAGTTTTATAATAATAATAATTTATACTTATTATCCAAATAAATTATTTTATGTATACAGATGTAAAAAAACAGTTATTTATGATACAGTTTTGTGAAGTAAGGCTTTTATGCACGAATTTCTTTAATCGCAAGGAGTGCATAAAAGCCTTTCACACACATGTGCCATACAATATTTTAACTACGACTTAATTTTGTTGTGTTTGTTGTCGCTTCGCGTCGTTGTTAACAATCTCAACGGAAATTATTTAATAATGATAGTCCCATTTAATTTACATTGACTTTGACGATTTAATTCATTTACGCACGATTTATTTAATGTAGCTCTTTACACACAATAACTCATTATTAAATAATTTGTTCTGTATAGGGTTGGAGAGGATCATGATCATTTGCGGCTGGTCTTTTCATTTCCTAGTAGTCAAACCTCCCAGTAAATTTATCTACCCTGTAATATTGTAATATCCACAGAATCTGCTGGTGATACAATTGTCTCCAAGAATTTTACGGGATAGATAAATATGCAAGGAGATGAAAAGACCGAACCTTAATTGAAGGGTACTTGATAATATTTCCTTTTATTTTATTTTCTATTACATTTTACTTCCGAATTATTCTTCTCTGTTGCAGGATGCACAT
Organism: Prosopocoilus inquinatus; assembly: GCA_036172665.1. Classification (NCBI taxonomy): domain Eukaryota; kingdom Metazoa; phylum Arthropoda; class Insecta; order Coleoptera; family Lucanidae; genus Prosopocoilus; species Prosopocoilus inquinatus. Next base: position 6,616,104 of record CM069871.1, on the reverse strand, counting down.
GACGGTGAAGTAAACGCGGTGCGATGGAGTCCCGTTGACCGGATACTAGCAACAGGAGGGGCCGATCGGAAAGTAAAACTTTGGGATATCTCAAAAGGTCAGCCTTAACATTTTACCAAGACTGTGCGTGCTATTTTTTATACTTACTTATTTGTATTCTATATAATTTGCGTTGTTTTAAACGTTGCTTTATTAATTCAAAAAAAGGCAATCTGATTGGGCTTGATTATGACGTAGCGCTTGCCATTTTTTTGGGGCCCTCAATAATTTTCTGCTCTCTCTTAATTCTCAAACTCATCGCAGAACTTTTGGATTTTATTTTTATTGAACCAGTCGTCCATAACACAAATGGATTTAAAGCAGAACGCAATTTCACTGTCGCAAGGATATAAATCGGAAACATCGTGACGTCAATAGGAACCAACCGAGTATCAAATGACGTAAAGAAAGCCCAATAGCGTTAAAGGTCAATTTAATCCCTGCGTTGAAATGGCAACTCGCAAAAGCTGTGATTCGCATGGACTAGTGATGTAAAAAAGTAGATGTCGGCGAAAACTTTATGACCGCGTGGACTGAATAATTTGGTCGATTCCCATGGAAAATATCAGCTGAACCTATAGACGATTGCAAGAGATGAGGCAATTATTTCTGAAAATAGAATTTCCGGATGATATTATTTACTTAAAGCCATAAAACCGATAGATCGAGAATTTTACATGGTTTATGGCCGGAGTATTTTTAAATTGATGTAAAAAGTTAAAGAAATATTAAAAGACAAAAAGAAATTGAAAGTACCTAACCTACGCAAAGCCAAAACAGTGACGAAAACTAATTAAAACAGGACAAATCAGACGAATTTGGAGAATGAAAAATCAGTTCAAGGTCAATTCAATTGAAGTTGTCGAAAAACGTAGAAAATTTGAAAAGAAGTTTCAAGGCCAACCCAACCCAACTGAAACCGATCTGGCCGAAGCTAACCCAACGATAAACCGGTAAATTTGAAGGGAAAAACGTAAAATTTAAACAAAAAGGAAATAAGTCCCCGAAATTTCTAAAAGAAAAAACGAAACTTACAAGCGAAGTTCAAGGTCAACCTAACTAAAGCCAACCTATGCAAGGCCAACCCGGCGACGAGAAATAAAATAGAAAGGAAGAAAATTGAAAGAAATAATTTAAATAATTAAGAAAAATCTTAAAAATCAGGGAAAAAAATTGCATAAATTAAGTTGATATAAAAAGTTTAAAGAAATATTAAAAGACAAAAAGAAATTGAAAGTACCTAACCAGCGCAAAGCCGACCCAGCGGCGACGAAAACTAATTAAAAAAGGACAAATCAGACGAATTAATTAATTAATTAATTCAACCGAAGTTGCCGAAAAACGTTAAAAATTTGAAGCGGAGTTTCAAGGTCAACCCAACCCAACTGAAACGGACCTGACCGAAGCTAACCCAACGAAAAACTGGTAAATTTGAAGGAAAAAATGTAAAATTTAAACAAGAAAGAAATAAGTTTACGAAATTTCAAAGAAAAGACGAAAATTAAAAACTGAAGTTCAAGGTCAATTCAACTCAACTGAAGCCAACCTACGCAAAGCTAAGCCGGCGACGAGAAATAAAATAGAACGGAGAAGAAATTTGAAAGAAATAATTTAAATAACTAAAAAAAAAATCTTAAAAATTAGGGAAAAATTTACAAAAATTAAAGAAATCTCACTCAAAAAAAAAAAAAAAAAATTCTAAACATTAGGGAACAAATTTTTTCTAAACATTTTCCTTCACTTTGCTCAAACATTCTCCTTCATTTTTTTCAAGTTCTTAGCTGCCGCGATCCCCCAAAAGCGAGCGGCCCAAACAGCGCTTGTCGCTTTCTTTTTATCTTCTTTGTGGGCGCGAGTCAACCCCCGCCCCCCCAATTTTACAATTTAGAAAAATTACAAATTAATACAGTGAAACTAGCCATGTCCCAAAATGTTTGAAAGGAGGGTTTGCACGAATCGAAACTATCATGACATCAGGAGGAACCAGCGAGTATCAACGACCTGACGTAAGAAAACCCTAATGGCGTCAATTGGCGAGAGTGAGATCACTTTAAATGCCTGTTTACAAAAGATGAGGCAATCCTAAAGAAAAATTTTATGAAAACTTTATGTGTAATGTGTAATTCTGATCACCACAACAAGTAGGTGTCGAAGAACTCGATTCACCTGTCCGCCTAGTCGTCCTAGTGAACAGAAATGATTAGACTAATAGCGTTTTCGATTTGGATGCACTCGGTCTGTCGTCATCTCGTTTTAACCTCATAGAAGAAATGAGATGGAGATACACTAAGTGCACATAGCCCACCCCAATCGAAAGCGTTAACGATTTAACTTTTTATAAGCGTGATACTATTTTAAATTCTGATTGTACATCATCTTCTGCACACATTACATCAGATCGCCTGCGAACGCGAACCCAAATGACTTTCTTAATTTCTTTCAGAAAATGAGGAGGTAAACTCGATTTGTAGGCCAGAGAATATGACCGTTTACAAACAGCGAAACGCTGATAATTTATCACAGCTGAAAGACAATTTTTAGAACCTTCAAAAAACGATCATCCACTTCCTCATATTACATAATGAGCGAACCTTGCTTCATTTCTTTCGGTTAATGTCTTCTGGTTTGCCATAGAAGAAAATGAGGTAAATCGATTCAAAGCAGAAAATCGCCGTGCTCATCCAACAGTACATTTGCATGCAAACGAAGTCGAAACGGAACGACGACGTCTCGAACTTTGCCCTATTTAATGATGGTAGGCGTCGCGTCAATAATTAATTATTTCAACTGGTTTTTAAAAAAATCGCCACGGCGCGGGCGATCCGTTAGATGGTAGGTAACTCATTGGAAATTATTAATCTCACAGTATCAGAATGCAAACCAGCTCGCTTTAATTAACATAAAATCATTCATCACACGAGGTTGTTAGGCCATGTGATCTTTGTAAAGAACGAAATGTTTCGATCCGGGTGATGTTTTAGCATGCAGGATGAGTACATACATACATGAGGATGTGGAGGTGAGATTTGTATAGTTTCAGAAAAATATTAAAAATGTGAAGGACCTAGGTGTCATGAAGTCATAAATCATAAAATCATGGGAAGATGAGGATTATGAAGTTTAACATGCTTGTGTGGGTGATTCTGAAAGTATTTCGTAATTATATTCTGCTAGTCTTCAGTAAATTTAGTTAAATGTGACAATTCAGAGTTTAGAAACTGGGATACTTTTAAAATTCTGAAGAAACTATCAGTTTCATAATAAACAAAACATTTATCTAAATACCATTGGCGCGAAGCGCCCGAAGCAACGTTAAGTGGTAAACAGAGTATATGAGCAAAGCGTCCAAAGCCACATTAGAAAAATGCATACAGTAAAGGAAAGTTCGAGACACAAGGCCGTAATGCTAACAATGGGAACCTCCTACCTGATTAAATTACCTCGAAGATTGTTCTACAGTCTCCTGCGTCGGCGTATGAAGACGTCGACAGCGATCTTATCGTAAATTGGAATCGTAGAAAAATCGTCTAAAAAGCTCGTTCATCTAAGGCAAGTCGTACTCGTTGATAAAGGGCCTAAAGGTAGCTCATCACCAAAACGAAAAGCTCGAACCCAGACCAAACATTTAGAAGAAGATTTAGATCAAAACCCCAACGGTATAAACGGCGTAAAAGGGCGAGGGTGAGATCCATTTAAACTGTCTGTTTACAAAAGATGATGCAATCCTAAAGAAACATTTAGAAGAAGATTTAGATCAAAACAAAACTGTCAAAAATGAAAACTTGTGGCCAAAACGAAAACTTGTATTCAAAAGAGCAAAATAATCAATAGTAATGTGAACGAAAAGAGAAAGCAACAGTTGCAAACATACCTGTCTGAAACATTGCGGACGAGACTGACAACTGGGTAGAGTTTTGTTCCTACCAGCGCCAAATCATAGCCGACGAAATGTCGTACGACGAGGAACCCACCCTCGAAGGTCAGCAACCCAAAGGGTGGACCGGCCTTCGGGATGCGAACATGACGCAGACTCCCTACGAACAACACCACGAAGCTCTGGGGATGTCGCTAAACGACTGACTGTTTCAAAGCGCGTTATAAATTAATGTGAAGTCAAACTAGCCGTGTTCCAAAATGAAAACCCCAATGGCGTTAAAGGGCGAGGGTGAGATCAATTCAAACTGTCTGTTTACAAAAGGTGATGCAATCCTAAAGAAATATTGCAAATTAATAAAATAGGCACTAACCGTGCCTCAAAATGTTTGAAAGGAGGGTCTACACGAATCGAAACTATCATGATATAAGGAGGAACCAGCGAGTATCAACAATCTGACGTAAGAAAACCCCAACGGCATAAAAGGGCGAGGGTGAGATTCATTTAAACTGTCTGTTTACAAAAGATGAGGCAATCCTAAAGAAATATTGCAAATTAATAAAATAGGCACTAACCGTGCCTCAAAATGTTTGAAAGGAGGGTTTGCACGAATCGAAACTATCATGATATAAGGAGGAACCAGCGAGTATCAACAACCTGACGTAAGAAAATCCCGACGGCGTTAAAAGGCGAAGCTGACCTTAATTTAAACTGTCTGTTTACAAAAGATGATACATTCCTAAAAAAAATTACAAATTAATACAGTGAAACTAATCACGTCGTAACATGTTTGAAAGGGAGGCTTGCACGAATTGAAACTATCATGATATCAGGAGGAACCAGCGAGTATCAACAACCTGACGTAAGAAAATCCCAACGGCTTTAAAGGGCGACGCTGACCTCAATTTAAACAGTCTGTTTACAAAAGATGGTACAATCCTAAAGAAAAATTACAAATTAATACAGTGAAACTAATCACGTCGCAACATGTGTGAAAGGGGAGTTTGCACGAATCGAAACTATCATGATATCAGGAGGAATCAGCGAGTATCAACAACTTGACGTAAGAAAACTCCAATAGCGTTAAAGGACTAGGGCAGCGCGTTTCTCAAACTTTCAGGTTTCGCGACCCCCTTATGAGCAGTATTATGATTCACTCCCCCCCCCCCCCCCCCCCCATAGAATCTTGAGCTTGAACACTGATGTTAAACGATTATCAAATATATTTATATTATTCTTTCTTTAAATTTGAGACTCGTCATTACATTTTATAATAAATTTTTTTAATGTATTGACACTTTTCTAACGATTTACATAGTATGTTCAAAAAAAAAAAAAACTCATGATATACGTACAGTCTCGAGCTTTAAATTCTGGTCGTTACTGTAAATCAAACAATCAAAACGTTCAGAAATTAGTAATTTTCGTTTGTGTTTTACCAAGAAAGTGTCAAAATAAATTAAGTATTTAAGAGACTATTACTATTAGCAATTAAAATAAGACACCAGTCTCGTTAATTTTAATAAAATACAAGTTCGGTGCAAACCTTTGACGATTAATGTATGATCAAAATTTCTTGCTCGCGACTTTATGTATATGCAATCTCTTGTAAAAAAAAATAATATGAAAAATTAGTTGCAATTTGCGTTTAATTTTTTTTCAAATTTATTCTGCTGCGCCCCCCTTTGAAGACTTACGCCCCCCCCCCAAAAGAAAAGATGAGGCAATCCTTAAAAAAATAGAGCCACGCAACGATATTATTTATTTTAAACCACAAATGAAGTGTCGACGCATTGAAAATTTTACACTATTCTATGGCTGGTGTATTTTAAAACGAATACACAAAAGCGTCTACGATAAAACATAAAGCCTTACGCCCCCCCCCCCACACACACAAAAAATATGAGACAATCCTAAAGAAAATAAAGCCTCCGAACGATATTATTTATTTTAAACCATAAATGAAGTGTCGACGCCATAAATGAAGTGTCGACGCATTTAAAATTTTACACTATTCTATGGCTGGAGTATTTTAAAACGAATGCACAAAAGCGTCTATGATAAAACAAAGCCTTACGCCCCCCCCCCACAAAAAAATATGAGACAATCCTAAAGAAAATAGAGCCTCCGAACGATATTATTTATTTTAAACCATAAATGAAGTGTCGACGCATTGCAAGTTTTACACTATTGTATGGCTGGAGTATTTTAAAACGAATGCACAAAAGCGTCTAGGAAAAAAAACACAAAGCGTGAGATCATTTCAAGTGTTACGAATTTAATTATTCCAGCGACGACGAAGATGATACCTATTACTGCGATAAAGCCGACGAGATAGGCGCGGCACGAAGCGCTTATTCACGCACGCGGTTTCCTAAAGTTGTGGTGCAATTCAGAACAGATTGTGAGTCGAATTTAACATACAGGTTGTTTCCTGGAAAACGGCTTCCCACACCGTAACAGAGTAGACTCTTTGTTTTTAATGAACTAAGAAGAAAATTTCCCTGCCTTTTATTTACAGAATTTCTAAAACAATTTAAAAGTAGATGTCGCAAAATGTAAGCAACAAAACGAGCACATGACCAAAACAATTGAAACAAACCAAAGGCACTGTGGAGAATTGTTAATAAAAAATCCGAAATTCTCCATTCTGAAACTGAATCTGTACCAACCCCATCAGAATTTTTTTTCCAATACTTTTTTTTACCGAGATCGTCAAAAAAAAATCACAGTCGAACTAAAGCCTACTAACATAAATCCCTTAGAACGTGTCGTAAATATAACGAAGTCCACGATGCTACAAATAAACTATCTAAGGTTTAAATAGTAAAACCACAAAGTTTGTTATAATTCTAACTAACGATGAACATCAATAAATTTATTGGTGAATAGAAAAAAAAAAAAAACGATTTGCAACCAATTTTTTTAATAAATTTATTGTTATTATGATTTATCTATTAAACCTCAGCGAAGTATTTACATTTATAAGTAATCAGAGAACATAAGTTTACTTCGCTTGCTATCCTGAATCTAATTTTGATTTTTCCAGATATGTATAAATTATATTAAAAGAATGGTCTTGTGCTTGCAGGTTCTTGTGAAAGCAGAGGGATTCTGGTAGGCAGTAACGCCGGTGTAATGTCGGTGGATTTCGATTCCACAGGGACACTTATAATTGGGGCTTCCAACGACTACGCGAGCAGGGTCTGGTCGGTGTCGGATCAGCGTCTAAAGGTGAGTGCACTATTTGCGTCCGATTTCGGCGAACACACGTATATAAAAGCCCCCCTTTTGTATTCGCCGCAACGTGTTTACCCGCGATGCGATTACCGTTTAACAATTTAAAATGTGGCCCGCCAGAAAAAAAAAAAAACAAACAAGCAAACAAACAAAAAAACAAAAACCTTAATGATCTGGGAAGATAAATTTTAACTGTAGATGCGATGAGCGTACGTGTTTATGCCATTACGTTTTAATACGTGGAACACTGTTATTCGGCACTTGAAGAAGAAAAAAAAATGTATTATTTTAAATTTTTGCGTGAAGACCGTGTAAGAAGCTGACTTGCTCCATAAACTTTTACTGGTTATATCCTCGCATCGATGATACAGTTACGCATTATATCTGGCGGAGTAAATGGTTAGTTAATTTTACAAGAAAGTATGTAAACATGGATAATGGGTGGCTTATTAAGAATAATTTCAAGTGTCGTTTCTTTCGTACCGTAACATCAAATTATATTATAATCTGCACGTGATTGACTTATGTAGATCTCTGTATTTATATCTTATTTTTTTTTTTAAATTATTTCCTGTTAGAAGAAGCTGACCAAAATCATAATAACAAATAATTTCGTAACTACGCGAAATATACATTAACTGTTTTAATTATAAAAGAAAATGACTCCGACAAAAGTTATCGCATCGCCTATAACGAGTGAGTGAGTTATTCCCCTAAATTATACTTTTTTTTTTTATTGGAATGTACTAATTTTTAACACATTTGAATAGTTCGTTAAATCCTATTTCTAATAAATGCGAAACGCATTGTTCTAAAACATACGGTTGTCGAGATTCGTGCACCGACACTTACAACTTCTGTTAAGAACCGTATTTCAACAAAACAAAGGAAAAGGAAAGGGCACTCTGACGTTTATTTTATTAAATCTCAACGAAGTGCTGACATTTGTGTATCTGTAGGTAATCCCACAACATAAGCTCACCGCAGGATCTGTTTACAGGTGAAAGAATAAATTACTAAAGCTCAAATAAAAAACTTTGCACTGTAAAGAAATCTGCAATAATCAAACTATCCATGTATCTTCAGAATTCTGAAGTAACAAATTAAAACACGGTATAATAAAAAAACCCTTTATTATTGATTTTAAAGTAAAAATGTAATTTTGTTTAATAATTTTTTAAAAAACCGTTAGTATGATGTAGTGAAAACTTATAATTGTTTTGAAAAGGAACATGGACATGAAAAGAGAAAGGTTGCATTCAAAAAAGTGAATAACGGCTTTTTGAAAATTTTACAATTGCACACTCTGCTCGTCCCCCGCGGAGTCGCAACCTACTATCTAGGTTGCGACTCCGCGGGGGACGAGCAGAGTGTGCAATAGTGTGGGAGACCAGCAAAGTGACCGCTCACGTTCAGCATCTTGCCTTTTTTAAAAACGCGTGTTATTCCGACCTTGATAATGACTAAGTGTTCTGAGTCTAAAGCACACAGAAGTGAGTTTTGTTAGATAAAACTGACACGTGACAGTTTCAGCTCAAATTCCCATCCAGATGCATTATTGCGACTTATTAAGGTTTCAGTAAGACGTTGTGTTATAATTGAAGGGTCTGAGTGATTGGCATATTCTTGTCCAGCATAAAATTCTACGCAAAATTTTGTAATAACTGGCCAAGTCCGTTAATATCTATTGTAAACATCCATCTGTATTTAGTCAATATCAACATCATTAACAAAAACCATGAAAACCATGTTTTCATGTCTTTTCCTGAACATTTTGTCTTATTGCATTCAGGCCCTCCTCAATTGGTAAACAGTTAATTTTTGTTTTGTTAATTACCACCCTGTCACTAGTGCTATACCAATGTTCGCTCTTGTACATAGTTTTTGAACATTTTCTAAAAGTTTCAGGAAACCGTCTTCTTTTGTAAGAAGAATAGAAGAATATTCTAATATATCATCTGCATACATATTTACAAACGTTATAACTTTTGTTCTGAATTACTACTGATTTATAAATATAATAAACAACAGCGGGCCTAAGATACTACCTTGAGGTCCTGAAATTATTACTTTTTGTCGTCGTTGAAAAATATATTCATTGAAGAGTTGTTTTAGGAATTTCATATTTTTCCAGCGTGGCAAAGAGTAAGCCGTTACGGGTTGATTCCTAGTTACTTTCGGCAACCACGTGTGGTATGTGTTTGATTTAGTAAGGTGGTAACATTTAGTAAAGTGGTAACATTGTTTTAGGAATTTCATATTTTTCCAGCTTGGTAAAGAGTAAGCCGTTACGGGTTAATTCCTAGTTACTTTCGGCAACCACGTGTGGTATCTGTTTGGTTTAATAAGGTGGTAACATTGCGTTGCGGAGGTGACGCCGTTTGAAATCGAGATTTTCACTCGCCTTAGGTGGTCGCGCTCTTTGCGTCCCGTATTCGTATCGGTCGCCATCTTGCCGGTAGAGAATCGTTTCCCGCAGCCTTGAGCTTACGCTTCGGTGAACACACGTCATGGTGTATATCGTGAAGTTGTGCATAATTGAGTTGCAAAGTCCTAAAGTATAGTGTATTTGGAATCCTTTGGCTTTACGCCCTAAGGCCGTTTTCATAATCAGACTATAAATTTAAAGTTACTTTAACCTAAAAAAATACATTTGTTTTCCTATACTTAAAGTGACTTTAAATTAAAGTTTCCTAAAAGTCTGATTATGAAAATGGCGGTAAGTGTCGTTTGATTTGATTTTGAGCAAATTCTTCCGAGCAGATAAACCGAATCTGCATTCAAAAGCAGAGGTAATTACATTGCGATGTAGCGTGGATGCGTTTGTAATTGATTTCTTTGTTTTGTACAGTGGAATCCGCTTCAATTTCCGATTTCTATTTTTGCGACTGTTTTTTTTCCCGCCCCGGGAGTTGTACATCTATACACAATTGTATAATAGTGTGAAGGTTGCATATTATTGAGGTCGCCATTAACAACGTTCCTTCTTGAAGGTTATAGCCAGGGAAAAGAATTCCGGCCACTTAGTGTTGGACAGTTTTGACGCCGAATGTACTACTTGTTCCCTCCATCTTGACTTATTAAGTGGGAGGGGAAATAGTGCGTTCTCATTTCATCAGAGATTATTGTGGGCGGGGCTAGTACAATCCGAGTACTAAATTTTCGTATTGTTCGCGGAAGAAGTGGCCCGAATTCTTTTCCCTGGTTATAGCCATCCGATAGAGGTATGATAACATTGACTGCAAGTTTGACGTCGTATTCCCGTGAGTTTAAACACATACATTTTTTTTAAGATGATGATTTTAATAATTATATTATACGACTTGCCTGCTCATTGCATTTTTACTGTGCCGTGACGTGAAATTAAGTGCCACCGATCTCTGATAATAATGTTTATGACTCTGCAAAAGAAAAAGAATAACTCGCCGGTAAAGGCTAGGTTATACATGCGGCCGTCACCCGGACGCCATCTTGGAATCCAACATGGCGGAGGTGTATCACCTGCGATTTTTAAATTTATTCAATTTTACATACAAATCTCTGATTATTTTCATATTATAATTTTTTCGGTAGTAAATGTTAAGTTAGATAATAAAATATTTCTTTTTAAAATAAAGTTTCTCTCTCGGCTGATTGCTAAAACCAGTTTACGGCGTAACTGCGTATGCGAAAAATTAATTTCCTTTACACTTCTTCGTCTTCTTCTTATTTTTACAATTTCCTTCACCAGGTAATTCTTAATTAGTTAATTAGCAAGCTTGTTACGCATACATCATACCTACCATCTCAGTCTCATCTATGAATTTATTTAAGCGTTCGCGCTGCTCATAGCGGCAATTATAAAACTCTAATTAAGAATGGTCGGGCACGTTTTATCATTTGACTTTAATGTAATTTATTGCTTGATTTTGATTGCGTATTTAAATCAACACCTAGGCAGCAAGCGGTAATTATACGCTTGCGTTTATCCGATGTCGCTTAATGCGTTGCCACGCCACAATATCGCTTTTAAATTGCGCCGGTAATTGTTCGTTAATGCCTCTAAATGTATGTGGACTTTTCTTCTTTATAAAACCAGTCCCTGTTTGTTCTATTTCTTCTTATTTTTCGAACAGTAAGATGGCGAGATTATAAAATGAATCATTCTTGAATTAAAGAATGTTTGAATTTTTTATATCATATCAAATATCTGATGATGAAAGTATTATGAGGAATGTACAAGAGATGGCGCTCCGAGTTTCTCGCTTCTGGAGACCCTATAATAAGAGTTTGGACAATTCGTAACTAAGTTTTGATTGGCGCCGCCATGTTATCTCACAAATCGAAACTTGACGACTGTCAAACGTAAAAGGCGCGAAGGTAACGCCTACTTTTCTTCTCTCCCAATCATAGCTAATTGTTGTGATATAATTTGGTTGTATCGTCCAGACTCTAATTAAAGGGTTTCCACTCGCTTCTAGATTTCCTGGAACTCTAGTCGCTTCAAGACTCGTTTCCAAGGTTACTGTATTGAGAAGGTACCGCCATTCCATTCCGCGTGTTTCTTCCCCCTTATTGAAAAGGACGTTATTAGTCGCTAAGGTAAAAAAAAGATGAATACATAACAAGTTACTGTCGCTACGGTCGATGTTTTCGAGGAATCTAACCGCGATCTGACTTCAAATTAAAAAAATAAAAAACGAGAGAGTGAGATAGAAAATTGGCGGCATCTTACTTGTCAACTAACCTTGCTCGGCTTCAAAAGGACGAAGCAGCCTCAGCTTTCGTTTCTATCGCAAATAATAATTACGGAAACAGATTCCACTACGCGACAAAAGATGGCGTTGCAAATTCTTCGCAATAAAGTGGGGTTATGTTAAAGCGGCGGCGTCTGTATTCATTCGATTAAAGTTGAGTCTATAAATGTTTTTTTTTTTTTTTTTTTGTAACGCAACTCCTCGGAGGACGACGCAATTTCTCGACATAGATTTTAAAAAACAAAAGAACATCTTTTAGGAACAAATATGAAACTTAAAATCTGAAAATAATTCTTAAAAGATTGTGTTAAATTACAAACGAAATTTCTACGTTGAGATTTTAGCTCGAAAGTTCGAAGGCGCCATCTCTTGATCGATCTTCTTACTTCAACTAGAAACGTTCTTTTCTAGAAAGTCATGACAGGCGAGTGTTTTTCTTTTTGCGTTCTATGAATCGCCATTTAACTTTCAGATTTTAGGGTGAGACTTTGAAAACGCCCTCTCTTGATTCGTTTTTTATTTGAATTCAACTAAATGCGCTCTTTTTCTTTGGAAATTTTTCGAGTTCTCACAGTCGAAGTCCCGAAGCGCCATCTCTTGCCGATTTTCTGACTTCCAATTATAAATTCTATTTTTTTTCCTTAAATATAACGAAGAATAGTCGCTTTAGTTTAGTGGTTAGAACGCTCGGCGCGAAACCAAGAGGTATGGGGTTGGATTCCCGCAGGTTCTTAGAGCCGAAGTTCAGAAACGCCATCTCTTGGCAGATTTCTTGACTTCCAACAAAAAAATTCTATTTTTTTCTTTGTTGGAGTCGTCTCCAGCGAATTTTTTTTTTTCAATTTATGAATCGCCACCTACAATAATTTGTTTGCGCAAGACTTTAGCATAAGAATTTAAGCGCCATCTCACGACTAATTTCCTTGTGCCAAAAGTAAATCTACTCTGTACTCAAAAAATGAAACTGTCGACGACAATGTTTCTGTTTTGTAATTTATGAATCTCAGTTTGCATTAACAACAAATTTTCTCCCTTGATGTTTTAAGGACAAAGATTAAAAGCGCCATCTTTTGATCGATTTACTTACTTACTTAATTAAAAATGTTGATGTCTGTGGACTGAATCATCACCAGCGAATATTTTTATGAATCGCCACCTATATTTGAGATTTTTTGAATCGCTTTCTTACTTCAATTAAATTTGCTCTTTTTCCTTGGTGGGAGGGAGCACTGCTAACGGAAGTTTATGTTTTGCGATTGATGGAATGAGTTTTTGAACGAGTTTTTGGACAAGCGCCATCTCTGAGCCGATTTTCTTACTTTATTTGTAAGAAATCCACAAAAGTTGCGCCAATGAGTTACATTTTATTTAATTATTAATTTTTTTTTGCTTGGTTTGGGTAGAGTTTCTGTGTATTCGGTCACAAGGTAAGTCTTGGAAGGTCAGTTAGATTGCACTAAGCTTAGGCTGAGATTGAATTTAGAGTTTTAAGTTTTCTATTTTTAATCGATTTTAATTTTTTTCTGGTCTAGTTCGAGTTTTTTTTTTTAATATTTTGCTTGGACTGGGTACAGTTGGATTGAGTTGAGTTAGACTAAATTTGAGTTGAATTGGAACGAATTTTAATTTTTTTGAATTGTAATTATACATATTTTTTTGAGTTTTAATGTTGAGTTGAATTGGACAGAATTTTTTTTTAATTGTGTTTATTTTTTCAGTTTCTAGGTTTTTCGGCTTTCATTCTTTAAGGTTTTCATTTTCAATATTTTATTCTTTAGTCGGAACACATTCAGTTGAGTTCGGTTGGCGTTAATTTCAATTGAGTGTAAATTTTTGTCTTATTTTAAGACATTGACATTTTTACGCGGGTTATTTTTCTATTGAATTTAGGGGTGGTCAGCCTGAATACTCACCCAAAACTTTTTTACTCTGAGCAACAACTAAAAATCACCTTGTTTTATGGAAAAACCAACCCTGCTCTTTTGACCAACGAGCCACCGGAAAGCCATTTTTTTTGTTCGGTAGTTAGTTTGAGGTGATAAGCTAAAAATACTCTCGCAGCGATGTTTTCCTCGAGAAGCCGAACAGGGCCGCTATTCGTTTGAAGATTGTCGCCTCCTTATGAAGATGCCCTCTCCGGAATGACATGTTGAAAGTATTGAATGAACTTAAAATTAATGAAATAAAAGAGAATGAAATTGAAATAAAAAATAAGCAAACAAAATAATAACCAATGACGTGTAAAAAGTTTACAAAATAAATCTTTTATAACTGCAAAAACTTTATACAAAAGAAAACAAAACTTTACAAAAATATATTGATAAAAAGGGAGGGAGAGAGAGACAGGGATTGATCTATCAACCGCACTGATTAGTTTTTCAAGCCGTATTGAACCGATTTACCAATTGGAGTCTAAATAATCCATTATTTAAGGGGCACGGTAATTATATATATATATAAAAAAACAAATGTGAATTCTGTTCGAACGGTTTAAATACACAAAAAGAAAACACTCTGCGCGCGGAAAGCTTTTGCTTCCGCTTTCGATTATCAAAAACTGAAATTAAATAAAAGAACATTGAATCTAGAGTTCAATTTAGTATCGCCCGGAACGAGAAAAGACGGAATCTTTTCCTCTTAAACCGTTAAGTAAGTTTTTAATAACATTCTAGCCATATCTTCCCGCCTTCCTTCGGGACGCTTTTACCACAAATACTTCCATCTGGTAGGGGGCGCAGTGATGTTGCTTGGGGATGTCTCACGTTTTTACCACAAATACCTCCATCTGGTAGGTGGCGCAGTGACGTTGCTTGGGGATGTCTCACGCTTTTACCACAAATACCTCCGTCGTCCGGTAGGTGGCGTAATGATCTTGCTTGGGGATGTCTTCTCAATTTCCCACGCGCTTTCAGACTCGTGCTTGAGAACTCCTTTGCCAGCTTTTCACTTAATCATCAAAAAAGTGGAAAATAAAGATCTTACTGAATATCGTATTTCATCCAAAGCGTGAAATTAAAGAAATTATGGGTATTATTTTCCGGTGAAAGAATTGTCCTTGCATTTCTCAACCTGTAGCTTATCGTCGAGAGATTAATAATTTCGACTTCTTACACTTGGTTAATTAAAATTGTGTTTTGAGTGATTTTTTTGCAGTTTCGAGTTTTAATTCCTTTTCAGTTTTCATTTCCTGTATTAAGCTTTTTACATATCAAGAATGTGACGCAATTTATCCCTCAGGATATCGATCTACTTCTTCATTGAGTTACTGAGTGATGTTTTTTTATTCACTTGGTTACTATTTTTATTTTTTTTTAAGTATTCTTGTAATACTGGTCCTGTTACAATTAATGAATCGCCACCTACAATGATTTGTCTGCGTGTGACTTTATGTTGAGAATTTGAAGTGCCCTCTCTTGACGGATTCCTTTGCTCAGAATAAATCTATCCTTTCTTCAATTTTGGAAGTGACGCCGATAGAGTTTCTGTTCCGCAATTTATAAATCGCAATCTAGAAACGAAATTTCTACCGTCTGTTTTGTTCCCACATTCGTTTCGTACTACTGTTCACCTAATTTGATGATTGTATGTTATTAAAGTATGAATCAGCTTCGAACGTTTCTTCTAATAACTTGTTTATTCCTTATGAATCAAACGGCTAACTGTTTCTCCTGCACATTTCCTGTTTGTAATATTTGCCTTGCGTGGATTCACGAATTCTCATACAATTATTATTGAGCCCCGGCGCCGATACATTGTCAATATTTTCCAGGCTTTACGATTATCATTTGGAGCCGTACACCAACCGGAAATGTATTAAATTTGATGTACGGCGAGTATTACACGAACTCGTGCATACACTCTTCCATATGGAGAGTTGAAACGGCGATGCATTGGGGCGCCATGTTTTGTTAATTGCGACGATTAGATGCGAGATGGAATTCCAGATAACATGCAAACCTAATTTAAAAAATAAGCTGAGTATTTCCTAGCCGCGGAATAAGTACGACCGATCGACACATATATCTTGCTGAATGATTGCATACTTGTATAATTAGAGGCCGGCGTGCTGTTAATAATATAATTTATTTGGAACATTATGATCGGTTATTTGTAAGTAAGCACAAAATAAGTTAAGGAGGTTGTCACACGGAACTTCGGTTTTTCGCCCCGGAATTGTCTTGCAAAGCTCAAGTTATTGGCGTTTATATCGTCATAAATTTAATTAATTTAGGTAGAAAGTGCTACTAGTTAAAACCTTTACGGTATACTCCTGGATACTAAAGTCACATTGCGGCAAGTACGTTTTGCTTTCTGAACAGCTCCTCCGAAGCTATATCAAATGGAGACGGGGTGGATTTAGAATTGATGTGTAAATGTATAATTAAGGGCACCAGAGATATAGTTTTCAGGGCCGGCAGAAGGTGGTAAGCAAAGCATGCGAGCGCCAATGCGCCAAAATATGTTAATTATAAAACTATTAAAGATTAAAAATTAAGGTCAACCAAACTTGATCTAACAACTGAACTCAACTCCATTTATCCAAAAAAAATGTAATTAAAAAACAATAAAAATTTTGAACTGGCTCTTTAAAAATGATCATTATTAGTTGAAGTAAGAAAATCGATCACGAGATGGCGCTTTCAAACTTTCACTTTAAAATCTGAAGGCAGAAACTTAACGTCCGGTCAATCCAACTGACCGCAACCTAACTCCGTTCAACCCAAGTAAAGAATTAAGAAAATGTGAACATTAAAACAATGAAAAGTGAAAAAAAAATGTTAAAACTCAACAAATTTCAAAGTCAACCGAACTTAACTGAACTCAGTCTAACTGTATTCAATTGAAGCAAAAAAAATTTTAAATAAAAAAATGCCAAAAAAAATAAAAAAAATATTAAAGCGAAGTTCGGCCAATGTCGAAATCGACCAAACTTGACTCAACAACTGAACTCGACTTTATTCACACCGAACAAATAAAAAAATTTAAATTAAAAAAATAATTTAAAAAATGGTCAAAGAAATTAAATAAAATCTAACTGCACTTAGCTCAAAAATTTAAAACAAATTAAAAAAAAGAAACTAAAAGTTAAAAAAATATTTATAGGTATTTATAGGTTCATGGATTGAAATGAACATTAACAAATCTCAAGGTCAACCGAACTCACCTAACTTATTAATCTACTATCTAATCTTTTAAAAGCAGGTTTGTAACAGTTAATTACAAACGGCCTGAAAACGTCACATACAAACAAAAATTAAAAATTAAACTAAAATGAAATGAAACAATGAGGACAGAAAAAATAATAAATTAAATAAATAAATAAAATTAATGATTTTATATCATACAGCACTCTATTCCACACAAGTCATTAAAAAAAATTCTTAAAAAAAATTAAAATGTTAAAATTTATGGAGTGATTTAAGGTTAACAACTCTCAAGGTCAATCTGACCCAACTAACGACAACCTAACTTCATCTAGCACAAGGCAAAGATTAAAAATTACAAGAAAAATTAAAAATCAATTAAGATGAAGTTCAACTAACGCTAAGATCAATCTCAATCTAACTCCATTTAATACTAATAAAAACTGCAAGAAAGTTAAAAGCATAAAAATTGTAAAAAAATTTAAAATAAATTAAAATGAAGCTAGACCAGTTTCAACGTCAACATAAACCGAGTTAGTTCTATTCAACTCAAGCAAAAATAATATGTATAAAAATAAAAAAAATAAAAAAATCTGTCAAATGCCAAATTTAATTTTTCCGTATTTTAGAATTGTCAATGAGCCAAATAAAAATTATTTTGGTCGCCAGTCGCCATAAGAAGTAAGCCAAACGGTTACCACGGTTTCTCGCCCATTTGATGGTTAATCGCCACGGTTGGCAACACTGAAATCACATATCATTTCCTATGACGTAAGAAATGACGAACGCGATAAAAAATTTAGTCTGCAAAATATTAAAGGAAAAAGACTAACAGTCAATAATAAAAAAGTAAATAAATAAAATAAAATTAAATCGACGAAATTAAAATGTAAAATAAAATTGACTCCAATCTGGTAAAATAAAATGAACTTTAATTTAGTAAAAGAATATAAAACAAACGACGATCTAGTGATAGTTAAAAAATAAAATAAAATCGCTTTAAACAAATTCAATTAAACCAAAGAAAAAACGAGAGCAAAAGATGATAAATCAACAAATGAAATGAAATCTAATCAAAGGAAAAAAAAAACAAGTAGCGATCGTTTGATTAAATTAAAAATTGAATTAAATAAAGTCAAATAGGAAATATTAAAAAAAAAACAAATAAAAAGACGATTGGCGATGAAGACAAAACGAAAATAAACGAATCAAGAGAGAAAGTTTGAACAAGAGAAAAAAAAAACAAAAGAGAATCTTATAATGCGAATAAAAAATCGAGTCACGGAAAGACAAAAGACGATCGGATCGGTTTATAATTTAACTAAAGATAAACACGAAGTAACGGCGAATGGAATCATCGATTGCAATTTAACAAAATCTCGATTTAATGTTTATTTACATTTGAAAGGGGGTCGATGGTAATTATTATTTTCTTCTAAGGGGTCGATGCTTGAAAGAGGTTGGGAACCCCTGCTCTATAACAAATAATTTCAGTTTATAAAGGAAGCACACTATTTTTTTGGAGACAACTGTATGGATTGATTTTTTTTTTTGAAAAGGACGCTAGTTACTGTTTTGCGTAAGGATGTCGACTAACCTTCGTCCGGCCCTGATAATCGTCGTTGAAGGTTGCACCGTGAAGCGGTCCTCCAAGCCCTAACAGCCTGCCCTGGTCTTCTTCAACCTCCAGGAGATTTTTATTCACTCGTGCGTTCAGCGTAGAGTTAGACAACAAATGCAACACCGTAATATAGAAAATATATATTGACTTTAAAATGTGCAACGGTGCGATCAATTCTGACTGTAACAAAAGTCTATTCTGATTGTAAGGGGGACCCTACATTTAATCGGCATTGCAATTAGGGTCCTGGCCCCCAATAAGTAGAGTTCTCTTTATTTAATTTATTTAATTTCCCTTTTTTTAATTTAATCAAACTACAAAACACGCTCCTCTTTTCAATACGAAACTTCTTTATTTTCAGAGTAATTTCAATTAATGTTAGTCTTCATATTTCAATCGATCGGTTGAGTAATGTGCAATCAGTACTGTTTTTTTTTTTTAATTAACCGCGAAGTGGTCCTCCAAGCTCTAACAGCCTTGTGCTGGTGTTCTTGAACCTCCAGGAGATTTTTATTTACTCGTGCGTTCAGCGTAGAGTTAGACAACAAATGCAACACCGTAATAAAGAAAATATACATTGTCTTCAAAATGTTCGACGGTTCGATCAATTCTGACTGTAACAAAAGTCTATTCTGATTGTAAAGGGGTCCCTACATTTAATCGGCATTGTAATTAGGGTGCTGGCCCCCAATAAGTAGAGTTCACTTTATTTAATTTATTTAATTTCCCTTTTTTTAATTTAATCAAACTACAAAACACGCTCCTCTTTTCAATACGAAACTTCTTTATTTTCAGAGTAATTTCAATTAATGTTAGTCTTCATATTTCAATCGATCGGTTGAGTAATGTGCAATCAGTACTGTTTTTTTTTTTTAATTAACCGCGAAGTGGTCCTCCAAGCTCTAACAGCCTTGTGCTGGTGTTCTTGAACCTCCAGGAGATTTTTATTTACTCGTGCGTTCAGCGTAGAGTTAGACAACAAATGCAACACCGTAATAAAGAAAATATACATTGTCTTCAAAATGTTGACGGTTCGATCAATTCTGACTGTAACAAAAGTCTATTCTGATTGTAAAGGGGTCCCTACATTTAATCGGCATTGTAATTAGGGTGCTGGCCCCCAATAAGTAGAGTTCACTTTATTTAATTTATTTAATTTCCCTTTTTTAATTTAATCAAACTACAAAACACGCTCCTGTTTTCAATACGAAACTTCTTTATTTTCTGAGTAATTTCAATTCATGTTAGTCTTCATATTTCAATCGATCGGTTGAGTAATGTGCAATCAGTACTGTTTTTTTTTTTTAATTAACCGTGAAGTGGTCCTCCAAGCCCTAACAGCCTGCGCTGGTGTTCTTGAACCTCCAGGAGATTTTTATTTACTCGTGCGTTCAGCGTAGAGTTAGACAACAAATGCAACACCGTAACAAAGAAAATATACATTGTCTTCAAAATGTTCGACGGTTCGATCAATTCTGACCGTAACAAAAGTCTATTCTGATTGTAAAGGGGATCCTACATTTAATCGGCATTGCAATTAGGGTGATGGCCCCCAATAAGTAGAGTTCTCTTTATTTAATTTATTTAATTTCCCTTTTTTTAATTTAATCAAACTACAAAACACGCTCCTGTTTTCAATACGAAACTTCTTTATTTTCTGAGTAATTTCAATTCATGTTAGTCTTCATATTTCAATCGATCGGTTGAGTAATGTGCAATCAGTACTGTTTTTTTTTTTTTTAATTAACCGTGAAGTGGTCCTCCAAGCCCTAACAGCCTTGCGCTGGTGTTCTTGAACGTCCAGGAGATTTTTATTTACTAGTGCGTTCAGCGTAGAGTTAAACAACAAATGCAACACCGTAACAAAGAAAATATACATTGTCTTCAAAATGTTCGACGGTTCGATCAATTCTGACTGTAACAAAAGTCTATTCTGATTGTAAAGGGGACCCTACATTTAATCGGCATTGCAATTAGGGTGCTGGCCCCCAATAAGTAGAGTTCACTTTATTTAATTTATTTAATTTCTCTTTTTTAATTTAATCAAACTACAAAACACGCTCCTGTTTTCAATACGAAACTTCTTTATTTTCAGAGTAATTTCAATTAATGTTAGTCTTCATATTTCAATCGGTCGGTTGAGTAATGTGCAATCAGTACTGTTTTTTTTTCTTTTTTTTTAAATTAGCCAAACGAATTAATTGACAGTGCTGATTATGATTTATAGCTAAAATATGCGATTTGTTCTAGTTGTTTATGTATTCTTGAAGCAAATTAATACATTAGTTGTATAATTAAAACTTGATAACATCATAAATGATGGCTCAAGGGTAGTCGTAGATTTAATGCGTCGCATAAATAAGTTCCTTCATTGTCTCGGACGTGATTCTCCTAATTAAAATGTTTCGCACAACAACAATAAAATATTATAATAAACAAGGCTAAATGAGGCGAAGACGAAAAGGAAAAAAAAATTCCAGATCATTAAATCTTTAATAACTAATTATATTGATTTATGATTTGAGATGATTGTAATACCTATATACATACATACATACATTCATTCATTTTTTCCGTAAACAAGTTACCCTTGATGAGAATGAATTTATGTGTGTATAAATACAGCATTTTGCTCTTTATAAGGCAAAAAGTATATAAATACTTAATCTCAAAAGATTTGTTACTTTTATTCCGACGGCAATAAGTAATCAAGATAAACGACGAAATGAGCACTAGATTACGATTTATAAATGTAAGTACTTACCTGAAATTAGAATTATTGACACATTTTAATTGCGGCAATTACATGTAATAAGGAAGAAATATTTTAGCTTCTCGGATTCCCCTGCTCTAAGTTCTTCTTGCGTGGCTAGTAAAATCGAAAAGCAAAGTCGGTTAAAAGGTAATCATCGAAGAGGTCACTTCTTGAAATTGAATTACTCTCAGTTTTACGAAATCATCTCAGGAATGCCAATTAATTTCACACAGGTCGTTTGTTCGATAATTGCTTTTCAATTAACGCAGTTAAATTACATCAAATATCATCCGAGAATATCTTACTCGCACATTCGTTGCGTTTTCTTTCATGTATTCGCATCTATTAATTAAGAAAAATTAAATAAATTAACTGCTAAATTTATTTATTATCTTATTTCTTCAACCGCCGTTGGTTTCATATTTTCTTGCACTTTCTTTCGAAGTTGAGTTCCTTTCATGTTATTTTCGCTTTCGGTTAAATTTTGATGGCACTTTCAAACTCACTCTCAAATCTAAAATGCAGGGAGTCGACTCATAGA
Source organism: Prosopocoilus inquinatus (assembly GCA_036172665.1). Classification (NCBI taxonomy): domain Eukaryota; kingdom Metazoa; phylum Arthropoda; class Insecta; order Coleoptera; family Lucanidae; genus Prosopocoilus; species Prosopocoilus inquinatus. The sequence goes on along the minus strand of CM069871.1, from coordinate 6,594,154 downwards.
TTGTGAAATAAAAACTCGCCGTCGGTAATGACTCCTTAAAAAAGAGCATTTTTAGTTTAAGTGAGATAACTGATCAAAAGATGGCGCTTTTAAACTTTCGCACTAAAATCTGAGGGCGGAAACTCGGCGATTCGCAAATTGCGCAAGCCCAGAAGCTCTGCCGGAGCTACATCCATTGAAAAGGAAAAGCAGATTTAGTTTGGGATAAGGAAATCGGTTAAGAGATGGCGCTTCGAATTCTCACGCTAAATTCTCAAACGAACAAATTAATGTAAGCGGCGATTCATAAACCGTGAATTAAGAATTTTCGCTAACCATGTGTCCTTCGAAGAAAAAAAAAGCGTTTTTACTTGAAATCGGAAAATCGCTCAAGAGATGGCGCCTCTTACTTTCCGCTCTAAGTACTCGTAGAAAAAGATTTCATAGGAAAAGAAGAAGAAATTCAATTCTTGATTCATTTATAATGTTGGCGTTTCATTCGCCAATCGCAATACAGACGGGTTTGTTTTGTGTTGAGGAAATCAGTCAAGAGATGGCGCTTCAAATTCTCACGTGTAGATTCAACAAGAACTAATTTTAGTAGGCGGCGATTGATAAATCGTAAAATAAAAACTCGCGCCAGCGATAACTCCATCAACGGAAAACAGCATTTTTTTTATTGAAGTCAGAAAATCGGCCAAGAGATGGCGCTTCTGAGCTTCCGCTCTAAGAACTTGAACAAAAAATTCCATTTTCAGTATCGTTGGTGATTCATTCATCAATCGCAATACGAACGTTCGCCGGTAGTGCTCTCACCAAAGAAAAAAAGCAAATTTAATTGAAGCAAAAAAATTACTCAGGAGATGGCGCTTTCCAACTCTCGCCCTAAAATTTCAAACGTAGGTGTCGATTCAAAAAAAAAAGATTGACTTGCGATGACTCCGTAAAAAGGAACATTTTTAGCTGGAGTAAGAAAATCGATCAGAAGATGGTGTAACGGGGTTCTAACGCCATCTTTTACCTCACAATTGAATCGTTTTCTTGCAAATTTTATTTTATACGTAACGAAAGGCGAATGTAAAGATGATATATTGTGTTCGTGGCGTCCAAGTTTAGTTTTGACATTTGAGATGAAAACCGAAACTGCGTTGTGTTAAAATGCGGTACGATCCCCAGCGCCATCTCTTGACCGTTACTTATGTTACTTTTTTTTTTAATTTTACGTTTCGCCTTTGCTTTTTTTGCTTTTCTTCTGCTTTTCATAATACTCTGTTCAAATAACTTTTAGCAATTATTTGTGCATTTTAATTTTTTGTCTTTCTTGCCGAAAGTTATTTTTTTGTTCAAAACCATGTCGACGAATCATGTAATATTAAATGGAAATAATTTGTAAACTCGCGTTTCGCCGAATGGATGCGAATGCCTTACAGTCACGTCGCGTCGTGTCAACATAACCTTATTTTACTGTTATGCAACGCCATCTTTTGTCTCATAGTCGAATCTAGTTTTGTAATTCTTTTGTGAATTGTTTTGATAGGAAGGAAAGCCGAAGCGATTGCCTCATCGTGTTGAAACGAGCGGTCCTGGGCGCCATCTCTTGGCCGTTGCTTGCATTATTTTTATTATCATTTTTAGGTTTAGCTTTTATTTCGTTCTTTTCTTCTGTTTTGCATTAAAAATGCTTTGTTGTAATAGTTTGCCATCTTTCAGTAATTAATTGTTTTCACGTTATAATTTTCGTCTTTCTTTTGTTCAAAACTATGTCGATGAAACGCGTCATTCGGGGAATTACCTAACAAAAAATTGAAATAATTTGTAAACTCACTTTTCACCGAACCCAGCGTCGAGCTTTTAACGTAGCCTTAAATAAAAAAAAAAATTAATTATTTGATTTTTTTTCCAGTAGTTAATTCATAACCATACAGAGTGATTAAAAATTCATTAAATCTATTTGGTTATAAAATTTGTTTCTAAGTTAATTTTTATGTGCCGCTCTATTCTCAAAAATTCTCTAGAACCAGCGTGAAAGTGTCAATAATTTCGATTCGCTGCAATTTAAACATGTTAAGGTAAAGTTAAAGACCAGTTTCTGCCCTAATTTCTCAACAAATTTTTGAAAACACCGTTTTGTGACATCTCATCCGATGAGTTTCAAGTCACGCTTCGGTTTTTCCTGAATAACTCGTTAACGAAGAGAGATAGGAACTTTCGTCATTCTTTAATTTCGATTTATTTCAGCTTCCAGAATCGATTCTGAAAAGGACGGGTATTATTTTTGAGTCACCCTGTATAGATTTTTGTTTTAAAACAAATCGCTTAGAATATGGATGTATGCTTATAATATTAGTAAATGTTACGTGTATTGTTTTAATTTTCCAATTTTTCTGATAAAATCAATACGATTACGCTACCTACTGATCATTCTATTATATTACTGCAGTTAGGGGTACTTCATTTGAATTATTTCCACGGGTGTAAGTTTGGTTGCCTAACTTGTGATGATGATAACAGTGATGAACACGAACGTTCTTGAAATACTTGTATATTTTGTTGTTTCTTAGGAATTTATTTGTTTGTTTGCTTTTATTAGAATTTTTTTTATTAGTTTTGCTACATGTGAAGTGTAGATATCCACGAATGTGTATACTGCAGAAGCTATTTAATACAGGAATGACTTCTTTTTATGAGAAATGGATTATTTCTTTTGTAATGTTATCTGAAATGAAGAACAGGAAACATTTTAATAGATGAGATGGATCAATTCGAAGATAAGCCTTAAACAATAATAATAATTATAAAATACGAAGCGGTTCGATGTAAAATTAATAACAAGGTACAGTTTCGCATTATAAACGTAGCTGATGCTGCTTCGTGGAGCCGATACAAGAGTTAGATAAAGTCGAGTGATATATTCGTAGCAAATAAGTGCATGAATTATTCATGGAACGTTATTGCTATATATTACAAGAACAAGAACGGCGAATGTATTATAGATCATTTGGCAACTCATACGATAAAACGTAAGATATTGGCAAACCAATAAATAGCTGCAGACTCTTCGCGAGGACACTCATCCCGGAGTATTGTAAACACGGTGTACAACAGGTGTCAGGGAAATAATTTATTGCAACAATGTAATCTTCATTAACTCCTGACCGGCAAATGAACGACTCGTTTATCCACTCATAAGCATAATAAATAATGGCCGCCCATTTCAGTGCTTTTCCCACAAGTGTGTAACATCACCCCTGTTTCTGCTCTTATAATTACGAAGGTCTTTTGTTATACATGAATTTATTTCGTGGGCGAAACCACATCTGCACCTGACACAAACTCATCATGACTTACAACATAAAAACTGTTTAGGCAAAAATTAACACAAACACATTAAATTTTAAGCACGTAAACGCTGAAGGAAACTCAATTTAAAGCAAATTGAAAGGATTTATGGGTTTTGTTATGTTCATGTGCATAATCAGAAATTAATTAAAGTCAATTTCAAATAAATTCCTCGTTTGCACCCGACGATTATGTTTTTGTAAATATCCTGTTGACTGGCTTCCTTGATTTTAATTCTCGCCTTAAATCCCCATTAAAATTTGTTTATAATCATCTTTCTTAATTGCAGGCGTTTTACGAGGACTGCTCACGGATAATAAAATTCTGTTACTAATGGCTCTTAAATTATCCGCGATCCTTGTCTGAATTATTATTATTTGTATTTATAACTGATAAATTTAATAATAGAATTTAACAGGCCGGCGTATCGAATTGCATCTGGAAACACAAGAAGAGCGTGATCATTGATTCCCGCAAGACTTTCCCTTACAAGCACGAACTCATTATATCGTGCCAATAAGCCTAGTATCTCAGATATGCTTAACCAGCGATTACAGTTGCTATAGATTTTTTTTATTCCTCAATCCAGTGTGTTCCTCGCGCTTGCACCATTAGGCAGGAACTCGAAACATTTCACGATAAGAGAATACCTTACTGCCTGCATCTTGCCTTTGCTGAACCAAACGAATTCTGTATCTCTAATTGCATATGAATTACTATCCTGTTACGTACGTATGTTTCAACACGAGAAGAAATAAGACTGGTTTGTGAAGGACGCATCGCATAAACCACTAGGCTCATTCTCACGCTTCAATTACTGAATACAATAACGGATCTTATTTATATTAATTCGTATCTGTATTAGTTTTACTTTAAAGTGGCTCTTAATATCGACGGTTAGTTCACACGAAAGGAAAAAGTTTCCGGGTAAGAAGGGTTTTGTTCACCCTGTATGTTGTAACGACGTACAGGATGCTAATTGTAACGTGGAAACACTATGACACCGAATTCTTTGTTCATGGGACATTTGCCGCTGCAGAACATCTACGGTTAGCTCACGTCAAAAAAAGTGCAGATGGAGAGGGTTGTGAAGGGAGAATTTCAAAAAGAGAGGTTAGGTGACGAAATAAATATATTAAAATTAATACCTGCAGGAGGAAGCCAAGTGAAGTGCTACGCCCAAGGTATCAAAACTAACTTACCAAAACAATCCGAATAATTTACACAAATAAGAACGGAAGTCGAATTGACTATGCCAAAAACGAAATGGAGTATAACGCTTCTAACAGATAACATCAGTGGAGCAAGGATTATCTTTTTCCAATCAAATTTAACATTTAGATCGCGGGAAATTACAGAATGTTGTATAAATTGATAGGGATTTTGAAACACGCAAAGTTTCTAGAAAATCATCTTTTCGTAAGAGTACGGAGAACAGTAACCAAACACGAGTAGCCCGATAAAAGCGCGGAAGTTCGCAGCTTATAACCGGGAATGACCACGTAGGTCCGGCTAAGGCCGCAACATCTATTCCACCTTCCCAAGGGGCATATTTGAAAAGGTCACCAAACACTCACACAACACAAAACGTGTGGTCACCCCGGCATTTAATTCTGGAATAATTCGTTGTAAATTCGATTCGGGGTAACGGGTTGAAAAAGACAAAACGGAGAAAAGAAAAGAATGTAGACCTGCAACAATAACCAACACGAAACGTGTGGTCATCTCAGCATCTCATTCTAGAATAATCCGTTGTAAACTCGATTCGGGGTAATGGGTTGAAAAAGAGGGAGAAAAGAAAATTTCGGTCATTTTCTTTTCTCCCTCTTTTTCAACCCAGAGTAAACCAATCCGACAGAACGTGCAATCAATTTTATCCAGTCAGATCTGAATGTCAGGGGTCACAATCGCCCCCAAGAAGCGCTCGCAATATTTTACAATCCGTCGTAAGCGAGAAGCAAAAATGAAATCGCCGCACTGGCGCGTAAACCATAAACTTCCCTGCGATTCTAAATAAATTCGAGAAACCCATTGAAAAGCATTCTTCGAGGATCTGAATAAAAAACAAAGAGAATAGTCGCCCTGCGGGAATTCATCGTTTAATTAAATTGATTTCCAGGCTCGAGCGGCCGCAAAACACATTCCGTTCGTTCGTCCACGGCGACACGCTAAAAAAAGCTCGACGATAACAAACGGAGCTAAAATCGGAGCCTCCTGTTATACAGGGCTTCCCACGGCAAGAAAAGAATGTAGACCTGCAACAATATCCAACACGAAACGTATGATCATCTCAGCATCTCATTCTAGAATAATCCGTTGTAAACTCGATTCGGGGTAATGGGTTGAAAAAGAGGGAGAAAAGAAAATGACCGAAGAGAGTAAACCAATCCGACAGAACGTGACATCAACTTTATCCAATCAGATCTGAATGTCAGGGGTCACGATCGCCCCCATGGAGCGGTCGCAATATTTTACAATCCGTCGTAAGCGAGAAGCAAAATTGAAATCGTCGCACTGGCGCGTAAACCATGAACTTCCCTGCCATTCTAAATAAATTCGAGAAACGCGTTTCCAATTTGAAAAGCATTCTTGGAAAATATTAATAAAAAGCGAAGAGAATAAGCGGTTCGAGAATTCATCGTTTAATTAAATTCATTTCCAGGCTCGAGCGGCCGCAAAATACATTCCGCTCGCTCGCCCACGGCGACACGCTAAAAAAAGCTCGACGATAACAAACGGAGCTAAAATCGGAGCCTCTTGTTGTACAGGGCGTCCCTCGGCAAGAAAAGAATGTAGACCTGCAACAATATCCAACACGAAACGTGTGGTCATCTCAGCATCTCATTCTAGAATAATCAGTTGTAAACACGATTCGGGGTAATGGGTCGAAAAAGAGGGAGAAAAGAAAATGACCGAAGAGAGTAAACCAATCCGACAGAACGTGACATCAACTCTATCCAATCAGATCTGAATGTCAGGGGTCACGATCGCCCCCATGAAGCGGTCGCAATATTTTACAATCCGTCGTAAGCGAGAAACAAAAATGAAATCGCCGCACTGGCGTGTAAACCATAAATTTGCATGCGTTCTAAATAAATTCGAGAAACGCGTTTCTATTTTGAAAAGCATTTTTGGAAAATCTTAATAAAAAGCGAAGAGAATAAGCGGTTCGAGAATTCATCGTTTAATTAAATTCATTTCCAGGCTCGAGCGGCCGCAAAATACATTCCGCTCGCTCGCCCACGGCGACACGTTAGAAAAATCTCGACGATAACAAACGGAGCTAAAATCGGAGCCTCTTGTTGTACAGAGCTTCCCACGGCAAGAAAAGAATGTAGACCCGCAACAATATTCAACACGAAACGTGTGGTCATCTCAGCATCTCATTCTAGAATAATCCGTTGTAAACTCGATTCTGGGTAATAGGTTGAAAAAGAGGGAGAAAAAAAAAAGGAAAATCAAATCGGTTCAATTGGCCCAAAAATGAACTCGGTGTGTAAAACTTCCAAACAGAGACTAGACGGAGTCAGAACCAGTCCGGGGCCTGTAAAAATAAACTTCATTAACGAAATATGAAATGTTTGTAACATCGTATATTGAGCAAAACTTACTCATTATTCATTTTTATTTAGAACTCGGTTCGAGCAATGATGAAACGATTTCATTAGTTTACGATTGCCGTTTTTAAGAGCCAGAACATATTTCAGCAATATTTTGTGTCAAGTCGCTTTAATAAAACAAAAACAGGACAGTTTAAAAACAGTCTCCACGATAAAATCACTAAACTTCCAAATTGTAAATTTTTAAAAAGAAACGTTCGTTCCTTCAAACATCTCACGTTGTCGAGTTCCGCTATACATAGTATATTCCTAAAGCGAGCTGGAGATTTGCAAGATATTGTATACCACCCTCAGTTTTATTGACAACGGGTGCCTGTTTTGTGAAATTTATTGCCTCGCTGCCGAATTGACACTTCCGAACATAAAAATTTCGCTCCGCATTCAAAATGTATATAGTGTTTGTACTTTCCATTTAGCAAAGTGCGGTTCGATATTACTTGTTTCGGTTTGCGGGGTGAATTTTCAATATACACAAAAAAATCGTTCCGAAAGGAAATTGGAAAATATGTGTGTGTGCGTGTGTGTGAGTCGAAACCGGGGGATGCAGAAGTCGTATACATGCCCCACCCAGAAAATAACATTCTTGATTCATATCCAAGGTCACTCTAAAATTGATTGGCTTGAAAATTTATTATTCAATTCTTGTAGATTGAAAAAGAGAAAAAATTAAACAAGAAGAAATATTAAAAATAGAAATAAAAATAAGAAAATCAAATCAAGAGATAATTTTGTAATGAGGAACATCTAGAAAATACGAAGAAAAAGAAAAGCCTAAATCAGAACACTTGCGACAATGTTAGGCGATTTTCAGGAAACTTTAGAAAAACGCAGGAAACAGAAAAACAAAAGCAAAAATGAAATAAAAGATGATTTAGAAGAGTGACCATACACCATTTAGTTCACAGATCGTTGCCAGATGCAACGTTTGTCTTTCCTGCGATAAATTATATTATACTACTACTGTATTATACTTTCTATAAGTAAGATTTCCCCAGATCTAAACAAAAAATCCTAAACGTGGCAACCCTGGTGTACTTGTGGTAGTGTGCATGTTAGGCGCAAATTTCAAAGAGCAGGTAGGGTTCGTGAGACGATTCACCGTCGCCAATTCGCTGTCGCTGATTCACCGTCACCAATTCGTCGTAGAACCAATTCGCCGTCGACCCTATTTACCGTCCGCCCAATTCGCCGTGGCATGTTACTGCTTTGTTTAGCTTGATAAGCTTTAAAACACTTTCTGACTATTTTAGGTATCCACGTTATACCTACGAGTTGAATGAAAATAACTATAATTTCAGTACGTTTCAAGTAAATGAAAACGGACTGCACTATTATGTTTCTGTTTCACACCAAAGTAAGTGCTTAATTATAGCACGACCATCGTAAGACAAATTGATGCCGCTAGCACATATCATAAATTTTTTTAATGGAAGCTCCAATTTTTTAATTTTAATTTTAAATGACGAGCTTTCCACCAATCAATATCGTCGTCATATACAAACATTATTTCTGCATTACGTTTTATGAATATCTATATCATCATAAATATCATAAGAAAAGAAACAGTTGACAGTCGTATCTACGAAACTGTCAAACCTAACCTATTTCTTCGAACTACTTTAGGTTGTCCATGGAATTCTTTAATGTAAAAACACCGATTTCTTAAGAATTAAAGAAGATATTCGAGATTTTCGAAAAAGAGAATTTTCAGTTCTTTGAAGGTACTTCAAAAACGAATGAAAATAAAAGATTTTTTTGCATATTTTTTTAGACCTCAAGATCTATAATTTAATTGATTAATTAATTTTCTATAATTTAACCATTTTCATTTAAAACTTGAATCGTTCACGGCGAATTTACCGACGGCGAGTTTGCCGACGACGAATTGTACCTACGGCGAAACCGCGAAGGTAAATTGACGATGGTAAATCGGCGACGGCGAATTGTCTTAGACCCTTAGAATCTTTAGGGGCCACTATTGAATTGGGCTTTCTATACATTCTAGGATCTAGAGTCCTATGTAGTTAAGGACTTTAGAGAAGATGTGCAGACCCAATACCTACATTATTATTTTTAGACACTTTCGAGTGATGTGATGAAATGCCACTTTGTCGGTTGTTAAGATTTGGTTGTTAAGGTCGTTAAGATTCTGAATTACCAATGAACGTTCGGATTTTATTTCTCTGTTAACGTTTAAATAAATCACTTCGAGGGTTAAGTTTATGTTTACAAGAGAGTCTTCACTTTTGATGTTAATCCCGACAAGCGTATCTTGAATAATTCGTATGATTTATGATTGGGACGGATGAAGGAGGAAAAAAGATCTTCACCTTGAAAGCGCAAAACTCGACGCTAATTTGATGGTTATATTTTATGACGGGCGCATTTTTCGGGTTAGTGACCATCGGTGTGTGTATTAACATTACACCTCCTTAGCATTCTTGTTAGCGCGAGGGCATAAAAGTGGAAGCGCAGGAGGGAAACCGTTGATTGTCTCATAAATCATAGAAATAGATGCTCTGGGGGCTAAGTTCGCATCAGGAGCTTTAAAAGTGCGCGCCTGTTCTGCTAATGCAGATTATTGAGTGCTACGAGCATTCGCAGCAGTCGTGGGAGGTTCTAACAAGCAGATGCAAATAGAGATGTCCGATATGGTGACACTTCCCCACGGGTTATGTGTCTTTCTGAAGTATGGAAATATTTAGTTACATAAGATTTGTAGTCCTTGGCTAAATGCAGGATTTACATAAACCACAAACAACTGTTTCTTGGAATGGGCATCAGGAATTTCACTTAATTACAGAAATTCCTAGTGTGTATGGTGGATACGCCTAATCAATACTTATTTATTAGCCCTCCTTAAAAATTATATGTGTAATTCATTGCTGCCAATTAGCTACCATAAACTTGCGTATTATCATAACTTATTATTCCCGATCCAAAGAATACAGAAATACGAGTAATTTGCAAATGCAAATTGAATTAATTGTGAATAAAAAATAACGATATCCTCTATTGGGGCTAAAAACATCTCCTCGCCGCAGTATATTAACAACTTAGGAAGTTAAAAGGGAAGTTACATATTTCTAGAATAACTTCCTCTTGGCTGCGTTGTGTGTGTATTAATGGCACCTTTATCATTTGGCTACAAAAACTTTCCGATATTTATTAATGAAACTTTGATAATAAAGTACGGTTAATGTTTCCTTGCAAATTTAATATTTTTGATACGTGGAAGCAATAAAAATATAAAACGTTCTTTTATGCAAGCCTTCAACATAGACTTATCCTCACATTAACATACTTCAATCGAATGGATCGGAACTTCCTCCTCCTCCTATGAAAGGAATACTCTTACCGACATTTTATTTCGAAATAAATCACGAACGAAAAGAACTAATTTATATATTACACTAAATATGAGTACCACCCACCGTTTGGAATACAAATGGGAAGCCAACGTGTAAGTGTACGTAATTGATACTTAAATTTTCAGGATTCATAACTCGATAAGTTATATCATCATAAAAGGGTTTGTGCCGCAAACACCTTGATCTAGCTTTTAATGTTATATAATAAAATATGAACTATCGTTTAAGAGGGTGGAGAGGATCTTTATTGGCCTTCAAACTCAAACGACTGTTTAAAAACGAATCTTTCTCTTCCATCTAAACTATAAAAAATTGACTTACAATCTCTCGCCTCTCTGACTTGACAGGAAATCTCACCTGGTGAAACTTGGTTTTGTTCACCTAGTATATTGTAACGACGTACAAGGTGCAAATCGTAACGTGGTAACACTGCGTACACCCTGGGAGAATTTAGGGATGTCGATTTTTGTCAAAAGCATCGATCTTCGAATCGATTCAGATCGTGTATGTTAAATATCGATTCGAGTAAAAATCGAGCAAAAAATAATCGATTTATCCAAGTTCGATTTATACAAGGTGATTCATTAGTTCACTGACGAGCTTTGCCACATGAAAGCTTATAATTTTAAGAAACAAGAAATCGTTGGTCCGATTTTATTTAAGAAAATAGAAGACTTCAAAGTTCTCATTATTTTAATGTTTTAAAATCACTTATATAAATTGTTCAAAATTCAAAATCATGTCCTCCCCCCGCTTCAGTGCATGATTTACAACGACGAACTAGAGGTTTTCACCAAACAAAGAGGTTCAGATTCATTTGTTTGTTGTTTCACACCTTCACAGTATATAGTATTAAAAGTATACATAAATACAATGTATACATAATATGCATAAATAACCTTTTCTTTTGAATCTTCTACTTCTCTTTAGTTTCTAGTATTTTTTGTTGAATATCAAAATCAGTCAAAATTAAGCCCAACCAATTTCAAAGTCAACCCAAACAAGAAAAAATGAAAGCCGGATATTTTAAAAAAATCAATGCAAAATTAGGACCAATCCATGAACGCTCAACATTAACTTCCGTCTAAGGAAAAAATTATTAATATTAAGCCCCCAAATTGTCGATATTTTTCGTTTCTTGTTCGTTAAATCAAGATTCTTGCCCCCAAGTCGACGATATTTTCATTTGTTTCTTGTTCGTTAAATTATTAAGATTATTGCCCCCAAATCGTCGATATTCTTGTTTCTTGTTCGTTACGTCCTGCACATTTCGATAATTTTTGTTTCAGTCTTCTAGTTTTTTCCATTACTTTTTTTTTCAAAAATTAAGCCCAACTAATCTCGCGGTTAACACAGTCCAACCCAAAAAAAAATTAAAAAAATCAACCAGAATTAGGACCAACCCGCTTCAAGCTCAACCCCCGCGGAAATAAAATGTTAAAACCAAGGAAAATTTTTAAAAAATATTTGGATTAAGCCCCCCAAATCGTCGATATCTTTTTGTTTCTCGTTCATTATAGGTATTCTTTTTTGTTTCAGTCCTTTCTTTTGTTTTTAATTTTGGTAACAGCATTTTGTTAAAAAAAATCAAACAAATGTTTTTTTTTCTTAAAATTATGTTGGCTTTTATACGACAGAGCTTGTCGGTAGGCTAATAAACCACCCTGTACATTTTCAAAACTGAAAATATAATATGAAATGGAATTTAAATTTTTTTATTCAAATAAATAACAAAAATAAAAACTATTTTAAAAATTAAAAATATATTAAAAAACGAAATCTATTTAACAACAACAACTATTTAAATGGTAAAAGAACGTAAATACTAGTAACTTTATCTGAAAATTAAAAATTCATCTAACAAAGAACAAAGTATATTTTTCAAAAATTAGAAAAACTGTATTTTTAAAACTTAAATAAACTCAAAAATAGCTCTTTTAATTGTCTTTAGCACGATAGTCTATTTCTATTTTTCGTTTCACCAACCCAAATTAAAAGAAGAAATCTTGAACCTTATTTTCGATTCGATTTCGTAAAAAATAAAATCTAGACGAAAAAAGATAGAAAAAGTAATCGACATTTTTATCTGAAAAAATCGATCTTTTGAAAAATCGATTTTTGAATCGGCATCCCTAGGAGAATTGTCGTCTTGGATGGACACTGCATAACATCTACGGTTGGCTTACGCAGAAAGAAAATTGGGGGTGGAGGTCTTAAAGGGAGAATTCCCAAAGAAAAAGAGAAACACCACTTTAGGTAACGAAATAAGTATATTAAAATTAATGCGCCAAGTGAAGTACTACGCCCAAGGTATCGCAACAAGAGAAAAACTAACTTACCAGAACAATCCGAACAATTTACACAAATAACATCGGGAATAGGATCGATTGGCCCAAAAATAAATTCTTATAACCCGTCGTCCAAAGGATCGTGTCGATCATCTTCATTACTATCATGTGTAGTTGTGACTCGTTTATTTTTAAGATTCACAGTTCACTTAAAATTTAAAAAAAAAATTCAATGCAATTAGCATTTTTTAGAATTTAAAATCATTAAAAAAATAAAAAAATTGTCTGCAAACAAATTGCGGGAACTTTTACGACACCCTGTACAGTAAAAATTTAATTCATTTAATTACCTCGTTTTGGTACGTTAATAATTTCTTAAGTATTCTGTCACATTAGGTCATTTTTACCGTCTTAAAAAGTAATTATTAATTTCCGACCCTATGTTGTATAATAAAAAAGTCTTATTTTGGCCTGCTTTACTTGCCCTAGAAATTTGGCAAACGGATTCTTCAACACCCTGTATACATGGATTTAAGAGTCCTTCCGGACACAACTTATTTTCTTTCTTACTTTTTGTTTAATTTACAAACGATAGGTTCCATCGCTCGCTTTTGCAACGTCAGCCTGTCGTTTTTATAATTACTCTTTTCCTTTTTAAATTTCTCATGCAAGCAGAATTATCGCTGTTTATTTCCAGTACACTCGTTATATACTTGCACATATCACAATGGCATGAGAGTTCTTATTACTTTAATTACTATGTGTTTTTCAGTTACTGTGCATGGCATATTAAATGAGACCGCATAATTTAGAGAACTGTTAGCGTAATGCCTGTTGGGGCAATTAAAGCAACTGTAACATCATTGGTTCGGATGATTCGGTGATGATTTAGTGTGCCTTCAAGAATTTTTATTTGGTCGAAAGAAAGAATTTTCTTGAACGAGCCAGAAAATCGCAAACGAGCTGAATAAAAACTGTATGGTGCAGTTCACATGATTTCAACGACGTATGAAGTCTTTTATGTAGTAAATGTGCTGTATACAGGGTGATTGTTAATACTCTAGATAAAATAAAACCAATAAATTCAATTTTTTTAGCGGAATTTGATGCGTGGGTGCAAATCACCCGAAGTAAATCATTTAGTACTCTTACTACATAATATTTAAAATAACTTGCTTTACAATCCCATTCATCCTTTTACAACTGACTCACTCATGGCATTTGCTAGCAAAAAGAAATATATTTATTGCATTATTTATTCAAATTATTTAATTTATTTGTTTTTTTTTTTCTTTTTAAATTTTGACGTGCCATAAATCTCTGCGTGTCTCGAGCAAACAAGTTTTTTCTTCCAAGCGAAATTGTGTTTCTATTTGAGGTGACCCTGGATTGGAGTTAATTGCAGCGGAAACTGAAATTACAGAATTTTAACCCCAAACGGCGAAAGCAAGTGCGCAAACAAGAATAGAACGTTTTATTTTTTAATTGATTTAATTCGAGTCGGGGAAACACGTTAATGCACTTGCTCACCGCATAAAATTTCAGCGTATATTAAACTGAAACGAATGGATGCTCAATTAGATAGCGAAAAAAAAATGATAAATTACGAACGTGTATCTGAATGTATGAATGAATGAATGAATGAATGAATGAGTGACCTTTGTCCAATTAGTGGAGTGGAGTTTCGTATTTTAACGCATTAAATGACGAGTATTTAAATTAACTCATAAATAAATTAAATTAAAAAAGTGTTTTTCTGTTTATGCTTCACGGCGCGTGTGGATGGAATGCCTTACAAACATAGTGAGTGTTTCGCGTGTACACTAATGCTTAAAAGTTTCGAAATGAAAAGCAATAAAATCGTTCGAATTTGAACCTTATTGAAACGGGCCTAATATATTTCGAACCTTAAGGAACAGAGACACTTTCTCCGCACCCCGATAGGAGGGTTGTTTACTTAGGTCCTATTAAACCCCGGCCGGTGCAGATGTTTATGGTTTGTTGAATTTCGTTGCCAGTATTTGGTTCCGAGGAGTATTTATTGAGGCGACGCGCGGTTGCGAACGCGGACGCGGTGGCGAATTTGTTTGTTCTCTTTTGCTTTAACTTAAAAATTGAACAAGAAATGTTTTTTTTAATTAGAATATTTTATATTGTTAAATAACAGGATTTCAGATCATATTATAAAGACATATAAATGTTAAATTGCTATAAAGGATCGACGATGTTAATTAATCTGAAAAATTATAATTATACCAAATTTCTGCCTTTATACACTTCTGGTTTGTTTGACTTCACAAAAATTTTATTCGTTTGTAGTTTGTGTATGTTTTTCTGTGGATTCTAAAATTTTCATTACGAGAAGTACATAAATAGGTTTTTAGTAAATATGAAATACAGGGTGATTTATTAGCTCACCGACAAGCTTTGCCATACGGAAAGCTCACATAATTTTAAGAAAATAATAACAATTAGGACATATGTTCGATTTTATTTATTTTTAAGTAAATAGAAGACCTCACAATTTTGATTCTAGTTATTTTGTCCCGTTCCTCTGTACAGCAGTTTCAGTCCTATTTGGGGCTTCGTCAGCAGAAGCGATCGCAGGATGTCGCTATTTAAGCGGTTTCTATTATGCTATTTAAGCATTTCCGTTATATTTTACATTTTTTCACGTCATCTTTATTTTATAAATGTTAATATATTAATATTTTCAATTCAATTTTATCATACACGTTTTATTCACATGTCAAGAAATCTATTTATGTAAAATATTTTCGACATCAAGAAAAATTATGTTTCATTTTACCGAACCTCTGTTTTATGATACCCTTTTGTTCTTTGTGATAAAGAGATATCACGTATAAAAACCTATGACTTTTATGCTGTTATGTTTTTCTGCGGATCCTAAAATGAAGCATCTATACATACCATGACTTATTTTATTAACTCTAAACATAAAAGGTAAATATTCCCAGGTTCAGTTATAAAAAAAAAAAAATATGTCAATGCATGGCAGAATATGCAAACAAGTTTCAATAAAACAAATATGATGTTAATGTCAGTTATGAATGTCATGAATTATGTCTGAAATATTTAAAAAAATACTATGAAAGAATTTGATAATCGTTTGGCATTAGTGTTTAAAACGTGAAGGACATTTGAAACAGTTAAAATGTTTTTACTAAAAATAAGTGTTATTATTTTTTCTAAAATTGACCATAGGGATATTTACATTGCACGTTCAGAGTAAAAAAAACTCATGGTATAGGATGCACAATATATAAAAAAAAATCTAAAACAATTTTATATATCAAGTATGCATAAAACAAAAATTATGTGTTGATTATTGGAAACAAGTAAAATAAATGTATCGGAAATCCCTGTTTAAGATGAGGGTTTTAGTATGAGGGAATTCCAAATATAATGGATTAAATTGTTAATTTTTACTTTAGTTTTGTTTTTACTTGTAATAAGTTTTTCGTTGTTCTCAATAATAAAGTCTTGAATACTTTTTCCAGTGTATGTTATTCTTTTTTATACGGTGTCATATAATATTGTAAGAATTTACAGTGAAATAAATTTAAAATAACTTAATTTCATTTAAATAATAAGTTTACTGATGATACTTATTGATCGAATAATTAACTCATTAAAATTATTCAGAATCATACAAATTTAGGAAACTTAACAAATATAGTATTAAACTCCTAGAATATAGAATGATATGTGTAATACTTAAAAATTGCAATACATGCGTTAAAAATAATATACATATTTCATTCTACGCCACAGAGGAAAAAATAATATTCTTCTTTTTAATTTCTTCTCAAATCTGACATCAGTAAAATAAGTTGAAACGTTCATCCACAAAGTTTGGCAAGTTTTCATTAATCTAGAAGTTAAGAGAAAATGATTAAATCGTATAACATTAATTTTGTGAAAATATGTGAATGATTTTTGAGTATTTGAAAAAATATATAGAATGAGCTAGATTATTTAAATTTGTTTCTTATTATAATAATATAAATGCTAGGAAGTTCTGCTCAACAAAGCTATTAATTAGTTGCAAAACATATGTGTATTTAATGAAACTAGAAAGTTAAATTTAATTAACGAAAAATAACAGATTTTATTTTATTGACTTATTTAATTTCAATTGCCAAAGTTTCAGAAATTTTAATTTCATAATGCACACATTATTTACTACACATGTTATAATATTTAGAAAATAAATTTTGTTAAATTTCTTATCCATCCAACTACAATGAAAGTCTTTCTAGCAGATTATTCAAGTTGGTTGAATAAGTTCGCATCTGTGTTAAATCGCTGTGTTTGCGATGACCGGTTTTATTATCGGGGTAGCAGGTACGGTTGTAAAAGCTATAAGGTTCATAATTGCAAAGCATAAAATTTCTTACTGCCAGTGGCATGTCTCGTACTCCGAAAACTTTACAGCAGAAGTGTACCACAAAATAAAACTTTGTAATGGTTTTTTGGACCAAACCGCCCACTTCCATTTCGTTCAGGCTAATAATTATCAGAGGAGTAAATCTTGTATTGTTTTGCATGAAGATTAAATCAAGATACAAATTAAACTAATAGTAAAAAAAATGGGGTCGGTATGGTTATTAGTTAGTGACTTCCCAAATTCAAATTATTTTTCTGCCGAGTAGTAGGCATTGCTTAAATAATAATTATCTATAATAACAGCCGTTGGTGAGTGTGTGGCTTGAATAATTACTAGCATGAGCGATGTATACGATTTTATAATTTAATTTTGACATAATTTGCTCTCTCAGGTGTGTGTTTACGTGTTGTTCCATTAATAAACACAATAATTACCGCGAATAGGCAAAGGCAGGCGCGAATATTTATTGTTTTAATCACCCACGAACAAGGATTCCTTTTGCTGCTTACACTGAAATTGCAAAATGTATTACATTGTCTGTCGATTCGATAATTGTTCGATTTTACTACATTCTTCGCCTCCCACCCCACCCCCCAACAACACAACAAAAAGCAGGATGAAGTCGTGAACTACGAACATGAGTTTCTAACCATACTCTCTTCTTATCTGTCCTGATTTATCCGACGGACGCCTTATCTTTAACCTGTAATTTAAATTTTCGATTAAAAATAACAAGGGCAACAACCAAAGTTTCGTTTCGTGCAACCTGAAAGTTCCGAAGCAATCACACAAATTCAAAGATAATCTTCTTCTAATCTAAAAATTCATCGTGTGATTAATACCCGGAAAAACAGTTATACACAATCAAACTTCGAATTATTTTAAATTAAGAACTTAATCCGATCTACCAGCAACAGCAGCAGCAGCAGTAGAAAATATTTATGTACGTGAAAGTGGACTTGCTTCCACACACACACACACACACACACAAACAAGACATCGTTATTCACCATCATCAAGTTCGAGTGAGTAATTGCTTTAAATCTTTTTTCAAAATATTGATCAAGATTCGCATTTATTATAACTGTACTGTAAACAGCCGCACGTAACATCTGTTCCCAGAAGATAATGTTCCACCTTCGGGCTCTCATTTTAATTTTTCTCAACGGTTTTCCGTCCCTCTAATGGTTTATCATAGGCCTCCGTGTGTAATTATTCTATCGGAGTATTATGACATGATCTATGGAAGGACGTCGTTTACAAGACAAAAATCACTACTTCCTTGTAGTTGCATCGAAAAGAATGTTCATGAATTACTTCATCAATCAGTTGTTGCAGACAACGACGCCGTTGTTTACTTCTTTCAAAATTGTTTTAAACGTCAAACAAAAAGAATGCAAGGAACGCAAGTAACTTTAAAAGTACCCTGTATACCAGTTGAATCAAAGTGAGATCGTAGAAATCAATGAGAATAATAATTGAAGTGGGAAAGTGATGTTAATATAGATTAGTGCTTGCCCTATCTCTTTTGCTTGCCTGCATCGTGTGCTGCTGGACGTATGTCTCAAACTCCTCGCAAGGTGGAGAGACGAAACGGTTGTCTTAAGGAGAGATCCTTAGTGTGTGGCCGCCCTAACGGATCAACGTCGGTTGCGTACAAAAATGGAGCTTCGACCTCGGCTATTCGAGCCACGCCTTACGCAGCGCGCTTAAATTGCGAGGAACACCCGTTACTGCTTGCTAAAAGAGAAGACGAAGAAGATGGACCGTGAAACAGAAAGAAACGAGCGGGCACGTGGACAGCGCCAGATGCAACAAAAATCCGAAACCGAGAACGGTCCCTTATACGAGGAAATCCGGCGTGTATGTGTACTTAATCCGAAAACTAATACTCACCCGTTTTCTTCGCCACCTGATAAATTTATCTGCCAGGTATTATCTTTGGAAACCTTTGTATGGACGATAGTTTCCGACAATACCATCTGGCAGATAAATTTATCCGTAGGTGAAGAAATCGGGCCTTAATCACTGATATACAGTCACAACGCCTGCGATACTTGTGCAATCTTTTCGTTTTGAGCTCACGAGGCAAAAGAAAACATTTTTTTTTAGTCGCCCGCGTCGGCGCGGTATAATTCGGCCGATAAAAGTAATTTAACATATGTCAAACTCCTCGCAAGGGGGAGAGACGAAATGGTTGTCTTGAGGAGAGATCCTTAGTGGACGGCAGCCCTAACGGATCAGCGTACAAAAATGCAGTTTCGACCCCGGCTATTCGAGCTCCGCCTTACGCAGAGCGCGCTTAAATTACGAGGAACACCTGTTACTGCTTGCTAAAATAGAAGACAAAGAAGATGGACCGGGGAACAGAAGGAAACGAGCGGGCACTTGGACAGTGCGAGATGCAACAAAAATTCGAAATCCGAGAACGGTCCCTTATACGAGGAAATCCAGTGTGTATGTGTATTTAATAAAACTAATACTTACACCCGATTTCTTCGCCTCCTGATAAATGTATCTGCCAGGTATTATCTTTGGAAAACATTGTATCGACGATAGTTTAAGAGGATACCATCTGGCGGATAAATTTATCCGTAGGTGAAGAAATCGGGCCTTAATCACTGATATACAGTCACAACGCCTGCGACACTTGTGCAATCTTTTCGTTTTGAGCTCACGAGGTAAAAGAGAACAAGCATTTTTTTAGTCGCCCGCGTCGGAGCGGTACAATTTGGTAAGTCGTGAGAACAACTACTCGCGCACAGCACAACGAAAAGGGTGGCCTAACCAGGTGTAACACCAACATCAAAAATGGCGCCTAACACTTCTTTATTGTATTGCTAACGTTCTGGCTTTGCAGCAACGGCAAGCTATACAGTAAACAGTCCCTAATAAAGCAATTGATATTTTAGTAAATCACAGCAAACATAGAAGATTTGATTTTATAAAAATTGCCGGCTATTGTTTATTTTTTTTTTCCCAAGTTATGGCTGCTAGCTGCGAAAAGGCACCACCCCCAAAAAATACTGTGCAGTTAAAGGAAAGGAAGAAAAAATTAATGTTCTCCTAAAGCTTATCCTCGTATTATAAACCGCAAATCTGACATTGTTGACAGATTTCAGTAACCGTATAATTCTTTGTACAGGCCCTGCTTGTATTTTCATCTTTGTAATAACGCATGAAAAATGGCCTGGGATTAGTTCCTACAAGAATTATGTGGCATTACGCCGTTGTTCTCTCCGGCATTCTTTCACCGTGGTGACCGTCGGCAAAAAAATCCGGGCGGTGTTTATTTTCACGCCGAAAACTCATCGAGTCAGCTGTAAACGTCAGATATTTGCTTTTACTCAATTTATTAAATACGCATAAGTTGGTTGCAGCTCGTATTTATCTTATTTTCTTATCCGTACAGGGTATTTTAAAATCACTTTTCCGACGATTGCTCATTAAAAAATCTAGTTAACGCATTACAAGGAGGTCGTTAATAACACCTTTTAATGCAATCCGACGTATTAAAATGAATCGTTGCCTTGTTAGGCAACCACTCAGTTGTAGAGTGTCAAAATATTAATTAAGAACTTTAATTTGGACAAGGATTTATTTGTTCAAAAAAGGGGCGATCAGCGGAAAAATATTGTAAACAACACGTGCGTTAATTGCAATTAAGAAATGTTTTGATTATCAATTGCCGCCATTGACGTTCTTGTTGATTAAAAAATTTATACATTTGTAGTTCTTAGTATATATTTTGAATCGAGTTCCTCTTTCCTTCGTTTCTGATCACTGAACTCGAGAACCCCTTCACTTCTGACCACTAAATTCTAAAATAGAGTTGACTATAAGTGTAGTAAGCTCTAGAAAAGAAAAGTTACAAAAAGAGGAGCTAAAAAATAAAATAAAAAACAAAAATTAACTCAACTGAACTCAATTTATTGTACATATACATGTGCCTAACTCGAGAATAACATTAAACTAAAAATTTAATAAAAATCAATTCAAAGCCAACCCAACCCAATGGAACTCGAGAACACGAGTAAGCCTAATCCAAAAAAAATGATGTAATCTAAAACCAACTGCAGCAAAATAACTCAAGGTCAACCCAACACAATTCAGCCCATCTGAAGCGAGCTCTAAAAAAGGGAAAGAGTCAAAAGAATCAAGATGTCAAGCCAATCCAGTTGAATTTAAGTGTAGCGAGCCCTGCAAAAGTTAAACAAAATTAAGAATTAAAAAACAGATTAAAAAAAATCAATAAAAATGAAATTAACTCAATTTATTGTACACATATTCCCAACTAGAGAATAAAATGAAACTACAAAAATTAAAATAGAAAATTCAAGTGTAGTAAGCTCTAGAAAAGAAAAGTTAAGAAAATGAAGAGCTAAAAAATAGAATAAAAAATAACATTCAATAAAAATTAATTCAATTTATTCTGTACATATGCCCAACTTGAGTATAAAATTAAATTAAAAAGATAAAAATTAGAAAATTTAATAAAAATCTACTCAAAGCCAACCTAACCCAATGGAACTCCAGAACCCTAGTAAGCCCAATCCAAAAAAAAACATAATTTTCAAATCATTTAAAACCAACTACAGCAAAATAACTCAAGGTCAAATCAATACATTCTGAAGCAAGCTCTGAACAAAGGAAAGTGTCCAAAGAATTAAAAATAAAAAAACTAAATTCAAATCCGCCAGTCTTAAGATCAACTCAACCTAACTGTATGCAACCTCCAAGTGCCCAACCCGAAAAAAATATTTTTTTTTTAATTAAAAATTTAAATTCCAGAAAAATCAACTCAAACTACGGAGTCTAAGAACCTAAGTACTCTACTTAAGGCTATAAACATAATTTCTTTCTTGCTTTAAACCAATTTAAGGTCCAGTTTTACAAACGGAGCTTAACTTTGAGCTGAGGCTTAAACCCTTAGCAACGATTATTTCAGCAATTGTTGTGAAGAATTTAAGCTTCGGCTCAAAGTTAAACCTTGAAACTGGGCCTAAGTAATAAAATGCATTGCCATCTTTGGGGTTTTCCTATTATTTTTTTTTTAAACTAACTGGCAAGTTTTTTCTTGTGCAAAATCGTTGTTTTCGTGTGCCATTTAAATTGTTCTATAAATAATGCGTTCAGGTTTTTGATTGGCAAGGTACTCCACTTGGCACCATCTTTCAAAAGTTTTTAGTAACGAAATTCGTACAAAAAAAAAATAGTCACAAGTCTATTGCGATTGCAGTGGACTTCCCGGGCATCCCAACTGTTTCGGTCTTGTTTGTGACCTCTTCAGCAAGGGATTAACTCAAGTAGATACTCCAACGGCAATCAGTTTGACGCGAAGATGTCGTAGGCGCAGTTTTAATTGCCTTCGCTATGTAACGATCGCTGGTGGCAAGTTGGGGGTGGTTAGCCTAAATATTCTGCCTAAAACTCTGTCAGACAACGGAATCACCCCCGTTTATTGATAACCTCAAGTTACTCTTTTAAACCAACGAATACACCCCTGGAAGACGATTTTTTTATTCGGTAGTTGGATGGTTGGGATTAAACCGAAAAATGCCCGTTCCCCGAAGTTTTTGCACAAAAGCCAGAATGGAGCCGTTATTTGCTCTCCTTATAAGTATTTACTCGATTAGGTTATTGAAGGAATTGATAGTCCGTAAATTAATTTAAAGAAAAAGCAAATGTACCTATTGAATAAAGAAACAAGGAAAAAGAATTTTAGCTTCAAGATAAAAAGTGTAGCACGCAAATTGAATTACCGTGGCATGTAATTTAGCTCGTATTTCATTTGGTACATGCCAAACGTAGCAAAGACGTTACTGTGTTGCGATTATAAGATAATGTTTATAAAGACTGGCGTCGTGGCTTTAATAAATGAAAACTTCGTCTTAGTCCGGGATAATAAATAAGATTAAATATTTTTTTTTGTTTTTGGGTACCGTTAGGAAATTCGAATACTTAGACCTACTTGAAATGTTTATAGGGCGGCGTTAAGTGAAGGGCTTACTTGACACCGAAGTGTCAGTAAACTTGTTGGATCGCCAATTAAAAATATAGCTTCACCGAAAGTATCGATGAGATAGCTTTAGGCCTGTCAAAATTTCATCTATCTATTGTACCCCTCACTTTTAAGCTGCTTCTTTTTCTTGGAGGTTTGTAAGGGGTTCCTTGTTTATTTCACTCGAATTTTAATTTTCCCCTTTTATTCCCTTTATTCTTCCTAGCATACAAAGTTATTCAATTTTCTTCACAAATATTTCTGTTTTCTTCTGTATCTAGAAAACTAATTTTGATATTTTTTCCAAACGTGACATTATAATTCCGTCGCAATTAAAAATGGACAAAAAAACGTACTTCCCAGGAACAAGTTGAAAAAAAAATAAATAAACTGACGCGACGTGGAATTTTATTATAACCAATCTCGAGGTTTAAAATGAACATCCTAATTAATTCCCACGAAAAACTCAGGAGACGTAGCTGCAGACGATTGCAAATGACTCCGGGCCGATAAAAGTTTAACATAAGGCAATTATAATGCCGAAACAGATTATCTAGCTAATTCCTTCTTGTCCAGTTTGAAACTCTTGTGCTTTGCCTCTGTAAACTTTCTAATTTGAAGAAGAAACACTTATTGCATTGTGGCGTAAAGTTCGTCTCTGTTGTCTTAGTGAAATATGCGTTCGATCATCGATCTCACCTTTTGCTCGCAAATAAAATACGTACACAAACACGTACTCGCACTAGATAGTTGCGCTAATGCACAGAAATTACCGAACGTGACTCGTAAGTGGAAAGTTCTCGGCGGAGCTTATAAATTCGCCGTACCAGATTTATTGCTGAAATGGTGATAATAGCGCAGAAACATTACTGAACTTGTATTACACTCGTCGAACCTGAATGAACAAGGCCCAATGCGAAAAATGAAATGTTTAACCTAATTTAACCCGGGAGTAATCATGCATGTCGGTGTTCAGATGGAATTTCTTAGTATCAGTTCTACTCTAATTGCATTGCAACTATAATCTCATTCTTAGCACAGTAGCCACTTTTGTAACACAGATATTTTATGGTCGCCATTGAAACAGTTTTATTTCTTCATTTGCATAGTGTTGTATCTATGTACATACATACATAGAGCCTAACGTATTTAGACGTTAACGCAGATATGTATATGTAATTCTATTTATTTGTTTTTAATAATCAATAATTAATTATCTATTAAATTATACAATGTATATGTGATTTCACAGTGAAGATTATGGTTAATCAACCGTCAAAATTGGAATCCGCGCGGAGGGGAAAAAAGCCTCTCATATTTTAAATTCCTATCAATGAACAATTGAATAAAGCCATGTCTAATGATCCGCTAATCAATCCGCAATAAAATGAATACCTCGGAGATTTAGCACGGAGATGTTCTATCGTGGAGTTGTTACATGGATGTGGTGTAAGATAATAAATATTCTCTCTAATTAATTTTCATTACCTTCAAGTTTTTCGTTGAGTGGCGTAAACTTCTTTACAGTTCCCTGACGATTCCTCCCCGGAGCGTTCCTTCACCGAAGAGAAAAAAAAAGGATTAGTTGAGATTATAATGTCGTATAGTTTAATAGTTTCGTTTAATACCTGAGTAGAAACAAGATTGTGACGGGGAAATTAACTTACAGCACTGCCAGCAGCTCAGTCGTGACGGACGTGAGGGTAAACTTAATCGCGAAAATAAATAAGAGAAATCCAGACACCAGAAGGGTGTGTTCACACCTTACTAACAATAACAAGATAAAGACAAATGCGCCTTTACGTGACAGGCAACGTACTAAAATATTTACATGATAGTAAAATTAATGAGGTCAAATTGAATTGTAATTTGATCTACAAATAAATCCCAAACGGTTGCGACTGCAAACCACTTCAAACGGATCCGTTATGAGCTTACAACAACGCGAAAGATGATAAAATACGTTACTCCACGTAAAACACAAAATGCAACAAAACTCATGCGGCGCCCTCCAATTCTTTTGATTCGGGGTTGAAGAATATAAAATCGATTAATTAGCCCACCTTTTATTAATCGTGTGCGTCCGTAAAGGACGTTGCAAGGCCACGTCGTGGTCGGGTTGAACTCGCGGGAACGAATTGCAGCGGTGGTGATGAATTCCAAAATCTGAAGTCCGGGGACACCAGCAACGTATAGCAAAGCTTTGGCGAAATTCTTTGGCGTATGGGGACACCTTAAAGTAAGCCAAAAGCAAAACCAAAGTCAAACTAGGATCAACAAGGATTGTACTTAAACTGAAAGTCTGTCCATGACAAATGAGACAAGCTGGAACAAACTCTAACGAGTTTTCGATCCACCAGGGCACCGGATTAACTCCAACTCGAAGTCCTGGCGGTACCAAAACAAGCAAGCTTTATACACCACGGAATGTTGGCAGCCTCCACGTAAAACACGCCCCCGTACCTTATCACAACGACCACTGACTGCTACATCCTCGGCACAAATTAATAAAGCCAAACTCGGCTTCGCCCTCTGAAATACGAAAGGAAGGGTACGGACGAATCAAAACCGACGTGACATAAACAAATGCCAACCGAGTGAAAGATGGTGTCAGTAAGATCCAGTGGCGACAAATAATGTAAAGTGTGAAAGCAATTTATTGTCATAATAGCCGAAAATTTAATTACGAAAACAAAAAGCATGTTTCGTTACGTCGAAATAAAAAGTGGACAAAAAACGTATTTCGCAGGAACAAGATGACATAAAAAACTGACGCGAAGTCAAATTTTGTAACCAATTCGACGTTTAGAATAAACATTCAATTTAATTCCCACGACAAGCTTGGTAAACGCTACTGCAGACGATTGCAAATGATTCCGGGCCGATAAAATTTTAACAAAAGGCGATTATAATGCCGAAACAGCGAAATCGTAAAAGAATTTATTGCCGAAGTGTTCCGAAATGTCGAAAAACCAGTCTGCGACTTGCACCACAAAATTAGATCCACGCACAGAGACTTTTAAAGTTGGCGACATTAAATCAGAAGCTCTTAGAACTAATTTCTAAATTAAATATTTTCTTTTAGAAGAGCTGTAAGCATTAAAAATTCATACAGATACTTTATTAAATAATATTCCCAATATAATTTAAAATCGAAATATATTAATTTAAAATTTTAATTTTACCAAATAATATCATATGATATCAAGAAGTTCAGTCCTCTTTATAAATAAACATAAAATTCAAACTTGTTCCCACAAATACCCACATATTAAATTTGAACGAAAACGCATAAATCATAAGCAAAACTGTCCTTGTTAGTGTTTTCCAAGAATTCGAGTAGCAGAAAAAGTGCAAATATGTGCAGAAAATGTAAATTATTATCAAATATACAATCAATATTAATCCGAGCCCGACAAAAAGTAAAAGTCGGACTGCCTCGGAACATTATTAATTAATGAGCCTAAGATAATTTTAAATATTTGACATGTAACATACGTTTTATTTTATAAACAGAATAGAAAATGTTAGTAAGAAACCTAAATAAGTTAATTAAATGCCAAATTTGAAGGTCCGTTGCCCACCTGTGCGACGTCGAGTTTTATAAATAGTCTCGACGTTTAATTAGAATAAACATTCAATTTAATTCCTACGAAAAGCTCGGGAAACGCATCTGCGTTGGACCATTGCAAATGATTCAATGCAAAAAATGCAGATTCCGAGGGCCGATAAAAGTAGTTTAACATAAGGATCATAATCATAAACAGTCTGCGATTAGCACCACAAAATTTAGATCGAAGACGTGGGACGCAATTTGCGTTATTAAAAAAAAATTATTCTGCGATGAAGTTGGTAATAAAAAGTTACTTCAACGTAATAAATGTCGAATAGATAAAACAACAACATCCTACGATCGCTTTTTGACCTGATATTGCAGTAGGATAGACAAATTGAAGGGGGTTTGCTACATAATAAGTTACTGCTCCAGGTTTTCACTGCAATTAGAAACGATTTGCAACAAAATTTGTAATAAATATTGCGCTTCGTCCCGGGATAATTGAGGCGCTCAGAATAAAAGGGGTATAAGCGGGGTATTTGCATCTAAAGTTAAGTGAGTAATAGGAAGTCGCGAAGAAATAGTATTTCTAATCGCTAGTAGCTCGCGCTAAAAGCCGGAAATGGATTTGTTCAAAAATTCACTTATACTTATTTTATTCTGGGCCCCTCAATTGTATTTTTATAACGCAAATTGCGCCCCACGTCTTCAATCTAATTTTGTGGTGCAAGTCGCAGACAGTTTTATGTACCACCGCGGAAAGTAAATGCGATACAGAACTTGGTATACACAGGAAAGCGGTTTTTCAAACCGTAAGATCTTGTGACAGGGTGTATATACTCCTTAATGAAAATATTAATCGTTTGGATTGATCGCGGGAGTATAGTCGTCTTAGTTTCTTCGCTATTAATATGATCGTTCATTCGGAAAGGAAACAATCTAAAATAACAAAGTGCAAGGCGCCTTATTTCACACGTTCATCTTAATGGGAAAGAATTAAATAATCGCTCGGAGTTGCTACAGCGCGTTCAAATAAAAATTCTTATTAATATACGTTATTAGATGTTTTATAGCCGGATGGAATAATAACAGGTTGAAGCTGGGAAATTAATAATATGTACATGTATGCATTATGTTTGGCATTTTTCGTTGTTTTTATGGTTTACGATGTTTTCGTCCCTCCTCCTCATAGATTAGTGAAATTCTACATTAATAATATGTACAGTGTGGTCCATTTTTGATGGTTTTACAGGGTTTCTCAGTTATTTATAGGAATAGAAGAAAACCGTTTTCGTGACCCAGTGCTACTTTTTCAAGAAAAACTCAGTGGAGAAAACAAAAGTTAGCTATCTCCATTCGTTCGGGAAATATCGGCAGAAAACGAATTTTTCCGAAAAATTATTTTTCACAATATCTCAGCTGTTTGACAAGATATTTTGAAAATTCAAAAACTGTTTTATTCAGAAATTAATATAGATTTCGCTGACGTTATTGTCTTTAGTAAAAACTGCGCCAGTTCTGCGAAACGGACTATAACTTTCTAATTTTAAATGGAAACCGTACTTGGCTATGACACAAATAAATTGCTTATTTAAAGAGGTTTTCAAAAATATAAAGTTTGATATAATTATTTTTTGAAATAATAAAGATACTTATTATTTTTTATTTTCCGGTAGCTAACAAGCCATCCATGACACCAAAAACAAAAAATATAGTTCAATTGTTTTCCCAAAAATCAATTATTGTTAAGTAAAACGGTTAATTTAATTCAATAAATAAATAGCTTCATATATCTACCAGAAACTGACATAAAATCACAAGAACGTAAAAATGGATTAACTCCATTTGAACTTTTCTTTAATTATTAATGTGAATAGTTAAGAGATTTTTATAAATTTTAAATTGCATAAGTACATTTCTTTTAAGAAATAATTGAATTGTCGGATATTTCCTAAGTTTAATAATGCTTTCAAGAACTTTTGTGTATTAATATATGTAATCGCGGATAGAAGTGAAATAAACATATCTAAGAATTTTTGATAATATAAAATTTAAGATTTAATAATTTCAAAGGAACATATAACATATAATTCTTCAAAGCTGCATTAACAGTTAATCCATATTTACATTACTTGTAGTTTTATGAGTTCTCTAATAGCATTAGATATTTATTTTGTTAAATTTAATTACCTGTATTATTTATTCTAATAATAGATTTTTGAGGAAAACAACTGAATTTTCTTTTGTTTTTATTGTCATAGATAGCGTGATAAGTACTGCAAAATAATGAAATTATTATTTCTTAAAGAAATGCACTAACTTATGCAATTTAAAATTTATAAAAATCTCTTAACTATTCACATTAATAATTAAAGAAATGTTCAAATGGAGTTAATCCATTTTTACGTTCTTGTGATTTTATGTCAGTTTCTGATAGATATATGAAGCTATTTATTTATTGAATTAAATTAACCGTTTTACTTAATAATAATTGATTTTTGGGAAAACAATTGAACTATATTTTTTGTTTTTGGTGTCATGGATGGCTTGTTAGCTACCGGAAAATAAAAAATAATAAGTATCTTTGTTATTTATAAAAATAATTATATCAACCTTATATTTTTGAAAACCTCATTAAATAAGCAATTTATTTGTGTCATAGCCAACTACGGTTTCCATTTAAAATTAGAAAGTTATAGTCCGTTTCGCAGAACTGGCGCAGTTTTTACAAAAGACAATAACGTCAGCGAAACCTACATTAATTTCTGAATAAAACAGTTTTTGAATTTTCAAAATATCTTGTCAAACAGCTGAGATATTGTGAAAAATAATTTTTCGGAAAAATTCGTTTTCTGCCGATATTTCCCGAACGAATGGAGATAGCTAACTTTTGTTTTCTCCACTGAGTTTTTCTTGAAAAAGTAGCACTGGGTCACGAAAACGGTTTTCTTCTATTCCTATAAATAACTGAGAAACCCTGTAAAACCATCAAAAATGGTCCACTCTGTACATGTATGCATTCTGTTTGGGGTTTTTCGTTGTTTTTATGGTTTACGATGTCTTCGTCCCCCCTCCTCATAGATTAGTGAAATTCTACCGGATTGTGTGCATGCTTAAATGGAGACAGATGATAATTGTTCGAAGAAGAAGCATTATAACGGGAGTTTTTGTTGTCCGAAAAAAGGCAGGCAGCGCATACATCCTGCATGATGGATTAAAGATAACTGGGCAAACTGAACAAACGTCTTTTTTTAAATGTTGTGCAGCGGAATAATTAGTAATTACGGCGAACTGATTAAATACGTTTTAATTACCGTCGAGAGACACGTTATTTGCTGCATTGCTTCATATTCGACTAATCCATCATCACAACGCATACGATTATTGTAATGCAAACGAGTGTGTTATGTGTGAGTATATTATGATTCCGGCTATCATACTGTTGCATTTCATTGCGGACGATTTATCATCATGCCTGATTTCCATTTTGAAATTACGTACTTATTGTGCAAACAAACGGTCGTTATATGTCTTTAAATAGTCCCCACTCCGATTACTACATCCATTGTTTCACGTAAATTAATACAACAGTTTATATTTAGTCCACTCCGTTCATACATTAATTATTAAGTTGTACCCCAAACATTATTATAACTTAACGTTAATTCGCAGAATTTTAATTACTCTCGAAATAGTTGCAAAACCTAATTACGTACCTATCCGTTTTAAAACGTGTTGGGGGTCTAAAGTATTTTTTAATTATGAAAGCTCGCTTGCTTCCTTGCTTGCTTGCTTGCTTGCTTGCTGTTGGTTTTAGTTTTTTGAAGTTTCACGAGCCCGCGAGTACGAAGTTCATAATAATGTTTGCGCATTGGATTGAACAGTTTGTACTGTTAATTAAAAAAAAAAGAGGAAAAGGAAACCACTAAGACAGTAATGAAATTAAGTTTGGAAAATTAATTAAAATAGAATTACAAGTTTGATTAACTTCTGATTAATCGATACCGTGCGGAAATTCGCACCTCCGAGGGGCTTGAACACTTCACAGTGTTTTGATTGTGTGCGGAATAATACGTTCGGGAGGCAAATTCTCTTTGTTAATTGAGTGCTTCGAATTTTGCATTAAAAGAAAGATCACTTAGCAAAGCATCTTTTTATTTATTCAACGTTCAAAATCCTGGTGAAAATCCTGAAATTTATACAGGGTGTTACAAAACTTCTATTATTTTTTAATATTTTAGGTGCTCCCACCCCAAATGGTTTTTATAATTGCTCTTATTTATTTCTTCTTGTCCATTTATTATTTACTTTTCAACCAAGTTTGTGTAGTGATTTATTTTTTAATTTCTTGCAGTACCAATAAAAGGCTCGAGTTCGGTAAAGATCTGTATGTATGTATTTGTACTCATAGAGAAATATGTATACAGGGTGAGGCACATTTTTGTAATAACTTTCTTATTAAAAGAGATAGGGCAAAACATTTTTAAGAAAAATATTATGACATGTCAAGGACTATAACTTTTTTATATTAGTTAACGTCGATCTGCAATTGTTTTCGAGCGGTCACGCCTACTTCATTTTTTTTTAATTACATGATGTATTTCTAACAGTGGATTTAAATAGAAAATTTCTTTTTCTTTCTAATTGTCTAAGAGTTTTGCCATTTTAAATAACAAAAATTTTCAGAAAAATACCAAAAACTTTTCCATCGCAGTAAGCCACGGTACGGTGTGAAAATTTCACTTTTCTCATTCGCTTTAACAAATAATAGTCGTAGACAGTGCTGCCAACTGAAGGAAAATTTTCTTTTTTCAGAGAAAACGGGATTTTCTCTTCATTTGAGGGATTTCCTTATGAAATATAAATAAATATGTTTATTCTAACTTTTATTTTATGGTATTTATTTATTTTATTGTACTCATAAAAATCATAAAAAGTTGAATGTGGATATAACAGAGTTGGTAGAGATCTTACATTCCATGCCAATCTTGTAAACGATTAAAATAAAAATTCATTTCAAATTTCGCGCCAACAGATTGCAGTTTGATGAAATATACATAGATGGCGCTGACGTTACACAATTTCTGAAAGACTTCTTGATGAAATCCGTTAAAAGTTAAAGATTTAACAATGTGCATCTTTGATAGTTTTGTTTTTAGTATTTTTGTTTATTTTAAAACAGTCTGATTTTATTTGAAGTTTCTTTTTCTTTATTGAAATTAAACTTCATTTCAAAAAAGGGAATTTCAGACATGAAAAAGTCAAAGTCAAAAATGACTGTGACTTTAATTTTAAGGTCTCCTTTAGTTCGATTACGAAATCAGGCCTTACATTCATTAACTAAAAGTCATGATTGAAGGTTAGGTAATCTTTCGTTTGTTTCGTGTAGACTAATATACCGACGAATGTGGATGAGGCTCTGTATAATAATTTTTCTTTTTTTTTGTTTCTATCCTTTTTCAGACTAAAATTTAATAGAGGGAAGCAGAATGCTCTTTTTCGATTTCTTGATCTTTTTTGCAAATATTCTCCTCTTGTAATTATTTTAATGATTTTGATTATACAGTGTGTGTCAAGATTTACTTAACATATGGAAGCCTTTTCTCGAAAAAGAAATGGATTTTATTGAAAAGTTTTGCTTGTTGAGTTCCACGTGATTGTAACGGAGGCGGATTATCTTTATACAGAATTTAGGGGTGATCTGTCTCAATATTTACTCGAAACTCTTTCACCCTTAACAATCCGAAACCACCCCCCCGCGTCTTACAGAAAACCCAACCTGCTCTTTTGACCAACGAGCCATCGTTGGAAAGCAATTTTCTTGTTCGGTAGCTAATTTGAGAAAATGGCCAAAAATATACTTTCAAGGGTGTCTTTCCCGATAAGTCGAAACAGTGCCGTTTTTGTTGCCTGAAGATCGTCAAATTTGTTTCCTGTCGTTGTCTCTCCTTACGAGGATGTCCTTTTCGGAATTCTTGATGAAGAGTTTGATAAATTTGACAAGTCTATTAAAAGAAAACGAGAAAATAAAATTTCCAAAATACATATGACGTGAACAGAAAAAAGTATATAAAGGGAGAGAGACCAAGATTGCATTATCGATTATAGTGATTGGTTTTCAAGCGATATGTCAGCTTACCAAACTGAATCGAAAGTTCTTCTCGTAAATCCAAAATTAAGGAAACACAATGATTTTATATAAAGCAAATGAAATACTCTGTTCGGAACGGTTTTAAAATACACGTATATTCACTACACGGGGAAAGCTTTTACCTTCCGGTCGCGAATTTCAAACTTGGAGGAAAACTACGACTTTGATTTTAATTAAATAAAATTTAAAACTGAAGTTCAATTTAGAATCGCCCGGTACAAGGAAGAGACGCGAACTTTTTCTGAAGCTGAAGTCCGCGGATTAACTGACTTAATTCAAATGGTTACGGTTTTTTTATGAATTTTCTCGCGACTTCCCCCTTCGACCTGTGACGAGCTTCTACACTAGACGCTTTCAAAACTAGATGGCGTAACAATGTCATTTTGCCTTGTTTTTCCTGAACTTCCCACGCCCTCGGACCGGAGCCTATGATGCTGATTCGACAGAACGTTCCAGATTAAACAGAAAATGATACATCAGAATTTTAGAAAATATCGTATAGCATAGCGTACGCGAGACATAGAAAAAATCCTGTTGCTTTCTCCCGGGGAAACGATTGTCGAAGCAGATCCTACAGTTCTTATCATCTACATGATATATCAATGAAATTAAATATTTTTACATTATACGTATTGAAGCTTTCGAATTTGTACATGATTGCCTCAGCACAGTTTTGATTTTCTTTTAGGTAGCTTTACATTGAGTAATTTTTTTTTAGGATTAGGATTTTTTTTATGTTTCGCGTGTGACATTTTATAAAATTCTTATGTATCATTTTTTGCGTTCTGTCGAATCAGCATCCTAGGCTTCGTTTTGGTTTTTTCAACAAACAAGCAAAACTTTTCCATAGAATCATTTTTTTTTCTCGAAAAAGCAAAATAAAAGAAGTCGATGTGTTAAGTAAACCCGAGCATAAACAGTATAATAAAGAAAAGAAGTTTTGAAGCGAACAGACACGTGACAAATCATATTATTTTTGTTAGGACGTTTGAAAGAAGTCAATTTAAATTCCTGTGTTTCTTGAAATAATTGCAATTAAAAAAAAATTAATAATGGCATTTAAAAGAGAGATTTTTACAGAAGTGGTCTACTGGAACGTGTCTAATAGAAAAGACGGAGAACAAAATGAGAATAATAATATCCCAAGGTTGTCCGACTGAGAGAAATAACTCTGCGGTTCTTCGCTTTTTTCTTTTTGTGTGTCGTATTAGCCAGCTTAATATCTGGCACTTAATTTAAATTCCTTATCAAAACAAGATTTGTACGGCAAATATTAAATCGCCGTTTTTTTTTTTTTTTGATACGATAATTAACAACGAAACATCGTCTACGTACGTGTACAGCCGAATTTAAATTTAAAATCATATTTATTTTCCGCGTGGACCTGGATGTCTTAAACCCTTTTTAAAAATTCGTTCCATTACGCATAAAACAAAATAAACAAAAAAATAATAAAATAACCCTGCACAGCTTGTGCTGCGTTCGCTTAAATCTCCTCGTGAACCGTGCATAATTAATTGCATGCAAGATACGCTGTTGATAGTTTTCGGTTAATGAACTTTTTGATGAACATCGTACGTACTACCAAGGTAAAGCGGAAATGGTGGTTAATAGCAGTTTAAGAAACTGGTTTCTTCAAAAAAACAAAAAAAAAGATCGCTTTTAAATGCACCTACCTCTACTATACACACACACACACATGCACAAGAACTCTGCGAGCGGACTCGGAATTAGATGATATCAGTGATTAATTTCAGCGTGCGATTTTAATTTCTTAATTAAATTTATTAAGTCCGTCATCTCGAAATTAATTACGGTCATAAGGTGCCTTTAAATACTGTTATTAGGGTCACTGTGAGTCATACGTATCATCTGGTGTATTTATCGTCAAATCCTGTTGGTTTATTTTTGAGCTACAAAGAAACGTGGAAATTGCGTTTTAGATTTACGTAATACTTATAATAAGGAGACTTTTCTGGCTAAATAGTAAATCTTTAAGTGTTACTCAACTTAATACAGGTACGAACAGAAAGCAGACAGATTTGTCGACTACGGGACTCGAACCCTAATCGTCTGGTTTCATGCCACGGTAGAGCGGGTTGGCATGAAACCAGGCGGTGCGGGTTCGAGTCCCGTCGATGACAATTTTTTTCTGCTTTATCGATTAAAGCCTCCCCCCATTATTGCTTTAATCAACACTAACATAATCTTTTAATTTAAAATTTTCTGTGCACGATTTTTTAGTAATCAACACTTGGATGCTGAGGGATTCTTCAAGGGTTCAACAGCCTCAGACTTCTTCTCGCAAATTGAGAGAATAACTTAAGTATCCTTGACGCAAACTCACTTACATAATACATAATATATTTTAGTGCCTTTAAGTTTTAGTCACGCAGAAGATTCATGTGCTTTGTACTGAATTTTTTTAATGATTTATAAAATAAATTACTCACTTTACTGACCGTCCATTACACTAATCCCTGTCTGTATTTAATTATTCGCCTGCGTAGTGTAATGTAAAAGAACTAAAATAAAAATTGACTTCGTTGACTGTTGAAGATGATCCTTAAATGTTGGAATTAAAAAAATGAGACTTCCACGGCTCTTTAAAAAGTATTTCTTTATTGACTGAAAGTTATTGATTTTATTTTTGAAAACTGAGTTTGTAAGTACAGTAGGACCTCTACAATCCGAACATGCCCTAATTCGAACCTCCAGTAATCCGAACAGCGAAGTTTCGAAGGCATAATCCGAACGACAGCTCCTTAATCCGAATAGCGAAATGATTCCTACTGGAAATCTCTTAGTTTCAAGTTTTGTATTTATTTATTTGTACTGTTTGTTCTTTATTAGAATTCTGACCGCCAGCCTCGGATTCGTAGGATAGCGGTAGCACAAAGTAGCGACTGTAAACTGGCGGTGAATGACGTCACAAAAAAATTAATGTTCAAATAAGAAAACTCGAAGGAACCCTTGTAATTATTTAAAATAGAGGAACTTAATCAATTTGGAAATTAAAGAGATAGTGAGAAACGGAGAGATGCGTCCAAGCTTGAAGAGCTCCAGACGAACACATTGTTTTGCAGTTTGAACTGCTTTATTTAAAAAAAAATCGCAACTGCACGGGTTTCCAAAAATGCGCAGCCAAATAAATATCTATTCCTTACACAAAAAAATCTAATGACATTCAGCACATGTGGTTTGCTAGAAATGTCACCGTCACGTAAGAAAATATATTTTTTAAACGTTTGGAATCCCTTTTTTTTTGGCGAATCTTCATTTTCCAAATATGTTAATCATGCCAAATCAAGTTGGACTATTGTGGAATATTAAAAAAAAATCCAAATCGTTGATTTTGATATGATGGCCGCTACAATGCGGTACCGCTGTCCTAGGATGCCAAAGCTTTACTGATTGTGAGTTCAGTTTGTATTGAAATTCATGTTTTATTATTTCGATAAGCCGAACATTTCGAAAGTTCGAATGCGCGATTATTAGTTAGGATTAAGGAGGTTGCATACTACCTGAGTAGTCCGGAGCAAAAGTTTGTATTGCCAAACCATTTTTCCGTGAAGGGGCTTGTCTTAGTCCGTCGGCACACGCGTTATATTAAAAAGTATTCTTTCGAGCAACATGAAACGAATTAATTAAAGAGCAACTTCCTTCAAATATTTGCTCCGGTTGCATTTCATAAGTCGAACAGGGAGAATTTTAATTTTCTCCGGAAGAAAATTGGTTTGCCCCCCCACCCCCGCGCACCCAACTTTCTTTTTCACAGCTGCAATTAAATTCTTGCTCAAATAGCGCGCGGGTGAGTTCGCATGAGCGTGCGATTTCACACGCAAAGGATCGGGAATATAATAATAGTAATAATAAAATGCCCCGAGTATAAGTATATGAATTATCTTTTATTATTATATTTTCTGAAATTTCATGGAGTATACTGCTCTTAAAGTACTAATTACTTAAAATATAAATATAATGTAATTGCCTAAATAGTTAATATGGTATTCTTAAATATGATATTAATTAATGTCGATGATCTTGCTGGCAGTTGATACAGTCTGTCCAGGCAAAGTCATCCACTAACTTCAGGAAACGAGGACAAGCATTTTTTAAATAAGAACGATTCATACAGTTTCTCACGTTTACACATCCATTCATGCTAGATCATCCTCGGATCCTTATGTATGCATAAGTTTTACTTACGAAAGTGTATAATTGCGTATGCTAACCTGTACCATAAGCATGAAATACTGCCTGCACATTGATTGTCCTTTCACGATGCGGTTACAAAAAAAAAACTCTAAAGCTCGTCGTTTTGTATTTCCATTCTTCGAAGTCGATCTCCTATGCAACAACTATTATAGAGTATGTACGTTTGGCTTAACAGAAATACCTTACTAAGTTTGAGCTATTTGAAGTACATAATTGTAATATGCGTTAGTGTAATACATTTTGCTCTGTTATTATAGCTGCAACGCATTCATCGACCTTGGCACAGAGTCGTCCTCGTTACAGTTACACGCTACAGCAATTATTATACCCTAGATAGACTAATGGCAACTGTATATGATGCCGTTTGTTGTCGAATGCGATAAGAGGAAACGCATGCAGGTATGTGTCACGCGCGATTTCGGCGGATATCTTAACGGCGTCATCAGAGACAAGCAGAAATCACACCGGTTTACGATTGCAACTTATCGGGATATATCACACGCGATTCCGGAAATTTTGTGCATACGGTTCTAAAATGAGTAAGTTAAAATCGGCGGGAGTGATTGTAACCGGCGTCGTAAAGTTTGCAGAGGCTGTCGGTACGGGTCGAACTCAGTCCGGAGGGTAAACTCACACTAACGGACATCGTGTCGTTGAGCTTGTGCCCCAATCGCCTCTTCTGCCAAATGAAGGTCCACGCCGCAATTATGGCCAGCTGCGATGCCAGAAATACGGTGCCGGCGACGATAAGTCCCGCCATGTTCACGCAAAGCCCTGGTTCGTCCGTCGGAAGGTACATGGCTTCTGTGCTCAGGCTCGATGTCTTGTTGTTGTCACGGTCGAAACCGAATTTATCCGTGATTTGGATGCTCTGTACCAACAAGAGGTCTTCTTGAGGTTGACCTGTTGAACGACGTCTCCTGCGTTTTCCGTATGAAATAACGGAGCGCAGTTCTCCAGTGGATTCCTCTTGATTGCACTGAACTGGTTCGCATGTTGGCATGCACGGAGTCACTAGGGCACGGAATTGAACAACCTCCGAGGATGGGAACTTGAACGCGTCGAAGTGAGACAATAATACCTGCAACGAACACAACAAGTTTTTAATATTGCCTTTGCACGAAATCGTGTTGCATTACCTTTCCAGAATCGGCGGATTTATATAATGGGCCCATAATGAAATGATCTGTGGGGCAGCCGTTCTCATCGATAAGAACGATTTCGCTCGAGTCCACGCCGTCCATGGCGACCAGTTCCCTGACGAAGATCTCGTAAGGACTGTTCCTGTCGAGGATTTCAAATCGCAAGGCTAACGGGTCACCTACTTCTGCGGTTGGCATCACGTCGCCTCCGTTCCTGTCGGTTATTTTCATTGCTACGTTCGGCGAGTCCACGATGACTTCCTCCGACAGCACAGGTTGCACGTCTCCGTGCACTCCGAGATCTACTTCATTTGTCACGCTTTTATTAGTCAAGTCGTATTGGCAGGTCACCGCTAATCCAAGATCGGAGCTCGTCACTATTTTGTCGTGATGTTGGATAACGACGTCGTTCACGTATCGACCTAAACCATTCTTCCTCACGTTGCATTCTACGTTGTCGAACGCCATCTCCAGCTCGAATTCCAAGCTGTTCTTCACGTCCCTCACGCAAGAATTGGGACTGCCTTTGGCGTATATCTTACCGTCGAATAATTTACTTGTTTGAATGCGTGCCACCATATCACCTGATCTACAGTCGATGCTTACGTTGTAGCAAGAGCTAAGCTCGTACGTCGCCGCCTCTGGTACCTCCAGATAAGGTTCCTGAAAGTAAAAGTAAATTCAAATTCTTGTCAAGGCACGTTGAGGTATATTAAATCAAAAGTGAGTTGGAGTCGAGAGGTTTCAGAGTTAAACGAGTCCCCAGATACTGCAAATGTAGATATTTGTAAACTTTAACTTCTAATTTTGCAGTGTGACAAAGTGACGATACTTTATATTGAAGTTTCCTTATACATAAGGGAGTCATTCTAAACGGATTTGTGACCTAGCAATGACGGCACCTCTTCAGCAACGTGGTAAGAAGCTGAAATCTCGGTAATCTTCGGTAGCGGCAGGTCAAAACGTCACGCAATCTTGACAATGCTCGGTAATAGGCGCATACTTTATTGTAAGTGGCAACTCAAATTGAAGCGTCATTCTAATCAGAATTACGACCTGGCAATGCCGATAGTTCATTCATTAAGTGGTACGTAGTCACGCAGTGATTGTAACAACGCTCGGTAGTAGCCGGTTACGACGTTGCGTACCCTCGGTATTGCTCGGTAGTACGGTTAGGATGACCCCCTCACCTTATTTTGGACCTTTGGCAGTAAGCTTCTTTCTCAACGGCCCCCTCACCTTATTTTGGACTTTTGATAATAAGCTTCCTTCTCAACGGTTTTGTTACAAAAATAAATTTGCAACCGGCAAGTTTACAAAAACAAACCAAACGACTTTACTGAGTATTTATTATTGCGTGATTTTTTTCCTCGTGATTTAACGGGCAATAAAATAAAAGTTAAACGTCGCGTTTGTTATTATCGACGATAATAATAAAATGTTTTAAACTCGAGCGAGCGAATTCCTTCGTTGAATTAGACGTGATTTAGTAAGTGAAATTTTTTTCTTACCTGGATATCAGATAAAGTGGCTCGGGAGTGATGGCTAAGACGGCATACCATTTCGCCGGTATCGCCGTAATCGTAAGAATGGCAACGGTAAGGAGAGTTCAGACATAAGTCACGACATTCATCGACAGATCCGACGTCCTGGTAAACGGAATCGACCGTCTTCAATATGCGTCCGTCGAGCTTCTTGAATTCGCATAGCTTTGTGGGTTCGTCGATGCAATTATTCTCCATGTAGTCGCTACCATCTGCGGATTGGAAGGCGTTGCTTCCAGCTACCGTGATGCGGTCCATGGTTGACAGTTCGCAATCTCCTGTCGCATTGTTGTAGTTGGCAGACCTACCGGAAATAAAAACGACGCTTGTCTTTAACTCGATACCGCCAATAAAGTCATTTCTCAATGTCGTCTTATGCACCACATTATTACTTCTTTGCCTTGGTTTTCAACTAAATAGATTTACGTCTTGCTTTAGGTACGTTAAACAGACCATGGAAGAGGAGTAGTGAGGAGAGAGGTAGTGAGTCTTCACGTATAAAATTATAATCACAGCTGACGTTATTATAGTTAATAAAGAGTATCGAAGAAGTCTTGTACTGCTATTTATTACTGTTTTTTCGTCATTGGTGCTATAAGTTACGAGTTCTTGACGTATGTGTATATCCTGTACGTCTCATCTCATGAGTATGACATAATGGCCGTGATGCTATTTGTACAAGTTAATGGCTAATACATTAAAGCATTGAATAAGAAAGCATTCTGTTTAATTGCGATTGAATGAAGGATTTATGGAGTTCAAGAGATACCTAATTGATGTTATGTTGACAAGTGAAGTCCGTATGGTAACAAACAATTAAATATATTTTTCCCCCCCGTCTATCTATACGGATCCGTTCCGCGCGGGAAATGTTACTGGCTCGCTTAGATTGTAAATTTATACTGGATCTACGTCTCATTGTTTCTTCCATTTGCGGTCTCAAAGGAGAACCTGTTAGATTCTTCCATGTTAGGCATAAAGCAACTGCACACTATATAATGCATTTGCTCACTCAAAAATATTCTTTCCTCGCATCGCCGATGTGTTTTTGCGGAATAGTGCATAAATAAACGGGGCGAGCAGCAAATAAATACATACCTAATCAATTATTGCAGTGTCGGTTATAAAATAAAATTGATTGGGCGACCGCCGAGCTCTGGCCATTTTTGATGCTTGTACGCTTTTCCATATTTACTGCACATCCTGAATGGTGTGCTTGTAACCGCGCACACCGGTCACCGAGATAATCTCATCCGTAAATCTTAATATTGTCAGCTTAACAGAATGACCCGGAGAATGTATACGTATGGCATTGTGTGCTGCTCCTATAATGTAAGCAACCGTATTGAAATGCCATTTTAAATTGGACCGATAAAGCGATATGAAAGAATGCGTTGCATAATATAACATAACAAATATGGGGTCCACTGAACCTTACAAGCGTACCTCTTGTTATTAAGATCCGTACAAAGCGAGTTCCAAAAGAAACGGTTTCAAATATGATTAGTGAGGGTAGTTTCGTAAACTTGATTATCAAATTAATTAACTCCATAGATTTGTGAAAATAAATGCTAGAAAGACCATAGGAGGAGTGGGAGGCAAATACACTCGTCAAGGATTTGCGTCTGGTTGGCTGATCCTGAAATGACGACAGATTCTGAAGAAACTGTCAGCGAGAAGCAAAACATGCAACAGATATGTCTGTATAGTTTCTAAAATGCACCTCGTTTTGAAATATGATGGCAAATGAAATGCAGAGATCGCGTGGGACCTCCGAGATAGCCTAAGACACCAAGATAGTATTATTCAATAAATTAAGTTCCTATCTGTGTGATTGTGCCAAAAAAGGGGGTTGATTCTGAGTTGCACTCGCGCAAACTTCGTTGCGGTGATAAAATTACAGGTATCGTCTAAAAGATACGCTTGACAGGCTATTATTTACAGCTCGTCCAAGGCATTAACGAGAGACGCAAGGGATACTGTAAATTGCTTGTCGAATCCGGTATAATTCATGTATAATTCATTTATGAATGAATGCAACCCTCTGCCTCGAGGAAAAACTCGGTAGAACCTATTAATTCCTGCAACGGTGTAAACCCTACGGGTTGTGAAATGCCTGGGACTGAAAAGGTCCACGAGATCTGCGAGCTGGGCAGGATCTCCGAACTGTCCGCCGGAAAAAAAAACAATAAAAGCCGTTTAAGGCAAACGGAAGTTGCGTACGAACACCTCAGTTTACGTATGTACCAAACAAGGGAAAAACTGTTGTACCAAAACAATCCGAACAATTTATACAAATAAGAACGGAGTTTAAGTACCGAACAATTTACCAAAACAACCATGCAAGTTGAAATGAACGAAAATAATTGGGGCTAATAAGCGTTTCCTCGCCTCAATATTTTAACAGCTTAGGAAGTTACATATTTCTGGAAGAACTTCCTCTTGGCTGCGTTGTGTGTAAAGGCACGCTACAAGAAGTTACCAATATTTCTTAATGAAACTTTTATAATAAAGTACGCTTAATGTTTCCTTGCTAATTCTTCTGCACGTTAATATTTATATGCAAGCCTTCAACAAAGACTTACTATGACATTAACATACTTCATTCTAATGGATCGGAGCTTCGTCGATGAAAGGAATAGTCTTACCGACATTTCACTTCGAAATAAATCACGAACGAAAAGAACCAAATTATATATTACACTAAATATGGGAAGCATCCATCATAGTATTACAAATGGGAAGCCAATGTGTAAGTATACGTAAGTGATACTTAAATTTTCAGGATTCATAACTCGGTGAGTTAAAGTGCTCATAAAAGGGTTTGTCTCGC
This sequence comes from Prosopocoilus inquinatus, assembly GCA_036172665.1. Classification (NCBI taxonomy): domain Eukaryota; kingdom Metazoa; phylum Arthropoda; class Insecta; order Coleoptera; family Lucanidae; genus Prosopocoilus; species Prosopocoilus inquinatus. The sequence continues at coordinate 6,551,701 of CM069871.1, read as the reverse complement.
AAACACCTTGACCTTACACAGTGAAATATGAACGCTCGTTTAAAGACGGCGAAGAGGATCTTTATTGGCCTTCAAACGACCGTTAAAAATGAAACTAATGGAATTATTTTACTCTTCCGTCTATAAAACCATAAAAATTGCCTTACAATGTCTCGCCTTGACTTACAGGAAATCTCACATGATGTTCACCCTGTGTATTGTAAAGATGCGACGTACAGGGTGCCAATTGTAAGGTGGAAACACTGCCTACACCGAATTCTCTATGGGAGAAGTGTCGTCTTATATGAACTTGCGTAACACCTACGGTTGGCTTACACAAAAGGAAAGTTGCGGGTGGAGAGGGTCGTGAAGGGAGAATTCCCAAAGAAAGAGGAACAGCACGTTGTGTAACAAAACAAGTATATTACAATTAATACCGGTGAGATGACGCCAGGTGAAGTAATGCACCCAAGGTATCGAAACTAACTTACCAAAACAATCCCAATAATTTACACAAATGAGACGAACGAAAATCGGATCAATTGTCCCAAAAACTAAATGAAGGATCAAGCTTCGAAGTGAAACCAAAACTTCAATCAGGTTTTCGTCGACAGAGTCGTTTAAAGTTAAGCAAGCCCTATTTTTTTTGGACCAGAGGAAGGTAGACGACGCGAACGTCAAAACCCAAAGATTTTTTCAAAAAAAAAAAAAAAACAACAAAACGGTGCAAATTGGGGTGATTTTAACGAATGAATTGTTAATGTTTACAGTTGCAGGAAGCTTAATAGAAATCAGCAACACTTTTAGCGTCAAAGCATCAAGCCTAGGCAGTCATGGTGATTGCATTTAACAAACAGTGTCCAATATGCTGCATTGTCGAGAACGTGACTCGCAGTTAGAAGCTGCTTGTGTGGCTCGTCATCGCAACTCGGTGACATTAAACACACACGCTTTGCATCTCAAACAATATAACCACCCCGGTTGGTTCCGAGCGAGCAATCTGCCCGCCACGGCTGATTACCTGCACATCTAGTGCACCATCTCGCGACTTGCTCATTATTGTATGCGAATCACCTGATTGCCTCAGGTGCTGATATAATTTATGCAGCCTAGTCACACCATGGTAGCCAGACCTATATTTATCATGAATTAATGAGAAATATCAAATAATAACGCAACGTCCGCGTTATTTACACGCAACGTAATTAAACCCGAAACTTTAATATCTCCATGCTTTATATGGGCTGATGGCTCATTACCACCCGGCGCAATTTTTCATCCGATCAAGAAATTACGAGTCGCGTAATAAAAACTGAGCAAAAACGGAACAGTGTGTAATTAATCCCGACCAAACGTAATCACATTCTTATTATTTTAATCGCCGCCATAATTAGAGAACAACTCATGCCCACCTTCATATATCAAGTCAAGTGATGTTCATGAGATAGTGAAAACGTCGTGTCATATCCGCCGCATGTTTATTTGTGGGAAGAAGTCGTCGTGTAATTCAGAAGTCATACTACCTCATTTTATGTTGGATTAATCCGTAAGTAAACACGGTTTATTCTCTTCCTGTTTTCAAGAAGCAAAAGATGGTAGCACTAAAGTTGTCAGGTCAGAGGAGGTATGTATTTGTTTCATGTCGCAGAGGTTCACTGTGTTACAAGTTCAATGGTCTTTTCTGCTTCCAATTACCGTCTTCTTACAAAGCACTCATAGATCCTTCAAGCCCTCCTAGATCTTACATGACCTCTTAGGTCTTCCATTATCGTCTTATCAGTAAAATGAGGTAAAATGCGTACGAGGCTTGAAACTTTGGGTCTCCCTTTCTAACATTTTTGAATCTGAGCTCCTGCTCCACTTACCAAAATGCTGGTCGATGAGAATTCCCCCCAGGTGATTCCAAAACGATTTTTTTATGTACCGTACTATCGATTTGGAGTGGTGGAGAGGAATAAATTTCACGTAATCACCCTTGGCGGAATCATAATAAATTTAATACCTCTTTTAACTCTGACAAGCCGGATTACATGATGCTTGTATCTATGAATAATGGAAAATAACCTTTTTAGTACCATGCACGGGTTGTAGTAGGAAGCCATTGCAGTGCTCTGTGAGCGAAGCATTACAGCAAATTACAAAGAAGAACAAAAAAAATTAACAGTGTACTCTTTCACATAAGCAACATATTTCATTGGGTAACACGGTGGCGGTGAAGAGCGCATCTTTGTACGGAGTATAGACTGTCGAGTGGCATTCCAATTTTCCCTCTGTCCCTAATTGAAATTTATATAATCACTATAATGGAACTTGATTACACGGACGGTAACAGCACGTATTGCAATACTATGTTGCACATCTACAATTTTCCAATGAAATCTCATGAAATTGTGCAAGTTTTTCAATAAATAAATAACGCCTTGAAAAAACCTTAATAATCGCTACTGCGACTTCTACTAGAATTAAATTAGAACACGTCACCGACTCATTATTATAAGTTAATCCTTTTACATCGATTTTCAAGAACCGCCATTATTTTTAGCAAAATGCAAATGCGTGCGTGCAATCACATCATAATAATTAATACCTCTCTTACCCAGCGATATACTAATTGTGGAGGAAGTAAATATTAACGATCCTGTCGCAGCATCTTTGATAATAATTCAAAAACCTAATGGTAGTTAGAAGCGGCAAGCGCATTTATGCAAATAAAGTTTGAAATCGTTGCGCCGCACTCGATATCTACGGGTGCAAATGGTGTGCTGCTGCTTTCGCATCTTTCACAATCTTTCTTTTCCTGTGGCCGCATCGACACCGCCACCTGACCGTGCTTTTCGTTTTCCGTTCACGTTTATCTGATAAAGGAGCTCGCAGTTCCATCGTTACCGGCATCGTAATTATACCTTATTCAACGATTTTCTTGCACGCAGTAATTAAGTCGTGGCGCTTCTTGTCCTACGACCGTGCAGACAAGTTTATATGCACGTTAAGGCTTTGCACTTAAATATATCCCCCTCATACCTCGTACTCGAAATGTTAATATTTGAATATTTTCTTTGATTAAAAATTTGTTCATTCACAATTAGAATGGTTCTTGTTGGTTCACGCACAGAGTACACAGAAGGCAAGAACTCTCAAGTGGCGGTAACGATTGGAGATCCAGACGCGCAGATGGATCGGCCATGTCTTACAGTTAGATTTCACTGGCGAAGGCCTACCGAAGTTTTTTGTTTGCAACAGTTTGAGATTGTAAAATTCTACTTCTACTTAGCTTAAGAACTCGTGTACTTCGATTCGATTTTTACTAAAAGCCATATAACTTGTGGAAGTCAAGTCGTTTCTACATTTTATACGTACGCTCCTAATATTCAAACCTCGGAACGTGGCTGCCGCTGACTGACAGAGATAAAAAGCGGCATCGACGAGTTTACGTTCTGATTATTTCTTATTATGTGGTACAGGCCTCGGTAGTCACGAAATCCTCGTTTAGGTCTTATAATATGAACTAATTTTTATGTATGAGGCGTCAGTTTCTTGAATTGGACTCATCAGTACGGTATCCTTTGGATGCAATCTTTGAAATGAGGTGATCAAAGCATTCAGCATCAATAATGGAACGTACAGGACCTGATTTAAATACTTGCAAAGCGAACGGTGCAGAAAAATTTGAAATATTAAATGTCTAAAAAAAAAAAAAAAAACGATGGACTGAGACTAAATATTTTTTTTTTTTGTTTAAAAATTTGTTCATTCATAATTTCAATGGTTCTTTGTGGGACTTGTTGGTTCAGCCCTCGGTGGTCATCTAATCCTCTCGTAGGTCTTCAAATATATACTTTTTGGCTGTGAGGCATCAGTTTCTTGAATTGGACTCATCAGTATGATGTAACCTCCCTAAGTCGATAAGATGGACCTCAGCAATGCCTTTACGTTGACATGATTCTAATGAAAATCAGTCTTTGTGACATATTTTTGATTCAAATTAGCACGTCCCCTCGATCCCCCCTTCCTTATAGTCTTGTTGGAACTTAGATAATGCATTAGGACACTCAGGATTCGTATCTACTGTGAACATCTTGAGTCATGTTTGGGTTCAAATTTACATCTATTTTTGATCATTCCTTTCTGGACCTTTTTGGATATTCACTTGTATGTACTGAATTGGATGATCAACTCAGAAACATGATTGTTGTTATTTTCATAAAACTTGGATGAAGTGGATGATTTTGAACATAAACAACAAATCTTTGACTCATTCTTGATTCAAACTGACACATCCCTTGATCCTCCCTTTTGCCTTTTGTCTTCTTGGAACTTACCTAATCCGTTAGGATTTCCTTGATTCGTATCTGCTATGAACATTGTGAGCCATGTTTGGATGTGGATGATTTTGAACATAAAGCATCAATCTTTGACTCATTCTTGATTCAAATTAGCACGTCCCTTGATCCTCCCTTTTGCAGTCTTCTTGGAACTTACATAATCCGTTAGGATTTTCAAGATTCGTGTCTACTATGAACATTGTGAGTCATGTTTGGTTCAAACTTTCATGTATCTTTGAATATTCTTTTCTGGATCTTCTTGGAAATTCACTTTTTTTGTATTTACTGAATGGGATGATCATTCCTGAAACATGATTATTGTTATTTTCATAACATTTGGATGACGTAGTATGCATTAAGTTTTTGAAAAAATCAATCTTTGATTCATTTTTGTTTCAAATGAGCACATCTCCTTCATTCTCCCTTTCTGACCCTAAATGGAACTGAATTAATCCGTTAGGACTTTCAGGATACGTATCTACTATGAACATTGTAAGTAGTGTTTGGTTCAAACTTGCATCTTCTACCTTTGAACATTCCTTTCCGGACATTCTTGGATATTCAGTGAATTCAATTGGTATTGCATGTATTTATGATGAATAATCGACTCAGAAACATGGTTCTTGTTATTTTCATAATATTTGGATGAAGTGGTCTACCTTGCCATGATTTTGAACGAAAAGAACCAATCTTTGACTCATTTTTTGGTTCAAATTTGCACCTCTCACTTCTCACCTTTTGGCTTTTGTTGGAAGTTTAGGTAATTTTTTTTTTTCGTATCCAGTGGTCAATTCAAAAACATGGTCATCGTGTTCTTCAAGTACGGGTAAGGGTAAGGGTAAACACTGAATACTTTCGGCGCCAATTTGCGCATACCTTAAACATTCCTTTCTGGCTCTCGTTGGTTTGTTCTTGAAGCCTTCTCCTAGACGTTTTAACTTTTTTATTAGGATGCCTGTGAACTGAATTGGATGGTCAGTTCAAAAATATGGTGATCATCAGATGGATGAACATTGCTCTCAAAATATTGCATTTTCGAAAGAATGATCTTCGTGATTCTTTTGGGTTAGCGCAGCCCTCTTTTAGGTATGCCATTAAGGGACTTGCGTCTACCTTTATAATAATTGTGGTCTTGTCAAATATTAGGTTCGTTCCTTTCGTCAAAATTTCAAGTTCTGAGACGTGCAAATCCATACTGAGCAAGCGCAATGCATGAATTTAGATATAATTTCACCACTGCGTGTAATTTAGACAGTTCAGACCTTGAACTTGTGGTAAAAGGAACGGACCTATTCCCAGCTATTGGATTAGGTTAATATTAACATTGACATTTTGGTTTTGGGTTAAGCTAAAGCGAAATTCATTTCTGTATTAACATATCCTAACGTATCCAATTCCTTCGTGTCCTATCACATGTTGAATTCGAGATTTCCGGGTGTTCACGTTCACCATTAAAAGGAAGAAAGAATCAAAGTCGATTTGTTGTACATGAATGTTCCTAATTTTTCCAACAAAATAATTATTCGAAATTAAGCTGTTGCTGGACGACGATGCGATGCAATTTACTTGCAAGCCGCTTAATGCTGCCTTGCTCGTAAAAGTAAATGTTTAATCAACACGTGTATCTACCTATCTACCCTTTTGCACTGCAAGACGTATAAAAGTATCGCCCGTCGATTATTATAAAAAAAAACATACTTTGCTACAGAGTATGTACATCGCTTTTGATTAATGTTGCCCTGCCGTGACTGTTAAATGTACCAATTATTACGGAGGGCGTTTTAATTGAATACGTTCAGTTTTCTGCTACAAATTACACTCGGGTTTACTTCAACAATGCACCTGATTACCGTTTTGATGTCTATGTAGATAATTAGTAATTAGTACAATGTTAGGTACGACGGACAGAACGGATTGCTACGTGTGCCCCTATTCTATTGTATGCAGATGAGTTATGTCTCGAGGTTCACTTTAAGGTGAAGGACTTGCGGATTGCCCCATTTATCAGACTCTGAATCTATCATCTATCCTACCACCGCTTTCAATCAGTTTCATGAAAGGATTTAATAACGTTCCGGCCTTTTAGAATACTTTGAGATGATAAATTTCATATCGGGAAAACAGTTTTTCCGCGGGCTTCTGATTGAGCCGCTCATTAATGCCCGTACACACGAATCCTAACCTCAACACGCACGCTCAATAATAAATCAGCAGGGGGAAGCACTTAAGTGATCGAATGCCTTCCATAAACGAGGAGGTGGTGCATGTTGGTTGATTCATTGATGTTGTTTATTTTAAGGCGTGCGTATGTGTGATAAATACTTTTCAATATTGGTTAATTAACGCAAAGGTGCTTATTCCCACGGTGCACTTATTTGCTGCCTTGCTACATTCACTGAAACGAGGCAATTAACACAACATAGATATTGCCAAAGGACAGGAAACCACTGAGCGAGTTAGAGCATTTTGCTCTAACGTTCATGTTCAGTTATAATGCAGTTATTGCAAAAGAAGAAGAAGAAGGGATTTTTTAACGAAATTTCGATTACTGAGCCATTGAGATCGTTAATCTTGATTCGAAGCTGCCATATTAAATGTTTATATCAGTCACGGCAGATCCATTGTTCCTCTTGCTTGGCTCTGATGAAAGACAAGGACGTTCGAACTTGGTCAGTAAGTGGGCACCTGGAGGTTCATATCTGATTACCACCACATTGCAGACGGTTTCATTACGAAATTTTATTACCTAGGAACCCGTTCGTTTTATTTTATTTATTGAATTGTTCCACTGAATCATCAATTTATTTTTTCTGTTGGTCATGTTTTAAGTCAGTTTTTTAATATCTACATCCTAGACTAAGGCCCAATTTCATAATCGAACTAAAGGAGATTTTAAAATTAAAGTCACAGTCTTATGTGAGACAAATTCGAAAACGTGGTTATTTACACATCGGAATGTGACTTTTGTTTTAAAATCTCCTTTAGTTCGATTATGAAATTGGTCCTAAAAACAGCAATTTCTTAAAACCCGATCTGGAAACGTGTTTTAAGAAATTTAAAACACGCAACAAGTAACATTCTAATAGTTTATAAAATAAAAATATCCTTAGCGACCCGTAATTGACCAACAGAAAAAATTTTGAACATCACTCCTGCGTAAACGTAAAGTAAAATATCTCAGTTGATGACATTCTCGAATTTTAAGCTGAAGTTTTTGCTACTCGTATTATTAATAACTATGTTTTGTGACAAATTTCGAGCTTTTCTTACAATTAGTAAATTTGTCATTTATTTATTTTTTTAATTTAGTCCTTGTAAGTACGTACAATACACATTTTATGTACGATTGCACAGAAACAATTGAAACTTTAGTTAAAATTTCTCCAAAACTTTAAATGTAACGAACGCCCTGTATATTTTGACACATTTGAAGACCTCGTTAAATTCTATTTCCAGTAAATATAAAATCTGTTGTTCCAAAGCTGGGGCTCCCAACCTATTATTTTAGCATCGACCCCTTATAAAAAAATAAGAATTTCCATCGACCCCCTTTAAAATTTAATTAATATTTTTAAAACATTAGATATAGATATAGTAATTATGTTAAATTAAAAATTTTATTAAATTGTAACAACTCGTTCTATTTCTTTATTTTATTTATTTATTTATTTGTTTTTGATTGTAAGCCAATCGTCTTTTTCCTTTTCTTGATTCGACTTGCCTTTATTTTACATTCGTATTATTATTTTGATTACCTTTTGTTTAAACTTTCAGTTAGAGATTCGGAAATGCTCTTGATTCGATTTGACTTTCTGTTAGTTTTACAGAATTTTTATTTTAATTATCACCGATTGCCTTTTATTTTATTTTTTTAATTTCTTATTTGACTTTATTTGTATTGATGAATTGATCGTCTTTTGTTTTTCTTTTCGTTTATTCAATCTTAGTTTATTTCAGTCGATTGATCGCTATTTTTGTCTCCACTTTTATTCGATTTGATTTTGACCGATTTTATTTATTTTTATTAATTATTAAATAATGCAGATTAATTGTTTAGACTGTGACAATCAATCAATGACGTCAATTATTGAATCAGCTTGACTTATTTTTAATTTTATACGATTTTTATTTTGGTCCTAACTTTATCATCATTCATCGTCTTTCATCGTTTGATTCCACATTTGACTTAATTTAATTTAATTTTTAATGTAATCGATTGATCGGCCTCTGTTTTTTTTTCTTTTAATCATTTTCATTTGTCTCTTTCTTACTTTTTTTAATTATCATCATCATCATCATCATCAGATCATCCTTGTTTTGCTTTTTCTGTGGTTTAATTTTATTTGACGTGATTATTTGTTTTTTAATTATTATCAGTTGGTCGTCTCTTGTTTTTGTTTTTATTTGTTTTTAAGATTATTTGATTTTACATTTTGACCTTGGTATTGTGTTATTTTATTTGAATTGATTTTATTTATACTGATAAATTGATCGTCTTTTGTTTTTTCTTTTCGTTTACTCAATCCAAGTTTATTTTACACTTTAATCCCGTCGATTGATCGCCATTTTTTTTTAATTATTAATTAATGTGGAATAATTTTAAGGCTGTGACAATCAATCAATGACATCAATTTTTGAATCAGTTTGACTTATTTTTAATTCTATACGATTTTTAATTTGATCCTGATCATTCATCGTCTTTTATCGTTTGATTCCATACTTATTTAATTTAATTTTTAATATAATTTAATTTCTAATATAATTTAATTTCTAATATAATTTAATTTTAATTTAATTTTTAATATAATTTAATTTTAATTTAATTTTTAATATAATTTAATTTTAATTTAATTTTTAATATAATCAATTTATCAATTTTTATTTTCTCTTTTAATCAAATTTATTTGCCTCTTCTACTTTTTACATTTAGTCATCAACTGATAATCTTGTTTTTTGTTTTTTCTTTGGGTTGCTTTTTTGTGACATGATTCTTTGTTTCTTGATTATCAATTGATCGTCTTTTGTTTTTGTTTCTATTTGATTTGAGATTATTTTATTTTACATTTTAATCTCGCAGATTCATCACCGTTTTTGACTTTGACTTTATTTTATTTCTTTTAAATTATTAACTAATGTTTTTTGTTCTTTATTTTTTACGGATTTAATTCGTCAGTTTTCATATCGATTTTTTTAACTTCTGCGCAATTTTTATTTTCGTCCTACCTTCATCGACGAATTCGAAGAACGTCTTTTGTCTTCGTTTTATTCGATTTCTATTTTACTTACTTACTCGATAATCAATTGAACGTCTTTTCTTTTTTTATTCGAGCCGATTCAAATTTATTTAATATTATTTGTGAATCTTTACCTTTTTTAATAAACTATTCAGATAAGCCTCGCATAGATTTAATATTTCCAACCCCAAAAAGGCTCCTAGAGGTCTTTTGACACCCAGTCAACGACCCCTTTCGAGCCTTCATTAACTCCCATTTGTAGGAGACATTTCCTTTTTAATTAATTGTTAAGGGGCTTTTGAAGAAATCGGTACCAACGACGTACCTTGTATACCGGTTGTTGACTCAAAATGAGATTATAGGAAAGAGCGTACAGACACCTGCTCCATATATTTTGCTCATCCATACCACTTTCTGTTTGTTGTATTGTCTATGTTTTCATTTTACAACAACGATCAGTATGTATCAACCTTTAAAGTATGTTGTTCAAAATTATAGCAAATCTGAAAGCATCGCCAATGCTGACGTGTTTTCCATTAGGTTTTAATTTTGAAGAACGCGAGATACCTAAACATTTCTGGTTCCGTTAGTTTCATAGAAAATGCCGCCGCCAGTAGGTTTTGGGGGCAATCAGGTATGAAGTAACGTAAACAAAGATAATTTAAGACGCCTAGTAATTAAACCCACCCAATTTCTCATGTAATTGACCCTGTTTACTTAATTCACGGAAATTCGCGTTGATTGATAATAATTTTTTTTACTATCAATTACGAAACAGTTGTGCCACCAAAACGACTCTCAACTGCAAGCCTTGATTCTGCGTCTTTAGATTTGCTTATTAAACTTTCTTCAAAGAAAAGTTCTACGTGAATACATGTTTTATTACTCCTGCAAACACGTGTTTTAGTTTGATGATAATAAAGAAAAGTTTGAATATAAAATGGAAATTATTCGATAATCTAAATCACAATTATAATCACAGGAAACGCGGAAGCACATCGTAATATTCCCTTATTAATAATATACACACAGCTGGATATACTTGCACAACTCGAGGGTTATGATGATACATTTTGAAGTCTCGGCAATTATTTCTGCTGCAATTGAGCAATGTAAATGTAAATTGGGAATAATGGAGGAGGCGAAAGCTTTATTTATGAATTGGACCATACGTTTGTTTCCAAACTAATTTCAAACTTGACCCTCCCGCCTCATCCCTTTAACACCTCATGGAGTGTACTCACCTACAAGTTTCCTTTTTGGTATTTACATTTTTTATTTTGGCTTCACAAAAACCGATTCAAGGAATTATCGCATTCAAATCCTATTAATTAAAAAGAAGATCTTCGAGACTGTCTTTCATTGAATTTTAATCTGCACGAAATTGCTTCTTAGGTAAGGAATTAGAAAGTGAAAGTTCGATTCGCCATTGTTAACAACCTGTACTGTTCGTTCATTCCAGTTAATACCCGGGGCTTCCCGCACAATAAAAATTTCGATATTAATAGAGCATTCATCGCGTAATCTAGGGGGTTTTGGTGGGGGATATAGGCGAGATAACGCTAAACTAATTTCCGATATGGAATCAATATTTGCTAATGTCTGGGCGGTAGCGGCGTAGAGTTAGGCGGCAGGAAACTGCAGTGAGAAAGCGCGGCGGCGTCCAAACTTTGGTAATTATCAGTGGTTTGTCTTCCGAGGTTGACCAGTGACCTTTCTCCGATGTAATTTAATAGTATATTCGGTCGACGGGGGCACCGATAACTGTGTGCTGAGAGGCCCTGCCGACGTTCTCGAACAAATTGCAATTAACCGTGCCCGTAATTTGGACCGCCACTTAAAACTGCGTTTGTATCGTTTTAACGCTATCAATAATGGCCTCCCAACGCTCCTCGATTTATGTCCACACTCGTTTACTCGTTTACGTTTTAACGTAGATCAACGAAGACATGTTTTGGGGGACACCGTTTTAATAAATACGTTTGGGCAAATTTGGCCTTCCGTTATTATGACAAACTTCTTAGGGCAAAGTTACAAAAATTAAAAAAAAAAACTTTTGCTGATGGGTTGTAACGTTCCGTTCAAATTTTGCAAATTTACTGCGTTAAAACATATTACTAGCGTTAATCACCCAAAACTCTCTATGTTCAGTACGCGAAATTATATTCCGTCAAAGGCCGTAGACACCTGGGTGCTTATTTTCGAATCGGGGGAACTGATTCGCAAGAGAACGTCAAAATGACGTAAATTCTCATGCAAACCTGCGTCATTTTGACGTCACGTTCCCTCGCGAATCTGCTCCCCCGATTGGAGAATAAGGCCCCTGAGTGTCTGCATCGAGAATCCGTCGTTCTGTTGGTCCGCCAGCGCAATAGCTGACGTGTGAGACGCCAGTTCAAAAAACCGGTTCGAAAGGCTGCTTGGAAACGGGCGGTACTGAACAGTAGGCTATCCAAAGTGTCAAAAGCCGTAAACTTAAATCGAAGCCAAAACGTAAATTAAAATTGAAAGCCTCAGCTTGTATAAAACTGTATATAATCAAATATGTAAAGTCTGTGCGAGTTTTACTCGAAGGGGGACAAGCTGAGACAAAGAGCTTTCGATCCTCCAAGGTACACCATCAACAACCGACCGTAGTCATAGAAATGCAAGCGGCTTCCCGGAAGTCCGGTAACGATACATAAGCTGGGACGAAGAGCTTTTGATCCTCCAGGGCACACCATCAACAACCGACCGTAGTCATAGAAAAATGCAAGCGGCTTCCCCGAAGTCCGGTAACGATACGCAAAAATGCCCCGTCCGTGCCGGATTTGGGCATATAGATATGGGGTTCAGTCTCCCTGACAAACACCACCATGCCCTGGGAATATCGAGACGATGACGCTACGCAACAAATTAATAAAGCCAAATTTGGCTTCGCTCCGAAGTACGAAAGAAGGAGTTCGAGCGAATTATAAGTCAAAACCAACCGAGTAAAAGTCGATGTCAACGGTGAACAATAACGTTAAATGTCAAGCGTGAAACTAATTTGTAAACTCCGCCGAAGTAACAAGCTGGCAGAAAGCCTATTTCGCCGGAAACAAAGAAAAAATTGACACGACGTCGAGCTTTAACAACTTAGACTCGACGGTCAACTTAATTTCCACGAAATATTATGAAATGCAGTCGCAGATACAATTATCTGCAGTAAAAATTTAGTGACCAATAAATGTCATTATTATTATTATTATTAAAATAAGTAATTGCTGCTTCGCGATTTTTTCAGTTTAGACAAATACATTTGGCCTTTTATGAAAGTTCATTAAAACAGTGTTTCACAAGAATTTAGATTTACTGTGTGTACCCTAAATAAGTAATAACTAATAGATCGAAGCTGTTTTGAAATTTCTGTACATAAAATATTGTATTGACTACCTACAAAAATTCACGACGAAATCTAAATAAATAACAAAACTATAAGAGCTCAGAATAGAGCAGTTGACTAAGTTACACCTTAGCTCGTTTGAATTTCTTTTCTATCATGTATACTTTAGACGTTAGAGAGACTGCGGCACAACCTGTATACTAGATATGAGGTTGAAGCCCCCTGACAAAACACCACTGCGCTCATGGGACATCGAGATGACGGCGTTTCGTGCCACGCAACGAATTAATAAAGCCATACTTGGCTTCGCCCCAAAGTACGAAGGAAGGAGTTCCAACGAATCATAAGTCAAAACCAATGGAGTAAAACCTGATGTCAAAGGTGGCCAATAACGTTAAATGTCAAATGTGAAAGAAATTTGCAGCCCTGCCAAAATAACAAGTTGGTAAAAAACGGAGGAAACAAGAAGAAATGTCTCGACGTCGAGCTTTACAAGCAATCAGTTTAATTTCCACGAAATATTGTCAAATACAGTTGCAGATGATTACAGATAACTGCAAAATCAACGCGAAAACCACAGACTCCAAGCCGATAGAAGTTTAACTTAAAGTAACTGAAGCGCTTTTCACAAAAACAGCCTTTGTCATTAATTTGACAAAGTTGAGAAAAATATCCACGAGGTGTCGCCAATCTCATTACACCCAGACATATTAAAGTATTCCACATAAACAATCTACATTCCAAATTAAAGATGCCTCCGTATTTAGCCGTTGCACTTTGTCCAGAACATTTTTATCATTGACAATAACCCTTGTCACCGACGAAGGTTGTTTTTGGGCTGCAAATTTAGAAACACTCTATGTTTGTCACTTTTACGAGCTTTAAATTAAAAAAATATTTTTTCTATCAAAGGTTTTTCTTGCAAAAACTGCCCTTGTCAAACAAACATCTTATTTTTTAGTAAAAAATTGATAAACTATTGAAATTTACGTCACAACCCAGATGTCTTCACACTTTTCCTCATTACTTGAATCGACCAAACACACAAAACCCAGAAAGGTCTATTACATAATCAGTTTTCTTCGATTTCCTCAAAAATAGCGCAGTTCTTGTAAAAAAAAAAAACGCTTCAATTATAATGCCGAAATAGCGAACTCGCAGTGGTATCCGGAAACGCGTATAAAAGCTGTCTACGAATTGCAATATACAAGATAGATCTAAGGCGTGGGAAGTAATTAGCGTTATAAAATGTACATCTGCGCTACGATGACGATTGCAATAAAGGGTATTAAAAATTAGGTTCAAAGAATTACCTTTCAAATTCATCTCAGCCTACAATATTTTTTTTATCGTCGTAGGGTGTATACCGGTTGTTATTGTAAAGGGAAAACATGACGAATTGCAATACAAGATAGATCGAGGACGTGGGAAGTAATTAGCGTTATAAAATGCACATCTGTACTACGACGCGGATTGCAATAAAGAGTATTAAAAAATTTAGTTTAAACAATTACCTTTCGTCTTCATCTCAGCCTATAATATTTTCTTATCGTCATAGGGTATACATCGGTTGTTGTTGTAAAGTGAGAACATAGACAATATAACAGTAGTCAGATAACGTAATAACTTCGACGATCTCTATTTGTTTTAACGACGTGCACTATAATTAAATACTGCAGGAAAAGATTTCGATATACATCGGTAAATCAGTAAGTTGCAGCTAATCGAAATTGAATGGTTATTCCTTGTCACAGCTTGACGTCCGTGCGCTGTTTATGATGTGTTAACACACACTAAAGCTTAACGGTTAATTTCACCTGAGCTTTTTCTGTCTATTTAAGCGTTGCGGAATAAAGCCGTGCAAGATACTGTACGTACTGGTGCACGAAGAAGTCATAATTTACGAATATAAATCGCGCTTTGACAAATAGTTACAAATATGCCGTAACTCTCCGCGAGAGCACCGCACATATTATATTATATGTACATTCCGCCGAGTTTCCTTTATTTTATTTTGCCGGTTTTAAGAGCGACCGACTAATGTATCAGTTGAAATTGATTTCCTAAGAACTGCAGGCGCACGATTTGTTCATTTAGTTCCTACCGTAAAATAGGTAGAAGAGAGAAGGCCGGCATGAAATATCTAACTGTGGGACAGTTATTAATGGAGTATTACCTAAGAGTTGTGCAAGAACGAGCATGTCGACGCACACGCCTGATGATAACCGTGAAAGAAAGAAATAACGTATTCGGCGATTGTTGTTGTTGTTGTGGTCAACCAAACAAGCCAATAAATCAAAGTGATCCATCTGTCTTTCTTAAAGTGTTCTTAATGTATATCATGTTAATAATACCTACAAATTATTCCCCCCCGTTTAATGATGATTATCCAACATTATTCAAACTGTACACTGTATTATCTTTAACTGAAAGGCATAGAAACGCCGTCCGTGTCATTTAGTAAAGCGCATTTTTGCAGACTCTAATTGCGAACCGTTTATGTTGATTTTGTTGTGCCGTGTGCTACATTTACGCACACCGCTGCAAACCGCTGTGTCGTTATATAATTATCAGCGGTTTTTTTTTCTTCCTCTTTAATTTTACACGTAAGCTTGGTATTAAGACTAATTTTATGCAGAGTTGCTTGCTTCCAGCGTTCCAAGCTCTAACCCACGTATCGCAGATATAACCAGATGCATAATTGTGCTTGGGTACGTTTTTCAAGTTTGTTTTCTTTATTCGGTAGAAACGAGGCGCAAAAATATCAAAATTATTATCCACATTGCCTTTAGAAATGAGTAAAGGGGAAAAACCGATGAAATTCCTGCTTGGATGACACCCAAGTTTTTAAACCCCTAGAAAACGATTAGGTATCTTGATTCATTTCTTTGAAATCATTTACAGTAAACCGGGGCAAGAGTGCTTGAAAAGAACCCTCGTGCTCAAGCGTCAATGGAAAAGTAGGGTTATAGCAAACTGATTAAGAAACGAATGTGAAGTTACATTAAAAAAAAAGTGTCGCCGCATATCGTTGATTGTTGAGATTAAGCGGAAAATAACATGACTCGTAGCTCCCCTAGCATGCCCAGGCCTCATCCGTAGTATTTCCAGCAACATCCACCAAAATTATTTTCAAGGTGCTCAAAAACATGTCCAAAAAATCACAAAAATAACTCAAAAAATATAAAAAAATTTGTTGCAAATCGTTTTTGATTGCAGTGCAGCCTCTATACAGCTGTTTCGACCCTGTTTGGGGCCTCGTCAGTTAAAAAGCGATCGTAGGAAGTCGCTTTTTATCTGTTCATCAAGAAATATTAATGAAAAACATTGGAATTTGTTAAAGATTGCGATTGATGGTTAAAAAAAATGTTCCGTTGCTATCGTGAAGCATGCTTTTTTGTGTTTTTTTTTTTAATAATCAAAATCGTTTTCTCTAAAATCTCTACAATAAGATGAAAGTTAGATTCTTCAAATGTCAAATAGAAAAGAATTTCAGGAATGGAGACTTCTTTGTGTTTAAAAAAAAAACGCACGATTTTGTGCTTACAGTTTTTTCCGCTCGAAGTTTCGTTCCACTAGCTTTTGATCTGCAAAAAATATTCAATAGTTTCATTTTTTTTTCCGTCTCAAAGGATCGCAGAAAACTAGAACCTTGTAAAGGCACGCGTTGAACGAAAATCTATTCTTTTCAAGTGTTAAAAAAAATTGAAATGATTTTAATATTTTTACTCTTCTTTGTAAGGCCTAAAAAAATAGAAATTATTTATCTTTTAATTTTGTTTTTACTCTTCGTTTTCGATCTACATTCCATCATCGATTGATTTGTAAGCCTTCAACTTCTTCTAATTTTCCAATGACCGGAAATAAGCGACGTCATTATCCACATTTCTGCTAAAGCAAGAAGATTGCCAGAAACTAAACGACCACTAACAATCGAGTCAAAATCATTTTTGACAATTCTTCATAGCTAGAAAAACTAAAGAACTAAAGGGTAGACTTTTTTCCTTAAAAATTCGTCAAGTGACTTCGCCGCTTCTTGAAGTGCAAGAAGCAACTCCAGAAAGATAAAAAAAAAATTCTTTAAAGACCACTGAACGCTTCTTCAGATGCAAGAAGCAGCACCAGAAATTAAAAAGAAAAGGAAATCTTCAATGACCAGCTCTGGTTAAATGACGTCATTGATGAAATATTTCAGGCGCATTTACAAAGAGGTTACTTCTTCGGCAGAAGGAAGAACCACTCAAGAAAGGGCTGACCTTAATTTTGGAGTCTTAGAATCGTTTCTTCCTTACTGCTTGTGCTCATTTGTTTTGTTTTCTTCCTTCCATTTCTTCCATTGTTTTACCCTTTTCTTTCCTAACCTGTTTCATTTATTACATCAATCTTCTTCTTTTATCCATAAGTGGTTGCAAAATGAAAGCTGGAGATACGGCATTGGAAAAATAATTTAGTTCGTGCCATTGGAAAGTATGTTCACTGGGGGATAGGGGGGTGTAATCAGCTGAAGGAAGTGGGTTTTCTTTTAATTTTTTAAAAATAAAAATGTAAGGTGTTTGAAGATAAATTTAAGAAAACCAACGCAGGAAACAATGAAGGTTTTAATAAGGAGGGAGGCTAAGAAGCCTACTGTGAAAGTCAGTAGCGAATCATTCGACTTCTTCTGGAATTGATGGTACCATAAAAACAAAAACAAAAACAAAATATAAGGTGGAGGGTTAGCAAAGAAAATAATTTTAATTCTAAAAGAAATTCCCATGCCCTTGCTTGGTCGGAAGGTTTGGATGCTGTGTCAGAGTAGCTACAAAATAGGAGTAACAATTATCACTAATTCTATGAAAACAGTAATCATCCAGTATTGGAACTAAAAAGTGAAACAAATTTTGATTCCACAAGTTTTCCAGAACGCCAAAAATAAAAAAATAAATCAACGATTAAGAACACCACGCTCAAGATTCCGATTATCCTCCACTGATACCAAGGCCAAATTTGCAATTTTTCTTTTATTTGGAGTTCCCTTAGGTTTTCCCGTTTTCCTTTCCCTCCTTTCACTAGGCCATTTCCTTGCTCTATTCAGGTGGTATATTTCGTCTATGGTGTATATTTCGTGTTTTGAAGAACTATTAAGTAGCCTCTTGGCGATTGATTCGAGAACTTCGTCTTTTCTCTTTCTTGTTCTTTTCTTTTTATGTTTGAAAGTTTAACAATTGTTTCTTCTTTCCTTTCTTGTTCCAGTCATTTTCCTCGTTTCCGAGTTCCTCATCCTGTCATTCATCAATTCCTCTGTTTCTTTCTCTCTGCGGTGAATCTATCGATGTTATCGTGTTTTCTGGTTTTGGAGATCTACTGAACAGTCTCATGGCTTTATTTTCTTCAGTCTTCTTGTTTTTCCGCTCTTACTTTCTCTTTTCGTAGTTTCTTCATCCTGTCACTTTTCAATTCCCCTTTTCTTTCTTTCTGCGATCTATCTATCGACGTTGTCGTCCATTTCTCTTTCTGGTTTTGGAGATCTACTAAATAGTCTCTTCCCTCTGTTTTCTTCAGCCCTCTTGCTTTTCTGCTCTTATTCGCCGTTCTCGTAATTTATTCTTCCTGTTATTCTGCAATTTCCTTCTTTCTTCTGCGATGAATCCATCGACGTTGTCGTCCATTTCTCTTTCTGTTTTTGGAGATCTCCTTGAATAGTCTGTTCTATTTTCTTCAATCCTATTGCTTTTTCCTGCTTCTACTTCCTTTTTTCCCTCTTTTCGCAGTTTCTTCTTCCTGTCATTCTTTAATTCCCTTCTTCTTTCTTTCTGCGGTGAATCTATCTGACATTATCTAGTTTTGGAGATCTACTGAATAGTCTCCTCCGTTGTTTTTTCCCGCTCTTCCTTTCTTCCTATTAAGTACGTGCCAACGATGCCTGTGTCTTCTTGTTTTTGTTTGTTTGGAGATCTACTGGGTTACCTCTTCAATAAGCCCTGCTTTATTCTTCGTGTTGTAGGCGGGGGTTAAAAAACTGACAAATTGAAAAGGGAAGAAGGGTACATTCTTCTTTTCCCCCTTTTCTCCCCAATCGTTTTCCAAGTTTGAACCTCGAATTTCCTGGTTTGTAGCCTGGCTCTCAAAAATAGCGCCAGAAATCGACCTCTACTTCGTTTCCTCGCGAGTTTCTGGACGGCGCCTGCGCTGCTGTCCTATTCTGTTCGATTTATCTCATAGTCATTTGTTTTATCGTTTTCCCTGAATAAATTCCACTACATTTTCAACTGACAAGTGTCTTGAACTCTGGAGGTAGTGATGATAATGACTATCTTTGTCTATTCATGTTAGGATTGTGTTTTGAAACGTTAGTTTACGCACCGGATATTTGGTTTTTTAGTCTCACAGACCTGAATTCGCTTAGTTATTCTCTTTTCTGTCGGTTTTCTCGAATGTTTGTTTGCTTTTTGGTTTCTCAGAAAAAACCCGCAAGACCTGGGTCTGAAACCTTTCTCTCGCTGGCTTTAATTTATTTGCGATTTATTTTCCGACAATAAAATTATTTTTTTCTGACTCATTAGTGCTTCCTTTTTATTATCCGTTCTTGCAATTCATAATCTGTTCCAGTTTCATAAGAGGTGAAAAACGCCGAGTCGTTCTAGTCTAAATGTTGTTGGCAGAGCAGTTAAAGCAAGTGGATATTATTTTTAGCCGTGGCTGCGTACAGTAAAAGTCGGATTTAATAAATATATTTCTCCTTGTCACCGGTCTAATCCGGTCCTGAAAATGCAGTTTGCCTGCAGAGTGCACATTTGTCTCTACGAGCGCCGACATGCCGTTGGTAATGAGTGTGTTTACTGCCTTCGTATGAGTTAGGGGGCAAGAGAGCTGCCTGGGAGCTGGAAGGAATGGCAATCGTGATTTACATCGTCCGCACTTTTCCACTTAATAGCATCTGATTCCCATCGGTTTCTTTTTTAATCAATAAGCAGCAGCAGCAGCAGCAAACACGCTTTTACATTCATTAATAAGAACCAAATGACGATTTACTTCGGAGTTTACGAGCGCGAGTCTTTGTAATTGCACCTTGCATTAGATATAATTAAGTTGTACGCTTTTAATTCCTGTGCAAGCATCGTTGTCATTATAAAGTTCGTTTTATGTGACAGGAAGAAGAGAGACATTTGTTTTCTTCTTGCGATAAATTTTTATAAAAAGGAAAACTTGTTTTATACTTTGGGGTCTTAAGACTTGAGGATGCTGCTTGTGATAATAGTAACAATAACAATTTTCGTGTTATTATTATGATTATAAGTGTAATTTTTGGCCCAAGTCATAGACTTGTCAGGACCTCAGGAGCGGGTGTGTATTTTTGTGTGTGTAAAGTATAAATATAAATCCCCAACACTGAAGGGTACTTGAAGTGAGTAACGACCACCCCCGAGAAACATCTCGAGCGGTGTGCGAACCCACGATCTTACGATTGCAAGGCCAGTCCCTTACCATTGGACCGTTCAAAGGCGTTCAATTGCTCGTGCTAATCAGCGAGTGTGTTAATAACATCAAGACCAATAATAAAATCCTAATTACAATTGTTCAAGATTTCCAAATGTGGTTTTAAATTTAGTTTTAATAAAGAATTCATTCGATTATACAGTTAGTAAGTACTTAGCTGCATACATACAATAGAATTCATGTAATTCCTAGTTCGCTTGCTTATACTATACACCGCAATTAAAAGTAATTATGAACGCAGACACCGGATGTATGTGCGCCTCAAACGACTCGTATTTCTCTGACATTCCACGATACATTAAGAACGCAAAGACATAAAAATGTTTTAATAAGAAGACGTGGTATTTACCCGACGAGTTTCGAATGCAGGAAGTAATAAACGGAGTTGCATCGTTATTATAAATTTACAGTTTCATCGAGTATTTGACTGCTTTTCAAAAGTTGTACAGCGCGGATTCGTTTCCTAGGAAAGCGGTTTCCTCGAGAAAACCACTTGCAAATTTTATAGTAATTTTATTAGTGGTATAGATAGATTTATGTTAGCGACACAGATAGATCTTAATCAATGGAACGTTAACAGTTCAATAATAACCAGTGTAATTGATATGGCTATGCACAATTGAGCACTGAGCAATTAATCTGATTATAAATTGTCGGAAGCCGATCTGTCTGTGTGCTTAACATGCTTCTGGTTTAATTTAAAGACCTGTCGCGTCGCGTCGCGTCTGAGCTTGTAGCATTCACATTCACGTTTGAGTTGAATTGAGAGTCGGGGTTGTGAGCGTGTAGCAAAAAAAGAAAAGGTATCCGTAACAGGGCGATACGCATGCATGGCTTCGGTTTATTTCTCGCGCGGCTCTCAGTGAGAAGAGCTTCTTCTAATCGCCCACCAAGGTAAAGCGACCTTTCGTCATTAATTACGAAAAGGAATTACACCCGAGCAGTATTAACGAGTACAGTTATCCAAAGTTATTAATGAAAGATTGTGATGCAAGAGTTGGTTTATTTTATTGCGTGGAACGTTTGGAGTAGTAATTGCATTTGAATAATTCCGTTTTAAATGGATGGATGCATTTCGTTGTTGTTGTTGTTTTGCATTACACTAACCTGCAGGTGAACTCCGTTTCTCCCAGGCAGAGTTCTAGACATTCCTGACGCGAATTCACCACTTGATGACTCTTGGCATATCCTACGAGGCGGTAGTTCTGCACGCGATCTATACACCACGCCCGTTCACACGGCTTAACCCCCAGGCAACTCTTCTGGGCGTAGATGGTGAACACAGGAAACTGCGACTTGGTCAGTGCTCCTGTAAATTAATTTATTTTTAGAAAGAACCACTTTCATAACTTCTCCTCTGAATAATTGCAAGCTATTACTCCTACTTTCAAATTACTATCTAAATAATTCATTACTTGTCAGGAATACGAATGCAACTATTAATTGCGTTGATACGCAAGCGCCTTTGGAATCTTACAAGAAACTTAAGACAACTGCCCAACTCAAATGACTCTAGCGTCTCGTCTCGCCTGGTATTTATACAGAATTAGTAGATAAGTGTTTCCGCAAAAGGTGGAATGGTCTGGTGGTAATAATGATTATTCCCTCAGCTTTCACGGAGCGCTGCGCCGGCCAGCGGATGGATGGATAATAGTAGAACATGATGATGCATTTACCTCTTTGAACAAGAACAGCGCAGAACAAAGTAGATGCAAACGTGATATACTTACATATTCCGGCTGTAACATTTTTAAAGATAGTAAATAACGTGGAAACCGAGCTCCTCGTGCATTACAATTTTAATGCAAATCAGTCGCTATTACGTTTATATCGGCCACGTTATTGCGGGGGATAATATTTCTGATAATTTAAAACCACCAGTCGAGAACGCTTTTCTAAATTGCACGTTGTCTTCGATCGTTACCATTCACACCTCTTATCAGTTCCCCAAGAATCATCTCCTATTTCACCGCAGCACCAAACAACCATAAATTCTTTCCCCCCGCCCCCACCTAACTACACGCTACAAGAAAAGGAAAATAAACATGAGTAACAACAATTAAAAATTTCTAAATTGCCCGTTGTCGTCGATTGTTACGAACCACACCTCTCATCAATTCCCCAAGAATCATCTCCTATTTCACCGTAGCACCAAACAACCATAACTTTCTTCCCCCCACCTACCTACATGTTGCAAGAAAAGGAAAGTCAACATGAGTAACAACAATTAAAGACGGGAAAGAAGAAATGAAAATCATGTAATCATCAAGTAATGCAATGAATAGTTGAAAAGAGTATGTTCGTGATAACTGTCAGAAGAGGTATTTAAGTGTAGATGCAGAAACGAAAATCCAAAACGAAGAATATCTAGGAGAGGAGAAGAAGACCACGGAACCGAAGAAACTGTGATTTTCGTTTCGAGAATAGCGATTTTTCTCATCAAGCTTTTAATGATGTTTAATGCCATTGAATCTTTTTTTATTTCGACTGATGCAAGTACACTAACAAAGACAGGAAAGTAGAAATGAAAATCATGAATGAAAATCGAAAAACGAAAATCCAAAACGAAGAATACCACAGAGAGAAGGAGACGAAGACACGCAACCGAAGAAGAGCTTAAAACAGCTGACAAACTGAGATTTTCGTTTCGAGAATAACGATTTTTCTCATCAAATTCTGAATGATCGTTAATGCCGTTGTATATCTTCTTTTATTTCGACGGTATTTATATAATTAATGACATATTGAACAGCACACCTATCTGCAACAGAACGTTCATGAATGATGGAAAAGTTTTTTTTTTTCAAACTTCCCGCTCAATAGCCGCCATATTTAAAGAAAATTCTTAGTCTCGGTTTTCCTCGTCGTAATTTATTCAAATTATTTATTGCTTTCCTTTCGCATGAGGGAACAACTGAAATCTGCCTCACGTTCCAAAGTCGTTCCCTCCCTCGCCGTTCACAAGACACTTGTGTTATTATAGTTAAGATCGTTCTGTTCATTTTGTTTTAATTTTTTTTCCAATCATTTCTTTCCATGTAGTATTTAGCTTCAAATAAAAATCATTTCCGACCAATTCCGTTTTAGGTATTGTCAATTAGGACCAACTGTCAGTTATGACCAACTGTCAATTATGGCCAACTGTCAATTATGGCCAACTGTCAATTATGGCTAACTGTTAACTATGGCCAACTGTCAATTATAACTATCTGTCAATTATGACCATCTGTCAATTATGACTAAATGTCAATTATGACCGTAGGTGGCGAACGTCAACACTTTTGCTTAGTTTTCTGATTCGACCTTCCTATAAATTTATGTACCAGTTAATTTCCATGCAGACCATTGTCCTTACAACTGTCTCCAGGGATTTTATGGGGTCAATAAATTTATAAGAAAGATCGAGCCCAAGACCCTTTAAAGTCCATCTGGTCTTCAAGATTTCCCTTTTTTAATTTTCTTTCTGGGTTTTTCAAGCAAAGATCGTCTTTTCTTTTTCAAGAATCAATCTCGTCTCGTTCTGTTACTTACTACTCGAAAATCGATTAGGTATTTTTTTGTTTCCTTTTCAATGGTCGAGCAAAAGTCGGGCGATAAGAGGAAAGTCGCGAACAAAATGGCACCGAAAACTGTTGCAAAACAAAAGACGACGGACTTACGAGGGGTGTGGGAGGGGAGGGGAGACGGGTTAAGAATGCGATTTTCGAAATAAAAAATTCAGTCGACCCTCTAAATTTCAAGTATCTTTAAAAATTCCTTCTCCATGTTTTCATAAAACGTTTTCTTCTTTCCATACTTTTCGAAAAGGCGATTTGAATTTTCCTGGCGGCGATTGTCTTTTATTTTTTTTTTTAATTTTCTTGAAACGATTGCTTTGTTTTGTTGTGTTGTCATCAGCAGTCAATGGCTTTTGTTTTTCTCGAACAAAAGAATGTCTTCGGGACGTTTAGAATATTAAAAAAAAAAAAGTTGTCTGTCGTAGATGAGGAACGATGCGAAGGTCGCGAATGTCGGAAAATAAAAGCCTTAAAGAAAAAACAAAAGCCGATCAATTTTCTGAGCGCCTTGAAGAAAGCGATTCCCGGAAAACGAAAATCAGTCGATCCCTTAAATATGAATAAAGTGTCAAAATTTTTCGTATTTCTTTTTTTCTTAAATTTTCTTCGTGGGTTTTCCAAGCACTGATCGTCTTTTGTTTTTCAATACTCAATCTCGTTTCGTTCGATTACTCAAAAAAAAAAAGAAATCGATTTTGTTTTGTTTTTAACAGTCCAACAAAAGACGAGCGATAAAAAGAAAGTCGAGAACAGAACGGCACTGGAAACTATCGCAAAACAAAAGACGACGCACTTTGAGGAGGGGGAGGGGAGGTATAAGAATTCGATTTTTGAAACTCAAAATTCAGTCGACCCCCTAAATTTCAAGTGACTTTCAAATTTCCTCCTTCAAGTTTTCGCAAAACGTTTTTTTTTCTTTTTTTTTACTTTTCGAAAAGGCGCAAGTGGTCGTTCTTTGAATTTTCCCAGCGGCGATCGTCTTCTGTTTTTTTATCTTATTCAAAACGATTTTTTTTTATTGTCATCAACAGCCATGATGATTTTTATTTTCCTCGAACAAAAGAATGTCTTCGTCACATTTGGAACATTGAGAAAAAATATTGTCAGTCATAGATGAGAAGCAAGTCGATGCGATGACGTGAGTGTCGGAAAAAAAAAACCAATCGGATCTTAAACAAGAAACAAAAGGAAAAAACAATCAATTTTCTGAGAGCGTGAAGAAAGCGATTCCTGGAATACGAAACTCTGTCGATCATTTAATTTCCAATAAACCTTCTTCAAAATTTTTGTTTCTTTTGTTTTTCAATATTCAATCGCGTTTCGTTCCATTATTTTTCAGAAATCGATTTTTTTGTTTTCAATAGCCGAACGAAAGACGGCGCGTAAACAAAAGACGACGGACTTGAGGGACCTTCCAAGAATACTGTTCTTGAAGCACAAAATTTATTTGACCATCCAAGTTTCTAGTAACCTTCAAAATTCACATCCACATTTTACTTTCCAAAATGCGCAAACGTCCGTTTTTTGAGTTCTGCAAGCGTCGACTGCTGTTTTGTTTTTCGAAAATCAATATCTTTTTGTTTTTGACTATCTCAAAGGTTCACTTTGTAGCTCTGAATTTCACCCCCTTCAATTGTTCTATACAGGGTGCGTAAAAAGTATTGCACCAAATGGAATTACGCAGAAACGGTTTGACATTTAGATTTGACATTTGGTGGGTTTAAATTATACATAAATATATGAGTTTCATTTGTTTTGTGCAACTGGTGTTTGTCAGAGGCAGTCATCTTGAATTTTTTTAAATGGCATTTTTTTAAATTAATTGAATTTATTTGATTGTTATTTTGAATTTTTTTTTAATGGCAGTTTAATTGAATTTAAATGATTGTTATTTTGAAAACTACTGCAAACACATCACATCAGGTTATAGGCAATTATCGTTTTGTTTTTACAGTGTATCTAATTGGAAACTCCGGCTTTACAGCGCACGTACCGATAATTGGTCAGTCAAACAACATATTTGCTATTTTAATTAATCATAAAACAATTTAATAAACTACACTTGGCTACATAATCCACACGGGAATTAATCCTGCGCAATCTTGTATAATTAACATTCTTCATAACAGTATTACCACATTCATTTTTGTCGCGGTTTTCTTAGTTACGTATAGCGGGACCGTAATGAGAGAAAGAAAGTAAAATGTAAAACTCAAACGGAAATCCTTGTATGGATGGAAGCCAAGTCAAGTACGTGGGTATCTGTATGTGTATGTGTGTGTGTGTGTGTGGTATATGTTTTTATTTGCTTCTTGCAAATTAGAAACATACTATGTACTAAAAGCTGTGAAGAGAAGAAGCCGCTTCATTAGTCAAACTCATATTGTTATTTATCTTGGCATTGTATTTACAACTCGCAACAAAGCGCAAAAATAAAATTCAATTAATTACTTTGTTATAAATAAGCAATTGAGGTCCGTCGTAAATTCTTGACCTTACAACTACATTATTCTCTTTTTGCTCGTAACATACTTTCATTGCAATACAGTTTTCCTCCACGCCCGCCGATCGCCAACGGCCCCGACTGAGCTTTAACAACTAATTAAACACGTCGACATCTACACGGACTCATTTCGAATTAACATTTCATATTTCGTTTGTTAGTGAAATTTATATAAATTTTTTCAGGCCCCGCCCCCCCGTGGTTTTGACTGGTCCTGAAGCTGTTTTCGCTGTCCATATTTTTTTTTTGGCGAAGTTTTGCTAAAAATTTCGATTTTTTTTAACCGTTCTCTTTCCCAAGTCCTTAAATCAGGGGTTCCCCTAACTTTCTCAAGTATCGACCCCTTATAAGAAAATTAAAATGTCCATCGACCCGCTTCAAAATTTAATTAAACCGCTATCTATTTGATCTTATTTCATTTTTTTCTTCTTAATTATAAGAACGATCGGTTCATTATTATGACGAAAAATAAAAGGGAAATAAGTTCAAGTATAGGTGCTTTCTTTCGCTCACAAAATCGTGATCCAAACGTGTTTTGATTCAATAACAGACATTATTTTCTTTGAATCTCTCTATTTTTAAAACTTGTTTGCATTGAATTATGGTTATTTAAAAGTGAATTGTCAATCAAAAATTCAAGTCAGGTATTTTGTTGCAACAATTACGAAATTCAGGTCCAAATTATTCGAAACACGATTCAAACTTTTAAGCGAAAGAAAGCACCTTATGTAGAACTTAATAAACCGATCGTCTTTTGTCTTTTCTTGATTCGATTCGATTTTGTTTTATATTCGAATTTTCACTTTGATTCTGTGACTTTTTCTTTTCTCCAAACTTTCGGTTAAAAATTCATCGCTTTTTTGATACGATTTGACTTAAAGTTTTAATTTTATAGAATTTCTATATTCGTTTTTATTTTCATCACCGATCATCCTGTGTTTTGTTTTTTTTTTCTATTCGGCTGTATTTAATTCAATTTTTGATTTAATCAGCTGATCGACCTTTATTTTTTCTTGTTTTATTCGATTTCATTTGACTCGGTGCATTTTTTAACTATCAATTTATCATGTTTTACTTAATTACAAACACTAGGTGAAAGATGAAACAAGATCAAACAGAACTGAATTATAAACCGATCGTCTTTTGTCTTTTCTTGATTTGATTTGACTTGAATTATTTTATATTTGAATTATCATCTTGATTCTCTTGCTTTTTCTTTTCTTCGAACCTTCGGTTGAAAATTCAATTTTCTTGAAACGATTTGACTTAAAGTTTTAATTTTATAGAATTTTCCTTTTCACCTTGTCTTCACCGCCGACCGTCTTTTGTTTCGATTTTTGTTTGACTGTATTTAGCTCTGTTATTGATATAATCAATTGGTCGACCTTCATTTTTTCTTGTTTTATTTGATTTCTTTTCATTCGGCGCTTTTTTTTAACTATCAATTTATCATGTTTTTTTTGCATTTTCTTTTGTTTAATTTTATTTGACACGATTTTATTTTTAATAATTCTAATCGATTGATCGTCTTTTGTTTTTCTTTTCTTTCGCACGAGTTTATTGAGTTTATTTTATTTTACACTTTAATTCCGGTGATTGACCGCAATTTTTTTCTTTCTTCTAGTATTGGACCTTCATCTTTTGTTTTTTTTTTATTTTTCATGTTTTGTGTTTACGTTTTCTTTTGAATGATTTTATTTGACAGGATTTTATTTTTTGATAATTGTAATCAATTGATCGTTTTTTGTTTTCATTTTTTGCACTCGAGTTTATTTTATTTTACACTTTAATTCCATTTTTTTTGTTTTTTCTTTTTACGTTTTCTTGTTTCTCTTGTTTTGTTTTTTTTTGACAAGATTTTATTTTTTGATAATTATAGTCAATTGATCGTCTTTTGTTTTCCGTTTCTTGTACTCGATTTGGGTTTATTTTATTTTGCATTTAATTTCGTCGATTGATCGCTAAATTTTCGTTTTGTCCAGTATTTGACTTTATTTTATTTTTTAACTACCAACTTGTTTATTATTTGATTCATTCTTAAACATTACATCTATTGAAGTACACTTTAATCTTTGAACGTATAAAGGCCGGTTTCATAATCGAACTGAACGAGACTTTAAAATAAAAGTCACAGTCAGATGTCAAAACTAATGCAAAAACATGTTTACTGTACACATCAGAATGTGACTTTTATTTTTAAGTCTCGCAGTGTTCGATTGAAGTGTTGATCTCACTTTGAATCTTTATACTTCATTTTATTCATGGGCTAATCGATCCGATTTCCGTTCGTATTTGTGTAAATTTTTCGGATTGTTTTTGTAAGTTAGTTTTTCTCTTGTCTGGTACTTAAACTCGGGTGTTTCTTCGATCATTTGTAGACAGTCCCCGTTGTCCATCTAAGACGGCAACGGAGAATTCGGGCTGGTAAGATTTGCTTTGAATGTAGAGAAAAACCAGAGCCACCAGGCTTTTTACATAAAAATGAAAGAACCGCGGCGCGGTCAGATGTCACAGTCAGATGTGAAAACTAATGCAAAAACATGTTTACTGTACACATCAGAATGTGACTTTTATTTTTAAGTCTCGCAGTGTTCGATTGAAGTGTTGATCTCACTTTGAATCTTTATACTTCATTTTATTCATGGGCTAATCGATCCGATTTCCGTTCGTATTTGTGTAAATTTTTCGGATTGTTTTGGTAAGTTAGTTTTTCTCTTGTCTGGTACTTAAACTCGGGTGTTTCTTCGATCATTTGTAGACAGTCCCCGTTGTCCATCTAAGACGGCAACGGAGAATTCGGGCTGGTAAGATTTGCTTTGAATGTAGAGAAAAACCACAGCCACCAGGCTTTTTACATAAAAATGAAAGAACCGCGGCGCGTACCCCAAAAAATTTTAATTTTATACTTTCTTGATTTGTAACCACGAAATAATAATCGCCATAATAAATTAGACAGACACAATACTTCCTCCCTGTACGGCTGTATCATTTATGACTGTAATTTACACATAATATGTTTCCGAGTGTGTATGTATGTGTGTGTGTGGGTGTACTTTAATTACAATTTTCCCCGGAGCGTGCATTCGATAGAAACCTGGAAATTAAAGTCTCATCAAGGATAGATGTCTCCCCCCAATCTGCATGTTTTGCTCCACCACAGGCTCTCAGATCCTGATGAACGTCCACTGTTCGAGCGAAATACGAACGTGTATCTTCTTCGCTTGAGAGATGGCAGGTTGCAATGGTCATTTGGAACTACTTTGTTGTAAGTAAGCTGACGTGGATATTAATACTCGGATAACGATCTTTGCAATGCTTGCGTCTCGTCAGTTTCCGCTTGCGATTTTGGTTGTTTCCGCATGCTTCGTCTTTTATTACTGTTAGTTATTACCATAGGTGGTCCTTCGATCCAGATCTCCAACGTAATTTTTTTTTTTTTTTTGGGGAGATTAAAATCAAATCGTATAAGCGGGTTTTTCTTTTCTGGTGGGATTAGTTCTCTGTGGCATTTCAATTATCTCCTCTTTCCCCCTGTTTACACGTTTACATTTCAACCCTTTTCCGTGTTGTGCGTTTAAGTTTTTGTCGCTGGAAAACGACACGTACGCGTCGCTCGTTGCAGTTTCGAGTCAGTGAGTGAGCGTGAGGGGTTGACGACGTTGATGAATCGTGTCAGTTTTGTAAAGTATACAACAAATTATATTTGCAGGAATGTACCTCCTCGCTCGTGTTTTGGGATGGACGTGAGGAAATTCACTTGACGCGTTAAATACAATTTCGCATCGCGTTGAAATACCTATACGAGTATATTTACTTAAATTAATAATGGTGTAGAGAAGATGTATACCCGTGTCTATCATTCCTCTCTCCTAGCAACTTCATTTGTGTGAAATATGCCTGACTGACATGTGTATTAAATCAACAGAGAGCTGTTTCCGCGATGTACATACATACATACATACATACATAGTACTTCAAAAACACACGATAATTTGATTACGGTACTTCCTGGCTTGGATTCGTTGATGGTGATTAATAAAATTTTTATTTTGCCTTTCTTTAATTATTTACCCAAGGTATTATTTTATACTTGCGCAATGCGCAGCGCGCGATAATGGCATGTAAGATACAATTTAATTAACACATGCGCATTACACGAAGGCTTTAGATTCTAATTTGTATTGTCTAATTTATGTAATTACTTCAAGAGGTATGATTTAGTGTTATGGTTTAGCACTCTCACTTGGTAATGATCGTTGCACTTGCAGAAATATTACTTAATTACATCGTTTCCGGAAAACCCGATAAACCTAAGAAGCAATTGCAATAATTATCTTATCTGTGCAGAAATTGCACGCGATTTATCCACGTGAAGGTGAATGAGTTGAGTTTGATTCAATTTTTCTTTTTATTCAGGGATTAAATCGCGCCCCCCTCTTCCTCCGCCCGCTATGGAATTTATTATTCCCGACGACCTTTTTTTTTTTTTCCTGAAGTATTGGAAGAGTATCGAGCATTGTTTTTATAAGAAGTGTAAATAAAACGCTGATTGATGTACGCGCCTGTTTCATCAGCACGTACAAACATATTTGCCGAACTCCCAATTTGCTGAGTACACTCGCCAAGCTAGGCTCTGATTTTATAACGTCTCGGAAAATATATATATATATATATAAAAAAAAAAGTTACATTCGCGAAATCCTTACTTCCTGGGTGTTTCGAAATAGCTGCGCTCCTATAATAAAACATTCCTGCTCGTTCTCGTCAGTGATTTTGTTGTCAAACAAATCCGAAGTCGTCGCAACAACAGTATCTGATACGTGAGGTGGATCGAGGACGTGTTCTAAAAGACACGGAACTGGAACTGTAAAATATCGATCATTCTTTCTTCGTCTTCTTCTCTTCCTCTTCTTCTTCTTATTGGAGAAATTATTTTATTATAATTTGCGTGCACGAATTGTTTCAATTAGGGAACTGGTTTTTCTATTCTTCTTTGGTTTGGTACAGTTAAATGCGGTAAATCTCTCGTGCATTGCCACGCCTGTGTAGTTGCAAAACCACAAGAATTCCATTATTAAATGATTTTTACGCTTTTAGGATATGAAAGCATTTTATCCTTGCAGTATTTCAGTTGTTAACAAACGCCCGAGATATTTCATTCATTTTTGCGCGCTGCGCTCGAGCACTTGAATAACAACCATTTTATAATGCAGATTAAAGCGCCTTTATTCCGAACATCTTAATTCCGGCGTTTTATTTTTAAATTAGGAATCTTCAAGAAGAATTTCCGTAACGCTTCGGATGTTTCCTCTTCGAATTCCTGCGATTTACTCAACGAATACCCCAAATTTAAGATGTATGTACATACAAAGGGTGTATTGACTTCCCTAATTATTTTACAGCAAAATTCCATTGCAGTTTCTTAAAGTGTTCTTCAAGATGAATCTGTCTGTGAAGTTCGAGAATTTTTGATTCGCTCAGCTTCAAGATATTTAAAAAAGATCAATTTATACCAAACTATCAGCACGGCCTTGGTCAGTAAATGTTAAAATAAATTACTGGAAAAGCTTTTTCTATCAATCTTTTAAAAAACGAACTAGATTTATTGATTATCTGTTCAGTTGTTACTATCATTGATCAAGACTGTACTGATTTTGTTTGGTATAAATCGAATTTAGTGACAGAATCTTTTTTTAAATATCTTAAAACTCAGGGTACGAAAAATTCTCAAACTTCACAGACAGATTCACCTTGAAGAGTACTTTAAGAAACCTAAATGGAATTTTGCTGTAAAATAATTAGGGAAGCAAATACCAAAAAATAAAATAATTACGGAAACCAAATGCGTTTCAAAATGCGGCACCCTGTATACAAGAACTGTACCTGTATTATTTATTCATTCAGGTTTTGTTGCTTGCATGAGGCGATGAGGATGAGATATTTATTAAAAATTCTGCAATGCGTTTCACACCCCCCATATATCATCCTGTTGACTTTGATTAAGTCAATGCTGATGATACGCCATGGTAATATTTTACCTATTTTTTGGCGTGAATTAACTGCACAACAGTGTCTTGGATGTCACGCTAACAAAAGCAAGATTTATGTGTGCGCTTTATCTTTAATTAATTTTTTTTTTTTTTGCTTTCGCCGTCTTATGTGTACGCGACACGTTGTGTAACGTTCGTTTTCTTCGAGTAGAAATCCCTCCCTGGGCAATTAATTAACTCTCTCGGTTTGCGATGATGTGTTTTGAAAGTTGAACTTGAAATTATCGCTTGTAACACGTCAGGCTATTAAATGGATTGCATAACTGTTGACCTAGACTTTGTTTGAGGATCAGGCTTCCGTGCAATTGCGATTGCCGAGGCAGGAGAAAGTCTTGCGCTTGCTAAACAACAGTGAAGGTGATCAGTGACCTAGCAGTTTGTAGTAGGCGATCGTAAAGTTTACATAACATTGTTTGTAGGTAAGTGCAGGAAGAGCCTTCGAATTCCAAAAGATTAACGGTCGTGATTTTCGATCTTGAGGAGGAAGGAGGCCGTCGACCTCCTCTCCCGCATCTCAGAAATGCAAAAACTGGAGACTTTTATTGATTACTTTTAACACTCTTGGAATAGAAGTATGATAAGTCCGTAGAAATATTTGTCCGAGTTCATAATTTTTAATTCGCAACGTAGTTCTGGAATACAATACAATATTTTCGACAATTCTGAAAATACAGGTAAATCGAAATTCGAACAACCTTGGAGAACAAATTGGAAAATCGATTTCTGGCTTTTTGGCTAAACCAGTTTACGCTACGAACAAAGAAATTGAGATCCAAATTTGATGGGATTGTATGTTTAAAAGAATTGGGGACAGAAGGGCATGAAGAGTGATTTTCCAAACCCGTCCATACGGACTTTACAATTTGTGGCAGCGTTTCCGGAATATTTTAGCCACAGTTTACGTTTTTTTAGCCGGTGTTTTTTTCCGTATTGAAAATTGAGTTAAAAAAGTCTAAATTTTGAGAATTGTCGAAGAAAAACATTTTGTTGTATTTTTGATATTTCTTGTTGCGTTAAAAGTTAGGAAATGCATTCCGTAGACTTATACACTTAGTCCAACGCTGTTCCAATTTGTTTATCCCTTTCAAATAATAGGATTGCTCCAACTCTGCAAAATAGGCATTCGTTTCCATAATCGCCTCATCGTTAGAATAAATCTCCTCTCTGTTAGCCCTCTTTTTCATATTAGGGAACAAGTAGTAGTGCGAGGGAGCCAAATCCGGAGAGTATGGGGCATGAGGAGCGAGTTGGAACTTGAAATCCATGAATTTTACTTCCACAACTCCAAACGAGTGAGCTGGTGCATTGTCGTAAAGGAAGACAACTTTCTTGCTGGCCAATTGTAGACGTTTTTCTTGTGGTTCGGTTTTCAGACGGTCCAATAATGATCAATAATTTGCGCATCCGAAATAGTTTTGCTCTTTTCCGAGAGGAATATTCCTTGCGAATCCCAAAAGACTGTCGCCATAACCTCCTCGTTCTCGGTCGACGCGACGGAACGGTCTTCACCTTCTTTGGTGCAGTCTGGCAACTCATTATTTGGACTATTCCTTGATTTCAGGTGTTAGTGGTGTCTCCAAGTTTCCTCCATAGTGACGGGGCGACGCCTAAAGTCCCGTGATTCTGCTGAAACAACTGCAACCCGTTCTTGAAACACCTCACACTATTTAGTTTTTTTGGTCGATTGTGAACCATCTCGCGGATAGCTTTTCGTACCCAAATGTTGTTGCAAAATATTATGTACCCGTTCATTCGAGATGCCCTCAACATTAGCAATCGCACGCATCTTCACCCTTCCAACACCCATCACCATATTATGGATTTTCTGAATGTTTTCTGCAGTAGTCGTCGCAACGGGGGCTCCAGAATGCTTGTGCTCGTATGGCCATTCCGGAAAATTTGAAACCACTTATAAACCGTTCTAATCCAAGGTGCAAATTCACTACAATATTGATCATGCTTTTCCTTAATCTGCTAATTTGCTATTTCTAAATGTTTTCTGCAGTAGTGTCCTCAACAGGGCGTCCAGAATGCTTGTGCTCGTATGGCCACTCCAGAAAATTTGAAACCACGTATAAACCGTTTTAATCGAAGGTGCGGATTCACTGTACTGTTGACCAAGCTTTTCCCTAGTCTGCTGATTTGCGATTTCTAAATGTTTTGTGCGGTAATGACCTTAACAACGCGTCCAGAATGTTTGTGTTCATATGGCCACTCTGGAAAATTTGAAATCGGTCTATTCGAAGGTGTAGTTTCACTATAATGTTGATCAATCTTTTTCTTAGTTTGCTGATTTGCAATTTCTGAATGTTTTTTGCAGTAGTCACCTCAACAGGGCGACCAGAACGCTTGCGCTCATATGGCGACTCCGGAAAATTTGAAACCACTTATAAACCGTCCGATTCGTAGATGCCGATTCACTATAATGTTGATGAAGTCTTTCTTTAGTCTGCTGAGGCGATTTGCCTTTCGTAAAGTAATGGTTGATCAACACACGAACTCTCTTTCGTCCATTTTCTGGAAATCATTGCACTTCTTCGATTCAAACGAACGCCAAACACAAAAAAGTAGACCGATCTGACTCAGACTTGAGGTCTCCTCCCAAGAGAGAAAATAACCTCAATTCGCACCGGTGGTGTCATCTTTCTGACTTTGCACGAACTTTTTAAACCATCCTCCTATGTATTGATTTATGTTTCTTGAAAACCCTCGCGCAGAAAATTGCCAGAATGATTATTTGAATCGGTCTTCCTCTAAAGTTGGCGTACCCACGGATTGTCCCAAACCTTTTAGGTTTTTCTTTACATTTTCCTTTGAAAAGCTGGAGATTTTTGTTGTTTATCACAAGAAATTGCCGAAATGATTATCCGGATCGGTCATCCTCTAAAGTTGTGGTAGCCACAGGGTCTCCCAAACCTTCTAGATTTTTCTTTACATTTTCTTTTGGAAAACTGGAGGTTTCTATTGTTTACTTTAAACATTCTTGTAACAGAAGTTTACCTTCTTTAAGAACCTCCAAACAGGAAATTGTCAAAATGGTTATCTGGAACGGTCATCCTCTAAAGTTGGGGTACCCAGAAGGTTCTCCCAAGCCTTTTAGATTGTATTTGATTACATTTTCTTTTGGAAATTGCCCCCCCACCCACGATGTCTTTGGTCTTCCTGTGGAGTTGCTTTCGAATTAATTTTCCCATGTCATTTGTGGGAGACAAAACAAGAAGAAGAAGAAGAAGAAGAAGTAACATCCACTCTTAATCTTAATGCATTGAGATAGATGGAATAAATACAAATGCTTTCCTGGCTTGCTAATGTACCTGAACTGTCTCATTATATTTGCGGCAGCAAAATAGTACATTTCAGTTATCTTGTTCACACGTAGAGTCACGGACTCTACGTGGACATTCAGATCTACATTATGCATAGCCTTCTAATCAAGAATGTTTGCGTGCTTCTCGCGCATGACTTCTGAAACACATCGGCGTCTCAGATACAAATACTGAATGTCAATCGATTTGTTCCCACGCTGAAGTATGCTAACGTGCGTAATCGGTAGATGGTTATCTATCTTGTATGACTGCGGCGGCGGGCGGTTATTATTGTCAGTCGGACTGAAAAACGTAGTCGATGATGATAAATATTCAGAATTCGTCACGTTTCTTTCGACGCACCGTTAGCCTATCGTAAGTTTCATCGTTTTTCTGATTTTGCAATCGATCATAAATCTCACGTGCCTTCGCTGAAAGCAAACGCACATACTAGATGCAACTAACCATCAAGCGTGGGGCATCATAATAAAACCATAATTAGCTGTAATAATGCTTATCGCGCCGACTCTTAATAATTCATTATGTGCTCAGCAACTTCAGTTATAAATTAGAAAACGAACTCCTATGCACTCTCAGTTTTCATTGAGTAACCGATTTGTCTGGTTGCATGTTTGCATTTACGATGATTAACCGTTCGCTATATAAGGCGTGTACCACAATATTAGAATGGAATTTTTGATGATGCCTTCCTTTTCGATGTTTCTTTTGTTAAAGGCACCACCACTCACTCTTGAAGAACATAATCTTAAGATTGAGTAGCTTAAATGATACTCCAGCATGCGAACCATACCCTTGAGAACATTCAGCGTAAGGGTTACGAAACTATCAAATGGTATCATTTAAGTTAAGCATCGTTGTATATATATACATACATACATGCATATAAAGTTTCTTCGAGGTATTCAAATTAATAAATATACACCACTTTTGAAGATGTATAAGTAAGTACATGTACGACCGTTGATTGCCAATAATTGTATTGCAGGATGGAGAGAGTTGCGCTGCCGCAGATTTACGTAACATTTTAATAATCTGATCTGTTTTATAATACCATATTCAGAAATGCTCATCCACATTGCAATCTGGCAGATAACTGCATATTTGAAACACTTCCTTCATATTTACCACTCGCAAACTGGTTAATGATTCCTAATTATTCAATTTCTGCGTTTCAACGCACCTTTTACATTTCCTGGCCGAGCTGCTTGTAATTCTGCGACGTTTTTACTCCGTTGACATTAATATCTTATAAATAGAACCACCGTCTCGTTTGGAAATCGAATCGAAAGAAGATCGTGTGTCGTATATGACATACAGGATGTTCATTCCATTGAGTGCTAATTCAGTTTTTTTAAAAAAAAAACACTTTGATTCAATTGTTTGTTACTCGGTAGGTATCAATGGATTTCCCTACGTATACGTACACATCCTGTATATAGTCAGTTTTTTTTTTCTTGTAAAGAAGCTGTTTATAGCTAGAAATTAATTAATAGTGTAAATGTGTTCTGGTTTTTACTTCCATCATCGAAAACATTGACGTATGCAGATCGTTTGATTTAATTCGCAGCCGGTAATACATATTTACGGTCGTTTTATTTAGATGGTAATGAACAAACAGTTACAGATACGAGTACGCATATCGTTATTTCAACATTACCGCGTTTCTATTAAGCCGACTCGCAGTTATCGCCATTAGTATAAATTAATACTATACGTGCTTAACAGTACCGTAAAATAGATCTCGGTTATTAATACAACCTGGTCCACAAACCTACTGGTGGATAAATCGCCGTTTCAGTCACGCAATATTAAATCACTCGCTTACCAGGTAAAGAATCGGACTGAGAACTGAACAGGACACAGAGCCCCGTCTCGTAGTTGACGGCCTGACAGGAGTCGTTGCCTTGGCAGGTTTCTAAACAATCCGTGAGCATCAGGGTTCCAGGGATCGAATCCAGGACGTTTCCGGGCGCTGAAAATACGTATCCGGTTATCAGCTCGAAGCCGATCATCTCCGGATCGCAGTCCTCTAGAGCGCTGGGCGCTGGCGCTGGTAGTCTTTCTGCATTCTCGGTTATTTCCGCTTCATTTTGTCCTATTACAACCGCCGATAACATGGCCAGCACCAACAGCGACAACCAACTCATTTTTTCAACCTGAAACAACAAAAAATACTAATGAAGTAAAGGTATTGAAGATAATGACGCTTGTGATTGTGGTTTTACGTCTGGTGTCTGTTTACATCAGGTTATAAATTTATTGCTTAAAGTTTAATTGAACAATTCGCTTTTTGTGTTCATTCCAGAATTACAAATAAGGTAAATTTCGCCGTTAACTTCAGCGTAACGGCAAACGCGTATCTCGGAATCATCTAGTATGCAACAACATGTACAGCCTGTATAGTTTAACACTTGTCTACCTACATAGTTTTCGATTATTGAATAATTCATTGTCGAACATGTTCGATTTCTTTGCTCGTCTCTTATGTTCTTCAATATACGGAATGTGGGCAAGAAGTAACGCTCCCCTAACCGGAAAACGCTTGCTTCCGTTTTGGAACATGTCTGTGATGGGATCTTGCTTTATAACATATCATCAGAATTAACGTTTCAATGATATCAGGGTGCGATTGTGTCAATGTCAAATT
This sequence comes from Prosopocoilus inquinatus, assembly GCA_036172665.1. Classification (NCBI taxonomy): domain Eukaryota; kingdom Metazoa; phylum Arthropoda; class Insecta; order Coleoptera; family Lucanidae; genus Prosopocoilus; species Prosopocoilus inquinatus. Next base: position 6,513,243 of record CM069871.1, on the reverse strand, counting down.
CCATTGCCATGGTTTGGTGAGGAGCAAAAATCAATGTATTTGCCGATTCGTTTTTAGAAACTAATAATAGAAAGAACTCCATTATTTTGATTTTGTTTTGTATAACATCATCATGAATTAGTTTTTTGTTTGATTTTTGTATGGGTCTGATTTTTTATTATTTTATTACGAATTCATCTCGTTTCTTATTTTCTTTACCAAGTTTTTTTTTTTTTAATGGAAGTTCTAAGTAATAGTTTCGAATACTGCTTCGAATTTTACCCAGAAAATAATTTCAATTGTTTTTTTTTTTTCTAATACGTGCTCATATAAAGCATTTTTATTTTTATTTTCAACTAAATTCTTAAAAACGGAAAAGAAAATACAAAAAGAAAGGTCGAGAGCGTTTCCTGAATCAAACTATAACTTTGAATCTGCGACTGTGTTTGACTAAAATTGTGGGAAAAAGGGTGCGAAGGGGTGGAAATTGCTTCCTTGCAAAGTTTTAAAAAGTAAGGGGGTATTGGACGAATCTTTGTAAATCTATAATTTTAATCGTTTAAAACCCCGCTTCTTACAGCGACACATGTTTTCTGCACGCAAATGTACAATCATATACAGCGCGTCTCAAACCTTTTTAGAACGACTTTAAATCGATCTTATATTTTATTCGAAATTTTAATTTAGTTTTTGATTCCAGATTATACCGATTGTTACATAATCTATTCCATTTCAAGATAAACTTTGTCAGTAGATAACAACTGGACGGGAAACATTATAGTCGAAACCAGTGTTTCTCAACCTTTTGTAGAGCAAGGAACCCTAGAGCACTTTTTTTTTTTTCTGAGCGACACCCTTAGCACTAAAATAAGAGATATCTAATGTTTCAGCAAAATATCGACTTTTGCATGACACATTCTTTGTGGTGTGATTTCCGCTTTTATTTGCTTAGGAACCCTAAATATCCCTTTACTGAACCGAGGTTGAGAAAGACTGGTCTGAACAATAATTTAAGATCGCATTACCCGTACAAACCGTGTGAATACGTCTCCCTTCCTCGCAGTGTTAAATTAATTTTAAAATTTGTTGAAGTTGCCCCTGAGTTAGGCAACCTTGGTAACGCCTGCAGTTAAGCGAGGAGAGGTCGAAGTTTTTGCTGTAAACAATTGGGCACCGGGTCTTGAAAGAATGCAAAATTAATAACTCCAGCTAACCCCTCAACCATGCGGTTGTTTTTGCCAATGCGGTTTAATCCCCTAGAAACCTCTTCAGGGTAACAGGAGTGAGTGCGTGGGTGTTTCACACGCTGTGAATCCTCACCTCGACGCCCGGAATCTAATCGAAGACCCCCAGTGTCTCTGTTACTCCGTTCTGCCTAAAAGGTATTGTCACACGAGTTGGTCGCCTCCAACATCTCACGAGCTGTTGGCGTCCAGACTCGGGGTGGTAAGGGAGCAACGGGTGATTTTGGAATTGACTGATTTCATATACATCACGTCTCCTTTTATAAAAATTTTCGTTTTACTATTATATTCGTAATTTTTTTGTAATTGTTTATTTTTTGTATCAATTAGTGCTCAATAAATCCAGCACTCTAGGTATTTTGTTACTTGTACAGTCTCCGAGCCTCTAGAAAATCAAGCCAAGCTAAAGAATCTGACTAATTAAAATTATATGATAATAAATTCTTAATACAACTTAAACGGGTACCAGGTCGCGTAAGGGAGGTTTTCCCTGGAAATAGAAAACTTTAATTGAGTTTGATTTTTTTAGGGTCAAGTTTTAATTTTTTGGGATTTATCTCCAGTCTCACCGTTATTGATTAAATTTAACTTCGAATTAAAGCATAGGAAATCCTATGTTTAATCGAGAATTAGTTAACAATCACATTTGTCCGTCTCAGCCTTTTTGAGTCGCAAGTTTTAATTTTTTCAGATTTAATTTTTTAAAATATTAACCTTGACTTTTAGTTTTCATTTCATTAGTATTCATTTCTTTTCGTGTGAATTGAATTTTGATTTTTTGAGTTCTAAGAGTTTCTTGGAATTGGGCTGGTTATGTTACACTTAATTCCGTTTGTGTTTCGCTGAGTAACTTTCTAATTTTATTTTCAGTTTAAATTTTTTTCTTGAACTAGCGACAATTAAGCTGAGTTGTTAATCTTGAGTTGGGTTGGATTGAATTTCATTTGTTTTGATTTTTAAGTTCATTTTCTGAATTTTCAATTTTTAGTATTACGTTTGAGTTGGCTCGAGTGAGTTTGAATCGAGTTAAATTTTACTGAATTTCAATTTTATTATTTTCAGATTTAATTTTCTTAAAGTTTTAATCTCGAGTTTTAATTTTTAAAGTGGTCATTTCCTTTAGTGTATTAATTCCTTCTGAGCAGCGGCGGACTTACTTTTATTTGGAGAACAATTGAGTTTTTTTAAGTTTCTTATTTTGACTTGGATTTATTTATTTGTTTCCTTGTGTTCTGAAATGAGTGGGTTATTTTTTCTTGCGCAAAACTTCATATTGTATTTATTTAAAAATGGCTTTTACGATTGTAACTTGAGCAATTTTAACAATCCACTTTGCACATAATTATTCGTGCAGTCTCCTGCCAACAGGCCAGACAGAAAAAAAAAATTAATCCAGGTAGACTGTCAGTAACATATTGTCATTATTCATTCAGTATTTTCGTCGTCATTAATTAAAATTTATCCATTCAGTATATTTATGTAGTTTATAAACAAACAAACTGTCTTATTTGTCTCTTTATGAGTTTTCACCGATATACAGCAACACCCTGTATGCCATACGTAAATAATTGAATCGATGAGTGCATAATCGTGTTCAGTCCAAATTTACTGTGTCGAGAAAACAACAAATAACTTTCTTTAGATTTTTATTTTAAGTAATTATTGGCTTCGGAGGCGCTTCAGATATCCTTCTCTGAAAGAATTTCAAGCCAATGATTCATTTAAAATAAAAATCTACAAAGTTATTTGTCGTTTTCTCAATACAGTACTGAACACGATTATGCACTCATCCATTCAATTATACCAAAGAGTTTTGAGTGCGTTTGATGTTAAAACATGCACGTTTCTCGTTGGGTATCGATTGCTTCTTCAGGTTAAAGTAATTTTAAAACTGTTAATACATAATATTCCCAAATCATGTGTGCAGCAAGCCCATTTCTCCTTCGGCGTGAATCAAAACACACAGCAAGCAACCGTTAGGTAAACCTTCTGGCACATTTTTCATCTTCTTCTTTTTATGCAGTCTTCAATGCGTCACTATTAATATTCTTATAAATAGCTTGCGACAAAGAAGGTATTATTATAATACCTGATAATTAAATTCACTTGCAGAGACAAGAGGAGAGAAAAAAAAAAAACTCGGATCTCCGGCAGCATTGAATTTGATACAGTATATAATAAGTCGGCGTTCAGCGAAGAATAATGATGCGGCATGCCGTGTCATTGTGAAGCAGAAAATTACGATTATTATTAATATAATCTTGTAACGTCGATTATTTTAAAGGTCGTTACGATTTTTTTCGAATTTAATGAATGCGTAAGCGCATGTTCTTTTTTTTGTTGCGTTGCTTTGAAGAGAGTGTCTGTCTATACAGGGTGCGTCATTGATATCGATTTTCACAATAGTTTCTTAACTGTTCATTTTAAAAGAAAATATCTTCTACAAAAGTTATCGGGTAAAAGGAGTTTTATATTTGTAAGTTATTTTCACATGTACAGTATGTTTTAAAAGTAAGATATTCACTTATACATAGATAGAATGCACTAATTCTTATTAGAAGATATGTATTTCTATTGAAGAAGTGGGTTTAAATGACGTACGCCCTGTATATCATGCAAGATAAGAAGTAATTAGGTAGTCTGTTACGTCGGCTAAGTACGTTTGAGTAACTCAAGCGGTGCTTAAATGATTTATGAGTTATTTGCATATGCAAATGTCTTACTCACATATATTAGGGTGACACGGTGCTTATAGGCGATAATCTAGCCCATAGTGCAATCAGGATAGAGAATTATTGTAGTCTACCCATCTTAATTGAGAGTAAATTGCACGGAACCATATATTTTGCTCTAATCCGGTATAATTCTGGTAGTGCATGCATTATCCATCCACACGGTTGCTTGTACGAAGGAGTCAAGAACCTAACGCTGTTCTGCGGTCGTCAAGACATGCAATTTGTTTCTTCTATTTCAATGTGGTGATTGCTGCTGCTTGCTGGCACATTCTGTTTTCTTGTTTGATCTCTTTTATTTCGCGGACACGACGGAATCACATTGTTATTAATACCTCTCCGCACTGAAGCCGTCGAAACTAAATATTGCATCAAAATAAAGGAACATCCATTATTCATCTCAGAAGCTCTTTATACATCGACGTTGCAATTTATTAGAGCCATCACGGTTGCAAAATAGAGAAACGTAATCGAAACCAAACGCATATCTTTGCAACGTGAGCCTCGCGAGGAGTAGTTTTAAAATTCATAGCCGCCAGCGAGATGCTATTTCTTGAAACAGTTCAATAAAGATAAGAGGAAACGAATGGTCCGGTGGCATTTAAGAAGTCCGCGAACCCGGTTTGTTAATTTAATTAAACGTGTATAGGTAACATTTTATTTATCGATCATTTTATTTGTAAATCTCGTCCGCTCTGAAACGAAGGATGCGCTTTTAAGTGTTCTCTTCTAAGTGTTTTCTTCTAAGTGCTCTTCTTCTAAGTTCAAACAAACATCAAACGCTAAATAAATTCGAAATAATTAATTAATTATTATTCATTTATCGCCGCGATATAAACGTTGCATTGACCTCTGCAATTAGAATTTCATTACGTAATTTTATACATACCAGCAAATTCAAATATGGTAAATACATGTATTTAAAATAATGAATGCCAGCCGGACATTTATCAGTTAGTTAATCGCGATCCGTTATCGCCGTGTATTAAAATGAATTAATAGATTTCAAATAACGTTTTAATTTACAACTGAGTTGATGATTTAAATGCGGCGCGGCGCGGCTGTGCGGTTGCGCGGACCACACCAGCGCGTTCACTTTTATAATGACCCCCCTTTAGTTGCCCGACTATTTATTTATTGGGGGGGAATTGCCAGTTGCCATAAAGTTGAATAAAATGTTGTATCGGTTCGGGATTTTTCTCCAATAATTTATTTAAATACATCGCTTATTACAGGACATAAACCTTCTCGTGGTACGTACTTTACATATAAGGATACTTCAACTTAATCGCTGTTTATTTACGTTCAGGACAGCTGCGTTTAAATTTTGCGTTTCATAAATAACCATGAGATTTTAATTATTTTTTTTTAATAAAATATTCTAGTGCTGAGTTTAGAGCTAGGTTTGGTGAACTTCACAAAATTATTCTGGATTTAATTTTTCTAGCTTTTTTAATTTACAAGTATCTAAAATTGTTTTTGTTTTTTTTTTTTTTTAAATAAAATATTGTATTATTGTGGAGTCGTGTTTTCCCGCCACAGAATACACTCCTCGAAGGAATACCAGTTTTATGCATCGGTGATTGCTATGAGTGCGTTTACAAGCAAGTAACTACTTCTTAATTCGTGAAATTACCGCCGTGCATTTGCCGAAGATCTTCTTATCCATGCAAATTGGCAGAGAAGTTTAATGGGAAAATGGGCACTTTAGTAATTGACGTTGCACTACAGTGCCATATTAAATGGAGTTGTGTGCGGTTTAGCACACGTTCGCTTACAAACGTTAACAACGTGGGTCTCGGGAGAATTACTATCGATACTTATCCAATTTGACCACTTTTATTACCTTAAGATGTATTAGCCAGTCAAACCAACTTTATATCGCATGAAATTCCACAATAGAATCTGTGAAACCTTGTATTATTTTCGTTTATTTCTTTGTTTGTTTATTTATCCTGCGATCACAAAGGAAAATGTCGTTGAAAATCAGAAGTGAGTCATAGGAAAACCCCACGTGTTTCCATAAGATTACACAGCCCGAGCGAATTCTAAGAATTCCGGCCCAACCTAAACTAACCACGTGAGATAAAGCAATAGTATAAATATTTCAAGAGAGAGAGAGCCTTGCACAGTTCTGAACATAATTTGTTTGAATTTAAATATGGTATACCGATGAGAGTGAGCTTGAATAAAATTGTTGCAGCTTAAGAGCTTAGAAGCTAACAAAGGCTTCAAGAAGAAGTGTACCTATTTCCTCGTCCCATTTTCTCTCTTTATCGTCGCAATCTGCTTAATTTATTTTTAATTGTTAAAATTTCAGTAATTCTATTTATTTTAATCGTTATATTTTTCTGTTGTTTCTTTACTGTACAAATCTGTTTGCTGTAGTAGGAAATTTTCTCTTATATCTGAAAATATATTTTCTTATTTAAATATCTTCAGTAACTTACTCACTTAACTTGTAAATGAAATAAAATCGAGACTCGTCTGTAAAGGGTACAATGATATACAGTGTGGGAAAAAAAGTAAGAAACAAATTCGTTAAAAAATACACTGTTGAGTTTTAACAAGAATCGAAAAACGGGTCAATTTTTGTTTTAATTGTTTTGGATATCAATTAAAATTTTCTTATGAGAGAGGTAAAAATTTTACACAAATATTCTGACAGATATATAAATTGTCAACAAAAAATACGGAAAATGTCGATGACATCATAACTTTTCATATATCACCCTGTGTATTTAAGTTCAGTGTCAAAAAGTGTATAATTTAAAACAAAAGTTGACCTGTTTTTGAATTTTTGTTGAAAGTCAATAGTTTATTTTTGATCGAATTTGTTCCTTACTTTTTTTCCACACTGTATGGTTGTGTTGGTGTAATTAAACTATAAAATATCACCTGTTCTGCCATCTACACATCTTGCTTCAAATACGTCTATAATTTATTGAATTAATCAAGTAAAGAAACACTGATAGGAGGACAGAAAAATGTGACAGATGTGACAGACTTTTTCTATCACATCTGTCACATGTGTTTCTTTTCTTAATTAATTTAATTTAATTATACTAAATCTTTCCCTTTAATTTGTGATAATTTATTGAATTTACTACGTACATACTTGTCAGAAATGACCTTGAAAAACTTGAGCGCTGCAACAAAAAATAGATGGCGGCACCAAAGTACTTTACTTACTAATTTTGGTCCTTCCCTATCATTTTGTTTTAGTTTCGTAAAAAAAGTCGTTCCCATATTTATTACCGCCCGCGCCATCTGCTGATGCTTTTTTTTTTAATATACAGAAAGAACACACTTCTTTTCGTGGTTATAACGCGTAGTCTTTTGTTTTACACCCCTGAACATTTTGTTTATGCAGTGCACTTTGTTTTTGTTGTGTCAACTGTCAAGTGCTGCCACCTGTTTAGAGTTGTCAAGTCGCCAATCTGCGAACGCTGTATTTTGTTTTAGAGAGAGAAAAGAAAACGTTGAAACTCGTATCATATAAAATTTGACGTGTAATAGTTATAGTAATTAACAAAATATAAAAACGACTTTGTTTTGTGGATGGTTTTTATGTTTGAAATTCGCGCTCAAATATTTCCGTCCGTCTTTTGTTTTTTTTTCCCTTTATTTTGTGATCGTGATGCATCCTCAAAAGTTCTCACCGTTTTCTGCAAGTTCTTGCTTTTGCTTTCGCCGTAAAATTTGCGATTGTCATTTGTTTTTCCTTTTCGAGCACGTCGTTCCCCCCTTTTTTTTCTCGTTCCGATTATTCTCTTTTCTTCTTATTTCTTTGTGATTGCCAAAATTTGTACTGTTACATCTCCGAATTATTATTAGTTATTTTGTCAAGAAGCTTTGAATCTTTCCGAGCTACTCTTCTGTTGATCAGGCCCCAATTAGGACCGAAATAGTGCTATACAGAGGATGCTTGAGGGCCCCACTGTAATTTGAGCAGACTTGCTTCGGCGTAAAATTGCGATGACACGCGAATGTGTCCGCATTGGCCGCTTTGCGCAGTGTAGCTTGCAGTTGCCATTTGCTATAAATTCCGCACAGTGTAAGGTCAAACCCCTGGCCGTCTGACGGCGCGCCTTGAGCTCTTCGCGAGAATTTCTTTATTTTTTCTTTGTGTTGTGTTGCAATTGTTAGCTTTTCTTTGTGAATTTCGAATTATCATTACGCTTTTAATGGCACTGTCAGTTATACAACAGGGTGTTTGGAAATTGCTAGTAAAAAAAAATTGGTAGTTGGTGATGGTTAGTTGAAGTCGTCGGCAAAAAAAAATCTAATAAAAGTCCTTTAGTTCTCGAGATTACTAAAAATCTGGCCAAAATTGTTGGTGCGCCACTGAGTTAAGGTAACAAGCTGTCACAATAGTCACAACTTGATACATTGTTATTGCCAAAATGAATGCCGCTTACACAAATAATGAGTTGACGGACAGGCTGTTATTTTGTGGGGGGGGGGGGGGAAATTGTTTTCTTGGATTTCTTAGGACTTCCAGACGCCACAGTTTTTTTTTTTGTACTAGCAATTTCCAAAGATCCTGTATATGCTTGTGTTGGTGTAATTCAAGTATAAAATATGATTTGTGCCGCGCCATAAGTAATTCTTTCTTTGAATATAATTTATTGAATATACTTCGTACTTGTCAGAAATGACCTTGAAAAACTTGAGTGCTCCAAGAAATAGATGGCGGCACAAAAGTACTTCTTTACTTTAAAAAAGAGAAGGAGTAAACCAATCGGTCAACAATTCTGAAAATCTAAGTAGGTGCCGTCCAGCAAACCGCAGCAAACAAAGCAAGTTATACCTTCGAGAACCAGGCTGCAAAACAATTTTATATTTAGGGCCGGTATTTTCATTTTTCGTTAACTTTGATCGTTGATTTATTCTCATAGATAGTTACAATTATAGAGACAATTGTTTCTATAGGAATTAATCAACGGTTAAAGTTAATCAGAGATGAAAAGATTGGCCCTTAGCAAGATTGTTATTAGCTAATTCTTTTCTATTCTGATTCCTATTTTTTCATGAATAATAAATTTACAATTGGTACGGAATACAGTGATTATTGTTGTGAAATTTTGACGCCTTAAAAATTGGAATTTAGGCAACCCATTTTGCTTCTGTGTGTGTGCTTTTATTAGTTTAGGTTACTGATGGGTTGCCTATTCTAATAAAAATCTATAGGGGTTTTGATTGTTGTTTACGACCGTATATTACTAAACTGTTTTCTCTGCTGTAAAATGAAAATTCTATGTTCCAATTCTAAAACGTTTGCACCGAAATTGTTTCCTTCGAATTCCGTCGCACACATTTGAGGTAAACACATCGGAACTTTAATTTTGTATAAGTGCGTATTGCTTCCAAGTTTAGCCAAAGTCGTGTTTACCGTGAAAACAATGGCCGGTTGGCACGTATCCAGAGCAGGGGGAGGGGGGGGTGTTTTCCACCCCCCCAAGTGCAGTCGATACAGCAGCGCCGAGCGAAACCATTTTTATCCTTCTTGGCCGAGTTAGGAAACTAATTGTCCTCTTAATAAAGATCATGGCGTGAAAACAAGCTCCGATCTAAAATTACTAAAATTACAGCAACTGTTATTGTTATTATTATTATTTATGCAACTGCAATAATTAATAGATACTATTCTCCCCTTTGAGAATGCAGGTCCGCGTGTAATGAATGCTTTTCACAGATCATTGGCGAATTCGGTGAAACGAGGATTTCTAATTAATTTCATAGCGAAGTTAATTATTGCATATCACTGCTGATGTTTCCGTTTAATTATAAAAAGCGGGCCAATAATTGCAGCAAGCAAGTTATTATCTATTTCTCTCGAAAAGTAGATAATAATATCGCCTGAATCTATGTACTTGTTTCAGGGACACTCAAGTCTTATTAACTTGATCGTGACGGTAAGATTTCAAATAAACTCTTAATACCGTTCATGTGTACTGTTAATTGATTGACCCAATTTAATCACTTGTTTATATTGAAGAGAACGGTCTGGTCTCGTCTAATTGATTGCTTTTCAATGCTCACTCAACGCAAATAATCACATCGACCATTATTTTTATGAAGAAAGAATCTCGCGATTTAATTATCCGCAAGTTTTGTTTTTTACGTACGACCAACTGCACGTTGCAGCTGAATTAATTAATAATAATTTCTTCAAGTGCGATCGCTCTGTGAAAGTCAAAGGATGTTGAAATTGAAAGAAGCGGTCGTAATTGGTATCACTTTTGCAGAAATGAGTTTCCTTGAAGTTGATGGACGATTTTAAGTCTTCGGGAAAGTCTAGGAAGCTAGTTCTCAAAGTAATCATCAGTTAGGTTCCTCGTCGATTAATGCTTAAAAGTAAAGTTTCTGAAGGTCGTTAATAACAATAACAAGTTTTAACACGCTGGCACTGTTGACTTCCTGGCGTTGTTGAAGAAAACACTCTTTGTCTGTTTTCATATATGTACCTTTGCGAATTGTTTGGTTTTTACGAAACTGAGAGGGCGTGAGTATTTTTTGGAAATTTCATTTTCGAGAAGTTTTTCATGATTGTATTCTATAAGAGACGAGACGGGAACTCTGATTTGATTCATAACGTAAAATCATAACAATTTCACGTGATTTCACGTTATCACGTGCTGTCATCGATGATTTCATGTTATGAAAAATGAGGAGGCGAGTTGGGATCTCTAATTTGGATGCCGTATTGGATGGCAGAGATTTTTTTGAAACTATTTTCGAACAACCAGTTTATTGGTCTCAAATCATTTTGATTTTGTCAAGTATTTTGGACACCATACAAGACATTCTGGAGAATAAATCCAAAGTGGTTCCGAATTAAGTTTTCTTTTTATCAATTATTGATTTAAGGCACTTAAAAGGACCAGCGGTTAAAGGAGGGGCTGGACAGGAAAGTCTGACGAATTTAATTGTATCATGCCAAATTTTGTCAAATATTTTTACTTTTATTTTGGGCAATATTTGGATAATAGTTTTTCTGTAATTGTTACCATATGAACCAAGTTTTCTTTTCCTATTTGGTAATCTAGTTCTCTTCACGTAGTTATAAACTTTCCTCTGTAGATTATTACCAGCAAAGGATCCAATTTTAACTTCATCGGTTCAGAAAGTGCGTGTGATCAAATTTTTCCCCAATTAACATTTTTACATTATCTAGTTTAATGGCTCAGTCGGCTCAAAACATTTTTATTTTACCAAATATCCTGGACACCATTTAGGACATTTCAGACAATGTGGTTGACTCCATGCGAATTAAGTTTCCCTTGTTTCAGTTGATTTAGGGGTACTTACACGGACCTGAGGGTAAGGAGGAGGTGGTTATTAGGACCAAATAGTCTGAGGACCTCAAAGGGGTTAATTATGCCCTGTCAAAACTTGTCAAAACTATTTTGGCCACTACTTTGATGCATCTTGAACAATATTTCTTCTGTAATTTATGCTACCTGCAGCAAGTCTTCTTTTCTTATTTGGTAATCGAGTTTTCTTAACATAGTTATAACCTCTGCTCCGTAGATTATTATCAGCAGAGAGTCCAATTCTATCTTCTTCAGCTCAGATCAATTTTTTCCCAATTAAAAACATTTGTTACCAGACGCACTTAATCTTCTGGAACGAGTCTTACCCCACAGTTTCACAAAAATTATTTAATCACTGATTCTAAGTTAACAGCGTGATTAAAGCCTGTGATTGGTTGGGTTGGTTAACTTCGTCCAGTGACGTCCGTTAATCAAATTAATCGCTGATTAACAATTTTTTATTTTTGTGAAACCCACCGTCAGTTTCTTGCCTCTTATAATGATTAATGGTGAACTCATTAATTATAATTATGGTTGCAAGCGTTTCTTAAAAACTTTGCTGTTGGTCTGCTGAGAAATCCAGATTCCAAAAGGAAAAGAAAAGGCAATATTTGTACGAGTGTGTTAGTAATAGAAACATTAAGAAGACCATTAAGATCCGCATTGTTTTCTAACTGAATTCGTTTCTTTTGTTCCGCGGTTCGTGCATCGACGTAATGTTCCCAGTCAAAGAAATATTTATGATCTCATTGTTTGACGGTGTTCAATTAATCTTTTTATTTAGAAGAATTCAATCGGGTTTTTCGACCGCCGCCGTACGTTCCATTTATATTTAGATGCGGACGGTGTTATCCTTCCTTTTTCTTCTTTTCTCCAGTAGGTCCTTCGCAGATATCGTAATATCCTACGTAGTTCTCCGCTCCCACCTCCCCCAATTTATCAAAAGTGGAACAAGCCGTCGACTGACCAACACTTTGTTGTTGGCACGAAGGAATGCTGAAAGGATTATTACATGCAAATAACAAATAACGTGTTAGTTCTAATTTCGCGGTTAGATCTTGCGTTTGCCAAGTCACTGCGTTTGTATCAGTGATTTCTTGTAGCAAGACGAACCTGCCATTATAATTTATTCTGTCTTGCCTGATGTGATCATGCAGGCGTGTAGTTTTGTATACCTTAAGTCATGTTCGACCTCTCGTGTGCCAATTAAGTTGGTGGTAACAAATAGTCGAATAGTTAGTTACGCCGATAAAACCACCGTGTAATTTAAACGTATCATCATCGTCATAGTTTAGTTCTTTGGGAATGGGGAATGGGGAATGAGATCTCGTTTTCACAAAGTCGACAAACCGGAGGAATGTCGCCGCAACATATGCGTAAGGACGACCGTTATATTAATTTAATACAATTAAAATTTTCATTCCACATAACGTATCACACGTCAAATTTATTGGCTCTAGAGAAGAAATAATACGGTACATCAACATACTTGCTGCAGCCTTGTCGGACGCACTTAATGCGATCATTTATATTTCATTCCAATTAGTATGGTGGGCAAATTAGGTTATGACAATGATTTACGTGTTTAAAACGCACACACGGATATTACATTCTTCAGGAGTAACAAATCTTTTCTTTTTTGCTTTATTGATATGTATCTGTCGGTTAATATGCGTGTCGGGTACGTTTAAAACCGCTCTTCCAGAAGACTCAAGAGGGAGCAACTTAATTCGAATCGAATCACAAAATTGGATCTTGGCAAAGCGAATGTTTACTTTGACTAAATATATTAATTCCTTCATTAATTTTATTGATTCAGAGCATCCTTCAGTAACCACAACTTGCTTAAAGCAGGCGGCAAATTGTTATACTTAGTTACTTCTGGATACCATCTTGGGAGATCAGGAAAGCCATAAAGTCTGCATTTCGTACTTGCCTTCTTAAAGATTTGTTTAATCTTCCACTTTCAAGTTCTCGTGTGATTTGTTTAATTCAAAAATCGATCCGAAACTTTGAAGTTTTTTGAGGAATCTCGTTATATCCCAATTAGAAAGGGACAGACACCGCGAAGTAATATTTTTTATTCATAGCCGTTGGATCAGGGGTTTAAATCAGAGGTTCCCAGCTAGGTCGGTGGAGAATTTCAATTTTTAAGTTCGTTCACCTTTTGAGTTTTCAATTTTTAATTTTTTGTTTGAGTTGGATAGAGTTAGTTTGGGTTGAGTTGAATTTTACTTAATTTTTTTTCCTGTGAACATTATTTAAGTTTAAATTTAAATTCAGAATCTCGGTAATAACTAAATTGGAAAGGGGGTCTATGGAAATTTTTATTCCCTTATAAGGTAAGGGGTCGAGCGATCTTTAGAAGAGGTTGTTCTGACAACGAAATAACGGATCTGTTTTTAAAATAAGTTAAAAGAAGACAAGACGACAAAGAAGAACCTCTTGACGACCCCCAAGGACATAATGAAGTAAATGCCCTCTCTTGTAATTATCTACGTTTCGACACAATTGACTACTACTCACCGCCGATACGTGCAATAATTAATACAACCAATTGTAATTACCTGTAGACTACGCGTAAGAAAAATCATTTAATAACAGCCGTCGAGAAGAAGTGTTTTCTTTATTCGGCTGCAATTACTCGCGGCATTATTTTATTTTTAAGTGTCTTCTTGTTATTATAGGAGCCGTCTGCGATGGTTACCGTCTTCATGCCACTCAGTGATGTATTTATTTGACCGCTGAGAAGAAAAGGTTTTGTTCTTTCGAGTTGAGACACAATAAGAATTAGAAAAATTAAATACACAACAGATGGGGCGAGTTACTAATTTTTAATATTTTCTTTGCTGCAACAAACATTAAAAGAGGGAGAGAAATGGGAGGGTTTTGCAACAATTGACATTACTAAGATTCCAAATTTTTTTTTCCTTTTCATAACATTCATCCCTACGCTGTATCATTTTATATTTCATACATAACGTGTCCTTTATTAAATTTCACAAGGTGAAATCATGATGACGTGAAATCACGTGAAAATTATATGTCATCGAATGATTTCACGTTCTGTCATCGATGATTTCACGTTATAAAATATAATTTGGACGTGAAATAATCACACCGATAATAATTATCAAGAAAAAATCTCGCGATTTTATTATCCGCAAGTTTTTCTTACTTACGACCAACTGCACGTTGCAGCTGAATTAATTAATATAAATTTCTTCAAGCGCGATCGCTCTGTGAAAGTCAAAGGATGTTGAAATTGAAAGAAGTGGCCGTAATTGGTATCACTTTTGCAGAAATGAGTTTCCTTGAAGTTGATGGACGATTTTAAGTCTTCGGGAAAGTCTAGGAAGCTAGTTTTCAAAGTAATCATCAGTTAGGTTCCTCGTCGATTAATGCTTAAAAGTAAAGTTTCTGAAGGTCGTTAATAACAATAACAAGTTTTAACACGCTGGCACTGTTGACTTCCTGGCGTTGTTGAAGAAAACGCTCTTTGTCTGTTTTCATATATGTACCTTTGCGAATTGTTTGGTCTTTACGAAACTGAGAGGACGTGAATATTTTTTGCAAATTTCATTTTCGAGAAATTTTTCATGATTGTATTCTATAAGAAGCGAGATGGGAACTCTGATTTGATTGATAAGGTGAAATCATAACAATTTCATGTGATTTCACGTTATCACGTGCTGTCATCGATGATTTCATGTTATGAAACATGAGGAGGCAAGTTGGGATCTCTAATTTGGATGCCGTATTGGATGGCAGAGATTTTTTTAAAACTATTTTCGAACAACCAGTTTACTGGTCTCAAATCATTTTGTTTTTGTCAAATATTTTAGACACCATACAGGACATTCTGGAGAATATTTCCAAAGTGGTTCCGAATTAAGTTTTCTTTTTATCAATTATTGATTTAGGGCACTTAAAAGGACCAGCGGTTAAAGGAGGGTCTGGACCAAAAAGTCTGAGGAATTTAATAGTATCATGCCAAATTTTGCCAAATATTTTTACTTTTACTTTGGGCAATATTTGGATAATATTTTTTCTGTAATTGATATCATATGAACCAAATCTTCTTCTCCTATTTGATAAACTAGTTCTCTTCACGTAGTTATAACCTTTCCTCTGTAGATTATTACCAGCACAGAATCCAATTTTATCTTCGTCGGCTCAGACGGTGCGTATATTCAAAATTCTCCCCAATTAACATTTTTACATCAACTATTTTAATGGCTCAGTCGTCTCAAAACATTTTTATTTTACCAAATATCCTGGACACCATTTAGGACATTTCAGACTATATTTCGAAGTGGTTGACTCCATCCAAATTAAGTTTCTTTTGTTTCAGTTGATTTAGGGGTACTTACACGGACCTGCGGGTAAGGAGGGGATGGTTATTAGGACCAAACAGTCTGAGGACTTCAAAGTGGTTGATTATGCCCTGTCAAACCTTGCCAAAAATATTTTGGCCACTATTTTGGGGCATCTTGAACAATATTTCTTCTGTAATTTATGCTTCCTGCAGCAAGTCTTCTTTTCTTAGTTGGTAATCGAGTTTTCTTAACATAGTTATAATCTCTGCTCCGTAGATTATTATCAGCATAGAGTCGAATTTTATCTTCTTCAGCTCAGAACAGTTTTTTTATTTGCGAAAAAATTGATCAATTTTTTCCCAATTAAAAAAAATTGTGACCAGACGCACTTAACCTTCTGGAACGAGTCTTACCCCACAGTTTCACAAAAGTTATTTAATCACTGATTAAGTTAACAGCGTGATTAAAGTCTGTGATTGGTTGGGTTGGTTAACTTCGTCCAGTGACGTTCGTTAATCAGAGAATTAAATTAATCGCTGAATAACAGTTTTTTTTTGTGAAACCCACCGTCAGTGCCTTGCATTTTGTAATGATCAATGGTGAACTCGTTAATTATAATTAAATTGATGTAATTACCGTGGTTGCTTGCACTTTTTAAATAAACTTTGCTGTCTGTCTTCTTATTTTTTCAAAGTTCATTTTCGAGAAATATCTCCTGATTTTATTCTATAAAGGGCGAGATGGGATCTCGGATTTGAGTCATAACGCGAAATCAAAACGATTTCACATTATCACTTGCTGTGAACAGTGATTTTATGTTATGAAATATAATTTGAAGGTGAAATCATGGATAACATGAGGGCACGTGAAATCACGTGTATCATGATTTCACGTCATGTGCACGTTGTGAAATCATTGGTGAGGGCGTGCCATGTATGAAACAGCGCACAGGGGTGACTGTTTGTCTTTTCTCCAGTGATCGGATGTTGATTTTTAGTTGGAGGACGCTTTTTTTTTTGCTTCAAAAAAGTAATGAAATTTAATAATGTATTTCTGATGCTGTTGACGTGAATAAGCGAAGCGGTGCGCGGTGCTCCGGTTTTTCTTCGTTTGTAAAACGTAAAAAGCCGTTTCGAATACTGCTGCCTTCATCTCGACATTTCGTAATTCTTTTATCAATTCCCAAGCGGTTTGCCAGGTTTTAAATAACGGAACGCCCGTCGAGGACGACCGCTACGCGCGCTGTCATACGCGTTTTTTATGTTTCCGTGATAAGTATTCGTCGAGAACGGATGGAATACCACGCATTTAGCTCCAAAAAAAAAGAGTTTTATAATTTCATTCAATTTATCTGCGATATTACCAATAAGTATTAAATTTCTTAAGCTTATTAAGCGTTCTTGTGAAGGAGTTGCTGAGGAGGAGCTTTCGTTGAAGTAAAAGCTCCGAGCTTCTCGTGCATACAAACTATTCGAAACCACACGTGAATACCGCAGAACTCCGGAACAGTCTTCGGAGTGAAAGTACATGTACCGCCGCCGCCGCCGACGACGTAATAATAATTGAATACCAGCAGATTCAGTTTTTACAGTTAATATTCGCAAATTACTCGCGACTATCAACTAATTTTTTTAATTTATAGATATAAATAAGTGCCGGTGTAATGGCGAAGCGCGGATTACCGCTATTACACTGCAATCTCGCCTGGATTAAAATTATTGTGAGCCAAGTGCACGGTCGGATCGTACGGTTTTAGTTTATAGTATATTATGTATAAGGGGAGTTTATCGGAGGCATAATCAAACAAACAGTTTCTTTCGTTTTCCTAAACGTTATTTGCACGAACCCCGTGCTCTTGCTGATTGGTATCATTAAGTGTGTTAGTTGGTAGTTGGCTGGCTTTCCTATTCTAACGGTTCTGTTATCGGCAGCCTCTAGTGTCCACTAGTTCGCATGTAATATGCAGTGCCAACATCGACAGTCCACTCGAGTTAATGCTATCAACCACAATGATCTATCTGCATGTGGTAAACGCTAATTTTTTAGAGCTTTATTCACCTTCTCCATCCAAAAAAAAACACATAACAAGATTATCAAGCCAGCTGATTTAAATTAATTGCAGTAATTATGGTCTGATTGTGAAGTAGACTGCTTGGAAAATAAAAAAACATCAACAGCGAATCTCCCTTGCAATACATTAACCTGAGTATACAATCTGTTAATCGATTTTTGTAACGTAGGGGTTCGTTAGTGAGCAAGACAAAGAAGGGACATTGTATTAAGTGTGCTGACGACAAAGACTGCGATGGAGTGGGCTAGGCGCATGCGTCCTGTACCTTTACAACTAGCATGAACGTTTCAGTCTGATCTTTACCACGTCTACTCTAATACGTCATGTTATGTTACACAGATTTCTTATTTTTTGTTCACTATTTTACCACTTAGTGATTTGGTCATTAGTTCTGGTGATTTTCTTTTCAGACATACCAAAAATTTAAAATGATTTCATTTGAAAATTACCCTAACCCAACCTTTTAAGTCGCAATAGTTCTTATAAAATAAATTATTGCAGTTGATTTTGATTCATTCTCTAGTAATCTATAAATAATAATAAATAAATGACGATCTAATGCGTGACGAATGTGTCGTACGTGCGTCAGAACAGGCGCGACATTATCTCGAAGCTTCTGGTCTACGTCTCTCTGATTCTAATTCCGCGGCGGAATTTTCTGGGCACTTCGATAAACAGATGGACGCCGAAAGGGATGGAGTTTTCGGGAGATCGAACAATCTCGCAAAGTATCCCCGCATATTTAAACAGTCGGCTGGGGAAATACATAGATAACAGACATCGATAGTTTGCATCGAAGATAACTGATCGTTTAATTTTTATAAAAATAAATTAGGCTGGATGAATTAAAGCATTTTACAAATTTGTAGGCCTGAAGAAAGTTTGAATAACCGAAACCGATCGCTAGCATTAAATTCTACTATTAAACTAGAAAGTGTTTTAATTTATCCAGTCTAAATTTTCTCCCTAATTATGGACCATAATCAACAGAAATAAATTAGTTTAAACAGCGACATCCTAGATAGTTTTTTTTTCTGCTGAGGAAGCCTCAAGTAGGGTGAAACAGCTGTACAGAGGCTGCTCGAGAGTTTCACTGCAATCAAAAACGATTTGCAACAATTTTTTTTTTAATTTAAAATTTAAATTAATTTATAGTCCGCATGAAATAAATTGGTGCTAGCGTAACGTTGTTAATAAATTAGTTATTAGATTTAGCGAGTATTTTATTTTAAAATAAATTTTAAACGAACCTTGAAATTCGAAACAATAATAACTTTCAATAACTGTTTATTTTTTTAATTACTTTTAAATCTTCTTTTCGTTTTTTCTGTTTTTCCAAGTTGAAATGTGTTGCACTTAATTTTATTTGACTTTTGTTTTCCTTTTTGTTTTAATTAGATCTGTTCCTGCATCCGTTTCTGATTAATTTGAACCAGTCAAGAAATTGCAATCATCAAGGTTCTGATGGTTCAGAAGTATTACAGTCTAGAAACTGGTACAGGAACGTACTATTTTCAATTTTAATTTTTTTCTTTGGGTTGGGTACAATTAATTTGATTTGAGTTGGATTAGACTTAAATTTGATTGAGTTATGAAATTTAATTTTTTTGAGCGTCAAGTTTTTTTAATTTTCTAAGACTTATGTCCAATTGCACCGACGCTGATTAAAGTTAATCTCGAATTACAGTGTAGAGAATCCTGTGTTCAGTCAATGATTGAGTTTTGATATTTAACTTTTCTCAGCGTCAAGTTTTAATTAATTTATGTCCAGTTGCACCGAAATTGATTAAATTTAACCTCGAATTAAAGCATAGAAAATCCTAAGTTTAATCAAGGATTGAGTTTTGATTTTTAATTTTTTTGAGTGTCGAGTTTTAATTTTTTGAGATTTCAGACTTATGTGCAGTTGAATCGACGCTGACTAAAGTTAATCCCGACTTAAAGCATAAGAAATCCCATGTTTAATCAAGGATTGAGTTTTGATATTTATTTTTTTTTTGAGTGACAATTTTTAATTTGTTGAGATTTATGTCCGAGATTGATTAAAGTTAATCTCGAATTAAAGCATAGAAAATCCCATGTTTAATCAAGGATTGAGTTTTGATATTTAATTATTTTGAGCGTCAAGTTTTTTTATTGATTTTTGAGATTTATGTCCACTTGAAACGAGTTAAAAAGTTAAATCTCGAATTAAAGCGTAGAAAATCCTGCGTTTAATCAAGAATTAGTTAACAACGACATTTGTCCAACTCGGCTTTTTTAAGTCGCAAGTTTTAATTTTTTGAGATTTTATTTTTAAAGTATTAATCTTGAGTTTTAGTTTTCATTTCATTAGTACTTTCGTGTTTAAATTCCTTCTGAGCAGAGGTCTTGCTTAGATTGGAGACAAATTGAGTTTTGATTTTTTTTTGAGTTTTTTTTTTAATTGGAATTAATTTTTTCTCCTTTTGTTCTGGATTGAGCGGAGTTAGGTTGATCTTACTCGTGTGTACGCCTTAATTGTTTTAATTATTTTCTTGAACTTGGTACAGTTAGGTTGAGTGCAGTTGGATTATCCCTGAGTTGGGTTGGATTGAATTTTAATTCAATTTTCAAGTTCATTTTTTGAGTGTTTTTAATTTTTTGCAGGTGTTGGCTCGAGTTAGTCCATTTGAATTTTATTTAATTTAATTTGTTTAAAATGAGTTTTGATTTTTATAAAAGGTTTCATTTTTTGAGTCCCAAGTTTTAATATCTTGAGATTTAATTTTTTTAATTTCGTGTTTTTAATTTTTTTTTCTTGAGTTCCGGATTGAACGGAGTCGGGTTTAATCTTACTTGCGTTCGTCTGAATTCTGATTGTGTTTTGTTTCGAGTAACTTCTCAGTTTTATTTTAATTTTAAATTTTTTACTTGGACTGAATGCAGCTTAAGTTGAGTGAACTTGGATTAACCTTGCTTTGAGTTGTACTGAATTTTACATTGTTTTAAGTTAATTAATAAACTTTCTGAGTTTCAATGTTATAAATATTAATACATTTTAGTCTCAGGTTGATTGAGTCGAGTTAAGTTGAGTTTCAATTCATTTATTAATTTTTTTTGGTGTTTCGAGGCTTCGTTTGTAAGTTTTATTTTCATTTTCTTGATGAGTTTGTTTTGTGAGTCACAATTTTTTGCTTGAAGTTAGGTTGATTTGATTGAATCGACTTTGTTTGGGTTCAACTTAATTAAATTTAAAGGTTGATTTTTTAAGCATTTGTGTTAAGTTTTAACCTTTTTTCAGTTTGAAGTATTAATTGTTATAATTTGAATTTTAACATATTTTCAGTTTTAATTTTTTAAATACTTTTTAAATATGCTTTTCTCCTCTTTGATACATAATATGCTATCTTGTGTTACTTCTAAATCACTTTTTTCTTCACTTGGTTACTATTAATTTTTGAAGCTCTACTCGACTCGCAGTCGTGAATATGTGAAATAAGTCTACTTGCATGATTGAACATAAACTTTAATTAATTTTTACATTGTTAGCTTTATACTTTGAAAGTTTCAAACAACGAAGTACGAATGGTAGTTTGGAAACTTGCTCGCTCAGCTAAAATAATTTCTGAAACAGTGAGGGTAGTGGAAAAAAAAATGAATTTTACTCAAACAAAAACTTGAAATTATCAAAGAATTGGCAAGGAAACATTAACTCGCAGCTTCCCAACGTTAAAAAAGAATTATATGTTTTTAATCTCAGATATTCCTCGCGTACTCTTTGATTTACAAATCGAAAAGAAAAAAGCCAAGGGTACTTCTCTTACACGATAATTATAAATCGATAACAGCCTTTATAAGCACTGCGGTTTTTGTTCATATTACATGCCGAAAGCTTTGATTGGCGCCGTTAATATGCGCTGGCTTGCTATATGCAAAGGTGCTCTTGCTTATTATTATTAATATAATTAGGATAGGTAAAAACCTCGCAGACAAAAAAGTTAAGTGCAATCGAATTTCTGCATGATGCCAGTTTTAAGTGCATTTCCAAGTAGTGTTATTCATAACGAGCAGCTAAGGGAAAAAAAACGTCAATTCAATATTACAGTACTTAATTCAAATTATGCTTGTTTGAGGCAGCAAAAGAACACCATAGCTAATTGATTTTGCCTGGAAACTTGATTGAACATTTCAAACAACGAAGATACTTACTGTGTATGTAATCTGTTTCTTGTGGTGGTGTTGTCGTTATTAGAAATCTGTAACAAAAATAATACATTAAAATCCTCCCTGTCGTTTTTTTTTTCTAATTGCAAAAGAAAACACATGAAAAAGTGAGAAGTTTGAATTAAAACGGAAACCATCGCGCACAAATATGAAATAATTTGCTAAATTTTTGACAATCATAGCGAATTTAACGGTCTAGATCAGCCTGCGTTCCTCTCGAAACTCGATGCGTACACTTTTCAGTGACGACGAGAAACCTGAAGGGTTGAAGTTTCATTAACGCCAAGCACCTGCTGAAACAGAGGCCTGAGCTTTTATAATTCAGATGTTCGATGGCCAGGGGGCAGGACAAGCGCGTTTAAAGTTACACAAAAAATAACGTGCTTTCGGTTTTCTTTTTTTTTTTTTTTTTTTGTTGAAATCCATACTCACACTCATGCACATGATGTTTGTTTCAATTACCTATCCACGATTACGAAATGCAAAAAAATTCTGTATTTTTTTTTTATAAATTATAAATTATCCACCGGATAAGCAAGCAATGTTTTTATGGTGATGGATTGCCGATTGTGTATTACATAATGCGTTATTACAGCGATCTCCGTTTCAGCATGAAACTGTAATGAGGTCGTTCACTCGTGAAAGGTGGTGTCGCAGGAACTCGGAGGTCAAGACCTCCTCCAAGTTTAACTTTCCGTTTCAGTTCCTCGTCACCTATATACTTCACGTTTCAAGGCCGAACGTGTTTACATGCTTAATTAATGAGAAATTCATTGTGCGCCGCTTTGTCTTACATTTTACATTCCCCTGTCTCATTGTCCTCTAACGTCCATTGCCCTCTTTTTTTTTTTAATTGAACCATCACCAAAAGAGACAACAGACGATTATTTTCTCTTCTCGATTTTCTCGAAATCAATCAAACGATTAAAGGGTTTGGAAAATGCATTAGTAGAGGAAGTAGAAGTGTGAAATATTTAAGATGGATATTATTCATGAATGAATGAGTATGCGTGATGATGATGTTGAGGAAGTAATCAATTTGTGTCTCATATCGCAATCTAAAATATGCTTTGACATAAGTACGACTTTATGCAGATGAATTTATATGAATATTATCTGCAATAGTTTAATAAGTAGGCGAACATCTGCTAACGAGTGGGCAAGTTTTTTGATCCTGGGTGGTATGAAGATGTAAACTAATGCTTCAGACGTGAGACTTGCTCAGTTTTGCCTTGTTTTTAACAAAATGCTTCCTTATGGTAATCGTTTGCCTTTCATATAAAAGAACATCTTTGAGTCACTTTAACTGACGCGAGCTTTTAGTCTCAAGATAATCCCCTGTCCTCATCCATTGTACTTTTTCCAAATTTTTGGCAGTTCTGCAGACGTCCATCAAAATGAAGAATACAGAAATACTTTATTGTAAAAGTTCTTGCACATTAGTATGACCTTGTACGAAGGAGTAAGGTTTCGCTTATGGCTTATTGCTTGTTTATAGTAATCGTTTTCCTTCCTTCCTTTCCAAAGTGCACCTTTGGGCTATATGAGGACTTTACCTCAGGTGAGCTTCACGTTTTTTCAAGGAAATCCTCTCGCCTCACCCTTTGAATTTTTCCAAATTTTTGGCAGTTTTTGAAGATGTCCATCAAAATGTAGAATACAGAAACTTCTTCAAGGAAGTCCTCTCTCCTCACCCAATACATTTTTCAAAATTTTTGGCAGTACTGAAGACGTTCACCAAAATGAAGAATACAGAAATACGAAGAAAATGCTTTACTGGAAAAGTTTAAAATTAATATGACCTTGTACGAAGGGAGAACGATGTTTTGCTTATGGCAATGTAGCAATTGAATGGATCTTTAATTTTATAGTAATCGTTCTCCTTCCTTCCTTCCTTTCCAAAGAATATCCTCGCACTATACGAGGACTTTAACTCTTTATTAATTTCGCTTAAGCTTCATACCTTTAGAAAACCCTCTCTTCTCACCCATTGAACTTTTCCAAATTTTTGGCATTTCTGTAGTCATTCTTCAAAGTGAAGAACACAGAAACACGAAGAAAAAACTTTACTGTAAAGTTCTGGTATGTTAGTGTGACCTTGGGCGAAGGAAGATGAATGATTTTGTTTATGGCAATATAGCAATTGAACGGAAGCTAGAAACGCAAAGACAGCTCGATTGGTGGGAAGAAGCAGGAGAAAGATTGACGAACAACCAATAACAATTAATGTTGAAGTTAAGTAAGAACAAGAATAAGTAATACACAATCCATCAAAACAGACTGACTTTATGTAAAAGAAAAACTGGATCAGACCTGATCATGATTTTTTTCCTGAACCAAAACACAAGCGACGGTGGGAAAAAATTAAAAGACAGAGTTTAAATGAACTCGAAATCTTTTCTTCAGCAGCTGAAGAAGAATTAACAATAGGGCTCCGAACGAGTTACTTTAATTGTTGAAAGTTTTTTTTTTTTCTAAGAAATCCATAAAAGATTCTAATTCTAATTCTTTCGTCGATGAGTTGCTTTTAGGTACTTTTTATTTTTTTAATCAGTAACATGTAGTTTTTGTTCATTATTTAAAACACAGCTACCAATTTAGTAACCTTTTGTTTAGTTCTGGTGACTTTTTGTCAAAATTTCAGACATGTCGAATCTAGTTATTTAGGTTTTAGGTTTAATAAAATAGGTTCATAAATTATTTCTGTTGATTTAGATTCGTTTCTGCTGGTTGTCGGCTATGAGCTGGATTGATTTTTTTTAATTGCTTCTTTAACTTTATTTATTATTTTCATGTTGTTTTTCCGAATTGGATCAGGTTGGCCTTACTTGTATTGCACTTTATACCAGTTGATTTTTTTTTAATTAGGTCTTTTCTTACAGTCGTTCCTCCCTAGTTTGAAACTGTCAGAAAATGTACAATCATTAAAGGTGTATACTTGGTGCTTTTAAAATCAACGATTACTTTGGTTGGCAACTGATTCTGATGGTTTGGAACTAACTAGTAGGAAACATTCTTGAGTAAGAATACACTTGCTAGTTTCATTTTTAATTTTTGGTTTGGTTCTGTAGAATTAGGTTGAGTTGGATTGTTTTTGAGTTGGTTGGGTTGAGTTGGATTTTTAATTTTTTGTTTGGGTTGGGTAGAGCTATAGTGACTTCAAATTGGGTTGGATTTAACTTTAATAAAGTTTTACGTCTTGCAAGTTGGACTTTTTGGGACTTCCAATTTTTAATTTTTTGAAGTTTTGTTGAGATTTAAATTTTTTAAATTTTAATTTTGACTTTTCATTGTTAAAGTTAAAATTTCTTTATTTAGAATATAGGTAGACTTGCTTAAATTGTGTTTGGATTTTTAAGTGTTTTGATTGGTTTTAACCTTTCTCTTTGCTGTATTGAGTTGGGTTGGGTTTTTTTTGCGTGAGCCCGACTTTATTTTGATTAAGTTTTGTTTTGAGTTGAGTCGGATACAAGCAAGACTTGTGTCCGACTTTATTTTGGTTGAGTTTTGTTTCAATTGTTCAATTTTGTTTTAATTATTTTCATTAAAACTAAAAAAAATACTCAAAACAAAACTCTATCAAAGTGAAGTCGGACACAAGCAACACAACCCAACCCAGAAAACAAGAAAAAAAAAATTAAAACCAATTAAAAATCCAACTTTGAACTGAATTGGGCTGGCTTTTAAATGTTTCGATTCTTAAGTTTATTTTTTGAGTGTTGAGGTTTTTCAGTTTTTGAGTTCTAAATCTGAATCTTTTTATTTTTTTTACTAATTGTGTTTGAATTTTATGAAGTTGTAATATTTTGGAGTCTCTCAATTTTATGCTTGGTTAAGGTCGAGTTAAATTGAGCTCAACTGCCCCTAATTACAATTGAATTGAAATTTTTTGGTAGCTTTGAATTTTTTCTAAATTTTGACGACCTAAGTTAGGGAGATTTGAGCTAAATTAACCTTGTTTGGGTTGGACTTAATTAAAATAGACTTCGATTTTTTTTTCAAATTAGAATTATTTAGTTTTGTTTTATTTCAAGCTTAAATTTTTTTTAAGTTTTTTTCTTGCACCTCCAGAAAAAAAACGCTTTTCTCTCCCTCGCTATAAAATAATATAACATTTTGAGTTACTTTTTTTGTATTCACTTCGTTATTCTTTTTACTTTTCTAAAGTCTACGAGTAATTGCAATCCTAGTCCTGGAATAAAGTCGATATCTACAAAATACTCGTCGCAATTAAATTTTCATGACCAAAGGTGCAAATGCTTCAAAGATATGAAAATAAATATAAGAGGGAAAGAAATAAAAGCAGGAAGAAATGATAACGAAGATGTTTTAATAATAAACATCACTGAGTTCATCGGAGAGAAGCTTTGCAGAAGGTGTTCGTCGCAAATAAATGGCCCTAACCAAACAAGCCGTTTCGAAGATAAAATAGGAAACGAAAATCTGTAAAATGGGAGAAGTTGTAGAAATGTTGACGGAACTCGAATTGTATAACCAAGTTGAGGCGAATGAAAAGTTGGAGAGGGTAAACTGCAAGGAAGAACTAACAACAAAAAATGATAACCATACATGAGGCAAGACCTCAAAGGCACAAACGCAAAAACACCCTGCATTTTAGAAGGACCAATTTTCGAAAGCTAAGGGAGTTCGTTAATTATTGGAAAATGTGTGATACTATCGGAATGAACGCTTTTGAAAATCATATGGCACATCAGGCCTGCCGTATACAAAGAGAAGATTCGATGAGATGATCAAGTGTCTTCTTACAAGGGTAGATTGCAAAGAAAGAAATTCAAGAGGCAGCCTGTAAGAAGGAAGGAAGTAGAGGAAAGAAAACCGTATGGCAAAATTTGAACCAAAATTCGGCAAAAGGGTTCGGCAATCTGCAGAAATACTTGAAACTGAAGATTTTACTTATTTACCCAACACCAAACGAAGGAGAATTTAAAAGTGAAGGATGATAAAACTAAAATGTTTTTACAAGTTTTTGACGACTTGCGACTTGCGATGGAATCATCAAAAGTGAAGATGGCGCTTGTTAAACAACTCAGTAAAGACAAACAGTTATGTTTTCTGTCTAGAATTTACAACTCTCGATGCCCTCGCCGAGTTTGCACAAACACACACACACGTACACTCTCGTGATTTAATTTGCGATACGCAGACGTCGAAGTGGTAACGTGTTAAAATGACCACAGGGGCACTAGACGCGCATAAATAAATGATAGTGGTCACATTGCGTAATATATTGACAGCGGTTTGTGTTTTAAAAGGCCATACATTCCCATCGAGCAGAAAGTGCGCGGAAATAAATACAATGGCGGCCGAGTGCATATTACTCTTCGCACAAGAAGTCTGGTGTTGGTCGTAAGTGAAATGTGTTTCCTTTCAATGCCACCTTTTATACCCGGTCGCTCTGAGACATGTTATGCAATTGAAGCTAACAACAGTTTTTCAAGTGCGAGTGCAGCGAACGAGGGGGACGAGGGGACGGGGGGGTTTATCAACCCATCAAACAACCACCGTGGTCACGGCGAATTCATGATGGTCAAGCTTTAATACCGCGTTGGAAAGAGGACATGCCAAATAATTATCTAGTCACGTGTGAAGTGAAGCGCGTTGCTCGGGGCTATTGCTGTACCTATCTTTTTTTTTCCTTTGCTTGTTGGTTTGTTTGTCTGTTTGTTATTCCTTGCTCACGTAGCTTGCATACCATCTTTACTGCGACAGATAAAACTATGGATGAACTTTACTGCGCGGGGTTCTTCTGCTCTTCTCGTTAAATAAAATATTTCTCCGCTTGTCATAACACTAAATTTTCCGCTGGATTATACTTCATCAAAACTGACGACGATGATGAAACTGATTAGGACAAGACAAAAGAACGAGAGCTCACTCACCGGTAAATCACTCTCGTGTCAAGTGAACCTATACGATAGGATAATAAATATCGCGCGTGATTTGCACAAGACCCTGACGGACAGGTGATAGATTGGTGTGGAAGAAAAAAAGGTTTTCTTTTTTTTTGAAAACTGCATGGCAAGCTTGAGATTTCAAATTTCATTTTGCGAAGTGGAATACAAGAATACAACCACCGGATATTAAAATATTTTAAAAGACCTTTCAAGATCTGGTGTGTTTTACGTTTTGCTACGGGGAAAAACTTTTTGAAAATTGTATGGCAAGGTTAAGACTTCAAATTTTTCTTTGCAAAGATGAATACAAGAATGCGTCCAGCGGATACTAAAGTATTTTAAAAGACCTCTCAAGCATACTCTTTTGTATTTCGTCTTGCGGAAAGTTTGCTGTGGAGGGAAAAGTTTTTGAAAATTGGTTAAAGACTTTGCAAAGTGGAATACAAGAATGCGACCAGCGTAAACTAAATTATTTCAAAAGGCGTGTCAAGTTTACACTCTTGTTTACACTTTACGTTTTGCAGAAAGTTTGTTGTGGAAGGAAAAAGTTTTTGAAAATTGATTGGCGAAGTTAAGACTTCCTTTGCAAAGTGGAATACAACAATGCGACCAAAGGATAGTAAATTATTTTAAAAGGCCACTCAAGAAAACTCTTTTGTATTTCGTCTTACAGAGAGTTTACTGTGGAGGGAAGAGTTTTTGAAAATTGAATATGGCATGGTTAAAGACTTTGCAAAGCGGAGTACAAGAATGCGACCAGCGGATACTAAATTATTTCAAAAGGCCTCTTGTTTACACTTCACGTTATGCAGAAAGGTTGTTGTGGAAGGAAATTTTTTTTGAAAATTGATTGGCAAAGTTAAGGCTTCAAATATTCCTTTACAAAGTGGAATACAAGAATGCGACCAAAGGATAGTAAATTATTTTAAAAGGCCACTCAAGAAAACTCTTTTGTATTTCGTCTTACAGAGAGTTTATTGTGGAGGGAAGAGTTTTTGAAAATTGAATATGGCAAGGTTAAAGACTTTGCAAAGCGAAGTACAAGAATGCGACCAGCGGATACTAAGTTATTTCAAAAGGCCTCTTGTTTACACTTCACGTTATGCAGAAAGGTTGTTGTGGAAGGAAATTTTTTTTTGAAAATTGATTGGCAAAGTTAAGACTTCAAATATTCCTTTGCGAAGTGGAATACAAGAATGCGACCAGCGGATAGTAAATGATTTTAAAAGGTCTCTCAAGATTACCCTCTTGTAATTCGTTTTGCAGAAATAAAACGGAGTCTCACGTGAATGCTCCTCGTGTGTGCACCGCGCGCACTTGTTTTTTTATTTTTCTGTAATACACGCGAATTACCGACTCACTTTATTGCGCGATGTCATTACCGCTGTATAAGAAAGTACGCTTTAAATTACTACCTTGTTACGTACGTCGTTTTTTTTTCTTGTGCTTTGGCGTTTCTCTTATTCACTTTTGCTTTCGGGAAAATAACACCTTGCCTGCTGCGATGGAGTCATTCCGAGTTATACTAATCGAAAACTGCAGGCCGCCGTCCATGGTATTATTGGATCTTGCTCGGAATAAAATATTATTATTATTATTATGAGAAACGAATTAATAATTAAATTATTATCGCCTATGTGTTTAATTTGGATCGCGCTTCATTTGCCCGAATGTTTCGCGGTGAGGGGGGTGGGGGGAACGAATAAATTATTATAGTGATTGACAGTTTTGTTTTGTTTTGCCAAATTGAATAACGTTGTTTAGGATAATCGCTGTGTCCCTACGCAAATTGTTTTGCAATTAATTATGCGGCAGTTCAGATCTGTGCTGGATTATGTAGAAGGAATATTTCAATTTGGAATTTAATTGAATAGGGAAGCCATTACTAAAACGAATTGGTAAATATTGGCTATTTCGATAGTATTTATTGGTCACTCGACTTTGCATTTTTTTTCCCCATTAATTAACAGGGCTGGTTATATTTTTATTTTATATTTGAATTGACTTTTTTTTTTGCTTAAAATCGCATCACCTTTCGTATGTAAAACTTGTCGCTGAGCTAATGAAAATCACCCTGTATCAATAACGTTAAATTGATTTTTTTTTAACTTGTAACAGTTTGTCGCTTTATTTCACTTTCTTTCATTTTATTTTATTTTTTATCATCTTACCTCTTTTCTTGACTCGTTTTGATTTTGTTTCCTGTCTGAGTTTTCAGTTTCTTTTTACAGAAGTTTTACAGAATTTCTATTTTCGTTTTATCGTTATCACCGATACTCTTTTGTTTAAGTTTTTGTTTCCTCATTTGACTTTATCTTATAATAATCAATGGATCGAATATTGTTTTTTTTTTCTTCTAATCGACTACATTTGCTGTTTTTATTTTTTAACCATCAATTCATCAACTTTTGTTTGTTTTTATTTGACACGATTTAATTTTCTAATTATTTAATTATTATTTAATTTAATTGATCGTCTTTTGTATTGTCATTTTTTTCGTTTACATGATTTCAGATTTTTTTACACTTTCATCTTGTCCTGTCGATTGATCGCCATTTCTCTTTTCTCTTCGGATTAAAATATGGAGTAAAAGAATCTCAAATCGCGTAAAAATAATCATCGAATCATCTGATTTAACTTTATTTCCCTCTTCCTTTAATATCTACATATTTTTCTTTAATGTGACAATTATCGCCATCTTTTATTTTTTTCATTCTTTAGTTGACTTTATTATATTTAATTTTTAATATAATCAGTTGATCGACCTTTATTTTCTCTTTTAATCTTTCATTTGTTTGTATTGATTATCTTATATTTTTTTTAAATTTCTTATTTAAATTGATTTCATTTGCAATGATTTTTTTTCAAATTTTTTAATTGCCGGTTGATCGTCTTTTGTTTTTCGTTTACTCCATGTAAGCTCATTTTATTTTAGACAACTTTTTTTATTCCATTAATCAGTTCGATTCTCTTCGTATTTTTTTTTTTAATCCGTCAGTGCACTTGATTCGATTTGACTCGCTTTACAGAATTTTTGTTTTATCTTTATCTTTATCTCCATCGTCCGATCGTCTTTTGTTTTCGTTTTTATTTCCTTATCTGGCTTTATTTTATTATCAATTGATCGGCCTTAGTTTTTTTTTCTGTAAATCCATTACATTTGTATTGTTCTTATTGTTTTGACGATCAAGTTATCATCTCTTATTTTTTTCTATTGTTTGATTTTATTTGACACTATCTTACTTTTTTTTTAATCATCAATTGATCGGCTTTTGTTTTGTTTTCGTTTATGCGGAGATGAGATTATTTTTTTTTTTTTATTTGACTTTAGTTTCCTTTCCTTTTCGTAATTATTTTTCTGTAACATGCCAAAAGTCCTAACCTTTTCGTCGCCCTTTATTTTTTTCATTCTTCAGTCGAGTTTATTTTATTTAATTTTTAATATAATCAGCTTTTTGTTTTCTCTCTTAATCGATTTCATTCGTTTTCACTGATTATCTTGTCTTCCCTTTATTTCTTATTTAATTTGATTTTATTTGCAATGATTAAAAAAAAAATTAATTGCCAATTGATCGTCTTTTGTTTTTCGTTTACTCGATGCAATCAGTTTGAATCAGTTTGTATTTTTTTTCTTAATCCGTCAGTGCACTTGATTCGATTTGACTTCGCTTTACGGAATTTTTGTTAGGTGTGCACAATGAAAAACGTTGAAAAAAAAATGAAGAAGATATGATTAAATACGAAAGTAAAATGGAGAAAAAGGAACGACAAACAAATCAGAGGATATATTGAAGTAAAAGCAATCATCGTTTCATTTCATGAAAAAAAAAATAATATTTTAATTATTCAAGAGATTATAGACCACGATGGGTTCTTCTGATTTCAACGGTTTTGGTACCTCGACGCGGATTTTGGTCCTTCGACCTGGCTTCTCTTTATTAAGATAACGAAGGGATGGGAATAGAGGGCAAAATTTTTTTGGTCCTTCGACTTGGCTTTTCTTGTTACGCAGGGCGACGAAGTGGAGTGGAGATTTTTTTGACCTGGCCGTAAAAATGTTTAGTTTGCAATCAGTTGTCGATGTCATAGAAAGTAATTAGTAATTTCTTCTTCCTTCTCTCCCCGAAAAAAGATTATTTCCGTGCTATAGTTATTTCAGAATCAATTTATCGTCGGTTCTGCAGCAAGGAGCACACCATCACTTTTTCGACTTGAAAAAATTCAGTCAGTTTGTGTGTTCCTGTGTTGTTTGTGCACACCGAACCGAAACGGAAACATCTGCGAAATTATATACATCGAGAGCGAAGTCGAATCGTTTTCATTCTCGTTTTGCGTACGCGTCGGTTTTACTTTTCAATTAAACGGCGGCGCGTACTTTTACTTCGGTATGACAGAATAATCAGATGGAATGTCGGCGTGGACGGAATTAAAAGGAGTTGCTTCTTCTTTAAACCGCCATAAAATAGAGTGAGTGTAAAAATCCGTTTTAGAATGGAACGGTTAGAAGTAGGTATCTGTAGCATCCTTGATGGCCATCAATTATGGTAATAACGTGGAATCTAAAGTTGGCAATCTGTTTTTCCACGTACGAAATCGAATGCGATTTCAATTTCAAGCCTTGTTAATTTTGTGCACCTGTCTAGGATCATTATACTCGTATTATTTACGTTTATACCATTACGTAATGCTTAGAATTTGTAGTAATGCAGAAACTACTAAAGCAGTAAACTGAAATAGATTGAAATTTTATATGAGTTTAACCGTTGAATGTTGATGTTTAACGTTCCTTCATGTCTCAAGAGAATTGCACTGTTAAACTTGAGATATCCTGAGGACGTGGAGGCATGATTTAAAGAACGCGAGCCTTTCAAAGAAGAACATGCTCAGCCTGGCCAAGTCATTCGTATCTGCATGGGATTATATTAATTCTATTCGTATGTATATCCCAATATAATCTATCGATTTTCCGTTGGTACATTGATCAATGTGTCAACTGACAGATCTGCTCACAGATAAAGCAAACTGACACTGATATCAAGTGGAATAAGATAAGTGAGATCTCATCGAAACGTCGACGTTTCTATTAACCATCATCTATCCATCCACGTAGTTCCGGAGAACCTATTTATAATGGTCCTTCGAGCCTTGTCGAATGACCCGAACACAAACAAGGCAAACTATAATAACGAACGCATGCCATTTTTCTTCCATACGTTGTGAATACGCTTGCGTGTCTTATATTGTTATTAAAACAGTGTAACGGTGTGAGAAAAAAATATTCCCGGAAACTGGAAGACGCACGCAGTCTTCCTCAACTCCGTTATCTAAATTCGCATAATTTTTTTTCTTCCTCTTGAAAATTAGCAATTCTTAATGCCTGTGCAGTTATACGTATTTACAACGCAAGTACGTATAGGCAGAGGTGAGCAGGCCATGCATTTATTCGTAATAAACTATGAGATTTGCAAAAGCATGAAATTACGTGCAACGTACTTAATAATACGTAATTATAAGCCGAGTTGTATACTTAATGAAATGAATTGTATCGGTTTTATTTTGTATCTGGCGGTAATTAATTACATCCATCTTCATTTGTGAAGCAAATGGATGTTCTCGGCGAGCACACACACACACACACACACACACACGCACTTCCAATTCAAACCTACCGCTCGTTCTTCACTCTTCTAACCGATTTTCATTTCGCCAAATTATCTATCTTCGTGATTAATTAGATCATGCAACTTAACTGTAATCTTAGGCAATCATTCATACGGTATTGCTGCAATTAGGGACAGTCTCTGGTTATTAACGTCGCTTTTTAATTGCGAACCTTGGATATTCTACTGTTACTTCTTTGGTTTTATGCATGAAACGAGTTCAAGCGTTAATTTGATGAAGCACGTTTGGTTGTAGTTATTTTTCGAAACGAGGGAAACATGATCGAACGTGACAATCATTTGTCTACTAACTTTAATTTGTAAGAGATAATTAATCGTAAATAAATTGACAGCTCCGAAAAGTGAGCAGAACGAAGTTTTTCCACATCTAAAATAATGTGGTATTTTCACGACTACGCCACTGGATACTTTAGTCATTTTAACCGGCTGTTAGGAATACACGATTTAGGCCCAGTTTTACAATGACAGTTTAACTTTGAGCTGAAGCTTAAATCCTTTACAACTATTGTTGAAATAATCGTTGCTAAGGGTTTAAACCTCAGCTCAAAGTTGATCTGCAATTTTAAAACTGGACCTAAGTCCCAGTCTTTTCACCTCCTAATAAAATTATCTGCTAGGTAATATCCTTGGAAACCATTGTGTTGATTCCTAGGATCTTATCTAGGAGATCAATTTATCTGGAGCTGGAAAAATCGGGCCTAATTTAATTAATTCTTGTTGATTTGATCTCTGTCCATATCAGCTATTTCTGTCCTGAGTATCAAAATATAGCGCTTACCGTCTCTTGATAAGGCTGTTTTATTTTCCAACTCTGTCTTCATCGTATGAAAATCTGAATGAAACACTTTTGAACAAAAGCATCTCGTTCAAAGACTTCACTAAAAAAAAGTTGTAAAACAATTGAAAATCTCGAAGTTACTCTGTGATGGTACTATAAAATCGAGCAGGAGAGATCCTGAAACTTTCCTAATTCAAGTTGCTTCGTAAAAATGCAAATAAAGCAGTTATCCGTTGTAGCGGCTTCGCGTGAACGCCCTGTATGTTCAAATGATTTTTTTGTCCTTAAAATTGCGTTGGCTTTCGTATGGCAAAGCTTGTCGGTGAGCTAATAAATCACCCTGTACTTACTAGTAATGTTAAATTTAAATCTATCTTGTAACAGTTTATTTTATTTCGCTTTATTATATTTTTTTAATAATAATTAATTTAATTTTAGTTAATAAAACGATTCTTCTTGATTCGATTTGCTTTGTTTATTTATTATCTGTTTGTTTCTTTCTTTCTCTTCTTTTTTTCCTCTCGCTTAATTCGTCAGTGTTCTTGATTCTATTTGACTTAGTTTTGCAGAATTTTTATCACCGATCGTCTTTTGTTTTTATTTCTTGCTTTGACTTTACTTTATAATCAATTGATCGATTTTTATTTATTTCTTTTTCTTTAAATCGTTTACATTTGTTTTTTTTAATCATCAATTTATCAACTTTAGTTTTATTTTATTTAACACGTTTTTATTTTTTGATTTTCAGTTGATCGTCGTTTGTTTAGTATTTTTTTTTCGTTTATGTTTAGAGTTCCCTTTTCTCTGTGGATTAAAATGTGGAATAAAATAATCTCAAATCGTATAAAAGTAATCATCAAACCATTTGATTTGACTTTATTTTCCTTTTCCTTTAATATTTATATATTTCTCTTTAATATGATAAAAATCCTAACTTTATCGCCATCTTTTATTTTTATTTTTTCATTCTTCATTTGAGTTTATTTTCTTTTAATGGTTTTTTTGATCGCATTTGATTTTATTAGAAATGATTTTTCTTTTGTTTTTTAATTGTCAATTGATCGTCTTTTGTTTATTTTACTTTCGCTCGATGGAGGCTTACTTTATTTTACATTTTGCTTTTTCTTGATTCCATTAAGCAGTTTTGTTCTCTTCGTATTTTTTTTCTTAATCCGTTGGCCTTACAGGATTTTTGTTTTAATTTTATCTTCATCACCGATCGTCTTCTGTTTTCATTTTTATTTCCTTATTTGACTTTATTTTAATTTACAATAAACACTATTATTATTAAACACTTTTATTATAATCTATTGATTGACCTTTGTTTTCTTTTTTCTTTTAATCGTACGTTAATACGTTTATTCCGTTTTTATTTTTTTTTGAATATCGACTTATCATATTTTGCTTTTTCTTTTGTTTGATTTTATTTGACGCGATTTTACTTTTTTTTTAATTATCAAGTGAATCGCCTTTTGTTTTGTTTTTGTTTTCGTTTACGCGATTCAGGATAATATTACACTTTAATCGTGTCGATTTTTCTTTTTCTTTTTGATTTGACTTCAGTTTCCTTTTCCTTAATGTAATTATTTTTCTTTAACTTGACAAGTCCTAACTTTATCGCCATCTTTAATTTTTTACATTCATCATTTGAGTTTATTTTATTTAATTTTTAACAGAATCGGTTGTTCGACCTTTTAATCGATTTGATCTATTTTGTTTTTATTTTTTAACTATCAATTGATTATTTCGTTCTTTGTTTTTTTTTTCTTTTATTTGATTTTTTCTATTTTTATTTTCAATTATCAAGCGATCGTCTTTTGTTTGTTTTTCTTTTTCTTATTTAAGTTAAGATTTTATTTCACATTTTGATTTCGTCTATTGATCACCGGTTTTGTTTTTTTTTCTTTCTCTTTTATTCGACTGGACTATATTTTATTTTGTAATTATTATCTAATCGTTTTTCTTTAATGTTTACAGATTTGCAATCTTTGGTCGTCGTAAAAAACGTCAGTGTTTATATCGATTTGACGTAGTGAATTTCACACAGTTTTTATTTTCGCCCCATCTTCGTGAACGATCGTCTTTTCTTCTTTTGTTTTTGTTGTTATTCGATGTGTTGACTGTATTTTAGGAGCATTTCTATTTTGAAAATCAATTGATCGCCTCTTTTTTCTTTTATTCGAATTGACTCTATTTGATTTAATTAGTATGTGAATGACGGCAATTTAAAAGCAATTGAATCTGAATTAGTGTCTACTTCTTGAAGTTATTAGAGCTATTATAGTACTGCTGTGTATACCACCTGATCATTTTCAATCCGGAACTTAGTCGGAGGTTAGCATGACTACCCTCGAACATGGAAGATTACTACGAATACCCTTGATAATGACATCTTTAATTAAAATCATATTAAAAAACATCAAAATTATTAATTATCAAGGGTAATCGTACTAACCTTACGTATTCCGGATTGAAAATGATCACCCAGTACAATAAGAAATTTAATTAACACAGAACTGCCAATTAAAGCTGATGTTACGTTATATTTTTGATTTTGGTGCTAAGTTAGTGTTAGATTTAGTTAAGTTAGGAAAAAATAGCGTCCCGTTATCTATGTTCGTCACTGTACGATGTTTAATTGAAATGTATTTAACATTGTAAATGTTTTACTTTTTTTTTGTTTTTAAAAATAAGCAATTCAGATAGGCTTCCACTAAACAAGAATTTATAACTCCGATCCCTTAAAATAGGTTCATCGACTGTCCCCGCTCCGCCAACGCAATCCCCAGAGGTTCACCGACCCCTTTCAAGTCTTCATCCACCCCGTTGGGAACCCCTAACCTATAAATAACATAACGGCGTATTCATCTCTTTAAATCGTGTAATAACTGATTCAGTTCAAGGCATTTTACGCGCGTTATACGGCGGATAATTAATCAAATTTATGTAAATTGTGCTTTACGTCGTCGTATACGTTGTTTATTGTAGTATTAACGGTCAGTATTAAACTATCCGTATTAGTGTGTAATAAAGCTTAAGACCTGGTAGAAATATACCGGGTGCGCCATCGCAAGTACGACGCTTTCGAGAAGTATCCTTTCGCATCGCAACAAAATAGACCGAAAGTGAATAGTGCTTAAGACCACCGGTGACCATTGTGGTAAATGGATACTTTTCGAAGGTATCGTACGCACAATTCATTTTAATAATGACCGTTGTACATACTTAGAGTGGCGTATCCTGTGTAGCAATTGGTAATAATGATATATACTTGCATGCTGCTGTAACAAGTACAACAGCGCGCGATGTATCAAACTGATGTTATTATCAAGAGGACTTGATGCAGTTAATTTAGCGGTAGATAGTGTAAGCGTGACAGGTGCAAGCAATCGCTAATCAGCTGCGATGTTCGCACATATAATCGAATATTTCGCCGAGGATAAAAAGGGTTGCATGATGGCGAGGCATTTGCCGGAATGGTAATCTAATAGACCTCGTTCCAGGAACGTCGACATCTGATCTGCGCTCCGGGCGTTTAAAGCAGGAGTCGTCCTCCCGGACTGGCCTCCTCCTCGTCCTCCTTCTCTCTCTATGCTGAAGACCCATAATCAAAGACACCGACCATTTACTACTTCTATTTGAACCAACGCAGGCAGGCGGCAGTTAACATCCGCAATTGCAAATCTACGTTGTCCCGTTTGTGTTTGAGTTTTTGTTTGCACGGTTGACAGGTCTGAGAAATGCAATCAATCCCACCGTCCGTCCCTGCCTCACCATCTCACAATTAACGAGATTAATGATGATGTAGGTAGAGTTTCCCTTGCGGCGGCTTTTTCGCTTTACGCAATAAAGTGTGGTGTCGGAATCATACGTATACGTACTCGTATACTGAAAATCATCAATTATTGAACTCCTGCGATCACGTACTCTAGAAAGTAAGATCATGATGATGAGCTTTCAGGAAAAATCACATATCTCGCTGCTCTCTACAGTATGAAGTATTATATGCGGTTGCGCGCCTTCTTCCACATACAAGCATAACTTTCCTTGTTGTTTATGGTTTCAGTTGTAAACGTGGTTTTCCAAAATCACGAACTCTCCATATCGTATACTTAATACACGCGGAAGCAATACTTATGCAGTTCAGTCGTACTCATTTATATATGCAATTACCGTGTTGGTTTTGGTTGATTAACGTTAATGATGTCTGGGGATATCACGTTTAGTAATTTTGTTGTTTACTTAAGGAAGACCGCGCGCTTTTCTTCTTTTTTACGTATATTTACCTACCTATTCTGTTCATTAGCAACATTGGGTGCGTATACTACTTAATACCTCTAATTAATATGTATGAAGATTACAACACTAATTACATGGATGGGATGCATCAATAGTTTCGGATCAGTACAATGTAAACTTTCTCACGCATTACGTAATAATCTACCGCGATAACGGCTTCTGCTTTGATAATCTGCATACTTACTTACTTACTTATAGGTGTATACGTATTAGTATGCAACATGAAGTAGTCAATAATTATTGTTCCGGTGCCTGCATTCCTTTTTGTTGAAAAGCAAGTTTGTAAAGAGGTTCTCACATTCAATATACGTAACACTTTTATCCATATTTATAAGTTTATTAATATGTGCGGATTTGCATATTCATATTACAAGGTCAGCATTACTGTATATTGTCTTACAAAATAAATAACTGTTGTACTTACGTACACGATCCCATAAACATTACTCGTAAAAACTCACGGCGGCGGCGGCGGCCACCAGTTTAATTGATTGAATTAATAAATACACCGAGGAGGTGTTATTATTCAATTAAAATCCTAATCAATTCCCCCCACTCCACCCCACCCCCACCACCACCACCACGAAGCGATAATTAACAAATATGACTAATACGCCAGGGGTTATTGGAATTGCAAATGGTACGTGCTCTTAACTACAGTTGTAACTTATATTTAATTATACAGCTTATAAGGACTTTGAGATCTTAAACATCATCTCATTTGCCGTCATTAAAATTTTCAAATAAAAATCCAAGGGTGTATGGGAGTCGAGCCGAATGTAAATTGTACACACAACAGCATGCCATTTCTGTAATATGTAATTATACAGTGTGTAATGAAGTCGGGGTTTTAAAATCCAGCGGTCGTTAAAAGTCGTTCGAATGAAAATATGCGATGCGCATCTCGGAATCTTTTTTTGAGGTGCACTTAAATACGGTAATTTTTAGGTTATGTAATTTTACGAGGGTAGGTTTTAAAGATGCGCGGGTATTAAAACTTACTAATAAAAGTATGAGTCGGGTTGGCTGGAATGACTTCCGTTCCGGAAGAAGCAACAACCACTTTTTCCAACCTTGAATCTAAAAAATTACGATTTGTATTTTTTAATTTCTTTGTTTCTCTCCTCGTCATTTACGATAAGCTCAAAATCTCTTCTCTTAGATATGGATACGTCAAGTTACAATTTGCGCTATATAGTTTGAATTCAATGCGCTTGCTTTCAGAGTTTGAGTAATTATTTCTGCGCCACCCTGTAGAATAATTTGGTCATATAATGCCATTCAATTTTATATATTCATGTAAAATCTATTCTGTTGTTTGTAATCGATTATTATTACGTAATGTACTATGAGAAAGTAAGAAATAATTTATTTAAAAAAAAGATATATATGATAGATTAACGTGATATAAAGACCTTTTTATTATTCAGGGTCTCCACTCGCCGGGAAAACCTGAAAAATCGTGAAATTGAATGTAAAGGTTCACAATGTCACAAGAAAGTCAAGGCATTTGCTTGTTTTTTTTTTATGCAAAAGTTAGTTAAATTAATTGGAAAATCGTTTTAAAT
This sequence comes from Prosopocoilus inquinatus, assembly GCA_036172665.1. NCBI lineage: Eukaryota > Metazoa > Arthropoda > Insecta > Coleoptera > Lucanidae > Prosopocoilus > Prosopocoilus inquinatus. Next base: position 6,473,153 of record CM069871.1, on the reverse strand, counting down.
ATTAAAAAAAGTTTGTAAAAAATGATTACGTTTATTGGGCGTCTTCAATATAGGCAACCGTACAAGCGTCTGTGTTTAATGATTTGCCTATATGAAGACCTTTTGTTTTATTTTTTTTTTTTAACTAATTTGTAATTTTTTTATCATTTGTAAAGGCAATTCAACAATTTTCTCCATAATACACGTGATGAATAAATATATTTACAATGTGTTCTGATTGAGTTTATAAGAAGGAAAACCATATTTTTAATTTTTATTAAAACTATATCCAAGAAAAATTTTTTTTAGCTTGATTTATATCGTACATATCTCCAATTAAACAGCAACCTTAATACAGGGTATTCTTAAAATAGAGACGTCGCAATTTTACGTCGCCGCTCCTTGTAATCGATTTCAAATATTTTCACATTATTAGTTAAGAGTTCCTTGAAAACAATTTATTTTAAACGCCTCCGGAAATAGAAGTCTGAAACTGTTAAGTCCTTGACGGTCACAAAACTCATTTGTTTTTGTCAATTCGGGGACATGAGTTTACAAAAAGAGGATAAAAAAAATTATTATAGATGTCAAACCAATTATTTTATTTTTTTATTAGTAACGAACAAGTCTGTAATTACAAAAAATAAACTTCACCAGGATTCTTGTCCGACACTTGTCCGACACACCAATCTCGTATTGTTCTAACTAAATCGCAAATTTGGAGATAATTGGATAGATAAAAGTAGTTCACGAAGGGATGCCTGACTTAACGATTTGAGATTAGATTATTATTGAGAAATATTAAAAAAATCGAGAAAACTTAATATCTTAAGAACTGCTTAGCAGTTAAGCAGTTACATTGAGCTAGCACGACGTGACCTTGAAGATTATAGTAAGTTATACGAATTTATTAAAATGTTGATTTAGTTTTTTTTGTTTCGATTTTAAGGATACTCTGTATGTATTAAGATTGAAGTTCAAATCACAGATAGCAAAAAATGTATGCCTTTGATATTTTTTTATTTTTTTATAAAATTAAAAAACTTTTTTTCTCTCAATCCGGGGTTGTACTGTATATACAGGGAAGGGCAATAGTATGGAACCGACTTAATATTTCGAGAACTGTTTGACGTATCTACTTGAAATTTGGTATGTGATTTAGAGTCAATAAAACCTATATTACCAATTTGTTTCAATTGTTTATCTGCTCTTGTTTCTGAGATTCAACGCCTACTTGATTTTTTTTAAATGACAAACTGCTGATTTCTTTCCTTTATTTAATAGCTCGTTTAATTCCCTAAATGACCACATAAAAATATTTATCTGTTGCATAAGAAAATTTTCGAGAAAATGACGTTTGATGAAAAGTTAAGAAAAATGGTTTATTGTTTGATATTCGACAAAAATTCTAGTTTTAACAAAAAAACGGTAAAACCACAAGATTATGGGCTGTTTTTAAGATAGAACTAAAGAAAATTTTAATTGAAATTGCCTTAAAAACATAAAAACAAGTACTAAATATCAGCGTAAACCATTTTTTCTAACTTCTTCATTCAAACATTATTTTCTAGAAATTTTCTTATGCAATAGATAAATATTTTTATGTGGTCCTGTAAAGAATTAAACGATTTATTAAATAGAGGAAAAAATCAGCAGGTTGTCATTGAAGAAAAATCAAGTAGGCACTGGATCTCAGAAGTAAGAGCAGATAAACAATTGAAACAAATTTGATAATGTAGGTCCTATTGACTCTGAATCACATACCAAATTTCAAATAGATACGTCAAACAGTTTTCGGAATATTAAGTCGGTTTCATACTTTTGCCCTACCCTGTATATAAGAATAACTAATTTTGTATTGTTGTTGTATAGTCGCGATCAATAGTGTAAGTTTTTTTTTGGTGGAAAGTCAAGGAAAACCTGGAAAAGTCGGGGTGTGTTTCAATGAAACTGGAAAGTGGAAACCGGTTTCTAAAGTTCACGATTTTGTTTGATGTTGCCTGCGCCTAGAAGCAGGAAAAAATAAATTCGGTTTCAGTGACGTTTTGAAATTAGGAACCTCTGTACGCCTACTAAAAAGTAAAAAAAAAAATAAATATTTTTTTGAAATTTAAAGAAAAACGGAAAATTGTTTCGCATATTAAAAATCATAACCTCAGTGAATCGTACTACCAGTTTTTTGCACCTTTAATATAGGCAACCGCATAAACGTCTGTGCTCGTCGGGTTGCCTACACCAAGGCTTCCTTTTTTTTTGTAGAAATTTTATTTATTTTTTTTATTGTATTTTAAACAAACAGGCACATTATTGAATTTTTTGTTTATAATTCTTAAACGCATTTCAATAATTTTTTATTACATTATTATACGCGGGACTTAAAAAAAAATAAATTATCAATTCTTGTACCCCTGTTATTTCTATTCTAAAATTTTGCAGCATAGCACAAACTTATTGCTTCCGTATTTTTCATTTCGTTGTACTGATATGCTTAATAAATATGATTATTACAATTATTATTATTAACATTAAATCTGCACAGTTTAAGAAGTTGTACAGTCGCAGTCAATTGCGAGTTTGTCATTATTTTTGACTCAAAGTCAGGGAAAATCAAGGGAATGTTGTAATGAAAAGAAAACGGAAACTCTGTTATTGAAGCAAAATTCATGACATTTTTGTACTGCAACAAAATATGATTTACAGAACGCATGACTAGCACAAAACGTGTGTATTAAATATTACAAAGTATCAGAAATGAAAGTAGTTGCATTCTTCAATTTGTATTTTTTTTCCACGCGGCGTTCCGAACGAGTTTACCGCACTTTGCTTCGTTAATTGAGAAGCCCTGTACACACACACATTCACGTGATTATTAAGGTTTTTTTTTTTTCGTTTTTTCCCCGCATCTCGCATAAATCGCTACCACATTTAAATTGCCCACTCTTTATATAAGTACCGTTATAACTTAAATTCCGAAACGCTCCTCCTCGTGTAACCAGTTATTATCGTCGTCTTTTTTGATTTTAGCAATCGCCCGTTACTTACTCGTTGCTGCAGTTGCACCGGATTTTAAAAGTAATTAATGTCGCGTCATGTGGTTATAAAGTTATAAACTCTGCGAAGTCGATTACTTAAAATCTGTTGTGGCAAGTTCAAAAAATTTGTTTCATCCAAAAAAGAAGACAAAATAATTATAAGAAATGATTGTTGTTCCGTTATACTATGATGTAGGTATACTTATAATAGTAGTGGTCACAGTAAAGAATCAATAGGTAGTAACGCGAGCGTTCGGAACGTGCACGCAACTGCCAGAAATATTTTAATAATGTTATCTCATGCTGAAGGATTAAGCACCGTTGGCTCTCGCGCATTTATCTTTGAACCCCTGTTTTAGCTGTCGCTCTCGCAATTGATCTCGCGCTTTCGTACACCTATCGTGTGCTCTTGTGGCGTTACCTAATATATCGTTCACCGTGCTTGTGGTATATCTAGATAAGTTAAGTTGACGATGTGTAATTACCGTTTGGTTCTTTTCCAGGTGAGTTTGCTTTCTACAACCCACGGCCGCTTAACTGCCGCTTTGCGGCGAGAAGATTAATGCGAAAATTTTAAATTATAATTCGAATCCAGTTAACTAGAGTAAGTAGCGTCCAGTATAAATTGATGTTAGTAGTTCCTGTACAAGCGCAGAATGAAAATAGGCAGTATAGCCATCACGGCCTTTGCCGTTACTCGTTATGTATTCACCTACGGTATTTGGTGCAAGTATGGTTCGGCATAAAGTATTCATTCTTCAATGAGATTGGGTAACAGAAACGGCAGGTCGTACATCAAGTCGCTAGCTCATTTGTACTTGCATACAACATGCCGGTGGGGAGGTATCGTAGGAGGTCGATGTTGTTGTTGTTTTTAGAACGTAGCTAATTAACATTTTACGGTCTTGTCCACCCGATTCCGCGTGAGCACTACTGTACATGTGGTACACGCTTTCCTTAACTTTACAATCTTAAGTCTCCTAAGTCTAATTTAAATGAGACAACCTACGCACAAACGATCGCGTGCTTCTACGCGTATTAATTATTCAAGAATTCCTAGCGGAATAAAAAAGGCACTGACACACCGCACCGTTATGCCGTGGTTTACAATCTTGTATATACAGATAGTGTTCGTGCTATAAGGACGGAGGAGATTATTACACAAGAGTTGCTTGCTGCACAGAAAATCCTGCCGGACAAATGGTATTTATTCATTTGAAACGTTGCCTGCCTGCCTTTGCGAGCCTTACCAATCGTAAATTCCCGCCGATCAAATCCTGAGATAAAACATCTCTTCATTTATCTTTTACTTATGATGAAGTCTTGTCGCCTAGACCAAGAAACTTTCGTATTCAGGAGTTTTGTGCGCTACCCCAAAAAAAGTTTTGATTTTTTGAATTGGGGAAGGACGTATCATGCAATCAGGGGAAGCGAAAGGGTAACAGACTCCAATGTGTTTAATTAATACCTAGTAAATCACACATGTGAATTAGGCATCGTCGTTAACCTTTTAGTACCACCTTACATAACGGATGTGTTCATTAATAAAGCATTAAGACGTTTGGTTTGGCGAAACTGAAGATAGATAAAACAATTTCGATAGGATAGGATGCCATTGGACATATATACGTATCTGTTCGCCGCAGGAGGTCAATAGCCATATTAGAACACGTAACAAGCAAGCACACTCGTGTAATTGTAATATTTATCTGCCCTGTTATTATCACGGCCTTGTTACCTCAGCTCGGAATACGCTAATCGTGTACGGTAAGATATACGAGAGCGGTATGGCCGGTCTGCACCAATTATATCGGAATACACGCCACCGATTTTAATTTATAATGCATTATTTACCGTATTAACATAGGATTATGGTTAAGGCGACTGTTTGCTCGCGAGAACACAGTGTTTTTATGTTTACCGATTATTACACGTGGGTATTATACTGCACTTGTTCGCAGGATTATGGTTGTCCAGGAAGTTCTCAAATAAGTAATAAGTCACGACTAACGTTTATCGTCGGTGGTTTTTCCTGCAATTCTATGTACAGGTTTCATTATTTATTTACGTGGGCGGTTGATACCCTTTTATATCAAACATTTTTAACCGTTCAAACACATTTACAAGCGTATTTAGCTCAAAAATTTAACAACTCGGTTTCTTTGGATGTGACTAATTAAATATCATTGTGTTGTTAGGTATCAAATATAAAACATTCTTTGCCATGCAGTATCAAGCACTTTCCTACACTAAAAAATGGGTGGAAATGAAAATCTATCTTTATTTGTTACATTAGATATACTTGCGTCAAAGTTTCCATATCACTTCCTTGTACCGTTCCTAGACACACTGTATCAACAGTATCTTTGAGTATTTGTTTGAATAAATTAAATTTCTACCAAGCGAATTCGAATATAGGGTGAATGTAATAGTTGCGCAAATATACTGCGTTAGTACATGCCGAAATGACGCTGCAAAATGTGGCGTATTTTAGTTTTCGAAAAAATATAGAAAATTCGGATCTAAAACACTTTTGTATAAGACGTTATTGAACCCCCTCATCTATTGTCAGTTCAAATATTAAATTCAACTCGTACGTTATGCCCCCCCCCCCTAATAACGAAACAATAATACACTGTTAAAATAAATATGTAAATTGTACAACGAAAATTTTCCTTGTATTTATTTGTATTTATTAAATCTGATCGTTCTAGATCATTAACACTTACAATAAATACATTGCATCGCACTGTTATACAATTTTCTGCCTTATTGTTACTAAGCTTTTTAAATGAAACGCTGTTAATTTCCTGTGCATAATATAAAACACGCAAAATAAATACCTTACGCCAACAGCAAACTTTATATGTAATAGTTAATGTACGGCCTCGTATATCGACGAGTACAGGGAATAAGTAATGTAAAGAAATAATCTACGAAGCATGTTTCATATTCTGTAATGTATGACGCGAAGCGGTCGTATTTATACCGCGGCCGAGATCTTACGTTACCCGAGGTACTAAACAAGCTCGTCCGCGAATAAATTGGTGCGTCAGTATTAATTCATTTGATTATCTCATTTGAATCAATTAGCGGTCATTACCGAGCCGACCAATAAATCTGCGGATCTATGTACCGTTCGCGAAAAGAGATACGTACCCATTAGATACGAAAAGTAAAAAGCTCAAACATTCGAACGTAACTTTCAGATGGAACTAATTAATTTACGGTTAACTTACGTCGAGGTTCTTCACATACGAGCGAACTTATTTAATTTAATTTCAGAACACGTATCATAACCCTATGTTGGCGTGATTTGCGGCATCCAGTAGCCACTATAATAGGTTCATTATCGGCAGTTTTCCCGTAACCGAACGATGCTTTATGGCGCTTTGCTGTCCGAGATGTTTTTGAATAGAGCTCGAAAAGGAATCGGGAAGTTAACTTAAGTAAAGTATCCGATTCAACAGTCTGTGTAACTTTTATGATCGTCCGCGGACTGAAAACTAGTTCGTAATGTGTTCTTTTTTTTTGCTCCGGTGTATAAGGAAAAGTTATATACGATATGATCAATCCCGGCCGGCCGCGTGTTCTATCTACTACACCGACTCATTCAGACGCAAATAAAACTTGAATCGATAAATAAATATGGTACTTAAATGCGTCCGTTTTTTTCTTAATTACACGTATGCGCTTTTGCTAAAAAATTCCGATTTTATCTGGGTAATTACAGTTCAAGTTCATGCACACCGTGCGACCTATAATTCCCATGCGTTCGCCTGGAATTATACGAGTTTCGCAAAAAAAATAGTCACATAAATTATGTGTGTCGTTCCAAATAGGTCGATTATAACTTGTGCTTTCGTTCTTACGATTTTATCCACAGCTACTTATAAATAGGGTTTACCAACAGGATAAAGATCAATCGCATCCTGGACTCCATGGTGTCTGTTGCGAAAATCCAATTCTCCCTCATTTTTCTCATAAGTCGTACAATTCCACGAATAATTTGAGGGAAAATATCTAATGGAGTTCTCGATAGCTAACCAATATTGCCGTTTCTCGAAATAAGGTGATCAGAAAAATGTCTTTGCCATAAAACGAATCTTTGGCGACCTGTGTGGCAGGTTGCACCATCCTACTGTCTAAGGGGGTCCTTCTAATCGGATTTGCAAGTTACAAAATGGTATGTTCCTGTTACCGAGCACGTACATGACGTTGCATCCTGCTTACAACCGAACGTTGGCGAGATTATAGCCTGTTACCACGTTGCTGAGGAGGTACTGCCGTTGCTAGGTTGCAAATTTCGTTAAAATAACGTCCCAAGTCAACACCTTCCGGTTCCAGGTCAAAAATCATCATCAAATTTCTAAAAACTACGGTCCCACCAGGTCTTTAGCCCCAAAAGCTGCACCAAACAGTAATAATTTGAGAAAGGAGAAGAATCCGTGGATTTTTCGAGGTCTGTCGAGACCCAAACTCTTCAGTTTTGTTTTTTTATAAATCCAGTAAGCCAAAAATTCAGTTTCAGCGGAAAAAATGATTTTTCTCCAAAGTTTAGATCGTTGTCTGATTGCTCTAAGGCTCAATTGGCGAAGCTTTTGAGCGAATCATGGTCAGTTGGCTTTGATTTTTGAGTCACTTCAAATTGACGAACTTTTCGGCGCTTCGGTGAATTGAACCACACAGGCAGATTGTACCATCCAGTTGAAAATAGGCACTGTCCAAGTCAACACCCTCCAGCTGAAGTCAAAAGTCGTTCGCTTTTAACAAAATATGCTCCAATCGCATCTGTAGTCCCAAAAACTGCATCAGACAATTTTTTTTTTTTTTTTGAAAAGCAGAAGCAGATCGTGGATTTCGTAGGGGTTATCGTTGGTCCAAATCCTATGGTTTTGTTTGTTTAGTTTTTGCGAAGTTTCGACTTGAACCATGTCCAGCTGGCTTTATTTTTTGAGTCTGTTGAAGTTAAGGAATTTTTTGGGGCCATTGTCGCTTCGTTGAATTGGATCGTTCAGGTATGTTGCACCATTCAGTTGAAAATAAACATTATTCAGGGCAACACCTTCCAATCGTTGGCAAAAATAGTTCGTTTTCAAAAAAGTACGGTCCAGTCGCATCTTTAGTCTCAAAAACTGCACCAGACAATATTTTTTTGGGAAAGAAGAAGCAATTCGTAGATTTCTTGAGGAAAATCGTTGATCCAAACCCTACAGCCTTATTTGTTTACAAATTAAGTAAGCCAGAAATGCATTTCAATAGAAAAAATTATTTTCCTCCAACAATTTGGGAAGGTTTTGCAAGGTATTGACCCAAATCATGTTTTTCTGGCTTTCATTTTTGAGTCAGAGGAAGTTAATGAATATTTTGACGCCACTGGTGCTTCGGTGAATTAGACCATCCAGGTAGGTTGCATCATCCACTTGAAAATAGATAATGTCCGATTCAACCAACACCCCTCGGTTCAGAGCAAAAATCCTTCATTTTCGAAAAAGTACGGTCCATTCGCCTCTTTAGCCCCAAAAACTGCACCAGAAAGTAATTTTTTGAGAAGGGGGACGCTATGCGTGGATTTTTGAGGATTGTCGTCGGCCCAAAGGCAACAATTTTGCTTGTTACAAATCAGAGTCAAAGTCAAAAATGCGTTTCAACGAAAGAGTAACGATTTTTCCCAAAATTTGGGACCATCGCTGATTGCCTTGAAGCCTAATTCGCTAATTCGAAGTTTCGACCAGCACAATATTTGAGTCAGTTGAAGCTACTGGCGCTTAATTTAAGTGAACCGACCAGCTCTGGCTATTACCCGTTTCGATAATTTAAAAGGAACTTGCAAGGAAAACGATTTTCTCCAGATGAAGCTCTGAAAGAAGCTACAGACAATTTAAATAAAGCTTCCAAAAGATTTTCTTAGGGGATGTAGAAGAGGTGGGCTAGCTTTTGAAATTTTTTCTGAAACCAAAATTACAATCAGGATTCAATTTCGAGTCCAATTTACGTAGTTTCCGCTTAAACCACTTGAATTTTTCAGTCAGTTGAAGTTATATAACCCCTGATTTCTGCTCTCAATTAAGGATATTTTTTGCACGACAAATGCAGCATCCGGTATTCCCCACTTGTGCAGAATTCTGGAAGAGAATAATGCTCAACGAATTTTTCGGAACCACGGGCGCTTCGTTAGGACCATCAAGTTCTGACTTTTGCTCATTTCGACTATTTAAAAAGAATCTGCGAGGAAGACGATTTTCTTAAGATTAGGATCTAATCGATTTAGGATAGAGCTTCCAAATGATCTTTTTTTTTCTCTTGTGGGATAAAATGGAACAAGTGGGTCGGTTAGTTTCTGAAATCTTTTCTGAAGTCAAAGTTACAAGCGCTGGTGTCCCTCAGGATTCACTTTTGGGCCCCATGTTTTTTTTTTCATACTTATTAATGACAATTTCTCTTACGTCTGATGGTATTAACTTTGTGGTCGTAAGAACCAATTTAATTGCTATACATGTGATGGCTAAATAAGAAATGTGGATGCAATATTCGTAGCTATAAAATTTTTGTTGGGTTCTTACAAAGTACGCGTTGCATATAAATGAATAATCCACTTAGTCTTGATGGTTCTCTCTCTGGTTTTGCATGCATGGCATCAGAAAGAAACTAGGTAAATGCTAATTTTTATGGAACTTGGCGAGCTGTTGATGAAATACCCAGAGTGCTAATCGGTCGATTTCCATCACTCTGACAGTTATTACATGTTTCAGCGGCAGTGGGATGTGTTTATGATCTTGAAAATTGCAGCAAGAAATTACATGCCAAATTTACGACCGATTCGTTTCGCCTAAGCGTTTCCACGTATTCAATCAAAATTATCGTGATTATTGGGGAATTTTGACTTTGTCCCGTTAATCCCTGTTTTAAAGCAACGCAAGACGACAAAGGCGGTTCGTAAAAGGAGAGTTTATTGCTTCGTTAAGGTGTAATGTTTATTAATAACGTAGTCTTGATGCGACACATACAGTTACGACGACAGCATCGCTGATTTCATACCATCATGCGTTATACAGTTAGGTAAATTTGTGTTTATGCTAATTTTACTGACTCACGCTCCTGGAGATTAAACAAAAATAAAATGGCAACGCGTTGTTGTAACGGCGTTTCCATACATCCATTGTTGTTGAGTGAACACAGAGGTTTCGTGTCTGCCAGTATACTTAATCGTTTGCGTAAAAATCGTAACTGCGTGTTTAATTTCGTTTTCACTCGTCTCGAGTGTGTGTTATTATCCGTGCATGTAATTGCCTAACTGTTTCCTATGTACATTGTATAATCGGCTTAATGACTGAATGATTTTTTTCTTCTCAGCTTAACTTAAAAATGCAGTTTTTGTCGTTGCCCGTTGTTGCTGCTCTTCGGGTTGAATAGCCCAAGGCTGGCGCGATTTCCGTCTAATGCTTTTTAGTACTGATACCCGTTATGGCATATCCCTAGCACCAGGAAAACTGTTAGCGATATTGGATATTGGTACTCTTTTGGATCAATTCGTGCAAGATTTATTAGCATTGCTCCTATCTCATTACCATTTTCAATTTGGCGGAGTGTTTCCTCATACTTCCGATCATTCCGTCGTTATGAGGACGGCCGCCAGTGCGCTCGCCGGCTGCATTTATAAATCTTCATCAATTTGCTGAGCATCGCTAAAAGCTTAACGAATCGGCGAATCCCCTTAAAAATGCGCAAAAAAAGCCCTCCTCGCTTCTTCCTCTCCCTCTACAATGTTTGCTTGCAATTTATTATCGATGCGCTCTCCTTTATTTCAATTGAAATGCACCTGCTTTTAACCGTCACTTAAGAAAGTCACCGCGATATACGAAACCAATCATTTCAGGTGACGACTTTGTAATAATAATTTATTGGTGGTTTGGTACAAACAAGAACATGACGAAGAGAATTGGATAATTATTATTATTAACGCTAATTGGCAGTGCTATTATGTACACGATTAGTTTGATGTACGGCTCTTCGATTTTATTACCTTCCATAATTATATTCACTCCTATCAAGAAAAAATTTCATTAACCCATTTACGGTCCTTCAAAGGAAAATGCAGAATGCACAAAAGACTATTCATCTCAGTTTTAATGAGGATGGAGCTTTCGATAGAACCAGCTCGTTTATGGTCATACTTTATTGGTCCAACTATTGTCCTGATAAATTAATTCAATCTTGTTTAATATAAGCAAGCAACATTGTATTTTATTACATTCGGCGATTTTTATTTTGTTTATTTAATAATACTTTGTTGAATTTTCATTCCAAATCAACCAACCATAAATACTGATTATTTCGTCGGACGAGGTCGTCTGAAAGCATGGAGAAGGTAGCACAAAATTAAGCTGAACTCAAAATGGCCTAAAAGTTCCATTTTCAGGATGAGACAACTAAAAAAAAATTAATTGAGGTCTGCCCTTGAGAATACTCAACGTTTTACTATCGCTTGGGTTGATAGCTTCGTCCATAGCCAAAATAGGGGCGAACACTCAACTTCACTATCGCTTTGATGGCTTTCGACGAAGCTATCAAACGTCAGTGAAACGTTGAGCGTTCTTCTAAAGGTTAAAAGCTATTTCCTTTAAAGAAAATTAGGTTAAATTACTTTGATACCTCTTGATGAAGCTGTTAAGCGATAGTCAAAGTTTGAGTGTTCTTCTAAAGGTTATCTTTTAGAGAAAATTAGATTAAAGGTGCTTTGGTAGCTCTTGACGAAGCTATCAAGCGGTAATGAAACGTTGAGTGTTCTTCTAAAGTTTAAAAAACTGTTTTCTTTAAAAAAATCGGTTAAAGTTGCAAAATGACTTTAATTACATCTTACAAAAGTGTATGGATTTATTTTTTTTAAAAAGGGAAATTTTCGAAAGGGGATTAAAGTTTCAAAAACAATTATTTTCAAAAAAGAAAAAAAAATGAAAAATAAACAATGTTTGGAACAGGTGTCTAGATAATGCAAAGAAAAAAAATGGTATCTATCTATCTAGTTAAGTCAGAAAAATAAAAGAAGTTAAAAAATGAAATAAAAGAAAATCCCCAACTTACATTAGACAATTTGGAAGAAATCAATGTAGTAGATCAAAACTAATAAAATAATAAGAAAATACAGAAATTAATAAATGCATATACAGGGTTTTCGGCTGCTGAAAATTCGACCCCAAAAAAGAGCAATATTCTGTACTGTACTTTTTTCAAAACAAAAAAAAAATCTGAAATAAATGTAGTCTTTATTCCTGAACTTCTTCTCATCGTCAAAATGTTTCCTTTTGCTTCTTTATCGATCGATTTTCTTTTATTTCTGTCTTTTTCTTCTTCTAATTTTTCCAAATTTTAAATAAATATTATCAAAATAGATTTATTTTATGCCTTTGTGATTTTCTTTTGTCTTTATTTTTCAATGTTGCACCTTTTCCTTCTCATTTTCTCCTGTTTCCTCTCCTCCTTTTATTTGAAATAAACATTTCCAAATTTCTTGTCTTCGTTCGAAAATTTCCAATCGCAGTTTGCTTATTTCGTTCCCTTTTTTTCTGTTTCTTAGTTTTTGCTTCCTTTCGTTATCGACTTTGTTCAATAACTTCGAATCTGGTTATCCCTTTCTCGTTTTTTTTTAATCTAAAGTAATTGTCTTCGTCAAACCGTTTCTTTTTTCCCTCGTCAGCATCAATCGATCTTTTTTTTGTTTCTGACGACTTTCTCCAAAAATTTAGAGTCACACTTCCTTTTTTATCTATTTTTTCAATCATTTTTAAATCAAGTAAGTGTCATCGTTAATCGATCTTCTCTTGATTCTATCAGTGTCAGTCGATTTTGTTTTGACTCCATCACCATCAATCGATTTTCCTTTGTTTCAAATTTTCTCCGAAATTTTAAAGTGGTCCTGTCTTTCCATTTGATCCCATCAGTTTCGATCTTGTCTTCTTTTATTTCCGCCGGCGTTAATCGATCTTCTATCACATATTAATCGATCGATCTTCTTTTGTTTCCACCTTTTTTTGAAAATTTAGAATTTGCGATGTCTTCTTATTTCCTCCCGTCGCGTCGCGTCGTAGTATTTTTTTATTTTACATCAAACAAATGTCATTGTCAGTCGATTTTCTTTTGTTGCTATCAACGTGAATCAATTTTTTTGCTTCGCTCCGTCAGTATTAATCGATCTTCCTTTGTTTCGGACTTTCTCCAAACATTTTTAGAGTCGCACTTTTTACTTCTTTCCGTCGTCTTTTTAATGTCAAGTAAGCGTCATCGCTAATCGATCTTCATTTGTTTCTGACGGTATCAGTCGACCTTCTTTTGACACTCAGGATCAATCGATCGTCTTTTGTTTCCATCTTTCCCACTGAAAATCTAGAATTGCGCTTCGCTTTTACTTTTAAAAAGTCAAATAAATGTCTTCGTCATTAGATATTCTTTTGTTACTGTTGGTGTTGATCGATGTTTTTTTGACTCCGTCGGTATCACTCGATCTTCCTTTGTTCCGGACTTTTTTCATAGTCGCACTTCACTTTTTACTTCTTCTCGTGAGTTTTTGAAGGTCAAGTAAGCGTCGTTGTTAATAGACCTTCTTGAGTCGACTTTCTCTTCGCTCTGTCGGCATCATTCGATCTTCTTTTGTTTCGGAATTTCTCCAAATTTTTTTTAGAGTCTCACTTCGTTTTTACTTTTTCCCTGCAGTTTTTTTTAAGGTCAAGTGAGCGTCGTCGTTAATCGATCTCCTTTTGATTCTGTCGGCATTAGTCGATTTTCTTTTGACACTGTCATGATCAATCGATCTTTCTTTGTTTTCAGCTTTCTCCGAAAATCTAAAAAATCACACTCTCTTATTATTTCTTCTTGCATACTGTTTTTTTTTTTGGAATTATATTTCCGTATAAATTTATTTCTCCTTTTATCTTTAATCATCATTAGTTCAATCATTGAAGAGTTCGCACCACTGATGACGCGCCAAATTGGTTTGCGTCGGTAGCCCTTGCGTGATAGCTTAAGATGAGACAGCAGCATCGTTGTTATTTGGATACACGATTTTCTTTCTATTAAATTTCCCGTCAAATTTAGTTTGGGAAACATAGGCGTTGAGGATAAATTTAGGAAGTAAAATGCAAGTTCTTTTTCGTAAAGTTACTTGCAAAATTAAATACTTTTTCTCACTGAAAAATATTTAATTAAAGAAAATAGGTGTGTGGTAGGTAGTTTTGGACTGCCCCATTTTTGGATAATTAATTTTGATCTAACCACACTACACCAAAATTAAAAATAGAACAAATAGTCGAATGTCATCGTTTTCAAATATTGTGTAAAAGTTAACGTTTCGTTAATGCCACTGAGTTGCCAAGAGGTTTCCAAGTTAGTAACACCGTTGTTACAAAACTAATTTCCCTGTTGTTCGTTTATGGCCTTCTTTCATTAACTACAAAAATAGATTTATCGCCAAGGAAAACCGATAGTTTATTTGCGCTTACATAGTGAAACCGATCATCATTGGTTAATTACAGCACCGCAAGTTAAACGTTTAACGATTCATTGAAGAAGAGGGAGCAACTTTATATGATTTTTAAATACCGCGGGCTTTGTTACCGATCCGAAGATTCCATTAATAAATACAGGACAGGCTGGCATTCATTCTGAAGATACAATTTGTAGATAAGGCTAATTTTTTCTCCTTCTTTTGATGCTACTTTGTATTTCAGATGCAAACACAGTTAAAGAAAAGACTTTATGGGTTGGAGAAATGAGAAGGTCGCAGCTATTTTCATTTGTATCTCTCTTCCCCTCAGTCTCTCCGGAATTCTTTTGATTCCTTTTGCTAAGAGATCCCAACACTATTCGATTCAGTGTAGGGGTCAAAAGTCATTATGAGTTTACTACACTTAACAAGTATCAGTTCTTGGTCTTTGTTGTTTCTGCAAGTTTTCGACGAAGTTATTGTTGGACAAGTCTTCGTCATCGCTCCTGTTACTCCTGATAAGGAGTTACTTTGCGTGTTTTGATTGCCAAAGAAATTCCAGAGTACTCCAACTTTATTTCTTTTGGGGAAGAGTAAGAAAGAAAGGTGGAATAATTTCCAAAGACGTGCCAATCTGTCCAAATCGGAATCCAAACACCCAAAAAGACTGTTGAATGTATTCGTTTCTTTGGGGAAGAGGAAGAGAGAATTTCTAATGACGCGGACGTCTCAATCTCTCCAAATTGGAATCCAAACACCCAAAAAGAATTTAGAATGTATTTATGGATTTTGAAAGTGCTCACCATCGAATCAAACTTGCTCGTCTTGTTTTCTTTGTCGTAAGTTTGATGGATCCTCATCGTTTCAAGACGTTTCAAATAACTAAAATAGTGATTTGGTTGAAGTAGTCTATCGTACGTTTTACAAAATGATACTGGTTTGTGTTTTGGAAAGAAGAATTTTATTGTTCAGTTCCCATTGTCCTCACTGAGTCCTTTAGAAAACGTTGCCCCGAATCGACGTGGGTTGTCACCCATGGGGTCGCATTTTAAATATGCCCACTCAGTGGAAATGGTCGTGAGAAGCACGGGCCTGTGGATGTAGATGTTGACTTGATACTTATAGGCGCCACTCGATGTTTACGCAACCCAAACGAACCAAGGGTTTAGGAGAATGAAACTTTAACGATCCCAGTAAGGGATGACACCCGATTGTACACAATTGAAAACCGTATATTCTGGTTTTAAGAACATGGTTTAAATTCCTCTCTGCTGATGATTAATTTTCTATTTAATTCCGGATTTTCCAAACTTTTACAAATCTACCGCAAATAGCATGCCCATTTTTAACGGTTTTGAACCATTCTTCTAAGTATAATTAATTCTATTGATTTATTGATACTTTTTTAAATTTTTTTTTGTTCGTAATCTAAATACGACTTCCTTCATCCCGTGTATTTTATTCGAGCAGGTTTTCCCTTAAATTATTAAATTGTTTTGGAACGTCGTACTTCAGGAAGTCCGTCCGGAACGGAAGCGGCGGCGCTGTTTTGACAAATCCGAAACAACTGCGTCCGCCTTCATACTTCCAATTCCGGGACGCTGCTGTCGAATAAAATTAAAGTGGTCCACAACTGCAAACTTCTGACAGCCGAACACATACCGAAATAACCTCCTCGGTCAAGTCCAGGCGGGCTGGCAGGCCAGGCCAGGCATCGACAAGTGAAATGTTCTCACCGCTTGAGAATTGTTTAAGACGACAGAATTCTCGACATCGCGCTCACGAATGAAAAATTACTGGTAAGCATTCCACGTCGTCGCATAACGAGCAACATAAAAATACCAATAAACGGTAATTAAAAAAAAAAAAGGAACGAGGATTTAATAAGAATTCTTCTGGACTTGTTTTATGGTTCAATAAACTCGGTGATGATTTGTCGATGGTTGGGTGGTCGACGATGGCGAAAAGGTTTTTGCGTAGACAGAACTCAGTAGTAATTTGTCGCGTATTTACTTATAATTCGAGTGATTCATCACGTTTTAACCAAAACGAATTATTTATAACTACAACTTGACGAAAGAAAGAGGACGATAATCCAGAATTCTATGGGTACCTACGGTCTTTCTTTGTATGTACGTGTCCTTTTCTCATATGTAGACAGAAATTCGATTTTTGATGATACTACTGCGTAGAAGATCTCTAGGTTTGGTTCAACGGCGGTTTCCAAGAATAGTAAGTTAGGTTATGCGCACTTCAACTCGAGATTTGGCGCCTTTAGTATACGAGTGTTTGTGAGTGTTATTAACAAGTGTTTAATGTTGTCGTGTGTGCTCTTAACTAGGTGTTTAATGTGTTTGTGAGTGAGATGGCAGCTCAGCTATCGAAATACATATCTACGTATGAACTCATTGAAGTAATGATTGATTTAGATAACTCAAATTTGATGAGTGACGGTTTTGCACTCTGTCGATATTGAGTGTAACAAGTATTATGTAAGATTTCCTAAGATTTCCGAAGTTATATAACAATAGTATCTTTAATTTCAAAGATTAATTTCATGGTACATTGTCTTGCTTGAATACACAAGAGAATTTCTACATCTTTAACTGTCAAATGTAATGCAATGTATTTTGAAGTAGTGTACTGCATCAGTGAGGCCTGATACTGATTGAACAATCGCTGCTAGATCGGTTTAAATGTCAGATAATGGACGCTGACTATCTCAAATGTTGAAAGAATGATTCAACTGTGTGACTTCAGCATACGTATGAACGTTACAAGTTTTTACTTTTTAGTAAAAAAAAAAACTGAGGTATATACTACGTACAAAAGCGGACCAAGGATGGATTCCTGTGGGACACCCCTCGGTATCAATCCTTGTTTAGAATTATCAAGTGGCGGTCGCACTCTTTGGGTTCTTTCAAAGATCATACTTGCAAAAGTGGACCAGGAATGAATCACTGTGGGATAACATCGATGCCAATCTTTGTTTAGAAGTATCTATCAAGTGACAGCCGCACTTTTTGTGTTCTTTCGAAGAAGATACGTGCTACAGAAGTGAGACACCCTTCGATATCAGCGTTTGTCTAGAATTATCAAGTGGCAGTCGCACCCTTTGAGATCTTTCGAAGATGTTACGTACAAAAGTGGACCAAGAATGTGTGATACCCCTCGATACCCATCTTTGTTTAGAAGTATCAAGTGGCAGTCGTCCACTTTGGGTTATTTCGAAGATGATACGTACAAAAGTGGACCAAGAATGGATCACTGTAGGACACTCCTCGATACCAATGCTTGTTTAGGAGTATCAAGTGAACCGAATCGATGATGACTTAACATAGTACTAATATTCTAACAAGCAGCAGGAGGAGTAAGTTTACGAGAATTTACGAGGATTTTAATTATTCGATTAGGATAGGCTGCGTTGCTTCTTTACTCGTTGCATATGGTCATCAGGTGAGTGAGTACGTGGCAGAGTGACTGTTAAAGGAATGTTGTTCATGACCTGCAGAAAAAGAAAAAGAGAAGCGAGAGACGTTAAGCAGTAATTAATAATTAAGTATTAAGCGTGGCTTCACAGTTACCGTGCATGGCATGCATAAAAAACAAGGGGGGATTTTTGCTTGTGCACGGATTTTGATTCTTGCGCTTGGCGTTGAGAATACCAACCGGAGAAAAATTATTAGTGCGTTTAAGATCGATGAATTTAGTTGGGTATAACAGGTTGCATGTTTAAAACCTATAATTTTAACGCAAAGGAATTGCAACAATCAGAGTTGTCAATTACCGTCAGGCGTATCCAACTTAACACGAAACGGTGATAAATCGTTATTGGTGAAAATGCAGCAGCAGCACGCGGTTATAAATTTTAATTATAATTAACGTCCCAAAGCGGCAGACGTGAATTTAATAATAAAACCTGATTGTCAAGTAAAGTTGAAAAAAAAGAATCAAACATCAGTGGCGGCGCGGCGATGTATTCATAAAAGCAAGCGGCCAATTATATCCAATAAATCAGTTGCTATGCAAATAAAACTGCGCTCTTCATTTTTTTCTGAAGATAAGGACAATGTTTCTTTGGATTAGCGATAAACATGTCGATGGGTTTTTGAATTAAACAAATTTACAGCCCTTTACGCACGCTCATGTGAAGTTGCTGCTGTAAATCGCGCCTTCAATTAAATTAAATAAACGCACGTACGGCGATTTTCAACTTGCGTTAGTTGGGAATATAATCTAATAGTTCCAAACGAAAGATTGTAACGCAATAAGTCTTCATTAATTCCCACATGGTATGGCTGTATATCAAATTCATTATTGCATAAATAATACTCCCTATCAGTTTATTAGAAGCAGAGGAAATGATTAAAATTTCAGCTTCGGCTTTTTCTTTGCTGCTCCTCGTTTATATAATAAATTACTCGTAAAGAGGCATTATCTATTTGCCGCTTCTCTAATCGTATCCTATCATTAATCTAAGTTTGCGTTGGGCAAACATAAAGATAGAAATTTTAATAAATCAACTATTGCCGGGTGAAGCACGACGTGCATAAATTTATAATGGCATTAGCTCAAAGAACGGGGTTAATAGGTTCATGCAAAGTGTGTGTGTGTGTGAGGATGTAAAACGAACCGCGCTTGCGCATAAATTACTGCGGCAAAACTGTCAGTCAGAGGTATGCAAGTTGGGGGGGCAAAAAAGTCGACGTCGATCTAAATCCCTCATTTACCATTATTGGAATAACTCACTTCTTTTTGTTGTTATTGTTGTTGTTCTTGCAAGAACAGAAAACTCGAAGCTGCGAGCTAGTTGACGTCGTCTAGTCTTTTCACCAACCCAGAATAACATTCTTCAGCTTGCTTGTTAATGAAGTCGTTTGAATATATTAGTGTTACACTCGAGTGAAATAGATTTACATGTCCAAAGAATTTACAAGAAGTAATTTTTAAATTGGCACCAGGATAATTTGGACGTTTCTTGAACTGCTTTAAGAAATCAAGAGACGTGTTGGGTGCGGGAGATCATAAAAGGGAATAATCTGACGACCTGGTTTTATGAAAAAAATAAAAAGAATCAAGAGTATTGGGGGGGATCATTAAAGGCCATAATCTGATCTGACCTGGTGGTTTAAGAAAAAAAAAAAAATGAAACAAAATTGGTTGGAGATGAACCTCTTGGTGAGTTAGATTAACCTTCAACCTCTGTAAGCAGGCAAGTAAGTTCTGGTTGTCGAACGAATGATTGTATAAACATAACGTTTTATTTCCGCGGTGAATGGCGTATTATTTATTTTTGTGGTTCATCCGCGGCTTAGGTTTTCCCATTATTAAAGATTTATTACCCGAGACAGCGTAGGTGCAATAGGTTGGCAAGCCACGCATTTATGTTGGCTAACTGTAGTATGCGATTCAACCATTACAAATGACACAAATTCCAAGCTTCATAGCTTCCAGAAGAAAACTCAATTCAAACAAACAAAACGAGCAGAAGAAGAAGAAGAAAATGCATGCTTGGCATTCTCTCTATTATAATCGATGTTCTTCAACGATCATAACTTATATTAAGTTTTCATCATTTTGCATATTCTAATTGATTTATAACCAAGCGGACGAACTGATCTTTGGCGTTCACGTTCTTGTTGAGGAAACTGTTTAAAATTCCTTCAATATCGCAAGTCACTCGTGGATCTGATAGCCTAGCTAATAATAATAAACACGAGCGAAAAACTGTTATGCTTGTCTAATTTCAGAAATACTTTGTTGACGAGCACTTCTCAAGCAAAAAAAAAGTAATGGAACGATAAATTTGTGACGGTTTTTTGAATGGTTAAAAGGAATTGTTAAAAGGAATTTGGATGATGCGGCGGGTGGGGAGGGGAAATATTATGCAAAATTTAATATTATGCAAAATTTAAATAGTAAAACATTGAACCTAGATAGCGCGGTGGTAACAAATGCGGATAATAATTGTGCTGGCACAGTGAACTATATACATATAATCAATCATGCAGTCAGTTCAGGGCGTTATTTTCTACTCTGCTTTTTGCAGTTTAGTTTTGCCTTCCTTGCCAAAGAGAGCTGGAATAAATTACCATGATTTCATTGTCCTTGTTAAGCATTCAAGAAATATTAAAATATTTTTAATGAAGGCGATTGGTGATTAAGTAGGTGTACACCCTACTCTTTCAGTTATATTACGCTTACACACACTTCATTCCTAACGGTCTCAAACATACAAGGTGTTATCAATATGTTTCAATCCGGATCTATCATAATATCACCTACTTTATGTTGGGGGACACGATTATAAATAAAAGATTCACTAATGGTCTCAAATATACGAAATATTATCAATGTGTTTCAAACCAGATCTATCATTTTTATGGGTATACTAAAGTGACCATTCGTCTCTCTTTAGGAGGGACAAGTTTTCTATTTTCTCTGGTGTTACGCTTTTGATCGGTTCCTCTTCATGTCCAGAGTTTAAAAGAACAGCCGTACAATCGTTTTTAGCTTAAAAATTATGTTACAGGATTGTTATAGTACTTATATTAGGAGTAATCGATTAGGAAACTGTCAAAATATGGTCAGCTTAGGTACAGGAAATAAAAGATTAGGTTCGACGTAGACGTACACGTTGTATTCCTAATGGTATTATATATACGAGGTGTTATCAATATGTTTCAATCCGGATCTATCATAATATCACGTACTTTAAGATGGGTATATGATTATAAATAAAAGATTCATTAATGGTCTCAAGAATACAAGATATTATCAATAAGTTTCAAACCAGATCTGTCATTCATTATGGATATACTAAAGTGACCATTCGTCTCTCTTTAGGAGGGACAGATTTTCTATTTTCTCTTGTGTTACGCTTTTGATCGCTTCTTCTACATGTCCAGAGTTCAAAAGACCAGCCATACAATCATTTTGAACTTAAAAATTATGTTACAGGATTGTTATAGTACTTATATTGGAAGTAATCCATTAGTAAACTGTCAAAATATGGTCAGTTTAGATACAGGAAATAAAAGATTAGGTTCGACGTAGACGTACACGTTCTATTCCTAATGGTATTATATATACGAGGTGTTATCAATATGTTTCAATCCGGATCTATCATAATATCACGTACTGTAAGATGGGTATATGATTATAAATAAAAAGATTCATTAATGGTCTCAAGCATACAAGATATTATCAATAAGTTTCAAACCAGATCTGTCATTCATTATGGATATACTAAAGTGACCATTCGTCTCTCTTTAGGAGGGACAGATTTTCTGTTTTCTCTTGTGTTACGCTTTTGATCGCTTCTTCTTCATGTCCAGAGTTCAAAAGACCAGCCATACAATCATTTTGAACTTAAAAATTATGTTACAGGATTGTTACAGTACTTATATTGGAAGTAATCCATTAGTAAACTGTCAAAATATTCCTAATGGTTTTCAATATACGAGGTGTTATGAACATGTTTCAGTCCGGATCTATCATTCATCACCTACTTTGAGATGAGTGTAATGACTATACGTCCCTCTTTAGGAGAAATATACTTTCTATTATCTTGCGTTTTCTTGATTGGTTTCTCTAAATGCCCAGTCATTAAAAAGAAACAGCTTTAAAATTGTTTTGAACTTAAAAATTATGCTGCAGGATTGTTATAGTATTTATATTAGGTGCAATAAATTAGGCAACTGCCAAAATATGCTCAGCTTGGGTACACGAAATAAAAGATTAGGTTCGTCACAGACGTACACGTTTTAAATACACCTACAAGGTGTTATCAATATGTTTCAGTCCGGATCTATCATTCATCACCTACTTTAAGACGGGTATACGAAATAAAAGATTAGGTTCGTCATGGACAGGTGAGAAGAAATCGACAGTAGTGAAAATCCAACGATAACAATTTAGATAATAATCTAGACGTGTGTGGTCATAATATGTACACGCACGGTTGCTTGAAAGGTGTTTTCGCGAAACTCTCTCGATAATGAGCAGGTACGTAACTGTAAAGCGCAATGGCATCAAACACACACACACACACATACACAGCAAACATCAAGTGTGCCGTAATTATAAACGAATTTAATTACTATAATCGTCGTGCTGCGTTTAAGAAATTGTGGAATCTTAATGCAAAACCAAACACCGAACGTGTGTGTGTAAATTACGTTGAAAACTTCTTTTTTCTGGCTTTGCCGTTTTGGCCCGTTACGCTCGTCTTCCTCTCTCACCTTATAAGTACTGATTTCTTAACGTTATAATTGCAGCCATTATTGGAGGCAGATAACTGATTGATTGGCAACGGTAAAATTTACATAAAACTCGGGGAAACAGAAAAAATCGGTTTTAATTATTTTGACAGGTGGAAGAGATTAGATCTTTCACATGTTGCTGCTGCTGTTTTGGTATTGGTACACTGTACAGATAAATTTACTTGCAGGGCAATTCACGAAATCATTCTTGTATGACTTAATTGAGTGTATCTAGTCAAAGCGTTGACCAGATGCAGCAATCAATCACGAATTTTTCACTAGAACATGCTGCTTTTAATTAGCTTCTTTAATAAATTAATTTTTTTCTTTACAAAACGCATGAATTGCTAATGAACAGCAAGCTTTATACTGCACCTGGTCGGCGACTTCACTATGATAAATTATTTTATAAAAGTCAAGTCTAGATTTTCTCAAACAGTCGAGAGTGGGGTTTCGCACATCCCTGACTCAGGTCATCGTTTCTCAAGAAGAGTCGCAATATGAATGTTTTATAATCCTTCTTGCTTCATACTTGCTTACTTATGCACTTATTTATAATTTTAATTGTGCCAAAGACCCTTATTCTTATACAAGGTTAAGTAATTTTGTTAAAGGCTGTTTTTATTATAAGAGGTTGGGGGCAATTTTTTTTGGAATAAGTGATTTGTAGAATTTCAACGTGTTTAGAAGTACTGTTTTCTATTTTTATTTATTTTTATTGTACTGTTTTCTATTTTTTTTTTTTCTAATTTATTTCTATTGTATCAAATCTTGTACAAAAAATCAGATCAGTAAGTTAGAATAGAAATAAAACTTCTAGAAACTTCCTCTTATAGTATTTTACAAATTTTTCGGCTTCTTAACACGGTACACGTTGTAGTTACTTGAGGAGTTTTTATTTATACGAAGCGTCAATTTTAATGTGACAGGAGACGTCTTATTTCGTCATTACGCGAATTATAGGATACTAAATAGAAACAATAGCCATTTTATTGCTGCAATATAAAATAACGGTTCTTAATATTTTTTTTAAACCGCCTTTAATTCCCGTTATTATCAATAAATAATTTGTTCAATCGCACGAGCGTCTCAGAATAAATTAAATTAAGTTTTTCCAGCCTTGAATATGATTTTAATGTGAACGAAGCTAATGTAAGTAAGCGCGCCGCCTATCCAAATTTATATGAATTTATGATCTAGTTGCTTGGAATGTCAAAAAAAAAATAAAATAAATAAAAAAAAAACGATTGCTCTCAGTAAGAAACAGAATAATAAAGCCAGTCATCGGGCCACCATATCCAAATACATCTGCAATAAAAATCTAGCATTGGAATGTCCATGAAATTTAATTTTAATGTGAACAAAACAATGGCAAGAAGTGCGACATCTGCCCGAATTTGTTTGTAACGAAAGTCTAGCATTGGAATGTCTATCAAATTTAAATTAACAAAAAAAAACAGATTGTCTTTAGTAATAAACAAAATAATGATTATCCCGCCATCTATCCAAATTCATTAATATCTACATTTAAATCAAACGTTTGTTTTTAATAAACAGAATAATGGTGTATCCAAATTTATCAGAATTCAAAAGCCAACATCAATTTACATCAAATTTAAATTTTAAAAAAATGTTGTTTTAATGCTAAACAAACTAAGGCAAGTGGCGCCATCTTTCCATTTTTTTTTTTTCAATTGAAACCAGCTTTGGAACCACGTCTATAATAAGAACAAAATTATTATTTTTTTTTTGTTTTTAAAGAAACAGATCATAAAACAAAAGAATAATGTCAGGCAGTTTTCAGTTCCAGCTCCAATCAGCTGGAAGCGAGAATTCTGTTTTTCTCTTTAAACATTTAGTTTTCTTTTGTTTCTGAGAAGACCCGTTAGTGTGGCCAAAAAAAAAAAAAATCAGAAGAGGTTAGACGTTACAACTTACAGCTGATTGTTAGCGCCATCTGTTGTCTGAAAAAGTTGAATTTGTAACACTGCCTTTTTTCTATTTCTTTAAAATATAATTAAAATTAAAACAATAAACGTCCGATTCTTCTCCTTCTTTCTTTTGTTTCTAAGAAAACCATGAGTGAATTGTAGGAGCAGGACATATCATAAAACAAAAGAAAAATGTCGAGCAATTTTAAGTTCCTCTGTAATCAGCTGGAAGCGAGAATTCTGTTTTTCTTTTTAAACTTCTAGTTTTTTTTTTATTTCTGAGAAAACTGTCAGTGTGTCCAAAAAAATCATAAGGGGTTAGATGCTAATTTACAGATGATTGTTGACTCCATCTGTTGAATTTTTAACGCTCCTTTTTTCCCTCTTTCTTTAAAATAGGAAAAATTAAAACAAAAAAACGTCCGATTCTTCTTCAGTTTTTAATTTCTAATAAAAGTACCATCTGTGAATTATAAGAACAAATTTTTTTTCGGAAGAGGTTGGATGCTAATATAGTGATTTTTAACGCCATCTGTTGACTGAAAATGTGATTTTTGAATACGCTATTTAAAAAAAAAAAAACAGGAAAATTGAAACAGAATAAGAAAGGAATGTTCGATGCTTCCGGAAGCGATTTGTTGCTAATTTACAGGTTGTTAACGCCACCTGTCGTCTGGAAACGGTTTGAATTTTCAACCCTTCGCTTCTTTTCTTTTTTAATGTTTAAGTATGAGTTAACTCGTGAGAAATAAGTCTCTTTAAAATGTAATTCAGTGATTTAGTCCTTGTATCTAAATATTATTTATTTCGAAAATAAACTCGTCAAAAAAAGAAAACAAAAAAAGGAAAGAAATTCGATTAAACACGAAATTAAATTTAAAATTGCAATCGTGATTTTTCCGAAAATCTCTTCTTCTTACCGGGCACAGCACAAGTGTTAAATTGCATTTCTAATTGCCGAAGAAACGGAATTTTTAATTAAGAAGCTTGCGTCATTAATGCAACAGATGTCGCGATTGGGGTAGCGAGAGGGGGAGGAGTGCGGAATCTCAATGCACTTGATTTCTATTTCTGTTTTATTTTAGTATTTGTTGTTATAATAATAATAAAATATACGATGTGCTTCAATGTTAGTCTCAAGAAGCGTCCTAGATACGTCAGGAGCATGCGCATTACATAATTTTTTTTTGTTGTGCGCGTGCTCCTGACGGATGGTTCTGAACTGTCCTTGAACTTGAACTCGCACAAACCTATTGAGACAATCGATAGTTTAGCAGCAAATTGATTATTAAACTGCACAACAATTAAAACTTCTTTCTATAATTAATTAATTAATTATCGGTTTAAGTATTTAATTAATTAATTAATTTGTTTGCAACTGCAGTTGATAGGATAAACACTTTGTTTCAAATATAAACTCCTAGGTGTGTGAAGCTTGTATACAGGGTGTATCAAATTCCTGGTATCGATTTACTCGCTCTTTTGTAAGACACTCTGTATACTTAAAAGTTTTTTTTTTAACGTTCAGACTTTTGTTTTCTGCAACTTTTATCTGAAACTATTTTGTGTACTTTACATCGCTATAGAGTTATTGAACTTTGCCTTGGTAATTGTATATACAGGGTGACCCGTGAGTAAAGGCCAGTTTTCCACCTATTTGACAAGCAAATCAAGTTAAGCAAAATACTCTAATACATTTATGTTCTAAGCAAATCCGTTAGAGAAATACAGGGTGTTTAATTTATTTATTTCGTTTTGGTGCTGTAATATTTTAATTTAACCGCCGAATTAAACCAGTTTATTATTTCCTGTTAAATCAGAGACAGATTTGATGTTTTCGCCTTGTAAATTGCGACTGCGAAATCGCACGCGATGCGGGATCTATCGATTTGAAAAAAAAAAGAAAAAAAACAGTGGTGTTTACTTTCCCCGCTCGAGGATTGAATGAAACGAAAACGAAACGATAATTTATGCGCCGTTTGTGATGGGGCGCACGAGAGGCTAAACAATAAGGCTGTTATTATCACCCCGTGGCGTTTACATTCTGACACAAACGTATTAGTTAGTCCGGCTTTCGCACCTGATAAAAATCGAAGCGCTCGCTGCGTATGACAAGAACCGGCACATAACAACAACAATCCATTACCATAACTACCCGTTTTAACACCGGCAATTTAAATTGCTGCACAAGTGGTCGTGAATGCGCCCGCGGACGAGGTAAACGAGCCGTCCGTCCATCGCGTGCCGCTGCAGTCGCATTCATTAGGAGGGCCGCATCAGATTTACGATTGTCAGCAACAAATTATCCCTTGCGAAGAAGCCTTCAAATCAACCATGTTGATAAGACACTTAAAATGATTAGCGCAGTCGACGAAAAGAACGCTGTTTACAAGAATAATAAAACGGTCTTCGTGTATACAGTTGTTGTTTTCCTCTTTTATTCATTAAGTACAACATGACTTTTACAATGTCATATAAGAAGAGTATATGATACCAACCATTTAAAGTCTGGTTTAGATTACCTTATTTCTTGTATACAGGATTTGTTTCAATTTGGAGCGAGCTTACAAGTATGATTTGGAGGTAGAATTTAGTATATAACATAAATAACTGTTCAGGAAATGGAACCAAATCTTGTACAAGCAATAGAATCATATACAAGGCATTAAGACTCTTACAAATGAGAGTATCTCGTCTATTTTGAGGACACAGGAACTCTTCAATACTATTAATGACTTTTATAATGATTACTACATGCTTTTTACAATATCATATGTGAAGAGTAAATGATATCAACCATTTAAAGTCTGATTTAGACTACCTTGTTTCTTGTACAGGATTAGTTTCAATTTAGAAGAAGTTTACACGTATGATTTGGAAGTGCCATTTAGTGTATGATTGAAATAACTGTTCATAAAATGGAACCAAATCTTGTACAAGAAATAGAACAGTATACACTGTCTTAACACACTTCCGAATGAAGATATCTCATCTTTTTTGAGCACCACTTAAGCCTTTCAGTACCATTAATGAGAAAATAATATTCGTTTCAAATTCATTATCGTGTCTCGGTGACTAAGAAGTTTTTACTAGATTTTTTTTTATCTCATTAGTCATTATTTGTTACAAACGATCGTTTCCCGGGTTTTCACATGTATGATAAAAATCACCCTGTATATAAAAAAGGCAAGAGATGGCCAATGCTATGCCTCTGAACTCAAAAGTAATCACTTATTGTTTGCAACCTTGCAAGGTTTGTGCCTAATTCAAAAGTAATTATTTATTTCTCGCAGCCTTGTAAGCGATTTATTTCTTGAATGCACTTTAAATACGGGTATGATTGATGTGGCTCATAAATTAGTCTGGTCTTAATTACGCATTCTTAAAAATCTAACGAGATGCAACGAGTCAACGCACCCTAATTATGCGAAAGGTGATTTAAACAAAGTAAGCGGAGTAGTAAATGCACGACATGGAAAAGGTGGGCATCGCATGTAAGACCTGTGACAGTAATAAAAAGTTTTCGCCGCCGCCGCCGCCGCTGAGATGCAGAAAATTATACTTCTTTTCTTGCTGTTTGTTTATTTTTTTTTGTATTTTTGCTTCTCAGCCGCAATAACTCAAAAAGTATTTGCATATTTATGTGTTTGCTTCTTGCTGCTATCGGTTTAAGATGAAACATGAGCGCACTGTTTTGTGAACGAACCACAAACCGCATCTTTAATTGACGTCCGAAAAAGTAACAACAAGAGAAATTTGCATTCGAGACGGAATTAATGATTTAAGGCGGCGGTTCCCAAACTTTTTCCGCTAGGGTGGTCGTCTTTGAAGTAAAAGAGTCTCTTGGAGTCCAAGAAAAATGTTTAGATCTTTCTATTTATAAAACATTATTACCCTGGATGGAGCTCTTGAGAATCAATCGAGGAGAACTCCGCGCACCACAACTTGGGAACCGCTGGCTTAATGATTTAATATACTTAAACGACACAACGCGCTTAAATTTTTCAATTGAATTCGCGTTCTATTTTTCTTAAGTTCCTAAATAAAGTATTGCCAGTTTTATTGTAAATAAATAAGTTGATAATAAGTTAACTGTTGCATAGAGTGAATTAAATGACACAAGTTTTTTTTTTTAATTCGAAAATTTTTATAAACATTTGTGATACAACTATCAAATTGATTCAATGAATATATGAAGAATCTAGTAAGGTCTAAAGCTGCGGTTTCCAAACTTTTTGTTACTACACCTCCCTTAAAAAAGGATCTAACTTTGGCACCTCCACCTATTCCTCTGTTTCATGAGTTTACTTATAAGAACATATTTTCTTATTAATTTATGTTTTGTTATGAAAATTACATTTCTGTTAAATTTTCGCGCCTTCCAGTTTGAGAATCACTGGTCTAAAGTGGAAACTCTAAATTATAATGTGAGAAACTTATCGAAACATGTTTTTTTTTTCTATTCGCATAAACGAAGGCTTTTTTTGTTCAATTGTGGCAATCCCAACGAGATCGATGGGAACTCAAATGGGGTTGATGCACCTCTAGGGGTCGATGAAAGGTTGTTTTATTTAATGCGGGTCCCTTCGGCCACACTGTCAAACAATATTTTATTTAGTATTATGGCTCTCTTATTATAACTTCTCAAAATCAAATAAATCTCATTTAAAACCTTGTACTTCAAGGCTTACGAGAACGTCAGTTAATAAATCCAGCTTAAAAAAGTTGGGAACCCTTGGTTTATTTTTTGGACAACGCATCGTTGCTTAGATAAATTACAGAACGTCTCAGTATAATAATGTTGGAAATTGTTGAAAATTAAAGAAGAAAGACTCAGTTTTAGGTTGGAAACTTGAAGCTACAACGAAGCTAACAAGAAGGTTTAAGAAAAGAAGTGACTTGAGGACAGAGGCGAGAAGGGGTAGGAAGGGAATCAAGAACGATCGAAATCCAAAGGATTTAAGCGCTTAGTCGAAAACGAAGACGAAAAAGAATGCATCAAAGGAAATAATAGAGGGAGAAGAGTCTAAATCAGGAAGGGAAGAAGTGAAATTAAACGAAAATGATCGAAAAAAAAAATTTGGCATTCACTCGTAGGAAGAACGTATTTTGGAAGAGTCTTTAGAACTCACGCTTTTCTAACAATTAAGATGAAGCCGAAAGGCAAATCAATGAAGCTAGGCCAAAGCTAACAGGAAGATTTAGAGAAAGATATGGTGCTTACTTGAGGATAGGAACGAGAAGGGGTAGGAAGAGAAACGCTAACGATCGAAATCAAAAGAACTTAGTGCTGCCACACGCTTGAAATATTTAATGAATTTGCTACAAAAAAAAAGAAACAACTATAAAGTGCCAAAGTGAAGTCCTTGGGGAGGTAAAGGAAAAAACAAAGTTGAATGAAATGAAAAACTGTTTCTACAGAGAGAACCAGCCAAATAAAACCAAGCTCTTATGGAAGATAGAAGGATAACTGAAGTGATTTGGGCAGGTAATGAAAATGGGAGGGGACAAAACGATAAGAAGTAAGAAGAAGAAAAAGAAAACGAAAAAAGCAAAGACGCAGGGAAGGCAGCCGAAAAAAGAAGGCACCAAATTGATTGAGAAATAGACTAAGGACGTAGAACAGGAGAGGATGGAAAAACGCTTCGAAAAAAGACCAGGAGGGCAACTCGACTTACTTCCGACTTTAAAGCTCAAATATAAAGGGCCGAAGAAGGAATAACAAAGGTGGATAATACTATTACGATTTATAGGGAGAACCTTCAGACAAAACCAATTCAATCTCCAATAGAGGAAGGATAATTGGGATGGTTTGGGTATGTCATGAGGATGAGAGGAAATAAAATACTATTAAGAAGCATATAAAGTAAGAATGGAAAAAAGAAAGCATAGAAAGAAGAAGATGGATGGAAAGGGGTCTGGAGAATCGGTTTAATTTTTGGGCAATGCGTCGCTTAAATAAATAACAAAAAGCGTGGGTTTAATAATTTTAGAAACTGTTGAAAATTCAAGAAGAAAAATTCAGTTTCAAGTTTGGGAACCACTGGTTTAATTTTTGGACTATGCGTCGGTTAGATAAAACAAAAAGTCTGAGTTTAGTGATTTTAGAAACTGTTGGAAAATTAAAGAAGAAAAACTCGGTTTCAAGTAAACCAAGTTCAAGCAAACTCAAAATAAAATATTATTATTATTAATTGGGTAACAAAAAATACAGATAAAAAAAAAATTGTGATATAGCTTCATGCATAACTTGATTTCCCTAAAATTAAAAAGAAAGTGAAACTCTTTTTAATCAAAAGTCATTTACGAGTCGTAAGCATCAAATGAAGTCATAATGAAACATTTTTCAAGTAAACAGCAGGCTGGAGAAAAAAGAAAACAATTTTCAGACCATTGAGGAGAAGTGGTTCCAAAAGTTTGTGACAGTTTGGGGGCTCGAAAGTCTTTTCGTTAAAGAAAAGTTTCTGGCAAGTCACTATCTCTTAGTATTTAATAATTTCTTATTACAACAAAATCATATTTTATATTTTTGAACTGCGATCATTATTTGCAACAGTTTAAGGATCGTTGACCTAAAGCAACTGGAAACTATTATACTGACAATATGTATTTTTATATAAAAAAAATTAAATTATTAATTAAAACGCTTTTACTTAATAATTATTTCTGAATAAGTTGTTGCAAACATTTTTTTGGAAATTTTCTAGAATTTTAGGGGAAAGATAAATTCTTCTTCACTAGGACTTTTCAGTTCAAAAATAATTTGTCTCTTTCCTATCTCCTAATCGTTGTTTTAATCGAAAGGTAACAGAAGTATACATGATACAGGGAGGCCCATATGACACGTCGTTAAATTTTATATCAATTTTGATACAAATTGAGTGCGGCAGGCAGGTTACCATAGTCATCGATTTCATAATCATAATCTTCATTAGTCCTTTAAACCAACATGTACATAGGACAGGTCAAAATATAACATATATAATACAACATATAAATAGTAGTAGTAGATTTAATTAAGTTTTTTAATAAACTTTATATCTAGGTAAATGTGTCATTATTATTTTTGTGCGTTATTGTGTTGTATTAAACCGAGTTTAGTTTGATCAATCAAAAATCGAACCCAGATGTACAATCGCGACCGCCTAAAATGCGACCACTCGGTAATAATTTCGTGGTCCTTATAGGAGCGAACGATACCATAATTGAATGTCGTGCTTAATTTCGAAGTGAACGGGACTTTTATTTACCGGGCGACTTCTTCAGTATGTCACCAAGAACGTAAGTGTTACACACACACACAAATATCTTTGCATATTCAATTAAACACAGCAACCTGTTTTGTCTTATCATTATGAACAACAGTTTATAGACTTGCTTGAAAATGAGTTACTAAAGTAATTTAGCGTTCATTACGACTGCGACGGTACTTTTCTGACGACACAATTGACAGTGTGTCACCGGGTTCCGACAGGTTTGTTTCATTATGGCAATCCACAATGGGTGTTATGATTATGCGAATGCGAATGCGAATTTAGGGTACTTTAATCGGTAACTAGATTGCGGTCGCTCTGCATTCAAGAATTACTGTTGGGTGGACTACCTACTTACTTATATCCAGTTTGTATATATGTACGTATACACAAGATATAAAATGTACTTACTTACATACTTGCGTAGCTACACTCTGTAGTAGGTTAGTGCTCATCATTAAGTAGTGAATGCGTTACCTCTAACGTCCTTGGCTAGGTTATACAATAAATATTCTCGTAACGTTCGATTTTATTGAGCTAAATTTTACTCTCGTTATGAAAAGGCGGGGGGAGGGGGGGAGCACAGCAACAAGAAAATAAATCTGATTATTACTCGTCGTCCTCGTCGTTGGTCGTTTTTTGTAATGCGGTGCAGGAAACTAATTCATTCCGAATATAAAATTCATGAGATTCCGTCTTCTGTATTATTGCATCGGAACACAAAATAATGCAAACGGGGAGTTATTGTGTGCTTTGGGATTAGGCCGCCGCGGTGGAAGTAAATTTGTTGTGTAAAGTCTACGGTGTTTCCCATAAAAGCGTTTCTTTGTTAATCAAATAGAACATATTACAAACTACAAGGCGGTTATATTTGCCTGCCAAACATCGAATTCTAACGCATAGCACGTTAAAGTCAATACCTTTTCCGTGCTTTGGGTAGTGTTATTTGTGAAGCCTTCGTTTTTGGAGGGGGGAAGGGGAAGGAAGGACAAAGTCCTCCGGCACGGCATTTCACTTTCTAAACCAAAGTTTCATTTCATCATTTGAACAGGAATCACATTGTCCATTGTTGAAGATGAAGAACGTCTTAAATGCAGATGTGGATGCTTAGCCTTAGCTGTACTTTCCTAGATGAATCTCTGTCGTATTGAGACGTATTATTTACAGTCGCGTTTTGCAAAGAAGATTAATCAGTGGTCTCTCTGGATGCCGTTAAGAACTAACGGAGCTTACGCATATCTCGCAATGAGCGACGAGAATCACCGGATTGATTTATTCGCATTGTCTTCCTCTTATCTCGCACGTCGTCCATTAAACCTTATGCTCGCGCTTTGGTAAGTGCCGGAATGTTGTCATCATTAACATATTTTTCTTGTTCGCAAATTGCACGTGCAGATGTATCATGAAGATAATAAAAGCTTTGCAGAAAGAAAGTTCAGTTCCAACAATGAATGATGATGATGATGATGGTGGTGGTACAAGTACATGGATTGATTTACAGAGGTAACGATCGTTTGCTGCGTTCCTTTGAGTTCAAATGCACGTTAATATGGTCAAAGGTAGAATGGTTATAGAAGAGAATCAAATAATAAAAGTCTACACCATTAGGTCCTCTTCCATACCTTCCTCCAGGTAGAGCATCAACTTGGGATTCCATCTCTCTTTTATTTTGATGTCCTGTTCATGGTCTTCTACGCTTTGTAAGGTCGCGACACCTTTGAACTTCTTTCGAATCCAATTCCTACCTTCCTTTTAAGACTGCTTCATCTTTACGCTGGATAACTTCCAACATCCTGTTTTGTACGGCAAGATTGAAATAGGTCCAATCCAATTCCTACCGCTTGTCATGACTTAGTTTTGTCAGACTTCTTCACCTTTGGTTTGGATAACTTCTTCCGTATTTCGGTTTTGTAGGTCAGAATGGAAATAGGTCTTGATTTATGAAAATCCTACCGGTCTCTTGTGGAATGAAGTAAATCGAATTTGAGCTTGGATCGTTTGAAGATGTATCATTGGATTAGAAAAGAGAATGGCCTCAGAATTGGACATCATGGTACCCCAGAAACAATGTCAATAGATGAGTAAAGCCCAATTTCTTCATCACCTCCTGATAAATTTATCTGCCAGGTATTATCCTTGGAAACCACTCTCCTCATTATATCGAGGAGGTGAAAAAATGGGACCTTCTTAAGAAAATCCAAAAATAAAATAATTTGCAAGAAGATTCCATTAATTAGATTGTAAGAGGGCGTTTTCAGTTCTTGCAGCAAATAACACGAGGAGACGAAAAACTTCGTTAGTCTTTGATTTATCGACACGAGTCTCTGGTAGTACGTAACACGAGACCTACGTGAGTAAAATTGAAATCTGTCGTTATATGTCGTGTAAATCAGTAATAATTAGAAAACCAATTTGCTCTAAATGTGCTAATGAGCCATCTAGTTCGTTGACTTCTTCCTACATTTAGTAATAGGCACATAACTGTTTACGTATGCGGTCGGTTCGATGAATAACTAAAGAATAACTCGTTCGGGTGTTGTGTTAAATCCAAGCTGTCTGCATATTAACAATGCTTCTGTGGCGGCGTGGGAGTCGCTGAAGACGACGGCCTTCGCATATTGATAAATTCTCACTAATCTGAATGGGTGCTACGGTACCACGTTACACATACATACGCATTTCGGAATGAACACGAACAATCTGGTTTTGCTAAAGGAAACCTTGGCCAAGTGACCTGTAATTCACGCCCCGAACTTCCTTCCATCTGCAGAAGAGGGAATACAGTAGCTGGGTGTTTGACCTGTGGCTTACAGTTACAGGAGAGAGACTTCTGCGATCTAATAACATTCTTCTGCGGCTGTGGCACAATGGCACTGCGTAACTTTCTGAGAATTACGGGCCGTAGGCCTTCGAGTTAATCACCGGCTTTGCGAAGTTTCATGAGCGCCAAGTTAAATCTATTGCTTCGGCGTGCACGCAGGTCACAGTTCGAACCTCCACATGGCGACATTGATGACGACCTTATGTGCCATTTGCCTTGTTTGTCCAACGGGAAATTCTCCTATTCATGAAATGCTTATTCGCCGCCTCAAATTGCAACTTGCGTTATAGGAAACGAACGAACGTGATCACCACATTTTACTTCAACCTCACTCGCATGTTAGTTAATAAAATTGCATTCCCGAACACACCGTACAACATTCAGTAATTTTATTTATTGTCTATAGTTTTCGGGTTCAAATTTTAAAATAAAAGAACAGACCGGAAAAAGGACGGGTGGTAATAATTTTTTTAACATTGTAGAGTTCATGATGTACAGTAGAAACTCGATTATCCTACAGTGTGGAATTTGCAAATGAAAACTGGTGATGGCAAGAAAGCATAAGTGCAATCCTGATAAGTAAGAAGCAGTTGCAGAAAACAGAAACTTAAAATGAGTATGAATCGATGTACGCTAGTAATTTAGACTAAATTTGACAGATGGGGGTGGGTAGGCAACAATTCCATGAAATCGTCGTGAAACCACTAATCAGCAGATGGAATTTACTACGCAAATGGAAGAGTGGACATTGCTGCACTGATAAAAGTAAAAGCTTCGAAATTTTGACCTCAAAACGAATCGAACATTTGCTGTACAGTGTATGAGTAAACTCAATGGATAGATGGCGTTGAATTTGAATGTGGTATAAGAACGAATTCAATTCAACCGCTACTTCAGCAGAGTTTTTGTGATCGGCAAATCTTTGCAGTAGTTCAGAAAATCCCTATGAATGGAATTAATCGAAACACAATATAATTGCATGTACATATTTTAACTGGCATTTATATTATTCAAGCTTGAAATCATATTTTAATAAACTGGGATAAATACGATGGCTTTGATTGAAAAAAAAAGGTGAAAAAAATTATTTCGATTTCCAAAATTGATAATCTGAGTTTCACTGTATCTACGGGGAAGTATTTCTGCGCCTTGAATTACACGGCTCGAATGATCGGGGTTTCACTGTAACTCTTTTTTGTAATTATTTCAATCGCTGTTATCTAATAACGCTTATTAAAATTTATATTTGGTTTAGTTATGATTATAAACAAAATGTTTAGCTGCTGGAGCTTGCTATCAAATTATCTAGTTTATTGTCAAGTGTATTAAGGAAAACGCTAAGAAAAATGTTGTGGAACTCGCGATGGTTTATTGATTAGGTTGGGGCACATCGAAATTAATTCCTTGGTTATTGTAAATATTTGTAATTCATTTTGCTCAAGTTATTTAAAAAATGAGACGGCCTTTGAAGTCGTTGACGTCCTTAAATGGAAGTCTGTAATGTACGAAACTTACAATCTGTTTAAAAGTTTACTTTTTTGTTGTCACATTTGCGCAAAAAAGCACCTCCACATCCGTCCTTTTTTATTAATCAAAAAATTAACACAAAGATATTTTGTTTATTAAAAACGTGATGTTACGAAAACGTTTTTGAAAGCGAAATTTATCTTCCCTGTAAGGAACGTTGCATTAAAAAGAATTAAACGGAATTCAAGCAAAGGGATTGTAATTGTTTTTAAAAAGTTAATTAATTTTGAAACAACGTTAAATTCCAAGAAAAAAAAATTTTCCGTCACAGTTTTTATAAAATATTGTTTTTAGACCATGTAAGGGTTGTTTGTTACACTTAATTTTGTTTCGTTTTGCATCAAATCTACAAGAAAAAGTTCGATAGTGTTCGAAATACTATACATTATTTGTTGGTTTTTAAGATTTTCGACTTTTTCCTTTTCCAGAGTTTAAATAAATAATTAGATATTCATAGCAGTTATGAATACTTGCTCCATTTCTTTTTTGTTTTACAAAATGTTTCAGCTCTGTTTTATTTTATTTCTTCAAAAAGTGTTTTACGTTGTTTTTAAAAGTTATCAAAACCAAAATATTAAAAAAATACAATGATTCAAAAGCTAATTTGATTTCCTATTTTGCTTTGTTTGGGAGAGCATTAGTATTACGTTTTTTTAAACTACATTCTTCCATCTGTATAATAATTTTAGGTTTGAAAAATAAAGTTGTCAATCGCCAATGACACATTGAGTAAGTTGCTCAAATTATTATATATTATTATACAGATCGTGTTATAACTCTATAGTCATATCATGAACCTTAAAATATTTAAAAAAATACAATGATTCAAGGGCAAGTTATTTTATTTTGCTCTGTTTGGTAGCATAATTTTTTTAAACTAGATTCTTGGATAGGGATCAGCAATTTTAGAATTAAAAGGCAACGTATGGGGAAGTTGTTAAAGGATAACGAAACCTTGACGACCATGCCATTTCTAAGTTGTCTCGAGTTATTATATAGTATTATACAGATCGTGTTATGACTTTATTGTCACTTCGTGAACTGTCGCACTCTAGACTGCGGTGCATCTTTTCTTCCTCCAAATAAACGAATATTAACAATGTGTGACAATAAGCACTCGACACGTACGGTATACATATTATTTAATTGATTTGTTCTTCTTATTATTTAACGTTTATGGGAAATCTTGGTTCGTATGAAAACAAATTTTGAATTGGTTATTACCGCGTCAAAGCAACTGTACATAGTCTGTTGTGAAACGATACAAACTATTTTCTCGTTTGGTGCTCGCTGCTCATTATGAGTAGCTGTCCTGCAGAGAAGATACGTTCATTTCATTGTATTCCCCGAGCAAATTATACAAGTCATTCCGAACGTACGTATATGGAGAGTAATTTGTGCAACAATAAACTTGATAAACACACACACACGCATTATCCAATAGGTCAAGAAGTATTACCGTAACTCCAGAACGTTTAGCCTTCGCCGATTCGGTATACTGTTATTGAGACGTGCAATTTTCGGCCGGATGGTCGGCCGAACAATTTCCATTGTCACACTGTAATTTCGCAAATTCTCCCTGATAGTTTTCACCTTTTAAGCTCTTTAAGCGGTAATTTATGTACATTATACTGGACGTGTTATTAAGTGCCTTCTACGTGTAGCCTACAGAACCGTTGCGTATTTTTCAGCCTGCTTTCCCCAGGTGCATTCGTATGACTATAATTTTACATTGCTTTTATGACAGTTTAATCTATACGTTTAGTCCGTATTAACAATTGTTTCCACGAGTAAACCAAAAATCTCATTCACGTGTGAAAGAATTTGAAGCAGTGAATGTATTCATCGTGTACAACATACTTATACTACATTTCCTCCATGGTGAACGAGGGATTAGGTGAGGCCACAATAGCACCCAGCCATGTGTCGATATGTGTATGAAAGATCGAGAGTAATTGCCAGAGTATCAGCTGAAAGCAGGTTTCAAATATCAATGTGCGAGAGAGAATGGTGTTTAATGCTTCAGCATGAGATAACATTAAAATATTTCTCAGAGTTGCCTGCACGTTTCGAATATCCGCGCTACTACCTATTGATTCTTTACTGTGATTTCCTCGCATCGTTTTCTCACACAAACACTCGGGTATATTATGTTACGAATATTATTACCTTTTCAGCACTATTATGAAAACATAAAAACCTAAGTGCCTGATTGATTTTTAAACGATGCAAGTGATTTTGAACCATGACACAAATGGCTTTTCAGCGTTCAAGACGGGAAGCAGCGGCAACGTCGTAAAAAGGCGCGGTAGTAAATTATGCAGATTGTAAAAAAAAGAAGAAATGTTTATAATTATGATTACTTCGATAATATTGCTCATCTTTAACTTTTAATGATGGTTATTTAGAGTTCAGTGATCTTACTCCTTGTCCGCTTATGTAACTGTCTCCGATCGAACTTTCAACAAACTTGTTTGAATTTTGATTTCAGCTGAATCTTAAAATCACGAGGTGTGTTTCTATATTTATAGAATGACGATATGGAAACATGATACATAATTAGACAGGTATGATTACAGACGCTGCTAAGTGCATGAGTTGAGTTCTGTTCAGGCGGACGTAAGGTAAGTAGAAATGGTTCTATTTCTATTCGAAACTTAAGATGAAACAAAACGTTTTGGCGTTTGAAACGCTTATAGAAAATGAAAGTGACCAGTTTATTTTTTATTTAGAAAATGAATATACAAGATAACAATAGGAGGAGGATAAATTTATAATAACAGTTCTCATCAAGTTATGATTGACAGTGCGCTGAAGATATATGATGGTTTAATCATGTGGCGTTTCTTTTATTGGCTTAAACAGGACTCAAGAGTTTCAAGCGACGTCTTCAAAGCATAAACTTCTTCTTCATTAATATTAATAATACACATTAAGTTGGAAGACGGAGCCGCGGCGGCCTCGTCTCTTTTATTTCGCGACCATGAAGAAGAGAAAATTCGGTTTCATTAAATTGTTAATTTAAAAGCATCATAATTAAAAAGTAATTGCTTTTTCGTATACGTAATTATCCGAAATTCATTTTTCGCGCGCGAGCACAAAGTAAGTCCCGAGTTCGTTCACCTCGAATTAATGCGCCCGATGAATTCGTCCGCCTCAACGAAGAAATATTGGCAGAAGTGATTCTGTCATTCGGTAAAACCGAGGAACGAATTCGATTTTGGGGAAAAAAAGACCGAAACCGATCACCGATAATTAATTAGAAAAAAAAAAAGGTATTTGCGCGCGCGTGGTAAAGAATCGATTTTACGACAGGCGGAAAAGTAATTGGAAGTTAAGTGACGTCCGTTGATAAAAATCAACAACTCATTCATGTTAAACTCACCTTAATAAGGCGGAGATAAACGCAATGCAATAACGGACGAGTTCGAGTTTTGAAATGAAATGGTTTTTAATCGCCAAGCTAAAAATAGTAACTGTATTATAACTGAAAAACACTTAAGAAGAGGAAGGAAGGTCGTGCTTAACAAACAGATTCAATTTGAACATCAACATTTTTTCCTATGACGTTTCAATTGATTTTTTTTTGGTACTTATTGAAAAGACGCAAAACTCTTCTGCATTGTTAATAACATTCAAATTTTTTTCCCGGCGTGTTTACATTTTTGATTATATTGGCAAATGTACCGTAAAGTATACTGTTCCGTTGAACTTCGAAGGACGAAGCTATCTCTGAGGTATCTGCAAATATTTAAACTTATTTATTGAATTGCCACTCACACTTTTAGTTGTTTTTTTTATTTTAAAAAAGTGGTTTGAACACAATGCAACAGTTGCAAAAAGTAGCGCAATAGATAAAGGGCATTAACCGAAAAAGTAAAAGTGGACGGTTTAAAAGTATGTATGTTGTTCTCGGGTTCATATTTCAAAATAAAACACCAGGCCAGTAAAAGGACTGGGGTTAATAAATTTCTTAACATTATAGAGTTCATGATGTACAGTAGAAACTCGATTATCCTACAGTGTGGAATTTGAAAATGAAAACTGGTGATGACGAGAAAGCATAAGTGCAATGCTGATAAGTCAGAAGCAACTGCAGAAAACAGAAATTTAAAATGAGTATGAATCGATGTACGTTAGTAATTTAAACTAAATTTGACAGATGGGGGTGGACAACAATTCCATGAAATCGTCGTGACACCACTAATCAGCAGACGGAATTTAATATGCACGTGGAAGAGTGGACGTTGCTGCACTGATAAAAGTAAAAGCTTCGAAATTTTGACCTCAAAACGATTGGAACATTTGCTGTACAATTTATGAATAAACTCAATGGATAGATGGCGTTGAATTTGAATGTGGTGTAAAATCGAATTCAATTCAACCGCTACTGCAACGGAGTTTTTGTGACCAAATCTTTTCAGTAGTTCAGAAAATCCCTGTGGATGGAATTAATCGAAACACAATATAATTGCATGTACATATTTTAACTGGCATTTATATTATTGAAGCTTGAAATCATATTTTAATAAACTGGGATAAATATGATGGCTTTGATTGAAAAAAAAAGGTGAAACAAAATTATTTCGATTTCCAAAATTGATAATCTGAGTTTCACTGTATCTACGGGGAAGTATTTCTGCGCCTTGAATTACACGGCTCGAATGATCGGGGTTTCACTGTAACTTTTTTTTTTTGTAATTATTTCAATCGTTGTTATCTAATAATGCTTATTAAAATTTATATTTGGTCTAGTTATGATTATAAACAAAATGTTAGCTGCTGGAGCTTGCTAT
Organism: Prosopocoilus inquinatus; assembly: GCA_036172665.1. Taxonomy (NCBI): domain Eukaryota; kingdom Metazoa; phylum Arthropoda; class Insecta; order Coleoptera; family Lucanidae; genus Prosopocoilus; species Prosopocoilus inquinatus. The sequence goes on along the minus strand of CM069871.1, from coordinate 6,432,074 downwards.
CAAATTATCTAGTTTATTGTCAAGTGTATTAAGGAAAACGCTAAGAAAAATGTTGTGGAACTCGCGATGGTTTATTGATTAGTTTGGGGCACATCGAAATTGATTCCTTGGTTATTGTAAATATTTGTAATTCATTTTGCTCAAGTTATTTAAAAGATGAGACGGCCTTTGAAGTCGTTGACGTCCTTAAATGGAAGTCTGTAATGTACGAAACTTACAATCTGTTTAAAAGTTTACTTTTTTGTTGTCACATTTGCGCAAGAAAGCACCTCCACATCCGTTCCTTTTTATTAATCAAAAAATTAACACAAAGATATTTTGTTTATTAAAAACGTGATGTTAGGAAAACGTCTTTTTGAGAGCGAAATTTATCTTCCTCGTAAGGAACGTTGCATTAAAAGGAATTAAACGGAATTCAAGGAAAGGGATTGTAATTGTTTTTTAAAAATTTTAATTAATTTTGAAACCACATTAAATTCCAATAAAAAAGATTTTTCAGCCACAGTTTCAATAAAATAGTTTTTATACGTTGTAAGGATTAATTGTTACACCTAATTTTGTCTTGTTTTGCATCAAATACAAGAAGAAAAGTTTCGTAGTGTTCGTACTACTGGGTTTTTTTGTTGCTTTTTAAGAATGTTGAGTTTTTCCTGCCCAATTATGAAATAAATAACATACCATAGGCCCAAATAATTTTTTGATAAATGTAGTCCACGGAAATGTAAATGTATGACGTCACTCACAATACATTGTCAGTTTCAGTGGCGTAGCAATAGGGATGACGCTACAGGCACCTACCTTTCGAAATAACCTTTTGAAAGAAAATTAAAGAAATTTAAATTTTTGCTCACAAACAAATATACTTTTCTATTATTCCACTTAATCTTGACCTGCCAAAAGAATTTTAATTTCTAAAGAAGTCGTCAGTGATTTCAGAACTTGAATCTCAACTCAATCTCAAAATTTCGAAGCAGAAATTTTATTTTTCACACGTCAAATGGATTGAAGGAATCGGTAGCAATTTTTATTACTTTTGAAAGCTACAGAATTTTAGGAGGAAAGCCTGCTGGATATACAGTACAACCTCTTTAATCCGAACTAAAAATCGCACTGATTTGATTGGGATTTTCGAAACGTTCGGATAATCGAACAGGCAGAAACTATAAATGCAATGCAAACTGAATTTGGCTTGCTTAGGACAACGGTACCGTAATGTAGCGGTTGTCATATGCCCGTGAATGACGTCATACAGCGTTGAAAAATGGCGTCACGTAGCATTGAGAAAAATGACGTACAGTCGCGAGCAATAAATTTTGGTCGTTATGTTTGATTGTCAAAGATTGGTGCTTGACTTGTATTTTACTAAAAGTAAGGAGATTGACGTTTTAATTTTGAATACTGCGAGTAATTTCTTAAAAATTCAAGTTGTTTTCGACCTTTTTCGGTAGACGGTAACACATATATGTATATCTGAAAATTTGTAACTTTTGGAATTAAAACTGACGTTTTGATTGACAATGATGTTCGAATTATAGAGGCCTTACTGTATTTGACATTTTTAATTCAACTTCGTAAAGTTTTCTAATAAATTCATTTAAAATATTTTTTTCTATGCTTTAGAACAATACAATATTTTCATTGCAATAGATTATTTTCGCGGGATTTCGTTTAAAACGCCGATAATTTTTAGGATCATAACCTCCAATCTTGAATATCCGGTTGCATTGTTGTAAATAACCGAACGAAAAAAGAGATGTTCTTAATTGTATTGCCAACTTAGCCATTTTTAATCTTAACCGTTTGTGCTATCATCGATTCGTAATTTTACTGGCAGCACTGCAATTGATAATAAAGTTTTTGACTGTGTGGGTACAGTAGCGGATAATAAAAGCCGGGCACGTCACATCTAACAATGTAAATCTAACTTTAAATTAAAATCACCGTAAAGGTATTCTAGGTATTAAATTAATCAAATCCTTCTTCAAACAAAGCCTGTGTGTAAGTATTTTTTTTAATTGCAACTTTCCCATAATTTTTTTGTATATTTGACGTTGAGTATTATACAAAATGTCACTGGTATTTCTGACATTTACGAAGAGTTTTACAGAAAGAAGAGTTGCTACGAAATTTCAGTTTATTAGCTCTGACATTCTTTCCGTTGTCCGTTATAAAAAAGACAAACGACTCGTTTTGAAAATGTTTTACTGTTTTTAATTCTGTCTCCCTTTGCATTAATTTCAGAAATGTAACAGTGTTCGAACCACTGCATTTTTTGCTTTGGTTTTTATGAATCCCGATTTGTTTCCTGCCTGTCTATGGAATGGCGAAGCTCTGAGCTACACATCTGCAAATATTTAATTTTACTTGTTGAATTAACACTCGCTTTTGCTTTTTTTTACACAATATGACAGCTGCAAAAAGCCGCAACCGTAAATCTTTTGACTTGTGACATCCTTAGGTAGGAGGTTACTGTTCTCACCTAGCGTTGAAGTCTCTGTTTATCCAAGCGCATTCTGTGCGTTTCGTCGACTGTGGAATTATTGTTTTTTAGGTTAGAAAATTAAAATTACGTACCGACGTGAATTGGATAATACAAGTAACAGTCTTTTCCAAGAATTTGATTTGTAGCATCCTTGGTAGATACGTACAGGAGGTTAGCGTTCTCGCCTAGCATTGAAGTCACTGCTTAGTTGAAATATTTCATGCGTTTTATCGACTGTAGCAGAATTTTTTTTTGCTTTTCAGATTAGAAAATTACAATTGCGTTTTGCGGTGATGCCAAATCAAACCAATACCAACCAAACGTGTATTGCGTGTTCTTACAATGCCAACCATCTCAGGTATTTACGGCGCGGACGTATCCTTGATATACTGCCCGCATTAAAATAGAAATAGCTCGGATTTTAGAGATTCGTCGTCGGCACATGAAAGTGCACACATAGATATACGTACTGTAGAAATTGTGTACGCCTGTACGGTAGATGCGGTATGCATGAGTTGCTTTGAAAAAGTAGGAAGACCGCGTGCGCGCTAGGCACACTGTGCATTGGATTTTTGCGCCGAGGACGCCGAGAGTAAATCATAAAATAACGTGAGACGTCACTTTCGATACGTATTAAGATGGAATAAATCAGCGCAGGATTACCGACGACGACGAAGAGTGCAAACAGATGGTCAGGTAATTGCCTGGAGAAGGAGAAGAATCTTTTGCTTACACTGGTCGCATGTAGTGAGTTTCAACTTTCAACACCTCCTTCACCTTTTGCTTTCTTTGGAAATGCAAATAGATCTGTGTTTACTATACTTGACATCCTCATTCATTTATAATCTAAGAAAATTACTGTGTATTTATATTTATCTACTACTTTGCCGCCTCAACAAGTCTACTGCAGTCAATCATAATCAATGTCTCGCGAATTTAATTCATTCGTTTTCATTGGCATGATTTGAATAGTCATATCTATCGCGATCAACGATTGCCACCAGGATCTAAGTGCACCCGTCGCGTTGAGTGGGAGACAATAACGCGTCCTTGATTTATTCGTGAGAGACTCTGGTCGTAATTTACAAAGCACGTACTTAACTTTGATTGTTGCAAAGACTAGACTTAAAACTTCCTACTAGTTGATGAACAATCCCATTCATATAAGTACATGATTTTCTGGAAAGTTATTCTTAGCGCACGAGCACGATCTCAAATAAAAGCAAGAAACTTCTGCATGTAACTTTAGTTTCAGGAAATTCAGTTTCTCATTTCGCTCCGGCTGTAAATCATAATTTCTTCTCTTCTGGTGGGTACTTGTAATTACTACAAGGAAGTGTCAACTTTGTAAGGCGCACAATATATGCCCTGCTGTGCATATGTGACCCGGTCGGTGTCTTCTCCAGGAGATCGTGCGACCTGGTGCACTCCCACACAAGGAGCTGCCCGCTAACGGGCATCGCGCTTTCATTAGCGAGCCTTCTTCTTCCTTCGCATGCCGAGGAGGAGATGCGTATCGGGTGCCCATTGTTGCCTCTCAAGATTAATGCGCCTCTCTCGCCTTTAGATAAAATTAAGTTACAATGCCAATAAAAATTAATTGAATCCCACATGAGGTGTAATTAACACCGGCGATCAATAATAACTTCGCGCCGCCGCCGAATGGAATTTTACGTTTTTTTTTCGCGTAAATTAATTAGTTAATTCAATTGTACTTGTTTGTGTGAATCAAACATCAATAGTCAGGCGTACGCCATGGATGGGCGATACAATGCATGCATTCGTTCTACGACACCTTAGAAATTAATAATTTTAATTAATCTGGTTGGAGCAAGTGAGTGATTAATAAAGCTCGGACATTCCTATATGGATAACTGGTAAAAACCAGCATGAAGATAAACAAAGCAGCGGCGGCGTAGATTTCAACGTCGCCGCCGAACGGACTACATGCCCGAGACACTCTCACCCTCACGCTCATTACATCAGAAGGAACTGTTTGATGTAAAACAGAATTGCCTTTATAGTTTCTTTCAAATGAATAGTCGTGAAAACATTACGATTCTTTAATTTAACATTTAAGAAGACTTGCAATTCGTATCAATTACAGCGACGTCACTGGAAAAAGAATAAGTGTGTGCATTTGGGAATGTTTCGGTTATATAAACAAGTTTTTATATCCAGTCGACCAAGACTGTAGTGGCTATTGCGTGCCGCATAGACTTTTCGGGCTTCGACTGGTTTATTGTTTTTGCTTTTACTTTTTCCGACTTCGGTTCCTCGTACATTCAATGAAACCTTCCGCCTAAAATGCGCCTAGGTTTGCTGATTAATGATTATTAATTCCAAATTGGAAATTGAATTGCGTGGTTAGATTTTAATTTTAATTTGCGAGATTACTGGGAGCTTATTTTACAGGTCCTTCAACTCAAAGATTAAGATTAAAATGAAGTTTTGGCAATTGACCAAAGGCCTCCTATTCTTATGAGTTCGAGATTGCATTGAATAAATACTTGGAACAAAAAAAGAGTTCTCTTTTTTCAGATACTTTCTGATGCAATTTATTTATTTATAAAAATAAGGGGCCTACAGTTGATGGATGATGGTATTTCTAACAAAGATCTTTCATTTTGATTTACTCTTACTGCCAACCACTTAGCCTCCTCGCCCATTATGAGGACCATGGAATTTTTTCTTATTATCAGATGGTTTCTGATACCATTCCATTTATGATAGACGGTTAATAATATCTTCGCGTTGACGAATGGAATTGTACGGCTTTTACCTTATTTTGCCCGATAAATTAATTTATTTCATTCTATTTTTGCGTGAATCAAACATCAATTGTAATAATAATTTTAATTAATTTGGATGGGGCACGTGAGTGATTAATGATGATATAGATTCCTAATTTGGAATTCGAAATGCACGGTTACGTAATTTTAATTTGTGAAATTATTGGAGCTTATTTTACAGCTTCTTCAACTTAGGGGGTTAGATTATAAGTAGGCTTTAGTAATTTACTAAGGGCCTCCTATTTCTTATAAGCACAAGACTTCTTTCAATAAATATTTGGAATAAAAGAAAATCGGGTTGTGTAGGTATGCGGCACGTTCTATTTTTAATTTTTTTTCAGAGTTTTTGATGCAATTTATTTTTTGAACATCATAAAATGGGGCCTCCAGTTGATGATTTCATTAATAATAATAATAATAATAATATTTGTTATTAAATATCAATCTAGGTACAGACAAGGCTTAAAGGAAAAAGTCATCGGTGGACTGACAGTTCCTCTGACGAAAAAGAAATTTTAATTCTTTTTTGAATGCGCTATTTTTTTTGTCTTTAAAAAGTTACTGCCATTCACTTAACCTCTTCATCCTTTATGAAGACCACTATATTTTTTCATTTATTACTTTTATTCAGATGGTTTTTGATCCAGTTTAATTTTTTGTACAATTTACGGTGAGTTGCACAAAAAAATTGTTAATCGACGATTAATTTAATTTTCTGATTAAGGAACGTCTATCGACGAAGTTAATAATACATTTGAAATAACCAATTGTATTGTTTCACCCAACCAGTAACAGGCTGTTAAATTAATCAGTGATTAAATAATTTTTGTTAATCTTTGGGTTAGTGTGTAATCTAAATTGTTCAAAAAATTGAATCTAATCTTGCAAAAAAAAATAGAATAGTCTGTAAAGCGGCCTTAAAATTAACGCAGTCTCTAATCATTTGAATATTCTCAATAATGTTCTAAAATATTTTAAAATTTTCATTCAATTTTGCTTTATTCGATCCTTCAAATATCTTCTTTTATTTTTATACCATATTTTTATACAATTGACTTCCAAATTCAAATGATGATTCACATAGATGCCCTAAATTTTTATTTCCTCTTACGATTTGAGAATCGAGCATTTTATAAAAATGTTTCCTTTGCAATGCAACTTGACATAATACAGAACCAGCTGAAGATTGATTCAATGACTTTGTTTTTTTTTTACTTTAAAAGAATACGAGTATATAAAGTGTTCCAAAAATTAATTATTATTAGAACCAGTTTCATAATCGAAGTAAAGGAGATTTTAAAATTAAAGTCACACTCAGATGTCAAAATAAATGCGAAAACATAGTTATTTATACATTGGAATGTGATTTTAATTTTAAAGTCTCGATTATGAAACAGGACCTTAAATGATTTAAATTTTCTTTACTTTAAAAAATATGTAGAGGGTTTAAAAAAATTGAATCAAATCTTGTAGAAAAAATGAATATAGTGTAAAAACATCTTTAAAATTAATGTAGTCTTTAGGAAAGATGAATGTCATAGCTAATTTGGATATTCTTGATTCCTTTACCTTCATTTCCTTCCTTAAATAACTTGAATACAATTTTGCTTTGTTCAATCCTTCAAATATCTCATTTTTATACAATTGACTTTACAAATTCCACACAAACGAAAGTGATTATCCTTCACCATAAATTTTATTTCCTCGTAGGATGTAACTGATTTGAGATTAACTTAAAAGAATGTTTCTTTTAAAATGCAACTTGAGACGAGTTGGTGTTTTTTTGACTTTAATTTTTTTTTTATTTGGTAAAATATCTTTTCGGGTATAGTAAGATGTATTTTGCGAAGACGCAGTTTAGATGAGAAACTGCGTCTTCATAAAACGCATGTTACTATAACCTGAATTGCTGATTGTCTTTATTAATTTAACCTAGACATTAATTTTTTTTTTTGCTTAATCTGAATATTACATTTCTCAATGTTTGTTTATTTACCTTTCAATTTTTAGATGTGGTATCTAAAATTGTTTTAATATAATTTAAAACGAGTTTATCCTGCAAGATTAAGTTAAGTGAAGTTGTTAAGCGAAAGTGACCATAATTTTGTTCACTATTGTCTACAGACAAATACTTAATAAGAAGTGGCAAACACAAATCTCCTCTGAATCAAGTCGAATTTCGATGATCTCAAATCAGTACCACACAAATCATATTAGACTTACGTGGTATTGATTTGAGACAATCGATATACTCTGAAAGTTCAAATAATTTTTTTTTTTTTTTAATAAAGCTAAAGTATCTGGATTTGGATAATTAAGTTGGTTGGTTGTCAGACGAAAACGGTCAGTATCTTTCTGCGGAAATGCGTCGCCGTCCATAAGATGAATGTCTTTCGCAGAAAACGTACCGAGCCGTAAGTCCTTACAAGGATCTCGTCGTCGTACGCACAGGGTCAAGTTTGCGTCGTCCTCAGCACGCAGTCAGTGGTAGATAGATCTGAACGTATCTTCCGACACAGTAGCAAAGTTCAGCTCGTGCTGCGCACACGTAAATCAGATGTAGAATATGATAATGAAAACGTGCTCGGAATTTTCTCGTGTTTAAATAAACGTACGCACACGCATGAGGACATAAATTTAATCATCAACCATAATAATTGTTTGTAAATTTAGAAAGAAAATATTACGTAGCTAGTAGGTTGCTGATGCTGAACGTGTACCTACTAACTAGGCGCCTGAAGAGAGATCATTGCACCTACCTGTTTCCGTGTAAGGTGCTTGAGACTGTTGACTGAAGAGTGACACTGACACTGGCGCAATCTGTCCTTGGCCTTGTCTTTTGCGTTGCGTTCACGGTCACAACCACAACAGAAATGCTTTGGCGAGCGACGAACTGCTTCTTTTCCTGCATCAAGTCTGCAAGAGTACCTGGTGGTGGGGCCGTACCACTACTCGTCCACGGCAGGTGGAACATCACATATTTATAACTTGCGAAGTTTATCATTGGCTGATGATGCTGTGTACTTTTGTACCAAGTCCTCGATCCTGCTCTTTATTGTTGTTAATAGTTCAGTGTCAGTTTTTGTGGCACTGAACTTGAGGAGCCAGCGAGCGCAGGTACCATTAGAAGGAAAGAACAATGAAGGTTGCCGGTTGGAACGCAAACGCACCAGGAAAACAGGATCCATCGATCGATCCCTCGCACTCTTTTATGCGTGAGGTATTAAATTATTGCATTCAGTCCCTGGGCTACCGTACCGTTACTTCTTGTAAGTCTTATGCGAGAACTGCAATCAGATTCCAGACGCATCCTGTGAAACGAATTTTAAAATCTACGGCCAACTGTTAAAGAACATTTCACACTGCTACATACAACGTTTCATATTGAGCAAGAACTACCTATCATGGATATCACTTTGGATACCTAATTAAGTTTTAATTTACTTACTTTAGCTGCTTTATAGTTTGATGGGGGATCAATCAATTTTATTCTCAATTCTTGTTGGCTTCAAATGCGCGGAGAACTGTTCCACTTTTCCCAAACGGTTTGGTTCAATTAGCTCATTCAACTTTTTCACGTATCATTACCATGCATATTATCTTTGATTTATGCGGTTTAATTCACAGTCTGCTTTATTTTTTCAAAGTCATTATTGTTTTTCCCAATGCAGAGAATTAACATTCTTTCGCCTGCGTGCTTGCTTCTTGATTCACGATCCTCAATCCACTCTTATGCTTGGAACTATTTGCTGAAATGAAATACGGAAGTCAAAATTCTTGAAACTGGAGGAGGAGGGTTGTTCCAAAACAGTTGTTTATTGTTTTCTTGAAGTTCTCTGCGGTTTTTTAATTTTGGGGTGGTTACTTGTTTTATTTATATCAAGCTTTGCCGAATTTTGGACTTTGCATTTGTGTATTTGGCGTATATTTATCGTTTGGGTAATGGGTTGCCTAAACCAAACTAGAAATATGTAACACGCTGACCAAATGAAGGAAAATGATCTTAGAACAGATTTTCAGTACGACCAACAAACATACAGTGACCGCCAAAAAGTTGGCACCATGGGAAAAAAATTATTATTAATTTATGTTTGCTTTGCGCCAATGGTTTCTGCATGTTCGATATCCCAATACAAGCTGATCCGGTGAGCAATTTTTAATGTGGCTAAAACTTGGCTGAAATATTAACCCCATCATCAGATATGAACCCAATCATATTTTCCTTGCAAAAATTTTATTGCTTGCTCTGTTTGCAATTGGATTTCGATTTATTTATCTTTGGAAGCAATTACTTTCTTAAACAGTTTTGCGTATTTCTCGTTCTTCTTCGCTTCCTTTGTTTTTTTCTTTTATTGTTGATTTGGATTTTCTGTGCCATCCAGCGTGTGCGCCCAATCTTCCACAATCCACATCTACTTTTTCTCCATCCTCTTTTTTTCGGACGTGTGTATTTGGTTATTATGAATCTCTTGCGTGACGTTTCGGCTCTGCCAATCTTTCTTGTTGCGAATTCCTTACTTTCTTCTTTTTCACCATTTCTTCTCGTGGAAGGTCATGCGTTGTAGGTTGCTTCTTACTATATTGCAGTTGAGTTTAGGACTTCTTCTCTTCATCCGAAAGTCGTCAGCTGCCGGATTAATTGTTGACAGCAGCAAGGATTGCACAGGTAGAGATAGAGACGAGGCTTGTGCTGTTAAGTAGTTCATGACCTAATCGCTGCGCCACAATTCCGGATGGGACAAGCAGGTGGTAGACAGCAATTTTGACAACTTTTGTTATGACCAATCCATTTAAGCTTCTTCGGGAAATTTAACCAAAGAGTCCAATCTCTCATGAAGTCGTCAAAAACGTTATGATACTCTTTAGTCTTTTATATTTTTTTAGTCTCATGATTTTTCCTTTGTTGTTTACATTTTTTTTGCAATCTCCTTTTAATAGCTCTTTTTTATTCTCAAATCGTTGTTCTTCAGTTGTTTTCTTTTTTTGTGTCGAATTAATTTTTAATAATACCTTAACGAGGTTGTATTGTGTAAATTCAATTTTTTTTATTCGATCGAGTGATAAATATTTTTTTTATATTTTAAGTTATTAGTTAAGTGTAAGTTAAGAGGTTTTGCGGGTGAAGATGAAATTCTGCAAATGCTACTAAAATTGTTTTCATTTTTGAATGGAAGATGGGGTTCATTTATATTTTCAGTTTAATTAAAAAAAAAAGAAGTTTTTATTGAGAATATGAACGCGAAACATAAACATTAAATATTCAATTAAATTAGTTGTCACTTTGGGATAATAGATGTCGCTTCAAGCGGCTTATTGATAGAAGTCAGATATGATAAGTTTTTAATCAACCTGGACTGAAAATAATAAGGATAAAAATTAATAACTAATAATTTTACTATAAAAAAAAACCTAAATTAATTTCTTAATTGGCACACGGATGACGTTTATTACATTCATATTCATTACAACTAAGTAGCTTGTCATTGATTTTTTTTTTGTATCCGCTACTAATTATTTTAAATCTTTATTTTTATTATAACGTGGTCATTGTAATATAATTAAGCTTCAATTTGAAAATCTTTTTTATTTTTCTTTCTAAATTTTATCCACTGTTGATTTTTGGAATGTTTTCTTTTTGAATTTTCTGAAATTCTTTCTGTTACAAATTTATTTATTTAATATTCTGTTTTTTTTTTATTCTTTTTATTACATACCGGTCGCATTTTGTCTGTACTCGATTCAGTTTAACTTTATATTTGAATTATCAATTTGATTTCCTCTTTTGTTCACACTTTTGATTAAAAAATTTTCACTGCTGCTTTTAATTCGAATTGACTTTGGTGTTATAGATTTTTTACTTACTCGCCTCTTATCTTAATCACCGATCACCTTTTGTTTTTTGTTTTTTTTAATTCCTTGCTTGCCTTTATTTAGTTCAATTTGTTTCTTTTTTTTCGGATCGATTTGTAGTTTTTAATTTCTTCGATTGAATTTACCGTGATTTTATTTTTTTAATTATAAATTAACAATTTCTTTTTGTTTTTATTATTTCCCCGATTTGAGCTTCTCTTACAATTTAATTCCGTCGAGTGATCAGTCAATTTTTGTTTTCTCTTTTGTGCGGTTTGACTTCGTTTTAATTTTTGATTAAGTTAAATTTTTGATTATGATAAAATTTTACATCAAATTGACTCATCGTTAGTTTTATATAATTTTGATTTTCGTCTGTCAATCGATCGTCTTTTATTTTGTCTTTCTCTTATTCGAAATGAAATTTAATTATCGTTGTTTGACATTTTGTTGAGACTTTTTTATATACTTGATTTGAGTTTTTATTTTATTTCAAAGTTCAACCCTGTCGGTTGATCGCCCTTTTTTTGTCTTACATTCGATTTGACTTTTTTTCTATTTCTTTAATTATATTACTTGTCTTTCTTCTTTAATATTTATTTTAGTTTTACACGTTTTTATTGTCGTCGTGTCTTCATCGATGATCGTATTTTGGTTTCATTTTATTAGATTTGACGCTGTTTTATTTTGATAATAAATTATTTGATGGTCTTTTGTTTTCTCTTCTTTTATTCGAGCTTATTTAATTTAATTCTAATGTGATTGATAACAGCTTAAGTATAATTAAATTGTACTTGTTTTAGTATAATTATTATTTATAGTCTTTATTACATTTATAAAGTTAAATGGCAAATTGTTTTACAAAAAACATTATTATTACATTACATTACATTACAAAATATTAAAAAATATGCATTTAAACATGCACTAAAAATTAACTGTTATAAAATGAACAGTATTTTTTATATTAACACATATATTTTTCTATTAAGAATTTAAATATACGTTTTTCGCACCATTTAAGAATCGACTCGTGGCAGAATGGGCAATGGTTAGATTGAAGATGTCAACATTAAATGTGGCAACACCCATTGAAGAGACTATAGACTGGGCCCATACCGTTGTAATCCTCTTACTATTTCCAAGTATTCTGATTTTAGAACACTCAGGGGCGTATTCTGTAACTTATGAACGGGCTGTTAAATTTTAGAGGTCCTTTAAAATTTAAAATACAGTTCTATGATTCTATGGTTCTACTATAATGTGTCGGTTTGCACTTGTCAACAAGAAGTAATGGCAAATTTGCAATTAAAACAAAGAAAAATGCAGCAAATTATGCATTAATGCCCCCTAAAGAATTAAAATATGCATTCTTGTAATAAAAATGTTCAAAATATGCATTTGCATATACAAGTATGGATATCCTAAGCCTAATTAAGACATTGCATTTTTTGATTTGTTTCCTATTCACACACATTGCATTGCAATCTATTGTTTTGACGATATTAATTTTTTTCTAAAAATTTCAGTGATTACAATACCTGATATAACTAAAATAAGAGATTCAGTTACAATTGGCTTACTAAGGGTTAAGATTAAAAAAAAAATCGTATCGATATTTATTCGATATTACGAATACAGATAGTTTATAAAGTGTCGTCCAGACTGTGGTTATTGGGTCATCTTTTTCAAATGCGCTTGCCGTTACTCAGGGTGTTCCTCAAGGTTCGGTAATTGGACCTTTACTATTCTCCCTATATACATCTAAATTTTTATCTGTTATAAAGACGTGCAAAGCACATGTTTTTGCGGATGACACGCAATTATATTTTTCCTTCGATCCATCTAACTGGCGTGAAGCTAATTCATTCATTATTGATGACTTGAAATCATTGTTTGCTGAGGCTGCTAAACATTGCCTAACCTTAAATCCTTCCAAATCCCAGTTATTACTCTTTGGAAACAATAATATCAATAAGTAGAAAGTTTTTTTAATCTCAAACCGGACAGAAAAATGAAGGGAAACACACTCAACGTTTCGCTATAGATTTATAGCTTCGTCAGGAGTATAAATATAAATATATAGCGAAACGTTGAGTGTGTTTCCCTTCATTTTTCTGTCCGGTTTGAGATTAAAAAAACTTTCTACTTACTATTTTCATCGGACAAGAACAAACTTCAATTAATAATATCAATAATATAGCAAATAATAATAATGGATAATAGTTTCCGTTATCGTGAACAAATTTCAAAATACATTACTAATGCTTACATACAACTAAGGAAACTGTTTCCGTTTCGAGGTGTTTTAAATATAGAAACAAAAAAACGTCTATGTGATGCTCTTGTATTGTCGCAGTTTGCATATTGTTCTCCCGTTTATCATTTGGCTTTGGATTATTATACAAAAAACCGCATACAAAAAATACAAAATTCATGTTTACGATTTATATATGGCATTAGGAAATATGACCACATTTCACATAAATTACGTGACATTGGTTGGCTTAACATGGCTAACCGACGGGAGTTACAAACTATAACATTATTTCATAAGATAATTATGTTTAAAGCACCGCCATATTTGTACAATAAAATTAGTTTCAGATCAGATGTACATAATCTTACCACCAAATGTCGTGGTTTGATTTCACCACCTCCGCACAGAACTGCTTTTTACTAGAGATCTTATTCATTTGCTGTTTACAATAAATACAACAATTTAGCATTCGAATTCAAAAATCTAGATTTGCGGGTTTTTAAAGTCAGACTCAAAAATGTGTTATACCTAAAGCAGAATCATTAAACCATGTAAAGTAGTTATGTAATACACTTTCTCTAATAGCAAATATCATTTAGGTTGGATTTTTTTTTTTTTTGATTTACATGTTTGTAGCTAATAATTGATTGTACGCCATTGTATTAACCTTCTCTTCATTCATTTTGGGGTTCACAGTTTTTTTTCTTACTCCTTTGCGTCTTAGCTTAGTTAAATCTAGATTTACTGTAGTTAGTAGGCAACAACGATTATTTTCTTTCAATAATTTGTTCAAGGTTAAGCTTAAAAGCAGATTACTATCTGAACTTCGCTTTGCGATTTGTGTATTTTATGAGATCATGTTCTTTTCCTCCTAATTTTGTTATGTTTACACAAATAAAGACAATTATTATTATTATTATTATTAGCGCGCATGCGTAAGATGTTGCCTTTTTTTGTCCGCTGTATAGTCATAAATTCATTGCAAGTTGGAAATAATCCATAATATCTTTTGTTTGGTAATTTGTAGGACGTGGTGAGATAATTTCGAGCAATGTTGGCCTGAAGTAATTTTCTGTGTTCTTATTTTTACGAAGAAGAAATCGTGTCGCTGAAGAAACGGTCGCCGTACAACAAAAGTGCCAGGAACTTAATTGCAGAAATTTGCGTTCGTGGAGTTTCATTTGATTACATTAGTTCTAAATTGTAGTGTATCTGTTATTGTGTGAAACAGTTCCTCTCTCCAGTGCTGATTGTTTTCCCTGCTGCGAATGCAAATTCGCAGCTTCGCAAGCTGGGGCAATCGTAAAGCACGCCTCGCAAGCTGCAGTTCGACAATCTCCGTGCACTTCTTAAGCCGGGTTCATTACAAGGACGTACGAAGACCGTGAGTAATTGACGTTCAGCGACCTAATACGCACACTCATTGCATTGCAAGGTCCGCTCATTATCCGGCATTAAACTAACAGTATCTTAAGCCATCTCATTTTTTAATTGCAATCTGCGTAATGTACTTTTTTTTCGGACATTAACGCCGAAATCGCCGAGGAATTTCAATAATTTCTTTTAATGTTCTTTTCAAAAACTCCGAGTGCTTTTAATAAAATTCATTTACGTGTAATTTTTTTACCGCCGCCTCAATTCAAGGTATTAATGTGCATCAAAACGATTTACGCCTTACAATGTCAATTTTACTTTTTAAATTAGCCAGGCAATTTATTGCGGTATTTGCCACTAAGCTCAAGCCAAAGAATTCCGAGAAAACGTTGTTATTATTTAATTTTCTATTATGCAATCGGTGTACTCTACTACAACTACAATCACCGGGCCTTTGCATTTCTTAATAATTCTCCTAGCGGTAAACACCGAGATCTTTTCTAAAAGAAGTTACTTAGTTCATTGCGTCAAAGTCACGAAAACTCTTCTAAAGAAGATGCAATTTGTATTGCAGGAAGACGCAAATTTTACTACGCGCATGCTTACGGGCAGCATAATTCTTAAGATCGTTTTACACACAATGCGATGCTATGAAAATTATGAAGGTCACTTTACATGATGCAATTAGTATTGCAGCAAGATGCAATTTTTATTGCACGCATGCTCATTGCGTCGGTGTGTGTGAATTGGTGAATTGCTAATAAGACCACTCTAATATAAACAATTACACAATTACACTCCGAAATTGCTACCATTCATTGCAATTATACAGAAAATGCTTAATTGTGGTAAAATTGCCAGCGAGTTTAAAGGTTACGTTATCATTTTAATGCCCGATTTCTTCACCTTTGATAAATTCATCTGCCAGGTAATATCCTCGGAAACTATTATCGATGCAAGGGTTTCCAAGGATAATACCCGGCAGATAAATTTATCAGGAGGTGAAGAAATCGGGCCTAATTCCATTGCATACACCTGTGTAACGACCTTTACATAACCTTAAACCTTGTTCGCAACTTAATATTTAAGCAACTGCTCTGTGTAATAATTGCAGCGAATCGTGGCAATTCCTGACTGTAAATACATTAGATTTGAGTGTTCTCCTTGAAGTCAATTAACAATTATTGCTCGCGCTTATTTACCAATGAGATTGCGCGCAATAAAAATTGCGTCTTGCTGCAATTAAACGATCTTAACAGTCAGCAGAGTAGTTCCCTTAAGATCGTCTTAGACTTTATAAATCTATTTCGTGAACAACATTTACTTCAATCCCTTCAACAACTTAAATTGTGCTGAATTTAAATTTGAATAAAAAAATAACTGCAACTAAATCTTTAAATATTGCGTCTTACTGCAACTAAACGATCTTAACTGTCAGCAGAGTAGTTCCCTTAAGTTCGTCTTATAGACTTTATAGATCTATTTCGTGAACAACATTTAGTTCAATCACTTCGACAACTTAAATTGTGCTGAATTTGAATTTGAATAAAAAAATAACCGCAACTAAATCTTGCACGGGAAGTAGGGCCTTTATTTGGGTTGCCGTCTCTAAAATATAAAAACCAGGACAAGGATACTTAAAAATCCAGATGGTCAAGATATTTTAAAAAATTAGTTGGAACAAAAAATATACATATACCAGTTGGTCATAAAGTCCAAGCTCACATTTTGTTTATTTCATGATTCTTTTTTGCACAATCCTGAAATATGTAAATTTTTAATTTTAAATAAAAAATAAAAATTTTTCCACTGTGATCTCGTCATTATTGTTATTATTTTTATAACTGCAACTCGATCTTTTTCATCCAGCTTTTTTGATCTTCCTTCTCGTCAGTTAAACAAACGTGATCATGCTTTTAAAATTGCGTCTTTGATGATTTCGAATGAACCAATCATTTTTATTACAAACGTAAAGTTTAGGTTGGGATCAGTTGGGTTGGTTTGACCTTGGCATTGCTTTGGTCTTTATTTCCTTAATTTTCAAATTTTTTTATTTGTTTTTTAAGTTGGGCCAGCCGGGTTTATTTGGTTGAATTAAGGCCCGAATTTATAATCGGACTAAAGGAAACTTTAAAATAAAAGTCACATTCTGATGTATAAATAACCATGTTTTCGCATTGTTTTGCCATATGACTGTGACTTTTATAATAAAAAAAATAAAAGTCACAGTCATACGGCAAAAAATGCGAAAACATGCGACTTTTGTTTTTTTTATTAATAAAAGTCAGTCATATGACAAAAAAATGTTACTTATAGATCAGGTTATGGTTACTTACAGATCAGATTGTGACTTTTAGTTTCTCTCCTTTAGTTCGATTATGAAATCGGGCGTTAGTTAGGGTGATTTGACCTTGAGATTGCCTTTGGACATGGGACATGCATTGAGTTTTTTAAAATTTTTAATTAAAAAAAATTGTTTTCTTCAGTTGAGTTTATTTTTGTCGAGTTCCTTTAAGGTGATTCGACCTTGAGATTGCTTTGCACTTGATTTGAGTTGGCTTTAAGTTTTGTTACTTTTTAATTTTTGTAGCTTCTTTTCTTCTGTTCGACTGTGATTGATTTTAATTGAGTTTCAAGTCATTGAATTTTTAATAAATCGTTATGTTTTTTAAGTTTTGCTTGAATTGGGTAGAGTCAGATCAGTTGAGTTGAGATCTGCTGGACTTAAGCTTTCTGTAATATTTATTTTTTACGTTTTTTTTTGTAGTTTTATTTTTATTTTTCATTCTTTACTTCTGGGAGTAAAATTGGATTAGGTTGACCTTGACACTTCAGAGTTAATTTTCATGTCCCTTTTAGTTTCCTGCTGTAATATTTAATTTTTACAATTTTATGTAGTTTGCTTTTTTAATTCTTTGGGCAAAATTTTGTTACGTTGACCTTGACACCTCAGACTTAATTTTTATGTGTTTTTTTTAAATTTCTTGCTGGAATATTTAATTTTTACAAATTCTGTTATATTTTTCTATTCTTAATTTTATACTTCTTTGGGCGAAATTCGTTTAGTTTGACCTTGGCACTTCAAACTTAATTTTTCTGTGGTTTTTAATTTCCTACTGTAATTTTTTACTCAGTTTATTAATTGACAATAACAATAATTTGGTCGAGTTTAGTTGAATTGAGCTGCCCTCGAAAAGGAATGTACTTAATTTAAATTGAGTTCTAATTATTTAAACTTTTAATAAACTGTTAATTTTTTAAATTTTGCTTGGATTAGGTTGCGTTAGAGTAAGTTGAGTTGGGTTGGATGACCTTGAGATGTGCTGGACTTGAGCATTTTGTAATTTATACGGTTTACATTTTTTGCTGTTGTAATTTTTTATACAGTCTATCAATCAATAATAATTTGGTTGAGTTAATTTTTGAAGCTTACTTGACTTGTGTAGAGTCAAAGTTCAATTGAGTTAAGTTGGGTTGGATTGACCTTGAATTTGAGTTTTGTGTAATTTTTTATTTTTATAATTTTTAAATGAAAAGGGTTAATAATTTTGTCACACAAAATTTGATTTTAAGAAATATGATTTATTTTTTTGGCAGTTTGGATACATTTTTCGCTCATTTCTTTTTGTTTTATACCACGTATCATTATTGTTTTCATATTATTATTAGGAGCATTATTTTTTTTTGTAATTGCCGGGTCCTTTCTATGCGTATTTTTGGAACCAATAAATCTACTTCGACTTCAGTCACTTTTTGGGTTTGGGACCCATCGCGAAAATCCGGAGGATTTATTAAAACTTGTCCGGACCACCGTAAAATCCGGACTTGTCCCGGGAAATCCGGAAACCCTACCTTTACAGAACAGCACAAACGGAAAAGGAAACCAGCATATGAGGTTCAAGACACGAAAAGGAATTGGAGCTTTTCTGCTACACTTTCATTGCTTCATTGAGCTTATAATGATTTACAATAGTTTGAAACCTATTATCTATGTATATTATTTATTTTAAATTAATTCTTTAGCTCGCTGTAACAGATTGTAATTATAAAAAAAAAAATCGAATACCAAGAATGTTTTTCCTTTTTTTTTTTAATAACAAAAGGAATTGAAAAATAATATATCTTGGTTTTTGTTGGTGTGTACATATATATAAATGGCCTTGAGTAATCCTTGAACTCTTCGATTACACCTTCCTTGCTTTAAATACGTTTCATATCTTAATTCAGCGACGTCTACTTTCATTATAATAATTGTAGTGACTCGTTCCTAATCGAAAGGAAGCACACAATATGATACGTAACATTATAATATACAAAATAAACAGGTAACCATTAAGTTGTCTAAA
The DNA here is from genome assembly GCA_036172665.1 of Prosopocoilus inquinatus. NCBI lineage: Eukaryota > Metazoa > Arthropoda > Insecta > Coleoptera > Lucanidae > Prosopocoilus > Prosopocoilus inquinatus. The sequence continues at coordinate 6,412,970 of CM069871.1, read as the reverse complement.
TATCCTGGCCTATCAACTTTAATTGCATGATTGCGTATGCCTTGAATTTGAACCAAGTACATGCGCCTGATTGTAACTATTATTAGTTACTTGGACTTCTGTGAAACGATTATGCATACATATAAAAGGAATGAACCAATAATGAGATGAAAGATGTTTAATCGTTCATGCCTGTAATTTTCATCAGGTATTGGAAATATTCTTTTTTTTTCTGAAAAATAATTAAAAACCAAAGAGCATGAAGAGCAGGAAGTTTTCCTGGAAAATGAATTCGCATTTAACTGCACAAGTTCGCTTATACACGGTGCGCTGCAGTTAATTGTAATAAATCTGAAATGCCACGAGGAGACGGAAACAAAGCGTGAAAATCCGCTGCAGCCGCCGCTGGATTTTATCGCATAAAGAAACTTGCATACGAATTTTAACCGCCAAGACCTAAATGCGTACGACCGTGAAAATTTTCATATTAACGACAGTGTTTTTCCGTTTCAGTGATTCGTCATCGAGTTATTAGATTATCGCCAAGATTTATTGTTGAAATGAGGCAGAGATCTCTCTGTCTTCGGAATTTGGAGCGATGAGGTTTTGTTTTGTGCAGGCTACGAAAGTAGTGCAGAAAACTGTAATTAATCGGTTATTAAGTTGCAAATAAGTTTGTCGAAGTAAGAACTTGCAATTCATCTAAACAGTTGTTCCTGAAATTGCATGTTTGAGGAAATAATTATGATATGAGGTGTAGTAAGCACAAAGAAAATATTTTTTAAGTTTCACACAAAATGCACTGGCGTTGGTTTCCAAAATCCTTCCAGAAAAGGACATAAAACAATAACGAGACACACTCAATGATTGCCAAGAGGTCAAAATCGCCGTCGTCTCGTTGGACGGGCGCAAAAATGAAGGTACCACGTGCGAAATCAGCCAATCGTAAATTAGAAAAGTATTCTCGGAATGACCACGCCTGCGAATTAAGAACGTGCGATCCCTACAGTAGAGAAATCGCGGATGCTGTTGGCTTCACGAAATAGAGTACGTGATCTATCATGGGTGAAATTAACGAGGTTGCAAAAGCAACTGTAACAACAGTCTATCTGTCTACCTCGTCTAAAAATTCAACTCGACCGTCCTTCTTTCTATCTCGTTTACATACTTTTCATATATCCATCTGTTTCGTCTATCCAGATTACGTTTCAAAATTTCGCTGTTATGTAGTTAGTAGTTTCTCTAATCGCATAGAGTGCAGCTCGTGGTTTTTTAGCAGCGGACATTTTGTTTGTTCACTTCGGCTAGGATGCTTTAGTAAAGTCTAAACAGAAGACATTTACTCCGTGTTCTGGGAAAGACTCTTTGCGCAAACCAAAGCGTTCTTTTATGCTTTTCATAGCCTGACAGTCTCTTAATCAGGCATTTGTTACGAACGTTTCCCATGCTCTGCGCAAATCAATGCATTCTGGTAAGTTTTTCAAAGCCTGACAGCTTCCTAACCAGGTATTTATGACGAGCATTTTCCGTACGAGCAGATTAGTCCGAATGGTTGTTTCATTCCTCCTTAAATAGGCTTTTTACCGTGGATTTTTTCTATCTGGGCTTCTTCCCAAGCCAACTTGACGAATTAAGTACGGTCGTTGAGTGTCCTATACATGTGGGGGTAGACCGTCTTCGCTGCATACAGCGTTGCCTACGCTACAGGCGGATATACTTCGGGAAGTGTGTTACGCTAATTCAATCGTGGATTTCAATCAGCCTGACGAGTAGGCTTCCCGCCGTGCGCTGCCTGTTACTACCCGCTGCGGTGCGTATTGGAATTTTTCTAAATCGGCACTACTTTGTAGATTACGTTAAAAAGCAGACGTTTGTTTGCACGTTAAATTAAGTGAGTTCTGGATGAATTTAAAAGAGCGGTTGTTGGATTTGGTGATCCGACCGACCGTCCTCGACGGATAAATCTCACTTCGTTGTTTGTTAGCCCGCTGTTTGAGTGGCCCGATTTTTCTTTCGACTGGAAATCTAGTTCTGGGCTGGTTTTCCTTTTAAGCAAGGCAGGTGCCATCTTGTTCAATCTGTACCTTTTTCTGTACCTGTCTGTTTTCACGGGCGTTTATTGTTCGCGATTGTAATATGTCGTTAATTCCCTTCTTTCTAGAGGGTGGTACGGGGGCAGTTAATGTTTCTTTCTTGCCCACCGACAATGTGATGCTTTGTGCGTGCTTTTCTTGGATCGCCTGGTGGAGTAGCGTAGCGTGGACATCCTCCATTTTCTCCACGTGTCTTCTTAGAAGAGATTTAAGAAGGTCGCGCCACCGTTAAATTAATCTGGTTGAATTTAAAGTGGACCATTGTTGGATTTGGTGACCCGACTATCTTAGACGGATTTAGCTCGCTTCGTTGTTTGTTAGCCCGCCGTTTCGACGGGATTTTTCTCTGACGTGGAAATTTACGTTCTGCCAGGCAGGTGCCATTTTCTTCGCTCATCTTTTTTTTTACTTGCCTGTTTCCACGGGCGTTTATTGTTCGCGATTTGTCAAATCGTTTATTCCTTCTTTCTAGCGGCTGGTACGGGGTCAGTCAATCTTAATTTCTTGCCCGATGGCAAGGGGACGCATCGTGCGTCCCTTTTTTGTGCGGCCTGGAGCAGCGTGGACGTCCTCAATTTTCTTGCTCCTTTTATTACAACATCGTGGCAAGTGGACTGAGGTTTTGCTCAAGGACCTGTACTTTGCCCTACGCAGGACGTAGTATCTTGGTGGCTGCACGAAATTAGGACACGGAATTAACTTCATTTAGATTTTCTGATTTATTATTAACACGTTCTCAATTCACATTTGTTGCATTATATGTTTACTGTTAAGGTATTTGTAAACGAAATACGTGCCCCGTTATTCGTTATTTCATTTGCATTTACTTGCTTGATTTTCTTTGATTTACATGTGAGTATTTCAAGTACTTAGGTAACCTTGAAGGATAACGACCCAAAAAGATTTGTTGTAAGTTTGAAAACACGTTTGACTGAGAAATCTTTGACGACTGTTGATACTGTCTCACATTTTCACCTTGACGGTTGCTATCATGAGAAAGTATTAACATGTTAAATTCCTTGCCTTGTATTTACATGATAATAGTTACATTGGGGCTTAAGTAAGTTTTTTTTTTCAAGGTCAGATATCTGTGTATATGCTTTCGTCGTATTGAAACTGCAACCGTTGCACCAAATTAACTAAAATGGTCTTCTGCACGTATAATTAAAGGAAGAGTGAGAGGGCAACGTTTTGTTCACATTGTAACTCTTAACGTAATGGTTATTAGAAAGACATATGCTTACGGAATTACGCCATCATCTCATTGACTAGAGATTTTACAGTTATTACTTTACTCCCCACTAAGAAGATTTCACGGAATCTCGCGTTGCGCTGCAAAATAATGTCAATTACCATATCATGCTCGTTCTCAATTCCGCAACCGAAGTGTTACAGTTTCACTAATTATGCCTTAAAAATATCGTCTCGATGTTTACAAGCAGAACTTACGAGATCTACATTGATGTGAAAACCATCCATGGGATGGGATGGGATGGGAATGGTCGAGGGAAAGAAGTTGCGTTAAGTGTGTATAACGGAGCTTTTAAGTTCTTGCATTTAATAGATCGTATATTAAATTAATTAAATTTTGTTTGTTTTCTTCTGCGCTTTAAGATTGGATTCCTTTTTTTTTAGGTATGGTTTCTTGAAGGCGCGGTCTTACATATTACCCAAGCAAGTTACTACGTATGTATTTTCTAAATCGGACTGCATTTCAGTACGTACGGGCATTACATGTTTTTGTTAGTCAGTAAATTGCGTTACCACAAAATATGTAATCACATCATCGTATGGATGGATTATTATTTTATGCACACCTAACCTAACCACGTATGTATCTGCGTTGCGGCAAAAAAATCCTAATCAACACCCTGTATGCATACGTACATGACGGCGGTGTTCAACATTATGATTTCCTTTGCGAAATGAAGCAGATTTGCATTTATTAATCGTCACACAGTGGCGTGCGAAAAAAAAATATATACAAACTGATAAATTTACGAGCTCGCAGACGAAAAGGCGTGTAATCTGCACATTCAATGCAAAGTTAACGCTCGGATATTATTACCGTGGAACTTTGCCGCTGCATAAAGCAGGTATGTTTATATTTTTGTTTCCCGGTGTGCGCTTTCCTTAAAAATGAACTTGTTCTCGTTATCGTCGTAAACAGGTGCAATCTCGTGGGAAGAACCGGCGATGAACTTGCGTACGTCTGCTAATTAATTTGTAAAGGAACACCACGCAACAAGGTATTGTTTATGAAATTACTGTGGTAAAATAATTTAAACACCCAGTAATCATTCAATTATATTTTTCTTTTACGATTAGGTTACGCAGGTACTTCCGTCAAATACTCTTCATGCGGCAGTTAAATTTTAAAATGGCGTTTTATAGTAGGGCAAAAGTGATTATTGTTATAGTAAATACTATTACGAGGGGCCTAATCTATGCCTTCTTCGACACACTCGACGTCTTTAACGGCCACTAACTGAAAATTGCCAATTAACATTGCTGCATGTTATATCATCATAATAGTAATGGTCATAAATGAAACCTTCTCAGTTTGTGGCAATTGAAAAGGCCGACGGCGTTTGAAACAGGCCTTCGTCAATAATCGGTTAAAATCGAAAATGTTTACGTTTTACAATCTCAAATGTGTCTGGGTGTTGAAAATCAAGTTATAAATCTCAGGTCCTAGAGTAAAAACCAATTTAAAATGGGACTACTATACATGAAGAGTTAGTTTATTTGATTTTTTAATTCTGGCAGCGAGTACATTTTGGGTGTCGAAAATCAAATTATAAATCTCAGGTCCTAGAGAAAAAAACAATTTAAAATTGGACTACTATACATGAAGAGTTATTTTAGTTTATTTTTTAATTCTGGCAGCGAATACTTTTTGGGTGTCGAAAATCAAATTATAAATCTCAGGTCCTAGAGAAAAAAAAACAATTTAAAATGGGACTACTATACATGAAGAGTTAGTTTATTTAATTTTTTAATTCTGGCAGCGAGTACTTTTTGGGTGTCGAAAATCAAATTATAAATCTCAGGTCCTAGACTAAAAACCAATTTAAAATGGGGCTACTATACGTAAAGAGCATTTTATTTTAAGTTCTGGCAGCGAATACTCCCTCCCCTCCCGCCCACATATCATATCGCAATTAAATTATAAACGGGAAACATTTCTGTCTGAATTTTTGTCCTTTCGTAAAACAAAAAAAAAAAAATTATGAAATGAGACACGGCTTTAAGTACTCTGAAAATGTTCACGCACGAGTTAATTTAATTTAATAAAAATCCGCCTTTTTTTTTGTGAAACCATCAGAACATTTCAATGGACATAATAAAATTAATTAATCTAAGAGATTGAAAGACGATGGAATGGAAATTCCAGCTGCTTTCATTGCATTCCCACTTGTAACCTCTTGTGTGGATATTTCTTCAAATATTTTAACTTTTTTGTTGTCTCTCTCTCCCGCCGTGTGCAGTGCCATCCGTGCACATATGTCCAATTTTCCAGCGTTACCTGCACGATTTATTATAATACGCACGTATTAATGGTGTGAGAGGCCTTTGTAATATGTTTCTTATTTTGTTTGTACACGGAAACATGATTAGGTGAGCTTAAGCAATTTTTTTTTTTGAAACCGGCGTAAAAATTGGCAACACAGGAATCCTCATAGAAACTCGTCGTTATCCTTGTCGACTCTAATTAATCAATAGCTTGTGGATGTGAAGTTTTCGATATTATCTTCGTCTCAACCACTCATCTTCTGTATGATTTAGAAGAGTTCTTTACATTCGGAAATACGAAGGGTACATAAATGAAGAATTAAAATCGTTTTTGAATTTATTTTTCAAAAATAGCAGTTTCTTTTCATCCTTATTTAAGGGTTTATAATTCCTGTATTATTCACTTTTGAAAAAAAAATGTACTCCTATATAAGTCACCTTATTTTTGGATGATTTGATTCACCCTGAAAATATGGGGAGAATCGCGGTATATAAGCTGGGGTCGCGAGTCTAAATGAAAACTTTATCTCAGATCAGTATATTAATTAAATAGGAGTAAAATTTTTATTATTATTTTTGTAGCGAGAGTAAATTCAAATCTTTCCAGTTACTTAGTTACTCAGATTAGAGAAATTGTTTCGAAGTAAACACATACCGTCTGGATCTCAAGTCATGGCCAGCTTCAAAGTGGAAGGTTTCTGAACGCACTTTGAAAATGATTGTTTTTCTAATATATGTAGGTATGAGGCATTTGAATAACAAAAAGAGTTGATTTGTTTATAAGAAACAATTGCGAGTAATTCCAAGTTCAGAATTCTTTACATTCTGTTCTGATTGAATGTTTCGCTTGCTATCCGTGTTACCAATAGAGCATCATTTTCTATAAAAGTATGCAACGGTACACTCGAATGTGTGTCAAATCGAAACCGCATTAAATCTACCTTGCGTTTCGCGTTTTACGTGAACAATTTCATATGCAACTGGGGCAACTGAATTAATACGGAAAGCAAAACAAAGCTCTCGCAAACTGCACGTGCGTTTGATCTAACCGCGTTTTAATCCGTCCGCAGCCCGGACTGTCGAATTTGAAGAATTACAGATGCAAAATGCATTACAACATTTATCACGTTATTTTCGTTCGTTCGTTCGTTCGTTCGGCGGCGGGAGTGCGGATTTATTATCGCAAAAGTAGCGGACGGATTTATTGCATGAAAACGTGAACATATGGTTTGGAGTGTTGCCTTGTAACGTAACCCATCCACCACAACCACCGGAAATTTATGGTGATTGGTTACGTTGAACTTTTGTTGTTTCCAACTGGTAGAACATCGACATTTTTTGTTTATTTTAAAAAATGAAATGGAAAATTAAATAAAATGAAAAAAAAAAAATGAATTGATCTTATAAACCATCTTGTACTGTAAATGGTTTCATGCAACAGCCACTGCTTATTATGAAACCATTAAATAAGAAATTCGCATTCGAAAATGAAAAATGAATTTATAAAAAAAAACTGTTACAAATCATTGCAAACTGCCTTCAATTTGTCAAACCCAATGCAATGTTAATATTAATTTAGTAGAACAAAAGAAAGTGGTACCTTTTAACAAATATATTGATAAAGAAGAGAAGAATTTAAAAAAATACAAGGATTTATCTTACCGAGCAAATATTTGTACAACGAACTAAAGGTCATCGTGTCGACTGTCTCAACACCGGACAACGAGCAAGAATCAACACCGTAAGTGCTGTGAAATTTATTTTGATGTGACGTCATAAACACTGAGCAAGAATCAACACCATATGTACTTGGAAATTTATTTTGATGTGACGTCATAAACACTCTCGCATAGTGATGTTGTAGGTAAGGATATCCAGCGTGTCCCAGAAACCCGTTTACTTGCTGATTAACGTTCTTGGATTTAATTTTAAATGCATTCATTATAATTCGAGTCACTGTTAGGTTAATCGAGGCCCTCGAATAGCTAATTGTTTTTTTCGAATTGCAACTCCTAATTTTGATGGAAAATTCCAGCGCCATCTGTTGAATCAGCAGTTTTAGTTTCTCAAGAAGGAAAAGCGCAGTGCTCAGAAAGTTGTATCGTTATCTTCAAGTTAGGTTAAACGAGGTCTCCGAACAGCTATTACTTCTTTGAATTCCAACTTTTAACTCTGATGGATGGGAAAATTCCAGCTCCGTCTGATCAATCAGCAGTTTAGTTTCTCAAGATGGAAAAGTGCAGTTCGTGTATCGTTAACTTAACTGGTAAGATAGGAACCTATGAAGCAGGTCATATTTCGTCTGGTAACACGACATCTGACAAAGGAGTTGTTATATTAAGATGAGGTATAGGATTATGTGGGCTGGCGTCGCGAGTCTAAATGAATGTTTTATCTCAGGGCGGAATAATAAATAAAAATTTTTTTTTGTGTGTGTGCCGATGGAAAACTCAAATCTTTTTTGAATTTCGTTTCGTATTTTAATTTTGTGTTTGTTTACCTGCTTGCTCGATTGCTTATCTGTCTACCTATTGCAGTAGTCATTACTAAAAAGCATGATTGTACATAACTACTAGCAGGGCCGGCGGAAGGCGGTAAGCAAGGTAAGGAAGGCATGAGGGCGCAGGTGCAGGAGGGGCGACAAAACGTATAAAATTGCCTACTCTATCCAACCCCATTGCCACAAGAAAAATCGTCCACGCCAATTCCGTCCAAATTAAAATTATTTTTTTTTGTCACAAAAAAATCAAAACAAAATAGGTAAAAATCGGTTCCAAGGTCGACATACAGCGAAACTTCTGAATCGACAATAATTAAAAAAAAATAAAAGTAAAAACTGTTATAAGATTAAAAATCAAAAATTAGTTAAAATATAACTTAGTCAATCCCAATTCAATTATACTCAATCTAACCGCGATTAATCGAAGCAACACGTTTAAAAAAAAAACAATAAAATATGTTAATTAAAAAAGGTCAACGCACAGCTCGAATAATCTCAAAGTGTCGAATTCAACTCTATTTAATCCAAGCAAAAATTTTAGAATAAAAAAAAACTTTAAGAAAATTAAAATTCCATTCAATCCATGTAAAAAATTAAGAAAGGGAAATATTTATTAAGAAAGCAAAATGTGAAAATAAAGCTCAATGAATTTCAAGGTCATTCCATTCGACTGAACTCATCCTAACCTTATTCAATTGAAGCAAAACATTTAGAATGCAAAAAATTAAAAGTAGAAAATGTAAGAAATGAAGAAACGATTAAGGCGAAGTTCGACCGACCAAACTCGACCCAACAACTGAATTCGATTCTGTTTAATGCAAACAGAAGAAAAATTAAATTAAAGTCGACTCCTGTCCGATGAAAATTGTAAGTAATTGGTCTTTATCTATCGGTCGATTACTTAAAGAAATAAAAATGCAAAAAGAATAGAAGTAAAAAAATAAAATGAAAAACATTTCGAAAAATTTTTGTGCAAATCGTTTTTGATTGCAGTGAAAACCTCGAGCAGCCTCTGGACAGCTGTTTCAGCCCTGCTTGGGGCTTCTTCAGCAGAGACGTAGCTCGACATTCCCACTGCAGACCAAAAACGACTTGCCCAAATTTATTCGCAAATGCGATGTAAGAATGATGAACAGATAAAATTGCGACATCTTACGATCGCTTTTTGACCTGACATTGCAGTAGGATAGACAAATTGAAGCAGGATTTGCTCCTAATAAGTCCCCCATGCAAGGCGGCCATGCTTGCTGTCAAAGCATAATGAAAGATTTAGAAAAATTTTTGTGCAAATCGTTTTTGATTGCGAATAAATTTGGGCAAGTCGTTTTTGATCTGCAGTGGGAATGTCGAGCTACGTCTCTGCTGAAGAAGCCCCAAGCAGGGCTGAAACAGCTGTCCAGAGGCTGCTCGAGGTTTTCACTGCAATCAAAAACGATTTGCACAAAAATTTTTCTAAATCTTTCATTATGCTTTGACAGCAAGCATGGCCGCCTTGCATGAGGGACTTATTAGGAGCAAATCCCGCTTCAATTTGTCTATCCTACTGCAATGTCAGGTCAAAAAGCGATCGTAAGATGTCGCAATTTTATCTGTTCGAAAAACATTTCGATGTCAACCCAACCTAATCGCACTCTAGCCAAGTAAAGAATTTAATAGATAAAACAGCGACATCTTACTATCGCTTTTTGACCTGACATTGCAGTAGAATAGACAAATTGAAGCGGATTTGCTCCTAATAAGTCCCCCATGCAAGGCGGCCAACAAATTTTTTTAAAAAATTTACGACAAGTATTAAAAAAATTGAATAAAGTAAAAAGATATGGATTAAAATGAAACTCAACAAATCTCAAGGTGAACTGAACTTGTCTCATATTGCACTCACTCCATTCTACACAAGCAAAGTAAAAAAAGACGTTATATAAAAAAAATTATACATGGTTTAAAGTTAAACTCGGCAAATCTCAAGGTCAATCCAACCCTACTAGGATCAACCTAATTTCATCCGACGCAAGTAGAAGATTAGAAATTACAAGAGAAATTAAAATATTAAAAAAAAATGATTGAATGCTTGGCTTCCGGTTGGAACCGCGTGTCTCAGATTTCTTCTACCGCCGACGTTTCGTTCTCTATTCGTTTTCAATCATGGACAACGGCCGCGGAAAAATCAAATAAAAATTCCAGCTCCATCTGTTAAATAAGCAGCTTTAGTTTCTCAAGAAGGAAATTTGTATCGTTATTTTAACTGGTAAAATAGGAAACTACGAAACAGCTCGTATACCGTTTGGTTACACGCTTAAAAATCCCAACTAAATTTTCGATGTCACAACTAATTTTTTAGTGAAAATAATCCCAGCTGATGGTGTGATAGTTGTGGAAACAGTATATACATTCGTGATGATTTTTGTTTTCAGCAACAAAATAAAAGTTGCAAAAACTAATTTTGATAATTTTTAACAATGAAAACAGTAATGACAGCTTATAAAAGGGCAGAAATAACTAAATTTTTATTTTGTACAACTAAACCACTACAACTAATTTGTCTTATTTGCCACAAGCACAATGGAATTTCTAAAACGATATTTATAACTACAGGCGTCAAGTTTCCTGACTAAAAATTAAGTTACGGTAGCATAAACAATATAACAAAACAAATTATAGTTGAAATTACCATGTAATTTTTAAGCGTGTACATGACAACCAACAAAGGAGTTGTATTAAAATGGAATATAGGATTATGTAGGCTAGCGTCGCGAGTCTAAATGAAAGTTTTATCTCAGGCCAGAATATGAAATAAAATTATTTTTTTTTTGTGTATGTGTACCGATGGGAAACTCAAATCTTCTTTGAATTTCGCCTGGTATTTTAATTTTGTGGTGTTTGTATGCCTGCTTGCTCGATTGCTGATCTATCTACCTGTTGCACTAGTCAGAAGGTATTAGGTCGCAATTTAATACATTTATAGCGGAGACATTACTAAAAAGCATGCGGCAGGCATGCCAGAGTGTACAAGGTTTAATTTAATTCCGGGTTACATTTTTTTTTATGCAACGTAGGTTTAAAAGCACATTCCGTGATGCTAGGAAAATCGAAAGCTCAAACATAAATACCTAAAACCAATTTGTTTCTGCGAGGTTATGGTCTTATTTTACAGAGAGCCTTTTTTGTTGAAGATTATTTATGGAACACCCATATACATTGAAACCATAATCGTTATGCAACTCATGCATTTGATTAAGCCGGTGATGATTATGTAATCTTCTGTAGTTGCACTGGAAACGAAAGCAAATAAAGTTGAAGAGAGCGCTTGCAAGTTAACGTTTTCCGATAGTTTATGCACCACGGAAACATTAAGCGGTTAATATAACTCATATCGCACGTATGCACACACACACACACGCACGCACATAAATTAAATCCACATATGTATATGAAGATGCAAAGGTTTTTTATGAAACCTGATCTATGCAGGAAAGTAAGAAAGAAACGTTTTCAACAATTATTATTGCGATGATGAAATCATCGCAAATCCGTAACCAGTACGGTAATTGCGGCAAATTACGGTAAACAAAAACTGGAGCCGGTCAGTTTTTACATCCAGTTTCGTGATATAAACCTAGTTTCGTGTATTACGACCGAACGACAGTCCACATATGTCGCAAGAAACGAAGCAAAATGCACTGAAGAATAATAATTCAGCAGAATTTTTGTTTACGACCGGTGTTCCACATCGTGCCCTCTTAACGTTAAGACATAAATCTGTACACACGTGAATCTAGGGTAATAACATGGTGGCTTAGAAAACGCAGCGTTAAGAATTGATCTGCTCGATGGAAGGTAAAGCAGAGCAGTTTTCACCATCACACAATGCATACCAACCAACTCGATCCGATGAAATCATCACGAACGAAATTTGAATTGCAATCGCGAAGTTCAAATTTATTTTTTTCCAAGTTTAAAGACTTCTTTTGGATTGTCTGTGCGGCGACCTTAAGTTCCATTTGCATCCCATTTACATCATTCATCGAGTAACCCAGAAATTCTTGGGTAATCAAAGTTCAAAGTCAAGGGTTAATCGTTTTCATTAATCGTCTGTCTGCAGTCACTTGATTGAATGAATGAATCAATGAATGAATGCATCCAAGGTAAGAAGTACAAATTCATTAAACATCGACATCCTCAAGTCGCTTTTTGACCTAACATTGCATTAGAATTTACAAATTGAAGCCAGTTTGTTACATAATAAGTCATCCCATGCAAGGCGGTCATGCTTGCCGTCAACGCATAATGAAACTTAAAAAAAAATTGTTGTAAATCGTTTTTGATTTTTGATCCACAAAAAAAATTTTTTTTAGATATTTATGTTACGTTGTATAAAAAAATTTAACCTCGGGATTAAATTTAACCTTTAACATTCTAACTTTGGCTAAACTCAAGCCCAGCTTAAACATCTGTCTATTCTATGTCGTAAATCATTTCACATCTTCTGTTTGATTTTTAATTTTATACTCTCAATTATTCCTAGAATATAAAAATTTTTATTTGTATTAAATGGAGTCAGGTTGAGATTGAGAATTGACCTTGACGTTAATTGACGCTAATTTTAATTGATTTATCCACGGCCGTCGTCCACGATTCAAAGCCAAGCATTCAATCACTTTTTTAATCTTTTAATTTCTCTTGTAATTTCTATTCTTCTACTTGCGTCAGATGAAATTAGGTTGATGCCAGTTGGGTTGGATTGACCTTGAGATTTGCTGAGTTTAACTGTAAACCATGTATATATTTTTTTTAACATTCTTTTACTTTGCTTGTGTAGAATGGAGTGAGTGCACTATGAGATAAGTTCAGTTCACCTTGAGATTTGTTGAGTTTCATTTTAATCCATTTTTTTTACTTTGTTACATTCGGCTTGTCGTTTTCTCCGTTTCGGTCAGGCTGTGTTTTCTTCTTCTGTTCCAGATCCGTTTTTACACTTCTTCCCCCTTGTCTTGGTTACGCTGGATGTCTTTCACAGGGCGTATTTGTGCAAATGTTACTCGTGTACTCGCTTTCTATCTAATTGTTGTACGTACCTTGCTTGGTCATTTCCCAACAAAGTATATATTTTTGAAAACAGAAAAAAATCTCTATTTAATGAGGGCATTGCATACTATGGTTTCTATTTAAAAAAATATAACTTTATGTTATAACTTGAAAATTTAAGTAAACATTAAAAAAGCAACTACACCACTGAATTGAATTCCAAAAAGTGTCCTAATAATGATCAAACAGTTTTTTAATACCTCTAGAAATAAACGAGATATGACCGAAAAACGAAAAGTCGAAAATGTCAATCTTTGGCCATAACTTGAAAACAAAAGAAGATAGCCAATTTTTGTTTACACTATTGACTTAATCTCCAAAAAAGAGATCGAGACTTGGCCACTAGTTTTTTTCTATCTGTTATACTTACGGAGATGCCCATAAGAGACATCGAAATTAATCCACCCTGTACATGTAAGGCGAACGCTTGGATCCATCGCGTAACGCATAACCGGGTACCATCCGTACCATTGTATCAGCCTACCGTTAGGCAAGCCACATTTTATTTGTGCAATCTATTGTGGCAATAGATATATACCCGTACGGATTTATTTTTTTTTTTCTTTTGGGGATTCATTCGGGGAAAGTGAACCTTTTGGGTTTATTGAGAAAGATCCTGGGACCTTTAGAGTTGAACCTCACTGTGGGACCCGAATACTTTCCTAGCGAAGTATTTGGTAGCTCACTCCCTCGCAAAGCTACACTAGGTGGCGCCCCTTCTCCCCTGTCGGAGTGTATCGCTACGGCTATCTCGCCGCGTAACTTTATTACCCACGACCGTCTCCCTGAGCTGGGCACTACTTTGCGAGAGAATGCCCTCCGACCACACACAGGTAGGTTCGACCGTCCCGATCGCGACAAACAACACGCGAGAGATAGTCAATTGTTGCGAAGGTCCTAGCAACTTTTTATTAATACTTACTTTTAAATTTTTTACTTGGCTAGAGTGCAGTTAGGTTGGGTTGACATCGAAATGCTTTTTCATTTTATTTTTTTACTTCTATTCTTTTTGCGTTTTTAATGTTTTAATCCACCGATAGCTTCTTCAATCGGTAGTGAAACGTTGAGTGCTTCTGCATTTATAATTCTGTCCGGTTATAGTTTTAAAACCATTTACTACTTACAATTTTCATCGGACGAGAATCGACTTTAATTTTTTTTTTGTTTGCATTAAACGGAATCGAATTCAGTTGTTGGGTCGAGTTTGGTTGGTCGGACTTCGCCTTTTTCGAATTTTTTTGCATTTTAAATGCTTTGCTTCAATTGAGTTACGGTTAGGTTGAGTTCAGTCGAGTAAGATTGACCTTGAAATTTGTTGAGCTTTAGTTTCACATTTTTGCTTTCTTAATACATATTTCTTTTTCTTAATTTGTTACATGGGTTGAATGGAATTTTAATTCTTTTATGTTTTTTTTTTATTTTCAAATTTTTGCTTGTGTTAAATAGAGCTGAATTCAGTTGTTGGATCGAGAGCTTGAGATTATTCGAGCTGCGCTTTGATCATTTTTAATTAATATATTTTATTAATTTTTTTAAACTTGTTGCTTCGATTAAATACGGTTAGATTGAGTTTAATTGAATTGGGATGACTTTGAGATTGACTAAGTTATATTTTAACTAATTTTTAATTTTACAACATTTTTTACTTTTAATTTTTATAATTATTGTCGATTCAGAAATTTCGCGGTGCGTCGACTTGGAAACCGATTTTGTCGTATTTTGTTTTGATTTTTTTGTGATGAAAAAATAATTTTAATTTGGACGGAATTGGCGTGGGCGGTTTCTGCTGTGGCAATTGGGTTGGATAGAGTTGGCAATTTTATATCGTTTTAGCGCCCCTCTTGCATCTGCGCTCTCATGCCTTGCTTACCTTGCTTACCGCCTTCCGCCGGCCCTGCTAGCTAACAGTAGATATTCGAGTATCTCGATTAACCTAACCGTGAATCAAATTATAACTAATGCACTTAAAGTTAAATCCAAGAACATTAATCAGCGAGTTAACGGGTTTCTGGGACACGTTGGTTATCGTCAATTACGATGTCACTATGCCACAGTATTTATGACGTCACACCAAAACAAATTTCAAAGCACTTATGGTGTTGAATCTTGCTCGTCGTCCGGTGTTGAGACGGACGATACGATGACCCTTAATTCGTTGTACAAGAGTCATTTAAGTTGATCAACAACGGCTCTATTTTGGCTTTCGTGCAAAAACACTTCTGGGAAACTTCTGAAACCAGGCACCATTCAAGAAAAATATCAGCTAGCAGGGGTGGGTGCTTCGTTGTTCGTTGGTTTAAAAATGAGTAGATTGGATTATCAGTAGGTCAGGGGTGGTGTTGTTGTCATCAGTCAGAGTATAAAGAATTTTGAGAGAGCTGACCACCCCAAATTGCCAGAAAGTAAGCCTGCAATGTGTTTGTTTCATCTTTTACATCGCGACTTAAAATTTTATAAAGGAGTTATTACTTATAAGCAAGACGGTTCGTCGGGTGTTTAAACTAAACATGGCTGTTTGTTTTCGAGTCATTTCAAGTGCGCGAATATTAACAACGAATTTGCATGTTTAACAAGGTAATGGTGCAATTAATTCATTATTTATTATCAAAGTAAGATTAATCTGTCTTGTATGTCATGCATATCCCCTGCTTTTTTTCATATTTTGCTCTCCTCGCGCTAATCGTAAGTACACGTTCCTGGCGACTGTCAAGAGGCGAAGCTAATTATATCGTTTTTATACAACGTGGGAGTCATTATCCGGCTTGGAGAATATGTTTTCGAACAACAAACAATCCCGAATACTTCAATCGGCGGCGGCACTTATTTTGACAGGTCGAGATGAAAAAGAAAAAGAAAAAAAACGCGTTTGAGGTGTTTGACGACCTTGGGCGATGCCTTGCGCAGGTCAGGGCGCTTCTTAATTAAGAATCCTGCTCGACCGGATGGTTTTCGCCGGGTATCTTAAATTATGCCTCCTTATATCTTATTTTTCTACAGCACTTCTTCTTTGCCTTTTTGTTTTTTGTTCTGCTCCTTTTTTTTGCTTTTTTGCTTGCTCGCGCTTGTTGGTTTCGTAACTATGCTGTTAATTATTACGTGTATCATTTGCATACGCCGCTACTAGTTTTGATTTATCTTTGCCGCACTGATAAAATGGTTAAGTAGCGAGTTCATTTTTTATAATAAACGCATCTAGAGAGAGATTGCAACCATAATTTATTAATATATGCGAACGTGTGTGGGGAGCAAAAATTATTATAGGTGATTTCGAAACTTTTCATTCATTCATTCATTCACTGGTTTCAGAATCGTTTTTAGGTGTCAGGGGTTCCCAGCGTCAAGCCTTGAAGAAGTGTTGTAAATTTAAAAAAAAGGATGGTAGACCTGAAGGGGTCCGATAACCTCTAGGGGACGTTGACTATGAGTCTATAGTGTTAAATAATATCTGTTTTTTATTCAATTTTTAAATAATATCTGTTTTTTATTCAATTTTTGATACTTTGTAAAAAAATGGTCGATGTACACGTAGCGATCGGTCGGGGGTCTCTCCTTGAGCATGTAGCGGCGGGGAGGAGTTTCTTAGGGGGGTCGTTGACTTTGAGTCTATATTAATTAGGTGTATATACTTAATTAGATGCGCCCTTAAAATTTTTTTTTCGTTGATATAATTAGTTATAAAAAAATACTCAACTTTTTTTGACGAGAAGTCAGTCACGCAATATTATGTATATGTATATTTGAAACTCGATTAAAATTGCTTTCCTGTTCGGTCAAGAGATGACGCATGAGTAATTGTTCTTACTCCTTGATTTTTATTTTCTAATTTCTTTACAAACCCATCTAAACGTAGTATGAAATAAATATGACATCCTGTTATTTGAAATTAGAGTAAAACAGCTTTCACTATTGGCCGATAGATGGCGCCATAAATAAATCTCGTCGTATTTCTATTTTAGATTTTGAAATTAAAGCCATTGCGAAGTTAGAAAATGGGATTCTGTTGAGAACCTCGGCATTAAAAAATCAAATATCGTTACAGGAAATTCGATTAAAATTATTTTTCCTGCTTGGTCAACAGATGGCGCTTTGAATAACCCCCGTCACGCCTGGAATTTCAATTTTGCAATTTAATTTCCATGTGTATCAGATGGGGGGGCTTTAAATAACTCTGACACATGTTGACTTTAGATTTTCAGTTTAATTTTGTCATAGCAAAATTGAAATAGAGCTATAAAAATAGAGAGAAAAACTAGAAAACTATATACAGGGTGTCGAAATGATCGGTAAGGTACTTTAGAGCAGAATGGGACAATTATCAAAAAATTCGGAGGGGAACTTTGAGATGCCGTGGAAATTTACGCCGTGGAAACTCATTGGAACGAAGTTAGAAGATCAGCTTAGGATAGCAATACTGCAGAGAAAAAATAAAATAAAATCTATAATATAATTTATTTATAATAATTAATAGTCATCGAAATTTTATTTTCTGTGACTTCGTCGGAGCAATTCTAGGGGCCATCTCTTACAGCTGTAAGAATCCGGATTTTTTTTGTATACTTACACCTAATTACAAAGACAATTACAATACAGAAATCAGGTGGCAATATGGCTCATTTGAAAATACAAAACAAAACACGAACTTATGCAACGAAAACTTAGTTAGCTTAAAATGTACTGAATATCGCAGAAAGTTAAAAAAGAAAGACCAGTCGTCCCAAATGCTCGCAGTACGTCGAAAAGGCGTCGCACTTTCATCAAAACAAACCGGAAGTCGTCAGTTGCACGATATATAAAAAAATAGTCAAAATCCGGAAGTGAAAGCTTGTAAGGGAAGAGACGCTTGACGACAGTCACTTGCACGAAAAGAGAAAACATTTGCAAACATACCTATCCTGAACTCGAAGGACGAGGCTGAAACAAACTCTGACGAGTTTTTGTTCCGCCAGGGCACCAAGTTATCTCCGACCATAGTCGTATAATTCTGGCAGGAACCTCCCCAAGGTCCTGCCGGAACCAAAACAGCCTTGCCTTGTTCACCATGGGTTATGGACAACCGTGGGGCCACCAATGTGCGCTGGGGATATCATAAGACGAGTCTGCGTGCTCCTTCTACGTCGCAAACTAATAAAGACAAAACTTGCCGTATCCCCTTTTGAAGTTGGAGTTAGGGTTGACGTCAATCGAAATCATCGTGACAGCATCAAGAGCAGCCAACGGAATAAAAGAGGAGGTAGGGAGGACGAATGGTATTAAAGGTCAAATGTAAACGCAAGCTAATCTCTTGGTCGTAAAAAAAAAATGTTGCAATAAAACCAAGAACGTAAACAAACCGTCAAGTGTAAAGGCGGTATGGACTTGCTAGACTTTGCGGACTTTGCTAGAGAAAAGCAGGAGAAATGTTACTTCCAATTGGTCAAGGACCGCCCACTTACAGTTCCATCAGTTTGAAAACAGCCATTGAGGGTGACGACGAAACAGAGCACCGCCCGCTTTTTTTTTTCGAAATACAAAACATCCACTCAAGTGAATTTCTGCTTGATACGAAGAGTGGACGTTGTACTTACATAAGCATGGCCCCGATTATGCCAGGTACTTTAAGTGGTAGAAAAGTAGAAAATAACCAATTAGAGAATTTTTACTTGATTTGACGAGAAACAGTAACCAATGTTGATGAAAGGGCAACGCCCATATCTACAATGACAGCATGAATTTAACGAAATGTTTTCATTTTGTGAAGCTTATCATTTTCCCCGAGAAAAAAATGTCTTTCCATAGGAAGAAAAAAAATTAAGAGGCAACTAACTTTAAGACTTGGAGTTCCGAAATATCTACATTCTGACATTCTTGAATCTTCACATTGATTTCCGAGTGCGCAAAGCAATATAGCCAGTATTCCTTGGACAAGCACGACGACGTCATCGAGCTTGAGCTTAAAGATACTTTCACAAAGTATACCAATGACGTCACAGCGACCTGCCTCTTTTGGCATTAAGTGTGATTCGTTGGAAGACCCCAGCAATGAATTTTACATTAAGGAAAGAGACGCCACGAATTTCTGACGAGCTTTTGTTCCAAGATTCTCCCAGACATTGCGATTTTTGGCTTTCGCTGCACTATTCCGATTATGCCAGCTATGATGAGTCAATTAACGTACGCCTTCTTAAGTGGTAATCAAGTTAAAATTCCTCGTTGACGTTGTTTCCGAAAAGGGTGAACGACTTTTTTATTCGCGTCGTCAAAGAAACGATGGAGTTGCGAAAAGAAAAGGGCATCGTAAGACAGGATATGCTCCAGCTGTTGATGGAAGCTAGAAAGGGCAGAGTCAAGCAAGATGATGGTAAAGCTGGAGACACTTTAAAGATCAATCTGCATTCTTTATTTTTATTCGATTACCATTTTCCAGGGAGGAAAAATTTGATGTTTTCGATAGGGAAACAAAATTAAAGGCAACTTGAAGACCTGGAGTTCTTGCTTTTCCAGAGACCAACTTGCATTCCTTTCCTTATTCGATCCAAAATTACGCTCTATGATGTCGAAATAACGAAAATCGTAAAATAATTTAATGCCTACAACTTTCTTTCGTTTTTCCACGAAAAGACTTTTCACAAAATTTCTAACAATTTTTTTTATTCCTTTGATGTCCACTATTTTCTTTTGTTTTCCACAAGTCTGTCATGTTTCAAAAGCGTAATTAAAAAAAAATGTTCGTTATAATGTCCATTTTGCGAGAGGGAGGAAAGATGTGACGAAAGAAATTATTCAGGAATTTTTTTTAAGAATTCATCAGGTTAAAGGTGCTATTCATAAATATTTGAATTTAATGATTTAAAAATTTAAGAATTTAATTTAAAAAAATGAATAGGAGTTAACGGTGCTAATCAGGAAGCAAATTTAAGTAACTTTAACTGCTTAATACTTTAAACCTGAAAATTCGAAGCAACATTGCGAAAATGCGATTCTAGACGATTCTTTTATTTTAAATATTTAAGTATTAAAGAGTCTTAGGGCCGATTTCGTAATAGGACTTTAAATATAAAGTTGCTTTAACCTAAAAAAATACATTTGCTTCCCTAGTCTTAAAGTGACTTTAATTTAAAGCTTCCTTAAAGTCTGATTATGTAAACGGCCAAAAGTTACTGAAATTTGTTTTCTGAATAGAACCATAAAGTAGACGAATTTGGTGCAGAGTGGCTGCTTTGCGAGAGGGGGGAAAGATGTGACGAAAGGAAACGTTCGGGAAATTTTTTAAAGATAAACAAACTTGCTGCGGAGTGGCTTTCTTGCGAGAGGGGGAAAAGATGTGACGAAAGAAAATGTTCGGGAAATTATTCAAAGACTTACTCAAGTTAAGATCATACACATCAAGCAGGCGAATGGCTCATAATTTATTGCACCGGATGTCCAAATTATTCGGATGCATTAAATAAACAAAAAGACGGATTATTTTTAACCTTTGGATAACACCAAATTTAAAGGGAATAGAAAGTTTTTATCATTTGAAAGCACGTGAAGCTCTCTCTCCTCATTTTTATAAAGTATAAGAATGACGGTAGGTTCACAAAAGATTTGTTAATCAGCGATTAATTTAATTCTCTGATTAAGGAGTGTCATTGGACGAAGTTTACAATAGATTTGAAACAACCAATTATATTGTTTCATCCAACCAATCACAGGCTTTAATCACGCTATCAAATTAATCAGTGATTAAATATTTTTTGTGAAACTGGGGTTGAGACTGCCTATTATGTAAGTAAATTAATAAAATTAAAAAAAATAATGTAATAAAATAGAAAAGTAATGTAATAAAATTAAAAACAATGTAATAAAACAAAAAATAACACAATAAAAGAAAACATAATGTAATAAAGTAGAAAACAATGTTTAGTGTGGCTGATTAGGCCTAATAATTTCTTGGTGGTCCTTCCAAAAACTGGAAGGAGAAATTGCGAATCAAAAATCAATATTTAAGTGTTTCTCTTTTTGAAATAAATAAATAAATAAATAAAGAAATGACATTTATGATAAAATATACGACGGTCGTTAATTTCTAAAACCCGAAAAAAGGAAAAGCAATTGCTTCACGTGCAATTCGAAAATTCTTCTTTTCCTTACGTATCGTGGGATCTTATCGTGGCGCAACAGACTCTTTGTATGTATAGGTAACATGAACGAACTTTTTTGTTTCTTTTTTCGTTTTAAATCCGTTTCGCCTCGGTCATAGGAAGTGTAAAACCATTTATAGTCGTCGGTTGGCAAAGTAACATCCACTTGGAAATGGATTAGGTCAATGCCATTTGGTCCGATTATACGACTCATTTCTTCAAGTCCTTCAGTTTTCACAATTTTCAGGGTTTACCTCTCCTCTGGAATCCTCACATTTTCAAGACCTGAAGGCTTCCGCGGCCCTTGTCCATGGTTGAATTCTTGGCTTCTAGAGTTGGAACCGCATGTTCCGGATTTCTTCTACTGCCGACGTTTCGTTCTTCTTTGCAGAAGAACTTCCTCGGGGCTGCTGCTGCTGCTGGTGGTGGTCTTGCTGCTGCTTCTTGTAGGTGAATGAATGAGACTCATCGACTTAGAAGATGCAGAAGCAAAACTACCAGTAGCAGCAACAGCACCACCAGCAGAACTCATCGACTTACAAGAAGCAGCAGCAAGACCACCACCAGCAGTAGCAGCAGCAGCCCCGAGGAAGTAGAAGACATCCGAGTCACGCGATTCCCACCGAAAGCTAAGAATTCAACCATTTTCAAGACCTTTGACATTTTCTGTGAGCAAACAACTCAAAAGAAACAACCAACATATTTGAATAAATTATATAAATTAGTGCGCTATTAATATAACGTACATATAAAAAGAGCTGGATGGTAAGCTATATACAAGCTGCCCATTTTAAGTTGGCGTGGCATGTACTAACACAGAGATGTAGATTGGGTTGCCTACCTCTAGTTTTTAAGGCGTCACGATTAAAATGAGCATCAGAGTACTATGTAGAAGATATAAGGTCTGTTCGTTTATCACGCGTTTATTGCACTAGTCTGCACTCAAAATATTTTCATCTCGTATTAATGTATGAGGTTAGAACAAGACACACATAGTCTGAGTGTACACTAGTGCAACAAACGCACAGACCCATAGTTAACGGGGTAGGAGTTCGTTTGTGTTTGTGTGTGAGTACGGAACTTGAGCTCAAGTTCAGGTTGCCAACTTAATATCGTTCCTTCCTCCTGTTTGCAGATTGTCAGCGTTAGAGTCTAGTTAAGTTATATGCCCCTGAAACTGAAAATGAAATGTCAAGAACTTGCTAATCTTTGCAACCAAACATTTTTTTTATGATTGAAAGCTTCTAAATCCGAACATACCAGCCACGTTATGCTTCTGCATTATAACGATTTTCCATCTTCTTTCGAACTGTCTAGCACATACACATGTATGCAAAACTTACCTAGGATATACGACTACATAACTTGACTACCATTATTGTATAAACTAATGTATGTATATGTACATGCAAGCACGTTACCACTAGACAAATGTTTAGCTCAAAGTGACTTTGGTTCGTTGAATACCAGGCGAGCAATAAAATATCGCACAATCTTTTCTTCACACGTGTGCGCTACGAGCGAATTGTTCGCGGAATTTAAGTCCGTACATAACAAGGGTACATGACACAACAAGAATAAAATTATTATTTCATCGCGCCGAGCCGATCAAATAGAATCTGTTCGTTTGGCTTTAATGGAATATCATGAGATGGTGCAAACACGTGATTACGTGAAAAACTGGACAAGTGAATAAGGATAATATCTTCATCCGGAACAAGATGGAAGACGCAGTGTGTAATTCTGCGAGGGTTTGAATACCATCATTGGTTATTCGTAATATTAAATTTGCTCGTCGGGTATACGAAAATAGCCTAAGAGCGTGTTGTAATTTGAAGACGATCGTGTAAAATAAAACCCGTCATTTATTTCCATACAAAGATTGCCTTGCTTGCCTATTAGGAGAGAGAGAGAGAAAGAGAGAGAGAAAGAGAGAGAGAGGGAGAAGTAGACTCTTCCATTCATTCTGAAACGGGTGTTTTACTTCTTCAGTAGCGGCAGTGTATTAGTTTTCAATGATGCCTTTGGATATCGTATAGATAAGATCACAAGAAGAAGAAACTTGGGCTAAAATTGCAGGGAATTTTATTCCTGAATGAAAAGTAAAAGTCAGCCGCAAACACCACACCAAATATTAATTACAACAAGTTCAAGCAAAGTTGTCTCTCCCTGCCTAGTTTTTGTCTGAAATTTCTTTGCGGCGTCGTTCGAGATTGATTAAATTTATAATTAGCGCAAAGGAACCTAGAAAATCCGGTCTTTATTCAGTGCGTCATACTACTTTATAGCTAATTAAAATACCTTTAGAAATCGGCCCCCAAAACAAAAAAAAAAAAACTCGACTAATCAAGTGGTATTATTTTATAAATTAAAGACCCATCGAGCTGAGGAAAATAAAAAAAATTCAAGCAGTTGGGTTTATAAATATTTTAAGTAAGTAGAGGATCGATTAGTACTTGCACTTGAGACTGAGGCAAAATATTAAAGCAGAACTGAATTAAAAAAAAAAAATAATAAATGCAATTCCTTGGAACTACCACCTCAGGAATTCTGTACGCCTTGGAAGAAAGCGAGAGAAAAAAAAGCTGCAACAAGCGCGCTAACTTTTTTAAGGAGCCACACTTTAAAGCTACCTTTTTGTTTACCAAGAAGTAAACAACGCAGGCGGCTTTTTGCAATTAAAAAGAGTAATCCAATTAAACGGTTATTGAGCAACATTATATACACCGAAGTGGACTAACAAAACGAGTTTTGCGATTACTAAGACATAACTAAAAACCTCACGGTTTTTAGCAACTTCGCAGAACAATTTCTCTGTTATTGAAGAAGCTGAGGCTAAAAAGCGTAGCAGCTTTAACGATACCGATTAATTATCTTCATAAGTTGCTGCAGCGGCAGGAGCCTGATGAAAACGGGACGGATTTGGAATGCTTGAATATTTTCATACCTCATAAATGCAATAACACTCGTCATAAATTTACTTTGATTAATAGATTAGGAACGCTTACCGCAATCAAAACGATGCTTTCTCGACGGAAGTGAATATAAATGAATGCTGCTCGTTTTGACAACGCACTAAAACTTCAGCATAAGTATACTTAAGTGAAATAAATAAACACTGAAATTATATGGGAGTTCCGCTCACACGGTGAATACCAAAGAAAAACAAAATAAAACTCGCAGGGAGGCCAATTGCCATATTTTGAGGGTCATGACTAATGAAAATTTAACGGCAGGACAACCTACATTTGCTTCTTGTAATAAATAACGTGGTTCAAGTCAGAGATTCCCAACCATTTTTAAGCAGGTCAAGTGGCCGAACGGTTAACCTAACCCACTTTAGTCTTACTCGATGGTGTGGGTTCGGCTTTATCAAGCGATAGTGAAAAGTCGAAAATTCTCGAAAATTTAGCTTCTGAATTTGGAAAGAAATCAATGCATTTAACCATGGGCCTGCGGGTCTTCAAAAAGGTCACAAAAGTTTTATTACTTCAAGTCTAGGTCTATTCTACCTAGGGATTATTGCCTGGCGTTGAGGGGATGCTCTAATAACCTACAAATTACTTTACCTGCTACTCGAATCTGCAATCTTCCAGAGAACCCCAATCATAAACTTATACAATATTATTGTCGTGATCGTCTAATAATCCCTGGCCACTACGTCGTTGCAGTAACTGGATTCTGATTTTGGTGTGACGACTTATAAAATCGAGAGAATTGATGAACTAATTACCCATGAATAAAAATGCGAGATGTTAAATTTAATTAAATTATTTATTAAAACGAAGGGGAAAAACTCCGTTTACCATCCACCGAGGGATCTGATAAAATTAGCGTAAAAATCCATTTCATTTAAGCACCAATAAAGAGAGAAATAAATAATGGTTATGAATTCGTTTCAGAATTTTTGTTCGTGTTCTTGGGATTGCTACCTTCTCTATTTTACTCAACTTTCTCACTCACTTTCATTTTTGTTGTTCCAGTCTCCATTTCCAATCGATTAAATTTCCCCCAGCGATCTATCACCCTTCATAAACCAGGCAATCCATGGATGAAGTTGCATCCTTTTAAAGTAACCACCTTCAATCGTTCTTATCTTTTTGTTAAAGAATTATATCCTTTTTCCCTAGTCCTTTCCAGCTAATCTACCTCCAGTATTCCATCTCCAGTAGCAAATAACTTTTTTCTTACCGTTTGTTAGAAGAGAAGTCATACCAAAATTTTTTTATGTAATTTCTCTCGCTGTCTGTCTATTCTAAACAATTTTTTTCAACTCGTTCTTGTTTGTTTCCACTTCCAACGGATTTAGTTCCGCAAGAATCCATCGGTTAAGGCTCGTTCTTTTAAAGCCATTTGATTTTATCTTCTGCTAGGAAATTATATACGTCTTCATTCACGTCCAGATGATAACTTGACCATAACTTCAAAAGGGTCTAAATGCCAAAAAGATGTTTAGAAGTTATTAAGAAAACTGATCTTAAACGCACATACAGATATCGCCAGCTGTGATTCATTTATTACAAGTTTTATTTAGCCACAGGTACATAGACCATTTTGCATGACGTTGGGCTTTGCCCATAGACCCATTTGCTATGAAAATATCAATTTTTTATTTCTTGGTACTTAGACCCTTTTGAAGTTATGGTCTTCAATGATTAGTTTCCAATTTTCTGTTCCTTATACCATGAAGCTCTGAATTGTTGGTGTAAAGATTCTTGGTGGAATGATTCTCATAAAATAGAATTTGGATGTCTAAGGGCCATTTGCACCACTTTCAGTTAAAATTTAAGCTCCACTTAACTCCATAGAAATAATTATTGTAACAAACGTTTCTATGGAGTTAAGTGGACCTTACATTTTAACTGAAAGTAGTGCAAATGGCCCTAATATGTTTTGATGCTTTATTTTGCCTTTACAACAACATTAAGGCTTACTTTTTCTTTTTGTTACAATGGATTCAGCACTTTGACGTCTCGTTCTTTGTCTGGACTTCTTCTTTTTTTGTTTCTATTAATCTCTTTATGAGTGTTACTGCTGAACTCTTCATTGAGAACTGTGTCCTTCTTCTTTCTGTTAATCACCACCAATACTATAGCTCAGTAGAGGTAACTGTAAGTCACGTTTCTTATTTCATTTCTTTTTTTTTTTTTTGAGGTGGATGCCCAACCGGATTTTAAGTCATCGACTTGTCGAGATCTCAGGACCGGAAGTGTATTTTTGTATGTGTGAAGAATTCAATGACTTTGAGACTTTGCCGTTGAAGGGAAAGCAGTGTCGAATTGTATCCCCTAAACTGAAGGACACCTGAAGCTAATACCGACCACTTCCGAGAAATATCTCGAACGCGGTTCGAATCCATGACCTTGCGATTGCATGGCCAGTCCACTTATTACTTGGATCGTCCAGGTGTTGAACCGGCGTCTGTCATACACAATGTTAGAAATTATGTGTTTGAGATGATTTTCGTTGTATTGATTAGTTCCAATTTGCGTTTCACGTTCTCTGTTGTGATTAGTTTCCAGAACGTCTACAGATTCCTTGTATGTATCGACTTTTCAAACGCTGCAATGTACAAGAAGTACTGTAAAATTCGCTCAACGGATTTCACGTTCGAGTATCGTTGCGAGCTAACTGCCTTCAATCACTTTAGCAGGTGGCGCTGTGTGCACGCAACCAAGTAGTTGTTGTGTGAACTTTGGTGTGTTAGTGTTTCGTCACTTCAGATCGTACGCTAAGACACGTTCTGCTATAATCAGTCAGTGTACAGCGTACCACAATGGGTCTATAGTCTACTTAATTTGGTGAAGTAATAAATTAATCAGATGTTTTGGGAGATGTATGTAATACAAAATCGCCGTTAGTTTTTCTGGGACTCCTCGTCTCTTGACGAGGTCATGGGAAACTCTAATCCTAGGTAGCTGTTAGGTCACTTGACAAGGATCTTTGTCTACTACGTCGAAGTGCCTTAGGTTACTTGGTAAGGATGTCACTCTACCACGTCCAAGTGCCTTAGGTTACTTGGTAAGGATCTCTGTCAACCACGTCCAAGTGCCTTAAGTTACTTGGTAAGGATCTGTTTCTACTACGTCACAATGCATTAGGTTACTTGGTAAGGATCTCTCTCTACCACGTCCAAGTGCCTTAGGTTACTTGGTAAGGATTTCTCTCTGCTACATCCAAGCACCTTACGGGTGTGGTACCAGTGGTACACCTTCTTATTCACTCTGTATCGTTTTCGTCGCCTAATCCTATCTAACTAAATTTGTTTGCGCATGGATCCTCTTGACTGTTTTTTTGGCACTCCGCGCATGCGGTTTTGGCCTTTCAGTCGCTCGATAAATACTTCAAATTAACTTCCAAATCTCTCAACCAAAAACCACACTTCGGTCCACACACAGAGAAGGCTCGGTTAAGAAGGTGAGTTATTACTAATGGTTCCATCTGATTGGCCTCGGAATTTTACGAAATTCGTGACGAGAAATAAATTGGCCTTGATTTCCGGGATTAAATCGTGCTGGCCGCACTTGGTTTCGTCGACAAATACATTTTGCCTTAGACCAGTGGCGTAGATTGGTGAATTTCTTCTTGAACAAATCGAAATACACTTGTTAGCGTGTTTCCCAACTTATCAGAGAATATCTCCTAAAAGATTCTTTGAGTTTCCCAATAAATTTGAGAGTGCAGTTAATTGGCTCTGGTTGATTCAGTCGCAGAACGCGCAATTCGACCAAAACTGAATGGCGCACACTAAAATATGGTTATTCGCCTATCAAACAATCTATGCAGCAAATAACTAGCAAATTTAACTAAAGTTAATGCAACTTAAAACTAACTTAAAACCAATGCAAAAAGCAAAATTCTAAAATGTCTGATTCAAGTGTTGTAATTACCCTCGGGTCGGATTTATGATTCTAGCTAAGGGTTCTTTGGCACCTTTGAACAAGGCAACAATTACTACTCTTTCCGGTTAACACTTACTATCGTGAAATTCCAAGAATCAAACATTGCAGGTAAAAGCACGATTTTTTGTTTACAAACAAATTCGCGACCTTTTCAGTGTCCCTCCATTTAAAGCTTAAAAACCATTTTTTTTTCTTTGATTTAGCTAAACGCATGGGTTTTCTTCTTCTTTGCAGGTAACTTCCGATAATGCCAGTACACTTTATGGCGAGTGAACATCACACCAAGATGTGATCTAATAATACTCATGAGCAGAACGCTTGTAAACGAACGTGAAAAATAAGACGGGCACACGCGCCAGTAAGCACTAAAAAATTTGACCTAACGTTTGCTGTAAACTAAAAGCCGATAAGCGCACCCGGGAATCGTTTAAAACAATTTTTTAGATTCGCGAGCAAAACGGATAAGATCGTCGTATTTCATGCTTATGGGAATCATTCATGTGATGAATTGAATTCTTTGCAAGTACGTTTCATTTATTCACAGAGAGAGAGAGTCTATTCAAAATGTTTTCTTCGATTTTTTTTTTTTAGAAAAATGTCTTTCTTAGCTTATCACGTGCTCTGAGAAAGTAAGAGCTTGTGGGTCTTTGTGGTTGTGGTCTTTTCATTTCTGCATGTGTTTATGTAAAATAAAGCGGGCACACGCGCCAGTGAGCACAAAAAAATTAAACATTTAACCTAACGTTTGCTGTAAACTAAAAGCCGATAAGCGCACCCGGGAATCGTTTAAAACAATTTTTGAGATTCGCGAGCAAAACGGATAAGATCGTCGTATTTCATGCTTATGGGAATCATTCATGTGATGAATTGAATTCTTTGCAAGTTCGTTTCATTTATTCACAGAGAGAGAGTCTATTCAAAATGTTTTCTTCTATTTTTTTTTTTTACAAAAATGTCTTTCTTAACTTATCACGTGCTCTGAGAAAGTAAGAGCTTGGGGGTCTTTGTGGTTGTGGTCTTTTCATTTCTGCGTGTATTCATGTACAAATGCTAACTGTAAATCCAGTTTTTACTTTCTTTAAAGAATCATTCATTGCCAATATGTACCTACTCTCTCAATACAATCTGATGCATTCGTCTCATCCACGAACATATTCTTCGAGCATGTTTAACACTGTCGCCTGTCTGCCAAGTTAGTAGGCGTATGGTAGGCAAGCGTGACAGGACAAATGTTGGTTATTGATACTGTCATTTACAAATGTACGTCCGATCAGATAAGAAGAAGAAGAGCCTCGGCTAACATAATAAGAGAAATTCCCCACTCACTACGTGTGTGCATCAGCGGCAGCCTCTCAAATAAATTTCTTTCTGCCATCCCGTTCATTCAGGAGGATTGCCGTCGTTTGTGCGAACCATGCGAGTTAAAGACCGAAAGTCGGCGGAGGACAATTAAGTAAGGAGATCCTCTCTCTGCCTTGCTTTGGAGGACGAATTCACCGAAAGATGTTTTAGCTAGATCAAAGGAGACGTTTTGTGGACAAATCACTCATGTCAGCCTATGAAACCTTTTTTTTTTAAATGATTGCACATGAGCCCCAAGAGGAGAAAGCTCAAAGCTACAAAGCCAGATCTGGAAAGAAAATACGACGAAACTGCGACGTTTTATTTATTGTTGTTAGTAGCAAGGTCTCTCTCTCTCCCTCCATCTCCACTTACACGAAAATTACGAAAATTATCTTCCCCCCTTTTATTGCGCAAGCCTTCAAGCTCAAGCAAGCCTTGTTGTCTAGCTTCCAGGCGTTCGATGATGTGTTTAAAGTTATGAGAGGTACACATTTTATTATTATTCTCTTCTTACACGACAATTAATTTCCGTTAAGTTATGGTCTATAACCGTCCTCTAATAATTACCTAATGGTTAAATAAAGACGGTATTCTTTCAGAACGTACATGAGCGTGCAAAATTGCTGTGCTCTCCTCTGCAAAAAATTAACTGTTATTAAACAGGCTGAACGCATAGATTGCGTATTTAATAATTAATGGATGTGCGGTATCGTATCAGTGTGGCTAGTTGTAATTAACGATTTAATTTCAGCTGAACTCATTCTCAGGGAAATAAAAGGCTTTAATTACGAAGCTATTTATTGATTACGTTGGTTACAATCTGTTTAACTAAAGATGCATGTTTTTTTTTTTACTTCTAATTAATTATAATTCCGTTATTACAGAGTTTGTTTCATGTGACACATGCGAAGTCACCCTTTCTGAATCGATCTACATAGGGGCGTATTCTGTAACTTTTTAACGGTCTGTTAAAATTGAGAAGTCCTTTAAAATTTAAAATACAGTTCCATTATTGGTTGTTACCATAACAACAAAATTTAAAATCCCTTTACATTTAGCGGTTTTGATACAGAATAGACCCCGTAGGGGCGGATTCTGTAAGTTATTAACGGGTTGTTAAAATTTGGAGGTCTTTTAAAATTTAAAATAAAGTTCCATGATTGGTTGTTACCATAGCAACAAAATTTAACACCTTTTCAAATTTAGCGGTTTTGATGCAGAATAGACCCCATAGACAGTTGACTATTTTAGTTAATACGATACTGACTTTCCAATATGAATTATTAAGATAGATATGATCGATTAACTGACGGATTGTGACCATGTATTAGTTATAATTAACGTTTGAGTGTTGATGATAAACATTTGTGTGTTTACACGACGTTACAGAATATATATCCTAAAACAGGGGGGAGGATAGAAGAAGTACGTGAAATTATTCACGGAAAATTAATAAAATGAGAAACAAAAGGGGTTGGGGTTGTTTTTGATGACTTCAAAGAGGTTCGCGGGGTTGTCGAGACGTAATTAACTGACTGGACAAGGTACCTAATCCTTGCGGAACCCATACGAGGGGTATCTTTGACGAATTTTGTAATAAAAATTGTCGCATGCCTCGATTTAATTTTGTGGTGCAATTCGTAATCTTATATTTTGGAGCGGAGCTTAAATGAGGGATTTTATAAAAATACAAAATATAAAAAAAAATAATAAAAAGTGATTATTAATGTGTATACTACAATCAAAGTTTGCGGTAAACTTATTGTTTATTAATTACGACATTTTATAAATATAGTAAATGACATGACATTGTACAAACGACGTTCTCGGATTTTATGAAATTCTTTTCGCAAAACCCATTCATTTGATTTGTCACGTGATCTGTATTTATTTTTTTAAATTTGATATTTTTCTTACTTTTCTAGGATTTGAAATTGTATTGGTCTTGGGTTTAAAAGTTGTTTTTTTCTATAATTAAAAAAAATAATAATTTGCTTCACAGTTACGTTGGTTTGATTTGAGTCGACTTTAAGATTGATTTGGGCTTATTGTGTATTGAATTAGGTATTTTTCATTTTTTTTTGTGGATTGGTTAGTTGGGTCGACTTAATTCGGGCTGACGTTGAGATTATTTTGGACTTGCCAGTTGTACGTTGATTTCAATATCTTTTTATTTCATTTTTTTTTATTTCTTTTCATATTTTGGTTAGTTGGGTTGATTTGGGCTGACCTTGTGATCGATTTCGACCTAATTTGCATTGAATTTCAATGTTTTACAAGAAGCCAAAACGTCAAACTAAACCCCTAACAAGTTACAGAATAGACCCCATGGACAGTTGACTATTTTAGTTAATACTCACTTTCCAATATGAATTATTAGAAAGATATGATCGCTTAACTGACGGACTGTGACCATGTATTAGTTATAATTAACGTTTGAGTGTTTATGATAAACATTTGTGTGTTTACACGACGTTGCAGAATATACATCCTAAAACAGGGGGGAGGATAGAAAAAGTACGTAAAATTATCCACGGAAAATTAATAAAATGAGAAACAAAAGGGGTTGGGGTTGTTTTTGATGACTTCATAGAGGTTCGCGGGGTTGTCGAGACGTAATTAACTGACTGGACAAGGTACCTAATCCTTGCGGAACCCATACGAGGGGCATCTTTGGCGAATTGGTGACAAAATAACGGTCCTTTGTATCCTGTACAACCATTATTCATTAGGACGATTTGCCCCACTCGTTCCGTAAACTTTCATCCTCGTGAATAATGGCGTTCCCATAAGCACCCTCCCTGTTTTCTGATAATAAAAATTTTAAACCCTTGTTGCATTGATGCTGAAATAAAATAAAGAATTAAATAATCTGCTTGAGTATATGGGCAACAAGCATTGAAAATTAAAATGAGTAATTTGAATGCGTAAAAAAGTTTTCCATCTTCGGCGTAATTCACGAAACGCCGATGAAATAAGCCGATTATTCCGTAAATTTCCAGCAAATATAATA
Source organism: Prosopocoilus inquinatus (assembly GCA_036172665.1). Classification (NCBI taxonomy): domain Eukaryota; kingdom Metazoa; phylum Arthropoda; class Insecta; order Coleoptera; family Lucanidae; genus Prosopocoilus; species Prosopocoilus inquinatus. Next base: position 6,380,439 of record CM069871.1, on the reverse strand, counting down.
AACTTAGGTGTCTATAAGCGCTTGATGCGATTTGCCTTTCGTCGTGGGGCCCTCGCAAAGAAGAAAATCATGAAACAGTTTTAACGAAATGGGGCGTAATTACGTCTTTTACGGAGATAATAAAATTAGTAAGGCTATTATCATTTTAGCCCTTCGTTACTTTCAACTTTTAAATGGATTATTGCTCTGCCAACAGTTTCAATTCTTGTTTGTCGTTCCAATTAAATTAGCTTCCACAGAGCGCGGAGGTGTGATCCTTGTACCGTGACAAATTAAAACAGTTGCTGTTGCTGAATCTGCCTGGCTGACGAGTCGTTAGCTTCGAGCGCACCAGGTTACGTAACAAAACGTTGCCTATAACAAACAATTTTTCAACGTCTCGAACGCAAACATTATTTGCACAATGATATCAGATGGAGAGCTTTTAATTATGATGTCGTTCTGTTGACGCGCTCACATTATTTAAGCATGATTCTCCATCTCTATAAAAGAAGACCCTCCATTATTCACTGCTACTTATGAAGTGACACGGGAAAATTGATAAGAGAACAAGGCAAGCGTAACATTAAGGTCTCAATTAATTAACATCTATTCTGAAACTGGCTAGGGAGGGTACTTCTCAGTACACTAATATTAGGGACTAAATTGAAATTGATTAAAACACGAATAGATTTTCTATAAAACCATTTAAAATGTACGGAAATAATTAATTAACACACTTAAAGGTTATATAGAATCAGTGCGTAATCACATTTCAGCCGGCGAAAGCGACGCGCGAGTGTTGAAACTGGAACGCACACATGCAAGCTTTTTTGCAAACTCAAGTGCTGTATCACGACCTGAACAGATTTTTGTAAACAAACGCAACCGTAACATTAAGGCGGCCTCAATTAATTAACGCCTATTCTGAAACTGGCCAAGGTATTTCTCAGTACAATCATATCAGGGACTAAATTGAAATTGATTAAATTGTTACGATTAGGTTTTCTATAAAACTATTTAAAATTTACGGAAATAAATTAACACATTTAAACGTTATGTAGAATCTGTGCGTAATCGCATTCCAGTTATATGAAATCATAGAGCTTAGCGAAAAGCGACGCGCGGATGTTGAAACTGGAACGCATACATGCAAGCTTTTTTGCAAACTCAAGTGCTATATCACGACCTGAGCAGATTTTTGTAAAAAAACACAAGCGTAACATTAAGGTCTCAATTAATGAACATCTATTCTGAAACTAGCTAGGGTAGTTCTGAGTACAATAATATAAGGGATTAAATTGAAATTGTTTAAATGTATTACTAGATTTTTTTTATCTGTGGTGTTTTACCCAACGGGGTCCTAATTCATAGACTTGTCAGGACCTCCTCGCCGTTGGCGGGGAAGTAGTGTCGAATTTTCTCCCCAACACTAAAAGGTACCTGAAGTGAGTAACAACCCTCGAGAAATATCTCGAGCGGGTCCGAACCCACGACCTTACGATTGCAAGACCGGTGCGTAATCGCATTCCAATTATGAAATCATAGAGCTTAGCGAAACGCAACGCGCGGATGTTGAAACTGGAACGCGTACATGCAAGATTTTTGCAAACTCGAGTGCTATATCGTAGATTTTTGTAAACAAACGCGTATAAACAGGAGTAAGGGATTAAAAATAAAGCAAAGAGAATGTGAAAAAGAAAACGAAAGAAATTAAAAAAAAAATAAAATAAAAATTTCGGAAGAGATGTAACAAAGAAGGAGTTTGTGATTCATGAAGCAGAAGTACAAGAGCTGGTTCTGCAGAAAACCTATACATTAAGTTAAATGTCGAAGAAGTATGGCACGCGAAAAGAATGCAAGAGAAAGATAGAAGTAGGCGGCGCCGTGAAGGTATGAACATGCCGATTCAATTGAATTCATCGTCCCTACGTAGCTAAATCAGGAAGCAATAAGTCATTCATTGTCTTATCTTTAGTCTGCCCGGCTTTTATTTTTGACGTCAAAGAAATCCATGAAATTTTCGTTAAAACTTCCTTCTTGAATTTTAACAAAGAAGCAGAACGAGGATGACCGCGACCTCTCTCGGAGAGTAGCTTCGAACAAAGGTTTTTTTGAATTTGGAATGACCACGTCAACCACGTTATGGTCAAGTTAAGAGAATTCTTGCTGTTTGATAACGTTTCTTATTCCTCGTCGTAAATTTCTTACAATTTTTATTAATTAATTCGTTCCGATAATTTCTCCTAGTTTGTGTTCCGCGGAGTGAAACCTTGGATACGCGAAGAAAAACATATTTAAGACTCCACGCGGTGAGTTTAAATGTAGAATAGTCGCTTTAAAAAAAAAAAAAAATAGCAACTAACAAGGACTTTTAAAAAGTGTGCAGAATTCTCGTCCTTTTTCTCTCTCTATAGCAAGCTCATTATCGTATTTATTTCCATTTCAATTATTATGATTGAAGACGTCAGTGGATGAAGGTGTTGTTACGTCGGCGTCGCAAGATTAGAAACGAGCTTAAATTGCAATTAAAAGTGTTTCACTGAGAGCCTTCTTTAAAAGTTGTACAGAATTTTCGTCCCTTTTTTCTCTCTGTCGCAAGCTCATAATTTCAATTATAATCGATAAATTCGATTTTAAGAATTTTATTTTAAATTTGATTATCATAACGAAATATAGTAGATATCAAAAATGAACAATCATTTAGAATTGTAATGTTCTTGTTTAGCGCAAAAGTGAACAATAAGGTCTGACGTGTCGTGCATATTTAGACAAATTTCATAAATCAGAACGAAACAGTATTTGAAATGTCAAACTTCGAATCCCTGCGTTTTTCACATACACATAGTCAGTAAGTCCTCTTATGTACATATTATGATCACTTCCCTGTCCATCGTCTCCGTCGCAAAATAATTGGGTTTTTAATAAGACAAATTGTCTCACGCCTGGATTTCATTTTGTGGTGCAATTCGCAGACTGTTTTTTCCTTAGCGTACATTAAAAAAATACGTATATATTTATTCTACCTTGAAATTTGTTTTAAACGTTACCGTTTATATTCGGAATTTCACTTCGATCTCACTTTCGATTGTTGATTGATTATTTTCAACATAAACAATAATTCTTCTCGGCCTTTTCCCGCAAATCCTTTCAGTATCGATCTAAGTTAAATTCGAATCAAGATTTGCTCGGCTACGATTTGTTGTCTATCCTGTTTTCGTGATTGCTGCTGAACCTAATTTTTATAAATATCAATTTTACCGCATAATTTCTGTCATAATTATTTTTCTTTTTGTTAATCTTTCTTTGAAAGTCATTTCTCTAGCCATCGCATCGTCTTCGTCGCAAAATAATTAGATTTTTTGTAATACAAATTGTTGCATGCCTCGATTTCATTTTGTGGTGCAATTCGCAAATCTTATGTTTTGGATTTTATCAAAGTACAAAATAAAATAATAAGAAACGATTAGTAATATGTGCACTATAATTAAAATTTGCACTAAATTTGTTGTTTGTTGTATTAATTACGGCCGACATTCTATAAACATACTAAGTGACAAAAATATTAAATTGTGCAAACGACGTTCTCGAATTTTAGGAAATTCTTGTCGCGAAACCCTTTCATTTGGTACGTCACGCGACTTGTGCTTTTAATTTTTTTATTTTCATCTTTTTCTTACTTTTCCAGATTGAGCTTGTATAGGCTTTGGGGTTTAAAGTTTTCACTTTTTTATAATTAAAAAAAAATCATGTGGTTCTCAGTTACGTTGATCTGATTTGGGTTAACCTTAAGATGGATTTGGACTTATAATGTATTGAGTTTGACATTTTTCAATTTTTTTTTTGTGTTGACTGGTTGAGCCGACTTAATTCAGGCTGACCTTGAGATTATTTTGGACTTGCCGATTGTGCGTTGATTTCAATATTTTTTTTATTTCATTTTTTAAATTTCTTTTCATACTTTGGTTAGTTGGGTTGATTTGGGCTGACCTTGAGATCGATTTCGATCTAATTTGCATTGAATTTCAATGTTTTAACAAAAGCCAAAACGACAAGCTAAAGGCGAATGATGATCTTATCTTAAATAGGCGAATGAAGATCTTATCTTAAATAGAAAACGGTCGTTTAGAAATTTTGGAAGCACCAGATTGCATGGTTTTGTTTTTGTAAATTGTCTTCGTAAGCTGGCGTCGCAAGTTTAAATGAAGTCTTTGTCTCAGACCGCGAGACTAATGCACGATTTCTTCGCCTCCTGATAAATTTATCTTCCAGATACTATCTTTGGAAACCATTGCATCGATAATAGTTTCGGAGGATATTACCTGGCAGATAAATTTATCAAGAGGTGAAGAAATCGAGCATAAATGGGATTAATTTTTTTTGTACGTACCGATAGAAAATTTGGTTCTTTACAACAATAAGGAAGCCCGGAGAATTCAGGGTGTGGAAGAGGGAAATAACACCATGTTTCGAGAGTGTTACAAGGACATAAGGAATCGAAAAGAGAATCTTATCTTAATTAAAGAAGGTCGTTTAGAGATTTTGGAAGCACCGGATTGCATTATTTTTTTTTTGTAAATTGTCTTCGTAAGCTGGCGTCACAAGTTTAAATGAAGGCTTTGTCTCAGACCGCGAGACTAAATATTTTTTTTTTGCGTGTGCCGATAGAAAATTCTGTTCTTTACAACAATGAAGAAACCTGGGGAATTCGGGGTGCGAAGAAAGGACTCTTTTTCCAAAATAAATTCAAACCAACAGTATTTAGACAATAATTAAATCGACCTGTTTGATTTGTTGGTGCTTCTCTAAAGCTTGCAAGCTATGGAGTGAATGATATTACAAGAATATAGAGCTCAAGGATATGCAGTGTTGATTTTTCCTAGCGCATAAAATATCTACAATCATCTGCGGGAGTAATTAGGCATCAGAATGACTTTTCATTTCTCTTTGACGTATCTACTAATTGCACCCACCCGATCTGTTTCCACCGAATTAATTCATCTATCGCTCGTTCGCCATCAGTAATTACGTCTGTTACGCTTCTGATTCTCTGCTGTAATTTTCTTCATCGTACTCAACAACTTAATTTTTTTAGAGAAGACAGAAGAAGTAATTAAAACATAAGATTGGAAGTAGAAAGTTTTTTTAATCTCAAACCGGACAGAAAAATGAAGGGAAACACACTCAACGTTTCGCTATAGATTTATAGCTTCGTCAGGAAGCTATAAATCTATAGCGAAACGTTGAGTGTGTTTCCCTTCATTTTTCTGTCCGGTTTGAGATTAAAAAAACTTTCTACTTACTATTTTCATCGGACAAGAACAAACTTCAATAAGATTGGAAATTAAAAGTGAGCAGGTATTTCTTGTTCTAAACAAATAATACAATTTCCAGAAAGAAAAAGAAATTGTAGTTCAAGTCTGTAATTTGTTATTTTATTACGATGATGATTATAGAGCCGCCTGCATGTGTGGTGCCTAACTAACTAAGAGGGTATTTTGTTGCAGTTTGATGGAAAATCTCACCACAAAACAATATAATAAATTTAATAACGGAAAAAAGTCATCCGTCATTATTAATATCCGGCTGAGAGGTAATAATAATTTATTCCTTCTGCGCGATTCAACAAATAAGACCAAACAAAAATGGACACGTTCCTGTTGTTTTGCAACAAAAAGACAACGTACTCACTTTATTTATTCGGTTGCAAATCCGTTACTCATCTGAATTTTTTTTCCACCAAACAAATAATATCGATTTCAACTGAACAATGCAAGAACAAAGGCAATTTCACAAATTCGTCATCCTTTGTGAGACTAATATCCAAATAATACGCGGGCTGTTGCCTTGCGTCCCGTGGCTCATTCTTTAAGGATCTTGCTGCACTGATAAGTGACAATGTCCCGAACGAATTTATTGTTACGGAATTTGATTTTCTTTGTCGCAATTTTACACTTGGATATATCACAATGATGTTTCGGAGGAAGCTGAATGGCCGACGGTGAAATATTTTTTTCTTCCTGGTGTTTCGGGTTTTACTGTTAACTCAAACTCTTTGATGACGGACGACTTCAATCTATGCAGATTGCAAAAAATAAATAACCAATCACGTCAAATTTTTTTTCCTCCTGCTACAAATTTAGGTGTAAATTTGGCTGTCATTTTATTACAAATAAGATGATACCCTTTCACTTATTTCAGTTTCGAAGGCCAAAGGACTCCGCCGCAGCTCTCTCACTCACAATCAGAGGCAACGGAAAATAATTATTACGCCTTCAATTTTTCACATTGTTTTTCAGGCAAATTCATTAAGAAGAATAATGGCCCACGGTTATTATTAATAAGTAGAAGAGTCCATATGCAAGTCGGTCGGTTCGTCGAGATTTAATAAAGTTTAATTAACAGAAAATTGCAGCAACCTTTTCAACCTGGCCAACTAATTGTCTTCATTAATATCTCCACGGTTCAGTTTTGTAGTTTGCCTAGGAAAAACAAAGTGAGTAATTATTTTACATCAGGGGGAACGTTGTTAGAAATATTCTGCGTACTATAACTAACGAAAACTTTGAATTTTTTGTCTGGGCAAAAATATCTAAAATGTTTCAAAATTAATTAGTATTCGGTTTATCTTCTACTGTGTTTCCTTATTTGTCGAATAATTTTCCAGGTTCGGAAATGTCAAGCCACATCCCAATTCGATAAGAGCCCTGCCAATTATTTACGTGCATCTATTCAATAATATGGAATACTTTACTCACCGGGGCCTTCTTCCGGCCCCGTTCACTCCAGCAGTGAATCTATAGGCTATAACTGCCTCCTCCCTAGTTGTTAAATAATTTTTCCGTTTCAAAATATCAAGTTGCATTTCAATTCGATATGGGCCGTGCAAATTACAAGTACCCATTTACATCTGTTCAATAATAAGGAATACTTTACTCACCGGGGCCTTCTTCAGGCCCCGCTCACTCCAACAGTGAATCTAGAGGCTGCAGCTGCCTCCTCCCTAGTTGTTAAATAATTTTCCCGTTTCAGAATGTCAAGTTGCATTTCTATTCGATATGAGCCGTGCAAATTACAAGTAACCATTTACATCTGTTCAATAATAAGGAATACTTTACTCACCGGGGCTTTCTTGTGGCCCCGCTCACTCCAGCGGCAAAACTAGAAGATGTGGCTCTCTGTTACGGCAAGAACTCTCGGTAATGGTGTTTTCGAATAACCATATTCGTGCCTCACAGGCATTCAGGCAAACCCCTCAAGGTGGTTATTGGGATATCTTGCCTTCTAACGTTCGGATTTTGTTCTGCCTGATTAGGCAACGCTTTTCCTGGTACGCTGTGCAAATTGCATCAAGCACGTGCCTCCATCGACGTGATAAGTCTCCATATATCCGCCATTATGTGTCGCGACTAATTTTGTGTGTTAACCGTTTTCGATTTCTTCATTCCCACGTTTTTTTTCTCTTTTAGCAAATCGTTACGGGCAGGTCGTAACAAGCAGGTTGTAACAGGCCCAGGCTTTTATGTTGTAAAACGACGTCCGGCGTTGATTCGCGTTGTTTGCCGACTCTACTCCCCCTCCTCCCTCTATTGCTACGATGGGGGCCGCCTAGGGCTTGCGTACACCAAAGCCACCTCCCACTTCCACGATTTTCTATCACCCCTTGACGTTTCCTGCCTGGCGAGGAGCCGTTTGTAGAAATCATTTGAAGTAAGAGATTTTCTTTTTCTCTTTTTTCTTCTTTTTTCCCCTATTTTATTTGTCGTTGGTTCCCTGAGTGCGACCTTGCGACTAGAGTGCGGCGAGAGCTCGTGACGAGGGCACATAAATTTTTTTGTGTTCTGGCTTAACTGGAGGGGTAGTTTACTCTAATAATTTATTTTTATTTTGTATAAGTGCCAGGAGAATTCGTGCATTTTTTATACAAATCTATGCAAATTCCATTTCGTGCGTTTATACTCCTCTTATTTGTCACTTACGGGCGGTGTGCTCTAACGCACGTCCAGTTTCTTTATTTTCCAATGTTAGAAAATTGTGAGCGACGCGTGAGTACTCCCGCAAATTCGCCGACGCTCTTTTTGGGCTTTGTAAACAATTGTACACGTTGAGGGGTTGTTTTTGCATTAAGACGAATTTTGTGTTTGATGAAAATTAACGCTGCCTTGTTCTTGTGGTTTTTATTTGTCGTCGGTTTTGAAGTGCGTCCTTGGGACTATTGCAGAGAGAGCTCGCGACGAGGGCGAATAATTTGCGTCGGTCTTGCCACCTTAACAGGACGGAAAGCTTACTGTGATAATTTATTTTTATTTTGTAAAAGTGCCAGGGGATTTTGTGCATTCTTGCTTGCGCCTGCAGTTATTTTATTTATACAAATTGCGTTTCGTGCGTTTATTCTCTTACTTGTCGCTTGCGAGCGGTGTGCGCTAACGCACGTCTAGTTTCCTTTTTTTTTTCTTCTTTTTTGCCAATGTTAGAAAATTGTAAGCTACGCGTGAGTACTCCCGCCGCAAACGCGCCGATATCCTTTTTTGGGCTTTGTAATACGTTGCACACATATACTTAATAAACCCGGTTGCGAGGTTGCTCTTGTATTAAGACGGATTCTGTACCTGAAGGAAACAAATGCTGCCTTGTTCTTGTAATTGAATCTAACGAGTTTTGCTTTGATCTAAATTATTGGGAGGGGTTCAGTAGATTTCTTTTTTTACCTTGAGTTTTTGTTCGGCTAATAATTTCTAAAAATTAATTAACATCTCCTGTTGCAAAATATGAAATTAACGTCTTGACGTCTTTTGTTTTGGTTTTCCTCTTTTGTCAATTATGTTTTCCTATTTGTCAAATTATTTTCAAGTTTCTGAAATGTCAAGTTGTATGTAAAGTAAGGCCGATGATTCTGGAACCTCCTTATTGAGGAGAAGCGACCGGAAAAATTCTAGGCCAAGGTCGTAGGAAGTTCCAGACTTTCCGTGGGGTGGAACCTTCTCTGACCTTGACCTAGCATCTTTTCCGTTCGTTTCTCCTCAGTATCGGCCTATCCCCTCTACTCAAGTAGTAAAGTCATTTGAGACATTGGGAAACATAATTGACAAAAAGGTAAAACCAAAAGATAAAGACTTCGGTATGATGTTGTAGAAACTACTTGTGGTGATAAGCAACACAGAGGAAATTAAATAAGACTAATAAGATAGAATGAATGGAAATACATAAAAACAGCAGCCTACATTACGATTTCTAACGAATCGAGAAACTGGTATAGATTCCATAAGTTGTTTGTTTTATCTATTGATTGCCACTTCTTAGAGGCCTGATTTTTCGTCCCACTTGCGCTTATTTATTTAATCAATTGATATCGCATGTATAAGTAATTAATTTTATCGCCGTCAAATCTAAATAGTGTTCGAACCGTGTGAATTTAGCAACCTCCAGCGTTGGTCGGTAGATTGACGATAGCCTCCAAACAGTTAGACATTATTGAGATTTGCTCGGGTATCACACACATAAATCATTACAGTGCGCATAATCCGTACCTAATAACAAGTGCTCCACTTTAAAACGTGAGGATTAAATAAATAATAATGCCTGCGATATTTTCTCACAGGCCCGACGAACGAGCAAATAAATAAATGAATAAATATTTTGATGTGCAGCGCGTTAATCCTGTCAACGTTAATTGGGTCCGTGTAGTTTCGAAATTATGCGTTTATTAAAAAGGGTACTGAATAATATATTGCAATTGCATCAAAGCGATGTGAAAGGTTTAAATAAAAGAAAAAAAAATGCATGTGATTAATTTTGCTTATCTTAAATTAACTTAACACTCCATTAAATCCTGCTCGTTTCAGTTAGCCAACTCTAACCTCACAATCGCAGTTTATTTTATATCTTTATTAATCTAATCCATCAGCAGGTTACTAAGTATCGAATTACACTTAGTTGCTTAAGTGAATGAAACAGGACTTTCCCATGTAAGTATTTTCAAAGAATCCAACCCGATTCGTTATATAACTCTGTATACACTTAACACATTCAGAGGAAATAGCCGCTCAAAAAGAAAAACGTAACAAAGATGTATTAATGCGTTCGCCAAGTACGGTGGACGTGATTTAATAAAATTATTGCTGCCAGTAAGGAATGAATGCATGCAGGCGGGCATATCGACACTTTTGTCCGATGATAACAGCTCATGATGAGTGAGTGATTCGTTAATTCATGGTTGTTAGCTTCAAAAGTCGGGTGGCGTAACTGAACCGGCTGATTTGAAACTAGTTAATGACAGGCAGTGAGTTATAATTGCAAATTATCTTGTTTCGTTTACACACAACGCTTATTCAAAGTGCCACCAATATCTGGTTTCAGTAAATTATTATTTGATACAGGTTTGTGCTTTGCATGGGAATGTTTGTTCTGTTCTCCCTGACTGCTTTGTTCAAAGAACAACGAAATTATTGGCAACGCATTTCGTCCTTGACACATCATTGCATTGCCTCTATCAAATTTGCGTTCATTTTTTAAACATGAAGAAAAATTCTTTCTTTTTTTTTGTACCCTGACAATATAAGATTTGTCTGATTTGGTAAATGTTACAAAACCACTAGAAAGAAATTGATTTTTAATATAAAACAAACGTGTACTTTTAACTCCTGTGATTGGCTTCAACTTGGCCAATTCACTTTTTGAAAAAAATAGAGTCAACGAAGAACTTTGAATTCCAAGAAACTTTGAAATAATAATTCGAATTTCGTATAAACTATGTGCCTTAACTTACCACAGATATCTTCATCCTTGGTCCAGCGATATAAACGAGTGGTAAAAATTATGGTACATCACCCTCCAATCTAAGGTCAGTAGACGGCGGCGGTCGGCGTTGACCGTCCGTTTCCGCCATTTCAGTTGCAGTTGCACGGACGTTTAAGATAATTTTTACAACTCGTTGGCATTCTTTTTCTTGTCTTCCTCTTCATGTAATGTGGAGTATCCTTTGTTTTTTTTTTCTGTTATTATTATTATTATTATTCTTATTAAGTAAACCGATAAACACTCTTTAAAGCGATAGTTGTGAATAAAATTTAATCAGACAAAAGTTGATTTCAATTATGTTATAATTATTATTATTGTTAACTTCTCGCTCTTTTAGTTTTTTTTTTTTGCTAATTGTGCTGCTCTGCTTTTTTTATTAAACTTATACACATTGTTCCTTTCACTTCTCTTTTGTTTTCTCTCGTCGAGAGTATTCTGGTCGAATTGTCTTTTTTGTTTCCGTTCGTGGAGTATTTGGTTTTTTTTTCTTAACATTTCCTTTTTAACGAATTGTCATTTTCTTGTTTTGTTTCATTTGTTTGACTTTTAGATTTTCATTCAATTATACTGTGTAGATCGCCTGCAGTTTTCTGTCGTTCTTTCTTTTTCTTGTTAAACTCCATATAGTGATTGTGATTATTATTATTATTATCCTTAGCGCTCCTCCCAGGTTTTTTTTTTTTGCCTTTTTGCTAGAGAACGGAGGCTCGGCGATCTTCTTTTGTTTCTTCATTCAATTTATTTCGTACTATGTTGCTTGCTTCAGTTTTCTTTTGTTTTGTTTTTTCTTTTACAGTATTTCGTTGAGTAGTTTTTTTCTTGTAGTCCTCAAATTTTACAATCACAAGCTTTTGTTTCATATTTCGAAGATTTTAAATGAATTCTTTTGTTTTCTTTTTTCGCCTAACAGTAAATGTTTTTTCTTTGCATTTCCTTAGCACATTTCGTTAGTTTCTTTTTTCTGTTTTCTCGCTGGTGTTTTGTTTTGTCAACGTAGAAGTGCCGAACTTCTTTTGTTTTGTTTTTTGTTTTTTTTTGTTTGCCCACGTGTCGTTTTTTGTTTGCACCTTTTTTGCCTTTCATTATTGTTACTATTGGTATTTTTCGCACAGTTTTCTTTTGTTTTCTATTCGAAAACTCTAGGGCGACAATGAAGTTATTAGAACGCGAGAATATTTTAAAATAAATTGAAAAAAAACGAAATGTTTCTCTAAAGCCAATAGCCTCTTATTTCATTTATTTTTTAATTTTTTTATCCATAAGATATTAGCCTTTTCGTCATATAGTAATCTGCATTATTTTTTTCTTTGTGTCTTTTTTTGATGCATGAGCCATTAGCCTTTTTGCCATCTAAATATTATCCTTCTTTCATTTCTTGGCCTTTTTACCATTCGTTCACCTTTTTTCATTCATTAGCATTTGAGGCAATGAGTTGTTAGCCTCTTTTTGTCATCTATTACTCTTTTTGCATTTGTTCGCCTTTTCTCCTTTCAAGAGTCGTTGAGTAAGCCTTCCTTCTTTCTCTCCCTCACTCTCAAGCTCATTTATCCATAAGCCATTGCGCTTTTGTTTACCTATTAGCCTTCTTTGTTTAGTGCATTGGCCTTTTTCCATCAACCATTACCCTCTTTTTTTGTTTCCGTCAGTATTTTCTCGTTCGTTGGACTTTTGTGTTCATGAACAGTTAGCCTTTTCGTCATTCACTAACCTTTTTACCTTTTTGTCCATGAACTGTTAGCCTTTGCATTAGCCTTCTTTCATTCATTGGAATTTTTGTCATATATTAATCCTCTTACCTTTCGCCCTTTTTAGCCCATTTACAAATCAATTAACCTTCTTTCTCTCTTTTGACCATCAATTAACCTTTTACTATCAATTAACCTTTTGCCATCAATTAACCTTCTTTCTTTCTTTGGACCATCAATTAACTTTCTCTCTCTCTCTTTGGACTTTTCGTTCTTGAACTATTGGGCTCTTGTCTATCTATGATCCGTCTTTATTTCAAGCATTAGCCTTTTTCCTGTTAACTATTAACCTCTATTTTGATTTGAATTAGCCTTTTTTCATTCGTTGCCCTTTTTGTCAACGAGTCCCTCAACCTTGTTGTTTTCTTCTCCATCATCGCCTGTTGTCATGTTTATTTCATTCATGAACCTTCTTGCCATCCACTAGCCATTTTTTATTTCATTCCGAGATGACCTTTTTGCCCATAAACCATTAGCCTTTTTCTTTGTCCGTAAATAGTTTAAAGGCAACAAAAAATTAACACCGATGGCGACGGATTGAATTGATTCGCGAATGCAGAAGAGAACTTTGACCAAATCCAAATATACCATTTAATAATCAGGTCACCTCCGAGTTTCCTCGGAATTGTAATGTAATCAAGAAATTAATTAATATCATCATTTCATTTACCTTTCTCTGTATCACATTAAATACACTGTTAAGGGCTGTCTTCTGATAATAAATTCTGTCTTTTTTAATTTTAAAACCAATGTCACGTAGTTGTCATTATGATTTAAAAAATTATCCAGTGGTTGGTATAGAGTCTAGCCACGGAAAATGATTCCTGTGTTGATCCATAAATCTATCCATAAATTAAACCATAAATCCATATAAATCCATCCTTAGATCCGTTCGTAAATCCGTCTGTAAATCCGTTCACAAATCCATCCAGAGATCCTTTCATAATTCCATCCCGAGATCTTTTCATAAATCCATCCAGAGATCCTTTCATAAATCCATTCATAGATTCGTCCATAAATCTATCCATAGATTCATCCATAAATCCATCCAAAACCTCTTTAGTTATTGATTCTGAAGAAGAGTCGACGATGTCCAGAGTTGATTGCTTAGGATTTTTTTTTTAATGTCCGACATAATTTATTGCATCTGAAAAAAAACGCTGTCACTTTAATTAAAGTTGATTCTTGTCACTTTACCAGATGTTGGTCCTGTTTGAGAGAGAAAAAAAAATGTCCATCAAGGTTTTAGTTTTCACGTGCGTGTGTGGTCGACCATGATTTTGTCTTACTCAGTATGTACGTTTAATTTCTTATTTACGGAAGATGTTGTAACCGTTGGTGGAGGCGCAGGGGGGGCAATATGGGAGATTGATTATTACAAACAAGCAAACCTATACCTGTACTATGAGGGTTATGGAGGAAGGAAGTTTTTGGAGAAATTTTTTTTTTAGTAATTCAATTTAAGTATGTTAGTATTCATTAACTGCGTGTAGATACTGAAAGTGATCAATTGGACAAAAGCAATGTTTAAATATAATTGCAAGCTCGTATTTGCATAGGAGCCTGTAATTTAGCTGCCTTTGGTAAACAATATTCTCATCAATCACTATTAAGCGCAGAGTACTACAAACTAATTGGTATTTATCTGCGTTCTTTGCGAGTGTGAATTTGTGCTGATCGTTGCCTGAGAATAATTATCCGTATAAGATTGCAGCGTTAATTAAACATGAGAAAGTGTATTCAGATCGAAATCACATGTAAATTGCATGTGGATATTTAAGCGTTTCCGAGCCTGGAAGTTATTGCAGCGCGGAGAGCATAAAACACTGATGACAGTTCGAGCTGAGCCGACCGAAACTTACGGTTCTGGAGTTTCACTTAATGGCCTGTTCACAATAACTCACAGAATCGAATAAATTATGTAATCGGTCTTTAATAAATTAATGATATTAATGCGGGGAATGTACTTTACTGAGATGTGCTGCACATATCACGAGCTGGGGGGATTATGAATAATGCATGCAACTCTGCATACACACGCTGCATGTGACGCGGCCATGTAAATGTCAAGTGAATTTGTGATGGATTATTTGCCTCTCAAATGGCAACTGTTCTATTGCGGTATTTGTTTCATGTTCGTTTAAGTGCCTTTTGCGCGCGCTTTTATGTTTCGTTACATAGGGAAATTTTGCTGGGACGCCATCGCCAGAGTTGGCATTACTGTTTATTGATGCAACGCTGCGGCGCGCTCGTTTTACGTTTACGAATGTGATCGCGACGTGTGTTCCAAAAAAATTAAGAAAAAATAACACTAATCCTCGTCGAATCCGGAAACGTTTATCACCGGAAGTAATCGGAAACGTAGCTCAATCGTCCAGTAAAATCAATTGAAAGTGGCAGTTCAAACTATTTAAGAATGGCAATTGAATTAATTTATTCCTCTGCATTGGTGCACCGCACGATTGGCCTTCATCTTCTCCAAAATATATCTGATATTTCTAAAATTCTTAGATTGCCCTTCAAACTGCAAAGTTAGTTACTTTTTATTACCACCTGCGTCGCAGCAGAATTGTTTGTTTTTTTTTTATAGCGCAAATTGCGTCTCATGTTTTCGATCTAATTTTGTGGTGCAAGTCGCAGACTGTCTTTGTATACATAGGTATATCCAGAACACTCCGGCAATGAATCCGACGTATACGATTTCGCTCTTTCGCCATTACAATTGCCCGCCCTTATATCATTTGTCGTTTGCAACCATCTGCAACAGTGTTTCCTGTTTGTTTCGTGGGAATTAAAATGAATGTTTATACTAAACGTGGGGACTGGTTGTGAAACTCGGCGTCGCTTCAGTATTTTGTGTCATCTTGTTCCTGCGGTATACATTTTCTGTTAACTTGTTATTTCGACGGCGTAATAAATTGCTTGCACACGCCATTGGAGCTTAAGCCGCTGTTACACGATGCGTCGAACACTTTCCAAGGTTGGACGATTGAGAGATTGTCGCATCCTATGATCGACGTTCGATTCTACGAGATGCACGAAGCTTACGTAAAGCTTTAAAGAAAAATATAGTTACGATTAGCTTTTACGGGTAACCATAATAGGGGACGTAGCCAAAATTTATTAAATAAATAAAATAAATAGTTGTGACATGGTTACAAGGTTCTGTAGAGACTTAATGTTGATTTTATATTAATAATTTATACATTAGATTAATATAGGTTACATACTCAAACTAGTTTAAACCTTAACTACTTGCTTGCCTTGCTTTCGGTTTGGTTTCACATGAATACCGCACCCCATCCGAACTCATAAGTGGTGGAGTATTTTTGACCGTGTATTCAGGACTTTGGAGAACCCTACGAGGACTCTAGGCGAGCTTTACCGTTAAAGCTCTCTGCGGTGCACTCGGTTATACGCGTCATCATCCTAAGATGGCGATTAATCAGGTCTGGGAATTGTCATACATCACGGACGCTCGTTACAATATAAGGAACGTTGTAACGAAAGTACCAGAAAGTAGAAGAATTTTGCCTTTTGTATATAAACAACCCATCTATAGCAACTACAGACAACGTTTTGTACCAAACGAAGTCGTGAAACATTCGACGCACCGTGTAGCTAAAACAATTGTCACACTAACTATCGAATACATTTGACTCAAACGTTCGGGCTAACATTCGACGCATCGTGTGGCGCCAGCTCTATTCCGTTGGTTTTTAATTTTGTCACGTCGGTTTTGATTCGCCCAAACCTTCCCTTTCGTACTTCGGGGCGAAGCCAAGTTTGGCTTTATTAAGTTGTGGCGAGTATGTAGCATGGAGTCGTCGTTGTGACATCCCCAGGGCTTGGTTTGTTGGATGCGGTCCCATACCTGAATGGTGAACAAGACACGCTTGTTTTGGTGCGTCTATACGGGTTCGGTCGGTTGTAATCTGGTGCCCTGGTGGATCGAGAACTCGTTAGAGTTTGTCCCAGCTTGTCCCCTTTGTTTCGGACAGATATGTAAGGCGATTGTTGCTCTTTTCACGCAAATTATTAATTAATCAGGTCTGGGAATTGTCATACATCACGGACGCTCGTTACAATATAAGGAACGTTGTAACGAAAGTACCAGAAAGTAGAAGAATTTTGCCTTTTGTATATAAACAACCCATCTATAGCAACTACAAACAACGTTTTGTACCAAACGAAGTCGTGAAACATTCGACGCACCGTGTAGCTAAAACAATTGTCACACCAACTATCGAACACATTTGACTCAAACGTTCGGGCTAACATTCCACGCATCGTGTGGCGCCAGCTCTGTTCCGTTGGTTTTTAATTTTGTCACGTCGGTTTTGATTCGCCCAAACCCTCCCTTTCGTACTTCGGGGCGAAGCCAAGTTTTGCTTTATTAATTTGTGGCGAGTACGTAGCATGGAGTCGTCATTGTGACATTCCCAGGGCTTCATTTGGAGAGTGCGGTCCCATACGTGCATGGTGAACAAGACATGCTTGTTTTGGTGCATCTATACGGATTCGGTCGGTTGTAATCTGGTGCCCTGGTGGATCGAAAACTCGTTAGAGTTTGTCCCAGCTTGTCCCTTTTGTTTCGGACAGATATGTAAGGCGATTGTTGCTCTTTTCGCGCAAATTATTATTAGCGTGCTTTTCTTCCCTTACACGCCTTGTGTATTGGCTTTAAGGATGAGTTTAAGTAGAACTCACAGTTTTTCTCAATTATATATATTTTTTTGCGTAACCGGAACTTGTACACGATTCATGCTAGACTGAACACGGGCGATTAGTTAATTACCTCTTAAATACATCGAAAAATTCCGCCGATCTGCATCGTTTACCTTAACCAACACAACGATTGCACAACTTCAGAAACCAATTTGGTTACATTAGCTTCTAAAATGCTGCGGCGAATATCATCCATCAGAGATGATACGCTGCGGTTGTGCGCATACATTTCATGACTTTAACGCTCCATAAACTCTGCTCTTAATGTAAATCTTCTTGGAAGCATTAACTCGATTTACATGCTTCTCAAAATCTAATTGTTTTCTTGCACACGAAATATTTTTCCCCCGAGCCTTGCGTAGATTGTTTCCCCGCCGAGAATTTAATTAATCTTCTGCGGATAATTATAGGAACATCATAAAGTCAGCGAGAAATTAGTTTTCAAGGTAATTGACACCGAATTAAAAAAACCTACTACTACCAGCGAGCTGATTTTAGTGTGCGCTTGGTAATAACTAAAGGCCGGATGTTTAGGTCGTAAACAAAGTCGAAAAATGCATGTACTTGTACTTTTTATTTGTAGGTTCTTAAAAAGGTCCAATGAAGTTAAAATTATTAATTAATTAATTATTATTATTATTACATTAAAATACGAAATATTTTACAAAATGAAAATAATGACTTAAATTTTAATTTTGTACAAAATTCTTGATAATAACTTTAATGTTAATGTTTTGTTTAACTCTGTGGGGCCTTGTTAAGAATCTTCTACGAGAAAATAAATACTTGGTGTCATAATTAAATCATCCAAATCAAGTACGCGCATTTTTCGCCTTTCTTGCGGTCTAAATATCCGCTCTTTAGTAATAACATACGGGGTGTTGTATTTGTTTGTGATTTATCAGGTACGTTGTATTTGCGGTTGCCCTTTTCTAAGAGGAATCGATTGTTTAGCTTGACTAACAGTCAGCCACCCAGCAGCCATTTGTGTATGGAACTTGAAAACTTTATGTGCACTTTTAGTCTAGTGGAAGGAAGTTTGGTTCCTAGCGTCTCAGACTAAAATTTCACGTCAATGAAACTTTCTGTTCAACTTAATATCTTCTTGCAGATTTTTTTCCCCCACCCGCTGCGTCCTCCATCCTCCAAGATGATAAATTATCCTCCTCCTTATCATTCCGCCGATTACTTTTATGTTAGACAGAGCGGACCGCAACGAATTTCGCTGATTTCCAGGAAAACCTTTGTTAATTAATTGATTCCGTTTTACTACCAGCGTCGGCCTGGGATCAGAATGAAAGGCGGCGAGAAACTATTTCAGAAGGCGGAATGAACGCTGCCTTGTTGTGGCGAAAATAAAATTCTCCTGATTAAATTGTATATTATTAATGCATCGCTTTATTGGGAATGCAGAGTATTTCTTGGAGCGCAAGTTGTTTTCCGATTGTGTATTATGAACGCATGACCGTTTCTCATAACCCAGAACTGTCTTTTCCAAGCAACAAAAAGTCACATGAATTATATCTGAATACAACTTATTTCTGATAACAGTTACTTCGGAATTTCGTGAAACCAATAGGTACACCAGCTAACAATTAATTTTCTTATTGTTTTGTTATTATTGATTATGTACAGGCATGATATACCATGTGATACTCTGGATTATGTGTGATCTGTGATTTTTGGAGTACCTAACACAGAAGAAGATCACAATGAATAATGTACTAATGTATACTTAAAGCAAATTGAAATATATACAGCAGCAATTAAGTTGTAATTATTTAGTACATGATATTCGCAGAGATAAGCCTCGAGGTAAATCGAGTCAAGTCTATGGTTTAAACAATTACGGTAGTATAGTCATTTCCAGTGTATGGACGAAGTTATAGTTTGGAGCAATTAAAATAAATGAAAGTGCACTAGTAATAAACGATAACGAAAGCGAGATCATGTTGTAACGTACCCATCACGTCGTAATTTATATTTCATCGTCGTTGTGCCTTGCTTTTTCAGCTTACCCGATGCTGTAGGGTACCCTTTTCCTATTTATCGTGGTGGATAATTACAGAGCGACGGAAGCTCGTAAATTCTCGACTCCGAAGCCTTTACAGAAAATCGAAATACTTAGACGTATCATTTAAATAACTCTTTGATTGGGATATTAAGATGATAACTGACATTTAAATCACCGCGGAAAAATACGTACGATTTTCCTATCTAATTAATGTTTAAGAGGCACCTGCACATGTAAACTGTGTATATCTGCAGCCAAACATCAATGTTTATCATCAATTGAACCAAATTTCTGCAAAAAAAGTTAGATATTTTAATCAACCCAACCCAATCCAACCCAATCGATACAGCGAAACGTCCAATTAATGAATGAACAATATGAAAAAAGCGATCCTCCTTAAACTACATAATGAAATGATTCGAATCTTAAATCGCATGAAAATTTATAATCGTGTGAGATTTTCGCACGTTATTTTCCACGTGCATGCCACTGATAATCTACGCTCTCGCGGATTTTATTTAAAACATGTTGTTTCGGGTAAATAAAGCATATTGTTCAGGTACACAATAGGAGTTTTTGTTTGTATTAGTAAGCTGCTTTGTACGCCTATGCCGCTCTCATAATCTGCTTTGATTTAGATACTGCTAAATGCTTTCGTAGTTCGCTGTAAAATCCTTATCTCCCTGTTCATCACATAAATGTCGCACGCTGCATGGCTTCTTTATCTGGGAGTAGTAAACTTGCATTGAACTCTATTTGCATATAAGTGCACAGAAGTCGATAAATTCTTAACTATGCAGATTTCAGCCAGCCAACATTTTTTTTTTATCTTAGGCCTTACGACTTAGGTGCAGATAGAAACAGGATAACAGATCTTCATAATTCCTGGGTTTTATTTATTAAAAATGTTTTGAGTTACCAAGACTTGACAACTTGAATGTATCAGCACAGCCCACACGTTCCAATTAAAATGCGTGTAGGCGCGCTTCTTTTTGTTATTAAACATTTAGCAATAAATCAGAGATATTGTACGTCAAATACCAATATCGTTAGTGCGTTCTCACATCTGTCTATCTCCCTTCAATACGCAGTGGAGTGGTATGCATCCGTTAAAGCACTCGTTCGTGTGGTTTGCATGGTTAACCATGTCCGATGTTCAACAGTAACAAATGTTTCTACTCACCGGGACTCTTCTGCCCCTTTCCCTCTCCAGCGGCAAATGTAGAAGCTGTAGCTCGCTATTGGGAAAGAAATTCTATCTACCAATGTCCATCTTCGGACTTCGCATGCATAAAGATAAGCCCCAGGTGGATATTAGCATACTTTGCATCCTGAGCATATCCCCTCAGGATCATTGACGTTACTGACTTCCGTCAGTGCCGAGCACTGGCCACAGTCCAGTCAACGCCAAGTCATGACCGTTCTTGAGAAGCACAACGCAATCCACTTGGTCAGGTGTAAACCCGGCCGCAAAATTATCAAAACATTTTCTTTTCATTATTATAAAAACATATTAATGCGTATACTTAAATATAATTAATCAAACGCTCACTCTTTCCTTCGGCTACTGGGAACCTTACGCCACAGTCATCGCCCAATGACACATTGCGTTCATACAACAATAACATGTGTTTACAATCATATGTCAAGAGTCAACAGTTATTTACTCACCGGGGACCCCCGGTCCCCAAGGCCACAACGGTTTGCACTTGCTCCACCGACCCTTAATGTCTATTTATAACTCACACTCGTGCCTCTACCGTATCTCTTAATGGTACCAACCTTGGGCCTTCCCAAACTCATTTCTGTTGCTCTCTCATATGTTCCAATTCTCTAAAATATTGTTTCCACAAGCACACTCTACATGCACCGCAGATAGCCTCACTTAGGTACATGCAAACACGCTCTACCCCACGTCTTCGTACTATCCGACCCGTAGATTCTCTACCACCAATTTACTCTTCCACCAGGTGGTGTGGCATCTTACCACCGGCCTCCACCTGGCACGTAAGGCTGGTGACAATTCCTCAGGGCCGCCCGCTACATCGGGTCCCCTTGGGATCACCTTGGACCGTGAACAGTACGTCGTTCACTCTCGGCTGCGTTTTTAAACCCTGTTAGTACGATCCCCCTTCGGGGATGGCTACTCATGCAATGATGTCCCCGACGTCCCAGACATCCCGCAACCACCCACGCCAACATAGTCCAACTAGTCAGCGGTCAAGTGATGTAGCACCTGCCACGCCTTGCCGAGCCTAAACCCAGGGGAATCGCTCATTCATACCAAGCAAGAAGTAGATCAAGCTAATTCTCTACATATCATGCAATTTGCTATAATATACAACTTATCTGTAAAGCGTACTGCATCTCTCCGGTGTGGTGCACAATATTTCCTAAACACGCCCTGTATGTACGGACCCTGTATATAATACACGCCGACTATTATCGTACGCAAACATCGCATACACCGAGCCGCGAGCCGCGAGATTGGCCAAAAACGCGCTTGCCGTGTAATAATAATTATTCCGCACGTTTTATGTATTATTAATTATGAATACCCTAAATACTTAAAATAGCGTGTGCATCGTTTAACAACATATCAACCACTGCCCCGGCCCTTGGACGAATCTATGTCGCCCCGACCGTTTTTGTTTATTGTTTACGTTTCTTAAGTGCCATCTCGCATTCCAACCGTCTGGGCTTATATTCGATGCATTTTAGGCGAAACTGTAATTTCTTAAATTATAGATCCTTTATATTTTTTCTTACTTAATAAAAATATATCTAACACAGGTAAACAGCTAGCTGTGTTTCCGACATTATGTATCCTTTGTCCAAGCCACTGGCGGATACAGAACAACGCCGTATGCAGGTGGAGGTGATAATCTACTCTGCCGACCATTCGGCGAATACGCACAGGTAACACAATTTTGATATTCTACCCTGTCGAGATTCGACGGATACACAATTATCATTACTCATCAACAACCTATATTGTGAGAACAAACTCCTTATTAATCACGTCTCACTGAATTTCATTAACACACGAACGATCCGGTTTACTTGCCTCTTCCGTAAGATGCGCCCACCCCCGAATATAGCCCGAGACTGCTTGCCCGATCGGACCTTTTTTCTGTCTCATATTAGTCAAATGTGTTGCTGTTTTGGTTATCGCAGACAAGATAAACAGGGCCCGACCGAGCTATGCAGATTTATTGATTAAATGGGATTTATACATGAATTCTAATTTTTATAAAATTACACAACTACCAAAATGTACGTACCTCTTGCTCAATGTCCTATTTTTTTTTTTTTTTTTAAGAAATTAGTTATAAACGTAAATTTCCACGCTTTTTTTAAATAAATTTCGTGACGCGCGCATTCCCGTCAAAGGCCCACAAGATCGTAATTTGTATTACGTGTGGATAATAGTTAGTTTCATTTTCCATTACGCATACACGCGGCATAAAATTACCTAACGGCATCGTCGCCGTTTTTGTCAAAATGCCATCAGCACATTGTTAAATTAGAAGCGACGCGTGTGTATAACTGCGAGGAGCAAATTCCGGCCGATTAATTTCGTAAATCGTCGGTTCTCACAGCCTTTTATTTATTTTATTTATCATCGTGAAATGCCTCCACTTATTCAGATGTATGCACGATTGCGTAATGTGGATGAAGGAAAACTTGCATGTGCGACGATTATGTCTGAGGTGGTTAACGGTATCTTCCTTAAGCAAACTAACCTAGCATATTTAAGCGCAAGAAAGAATACGACGTCCCATTTCCATCGACTTAATCGACGTAAGGTCGAATGGTATTCAAATAAGCGACTAACACCTGTGATGTCTGCCTCACACGTTGGGAAAATCAATACGTGATAATACCGTCACGATTTCCTAGATTTTTCCTCGCTTTACTAAATTGTTGAATAATTTGCCCTATTTGCAATCGTATTAGTACCACTTCATAAAATGAAAGAGTCTGAGAAAATAATCAAGAATGAAGCTACAAGAGGGACTGAGGAGCTGTAGAGATGCCTCCACAACTTACCTGTCCGAATCGATAAAAAGTGCAGCAGAAATACTCCCCTTATGTCCGCCAGCTCAATGAATTCAAAATATTAAAATACAGCACCAGGGCAAACTGTCTTTCAAGACAGGAGCACTCTAGACAAGACGTCCTTACAAGTCGCATATAAATCGTCTCGATTTGCTAGGGGCTGCTTATTAATAAAAGATTATTTCAACGGAAACAGTACATCAGAATGCAGGCAGATGAAATATGACAAAAGAAAAGATGATGGAGCTAAAAGTAGATAAAACAGACACCAACTAACAACTGACAAAAGGATAGAAGAATTAATGGAAACGGCACGAAAAGAGATTGGAAAAAATTTTGCCAGGAGTTGGGTTGACTTAATTGCTCAAAAAGCAATAACGAAGATTTGAAATAAAACCAAACTTTTGATAGGAAAGAAGGAAATCAAAACTGGAAATAAGTACCAATAAGGAAAATACTAGACTGAGAGGAATCATCATCAGAGTAATAAAAAATAAACTAAATATACACAGATAAGGAAATGAAATTATTAAATAAAAAGTGAACACAAGCAAATAAAAGAATGACAGAAGGCCTTGGTCTTGGTCTTATAATCAATCAATAATAAATTCGATGGGTTTGGAAAGGAAAAGACTGGCAGTGAGAAATTTACGAAGAAACGTTCAAAATGAACACGCCCACGTATAAGAGGAGAGAATTTAATGGAAATGCAACAACCACCAATTTATCCACGTCTGAAACGTAGAGTATATCAAAATGAAAAACAAACAAAAAAATGAAATAGGCCACTTTGTAAATTAATGAATGAATTCAAGGAAGATTGAAAAATGGAAACGACGTTAGTTCTGACAAACACGTTGACAGAAATAACAGAAGTTGTTAAAAGAAGAAAGCAAAGCGTATAAAAAATGAAGAGAATGGTAGAAAGCAAGTGGGGAGTGGGGCAGAAATGCAGCACGATTAAAATTAGGAAGGGTGGAAAGAGGAGCGTAGAAGATTGAAACGAACCTAAGAGGGTGCCTTGCAAATATTGACAGGAATTGGAAAGAGAAGAAAAAAGTCCGTAGGAGAAGTGAGAGGAGGAGAGAAGACCTAGGGGGAAGTATAGAATGAAATTCTGTCAAAGTTTTTATTTTCTAAAGAGATAATTGGTTTTGGCCTGGGATTTTCATCATCCAAAAGTTGGATGCAGCTTACGAGTGAGGGGTAGAGTTACGGTAGAATAATGTTAGGACCTCAACGCTGGTTTTATGGAGGATTAGGAGATTGATTGTACCTATACCTACGTTCTATTTTTGATGTTGGAGCTAAGTTAGGCGACCTCCTTTCCGTTGCTGCTACGTGGAAGACCGTTTCGCGTTTAGAACAGGAGTTAGACCACCCTTTCGTAGTTGCTGCTACGTGAAAGACTGTTTCGCGTTTAGAACAGGGGGTTGGCTGGACTTTCGCTCTTTTTTGACCGTTGAAGGTGAGAGTGTAGAAAGAGAGAGAGAGAAAGTACGATGTAAGCCACCTTGGAAATTTTTCTTTCACGACAGTTTCCTCCTTGGGCACCTAGTTTCATGGGTTTTCACTTTCTGTTTACCCCCTTTATAGCGAGCGGGCAGTCCCGTATTAGGGTTTAAGTCCCGGACCTGGATCAAGCGGTTTCGACCTTGTTTTAAAAGCTTTAGGATCAAGTAGATACGGACTTGGAACCCGTTGATTTCGCCTCGTGTTGATTTTTGTGACATCCCGGTTGGATCATCTCGCCCGAGTCTCTCCTCTCCGCTCCGCTTGGAAAATGACGCAGCAGATTGGGTTGGGCGTCGGACTGCAGTAAGAAATTGCAACATTTAATCGTTTTACGGCGTCTCTTTCTTTTTATTCATTTGGGGACGCGCCAAAGTGCAACTCTGGTTGGGGGATTTGAACACACCGTGTTTACAATACACGTCTTATGGGGGGTAACACCCGGTTCTGCGTTGTTACCAATCAACTTTAGTTTGGCGTTTTTCTTTTTTAATGTTTCGCTCGTTAATTTGTTTGCACTTTGTTGTGGTTGTTTAGGCGCTTCGCGGTTTGTGCGAGCGTTTGACTTTTAACGTTTGTTAGCTTTCTGTTAATGTAAGCTGACACCTGAGTACTCTCGCCGCGCCGTCGATACCCTATTTTCTTGGGGTAGTATATTTATTTGTTTACACTATTTATACGTCCCCTATCACGAGGCCGACTCCGAGTAAGTTATTTTTACTTTTTTTTTGTTGGGGCCAGTTCTTTTTTTTTCCCAGAAATATACACATTTCTTTTCACTTTGCTGTTGTGGAAACTATGAGAGCGTTGTATCTCTTTGTGGTCATTTGGGATACACTCTCCTGACCTTGTTGGGTAAATTGCTTCATTACTACACCTCCTCTTTAAAAAGAGCATCGATTGTACCCCGAGGTGACAACCAACCTCGCTTCCAACTGTTTACTGTAAGTTACAGATTGCTGCTGCCGCAAAAGGGGTGACTGGCACACTGCTTCAACAGTGGCAAGGTGAAAAGGATTTCGTAAAAGATATGAAATTTCGCCCCAAGGTAGATTTATGTCATCTTTTTCTAAAAGACTTCATTCATAAAAAATATAATCAGGTTTTTCTGTGCTTTGCAAAAAAATCAAAAGATTGTTACGTTACCTTCTTGTATTTACCTTTCAGATTAATTTGGTTATTTAGAATTTAATTATTTTGCAATGAACCGAACAGCGCCATTTAAATTTCATTAATTTAATTCGGAAACCCACTCTTGCTCCACATAGCCCAGTTATTCAGTGTTAAATAGCGTTTTAATGATAAGGAACTTTACTCGCCGTTTGTTCAATAGTCGAATAAAATACGATGTCGTTAAATTTTGCTTTTTTTATGTTTTTTTTTGCGACGAGAGAGAATCCATTAGCATCCAGGTTTATAGTGAATTATTAGTTAAATTTAACCAGATATACACCGCTAATGACCTGGATTATTGTCTGCGCGGAGTTTACTCACATAAATATCACTGCACGTTTCGCACGAATTGCACACACACATGTACTTTAATATTTATTTCACGCCGTTTTTATTACCACTTTGCTGCTAATGATAATAACGTTTTTTTTTTTTACTTCTTCTTGTACTTGAATTACCTCGACTTCCTAATTACAGATGATCAGTTAGTAAAATTGAGTGATTTCTTTTTTTCGTGGGGGGTTTTAGAAGTGAATACAGTCGAACCTCTATTTGTCCATGCATGGGCATGGTAAGGGGAACATTTCCCCTTTGTTCGCGATATTAGTTGCGCGCTAATCACAACAGCCAATGACACACGTAACTTCTATGAGATCAAACTTGTTTGTAAACGGTTTAATTCTTACCGTCGAATAGTAGGGATACTACGAGCTCGCTCTTCTCGGATTTATATGGCCATATTTGCTGTACAATTTGAAATTTTCTAGAAGACGAAATTTACCGTTATTCCCTCTAATAAAATACTTAGGTATGCAGTATGTATCTGAGTGTTTTTTTTTTCGTTTACTCGAAATCTCTACAACACGAAGTAATCTTGCGGCCCCTTAAAAATTTGAGTTATGGACGTTCGACTGTATTATAATAAATTCTGGTTTCGGACACCTGCGCTCTAATTAAGTTGAATTAACAAAATAGCGCTCCAGTATCGCGCGGAGAACACGGCAGAATTTTGTCGCCAGACATTTTTATTTATATAATTATATCTCATTAACATTTCGCACACATGCGGTTCTCGGTAAGCGCGACTTTTAATTATTAATTTTCGCAGGAAACTTTGTTTTCGTGTGACATGTGTTCCGTGTATTCCTGTTTCGAGCAAATCGTTCTCGGAATCTGTTGTTCGTTGTAACGCCTTGCTACTTGCATTTGGTGTTGGTTGATATGTCTTTGTGGCTCATTAACTTAAATTAACTTAATAAATATATTTTCAAAAGGCAGTGTGTGCGGTGCCTAAATTAAATTAAATCACGACGACGCCTTAAAAACTGGAAATAGGCAACCAATTCTACTTCTGCGTTTTCTTTTAGTGTACATTGCGAAAACGAGGAGTTACTTCTGATTTGATTGATGAGTTGCCTACTCTAAAATCTTCCGCATTGTAAACTGTGTATGTTTTTTTTTTTTGCTTTTTTTTGAAATATGCGGTATGCATACATTACCAACCTTTTGCTCGTTTAATTACTCCCTTTTGTATATATTATGAAAGAGGTGGGTGGGATTTATGCGGCGACTTGAATATTAATTATTGTATTTAACTGAGAGCAGAACTAATTTATATATTGTCTCGAAAAATCGGCGTGCGTGGCTTAATTAAATTTAATTAATTTCTGACAGTATCAAGAGCAACGTGGAGCTCCTTTTTTTGCCATTATGGTTTATTACCCCGGATGATTTTTCCTTTAAATAATATTTCAATATTTTACATCATGAAAATTATTTATAGTTCTAGTGAATGCAATGCTATCGCAGGTGTGCTTCTCTCGGACTGTGATTTCGAGACAAAAACAAATTTACTGCAAATCACCGCGCGTTTTAAAATCAACCGATCCTGCAAATCTATTAACAACAAATTGTTTTGTTTAAATTTGCGCAAACTGGTCAGTTGTTAATAAAACAACTTACTTGTGTACGATTCGTCGAATAGGAGGAGGCAGAAACCTCCAATAGAAAAAAAAAACAAGAAAACGTTGTTCGACGTTATTTGCATCTTGTTAATTAATAAGATACATATAACATTAACGTGTCCGCAATTACATTGTGTTTCTTGTTTAACAGAGATAGGCTATTAATAAAGCGATTAGCGGAGGTAAAAAGAGGAAAAAGAAGAAAGTATTTGCCTCACACTTCATGATTCTGTTTATTACGTTATAAATGTGTTATGTGTTATTTGAGAATCAAGATTTTCTGTTACCTGGCTTAATGAGTTAAATTGATCATGTAATCTCACTGAAGCATCACAGTATATAAGTATTTACAACGCAGATATATTTAATTAAGGTTTTAAATAATAAGTATACATGTACAGGGTGGATTAATTTCGATGTCTCTTATGGGCATCTCCGTAACTATAAGAGATAGAAAAAAAACTAGTGGCCAAGTCTCGATCTCTTTTTTCGAGATTAAGTCAACAGCGTAAACAAAAATTGGCTATCTTCTTTTGTTTTCA
The DNA here is from genome assembly GCA_036172665.1 of Prosopocoilus inquinatus. Lineage (NCBI taxonomy): Eukaryota > Metazoa > Arthropoda > Insecta > Coleoptera > Lucanidae > Prosopocoilus > Prosopocoilus inquinatus. Next base: position 6,351,923 of record CM069871.1, on the reverse strand, counting down.
AGTTATGGTCGAAAATTGACATTTTCGACTTTTCGTTTTTCGGTCATATCTCGTTTATTTTTTAGAGATATTAGAAAACTGTTTGATCATTATTAGGACACTTTTTGAAATACATTTCAGTGGTGTAGTTGCTTTTTTAATATTTACTTACATTTTCAAGTTATAACATAAAGTTATATTTTTTTAATAGAAATCATAATAGGCAATGCCCTCATTAAATAGAGATTTTTTTCCTGTTTTCAAAAATATATACCTTGTTGGGTTTATTTCTTATAATTAATAGGAAAAATGCCATTTGTTATTAGCCTTGCCTATCCTAGTCTCAGTAGGCTGGCTTCAATGCAGTGCCAACATTTTTTTTTTGTTTTTATTAAATATTAACGAACATTCAAACCTTTAGGCAGTTTTGGCCGCGTAAAGAATTTCATATTCACTTTATTTTCCAAATTCCGTTTGAGAAATGTAGTACCCATCGCGACCGATCTGGCGAAAGCTTTTTTGTTTTTATTAAATACGAATGCAAGCAAATTTAGTTTGATACATGTCCGATTTTGTTATATTTTACTATTTGTGTATTTGTTTTTGTTTTTCGTGTTTTTAATAAAATATAACTCAAGAGAAACAAAAAAAAAGAAAAGCTTAAATTAGTTCTAATTTAATTATTACCTTTATGTTTATCCAAACAACTTGTATTTTAGTCTAAAATCATGTTATCTTTCCGCTTCTCTTGACAACTTGTTTATTTACATTTTTTCACTCCTGACGAAACTATGAAGCAATAGCGAAACGTAGAGTGTTCTTGCGATTTCACAGTGTCCGTTTTAAAGTTTAAAAACTATTTTCTTTCAAATATTTCATCGAACAAGAGTCTACTTCAATTATATTTTTTATAGAAGTCGTTTCTTGTCCGATGGAAATTGTATAAAAATTGTTTTCACTTTTAAAAAGATATTGTGAAAATTACAAGAACGTTCAACGTTTCTTTCTAACGAAACTATAAACCGAAAGTGAAACGTTGAGTATTCGAGCAATTTTGTCTGTGTAAAGATTTTTTTTTATCTTTGGTGTTTGCCCAACGGGGTCCTAAGTCGTAGACTTGTCAGGACCTCAGGAGCAGGGGAGTGTATTTTTGTGTGTGTAAAGTGTTCCATGGCTTTGTTACTTCCAAACCTCCGCGTCTTTGAAGGGGAAGTAGTCTCGAATTTTCCAGATCGGTCGCGATGGGTGCTACATTTCTCAAACGGAATTTTGTAAAATAAAGTGAATATGAAATTCTTTACGCGGCCAAAACTGTCTAAAGGTTTGAAAGTTCGTTAATATTTAATAAAAAAAAAAAAAAAAATGTTGGCACTGCACTGAAGGCAGCCTACTGAGACTAGGATACGCAAGGCTAATAACAAAAATGTCTTTTTTCCTATTAATTATAAGAAATAAACCCAACAAAGTATATATTTTTTGAAAACAGAAAAAAAATCTCTATTTAATGAGGGTATTGCCTACTATGATTTCTATTTAAAAAAATATAACTTTATGTTATAACTTGAAAATTTAAGTAAACATTAAAAAAGCAACTACACCACTGAATTGAATTCCAAAAAGTGTCCTAATAATGATCAAACAGTTTTTTAATATCTCTAGAAATAAACGAGATATGACCGAAAAACGAAAAGTCGAAAATGTCAATTTTTGGCCATAACTTGAAAACAAAAGAAGATAGCCAATTTTTGTTTACACTGTTGACTTAATCTCCAAAAAAGAGATCGAGACTTGGCCATTAGTTTTTTTTCTATCTGTTATAGTTACGGAGATGCCCATAAGAGACATCGAAATTAATCCACCCTGTACAGTCATATTTAAGAGTGATGTACCCCCAATAAAATTTTAAGTCACAATCTGAAAGGTAAACAAACGCGTATTACGTCATGTCGAATTTGATTTCGTGTTTTTCTTTTGTGTGTGCGTGAGTTTATCTGCTCGCTCGTTTGCTTGCCTTTATAGTGATCGGAAGATGTTAGGCTGCCTGCAATTTAAGATTTGTAGGGAAGACATTACTAAAGAACATGACTGTACATCTCAATTTATTTTTCTGAGAGCAATTCGTTTAAAAAGGATCATGTTTTTAAAAGCCGAAATCCACTTTTTGAAATACGTGTGGTCTGACCGAACAAAATAATCGGGAATTACTTCTTTAAAGCGACCACTTAAAACCTAATCACAATCACCATTCCTCAATCCCAAAAGAAAAAGAAGGCATTCTTTTTTTTTTGATCGTCTTCTCCAATTATCATGCTTCTTATCTTCAAACTCCTTTTGGCGTTGTTACGAATTACGTGCGAAATGTTTGTTTGTATTATTCGGGCAAATTCTTGTGTATGTGTTTTTTTCTCTCGCTCTCTCTCTTTTTCTTCTTCAAACCAAACGTGATCTAACGGGACGCCCTCCAATTATAATCGCGTTCGCTACTAAACGTGGTAAGTGGGTCGGGTTCATAAACGAAACTGGGTTTTATTCTTTGACGTGCGACGACGTCTTTGTTCATTTTTGGCGGCCAATTAAGTACAGTTGGCCGAAGCCGAATCCTTTCCTCAGCATCTTCGGGTGGAGGTATCCGCCTAAGTGGCCACCCGAAACGTCCATTAACAGCTGAAACTGGCTGAAGCAATTTTACGCCCGACTGAAAAACTACATACACGCACACTTCTTTATTCTAATAATTCAAAGAGGAGAAAAAAAAAAATTTGTAATGTTTTCGTGCTTTCTCTTGAGAACGGGAAGAGCCTACGTTTGACTGTACCAATTATGATTAATGTTGTGATGATGTGAAGAAGTGAACTGATGTTATAAATATGGAAATATAAGAACTGTAAGTTTGTTATCAGGCCCAAGAAGAAAGCCTGGTGGTTTTATAGCGTGTTTGAAAATGATGATCACTTATTACTGCACATGGAGTTCATAAAGTGCATGCATATTTAAACTAGTATATTGTCTTCGGGTTTACGATGATAGCGTGCGAACTGGAGATGAATATGCTCAGGCAATGTAGTAATTAGAAGAGCATTCGTTATTACTGATTTTGATTACTCAATCCAGGTAATACCACGCTTAAACTTTATCTGTTTGTTTCATCTCAGCTAATCCCAAGGCACTTCCTCAGTGGTCATTTCAAACTTCATATTTCATTATTCTGCGCATCATTGTTACACCTTCCCCCACCCCCATCTCGTTTTTGGTGTTTTTATTTATTTATTTATTTATTTATTTATTTATTTATTGGAAAGCACTGAAATAAATTTGTGGGTGGATGGATGATTTGATTCGACACGAATTGACGTCTCCTCTAGGAAAATTATGTATTCGAAGTAGAACGGCATAGATTAGATTTGGAACCGACTCAATTGTCAAGTTGCATTCATTCATTAATCTAGAGCAGTCCCGTGTTATTGTGTGGCGGTAACATTCACATTGACATGAATAAAAAGTGTCACAACAGATCGTAATCCTTTATGTTTGCTGCTGCAATCCGGGCATCACGTCAGGCACGTAATGCGTGCGTAGCACACGCGCTTGCCCTCACATTTGATATTCTTATGATAGGCGGTTTTGTTACCGGAAAGATTATGAAGTTGTAAGAGAATTACAAATTAGCTTTTATTACCGACAATTTGGCCCCGTCATACATACAGAGTGGCTCTTATTATTTGTGTATCAGGAATTTTGCATTCTGCCTCGCGCAGATTTATGCCTTTGTAAAAGCACTTTTCTTAATAAATTGCGACCCATGAATCTCTTCCTTACTTCTCCTTATAGTAGCATAAAAATTCTCTAGCTTAAGATAAAATAAACGTACAACAAAGCGGGCAGAATAACCGCAATATGTTTATCACTTTCATAATTGGGAGAATTTATTAAAGATTTTAATGACGAAGTCGTTGGCGTTTTTGCTTTGAAACCTGTAAAAGATGCTAACGGTTAAGGGCGCCACCCAGCGGTGGTTACGCCACCCAAAAGTTTCCGGTGACACACAGCTACAAAAATGTATCCCTACTTGTCCCCGGAACCGCTTCGGTGTTCGTTGGTAACTCAAAGACAAGGCACCCCAGTAGTGCTCTCTATTTTATTCTCTTATGGGGATGTGGGGATCCCTTCCTACAGATATGTGACCCACCCAATATGATTAACCAGCAGATTCGAGTTCGGTCCAAAAATAATCCGTTTATTAAGTTGTACAAAATTTCAAAGTTGATGGTAAACATTACACGCCCCCTAGTGGGGCGTTCGATCAATTTAATGTTGGGAAAATTCTCACTGACAACGCCCAAATCGAGTGCAAAGACGTGAGTACTCTCGTGTTTGCTTACAAAAGGGTACGTCAATAAATCAGCGATAAATCAAAATAAACTTCGGGCGTGAAGCGCCAGGCCAAAAACGATCAAAATCTGCGCTCAGAAGGAGCCAGAAATCAAACAAGGTAAATATAAAACTGCAAAAGCAGACACGAAAAAAATAAAGTATTGAAAAATGACATAATCTGGTACGAATAAGAAATAACGTGATAGCACGTCCCTCCTGGCCGATTTCATGGCGAACCCCCGCAGCTCAGCCCCTAACCCTACGCTAATGGTAGGACGAACTTCCGGATTGATGACGTCACGCTAACTCTGCGAACGAGTATAACAAGAAACGGAAAATTATTACTTGTAGGTCTTTAGAATCCTTCCGGAACGAAAGGGGAGAAGTGGCTGGAAGCTCAAACTGGAGGCGGCGCGACCTTAAGAAACCTCTCCTAAGAAGGCACGTGGAGAAAATGGAGGACGTCCACGCTACGCTACTCCAGGCGACACAAGAAAAACACGCACAAAGCGTCACATTGTCGGTGGGCAAGAAAGAAACATTAACAGCCGCTGAAAACAAAAATTAACGACATACACATTACAATCGCGAACAATAAACGCCCGTGGAAACAGGCACGTACATAAAAAGTGAGTGAACAAGATGGCACCTGCCTCGATTAAAAGAAAAATGAGCCTCAGAACTAGATTTCCAGTCAAAAGAAAAATCGCAACTCAAACAGTGGGCGAACAAACAACGAAGTTATCCGTCGAGGACGGTCGGATCACCAAATCCAACAATCACACACTATAAACTCACCCAAAACTCTCTTCATTAATTAACGTGCAAACAAACGTCCGCTTCCCAGCGTACAGGGGAGTGTCCAATTTAGAAAAATTACAATAAACAGTGCAAGGGATAGGCAACACGCAGCGCCCAGTGGCACGGCGGGAAGTCTACTCGTCAGGACAACTGAAGCCGAGGAATTAACGCAATACTTGGCGCAAAAAGTTCCCATTCTGAGTAGTTAAGTAGTCAAAGTCAGTTACTCACCGAAGTATTAGTCGTGTAAGAATTCAAATTCTTGTACAGCTAAATAAATAAATAAATAAATACATAAGAAAATGAATCGCAATTTGATTTGAAACGCAAAACAAAACACGTGCAGAGATCGGTCTTAAACAATGAAAATTTCAGTCATTTAAATATTCCAGGAAATTAGATGGTACTGTCGTATCGAGTTTAAAGACAGAGCCGTGCATTACGCACCAAGAAAAAGCTTTTGTAAAGAAAATGATTCAAGAATAAGGAAAATTCCGATGCGAGAGCAAACTAAGTCAAGAAGTCTATCAATAAACAAGCAGTTCCGAACGTGACTTTGCTATTTTATATCGCGTCTGAATTTCCCAGGCGCGAATATTTCTCAATTTCTGTTAGTCATATTATCTAGCTTTGTTTTTTAAATTGAAATTGAATATACCAAGGAAATGTGCTGAGCTTCACTTCGCTGGTTAAGAAGATATAGGCTGACAAAGACTTTACTGCGTACAGATTTCTTCGTCCCTTTTCTCTTAATTTCCTAGTCGAGAACGTTTCTAATCAGTCAATTTTTCCAGTTTGTTTTTTTAATTTAAATTGTGTATTCCACGGAAATGTGCAGGCCTTCTTCGGACAGTTAAAGTTAAATAAAATGCAGTCGTTGCAGCTTAGGAAATTAGAAGCTAACAAAGGCTTTAAAGTGTACAGATTTCTCCGTCTCTTTTTTTCTCTTTATCCCAATCTATCTCATTTATTTTCAACTTTAATTTAATGGATCGATTTTCGTTTTTGAAAATGAAATGAAAGTACGTTAAAACTTTTAAAGGAAAGAAGCTTTGATTCAGAGTTCATAAACCAGAAGTGATCACTGGAGCACTTAATTTTATTGGCATTAAAAGAAGGAGAACTTCCTTAATATGCCGAATGTTCTTACGGTACGGCGTAGTTGGAAAAATGGTGGCACCTTTTTACAGCTGAACAGATCTGATTTAGAATGCACTTAACCTGGACTTTATCCGGACATGAAAACATTAAAGGCAGTGAAGAGGTTCATAAACTGACCAGAGAAACTGCTTTCCCAGAAAACTATATTCGTTTTAATATTACGAGAAGACTCTCCTTACTTGTAAGCAAGAAGCTTTAAAGATCTGGTTAAGGGACTCGATTGACAGTTTCTTGTACAGAAAACAAAGCAAGGTTCTATGATGTAGTGCTAGCAAATAATTGAGTTAAGAGTTGTAGGGTTGTAAAGGGGTGACTCCACAACTTACCTACCGAGTAAATAATAGTGCACAGCAGAAAACCTCCTCCTAGCTTAGTGATGATGGGGGGGTGATGGAGGATTCCAGATGCTAGAATAATGAATTTTCTATTCTATTTAGGTTTGATCGGTTAAAAGATCGCCTTTGGAGACGGAGGTGATCCAAAAAGAATTTTCAAGAAGATCAAAAAATCAGTACCTCTCTTAGCTTTCCTTTCCAAAGCAAATTGAAAGATTAATATTTTAATCAAGGATTAATTAATTTGGCTATAAAAATAGACACCGCATACATGAAGAAAACGAAGTATTTTTTAAACTGCGATTAGAATTATTAACAACTTTACAAATGTCTTTTCCTATTTCGAGTTTTGCTTGCAGAAACCGGAATGTATGTTATGGTTATGTTTATTAATATTTACTTATAAATCGATAAAACTCTCTCCATGTGCTTACCAGATGTTTCTGGTTTTACATACCACTTCAGAATCGATTAAATTTTATTCGCTTGAGAAGACCCTGCTGCGCAGTAAATTTTATAATAATTTATTAATTCCTTTTAACATTGACCGGCGATTTCTACGTACGTTTTAGTTTTATTTAAATTCGTGTTGCATTTCTTTATTACGTATCTTAAAATGAACTTTTCCGGAAGTTCAAAACGAATTACCTCATATTCATTAAGCCTACTCAAGTATAATAGCCACTTACGCATTAAAAAAAAATTAATTCAAACTTCAAACAGTAACTTTAGTTAGTTACGTCGTTAAAATTTGTTTATTTTATTTTTATTGCCGGACTTTATTGTCTCGCGCGCGCGTTTTAAAATTGCAATTAATTAGTAGCATTCAATACTAGTAGAATTCCTGGACGTCCTCCTGGATTAATGCAAGCTTGTTTCTCAGCTGATATTGTAACTTTATTTATCGACGTGTGCATCTGATTAAAGCATGACTTTATAAAACTAGTTATGCGTACTTCGAATCATCTTAATACACTTATTACTGAAAAACTGATAGGATCTGCTCGTATTCAGCCATATCGTCTAATTACGATCAGCTTTGCTTTACTTAATCGAAAGATAATTTCGCTATCTTGCCTGCATCTATCGCACTCTGCAATTACGCAAGGGACAAAAAATAAATCACTAGAACACATACCTTAGGGCTCCTGTGTACGTGTGTATTATTATTAGCCAAATCATGGCTAATTCAAGAAGTGCTAATAACGAAATTTTAAAATCAAATAACTGTAAATGTATGTATACTAATGAAAATGTAATTTATAAATAATGAATTAGCCCACATCACGTGTTTATTTAAACATAAAAATATAAAATTAATGAAATAATTACCACCTGTTATTGAAAATAGCATGAATTATATTTCACGTAATTTATCAATCAAGATTCATTTAAATTTATATTCTATTAGTTCACTGAGGTGGAAAGAATCGATTCCGTTATCAATTTTCATATTGACAGTTTACATTTGCATCTGTTTATCGAACGCCGGCGTAATTCTCTTTTCGCCATAAGGTTCTGCGCGTTTCTGATTTCCTGAAACGGACGACGCTTCATGTAAATAAGTTATTATAATATACTGTGGGGAACGCAATAATAAACCATTTGCACGGTTCGGCAAAAATCCCCCGCCGCCACAATATGCTATTTCATTTGCTTATTAATTATAGCCAGTATATGAAAATTAGATAATGCTGCATGGCTTCGTTTAGATCTCCCTTGGGATACGAATAATTACATACTTTCCTGTTCGGCTTAGGAGTAAATTAATGTAATATTAAATCGCTTGCCTAAAGCAGATGCATTATCTTAGAAAAGAGTGATTTAAATAGATTCTTCGTTATCGAATTTTTAAATGATTATTATAATCCGTACAGCAACAGAGCAGAATCTTTAATAATAATTAGACTTATAAAATCAGGCAACAAAGTATGATCGGGAGGACTTATTATCGCTATCCACCTGATTTGTGCTGAGGAAATTGATTACAGCACAGCCAGCAGCTTCAGTCGTGATGGGCGTGGGTGTTTTTACGCGCCACTTGATCTTAAAAGTACGGCAATAATAATTTGCGCGAAAAAGAGCATCAGTCCGTAGCACCATAGCAATGTGGACAGGCTGAGACAATCCGAAAGAGTTTCCGTCCGCCAGGACACCCAGTCGTTCAATACAGGAAACCTCCCAAGAGCCTCCTCATCACCACAAAATTGTGTGTACGGACGCACCGCGAAAATAGGGCAGAGCCCGCTCAAAACTTATAAAACACCACCATCGTGCCCGGGGGAATATCACAACGATGACCGAATGCTACAGCACGCCCCAAATTAATAAAGCCAAACTTTGGCTTACCCCTAACTAAGAAAGGAAGGGTTTGGAAGAATCGAAATCATCGTGACATAAGCAAAAGCCAACCGTGCGTAGATGATGTCAGGAATACCCAATAGCGTCAAAGGGCAAGTGTGAACGCAATTTAATCTGTCCGTCGAAATAACCAGTTATTACCTACCTGCTGATCAGGGAAATAATGTTAGCTCTGGTTCGACTGATTTCAGAGCCGCCGCGCCGGCAGCTTCAATGGTACGGTAGTGGAATTCTTCAAACCGAACGCGAGTGTTGTTTCCAAGGGCGCCGCTCAATTTTTTTTTTTTTTTTTTATACAAGGGACCGCCGGAAAATGAAGAAAACGCGTCTCGTACAAAATATTTCACAAGCTTTATTTGTTTTAAAGAAAACACCAAATAACGCATCAAAAAGTCGAGCGTCGTAACAAAGCGCTACGAACAACAAGAGCACAACCAATATGGACAAAATCAAAATTGGTAAATAATTTGAACTTAAATCGGCCTCCGCGATTAAATAATTCAGCAAAAATAAGAAAAGGAAAGGTCCGACTTGTGTTATCACAGAATCGCGTCAGTCTAGACGGCGGGTCATCGGTTCGGCAATTCGGCTCCTCCACGTCCTTTTGACGTCACACTTCGGACGCCTAAAGAGGTTAACGAAGTTCGAAACTCCTCCGAAGAGCTGGGAGACCAAAGAACAGATCACCTACAAGGAGGGCTATGCAACAGGAGGCCCAAAAGGGTGGTCAGCACCTCACACCGGAGATTAGACGCACCGGAGATCAACAAAACCAGGGATCAAAACACCGGGAATCGAAACCCTAATACAAAAACGAATCTGTTTGGACCAAGAATATTAACTCGCCTGGTGACAATTTTTCACACCAGGACAGGCTTGGGGAAAGCGCGAGAATTCGCAGCTTATTTTCGGGAAATAACCACGTAGGTCCGGCTAAAGCCACGGGGAATATTTCTCCTTCCCAAGGGAAATGTGGCACAATTTACGACTATGCACACAAACGTGTGGTTATCCCAAAATCTAACTTTAGAATGACTCGTTGCAAACTCGATTCGGGGTAACGGGAATAAAGAAACAAACGTAAGAAAAGAAAGATCGAAACATCGAGTTAATCAATCCGGCGAAATATGACATAAGCCTCGTCGACGAATCAGAATTAAATATCAAGGGCCATGAAAGCGATTGCAAGGCGCACAATAAATGTCGCGTATTTTTGACTTGAAATACACTTGTTGGAAACCCATACAAAACAATTCGAAGAAAAGATCCGGTCAATTAACTGCGTCTTCAAGGCCGAGGCGACCATAAAAAAACACGTTTCGCTCGGGTCGAGCACAACGACACACCCTTTTCCGGGGTAATAAAAATAATCCGTCCATAAAAGGAAGATTCGTGGGGGCGTCCCAAAATAATAAAAGGTTTTGAAATTGTAACAAAGTGGACAAAGAAAGTAAATGGCAGAAATCATATAAGAACACAAGAACTGAGATGTCGCCGAATTTTATGACCGGTCTCGACGTATAGAATAAACATTAAATTTGATTCCCACGAGAAGCTCGGGAAACGCAACTGCAAACGTTGCGCAAGATTCAAGGTTGCAATCAATGCTGAAATTGGATACTTCGGACCGATGAAAGTTTACTTAATTAAGGCAATTAAAATGCCGACACTACGAAAATCGTAAGATGATTTATTGCCGGGGTACGAAAAAAACAGTGTGCGTATTGCACCACAAAACTAGGTCGGGCCGTGGAACAATTTGTGTTATAAATATACGATTTCTCTGCAACGAACACGATAAAAACTTATTTTGGCGTAATAAAAGCCGCTAGCCGTTCCCGCAGAACCATGTTGCTCGCCAATATTGTACCTTCGGAGGTGAATACAGTACACAACTACAGGATGACTCTTGAAAAGCGGTTTTTCAAACCGTAACATTATTTATACTGAAAAAGTTTGACGTCGACGTTTATATCCATTTTATGTAGAGTCTTTCTTATAATCATATATTTTGTAACAATTGTTTGAATTATGAGTTTAGTTTTAGATAAGCCTTGATTACCGAAGCAATGATTCACGTGATGAATTTAATGAAACGCATAATGATTACTTTTTGCAAGATTTATTAAAGAAACCCTATAAAATTATTTAATGAACCAAATAAAAACATTGAAACCTTTTATTGCTTGTGCTAACGAACAAGGTATGTACATAAGTTCTTGGTCATTCAGGTTGCTTCTTCGGGTTCAACATTAATGTTTTGTTGGCAGTTTTATAACGCATACAATTAATAATAAGCTTTGCCTGGCTTAGGAATTAATTTATTACATGATGTTTGTAATTGTGACATCATATACCTGGCTGTCCGTTACACTTTCACTAATATATCAAGTACTTATTCAATGTAGTTATTAACCAACATATGTCATTTGCCAGCCAACTTAATAATTCTTATCGAGGAGCAGTAGATTCATAGGCAAATCATTCGCAATTATGTTTGTCGTCAGTGCTCCACTTCGAAATGAAATATTATATACATGTGTGTTATTAAGACTAAACAAATGTGCCTCATTTATGTAGGTACTGTATTTAATGAGAATTACTGCCTGCCTTCCTTAATTGTCATTGAAACGTTAACACAGTGGCTGTGTGGAAAACAGGTTCTGCTGCTGATCGCTGAATAATGCGAGCTGAAAATATTTAAATGCGATGTGATGTATTGCTTCATTTTATATGCAGATGGACTTAATTGAACAGAATTAGTCATTTCATAACAGATACCTGCGAGGTGAATAAAATTGCAAAGAGCTTGCGCTTTTTTGATGCACATTTTAATTTCAGAGGAGGAAACTTCGAGCGGTTCAATTGAATCAATTGAATTTTTCCTCCTCTAAGAAAATAAAATTTCGCATTTCAATTTCAAGTTCAAGCCTGCCGGAATACACTTCTTCCTCCCCTCACGAAATGTATAAACTAAAACTACTGTAAAGTGAACTAAAATTAAATTTTACTCGGGCGAAATAGAATAACAGAGCCCGGCAATGTGTATAATGTTACCGGGTGAAGGCTTTTCGGTGTAATTTTGCACATACTGAGCGCCTCGCCGTAACAAGAAAACTAAAACCGCGCGGTGCGGAAATGGAGAGAGGACATTTTCAAGCGCGGTAATAACCGCATAAAAAAGTTATTGTAAATTGAATGCGAATGAATATAGAGAGAGCCGAGCAAAGTTCGAATTGTTTTCTTTTAATATTCCCGACCGCGACGTGCCCTTCCTTTTTTTATTTGCACATTACAAAGTTTAATCCAATGCAAAAATACTACATTTTCCTCTTATTTTGACGAGCAAAAACATTCTAAAAGGAAAACTTTGAGTTTTTATTGTTAACTTTTCTAAATTGCCGAATAGATTTTCTTTTTGTTAAAATATTGACTGATAATACTAATAATCAGAGGACGGAGTTACAATAAGCGTTCCCTGCTTTCTCTCTTTTTCTCTCGCTTCTCTGATCGCAACAGGTGCTGAGGGCTAAAGTCGCATTCCAATTTAATAAGGGCATACAAATCACAAGTAACCTATTCAATAATATGGAACATTTTACTTACCGGGGGTCTTATTCCGACCCCGCCCGCTCCACCAGCGACTCCCAGAAGCTGTAGCTCCCGCACATTGGTCGCGTTCAGGTAGTCGCAGCGCTGAAGCATTTTTCTAATGCGTAAGCCTGAACGAGGTGCATGTGACGTCATTACTTGCAGCGTTTTCTTAAAGCGGCCGCCATTGGTCAAGCGCGGTATTTTTACGCTACATTCCAGCGCTGTATTAAGCACAATGAGTACATAAACTCAACAATAGAATCTCGGTTCAGGTAATTTAAAGTGCTACAGTTTCGCGCTGTGCTGCAGTGCTGCAAATATGTTTCAAATATGTTTCTACCTGGACGCAACCATTGATATTGTATACTGGAGAAGCCATCGGCGCACGATAACTTCTTATCTTCGCATGTATTACCCCTCACATTCAGCTGTGAATGAAGACTCCGCTGCCTTCCCGGTTTACCCGCGGCGTAGACTGCCCTAAACTTTAGTGTTCAATTTTCTTTGGAAGGGACCGCACGTCTTGCGATTGCTCTATTTGAAGAGCTGAAAGGTTATTCTAACTTCTTTTTTTGATCTTGCCGAAGCGAAGCCCTTTTCTTTCTTCGCCAGGTAAAACACCCTCTGTGTGTCAAGGTCAGTTGTATTGCTACACAAAAGCTTCGTTGGATTATTGCATTCCTGTTGCACTGACTTGGAAAGTTTCCTTATAATCTTTTTTGAAATCTTACTTGGGGTTTTGATCTCATTGCAGACAATTTGTACCCCGTTGCCCTTTCCGGCCAGCTTTCATCCAGGTGTAATAACCACAGATGTTAGGATAAAACGAAAATATTTTAAATAAAATAATTGGAAGAAGGAAGTGTTACGGTTTGATTTAGATGCATTATTTCGGCTGGTCACCATTTGCACGCTGTGTCACCTAAACCAGGCTCATCGCCGATAGTTTTTTGTCCCAGCTTAAGCCTTGGTTTCCTAGGATAACGGCACCGTAATGTAGCGACCGTAATAAGACGGTGAATGACGTTATGTAGCGTTGTAAAATGACGTGCATTGACGTAAAATAAGCAAGAAAGAGCGACAATGATACGTAACAATTATTGTTCTGAATCAAGTGACCTTGCAAAATCGGTATTCTATAAACAGTTTCATAACAACTTGCAATCTGTAGTAAGTATAATGGCGAGTTAAAATACATCTCTCCTCAAATGGCGATTGGCAATCGACTTGAATTTTTATGAAATCGTACAAGTTTTCTTCGATTATTGATGACTATATCAATTGATACGCACATCAATATTACACAATAGCCGTAAATGTGTATTTATTTTGTATATTTCATAACATTCTATTACGATTTGACGTTACTAACATATTTTGGAAATGAGGAGTCACCAAACGATGATTCTAAATGTTTAGAAAACCATTTACATATTTTTAGATGACGGTGACCTTTGACATTTTCTAGCAAACCAAACGAGCTTAATGATCTGAGCACGTTTTATATGACGTCATTCACTGCTTACAACTTACGGCCGCTACATTACGGTGCCGTTGTCCTAGGAAACTGAAGCTTTACGGCAGAATTTTTATTTTTTTAAAACCGTTTGCTCTCTGGTTATTTAGGTCAGTTTCTACTTAAATTCATTGCCTCTACTGAGCAAGTTACGATCTTCAATTCAACCGCTTCATCGAATTTGTAATTATTTCTTCCATGGTCTATTTTTATGGTTGCCGATACTTTTTGACGATCGAATTTGCTAGGAATTTGTAGCGAATTTATCACGGAAGCGAAGACTCCGTAGACTGCCCTAAACTTTAGTGTTCAATTTACTTTTGAAGGGACCGCACGTCTTGCGATTGTTCGAATCATTTGAAGAGGCGAACCTTTTTGACGGATTGCGAATTGCACTCGCTTGCGTTTGACCGCACAGTTTCGTGCCAGTCGAGACCTTGTTTACTGGTAAATACCACCAGCTGCTTTTACTAAGTGTTATCAAATCCAAACCAAGCCTGTGACTTTCGAAGAGGACTTCGAACCTGATTTAAGATCTGCGCGACCTTCTTCACATCACTGCGAGATAAAATTCTTTCCGTTTTCTACCCTCGTTGGGATGTTCTTTGCGAATCGTACCCTTCGGAATACTATTACCATTTGAATCTCGAACGTCCACTTCATATTAATGTATTTTTGAGAAAACAATTTCCGTTATATTCTGTCACTGACAATACACTTCAATCTACTTAATTCAAATGTAAATATCTCAACTTAATTGTAATTTAATCGCTAGTTTTTACAACTACTAATGTTTCGTTAGCGTTTGAGCGACTTTATTATTCATTTTTTTTTTATACTGTTCATGATAAATGTTAGACAAAAGGAACGTACCACTTAACATTGATGAAATATTTTAAGGTATTTTTGAATAATGAATTAAAACTGTGACATTACCGTTGTATTTATTGAATTGTTATCTTGGACACCTCCACCTTCTTAAAACTAAAGTTAATTTATGGTTGGATATGGTGGAAGATATCGTGGGGTATTTGTACTTGAATTGGCGCCTACCGGAAATTTATTTTGAATTATACTGCTGTTGTGGATTTCCTTTTTTTTGCACGACCACCTCAAGCGTTTTGAGCTTGCCGCTGCTGGTATCACGTGCATCCCCATGACGATTTACATGAACAGCTTTGTTATATGTACACAATTCGACCTCCAACGTGGGTATTTTTGTTAAAAATAACAATTAACCTCCAGTGTATAACAATTGAGGCTCAATGTGCTGTTTTTTTTTTTGTTGGAGGCATAACGGAAGTTAATTTAATATGATGTAAACCAGGAATATTGATGGGAAATGGAAAAGGAAATGATCAATGAAGTCAAAAATCATATAGAGCGAATGTTATATTAAGTTAAAAGCAATGATAACAAATAATATAATTCATAAGTGTCCTTAACTCGTTAATTGAGTTGAGGAAACGCAATTTGCCTATGTTGATGGATCACCTTCTAATTATAATAAAACCTAATCGTGTATAGCACACGATTAATTTGAATTGTCACTGATGCATCAGAAAGACACTTATAATAACTTCAAAAATGATTAATAGAGTTCACCGTCATCTGCCGTTTCTTCGTCTCCTCCTCGTGCCGGCATCCGCACCGTGAGCGAGATTTCATTAGCCGTTTCGATCCCCGGCGTAATTAACGACCACGATTTAGGTACACTTAAGTGGGCTTGCTATTTCTTTGCTTGTTTTACTTGATGCGATTTATCTCCTCTCTAACGAATGATACCGATCCAGTTTCTAATGTTACACATTTGCTGCTGCCTTGCAATTTTTCGCCCGCCTCGCCATAACTTCTTTCCTGCGAGCGACTTAACTAATGCGCTAATGCAAATCCAGTACCAGTGACCTTATTCAAGTGCAAACGTGGTGTGACTTTCTGTTTGTTTTAGAATGCCTATTGAAATTTATTTATTATGCATTTATTCTACCTAGGTATCTCCAAGGTTTGCTGCTAACATTCAATTCAATTGATGATGTTATTGATGATTTGATAAAGTACTGCTTGGTGGTGGTGGTGGTGGTGGAAGAAGAAGTTTTGAAGATGGCGTATGTACATACTACATGCAAATCCGGAAGAAATTCCATCGCAAAATATATCTTCCAGAAGACGTTTATTATAATTTTTAATTTATTTATTATATATTATATTTATTCCTCTACATGACATTACGTAGGCGTGCGGTTATAAATTATTATATCATTCATAGCACTTAATGCTTACAAATGAGATTGAAAGAGCGTGCGAGTATCATTAGTTCTACCTTTCAATTATGCACGAGTGCAATGGTACCATGCGCGTCATTCTTTTGGAACTAAAACGTATTTATTTGTTGGCTCTTAAAATGCGCACGATTGTTTCGTAGACGGCAAGTACTGATTGCACGGACAAATAGTTACTTCTAGTAAGACAGAACACAAATACCATTATTTAGTAAAGATAAACACTGCGCAATTCGAGTCGTGTAAACTCTGGAGTTGTCAACGGCATACTGACAACCCAAGACGATACACCCACTCGCTCACGCTTTCCATATTGTTTAGTCTTAGGAAACATTGTGTGTTGTAGCTACAGCATCTTTATTTTCTTATCACAGGCATCTTGCAAGAACGCAACGTGAAAAACTATG
Organism: Prosopocoilus inquinatus; assembly: GCA_036172665.1. NCBI lineage: Eukaryota > Metazoa > Arthropoda > Insecta > Coleoptera > Lucanidae > Prosopocoilus > Prosopocoilus inquinatus. Next base: position 6,335,119 of record CM069871.1, on the reverse strand, counting down.
TATTTCACTTTTGCATTTCTAGCTAAATCTATTAAACGAAGCATAATGAATGGTTTGGCGAAATCTCGTTTGTATTTCTTTTTTTTTTTCATATTTATACAAGGTGGCCATTTTACAAGGTAGGCAACACACTTTACTTGCAGAGGGTTGTTACGATCGACATGTATGTTGCCTATTTCCAAGTCTTCAATGGTCGCCCTGTATACAGGGTATAATTTAAGGCACTTTAAAACTATTAGTAAATGTAATTTGGCGGATTCGCCTGGAATTGAGGCAATGTGATTCGATTTTATCCATTTATCCTTCATTCCAAAAGGATGTAGGATGTAGGAGTAGTTCTCGGTGAAACTATCAACTGGAGATAAAAATGGGTTGAGGTGTAACAATTTCTTATTATAATTGTGAATTCCACGTGAACATACCTTTTCCAGCCACACGTCCGCTACTTGCAACATTTAATAAATTGTGAACGTCACCATGACAGACGCGAAACGTATTCTCATTTTGCTTATGCAATAATCATGTTAATGAACGTGACGCTGTTTCTTTCTTTAATTTATTTTTTGCTTTTTGCAAGTAGTATTCTTTACCAAGACCAAATACGTAGCAACAATATCGAGAGTATCTGAATACATACCACATGGAAATGCTTTTTATGTCTTTGTTTTTAGTAACATTTTTTTTACTTCTTTGTTGTTGTAATAATGATAATACCTTGTTTCATAGAAAACTAGTTTCTATCTTCATATGCTTTCGTATATTTACATGCTCTTGTTGTACTTATACAGTGCGAATTAAAACTAGAACAGCTGCCTTCTTTTTATCTGACCTTCCTTTTTTTTTTCTTGTTTAACTTTGCTGCATCTGGTCTTATGTATTTCTGCGTGGTGTTGTTTTGCATTAAAATTAGCTATGCGTGGTCATGTAAACCAATAAATAATTTATGTGATTTAACTGTTTCTGCAAAGCAAAAAAAAAATAACAAAAATTGACAAGAAGAAGTTCCATGTACGCTGGCACCAGTACGTGACATATTTTTTTTTTTTGAATCGTTTAATTCATATTTCTGAATAGATTACTTTAATTATTTTATTAATGCATACGCTCGACATATAAAATTATTATGGTGCTTGAAATTTCCTCGTTTCTGTCGATATGTTATGGTATTTTTTTGCATATTTTGATTTCTTATACTCAAGAGTCCCGTTGTTTCTGACCCCATTTCTCTGCGTTCATTAGGTGCGAAGAACAGAGCAAATAAACCAATTGGTGGGCATTTATCATTATGCGCTTTTCAGTTTTCTTCGTCCATTTGGAAAATCCGTTTGTGCTCGGTCAGGTTTAATGGTATTCCAGTCTTTTTTCCCCACTTCTTCGTTACGGTACACGCCTTTTTTTGATTGTGCTTGAATATTCCATCCGTATCGCAAAAACAGCTTAAACAAAATATAAGAGATCCTGGTTTAATGCGCGGTACTGGCATTTTTTCCCACTTCTGCATCTACTTGCCGTTCCTAACGTAATTGTGCCTTTTTTTGATTGGAGGATATCGCCCTAATTTGCTTTTTGCCTGTCTATCCTTAACTGGCGAAACTACTGCCCTGGTTATTTTGATTTACTATACCTTTTGGGCGCCAGTTCCTTTCTCGTTTGGGTTTTTGCTGTGATATGTAATGCCTTTGAGACAGTTCCACTTGCTCCAATTACTCTTGATTCTGAGGGCAAAAAATTATTTACGTATTGATTTCATATTTAATTTTCCTGTGGTCAAAATGGCTTTGTTATTTGGGTACCAAGTTGAATCCATCACTTCCACAGAAGAGAAGAGAATTCAGATGATGAAATTTGAAAAACCACTGAATTATGCAAGAGTTTAATCAAGTTTATCATCTGTATACGCAATGGGTTTATTAAAAACCGCACTTGATGGTTAATCTCAGGAAATATTCATAAACAGAGTTCATTCCACCTTGCGGCCTTCAGCATCCCTCGTCCGGCCTTGTCCCCTCTATTACGGCAGGTGAGTTTGCATTAGATCAAGTTGAGATTACAAGGAGGTTGATTCACTCACTCGCATTTTATTTGCGACCTTGCCCATCCTACAATAGGCGCGCGTTTTCTGACACGACGGTATAAAAGATCGTCGTAAACGTCGTCGGACCTTCCTCACACTTGATTTTCATTAGTTGGCGAAAACTCATCATCATTGCCTTGACTCTGGGAGGTAATAAAACACTCCACCATAAAGATACGTATAAAATTACAATGTAATTTAATAGTGCACTTTGAAATATTAATATAAGCGGATGGTATTTTCTTCTCTCTGTGTGTGTGTGTGTGTGTGTGTGTGTGTATGTATGTGTACTTGTACCTTAACTACAGAGTAGTTTGCACTTTTTGCGCTGAAAAACTTAAATACTCTCACTCGAAGTGTTGATTATAAGTTTTTACACGTCCCGCGTTCATACTTTGTAACCTTTACTTGCACGTAATTGACTACGTACGTATGAGAATGCCAAACATAATATTCAGGAACTTAATTAAACGTATCATCCATACCCATCCGCTGAAGTCGTATAGACAGGAGATACTGACATTCACTTCAACTTTTTGAAAAGTAATGTTTCTATTATTCAGTTGCAACTACAGTTCAATTCAGTAAAAAGTATATGTATGTACATATACGTCATATACAATAGTCGTCTGTATCAAATCACTACCTGAATCTTTATATATATATTGGAAATACGAAATAATCATTAAATTAATTTCAAATATAAAGTTTTGAATAACGAAGGGCAGTTATTTGATACAGACAAGTGTTATACAGATTAAACCAATCCAAGTAGGCACAGAATTTAAATCGGCATACATCGGATCATACTTACACTCACGCTGCCTACTTAATCTGGTGGAATCGGTATATGACGTGCATGTATTCTTTCATGAATTGAACTGCAGCTTAGTTTAAGTAGGTACTACAAATGCGTCGTTAAAAATTAACACTTTTCCGAGTTTGCCGCATACTTGACGTTTTACCGTCAAGGCATACATTGTTTACACGACATTAAATTTAAACTCGTAACTCGTAAAATATTTACAGCTTTAGAATAAATCTTCGGTAGAAAATATATGAACATCTGCGCGTCTCTTTCTCGTCTTAAAATAAACGTGAACGCGAGCATGTTCGCGAGCTTGTCTGCGCGCGTGGAGCTCCCCTTTCCTATGTTATTGACACATTTAAAGCCATTTACTTACTCACACGGGAGTTTCACGTTACTTGCGTTTTGTAATCAGCATTAAAGCTCATTTTACTTTATTTTAGAATCTAACGCCTCATAGAAAATCGATTAAGCCTCGAGATTAATTGCGCCGTGATGTTGCTACTTAAACACTGACGGTGCTGATTATTCGAGAAAAAAAAAAGTTTTCTTTATTATGCTGTCACGGAAAACCGTCTCATTTTTTTTTTATTGCATTGACAAAGACTACATATTAATATTATCTTGTTTATCTTTGTTTTCGAGCATCAGGAAACTCGAGGAGGTGGAAGGAGTAATGTTGTTATTAATGTCCGTGAAATTAAATCAACCCTGTTATTCAATGAGTTGGTCGTATGAAAAGTAAATAAGTAATTAACAGACATAGGCGCATTTTAGGTGGAAGGTTTGTATGTCTACTAATATGCTAAAGCGATCGTAGTTGGAAAAAGTTAGTCTGCCCTATAAAACAAAACAATAAACCAAGAGAAGTCTATGCGGCACGCAGGAATCACTACACTTCTGTTTACATAAACGAATCATTCCCAAATGAACTCGCATTATTTTTGGAGTTACGGCGCTGTAATTGATATGAATTAAATGTATTATGCCAGGCTTTTTAAATGCTACGTTAAACAATGTTTTCATAATTATTAATTTGAAAGAAACTATACACGTTAATTTACATCAAACGGTTGCTTCTGATGCAATGAGCGCGAGGGTGAGAGTGCCTCGGGTATATAAACCGTTCAGCGGCGACGTTGAAATCTACGCCGCTGCTTTGTTTATCTTTATGCCGGTTTTTACCAGATGTCCTAGGAATGTCCGACCCTTAGTAATTAAATTCACTTTGTATTTGTATGTTTTTGAGTAATCACGTTAGTCTGTGAAATGAAACATGAGTTTCATTTTATTTCATTATCTTTTCTTCAGGTGCGTGCAATTTATATTTTCGCTTTGTTTTTCGTTTCTTTTTTGAATAAAAGAAATGAAAGTGTTTCCTTGCATTCGTTTCGTACGATGCTTTCAATTTCATTGTATTACAAAAAAAAAAACAACAACGAAAAAATTGAGAGCGAGGAATATTGCAATTGCATCGGACATGCTCGTGATGTATGAAGCATCGTCGGTTTTTACCCGAAGCGCGCGGATAAGAAACGGGAGATGTTTTCTTTATTTCATAAATGTCCGGGCAGTCTAAAATTGTAATTCCGTGAAGCGTATAAGCTGCGGCTTCAAATTTGCCATACATTCCATGAAATCGCCGTAAATTCCACACAAAAAGACACTCCGGCATTTATTTCATCGTCGAATAATCGGAATTCATAGTAATTTCCACAACAAATATAATAATAAAAGTGTCGGAAATGAATCCGAATAGAACGGAGACGGCGGAGAGTCGGGACTCAACGTTTCGCAGAAGAAGTTTTTGTGGCAATTACCCAAAAATGATCTCCTCTCAAAATATATAGCTGTCGAAAAATTAACATGACATACGCTGCTGCAGCAATTGCTTCTTCTTCTTCTTCTCCTTCTTTCAAAACAGCACAGTCATGTAATCGCCTTCTGTATTAACATACCGGAAAGAAAGAGGGCATTTACGTCCACCAACCATACAATTTTTTTTTTCTTAGACACGGACATTGTGTCGAAAACGAAAGTCGAGTTCAACACTCGCCAGAATATTTATGGTAGTAACATTTACTATTCAAAAAAAAAAAAAAAACGTAACCAGAGGAAAACGCAGTCATATGAGAAAATATTAGCATATGACGCTGCGGATACCTGTTTGATATTCCAGTCTTGTTAACGTCAGCATAAAAATGCTATATTTAATTAAAGTAACTTGCCGGCGGACAAATTTTTCCACGTAATTACGCAAAAGTTGCCGATAAGTTCAGAATCAATCATCATTAAGAAATTTATCAGATTAAATAATCTCCTGCGCTCCTGAATTACGGACGTCCGTAATTCGTAAGCAATACTAAATAAAAACAGTTTAATTACATTTCATTTTACTCTTCTTTACATAACTCTATTGGTTATGCAAGCAAAGTGCAAATTTAAAATCGAACTCGTCTAATTACATATTCATATAATTTGTATGCAGCCTTGTGTTTTACGTGGAAATTATTTGATTCGATAGCGCAAGAGTGTCCCTTTTTATAAAGTTATTACAGTCATTACAGTCATCACAATCATCAGACTGTAATCTTTATCGAAAATAATTGGGCAAATTTGAGTCGTACTTCTAGAATACAAAACTGAAGAGGAAAAAAAATCATTTAAAAAGTCTTAGCACGTGCAACTTATTTGAATCAATAACAAACTTGTCCTTTTTTTTATAAAGTCATTATTGCCATTAAGTCATCCAATTATAATCTTTATAGGAAAAAACTGGGCAAATTTTAATCGTACTTGTGGAATACAAAACAGAAGAGGAAGGGCCTTCAAAAAAAAGTCCTTTTTTTCACAGCAATAGTTTTGGGATTGTTTTGAGGCAGACTTGAACGCATATGATCATCATTACTTCCTAAACATGAAGAAAAACGATGGTAGACAATCACCATTACAACATTGTTTCAATTTTTCCATTAAGAATTTTCTTATTTGTTTTCCTCTTCTACTAATTCCCTTTAGTTTTTTTTTTAATCCATAACTTCTTCATATTTTTCCTTTTTTTCCTAGGGGACTCTCATCTTCAGTCTTCCAATTAATCAATTGTTCCATCTCTGTTCCATCTGTTGATTGGAGGTTTTATTTCTCCTCTTCACTTCTCATATCAGTCTCTGCTCTGGTAGTCGTTCTATCTTTTTGGATTTGTTCAGCTTTGTTACCTCCTCCTCTTTGTTCATATTTGTCTACGACCCACTAATCTTTCGAATAATCGTCTCATCTCTCTAGATTATTTCAATTTAGCTGCTTAGAGGTCTCGTCTTCATTCCTCTCTGATCCATCAATCTTTCGGGGCGTCGTTCCATTTCCTTTGGGTTATTTTACTTTAGCCTTTTGAAGATTTTACATCCCCCTCACTCCTCAAGGCCTCCTCTTTAGTCATCTTCTCTGTTCCATCAACCTTTGGGGTCGTCATTCCATCTCTTCTGGTTTATTTCATTAGGATTGTCTGAAGGCTTTATCTTCTCGCTCCTAAAGGATTGATTTTCGTTTTTAAATTAGCTTCAATTTAGCCACTTGAATTCATTCCTCTCTGATCCATCAACCTTTCGGGTGGTCATTCCATTTCTCCTGATTTAGTTCATTTTGGCTGATTGTAGCTGCCTGAAGGTCTCTTCTTTATTCATCTTCGCCGATCCATCAACTTTTCACGTCGTCGTTCCATCTCTTCTGGTTTATTCATTTTAACTGATTGAGGCTTTTTGCCTCCTTCTTCCTTAAGGTTTGATTGTTGCTTTTAAATTAATTTCAGTTTCAATTTAGCTGCTTGAAGGTCTTCTCTTTATTCCTCTCTGGTCAATCTACCTTTCAGGGCGTCGTTCTATTTCTTTTGGGTTATTTTACTTTCGCTGATTGAAAATTTCATATCCCCTTCACTCTTTAAGACCTCCTCTTTATTCATGTTCTTTGTTCCATCAATCTTTCGGGTCGTCGTTCCACCTCTTCTGGTTTATTCATTTTCACTGATTGAAGGTTTTTGCCTCCTTCCCACTCCTTAAGGTTTGATTGTTGTTTTTAATTTAATTTCAATTTCAATTTAGCTGCTTGAAGGTCTTCTCTTCGTTTATCTCTGATCAGTCTACCTTTCGGGGCGTCGTTTTATTTCTTTTGGGTTATTCTACTTTAGCTGATTGAAAATTTTACATCCCCTTCACTCCTTAGGACCTCCTCTTTATTCATCTTCTCTGTTCCATGACTCTTTCGGGTCGTCGTTCCATCTTTTCGACTACTTGAAGGTTTTATCTGCTCCTCACTCCTGAAGGATTGACTATCGTTTTTAAAATAATTTCAGTTTAGCCACACTTGAAGATCTTCTATTCATTTATCAACATTTCGGGTGGTCATTCCATTTCTCCTGATTTATTTCATTTTGGCTAATTGTAGCTGCCTGAAACTCTCCTCTTTATTCGTCTTCGCCGATCCATCAACCTTTCGAGTCGTCGTTCCATCTCTTCTGGTTTACTCATTTTAACTGATTGAGGGTTTTTGCCTCCTTCTCACTCCTTAAGGTTTGATTGTTGCTTCTAAATTAATATCAGTTTCAATTTAGCTGCTTGAAGGTTTTCTCTTTATTCCTCTCTGATCAATCTACCTTTCAGGGCATCGTTCTATTTGTTTTGGGTTGTTTTACTTTCGCTAATTGAAAATTTTACATCGCCTTCACTCCTTAAGGCCTCCTCTTTATTCATCTTTCTCTGTTCCATGAATCTTTCAGGTCGTCGTTCCATCTTTTCGACTACTTGAAGGTTTTATCTGCTCCTCACTCCTGAAGGATTCACTATCGTTTTTAAAATAATTTCAATTTAGCCACACTTGAAGATCTTCTATTCATTTATCAACCTTTCGGGTGATCGTTCCAATTCTTCTGATTTATTTTATTTTGGCCAATTGAAGGTTGATCCATCAATCTTTCGAGTCATCGTTGCATCTCTTCTAATTCATTCCAGTTTGTGCAGATTGAAGGTTTTACCTCTTCCTCGTCACTAAAGGTTTCATTCCCGTTTCTAAATTAATTTCAATTTCAATTTGGATGCTTGAAGGCCTCCTGTTTATTCATCTTCTCTGATCCACCAATTTCTGAGGTCATCGTTGCATTTCTTTTGATTTATTTCATTTTGGTTGATTGAAGGTTTTGCCTGCTCCTCGCTTCTTAAAGTTTGATCCTCCTTTTTAAATTAATTTCAAAGTTAGTTTAGCTGCTTGAAGGTCCCCTCTTCATTCTTCTCTGATCCATCAGGCTTTCGGTTCGTCGTTCCATTTCTTCTGATTTATTTCAGTTTACATTTTTCTTAGATGCTTCTTCATCCATCTCTCATACCTTCTGATTTATCTGACCTTTATTCACTGGTAAATTTCTTATGGTTCGTTTAGAGCGATGTAAATGAGATTTTTTAAGGTAATTTGGAATAATTTCTCGGTTGGTTAAGAGAAGAGTGTCCTTAACAAATATTTTGGCCCTTCAAACATTTTCTTTTGTTGCAGAGGGAGAACTCAGCGCAATAAAGAAAATGCAGCTTAACGTTTTGTTTTTTTCTTTTTATTGAATGCAGATGAACGTTCTCTCTCTTTGAAGTGAATGTAGATAAATGTTCTTTCTCTGCCAAAAAAAAAAAAAAATGGAAAAAACAACTCGTTTGGTTCAATTTAGATCAGAGAAGGCGTATTTTAAAAACCATAAAAGCCCCCCGTGTCGTCCAAACAAATAAATACATCATAAATCTTTGGTTTTGTTCTTCACAGTTTGAAGTAAAGCAGATGATTAGGTTTTATGGTCACTTAAGTATGACCCTCAAGCATGCCTGTATGTACGTTTATGAAAGGAAGAAAAAAATAAATAAAGGCAAAAGCGCTAATGGAAATGTTTCTAGACCTTAGCTCGCCTCAGTTTTACACACACTTTTTGATTGCACCACGGTTATAATTCCGAAGTAAATAAAATTTGCCCCATAATACTCGCCTTAATTAACATGACTGCTGTCCTTATAGCTCATGAAATAAATGACGAGCGTATTTCCTAGCTGAAATTAATGCGATGGTGAGAGTGTTGTGGCCAACATAAATCGATAATAAATAACATAATTTCCAGGCAATCTATATTTCTAATTGGTTCGCTTAACAACCTGTGATGATCCTCTTCTATTAATTAGGCGACGCAGTTAAAATTTCCGTGCTTTATGTTTCCTGTTGTAAAATATGAATCTTTTATATTATCCGGGTCGTAATCGGCGATCTTGTTACAGATTCCAGGAATAATTATTATTTAGTCACGGCGTTTACTTGCCCCCCGCCCCCCGCTCCCTTTCGAGACAATCTGCAAGTAATAAAACACACTAAAATGCGTTTAATAATTTCCGAGAATAATCCGCGTTAAACTCTTTTTTCCCCACCGAGAATGATAAGGTATTAAATTATGAAACAATGCACAAGAAAATGGAATCTCTTCAAGCGAAAAATGTTATAAATAGGATCGCTTTTTTTCTCAAAAAGATTTACGGTTAACGTTTATCCGTCTCTTCGCCGCGTTCGTTTTTTCGACGTGCACCGGATTAAGCGTTTTTAATAAACAGTGCCGGACGAGTTTACCGTTTTATTCTTTGCCGTGATCGAATTATATATTTTTTTCTTCTTCTTCTTCTTCTTTCCACCTGTGTGATGTGATAAATAAAATGAAGCGGACGCGTGTGTGTGTACCTTTTGCACACAGGAATCCGGTATAAGCATACAATGACGCAGTTCTTTATTCTGCAGTGTTGATGTACCGTTACTCCGGAGTTATTTTTATTCAATTTAGCACGTTTTATGCAAATATATTGGCAGTCGTGGTCAGTTGTCGAATGTGCAAACTAAACAATACCGGACATCATTAGCAGTTACACGGTACATCAACTTGCCATTACCATCTCATTCTTTCCGTATGGCTTATTTCAAGTAGATACTTTAATGTGCTTGATTTATGGCTACATTAAATAGCACGAATATACAATATTTATTTTTGCATCAAATTGATTTAAAATATTTGAACAAGTAGAAAAATAGATTGCAAGTGACCACGACGAAGAAAACTACCCCATAATAATTATTATGAGTCATGCACATATACACTCATTTAAATACAGGATGTCCCATGTAAGGCGAAATCTTTCGTACCTCTCTAGTTATTAATTTTACGAAAAGAATATTTCAAATGAAAGTTTCACAGGATCATGTGGAGCATATTTTAAAATTAGTCTGACGAGTACAGAGTGTTCCGTTTAGCCTGGACGTTAGGTCAATTCGTTATTTTAAATGGAACACCCTAAATATTTGTACATTTTCGGGTTCTGGATTGAATTTTAATGTGACTTTGTATACCATACATAGGTTCTAATCTAAACCGTTTTCGCGTTATTCAACTTTTAAAAAGAAATTATCGCTCTTGCAATACCTCAAACAAATATGCAAATATCTTCCGAACAAATGACGTTAGGGATTTGTGGTTTTTTGCAAAAGTTTCGTCTTGAAACGCTTTTTCAGTTACACTGTAAAGAAAAAATTCTAGCAACGTAAGTTCTTAAAAAAAAAATTAATGAACTTTAGAATACTCAAACTACGAAAACTATTTTTTTTTAATGGAATGCCATATAACTTTTATCATTAATAGATGCGCTATTTAATTCTCTTTTCAATGATATAGGATTGTCGATATCTGTCGTTAATAGTTTTTTCAGTATTAATTTTTTTTACGATTTTTAAAAATACACGAAATATTGAGGCCTTGATGTTAGTTGCTATGGTTACACAGCAAACAAATTGTTTGTTTATCTTTCCCTAAGATTATTAAGTATCACGTGACATTCAGAATGTTCAAATTAATCTTTAAGAAGGTCTCTTGCTTAAGAAAACATGATAGGTACGGATTTTACTCTTGCCACGGATATCCAAGCTAATAAACCCTAAAGAGAAACTTCCATTGCTTTGGATAGATGCATGTGGACACAGCAAGACGTGCTCCAGCAGTTGGAATATTTTTTATGAAACCCTAAAATGGGACCAAATGAAGATACTGAGCAGGTCAACTGACTGGTCCTCCTCCACGAATCCACTTATTCGTTAAAAAATTCTCAAGTTCATTAATTTTTTTTTAAAGAACTTGTGTTGCTAGAATTTTTTCTTTACAGTGTAACTGAAAAAGCGTTTTAAGACAAAACTTTTGCAAAAACCACAAGTCCCTATCGTCATTTGTTCGGAAGATATTTGCATTTGTTTGAGGTACTGCAAGAGCGATAATTTTTTTAAAAAGTTGAATAACGCGAAAACGGTTTAGATTAGACCCATGTGTATGGTACACAAGGTCACATTAAAATTCAATCCAGAATCCGAAAATGTAAAAATATTTAGGGCGTTCCATTTAAAATAACCAAGTGACCTAACGCCCAGGCTAAACGGAACAATCTGTACACGTCAAACTAATTTTAAAACATGCTTCACATGATCCTGTGAAACGTTCATTTGAAACATGTTTTCGTAAAATTAATAACTAGAGAGGTATGAAAGAATTCGTCTTAAGTGGGACACCCTGTATATACTCTATTCAGTTCCCAACGGAGAAGAATATTTTCACAGGTTACGCCACTGCAAGTGGGCGCACATTGTCTAAAGTAGTGGCGGACATGGTATACAGTATACAAGGTGTGCTCGAAAAGCAAATTCTGATTTGGCGTCGTTATCTCCGTTATTTTTAAGAAGACAACATAAATGCTGAAACAAAATTAAAATGAAAATTACTTAAGTTTACTTAATTTAAACAGTAGGAGAACGATCACCTTCTTCTCCAACCAATTGTCACGATGAGGTTACCGTAAAATCGGGTTACTTGAGACAGGAGGGTGTTTTTAGGACAACAGGTTACAGCATGACATAACATAGTAGTCTATTAGATAGTAAACGAATTTCAAAAAAATATATATATATGTACGGAATGGTAACAATGTACTCTAACGCGTGAGCCAGAGAATTTTTGTTATTAGTTGGCTGTGAAATAAATCACGTATGTCGCAGTTATACAGGGTGCTTCGAAATAAGTGTCCGACCCGTCAACCACATGTAGTACGCAGAAAAAGAAAATAAAATGTCTGTATGCGTAGGGCGGTTAATATCCACAGTTTTTGAGATAAAATGCATTGAAGATTCAGATATAAATTGGTTGATGGGCACTAGTACAGCTGTATTGCGTCACAAAAGCAATGAACTCGCGTGGAATACAACGAAACACTAGCGTTTACCTTGAAATGAAACCGTGAAACGTTTTGATTTATGGCTTTCTGCGGAAAAAAAGTGTAATACGCAATTAATTCCTTTGAATTCCAGTCTTGTGTATGTATTCGTAAGAAATGAATCATGATTTTCAATTTGGATTCAAAAGAGGTTGATTTTTGAAATGCCCTGATAGATTTATTTCTTGCAATTTCGCACTTGCATGACTTTAGTGAACACTTGACTCCTAACGGGTCAGACACTTATTCTGAATCACCCTGTATTCACTTAACCTCTTACAACTGCTATCAACCAAACCAAGAAAAATTAATATCAGACATGACTGCTATGTATATATCTCTCTCGTTCATGGCCAATTCAGAAAATAATTCTGTGGCTAACATAAAGTGTAGATTAAATTTGACGGATTGGAACAAATGAACTTTACAGAAAAGAAAATAAAATAAAATACAGGTAAGAAAATTGTAATTTTTTGTACTAGGTTTACTTCTAGTTGCCCATTAGTGTCTATTTGAGGTACACCCTCGAGATATTTTTTTTATAGTCCACAAAGTACCATTGTAGCGAGACATAAACCATTTTTGGATCAGTATTTTTTTTTCTCTGTAATATCTGCCCTGTTAATTTTTTTTCTTGTACTTTCAAGGGTGACTTGGGGTGTCGAATAAGATCAATCAATATGTGAATTTCCAACCAATTTGTGGAGGAATTTGCGATAAAATTGCGGCCACCAAACAGACTAAGTAAAAGTGTCTTATTATTCAATAAGAGAATCACTATTAATTTGTTGTCTGTTGTCAAAACATAGTATTTTCCGATGATTTATGTAACTTAAGCACCAAAGAGTATCATTGTTAATTTGTTCCTATTTTTTTAAATATTGTTTGGAATTTTTATTCTTTTCACGTTAATTTTGTATTAACATTTAAAAAATAATGACTCCCCAAATGGCTCCTTTCTATTACATGTAGTTTTTTTAACGTCTCATGTTATATTTATTGAAGTTTCTTTGAGAAAAACTTGAAAACAAACAGCTGCGCCAAGTCTTCAAAATCTATACATAACTTGGGACAGCCACTTTTTATTTTTATTTTTGACATTGCTTGATATGTCATGCTGTGTATTGCAATTGATACCTTTCATCGTTTCGCAAGTTTTACGGTTTTTTTTTTTTTTTAATAAACAAAGTTCGTAGTTGTTACGAAATCACGCTCCAAAGTAACCCAATTTTCCTGCATCAGTTTCTCCATACTGACTAATTATGTTTACTTATTTGTTCCACTATACCTAAAGAAGATGTTGGAATAACGATGAAAGTTACTTTTCTCAGTTCAGACAGAAAGTCTGAGAAGCAAACAAAAAATCAAAACCAACTTGATCGACTTTTCATTTTAATACGTGCTGAATAGTTCAAGCGGTTTTCCTGACATTCTGGCTATAAAAGTTGCACATTTTTCATCGATTGCACTTTTGTTTTTTGTTCCAATAAGATTTCCTTTACTTGACCTACCTCGGTGACATAGTCGTACGATTATTTCTTGCCCGATTTTCAACTGCGATTTTCCCGAAATATGTAAAACTTTTGTTAAGCACATATAAGTTCAATCGTTCCCATTTATGGCGATGTGTTACAGGTTTAAATTTCTGCACTTATTTCACAAACACCCAGTATAATATCTTGTTCGAAATGAGAGAGAGATAGGCTACCACAGCTAATTTCATTGATTGAATCGATACTTCACTGTCACTTTACGCAAGAAATTATAACAAATCTTTCATAGTGTCACACGCCCATTATTAGTATCTAAAAATATTTACTTTTTTTAATTCTTCTTGCAAGCAATGCAAAGAATTCTTGAATAGAAGGATTAGCGTATCACATGACGATTTAATTTAATATTCAAGTTAAATTTGTTTTTAATTAAATAGTAATCTTATCGGAATTAAAATTGGGGAAGGATCGATCGAGGATCTTCGTTTATACAATATGGAACAAGAGTATAAAATAATAGCTTTATTTGAAACCTTATGAAAAAATATTTAATTTAATATGAAGTTTCTTTGGTTTCTTTTTTCTTTTGTTTGTTTCTGTCTTCTTTTGTTCTGTTGCTGTGACAATTAACTTTGTTTTTTTTTTCTTTTTTCTAATGGTACGTGATTATTTTTAGCGATTTCGAAACAAACAAATATTTTTCTCCGATTTAATAATTCAATTTTGTCATCGGGCAAAATGAATAAAATAAAAAAGATAAATATATGTGAGAAAAAAAATCGGTTCAGTAATAAATCACAATAACCATTTTTGGTCAGGCATGTTCACAAAGAAAGCTCAATTTGAACATTCGATTTAGTATAAGTAGCCTTTTGTTATTGTATCTCTTTTTTGTGTATAGTTTTCTTTTGTTACCTTTTTTATTGGGCATAATAATTTTTAGTTGTGAAATTTCCATAGCATTCTTGATTAAAGCTGACGATTTAGTCGTACTAAATATTTTTATTATTTTCATTTTTCTTTTCTCCAACAGAGTTATACAGGACGATCGAAATTGATTGTCCTGATCCTATACTACTTTCCGCGAGCTTCGTATCAATATTTACGTATACCGGATGTTTTTATTAAGTAAGTTCGATTTGGATGTAAGTTTTGTGAATGTTCCCAGCACTCCCCTGCTTTCCGTGCCAATCTTCGTCTGGTACACGTAAATATTGATACGAAGCTCGCGGAAAGTAGTATAGGATCAGGACAATCAATTTCGATTACTGAAGCGAGGAAAATACGCTTAGTTGAAAATCAGTAAAAATTATTACAGGTACAATTTAAAAAGCCAAAATTGATTGCCATAACAACAAAACAAAAGACAATGAAAAGAAGTCAAAGCTTCGTACGCACATCAAAGATGTGGGAAATGTCTTGATCCTAATGAATCAGATTAAGATAAGATATTACTCTCTTTCAAGAGATATTTGTTATAATGCATATAAACTTAAATACACATTACAAGAGTACAGTAGTTAGTGATAAAACCCCTAAGTAAAAACTTCTCCTAGTGTAAGTTAATTTATTATTTATAATAAATATATTTTTATTCTATGTCCCTAAACCCAAAATTACCAAAACAGCGACAACCTACGATCGCTTTTCGACCTAGCATTGCATAAGGATTAACAAACTGAAGCGAGTTTGCTACATAATAAGTCACCACTTGCAAGGCTGCCAAAAAATTAAATAAAAGTAAATTCCGTCCCAGTATTTTAGAGAAGTAGTGTTTTATTTTGCATCAAACATTGCGTTCAAAACTTTAATGATATTTTTTGTACCTTTGTGGCTCTCTCTATAATTAATCCTGTGATTGAAAAATTATAAACTCAGATCAAGTACTTAATAGTACTTAACCCATCCTGTGTAATGAAAAAAGAAAAAAACTTGAGCATTTTCTTCGAATTAATTTACTTCTACGTGTTTTGCACATTTAATTACATTGATTTGACTTAATGTCAAATTATAATTAATATTGATATTTATTTTAAGGGTTGTACACATGTGTGTGATTAAAATAAATAAAGTTCTGATAACGTACGGTTAAGGTAACTTAAAACCTTTTTTTTTTAATGATTTTCATAAAGGTGGTGCAATTATTTATTTAAATATGTGCAAATGTTGCGATCTTTTATTTGTATTAATATTTTTCATGGCAAGTTAGTGTATCGCGTATATGTAAATCGAGTTGCCAACATTTCCCTTTTTCGTCGTCGCAAAGTGCGTAGTATATTTCAATAAAACGATCAGATTAGAGATCGTAATTATATCGATTTAAATGTTCCATGTGCGTGAAAGCGTAAGGCGCGTATGCACGGCCAATTTACATAGAAATTGTGTTCGGCTAATTAATACCACTGCGTCCAATTAAAACTTTGATAAAAAAAAAGAACGAAGACGTTCTGCGTCAGTTACCATGCTCTTGTAAGTTACATTACAGCAGTATTTAACTCATAATTAGATAATATATTCTTGCTAATTTATAATTGGTAATTAATTTACTAACTTTATCAGATAGGTAATGAGCTTTCGCAAGAACGTGGAAATGAAATAAAATTGTCTTCTTCGCATTAGGTGATTGTCGCAATGCCATTTTTTTCTTTTTTTTTTTTTGATATGTTGCTTTTATATCGAGGGCGCATTTGTCGGACGTTTAAGTAAGGTAAAACCCGTCACGTTGAAAGCGGATTTTTTTTATGATAGTAATTTAATCTTATATTTATCGCCCTGGCCCTTTTGCCTTTTAAAGTCGGGCGAGCTCCGCGCGCGCTCTGAATCAAAGGATCGAAGTGAATTTCAAATCCCAGGTTCTAAATCTCGAAATCCTAGTTTCAGAACGAGCTTACGCCTGATATTTTGCGGGCTTACACGTGACGCAACCTAAAATAAAGCCCTTAATTAATTTAGGAAGATTATCTCCGACAGGAAAAAAAAAGGAAAAAAAGAAAAATGGCGCAGCGCTTGTCATGGCATGCGTCACGAGGCGGACGGAATATTTACGCACACGCTGTACTTACTAATTTCACACTTGCAGATAATAGTTGTTGTAATTTGCACAGTTTTTTCCGGGCGAAAAATTTAAGTGCTCTATAATAAAGCAGAACGTAAGAAGAAGTCAAGGTCGTTTTTATCATTATTTGAAGTGCATTGAAATTTTCTCTTCTTTTCTTGTTCTATTAAATTGTTATAATGCTAATTAACACTTTTATTTTTGAGGGCAATGTACAGAGAGTAATTGAAGAAATAATTTAAAGAAATAAAGAAAAAAATGCGAGCGAATACTAATGTAATAATAATCATCGTAAGTTTTAAACTAGCACACTGTTGCCTCCGGCAAACAACTAACATATTAGGTAATACAATAATAATGTAATAAAAAAAGCTGGTTCTACATACGTGTTTGGCTAGGTACTAAATTACTTTTGTTGAATGGATTTAACACGGTGAGTAAATGTACTTTAAAAGACGTGCTAATTAGAAAAACTTGTCTTTAGCAAAAACTTTTGTTATTAGTCGTTGTTCATATCGGCGAGGTAAGAACATTCCGTTTCAGGAATGAGAGAGAATTGTTTATTTCATCATGAGTTTGCAAATAGTTGCCTGTATTAAACAACAACAACAGCAGCAGTAGCAGCACCAATAAATATCTTTCAGCCACTGGTCTTGATGAAAATTAAAACATAAATAGGAAACAAATATTTTCTGTTTTTTTCTTTTAATTTTAAGTCTGATTGAGTGATTTAACAAAACGCGCATTGTTCTATTTCGGTTCTTATTATTTTTTAAAAACAAAATATCGAATTTGCTATTGAATGCCTACTTAATTCGGTTTGACATTTTCGAATAAGTTCCCAAATTAAGACAACCGAAATTATCATAATTAATTGCTCACGTGGTACATTTTTTTGAGCCCTTCGGGCATACCAAATCATTTGACGATCATTAACACTACACTGTCTAAAAGAGCTTATAAAAAGTTCAACAAATTCACCAATTTGGAACATAAAGGCATAAAAGTTCTAAACCAGGATTAAATTTAAGCCTAAGTTAGAAAGTGATGCACCTAATAGCGCTACATATTAAAATGTATCACGTTCTAACTTACACTTAAATTAAAGCTTGATCTATTTTTTTTATGTAATCCACCCTTTATGTTCTAAATTTAGATGAGAACGCCAGAGATGAAGTATTATTAAAATAGTCTTTCCGTTTGATCAACAGATGGCGCTCTAAAAGAGACTTGTCCCGCTTTAATTCTACATTTTCGATTTAATTAATTTGGAAAAAGGAACTCGCGGAGAATATTAAGACCAAACCAGAAAAGATTAAGGCAACTCTCATTTCATAGACAAACCAAAGTAAATGAGCGAAAAGTTCTAAACGATTCGCTACGACGCTGTTAGTTCTAACTAAATGCAAAGAGAGACTAAGTTGCTTACAATGTCAAGGTGAATACACAACTTGACATTTGTATGAAATCAGAATTAAACAACTTTTGTTTTTGGTCAAAAGATGGCGCTCTAATTGAGAAACCCTGTCGTGTTCTGATTCTATATTTTCGATTTCATTTTGATAAGGCTTTTCTTTTACTGAGGATATTAAGACGACACGAAGCAGGATCAAGGCAACTTTCGTTTTTAGACGGACGAAAACAAGCGAGCGAAAAGAGATGGCGCTGTAAATAATTCACCATGACGCAGACAGTTGGATTTTCTTAAATTAAATAAATGCAAATGTGGTAGGAGACTTTATTTGACTTGCTTAGAGTGTCAACGTAAATACGATACCTTGTTGTACGTCGTGCGAAATCAGAATGAGACAGCTTTTGTTTTTGGTCAAGTGATGGCGCTTTGAATAATTTCATCTCGCCGTTTATATTTTTGATTTAATTCCCGAGTAAAATCATTGAGAAGTTGAAAGAGAGGGTTTGGCGTGAATATGAAATGCTCTTAGAGCAGTTGGCTTTCGATTAAAACCGTGTTTACTTTCGATCGAGAGATGGCGCTTTCAATAATTCCGTTCGCTTCGTTGACTTCATATTTTGAAATTTATTTCTGAAATAAAAATCGCGTAATCAAAGTTACAGGTCGCGCCAGGTTGAAATACTATTACAGGAATTTTAATTAAAACAGGTTTCCTTTTTGGTCAAGAGATGGCGCGATTTTACTGAGAATGTCAAGGTGAAGATAAAATGCTGTTAATTCTGTTAACATAGTTTTCATTTTTGAGCAGGAGGTAGCGCTCTGAATGATTCTTCGTGCACAGAATTTATATTGTCGGTTTAATTTAAAAACATTGTTTTTATTGACGAAGCCAAATAACGGAAGTTCGGTTAAATTAGTTTTCACTTTGAGACAATAGATGGCGCTTTGATGATTATTTAACCAGGACAGTGTGAAGGACTAAAACTTTATTTTAATGTTATGGGATTGAGGCCCGATTTCATAATCGAACGAAAGGAGACTTTAAAAGAAAAGTCACAGTCAAATGTCCAAAAAGATGCAAAAACGTAGTCATTTATACATCAGATTGTGACTTTTATTTTAAAGTCTCCTTTCGTTCGATTATGAAATCGGCCCTGTGACCCGGTTTCATAACCGAATTAAAAGAGACTTTAAATAAAATAAAAGTCACATTCATATGTGCAAATAACTATGTTTTTACATTTGTTTTGACATCTGACTGTGACTTTATTATTAAAGTTTCCTTTTGTTCGATTATGAAACCGGCCCTAAGTTGTTGTTGAACAATATTTTTACGCTTTATAAATTTAATTGGTGTATAAATATGATTTATTTTGTTTATAACCTATAGAAAATGACGTTTTAAGCAAAGCAGGTAGATCCTTGAACCTAATATTTTGTACAGGGCCGTAATTTATCATTCTGGACACTTTTTCTTAGTCAAATTTTGCCGTATCGTGAACTTCACCTGAAAAGAAAATAGTTTTTACTTCTCTGTCAAGGCCGACTTGTTTCTCAAAAACTGGAATTGCTTTATAAATTCTGTTCACACCAAGCAGAACTTAATCCCGCAACCTTATGTGTTTTCTTTCGCTCCCAAAATCGTGATCCAAACGTGTTTTGATTCACAAATAGACATACTTTTCTTTGAATCTCTCTCTTTTTAAAACTTGTTTGGATTGAATTGTTTTTTTTTACAAATGAACTGTCAATAAAAAATTCAAGTCAGGTGTTTTATTGCAACAACTACGAAATTTAGGTCCAAATTATTAGAAACACGATTCAAACTTTTAAACGAAAGAAAGCACTTTTTATATTAAAATTCAAAAAGCCTTCATCCATCACACCTTTTGTAACAGCAATCCTGACACACACTGTATAAAGTGTAGTACAAGACTAAGTAAAATGTTTTTCAATTTTTTTATCAGACATTTATTGTTAATTATTATTATTATGAAAATGCTCAGTTTATTAACGAAGGATTTTTTTTTATTTTTATGAAAACTCACAATTTGTTAACGAAAGAATCCTTTTTTATTTATTAAAATGGAGTTTCTGACTGCAGGCCAAAATGGCGGGAGAGAAAGTAAGCTTGTGTCTTAACAGTTTTGGCTTAAATCCGGGAAATTTTTTGGTGTAATCACCCTGTATATATGTGCGTTGGCAAGAGAACCGAATTTAACATTATTTACACATGTCGATTAAGCGTTATAGCAGTATAGTAACAATTTAGCGTGAAATGGGGGGGGGGAAGGAATATGTTAGAACCGTTGCTCTGATGTTGTTTGCCAAGAGGAAGAGTTCTTTTGTTCTTTTTTTGTCTTAATACCTCCCATAGCTTTGGATACTTTCCACGTTATCCTGCCTTATTTTAATTTGTTGCTTCCTTTTCTTTTTCCATTGGTTTGTTGATTTCAACTTCCCTTCCTCCTTTACTTATAAGGCTGAAGCTATTCCTTTCTAATTTTCTAGCTTCTTCTCCAACTCTGCCATGTAGCTATTCAGTTAAAAACTGACACCAAATAGTTGTACCATTAGCATTATTAGAACCACTTTTTTAACCAATTATTATTACTATTGTGCAGTCATTTCATTTAGGGTAAACGATTTTCTGTTGCTTTTTTTTTCTTTGTTGCCTCCTATGCTTTTCGACATCCCGCCTTCAATCTATTGCTCCTTTTTATTTCCCCATTCGCTTGTTTACTTCTTCAACTTCCTTTTCTCCTTTACTTGATGGGACCGAAGCTATTCCTTTCTAATTCTCTAGCTTCCTCTCCAACTCCACCATCATGTAAGTAGGTATTGAGATCAAAACTGGCGCTAAATATTTTTTTTTGGCCAAGTTGTTTGTTTGTCTTATTAGAATCAGTTTCCTAACCAATTATTACGGTTATGCAAATATTTCATTTATCAGTACGCGTCATTAATTTTTATCATAAGACGACTTCTCCTTTTACTAAATTAATTAATTCAATTTATTCTGTGTTCGCATCGAACCAGCAGCAGATAGGATCATGTCCATCGAAACATTTTAAATGACATTCTTTGTCTCGGGGAACGATCTAACAATTTCCCGCAGTTTTAATCAAGTGTATGCAGATGAATTATACATATATTTGCAGATAATAATACGTCGATAAGGTAATTGGCAGGCATTCTTCTGCGCCGTGAATAGCGGTCGCTCCGATGCTTCATCAGCAGTAATTGACAGTCAATTACAATTTAGGAAGAGAGCAGTGATTGATTGGGTAATGAATTCGCGTCCGTGAGCAGCCACTGGAATAGATTTCACTTCTCTGCTGAAGTTTAAAATTTTCGTTCATTCGCCCTCCACCAGACGTCTCTCCCACTTCAGTTCCAGCTGTAATATCGTCGGGAAATAAATGAGACATTGTTGTATCATTTTGACGTTTTGGGGGGATGGGGGGAAGGAAGAACCAGATCTCCTTTATTACCCACTCCCCAAAATACAGATACGTTTGATAAAATTTAAGCCTGATTTTCTCTTAAGCATTAATAATTATTAATGCCAGTTCATTACATCGTTTTATAATTACTTCTTATTTTAGACGGAAATCGCCTTGGGTTCTCTGCATGAATTGCACAATTTCGACATCCATCGAGCCAGGATCGATATCATTGTTATTGGGCGAAGCAATTTAAACGTGTAGCACTTCCACGTTCGGAGAAAAAGAAACAAAAAAAGGGAAAAATCAGTTTCCATTTAGCTACGCCCATGACACATAATTCCTTATAAATATTTGCGGTTCGAATAAGATGTTTATTTCCTCGTGACAATGTATTTCACAGCACAATACCCGGCAGTTTACGTTTCGAGTGTTACGGTTTAGCGGCCCGTAAAAAATGCGTCGGATGACTCGGCGAAAATCATTTTCGGATTCAATCACTCCGCAGAAGCCTGTCCTGTGTGGATTCCACTGGAATTTCTGCTGTTAAATTGAAAATTAGTGCCGGGCTACATTTTCCGGTATTCTTAGGATATCGCACGTCCAAGGAATATCACGTAAATTAAATTAAAATTCTACATACTTTACAAAAAAAAAAGAAAAAAATAGAAAATAAATCATCGGAACACAGATTGACTTCTGCAATGTCCTCATTTTAATTGATTTTATTAGTTACTGGAGTTCGTATTATATGTCATATATCTATAAACGCAATATAATAGAATGAAAAAATGGAAGAAGGACACTAAGTATTACTTTTCATAATTCAAACACTTTAGTAGAACTAAAAACTTCTATGAAGTGAAGGAAGATCTCGGATATTTAATTGTGAACCAGCCTTGCTTGAAACATAATAAATTGACATATACGATAACCTACCTTTTCTTATTGAAGGAAAGGTCGTAAAGTTAATATAAGTTTAATAAAGAAATTTAATTCAAAATTCGAAGTAAAATCATGTTAGGTCTGGTTCTGGCTCTTGCAAGAGAACTATTTTAGGCCTTCTGATTAGTTTCAAAGTGACCTTATGCTATTTCATACATCAGATCGATCGTGGATGGTTCATAATTAACAATTCACGGCCAACCACAAGAGAAATTTTAAAAAAATGCACGTTAGAATGAAACCTGGGCGTGTAATTGTAACTTTCTCACTCACGATTATTCACATATCTTGCGACTCATTCATCTAAACCTATAAAACATCAAGCATCAGTATTAAGAGCCAATAACATAAAACCTGATGTAAAGATGACCAATGATATGAAACATCAAAGGTGAACGCAATTTAATCTCTCCGTTGTACAAAAACTGAAATTAGCAGGACCGGATGTAGCAATAGAATTTGGCAAACTGGCAAGTATAAACGCGGCGTGTTTCAAGTATTTTGCACTTAAAAAAGAAATAAACTGTTACTTGGCGGCAACGTTTTGATCTGACTTGGCGGTAACTTTTGATCTTACAAACGCGCATTTTAAGAAAAAGTCACGCCCCTTTAGTAGTGTCAACAAGAGCAGCAAGTGTATCCACAAAGGCAGGGCGCGTTTATTTTCGCAACAAAGCAAGCAGGACATTGGAAATCAATAAAAAAATATTTTAAAAACTACGACCAAATTGAAAAATTAACAAAAGAAAGTATTGCGTATTGTTTGTACCTTCGTGTGAGTAAATAATTGACGACTTTCGTTGAAAAAGCCTTTCAACATCATTCATTTATTTATTTCTTCATGTTTCTTTATTATTGCTATTTGATATTTGTTTTTTTTTATAAGATTTAAAAATCAATGATTTCCGATGTAAAACCTTTGAAAATCGTACAAATCAAGCTCTCTTTTGTTTCTCTCCATTTCGTTATTTTTTTTTCTATTGCAAACAAATAAAATATGAAAAATGAAAGACTTTTAGAAATCACAATGAGCCCATTATTTGTTTCTTTGTGTTGTCATTATAAGTAGGAAAAATTGACGATTAATCACAAATCAAGTTTTCATTTGTTTCTTTCCATTTCATTATTATTTTTTTATCGTAGGCAAATAATAGAAAAATGAGAATCTTGTAAAAGTCAAATCAAGCTTTCATTTGTTCTTGTCTCCATTTTGTGGTATTCTTTTTGTCGTAAACAAATGAATAAAAAATAAAAATTTTCTAAAAATCACTTTAAGCTTTCATTTGTTTCTTTGTGTTGTTCTTAGTATTTTTGTTTATTTTTTGCAAGTAAGAAAATCGTCAATTTTCAAAGTTTTCAAGTTTTCATTTGTTTTTTTATACTTTATTTTTTTGTGATCATAAAATAACAAATGAAAAATCGATAATTTTCTGTGGGAAGCTTCCGAAAATCCAATCAACTTTACATATTTTTGTGTTTTTTTTTTATTGCTTTTACTTTTCTTGTTTATTGCATTTTATGCAAGATTTTTTCTTTTGTTTTCTGTTGTTTGTTTGATCTATTCTGCTCCAGAAATGCCATTTTTTTTTGTTTACCCTATTATATGCATTTCACTTTATCAGTTTCTTTTTTTTTCTTGTCAATCTTGATTTTCGAAGAATCCTCCTTTTTTTTCTTTATACGTCATTACTCGAGTTCTCTTTTGTTTTTGTTTTTTTTTTAGAAATTTTTCATTTCTTATTCAAACACTACATTTCATGCTGATTATTCTGTTTTGTTTTTTTTTCTTTTCTTGTTGGCAGTTTGAATACCTCACGCTTCACCAAAGAACTGTCAATATTTTTTTGTTACAAAAATTTAAATTACCAGTTCTGGCGTCTGCTCACAGCCGCTTGGAGGTTTTTCGCATTTTAGCCGCTCCTAAATTCGACCGTCAAATAAAACAGAAATCTGTATTGTCTTAGGGCACCGCTGCGACATCTGTTGACACCTGTTCGAACTTTAAATGTTTCAATCACGGCCAGCTGGATTAATATGTCCTATACGATACACGGCCAGTCTAAAGAGGATTAAAAAGTGTTTTTGTAAAAAGTGGTACCCTCAAAAATTCAAAACTAGTGTCAAACTTACTGTGATTTTGAAATTTTTTTGGTTATGAGAAATGTCAATTCGTATTTGTTGATGTTTAATTTGTGATAATAAGCGTCGGTGTTGTAACCACGGCAACACCCAGTTAAAGAGTATCAGAGGGCGCTAGTTGATACACTGCGTGGCTTGCTTTACTTGAACACATTTTTAGACGCGTATAGCCGTTAGTATAACCAACGATTAAAAAAGGTTAGAAAACTCGCTCTGTCTGCAACTATTAATTAGAGAAGGATAATACAATGATTTTAATTATTGTTTTAATTGCAAACACGTTGTTTGCCCCCATTAATTCTAAGTGCATTTGAATTGTAGTTAATTGCAGAGCACGTCATTCAAAATTTATAATAATTTTTGATCCATTTCTTAGCTTTTGTGAATAATTACCGCCGCACATTTTGGCTACTTCTTAATTCATTGATTCAATTGATTCAACCGATTGATTACTATACTTAGGAGCTGTTTGGGCGTTGCAATAGTTACGCAATGCAAGCACCGATGAATAGTGTGCGTTTATCGTCCGCGAATTGTGTAACCATGGCAAACGCAAGTATATAAATTATCTTAGTTACCAAAATATATAAATTAGAGCGTATGTCTTATGATGCGTGTTCTTGTGAGTATGCGTAATAACAGTAGGTGTAATAGAACAGATATTTTACTTAGGTAATGTTACGGTGGCATCTTTCAAATCTAACTGAAACTTTATGGTTTTCTAACTCGCAGCAACTACCCGTAATTAACGTTATAGTGTAATATTATTTCGAGAATTTTTAAGCGAACGCATATTTAACACTGGACATGTAATAATAAGCACGCTGGTAATAACAGTGCGAACGCTCCATAGCAGAGCAGTTTCTGCTTTTTTGATCAGTATAATACGTACCGGTAAGTATAGCTTTATAAACGCGTGTATAATTATTGTGCTACTTGTTGGGTCTAGTTGCATTCTTGCCGATATTGGGTGCAGTTTTTGTTTTGACTTTACGCTTGCGCCGTTTAATTTATAAATGAATTTGCTAGAGGGCGTTCCGAATCCGACGCCACAAGCGACGCCATGCCACTGTGTTCTCTTTTTTTTTTGTAATTGCAAACAAACAGCTTTGAAAGTAGCTATGACGCCTTTATAGCTTTATAGCTTCGTCGTCTTATCTGATGTGACGTGTAATTGGAAGAGAGAATGTTACAACAACGAAAATTTTTAAGCAATAATTTAATATAGTTGTTAGAAGGAACGTGATCATGATATTTATCTCGTTTTAGAGTGATGCAGATGTAAAAGATACAATATCCCATACATATTGAGACCATATCATGTTCGAGCGTCGCTCGGTGTCATGTATATTCCCATCGTGACATTATGATAGATAAACGCGGAAGGTTCTGTTCCAAAATGCACACAGTGACATCTCGTTCATGCATTCTGATTGGAAATTATGTATTTCTATCGTTGTGTTTTACCGGCGCTCGGTGATTCATGGACGACTTTGAGCAGTTGTTGCATTCTGAAGAACACTGTACGGCAAAGACGAATTCATGTTTGGTGGTGTAACGGTATTGTGATCATGAGAAATCAATACTGGCTGCAATCTTTAGCAGTCAGACCTCTGTGGAATGCCAGGGTATTGTGTACAGTATATTTTAACTGAGTTAGCACCAACTTCAAAATTTTCTCAAGTCGTTGTCAACGTCTAGAAAATCATTTCTTCTTCGTATTATACTCAGAATAATATAATAAAATTATTTATTAAAAAAGAAATGACAACGTATTGCATGTTTGGTGTTTACGATTGCAAGCTCAACGCCTTGGTTGTTGCGCATGCAAATCGCGAGGAGTAATTAGTTCATCAGCAAATAACTCGCATTGTTTTAAACAAACAAACAAATTAATTAATGCGATTTCCAAATTTTCCACAATCGTAACTGTATCCTTAAATTTTCGCTTATTTCATTATCCAAAATTTTAGAAAATTGCGAAGCTTCTTTGGTTTAAGTTAGTTCAAACGATTGATCGATTGCTACGTTAGTGTTTTTACAGTAATATTTGCTGTTACAATTCTGAAAGAGAGTGGGGATAATTGCCAAAAATGAGGATTACTAAAGGCAGTGTGTGAACTTTCAAAAAAAAGAGATATCTTTTGTCCTTCAGTTTGGTCAAAACTTGGTCCAAAAGTCGAAAATGATGCAATTTGAGTTTGATATGGAAATAGGGGGTTTTGATCGAGTTGCGTCGTCTGGTTACGCCTGATTCATTCATTCCTTGTATCAATATATCAGGAATTAATGAATCAGGCCTTGGCCAGACAGTGCAAATCAATCATAAACCCTTGATTCCATGTTTAACACGAATTTCGGCATTTTGGACTTACCAAGTTTTGAGTGAGTGCTCTTTTCATTTAGCCCTGTGCGTCTCAGCAGGAAGGATGAATCAGATTAAAAGTGAAAGGAATATCTTTTTTTAGCTTCGTACATGCAAGTGAAAGCCATACGTGTGGATTCCGTAACCAAACGCAATAATTATGTAACATCGCCTCCTGACTCACCCATACATTGCAATCAAACCCTGACCTACATTCACACGTTGGTTACATAACACCAGCTGCCAGCAAAGCGAAATGTGTCATCAGGATTTTCTAAGACCGACGCCTAATGCAAAGCCCACGCAGACTGGAAAGTAGGTCAATCATTTCATATAAATAGGTAGCTTCTTTGATCATAAATCAATTCAACAACACCAAACTCATGTCGTCTGGTAAAGTGCTTCTTCAATCTGTCATGTAAGTTGTATTTTGCAACCCCAATAACTACGTATTCGTGTTGTATTAAATCTATCGACGCCCCGCAACCCCTGCAATCCCCTTGCTTTTTGGTATAATATCATTGCCAATAAGTAACGTAACGCTATTAATAACAATAATAATAGCCTGTCAAGAATGCATAGAACTTCTGCGATCATAGGAAATCAGTCGTGGGAAAACTAAATTTAATTTTAATTCCATTTTTAAGTCTCTTCTCCTCTTCGGTAAGGAATTTAGGCATAAGTATCTTCTTGATTTAAGTTGAAATAAAACGGTGTCTGGTTTTCCACTTCGTAATTAATGAGAAATTGCGTGATGTTCTTAGATTCAAGAAAATTGGAACGCTTCATCCCTTGATCGTCCCCTAATTAAGCATTTTCCAAGTGAAAGTAAAGGAAACAGGAACGGAGATCATCAGTTTCCACTTCCATTAAGTGAATTCGCTAGTGAATTAAAGCAAACTAAGAAAAAGAAAAGAATGAGTGCATTTAGAAGAGGAATTTGAAGAAATTAATAATGTTTTTAGGTGTTTGAATCACCTCCAAAAAAAAAAAGAAAAGGAAATTGGAGTTAGAGCAATGATGTTGGTAGAATTGAGACAAGCGGCAAATTTTGGATTTACCTTCGTTTTCTTTCATCTAGGTTTGAAAATCGTCAACCACTCAAATGACTTTTGACTTTTGGAAACGTACAGAAGTCATTAGGACGACTTAGATCTGGACTCCATGAGGCATTAGACAATCCACGCTTTGATCGATGAAACAATTCAATGTTTGCTATGTTTTGTATGAGTCTTCATCGAGAGAGGTTTGGGTCTTTAATTTCCTTTTCGCGTTTCAGAGAAGTCTTTTGGCTGTGGAGCATATGCTTACGGTATTACAGGATGCCAACAGGGTTGTAAAAAGTCATTAGACCTCCCTCCAAATTTGGCTGCGTTAACGGTGGCGAGTTGCGTGAACCGTCTATTGCCGCTACTCCAGTTTCAGTTGGAGGGACGTTTAGTAGAATTTTTAAAATCTTGTTGACGTTGCTGGTTACTAGCCACTGCCTTTCAGTTCTGCGGTCTTCTTCATCAACCTTTTTTTGGCCTTTCGTTTCCAATACTTTGACTGAATCCATGACTTGTACTGAAATTCGAAACATCCGGTGGTCCCTCTGACGTCGATTTAATGTAATCGCTATTTATGTAAAGTAGGAGTACTATAATTAAGAGTAAGCAGAAATTCCACCTGTGTTGCTAGGTAGTGTATATCAAAGCACGATCTTATCTTGGATATCAAACGTCTCTTCTCACGTAATACGGAAATTTTCCGTGTTTCAGGATTTGATACCCACGGTAGTACAGTAAATCGCAATGAACCCTCACTCACTCGCTCACATCTTCACACCAGTGCCGGGGTTATTATGAATTTAAATTTAATTATGCGTTAATCGAAATCGCATGCAAGTAGAAGAAGCACCTTTCGCGGTCAAGAAAGTGAACTCACGAGGTTAGTTGCCGGTCATTGGTGCTGAATATAGACCTTGCCCTCTGACTTGTGCGTGTATCTGGCGGTCGTGTGAGCTTGGGTGTAATGAAAGTGAAACGAGTTCGCGGCTGCCTTACGTGCTGCCCGAAGAGTTTGATGAATTTATGTAAGTCAATCGACAAGAGCACTCATCCATCCAATTATCGGTGTCATAACAACGGGCAAGTGATTGAGCACGGCGAGTACGGCTTCATATCAATCATTCCGTCGGATTTCATAAAGTTTTAGCATAGCACACGTTCCCGGATAGATAAAGAGTGCCATGTGATCTATCCATGCTCGGTGAATGTGAATCGAAGAGCTTAGTAGCGAGATTAGTATTCAGACGAGAGAGAGTGTTAAGCATGTTGCAGGGTAGAACCAATCATCGAACGTTTATTAATTCGCGCCCCGTACTACTGAGGGGACTAATCCCTTAGTATGTTATGGGCTCTTTGTTTTTGGTTGGAGTAAAATATTAGCCGGCGGGCGTACGGTCAGTAATTATTTGACGCTAATCACAAGCGAGCGTTTTCTTTCCAACCATGCCCTTTCATTCACACCAAATTGATTCCTTTTGTGGCATGCGAGAAAGGCAATTGTTACTAATTTAACGTCATTATGGGGACCGTGCAATGGCGACTTGTTCGTTGATGAGAATGTGTAGATGTATGACACTTGTTTATTTTCGAGTATTCTAAATTTCATCACCAGTCTCATTTGTTTCGCGAACTGTCAAGATGGAACACACTCATCTGATTAGCCTCCTGTAGCACGCCGAGAAAATATAACACCGCATTATCCGCACGTCAGGTCACTTTAAAAACAAAAAAAAAAAAACTTTGTTTATGGTCGCGATGCGGAACTTTAAATCGCAAGGAAGTTTTCCACAGCACACTCGCAAGTTTAAATTAGCTACGAATTTGTACAACACGGACGCGGGTCGACTTAGTTCAGTAAATACGCGGGCACTCGAGATGACCACACTTGTAGAGTTCGTTACTAAAGAAGACGCGAAGCAAGGTCTAATAATTACTCTAAGAGCTTTTTGAGTGATCTCTTAGGCAAAGTGTTTCTATGAGCTAATGTTGACAAAGGGCTTCAAACCAATTAGCATCCACTTATAATTCTGTCGAGACAATATTGCTGGATGATGGCGTGTTAAAAAATACAACTGGTAACATACAGGATGTACAAGTAATACAAAGTACTATTTTAACTAGAAAGACTTGCTTTCAATTGTATACATCTTCTTTTAACCTCGTATAATGAAATAAGATGATGATACTCTGATAAAAGTTCTTTTAACGCTCAGAGAAATGTTATCTTCACTCTAAAATATGTATAATTGTGTATGGTATGTTATGTACAAAACTGGAAATATAATACAGAGAACTAAATAAGTAAATAAAATGGTACTCCTATTGTATTCGATATATTATACACACAATTGAAAATCGAAGACAATTTAAACTGAAAGAGTATAGACAATAATTGTTGGTAATCTATTGAAACGAAATATTAAACTTTTGAATATATTGATGTAAAAGTGATGTACGTTATAAATAAATAACTTAAATTATGGCGGACTGCACTCACTGACGTCCTCTTGGTTTTACAACAAACGTTTTGGGAAGAGGTTTCGACTGTAATTAAAGAATTTGGTCTTCAAGGAAGAGAAACTGGAACCACATTGTGATTTACCAGTTAATTATATTTGGTTTACATTACATTACATTACGTTGTTTAAAAATTGGAATTCACACCAGAATGTTATTAAGAATTTTATACGTTTTGACTTTGGGTGTGTACAACTTATAATTAATTGCGTAAGATGTAAGTAGTGTATCGTCGATAAAATTTTACATCCGCAATGAAATAGGTGGAACCTTCTGGTATGATGATGCATTACCTTAGAGAGGTTAATGGCTGTAAGTTTGAAGAAGAAGAAATCCGGCTAAATGCGTCGCATCACATATATTAAATTGTCACGATAATGTGATGTTCCCCGTAATTTATGGCGCGCGGTGCATGTACACGATGAAATTAAAATCTTGGCACTTGTTGTTGTAAACTTGATGAATCCGTTGGTAACACTGATGTTACGCAATTGTAATAATAAGAAATAAACGGCAACGCCTGCGGAATTCCTAATATCCCGGAGCAGTAGCGAATTGGTGATTTTATTTTAGTGCTCGCATCAAGTTTTACGACGCACGGGGTTAGTGGTTGTAAACCTATATCCGTGGTGATCACTTCTGTCACTTTAAATGATCATTTGTTTCTAATTACCTTGGATATAACGATCAGTGTAAACAGCCGACCGGTGGTCGTTTAGAATGGTCGTATAATTTTTACATCGTAAAACGTTCGGCGCTGACGCAGGGCATTCGCGACACCATAAACAGAAAAGTTCCCTAACAATTTATGTGTAAAAGGTGCGATGCAACTGAAATTATTCATGGCTTCGCTACAAATTCTCTGCTGTATGTTGGTTGTATTTTGTAACGGTGATAATTCAATGTGGAAGGTTATTTCATTCTCCCTTTACAACACAAACATGCTACTGCAGTAAAAACTCCTTCGACTCTTACGGTATGGAATTGGAAAATAGTTTTTTATGATTTTCACTTCTCGTTTTCGTTTATGCTCTTCTTGTTTTTATTTAGGAATTTTTACAATCTCAGCAGGACTACATTTGCAATGAAGTAATATTTTATCGTAACATTGAAACACTTGCAGTCATCAAAAAAAAAAACGTTTTATTATTCTACAAAAGCAGCAAAGCAAAACTGAAACGAAAAGTAAGTGTACTTACCCAAACACACAAATTCGATACCGAAACATTTACAAGCAGATAACGGAATTTTTACATTTTATATAATTTAAAAAAAGTTCGCTAGTTGAACGATTTAGTAGAACATTCAAAGAAAAAATGAGGAAGGAATTTAGCATACGAGGAAATTTCAAGTGCCTCAGCCAATCGAAGAATACAGAAGAACACAGTACGGCAGGTTACACAACCGGCAAGATAAGTCGAAGAAATGCGTAATTACAGCGATCTTACAATTGCAGATCCAAGACTTGCATTAAAATTCATGTTGGAGATCACATGCGTATCAGTAAATACCGGCAAACGTTTTTTCGAAAATGTACACTCCAAATTGGTCTGGGGAAATTTTTTTCCAAAAGTTCCATAATATTATAATCTGTTAATATAACAACCAAGACGGCAATATAAAATTATGGATCCAAGAATTGCATTAGAATTTAAGTTGGAGATTATGGGCGTATCAGTAAATACCGATAACCGTTTTTCTCGAAAACGTACACTCCAAATTGTCCTGAGGAAATTTTGTTTCCAAAGTTCTGTAATATAAAATCAGATCATATAATAATCGAAGCAGCGATATTAGAATTGTGGCTTCAAGAACTGCATTAATATTTAAATTGGAGATCATGTGCGTGTCAGTAATTACCGGCAAGCGTTTTTTCCGAAAATGTACACTCCAAACTGGCCTGGAAAAAATTCTGTTTACCTAAGTCCTAATCTGATAATTTTGTCGCGGTAAGAGTGTAGCGCCTCCACTAGATTACGTGAGTGGTGGAGGGTTTCAGAGGGTAGAGCGTTAATCACAATGTTTTGCAAAAGTTGATACTTTCGAAACTTAAATTGTTTTTTTTTTTTTTTTTGTGGGACAAAATGGGGTGGTTGCGGTCCTGGTCGTCCGTGCGGGTCGCCACGGTTAGCGTTGGCCTGGTCCGGGTGGCGACGTACTTTGTGTCCGGGCTGCGGTTACAGCTGCGATATCAAGGTCGGCTCGTTGCAACGTTTATGCTAGCGGCGGCGGATGACTATGGTCGATCTTTTTGGTCCTGGACGAAGTGACGTCTCCTTGATGCAGCAAGGAGGGGTGCGGTGGTGGCTTTAGGTGGGCAGGTTGGTTCGGCTCACCGGGATTGTGGTTAACCAGGGTTGAAATCAACAGCTTCTGGCTAAGAGTTGATGAGGGGTGGCAGAGAGGCCTCAGGATGATGGTGATCTCGGGAACAGCGTCCTTGGTCGCTGGGTTGGTCCTGGGCTGCTGCTCTTCTTCGAGTTGACTGACCGGGCCCACAGGAGTAAAAGTTGCGCTCGACTGCTGTCTAAATTTTTACCCGCACTTTTTATACGCAATCGCGTTGCGTTATCCGTAATACACCCTGCGTTCTTTGTATCACTTGATGTAATCGCTTGCCCCAATTCGTAATACGCCCTGTGTTCTTTGTATCACTTGACGTAATCGCTTGCCCCAATTGCCGCGATTCTGCCGATGTTTTATTATGAAATATGAACCGTGTTACAGCGGGTTGCCTCACTTATCGTTATTACATTCCGACACTGTGGAAATTGCTCTCGATTTCACAAGTCAAGAATTACAGAAAATAATTTTGTAATATTTTTTTTAATGAGAAGAATCTGTTGAAAGATGATTCCGTTGTTGGAAGGATCCCGTTTCTTGCCGTCGAGCGAAACGTCGTATTTTCCTGCAGGACTTCAGTTGCTTTTTGGAAACCCATAGCGGCTGAAAATGCCGTCAATTAATTAATCTAATGTAATTATAACCAGTGATGATAATAATGCAATACTCCTTCATTATGATAATCGTCTCCTAGAAAATGCGAGTTGTGATTGGTGGCTCTTAATGATTTCACTTAATTAGAGCAACTCGATATTTAATCATTAAAGGGAGCATCCAATTTGATATTTAGAATCAAAATCGACAAAATAATTCCTTGCTTGTTAGCTTGTGACTTTCTTTAAACAACCAGTTCAATAAAA
This sequence comes from Prosopocoilus inquinatus, assembly GCA_036172665.1. NCBI lineage: Eukaryota > Metazoa > Arthropoda > Insecta > Coleoptera > Lucanidae > Prosopocoilus > Prosopocoilus inquinatus. The sequence continues at coordinate 6,301,306 of CM069871.1, read as the reverse complement.
TAATGCCGGCGATAGTGGATAACCGGTACAATTTAACTGTATCAGTAAGACACGGCCGTTTTTAATAAAGACGCTGTGTTATGATTCAGGTAAATGATCCTCAAGTTCGCGCTTTATCGCTGATGGTTGCCTGGCTTAACCGGGTCAAGACGATGAACTGACTGACAAAGTCTCTTCGGACGACCCGATCGGTTAAATATGGACGTGAAACTGCAAAAGCTCCTCGGGCCTATCTAAATCGCACATCTCGGAAATGCAAAGGCTGTTCCGCGCTACGAAAAAAAAAAAAAAAGGTTACCTTGGACAGTACCGGAGTGCAATAAAACTGCTCCGTTGGGCAATGACCGTTACGTAATACATCATCACGTTACGAAACGAAAATAGCCGTTGTTCTTAGTTAGTTTTAGCTGAATCCCGGGGATTAACCTGAGCCTTACGGCTGTCATGGATTCGGAACTTATATAGATATATAAAACTAATAAAAGAAGTTAATGTTGTGCAAAATGCTTATTTAGTATCATAAACATAATACTCCTTTTCTTATAGTTACTACCTATAAACTAAAATATCAGCTATGATGATGGTTTTACGTCTTCAACATAAAAATGAGTTACACCGTCATTTAACGTTAGACGTCGTTACGATGTAGTAAATGACTTCGATCCATTCAAAATCAGTCATAGACATAAAGCAGCAACTATGTATGGTGTGTTATTCATTTTGTGTTGCAGTGTTTATTTTTTTTTATTGGCTATTACTGCAAATTAACAACGAGGATTCTGAAGAAGTTCCTCTGAATTAAAGAGATTCTAAGCTCAGGGGTTTATCACCTATTGTAGCCTCCCCAAGTACGTACGATATTATGCTCGGCAGCTTTCAGGACTTTCCCGAGGAATAATATGAATTTTATTGTACTTGATGCGCTCTTTCTTCCTAATGCTGGTTGGTCTACCCCGTCGTTTTTATTATTTTTCCAGCAACAATTTAGAGCGCGGAAAGTACTTGAATGGGGGGATCTACGTAAGAAAGCGGATCCGGAAGTAATTCAAATTCATGTTCGTTTTGTGCTGCAGCAGTTCTTATGAACGGACACGGAGCTATTTCGAATTGTTTTATGACGATGCGCCTTGGAGTTTGTGTGGTTTGACGGTGAAACCGAAAACCTCTTCATATCGATCGCATTTAAGAAACTAAAAACTCTACAAATCTAATAAACAGTAGTTCATAACATATAAGATATGAAACAAAAAAAAAAACACTTTCCTTCGATCGAGCTAAAAACATAGTTTTTAGCTTTATCAAAACAAGCAATAGAAACACACATATAAATAAATCTGCTCTCTCTCTCACTGTCTCTCTCTGATATAGTAAACGCAGTCCTTTTGCAGTTTGCTTCCTAGAAGGTACATGACTTTCACAAAACCGTATCGTATACTGAATCTCTCTCTCTCTGCCTACCAGTTTTTTAATTCAGCCTAAGATTTAAACGTCGATAATTATTATTATTACAATAATTAAAACCATGTTGATTAGTTCGGGAAATAATTAAAAATCAACGCTGTTTTTTTTGCCGGTGGTCTTATTAATAGCCTCGATTAGTTTGATACGTCATTGTTAAAAAAAAAAAAAAATTGGTATTCACAGCTACTGCGCGGGGATTATTTTATTTGTTTGTTGTTTGTACCAATAAGTAATATTATAATACTTAATTTAATTCAATGGCGACACGTACGCCGCTGCGAAACGGTTAATACAAATTCGACTCCGACGAATTATTTATTGTTTGTGGTCGGGCGCTGGGTTTAATGAGAAGGCAAAAATTAGGACGGCAATGTAGAACGCGACTTCCTAAATTACCGGCGGCCAATTTTCGTCCTATTATTATCATCTTCAAAGTTAATTTCAGTAATCACGTGTCACTATGTTGGCAGAAAAAAAAATTAATTTACTAAAAGTAAAAATAGAAATAAGAAATTAATTCTGAAAACTTCCTATTTTGTGCTGTCTTGCACATTCAAGTAAATCTTTTATTTTATTATTGGTTTTCAGTTCTTAAACTTGGCTTTCGTTTTCTCTTCTTCTTGCAAACAATTATTCAATTCTTCCTGATTTCGAATGTATTGTTGAATGTTTATTGCCAAGTGGGCTGCTTTCTACTTTTAGTAACCGTTTGATTTACTTTCTTTACAAAAGCGGATTTACAGATGTATCGTACTTTTTATCGTAATAGTTTTCTTCCTTTTTGAAATTTTTTGCTTGAGTTGGATAGAGTTGAGTTCGGTTGTTAGGTCAGGTTGGCTTGACCTTGAGATTGGCCGAGTTTCACTTTAATCGTATTTTAATTTTTAACTTTTTTTTGCGTTTTTATTTTCTTGCTTCCACTGAATAGTGTTGGGTTGTGCAGTTGACCTTGAAATTGCTTAGCCTACACTTTGATTAATTTTTAACAGTTTACTGTAATTATTATCGATTCAGAAGTCAACCTTTCGTTGTACGTCGACTTTTAAATTGATTTTGACCATTAATCAAGCAATTTAATTTCATATTTTGTTTTGTTTTATTTTGTTTTTTTGTGTTGAAAAAATAATTTTGATTTGAACGGAGTTGGAGTTTACGAACGACCTTCTCTTCGGATAGTTGGCGACAATTGTTTACAAATAGTTGGCACCGTTGGTCTAGTTTACGCAGTGTCACCAATACAGGGATAATTTCAGATGAAAGGTAAAACGGGAAAAATTGCAAGAACTCATTAAAATCTAGGGAATTTTTCATTCCTTAGTTGAAATTTTTTGAAAGGAACTAAATATTTTTTGTTTTGGAATTTTCATTTCTTAATGTTTCTGATTATGCTAAGTCAACCCGCAAGTGTTGAAAACAAGCTGCGCCTGTAGCTGGATTCTCAAGAATGCGACCCAAGATTCGATTCGAATCCCTACCATTTTATTGGTTAAGTCGATCCGCAAAGAATCACGAAAATCAGAACCGATGTCGCATCGAAAAACCGGTCACGTGATTGTCGAATCTCCCTCCAATCCATTTGACGTTATCTTATGGCGTTTTCGCCTGACTATTTTGGGCAGTTCTGAAAGTGTCTCCATCCTTTGTTTTTACATGAAATTAAAACAAGACGGAGATACGCTGTAGGCACTCCGTGCCACGACATAATTAAAAATTCATTGCGGGGACGTAGCATGAAAATAAAACGCACGCTGGGGCGATCAAGAGATGGCACCCCGAAATTCCCAGATTTTATATTTTGAAATTTCACTTTGAAAAAATTCGAAGTTAGAAGACGAGGAGGACGAGATTTTGTTGGAACTCAGTTCTGAAAGTATCTCCATTTTTTCATGAAATTAAAACAAGACGGAGATACTCTGAGAGTTGCCCAGAGCAGTCAGTCAAAAACGCCATTATACTCCTATGTCGTTCCATTGCTTCTGATCAATGTTGCCAACCGTGTACGATAGTAGTCGTTTCAGTACGATTTTTTTAGCAGTTGGCAGGACGTACAATTTCAGCTTCAAAATCGTACGCATAAATATTTTGAACGAATATATTTTAAATCGCAAAATCGTTCGTAATTCAAAAGATAAACACATCGCTTTCAGTGTTCCTTGATTGAAGAAATGTCGGGGAAAGATGTGACAAATGAGTGTGGACCATAGAGGAATCAAATGCTCTGGGGAGGAAGTTCAACTGAGATGAGACGAAGGAAATCGTAGAAAACACACAAAGATAGAGAGACTCTACAACTCCGAATTCATAATTTAAAAGAGAGACCCCATTTTCGGTGTTCCTTGATTGAAGAAATGTCGGGAAAAGATGTGACGAATGAGTGTCGACCATAAGGGAAGCAAATGCTCTGGTAAAGAACTTTAACCGAGATTAGACCAAGGAAATCGTAGAAAACACACAAAGATAGAGAGATTATACAACCCCGAATTCATAATTTAAAAGAGAAACCCCATTTTCGATGTTCCTTGATTGAAGAAATGTCGGGGAAAGATGTGACGAATGAGCGTCGACTATAGGGCAAGCAAATGCTCTATGGAAGAACTCTAACTGGGATTAGACGAAGAAAACCGTTGCAAACAGAAACAGAAAAATAGAGAAATTTTACAGCCCCGAAGTCATAGCATAAAAGAGAAAGGGGGGAGGAGCTTCAACTGGCATTAGACGAATATAATGGTAGTAATCACACAAAAATAAAGATACTTCACAATCCCAAATTCATAATTTAAAAAAGAAAATCCCATTTTCCAAGTGTTTTTTGGTTAAATGAATGTGGGGAAAGATGTGACAAAAGAATGTAGACGAATTTCTCAAAAAATGTACTCCTACTATTTATAGGTTAAGAAAAGGAAGAAGGGGAACAGAAGATAATCTCCACATTATGCGAGAGCAAGACAGAAAAAGAACCAAACAATGGATGACCCAGAAACGCACAGGATCGAAGTGTACAAATTAAAACTTCCAAAGAAATTGTAATTGTTTGGTTTCTGAATAATTGTAAGCAATTAAAAGAGAACATTAAAACGTTTTTGACAACTACAAATCAAAAACGAAAGCAGAATTTACAACAAAAGTAAGAGAAACAAATGACGATCACACACATAGAAGAAAAGTTCTCAAAACGAATTGTGGTTTTAAAATTAAAAAAAAAAAAATAGCAACGACCATAAAGTCATAAAGTGGCAGAAATGTTTGAAGATGGAGACAAATGACGATCGCAAGAGAAAATCCAAAAAGGGAGGGAAATGTTTTAGGACAAATTTCAAACTTGAAAACAAGTGACGATCGCGTTAGATTTGAAAAACAAAACTGCAAGCAAATTTTGAAAAATCTAACCTAATATTTCATTTTTTTTTTTCGTTTTTTCTTTAAACGTCAACTTAAGAACAAATGAACCGCAAGAAGGACAACTTCCATTTTGAAAAAGAAAAGGAGAGAATGAAAAATCTCTTCGGTTGTGCACTTATGTCGAATAGCGCGAGAGATTTGCATATTATTTTCACGCTTCCATTCTGCAACATTCAATGACCGCTGGCCATGTTCTGTAATCACAAAACGATCAAGCAATTTCTACAAGACCGACTGCCGCAAACAACACTGTTCTGCATACTATCCTCGCACCCATAACTAACTAACTACGTTACGATGGCTCCAATACCGGATCGGCGAAATACAAAGAGCAACAAGAATTCGGAAATAAAATCCGTAGTCTTCTTGTAGTGTAGTGTATGCAGACGATGACGGCGAGGAGGACAACGGGAAAGTAAATTAATCAGATCGTCGAGGTTGCGTGTTTTCGTTTCCTACATAATAGGCGTTTTCTATCCTGTGGGAACACAAATATAATTATTTTCTTGCTAACAGGGGGGAAATAAAGCTACACTTAAATAAATTAAACAAACAATGAACTGAGTGGGGGAGAGTAATTCTATTTTGAGTTACATTACAAAAAGAAAGGCCACAAATATGATAGAAGTAACCATGTATGATGAGATTAGTACAAGAAGGAACAACTATTAAAAAAATATGTAAATCGAGGCAGAAAAACAAAATAAATAAAATATAATGACTAGTAATCAAAGGCCTAAAAAATTTACATTGAAAACAGAGCAGGAAAAAAAACAGGAAAGCGAGTGGCATGAATGAATGAAGAAATAGAAGAACGGGTATAAACAAGTCCAGGAACTTATTGCAAAGCCACACGTCTTTAAAAAAAAGAAGTCAAAGGAAGAGTCTTAAGGAAAATAAGGGACCTAAGCTGTTTAGTGTTAAACAGGGAAAAGAATTCGGGACACTTGTTTCGCGAACGGTACGAAAATTTAGTACTCGGACTGCATCAGCCTTGCCTACAATAATTTCTGCGAAGTGCAAGAGCTCGCATTAGGCTCCTTCTCCTCCCACTCAATAACAATTTGATGCATCGGAGCCACAGGAAGACGGCAGAAGTAAATAGTAAATTCGGCGTAAAAGAACATCCAATACAAAGTGGCCTGAATTCTTTTCCCTGGTGATGAATGATGAATGATGAAGTACGCTTGGAGATGACTTATGTCCAAAAAATTTGAAGGTGACAAGAGCTCTAGAAAAAAATCAGTTATGAACTGACTTCTTAATCCTACCTGATCGCACCTTAATAACTTTGATTTACTTAACTAAGTACTCTTAAAACAAAAAATGCAAGCACAGAACGTGAAGTTACTGCTAGTAACCTCAACGACGCCAAGTTAAAGTCAGAATTATAAATAGCTTTAATTTCTGGTCGAGAGATGGCGCTCTAAATAACGTTACGTCCATGGCGTCTTGATTCTAGATTTGCGAAATTAGAAGGCAACGTTTGGAGTTCAAATATGCGCTTTCAATTTAATTTCGAAATGGAAATCGTCGCATCGCGTTGGTGCGAAAATGAAATACCGTTAGATACGGTTACGGTTAAGAGATGGCTCTTTATTTGAGTTATGTCACCTCACATGTAATTTTAAATTCTGAAACCGAAATCATTACGAAGGCTACGTTTTTTTTGCATTTTTTACTGTCAACACGAAAAACGAATGTTGTTACAGGAATTGCGACGAAAATCGTTTCCCTTTTTAATCAAGAGATGGCGCTGTAGGCATTCCGCGATGAAAAATTCATTGCGGGGACGTAGCATGAAAATAAAACGCTACTGGGGCAGGAATTTCGAAAAAAAATAGTTTTCTCCTTTGGCCAACAGATGGCACCCCGAAATTCCCAGATTTTATATTTTGAAATTTCACTTTGAAAAATTCCGAAGTTAGGAGACGAGGAGGACGAGGTTTTACTAAGAACTCAGCAGTGAAGATAAAATGCAGTTACAGGAAAATCAGACAACACAGTTCTCACTCTTGGACGACAGATGGCGTTTTGAATTACTTACTTTAAGAAATTGTAAGCGAGTTTAAACAAAAAATTTAATATTATTCCTGTACGCATCGATTTTGGAAATGTGGCGTTGTGGTAACAGTTAACAGCTTGAAACGGGGGTGAGAGGGGGTCGATGAAAACTTTGTTATCTTCTAAGGGGTCGCTGCTTAGAAAGGGTTGTTCAGGCAAACACGTTCAACTTGCTTCACAGCCGAGTTTTTTAAATGGGCGAATTTTAATCCCCCAGGTCCCGACTTCAAACATCTACAAGAATTATTTTGAAAAGGAAAAATGAGGCCACAACGTACCCTAGAAGCGCCCCCCCCCCCCTCCCCAACGCCTATCTGAGTCAGTGTCTCTCTTTCTTCTTAATTCAAATATATGGGTAAGTAACTAGACCGGAAATGACCAAAACTTTTTGAGTTTTTCTGTTGACCTGAAAGATTTGGGTCTTTCACAGTTTAAGAAAACAAGCAATAGATGACCTTGAGATTGACCTCTAAAATTTCCTCTTTCATTGTTTGAAAGAAGAAGAACTGACGAACTAGGGAAATTCAGATTGTAAAATTTTGTAGACGAAATTACCTTTTTTTGTGATCAAGATGGTTGTAAGGAGCGAGCTTTCGATCTGTCGCCTAAACATTCGAGAATTCCTTCCTAGTTCCAGGCCAACTTTCTAAAATGTCCCATTTGTTTATATCTCGTCCAATGAAAAGAGAACACTTTAAACCCAAGGTCAGAAAGTTCTTTCCCTTTCGAAAATGTTTCTCTTTTTTTTAAAAAACAACCTGCGAGGAGATGAGAAAGAACATTGGAAGACCTCTTCTTTGATTAAAGTGACAGCATTCTAAAGGTCGAATGAAATGTCACAGTTTCAGACCAAGAAAAGAATTGCAACCGACAATTACGTCGGTTTTATAGGAAAACAATTGTTTCTTTGACCCAGAAGTAGCAAGCCTTGTTTAATCAGTCGACTGGTAAGTCTGAAAGTGGGTAGATAAAAGAGGTTTGGAACTTGACCTTGAGTTCTGGCGCTTTAATTACACGGGTTTAGGTGAAGTACTCTTTTTTTTAAGGATAACCAAAGTCAATAAAATGTGTGTAACATCCTACTATTTGACCTTGAGAAATAAATGTATTTCCAAGACGTATTTATCTTCAAGTTAGAAAGGTTTGGACCTTTCATCGACCCGTTAGGGGTCAGTATCGACCCCGTCGGGAACGACTCGTTTAAAACGTGGCAAACCGATCTATAGATTTGGAACTTGACCTTGAGTTCGATCGCTTTGATTACATGGGTTTAGGTGAAGTGCTCTTTTTTTTAAGGATAACCAAGGTCAACAGAATGTGCATAACGTCCTACTATTTGACCTTGGGAAATTAATTTGCTTCCAAGAGGTATTTATCTTCAAGTTAGAAAGGTTTGGACCTTCCATCGACCTGTTAGGGGTCAGTATCGACCCCTTCGGGAACGACTGGTTTAAAACGTGGCAAACCGATCGAGTGGGTTGGGAATAAAATGTGCGTAACATCCTACTGTTTGACCTTGAGACAGAAACTTGCTTCCAAATCGTATTTATCCTCAACTTAGAGAAAGTTTTGGGCCTCTCATCTACCCCTTAGGGGTCAGTATCGACTCATTCGAGAACGACTCGTTTAAAACATGATAAACTGATCGAGTGGGTTAGGAATAAAGTGTGCGTAACATCCTACTGTTTGACCTTGCTTCCAAAACGTATTTATCCTCAACTTAAAAAGTTTTGGGCCTTTCAGCGACCCCTTAGGGGTCAATATCGATTCATTCGAGAATGACTGGTTTAAAACGTGGCAAACCCATCGAGAGGGTTGTTGTGACGTGGGTATTTCTGCAAAAGTGGTGGAGGTGGCGGTGTCCTCTCACTCTACATTTTTGGTTAACGAAAATTACGGTTAAGGGCGCCGGCAAACCGGATATTTCTGTTTACGTCGAGTGGTTAGTTAGTTAGTGGAAAGGGTGGTGGTGCCCATCTGCTTGACTTGATCTGTTCTGTGGGAGAGGTGCCTGGATTGTTGTCACGTGAATTTTTCTGCAAATATGACGAGTGTGGGGGATGTCGTTACACTCTACATTTTTGGTTGACGAAAATTACGGTTAACGGCGCCGGCAAACCGGATATTTCTGTTTATGTCGAGTGGTTAGTTGGTTAGTTAGTGGAAAGGGTGGTGGTGCCCGCCTGCTTGACTCGATCTGTTCTGTGGGAGAGGCCCTGGATTGTTGTCACGTGAATTGTTCTGCAAAGGTGACGAGTGTGGGAGGGTGTCCTCACACTCTCCATTTTTGATTGACGAAAATTACGGTTAAGGGCGCCGGCAAACCGGATATTTCTGCTTATGTCGAGTGGTTAGTTGGTTAGTTAGTGGAAAGGGTGGTGGTGCCCGCCTGCTTGACTTGATCTGTTCTGTGGGAGAGGCCCTGGATTGTCAAGTGAATTTTTCTGCGTATGTGACGAGTGTGGGGGTGTCCTCACACTCTACCTTTTTGGTTGACGAAAATTACAGTTAAGGGCGCCGGCAAACCTGATATTTCTGTTTATGTCGAGTGGTTAGTTGGTTAATTAGTGGAAAGGGTGGCGATGCCTGATTTTGCGTCATTCTTTTTCATTTTCAACTTCTTACGTGAATTACGTGAAATGTAACTTCTGCGGTTTTATCTGGTGGCCATTCCCTTTCCACTCTCGCCCATGAAATTAGGAGGATTCGTTTTTGTCTTTTTAACTTGAACCGAGGAATTATTACTTGTTGCAAATCGTATTTGATTGTAGTGCACGAGCACCCTCTGTGTGTACAGCTGTTTGGGACCTGGTCAGCTATAGCGATCGCAAGATGTCGCTACTTAATCTTTTCATTACTTTTAAGGAATTAAGAGTAGAATTGAAAAGAAAATATTTTTTAATCAGAGGGGGTTGACAGATCTCATGGTACTGTGTAAAGTTGCCCATGAAAGAAAAATAATGTGATGCCAAAGAGGTTGTTCCTGGTTCCAGCTAAATCATCATCATCAAGGATTTCGAAAATACCTCAACCAGAATGAAACAAACCAGTTTGTAATTATTAAGCAGTTACCATATGGTGATATAAAGCTAGATAAAGAATAATAGTCGTTTCCCGTGTACTTTATACAGTTAAACGAGATGCAATTACAAAAGTTGTCCCTGTGTGATAAGAGGCTCGGAGTGGGCAGCGAGCATACAAATCTACTGGTGGATACAAGCTGGGTAATGTAAGGAGGTTGTTATCGTAGAATAAGTGCATGCAACCGAGCATGGCTACTCCACGTGCCCACGTCACCCAAGCTGGGGGTCGATTTAAACTAAACTAATCGCCTTGGTTTACCTGTACTTGTTTTATTGTTTGAACACCGTGTGCGTATGTTAATTGGCAATAATTCTCAAAACATGCAGATTCATTATCTTAATACCCCAACACTTAAGGCACGCGAATTCTTCATAACGAGCCACTGACTGACGTTTTACTAACTTGAAACTAATGAAGGATAACAGATATTTATTTTACATTGGAAACAAGAATCCAAGAAGAATTTCTTGGTTAATTGTTTTCAAAATCTGGTCAAAAAATTCGATGTTATTATACTTAAGGAATTTTTTATCAATCATGTAATATAAGTTGTAATGAATATGCAGGATATAATTAAAACTTGTTTGATCATGAAATAGTGGCTTATGTGATGGTACATATTATTAATGTTTATTAAACACGTTTTCTTCTTCTTGCAAAAGCCGTGTTCAAAAAGTATCGCTCACAGGTTTAAGAAAAACCAAAGAAAAACAAAACCAAAAACAAACTTGGAAAAAAAAAATAGAATGAAATAAGAAGTGCAGATACGCTTAATGCGTCGGCATCAATAAATAACACTGGCGCGTTTCCAGTGGTACAATTAACATGCATATATAACTCACGGGCCGTAGAATTCTTACAATAACGGAAAACTGCATAGAAATGCAACAAGCTGATAACAAGTCAATAAATATATCGGCCGTGTTTTAAATAAAGCGCGCAACACCCGGTACGAAGAGAGACCATGTGGTGACGACGACTACTTACGGCAGAACCGGATGGTGAGGCAGTTCTCGCAGTTTCCGATAAATTAAAGGCGGCGGCTCCGGGGTCAACGTGGATGTCCAGTGCTCGTCATGACGTACCATACATATGAATGCAAGTGATCTCTGTACGTCATAAAGTACGTACACCTCTGACACGGGAACAGTTGGAGAAAATGCACTTTGCGCGAAATTTATCGCCGCAAAGGCACCACAACTAATGCAAGCGTATACCTGCAACCTCCTAGGCATTCGGAAACACACACGAATGAATAAATTAAATTGCACTTTAAATACACTATGACTTAATAAATCTCTCTTCCTGTATTCGTGTAATTTCACGGTAAGAAATTGAAATAAAAAAATGAGATCTCCTGATTTTGGAATTGGACTCTGATGAACAACTGTCGGATTTGAGAAAGCATCAAATAAGACGGGAGTTAATGAAATGGATGAACCCAGTGAAAGATAAGAAGAAGACCACAATGATTACCAAGACCATGGAAAAACTGTCTTTGCAAAATTCAGTCATCAAGCTTCAAGTAAAAAGGGAGTTGGTATTGGACATGTTGAAAAGATAAAGAAGAAAACACTCATCAGATTGGTAATGAAATGGATCATATGAGAGGAAGATAAGAAGAAGACCACAAAGATTACCAAGACCATAGAAAAACTGTTTTGCAAAATTAAGTCATCAAGCATCAAGTAGAAAGGGAGTTGGTATGGGACATGTTGAAAAGATGAAGAAGAAAACACTCATCACATTGGTAATGAAATGGATCATGTGAGAGGAAGATAAGAAGAAGACCACAAAGATTACCAAGGCCATAGAAAAACTGTCTTTCCAAAATGAAGTCATCAAGCCTTAAGTAAAAAGGGAGTTGATATGGGACATGTTGAAAAGATAAAGAAGAAAACACTCATCACATTGGTAATGAAATGGATCATATGAGAGGAAGATAAGAAGAAGACCACAAAGATTACCAAGACCATAGAAAAACTGTTTTGCAAAATTAAGTCATCAAGCATCAAGTAGAAAGGGAGTTGGTATGGGACATGTTGAAAAGATGAAGAAGAAAACACTCATCACATTGGTAATGAAATGGATCATGTGAGAGGAAGATAAGAAGAAGACCACAAAGGTTACCAAGGCCATAGAAAAACTGTCTTTCCAAAATGAAGTCATCAAGCCTTAAGTAAAAAGGGAGTTGGTATGGGACATGTTGAAAAGATAAAGAAGAAAACACTCATCAGATTGGTAATGAAATGGATCATATGAGAGGAAGATAAGAAGAAGACCACAAAGATTACCAAGACCATAGAAAAACTGTCTTTGCTAAATTAAGTAATCAAGCATCAAGTAGAAAGGGAGTTGGTATGGGACATGTTGAAAAGATGAAGAAGAAAACACTCATCACATTGGTACTGAAATGGATCATGTGAGAGGAAGATAAGAAGAAGACCACAAAGGTTACCAAGGCCATAGAAAAACTGTCTTTCCAAAATGAAGTCATCAAGCCTTAAGTAAAAAGGGAGTTGGTATGGGACATGTTGAAAAGATAAACAAGAAAATCATATGAGAGGAAGATAAGAAGAAGAATGCCATGGCTATTGAAAATCTGTCTTTGCAAAATCAAGTCATCAAGCATTAACTAAGAAAGGATTTGGTATACGGCATGTTGAAAATACAGTTTAACTTCTTTAATCCGAACGTGCCCCAATCTAAATCTCCAGTAATCCGAACAGTGAAAACTCGAAGCCATAATCCGAACAGCTAGGAAATCCTTTGGTTTCATGTTTTCTAAGAACTGCTCTCTTAAAGCTGCTTCTCCTGATTTGGAGATTTGGAGAATTAGAGATTAAAGAAATCCTTCAAATTAAATCCTTTGGTTTCTTGTTTTCTAAGAACCGCTGTATTTAAGCTGCTTTTCCTGATTTGGAGATTTGGGGAATTACAGACTAAAGAAGGAGAATAAAGTGACGTACATTGTTAAAAATATGAAGAAAAATTAATATTTAAAATAATTGCACGATCAGAAGCAGCAGATCAAGGTAATGAGAAAAGCTTGTGCGTATTAAAATTCCACAAGAAAAGTTGAAAACGCTTGAATATACTTTTTGAACATTTTACTAATTTTTCTCACGCCACTAGGAGAAGTGATCATGTGATCGACGAAAACCAACGACAAGGATCCACAAATACCCATTTCTCTGAATCAACCAAAGCAGGAAAATTAACTTTGCTGTTCGTTGTTCGTTAGCACGTTGATCATTCAGTCAGTTATTTTTATTCAAAAATAGGTAATCTCCTCTTACCAATTAATTTACGAATTTCAATATTCCCAAAATGAAGAATTCTTTATGAAGAATTAACTGTAGAAAACCACCTCGTTCTCTCGTTTATCGATTAATTAATGTGTTTCCTTTTAGAAGTAGTCTCTATTCTAAATTGCAATAATAATTGCATCGTAAAAACGACCTTATATACACTTCAACTCTCTTTCCCTTCCACAAAGAAGTGATACATGACAATGTCAAGAAGAAATTACTAAAGTTTTTCCAAGCCTAATCCTCGAGAGATAAAATATTCGCATATAAAGACCAATTAGGTTTAAACAATACGAATAAATCCATGTTAAGCATGGGTATCATAAAGAAACAGAAACAGAGAAGTGATACATGACAAGATCAAGAAGAAATTATTAAAATTTTTCCAAGTCTAATCCTGGAGAGATAAAATATTCGCATATAAAGACCAATTAGGTTTAAACAATAATAATAAATCCATGTTAAGCACGAGTATCATGAACAAACGTTTTGACTACTCTCTTTATTTCAGTTTCTCTTACAAATATGAAGTTTTTGAGATGGCAAAATGTTTCAGTTCCGGAAAAATTACTTCAGAAAATGCTTGTATAAGCAATTGTCGAATTTTCAATACCACTACAGAACTGAGATGACATAAACAGCTATTTCACAAGAACTTGATCTTCTTAGTATTGATCAGTTGGAATAACAATCTAAAAATGATTTTTTTTGATAATTATCCTCAATGTCTTCTGCCCTAGAGATACAGAGAGTAATCAAGAAACCATGCCGAATATGATAATCCGAACATTTCGAAAATCCGAGTCAACCAGTGCAATTATCAGTTCGGATAAGATGTCCTACTGTATAAGCAACTTCACCTTCCTCCCTTTCTGTACATATTTTATTGTTCTTGCAAATCGATGATTTGACTTTATTTTAGAAAAAATCAAAACGCGATAAGCAAAGGAATTACAGAAAGACAGTTACCATGGATATGGATTAAAATTAAAGAGTTTAAGTTTCTCGTCATTTAATCTTGGCAGACGGCACGGAACTCCGCGGTTTTGCATTATGTATAGTAGCCTGCATTTTATGAGGTCGCAGTTTCTCGTTTAAATTGTATTATAAAGTACGACTTCATAAAATAAAATGCCCGCTAATATCTAGTCTCCGTTTGTTCAGGGTCATGTCGCATTATATATTTTAGACACAAGTAATTCTCGGAATGTAATTTCATTGGTTATATTTTCCGTATGTCTTTAATATCATTGTGCTTCCATCCTGTCCTACATAAATACTTAAATTGTATAAATAATTGACCTCATAGAATCAACCGTTGAAGAAAAATGATTGGTAAACTGCCTTGTGGGTAAAGTAAACCGGTGACGGCCATACATGTGAAACATTTTTGGCGTAATTAATGTTTTGAGAACAACAGTAAGCGCCAGCTTACCTAGATAAGTGAGAACGGAAACGAAATATGTGTCGCACGAAAAGTGTTGAAGGTAATTGTTAGTCAAAGGAAAGGCATTAAAAGAATCCTGACTGGAGCGTAATTATTTTAATCGATTCGTTTAAATGTGGGATTTATTATTATTGAGGCAGAACTAAGGAGGCTAACGAGCTACTTGTTTCGCTATTAAGTAAGTGAGCGAATTGTAAAAGACGAAATCTCAAATCTACGTAGATCCCGTTACAGTCCAGTTGTGTTTATCGATACAACGCCGTATTGTCCTCGCGCTCTCGGAACGCTATCACGTGACCGCATCACTACCGGTGGCTTTGTGTGACACATTGTGACTTCTGAACGAGCCTGCGCCATTAATTCGCCTCATACCATAGGTGGCGTTTCACGGACGGCATTCTTATGTTAATGAAAATTAAGCTCCGAACGGCGGACGATTGTTAAAATCCGAACAAATCTTTACAGGAGATACATTCCCTTATCAGATAGATATCTTTCCTATCTGTCCTTTATGGGTATATATGCATGACGTTAATAGTTTACGTTTGCGTAACGGTGTTTGCGGAAACAATGCTCGCATTACACAGCGAAAAATATCGCAGCAGCCTTAATCGCTTTTAAATCGAAACTGGAATAGCTCAAGTTTTCAGCATTGAAATTGCCATTATTAAAATAATTGTCGTTTATGTAACGGGTGCACATTGTGAGGTTAGATTAAGCATTTCGTGATAGAGCTTCTGAATCTCCTGAGAACTTACATACTACTTCCTTTTGTATCTATTAACCAAAGAAAAATCCTTCCTTCCAAATAGCACAACAAGCATAGGACAAGATAGGAACGAATCTTATTAATTAAAGATCATTTATAATAAGCGAGGAGGTTATGTGGTTTTAAATCTGAACGGTCTAGTGGTACAGGATCGACTTCTAACTGGGCGTAAGTTCGAATCACTCTCGAGTTAATTCTCACTGGTGGTCGGTATTCACTTCGGTGTTGTGGAGAGAAAAATCAAATTACTTTCCCTTCAAGCGCGAAGAGGTTTGAAAGTAACAGAGCCACGTAAGAGTTTATACACACGAAAAATGTGGTCTCGACAAGTCTATACGACCACATATCAAAAAATCATAATAATAAACTAAATGACGTCCTGGGTATTATACGCGAATGGATTGTGCAAGGTCCTCTCTTTATCTAATTAAGATTTTTATTAAGGAATGTGCTGCTTCCATTTCAAAACGTTACCTTTGAAACCATCCCTCTCAAATTTTATTTCACTAATTCAAAACAAACAGCCCTTCTTAATTCGTCTTATTTGATACATCGCGTCCTCGACACGACACGTAAAAATTGATCCGCGGTGACAGGAAGAAAATAAAGATAAAATATGCAGCGCAAATTTACAAGCGCAACTCGAGGAAAACTGTGTGCCGGTATAGATAAACAATTGCCGGAAAATATCTGGAGTCGAGATACACTTACAGTCCTTACAGTCGCTAGGTTCGGAATGGAAAAGCGCGATGCAGTGGAATCGGAATCGTTCATGTGGAAATTGAGTTACTGCTAATAGGTCATATTATTTATTGCAGTAAACACGGTGGATGCAATTTAACAATGTGCTAGCTTTTTTGAGGGTAAATCGGTTTTCCGATTTTTACACGCGTTTTGTTTTGTTTTTGTTTTTCACGACAGCCTCATCGTTTAAGTTTCAAATTTATTGCGCTATTTACTTCATAAGTACGCAGAGAAAGAACTACAGTGTAAAGGATTAGATTTATTTAGATTCATAATGACCATGACCGCTTGGTACATTGATACATACATCCTTGATGATATTGTAAAGTCGTTTTCTACTTTTGGATTTACATAAAACTTGACACGCGTATTTTTAGGTTTTATTGACAAAATCGTTTAGTTAGCATTTCACAAGTACGGTCACCGACATGGGCTTCGTTTGTCTAGCATGAATTGCCGACGTCTGCTAGGCTCTCAAATCAAAGTTCTTTACGGTCAATGGAACTTACGCACAAGTAACGTTTTACCAGAGGGAATTCTGTGCTGAAAAATGAAATCCAAGTTGTCTGAACTTACGTACAATACTGCACTAGCAGATCATATTTCATTCAGAACAATTACCGCGCTCGATCATTAAATGCTTTGACACGAGACGCGAGACTTCATCATCGTTTTCTGAATTTTTTATTCCTTGTTAATCTGTCTCAGTCTTCTTGGTTCTTCTTACTCGCAATCTTAATTTCCATCTTCCTCTACTCAGGGGAACATCCCCGTCCCACCTTCTGAATCCCAGGCTTTAGACTAGGGGTTCCCAATGGGGTCGATTTGATGATGGTGAAGATTTGAAAGCGGTCGAGGAACCTATCAACTCTGGGGTGTTATATAAATCTCTAGAAGTCCTTCAGGACGACGAAGTTATGCGTTCTAGCCTAGTGCAGGCCTGTCTGAATAATTTATTTTACAAAAAATTAAAAGATTTACAAATATTAAATAAATTTATGTTAAACATTGTACACTAACTCTATTTTTCCTCGACACGATACTGAGGCTGTCATCGAACACATAATTTAATTAAATAAACTCGAATAATAAAAGAAGAAGAAAAAGGCGATCAATCCTGTAAAACAAAAACAAACGACGATCGTCGATGAAGAAAGGACGAAAATTAAAATGTGTAAAACTAACAATAAATCAAATCAACAAACTCAACAAACAGTAATTTAATCTGTAAATATTAAAGAGAAAGAAGAAATAATTAATTATAAAATAAAATAAAATAAACGCGATCAATGGGCAAATCGAGTAAATGAAAGAAAAAACAACAGGAAAAGTCAATAGATTTATAATAAAAAAATAATATCATCGTGTTAAATGAAAGAGAAAGCAAAAAACAAACAAAAGATAATCAATTAATGGGCGAAAATAAAAATTACACGCAACGAACAATAGATACGTTAATACTTTGATTTAAAAATGGACGAATCATAAATAAAAATTTAATTTCCAAACTCGATCGAAAGGATTAACATAAAAATAAAAATAAAATAAACGAAAACAAAAGGCGATCAATTTTTAATTAATAACTAAAATCGTGTCGAATAAAGGATAAACTGAGAGTTAAAAAAAATAAGAAGAAATTAAACGAAATCGCATAAAAGAAAAAACAAATATTAGGTCGTAAAATTTGAATTAACAAGTCAAATAATGATTAAAAATAACTGTCGGTGAACGATCGGTGATAAAGATAAGACGAAAGTCAAAATTCTTTAACACTTACATCATACAATGCGAATCGTGAGCTTTAAATAAAAGCAATCATTTAATTTCAAAATTTAAAGTAATTTAAATTTAAAATAAAGTTAAATTGAATCAAGTAAAGACAAAATACGATGGGTTTATAATTTCAAAAAAAAAAAAAATACTCCTAAGATATATCAACCATACTGTTTTGAGAATATTAATAAAATTTGAAAGGGGGTTGATGGACATTTTTATTTTATTGTAAGGGGTCGATGCTAAAAATAAGCTGAGGATTACCAATTTTTTTTTTGGCATCGACCTTCTTCACAATCATACTTTCCATCTTCCTCTGGACTGTCCTCTATTTAGAATGTTGTCAAATCCAGGGTTTCTTCAAAGTTGTTTATCTCCCATTTTTCTCCACTTTTCCTATTTCTCATCCCCTTGAATACTTCTCCTTCACCTACTTCCCACTTTTCTTTTCCACTGTCTTCGTTCAGTACAATTTTCATCATCAACTACTATCACAGATAACTATTGGATGATTGATGATTACTTCAGAGATTTTTATCTTTCTTCTTATTTTATGCTCCAACTTCCGTTCACTACAGTACTTCCTTTTCCTCAGGTGTCCAAATATTGACCTTGAATGTTGAAAACCGGCTTTTTCGCTGCGTCCGCCTTCTTTCTGTTTCTGACTGTGAGAAAACATTGCTCGCTGTTGGTCATGAGATGCAATCCAAGGCCCTCTTCCAATATTAAGCAGGTAATCTTCATTTCTTAAATATCTCTGTGCATCTGATTTTCGTCTAAAATTTATTTAGACCTCCTTTGAATTTCTCAGCCCATCCATTGTCTGTTGCCTTTGCTCAAAGTCTTCTGTTCCATCTTCATTTTGATATTCCTCTGCTCAGAGCTTTGACTATTGGATAGCGAACCACCTCTGGGCGATTACTTTTATTCCTTTTTAATCGTTCCTAACTTCTGATTCTCGTCTTTGTCCACAGTCTTCTTTTCTACCTTCCTCTGGGCTCCTTTCCACTTAGAATTTCGGTTATTCGACGGTCAACTATCTCTGAGTCTCTTCAACATTGTTTATTTTTCAGTTTTCTTCACTGTTCTATTCCTCATCCTCATGAATATGTCTCTTAACACTTTTCTTTTCCAGCGTTTCCTTTTCCCTTCAGCTTGTTTTTTCATCATTCACTTCCACAGGTAATAACTATTGGATGATTGATGAGTACTTTAGAGATGCTTCTCATTTTATGTTCCAATTCCCTTTCAGTTTTCATTGTTTTCTTCTCTCGAAATATTTTGACATTCAGTGTCAAGTACAAGGTTTTCACTACGTCCACCTTCTTCCTTCTTCTGACTATGAGAAAATATTGTTGGTTGTTGGTCATGAGTTGCAATCCAAGGTCCTCTTCCAATGCTGTGTAGGCAATCTTCATTTCGTTTCATTCAATCAACTTCAACCCTTGGATTTCTGCATTTGTTTTGCTTATTGGTGACTTTGACGTTTTTGGGAAGTTTCAGTTGAAGACAAGGAGTCTGATAGAACGTGAGGGTTCAGCAAGAGAGATTTTGGCTAAGAAGAGATCGAAGCAGAGATGATTAATCAGGAATAAAAGGAAGAGAAAAGATTTGCAAGGGAAATAGAAGAGGACTTTTGTTTCCCTTTTTTTGAAAATGCTCTTCAATTTCATTTATTTGGAAAGTGACTCAAGGCACAAGTAAAGTAAACCACGTTTTCTTCATTCTTAATTAACGGTGACACTGTGGTCCCTTTATGGTGGTCATTCTTAAATAATTGGATGCTCCTGCGCTGCTTTGATCAGGAGTCATCCTCTTCCAGTGGCATTGAAGCTTTTTCTCTTGCATCTCTCTTTCTTGTTCTGTCATATTTTTTAAATCACCCTTGTGGTTTGTCTCGCTTTTGTTTTATCTGTATTCAAACGTGGGGGTGGTGGCATAAGGTACAGAATGTTGTTTATCACCACGTGTTAATCATTTTTAGTTGGCAGTGGTGTCATGATGGGATTAAACGAAGGAAGGTGTTGGTGTGAGACGACCATAATCTCCTCTTATAAGCAACTAACTATGCAGACAAATGCTGTGATCGCGACACTATCGGGGTGATTTAAATTACACGACAATGCAATAGCTTTACGCTCGGCCGCCGCCTCTAGAATTTAGTTATTGATAAATAGGTTTTATCCTTCTTCCGACATTTGTTTTGTCGCCTGGGGAGTGAGAACCGATACAAAGCTTTTTGTAGGCGTTCCATTGCAAACTGATATCGGACTAATTGTACACTATTATTGCCTACCTGTATCATTATCTACGCCTGACTACCACTTTCATTTTTAATAAATTTTCCGGAAAATGCGAGGGGCGTGTATTTGTTTAAATATAATAATATATTTCAGGCTGCGTCTTTAAATTGATCATCGATTTCACTATCATTGAAGGAATTCTCCAATCGTAAATTAAATTATTAAATGCGGAATTAATTTAAATTATACTCGCCATTATTATTTTTTTTTTCTTTTATGTAATTCTTATCTGAAATCTCAATAATCGTAATACTCGATGACAGCTTTTTCTTTGTATATAAATTATTACACCTTTTTCCTTCCTAATAAGTATCATAGATATTCATGAGTGTTGTTGTTTAAGTGCGAGTATCTCCTGTCTGGATCAGATTCAGAATTGTTTGTGTACACAGACGAATTAATAAATAATTTACATTCGTACACGAACACATGTAATTGGAAAATAATTACGAGATCATCAGTGTTGGTCAGGTAGGTTAAGCATATTAAATTAGCTGAGTTATCTGCTACAAGAATGTAATGGCAATGCAACAGAAATAATTATAATTAATTCTAGTTTACGTCCGACGTGTACAGCAAGGCTTTAGTGTGAGGTCTCGTTAATAAATAAAATTAATCCGCGCAATCACATGGGTTTTTTCTCGTATTATCCAAGTTATAGCTGCGTAATCATAATTAATAACACTTTTAAAACGAACTATGACATCTTTTAAGTCGTTAAGTATTCCTCGGTACAATAATTTTATCTAATCGGCAGGCACTTAATTTACGTCGCCGAGAACTAGAACATACATACGTACAGCTAGCAGAAATCACATTTTACGAGGATGTTTTCTCGTCATAAAATAATTTAGAGGATAATGCACGTAAGTCACTGCCGCTTTATTTCTTTACGCATAAATTTCACGAGCACAGCAACATATTGGCCATTATACATACATTCAAACATTCAGTTTATTTACGTGCGACTAAACTTATCTAGATCGGCTATAGAATTTTCAATTTGAGATGAATGCGATAAGCTTTAAAGGTTCACCATTGAGAATCGTCTTTGAAAATATAAAATACCTTTGAAATACAATTTTATAGCTCGCTCCATGCGCGGAGGATAATAATAAATCACCTATGTGCAATGCCAGCAAAGATGTTTGTTAAGATTCAAAAATCTACTCTTTCATATTCTGCATGCACATATTTAATAAAATATATTATATTCCATCTCATTACTACTCTTTTTTGCTGTCCTTTACGTACCATTTTATTATATTTGCATGAAATAAGTGCAGAAATTTAAGCCTGTAATACAACACCATAAATGGGAACGCTTGAACTTACACGTCCTTAACAAAAATTTTACACATTTCGAGAAAATAGCCAGTTGAAAATTGGGCAAGAAATAATCGCACGTCTATGTCTTTGACGTAGGTCAAGAAAAGGAAACTTTATTGGAACAAAAAACAGAAGCGAAATCGAGCAGTCGAGAGGCCAATAAAAGCGTTGTTTTTAACGTCGCAGTAAGTCATATTACAGCTGAGCTGAAAGAATTTGCTTCATATTTTCTGAACATGACACACAATTTATTGCTCCGGATTCTTTGGGATCAACAGTTTAGTTTGTGAAAGGTGATTAAACGAGTTAAAGCTAAATATGGTTACTATCTACATGGTATTATTGCTTATTAAAATGCCGCAATTCACGAACGGCGCGAGAGCAGCATTTCAGAGGAGTGTATGTCTTTAGAATTGTTAATCTGTTGGAAACACAACAATTATTCCACTTTACAATGTCCACATCTTCTGATACGTGACAATAAAGCATTATTATTATTATTATTATTATTACGAACCGTTCCTTTTCCGAGCTTCTCGTTCTTTAACGCTGTTAGTTTAACTGTCTACATGTACTATAATGCCCCATTAAAACAATATGATTGCCGCCGTAGGTTTGCATGCAAGAGTATCGTTTTTATTGAGCACGTTACGACGAATGATTAAAAAAGATCATGAAAAAAAAATTGTTTACAGTGAAATTAAGATAAAAACGTGTTAGTTTCACATTCCAGTCTTTGTGTTTTTGATTTAAATAGAATGGCACCAATTTTATTTACCTAATGCATTTCTCTAAATAATAAAATTTGAATCCCGTTTTCCGTGATTTAAAAATATAGAGCTATCGTAACTGCGTGTTTCTATTATACCACGTGATGCATCTTGCTTCTGTTAAATGAATCGGCGGAGCCCTTGTAAGGGTTTGAAAACTTCATTCAGTACGTAGATATGCAATAAATTAAAGCGTAAACACAAGTACAAGGTCACAATAGTACCTCGCTGTCGAAATTCGTGGAATTTTGGAATGGAGACGCAACGGCACCAGATGCAGATGAGGAACGATACAATACGGTGAATTATACAATCGCTTGGGGATTTTCCGCATGTAAACAAATGCCATCGCTTGGTGATTTTCCACGCGTAAAGAAATGAAATCGGATGTTGTCTCCCAGTAAGGGGAAAGGCTTTAAGAATGGGCTAAAAAGAATGCAAAGCGATGTTGACTCCCAGTGTGATAAAAAAATTCTGGAGGAAAGGTTTTAAGAATGGGCGGCAAGACACGAGGCTTTAAGAACGGGCTGCAAGACACGAAATGGTCTCTTCTTCCGGAGAAGTTCAGAGTTCCTGACCTGTCTGTCTGTTTACGCGCACCATTTACCTCAGTTTGCAATTAATTTTCGCAAATGAAGAAACGACTTTTCACGCTATGGATTTTTTTTGGTTAGTTTTGTTAATCAGTTAAATCGCAACCAAATTTTTATTATCTTAATTTAAAATTCAGTTTTTCAAAAAAGATTCCATCTAGCTTTGGTGAGTTATAACAAAATTAATTAATGCACATAAAGGAAAAGCTATTATCTAACAAATGCTTCTTTTATTTTCTACTTATTCTTCGCCCATTTTCTATTTACTGCTGTATTTTGTGTTGCGGTTTTTGTTGGAAAACCGCTTTTGAAGAGTCATCCTGTATATATGCAAATTATCCTTTATCCCTCGCGCATTCTCTGTTCATTTTTTCAATTAAACCGACGCCGTTGACATCTAATGTAATTGCTTTATTGCATGTCTGCGGTATGAACATCAAAGAAATGTCGGGAATATCAATTTGACGTTTATGAGCATGATTTACGACTTCATTCATTTGTACACGCAAGGTTGCTTTGTTGCAAACATAAGCCCGCACCGACTTCGTGATCCACTTGCCGCCTATTGTTGATTTGACTAAAGGGGCGTGCCTTTTTTTAAATGTACGTATGGTTCTGCGTGTTTGTACGATCAAAGGTTACCGCTGAGACGTAAATGTCAATCACCCAGGGTTTTGTTTACACAGTTTGGGCGTTTATTTTCTCTTGAGTACCCAACTGCAGAATACTTGAAATCCGCCACGCCTACACGTGTCCTAATTTTATTGTTACAGCCGCTTAGGCAAATTACAATTTTCTGTATGACGAAGAGTTTAAATTGCGTTTACATTTGACCTTTTTGAGTCCATTGGTCTTCGCTGCTCTCAGCTTTGGTTCAGTAGGCTCTTGATGTTGTCGCGATGATTTCGATTCGTGCCAACCCTTCCTTACATCAACAGGGGTACGGCCAGTTTTGGCTTTATTAACCTGCGACGCGCCTGGAGCGAGTCAGTCGTCTTATGGTCGCTTAACGCCAGTAATGTGGCTGACATTTAGTAAAATTTTAAATACGAAAAACTAGTGACGGATCTCCATTCCTTAGATTTATTTTATTGTGTCATATTTGTTAACATTTTTGATATCACCATTACAGTTTGAATACCGCCCAAAGTTTTTAAGTTGCGTACACACCCTTCAGGTGTTAAGGTAACTACATATTTTGCCGATGTCTATAACTTGTGTTGTTATTAAAGTTTTTTTTTCCTTTGATCCTATCATGACGCTCATTTCATTTCGCGTTTAATTAACACCCACGCTCGTCACGACTGAAGCTACTGGCTGTGCTGCAATTTAATTTCCTCAGAAAAATTTTGTTTCCACTCAGAGCGCTACTAACAAAGAAAATGAAAATTGAGATCCAACTTTGTACGGATTGTTTAAAGAATTGGGGACAAAAGGGGGACGAAACGTGGGTTATTTCGTTTTCTGACTTGGCTGAGCTTAATTATCGTTGTTTTTGCTCTTCTTTCACCTTTTCAACCCCCGTTCACACGTTTTACACCTACTGTGCTGAACTGAATGGGTCTTTTCATCTCTTATTGCCTTTAACTGTTGATTAATAAAAAATAAATAATTATCTCCATAATTTTGATAATGGGAATAAAAGTTATTGAGAGATGAAAATACCGGCCCTAAAAATTTATTTACATAAAAAAAGAGCTAAAACCAGATAATTCCACAGTAAATTTAACTTTATTCGTTTATAATAATAGTTGGTACTAAAGGCATTCCCATTGAACGTTTACACTTCAACCTCGATGTTATCTTATTGAATAACTTCCTGATAGGGCCTAAGTGTTCTATTCTACTCTAAACCCCTTTCTTCAGGCGAATGGATGCCACGTTGCATGCAAATTAATTTCCGCAAGAAATTTGTTAACAAATCAAGTTATTTATTTTCTTTCTTTCATTGTATCAATTTTATTTAATCGATCGTGAGATTTCCTCGTTGTTCTCTTTAATAAAACCGAGCAGATGTCCAAAGACGTTTTGCAACTCTTGAAAAGATCTCCTCGCACTATCGGTAATGACGTATTTGTTCCAGAAAGTTAATAAAAGAGGTCAGTCAGTCTCCTCCACCCTGAATTTAATACCGGCTCGTCTCTTGTTACATTCTCAGAATGTTCGATACTTCTTGCAACTTGTTCTGCTTGGTCGATTTTAATTATTCGTATCTCTTGAAAACTATGTGTTCGCGCTGTTCACTCTTAAATAATTGCGTTTCGTATTAATTGCCTCGGTAAAATAGCGTTTAATTGAATTTCTCTAAATTGCGAAATATACAGGGTGAGGAATAAAAAAGCGAAATTCTTTACTGGAGTGACGAAGAAAAGCAAAAGTTGCAATTATTTAAGTCATACTGATCGCTGTTGTAAAGAGAGAATTATTTTTGATCCCAACTTGATTCAAAGATTCCTTCTGTTTACCTTGGCCTGTCATGATGAGAAAATGAAAAATGAAAATAATTTTACAGTCAACTGCGGTTCTTTTTTCATTTAAATAAAAACGTGCTCTTAAGTCTGTTTATTGTGCTTGCAGTAATTTTAGAAGAGTAAGAACCGGATCTGACGTCAAAACTTATTAATTTTGTTTGAAGTCTTCTGCCACACCGAAATTGTGTAAAATCAATGAATGGGTAATTGAATCTCGACTTTAACGGATGCGTTTTTAATTCGGCGCGGAAAAACGAGTATTTCGTCGCGATATTTGGAACAGGTTACGGTAGTTTCTGAATATGTGTTAGGCCAGCTTCATTAAAAAAAAAGAAAAAAACTGCACCTAATAACAGGCCCATTAATTTCCCACCAAAGTAAGTAATGGTAGGAATTTATTCTCGATGTTTCTTTCAGCACGGAACCCAATTGGTTTTAAGTTGAATTAAGGTTTTGCTTTTAGTAACACCTACCGGGAGAAATGATTAATTTTATTTAATTTTTTTGGGGGGACGAGTAATTTACTTTATTTTAATCAAAAATTATTTTCTTTTTCCCACGATGCAAAGTTGGTTATTGCTCTTGAAGTTGTAATAGATGGCAATATTGTCAACTGCAAGGTTTCTTCAACATTGTTTGTTTTCCATTTTTCTGCCCTATTCCTATTCCTTACCATCATGAATACTTCTCCTCTCTTCTTCTCCGGTACTTCCTTTTTCCTTCAGTACACTTTTCATCAACAACTTCCGCAGATAACTATTGGATGATTGGTGATTACTTCAGATATTTTTATCTTTCGTCTTATTTTATGTTCCAATTTCCCTTCACTACATTGCTTCCTTTCCCTCAGGTGTCCTGTGTTGACATTCAGCGTCGAATACAGGTTTTTCGCTGCGTCCAGCTTCTCTCTTCTTCTAACTGTGCGTTGTTGGTCATGAGATGCAATCGAAAGCCCTCTTCAAATATTAATCAGGTAATCTTCATTTCTTAAATATCTCTGTGCATCTGATTTTAGACCTAATTTATTTAGACCTCCTTTGAATTTCTCAGCCCATCCATTGTCTATTGCCTTTGCTCAAAGTCTTCTGTTCCATCTTCATTTTGATATTCCTCTGCTCAGAGCTTTGACTATTTCACTATTTGGCCACCTCTGGGCGATTACTTTTATTCCTTTTGAATCGTTCCTAACTTCTGGTTCCCGTCTTTGTCCGCAGTCTTCTTTTCTACCTTCCTCTGGGCTTCTTTCCACTTAGAATTTCGGTTATTCGATGGTCAACTATCTCTGAGTCTCTTCAACATTGTTTATTTTTCAGTTTTCTTCGCTGTTCTATTCCTCATTCCCATGAACACTTCTCATAACACTTTTCTTTCCAGCGTTTACTTTTGCCTTCAGCTTGCTTTTTCATCATTCACTTCCACAGGTAATAACTATTGGATGATTGATGATTACTTTAGAGATGCTTCTCATTTTATGTTCCAATTCCCTTTCACTTTTCATTGTTTTCTTCCCTCGAAATATTTTGACATTCAGAGTCAAGTACAAGGTTTTCGCTACGTCCACCTTCTTCCTTCTTCTGACTGTGACAAAACATTGTTGGTTGTTGGTTATGAGTTGCAATCCAAGGTCCTCTTCCAATGCTACGTAGACAATCTTCATTTCGTTTCATTCAATCAACTTCAACCCTTGGATTTCTGCGTTTGTTTTGCTTGTTGGTTTCTTTGACGTTTATGGGAAGTTTCAGTTGAAGACAAGGAGTCTGATAGAACGTGAGGGTTCAGTAAGAGAGGTTTTGGCTAAGAAGAGGTCGAAGAAGAGATGATTAATCAGGAATAAAAGGAAGAGAAAAGATTTGCAGGGGAAATAGAATAGGACTTTTGTTTCCCTTTTTTGAAAATGCCCTTCAATTTCATTTATTTGGAAAGTGACTCAAGACACAAGTAAACTAAATCACGTTTTCTTCATTCTTGATTAACAGTGACATTGTGGTCATTTTTAAATAATTGGATGTTCCTGCGTTGCATTGATCAGAGGAGTCTTCCTCTTCCAGTGGCATTGAACCTTTTTCTCTTACATCTCTCTTTCTTCTTCTGTCATTTTTTTTAATCACCCCTGTGATTTGGCTCACTTTTGTTTTATTTGTATTCAAACCTGGGGGCACATGGTTTAGATACAGATCACGTGTTAATAATTTTTATTTAAAAATGAATCATCGTACATGTGTTTATTGTTCTTCAAATTTTTTTCCCTTTTTCATGCGCTGGAATAAATTTTCGAAGCACTTTCTCCACTTCGAATGAGGTACTTCCAAAACGTGCATTTCGAACGCATCAACCAGGCGTCGAAAAACGTTGTGCCTCGTAATTTATTTTTGATTTGCGGGAATAAAAAGAAGTCATTGGGTGCTGTACGGCTTTGATGACCCATCAATTCGACTTTTTCACTTCTCAAAAAGTCTCTTGTTTGAGCCGATGTGTGAGAGCTCGCATTGTCCTGGTGGAGAATGATGCATCTTTTTGTCAAACAAATGGTTGTGTACCATTCAGAATTGACCGTCGGACATTGCTGACACTGATGGTACAGTTGCCACAAGTCCGGTTTTTCTGAAAAAAAAACAGGCGACCATTTGCTTCGAAGTCCTTAACTTTTGTTGGATTTGGCTCATCTTGAAAGACCCATAGGGTCGGCTGCTGTTTACTTTCGGGCTCATACGCATAGATCCACGATTCGTCACCTGTTACGATATCATAGATGTGTTGTGACGCAACGCAATCGTATTTCTTAAGCATTTCTTTCGAGCAGTCGACACGAGCCTTTTTTTGGCGGGCGATTATTAAATTATGTGCGATCCAACGCGAACAAACTTTTTTGACTGCCAAATGTTCATGCAATATTGAATATATGCTCGTCCCACCAATGCCGAAGGATGTGTGAATCTCACGATAAGTCATATGGCGACCTTGCAATGTCAGTTCACGCGCAGCATCAATGTTTTCTGGAAGAACAACCGATTTTGGACGACCTTTACGAAATTCATCACGATTGAATCTGGTATACCATTGATATATAGTGGTTTTTGATAGTGTTTCATCGCCAGAAGTCGAATTAAGTTCATCGATGCACTGTTGTTGAGATAATCCACGGCGAAAGTTGTAGAAAATTGCATTTCTTGGCCGACATCAATTCTTCATGTCATTGTAAAGAACAACAAATGGCCAAAGGACATCAAAACATACTGAGTAAGTGTATTGACAAAAAGTCGAACTTTACGTTAGGAACATCGGTTGTCAGATGGCAGCACCTGGATCGTCCATTCCCGAAATATAAGAGGCAACCCTCGTAGTGGTGTTATGAAGAGATAAGACAAAGGAAAGTGTTGGTGTGACATAACGATGTCTCCACCATTTTGATTCCCAATCTTAGAGAGGGTAAAAAAATTATGGAAGGCACCATTACAACATCTCATTACAGCAGAATCTTCAAGCATTCTGTGTTTTAGTTTTAATTAGGAACTCGCCAACGGAAAAATTCACTTTAGGTTGCTTTTCCTGCTTGGAAGATTAGGTTTTTGGGGATTGGTGCTATTGGTTATCATTGATCGCCTGATTAATGATAACCAATAAGCTCCGCCATGTGAACGATGAAAGCCAATGATAGCAATCCATAAATAGCCAATTCTCCGAATCTCCAAAGCAGGAAAAGCAGCTTTACACTTCGAAGTGTATACAATGCCAACTGTCATTATTATTGCCTCAAACGAGAAGACAATCTGAGCCACTGCAGAAGTTTATTTTAGATTTCCTTTTGAAGCATCATCATCAGCTGATGCATTGAAGCTTTATTTTTCTGTTCGTTTTACTATTTAGGTGCACATAAAAAGTGCAGAACAATAATGCTTATGATTTAAACAATACGTTTCAAACGAGCTGCTGACGTCCAGTATATAAATCCTTTCAACGTCAGTTGTTTGAGTCTCTTCGGGCTCCAGGCGGTTCAGATAATGGAGTTTAGAATCTCGCATACAATTATAATGGTGGAAAAAATGATAGTTACACTCGATATGATTTTTCACGTAACATAAATAGTTTAACTGTACTGCAGGAACTAATTCCGCGTTAAATTTTTAAATTACCTCTTGCAGCGAACTGATTGTGTAAAAGTGAGTAAGAGGGAACATGTTTCTTCTGAACGAGTCAGTCTCGGAGAGCAATTTCCTACGCCACACATGTTGACAGACAGACAGTTTACCGTGGCTTCGTTTAGAAAACGAAACAGTGAATATTGAATTTGCAGATTTGTTATACTATGAATTTTTGTTATTTATTTTTTTATAAACATCCTTGTTTTATTAGAATCATATATTAACAGTAACTACTCGCTCCTGAGTGGGACGTATTACATCCTTCCTGGGAGTGAGTGTGTTTGCTAAAAAGTTAATTTATCCTAGCCGTGTTGCCTGTCACAATTCAGTGTCTCATTATTCAATATAGTGTATGCTGTTAACTGTGAGAGTATTTAACGATTTGGTTTATACTTAGAAGGATGTTATGAAACGTGCAGGATGCCACTAAATTCAAGTCAAGCTGAACAAGTTAATAATAGATTGCTGCATATTAATTGAATGCGTTTTAAATTACACACACACGCACACACACACACACATGTCCTTTGGGTATGGTACACTACCATATTATGAGATTGCGAGATAGTTAAAAAAAAAAGGTTTTCTGTTTTGGTTGTTTTAATTAAACGCAGTCCCCCCCTCATCTCATTAATTTTCGTGTAATTATATTAAATTTGTATCTTCTGTGATACTGAGCCAGCTCATTTACACTTGCAACAAGAATTTCGTAATAACTCGGCGATGTACAAGCCGGTGGCCGAAACAAGCTGCTCGTCCAAGTTGAGCAAGCAGTCATGATTACAATGCGGATAGTTGGTACAAATGCAACGACTAGAATTATATAACATACTACAAACCGATTCAATGCGACGTCAAGAGAATGGAATATTACAACTCACGATGTCGAAAATGACAGGTATTGCAGAATCGAGCTTTTGAAGACATGCTTCAAATACCCATTACACTTGCTTGCTCCTAAATCCCTTTTTTCGTCAAGATATAAAGACGAGATGAATGTCATTAATTTTATTTCACTCACTATACATGTATTTATGTAGTTAATTACTAAGTACAAAGTTTTTTTGATCTCAAACCGGACAGAAAAATGAAGGGAACACACTCAACGTTTCGCTATAGATTTATAGCTTCATCGGACAAGAACAATCTTCAATTGTAGTTAATTACGTTTACACTTAGCATGAATTTCTGTGCAGGACATGTTTTTTTTTTTTTGAAGTAACGCTTTTCCTGCAACGTATTCTGGGTTATCAGCAGCTCATTTCGTTCTATTTCACACGTTAATCCTCGACATGAATTTAGATAAGCAATTAAAAAAAGTTAGGGACTTTTGAATTAACCCAATTCTCCGAACAAAGAGTCTTCCTCTCGAAAAAAAAAAAAAAGAGCACACGGAGAAGAATATAATTATCGCCGTGCAATTGCGATGGTACAAGACGAGCAGCAGTAAATTTTAAGCACCGTCGGAAATTTTTCCAGATAATCTAGGCGAGGAAACGTTGAACCGCGTATTGTGAATAAACGTAGAAGCGTACACTAAAATTACTTCCTATTAATTAACAAAGGAATGCGCTTTGATACTTGATTGTAGACGGCCTGAAAACCTGTAATTTGAAGAGAAAGAGTCTCTGGCCTTTTGTGATCGATACATATCAGATTTTTGAAATTGTTATCGGATCGAGAGTGCTCGAACTTTACCCATGCAATACTCGTACACAATACGCTTTGGCGTCAATTCGATTTTCAATCAAGTCCATCTAACTTATTTGACAATGCAAGCTTTATTATTATTATTATTATTGACGCGGAGATGCATTTCAGTTCTAATCAATTCAAATCACCGTTATTACTATTTATTTCAAAATGCAATGCAATTTCACTAGGACAATAAAATATTATGTTGATTAACTCTGTAGACATACTCGAATGTATGTTTGACGACATACTTGTAAACTTCATAATAAGAAACTAAAAACGCAGGGCCAAGGACAAATCCATCGATGAGTTTGACTATGTGAAAGCTTGAAAGCTTTAAATATCTCAGTGCATCTGATTTTCATCCAATCCAGACCGTCTTTAAATCTCTTATCCCATCCATTGTCTGTTGCCTTTGCTCAAAGTCTTCTTTTCTTGCTCTTCCTCTGCCCAGAGCTTTAACTATACTATTGGATAGCATTCACCTCTTGGTGATTACTTTTGTCCCCTTGTAATCGAGTTGTCTGTTTCCTTTGCTCAAAGTCTTCTTTTCTTGCTCTTCCTCTGCCCAGAGCTTTGACTATACCATTGGACAGCCATTCACCTCTGTGTGATTACTTTTGTCCCCTTGTAATCGGATTGTCTGTGGCCTTTGCTCAAAGTCTTCTTTTCTTGCTCTTCCTCTGCCCAGAGCTTTAACTATACTATTGGATAGCATTCACCTCTTGGTGATTACTTTTGTCCCCTTGTAATCGAGTTGTCTGTTTCCTTTGCTCAAAGTCTTCTTTTCTTGCTCTTCCTCTGCCCAGAGCTTTGACTATACCATTGGACAGCCATTCACCTCTGTGTGATTACTTTTGTCCCCTTGTAATCGGTCTGTTTGTGGCCTTTGCTCAAAGTCTTCTTTTCTTGCTCTTCCTCTGCCCAGAGCTTTGACTATTTGATAGCCAATCCCCTCTGGGTGATCAACTTTTGTCCCCTTGTCATCGTTCCAGACTTCTGATTCCCCTCTTTGTTCACAGTCTTCTTTTCTACCTTCCTCTGAACATTACTCTGCTTAAAATTTCGGTTATTCGAAGGTCAACTACCTCCGAGTCTCCTCTGCATTGTTATTTTTCATTGTTCTTCACTGTTCTAGTTCTCATCCCCATGAATACTTCTCTTAACACATTTCTTTTCCAGCGTTTCCTTTTGCCTTTAGTTCATTTTCCATCTTTCCCTTCCACAGATAACTATTGGAGGATTTTTGATTACTTTAGAGATTTTCTTCTTTGCTTCTTGTTTTAAGCTCCAATTCCCTTTCACTTTTCATTGCTTTCTTTCCTTCGGCTGTCCAAATATTGACATTAAGTGTTAAATATAGGGTTTTCACTGCGTCCACCTTCTTCCTTCTTCTGACTATGAGAATACATTGTTGGTTGTTGGTCATGAGTTGTAATCCAAGGTCCTCTTCCAATGTTATGCAAGCGATCTTCATTTCGTTTCGTTCATTCAACTTCAACCCTTGTATTTCTTTGTTTTTGTTTTGCTTGTTGATGACTTCGACGCTTATAGGAAGTTTTAGATGAAAGCAAAGAGTCCGATAGAGTCTGAAGGTTCAAAAAGAGAGGTTTTGGCCAAGAAGAGATCAAAACAGGGCCCATTCGCCAGTAATTAAAGGAAGAAAAGATTTGCAGAAAGTAAAAGAAGATTTTGGTTTCCCTTTTTAAAAAAAAAATCAGTTTTTTATGGCGTTCAATTTATTTATTTGAAAAGTGTCACAAGGCACAAGTAAACTAAACCACATTTTCTTCATTTTACGTTAGCACTGACAATTTGGTCTGTTTATTGTGGTCGTTCTTAAATTTCTGGATGCTCTGGTGTTTCTTTGATCATGAGTCTTCCTCTTGCAGTTTCATTGAATCTTTTTCTCTTGGGTCTCTCCTTCTTCTATCTCTTTGTTAAAATTAGCTCCACCCCCTGAGGTTTTGGTTAGTTTTGATTTATTTCTACTCAAACATGGAATGTAAAAGAAGCACCATTACATAAGCTTAGACATAATCAGCGCCTTGTTAGGGTTAATAATAACAAGAGTTACTATAGCAGGTCTACACCATATTACATCTGGTTCACTTTGTGCTGTGCTCCCTCTTTCCATTTAACCATCCCCATTATCTAGAGGAAGCAGCAGATTAGGAATCGAAAGGCTTTCCTTAAATTTAGAAAACTGGATCTTCACAACATTAGTGATCTGCCATTTAATTCTTGGAGAACTTCCATCAGAAGCAATGCTACGTTTCGCCGTTAATCTTCAAAGTTTAAAATGATTCAATCATTACTGAAGTCATGGAAGTCCCATTTCGTTCTGCAATACGTGGATTTTCCCGTACATATATTTACGATTCTAGGTGGATTTTCGTTAAAACCTCATGTATAAAAATGGTTTGGGTCGAGTGACCCAGCCGACCTTGGAGTTCGTATAACTTGGAAGCCTGGGTTCGAATCCCACCATGGCCTGTCCAATGATAGACCCAGCTTAATTTAAGCAAAAGTAAATGCCTGGAATGGTTAATGCCAAAGGCAGCGACGAGTAAAGACTGCGCAAAACAAAAAAAAAAGAGATAGACCTCCATATACCAGTGGTTTCCGTCATTAAAGGCCAAATCCCATATTTGGGAAATAGAGCTTGATCATCACAGACTTGAACGTGCTTGCATATGTTTTGCTAATTTTATTGGTTCTTCGAACATATCCGTGGGTATCTTCTTGAATGTGTAGGTGTCTTAAAGTGAAGATACTCACAGGATGGGCTATAAATGCGTGAGGATATAAATTGCTCCTTTCAAAAAAAAAAAGAAATTAACATCGTGTTTGCGGGCGCAATTAAACTATCCGCCGTATTTATTGAATAAGCCCATTAATTTCACTTGGGAAAGTATTCCGCGCGGAAATATTCGCGAGACATTTATGACGATTTAATGTTTTCAGAGCACATTCGCCCGAAAGGAGATTGCCTCGCTTTTATTAAATCTGTATTCAGTGTTAATAATCAGCCAATGGCTTATATAACTTTGTAATAAAACCTCCACCGCACAGCATAATCTACAAGCTGAGAATATTCAACTTGTCTGCATCTGAACTATGAGCGAATTTCCATTATCAATAAAGTTGCCCTGGTGGAGCGGGTGTCCGAGACAGCGCCGCGGGTGCAACACTCGGTTAGGATAATAACACGGATTTTGCATCTTGGAATACTAGGAATGTACATCAGTTCAATAACCATCTGATAATCCAAATCACGGAGGAGAAAAATAAATAGAACGCCCATGTACTCGGTTTTATTAATAACCATAAACCAAGTCCACCAATAAACTGGACTCGACACCTAAATCTTTACTATTATCAAAAGAAAGTTTATGATTTCATTACAGACAATTTTTGTACATAAAAATATTTACCATTTTAAGATTAAAAATAAATGAAACAGATGGACGATAAAGAAAGAAAAGGGAACGAAGAAATCTGTACACTTTTTAAAAACCATTTCTTAGATTTTAAATTTTTAAGCTGCAACAATTTTAATTTACGTAACGAACCCTACCCGATCATGGATACTTCTCGGGTACACTTTTCTTAAATTAAAATAAAGCTAGAAAATTTCGAATTTGAAAAATTTATCTACGGCGAAAATTAAGAGGCGCTTGCGTGGCGGTATTTCATCGTATTTCGTGAGAATTCAATTGAATGTTTAATCTAAACGTCGATACTGGTCAGAAAACTCGACGACGCTCTAGTGTTCGTATTATGTGGTTCCTGTTACGTAGGCCTCGAGGGATGTAAACAAGTAGGGGTTTTGGTCATTACAATTTTCCGGAAGGAATCTGTCCAGGTCGAATTTTTCTATTTCAGGAAAATTTCCTCCGATCTGTGGGGAGAGTAATTGGGAATTATCACTGGAATTTCTGTCGGTAAGTTGTAGGTATCTGAAGATTTAAGATCAAATCAGACTTATTCAATTCTACGCAGGTGAATTTACACAAATAAATGCCTTGGGGTGGAGTTCTGTTGATGAAAGGTGCAGTAGGGTAAAATCACGTTCTCTGGTAACACGTTCTGCGTAAACTAACTCATGCAGGTCTTCATAATTTATATCTGTCTTCGTATCTCTACATGAAACGGATCCGACTTCTTCTAATATTCTTTCCTGTATACCGTAATATTTAGCCAGTTTCGTAGATTGCAAAATTCCACAAGCCTCCTGTTGTATCCGATCCTTGAAAACCATAGTTACCAAGTCGATTTATAAATTTGAAGGATGTATCATATAGCTATAATGAACATGTGAATGTGTTCGTGCGAATTTCTGCATCGGTAAATACATCTTTCCCCCATCTTTAGTCAGAAGAATTGGTCGAGAACCGACGAGGTTCTAGTGTCCACTGCTGCATTTCATCATATTTCGTGGTCACGTTCACACTGGTCATTTGACGCTTGACAACATCTATGCACAGTTGGGTCATGATGATTTCAGTTCGTCCAAACCCTTCGTTTCTTAGTTAGGGGCAAGGGCAGGTTTGGCTTTATTAATTTGTAGTTTCCCTGTGGCATGCAGTCGTCGTTGTGATATCCCCAGGGCATGGTGATGGTTTCATTTGTGTATGTGTGGGCTGCCTTTAATCTGCGGGACCAAAGCAAACCTGTCGGTACCGGCAGGATCTCGTGGAAGCTTTCCTGCAATTAACGCCCTGGCGGATGAAAACTCTTCCGATTTTGTCTCAGCCTGTCGTCGCTTTAAACCTGCCGCCTGTTCTGTATTAAGTTGTTTTCACAAAATCATCGTTACTACCCTCGGATTGGAACGATTTGCAGTAGCCGTCTTTTAAATGACAGGTACAAGAATGTTACAGTCAGAATTAGCCGAACCATTTTCGATAACAGCGCTTCACTGGCAGACACGGCAAGGTCTCCCGGAAATGATCTTTACATCTCGTTTGAGATACTAGCTATTTGTTGGTCTGCCGCTTCAAATATTCTGACATCGTCTCCGTATTTGATCCACATAGACAACTGGGAAGGATGAAAATGCGTTCAAACACGAATCAATTGTGGCCATCTGCGTTCGCGACGCATCTCGTGTTCGTTCTTTGTTTCGTGAAACTGTGCATTTTATGAATGCAAGATGCAATTAAACAGTATTCGGATGTGCTAGTTTTTCATCTCATTCAACGAACTGTTTCATTCGCAAACAGGTATGTTTAATCGGTATTTAATAACGTTTGTTCAGTTGCACCGACATTGATTAAAGTTAATCTCGAATTAAAGCATAGAAAATCTTATCTTTAACCAGGGTTTAGTTAATAACGACGTCGGTGCAAACCAGGGTTTAGTTAATAACGACGTCGTTGCAAATCAGGCTAAGTCTCAATTGTACCATCCTAGATTAATTTTAAACGGCTTGGAATCAATTATTGTAACAATCGTACCTATGGAGTTAACTGCAGCTTAAATTTTAATTGAAAATGGTGCAAACCGTCCCCTCTGTGACGTTACCGTCTCTCTTTCTCTTTCGTCAGTTTCGTTTCTTTTTTGCAGGGGAACATATTGTGCGTGTGGCTGTTTATAATTGGAGTTACTTTCAGTGGGAGCATGTTTTGGCTAAAGCTAAGTTCATCGAGGTATACTTCTGGATCCAACCCCTATCGAATAAATTCTGCTTAGGTTTTGACCGGTTGACTGCGATCCGCGGACGAGTCGAATTTCTTATCGTCGAAATGAAACGACCAGTACGTATACCGGATTCCGATAGCTACGAAGACTCGAGCATTCGTCCTCTGTCTGAGCGAGCTTTGAAGCCGGTGACATCAACGGCTGATCACATTCAGTAACGTACCCTATTTTTCTTGTCTACACCCCGCCTATTTAAGCACAAATAATATCGTGCAGAAATTAAGAAAAATTACAAACGCTTTCGTCGTTATTTAATTTAAGTATATCTTTCAAACAAACAAAGTCACTTTTTTCTGATTAATGATCTGATCAATAGCGATTTCAGGTAGACCTAGAAATGCTTTTCGTTTACTTACAGGAAATGTACGTGTAATTAAAAATTGCTAAGATAAAGATACTCACCTCACTGTTACCTTCGCAAAAACTGAATGAATTTGGAAACCCTCCTCGACCTTTTACCACTAACGGTGCAATTGAACCGCAAAATCAATTTTAGATGAGCAAACACGATTGGTAAAGCACGTGCATATTTGTCTAACTGTAGTACTTAAATATATGACGACGTTGATAACATGCATTGATAAGGCACATCACAATTGCCGTTATTATTTGGTTGACCCTTGTAATTACGTGTTGTTTTAGCAAACCCAACAAATAAATTATGAATTGCGCAGCACCAGGCTTTCTTGCCAGCCTTAGAGGTACGAGTATATCCAGGTTAAATAATATACGACCTACGTAAGTTCCGATATTAATTGATGAATTGAAAAATGGCTGTGGTACGTACGAAAAGCGCATTAGTCATGCTCGGGTATGTGTGAAATTGATTATAACGTATGTGACTACGTCCGTGTTATTTTGTGCGATAATTATACGTATTATTAGATGTTGCATTGCAGCTTCTTGCCTTGAATATTAATGCAATACATTAAGGCATCACACAGGAAATTTTAATATTTGATAATCATAATGTTTAACGTAATGAATGGGCTTACGAGGTATATGCGTCTGCGCTTATTTGGATTTTCAAGTTACCGGTATGTCCTACTTGCTGGTGGTTATTTTATTTTACACACGCCTTAAACACTATGGTTAGTTAAAAGGTACTCATTTTATATGCCCCGCAGTTTTTTTTCTTTTTTCTTTTTTCTTTTTGCTTTTCAGTCGGAGAGAAAGCTCCAAACAGAAAGAAGAAGGTGTCAACCGTGGGACCAATAGTAATTTATTTTTCTTTGCGTAAAGCGTTTGGTGAATGGCACAATTTTAATGCCTCTTTGTGTACATACATCACATTAAGCTGAGGTGTTTTAATATCATCTTCAACTTCGCTTCGAGTTCCCCGTTATTTTGAAAGGCCTCCTTTCCGATTCGACCGAAATTTAAATTTATTTTAATGCACCTACCTGCCTGTTTCAGGTCGATAACGTAGTGCACATTTCGTATATTCCGTATATGGAGTGATTAAACGATAAATTAGTTCGCGCTGATGAGGCACAGAAACCCAAATTGCTTGCTAAAGTGCATTCCAGAATACAGAAAGTCAAGTCAAAATTAATGAAATCGTTTACGCCTAACAAACAGGAGTAATTAAAATGTGTAGGTTGTTTACGGTTGTTTTGCAACGTCGTCATTATTTTCATTCTCGATGGTTATTCTGTGAACACGACTCTATCTATCTGCTCTGTATTCTATGATCCGCTTGTGTGCTTGTTGCGCCTTCTCTTGGAGTTATTTTTCTGAATTTGTTAGATTTGGACACGTGGGACGAGCGTTTTCGCGCTCGAAGCGACCATCATGCTCAATACTTGGGTAGATCATCAAGGGTGCTGTTGCGTTTTGATTACTCTTGTGTGTTACCTGTTTATGAGTTAATTTACCGGTGTGGACATTACTCAAACGACAGTGACTTTACACTTTATTTTCGGGGAAACGTCGTCGTGACCGTATACAGAGCCTGCCGAAAATTGAATATTCGACCTAATTCTCCACTCGAGCTAGGGAATTCCGCGTATAACAACCCAACGTTACTCTCCATCCGTGTCGATAACTTGCTAGTTAGTTGTCAGGTAAGTGCAAAGAGTTAGGTAGCAATGTGTATGAGACCAAAATTTTACGTACGTGGGCGATTCAACAATTAAAGGCACAAAAGCGTATAAGATGTAGGATTGGGGTAGTCAATTACAAGGATGGTTCGATAATTAAAGGGACAAGGTTATTATTGAAAATATTACTTCAACAGTTCGATTTAAGCCTCGTCACCCGACGTGCTTCTAGTAAATTGCGAAACGGTTTCCAAGTCGTAAAATTAATTTCCTTGCACTCACCTGCTCTATGATAAATATTACGACACTGCAAAACCCTAATAGCCCAGTTTTATGCAAACACTCGGGAACAGATTATATCAAAATTAGTCCCTTAAGTGTCCCGTTAAATGACGACGCTCCGAAGCGCCTTGCAGAAAATGTCGCGCTGCATTCGAGGCTATTTTCCGGGAGAGCGGTTCCTGTTCAACAATTTGACGGATTATGCAAAATATGGCGGGTAGTCCATTAGATGATTTCATTGCTCCATCGAACTCCACCGTACGAACTGGATGGCGTGCGAAATTTTGCGTTGCATTAAATTGAGGAGGAGAAGCGGTTTTGCGTCTCGGCGCAGCCCACGGAAATTATTGTGATTAGTTTTAATATGCTATAATTTTGCGCACTGTATTTACTACAGGCAGTATATCTACATAAAGTTGATCTAATTTAAATTGCCTCCTTTTCTTGGAAACAAGAACGCTATGAAACTTCTGGTCTTTTCAATAATATCTGCTCAGTTGAGAAATGTAGAACATTTAAAATAAAGAGCGTTTATGAAAGACCTGTGACGAGAAAAGTTGGCAAACGGAGGAGAGGGGAAGATGAAAAAATCACGAAATATGTTGAAATGTGAAGATTTGACGAAGATGTTTAGTTCTAGAAAAAAGAACAGAGGAAGAGAGAATATGAAAAAATCACGAAACATGTTGAGATGTGAAGATTTGAAGAAGAAAAGCAGAAGAGAAGATCGCGATCTTTAGTTTTAATGAGGAAAAAGATGAGTTGCCCCTTTTTCTTGTAACTAAGAGCGCTGTGAAACGTGTGATTTATTTAATAATGTTTCAGTTGAGAAATGTATAACATTTTAAATAAAAAACATTTGTGAAAGATCTGTGCTGAAAAACGAAGGCAAACGAAGGAGAGGAGAAGATGAAAAAATCACGAAATATATTGAAATGTGAAGATTTGACGAAGGTGTTTAGTTTTAATGGAGAAAACGATAAGTAGCGAATATAATCGATACCCGAAATTAAAATTACAAAACATAGAAGAAAGAAAAAAGTAAAGATCTGGATCTGCAAGGGAAACAGTTATATGCATTAATCTCTAACGTATTCCCCTTTTTATTTCTAAAAAGACCTGCTGCTTGCAATTCTAGACGCAGCATCATCTCCTTTGAGGTAACTGTGCTAATATTTAAATCCATTGAGCGTAGGATCTCTCAATCTAAAGCAATTGAATAAACACCAAACGCTGCCTGTTTGCACTGACCTGTATTGACGTGTATTCAACCCGAATTTACATTTGAGTTTCCGACCTCTGAGTATCAGCTTAGCCAGAAGGTAAATCTTAGATATCTTATCATCACACGTTCTTCTTGTTTTCGTCAAATAATTTAGTCTGAGAATTCTTATTGCATACTCGAATTTCACGATCGTAATACGTGCCTGTTCCGAGACCGCGACATTTGACATCGCCCGACATAAACCGCATGATCCTGGCACTCTGGTTTATGGTGGATATACGGAAGTTAGAAAATCTCTTCATCTGTCTGTGATTACCTCTTTAATTACTTCTACCTCCATGTGACATCGCGTTATCTCTTGAGAATATCAGATCACTTTAAAGTTTATATTCTAATGAGACTTCTGTGAGCTCTCTACGTACAAACGACGTTAGTTCCATTCTATTGTTGTCGTGTTTCCTGCTCGTCGTGTTGCTGTTAATGCTGAAATTTGTTCAAAGATAACCAACCTTCGTGATAAATTGATACGCTGCGATAAGACGCTTCCGTAACAATTATGCAAACAATTTACTTTCATTAGAATCAACGTCGCCGGGACAAATTAACGGCTAAACTATGCCATAGCAATGTGCAACTAGATCAAATTAAAATGTTTGCGAGGAAATTCCGCAAAAATCACTTAAACTGCTCAATAAATTCCTGATAATATATGTAAAGCAATTTGTTTTCATGTTATGTTAAACATTTCGCCGATAATTACTGTTAAATTATATTGGGAAATTATTTTGCATAACTTTGTGCTGATCGTTTCTTCTTTTAAATTGTTAAGATGCTTGACGTTTTATAGACAGAGATATCAAATGTATAGATACATTTTGTATAATTTTACAAGCAAATGTCTTCCATACTTAATTTATTATAAGAAGCATGTTGCAAATAGACTATCGGTATTAAAATAAAGTTTATAATTTCTTTACATACAATTTTTGGACAGGTAAGAATTAAAGAAATAACTGAAAGAGATTGCGATTAAGAGAGAAAAAGGGACGAAGAAATCTGTACGCTTCTTAAAACATTCGTTTGCTTCTAAATTTTTAAGCCGCAGTCATTTTAATAGGCCTAACTCACCCCGCCGGTCATAAACATTTCTTAGATACACTATATTTAAATTAAAATAAAGCTGGAAAGTTGACCTGATGGAAAATTTTCCTATTGGAAAATTTTTCGACGAGGAAAATTAAGACGCGAATGCAATGTGTTCTATTTTAAACTGACTGAGCCATCGTTATGTAAGTTTCCAGCTGTACATTTTTCATTTTCTGTTTTCAAATGAGTCATATTGCGACCTGACTTCCAAATTATAGTTATCTTCATCGTTTTATGTTTAAGTCTCTTGACAAGATCATCGTCTTATCATTATCGTGGAAGAGGTAAAGTGGTGGATGGTGATGGTGGTGGTGGCTATATGAACCGTTATGAATATGAAATAAGCGCTTTACTGCTTCGATTATATTACTTTTGGAATTTACTGAGCCCGCCAGTCGCTTCTTTACAGCGGTGCAGAAGATTTCAATAAAATTTGCATTTTATAACTTAATGTGAACCGGATTATTGAAGTTTCACACTGCAAAATTTCCAGTGCATTTCGTCCAAGTTCCGTATAAATTTTCTTATCATTAATATGCACGCCGCATTGCCATTTCCGTTTCGGTTCGATTTCGCGACGCAGTTTTAACAAAATTAACAAAAATTAAATTAAATTAAATCGTTGTTTCATAAACAATTCGCTTGTGTTTTTGGGTCGTCGCACATCACAAAATCGCTAATTGCAAAATCTGTACTTAACGCTAATTTAGCAATCTCGTATTAGAGTAATTCCAAAATCGATGGTGGTGTGCGTGAATTTCGCGAAATTGGCTCCCGGATTATGCAGCATAAATTTTGACCCTATTCTCTTGTTAAACTCCTAGAGGAATTGCTATAATTTATTCAGTGGAATAAATAAGCGCAGCCTTAACCGAAAAGCCTTACCATTTTGTGCAAATAATTTATCATGCATATCCATGAGCGGTAATTATTATGCAATTAAAGCGTTTTCGTGTAATTAAAGGGGGGAAGAAAACAAACCAAAAATTTATCCTCCCATTAAAATTTTCAATCCGCAGGAACGAAAATAATAATTCTTTAAATTTAAATTCCGTTATTTGCAACCTTCGTTGAAGACAAGGTCACAATACGAAAGAATCGAATACTAACAACATTATTTAATAAAAAAAACACGAAGAGAGACTTGATCTTGCTTACTTTCATATATCTTTTATGTCTTGGAAATACATCGTGAAACTCCTATGTGCGTGTGTGCGTTTGACAAAAAAAAATGTTACGGGAAGGTCTTTTGTTGACACTCCACGAATAAAAATGAACGTATTCAGATTTGTGGTCGATTTCCTACAAAAATGAAATGTTTTGGTTTAAACATATTTTTCCTTCGATTGCCTGTTAAAAATAAACTAGTTAATGCATTCCCATGTGTTAAAATTAAACAATCATTGCTTTCGTACGCACTGTCAATTAAACAACACACAGATTTCAAGGTTATTTGCTTTATTTAATTATTGGAAATCTCGCGTAATCCATATAACCTTAACCTTGTTTCCTGTTGAACGATAAATCTTTTTATGTAAATGCAGGTGCGTTTCCCACTTGCTAGTACAATAGGTATTCTAATCTTATTTTGGTCTTAGAAACATTTTTTCCAAATTAATAAAGTCCTCGTAGATAATCTTATTTGGTCTCAGAAACATTTTCTCCAAATTAATAAAGTCCTCGATCTTTGCCTTTTTAAACACAAAATTAGAAACATTAAAAACGTTTCAAGGTCAACCCAATTAAACTGAACGTAATTCAAACTAACTCAAAAAAGGAATTTTACAAAAGTTGAAGAGGTAAGAAATTATCACAAATCGAAACAAAAAATGATAAACATTTTATAAGTTTTAGGGAAATTCGAAAAAAAAACTAAGGAATGAAGAATGAAAGAGAAAGTGTTAAAATTAAAATTATTGAGAATGAAAAAAGTAAAAATCCTAAATCTTAAACACAATATTTAAAAAAAAATATTTCAACTAAACCGAACTTAAGCGAACTTAATCCAACAAAACCGAAGCAAAGCGAGCCCAACAACCCTACTAAACCAAACCCAAACGAATCCAACTCCCTTTAAACACAAAATTTGAGACGTTGAAAAACGTTTCAAGGGCAAACCAATCTAATTAAACTGAACCAAGCGAATCTAGTCCGAGGGAAGAATCTTACAAAAGATGAAAAAGTAAAAAATTATCAAAAAAATTGAGCCAAAAATGTTAAAAATGAAATATTTTAAGAAATTTCGAAAAAAAAACATGCGCGATTAAAACAAGAAACTTTAAACTTAAATGATCCAAAAGGAAAGCGTTTCCAAGTCAACCAAACCCAATGCAAGTGAACCCAGTCGAAGAAAAGATTTTTATAAAAAAATTAATATGTAAAAAATTACTAAAAATCGAAACAAAAAATGCTAATAAAAAATTTGAAACAAATAAAAAATTAGAAACCAAAAAAAATCTGAACAAAATTAATTAAAAACTAATATAATAACTCGTTTATTTCCAGGAAAGAGATAGGCCAATTTGAATACAGGCGGAGGAATTTCTAGGATTTTTGTTTCTTGAACTATTATCATTGTTTAAATCTTTTAACAATTGTTTTCACGAGGAAACGAGGGCTTTTCTATTCTCTTTTGCTTTCGTATCGAACATTTTCTTGCGCTCATAGTTTTCCCTCCTTGATCTTTCCTTCCGTTTTCTTTTTCCAACTTTCTTTTTGTGCGGTTATCTCATCTTATTTTGTCCTTTGTCATTTTTCTTTTGTTTTATTCATTTGTTTTCTCCATTTGTTCTGCCCTTTTCATTTAATTTGTATGAACGTTCTCTTCTCTTCTAGTCAACAACTCAACTTTTTTTTAAAGAAACTATTTAACAGAGACATGGGCGTAACCAGACTTTTCTAAATCCGGGCATATTTTAAAAACTATTAATACCATTCAATAATCATTAGATGATTAATTCAAGGGCAAACCAATCTAATTAAAATGAACCACGTGAATCCAATCCGAGGAAGGAATTTTACAAAAGATAAAAAAAGTAAAAAATCGTGCCAAAAATGTTAAAAATGAAATATTTTAAGAAAATTCGAAAGAAAATAACGAGATAAAAACAAGAAACGTTAAACTTAAACTAAGATTACAAAAAATTAAACGATCAAAGAAAAAACGCAAAAGAAGTTCCGAGGTCAACCAAACCCAATGCACGTGAACCCGGTCGAAGAAAAGATTTTTATGAAAAAATTAATAT
The DNA here is from genome assembly GCA_036172665.1 of Prosopocoilus inquinatus. Classification (NCBI taxonomy): domain Eukaryota; kingdom Metazoa; phylum Arthropoda; class Insecta; order Coleoptera; family Lucanidae; genus Prosopocoilus; species Prosopocoilus inquinatus. The sequence continues at coordinate 6,256,308 of CM069871.1, read as the reverse complement.
GTAAAAAATTATTAAAAATCGAAACAAAAGATGCCAATAAAAAATTTTAAACAATTAAAAAAATTAGAAACAAAAAAAAAATCTAAACATGAAATTAATTAGGAGGAAGCCCAACTAATCTAATAACACGTTTATTTCTAGGAAAGAGATAGGCCAATTTGAATACAGGCGGAGGAATTTCTAGGATTTTCGTTTCTTGAACTGTTATCCTGCCTTAATCTTTTAACAATTGTTTTCACGATGAAACGAGAGCTTTTCTATTGTCTTGTGCTTTCGAATCGAACATTTTCTTGCGCTCATAGTTTTCCCTCCTTAATCTCTCCTTGCGTGGTCTTTTTCCAACTTTCTTTTTCTGCAGTTATCTTATCTTATTTTGTCCTTTGTCATTTTTCTTTTGTTTTGTTCATTTGTTTTCTCCATTTGTTCTGCCCTTTTCATTTAACTTGTATGAACGTTCTTTTCTCTTCTAGTCAACAACCCAACTTTTTTTTTAAAGAAACTATTTAACAGAGACATGGGCGTAACCTGACTTTACTAAATCCGGGCATATTTTAAAAATTATTAATACTAATCAATAATTATTAGATGTTTAATTGGTTTGAGAAAAACATAACTTATTTTCTTAAATATTTGAAGAGTGAGTGTGATAACTATCAATTGTCTTTTCATTTAGAATAACGCCCGGGCTTGCCCGTACCTGACTACGCCCATGCCTAATACAGACAAATTACTGTTTATTGATTATTTTATGATGTTTAAACCACATTATAAAATAGTAATAAAATCGTAATACTATTTTCTGAAGGCTTTGTTATGCCATTCTTAAGAAGCAAGTATAATTTTTTATAAAGACGAAAAGCGACCAAGAAGGTCATACTACGTATTGAAGGGTACAAATAGTATTAATAAACGCAGTGATATAAATGTTTCTTTACTTAGGCCCGATTTGATATTAGAACTTTAGGAGACTACAAAATAAAAGTCACATTCTGATGTGTAAATAACTGCGTTTTCGCATCTTTTAGGACATGTGACTGTGATTTCAATTTAAATTTTTTATAAGCACTTTTATAGGTTGTTCTTAAAACTGTATGGTTTATACTAATGGTAATAGATATGTAAGCAGCAATTTTGACTTATTAAAAACCTTAATAGACCAAAAAGTATCTATCGATCCAAATAAACAGCAATAATTTAGCTGTAAGAAGCAATGTATGTATCAGTTGGGTATTTTCTTGAATTTTCTTTTTAATGGTTTCCTTCTAAGTTAGGTGAAACTGATATTGACAGGCAACATACGAGTGTGTTTCCGTAATGCGTTCGTTACTGCATGCCTCAACCGTAACAAGTATAAAAGTAACTGCTTGTTACTGTGCAAAAAGAAAAGTAAAGAAAAGAAGAGATATTAAGTACTGCTCGATGCAACTATCGTTTTACACAGAACTATTAATTACAGAGCCGTACATTACTTAATTAGCTCGGTGGAATTCGCTAAAATAACAGTTAGGCGAGTAATTTATTGGTCCGCTGGTATTGGTAGCACACTGTTATACATTATGCAAATATAACTTTCCTCCAAATAGGTACTTCTTCCAGGAAGTCGCGTATAATTTAAGATAATAATCGGACGGCAGCTTTGAGTATAAATAATATCAAACTGCTGTATCAGGCGGCGGCGAAGATACTGGCATGGTGTATTAGGTTTTCAGATTTTATGCCGTCATTAATTTTTAATAAAATACCATTTCGCTTCTTGGTTCCATGACACTAATGGTTTAATCCGAGTGGATATCATCCAACGAAGTGCATGAGGTCTGTGCGGGGATTCCTGGGTATTTATGACGACGCTAAGAGTGCCGGACACTTCAGTTATTTACTTTTTTTTTAAATTTCTTCTTATAATATAAAAAGCGATTCATTCAATTCCTGAATAACAATTTGTAATAAATTTTTCGTTGTTTATCCTGACGAGAGTATGTACTACCACGCCGCGCCGCGCTTTTATGCGGTGGTGATTAATTAATTCCAAGATGCAGCAGCTTCAAAGCATTTAATTAAATCAAGACAAGATAGTTGAATTAGAAATTGCTTTGTCTCTAATGGTTGTGCTTATGGTCGTGTATTAATTTTATAGTATAATAATTTATAAGAAACGGCCGGCGTACAAGTACAATACGAAGTTCGCTTCGGGCGGCGTTTCTATTAATGTTTTAAGACTTTTAAACGCCGCGCGTTTTGCGAGAACTTCGTGTTTCTATATAATTATATAATGGTCGAATCATTTATAATAAATATAGTTATTAGTTTATTATTTTGACATACTTTTCCGGGCGAAATATCGTGAATTATGCGACGTGACCGGCGAACTATCAGAAGTAGGTAATACAATGAACGGAATATTTGATTTTTTCTTTCTTTCGTTTATTACTGTGAAGAATCGTTATGTCTTCTAATAATATAATATTACACTGCCATCGAAATGTGGCTGTTGGCGTGAATGTGACTTAAAAGAAAATATTAAGTTTTATTATTTGAATTATTTATAGTTTATTCTGTAGGATGAAGCGTGTGATGGACAGATGATTCAGTTTCACACAGATTGTATACAAAGCTTAGGAGAACGAAAAAGTTAAATTTTAAAACTTGAAAAAACTCAATATTAATTGAGTCTCAAAGAAATTTAAATTTAAAAGAAAATTAAAATTGAAAAATTAATAAAGTGAAACTCAATTAAGTCAAGTCAATCTTAATACAACTCTGGCCAACCACAACAAAAACTTAAAAACTAAAAATAAATTGAAACGAAAATTAAGTCTGACTCATCTCAAGGTCTACTCAACCAATAAAATTTAAAGTAGCTCTGCCCAACCCAAACAAAAATCAAAATTAAAAGTTTATTAAAACAAGAAGAAATTTTAATCGAATAAATTCAGCATAACTCTGCCTAACCTAAGCAAGAAATTTTGTTAAGTTAAATAAAGTTAAATATAAATTATAACAAATATTTAAAAGAAATTAAAACTAATTACTAGGGAACGGAATTATATATTTTGTTCGATTAAATACAAACGAGGCGGCAAACGTGTAACACTGCAGCGACGTGTGAATACACACACTATCTTTGCCGCCTCGTTCGAAATAAACCCGAACAAAATATATAATTCCGTCCTGTATTAATTACGTTTAAGTTCAACCCATCTTAAGCGGTAAACTCAGTCATTTAAACTTAACATAGCCCTCGCCAACCCAGCAAACAATTCAAGGTAAAAAATAAATTAAAACTAATTGGAAAAGAAATTGAAACTCAATTACAGTTAAGTCTAACCCATTTCAAGGTCAAGTCAGTTAATTAATTTTTGCACAACTGCCCAAACCGCAGCTAAAAAATTAAAAAAATAAAAATTTGTATATTACAACTAAGAAAATTTGAAGCGTTAAAATTCAATTACAATTAAGTCCAACGCATCTCAAGGTCAGCTCAATGAATTAAAGATGACGTAACTCTGTCTAACCCATGTAAAGAATTCAAAGTAAAAAATAAATGAAAGCAAGTATTAAAAGAAAATTAGTTACGTTTAAGTTCAGCCCAATAAGACAAAATAAATTAAAACTAATTTAAACAAAATATAAACTCAATTACAAATTAAGTTTAATCCATCTCAAGGTCAACCCGATTAATTAATTTTTACGTAACTGCCCAACCGGAGTTAAAAAATTAAGAAAATAAAAATATAGAGAAACTGAAACTGAAAAGAAAAATTAAAACGTTAAAATTCAATTACAATTAAGTCCAGTGTATCTCAAGGTCAGCTCAATGAATTAAACTTAACGTAACTCTGTCCAACCTAAGCAAAAAATTCAAAGCAAAAAATAAATTTAAGCAAATATTAAAAAAAAAATAAGTTACGATTCCGACCAAGCCAAACAAAAGATTCAAAATAAAAAATAAATTAAAGCAAATATTTAAGAAAATAAGTTACGATTCCGACCAAACCAAGCTAAAAATTCAAAGTAAAAAATAAATTAAAGCAAATATTAAAAAAAAGTTACGTTAAGTTCAACCCAATTACATTTAAGTCCAACCCATTTCAAGGTCAATCCAATCGATTAATCTTTACATAACTGCCGAGCCGAACTAAGAAAATTTGAAACGTTAAAATTCTATTCCAATTAAGTCCAACGCATCTCAAGGTCAGTTCAATAATTTTAATTTAACGTAACACTGACCAACCCAAGAAAAAAATTCAAAGTAAAAAATAAATTGAAACAAATATTAAAAAAAAATAATTACCTTAAAGTTCAACCCATCTCAAAGTCGTCCGAGTGAATTAAACTTAACATAACTCTGTCCAACCCAAACAAGAAATTCACTCCTAACGAAGCTATCAATCGATAGCGAAACGTTGAGTGCTTTTCCATTTATAATTGTGTCCGGTTATAGATTAAAAACTTAGTTTCGATTTTCATCGGACAAGAGTCAAAAGATTCAAAGTTAAATATAAATTGAAACAAATATTAAAAAAAAAAATAGAACTCAATTACATTTAAGTCCAGCCCATCTCAAGGACAACCCAGTCATTTAAACTTAATGTGAACCTGCCCAACCTATACAAAAGATTCAGACTTAAAAATACATCAAAACTAAAATTGAAAAGAAAATTAAAATTAAATCATTTAAATTTAAATCAAATAAATAGATACATAATAAGTTACAATTAAACTCAACCTAACTCTGTCCAAACCAGGCAAAATTTAAAACCCAAGCAAAACGTCAAAACTCAATTGACAATGGCTTAGATCAACAGAAATTGCATGCAAAGTTTGAGGACTCCGCTTTAAACAGTTTAATTTAAATTAAAAATAAAAGACGCTTCTCGGGTACGCTTTAATTAAATAAAAATAAACTAGGAAAATTGACTGGCCGAAATTCAAATTAAAAATAAAAGGTGCTTCTTAGGTACACTATATTTAAATTAAAATAAATTAGAAAAATTGACAGATCGAAAAAATGTAAAATTTTGAATATTTCAAGACGAGGAAAATTGAGTCGCGTGTCAAACTATTAGGTGACAGGAGTTAGTGTCCGTGACAACTGTCTTACCGAACCTTCTCTAATCAGAGAAGCTACCTATTTATGTGAAAATGATTGACCTACTTTCCAGTCTGCGTGGGCTCTTAAAAAAATCCCTTTCTATTTTACTGGCAGGAGTTATTAAGTAACCGATGCGCGAATGTAGGCCAAGGTTTGCTTGTAAGAATCAGGAGCCCTTAGGTAATTATTTCTTCTGTTACACCTATGACTACGACTCACCGGTGATCCGACACGACGATATTTTGCCTCCTGCGAGTCATTGCATGATGCAAACTTGTATTTGTTTTAACATAATGCGCCTGATCTCATTGACTAATGCTTTTATTACATAACCTCATAGCTGCATATGTGTTTTCCAATGAGTTATATTTCGATAAGAACGCTAATTTAATAAAGCATCTTAATTAAATGAAGTGTACCGAATTATAAAAATAATAATCATAAAAATCTGGATTCTTACAAGTTTATTCATGAAAGAGAACCTTCAGTCCTACAATGACTTCGAACAGATTCCTAGGTGGCGCTCGCTGTATTGACTGTTTTTGGATCTTTTTGTAACAGGTTTTCTGTTTGTTGCTACTATTAGCAGTCCAGGTTCAGTAAAGCCCTGTATAATGAAGAACTCAGACAGAACTCTTCTATCGAGTATTATTTATGGTTGTAATAAATGACTCGAATTTAGTAACACCCTGTATACGTATTTCAATGCTAAAAGGCCCGTCATGTATTTTTTTGAGTTTTCGCCCTTGTTTTACTTCTGTTTGGGTTTTGTTTCGTGGATGCGAAACCCAGTTGCGAGATTACCTAAATTTATTGAGAAATAAAAGCAGATATTTCTTTTTTATTGATGAAACGAACAATGATGTTACTTGCATTTTTTTAATTTTTTGTACATGAGTGAACGTAATTGCGATGATAGTAAATACATTTATTCTGTGCTGTAATTATTATTTTTCCGCTATGTTGACTTTTATTGAATCTTTCTGTAAGAGGTTTTCTCAAGTAATATTTGCAGTTTCCATGAAAAGCCCAATTTCAATAAGGCCATGCACAATGAAAATTTCAGGAACACTTCTGTAGCTGAGTACTATTTATGGTTTTAATGTAAATGATTCGTGTTTAGTAACACCCTGTGTATTACAGTGCTAAAAGGCCCGTAGTGTATTTTTTTCGTTTTTTCTTTCTTTTCTTACTTGTTTGTGTTCAAAAACAGGATGCGAAATCATGTTGCGACTTTAAATGATTTATTTATTGAGAAATAAGAGTATTTCTATACTTGATGGCACCTTTTGTTGATGGGGACGAAAAGAACAAGGATGGGACTTGTGTGTGTGTGTTTTTTTTTTTAAGTTATACTTGAGTGAACGTAATTGCAATAGAAGTATGTGTATTTATTCTATGTTATAATTATTTTGCAACTTTGTAGTGTGTGTCACCCTCGCAACTTTGAAAACGTGCACATTAAAAGAAGCTCTTAAAACCCAAAGTATCTCTGGGGGTAGTATATGCATATATGTGAGGCGCACATTTTTAATTCATCTGCGTACTCGTGCGCTTTCGTTATAATAATAAATCTTTTTATTCGCAGCCATGAATGTACAAAACATGCGAATCCACAAAGAGAAACAAGTAATATTGCTTTCATAAATATTATGCGACTGCGTTCATGTCCTTTAATTAAAAATTTAATTTCTAAAAGTCCGCAGGGGAGAAAAATAAAACGTAATCAGGTTATTGTTTTGCTTTTATTTGCTTTTTATGGGGTACAGGCGCATTCTAATTTCCTTCGGCTATGTATTATTCAAAAATTCAATCTGCGCGAAACGCGCCGCCGCCGCCGCCTTACCGCGGTGGTCAAAATTTCGACACACAAAAAAATCTATTTCCAATAAGCTTTTTTTTGCGCGTCGTGCTTTTGCTCGAAACGAAACAGCGAGGCGGGCGGGCATATTTTATTAAGCTCATTTTACTTTTTATTTTTAGTTTCAGATGGAGGGGTCTATTAATAAAAGAGCTAACCCGTCGTCTTATGATCAGACAGCGGGATTCTCATGGGATGACGAAAGCGCGCGTAGTCGGCTGCCTGACTACGCTTGCTTCGTCGTCCCGAAAGAATCCCGCTGTCTGCTTATGATTATGAAACAGAAATAAAAAGAACTAGCTTTGTTTTAATGAAATTTCGTGAATACTTTCCCCGGGCATTATAATAATAATAATAATAATAATACGTCGGGGAAGAAAATCCTCGTCGTATTTCAATAATCGCGAAAATGTGCAAACAGCGGAAGGAAGTGCGAAAAATTGTTTCGGTAATAAACTTTTACGATTTTATGCATGGCTTGAGGCACGGACCTCTTAAGATATGTGGCCTCCATATAAATCCCACGTAATTTCCCGAAGGAAAGTATTTATTTTCTTTTACCTAATTGTCCTTAGGAGCTTTTATGTCTCGAATTAATTTTGTAACGGGGACTAATTTAATTTCTCTAATTTAATCTCTTACTGTAACCTAAATTCGTTCGGGAGAATTTAGGAGCAGGAGGAACAATGGCTCTCTTATACAGCCAAGGCAACGTCCGGAGTAAATTTTAAGACTTTCTCTCGCTGTATTCGGATGTGACAGCCAAGTTTCAGCGTAAACGAGTGAATTAATCTCTAATTTATTATTTTACTCCTCGAATTACAAGCAATTTTCCAGGCCAACGTAAACACCTAAATAAATTCTTCTTCATATTACAAATTACTTTATTCAGAAGCACGAATCAAATTCGCTCCGACTTAAAATTCACCTCCTACTCATCCAAGCAAGCAAAAAAAAATAAATAAATTATTTGCACCTAATTAGAAATGATTTAGAAACGACTAAGTATGTATGTTCTTCCCCCTAAATTGTAAATCGCAGTTTGTAGTACATAAATTGTTCTCGTAAATCCTCTTCTCGATCGTTTAAAAAACGCTCTCGGTTCAATTGGATCGTCTTGACGTAATAACAAGACTCGTTCCAGTATTTATGCTAATAAGAACCTCTGCAGTTTCTATTTATGTTTGTTGTGTGCGGAGTTTGCTCGACAATAGATTTGAATTCGTGCCTCCAGGAAAAAACCGGCGTCCACGCTGGGATAATCTCGAAGAAATTATTCGCGAAGGGAAGTTATGCGATTCAAATTACCATACAATTTTTTCCGTGTTTTTTCTTCTTCTTCTTGCTTGAGTTCTAGGTTTTCGCACTTCATTCACGTCATCTGGAAAGAGATATTTCGCTTTGAAAAAGCAGAACTAAAAACGAAAGCATATATTACGATGATGAATTCACCAGAGAGAGTATTAACGACAGAAAATAAATAAAATTTTCTATATTATGTTGTGGTCACATGGTCACGTACGGATATGATTGTCAATGTATTGGTAAAGGTAAAGAGAAATTGCCTCAAAAGTTATCAAAATTTACTACGGTTTCCTAAACTAGTAGAATATTCCCTTGTGTTGAAAAGATACGAAGAACAAACAACGAAAAACCATTACAAAAAAAAAATTTTAATAATTGTATAATAATGACATGTGAAATGAATGTTGAAAATACATTTTGTAAAAAGCGCGGACGACGGTCTGTTTGGACACGGCTGGTTACTTCAACCAAGTCAGAATACGAATAAGCCACTTTTCATCCCCTTTTTTGTCTCCATCTCTTTCAGCAGTTGAACCCCGATTTTTTTTATAGTAGCGTCCTGGTTTTCAAAAGGATGCCAGAAATCGATTTCTACTTCGTTTTTCACGGTTTGCTCGAATGGCTCTATTTATATTTTCCGAATGGTCAAAGCTGGTTCCCTCATTCTCTCTTTTGTCTTCAGAAAGATGCTTTATTTATTGAAATATTTCAAGTAAAAATACCGAACCTTTACCTTTTTCCATTTTTACAAAAGAACAATGCATTTTAAAATTATAAAAATACGACTTTACAATTTTAATATAATCAAGTTTCCTTTGATTAGAACAAACTGAAATAGCGTGTACACGTTCATATAAAAATCAAGATACCAAAAGTTTAAGGTTTAAGGATAAGGTTCGAAGAGAAGGTACGAATCAATAAGTCCTCAAATAAGCCCCTTTGTTATGCGCGATAATGATTTTTATTTTAACTCACGAACGCTTGGAACACGAAATTTAAGTTGAATTAACCAAAAATTCGGTTATGATTAAATTGTTTACCATAACTTAGGTATCATAGGTTTCTTTATTCGCGAAAATAATTATAAATTGAAGAAAATGACTGTAAAAAATTCAAGTACACAAATAAATAAAAAATCTCAACGAGGAAAAGGAATGCGTTAACAGTCTGCCAAATCAGGAACTCCGGAACTTTTTTTCTTTGATGCTCGCAGCATTTTTTCAAAGTCTTTTCCTCATCCGATTTCCACGATAGTGAGGCACATCGTAAGACACAATTGCACTGCAAATGCATGGAAAATTCCCATCGATTATATATTTAATTGCTTTTCTGTCAAGCTCGCAGACAATACTCGCAGTGTTTTCCGTGAAGCTGAAGCGTAGTCAAGTTTCGAAAATTTTAAGTTAACGAGATGCTATTCTTCAAGGCAGTTAAATGGAGAAATAAAAACCAAAACACGATTAATAAAATAAAGGAAAATAATAGTTGTCTAAGTGACAAAAAAAAAATACAAAAAATCGAAAAGCTTGAGATATTCAAGAAGTCAATAAACAATTCTGCGTAAGTCAAAAACTAATGAAATAATGAAAGTTGAAAATAAGTAAATGGTTAAAATAAAGTAGAATTATGAAGAACGAAAGGTTACAAGACGAAAAAGAAACCAAAAAAATCGGAATGATTAACAAAGCAATCAAAAACAACAGACGATTAATTAAATAAGGAAAAGTAACACCAATTTGCGTGAAAATTAAAAGCAAGTAAAGATTAAAAATGTAGAAAAATAGAAAAGAATGTGAAATACTCTTAGATTGGTCAAACAAATCTAATTAGTATTGAAACAAAAAGTAAAAGATAATTGGAGAAAGAGAAGAAAATAATAAGTTTAAGTAAATATTGAAAAAAAAAATATTATAAAAATATCTTTATCATTTGATCTTTTACAGTTATTAATTACAATTACAATAAATTACAATTCTGTATCATACATACAAAAAAAAAAAACGAATAAAAATCTGACGAAAAATTAAGAATGACAGAAAAACAAATACAGTAAAAGAAAAATATAACGACGTACGACGGAAAGATATTCAAAAAATACACAAGAAGACCAACGAACTGCTTGAAAATTAAAAGTGAAAAGAAAACAACTAACAATAATGTTTATTGTTTCTTTTTGGCGAAATATTGTTTTATAAGGTGTTTTATGTTTTTAACTTGACGACGTCCAGAGTACTGTCTGTGTGTATTTCAGATTTAAGCGTGTCCGTCAAATAAAAAAAAATACGTTATGAAACATTATTTCGACAAAAAGTAACAAAAGAGAGCGAGGAGACAAAACAAAACACGAAGAGAGCACATGGTGAAGAAAAAACAAAAGATGATCGACAATTTATCGTTGGAATGTAAAAAAAAAAACAAAATCGAAGCATGAAACGTATGGTGAACAAAGTACAAAAGAAAATCGACGATTTTCCGCGGCGAAATATGAAAATAATTAAAAAAAAAAACAGCAAAATGAAAACATAATAAAAATAAACACAAAAATAGAGCAAACAATTCGTTGAAAATTCAATAAAAAGAATAATTAATTCGAGCAAAAACAACAAGAGAAAATCGATCAAAACAAAACTGTAGTATTTGGCCTTCGTTGAACCACGCATTTTTTTTTTGCAAAACTTAAATTAATAGAATTATCTACGTTTACCTTGTTGCATTATTTGTCGAACCTTACGCTGAACGCACGAGGATGCATTAATTGTCTGTCCCTACGCTGAACGCAGGAGTACGTGAACATCTTCCAGGGGGGTTCAAAAATATCATTGCACGCTGTTGGGGATTTGGGAACTGTCTCACAGTGCAATCTTTAACTGGAACAATTTCCCTGGCGCCCTTAATTTTACATCATTTAGTACTTCACCCCGTCTCGATTCGAGCTACTATCGGAATAGCCGTCGAGGAAACAACGCGAACTTGCCACCAGTGTCCAAAAATTTTGTTTTATCATGAATAATTAGTCCATCACGCTTCTTGTAACGTAAATCCTGGGACACGCTGTACATGACTTTTTTCGTCATTTCTCACGCGAAGCGCAACGTACGCCTAGTAATAATATTAGTGGTTTATGTGACAAGTTGCGGTTTAAAAACGTAGTGGTGGAAGATTTATACGCAAATGAAGAATTTAAAATTCATGAGCTTGCAGCTCAACAAGTGGACATTTTCCCATATGAAATTTACATATTTCAGATTTAATGGTAACTTATTGCCCGGAATATGTATACAATGATAATTGCGAAATGATAAAATTAAATACTGCGAGTCTTGAAGGTATCTACGTATAAGGTAAGGACGTGCTCTAGATAGTGGTGTGTATGTATGTTCTTCCCGAGTATATTCACATTTCACGGTAGATCCGCTAAATTATAAGCGAGAGTTAAATTATCTGGGCGGCTTCGAGAACGCCGCAAAGGATTGTTGCTTTTGCATTAGAAAACAATGAATAATTGAATTATTATGGCTGCGATTCCATGCGGTATATCGCGTATAAACGTCATGGAATGAACTTATTTAAATTGTCGTTAACATCTGCACTTATGAACGCTAACGCGGAATAACGATGTGTTAAAGCTGATAAATGCATCGAATTTATGAATAGCTGTACATATGCATAATAGTGGTGCAGTCTCACGATCCCAGGACATGCATTGTAAGGTTCGGTACGTCTAGATAACTACACTAAAGTAAAACGCAAGTCCACTCCGTTATTCTGGTAGGTTTGGATGACCTATACACTGACCCACATTGGAATCAACCTTTGACACCACCACAGTAACGGCTATGCTCATTTACTTTGACGTCCGGTGATTCAAATCAGTTTTTGTTTCAAAGAAAAAGTGATACCAGAATGGAAAAAGGTTCCAAAGTATGCCCATTGGCAATTGCCTTCCGTATTCAGATAATATTGTTCTAATGATAGTTAACAGTACGCATTAAGACGAATCCTTCACGAATAGTGGGCGATAATGCAAGAAGTTAAGTGTTAAGGAATGAGTGACCTCTTCCGTGTGTAATTTCATGCAACATAATTGCAACATTAAATCAAATATTTTTCTTACTTTGTACAGCATAATCGTAAGTGCCTACTCTGAAATGTGTACAACTTTTCGATGTTTAATAAAAGCTTCAGCTCGGCTTAGCAACGTTTTATTTTTAATAAAGCTGCTACCTCCTCCCTCTCTCCACCACCAATCATCCATCAATATCATCAATTCCACGTTTGATTCCAGTAACAAAAATGCACACCTAGTTAATTAATTGTTCGTGTAACTGTTTAATATGCCCGAAGAGTCTTTCGGCTTTCTTTCTTCCTCGCATCGTTAGCCATCGTTTTACTTAAAGTGTAAATGCAGTGAGTCAAATCATTTATAAAATTTCCATATACGGGATGGATGGTGATGTTGCCTCCTCGGCCTCCTCTCAATAAAAATCATAATTGAGAATCTTGCACGTTATTAAATGCGACGTAAAATAAATCTCTTCGCATTTACCATTCTTCGCGCCGGAGAGTTCACTAGCGCGCAGTGCTCATAACCTACAAATTCCTCTTGCAAAAATTCCGCTCGGAAGGTGCGTGCGACCTTTTGATTCAACGTTTAATTTTCTTCAAAATAAAAGCAATTTCCGTTAGTCCTCCGGCCGCGGCCAACAAGGATCACTTGTTATTATTATTATTGCTGTAGTCGTCCACTATTATAAAATTCTGCGACCTTTGGTTTTAGTTTCAAATTGGGTTCCCCGTTAGTCTCCTCGCGGCCAAAACATGGATTTAACAAAATAAATATGACGCGCTCCTTTGCTTAATACTGTTGGTTTTAATACAATTTGGAACATTATACACGTCAATTTAGCCAGAGATTAGAGCCTTAGATGCTTAATTGCACGTCTTTCCCCCTAATGCGGCTGTTATGGAGTTGAAATTGAATTTTGAACCTGCACAAAGCTATTTTATTATTGCCCCAATTACAAATTACAAACTGTTGTGTTGTAATTAAGTCGTTTTATGTTTCGCTGCGATCAAATTGGATTTCTGTTTTAAGCTTAACAATAAGGAGGAAGCGTAATTTTTTTTTTTAGCCCATGGATTCATTCTTTTTTGATTCTATTTTATTGAATCAAATACAAAACATTGCTTATTATTTGTATTCGTAATAGGCCGTGATTTTATGTTAATAGTGACACGGTGAAAGTGCTTCACCAAAAGTGAATTAAATTCATTTCGAAATTATTCGCAATTATATGCATGACAAAATTCTGCGGCATCAGCATCCAATAGGTCAACCGCATTAACCAAGGTTGCATTCCGCATTGCATCATCATAAAAAGTGAAGCGTTGTCAATTACGTAACCTTAAAATCCAAAATGAAATGACATTCGTTGTCAAAATTTAGTTACATACATGAATACCACATTCTCACTAGAGTTTCACGGCGAACTGCGTTTATAAATGAATCAAAAGAATGGCTTCTATATGTGTGTGTGTGTAGTTAATTCGTGTAAGTTGTTCAAGTGTAACAGACTTTATCGATTTCCCAGAGTTGTATTCTGATACTGTTGCACAGTTAAGATTTTAAACGAAACTGTTCTGTGGGTAAATCATGCGGTTGTATTCTTGATATAGTATACCTCGGTTTCTCTATCTAAATGTCGGTACGTTGTTGCCTTGCATATAGTAGGTGTTTGTATCTCTTCGTGTCATTAACTTTAATTAGATGATTACATAAATTTACGGCACCATCTCCACACAATTTAATTACCTACGGAGCTTTTTCGTCGTACCTACTTCTTCTTTTTTATCTTATCCGAGAATGCGATCTTCTAGTTCTGTGCGCGCCTAGCTCAAGCCTATAAGTATATCGGATATTTATTATTAAGCGATTTTCCATTTTAAATATGACCGCGCGTTTAAACCATTCTGTTTGTTGGTTGTTACTGAAACGGCCGCCGGATTAAGTTACATAGTATAAATTCAGCTGGCGCTTTTGTAAATAAAGCTTTTTCTGATTTTGAACGGCGCTCGCTAATAAAATTTATCTTGTTTTGCAGTCGTAAAATAAATTTAATTATACAGCTGTTACCTGTCACAGCACAGTTTCCTGAAAATTAATTTATTTAAAATATATGTACGTACTCTGTATGTGTTCGTTTGAACAAAATCGTGACAACTCTTATAAAAAAAAAAATTGAAACTACCATCATGTGTATGTACAGCGCTTTGTTTATGTGCTTATAAATATATGTATATCGACTTTCGCATTCTGGAGACTAACACTATGAATGAACTATTACAAATTTTATCGATGTGAGGTGGCATCATAAGCCGTCTACGCGTCGAGGAATCCAAATTCGGTTCAATGCCAGCATCTCAACCGTGACGGGCGTGAGAATTTAAATACTCGAAAATTCGACGCCATTTAATTTTAACCGGCAGTTAAGAAAGGAGTTCATTATACAGGAGTTTTATTAACAACATCGACCGTTAAAATACCGAATCGTATTGGCGATCATGATGACTAACAATGACGATGAGATAAAAAAAATAATAATTGCAACAATGCTTTGGCGAATAATTCGATGAAACTTGCAAGTGGCAACCTCAGTGGACTTATACTGAAACTGGCCTAAACGACCGGAGAGCAAACGGTTTCAAAAAAGTAAAAATTCTGTCCTGAGGTAGCATAAAAACTATCGGCAATGGCCTCGTTTAGATGACACACCGCGGCCGGTGGTGACGGAATGAAGTAACGCATCTGAATCCAAATGAATCCGTAACAAACGAAATTTTGAATTGTGATACGATTTATTCGAAGTATTTAACTTAGCAGTACGTTTAGAATAATGTTATTAATGCGTTGTTACTAGTTTTAGTGTTCAGTTGGTGTTGTTTGCAATGATGTGTAATGTAGAGCTCAACTATCCCTAGGCCTCTAGGTTTTTCTTTTTCTCGAATTTCACGTCGACATTAACAGTAATTTACAAATGTCAAGGTTGGTAAAACTGATATTGCATCTAGCCGGTTGTCTCGTTCCCATTTAATATGCAGTTTCTCCCCGCAAAAGTAACTCGTGACGTCACACTATCCGTTACAATGAAGTAAATAGAGTGAGTTTTAATCTGTTTAAAGCTTAATCTAATTCATTAAAAATGGAAGCTATTCGTGGGTCCTATTGATCAAATAACGCCAAAATCTCGTTAGTATGCCCAATGGAATTTATCACGTGACGTGGCGTAACGAGATTCGCCCCCTCTGTCCCCTCCACTGGTCAAGACAACCTTCTAATACACAGTCCAGCTCTACCAACCTTGACAAATGTCTGTTGCTACGCCATCTATCCACTTAATTATATGATACGGTCTAATCCAGGACTTTGCAACATTTTTTAAGCATCCACTCCTTGCAAGAATTTAAAAATTTCCGTCAAATTTAATTAATATTTTTGAAGGATTAATCAAAATTTTGTTAAATCACAATCTCTGATTCCACTTAACCTTATTTCCTTTTTTTCTTTTTTTGTTAATTGTAAACCAGTCCTATCACGTTTTGTCTTTTTTTGACTCTACTTTCATTGATTTTATATTCGCATAATTAATTCTCTTGTGTTTTGTTTTTGTTTCTTCAAAAACTTTCTGTCTTGATTCGATTTGTCTATAGAATTTTTATTTTCGTTTCGTTTTTTTTTTATATTCCTTATTCGACTTTATTTGATTAAATTTAATTGATCGACCTTTGTTTTCCTTTTTCTTCTTGGATTCTATTTCAATAATTTGATTTGTTGTTTGATTTTTAACTGTCATTTGTTTATCATTTGTTCAGACGATTTTATATTTTAACTGTCAGTCGATCGTCTTTTGTTTTGTTTTTTCTTTTAAGTCCATTGGAATTAATTTTATTTTACATTTTAATTCCGTCGATTGATCGTCGTTTTTTGTTTTCTCTCGTCTGTTATTCATTTCGGCTTTATTTCATTTATTTACTTTTTATTATTTACTGTTCGTTTTTTTTTTTCTTAAATATTTCCAGATTAAATTTTTGCTTGCGTTTCGCCGTCCACATCACCACATCGACGATCGTCTTTTGTTTTTGTTTCCATTCAATTTGACTGTATTAATTATTTTTATTTTGACGATCAAGCGAACTTCTCTTTCTTCTTCCATTCGAGTTGCAACTGTGATTAACTCAAATTTATTTACAATTAAGGAGAAAAGGCACTAACAGAGGGACAGAAAAATTCTGTCACATCGTAGAATCGAACCCGGGACACCTCGATTACATGTCGATCGCTCTAACCAGTTGAGCTAACGTGACTCCGACGTTCGAAGGTTTTAATTAGCAACAGGTGGTATATGGATTAATTATATTTATATTTAGAACAGTCTCCTTTCCTTTAATTGTTGTCAAATTTATTTAATATTTTTCGTAAATCTTCTTTCTACTTTTCTTTTAATAAATTATTCAAATAGGCTCTTAGACAAGGATTCATAACTAACTCCGAACCTCTAGAAGCCCCTGGAGGTTCATCGATCCCCAGCCGACTTCTATAGGTTCATCGACACCTTTCACACTTTGTTTACGTTCATCGACACCTTTCAAGTCTTCTTCGCCGCTGGGAACCCCTGATCTAACGGATATAGGAAGCTTATTCCGGTTCCATCTACAAAAGTTTCAAACGCACTGGAATCAATCTCGACTAGTTTTCTTGCTTGGAGGCATCCATTTCAAAAACAGAAATTGATTGATTGTAAAAGATTTTAATTTCAAACGATTTTGACTTACGCAATAAAAATGACTCCAACTTAAGACAACTGTACACATTGTAACTAGATGATACATTTTCTAAATTTATTTTCAACGTAATGCACATTCATTAAACCAGATTTTAAATATTATCCACTCGTTTATTAAAAGATAACGACGTGGTAAGCCGATAGGTGGATCGATAATCCGACCGTTTATTAAGTTGTGAATGTGACAGTTTACTTAGTAGCGTATCGCCGAGCCAAGAATAATAATAATCGCTCGTCCTTTACGGTGAATTGTAAAAAATACTGACGACTGCCTTTTCGCTTTATCGAGCCTCATAACTGGAGATTATATTTTGCGTCCGGATAATCCGATGAGAGGTTAATAGAGTGTAGTCGCTGCTATTTCTTACCAGCAGGGTTTTTTTTTCGATCGATCGGGAGAAGATTGACTTCACATTCCTCTTTTTTTTTTTCTTAAGAAACGACGTAGGAATTTTCATCTGAAAATCTTTCTTCCAAAGGCAACTGGTGCATTTGGGTAATTAAAAAGAGAAGAAAAAGATTCCAAGTTATAGTAATCCAATTTTAAATTGCTTTTTATCAAGGTTGCATAAGACCTTCAGTATTGTCCTTCCATAAGAACCATTTTAAAATGGGAAGACTATAGTTTTGCACAACCTTATTACTTATAATTTCACAATTTATTTGTACGAGTCGCTTGAAGGTTCAGCAATCAGTTCTTTGCATTAGCCATCAAGTGAAGTCGTTGTAGTAGTTATTTACACAAAACTAAATCTTAAATCAACGTGCGAGCATCGTGAACGTCCAGCGTTTCCGTTTCGTTAACATTGCCTTTATTTACAGCGGAAATACCGATGTGTGTCCCTTGATTTATGGCAGTATATCAAAATTCTTCTGGCCAGCTGTATTTATGGGCGCAATTAAATTTCTGCCGCTTAGCTTCAAATGGGCCGTAGACTTTTCGCATGCCGGACTTGATCCGTAAGCCGTTCGCGATTTGCATGGACGTGTTAAATGTATTTAATACGATTAATTGCTTCAATTTTACGATTCGCAAATGCCCGTTCCCATACGTAATTGTAATCGGCAAATTAGCGAATAAATTATCGCCAGTGAATTTAATTGCTGATCGATACTGTTTTGGTTATCGTTTTGAAACATCTTCAATAATATTTATCATTTCAGCTCGTCGAAATTCCACTTCATTGCATCTACCTTCGTGTGTCAATCTTTTCTCTTCTTCTTCCATTTCTACTTTAGAAGTCATCAAAATTCCATCGTACCATTTCATATTGAAAAAGCCTTTGGTGTGTTCAGGCATCAACGTATAGGAAGAAAGATAATCCATTCAAGATTTCTTCAGTTGTCCATTTTTCCTCTTTCTTCTTATCTCACTTTCCTTGTCAACCCTTTTTTGGTTGTTAAAGTTTCCATTGCTAAAGGAGATCTTTGACCTTTCTATTCTTCACCATTCTCAGGACCATTTTTCGTTTTTTCTTTCGACTATCTTGGATGTTGGCATCAACGGCATGAAAAAAAGATTTCTAGTTAAGTTTGCTTCAGTTGTCCATTCTTCCTCTTCTCTTCCAATCTCACCATCGCGGTCAATCTTTTTTTGGTTGATAATGTTTCAGATGCCATAGGAGATCTTTGATCTTTCTGTTCTTCATTTTTCTCACAATCATTTTTCTTTTTCTTTCGACTATCTTGGATGTTGACCTCGAAGGCATACGAGGAAATGAGATTCAGTTTTGTCTAATTAATATTCCTTGAGTTATCCGTTTTTCCTCTTTTCTTCCATCTCACTTTCGTTGTCAACCTTTTTCTGGTTATTAAGGTTTCAGTTGTATAAGAGATCTTTCTATTCTTAACCTTTCTCACAGCCATTTTTGTTTCTCTTTCGACTATCTTTGATGTTGACCTCAACGGCATAGGAAGAAAGTTTCCTCCAATTATGATTCCTTCAGTTGTCCCTTTTTCCTCTTTCCTTCCAATTTCACTTTCGTTGTTAATCTTTTCTTGTTTGTTAAGGTTTCAGTTGCCGTAGGAGATCTTTGATCTTTCTCCTCTTCACCTTTCTCAGAACCATTTTTGTTTTTCTTTCGACTATCCTGGCTGTTGGCATCAAGGGCATAGGATCTCTGCTTAAAATTCCTTCCGTTGTCCATTTTTTCTCCTTTCTCCCAATTTAACTTTCGTTATCAACGCTTAGTTGTTAAGGTTTCAGTTACCACAGGAGATCTTTGATTTTTCTATTCTTCACCTTTCTCAGAACCATTTTTCTTTTTTTTCTTTCGACTACCTTATTATTATTTTGATCCTTGACGTTGATTTGATCTTAGCTTCTCTTGTGATTTGTCTCTGTTGTCTTTTAATTGATATTCTTCTTATCCTCCTCTTATTTAGTTCACTCAGTTTGAACTTTCTCTCTTCATCCATCCTCTATTGTCTTCGACTTCAAGAATCTAGTCCATTCCATACCCAAAAGCTGCTTTTGTTTGATGATATAGTATGTAAAAGAAAACGCAGGCTGTTTTTTTGGAAGAGCAAAGACGCTGCCTGTTGCTGTCTTCAGATTCATTGACCTCTCATTTACCCACCTTTTCTATTTCCATTGCCGTTACCACTTCCTTTAGTCTTTTGATCGGTTTTTATTTTCTTGGACTTCATTCTTCTGATAACCCCCTCCCTCCATTATTAATACTGATTCGGATTTAAATCTGTACAAAAAAATGAACTGAAATAAAAGCTTTCATTCAGACTTGGGACGTCATCTTACATAAACAACATCTCAGAGTCTTTCGGAATCTTTTAATCTGAATCTGAATCTTTTAGATCCTCTCGTTCTAGATTTAAGATAAGCTTTTAGAATTTCAGGCTATACTTGATGAGAAATAATCTTTCACCGTTGCCAGTTTCTATGAGAAAGAGAAAAAGTAGTGCCAGGCCAGATTTTATCATAGATTGGTGATGTAATAGCGTCCCGTGTTTCAGAAAGTAAGGCGTTTTTAAGATGGCGGCGCCCTTTAACGCAGAGAAATGTGTCGGAAAGACGCTCCTTTGTGTTTAAAATCCTTACAAAAATTACCGTATGGGGGAATTGTCACGTGATTGTATTATAACTAGCTGAAAATTGGGTAAAAATCCGTTGGTTCCTGGCTTTTAGCTTATTGAAAAGCTCGCGTTTTATCTCGTCGCCGAGTTAATCCGTTTATTTTCATGGACTTAAGCTTATCGAAAAGCTCGCGTTCTTATTCGCCGCTGAGTTAATTACTTTTAGTTTTTCTCTTTAATTTTTCTATTCAGGCGTTAGGTTTCTTTTCCGAGGTTCAAATTTTCAGTTTCCCTTGGGATTCTCCCGTTGGTAAAACTAATTTTGTTTTACTTTTGAACATGAACCATATGAGTTGGATATTATTAAAAAATAAAACAAAGTTAATTTTGATAACGACGGGGAAAGCTCAAGGAAAACTGAAAATTTGAACCAGAAAATTAAAATAAATTAATTAACTCATCGACGAGATTAAACGCGAGCTTTTCAATAAGCCAAAAGCCATGAAGCAACGGAACCACAAAAGTTGGGATATTATTTTAACAAATTTACTTAAATTTCCTGTTTAGGCGTTCAATATTTTCAAAGTTTCATTAATTTCTGATTTCTTTACGTTTATGCAAACCAATTCATGTCAATTACAAGTGAAATCTAAAGACGTTCTACAAACAGATTGTCGTATTAGCTGAGTTTAAAAGTGAAGTGAGTTCCTTCCATCAAAGGCAGGAGGAAGAAGTACACGGAAATGTGCAGTTTCCTTCTTACGTTTCTACACACGTCGCCTTTAATTAACCAAAAGTGATAATTACTTATCTACCACATGTTTTTCCTATTAGAAATTTAATGTTACCGCATACTTGCAAGATGTACAAGACCGGCTGAAACGAGTTACAGTTCTGCTATTTCTGTAACAAATCCTCGGGGCTATATGTGTATGTCTTGTTTTTCCTTTTTTTTTTGCTTCTGTACGACGATAAACTTCGATTTTCTTTCCGCTGGGAAGTACCTACCATCACAACCACATTTTTTCTTTTTCATATTATTACAATAATTATTAAGAAGTGTAAGAAATGGTAACGGACTCTGTTTGTTAATAGTAGCAGAATTTTTTTCGAAACAATTTATTCAAATCAATCCAAATAATTTTTTTTTAGTGTTCGTGGAATACTAGCTTTTTATTTGGATTCAGTGGCTTTCAAATTAATGAAATCATCGCTTGTACCGTTAACCTGGAAATGTGACAGAAATTCACGAACCGATAAAAAGTCCCGCAGAATACAATTCCGGTTTGTATCGGAATTAAATCGGCCGATTAAATTAGGCGACAGGCGTGAACATGTGTTGAAATAATTTTACCGAACTAGCGTTACAATTTTTTCTTTTTTATTTTGAATTGTTGCAGTCCACCAGAACGAGCTTTATAACCGCCGAAGGCGGCGGCGGCGGCGGCGGCGTTTTTCGGACCACCTATAACGATAATGCGTAAAGCAAACGAAACACCATCACAAAATGAATAAAATAATTTCGCATTGGTCCCACAGTTGATCTGTTTTAATTTTAATTCCGATTTCACGTGAATAATATTAGTTATTAGAGTCCGGACCCGACACAGTAGACATGAGAGTTTTTATTTTAATCGATCTCGTAAATTTTCATAATGATTGGTTTTAGACGTGTTATTTACATAATTGTCGTAGTTGTCGCTATTAAATTACGTTTAATATTTATGCTGCTAATTGTTTTTGGTATTAGAAATTCCCGTTCATTAAAGTAAGTGGTGGTCATTACGATCATCTTTCTTCAACTCATCTTATTCGATCTCTCAGTTTAGCATAAAATTTCTACCGTTACTGTTTTTGCTGTTTTGAATTACGATTGCGATTTTGAATTACCTTACAAGAAATTAACATTTTTAAATTATAATTGTTTTATAAATTGTTGAAAAGTGTTGGTTTTGGCTTATTATTTTTTTATTAACTACGTTACTTGAGCTGAAGAGATCCCAAAT
Source organism: Prosopocoilus inquinatus (assembly GCA_036172665.1). Classification (NCBI taxonomy): domain Eukaryota; kingdom Metazoa; phylum Arthropoda; class Insecta; order Coleoptera; family Lucanidae; genus Prosopocoilus; species Prosopocoilus inquinatus. Next base: position 6,234,171 of record CM069871.1, on the reverse strand, counting down.
CTCAAATAGGGCCAAGCAGCTATACATGGGGTGCTCAGGAGCTCCACTGCAATCGAAGCTGACTTGCAACTATTTTTTTTTTTAATATACATTTAGTGCCAATTATACAGGGTGCGTTAGTATCTCCGATAAAGATTCACGCCATGCGATTCTACGTTAAAAACCGTGCAGAAGACTATAGTACCATTTGCCTCTTAAATCTCTGGCTATGACGTTAGCGACTGTTGAAAATATTTTCCGGTAGTTACAATGATATACTCTGTGTAGTAAGTCCTGACACTTTATTGTTATGATATATTCTACTTTAAAAACACTTAAATTTTCCTAGAAATTATTTTTATGTTCCTGTTCTGTTTCAGGTAAGATACACACATCCCATTCCATTCAATTACACGATGATTCATTCCATTAGGTAAGTGCATTTGTTTCTTTTTTTTTTTTTTAATTATTTCTGAAACCCCGGCGTGATAAAGTACATCAGATGTAAGAAGTTGTGATGATAACGTGGAACGGAAATCCAAAGTGTAATAAAAATTGACGTTTTGTTGTGGTACGAGAAAAAGTAATAATAGAAGTATCGACGTTTCATATTTGTATCATAGGCGGCATGATTGGATTCTAACGCTCTTTCCAAGTCAATGCAACAAATCAGATTACACGTTAGGAGCTTTCGTGACGCGGATGCTGCCGGAGATTGCTATTCACTTTCAGTCTGCACTTCACACTTCGCGGCCTCGCACTCCACTGCATCCAACACTATTAAAGCCCGAGCTCGCCAGAATAGAGAGAGTGTTTTGTTTATACTGAAAGAGAGTGAAGAGAGCGTTATTTACTTACTTCTTTTGTTATTGATTGCACGCCGGCTTTCTTTTATTGTGCGGAATGAAGTTTACGCCGAGGATAATGATGTATGAGTTAAGAGAGTTGAACGCGAATCGTTTCTCGCTCACTTATTTTATTAATAATTTTCCTGCACGTAAATCGGTCATTATCACTGGGCAATTGAGAAAAATTCTTCTAATAGCATTATTTTCCTCTTTGCAAACACGTGCTCATTCAACTAAATCAATCCATCCTCCTCTTAAAATTTTATAATAAATCTCGAAACTAAAAAAAAACTTCATTCATTTTTAAATGCTTAACATATTCCAGCTTCGTTTTAATGCATTTTTCTCTTCGAAATCCTGTATAAAAACTTTTATTTACGTCATCCGTGGCATAATAGCACTTATAAAGGTATACAGTGAGAATCTCACTGTATACCTTTTAGGCTCTTTAGACCGAAACTGGTGAGCTGAATGATTTAGAAAAATTTTTTTGTCCTAAAAACCCGATCAACTACCACGTTTTTCAAATTTAATAAACAGGACGCCAAATTCATTTATTATAAATATCACCTCCAAGACGTCATTAGAAATTATTTCAAGCGCGAACTAGCAATTTGTTTTTCATCGACGAATCAAAATTCCAGTCTTCTGTCACTATTTATGTAGAAGTACATATTTTTGCCAAAAAAAAAACATAAAAATACATTTTTTTGATGATGAAAAAATTTTGAAAATACAGGCTGGGTCAATAGTGCGTATTCGGTGGAAAGCGCCTTTATTAATGCAAATTTTTAAAATCTGTTTACCCTATTACTTACTTTGGTTTGGGTTGACCACCCTGTATAATTGTAACTAATTTTAAATGATGCGTCTATACCATACGTAAGTAATAGCGAAAACAGATCTGCATTAATAAAAGCGCTACCTACCGAATCCGTTCTATCGGCCCACCCTGTATATATGAAATTTAATATATCGTATCACATGACTTTTAAATCAAAAATAAACGAGTAATAAAAATCGGCTCTACTTTTGTGAGTCCTTATTCAATAATAACAGAAAATTCAACTCAGAATTGAAAATTCAAAATCGATAGAAATAATTCAGAAATGATTTTAAAAATGTTGGAATCTAAAGATAATAGCGAATCCAAAACTAATAGAAAATACAAAATTTACACAGAGAATATTTTAAATCGACAAAGGGACAGATTCTGTAACTTGTTAACGGTCCTTTAAAATTTAAAATACACTTCCATGATTGGTTATCACCAGGGATGAGAATTCGGCCCACTTTTTTCAGCCAGCAGTACGAAAATTTAGTATTCGGAATGTATTTGCCCCGCCCAGAGTAATTTCTGCGAAGTGCGAACACCCCTTCCCCTCGCACTCAATGGCAAGGTAAACGCATCGGAGCCGCGGAAGGAGTAAATAGTACATTCGGTGTGAAAAGTGTCCAACACTAAGTGGGCCGAATTCTTTACCCCGGTTACTACCGTAGCAACAAAATTTAACGCTCCTTTAAATTGAACGGTATTGATACAGAATAGAACCAGAAATAAAAGAAAATTACAAAATAATTTGAAGTCTGGAAGTAATAAAAGATTAAAAATTTTAAGAAAATTGTGCGAACGACATTATTCAATAATAATCAAAAGTTAACCTTTAGTAAAAGCAACCAAGACACTTGACTCTTCTGTGGTGGAAAAAGATAATTAAGCGCAAGTCAAACATACTTCCGGTTATGGAATAAAGAATTACAATCACACAAAAATGAGATGTATTCCAAATTATTAAAAAATAAATAAAATTGCTACTAGAAAAATAAAATGCTATAATGTTTAGATTATTACATTTTTATATAACAATAATTATTTCTACTAGCATTACTTTGTTATATGTTTTATGTTTTATTACGCGATGGTTTTTTAAGTTGCTTGTTTCTTTTTTAGGTTTATTTGTCATAGACATAGTCATGTATTTATTTTGATATTTTATTTATAACTCGGTGGTTAAAGTGCAAAACTTCTCGAGTCTTTAGCATTGTTTTACAACAGAGATAAAAAACTCTTTAAATTAATTTTGCGAGAGAAATTTTACGAAACGCATTTATTTTATTAAAAATTGCACCTCCACCAAATGTTACGGTAAAGCCACGGCGCTTCCCGATTATGTTTTAGGATAGCCGTAATAAGGTACGTACTCAAAATACGGATTCATTTATTAAGGCCCGGTTTCATCATCACAGTTTAACTTTAAACTTCGCTTTATTCCCATGGTAACAATTGCAAGGATAATTGTTTCCATATGAATAAAATGGAGCTTAAAGTTAAACTGTGATGGTGAAACCGGGCCTAAGTTAATAAACAAATAGTTGAATAATAAATAATAATTGAATGCTTCCATCGGTGTTCAGTTTATATATGAACGCCGAACGCCAGCCAAGCCCGAGAGCGCCACAGTATTTTTAGACTGTGGGATTCGGAGCTTTTCAGGAGCTTCCGAGGACTTGTGGCAAGCTTGACCATTCCGGACGTGATGTTGGAAGCTCGCCGCGGTGCACTCGGTTATTTGCGTCATCATTTAAAGTTAACAAATCGCGTATGGGAATTTTCATATAGCGCGAACGCTTTGACGATTAAATGCATTTAAATTGTTTAGTCGTCGAAGGAAAAACTTGAATTCGTAACTCGCACACCTTCCCTTTCCACTCAATGACAATTAGAAGCATCGCAGCCACGCAAAGATGGAAGGAGTAAACAGTGCATTTAGCATGAAAAGCGTCCGCACTAAGTGGGCTCAATTCTTAAGCTTGTTAATAACATGTATTTACGTATTTTTAGGAATAACTACCACTCTGAACCCTGTAATTGAAAATTAGTGTAGAGAACAATAGTTTGATAATCGTTTGCTGCGCCAGTTAGTTACACTTTTTTTTAATTCAAATTCAGTCTTTGTGGTGTGAAAATTAGTGCAGGGAACACTAGTTTGATAATCGTTTGCTGCGCCAATTACTTACACTTTTTTTTAATTTAAATTCAGTCTTTGTGGTGTGAAAATTAGTGTAGAGAACATTAGTTAGATAATCGTTTGCTGCGCCAATTACTTACACTGTTTTTAAATTTAAATTTGTGGTGTGAAAATTAGTGTAGAGGACACTCGTTTGATAATCGGTTGCTGCGCCAATTACTTACACTTTTTTAAAATTTGAATTCAGTCTTTGTGGTGTGAAAATTAGTGTAGAGAACACTAGTTTGATAATCGTTTGCTGCGCCAATTACTTACACTGTTTTTAAATTTAAATTTGTGGTGTGAAAATTAGTGTAGAGAACACTCGTTTGATAATCGTTTGCTGCGCCAATTACTTACACTTTTTTAAAATTTAAATTCAGTCTTTGTGGTGACTGCGTGAGTCAGATAGGAAACAAACCTACCAAGTTCTGCTTTATGAACGTGCACTGTTTATTTTATTGTTCCGCGTCTTCAAAAAAAAAAAAAGAAAACATAATGGTAGTCATCTGCGTTGTGTTATCAGGCTGTCTTGCATTTCGCATTTTTTTGCGCCGAGCTCGGGTAATTGACGAGTAGCGAATATTTCCCGTAGACTTCTAATAATAATGAATCACAAGTTGCGTATTACGGTATATTCATAAGGACATAAACATGCTGCATGTCATAATCCAGGAAACGAGCGGGACGGTTCAGTGTTGATTTATCATTCCTACGGGCTCTAATGCAACAGATACGCTTATGATAAGTTATAATTTTAGACCGGGAGAGACCACACATCTCTCACTTATTCGCTACGAGGAACTTAACCTGGTTTCCAATCGAGAATCATCGATAACTAACTTGAACACTATTAAAAGTGAATTTTTAATCAAAGTAATTTTACAGTTAGCCGCGCGAAACGTGTAATAATCTCCTGCAAAAATGTGTGTTTATTCGATATTTATTCCTGTAGTATTATAATTTAGTCTGAGGTATAAATACGTTGTTGAGATTTTACAACCGAGATTAAATTCAAACACAATTACGACTAATTAACTTTCTTAAAAGTAATAAAACCAGAATAACAATCCACAATGTTTCAACCGTACACCTGTCTTTCTTTGTCTGGAAAAAAATATTTATAATTTCATAATTATTAAGTGGGAGTTAAAAACGACGACGTTATGTTTGGGTCGTAAACTCAGCGATAAATACTGGCCTAACAAAACAAACAGGATTTCCAATTTCATTATTACAGCGAAAATTAAACATAACCTACATTAACAAAGCCCAAAGAAATAATTCGATGTTGTTTAGATTAAGGTTTCGCCCTAAAATGATATTATGTATGATATCTTATATATGTATACAAACTGAAAATAGAAGGCGTAATTCAGAAGACGTAATTCAAACTGAAATAATGATAATATAATCAGTAATCCGTGTGGTCATGCATCTCTTGAAACCAGAGAATCAAAAATGACCTCTGAAAAAAGTCCGGGCAAACTAATACCATCGATGATGATTGAACGACATCGTTCTAAGCCAATGCCAATAATATCACTGGTAACCATGGTTTGGATAGAACCAAAAATGACTTCAATGGGAAAAATCCGGGTGTACCAATATCATGATTGATGATCGAACCACATCGTTCCGTGCCGACACCAGTGATCTGGGAATGATCTTGGGGATCATGCTTTCGATGAAATCCGTTCTAAGCAAATGAGAGGGCGGTGAACTTGAAGACAAGGACGATCTGCGACTTAGATGTTTCAAAAAAAAAAATTAGCTCTAATGTCATTTTTGAATAATTGTTTCGAGATTAGCAAAAGCAAACTCATGGCCACTAGTAGCCTTGTTGATTGAAAAAATTCTGAAATTATTTAGATAAGTATATAAACTAGGGTCTAGGACAATTCGCCGTTTCTGATTGGCCGTCACCGTCGTCGCCGACTCGCCGTAGATACGATTCGCCGTCGGTAAATTCGGAGTTAGCAAATTCGCCGTCGGCAAATTGGCCGTGAGAACTAACGTTCACTGCCCATATCCACATATTAATAATAATTATTATAAATAAAGTACAAAATAAACTCTAACATGTTTAATGAACGAAAAATCATTTGTTGTTAATTCAATACGATGCATACAGTGTCTTTTTTTAACTGCGCTTATAAGAATTTACAAATTTCAGTTTGTAATAACATGTTACCAATTCATTACTAAATACCTTTGGTATATAAATGCAAAGTGAGGACTGGAAAAAAGAGAAAAAAATGGATTTCGACAAAAAAATGTACTTACGAGGTTTGGTGCTAACGGCGACGATGTGATTCTATACCCCATTAGCCTAACTCTTTCTAGTCTAACTCCTTCAATGTGGTTCCATACATACCCCAAAAAAAAAGAAGAAAATTGGTTGACTTCGATTCTCTACAATAGTAGAAACCAACAGGTTGTCATACTGAATGAGACAAAGAAGATTGCCCGAGTAATACAACAAAATTATCAAATGCAGGAAAAGAGGAAGAGGAAATAAGAGGCAGTGGACATGAAGTACAGAAAATTGAGAGCAGGTGAGACCAAAACAAACTTCGACAATCAACCATCTAAGATGGTTAAAGTACAAATGAGAAAATGAGTTTAACTTGAAGACTTCCGCGGCCATCGTCCATCGTTGAATTCCTGCTTCCGGTTGGAACCACGTCTCTCCTCGAATTTCTTCTATTGCTGACGTTTTTTCAGTCTCAACGACTTACGAGAAGCAGCAGCAAGACCACCAGCAGCAGCAGCAGCCCTGAGAAATGGAGAACGAAACGTCGGCAGTAGAAGAAATCCGATGAGAGACTCGGTTCCAACTGGAAGCCAAGAATTCTAAATGAAAATTGGGAATTCGAAAGAAGAAACAGAATTGAAACCAAAGAAGTCTCCTCTTGAGAGCAGGTGAGACCAAAAAGTAACTTCGACAACCTAACCAACTAATATGGTTAAAGTACAAAAAAAAATTGGAATCCGGTAGAAGAATCGGAAATGAGACCGAAGATCTAAGTAAGAAAACCGGATCTCCTCTTAAGAGTAAGTGAGATCAAAAGCAAATTTCAACACAACCAACCACCCTGGTACATCTAAAATTGGAAATCGGAAGAAGAAACGGAAATGAGACCGAAGACCTAGGTGAGGAAACCAGAGCAGGTGAGATCAAAACCAAACTTCGACAACCAACCACCTAAGATGGTTGAAGTACATCGATAATTGGAATTCGGGAGAAGAAGCAGAAATGTGACCAAAGAAGTGAGGAAACTGGATGCCCTCTTGAGGGCAGGTTAGATCAAAAAACAAACTACGACGACCAACCACCTAAGATGATTGAATTACGTCGAAAATTGGAATTCGAAAGAAGAAACAGAAATGAGATCGGAGAAGTGAGGAAACTGGATCTTCTCTTCTCCTATTCATCGAAACTTTACAGCCAGAAAGGCCTTCAGTAATGAATGCAGTGGCGGCATGGAATTCTGTTGACAAGATTGGAAGAAAAAACATGAAGAAGAAGACGCAACATAGAAGCTGAACCTGCTTTCTTCATAATGCATGGAGTCTTAACAGCCAAAGAAAAAACCTTATGGAATTGCACTGATAACAGCGAAAGCAAGAATGATAAGAACAGACAGGGCAGTGAATTCTTGCAAAAAAAACGGTGGATGGTATGCCGATTTTTAATGAAAATCGACAGTGATTGCAGAAACGGTTTCATCTGCTATTTATTTTCAAATCTTCAAAAAAAAAGAAAACAGACAGTAGAAAATTCATCCATTAGGAAACAAATGAGGCTTGTTCGCACAGCCAGCAGCTTCTGATTAGTTTAAAACCGTCAAAATCACGCATTCATCAAAGTTCAATACGCGATGGCGTTGTTAAAATCGACCATCGATCAACTGTTTCTATTTTTTTTTTTATCTATGGTGGTTTTCCGTCGGAGTCTTAATCCTTAGACCTCCTCATCGCCGTTGATGGGGAAACAGTGTCGAATTTTATCCCCAGCACTGAAGGATATCTGAAGTGGATACCGACCACCCCCGAGAGAATATCTCACGCACGGTTCGAATCCACAACTTGACGATCGCGAGACTGGTCGCCTTACCACTTGTACTACCGTCAGACGTTTGGTTTAATCGTTTCGAAAACAGTCAGAAATACTGTACGAATTCTTTTTTTTTATTAAATTCATCATCATATCTTTTTCTTGATTGGTTTATATGTACTCTGAGACTTTACATTTTGCTTCATTACTAGCCTAACGAATAAGCTGATGGCGTCCTGTTAGTTTTACAGCATCGTTTAATGCTTTGGGAATGTTACAGATCTTTCGAATTAACGAACTATGTAATAACCGTACTTAACGTAAACACATTACATCATGTGTGTGTGTGTGTGTGTGTGTGAGTTATTTATGTATGCACGGTTCTTGCCGGTTAGGTATAAAAAAGTGAATTGAAGAAACCTGAAGAAATTCCGCATTATATTATCATGCAAAAACTATATGTATAGGTTTGCCGAGTAGGTGTTCATTCTCATTTGCGACCACCACATGCATGTCTTCCGATTTGACAAATGAATGCCGCATCCTGTATACGTATACGTATACGTACGACACGAGCCTGTTATTAAAGCTTTATTGGTTTTAGCGACATTCTGCGATTATTGGTCATGAATTGCAAAGCCGGCTATCCAAAGGTCAGAGGTCTGTGAGGGATGTAGGTTTCTAGATTCCACGAAACAACGGAATATCCATGTCGTGTGTTGCCATTTACAGTTAAGAGGAAAGAAAGAACGTCTGAGATATGAAATTGTCTTCCCTTTGCATCTTTCATTATGGCATTTGCATAGCGCAAACGTTAATCTTGTACTCACTCTGTGCTGTTCGCGTCAGTGGGGAACGTGATAATTGTAATTTAACAGTTTCGAGGCATCGTCGTTTTATCTGATTATTCAAAACCCAATTCAAATAAATTATTATTTTTAACAAACCACAAAAAGAAAAAAGAAAAAGCACGACTAGGATGCGCGCATGATCAATTATACACGCATTCCTTAAAGCCAAGTGATATTTTATTTTAATTGTAATAATACATAGAATGTGGCGTGTGGAGGAGAGAAAAAAACGGGCGCCACTCGGAGAGGTAACCGCAATTTGTGTGGAGATTATGTATGACGAAATCGACTCATTTACTTAAACGAATTCTTTCTTCTTAACAAATTTAATGCCGCGTTAAAGCATGCGGACATACGCGCCGTTAAGAATTAATACTCTCTCTCTTCCTTATGCAGCGCATCCAATCAGGTTTGCTGGAAAACACGATAATAAAAGAGGTGCCAAAATGATTTCGGACGAGCCACATTTAAAACACATTATAAATCATAACGGTAAAATCATTCTTCATGTACATGCATGATTTTGATGTATTAAATTTTGAATCGTAACTCCTGAAGACTTTAAAACAGGCAACCCATCAATCAGATGTGGAATAACTCACGTGTTTTTGTAAAGCGCTTATAAAAACACGAAGGTAGAAAAGGTTGCCTATACTAAGTCACAATTTAAAATGCTGTATTTAGGACCGTCTTCATAATTAGACTTTAAATTTAAAAAAATTTTGTGCAAATCGTTTTTGATTGCAGTGAGAACCTCGAGCAGCCTCTCTCTGCAATGTTAGGTCAAGAAGCGATAGTAAGATGTCGCTATTTTATATGTTTAAATTTAAAGTTAGTTTAACCTGAAAAAGTACATTTGTTTCCCTATACTTAAAGTGACTTTAAATTAAAGCGTCCTTATAGTCTGATTATGGAAATGGCCGTTAGGCACATGCTCTTCTATGATACTGTATTTTGCTCAACTATAAGCGCCCGCAGATTGCGACAGAGAAAATTAACCGGAAACACATCAAGAAGCCGGAACTTAACATTACTATTCAGAGCAAGCAAAAACTTTTTGTGGATGGTTTTACAAACAACGACGTCGTCACCTCTCAGACTTCAGACCAATCAGATGGATTTGACTCTCATTTTAACAGTCGTTTATACATTAATTAACTCAATTTGCATGGTTTTGCTTTATTCAAACTTACTTACTTTTCTGTGTTTCTTGTTTTCCAAATTTTTATTAAAAAAAAAAAACAAAACATTATAATATTGACGTGTGTGAGGTGTACGTATGTAGAAGTGAGATAGATGTAACGGATATGCAATGTGGTCGAAGTGAGAAAAAGCCGCTGTCATTCTGCAATTGTTCAATCGATTGTACACCATTGTTCTTCCTAACAAGACGGTAATCTCGGGGCTATCTGCTGCCATCTGAAATTTATTGCACCCGTTTCAACTTTAATTACCGTCGATTGTAATATTACACCATTAGATATTGAATGCGACCGCGATACTAATTTTGAGTCACGCGCTTTTTCGACCTGCTGGAACGTTCTGCCAATTAAAAGTTATTTAAAATGATCGTCACGTGCGGATGAAGTAAGCCAAAGGTAGTAACAGCGTGAAACTTGCTCGATTCAAAAAGAAAAAAAAAATCTATTCATCTTCCAGAACCAATTTGATTATTTTGCATTTTTTTTGTGCACATATTTTCGTTTCTCAGAGGCTCATCTGTTTTTATGAGCCATGTAAGTTCTAACAAAGTTAGAATGTGGAAGAGGAGAATGTCTTTTTCTGTTCTTAGCGTTGATTGGACAATTTTTCATAAGCGTCCGCGTTTCATCACATTTCGAGGGAATTAAATTGAATGTTTATTCTAAGCGACTGGCCATGAAACTCAGAGATATTTGGTAAACATTTTAATTAGTTTGAGATTCTTAAACTTCCATATTGTCCTGGTGGATTGACTTTGAGGATGATTCTACCGAGAAATATTTTGTTTTAATAAAATTTAGTATGCCAGGCACAGTGAATAAAGTTCGCTCCGGTTTTGTATTAAGGATATTCGCCTAGAGATACCTATTTTGCAATTTTAATTAGAAATAGTGTGAAACTTAGCGGAGAAATATTGAAATTAATATCGCACGTTGCCGCAAAACTTATCTTAATTTAATCGCGTTTTCTGTTGCTGCAGCGCCGCGCGAATTGCGCGAAGTATAAGTCGCGATATATCATTCGAAATTGGAGTAAAATTTAATAAAAGTGCACCAAAACATTAACAGTTGAAACGCTGTGACGACGAACAAAAAAAAAAAAACGACAATTTCGTAATAAACGGTATCAATAAATCGTTTGGCTGTGACATCTTCAGCTAACGGGCGCACTGCGGTAGTAGCCACTCGCTTAACCGCGGGGATTTGCACCCTTATTAGTATAACGGATAGGCGGACGTTGTCGTTTTTGTTTGCTGGAAAGATATTTCATTGTAGCGCGCATTACGACCTCCTCAACTCGTTGTATAAATCAGGAACATCGCCAACAGGACTCGCGTCCTGCGGAACTGTGACGGTTCCTGCACGACTTTTTCTTTCATTATTCTCTTCCTCAATTTACCAGTGCTTGATGCTGTCATAACATAGTATGCTTTTACAAATGCACTCGCGCATTAACGACCACATAAATTGGACTGCATGAATAATTTTCAAACGCATTCAGCTCCAGCTTCTTTTCCTGTTCATTCTTCACCACCACCACCAACATCACCAGCGTTCTCCTCTTTTATCACTGCAGATTTAACACCCCATTAAAAATTCTCTATAATTTACTTATTTTACACCAACGAAATTAAATATTTAGAAAAACAAACAGCAGTTCAAGAACATCGTCAAACTTGGGACCAATATTCTTTGCTTTTTAATCAGTAAATTAATTGACTGACACTGACTTTTTTTTTCTAAAAATCTTTATTAATTTGGATCACCGTCCCAATTAAGATTCTAATATTTAAAAAAAAACAGATTAAAACCAAGATTTGACGAATTTTGAAAAATTAATTTTCCAAAAGTCATAATGTTTTTAAAAATGTTTTGTCCTGTGGCCTTTATTTGGGAAGGAGGGCGTATTAATTCTTTCGTAGCTGAATTTTCTGTTATCACTTCTGGAAACTGACTAAAATCTGACAGTTTTTGAGTTTATAAAAAAAATCTTGATTTTGAGTTAATGCGCACGATTTAAGTGATCCTCTTAGCTTCGAAATGTTTCATGCCAAGTAAATTTCATAAATGAATACGACGAGAAATCGGTTCACGTCGAGAGAGATAACGCGAATTATGAAACCGTCGGCGCCGCCTTAAAAAGTGAAAAAGTCACTGCGGATTGAATTTAAAAATGCGAAGACTGTGGACTCGCTGCATGTACTTTGAAGTAAAGGAAATGTCATTTCACTCGTAGGCGGTCGGGAAGTGAATTTGCTTGTCGCTATGACGTTACATGAATAATTATATTTATGAATTATACAGTATATTGTTTAAAAGAGGAGACTTGAGTGGGAGGGAATTTAAAACTCGATATCTAAAGGTCATTCCAAATTTCTGAACCAAACTGAAACACTATATAATTATATTTCAAATTGAAGATTGTACGTTGCATGTACTTTTAAAATAATTGTATATCGTTGAAAATACTGTATTATTAAGTAATTCTTTTTAAAGTAGGTATTAATTTCTCTCCGAGACAATCGTTGGCAAGTTCTCAGGAGGTAATGAGGTTATGAATGAATGTGCAGCATTCTTGCTCCTTGTTTAGCAAATTTAATCCAATTTGATTACATTATTTACGAGATAATTATCGAAAGAGAAAGTTTTGATTGTATTATTGAAATCACTGGATGCATAGTTGTTTTTTATTCCCTACTGATTGGTTGATTTTTAACTTTGGTGGCATTACTGTCTCATTGTATTCGGTTCCAAATCTAATGCGCTTATTCTCTCTCATCTGTTTCCTGGCGTAATCAAAAAACTAAGAGTTTAAAAACTTTGCCTTAGTATTTTTCTCAGGAGTCTGGTAGCCTTGATTGCTTTCGAAATTCCTCTGGTCCTAGTTTTCTTTTCCTAATTATCAATATACAGCAGCTGTCCTGCGTTTGTTTCGATTCCCCATTATTTTTTCTCCTCTTTCCTTGTCAACACGAATATTATGCGTCGGAAAGTGGCGCGAAAATGGAGCCAAGCCTCCTCAAGAACGCCGGTGTACCCTGGGGATATCGAGGCGACCCTGAACGAAACAAGTTAATAAAGCCAAACTTGGCTTCGCCCTGAAAGGACGAAAGAAGGAGTTCGAACGAGTCAAAACAACCGAGGTGACATGAGTCAGAACCAACCGAGTAAGATCTGACGTCAGTTGGAGCCAAAGACGGTTCACCGCTGCGTAGAATAAGAGTGTCCTAACGCCATTTTCTTGCGAGGATGAGATTTATATTTAGAAGGTTCTATTATAAATCAAAGCCTATGAAATTTTATTCAGTTTTCACTGGCATGACATGGGTAAAGGGATTCCGCGGTCAACATGCGCTGAATATCTCGTTAGGATCTAAGTGTGCGGCGCTGAATCGCGTTGAGTGGGAGACAGTTACGCCTTCTGGTATTATTTATGATAGGCTCTGATCATAATCCATTTCATCATGTTTTAAAACCTGCACAGACTTGTTATGCTTCTCTTAATTCCTTAAAATTTTATTTTGATCGTTGTCCTAAGTTCTTTAGAAACACTTAGCTTAGTTTGATGAAGTTAAAAATCGCTATTGTAAAATAATCATAAATGGAGTTAGGGCACTCTTATTTTAAGCTAGCGAAATGTCAAGTGTGAAGGCATTTATAACTCCGCTTATTAATAGATTATATGTACCCGATAAGAACAAGGCAGCACCAAAACCAGACGAGCTCTATAACCCAATCCCGACGTTATATAAACATACTGTTTAATTCCCACGAAATGTTGAGATTTATGAATAGTTTAGCGACATACTACGATCGATTTTTGATCTGACTCTGCATTAGGATTGACAAATTGAAGCCAGTTTGCTACATAATAAGTCATCCCATCTCCATTTCTTCATATTTTTAAACCTGCACAGACTCGTTATGCTGGTCCTAATACCTTAAAATTTTATTTCGATCGTTTTCTTAAGTTCTTTACAAACATTTAGCCTAGTTCAATGATGTTAAACGTCGCTACTGTAAAATAATCATATGTGGAGTTAGGAAACTCGTATTTTAAGCTAGCGAAATGTCAAGTGTGAAGGCAATTTATAACTCCGCCTAAGTTTAACAAAAAGCTTAATTCGCATGAACAAGACAGCACCAAAAGCGTCGAGCTTTACAACCCAATCTCGACGTTAGATAAACATGCTATTTAATTCCCACGAAATGTTGTGAAATACAGCCGTAGACGATTGTAAGATAACTGCGAGACTAGCACAGAAAACATAGACTCCGGGCCCAAAGTTGTCTGATCCGTTTGTATTTACATGCATTAGGCGAACGCCTGTGATGACGTCAGACCATACTATGGCGATTTTAATTGGTCACGATCCACAACACATGCACAGCCGGTGCCGTTATCATATCAGCGCAACTATTATAATGATTTTAAATGCAGCTTCAGCTTTGATGAATCCACCCGATATTTCATGAGACAACTTCCCGTACAGTACTAACTTTGCTCCAGGCCGGCGAAATGTTTATATTAAGGCAATAGTAACGTTGCACTAGCGAACTCGCAAGGATTTATTACAAAAGAGTCCGTGAGAAGTATTTAAAAAAAACTGTCTGCGAATTGCGAAAACAAAATAGATCGAAAGCGTGGGAAGTGATTAGCGCTAGAAAATGCACGTCTTCTCTGCAACGAAGTTTGCACTATAAAAAATATTCGAAATGCAATAAATGAAGGCGAAGAAAACACAAAGATTGACATTTACACAAATCTACGTCGTCACACGATTATTGCATTATTAAAAATAAATGCGACATACGAAATGCAAATTCATCGTAGACAGAGTGATTCTGAACGCGGTTTTTGACAGCGTAGCACCGTCAATATTTTCTTGACTCTGTTTATTTGGCATTCTAATTAATTTGTTTGGGTAAGTCATTTTTTCCCCGAAGTGCTGCCCTTAATTCTAACCGATTTTACTGCGTGTTAGCTCGACGACCATTTCCACTGAGCTGGGCATATCCGAAATCAAATCTTTTGATCTATCCAAAGGTGACAATCAGTTGTTGTGTAGTCGAGAGCAAAGAGGAGCTAGCAATGGTCACTATTTGGAGATCGTAAATGTGAATTTCCAGTGGAGTTAACATTCTAATAATCGAACGACGTGACGTTGATACAAATGCTTAGCGTCACCTTTTTATTTGTTGGGTTCGGTTGGGAGATGTTGATGGTTCTTTTAATTTTGTATAAACACTCAAAGAGATATGATTTATTTGTCAAGGCCAAAGATGTAAGTTTTAGGTAACGTCGGGCGGGTTGCTGGTATTTCCTGGCTTTAAAATATAATATATTTAATTCTCTCTGTCCGTTCCAATCCAACAAAAGACAGATTATGTTTTGGATGCGTTTGGAACAACGACAGAGTGATATTCACCCTCATCAAGCAAGCGAAGTTGTTGAACTCGTGTGACAGTCGTTTTACCAAGAGGAGGAGGAGGAGGATGCCATTGCTGACGTGTTATCAATACGATTTATAATTGCCGTTTATTTAAACATG
The DNA here is from genome assembly GCA_036172665.1 of Prosopocoilus inquinatus. NCBI lineage: Eukaryota > Metazoa > Arthropoda > Insecta > Coleoptera > Lucanidae > Prosopocoilus > Prosopocoilus inquinatus. The sequence continues at coordinate 6,218,671 of CM069871.1, read as the reverse complement.
AGAAGCAGCGGCGTGTGTAAGTCGCATTTCCGCCGAGCAACTTAGGAAGAAAAAAAAACACAATGCAGGATGGTAACAAATTGGAAAGACGCGAAAACCAACGGTAATTCCCGCTGAGGCATATATTACTTTTCTAAATTCTGGTTAACGTTACCGTAAACTGTACCTAGTGTGGTTTTGTTTGCCAGGACGGACGCGGACGTACACACAGTATCAGAATTTACGGCCGCACATTACATACATTACTAAACATTACTGGATGTTATCGGGCGCTTAACCGACTATGTCTTACCTTAGCCTCGGCGCTGCTAAAACAAATATTTTCACTTGCGTAATTCCGTATAATTACGCGTTTATGAAGAGTAGAAGCGAAATAAATTTTAAATACCTGAGATTATTGCTTTTATGTTCGCGTTTTATCTCGCACTAATCATTTCCAGGCTATGCATAAAGGTCTCTCTGCGCGACGCAATAAACGTTTTAGGTCTTTTGCATTCACGATTTAATTGCCGATGTTAATGTGTCGAGCACTGTACGTAAGTAAATTAAAATATATTCTGTACATGTGTATTTGCAGTTATAATTCTTTTAAAAATATGTCACACATTCACTACACGTAGCTGTGCTTCAAAAAAAAAAAACAAAAAACAAAAAATGGACCCGTACAGTAAGTAAAACGTTTACGATTTCTTGTAACGGCCATTGTTCGTCTAAGCTTGGAAATTGTTCGTCGCTTTAGAGGTGTTTATACTGCAGCAAAATGCTGACGGAGAATAAAGAAACTATTTTACTTTTTGTCGTGCTATGTTGTGTGAAAGTGACACATGTTCGCCGGCGTTTTTACGGTATATATTAAAGGGCTATTTCGAGACGAAACGAAATCTTGTTTGCTGCTGCTGCCTGCTGGCGGAGGACTTTACACCGAACAGAAAAATTTTAGATTGACACAAAAGTGCATAAACGCTTCATTTAAATTTTAAAGCATTTAAAGTTTCATTAAAAATTGCGGAAAGGTTTTCGATAAAGTAAGTTCGCCGATATTGATTGGCCGGTCGTATCCCTTTACGAACACATTTCGGTTCGACCGTAAATTTAAACAAACTTGTTATGTTAATTTTCTGAGCATCGATTTTGCAGTCGTGTAGGCTTCCCTCCGTGCTTTTGGGCACTGCGTGTTGCTGTGGTGGAATTTTCCGGTCTTTGACTTCTCAGTATGCTACGCTCAGTGCTGTCTTTACGCATGGTTCTGTTGGGCCCGAGTCCAGGGCCCTAGGCTTGAGGGGGCCCAGGCTGACAAACTGCATGTTAAGGGTAGAATAAAAAAAATACATTTATGTACCTACCAAAAAAAAAAAAAATATTCACTAGAAACCAAGAAAGTTAATTTAATTTTGCCGAAGCTTGTGTTTGTAATTTCTATACCTACAATGGTATTACTGAATGATGTAGAGAAAAAAAAAAGAAATAGTAGACGATTAACAAACTGTAGAAAGATATGAAAAAATAAAACTACTTTAGAAAACGAGCTAAAAATATAATTTATTAATTTTAGTAATTTACTTGACGTTTCACAAATATTATTATTTGCTTTAACAAGAATTATATGAAAATTAAAAAAAATGACTTGTGTCTACATCTCTTTTTAATTTTTGAACTGTACTTTTCAGCATTTTCTTCTTAATTTTCTCAAGTTTTTTTTAGCTTTTATTCTGCATCCAATAATATTGATCGTTAGGGATCAATTCCTTTAAGGATTCATTTCAGGGCCGTGGCTAGGGGGGAAGCTGAACCTGCCCTGGAAAGTTTTAAGCCTGCTTTACGACGGTCCAACTTGACATGAAAATATTTTAAAAATTTGCACAAGCATTGGAATAAAAAATTATACTATAATAAACCTTCCCTGACTATATAGTCTGGCTACGGCCCTGTTTTATTTTATTATCAAATAATTGCGATTACAAGATGGCGCATCTGATTTCTGTCATGCCTCGGTATTATATTTTAAAACCTAAGCGAAGTTAGTTGGCAGGTTTTTGTCGGTAAAGATGATATGTTATTACAGAAAATTAGATTAAAATTGTTTTCTCTTTTCATCAAGAGATGGCGCATCTGATTTTTGATTCCTATTAATTCTTGAATTGATCCCTGTTACAGATTTTTTTCAAACTGTACCTTTCACATTTTTTTCTACATTTTTGAAATTGTTTTAGTTTTTACTCTGCATCCAATAAGGAACAAAAAGCTCCATTTTATTATCAAATAATTTCGATTACTAGGTTTAGGTGTATGTAAATATAAATATTCATGGTATACGGTTTGCATATAATTAACTTTCGTAAGGGGGCCCCCAAAACCAAAAGTGCCAGGGGCCACCACATGACTTAAGACGGCACTGGCCATTCTTAAGAACGGACGTTGCTTGCACGTTGTTTAATGAATTTTCAAGGTGATTAATTTTTGGAATTGGTGACCCAACCGTCTTCAGCGTATTTTCTTGTTTCGTTAATTAGCAGCCCGCTGTTAGCGGCACCGTTTGCTACGGGGTTTTCGACGTGGAAATTTATATTTTTAGGCTTTAGGCTTTTCGCTCCCAATTATTTTCATTTGTTCAGTTGTGTTTCACTTGACAAACAACTGAACAGTGGAGGAGGAAATCTAATTACGGCAAATTGTTATCTAATTACAAGCACATAATTGTTTCAAACTTGAATTTTTACCTTCATAATCCGTTGAGTTTGTTTTAATTAGGAATAAAATTACGTTTCGTTTTAGCTTACGATTCAAAGTGAGAGCCGCCTTTATGACTATGTATTACATGTTCCGCTGTTACGTAATAAACCTTATAAGGCGCGTGGTCCGCCATTCATAAATACATATGTATATATGTATATTGAAGCGTTCATCCAGGATTCACGTAAAATACACGTTATTTACTTAGTACTACTTAATCGAGCGTTGGCCTTCGAGTTAATGACAGATGCGGTTGAGTGAGCAAATATTTTGAGTATCTCAGATTTTCAACGTTTAAACTTGAGGAGTCCGAAGGTCTCTCTCTGTTAATGACGGTTGATAATCTTTTCTTCTTCAGTACCACGTATGTGATAATGTCTGATCTGATTGCTTGAAGTTTTTTTATATTATTATTATTATTATTAATAAGTTGTTTTGTTGAAGTATAATTGAATTTAATAAACAATCAGCTCGAAGATGCCGGCAAAAAAATGAAATCAAATCGAATCACATCCCATACAAAATAACGTATTGTGCTTCTTCTTTTAAAAGAACCGTTCGCGATACGCAATAATTTATTGACAACTGAAGCATTCATTAAAGTGATTATCGGCTTTTGCGCGAGGCTTGCGTAATCTCGCCGATTATTATGTGATTTTTAATTCGACTTACATGGTTAGAACACATTTATATGCTAACCGCAAACCAACGGTAGACTGTAGCGAGCTCCGAATTCGTTTCGAATACCTCCTCTTCATAGGAATGTTGTATAGTGCACGTTCCCGCTTTGGAAATAATTGTGTGGATCATTTTTTTTTATTTTTATTTTTATTTTTTTTCTGAGTGTGTGTGATTCGGATGTAATAACAGTGTTATTAGGCGTGGAATGGTACAAATAAGTAGTGAAAACTATCGCGCGCTATTGTTATCTAACTCAATTATAGCAACGAATACAATCATCCTTGTTGTTATTAATTGTGGTGGAATGATGAGATGAAATAAATAAGCAAGCGCCGTGCTTAATGTGGCACATCGAACACGACAATTATGGCAAGATGGAGCTTATCCTGACAACAGTTGTCTGAATAAGTATATAAGTCGCTAATAACGACAATTATCATAATTAGATAGCTGGAAATCAGAGGAACACGTTATATATTTAAATCTATCTAACTACGTCCTCACATTTTTATTTATTTTATTTTAATCTTTTTTTTAATTAGGCGAGTTTGTTATACTTACACGTAATTTACATGAACCTGCCAACGCCACTTATTTATGTGCAGTTTATGTAAATCAAATACATAAACATACACATGTATTTAAATATCTTGGTAATTCTTCCTTGTAAACATAACTGGCAAACAGTACTTACAAAAAGAGTCAGTTTCATTTTATTAAGGTCACAAAATATCTGCTTAAGTGTATAACCTAATTTAGTCTTCGGTACAACATGAAATACTGAAATTGTCGTTAGCAGTCATCAACGACTTCGTTTTCCATGCAAATCAAAATTTATCGTCAATGTTGTTAACTTTCGTCACTAAAGACGACATCTAGTAGGAGTAATTTTAACCTGCGTCTAATTGTTTGCAGACGTTGTATCGCGTCATTATTAAATGTCTGTTTATGCTGTCCGTCGCAGCTTTATCATGATTTCTGATTCAGAAAGTGTTTTAAATCTTTCCAATACTCCACCAGAAATAGTAAATCGGGTGTTTATAACTCACCGAAATCATTTTCTTGGGTTAGCGAACATTACCAGACGAGGCGAAGCCGAGTTCACTAGCTCAAAAAATGTCACTTTCGTCGCCCGTTGGACAATATAACTGCTACTAATTACATTTTTGAAATTTCTTAAATCAGATTTGACAAAAGAGTCACGTATTGGTTCGTTAGGTTAAATCTACTAAAATCTTGAATATTTAAAAAATCTTAAAAGTTCACATACTTCGAAGACTTCATGTTTTGCAGTTAAGGTCTTCTTGGCTCAAGATTAATTTGCGCCAAATTTGACGCCGAAGGTCTTCAAGGGTTCTTCGGAGTTAATACAAAAAGAACTAACTAAAATCCGTGTAGGTAGAGTGGTCTTCTTTTTGAATTTAGGAGAAAAAAAAAACTTTATTAAGATGAAGTGATTATCATTTAAAATTAGGAAGATGTGCCAAATTTCAATATCCTAGGGAAAAAAGCGAATAAGTGTTGACCATTTTAAGAATTTTATTTTCGTGTTAAAAATTTAGTTTCGCTGCATGCCCACTTCCGCCGGCCCTGACAAAAACACTCTGTAAGATCACAAAATATGTAATCATAATTACAACTGCGAAATCGTCATTGTAAATTACATCAAGCGCGAACTAGTAACTTGTTTTTCACGGAAGGTGGAACGAAGGTCTTCAAGGGTTCTTCGGAGTTAATACAAGAAGAACTAAAATCCGTGTAGGTAGAGTGGTCTTCTTTTTGAATTTAGGAGAAAAAAAAAACTTTATTAAGTGATTATCATTTGAAATTAGGAAGATGTATCAAATTTCAACATCCTAGGGAAAAAAGCGAATAAGCATTGACCATTCTAAGAATTTTATTTTCGTGTTAAAAATTTAGTTTCGCTGCATGCCCACTTCCGCCGGCCCTGACAAAAACACTCTGTAAGATCACAAAATATGTAATCATAATTACAACTTCGAAATCGTCATTGTAAATTACATCAAGCGCGAACTAGTAACTTGTTTTTCATGGAAGAACCAAAATTGAAAATTAGTGCAGAAAACACTAGTACACTAGTCCACCTGATGTTCGCGTGCTAAAATAAAATTTCTTATGAAACTTTTTAATATGCTGTTATTAGAACTTTTAAAGTTAATTTTTTCGTTTAGTCCTTGCTCGTTTTCTAAAGTGTTTTTAATTTTTTCCATAACTTTCTATTATTAGAACAATTATAAATCTACATTACTTTTGTTTCACGTTTTACTTCGATAATTGTTATACTGAGTGTTCTTTTACTGTGTGCAAATATTTAAGCCTGCAATATATCACCAGAAATGGCAACGATTGAACTCATATGTTCTTAACAAAAATGTAATAGTTTTCGAGAAAAATGCAGTCGCAAATTTTCACTAAACCGTTTGAGAATTGTTGGCATAGCTAAAAGTGGAAAGCGGCCGTCTCTTTAATTACGACCCGCAGGCGAAATAGGCCAGGGTCAGTGTCTTACTGGATCTTGAGCAGGAACGACGTAAACAGCGCCGCTCTGATCATCTGGTCGGTCAAAACGTTTGAAGTAGGCCAGGGACAGTACTTCATTTGATCTTGAACACGAACGACGTAAACCAGCCGCTTCGATCAGCTGGTTAATCAAAACGTTTACGATTCAAATTAACTCCACTGCAAATAATTACAAGCTTAAGTATTTTTAAATTAAAATCTAGTGCAATTCAAGAAGCTGCTGTTCGTAACTGCCAAACAAATTAAAAGCGAGGTACAAACAAATTGTAATTTCTCATTCCATATTATTTTTAATAGACTTATAAAAATTTGACATTTACTTTTTTTCCATGGAGCGTAGTAATACTTTCATAGCTAGCAGCAAAAGTTCATTTACGTAAAAGGGTGAAGGATGAAAATTTTTATCGCGCTTGTCTAATTGGTGCATAAATTTTCGGATTTATTCGGTGATAGTTGATATTGTAAAACATATTACTTCGCTCAGTGATTCAAGATTTAAAATAAAATAATTAATAAACGATATCAGTGATTATTGTTACGAAACGCTGCGTTGAAGATCGAGTGCGGTATCGGTGGGCGTGTTCATACCGAGAGGAAGGCGAAGTTGATCTTCCTATCTTCCTCGCACATTTCAGCAGTTCCAAACAAGTGGTCCATCCCAAGTTTTTTGGTTATGATACGGTAGCCCAAAAAATACCCGCAGGAGTTATACTTATACAGAGATTTTTTTTATTTGCACACAGTAAAAAACACCCTGTATAAAACCTGCACAATCCTCTGTTATACATAATTTATAAAAGTTCGTTGTAATGGAGTGTAACGAATATATTTCCCTAATACAGACAACTTGCTATATATTTATTATTTTACGGTGTTTAAACCACAATATAAAATAATAATAAAAACTATAATAATACTGTTTTAAAAGACTTTATTATGCATTCTTAAGAAGCAATTATGACTTTTTTTATGAATATGAAAAGTGACCACGAACGCCATTTTACTTATAGAAGATACAAATACAACACTTGTAGTGACATAAATGTTTTCGTACTTAGAGTTATAGGCACTTTTACAGCTTGTTCTTAAAATCAAAAAAGTACTTAATGCTTCAAATAAACAGTAATAATACAGTAATTCAGTTGAAAAAGAATCTAATAAATGTATTACTTGGGAATCAAACCAGACTTCTAAATTAATTGTTTTCCCTTAACGCGACAATACTAAGTGAACAGCAAAACGTTGCTTGTATCAAATAATCCTTCAATTAAATTTTCCCACTGTTAGAGAGATTATTTTTGACGCAAATTAAATTAGCAGTGATTTATCCTGTTAATGCAATGCAATCAGACGTCGCTGCAACGGTTATTACCAATAACAAGAAAACCGCCGTTACGTTCGTTTTTATGTGGCAGCGAAGTTAATCAGGCAGTCAGGTGTTTAATCGGGGTTTTAAGACAAACGCAGGTGGTACTGCGTAATCGCCCTAAATTACTTAGTTGGTACAACTGGCGCACGCTGTGTTAACTCGTTTAAGCGTCAAGCGATAATGATGGTCAAATGTGATGTATGCGGGAGTAGTGTGCTATTAACTGCGCTTAATTGTTCGATTTTCTCGTATTACGCAAATTAGAGTTGGTGCAAATGCAATACACGGCGAGTTTTTAAAATATGCACCAATTCAAGATAATCGCTCTTTAACAAGTTAACGAAGCATGATATTATCGTTATCTCTTGTAATATCAACAATCAATTTTGTTCTTTTTTTTTGTGTGTGTTTGTTGGAAGATGAAGAGAGATTTTAATGGGCGATGGATGCAGGAACCCGCCACATTCAAAATAAATACTCCGTTCAATGCAGGTTAATTAAATTCTAATCGCATTCACGAAATCAAGTGCGATTTCTAAAACCTTATTTTTTTGTGCGCAATATTCCTACTTCGCCTTGTACTTACTTCATTGTTGCAAACAATTTAATTCAGCGGTAGGTAATTAAAAAAAAAAAAAACAGTGCAAACAGTTCTTAATGGCCTGAGGGAAGGTTTGGATGCAGGTGAATTATAAAGCTCTGTAAAATTACATGCATTTAATTTAATAATGTAAACGCAGATGGAAAATGTTAGAAATGGCGAAAGGGACACAACATGGGGATGACCTTAACCTAATCCTGAACCTGAACCTATTGCAATCGGCAACAGAGATAATATTAGATCACATAATCGTACAACAGGAAGAAAACCTCCAAATTAGTTTTTTAATGGTAAATGATAATCAATGGAAGGCGCGGAGATGAAAAGAGCTGCGGAAGACCCGTCTATAAAAGCAGAACCAAGTACGAGTTACAAATATTTTTTATAAGTACAAGTATTAAGTTGACGAAAAAAATTATTTTGTTGCAAAGTACTACAGCCAATTTGTTAAATGTATTCAGCGACTGTAAACGATTGAATTATTTTCAATCTAACTTAATGAACAGTGATTTTATTTTATTTTCGAATGAACGCGCAGGTTGGGAAAACAAATCTGAAAATCAATAAGGAGATGAGAAAATAAATAACACAGAGAAGGGGATTAAAACTAGAGAGACGTTTCGACGGATAATACAGGAAAATAAAATTAAAAACAAAGCAAGGAGGATCAACCTATACTAATAGAATGCAGAAAATGGTCGAGGTGATCAAAATAAGAGTACATTTTATTATTAAAGAATTGAAGTGGAAAAATAGGAAACAAGACGAAGAAATGGAATAGTGAAGTGAGGTTATGTTTAAAAATGAATCGAAAACTAAACTTCCTGTTGTTTAACTTTTATATTAGTCTCATATCTGATTTGTTCTATTTATATCTTCTCTTTCTCCTTCTTTCAAATTAGGGCGGTTTTAGATTACTTCTGATTTCATTCCCTACTTTGTCACCTCACCGTATTCTTTTTCGTACAAGATTTTGATGCAACTTCTTAAACAATTGCAATAAATTCTAGCAAAAATAAATGAATTCCAAAACTGTCTGAAGACACAGAACGTGTTTCATCTCCAAAAGAAAGAAGGAAAGTAGTGCAGTTAGTTAAGTTTTAATTTTTTTTTTTTTTTGGAACAAATACCTGCAGATTTTTGTTTTCTTTCAAAAATTCTTTAATTTTCTTATTCGAAAAGCAAATTAGGCAACCATTGAGTCGCCATTTTTACCATTTCAAATAGCTTGCATCTAACATCACTTTTGTTTTCTAAGTACGAGCATGTGAATGAATTAAAATAAGAAGTAGGATTTCCACGTCACATTTAAACAAGAATTGCCTTCTGATTAAGCTGGACTGCTAACTGCCTTTGCTACTTCAACATAAATTTCGTCTTGAATCACCGATTTGGTCTTGGTTCTTCAGAAAGAAGACGCGCCAAGTGGAATTGCCTTCTGATTCTTGAATCACCGAACTTTGTCAGGGTTCTCCAAAAAGAAGTCGTAAATTTCGTATTGAATCACCGATTTGGTCATGGTTCTCCCAAAAAGAAGTTCTAACCGACGTCAAGTGGAAATGATGCAAAAAACAACGTTAGACATGGCCGCAGGCAGGTCGAAAAATTTAAGTCATTGCTGCCCACATTAACCAGAAAATTTGCGATTTGTGTGAAACCACATCAGCATGAGGTAACAACCGCAATCTCGTTGAAAAATCGCCAGCTCGCTCCGGTAACACGGATAAATTAACTTGTGAAATCAGATTTTTCGGTTTTACCTCTTCTACAAAATAATTGGGATACATGAGTCATCGCTCCACAACGTTTATGTTCAAGTAAAAAGATTAGACTCATTATCATCATCTACAAATGCGTCTAAATGCCTTGCTTCGTGGGTTAATAAAAACTGTCATGTTAAAGGGATCGAACGCGTCGTGGTTATCCTTCGCATTAAGGTCACTAAATCACGTAAGCTGCTAAGCTATGGCAATACAACGACCAACGTCATTTTTTCCATTGGAAGTTTGTTACGATGTGAAAACCGTTTTTAGGAAACGACCTGTGTATATTCAGTTCGACGCCGTGTTGCATCATCTTGAGAAACCGCGGGGGTAGTAAGCGCTTCAGACCGCGCCAGTCCTCGTCCGTTTTATCGCAGCAAAAACAGTTTTCTTTTCCTTTTTAACTTCATCATCGTTGGAATAATTAATTTAGCAAACTTTATCAAATAATTTCACGCTTTGCGTTTTATTTTACACGTTTTAAAATACTCCGGCGATGAAATAGTATAAAATAATCGATGCATTTTTTGTGAAAAAAAATCAACGAAGGGGAAGTCACGAGTTACTATAAAATTTTATAGGTTAAGTTTGCAAATCGATAAACGTTCAAGCCTTACATTGAATTAGGTTGAGTTAAGTTACCTAATGTAAAGCTTGTCCAGTAAACGGATTTGGAAACTTAACCTACAAAATTTTATAGTGACTCGCGGCTTCTCCTTCGCTGAATTTTTTGACGAAAACAATTTTATTTTTCACTAATGTCATGGATAATCCTTTGATCATTTTCTTTAGTAGTTTTAAATAAATAATATCTTTCGGGGTTTCTATTTTTAGTTTGGATTGCATCATTGTTTATAAACGAGTGCAGGCGTATTTCATCCGTTTCGTGAGAACCGTTCGATATTATTATTTCACGACGCTGAAGAGTTAATAATATAATAAATACAAAATTAATAAAATATCCGTCGCCGTCCGTGTTTTTTATCGAATTAGTTTACGTGAATTACAGGTTTTTGCGAGCTAATATTTCGACGGATACTTTCAGTTAGTCTCATCCTTGACCTTTAACGTCATTGGAGTTTCCTTATGTCAGATGGAAACTCGTTGGTCCCTGCTGTTGTCATGATGGTTTTAATTCGTGCAAAGCCTTTTTTTCGTCGAACATTTGGGGGCATGGTTTTTTGAAACATGATTTATTTATTTGTAAAGCTAATGACAGCAGCTTATGGCATACTTGAAGTTCTTTTGTTATTAGTAAATTTGAGTTTTGTCTGATGTTCAAGTATTACACGTTCTTGGTGGCATTAAGCCCGCCACTTACTTAGTCTTAATGCTCAGTTCATGATGCAACTATAGAAAAACATTTCAAAAAATGCCAAAACTACCTGCAAAAAGTTTGCTCTCAAACATCCATCAATACTATTTTGAACGTTCCCTTTTTTCTTGGCTTATCTAGTTTCCCTGTAGCTCAATAGTTTCGGGGTGTCCCTCGTATCACTCGTGACACTCGGTAAAAATTAAATTATTGTAAGCAGGTTGTCCCCTCGTTATTTTGTTCGAAATGCTTTCAGCCTAATCGCCTAGCAACAACAAACGCATCGAACGTTTACTCACGAATAAATCGCCGCCCATTATTACAGAGATGATACAAAACGTGAGTGCGTGGGAGTCTCGAGTTAAACAGCTTATTTCGGTGACCTGAATTCCGTAAATAAATTTGCACCTGTATGAAAATCAGTGAGATCAATACGCGTGGGCGATTTTTTTTTCTGGTATCATTTACGTATGTGTCCTGAAAAAACACGAGAAAAAACTCATCGAAGCTGCAGATTTTATGCGGTAATAACATGAATGCAGAAACTAATTACGTTCATAGAACAATAGGCTTTGATATTTTTTTTTTGTAACACAATACGATTAACATACTTCCACCAGAATTTTTTTTCTTTAAGCCTTCAAATTTTTTCATCGTTGACTTTTGTTTATGTGCTATTTATTGTTTTACGTTCAATTGAGCATGCGCTCTCACCTTCTTAATTAGTTAGTTTAATCTTCCTGTTTCCTAGCTTTTACAAGCTTCTTCTATCGTCGTTTTCATTTTTTTCAAATATCTTCTCCTCCTTGCGACTTTCATGTTTCAATATTCCTCTGAGCTTAGTAGTGACTTTCTTGCGCAGATTTCTGCCCCAAACTCATGACTCTCTATAAGTTTGGCCTTGATAGCTGACACTATTTTTTTTTTCCTTAAACCATCATCATCAGGCATCAGTCCCAAACGTACTCAAAGTGTCACCTTGCAATCAAGTTTGCCTTGTCTGGGACGTTAAGGCGTCATTGGAATTCGTCCATCGCCGGATTGGCAGTAAAATTCAGATACAGGATCGTAAAGGGGGATGTTTTGGCTAATCCACATACTCTGCGAATTCGAAAAAGCTTTTTCAACCCTCATGGTGTCAGGTTGTACATATTCCTAATCATCAAATCAGGATGTAGCCCAAGAAGCTCATTCTTCAGTTCTTGGGATTACATGAAACTCATCATAGCTTACCAAACCTCGATCGCCAAGTTGGTTTGACCTCGCCAAATCAAACGCCATGGGAACGTCCATATTGCACTCGTCAAGTTGGTTTGGGCTCGCCAAATCACACGTCGTGGGAATCCGGTTTTAGGCGCTAGTTTGAATTGGTGCATTCAATCAGGTTTCCAAATATTGGTTGGTCTTAGGATGACGGATTCCAAATTGGCTCAAAAGGCAGGAAGACTATGCGTATTTTGTGTGTGAATTGCTTTGTTTAGACAGGAAAGTCTGTTAGTGTTGACATGACGATTTCCTTTTGGACAATATTGGTGATATAAAAAAAATGTCGTGTCGGATTTCCTTTTGGACAACATTGGCAAAATAAGAAAAGATCGTATCGGATCTAGTGTAATGTTGTGCCCGTAACTTCATGGTTTCGTCTTTGGCAGTCCATCCGAAAGGTGGGTAATGATCATTTTTAGGTTATTTAGGGCCAATTTCATAATTTAAAGTTACTTTAACCTAAAAAAATACATTTGTTTCCCCATATTTAAAGTGGCTTTTAAAATAAAGCATCCTTATAGTCTGATTAGGAAAACGACCATTAGAGTCTTTATTTGTGCTTTGTAGATTAAGTTTCTTATGATAAGATAATATTCAAGGAAATTCAAATTTGGTGACCAATCAGATCATGAAGGATGAGAAACAGGCCGTTTGGGTGATGGTTGTTCTTAAGGTTAGTTAGATTTAAATTTTTTTCAATTTCTGTTTTGGTCTTGTTTGTGGATTAGGCATTCGCACAAATCACAATCAAATCAAATTTCTCAATTTCTTTTTTGCGTTTTGTAGACTGGGGTTCTTAAGGTACCCCGCAAATAAATACCTTCAGAGTATTAATTGAAATTTCGTCTAGATTTTTGTAGAACTTTCTCGATTCCTTTCGGGTTTTGTAGGTTAGGGTAGTTGAGCTTCCTCGTAAATAAATTATTACGGTGTGAAAACCACTTTTAGAGAATGACATGTATATTCAGTTTTCGACGCGCATTGCCTCACCTTAGGAAACCGTTTGGGTAGTGAGCACCCGTTCTCATCGATTTTATCGCAGCCAAAACAATTTTTTTTTATTATTATCATCGTCGTAGTTGTGATAATTAATTTAGCAAACTTCAAATAATTCCACACCTTCCATTTTATTTTAGACGCTTTTTTGGACATCGTTTTAAAATACTCCGGCAACGAAATAGTATAAAATTATCGACGCGTCTGCTCTTTTTTTGTGGTTTTAATTAAATAATACCTTTCAGAGTTTCTATTTTTAAATAGAATTGCATCATGTTTTATATAAACGTATTCCATCTGTTTCGTAAGAACCATCCGAAATTATTATTTCACGTCGTGGAAGAGTTATAAAATTTCCGTCGCCGCCTGAGTTAGTTCTTGTGAACTACAGGTTTTTGCGAGCTAGTATTTCTATGGTCTCATCTTATCCTTGACCTTTGACGTCATTGGGGTTTCTTTACGTCACGTCGGATTGGTGTTCGTTGATCCTGCTTATGTCACGATGGTTTTGATTCGTGCAAACCCTTATTTTCGAACACTTTGGGGCAGGGCTGGTTTCGCTTCATTGATTTTTAACGCGCTTCGGAGAGTCAGTCGTTTGGGCTACATCCCCAGTGCTTGGTGGCGTTTTCGCGTTGTGGCCGTCCTGATCGGTCCACATTTTGAGTTGCTCTTGAGGGAAGGTTTCCTCGTGATACGATTTTTCGTCCGTTGTAGCTACGCTCTCTTTTCGTTTACGTTACTAATGACGAACTTTCCTTCCTCTACAGGTTTTTTTGGTATGGCTGCAAGCTCTTTAATTTTGGCTACCAGTTTTGGTTTGGATTTGCGTCTTGGCGACGAGCTACTTTTAGCTGCTTAAAAGAACGACACTTTTTCGACGTTTTGCTATTTCATTCGATGCAGTGACCGCTGTTGCTGTGGTGTCGACGTCCTGAAACGCCGACGTCGAAGACCGTAACACAATCTCCAAGAGGAAGAGTTATCAGGTCGGATTGCTCAGATTGATTGCGTTACGGTCCAATGCCGAATTTTACTGTGGGCGTTTTTAATGTTGTTTTGGGCGCTTCTGGTCAATGATTTTTGGAAACGTGATTTGATTATTTGTGAATCTGATGACAGATTCTCTAATGGTGAAATTTGGATTTGACCAATCAGACCAGGCAGGGCGAGAAGTAGGTCGTTGGAAAATTAGACTGTGGTTATTTTTTAGGTTATCTAGATTTCAGGTCTTTCTCAATGTCTTTTGGACTTCGTAGATTAGGCTCTTTATGCTTCCCCCAAAGTTAAAATCAAAAGAATTCAGATTTGGTTGCCAATTAGACCAGGAAACACCCACCCTGATGACGGCAAAAATTATTTTTGTGGTTCCCGGGCAATATTTCGAGAACGTCCTCAATGTACTCACTGTTTAATTTTGTAACACACATTTTTGAATGAAGGGGCGGGCTGTCAATTTATGTAATCGTTTTCCTTTTTCCCAATTAACGGAATTTTTTCGTTTCTTGTTTAGCGTATCAAGAAAAGACTAAACATTTTGTTAAATATCCGGGTTCATAATTTCTTTGTTAGATTTTTAATCTCTTAATAACCAAGGCTCGTGGAAACCGAGGGAGTGCTTCAGCATGACATATTTATTAGAAACGGGTGAGCCCGAAAGGTTATTGTCGTCTTACGGATTATACTTTCTGCGTGGGTGACTAGAATATTATTTCGTGATCGTGCCGTTCACACGCTACCAACGAAATATAATACCGTATTACAGAAAACAATATAAACCGTATAACTCGAAGAATATATCATTGTGTGCCTGTATTACGGTTCCTGTGTTCTGAGGAGGAGGAGGAGGAGGTGATGGTGGTGGTGTAAATGCGTGTTGACGTAATATATTTGAGTTAGAACGTATTTTTCTTAGCGTGGCGGATTTGAAGTTGCGATTTTGCTTAAATATGCGCATATCCGTTTTGATTAGCAACCGTGGATGTGTTTTGTGACCGCAATAAAAAAAAAATGTAATAAACGCCCGACTGGGGGGAATTTACGTGTGGAAGAAGCAATTTTTGCGCCGCTGCTGGAAGGAGCTTTGGTGGTGAAGACTTCTTCTTCTTCTTCTTCTAATTTCCCTCGTAAATCCCTTGCGTCATCTGCACAAACTATTCACTACTTATTGTTTTGTTAACTTGCTCTCATTGAATATTCATACGGTGTCTGATTCCAGTGCGCTTTCGTTCACTGGCCTTCGAAGCGGCGCTTCGACCATATGGTGACTTATCAACGGCCATTTCCTGTTCTCCTTTGATTTACATAAGTCTGCGAGGACCACGCCGTATCCTATGGTCGTGCTGCCACTGATTTAGGTGGTGGAAGGTCAAAAGTAATTTCCGCATCTACAACAGCAACTTTTAATTAATGCCATGCATCCTCGATTTCAATCTCGCCTTAAAATAAGGTATTCTGATACATGTCAACAAGCTGATTGCATACGCAGCGCTTATCCTCATGTATGTATTCGTCGCTACTACAGTTTGTGATTATACACTATCCGCTATCCCAACGTATAATTTTCATAACATTACAAATTATATTCTGACATATTATTTATAAAGTGTGATGAAGACGTACATGATCCGGGGGGGATTTTTATTTGCGTCGGGCGGCCGGGGCCTTTTGACTACTTCAATGATGAATACGTAGCTTGCACGGGCGAGAGAATTTTCCAGAGCAAAAAAAAGCGTTCTACCACCGTATAATTTGCCATTTCATAACAAGTTTACCTGCATGTGTTGTGGAACGTGAATTACTGGTATAAGGGACTTTTACAGACGGTGTAAAATGAAGACTTGAAAGCCACAAACTGCTATTTAGTAGAACAAAACCAATCCTCTCGTTCTATTTTTTCTTGGTCTAAACCTATTTGTTTCATAATCCATTGTAAGTGGAGCAAAAACCTTGTTATTAGGCAGTTAATTTAAGTGACTAACAAATCCTTTTTTTTTTTTCATCTTCCTCATGAAATCACTCTCTTCAAAAAGAGAATGAACCTTTTTTTACTGTACCAATCGAAAAGTGGTAATTTCAAGGAGACGAAACTTTTTGCAGAAGTTATTTTCAAGAAGAAGAAGACTGGCGAAAGGCCAAGGAAAAATTAAGACACATGCCACCTCCTCAGTCCTTAAATGGTAGATTAAATTAAATAATGTTACGTGGTAACGAAAGGAGCGCGTTTTAACCCAACAGAATGTGGGCCTGCACCAACCGTAACTTACCTTACCTCAGAAGCTATGGAGACTATGATGTGAAGCAGAGCGGCGTAACTCTGCCCACTCGGTGGAGACGGCGTGGGGGAATTCAAAAGGGCGCCGCCGAGCAATGGTTACGCAACCCACAAGTATCGCTGATGCACGTCCGGGAAGTGTATGTCCCCAGAAGGTACAGCTCCCCAAGACCTGCTTTTCCTTTGGTATACCCAAAAAGTAATCGAACGGGAAACGAAAAAAAAAGAAAAAGGAAAACCAGATGGTGATCTTTGAGACCTCTCCACAAAAGTATACGTACCAGCAAAGACAAAGATAAAAAGTAAATAAACTTCAGTTCATCTCAAAAAATAGTTCGTTCATATTTAAAATTGAAGCACACAGGTGTTTATTAAGTGAATGTGCACAACCGCAAATAGGGTTATCGACCGTAAAGCTATCAGGATTTAAATTTACACGGCCCAAACCAAAGGTCAATGGCACATCGACGTGAGTACTTTCGTGTTTGCTTACAGCCTCAAACAGGAAAATAAAATACCTAAAATCGGAAGAAATACGTAAGAAAATAGTTTTTAAACTTTAAGACGGATACTGTGAAATCGCAAGGAACGCCCTACGTTTCGCTAGCTTCGTCAAGAGTAAAAAAAATTAGTTGTCAAGAGAAACAAGTTGCGATTTTACAGTACCTAGCAAGCTAGCAAAAGCAAAACGGAGAAACACTCTGAAATCTCATGAAATATTCCTTCTCTGAATGAGTCAAAAGCATTAACAATAAATAAAATGTAAGCGAAATATAAAGTATAAAATAGTATGAATATGACTGTAAAAATGTTAAAGAAAAACTAAGCTAAACTCCCCCTGACCACGTTGCAAAGCGTCCCTCCCCGATGAATTCGTCGCCGAAAATTCTCGTAAGCTCAACCCCAGACTCCGCCACTGGCAATATGCACGCGCGTGTGATGACGTCGTGTACATGTCCATGTCTCCAAAGGGCGAGAAAAAAAAGTTGGTCTGGTCCTACTTAAATTCCTCCGGGATAGGATGTCAATGGAATGACTGCGACAGCCCAGAGACGGGAGCCGTGGAACCTTTTTTTTTTCAGCAAAAACACGTGGACATGTGACTCTTGAAGTTCAAGCGACGCTCACGAGGTTAAGCGGAGTGGCAATCACTCTACGCCGATTTGGCTGATGAAAACCTGCCCCGGACTACTTGCTATAAAAAAAGGAAGATAAAATGTGGAGTTAACGATCGCGAACCATAAACGCACGTGGAAAACAAAAATATTTTCCATGTGCGTTTATGGTTCGCGGTCGTTACTTCCAGATTTTATCTCTTAGCGAACTCATACGAGCATCTAATAACAAAAATTCTTGTTCATTAGTTTTTGAGATGCTTTCATCATTTGACCATGGATATCCCTGACTTTCTTGTCACGGAACGTCGATGATGTTACTTCGAATATAACAGCTCATCATTTCGACTATCTGATTAAATAAATCTAAACATCTAACTTCTTTCTTATTTTTATATTAACGTTAGCTTAACTTGTTCAACTCATTTCGAGCATGTATTGCGAAAGTTAAAATTTTTTTTGGACCTTAAATGCTTTTAAATTTCTTGTCGTCGCTCGGCTGCATGTCACGATGTCTTCAGTCGGTTGACCTTGAAACGCCTTGAATTTCTTGCCGCTGAACTCCAGTGACGTCATTACGAACAATAAAAAAAAACTGATTAATTAATGTTTGCGCTACTTAGATCGATCGATCTACCTTGAATGACCTTGAGCTTTCAGTATTAAAAGCACTGCGTACAAAAAAATTACAAAACATTAAGAAATTGAATGACTGCACATTTACGGTCAAAAAAAGTTTTCCACGTGCGTTTATGGTTCGCGATCGTTAATTCCAGATTTTATCTTTTTTTTTATAGCAAGTAATACGGGGTTAGGTTCTAATAACAAAAATTCTAGTTCATTAGTTTTTGAGGTGCTTTCATCATTCGGCCTTGGATGTCCTTGACTTTCTTGTCAAGGAACGTCGATGGTGTTACTTCGAATATAACAGTTCATCATTTCGAGTAACTAATTAAATAAATCTAAACATCTAACCATAAGCTGTTTCTTTCTTACTTTTACATTAACGTTAGCTTAACTTGTTAACTCATTTCGAGCATGTATTGCGAGAGTTAAAATTTTTTTTTGACCTTGAATGCTTTTAAATTTCTTGTCGTCGCTCGGCTCCATATCACGATATCTTCAGTCGGTTGACCTTGAAACGCCTTGAATTTCTTGCCACTGAATTCCAGTGACGGCATTACGAACAATTTAAAAAAAACTGATTAATTAATGTTTATAGCACTTGGATTGATCGATCTACCTTGAATGACCTTGAGCTTTCAGTATTAAAAGCACTGCGTACAAAAAAATTACAAAACATTAAGAAATTGAATGACTGCACATTTACGGTCAAAAAAAGTTTTCCACGTGCGTTTATGGTTCGCGATCGTTATTAATTCCAGATTTTATCTTTTTTTTATAGCAAGTAATACGGGGTTAGGTTTTAATAATAAAAATTCTAGTTCATTAGTTTTTGAGGTGCTTTCATCATTCGGCCTTGGATGTCCTTGACTTTCTTGTCATGGAACGTCGATGGCGTTACTTCGAATATAACAGTTCATCATTTCGAGCAACTAATTAAATAAATCTAAACATCTAACCATAAGCTGTTTCTTTCTTACTTTTACATTAAGGTTAGCTTAACTTGTTAACTCATTTCGAGCATGTATTGCGAGTTAAAATTTTTTTTTTACCTTGAATGCTTTTAAATTTCTTGTCGCCGCTCGGCTCCATATCACGATATCTTCAGGCGGTTGACCTTGAAACGCCTTGAATTTCTTGCCACTGAATTCCAGTGACGGCATTACGAACAATTAAAAAAACTGATTAATTAATGTTTTTAGGACTTGGATTGATCGATCTACCTTGAATGACCTTGAGCTTTCGATATTAAAAGCACTGTGAATGTAACCGTAGAAAAGAAAATTACGAAACGTTAAGAAAATGTACGTTCTTTTCTTTGGCCTTCCACAAATACGTAAATTTTTTCGACTACCGTGAAGTCGAGGCTTTTTTTTCAGTCTTTCATTTTCGGCAGTGAATTTTAAATTACTCTCCGTTTACGAACGCATCGCGTGGATTCGTGACTCATATTTTGTGAGTCATTCTGCATCTAGCGATCGGTCTTGCAGTGCCTTCAGAGAATTCTACTTTGTTAAGTACATTATATACATCATTCCAAATCTTTTACTTTGCAAATCTATAAAAGTTTGGCCAAAAGCTCAAATGATGATGATGAATGTTAAGCAGTATGAAGTAGTTAGGAATGTTTTCTTCAGAACCTTCTTTCTTTATATGCAATGAGCGTTTCAAAAATAATGCTGCATTCAATTTAATAAAAGCATATGCAATTTGGTTTCGTTAATCTTTTATGGTAGAGTGAGAAAATATTCCCACATTATTGATACAAATATTACAGATGTAGGACTTGTGACCGTCTCAGGAGTGCATTGTGCAGTTTATCGTACACGAGTGCGCTCAGTGGATCTTCTGAATTGAGGTTCCCGGTTTCTGGACATGAAACGTCTTGAATAGCAGTACGGTTAACAGCTGGAAGTTTCACCACGTCGTACCGTAAATAATTCTTTGGCATTTGCATTATACACTCGGATAACACCGAGTATAGGACACGGGGAAAAAACTCGTCCACTTTACTAAACGCTGTCTTTAAGGCAAAAAATGTCGCAAATTATCGACAATTGCGTGTAAAAAGTGTTATAAAAATTCATTTCGGTACTTAGGACGCAGGATTTTTAATTTTTATTTTCGTTTAGATTAGTAATCACCAGACAGCGGGATTCTTACGGGATGACAGTCGGTCTACCACGTGCTTTCGCCATCCCGTAAGAATCCCGCTGTCTGGCAATCACGTATTCGATGCATGGAGTTAACCACAGAAAAAATAACAGTTCATATTAACAGATCCGACACGTTCGCGTCTGTTGATTGAAAACTAAATTCCTACTGTGCAACTGCTGAGTCCACAGCCGTTTGTGGTTATTTATTGGTGTCCCCCGGCTAAGAGAACATTCTAAATAAAATTAAACATAATACGATGAGGCCTATAACTTCTACGCGTACGATTGTTCACATATTTTATGCATAGCTATGAGTTACACCGTTATAAATTGCGGGGTTACAAACTTATGATAAATACGTATCTCCGGTGTTAAATAATAATATAAAGCGCATAATCTACGAGCCGGCTGAGATTCTTATTTTTTTAATTCTTTGCGGACAAAAATTCGAAGGCTGAATAAATTTCCTCTCCCGCTAGGAGATTAATACGTTGTAACTGTACATTCACCGAAATAAATTTCGCAAAAAAATTTGCAGATGTTCTCTATTATTACAATCGTACAATTCGTTTTGTCAAAAGCACTTTGTCAAAGAAGCGCGAGATTAATCTCAACAATAATATATACTTAATTGTTTTACTTGTAAAGCAAATTGTGCAAAAGATAACAAAATTTATGATGACGGAAGCTTAAATCTTCAACATTCGTAATTAATAAAAAAAAAAAAGGAAAGCTACGAAAATACAAATAGTCCAGTAAGGGACCAGCACAACACAACCCAACACAACCACAAAAAACATCCTTAACACGAAGATTTCAAGCCAGAACAATACAAGCAAGAGACCATCAAGTTCTATTCACATCCGAACAAAAATGTTGAGGATGGCCGAGACGAAAACTTCATAAAACTGGGCAACATAATCTTTCAAAATTCAAAAAGCCAGTAGAAGTTGATACTAGTCAAAAAAGGTTGATTCAAAGACAGTTGGAGGAAGGCCAATGAAAATGACGAAAGTGCCTTGGAAAAGTTAAGACGAAAGAACTTTGCCTGGCTAAATTCAAAGACAATATAAATAGGAGTGAAAGGAGATGGGACTTGATACTTTATGTACAACGAAAAAGGGGTTTGAGTAACTGGTTTTGGAGTTAGTTACTGCGTGATGATTTGAAATGACCTTCAAGTCTTTTTACAATTTTAGCAAACTCTGATCATTTAGATCTTTTTACGGTTACTTAAAAATTCAAAACATCGTTGGACAACAACAAAAAAAAACGACAACGATTTAATGCGGAAAGGGAGTTGGAAATTGAAAATTGAAAGAAAGTGTTGCTGAATGGGGAAGGTAGGTTTGAAAGATGCAAATGAAGCTGAACACATTGAACAGAGAGAATAGAAATTCTAGAAAGAGGATCTAAAGATAAAGAGAAAAACTGAAAATAAGATATTTGTACCAAGGTGTTAAGGCTTCGACATTTTAATAAAACGCCAAATTAAAATTTAGGAAAGTATTTTAAAACAGAAGTCGAGAAAACAAGTAGGTAGTAACACAACAGCAAAGAAGAGACCAAACAACGTGAATATCAAAAAATTCCAGGAGGAAATACGACCTCAAACAGAATGCTTCCATATCCTTCTATTCCTAATCTTATACGTATAAAAATTTCCTCGAATAATTCGTGTTCATGGAAACTCAACACTCCACTTGAGGGAATTTCGTTTTTGCTGGAGCAAAAGAAATCAAAAGAATGCAAGATTTTTCTTCTTTGCACGAGCAACTCTGCGTGCCAAGTAGACGACCCCCAAGTCAGCCTAATGAATCACGTACGCTGATCACTGCTCAGCGTACGTGATTCATTAGGCTGACATTCACATAGAACTGTACTCGGCACGCAGAGTTGCTCGCGCAAAGAAGAAAAATCTTGCGTTACCAAGTACGCGAGTTAAAACGTGTATCCAGGAGTAATTATTGCAGTTTTAATAAATTAAATGTTAAGTTAAATTTGATCGAATAAGCTAGCCCTAAGACGCGATGTTGTTTGGCGGCCTATTCATCAATCATGTGAATAAGCGCTTAAAAAGGTCACATCGAAAATCTTTTATAAAAACTGTAAGTTAGATTTGTTTTTTGTTGACACAGTGACACAGTTAGTCAACTCGCTTTTAAAGACACATTATGCATCGCATTCCAATAGTCATCGGTGCTACTCAAACGGTTTCCACTTGGGGTACAAAAGACGTTGATTTTCGAAACGTCTCCGATAATCTTTTTTTTACAATTTGGAATTTGCATGACCTTAGTAAATGCGCCCCTAATGGGTCAGACATGTATTATGAATCACCCTGTATGTTAAAAAGACGATAGAGTGCATTAATTTAGCAAAAAATCCAGCATATTCTCTAATTATAAATAGACTTAGCCATTAAACATGACTTATTTAGAATCTAAGACATTTTGAGATTACAAAACGTTCCTCTAGGTTGCTTTGTGCGTTTTTCACAGAAACATGTTTTCCCGCTTACTGAAATTCTCTTAATTCTGCTCCTTTTGCACGCGCAACAGCAAAATCCTATCCCATTTTAATTTATATTTTATAATAATAATAAAAAAAATTGTTGCAAATCGTTTTTGACTACAGTGAATCCCTCGAGCAGCCTCTACATAGTTATTTCAGCCTTATTTGAGACTTCATCAACAGAATCAACAATTTTTTTTATAACTTTCATTATGCTTTGACAGCAAGCATGGCCGCCTTGCATGGGATGACTTATTATGTAGCAAACTGGCTTCACTTTGTCAATCCTAATGCAATGTTAGGTCAAAAAGTGATCGTGTGATGTCGCTGTTTAAACTATTTAATAATAATGTTTAACGGCATTGATGATCATCTTAATAATCGTCGATTTGATTCTAGCTTACTCTAATATGAATCCTGTTTTGTGTCTTGGTGGTCCTAGAACAATGTCAAATTGTCGTCATTACATTTCTTGAATGAGCGCGTACTCTTGGATGACCTTGAGTTGGTGGAGGTGAAGGAATAATGCAATTAGCAAAATGATTTCTCAGCGGTTTTTATTTATACTTCTCAAATCCGTTTGGTAGCTGATGTTCTTTAATCTTAAACTGTCTGCAATCTCCAAAGAGTCTTCTATCTGCAATATTCGTTTCTGAAATATCTTTTCTAAAAAAACTGAGAATTTCGAAAATCTCGAATATTTTCTCTAGTTGTGTGTTGGAAGAGTTAAAACGAAGGAACTTTGCCTTTGAGTGGAGGAAAATTATCTGTGTATCTTCCGCCACTCGTTTCTATCTCCTTCCATTGCCTTTGAATTTGGCCAGGCAAAATTCCTTCGTCTTAACTAGAACTTGTAACCCTGATATTTTATGCCTAACGAAAAGCAGTTTGAGTAACTGGTTTTGGAATTTGTTACTGCCTGCAGATTTGAAATGACTGTCAATTCATCTTTTGCGATTTTGTCAGGCTCTGTTTGATTGATTGTTAGTTGGAAAGGCTTCCAAAAATTCTGTTTTTTTTTTTTTTGAAATGTGCTAGTCATTTTTATTTTATTTTTTCCTGTTGTTTGTTGTTGACTTAGATTTGTAACACTTCTCGCACCAGAACATCCAGAGTGCAAAAAAAAGTACGCCGACAGCACAAATACGAAGAAATACCGCATAACAAAAAGAAAATTCCTTTATTCGTCCCTTATTCGGTGCTCACGAAATAATAAAAAAAAAAACTTGGGCACTTGCTTCTTGACCTACCTCAAAGACATAGGCGTGCGATTATTTCTTGCCCGATTTTCAACTGCGATTTTCTCGAAATGTGTAAAACTTTTGTTAAGGACATGTAAGTTCTAATTTTTGGTGATGTACTATAGGTTTAAATTTCTGCTTTTATTTCACAAGCACCCGGTAATGGGCGTTTTGTGTCATTATGTCGTTGGTATATTAGTATTCCTCGAGTTTCTCGCTGAAACTGTGCATGACCAATCCCCTTAATGTTTTATGCATAAATGTTAATTAAGTAAAGCGGTGGTGGTGATAACTGATTGACCTATCTATGGACATTGCGTGGGTGAGGACACTTATTTCCAGCACTGAACGCGGCACTGGACTTAATCTCTAGGAGGAGATAGATAAAGGTTTGCAAAGCGCGTGTGAAGGCATCCCACGGGGCACCACATACCGGACATTGACCGCGTTTCTTCCGTAAATCAACAAAGATACCATTCTCGTGCCCATATGTATCGCCGATTCTTCCTAGTCGTTGATAATTGACATCTTAAAGAAGAACACGCCGCAGAATTATATGCGTGTTTATAATTTTTATGCTCGTTTGTGTGTGTATGTATACAAATTTGCATTGTGCCATTGTGCACGCAGCTTGATGCTTGTATACTTTTTGAAATTAATGAGGAGGGTACATGACGCTAGTTCAGTGGACAATCGCAATTGATTCATTAAGGACTTGAGAGATGATCTTGTGGGATAAAATTCCTCCACAAATTACTACTTACATAATAACTACTTATTTCTATTTTTAGCTTTTTGAGTTGTTAAGCTTTTGACCTCTATTAATAGCATATCATACTTTATGACCTATGCTCTTTGTAATACTTACAACCGATACTTTAAATTTTTATACTAACAATAAAAAATTTACATAAACACAATACGATGACTAAATTATTAAATATTGTTATTAGCGTGTGCAGTAGAAACTACTGCTACTGCTTAATTGTAATTTACGGCGTGACTTCTTTATTTAATTCCGTTTAATTAATTCCTGCGACTTCCTAAACATCCATCACTAATGAGTTTCGAAACTTACAATTACAATTACCAGCCGACAAAGATATTTCATTTGGCGTGTTTACTGCGCCCGAGTTATTTAAATCGGGTGTTGCTACTACTACATCTTCTTAAACGCTTTTCGATTTCCATTAAGAACATCGCAAATAAAATTTCTCGAAGAAAAAAATAAATAAATAAATAAAAGGAAGCTGTTTGATCTCGAGGCGCAATCTCGACGAGCTGAAAATTGAATTACATCTAACAAATTGATGTAATGCAATAATGTAGTTGCTGCTTCATTAGCGTGTAAATATTGCGGCGATTAGCGCATGTAAATTAATGCAAAGTAGATCATCCTATTGTGTATTATTAAGTTATTTAATGGTCGGGTAGGTTTGAGTTTTTTCCCCCCTCCTCTTGTAAGTCTGCGGCAGTCGGCAAATTATTGCTGCTGCTACACTTATTACAATTGTTCATTCTAGCGGAAATTGTTTGGCGGCCTTGAACAACCTATTCCACACTTCTTACTATGTATTACTTCTTTTGCCCGAGTCATTCAGCACTTGTTCGCAGCAGCACTATTTTCAATGCTAACGAGGGGCGGGCGAGTCGTCAATTATTGCATCCATGATTCGATAAAATAATGTTCTTGCACCTTTTCGTTTGTTTTTGTTTTTTGCAACGCACTGTATGAGCTCCACGTGTAATAATAAATTGCCACAAACAACTGCGCTTATTTGAGAACGAGATGTGGTGAAAAGTTTTTGTTACTTCTGTAATTCCCTTGAATGTTTCTGTTTTTTATTCATCTTCATTGCTCAGATATAATTGACTTTATTAATAAAAAAAAAACTTACTTCTGTATTAAACACGCTCGTAGGCACAAGAATTACGGTGTCCTCCAAATTATGTTAAACGAGTCTTTCAACAACACATTAAAGAATGATAATCATGTTCATTCTGTAATCACCAACTCATTTCAATAATAAATGAAGAGGAGCGCATTGATATGTAACTATAGCAGCCACAGAAACCCATCAATTAGACTTCAATATGCCGTGACGATCAAGTGAAGAGAAATCAAGATTATGTAAACATTCGCCCGGATCCGGCGCGAGCAACGACCACGCCTTAAATAAACTCACATACAAGGCCCAACTCGTGAACAGAGAAAGCGCCTTTACGGGAGTACTCACGCGTCAGCTTACACCGAAACATAGAAATCAACGCTCAAAACTAAATTAAAGCGCCAAAACAAAAAGAAAGTGAGAAATTTAAAATTCATTTTACACTCTTTTCCAAAATACAAAAAGAAAATTAAAAGCATGTTCAAAAATTCCAACGATGTTTAACGCTCTGAACGAGCACCTGAACAGTGATAGCAAAATTTAAATTCATCCCAAACAACAGCGAATACAAGGACCGACAACCGGATTTGCACCAACGAAGGCTCCGGGGGGAGGGAAGAAAAATTTTCCACACAGCGACGACGTAAACCGAAGACGTCACCCCACAAGAATAAAGAATAGTGACGAGAAAAGGAAAGAAAAACAAAACAAAACGATCTTAAAATCCCTCCATCGCGGTCGATCGGTCGATGTTATAAAGGAATCGGTACTGGCTAGCCTTCTCCCAGTCACAACGGGGGCAAAGGAAAGTGTGAAGCCCCTGCCTAGCACTAGCACTATAATAACGAGAAGCGAGAAGGGAACAATTAATAAAAGAATGACTACGAGATCGCAAAGAAAAATAACTTACCCTACGTTGCACGTAGGTACATAAGAGATATCAAAATCGCTGTCAAATCTGCAAAGAGCGATCTCCGCTTACATCGTGAGGAAAAATAACGACATAATCTACAGAAAATTCGTAGCAAAAAGCCACACCCAAGTCGTTAGCGAAAATTTTCTCTTTCTGACCTCGTTCGTGCCGAGCGCGTGCCCACCTGTGTTTCTCCCACCAAGAACCGCAATACGACACATTAGCTACTACAAAATGGAACAACAGGCGACATCTAAATGTCGGAAACTCAAAAGCGCGGAGACAAGAGAGGAAACGTCACCAAAGTTCATTACCGGTTCGCTTAATGATATTGGAAAGTGCTACACCTATACTAATAGTTTGTTAAATTCTTAAATATTTATAACTTAAAGCTTAATTATTTGGTCTTATAAACATTTTCTCTGTATTGTAAATGTAAACAATGTAAAATTGTTAAAATGTAACTATTCGCGTTACGTGTAAATGCGCGGTGCAAGTTTTAGAGAAGTGTATATACAACTTAGATTGGAAACATGACACGACAATAAGTGACAGGCATAGTCTAGGGCAGCTCGTTTCACCAATGGAAATTAAAGAAGGAAGGAAGGCATAAATTTTAATCTGTAATCAGTAATCAGCGGCGTAGCAATCACGCACATCTAAAAATAAGCCATGTTAACTATTACATAAGTAAAAACGTTATTGAAGTGCAACAGCGGGATTATAATTAACTTATGTATGTGGTCGGCGTTCGTTCGGTTTAATCAAAACGCCAATAAAATCAAAACTGGCTGTTTATGGCGGAGGAACGACTTTCGCAGTGACACGAAATGTTATTATGGTATTAATTTGCGGAGTTTTTCGTGTCTGGTTGCGTTTTGCAGATCGTGCTTTTGCTAATTTCGACGATGAAGAAGATCCTGGAAGACTTTCAGCCACGAGTGGAGGTCAGAACAACAAACAGACAGACGTGACTGAAACATTTTCCGGAAATTATGCCCGCCTGTGAATGTGAACATCGCATTCGGATTGTGGCGAATCAACTTCGTTCTCGGCGCGAGCAGATTTCAGTACGGACAGAAAACAAACAATATTTTGAGTTATATAAATGCAAATGTCGCGTACCCATGACACACTTTTCATCATCGAAATCGCC
The DNA here is from genome assembly GCA_036172665.1 of Prosopocoilus inquinatus. Classification (NCBI taxonomy): domain Eukaryota; kingdom Metazoa; phylum Arthropoda; class Insecta; order Coleoptera; family Lucanidae; genus Prosopocoilus; species Prosopocoilus inquinatus. The sequence goes on along the minus strand of CM069871.1, from coordinate 6,190,527 downwards.
AACAGAATATCGGAAATTGAAATTGTAATCACGACCTGCGTATTACAGTATAACGCGCTCGGTAATATCGAGTAATGCCGACGTATGAAAGTATTCAACAGCTGTCGCGCACAATTTTTAATCCGTTTTTTTTTTTTTAATGCGGGTAATAACAAAATGCAAATTGGAATATTTGCCAATCAGAATGTTATTGCATCGGATTACATATTCATGTGGACTATAAAAATACACTCGAGTTTTTTTTTTATATTGATGCGCAATCTTACTTTAAATAAGCAAATACAATTTCATTCCAATCGTCGGGATTATTTATTTTATATACTCACCCTAAAACACTTCTTGCTCTGACTCATAACGCAATATACTCTTTTAAACCAACCAAAATGGAAGGCGATTTTCTTGTTTGGTAACTGGGTCGAGAATTATAGCCAAAAATGCGTAGCCAGAGAAGTTTTCGCTCGAAAGTCAGAATAGAGCCGTTGTATCCTGCGGTGCGCGGCAAACTCAGCAAACTCAGTTCATATTTCATTTGATACGTAACATCTTAACTTCGAACTTATTAAGATATGGTGAGGCGTTGTTTTTATAAGCTGGCGTCCGCGAGTTTAAAAAGAAGGCCGGGTTATTAAATAAAATAAAATTTTCTTTTTTATTTTTTTTTTGTGTGTCGCTAGGAAATTCGAATATTTTAAACACCCCGTATAAATAATAAACTCATTAATTCCCGATGATAACAGGACGAACGTGGGGAAGTGAATAAATTATGTTACAATTGCCTTCGCCTGCATCGATTTTCATCGGTCATAAATTTAATAACGCAGGTATGGTTCACGGATGTGCGATAGTGTGATCGCTGTCCGATAGTCAAATACCTCCTGGTAATTAATAAGAGATTTACTGACGCAAACAAGGCAAAACGTTAGCATAAATACAATAAGCCGTGTAGCTTTGTCGATGTGTCCGACCAACAAATATGGGCAGCAGACTTTGCCAGGTACTGTAGATACGTCAAAACGGACAAACACGATCGTGTATGTACACTAATGGACAGCAAAAAGAGAACGCCACGAGTATATACACAATTTTGAGTGACTCATTCTTCCTAACTTCTTGCTTACTCTATATGACGAAATGAATTAGGATGAAATATATAAAAAAAAAATAAATGTCTGCGAGCTAGTTTAGAATAGATTCGCTTTAGACTTTCCCTCCAATTATATTCTACGTAGATACACGCTGAGTTTAAAAACAATGAAAGTGCCTTAGATGAGTCGACCCCTCCGCCCTTTTTTTATTTAAAATAAGACTACCGCTCTACATTTTCTGAGAAAACTGTCCGAGAATTTTGAAAATGCTTACATTTCTACTTTTTAAACAAAAATGACTTCGAAATATTTTGTGCAAATCGTTCTTGATTGCAGTGAAAACCTCGAGCAGCATCTGTACAGCTGTTTCAGCCCTCGACATTCCCACTGCAGTGGGAATGTCGAGCTACGTCTCTGCTGAAGAAGCCCCAAGCAGGGCTGAAACAGCTGTACAGATGCTGCTCGAGGTTTTCACTGCAATCAAGAACGATTTGCACAAAGTTTTTCTAAATCTTTCATTATGCTTCGACAGCAAGCATGGCCGCCTTGCATGGGGGACTTATTAGGAGCAAATCCCGCTTCAATTTGTCTATCCTACTGCAATGTCAGGTCAAAAAGCGATCGTAAGATGTCGCTATTTTATCTGTTCAATAAAATAAACAATCGACGATCAATTTTTGAACAGAACAAAGTGACAATGAAAAGAAACAATTAAAGATGATTTTTTTTTAAGAAAAAAATTACGATCGATTTTTTTTGAGAAGCTATTGAATTGGATAATAAAAGAAACGATGATTTTTTTTTAATAACAATTGACGAACAATTTATTTAAAGAAACAATTGATAATATTAAAGAAAAACAGTTGACAATATTTTAAAAAAAGAAACAATTGAATTAGCGAGACAAACAATTGGCGTTCGAATTTTATAGATAAGATAAAATTGACGATTTTTTTTAGAGAAGAAATTGACAATCATTTTCTGTTTTTTTAAGAAAAACTTGAACTGAATAGTAAAGGAAACAATTGTTGATCAATTTTTTTTAAGAAAGCAATTGGCAGTCATTTTTTCTAAACTATTGGATTGGATTGAAATTGATTTTAAAGAAACATTTGATGATCAAGTTTTTAAAGAAAGCAATTTGCAATCTTTTTTTTAATAAAACAATTGACAATCAATTTTTTTAAGAAAACAATTGACAATCAAGTTTTTTAAGAAAACAATTGACAATCAATTTTTTTAAGAAAACAATTGACAATCAATTTTTTAAGAAAACAATTGACAATCAATTTTTTTAAATTATTGGATTGACGCTCAATTTTTTAAAGAAAAAAAAGTAACCAATTTCTACGTAGAGAAACTATTAAATTGATTGGTAATAGAAACAATTGGCGATCGATTTTTTAAAGAAACAATCATTTTTTTAAAGAAACAAGTGACAATCAATTTTTTGAAAGAAACGGTTTACCATGATATTGATCGTCGTTTTTTCTTCTGTCGGCGGTTTGTGTAGTATGTAATTCAACGCAATAATTTGAAAATTTGTGAAGTAAAAAAATGACAGTCGGCTTTTCTCTTGACGGCCTTTCTTTTGGCGACGCTGCAATCAAGAACGATTTGCACAAAATTTTTCTAAATCTTTCATTATGCAAGCATGGCCGCCTTGCATGGGGGACTTATTAGGAGCAAATCCCGCTTCAATTTGTCTATCCTACTGCAATTTTAGGTCAAAAAGCGATCGTAAGATGTCGCTATTTTATCTGTTCAAAAATGACTTCAGTTTAAAGTTAAAAATATTTTGACTTGTTTCGTAATACCTAATTGCCGCCAGACAATAATTTTAAACCGTTTCCTCTAATTTTAATAACCCTGTATAGACTTAACTATTAACTATTTGGAAGCGTCCGTTACGAACGAAGTGCTTGGACTATAGAATTATTATTATTTTTTAAATCGTACCCTTTTAGTTGTCAGAATACGTACCCAATGTAACCACAGCCTAAAGTGAATCTCTTGCTTATTTTTTTTTTTTTTTAATTTCATTAAAGCGGAATATAACACGTATATAAGATTAAGTTTCATCAACGTAATAATTGTAAACCTCCTAATCTAAATTAATCAATTGTAACCCAGACGGGGGGGCACATGTATGCAAAAAATAAAAGACCCTCATTTTTCACGTTCTTAATAATAATCTACATATTAATGTAGCCACTCCACTCTCATCCTCATGAGTATTGAATAAGTAAATACGTTTACAGGGGGGTGCAAGTCACGATGAGCTGGTCGATCTCCACGAGTAATAAAGACCTAATTTATCCTGTGCTTGTTACAATAAGGATGATGTGACGTGTGTGATTTGCAGATTTTTAAGTCGAGCTTACTTTGTTTTATTTGCGACGGTCATTCAATTTCGCTTGCGAAAATTAAAAAAAAGGCAGCGGTTTTCCTTTCCAGATGGTATTACAAAATGTGTTAACCACCGTAATATACATTAAAGATACTATGTGTTTCACATGATTACAAGCAAAACCTTGTTTGTTTCAGCTGCGGTTTTTATTACTCGTGCTAAATATCTCGATTTAACCAGACACTTGCGTTATGATGAGAAGCTGCGAATAAAACGTGTAGAATATCAGCATTCCACGTTTATAATTATTATTTATAGTGAAACATTTAAAGGTGTGTCAATTTTGCGCGTCAAGTGTATATATATGTATGTATGTACATGACGTGCATCCTAAATTACTTCGGTCTAGTCCTTTTACGACAGTATATATTCAATTAATTGTAAATTAGGTTGTAATTATTCACTGATATGATTCAGTTATGTGATACCTGGGACAGGATACTAACGGTTAGAAAAATAATGGATTTGTGTAATAAATTTAACTTTTTAAAAGATGAGCAAGAGGCAGTTCTCAGATTACCATGGAAATTAATTAGCATAAAATTTGAATTCGACATAATAAAGTGGATTTCTCACACTATACCTTTTATTTTGCTTGCGTAATACTTAAGCTAAACTAATTACTGATTGTGAAACGAATTAGTTCGTCCTGTTTGTGTGCGCTTCTTTTTTACGATGCTGCCTTAATAGAAAATGCAGAAATGTTTCTTATAGTTTTCTGCAAACGGAAGCAATTTGCTGTTGTTAGTTGCAAAAACGTACATTTTTAAAAGATCGTCCTAAAAATAAGAGTATTGTGTTCTGTATTTATACAGCTAACGGTAACTTTTTTTTTCTCTAAATGAGCGCGACGGATGCCAAAATTCACTTGAGTAACATCATTGTCCGGCCGTCAAGAATCAAAAAAGAATTTCCTATTGTTTGACCACACAGATCGCACCTGCGCCACTTATTTCAAGATTTCAAGAAAACGCAGAACCAGATTACACATCGTTCGCTTTTTCCAGCGGGGCCATTGTTTTGATTCGCCAATTTATTTAAATGATTTATTAAATTAACCTTTTTGCGCGCGCTTTTTCCTCGCAGGCGCGTTTAAAATATTTAACGAAAGAAACCGACTAATAAATTTCGATTGCACTGTACCGTGATATTTCATTCTGTACGCTTTTTGTCGAAGGAGCAAGACGCGAACTTGTAGCGGTCTCTAATCTTTATTTATTCGTGATGCTTTTTTCACGTTTTTGTTTCTTTTCCTTTTGATCACATTATGAATTTCTCGAAACTGGTTGCTTTCGAGTATTTCAGTGCTGAACTGGTTTTGTCACATATTTCTGTGATTATTTTTAGACGTTCTGCATTGAAGAATATTGTCTGAATGTTTATATATGTACTTGCTTTTTCAATTCCTTATATACATGTCATCAAAAACCAAAAACAAATTATCCAAATAATAGAAAGATACCAAAAATCAAAATTTGTTGACGACTTCAAACAAGCAATGCACAACCCACAATGAAAGAGTAAAAAAAAAAACATTTCACACTTCAAACCTATAACATGACCATAATTTCAAGAGACAAGCAAGTGATAAATAAATAAAATCCCTCAATTAAGACCTAATTGTTAATTTTAATTCATTTTCTCCTTTAAATCAAGTCACCCTGTACAGAGCACTTCACGCACCCTGTATAAAAAAATGTTAAATTAAGAATTTTGCCACCCCCACTTACTGATAACCCAATTTACTCTTATCAAGGTTACGCGTTTCACCCAATCTAATTTTATTAATCAACGAGTCACCCCTGAAAGACGATTTTCTTGGTTGGTACCTGAATTGAGGTTTACAGCCAAAAATACCTTCCCTGATGTTTTCGCACGAAGGCCAGAATAGATCCGTTTAAGGCTAAAGCTTGTCAAGTTCTTTTCCACCACTGTCCGCTTCTTTATTATTGTAATTTCATGAATAATTTAATTTAATTTGAAGATTGATGAAATAACTCGCGAGTTTAATATTTAAAGCATCGGTCATGTCATGCAAGCCTGAGTTTTATCATTTCTTTTATACAGGGTAATTTAATAATAACAGGAGATGAAAAATAAAACCCTGTTTAGTTTTAGCTTCAGAAAAAAAAAAAACAATTCTATTGAGCCCAAAGAGATGAATGTTTTTGCAAAATTTGAATTTAATTTATTAAAAAAGACGTTGCGATAGATTTTGATACGGTTTTCATCAGACAAGACTGGGCTTCAATTAGGGATGTCAATCATTCAATCAACCAATCAATCCTTTTTATTCATTTAGCCAAGTTAGCCATAGTTAGATGTGATGCGCAAGTAACTGAAGCTAATAAGTAGCACAACGATTGTAACTAAAAAAAAAAAAAAAAATACAAAACGTTAGGTAAACAATCACAAACATTACAAAAAAAAATTGAAATTAATATCATGTAGACAATGGTTTGACCAATAATATCAAACTTTTAGTTTGGATTTTTTGAATTGGGAAGAACTTGTTCCAAAGAAACATATTTTTTGCTTCAATTTAATCCATTTTCGGAAGTTTCACTCACCCCGTATGAACTGTTTCTGTTTATTTATTTTTTTTATTTTCAATTATTCGTATTCGAGAATGAGACAAACACATCGAAGTGATGTACAAGGGTTCTTTTAAGGGGTGAGAAAGTGAATTGCAAAACTAAATTTTTGCAAGAGAAGTAAAACCAGGAACGTTACGAATTTGGATAAGTTGATAACTCCAAATAAAGAGGAAGAACGAGCGGGAAGACAAGAGATCTACGATTTTTTTTTAATTCGATAAATTCAACATAAGAAAAGAAAAATAGATGAGAGAAAACACAAGTAGAAAAGACAAAACCATATTTTCGTAAGGAAAAAATGTGATCGAACTTATTGGTTGTTAAAATTAGTTTCACAGCAGGAACGCTGGAGTTTCTGAAAAAAAAAAAAACAAAAGAGCGTCAACTGAAAAAAAAAATACCTCCAGAATAATTTCTGTTTTTCCAGTTTCAAATGTAGAACCAAGACCTCCAAATAGGAAGATGGAACACAAATTAGTTTAAAAGCGCAATACTTAAATAAAAATCTTGCTCCTATTCCTTTTCAGGTGGTTTACATAATGAAGTTTCGTTTAAAAAACTTCGACCTTTGGTTGAAAGGTGGTGGTGCTTCTTCGTGTTCATTTACGAAGTTGATTATTTCAAGAAGCTACCGAATTTTTTCAAGTGCTTCTTCGTTTTAATCACGAAGTCGAATTGAGTAACGTAAAATAATAAAATTACAGCAAAGAAACTACAAAACTTGGCAAAGGGATGGCGCCCTTTCATTTAAATTGCAAAGTTGATTTGCGGTTGCTAAAATCAGAAATTAAAGTAGCTCCGATTTGTGGTCAGGAGATGACGCTGGCTTCTTCATTTATATGACAAAATTGACTTGCAATTTGTAAAATCTTAAATTAAAAATCGAAGAAGTAGAAGAAGAAGAAGAAGTGACGTAACGCATCACAAGAGATGAGTCAAAGAATTCTAGAGTAGCTGCTACTCCGGAGTCTTAAATTTACGCCTTATCTCAGAACTTCAGACATTACCATCGACATGCAATTCGTCTGGCCCCGATTTTTGCGGTAAATTTCGAAATTTCAGAAGTTCAAAGAAAGCCGACGATTATGAAAGTCAATTATCCCCGCCAGTGTCCACAGATGGCAGACTGTTACATGCAACACCTGCGAGGCGGTGTCTTTGTCGGCAAATTTCAAAGAAGCCGAATGTGACATTTGCGTTTTTATTATTTGCCTCATTTATTTCAATTCAAAATTAGAAAGGTTTTTTTTTCATTTACCACTTATGTGTGTGTGTGTGTGTGTAGAAACGGAGGTCGCTTTTGTATACGTCACAGCGCCTACACTGTTACCAACCTATTGGTTTGTGTCGATTCTCAATTCAATATTCCCTTGACCTTTATATACTATCACCCCTTTCGATTTATTTTACACTTAAGTGTTTCATGTGTGAAAATTTTTGTTATTATCAAGTTCTTTTCATGGTGATATATATAGAATATAACTGGAGATTGTTATGATGTGAAAACCGCTTTCACTGAACGACTTCTTTTCGAATCCCATTTATTTCTAATTTCGCGATATTAATAAATTATTTTCTCTGTGTTTAATAAAAACACTTCGTTTGCCGCGCCCAGTTCATCGGAACTTCCTTGCGATTACCGACAGTTTTTTTTTAGTTTTTTTATGATCGTCGTCGCTGGAGTGACTAATTAGGCAAATAATCTCACGCTTTGCGTTCTATTTTAAACGTTTGTTTGGGCTTTCGTTTGAAAATACTCCGGCCGCGGATTAGTACAAAATTCTCGACACCTCAGGACTACTTTGTGTGATACATTTGTTTGAGTTTTCGTTTTAAAATACTCCGGCCACGAATTAGTGCAAAATTTTCGAGGCCTCGGCACTTCCTTGTAGTTTTAAATATCGTTTGGAGATACTATTTCTTGTGATAGGACTACATCATCTGTTGAAAGGATTGCAAGCGCATCTTTTTTTTCTGGCTCGTGGAATTTTCGGCGAAATTGTTATTCCATGCGTTCAGACACTAATGAAGTTTCCGGCGCTGCCGTCTGTTTTTTTTTATTAGATCAGTTTATGTTTGAACTTCAGGTTTTTGCGAGCCAACATTTCAACGGTTGTTTAATTGGCCTTTGACGTTATTGGCGTTCTCTTATGTCAGATTGATACTCGTTGGTCAAGCAAAGTCTACTGATCTATGTAAAAAATGTGATTCTCATCCTTGTCTTCTAATCAAAATAGAGCTGTTAGTCAAATAGAAAAGTGTTTTTGTTTTTTTGAATAGAATGGTGATGGGAGAGGATATGCTATGTTTGCAAATTCATGCTGTAGAGGCCACGCCGAAAATGGACAAAATCTTTCATTTTCTTTTATTATTGAACCAGACTCGTGTTTTCTTTTGATTCCGATAAGTTTCAAATCTAAAGAACTGGACCTGGTTTATACCGAAGACTTTTTTTTTTAATTTGAAGAATTTGAATTGTAAAGACGAAAGGTGTTGACAATGCCGATAATTGTATTAGTCCGAGCAGCAGCGTTCGTTAAAAAAGGACTCTTCGTTTTTCAATTTGCGCGCGTCGTCGTCGACGTGATGTTTATTGAAAATCCATTTAAATTGATACCTAGGATTTCGACACGTTAATAGTTGACAAGACGAGATAAAGCAGAATCGTGAAGCGCAATTTTAAAAACACTAATCTACCCGGGCCTCTCCGTTCCGCCGATTATACAAGAAGAAGCACGACGAATTCTTTTTCTAAGGAGAGGCGAAATTCAAGAAGTGCATCGTAGATGGATGTGTAATTACCGCATTATTTCATGGCTTGCGTTTACAAAAAAAAAAAAAGAAAAAGATAGGTAGGTACCTCGGAAATTGAAGACCTCGGGGTCTGGTTGGCGGCAGTCTTGCTTTTGTGTAACAACTCCGCGCATATCTTTAATTTAATTAGCAATTACAATTCAAAGAAATTATTTACAGATTAACAGGCTACGCTTCTCTGGATGGATTCTCGGATGGATTCTATTTAACGCTTCGTTTAAATTAATTTAAAATGGTGTTTGTGTGTGAGTGTGCCTAATAAATGAATGAATCAGTTTGGAAACTGAAAACTGCCAATTCTCTAGAAATATCGAGTGGTATCTGATACCTCATCTCCAGGAAAGTGTTAGTAACAATTAAATTGTATTTAGTTTTTCATACCTACCGAGAAGCTAGAAATTCCTGCGGAACTTTTCCTTTCAGCCGTCTATTTTAATTCTATACTATAATACCTTTCACTAATTTACGAATTTCATAGTTTGTGTAATGTTTGTAAATTCGTGGAAAAGCCCGCCGCCTATGATGATCAACGGCGGGGCCCAAATGCATTTCGCAATTAACATTATTAAACTCGCGGGCTTTCGCTGCTCGTTAATATTTATTATTATTATTTACTCAGTCGTTTAACGACGTATTAATTTATTAATGTCATGGAAAATTACACGCCTCGATTTATTACCGTAATCAGAATTTACCTACGAGTTCAATTTCCTTTTTGTCCCGTCTACTTATTTCGACACGTACGTCGCTATTGAATTCATAAATCATTGGCGGCTCCCACATTTTTTTCCGCCGCTTAATTATATTTCGAGCGTAACGTGTATACTTAACGACGCCACTGATTAATTGTAATAACTCATTGGACGACATGTGAACGTATTAAGGGGGGTACTGCTAACAAGAGATTCTTCAGATCTAAACCTAAAGTAATTCAGATTCACCTGATCTTTGCTTCTGGAATTACCTGGGGATCAATTAAAGCGCCTTTGTTATTAAAGATGGCGCCTTTTCGCACTTGCAAATTAAACGTGAGAGAAATAAGAAGAAAAAAAGAAAACAGGAATTAAAAATTGTTCTGCGTTAATGTAAAGGGGAATGCCATAAATAGCTGGCTGTTTCAATGGAACGTAATTAAGACCTGCTTTAGATTTATTTATTTTTCATGGTAATTAAAATTTACAGTGCTATTAATGAGGAGAGCAGGCAGAAGAAAAGTATTGCCTACGTTTGCCTTCTCTTGAAAGATTCATGCGTTACTTAAGACATAAAGTGTAAATACCAAAAACCCCATGGAACAAACACACCGGAGTTGATTGTGGCAGGCATTCCTTCCCACGCGTTTTTTGAAACACGAATTGATTGCAGACGGAAAACCAATTCTATTTTGGCATGACAGAGGTTATAAAACAGACGGATAATGGCGTGTAAAACCTTATAGGATCGCGTAGGAAGGCAGAGAAGAATTATACATTTGCTGTTAAATCTTCATGGTGGTATTAAGCGGATGGATTGATAAAAATGGGCGGCGTGTGCGAGTATAAACTTCTGCAAATGCAGACGTGAGTTTGTTTAATTCTGAATCGTGAAAAGCTATAAATACAGAATGCGAAATGGACAAAGGCACGAGCGAGCAAGAGTATTAATAGAAGTGAACAGGAAACAATTTCCCTAAACCATAAATCGATTTTTTTTCTACGACTCTACAGGAATCAATTAAATTTTATTGTTGTTTGACGAACTTTAGTAGCTACGACTACAAGCTGCTTCAGAACTAGAACTACACCTACACACTGTAAAAATACAGAATTAAATTTATTCTGATTAAGGTATTTTAATGCAAATTGTAACTCAACCAAAAATTTGCTTGAATTCCTTCTCCATTTTACAGTCGTAATTCCTTCCTTGACCGTTGCTGCAAATTCTCGGATGTACTTCTCGTAATTTACAACAGCAACTTCTGTCAGTGCTGACTGCAAGAAAATTGCTTTGCTTGTGCTTGAAGTAGCATACATCATATCTGTTTTGATCGTGCTACATTAAAGTAGCGATATTTCCGTGTGCGGTGTATATCTGGATCAGACAGTATAAAATGCCTTGCACCTTACAGAACGTCGTAGAGGAATCGCATGACCATAATTTACCTCAGAGACACGATGCAGTGCATTTGGTGCAGGCAAAGACAGAATTGTGCATGGGAGCAGTGCATCCCTGCAGGAGGCCGTACTACGACGATGTTTGCGGAACTGTTCTCATGCTTCCCCCACGTCGCACAAAGACAGCGAGCAATGAATGATGACTACCATGATCGGACTCGAACCGCATTACATTGTTTCAGATTTCCTTGCGTTAATACAATGCGGCGTGTGGATATGTGTACGACGGCGTATTCGTTGGAAACAATCGCCGACTTGCCCCGGGCTCCACTTATACCTGAGAATCTTGATAGGCTTACTTGTAATAACTATTTATTTGATTTTAGTTTATTGTTCTTGCTCGTGAAATTGACGCTAATTAATACAATCTACGCGCCGCTGCCTTCGATATGCCTTTAATAATCACGCTACATTCAAAACTGATTACTTCGGAAGATGGAATTCGTCCCACCACCATCTCCACCAAGTTCCCTGCCCACTTTATATTCAGCAAAATTCAAGCTAAAATCACTTGCCTAAAAGAAAAAAAAAACAAAACAAAGCAATAACCAATGCTTTTGAATCTCTTTGCACCCGAGCTTTTCAAGATTGAAAGCGTGGTGATCTTTTCTTCTTGATACTCTTCGGCAAGTTGGCGTTGAAAAAGACAATTCAGCTGTCCCGAGCCAGTATTCAGTTGAAGATGGTCGGGATCAAGAAGGTTCAGGGCGTTAGGAGAACAACCTTCCCTCCCCAGCTGATGCTATGCACTGCGGAACCCCCGCCCTCCAAGGGTTGTAACGTGCGCTAAAATTTCGGAAACTGTTAGGAGGATATATGCAAAATAATTGGTTCGATGACCTTCGATGATTGTTGTCCCTTAAATGACGTCGAAATAGGTAAACAGCAAACGGAAAAGTAATCTCGAAAGACAGAAAATTCGAAAAACGGCATTCGGGAGGAACCAAATAAGCGAATTTCACTGTGGGAACAAGGAAATCTAATATGAGCATGGGTCGTCGGAATGGCGTCACATAAATACCTGGCTATTTAACGCAGACACGGAAGATGCGCTTGGAATAAGCTATTTATAACAACTCTACGGGATTACGAAGCAAAAATAATACCAGTTATCACTGTAGCTGATTCGCACTTAGCATAATAAATTCCAACAATGTAGTATACGCAAGAGGCTGGAAATAGATTCTCTCACAAACATAATTTCGGCCAATTAGAATACTATTACAGATGACGTGAGTTCCAGATCCAATGAGAGCGTAACATCAACGCTCCTAAACCGGAAACGAACGATGTGGCCAACGGTCAACAACTAAAACGTGCCACACATGAATATTTAAAAGAACCAAGGAACTAAACTGTAACAATGTCGTCAGGCGTAACTTGATTCACGTTCCATGTGGAAAGAAGGAACTTCATAACTTCCTTTGGAGCGATGGTATTTTTCCAGTCGAACTTTTAGATCCTCTACCATCTTGATCATACCATGAAAAAATTAGAATCAGTTGAGGAAGCCTTTTTAAACCTACTTTAGCAACTTTGCCATTTCCTTCTTTCTCTTCACCATCTGGAATCCACATAAATATAATTTTGTTGCCCTTCCTAATCATAACGAGGTCCTAAATAATTAAGGCATTTCATGAGGCCCGAAAAAGATTCATTATTTTGTGATTTTGGCTAATTTGAAGAACGAGATTTTCACGATAGCGCCTCTGGCTTAAACCAGGTGTTGAAGAGTAAAGTTGCGGGATCATTATTTAAAGCCTCATGGTGATCATTAGCAATACAGTGATTGTAATAAAGCTGACACTGACGTTGATGGAAAAGTTTGCTTCCATTTTATGACTGTTGCAAAATAAATTTGTAAAATCAATTTGTCTAGATCCAAGAATCTGAGGATTTTTTTCTTCAACTCAACTTTGTATCGCCCCCAGTTACCCTTAGCTCCTTGACCTCCTTGGAAACCTCTAAATGTCTCATTCCAGAGCTTTTATCCGAACCGAACGTTCCATTTTGTGACTGCTGGAATAAGTTGGCGAAAGCAATTCGTTCAAATTGCAAATCTAACGACTTTTCTCTTCAATTCAATTTTGAATCGCTTCCCAGTCATCCCTAGCTAGGTACTTGACTACCTTAAGAAACCTCTAATTTTCTAATTCCAGAGCTTTATCGAAACCAAGCCTTCCTTTTTGTGGGTGTTGGAATAACGTTGCAAAATTAATTTGCCCAAATGAAGATCCAACGATTTTTCTCTTCAACTCAACTTTGTATCTCCCCCCCTCCCAGTCACCCCTAGGTACTTGACCCCCTTGGAAATCTTTAAATGTCTAATTCCAGTGCTTTATCGAAGCCAGACCTGCCATTTTGTGAGTGTTGGAATAACTTTGGAAAGGCAGTTTGGCCAAATTGAAGATTTAACGATTTTTCTTCGTCCAAATACGTAACCATGATGCAACGGTAAAGACCATGATCTTTACAAGGGTGAATGAACGAGTTTGAACGAGCTACCGGTTAAATAAAGGTTTGAAAGTCTCTTGTATAGAAACGGCGCGTTTCATTCAAACGTGCATAAATCCAATAGGAGACTTCAATTTTTCGAATAGCATATTTGGCTTTCATTAAGCTTCAGCGAGCTAAGCTTAAGTGCAAACCAAACATTCTCGGCGAATTGGATTATGAACCAGCCACGTCCTTTCAGCCAGGGAATTCATTTGAGGAGGGAGGGCAAGGACGTGTCACCACCACACACAAATTTTTGCAAGGATTTGCATTTTGAAAATTAACAAGTGATTTTAGAAGAAGATAAATAAATAAGGAAAGTTAGTTGCCAGAGGGAAGTTTCTGGAATCGGTTAAAAAATAAAGTAAGTATGTGTGTAAATAGAAACCTTGCGGTATTATTTAAGTTCTCTGCGGACTCGGTGCTGTAATGAATACAGATTCTATTTATTGCAATATAATGAGAAATAAATTCAGCTCGGCATCGCTGCAAACGCTTCTTAGGCGTACGGGCAGACAAGAAGAAAGATACGTGTCCCGAAGGACAATGCCGGTGTCTTTAGCTGTGACTGATGAACGCTCTAATAGGCAAATGAACTCCATCTAATAGCTATGTGTAAATTGAATTTTCTAGTTGAGTAATCGTCGTCACGCCCTGCGCGAGATCGCGACACGTACCACGGACAAAACATACTCCCGCAATGAGCGCCTACGTTGTTTTAATTAAACCGTGCTTAAAAACCGGCGACGAGACTCCGGGAATGTTAAGGATTACCAGGTATACCGAGATTCCTTTGCTATCAGGTTTTCTTCCATTGTGTTTTTAATAGCGTCGTATCTGACTTTCAAATGGAGCTGCTTTGTTTCTTTGGGAAAAGTTGCAAGTGTTATTAACACCACCTACCTACATGCGGTGAAGCTATAATGAGAAAATTTCAAATGTTCCGAAAATTCCTTACTAAATTCTGCTTTTATACGAGATGAGAGCGGGAGAAGCTTTTCAATTGTTTAAGAATTTCCTATGACTCATACGGATACCGCTCCGATCCCTGATGTTTCCGCTCCAAAAACACACTTGTTCATACAAGCCTCCGGGAATCATTTATAACCCAACACACATCGCTAAGATTAGTCAGTCGATACATTCATTAACAAATCAGTAGTGGTATGTGTCTATCTGCCTCTACAAGACCATGTAAATGGTTCCACGTTAAGATACAATTACGAGCAAAAAAAAAAATTTGTTGGTGTGATCCCAACCAGAACCAGAATTAAAACTGTATTTTTTATGTACTGACCTGTTAATTAATTACAACGAGAGTATACATATGGCCAATAATAAATTACCGTCCGTCCGTCGGTAAAATTTTAATTACACTACGTGACACTTCCGCCTGCATTTTGTTTTGTTTTATCACTACTCCGTTATACCCATAAAGATGTCCCTTTTTTCCGATGTTAAATGATCCATAAATAATCGAATTATACAAGCGTCCGATCTCAATATAAAAACAGCTCTTGCAGTTTGCTCCTCCTGTTCGGTCGTTTTGCTTTGCTTTATCCCCACCGATGGAACTGGAACTGTTAATTCCGCTGGCACTTAAAGTTTTGGATTTTTCCCGTGTTCGACTTTGCCCACCGCATTACATCAGTGCCAGATTTCTGCAGAAAGTGAAATGCCTTGGAATGCCTCTCTGCCCAGGCCAACGCTTAGACACGACTACCTATTAATAAGTAGTGTGTATGTGCACTACACAACATAATCAGTTTTAATAACCAATAATTGCACAGGCATTCAATAGATAAGTGGTAAAATAATCACTTACCTTTTGCTTTATGGTGTTATAATTATTAACAGAGGAAGCGATCTTGCATCTGGATTAAGGTTTCTAAAACTCCCGCCTTACCGCAGTGCATCCAAGTAATTGCTAATTATTGCGGCGATTTACGTAATTGTTGTGATGATTAAGTTTTCGCATAAGACGGCGATTATTTTCTAATGAATATACATTGTGTTACGACGTCTATTACCCTTACATTTTCGTTTTTCTGCTTTTCTACGCGTAATCAGATTTAATTCGCTTTCAACTGTGCATTGCAGCACCTGCATTCAAAACATTGTTTTTCTCCATCTTTAGATCACAACATTTAACAGCCTTTATTGCATCTAATTTTACAACAGAATGTAAGAAGAATGCATACTTGTCTAGTTCTAGCAAAATAAATCAGAATTTAAAGCCGATACGTCAAACAATACGTGTACCAATATGTAAACCAAAACGTAAACTGCAAGGGAAGAGACGCACGACAATAATAATTCGAACAAGGCGAGCAACAATCGTAAAATATACCTGGACATGAAGGGGACAAGCTGAGACAAGCCACAATGAGCTTTTGATCCACCAGAGCACACCAACAATAGCCGATTTGCGCTACGACGGATATTGCAATAAATGTATTTATTTAAATAAAATAAATAAAAACGAAGAATGAAAATTTTCTCAGTGTTTGCAAACAACAATACAAAACTATCGAATGTCACAGCTAGTACCAACGGAAATGGAGATTGTTTTTACAAGTTAGGCATTCTAATTTTCCAGCCCGAACATGTCCCTAGATGCGATCGATGCGCGCGGTTCGTGTCGGAGCGTCTGAGTGGGGCAAAACTGATGGCGGAGAAAGGAGGGTTATGAGACGCCGACACGGGATCAAGCAGAGAGATTTTGATTGGAGAACGAGCTGGAAGGACACTAACATCAATAGATCAAAATATTAAAAAAATGTTAGTCTAAAGTATTAATTTGTTACAATAAATGTTGAAGTTGGAGGAGACAACAGGATCCGCAATTGAAACCAGGATTACATCTACAACGTCATCATCATCATAATCAACAACATCCAAACTGAATAAAACAAAGTAAATCAAGAGAATGTAACCATGATGACAATCGGGTGACTTGGCGCAAGCCGTCACACATTATTGTTACTTTTAAAATAGAAGTTTTTGTTTGCAGCATTTAAACGAGTTAACGCATTAACGTTAAACAGTTGAAAGTCAAACTCTCACAAGAGGTGCAAACCTGGAGTGATGATTTGGCTATCGTGAATTCCCGGTTTCTCATGCGTGTGAAGTAGATAAAACTTTTGGTCATCTACAACAAGAATTGGAGGGTTCCATCAAATCAAATCAGTGATGAAGTAGTATATTTTTTTTTTGGGTGGGTTTTCGAAAAATCACAGTATGACTTGAACTTGAAACAACCAATCAAATATTTCAGCAAACAAATTATACCTAAAGTTGTCGATTCAATTATTGATTTGTTGTCCTCAATTTTTTCCTCATTTCGTCATAAGCGATAATAACAGAGTCTGGTTCGTTCGCCCCCTCTGAATTTGTCGCGGAACAATTCCGTAAGCAAACGCAAAGAAAACGAGCGCAACGATTCTCATTTCGTCGGGCACATTTAAATCGTTCAAACTTCATACAGTCGCGCGGAAGTTTTAAGATTCGATTTGAACTAACTTGAAACTCGAGTGAGTGTTCCGCCGTGAAACATTAGAGCGAGCTTGTCGCACTGCGAACTAAAGTAATTAATGATTTAATTACTTTCGGAAGAAAAATGCCTACAACGCACCTCTTTTTTTCATTGTTAATGGGGCGAACAGGCGAATAAATTTAAGAGTACAGATGCAAGTAAATAGTAAGCACCCTGTATATGCGATTTTAATAGCTTGGGAATTAACGATTTTAAATAAAAATGTTTATGTCTTCATGTAGTTTGGTCACAGGTGACTGAATAAGTCACAAGTAAGTAAATAAAAAAAATGTATAAGTAAGTAGATGACTTACGTATAAAAAGACAAGAAATATAAACACAAACACGATTTTAACAGCTTGCTAATTAACGATTTTAAAATAAAATTGTTTAATGCCTTCGAGTAGTTTAGTCACAGGTGAATAAGTCACAAATACGTAATGACTATGTATATACATATAAAAGGACAAGAAATCAAAACAGCTCTTGTAAATTCACGCAAATAGATTACGGAAACGCTTTCTTGAATTTATTATTAACAATTCTCTGTAAACACAGAAGAAAATTAATGGAGTTTCTTTCTTGTACTTGTCGCCTTTATTAGTTGAAATAGAATAAGTTTAATAACGTGTTTTACTCAGCAATAACAACGCATAATTGCCTCCCCCTGTTTTTAGATAATAGAGTTTCCATGAAGAACATAGCAATAGCGTCGACTCTTTTTTGATAACGATAATTTTATTAGGGCAATTTCGCCCATGTCGGTGGATGGTTTCTTATGTAATACAGTATCTAATTAGCTAAATTATAGCCAATTATCTACAACGTAATGTACCTGATTTAGATTTAAATTTAAATTTCGCGGTTATAAATAACGCTAATGATATTGCACGGCGAACAAAAAAAAAAACGAACAAAAAGAAAGGGCCCGAGCGCCTCTCAAACCATTTATTTTTAGTTCGATGTAATTTAATTAAAGATAGACCCACGTAGATTGCTTATGTGTATAGGTACGATACTTGAAGCAATACGACGGGATTTATCTGTGGCGTTTTAATAAAAGCAAGGCTCTGATGAACTCGATAGTAACTCCTATATAACCTAATTGGCTGGCCGGACGGAGACGGTACTTAAAAAATCGCGCGGTAGCCCATTAATATTTATTATTAAGTAACCGTGGTGGAGATAAGGCGGACCCGGTTGAGGATTCTCTTGAAATAACGAAAATTAAAAATAATTGGTCGGTAATAGGTATATTTACTTTGGATGAGTTAGTGGTCATTAAAAGTTTCTTTGCTTTGCCATTAGAGGTTCTAATCGTAAACTGAAAAAAAAAAAAATGTTTATACAGCGTCCGGTAGAAGGTTGGACACATATGGGAAACTTTTTTAACTTTGATTTCTCAGAAGAAAACATTGTTTATGAAAATTGCTGCATGTTACGTTCAGTTTTTGAGGTTGGTGTTACACCTGATTAGGCCACCCTTTTCGCCGTGTACTGTGCGTGTTGCAGTCGGTTTGTGTTATTTCGCCGATTTTATCAGCGCAGCAACTGGAAAAATCGCTTTCTCTTTTGCCCTGGAGCTCGAAGCGTTAATATCACTGAGATTGCATTCGGTATCGTGGTGTTTTCAGCCTTTTTAATAAGAGTAGCAGTTTTGTGATTACAGGTTGTGCCTGAGCCGCTGTAGTTTCGAATTAAAATTCACCTGTGCACCGGATTTCCCCGTTAAGGGACTTTGTTTGGCGTTCTGCATAAGTCGTAGCTCGAGCGACCGACCCAAAACTTTGTTTTGGTGCGCGAGCGACGCTGATCCGTTAGGACCGCCGTCCACTAAGGATCTACAACGGCCGCCTCGCCTCTCCACCTTGCGCGGAGTAACTATTTACGCTCCTTTTCTTTTTTTATTCTCGTTTCGGGAGTCCATCGCTTCCTGTACATTCTGTTTCGTCGTCTGTTCCCAGAGAACGTCATGAAATTTTGTTGCGGAGTAAGTTTGGGCGGGTGTAAGTCGCCGACCGCGTTTGGACTTCGGGTAAAAATTTGTGTTTTTTTTTACTTTAAATTTCTTACGAAATTTGACGTTTATTCAATAATCTGTCAATTTTTTTGTTTATTTTGTTATTTGATTGCAACTGTTGAAGGTTCTTTTTTTGTGCGCCCCGAATTTTATTACGAGCGGTTCGAGTTCATCGTCGCTTGCAATATGCGTGTAAGCTAACGCGTGAGTACTCTCGCCGACGCACTTTATTTTTTTTTAGTCCCTGCAGCTCGCTTATGATAACCGACCCGAACGCTTACATCTTGTTTAATATTTACTAATTATTCTCTTTCTAATTTTCTTTTTTTCTGTTTGGAAAGCGATCCAGCAGTTTTTGTGTTGTGCCGTTTTAGTCATTTAGATATGGTGCGTTGGGCGGACGAAATATTAAAGCAAACCGTGTGGCAGGAGTTCGTGGAGTGTTTAGACTATTTCCATAAGAAACCCAAGACGCTCGGGCATTGACTCCTCCAATCGTAGGAAGGGAGCAAAAGGAAAAGGAGACTGGTCTACCTCGAAGACAGTAGAAGAATGCGGCTGCTTCTGAAGGACGTGGCAATTAATTATGAAGAACTACGCAAGAAAAATCTGAAGATACAAAATTAAAGAAATAATTTTCTTTGGACGCTTTAAATTCAGATTTTGGGACATTTAAGTTGGGAAGGTTTTTGGACTATGTTCAGTTAGAAATTATAGTTATTTGGAAGATTTAAGTTAGGGGAAAAGACAGTTTGATGTGGAAGTTAGGTTAAATACGGTAGTATTTTCGGGCAAATAAAAGGAATTACAAATTTGTACTTACATATTGATTGAAACACTGAAAAACTGAAAATTTTTGTAAATACTTCACGCATTTTGACATTTGACATCTTAACAATCAAAGTTAGAGTGCCAACCGAATTTGTGACTTTGTTACCAATCTGATAACGGTTCGTAAAATGTTCCTAGAACCGACTTGCACGTTAAACTGGCGCATTGGGGTAGGAGTACGTCTAGGAGGTGGTCATTCGGTTCCTATAAAACTGGGAACCAGAGCAGATTTCAACAGATTCTGGACAGATTTTAACAAACTTTGGCAGACTTCAAACTTGAATGATCCAAGACCACTTAAAGTACGTTAATAATTTGAAATGTTAGTATCAAAATTCATATACTATTAAAAATGTGTTAAGTGAACTGTCTGTTTGATTCAACATTGAAACATTGTCGCATTTGGATTATAAACTAAAGTTAAATCAATAACTTCAAACTTGGTAATTAGATGTGGTTCGAGCGCAACCCGTCACTTCTGATTATTATTATTTTAAAAAAGAAAAAACGCCATTTACAGTTATATAAATTTATTAATGAAAACATTAAACGAGATTCTGGCTTCTGTCCGAGCAAAGGTTGTAGTGATATAAGAGCGTCCAAACCTCGAGTGATATTTTGGCAATTGTCGGCTGAAGTAACACAAGAATATGAAAACCTCGGGTGTTAATTTGGCTTGTGTATGAATCCTGGATCTTATGTACATATAAACCAGCAAGTCTCTTTGGTTATCCTGTCGCAAGAGTAGGAGGACCAAGATCCCTTCAGGACCCAACTCTCGAGAAGCCACGCGAATACGTAGCGATATGTTGTATACCCCAAGCCATTTCCACTGAGTGGACACTAATTCACAACATGTCTCCACACCATTCGTCTCCCGAAGGAACCATCGACGACCTCGCTACCTTGATGGTAGTGGCGTATTCCCGCAAATTGTGGAGCTAATTTTCGTATAATTTCGTATTTGAAGTCTCATGATTATTCTGAACAACTTTTCCCAACAACATTTCCGCGTATCTTGCAAAATTGAGGTACTTTACTCTTATGTTGATTTCAGATGTTTTGATTTCCTCGGCGTATGCCAAAAGATATTTAAACTTTGACAGGTGCATCGTGAGTTTGGGAAGATAAATAATAATATTTTTTTCTCAGGAATCAATAATAAAAAAAATTCCGGTCACTTTACACAGGGTGTCACGCATAGAATGTGTATGTACGCGTACACGAGTTCAGGAAGTAATTTCGTAGCGTCAAGTCAATATATTTTTCTTGGTGTTTCCGTTTACAAGCTTTCGCATAAATAACGCTGTCTTTATTTATGTATTATTAATGAAACAGGTAACCCTCGCTTCGCACCGTTCCAATTATATGTGTACAAATATAATTAGAGACACGTACGTAAATAGAAATATTAGTTTGTTGAAACCTGGCAGTTAAATAACTATATTTTAATTAATTAAAAGCGGAGACTTCATGAAGTCGGAAGATTGAAGCCGGTGAAAACTTGCAATTATCTTTTAGATTTGTAATTCCATTTAAATAAATACACATCCGCTAAGCGGAATAAAACGAGAGCGGCGCGGCACACTAATAAAGTGTCGTTGTAAATTTCAGTTTTATTATATTCCGTTGGTATACAGGTTGGTGGCAACTTATATATTTGCGAGACATTTTAATTATATTGTTAAAATGTTGGACACGCACGCACCTTCATGCAACGAGTGCATCCGGTCAAGCACCCGCGCTGGCGACCGCAAGGACGCTTACCGCAAAAAGAGCATTTGCCCGCAGCTTTCAAGCACCACTATTCTCTACCATCTATTTTTACCTTCTTCCTCACAGCAATCTACACTCTCACTATTATGTCTAGATGACAGGCGGAAAGTTCTGTATACTTTGATTTGTAACCCGTTGGATGACTCGTGCGATTTTTTTTTTTTTTTAAATAAATTTTTTCTACAAACCAACGCACAAATCTCATTACCGTTGTTAGTGGTAATGGTAAATGGTAAACCACCTGTCTCTTATCTTGAAATATATGCGCTTCGGTACTTAACGGTACGTATAGATTTGGTAGTCGGCATTTTATATAAAATGCCTGCGTTACCTGTTAAACCCATTTCTGTATCACCGTTAGCTGTTTTGTATAATGCGTAATAAAATTACGTCAATTTGACACCGGACAGAAAAGACGTACGTCTTGTGTTTGATTACGTTAGGCTGCATTCTAAAGCGTGACTACCATTCAGACCGCTATACAGTGCGTTGTAAATTGGATTAGCTGATGGCGGAATCCTCTCGAGCAAAAGGCGTCTTATGAAAGGAAGATAACTTTGCACTTTTACGTTCCATTAAAACGAATTTAAGACGAATTAAATGCCAAAAGAGGAAATCTCACGTGCTTTAATCCCAACACTTTATATAACATGTTTAGCAATAGCTCTTTTTTTTTCTTCTAATCTTTCATCTTAAAAATACATCAATCGAGTCGAAATAATTAAATTAACAAAGAGTCCAGGAATGTTTCAATGTCCAAGAGACATCTAAAAGGCATTAACAATTCGTGAATTATACTTACATTTGTTGACGACTTTATATAAACGATACATACACGGTCACTGAGGAATAATTTATTGTACAGGTAACATACTTATACGAGCATACAGAAGGGTTGTTTTCATTAATAAATAGACATTCAGCATGTATATATTAAATGAAAGTCATCATATACCTACTCGGTTTACTTACTTTTATTCATATACCGTGTACGCTACTTTAAGATGATATACCAACGCACATCGGCAAATATCGGAACCATAATTTTAGTCGCTTGTGCCTGTTTGCGATGGCGCACCCGGTATATGCATGTGAATACAATATACTCGTCGATTATAAAAAAACAAATCATCTTAGGCATGTTCCTCCTATGTGAAGGGGGTATTTATTTCATTTTCAGTGCAACTTGATTCTAAATATACATACTTGCATTGGTATATCTATACATACATAAGGTTTTGATGCCATCGTAATAAGTATATTGTTTTAAATATTGCTCACTTTTTTTAAAAACGGTCAACAGCGGGGAGTAGCTTAGATACGTACGGTTCCACTAAAGACAATTCTTCTTTGGTACAAAGTAGGGACTATAATGATTAGGCGTGGTTAATACTCGTACAGGATTTCCCACCTGGAAAATGTTGGTAATGTCAGGGAAAAGCCAGGAAAGTTATCTGCTTCAATACAATATAATCATTGCAATTCATTGAAAAAACTGGAAGTTTGTTTTAATATTTTGTGATGTGTAATAATTTATCTTGCGTTTCTCTTTCGATCATTCTTGAACGCCCTGTATAAAGACATGGTTATGTTGGCTTCCGTTCTTCACTTAGCAACTGATATTGTCATTGCGACAGCCGGGCGGTCTGATTTCATGTTTTTATAGACGGTCACCACCGTGACACTGTTTTGTTGCCATAGACCCGGCGTTACTACACAACATGGCTATTGCTATGACATCTTCAGACTCATGTCAGTTTGATATTTATTGCAAATTGAGATGCACTTGCATTCGATTCCTGATTGGTTAGCAAATGGTATTGCATATCTCATCTCGTCACTACGACAACTATGACATTGTTTTGTTGGCACAGACGCGGCGTGACTATGGTAGCTGTCAAAGTGACGTTTCCGAGGTAGCTGTCGCTATGACATCTCCAGACTTATGTCGGCTTGCGTATATATCTGGTCACTATGGCAACTGTCGGGACAAATAGAATAAACTAATGTGAATGTGAAATATTTAAATTTTATTCAATGAAATCACCTTGCTTACTTTTTAAACATGTTTACTAAGAGTGACATTAATAATTTATTATCAATTATTTATAATTTTTAAGTTTAATAATTTTTCTACAATAACAAAACAGTGATTTTGACTGGTGTTTTGTACGCTGTTTATCTGATGTTGGAAAGAAGCCTTCAAGGACTATTTCCTTCCGACATCTTGAAAATCACTGGTCTAGAACCCGTCCCTGTTCACGTATAATAATTTTGATTGTTGTTTCGTCCACTACCAAAAGAAAATGAAACCTTTCAAAGGTCTAAACAAAAAAATCGAATTCAGAACAATAGTTTGATGATTTTACCTTCCTTTAGACTCTCATCAATTAAAAATTGCAATACAGATAGAAAATTTAATTTTCAAGGTCATCTAGACCGGAGGTTCCCAAATTTCTTTTTTTTATTATTTTATTTTTTTTTAATGGTAGAAAAGTGATATTGATTGATATTTTGTTACTTATTTAATAATTTTGGAAAAAACTATTTCCAGTCGACATTTTGAGATTCACTGATCTCCGAGTCCTTTTGTTTGCGCAAGTAATTTTAATTGCTATTTCGTTCCCTACAAAAAAAATCCTTTCAAAAGTCTAACTAAAAAAAAATGCGGAAGAAGTTTGGTGACTTTAGCTTCCTTTTAGACTTGCGTCAAAATAAAAATTAAATAAATTTCTATAAAACTTGCGATGTTCAATTTTCTAGGTTATCCAGACCGGGTATTTGGTTTTTTGAAAATTGCGAAAAATGAGATTTTGATTAATGCTTTGTTAGCAATGGAAAAATTTGGAAAATAACGCTTCAAGAAGTATTCCCTGCCGTCATTTTGGGAATAACTGGCCTAGAACAATCTCCTGTTACTCAGATAATAATTTTCTGACTGTTCCATCGATTACAAAAAAAATTGAAGAAACCCTTCAGAAACTTAACAAAAGAACTAAAATCCAGAGCAATAGTATCATGATAGCTTCTTTTGTGAAAAAAGTGGGAACCCCTGGCCGGATGACCTTGAAAATTTTCTATTTTTTTCAATTAATGGGAATTAATTAAAAAAAGAATTGAAAATTTATTTTCAAAACTAATTTTCTATTTTTTACAATTAATGGGAACTAATTAAAAAAATAGAAAATTAAATTTCAAGGTCATCCAGCCAGGGATTCTCACTTTTTTTGAATAGAAGAAAAGTGAATTTGATCGTTATTTTGTTAGCTGTATAATTTTGAAAAGAACTTTTCAAGGATTGTTTCCTGCCGACATTTTGAGATTCAGTGATCTAAAACTCCTTCTGTTTGCTGTAATTTTTAATTGCATTTCGTTCACTACAAGAAAGAAAAATTAAAAGTCCTTCGGAAGTTTAAATAAAAACTAATTGTAATCCTATCTATCAAAAAAAAAAAACTATCGAGAAGGCCCATCAAAAGTCTAAACAGAAAAAAATTATTCTAGTCCAGCAATAGTGTAGTGTTCTTTAGTCGTGCGTCGATTAAAAGAAATTTCGGTGAAGAATTCAATTTTCAAGGTCATCCGCCCAATTTTTAAGCGTCTCGCCCGACATTCAGCAATTCTTCTAAGAATAAACATTAATCACGTGGACTTTTCTAATTTTTAAATTAATTTCTTGCTGCCTTTCACGATAACGATTATTTCCTTAATTTTTTCGATCAACTCGATTTGAATGAAATGAAATCAGTCGCTTTCTTCACAATTTACTGTAACTAAATTTAGCATTAACTGTAACTAAATTAAAGAAAATAAAGTTTTGGTTATTAAAGAAAAAATTACGACCTTAAGTACAGACAACCGTACAAACGACTAGGGTAATTGGGTTGCCTATAGATAAGGCTTTTAAGGATTTTTGAGAAAAGAGTAATTTATGATTTTTTTTTCAATAAACCGGCAAGTCATTAAAACTTCATTGTTTACAATAGATATAATTACTTTTTTAAATCTTTTAACGGACGCTTTAAAAACTTGCACAATCGCTCAATCGCAGTTGACAGTTTCGTGGGAAGTGAACTTATTAATGCAGGAGAAAATTAAAAGAAAATAATTTTTGTTAGCTTGTTATTTCTTTTCTGAAAACAAGAAGAGTCTGTAAAACTATTTTAAGCGTTTAAAAACTTGGAACGTTTTTTATTTTTTTTGGCAAAAGTTCTTACCGCGTAGCGCCTGTGATGCAGGCAATCATACAAACTGCCGAGTTATCCGTTTGCCTGCATTAAGACCTTCTGGATGTGGGATAAAAAGCAATTAACTCCATATTTGCAAAAGCATTATCTCTGTTAATTTATTTTTAATTGAAATAAAATTTTTATCGTTACTGAACATACTGGAATTTTTTTAGTTGTTCATAAAATACCCTGACATGTACAAATACAGCGTGTACTTAAAAAAAAGACAATGTATTTTACAGAGTCACCCTCTATTAGATGTATTTTTTTAATTAAAATATACTTAATTTTTAAACGTATTCGAGCAAAACGTGAAGCGAAATCACTTTCGGATGCGATGTGTAAAGATTTTAATCTGCCTCGAACAGCTACAGGTGTTCTCGTGAAATGTTCATCAAAAAATGTGCGCCGCGGTAATATCCTTTAATTATTTCATTTAATTTCACTTCTGAGATACAAGAAAACACGTGCGGGTTTATCTTATAAAACCGAACTGCTCGTCGTGCACAGCAGGTGTGCAAATAAAAGCGAAATTTCCAGACATTTTTTTATTTAGATATATACATTGAGACGAAACATCCAAGAATTTGGAATTATTATTTCAGAATTTGGGGTAAAAAAAAACTTGGAGACCTATTAAGATAGTAAATGATTTTTTTCTTTCATTTTTTGCTATGTAAATACATATTTACAATGTTAATATGTTGCTGACATAAAATTAATGGCGTCATTTAAAGTGCCATTTAGAGAGAGGAGGATGTTTTCAATATTAATTTGTTGCGTGCATAAAATTATTAATTACCATATTATACAATATTCATGTTGTAGAAGATGAGAAAGTGTACCAAGGATTTTAATTTTGTTGCTAAAAAAAAAAAACGTCTGTTTCGCTGTTTTGAAAGCGTAAGCTCGATTCCTCTTCCATGGCGTAAAATCAACTTGTGACAACAACGCGACTTCAGAAAAAGAATCACATTTAGGTCTTCCCAGGGGTATCAGATCCCAAACACATTTCTCAAAGACGCCAGCCGGGGCATCCCTCCTGATATTTAAAACCGATTTATTTATACAGCCACTGTTTATCAACAAACATCGATTAAACCGTGCGAGTAGGTGGGTAGTTTTCAGTGACAGTAAATCTCAATTCATTTTACAATGATTACATGCATATATCATTAAGGGGGTTACAGTTACTTAATGTTATGTATTTATTTATTTAAATGACGAACATATATCTCAGAATGCTTGGTTTTCGATGTACAGGGTGTAAAAATTTTTGTTTGCATTTTCGATTTTTTCAACCGAAGAAAACGAATGTAAATCGAAAACCAAACATTCTACGCTTATATACATAAACTTTTCAACTTAAAATCGGTTCTTATTAAAATAAATACAAGACATTAAGTAAGTAACATGCTGTGTATTATACCTTTGAGGTTTCTATATTAAAGTAAATGAATTTTATATAATATATTAATTAGAGGTTAGATGTATTAAATTATTTATACCATTTAAGTGACCTCCTCGTTTATCAATTGTACGAAATAGATAAATGGTTTTAAAAAAGTTACTTAACTTCCAGAGCAAGAGCAACAGGAAGTGAGCCGCCGTAAATGAAGTTTTAATCGAGTTTTCCTAAAACTTTAAACAAGTTTTCAAATATCGATTGCAGGTAACGACGGCCATACCTTAAAAACGCCGCGGCGCTTAATAAAGCCATTTTAAACATCAACAACAGCACCTCGTCAAAATTAAATAAATAAATTATTATTAATAGCATTAAATAAAAATTGGAAAAATTAGACTAATCACTAATAATTTTGATGCTATTTAATTAGAATTACTCTTGGCGACCGAGTTTATTAGACCCCCACGCCCCGTTTAATTGAAACAAATAATTATGTAAGCGTCGCCTAGAACTCAATTTTATTGTTCCGCGCCGCCTTCCATTGTGCAAGATTGATTAATGTGATGGTATACAGCTACTGTCTTTATACGAAACAATAACGCAATATAAGGTAGATAATGAAACAGATAAATGGAATAAATTTATTGGAATGTTACCACTGCCGGCTTGCTTATATTCATTTATATGATAATATTCGCCGCAAAAACAAATTCTTGCAATCATTGTGTATCACTTCCGGCAAAAAGTCGTTTCATTATTAGCAGGAAACACGAGAAACCCTCTGTATATAAAGACGCGCGGACGGGAGTTGGAACTCACTTTTGAACTCCTTTTATCCAAATAATTAAATTTTTAGCAATTAGCGTGTAAAGTTGAAACTAGAATTTGAAAGAGAGAAGAAGAAGGGCAGATCTACATAAACCAGTTTGTTAAGATTCACTCTTACCGATCGTGGATGCTTCTTAGTTACACTTTATTTAAATTAAATCAGGAAAATTGAATGAAGACAATTTTTTTTTAATTTTTAACACTTTATGTCGAGGAAGTTTTAAGACTGTGTCACACCCGGACTATATGATATTCGGAACTACCCTGGAACTTTCTCTCTCGTCCTATTTGTTACGAAATCGTCGACTGACGTTGATAGCCGAAACTAAGCTGGAATTCCTAGAATTAACTTGCGTCTGGAGCTGCATTATGCAACGCACGGAGCTTTCTAATGAGTCACCATTGATTCACGTTCTGCAGAGCAATGCAATGCAATGCAAGCTTGTTCCTTGTTTTTAACATGACTAACGCAGGCTAATGCTTTCGTTACATGAGCTGCATGTTTTTTGTCATTTTGTATTTTCATATGAATCATACTTCTATATGATTTATAATTCAGATTACTCATACTTCGATCCGGTTTCAAATTTACTTAAGTATCTTAATTAAATAAAGTGTACTGAATTGTACAAAAAAAAATATACGAATCTGAATTCTTTCATATCGAAATTAATATAAGCGGGATTCAATTAGAATTAAATTCATTTAATCATGGCATAAAACCTTTCAAACATCAAAAACATTATGAATGAAATATTTAATTGGGCCAGTTTTCTAAGGCATCACAGAAACGAAAATTATTTTTTTTTAATTAAGTTTTTGGTCTTCCTAATAAGAACTCTTCTCCTTCGTCTTAACTTATGAAACGTTTACAAAGAAAATAAAATGGACGCGCGTAATTGGGACAGTGTTTTCCTATTTTGCTGTTGCGAACAAGTCGACGACTTCTGAACCTTCTGGAACTTTTACCTAATCATAGCTGGAGGATGTACATACATACATGCGTAATAAAATCTTCGCATATCACATACCAAAAATAATTGCTGACAATTTCTAAAATAAATTTAACCACATCACTAGGTACATTTATTATACGGATTATAATAGAGTGCGTTTTCTTACTTCCTGGATCTTCAAGATGTCGTAATAAATAATAATACTTCAGCATCCATCTAGCACAAATCACATTACAAAGGCATTAAACTTCGGATTAAAATTTTCCGAACATGTTAACATCATACCAGAACGGCTACGTTTAATGGTAGTGAAATCAGCTGCGGCTAGATGGCGAAAAATGGCTTTCGCCGGCGGCGGCCCCCGGTCAGTGATAGTGACGAAAGTAAATTGCGTTTCTTGTTTATAGAATAAGTATCTGATCGATCTGCCATTCGCATTTTAACGTGCATTTCGCATTCAAACCGCATTACAAAAGCATTAAGCCTGAATATTAAAATTGTTGATCGTAATAGCTGCGAAACGTTCCGTCGACAAGAATTATGTATTAGATAAGAATCCTTGTATAACCTTCCTTGTTTGATTAGAATATGGAAAATTTATTACTGCAGCATAATCACACACAAGAGAGTAAATCATTGCAGTCTTCTTCTTAAGTAAGAAACCATCAATAAAGATATACTCTTATTTTTTTTACAACATTCTCAAAGATTCATAGATTCTGCTCCTCTACCTCTTTACTTGATCATAAACTTGATAATAGATACCTCGAAGCGAAATCGTTTGCCACCTCTGAGTTCCGACGATGATAATGACATCATGGTACCCCCCACTCAGTGGAGATGGAGTGAGAACTCCAAAAAAAATAGTGCTTTGTACGGGTAGGTGTGACTAGAAACGGCGATTTACGCAACACGATAGAGTAAGGGTGTACACGACTGGAGAAGTGCAACCCCAATGACCCCAGAAAGGCAAAGCGCAACACCCAAAGATTTCTTCTCTCCTGTCTCGGAATTCAGCACGCGAATCAAACATGCCTTAAAATCAGTGCAAACTTAATAAACGAAAAGCAACGCAACACCGTAACTGAATAACCATGAAAGATGGGGTCAGGAAAATTCCTGGAAAACATACTGATGACGATCAGCCAATTGAATTGCATTGAATTTGCGACCTTCCTTCTACAATGGCTAAGATTAAATCGGTTAAGGAGATGTAATTTAGTATCCAACATTCGGAGAACGACATTCCATCGTTGGGGCAGCTGGAAGACAAAAAATAATTTCACCAAGAAGAGTCCGAGCAAACCAATGCCATCGATGATGATGGAGCGACATTCTTCTGTGCCGTTAATGATGAATTTTCAACCAATCCAATGGATCGAATGTCATTGGAATCCATGGTTTCGATGAAATGGGTTGTAGACAACTGAGAGGACACTGGCTTTGAAGACAAGGATAAACTGCATCAAAGAAAAAATTAGCTCTAATGTCAGGATCATTAAAATCGGCGCACTATTTTCTTCAATTCATTGACAATCGGCTAATAAACAAAATTTAAGCTTTCT
Source organism: Prosopocoilus inquinatus (assembly GCA_036172665.1). Taxonomy (NCBI): domain Eukaryota; kingdom Metazoa; phylum Arthropoda; class Insecta; order Coleoptera; family Lucanidae; genus Prosopocoilus; species Prosopocoilus inquinatus. Next base: position 6,159,824 of record CM069871.1, on the reverse strand, counting down.
CGCTGACGTCAGTCAGGTGGTTCTTATTGTCGGGATTTCAATTTTTGGACAAGGTTTTTAAAAAAAAGGTCAGCTGCTTATCGTACTGTGAGACAATTTGCGGCGTTGCCTTTCCGGCATCGTCATTCAATTGTTTGTCGCCGTCGGAATGTAAATTTCTCGCCGTTTTCGCGGAGTTTTTCAAAAACGAAGTCGGTTGTTTCTGTTTCTAAAATTCTCGCCGAATACAGCAATTTATTTTTAGGGCGCTTTTGATCTTTTTATGTTTCTCGTTGAAATTAATCGTTTTGACTTCTCTCGTCTCTTTAAACAACTGCAAGGCTGGGCAAGGACATCATCGGTATCGTGTGGAATTCGAAGGAATTCAATGGAGGAACATCAAATCGCTCGGTCTTGTTAGAAACAGAAAACGCAGCAGCTCTCCCTCTCGAAGAGCCAGGAGCTACTTCAACCCGGCCAAATCATCCAAGCAAACTTAAAACACGAACCAAGTTAAGTCGAAGCCGGCCAAAGGCCGTGGAATATATTTCACCCCCCGGGGGAAATATTTCTCAAACCCTACAATACTACGCACTATATTCAGAAAGAGGAAAAACACTCCAATTCAGTAGCAAGAGCCTACGGGAGAGAAATACAGAGAAATGTAAAACACGAATCAAGTTACCCGACGACAACAAAAACTCACCTGGAGTATAGGTTAAACACCAGACTAACACAAGAGCGCGGATACGCTGCTTAATTTGAGGTAAACCAATCGAAGCCGGCCAAAGGCCGTGGAATATATTTCACCCCCTAGGGATATATTTCTTTAAACACTACAATAGTAGTAATTCACCCGGACTCTGTATAGAGTATGAGGTGTCGCTAGCTCGATTCGGAGAGAGGGGGGAAAAGAAAACGAAACAGAAGAAAAGAAGGCTCGAGAAAGATTAGCCAAGCCAGCGAAAATGTGACATAATGATCTACGAATGGGGTTAAATATCAAAGGTGTGTGTTCGAAATTCGATGCGGAAGGGATGACAGAGACCAACTGGAAATATCGCAAAAGAAAGCAGCCTAGGCGACGCCAACCGGATCGAAAATAAAGCGCAATTTAAATTCACGAGAATAAAACGAGCTAGTATTTTCCTGCGTTTCTATCTATCTATCTGGGAAATAGGTTAAACACCAGACTGACATAAGCGCGAGGATACGCGGTTTAATTTAAGGTAAACCTGTCGAAGCCGGCCAAAGGCTGTGGAATGTATTTCACCCCTTGAGGAAATATTATTCAAAGTGGTTTACCCGGATTCTGTATGAAGAATGGAGTGTCGCTAACTCGATTCGGAGAGCAAGGAGAAAAGAAAACAAACCAGAGGAAAGAAGGATCGAGAAAGATTAGCCAATCCAGCGAAAATGTGACGTAATGATCTTCGAACGTGGGTTAAATATCAAAGGAAGTGTTCGAAATTCGAGCGAGAAGGGATGACAAAAACCAACTGGAAATATCGCAAGAAAAGCGGCGCCAACCGGATCGAAAATAAAACGCAATTTAACGTGTTTAAATTCACGAGAATAAAACGAACTACTTTCATGCTGCTCTGCTTTCGAAAATGAAAACCCCATATTAAAAAAAAAAAATAAGCGAAGTTTTAATGAGATAAAATCAGGGGTAATTGAGACCGTAAATGTTTACACTTTTAACTCGAAAACACTCACACAAATTTAACCACGAGACTTAATTGTTTTGCAGTATCCTATCCCCAGGTCTTCAGCTGCTCGATTGACTTCTTGATCTTACAGTCAGAAATGTTTCTAAAAGCAAAAAAAAAACTGTTTGTAACAAGATTTTTGCATTCAAAACTAATAATCAACTAATGGATCGAGTTTTTTCGCATACATGAAATTGTTCTGTTTGTGCTGCTAAATTATAAACAGGCAAAATACGAGAAATGTAGGTTAGGTTACGTAGTTAAATTAAAATGCATAAGTTCGTGTAGACTTTCGTAATAAAATCCTGTGCTGCAGACGAAAACGCGTTATTTAAAAGTTTGGAGGGCCTCGATGGAGATGCTAATTCGAATTTATCTTCTGGTGTTTAGCACTGAATTAAAATGGAGAAGAAGCACTATCAGGCGCGAAGAAATTTGAAATAGAATGAAACAGAAAATATGTCCTGCCAGTTTTGCCGCACACTTGCACCATTCAACTGAAACAGATACAAAGTGGCTGTCACAAGCATGACTTTCCCGAACGAAGACGGATATAAATTAAGACAAATAACGCCCGACATTATTGACAGCTTGCTTGACAAAGAAGTTGCAAGTTGCAAATGTACGCCGCCGTTATTCACTCACTGTTAATGCCAGGAGGAGGAGGAGGAGGAGAAGACGCAAGTGCAACATATTGGTGGTGTCTTGGAAAGTTCTATGAAGCGTGATTAACGTAATTAAGTGGCGCAGTTTCCTTCGCAGAACGAAGAAGAAGTTGCATCCCTGCGTCAAACCAATTATTGCAGCAGCACGTATTGCATCTTCCATGACGTTAATATAGATGACGATATTATATTCTTGAATTTATCGCTTTATGCCCGACATTAACTGGAAACCTTATATTGTTATGAAAATCTAATTAATTATTCGGTTTGCTACAGCTACAGCGGCATAGCTAGAGCTACAGACCTCCTTATTTTACGCCCTATAATTAATTCGCAGCGCCGACTTTATAATTGGCACTATTTATTGCTAATATTTGTAACTCGAAAACGAGCATGTTATTGATTGTGTCTGAAATATCCTTAAGGTAATATATCTCAGGCGTGTGCAGGTAGCGTGGAATTCAATATACATTTAATATTTAATTAACAACACTCTCGACGAACCTCTTTCTCTCTCTTGCCATACATTCGCCTCGTACTACTATTATAAAGCTCCAATAAATTTCGTTATTGTCGCACGAATGCAAAATTATAACGCAACTACTGCCTTTTAAACGGACTTCAATTAAAGCTAAACATATTAATTTCAAAGTTACGAACGCCAGTTTATAAGAATTTATCATTGTGCTGAAATCTGAGCCGCTTTTAAAATCAAGCAAAACGAGTGCGACACATTGAATTGCACGACCCTGTACAACATGCATGTATGTAAGAACCCATAAAATTACACCATAGTACATCGACATTATAATAGTGTATTGGAGTGTACAAATAAATAAACGTGTTTTTCCAAGCAGAAAACGACTAAAGTCTGCTTTACAAGGTAAGCCGAATGCATTGCAACGAATATTGCACGGAAAACTTACACTTGATCAAACAGTTTTATATTAAAATAATGCCAGTGTAAATGCAACAAATACTTATTGAGACTAGTTAATTACAAAAACAAATATTGTTCACACATATTTGCATATATGAGCATGCGTAGAGTAGAAATTGCTTGCTGCAATAAAAATTGCAGCAAATTTTATAAATCAAAATCAAATTACGTATAAAATATTTATAAATAAATCGAAAGCAAACAATTTACTGCACATTTTAAATTATAACGAAGATGTAATTTTTATTTTTCTTCACCTACAGCAGATCTGAAAGAATCAGTGAAACAAAACGCATTAATTTATACTTCCAAATGAAATCCGGCTAAAGGATATTTCAAAAGTAGGTAAGAGAAGATGTTCCCGAACTCTCGACGTCCGTTGTACATTTTTGCATGCCTAATGAGATAATGTAAAATAATGAAGCCGTTTATTATTTCAAAATTAGATCATCGCCTGGCAACAAATCGCGCCGGGCGGGCGGACGGGCGGGTGGGCGGCTGCAGCTTTTGCGCAAAACTTGAATTACAAAGACTTGGAAAAATAACGGCACGTAAAGCCATTTTAAAATAAATCTCTTTTGTGCTAATCCGAGCTTAAATTATGTTCGCGTTTTTATTTCGTTTTTCGTTCGTAATTGCACACCGTTTTGCCTTCTAATTTTTATAACTTCGCAGCTCCTGCTAATTTCACTTTATTCGGCGATTAACGAAAATTTCTCTGTGTCGGACGCGTGCTTAAAAAACGAAATGCGCTGTTTTATTTTCTGAACAAACAAACACGGCAAAATAAATGCAACCGGGGAGTTCATAATTTTATAATTACGACTTTATTTTTAAATAGGTTCAAAATATGCGTTAAAATTATTTGAGGTGTACCGAAACAGCATTTATTGAACAAATGATCATCAGAAGCTATTCAACAATTCAGTTAAAATTAACAACTCAGCTATCTCTATGTAGACTTTCAAGCCGATCGAATTATTGGAAAGTGTTCCTTTGAAATAGTTTTTGAACAACTCTATTCAGTCTTCAGGGCATTACTAGCTTGTTCAACTCTATTCAGCTTATAGTTCAGCTGAGCTCAAAACAGAAGAACAGAGGAAACCAAATTGGTTGAAGCAATCTTTATTTCGCTTCTAGTTCAAGTAAATGCAAAAGAATCCAAATTAGTTGAAGCTAACTTTGTTTAACCGAACACTATCAGTTAAAACTGGAATCTAAATTGGCTAAGGAATGGATTGTCTTCAGTTTAATCTATAGTTCAGATAAGTGTAAGTGACTAAACAGAGGAAACTAAATTGGCTTATGGCTTCGTTTCGCTTGTAGTTCAGATGAATGCAAGATAAACCAAATTGGTTGAAGTTAACTTCGTTTAGCTAAACACTATCAGTTAAAAGTGAAATCTGAATTTGCTGAAGAATGAACTGTCTGCTCCAAATACAAATCATTGAGTAAAGAAATTTAAATAGGCTGAAGTAACAATTTGTTTAACAGCTTTGTTTAGCTAAATACTACTAGCTAGAAATTGAATCTAAATTAACTGACGAATTAATTGCCTGAAGCAACCTTCGTTTAGCTTGTAGCTTAGATAAGTGCAAGAGAAACAAAATCGGTTTGTTTAGCTGAACACTATCAGTTAAAACTGGAATCTAAACTGGGTGAGGAATGAATTGTCTGTTGGATCTACAGTTCAGCTAAGTGTAACCGATTGAACAAAAGAATTGAAGTAGACTGAAGTAAATTACGATTTGTTTAATAACTTTGTTTAGCTAACCGCTACTAGTTAAAAATTGAATCTGAATTAGCTGAGCAATTAATTGTCTCTAATCTACAGTTCAGGTAAGTGTAAATGACCAAACAGAGAAAACTAAATTGGCTGAAGCAACCTTCGTTTCGCTTGTAGCTCAGATAAATGCAAGAGAAGCCAAATTGGTTTGTTTAGCTAAACACCATCAGTTAAAACTGGAATCTAAATTCACTGAGGAATGAATTATCTGTTCAATCTACAGTCCAGCTAAGTGTAAACGATTGAAGAAAGGAATTCAAGTAGGCTGAAGTAACGATTTGTTTAATAACTTTGTTAGGCTAACCGCTACTAGTTAATAATTGAATCTGAATTAGCTGAGGAATTAATTGTCTCCAATCTACAGTTCAGGTAAGTGTAAATGACCAAACAGAGGACACTAAATTGGCAGATGCAACCTTCGTTTCACTTGTAGTTCAGGCAAATGCAAGAGAAACCAAATTGGTTTGTTTAGCTACACACTATCAGTTAAAACTGGAATCTAAACTCGCTGAGGATTGAATTGTCTGTTCAATCTACAGTTCAGCTAAGTGTAAACGATTGAATAGAGGAATTCAAATAGGTTGAAGTAACGATTTGTTTAATAACTTTGTTTAGCTAAGCGCTACTAGTTAAAAATTGAATCTAAATTAGCTGAGCAATTAATTGTCTCTAATCTACAGTTCAGGTAAGTGTAAATGACCAAACAGAGAAAACTAAATTGGCTGAAGCAACCTTCGTTTCGCTTGTAGCTCAGATAAATGCAAGAGAAGCCAAATTGGTTTGTTTAGCTAAACACCATCAGTTAAAACTGGAATCTAAATTCACTGAGGAATGAATTATCTGTTCAATCTACAGTCCAGCTAAGTGTAAACGATTGAAGAAAGGAATTCAAGTAGGCTGAAGTAACGATTTGTTTAATAACTTTGTTTAGCTAAACGCTACTAGTTAAAAATTGAATCTGAATTAGCTGAGGAATTAATTGTCTCCAATCTACAGTTCAGGTAAGTGTAAATGACCAAACAGAGGACACTAAATTGGCTGAAGCAACCTTCGTTTCGCTTGTAGTTCAGGCAAATGCAAGAGAAACCAAATTGGTTTGTTTAGCTAAACACTATCAGTTAAAACTGGAATCTAAACTCGCTGAGGAATGAATTGTCTGTTCAGTCTACAGTTCAGCTAAGTGTAAACGATTGAACAGAGGAATTCAAATAGGTTGAAGTAACGATTTGTTTAATAACTTTGTTTAGCTAAGCGCTACTAGTTAAAAATTGAATCTGACTTAGCTGAGCAATTAATTGTCTCTAATCTACAGTTCAGGTAAGTGTAAATGACCAAACAGAGAAAACTAAATTGGCTGAAGCAACCTTCGTTTCGCTTGTAGCTCAGATAAATGCAAGAGAAGCCAAATTGGTTTGTTTAGCTAAACACCATCAGTTAAAACTGGAATCTAAATTCACTGAGGAATGAATTATCTGTTCAATCTACAGTCCAGCTAAGTGTAAACGATTGAAGAAAGGAATTCAAGTAGGCTGAAGTAACGATTTGTTTAATAACTTTGTTTAGCTAAACGCTACTAGTTAAAAATTGAATCTGAATTAGCTGAGGAATTAATTGTCTCCAATCTACAGTTCAGGTAAGTGTAAATGACCAAACAGAGGACACTAAATTGGCTGAAGCAACCTTCGTTTCGCTTGTAGTTCAGGCAAATGCAAGAGAAACCAAATTGGTTTGTTTAGTAAACACTATCAGTTAAAACTGGAATCTAAACTCGCTGAGGAATGAATTGTCTGTTCAGTCTACAGTTCAGCTAAGTGTAAACGATTGAACAGAGGAATTCAAATAGGTTGAAGTAACGATTTGTTTAATAACTTTGTTTAGCTAAGCTCTACTAGTTAAAAATTGAATCTGAATTAGCTGAGCAATTAATTGTCTCTAATCTACAGTTCAGGTAAGTGTAAATGATCAAACAGAGAAAACTAAATTGGCTGAAGCAACCTTCGTTTCGCTTGTAGCTCAGATAAATGCAAGAGAAGCCAAATTGGTTTGTTTAGCTAAACACCATCAGTTAAAACTGGAATCTAAATTCACTGAGGAATGAATTATCTGTTCAATCTACAGTCCAGCTAAGTGTAAACGATTGAAGAAAGGAATTCAAGTAGGCTGAAGTCACGATTTGTTTAATAACTTTGTTTGGCTAACCGCTACTAGTTAATAATTGAATCTGAATTAGCTGAGGAATTAATTGTCTCTAATCTACAGTTCAGGTAAGTGTAAATGACCAAACAGAGGACACTAAATTGGCTGAAGCAACCTTCGTTTTACTTGTAGTTCAGATAAATGCAAGAGAAATCAAATTGGTTTGTTTAGCTAAACACTATCAGTTAAAACTGGAATCTAAACTCGCTGAGGAATGAATTGTCTGTTCAATCTACAGTTCAGCTAAGTGTAAACGATTGAACAGAGGAATTCAAATAGGTTGAAGTAACGATTTGTTTAATAATTTTGTTTAGCTAAGCTCTACTAGTTAAAAATTGAATCTGAATTAGCTGAGGAATTAATTGCCTCCAGTCTACAGTTCAGGTCAGTGTAAATGACCAAACAGATGTAACTAAATTGGCTGAAGCAACCTTCGTTTCGCTTGTAGCTTAGATAAATGCAAGAGGAACCAAACTGGTTGTTTACTACTAGTTAAAACTGAAATCCAAATTGGCTGAGCAATTAATTATCTATTCACTCTATAGTTCAGCTAAGTATAAATGATTGAACAAGGAAATTCAAATAGGCTAATGATAACAACAGTTCAGTCTACAGTTCAACTAAAAGCAGTGGATATATTCAATTACCTAACATTCCAGCCAATTAGCTTCGCCAGTCTTAATCGTTTTTAACCAGTTTTTAATTAGCCACAAGATTTTATTATTCAGTTTTCATTATGCCTCTGTCATCAGTTTGTCCTCCAAACTCCGAATTGGTAACAATGGCTTCTATAAACAAAACTTTTACTATGTTCCCCTTTTTTTTCCAAAGTGATGATAAATACACTATTAATTTTAATGTTATTTTCATTCGTTTAATGACGCTTCAGGTTTTCTGTATTGCAGAAATTTCTTTTTAAGTTTCCGTCACCACATCAACTAAAAGTGGGGAAAGTGAAGTTCCATAAGTCCTAAAACATTCCTGGAGCATCTGCCAAACACTGATTTCTTATACCGCGTTAAGCCGGCCCGCCTCTCGCCTCGAACTTTATTGGATATGGACTAAGGAGCTATATTTAATTAGAAATTTTCCGAATTCCCGAAGTCGGCATGTAAGTAGTACAAAATAGAAATTCTCTAATGCACGTCAGCCGATTAACGTGCAATCGGCAATATTGGATTTTACAGCCGGCGCCTTCCTTCCTGCCTTTGCTCCCGAAAACAAAAACGCTTATTTTCACCGGGCTCTTGTTTTAGGGGATGTATTTCTTATTTTTGCGCTCCGCGCGCAAAGCGGCTTTCGATGTTTGTCTCCGAACATCAAACGGATGTTTGATTATTGCCGAGGAGGAAAACAACAGATCAAACATGAATTCATTGATTTCATGAAGAAAATCTTCTACAGTGCGCCCCCCATCACCACCCATCTTCGCAGTACAAATTATTAGTTAAATATACTCTTAGAAGCTCACGTAAACTGTTCTTAAAGCATCATTAACTGCACATTTAGTATTAAAGGTAATGATTCCCTGGCTTTCAACTTGTAATGCAAGTTGCAGATTAACGTCGTCTAATATTTCGCTTTAACGGATATGTGTTATTACCGATTATTGTTTATATTCTTTCAGTTTGAATTAGGTCTTCTATTTTCAGTTTCTGCATATAATATATCATATAGTATAATAGCATGTTAGTGCGAAGACTTCATCTAAATAGCACTGAATTATGTCCCAGAGGCTGAGTTGCTCAGTGTCCGATTAAACCAGCAATTTATTAACCGCGGGTTAAGTATCAAACCAAAACAGTTTTCTTTCATAGTTTAACTAAGTTTTACATCTTAATTCACAGATAAACTATGGTTTACATCTTAATCATTGTCTGAACAACCAAAACAATTAACGAATAGATGAAACAGTGACATCTTACGATCGCTTTTTGACCTGATATTGCAGTAGGATGGACAAATTGAAGCGGATTTGCTACAAAATAAAATCCAATCCGCTTCAATCTGTCTATCCTACTGCAATATCAGGTCAAAAAGCGATCGTAAGATGTCACTGTTTTATCTATTCACCACTTTTACATCGCATTTGTGAATAAATTGAACAAGTTGTTTTTGTTTGCAGTGGAAATGTCGAGCTACGTCTCTGCTGAAGAAGCCCCAAGCAGGGCTGAAACAGCTGTACAGAGGCTGCTCGAAGTTTTCTCTGCAATCAAAAACGATTTGCACCAATTTTTTTTCATAAAATTAACGTTAAACGTAGTTTAAACCTTCTGAGAGTAATTCGGCTAGTTAAACCTGTTAAAAAATAAACTGAAGATCCCTAATCAGAATTCCATGTCATTGCCTCTGTCGGTTAATTGTCCTTTATTTTCCTTTATTTACGTATTTATTTATTTCTCCTATATTAATCGATTATTTATGTTTCACGATCGATTGACAGTCGTCCATTTTCCTTAATTGATCGATTGTCTTTTGTTTCTGTCTTTATTGGTTGTTCTCGTTTCCTATTTGCCATCGTTTGTTTTTTTTCCGTCCATTTTTTTTATTCGCGTTATTTTTCTCTGTTAGTCGAGTACTTTTTGTTTCTTGAAAAAACCCCGTTAGTTTCTGCTATCAGTCGATTGCCACATGTTTGTCTCCATAGGGTGGTTGTCGTCGTTTTTCATTTGTTTACTTCATCAGTCGATCGCTACTTATTTTTCTCGATCAATTGATCGTCATTTATTTTTCTTCATCGAACAATTGCCTCTGGTTCTTTTTTGTCTGGATTGGTTTATATTTATTAATCCGTTGTCTTTTATTTCCTAAAATAGCGTTATTTTCTACTCTTATATTAGTCGATTGTCACTTATTAACTTCGACTAAATGCTTTTTTTATTAATCGTCTTTTATTTCCTCAAACAATATTATTTTCTATATCAGTCGACTTTCACTTATTTTGCTCGATTGTTTGAGCCTCATTTGTTTTCCTTCATCGGACAATCGTTTTTTGTTCTTGTCTGGGTTGGTTTTCATTTATTAATCGATCGTCCTTTGTTTCCCCAAATAGCACTATTTTCTGTATCAGTCGATTGTCACTTATTATCTTCGATCATTTGTTTTTCTTTTTTTATTTATTAATCGATTGCCTTTTGTTTCCTGCAACGGCATTGTTTTCTACATCAGTCGGCTGTCATTGATTTTGCTTGATTATTTGATCGATTATTATTTGATTTAATTTCCTTCATCGGCCAGTCGTCTTTTGTTTTCGTCTTGATTTGTATTTATTTATCGATTAATTGATTGTCTTTTGTTTCCTGAAAAACCGTTATTTTCTGTGCCAGCCGAATGTCGCTTATTTTCTTCGATCAGCTGATTGTCTTTTATTTTCATAGTTGATTGACATTTATTTTCCTTCATCAGTTGATCTATTTACTAATCATTTATTTTTTTGATTAGCCGATTATTATCATCAGGGAAAAGAATTCAGGCCACTTATTGTTGGACACTTTTTACGTCGAATGTATTATTTATTCCTACCACCTTTCCGCGTCTCCGATGTTCGAATTGTTTTTGAGTGGGAGGGGAAAGAATGCAATGCGATCCTTTGCACTTCACAGAAATTATTGTGGGCGAGGCCGAGTACTAAATTTTCGTATCACTCGCGAGTGGTCCGAATTCTTTTCCTTAATTATCATTTATTTATTTACATGTTCAGGTTTATTTTAAAAATTTTTCTTAGTTTGTTAGTTTTCTCTTTTTTCATCGTCATTTTGCTTTCGTTTATTTGTTGATTGTCATCTCTTCATCTGCAACGCTATCTTATTTTGATAAAAAAAAAACAAAAGCTTTCTGCCAAGGGGCTATTGAGCAATTGGCACAGGACGAGCACCAAGTACTTTATTTTATTTTATTCCAATTTTTTTTTATATAATTTTAGTGCTAAAGCAACTATATTTAACATCACTTTCAAACTGATTTGATTCGATTGAAATTTTTATTGAAGTAATTTTTGTTCTCATTTTAAAACGCAATAAGAACGCGTGGAATAAAAATTTCGCCACAAATAGCATACTTATTCATCAATCAGAATTACTAATTATTAAAAAAATAGAAAAAAGGAACTTCGAAAGAAAATAAAAATTAAAAATGAAAAAAACAAAAGAAGATGGACTTGCAATCGTTTCAAAAGATAATACAATCGCTTCAAAAGATAACGCAATCCTATATAAAAAGAATAGAACCTCCGAACGATATTCTTATTGATTTAAAATCACAAAGGAGTGAATTTATTTCACACTAATTCATGGCCGGAATATTTCTAAATGGAACAAGCGCCTATAATAAAACGCAAAGCGTGAAATTATTTGCAGTTCGCCTAATTAATCATGCCAGCGACGAATGCCATCATAAACAACTTATCGCAGTAAAATGACGATGAACGGTGTGCGGCGAGTGAAGCGTTTTAACTACAAAAAAAAAAAGAATTTCTTAATGCAATCGAAAATAAATGCGAGTCGAACGAAATATATACATTGCTTCCTGAAGGCGGTTTTCACACCGTAACATCCGTTCCAAATAAAAATATTTTAATTTGTCCAAAAAAAAAAGAAAATTAATTTGACGTCACCGTCATTCAATTTTCTGTAGTAAAGGCAACTGGCTTTATTTTGTATTTCTCTGTAAAAACTGATTCGCAATTTATTTGATTATGATTCGCTACATCCACGAGATATTTTGAATTATCTAACCTTCGCCAATTTTAAACAAAACAAAAAAAAATATCTAAAAATGCACTCGAATTTGACGCGGCACTTGCCCTTTAATTCGAAGAAAATGCAATAGATGGCGCCATCGACGTTCTTAAGTTTCCAATTGTTGTAAAACCAATTCTATTTAATAACTGGAAAAAAAGGATTTAATATATGAATTTGAAGGGTAGAAAGTCAAAATATGATAAATTCTAGTTAAAATAAAGCTTTTCAAAAAATCTATAAAAATATTTTAAGATCAGCAAAATAGTTATACATTTATAATAATTTTCATCGGACAAGATAGTGCTTGGGTTATTTTAAAATCGTTATTAAACTTGAAATAAACAAAATTGATTTTTTTTTTTTATAAAAGTTATGTGAGTCTCATCTTTTATTGCTTTCTAATTTCAATGAGTTTATTACTTTCTGAACTTGCTCTGACATCATCAATTTTAATAAACATCAACTTCAGCTACTTCGAACTCAATTACAACTGGAAATTGACACCGACAGGATTTGCGGTTTTCTACAATCAATTTTTTATTCGTGCTGTACACATACACGTAACTGTTTTGTTGCCTTTAACAATTTACTTTCGAGTCCTAATTTACGGATTTTAATTAACTTATTTAAACTATTAACACTTCTCCTTTGAGAGGTAAAGAAATGACATGAAAAACAAGAATGTAATAATTTAAATTCACACTTGAAAGCATTTCTGTTTCACCAGATATAATCGCAGAAACCCACAGATAACGGTGCACGGGCGACGTTATTTATTTATAATAATAAAGAGAAACGTACAATACAGATTTCGTCAAAGAAGCACGAGGACTTTTGTTGGCGCAGAAAGAAATATTTCCTTTATCCGCTTTAATGTGAAATTTTTATCTATTTTATTCCTTTTTTATTAACACGTGATTGGAATGGTCTATTATTATGCATCGAGCTCAAGAAAAAAAAGATGTACCACAAGATTAAGACGTTTATCGATAGCAACTTTGCTGTAACAGCTTTCAATTATTTTCTTTGCTAAATGGACTATTTTATGATACATTAATTTGATGAGTGCTGTTACTTCAATTTACTTTTTTAGACGTTTATGAGCCAATTATCATTATAGTATGGCAAAGTAGAGGAGACGGAAAAACTTCACCACTATCATTAGACGTGCTACCACAAGAACTATCTCACCTCAATTGATTTGGTTACTTCTTGAGTTAGATCTTCTAAGTCGCTGTTTTCAATTAATAAAACAATAAATCAAAGGACAATCAAAAATATAAAAGAGAAAGGGAGAGTTGACGAAAACGACGCGAGCAATAAAACGAATGAAAAACAAAACTTTAAACTGAAGAAGAAAACTATGTAGTGTCGATATTAAAAAAAAAAAAAACAATTAAATGCGTTGAACAGAAAAAAAAACGTGATTAAAGTGAAAAAAAACGCGAAAAAATAATTCCACAAACAAAAACAAAATAGAACCGATTTGAAAGGACGAAAATAAAGTGAATCAAAAACAAAAAACAGTCAATCAAAATACTTAAAAAAAAAACAAAAAAACATACCGGGAGGTCAACGGAATTTATAATTAGAGAAGGCTGTGAGAGGTGCTATTTTACGTTGTGTGGTTGGACACATTGACAAATGAATAATAAATTGACAGTTGTTATATTTTGAGGTTATATTCGTGCTTTGTTCATTCAATCTTTAATGACATAGGAAACATTATTTTGCTAAAACGCAGAAATAAAATAAGTGTTGTTTCTGTGCATTTCTGAAATAACTTTCAATGAGAAAAATTTTATGTCGAATATCAAACATTTTCAAAAACTAAACGTCACAATTCTGACACTTAAAATCTTTAATTTCAAACTGCAGGCCTGTGTTGCCAATTTACGATAAATACCACAACCTGCTCTAATTATAAATTCCGTTGATCGCATAGTATAATATGTTGAGTGGTGATAAAGTCCAGCAACAAACTAATTATCTATTTATTTATCTGGAATTTTCTTGTAAAGTCCTGTAACAGGTCAACTTTTAATTTGAAAAAAACACATGTTTAGTATAAGAATCTTTTCTTGATCGTCATTTGTCTTTCCGCCGTGACGTTATCTTGATATTTCTTTTTTAATGACAACCCTGACTTTCCTATCGAGATTTTGATGGTTCTTCATGTCACTTAAAAGTTAGGTTTCGTGATGACGTCACAGCAGGAAGGCAGAGGACGATCAAGAAAATATTTTTACATTTCCTGTTTCAGAATTTAACAAAAAAAAAACTTAAAATGTTTGCGGGACTTCATCACCACTCTGTATATAAGAGGATCGATGAAAACAACATGGAAATCAGAAGATTAAAGCGAATGAAAAACAAAAGACGGTCGATTATTTTTCGGCGAAGTGTGAGGAAAAAACCTGCTTCCTTGCTGAGGAGGCCCCAAATTGGCCCAAAACAGCTGTCCGGGGGATGCTCGAGGAATCCACTGCAATCTAAACTGACTTGCTGAGACCAATTTTTTACATTTTAAAATGTCAAGAACGGCAGAAGAAAAAAACTTTACTTTGCAAAGAAGTATATAAGAAAATGAAATAATAATTAAAAAAAGAAAACAATTAAATGTTTGGACAGAAGAAGAAAGTTTTTGAAAGCTATTTGCGAAAAGATGTAACAAAATGAAGCACAAGAAACTAAAACAAAAAGAAACAGAAGCAGTTTAACAAAAAAAAACTGAAACTCTATAAAAAAGGAAAATAAAATTAAAAAAATGTTAAATGTGAATTGAACAACAAAATAAAAGAAACAACAAAATAGAAAGAAAATGGCGCATTGGCTATCAAGAGAAACGTTTTTGATAAAAAAAGAGCACAGTAAAGAACGAAACAAAAAATAAATTAATTTAATTATTAATTAATTATAAATAATTCGAGTGAAAGAAATAAAAGATGAAACCGACAACAGTGAAAAGTCAACAATAAGATGAACGAAAAACAAAAGAAACAAATGATTGGACACAAAAGTAATACAAGGAAAATAAAATTAAAAAAAAAAAACGTTAAACTTGAATAATAAATCGAACAACAAAACAAAAGAAATACGGAGAACCGACTCTTAAGAGAAAAGTTTTTTTTTTAAAAAGAGCACTGTAAAGACCGAAACAAAAAAAGAGAAATAAAAGATGAAATCGACAACAGTGAAATATCAACAATAAGATGAACGAAAAACAAAAGAAACAAATGATTGGACACAAAAGTAATACAAGGAAAATAAAATTAAAAAAAAAATGTTAAACTTGAATAATAAATCGAACAACAAAACAAAAGAAAAACGGGGGACCGACTCTTAAGAGAAACATTTTTTTTTAAAATAAAGGAGCACTGTAAAGACCGAAACAAAAAATAATAATTCGATAGAAAGAAATAAAAGATGAAATCGACTACAATGAAATATCAGCAATAAAATGAACGAAAAACAAAGGAAACAAATGATTGGACACAAAAACAATACAAGGAAATAAAATTAAAAAAAAATGTTAAACTTGAATAACAAATCGAACAACAAAACACAAAATAAATACGGGGGACCGACTCTCAAGAGAAAAGTTTTTAAAAAAATGAAGCAGCACTGTAAAGACCGAAACAAAAGAAAATATTTCGATAGAAAGAAATAAAAGATGAAATCGGCAACAATGAAATGTGAACATTAAGATGAACGAGAAACCAAGGAAACAAATGATTGAACACAAAAGTATCATAAGGAAAATAAAATTTGAAAACATGTTAAAACGTGAATAAGAAATCGAAAAACAAAACAGGAGAAAAATGGGGGACCGACTCACAAGAGAAAAATTGTTGAAAAAATATATGGCAAAAAATAGAAGAGTACTGTAAAAAACGAAATAAAAAAAATAATCCGATAGAAGAAATAAAATATCAAATTGACAACAATAAGGTGAAAGAAAACAAATGATTGAACACAAAAGTAATACAAAAAGAACAACGACGTGCAAAAAGTTATTTGGATAAGAAAAAATAAAACAAATTTGAAACCGTGCTACTGCCTAAATACGATTACGTTATCTGCTGATTACTTACTTACTTACTTACAGCTGTCCCGAGCTAGTACTTTGAAGGGTGGGTTTACAAATATTAATAAGGGCGCCAAGGAGAACCCTAGCTGATCACTGCGCACTATAAAACCGACTCCCAAGAGTTCGCAGCTTGCATTCGAGCATCAAAATAGTTTACCGACGCAATAAATCACCGAAATGTACTTAAAATGCATGTATTTAAGCACAGACACGGCTAAGTTACAAAAGCAAAATGTACACTAGCCTGAAGGGCCTAAAATAATGTATCCTACATCCAATCCAACTGAAACAAAATGCGGAGTACAATCAGGTTCAGTAATGACCTTCACAAATTGCGAAACGGTGATCCACTTTACTTAAATTAATCTAGGTTTAATTTGCGTTAGAGAACGTTAACCTAATACTCACACATGTGCCGGAATATTTACGTCAAATTATTCTATAACATAGGCTAATTACAAAAAACAAGTGGTTACGTTAGGATTTTGGGGTCCCAGCTGCGTCTGTTAATCGCAAACAAACGTCAGCGAGGCAGCGCCACCACTCGTGGAAACGTCGAACTTCAATCAAGGCGCTCGTATCAACTATCGCACACCGATGACCTTCGGGAAGGTACATATGTACGTCGTTCACTTAGCGTCGGGCCACAAGAAAATAGAATTACAACAGTGTTCTCAATACGCCCTCGGTGGGAAAAGTAGGCACAAAAAAGCGAAAAAAAATTTAGGTTTTTTTCTTTAATTCGGCGCCTCATTTTTTTTAATTCGGAAGAAATTTAACAGTCTTCAGACTCCGGTTTTTTAAAAACAATTCTAGTTAACGGTTAACTGAAGAGAAAAGGATTTGATATTTAATTTTGAAAGGTTGAAAGTCAAAGTATAATAAATTCTAGTTAAAATTTAGTTAGTTTAAATAGTTTTTTCGAAGAAAGTAAGAGCTGATTCCTCTGTTAAAACAAAGATATCAATTACGAACACGGCTTGCGCAAACATTCCAACCTAATTACCTCTGTTTTTCAATGCAGAAACGGTTTATCGGACCGGAAGAACTTGCTTGAAACAATTCAACCGGCATAAAAGGATCAAAAACATCCAGGTGCGTTGTATTTTTAGAATCTTGCACACATAATTATAGATAGATTCATAGGAGACCACACACGTGTGTTAACCTCAAATCAACGACGTAACTATTAATAAAACAGAATTTAGTCTATAAAAAAAAAGTCAAGGTGCAAGAAATAAAAAAAATCCTCGCTATCTCACATTATGTAAACATGCAGGTAGCAATTAGCAAAAAGATGCGCCGCGCAAGTAATTAATTAATAAAAACAACATGCGAAGTAAAAGATTGATTAAATACTTCCACGCGCGATTACACACCGCGAAGAGGAAGTCCGTATTAATTTAATTACTGCATAATGTAGATATAACTTTGTGATTTCGCCCTACGCAGAACTTGTTTCGCATGTAGCGTGTAAGTTGCGTTCTTTTCAACTATAATAACATTATTTAATACTTGCGCGATACACGTGCGCTACATGTTCGCCGACATAATAAAACAGGGGGATTTTTCTAGCGGCCCTTATCGCTTGTGTACCTTCCACAAAAATGAAC
Source organism: Prosopocoilus inquinatus (assembly GCA_036172665.1). Classification (NCBI taxonomy): domain Eukaryota; kingdom Metazoa; phylum Arthropoda; class Insecta; order Coleoptera; family Lucanidae; genus Prosopocoilus; species Prosopocoilus inquinatus. The sequence continues at coordinate 6,142,104 of CM069871.1, read as the reverse complement.
CTACGAGAGACTTAAATGGATGCGAGAAACGGAACTTTCCTTAGACGTTTATATCGTATTGTATCACGGATTAAATTAGAAATTTAATTTGTTATAGTTCTTGTGACGATTTAGTTGAAGTTCATTAGGCACTTTTTTCATCTTGTGATCTTTACTCGTCCTGAATCACGGTGTATAACAATACAGGTGGTCCGACAGAGCAATCGGCTATGCATTGGCATGTGCAGGAGAATGTAAGATCGATGTGCGAGAGAGATAGCTGAAGGCAGGGAGGCAAAACATCAAAGTGCGAGAGAGAATGGTGTTTTTACGCCTTGAGCACGACATAACATCTACCGCGTATTACAATATTTCCTACGTACCGGATGTGCCGTCGTATTACCTTAAAACCCTGTATCGTATCCTGAATGTATTTTGACAGATTCCCTGCTTCTCTTGGTCTTGAGCTTGATGTTAAACATCAATAAGAAATTTTGCAAAAGAAACAGAAATAGATAAAATGAGAAATGGTATTGCTGTGATATCCGAATTCAGAAAAAAAAATTAAAATTAATCAAAATTATTATCCAAATGATTATCCAAAAATAATAACAATACACCCAATTAAACAAAGAGAGCTCCTACATCTGTACACACTCTGTAGGATGCATGCCCCAATAAAAACAAAGCAAGGTTCTTGTGTAAACTCCGCAGATCCCCCCCCCCCCCCCCCTTGTCACCATTTCCCCCCTCGACGACAAGCAATAATGGCATAGGCGAGACTGCAAACGACGTTGAATGTTCTAATCTAATTTAAAAATTGAAATAAAATAAATAAATAAATCGAAGATCAAATTAACCTACGGTCCGAGCTCTAACCACATCACTGTTAATAAAATAGTAAGAGAATTTGGCGCCCAAACAAAAACGTCGATCTTTGTTAAATATAGTTAAATAAAGTACTAAATAATTTGACACACAACGTGAGCTTGAGTTAGTTGTGAATAACGTAATAATAATTTGGCGTCCGACGTGGGGCCGAACTAGCTATAGAACGAAACATGATAAATTGACGCCCGACGTGGGGCTAATTGAACTGTTCAGCAGCACATCACATTAACTGCTTTCTCATTACCCCCGTTGCACACGCAAAGGAGTCCAGAAGCACAAAAAGCGCAAAGCACACTAATGGGCAGTTGCACCAAACACTTAAAATCAGCTTAAATTTAAGCGTCGGTTAAAATGTGAGTTATATTAATGTTATGTTACCGGAAATGTCATAAATTATGAGCAATACTTAAATTTAAGTTCGGCTTAAGTGTTTGGTGCAACTGACCATAAGGGCCAGTTGTGCCGAGGAGCTTTAAACTGACTGACGTTCAACTGTAAGGTTCAAAGTAAACAAACTCGCGTAGGATCTTAAAGACATGCGGCAATTAATGCATTAACCACTTAGATTGGGAATTATATTAATGTTATGGGGCTAATTAAATTCTGCAGCAGCACATCACATTACCTGCTTTCGCATTACCCCCGTTGCACACGCAAAGGAGTCCGGAAGCACAAAAAGCGCAAAGCACGCTAATGGACAGTTGTACCAAACACTTAAAATCAGCTTAAATTTAAGCGCCTCTTATATTAATGTTATGTTACCGGAAATTTCATAAATTATAAGCAATACTTAAATTTAAGTTCGGCTTAAGTGTTTGGTGCAGCTGACCATAAGGGCCAGTTGTGCCGAGGAGCTTTAAACTGACTGACGTTCAACTGAAAGGTTCAAAGTAAACAAACTCGCATAGCATTTTAAGGATATGTGGCAATTAATGCATTCATAAACAAACTGAGCCTTAGTCAGGTTTCCATAAGTTTATTTATGAAGCTGAAGCGTTTGAAACCCAACTGTGCTTGAAACGCAAAGTGCAGAAGCGTTATCGGAACAGGGCGGACTCAATTCGCAGCCCACACGCGTGTATTGTAAGAAGACAAGCGTAAGCTCTTTTATGCGTATTGCTATAACCAATAATATGTGACACAACCTGTATAAGAAAATTGCCCTTTAGTTTCCTTCAAAACAAAAGTTACGGTTCTTTATCTACTTTATTGTTACGGCTACAACTAGAACCGTAGATAGAGGTTTTCGATCCTTTGGGCTGGACGCCTCTAGGTTTTTGGGAGTTGCTGGGATGACTTGATCTCTGGCGACGAGGCGGTGGTAAGATCCGAGGCGATGGTGTGGTCCTCCTCGAGGCGACGGTGTAGATTTTGAGTCCAGGGGCGACGCTGGCCACGTTCATCGTTTGATGCAACACGAATCGACCTCTTCAAGCGAATCGTCTTACCGATTAACTTCTTTGGATTACTCATACCGGTTTGTTTGCAAACATACACAAAAATTTGTCGATTCATGCATGCTTGCTTAACTGGAAGATTCCTCAAGTGATGTTACAACAGTCGAAAATGTGAATTTGGTGTTTAAATAGAGAACTGAAAGCTCAAAGGAAGAGGCCGGCAACAATTACAAAGTGACAGGAATTGTAACGCTAGGGACCGATTTCATAATCGAACTAAAGGAGACTTTAAAATAAAAGTCACAGTCACATGTCCGAAAAGATGCGAGAACGTAGTTATTTATACATCAGAATGTGACTTTTAATTCAAAGTCTCCTAAAGGCCGATTATGAAATCGGGTCTAAGAAAAAAACAAGAAATGACGTTCACTTTAAGTGGAAAATGAAAATGAGGATTTGCGAGAGAAAAAAGGATGTGGATGGGATGGAAGATAAGAACGATACGAAAACAAATAAATTTAGAAGTGTTTCTTGACAATTCAGATGAAGTAAAGACAATAAAAAAATTTGTGAGAAATCAGGGAAAGAAGAAAAACAGAAGAGAAACATCAATACAAGACATTTGAAAAAGTAAAAATAAAAAAGTAGAGAAGGTTTAATTACCAGGTTACAAAGACTGTTCTGGTTAACAAACGAGGGCAATTAAAACCAACGAAAATTAATGCTGGATAAAATCAAAGGATACTCAAGGAATGTGCAGAGGACAAGAAACCAAAGAAAATAAAGCTCGGATCATCTTGTACAGATCAAAAATCCAAGTGAAGTTAAAAAAGCTTCGGTAGACAAGAAAAAGGAAGAGCAGAGATAATTAAAACCAAGGAAAATTAAATATGATCAAAATTACAAGACCACAAGAACTGTTGTGGTTAACGAAAGAGGGCAATTAAAACAAGCGAAAATTAATGCTGGATAAAAACAAAGGATACTCAAGGAATGTGCAGAGCACAAAAATCAAAGAAAATGAAGCGCATATCATCTTTTCCAGAACAAAATTTCAAATGGAGTTAAAGAAGCTTCAGTAGATAAGAAAAAGGAAGAGCAGGGATAATTAAAACCAAGGAACACTAAAGTATATTGAAATTACAAGACCACAAGAACTGTTGTGGTTAACGAAAGAGGGCAATTAAAACCAGCGAAAATTAATGCTGGATAAAAACAAAGGATACTCAAGGAATGTGCAGAGCACAAAAATCAAAGAAAATGAAGCGCATATCATCTTTTCCAGAACAAAATTTCAAATGGAGTTAAAGAAGCTTCAGTAGATAAGAAAAAGGAAGAGCAGGGATAATTAAAACCAAGGAAAAATAAAGTTGATTAAAATTACAAGGCCACAAGAATTGTTGTGATTAACGAAGAGGGCAATTAAAACCAAAAAAATCAAGGATCGGTAAAAAGAAAAGAAAGTTCTAGAAATCGCAGAAGGCAAAAGAAAAAAGGCTCGAAGGTCATCTTCTAGAGATTTAAAACCCCAAAAGTTCAGCAGATAAGAAATAAAATTGATAAATCAAACAGTTATACCAAAGAAGAAGAATGAAATACTTGCCCAAAATTATCCTATTCACGCTTAAGTATGTTTGTTTGTGCAATAAGATTGATCTTGCATGCTTGTGAAGCATGCAGTTACGTCTGTGGTCACCTTTAGTCGCACAATGGTCAAACAGCAACGGTTTTTTTTTATCTGTGGTGTTTTGCCCAACGTGGTCTTTAGTCACAGACTTATCAGGACCTCAGGAGCGGAATTCTTGTATTCAAGGATAAAACGTCGGCAAAAAACCCAGGAGCAAAATTTTAAAAAAAATTCTTTACCCCATTTGTGATTAGCCCGCCTTTTTGTATTTTCACGCAACCGAACATTGAAATTTTTTGAATCTTCTTTACCAAGATTAGTATTTTTAGTTCAGCCAACTGGTTTATAACTAAAAATATAACAGAATTACGGTGATTACAGTAAATTGCCTCCCGGTAAAACAATAAACAAGTTGCACGACCAAATTAAAAGTAGGTATCTCTCCAGGACCTTATTGTTCCATTAAGCACCTAGATAATATTTTATCTTAATAAAATAATGACAAGTTATTTCTGCCCGAGCGTACGGTAAACCATTCTGAGCCGACACTGTAAATAACCGGTAATTAGTGCAGTATACCTTCGCATTTTTCTTGTGTCTGTGGCCACCATAAATTGTGTTACTTCCCTGCGAGCCACGCTGCGTGCGTGGGTGGTCAAATACTTTTAACAACAACGAAACTTGAGGAACGGTAATCTTAATTGTATGCCTTGCAATTGCCATATTTCATTCTTAATTAAATTCATTATGTTTCAATTATCGAGTCTTTTACGCTGATGCAACTGTACTTGTTGGTTGTTGGTATGTGGTGGAGAGGGCGTTTAATTCTTTGTGTCCGTTTCCGTATGAGAATAGGTAATCAAAGATTTTAAAATAACTGGACATTTATTTTAGGCATGTGGGTCATAGGAATTATTAATTATTTGATTAAATTAAATCTATTTGGCATTCTCTAAAGTTTTTTTTTTTTTTCATCATGTATGTAGTTATGCAATGCTTCTTTTACAAACCGCCGTGCTTTTAACTTCCAATAAATCTTCTCGCCTGTTGTATGTATGTACAACCGCAACCAAAAATAATATCATGTACTCCCCTCATCTTACTATTAGCGATGTACAACCGCAACCAAAAATAATATCATGTACTCTCTCCCCATCTTACTATTAGCGATCGTGTATCGCGTCTATTATTATATGCCTCAGGTATGTTTCCCTCTTAATTAAGAATTAAATAATCTCAGGTATTACAAAGTTACCAAAGCAATTTATTGAATGTTTATTGCTCCTTTTAATTCTGCGAAGGCAATAAGCGCTCCTCGTCGTTTTGAAATACTTTATATAAAAATAATTACCTGGTAACGGTAAACTTTATTACTTTTTTTTTTAATACAGCGAGTGCTCTTCCCACTCGATGGAATGTGTATTTCCGCCTGCGTCGACGAGTATGTTTAATTAAATACTTTTTAATGAGCCCGACTTGCTTGAGATGTATATTAGTAATTTGTAATTAACGTACCAGGCTGAAGTGAAGTTGCCCCGGCGAAACTTAAATAGAAATAATAATAATAATAGTAATAAATCGAGAGATGGCGGCGGCTTCATTATTTCGCATCGGATTTTCTCCACCATGTTAAAGGACGCCGGCAGGTTTCATCGACGAGTATTTCATAATGCACCAAATAAGGTGCACTTGTATCTTGCCGCTTGCTTGTTCCGTGCGATGCCTAAATAATAATAATAGGCTAACGGATGGAGAAGTATCTACGATTGTCGTTGCCTTTAACGACTCGCCTGTTACATGGCGTGACATGTGATCGGGATAAAATATCATGCGTTCCATACAAATAAGTCACATGTCTTTGAGGGAATATATGAAATACACGTCGTTTACGTGTTGTGTTTGTCGTAATATGGACGAATAAGATATGCGAGATAAGCACTAGGTTTGAATTATTAAGTTATAACTGCACCTAAGGAACATTCTTTTTAACAAAAGATTGCTTTTCGTATTTCAAAACTTCAAGATACTGATGATACTAAAGGTAACTTTCCATATTTCATTAAAAAACTGGAAGATACTAAAGGTAGTTTTTCACATTTCAAAACGTGAAAATACTGATTGATACTGGAGGTAGCTTTTCATGTTTCAAAACATGATGATGATGGTGATACCAAAGGTAGCTCTTTCATATTTCAAAACATGATGATGCTGGTAACACTGAAGGTAGTTTGTTGCATTTGAAAACGTGAAGATACTGGTGGTACTAAAGGTAGCTAATAGCAAAACATGAGGATACTGGCTTTTTACATTTTAAAACATGAAGATACTGATGATACTAAAAGTAGCTTTCCATATTTAATTATTTCAAAACTTGAAGATACTAAAGGTAGTTTTTCACATTTCAAAACGTGAAAATACTGATTGATACTGGAGGTAACTTTTCATATTTCAAAACATGAAGCTGATGGTGATGCCAAAGGTAGATTTTTCATATTTCAAAACATGATGATGCTGGTAACACTGAAGGTAGTTTGTTGCATTTGAAAACGTGAAGATACTGGTGGTACTAAAGGTAGCTAATAGCAAAACATGAGGATACTGGCTTTTTACATTTTAAAACATGAAGATACTGATGATACTAAAAGTAACTTTCCATATTTAATTTCAAAACTTGAAGATACTAAAGGTAGTTTTTCACATTTCAAAACGTGAAAATACTGATTGATACTGGAGGTAGCTTTTCATGTTTCAAAACATGATGATGATGGTGATACCAAAGGTAGCTCTTTCATATTTCAAAACATGATGATGCTGGTAACACTGAAGGTAGTTTGTTGCATTTGAAAACGTGAAGATATTGGTGGTACTAAAGGTAGCTAACAGCAGAACATGAGGATACTGGCTTTGTACATTTTAAATTACGAAGATACTAAAAGTAGCTTTCCATATTTAATTTCAAAACTTGAAGATACTAAAGTAGTTTTTCACATTCCAAAACGTGAAGATACTGGAGGTAACTTTTCATATTTCAAAACATGAAGCTGATGGTGATGCCAAAGGTAGATTTTTCATATTTCAAAACATGATGATGCTGGTAACACTGAAGGTAGTTTGTTGCATTTGAAAATGTGAAGATACTGGTGGTACTAAAGGTAGCTAATAGCAAAACATGAGGATACTGGCTTTTTACATTTTAAAACATGAAGATACTGATGATACTAAAAGTAGCTTTCCATATTTAATTATTTCAAAACTTGAAGATACTAAAGGTAGTTTTTCACATTTCAAAACGTGAAGATACTGATTGATACTAGAGGTAACTTTTCATATTTCAAAACATGAAGCTGATGGTGATACCAAAGGTAGCTTTTTCATATTTCAAAACATGATGATGCTGATAACACTGAAGGTAGTTTGTATTTGAAAACGTGAAGATACTGGTGGTAGGTGATAACAAAACATGAAGATACTAGTGAAACTGATGGTAATCATTCCATTAATGAAAGCCCTGTATATACGAAAGGTACTAAAAATTTCTCAAACCACGCTTGAAAACGATAAAATTTCAATTACTCTTGCACCATATACTTAGTTTGATACGTCTTTACTTTGTTGCAGTCGTAAATGCGTGTTTGATACAATATCGTCGATGAAATTAGAAATATTTCACGCCACTTACGTATTATTACACGTTAACAACCATGCACTGTGTACCTGTTTCCCCGGGTACATAGAAGTAGTCCGAAGTATCAAATTACAATATTAAAGTACTGCAGTGTTCACGTTCTGCTTTGATGACGGTAATTTATTAAAGGCGGCCCACGCCTGATGCTGATGAATCAAATATATTTAACGTCGAAATCGTTGCACTGATAGCGCCGTGCCGCAATCAATAAACGCTTCAAATCCACCGGCCACGACGCCCGCCGCTGTGTTTTGTGCGGGGCATAGCTCGAAGTAAAACATGAATATTCATTTATAGAGATCGTGTAGCACTAAATGTATTCCCAATTGCGAGCGGCGGCGAACTTGGCGAGTTATGTTCAAGTAAGTTTGGAGCACTTTTCATTTTGTGCAAATATTTTCCTTGAATACCTATGAGATTTAAATAAAAATTTACGATCGCTTACGTCCTCTTGAAATAGAAAAATTTACCTACCGAGGCAGGAGCACATAACGTTCACTGCAGTTGCTACATCGGCATTTTATTTTATGTTCATTTTAAAAATAAACGTGTAAGTGAATTTACTATGACACTCACATCTATGTGGTTAGTTGTTAACTCCACGTCAGCTTCGACCATTCCTCTATCCTCTGTATGTACTTTTGTTTTCTGCATCATGTCCTTGAAAGTTGATAAAGCTTCTTCGTCCTCTTTCTTCTCTCTAAACTTCCTTTCCTTCTGCTCATCTCCTCCTACTATGTTTCTTCCCTTTGGCTAGTTATTTCTTGGTATCTTTACTATTTCTTCCTATTGGATCCTATCCGATGCACCTCCAAACTTTCTTTCCTTCTGCTCGTCTTCTTCCTGCTGTTTTTCTTCCCTTTGGCTTGTTGCTTCTTCCTGCTTTTACTACTTCATCCTATTAGATCCTCTCAAATGGACCACTTCCTGTTTCTTGCATCCTTTTCGTCGTACTTGTTGGATTTATAATTTACGCAATCTTCCTTTAACAAAATATATCAAGTTTACTATGTAATATTAAACAATATTCACATGTTATATATATATCAATCTGTTACTTCTAATTAGAAAAGTTTTTCCCTGTGACTAATTTGCTTTCCTGAAGTATATAATCCTTACGATCCACATTTCTCCAAGAATACTAAATAGATTTGGCAGTGTCAACGTATTTTATATTCTTTTTCCCAATAGCAAGTTGATTCTATATGCTCCTAGCATTCTATCTTCTTCTACCTCGTCCAATGATAGACTTTTCCCCAACCTGTTACCGAATTGATTCCGCAAGATCGTGTTACATTAACCTTTTGTTTACTTTTTAACCAGTTTGCTTTTCTTTCTGCCTTGTGAACTTGGCAGTTTTGATTTTTCTCGATCTGGCTGGTATCTACCTTGGCATTCTTGGCATCGGGGCCCCCTGTCTTTTGCTACTTTCAGCAATCCTCTCTTATAAACTCCCATTTGGATTTGGATTTCATTTCTTCCTTTCCGTTAGGTTCTCCTCTTCAATTCTCTTCGTCGTTCTTCTTTTTCTTTCCTTTAGGATGGATTCTGCTGTTTCTGTATTCTACCCTCAATGGCTACTTTCGCCAATGCAGTATTTTTCTTGCCCTCTTTATCCTCTCTCTTGAGCTATTTCGTTTCTTTCGCTTTGTAAGCTTCTACTGACTGGATTTGGCTTTAGATTATCGCATCCCATTTTTATTCTCCATTTTTCTCCCCACTGACAAATTTGCTTTAGCTATTTTCACCAATCTCTCTCCCCCCTGCTGTATCAATTGTTTTCCGTTTTGTTAGTCCCTGGGTTCCCAACGGGATCGATGTTGATCCCCCAAGGGATCGATAAAAACTTAAAAATGGACCTGTGGGAGTCTTTTGGGGCTCGATGAACTATTATACCAATCACTCTCCCGCTGCTGTACCAATTGTCTGCCATTCTGTTACTCCAGGGGTTCCCAACGGGGTCGATTTTGATCCCCAACAGTCGATGAAAACTTAAAAATGAATCGGTCTTTTCTTTGCCTTACTTTTGCTTATTCTCGCCTTTTATCCCGTAAGCTAGATTATTTCATCATTTATATTGTAAACTGAATTTTATGGTTCTTAATATTTTTGATATTATATTTATGAGATGTGTGTGACTTGTAATAAGCAGCGTTGACCCGTTAAGTGTGTTCTTTGTTCCTGGTTCGTCGTTTCGTTAAGTAATTTATTCAACATTCCGTTTGATTTTTTTTTTTTTTTGATTTAGCGACTTATTCGGTTATTAACTTTGAGAAGAGTCGTGGTTGTTATTAAAAGCTGCAGCATTTTAGATTTGCGAGATTGATACGAGAGCAGCACGAAAAGACTGGTATCACAAATCTTCGGTAGCAAATTAAACGGGCGCTTTAACATTTTATCGAAGGAGAAAAAAATGTATTGTAAAGTGTCACGATGCGAATACAGTACAGCGATACTGCTCCCAGAATTGTAATGCTTTAAATCACAGTTCACGCCCTCTGGACGTGCTCTATTTTAAACAGCAATACGGATCGTGATCCAGCAGATTTCCAATCTTTCAGGCGATCTACTTGTCACTGTCAGCGGCATTGCTGAATTGGCCTGAAGAATGCCGTATACGCCGCTTACAAATAATGCGATTTCTTTCCGTTTCAGCACACGCTCACCGGACACTCCGGCAAAGTTATGGCGGCGAAATTTCTCGGAGAACCTTCGAGGGTGGTCACCGGAAGTCATGATCGCACTTTAAAAATTTGGGACCTCAGAAGTAGAGCCTGTAAGTATCAATTTTATTATTCCTGAAACTTCTGAATAATTAAGTGGGTTGGGTACATATTAAAATCAGGGTCCTCGAAGGAGTAAAAATATTTTAAGCTTCCTGCGGCTCGAGGAGCACGAGGTGGGTGGATAGGTGTCTGCCTGTATATTTAATTTAATGCATCCATAAATGACGACCCTTGGAAGATCTCCTCCTCTTAAAAGAGGTGCTATCTATGTCGCTATGTCTACGTGGCATCTGGTCGTTGTTATTGCGTCTGCTCCTTCTCAGGGGTCGTTGTAATTTTATGCCTCATTAATGTTCAGAAACAGATACCGGGGCGTAGAATGTCAAATTTAATATTGAGGGAAGTACAGTAAAAAAAGCTGTTAACAATTTATGGGGCACTTCATTTCACCTTATTCGGTGGAAGATTAAAAGTTGGCTGTGAAGACTGCGGCGTTATTGTCATTGTCGAACGTGTCTCCTTCCACTCTCCTCCTCCTCCTCCTGAAACCGATGTCAGTCGCCCACAAATTTTCTTGTCACCGCCGCGTCACTAAACTTCGCTAAATCGATTTTAAATTAAATTATGAGCCGACATTTTTCAGCACTTATCTGTATTCTGCATGCCGCTCTTTCTGTACTGCACTCTGAAAAAGACTGAAATTAATGGTTTCATATTTTCGATATGACGTCCCGAAATAAATCTTTATTATGCAAAATTGAATTATTCTCGACGCAAATGAGTTTGTATATTTCTTTTCGCCGCCGCTTCCTCCAAACCAGGGGGGAGCAGGGATGGACGCACAAGCCAAAGTACTGTCACGATGGAAATATTTGAAAAAGAAATTAAGTTCGTTTCGAAATTATAGTATCAAAAGTGTGCAGAGTCAGGATTAATTAAGCGTTCCTTAAGTCGTGCATGCTTGTCTTCCCTACCGCGCAAAATGCAACTCAGCAGAATATAAGCGTGTCATATTTACAAATCTCGGTTAAGAGCGCGTCTTTGCACAACGATTCGTAATTTCGACAATACAAAATTCAGTTTCATGTTTCTTGTAACGTTAAAACCAAGATAACTCAGGATACAAATTGCAAATGATTTTGTGTCACTCAACCAATCATCTGAGTGACATAAGATTATTTGCAGTTTGTAGCCAGGGCTATTTTGGTTTTAACGATATAAGAAACACGAATTTACCAACGCTTAATTAATACTGACGACGATTTTGGTACTTTTGGTTTTGAAACGGTTAGGACGTAAACCAGTTTTCACGTAAAATTACAGGATGTATAAACAGGGTAGACGTGAATCATTAAGGGGGGATAATAATCAATAAGTCAGTGAAACAGTAGTAGAAGTTAATCAGTCAGTCATGCCCTATTTCTTCACCTCCTGATATTTTTATCTGCCAGGTATTATCCTAGGAAACCATTGTATCGATAATAGTTTCCTAGGAGCAGATAAATTTATCCGTAGGTGAAGAAATCGGGCCTCAGTGCGTTGGAAATATGTGATAAAGTGAAGTAGTGCCGTGGGCTGGCCTAAGGGCTGTGCCATTCGTAGTTAAAGTGAAAAAAATGTTAAGGCAATTAAGGATTAGAGTACGTAAGAGATTTAATAACTAATTATGATGTAAAATTCAAGGTGTGCCTATAAATCAGTTATAAAATCATTCGTAGACGAGTAACAGTCAGTTGATACCTACCAACAGCTTCAGTCGTGGCGGGCGGGGGTGTTATTTAAACGCGAAAATAAATGAGTGCCACCTAATCTTAACCCGAGATGAGGAGAGGATAAAAGGAAATGACTCAATTTATGCAGCAAAATTTTAATACAAAACCAAAGTGTGTACAGACCTTAACACTCCTGAAGGGTGTGTGCGCACCTTAAAAATTTAACCGCTACATAATTATATTAATTCTGTATCAAAAGTGACTCTTAAAATCAAGCTATTAACAAATATGACATCTTAATGAAAAATCAACAAATGGCGGATCCGTCACTAGCTTTACATATTTAAAACTTTACTGACTGTCATATTATTTCTGGCGTCAAGCACCCAAAACGATATAGTTACTAATTAATTCAACAAAAATCGCAATTTAATCGGAACCTCCCACCTGACTCATCTTCCATGGAAAGATTCTTGCTACGACGAAACCCGATACGTAATATCTGCTTTCCCAAGCAGATCGTCACAGAAAACTTGTAATACGTCGAAAAAGCGTCGTCAATCAAAGCAGAATGAAAAGGTAAGCCGTCGAAAAAATAAGCTGTACGGAAAGAGTACCAATCGCAGACATACCTGTCCGTCACGACGGGGACGAGGCTGAGACAAATCGGATGAGTTTGCGTCCTCCAGGGTACCACACAAGAACCGATTGAAGAAACCTCCCCTTCCTTCCTCAATAATACGAAAATCTGCGCCGTCTTTCAGATAGACACATGACGAAAATGAGGCAGAGCCCCCTTGTGCGCCGTCCTCCAGACAGACACATTACTAAAATGGGGCAGAGCCCACTCGTGCCTTGTCCTCCAGATAGAAATACTGCGAAAATGGGGCAGAGCTCCCTCAAACACCACCTTCGGGCGGCCATGGGGTCGCCACAACGACGACTGCGTGCTCCAGGCACGTCACAAATTAAAGCCAAACCTGGCGTTACCCCTAACGAAGAAAGGAAGGGGATTAAACCAATCGAAATCATTCTTTCGCTCACAAAATCGTGATCCAAACGTGTTTTGATTAAAAAAACAGACATTCTTTTCTTTGAATCTCTCTATTTTGAAAACTTATTTGGATTGAATTATGGTTATTTACAAATGAAGTGTCAATCAAAAATTCAAGTCAGGGTGTTTTGTTGCAACAACTACGAAATTCAGGTCCAAACTATTCGAAACACGATTCAAACTTTTAAGCGAAAGAAATCACCTATTGTGACATCAAAAAAAGCCAACCGTGTGTACAATGACGTAAACAGTACATGATGGCATGAAATGTCAAATGCGAACGCAATTTAATCTTTCCGTCGGAATAACAAGTGTACACAAAATTGTAAATCGCAGAATCGTATAACGCAAAAATAGAGACGTTGCCGAATTTTATGATCGTCTCGGCGCGACTGCGACGCTTAGATTAAACATTCAATTTGGTCCTCACGTAAAACTCGGAGACACAGCTGCAGACGCTTGAAAGAGTTTGTGAAACCAATGCTGAAAATAGAAACTCCAAGCCGATGAAATTTGCATAAGGCAATTAGAAATACCGAAACAGCAAAAAATCGTCGGACGAATTATTGCGAGAGATATACACAAAAAACAGTCTGCGAATTGCACCACAAAATTAAATCAACCGAGGCGTGGTACAATTTGTGTTATGAAAATCCAATTATAAAAAAAAAAGATTAAAATGTTGCGAATCAAAAACTAACATAGCAGGCACTCTCGTTTTAAGAAAAGCCCTATTTAATAAGTCTTCATCCTAGTCAATCCAAATCGCAAACCCCAAAAATTCAGGTAAAATTGATTCCCGTTTCTAACATGGCAACATTTTATAAATAACGAATTGTAAAATTCTAACAACAAAAAAAAAGGCGAAATTAATTTAAAAATTCATTGGGGGGTGTGAGTGAGTTGCTTGCTGCTGCGAAAGTTGTTTAGCAGATGCTTTATTATTACCAGCGACTTCTAAAAGAAAGCGCGCTTAAATATTGAATCGACGGAACCTGGGCTGGCAGAGTATTAAAAATTCACTCAGAAGTCAGAACTTGTTTCGAACACAGAACTTTCATTCAACTTATCCTTGTAATATTCGCCCGAAACGTATTCACACAATCAAGCTTATCAGGCCTTCTTTATTCAAGCGTTTATATCATTGTCGTCGGGTATTTCGTTATGTGCTCATTAAAATTTTATTCGCCGGCAACAACAATATGTTATGTTATGTTATGCTATGACGGCGCACCATGTGTTATTTATTAGCCTCAATAATTATAAATTAGAATACAGAGGAATTTAATTTCGGATAACTGTTCTCTAATGCAATTGTAAATAAACAGGTTACGAAAACTTTCATTATAGTTTAACGGGCGAAGTGAATTAGATTACCTATACGTAGAAAATAAAGGAGGCTTTCGCTTTTTTTCTCGCTCGATTGTACCATTGTTTATTTTACTGTTGGCAGCGGCGATGGAAGCTGAAACGAATACTTGTTCTCATGAATCAATATTCTGTAAATACTGGTATGACATGACAGGCATGATATGCATTTTCAATTGGTTGCTAAAATTTCGTTGCATTTCGACACACACACACACACGTACGCCTACAAAAAAAAAATGTTCGCTTTTAAAAACTTCAAAAAAAATAAATAAATAATTTTGTATGCTCGAAGCTTATCGTCAGAGACCGGAACATTTCCGACGTTCCTAGAAAGTATACGATTTTAATTCAAAGATGTAGCAATTGAGTGCACGCGTTAAATCTAACATTTCCAGCCGATTTTTATTAACAAAAGTAGTAGGAGCTCAATAAAAAGAGTCAAACTGGGGTTCGCTAATCAAAGGAAATTGACGAGATTTAATGCGAACGATCGCTTTTTTTGCAACCATAGAAGCATAAAAAAGAAATCGACTTCAAAACAGATTTGACGAGCATCACGTGGTGCCGAACGCTCGTTTTTCTTTGCACCCATAAAAACATCAGAAAGAAATCGACTTCAAAACAGATTTGACGCACATCACGTGGGGAAATACGAAATAGGTTTAAGCGTTTAATAATTTTGACACTAAATTCATGAGTTTTAATTGCACATTATATGAATTATTTTTTTTTAATTACTAATATTTGTATCTACAGTTTAAACCAGGGTTTCCCAACTTTTTTTCAAGCTTGGACACCTTAAGCGGAAACAAAAATTTCCGCCGACCCCCCTTTCAAATTTAATTAATTTTTCTGAAACAGTAAATCAAAATTTTGTTAAATTGCAATCCGTTTTTCTACTTGACTTTATTTTACTTTTTCTAAAATTATAAGCCAACCTGATCATCTTTTGTCTTTTCTTGACTCGATTTGATTTCATTTTATGTGCGATGCTCTTCTTCTGTTTTTTTTTTTTAATTTTGCTCAAACTTTTTCTTCTCTTGATTCGACCTGTCTTTATAGAATTTTTATTTTCGTCTTATTTTCATCACCGATCGATCGTTTTTTTATTCTTTTTTATATTATGATCCTTATTCGACTTAATTTAATTTAATTTTAATTTATTCAATTGATCGACCATTGTTTTTTTTTTCATTTCATTTTTTATTTCATTTGATTTGTTCTTTAATTTATAACTATGAGTTGATTATCTTTTGTTCTCGTTTTCCTTTTGTTTAATTTTACTTAATGCGATCGTCGTTTGTTTTGTTTGTTTTTCTTTTATTCTTTTACTCGATTGGCGTTCATTTTATTTTACATTTTAGTTCCGTCAATCCATCGCCGTTCTCTGTTGTTCGATTTGACTTTATTTTATTTATTTAACTGTCCGTTTTTGTTTTCCTTTTTCTGTTATTCGATTTGACTTTATTTTATTTATTTAATTTTTATTATTCACTATCCGTCTTTGGTTTCCTTTCTCTAATATTCGATTTGGCTTTATTTTATTTATTTAATTTTTATTATTCACTATCCGTCTTTGGTTTCCTTTCTCTATTGTTCGATTTGACTTAATTTTATTTATTTTTTTTTATTATTCACTGTCCGTCTTCGATTTTTCTTTCTCTGTTGTACGATTTGACTTTATTATATTTAATTATTTTTTTGCAGATTAAATTTTTGATTGCGTTCGCCATTTTTTCCGTCGATTTGACTTCTTACTGTTAATTTTGCACAATTTTTATTTTCGAGCTGATCACATCAACGGTGATCGTCTTTTGTTTTTGTTTCCACGCGCTTCGACTCTATTTTAATTTTATTTTGATAGTCAATCGATCTTCTCTTTTGTTCTTCTTTGATTCGATCAACTAGAATAAAACAAGAAGAAAAAAGAAGATTGATTGATTGTTTACCGAAATAAAAATAAAATCAAATTAAATCGACGATGATCGTCTTTTGTCTTTTTTATTTCCATACGATTTGACTCGATGACCGATGATCGTCGATCGATTTTACTCTATTTTATTTTTATTTTGATAATCAATCGATCTTCTTTTCTCTTTTTCTTTTATTCGATCAACTGTAAATAATAAATAAAAGAAAGAAAATGAAGATCGATTGATTATCAAAATAAAAATAAAATAGAGTCAAAGCGACAAATACCGTCTTTTGTTTTTTTTTTTATTTCCATTCGATTCGATTATTTTACTCTCGATCAACTGCAATGAAAAAAGAAGAAAAAAGAAGATTGATTGATTTATTTGATTTTGATTTGATCAAAATAAGAATAAAATAGAGTCAAATCGATCGACGATAATCGGCGATTTGACTCCATTTTATTTTAATAATTAATCGATGTTCTTTTTTTCTTTTATTCCGATCAACTGGAAAAAAGAGAAGATCGATTGATTATCAAAATAGAGTAGAGTCAAATCGAATGGTCCGGCTTTCAATCCCAACAATAGTTGAATTGTTCATTTGTTAATATTTTTCTTCGTTTTTGTCGTTCTTTATTCGATTTCTTTTGTGTTTTCATTTTATTTAGAATCGTTGATCTTTTGTTTTTGTCATTTTTTGCTTTCTTATCTTCATACTTCCAATTGTTTGTTTCATTTCGTTCTACATAATTCACTGCTTCTTTAGTTTTTTTTTCTTTTGGTCGGCCTTTTTCTGATTTTCAAACAGTGCAGCAATAGTAGTTGAATTATCGATCTTCATTTGTTTTTTCTTTCCTAATCTTTTTCTTCGTTTTTGTCGTTTTTTATTCGATTTTTTTTTTATTTAGAATCGTTGATCTTTTGTTTTTATCTTTTTTTGCTTACGTATCTTTATCGACGATGATCGTCTTTTGTCTTTATTATTTCCATTAGATTTGACTCTATTTTATTTGTATTTTGAAAATCAACCGATCTTTCTTATTTTTCTTCTACTCGATCAACTGGAATGAAAGAAGAAGAAAAAGAAGGAAAGAATAAGAAAAAAGAAGATAGATTGTTTATCAAAATAAAAATAAAATAGAGTCAAATCGATCGACGATCATCGGCGATTTGACTCTATTTTATTTTTATTTTCACAATCTATAGTAACTATAACTCATAACTATCTTCGACTCCCTAAAAGAGATTGATCGACTCCCCCAAAAGGTCTATATCGACCACTGATTTAATCGAATAAAATGAATATTACAATAGTATTCAATACTACAGATTTTACAATGTTCGTGTAATTATAGGACGTGCATGATGTCCCTCGTCTGGAATGTGCCTAACTTTGCCTACCATGAAGGGCCTCGAGATTTGCACACAATTGCTTGTTATGTTGCTCGTAAAATGTGAATCGTTATTTAGATTTTAACTGTTAAACGTCACTCGTTATACTTATTATTAATGCGTTTTACTTAATTGGAAGTTACTCAAACAGCTCTCCAATCTTCCTAATCTACATCTTCCGGTGTTTGAAAGCTTCCTATCAGTTTGGAGGAGATAAATTTTCTGAATGCGTTCGTTCCCCAGTGCATGTATTATGTATGAAATCAAATTATCGACGTGAAAATAACGTGAGATCTTTAAAAATGCGTTCAGTTATGTGCAAGGGGATCACTACACGGACGGGTAAGCTCGCGGTAAAACTCGAAAAGTTCCTGAAAATGCTTCGCAATAAAGAAATGAAACGTCAACTTTTTTTTTAATCAACAAGAAAGTGCTTAAAATTACAACAACAAAAAAAATGTATAATCGTGTTTTAAGCAAGGAATTCAAACTCGTTAAAGTAACCGAAATTACCGTGTTTAATATGCGCTAGACGTTCGCAGATTTAATTATTGCGGAGGAACGCAATTAAAATTTACCCCCCCATGTGCTTGCTGCTGGTACATTTGAATTACTTTATTGACTTTGTGTTTATACTTTTTCATTTCGGGGTTTCCGATGAACACGTGCTGCCGCCAACGTGCGTAACGTAAACGCGTTTAATTCGAAAACGCAAAGAAGGAAGTGCACGCGTTAATAAATTGCTGGCTTGCGAATTTATTTTGCGTGCGTTTAAATTAAATATGTTTTGATTTTTGCCGGGGCGTGTTGATGTTAGTTTTGATAATATTCGACGTTTATTCGTTTTTTTTTTGTTATAAATGAAACATTTGAAAGGTTTTATTAATTTTTGATGAGGATTCGGTTTGTTAATTTATTTTATTGATGTGAGGTTTTAAAATAATAGGAAATTTGAATAAAATATGTTACGGACGCAAACCCTCCGACATGCTCGACGTAATGTTCGATAATCTAAGCACTTGTATATCTCGTCAAGCTTAGCTTTCGAAGGATTTGAAATTTAATTTGGATATAGGAAGATTAATTACACTTCGTCCGATAAGCGAATCAATACAGCTTGAAAACTAATCACTGCAAACGATAGAAAAATCCTTGCCTCCCTCCGTTTATGTTATTATAGATTGTAAAATTTTATTTTTTATGTGTGGGCGTTTCTGCAATTGCAAAAGATTTACTTTATATAATTTTATATATATATAAAACGTCTACGATTATTCGGTTGCTGTGTTCCTCATTATTGTATTGTCTTTTTATTTTTTTAGTTTAATATATTTGTTAAAATTATCGTTCCCTTTATTTTACTAACTTTAACTACCTATACCTTAAATAAGTTAATCGGGGAGGAAGTCTCATAAGAAGAGGCAATGAGGGAGAAAAATTTGAAATTTTTTTGGTAAAAAACGACCCTGTTCTGGCATTCCGAGAGAAAACACCCCTGGGAGAACATTTTCGGCTATAAAACTCAAACTAGCCATCGAACAAGTAGCAGAATGTGAAAATCGAAAAGAAAAGAAGAAAAAGACGAACAACGAGAAAACATAAGAAATTACATAAGAATTATTACGCAGAGCTGAAAGAATCGACGCGAAAATATGAAGTAATAAGTTAACAAAAAAAAAAAACCAAACGAAAGAAGAACGACGATTCTAAGTAAATTAAAAACGCCGCAAAAGAACAATTCGAGTCAAGAACGACAAACTGCGAGGAAAATGATGAAGAAAAAACAAAAGAAGAGGGACGATTGTTTCAAAACTAAAAAAAAAACAAAAACAAAAGAAATGACTTGATCAACTGAAACAAAAAAAACACGAAAGAATGAAGGTAAATAAGAAAAAATTAAAAGAGAAGAACAAAAGATCGACGATTTTAAACAAAACCTAAACTATCAGAACAGTAAAGGAAAGTCGAATGGCGAACGACGAAATAGAAAGAAAAAGTCAAACAAAAAAACAAAAGAAGATAAGATGACAGGCGGATTATTCCAAAAATCAAGGAGGACCAACAGAAAAACAAGAAAAGAGATGAATTATGTAAAACTGAACAAAACAAACAACGTGTAAGAATGAAGATACGTAAGCAAAAAAAAACAAAATTTCAACGATTCTAAATAAAATGAAAATAACAACAAAAGAATCAAAGAAAAAACGACAAAAACGAAGAAAAAGATTAACAAAAAAAAAAACAATTGAAGATCGACAATTCGACCATTGTTGGGACTGAAAGCTGGACTGTTTGAAAATTACAAAAAAAAACGAAAAAAAAAAATGAAAACGAAACAATGAATTACGAATTAAGAACTGCAAAACAAACAGGAAAATATGAAGTCAAAAACGAAAGAAGATCGACGATGTTAAATAAAACCGAAAGAATCAGAACAATAAAAGAAAGTCGAATAGCGAACGACTAAATACAAAGAAAAAGACAAACAGAAAAACAAAAGATAAGACGACAGGCTCGAAAATCAACAGGACCGACGAGAAAACAAGAAGAAAGATGAAGTATGACCAACTATTTTAAATAGAATGAAAAAAAAAATTCGAATAAAAAACGACAAAAACGAAGGAAAAGATTAGAAAGATTAGAAAAAGAGAAACAAATGAAGGTCGACAATTTGACTACTATTGGGATTTGAAGCTGGACTGTTTGAAAATAAAAAAAGCCGACTAAAGAAACAAAAACAAAAGAATCAACGAATTACGTAAGAACTAAATAAAACAAACAAGATGGAACTATGGAGATAAGGAAGCAAAAAAAAAACAGAAACAAAAGATAAACAATTTTAAGTAAAATGAAAACACCAACAAAAAAAATCGAATAAAGAACGACAAGAACGAAGAAAAAGATTAACAAAACAAAAAAACAAATGAAGATGAGACAATTCGACTGTTGTTGGGATTGGCAGCTAGGTTGTGTGAAAATACAAAAAAAAAACCGACCAAAAAAAAAACAAAAGAAACAAAGAATTACGTGGAACTAAATCAAACAAACAACATGGAAGTATGAATATGCCGAAGCAGAAACGAGACAAAAACACAAAATCAACGATTCTAAATAAAATATGAAAACACAAAAACAAAGGAAGATCGACAATTGTTGGGATTGGAAGCTGGACTGTTTGAAAAGAAAATAACGTCAAGAGGAACAGTCAATTACTTAAAACTAATAAATATGAAGTAAGCAAGAAACAAAAGAAGATCGACGATTCTAAATAAAATCAAAACGCCAAAAAAAAAAACAAGAAGAAATTAAAATATGTCAGAAAGAACAAAATGTAAGAAAGAACGAAGTGCAAAGAAACAAATGAAAACTTGGTTTGACTTTCAAAAAGTCATATTGAAGATGTTTCTTTTGTTCCCAGCCGAATAAGAATCGACGAACTTCTTTTGTTTTTGTCTGCCTTTCGTTGTCGTTTGAATCGGTTTTCTCTTGTTTTCTTCTTCTTCTTCTTCTGTCACATTAATTCTTGTGTTGCCTCTATTCGCATGATAATCATTTATCACAAAGTTAATTTTCATTTTTAAAGAGCAAGTTGTGACTGTTTTGAAAATGTCGGCATTTTTTTTGTTTAATATTTTTCTGTTTTCCAGCGGCGGCTCGTTGATTATAAGAGTAGGTTGGGTTATCTGTAAAAAGGGATGGTTGCGTTTTTCCGCGGTCATTAAGCTCTGCGCAGACCACCGCTCATACTTGCCTTTTGGCATTCACCATTCCAGGCAGTTTCAAAACCATGGACAACACAAAAATCCATGGCTCTGGTGGGATTCGAACCCACGCACCCCGTCAAGTGGCAGCACGACTTACAAAGTCGGCTAAGCTAACCGTCGAACCATTAGCCTGCCCCTCATATGTCTTTCGTAAAAACAAGTCAACAGGGAACGTTTAGTTTCCAGTCACGGTATAAGATAGAGAGGTATATCGACGAGGACGTGCTCCCCTCTGCCAATATAATGGGTAGCCTCGACTGTATCTTTCATCGTGTTTCCTGTGGAATATTGAGTAGATATTTTATTTTGAAGCCTCGCATTTCAGATCACAAATTTTTAATCGAACGCAAAACTTTAAAATACAACCCTACTTCAAAGAAATAATTTAAGAAACTGCCTTTGATCTTAATTTGGGCCTTTAATTAAAAACGTTCCGGGTACACTATTCACCAACTTTTCAATACAAAAAAAAAGGCGAAGTTGCATGACATGGTTTTAAAAGTTTCAAGCAGCGGCGGAATATTTTTGCTCTCTTCGAGATGTGGCACACAATTACACGGGGTATGCATTAGCGTTTGGATTTATGTGTGCATGCTCGCAGCTTGTCCCAGTTTGCTGCCACAAAGTTGCAGCTTGAAATTTCCAGAAATTTATTTCGCTTCTGTATAAGTGCTCGTCCACATGAAAATGATAATAATAATTGTTGTAAATTTCTGTCCTCTCTTTGCAGGTACGGAGACTAAATTCGCCGGCTCTAGTTGCAACGACCTCGTAACAGCAGACGGATCTGGATCGACGATCATTAGCGGACACTTTGATAAACGCATCCGCTTCTGGGATACGCGATCCGAATCGGGCCCCAATGATATTGTGTTGAATGGCAAAGTGACTTCCCTAGATCTCACCAGAGGTGAGTTTCTTTTACATGGAAACCTCATTTAATATAACATCCATTCACGTAGTATTCCCGCATTTAAATATCCGCGAGTAGGTACTAAATACTCGTATATTTTAGAAAAGCGTAATTGATTTAACTTATTTGACTCTAGAGTAATAACTGTCGAATAAATAATCATAATGATGTTACAATGTAATTAACTTTCTTGTGCTTGTAAATTGTAAAACAGCATAAATACTGAAATATGCATCCTAGATTTCTATGTGATACTTAAATATTAATTATTGCACGTATCTGGACGGAATTTGCATAAATTGTTAAAAGTATAAACTGCAGAAAACGATTTATTCATTGCAGTTGCATTTCATGTGTGTATAGTTAACTTTTTGAACGATTTCTTAAGAAAGTAATGTATACATATAAAGCCTGCATAAAAATAGCATGTACGGTTATGATATTAAACGTATATCGTAACGGTTGCGTTGTGTCATATCGTCCTAAACTGTACTCTATTTTTTATTGATAGGCGGTTTTTACAGAATGGTATAATTTATTATAGAGCTAACAGACGACAAAAAATTTCAAAGTTGACCCCAATCGTTACCGACTAGTTGCTAGTTTAATAAAATAAAAAAAGAACACGAATAAAATGACTAATAGGAGAACCACACTCTTTTATAACTTGGGATTTACCAGCTATCAATAAAAAATAGAGTATAGATAATGTAAATTGCAAAAATTGATTCTACATGATATTGATTTTCAATTATTAAAAATTTAACATTTGTTTATAAATATTTTTTGCACTGCGCATATTATATTTCAGCTCTCTTGTTTGTACATTTGTCTTTGTGTTTTCTACTTCAAGGGCATCAACCTTTCGTTTCAAATAAAAAAGGAGCGAAAAGAGTAATTTCGTATCCTTTTTTTTTTAATATCGAATTCCATAATCGAAAGTAAAGAAAAGAAAAAGAAGGGCGATAAAATTTTCAAATTAACCTAAAAATGCTGTTTCGAAAAAGAATGAATCAAAGAAAACACAAAAAAGTCAAAGAGGAAACCAAAAACGGCAATTCAGTCACAGGAAAAACAAAAGACGATCAGCAGATTTCATATTAAAAATTGAAAAAGAGAAAAATAATAAAAACAAAACATATGTTGCAGGAACACTTCAAACTCATGATGTCTAAAATTAGGAAAGAAAAAGAGAGATTTCTATTAGATATTCCTTTGCAAAAGACTATCGACAGAAAGATCCGACAAGTAAAATTTAAAAAAGCGAGACACAATTTCAAAGTCAAAAAAATTTGTTTGTGTTTAATTTTGTTTAAATTAAGAAAAAGATGTTTATTGAAGTTCAGACCACCACCACCACCCTCTCCCAAGAAAAAAAAAACAAGAAACTATCCACGAAAATTTTTCAAATTACACTGGAAAACGCAGGGTTGAAAAATAAAGAAGGACAGCAAATAAAACAGTCGAAGTAAAAGACAAAAGAGAATTCAGTAGAAGAAAAAACAAAAGACCATCAGCAGATGTCACATTAAAAAGTGAAAAGAATGAGAGAAAAGAGAGACGATCAGCAGGTGTCACATTAAAACTTGAAAAAGAGAAAAGTAATAAAAACAAAACACGATTGACGAGAACACTCCAAATTCATGTCTAAAATTAAAAACAAAAGAGTTTTCTATTTAGTATTCCTTTCCAAAAGACGATCGACAGAACGAGCCGACAAATAAAAAATTTAAAAAAGCGAGACACAATTTCAAAGTCAATTAAATTTGACTGCGTTTAAATTTCAGCTTAAATTTCAAAAAAAATTTATTGAATATCATCCCTCCCCCACCTCACCCGCTCAAATAAAATAATAAGAAACAATCGACGAAAATTTTCAAATTAAACTAAAAAAACGCAGTTAAAAATATAAAAGAATGTCAGCAAATAAAACATCGAAGGAAAAGACAAACTGTAATTCAGTCGAAGAAGAAACAAAAGACGATCAGCAGATGTCACATTAAAAATTGAAAAAAGAAAGAGAAAAGTAATAGAAACAAAATACGATTGACGGAAACACTCCAAAGTAAGTGGCCTAAAATTAAAATAAGAAATTCACAAAAAAAAAACAGAAGAAAATGGACAGATGTGTTCAAAGTAAAAAAAAGAAGAAATTAAAAAAGCGAGACACAATTTCAAAATCAAATAAAAAAAAATATATTGAATGTCAAACCCCTTCCCAAAAAAAAAAGAACAAGGAACAATAGACGAAGGCTTTTCAAATTAAACAGAAAAACACAGTTAAAAGAACTCGAACAGTCGAAGTAAAAGACAAACGACAATTTATTCGAAGATAAAACAAAAGACAATCAACAGATTTCAAATTAAAAATTGAAAAAAAAAAGAAAAAATTGATAGAAACAGAACATGATTGACGGAAATACTTCAAAGTCGGTGGCCTTAGATTAAAATAGGAAATTTAGAAGAAAAAAAAAGCAAGACAATTGACAGATGTATTAAAAGTAAAAAAAAGGTAAACCTAATGGAAACAAAAGACGATTGATAAAAAGAATCATCGACGATGTGTAAAATTTAAAAAAAAGCAAAAATTCAAAGGAAAAAACAAACGATCGAATCTCGAATAAGAAACCCCCCAAAAAAAGAGAAGGCTTCATGAAAACAAAAGACAGTCGACATTGGTGTATGAAAAAAGAACGGGTTTCGATTCGAAAAATTTGAGAAAGGAAAAAAGGTAATCGGCGTATTTCAACTTAAAAAAGAAGTATCGAATAAAGAATGCCGTGAAAACAAAACACGATCAGGAAATGGTGTCTGCGACTAAAAAAAGCGAACGAATTTTGATACGTCATAAAAACAAAAGACGATCGACGGGAAATACTGTCTGACATTAAAAAGAGAAAGCGAGAATTGCGGTTCAGTAAATTTGAAAAGAGAAACAAAAGAACGTCCGCAGATTCTGATTAAGAAAAAAAAACTCAAAAAAGAGGACGGCATAACAAAAACAAACGACGGCGATATACACAGTGTTCGTAAATGGTTTTGTTTTGTTTCTCTAATTTTTAATACATCAGACAATCATCTTTTGTTTTCATTGCATTTTTAATTTTATATTTAATATTAAATTTTTGATTTGTCGATCTGTTTTTATTTTTTTGTTTTATTATATTGTTTAAATTTTAATATTTGTCGTCATCTTTTGTTTTTCTTTTTCACATTGTTTTTCCTTTCAATTTTTTTTTTCTAATTATTGATTTTACAGGGTCTTCCGCAAATTATTGACAGTGCCTTCAGCAATAATTTTATGACGATGGATGAACGTGTCTTGCTTGTCCAATAATTTTTAATGCAACTGTCAACCGTCTTTTGTTTTTACAGCATTTTTAAGAAAAAAATTCGTACGGTTGTTAGTCATTTTTCTTTTGTATTTCGTCGTTTCGAATTATCCTGTGTAAATTATCAATGTACCATTTTGTTTTTATTACATTGTTTTTCTAAAGGCTTTTTTTTATCAGTCGATCGTCTCTTGTTTTTCTTTGCATTTTCGAATCGAAACTCGCTGCTAATTTCCCTCTTAGGGTAAAAGGGAAAATTAAAAAATTAGATTTTTGCAAAACAATTTTAATCGTTAATTGTCTTAACAAACTTTTTTCTTTAATAATTGATCATGCTTATACAGGGTGTTCCGTGAATTATTGACGAAAATTTTACGCATAATTTTTCAGTCACCCTGAACTTATGGGCATTGCAATTGAGTGCTCTAGAACACTGTGAGAGTATTCCCATCTCGTTTTAACCTCATGTGATAACAGGGGATGGAAATACTCTCACGGTGCTTTAGAGCAGATATAGCTAGCGGGGGAGTGTAACCCCTCCCCTCCCCCCCCAATGCTAAACTTTACAAGTGCGACCGTTGTAGTTATTAATTATTTATTTTCAACAGCGCGCTTCTCTGCGAATGAATTTTCGTTTCCCCGATACGATCAAGGATACAATTGAGAGCGGGGTTTGCTCGTTCGTTTCAAGAGCCCGCAATGATATAAGAACGCTGTAGAAATGTCAGGTAGACGTCATCAGAAGAATTTTTTTGTTACGTAATCATTTTCGATTCATCGAAGTTGCTAATCGTAGATAACTGATTTACTTGTGTTAAAGATGTTTGAATCTTCTTTCTCTTTTTAATTTTCTGCTTTCGTATAATGACAAAGGTATCGAAAGTAATGCGTCCGAGCGTTTCATTTATACTTTATTGCAACCCAAAAACGATTTCAGAAGTCTTTTTTGCGCTCCACGGATTTTTACTGTCATGCCTAAATAGGAGTTTACGAAACACCCTGTATAATAATCTATTCCGTGGTGTTAAATTTCTCAGGACTTTTTACGTATTTTTATGTTCAAAAATTTCGATTTCAATTCTTCTTTGAATAAATTTGAAATAAATTGAAATCCCATAGTTTCGGAAACGAGGAAATTCTGATTGAAAATTAGAGTTTTTTTTCTGCTCTGCATAGAATTTTAGGGTCATACCTAACTAGGAGTTTGCGAAACACCCTGTACATTGGTTTACGTTTTTTGTTTCGTGCTGTTAAATTTATTAGGACTTTTTAGGAATTTTTCTATTCAATAATTTCGATTTCAATTCTTTTTTTGATTAAATAGAGAACCCACACTTTCGAAAACGAAAATGTTCTGATTGAAAATTAGAACTTTTCTTGCTCTCCACATATTGTACTGTCATACCTAACTAAGATTTTGCGAAACACCCTGTACATAGGTTTACATTATTTATTCCGTGCTGTTAAATTTCTCAGGAGTTTTTACGTATTTTTCTGTTCAATAATTTCGACTTTTTTTTTGGATAAAATTTTGATTAAATTGAGAGCCCATACTTTCGGAAACGGAAATTCTTTCTGATTGAAAATTAGCGAGCGCAGACGTTAACTCGTGTAAGACAAGTCAATTAATTATTTCATTCCTTTAACGAACGGTAGGTCTGTCGTCGATTTCTTCTTAACAATAACTACGTCTTTAAACAACTTCTGGAATACCGAGCGTTCTTTGAGCTCTAACAGTAATGTTAATCTATTGGCAGAATGTTACTTATTGGCTTGAGGAACTGAATGTCTGGGAAGATTTTGAAATTTTTACTCATTTATCATCATACACATCTATCGGTGCAAATGTTCAGGGTTACCAACTTAAGGCGTATTGTATGTACAAAAGAATTTCATAAATTACATTCGTGCCTTATTTATACAGATTTTTTAACCTTAAAAGTAAACTGGAAGCTTAACGTAAAAGATGTAAAGTGAGGTACTTAATTATACAGGGTGTAAGCATATCTTAATGTTAACAGATTTAAGTATACTAAATACTAAATTGTACATGAAATGAATTTTATATTCAGAAGCTTTATTGCTAATATATGTGAAGTTGAAGGTATTTATGCCTTTTCCTAACAATCACTTTTGGAATAATATTTTTGTATATCTTTGTTTCCAAATAAAATATCCATTGTGTCTGGAATAGGTATTTATTACGAACAAAGTATCTGCAGCATCTATCTGAATCATCAAACGCCACAAATTGATGCAATTCTTCCTTGCGATCAGAGATACAGGTACATTATATTAGGTATGTGAGAAATCATTGTACTCTGCAATATCGTGTTTCCTGAATCTTATATTATTTAATGGCAAGAAACAACAACTACAACCGCCGCAGCTTTATCGGCCATCTTTATTTTACTAGGCCTCTCAATATCTTCTATCGTTCGATTAAATTAAACGTCGGTATTTATTGTTGTAGGAAATAGTTTTCTTGTTATAGGTGTAATTAAATCTATTTTGCAAAACCAGATAGTTACCCATATATAACTAAGACATAAACCGTAAAGCTTCTCGTGTAGTGAGCGTTGGTTTCATGTGAATGTATTGTGTTGGCATGCTGAAGAGCATCCTGATCAGAACTTCTCCTTTTCTTTTTTTTTTTGTTCGTTTTGAAATAGTTTGCATTAATTAATGCTTGGCGTAAGGAAGTGAGATTTTCACATACTCCGACGGCTATTTATAAATGTTAACAAAATGTATGTACTTCTCACGCCCTAAATGTATGCGTTAGTTCATCTACTTTATGATTCGAGAAAATAAAAAATGAGGTATTAATTTATTATGCAAACGTTAGCAGATAAGATTTCCTTTCATAGTGACTTAAATGAAATACATTACGCATATAATTAGTAGTTTATTATTGTAATTACTTATTTTTGCTTGATTTAATTAATTACAACCACTAATTTACGATAATTGTCCTAACTGTACACTTACACTTAATACTCTGTTAATTGTTTTTTTTTTCTGGAAACGAAACAGTTAAATGTCAAAAATGTTTTCAATTTTCTTCAAAAAACGTATTTATCTGATAAAGGCCTGATTTTCCTGATCTTCCAGGTATTATCCTCCCTCGAAAATGGTTAATAGTTACCGATGATATTACCTGGCAGATAAATTTTCAGGAGGAGAAAAAATCGGGCCTAAGTCCTTTCCACATCCCTATAAATTTATCTACCAGATAATGTCCCTGGAAACCATTGTCGATACAATAGTTTCCAAAGATATTTTCTAGGAAAATCAATATTGGAAATGTGGGGCCTTAGAAAAAGGAAATATCATTTTATTTCAGATACAAAATACCTGGTAGCCTGCGTTAGAGATGATACTCTCAAGCTACTTGATCTCAGACTGAACCAAGTTGTCCTTACGTTTAGGTAAGTTTCTGTGCTTGTTTATAATCATTGCGTTTTTTGAGCTTTTTTGATTTCCGGGCACAAATTTAGGGATAAATTAAGAACCCCCGCACACCTTAGCTCTTTCGCATTTTAAACTTGGAATAAATATTTTTCTTGTAATAACATACGAGGGGGTATCTAAAAATAACGGAAATTTAACTATGGAGGGAAAGCTCATGGGGATTGAGCACTCGAAAACCTTTTCTTGCTGTTGGTCAAAAATCCAAACATTAAAACAAAGCACCACTACAATCAAGATTTTGGAAAAAAAAACAATTTTACCAATGACCATCTCTCTTCAAACTTGGCAAAATATTGCTTGAAGGTGGACCTCGTTGAAGGTGATCATGAGCGGAGGAAACACGATCAAATTATTGAAACTAAAACTTGGATTTCTTGCCGGTAATGCCAATTGGACATGAAATATCTAACTAAAGATTCATGCTGGGATGGAAAACGACGACTTCCAATCAGTTCTCTAGATGATGGAAGTCGTAAACTTTGGATCAATGCGATAACCAGGGCTGAAATTTGCTCCACCTGGGCAGTTCTACCCCAAAATTCAAATTTTCGAAACAGTTGGGCAAGTCCACGCGAAAGAGACGTCAAGAATTATAAAAAAGAGATGACTGATTCCAGCCCCTTAACTCTTTAATGATGGGAAGTAATTTGGAAATCTTGCAATTATTGCCAAACGAAGAATTGGATATGAAATGATTAAAGAATTCCTGCCAGAATCACTCTTAGCTTGAATGCGTGCCTTGGTTGAATGGAAAATGACTCTCAATTACTTCTCGAGATGATGGAAGTCACAAACTTTGAATAAAAGCGACAGTTAAGGTTGAGATTTGCTCCACCTGGGCAGTTCTTCTCGAAAATTCAAATTTTCGGAACAATTGGGGAAGTCCAAGCGGAGGAGACGTCAAAAATCATAGGAAAGAGGTTCTAGCCTCTTAAACAACGCAAACCTGACGGAAACGACTCCCAATTACTTCTCAAGGTGTTTGGAAGTCGCAAACTTTGGATGAAAGCAACAATTAAGGTTGAAATTTGCTCCACTTAGGCAGTTCTACCCCAAAATTCAAATTTTTGGAATAGTTTGGCTAATCTTCGTGAAGAAGACGCGAAGAATTATAGAAAATAATTAAATGATTCCAGCTTCGTAACAGCGCAAACTTGACCATATTGTTAAAATGATGACACGTAATTTCGAGTTCTTTCCACTATTGCCAATCGAGAAATGGGACTTGAAATGACTAAAAAATTCATACCAGATTCACTATTAGCTTGAACCTGTGCCATGGTTGGATGGGAAACGACTCCCAATTACTTTTCAAGACGATGGGATTCGCAGACTTTGGATGAAATCAACAATCAGGGCTGAAATTTGTTCCACCTAGGGAGTTTTCCCTCAAAACTCAAATATTTGGAACAATTGGGCAAATCTACGCGAAAGAGATGTCAAGAATTATAGAAAAGAGATGAGTGGTTCCAGACTATTAACAACGCAAATCTGACCATATTGTTTAAATGATGGGAAATATTTGGAGTTCTTGCCACCATTACCAATCGAAGAATGGTACATGAAATGACTAAAAAATTCAAGCCAGATTCACTCTTAGCTTGAATGCGTGCCATGGTTGGATGGAAAACGACTCCCAATTACTTCTGAAGATGATGAGAGTCGTAAACTTTGTATGAGAGCAACAATCAAAGCTAAAATTTGCTCCACCTAGGCAGTTTTCCCCCAAAACTCAAATTTTTGGAAGAATTGGGCAAATCCACGCGAAAGAGACGTCAAGAATTATAGAAAAGAGATGAGTGGTTCCTACCCCTTAGCAAAATAAACATCACTATATTGCTGAATTGATGGCAAGTAATTTGAAGTGTTTGCCAGCTGCCAGTCGAGGAGTTGGATGGCAAATGACTAAAGAATTCATTCCAGATGCACTCTTAGCTTAAACCCGTGCCACGGTTGGATGGAAAACGACTTCCAATTACTACTGAAGATGACGGGAATCGCAAATTTTGGATGAAAACAACAATCAACGTTAAAATTCGTTTCATAAGGGCGGCTCTACCACAAAATTCAAATTTTTAGAACAATTGGGCAAGTCCACGCGAAGGAAACGCCAAGAGTTATAGAAAGCAGATTAATGTTTCCTGCACCTTAACAACGCTTTCGCAATTCTGCTTTTTTAAACAAAAAAAATGGCAAAAACCGTAGTTTTCTATCCCAGATTTTAACGCTCGCAGCTTATTTTTATTACTTCGGATGTGGCAGGTCCTGATTTGGAAGTGTTTTGCAAATTTGGAAGAGATGAAGAAAATGAAATGAGTGGGGTCTCAAAATCATCGTGGTTAAAAAAAAGTCTAAGGTGCGGCGATTTTCAAGAAAAAGTCCTCCCAGTTTGATAGCTCTTTCAATTTTCAGTTATTTTTTGGTCTTTCCTCTTAGTACCTACTGACTTAATACTTCTCATTAGAATCCAAGTAAGTGAGGTTATGATAGATCTGATCAATTGTTTTCCATTTTGAAATTTGTCGTACTGTAATGAAGAGTCACTTTAGCTTCAGATTTGACACCTTTAGCAACGTCAAAGCGAATATAGGTGTTTGTTTTTTAATGTTGGATGTTATAATTTCGTGCACGTCTTGGAGCTGATGTAAAATCCAAGGTGGAGATAAAACCGAATTTATTTCGCGTAGTGTACGTCTGGCATGACGGAATAAGTTGTTTAAAAGATGTTTATTAGATTTAGCCGATGCGCTTGAATGCAACATTACGAGCAGATCGGGACTACATCACAGGGTGCGATATTCTGGTTCGATAACGGCGCATTTCAGATAACGATTCAAAGCGAATTGTCGTTATTTCGTCCGGGATTAAGGAACGACTGAGCGTATCTACCTACTGAAATTTCAAAGAGAGGAGCAAGATAGCACGGCAATTTTATGAACCTTCCGCAATACCTCCCCAGTCAGCTCATTTTATACCGATATGAATTTTCGGTTTTATACTTCAGTTTCCCATCGGAATTTACGACGTCTACAGTACGAATATTACGAGGTATTATAATGCATTACGATTTCAGTTAAACTCTGTATAAGTCCTCCTTCTGATCGATACATGCCCTTGCAAGATCTCCCCCACCCCCTCCCCAAAACCAATAAAACTCGATAGCCAGCATAAAAATAAATCTATCATGTCGAAGAACGTTTTTATGTGATATCTCGATAGTAAAAAAGTTTATTATTTAAGTGAAATATATTAGTGTTCCCTATCGAGTTTTATTACGCCCGTATGCAACGAACTCGTTCAAATTAAATTATTACACGCCCACACGCCTAATGTGATCCAATTTAAAAATCATCATCGAAATCCCATGGTTTTTATTCTATGGTATTCCGACTTCTTTTTTCACGTTCCTTGCTTTTATGCACCAAATTATCCACGTCCATGCTATTGGTGGGTGGAGGTTGATACCTTCAGAAGTCAATTCTGAACTGCGCAAGTTGAAGATCGGGCTTATTTCTTCGATTACTCCGGTCGTCTTCATTGCAAAGGTTCCCCCTCTGATATTTCTAACAAAGAAGCTACATTCTAAATGGAAGTTTCAGAGGATCGTGAAACGTAGTTATAATAAACGACGGTTTCTAATCGTTGATCAAAGACATCGGAACTTTGTAGATGGTTGAGCGAAGCTTGATACTTTCAGAAGCCATTACTGAAATGGGCAAGTTGAAGACCGAGCTTGCCTCTTCGATTATTTTGACCGTCTTCAAGCCAAAGGTTCCTCCAATGTTATTTTTACCAGAGAAGCTACTATCTAAATGGAAGTTCCAGAAAATCGTGAAAAGTCGCTGCAATAAAAGAAGATCTTGCATTATCGATGGCTCCTAATCGTTGAACAAAAACATCGGAACTTTGTAGCTGGGCTCTTGGACGAAGCTTGATACTTTCAGAAGCCAATTCTGAGTGTTTTCATTGTAATGGTCCCGCCAATGATCGTGAAAAGTCGCTATGATAAAAGGAAATCTTGCACTATCGATGGTTACTAATCGATAATCAAAGACATTGGATCTTTGTAAACGGCCCAGGCTCTTGGATGGAGGCTTGACACTTTCAGAAGCCAATTCTGAAATAGGCTAGGTGAAGACCCAGCTTGCTTCTTCGATTAGTCTGATCGTATACGTTGCAAGGGTTCTCCCAATGTTTGAACGAAGAAACTATGGTGATCCAGGCTCTTGGGCGTAGCTTGATACTTTCAGAAGTCAATTCTGAAAGGGGAAAGTTGAAGACCGAGCTTGCCTTTTCGATTATTCTGGTCTTCTTCTTTGCAAAGACTTCGCCCATGCCATTTCGAACAAAGAAGGTGCATTCTAAATGCCCAAATAGGTCAGAAGAGAAGTTCTCTGTTAGCCTTGCCCTAGTCTCTGGCAATCTGTTTCATTGTCCAAATAGTAACAATAAAAGGAGATCCTTTTTGGGGGAAGATGATTAAACATAAGCACATAAGCATTTCCATTAAATTAAATTTGACTGACCTACATTAAATACAAAGCGTTGAGAAAAAGAAGAAAAAAAAGACAGATGTTTCCTGGTTTTCGCTGGAATTGGAGAATTTTTTAAATCCTGTTCGCGTACTACACGTGTAAAACGGACGAAGCAGAAAGTACGGGCATTGTTAAGTCGGTTATTTGGCGAAGTTCGAATGCTCCTCTTCTGTGAACAATAAAAGCCATGTATGAACTGTAACAGTGAGAGGCCATTAAAGGAGCTTTTATGACGTATTTTTATGTGACATATTTACCGTGGTGGAGAAGTCGGCCGCGACGGTCAAAGTGGAGGGCCGTGTCCATTATCTACTCATCATAAAGAGTTTGCGAATACACTTGTCTGGCTCAGATTCGGTCGCGTAAATGTTGACTGGCTCAAGATTAATGATATAAGATAAAAACGATGACTTTATGGCGATATCAGTCTCGCCCCGAGCGCTGTCTTATCTCGCTATCTTGGAGGACCTGTTGGCTTCTCCACTTAACCCAATTCCTCTCACCACCCCGAGGAGGAGTTAAGTGTTTAACGCATTTTGTAAGTAAATGAATTACCTTTTCTCACTGCATGATTTATTAGAACATTGACGCCGCCGTTCCAGCGTCAGATTAAAACTTAGTTGCTGGGAGAGAAAGTTTTCTTTGGGGGAAGAGAGGGGGAGGGGGTTCTTTAAAATCCCACCTGAAATAATTCGTCCGGAAGTTTCGTTGCAACATATTTTCTTTCATCGCTGTACTTGTGCAAATCATTAAAGTTATAAAAGCAAATGGAAAGATTGGCGGGCGCTTTCATAATGCCCAACCCACCCTTTATATTGAAAGGTATTCTTTGTGTACGGGTACCCGTTCAAAAAGATGAATTCCAGGGGAACTTATTGTACCTCCTTTTAATTCTTACGGTAATGACACCTGAGATTTTCATTTCTGAAGTCGCGCATATTGGAAGGAATAAAACTCTTCCATGCGCTCGACCGGAAAAAATAATCCAAAGCGAACGAGGAGTAAGCCTTAATAATCGCAGTCAATTTTTTTTTTTTTTTTGGGGTGGGAAGGACTAACGTTTAAATGAGGACTGCACAAAGACTCTTTTCATTAAGAGAAATGCCCTCCTGTTTTCCAATTTTCCAAAAAAAAGAGGAAACATTTTATTATCCGGGATTAGTTTTTAGATTGTTGGATTCTAATCGAGGGAAACTCATGTTGTGCCGGCTTGTCGTTGTTATTTGGATGGAAACAAAAGTTAATTACGGATTTTGACGCAAAATCCAATTCACTTATTTTGTGCACCGAACCAAAAAGAAAGTATTTCGCGCAGCGACTAAATCCACGTCCGTCAATTTCACATGGCGCTGCTCTCAAGTGATTACGTGTTATTGTGGGGAAAATTGAAATAATTTTTAATTAACTTCACTTTAGACACTTGCTTTAATTTCATGCACGAGGGGGAGGGAGGAGGAGGAGGAGGAGAAGGCGATGTGACTGTTCTTACGCACTTTCCCTTCCTCGTTCTTTTATAAAAAAAAAAAAAATTATGGAATCGTTAAATCATTGTATCATTTTTGTTTTCACTTGTAATCGTTAATCAATCTTTGTTTTTCTTCATCCTTCCCCCCCTCTCATCGATGGGTCTTCTTTTGTTTTTGTCTTTATGGAGAAATCTAGAGTCGCACTTTCTTCTTCCTTTTTCCTACAACCAGAAACAAATGGCATCATCGACAGATCTTCTTTTGTTTCCATCGGTATCAATTGATTTTTTCTTTTTTTTTTCAATAAAAGATAGAAATTAGAAAGAAATGCCATAATCGATCGATCGTTTGCCTTTGTCGCTGTCGTTTACTTGAGTTGGGTTGACCTTGACGTGACTTAAGCTTAATTTTAATTTATTTTTAAGTTTTTAACATTTCTTTAGATATAATTTTTTTAGATTTTGTTTTTTTTAAATTCTCTTCTTGGTTTAGGTTGGTTTCTGAATCAGAAATAAATGCCATGATCGATCTTTTGTTTCCGTTGCAATCGTTTGCTCGGATTAAGTTGGGTTGACCTTGTTGTCGGTTGAGCTTAATTTTAATTGATTTTTAAGCTTTAGTCTTAACATCTTGCTTTGGTTGGTTTTTCTTTTTCAACATCAATTGATCTTTTCAGTTTCCATATTAAAAAAAAATGTGTCGTATTTTCTTCTTTTTTTTCTACCTTTCAGTTTTTCTAGCGAGAATCAGAAGTGAATGCCGTTATTGGCCGACCTTCTTTTGTTTCGTCTCATTTTCTATATTTATTAAAATTTAGAAAAAAATTGATGTCATTCGTCGATCGTGTTTTTTTTTGTTTTTAAT
This sequence comes from Prosopocoilus inquinatus, assembly GCA_036172665.1. NCBI lineage: Eukaryota > Metazoa > Arthropoda > Insecta > Coleoptera > Lucanidae > Prosopocoilus > Prosopocoilus inquinatus. The sequence goes on along the minus strand of CM069871.1, from coordinate 6,106,009 downwards.
AAGATCAAACCAACATCGTTCGATTTTCTTTTGTTTTTTTTTGTCCACGTGAACTGATCTTTTCGGTTTCATTTTCTACCTTTCTTGAAAAAAATCATCTTGCATGTTTCTACTCAAAAAATCAGAAATAATAATTACTATTGTCAAAAAATCTTTTTTTTTGTTTTAAAGTAAATGTCATTCGCCGATCGGTTTTCTCTTGTTTATGTCAGTGTCGATCGATCTTCTTCTGTTTTAGTCGTGACGAATCAGCGAACTCCTCTCATATTTTCCCGTCGATGTTTTTTTTTTTCAAATAAAATATAGAAATTTGAAAGAAGTGCCATAATCGATGGATTGTTTGCCTTTGTCGCTGTCGTTTACCTGGGTTTGGGTTGACTTTGACGTTAGTTAAGCTTAATTTCAATTTATTTTTAAGTTTTTAACATTTCTTCAGATATAATTTTTTTTATATTTTGTTTTTTTTTAATTCTCTTCTTGTTTTGGGTTGGATTCTGAATCAGAAATAATTGCCACGATCGATTTTTTGTTTCCGTTGCCATCATTTGCTCGGATTAGGTTGGGTTGACCTTGTTGTCGGTTGAGCTTAATTTTAATTGATTTTTAAGCTTTTTCTTTTAGTCTTAACCTCTTGCTTTAGTTGGTTTTTCATTTTCAGGATCAACTGATCTTTTCAGTTTCCATATTAAAAAAAAGTGTGTGTCGTATTTTTTTCTTTTTCTCCTACCTTTCAGTTTTTCTAGCGAGAATCAGAAATGAATGCCGTTATTGGTCGACCTTCTTTTGTTTCATCTCATTTTCTGTATTTATTAAAATTAAAAAAGAAATTGATGTCATTCGTCGATCGTGTTTTTTTCTAATAAGATCAAACCAACACCATTCGATTTTCTTTTGTTTTTTTTTGTCTACATCAACTGATCTTTTCGGTTTCATTTTCTACCTTTCTTGAAAGAAAAATCATCATGCGTGTTTCTACTCAAAAAATCAGAAATAATAATTGCTATCGTCGAACAATCTTTTTTTTTCTGTTTTAGAGTAAGTTTCATTCGCCGATCGGTTTTTTCTTATTTATGTCAGTGTCGATCGATCTTCTTCTGTTTTAGTCTTGACGAATCGCCGAACTTATCTTATATTTTTCCGTCGATGTTTTTTTTTTCAATAAAACTTGGGTTGAGTTGACCTTGACGTTACTTAAGCTTAATTTCAATTTATTTTTAACGTATTTTTTTTCCGTTTTCGCTCTTTCGTTTCAGTATAAGGTCAAAACCTTGGCCGCCTGAGGGCGCGCCTTAAGCTGTTATTTTTAAGTTTTTAACATTTTTTTTTTAGATTTTGTTTTCTTTAATTCTCTTTTTAGTTTGGGATGGGTTCTAAATCAGAAATAATTGCCATGATCCATCTTTTGTTTCCGTTGCCATCATTTGCTCGGATTAGTTTGGGTTGGTTAAGCTTCAATTTAATTGCTTTTTCTTTTAGTCTTAACCTTTTGCTTCGGTTAGTCTTTGTTTTTCAGCATCAATCGATCTTTTCAGTTTCCATGTTAAAAAAAAAAATTGTATTGTATTTTCTTCTTTTCCTTCTTTTCTCTCGGATTAGGTTGAGTTGACCTTGTTGTCGGTTGAGCTTAATTTTAATTGATTTTTGATCTTTTCTGTTTCCATATCAAAAAAGAAATTGTGGCGTATTTTCTTCTTTTCTTTTCTCCGTCAGTTTTTCTGTCGATAATCAGAAATAAATGCCGTCGTTGGTCGATCTTATTTTGTTTCATCTCTGCTTATTAAAATAAAAGAAATAAATGTCATTCGTCGATCGTGTTTTTTTTAATAAGATCAAACCAGCATCATTCCATTTTTTTTGTACACATGAACTGAGCTTTTCAGTTTCATTATTAAAAAAAAATCATTTTGCGTGTTCTCCAGTCAATCTTCCTACTCAAAAAATCTGAAATAAATGCTATCGTCAAACGATCTTTTTTTGTGTCATCTCATTTTCTCTGGTCTATGTTTTTTTTTTTTAAATAAGTGACATTCGCCGATCGGTTTTCTCTTGTTTATGTCAGTGTCGAGCGATCTTTTTGTTTTAATCTTGACCAATCGCAGCTTTCTCTCATCTGCCCGTAGATTTTCTTTTTTTTTTAATAAAAGATGGAAATTAGAAATAAATGCCATAATCGATCGAGATGGGGAATTCGCCAAGAATACTCTATTTGGATTTTTCCCAGGGTTCCAATGCTCTCCCGCTTGCTTTCCTGATTAGTTTTACCAGAGCAAGTCACCTAATGGTTTCGAAGACTTGTGTTTTATAGTTTTACGCAATTATTTGTTAACACCCGGTTATTTAATTTCGAGAAAAATTCAAAGTATTCAATTAGAACACGTTCGTTCGACTTTAATTTACCAATAAATTACCGTCTGTGTTCCTGGTTGATGATTATTGAGATACCGACGCCAATTTTAAAATAATAGTGCCATTGCACTTATATGACAAGTGCAAGTACATTAAGTATGCCTTTCGGGCACTCTCACATTAAAAAAAAAATTATAGAAAATCTGTAAATATTTGCGGTTTTAATCAAGCTTCCTCGTGTGTTATTAGGAAGCTTGAGATGGTGTTTCTTTTTTTTAAGAGAAAGAAGTGCTTGCTTGCTCTATATATTATTAGGAGCTATAATTTGATTGCCACCGGCGAGAAAATGCAAAAAACATCTCTATACAATCTGTCAAGAAAAAATGTAATAGTTAATTATTAAAGAGTTTGCTTTTTCCCTGGTGAATCCAGTGATTACCCTTATTAGAAACTCCAAGCAGCAATTTACTCTTCAGAGAGTGTTTTCTACGTTCTTGATGATACGTTTGAATCATTTTAATAATTCAGTATTAGTAATAAGCATATATTATGGCCCAAGAAACTGAATGATATCGCATTCTTTCAGTTGTGATGGCTTCAAAGTGGGTTGCGATTGGACCAGAGCAACGTTCAGCCCTGATGGACAGTACATAGCAGTAGGATCCGCCGATGGCAACGTGTTTATTTGGGGCGTTAACACCGCCAAGGTTGAGACAGTCCTCAAGGAGCACACGTAAGTAGTTCCCACAGATAATAGTTAATAGTTCAGTAAAACCGTATTTAGTGCGCCTATTCGCTTGCTTACTCCACTCTTCTAATAGGTAGTCATTTTCTACGTTTACGTTCTCTTTCCATGCCTTTGCTTTATTTTTCAGTAACGATCGGTCTATAAGTAAAACGCGAAATTATGCACTCAAACACACGATATCTTCACAAATGAGTAGATGAGAAGCGCTCAGTTTTATTGTTTCCCAAGGAATCAAACACGAATCCATTTATAATGCTCAATCTTATATTGCACAATGTTTTCCTACCCGATTGGGACTACCCTAGTTTTTAAACCGTAAAAAGATTGCTTCCATTTCTTGAACAATTTAAATTATGTCAATAAACTGTACCAAAAATATAATAAATCATGTCACATTATAAGCAGTATATAACTTTAAGCTCGGCTTAAGTGTTTAAACATTTAAGCCGAGCTTAATTTTGAGCGCCGCTTAGAATGTTCAACTGGACCTTACACTCCTAGCTCTTATGCCCCGCCTCTGATATACTCATTAGTACTGAATAACCGTAAAATACAACCTAAAGTAAAATCGAGACGCCCCTGCTCGGTAGGCAACCCGTTCTACAGAAGCCCAATGCTGGTTTTCCTACCTTCAAAGTTTTGTCTTTTAATCAAGGTGGGCTTCTGTTGATTTTCCCGCAAATTTCAACAACCTGTACTTCAAGTTAGATTGATATGAACGTCCATTAAAATTCAAGGCTCTAGTCCTACAGTAGTTGGTGACGTAAAGAATAAATTTGGCAACGTAAAAAGATCGAACCGCCCCTGCTTGCTAGGCAATTCGTTTAGCAGACGCGCAACGCGTGTTGCCTATCTTCAAAGTTTTGTCTTTTAATGAACGTGTGCTTCTGTTAATTTTTTCGCAAATTTCAACAACTTCAAGTACTTCAAGTTAGATTGATCTGAACGTCCATTAAAATTCAGTACAGTATTTGGTGACGTAAAGAAAAAATTGGCAACGTAAAAAGATCGGACCGCCCCTGCTCGGTAGGCAACCCGTTCTGCAGAAGCCCAACGCTGGTTTTCCTGCCTTCAAAGTTTTGTCTTTTAATGAAGGTGGGCTTCTGTTAATTTTTCGCAAATTTCAACAATCTGTACTTCAAGTTAGATTGATATGAACGTCCATTAAAATTCAAGGCTCTAGTCCTACAGTATTTGGTGACATAAAGAATAAATTTGGCAACGTAAACAGATCGAACCGCCCCTGCTTGTTGGGCAATTCGTTTCGCAGACGCGCAACGCGGGTTGCTTACCTTCAAAGTTTCGTCTTTTAATGAAGGTGGGCTTCTGTTAATTTTTTCACAAATTTCAACAAGTTCAAGTACTTCAAGTTAGATTGATCTGAACGTCCATTAAAATTCAAGGCTCTGGTCCTACAGTATTTGGTGACGTAAAGAATAAATTTGGCAACGTAAAAGATCGAACCGCCCCTGCTTGCTAGGCAATTCGTTTAGCAGACGCGCAACGCGGATTGCCTACCTTCAAAGTTTTGTCTTTTAATGGAGGTGGGCTTCTGTTGATTTTTCCGCAAATTTTAACAACTTATACTTCAAGTTAGATTGATACGAACGTCCATTAAAATTCATGGCTCTAGTCCTACAGTATTTGGTAACGCGAAGAAAAAAATTGGCAACGTAAAAAGATCGAACCGCCCCTGCTTGTTGGGCAATTCGTTTAGCAGACGCGAAACGCGGGTTGTCTACCTTCAAGATTTTGTCTTTTAATGTAGGTGGGCTTCTATTAATTTTTTCGCAAATTTCAACAATCTGTACTTCAAGTTATATTGATATGAACGTCCATTGAAATTCAAGGCTCTAGTCCTACAGTATTTGGTTACGTAAAAAAGAAAATTGGCAACGTAAAAAGATCGAACCGCACCTGCTTGCTAGGCAATTCGTATAGCAGACGCGCAACATGGGTTGCCTAGTTTCAGAGTTTTGTCTTTTAATGATGGTGGGCTTCTGTTGATTTTTCCTCAAATTTTAACAACTTATACTTCAAGTTAGATTGATATGAACGTCCATTAAAATTCAAGGCTCTAGCCCTACAGTATTTGATAACGAAAGGAAAAAAATTGGCAACGTAAAAGATCGAACCGCCCCTGCTTGCTAGGCAATTCGTTTAGCAGACGCGCAACGCGTGTTGCCTACCTTTTGTCTTTTAATGAAGGTGGGCTTCTGTTAATTTTTTCGCAAATTTCAACAACCTCAAGTATTTCAAGTTAGATTGATATGAAATTCAAGGCTCTAGTCCTACAGTAGTTGGTGACGTAAAGAAAAGAATTGGCAACGTAAAAAGCCCCTGCTTGATAGGCAATCCGTTTAGCTGACGTGCAACGCTGATTGCCTACCTTCAAAGATTTTTTTTTAACTAGAGGTGTCAATTCTGTTTTTTTTTCACAAGTATCTGTTTTTGAATCATTAATAAATTAAAAGAATTAATGCAATTATGTAACTGATTTGTTTAAACTACGTTCAAATATAGTTAAAGTATGAATACATTTTGTTTGTGTGATAATAATAATTATACGTTTAGTGTAGTATGACGAGTGAATTTTTATCGCGGTCTACACACACCCACACACACACACACATACGTGGTGTTATTTTCTCCAGAATTTCAGCTGAAAGTTATTTCTTCTAAAGTCACTATACTGGTAGTTACTTTAAAGTTGATGAGGTGTCACGAGCCAGCGTGGTTCAACTTCGCTGCTTATATTAAAGGATTCCGCGTACCCATTTCCTCGTTGGATATCAGAAATTATAAAACTTTTAGAACATACATCCTGCTTGTTAAATATACGGACAATTTTCATAAAAGTTCCATAATACAGCGGCGCGCAGCAGACTTCAACCGTTATTTTCTTCGCCACTACGTTTTATTTTCGGTTGGCTTCATCATGTCAACGCGAATGCTGAAATTAGTTTCTCGTTGGAATTTTTAGATAAGTAATTAAGTTTGCACGAGTACTTTAAATCGATGAAAAGAGGGAAAAAGTGGCCTGTGCACAGCGAAATGATTATTGCCGAACCGAAATTTAATTTTATTCTCGCTGTAAAACGGGACGTAAATGGACAAGCAGGATCATATTTTAGTTACATCGATGTGTACAACAGGCAGTACAGGCGCTATTGATACTGCGATACCCCGAACGGATGCTGAGTTTATTGCATTACCGATTGCATTAGCAATCAGTATTAATAGGAAACACAAAGACAAACCTGCATTCCATTCATCATCCTACATCTACTTTGTCAAATTGTAATAACTATTTAGAAGACGAAGATAATTAATTAGTCAGTTCAAGTTGTAGATACATAACTTCCTAATATCAAAGGGATTAATGAAATAAATCATAATTTTCAATTATCTCCTCTAATATTATTTTGAATCACCCTATATATGCGCGCGCGTGTATTTTAAGCTTTTTTTTACAGATGTACTATTAATAATATCCACGGTTAAATTTGATTATTTTTCGTTATTTATATTTTTCATTCAGAGATAATCATATGGCAATGTTGTTCGTAAATCCTCTTATATTTACATACGCTGGCGCAAAGCGAGGAAAAGCGAGCCGGATTTGTTTATTTATTTTCAACTTTATTCTATTTGCATTCGTAACATAGTTATCCCACATACAAGTTTTAAATTACGACTTGTTTAAATTGCACGGTTGCATCTACTGGTTTGGCGAACGAAACACACCGGATAAATTAGATCAATTAGTTAAATTTATCGCTTCGTTTTTAAATTATAATACACGGCGCCGCTTTCGTAGCGACAATAATCTGGCATCTCGTCGGCTGAAGGGCGTCGAGAAAACCGGCCGATTAATCCGCGAAAGTCGCTGAAAAATTGCCGATATTAATTCAGTTTAAATCACATTGTTACTGACGTTAATATCTTATATGTTTATTTTCTTCATTACAGAAAAAATAAACAGGAAAGAAATTGTATCTGCATGATATAAAAATTAAATAATAATTATATCTCATCCATTAAACATTTTAAATCGTTTAACACATAGCAATAATAATGAATTATAAATGTAGATTGAAATTCCGTTATGCAATCGGATGCTTGCGTGCAATTACTTACGTTGAAGCACCCTGTATAACAAACATTTCTTAGACAATTTTCTTTTATTTACAAAAAAGAATTATCTGTCTCATAAAATCTTCGCAGACAATTATAGTTTGGACTTTTGGTTCTAAGGAGCAAAACAAGATAAATTTACAAGGAAGTTGAAAGACGGGGCATGAATCCGTTAATCATTAAAAGTATACATTTTTGTGTTTAGACCTCTTCCCAAAAAAGAAATGTACCAATTTTTTTTAACGAAAACGTAAAAACTTTTAAGACAAATAAATAAATAAAAATAATACAGCGTCAATTCTCAATGTTTTTTTTTTTTTTTTTCCCTGGATATAAAGAAAAATTAAAATGAATCTTTATGTTCTAAGTTTTACTTCTTTTCCTCTTATCTTATCGCTTGCTAATTATTTTCTGGGTATAATCTATAACATTTATCTTGAATTTTTGGAATTAAAACTCAAACGTTTCGACCGACAGTGACGACTAAAATTTAATACTCGCGACTGTACAAAGAATTTGTGAAATTAATCCAAAAACTGGAAAAGAGTAGAAAATTGCTTCAGATATTAAAAAAGAAATACGAAAATTGCAAAATCTGCGTGAACTATGAAAAGCTTAACAAATTTTTAGTCAAAATAACAATAATAATAATTTTGTTCCAAATCGTTTTTGATTGCAGTGAAAACCTCGACCAGCCTCTGTACAGCTGACGAATCCCCAAGCAGGACTGAAACAGCTGTACAGAGGCTGCTCGAGGTTTTCACTGCAATCAAAAACGATTTGCAACAAAATTTTTTAAAACTTTCATTATGCTTTGACAGCAAGCATGGCCGCCTTACATGGGGGACTTATTTGGACCAAATCCGCTTCAATTTGTCTATCCTACTGCAATGGCAGGTCAAAAGGCGATCGTAAGATGTCGCTGTTTTATCTGTTCATCAATAATAATAATAATAATAATAATTAACCTGTCTATGGAACTCGTAAGTTTTTTGAGCAAAAGAATTTTTTTACCTCCTGTGGAGTAGGCAACCGTAGAAACTCCCTTGTTCATTGGTTTGCCAATACTACGACTTTATTTATTTACAAGCAAACTGGCGTGGTATTAAAATTAATTGTTTAGAATTTAACTATTTTCTCCATTAAAAACATGTGTATATTAAAAATATTAACATTAAAGAAATTAATTATTTAATAATTTTTTATGTGTTATTTTAAAAACCATTTAAGGCATTTAAAAATCCATACATACTCTCGCGTCCATTAGTTTGCCTATAGTATGACATTTTGTTAAAGGTCAACTAACAAACTTTACTTACACACAAACTGGCGCGTTATTAAAATTAATTGTTTAGAATTTTTTAAGGGAATGTAATAATTTTCGCACATTAACACACGTGAAATTAAAAAAATTAATAAAATAAATTGGTGTTTTTTGGTACGTTTATTATTCATTTTTTGAATTCAGAAAGAAATGGAAAACTGTTTAAACATGTAAAAACTAGGAAAGTCGCAGAATCGAGGTCAGTATTGGGAAAGCTTGTTAATTTTTTGACAAAAAATCGAAAAAACCTGAGAAGTTAAGGATAAGGTTTTAAGAATAAATAATAAATACAGCTTACCCCCTACACACAAAATAAAAAGAAAAATGATACGAATGTACAAGTTCTGGTTAACTGTGGCGTCTTTTTTTTTCTGAAAATAATTGTCGATTTGTAAAATTAATTTTAGCAAAATAAAAATCAAACGCTTCTGTTAATTAATTTTCGTGCTATTGAAGTTTTAAGTACACCTTGGGAACTAATTGCGAAACAAATGAAGAAACTCATTCCTAATTTTTTTTGCACTTTTTATTTCAAAAAGATAGTAAGTAGGTACTTGCACATAGTACTATTATTTACTACTCCTATTATTTTTGTAGCAGCTTTTTTTATCCTCTCTTGCAAACATAATATTATTTTTTCCACTAAATCAAAAATTTAAATGATATTAAAGTTGGAGTACTGAAATTTAATTCTAAAAACTATTAAATTCAATATTTTTTCAATAAATTGAAGTAACCTTTTGGTTCCCAGAACCTTAGCAATTTCAATTTTTCTTCTCTTCCTCGTTTCTTTTTGTATTGTTACTTTTATTTTACTGCTACTTCTAGCAGCACAGCTGCATGCTTCTGGTTTATTTTTTGCATGCCCTGTGAAGGTCTCATGGACTGTTCTCCAGGTCTGCCGTGACAGCAACAGCCTGGCATGCGTACGGCAACCACCTCGCCAGCGTCGACAGGACCAAGAAAGCGATCGTGTGGAGTGATATATGAGTGAAAACCCCCGTGATATGTTAAGTAGCCTTCAAGATTTTAAAGCCGTAATTGCACTTACGGGTAATTATTATTTTTTTGTTCTGTAAGTATATACAGGGAGGTTCTGGACTTATTTCATTTACCACCTTGAACGTCACAGCTACACTTGTCAATTATGTCGATCATACAGACGTAACTACTAACTCAATATGTAACTTTCTTTTAGATAGATAGTTTGTAGGTTATTTTTGACTCACCTCACACCTTCATGAAAAAAAAAAAGGATTTAATAAATCCAGAACCTCACTGTTTGTTATTAAGTATGTTTCATAAGACTATGAATTAAATCATGGATTTTGAAGTTATCAAAGATACTGGATAATACTCAATACTTAATTCTGTTATCTAAGCTGTGTTTGCTACTTTTTTCTTAATTCCAAATCTTTTTTTAACTGTACTTAAATCGATGAAATTCTTAAAAGAAAAGAGATTTGGGTTTTGGAATACTTTTTTTTACCTGCTACTGACATACGTACCTACACCTATCAGTGTGTCTTTGATGGCGTCAAGAATTTGTTTTCCTTCTTTTTTTTTTATACGAACGAAACTCTGTCAGCTGTTTATACAAATTGAGAGAATGACATGTTCGAATGCAGGACGTAGAATAAAATAATCGTGAGTGCACGCTTTTAACTGCTCTCCAATCGCCGAAAATCTAACGCGACATATAAATCCGCGAGGCCGTTCCTGCCACGTATCCCCCCCTGAAAAAAAAAAAGTTTCCCGTTCTTTATCAACATTTCAATAGATTTCATTGTAAACACGGCTGTGACAGTGACAAATCGTGTTACATTTATTTTTTCATCTGTCAACTGTAATAAATCTAGTATTGTGTCGGAGCGTATAAACTGCTAATGTTGTTTGCAAAGTAAGGCCGAATTTTTAGACGAAAGTTAATGTCGATAATTCACAACGTTTTGTTTTCTTTTCTGTTTTTTTTTTGCGACAGCTTCGTTAAAATCTCTTTTGTCTTTTGATTTAATAATGAACAGGCAGACAGACGTCTTTGAAAGATTTATATCTGACTTTACGAAATGAATGGAAACGTCGTCTGTTTTAAAAATTTTCCTTCTTTTATTTATTACTCTTACTTATTAACTACATTTACTTTAGCTGATCTATAGGTAAACCAAATCATCCGATTTAACATATTTGAGGATTCCTATAAGTTCTTCAACGAAGACATTTCTCTATACTACATTTTTTTATGGACGTTCGAAATGTGCAAGTGTGGTTGCCTAACTACCCTGGCAAACAAGCCTGGTAGCAGTTTATTAATAACCAGGGGAAAGAATTCGGGCCACTTGTTTTGCGAACAAAGAGTACATTGGACGTAAAAAGCATCTGACACTAAATGGTCTGAATTCTTTTCCCTGTTAATAACTAATAGGGTGTTGTGATTTCGCAACTTGTTGTGTTCAATAGAAATACAAACCCAATCTCTTTCGACTTGAGTCCGAAAAGTATTATTTATAATTCTTAAAATTAATGAGCGGGAGTAAAAAAATGATGCGAGCTGCGCGGGTCGTAAAGCTCAGCAATAAATACCAACCTCACAAAACAGGATTTCCAATTTCATTATCAGACCGAATACAAACATAACAAATATTAGCAAAATTTAGGGAAATAATTCAGTGATTATGTCTTCGACCTAAAATGATATTGTACAGGATGTCCCAATACATTGCGCTACATCTCGATAACTCTGAAGATACAACAAAAAAATTTCAAGGCATTTTGTTTTAAATTTTGGAGGTCTACAATATAAAATTATTTTCGTCCATACAGGGTGAATCAAAACAGTATTGTCAATTTTTGGGACACTCTATCACATCTCCGCAGGCCGTGGATGACCCCCTTATACAGGAATTTTGAACCTTTTGGATACGAGCTGAATCATACGGATCTAAACAAGGGCCGTAGAGTGGTGCACCAAAATTAAATAAAGATAAAATCATACTTTCAGTTAGTTAGGCAACCACACCTACACATTTAGAGCGTGCATGTAATATTACGAGTGTAACCCATTGTTCCTTTTTTTTTAATATTTTTCCATTTTCGTCGTAGTTCGACAGGCAAGTAATTACACGACATAAACCCCGAGTTTTATCTTCGTGTTTTGACCATTATTATAATTTATAAGATAAAGTCAGAATTATTTATTGCGCAGATTTTTTTCCTCCCGATCTAAATTCAGAATAAGTGAATCTACAGCGTTCCTTCAGAAAGACATCCTTCTAAGTCAGATGGAGTGGAAAATATCAGGCTCGTAATACATTCGCGAAGTAACGAACTATTCTGGCGATGTCATTTTTTACCGAACCTAAAACTAGGTCGCCCCCGGCGTATATCTATTTCCTCTCAATTTATATAAATGCAGGCGCGCAGGCTTAGCAAATTAGCTAACATTTATTTTGCATCGATCGTCCCCCTTTTTTTTTCTTTTTTTTTGTTTTCTTATCTGGTGGCAATTTGAAGTTCTGTGCATTGCATTTGTTTTTTAATTTATTTATTTATTTAATTCGTGCCCTGCTCATTATTTTCCCCGTGCAAGTGAAAAGATTTACATTTCTGCGGATGGTATTGCTAATTGGCTATTATACATCACATTTTACGGCCGGTCTTTTATTGTGCTTACTTCTTTTTGCAGTGGAAAGATTCATTGAACAGCTTTAACTTTGTTCGCAAGTTCTATGAAAGCGTGTTTAGCCCCCAATCTGATCGCGTGCTAGGAGGGCATTTATCGTGGATGGTAGACGCAGTCCTTGTAACCGTTTATTTTATCTCATTTCGGCATTAAAAAAAAAAAACATATTACAACAATTATCAACGTGTATTATTATTATCATTAGCGACAGATTTTTGCCTCTTTCAAACTTTGTACATGTACAGATGTTATATTGTTGATCATTTTTATAGTTATACATACATAGTTATTTTATTTTTAAGTCCTATAGGATTTATGTAACGCAACGCTTCAATCAAATTGAATTATGTATAAACCATTCCTTATTTGTTTGCTTTCGCAGTTAGCCATCATTTTAAATGAGACAAATCAACACCGTCTTCAAAAACAGGTCTGAGTCGTAAAAACCTATGCTCTCCGATTAGGGAGAGATACCTTAAAATGGGTAATATTTGTGCAATTTTCAAGTCGGGGTTTCTCCCACCCAATGAATCAGGCCTGTGTGAAGTGAGCGTTGGATAAATTTAATTTAATATCATTACGACATTACGTTAAATTGTGACAATTCAAGTCAGATTTGATTAAGCGATGTTGTCAATTATGTCATTTGGATGTGAATACACACACTTTGTGATATAAAAAAAAATTGCAACATCGCCTGATTCTGATTAACCTTAAAATCCAGAATGAAATGGCATTCATTGTCAAAATTTAGTTGCATACATAAACACCACATTCTCACTTTCATGGTGCCCTGCGATAACACATAAATGAAAAATGGCTTATAAATAAGTACTAACAATGTTAATATTATGAAGAGTTAGATGTGTGCTTCGCGGTGACTGCGAATGTCTTGTCCGAAACGGATGCGAAGAAGCCTTTCGTATTGTTTTGTTGTTATTATTATTATTATACATTATGTGTATATATAGTGAAATTTTGTATTATAATATATAAATGGCTGAACTATTTTTTAAGAAAATAAATTATGTATAATATTTTTGTGTCTTTAAAACAAATCACCTTACCTTAGTAACTTTTTGAACACACCCCGTATAAAACACTTCGGTACGCGGAGGATTTTAAAAATCAAGCAAAGGTAAGTGATAATCTTTTTTATAACTGTAATTAGCGTAGAGTATAAAGAATTAATTAATGAGATTGTCGATTGAACCATTTATCGTTATCAGTTTGAAGTTTTCGTTAATTTGTCTTGCTTATCTGTGGGCAATAGTGTACCCGGCTCGTGGCGGATTTGGTACGCGCGCCAAGTAAGTCACGAGCCAAGAGCGTCCGAAAGTATCTGTGTGTGTGGTGGTATCCTAACGTGATGGTCAATTTTTTTTTTTTTTTGTAGTCAGAATGTAGAAAAGAAAATCCAAAGTTTTCTCAAACGATTCTTTTTTTTGTTTTAAATCAAATCAAATCAAACGTCAAAACTCGTTGCAGTCGATGGCCTTTTGTTTTTCCGAGCATCTGAGGATTATGCCTTTTTGGCCCCTGTGACACCTTGCTGCCACTTTTACTGCAGTTACGTTACTCTTCTGGTTGCTTACGGTATCTGGTGGTAAGTCGCGCGGTGATTCCAACAGCTGTCCCGAAGCTAGACTTTGAAGGAGATGGGGATGGGTTAGATGGTGCAATACAGGCGCCAGGGAACAACCCCCACTGGTGAATGCACTATGGAATCGGTTCCTAAAGTCCCTCAGTGTGCGTTGATAAGCAAAAAATCATAAACTGTGCATAGCTTCCGCATTTTGGGGAAGTAATTCATAAGATATACTTAAACTCTCACTGATTATACGTTATTGTATTACTCTATCAGTTGTTCGTTGACGTTTTCTCACCGGCGGTTGCCAAAATAATGCGTTAGCAGTCAGCGCCACACTCGAGGAGACGTCGAACTACTGCTCCTCCACCGTTCGTGAAAGTGTCGGTGACCTTCAATGCAGGAACGCCGATCAGCCAGACGGTGGCGTCTCCACTGGAAAAAGAGACAGCCAAAATGCGAGATTCGCTTTACTCGCAACGGTTCCCAGGGTATTCTAGAGTTTGCGCAAAGGCACCGTTACGTTTAAAGCGCATCGCTACAAATTAGAAAAAATAGTAAATATTTCAAAACGGTAGGAAAATGCACAAAATTTGGATAAATCTTCTTCTGTTGAATTTTCTATTTTGTAACGATTGCATTTATTAAATGCTATTCTATGAATGTTCTACCCTTCGACGAAACGGATTCTGTTCCAAAGTAACAAAGAAAGCATATTTAACCGTCCAGGTCCACGCTTAACAATCCTGCCACATACCTCCTTGGATTCTACGATCGTATAAACCCCTTCGCGATGATGCGTACAAAACACCTCAACAGACTCGTAGAGCTTTATTCATTCCAGTTGAATTTTGTAACACAGTTTTACACCAGTTTCCACGTGTGTGCGTTCTCGGGTCGGACGGTAAAGTAAAAATGTGGACAAGATGGTTGCCGGATTCCGCTTTCTTGGCGGGCCAATCGAAAAACAGAACGCGGAGGAACGTGGTTACATTAGACCAATGAAGAGCTTTGATTTCAAACGACGCACGGACGTCACTCCCAGAAAATGTTGCGCCGGTTTAATAAACAACACACATGCAACACGTGGTTGCCGAAATGTACATAACCACAGATTAATCCGTAATAATTTGTTGCAATTTATTGCGCAGTGACAGAGAAGTATCCATTCAATCGATGAACAATAACTGTAGTAGTCTATCTCTCTCACTTTGTACATGATTTTATACAATTTTATATCAAATCTTGCATGGCGTTATATGAGCTTTAGACGCTTTTTGTTTTCCTTCTTTTGACAAATATATGTATGCATGCGTAATCTTTTGTTTCGCTATAGAATTAACTGAGGATTATGCCTTTGAAAGGTTTTTCTTTTTCCTTCATTTGCCACATATACGCGTGATCGTTGTCCTCGTTTGATTTTGACCTTGATTCCCTTTTCTTTCGATGCAGGAAAAAATTCAAAGTTTTCTTACAGTATGCGATGGATCGTATTTTGTCGTTTTTGTTTTCTCTTTTCTTTTATGGGATTAAGTGTCAAAACTCGATGTGTATTCGATCGTTTTTTGTTTTTTTTTCCAACAACCGTATATGAGTATTTTTTTTCGTTGTTTTGACAAATATAGGCACAATTGTTATTTTTTGTTTGTTTTTGACTGATTCCTTTTCCTTTCGGTGTGGGAAAAAAATCGAAAAGTTTCTCATAGTGTGCGATCTATCGCAATTTGTTTTCTTCATTCTTTTCTTTTATGGAATCAAACGTCAAAATTCGTTGTGCAGTCGATCGTATTTTGTTTCTCCGAGTAACTGTGTTGTTTAGACATTTTTTCCTTTTTTTTTGATAAATACATGTACGTATAATCGTTTTTTTTTCGTTTCCATTTCTTTTGATGTAGGAGGAATTAAATCAAAGTTTCCTTGTGGGCGATCGATCGCATTTGTTTTTCTTTATTTTTCCATTTTATTGAATTAAACGCGATGTGCAGTCGATCGTCTTTTGGTCTTTTTTTCCAGCAACTGATGATAACCTCGTTTACGAATTTTCCTTCTTCTTTCGACAAATAACAATCACATAATCGTTTTTTTCTTTGGTTTTTGACTTTGGTTCCCTCTCCTTTCGATGTAGGAAAAATTTTAAAGTCGCATTTTGTTTTCTTCCCTTTTTGTTCTTTTATGGAATCATTGAACGTCAAAACTCGTTGCGCAGTCGACCGTCTTTTGTTTTTCCGAGCAACTGAAGACTATGCCGTTTAGACATTTTTATCCTTTTCTCGACAAACATACGCATAGTCGCCGTTTCTTTCTTTTTTGGTTCCCATTCCTTTCGATGTAGAAAGAAAAACACAAAAGTATTCTTTTATTGTGTGATCGATCGATGGATTTCCTTTTCTGTTTCGTTTTTATTTTTGGCGAATCGAAACGTCAAGATTCGTTGTGAAATCGATCGTCTTTCGTTTTCCTTTCCTGTTCTGACAATTGAATGTCCCTTTCGATATTTCTTAAGTTGGAAACATTTCGAAGAAAGAATTACCTTCGACTTTGACAGTAGATTTTAGTAATCACGTAATAAGCTCTCATAGAGGTTAAGTAACTGAAGGAGTAACAAGCAATCACAAACAATCACGTAATAAGCTGCTCTCATGGAGGTTAAGTAACTGAAGGAGTAACAAGCAAGCAGAAAACGAGTCGAGTTGCGGACGCGCACTCCCCTCTCTTGTATGGCAAAAATAAAGAGCACCAGAGAACACAATTCTCACAACTCTACACTTCGTTCGTTTTGCCATTCTAAAGGCCTTTAAACTTGCGCGTAACAAAGTGCGCCGTACACTGCGTTTGTTTTGCCATACTAAAGGCTCGCGATCGGACTAGTTTTCTGTAATACACGTTATAATGTAATCAGTGAGGGTGAGTGAGACATGTTTATCGCAGTAGATATTGCGTAAGAGAAAGAGGGAGAGAATCAAACATATTTTCTATTTTATTGATCCGATACTCTTAAAATTAGAAAATTTTAGTTGAGTTATTTAAGGTTAGTTTTCTTATACTATACTATCGATTTCATTTGGTTTTTTTTTATCTCCCATACGATCGATCTTATCTTTTCTTTCTTGTCTACCACACGGTCGATCTTATTTTGTTTTCTTTTATCGAATTAAACGTCAAAATTAGTTGTTAACCCCCATATTCGTTTTTACTTGTTTCTTGTTCATGCAATAAATTGAAGATTAGGCCATTTTTCTTCATAGTTTGTCGATTTGTTCGATTCGTCAACTCCAAGCAGCATTCTTGTCATAATATATATACAGGGTGTTTGGTAATTGCCTGGACAAATTAAAACTGTAGATTCGGTTTACCAAATGAAGTATAATAGTCCTAGTCCACATAATGTCCGTTCTGCCCATTTTTTAAATATTTTGAAAAGTACTCTATATAGTGTCCCCAATATGCTGTGTAAAGGTGTCCAGCCAATTATACAACATCCTGTATAACAGTCGGATTTAATCGCGCCGGCTTTGAAATTTAAAAAGGCGATGATTTATCATCGGAATATATTTAATCAATAAGTTTCTTTTAACGAACCAACACGTTTTAATTTAATTTAAATTTTGACATTACGTTTCGATCCACATATTTTATTGTAACGTGTTAATGAATGACATGATGTATACACACGTACATAAATGCTATTACGAAGCAATGTAACTAATTAAAACATAAACAACGCATTAGAGCGTGAAATACCGGCGAGTTGTATTTCACGTGTTATTCGGCAGTTAATAATATTTTTCCGGGGTCAGTCCCCCCCTTGTTTCTCGATAATGACACCGACTGCACTTTCCCGATATTATTTTCCCCCCTGTTTTCGACGTGAGTGAATATTTGAGGTACCAGCGCAACATTACCTAACCAACATTATTATTAAACGTGTAAAAATAATTCTGCTCATCTTCGCCGCTCCTTAATATTTTTAATACCGAACTTTCTATTCCATAACCTGGGGATATTTTTCGCAGCTCTTCTGCTAATTAACATTTTAAAAGTTTGCCGTGAGGGGCGGTGGCGGCGCGCGCGCGCCGGGGGAGCTTCATTATTCGCCCAACTTATTTCTATAAGCTCGGGCGCATTCATGTCAACAAATATCGGAATAAAATTGAATTTTAAGCCGGCCTGAAAGTGTAAAGCTTATTTAGGTGCTTGACTCTCTTAATCCGGGTATAATTACTGGAGAATACTCATTTAGATCCGGTGATTTTTCTTTTACCTTAGAAATCAATTATTGTGTAATCTATGATTGATTGATTATTTAGATTTTAATTGAATCTACTGCAAATTGTTTTGAATTATCTAAAGAAAAATCTAACATAATAAAATGCAACTTGATGATTTTCCAGCAACAACGTTTTAATTTATTGTTTATAAACACCTATTAAGGGTTGTCCTTTAATCGAGTATTATAAATTCCTGTCTGAAAATTCGCTGAAAGCCATCCCCCGCCTCCCATTCATAATTAATTTCATCGCATGTGCCCCGGGTGTAAAATAAGTAGGTGTAGATAAAATTTAGGCAATATAAGTAAATAATGCGACGGTGACAGGCCTAAAAGCCCCTAAGTGGCTGCATGTAGGTAGCAGGTGCTGCCAGTGTGTAGCGGTGGTTGCAGCTGTTTTCAACCTTTAATTGACTATTTGACCGCGCCCGGCACGCTAGATGGTACTGCACGCAACATGCTATCAGTCTGTGCCAGGGGATTTCATTAATTGAGATATCTTCTTTCACATAATCCCCGATTTAGTTTCACTCCACGCTTTTCTATTATCCATTATCCATTACATTATCCATTATCGTATCGCTTAAGAATCCGCCTTTTCTACGGCCAACTAAATAAATAATGCAACAAATAAAATAAAAAATATATATATATAAAGGGCAGCTATATATTTAAAGACCGGACCACCGAAGTGAACGAGTCTAACTTTTTAAACCCCCTTTAAGTTAATTACTAAGCAGTCGGTTTTAAACATTACGTTATTAACATGCTGTAAGCGTATTATTAATTACAGAGGAGTAAAGCCGCGCTGATGTTATAATTATAAAGCAACATTACAGAGATGGTTAATTAATTTACGCAAAAATAGTTAATGGGTAAAAATCGTGCGATAATTAATATTGCATAATACGGTTGAACCAGAAGAAGCGAGCATATCTTTCGCCATTCCTATTTAATTAAATATAACTTGAAGGATTATAAATGTGGCGTCTAGTAAATTTCAGAAGCAATTAATATTCAGTGAGCGGGAGGAGTATTTCGTCATTAGTCAGACTGTTTTCGTGATTACCACCTGGAAACCGCATCTACTACTATTTTAAGATAAATGGCTATCGTCCCGGTAAAGTCTCCATAGATCTTCATTTTCCAATAGAAGTCGGACGAGAGGAGCGCCCCCAAACTAAAAGCAAAAAGCAACCACCTCGAAACCACTCACTAACTATATTCTTGTATTATTTCTAAGCTGCATTGCATCCATCAACTTTTTCTTCTTCTTCTTCTTCTTGGTCTTCCTTCGATCACCCACGTTACTGCATGCAGCACGACGAAAACCAAGAAAAAAAAATCATTTCTCCTTGTTTTGCAACGGAACTGAAATTTCGACGAAATTCTTTGATTTTATATACGTCTTTGTGTTTTCGCCCTGAATTCGCTGAAAACTTTGCTGCCGCCGCCGCCTGCACAAAACAATAATGCTCTTTGCGCTTTGGCCCCTTTGTGAGAGAGAAAACTTCTCTCTACGTACAAATTTAATTCGTTTTACTTGAAATTTGCTTGTAATAACACGAATTCGTAAAGTTAATTAAAACGCTCAAAATTGTGAATTAAATAATAACCGGATTCCGCCTTGGACGACCTTTATAAATACACTTCTCTCGGCTTAATGAAATATGTATCTAAGGGTCGTCGCCCACTTGCATCTAAATTCAAGGTATTCAACAATACCGTGTGTTGTTTATAAAAGCCGTATTATTGTTATTTTCCGAACGTCATTAACGTAGATAACAGTTTAAGAATGAAACGACATGTTGATGTAGTATGAAATGTGTTTAGATCGTCGCTTAGACATGTTTAAAAAAATCCAAAAAAAAAAAAAAAATCGTGACGGGAATATTGTTATGGTAAGTACACTCCGGCGCCTCCGCCAAAACTAGAGAGAAATACACTTTTATCTCTGAAATGCAGCTATGGATAGCTAGAAGGCGGAATCTATAGGACTATAATTGTACCGAGGAAGTAATCATGCATCTTGGATGCGTGGTAAGTCATTTTGAAAATGTTTTTGTATCGAACGCGCCGAGCAGAACTCTTATGAATCACACACACAACTGTAATTGCAAATTGTTTCTTTGTTTTTGTAATTCACGCAAGCGCAATTTGTTTTGTTACAAACATCAAGAGACATTTTTAAATTAATTATATTAAGCCTTTAGGTGTCACGTTACGGAAAAAAAAATAGAGAGGAAAACGCAGGATTATTTATGAGGTGCAACTATGCATAGCCATAGTCAGAAGGCGGAGCCCAAGGGCTATAATTGTACCGAGGAAGTAATCATGCATTCTCTCCTGAGGTATCTGCATACTATACATACTATTTTATTCACGACCGGGATTAGAAACAAACGCCAGAAGAATCCAAACTTGTAGGAAAAGAAAACTGTAATAAGTACGAATGTCGCTTTCGACGATTCGATTATAAATGCCATACTATTGATTCTGCCGTTATTTTCGGAACGACTCTGACATGAACAGCAGTTTAAAAATGAAATGGCATGTTGATAAAGTATGAAATGTGTTTAGGTTATCGTTTAAACTTATTTCAAAAATTTCAAAAAAGAATTTGGTCACGTGAAATATTGTTACGGTAATCATAGTCCGGCGCCTCCACCAAATATTTAACAAAGTCAAACAATGAAAGCGTTTGATTTATAAAGCCTAATCGCCACTTGATTGATGTTACAGCCTGTGTGATATTTATTCTGACGTACTATCTCATCATGCCGTAGATTGGAGTATTAGTTAGGTATCATTGATTTGGCGTGAGAATCAGGTGCGGGATTATTTACGATGGTAGGGTGTGTACTGTGCCATGGAAGTCATGTTTCACTTGTCGAGTATAGCGTTACAATTACAAGTCACTCGCAATCATAACCTCAATTACACGATTTCTTTTGCAAGTAGTCTTATCGCGTTGCAAAAACTTTCTCGTGAGAAAAAGGACCTAAAAAATATTTGGATTAAATAAACTTCAAACAAATAATTAAACGTTCGATACTTCTAGTCGAATTCACTAATATAAATAATAGTATTGTTCCACAGACTACATTTTGGGAACCACTGCTTTGAAGTATTAAGTTTGAAAGGTTTTTCCAACGGAAATGAAAAAAATGTTTTCTTCGCTCTTAATTTTTTATTTATTTTATTAACTTACAACTTTTATAACAGATACTCGATGTGACTTTCTTTTTATACGCTTTAGTCGCATGATTGATGAACGACTCACGTAAGACGCCGGGAAATGATTTGCACTGTTCTGATTTTTTTTACTCAAACATGTATCTATAAAAAAACATATTTCATTCCGCGATTTAGTAAGGAGTTTGCTGCTGATGCATATTTGTTTGTTTAAATAAATTGAATTTAATCTTAGGGCCTAAAATTATTTTATTTTGACAAATTATCAACACTGTACGGGGTTGATGTACAGGTATGGTCAATAGATGTCGCTAGCATTAGCAAACAAAAAATGAAATTGACTAAAATCGTCTAAAATAAAAATTGAAAAGGTTGGTGCTTGTTCAAAAATTAACTACTATCAGACATAACCCCAATAAAATACTTGTCATGGTGTACGTGTTTATGTCAATGATGAGAACTACCGTTTCACTGTCCATACCAACGAGTATGGGCTGCAATAACATTTATCAAGGTGCACTACTAAAGAAACATTGAATTTCTGTACCCCGATTAAAAAAAAAAAATTGGTGTTGTCTCTGTAAGTACTGAAATTATTTCCATAATAATTATTCTAGTTTTTAAACACACTCGAATAGCAGAATGTACTTTCTGAAATAACATTACAGCAAGAGCCAAATAGTTATTATTCCATAGCACGATGCTATGTTATTGTTACGCCAATTTTCGATTTAGGGGCATACATACTTAGAGTTAAGCGTAATAAAAATGTATTTATTATAAATATTGAATTAACTTACATGATTTTGGAACTTTGACACTAGGGGAGGTTTTTATTTAGGAGTTTTATCACTACCGGTTGCTTTTCCGCAAAGTGCGTTCAAGTACTTAAAGACAATATGACGTGTAACTTTTTATGGAGCACACAAACTGATGCAATCTTTGCTGCATTTTGATTCGCACAGCCGAGGTTAGTTTTTGCACACGTTACAATAATTTCCGCGCTTGCATTAAATACAAGTCTCCGTTTATTCCGGGTCATTACATATTTTATTTACAAAAAATTCTCAGGTAATGACTTGTATTCGCTACAGTATTAATCATTCACGATCTTTTGGCATTTTATTCGGCCATGTTTTCTTTTCGTTGGGGTACGTGCGTGTAATTCGATAAAAGTCAAAGTTCGACGTCAAAAATTTTCAAGTTTCCTATTTTGTAATAATGACTGTGTTAATGATTTGGAAGAATACTTATCTTGGTCGGTAATGATGAGGTTAAAGAAATTTAAATCATTCATAACGTTTACTATGGGAGTTCCGGTTTTCAGAAACAATAACCATGAAACACTAACCCAATTTTCTGACGTCTGTGACAAAAATGTCACCCTAACAGTGCCTGCTCTGCCTGGCAAAAGATCTTGAACGGAAAATAAGTGTCTCCAGAAAAGTAATCGATCGATCTTATTTTCACAATAATTATTCTTGTTCGAATAAAGTCGGTTTACTTGCAGGTGTGTTCTGAAACAACATTACAGCAAAAACGCCGAATCGCTGTTATTCCAGAATGCAGGGAGATGGTGTTTAAAATTTTGTTGCTTTGTTTGGAACGTTCACGTTGTAAATAACCAGGAGCAGAGCCCCCTATTCAAATTACATCAAGGGTGTGCTTTTATTTAATATTTTAAGTACAATCAGACAGTCTGTCTTTACCCAAAATATTACTGATTATACAAAATTAATATGCATTAATATTTTAATTTGTTATCATCTTGTAGAATTGAGAGGTAAGTGTCAATGGCCTAAGAATCCTCAAAAGTGATTACAAAAACTTGCACAATTGGACAACATAACCTCAAATAAATGTTTAACTGAAACCCTATACGTATCCCTTTAATTAAATAACAGCAATACGTTTCTGTAAGACAATTATTAGAAATTTTCCGGAAACTAATTCGATTGAGTTTTTTTTTAGTTAATTCGACTTTCTAACTGTGTTTCTAAAGATAAATTAGCTTTGATAAAGCGCCTCCGAGCGGAAGGAAAAGTACGTAAATTACATAAAAACTTTTCTTTTCAGAATAAAAGAGCCGGATCAAAGTCTGAAGCTATTTTATTCGCAAATCAGGTGGACTCTGTTGATTGCGTATTCCTAATTAACTTAGGGAGGGTGGGGATTAAGGAGGGGGTTTTCGAGAGCACCTTTCATTTATCGACTAATTTGAGCCAACATATTCTTTAAATATTTATCTAAGCGGGTGTTTAATGAAATCGATGATGGAGGAGGAAGGCGCCCCGAGTCGCGTCGTGAATAGAGTCCTTATTGAATTACGGGGATTAATTCTTCAAAGTTCGGGAAAGGCTTCCGGAGTTGAGGCCTCCTCCTCCTCCCCCCTCCCCCTCCAACAAAAGGAGTGATTTGTTTATTTGTTGAAGTAACACATGTGTCATTTCCAGTTCGTATGATAAATTACAGTATATGATGAAGTGTAGGTTAAAGGTCGCCCGGGGACAAAGACCGTTGCGGGTGTTGATGAAGGTTGTCACTTGTCAACAAGTCAACTCAGGGTAGACCAACATTGCTACGAATTTAAATTATAAGAATTACAATCCCAGATGGAAAATTTCGTGTGTAATTTTTATGCTGCCCTGCTTCCGACGTTACGAAAGGTAATTAAAATTTATTTCTTTCCCGTCCGTCTCGCAGTAAAATTAAATCTCCAAAAAAACTAATTAATATTTTCTCAGATGTACCTACGAAATATCTGATTTTCAATTCTTTGAAAAAAATAAATAAATAAATTGAAATAATTATTTTTTTATGTTATAATCAAAAGAATTTTGGGGGCTAGAATTTATTCATTATATTTTTCAGTTCTGTAAGGCGTTAATTTAGATTTGTAATTCAGTGCCCCTGCGTTTTATTAATAAAAGATTTCGATGTGAAATTTATGTTTAAGTCGTCGTGCTGTAAAAGAGAGGACGGCGGGGAAAAACTGAAAGCCATGTTGAGAGCTTGCGCCGGATTTATAGTAGAACAAAAATTGAATTATTGCTGTAGACAAACTATAAATCCGACATACCAGAATTTTCTAAAAGCAGTTCATAGTTATGGCTTTGCTCAAGATTTGTATTACCCGGTTTCATTTTACAGAAACAATTTTTCAATTATCTTTTATTTTAATTGCTTGGCTACGACGAAAGTTCTTCTTTATTTTATTTTAAGCGAACACTATCGCTACTGAGATTTTTCTCAAATGTCTGTCTGTTTGCATTTCGTTTTACTATTATTTTTCTTACTTAGAGTAATTCAGGTTGTTTAAAGATATTCTGACGACGTGGTTTTGTTGGCAGTAAAAAATGTGAGGTGAGTGGAAACTTTAAAGAGATCCATGAAGCTGTAGGGGTGAGTTGGGAATCAATAAAGAAGGAGGCTTCAGAGTAGGCAACCCATTAATCAGGTCGCGTTTTCATAACCGCCGAATCGCATCAGAAGCACGGCAGTAGAATGGGTTGCCTACTTTCAATTCTTAAGGCGTAAAAATTTTAAACAGGCATCATGTTGGGGGGGTTCATTTAAAAGGCAACAAGTCAAATCCTAACCATTCAAGTTATTCAGATTCTTTTTTAATATTTATTTTGGATTTGGCTACTAAACTAAATTTTGTATCTATGACGAGTAACTAAGTTTTTTTTTTAAGTTAATTTCAATCTATTTGTTACTGTAATAAAACGAAAGCGATGAGAACGACGAGGTCTTAGAAGGAAGAAGAGACAAAAATGGCGCTTTGGAAATTCAGGGACCGCCACTGGGCCTGAATTCTTGTTTTCATTTAATTACAGAAAAAAGAGAAAATGTAGTACATACAAGCGACCCTCTTCGCATTCCAGGGTACGGCTACATTAATTTTACGGCGTGGTGCGGTATTGTGGAATCTTTTATCTTCCCCTCATACATAAACGACATCGGTCAAACAAGTTAGCGCCGAGAATGCTTCGCTGAACTGATTTATTCCCTTCGTAAAAATTTTCCCTCGTCCTGTTGTAAGGCAGAAGAACTTAGGAGGGCGTTAAACAAGCGCAAGGTTAAAAGAAAGAGGAAGAATTAAATGTTATTTCCGCGTTCCCTCTATTGCCCCTGCCCTGGTGGTATTATTTTTATTTTTTTTTAAACAAGCCTCCTTCCTTCCCCCTTCTAAATTAAATTAAATAACTTACAACGTATTTCATAAAACAATTAATTCGTATCTACAAGCACATAAGTATTGATCTCATAGTTGTAATAATACATGAAAGCACAAATAATGTTTATCGTAGTAATGTATTTCTCGTTAAAACCAAAGTGGATTACATATTCCGGGGGCAAGCAAGGCTACATTCAAATAGGTAATCGAATGAGAAGATACTTTGCTAAGTATAATTCTCTAAGGACCGACCGCATGAGTGAGGGTCACTTTAAACGAAATCCTCTGAAATTGAAGCTATCTTTTATAGATTGGATATTGACCAGAGAATCAATCCCCTGCTTAAATGGATGTGTGGTGAGTCATTTTGAAAATGTTTTTGTATCGAACGCGCCGAGCAGAATTCTTATGTTTCACACGCACAACCGTAATTACAAAATTGTTTCTTTGTTTTTGTAATTCACGCAAGCGCAATTTGATTTGTTACAAACACCAAGATACATTTTTAAATTAATTATATTAACCCTTTAGGTGTCACGTTACAGAAACAAAATAGAGAGGAAAAACGCAGGATTATTTATGAGTTGCAACAATGCATAGCCATAGTCAGAAGGCGGAGCCCGAGGGCTATAATTGTACCGAGGAAGTAATCATGCATTCTCTCCTGAGGTATCTGCATACTATACATACTATTTTATTCACGACCGGGATTAGAAACGAACGCCAGAAGAATCCAAACTTGTAGGAAAAAAAAATTGTAAAAAGTATGAAAGTCACTTTCGACGATGCGATTATAAATGCCATACTATTGATTCAGCTGTTATTTTCTGAACGACTCTGACGTAAATAGCAGTTTAAAAATGAAATGGCATGTTGATAAAGTATGAAATGTGTTTACGTTATCGTTTAAACTTATTTCAAAAATTTCAAGAAAAAATTTGGTTACCTGAAATATTGTTACGGTAATCATAATCCGGCGCCTCCACCAAATATTTAACAAAGTCAAACAATGAAAGCGTTTGATTTAAAAAGCCTAATCGCCACTTGATTGATGTTAAAGTCTGTGTGATATTTATTCTGACGTAGTATTTCATCATGCCCTTGATTCGAGTATTAGTTAGGTATCATTGATTTGGCGTGAGAATCAGCCGCGGGATTATTTACGGTGTTAGGGTGTTTACTGTGCTTATGGAAGTCATGTTTCACTTGTCGAGTATAGTGTTATAATTACAAGTCACTCGCAGTCATAACCTCAATTACACGATTTCCTTTGCAAGTAGTCTTATCGCTTTGCGAAAATTTTCTCGTGAAAAAAGGACTTAAAAAAAATTGGATTAAATAAACTTCAAACAAATAATTAAACGTTCGATACTTCTAGTCGTATTCATTAGTATTATAATAAATAATAGTATTATTCCACTGATTACATTTTGGGAACCACTGCTCTGAAGTATTAAGTTTGAAAAGTATTTCCAATGGAAATCAAAAAAATTTTCGACAAACAATTTCATGTTTTTAATTTTTTACTACGTAGAAATGGATTCTTGAAGATTAACTTACGGCTTTTATAACAGATACTCGATGTGATTTTTTTGTTATGCCCTTTAGTCGGTCGCATGATTGGTGAATGACTCACGTTAGCCGCCAAGCAACGATTTGCACCGTTTTGATTACTTTTTTGCTCAAACCCGTAGCTAAGAAAAAAAAACTTCATTCCGCGATCTAGAAATGAGCTTATTGGCTAGTGCGTAAGCTCGGGAGATAATAATATTAAAATTTCGGGTGTAAATGAGATGCATGTGCTTGTAAAACAATTAGCATGTGTTTGTAAAACAATTGAATCGATGAGTGCATAATCGTGTTCAGTTCAAATTCACTGTGTTCAGAAAACTACAAAAAACTTTCTCTAGTTTTTTTTATTTTAAGTGAATTGGCTTCAGTAGGCTTCAAATATCCGCATCTGAAAGAATTTTCAGCCAATAGTTCACTTAAAATAAAAATCTAGAAATTTTCTTGTTGGTTTCTCAACATTGTAAATTTGGACTGAACACGATTATGCACTCATCGATTCAATTAGATTCAATTAGACAGTTTTAGTTAATTAGACTTTGTAAAGGATCCAACATTCTGTACGCAGAGTTGCAAAGTTGTACAAAAAATTAATTGTTGCGATTAAATATTTTGATGAATCATAGCGCTTATAAGGTTAGGGTCAAGCAGTTCTTCGAATTTTTTGCAGGTGGCACGCGAGAAGCTACTGAAAGATTGAGATCGAGCGTACAAAAGCCGCAATATTACCCCTAATTATGCGCACAATTAAGGATTTTTGTGCATAGCAAATGCAACATCCGATGTCCCCCCTCTGGATACAAATCAGGGAGGAGAAAAGTGCATAAATGTTCTAGTAGCGGGCGAGAAATCGAGAAGTCGTTTGACTGCAGTTGTTTAATTAGCAGAGTTACGATTTAAGTCCACTTCGAATGTTACTGTATTCCACCCCCCACCTTCGCATGTTCAAACGCGTGGAGCGCCTACTCTATTTATAGGAATTATCACTCGCATTACATTTCTGTACATTCTAAGCTGTAAATTTACGTACTAAATCTGAAATCACAATTCCGCTAATTAGTGATCGTTCCTCGTTGAAGAAATATTTTTTAATTAATTTTTTCCATCAGACAGTTTCCTCTGTTTGAAATTAATTTCGCAAATGAAGTGACTACACTTCACGGGTGTTTTTTTTTTAATCGTGCGGAATTTTCCCTTTTTATTAATTTAATTTAAATTCTGTGTTTCAAGAAAGTCATCGTTGGTGAGTTGAAAGAATTTTGCGCGTAAAGAAAAGCTATATTCTAACACAGGCTTTTTTTTATTTTGTACTAACACAGGCTTTTTTTTATTTTGTACTGAATATTCGCCTTTCTCTTCAAGTCAGTTTTTTTTTGTATTTAACGCCATAATTTCTGTGGTATTTATTTATTTTTGTAGTCTTGAATTTTTGATTATTATTGTACATTTTTTTAGTTAATTTTTCAAAATTACTTTCGGTCTTAATTGACAAGAAAATTGTTCTTATTAAAATTATTATTTTTTTTCATGTAATTATACTGCGAACTAAATTTCACGTTTTGTTAATATATTATACAAATTTCTGAGTTGTAATTTGAATTTCACGTTTTGTTTAATATATTTTTGTATTTAATTTTTTTTTTAATTGTATTATTCATTAAAATATATTTTTTAATATAGTTATATTTAAAAAAATGGGCATTTTTATTTGAGATATTCTCGCCAGTAAAATTTTCATTCTTTTGAAGTCCAAGCAGAGTAAAAATCAGAGAGAGAGAAAAGAGCGAAGCATTTTCGACAATTCGAGCAACCGTGGAAAATAAATTCCGTTCTTTTACCTAACCAGAAACGTTACCAACAAAGACAATCGAGATCCGACCTTGTACGGATTGTTTAAAAGAATTTGGGATAATTACTGTTGGGTTAGGTTGGTTTGTTGAACGCAGGTAATGAAACGGCGTTCACGCTAAAGAGTCGGTATAATGAAAGCTCCCTAGGGGGTATGTCATCACTTTTACTCCCTAGGGTAAAATGTTTTATTACCGTCAGGATTTCATGTCGTAGAACCTATTCTTATTTCGGACGTAAATATAATTATTTTTAAGCAAGGTGGTAAAAGTACTGACGGGTGTTGAAAAGGTGACAGTTAGGTACAAGAAAAAGGACTTTGTTTTTCGTGTCTCAATAATAGTGCCTTTGGTCATCAGTGCCATCAATCCTTTCAGCAGTTCGTAAAAAGTTTAAACTTCGAACTCCCTGTTTGTAGCCTGGTTTTCGAAAACAAAGTCAGAAATCGACTTCTACTTCGTATCCTGCGGATTGCTGAACGGAGTTTAATTGTAATTTCAGAATCGTTGCAATTGAAATTGGTTCACTACTTATCTCTTTCTCTGCTTAGTTAATTGTGCTTATTATAGTACTTCAAACAAAAATTAGGAATCTTCGAATGGATTTGAACAGCTGACTTATTATTATTATTATTAAAGGAAAGATTGCCACAATTTCATTACAAACAATTCTTGAACTGAAAAATGCGACAATTTTTAAATGACAAAAGCTTTTAACAATTTAAAATTAAATGCAGTAGATTGCGATAAAGAGAGAAAAAGGGAGGAAGAATTCTGTATACTTTTTAAAGCATTTTTATTTTTATTAGAAAAATTTTTGTGCAAATCGTTTTTGATTGCAGTGAGAACCTCGAGCAGCCTCTGGACAGCTGTTTCAGCCCTGCTTGGGGCTTCTTCAGCAGAGCATGGGGGACTTATTAGGAGCAAATCCCGCTTCAATTTGTCTATCCTACTGCAATGTCAGGTCAAAAAGCGATAGTAAGATGTCGCTATTTTATATGTTTATTTTTATTGTTTATACTGCAACAATTTTATTTTCTATAACTCATCCTAACCGACCGTAGGTATCTATTGGGTATACTATAATTAGGTTAAAGCTAGAAAACTGAAAGATAGAAAAAAATCGAATTTGGAAAATGTATGATCGCCAAAATTAAAACGCGTAAGGTTTCAATGTGTAACTTCCAAGCTTCACTTTATATTTCAACATTAATTTGTGTACAAAAAAAATCTGAATTCTTACAGTTTTATAATAAAAGCAAAACTGATCCAATTAGAGCTAATACTATGATTTTCGAACCGCAGAATCGAAGTTGACCCGGGGCGTTCCGTTTGGCCGCAAACAGAATGGTGCCGACACATACATTTATAACTTGCAGTAAAACAATGGATATGTCGAACTGAAATCTGCGGTCGATTTCCCCATTACAGTTATAAATTGCGGGAATAAAGTGATTTTTAACCGAAGAGCCGACGACACGAAAATATTATGTACAAAATCCGGGGAATTACGATCGTAAATTAGGTCGGGAAAGTGCGGGAGCCGGTTTCAATTTTCCATCGCATGTAAAACAAAATATTCGAGGCCACATTATAAAATATTATGAAATAAGCGAAACTAAATTTCAGGTTTTGTAACAATTAAAAGTAGTTACGTTTGCATGAAAAAATTTCCGGGGGAAACCCGGTACGTTTTGTTTGGAGAGCGATTTTGTTTGTTGCCTGCACTGACATGACAGCTGTTTCACAACAGTTACTCACATGCATTATCTTTTTATTATATTTGAACTAACGTATTCATTTACACAGAAATAACAAACATATTCGAGATTGTGTACCTTCAATAATTAAAGAATGATCTACTACGGAATCGTCCCGTCCAACCTATGCAAGGCTATCTGTTGCAGTGTTTGCCCGTAGAATTACTGTTTGCTCAAAGTATTTATTTTCCCCGTTCAACCAAAATACGTATTTCCATATGTTTGTATTCGTAAGTCTCTAAAACCTTGGATAAACATATGCGAAGTGTAGTTCCCAAAGTCGCGAGCTTAAAGTAGGAAATAATAGCAGCTGTGGCCGGACTGCGCCTCATTTTATAACGGACGCTAAAGTTTGTTGGTGGAACAATCCGGGGAACACTTGTTACGCTCACATTAGATTATGATAATAGGCTGCGTTAAATAAAACATCCAGTCTAATTCTAAAACACCCCCTCACCCTCGACCAAAAAAAAAAAAAAAACAGTTACCGATTAAATGCTCCATTGTTCTCGTCGCGCAATTTGTCGAGTAAATCAAAAAAGGTGCTTGAGGTGTTGTATAAAGAAGGCCGCCGGCAATGAACGCTGCAAAAATAGTATCATAAATCAAGAGGGTTCCTGAAAAAGCTGACAGGAGGAACAGTGAAACGTCAGACGTCAATATATTCTATAAAATCCGGAAGAAACTACATCATTGTGTCCCTCCCGCGCCCGCGAAAACCTAGCCACGTAAGAATCGTAGCCGTTTAGGTTATTGTTGGAATTTCCATAAATTTATTATCCTCCTGTGAACTGTATTAAAAGGTAATTTATTCGGGTGGGTTAAATCAATTTCCGAATCGTTTGGGAAGGGGCGGGTGGGTGTTCTCTTCAAATTTAATTTTATTGATTAATTCGGTACGATTTCTCGAAAACCTCCACTCATCGAGACGTTTCATCTGAAGCGTAATTAAAACTCGCGATTTGTTTTCGTGAATTTTTTACGACCCCTAAACGGCATCAGGACGCGAAACTGCCCCCCTCTCATGAGTAAA
This sequence comes from Prosopocoilus inquinatus, assembly GCA_036172665.1. Taxonomy (NCBI): domain Eukaryota; kingdom Metazoa; phylum Arthropoda; class Insecta; order Coleoptera; family Lucanidae; genus Prosopocoilus; species Prosopocoilus inquinatus. The sequence continues at coordinate 6,074,336 of CM069871.1, read as the reverse complement.
AATATCCAAGGAATCCGATGGTTGCATCTATTTCAGAATGCGAACGCGCGGAGACCCGGATTTCAGAAAAAGGCGTACATTTTCGGCTCTTTAAATAATCCACTGCTATCTCGGATCAAAAAAAAACGAATCGGCACCGAGAGGTTTCATTTGATATGCGGTGAAGAGTAAAGTGATCGATTCGAAGCAAATTCGCGATTTTCCACCTCCACTTATCGAGACGTTTCATCTGACATGCGACGAAGCGTAATTAAAACTCGCGATTTGTTTTCGTGATTTTTTTACGACCCCTAAATGGCATCAGGACGCAATTCTGCCATCCTTTCACGAGTAAAAATATCCAAGGAATCCGACGGTTGCATCTATTTCAGGGTACGAATGCGCGGAGACCCGGATTTCAGAAAAAGGCGTACATTTTCGGCTCTTTAAATAATCCACTGCTATCTCGGATAAAAAAAAAAACGAATCGGCACCGAGAGGTTTCATTTGATATGCGGTGAAGAGTAATCTGATCGATTCGAAACAAACTCGCGATTTTCCACCTCCACCCACCGAGACGTTTCATTTAATACGCGACGAAGCGTAAAACAAAAACTTGCGATTTGTTTTGGTGAATTTTTTACGACCCCTAAACGGCATCAGAACGCGAAACTGCCCCCCTCTCACGAGTAAAAATATTCAAGGATTTCGATGGTTGCATCTATTTCAGGATACGAACTCGCGGAGACGCAGATTTCAGAAAAAAGACGTGCATCTTCGGCTCTTTAAATAATCCACTGCTAACTCGGATCGAAAAAACGAATCGGCACCGAGACGTTTCATTTGATATCCGATGAAGCGTAATCTGATCAATTCGAAACAAACTTGCGATTTTCCACCTCCACTCGTCGAGACGTTTCATCTGATATGCGACGAAGCGTAATTACTGACGGATTCGAAACGAACTCGCGATTTGTCTTCCTGAATATTTTTCGATCCCTAAACGACGCCAGCACCCTCTTATGAGTAAAAATATCCAAGAAATCCGGTGGTTACAACGAATTCAGGATACTAAAGCGCGCAAATCCGAATTTCAAAAAAACTCGGCCTTTTAAATAATCCACTGGTCTTATACTATTATCCTGGATCGAAAAATCGAATCGGCATCGAGACTTCCGCGATTTTTTTCGACCCCTAAACGGCGTCAGAACGCGAAACTGCCATTCTCATAAGAGTAGAAAATTCCAGGGAATCTGATGGTTGCACCGAATTCAAGATTCGAATGCGCACGGATCCGGATTTCAAAAAAGAAACTGTACTGGGTGGTCAATGTCAACTGTCCTAAGTTGGCAATACTTAATTTAAAGTGGCGTGATTGAATAATTGCCTAACATGATCTATTCCATATCCGGTTTTAATCTGTCACATGACAGTTATGTTTTGATTATGCCGTTGTTAGAGCAATAAACAAGAGTGACAGCACAACGTCTGACAGTTCGGCGGAAATAATAAATATCTGAATCATGTTTGTAGACTATCAAACATGAAAACGTACTGATGTAGGGATTTTTTGTCGCCAACCCTGGACACTTGAGATTGACCACTTTACGACCCCTAAACGGCATCAGGACGCGACTCTGCGCCACCGTCTTATGAGTAAAAATATCCAAGGAATCCGTTGGTTGCACCTATTTCAGGATACCAACGCGCGGATACCCGGATTTTAGAAAAAAGACACATATATGTCTTTGGTCCTTTAAATAATTCACTGGCCTTATGCTGCTATCTTGCATCCAAAAATCGAATCGGCACGATTTTCCACCGCCACTCGTCGAGACCTCTCATACGCGACAATGCGAGTTTGACACGATCAATATCGCATACTGCACCGCCTTCTTGGATCGAAAAATCGAAGAGACACGATTACCGACCTCCACTCGTCGAGACCTTTCATCTCTTCGTTCTTGTTATAGATATTTATTCAACAAAATCAACTCTAAAAAAAAAGAAAATAACAGACATAGAACGCGACATCATGCTACCACTTTACTACCATTTACTACCCGAAGCTAGTCTCTGAAGGAGGTAGGTGTGATTTAAATCAAATAACAAAGGTCCCGGGGAGCAACCCCAGCTGTTTGAGCGCGCTATGAAACCGATTCCCAAGGTTCCAAAGCGTGCGCAGATAACCGAAAACTTCCAGATTTACTAATGCTCGCTGGTCCAAGATAGGGTTTGAGCGAAACACCGAAACGTACACACTTCCCTTACTTTGACTACAATGTACACCTCCCTTAAAGACATTAACGTCTCAAAAGTGAAAGTGCGGCCGAAAATGGATGCCGGAATCGACTCTCTGCAAGCCAATATGGCGAGCCAAACGGAAGGCAGGACGCGATGGGCGTGGTTGCATAAGACCAATGAATGACCTTGATTGCAAACGGCGTATCGACGTCACTTCCGGGAAGAAATGTTTGCTAAACTAAGCACGTGCAACACGTGGTTGCCGAAATGTAACTAGAGATTAACAATTATGCAACAAAAACGGGCGTTCTCCGCTTGATATGCCCGGGGCGTTCGCCCTCTTCCACCCACCTTTACTGTGGTGATGTGAAAAATGATTCGCATTTTAAAAACAATTTCTAAAAGCCAAAAGAAAAATTATCAAAGAAAAAAATTCAGCTTAAGTCATTTAAAAAAATTGTTATAGTTAAGTATAAAGTGCAACAAGTTGTTCTTGTCCACCAAGAGAACAAAAAAGGGCTGTAATGTTTTTACCTGTAACTTTAACTGTTACTGGTGGATCCCTTGAAGCGAAGTCGATTGTCACCTCTGGGTTCAAACGATGATAAAAGTAAGGGTTTGTCTTGGGTAATATTGCCCACTCAGTGGAGACGGCGTGGGATGACAAAAAAAGAATGTTTTGCACAGTAAGTGTCGCAGGCGTTACAATAATGCAAATTATGTAAAATGACGCATTAGATAATAAGAGTAAAAAACTTCACTGAATGTTTTATAAAAAATTGTACTTCTACTTTTTTTAATAACTAAAATAATAATAAAAATAAAACGAGCAAAAAAATGAACTGACCGGAGGATTAGCAACTCTGAGGAGAAACTATAATCCTTGAATAAAACAGTACATTTAAAAAAATGGCTCAAAACAAAACAAACCAAGCTCAAAACAGGGAATATGTATAAAACGGGGGTCCGACGTGTCGACCAACGTAATCGCACTGCATAAATTTGGCGCCCGACATGGGGCTAGTCGAATCACACGACATTATCACTGCAACATGTTCATTGAAATATTCTCGCACTCTATATGCCATTATATAAAATTATTTTTATAAAAAAGATGATTTTGCATTAAACAAAAATGAAAGAAGAAGTTATAAGCGATAAGTAAATCTAATCACTTCATAAAGTAACTAAGTAAGTAAACAGTATAGTGAGTAGCGAAAAATAGGCGTTGATAAACGGGGAATTCCCTGTTTCAGATGGAGTTGGGAGGTGGGTCGAATTTCGACGGAAATTTCGCCAACAGGAATCTCTGGCAATCCGAAACGCTGTTTAAAAAAATTATTCGTTTGAAAGGCAAATGTTTAATACGCAGGTGAAATGAAAAGTTGCAACAAATAAATTTTGTTACTTGCGTGAGCCCCAAACGTACGTATGTGAGTCTAAAAAATGTATTGTACAAGTCTTGATGGAGAGTAGTAGGAAATGTGCGTAGAATCCCTCCTAGCTCAAATGGAGATGAGAGTGGGTCGAACTTCAATGATATTTTTTTGTTTGCAAGGAAAGTACTTAAGCTGCATCTGTTTTGTTGTTTGTTAAGCGTGTTTGAATTCGTTGGACAATAAGTGCAAGTCTTCATTTCCATTTTTCACAAATGCAATCATGAGGGAGGTATTTTTATTCAGTCAAAGAAGTCAGAAGTCGACTGCTGTTGACCTTCATCCTTCATAAACGAAAATTGTTTTTCTAATACTCACGTCCCTCCCCCGTCCGGCGCACTAGTTTATTACGAAATGTTGCACACGAAGATGGAACAACAATTTTCTTGTTTGCTCGCGTAGAAAATATGTAGAGCAAACGCCCGTAATCCATCCATCCGGAGGGGTCGACTTCACTTCACTTGCGTATGAATTCCATAAAATTTTATTCGAGTCATCCTCAGCAACTCAAATCCAATTTCCGTGCGACAAATAAATTCCAGTGTTTTTTTTTTTCTTCCTTCTAATCTATTATCCCTTTGACGTAATACTTAAATTCGTTAAATATCATCCCTTCCAAAGTTCAGACGGTGAGAGGCAAGACGATGCGATGTGAAGCAGGTACCTAAGTAAGTTTAAATCGAAGTGAGTTTGGGAATTCTGTTTCCTCCGAAAAGTTATCCGGGGTTTAACTTGGAGCGGATGTACCTTTAAATTTTTAAAAAGCAGCACGCGACATTCCATTCAAGACTAATTAGCGAGCGTTTGGTGCTGACATTTGAATGTATTCTCATAGCACCTGGCTGAATACCCGAAATTAATTACAGTTCACGCGCTTCAGCAGGTCCCCCATCTATCTGTGATTGCATTACCTGATTCAAAATTAAATATGCTCTTTAACAAATACACTGAATTATTTATGCTCTCTGCCTTCGTCTCTCAACTCGGGACATAATACGTTTGCAGAATTTATTAACTGCAGTGTAGCATTCAGCTTGCTTTGTCATTTTATAAAGGAACTTACTAGATTTAATGATTTTTAAGAAATAGAATAGAAACAGTATAATTCTTATCCACCAAAAGAAAAAAAAAACAGAGACACAAAATAATAAAAGAAGAAAAAATAATTTTTAAAAAATCAATAAAAATAAAAAGGGAAAGCAAAAAGGAATGAATCGAGTGGCGTATCAGCAACCTTGAAGTACCAGCACAAAGAAAATGTAACCCTTGAATATTCTGTGTTATTCAAGGATTACAATTTCTCTGTGCTGAGACTTTCAAGGGTTGCTGTTAATTAAAAAAAAAATGTTCCGAATAAAATAAACCACTGCCCCAAAAATATGACAAATAAAACCGGCGTTCAACGTGACTACAAATCCTAACCACACTGCATAAATTTGGCGCCCAACGTGGGGGTTATCGAACCACACGACCCATTAACACTGTGCAACATGTTTACTAAAATACTGCCTCGTTTCACGTGCTATTAAACAAAATTCTTTTTTTAAAACTCGATTTTGTATTAAACAAAAATTATTTATGAAAGAAAAAGTTACGATAAATAAATCTGATAATAAAGTAACTAAAGAGTATGAAAAGTCGCGAGAAATATGCGTTGTTATACGCGGAAATCCCTAGCTCAGATGGAATTGGGTGGTGGGTCGAACCACGACGATAATTTATTATTTATGGACGCCAACAGGAATCCTTGTCAACCCGAAACGCTGTTTAAAAGAAAAATTATTCGTACAAAATGCAAACGTTTAATACGCAGATGAAAGGAAAAGTTGAATAATAAACTTTGTTACTTGTTAAAAACATGCGCGGGCCCCAACCTGTCAATCACGAGTTGGTTGGAGGCTGCTTATTACGAACGGACGTTCGTTGGTCCCTGACTAGTTACAGCTGATATCCATCGAAGGCGATCAGAAACAACTGACAGTTTACGAAATACGCACATATTTTATACTATGTGACGTCATGACGAAAAGTCGGCAAAATTTAATCTACCCCATACTTCACTCGATTGTCAAAAAATTGATGTCAGGATTTTCCAATCATAATTTTTTTTTAATCTATCTCGAATTAATTGATCGTGTTAACACTTACACAATGCTCGAGTTATTTATTTAAAAGTTTGCAGATATTTGCAAGTTGTCTTTACGATTGCAAGTTCAACGCCTTGGTTGTTGCGCATGCAGATCGTGAACAGTACTTAGCTTAACATTAAATAACTCGCATTACTTTCACCAAAAATACATTTAAATTACACAAATTAAAGGAAATTAAATTATCTGATACGATTTCGAAATTTTCGGTAATTGTTACGGTTCAAAATTTCGCTAAAATGCGTCGAATCGACTTTCAGGCACCGTTCGTCTCCTTACTGGATTTTATTTGAGTTTTTGGGAAGAATTTTGTAATTGGTCAACTTGGGTCACGTGACTTCCATTCATGCTTTAAACAAAAATACATTTAAATTACATAGATTAAAGGGAATTAAATTGGTTAATACTATTTCCAAATTTTCCGTAATTGTTACGGTTTAAAATTTCGTTAAAATGCGGCGAACCGACTTTAAGGCGCCGTTCGTCTCCTTACTGGATTTTATTTTGAGTTTTTGGGAAGAATTTTGTGATTGGTCAGCTTGGTTCACGTGGCTTCCTTTCATGCTCTGAAATCTGCGCAGGAACTTGTCGAATTGAGCCAGCAGTTTCGCTAATAGCATTAACTGCAGTTCGTTGTGTTATTAGCTCCGGGTGGGATGCTTTAGTGGCGTCTAAATGGAATTATAGATTCACTCCATGTTCTGAAAAAGGCACTCTATGCAAATCATTTGTGCTTTTCAAAGCCTGACGACTTCCGTTAATCAGGTATTTATGATCAGCGGTTTCTGTTGGCAAATTAGTCGGTAATGTTTGTTTTATTGTTCTTAATTAGGCTTCTGTGGTGGGCTTTTCCTGTTTGGATTACATCGAAGCCGAACCTGACGAATTAAGTGGTGACCTTGACTTTCTTGTACGTCAGGATGGATCGTCTTCGCGGATCATGCAGCGCTGCATACAGCGTTGCCGACCTGAGAGGCTGAGATATTTCGTACGTGGAGGAATTCCCCGTGGATGGCAGTATAACATGGTAACCTGATGGCTGGATGCAATTGGGAGATCGCCAGGTTAGAATTCAATTTATTTTGATCATCAGAATTAATTTCAGCACGTTGTTGATTGTTTCTAGTATTCCCTCTTTACGACACGTAGTCACATTTAAGTTAAAATCGATTTATCGGGTACGTAATGTTAACGTTTCTTAATCGAAATACGGGCCCCGTTATTCAGTTTTCATTTTAATTTCGCTGTTAAGTTTTGACTTTGATTTACATTTGACTATTTGAAATATTTACGTAACCTGGAAGGTACTCCTGGATAATTTTCGGTTGCGTAAATAAAGACAGATGGTTCTTTATTAATAACTATTTTATGTTATTTTGCGCTCAATTTGAAGTGATCCAACCCGTTTCCTTGAATAACCGGTCGTGGGACCGCTCCTTTGAATAGCCGGTTGTGGGACTGTAAGTTAATATCTTCTCCCATAATCTTGCGACTTGCGCAATTCCCTAGCTCATCGGATGGAGATGGGGGATGGGTCGCACTTTAACGATAATTTTTTTTAAGGGCGCCAGATTCCAACAAAAATCCTCGTCAGTCCAAGACGCTTTCCTCTACGAATAGTTCATTTGTAAATTAAATACTTATTTAAATTCATTATTTTTTTCAAGTTCTGTCAACTTTCGGATCGTTAAAACAAAATTAAATGTACAAAATTTATGTTATACGTATAACTTATGTACTTCATAAAAGTGATTTAGTTAATAGCGTGGCAACGCAGCAGCAAAACGTAATTCGGTTATAATTAAAATAAACATAAAACTGACATAAAGCGTACGCCGAAGTCGACACAATGGCGAATTTTCTGCTTACATGGTTCGTCGGATTTAATACGAGTACTGCACAGTGGCGCTTGTGCTTCTGGTTCTGTGATCAGCAAAATTAAAAATACGATCATCCGGCTATTTTACTGGCACTCGAGAAATCGAGAGTTTATTTCTTTCTTTTGTTTTACCGCGAAACAGGCAATTAACTATAGGGTGGCCTTTTCTTAACTATTCAAAAAAAAACTTTAAAAATAAAATAATTACACTGATATCACTTGGATTGCAAGGGACGCCAAGGGCCTTTTGTTTTATTAAAAGTATTTATTGTTGGGGAACGTGTATTCTTGAACTCATAAGCTGTGCAGGTACCCAAAACCAAACAAAAAATAAACAGCAAAGGCTATAATCCCAAATAATGGAAATACAACTTATTCTTACCTATAGGAGATGAGCTTCAAACTCTTGTTGAGCCTCTGGGGAGTTTATTGGGAAGGGGGCTTATTTTTTTACCAAAAAAGAGTTTCCTAATGATGTGTGTGCTCTTTCCATAGTACTTATTAGATGAGTATGCATGAAATGAAGTGAGTGAGAAGATCTTTCTTTGCCGGTCGACACCGTCAGCAGAAATTAAAAAAAAAATTAATTAATTAAATTTCATAAAACTTAAACAATAACGCATGTGATCATCAAACTTGATTTAACAAACTAGCTAAAAGTTTTAAATGAGGTATTTTAGCCGGGAGGGCTTAACGCCAAAGTTAACACCAACAGTCTATACGTCCCTTGCACATCAATCGATCGCCTTCCTCTTTTGTGTATTTTTTAATTAATTAAAACTGTCTTCAGTCAGCATTTACTTTCAAACTTATTTTTGCTACATCGCCCCGGCGAACTTATTTAACAAAGTTCGAAGTAATTAGTATTTTATCTCCTCGCGTTTAAACACTTTTATATTTACACGATATCGACATTAAAGAATGTTTACGGAATGGCGGCGGTGAAGGGGGTGGAGGGTGGAAGAGGGAGTTTGTTTTGGAAGAACCTTCCGTAATCCTTCTCTCTTTTAATAATAATAATAATAAGAATAATAATAATAATAATACCGTTGTAAAAATCTCTCATCATCACAAAGCACAGTGAGAAGAGAAATTGTTGTTTTCTTTTTCTTCGGAGTTTAACGATCAGAAAATTTTTATTTGCGTAAAAATTCAATTACTCCCGAGTATTTTAATTTTGCCTGAAACTTCACTCGTCGAAAAAGAATAATTCAACGCGTTTTAATCCTGGATTTCGTCTTTTCATAAATGTTACATGCGTCAAGGATCACGTAAAACAATTTCTTTTTTGCTTAGTCTTCCCCGACATTTACTTCATACATTATTAAGCAGCAACATCAGCACGAGACGAATTGGTGTGACCCTGCGAAACGTAAATAAAGAAAAACAAAAAAAAAAAACCAAGAAATTCATTTCGAGTAAATCTAACATGAGGCAGTAAACAATGAACCTCTATCACAAAAATAGTTAATTTATTATTAAATTATTTTCTGACGTAAGCTTTAGCTTAGTATCTCACTTTTTCTACTACTGTACATCAAGTTCTTGTTGAGCTGAGCCTCTAGGGCGTTTATGGGGGATGTATTTTATTTTAATTTGATTTCTGAAATTACATTTGCTGATTTAAATCGAAACCAAACTTAAAACATTTCATAACACCAATGCAATAACTTTTTAATTAACGTGCGTTTCATTTTAGCACTTAAGCCCTGAGCGCTGAGACGTTTCCGCTTTAAAGTTTCCTTTCAGTGGGCAGCTTCATTTCCGCAATGCATTTCATCGTTCCACCTCATGGGCTCGCTTTCCATTCTCGAAAATAGAATGAAGTTCTCAAATATAAGATTACACTCGGAGAGGTAATATATGCAGGTTATGTTCGGCCGTGCTGAATATTAAAGGCATAAATTGTCAAAGTCATGAACCACGCTGTAAATATTGTACCTTTGTGTTGTTTACGAACTTTTCAATGTGGAAAATCGTTGCGAGAACTTGCCGTGTGCCGAATGCCGTTTCTGCGCTTCGCGCGGTACATTCTCAAGTCGCCGCGCGGCGCTATCGATTAGGTACAGTCGCGATTCGATAGGCATTTTCCGCTTTCCGCGTAAAGAATCGAGATTTAGTTGGGTGATAAAATTGGCGGGGGAAGTACGCGACGATAGCAAGAAGAACACCTGCTTAAAAAATATCGATTCAAGTTTTAATAACACATCACTTGCTTCCCATATAGAATTAAAAACCAAATGGTACAATCTGAAAATAGGCGTATTCCAAAAATTGGTCCTTCTCATAATAGAGAGAAAAAAATTGTCCCTTCTTACAATAGAGAGAATGGCCTATCTAGTACAAAGTCCAAAGACCCATTACAAACTCACATCTACAGAATAGACGTTTTCTAGCCTTCTGTGGAGAGAAAACTCCATCTGGTGGCAAATCAAACAGACGACGCTAGGAGAAAACGTTATCTTGGACAGAAACAAGGGAACAAGTCCATCCCAAGAATTGAGATGATTTAAATACACCTTTACTCAATAGATGCGTTTCGCCTTCCTCTAGGGAGAATGACTCATCTGGAAGAAGGTCCTATCAGCGATACCAAAGAGGTCTAATTGTAAGTGAGGAACAAATCTAGTCGAGAAGGTCAAAATTAATTCGAATCTAGGTCCGCCAGTTTCCTTTAAAAATTTGCTCCATCTTCCTATGGAGTACAGTTTCCAGAAAGAATGTCGTCTGAGTGAGGAGACATCCAATCGAGAAGGTTAAGGTTTTCTCTGAAAAAGATACGTTCCATCTTCCCCTAAAGGAGAATGGCTCATCTGAAAGAAGGTCCAATCAACGATACCAAAGAGGTTTAATTGTAAGTGAGGAGCAAATCTAGTCGAGAAGGTCAAAACAATTCGAATCCACGCCCACAAGCTTCATTTAAAAAGTTATGCCATCTTCGTATGGAGTACAGTTTCCAAAAAGAGTGTCGTCTGAGTGAGGAGATATCCAATCGAGAGGGTTTTTTTGTCAAAAAGATGTTCCATCTTCCTCTAAGAGGGAATGACTCATCTGGAAGAAGGACCACTCAACGATACCAAAGAGGTCTAATTGTAAGTGAGGAACAAATCTAGTCGAGAAGGTCAAAATTAATTCGAATCTAGGTCCGCCAGTTTCCTTTAAAAATTTGTTCCATCTTCCCATAGAGTACAGTTTCCAAAAAGAATATCGTCTGAGTGAGGAGACATCCAATCGAGAAGGTTTTATTGTCAAAAAGATATGTTCCATCTTCCTCTAAGAGGGAATAACTCATCTGAAAGAAGGTCCAATCAAAAATACCAAAGAGGTCTAATTGTAAATGAGGAACAAATATAATCGAGAAGGTCAATACGATTCGAATCCGGGTCCGCCAGTTTCCTTTAAATATTTGTTCCATCTTCCTATGGAGTACAGTTTCCAAAAAGAATATCGTCTGAGTGAGGAGACATCCAATCGAGTAGGTCAGAAGTGCCAAAAAGATACGTTCCTTCTTCCTCTAAAAAAGAATGACTCATCTGAAAGAAGGTCCAATCAACGATACCAAAGAGGTATAATTGTAAGTGAGAAAGAAATCTAGTCGAGAAGGTCAAAACGATTCGAATCCAGGTCCGCCAGTTTCCTTGAAAAATTTGTTCCATCTTCCTATAGAGTAGTTTCCAAAAAGAATGTCGTCTGAGGAGAAGGTTTTATTGTCAAAAAGATATGTTCCATCTTCCTCTAAGAGGGAATAACTCATCTGGAAGAAGGTCCAATCAGCGATACCAAAGAGAGAACGTCAAAACGACTCGAACCCACGTCCACCAGCTTCATTTAAAAAGTCATGCCATCTTACTACAGAGTACAGTTTTTCAAAGTAGATGCTCTCGTTCTCCTATGGGCGGTAGAGAAATCTGGAACGAGAGAGACATTGCTGGCCCTGAAAGACGATAATAAAAATATTCTGCCAAATATAAATGACAACATTCCATCAGCCTCTTCTTTGCAGAAAAGATGGATGGTAAGTCAAAAAAATGTTGGAAACTTATACTCTATAGAGAATAACTCACTGGAAGAGGGTACAGTCACCGAGAGTTAAGAGAACGTCGGTGAAAACCCGCCCTTCGAAGGAAAAAAAAATGTTACGCAGAAACGGACTTCAAGTTCATACTTAGCGCCCTCAATTTCGTACCTACTTGTCAAAACAAACGTGACAAATAAAAACAGAACAGGGAACAAGTCCGTTTCTTATCCACTTGTTCCATTTTCCACCTTCAGAATTCCAGTTTCACGCTCTGGAGAAGGTGAGTCTTGGCTGTCTATTCTCGTTCCGGTCTTTAACTGAATTTTATCGAAGAGGTTGCGTTGTTTCATCAACGTGTTGAATCTTTTGATTTAGATCGCCTTTCAGAAAAATTAAAGGAAACGCAGAGTCTTTTTCCCCGATCCATTCATTTTTGGGGAAAAAAAAACTGCTGCCACTTAACACTTTTTGGTAAAGTTCTGCTTCAGTTTGGCAAATACGCTTCTTCTGAGGATAGCGCCTTTCCACACCTCCAACTGAGCATCGTCTACAGAATCGGGATTCATGGCTGAAGACAATTCCATGCCGTTCGATGTTTCATTGAAATCTTTAGCTAGAGCAACTTCAACATTGCCTGATCAGTGAAGTCAAAAGACTTGTTTGACGGTAGTTCGTTGTGAAACTCACGTTTTCAGAGGAATCCTCTCTCAACCTGCGGTTATTTAGCTCATTTTTGGGCTTATTGGGAATCACCAGGGTCTTTGCCTCCAATCCATTAATATACTAGGGCAAAGATTTGCTCCAATCCACACAGTTCAGCAAAATGGCCCTTATGGTACCTTTCTGTTCATCTTGATCTGAGCTTCATATTGTCAGAAAGAATTGGAATCGAGATTCGTGGCTGAAGACTATTCCATTCCTCTCGATATTCCATTGAATTGCTGAGCAACCAGCAGTCCGTTCATTTGAGAAGTCATGAGGTCAAAAGGTCTTGACTGGTGGTGGATCCTTCAGATGTGACCTTCTTTACCAAATCACGCCATCTCATTTCTATGACCTGATTTCGATCGACTTGGCTTGGCTTCGGCTCCTTCCTAAAAGAGAAATGGCTTTTCACTTTTTCAACTTTTGCCAATCTCGAAACAAATCAGTTCTTACGTAGAGGATAATTAATCCATTTTTCTATTAGTTTTTTTTTGGGAACTTGATATACCAGCTGCGCCATCACAAGGCTTTCTCGGCACACACGATCGTTCACGAAGCAGAGTTTGATTGTACGAGTAGGTCTATCACTACTGTGTTCTGATTTGATTATATACGTAAAACTAATTTGAATAACGAGTTATACAAGTCAGATAATAGTTTCAATGCTTAGTAAAGTGGGTCATTTGGCTGAGACACTTGGAGGAGTGAAGGCCCCCGATTTGTATTTGTGTCCAATTTCCTTTTAGTTTGGAAATGTTAATGTTTTGTTAGATCCGAATGATAAAGATAAACATTGTCAATACACTGTAAGTCGTTTTTAATGACCAACTTGCACGGTAGGTACATTATTAAACGCAGCTTAAAAACCAATATCATCGAAGCCCAGCCAAAGTTTGTACGGAATATTTACTCGAAAGTTAGAATATAATTCCGTAGTTTAGATGTGGAGTTTTCGGTCGGTTCATAACACAGCAGCAGATGTCGCCGCTGTGGTCACTTGTGCTAAACCCCGTCAATTTTCGCATGTTGTACGGTATTAGTGTGTATTTTCCAGGCGTTCCCCATTAGAAACTTTTGTTAAAACTGCGGCAGTTAGACATCGGCACTAATTATTATGTTCTCCGTGCCGTGCAGGGAGAGAAGCATAATTGGAAATTCTCCTGCAACAGCTAATTGGGATTTATTTAATTGCTCCGCCGCGGTGTAAAACTGTGCAACACCCCCCGAATTCGCTTTCTATTGAAACTGGATGCATTTTACCGCACATAAATTTCGATTATTCCGGTGTTATTAACTTGTATGCAACACAACACGGATTATAGTTTCACTTTGACATCGATATCTCTACAAGGGCGTACAGCACGAAATTCTCTGCTGGAATTTAATTGCCACTGATCAACTAACTAATACCATTCACCTGCTGCGGCATTCTACTGTTATGCATAATGTCTTTATATTGTCGTCTGCATGTGCACACTGCATCTTGCGATATGAGATTACATCGCATGTAATAAATTTACGTGAGTAAAATATGAAACTGTTCTGTGCCACGCGCGCAACAGGCGGAATAAATATTCCCAACCTCTTCCAAATATTAGTTTAGTAATATTTAATTTGGTCTGGGATCCAAATAAGTACAAAAGTTAAGCAAAGTCAAAGTTAATTCGAACACAAAAAGAAATATTGGTTCGATTTTAATGCAAATCGCTGTTTCAATTTCATACTTAAAGGGTTCTGATGGTGAATCCCCGTTGCCAAGAATGTTCCTGTATTTATGCAATATATACTATTACAGCCGTGATGCGCAAACAGATCTATTTTAGTATCAGTCACGCCACCTTGCGTCACAGAACGTTATCGAAGCTACGCGGTCATTCTAGTATAAAAGCCGTACGATCCGCCAGGAATTTAGTTATGAAGTTAGCGAGCGAAGGATTCGTACCTCGAATAAATAGAAAGTACCCTTTGTAAAAGTGTTATTTGATGGACAAGCTCATTACTATTGTATTGTTAATTGTGTAAAGTGGCAGCTTGTAATGAAAGTGTTCTGAAATTTAACTTTTAAACTTGGAATAATTTATTTTAATTGATGCCAGTGCAACTGGACAAGGAATTCGGTTCGGGGCAGGGTATGGACCCATCGCTAATTCTCAAATCGTACTGAGTCAACTTTTCATGGTATTCGTTTATTCATTGTATTCCGCCACGACAAGAAACGCATTAATTTCACAAAATTTCTATGAACTAATACACACATGTTAACATGGAAAACAACACGAACAAGCTGCCACCGACAAAATCATAATTGTATCCCTATTTACATCATGAAAAAATATTTATTTATTTTTTTTCATTTCTCCTCTGCATACAATGTGCAAATTATCAAATATTTCGTAAACAAAAACGTTTTACAGTTTCAGTGCAAGGTTAACGCTCCTGGGTGCCTCGGTGTCCTCATGTGCTGTATGGATTTTTCTTTAAAATCTCAATCTATTTTAATTTAAGTCATTCCTTTAGACTTTCTTATTAAGGACTGCTTATCCGTTTTCCAAAGTCTTTTTGAGACGAGCTATCGCAATTTTTGAAATAAATCTTTGCGTCATCGGCACAGCCTTTCATTTCAAGCCCGCATTTCCGTGTTTCCTTTTCTCGAGAGTTCACTGCTGTTTTGGCGTAGTGTAGCTGTTCTAGTAAACTCCAACCAATTTATACCTGATCTTTTTTAGTAGTCTTAAAAACTATATTGTCTATCCCTTTGTTTCTTCGAGTACTATCTGTGGATAAGGGGTCGGACACTTATTTTAAATTACCCTGTATTATATTTTTCAAAGTTGAATTCATGAGTGTTTAATGAGAAATCGATGCTTAATTGAAAAAATTAAAGGCGCTGTTGGGGAGATATTTGCGTGAGAAATTCTTGAGGTCGGCAGAAAAGAATTGTCTAAGAAGACCTGAATTCATCAAATGGCTTAGAGGAGAAGATGAAGCAGAAAAAATGGAAGCAGGGAATATAAAAGAATAAATGAATGGAAATTAAATTATTAGCTAAGCGCCTTTGTGTTTTTGTGACTTTCGCACTTTTGTCCTGCTTGATTCTTGTTCCTTAATCCGTCTTTGTAATTTGATATATCCGTAACTTTCCCAATTTTCTACTTTTGCTTTTACTTAAATTTTTGTTTGGGTTGAACAGAACTAGGTTGGTTTATGTTGACGTTGAGATTGGTTGAGCTTCATTTATCAATTTTTTATTCTTTTATCATTTTTATGCTGCTAAGAAAAAAATTCTTCAAATTTTTAATTTTTATTTGTGTTAAATGAAGCTAGGTTGAGATCAGTTGAGTTGGATTGACCTGGACATTAAAATCAATTAAGATAACGTTCAACTAATGCCAAGGTCAATCCAACTCAACTGATCTCAACCATGTTTCACTTTAACACAAACAAAAATTAAAAATTGCAAGAAAAAGTTTAAATAAAATCAAGTGAGATGACGGTCAACTAAACTTTTAAAAAATATTAATTTTAAATTTTTTTTTGTAATTTTTATTCTTTTACTTGTGTTGGATGAAGTTCAGGGTCCCCGCGAGGTCAAAATCCGATCGCGTGCGACTCCATATTTTCACACCCTCTGAGTTGGGGCACACAAAAACGATCAATTATCAAAATTATTAAAAGAAATTAAAAGAACCAAAAAAATGGAAAAAACAGGAAAACTAAAAAAAAAAATAAACATTTGTGAATTTTTGTTAAACATTTTCCTTCATTTTCCAAACATTTTCCTTCACTTCTTTCAAGTTCCTAAATGCTCTCAAAAACGAAGCGCTTTCTTCTTAACTGACTAAGGAAGCCTCTGTTCAGACCCCTCCAGAATGCAAGTAGGTGAATCCAGATTGTTAATAATAGAAAAAAAGAAACAAAATCACAAAAGCAAAATGAACTTAAGTTTCCAAGAGCTTAAAAAGTAAAATCTAATTTGTTTTTTTTTTTAACCAAACTGTAACAGCTTACATAATTTATTTTTTTTACTAAGTACATTAAACTTTATTATGAAAAATTTAGCACACGAAAATTACAAAACTTTTCTACTTTTAATTGCCTCAGTTAACTGTTCTATTTTAGTCGACGTTACCCATTATTTTTTTTTTGTGAAAAAAATGACGGAACCTGCCTAGTGGCCAATAGGCTAATTGGCGCCCCTTGAAGATGGCGCCCGCGTGCACTGCACGCTTTGCACACATGGTTACGGGGGCCCTTATGAAGTTAGGTTGATGTCAGTTGGGTTGGATTGATCTTGAGACTTGTTAAGCTTAACTTTAATCCGACTGTAACATTTTATAATATGTTTTTGTCTTTAATTTTTTTTTTAATATTTATTTTACAGTTTTAATTTGAGTTGAATGGAGTTAGGTTGAGACCAGTCAGACTATAATTTGTGAACCCTCAAATTCGTAACAATTCACATTGAATAAAAAACAGGAAATGCGTGAGAGAGCACTCGCGTGTGTTGTGCACTTCTCAAGGACAAATTTATCCTTGAGAAGCGAGGATGCGCGAAAGATAAGCCGCGTCCTTGAGAAGTGCAAAGAGACGACTTATCTCTCGCGAATTCCCTGTTTATTAATCCGTTGCAAATTTAAACCGACGCTCGTCGGTCTACAAGAGAAGGTGACCAAGTCCACCGATAGTATTTTTGAGTTATTAGAGTTTTAATATTTGCTTATGATTATAAAATCAATTATTTTACATCAGGTTTGTTTATATTGATTTTTATGAACAATAGAGTTTTTAGAATATGTATTTTAAATTAAGAAAGATCGAGTGTAAGGTACATGGGCAGGCAATCATTAAAATTCTAATAACTCAGAACTACTATCGGTGGACTTGGTCAGCTTCTCTTGTAAACCGACGCGCTGTTGACATATTGCATGTCTACGACATGGAAATCAAAGAAATGGCGGAAGTACCACCAGCTTGACGTTTATGGACAGGATTTACGTCTTCAATAGCAAACGACTTCAATAGTAAACATTGCTTGCCCTGTTGGAAAAATAAACGCACACCGCCTTTGTGATCCACTTGCCGCCTGTTGTCGTCATGGCGTATTGTATTTGAATGGCTGAAGGGGTGCGGTTTTCTCTTGCACGTGTTGTGGTGATACGCGATCAAAAGTTACCGCCAAGTCGTCAATGTCAATCGCCCCCGGCTTTGTTTACACAATCTAGACGTTTATTTCCTCTTTAAGTGCCCACCTGCAGAATAATTGAAACGCGTCGTGTGGTACACTTGTCAGTTTGCGTACATTCCAAATTTTATTACCATCTCCGGTTCACGCAAATTCCTGCGCTTTGATTGGTTGTTTGTTTTCACGCTTGTAACTCTAGGTTAGGGGAGAGTCCTATTTAACTCCGTATAACTCCGTTATCGCTCAGTTTTCCGAAACATTTCGGCACACCTTAGCGAAACGAGTGCTTCGAGTTCTCTTTGGTTTAATCTCCCGTCGCCTGTGGAGACCGTCGGAATCCTACGGCCTATTCAACCGCAGTCATTCGTTACGGCACTAAGTCTTGTATCTGTCCAGGGAACAAATGGTGAATGCACTTTTGCATGACCCAAATGCGCGGCACTCTCCGCTAATTCGAGCATTCATTTACGCTTTTCCAAGCCTGACAACTGCTTTGATCAGGTATTTATGACAAGCAATTGCTGAACGCAATTCCAGTAGGAATGCCTGTTTCGTTCTTTCTGTAGGCAATTGAAGTTGCAGTTTTTGATTTTGACTTTACCATTCGTGTTCACCGGTTCTTTTATTTGTGGACGTTTAACTAAGGAATATTTCGAGGTCATACCCTGGACAAGTAGCGATATTAGCAATTAATTTCTAGGTGTTTGAAATCGAAATCCGCTACACGGACAGCATCATTGCAGGATATTAAGGATTGTTCGCACGAGCATAGACGGTCGTAAACTTTCGCCTTGAACTTGCACTCTAGAACGCCATCTCTTGGATAAATAGCGTTATTGGCAATTACGTTCAAGGTGTTTGAAATCAAAATCCGCGACATGGTGTTACCGTTCAATTTCTGCCCGACCCCGAAACACCCTGTATATTGTTTCCCGTAGAATATTTTCGCAGACCCGCCCCAGCGAACTATTTGTGTTTCGCCGATTTGCTTTCAAAGTGATTCCCCAGTGTTATAAGTTTTCCTGTAAAAATTAGGAGAAGGGATAATTGGGATTTAAAAGTTAATTTTCGGTCGAATTGATTCTTTATTTAGTATTTTTAGAGTTACGCAATCTTGCAAAATACTTCGACATCAGCGTCTTCGTTCTCACGGAGGCTGTACCCCCGGTATTTAAGCCCATTGGTTGTTGTTGACGTAAGATTCTGTAGTGGTTGGTGTTTGCATTTCACCTCTTCTTTTCTCGTACCCCGTCTCTTTTCATCCGCTAGTTCGGAGCGATTTCAGAACTCACTTTCCGCTGTACATATCTCTCTTCGTAACAGCACGTTTTGCATTTGTGAGTTTAAGTGTGTGTTTTCGCCCAAAATCCGTGTTGAGGAATTCAACTGCAGCATACTGTTAAATTAATACGCTGTTCGAGATTTATTAATGCGTCGCATTTTCTACGCCTGTTTCCCCAAGTAGCTCTGTGAACAGGTGAGTCCACTCGTTGATGTTTTGATTCGAACGTTTCTATCGTGCACTTTTCTTCCTTACAGACTTTACCTTTGCGTTTACCTTTACCTTTACGTTTACCGTGACGTTTATCTTCACGTTTACCGTTATCTTTACGTTTACGTTTATTTTTACGTAACGATTCACAAAACTTTATTTACGTCGACCGAATTTCCCCGGGGCTTGGATATTCCTGACCGCCCCGACCGACGACGTGCCCCAGGTCTCTTCTTCTCCCCGCCGGGAAGTACGACGTACGACCCACTGGTGGATGACATCTTCAGCTAACCAGGTCGGACAAAGTTTCTATTATTTTTTTTCCTCGTGAAAAGAGTGTATTACACACATTTTTGTTTAAGACGAAATTGTAGACAGTTGCTTGGACTGTGTGCGGCATGATTTTGTTCCGGTCCGCAAATTTGAGTTTATCTAATGTATCCGCCGCTTACTGCATAAGTTAACTTACGTTTGAATTATTTTTGCGCACGTCGTTGCTGAACTTTCATTAATATATTGATTGTGTGTTCTATTTTTGTTTGTTGTAAATAAACTAAAGCGTTGTAAATATTTTGGAGGAGTCGCGTTTTCTTGATTTTCCCGCGGTTCCCCATAGCCAAAAAAAAATAAGTGGCGCCTTTCCTTTTTTTTTTTTTTTGATTGTGAAGACTTTGTACTAACCCACCCTATCCCACTGAGGCTGGCCGGCGACGCCGAAACGTCTGTCACGGCGATCACTTGCAGATACCTAAGCAGGTAGGTAGCAATGGTCAGCATGACCGCAGGATATTAAGAATCGTTCACACGTGGACAGACGGACGTAACCTTTCGTCTTGGATTTGCATTGTAGAACGCCATCTCTTGGACGAGAACGGGATCATACCACCAGGTTGGTTTTAAATTATTTGCTTCTCGGATGATTCATGATTAGATACAAAATAAATTAATGGCTTACTTACTACAGGCGCTAAGCTGGTGACAGATGTAAACAAAATACGGGCCCCGTTATTCGTGATTTAGTTCTGAGTCATTAGCGTACTGTGCGTTTACATTTTTGCATTTTTGAGCAAGTTGTGACATTACCTGAACGTACCTACAATTAAAATCATTTGTTGCGTTAATGAATGAAGACATATTGCAGTAACTATTATTTCCTTTCTTTATCAATTTCATGTAAATCGTTTGACGCTTTCTTGAAACTACTCCGCCCCACTGTAACGTTTACAACAACTGCAGGAAACATCGATAGCAACAGCTCTGAAGAAGTCCTTTGTAAGAAAGAGAAACGTCGGCAATAGCCTAAGCCTAAGAAGAACGATTTGAAATTTTTATTGATTGTATTTTAACAAATTGGATTTGTTTTTAAGTAAAAAGTAAAACGAATGGTTCTAGATCTATAGTGGTCGTAAATTTATGAAATATTTAAAATAAATTATATTGATCTTTCATAAAAAGTGACGTGCCTCATTTTTCTTTTCTAGACTTAATCTAGTTTTAATAATCCGCGAGTTTCATAATAAATACAGAGGGTGCTGGAAAAGAAAATTGGGAATAGGTATAAATTCCGCACAATAAAAAAAAAATGTATATATAAAACGAGCACTGTGTCACGGTGCCAAGAGTTATTTAATATGTAAATTAAATCAACTTGATACAGCGAAACAAAGAAAGGAACAATGAATAAAAATTCTTAAGTCCCTCAAGATTTAGTGCCGTCTAAAATTTGAATTTCAAAAATTATGAAGCGCTGGCTGGGGTGGTGGTGGTGGTGGTGGTGGTGGCGGTGGTGGTGGCGGTGGTGACTCATCTCCGCCGATGGATGGAGTTGACAATCGCGGAAATATTAAAAATGTGCCCGCTCAAGGAATACACCGTGACGGAGATCGTTAATTTTTAATCAAATTCTCAGTTTATAGCGCGTCGTTTTCTGTAAAAAAGGTAATGGCATTTGAATAAAATGTAATTTCGGATCCAATTAGTTATTCCTTTTGTGATACGAGTATATAACGTGATTAGAAAGAAACTCTTGATGAAATTTGACAGATGTTATTATTAAACACACACAGTCATGTGTACAATTTCATATTTCTTTTTTTCTATTTCGGTGCTCTAATGAGCTATACACATTATGAAATTCAAATGAGTCATTTCGGTTTCATAAAGCAGAACATTCAAGCACTCGAAATTTTATTTTGTTAGGTTGGTGGCAACATACGCTGCTAGATTTGTTCAAATATCAAATTAGAAACAATAACCTACCTCCAAAGTTATACATGTTTGAAACTACCTTTATTTTCTAGCATCCCAAATTACAAAAACATAACTGAAACTCTTTAATAAGCTCACGAAATATATAATTATAGGCATAACCTCTAAACTGACATTTGTTTGAAATTGTTTTAAGCGTCATCCAATATCACCAACAACCGCCAACAACAAAACAAAAATTCCCCATGCTACATTACAAAATAACACCGATTTTTAAGATCGTTTTCATGTGTAAGCACCAAAATATAAAAAAATACTACAAAATACTCGCTTCATAAGACATTTTGGCGCACTTGTCCATTTAAAAAACTCGTCTTCGACTCGTTTTCTAAACTGGACGCGTGTGTAAAAATCACGTGTTGTGAAACTTGTTTTTTCTTTTTTAATATAGATACTATTAGATGCATGAGTTTGCTTATAGTATAACTTGGCGTCAAAATGAAACTGTTGATGATCTTATCGCTTAGTAAGTTTTATTTTTACTTACAAAATAGTTTTCTAACTCTCTGAAAACATTTTTTGCGCCCCCAGATTCCGGGGAGAATCGAAACCGTGAACCGTACAGTTTAATCCAAACTGACCTTAATCTGATCTCAGAAGTGCTCCTCTGTCTCATTTCGAACATTTTCCAATCGATAGAAGAAATAAAAGTAATTGCAGCATTAGTAGCGTGAGTAATCTGAGGTTTGATTTATAACCCACCACCCCTTTCGCCGCCCAGCTGCTAATTCGTCGAAATTTCCGGCGGAGTGCGCTAATAAATAAACAAAGGACGCGTTTGATGTATTCGGATGTATTCGTTTACGAATGCAACCAAACGGGGTTTGTGAAGACAAGACAAGACAAGACAAGACAAGACGCGCGAGCAAATTCGCATTGCGTGGAGTGATGCTGCATCAAAGGTATTTGTTGTTAAAATAATAAGTATCTTCGTTCCTCGTTCCTGCCATAATTTGAATTCCTTTGATATTCCGCTGCAGCGACTAGCGGTGAAAGGTCCTGAGACAAATGTTCATCTGAAATGGTTTTCAGTTTAGTCAGTCTGGCGCACGATCTCGGGGGATGTTTCCCAAACCAATGAACAAGAGCGGCTGCTGGAATACAATAGGTTATCCCCGGCTCTCGCTTTACCCAGTGATAAATAACAGAAGTAGAAGAATGTATTACGAACACTTAACGTCTTTGCGTACGACAGAGTTCGATATTTTGACGACTACTCCACTATAAAACTCAACGATCAGGTTTTTTTTTTTGTATGGCTGAATTCTCTTACTCAATTTTATTCTTTTGTAGAATATTCGTTGACATGAGTTAACATTCTTTTATACCTATATTTTTTTTTAATTTCTTGGTTTTACAAAGTGTTTTGCTCTCTTGTTTGTGTGTTGTCTTTCCTCCCAGCGTCAAACATAATATTGTAAGATTTGTAAATGTCTGCCTCTGCTAGAAGCTTTTCTTCCTTGGAATTTTAAAGGACCTCTAAATTTCGACAGCCCGTTAATAAGTTACAGTATACGCCCCTTATTCAATCAAAAAGAAAAACAGAAATCTTACAAACAAACAACACATCTAAACAAATACTTGTCCTTAATACTCCCTTAACAAATCTTACTTTTAGATAAACAACGTTTTCCAAACAACATTTTCGAAACACCTTTCTCGACCAGCTCTTATTTCTAGTATAACATCTGTTGTATGAGGACCAGATTTTATGGTCTTCAATAATTTTTTGCCTCTCCTTAGAATTTAAGTTTGCTTGTAAACAAATAAGCGCATTCTACTTACAAATATGTTTAAATAAGATTATTGCAGTTTATAATTAGTTTCAGTTTTTAAACTCTCGATATTATAATTTGACAACCTAATAGGTGGATCCCCTTTTAAATTACATTAGTATTCTTAAAACAATGTGTGTAGATATACTGATTCCATTTCATTTTATTTCATTTTTTTTTCTTAGTTGTAAACCGACGGTATTTTGTCTTTACTTGATTCAATTTGACTTTATTTTGTTTATTTTATATTTGAATATTATCAATTCGATTCCCTTTTGTTTTTTTCTTTTGTGCTCTTAATTCGACTAAGTCACGAAGTATTATAGAATATTTAATTTCGTCTTATCTTTACCACCGATCGTCTTTTATTTTTCCTTTTTAATTCCTTGTTTGACTTTACTTGATTCAATTTTTAATACAGAGTGAAAACTAAGCAACGAATATTACGATATTTTTGAGACGATCGATTTTTCAAAAGACGTTCGGAATCGTCAATCAAAAACCACTTTTAATACTACAGGGTGTTTGCAAAAAAAACGAACACTCGCCTAGTTTTTTTGCAAACACCCTGTAGTATTAAAAATAGTTTCTGATTGACGGTTCCGAACGTCTTTTGAAAAAATTGATCGTCTTAAAAATATCGTACTTATCCTTTGATTAGTTTTTTTAATTTTTAATTTTTTTAATAGTACCCTCCAAATTAAACAAAATTATGGGTTCCAAGCGCTTTAAAAAAAAATTAATTGTCTGGAAAATATTGAATTTATCCGCCACTTAGTTCCCACGCTGTTTAATTAATTGATCGACCTTTGTTTTTCCTTTTGCAGGATTTAATTTAATTTACTTTTATTTTTTAACTATCAGATTATCTTTCACCCGACCCGATTTTACGTTTTAATTATCAGCTGATCGTCTTTTGTTTTTGTTTTTCCCTTAAGTTACTCGATTTGAGTTTATTTTACATTTAAATCCTTTCCATCGATTGTCAATTTTGTTTTTGTTTTCCTTTTAATATTTGATTTGATTTTGAATTTTACATTTTATGTGATTTGATTTTATTTATTGGTTATCAATTGATCGTCTTTTTTTTATTTACTCGATTTGAATTTGTTCTACATTTTAAATTCCTTGGATCTATCGCCGTTTTTGTTTTCTCTTTATGCGACTTAATTTTATTTATTTATTATTAATCGATTGTCTTTTGTTTTATTCACTCGATTTGAGTTTATTTTACATTCGGTCGATGGTCATTTTTGTTTTCTCTTTTATGCGAGTTGATTTTATTTTTTAATTATATATTTTTTTTAACATTTAATGTTTAACTTTTTTTTATTTTCGTCTGCCATATTTCGTTTTTTGTTTTATATTTCGTTTGGCTTTATTTGATGCGAGTTGTTGTTTTTTAATTACTTTTTATTTTGTTCACTTATCATTTTTAGTTTATTTCATTTTAATCTTTAATATTTCCAGATTAAATTTTTGGTTGTCGATATTTATATCTATTTGACTTATTCCTAGTGTTATTTTCGTCGTTAAAAATCGAAACTTCGTCAAAAAGCAGTCACTTGAAATTAGTTTACCTACTGGTTTGAAATTTATTTACTATTTTAGTATTTTGTATTTTTATAATGCAAAGAAGACAAACTTTTTCACCTACTCCAAGGGCTCCGCAAAAGTTTCTCGCCCGGGGCCTCGCAAACTATTAAGGCCGCCTCCGTTTGATGATTCTGATCTTTTTATGCTCTCTCACTTTGTGTTTTGGAAAAGGCACTCCACGCAAGTGAAGCTATGCAATTATGCTATACAAAGCCTGACACAACTTTCATTGAATTAGGTATTTATGACGCAAGTGAAAATATGCATTTATGTTTATCAAAGCCTGACAACATCCATTGAATCAGGTATTTATGACGCAACTGAAAATATGCATTTCAAAGCCTGACACAACCTCCATTGAGTCAGGTATTTATGACCAGCGATTTCTCTGTGCAAATTCTTCCTTATTCAGGCTTTTTATGGTGAGCGATTCCTATTTGAAACAAGTATGTAAAAGCACTTTCGCCAAGTTCGAAGTCGAACTTGGCGAAAGTGCTTCCGGTATGAGACGTAGTCCGTCTTCGCAGCTCAGACAGCGCTGTATACAACTGGAAACTGATTTACGTCAGAAAACGGAATGACATAATTTTTCATTCGACAGCTTCCCTATAAAGAAATTGCAACGTGGTGACTGGACGAAGTTGGAACATCCCCTAGTTGGAATTAACCCTACCTTGATCATCGGATTTATTTTATTAACACGAATTTTCGTTTTTGACGACTCGTAGTCGCATTCAAGTTGAACGATTTTTCGGGTGTTCTCCTTATATCACGCTCTATAATCGAAATACGGGCTCCGTTATTCGGTTTAATTTCATTAAATTGTTTTTAAGTCTTAACTTTGATTTGACCTTTGAATATTTGAAATAGGAACCTACGTAACCTTGAAGGTAGTCCTGGATGTTTATCGGTTGTATAAATAGCTGTTATTTCCTCCTTATTAATAACTATTTTATGTTATTTTCGTGTCGATATATGTACTAAATCGAAAGTGGATCTCTCAACTTTTCACGAGATTAAACCGAATTAAACAAAACCGGGGGGCCGCTGGGCGATTTTTGAAAGGCCAATTCAACGTTGAGCCGAATAACAGGAGTCAATTGTTTGAAGTTAATTAAATAGCATTTTATAATAAATTCGAAATGCCGTGACAGGGACCTAATTCACTCTCGCGTGCAGAGCAATTTTCATCGGCTTTAATACGATATCTCTATATAAGCAGTCTCGCTGATGCCGAAGTCATTACGCCGATATGAAAAGCGGTTGAGCGCAAATACTCATTATGTCATATGGTAACCATCGTTCATTGTGTCTCTGTCAATTTCAGAAATGTGTGACTGATAGGTTATTATATTAACTCGAAATTTATCTCGATCGGATTACTGCGATGGATATCCGGGGCGGGTGGGAGGGGTTAATTCTGTTACAGTCAAGTGTACTTATCTCTTTCTATGGAAGCTTTCAGGTTTAAATTATTTTTGTCAAGAGGTGGCGCCTAATGTGGGGCATCTTCTTAATCACCGGAGTAATATGTGCGTATGCAGTGGTTTTTTAAAGAGAAAGTTATTTCCGTCCGTTTTTAATTTAAAATTAAAAAGGGTCGTGAATTTAGATTTTTTTTTATAAAAGAATACTTATCTCGGCCGGTGGATTGTGGAATTGTGGCCGAATCCTGCGACGTCCTTACGGTCTTATTGTATTTTCGTAGTCATTTTATAAATAGCAAACATGAACGTCATTCCATGAACGTTAGAAGAAGGGATTTTGAATTCCACCCGAGGTATATAACGTGGCAGCTAACGCATGTCTCGTATGTTGCCTGCGGTTAGGTTGTTGATCCTCCGGACGACTCCGGGAGCTTGGATCCACCAGGATTACTGAGCGCTACATGGAGTCTCAACTATCCCAGGACTGTCCCAAATAGATAGGATAATGTTAAGCGCGTTATATACTAGGCGTTTAGTTAGTTCTTTGATCACATATTTGATTATAACATCAAAGTAGGTTAATCAAAAATTGAAAAACCAAAGAATTCAAAGTGACGGTTAAATCAAAGCAGTTCGATTTTTGTTTTGCAAAATTTCTGAATTCTTTTTGTGTGCTGTAAAATATGATGTGAACGAAATGAAACGAACTGTGCCATTTCGAATGAAATCTCCGTTTCTGAAAATAAACAGATGCAATAAATTAAATGGCATTGTCTCCGAAAGAAGTTTAACTTGTAGAAACTTTTCAGCCCCCGACTAACTCGATGAAATTCACATTTTCTATTCCCAAGCTTAAAACAAGAAAGTTAACACTGTATGAAATTAACCTTGGAGTTTGTAAATGTCTGCGTCACCTCCGTAATACATTATATTGTTCCAAGTTATACGCTTTAAATTGTTTTGCTTCGTAATTTGCATGAGGAGTTTAGGAGATTATTTTATTTACGGGTTAATGAGTTTAAGGAGTTAGGTATTATAATGCTTGATTAATAAAATAGGCGGACAAAACGCGAATTATAAATCAATTATTCCCGAGCTTAAGTTCGGGGAGGAGGTCCTCGAGGACCTGTGATGAAATACTTTGTAAAACAATAATAAAGAAAATAAATTAGTTTTCCAGTGAGGAGGTCGCACTGAGAGCATTGCGAATTCCGTTTTCTAGCCATCGATTTTCCGTCGCGCACACACAGTATTGCTTCAGGATGTCATTTGTTTTCACATTATAACTTGTAATAAACTTACGTCGTTGTTATTCGCATACGATTCCGAACACAAAGTTTTGCGTCCCGAACAGCTGTTTAATTAAATAAAAACTTCCCCCCTTTATTGGCGCGAGTTACTTATCGGCGTTTTTCCGCCGATTTAAGGCGAGCATTCAATCAATTCAATTAAGGAAGAAGCGCCTTCCCTCCACGAACAACGAAGAATGTGTCAATAACTAACTTATAATTAATGCGTGGGAATAATTAAATTCGGGGATTAATAGTTCTGATTGAGTTCAAAGTATTCGCCTTCGCGGATTACAATGAAATTACCATTTCGATTACGCATTTGCATATTCTTTAAGAGCGCCAAGTAACGCCTGTAAATATGCTCGGATTTGTAAATTTCATTAATATTTATCGAGCATTATAATTCTGCATAACGGCGGCGGCGGCGGCGTCGTCGACGACGAGTTTTATTGTGCGCTCCTGAAATATTTTTAAAGCGAATTAAGTTTGTAAATGAAATCCTACAGCGAACCAACCAACCAACGAACCAACCACCGCGCACGTGCTTTTATATAATTAATTATATTTGTTCCAATCAAAACTTTTCCCGTGTATAGATTTAGGCCTCAAGGGAGACTGCTTGTTTTTACATCGGCGATAATTGAATTACCTTCGTACGTTTGCCCTTCCGAAGTATTCTTCCCATCATAACTCAATATTTAGTAATCAATTTGTATCAATCGCACGGTATCAGTTTCCTCGCAAACCCAATTTACTTATAACTCCATTACTAATTCAAACGACACGTTAATCAATTACAGTTGTATGGAAAGGCGAGCGAATCAAGCTAAAATCAAAGTAAAATAAAAAAGACGATAATCTTCAAAATTTAATTTCTAAAACTTATCCCACCGCTGCCTCCAATTTGTAACGTAAGGATGAGGGCTCAAAGGTGACAGAAGAAAAGAGAACAAAAAAAGAACGACAGACTCACATTAGTAGTATAGCTACCGGGGTTCTGGACCAATTTGACCTTGGAAAATTGCGTATGGCATGTGTTCATCCGAAGTGACCATCGTTTCCGTAGCTAAGGAGTGGTTGAACAGATCAAGACGTAATCCCTTTAGGTGAAGACGTGAACAATGACCAAAAGGTGGCCGTTCTTGCAGCTGAAGAACTGACGTCAGAGGTGTGTGTTGAAAGTAACCCTTTTGGTTCTTGAAGAAGAATTTGTCCGTGAATTCACACTTTCAAATAAAGACATAGTTTAAAAATCGAAACTTGTCAAAAAGCAGTCACTTGAAATTAGTTTACATACTTGTTTGAAATTTATTTAGTATTTTCTGCTTTTTGTAATGCAAAGAAGATAAACATTTTCCCCCACTTGACTCCGCAAAATTTGTTCGCAACTATTAAGGCCGCCTCTGTCTGATGATAAAACTTATCCCACCGCAGCCACCAATTTGTAACGTACGAATGAGGGCTCAAAGGTGACAGAAAAAAAAAAGAACTGAAAAAGAACGACAAGTCACATCAGTGGTATAGCTACCGGAGTTCTGGACCAATTCGACCTTGGAAAATTGCGGATGGCATGTGTCTATCCGAAGTGACCGCATTGAAGGTAATTCCATAGCTCAGGAGTGGTTGAACAGGTCAAGAAGTAACCCCTTTAGGTGAAGACGTGAACAATGACCAAAAGCTGGCCGTTCTTGCAGCTGAAGAACTGACGTCAGAGGTGTGTGTTGAAAGTAGCCCCTTTTAGTTCTTGAACAAGGAGTGTGGACAATGACGTAATTTGCCCAAAAGTTGTTGTAAAAGAAAAAGAAATGTGTATAGCGGAGGTTAGGCGAATTGCTGGCTGGTTTTTAGAAGGCGAATCATCCCCTGGCCTCCGCTTGTCTGAAGAAGTAAAAGTTAAAGGTGGCTGAACAAATATCTTGGCAGTTAAAAAAAATCTTGCCTGTTAGAACGATTAGATTAGTGACTTGCGAAGATCAGGGTAGCAGGAGGTGATGACTGTCATTACTTTCTTTCATAGCCTGGTTTTAAAAAATGAAGCCAGAAGTCGTTTCTCAACTGTTTATAATAATGTTGTTTTATTGGCCCATATTTTTATCAAGGACTATAGATTGACAAATTGGCAAAACTAAAATTCACCAAAGGATCCGGATCAGCTGCTTCTAAAGAAATAGCTGCTTCCTCGCAACACCTTAGTACCCATAAACTAAAAACGTAGACTAAAACTGCAGAGAAAGAAAGAGCTAAGATTAATAAAAAAAGAAATAGTAATTTTGGTTTTCCCGAGTGCCGAATCATTGATTAATTGTTTGAATATTGTTACTATTTAAAATTTCGTTAAGACGCAAAATGTTTCCAAAATGACTGCCAGGATTTTGTAATTGTTCGGCTTGGATTATATGACTTCCCTTCGTATCTTGCCATCCGAACTCCACGCAGTACCAACTTACAGTCGAGTCAGTAGTTTTGCTAACTGCACAGAATCAAGTTCGTTGTTTTGTTAGGTCCGGCCGTTTTGGTTATTCACTCAGGCTAGGATGTCTTAGTAACGACTGAACGGAAGTGATTTACACTATATTCTGGAAAAGACACTCTGCGCAAATCAAAGCATCCTTTTATGCTTTTTCAAAATCCGACAATAACCAATCATTAATCAGTTATTTATGACCAGCAATTTCTGTGCGCAAATGTAAGAACCCGCAAATTTCAATCGGAATAATCGAATAGTATGAAATTTCAATCTAGTTCAAGGAGACGATAAGCTATTTAAAAAAAATGTAATTGTGTTTTCCCGATGTGTAACCTGATCTGTTTGTTTCAAATTACGCGCCTTCGATTTAACATGATACCGTGAAAATCCTTTTGTTTTATCTTCTGCTGAATTACGAAATGCTGACTTAAATATTCTCAGGATTAGTTTGGAAGCACGTTTGAACTTGTGGAAAACAACGCCAAACGATATTATCACGCCATCTACCGGGCAAAAGTTTAGTTGGAAATGCCTCCTGACGGAAAGACAGAGACGAGGAAGCGAGATAGTTCGTTAAAAACGTTTAACAATGAATGAACACTCGGTTAACTCGCGGACGTCAATTCAGCTTCAGGAAAAACACGAGTCTTTCTCGTACCGGGTGATTTTAAATTGAACTTCAGTTTTTGTATTAAAATCAGTAATTTCCTCTAAGTTTGAAATTCGCGAACGGAAGGCAAAAGCTTTCCTCACGAAATGAATGTTTGTGTATTTAAAACCGTTCCGAACAGAGACTTTTTTTTTCATTCGTTTTATACAAAACCATTGTGCATCTTTAATCTTTGGATTACGAGAGGAAAATTCAATTCAGTTTGAAAAATCGCTTGAAAAACTAATCACTGCGATTGATAGATCAATACTGTCCCTTATTACTATCATATTTATGTAAAGATTTGATTTCTTATCTGAACGTTTTTTCAATTAGAAAAAATTTATTTTGTAAACTTATTACATATACGTCTTTGGTTATTATTTTGTTTATATTTATTAAAATTACCATTTTCTTTTATTTCACTAATTTCAAGTTCACTCATTACCATCAACAAGAATTCCGGAAAGGAAATCTTCGTAAGGAGAGAGACAACAACCGGGAAAAATTTGACGATCTTCAGGCAACTAAAATGGCACTCTTTCAACTTTTCGAGGAAAACACCGTTGAAAGTATAATTTTGGCTTTTAACTGAAAATAGCTACCGAACAAGAAAATTTTTCCAATGGTGGCTTGTTGGTCAAAAGAGCAGATTGAGTTTTCTGTAAAATAGGGGACAACGCTAGGTTTGATTTAACGTTAATTTAATTATTGGATTTTGTTAATAGGTCGCTAATTGTCTCTTACTTTCAATTTTGAGGACACGTAATTGCATACAAGTTGAGTGTTTACCGTTACATTTTGTACGTTTTGTAAATGAAATACGGGCCCCGTTTTTCGGTTTTCATTTTCATTTAAATCATTGAATTTTGACGTTAATTTACAGGTGAACATTTGAATTCCTTACTTACTTACTTTTTTTAACCTTTTAGGTACTTCCGGATGATTATCGCATATGTAAATAAAAACAAGTGTAATAACTGTTTTTTTTTATTTATAACTATTTGATGTTATTTGGCATTCAACTTGAACTAACCCGTTCCACTGAATAACCGGTCGTGAGACTGTAAGTTGCTTTTCTTTTCCACAATCTTGCGAAGTACAGGTAAGTAGCACAATTGTAGGCGCAATTCCCTAGCTCAGATGGGGATGGAGGTGGATCACATTTCGCCGATAATTTATTTAAAGATTCAATATTCCAACAGGATTCTTATCAAACAAAGCGCTTTTCTCAACGAACACATCACCTCGTCAACGTGTCGATTCTGTGATTTCGTACATCGGTGCTGGGCCGCATGTATTCAATAAAGAAAAGAAACTCAAAGTGGTTGTCGCTGTCTAACATTTTTTTTTAAATTGAATATGATGATGGAAAAGGCTTGAAGAGGCAACCATGGGAAAAGTCTTGAAATGATGTCCGTGGAAAAGATTAAATCTAAAATTAACCACTTAGAAGTCTTGTTGATTTTTTTAACAAAACTTAAAATTAAAAGTTCAGTTGACGAATATGAACATTTAAATTGTGTTATATTTGAAGAGCTGCATCAGTTATCTGAAAGATTAGTTGTGAATATATAAATTCATTATTTTGTTCAAGATTTGTCCGTTTGAAAACTTTAAGATCGTTAAAAAATAAAATGGTTCTGCTTTTGGCTAGTTTTTTTTTTTTTATTAATATGCTTACCGATACTTGTTTGACTAAATTCTTCCCGTATCCTATTTTTTTTTGGAAACAAAATGATTTTATAAATGCAATGAAAAGAAAAACATAAACTGTTTTTCGGATCGGTTTAAATAGAAACACAGCACACCGTGAAAAGCAGTTTACTTTTCTTCGCGAGTACCAAACTTAGGGACATTTACTGAAATCAATTAAACAGAAATTGAGACTTGATTTCAAAAAAGGTTGACACGGTAAGACACGTGCTTAAATTGAGCTTTAAAAAGTACGAAAGAAAAACTGAACTTATGTTCACCTGTCAAGCGTTTATAAGACCTACGGTCACGTGAGAATTCGCGCCGCCTCTTTTCAACACCCTTTTCTCCGCCAGGAGGGCGCTGCAATCAGATTTGCATTGTTTTTCGAACTGCAGCGCATAACTTCGATGGAAAATTCCAGCTCCATCGGTTGACTTCAGTAGTTTTGTTGTTATTGTATCGTTATCTTACCTCTTATCTTATCTAGTGTGACAGGAAACTCTACAGCTCATATTTCATTAGGTACATACGTATAAGAAAGGAGTTATTATGTTAAGATGAGGTATTGTTTACGTAAGCTGGCGTTGCGTGTCTAAATCGAAGCTTTATCTCAGACGGAAATATTAAAATAAAGTTATTTTTTTTGTATCGATAGGAATTCAGATCCTTACGGTACTCCTAGATATTTGTCGATTGCGTAAATAAAAACAAGTGCAACAGCTCGTGTTTCCTTGTTGATAACTATTTTATATTATTTGGCGCTCAAATCGAACCAACTCTTTTTCTTCCTGGCTGGTAGGTTTTCCTTTTTTTTTTTAGAAATGCTTTTACTTATTACAGCCGTTCAGATAAAAGTAAAAAGTAATAAATAAGTTTGGAAGAAATTACACTGTTTCACAAGATAAGTTAAAATGTGAAGATTATTAAAAATTCAGAATAAAAACACAATTCAAACAGGATTGCAATTGTGAGTTTACGATAGAGTGAGGAAGGGATGAGAATTCTGCACACTTTTAAAAGATTTGTTGGCCGTTAAGCAACAATTTTTTCAATTTTTAAACTTGCTCAACACAGGTTTGTAATATTTTTTGTCGTGAGTCAATATTTGGGATATTGACTCACGACAAAAAATATTACAAACCTGTGTTGAGTGAGTTTAAAAATTGAAAAAATTGTTGCTTAACGACCAACAAATCTTTTAAAAGTGTGCAGAATACTCATGGCAAATTTTAATTTGGAAAAGTTTCGATTGCGTTTGGATGGGGGCTCTGTGAAAGAATTCTTTCTCCTTTCTGGAAAAAAACAAACTACGAAAAGTTGACTGAATAAATTAGGAAGAAAAATTGCAAGAAATTTGCGACGGGGAATAAGACAAATTTTTTAACAAATTTTCGATTGCGGTTTATCACAAATTGATTCACTCACAGATTGGTCAGGTCACGTGGGTTGAAATCATTCCTGACATCGTCGCAAGAACTAACTTCACTGTTTATATATTCCAAGCCATTCGTCGGGAGTATAAAATAATACATCACAAGACACCGTCGAAATTTTGAAAGCGCCTGTTTCTAATACAATTCAATTCACGACAGGCCTACAATAACACAAGTCGAGGAGTGAACCCTTCCGCATATAAAGTTTAATCAGAGTAATTGAGAGGATGTTTAAATTTGAGCTTTTTCGGAAGTTTTCGGGGGGGTGATTGCGACGGCGCAGTTACATTTCAATAATCACTACTTTCAATGACGGGAAACTCCATTTAATTCTGCAAATCTTCACTTAATGCGTCGTTGATCTCTTAATGGATGGGGATTAAGACAGAACTCGGGAATTTCAAGTTCACAAACTGCTTGATGTCAAACTACCTTTAAAGTTTTAGAGCTTATGTGTTTTATAATAAAAGTTCTGCTCCGGATCTGCACCGAAATTACCGGAATGACTAATAAAGCAACAAATATTAAAATAGGAAGTTTACTAATAACAATATCGTTTGTTTTTTGTTACAGTAAGGGAGTTTTCGTATTATTTGTTGTGGAGACTTTCTGTTGTGATAGGCGTTTAACAGATGCATGCAGACGAATCAACAAGAGGTGCTAGATAACAAAAGAACAAGCCATAAGGGGATGAATGACTAATAACCCAGCAACAAATATTATAAGAAGAAGTTTACTAATAACAATGTTGATTGTATCTGGTTGTAGTAAGGGAGTTTTCATATTATTTGTTGTGGTGACATTCTGTTGTGGTGGGCGTTTAACGGATGCATGCAGACGAATCAACAAGAGGTGTTAGATAACAAAAGAACAAACGATAAGGGGATGGATGACTAATAACCCAGCAACAAATGTCATAAGAAGAAGTTTACTAATAACAATATTGATTGTATCTGGTTGTAGTAAGGGAGTTTTCGTATTATTTGTTGTGGTGACTTTCTGTTGTGGTAGGCGTTTAACGGATGCATGCAGATGAATCAACAAGAGGTGTTAGACAACAAGAGAACAAGCCATGAGGGGATGCTTGTTCTAACGTAAGATGCGGTGTTGTTGGGGGTGGAACGAGGAGGAGATGATGCAAGTGCGATGTGACATGGCATCGGTATTAAGAGAAGCTTTGCGGTGCGTTCTCTCCGTACCGGTAGTTCCCATGCATTATTCAAAATATCCAGCTCGGTATGCAACGGTGGAAAACAAACTTACCGCGCCGATGCTCCGATCGATGTTGCTTTTCAATAAACTTCTTCAAGTCTAGCGTCGAATATTGCAGATTGAACTATTTTTCCATGAAACAAAACGCATTTACAAAATTCGCTCAAGTTATCATCGCTCTCGACTTGGGGCTTCCAGAAAATATTGAAACTAAAGCTCCTCCGCATAAGATGATGGCCCTTTTTAAAATATCTATTTTTTTTTTGTAATTGACGACTAATTTCGCTGCGTCTACTTCGGGAGAGTGTAGGCAGTTCTAGATGGTTCTAGCAATAAAATGACCCTTCTTCATTTCTTGATGTTTCTCTAAAGTATGATGCAAGTTACAAACTTGATTGTTCCGATGCATTCAAGCCAAATATTAAGAGCAGAACTTGCTTGATATACAAGAACATCGTATCGTGGGTGTTCACTTAACTGTTAAGTTTAATTTACACCTGTCCATGTGAACATGCAACGTGCGGTAGCGCGAGCGATTAAATCACCACAACATCTAATTATCCCGATAGTTGATATCAGTAATAGATTAAATAAACCTTAATCGATTTAGCCGAACGTGTAAGGGAGTTAATAGAGTGGCTAGAATTGTGTTTCCTCTGCAGGAAGTTTAAGGAGGAGAAAGCTCAAGCTCGTCCCGCTTGAGACTCTTAAAGTACTCACACTCACACAATCACAATCACAATCACATCGCTTTCTAATCAGAATCAAAATGCAATAGTTAATTAAAATTTTTAATCTAACACGAAGAAAATCAATTTTATGTGAATTATGGTGCCATAAAATCGGCGTCATACGTATATACATAGATGGAACCCTGGAATGTTTTAACGTTATTCGGACGTTAAATATAGCTCGGAATAAATTGATTTCCGACTAAGCTTGGTACGGTCTGGAAAGCGATAACACAAGGAAACAGTCAGAAGTCATAAAGGTCAGACGTATTCATTTTCAACATTCACGAGAATTGCTTCTGCATTATTTATTAACTAACTGACAAAATCTAATTTATTATTTTATTTGAGATCGAATCCTATTGGAGGACGGGGGGAGGGCAGAAGGGCGTTGTTTTCGTAAATTCGGCGAACAATCGAACGCCATTAAAAAAATGTCGAATGTCCCACTGAAAAGATTTGAAATTCCTAACAGAAAAAAAAAACTGATCTTATTTTTAGTCTCCCAGTCTGAGACAAAGCCTTCATTTAAACTCGCGACGCCAGCTTACAAAAACAACGTCTGACCATAATATAAAATGTCATGTATTAAATGAAATGTGAGCTGAGTTACAATTTGCTGCACCCCTTACTTCACCTTGAGAAACTAAAACTGCTAATGTCAGCAGATGGAGCTGGCATTTACCATTGAAATATGTGTTCCTTCGCGATTTCAAAGCTTAATTTTAAGTAGCTGCCAAAGTTCTTTAAATAAAATTTTAATTTCTATTTAATTTAAATGAAATAAAGTCTTAATTTCTCTTTTATTTAATTCAGTGTAAAGTAAACTAATTTTCTCACATTTTTTCTTTTTTATTGTATTTATAAAATCAATGTATTTCCATAAAAATAGAGCACAGGAAGAATTTAGCCAAACTACTGTCGATAGGCCTATTAATAAAGCTTGAGAAAACTAACAACAGCAGGCGTCTTTTGTATTGAAATGAAATCCTTGTCTCTCGACTTATTACGATGATTATAGATCATGTTCGTTGTGCTACAGTTTTAGCATCGAGTCGAGTAATATTTTGTAAAAATTCTATCAGAGGTATTCTCTTGTATATTTACTTATGATCACATTTATTAAAGTAACCACTTTTTTATTGTTATTTTATTAATTTAAGTACTATCAATATTTTCAATAAGCTATCGAGAATATTCCTGTAAGGAGATGGACAACGATGGAGAAGAAGTTGACAAGCTTTAGGAATCAACGACTCTATTCGGGCTTTCTTGAGAAAACTTTTGCAAACACATCTTTGGCTATAAATTTCAAACCATCTACCGAACAAGAGAAAATCGTCTTTAGGATACTAAATTTTAATCTAGTAAAGTTTTGGTTGCATTTAGCTGCGACGAGGAATAAGACGCTTTAACAAATCAAATCAAATCAAAATTGCAATTTATTACTTTTTCGATTCTATTTTCTTTTTTTTTTAATAAAATAATTTACACCTACTACTTGAAAACCCTGCTGTATGCACCTGTATGCAAAAATATAGCTTTTATTTCATCATCCCGAAATGATTATTATGGCCTAGGAAGTTTATGGTGTCGCATAAAACGGGTCGTAAATGATAATATCAAAAATATAAACTCAAACGTGTACATATACTGGCAAAAATTTATTGTTTCGCACGTCTGACGGAAATAATAATACGGCCTTAATGCCCTCATTGATTCCGATAAAATTCGGAGTGGAATTATTTTTTTTATCGCGAGAGAAACGGGAGTAAAACAATAGCGGAAATAAAAGCAAGCAGCAAGAAGACCACAAAAAAGGAATAAGATAGGAATTAAGAAATAAGAAGAAGAAACATTTTACAGGGATAGAAAAAAAGAAGGACCAAAAACACACGCGGAGGAAGCAAATGCTCTTTCTCTTCCTTCATTTATTCCAAGCATATAAATCGAATAAAAAAGGAAAATTTATGATATTTTAATAGTTAGGTAATTGATATACAAATAAAACTATTTAATAAATTCGGCTATTAGGGAGACTCTTGCGTGGAGGAGAACTTTGTATGGCAGTTGACACGTTCAGGACAAGATCGATGAAGAAAAAAATAGAAAAAGCAAAACGCAAGGAAGAGATGTTTAAGGAAACGTTTAGAAAAGAGATGGTGAATATCTCTGCAGGAGAGTTGAAGAACCAAGAAGAAGATGACCGTTCATAATCCAATGGTTAACGAGATCCAAATTCCCTCTTCTCTTCTCCTGTGAGAACGCTTGAGAATTAAATTTAAAACTGACACAAATAGTTGATATACAAATAAAACGAATTCATAAATTCGCCAATTAAGGGGAATCTTGCGCGGAGGAGAACGTTATATGGCTATTGACATGTCCAGATAAGAACAATGAAAAAAATAGAAATAGAAAAAGAAAATAACAGCAAAGCTTAAAGAAGAGATGTTCGACAGAATTAAGTAGTAATAGGCATAGTTAAGGAAGGGTTTGGAAAGGCGACGGTTAATATCTTTGAAGAAGGATCCAAGAAGAAGACCACCAGTGGTCCAATGGTCAACTTCTTCTCCCGCCAAAACGTTTGACACAATTAAATTTAAAATTGTGACAAATAACAAGGCAAGTTCTTCGTTTGGAGAATGCTTGGATGATGAATGTAGAAATGATGCACCTTAGAATGTTGTTGATAAATACAGGAGGCGCAGCGCAAAGCAGAAATATAAAAGAAGACTTGCTAACAGAAATCATTAAAAAGATTCAACCATAGTGGCAATGCTGAGAACTGAACCCAAGTGGAGATGATGATGACTTCTTGACAAGCGATGGAAGAGGAGACAAGTTCCCCTTTTTTTAATTCTGAAGAAGGAAACGTATGCGTAATGGTTCATGATGACACAAAAAAAAAGATTTTGGACCTTTTGGAGGTATGACAGATACAGATGACAGGGACAAGAGATGGAGGAGGAGAAAAGTTCTTCCAAGAAAAGACTATTGGGCTGCCTGTCGATGATTTAAATTTTTGCTTTTGCCAATGGTCTATCAGCAAAAATAAATTATTTTTATTGTCTGATGGTAAAGACTTGACAAACGTTGTAAGGGGAGACTTTTTTAAAATTCTGAAGAAGGAAACGTATGCCTAATGGTTCATGATGACACAAAAAAAAAAGATTTTGGACCTTTTGGAGGTATGACAGATACAGATGACAGGGACAAGAGATGGAGGAGGAGAAAAGTTCTTCCAAGAAAAGACTATTGGGCTGCCTGCCGATTATTTAAATTTTTACTTTTGCCAATGGTCTATCAGCAATTATTTTTGTTGTCTGATGGTAAAGACTTGACAAATGTTGTAAGGGGAGACAAGTTCCCCTTTTTTAATTCTGAAGAAGGAAACGTCTATCAGCAACAATAAAATATTTTTATTGTCTGATGGTAAAGATGTAAGGGATACAAATTCCCCTTTGAAGAAGGAAACGTATGGCTAATGGGTCACATTGAAACAAAAAAAATGTAAATAATTGAGTTAATTAAAAGAAGAAATATTACTTGGACGTTTTGGAGGTAGATGACAGGGGCAAAAGATGGAAGAGGAGAAGAGTTCTTCTAAAGAAGGGCTATTGGACTGCTTGCCGATTATTTATTATTAAATTGTTGCTTTTAGCGATGGTCTATCACCAACAATATTTTTAATTGCCTGAGGTAAAGAAGTGTTTTCCAATTGATCGACTGCGCACTTATTAACCTATTTCTAAATCATTAATCCCTTTTTTTTCTAAAGATTATCGATCGATTGATTAATGAAGAGGATTATGTTTTATTTGAAAAACAACCTAATTCCCAATTGCATTCCAAATTTAGATTATGTATCCATTAAGTTTTGCCCCCACCAATTATTTATTTTTTAATTAAAGACGAAACGTAAGCCGGATTCCAGGAATTAAAATGAGAGACAGAGGAATTTATGATTTGTGGTGTAATGTAGTGAGTGTGTGCAATATTATGTCATGATAGGAGCAGCTGCCTTACTACTTTAAGAAAGTAGTTTAAAATAAGCGCACCCCTTGAAAATCTAAAAAGTAATGAGCTCTGACGTCGACTGGAATTTAAATTTCAGTGGCGTTCTTTCTATTTTTGTTTGTCCCGCCAACAAATTTTATGATGAACGATGGAAGCGGATGAAGTCAGGTGGTGACGATTAAAAATAAGTCGGTATTCCATCCATCCGCTAGTAAAAAGCCAGGGCTCAGAATATCTGTAAGCAGAGATGGTTCTGCTGCCTGTCTGCGGTTAACTGCTTGTATGATTTAAAGCCCGCAATCAATTCCGCAGAAGCACGGTTCATGACGTGACGCAAATGCTACTGTTCTCTGGGGAGCCAATCAGCCCGCCAGCAGCTTTACCAATTCCAGTACACATAAATACGGCTCTCGGAGCCCATCACAATGCCACAATTAAGCATTTCTTTTCAAACATCTATTTCTTTTGTGCAACGGGAAAGTAGATTTAGCTGCGTTAAATTGCGTTACCGATTCGTTCGGATTACCGAATCATTTGTTTGTTTGAAGTGATACAATAATAACAAATGCAAATTCACTTCCTTTATGTTCCACACAAGAAAGAAGAAGCACTCTTAAAACTTGTAAAGAAGCTACAAGCTATCGTCCCGATGGACGTCGGGTTATTAAGGGGGAAGGGATGTAAAATCTTCCTTACATTTACAATTTAAAAATTAAATTACAAACAATATGCCACAGGCACAATTTTAAGTACTACACTTCAACTGAACTCGAATCATCCCCTCAATATAGGCTTAAAATACAGAAATACACCCAAAACAGAACTTTTAATTAAATTAATCAACAGCCTTAAATATTTGATGATGATTTATAAAATATCTGTTGACTCAAACCATTACCTGACGAAGAATAAAAATTAATTCCGAGTATAGTGGGAGCTCAATTACTGTGTCATCATGTGTCGTCACGCTTAATTGTGAAATATTAAATTTCCCAGCTACAATAAGCAATCACGCAACGACGTTGTCGACGGGAGCCTGCAGCCTTACACTGCTGCCAACATCGAGTTAAATGAGCAGAATGCCTAATACAATGCATTAGCAATGGGGCACGCAGCACGACTCTGGAAAATGAAGGAACGTATGAAGATGGGGAGACTACTCCGTTTAAATAACCTTGCTTCTTAATACTATTTTCTCATTTCATAATACACCATAACGTTTAAGGGAGCGAGCGCGAACGTGAGCCGTTT
Source organism: Prosopocoilus inquinatus (assembly GCA_036172665.1). NCBI lineage: Eukaryota > Metazoa > Arthropoda > Insecta > Coleoptera > Lucanidae > Prosopocoilus > Prosopocoilus inquinatus. The sequence goes on along the minus strand of CM069871.1, from coordinate 6,033,435 downwards.
AAAAGCGACGCAATCCTTAGTAGAAAAACGCCCTTTTTTTGTTTTTACCAAATTAATTCTTCTTATTCTTTCAATGAGCTTGAAGGTTTGAGAGTCTAGGGAGCAGCCAAAACAGCACTCCTAAAACAATTCACTTCTCAGTGTCTTATAAGTCATATAAAAATTGGATGATATTGTTGCAAGAATAATTATATTGTAGTTAAATAATGCGAGATGACCTCGGATCGACACCTGCATTTATTAATGAGAATGTCGAAATAATGCGCGCAAGGCCAACTATAAGATGCGATGGTAAAAGAACCCGCTCTTTGTTCATGTTAGGAAAAATCAAAGACACGATTACGTAAATAATATTAGTCCTGCAGGAGTGTTATATATTTTTGGAAATGATCTGATGTTGCACCACCTCATTCCCCTCTCCCTACTCATAAAATCCTGACTGCTATAAATATTCGAACCTCGGAAATTTAGACGGAATTGATAGTCATCAGGTCATTAAATAAAAGCGTCCCTTAAGTGCATCCGAATTTCAGATTGGAATTGATAGTCATCAAGTCATTAAATAAGAACATCCCTTAAGTGCAGTGCCACAACCATGTAAGCCTGTTTTATTATTTTAATAATTGAACACATATTTATTTATCTGGCTGTGTTCTTTTTATTTCAAAAATGCCGTAACAATATAGGCAACCCGTTTTACTTCCAAGCTTTTAGTATATTACGAAAACTCGAAGATATTTCCGATTTGATTGATGGGTTGCCTATACTAAACCTTTAGGAGTGAAAGGTCATTTATGGCATTTTTTTTTCTAGTCATTAATCGTTTGTTTTTTTCTCTGATAATCGCACTTTAAGTTCGCCGATCGTCTTTTGTTTCAAGTTGCCGCTCATTGCTTATTTTCTTGCTTAAAGATGCCTGCAATTTTAGAAAACTACAATTTTTCGAATGGCATGACTCACGACTATATTTTTTTTAATCGTTGGTCATTTGTTTTCCTTTTTCTCACAGTTACACTTTCAGTTTGCCGATCGTGTTTTATTTCTCAAGTTGTCGCCTGCTTTCTTTTCTTCTTTTTTAAATTTAGAACTTCATTCATGGAATTTTTTTCTAAATCGTTAGTAGTTTGTTTCTTTTCCTTTTCTTTTGACAGTCACGTTCTGGTTTAACGATTGCCTTACGTTTCAAATCGTCTCTCATCGTTTGTTTTCTCGGTTCTGTCCACTTATCGTTGGCAAGGCGTTGTTTTTTTCTATCATCGTTGATCGTTTGTTTCCCTTTTCCTGTCAGTTTAGTTAAACTTTGTTGATCGTCTTTGTTTCAAATCGTCGCTTGTTCTCTTTTTCTACTTTTTTTTAGTCTCTGTTTGACAGGCACGTTCTAGGTTACCGATCGCCTTATGTTTCAAATCGTCTCTCATCGTTTGTTTTCTCGGTTCTGTCCACTTATCGTTGGCAAGGCGTTGTTTTTTTTTATCATCGTTGATCGTTTGTTTCCCTTTTTCTGACAGTTTAGTCAAACTTTGTTTGTCGATTGTCTTTGTTTCAAATCGTCGCTTGTTCTTTTCTTTTGCTCTTTTTAGAATTCAGAACTTTTGAGAGAATGGCATTTTTTCTAAATCGTTAATCATTTGTTTTTTTTATTTATTTTTGTCAGTCACGTTTCTACTTTAAAAATCGCCTTATGTTTCAAATCGCCGCTCATCTTTTGTTCTCTCAGTTAAACGAGTCGCCAGTCCACTTATAGTCGGCGTGGCATTGTTTTTTTATCGTTAATCGTTTGTTTTCGTTTTTCTGACAGTTACACTTCCAGTTTGTCGATTGTCTTTGTGTCAAATCGTCGCCCGTCTTTTTTTCCTCCTTTGTTTTAGAATTCAGATATTTTTAAATGGTTAATCGTTTGTTTTCTTTCTTTGTTTGACAGTTACGCTCTAGTTTACCGATAAAATCGCCGCTCATCGTTTGTTTTCTTCCTTCTTTTTGAAAGTTACGTTTTAGTTTACGGATCGGATCGGCGTTCATCATTTGTTTTCTCGGTTAGAAAAGTTTCCAATCAACTTATCGTTGACACGAAGTTGTTTTTGTATCGTTGATCGTTTGTTGTCTTTTTTTTGATAGTTACATATTCAGTTTGTAATCGTTTGTTTTTGAATCGTCGCCCGTCGTTTGTTTGCTTATTAAAAATGTCTGCATCAGCTTTCCATTATTTGCGATATTTTCTTTTTTCTTTTAAAACTTAGAACATTCCAAACAATGTAGGTAATTTCTGGCATTTTCGAATCGTTAATCATTTCTTTTCTCTTCTGTTTTTTTTTGGCGGCTTGACATTCTTCAGTTCATCGATCGTCTTTTGTTTCAAATCACCGTTAATCGAGGTTGCTTCCTGTTTTCTTAAATACTTTTTCTTTCCTAATTAAAAAATAATTAAAATAACATGTATTTTCGTTTGATTTTTTTTTGTTAACGATATTATGTATTAATGAAATTACGTTTCGTCAGACTTTTGAATTATGTGAATTTATTTCCCACTGATATTTTTTAATTAATATAATTTTCTCTCCAATCGATTTGTCTATTCAAAATAATAATTAATTAATTAGTTAATTTCATAATAATCCAGTTCTTTTTGGACGTCCCCGTCTTAGTTTTGTGTGGAAATTCTTATTTATACGGCCTAGCTGGAATCTGGACACACTTATTATATCGTATGAGCCGCAGAATTATTTTCTTAGTTGGCTGCGAAATAAATCACGTATGTCGTAGTTATATTCGATTAAGTGTACCTTATCATTCTGCTCTTAAATTTATGATCCGCGTGTTGCTAGCGCTGAGGCGGGCGCCTTCTCTTCGAGCTAATTTCCTGAATTTACAATGGGCTACATCTGGACACGTGGGACGAGCGTTTTCGCGCTTGAAGCGGACACCACGACATCGACATTACTTGGGTCTAGGCATGCGCCTTCTCTTCGAGGTAATTTACCGAATGTACAATTGGCTAAATCTGGACACGCGGGACGAGCGCTTTCGCGCTCGAAGCAACATCACGACATCGACATTACTCCACTCGAGCTACGGAATTCCGCGTATAACTGAGCACTTTTCTTGCTACTCTCCATCCATGTCAATAACTTGCTAGTTTTCTTGTAATTGTAAGGAATTAGGTAGCATAACCTCTTACAACTAATGCCAACCTAACCAAGTAGAATTAATATTAGTCATGACTGCTATGTATTTCTCTCTCGTTTAAGATCAATACAGAAGAAAAAATCTGTGGCTCACACAATAATTCCGAGACAAAAGAAGAACTTTTGCGAGAATTTTGATCTGATTAAAAAGATTTATTTAAAGAAATGAGTGCTGCTTCTCGAAATTTTAGGGGTGGAGCGTCGAAGTAAAATAAGAATTTTCTCGAAAGTTCCTGACAAAGTTTCACTTACGTTTCGCGATTATTGAATAAATTATTCATAAATACTAGGAAAGTGAAACTGAAGTTTAAGTTATGCTCAAATAATAATGAGCAAGCAAGCAAGCGATATGTCGACTTATTTAAGATTCTCAGTACTAAAACAGCTAATAATAATTTGGTTGGTTCTTGTTTTAATACTTGCAGGAACGAGTAAAGTTCATTAAAATATGTTTAATATCAGATTCATAACCTTAATCAAATAGTAGTGTAGATACGTAATATTAATGTATCTGCATATTCTCTTAAGGGAGTACAGAATTAAATGTATGTACCACTGAGGTATCATCATCATGCCATGCAAACATCAAATGATTTATCTCTCCGCAGCCGCACGTTCGAAACGAATTATGAAAGGTAATACTTAAAAAGGGCAATTAAATTTCGTGTAAACGAACGTCCAGCGGTGGTATGCGTACGATAATTTAATTAAACATTACACCAGAGGTTGCGAGCGGCATTAAATACGTTTAATGTGAGTTAAGTTTATATACCCATGCACATGTTTCTAGTCGTTCATATTCTTAGTGGAGGAAAACAGAATTTCCCCCGAGCAATAAATAATTCATGACTCTTTATAAACACCAGCTCTAAGTTCTTTGCAAAGCCAATATCAAGGTAGGTAGATGATTATTTTACAGTTACGAAGACAGTTTCTCATTTTCATTGGGTTTTGTATCGAGAAAGTGTTTTTGTTTATCAAGAAAAAAAGTGAGTTGCTTTTAATTAATAGAGTAATTAATTAAATTTCTCTTCACTTTCCAAAAATGTTTTTGGTTTATTACTGTAAAGAAAGAGTGTCTCTCCCTCTCTCATTTATAAAATAAAATGTTGAGATCCTCCCTTTTTATATTCCCTCCGTCTTCTTCTTTTTAACAGTAAGTAGGTACAAATTTAGCAATCTCTCTATACATTTATATAATGGCGTTGTTTAAAATTTCGGGGCACGTTCCGCCCAATTTATACGCGAAATTTAATTTCGTCACATCCGAAAAATGAAACAGACATCGTCCTGTCCGCCTCCGCCCCCCCGCCCCCGCCGCCGACGCCGCCGGATTAAAATATTTTCCTTTTAAAGGCCGAGCAGGAGTTTATTTGGCGACCTTGTTCGTTTTGCTCGCTCATTTTCTGCTGTCAAGATTCATCGTGGAGAGTTTTATGTCCTCGTGGAGAATATGCAGGAGCACGTGTCGTTGTTGCCTTTAACATCCAAGCCTGAGCCGGAGGTAAATATATAACTGTGGAAAGCTGCATTCATCCTTTTGGAGGCAGGACGTGCGCTGAGGTAAATACTGTGACCGAACCAACAAGTGTGAAGCAGCTAACTAAGCAGCGAACAATTTATCTACAGGTAGATTCATATGAAATGCACATAAGTTAGATAAATTCTATGTCTTTCGCATAAACGCACTCAAAAGTATTTACATAATTTTGAAAGTCTACATACTTGATTGTTCCTCCACCAATTTAGAAAATTATTCTCGGTACCAACGTCAATATTAACACAACTTACAATTAGTTGAGTATACGGTTCATAATTTTAATACAGCATATAATTAATTCCGTATTAGGCTACTCCGTAGAAACACTCGCTTTTACATTACTAGTAGAATCCCTCGCTTAATCCATTTAGAAAAATTTAGAAAAGTATTCTCTACACCAACGTCAATATTAACACAACTTAGTTGAGTGTATGGTTCATCTTTTTAAAAGCGAACATACTTAGTTCCGTATTGTATTAGGCTACTCCGTAGAAGCAATCGCTTTTACATTACTCGTAGAGTCACTCGCTTAATCCCTTTAGAAAAATTTAGAAAATTATTCTCTACACCAACGTCAATATTAACACAACTTAGTTGAGTGTATGGTTCATCATTTTAAAACCGAGTGTATTTAATTCCGTGTTGCATTAGGCTACTCCGTATAAACACTCGCTTTTACACTACTCGTAGAGTCACTCGCTTAATCGACATTATTTCGTAGAACAATTCGCTTGGAATAAAACATAATCGAACCGAACATAATCAATCACTCCATCAAAGTTTACTTTACCACATCCGAGGCTAACGTGACGATTTCACTAATTCATTGCCGTACTCATTCCTACCAATCACTGCCCAAGTAACCAAAACTGCTTTATGAACATTTTTAAGAATTCAATAAAGTATTAAAATGCTTTGTAAACACTTATAAGAATTTAATAACGCCTTTGTGGTGACTTGGGTGGTTACTGCCTATCAATTAATGAATACTTCTGCTTTGTCACTCATCAGTGACTACACAGAACTACAATTTTCCCTTTTATACCGCCTAAGCCAGATGCCACAAGCGCGTTTTCTAAAAGTTCAAGTCCAAAAGTGAAAGTATCAAAACTCTCAGCGCCTTCGAGGAGAAACATTTAATGACTGAGCACGGTCCTTACTTTGAACGAAATATGAAGTGTAGCATTGCAAGTAAATTCAACAACTTGAGTTTCCACTGTCAGCAAGGAATCCCCTCACTAACGCTCCAAACAAAGAGAAGAACATCGATTTGACAGCTAAGCAGACTTCGGCACTTTCTGCTAGATATTATCCTGAGCCGATGACTTTACTTGAGGAATGCGCTAACTAAACAATTTTGTTAATTAAACTTGAACATAACGCGCGTTAAATTTTGCGTAACTCTTAAAATATAAAACGAATTTAGAATATAGTTTTTCAAACGTGACATTATATTTAATATTTTAATATTTTGTTTTAAAGACGATAGTTTTTCATTTTCTTTCACAATCACAATTTTCTGCCTTAAAATCGATGCAAATCGATCGTCTTTTGTTTGACGAGTCGAAATTACCGAGCTCGTTTAATTTAAAATTAAAATTAAAAAATCGATTGCATGACTCGGCCGTGTTTTGTTTTAAAAGTCGACTGATTTTTTGTTTTAAAGTCGACAGATTTCGTCTTTCAGAATTCTTGAATTTCTACTTTAAAATCGACACAAAACGATCGTCTTTTGTTTTTCGAGTCGATTTCGACGCTTGTTTAATTTAGAACAACGTTTGTTTTTTTCTTTCTTTTTTTGTAATTGAAGTCGAAAATAAAATTTAACGAAGAGATGTATACGTAAAAGTGAATTAATTTGATCTTAACTTGTTTTAAATAATAATAAAAAAAAACAACGACCGTCATTTGTTTTGCAAAATACAGTTTAAGTAGTCCTGAGATTATGTGATAAGTGATAGGCGTAGACTGGAGGGCTTCTTTAAAAAAAATCAATGTAAATCGACAGTCGTTTGCTTTTTTTTCTTTGTCGGATTTTCCGTGTTAAGACAATTTACAGGAAATAAAAAAAAAATAAGCGAATACAGAAAGTGTATGATATTTATGGAGTGAGGGTGTATTATTAAAAAAAAAATAAATTAATAAAATTACTTCATAAAAAAAAAGAAATAAAGAAAATCAACTTTCATTTGATTTCAGTTCTTCTTTCTTTTCGCGACAGGAAAATTTAAGAGAAACGTAAATGTAGCAATGTAGTAATTAGATATTGGATTATTTTTTTTTAGTGATGCATTAGTTACATAATTATTTTGAAAATAAATCGATCGAAATCGGAAGTCGTACGATGATCTGTCAGTCAAGTCGGCTTTTTATTTAATTTATCGATTCAGAATTTTAAGTAAAAAAAAAAAAACAAGAGTAAACACATACCGCCGACACCTGTATTGAGCATTGGGCATGGGTTTATTACATTTTTTTCCTGGTTTTCATCTTTATTTGCTACCACTGGAATGAAATTCCGTTACCTCCCGATTAAAAAAAATAACGAAAACAGTGGCAAGTTAGCGCTGAGGAAGACTATCAGCTGCCTCGAGTTCCAGCATTCAGATGGAGAAGGGCTGGGCCGAGTTTCAAGGGCGTCAGGGGGTTTGATCCCAGCTGGTTGCTACGCCACTGCGGAATCGCCTCGCAAGGTTCACAGCGTACGCCAAAATTTCGGAAAACTTTCAGGAGAACGTTCCACTCGTACACACATCCAAAATAATTATGTCGTCCTAACAAAACAACAGATCGTAGGTACTTAAAACTTATAATAAACTCAGAGATATTCGAATGTCAACGACACATCGGCCTAAAATAAATAAAAACACGTACGTAAGAGACGTTTGACTTACGTCCGGTTGCACCAATATTTTAAGCAGAACTTAAGTTTAAGTCAGGTTTAGATTATGACATTTATGCTTGGTGAGTATAATGTCAATCACATTCTGACTGACACCTACTTCACACATTTAAGTATCAATTAGAATGTGCGTGATATTTTGTTGAACTTACCCAAAATGTCATATTCTAAACACAATTTAAATTTAAGCTTTGCTTAAAACATTGGTGCAACCGGCCATTAGATACTTAAATAGAATTCACTGGTCTACACTGGTCACTAATCTGTAATCTTAAATAAAACGTAACTTAAATTATTCCGAGAAACGGCTAACTTAATGCACGCACATGTTCCGGTATATCTGCGTTATATGCGAACATGCATTAATCAAGCAACATAAATAAAATAGTACGTTACGATTTGTCGTAAGTTCAAAAGGGTTGTTCGCCGTCGGTTGTCAAACGTAACCAATTGTCATGTCGTAGCGCCACCACTGGTCGGCACGTCGAATGTCGTTTAACGTCAATTGTTGCCAACAGCCGGATGTCGGTGAGCTTTGGGAAGGCACGCTGTTGCTGAGTGATGACCTCATGAAACGAACTTATTTGCGTACTTAATTCGCATATGTCCTCGGCAGGATCAGATTCGCCGCGCAAAAACAGGGAAACGCTAGAACAGATTCGCCGCAAAAACCGGGAAACGCTAGACGGGGAAGAAGTAGCGAAGAAAAAAAGTAGAGCCAAGAATTTCTTTTTTGAAACAAAGAAATCTACTGTAAACATGGGTCGCTCCATGCAAAGCGTCACTAATTACCTTTCTGTCTGAAGTAGAAATGGGAAAAATTTGCTTACAACAACTCAAATGGTACACAAGGCACAAGCAATTCCAATCACACTGTACTTAAATCAGATTCACGAGAATCACGTGTGTCTTCTTTTGAGAATACGGCTTAAAACAATTTTATCATTTTTGATAAAGTTAATTAATTAGTCACAATTATTTTAATTAAATCCCAGATGTAAAATCACAACTTTTTACAAAGCACTTTCAAATTAAAATAAATTTAACTTGATTGAATGGTAATATTTTTTATAAGAACATGACTAATGGATATCTTCAAATGCAATCACGAGTAGCTTTTAATATCTTTTGAAATTTCAGTCTGCACTAGCGAAATGCATGAGGACATCCATTCAAAACACGTACTTACACATATGCATCGCATAAATAACTTCCATGCTTTTAGTATATCGAATAGTTAGTTAAAAGAAACCCGCTCGTCTCCCTCTTTCTCTGTCTCACTCTCTCTGAGTGGGATATTTCATAAATTTTAATGACAATTTTCCACCTCTAGTCGGATTTCATGAAAATTACGCGCAGCTTTTATCTTTTGCGACGCGTCGTCGTTCTCTGGTGCATTTGAAATTCACTGCTGAGAATGCACAAGTCAACGGAAATTGAAATTGAAAACAAAATTCCAAAACGTATTACGGCGCGTGCATCAAACGATACGAATCGGCAGAGCGATTTCTCTATTATTTCACGATGTGTTTGTCGGTATGTCGGTGTATCGTTTTAAACAGAAAATGACTGAAAAGTAGTTTAGGTATTAAATGAAACTTCTGTGTTTCTTTTTTTTCAGTTAGTGAAGCATTAAATTCCATAACACTTTTTATTAAGGGGGAAGGGATGTAAAATCTACCTTGTATGTAAAGTTGTTTAAATTTAGTTTAGTGATTACAATTAGTCTTTTTGTATGTGTGTTTGTATTTTTTTTTTTAATAATTTATCCGTTTTGTTCGGCGTGACTTTTTCTAATTGGAGATCGCCGTACAAGATACGCGCGGAAAACGATAGCAAACAAATTAAAATAAAATTTATACTTCAACGAGAGATAAATGGGAGCTTTGTTGGAAAACGCAACGGTATTTATGTCGCCCGCCGATTAGCTGCTATCTCCGTGGGTGAAAGATATGCTGAAAGAATGTGAAAAATTCTTTCTTTTGTTTAAACGCAAGCCTGAAAAGAGCGCCGCACGTTCGCTAAATGATTAAAATTATTGCGTCAGTCGAAAAGTAGCGCAAAATTAATAGGTATACATTTTTTTAAAATTTGATTTATTTTAAATTGTCATAGTTTTGAAAATAAAGAAAAGGATAAGGTTGATTAAAATTATTGCGTCAGTCGAAAAGTGGCGCAAAATTAATAGGTATACATTTTTTTAAAATTTGATTTGTTTTAAATTGTCATAGTTTTGAAAATAAAGAAAAGGATAAGGTTAGTTTTGGAACATGCTAATTCTTTCATTCTTCTTATTCTAAAATTATTAGAGCAAACAGTTTCGGAAAATTAAAAAAAAATATATGAATGTGAATTATCACGCGAGTTCAAAAAAGTGAATCTGTCTGTATCCTGTATTATTAAAAATGAAAGTGAAGACCCCCCTGATTCTCAAATAAAAGAATGAGAAATCATGGTTCCGTCTTAATAACAGTCTTAATAAATAATAATTATCTTATGAGATCTAATTAATTCTCAGAGGTAGTAGAGTTCTTGAGCTCTGAAACTGTGCAAGTAAATAAAATGACCATGCGTGCGACTCCACAATTCATTTGAGCATTTTTAAACACATTAAGACCTATTTTGGCAAATAAAAATAAAAAAGAAACCCAATATTGAACACGGAATGATTATATACCCTATCTAATAGGGGTGTGTGAAATGAAGCTACAGGAATTGGGCAATTAACTTCGGGGGTTTCGAACAACACCCAGCTTTCGAGGGTGATTTTAGGAATGAGAAAGGACATGACAGATCACAAACTCGACCTGGTCCAAAGAGGAGTCTGGTAAACTTTTTTTTTTATAAATTCCGCAATTCGGTGAGCATTTTTGAATTGCAAGGCAGCGTCCTGTATGTCTATTTTTAAAAATCACGTGACAAACACCTGAAAAATAGTGTGATCTGCTGGGCAGTGGCTCGAATTAACTAGGTTTCAAAACATCTAAGTAATTTGAGTTGCCTAAGCGCAACCGAGTGTCTTATCATACTGTCTAGTTGCAAAGCCAAATTTTTACGAGCTCTAAAGCGATGAGGTCAGTGTTTAGTCTAAACTTTTTCAGCCTCGGGGCCTTTTTTTAAGCAAAAGTTTTTCGTGAAGCCCAAGAAATATCCAGGAAACATATTATAATCGAAAATTTCTCTTGCTTTTGCGTTTATAGTAGTGTGCGTTAAACTCAAAACTAGTAAATTTGAAAGAGTAATTAATATTAAAATTAATTTCATAAATGAAGGAAAAGAGAAAGGAAAGAAAATAAATGACAACAGTTTGCGCTGAAAAGCGGCAAAAGAAGCTAGAGAAAAGGGGGAAACAGTGAAAAATAAAAGCAAAATAAAAAAGTATTTTGATAATCGAGAAACAGAAATGGAAAGAAGTTAAAAGAAAGAAATTAATAATTATTTTAAGTTTCTGAAAAATTGTAAGGAAGGCAAACCAAGGAAAAACAATATCAAGAGCGTTTATGACAATCCAAATGAAATAAATAAATAAAAATTGTGATGAAAGTAAGAAAAAAAAATGACGATCGTCATTAAGAAAAGCTCAAAGCGAATTGTAAATTTGAAATTTCTCAAGAAATATTAATAATAACATTAAAGAGGAAAAACAAATCACAATTTTTACGAAATGAAAATTTGCGAAGAAAATAAGAAAAACAAATTACGACTGTAAAAAGATAGGAGTATAAAAAAATTTCGATGATTTAATTTCAGAAAATGTTCGCATGAAAACTGAAATTTTAAATTTCTAATTTATGTTATTTATTTATTTATTTTTGTCGTTATTAGCATATTGAAATATAAAAAAAATCACACGTCATGAGGTACTTGAAAAGTTGGCAGCGAGCATTTCGTATTCTGCGGGAAAATAATTCAATTAAAAAAATATATATTTTTAAATTTCGCGCCAACAAATTATTGTTCGGCAGCACACGCATAGATGGCGCTGGCGTAATACAATTTCAGACGTGGGACACTTTTAACCTCCAGACCCCAAACCGCACTGCGCAAACGCCCACATGGACGTTATTTTAAATTTCTGACAGCGCAGCAGATTTTTAAAATTACACATAAGACAACCGAAACAAAAGAAAATCGAGCAACCTTCGAAGAAATGTGAAATAATCGGATAATCGCCTGCAAAAAAAGAAAACCGTAGTTTGTAATTAGTAGGCGATTGTGTTAAATGAAAATCTAATAGAATTATAGGAACAATAAAATAAAGAGAAATAAACTGGAATAAACGAACGACGAAAGACGAAGAAAAAGATGATGAAAAAGAAACAAATCGTCGACACGGCAGATCGCAAACCTCGATCTGGTTCAAGGAGCGAGGTGAGGGGGGGGGTATAGTAAACTTTATAAATTCCACAATTCGGCGAACTTTCTTTAATTTCAACGTAACATCATGCGTGTTAACATTTAATAATCACCAGGGAACGGAATTATATATTTTGTTCGATTAAATACTAACGAAGCGGCCAACGTACACGGCCGCAGAGACGCGTTCAATGCACACACACTCGTTGCCGCCTCGTTCGGATTAAATCGAACAAAATACATAATTCCGTCCTGTAATAATCACGTTAGAGAAGTTGGCATGACCTGTTGGGCAGTGGTTCATACTAATTATGGTTTAAACACCAAAGTAGTTTGAGTTGCCAAAATGGAAGCGAGTGCGTACAGTCAAGGCTCCTTAACTTGAACTCCTATAAGGCCCGATCTTACCACCTCTGGATAAATTTAACCATCGGTTAATATCCTTAGAAATTATTGTGCTGACTATGGTTTCCTAGGATATTAACCGACGGTTAAATTTAACAGGAGGTGGCAAGATCGGGCCTGACTCGAATTTTTCTATAATTCGAAGTTGCTTGCTGTCCCCTGCAGTTGCCTAGCGTTTCGTATTGATTTTTCGTTCTTTATCTCAAATTTCTACAACTCTAAAGTTTCTATAACTCAAAAATTTCTATATCTCGAAATAAATTTGACGAAGAAAGAACTCACAAAGCTCTATAACTCGAATTTATACGACAAATCCCCACCTTTTCATGTTTCCAGTGACGCTGCTTCTGGGAATCCCCTTCTTCGGATCTGAGACAATAATGCTACGCAGTTCAGTTTAGTGTTTTAATTAATTTGGTCGCATTGTCTTTCCGTCAACTTAAAAGTCTTACAGTTCAACAAAAGCGTGAAATTAAAAAAAAAAAAAAATCGAAAGTGGTGTCAAAGAGGAAAATATTGCTGAAAAATACAAAATACCAGCAAGTACATTATCCACGTTTATTATATTAAATTTTAATGTGTGTATACTATCGTTTACATGTTCTTTTTTTTACTTCTTAATAAAGTATGTAAATAAATACAAAATATATGTATGGTATGCACCCACGTCCTTTAACTCGAATATTCTGTAACTCGAATTAAATCTCAGATCCCTTGGCAGTTCGAGTTAAGGAGCTTCGACTGTATTTACTTGTGAAGCCAAATTTTTACTCTAACACAATGGACTCTGTTTTTAGTCTATCCTATTTCCTTTCAGATTTTCTAAAATCTGAAATTTCCTGAAATTTTTCTGATTTCCCCAAAGGAGTGTTAAGTTCTTGTGGTTGGGAATGGTGGTATACTCCAAGTGACACAAATAGATGTGACGGTGGTTACGATTAGTTGGAATCAATATGTAATTAGAATTCTTGAGATCGATGGGATATGCAATAATTAACAGTGGTGTAAACTGGCACTTAAATTAACACGACCTTTACCGCAAATTCCAGATTCCTAGCATTCGGACAAACAGCTTAGGTTGAGGTTGGGAGACCAAATTGTGTGGAGAGTATTATTGAAAAAGGAGACGCCGCTACAGGCAATTTGAAGAGATTTCAGTTTCGTGGTGAGTGGGAGTGGCGTCGCTATTGCGTAGACGGGAGCGGCGCGGCGCAGCTTCATGTAGTCATGTCCCTCTCCACCAGTTTCCGCGCGCTCTTCTAAACAGCAGGACGTGAAATTTCCATATTTCAGTGCGATTACTTATTTTTATAACCACCAATTAAAACAGTATAAACAATAATGCTATCCAAAATCCCTATCATGAGGATTATTTGAACGGAGCGGTGCAACAAGAAGTAACCACGACCACGACCACCACCACCACCACCTCCATCACCCCCAACGCAACTCATCCTCTCTACATGTGCGAAACTTTCAAATAAAAAGAAAGACCTCGATGTGTTCTAATTACGTTGTTTACATTTTCACCTGTTATCAGTGAAACTAGTGATTACTGTGCACACGACCAACTGAAAACATCCGCGCGAATGAAATGACATCTTCTTCCAGGATGTTTTATGTTGATTCAAGCAGGAAGCAGATGATTTCCTCCGCACTGCTCCTGCTGACCATAACCGCTGGTTAGTTCAATGTCTATCACACAACAGCATCTTGCCCTCTTGCTTGCATATTAATTAGTAGAGTGCGCCATAATCAGTTTTTCCAGCGGCGGATTTACGAAATTTGCGTTTATATTGTTTTCGCAATTAATTACCTAAGCGACGCGCCATTATCTGGTTTGACATTTAATTCCCAGCACTTTTAAATTAGTTTTAAAGCAATTAAAAAACTTGCGTACTGCGGTCGCCGCCGAATTAATTTATGCTAATGCTTTTGCGAACATAGAAGCGGATCGCTGAAACATTACGAAATATATTGCTTGCAATTAATTAAGACCCCCCTCCCACCCCTCAACCCCCCCAGGATTCTAAAACAATTGAGTTTTTCTGTAATAACTATAAATTTAAGGGGGGAAAAACCGGTAATTTAGAAACCCCAAAACAAAATTTATATCAAGCCAGAGAGAGAGAGAGACTTTGAGAGCAAACAACGTTTCGTCAACAGGTTCCGGAATTTTCCGGTGCGCGGAGTTTTCGGTTTATCTGCGTCTTACAGAAAAGATGGCCTCTCACGGGGAAAATTTGGGGGCGCCATAATCATGATTGCTCCGAAGAACATCAACCCTTTTTCGATTTCAGATTATTGCACTCACTCACCCCCCACAGAAAATCATGCGTTAAACAAATCCGATCCGTTCCAGTAATTCTAAATAGTTAAGCCTTAACATGGGTTCTATTTTTTAAAATATTTTTGTAAAATCATCTATTTATCATCGTCTAATATTACCGTCTGGGGGGGTTCTCTAATTTACCCCAAAATAAAATTTATGTCAATCTAGAGAGACTTAAACGGCAAACAACGTTTCGCCAACAGGTTCCGGAATTATCCGGTGCGTGGAGTTTCCGGTTTATCTCCGTCTTACAAAAAAACATGACCTCTCACGGGGAAAATTTAGGGGAACCATAATCGTGATTGCTCGGAACAACATCAACCCTTTCTCAATTTTGGATTATTGCAGAACGCACCCCAAATCTGATCCGTTCCAGCAATTCTGAATAGTTCACCCGAATGTCGGTTGTATTTTTGTAAAATTAAGTTTGATTTAAATTTGAATCTGAAATTTATCGTCGTCTAATATCACCGTCTGAGGGGGGACTTCTAATATATCCCAAAATAAAATTTATGTCAACCTAGAGAGACTTAAACTCCAAACAACGTTTCGCCAACAGGTTCCGGAATTATCCCGTGCGTGGAGTTTCCGGTTTATCTCCGTCTTACAAAAAACATGGCCTCTCACGGGGAAAATTTGGGGCAGACATAATCGTGATTGCTCGGAACAACATCAACCCTTTCTCGATTTTGGATTATTGCAGAACGCACCCCAAATCTCATCCGTTCCGGCATTTCTGAATAGTTCAGCCGAATGTGGGTTCTATTTTTGTAAAATTAAGTTTGATTTAAATTTGAATCTGAAATTTATCGTCGTCTAATATCACCGTCTGGGGGGGGACCTCTAATTCACTCTAAAATAAAATTTATGTCAACCTAGAGAGACTTAAACGCCAAACAACGTTTCGCCAAAAGGTTCCGGAATTATCCCGTGCGTGGAGTTTCCGGTTTATCTCCGTCTTACAAAAAACATGGCCTCTCACGGGGAAAATTTGGGGGAACCATAATCGTGATTGCTCGGAAGAACATCAACCCTTTCTAGATTTTGGATTATTGCAGAACGCACCCCAAATCTCATTCGTTCCGGCATTTCTGAATAGTTCAGCCAAATGTGGGTTGTATTTTTGTAAAATTAAGTTTGATTTAAATTTGAATCTGAAATTTATCGTCGTCTAATATCACCGTCTGGGGGGGACCTCTAATTCACTCTAAAATAAAATTTATGCCAGCCTAGAGAGACTTAAACGCCAAACAACGTTCCGTCAACAGGTTCCGGAATTATCCGGTGCTTGGAGTTTCCGTCTTACAAAAAACATGGCCTCTCACGGGGAAAATTTGGGGGAGCCATAATCGTGATTGCTCGGAACAACATCAACCCTTTTTCGATTTTGGATTATTGCGAAACTCACCCCCCGTGAAATCACGCGTTAAACAAATCCGATCTGTTCCGGCAATTCTGAATAGTTCACCCTTATTCACCCTCAATAAATCAATTCTTGCAAAATCAGGTTTGATTTACATTTGAATCAGAAATTTATCGTCGCCAACCCAGAAATGGTTTTGTATTTTGGCCGTTTTCCGACTTAGCACGAAACATTTTTGGAACCGCAGGTGGAAGGCGTTCCTTTTTTTCAAATACATAATTTTTTATTCAGTTTAAACTTCACCCCTACACTTTACTTTAGAAAAAAAAAATATTAAGGAAGTCTAACCAAATCTTGCGTGAATAAAATATAGCGTAGTCTAAAATGACTTTTGGTTTAGTTTCTGAAAATAAAATTAAATTAAATTGAACTTAAGGAATTAAAGCAGGGAAATGTAACCCCGCCCTTTAGCCAATTCAAAAAAAAAAAGGAAATGGATTTTGATTAGGCCAAATTAAGAAATTTCCGGAACTTTTTCTTTTCTTTCGATAAAAATTTTAACTCTGAACGCCCACATGACTACGAAGTAATTTTTTGTTTGCGTACAATTTGCTCTGAAGTGAGAGGGGCTGCCATAGTGAATGTTCATTGGCCGGCTGGAGTTTAGCTCTAAATTTTTTTATAAATTTTACACAGAACTTATCACATCACGATTTTCTGCGCGATCTTTCCACCCACCTCTCTCTAAATTTAATGAACACATAGAAAAACCTTACAAAAACCTCTGTCTATGCAATAGTTTCCAATGATATTATTAGGTGGATAAATTTATAGGGAGGTGGAAAAATCGGGCTTAATTTGAAGTCATGACTTCATAAATTATTATAAATTTGTCACACAGCAAATTAGGAACGCCTTATTAGTTGAATGTGACTGTATTTAAAAAGAAGCTGAGTATTTTTCGCTGAGAACTTGATAAGACGTGACCTTGGATTTGACAACTCGGAATGACAGAGACTCAATAAATTTTCTTTTCGAGACCCTCCGCAGTACATTCCTTTACTTTATAAATAAACAGTACTTCAATAATAATTAGATGTAACATTAACTGATTAATTAATCGGACCAACAAATTAAGTTAATTAAATAAAAAATAACGAGTAAAAAAATATAAAAATAATAATAGAAGCGAAAAAGAAAAACGTAAATAAATCTATCTTGGATTTCCGGCGGTTTCTTTGAATTTCATTTTTCTTTTCCTTTGTGTTTTTTTCATTTTTTCTTTAGCAAACAAACAAGCCAAAGAACAAATAAAAAATCTACAATGCGTGGCGGTGTGAAGTTTTAAGTTTTTGAAAATCAGACTTTCATTTGTTTCATTGCTTTCCTTTATTTATTCTCGTAAGCGAAAAGAAAAATGGATTTTTAAATCAAGTTTTCAACTGTTTCTTTGTCCTTCATTATTGTTTTCTCTTTCTTTTTGTAAGCGAAAAATAATGGTTTATTTCATTATCTTGTTTGCCTTTTTTAAAAAGAAATCAATCGGAAGACATCAAATAGTTCCAGCGTTCATTTTTTTTTCTTTGTAATATTATAATTCGTGTTTTTCTTTTGTTTTGTTTTTTCGTAATAAAATAATAACAAATAAGATACCGACAATTTCCGGCGTTTTTCGTTGAGATATTTTGTTGTATCAAAAAAAATTGAACGACGCAACAAATTTAGGAAAATTGTACTTTTTGTTACAATTCCTGAGTAAATTTTGGCTTGAATTGCAAAGTCGTTTTTTGTTTCTTTTTGTAAACAAAAATAATGTTTTATTTAATTTAATTTAATTTCATTATCTTGTTTGGGTTTTTAAGGAAAAAAAAGTGACTATTTCGACTGAAAAGCATCAAATCGATCAAGCGTTCATTTTTTTGTGTAATAAATCATGTTTTTCTTTTGTTTTTCGTAAGTAAAACAATAACAAGTAAGAAATCGATAATTTTCAATTTTAATTGTGGATACTCTCTTTTTTTCGTAAACGTAGACGTACCTGATTTGTTATAATTTTATAATTTGAGTTTTGTCCCGCTTATTTACATATTGCAACTATTTTTTGTCATTCTGAAGAAAAGCAAAATCGCGCTGTAACTTCTAAACAAAAGCAAATCGAACCCTTGTTGGTACGATATTTTTAGCATAAGATTACATCTGCTTTCGAGTGCCAAAGTTTCCAAAAAGGTTAACGAATCACCCTGTATTTGGCGCTCGCTTTCCGGAAGTATTTAATTCTTTCTATAAAAAAAAATTCACAAACATTTACAAACTGCTGTTGCAACATTTTGATTTAAACTCGACTTGGTTCACTTTTGAGAAGTTTTTTCAAGAATTTTAGTTTTGATTATAGGCCAGCTTTGCACATTTTCGAAAATATACGAGCGGCATTTTTGTACATACCTAACGTATCTTCAATAATTGAAAAGTTCAAATTGATTTTGATTTTTGATCAGAGAAGGCAGGACGATCACCTTAAAACGATTGACGTTTGACAGTTGTGTTGGTTACCATAACCTAAAGTGATATTTCGCGTTGATTTAATTCAAAACTTGAGTCGTGTTCATAAACTCTACCTTAGAGCGACGCGCACGTTGGATGCCTAATCGCATCTTTCTCACACTTACCAAGTTTAACTTATTTTGCGTCTCACTCGCCCGCTTCAGTGGGACGTAGGTCTACATTATTTCCATGGCAACGAGTTGACCTTTTCATACCTCACGTCGCGAATGTGTTGCTATGGAATCCACCCCTAATTTCGTTTTTCATGAGACTTATTTAGAAGAAGTAGAAAATACGTTTAAACTCGTTTATGCGAGAGAGACTGCAGAGCGACCTTAAAGTGCAGTTTCGGAACACACCCCAGCTTCGCAATGTCATGAAAAATTCGAAGGTTATTTGATGAACTGTTCAATTGAAGATATACAGGGCGATCGAAATTGAAATTGTCCTGATCCTATACTACTTTCCGTGAGCTTCGTATCAATATTTACGTATACCGGATGTTTTTATTAATTAAGTTCGATTTGGATGTAAGTTTTGCGAATGTTCTCTGCACTCCCCCGCTTTCCGTGCCAATCTTCGTCTGGTAAACGTAAATATTGATGCGAAACTCGCGGAATATAGTGTAGGATCAGGACAATCAATTTCCATCGCCCGGTACAGTCGTGAGCAATAAATTTTGGTCGTCGTTGATTGTCAAAGCTTGGTGCCTGATTGCATTTCACTAAAAGGAGTAATTAAAATTTTCCGCCGTTACTTTGTGATACTGCATATTATAAAAACACTTGGTAATTACTTTGATAATATCTCATTTACATAACACACGATTACAATGTCATTTTAAAATTTTTTTTAAAGTAAGTTTGAATACTGCGAGTTAATTTTTAAAAATTCAGGTTATTTTTGACCCTTTTTTGATATTAGGATAGGATACTATTTATCTGAACATTTTTAACTTCTGTAATTGAAACTGACGTTTCGTTTGACATTGACGATCAAAATTTAACGCCCGCGTCTGTACCTGCTACGTATAAATGAACATACCATAATATTTTCATGTAAATACTGCGAATGTTTGTTCACATTGCCTCTACAATTAATGTTGATGCGTTTAATCTTTTTTTTTTAATATTATCATTAATTAATTCGTTAATTCAAACGAACCAGAAATGAATAGCCCAGCAAATTGAGCAGTCAGTCAACCAAAATATTTATTTGAAAATTATAGTTTTAATTAAAATACAGAAACATTTCATCGCAATTAGAGCAGAAATGCGCGCAGGAAATATTTTCCATGCATTTACGTATTTTGATATTTTGATGACTCAATTAGCAGATAGTTATTTTGAGGACACAATACGAGATATTTTAACAACGGGTGCTTTATTTATGTGTGGTTTGCTTTTAATTGGGAAGACTAATTTCAAATTTGTCCTCCGCCCAGGAACCATCAATGCTATTGATTTCAAAAAAAACCTTCATTTTGCTTTAAAAAAAAGTGTAACATAATTCATGTGCTTAAAAGCTCTAAGCCTTCACTTACTAAAAGTGATTATTTACTGGAAAAATATATAAAGTTCTAAGAGAAACTAAGAAATTAACTGTTAACTGACTGCTCTAGAGCGTTATCTTCTCTCTTAAACCTCGTATAATAACAAGGGGTGTTATCTATTTTTTTCTTTTTTTGGCGGCAATAAGTACAGTCGGAAGCAAGAAAAAAGTAGACAAAGTACAGTTTCCTGTAATCATTCTTTCTGAAAATGGTGATGATTAAAGACGACTTCACAGATAACATTTAAGAAATTTAAAGGCTTTCAAAATTAAGAAGCTTAAAACTTTGATAAAATCTGCGAATTCGTCTTCTTTAATCTATGTCATTTTGAGAAAGAATAATTACAGGAAACTGTAGTTTGACTACTTTTTTTTTGCTTTCAACTGTAGTTAATCGGAAATGGCAAAGGAAATATTTTTAATTTGTGACGATTCCATCAAATTGACGACGACGATGTTTTTTTTTTTTTTTTTTTTTTTTGAAAACGGAAAATGTCTAACTAAAATGCCTAAACCGTATTTCGTACTTAAGTATGGTTGATATTAGTGATGGGATAATGTGGATTAAAATTCACCTGTTATCCGATTATAATAATTATTAAAGTAACTTGTAAAATTTCTCATAATTCGATTTAAAAATAATTAAAAATTGAAAAACTATTATTATCATTATTATTATTATTATTATATAGTTTAATGGATTGAAGAAATAATAACGTAGAGAATTCTGTTAGGAATTAGGAACGAGTTTTGACTATAAATAAAAATAAAATAAAATAAAGTTTGATAGTCTTGTATTGAGACGATTATGGCTTATCGTTAGCAAAATATAAAAAGAATTTGAAATGTAAATAAACATTTGATACTTAAGGTTATAATCGAACTAACCGAGACTTTGAAATAAAAGTCACATTCTGAGGTGTAAACTAATATGTTTCTTACATTAGTTTTGACATCTGACTGTGACTTTTATTTTAAAGTCTCGTTTAGTTCGATTATGAAACCAACCCTGAATGAAAATAACTGAAATGATCATATTTTTACGTAATCATTGAAATGTTACGTATCGAATTAAAAATAATTCGAATCATCATCCGATTATTTGAGTCATCGAATCGGAATCTGAATTCGATTATTGAAATAATTCGATTATGCCCATCACTCAAACTGAAACTTGTAGCGGGGTCAGTTCAGATTTCAGTGGGGCTCTAAAGGATCCGCTGTACAGCTATTTCGGCCTTAATTGGAACCTCATCACGAAGAAAGTTCAAACCAATGATGCCAACTCTACATTTAGAAAAGAGCTAGACGGAAACCAAAATAGGGCTAGATTTGAGTGGTTTAGGGCTAAAAAGTAAATAATAATTAAAATAAAATAAAATGTTATTGCAAATGTCGTCTGGTCAATACCTAGTTTATTTTAAAATATTTTAAATACTATAAATAAAAAAAAAATTGTTGCAAAGTCAGGTCAAAAAGCGATCGTAGGATGTCGCTGTTTTATCTATTCACTATAAATAAAATACAAATCCAACGAAAATATATAAATACATATATGATATAAAAAAAACTGAAAATAATAAATTCTCGTAAAAAATAAATAAGAGAATATATTTTTAACAATTTTTAAATTAAAAAAATGCGATAAATAAATAATGCGAATATTAATTGAACGAAAATTAATAAATAATTAATTAATTAAATAATTTTAATAACCCTAACAGTTCTGCAAATTAATTTTGGCGCTAAAATAGCCCTCAAGGGCTCTTTGACAATTTACATTTACTGAATATTATTATCAGCGTCAATGAAGTGAATAGACAAGTTGTAAATAACGAAATTACCTACTAGAATGCATTAAAAATTTTGCGTGCAGACGTTGATTGATTGAAATGATTGATTAAGTTTATTGGTAAAAATAGTTTCAGTTTGTCGACATAATTATGAAACAGCCTGTATATTAAAAGCTAATCCTGAATACTTCTTGGCGGTCGTGTACAACGGTGGTATTCGTTGTTTATATTTTCTTGAATAACAAACAATTTGCAATAAAATTATTAGGTTGCCAAATCAATCAAACACAATTTTTTTTTAGAAATTTTAATCGATGAGTCTTATAAATAAATATTCATGTCTTAAATCGAATCAATAATTTTTTACGTATTTTGGCGTCGTCAAGTAACGTGTGATTTCTTTGTGAAATAAAGACAAAATCATTTGTATCCTTTCCGGGATAATTCAAGGAGTGAGTTTGAAATTGCTTTATGCGAGTAACGAGTTCCTTTTTTCTTAGTGCATCGTACAATAGCATGATGAATACATAACTCGATGTCAAAATAAGCGATTCCGATCTGTACTTATAAGTTTCTTTTTTTTTGATGTTTTTGTTGTTTCTCTGGAAAGTACTTGAAAATATAAAAAAAACAAAAGAAAATTACAAAATTAAAAAAAAACAATAATTCTAGTTGACAAAGGAAAAAAATAAAAAATGAAATCAACCATGACACAATGAATGAAAAACAAAAAAAAAGACTAACGATTTTATTTGAGTGGAAAAAATTGAGATACTCTCAGAGTGCTCTGGAGCAATTAATTAAAAACGCTATAAAAGTGACAAATTTAATTTTATTCATTGCGCAATCCTCTTGGGAATAATCTGGTAAGACAGTGCGCCCTGCATACACGATGACGTCGAAATATGTGATTCCGGTCGCTAGTTACCATCATAGGCGTACTTAGAAAAATTCTCTTGGTTACATATTCCTAAAATCTTGAGGAGCAGTAAGAAAGAAGCAAATTGATTTACCTAATACAACTCCATGTCAAAATAGTAACATTCTAATTTGATTACATATACTCTTTAGCGCTTAAAATATTGTACGTGAACTTCTGTAACACGAACCTACAATCTGATTAGATTATATTATACTTGACCCTACGTCTATTAAACTTGTCCTAACTAGACCAGCGAAGTTGCATCACGTTTATATTTATGCGATGGCAAACTTGTTAATGGGAATTAAGAGCAAACCTAACCTTCACATCGAACCCAGACGTACGTTTCCTTCCTGCATTTCTAATTTAGATCGCGCAGATTAAGAAGAGCAAGTTTTCGTGGTCTGAAATTTCTCTTGGAAAATGCTTTTCTTTTAATGGAACATGCCACTTCAGCCGGCAGCCGTTCGTCGTTAATTGCTGCGAAGATCCGGGGGGGTGATACAATATTTTGTGTTTTTTTTTTTGATATTATTATGAAACGGACGGGGAGAGAGAGAGAGAGCGAGGGATGAAAGCTGGAATGCCGTAAAATATTTCAGCGACGGCAAAAACATGCCACTTCAGCCGAGCAAAAATTAATGGCGTATAAATTAGATTATTTAATGTTTTCCGTTTTATATTTTCGATATTAGTTTACGCCCTAATTTTCCGAGTCGAGTTCGAGCGAGTTCGCTTTAATGTTTTTATTGGTCTGCTCCGTCTACTTATAAAATCGATTGAATGTGATTTGCAACTTTACTTTTTCTTTTTTATTTTACCAACCCCGCTCTGCTCGATTCGTTTTGTATCTTCTCCAGATTCATTTTGTTGATTTTATTTTATTTTCAAATTTATCCACCTTTTATTATTTTTCGAAGACCTTGTCAACAAAAAACCGAACATCCTAAAAAAAGGAAAAAAATCCAAAGTTCCATTCAAGCTGTATTAACAAAAAATGGAAACCATCTCCATATATTTTGATATCTGATGTAGAGATCTCGCGACTCGAGCCTGTCACGTGACCTGTGCCACGTAAGCAATACAAGCAGATAAGCTCCGCCCACAGGGTGTCTTCGCGCTGCGAGATCTCTACAAGTATAAATATTTATTATTGTTTAAACTTTGTCGTTTTTTTTTAATATCTATTGATTTCGTCGTTAAAATTATTATTAATTCTTATTGAAATTTAAAATGAGAATATTTTTGCTTGCTAGCTAAATCAGTTTGTTTCATTTTCATCTGAAGTAGTTCTGAAATTCGACGTTGGTAGTCTTTAAAAAAATAGGAAACGCCTGCCGTGCATGCAACCGGCTATGCAGGGCAATGACTTTGGCTGTCTACTTAAAACGGTTTATTGAGTAAAAAAAGTTTATTATACTAAAGAATTATTGTCTCTCGAATTATACTCTTTTCAACTGAGGATTAAAAATGCAGAACATGGAGTTTTGGAATTTTTTTGGAAAACCAATCTCGCAGTTTCACTTTCCGATACGTGCGCCATCTATCAATAAACACGCAAGTTTAGTAAACACCTCGCCGTCTGATTTTTCGTATTTCGTGAATGTTTTCTGAATCTTCTTCCGTCTAGCTTTTCGAGGTAAAATCAAACAACTTAAACAAATCGAATATTTTGGTTTTGCATCCGAAAAAAAAAAAACATTTAAAAATCAAATTAAGAATATCGGTGGCGCCATCTATCAAATTTCTTCCGAACTAAGAGACAATGAAGCGCCAAGTTCAAGAAAACTGAAAGAAATCTTTGTCTCAGTGGTAATTTCAGCCGAATCAAATAAATCAGTTTAATTATGATGTTAAGCAGTGTTGGTTTTAACAATGGAAAATTAAGAACGTTGTTGGCGCCATCTATCAATACTTTTTTTTCAAATTATGAAAAATGAAGCGGCAAATCCAAGAATGTTTTTCTGGAAAAGCTTTAGTCTGGCTGGAGTTGATCATATTTTACTTTCTACCTTTCAAAATGATTTTTCTTTTAAGGAAAATGTTATACAGAGTCGCTTTTGATACGTGGAAAAAAAACGTCGGTGACGTGGTGCCATCTATTTAATTCCTCTCGAATTCAGAAATATTAAGCGCCAAATTCAAGTGTATTTTTAAAATAATTTAAAGTTTTTCGCGGATTTAGTGAATCAAAGCCAAATAAATTACAAATCCAGTTAGCTTTACAGAAAGAAAGTTGAGAATGTCGTTGGCATCATCCATAGTTATTATCTTAATTAAAAAAAAATAGGACGACAAATAATACATTTTTTTAAAAACCGAAGTTTATCATATTTTGACTTCATACCGCTCAAAATCAAATATCAAATCTGCCAACTGTTAAAAATAATTGTTTTTACCACTTAAGGATTTAAATTAACTTACAAAACGTATGTCGTTGACGCCATCTAGTGAATTTCTTTCGAATTAAGGCAAAAGAAGTATCAAATCACAACGGGGGTGACCAATGAGACAAAACAAATGTCGTTTCTTAATTCAAAATGTGCACTAATTTCCAGCAAGTTTATTTTAGGAGCAAATTATTATTAATCCCTTCTCGGCGGTAAGCTTTTCTACGCCGTTAATAAATTAGATAAGATGTTCTACTAATGAGAGAACTTCAGCTATGACCTTGTATTTAGGCAGTCTCTTTGTTCACACACATCGTAACTTGAACTTAACTACGAAATTTGTATGGATAAAGTTAAAAACTGTACCGCATGTAGTATTAAGTATAGTGTATTAAGGCTTTTGCATAATTTAAGTGACTTATTAATTTGGGTACACATACGTTTATCTTTTTTTTTTAATAAGAAAATGGGAACGATTAGTTTAACTAAGGCTTAGAATGTGATACACGTTATGACACGCTGCCTAGCATGTCACATTCTAATCATTAGTTAAACTAATCGGCCAATTAATCACTTCAAGAAATCGGGCCTCAGTCATTTGAAGGGATCTTAAATCTGTGTTTGAGGATGGATGTTTCCTAAAGTAAAAATAAAACAATATATTCGGTATTTGTTTGGCTTTTAGTGATTTGTTGTTTATTATTGATTTAACGAAAAGTAATTCAACATTACCTTTACTTATAAGACGAATAAAAAAAATCTTGCCACTGCATCCTTTTATTATCTACAAATTTTCCTCTGACACTCGGAGGTTCTTAAAGTTCATTTGGATTTTTTTTTTTTGTAGACAGGACCATTTAAAGTAGAGTTATTTATCGATCGTACGAAAAGGCATTTACGGGGCAACGTTTTCCAAATGTAGGCCAAGAGGTAGTTTTCCATAGTAATGTGCACTCCAGCATCATCAAAGTCAGTTTAAAAATGAATTTCCGTTTTACGATTCTGTTTTGCAGTTCACGGTGAACTACAGAAGTCACTTTATTGTGTTGTTTACGGTCGAATTACTGCTTTTAATATTCTCCGTGCCTCGTTTGTAGACGTCTTACTTTAGCGAACGGCCATGCATATGCAAAACTGATTGTGAATTAAAACGTTAAACATGTTTGCTTCGGGGTCATTGGGAGGGGTGGGGGGGGATTACTTTGTAATCCAAACAATCAATCAAACTGTTGGTAACAATCAAATTTGTTCGATTCGGAAGTGAATGCAAGAGAATTAAAACCACAATAAAAAAAAGGAGAGCTTTAAGTGATTATATACAGGGCGAGGAGAGAAGCTTTGTGGTGGTAATAAATTCGCTTTATCGGGTGCTTTGGGGTCTCACTACTTGGTGTTTTTATATTGGTAATAAATGTTATTAACTTCATTCACACTTTCGTCTTTTTCGCTTGTTCGTTTTTTTATGTTATTATTAGCTTGTCGTATTTTAATTCCCTGGGGAGTACGACTTGCCTAAATTATTTTCATTATTTGATTTTTTTTTAATTACTTTTAGCTTTAGGTATATTTAAATATACTTTTGGATGCTGGTACAATTTGATCTTCTTGTTTTATTCGTCAAAAGACTAGGGAGGGGCCCCGGAGCAAGTAAGTGAAAGCTAAAAGCAAATACTTAAACAGGAAATTAAAATACTTGGCACAGCAACTCCTCATACAAAGGAAACCGGATACGTATCGAATATTACATCAAATTTATGACGACCGGGTATCAGGGGATTCAAACAGGGAAACTCCATCCGGAAAATTTTGCTTCGCATTTAAATTTTCACATTTAAAAGGACGGCTGACTCGGAAAAAGAAGTTGCCTCGCGACATTGTAATCCACCGTTCGCATTAGCGCACGTTTCAAGTATTTCTCGCAACACTTTTCTTCTTCGAATCGAAATTAAGCGCAATTTTTTGGGGGGAAAATCGAAACTCACTTCGTTCACGACGCCGACGAAAAGTCCATTCCCCTTGCGTTCATTATAATATTATACCGACGAATCCCGTTATTCACACGTTAAATTGAATTAGAAGGAATACACGAGTAAAATCGAGCTTACGGGATTCCAAATTGCCAGTTATAAGATACAAATTGGGGAGATGCCCTGTTGTATAATACATAGATTAAAATTTTATACGCCCATTAATTTCGAGCAGCCTGAATGTGCTACCCATTCGTAAATAAAACGTGCGGATGTGAGTTGCTTCGAAATACTTTTATTAAACATTTCGTTAATAGTCATCTTACGTTAAACGAAAATTAAAACTTTGCAGTACAATATTCAAACGTATTTAATTTGTTTGTACCTTTCCTCTTAGCTTTGTATTTAATTTTTCTTTTTACATAAAGTCTGTGAGGTAACTCAGAGTTTGTTGCAGTTCACAGAAAGCGGTACAAGCTAATACTTGTAAAACAGATGGATATGGCGTTTGTACGTTCTAGTTCCTTTCAAAGACATGGTGGCATTTCCCCCTCTTATAACGTTGTGACATCTCTTGTGCTCGTCATAAATTTCAATCCTCAAATATCTTGCGCTATTTGCTCCTTGATTGATTGATATTCCATGAACTCAATTTCAGTCAATCATCGGTATATGTACATATACAGGGAAGGGCAAAAGTGTGGAAGCGGCTTAATATTTCAAAAACTGTTTGACGTATCTATTTGAAATTTGGTATATGGTTTAGAGTCAATAGGACCTACATTATCAATTTGTTTCAATTGTTTATCTGTTTATTCAATAGTTCGTTTAATTCTCTAAACGACCACATAAAAATATCTATCTATTACATAAGAAAATTTTCGAGAAAATAACTTTTGAATGAGAAACTTTGGAAAAATGGTTTATCAGTTGATATTCGACAAAAATACTAGTTTTAGCAGAAAAACAGGAAGGCCACAAGATTATGGGTTGTTCTTAAGATAGAATTAAAGAAAACTTTAATAAAAGTTGCTTTAAAAACATGAAAACAAATACGGGGAATTAAAGAAAATTGCTAAGTATTGGTAAAAATAAGGATGTAAACTATTCTGATTGTTAGAGTTTTACAGTGGTATACAAACATAAATATTGAAAAGTGTTGCCAATCTAATAAAATAAATCTCAGTGTTAATAGCCGCGTTCAGCGAACGCAACTGTTGAGTACGTATAGTGACTTTTTTGGTACACTGAACGGTTAATGGTTAAGCAAAACTGGTCAAAGAATGCTCCTACTAAAGGATTTTGTACTTATAAAATAATCAGCTGGTTACAAAAAGTACATTTACAGGTATTTACAGAAATTTGTAACATTTTGAGAAACAACTTGAATCGCATTCCAGTTCATGTCATCTTCAAGTAATTCACTTTTTTTGGAAATAATTTGTAAATTTATAATCTAGAATAATTAATCATAAACCTAACCTCAAACCAGTGATCAAATGTTTATTGACAGTTATTATAACGTTCAACTGTTCCAACATGTTTCAGCGCATCATAAATGAAACACGTTTCTGGTTTTCGTCAACTGCTACGTCGGCTGAACGCTCCCAATGATAGTCGCTTAGTAATTTTTTATATAGTCGCGCGCCACCTGTGAACCAACCAAAGTCTCGAGAAGTCTCCAGACACGCCCTAGATGGTGATGGTGATGGTGGTAGAAGTTACAAAATCAAAAATAGAAATAACGAAGGATTTCAAAATTAATCTATAAAATAATTAAAAACAGATTGATACATTTTTCTTAATAAAAAATTGAGTGACATTGAGAGACATTAAATTAATTACATGAGAAGAAACAAGAAAGAACTGTTGAAACAAACGACAACAAAATGCAATGATAGTCAATCGGTATTTTTTTAAGTAGTCGCGCCATCTATGAACCAACCGATAACTCGAGAACTCTCCAGCCCTAGATGGTGGTGATGGTAGAAATTACAAAAAAAAAACAAATAGCCAAAGATTTCAAAATTAATCTATAAAATAACTAAAAACAGAATGATAAATTTTTTTAATAAAAAATTGAGTGACATTGAGAGATATTAAATTAATTAGATAAAAACAAACAAAAAAGAACTGTTGAAACAAATGACCAACAAAATGCAGAACAAGATGAGCGAAAAACAAAAGACGATCGTCGCTTCTCGTTCACCCAGGAGCACCTGAAGCAAATAAAAACAAAACTGAAAACAAATGAAAAGTCGACGATTTTCGGCGCGAAGCATTTGAAAAGAACACTTGTGTTTGTTCTCTTTCATTTCATAATTTATTTCTACCAGTGCTACGCAAGAAAATAAATGAAATCCAACGAAAACCGTTAAAATTAACATTCGATGTTCATTTGCTTCTTTGCATTTCATTATTATTATTGTTTTGGTTTCTTTTTGCAAACAAGAAAAGACGAGAAACCTTTGAAGACCAAATAACTCACGCGTTTCTTTATTATCAGCTTAAACGGCGACATCTTACGAACGCTTTTTGACCTAACAATTGCGAATATCCTTGGTCAAGTACGTTTTGGTTTGCAGTGGAACTCTCGAGCTGCGCTTCTGCTGATGAAGCCCCAAATAGGGCCGAAACTGCTGTACGTAGACTGCTGGAGGGATCAACTACAATCAAAAACGATTTTCAACAATTTTCTTATTATTATCATCATCATTTTTTGTAAGCTAAGGGTGACAATTGAATAACGAACGATTTCCTACGCGTTTTTGTTTCTTTCTATTTAATATGAATATTTTCTATTTCTTTTTATCATGTTAACCCTTTCTGCTGTCACAACTGTTCAAGTTTTCCAGTTTTTTTTTTTTTGTTTTCTGCCGGCGATTTGATCTTCTCTTCCCCAGAAACGCCAGCCTCCTTTTATTTTATTTTTGTTCGCCGCATGTTTCGTATTTTGTCGTTTTTTTTTTCAGAAAAATAAAAAATATAATTATTGCAGGTTAGCTTCGATTGCAAAGGTTTTGCCAAGCGACGCCACGTACAACCGTTTCCGCCCAATCTGGGGCCTCCTCGACAACGTGTTTTTTTTTAGTGATTTTTTCTTTGTTATCTTCAATTGTCTTTTTTAAAAGCCATTTCGTCTTTCATTCTCCTCCTATCTGATTGTGTTCATTAGAACATTTCGTCTTCCCTCTTTCGATTTTTTTTTTTCAAAAGAAAACTCACTTGCAGCATTCTTCGGAAGTTTTCTTCGAGTGTATCTTTCTGTCAACGTCTTCTTTTGACTATTTTCGGCGGATCTGAAACGAACATTTCTTCCAACTACTCTTTTTTTTATCAATTCTGTTCCTCTCAGAACTCAGAACTTTTGAACATCAGTGTTCTCCTCAAGTGTTCTATTTCTACACAATCCATTTTGTTCTTCACTTTCTTCTTCAATTGTTTTTAGCAATATCCTTTAGGCAGTTTGTACGATAGATCCCATTCTCACTGTCCAACTACTTTTTTTTTTTGGAATGGTTGCTCCTTTTCTTTCTTTATTAAGTTTTAAAAAAAACTCGCTATTTTCTTCAATTCTAACCCTTCTCGGAGGTTTTGCACTTTCGTACTTCATTAATTTCAATAGTCTTATTTAAGCCATTTCGTCTTCCATTCTCCTCTTCAGTTGTTTTCACCAAACGTACCTGATTTTGTTTCTGCAAACTATCTCACTGGAAAGTTTTCGTCTTCCATCTTTCGACTTCTTTTCTAAGTCGTCTTCAGAAGTTTTGATCTTAACCATGTTCAAGGGTTTCGATCTAGTCCATTGTTTTTCCTTTCAGTAGTATTTATGGTAAATTCAGTGGTCCCTTTTTTTCTCTCAAAAGTTTCAAACCTTCTTCAACTGTTTATGCCACTGTTCTTCTTTCGGCTTTTTTTTTCGTAGGCTTCTCCCACAATTACGTTTTGGTCACAATTTTTTAGTCTGCTCTTCACAATGTATGGAACTGGTTTAAAATATCCAAAACTGTTTGACGTATGTGTTTGAAATTCGGTGTGTAATTTAGGACCAATAAGACCTACAATACGAATTTGTTTCAGATAGAACTAAAGAAAAGTTGCCTTAAAAACATGAAAACAAATCTCGAATATCAACGTAAACCATTTTTCCTAACTCTGGCCATTTAGAGAATTAAACGAAGTATTAAATAAAGGGAAAAAATCAGCAGGTTGTGATTTCAAAAAAAAAAAAAATCAAATAGATTTTGGATCTCAGAAACAAGAGCAGATAAACAATTGAAACAAATTGGTAATTTAGGTCTTATTGATTCCGAATCACACCAAGACCCTTCCTTTTCAAATAAAATTTCCCTACCCAAAATCCCAATTAACAACACCCCAATACCAAATCTCCTTATAAGAATGAAACTTTTACAGAATTTCATCCCTTTCTAACTTAAAATTATGCTAAACAGTGGGATTACTGGGATTATTTATTGAAATCAAATAGTACTCCTATTAATTAATTTGAGAATATCGTTGCGGTGACGCCTTTAAGAGCAGGCAGCAACTCAAATCACTTCAGTGGACAAAATTCAATGAGATTAAAAAGGAATTCAAATGAGGGCGCCAGTTCTCGAGTTATTTTGGGCGCGGGATTTGAAATGTAACCAATTAATCGTAGCGGTTCCAAAATGTGAAGGAGGAATTAAGATTAAAACTTAAAAACAACAAATGAAGATGTGTTAACATGTGTTACAGAAAGAAGAAAAATCGGAGCAGTGGTTTCTTTGCCCTGGATAAGAAACGTTAAGAAGAAGAAGAAAAAAATAAAAATTCTGTGACAATTGTCATGTAAATTTGTCCTGTAATATCTGTAATAATAAACATCCGTTTTTGGTCACTTATCGTCAGAGATAGTAATAGTTAGTCTGTAAATAGCAGGATTTTCTAATATCTACGTGTAAAATATTTTGTCAGCGTCTTATCTTACTTAGATATCTACATGTAAAATATTTTGTCAACGTCTTATCTTACTTAGATTTTATTAAAAACTAGTAATACAATTTCAGTATTTAGGGACCGCTTAAGTTATACTTTATAATGATATTTTAGTTATACGTAAGATTTTTGCACCAAAGAGTTATTTTAATTTGAAAAATGATAAAATGTAAACTATGCGTTTAACAATTAAATAATAAACTATTATTGTTTTCAACTCATGGATTTTTCAACGATTGTTTGTAAGAACTTAATTAATTTATAATTAATTAGTTAATTAATAAAAGCTAGACGACATGGGTACAGCCATGATTTTATTTTAGGGAA
The DNA here is from genome assembly GCA_036172665.1 of Prosopocoilus inquinatus. Taxonomy (NCBI): domain Eukaryota; kingdom Metazoa; phylum Arthropoda; class Insecta; order Coleoptera; family Lucanidae; genus Prosopocoilus; species Prosopocoilus inquinatus. Next base: position 6,000,884 of record CM069871.1, on the reverse strand, counting down.
GGGTAAATTAGGTTTTCTAAAGTAAATGACAATTGTTTTGGATCTTTCACGAATCTTTCAATCATTGCTGTTTATTCTAACCTACGCTTTTTCTGTGTAATCTGTTTTTTAACATAATATAATCTCGTTGTCAGTCACGCCGTAACGTAGAAAAAAAAATTTCAGTGGTCCATGTGCTAGGTGGTTAAAAAATTATTGCTTTTCTATTGGCAGTTAAAAATATTTGAGTCCCTTCAGCATTTTTATAAACTTGAGTTATATTAAGATTATTTGGAAAGTGTTTTTCTCTATACATGATGCAGCAGCATAATTCAGCTTCATAAATAATATTTTCTGTATTAAATGTCACTCCGAATGAATAGAAATAACGGTATAGTAGCGTTCAGAAAAATCAAACATTTTTTTTTCTGTATAACTTTTTTTTATTTGATAAACTATTTTCAGAAAAAAAATGAAATAGTTGCTTTTTAGCTAGGGGGAGTACAAGTGTCTTATTCGCCCCCACCTTGGCTACACCCATGCTCAACGATATTACAAACATACATTCAACGCAAATGCATCAATTCCGAATTTACTTTGTTTTTAATAGGACGATGTAATCATTTGCAAAACCGCTATGAAAATTATGAAACGGAAAACTAATCATAAGTAAAGCAATAAATTAAATTAAACTTCTACAACAAATGCTTTATGTTTTGTTTGAATGTTTAAAATATTTTTTTCTTGAGAGTTATTTATTAAATAAATTCAAGTTAATTTTCATTTACTCTTCCAAAAAATGATCATTGCCTTAGTAGGTGTGAACCAAATCACACACCAAATTTCAAACAGACACATCAAACAGTTTTCGATATATTAAGCCGGTTCCATACTTTTGCCCTTCCCTGTATGTATGACTCTCTTAGTTTGTTCAGTACACTTCAAAGAAACTGTAATTAATGTTTCGTAATAATATTCATTATCCTATGGGCATTAACTAGACGAATTTGGAACTTTCCTTTAACTAACGTGTGTCCAACGATTATCGTAGTCCTGGGTGGCTGCGGAACTAAACATTTTTAAATAATTAATAATAATTATTATTTGGACAATGCCAAACAAGATATTAAATACAGAAGTATAATGTTACGTCGAATAAGCATGCACAAACCACAAGGCGAAGTTCAGAATATTGAGGAATACCCATCTGTTTTTCAACTTAGCCTGGAGTGTTATAATTTAAACTAAATATGAGAAGTTGCCTAAAATAAAGTAAAACTACGTAGATTTCTAAAACACTACTATGGTGTACCCAAATTAAACAGTAACAGGAGGAGTAAACGAAAACTAATATAAGGACAACAATTTACAATAATGTACAGCATTGCAAATTAAAATTAAATGTAGCTTAGAAATATAGAAGTGTAGGTGGCTCAGGAAACCTGACTTAGATACATTTTTTTTTAGTTTTCGCTTGAAATTAGTAATAATAATATTTTGCTGTTATAAGTTAGCGATAATGATCTATTAAAATATAATATTTCCAACTTTCGGGCACTTCCGCTTGTACCGGAAGTTGGTGTCAACTTTCTTATTTTAAATGGAATACGCAATTTTTTTATTGTATTTCTGAAATCTTCATGAAATTCTAAAAATATTTTGTGTAACATGTGATATAAGAGAAATTAGCCGTTTTAGAGATATTTCCATTTTTTAAAAAAAGTTCAAAGTTGCAGTACCTTGTTTATGATGCTGCCATCTTTGTGTAACAAAAGCCATAATTTCAATTTTTGGGCGGTAGTAGGCTGTGCTCATAAACTTTCAGGTCATAATTTTACACAAAATCGTTTACGGGCTGGTTGAAAAGTAACTTCTATTCGTACTGATTTCAACTGTCTAAAAGTCATGTTTTTTAAATAGAACACTCAGTATTTTTTATACCATAAGAATCAGAATTAAATGTTCTTTCGAACTGTATTAGCACTCCCTATACCCATCTCTTACTCTTTCTCTTTCTATTCATGATTTTCTCTTTGACACATCAATTTTTTCACTTTTCAGTATTATTCCTGAATAGTGTGCTATGAAAATTTAACAAACAGAGTTTTTTTAAATTAATTTCTGACTGTAATTTCAATTTCATTTTAAAAACCGACAAATAATATTTAAATACACATCTATCATCTGAACTTTTTGTTTACATATGCCGCATGTATTAGAATTCTTGGTATGACTATTTACACATTTACAAGGAGAAATTTACACTTACAATACAAAATTTTATGAAAACTAAGAAATAAATTAGAAATATTAAAAATAATACAGAAATTGTTGGTTATAATATTGGCTCTAAGTTGTCCTCGGCTATTCTGTGTTAGTAATAACTTTCTACTGTATCTAAGTAATAACGCATTTTCCTCGATATAACAGCTTTTTTTATTAACTTCTTGAATTGTCGATTTTTTTAATCATAAAATACATTTAATATGTCTGTGTTTGATTATTAATTTTTTGGTTCTTCGTAGCGATTAAATTGTTTTTTTTTTATTCCTACTAGACGGATGATTTCAAAAATTATAATTTCTCTAGTTTTCATAGCCCACTATTTAAAAATAATACCGAAATCTGGGAAAAAAATACGTGCTAAAAATAAATCATCGATAACGAGTGAACTATAAGAGATAAGTATAGGGAATCCTAATATAGGACGAGAGAACATTTAATCTGAGTCACATGGTATAAAAATATTCTAGGCGTTCCATTTAAAAAACATGACTTTTCAACAGTTGAAATTAGTTCAAATAGAAGTTACTTTTCAACCAGCCTGTAAGTAATCAAGTGCAAAACTAGACATGATCTGAAAGAACGTTACTGTAGCCTACTACAGGCCATAAAGGGGCATCATGGTTTTTGATGTACAAAGATGGCAGTATCATAACCAAGGTTCTACAAGTCTGAGTTATTTTAAAAATATGAAAATATCTCGGAAAAGGTTAATTTTTCTTGTATCACATGTTACACAAAATATTTTTAGAATTTCATAAAGATTTCAAAAAAGCATTAAAAATTGGGGTATTCCATTTAAAATAAGAAAGTTGACAGCAACTTCCGGTATAAGCGGAAGTGTTCAAAATTTGAAAATATTATACTTTGATAGATCCATATCGTTAACTTATAACTGCAAAATATGAAACAGAAATTCAAAGGAGAAGTCCGTAAACTTTTAATGAAAGGGTTGCCTGAATCTGCCTGTATAATGTATCCAGATCACTATTTATGTGTGAAACAGCTTCACGCCAATCAGACGGATTAAAAGAATAATACAATTGCGTATCGTCCGCGCATAAATATGTGCACTGCAAGTTTTAATGTTTTGGAAAAATTGTGAGGTGTAGATAGAAAATAACAACGGTCCTATTACGGATCCTTGAGGTACCCCCTGAGATACAGCAAGCGGATTAGATTTAAGTGAATCTACAACAACTGATTGGGTTCGACTGGATAAATAAGATTTAATTAATTCCACAGATTCTCCTGTGATGCATATATATTTATATATATATATAGGGAACATAGTATATTATGGTTTTTTTTTCGAAAGCCTTACTGAAATCTAGCAGGACGAGAGCTGTTAATTGCTGATTATCAGTGGCCTTTAGAATGTCGTCTGTTATATTAAGCAAGGCTGTAGTATAACTATAAGCTGCCCTAAATCCAGATTGAATATTTGGTAAAATTTCATTAGATTCAATGTACCGGGTGTCCCGCGCCATGTGCTCACCTTTCTAGGATCTTTATTTATTAATCGATTAACCTGAATTTTGGAGACAATAAATTAAACGAAAAATTGAATTTTTTACATACTTATAGTCGTCATAGGACTTCCGGTTTCGCCGGAAGTGATATCAACTTTCTTATTTTAAATAGAACACCCTACATATTTTTACATATTTAAAATCTACGGATCATTACGAGTCCGAATACGTATCAATTGTTAATTTTGGTTTCCATGACAACGAAAAAAAAGCTTTTTTATTTTTCAATCTAGAAAGCTATGAATCGCATTTTTTCGATCTAATGCGAGCGATCAAGTGTTTCGAAAAAATCACTCCTTTGATGGTATTTTGATTTTTAACATTTTTCAAGTATTTGAAATTTTCATTAGCTCTTAAATCATCTTTTTCGATAGAACCTCATATGTTTCTTGACTTAGTTCAACATAACATTTTTTTCTGAGTACGCTGATACCAAATACGTCATATTTTCTTTGAAAGTCATTTGAAATAAAGGGGGTGTAAAATTTCAGTAAGACATGCTCTATTTTAAATTATTTTCAAAGAAAATATGACGTATTTGGTATCAGCGTATGCGAAAAAAAGGAGTTAAGAGCTAATGAAAATTTCAAATACTGTAGAAATGTTAAAAATCAAAATACCATCAAAGGAATGATTTTCTTGAAACACTTGATCGCATTAGATCGAAAAAATGCGATTCATAGCTTTCTAGATTGAAAAATAAGAAAGTTTTTTTTTCGTTGTCATGGAAACCAAAATTAACAATTGATACGTATTCGGACTCGTAATGATCCGTAGATTTTAAATATGTAAAAATATGTAGGGTGTTCCATTTAAAATAAGAAAGTTGATATCACTTCCGGGGAAATCGGAAGTCCTATGACGACTATCAATATGTCGAAAAATTCCGTTTTTTGTTTAGTTTACTGTCTTCAAAATTCAGGTTAATCGATTCATAAATAAAGATTCTAGAAGGGTGAGCACATGGCGCGGGACACCCGGTATTTAATAAGTTGTGATTGAATAGTTCTTTCAAATATTTTAGAAAACGTGGGTAAAATGCTTATCGGTCTTAAACTTTTTACAGACACTGTAATTACTGTTTCAAGTTGCAACCAAACATTACAGACATAAACAATAACGTATTTGTTATTTGACGGTCAATAGTTCAGAAGTCGTTTGAGCGATGCGAAGCAACAATCGATATTTACGTTTACGATTCCACGGCCACCCAGGACTACAACAATTTTTGAACACCCGTTAGTTTCCTTATGAATTCCATCTAGAAACGACAAAAAAGAATGTATGCTAATGTTGCTAGGCTACACTCTTTTTAATGGAACGTGCCACTTAAACCGTTAATTGCGAAGATCTGCGGGGTTGATACAATAATTTTTTTTTTTTTTTTTTTGGCATGAAACGGGCGGAAAAAGCAAAGGGACGCCGGAACGTCGTAAAATATTTCAGGAGAGCGGTTGTTGCAAAAAAAAGCACGCCACTTCCAACCGAGGAAAAATAAATGGCGAATAAATTAGGTTATCTAATCTTTTACGAATGTATTGAGTTCCACTTTTTTTTTTCTTTTTTCGAATTTTGGAGGAGCAGATTTTCACTGACTCGGATTGAAGCGGCTGTTTTTGTAATAATTTGTTGCCGCCGTCGATATCGGTCGGTGGATTTTTTTCCTAAACGAATCCCCCCCAGAGTCAAATTAAAATTCGAATTTATAAAAGCGAATTATTATTTTCTAGTTTAATTTAATTTAATCAAAATACAAACTGCAAAAATATATTAAACGAGGCCTGTTGATGATGTATATATTATACCATACATGTATTAATTTAGGTCAATAAATATGATAAATTGATCATAAATTCGAAAAATTATATCGTTTCGTTGTTTGTTTCATGCGCTACTATAACACATATACATACATTTAATAACAAGCCTGTTAGGATTAGTCTTATCATCAAATATTTGCTCGTTAATCAGTTGTAATGTGCCGATACGTGCAACTTTCCTGATAATAATAACATCATTAGCTAATTAGGTATTCGCAGTTATTGCATGCGTGTGTGTTACTAATAGTAGATTTAATAATGCAGGGAACCAAGCGATCATCGGAACCACGATGGGGTGGCAAACGCTTTTGAATTATACATGCATTTCGAAACGAAAGTACTGCCATTGGCTGATTTTCGCCCGCTATAGGGAATAATCAATTGCGAATGCATGGTTATGACAAAGTGGATGGGTAATTCGACTAGGATTTTGTAATTTGCGGTGGACATGTTCGAAATATTATTTGCCCAAAGTACATAAACGAATCATTTATTCAGTCATCGTTTATTTATTTATTTTTTTTTTGTTCAACATCAAAAATTATTTTGGTCGTGATATCGAAAGCGACTGTCTATTAACATCAAGTAAAACCAACAATAATTTTAAAATCCATGACTACACCATTGACCAAAATAATTTTTGATGTCAAAGTATTTATATTACGCGCGAAATCTCATAAGAACCCTTCGAGCGGTTAGAAAATAGCCCTAACACCTCTTGTTTTCCTAATCATTACCATCTATTTTTATGAATTATTCCACTCTTAGGGCTAAACGTTTAGACTTAGGGTATCGAATGCTAGCAGCAATGACTGACCCTGTATAATATTTGGGGATTATTTCCAAGAACATCTGGAATCTATTCGTCTTTTTGCAGAAGGCGAAAACTGGTTCTAAATTATTTAGCGCAGCTATTTTACATATTTTTTTTTTACAAATTGTTGCCTAATGGTGAGCTGGAAGACGAAGGAGAGACGAAACAAACGTCTATCAGAACCAACCAAAGAAGAAATCAGAAAAATGATTAGAAGAAACAGAATTGGAAAAGCCCCAGAGAAAGATTTAGAACTTTATGGAAGTGAGGAATTGTTATTAGAAGGGGTCAATGAAAACTTGTAAGGGCCGATGAACCTAACCCGTAGGGGTGGATTAGGGGTCGATCAACCTACAAGGCTCAATTGGAGGTCCTCGATTGCGCATCTATTATAGAAGATCTATTTTTTCTATTATTCTGCTCATTTCTTATACAGTGTCTTTCTTTCTCTCTTAGTCAAAAGATGGCGTTCGGATTTATCCCTGTTGCCACTTTGAATTTTTGATGAACCAAAGACAAATGAGCGAAGAGATGGTGTTGTAAATAATTCACCATGACGCATCTAATTTTAACTTTCAATTTTCTTAAAATAATTATTGTAAACGCAGAGCTAGAAGTTATTGGTGAGGTTAAGAGATGGCGTTCTAAATACTTCGCTACGACGCATCTAATTTTCGCTTTCAATTTCTTTAAAGTAATTCTTGCCAGAAATTATTGGCGAGATTGTGAACAATTAAATATGATATCCTGCTATCAGCTTCCATTTTTTGTCAAGAGATGGCGCTCTACATAATAATCCCAAGGGCAACTTGATTTTAGATTTTCATTTTCATTTCGAAATTAAAGCCATTGCCAAATAACAAGGCGGAAGTCGACTCCCGTTTTGAAATTTGATTTTGATAAAATCATAACTTGACGTAACAATGATATGCAACGATATTCTTCTGCTTGCAATTGGAATAAATTTTCGGCGTTCTAAGTAAACCAATCACATCTTGATTTTAAATTTTCATTAATTCTGAAATTAAAATCCTTGCGAGGTTAGAGAAGGCAAAGTTTTGTTGAGAACGTCAACGGGAAGATGAAGAAATTCGATTAAAATTGTATTCTCTTCTGGTCGTGAGATGACGCCCCGAAAAAACACCTGTCACGTCAGGTCTTATTTTTATTTTGAAACTCAAATCTTTGCAAAGCCGGAGGGGCAGGGGTTTTATTGATAACGGCGAAGGAAATTCGAGCAAAATGTTTTTTTCACTTTTGGAAGACTGATGGCGCTTTCAACAACTCGTATACGCGTACATTTTAGATTTGCGATACGAAAATGAAACCAAATCGCAGCGCCAAGGTCATTCGCTGTCAGCAAAACTTATTCAATTTCGCATTGGCTTACGTAATTATAAAAGTAAATAAAAGACTCAGAGTAAAAGTATAAACAACAGGAGATTTTGAAGTAGGTGCGAACAGGCCTTAGACAAGGGGGCCCGCTCTCGACTCTGCTATTTTGTGTAGCTTTATAGCAGATAGAGAAAGCCAATTAAGCAGTCATAGCGGCGAGAAGTGAAAAAAAGCTAAGAAAAACAATGAAACGATTAATAAAAGTAGCTACTCTGTATGGTTACATGTAAAACAAGAAAAAAGTAAAGTGAAAAGGAAAATAATAAGAAGGATAGTTAGAGGAAAGAAAACCAAATATTTATATAAAAGAAGGAGGAAACAAAACCAACTATTTATATGAAAAAACAGCAAACTAGGAGATTTATGGCAGGTAAAAAACGTCAAAAATAGATGGCGTTATAAAAGCAAGATTACAGCGGCTTGAGTATCTCGAAAGTAAAGGAAAAGAGACCGCGAAAAATAAAATAAAGAAGGCAGTTCAGGCAGATCCAGAAGAGAAAACAGTTACAAGAAGAAAAAATGTAAAGAACAGAAAAGTTTGGAGTCAAATTTGATAGCTATGGGTCCAAAAAGTAGGACCCTAATGTATCAAAAAAAAAAAAAAACGAAAATAATGAGGACCACGACGAAAGAAATAGTAACATTCAAATTGGAAGATACATCTTTGGGGAAGTGGACAAATTCGAGTATTTTGGAGCAACGACAGCAAATAATGGGCATAGGCTGAGCTAAATAAATAAGAAAACAACAGCAAAGGAAAATATTGAAGGAAGAAACAAAAACTGGGAAAGACACAACACCACAAGAGGACCAAACAATCATGAGTTTGATCAAAAAAAAATTAGAAAAGGATACGTTGAACAATATTTAGGACTAGACTATAACAACACTATGAGGCGAAAACAGAATTGAAGGAACACAGAAACGAGGATATAGTGAAGACAATTAAAGAAATATTGCATACATGGAGAGCGGGAAAGCAAACGACCATTTTGTCAGCGTTAGAATGGAAATCAGGAGGCAGCAGGAGAAAGGCATGGTCCAGAATGACTTGGTCGCTCAAGATAACTGGAAAGAGAAAAAACGATGAAAAGAATGATATGGAGAAACATAAGGAAAATGATTTAATGCACTGAAAGGGGGAACTGAATGAGTACAAACTTAGAGGGCTTCGAGAAGAAGTCGAATTATTACTTCTCAGTGAAGTGTCTGGAAATAACACAAATCAGTCATGATTAATGGAGTTGGCACACTCGCAGGAGCAAAGAAAACAGAAGGAAAATTTCAGATAGTTGAGAAAAGTGTACTTTGAACAATACCGGGCCTATAAGAACATGGGAGGCAAAAACAGGAATTGAAGGAACATAGAAACAAGGATATAGTGAAGAAAATTAAAGAAAGAGAAAGAGAAAGAACATTTTGTCAGTATTGGAAGGGAAATCTGCAGGCAAAAGGAAAAAGTGATGGCCTAGAACGACCTATTGGTTGCAGGCGATGACTGACGATCTGAGAAGGAAAAAGAGTTCAGAACTAGAAAGAGAAGAAACGGAGAAAAGAAAGACATGAAGAAACATAACCAAAGAATCTAATGCACTGAAAAAAGAGCCTGAACTACCCCGAAAGTACCAATCTAGACAGCTTCGAAAACAATTGGAATTACCCTTCAGTGAAGTGTCTAGGTACTATTGACATATTCCAACCGCATTCAGAGAGCAGGTTTGTCTATATTTTCAGAAATTTCGTAATTTTCTAATCGCTTCAAGCTTGTTTAAACTACACGATGAGTATTAAGCCAGAAATGTGACTCATATACAGGTTGTTCCAGACTGAGTAGACTCCCATGGGTATCATTCTTATTAGTGGAGATAGAGTTATCGTTAAATGAGCAATGTTTTGCAGTTTTATGCCCTGATTTAGATTCCGCAGAGAAAATTTGAAAATTCCGAATAGTTCCGATGTTATCGCAGAAAAACTGAAAAAAAGTTTCATATAAAAGTTACTAGGTTTGATAAAATATAGCCGAAAGTTAAGTCAAAATAAAATTCGAGATGGCGGCTTTCAAAATATTGATAGCAACTTTCTTTTTTTTTAAACGAGGGCCATATTGGATTCTTATACAATTAAATAGCATTCACTTTTCTCGTGTCAATTATGAAGTTATTAGACATTGTATTATTTCGCTATTTAACGATTTTCATCTTTCCTGCGATAATCGCAACTATTCGGAATTTTCTAATTTTCACCGCGGAATCTAAAACAGCACGTAAAAGCGCGTAGCATTGCCCATTTAACCAAATCTTTATCTTCACAAGTAAGAAAGATATCCATGGTAGCCTACTGAATCTGGGACACCCTGTATTGATTCAAATATTTTAATGAAGCACTGCAATAATTTTAATTACATGTAGTTTTTTTTGGGAACTTGAATTTGTAACTCGTCGGTTTGAATTAACAATAAAAAGATCAACCTTGGATGAATATCTCCAATTCATGAGAAACCAGACTGTATGAAATAAAAAACCAAAAATAAATGAAGTTTTTTTCAATCATCTCCAATCTGTGCCTTGTCTGTCTGAGATTACAACAGATTGAATGTGAAAATGAGGTCTGAGATTACAGGCAAATAAATTTGAAATAAGTATGAAGGTCCTTGCTTGGTTCAATCGATTTGCCTCTCTTTAAATGTATTATCTCGTTTGTTCTGGTCGGGACTTCCTTTTAATTTGTTGTTTCTAGGTTTCATTTAATTTAATTCGACAGTACTTGAAGACGCAAGAGGAAATTTCTGTCTGGCTTATTTTTCTACCAAATTAAATGAACGGAACTGAAATACAGTATAATGTGATACTAAAGAGTTTAAAATTTGAAAAGAAATTAGGTTTTATTAGGGTGAATGTAATTTTTTGAAAAATTTAGGGGTTACTAGGCCTTGTTGGAACTGCAGCAGAAGCAAAAATGCAAAATATTTTTGTTTTTGTCATGTCATGACGTTGTAAATAGGGAACGAATTACTTTGCAATTATGTTTTTTTTTTATGTAATCAAATCAGAATCCATAGTAACTTCCACTTACTTTCTTGTACCATGCTGACACACGTATTTCATTCACATTTCTAGCAAATCGATAAAACCAAAGCATTTTTGCACGTGACGTGCCTTCTCATTGTCGTACATAATTTGACTTGGCGTGACATTTCCCCGCAATTTAAACTGAATTTGTTATATCAATTTAAATTTTGCGTGTGCCTTATTCATAAAGAGAAAGAACTTATTAGAAAAAACAATTTGTGCTAAGACTGTTTTTTTTTTTTTTTTTCATTAAAAAGAACAAGGGAATGGTTTGGAACCAATAATTCAACACCACACATCAAAAAAATAAATAATAAATTTGAGGTTTCTTTGTTTGTGTGAGTGTATTATCAAGCTTGCCGTCCACTATTTTTTTGTAAACAAGATTATCCAGCCCCCAATATTCCACGAAACAAAAAAGACCCTGCAAGTAATTTGTTGCTTTGTAAAGCTGCTAATTTACTTCGTAAAGAAAAAATTCGGCCGTTATTTTATTTCTCTCCAGGCCTATGAATATAAGCAAGCGCCATTTGCATAATTTGCATTATAAAGTTACAAATTAGTAGGAGAAACATTGAGTTGCGGAAAAGTTTTTCGGTCGTTTTAAGCAAGTCGTTTAATTTCGCCTAACATTTTACACGTTTTGTTATCATTGCATTCATCGGAGAGAAACTGTCGATTTTTGAATTGTCTGATGATCAATTACAATTATTATACATTTGTCTTTATGCGTCATTTCTGTTGCGCACATAAAAATGTTGACAGTGCATTTTTCATATGGAACTTTCATTTTATTAACTTGCACCTTTATTGAGTTGCGTTTATAAATGATACTCTGAAGTGTATCATATCTTCCTCATTCACCATTTTTGACATATTTTGTGTTTCACCCGTCATTTCGAGACGTCCTGTGTTTGTATCATTTCCAGGACAACGAACGAATTTTTCACACCATACTCAGTAGTGGGATATGAAAAGTTCGTCCGTTATTATTAAAATCATGTAAACACAAGACTTCCTGAAACAAAAAAGATACTATTACACCACCAAGTATCATTTAAGAATGCAATCCTCCTACGAAATACGATCAATGAGTGTTTGATTGTTCATTAAGAAGTATCCGTCACAATTTAATAGCTGAACGAGTGAATTATTTAATTTCCCTTGCGATTTATGTTACTGCCTTAAATGGCAAAATCAGAATTTGTATTATATTAATGGCAACGATGGGGATGGGGTTTCCTCCACAGTAAACTTAAATTCAAGCTCATTTCGAATACGTTCCGGTGACATTTACGATCGGTTATGTCTACCTCCGACAAATATCCCTAGACAGTTTTAAATTATAGAATACAAGAATAATGTAGCAAATGCATGCAATTGTTGCCGGTTGAAAAGTCATAAAATATAACTTATTACTATCGAAATCCGATCTGTTTGATGAATAAATAAATAACTTATGCAAGTAACTGTCTGTTTAAACTTTGTGTGCCACTGCAGTGTTCTATTAAATTTAGTTAAATTGCGAGTGTGTTCCTCTTTGAATGTGAGAGACAACACGTAAAAGTCCTTTGTGCACGGTGGGCTTGCTTCATTTTAACATCATTACAGGCTATATATAGTGATGTACGAGGACTTTATTACTCCTGCGCGGTAACTATAATAAACAGATTTAGATTCTTTCTGCATTGGAGGGAACACCCACGTCGACACAAATCTGTGCCACAAACTGATACATACACAAATAATAAGAATCTTCAAATGCAAATTTACATTTATTTAAATTTATTCCATCGGGTCTTCATTTAATCCTTTATCTCACGTGACCTACGACGTACCAAACCAATTACTTAACATTGAAATAAAATAAAATTCGTAAAGCCCTACTAATAGAAAAACAATAATGAATTTAATGCTGCTGCAGTTTTACCAATCATGAGTATCCTATCAGGCGACAGAACTTGGTCACGTGAGATACCATCAACTATGAAGATCCTGCGTTTTATGCTTTGAAAACTGGTTTAAAAAAAAAACATGTAATATTTGCGAAAAAAAGAAATAATTTCAGAAGATGCAAATAAAATAAACGAAAAAGAAAACAAATTTGAAATAATACCGGCAACACCAGAAAAGAAAATTTGCAAAAGTGACGGTGATATTCAAGGACGGATTTGAAACAGAGAAACAAACAGTCGATAAACATATGACGATCGCAAAAACAGAATAATCGAAAAGGGGGCGGGGAGGAAATACCTGAAGACGAATTTCAGTCAACAAACAAATTCATATTCTTTTGTTTATTAATTGATACTTACTCTTAAATATCAAATCGGCATGTATATGGTTTTAAACGACAAAAAAAATAAAGTGCGGAGTTTGAAAATTGGTGAGTTGGCAACACCGCGCATTATATTTAGCGGCTGAATGTTGTTGCTTCTTAACTGGATAGGAACACATATTTTTCTGTAAGGGGTCGATGCTCAAAAAAGTTTGGGGACCCCTGAGTTCTAACGATAAAAGAATGGTAGCGAACATTTGTCAGGGAAGATATGAAAAAAAAAAACAATTTGTAACGAGCTAAAAATATAATTTGAACGAGCTAAAAATATAATTTGAACGAGCTAAAAATATAATTTTTATTTACCCTTTCTTGTATACGTTTTTTTTTTTGGGGCGAAACGTCAAGAGAAGTCAAATAAAAGTTCATTCTCGTGCTTTCTTTTTTTTTTCATATTCTTTCTGCAATGACCGCGCGTGAAAATGAAAATTTATTAAATTCATTAATTTATTAAATTACACTCATCGCGTTATTTATTTTATAATAATGACGCACAACGAGTAGTAGCTCGTCAACTTTGACCTAAATGATACGAGTTTTATCATAAAATTGGCGGCAATTGGGCGAAGTAAACAACTCCGAATTCTGAGAAAAACAATCTCTTGTTTAAACCAAAGAAAATATTCGTCTCGTTCTGTTTTTTTTTTTTTTAAAGAAACTGAGCTTACGATTTGATTAAAATACGATGTAATATGGTTTATGTGATTGGTTGCAATCCGCATATTGTTTAATACTGGTGGATAAGCCACCCTTGCAACAGGGAAGTACGACGTGTGTAAAACTGCCTTCGACTTCTAGAAGTCGCATATTCTAAATCGTACATACGAGTGTTACCATCAAAACGCAGTTACGTCACCTCCGGATTACTTAATGAAAACGGTGGCAACTTAGCGCTGAAAAAATCTATCAACTGTCCCGAGCAGTACTCAGATCGAGAAAGGGGTAGGTCAAATCAAATTCAAGTCAAGTCAAATTCAAGGGTGTTAGGGAGGTAGGATGACTACGCTACTGGAAAACCGACTCCAAAGATTCACAGCGTACGCGAAAATTCGGAAATTTGTTGTGGTTCTTCAGTTGTCAAACGTTGGCAAACGCTACCGAGCAACGCCACCACTCGTGGAGAGGTCATACTTCAGTTGCGTATACGTTTTTCATACGCAATGGTATTCCGATGTGTAATTCAAACAGTTTATGTCCTCGGTAGTAGGATTCTCGCCAAAGAAAACAGGGGTAACGATAAGGCAAAGTGAACAAAAGAACAAAGAACAAAGAAATCATGTATAAGCATGGGTCACGCTACCATGGGCATCCAAACAATTACCTTTTGTTTAATCACAAACGGATTAACCGCTCGGTATAATTTGCTTTCAGCAAATCGACCGCCACTCAAGGCATTAAAGGATTCCAGTAACTGTATTTATTTAGAATTCTGCGTGAAAATTATGCAACAATTCTCGAGGTCATACCTAAAGACAAGTGCACCTTGTAATGATGAAATGCAAAGGAACGCTGCCATGAGGATACCGAACGCGGATAATAAACGGCCCAAAGTGGCGACCAATCAGAACACAGTAATAGATAGCGTGATCATCTAAAACCAATGAGAACCTTTGATATCAAACGGGAAACAATGTTACCACCTTAGAACAGCAGATCTATACCACAAGTAACCAAGAATTTATACGTGTTGCAACACGAGACGGAGAGATCTGATTATAAAAGCAACAATGAACCTGGAATTTAAAAAAAAAATACAATATACGATTGTTATTGTATCCGGTTAACAGCATAGACTTATCCATCCAGTCTACGCACATTTTCTCACTTTTAAATAATTGTAAAAATGGAGTGTTCTGTAAAACAAAATTAATTTTATTTTAGAATTAACTCCTGCCGTTCCTGAATGATGACTACACGCATGAGTGACCTTGCGGCAAATACCCCCCCGACTTTAACGGAACGGAAGAGAATAAAGTGAATGCGTATAAAAAGTAAGAATCAGAAACATTTATGGCCCACTCGAAATTTCGCAAGAAAAACGGCCGTGCGACTCCGGTTCTCCTTGTAATTTATCATCTTGGAGTAGCAATTATATCTGTATCATTTTTCTGACTTACGCTTTGCCCCACGTTTCGCCCCGAGGAGAATTTTCTATTGCGACACCACCTAGCCATCAAATTAATGGGAAATATAAAATATAGAAAATTATCTGAAGGTGGAGGAAGGAAGGCATTGCGCGCAAATGTTGTTGTTTGTAAATATAATATAAAGAAACCATGAGAAGACTGACACTTACGTTATTGTTGTTTCAGTCTCAGATTGTGAGGAAAGCTCGTTTGAGGAAACAGCAGTAGCAAAAGGAGGCAGGAGAAGAAGAAAAAGTAAAATAAGTTGATGAATTTATTCGTGTGAGAGAGTGCGCAGTGTTTTCTTTTTTTTATATACAAGGCGCAATAAAAAAATTGGCGAGTTCTTTTTCTTTACATTCGTGAAAGCCTATTTAAGAAAACGGCAAAGGAAAGAAGTAGAAAATTTGATGAGGACCTCGCGCACAGTATGGTAATGTTATATTTGACGGCGGAGGTGTTAAAACGGATAGAGATTTAAATTTTAAGAAGCTTTGTTCAAATACAAGAACAATCCTCTCTCGCAAATAAAATGGAATCCTGCTAATTCCATTTTGCTCAGTAGCTTTGATTAATGCACTCCTCGGGCCCCGCTGAAATTTCTTTGCTTAAAATCTTGAGCACGACATGCAAATTTCGTGGAAGTCTTTCGTGTTCGGGATTTGTTTGTGATATAAATTTAAAATTTGACGAGTTTGCGCTCGTTATTGCGACGGCGAGGTTAAAGGCAAGAACTTTTTTTTTTTGGTACCAAAGAACTACACGTTCTAATTACGTATTCAATTACTGCGTGTAAATTAATTAAGATGCTAATAGGAAAATTACACACGTATGCTTGTTTGCTTTGCAAAGTTAATTAATTATAGTTCACGAGTTTGCAGAACATGTTCTGCCATTTATTTTAAAAAGAAATTGCTTTAGGAAAATATTTATTTTTATAAAAAAAAATATAAGCGTCGCAAATTTCGATGATTCAGCAGGATTAAGGCTCTATTAATCGAATAAGGGTTTTTGTGAGGAAAATTAAGCTGAAAAGTGTTTACGTAACATCGGCGACAAAAGATTAATTACTTTATCGGCGTTAGGTAATATAATTTCGTGGATCCGCCTTTTAAATAATTCAAAAGAAACTTCGGGGGGGATTTCGCCCCGGCTGCGTAAATTTATTGTTTCAATTTATCTTAATCTTTTCGTTTCGCTGCATTACATCATTTCTAAGGATACACAAGGACAATGCCGAGCAAGGAAAACAGGAAAGTAGGCCGTACGACACCCGAACTATGATAAAGATAAATTCTTTTCTAACGCTCGCTCAGCAATTCGATCCGGACCATTTATAATTGTACTTCTTTTTTCCACAAAAGTAACTAAAGCGTAGATAAAAATATAGTAAAGGCATTCTTTTTTTTTGTTCTTTCAAAACCCTTTCACTCGAACCAACGTAATTAAAATATAAATAAAAATGTAGCACCTACTCTTTGTTAAAAAATCATTTCAGTTTAAAATACTGCGTCTTTCGTCCGTAAAAATTAATTTTCACAAGTCCCATACTGGCTCTGAGCCCAACTCTGTCCTCTTTCCATGGTTTCTATCGACATGTCATTTTCAATTCTTCCTAAGTACGTGAACCAGATCTTACTTTAACCCTAAATTTTGTCGAATTAATCTCAAGTCTCATTTCAACGGATTCATTGAGATATTTATGAAATAATCTTTGTTTATTTGCTTTCTTGAGGCGCTTTTGTAACTGAAGTGATTTGCATCTGAAACTTGTATAAACATGTGAGATGATTGTTGTACGTCCACAAAAAAATGCCGCTCGAAAATATTTAAGTGATATATCGATCCGTCGCATTTCTTCAATCCATCGATCCATCATTTTATTGATTCATCGCTTCATCGAATCAACAATCCATCGATCCATCGCGTCATCGGTAAATCGTTTAATCAATACATCGTTTTATCGATCCATCCGACGCTTCACCGATCCAACATTTTATCTATCCATCGAATCATTCATTCATCTGATCCATCCATTGCCTCATTGATCGTTTCACCATTCCATCGCTTCCTCGTTCCATAGCTTCGTTCATCCATTCATTGATTCATCGGATCATCGCTTCATCGATCGTTCGATTAATTTATACATAGATTCATCGGATCATAGCTTTATCGATCGTTCGATTAATTTATACATCGATTCATCGGATTATGGCTTCATCGATCGTTCGATTAATTTATACATCGATTCATCAGATCATAGCTTCATCGATCGTTCGATTAATTTATACATCGATTCATCGGATTATAGCTTCATCGATCGTTCGATTAATTTATACATCGATTCATCGGATTATAGCTTCATCGACCGTTCGATTAATTTATACATCGATTCATCGGATCATAGCTTCATCGATCGTTCGATTAATTTATACATCGATTCATCGGATCATAGCTTCATCGATCGTTCGATTAATTTATACATCGATTCATCGGATCATAGCTTTATCGATCGTTCGATTAATTTATATATCAATTCATCGAATTATAGCTTCATCGATCGTTCGATTAATTTATACATCGATTCACCGGATTATAGCTTCATCGATCGTTCGATTAATTTATACATCGATTCATCGGATCATAGCTTCATCGATCGTTCGATTAATTTATATATCAATTCATCGAATTATAGCTTCATCGATCGTTCGATTAATTTATACATCGATTCATCGGATTACAGCTTCATCGATCGTTCGATTAATTTATCCATCGATCCATCCGATCATGGCTTCATGGATCGTTCGATTAATTTATCCATCGATTCATCAGATCAACACTTCATCGACCGTTCGCTTAATTTATCCATCGATTCATGGCTTCATCGGTCAATCGATTCATCATTGTTTCAATGATCTATCGCTTCGTCCATCTATCGCTTTAATATTTCATCGATCCAACGCTTCATCCATCCCTTGCTTCTTTAATCCCTCGATCTATCACTTCATTAATCCATTATTGCCTCGACTCATCACCTCATCGATTCATTGCAACATCAATCCATAGTTTTATCATCCCATTGCTTCATTGATTCATCGTTTCATCAGTTTATGTATGCACAAATTTACCTGAAAGGTGATTAATTTGGTTGGCATAATCCAGTTGCTCCGCTTGGCTTTTCGTGTTATCTGTCAGAGCTTGGACACGAAAGGGTTCAAGGTCTGTTAATTTGTAGTAGGCAAGTTCCGTTTACACTAAACGGTGTATAATTTTGTCCGACCTTCATTGTTGACAGTTGCCAGTTGGCTGTTGCCAATCATTCACCATTCCGCCTTGCAAGCAGTCCTAAACAGCTCTAACTTTAACAATCTTTTACTGCGTGGTTATTTTACGTTGTCCGACGAATCAGCTGATTGACCGAGATGGTCAGGATTTGAAATCCGACCATAAACGACCACTACGACGCGGCGCGGGCGGTGAGACTTTGCAAGACGGTTCGACCCTCGTCGTTAAAATTTGACAGTTCGTCCATCAACTAAACGCAGGCTTAATTCGTCTTATTCGAAGACCACAAAAACTTGGTTTTCTGAAATACAATTTTATACTATATTTCTGCTTCATAAAACTGCAAAATCCGAGCGCCATAAAATGTACAGAATAATCCGAAACATTTTACAGAGACGCTTGATAAATTGAGCGCATCATCTTGAGCTGTTGTACATTACCGAAGTTTCTTATTAAATAATAAAATTAATTGAGACAAAGTTTTGACGAGTTACAGAGTGCCATCATACTATAATTCTCTTTCCAACTTCGGGCATAAAACACTTGATTGCTTTACCACAAGCTTCTTATAGACTTGTTTTGGAGATGCGCGCCGCTGAGCCGCTTGATTTCTAATTTATTTTTTCCTTTATTATAAAACTTGAAATTGTGGACGCGGGCGTAACGCAATTTCGCAACATAAAGAAAGAACTTACGGTGCGTTTAACAAGTAACTCTCTCTTTTTTTTTTCTAATGCCGTCGTCACAAAGGGGGGAAATTAGAATTCACCCTCGGTGTTCGCAAATTGTTCGGTGGATTTTGCGAGATGTTCTGATGAATTTAATATAATGCAATTAGGCTTCGTAAACCTGATACTTTATGGAAGCAGTTCTCAACAGTTTCTGCAGCACTTTAATTATATTGGACTCTCGCGTTATAAATTTCATCATCCCTCGGCAAGCACTTTTTTTACACATATAAATTGATCAAATTATAATTTACAAAGTTTTTTTTTTGTATAATTAGAACTGGATGGTGAGCATCATCAACCATAACTGCCATCTACGCCTGCGCCAAATCTTCCTCTCTGTAGGTACCTCAAAGTAGCAATTAAAAGCAATTCATTTCAATTAAAAAAAAATCGTCAAATTTGTTGGTAATCCTCTTATTGAAGGAGCGAAGAAAGACAGACAAGAACGTTTTGTGAATCCTGATTCCTTTCACTAATATTCGTCGAGGAGAAAAAAAAAAGCAATAACAACATAAATGTTATGAGTGAATATAAGAGAAGGAAGAGGGTGAAGCCCTAATTGGCAATTAAATTAAATTTGAATCAATAATGAAAGAAAAACAAGCTTTTTGCATCAAGTTTCATTTGCAGACACCCAATAATATTTTTTTTTTTTGCTGTTACAAATGAGAAATAATTGGGGGTGGCAAAAAATTAAATAAGTTTGACATTTGTGTGAGTTCGTGTTGAGTTCATGGCGATGGGGGAATGCAATAGTACATTCCATCTGGAAACCCCCGAGCGATGAGACAGCAGGTTGAACAGCGGTGGTGGCGGTGAAGTTCTTCATCCCTTGGGACTAGTACTTGGGACCGCTTTATGAAACTGCTAACGTCGCTCGGAATATTACAAACATAATTATAATTGCCAAACCAAAATTGCGTTTATCTCTGCGGTTTTTGCTACCGAGGTAATGTTTTCTTTGTCCGGAATAAGAACAAAAAGTTAACACAATTTCAATCCCGCTGTTTACCTTTAATACACTCGCGCAAATATTTTATTAGCCGAACAAATTTTGAAGTTAGTTTCGACGTTAATGAAAAAAGAGGAAAGTCTGCTTTCGGAATTAAAAAAATATATACTATATAAAATAAACGCTACTGCACATAAAAATAGTAGAACCGCAGAAGTAAGTGCTTCAAGTATTTAAGTAAACCTTATTAAATATACAAGCAGAATTTCCCTTAACGCAGGAACAAAGAGTGGCTCTCGTTAAGAGGAAAACTTCTGGCACTTTGGCGCAGGAATACTAAAATGAAACATTTCGGCTGAAACTCAATATTTATTCCGCCTACCTCCGAATTTATATTGAGCCAAGAAAAATTTATTTGTGCTCCGAAATTCGTCCGGTAATCTCTCTAATAACTTTAACATGCCGGCTCTAATAGACACGAGCAACACGAGCGGAATTCTTAATAATTCGGGCCAACGCGGTATGTTTGTAATTGGATAGATCTCCGTGAGAGGTCAGGCGACAGCCGGAAGTGTCAATATACGTTTAATTACACAGAGACTTCGACACTTCTCCCTCTCTGATAATTTTAATTAATTTAAACTTTGTCGCGCACGAATGTGGAGCTATCACTGCATTGCTTACAGTTTCGAGGAGTCTGGCGTTAATTAAAACAGTTTTAATTCTTCCACGCCTTTTTGCATGCAATTCCTTTTCTTCTTCTTCTTCTTCGTCTTCTTCTTTCTTTCGAAAGTCTAATTATCTCCGGGCAGGTTTCCGCTCAACACAAATGTAACACAAAGTTGTAACTTTAATAACTTTAGTTGTCTTACACGCCTTTCGTGCTCATTTCTGACTTTGTTCGCCTAAACACAACATTATTGAGTTTCACCGTAATAATCTTAACCTTAAGTTCCCTTACTTTTACATTTGAAATACTCTATTTTCTTCTGTTTACAAACTCCAAAAAAAAAAAGAAAAAGGAAACAACTCGAAGACATTACCTCAATTGATGTTGTACATGTACCTATTTGAAAGACGCTAATTTGAATTACTTTTGTACATTCTGAAATTCAAACCAATTGGAACTAAGACCAGAAAAAGCAGACGCACAACTTAGGAAAGGAAAATCTTCCTAGTCTGACAAAACACCCTCAACTACCTAATACTGATGAGATACAGTTTGATCCCCTGTCAAGCACCTCGATGAAACTATTCGCTCGACTTCACGATCCAAGTGAGACTGAAATAAGCGAAGTATGGCAAGGATTGGGAAAAACTCCTGTTTGCTATGTAAGGACACCGAAAAAGAAAATAACTCGAAGACTTTGCATGTATCTATTTGAAACACATCTAGATGAATATTCCAATCACTTTTTTTCAATTTCCTTCCCAAATTGAAAAGCAATTGGAAATCGAGGAATGGAACGAAGGCCAGAAAAAGCAGAAGCATTGGCATGGAAAAATCCTCCTAGTCTAAAAAAACATCCCCCATTAACTATACTTTATATTAAAATATTGAAGGACAATCTCAAAAAGGAAATCTCCCTTGATGAAACTATTAGCCCGATTCATGACTGAAATATCCCAATGATTTGGGAAGAACTCATCAAAAACAAATTCCTTCAGATAGATCAATTTAATAAGCTAGATTTAATTTGATGAAACCAAAAACCATCAAGCAAATCCATGCAAATAACCCGACAATCAAAACAATCCCACTCAGACCATTCCTTAAATTGAACTGCGAATCATTTGGGAAGGAAACCAAGAAATATGGTCTGCTTATTTCATTCATGGTCATAAATGAGGATGATTTACAATGACCACTTCAGAAAAGACGTGGAAAAAATTTGGACGTAAAAAATGCACCTCCCCCAAAGCAAAATTTTTAAGTGTAAAGTGTCTCTCAGGGCTCTTTAACCTGCTCAGGAAATAAAAGATTGGCGCACAAGAAATTAAAGTAAGTACTGCGAGCATGAAGAGGAAACTCCTTCTTAAGAGACCCAAAAGTTACTTTTGCAGAAGAAAACATGATATGACGAATGAGAGAGGAAGAAGAAAAAAGTTTATCAAACGTGGGATGCAAACGTTTGGGTAAACCATCCAATAATGAAGGCAAGCTTTCAGAGATGACTTCAGGGCCGAACACCAAAGGGCTGGTGGACTGGCAGTCTTCATATTACAAGTGATTGAAAAAGTAAGGCTAAGAGGAAACTCCTTTAGAGCGTGTTCGTAAACTCTGTGGTTCCATGGCAAAAGCTGAGGCGAATTTTACAAGACAATTCCGTTAGGACCATAAAGACATATCAATATTTGTTAAACTGATGTTTGGGGACGGAAATAAAGTTGGGGTATGTCTGTTTTTGCCACAAACTCGTTATGACAACATACCCAAGCTCATTATGGACATATCTTCATTGATGTCTCGAAATCTGAATAATTCACTATTCTTTCTCTCTCTTATAAATGATTTCGCATATTTTGCTTTCCTTGTTACTCATTCCAAAGCGTTACCGAAGAAAACTTTACAATCCCAATCTAAGAGTTCAAAGAAGGAAAACCAACTATCAAATTAATCGTTAAAGAAACGAAGGGAAGCTGGTCGTCATATCTCAAGAGGGTTCGTTCAAGGAAAAAGGCAGTACTGAAGAAGACCGAAGTAAAAACAAAGGTACTGTGAAAAATGTTAAACTAAATATGGAATATGATGGATAAGAGCAAGAAAAAAAACGGAGATCCATCCCCAATAGATATTTGGGGTAAACAGAAACGGAAAAACAGTTTCTAAACGCACGCCAGGTCGACCATCAAAGAGATAAAAACCAATTGGTTTCATAACACGCAAGAGCAAGTAAGAGAAGCTGTAAAAGGAAACTCCTTGCCAAATCAAGGATAAGCAAAGAAATTTGGAGAAAAACGCAAGCTGAATACGAATACTTGTTGAAATAGGTAAGATTAGGACCTTCCAAGTGAAAGCTAAGATCTGCCAGGATGACTACAGGGCCGTTCATCAAACAATGACAAGGTATAAGGGTTGGTAGTCTTAATATCACAAAAGTGACTAGGAGAAGAAGTACCAAGAGGAAACCGTTTAGACTTCAAAGAAGGAAATTCAATTTTCAAATCAAATCAATCGTTAAAGAAATGGGAAAGCCCATGAAGGAATGACAGAAGAAAGGAACATTCCTGAAGAAGACCGAAGCAGAAACAAAGGTGCCAGTGAAAAATGCCAAACAAAATAAGGAATATGATGGATAAGGGTAAGAAAAAAAAAGGAGATCCATCCCCAATAGATATTTGGGGTAAACAGAAACGTTAAAGAAATGGGAAAGCCCATTTCACAGGAAGGAATGAGAGAAGAAGGGAACACTCTTGAAGAAGACCGAAGCAGAAACAAAGGTTCCAGTGAAAAATGCCGAACAAAATATGGAAAATGACGGATAAGGGCAAGAAAAAAAAAGGAGATCCATTCCCAATAGATATTTGGGGTAAACAGAAACGGAAAAACAGTTTCCAAACGCACGCTAGGTCGATCATCAAAGAGAAAAAGACCAATTGGTCTTCATAACAAGCAAGAGCAAGTAAGAGAAGCTGTAAAAGGAAAGTTCTTGCCAAATCGCAGGACAAGCAAAGAAATTTTGAGAAAAACGCAAGCTGACTAGGAAGACGTATTGAAATGTGTAAGATTAGGATCTTCCAAGTGAGGCTAGGATCTGCGAGGACGACTGCAGGGCCGTTCACCAAAGAAAGTCTAAGGATTACTAATCTTGTTATCACAAAAGTGACCAGGAGAAGAAGGATCAAGAGGAAACTCGTTTAGACTCCAAAGAAGGAAATTCAACTTTCAAATCAAGTCAATCGTGAAAGAAATGGGAAAGCCCATTTCACAAGAAGGAATGAGAGAAGAAGGGAACACTCCTGAAGAAGACCGAAGCAGAAACAAAGGTTCCAGTGCAAAATGCCAAACTAAATATGGAATATGATGGATAAAGGTATAAAGAAAAAAAAACCATCCTCACCGTCAATTTTCAGGTCAATCATTAAAGAGATGTAGGCCAGGTGGTCCTGATAAGACTTTAGAGCAAACTGTAAAAGGAAACTCGTTATCAGACAAAAGAATGGTGAAATGGGTAAGAGCAAGTAAAGGAATTCCCAAACGAATACCACGATACGTACCAAAGAAGGACTCTAAAGCATCTTACCACAAGAATAAGCGACAGGATAGAATTGAGGAAAACAGAGAAAAATATTTTGCAACAAAACAGAAAAGAATTGCAAGGATTTCAAATTGTTTGATACCTGAATAAGATATGACTCGTGTGTAAAAGGGTAATAAAATAAATCCTCGTTTGGAGCTACAAATATCAATGCTACAAACAATTTACTGTGATTGTCTTTATTTAGTATCGAGCGTCGAGGCAAGTTGAAGTTGGACCATGACCCACTTGCCTTGTTCAAAAGAAGGAACACAATTTTTGAATGATGGGGTAATAAAATGCTGCTTTGTAAGAAGTTGAGCGTGGAGGTAAACAAAATTTATTACACCTCTGCAATTGTACATACAAAATACTGAACGCTCTCTAGTTTCTCGTAATCAAAATAATTCGTTTTCAAATTGTGCTCAGACTGGCGATGGCGCCACCTCAACCTGAAAACCTCCTCGTAGTAAAAAGACGTGTCTGGGGATTATGTGTGTGTGCATAAAAGTCAGAGGACGTTTAAAGCGGAAGAAAGAATTTAAACTGAAGCTCCTGCATTCGTGATATTGTGTCTGCACGTTCTAGGTTCATAAATAAGAAGGGAGCCATCGCATTGACGAATTCCTCTGCTTTGTTCGACCTGTGCGGTGGCTATGTAATTCTTTATGGTATGTAACGCGAACTTGCTGACTAACAGCATCTTCGCTCTTGATTTGAAGCGATCTAATAAAGAAGATGGCGAAATAAAGATTAGAATGATTGCCGAACATTCCACACACCGATCTTATCATATGCCCAGCCGGTCTTTGTTGAGAGTGAATTATCGACTTAGCTTTACTGAATAGTCCCAAGGAAAAGAGATTTCTAGACGAGAATGAAATTTTCTGGGATCATCATATAAAGGCGAGGCTTTAATCCGTCATAAAATACACTGCGATAGTCGTTGGATGGAGCAATATATTTGGCTGTATATGAGTTCACGCCCTCATCTTTGTTACGAGACGTTTTTATCGTAGTTGTTTTTTGCTATTTTTCTGAGTTAAGTGATATTTAATTAATATATATTACCTCTTAACTCAAAGTCAGAAGCTTTTTCTTTAATAAAATAAATTAAATGCAGCGACAAGCAAAACAAACCCTTCACAAGGTTTATTTTAAATTGATTGGAAGATGCACGCCACTGTTTTATACAAGGTTTTCTTTAAAACTGCGTGGATAGATGGAAACAAGTATGTACAACGACGTTCGCCATAAACGATACCATTTGACAGTTTCGTAGCCCTTACGCTGAATGTTCTTAAGGGTGTGGTTCGCGTACAGGAGTATCATTTGATATCATCAATTTGTGCGTTTGTTCCAGTACAACAAGTAATAAGTGTTATTAATTAATTAGTATAAAAGGGTATTTACTGAATCGCTAGTTGCTTCTAAAAATATTCCGCAATAAAGACGTAGAGAAAGTGCCAACATAAATTGTTTTATAACCACATCATATTTCAGTTAGCAAATAATGATCGCTTTGCGTAATGGTTTTCCATAAGAACATTTCACGACTTCAAACAAAATAACTGCTGTTTACGTAACGGGTGTTACAAGAGTATTCCATTAAATTTAGTGCGCATTGAAAGAAAGAAAATTGCCAATTGAGATGGTTACTTACGATAAAGCCAAGCGTACATTGATCCAGTTATATTATAATAGGTACTGATTGTTTATTATTATTGTTAGTGTTGTTTTCTTGTTGAATTAAGAGACTTTAAAAATGTAACGTTTTGCTTTAAAATGAAAAAAAAAAAAATACGACGCCTAATGAAACATACCATTATCAGTTTAAGATTGCAGTCACTTTGGAAGATCATGAAAGTCTCAAGCCTGTGATTGGTTGGGTGAAACAATATAATTGGTTGTTTCAAATTTACTGTTAACTTCGTCCAATTCGTTCTTTAATCAGATAATTACATTAATCTGTGATTAACAATTTTTTTTTTTGTGAAACCCACCATCAATCTTCTTATTATTTAAACATTTGCATTTAGTTTATTCCAATTTTCAATCAACTCTACCTTTTGTAATTTTCGTTTTTAATAATCCGTTTCTTTGCGACATGTTTGCATGTGTTATTGTTACTGATATACTGTTTTTATACTCACCCAATCAGATCACATTGAAACTTGTCCGAACAAGTTAAAAACTTAACACTTCTGTGTTACTTATAAACAGCCTCTGTACAGCTGTTTCAGCCCTATTTGCGGCTTGCTCAGCAGAAACGTAGCTCGAAATTCCCACTGCAAACCAAAAACCATTGATCAATTTATTTATTTCCGAATATTTTTCCTTGAACTGTACAGGTTTTAAAATAATTAATTTCTCCAAATAATTAATTATTTTTGTTTTCAAACGGTTTTACAATTTGAAAATTTTGACTTACGTAACTTCACTCATTGTTATTTAGTCGTGGATACCATACCAAGTTCCACTGAATAGTGATTTTGGAAGAAATAGCCATAGATGGCGCCAGTGTCAATTAAACAGAATTTCGCTTCCTTATTATTATTAAAATTGCCTGCAAAATATTTCCGGATTTGAGTGAACGGGTTTAAAAAAGTGAACAATTCAGAAAATTATCGAATGGTGGCGCCAATATAGTTCAGTTTTTAAATAAAAAATAAAAAATATAATTTTAAACTAGTCTCGAAAAATTGCAGTTTAGGATTCCCAGGAATACTGCTAGATGGCGCCAGTAGACTTTAAAACTAATTTTCTAATAAATACCTCTCAATTTTCTTTTCAAGAATTGCTCTGAAAATCGTAGTTTTGGCAGAAAAACTTCATAGATGGAACCACCACAAATTAAACCTAATTTTATTTTCTTTTGAACCAAAAACTTCCTGCAAACTGTTTCTTTATAATAACTGTTTCTCTGAATAATAAACTGTAATTTTTCAAGATGATTTTAAAGATATCTTTTCTGTTTCTATTTATCGTTCATTTTTTTATCCATTTGGGGTAAATGGATAAAAAAATGAATGATAAATAGAAGAAAAAAAGATATCTTTAAAATCATCTTGAAAAGTTACAGTTTATTATTCAGAGAAATGCTATTATAAACACCTAGGTGGTGCCACTAGATTTTCAAATTAATTTTCTATTGCATTTTTTCTTTCTGTTCGAAGCTGCACACAAAAGCTTCATAATTCGTTAATTTAGAATTTGTAACGTCAGACATTTTTTTTTTTGGAAATTAGAATTAGATAATCACAGTGAGCTAAGAGAATAGTTACATGGATGGCGCCACTGGAAATTGTAAGAAAATTTCGCTTCCTTTTAAGTGTGAAGCCCCGCTGATGTGGTGTGTGAATTACGAACGTCAATAACTTTTGTTGATTACTCACGAAATGTGCAATTTCATGATGCAAAAGTTTTTTTTCTTACGTTTTCCACGTAGCGGTAGTTTACACGAAGCGCGGTTAACGAAAGTGTACGTTGTGTGACGTTCGTGAATCGCGCCTCATGTTAACGGAGCTTTAAGTTTCCCGTAATAAGTCTTCAACATTTGAAAATGGCTAAAAAATGGCTAAAACTGATTCAGAAAATGATCGTAGCTGTAATTTTACCAAAATCAACTCACAGATGGCGCGCCACTGTAAATTAAGCTGAATTTTCCAACGAATTTCGCTTCTTTTTGAATCCAAAACTTCCCAGAAAAAGGCTTTCTTCTCTTCAGGAATTGGAGAAAGAAATCAACGATTCGGAAAATTATTGCAGATTATGTCACTGAGATTTTTCCAAAGTACTTATATGATTCATAGATGGCGCCATCGTAATTTTAACACCGATTTTTTTAAAGTGTTTTTTGCAATGTCTCCTGATCTGGAAATGTGTTAAGAAAACAAGAATTCACAAAATGATTGCAGATTAAGTCTGTAATTTTTCTAAAATAAATGAGATGGCGCCACTGCAGATTTTATTGTACTTTCTAATAAACTGCGCTTTCGCTTGAGCGTAAAGCTTCCTACAAATTGTCTTCTGTTCTGAAAATCGGTAAAGAAATCAACATTTTTGTATATTACGTCAGTAAGTAAGTATTTAAGTAAATGATTCATAGATGGTGCTACTGTAAATAAAACTGAATTCTCTGCTAAATTTTTTGTATGAAACTTTCCTGCAAAATGTCTCCCGGTGAGGAAACAAAATGAAAAAATCAGCAACTCAGAAAATTATTATAGATTATGTCACTGTATCTTTTCCAAGTAATTCATAGATGCCGCCACTGCAAATTAAACTGAATCTTCTAAGAAAACATCGTTTCCTTTTGAGTGTAAAGCTCCCGGAAAATTGTCATCAGATGCTTGGAAATGGGCAAGGAAATCGACGAGCATAGAAATCAAAATTTTTGTAAATTTTGTTAGTAAATAAATTTTCATTCATAGATGGCGTCGCTGTAAATGAAACTGAATTTTCTAGCGAATTTGTCTTTTCTTGTTTTTAGTGGAAAGCTTTTCTGTAAAATATGTTTTGCTCTGGAAATGGTTAAAAAAATCAGCACCACGGAAAAAAATATTGCCGATTACATCAGTGCAATTTTTCTTAAATAGATGATTCATAGGTGGCGCCTCCGTCAATGAACTTGGCTTTCTTTTGAGTGTAAATCCTGTTTTATGGAAACTGAAAATCCGCAAAGAAATCAACAATTCAAAAACTTATTGTAGATGATGCTACTTCAAAATTAAGCTTTCATAAATAAAATATAAATATTTTCTCTACAATTTCTCTGATTTCTTACGTTCCTCTTTTCTTACACAATCAAGATATTCATTCTTGATTCCGTATTAACATCATTCTTCTTTGTTTATACACAGCGGCTATAATGGTCCTGTGACTTTTAAACGATTTAAAAAATGAACATTTACCACTTATTAATAATACTCTCAGTCATCACAGTAACATAAAGTATGCAATTACCGACTGATTGATTTCTCACATACTACAATTGTTCCCTTCTCGATTAGTTTTGAAAGTTTTCACCGCAAAACGAACGGCAACAAAGCACAGAATACACAAATGAAAACCTCTGGTAAATTGACAATCAACTGGCGGAAATTTATTTATTAATTTTACAAATCGAAAATGGCGGAACATTTCAACGCGTTCCGCATGTAATTAATCATTTACAACAACTCACTATTTGTTTTCGCCGTGTTTGATATTTTTATATATTATATTATTAGATATTCGCGCTTACATTTCCTGGCTGAGTGTACTTTTAATATTTGATGGCTTTGACTTCACAAATTGACATGAATTAAAGTTGTTTCAATCGCTCGAAACGAACCGGAAAATAGTAGTAGGAGTAGTAAATTAATGATTAGATATTTCATGGTAAATTAATTTGCTGAAAGCTTTTCTCCATGCGTTAAAATTTTCAGGGACCTGAAACGCTTTTGATTAAACGCAGCGATATCAAACCCTCAATAATAATTAATTAATCAAGGACACCATCCACTTTTTGCATGCGACGTTCAAAATTATTAGAATATTTGCATACAGTATGTTGCATTTAAACTTGAAATCGTGCGGGTTCGCTGTTGTCTTAATTTTTTTTTATTGTATGGTATCTGTTTGTATCGTTTTTCGTAAAATTCAGTGAAACAGGCGGTAGATGTGTTTACGTGTATCAAATGCGAAAATAATTGTTTGCGTTTTGCGGGTGAGAGAACTTTGGCGAAAAGCAGCGCGCGTTTACGCTCGAGATGAAACGTTTTAATCCACGTTAAACATTATACACGCAAAAGAAAATTATGTACACAAGTGCTCACTAAGTAGGTAATCTGAAAAGGTTCCATTTAGGCTTACGTCTGCGCTTAGGGCATTATAAATGCGGGGGTTACCGCCGAAGAAACGGCTCAAACGCCGAAATATTTTAATGTTCCTTTGTTATTTTGCTTATGTAAATGTTACGGCGGGACACTGCGTCGAAAACCGGAGAACAAATGTTTTAAACGCACCAACTCCGTTAATTACTGTCGGAAAACAAACCCACTCTTTATCACTTTGACACTAATAAGGTTATTTGTTGTTTGCGTTTGGGTGGATAAGAAAGATGGAAAATTTGTTAAGCTCTGAAAATATTTGTCTACTTGTATATTAATGTAAAATAAAATATACTGTATGTTTAAAAGATAGTGTAGATACTATTACGGGGTAATTCGAAGTTACTTTCGGCAACCACGTGTGGTATGTGTTTGAGTTAGTAAGGTGACAACATTGCGTCTTGGATGTGACGTGACGTCGTTTGACATCAAGACTTTCATTGGTCCATGGTAATCACGGTCATCGCGCTCTGTACGTGGGCTGCTGGAAAATTTTCTGGAATCTGGTAGGTCTAAAATTGCTTAATGCGTTTATCAACTGTCATATTTGAAAAATTTGACATTTTTCGCCTATAATTCTATTGACAGTTCCTATCCAAGTGAACTAGTTTTGTTTGTACAGCATTTGAGAAAAAGTAATTTTGTGTAAACATGGAAATCTCGCGTGAAAATTTTCGTGCCATGATTTTTTACGATTTCAAATGTGGTCTAACGCCGAAACAATGCCTCGATCGGCTTCATTTGGCTTTTGGAGATGAAGCACCATCATAGAGCAGTGTTTATAATTGGTTTGCCGAATGCCAGCGTGGACGTACCTCTCTCAGTGACGAATTTCGTGAAGGTCATCCACCAACATCTGTTGTTGCCACTAATGTAGATGCTGTGCGTTAAATGCTTGAACGAGATCGACGTGTGACATACCGTGAGATTCAAGCATCCTTACGCATTGACATGAAAGTAATAGACCAGATTTTGCATGATCATTTGAACATACGAAAGCTTTTCAGTCGTTGGATCCCACAGAATTTAACAGAAGCGCAAAAACAGTTCAAGTCAAATAGTGCGGAGAAATGCTCAAGAAATTCAATGGATGTCGTTCAAATTTAGTTTATAACATTGTAACTGGTGACGAAACGTGGATCTATTCGTACGAGCCAGAAAGTAAACAACAATCTAGCGTTTGGGTAATTCAAAATGAACCAAAATCAACAAACGTTGTCCTTTCACGCAGTGCTGCGAAGCAAATGATTGCTTGTTTCTTTGGTTTAACTGGACATGTAGCAACCGTGGCTTTAGAGGATCGAAAAACCGTAAAAGCTGATTGGTATACTACAATTTGTTTGCCTAAAGTCATCGATCAAATAAGAAGAAACAATCGAAATCGACGAATTATTCTCCATCATGACAACGCCAGCTCTCACTCAGCCCGTCAAACAGTTGATTTTTTGTCCAACAAAAATGTTGAATTAATGACTCATTGTCCATATTCACCTGATTTATCACCTAATGATTTCTTTTTGTTCCCAAATATTAAAAATAAAATGCGTGGTGAGCGATTTTCGTCGGGTGAAGCAGCGGTTGAAACATTCCGGACACTGGTTTCTGAGGTACCATCTTTAGAGTGGAAAACGTGATTTAGAAATTGGTTCGAGCGTATGCAAAAATGTATTAACGTCAAAGGCGAATACTTCGAAAAACAATGATACCGTTTACCAAATTTTGTATGCGTTTTTTCATACCGTTTCCAGAAACTTTTCCAGCAGCCCACGTATTTGTATTAGAGAAACGTTTTAGACCTCTTCGATCTTACGCACCGGCCAACGCGTTCGTGGTCTTCCGAGAATTTGTGCACTATTGAGTTACAAAATTCTAAAATACAGTGTATCTAGAAAACTCTTTATGCGTTAAGTGTAATCTCATTTCTTTCGAGCAAATTCTTCCGAGCGGATAAACCGGTTCTGCATTAACAAACAGAGGTAATTAAACAGCGATGTCGACGTGGACCACTAATTGGTTTATTTATTTTCACAGAGAAGTTTTAATAATCGACTTCATGCTCTATAGGAACTAATAATCATCCGACAGAGGCCCTGTATTTATATCTATTATATCGCATAATTAATAAAGAAGTTTCTTTAATTTAATTAATTTAAAAATAGGTAATTACAATGTAAAACCAAGCGGTGTGTTAATCTCTTCCGAAACTTATTACTTATTATTATACACAATCAACTGAAGGGTGTATTTTGTATTTGTTTGCGCTAGTGAAAATACTGACATTTAAATGTAAACGTAAACTACCTCTAATCACGACAGCAAAAGCAGCCAAGTACACCTTTGAACCTAGTAACATTTACACGAAATATTTTATCACAACCGGAATAACGTTCAAATTATTCTTCTCTATCGCCGTTAATAACAGTATAATCATACCGGCAGTAAATGCAACAGGACTAAAATTTTAATGCACCATCAAATTCAGAAGCTCGCGAGCTTCGACGCCATTGTCCCATTTTCTAATGCGCTTGCTTGTCTGGTCAACTCGTTAGATCCGCAGGAAATTAATGAGCGAGCGTCGGGGTCTAGCCGTCGAGGAAACCCAATAATAAAAATACATGCAAACTACGGCAGAAACTTGTTTTATTGCTGGAAAACAAATAGTGCAGTAAAATAACTTTCGTTTTATGGCCGAACTTTCATAAGTTTTTATGTTACCGTCACACGTTCCGGGACACCATATTACACGAGACGGTATAATCCAACAATGTATAAGGGGCAAAGGATTTTTGCACTTAACCTACATATATTTTCGATGAAAAGACGAACACCCGGAAAATCATTTTTGACACAAGGTGTTAGGGGCGATTTCCTTCCTTAGGACATCCTCAAATTAAAATGTGCAAATTGATTCAGAATTAGTTAACAAGAAAAAAACATAATTTCTAACAAGGCCCCAGTTGGAACAATTCGTTAAAAAAAAATCTGAAATTAAAGACCGTGGACATGAATTAGTGGATTTCAGTCGTGAATGAAATATTCATTGGTTTGCCTAGACTACCTATTTCCATCCATGGGGCTTACGTTTCAAGGGAATTTTGTTTTCAAAAGACAATAAAGTTGGCAACGAAAAGAATTCCTGGGGGAATGATGAGATGCAGAGGTCTTAGGCAGATGGTGAAACCAAGTTACGGGGCAAAAAATGATGCCAAATGAACGACGTGGTAAAGTAGACAAAACCATGAAGTAGAATTTGCAACGAATATATCCCCCCATGGAACATAGTTTTCAAGGAATTTTGTCTACAAACAACATTGAAATTGGCAACGAAATGAATTCTTGGGGGCACGAGTAGGTGCCTTGGGCTGATGTTGAAATGAAGTTAAGTAAGATGCCAAATGAAGGACGTGGCAAAATAGAGAAGACCTTAAAGCTGAATTTGGAACGAATTCCCAATGAGTCGTAGTTTTCAAGGAGATCTTGTCCACAAAAAACATTGAAGTTGGCAACGAAAAGTGTTTTTGAGCAGATGATGAAGAGATGCAGAAATCTTGAGCTTACGAAGGAAAAAAAGGATGCCACATGAAGGTCATGGCAAAATAGATAAGAGCATGAAGCTGAATTTGACACCAAAATGCACGAAGCATGGATTACAATTGGATTGGTTCAATTAATTTGGTTGTGACAGGTTTTTGCCCGACACTGTGATAATAATTGAAAAATAGGTCGGCCAAGGTTGCGGCTGACCCAGCAATTTGCATGTCATGCGCTGCTCTGTGTTAAAAACCTGGCCGAAATTGTTACGGTGGAATTTTTGAGGTACTCTTCTCGTGACGAGGCCCCAACAAGAGCAAGTATCTATTCAGAGATCAAAAACAATTTGCATCTAATATCAAACAAAGATTGATGCATAATCAGAAAGGACGAACCAGTTTCAAATTATCATCAGATGATTCCAAAAAGGAGCTGATCTTCACACCATAGGAGCAAATAAAATAAAGCGCACGGTTTTTCCTAACGAAGAGAAATGCAAGGATAAGATATGTTCAATCTGGGCGAAAGATTGAAAAAACAGCGGACAAAAAATGAAGATAATTTCTGGAGGGCATAGAGGATGGGCGTCGTGAAAGGAAACATAGACAAACCAAGGACAAGACGGCCATCGTAGAAAGAATATCCAAAGTGAAGAAGAACAAGAGGGGAAAAAAGAGTAATTGATTTTCTTCTCAGTTATTTTTCATTTTAAAGACATATAAAGGTTAAAAACTATTTTCTTACTATCTATACAGATTTAAGTTTTCGTTCCAAATTGTTGTTCCTTCTTTCCCTTTTTTTACCAATACCAATTTTCTCTCTAACTTATACCCGAAATAACTCTTTTCCTTAAACATTCTTTTGATTTCTTCTTTTTCACGATTTCATGCTGAAGTTTTATTTTCTCTTCAGCTTTCCGCCAGCTCTTTCTTGATTTTCTGTTCGTTGCATTATTATGTTTTTGTTCTATTCTTTCGTAGTATCCTGTTTCGTCAATTGGTGCCTTACCTCTTCATTAACCTTTTATTTTCTGCTTCACATTAACTAAATTAATTTCAGTTTTCATAGTTTTTGTTAAACTTCTATTCAAATCATCTGGTTTCAAACTGTTTTAGGTTTTGCTTGTTGGGTTGGATTGGATTTCATTGGTTTTCTCATGTTATTGTGGGTCTTCCCCCAATTTGTCATAGAACAAAACACAAAATAACATAAAGGCTAAAAGGAATATAACTCAACAATGACGTCGATATTTAACCGGCACGCACGACTTAAAACTAGCGAAAAATATCAAAAGAAATAATTATGTAGAAAATTCCAATCTACAGAGGATAGATCAAAGACTGCTGGTTAGAAATTAATGAGGGCAAAACTAAATATCTGAGAGTGGAGAGAAAATAAGATCTAACGAAGACGTTAGAAGATAACAGGTGAAAATAGGAAGATAAAAGTTCAATCCAATGGAGATGGAGATGTTAAGATCTAAATGTACTTCAGAATCAGCGAAAATTATCGGCCTATAGTATTCTACGGATAAGAATAATCATCACTAATGAACAAAGGGCAAAGAGAATAAGGAAGTAGGAAAAAGTAGAGCGGAATGGCGGAGTTAAGGATGAAAAAGGAAACTGAAAGCAGGAGTAAGAGGCAAATAGAAGGCAAGTTTAAAAGGCGCGGGCCATCAAGGTTATTACGGTTTAAAATTTCGTTTCCTAAAACCATAATCTCACCTAACGAATCATATGATCCAATAGGAAACGGAAACATTCCTCCAAATAGGTAGCAAGTTGAAGACCGAGCTTATTTCTTCGATTACTCCGGTCGTCTTCATTGCAAAGGTTCCCCCCACTGATATTTGGAACAAAGAAGCTACATTCTTAATGGAAGTTTCAGACGATCGTGAAACGTAGTTATAATAAAAGGACATCTGTCGACGGTTTCTAATCGTCGATCAAAGACATCGGAACTTTGTAGATGGTTGAGCGAAGCTTGATATTTTCAGAAGCCAATACTGAAATGGGCAAGTTGAAGACCGAGCTTGCCTCTTCGGTTATTTTGACCGTCTTCTTTCCAAAGGTTCCTCCAATGTTATTTTTACCAGAGAAGCTACTATCTAAATGGAAGTTCCAGAAAATCGTGAAAAGTCGCTACTATAGAAGGAGATCTTGCATTATCGATGGTTATTAATAGTTGAACAAAGACATGGGAACTTTGTAGCTGGTCCGAGCTCTTCGATGAAGCTCGATACTTTCAGAAGCCAATTCTGAGTGTCTTCTTTGTAAAGGTTCCGCCAATGATTGAGAAAAGTTGCTATGATAAAAGGAAATCTTGCACTATCGATGGTTACTAATCGATAATCAAAGACATCGGATCTTTGTAAAAGGCTCAGGGTCTTGGATGGAGGCTTGACACTTTCAGAAGCCAATTCTGAAAAGGCTGGGTGAAGGCCGAGCTTGCTTCTTCGATTAGTCTGATGGTATACGTTACAAGGGTTCTCCCAATGTTTGAACGAAGAAACTATGGTGAGCCAGGCTCTTGGGCGAAGCTTAATACTTTCAGAAGTCAATTCTGAAATGGGGAAGTTGAAGACCCTTTTCTAATTTTGATTTACAGAGGGCGAATAATAAAAGCGAAAATTGAAATTTACCGACAAAGTCACCGTCTCGTAGGTGATCCATCACCACAGTCGGTATTAGCGGGGATGATCGATTGGTACAATGTTGCGCTGTAACAAGGTTAGATGGTAAGGTTATGTTGAGTGTTTAGGGCAAAACCGAGTACCATACAAATTAAAGATGAAGAAGACAGAAGGGGAGAAACGGTTTTAGAAGGCGTAAAGAAAATTGGAAGGACCTGGTTGCGGATAGGAAAAGATGAAAAAACGGATGGGATTACTCACGAGGTTAGGTTTCCAAAAAATTCAAATGTACAACGGAATTTGTTAAAAGGCCGGGAATGTTTTTAGGAGGTGTTTACAACAAGATTTGTTAAATTTGCACCATAATAGAGAAGGGATTGCGAAAGCAAAATGTGCAAACATGTATGTAGTGTATATGTATAAAAAAAAATGTTTCCAACGTATTCAAATTCACAACTGCGTTCCGATGTTTATTTTTCAGGGGCATTTCGTTTCGCGTAACGCACACATTTACCCGAATAACATCGCGCAGTGTTTACCGTGTACATGATACGAAATACAAATTTTTTTATTCATGAAAATATTTTTCCTTGCCGGCAGAGAATAATTCCGAACATCCCTTGGGATGTTTGTGGGGGGTGGGGGGGGAGGGGTATCTTTCCGGTTAATTCTTCCGGCGGCGGCTCTCTCGGACCCTCGAACGATTTTTTCGTAATTTTCCCTGTTTTGTCAATTCGCGACAAATATTTCGGGGGGGCTAATTGACGTGATGAATTAATTGAATTCGGGGGAAGTGGGGGAGGGGGCAGATGTGAAGTGAAGGGTGTGGTTTTTAAGAACTATGGATGAGCAAGAAAAGTAGCTGTCGCTATTTAGGTTGATGGAGCGTCGAACCGTAAAAGGTGACGCCCGGGACTGCCTATGCATAACTAAACCGTGAAAGGCGACGAGACGCGCGCGACTTCGTGAGGCACATCAATTTTAAGGAACAGGTGAAGAATTGATTTAGCATTTCTGAGCGTTGTGAAAATTGCCGTAAAGTGAAAGAGCTTATAGAATGTGCTTCAGATCCAATTCCTTTTTCACGGTTGGAGGTCCTACGCAGTTATGTGCTTATGGGACGGCTTGCTCACATTCTCTCTTATATTTACAAGCTCTTCCTACTCCTACTTCAGATTAACCCTTCAAACAAAAAAAAAACAAAAAAATACTCATAACTCAAACTCAATCATCACCAATGGCGATGTGAAATTAAATCCCTTTCTATCCATTGCATTTCTTTTGAAAGGAAACACTTCGAAGATCCAATACGGGGCTAACCTCAAAGCCAATCTTTAATTAAGCATCAATGGGGGTATGAAAATCAAATCCCTTTCTGCTGTATACATATATTTTTTTCTTTTTGAAAGGAAATATTTCCAAGATCCAATAAGGTATTCGCTTGCTCTGCTCCGTCACATTTTGCGACACCTAGGGGAATATAAATGTCACTAGAATTAGCCTTGATTTATCCCCTCACGCCCACGCACCCTTACATTAAAATCTGAAACGGGAATGTATGGCTTGCGATGTATCAAATTAAAGCCCCTAAGATGCGGTGCTCATCAGAGTAATAAATAATGTAATAGGCGGTTTGTTAAGCTCGCTTTGATTCATTCATGGCTGGGAATTGTGAAAGTAAGAAAAAATATTCACGCTGTGTAACAAATTTCGAAAGCTCTTCATTCTTTAATTGCATTTAAGAATACCGAATTCAATCTTCGTTTTGCCTTTTTTCTTTTCTATTCGACATAATTGTTGATTCTTCTGGTTTCCTTCTTACTTCTAAAACCTTCCTGTATCTTCTATCTTCTTCTGTAACCAAATTTCTTGCACATTTTAGTACAATTTTGGATTCTTGCTTTGAAAACCTTCCCGGTTTGTCCTCATTCTTACGAATTTTTCTCTTCCATAAATTGCATCTTCCTTTTCACCTTTTTTTTTTTCTTGATTGGTCTTGGTATAGGAATACACGCTTTTTTTTAATCTGTTTTCGGTTCATCAGTTTAATTGGTTTAACTGGATCAGATTAATTTCACCTTTTTTTTTTTTTTTTGATTGGTCTTGATGTAGGAATATTCGCTTTTTTAAAATCTGTTTTCGGTTTACCAATTTATTTCTCAATTGGTTTAACTGGATCAGGTTAATTAATCGAAAGGTTTGCGGTTAACCGATGGTTTCACAAGGAAACGATAATCAGCTAAAAAAGAAATTAAAAAGTTTAAAAACATGAGAAAATTAATTCCAAAAATGTTTAGACAAAGAAGGTAGACTTTTTCAACAATCATTATTAGGATGTTTATGTTTGACTCGTTTTACTGTCAACACATGCTTGGATGACTCGA
This sequence comes from Prosopocoilus inquinatus, assembly GCA_036172665.1. Classification (NCBI taxonomy): domain Eukaryota; kingdom Metazoa; phylum Arthropoda; class Insecta; order Coleoptera; family Lucanidae; genus Prosopocoilus; species Prosopocoilus inquinatus. Next base: position 5,961,900 of record CM069871.1, on the reverse strand, counting down.
AATTTAATTAAAACAGAGACGCTCTAGTCATTAAGGTTTACCAATCGACCAAGATCGCAAAACCATCCAATGTGTGTACTCCATCTTTTCTTAACCGCAGATCTTTCCAATTTTTTTAGCCTTTCTAAAATTGTTCTTCCCTTCTGCCTTCTTCGTCTTCAAAATTTGTTTGGCACTCGGTGTTGCCCTAAACTATCAACATAACCTGACTTTGTTGCAGGGCAAAATTATATCAATCAATCATCCCCGCCAATTCCGACGTGTTGGGCCACCTGCAGGCCGGTGACTTCGTCGGTAAATTTCAAGGAAGCAGAATGCGACATTCTCCACGATCATTATTGGGGTGTTTACGTTTGACTAAATTTACTCTCATGCTCGGATGACTCGAAATTTGACTGGTACAGAGGCGATCTAGTCATTATGATTTACCAATCGACCAAAATCGCAAAACCATCGACCATAATGGCACGAAAAAACCAGTAGTCGGTTCCAAGATTCAGAAATCAGGTCTTCGGTTTAAACCTAATATCTAAAATAACGCTTATAACCAGTTTTTACAGCGGAAGAAACTGTTTTTGAAGAAATCGATATTATTTGCGCACCCTTAATCTGGAGTTCTAATTTCCAAATTGTTCTTCGCTGGAATCTTCCCCCATCCTCCGTCCTCGCCATATTATTCCTAGTATTACTTTCTCTTTCTGCTATTCCGTATCATTTCCCTCACATCTTCTGGACTGGAAAACCTTTTGTCTTTCTGATGAACTTCTGTTTACCTTCTGTTTCTTCTTATCTTTGCTTTTCAATTGGTCTTAGACTTCTTCTAATACCCACTCTCCAAAATATTGTCTTGCGTCCTATACACCCGTTTATTCTGCACTTCATTTTTTTCTCCACATTTGAACACGATTTGTTTTTAGTTATCTTGTTTTGGGTAGGACTTATTCTCATTATCATGGGCATTCTCTCTCCTCTAGATTTCTTAGTCTTTCTCTTCCTTTTTGGTTGATTTTAGTTTCTTCTTTGATTTTATCATTCACAACTTCTGCACTGGGAAACAGTTCGTCATTCTAATGAACTTCTCTTTATCTTCAACTCCTTCTCGTTCTTCCTTTTCAATTGGTCTTAGATTTCTTCCAATACGCTCTTCCCAAAATATTGTCTGGCAACCCATACACTCATTTTCTCTGCAATTCAAGTTTTCTCCACATTTGAATACGTTTTATGATTTTAGTTTTCTTGCTTTGAAAATGTTCTGGGCAGGACTATTCCCAAAGGCATTCTTTATACTCTAGACTTCATCGGTTTTTTCTTCCTTTTTGGTTGCCCTTGATTTTTTTTTTTTTTCATCTTGATTCGAAAATATTCTTCGCTGTAGTTATCAAATTTGCTTCACATCTCCTAGATGTGAAAACTCTTTCCACCGCATTCTTATGAACTCCTGTAAATCTTTGACTTGCTTCTTGCTTTCCCTTTTCAGTTGATTTTAGTAACCCCCTTTCTACCAGTGTGTCCAAACTCGTCTAAACCTTCGATTTGTTCTCGTTTTTCTTTTTCAGTTGATCTTAGTAACCCCATTTCTTCCAGTGTGCCCTTTCTAATAAACACTATTTTGCATCCCATGCACCAATTTCTTTCTGCATTTCAATTTTTTCCACAAATCTGAAAACAACTTATGATCTTCTTACTTTGAAAACATTTTAGATAGTTCTTATGAACGTCGTTTCTTTTTTCCTTTTTGGTTGATTTTCATCTTCCTTGGAAAACTTTCTTTTTCGCTCTAGCTCCTTATTTTGCTTCCCTTCTACGTATCATATACTGCTTTTTAAATTTCTTTCGCGTTTTATTGCGACAATTCTCTTTTTACTTTGAAAGTGAAAATCCTTTTGATTGGTACTCGTCTGTTATCCTCTTTATAAGTTGAACTTTAAATTACTATTAGGGCTCAGCGGTTAGCCTAGCCGACTTTCTAAATCGTGCTACACATCAGCGTGGGCGTGGGTTCGCATCTCGTCAAAGCCATGAATGTTGGTGTTGCTCAAGTTTAGACTCAGCTACATTTACTTCGAAACTGCCTGGAATGGTTAATGCTACAAGCAAAAATGAACGGGGCTGCGCAAAGTTAAGCTAAACAAGACAAGACAAATAGTGTTAGAAAGTCGTTATCATAGAAGTAAAAAAAAATGTGGAAGAAAAATAATTTTTTAGGCAAAAAAAACAAAAATAATTTCTTCTTTGGAAAAAAATAATTTGCAATCACCCTTAACCTCAACGCCAAGTCACTTGTGTAATGATATGCAAATCCGCACGAACTTCCAGCACATTTCCAGATTGTTCTAATAGTTACTTAACTTGGTTTATTTAAAAGTGTGGAATCGCATAAAGGAAGCTGCTTAACGCTCCTCGAATTCATGCCTAATTAGTATCTAACTTCTGCTTTTGAGAAAACGCCCTACATTATGCGGCTTCATGAGAACTACGTCTTCCAAAGTATTTGTTCAGTGGAAGCCATTCCTTTCTAATCTTTCACGGAGGAATTTGTTTTTAAATTTCTCCCAATTTTACTCAAAGTAACAAAAAGACTTGGTTACACTTGAGGAACTAAATTCGTTAGATACTTCCTTTCAGAGGCCGAAATTGATGATCGCCAAGTAATATTACCAGGGAAAAGAATTCAGCCCACTTAGTATTGGGCGCTTTTTACACCGAATGTATTGTTTATGCCTGCCGGAGCTTAGAATTGTTATTGAGTAGGAGGAAAATGAGTGCAATACGAGCGTTCTCATTTTGTAGAGATTATTGTAGGCGGGACTAATACATTCCGAGCACTAGATTTTCGCATTGGTGGTGGCTCGAATTCTTTTCCCTGAACATCATTCATAAAATACTTTTGCAAGTGCGTCTGCCTAAGCTAAATACCTAACAAATTATTTAGGAAATAACGAATTAGTTTAATAAACGCCTGATTCACCCGGAGACAATCAATGACCTCCGCTCTGTTATTATCGTCAGCAATTTTCGGTCAGGCGATTATAATAATTAGATTTGGCTCTTTCTGGATGCCGGGGGTTCAGCTCGTTAAGTTGTCGATACGTTGAACAATGGTCAACCTAGAGCTACAATAAGCAGCTGCGCAACTTGGAGATAACAACTCGATTGTGGTAAAGGCCTGCCCTGGGACCCGTACAACCCTTTATCAGGCTGAACTGTTGCCTTTTGCACGACTCTCCAACACATATATTTGCTATTTTACACCGGCTAAACAATGGACATCGTAAAGTGCGCGACCTAAAATATGAGATTAGGATATAAATGGTTATTTCCCAAGTTCGCGCAGATATGGTAACGCCGGGCGTAATAAAAATTTTATACAATATGTAATTACTTTTTACGCCGACGTTTCGTGCGATAAAAACTTCCACTACGGTAATAAATAAGTGCTGTTTTAAGTTTGGACAAACACTTGTAGTCATAACTATACATTTAACCGAGTTACACATGAAAACTTTATTGTCTTTATCTTCACCAAAAGAAAAAAAAATCTATTCAATTAAAAATAATCGGGGATATGCATTTAAATGAATGGGATAGTAACTCATTCCTACTAATTAAGATCATGCTGTACACTGTTCATTAAAAAAACTTGACTGACTGCTTTTCTACGACGAAGCTGTCACATAAAACAAAGATTACATTTTGTCTCCCTTTATTTTTAGAAGAGAACTGAAATCTTTGAAATCCACGATCCACTGGAATATTGATCTTTCTCGGAACTGTTGGAAACATACAGTACGTTAATAAGTCTTCGGTGTACGCAAATAAATAATTTGGGGCTGCTACTTTTATTGGAAGGTCTTGCTTTCCTTGTTATTACTTAACATCTCAACATCACCAAATGTTGATGGATCAAAAAACTGTGAGAGTTGGCATTCTGATCCTTCAGCCTTTTTAAATCCCAGGCAATTTTAATCTGTCTCCAAATTAGGGGTGGTTTCTTGATTTTTGCAACGCAATAATTGGCGGTAGGGATAATTTTCTATTGAAGCCGTTGAAGTCATTCTAGTTTTTTGAATCTTCAATTCTTTACCATTTATTTGATTTTCTTTATGAGGACCACTTTCCAGTGAAGTCTATTGTTTAGAACTCCTGACTGTCTTTCTATCTCTAGATTCCTTCCTTCTTTTATCTTATTTCGAAGACATTCTTCGCTACAATTAAACTTTCATCCTCGTCATCTTATTCTTTCTATTTTTTTCCTTTGCATCTTCGTGAGGGGGGAACCTTTTAGACTATCGTCCGTTCATCTTTTTAACTCTTCCCTCTATCACCAATTTCTTCTTGTTGGTCTTCCTTTTTAATTGGATTTGGATGTCGATCTGGTTTCCACCTTGCTTCTCCAATGCCCTCTTCCTAAAATATTCCTTCTGCTTTCAATTTTTTTTCAACTTTTGCACTTTTTGTCTTCTTACATTTGAAAACATTTTTGCCAGGACTATTCTTACGGAACATTTTCTACCCTCTAGATGTTTTCTTCGTATTTTTCTTCCTTGTTGATTGGTTTTAATTTGGCCTTTTCTTTCTTTTTGATTTTGCTTCGAAATCTTTCTTCTTTTCCCCAGCACCTTAGTTTGCATCCTTGCAAAGTCCTACCTAATATCTTCTACTTTCTAAATTTCTTTCACATTTTAGTGCAGCTATACTCTTCTCAATTTGAAAATCTTTTTGGGTGGACCCATCTCGTCATCCTCGTATTAATTTGAACTTTAAATTTCTTTTCAGTTAAGGAAATTTAAACAGAAATATTTTTTGATTCTTTAACGTATATATCAGGATTTTTTCCAGTGAGGTCTACTGATTGCACCCTGATTAGTTTTTTTTTTTACTCTCTAGATTATTGATTCTTATAATATTTAAGACATTTCTAGAATGAGAGACAGACCTAAATATCACTTTGCACGTAATTCTTTTAAAATATTTCTTTGACACATTGTTTGAGTCCACTCTTTTAAGTGCAATTATTTTGCATTCGATATAATATTTGAAAGAGTTGTCTTCTTTAGAATGGGAAAGACCAAGACTGAAAACCAATCGATTGTCATAATTTCAGACGAAAAATCTTCATCGTTGAATTGTGATTAGGAAATTTCTTTGTCGTTTTATCAAAATAAACCAAAGAGACTTTAAAACTTCCCAATTCATTTAAATCCTCTTTTTTATGATCAAATTTCGTGGGCTTTATTTTTTTCTTGCTTTTCAATGTTTGGCTTATGATTGATTTCATTTTGCTTCGGAAAACTTATCTTGCATCCTTGCCCTGTCATTCCTTCTACTGACGCTTTCCAAATTTCTTCTACATTTGAATACAATTTTAAATTTATGCGTTCTTGCTTCGAAAACTTTTTTGGCTCGTTCGTAAGTTTTCTTTTCCCTAAATTCTCCATTTTGGATCAGTCTTGGGTCTTTCTTCGAAAATAACCTTCACTGGAACTTCTTTTTTGCATCCTGGCCAAGTCATTGCTTCCTAAATTTCCTTCATCATCTAATATGATTGCGTCTTCTTTCTTGGAACCATCGCTGTTCTGATTCTGATGAGCTCTCCGTACACTCTTCTTTTTTTCCTTTCTAGATCTTCTGTTTTGCTCGGAAAATCCTCTCCCCAAAGACTTGCTTGACCTTTTCCCATTTCCTTTTGGATTCAATACTTTTCCTTGGATTTTCGCCAAACAAAAAAATCGTTTCTCCAAATTGCTCTGCTATAAAGAACCCTCTCTCTGTCCATTCGTACAATACGATCAAATTACCGTACTATAATTGGGAAAACCTTTTAGCCAGAAGTCTAGCGAAATTTTCTGATTTTCCTCGCGCTTTCCTTCCTTTGTGATTTCTTCGAATTGGGACTTTGGTCGTTTCGTGTTGCTTCGAAAAATCTTCTTCTTTAGAACCTTGCCTTGCCAACCCTTCTAAGTATCATCATCTGCTTGACGTATCCTCCAAATTTCTTTCATATTTTAAAACGCCTTTCCTCGTGTATCTTTTGAGTTGAACTGATCTTTCATCTTCCGCTTGACGTATCCTCCAAAGTTGTTTCATTTTTTAAAATGCTTTTCCTCGTGCATGTTACGAGTTGAACTCGTCCTGTCATCTCTGACTAATTTGAACTCTAAATTACTAAATATTATGCTTTTATTAACTTAATCGTTATTATCGCATTTACAAAGGCACCCAAACACTTATCGTGTTGTTACCAGCGATCTTCCATCTTCTTAAATCCACACTGCCTTTAATAGGCAGCACCGCCTCTAAATTGGAGTAAATTGAAGTGAGCATACGGAGGAGTGCATGCAGGAATGCCGTTCGGAATAAATCGCATTACGACGCGAACGATACGGCGTCCGTTAACTTGTTAACTGCCATATGATATTCCTCTCGTTCTGTCACACAAGATACAAATTTGGAGATTATGCCCGTGCTTATCTGCAATGGCTTCACATTAAATCTTCGAAATTGCCATTTGTGCGTTAACAAATAATGGTACGGTAATTTGGTCGTATTGTACGGATGGACAGGGAGAGGGTTCTTTATGGCTCGCAATTTGGGGAAGCAAATTTTTTTGTTGTGCAGCAATCTTTCACAACTTGAGAAACGTTGAAAAATGATATCACTTAACAGTTTTCTATAGTAGTTTTTATGAGAGGGCAATTGTAATCACTTGGAGATTTGGCTAAACTTAAGCGTAACTTAAAATGGGTGTAATATAATAAAATGTTATGGTGTAACCAAAAAGTATTTTAAATCGAGAACAAACGAGGAATGAATCAGTAAAGTGTGGGATGAATCATCATACTTAAGCACGTTCATTCCTACCTACATACAAGGGAATCTTAATCGTGTAGTGATGCCGCCAAATTTAAAATAATTGTCGTGGAGTTAAACAATTTAAGTATCTGAAAGGTCACTTGCATTAGGGTTAATTCGTTTGGAATTATAATGTTTCCTGAGTAATTTTCCTCGAAATTCGTGTAGTGATGTGTTTGTTTTGTTTGTAAAACTATTGATTTTTTTTTTCTTTAAATATGACCAGTCATCTATAGTCATTCCCTATTATATTAAATTCAAATCTTCGTGCAAGCAGGTCTGAGTCCAGGATCTCAGTTTACGACGTTTTTTTTTTTCTTTCTTTTTGGGGCTAAGCCATTGTTTTATAATCAATCACTCGCCAGAATTCAGACTGCACTTTATAACATAAAACCGTCCGGTTCCATTAATCAAAGTCTTTGTTTTTAGTGATCCAATTTCGTTTCCTTTTGTTTGGTGTAACGTTCGGGAGATGTGATTCCGTACTTGACTGGGCTTCGTTTCCTAATTTAAAAGTTCGCGTACTGCGATGATAGTTTATTTCCTCCCGAGATTAATTTCCCCAAATAGAAATTTTCCATCATAAATTTATTGTTTTTGATTTCTCGTGAGGGGGATGGCGCGGGGCTCTCCGATTCGAATGGGGAAAGTTGAGAGCATGATGTGATAAATCCTCCAGATCTGCAATTAGTGAAGTGCTAATTTCGTGTTTAGTTTAATTAAGTTAATGTCCACTAGGTACGTGCAAATCCGATCAATACTGTACTATGATCAAACACAGACGCAAGAGAGAGGAGCTCTTGCATAATAGATGTTGCTGACGTACTCTCTATACATGCTGTTTGTGATTCAAACTTAATTACGATATTTCTGTGGGGAAATTTTCCTGTCAATTCGTTTTCTGGACAACGGAAACTTCTGCGCTCCCAATTCAGCAGGGACTTTGGGAAACTTCGGGGGGAGATCGATATAAAAAAAAAACTAGTTGAAAATTTTCTGTACTCTGAAGAATCCTCACCATACATCTCGAAATTCAATGAGTGAGTGAGTATTGATGCCCCCTGTTCTTCACATTTAATTAAAAACTTGAATTCTTCCTAATATATTAAACGTTGCCTGCACTTTATCATCATCAAAAGGCACCTCGTCGTAATATGGATGGAATGTTTCATAATTGTAAAATACTGGGCAATACGGTTTCCACTTCGCCTGGAAATTACGTTGTACGTGTACAGAGTAGACGTTCCTTTTGAAGTAGCTGCTCAAATTAATAACGACGTGGAAGAAAACTAAAAGGAGAGTCCAAAGTCAATTTGAACTTCAAATAATATCCGCGCAGCCAGGAATTTAAATGCAACATAGTCTCTCCTCATCTCCACTATTCCTCGGGAGAGTGCAAACCCAGCGGCTTGATATCTCAAGCTCGCTTTGAAACTGTCAGAAAACTGGGATGCAAAAGTAAGTAATTTGGTGAACGCACTTAACATCGGAAATCGAATTTACAAAGGTCGCCGCAATAAAACCTCCTAAACACAAGTTGTTCCATTTTCTGTCTCATCCGCCAGACATTAACATTAACAGCCTTTTATAACAATCGCGAAAACCCATGAAGGCACCGCCATGAAACGAAACGCGAAACGAAACAAACAGTTTCATTAATGAATGCACGTGATATAAAATTTTATGCCGTTCGAATGGAAACAATTATTTACGTTTCAGTTTTAATCGCTCTGTTAATTTAGGCAGTGTTTTGTGCACAAAAGCGCGAACGCATAAAACTTTATTATTTATGCACGTACATACATTATGTAGAATTTAATTTTAATTTTAATGCCACGAATTTCGCGGTTCGACAATACGAAAAAGAGTAAACGTTTGAAATTTCACAATAACGTCGGTTGCACACGACCTCTATTTTTATAACCTTTCGGGACGAATTCGGGTTGTTCTAATTATTATAACAAAATTGAGAGGAAAATTATATGTTTATGACTTTACCTATGAACTGAAAACATGGCAAGGAGCGATCGAGAATGGAAATGGTCGTTGATTACACCCATAACTTGTACCCCACATAGGGCGCCAAATCTGTCAAGTTTAATTTTTTTTAATTCCCATGTATTCAGTGCCAACTCCAGCCTGTCATTTCTATAAGGAGCATTTCCCTATAATGTTCAACAAGTTACAGTTTTCAAATAATTGATACTATTAGCTGTTAATTTGTGATATTCCATTTTACACGAATAAATTAAATAAAACACTATTTCAGTATATATCACTATATTAAAATATAGAATATAGAATATAGTGATATGTACTAAAATAGTGTTTTATTTAATTTATTCGAGTTACAGTTTTGTTTGAATAGATTAATAAAACTATTGGTGCAATTTTTTACCAGGTTAATAGAATTACAAATTTCCCCGTTTTCTCCCCTCAATAGTTTTCCCTGCGTAAAGTATGTATAAAATCTTCTCTCTCCGTTCAGGTGTCTGATAGTTAACAATCGAAATCTTACATGGGCTGTCGAGTAGCTCAGTGGTTAGACTGAAGAAACCGTGAGCACTCACAGTTCGGGTTCGAGTCCCACCTGAACCATGGTTGTCTGTGTTTGTCAAAATAAAAGACCTAGCTTTAATTAATTAGCTCAATAACTGGCAAAATAACCTCTAAATAGGGCTCGGCCAACCAACAAGGCAAGAAGAATCTCACATAAGTGTTAAACTAGCGACCCATTGTTAACATCCATTTTGGACTACGAATTAAAAATTAATTGGAATAGGTTAGATTAAATTTTAATACGCAAGTCTTTCAAACCGTTGTTATTGGCAACCTTGATCACGATGCAATCGTGCTTTACTTCTCGAAAGAAATTAGACTTCCGACAAAACAAAAATCAATCATTCAAAATAAAAATGAAAATGAAAACTAGTTTCCTTAAATTTTTATCTTCTCCCATTTTCCCCCTTTTGTTTTTATTTTTTTCAAATTCCAACTGGGAAATTCCCCATGACATGGCAACACCGGCCAGCTCTTGCTCGGTTTTCTGCACATATAGTTGTGATCAAGCAAACTGGATCTAATTTTGTACTTCCTACTTCCAGCGGTTTCGATTAAGAAGATCGCGACCGTACAAAACCTTACCAGTGCGATAATATAGAAAAAAAATGCGTTACTTTGTTATGCCTTATAAATGTATCTGCCTTGGAAACCATTGTACCGATAATAGTTTCCAAGGATACTACCTGGTAGATAAATTTATCCGTAGGTGAAGAAATCGGGTCTTAGACAGACATTTCTCATTTCGTAATGCACCGTGGGTTTCATTTTCAGTTGAAAACGTACGCGTATTTGCCCGCGAACTCCTCACTTCAGGCGTGGCTTCAGAAGCCACGCCTACTTTTGCATACGCCTATTTTTTTATAATGTAGTTGTTTCGGTAATAACGTCGACACCTAGCCAATTGGCACAGAGAATGTTTCGTAAGACGCGTTAGTTTCAAATTATGCGTGGCTTCCCCCCCCCCTTTCGATTACCCAATCGGGGCAGAAAATGTTTCGTAAGATGCGTCACTCTTAAAACTGCGTAAATAAGGAAAGAGGCGCCTAAATAGTTAGCTAATGTCAACGCTTTAAACGAAATGCAACTGAATTAGAGCGAGCAGTATTACAGGAGGCGTGTTTAAAAAGTAAATTTACTGATTTTCTTCCAATTTGACCAAGTGCTTTGTTTAAACTTACTTACTTAAGTTCCTTGGTGTTTTAGATATCAGACCGTCTAGTTTCTCTCGATACTATCCACCTTATTCATTCTCGTTGGTTAATTTTGGATTCTAGGAACTGAAAATGGGCGTTACGTTTAAGTCAGATCAAAAACAACCTCTGTGATTGGTTGTTCCGTGTTATCGGGCGTTGGCTGTATATTTTTTAATTTTATGAGCTTAATAAATACTCTGCCTGTTTAATTTCGTTTCACTACAAATTTTAAGTATGAGTAAGCGTATTTAAATGTGCGACATTGAATTAATTACGTAATTCTTTTTCTTATACTGTAGGCTGCGTCACGTCGGTTTGTTTTTTCCTTTTGGTTCCGCCCCCTTATCTCTTCGAGGTTCAATATTCAGCGCTTATCAAAACAAAACCTTCTCAGATGACCGAAAACACTCCGAGAGCACGTTATGTCACTCTCGCTACTGTCTCATTGGCTAGTCTCGATTTCTAGGGGCGGAAAATAAGCTGGACGACTAATCAAGAACAAGGTCTGTCTGTGATTGGTTGTTTTCAAACCCGGGGGCGTACGTCAGTTCATTTTACCTTGCATACCATTCATTTCATATGGTGGAAGGCGTTTTTTTTCTTTAGCATCAAATTAATTTCGATTTAGGCATTTTAAAGTGAAGCGGTTGGTGCAAAGTTCCTTGAAACGAATCGTAGATCCAGATTTCACTCTGGATTAGAGCAGTTATAAGTTCGCCCTTCAGTTTTATTTTTGGCCCGACCTCTTTACCAAGATTGGCAACCATCGATTGGTCACTAAACAACAGAAACGATTATACTCGATTTGTATACAGAGTGAATATGGTATGTTGTGACGCAAGAGCTGCGCTTGCGCCATGTCGTCATAGAAATGAGAAGAGTGAAAGAAGCTTTCCAATTGGTCAAGATATTAGGCTGTGGGCGTTGCTCGTTCTACTATTGGTTGGGTCGGGTTGAAAAAGTGTAAAAAGTGAAAGGAGCTTTCTCATTGACCAGGATACTCACGCAATTGGCGTTGCTTATTCTCCCACTGGTTAGTCTCGTATTCTAATAAGTGAAAAGGGGCGTTGCGCTGATTCTCTTCCATCGAGTAAAATTTCTGTCAATAATTGTGCTCAAATCTGATAGAGTTGTACTCAAATCTAATAGAATTGTGCTCAAATCTAATAGAATTGTGCTCAAATCTAATAGAATTGTGCTCAAATCTAATAGAATTGTGCTCGAATCTAATAGAATTGTGCTGAAATTTAATAGAATTTTTTATAAGACTTAAAAGACGTTACTATAGGGCCGGAAAAATGTATTAATGGCTACGAGGGTGTATAATAAAGTTTGACGAAAAGAAGAAGTTGGTTCTCACAACTGTCATATTCAGGTTTACATCAACCAGTGAAGAAGATACAATATATACTCTTTAAATGAAACGTATGGTGTGAGTTGTGCTCGAATCTAATGGAATGGTAATACGTTATGTATTAAACCAGTATCATCTCACTGATTGTTTTTTTTTTCCTTAATAAAAGGGAAATGGATGGCGCTCGGAATATCAATTCAAAAATAATGGCGACTATAGTCGTTTTCTACCTCTCATGTACAACCTAAACTATAAATATGTGATAACTTCCAAATCAATACTTAGTAGATAGAAATATACGGAAGTTGTTATCGGCTATTTTGTCCTCGTGTCTCTAATGTCACAGGTTCATCAAACAGGATGCCTAATCTTCGAATTTTATCGTTTTAAATAATTCTTAATGCGTTTATGTTTAATTTAGTGGTTTATGTTGGATTCTGTGGTCGTACTTGTTCGGTGGTAACGAATTTAATATAGGTGAGATATAGTTTTGTTTTAAATAAAATTTATGCGCCGAATATCAGCAGCTTTATTGATGTAATATGCGAACGTGTCGTAATGCAAAGATAGCAGCTGCATACGGTTATAAATTGACGATATGCGCCCTCGTAACAAGTCATAAATAAAATTTCCGCCGACTACGATTTACATGCGCGTCTTAGACACATCCGAGTGTAAAATATGAAAACATTCGATATATCACCATTACTTTCGACTCTGAAATATTTTCATGCACCATTTGATGGGGGGCTTGCAAACACATAGATTAATTCGTGTGCTTTTGCGAACGCTGTTGACGCTCGTCAACAGAACTGTTTGTCAACTTTGTCAGCTTCGATTTGATTGCGATGACAGTCCGGATTTTGCTTTTACGTTTTAAAACAACCTTCTACCCTAAATCGGAGAGGAGAAATTATCATCACTGCCACTGTTTTATCTATATCCTGGCCGCACGCACATTAATTTATTTTCGGGGGGAAAGACACGGGATTTGTTCGTCGGGCTCGATATTTAATTTAATTACGGCGACGAACGTAATTGCAAAAGCCTACATGCAAATTCGGTTCTGCGGCCGCCAATATTCCGCATTAATTGGCTATTACTGTAATCCACCCTAATGAGTACGGTTAATTTTTCAAAAGGCATAATTTAAAACCTAAATTGAATTCGTTGTCATGGTGGAAACTGATCGCATCATCAGCACCGCAGTCCTAATTATTCAACGCCACGTTTTTTTTTTTGGAGTTTAATTTTCAATCATAATAGTAATAATACATACAAAAAATTCTTTTCCCTGCCTCACATCACAGTCAGAAATTCATTTTTAAATGTGTACATCAAACCTTCATCTATCATTTTAATGTTAGTGTCAAATTTGACAAATCCATAGCAGGATTTATAGTGATTTGAGTGACGTTTAGAAACTTCAGATTAGGATCAGTTTACACCACCCAAAATTTTGACACTTGTCAAAGTGTACCAGTTTTCAAATGCCGCAACAGTACATTGGACTCGTGTGGAAAATTGTTGCGTCATTTTGCAAGTGTCAGGGTGAATCATGTTCGATAAACTCTATTTGATTTGTTCACCGTTGCATCTAAGCGGTGAAATATACTTTTATACCTTCTCATATTAATACAATATCTTCTCTTGCATAAGCTTTTTAGTATCAACTTTATGACAACATTAAAGAATTACAGCGTATTTTGAGGAACAGATTGCTTAGAAACTGTGTTGGCTTTTAGATTGAGAAAATGTACTTTATTTTTTGGTATTCCCTCGTATAATTCGGTCATCTCAGACCAGCAATGTATTTCGTTTAAAAAAGTGATCCTCAAAAAGTTAGAAAATAAAATTAAACCCCCTTTAACCTTTCGATTGCAGGCGATTTGCTATAAATATTTAATAAAAGGGATCTTTATTAAAAAGGGAGGGTCGCAGTACGTAAAGAAATGAAGGAACAACTGAGGTCGAGAGTCGGACATAATATCGGGCCGCGCTATATTTTACTGTAATTTTCAGACGACCGAAAGCAATTTTGGTATTTATTGCGAAAATAAAACGTGCCCGACCAAAATGAAATCAAATGAAAGTCATAGTTGATGAAGTATTCGAATTGTTCGTTTAATAATGCGTAAGTGAGTACGGCAACAATGTAAGTAAGATCCTTACTGATTTTAATTCTGTACCCCACAATTACTTAACGGTTCGCTAAGCTTTAATCAAGTTAAATTCAAGGCAGCGGCAGTTACATTATGTCAAACATGTGTGTTGTTGCCTAAATATCATGTAGAATTTGGTCACGTGGGTTACAATCAATTATAAAGAAGCTGTGTGAAAGAAATTTTAATTTTAACAGTCGGCTAAAATTCATAAAAAGTTTTGATTGAGTTAAATTCAGTGTGTCGCAGTTACATACGTCAATCATCATCATGTAGATTGTGACTTGTCTAAATGTCATGTAGAATTTGGTCACGTGGGTCACAATCGATCATGAAGACCCCGTGCAAAGAAATATACTCCTATATTAGAAATTTAATTTTAAAGTGCGACATTTGAAGAGTTTTCGTTTGAAATTGAAATTCTTCAGGCTTGAGACGTGCAAAGGAAACGTAAAAAGTCTTTGTAGCGCATTTCAATTTCATCGGGGGCCATGAACCCCCGCCGCTAAAAGGAGCGAAATTACATTTCATAACCATTTGTTTATTTAAAGGGGAGCAGTTTTGTGTATCGAACGGATAAATTTCCCAAAGCGGAGATTACCGTGAATGCGCTAAAATTAACATCAAACGGACAAATCGTTTGTTTTGCGTGCGCCGCAATCAACGGGGAAAGTTTTTTTTTTTTTTTTTCGCAACCCGAATTAAAAACGCGCTAAGCGTTTGTTCGCGTTTCGAATTTTCGAAATAACGTCCGGCAGGGGAGGGGGGGAGGTCTCAACGGGAACCGATTTTATCGACGAGTGATTTTCAATTGTTGACGTAAAAAAGGAGAGCTCACAGTGGGGCCACATCACACTTGAGATTTCCTATTTTAGCTGGCCAGAAGTCGTTACTCTCGAATACAGGTCGTTCGCTGGGGGTGTAAATGTGTATCTACGTTCACTCACACAGTGATATAGGTTGAGGACTCAATCATCGATACATAAAAGATGTCTAAGTCGTAAGGATTTGTTGCTATTGATAAACCTTACAACCTTATATTACTTTACTTCACCTTCGAAAACCCAAAGATAATTCCGAGTTGCATGAGACTGTAGGAATTTAGGTTTTTCAATCAATTTAAGACAAATATAATCTAGAAATTAGATCTTAGTACGGCTAAATCGACATAAAGCTACGTGGGCTGATGGAAAATTTTCAGGAATCTAGTAGGTCTACAATAGTTTAATGCGTTTATCAACTGTCATATTTGAAAAATTTGACGTTTTTCGCCTATAATTCTATTGACAGTTCCTAACCAAGTGAACTAGTTTTGTTTGTACAGCATTTGAGAAAAAGTAATTTTGTGTAAACATGGAAATCTCGCGTGAAAATTTTCGTGCCATGATTTTTTACGATTTCAAATGTGGTCTAACGCCAAAACAATGCCTCGATCGGCTTCATTCGGCTTTTGGAAATGAAGCACCATCAAAGAGCAGTGTTTATAATTGGTTTGCCGAATTCCAGCGTGGACGTACCTCTCTCAGTGACGAATTTCGTGAAGGTCGTCCATCAGCATCTCTTGTTGCCACTAATGTAGATGCTGTGCGTGAAATGCTTGAGCGAGATCGACATGTGACATACCGTGAGATTAAGGCATCCTTACGCATTGACATGAAAGCAATACACCAGATTTTGCATGATCATTTGAACGTACGAAAGCTTTGCAGTCGTTGGATCCCACACAATTTAACAGAAGCGCAAAAGCAGGGTTGTGTCAAATGGTGCGAAGAAATGCTCAAGAAATTCAATGGAGGTCGTTCAAATTTAGTTTATAACATGGTTACTGATGACGAAACGTGGATCTATTCGTACGAGCCAGAAAGTAAACAACAATCTACCGTTTGGGTATTTCAAAATGAACCAAAACCAACACAGTGCTGCGAAGCAAATGATTGCTTGTTTCTTTGGTTTAACTGGACATGTAGCAACCGTGGCTTTAGAGGATCGAAAAACCGTGAATGCTGATTGGTATACTACAATTTTTTTGCCGGAAGTCATCGATCAAATAAGAAGAAACAACCGAAATCGACGAATTATTCTCCATCATGACAACGCCAGCTCTCACTCAGCCCGTCAAACAGTAGATTTTTTGTCCAACAAAAATGTTGAATTAATGACTCATTGTCCATATTCACCTGATTTGTCACTAAAGTCCGGATTTATATGTGCTAAAAAAGTGGAAAATAAGTTTTTTTTATGCGATTAAAATGGATCAAAATATGGATATTATATGCGATAAAAATTTTATTTTACTTATACATACTTTAGAATAATAAAAACATAAATTGTTTCATATAAGTAATTTTAACACTTAACACTTAAGTAGTAGGATTACAAAATATAATCAACAGTTGATTTAAATTATTTGGGGTAAAATTTTGTCGTCTGTCTGTCAAAATATTTTTATAAGAGGAAAACGAACGCTCGACATCGCATGAAGTAATGGGCGCAAATTTCATGGATGCTACATCTTTGGGGTCCATGTCCAAATCCTCTTCACTTTGACCTTTTAAAACTAAACAGATTTTCGTCATTTTATTGTAGTCAGGATTACGTAATAGAACCTTGTCTAATTTTGCCATTAACTTCTCTCCTATCTCCCCTGGAATTGATTTTACACTTTCAATTGCATCATCGACCACTTCAAAAGAATCTAATAGAGCCGTCTGGGATGATTCCAACTTTTTAATGGTGGATATTAAAACCGAAAAATGAGTTTTAATGAATGCTAATTGATTCCCGATGTTTGTGTTCGACATGCATTCCTTACAAATTCTTAAAGCCGCTGAATTGGAATCATCCAATTCTAAGAAAATTTCCTTTAATTGTTTAAAGTTATCTGCGTAAAAATTTGCTGCTTCAAGCCACGTACCCCATCTCGTAATTATTGGTTCTGGTGGTAATGGCAGGTCAGCAGCTAATTCTTTATAGTGTTGTATACGCAGTGGGGCTTTAAGAAACGCCTTTTTTCCGTTATTGATCAACTTATTTACTGTTGGGTATTCTAGTCGCACCAATTCAGCGAGCCTATTCATTGCGTGAGCCATACAAGTGAAGTGCATCAGATTTGGGTAAAACACCTGTAAAGCCTGTCCTGCTTTTATCATGTAGGCTGCTGCATCAGACACCATTAGTAATATATTTTCCGATTTAACTTGATTAGGTGCATATAAAAGTGTCAAGCTGTCGTTAATAAAACGTGCGATCGTTGAATGATTTGTTTTTTCCAAAACTGCACTATTTACCAAATAAGATATTGGTGCAACTATGTTGCTTAATACTCCTGCTAACATATATTAGCTACATAACGACCGCAGGCATCTGTCGTTTCATCAACTACTATATAAATATTGTTGTCGCTAAGCTTCTCTCTTATTATCTTCATCCGTTGCTGGTAGCATATACTTAGATAGTTTTTCCGCAAAGTCGATTCATTTGGAATATGACGATTGCAATATTTTTCCAAAAAAGTTCGAAAACTTGCTTGTTCAAGTTTATGCCAAGGAATGTTTGACTCTGCCATAGCACTGCACAAGTCTAAAAAGAATTCATTTCCTGTGTCACTGCCCTGTGAGTTACTGGCTGTTGAAGAAATAAAAGACTGCTTAAAGTTAGACACACATCTTTTCTCCGACTCCTTATGGAGGTTTGTAGCCAAATGTTGATCAATCTGGTACTTTTGGTCTGACGACACCTTAAAATATTGTCAAAATGAAAATGTGATTTTTAAGAGAATTTGTAAGGTATCTACCTGTTTTGAGCATGCGTTGCAAAAAATAACTTTTCCATCTGTAGTTAGATGTTTAGATGCTTTAATCCATTTTTTCAATAGCTCGGATCGAGAGGATGCTACTTTCGGCATTTTGAAAAGATAAGCACTGAATTTATTTCGTCTTTAAATTAAATAAGAAAATAACAACTAATTCGCGTTGATAAATACACTAGTCACTAGTCACACACATTCACGGAGTTCTTATCTCAAACTGAAATGCAAAACATAAGTGCAAAATGCAAGTGCAAGTCGCTACAGATTCCCAGAAAATCACATTCCGGGAAATCGTAAAATAAAGTGGCCAGACGTTGAGAAGAATAAATTACTTCTTGGAAAAGCTGCAGACTTGAATATTGACCGTATATGGAATTATAATGTTATTTATATCAATATATGGATAAATAAATAAATATGCGCTAAAAGTCTAAAATATTAAGTTATATGCGAAATAAAACTACCATTTTTGGGCTTCTCTAATCGACAAACATATAAATACAAAACGCCAAGTTTAGGTATGTTAGCGTAAAAAACTTGTAAAAACTTATAAATCCGGTCTCTATTTATCACCTAATGATTTCTTTTTGTTCCCAAATATCAAAAATAAAATGCGTGGTGAGCGATTTGCGTCGGCTGAAGCAGCGGTTGAAACATTCCAGACACTGGTTTCTGAGGTACCATCTTCAGAGTGGAAAACGTGCTTTAGAAATTGGTTCGAGCATAAGCAAAATTGTATTGACGTCAAAGGCGTATACTTCGAAAAACAATGATACCGTTTACCAAATTTCATATGCGTTTTTTCATACGTTTCCAGAAACTTTTCCAGCAGCCCTCGTATAGATTTGAATGTTGGAAGAGACAAAAGACGACTCTATTTCTAAATTCTAAACCTCCTATCAGTACTACTTATTAATTATGAAGATATAGGTGAAGAAGTTAAGAAAGTTAAACAGTTGTAACTTCTTTATTATTGGGTTTTGGTCAAAAGCGAATTAAGAAACAAGCTCTATTTTGATCTCCTAAAGCTGTCCTTTCAATCTCCTCCGTACGTTATAAGACATCCAGCTCAAAAAGCTGTGGTATTATCAATTTTTTAGGACAAAAATATCTGACACGTTGCCAATTTTGGAGTGACATTTACAACCCTTCAAAATGAATTTGGACAGCAAAGTGGTTTTAAGTTACAATGTACTCTGTCATAATGACATTGGGCAACAACGGAAAGTGATTTTAAATATAGTTGCCTAAAGTCTACAAACGTAGGACTATCAGAATGGGACACTTATAAACCTTTTCCTGCCAGCCCTTTTTTTGTTTTAAATATGAACAATTGAAGCAAGTTGACCTTTAAATACCTAGGAGCAATGATCGTAGAAGTTTTTATTAAAAAATGATTTAAAAAGTATACAGATTTCTTCGTCCCTTTTCTTCACTTCGTTATACATTTTTTTTTAATTAAAAAAAATCCTTGTTTTTGTATTAGCATATGCAGATATATGTCAGGGGGTGAATTTGAATTATGTCAAATTTGTGTATTCACACTCTAATGCGACTTAATTTGCACATCATAAATCAGCCAACAAAAGCAGATGCGCCTGCAAAAGATTTGAATGCATTATGGTCTACATAATTAATTACATTTCAGTCGTTTGGTCTTGTTTTGTTTAGGCGGTTTCCAAAAGTACAAAGCGTTCATGTACCTCACTAGCTGTATACAACCCACAGCGCCACTAACGAAGCGCTTCCTTCATGACTGGTAATTACCGTCGGAACTCGGTCCAACACCGTAAAATGCGAGCAATCTAGACTATAAATCAAGTAAGCGTTTCAGCGCTGCGTTAAATACAATATATTTTGTATTAAATAAAAGTAATGCCAACTACAATTTAACCAACCACCAAACTCTATGTCTACACACCACTACTGTTAATGAAACGAAGGGCACGGTAAAACTTTTCTTTTTTTTAAATTCAAAATGATTTTTCTTTCAGTCAACATACAAGCAAGTTTGATCTGGCATTTGAGGAAGTTGAAATGAGATTTGTTCATGACATAAAAAAAAAAATTGAGAGGCAATCTCTTCTTCCTTATGGTTATGTATCTTCTTCCCTTAAGTAAGCCATCAAACATTGTATTAAGTACCTAAACCACGTCTGGAAACTTCTTTGCAGTTTAGTGTCATTAATTTAAAGTTAACGTTTGCGAAGTCCCTCTCTCCTACCTTCGACCACTCGAAAAAGTCCAGTGCTTCTTCGTCCGCCAGGATTTATTGCCCTACCGTCCAACCTCATTAATCTAATCGAAAGAAAAGCGATGGAAGAGTTAATCAATTATTGTAGGAATGTGGTATTGTTATCATGTCATCTTTCAGATATTGGCGGAGCTTTTTTTTCTGCACTTCGCGTGTACAACCGGCGAGTACGTCATTAAAAAAGTTTCCAGATCTATTTCGCCCGGGCGTGGGCGCTGCGTTCGCTCCTATTTTCCCTCCCTCCCTCCTCCATCCCCCAGATATCCCATTTCCGTATTCATCATTAAAGGCGTCCAGCTCCACTAATTTATCGGATTAATTTCATGTTTGAGCGACCGCCGGATTACGTCGTCGGTGGCGACGTAAACTCTCAGATATGCAGGCGGATGTTTTTGTCATTACCGGAGATCTCTATCGGCAGTGATGGTGATGAAGCAGTTGACACTTTGAATATACGAAAAATGTTCGTTCACAAGAAGGCTTATATTAGCGGAATGAAAAATTGAACTGGTTGTTAATCGGATCGTTATACACTTACATGTTCAAATAATGCTCCTAAATTTGCTTCAAAGGTTACATAATTCGAAAACATGATGAACGTATCTTAGAATAGAAAATCTATGAGAGAATGCCAAAATCAGATTGGAACAGATGCATGTGAACCCAAACCAATACTAAAGCCAATTGAAATTAGCCCACCAAGAACAACAGTGAGGACTGGTAGAGATGATAGTGTAAGAAATAAGGATATCTCGTGACAACACAGTTTCAAAGACGTAAGCTAGCTTTAAAGAAGGAATTCAGTAAAATGGAGAGAAGGAAATCCAGTGAAAAGAACCAAAGATGAAAGGCTAGTGGAAATGGCGTAGAATTTGAACTAATCGGGAAAAGAGGTCATGGAACCCATTAAAAAAAAAGTAGACCAAGAGTTGTACACCACTGTCCACTGACTTTTGAAAAGGAATTCTGGATATTGGAAAGAAGGAAATCGAGTGAAGAAGAGAAGAGAAGATAAAAGACCGGTAAAACTGGTGTAAGGTTTGAACTAAGGCAGTAACGAACAGATAAAATAGCGACACCTTACTATCGCTTTTTGACCTGACATTGCAGTAGGATAGACAAATTGAAGCGGGATTTGCTCCTAATAAGTCCCCCATACAAGGCGGCCATGCTTGCTGTCAAAGCATAATGAAAATTTTTTTAGAAAGGTTTTCACTGCAATCAAAAACTATTTGCACAAAATTTTTCTAAAATAAGGCAGTAACCTTTAAAAACCTGGGCCAAAAGTTATGATACGCCGCAGTCTAAAGGGCCTCTTTATAAAATACAAAATCCGAAGAGGAAAAGAAAGAGACGGTGATCAAAATCCACACGCCCTCTTTCTCCTAATGCTATTTTTAGCAGGTTCCCATTCTGTTGAAAAATCATCAAAGCCAGCTTTTACTTTATAATTCTTGGTGGAGAATTTGCTTCCTTGAGGAGTCAAGCAAACTTCTTTGTTATCACGTGGTTGCTGCTCCAATCAGACCAAGAAACACCTGCTCTCATCTGGTGTTTTTGTTTTGCCTGTCTTTATTGATTTGAAACTGCTCGTTTAGGCACAGCAAGAAGACAAAAAGAAATAACGAGAGCTACCGGCTAAATGAATAACCCCATTGTTTGTCCTTTATCCAAGTAAAAGTGAAATATGGTTTTACTAGGTAAGGTAGGCTTTGGTGGGTAAGTTGTATGCTCAAAACATAGAAAAAGAAGCAGTTTAACACCAATAGCAATAACTTTTTCAAATTAAATAAGAAAATTATACCACAGAAAAAAAATGAGAAGGGTTGAAGGCTTTCTGGTCATTAACTACACTCACCAGAGTGTGTGGCTTGAATTGCGTTCTCATTTTCTTTTTTCTCTCCATTTTCTTCCATGTTATAGCTTTGGAGTTGCCATTGGAATAATGAAGCAATTCTGAATCTGAGAGTTCTATTGAAGATAAGGGGAGTCCGCAAGACGATATAACCATTGTTTTGGTTTATGGGTTGCAACTATCTTTCGCCAGAAAGAAGATTCTAGCACCGCATCTTCTTCATCTAGAATTATCTTCTCAAATCGAAAATCAGAGGAACGTTTGCCAAGAATCTATTTTTAATCAATCGGCTTCTGCTTCTGTCTGTATTAGAGTCTATTTTTGAAGCTTGAATACATAGAATTCTGAATTCGGAAATTGACGATTATGGCGCCTCAGTCTTCTTCCGATCAATTAAGGAAGCATTTTCGTTCCATTTATACCTTTACAGTGATCTAAATTCACCTTCTTCTTTCGAACCGGAGGGCAAGCTACCCTCGATGGAAAATCCAAATGAAACCATTGCATCTCGTTGGTATTACTGAAGGCAAAGCGAATTTAGATTCTTAGATTTCAAGTTAGGAAGTCTAAGGAACGTAGATGGTAAATGTGAAAATAAAACCAAAACATTTATGGTTCTGGCATGTCGCCACCAGAGGTGCATATCTAAAAAAAGGAGACCCTCGATGGAAAATCCAAGTGAAATACTTCCGTGTCCTTGGTGTTACTGAAGGCAGGACGAATTCAGATTCTTAAATTTCAAGTTGGCAAGTCTAATGGGCTGTTTGACGGTATATTCGAAGCTAAAACCAAAACCTTTATGGCTCTGCCATGTAGCAACATTAGTATCGGAGGTGCCCATCTAAGATTTTAATAATTATTACATGTAGTAAAGCGAGATGTTGTGTAATATAATTTCCGACATAGTATGAGTCAATGAACCAATGGTGATAACAAAGTTGAAAATAAAATCTGTATGGTCCCGGCATGTGGTGGTGTTACTATTCGAAATCACCACAATTATTACATAGTAAAGAATATATTGTCAAATATGAGTCCTTGAACGGAATAAGTCGGTGTAAGTCCAAAGATGACACGAGAGCGAATTTACTATTTATTAAAAGAAAAGGAAGAAAGTGGTAGCAGAGGAGGGTTAGTACCTTTGGGTACAAAAATGTCGCTTTAGAATCTAATTCGACACACTGCCTCATTGGGAACATAACTGAACCTCTTTATACTTTTCTATACATGTTAAATATATAAAAAATATATATACATGTTTGTCACGGATTTATTTCATATAATTCAGAATGGAAAGATGAAGCAACCATTCATATCAGAGAAATACATAGGCGGCTATCGATTTGAGTGGAATAGAAGTAAAATGAACGTGGTCTCCTCCGAAATGTACTATTATTATTACCTTAGTCCATAGTCTTGTGTCGTAGTTAGTTTAGGGGAAACTACTATCTGAGTGCAAGTTGGTAACCAACTTGTTATCAATATGATTAGTAAATAAAACATCCCTGTGTAAGTTCGGCTGTAATCGCCTTTTCATGTAAATTTCATTGAACAGCAGAGTTCCGCAGCAGTACATTTCGATTCTGTGTTAATTATGCAACTAAGTTTCTCTCAGTAGATCGCACAAACCGATAGTCTGCTTGTGCCAGCGTACAATTGTCGTGATGTTGTTTATGTATCCTATTTAAATCAAATAAACGTTAGGGATTTCGAACTACTTAATCTATTTATCTCTCTCTCTCTCTCTCCCCTTGTCGGTGTAAGTTCGTCTGGTGGACTACAGTAGTATCGATTTCTGGTCGACTTAAATAGTTTTCCTATTTTCGTTGCAAAGCTTTATATTTATCTCGAAGTTTCAAATTAAAGATGTTATTGAAAATGTTGCTGATCATGATACATCATGAAACATGAAATCCCCCAAGAAAATATTACAGCAAGCCTGAGATAACATTATGGAGACGTCACTGTTGTGTTGTTAAGCCCCGGAAAAACTTAATGCCGGTTTCCTGCACCCCCCCCCTTCACCCTGTTTAAGCGGACCTTTCCCGTGAAACTAAATAAAAATTATTAGCTTTGATAGTATCATTTACGTCGCGACGGTCGTTTAAATTAAACTTAAAATTACATTGTTTAAAACGACTTCTCCTGTGCGGTGCTTATCTTTTAATTTAATGAAATTAAACATTTTTTTTATCCGGAGCAACGATGTTTCCGTCGTAATTCGCTGTTAGAACACGAACGAAACACACATTCAATGTGCGGTTGTTTTCGTTTCTGCTTCTTTTGTTCGATTCGCGGTGTTAGCAGCAGGAAGAAGAAATAATCGTAAAAAGGATGGCGAAATTAATTCAGTTATGCACTCTGGTGCACTCACTCAGTTCACCGGGGTTTCGCGTTGTGCACTCAACAAACAAATTGTATCGTCAAGAAATTTTCTTCTAATTACGTTTGCATTTAAAAAACGGAAGTTATTTGAATCCAACCGGAATGTAGGGAACGAGTTATTAAAGTTTACGCAGTTGCAAAGAGGATTCCGGTAGCTTTATTGTACTAAACTCCGGCAATTTCGACAACTAACTTCATCTGCGCCGTTAAGACTACGTTGGTCCCTTACATCGGGCATGTGCTTAATGCATTACAAGTGATAACTTATAATCTTCCGAAAGTACATTACAGTTTAATACTACTTCATAAACTAGTACACACCGATGGCTAGAATAGGAGGGTCCTCAATGAGAAAAAAAATTCACAATAGATTTAGATGGGAAATTGTATGTACAAAGTCTCAACTAACAGTAAGTATACGTTTAGAATTAAGTCTAGTTTGTAATACATGATGATACAAAGCAATTTAATTTTTATACGGTGTCATCCGAGATGAATTCAACTTTAAAAACAACCTCTATAGTCAAGCAATCCGGTTTCTAACTTGTTTTGCCACTTTATGTTCAAATTGTTTACGAAAACTTAACTTCAACAGACTTTAGTCACCGAAAGCTATAAAAGGAACAATGTAATGCTTTCTGATCTCAGATATTTACTGAAAGCTAGCTTTCGTTTCAATGTAATACTTACGGAACGGCAGCCACATCCGACGTAAAAGATACCACTTAAAAAGACCTTATTTCTGTTTACTTGAAAAAAAAATGTTTCAGTTATTCAAAAGCGAAATAAGAAGTCGTGAAATCAAAAGCGAGGTTCGACCAATCATCTCCTTATTTTGGATAGGTTCAGTTGTTCAATTATTTCTATCTGTGTATGGCGACTTGTATTATCCATCAAAACGCGTATTTCTCGATGGAAAATCCAAGTTATTTCATTCCGTCTTCTTGGTATTACTGAAGGAAAAGCGAACCCAGATTCTCAGATTTCAAGTGTGGAAATCTAAGGGACGTAATTAGATGGTATATGTGAAGCTAAAAACAAAACCTTTATGGTTCCGCCATGTCGCAATGTCAGTATCGAGGGTGCTTGTGTGATATTATAATAATTATTACATACAGTAGGGCGGATCTTTGAGTGTAACATAATTTTCTATACAGTATGAATCATTGTGCGGAACAATTCCAACGATGACAACAAGGTTGAAAATAAAATTTGTATGGTTCTGCTATGTGACAGATTACTATTTGACGTACTTATTGGAAATTATAATAATTATTGCTTTTAATAAAAAGCATATCCTTGTACAACACGAGTCCCTACATGCATGAGTCCTTGAACGGAACAATTCCAATGGTGATAGCAAATTTGAAAATAAAATCTGTATGACTCCGCCATGTTACTATTTGACGTGGCAACTCAAAATGATTTTTGTCTGTACTCTATGTATAATCACAGAAGTATTTTTATCTATAATATACATTCGAATTAACACAAAAGATTATGTCATAATAGAATCGGAACACAATTGATATCCACCGACTGTTATAAAGTGAGTGTGATCAAGCGAGAAAATAAATCTAAAATGAATGTCAGCCGTAAGAAGTGAGGCGTTTTCAATTGTTTAACGTCAATTGTTCCGCTGGCGTATTAACAGGACCCGCAGCAGCCTTTCACCTAATAAGCCAACTCAGATAGGACAGATGTTTCATTCTCACTAAACTCCAGACAATACAGGCCATAAATTAACGTCTGCGCTAAGAAATTAGATTTATCGTTCAATTATTTTACCGGTGGCGGCGGCGCGAGGAGGTGCAAAATTATTTAAACCCACCGACTAATTTTTTATCGATTTTTAAACCTACTCAAACCATTAACCCGAACAAACTGCAAGATGTTCAGCGGATACGGCGTTGACAGTGTTAATTACGCCAGAAATAACGTTTGGCTCGACATCAATAAGTTTTGCATTCGAAACCACTTTTATTTTTACACTACAACCTTTCAAGCAGCAGCGATTTTTTCTTCTTCTCTGTTGACTTTACATATTCCGGGAATTGCCATGTAGTAACATGCTTCGGAATTAGGAGAGAAAGACGCCTGTGCTTCCTGCAGGGAAGAAGGGCGGGGGGGGGGGGCGTTCGTTCCTCACCAGTTTGAAATTCAGAATATGTCTTTCCAGTGGATGTACGTTGTACTACAAACAATATACTAAAACTATGCGCTTGATATATTATCAAACGGATCATAATCCGAATGCGTTGCATATTGTATATCGGTTTCAACGCGCTTAATAGAACTCCAGTTATCTGGTAAATATGATTCTAAACGCTGTGCCGGAATGTCAATGGCATTGCAATTCATAAATCAATCGGTTGGTAGAGAATCGAATGTATAAGCGAAGAGAAGCGCAAAAGAAAATCAATTTACAATGAGATACTAAAATGAAAATTAGATATGTAAATAAAATGTTGGATTGACAGGGAAAACATTACATCATATAAAAAAAGAGGACGGAAGGAAACGATAACTAGCAAAAGGATAGTTTTGAGAAGAGTTGCAGATTGAAACCTCCATTGATGGCGATGATGATGATGATGATGGAGTTGAGTACCTCAAAAGATTCTAACGCCATAGGGAAACAAGAAGTGGGGATAACTTTTGGCTCTGAATATAGATTGACCAAAACCTTTACAGGTCTGGCTTAAGTTTCTCCTCTTAGTCGTTGTCCAAAGTTACTGTTCAATTCCATTTTGCTTTTCTCCTACTTCCTAATTCCATCTTCTACTTAGATGACCCGCATCTCTCCTTTTTTTGAAACCTATTCAATCTTCTTCTTCAAAAACTTACATTACCATCCCCATCTTTTGGGGATGTCCTAAAACTTTAGCTGTTTTTTTTTTCTTTTAGTGGATTATGTGATGGTCTGCTTTTGTGGGTTTTCGTATTATCTAATTCCCAGTTGCGCAAATCTTCGTTTTGTCATCAACTTGCTTGTTGCCAGTATTGTTTTTGATTCTTCGTTTCTTATACTTTGTTGTTGTTTTCAGATCTTTCTTCAATCTGGATTGAATTGCCTTTTATAGTTAATGGCAAAAAATCTCCAATGGAGATCTATTAGACGAGAAAAGTTTTTTTTTCCCCAATTAGCTTGTTGTAATAAATATGGAAAACTGAAAGGAATTTTCGAATTTGATTAATGCAATTGGTGTCCTTGTGAATTTTAAACAATTGTGCTAATTAAATCCCTTGAATGGAAAGGAAGTTTGGATGTAAATCCCTAGGTTAAAACAAATCTCCGGCGGAATTAATAAATTTAATAGAAAATTTAATTACGTCGGAATATCAAGATTAGGACGAGGGTATGTTCATATTTTATTTCAATTCCCGAAACTCAATTTAAATGCTAAGTAGCGATTGTTAGCAAACTAATTATCAGCTTACGACGATTTCGAGGGAGGTTTAGCATATATTCAGGAGTGAAAATTAATTGAAGAAGAAAATTTCATATTTCCCGAGTTAGCTGCACGCCGGCATTGTTTTAAAAGAATTAATTATCGGGGAATTATTTGGCAGGAACGCGTAGGTTCCTTCGTGAGTTTCGTTTTGGTGCAGATGCCAGGAATGAACTTATGAATGACTCCTCGGTTCCAGATGTGCATCTATAAATAAGAGCGACCTGTCTCCTCCGCGAATGAAAAGGAATGAATGAATCAGGAGCCGACCAATCAGAACGCAATGATGGAACGTTCACTTTTAACTCGGGTTTAATGTAACGGAAGTACAAGTTTCGCAAAATGTTATTTTCAGCTTAAATGTACCGTTCGAGTAAATTTGATAGGATCTTAAGAAGGAAAATTCGGGGGAAAGCGAACCCCCCATTTGATTTTATTGCACGTGAAGAGTCAATTCCCTAAATGATTACAACCGCCGCCGCCGCCACCCCCTCTCGACTTCATTTACTTTAAGTTTTATTTTCAGTTTGTGCTATTTAATTAAGCACAAATCTCACGGAAGTAAAACGCAAGAAGAGGGGGGAGGGGTCGGAAATCTTCTGCGTCTCTCGTAAATATGGGCGCGGAAAATCGAGCCATTAAAAATAGGTTTGTGTTCGTAAATATACGAATAAGAATATAAATTAGGTCATTCTTCAGTTTGCGGTAGAAAAAGGAGCTGGGGCATAATGTGATCCTTAATCAAGCAGTTCCAGTTGACATTTAAAATAAGCTTCAAGTCGCAAATAAATTATGTTAATAAATATATTTTTTTTCTTCTTCGGCGCCGGCGTCTCAACGAGGGGAAAAATTTTAATTATTTTTGAACCCTGCGCATAGCTTCCGAACGGAATGTAAGCCGTACATTTCGATTCATTTTGGGTACACTTTCGTTTTATTTTAAAAAATGTTAAAAAAAGACAAACTGAAGTAGGTATGTGCGGCGAATTGTATGGTAGATCGGTTTCATGAATTATTTCTATCTTGTATGGCGACTTCTATTATCCACTAAAACGCGTATTTCTCGATGGAAAATCCAAGTTGTATCATTCCATCTTCTTGGTATTAGTGAAGGAAGAGCCCAGATTCTCAGATTTCAAGTTTGGAAGTCTAAGGGACGTAATTAGATGATATATGTTAGCTTCACACATACCAAAACAAAACCTTTATGGTTCCGTCATATCGCAATGTCAATTTCGAGGGTGCTTGTGTGATATTATAATAATTATTACATATAGGATGACGGATCTTTGCGTGTAATATAATTTTCAATATAGTATGAGTCATTGAGCGAAACAATTCCAACGATGACAACAAAGTTGAAAATAAAATTTGTATGGTTCTGCTATGTGACAGTATTACTATTTGACGTACTTATTGGAAGTCATAATATTTATTGCTATTAGTAAAAAGCATATCCTTGTATAACATGAGTCCCTACATGCATGAGTCCTTGAACGGAACAATTCCAATGGTGATAACCAAGTTGAAAAAAAAATCTGTATGGCTCTGCCATGTCGCAGTGTTACTATTTGACGTGGCAATTCATTTTTGTCTCTTAGTTCTTGAAGTGCTTAAATGAATTAATAAATATTTCAAAAAGAAAAAGAAAAATTGAAGTAGGTACGTACGGAAAATTGTATGGTAGATTGGTTTCATGAATTATTTCTGTCTGCGTATAGCGACTTGTATTATCCATCGGAACGTGTATTTCGCCAATATTTAAAATTTATTCTTCGAACGTGGTACGTTGAAACCAAGGCGGTGCAAATAAAAATATCTCCGCACAAGTCACAAAAGTTTATTCCCTGTTCCCGTTCATGATTGATATTCCTGCCGGCTTGCGGACGTAAATATAATGCTCGAAATAATATGTGCTCAGAATATGCGGAAATATATGGATGAATTTCGATGGCACATAGTTCAGTCACCTCCTGTGGTAGCAGATGCTCCGCTCGGCGAAATCAGAATTGCCACCGGATGTTGCATGTCCGTCCGCTGACCAAATAAAAACATTCTCCCTGTATTTAATGAAGACTAAGAATTTAGTTCAGCACGTGTGTAGGCACGTCAAGCTGTCGCGTCATTCATTTCAGCTCATCCTTTCTTTTATTTGCAGTTCCCCATCGCGCGCAAAGACGTTCGTCGGGTTGCTCTCTGCAGCTACAGCATTAAACTTAATAGTTAGCAAATAGAACTTTCGGTTAAGTTCTCTTTCACGAAATTCACGGAAGTGTGTTCCCCTATCAGACAGCTGTCCGGTCCCGCGCTGCGATCACGGAGCTTGTTGTGGTTGTTGAATTCCGGACCTTTCGTGTCGGCAGCCATCTGAGCTATATACGAATGGCCCTTTAACCCAAGCTTCATGATAACAGTTTGCTGATTATACTACTTCCTTCCTTACTTACGATTAGCTACATCACGTTCATCAATCTTCTTAAAAGCCTTTATTTATTTCAATAATAAACGGAGATAGAAGAATTTTAGACTTAAAATAAGGAGCGTTTGCTAATTGACCTAATTACGAGCCAAATCTGCCACAATTCGCTAAATAAAAGAAAACCAAAAGTGTAAACGCCTCTTGCACAAACGTTACAAAAAAGGTTAATTCACATTATCCTCTATGCAGGGTACGTCACTAATCACCCCAACCGCAATCCTGCGTCCGCCGGACCCGCAGCGAGGTTAGTTTCCTGTCCCGGTGAGATTCCCTTTGCAGCTGTTTTAAATCCACGACAGCGTTGATTCGTTGTTCAAAACAGTGACCCGGAAAAGCTGCTGATCCATTGTAAGAAGCAATCAACGAAAATAATAGAACCATAAGAGAAGTAGGGATGTTGTAGTCAACTCTAGGCAACGCATAGTCTTCAATAAATTACAAATTCTGCTGCATAACTATCTTAGTTGTTACTTTTAGAGTTTCTATGACGTATACAGGTGTGCCACTTCTACCAGACATGCACGGCAGCTTCACACGAAACTACCAAAATAATTTCCAAGTATGTCGCGCAGACTACTTGAAAATACGTTTACGTGTCAGGTAAACAACACGACGGACTTTATAAATAATGGTGTTTTCTTCCGAGTTAATTACGAATATTAATGGCGGCGTAAATTGCATCGGACGAAAGCAGATTCGCCAGGACGAAGGCAGGCTACCCACATTCGGAGTACTGCATAACAGCATTAAACATATCGCGGTCTACGTGCGGTTCCTGTGACTAACCGGTAGTAAATCCTCATTTGTGCGGATTGTTACGGTTTGTCCATGCAAATACGGCCTGTTTACACACGGAGACCTGTTTTGGGGGTGTTTATTCGTAGATAAGGAAATTGTTTACTCTGAATTCCACCCAAATTGCAACTTCTTCAAATGAATTTCTTCAATGTCATCGTGTCTTTGAAGAGAGAAACAAAGACGTACGTCTAATTTATTTAAAATCGACTTGGCTTCATTTGTGAAAGCGCCACAATATGTTTGCCTGTCCTGTTGGGGAAGGGGAAATATTCCATGGAATTTTTGACAGAATGCCGCCGCCCGGAGGTCTTCATCTTCAAAAAACAGCAGATTTTAATGAAGGAAAGAAGACGTGCTCATAATAAAGGGTATTTGCAACTGTGCAGTAAAAACCAAAGGGAAATCACGTTGCTTAGAGACACATAGTATAACGAAGCATGAAGTCCACAATAGACAAGCGAATAGGAAAAAGGAACAAGTTGGATTTTGAGTAGTGTTTGAAAATTTTCGGAAAAATTGGGGGGAAAACCTATTTTCCCCGAAATTTTCAAACACTAGGGAAACTTACTCTTGTTTTTACTCTTAGGAAAACAAAAGACTGCAATCTTCTTTGCTTAGCAATCACACGTTAGACGCGTGCGTTCGATTCTATCATTAGAAGTTTCATTTTAATTGGATTGGCAGTTCGGGGGTTACCAGAAAAAGCCATCCGTTTGATGATAAGGGAAATGACAAGTCACAAGAGACACGCGGCCCTTCTGGGTCATCTAGGGGCAGTTCCAGTGATGTATACCATCCCCTCCACCATCCAATATTATTTTTGATGGCTTCGGCAGTAGTATTTACTTCCCTAAATAAATCATGGCAAACAAGGAGTTTGATGACCACCATAAAAATCAAGAACCTGTTCAACGCCACTCTCAAGTCAGTGCTAACGTATGGATTGGAAATATCGTATGACCATCAACTTCAGTAGTGTTGCCAGAATTAATGTCATAAGTACATACACCCCGGAAGAGTCTTCTCGGCAGGGCAGATTGAAAAAAATAGCGATGACATTGGCATAAGGGGTTTAGAATGGACTTTGCAAGGAAGAAGGAAAGTAAATCCACCAAGAAGTATTTCGAAATTGAAACTGGAATACCATAGACTCAATTGGTGCATCTCAACCATCAACTTCAGTAACACTGTCAGAATTAATGTCATAAGTAGAACTCCGAAAGAGTCTTCTCGGCAGAGCAGATCGGAAAAAATAGGAATAACATTAGCAGAAGGGGATTAGAATGTGCTTCGCAAGGAAGAAGGAAAGTAAATCGACCAAAAAGAACTTTGAAATTGAAACTGGAATATCGTGGACTCAATTGGTGCATCTCGCTGGAGTTAGACTAATAAAAGATGAAGCTAGACCGTTTGTGGTGACTTCAAAAATAATTATATTAAAGCTGGCCATGAAAAACTCAAGTAATATCTACAGCAAGTTTCAATAACACCAATAGTTGAAATATTTTAAAAAATATTGTAGATATTACTTGTGTTTTCTATCGCCAATTCCTTATATAATTATTTTTGAATTCCATAATATACATTCGACATTAATTATCAAGACCGGCTAAAAGTTCTTATTTCATCTCTGCCCTTACATGACGGGCTGAAATGAGAAGACAAAACAAACATAGATAAAATAAATATTACACTCATAATTTGCTGCTGAAAAACGATTGTCGGGTGATGACTGTAACATTTTGTGAACGAAATACGGGCCCCGTTATTCGACTTCCACTTCCATTAAATCGTTAAGCCTTCACTTTGATTTATCTTTTAGTATTTGAGGTATTTACGTAACCTTCAAGATACTCCTGGATGTTTGTTATCGGTTGCGCAAATAAATACAAGTGCAATAGAGTGTGCTTCCTTCTTAACAATATTGCCACGTTCGGCACACGAATTTGTAAAAAAAAAATTAAAAAGTTTCTGGTTTTGTTTAACTATGTCATGTTCGAAATAAAAGAGTTTTACTTTTTAAATTTAGCTCGCTTAAATGTCTTACACGTAACTTTATCTTTTCACACTAATTACATTTACTCTAAAATTTAATACGTATCACCCGATCATTATTTATCCTAATGACTACCTCATTTTACGACTAACTTAGTTACTTACTTATTAACTCTTAAAATGCAGCACAGACCTTTTGGAGAATTCGAACAGATAAAGATAGCTTGATTGAAAAACCATGGAAGATAGAAAGGGACGCATACAGGCATACTTCATGCTAAGATTGGAACGCACTGTAACTTCCTTATTATTTTCTAAGTAAATAATGCCCTAACGACTGCAGACTTCTCATCGTGCGACATCCTTTAAACGTTAATTCCGTCAATCGCAATTTCGTAATTGGAACTTGTAAATATGACACGCTTATATTTTATTGCGTTGAGCTTTTACGCAATGCGGAATTACAGCGTCTCTTGCTGTGTACGGGATTTGCAGTGTGCACTTAATCCTAATTTGTTCTGACTGATTTTTATGACGATATTAAAATGATTAGAGTAATCTCCATTTAAATGGGTGAAAATAATTTAATATAGAATTTATTTACTACGCCTGACCGACGTGATTAATCAGTTTTAGCTGAAATTTCGAAACTGCCCTTTATGAAGCCATTTGCCCGCTAAATTATGTTATTTTATATTTGTTTGTAATCAAATCTGACGGGCGAATAATGTTTACATGAATATTAAATTTGGACAACGTTGCAAAATCCAAGCTCATTAATTGGCAGCGCGTCCAATCATGAAACCCACCTTCAAATTATTTATCTACGTTTAAACAGTTATAAGTTCGTGTGTAAAAAAAGAAAAACGACATACTCAAAATCAAATATGCTGGGTGTGATGAGGGGAGGGGGTGAGGGGGGCTATCATCTCGTAATGTAGAAAGTGTTAAACGATTACGCAGGACCCCACATTACAAGGGGTAATTTTGGAGCACACGTTCTGGGAATATACTTAACTGGATGTCATTAAGACCGGAATTCGTACCCGTAACCAACAACTTAGGAGAAGACAGGGGCGTAAATACTTAATTCCTCCTGTATTTATCGCTAATTGTTCCAATTATGGAGTAATGAATTTATACGTCACAATCAACGCGAACTGTGTACTGTTTAATAAATAATCCCCTCACGAACGAACGACGAGCTCTCCTGCCCCCCCGAAAGGAAGGAAGCAAAAACTCTCTCTCATCAAAGAAACTTGCGATTAGTTTCTCTATGGACTTACCACCGAGAATACTAGACGTATGTAGTTTTGGAAAGTTGTTCTATTTTTGTTTTGCTTTCCCAACTTTCTTAGTTATAACTGTTGAAATTTACATAAACATGAATGTAATGTAATGCTGAAGAAGTTTTCTCGAAAGCAAAAAAACAAACTTTTTTTTTAATTTTTTTCTAGGCGTGTCAGCTTTGAAGGATGTGCGAGTGAATATACCCCAGGCTGCGAAGGTTCATGAAACAATTACGCTTCAGTGCCATTACGATTTGGAAGGAGATCCACTGTACACCGTCAAGTGGTATAAAGGGCAGCGAGAGTTCTTCAGATACATCCCCAAAGAACTACCCAGCACGCAAATATTTCCCTTCCTTGGCATGGAAATTGACGTAAGTGGTCCCTAACCAAAACGTACAATGTATACACGGTGAAAATTTTGTTTATTTATTTATTTAGATCGGGAAGTCTAACCCTTACAACGTCGTGCTGAGAAACGTCCAGCAAAACATGACGGGGAAGTACAGTTGTGAAGTATCATCAGATGCTCCGGATTTCTACACGATTCTAGCATCGGGATACATGTACGTCATTGGTGAGTAGCAAATAAATGCATTTCTTTATTTATTATATAGGAAAAGTAAAAGACGTCGCAGCAGCATTGATTTTATATTTGCGCTGTGCTTATATAATCCATCTTCATGACTCTATTAAGTGTCATGTTTTGACAGGGCTTTGCGACTGGCTTAAATTTTATAATGAATGATGGTTAGAGCACACACAATAGTTTACCCCCTCGCTCCTTCCAGATTACGATTTCTGCCTCGACGTAATGAAACTGCATTATAAATTAACGATTGTGCTTTTACCGAATATATTTCAGGTGTATTGTTCGCTAACAAAAGAGTTTCAGCGGCTCGCGATTTTCAGGGAGTCTTTGTGTTGCGAATTACAAGTCAATTTAAAGAAAGAATGTAAAAATAAAGTTAGCGGCGGCGGTAGTAGCAAAAAACACACACACACACACACAAAAAAAGTCGGAAACAACATTTCCTGGATACTAAAGTTTCTGCCTCTTGAACATTAGAGTACTCAGCTCTATTAACCGTACAAGTGTTTTGGGGTCTGTGTGTACTTTATTCTGTCGTTGAGAACCACTTAGACAAAGTGGAGGAATAATTTAAGAATATCTCAGTAACAAGGTAAATGCTATAAACTTACGTCCTTACTACGTACTTACTACAACAAAGTGCTTACCTACCTACTCCTACTTCTCAATTTAGAACACTTTCAAAAACGTATTTTAATATTTTTTTAAAAGAATATAATCTTCGCGTCCAATTTCAGACTTTTTAATATTTATGAAGCAATTTGGCTTAAAATTGAAATGTTAAAAAATCTGAATGCGAACATTTATCTCCTCATGCGAACCCATTTTTTCATAATTTACGAGCGCGACCAACGAGGTAGAAGTTATAGGGCAATTGGAACATATGTGGCCACATAATATTTTAGGGGCGGATTAAAAATTAGGGGGGGAGAAGAAATTAACATTACACAAGTGACGAGCCCCGAATTTATTTCTCATACTAATTTAACCCCCCCGGATGAGCGTCGCCGAATTTATAAACGAGCTAATTTGCCTGTGTAAAATTTCCTAATACGTTCTGAAACGCACGCAATAATGTATAATTAGGTATATTACAATTAGTAATTTGCTTCCCCTGTGTCTTCACGGTTGGTAATCAACATCAACTCAGACTTACCGAAATTAGTTTCAATGTAATTTATTATACTAGCTGGTTTAGCTTAGAACAGCTTCCAGATTTACACGTAAAGACCGACAAAGCAATAAATATAGTAACAAGCAACTAAATTGCAGTGTAAACAGCGTTTGAAAAAAATGCAAGTTACGTACGAAATGCAACTTACTAAAACTGAACGCAATTTTAATTTTTTCTACGTCTTCAAGTTATGTACTGCAGTGCAAAAAATACCGAAGAAAAAAAACTAAAATTAGAGATCATGTTCAGTA
This sequence comes from Prosopocoilus inquinatus, assembly GCA_036172665.1. Taxonomy (NCBI): domain Eukaryota; kingdom Metazoa; phylum Arthropoda; class Insecta; order Coleoptera; family Lucanidae; genus Prosopocoilus; species Prosopocoilus inquinatus. The sequence continues at coordinate 5,925,445 of CM069871.1, read as the reverse complement.
TACTGGGAAATACAGAGGAACTGCTCGTGGAATTTGTAATTTAACATATAAAAAAACGCCGTTTATTTCAATTCTGTGTCACAATTTGTTAAAAATCCAGGAAAAGAAAAAATCCAAACTGAATCTAATTGGTGATATTGAAGAGAAATGCATATTTCAGCATGACATTTAGAACAAATGATAAATTGAGTGTTGTACGCAATTAAATTGCAGTGTAAAGAGCGTTTTGAAAAATTCAAGTTGCTATACTCGGTGTACACGAAATAAAACAACTCACTGAAACAACTTACAGCAATTTTCTTTTCTGTTTCTTCATGATACGTATTGCAGTACGAAAAGAAACCGACGCCGGTTTAAAATGTGCAACACGCTGCTGAAACTTTGGAAGCGTTAAAAAGGACTTCACGGAAATGACGTCTACATTATAACATTTTTGCTCCAAATCCCCGGCGCTGCAAATAATTAGAAAAATGTTGCAACAAATTTGCTGCGAGGCATCAGCGAAATTAATGGTTCTGTGCACAGCACAACGCCGAGCTTTTATTAACAGACGAAACAGAGTTTTACGCTGAGTAAAATTCCCAGGTAGGTTTTGTTAATTCTAAACTATCTTGTTTCGATGTGCAGTGTTTGTATTTTCGACCATATCTACGACACTTTAGATTTCAACGTTAGAAATTGTATACTGCAATAAATGCAGCTTGGCATACAAAATTAAAAATATTTTGAATTTTGGGTATACTGAAAGGGTTGCCTGTGGAGGTTTCAAAACAAACGAAACCATTTGTGCTATTTCAACACTTTCAATATCTTCCATCGCTTAGAATGTACATACGGGTTTGAGAGATACTATTACTAGAGAGCATCCGGTTTTAGGTTTCTCGAATCGAAACTAGGCAATGTGTTTTGATTAGAATAAGTCCTCTATAAGATGGTGACTAATTGTGAATGTGGAAAAGTAAATACAAATTAAGTCACCAATCACAAACATCATGGATAACCCGTTAGTAGTTAGCATTAAATATAAATTAAATGTACAGGGTTCTGTAAAATCATTTAATAACTGGAGACTTGTATTCAATTTAACTTTCTTTTTTTTAATTTTTTTTCTTTTCTGTTGGTGACAATCAAAACACGTCGCCCGGCGTGATTTTTCCTCCGCCGCCGGCGTCAGTGGCGTTTTTTTTCATTTCGGCAAATATGTTTACCGGCGATACGCGATTAAAAAATGTAAAAGAGATGATTTAATTAAAACAATCGAATATTCCGCCGCAGGTCCGCGCGATATTTAAAATTAATAGACCACACCGACAAAAACCAAAGCGTAAACACGGTCCGCATAAAATTATTGAATAAATAAAGCGGCAAATGAAATGCTGAATGAATGGGCGCGTTCAATTAATCGAAAATCCGTTGTCGACGGTTAATAATTTCTTTTTTGTCGGTGCCTATTCCGTCACGTTTTGTGTGAGCTGTTAAATTGGAGAATAATAGGCGATTAAAATAAATTTTTGCAGAGTTTTGCGTAATGTTGTACAGCGGTAACGTCGTTTTTGAATTTATTGATCATTGAAATTTGTAAAACAATTTCTAATCAGTTTGTTTTCGGCAGGATTTTAAAATCGCCTTTACTTTGTATCGTGAAAACTAAAATTTTTCGTAAAATATTTTGGTGGCAGCGGTGGGATAAATAAGAGAACAGAATTTTGAGAATTTTGCAAAAAATTGCTTGTTTTTTAACCATTTAACTTCCGTGTATTACAAATAAACACTTAATAAACTATTTTTCTTGTATGAAATCTGAATTGAGCGCTTTTTTCTAATTTTCTCCAAAATAAAAGCTTTTCAAAGACCTTCATGGATTGTCTAGATTTGCTTCATAACTGCAGATTCCAAATACGCGTTAATTTGATAACAATAAATGTCAATAATAAATATAAAGAGTATGATTTGAATTTTTTTCCGAAATTTGATTAATTGATGAAGGAAAAGGAACTTTAGCTATAACAATAGAATTACGGCGAAATAACTTTGAACTAAGGAAAGAAGAAGAGAAAAAAAAAGGTTCCCCTTTATTTTCGGACACTATTCTTGATTAAATAACATAGATCTTTGTTAAGAATGGGTGGAGCTGGCAAAGAGCAGCAGCTTTTAGCAAGTAACGGTGGGAGCCACTCAGCCGTGTCGGTCGCCAGGTGGAAACGAGTGGCCCGCATTTGTCAACCCGGACTGGTCCGGGACTCCGGGCACCACTTCACACGATACGTTCAAAGTTTAAATATATGGTTAGAACATTTTCAATTCACAGCCGTAACCCACCGAAACATTGATTTATAGAAACGGCGCCACTGTAACTCATCCGAGGCGTAATATAGCTTCCCCAGTGAATATTTTATGATAATTTCCCCCCCGAAAATGGCGCGGAACTAAGACGGACGGCGGGGAACGTGCGAATTCATAGAATGTGCGAAATATTTTATAATATTTAGATTTATATTTATTTTTGCACTTTTCGTTTTCGTTCGTTCGAATTTCCTTCTTTTTTTCTATTTTATGTGCATAAATTTCACGTGACATTAACCAAACGTGGAGGAAAGGAAACGCGCGGATTTGTAATACCAGGGTAATAATATAAATATGCAGCAGGTTGAGTTAGATTTAAGAATAAATTGAAAACACGTCTCTCCTGACGTTTTCTCCTTTCCTTTCGGTGCTTCACCCGGTTTGTGATGTCTTAGAAATTCCGATGGCGATTTTCTTTTATGTAATATACTTTATCATAAATAAAAGATGCAAGTGATTTAGAATATATTCTCTTCCCTAGTGCCTTTATATTCTTATTTCATCTTTTTCAACGGTCTCCTCACAAAGTTAACTAATGAAGTGACTAAAACATAGATTAATAGTGCTATTATATTTAATTACATTCGTTTGGGTAAACGTTGGAATATATTAGTAAGAGTTATATCTTTTAATATTGAAGATAACGCAAAAATAGCATAACTACGCAAGCGATATATAAACCCATATTCCTCATAGCTTTAAAATCATATGAGAAAGCAGAGAAATGCTATCTCTGTAAAAGACAATTTACTGAAAAAGAAGAAAATTAAAATCAGAGCTCATGATCACTATACTGGAAAATAGTGAGAATTTGTTGAAAAAAAAAACTAAAATCAGAGATCATGATCACTAAACTGGGAAATATAGGGGAGCTGCTCGTGGAAATTGTAATTTAACTTATAAAAAACCGCTGTTTATTTCAATCTGTTCGTTAAAAATCTAGGTGATTGATATTAAAGAGAAATACATATTTCAGTAAAACCTTAAGAATAAATGATAAATTGATCCTTTTGAATTGACCGCTCTAGAGTACTCCCTGAGTTTTCTCGTCTTATTTTAACCTCAGATAATACTTCGCGACTCTCATAAAATAATTAAAAGCTTTTCTCAATTATGTTATTAACAAAATACCCCCCCCCCCCCGATTTAAATTATCTACAACTTTTTAGACATTCACGAGATAATTGGCCGGGTATTGATTTTATATAACGCGTGGACAAAATGAACCTTTGTCATGGAACAATGTATCGTAATTTCATTTAGCGCCGGTTTTCAATTCAGCTTCTAAATTAGCTTTGCAGGGCACGATGTCTGACACTTCCATTCCGCATGCGAGTGTCACAAATAATAACATTCAAAACAGTAAACTATTTTCTGCAACACTCTGGCAATCGTTGCAGTGTTATAGTATTTGCAAGATCGCGCTCTCCGAGTTTAATTTAAGCAAAACGCCGTCCACCCGCCCACCCGCCCGCCCGCCGGCCCTTAGAATGCTCGTCTGCAATGAAATCAGACAAGACCTATGTATTTCGAGATCGAAATGTGGATAAGACAGATTTATTTTTGAGGAGGAAGTATGCATGAGCCAGTACTTTTATACACGTAATTTCCTTCGCTGCTTCAATTCTGAAAAACGGAGTTTTGCTCGCGGAAAATATTGGATCTCATTTTAGGCAAATGTTGCTTCTTGCCCGTCTTCTGAGCAAGGCGATAAAAAAACAGTAATTTTTTTTGAACGGTGGAAGTCCTGTTTGAAATGAAAGTACAGAAAAAAATGACTACTTAAATATAAAGGCGTGTTTAACAAGCTGTTAACTCTTATAAATGGCCATTTTACTTATGTTATTGTGTGAGGAGTGCCAAAAACTTCTTGGCCGGCAACCTCTTCCGGATACATCCATAAATCAAGTGCTAAACACGTTAGAAAAAATTTACAGTACAAAAGTATTCTTACTTTTATTAGTTACTATCGGCTCCGCCTACTATCCATATGCGGAAAATGAAATTATTCTTTTATTATGTTGAACCATTTACCACCTCAAAATGAAAACCAACTCAATTGAATGTCAGTAATACAGCTTTGCCTTTATATACTCGAAACAATTTTTTTTTTGTGAATTAAATCGAAAATATAAAATCTGCGCATGTAAGAATAGTGTCGTTTATACCAAGATAAGGACAAGTGTGACATTTTGGTGAAATTTAGAAAGATTGATGACGAAATAAATAGTTGAGCAATCAAATTACTAAAACTAAATTTCTTTATAAAAGAAACAGCTAGTCCTTTTGATTGATGGGCTGCTGTTTACCCCGCCATTAACCTTCCACGTTTTTACTCTTAGCTTGACAACTCTACGTGAGGGTTACTCAGAGCGCCATCTGTTGTCCGAAAGTGTTGTCCGAAAGTAAAACTACTTTAATCGAGTTCCCGGCAATGCCATTTCAAGGACGCCGACGCTCGAAACAAAATTCCCGTCTTCCAAGGTTGCCATAATTTTAATATGAAATTAAATTTCAAAATAAAAAAATCAAGGCATGCATCATTCAAAGCGTCCTCTCTTGGCCGAAAGGTAAAACAATTTTATTACTTTATTTCATCCTTCTCCCGCTTACGCCCTCAGCGAAACCATGTCTTCTAACTTAGCAACGAGTTTAACTTTAAAATAAATTGGAAATCTAAAATCGAAATGTGATGGGATTATTCAGAGCGCCATCTCTTGAGCAAAAAGGAAAGCTGTTTTATTCTAATTAGAAAAAGAAAAAAAAATAGGACATCGCATTCTATCTATCTTTTCGGTTGTCTAAAAATGAAAGTTGTTTTAATCGAGCAATTTCGCTTTGTTAGTTCCATTAAAAGCAATTTTTTTTTCAAAATTAAACATACATAGATGTCGCGACGAGAGTGATTATTAAAAGCGCCATCTGTTGCCCAAAAGTAAAAACTGTTTCAATCGAATTTTCCCTAATAGGATTTCAGCATCCAAATTAAATTCCAAATTAACAGAAAAGTCAAAGTGTGATGGGTTTACACAAAGCGCCATCTCTTGACCAAAGATTAAAGCTAATTTATTATAATTTTCAGCAGCAGGACGACGTATTCTACCCTCGCAATTTTAATTAATTTAATTTTCTTTTAATTAAAAAATTATTTAGATCTCCTTAATCGAAAATGTTTAGAAATGAGTTTTCAGTAAAAGCATTTTTTTCGCAATGCCATGCATTGTCCAAAAGTGAAACTATTTTAATCGAATTTCCTGTCCGGTGAGAGATGTTCGCAGCGAAACTCCTGCGTTTCTAATTTCGCCGTGATTTTAATTTGAAATTAAATTCCAAGTGAGGAAAATCAAAACGTTAATCATTCAAAGCGTCATCTCTTGGCCGAGAGGAAAAACAATTTTAATCGAATGTTCCTGTCGCGAAGAATTTCCTCTTTCCGTTCCTGTCTTCAGGAGAAAATCTTGCTTAGTCACTTCAATTTCAAAGTAAATTAAAAAATCTCAAATTAAAGTGTGGCGGCGTTACTCAAAGCGCCATCTCTTGACCAAAACTAAAAGATATTTTATTCTAATTTCACATAGCGGGATATCGTACTCTCCACTCCACCTGCAGTTTTGATTAATTTAAATAATTTTAATATTCTTTAACTAACACTTTAAACTAAAGCGAATTATGCGCCATCTCAGCTCTTTCATCAAAACTGCACGAAAATGAAAGTTGTCTTTAGTGAACTTTAGAAATATGCTTGCGTTTTGATATTTCCAGTTAAAGCAATTTTTCTAAGAATTACATAAAAGATCTAGAACCAAAGTTCGACTGAAATAAGTTAAGGATTTGTGGAGATAATCGTTCAGAGCGCCATCTATTAGTCAGAAGTCGAAATTTAAATATTTCATGGCTCATCTTAATAACTCACTATTTTCAAGGGAAACAGAAAGATTTTTAAAAGGGCCATCATCCCTCTAACATGAACAAATACAAAATTAAGCTAAATTCTCCTAATATGAAGTTGTTTTAATCGAGCAATTTCGCTTTGTTAGTTCCATTAAAAGCAATTTTTTCTTTCAGAATTAAAGATATATAGATGTCGCGACGGGAATAGTAATTCAAAGCGTCCGTTGCCCAAAAATAAAAACTGTTTTAATCGAATTTTCCCTAATAGGATTTCAGCATCCAAATTAAATTCCAAATTAATAGAAAAGACAAAGTGTGATGGGTTTGCACAAAGCGCCATCTCTTGACCAAAGATTAAAGCTATTTTATCATAATATTCAGCAGCAGGATGACGTATTCTCCCCTTGCAAGCCGACCGTCAATAGATGGTGCTATTGGCCTGAAATTGAAATTGAAAACGTTCAGCGTTGAATTTTCTTAGTTTCTTTGTAATAACTGTTTTCATCAGAAACAGAAGGATTTTTGAGGGGGCCATTCACCCCTATAATCGTCTGTTCTTATTTAATCGATTCCCAATCGACGCCAAGAGATGGTGCTGTAGACTTGAAATCGAAATTTAAATATTCCATCCCTGAATTTTCATTTTTATAATTTTTTTTTTAAATTAAAACAGAAAATATTCATCCCCAACACATAGTTCAACGAACCTTATAGATTTATCGACATATTTTAATTTTTCATCGATTTCTTGGGGGTCTACACCCACCACGTTGGGCAACCCTCGGTCTACATAAAAGTATCAAGGCAGTCTAGTTTCCACAACTTTTAATTTTAATTTACTTCCTCGCAGGTGAATTAATTCAAATAAGTAGCTGCGCAAAATGCAAGGCGTGTATATTTTTCTGCGCGTTGTTTCCATAGTGGTATAGAAGTCGCTTTGCATGCTTATCTCACCTTGTAATTCCTTCTAATTTAAATGAAGTTTTCATTTAAGCGGAAAATCTCAACGCTTTCCTACACTATACTAGATATACAAGTTATTTTAAAACTTGGAAAGCGAAAGAGGATTTGCACGAAAAAACATTCACAGATTGGAATTAGTTCTTTTTCGTAATTAAAAATATGTTCGTTGAAATGTTTTGAACTGTTTTTGTTGTTACAGAAATGGGAAGCTGCAGAATACAACGTAACGTGTTTTATAGGATAATGTGAATGTTTGAGGAAATGTTTTAATGTAGGTTGGTAGGATTATGATAAATACAGCCGAGGGAAGCGAAATTCAAACATTTGTATGTGGCTACCTAAAATACGAAACCACATTCTAAATGCATGTTGTAATGGGGTTTCATTTTTTATTTTGAAATCGTGTCGAAAAGTTATTTGCTTTGGTTCTTTTAAATGGAATTTTACTAATTGCAGCGTCGTCGTCGTCATATACATAAGCATTGAAAGCTGTGAAATGTTTCCTGAAACTATGTGCTGAATGCTAAGGAAATGGCGAAAATTGGGAAGAGCTTTTTACGCAAGCACTAAATTCCACCCGAACAATATTCATCCATTATTCAAGTTGTTGTTCTCAGGTGGTCGTTTGGCTTTCACTAAAATTGTTTAAATAGGTCCCCGGAGACTTATGGCCCGTGTTGTAGAATATTGAAAGGAGGTCGCTTTAGTGGAGGAACTAATAACAAATGATGGCGCATCTAAGCTGACAGCATGATGCTTTCAGACAGGTTACCCATATCTTAGCGCAGCCGGCCTGAAGCTATTACTCACAAGGTTATGCGACATGAGAGGCACGAATATAATATTATTCAAGTCCCTGCGTAACCCCGCCGAGATTAATACAAATGGACCCTTCCTTGCTTATATCCGAAACAATTAATTCTGTGCTAATATTTTAATTCCGCGATCGCCATTCCACCACTCCTGCCGATTGAATACTAAATTCGACGATATTTTAGCATGGAGCTTCTAAAATGGAAGTAGAATCCTATTAACACGATCTATTTGTTAGAAAGTTTATTACAATTTGATTTATAGATAAAAAAATATAGTTTCACATCGATACGTTGCGTTTCTGAATCACCCTGTACATTGTGTGTAAATTTTGAAATATTTTTTTAAAGGTATAATCTACATAGCTTCTTTCTACTTATTAAATTAATTATAATAGATTTGATGTGTTGAGGAATGATTTCTTTATTTGCTTTAAAAATAAAATTCATTTTTGAGAACAAAATGAATACAGAGTTTACAACTTCCTCGAAATGTTTATTTTTTTTGTTTTTTTACGTTATTTCTAAAAAAAATTGTTTTTGATTGCAGTGAAAACCTCGAGCAGCCTCTGTACAGCTGTTTCAGACCCATTCGGGGCTTCTTCAGCAGAAACGTGACTCGAAATTTCCACTGCAAACCAAAAACGACTTGACCAATTTATTCGAAATGTCAGGTCAAAAAGCGATCGCTGGATGTCGCTGTTTTACCTATTCACCGTTATTTCTAAACTTTTTTTCTTTTATTTACCCTGAAGAAGTTGTACCAACGTACAGCAAGCAAAACGTCGACTTTTTAATTAATTTTATTACCGTCTGATCATTTACATTTAAATAATTTGTGATAATTGCGAAATCTTAGTGGCACCGCCTAAGTAGATAGGCAACCGTAATATCACGAGTGCATTGGAAAAATAGTACACTGCAAGTCTTCTACGTTTTTCACACAATCAAATAAGGCTCGATTTCTTCACCTCCTGATAAATTTATCTGCCAGGCAGAATCCTCGGAAACTATTATGGATACAGTGGTTTCCAAGGATGATACCTAGCAGATAAATTTATCAGGAGGTGAAGCAATCAGGAATTAACCTTGTAATCAAGGCTTTCGGTTTTTCCATCTCAGTTTAACTTTAATGTTTAATTTAATCAAGTCTTCACTGGGCAAGAATCTTTTCATTAAGGCTCGGTTTTTCCATCTCAGTTTAATTTTATTCTTCAGTTTATTTAAGTCTTCTGTTTTTTTCACAAAATCAAACAAATCTTTTCACTTAAGGTTCAGTTTTCCTTCTTAGTTTAACTTTAATCTACAGTTTATTACCGTATGAGTACATGAAAATAAACAGAAAATTAAAGCTAAATTGAGATGGATAATCAGGGCCTAAGTAATTTATTTGGATTTAAGAAACCCTCATCTACGACTGAAAATTAATTTGGGCATGGGTTTTAACTCGTTTGTAAACGTGAAATGAACTTTAAATGAAAAGGAAGATTTTGTGTTTCCGTGTGACTGAGATAGACGCAATCATTTCATTTAATTCGAAAGAGATGCGTAATACTTAAAAGATACGAGTAATTTGTTCCCATCACAAGTTCAAGACAGATGAATTTAAAAATAACTTAAATTAAGTTAAAAGACTGGAGCCAGGGAAAACAAAATTGATAACAAAAAAAAAATAACATTGTGAGTTACTTTATTTTTAATTACTTTTCATCTCAGAGTTATTCAGCACTGAAAAATTCGTTACAAAAATTCATAAAGGACTGCGACTGTGATTGGCAAACTGCGCCACTTTGTAATTGCTCAAAGTCAGCTTTGGAGTGTGTTATAACGAACCTTAGGACAGAGAAAAACTAAAAATAAATCAATCAAGAAAAGCAATAAATTTGAGATTATATTATTGGCCTTATTCACGGGTGTGTATGGTTGCCTATCTGTTAGGAGGTGTCACGAAAATTCTACTGTTGAAAGACGCTCGTAAGTCCCTGAGTATAGGCAACCATACAAACGATTATGTTCATTGAGTTGCCTATATTGAGGCGTCTTGGTTTCTTCTTCTGGAAAATCTGAAAATCTTTTGTCAATAGGCCTGTTCGTTTGTCACACGTTTGCACTCAAAGTGTTTTCATCTCGTATTAGTATTTGAGGTTAGAACAAGACACAAATAGTCCGAGTGTACACTAGTGCAGCAAACGTTTGACAAACGAATAGACTTCGTGTCAACTTAATCCAGGGCTGCCAAGTCTATCGTTTTAATTAAAATGTAAATTAAACATTGAAGCGTACATTTAGTGGTTTTATTTCTTCTGGTTGTAAATGCCACTAATTTTTCATCAACAATTTTATCCATAGGCGTACTGCACGCTTTGTTGATTTTGTTCTGCAGAGAAGCTTGAGTGTCTTGGTTCTTTTGAAATAAATTATCCTATTGCACAAGTAATTTCTAGAAGCCATTCATTGGAATTTATTTGTCACGACATATGTGATGTCTACGAAAAAAATACTGTTAAGAAAAAACCACTTTATTTCAGCGGGCACCTAGTTTTTCCTAAAAATAAAGATATTTAGTAAATAAACTAACAATTTATAATTGAAGTTGGTTCTTGTCCGATGAAAATTGTAAGTACAAAGTTTTTTTAATCTCAAACCGGACAGAAAAATGAAGGGAAAACACTCAACGTTTCGCTATAGATTTATAGCTAAATATAAATCTATAGCGAAACGTTGAGCGTTTTCCCTTCATTTTTCTAACCGGTTTGAGATTAAAAAAAAACCTTTGTACTTAGCAATTTATAGACGGAAGAGAATTGGCTCGACAGTAAAATTGGTTTAAACTTAAATGTCAAATTAAATATTAGGTGCTTGAACCAAAGACAACTCCAAACATGAAGTTATTTGAACGCATGATGTTTTATTAGTTAATTACAACGGATTTTCGATTGTGAGAGAAGAAAAAACCTGTTCATTTTCTTAATTTTACTCGGGTACTGCTTTTAGGTCCAGCTGAATAGCCGTTCAGCATGCAAACCTGCAATTATGTTTTCATATCAAGATTATTAAGCAAGTACATACTTCGTAATTGCCTTGTAATAAGTCAGTAATATTGATTCTCTTGTTATTGTTATTATGTGCGTTTTTTAAACAACAGCTTCTCGTGTGGATAAGGCAGAATTAATTTAACTTAGAAGAGACAGACAGACATCAGCAAGGTAGCTTGCGTGCGCTTTAAAAATTACGGCCGCTATCTGGAGGGCTATTTACCAGGGTAGATTTTTTTCCATTAAGTTGGCGATCTATTTTTATAAAGTACGCAACTTAATATTAATTGCCGTGACACGGGGAAGTACTTTTATGCGGTGCGGCTAGTATGTAGTTTGAAATATAAGTGTTGCGATAAGCGAAACATGATTAATGAGGGGCAATATTTCCGAGAGAGTTACGCTTACAAGTTTTTAGTTTAGTTGAATACTGACGTTCATTACGAAATTAATTTAACCGGGGAATTCCGTGTCAAATAAATTATTAGGAAATTTAAAAGTAAAAGTTCTTTTTTTTTATGGTGGTGGGTATACGTGGGCTGCTGGAAAAGTTTCTGGAAACGGTATGAAAAAATGCATATGAAATTTGGTAAACGGTATCATTGTTTTTCGAAGTATTCGCCTCTGACGTCAATACGCTTTTGCATACGCTCGAACCAATTTGTAAAGCTGTAATACCCTGTACATTATAGCTGGTGAACCACTCTGTATAATTCGCCGATAGAAATGTTTACGCGAGATAAACGCCCCCGCACCGGATGCGTGGCCGCCAAGGAGCGACGGGAAAACGAGAAGAAGAGTAACTTGCAGACTGGACCTTGGTAGTGAAGTGTGGTTTCTTACAGTCCCATCAAAATTTAATTTAGTAATCAGTTTTATTTTGGCCATTTAGTACGAAAGTTTAGTTTCCCGTGGGGAGGGACCAGCAACCCCTGGCACAGGTCGTATAATTAGCTTATTAGTCTTTTCTTTTATTGTCGCCCCCTTGCATCTCACCTCGACGGTGTTATCTTTATTGTTGAAATTGTAACTTCTCGCCTGACATTCTTCTTAATATAGTAGTTTTAAGTTCGCCGCTTTTTATTTAAGCATCGCTGATCAACTCCCAAAAAGAACCCCCTTTTCTCCGAAGAGCTTACCCTCTTCTGTTGCTCGATAGAGCTGGTGGCAGCATTACACATTACTACCCTTAGTATCTCCCTAACCGCGGGGGTGGTACATAATTGGTGGCAGCGGTGGGATTGATCAGTTATATTTTGTTGATAAAAAGCGGTACGATTAATAAAAAAAAAAAAAAAAAAAAAAGTTACACATCATTGTTATTTAACGGGAGCGTAGTAATTTGAGATCGGTGCGAACGCACACAGTATCGGAGCTCGCGTAACGATTTGGCTTATCACTTAGTATACAGTCCTTGGTTATAAATGTATTCGAAGTAATTTTGTCGTTGTTTTTTTTTTGTTTGTTTAGTTCACACATTTTTGACAAAAAAAAGAGGACATTTAAGTACTCATTTTAAAAGTTATTAAGAAAAAATAAATAAATAAATAATTTTTGTCTTGTAAAAGTTTTTTTTTTTTAACAGTAATAAAATGACTGATAATAATCCGAATGTAACTTATCCTACGCTAACAATGGGAATGATTGCTAACACAGTAGAATCGTTTTCCGGAAGAGAAAATGTTAAGGAATATTTTGAAAAAATTGAACAAAGAGCACGATTAGATAACTGGAATGAAGCCACAACAATTAAAATTGTTAAGTACAGATTAAGCGGAGATGCTTACAGATATTTTAAAACTGATTCGGAATTAGATGCGGACATAATTTCTTTTGGTGATTTTAAGAAAAAGTTTATTCAAAAATTCGCTCCAATTTCAGTACCGGGCGAAGCATTACTAAAATTAAGTAAGTGTTTTCAAAGACATGATGAATCGGTATCAAAATTCGTAACCAGACTAAAATTGTTAGGCGCAAAAATATTAGAGGAAGATTTATCGACGGCAAGTAATAACGAAAAACCGGGCCTAGAAAAGAAATGTAATCAATTGGTTCTAAATCAATTTAAAGCGGGCGTAAGACGTGATATAATGCGAAATCTAGGTGCAGTCTTAATGCGTACGGAAAATTTAACTATCGATAAAGCGGAAGAATTAGCGAGACACGAGGAATTAAACGAATTAATGTTGCAAAATAGAAATTCGAATAAAAATGTTATGTCGGTAGATTATCAAACCAAGTGTTATCGATGCGGAAAATTTGGACATTTTGCGCGAAATTGCGGATTTGCACCGGACTATATAAATAGGGGTGACCAAGATAACAGGGAACGATTTTTCTCATCAAGACCTAATTATAGTAATTACAATTCGAGAAATAAGGCTCCAACTTTTGCAAAAGAAGGTATCGATTATGCTCGTTATAATCAAAATCATAATGGGACTAATAAACATTATCAAAACGGGCCAAAACCTGTTTCTAATGAATCTAAAAATGCGTCTAAAAGTTATTTTCAAAATGGAAGGGGTAGACAAGAAACTAGAGAATTTTCAAGTTTTGATAGGGAAACGAATAATTTAAATCGGCAAAAATTTAATTCAGCATCTAATAATAGATCGGCAATTGCCACAGGTGAGAGTCGTCCTTTAAACTCGAACCGCCCTTCGGTTATGCCTCGAATCGAGGGGAAACAATAAGTATTTGTCCAGATAAAAGCAATAGCAATGATTATCGTAGGCACCAAAATAAAACACTTATGCCAATACCACTTTTGAATTATTCATTTTTGCAAGAAATACCAAGCGTAGTTTATCTTTTTGTTAATGGGGAAAAAAGAAAATTTTTATTAGATAGCGGAGCAGCAATTTCAATTTTAAAATGTAAGTTTGTAAATTTAAACGAAGTTGAACCAACCAAAGAAATTGTTTTAACTGGAATTACCGGTCATGGCATAAATGCGTTAGGTACAATACGTGCAGAAATTGGGCTTTTTGTAAATCAAACGATAACAACCGCGGAATTCGTAGTTTGTGAAGATGGGTTATTTATAGGCGCCGATGGTATAATTGGGAGAGATTTTCTTAATCAAAACGGTGCAGAAGTTTCTTTTGGGGACAATATTTTGAAGCTTTGGGGTGCAAAAATAAACATCGTTGCTAATGATAATGATAGTGATTGCAGTGACGAATACTTTAATGAGGTAAATGTGAATGTACACAGAAATTGTAGTGATCCAAATGATATTTGTGCAAGTGGAAATGATAGATTTTGTGATATAACTCGGGAAATACGGAATAAATATGACTACCAAGTGAGCAATGATTATAGCCGTATGGCGAACATGCAAGAAGAAAAGGAAGGAAATGAGAAATTTAACTTAGAAGGAGAAAAAACAACAGAGTATTTGAAATTACCTGAGCGTAATGAAGAATTTAGCCAAGTACCTGAAAATGGCGTGGTAAAGCGACACAAGGGTATTGAATTTTGTGATGAACGTGAGTATCTTCGAGAGTGTAATGATATTAAAGCGATTGGTCAAGTTGCTGTAAACGGCATGGCGAATTGTGAAAAAGAAAATTATAATGCAGGTGAAGAGCAATTAAAATATGAAATAAACTATCAGCGAGAATCTAACTGCGATAAAACGGCGGGTCAAGTTGCTGTAAACGGCATGGCACACCGTGAAGCGAAGTTAATACAAGAAAACTCGAATGATAAAATGAAGGGAGTTACAGGAGATTGTTTAATGAAAAGGAAAAACGAAACTCCTCGTGAAAAGGAAAATATTAAGAAGGAAATAATAAAGAGAAAGGTAACTATTACGTTCAATGGCAAAAAAAAATTCGAAGACGCTCTAAAAGAGAAAATGTGTTATGATGAGCCAGCAAGTATAATAAGTAACTGTGAAAGTGAATCTAAATGTGAAGTTAAACTGGGAAAAGAAATAAGAAATTGTAGTCAAGAAAACTTAAAAGACTTAGAAATTGATAAGGTGAACGGAGCAAGGGAAATTTCAGGAGCAGTTAAAGTGGAAACACATCGCAAAAGGATACAGGAATGCGACCATAAACCACGAGAGGACTGGTCTAATGGTGAAACACTAACGGAAAATGAAGGAAATGATAAATGTCCGGGTCTCTATGAAGTTTTTAGTAGTGATGTAATATTAGTTGAAGAATTGATGTTACCTCCGAGACATGAAGTTCTTTGTTTAGGTAAGTTGAAGAAAACTCTAACAGGTAAATATATCTTAATAAATTCAGTTGATATTGGAATTAATGGGGTAATTGCGGCACGTAGTGTTGTGCAAAATGATAAATTTTGTAATATAAGACTACTAAATGTTAATAATTATAGTGTGACTATTAAAAGGAATACTGTAATAGCTGAGGGACACACAAAATTTAAAATATTGGAAGCTAATAAAACGGAAACAAACTATTTAAATTTGTTCAATATTTCAATGTTTAACAAAACTAGCATTCTGACAGAATTTGATTTTTCTCATTTAGATGAGCGTTCCGTGAAGCTAATATCAGAATTAATAGGTGATTACAGGGACATATTTTGTGATGATAGCACTATGTTATCTAACACTACGAAAGTTAAACATCGAATCATTACCGAAGATGTTACGCCTATTGCGAAACGTCCTTACCGTGTTCCTTATCATCAACAAACAGTTTTAAGAAACGAAATTGATAGGCTTTTGCAAGCCAAGGTAATACGACCATCTGAATCTCCTTGGTCGGCTCCAGTAGTTTTGATTACAAAAACCTTACCAAATGGGAATCAAAAAATTCGAATGTGTATCGATTACAGAGGATTAAATACCGTCACTAAGCGTGATTATTATCCGCTTCCAAATTTACATGAAACACTTGAATATTTTGGAAAATCTACATTGTTTAGCGTGTTTGATGTAACATCTGCTTATCACCAAATTGATATGGAGGAGAAAGACAAAGAAAAAACAGCTTTCTCTACTCCATGGGGTCATTGGGAATATAATAAAATGCCTTTTGGTCTTACTAACGCACCTTCAACTTTTCAGAGATTTATGAACTTAACTTTAAGCGGACTAATTGGGGAAACTTGTTTAGTATACTTAGACGATATAATAGTTTTCAATTCCAATGGATTAGAACAACATATAGAAAAACTCAAATTAGTTTTTGATAGGTTGAGAGAGGCAAATGTTAAACTAAAACCTGGTAAATGCAATTTTCTAATGAAAGAAGTTAAATACCTAGGGCACGTAATAACCACAGAAGGTATTAAACCCGATCCTGAAAAATTGAAGGCTGTAAAAGAGTTTCCAGTACCACGAAATGTCAAAGATGTGAGAGCTTTTTTGGGATTAGTGGGTTGGTATAGACGGTTCATAAAACACTTTTCTAATATTGCTGAACCATTAACCAATTTAACCAAAAAGGGAGTCACATTTCAAATAGATGAAAAAGCTTTAGAAGCAATCGAGTCTTTGAAATTGGCAATCACTAACGAAAACATCCTGTGTTATCCAAACTTTTCGGAGCCTTTCGTTTTAGCTACAGATGCCAGTGGTAGTGGGGTAGGCGCAATACTTAGTCAAGTGCGAGATGGATTCGAAAAACCTATAGCGTTCGCAAGTCGCAAATTAAACAAAGCTGAACAAAATTATAGTGTTACCGAACGGGAGTGTCTAGCTGTTATCTTCGGAATTAAACAATTTAGGTGTTACCTATATGGGTGTAAATTTACCCTGGTTACCGAACACAGACCTTTAAAGTGGCTGCTGACGTTAAAAGATCCGCATTCGCGTTTGGCACGTTGGGCTTTATTATTATCCGAGTATGAATTCGAAATTGTTCACAGACCTGGCAACAAGCACGGAAATGTTGACGCTTTAAGTAGGGCTTATAACTATCCTTCGAATTTTGAAGAATTTTTAAATTACCGTGACCAAAACAAAATCGAAAACGATGATGTAACGGAAGAAATAGGTAATATATTTGCCGTTATTGGTCAAAGTTCACTAGCTCACACCGTATCGAAAGATTTTTGTATGGCCAGAGGAATTGCAAGAGAATTTAAAGCACAGTTTGGTTCGGTTAATGAACTTCAAAATCAAAATAAGAATGTAGGGGATGTGGCTGTTTTGAGAATGATAGATTTCAACGTATATTATCTGATAACTAAAGGGCGCTATTACAATAAACCTACTTATCAAACTCTTTGGGATGCCCTTGAGGCATTGAAAAACTGTTGCTTGCAACTTAAAGATTACCATCTAGCGATGCCTCGAATTGGTTGTGGATTAGATGAATTAGATTGGGAAATTGTAGTTGATATGATAAAATTTATTTCCCAAAGTACCTCTGTAAAAATTCGTATCTTCAAGCTAACCAACGAACCCGAACAAAAGGAACTAATGGTAAGTATTACAAATGTAGAACCGCCGGAACCTCCTTTCATACCAATATGGGACAGGGATAAAGTTAAAACTGAGCAAGGAAAAGATCCATTTTGTCTAAATATCATTGAAACCTTACAGGAAAATCGAGAACATTTTGGATTTTATTTAGATTTAGACGGGTTGTTATACAAAAACAATGACAATGATGGTCGAGATTTATTAGTCATCCCTAATAGCTACGTTAAAAAAGTAATACATGATTTTCACGATTTACCTCTAGCAGGACATCAGGGGCAATCAAAAACCTTAGCTTTACTTAAAATTAGATTCTATTGGCCCAATATGAAAAATGATATAGCTCAATACTGTTCTAATTGTCATTCTTGTAATTTGAGAAAAACATCACCACATTTAAAACGAGCTCCTTTACAAAATTTTAAAGAAATATCTTATCCTTTTGAACGAACGGCAATGGATATTGTGGGTCCGTTAGTAAATTCCTACAAAGGTAATAAGTACATTTTAACGTTTCAAGACTATTTCACTAGATATATTGAATTAATACCCATCCCTGATCAAAAAGCTGATTCGGTGGCTAGAGCTTTTGCCACTTACATTGTTGCACGTCATGGAACTCCAAAACAACTGCTAACTGATCAAGGTGCAAATTTTTTGTCGAAATTGTTTAAATCTGTTTGTGAAATTTTTGGAGTGGAAAAATTACAGACAACGCCCTATCGCCCCCAAACTAATGGAATGTTAGAGCGTAGTCATAGAGTTATAAAAGACATTTTATCACACTATATTGCGAACAGTCAACAAGATTGGGACGATTGGTTACCTTATGCTCAAATGGCATATAATTTTAGCATACACAGTTCAACGGGTTACAGCCCGTATTTTCTGTTACATGGCAGAGATCCTGTTTTACCTTTTGAGGACGTCTTAATGGCTAAACGAATTAAATATGACACTGATCAAAATTACGCGTCTGAGTTAATCGCACGATTAAATCAAGCTTTTACCCATGTGCAAGAAAATTTAGCACAAGCCACAGTTATTCAAACGGAACGATATAATATAATATTATAATAAGGGCTAAGGAAAGATCGTTTCAACTAGGTGATTTAGTGTATTTACATGACGAAAGTGTTCAGATAGGACTATCGCGCAAATTGGCTAAACCCTGGACAGGACCATATCGCGTTATGGAAATTAAAGGACCTGTCACTTACAAAATTAGAGCGTTAAATTCCCATAAAGATTTTATAGTACATGTGAATCGATTAAAATTTTGCAATAAGTTTAATTATCTCGAAAACTTGAATCCTCACCCACCAGTTGATAATGATATAAGCGCTGAAGACGGCGAATCTCGCTCGGCTAGAGAAGGTGACGATGTCTTAAAGGCAACCTTAGATATCGCCCGAAATCTAGGAACGGGATTAATTCCGCATCAATATAACGTACAAGGAAATGATTTTCCTAACGAACTAGAAGCTAATGCACCAGAAAATGAACCTGATTGTCTGGGCACCGAGTTCAGAGATGGAGTTAGAAGGTCCAGAAGACTAAGAAGACCTCCCATACGATTTGACTGTTAAAATTTAAATTTAAATATAATTTTTAAACCTTTTAATCTAAATAAATTATAAGCAAAATCATGAAAAGTTGATTTAATAGCTCAACAGTAATTTGATTCGAAAAGTTTATTTTTATCAGTGTCAAGACCAGAAAGATATGCTCCAAAAAAAAAAAAAGAAAAAAAAAATCAAATATTAGTTAAGGAAACCTGTTTGTCTGTTTTATCTTTTATCTCTTGAAACATATTATTTTGACATGTATCGTTTTAGTTATGTATTTGTTTTGTTATTTTAAGTTTTTAGGAATAAGTTTTAATGTTATTATTGTTTTAACAGGGACAATGAAATCTATAACGGCTCTGTTATTTTTAACACTTCAGTGTAGTGCAGTGGTTACTCTTATTGCATATGATTGTAAAGACAAGGACATCAATATCTCCGTGATTTCCCTAAAGGATATTGCACCATGCCCTGAAGAAGAAGTTGCCTATAACAGCGAAAAGTTTCAAGTACACATTCTGCAACGCAACAGTGTTAAACTAAAACACGTTCAAACCTGTTTAATAGAAGTTACGAGAATTATATCATATTGTGGCATGCACAGTCATAATTCTGCTGTATCAGGTGGGTTATCAAGTTACCTACAACCACTTGGAGCTGAAGAATGTAGAAACGCATATCGCTATCAAACAATACAAATTCATCGACATACGATTGGCAAATTACAGTTTAATGGCACAACATCCGTTTCAATTACCCTGGAGGGTGAGTTGAAAGATGATGGAACCTGTAGAGGAATACATTACACAGAAGATGGACATTCTTGGTCCGACGTCGTCGTTTATGCAGCGGTCAAAATCCAGTTAAAAGACTATCTAGCGAAGGTCAAATTAGAAAGCAACGAGATAAGCCTCTTGGGTGGAATCGTTTGCCCTTATCTGAATGGTTACTGTGTAGACTCTACATTTGGAGAAACGGTATGGGAACCTTACCAAGATACTGTATGTGATCACGACTTAAGTACATTGTACAAGGGTCTAGCGGAACTGGTAACGAATAAAGAAAGAGAGAAAATTTTGGTCGTAGAACAGGGAGACAAAGTGTTTGCACTTTCGTTATTAAAAACTATTCATGTGTGTGGTATAGAGACTTGGTTAACTGAACACCCGAAAATTTTAGTACTGGAAAGATCGACAGAGCAGCTTATGGGACGAATGGAACTACTACCACAGAACACGGAGCTAACCGCCTATATTAACAGTAAACTTTTGTACATCGAACAAGCGTATAAAAGATCGTTAGACGTGTTGTACACTGATACTGTATATCGAAGATGTTTGACAAAACGAGAACAACTAAAAATTCGTTTGGCTATGGCACCCTTAGCCCCCGACAACTTCGGCACTGTAATTAAACAAAAATTGGGTTATGTAGGTCGGGTTCTAGGCGAAGTAATTTATCTCATGCAGTGTAAACCAAAATTAGTCCAAATTAGAAGGTCCGATTATTGTTATTATGAATTACCTATCAGTGTAGACAACAAAACCCTTTTTATGGCCCCTCTAACACATCTAATCCAAGACCATGCTGAACAGATAGATTGCAATGTAGTAACTCCTCCACTGTATTACGTCGACAACGAGTGGATTGGTTTAACTCCTTATCCAGTAATTAGGAACGCGCCCATACAGTTACAAGTTGACGAAGAAGAGAAGTTAAAATTTGGTCCTATACAACCTCTGGGAGCGGCAGGCTTATACACAAGGCAGGAAATTGATAGCGTTCAAAGAATTTTAACGTTTGGAATTGAAAGAAAGGCTGTCGGCACTATTCTAACCAGAAAGCTAGCAGGAAAAGAAACCGATACTCAAGGATTCTCTACCCTACAAATTTTTGATGCAGAAGAGATGGAGAATTTAGCAAAATCAACCTTACAATATGTTTGGGGATGGTTTACTGATGTAGGGATGTTTATGAGTGGACTTATAGGATTTTTCATTGTATTCAAAATCCTTGCGTACTGCGCAGGAGTACTTGTTAATGCTTTCTCTATATATCGAACTGCAGGATGTGGACCCGCTTTATTAGCTAGCTTATGGGGTACCTTGGCCCTGTGGATTGTTCATCGTTATCGGGATATTTCTCGAAAAGAAAGAACTGAGACAGAGTGTACGACCATTCAGACAGTGGACACTGAACCTCCGACCGTACGACTTACCCTGGAGGAGCCCCCTAATAATGACCGTGTTAAGGAAAGGGTTGCGTCTTCAGCAAACTTGTATCCAGATTTACCACACTGGACGGAAGTAAAACGTGAAGTCAGTAACTAAATTAAATCTTAATTTCTATCAGGGTTCCTTAATCTCCAACCTCATCCATCCTTACCGTGGTCTGTCCAACAATGTTCCTGCAGCGACCGACCGCGCTTGCAAACAAAAAAAAAAAAAAAAAAAAAAAAATCCTCTCAACATTATC
The DNA here is from genome assembly GCA_036172665.1 of Prosopocoilus inquinatus. NCBI lineage: Eukaryota > Metazoa > Arthropoda > Insecta > Coleoptera > Lucanidae > Prosopocoilus > Prosopocoilus inquinatus. The sequence goes on along the minus strand of CM069871.1, from coordinate 5,903,946 downwards.
CTCCTAGCTAAAGCCCTACAACATTCAACTGCAGACGAGAGGGCAGAGAAGAGCACAACCAGGAATAGAGGAAATCACCGAACCCGGGACTTGGAGATTGAGTGCAGTTCTGAGTGTGAACCATGCATGGAAGTGTATATCTACCTGTTTAATGTTTTTCTATTTGTTTAATACGTTGTTCTATTTGTTTTATCTGTTTAATATTTTACCTACTTGTTTAATGTCTTTCTATTTGTTTAATACGTTGTTCTATTTGTTTTATCTGTTTAATATTTTACCTACTTGTTTAATGTTTTTCTATTTGTTTAATACGTTGTTCTATTTGTTTCATATTTCATTTTATTTGTTTAATCTTTTGATTTAGAGTAGGAAAATATGATGTAAGAAAAGGAATGCTTACTTGTAGAAATAAGCATTCATTTTCAAAAAGGGGAGTGATGTAATACCCTGTACATTATAGCTGGTGAACCACTCTGTATAATTCGCCGATAGAAATGTTTACGCGAGATAAACGCCCCCGCACCGGATGCGTGGCCGCCAAGGAGCGACGGGAAAACGAGAAGAAGAGTAACTTGCAGACTGGACCTTGGTAGTGAAGTGTGGTTTCTTACAGTCCCATCAAAATTTAATTTAGTAATCAGTTTTATTTTGGCCATTTAGTACGAAAGTTTAGTTTCCCGTGGGGAGGGACCAGCAACCCCTGGCACAGGTCGTATAATTAGCTTATTAGTCTTTTCTTTTATTGTCGCCCCCTTGCATCTCACCTCGACGGTGTTATCTTTATTGTTGAAATTGTAACTTCTCGCCTGACATTCTTCTTAATATAGTAGTTTTAAGTTCGCCGCTTTTTATTTAAGCATCGCTGATCAACTCCCAAAAAGAACCCCCTTTTCTCCGAAGAGCTTACCCTCTTCTGTTGCTCGATAGAGCTGGTGGCAGCATTACACATTACTACCCTTAGTATCTCCCTAACCGCGGGGGTGGTACAAAGCACGTTTTCCACTCTGAAGATGGTACCTTAGAAACCAGTGTCCGGAATGTTTCAACCGCTGCTTCAGCCGACGAAAATCGCTCACCACGCATTTTATTTTTGATATTTGGGAACAAAAAGAAATCATTAGGTGATAAATCAGGTGAATATGGACAATGAGTCATTAATTCAACATTTTTGTTGGACAAAAAATCAACTGGTTGACGGGCTGAGTGAGAGCTGGCGTTGTCATGATGGAGAATAATTCGTCGATTTCCATTGTTTCTTCTTATTTGATCGACGACTTCCGGCAAACAAATTGTAGTATACCAATCAGCATTCACGGTTTTTCGATCCTCTAAAGCCACGGTTGCTACATGTCCAGTTAAACCAAAGAAACAAGCAATCATTTGCTTCGCACCACTGCGTGAACGAACAACTTTTGTTGGTTTTGGTTCATTTTGAAATACCCAAACGGTAGATCGTTGTTTACTTTCTGGCTCGTACGAATAGATCCTAGTTTCGTCACCAGTAACGAAGTTATAAACTAAATTTGAACGACCTCCATTGAATTTCTTGAGCATTTCTTCGCACCATTTGACACGACCCTGCTTTTGCGCTTCTGTTAAATTGTGTGGGATCCAACGACTGCAAAGCTTTCGTACGTTCAAATGATCATGCAAAATCTGGTGTATTGCTTTCATGTCAATGCGTAAGGATGCTTGAATCTCACGGTATGTCACACGTCGATCTCGCCCAAGCACTTCACGCACAGTATCTACATTAGTGGCAACAACAGATGTTGATGGACGACCTTCACGAAATTCGTCACTGAGAGAGGTACGTCCACGCTGAAATTCGGCAAACCAATTATAAACACTGCTCTTTGATGGTGCTTCATCTCCAAAAGCCAAATGAAGCTGATCGAGGCATTATTTCGGCGTTAGACCACATTTGAAATCGTAAAAAATCATGGCACGAAAATGTTCACGCGAGATTTTCATGTTTACACAAAATTACTTTTTCTCAAATGCTGTACAAACAAAACTAGTTCACTTGGATAGGAACTGTCAATAGAATTATAGGCGAAAAAGCTCAAATTTTTCAAATATGACAGTTGATAAACGCATTAAACAATTCTAGACCTACTAGATTCCAGAAAATTTTCCAGCAACCCACGTATTAAGTGAACTAATTAAAAAGTTGATAGGACATTAAGCTCATTTGTACAACATTAACTGTTTGTTAAGTAAACGCGCAGCAGAGATTAATAAAATTGATTTAGTACACATGGCAAAGCAAGTATGCGTTTTGAAATCATCCTTATGTTTAATGTTTATTCAGCCATAAAAGCATGATAATATCGCTGAACAAACAACGGCCAACAACCAGTAACGGTTACCGCAGACCTCAAAGCATACGCAATACAAGCCGCAGACCGGAGCTTAAAAGCTAACATCTCCTGCAGGGTAGGACTGAACTGAACTGAATGCATGCAGATCATTACAGCATGGCCAACCTGAAAACCGAGATGAGGGGGGCATTAGGCAAAGAAGCTCTCGCTTAAATATGACAAAAATTCGGAACTAAAACAAGCCGGGAGATTCTCATCTCTTACCTCGACGGCGCATCCATCAAGCAGACATGCTTGATTAGTTGGCCGGACGAGCAAGAACAAAGACAACCAGCTTTAATAGGGAGACCGGCTGTAAGTTGGAACGCGATAGCACGTAGATTGGCTCGGAGGGTACGGTAACCCGGATTATGGGATGGAAATTGTAACATATAACACTGCCACGGATCGGTGGAGGAAAGCATGTAAAAAGCGCATAAAGTAGGGCGTGCTAAGGAAATTAACTCATTCAACTTCTACACTAGTAAAATCTACTGAAAGTACGAATTTAACTTGGAATATAAAATCTAATGTTTCACTTCAATTACGTTTGTATAAGACTAGCGAGACGGAATTTATTAACCGTGTCATTATCGCGCTACTAATGGACAGAGAATTCATAAAGTTTTTAACTGACGAAAACTACTTTTATTAATATACTTCTTGGAACAAAAGCGCTTAAATATATCACTGGCTTAAATATGTTACTTTTAAGTACGATCTATCAGATCAAAAAAAGAAAAGTTGGTCATATTGAAATGCGAGCGATAAACAGGGCTAGGCAAAAGCTATGGAACAGTTAAATATCTGTTATTTGAGAAATGACTTTTCTCACATTCAACAAGAATATAAAGTCCGTTCAGAACAAGTACGCTTCTGTCAAGTGCAAATTTTACGAAGTCACGTTGAAACTTAGGCCATATGATTATAATATACATAACTCAACTTTTCATACCCATTTAATTATAATTTTCTATAAAAAACAGAATAACAGAATGCAATTAATGAAAACATTTATTTATTTTTTACAAAATGTACTTAAAATCCCTACCACCTTCTTCATAACATTTTAAAAGTCTACGTTTAAGGGAACTCACGACTTCATTTTCTAACAAGTTCGGATTTTGATTAATTTCAAAAGTAGAGAATTTAATCGTGACTTTTCCAATTTTCTTGCAATTTCAGTTTAACTGGAACTTTTTTTTTTTTTAATAGTGACATGCTTTTACCTACTAGTGACCAGCGGACACATTTGGTGGAAAACTTTTTATTATTGATTTCTCAAAAAATAATTCCCAAATTGCCCAAATTCAAAATGAACGCATCAGAAGTTGCAATACCTCTTGTCATATACCGAGGAAATCAAAATATTTGTATTCGACATAAGAGTAAAGTACTTTTATTTTTCAATATACGCAATAATATTACGTGAAAAAGTTATTCGGAGTTATCATGAGATCTTAAATATCAAATCATGGTCGCTTATGATGGAAAAAAGATTTGGCCACAAAATAGTGTAAATTATACGGTGGGTTTTTTTTTTAATGGAACCTTTTGGATTACCATTAACAAACAGGCCTCATTTTATCTAAACCACTGATTGCCAATCTTCTTTAAACATCGAAACCTTCCATCCCCCATTTCAGGCTAACTGTTACTATAGCGCTGCGTAATTTCCAGTCAGGGGTTTCCAACGGGGTCGGTTGAGGGTCGATAAACCTCTAGGGACCTTCTAGGAGGTCGATAAACTATTAGTGATACTGTAAAATAAAAGAAACTATCCAGTAAAAGAAGAAGAAAAAAAAACAAAAGAAAATCAATTAATAATTAAAAAAATTAAGAAAACTGTCAAATAAAAAACTAAATATGATCAGTTGATAAACAAATAAAACAGCGACATCCTACGATCGCTTTTTGACCTAACATTGCAGTAGGACAAGTCGTTTTTGGTTTGCAGTGAGAATGTCGAGCTACGTCTCTGCTGATGAAGCCCCAAACAGGGCTGAAACAGCTGTACAGAGGCTGCTCGAGGTTTTCACTGCAATCAAACACGTTATGCAACGAAATTCTTTAAAATGATCAGTTGATAGTTAAAAAATAAAAATAAATCAAATTAAATCGGGTAAAAGGAAAAAAAAACAAAGCCGTTGGTTCAAGTGATTACTTTAAAAATTACAAATGCTACATAAGAATTTTAAAAAATGGTAATAAAGTTAGGACGGAAATAAAAATTTATCACTAAATCAATCAGGCTCAGATAAAAAAAAAATATTTCTAACAGTAAGTCAAGCTGATTTAAAAATTGACGAATTTTTTCTTGCCATAACCCAAAAATTAATTTGTAAATATTGAAGATAAAGGCCAGTCAATTGATAATTAAAAAATGAATTCAAACCGAATCAAATAAAAGAGAGAACCAATTAATCGATGAGATGAAAACGTAAAATAAATTAAACTCAAATCTAGTAAAAGATAATACTAAAGAAGATCAATCGACAATTAAAAAAATAAAACCGTGTCAAATAATAAAAAAAAGCAGAACAAAAGTTGATAAATTGAAACATACGCAAAACATTTAGATCAAAAAATTGATCACAAGATAACGTGCCTAAACTGTAGACAGATAGTTAAAAAATAAAAACAAAACAAATGAAATCGATTAAAAAAAAACAAAAGTCCATAAACATAAAAATTGAAATAATCAAAGTTAAGACAGGAATTAAAAAAAAAAAACAAAACAAAAATCGAGTGATGATTAATTTAAGACGAAAATAAGAATTCTATAAGTCGGAGTCAAAAATCGAATCAGCCAAACCAAAATTGTGAACAAAAGAAAAAAACAACAGGAGAATCCAACTGATAATTCGAATGTAAATTAGGGTCAAATCGGATTAAGAAAAGATAAAACACGATCGGTTTATATTTTAAAAATAAATGAACAAAATCAAATATAATCAGATTGTCACAGTTTAAAAAAAATTAAATTTAACACCTCTATCGTTCAAGATCGATTAAAAAAACGTGCGTAATATTGAAGCGCCATCCATTGTACCAAAAAGAAAACTAATTTAACGTAACATTTTTACTACGACTTATATCGAAAATATAATCTACGCATGAAATAGTCATTCAGGGCGCGATCTGCTATTCGATTGTGAAATGTTTTTCAAATAACAAGATTCATATTGACATTTTACCTTTTCCTTTTCATTTATTTTTACTATATTTTATTTATCTTAAGAAAATCGAAAGTTAAGAAGACGAAATGCGTCGCAGCAAATCATTTAGAGCGCCATCTGTTTTTATTTGTCCGAAATTGAAAGTTGTCTTAGTCGATTTTCAAAAACTTGAATCTTGTTCCAAAATTAAATCGATAGATACATGGAATCAAAGCGCGCGAGGAACATGCGAGGAATCATTTACAGCGCTGTCTCTTGGCCAAAAGAGAAAACAATGTTAACCGAATTTTAAAACATATCTCATCGCTGACGTCCTCACCGCACTCTTTAATTTTAATTCAAAAAAATACTCCTAACTTTTTAAATAACTAATTAATTATTTTTAAGAAATTGAAAGGAAGCATCATTATCATTTAGTGCGCCATCTCTTGGCTAAAACGGAAATTGAATTTTAAAACGTATTACATTTCCGACGTTCTCACTTCATTTTTTTATTTTATAGCTTTAAACAAACGATTTTCTTTCCAATTATTTATTTTCAAGGGAAACTAAAAGAAATTTAAATCATCACTTAGAGCGCCATCTCTTGGCCCAGAAGGAAATCTATTTTAGTCCCATTTTAAAACATGTTTCATCACAGACGTTTTAGTTAGTTTTAAAAGAATTCAAAAAGTCACTTTCAGATGTCAAAAGAATCGTGAAAATACATTTAATTTACACATCAGATTGTGACTTTTTTAATTTTAAGCGTCTTTAGATTTGATAACGAAGTCGGCCCCAATTATTTTCAAGAACTAAAGGAGATCTGAGGAGAAAATAATTTACAGCGTCATCTATTGACCAGAAGAGAAAACGTTTTTGCATCATCCTTTCTCAATTTTAGTTTTTCTAAATTTGATATTTTTTAATAACTGTTTATTATTATTTTCAACTAAACCGAAGGAGTTTTAAAGGAGGTAACACATGTATATAAAGGAATGGAATAAATAATTTTATTCACCTCCCAGTCGACGATTAATTCACCCCCAAGCGACCCCGTCAGGTCCGTCGACTCGTTTAACATTTTTATCGACCCTCTTGGGATTTCTGATTTAAACGATAGCATTAGCGACCAATAATTTTTGCTTAATTAAAAAAAATACAAACATAAATACGCAAAGCTTTATTACAAAGTCAAATTCGAAGGTTAACCTTAAAAACGCAAATTAATTAAATACTTCCACTTTTACAAGACATATTAAATTTATCCTGCATTTTTAAGTCCTCAGTTGGTGATTGAATTGGAACTTTTTCTGTATTAAATGCGACACGTGTACGCTGAGAACTTCGAAGAACCTAATTATTTTCCACACGTAATGAAGGGGGAACTAAATTTGGAACATATTACGTAGGAATTTATGTTTCCCACGCGTCATAAATAATATTTAAGACTCTCGGTTTTAAAATCCTAAAAATACGAAAGGCTTTCGTGTTTCTGAAAGAAGTGAAGGTTGTACGTACATTAATATTCTGGTCGAGATTTTCTCGAGAATTTAAACAATGAAACTTATTTTTCATCAAAAAATGTTGAAATTTGTGTGTGCTCCAGCAGATTTTTCAAACGAACACAAACATTTCTAGACGTTTAAATGTTGCACAAGAGCGCCTTATCATACGCTCTCTCTGTGCACAATGCGAAGTAACTCTTTCTAAAAATTGAATTTGAATTTCAGATCCGCCGACTGGTGAACCGGAAATAACAATAGAGAAGAGTACGTATGAAATAGGAGATACGTTAAGAGGGAACTGTACTTCTCCATTATCATATCCCGCGATAAATCTTACTTGGTATTTCAACGGCAAGAAGGTGAGTGTTCTACAAATAGAAAATAATGTTGCTTAGCCCCTCTTAGGCGGGGTTTATTGTACGAAAAATGTCTTGGCGTTAGCTAAATGAAAACGAATTCTTTGTTCCGCACGTGCTTTTAATGATGGCAAACTTTTCGAGGTCATGTTAAGTTCGACTACCTCGTCTTGACGAGAGGAAGAAAAAGATTCCCAAAAACCTTTAATTGCATTTAAAAAATTTAATAAACAAACTAATCTCAAGACACCAAGTCGCAGTTCCTTTGAACTTTGAAAATTATATGACGACTGTACCTTCACATTATTCTGAACGCGTGGAATAACAGTTTCGCCCAATTCAGAAGAAGAATTACGCTTGCTCTCGTTTCAAAAGATGATGCAATCTCATGTAGAAATAGAATCTCTGAAAGATGTGTATTTAAAACCACAAAGGAGTGCCGATTCATCGAAAATTTTACACTAATTTACGGCTGGAGTATTTGAAAAAATTATACGAAATGCTGGCTTCTTATAATTTATTATTTTTTAATACATTTCACTGGTTGACCATCAAAAATAAGTTGTTTCGGATAAGATAGGTAACAAAATTAATTTTAATTAAAACGTTTTCAATGATTTTATTCATTGGACTCCTGCTTTACAGTAATCTAAGATCGTGTAGACTTCGGAATAAAATTGGCAATCTTCCCGGAGGAATTTATTTCAAGAAATGACCCACCCCAATACTTACACACAAATCGAACATTTCTGAGGTGGAATTCGGAAATTCTCGCGGCAAAATATTCTTGCGATTGGGCACGCCGGCTTATCCTTCTTTTAGCCATCAATGCTTACGTTATCAATTCAACCGTGAACTGGTTTCATACCACGTTTCCTTTTCGGTCGAGAACGTGTATTGTACTTACGTCCCTTAGAAACGTCCGTCGCCGGTTCGCCCTATTTCAACATTTTATGTTATACAATTAATATTATTTTGGCCGAAACATACGTACGTCGACAGTTACTTTTTCCTTGCCGTTAGTAACTTCCCTTTCACTTTATTTTGAATTACAATTTTATGGATGAAATTAATGTTATGTGGACCCTAATAGAAAATAATATTGTCTTTAATGAAACAATTATCTAAACAGCGTTCTGCATTCGTTTATTAAGAGGATTTCCTCGCTATAAAACTTGTGCAAACATTCGAAAGTAAGCCATTAGCGTAGACATTAGTAGTAAGAAAGTTCCGAGGGTGGCGGGGGAGAAAATGGGGGGCCTTTTATCGAATAAACACATGGCTAGTTACCGTTCTTTTCCCATTCTCATGATCAAAACTGTTCTTAAGGAAGCCGGTGGTATCAATAAAACAGATACCTATCGCGTAAGAGGAGGAGGAGAAGGAGGTAATGCTTGTTAGGCACGGAAATAAGAAAATGTAATTTTATTCCTCCTCGATACGTATATTCTGTTTCCGTGCTTGACGTTTTCGTGTATCGACCACCACCGCAGGAAATAAAAGAAAATAATGTTTTGTCACAACATTTTGCCACCGAATATGTCATCTTGGAATAAATACGTATACGTTATATCTGTTTATCCGTTCTATTTTTCGCAGCTGTGACTGACGTACCCATACTCTTGTCAGCTCGAACAGCCTTTATTTAGAGATAAGATTTATTGAAATTATATTCGTCTTCCTTTTTTTTTTCGTCTTCAACCAAAATCACCTGAATGAGTTTAATCATTTTATATCGACAGGATTCTCAATTTCATTGTTAGATCGAATATTAAACGTAACAACATTTATTAACAAAACTCAGAGAAATAAGTCAATGTTATATAGATTAAGTCCTCGGCCTAAAATGATATATCTTATTACACAGTTAAACTGACAGAAAATGGACAATCATTGGTAATCCGTGTAGTCGCAGATCTGTCGAAACGAAATATTAAACAAAGTACAATTTTTTTAATCTCGAACCGGACAGAAATATGATGGGAAGACACTCAACGTTTCGCTACAGATTTATAGCTTCGTCAAGAGTAACGGAGCTATAAATCTATAGCGAAACGTTAAGTCTGTTCCCATCATATTTCTGTCCGGTTCGAGATTAAAAAAATTTGTACTTACAATTTTCATCGGACAAGAATCAACTTTAATTATGAAATATTAAGTCTCTAAATATATTGATGTAAGCTTATATAATTATGTTCTTTATTTATTAGGTGCCTAAAATTAACTCATGTACATTATGTTTTAGGTGCAAAACATTAAGAGTCTGACTGTCTCGCTACATGATTTGATGAGAATGAATTTATTTCACTAATCAAATAAATGTAACTTCATCATCCGTTCGTTTTACAGCACAATAACTTAAAGTACTCGGATTTAAAAATAAATACACAGACGTAAAACCTCAAACGATCAATCTATTTATACAGCGTGTCTTTCCAAAAAGTACATCATCACATTCTAAAAAGCAAAGGTGCGTGAGGAATAAAAAAAGCGTGTTTACCAGTAATGCACTAATGTTGCCACTTCTGTTCCTTTTTGTGTGTTAGAAAAAGTTCCACACAGCTTCCCGAAAAAAACTTTCAAAAGCTTTCCGAAAGAGCTCTAACGCATTAGCAATCATCGCCCAGTTGTAACTCCATTTGTTAAATTTTGCTGCCGCCGCCGCCGCCGCGGCCTCCACCACAAAAGAAGCGAACAGCTTTAGTGAAGTGAACTGAATACATTGGGTTTAACACCGCCGAATGCGTTTAATATAAAACATCATGAAGCTAAAGCCGGTAACAGACCTCACATCATTAATTAATTTAATTCATTAATTAATTAGAGTGGGATAGTTAAATTTCAGCAGCACTAGGCAAGTGTGTAACAATTAAAATGACAAATGCAATAGCTACCATAAATCTAAATTTAATAATGCCAGAATAAACAAGAAATGATATATTATAGTCGCTGTACTCGACTCCACTCACCTAATAACTAATGAAACGTAGTTAGTGCCTGTATTTTTGTTGGCGGGGCTCTTGCGATGATAAATAGGTAGATGCTGTTGTCACTTCAAGTGGGAACGATACCTAATGCCTGGGCCTAGAGGCTGTGATGACGGACGTTGACAACTTCTGTTAATAAAATCATACAATGCATACCAACATTTAATTATGAGGCGGAGGAATACGGAATCTTTTGTACGCCGCCGTATTGTTTCAGAGAGATATATTACAGCGTCATCATTGTAAAATGCGCCCCGACGCAAACTAACTACAAACGGAGTCAATGGAAGAAAACTTTTTAACCCTATTATGCAAACAGGATAACGTACCGCCTCTTATCCCTTGTTTGCATAAAATGTCGGCCCAATTCTATTTAAACGGTTACACGCAAAAACAGGCTTGGGCACTTTGTAACAACACTTCACAGATACAGCCCTGTGTCATCGTCATGGACAATTAAAAAAAAAAATCATTTGGAAATTAACTGTCATCAAACAGGTAAATTCGAATTAGACAAAAAAAGAACCTTTTACTTTAACACTTGTTCACGCTAATATATACAAAGTAGGGCAAAAGTATGGAACCAGCATAATATTCCGAAAACGTTTGACGTATCTATTTGAAATTTGGTGTGTGATTCAGAGTCAGTAGGACCTACATTACCAATTTGTTTCAATGGTTTATCTGCTCTTGTTTCGGACTACTTGATTTTTCTTAAATGACAACCTGCTAATTTTTTTCCTCTGTTTAATAGTTCGTTTAATTTTTTACACGACCACATAAAAATATTTATCTATTTCATAAGAAACTTTCTAGAAAATAATGTTTGAAGTTAGAAAAAATGGTTTACACTGATATTTAGTATTTCTTTTCATGTTTTTAAGGCAAATTTTCTTTAGTTCTATCTTAAAAACAGCCCATAATCTTATGGTTTTACAGTTTTTTTGTTAAAATCAGAATTTTTCTCGAATATCAAACAATAAACCATTTTTACATTGATAATGTTAGGTCTTAATGACTCTGAATCAGACACCAAATTTTAAATAGATACGTCAAACAGTTTTCGAAATATTAAGCCGGTTCCATACTTTTGTCCTTCCCCGTATTTGTTTTCATGTTTTTAAAGCAACTGTTATTGAAGTTTGCTTTAGTTCTATCTTAAGAACAATCCATAATCTTGTGGCCTTCTAGTTTTTTTTTTGTTAAAATTAATATTTTTGTCGAATATCAAACAATAAACCATTTTTCTTAACTTTTTCATCAAACGTTATTTTCTCAAAAATTTTCTTATGTAATAGACAAATATTTTTATGTAGTCGTTTAGAGAATTAAACGAGTTATTACATATAGGAAAAAAATCAGCAGGTTGTTATTTAAAAAAAATCAAGTAGGCGTTGGATCTCAGGAACAAGAGCAGATAAACAATTGAAACAAATTGGTAATGTAGGTTTTATTGACTCTAAATCACAAACCAAATTTCAAGTGGATACGTTAATCAGTTTTTGAAATATTAAGCTGGTTCCATACATTTGCCCTTCCCTGTATATGCCAATGTTTTTTTCCTCAATTAATTAAAATGAAAATAATAATATAAAAATATTTTTCCATAACAGAATTGATTTTCTCTTCCGTTTCTCAAATTATTTTCAACATAGTGTAACGGTGACTTATCGGTTTCCGTTAAATTGTATCGATTAATTTGGGGGTTGAGGGGCGCGGTCAGAATTAACATAATAATTATTGGAAATGCAGAAATGCAAATATAGCTTACAGGACGTATACAGAAGATTACACTTCACATGATCATGAAAGGGAGACACACAACGAGACCTTCGTGATACTTGTCGAACTGATTAATATTTAATCAGAAGGCAGCAATATTTTTATGATTTAGGTGACCTAATTTCCGCTAGATCTTGTGGATGTTCATTTAAGCTCATGGAACATTTAGGCGTTGATTTTTGGACAAACTTAATGACTAATTCCATGCTGCTGGCAGCTGTTGACAGATAATTCTTAAAGAAGCCAAAGTGTATGAATCAGATGATGAGATGGTCCAATAATCTGAAGCGAATTGAAATTTGGGCAAATGCACCGTTATTAAAGAAAAAATTCTATTCTAATTCTAGTATTTGACATCTTGAAGACGTCCTCTGGACTTTCCTAACCATTACTGGTTCATCTAAATCTGGTTTTGATTTGTATTTTATTTAGAAACTAGAAAGTCAATGGTCTTTGGAGGTATTCTTAAGCGAATAAATTATAACCAGCACGTTTTTCTAGAAGCTGTTCAATTGAAACATTCGTCGAGTTGGTTCTGATAATTTTGACAGAAGAAAAATGGAGCCAAACAGTGATGACTTTTTAAAAATAGGCGTGTTCTTTTATTCAACCAATTGATTTAATCGCTTCATCGGTGTGACGTCATCGATGAATGTCAAATAAGCCACCGATGACTCAAATTGCACTGAATAAAAGAACAGTCAGCTTGTCAGGTGATTAGAGGTTGTTGTTGGTAATTGGAATTGGAATACAAAAAAATAACCTGCAGAGTTGTTAACATTTATATAATAATTTCTACACTGAATGTTTTATCTTTATACGTTAACATGACTGGTATGAACCGTTATTCATTATTTTCATTAATCATTATCAAATTACGTTTTGGTGGTTTTGATGTTTACAAATATAACAAATGTAACCTCTGCAATTCCCTCCCCCTCCCTATTCAGTTCTCACTGGTATGACATGGCTAGAGGGTTTCCACGGCCAACGAGTGCTGCATATCTCGTTAGGATCTAAGTGTACGGCGCTGAATCGCGTTGGATGGGAGACAGTTGCGCGTTCTGGAATTATTTGTGATAGGCTCTGATCATAATCCATTCCATCATGTTTTAAAACCTGCACAGACTTGTTATGCTGCTCCTAATATCTTAAAATTTTATTTTGATCTTTGTCCTAAGTTCTTTACATACATTTGGCCTAGTTTAATTATGTTAAACGTCGCTACTGTAAAATAATCATAATTGGAGTTAGGACACTCTTATTTTAAGCTAGCGAAATGTCAAGTGTGAAGGCAATTTATAACTCCGCTTATTAAAAGCTTATTTCTATTCGATACGAACAAGGCAGCACCAAAAACAGACGAGCTCTATAACTCAATCCCGACGTTATATAAACATACTGTTTCATTCCCACGAAATGTTGAGATTTATGAAGAGTTTAGCGACATCCTACGATCGATTTTTGACCTGACATTGTATTAGGATTGGCAAATTGAAGCCAGTTTGCTACATAATAAGTCATCCCATCTCCATTTCTTCATATTTTTAAACCTGCACAGACTCGTTATGCTGGTCCTAATACCATAAAATTTTATTTAGATCGTTTTCTTAAGTTCTTTACAAACATTTAGTCTAGTTTAATGATGTTAAACGTCGCTACTGTAAAATAATCATAAGTGGAGTTAGGACACTCGTATTTTAAGCTAGCGAAATGTCAAGTGTGAAGGCAATTTATAACTCCGCCGAAGTTAACAAAAAGCTTAATTCGCATGAACAAGACAGCACCAAAAGCGTCGAGCTTTACAACCCAATCTCGACGTTAGATAAACATGCTATTTAATTCCCACGAAATGTTGTGAAATACAACCGTAGACAATTGTAAGATAATTGCGAGACTAGCACAGAAAACTTAGACTCCGGGCCCATCCGTTTGTATTTATATGCATTAGGCGAACGCCTGTGATGACGTCAGACCAGACTATGGCGATTTTAATTGGTCACGATCCACAACACATGCACAGCCGGTGCCGTTATCATATCAGCGCAACTATTATAATGCTTTTAAATGCAACTTCAGCTTTGATGAATCCGCCCGATATTTCATGAGACAACTTCCCGTATAGTACTAACTTTGCTCCAGGCCGGCGAAATGTTTAGATTAAGGCAATAGTAACGTTGCACTAGCGAACTCGCAAGGATTTATTACAAAAGAGTCCGTGAGAAGTATTAAAAAAAACTGTCTGCGAACTGCGAAACAAAATAGATCGAAAGCGTGGGAAGTGATTAGCGCTAGAAAATGCACGTCTTCTCTGCGACGAAGTTTGCACTATAAAAAATATTCGAAATGCAATAAATGAAGGCGAAGAAAACACAAAGATTGACATTTATACAAATCTACGTCATACGATTATTGCATTATTAAAAATAAATGTGAAATTCGAAATGGAAATTCATCGTAGACAAGGTGACTCTGAATGCGGTTTTTGACAGCGTAGCACCGTCAATATTTTCTTGACACTGTTTATTCGGCATTCTAATTAATTTGTTTGGGTAAGTCATTTTCCCCCGAAGTGGTGCCCTTAATTCTACCCGATTTGACTGCGTGTTAGCTCGACGACCATCTCCACTGAGCATTGGTTCATCAGCAATAAATCCAGATGACTCCGATGAGTTTTCGATTACCTCATCGAAGAATAAAAGACCAGCATGATTACTTTAATCGCAAAATGTACGATGAATAAAAATACGCTTTGAAGTTTTTCCAATTAATGCGCTTAGGTCCTTGATGAATAAAAGAACATGACTAATCAAGATTGACGTTTGACGGATGAGATTTGCCAAACAATTGTAATTTTTTGCTTATAATTTAACGTGACATTGATTTCTAATTCAACATTTGCTTGTAAAAAATTCGAATACTACTCGATGAACTTTTCACTATTGAAGTCGTCGCTATTTAAGCTACTTAATTTTAATGTTGAGATTATTATGAGTGTGGCCAATTCGATCGCTATAATGCCATTCGACTGAAATTGGCAATTGACGTCCTATGCAACACGCCAGTTCAACACAACTTAGATTGGAGAGAGGTGTAATGGAATTTTTTCCGTACAGTTGGCAACGCAGGTGTAGATGATAGTCCCATATTGCATTCCTTTTAAATGAATATTAAAACTATCTTAATATTTTGCTGCAGCTTTAGTTTCAGCTCTTTTTATATTTTTCTCCTCGTTCATTCCGTTCAATATTTTCCAAAGTTTTTTTTTTTTTAAAATCCCGGCCACAAATGATCTATCCTCCACGTGTCCTACACTAGCTCTGAAATAAAACTCAGGGCGTTCGTTTTTATTACGAAACATAAAAAAAAACTATCACATTGCCGTACACAGGAACTTCACTTGCAGCCCTGAAATATTTTCATAAATTACAAAAAGGTAATGTACGTAGTAAAAACTTTTTCGCCACCGCACACACGCAAATCGCTGAAAACTTCAGTTAACATGTCTCTCTGCAAAATGCACATTAGCGAAATTGCATGCATTTTCAACTTTTCACATTAAGGTCGAGAGGATTTTTCTTGCACGTCCAGTCTATTTAAGCGAATACGACCACATATTTGCTTTATACGACGACATATTTGCTTTAATTCTGCACATGACTTACTTTTAACAATCCAATTTAAAAACTGCCTTACCAAGATTTATTTGGCTTCAGGGCGAAAGACGTGCTTAGATCTTTGATGTGATGTGATGTGACGTGACGTTGGATGAGTTTTCTGATTAATTGTTTAAAGACATGTTTGTTGTTTTTTTTTTTCAAATTTTATGATTTATCTTCACCATGAAACAGAGTGACTATAAATTTAATTTTGTGCTGGAAATTTATATTGTATTTTGCGCAATACATTTATTTGCATTCTGTCTAAAACAATAGTATCCACTGGCAAACATATTCAGTTGTTTATTCTGTGGCATTTGTACAAGAGAATAATTAATTTGCATCTGCATTGATGAAATAAAATTTGGCATCCAATTTGGAAACTAACCGTTAACAATTCGATAGGAAAATGCTGCATGGAAAACCTTTTAAATTCTGGTAATGTCAACGGGAGTAGTTCGTTCATTACGTATTAGTTCTAACGATTTGGTGTATACGTGTTCTGCGTTTTTCAGAGAAATAAAAGTATCGTTGTTGATTTATTATTAGTATTATCGGATATCAATTTGCGCCGCGCCGGAAAATGGTGGTAAATAAAAAATAGAATCCGGCGCGCATCGCTAAACTAATTGGAATCTGTCGTTCGTTTGAGGAACGAACTTTGAAAGTAATATTCAATTTAGGAGTTCAGCACAGAATCCCACCTACTAGTTTTCATATTTCTTCTGCATATCTTTTGAATGGGAGCGTGACTCTAATTTTTATCATGCCCGGATCTTTCAAGTTCTTCCACAGTGTCACCGACAGGACCGGAGCTACGTACGTGACTTCATTATTGTCACCGCAGGCCCTTTACTACCATTCCCCGAACTTCGAAAATCTATATATTGCTTTCGTCACATGTACATATTAGGTTACGTAAGTTGCTGATGATGAAGAAATAACGTCGGCCCTTCTTTTTGTTCCAGGTGAACGAGAGCTTCCGCACACATATTACCGACGTAAACTCGGCTTCAGATAAGCGTAAGCCGGTCGTAACCGTGGTGGGTCTGGAACTGGAAATTGACGGCGGCACTTTTCATGCAGCAAAAGCCGTTTTGCGCTGTTCGGCCAATTTATTTAATCTTTATCAATCACAAATGGAAATTGTTCTGGAAGAGGAACGCCCCAGGCCACGACCATCGTCTGTGCTTGGAACGCGAGATGCTGTTTCAGGTATTTTCTCCTCATATTTAATATAATAAAATTACGAATCACATTTTGAAAGGTTCTCCGCGAAATCGCTTTGTACATGAAGAAAAATTTATAAACGACCGACGCTAAAAGGCAACGTGACGATAACAATCACATCAATCTTTATGATATGCCCTTTAGGCTATCAATTCATTTCCGTTCTGGTTTCAGCTTTTACAAAATTAATCATACTATACAGGGTGTATCCAAACTAACGGCCGTCCTTTTGAGATTCGATTCGGGTAGATGAAACAAATCGAAATAAAAGAACGGTAAAAGTTCCACTTTGTCTCCGTTCACGAGTTATTAAAGAAAACAAAAATAACCTATAACTAAACGTACGTGATATTACAGAACACTGGCCTGTATTCTCACCTCGTCTTTAATTTAGCAACGTCGTGATTAAATTCTCCCTTACTCTCTTACTCATAAAATTCGCATAAAGCTATGTCGTTAATGTTAATTTTAACCACGGCTTTAGTTAGAGACAACTCTAATCATGAGATCAGAATACAGCCCAATAGGGGCTATTCTGTATCGAGTACGTTAAATTTAAAGGTGTGTTACTATGGTGACAACCAATCAAAAAGCTTTATGATTGGTTGTCACCATAGCAACAGACCTTTAAATTCAACGGACTCGATACAGAATAGCCGCTAATGGGGTCTATTCTATATCAAAACCACTAAATTTATAGGGGTATTAAATTTTGTTGCTATGGTAACAACCAATCATGGAACTGTATTTTGAATTTTAAAGGACCTCTAAATTTTAACAGCCCGTTAAAGAGTTACAGAATACGCCCCAAAATCTTTAAAAATTTTAACGGCAATCTATTCCCGGAACAGAGCTTTACATTTGTCATTAGTAAAATGTCCAGATCTTAAATATCAAATCGATATTTTTCTTGTTACTTTGTCTACATCAAGGTTTCCTAATGGGGTCAAAATCGATCTCTTGGGAGCAATGAAGACATGAAAGAGATCGATGAACCTTTAAGGGTCGGATGGGAGTCGATGAACCTGTAGGTTAATTTAGGGAGTCGAAGTTATTGAGTCTTGCTTGGCGGAGGTCTATCTGAAAAGTTTAAAGAAAATAAAATATTTAATTATTTTTATATTTATTAAAATAATACTATGAAATAAATATGAATCAGCTTGAATAAAAGCGAACGAAGACATTCAATTGATTATCAAAATAAAAGGACTCCTAAAATACAGAGTCAAATGGAATTAAAAAAAAACAAAAAACAAGAAATGATGTCGATGAAAATAAAACAAAAATTTTAAAAAATAGTTTAAAACTGAATAAGTCAAATCGACATAAAAACTGAAAAATTTCATCATAACTAAAAATTTAATCTGTAAATGTTACAGAAAAAAGACAATCAGTTAATAATAAAAAAAAAATAATAAAATAAATAAGTAAGTCAAAGCCAAAAAGGACGATCAGCAGACGAGATTGATTTGAAAAATGAAATAATTTTGAATCGAATAAAAAAATCGAACAATTGATAGTTAAAAAAATTTAAAAAATCATGTCAAAATCAAACCGACAAGAAAAACAAAAAAATGATCGGTTGATAATTAAAAAGGTAAAAACAAAGCAAATGAAAACGCTTAACAGAAAAGGTCTATTTAAATGTATAAATAAATCAAACGATGAAGAAAAAATTAAGTTAAGACCAAAATAAAAATTGTATAAAACTAACAATAAGTCGAAATGACTTAAAAATGGACGAATTTTTGTTATGAGCCAAAAATTAATTTATTTATTAATGTTAAAGAAATAGGGCGATCAATTAATAATTCAAAAACAAAGTAAAGTCAGATCGAATGCGAGAGAAAACAAAAATGACGATCGGCGATCAAACTACGTGATTAAAGTGTAAAATAAACTCAGACTGAGTAAACAAAAAAATAAGAAACAAAAGACGATCAATCAAGAATAAAACAAAAGAGACAACAAAAACAAAAGACAATTAATGGACAGTTAATAAAATAATAATAATAAGATAAATAAAAACAAAACAAATGAAATCTGTCAAAAGAAAAAACAAAGCTCGATCAATTGATTGTATTAAAAATTGAATAAAAGAAACAAAAGAGTATCGGTGATGAAAAAAACAAAACAAAGATAATCGGTTGATAATTAAAAAGATAAAAACAAAGCAAATGAAAACGCTTAAAAGAAAAGGTCGATTAAAATAAATCAATCAATCAAACGATGAAGAAAAAAATAAAGAATGATGATAAAGTTAGGACCAAAATAAAAATTAACTAACTAAACTAACAATAAGTCGAAATGATTTAAAAATGGGCGAGTTTTTGTTTTCAAATAAAAATTGTATAAAATTAACAATAAGTCGAATTGATTTAAAAATGGACGAGTTTTTGTTATGAGCCAAAAATTAATTTATAAATGTTAAAGAAAAAGGTCGATCAATTAATAATTCAAAAATAAAGTAAAGTCAGATCGAATGCGAGAGAAACAAAAATGACGATCGGCGATCAAAGGACGGGATTAAATAGTAAAATAAACTCAGACTGAGTAAACAAAAAAAATAAGAAACAAAAGACGATCATCAAGAATAAAACAAAAGAAAAAACAAAAACAAAAGACCATTAACGGAGAATAATAATGAAATAGATAAAAACAAATCAAATGAAATCTATCAAAAGAAAAAACGAAGCTCGATCAATTGATTATACTAGAAATTGAATGAAAAGAACAAAAAAGTATCAGAAATGAAGATATGATTAAAGCAAAAATTCTATAAAACAAACATAAACATAAAATCGAATCGAATCAAAAGCAATGGCGATTTTTTTGTTTTTGTTTTCAATGACACTCAATCATTGCGAATTAATTTAGAAAGTTGTTCATAATTGTTTATTCAATCTTAAACGAAAATGAAAAGTGTGGCGCTTAAACTCGTTAATCTTCGTTACTCTGCGGCAAATACAGGAATCGTGCAACAAAATACTGAACGTTTCAACGTAATTGAAACTTTTAAATTGTTAATATACAAGAGGAAAGAAAAAAAACTCCTCAAGAATTTTAATTTTACTTCAACGTAACTTTTTCCTGCAGGAAACAATGCAGCGCAGTTTTATTTCCTTCAACAAAAAAAAAAAAAAATATTTCGGCAAAGAAGAGAGAAAGTGTTGAGTTTTCATTCGCGGAGAACTTTGCGCTTCCGAATTCCGCTTGAGCAATAAAAAAATAAACAAAGAGCAAGGAGGAACTTAAGTAGCAATAATAGGTAATCAGGGAGAGGAATGTCGGTTATGAAAATTCCGTATTAAATCGGAGAGCCACTTGTCTGAGATTAATCACATTTTTCTTCGTGTCTTTACTATATTATGTATTTTTAGAAGGAATTCGATGGAATTCAGGCCGGAATATAAAATATTTATTAAATAATTTTGCTGCACGCATGATGAAATGCAAATGGCGCTCATGTTGGAGGAAGAAAAAGAAAAAGGAGGGGAGTGTGTGTAGTATAATTTGAGGAGGGAGAATCTGTCGCGTCTTTTTTTTTTTTTTTTTTTGGTGGTGAAGTTCGCAACTGACATTAACAGACCGGAAATTGAGTAACGAAGTGGGAGTTTAAGTCCCGTTCACGTTTGACAAAGCTGATGCTGTCTCCAGCTTCGACCAAAAGTATTGGTTTGTGCCCCGTGGGAAATCATCTTCATTTTTGTCTTCTGAGAACGATTCTTATATACCGAATGCATACTGTAATTGAATTTCTTTGACATTAGTATCGCTCGTGAAATATAAATTTGTCTTTACATGTCCGGAATCTTAAGTAGTTGGGATTATTTGCTAATCCAATCATAAATAACGAAACGACTGTTATGCTACACCGGTGCCATCCAGGAAAGTAACATGCACGTATTCTTTTAGTGTTATTTTTCAGGATGACGTTGATAAAATGAAAATCCCCCGGCGGTAAATCTAGAAATAAAGCTCGAAAATGGCGTCGTTGACTTGCCTTTATGTATTATCTAAAAATGGCAGCAGCGGAAGAATATTTTGTTTTTACCAAAATCCAAAATAAAACCACGAAACATAATGCCTTCGGACATTTTAAGGACAGAGTAGCTGGGTGTTAAGAGCACATAAAGTGGGGTACTTTATAATCATTATCTCAGAACTCGCGGACCGAGCAATTTTACTTATTCAAGGAACTCGCTGCTCCCCTGTTTATCTCTATCTCGATCTTAATGTTTCACTGAGTTTACTGATATAAACAAGTGTTTATTCTTTTCAAAATACGTATTATGAGCGTGCTCTTCGAATGGTAATCTATTCATGCCCCGCTAAAAGCCAAACAGACATAAAACATTCGACAGCTTTTATTATCTAAAATCTACTTATTTATTCTCTTTTACGTCTGAAATCTCGTATATATCAGTCGATTTTACAACCGAAAAAACATTTCCGTTTGAAGTATTTCATAATCGTGTATTTCCCTGCCTGGCAAAAGGACGCGCTTATTCAAACCGAAAAAGATTGCAGGTACAGCACAATAACGTTGCTTAAAATTTTAAAACACAAATTCATTCATTCATTCATTATTAATTTACGTAAAAACATAAATCGAGGAATTTAAATTCCCAAAAGCGTTTAAGCTTCGAGAAAAACAGAAAACTTTAATACTATTTACCTTTTTCTTGTTAGTCGAGGAGGGCATTCGTCAGCGTTGCAGAAGTGATTCTGACATATTTAATTTCCTCGTCCTATTTATAGCAAAAAGTATTTTCTTCGCTCCACTCGCAAGTCTTTCATATTTCAGCATATTTCATAGCGCTTTATTGTTTCAGGTTCGTCTGTGCTACAGGGTTTTTTCTTGATTAACGCCGTAGTTTTCCTGCCAGTCGTTATACGGTAACAATGAGACCGAAACTAAAACGTTCGCGCATCAAATGCTTTACATACAATCATAATAACTTGTACATAAGACTGTAAATAACATAGTGTCTCTGTTCATTTCACGCTAGGCTACGACGAAAAATAGTATAATATTATTACATTCGTGTAATAAACGTTACGTATTTTGTAAACACCCCCGAAGCCATCTCATCAAACATCGGATAGACGGTAATATTTTAGGAGTTCCAAATTTATTAATAGTTTAGTGTAGTATATGTATATTTAAAGTGATCTGAATGAGGGTACTTGTTTTACTTGTGATACGACGACCGACGGTGTTTTAAACGTGAGAGGAGGACATTCTAAAATTAAAATTAAAAAAAAAAACAGGACATTGTGGATGTGAGAGCGACTACTAAAATATTTATAACTAGATTACGTGTTAGATTGGATAAGTTTGTACATATAATTCTTACTAGATTATTTTTTAAGACAGGGATTTTATAAATTTTAGGTTCTCGATGATTCCCTTTCAAAAGTCTGACATACAGGTAAGAAGCAACAATCAAATTGGTATCCTTAATTCATGTTTATATTGTCGGAGACGCTCTGCCTCTTTAGAACATTTTCAAATAAAAAAAAAAAAAACTATACTAGTGACGTTAAACTCGTATTGGAGAATTATAAAATCAAAAGAGGAAGTAATTGTTGTACACTATAATAAATATTTGTTACCCAGTGTAAAACCCAAGCTATAAATAAAAGTTTATTGTTATTTTATCGTTTCATTTCACCCACACAAGAATATTACATCGCCGAAAGTCAGAAAGAAATTTAAATTGCACGAAGGTAAGTACATAAATATTTGACTGCATTCGTTGATTTTTTTTTTTTTTTAATTACTTGAAAAAATACAATGCGATCAATAATGAATAATGACCGCACTTTAATTTATAAATACAAATCTATTACTACATGCCACCTTCTACTAATATGATTTTAATGTTAAGTAATTACAAGAACAGCTCATTGTTTTAAAAGCACCGCGAAATAATTTTTCTTTTTTAAATCACTTCAAAGTTCAAGTCTAAGTTCTAAATTCAAATTATACAGTTGACGTAACTTGACCCTAAATATACAGATTTGGCCAAATTGTACGCACGTATAAAAATAGGGAAGATATGTGACTGGTCACGCCCACTTGTGTTGGGGGGTTGCCCGCCGAACCAATCGCAACTAGTACGATTGGCCCTTCAGCTTCGACAGGTCACGAACGCTTACGATGAATCCTCCTATATTTAATAAAGAAAGTGCCTTATATTGAATACGATAAAAAATGTAATTTTTTTCACATGCATATTCACTCTGAAAATCAAATCAAATTCAAAATGCAATAATTTACGGGCCTGTCAGTTTAACGTTTTTAATTTTTTCATACCTAAGTATCGTATAAAACGCAATAGTTTTCGATATAAAGTTAGGGTAGAACTCAGGCAGTCGAATCGGATGCAATTTCATTTCACAATTCACAAAAGACCCCCCCGATGAAGCAAGCATCAAGTGACAATATTACCGACTTAAACTACCCTCGTCATAAAAGCCCTTTGTTATCGCGACCTGAGAGATTAGCCACTCTGCGATCAAGTACGCAATGGAATCCAAGAAAGGACGTCGAGGTCTTGGGGAGGATCTTGACAATTGAAAATCGTGTACTTCTTCTTGTAACAAGGATGGATGTACAGGTAAGTGTGTAGCATACAAAAAAATATTTTCATGTACCAGATAAAATAAAAAAAGGAAACAAGAAGGAGATTTGTAAAATAATTGAGGTATTTAATCGCACACAAAATCGAACCACTTGCCAAGCCGAAGCTGTTTAAGAACCATTGATCAGTGGTTCTTAAAGAATTTTGGAAAATAATCACAAAGCAACACAAAAATAAAGTTTAATATCAGTTTAGCGCTGAAGATGGTAACTTCGTTACCGATATACGTATTCGCTTTCAGTGAATTAATGTGGTCGAGGGGTTTTCTCACTATTTAATTTTGGAAAAGTTTCAACCGCGATTTTCTTGAACACTAACTTTTTGTTAAGGACGTATGAGTTCATTTATAGTGATACTATACTGGTGCAGGTTTCAAGCTTAGTCCACCGGCCAGTGGTTCTCAAACAATTTGGAGAAAACTGCGATTTTCTCGAAAACTATAAACTTGTTGAACAGATAAAACAGCGACATCCTACGATCGCTTTTTGACCTGACAATCAAAAACGATTTGCAACAAAATTTTTATAAACTTGTTGTTAACGATGTATGAGTTCAATAGTCAATCGCCATTTATGGTGATATATTAAAGGTTTCAAGCTTTGCACAACTATCACAGTCACCCTGTAGAATTCAAGTTTGAATTCTCGAGGAACTTACGCAAAGTGAACGCTTCCAAAATATGTAATAAATGATAACAATCCTCTTAAGTATATCTTGGATGTGTTTTAAACACTAAAAGTGCAATATGAACCAATCCAACCCAACCCAGCTCACACAAATCTCGTGTAATATTTTTAGAATGTTTTCAAGTTTATATGTTTTTTGATATTTTCTTATTGCAATTAATAATCGTCAAAAATGTTGGGCCCCCCCTTTCAGAATTTTCACTTAGCATCACTTCCTGGCGCTTATCGACCTGTTTACGCGGGTCAAATTAATTTATTGCGATAATAAATTGTTTACAGCCGATACCGAATGATTAATATGTTTATAACGAGGAATAATTGGCCCGGAGTTTCCTCGTTTTATTCCAGCCAGCCTCACCGGAACGGCGGAGGTAGCAGATAGGTAGGAAGGTAGATAGAACACTCCGTCGATAAAAGCGAGATTAAAATAGCGCGGAAAGGATTTTCCACCAAGTTTTCTTCTGCGACTTATTTTGCAACTATGTTTTAAGCATCATAACTCAGGAAAGTTTCAAGTTATGTGCAAGCATATACCCCACTTGCGAAATCTCTATATTATCTTTTATTTATTATCGCGGGAACTTCTCTTCTTCACTCCTCCACTTATAATTTAAGCATTATATAAAAGGGCCGACGAGTTAACACGTTCCGGTGTATGTGGCGGAGGGAAAAATCGAATAATTTAAGCCTCCCCAAGTTTAAACGCGTAATTTAATATTCGTTCGGAAAACTTTAACATATTGTTACGTTTCTAGGGTTTGAGTTTATTTATTTTCACGAATAAAACACTCGATAAAAACTTAACCGTAATTTAATGAAGCTTAAAAACTAATTTATTTATTACAATTTATTTTCACACTAAAATCTAACTTCGACTATCGCTGCTCGAATTCGACTGACTGGTGAGTCAACTCCGGGCCATTTTATATCATTTGCTGGCGTCTGGAAGTCTCTATTCGGGAAGATTCCAGTCTGTTCGATGTGGGCTCCGGCCGATGACACATCGAAGCGGACCGACTTCTTGACGCCTTGCGCTAAGTCAGGTTGGCTCGCCACACTGCCCCCTTCTTAGAAACGTTTCGTCTCGAAATGTTCCTGGTGATAGTCTTGAAGGAGGGTGTCGGAATCTACATGCTGGCCCATTCTTGCAACTTCCCGCCTGGAAGAAGTAACAGTCCACGGTTTTGCTGTTGCTGACTGTTGCCTGTGGGTGGTGGCTGCAGACTAGGACTTCAATTCCCGTTCTGTGGAAGATGACTTCCAGCATGCTTCGAATTACTCTCCAGTCTAGTCCGTCCAATCCGCAGCCCAATTTGGGGATGGCTAACTTCATCTGATGGGTCTCTATTAGCTGTCTCCTCAGGCTATATAGGGCTCTCCACATACTTTGATAGTCAGGTTTACCGCTTGATGTCTTCTTAGTGACTAAATAATGCACGTGGCGCCTCCGATCTGCCGTCGAATCAATGATCTGCAAGCTCTTGCCTACCACGGGATGCTGTCTTCGTAGCTCCTCGATTTGGCCAAATTTCTTCTTAAACACCTGAGCGATTCCTTTGGACATTTTCAGGTCTTCTGCTACGCAGTGGGCCAGACTGTACTCCAGTGGCACTTTAAAGAGATCTTGTTGCTTCTCCGTGGTCACTCCAAACCGTGCCTTGCTTCCTTCGGCGTGATGAGACATGAAGGTTTCGAAGTTCACTTCGGAAACTTGCGCCATTTGTACTGTCCCTTCATCTGCTTCTCCATGGTAAGGGGCTATCCGGTTGAAGTGGATTACTTTGGGTTTGCCATGGGGGACCTTCCTGATGCGGTAAACGACGTCGTTGATCCGTTTCATCACTTTGTAAGGACCTTCCCAAGAGGTCTGTAATTTTGGGGAGAGGCCTCGACGTCTTTGGGGGTTATAAAGCCAGACCAGTGCTCCAGGGTGGTATCCCCCGTGTTGAGCGTTGATGTCATAGTGCTCCTTCATCCGATCGCTGGCCGTCTGTATATTGTGACGCACTTGGTTGTGGATATCATCCATTTTCCTGCGTAATTTGCTCACGTAATCTTCGTCGGCAGAGACTTCGCCAGGCTTCACACCAAACTTCAGGTCGCAGGGCAGTCTCGGCTCTCGCCCGAATACCACTTTCGCGGGAGTCTCCCCTGTTGTCTCATGAACAGATGAGCGGTATGCCATTAGAAACAGGGGGATGTACGTGTCCCAGTCCCTCTGATGATTGGAAACGACCTTGGACAAATGTCGGTTGATGGTTCTATTGAACCTTTCCACCATTCCGTCCGACTGTGGGTGGAGTGCAGTTGTTCTAGTTTTTCGTACGCCGAGCAGAGTACACACGTTCTTGAACAAGGCCGATTCAAAGTTCCTTCCTTGGTCTGAATGCAGTTCCATAGGTGCACCATACCGACTGATCCATTCCCTGACAAGGACTTCCGCAATAGTGACTGCCTCTTGGTTAGGTAGGGCGTAAGCTTCAACCCACTTGCTAAAGTAGTCCATTACCACGACGATGTACTTGTTTCCACCATTCGTTTCTGGAAACGGGCCGGCTACATCGATGGCAACTCTCTCAAAAGGACTTCCAACGTTGTACTGTCTCATGGGAGCCTTACCCCGCCTGTGGGGACCGTTACTGGCTGCGCAGACTGTACACTTTCTGCACCAATCCTTCACGTCTTCCTTGCAGTTCACCCAGTAAAATCTTTCGCGCACCTTCTCCATAGTCTTCTTAACTCCCAGATGCCCTCCGGAAGTTCCATCGTGAAGTTCCCTCAGAACTTCTGGCACCCTATTCTTGGGGATCAGTAACTGTGTCTTCTGTTCCATGCCTTCCTGATTCTCTATGCTTCGTCTCAGAAGACCACGATCCAACACTATGGAGTCCCATTGCGCCCAGTATGATTTTACGGACGGTGCACATGGTGCTACCTCTTCCCAGGTAGGCCTCGCGTCCCTGCTTTTCCATTCTAGCACTAATTTCAAATCCGGGTCGTTCTCCTGGTCTCTTCGCAGTTCTTCGCCTTGCCATTTGTCATCAACAATGGCTGTCCTCGCAGTCGTGGCTACTTTCTCGTCCAAACGACTACAGTGCTTACAGTCTTCGG
Organism: Prosopocoilus inquinatus; assembly: GCA_036172665.1. Classification (NCBI taxonomy): domain Eukaryota; kingdom Metazoa; phylum Arthropoda; class Insecta; order Coleoptera; family Lucanidae; genus Prosopocoilus; species Prosopocoilus inquinatus. The sequence goes on along the minus strand of CM069871.1, from coordinate 5,876,456 downwards.
CACAGGGTCTTCTCGACAGAGCATCGGCATTTCGATGGCTAGTTCCTGCCCGATGCTGAATTTCAAAATCGTACTCCTGAAGTCGTTCGATCCATCGTGCAACTTGCCCTTCTGGGTTCTTGAAACGGAGAAGCCATTTTAGAGCGGCGTGGTCGGTCCTCAGCAGGAAGCGTCTACCATACAAGTACTTGTAGAAGTGTTCTATCGTTTTTACGACGGCTAGCAATTCCCTTCTTGTGACGCAATAGTTTCGTTCCGGCTTTGATAGGACCTTACTGAAGTAGCCGATCACCTTCTCTTGCCCCTCTTGTATCTGGGAGAGTACGCCACCAATCCCAACGTTGCTAGCATCTGTGTCCACGACGAACTTGCCTTCCGGGAGAGGATAACTCAGAATAGGAGCACTAACCAAGTACTGCTTTAGTTGTTCAAAGCCAATTTGACACTGTTGGTCCCATTCAAATGGACGACCTTCTTCAGTGAGTTTTGTCAACGGCTTAGCAATGTCTGCAAATCCAGGAACGTAGCGCCGATAGTAAGTGCACAGGCCAAGGAAACTCCTTATTTGGTGTTTATTTCTGGGAGTTGGCCAGTCTTTCACCACCTGAATCTTCACAGGGTCCACGGCGATTCCATTTCCATTAACAATGTGCCCCAGGTAATTCACTTCCTTCTGGAACAGGTGACACTTCTTGAGGCTAAGCTTTAGTCCAGCTCCGCGAAGCCGCTGGAACACTCCTTCCAGGTTCCTTAGGTGGTCGTCGAACGTCTTTCCCACGACAATTATGTCGTCAAGGTACACCATGCACGTTGTCCAGGACAGACCTTTCAGAACTGTCTCCATTAACCTCTCGAATGTCGCTGGGGCATTACATAATCCGAATGGCATCACTGTGAACTGCCACAGACCCATACCAATGGAAAACGCCGTCTTTTCTCGATCTTCGGGCGCCAGCTCCACTTGCCAATATCCACTCTTTAAGTCCAAAGTTGAGAAGATCTTTGAGCCGGCCAGGGTGTCCAGGGTATCATCAATCCGTGGCAGGGGATAGCTGTCCTTCTTGGTGACATTGTTGAGTAACCGGTAGTCTACACAGAATCTGGTGGACCCATCCTTCTTCTTCACAAGCACTACTGGTGACGCCCACGGGCTGCTTGATGGTTCTATCACATTATCCTTTTCCATCTCGCGAATAATGCGTTCCGCTTCCTCACGCTTTGCCAACGGTAATCGCCTTGGAGCTTGACGGATAGGTCTTTCTTCTCCAGTCTCTATTTTGTGTTTCACGACATCAGTTCTTCCCTTGGATCCATCTTCTACCTCGAATACATCTTGATAACGGCCGATCAAATTCTTTGCTTTTGTCTTCTGGTCTGGAGTCAATTCCTGGGCTGTTGACATAACCATTTCCCATAATTTCTTTGGGACTTTCGCTTCTGGCACGTTTGTTTCAAGTTGCCGGGAGATGGAGGACACCATGGTGCAGCTTCCCAAGATTGTTCCTTTCTTGATATTGACAGAGAAACAATTGACGTTCATCAGGCGGACAGGTACTTCCTTCTTCGCCGTCAACAACATTTTCCCAACGAGGACTCCTCTTCCAATCCTTTGATCATCAGTATTAGGTTCAACCATAATGACTTGCCCATCTTGAAAAACACCGTCCAGTTTTGCGTCGACGATAACCTCAGTCCTGCTGGGTAATACAACGTCTTCAGCGAGGACTACTCGAGCGGCCACGTCCCCTCGTTGATGTAGAACCAACTCCTCATTATTGACCGCCATCACGCCACGCTTTAAGTCCAATTGGAACCCGTGGGCACACATGACGTCCATGCCCAAAATTGCCTCGTCCTCTATATCTGCCACCAGTGCACGGTGTTTAATTGGAGTTGAACCAATGGTGATGATAACCTCTACTTCACCGTGGACAGTTGCTGATGTTCCAGTTGCAGTTTTCAGTCTCCACTTGGTCGGCTCGGTGCGTCCAGATGACTTAATGACGTCGGGTCTTAGGATGGTCTTCGTCGCACCCGTATCCAACAACATGGTGTGAGGAATGTCATCAATGGTGACATCCACGAAGACACTGCTGGTTAACTGCCGTAGGAATATTACTTGGTTGGCTTTCGTCTTTGGGGGCCTTTGAATACGGGTCGACGTTTGCCCCTCTGCACCGACCCGGCTTAGTTTAACTGTGACTTCCTTGGATCCTGTCTGGGCTTTGGACATCGCCTGCGAACATGTCCTTCCTCCTGGCAATTCCAACAAACCAGCGGCCTCTTCTGCTTGAAGACCTGTTCCACAATGCGGCGAACATCCTCGGCGGTGGCATACTCCCTGGCTCGCTCCTTTATAGTAGATCCCACCTTGGCGTTAGCGGATTCTTCCTCTTCTTCCTCTTGGAAGTCCATAGCCGCTCGCACCTTGACATGCCCTCTTGAGACTCGTCTCGCTGCTTCAAATTCCAAGGCATAAGCTAATGCGTTCTTGGACGTCTTCGGATGGGTCATTCTCAATGCCTGCTGGTTGTCTGGGTCACGGATTCCATCTATGAAGGTCTGCACCGTCAAACATTTGAGGAATTCAACAGGAGCTGTGGGATATGCCAACTGGGCCAGACGCGCAACGTCTGCTTCGAATTCCTGAAGACTTTCTCCGGATTTCTGACAGCGATTCCTCAACTGCGCATGGTATACCTCGGTCAGATGGGCCTGTCCGTAACGCATTTCCATCCTATTCACCAGCTTGTCGAAGTCTTCTTGTTCCTCTGGCGGCATCGTCTGTAGCACATCGATAGCGTCCCCTCTCAAGGCCACAATTAACGAAGTGGCTTTTTCGCTGGCCGTCCATCTGTTCGCCTTTGCTGCTGCTTCGAACTGTTTGAAGTAATTGGGCCAAGAAGACTTTCCATCGAACGTTGGTGGTTTTACTTTCAGTTTAGAATTTTCTGCTGGTCCTTCCATAATTCGGGTTTCATTATTTTCTAGTACTTCTACTGGTGGCTGATCCCCGAACACTCGCAACCCCGCCATGATTTGTTCCAGATTTTTGATTTTGTTATCCTGCTGGAATATTATTTCTTCCACATTTTCTTGCAGGTTTCTTGTTTCTTCCGATATTTTTACCACTAGTTTATCTTCGAGTCCTTTCGTCTGTTCTAGAAATTCACCCTTCAAATTTCCGGACTGTTCTAGAAGTTTCTCGTCGAAATTTCTGGATTGCTCTAGAAATTTCTCGTCTAAGTCTCTAGATTGTTCCAACAATTTATTTTGTAATTTGTCGAAATTTCCAGATTGTTCTAGAAGCTTCTCCTCTAAATTTCTGGATTGTTCTTGAAGCTTCTGTAAATTTCCAGACTGTTCTTGAAACTTCTCGTCCAAATTTCTGGATTGTTCTCGAAGTTCGTCCTTGAAATTTCCAGATTGTTCTCGAAGTTCGTCCTTGAAATTTCCAGATTGTTCTAGAAGCTTTTGCTCTAAATTTCTGGATTGTTCTCGAAGTTCATCTTTCAGGATTTTATTAAAATCGGCGGGACCACACGAAATTTCGAAAAGGAAGGTCTCTGGATCTTCGCCAGCTGTCAACAAATCGGATCGGAGACGCTGTTGAAGTGCGCCTTTCAAACCACAGGTTTCTAATTCTCGTTCTTCCAATTCGGTTTTTAATTCGGCCACTTTTAAGTCTTTCAACAACACTTTTCTCGTAGCCATTGTTTTTTTTTTTCGATACTGTACTTATTTAATAATCTGATTAAATTTAATTTACTTTAAATTGTTTATTTATTTGCACAAACCCCACACCTGACACCACTGTTACGTTTCTAGGGTTTGAGTTTATTTATTTTCACGAATAAAACACTCGATAAAAACTTAACCGTAATTTAATGAAGCTTAAAAACTAATTTATTTATTACAATTTATTTTCACACTAAAATCTAACTTCGACTATCGCTGCTCGAATTCGACTGACTGGTGAGTCAACTCCGGGCCATTTTATATCATTTGCTGGCGTCTGGAAGTCTCTATTCGGGAAGATTCCAGTCTGTTCGATGTGGGCTCCGGCCGATGACACATCGAAGCGGACCGACTTCTTGACGCCTTGCGCTAAGTCAGGTTGGCTCGCCACAATATAGATTAACTTCGCTAGAATGGCATGTTAATTAGCGTTTCGGAGGTAAGCGATTACGTTATGGTAAAATTTCGTTTCTCGTTAATTCAAGGCGAAAAAGTACGCTTTTTTTCTTTCACAGAGCAGGTTTTTCCAGTTAAATTATTAAAAAGGAACCCGACTCGTCGGTAATCCTTACATCAAAGAACGTCTTTTGATAATCCTTTTACTAAAAATAGAAGTCATTACTTTTTTTTTCTTATTTTTACTGTCGATTTAATTATCAAGTAAAGGAAGATTATAATTGTATAAATGCTTAAATTTTATAATCATCTATAAATTTAAGTGTTACGTCATGTCAGATAATCGCCAACGACAACGACCAACAACCAGTTGAATCGATGAGTGCACAACTGTGTTCAGTCCAAATTTACTGTGTTGAGAAAACAACAAATAACTTAACTCTAGATTTTTCTTAAGTGAATTATCGACTTAAAATTATTTCAGATAAGGATATGTAAAGCCTCCTGAAGCCAACAATTACTTAAAATAAAAATGTAGAGAAGTTATTTGATGTTTTCTCAACGCAGTAAATTTGGACTGAACACCATTATGCACTCTTCCCATCGATTCAATTAATTGATTGTTGATACTCGGCGACTAGCGAACTTCTTTGTTTCAAATCTGACGTAGTATTAAATTTTTGTTCTAAAATGTGACCTGTTCTTAAACGTGAAATGTGAGAGAGCAAGCTCGCTGCATAGAGTAATCTAAAAATAAATCAATACTCTTTACCGACTGAAGACTCGTTCTGGTAAAATATGTCCTGAAGTAAACCCATATCTTACGCCGGCAAACACGTAGCAGTAAATCGACTCCGGGGCAAGCAAAACGGGAAAAAAGTTTCACTTAAAATAACAATTTAGTTGAGTGACTTTACCAAAAAAAAAGAAAAAAAAAATTGATAAATATCGAGTTTTGAATAAAGTCGGTGTACACAATACAGGGGGGCCATTGTGTCAGATAATCTATCAACGGTGACCTAAAAAAAAAAACCAATCAATTTCCGGATGACAGTTTTACTAGAAAATACGCCGGTATTAACTGCAAATTACAAAAGAAAATAAACAATGCACGACTGAAATTGATGGAGCTCATTACTGTTCGACAGTCTGCGTTCGACTGATAGTGAAGCTATCTGCAGGACATTCTTTCCATAATAGACGAAGTGCCAACACCATTTATTATTTTATTAGCTTACAAAGAGCTAGCAACTATTACAAACCACAAACTACAATTACATTATTAATTAACATATATAAATTATACAGGGTGTGCCAAGTTAAAAAATAGTGCGCAGCTTTGATGAAAGTTATTATTAAAGTGCATCCAATATCATGCTTTATTCAAATTACCCTGTCAAAATAAATATAAAAAAAAAACTGCAAGTTTGTTCGATACACCCAAAAAGGTAATTCCATCATAAAACGATGATGGCTAAAAATAATCAGTTTTTTTTTTCTTCTGAATATTGCGCATAATTTAAAATGCATTAGTAACCTTTGTTACGTGTCAGAAGTATAACGTATGTATATACATTGTTTTGATCACGGAAATCTGCTATCATGTAACCGATGCAAATCATCCGCCCCGGAAATCGTGTGCAGTTCCTGTTATGTTGGCTAACTTTGGCTTTAACGCTTGCTTTCCGCACTAATTAATGTCATAAGCTTTACTTATTGTTGATCCTTCGGCCTTAATTAACTGAAACGTGTTAGTGTGCTTGGAATTTAATAATCCCAGTTCGAAGCAAGTTCCAGAGACCGCACCGCTCAAGTGTCTTATCCTTGCTTGCAGAACTAGAAACATTATTTAAATTACTGCGATTATGACTGTTACGTGCAGTGCGCGGACGAGGATGAGGACGAGGACGAGGACGAGGAGGTCGGTCATCTATACTGCACAAATTTCCTGCGTATTGTCTGGGAAAGTCGGTTGGATTCACTCCACACTATGTACACAATGAGAAATTATCTGGGTTACTCACGCTAAGTGGCGAAATGGGATTTAGCTCACTCTCTAGATTTATGTGAGGCTGCACAAATGAAAATGTATTTTCTTTTGTATGTCTTACTTTAACGTTCTTTTTTTTCTGTAACGCGGTTAGCACTATCATATTTGTTCCAAAACTACAAGAGCAACTTTTATAATGACATATGCAGCGAACAACCAAAAATTTGGACGATGTAAGTTAAAAGCATTAAGACTAAAGTCTCTTTGCTAATTACACTTATCTACAACCGCTCAGATCGTTACATTTGTTGAATGAAGTAATTATGTAACACGTTCCCAAATGGTTCTCTGAGGAGCGTTGCGGTTTCGCAAAGTGCATGCCAGGCTTGGTTTCCTTAAATTTGCGATGAAAAATGGCCTCGTCTGCTATTTTCACAGTTTGAATATTTAATTAGAAACTCTCAACTGTTTCCTTTGTCTGCATTATAGCCATCCACAGAAAAAAAAATAAGGAAACTTACACCTTATTACATATTACTTTCCAACATTATGTTACGGTGCAAAAATCCGTTCGTTAGGTGTCTTAATTTCGATTAAGTTTAATGTAAAATAAGGCGCGTGCACACTCATTACAGTTTATCAAATAAGGCGAGCGTACACTCATAAAGTAAGGCGTGTATACACCCTTAAGGTGTTTTCTTTCGATACCGATTGCACACTTTGAGTTGAATGAAACCGTTGCATACCGGAGGTATTTCCATTTCTTTTTTAATTTCTAGTCAAAATTAAGTGGCGCTCTCAATTTTTCGCATTCAATCAACTCTCAGCCCGTCAGTTTCATGCTGAAGTTAATTTCTCCAGCACAACATCTTGCTGACACTCAGGTAGATAGCAATTACCAAAGAATTTAACTTTTGTTTGCTAGCATTTCTTGTACAAACTTCAAGGCAATCGAAATTGTTACGGCGAGGGAAGGTCATCTCACGCGCGTGCGTATTAACTACAAAAGAATTAAGTTTAATGATATTGATAATAAAAGTAAAGTAATTGTAATTCTGCTTTGCTCCGTTTCTACTCCTACTGAATTTTAATTCCATAATTAGGACTTTTTTTTAAATCAAGAAACCTGAATTCCCAATTCACTCTTAAAGAGAGTGATTTAAGTCCGAAGCAGCTCCCAATGGGAGTAGAGATCGTCCGACCTACGTTTTGACTTTTGACCCCATGCTTCATGTGAATTCAGCTTTATTTGACCAATGACATTGATTTCTTCAAATTGCCTGAAATCGCCCTTTCTTGAATAGTTTCGTTAATAAAGAGTTAAAGTTAAAGTCCAAGTTACTTCCTGAATTGTATATTGAGCATAGAAAAAGTAAATGTATTCGCGATTATGGCCTTTATTTACTCGAATGATTCGATCCAGTTTGCTTTTCTGCGGTTTGTTCCGCAAACTTCATCCTCTTGAATAACGGTTCCCATAATCAGTAGTAAACGTACCCGAGGATTTCCTTTGAATGTTTCTTTTTTTTTTTTGAAGCAACGTTTTGGGCGATAAAATCTTCCTTTTCTTCTCGTATGGCACATCCGGGTAATCAATGAAGATGTCTTGAGGAAAATGGGGAAAGAATGAAAATGTTCTTAGAAATCCAGAAGCTGTTACGACAAGGGCAATTTGTTACAGATGAAATCTAAAATGCTTGAAGATCTGAAAGCGACTGAAAATATTTTGACTTATTGAAGTCAATAAGAAATCTAGAGGAATTTCATTCAGAAAGCTTCCACAGTTCTTCATTCGACTTTCACAGTTAAATAACTTTCATTTCCATCTAGTTCTCTAGTCTTTTGTAGAGATTCACCTGCGATTTCCTATACAGACATAAAGAGTCTTCAGAAGGACAAATAATCGGCCTAAGAAACGAATTAATTACATTTCAAGACCATCTTTAATCGCCTGTATGAAAAAAAGGAACACCCTCAGAAGATCAAAGGATTGACGAAGGAAAAAAGATCAAACAATTCCGTTGCAGAAGATACCTTCCTTGGCCCTCCTGTGATTTCCTGAATTAAAAAAAAAACGTCGTCTCGTCTATTGAAAGATAGCGGATCAGCCAATTCCGTTCGAGAAGCTACTACTTTCCTTGGCCCCCTGTGATTTCCTGAATGAAGAGAAACGTCCTCGGATAATCAAAAGACTGAGAAAAAACAAGATCAAGCAATCTCATTCCAAAAGTTATTTGCTTAGCCTCCTGCGATTCTTTCAAGGGAATAAAACGTCCTCAGAACTGCTGGAAGACAGAAGGTCAAGCAATACCGCTCCAGCAGCAACCTGTAATTTGTTCAATGAAAAGGAATGTCTTCAGTAGACCAAAGAAGATCAAGCAATTCAGCTGCAGAAGCTAAGAAGAACCAATGGAAGTCAAATTTCTTCGAGTTCTTGGACAAGGTCTAGGAAGGATCGAAAGAAGAGGGCCACAAACGATTAAAGGAGACAGACAAAGGAAACGTGCAAAATTTAGGGATATAAAATAAGTTTGCCAGAAAAAGGGTGAGATGATGAAAGTTTGATTTGATTTGAAATCCAAGAAGCTTTTATTCCGTAGCCACCTGCGATTTCCTGTATGAAATAAGAGTCTTCAGGAGATCAAAGGAAGGGCAAAAGAAAGAAGACCAAGAAATTCCGGCCCTTGAGGAGCTAAGGAGAACTCCGGAAGTCAATGAAGAAAACAGTTGAGTTCTTTCATAAGATCTAGGAAGTGATTGAAATATGCGAAATTTGGGGAAATTAAAAAAAAGTAAGCCAGAAGTAGGGGCAGATAATGAAAGTTGGATGTTTGATGGAACGATCATACTAATAGAGGCACTAAGGTTTGATTGAAGTCTCGCTTTTAACATTCGATTTGCTTTTAATACTAGCAACCCCTGTGTAGTTCCTTTAAGACCTTGCCCTTACTCGAGTGAGTTACTGAAGAACTCTTCAAAAATGTCTTTCTTAATGCATGAGGCTTCAGAAAAATTTGAATGTAGGGATCCCACGTGTAGGATTGAGTTTAGACATTTCTCCTCCTCTCGGGAAATCCCCCATTGAGATTCCAAATTTTCCCAAGATGTAGTCAAAGGATTTTAAAAGAAGAAAGAGGAAGAGCCATGATGATAGAGAAGAGGAAAACAGCTGGAAGCTAAAAGAAAAAGTAAATTTGAGAGAGAAACTCAGGAAGAAAACCAAATTACTAACTCACAACATGGTTTTCATCGTTATCATTCACTCGACGTGTCTCTTAAGTAGTCCTTTGATGCAACTTGTAATTGTCTCTGAGTATATTAATTTTAAAGCTGCTGCAAGTAATTGTAAATACATGAAGGTCATTTATAAATCCTTCATGTATCACAGAGATGTTTATCCATTAGATTTAAACTTCGTTGCACATAGCTGGAAACATATTACCGCAATATTTCTCCTCCTAATCGTTTAATTGCTCCGGCGAGTATTTCTGGGGGAACTGTTTCTTGCGAAACAAAGTTTCAGAGGCGTCGGCTCACTACTCCTCGCAAACTGTCGGGGATAATGCCGCTGCATCGCACTAATTGAGTTTCGAAATGATTCTTCATTTCCCTGCACAAAGTGCAAAAACCAATTATCAGCCCCTCCCCCGCTGATGGAAGGGAATTATTGGCAAAATGGAAAGCCGATGTCATTGATATTACACGAGGGGTTGAAAATAACTTTATTGTGCGTAAGAGACGGGTGTTCACCTAATAGCAAGGGCGGCTAAATTAAAACTCCCGACGAGTAAATCTTTCTCGAAGAAGGTTGCTTATGTCGTCATAAATTTGTTTTGACGGGTACTAGTCAGGATGCATTACACTGGAAATATCACTTTAAGCTTCCAGATAAAAAAAAAGGTAAGAAGAATTCGGAACCCTTTTATATCAGTTTTATTGCCCCTGGGTCAGAAGCGAAAGTTTTGATATGATTTTACTGTCCGTGTTTATTTTAAATTCTTACGTTTCTTCAATCGGTGACACAATAATAAAAGTTGGGTAAATACTTATACTGCCCTGTTAAGCATAGAAATCGCATCTACATTTCGTATATTTGTGCGAGACTTTTTAAGAACTGAAGGAAAAACGCAAAGAAATTTAAAATATTCCAAGGACAACATTACAGAAAGCAAAAAAAACTGCCAAAAATATTTATGAGGGCGTAACGATGGCGGGATCTGTATTTTGCAATTTAGGGGTGGACAGCCTAAAACCCTTTTTACTCTGATTGACAATGGAACTACCTCCCGGTTACTGTTAACCCAATCTACTGTTTTAAACCAACGAGCCACCCCTGGAAGCCGATTTCCTCGTTCGGTGCTTGGTTTGAGAATTACAGCGAAAAATGCGTTCCTAGAAGTTTTCGCACGAAGGTCCGAATAGAGCCGTTGTAGACTAAAGATTGAAGATTGAAGTTACTGATAGTAATTTAATTAACAAAAGAAAAAAAGTGATACTTTTAACAAACGTATTTAAAAAGAGAAGGAAAAAAAAGTACAAAGATTAACAAAAACTACTCTGGAGGTATTTTTACAAAATTTAACTTGACAGTTATTGCAAAAAAAAACTTTAACGCCACAAAAATAATAATGTACCTGAGAGACAAGGGCGGATTTGCTTTCAGTGTAGATAACGCCTGATGTTGTTAACACGGTTAACGGGCAGTTACCGACAGCAGTTTGTCTAAATTCTTCCCTAATATCCTAATTTTATGGAAACATAATGATTTTATAAATGCAACGAAAAAGAAAAATATAAGATAATTTTCGGATCGGTTTAAATGAAAACACAGCACACCGTGAAAAGTATTTTACTCTTCTTCTCGGGTATCAAACTTAAAGAGATTTGCCGATTTAAATTAAGCAGAAATTAAGACTTGACTTCAAAGAAGATTGACCCGCCAACGAGATAAGAGACGAAGAAACTGAGGTCCGTTCAAGTGTTAATGATTTATAAGAACCATGGTCACGTATCAATTCCCACCGCGCCTTTTCAACACTCTTTTCTCCAACAGAGGGCGCTGTAATTCAGATTTGCATTGTTTTTCCGAAGAGCATAATTTCATTGAAAAATTCTCACATTTCTGTCGAATCAGCAATTTTAGCTTCACAGTCTAATGGCGAGCTGGTGGAATCCTTATCTTATCGAATTTCCTATCTGTATAAAATCGATTCTTATTTAGTAATTCGGTCAGAGGTAAAGCATTCAGTTAGATTTGCAACGCCCAGTCACATAAACAATATAGTATGGTCGCGAGCAATAAATTTTGGTCATCATTGATTGTCAAAGATTTGTACTTGACTCGTATTTGATTAAAAGTAAAGAGATTTATAATTTCTTAAAAAATTTATTCATTTTCCTTTTTTGGCAAAATAAAACAAACGTTTTATTTGACAGTGACGACCGAAATTTATTGCTTGCGACAGAACAATAACCCCTTTGTTAAATACCACGTTTCAAACGTAATATGATGTGTAGAATTTCCTGCCAGACCAAGGTTGAGTGTAATTTACGTTTGATACGTGGTATTTAATAAAGGGGTTATTGTACTATGTTGTTTTTGTGAGCTGGCGTCGCAACTCTAAATGAAAACTTTATCACAGACCAGATTACTAAATAATAATCGATTTTGTAGAGATAGGAAATTCGAATCCTTACAAAGGAGAGAGAGAGGAGAAGGTGAGGATCAAGGAGAGAGTACAAAGATAAAATAAGAAATGCAAACAAACACAACACGTGGTGAATTGAAAAATTTCGCTCGGTTTAGAAGGAAGTGGAAGAAGTTTTGGACCTCAACCCTTAACTCCAAACAAGTTGATACTGAAAGGTAACAAGTTGGGTAAATACTTATACTGCCCTGTTAAGCATAGAAATCGCATCTACATTTCGTACATTTGTGAAGTCATAAAGCATGCATGTTTGGCTTATGACGGGTACACGACCTACATGTTCTGGCTTATTAGATTCTGCTTTTAGCAAATCCTAAGTTCAATTTTTAATAAAATACTCAAATTTGGTGGCATCAAAAATTTTGTTAAATGAGGAACACCTCGAAGTAATGATTTTGTCACATACGACTTCTATCCTTAACAGGGTAGTATACTTCTCCCCTCTTTGATAACTTGCTTCAGTTCTCTCCAGTTATCGTCTTCAAATATCTAGTAATTGAGTAATTTAACAAATAGTATACTTATATAGCCTAGCTACATAAAATTGATTTTGGTTGAAATTTAAGTATCACTAATCTAAACTTTCTGTGGTAATTGCAAAACTGTTAAACGCATCTCGTAACAGTGAAATTTAACGAGAGAGCAGACAGCTTTCCTATAATATGCCTTCATAACACATTAGTTCTACTTTATTAATTTTGTCGTATCGGCGCGCTATTTTATAAACGAAATTCAATTTCCTATATTACCCACAAGTACTGTGCAGCAATTGGGTCATCTTCGTAAACAGTTTCAGTAGTGGTTTTACGTTACGGTTCTAAAGTCTCCCGAATAGGCACTTTCGCTTAATAAGCTGGGACCAAATAATGGCCGAGGCGAACTTTGAAAACAAAACTAATATAGTTATTCTGTTTTAAAGTAAATTGTGTTCCTAACTACATTACAAATTTTCTAAAACTTCCATTCTCCGATGAAATTCGAATTCTGTTAACATTATCATATCATTGTCTGAAGAAATAAAAGAATTTAAAACACTGGCAATTAATTCTTATATATTACGATATACTTAGAAATAAACAAATCCCACCGCTGCCACCAAAAATGTAACGGACAGGAATTAGTGACGATAGGCGGCGACAGTAATTGGCAAATAAATTTTTACTCACCAAGACAGTAAGTAAGTAATCACAATTTAATTAATTTGTGTTAAATTTGGATTAAAAATTCAAATTACTAATGAAAAACAAAGAAAAACAAATTAGATAACCGGAGCAAAAAAAAATAACAGCGAAATATAAAAAAATAAAACAAGGAACTACAGAAAGCGTGATTGAAACACGTAAAAGAACTCAAGAGGGCTGAAGCAAAAAAAAATTAGTGAAGCAAGCGATACAAAAAAGGTACGACCATATAAAAACAAAAGGAAGTTGGTAATTTTCAAGTAGAGTGTGAGAAATGAAAAGATCGAAACCAAGAGAAAAAAATTCAATTAAAACGAAAAATTCACAAAAAAAACAAAATCGAACAGGAATGAAATGTAAGAAATAAAATATAGTATAAAACAAGTAAAGAAATCAATGATTTTTCGAAGATAAAAATTGGTTTAAAGAAAAGAAAACTTGAAGAGTAAAAGAAAATAACTGTTTACTCTGTTGGGGAGAATTAAAAATCAGAAAGAGTAAGAGAAAATGGAAATGTTAATGTATTTATAACTGATTTTTTTTCTCGTCAGCGCCTCCTGTGTAAACTTTGTCGAACTTTAATCTTTTAGATAAGTTATGAGAAAGAAAGCACTTTAGAACGACCTGAGAGTACAATTTCTATTTACAACTTGACCTTTTACGAAACAGATTCATGCTTCTGAAAAAGTTTTGCGAACCGTCAGGATAAGGTGAATAAAAATTATATATTTAGCTTATTCTAAAGTGTTGTCTTTTTCATAATTCTATCTACGTTTACCACAAGCAAGAACTGTACCAAAATAGTTTAATTTTCTACGTTTTTAATCTAAAACAACCGAACTCGAGCTAACTTGACCCAACTGAAAAAAATTAAGACTCAAAATGAAATCAAAAAATTACAACTTAAAAAACAATAGAAATGAAGAATGTCAACGTCAACCCAACACAATCTATTGATTTAACGAAAAAAATTTAATAAAATTGAAATAAATAAGTGTACGAAAATTATGCAAAAAATGAAATTTTGTTATTTTTTCTCTATAATGCGAGGTTAGCTCTGTTCTTGAGTTTGTTTTACGTCAACGCCATCTGTGGAAACTTTGTCGAACTTTAATTTTTTACATTTTTGCTAAAAATCAAAACTTACTGAAACTAAGTCAAACCTAAAACAGCTGAACTAATTCTGACTTGACCCAATGAAACTCAAAAAAAATAAAATAAACTCGAAACCAACCCAAAAAAATTAACGCTAAAAAAACAACTCAAATCAAAACCAACCCAACTCAACTTACTAACGACGCACGAACAAATTAAAATTCTAAATATTTAAAAAAGTAAAACCCAAGAAATAAAAATATGAAATCGAAAATTGAAATAAAAAAGATGGAAGCTTAATTAAAAATGAAAAATCAACTAAAATCAATTCCGTCCAACTCAAAGTCAATGCAATTCAAGTCTACCTTGAATATTGAAAAAAGTATAAAAATTAAAGAAAGACAAATGGAAAGCTAAAACATTAAAATTCAAAACCTCAGAGAAGAAAACCCAAGAAGAAAATTAAGGCTCGAAAAATTCAAGTTAAAAAAGTGAAACTCAAAAAAAATAAATTCTAAACTAAACCAAAAAATTAACGCTAAAAAAACTAACCCAAGTCGAGGTCAACTCAATCTTATCCCGCCTACATCTAAGCCAACCAACCAGGAAAAAAAATTAAAATTTTAAATATTTAAAAATAAAAATCAGTAATCAAAAACTGTATTTAAAAAGATTAAAGCTTAACTTAACTAAAAGTGAAAAGTCAACTAAAATCAAGTCCTTCTAACTCAAAGTCAATTCAATTCAAGTCTACCTTGATTTTGAAAAAGAATATATAAAAATCAAGATTTAGAACTCAAAAAATAATTCCTGAGTAAATTTTAACCTGAATTGATAGCTTCCGCCATCTATCTTATTATCTGGTTTTCGACTTGTACTATTAAAAACATATGAAAAAAACTGGAAAACGCTCGCTCTGGGCCCATGTTGATCAAATCACCGAAAAAATTCAAAATCACTATAACCAATCAATAAATCAAAGCAAGTCGTTGATGGAATATATTTTTTTGCAAAATTACTTTCATCTACTTTCAGTTCCCAAAGTTTGTAAAGTTTGAAATTAATGAATCGAAAATTATGTGGCACCATCTATGCGAATATTACCGCAATACATTTTTAGGTTTAAAAATTGGTCATAGGATTTTTTTTAGCAGTTTTAACTTTTCCAGATTTTACTTCTGCTTTAATTTCTCAAAGTTTGTAAACATGCTAACAAATCACCCGGTATTAAAATAAAATAGGAGTAAAATAAAAGTTCTATGGTTCCACCTATGCAAGTATGGTCGGACTAAATTTTTAGGCGCGAAGTTTGATTTTCTGATATTTTTATTTTTTTTTTTTTTATTTATTAGTTGTTTAGGAATCTCTTTAACTGTTTCAGGTTTTACTTCGCTTAAGAAAATAATTAATTAATTAATTAATTAGTTTAGAAATTAATAAAGAACCGTTTTTGAGGCTATCGTAATATCCTCGCTGTTTATTGAGCATCTCGAGATATAATTCTCGAATTCTCTTCATGTTTCTTCACTTCGTTAAGAAAACACGCACTTTCTGCTTGCACAGATCAAAATTACCAATTTTCCATACAAACACTCGAGTATAACTTGATTAAAGCCAAGTTTTATTACAACACAAATAATATACATCGCGAATGGAACCGCGAAATTAAATTACTTTCGAGTCTTGTTACACTTTGCTTTTGTCTTAATCGATTTATGCAAAATATTTAAATTCGAGTCTCAACGAATTTAATTATGTTTATTAATTAACTTTAATAAAGACGACGCCGCCGACGCCGCGACGATATTACGAGCGCAAAACTCAGCGCCGGTAGTAGACTTCAAAGTTTCCATTGCTTCCAATTAAAAGACAAACATGAAGATTGTTAATCCTTTTTTTTTCCTTTGCGAAGAAGAAAAAAATAACAAACGCAAATAAGTAGGTATGTACATAATTTCATGTTAGGATTTTAATTTATTAATGACGGTCGGGGGTGACAGGAAAGGGAACTGTAAGAAAATAACTGCTTGTAAACTGATTTAACATTCCGTTACCTCATACGAAATTTATAAGTAAAGACAAACACCTTGATTAATGGCCGTATCGGAGAGGAGCTTCCAACATGATTGATCGAGTGGGTCAGGACATTAAAGAAGAAAGAACAAAGTCCAAATGCGCGTAAGGATAGAATTACACACGAGGGAATTTACACGGGACAACATTTCAACCACCGACACAAATATTTACTTATAGCCCTTTTTGTTTACCTACACATTATTCTTACTTAATATTTCCGCCGGAGTATCATTTTATTGGTCGCAGGGCTTGAAATTTTCGCCAGTTTCGCAGCGAGGAACGAAAATCGAACGAAAACACCGATGTTTGAGTTTCAGCGAACACTTAGATACTCGTTTGTCAAAACGAATATTTAATAAGGGAAAGCATAAGATTAAATTTAAATTAAAAAGAAATTCTGGAATTTAATTAGTTATTAACAAGAGAGTGAAATGTCTTTCACTTCTGCAAAGGCCTCTTAACGATCAATTCAGGTAATCTAAAGCTCATGCATTACTGATCATAGAACGACCCTTCAAGAAAAAAACTTGCAATATTATATACGTGACATCCATTGTTACATAATAGTATATTTATAAATTATGAGTTAGTGCCTTTTTACTCTGTAGATAAATCTTGTCCTGTTTGTAAGATATTGATTTAAACTCCAGACTTTGTAGTAGGTAATGAAAATACTTTTAAGTTTTGGATCATCTGCTATGATAAATGATCTCGTTTTAAAATGATAGTGCTCATTCATGTTTTAAAGCAAGCGAAAAAAAAAAGATTCACACTGTAAAATCCCTAATAAATCGCGGTACTTGAACGAAGCTAAGAACTCGGTTTTATTGAGAAAGCTCGTTATTGAATGCCTCAGTGATTTTCACCGCTAAGTGCATCTAAAAATGTTTTATCGTGTCAGCATTTCTATTATACTTCCCCAATTTAAATCCGGGAGCAAATAGATGAGCGCGAGAATGGAAAAAAAAAGAACTGAGGAGAGATTTCGCTTACTTGAATAATATGGGATACCTTCGAGGAGGCTGAGTTTTGCGTTGCACTTTCAGATGAACTTTATTGCTTGGGGATTACAAAAACAAAGCGTCCCTTTTTCCCGATCGGGAATATCCGTGTTCGCCTGCCGCTGTATTATTGAACTAATCCTATCCGGGCTTGTGGTTTAATGAAATTAAGACCAAATGAATTGACTCTGCCGTGGATTTAATGACGTTAGTCTTATTTGCTACTAGACTTACACTAATTACAAATAAATTGGAAATTTAATTGAATATCAATATTGAAGTTTCCTGCCGGCTCATTTTTTCAAATTAAAAAGCAAAATTACTACTTTTTTTTTCACACCGAATACAGAGTTGAAAATTTAATTAAAAAATGTTGTCATGCGGGGGAAACACCTACACCTATAATTTGACATGAATCGAAAATTTTAAACAAAGATGGAGTGTTTTCGCTAGACTGGGCCGACAAGTTTAATTACGAGGTGTACACAGTTGCACAATATGCAACAACACAGACACGTAATTACACAATATACACAATAGCTAAAATATCAGTTGCGCGCAGATCGTCACACACAGTTTAATTTCGGGGAATACTTGATTAAAACTTTTCGGGGCGCCGCACCCTGAATAAATGGATTTGGGTCAATTACAAATTGGATCTACCAGAAAAATTCTCTTAAAATCCCGTCGATAGAATCCGAATTTCACATTAAAGCGAAATAGAATTTTTTTTATAATTCTAGTTCATCTATATTTCTTTATTTATCAAGCAGGCCTTGAATAGATCACATTACGTGAATACTTGCTTTCCTTTTACACCAACGGTAAGATAATCTTACCTTACTTCCCTTCCCACACTTAATTATCTAATAAATAATCAAACGTGACTCAAAGTGAAATCTCAACAATTGAAAATAAAGAAAGCTAATAACGGGGTCCGTATTTCGTTCGTATTACAAAACGGTAGAGCGGTAGCGAAGCAAGCGTTGCGTTCGTTTACGTTTTCGTGTAAACCGGCCCTGTAGATATGCCATGTACGTGTCGGTCACTGAATGCATCACCCCCTTGTACTAGAAGACAGCCGATACCAATTAATTACTCAGGGTCGGCATCGAAATATCCCAACGAGAAACGCCCACAGTAAAAACAAGTTCCAGCATAAAGAAAAAAACTAATTAAAAAGAATAAAATAAGCATGCGCACAGAAATCACTGGTCATAGATACCTGATTACTACAATCGTCAGGCTTTGAAGAGCATACATGAATGCCTTGATTTGCGTAGAATGCTTTTTCCGAAAAATCTGTAAGCGTCGAATAAAGAGATGAGTATAAAGTTGACTCGCCGCAATGACAGCCATTCCGGGAACATTATAAAGGAGTTCGCCCATTAGACCTGTCCGTAGTAGGACCGTATCCGGACCGACACAGTCAAAAAAACGTTCTTTCCATATATTTAAATGGAGAAACGCACGGTCTGAAGCCTGTCAGAGCCGATACGAGCGTTTTTTTACTGTATCGGTCCGGATACAGTTACGGTCAGGTCTAATGGGCGAACTCCTTTATGCGTTTAATGGAATTTTAAACCGTAACAACAATCACCTCACCTGGCCTAAACTCATCTCCTTTATAAAAGGAACGCGACAAATGTCGCCTTTGTCACCGTCATCAGTTTAGGTTTATATATTTTTAAAGAATCAAAAATTATTTGACGAACTTTTTATGTGAACCCTTTTTATGCTGGAACATAATCGGAGTCTCACTGGCTCAAATTTTTTTTTTTTGTATTATTTTTAATTATTCCTTTAGGGACACTTACAGAATACGCAAGCGATTTTCTTCCTGTTACTTTCAGCCCACTTAAAAAAAGTCTCCCTATTTATTTATTTTTTTGGTAACACGTCTAAACGGTAGAGCTTGTGAATTCTGTATCTTCTTCTTAGTTTTATTTATAACGTAACACAAATTTCATCATTCTGCTTATGTCCTCGAAGTACTGTCGTAACTTCTTTTAATTTCTTCTTTACACCTTTTTCAGATCTTGCTTGCCACAAAAAACAAAAAAAAAATCTTGCCCCAAATCAGTAGCAATTTTTCGCTTCTACTTTTTCTTGAGACGTCTATAAGAAACCAGTGTTCTGCACAGATTTTTGTTTCATTTTAAATCAGTGGCGTAACGTCAGGGGTACAATTATACGCAGGACGCAACGACCCATGGAGCGCCAAGGACGTCTATCACTAACAGAAATATGAGTTCAGTAAATCGCAACGAAAAGGGCACTTAAAAGAGTTTCCCAAAAAAAAAAAAAACAAACAAAAGTGTTTGTTCTATTTTCAAAATAACATCACTGCCAAAATCGACAGTTAAAGAAAGAAAACAATCGAAACGAATTAATTTTCTTTTGCAAAGCGACCAAGTCTTCGCCGCTTTCGTTGCAAAATCAATAAAAAAAGGTAACGTTGTGTTTAAATGTTTGCTTAACTGCTGTAAAAACAAAAACAAAACAAATGACAATCGAGAGATCATAACGATTCCGCCACCAAAACATTAAATAGAGCAAAAATTTGGATCATATTTTTGTTTTTGAAAATAACGACAATAATGAACGATCCAATGTGCAACTTTTTCCTCCATTAATAGGAAAAAGAAAGTGACCTAATGATTAGGGGAGCGTGGGGGTATGATGAGTGTAACAAGGTTCAGCTGCCTCCGAATAATAGAAATTTTTAGAATGTGAGCCAATAAAAAAAATTACGGTGAAAGGAAATTCCAAAAAACAGAAAGAAAATAAACCCAAAAATAATCTGTTTCACAAAGAATATTGTCACCAAGTGCAGAACACAGTCACAGTCAATTTGTTAATTATTTTTTTTAACTGTTTTCTTCCTACTCCAAGTATTTCCGATTTGATTTGATAAAAAATAAAAAATAAACAATAAATAATAATAGATAATCTGTTAATGTCGTGTCAGGGTTTCAATTTACCATTTCTCTTTTTCTGGCAGTCATCAAATGGTGAGCAAAACGAAAAGTCATTGCCACGCCCTTTTCACAAATTAAAATCTCTTTTGGATGTTAAAAACAGAATGCCTTTTATTCAATAAACGCCCTGTATAACGAGTTTTAGGTCGCGTTTATTCTCGATTGCACAATATTGAGAAATTAGTGTGGAAACGCTTCATGCCTCGCCTATCTCGTCGGCTTTATTGCGTTAAATAAATAGGAGCAGTTTTTTTTTTGTAATCATCACCTTGACGCCCTTAAAATTAATCGGATTCGTAAAACACAATTGGTCTCACGTTATGTGGAGCAACACAGACAATTTTTGCATTCGTTTCAAAATAAAACATCGTAAATTTTTCAATATATCGGCACTTCTCTATGGCTTTAAGTAAATCTTATCATTCGGAGGTTCTATTTTTTAGAAATAACTGCGCCATCTTTCGATCTCTTGCAATCGTCTGAAGGTGCAGGTCATGTTTTTCATCGAAATCGACCAAATTGTTTAATCCACGCGGCTAGAGAGTCAAAAACTTTTCCTTCCCCAACGTTTACTTTTAAAATGACTAGTCTATGAGGAGCAGTTTTTTGGGGGCTGTTATTTCAACGGAGAGATTAAATTGCTTCCACTTTCGACCTTCAACACTATTGGGCTTTCTTTATGTCATCTGACTCGGTTGGTTCCTGTGGATGTCATGGTATTTTTCCAATTCGTTTAAACCATTTCCTTGAAGATTAGAAGGCACGGCTAGTTCTACTTTATTAACTTTTAACGTGCTGGGAGCAAGATTAGTTAGTCGAAAGTTTGTAAAAAAAAATAAAAGGATCTTCTTATGGTCTCACATTGTAATTTAAACGTGAAACAGCGAAATCAAATCAATATTTTCGTAGTATCCAGCCCCTTCATTCAGTATTGAATACCGTTCTATCGTTATTCACCCGCTGGCTTGTATTCATCTGACAATTCATAATCCACGTGTAATTTCGGCGCGGACGTTATTAGCTTTCCATAAATTAAACTGTGTATAATGACGCCCGTATTGTGATTACTACAATTTGCAAGTGAACCTAATGATAATTTCAAGTGCGATACTTTCATCATGACAACAACATTAATAATCAATCGAGCGCTGTGATCGGTCATATTGGATGCTACGGGAGATTGGCATCGATACGAGGACAGTTATTGACAAGTGGAGCTTCTGTTCGTTCAAAATCAAAATGTAATATCTCTTTTATGTTAAAATGAATTGACCGTGTGCATGCGAATATTACATGGTGGATGGCATAAATCCGACACATTGTTTTTTTTTTGTTCAATTTTTTATTTCGAACAAATCGAGTGTGCTGTTTCGATTTTTATTAAATCAGAAACGTCACGACCTATTTGAATTTTCAAATTCTAGTTATGTTTTATTTTTTTGTTTTTATTTTCTTGTTTTAAACGTATGTAGGTACATTCACGTGTGTTTTAGCTTCCGTAGTGGATGTGGTTTGCAAACGTGTGAGCTCTTTAGAGGAGGTTTAGGTATATACCATCCGAGCTTTAAGTGTAAGAATTTAACACGGATTTGCGTTTCCTTTCAAGTGTCTGCACAAAGGCGCAACGTAGGTTACAGCAACCTGTTAGAGACGCTACAAAGAAAGTTTATTTGCAAAATATCAAACAAAATTCAGCGTCTAATAAAGTCTAGAAAATTAACATAAACAATATTGAATTTCGTTCGGCTTTCGCGAGAGCTTCGGCTTTGTGTTTTCTTCTACAAAGACCGACGCGAAATAAGGCGCTGACGGGTTTTCAAGTTCTGATCATAGTAAATTATTAAATTACTTTATGCAGCTTACATTAATGGAAAATGCGGAGGCTGTCTGATGAAACAAAGGTAAATAAGTATCTTCGAAACGAAGTGCGCTATCTAAGGAAGATAACTAAAAAGGAAGATTAAGCAAAAGATTTTTAATTAATAAAAGTAGTTAGAATATTGTGATGTGGTCATACCTGCAATAAAAATTGTGTTTAGGAAGGAGGAAATTAGGTCACTTCTTTGGGTGACCTAATTTCCGCGAGATCATGCAGATGTTCATTTGAGCTTTAGGCGTTGATCCTTGGAAATTCCTAATAGCATAATCCAGCATAATCACGTCGTGCTATGTATGCCAAGTTGTATCAGCCAGAAATTATGGAAATCGCTTTTACATAATTATTTCTTCTGTTACAATATTTGTGCTGGGTACAATCAAATGATTCATCAAGAAAATTACTTATTGCTCTTTGTATTATTGTAAATCTACCAAGTGACTTTGAAACTTGAGCGAATCGAGTTCTTGTGCTTTGGGAATTCTCACCCTTACAAGATCCCGAATAGAAGACGAAACGTGGAAACTGATAAACGTGTTTTGCAACTAACTGCCTTGTGATTTTCGAATGTTTAACCGGAAGGTAAATTACTTTCAGACAGCGCGATTAGTAACCTCGGGTATACATACATAGCGAGCATCGTAAAGTGAAAATTGTTTATCATAAAAGCGTCGTAAAAGTGGCATAAATTGATTTGAAGCGAACACGCCGGTGCTTTACGTCGGCGTACCTAATGATAAATAAATGTTTATATTACGTATAATATAAATGCAATAAACGAATACGATACAAACGTAAAAGTATATAGCAGAGGAGCAAACAGTTTGTTTCTCCATTTCATCGGGATTTCAAAACAAATAGGTTCATATGAGCCAATATCCAGAAGCTCAACAAGCCGGAGGGTGGCGGCGGTCTTCTCGAGCGAACAAACGGTGGTTGTATCCCGGCTACAGCTTACGAGTTTGCGACCGATAGATTTATAGTCCTGGCGGACGCGAACTCGCCGTAATGCCATACCTACATAACAGCGTATACCAACCAGCGCAGACTGAAGTTTTATGTATCTTAAACATAATTTTCAAATGATTTATTATCGAAGTTATCTCTCACACGTTGATTAATTGTCTAGAATTTATTCCGCCGCCGCCGCCCGCAAGCGGATTGTAAATATTTTCAACTTTTCACTTACTTTCGAAATTCACAAACAATTTCATTAAAATTAATTGCGCGCTTCAAATTTCATTCATTTCTTAAAAATCCGACGCCCAACACGTACGGGTGTGTCAACAAATTTAATTACATAACACGTTCGCCAAGCGTCTCTTTCTAAAATTAATTTAACACAGAGATACACGCACATGGATTTCATAGAAAAGCGATTCACACGTTTATTTCAGCTCTTCATTGCTTTAGAAGTCGATGATTCAATGAACAAAGAAGCCTTGCTTTAGTTGTCTCCGCAATTGGGGTATCGCTTACCGGCTCTGTGGAGTGTGCCACGCCATTTTCGGCAAGCAAGTGGTCACAGGCAGATTTTAACGTTGGGTACGAACAGACTTGGTTTTCGCGTTAGTATACACAGAAAAAACTTTGTAAAAAAATTACTACGATTTGTAGTAAAATAAGGAATAGTTACAAATTGCAAAGATTTTTCACGTAATTGTAGTGACTTTCACGGATTTAAAATGTGTATGTAGTAAAATATCCTCCTAAGAAAATTTGCTGTAATTGTAGCTATCCCATATTTTACTACAATTTTCTTTATTGTATACGTAGCAAGGTTTGATTTCAGAGAATTCCAAATAGGAAAAGCCCAGTATTGTTAAAGTTACATTTCTAATAGTATTTACAGATACAAATACTTTTTCCGGAAAATATCTAGATACAAATACAGATACAAAAAAAAGTATCTGCAGTTTATCAAGATACTTGCAAGTGTAAAATTCAATAACCTATGCAGTAGTGGAGGTACGGTATTACTTGCGATCCAAATCGACTTCTTTTGTGAAAATTGACGAAGTTTTCGTATGAATATGTGAATAATACTAAAATCTGTGATAATTTTCACAATTTCTTTCAGCAGTATGTCTTTTTAAATAGAAATTTATCTTTGTAATTAAGTTGTTCAACAAGCTGATAAGAAATTACCTGGTTTTGTATGAAACCAAGTCAAGTCAACGTAAAATATAAAGTTATTAACAGAAATGACTCTACTTCCGTATCAGACAAGTTAAATGTCAAATGAATCTAGGATCCTTAGTTGCAACCTTGTTGTAGCTAAGAGAGCGTTCCCATAATCAAGAAAAGTTGATAAAATCAACAATACAGTCTTTTCCTTTTGATTTTCTCCTTTTGTCAATTATCTTTCCCAATTTTTAAAATAATTCTCAAGTTTCTGAACTATCAAATCGCGTTTTAAATAGAACAGTCATTTGACAAACTGGAAAACATAATTAAATCAAAAGAAAGAGACTGTAAAATCGGAGGTTGCATTTCCGCCAAGGTCTGCTGTTTTTATTGAGGTTCAAAATGTATCTTAGTATCTCAAATGAATAGAGACACTGTATTTGTATCTAGATGCCGATACAGTTACATTTTTTAGTAGTATCTGAGATATGTATCTAGACACTCAAAAAGTATTTAGATATTATATATAGTATACTTAACAACACTGGAAAAGCCCACAAAAAAAAATCTAGTTAGGAAGAATGAAACGAGCATTGCGGACTAACTTGCGCACAGAAGTCGCTGGCCATAGATACCTGATTAATGGAAGTCGGGCTTTGAACGGCATGAGATCAATAAGCGCCATAACGTCGTCTAGCTGCAATCATCTTAGGTTCATCTTGCGTCATAACAAAATTTTAAACCGTAACAAAACTGTTTTTTTCCTGTGTTTAATATCACGGTGGCATCATGGCCATTTTTTTTGGAAATCATTGCTGTTAATGATACAGCGCCGCGTATTTCTGCATAAATACATAGGCGTGCTTACATAAAAATAATTTATACTTAGCGTTTTCGTCTCGCAACATCTAATGCAGAATAAAATCAATATTTAAGCGTAGAATTTATATCATAAGGCAAAACACTGACTGGCAACATCTTTATCATCACTCACGTGCTCTTCTACATCGATGCAAATTCTAAGATAACTTATTATCATATTAACTTGAACTAAATCTGGAAATGCGATGGTTATTGATTATATCATGTATGAGGCGGTGCCTGTCTGGAATACGCAAATCATTCCCCAATCTAAGAATTTTGATTTTTGATAATTTATTTATTATCGCAGTGCAACTAAATCCCACCGAGCGGAAAATAAATGCGCGGAAGTTTTTCATTTCGCTTTCCGTTTATCTACGGGGGGGCGTTTTGTTTATCTTTTAATGGCGCGTAATTAAACGGGGGTCTTAAAAGGCAATATAGACGAACCTAAAGAAAGCGTAAATAAAAATAAGAACCTGGCAAGATTGTTTTGGTATTCCGGCTCGTATTTAATGACATCAATTCCAACAGCTGTAACAGCCTTGATAAGGGTAGGGCAGCGCTAAAGCAACACATTCAGGCTTCAGCTATTTTGCATTTTCAGTCCCAACATCAACATTAAAGTATGTCTCGCAGAAACACCACCCGAAGGCCATTTTGCTTTAATCACTTGTATTAAAGAACGCGACGCAATGTTTATTAAAGGGGCGGATGAGTCTCGTGCACACAAAACGACAAAATATTTTATTTTCCTACATTTTGTGATGAAGTTGCGATTGCATGCAACAGACCTCTGTTTTTGTTTTTCTTCCACACCCTTTCAATTTTCACAAATGTTGTTTACTGCGTCGTCTATTGGTATAATTTTATTAAATTCCAGTTAAAGTTATGGCATATACTAGACAGATATACAGATCCCGCCACATTAAATAGGCACACCCATACCGTATGAGTTTCCTATTCGAAACGGTCCGGTCTAGCGAAAATCTCATTTCTTCGTAATCTGATACGTAATTACATTACGTATATACATGTTAGATAATTTTTATTGTTTAATGTATTGGAGACTGTGGCTTGTCTAACAATAAATTTGGATTTGAAATTGTAGTTAGGAGTCAAATCCAAATTTAATGTTAGATAATTGTTTACAATTAATGTAAAGATTTGGGGTATTGGCACGTATTGATGGGATGCAAATAATCTTAGCAAGTTATCCTAGAAATGGCTTTCGTTAAAATTATGTACACTTAATGGAATTATCATGAATATAAAATGAACAGCAAAGAAAAAGAGGACAAACTACCCTAGTGAGAACAAAAATAAGAGAAGTATTGCAATAGGATCGCAGGGCATGTAACATCCCACACGTTAGCATACAAGCGACTACCGCATAACACTGATCTCCCAACTTGCTTAAATTTTTTCATTTTGTATAAAGTCATTAAGGCATGCATTTAGGGACGTAATACAGAAATCATTAACAAATTGATAAACAATTAATTCATGTAACACTTGATTGTTTGATTCTGACGGTCTGCCTCACGTGCCTTGTAATTTAATTAATGATATAATCAGTGCTGTTTGATGAAATACGTAAATTTCATGCAAGCCGAGCGTGCGCTAATAAAAAATTAATATTTGCAATTACCGTTGCATATCCGTTGTTAACAAGTTACATAATGCAAATTTGGTTATTAAAACATTTTGAAATTTACATTAAATGTATTTCATGTACGTTCGAATCGTTTCAATGGATTTATTAACTCGAAAACAAGCATAAATATTTTATTGATATTGTTATTTGTAACGCTAATAACATCAACGGTATACGTACGCGTATGTAGCAGATAAATTCGTTTGATATAAAAAGCGACATTTAATTTTTATTATCCAATATTATCGATTATCGTTGTTTTTAAATTACTAAATATTCCTACAATGTTGCTGTATATGTACAGTCATAGTTTTTAGTAATGTCTCTCCTACAAGTTTTAAATTACGGCCTGATGTCTTTTGACCATTATAATTAAATATTAATTAATTATGACATTGTTTGTTTACCTGTTAGATGGCGATTTAAAGTTTCATTTGGGAGGTATTATTACTGTACGTAATATTCAAGTAGGAAATAATTGTTAAATAGTTTGTGAGTTTATTAAAATTTCTCGTGACATCTCGCGTAAAATAAATAAGTACAAGAACACGGAAACGCAAGCTTTTTTCCTTAATGAAACTGCGCAATACAATGAAAAGTAATTTAAGTTAAAATTCTATAACAATGTAATAGTGAAGTGGCAGAATGAAATTTCAAACTGTAAAGAAAGAAAGAAACGCTTTTAGCAACACTCTTCATCGCGAACCTCAATCCATTATGTTTTTCTCCACTGGGACGAAGGAACGTGCGCATTGTCATTGATCGCCTATAACCTCTCGCACTCATTGCATTTTACAGAAGGAACGACGCGTACGGATAATTGAAACTGTGCAAAAAGAAAACGTACCCTCTTTCCCTAAAACCAAGGGAGGCCACGATCAAATCAGATTGACATTTAATTACCGAACTATGCACGACAACACCTTTAACGGCGGGGTCCTTGCTGCTTTACCTGGATTGTTAACTGTTACCGAATTAGTAAAGTTGGGTGACAAGAAATGTTAAGCCAAGTTTACCTAACATGTCAGTGACAGTACCTATCAGCAAGACCGTTACAACACAAATTTACTGTTTATGGAAACGTTACTAATTACGAAACATCTACTTTGTATTTGCATTGATCAAACCTGGCGTAGTTACAATTTAATTAACAGTACCATTGTGAAATATTTGAAGTTAAATCTAATTTAATCATTTTCAACCTAAATAATTTAAAAAAATAGAGTCAGATTTACTTAATTGGCTAAAGCTCGGCGATAAATACTAGGCCTAACACAACAAGTACGATTCCCAATTTCATTATTAGATCGAATATTAAACAGACACGTATTAATAAACCCCAGAGAAATAATTCAATGGTGTTTAGTATACTTTTCTGAAACGATAAATAACTTTATGTATAGGTAAGTTTTTATTGACAGATAACTTTTAGTTGAAGTATAAACTGTTTACGTTGCTACGTATATGCATTATCCACGGATAAAGTTTTGAGAAACGATTTTTAGAAGTTATGATGAATTTATCTTGGATTTATCTCTACATAAAGTTATTTATCGTTTCAGAAACAGGGTATAAGTGTTCGCCCTAAAATGATATTATATGCATATGATATATTATGAGTATAAATAGAAGACATAATTTAAATTGAAGTAGATAACAGACAATAATCACATATCGTCATATTAAACGTTTAAATATATTTTATGTCATCTTTTAGATGCATAATATTAAGGGTTTATTTTTAGATTGTTGATCTCGATATCTGATTTGAAGAGAATGAAACATTAGAATTCTTTTTGTAATTTGTGTTGTATTGCAGGGTGAGGTTAATTTTGTATACTAAAAGAAATCTCAAGCTCCCTTTTATTCACAATAGTCAGCCAACAATAAACAGTGAAACGAGTTTAGAAACTAAAAGTATTATGTAGATAAATTAGTTTCGTGAAACGAGCTCGTTCTTCGATAAGACATCTGTCCGATCCCGCGCTCGGTCCACGGAGCTTGTTGTGGTTATAAAACTCCGGGTACTTTGAGGGTCCACCCATCAAACTACTACAAAATCTCCCGAACGACCCTTTAACCTGAGTTTCCACCCCTTCGAACGACACTTTTTTCCGATTCTTCTCTCCACCTCGCTGCGAAACAGAAATATTATAATTGCGTGTTACGAGACCTCCGCCGTCATTCATCCGACGAACGGGAATGATACTGAATGGTCTAACATTTTTATTGAATTTGGAAGTACGTGTTTTCGCGCCTGTCACTCCCTTAGAACCAACACCACACAATTTCTTTCCGTTGACATAAAAGTCTCGCCTGTCGATAGGAGATTGCTTTCAACGGCTTTTCTAATATCATTGTTTTCAATTCCCCGTTCACATGAAATAAATATCAAACAGGAACTTTTCTGTTCTGCGTGTGGCCGTGTTTATGTATCTAATCTCGTTAATAAATTGCATTTATTTTTTTTTTTTTTGGCGAAGGCACCGCATGTGGAAAACTCTGCTTTCGAAATAATATCATGCCACATGCATGTATTTACTGATTCATATCAGGTCCTAGTGCCAACATGAAGAGGTAAAATATGTTCAGCGTCGGGACGCAGTGCTTTATAGCATTTTCAATTCACGCATGCACAAGCTGTGATTTATAGCATTGACTTTAGCATAATAAAATAAAAAAAAAGATAGAGATGTCTACGTAGAAATTTATTTTGGGGTGAAATCCGAACCCGAACGTTCATGAACTTCGAAACAATTTATTACATCAACGAAATTAATATTTTCACATCCTAGCGGATAGGCCACCAATTAAACAAAATATTCTATTCTCATATCATAACATCCAAGTTGCCCAAGAGATATTAAATGGTAGATACCCAGAAAATTTTTCCCATCTCAAAAATATTTAACAATCCAAAATTATGAAAGTTAAAATTAAAAAATTTTCAAATGTAAAATAATAAAGGAGTAAACCGTTAAGGTTCGGAAAATTAAATGTTGCTATTAAATTACTCCTATTACGTATTTAAAACACGAACGAGGTCAGTATAAGAAACGGGCATGAATCATGCAGAGCCCCGGTCGCAATTTCCTGGAACTAAGTTGCATACGACCCGGCGTTAAGACAGAAAGAACGGAGTCGAGCCTCGGAAGTAAATTAGGGGCAATTTTGCCCCTAATTTATGCTCTGAATTAAAGTTTGCAGATGCATCATCTGATATTCCCCACTTGCGTACGAATCTGGAGATAGAAAAGGGCTTAAAAACGCTGGGAACGTACGAAAAGGCATTCTTCCGGGTCCTTTGACTGCAGTTCTCTAATTAGTGTGCCTCGTTGAAGTTTTTTTTTTTTAATAAGTCAGTTTCCCGAGTTTGAAATTAATTTCGTGAATTCACGGGTGTTTTTTTCTTCTTGGAATTCAATTTAATCCTAACCGATTTTTTTTATTAAATTAATTTAAATTCTGTGTTTCAAGAAAGTCAGCTTTTGATGAGTTGAAATGAGTTGAAGAAAAGCTCTTTTCTAACAAAGGCTTTTTCATGTAATGAATATTCGCTCGCCGTCTTTCTCTCTTCTTTTTTTGTTTTCTTTAATGCTTTTATTTATTTATTTTGTTATTTTGAGCTATTTTTGGTTGATTGTAAAATTTTTAGTTCATATTTAAAAATTTCATTCGGTCTTAATTAGAGAGAAAATTGTTCATATTAAAATTAGTTTTTTTTTTTTTTAATGTAAATGTATTGTGAACTAAATTTTAATAAATTTTTGTTTTTAAATTTTCCTAAATTGCATCGTGAGCAAAATTTTATGAATTTTTAATGTATTGTTATATTCCGTGCATTTTTTATTTGGGATATTCTCGCAAATAAGTCCAAGGAGAACAAAAATCAGAAAAAGAAGAAAAACACGAAGCATTTTCGACAATTCTGAAAATACAGGTAAACGCCATTTGAGCAAACGTGGAAAACAAATAGAAAAATCGATTTCTGATTTTTACTAAAACCAGAACGGTACTCACGAAAATCGAAATCCAATTTCATACGGATTTTTTTTTTAAAAAAGGGAATGAAAAGTGGATTTTCCAACCCCCGTCTGCACGCTTTTACAAAATTAATATTTGTTCAAATTTAAACAAAATTGAAAACTGCAAAGATAATTTAATTGAAATGGTCATTATGAACGTGACTAAGTTCAGTGATTAAAAGTAATTGAAAATTCGCAAACCACAAAGATCGAAGTTACCTCGAAGTCAACAGTGAATGTAGTCAACAAAACATGAGGTTACAGGGGGCTGTATTCAGCCCTCGGCCCCGACAGACAACTGAATAAAGTCAATAGACTAGGAAAGTAAACGTCACAGAAGGAGGAGCTGAGTCGTTTACTATCTCTGTCTAATAAATCAAACGTGTGTCGTAAATTACTGTCGCTGTAACGCCGGAGTTAACCTGAACATAACCTAACATTTAAGAATGTTAAGACAACGAAATTAAACAAGATATTACAGTTTTATAAGTTAGGATCTTGTACGTTGTATTGGAAAATCTCATTGCATGCTTTCCCACAGGAATTCTTAATTTTGTTTTGTTAGGTTATGTTTATTAATGGTTTGTTGAACTGCAGCTGAACTAAGGTCAGACAAGCATTTTATACATTTTTTTTTAAATAACAAATAGATTAACTATTACGTACAATAAGCACAACTAAAATAATTTTACTGAAGCTTTTTATCCGAAGTTTTAGTGATAAGCAAAAGTTTACACAACAGCACTCTGTGAAGTGAGTATTTTCAATTTGTTTGGCGTAATCCATGCATTTTTACAGTCTAATAGACTCCGTTTCAAATTTCGCGCCAGCTTCAGGACCGCCCACTTTCCTAATCTATTGACGAAGTAATGCGTTCAGCGGGGCTATGAATTGCCTGGAGCTAAATAAAGCCAATGAGCAGTATGGTGGCATGAGAGCTGTGTAATAAACCTCGTATAAGGTAAACGGAACTTGTCTACAAAAAGAATATGGAAGATTTAATGGTAATTATTTAATGAAAGCATTGGCTCGAGATGAGAAATTATTGTTTCATGAATCCTGCCAAACTACTTTGAATAAGTTTTTTTTTGTTTTTCACGGGCGTCATTAAATCATTATATTATTCTCTCCCCCTCTGGCTTTTCACCTCCTCTCAGACTCCTCGAGTTTCTCTCAGTTTTATAAATATTAGAGCACGTAACCTAGACTTCTCGTAACTATGTTAATTAGCCCGCCGAGCCGTTGTAAAAGCTCAAGCACGACGAACGTACAACTGATAATTAAATGTTTATTTCTGCGAAGCTCGTTCGCTTTGCACGGCGCGGTGCGTCGCGGTTTTCTCGCAGTTTTAAACAAACTTTCGCCGTTATGGGCCGATTTTATTCGGCACCCAACTTTTCGAACGTTTCCATTTCGATAATCTCGAGTGAATTCGCTCGTTTCACTTTTTCGGGCGCTAATCTTCTTATTTATATAAATTAGGCTATTTACAAACGAAATCACATTTTTGAGAACCTCATTTTTAAGTTCTTCTATTTCGTTATATCGAAGAAGTCGTTGCTGCTTGTGTGAAAATTCTTGTTTATACGGCCTAGCCGGAATATGAACGCCCTAGTACTTTAAAGTAAAATCCAACCTTGGTTTCATATCACAGTACTGCCTGCCTTAATTAAGGCAAAAGTTAATGTTATGGGTATAACTGTGTTTAAGTTTTAGGCTTGAACTGAGAAGTACAGTTCTTTTCTAAAAGAATTTTTGTCATAATTAAACCTCCTCAAAGCCTAATGTTCCCTTACAGTCGATTTACATATTCCATTATGCATTGATTTAATAAACCGAGAACAGCTGCTTTAGTTTCGGAATTATTGTCGCGCTTGAAGCCTGAAAGCCGGCTGTCAGGTGTTCTACGTTGCGTCGTTTCTAACGAAACATCTCCGCTAATTGGTTTTTAATTGCGAGAGAGCCGAAGAAAAACGCCCGTGCCGTCTATTATCTGGAAAGATCGGTAATTGGCCGCACGTTTTTTAATTAAATATGCGTCGAAACACACTTTGTATGCGGAGTATTCACTTCAGGTCGTCTGCTGGTGACGCTCGCGAAAGCAGACGGGGCCTGCATTAAAATGCCCCATGTTGCGCCTTTGCGGGAGAAGCGGTATTATAAGAGACATTTCGGAATTCTAATAGAAAACTGTGATCATATTTCACCTGCGGCCGCGTTCAACACTGGAAATTATTTTAATGGGGGGTAATAAAGAGAACTGTTATTTATGAGGCCATTTGT
Source organism: Prosopocoilus inquinatus (assembly GCA_036172665.1). Lineage (NCBI taxonomy): Eukaryota > Metazoa > Arthropoda > Insecta > Coleoptera > Lucanidae > Prosopocoilus > Prosopocoilus inquinatus. Next base: position 5,843,461 of record CM069871.1, on the reverse strand, counting down.
CTTCGCCTGGACAATTTCCAAATTTTTATTTCAATATTTTCATTTACAAAGAGACACAGATAAAATTATTATTTTGATAAACTACTTTATTAATTTTTAATAAAATAACTCGTCCAGGGGAACATTTTCAATTCAAAATTGCTATCTACAATTTATGTCGAAAAAAATTTTTACGCACTGTATATTTACAGGGTGGCCCAACGATGCGTATTTCTTCTGTGACGCTTATGGGAAAAAAAAATTAGGAAAAAAATCTATAAACAATTTTATACTAGACAATACGCGGCAAATTGTAAAATTATTTTGAACTATACAGAGTGATCACAAAAATGGTGGTTCGTGGAAACTTATTTTTTTTTAATGGAACATCCTGTATATTTTTAGATATTTGGATGCACCACAGTAAGCTGATTACAGCGGTATAAAGATATATTGATTTTATTGAATAACTTTCATAAAAGAAATTTTTCTTGAATTTTGCAAAAATTCAGTAAGTTTGAATTTGAATTTCTGATTAATGAGGTAACACAGACTAACGAAAATCTAACACGATATTTTTAGGACTTTGGCCTTTATGAAAATGTGAATAAAATGAAGATATCATTTTGCATTATACTGAGCGATCGATACTTACGAAACATTCGGTATCTCATTTTTTTTTTAATGGAACGGCCTACTTTTTATTTCAGAAATGGATAACACTTAAATGTAGCTTTCTGCTGATATAAGGTTATATACCTTTATTTTTAATAGTTTCATCACTATAAACTTTCTTTTTATAAGTATTTTAATGGTCGGCGTTTTAAACTATGTTGCTACTTTCCTACCTAAATTCAATCATTCGAAGTCATTTTTCGATCATTTGATTCTACTTTCAGAGATCTCTAATTTGAATACCTCCGCGATAGGATTTATTTTACCAAAAATAATTTAAAACAGCCCGTTGAAATACTTGCAAAAAGAAAATTTTTAGTGACGAAATTATTAAAAACAAAGACATATAACCTCATATCAGCAGAAAGCTACATTTAAGTGCTACCTATTTCTGAAATAAAAAGTAGGCCGTTCTATTTAAAAAAAGTAAGATACCAAATGTTTTAATAAGTATCGATCGCTCGGTATAATGCAAAAAGGTATCTTAATTTTGTTCACATTTTCATAAAAACCAAAGTTCCAAAAATATCGTGTCAGATTTTCGTTCGTCTCTGTTATCTCATTAATCAGAAACTCATATTCAAACTGACTGAATTTTTGCAAAATTCTTCAAGGAAAAAAATTATTTTATGAAAGTTATTCAATAAAATCAATACATATATCTACAAGTTACATGTCTCGATGAACCTCTAGGAGTAGTTGATGGTAAATGAACTATTAGTGACCCGCTGTGGGTCGATTAAATAAAATTTGTTATTTTATTTTTAATTTTTTTAATTTTTATTAATTAAATTCATTTCATTTATTCAAAGAAAAAAAAATGTATTGTATTTTATGTAAAAAGAAAATATTGTCCGCGAGCTTCTTTGAAGTATTTTTGCACTAACAAATTGTGTGCGTCGATGAATTTCTAGGGGTAGTTGGGAGTCGATGAACTATTAGTTCAATTTACACTGGTTTATTGATTTCAATTTTGTTAAATATTTTTTCCTTTTAAACAGTTCTCGTTCGAAGGCGATTGATTTTTCAAAATCCTTGAATAGTTCTGAACACTCTATGTATTTAAAGATAATTGATTTTTGTTTTACGCTAATTTATTGTTTTTTCTTCCAAATTTTATGTTTTTTCGTTCTAAACAGTCTTTTGTTTTCAATCACTTGATCAATTTTGAACATTCAATTTGGCTGTTGTTTTCAGGAATAACTTTTAGGGAAAATGTAGAGCGCCATCTTTCATCCAGTTTCGTCCTATTTCGATTGTCACTGAGGTTTCATTTTGTTTTCACTTTTATGATTTATTTTTACCTACAATTTCTGGCTAATATTTTAGTGACAGAGTGAACAGTACCATGACAGCTCAGATTCAAATTAAAGGGCGAATTTTCCGCTAGTACAGAAATAAAGTGAAGGTGTTGTATTCGGATAAAAGATGGCGCTCGTGAAGGCTATTTTACAAAGTCAATTACAATTTTAAAGTGACGAACTGTCAATGCATTAAAAAAAAACTAAGTAAGTCTAAATTTTGCACATTTTTTGTTTATCAGAAATAGAATTGTTAATATCGGACAAGAGATGGCGCTCCAGAAGACTATTTCTATTTTGCTCTAAGTTGAATGCGCCGTTTAGTTTTAAAAATATTTCGTGACACTTCTGATTCAAACTGAATGCGACTTTTTCTCTGCAGAAATTACAGTTAAACAGAAGAGGTTGTTGGTTTTGGGCAAAAGATGACACTCGTGAAGGCAGTTTTACAAAATCAATCACAATTGTCAGTTTTAAAGAGACAAACTGCCAATGCATTTTTTATTTTTGCTGCATTTCTATAGAATTTGTAGTCTTGTTTTAAATAAGTCTAAATTGTAATGTATCATTTGTATTTCTTGTCGGGAATAGAATCGTCAGAACTGTCAATATCGGTCAAGAGATGAGATGGCGCCCTACAAGAAAATTTCTAATTTTCTCCAAACTGAATGCAAACTTTTCGTTTTCTTTTCCTTTTGCAAGTAATATACTGTAGAGAAGCAATTACAAACATTTAGTAGGCTCACTTGTTCGTTGACGTCGCCTTAAATTCGCAGTTTTTTTTTTAGGAGAAAGTAAGAATGTGAGAAGACTATCCATTTCGGACAAGAGATGGCGCTACAACAAGTTACAACTTGGTATCTTGATACTGCCGACAATTGCCCAGGTTACACAACGTTGCACTGTCGAGCATTGCCGAAACCACAGGTTGGTACCATGTAGCCAAGTGAATACCATCGTTGACTGACTAGACTGCAAATTCGATTGGAATGATCCCCTTGGGAGCACATTCTAAGCGGAATTGCAAGTTACAGCATGTTACCTTAGTTGCGTCCAGCCACCACCGACTCTACCAAGCTTTGCCGAAATTACAACCTCTTTTATGCATTTCTTAGAGCCTGTTCAGAGTGCCACTTCTGACGTCATAATGCATAGGGGTGAAAACATTTAAACAAAGAAAAATATTATTTCCTCTTTCACCTAAGGTTTACTATACGTCGTTAGATAGCGCTTTTCGTGATGCCACCTATAGCGGATTTCGACAAGCGAGAACACGTTAATTTGGTGCGGAAGTACTAATGTATATCTGGGGGGGTACCATCGTTGCTAGGTTGCAAATTGGCTTAGAATGGCTCCGTTAGGAGGACTTTCTAATCGGTGTTGCAAGCTACAAGATGGCGTCTTGGTTGTAACTTGCTAATGCAGACTCTAACGAGCGTTGTGGAAATTGCAGCTTCTGCCTATGTCACTATGGAGGTACCATCATCGATAGGTCACAAAGAATGACCCCTTAGAGGATCATCGGAGTTGCAAGTTACAACACGATACATCTTGATACTGACGAGTATTGACAACGTTGAATGCTGGTGCTAAGGACTTTACTGAGCTTAAGGGAGTACAAACGTTGCTAGGTTGCTAATTGGATTAGAATGACCCATTTAGCAGCACATTCTAATCAGACATGTTACTTTAGCTCTGTACAACTAGTACCGCACTCCCTCGTCGTCGCCAAGAAAACACTACTATTGATAAATCAGAAATTTGATTAGAATGGACCTCTTAGACAGTTAGTCGCAAGCCATCTTGATATTCTCGAGTATTGCTGCGAGGTTATACAACATGGTACCGTGCTACTAATTGCTCTACCGAGCTTTGCTGAAATTATAGTTGCTAACTAACAACTCTACCGAGCTTTGCCGAAATTGTAGTTGCTTACTGCGTTACTAAGGTTATACTAGCGTTGTTAAGTCGCTAATCGGGTTAAAATGGTGACATCCTTAGGCCCGGTTTTTCAATCGATTGGTAAAGTGACTATTAGTGTTATCCGATTGTTAGCACAGAAAATGAGTTTATCAAAGTATTGGTAGTCTTAACAATGACATGAATTCCTTTTAACAAGGAGGTAAACTAACAGCCAGTAAATTTGCTTGGTAGCGGTAAACATGTAGAGGGGATACATTAATGTGTACGAGCAACTAACTGTACGACTCTACTTCTTTGGTATTTGATTTATAATTGAAAATGGAAATTTTGTTTAACAAGCACATTACCAAAGGGGTTAAATTTATCCTACTGGTAAGTAACCATCACTTTACCAATCAATTGAAAAACCGGGCCTTAGACACAAAGACATCAAGCTGTTAGTCATGTATCATTCCTAGAAAGGGAGATTAAACAGAGAGTGAAAAGAGGAAGCGTAACAATTTGTGAAGAGGGATGTTTTTTGAAGTTTATGGACCAAACAGTTTTAATGGTTTTAATAGTCCGTCCTCCCTATAACATAGGAAGAGAAATAAAAGTAACAATAAGTGTTGTCTAATACACTACGCATTCGTATTTACGTGATGTAATTCATTTAAATTTATCAAACCTTTACCAATATGTTCTCTCTTCTGCCTTGTTTTCACAACTTTCCAAGTTTAAAGGCAACATTGTTTTTAAACTCTAAATCCCTGTCGGCTATATTTGTCGATGTGAGTTCCCTTTTGTTGGTAAAGTGCGCCGAAATAAAGCGGGCGTGCCACGTTCAAAGTTGCTACATTATACTTGAAATCTGTTTCGCAGTTAAAAAACAAAGTAATTAATTTTTTCGAGGCGAGTCAAGGGCGGAAAATAAAGAGAGAGGGTTCAAGAAAATACGCCGATGGTGAAGTCAAAGGCATGATGACGTGAACTTACCGACAAGTCTCAAAGGCATAAAGGCATCGCGTGGAGATGTTCACGTGTATTTAATGCGATAGCAAAATGTCTGCTTCTTACGTTTTGGAGAGAAGTGACGAACGTCTCTAAACTCGCAAAGCAAATTTCTAACTGGCCTTTGTTTGAAATTAAATTAAATTAAATTAAATATTCATTAATAAAGAGAAGTCTGTTACAAAGATAAACTTATAAAGCAAGTCAGATATATAAAGTGCAGCTTGAAAAGCTTTATGTCCAGTGAGTTTACAGACGGCCTATCCATCAAGTAGACGTGGTTGATTAGTTGGCTGGACGAGGCGGGATGAAGATATCCCATACTAATAGGACTACAGTCGTGAGTTTGACCGCGATAGCACGTAGATTGGCTCAAGGGATTCAGCGGGTTGGATTATAGGATGGAAATTGTAACATATAACACTACCCATGGTTTAGAGAAAGGAAGGAAGCATGTAAAAAGCGCACGAAGTAAAAGGGGGGGCGCAAAAAGGACATTATAAATTTCAATGAATGCCCGGTTTTATCTATATAATTTTGCGGCCCTAAATTGTTTTGTTTCGCGAAAGTTTCCTTTTAGGCACACGTATAATTTAAACCCCACATCTAATTATAACAACGAATATTAAAAGGAGGCGCGCACGCATTCGGAATCCGAATAAAATAATTTTTAATTTAGTCTCTCAATGACGCCCCTCATCATTTCCAGAGGTTTTCCTTCAAAGCACCAACCAAGCCTTATTAATATCGTCATATTTCATCCTCACCCCAAAAAAAGAAAAAAAAAAATTCGTGACTGATATTAAATCTCAAAGAAATTTAGTAGTGAAATTTATTCATTAGGGAGATATTTCTCTCTCGTACAAATTACTTCCAGACTTCAATAACGCGCAAAAAAAAAAAAAAATTTTCATTAATTGAATTCGTTTGGCGCAAGTCAATCGGTAATAAATTTCCCGGTCGCGTCAACAAAACTGTGATAATTAAATTCTTTTATTTCATTTGGTCGAACGTCGCTTGCAGCTGACGTGATCATAGATTGTAAGTTCGGGGCCGCGTTAACAGCAAATGGCCCAAAAGGGGACAATAATTCCTTGCCCGAGGAGCTGACTGTGATACATGACCGAGTACAGAAGCACGGTCCGTCACTTCCTGAAAAGATTCCTAGTAATTGCGTTGAGTTTTCAGACAAACCCCTGAAATATATTTGGGGGGTTGAAGAACCTTAATGGCTTTTACACCATCAACATATTTGTTGAGTTGAAAAGCGTATGCATTTTTTAAATGACAGTTCTTTCGAAATAATACTATCGATTAAAACATAAACTACTTTTTTACTTTTCAGAAGTGAAGTAACAAATAAATCTAAAAGCTCTTTCCTTCCAGTCGTGTACTCAATTATTTTCAGGTCGTATCCACTTCTTTTTAAACGTCCCCGTCTTGATTTTGTGTGAAAATTCTTAATTTATACGGCCTTGCTGGAATTTGGACATCGTGCGCTACAGATTTTTTTTCTTCTTAATTGACTATGAAATAAATCACGTATACCACAGTAACATTCAGTTAAACTCTTACAACTGCTGTCAACCTAATCAAGTCGAATTAATATTAGGCATGACTACTATGTATATCTCTCTCATTCATGGTCAAATCAGAAAAACAAATTCTATAACCCACATATGGCATATTTTATAAATAAGATGCTGCTGTGTTATTTATTTATTTGTTTTGGGGATACGTACATTTTTATTAAGGGCCAAAATACCCCGCAGTAAAAATTTTGTTTCCAATTTATTTTAGAACCTCGAAACCGGAAAAATATGAATTTAAGAATATTTTAATTTTTTCATTTCATCCATTTAGAAAATGCCTAACCTAAGTGCCGGATGGGACCAAGGTGAAGATGGTCAAAGTAGATGCACTGATCCCGTGGCCATCTGAGGGATAATAAAATAAAATAGTTTCATACTAGAATGATGATTTTTAATTTAAATTTTGAGGTTATATTTCACATGTACGAAATTTTTTTCGAAAAATACACGAACGGAGGTCGACAAGAAATCTATCATTATCATTAATTACTCGAACTGAGGTCTAAATACGAAAGAGTTTTGCTCAATGCATGGACGGATATATTTATTTTCTATTTATAATAAATGGCATTTTTAGTAATTTTGTAATTTTTTTGTCGAAAATTCGCATTCATTTTTTGTCAATAATTTCGGTCCTCATATTTTTAAATAAATTTTCGATATTTTTATAATTTTTTTGAGATCTAAAAATAAGGCAAAATTGTGTACCATTTTATTTCACTTCTTCTTCGTCCTATCTACCTAACAGGGAGTTAATTTGACCTTGAATTCCCTTCCAAACGTAGTAATAATTTAATTTTCTATTTGCAATATATCGTATTTTTCGTAATTTTAGAATTCCAGTTCTTATATTGCAAATAAATTTTTAACATTTTTATAATTGTTTTGAGATCTATGCAAAGTGCTCAAATTATGTAACATTTTAAGTTACTTCTTCTCGTCCTGTCTTACTTTTTACTTAACAGGATGGTCATTTGACCTTGAGTTACATTCCAAAAGTTAGCAGCAATTGTTAATGTGATTTTCTATTTGCAACAAATCGTATTTTCCGTAATTTTAGAATTTCTTTGTTGAAAATGTTTTGTCAGTAATTTCGGTCCTTATATTTTAAATAAATTTTCGATATTTTTATAATTTCTTTGAGGTACAAAAATAGTCAAAATTGTGTACCATTTTATTTTACTTTTTCTCGTCCTATCTACTTTACAGGGAGATAGTTTGACCTTGAAGTACCTTCCCAAATATTTATTTTTATACCTATAAAAGAGAGGTTGATATTCTTGACAGTACAGTCTTCCTTGGGCCTTGGTGAAAACAACATCACATGAATTTTTGAATTCTTTAATATTTTAAATATTTTTGACGTTTATTTTTTACTTGTAAAACTTTGATATCTGGTCAGACACAGATACACAAAGATAGCGGTAACATAATGTAGCGGCCGTCACATGACGGTGACTGACGTCAGGTAGCGTTTATGATTGGCGTACATTGACGTAAAGTACTCAAAAAAGCGACGTTGCATTGTATTTGTTTTACATATTTCATAATAGTCCAACTGTATTTGACATTACCAGCATGTTTTGAAAATGAACATTCATCAAAAAAGGATTCCAAAGTTTAAAAAGAAAACATTTTACGTTTTCTTAGGTGACGGTGACGTTCACCGTTTTCTAGCTTTTTATTTAGCACGCTTTTTGTGACGTCAATCACCGCCAGACGGTACTTTACGCTACCGCTACCTTAGGGAACCAAGGCTGAAAAGGCAGTTTTGGATAAAATACGGATACTACCTGGCCAATCACACCGTTGAATGAATTTTGGCATAACCTTGTCTGAGTTTACATTCGAGTTCCAGGATAATTATCGATTTGACGTTAACTGATTAAGAGGCTATAGAACGTTTTCCATCTATTTTATAACACATTGCAGGATCGATTTCTTTAAGATACGGACATCTAGGCATGTATTGTCGTAGCGATCTATCGAAGTTCAAGCTTCCAGAATACACTTGTTTACGGTGACATAGGAATCGAGAATAATTATCTTTTTCGAGTCATCTGGAACAGGGCTATTAACACCTTCTTACACAGAGAAAAGTTGTAGTTAAAATGAAGACAGGAACAATTTCTATAGGAAATATTCGCACAATTGTCGAGCAAGACATTATTCTTGTAGTAAAATTTACTACAACTGTACTAACATTTGCTACAGTTTGTCTGTCTCCATTTTGACTACTATTACTACTGATACTTTTTTTATTATTCTTTTTTCTCGGTGTATCTTGTGGGATCGATTTCTGTAAGATGTGGATATCGGCGTATCGTCGTAGCGGTCTATCATTATCTTCAGAATACACTCACTTTTGTTTGCGGTAACATAGGGATCGAGAATAATTATCTTTACTGCGTCGTCTGCAACTGGACAATTAAAACGCCTACATATTCTGTTCCAATAAGGACGTAACGTGTACATGACGCTTTGTATTGTTTATGTATATATTGTTGGCGTTATTGTGCGAAATAAATTCAATTGGAAATGAATCTGAATTTTATTTACCCGTCCCATAAGCTTATTGGACTGATCATTAAAAATTTGCACAATTACCATTGCAATAAATAATTTAATTTTATCTATTGCGCATTTATGTCAGCGACATCATCAACAATTTCAATTTCAATAAATTCAATTGCAATTTAAATATTTTTATGCCCTAACACAGCATGCACAGAACACAATTAATTAAATCTTTCTTGCTTTCGAGATTCGTTAAAACTATGTACGTAGAATTTATTAATAACTATGTGGAACTTGATTGGATGAAAAGCCCCGTCATTAATAAGCCGTGTTTTCTCCAACATTGTACGTGTTCCTCGTTCGAAATAATGTTGCTCAAAGTGCTTTCTCCCCGTTCCAGATAGATTGGATTAGCAAAGACAAAAGAGAATGATAAATTGCAACAGATATTGAGAAGTTCTTGCTCCGTGATTGATAAGGTCTGTCTGGACAGGCGAACGGCTCGGCGGCGCAAAGAAAATGTAAATGCATTTGTAATGACTGTACGTCGGTCGTTCAAAGTTGCACTTCGAATTTCCAAGTGCACTTTCCCAGTCCTTAAAATAATTCGCTTATTACGCATCGGTAAACACTAGCAAAAAAAAATCGCTTGCTAAGTGCGGACATTGTTTTCCGCCCGAATAAATTTTCCTCCGTGTATTTATTAAAATCGACAGGGCAGAATATAGTTAAGAAAACGAATATAAAACGAAAAATTAGAAATATTCATCATTTGGCTCACGTCTGAGACAGAAAAAGTCCTCCACATTACGCAACTTGACCTTTGAAGCGCGTTACTTTTAAATTATTAAATGTTTCCTTCGTTTTAAAATGTGCTCGTCTGTAGGAAGATTCAATCTAGAACTACGTAGGTAGCAGCAACCGAATCGCTTTTCTACGAGGGGGAAAAGCGCTACCTATGAACTTTAATGGAAAACAAATATTTAATAAACTGTTATTGTTAGTGTTAGTTACACAGAAACGAAATAGAACCATCGCATCGATGTACATAGATACGTAAATAATACAGAAATCTATGCACCCACGTACCGTATCGTATGTAAACCAGAAAAGAAAAGGAAACGGTTTTCGCCAATATAAAACCCTATAGGATGAACAATAAAGGCTCCAAGTATTCGATAATTTAAATTCTTTACACCCTGAACGATTTGAGCTTTTCAAAAAGCGTAAAGCGTAGGCAGTAAAATAAATTACACTTTAGTAATATGCGCGATGTGCTGATTTCGTTCTGTACGCCGGCCGGGGGTTTTATTTGTAAAAGGATTTTATTTTGATAGAATTCAATCAAATCGTTTCCTCGTGTTATTTCTGACAATAAATGAAATGATGTAGGTACTATTTTCATTCGTGTTGTACTCAAAATAGTAACGTGAAATCTCGCCAATAAATAAAATAAAATGTAAAACACGTTTTAAGCAAGAAGGAGTTTAGTTTTCATTTTGGCGTACAACAAATCGTTTTTCTTTTTTTGTTTTATGATTATCCACTTTTACTTGTCTCTGTTCTTTAGTTTCCATATATTTTTTTATCACCACAGATTTAAATTAACAATTTTCATAATTATTCTGCTTTTTCCTTAATCATTTCTTTTTGTTCGCCTTAAAAAAAAAAAAATATTTTGTCATTGCGTTTCTTGTTACTTTTCCATCACCATTCTTTTTTTTTTCACTATTCATTGCATTCCTTCAATCTTGCTTTTATTTCTAGTATCTCTCCTTTGTCTTAAACTGCTTCGCTCTCTTTTCACTCCACCCGTTTTTGACTTCTGTCTTTATTTTTGTATTTTTCCCCTGTTTTTTCTTTCTTCAGTGATTGTTTTCATGCTTTTTTTCTTTGTTATTATTTGCTGTTTGATTAAGTTCAATGTATTTGATATTACTGGAATAAACTTCATACTCGACAGTTACGTTAACTCCACAGCTGAAGTCTTGTCTTTTTTTATTAGAAAGATTTAAAATTCTTAAACTGAATTTAATATTTTTTTAATTCAATTTCTCTGCCAAGAAAAAACGAAAGTCCAAGAACTTCGATTTTTTTTCGTTTAAAAGAGAGCGATGTAAATTGATCTATTCAATTTCGTTTAAAAAAAAAACAATGTAAATTGATCTAATCAATTAATCAGAAAAAGTCGACTTTTCGTCCTTTCAAAATCTAGGGAAAAACGAAAAACAACAGGGTGTAGAACAAAAGAATTTAGAACATTTTTTTGCATTAAAAAAAACAGTTTTGTTTCCTTCCCTTTTGTTCTTTCTTAAAAAAAAAATTTAAGGATCTTTCATTACTTTCTTCATTCTTCAAAAATCATTAATGATTATTGATCCTAATATTATTGTTTTCTTACATTTCTGTTTGTAGGTTGTATTTAAAATTAATAGAAAAGCGGAGAATTGCTACAATTATTTTATTTATTTTTATTTTTATATTGAGACTCCGCTTTTCAATTATATTTTTGTTTTATGATTATTGATCCTCTTTAGATGTGACGTAACTGTTAGCTGAATTAAAAGAGTTAAAGTTTTTTTTTTATTCTCTGATCTAAAGTTGTTCAAATTGCAATCTTTTGTTCTTTTGTTTTCTTTTTCTTCTTCTTTTTTCCAAAAGGATTTCTGTTTCTCCTTCATCATTTAATTTTTTTTTAATTCTCTGACCTGAAGTCGTTAAACCAATCTTTAGTTTTTTTCTTCTTCTTTTCAGATGAATTTCTATTTCTTCTTTCTTCGCAACTGAATATAATTTTTTACTTTGAATTGTGTGTACTATTGTAGCCTGTGGTGCTAATGCTTAAAAATAGGAGTATTTGGTTTTCTTTTCTTCTTTTTTTCTCTCCCGTCGTTTTTTGTTGATTTTTTTCTTATATTTTCGCCGTTATTTTTGTTCTTTTGACGTCGTTCCTTCCTGTCGTTGTTTGTTTTTCTTGTGATTTATTTTTGTTTATCACTATACAGTGCGCGGACGTCTGCTAAGGTCATGCGCATGCTTCGTACTGTGACGTAAAACGGAATGACTTATAGGATACGGTTACATACGGTTCTGAATATAAGCTAAATGTGTTTGCCAAATCTTCTAATCGCTCATAAATTTTGGGAAGCGGTTCTCTTGTTTTGGCAATGAAACTTTAATTCTTGCCACTGGTTACTATATTATACTTGCTTCATTTAAAAGATGATTAAGGTCAAGGATTGCTAATCACTGCGATGAAATTTTTTATTTCAACATGATTTTTTATTGTAAACATTTTTCTCACTTTTCCAGCATGATCAGTTGGTATTTTCTTAACTTTTTTATATGCATTTCATTGAATTAACATTTTTTAATATCAATTGATGATAAACAGAACAAACCAACATTAAGTATCATCAAAACGTTTTATCATTTGAATAAATTCCTTAATGTGTCGTTTAAAATCGTTTTTCTAAAGGAGTGCGCGAGAGATTATAAAATAACCAAGTTTAACGATCTGAATTCCTCCGAAGTGCTTTCGAAGTCACACAAAATTTTATTACAGTTCGAAAACTAAGTCGGGCGAACATATTTCACACTCCCAGAACAAACATTTCATATTTGTTTATCGCACGCATCAAATGAAAATAAGACTTTGATCTGTGTACAAACTCTGCGCGAAAATGCGAGAATCGAGTTCGGGCCCAAGTCGCAGCGGCAATCAGGAGAGGCATTCGGGATATTTGCTTAAAAATGTTCGCCGGAACGAATGAATTACAAAAACCGAATCGAAATTCCGGACGGACGGACGGACAGGTGCGGAAAAACGGCGTTGTTTTCCAGGTTAAACATAGAATTCACCACCGAATGATCTAAATATCTGCTGCTTGCGGAGGCGTGAAATTACATTTGACAATTGCTTTCAGGCGGTGTATACTGGCTTGCCAGAGGTCGCCGGTGCAAGGGTTTCTGTTCTTGTTCTACTTCGAATACGATTAAGGCGATATGACTCGCTTGAGACGGCGCGAGATATCTTACCATGTAGATATGGGTGCCCTGGGAAACTCGCAGAATGAATTTGAATGTCATTTCGATTCTTTTCAGTTTTCCTTCCTACGTTGTAGCAGTGCAAGCAAGGGTCACACGTTCTGTTCTGTTGCGTGAAACGCATATAATACGAGATGCAACAGATGTCTTCTCTTGTTTTCCTCCGAACGTTTACAAATATATTCTAATATTATACATATACAGAGATACAAGAGTTTACGAAATTTTATCCTATTTTATATACAGGATATCCTAGTCAAATCATACATACCTACAGAATTGACAAAAGTTTAACTCAACATCCAGCACTGAATAACGCATACGTCACGGAACGCACTATAAAAATAGAATCACGCCCACGTGTGTTGAAGAATATCCGGGGTGCCTACCAAGCACGAGTCGAAGAAACGCCTACGTTCAAAAAGCAACCGGCCAATACTGTATGTATAACGACTTTTTAAAATTTTCACGTTTGCTGATTTTCTACTCTCTTTCCAGATATTAATTAAACACGTTGAACGTACAAAAAAAAATATTTTGAAACAATTATTATTAATTTTCACTAATCATTACCGCGAATCTAATTTGTTCCATTGTATTATATTCAGCATACATCAGAGGGAATCCCAAAACAAAGCAAATCCAGAATGGATTTGATTACTCAAGTCTCTCCGCACCGCCATAATTGGCACATACTAACAGCACTTGCCTTGACAATAGCGCAATGATTAATTAATTTCCGAATTAAAAATAATCAATCACAGACGAAAAGAAAAACCTGGGCATGTTTTGTTTTTATCTGAAACACGAATACTAGAGTTCGCAAAGTATTTTAATATTATTCCGATCGGAAACTTTTGAGAAGGAAGGTAGGTAGGAAGTGTACAAAAGCAAGCCGGAAATATAAAATGCTCGTCGAAGTTCTTATTTATACGAAGAGAATTTCCCTCTCCATCTCTCTCTCTCTTATAAAGCGAAGAACGAATAATCTGAAACAATGTTTATAAAATTGAAAATGCTTAAGTAAAGTAAACAAATGAAGTTCGGCAGAAGAGGAAGACGAACGACGAGCACAATAAGAAAGAAACTTTGATCTTGAAAGGTATGGTAAAACTGTGTATAAGTTACAAAATCCGCTGCTCAAACTACCGCTTTAAAATAAGTTCAACATACAATGGAATTCAATTAAACAAGCAACTCTGTCGAACATCACCGCGCTGTAAAGTTCCGGAATAATTCCCCGTGTAATGTTAGATTCGAATTCCTGGAGGACGGTTCCCTCAGGCTTATGTCTCCGGCAGAATTCCTCCTGCTACCATACTCGGATCAAATCTCTTCTACACACTGATTCAATTACTCCGGCTAAATTATTTATAATTCGGAACAAAAACAATAGACGCAACGGATACAAATGCGTAGTAATCCATAAAGATAAATCTAATTAGTGCGTGCTCTTGACATGCTTCTTTTACAAATTACATTACGATACTCCGTACAAAGGATGATGATAAATTAACCGGCAAATGTATAAATCGCTTTTTGTGCTAATAGAGCAGAACAAGGATTTCTATTGTAATAATCAACCGAAGCTAATTGCCTTCTCCTCAATCATCAACGCACGCAACATTAATTACTTAACTTGGTATAAAAGACGCTTCAATTTTTCTGCCATCATAGACGATTTCCATTTTCCGCAGACTGGAAATCATTTTTTTATAAACGAGGGGGAGCAATTTTTTAAAAGAGCGCTTCGGCAAATATATGGCGCGCACTATAATATGGTACATTAATAAAATTTTGTATTTCGAATTGGAAACGTTCCTGGCGGAAGGGAAATGTTCGAATAAAATATTTTATGTTTGACGTACTATTTACATCGACGTATTCAATGGGTTTATTGTGTGTCATATAAAGTTTTATTCGCAGGAATTCCGCGTCACAAATGAATTTATGGATTTCTCCGGCAACCATTTTTATTTTAAATAAAATGTCCCCTGTAGGTAATACTTCATTTATAACGTAAGATACTTTCTCCACATCGCGAAAAGAAATGGCATAAGAAATAGACAAAATTATGAAAGAGATAAGAGACAGCCTGTACATTAAAATTATGATTAAATATATGTATAATTAAATTGAAATCTTGAGGTGCCTTAAGTCACTAAAAATGTATGTATAATTATTTTTTGTATGGACCTATGAAAAATTTAATAGTAAATCGACGTTTCGCTGCGTTTTTGACAGCTTCTTCAGGAAAATTATAAAAGAGTCCGTACAAAAATAATTATGTATTTTATTATCATTTTCATCGGATAATTGTCAAGATAGTGCTTCAATTTTATCCAAAGTTCCGCTGTACAAAATAAATCTAATTTTTTTAAAACTCTATAGATCAGGCTGAGAGTGAACAGAGCAAAGCTAACACAAAGCTGACTCTCTCTAAGCGTTTCCGAAATATAATTTCATTGAGACGTAAAGTGTCACTAAGAGGCACCTTTTGATCCTCTTAAACAATTTAAAGAGGATGAGCGTATAGCTTCACTCTATAGCAGTAGTTTCAGGCACGATAAAGCTAACAATAAACATGATAACAGGCTATATGAACCGTTTCCGATTTCTACGATGTGAAATCTTGCATGCAAGATTATTTTTATTGAAACAAAAAGGCAAAGCTAACAAGAAATTAACTTTTTCTAAGCGTTCCAAAAATAGTATGTAATTATTGTTGAGACGTAAAGGTTATAAAAGGGGACTGCATAATTTTTTCATCGAGGTAAACAAGTTCAAAAAGGTGTGGTTATAGCTTCACTCTATAGATTTGAGCTCCATGAAGCTAACAATAACATTCGTTGCCAATTCCTGTGACATCAAATCTTTGCGTGCCAAAACTTTTTTTATTGAAGTAAGCAAGTCTGTATAGTTCAGAGCTCCATAGACTTTAAGATGGCAAAGCCAACGGGAGTTAACTTTTTCTACGTGTTCCCGAAATGTGGTTGCTTCTAAGACGTAAAGTCCATATAATGAGATTGCCTAAATTTTAAATCAGGGTGAACAAACTCAAAAAGGTATAGCTTCATTCTATAGCTCTCGGCACCATAAAGCTGATGATAAATATCAAAACACTCGTTGCCAATATCTGCGGCATGAAATTCTTGCACGTAAAGATTTTTTTATTGGAGTAAGCAAGCTTAGAAATTTCCGAACTCTGTAGATTTCGAAATGGCAAAGCTAATAGATCTAAATCTAAATCCTCCCGAAATACAATTGTTTTTGAAACGTAAAGTCTGTACGAGGGCCCTGTATGAATTTTTCATTGGGGTAAGCAAGTTCGGAAAGGCCAGAGTATAGCTTCACTCTATGTATACATTTGGGCACCATGAAGCTAACAATAAACGTGGTGACACTTGTTGCAAGTTCGTGCCACATGAAAACTTTGCATGTCAAGCTCTTTTTTATTGAAGTAAATAATTTTGGAAAGCTCAGAGTTCTATAGACTTCGAAGTGGCAAAGCTAACTTTCTCTAAGCCTTCCCGAAATATAATTGTTCTTGAGATATAAAGTCCCTGCAATGGGACTGCATAGGTTTTGCGTCGGAGGGAACAAGTTTAAGAAGGTCTGAGTATAGCTTCATTCTATAGATCTGGGCAGCCTTCATGTGATAGCACTCGTTTCTAATTCATGCGACGAAATGTTTGCGTGTCAAGATTTTTTGATCGAGGTAAACAAATTTGCAATGCTCAGAGCTCTATAGACTTCGAAATGGCATAGCTTTCACTCTATGTATAGATCTGGGCACCATGAAGCTAACAATAAACGTGGTGACACTTGTGGCAAGTTCGTGCGACATGAAAACTTTGCATGTCAAGGTCTTTTTTATTGAAGTAAATAATTTTGGAAAGCTCAGCGTTCTACAGACTTTGAAGTGACAAAGCTAACTTTCTCTAAGCCTTCCCAAAATATAATTGTTCTTGAGATGTAAAGTCCCTGCAATGGGACTGCATAGGTTTTGCGTCGGAGGGAACAAGTTTGAGAAGGTCTGAGTATAGCTTCATTCTATAGATCTGTAACAATAAAGTGATAGCACTCGTTTCCAATTCCTGCGACGAAATCTTTGCGTGTCAAGATTTTTTGATTGAGGTAAACAAATTTGGAATGCTCAGAGCTCTATAGACTTCGAAATGGCATAGCTTTCTCTAAGCGTTCTCGAAATATATTTTTTTGAGACGCAAATCTATACAGTGGGGTTGCAATTTTTTTTTAAATCGAGGTAAACAAATTCGAAAAGAGCAGGTTATAGCTTCACTCTGTAGATCTGGGCGTGGTGAAGCTAAGAGTAGCCATAATAAGTACCCACAACTGTTACTAATTTTGTGCTGATCTTTGCCTGTCCAGATATTTTGAAATGCTGTTGTAAGTTTCGAATGAAATTTGACTTACTGTGTGGCCAAAACTTTTCGACGATAGTGTACCTGGATTTACAAGGAAATACAGGTGTACTTTAAATTCAATAAATTATTTATTGCCCACACGGTCATTTGATGTTGTTGCTGTTATCCGAGCACTGCTAGATTAAGTAATGTGGTAAATAAAGGATAAATGCTTCCCAAATTACACAACGGAGACTAGAACTCGTTACGTGTTAGATAGTAAGATAGAGCATAGCCCCCTGGTGGCTATTTTAGCTGTACGTTTTTAGATCGACTTAGAACGTTTCTACTGATACTGCCTCAATATCATTTGTTTTGCGCGAAATATTTCCCCCGTTTGTTTTATTTTTGTTTTTATCGGTACGTTTGAATTTATTTTTAGTTTCGATAAATTTGTAATCAATCACATAGTAAAAGAATTTAAAATTCGGATTTAGTAATTCACCCTTAATTACCTAGCCACGCTTCCTTCCTGACATGTATTAACACTTCAAACCCCATGGGCCTGGGTATAACACAATTATGTTTCGGATCGGAAGCACGTCGAAAGCTGTGATGGGGGGGAGGGTTCGTTGTGGACGCGGGACACCCCGAAATAAATTATATTCCGTAAATCTTAATAGCTGTACTTTGAAATCAACTTAAAGCTTGTTTATCACGTTATTTGTTACGGAAATGCTGGCATTCAGCCAGAATGTTGTGCTGATCCGTTGCATTTTATCATGTGAACAATACAAGCGGTCGTGGGAGGCCCCGTGAAATATTAGGGCCATAAGAATCTCTGGTTGCTCTTATTCTTCGGCGACGTTAAGTGCTTATTGTGCATTAAATTATTATAATTTGTAAGCCGCTAATTTCCCCAAGGCTCATGGAGCTTGATGGAGTTTATCAACGAGCTGTTTTTGGGACATTTATTACATTACCTTTCAACAGCGAGAAAACGGCTTTTATTTAACAATACGTACAATTATTAAAAATATTACTACTTACCAATTAACCTAATGAAAATTTTCAATGCGGTAGTTACACATCTACACTTGAGAAACTTCATAATATTTGTCAGAAATTAGTTAGTAATGACGTACCTAATACTAACGTGACGCCTTTAATTATATTACGGATGCCTATCTGGAATGTTGTGCACAGAGAATTTGTAACTAACTTTTAATTGGATGCCGTTGTTTTAACTCAGCCGGGTATTAGAGAACCAAATAAAACAAATATCTGCATTTGGTTGCAGTTTAAAAACTTCGTGCAGAGAAACGCAAACAACAACAGTTTGTAATTTGAACATTGCTAATTACGTGAGTGATAACCAGTTCCGAGAATCGGCAAAACAAAAAGTTTCAACTAATTATGTACTAAATAAAATTGGCTGGCTCTATCAAATATAACAAGAAAACTATGCACGACATGGAGATACATGCATATGTCGGATTTATCAAGTTTGGTAAGTATAATTTACCAGAACTGAAGACGCAAATTTTCAAGAACACAATTCTCCGCATGCAAACTTGCCTTCATTGGACAACTGTTATAAATTGTCCTTATTGCAAGGAAGGACTGCGAAACTTAAGCAATAAATCATGCGGTATAATGGGTGTGTAATTTAATTACAATTAGATACACAACTTGCGTCGACTTTGAGAAGTTCCTTAGGATATGAATTTAACCATATAATTCTGAGTGAAATGCTCCTCCCTTCCTTGCGAAGTCACAATTGTTAGCTACTGAGACTATGAATGAGACGTATGAAGTGCAAAGCAAAGATGCGAATCCAAGTGTCTGGTTGTGCGATATACGTATTCTCTTCCATTATGACAACTTACTTGGCGTAATATGCATTCATTAATGTTTCAAGAGTAATCAAGAACTGTACCACAAGAAACCCCAAATTCAGTACACACATGGCGATGTTTATAATAACTGCCCAATCCATGAGAGAATCAAAATTGGACAATCTTACAAAAAGGAACCATTTCCTTAATTACTATATTAGCCCTAAATTAGTTTGCTTAAACAAATAAATTGTTGTCCCCACTTCTATTTTGATATTTAACGATCGTAACATCTCTTCTTCCTGATTGTCATATTGTGTAGGAGTATAGAGAAACACGTTTGTAGTTCTCGCTTTTCCTCATTTAGTCGTAGTAATAGAGTGGTTTTTGTGTGCAGATCTTATATAAAAGACTTTCTCCTTCTTTTGAGAAAACAGGCTGATAAGTCGACGTTATTTAATAATTCGCAGAATAACGTTTTTTGATTCTCTTGACAAGGAAATGTTTCACATCAAATGTTCTTGAATAAGATTTACTAAAGAATAGAGACCGATATATATCATGATTTAATTTTCAAGAATGCAATGATAGAACTGACTCCCTACCGAATTTGGAATGATGCTACGTGAGGCCATCAATGGTTTTTCTTCAGACCTCAAAACAGATACCATTTTTTGTTTCATTATAAATAACAGTATTTAGATGGGATCGATAAAACGAATGGATTTTAGTTCGGAATGTATGGAGCTATAAATATTTTCCTTTGAAAGACCAGAGAGGAAAGAATTTTTGGCTTGTTTCTTAAAGGTCAAGGAGCGAGAAGAAATTCTTTCTTCTTTTACCCTATTGTATCAACGTAAGTCAATTTGTGCTTAAAGATGAAAAACCATCACTGTTGTCCACCATCACTTTCTTCCAAGCATTTAGGCAAACTTTCCTCCATATTTTCATCGGTCTCTTCTTACCAACTTCATGTACCTAATTCTTATTTAGAAAAACTGGCCAAACCATGTTTCAAGCTGTCCTTCACTCAATCATTTTGATCAACACTCAAGATGCAAAAGTCAATTATGAATCTAAATGTAAATTATCCTAAGACATTTTCATGGTTTTAAAGGGTCAGTTTTTGTCTAACTCATCTAGAAATAGGCGTTCTCCTTTAAAAGTGTCAAATTTGGCCGACCCTGTACAGTCGCAGTCAAGCGAATCGAGACCTATTGACAGTTCTGTAACCCTTATTACCATCGTTAACAAGGGCACGGTTAGCTTGAAACAGTCTCGATTAGGATGATCGCGACTGTACAAAATTCATTATCTTTTTCGAAATAATAAGTTGAACTTAATAATGCTGACACTATTGACAGGCGCGTATGGTGATAAGCTGCTTTTTGTTTCGAAACAGAATTTCACAGATAATTCGATAAACAAAAAACAAATTTTGTGATCATGGCACTAGTAAAAAGAATGAGCTCAGTGTTTTAAAATTCTAAAGAAGTTTCCATATCATGTGATGCATCATTGCATTCAGAAAATAATTCTCTCTTAAAAGAGCCAAAAAAATTGGGCGACACCAATTTAAAATTTTGAGGTTAGGTTAAATTACTGAAAATTTGTAAAAATGAAATTAATTTTCTTAGGGGCCGATAGAAATACTTAAATTACCATGCAAATCAGTCCAAACTGTATCTCCGGATCTTAAGTAACCAAAAAGTTACAGCAAATAAAAGAAAGTAGGAGATTTTGGTTTTTGTTAAATTTTAGAAAAGGTGGCCATGACAGGTAATATTTGAAAATGGATTCTTAATGAGCTCTCAAACCTGCACCTTTTTGCTACTTTAACCCTCTCTCTCTCTCTTAAAATACAAAAGTTACCCACGTTGTACCTACGAAATCCGGGCACACTGTATATCTATAGAACGAAGCATCATTGTGAGCTACAGATTTTTTTTTTCTTAGTTGGCTGTGAAATATATCAAGTATGCCTCAGTAATATTCACTTAACTTCTTACAACTGCTGTCAAACTAACCAAGAAGATAATTGAAATTAACCTCCGCCCTATTTTTATTTTAATTAACCAAGAAGAATTAATATCAGACATGAGTTCTATGTATATCCCTCTCGTCCATGGCCAACTCAGAAAAAATATTCTGCACCACACACAATACAATTTCTTTTTTCACAAAGAGTTTTTGCCTGTTGTGTACTCTAACCTAAAATAATTTTTACAGATACAGGATGCTGGTAGCACCATGCAGCACAATTTTTATTTTTTTTTTTAATGAAAAAATGAAGATTTCGAGCCGAAACCTCTTGATTTCAAACTAGATTATGATGTACCTCCATCACTTGTTGTAAGATTGTTAATAGAATGTCATCCAAACGCAAATCAAGAAAAATTTGTCTTGATTGAGTATTGATTCTAAGACCAATCAGGTCACCATTCAGAAGTGAAACATAGTTACTTAAGATCACTATTGTTCTGCTAGGTACACAAAATTTTAAAAAAATGTGCTGGAATATACTTGAAACGAAAGTACATTAATGTAAGAATAATGTAAACGTTGATTAGAAGAGCGCAGCTTATTGTGTATGCAAGGACTTTACGACAAACACGTTTTAAGCTCGTTTCAACATTCATAAAAGTCCACGTGAAACTGGGTGAAAAGAATGCAAAAGTGCTTCCTACAGGGAAACAGTTTTTATTCAGGGCGCAGTATTATCCCCGGTACTTAATTTTCGCATTAGGGGGCGCTGCCGATGCGAATTAATCCATAAAACTGAATCACCTTTGCCAGGCTATCTAAATCTAACTTTGTCATCCGCGCGACTTTAAGTACCTATACTTAGACACAATGCCTGGGACATGGGATGAATTATTAAGTTCCTTCCTCTCAGCCGTGTAATTGTCTTACACTCCATAATAACCCGCGTATACGACACTAACTGCTCATTCATAATTCAACTTGTGCAAGTGTATTAAGGCAATGAACCTCTCTAATTTGACAATCAAAATTGCTAAATTCGTTCTGGAGTTTCTTATAATCACTCTCGACTGTAATTATCACTGACACAACCAGACACAAATAAATCGAAAAATGTTTTAATTTATTCAAAGAAACTTCCGCACAATGGGACGTGCAAGTCTGACGATAATGGACAAACTTACCTACGCAAAATATGAAAGACCACTTACTTTAGTTTCATCTGAAAGAAAGTTTCCTCTCCATTCTAACTTCACCCAAAAATTTTATTCAAACTACTAAACCGTTCGAATAATTTAATACAATACAATCGATCGAAACGCAATCGCTCTTCTTCTTTTTTTTTTCCCAACTGCGAAACTAAAAATACGCCCTTTTTTCATTTGAACTAATCTGATAATACTGTGCCACTATTACAATTCAGCAATTTTAATTAAAGCGCGCGCGTTAGTTTGTTAGGGTATTCATATTTGAAACCCCACGTTGAAACATGGCCGGCATTAAAATGCAGATGTGCTCCGAAATGGAAATACGTAATGCAATAAAGTGAAAACGTGTATTTTTACATTGGCTGCAATTGGATTAAAATTGTTGAGCTTTTATTAACACGTTACGTAAATGGGAGGCGTATTCATAAGCGGGAATAAATGAAGATGTAAACAGCGATTGTATTTCAAATGCACCTGGCTTTAATTAAGGTATACGAGGGCAAATCAAAATACCATAAGTTATTAATGGGATAGTTGACAAGGAAAAGGAACTGTCGACGAACGTTTCGGTCTTATTGGACCTCATCAGGACAGTACAACCAAGGTCTAAGGAGTTGACAGCTTGGAGATAAACCACTGCAGCATCGATACGTACGTCGACAGTTGGTTTCCCCTGCCAGCTATGCTGTTAATAACTCCCTTGTATCTTCCTGGCGTAAACCCTCAAACAATCCACGCATGTGTAACAAATAATTTTATTAGGAGAGAGGAAAGTTAAGAGAATTGAAAAAAATGGGTAAAATGTTTGGGAATCCCTGAGTCCTTCTCGTAGGTAGTCTTCAGTTGGACATAGTCTTCAATCTTCTTCTTTTTTTAACCTCAATCTGCAGATGATTGTATCTTACACTCACACGACTTTCTGCCACTTCTTCAACTATCATTCTAGAACACCATAAGAAGAGATTTCCTACTCCTGGCCTTCAATACCATTTCTTTCGACTTCATCCAGTCGCCTCCTTTTTTTTTCCTTTCCTTCATATCTCGTATTCTACTTTGTTTTAACTTCAATCATCAGATGAGTATATGTATTTTCCTGGCGTGAGCCTTCAAACAATCCACGCATGTGTAACAAATAATTTTATCAGGAGAGAGGAAAGTTAAGATAATTGAAAAAAATGTGTAAAATGTTTGGGAATCCCTGAGTCCTTCTCCTAGGTAGTCTTCAGTTGGACATAGTCTTCAATCTTCTTCTTTTCTTAACCTCAATCTGCAGAACACTGTATCTTACACTCACACGACTTTCTGCCACTTCTTCAACTGTCGTTCTAGAACACCATAAGAAGAGATTTCCTATTTCGGGCTTTCAATACCATTTCTTTCGACTTCATCCAATCATTTCATTTTTTCTTTCCTTCATATCTCGTATTCTTCTTTGTTTTAACTTCAATCAGCATAGGAGTACATGCATCAGACATACTTTGCGTCACTTCTTCCGCTGACATTGTAGAACACCATAGGAGGAGATTTTCTACTTCTGGTCTCCAATCATATCCAACCGTCTCCTTTTTGGTCATCAGTTTCCTTCGTAACTCGTAACAAAAAATAAGTTAAAATCATTACTATTCGACAGTCTTTTTTCTAAGTGACCTATCCATCTTATTGTGTTCGTTTTTATTTGTATTGTCATGTTTGGTTGTCTGAAGATTCGTCCTAGTTCCTTCCAGTTTGTTTTTCTCCTCCAATTGTATCTTTCTTTTATTCTTCTTCTTGCATGATATTCCAAATCATCTTTTATGACGTTTTTTTTTTTGATTGGTAGAGGGATGAGACTGTCGACCTCATCAAATTTGTGGTGTCATCCTAGTTTTGTAGTTATTTTTATTCCTGCTTTTGGTTCTTTGCGCTTGTCCGCATGCACTTCGTCTTCGTATCGCTTATTTCAATCCCATCCATAATAAGAAGGATAATAGATTTTAAACCTTGTCCTCCAGAAATATATTTTTATTATTTTATTTCAGTTGGCCTTAATTATTATTTAGGTTATTTTAAATCTTAAATATAAAACAGGGCAACTGTTTTCATAATTGAAATTCATCCACCATCGTGCTCTCACTTGTCGCGACGTACATACATATATACATACATATATCTGCGTGTCTTTGAAGTTTCCAGATTCCCAATTTCAGTTCGGTTCGGCTTTTATTTCTCTGTCAAGTCTCGGCTCAAAGTTCGAACAACGCATGATGAATCTGAAATAAGTTCTCTTCATTGTGTTTCAGGAAACATTCACGTGTTCGACGAAAAAAAAAAGAAAGAAGGAAAGTTATTGATCTATTGCACCTCCTCGGTGGTTCACTCACGTCGGGGCGACGACGGTGAGAAACCTGGGGGGCAATAAAATATGAAATGAAAGAGAAAGGTAAGAAAAAAAAATTGCACTCCCCACGTTTGACACCAAAATTATTGTTTCTTTTCTGTAATTTTCGTAATTCGTTGTAGGAAAAGGAGCAGCAAAGGAACAGGACTTGAAGAGATGGATTGCATTTATTAAAATTCGCATTGGGTTGGAGAAACTTTGTTGTAAATTTAAGAATTGCTGGATGTAAACTGACAGGGATGGCCGTATATAGTTTCAACTATCGCATCGGTTTCAAATATCGGAGTAGAGGAAAGCTCGGAGGTGCTGAAAGAATCCCATTAGTATCGCTAAAATGAGTTGATTGTATAATTTCATCAAGCTTTTACTGCTGCCTCAAGTTATTTGTTTTGTCACACTATCACGTGCGCTTTTTTTTTGTAAATGAACTCAAAGGATATAAAAGTTGCAGCAACCTTTTAAGCGGCTTCGAATTCCGAAGGATTAAAGTTAAACGATGTTGAAATTTTAAAAAGCGAACTGGAAAAATACCCGACTGATATTTTTCGATGGCATAAAACGTGTGCACTACGTTTCCAGCTCATACGACTGTATTAATTGCCTGCATGTCCCCATAGGTCATTTAGAAATTATGAGCCCCATTAGACCAATTTGCTCTTAACGCAAAATCGAATCAACGAACTGTAACGTTGACTCGATATTTAACGGAGCAGAAGCGATGCTTGTGGCTTTTGTTGATGTTTGGTAGTTTATTGTGAACTGCTCTCGACTGTACGTCCGGGTTTGCGGACATAGAAAGTGTTCTGCCCGCTCCAAATTAATATATGCGTCTTTGTTGCGGTCTTGTTGGTATTCCACATGTTAAGTAATTAGTAGTTTCTTTGACAGTACGTTCTATCGTTTAATTACCACAGACAAAGTCGTCTTAATAATACTTAAAAAAGAGGAAATAAGTTGTTTGACTGATGAAAAGTTCCTCTGGCATGGTAATTCTTTTAATACACACACCGAATCAATTCAAAATCGAATGTTTTGTGTAACAAGCATCCGTGATGTATGAAAATTCCCGTATGTGATTCACCGATAAAATAAAATGATGACTCAACCGAGTGCAGCTCAGAATCGCCCCCCAACTTTACGCTCGGAATGCTAAAGCTCGCCCCGGATCCTGGAAAGCTCCCGGAAAACTGTGGAATATCCGCAATGTGAAAATATTCTAGTGCACACGAGCTTCTGGGAATCACATGGAACCCAAAACTCGGAGAAAGCATCTAGTTGACGTTAAGTTTAGTCTAGTCTAAGTCATTCCGGAAAATGTACTAATCAGTGGCGCCCTATATAAGTCTCTGCCTCTTCAAAACCATATAAATGTCAACTGTTCATTTATTAACATACTGTCACTCGTCGGTCGTCTCCAGCAGGTTACGAGCTGTCAGCGTCCAGACGCGGGGGTTGCGTAGCTTTATTGTTTAAAGGTCAGAAATACAGATAACTGTATCCCACGACGACGATCAGATTAACTGATATCTTTTACAAATTACGCACATCTTTTATACTGCCAATGTACGTGATGTCGTCATGACCAAAATCCCGTACTTTGCTCGGTTGCTGAAAAGGTGATGTCAGGATTCTCACGTTGTTTCCAATCGTCATTTCTATTAAATCATGAATTAATTGATTGTGTTA
The DNA here is from genome assembly GCA_036172665.1 of Prosopocoilus inquinatus. NCBI lineage: Eukaryota > Metazoa > Arthropoda > Insecta > Coleoptera > Lucanidae > Prosopocoilus > Prosopocoilus inquinatus. The sequence goes on along the minus strand of CM069871.1, from coordinate 5,816,978 downwards.
AAACACTTACAATGCCCGAGAGTTATTTGCGTATTTGCAACTTTGCGGGTTCATGGTACAAGTTCACCGTTCATCGAGTCGTTGCACCAGCAAACCGCTTATCACCAAATAACTCGTATTGCATTGGAAAAAATACATTTTAAATTAATTAAATACGACTTTCAAATTTTCCGTAATCTTTGTTCTGACTGCGTCTCTTATTACAACCACCCCTAAAAGATCTACATGAACACATGTACATACGTGTTTGTAACTAGCAGTTTTAGAAGCCAATTAATGAGTTATGCGCAGTACATAGACCCAAGTTGAAACAAATCAATTCACGACTGGGTTTATAACAGTCCAGTGTTGTATCTAGTCGGACCGTAGTCAAAACGAGCGACTCATTTAAAGTAAATCCCATTTACCAATGATATAAGCTGGGCGATGTGAATGTTCCAATTTTGCCTTTTCTCATAATTTTCTCTGTTCAATAAATAATGATTATGACGTAAAGGTCTTTTCAGTGACATAAAAATACCCCATAGAGGGTTAAACTTTAAACTGCTATAAATCTCGAAAAAAATTGTAGCTACTGTAGTGAATGCTTTCCTTTTCGGTTGTTGACCAGAGTCCAGAAAACATACATTTAGTACAGTTTAAGTTTCTTTAAAAGTAAGTTTAAGAGAAGTCAAACTGGAGTTCTGAACACGCCAGTATCAGCGGTTACGAGGGTAGTTTGGAACCTCGGGAATCCATAACAGTAAATATCAACGGCGCTGTAGCTCGTTTAGCCTTGCAAGTAAGCGAGTTACACTTCCAAGTTCGGACCGAACTTTATGTTCGGCTATTCAAAGTCCAGGACATAAATTAACGGAAGCGGGATTCTATTTGAACATTTTGCTGAATTCGTGTATTTAGCCGCCTCGGATGTAATTTCTTAATATTCCTTTGGGTAAATTAAAAAGCCATCGGGCTTACGCTTGACTTGCGCCACCTACACCACCACCAAAACGTTCCTTTCACATCTAACAACCTCCACGACCACATAAAATTCAACCCCGAAAACCTACTTTTTATTAACTCTCTTCCTACGTCCGCCGGATTTAATTAATTTGATTTCGTATTCGATGTATTACCTACATATGTATACATTCATCATAACATCAAAGAACACATGACGCCGTTTATTTCGTAATACTTTAATTTCGCTTATCCTCACCCCCTTAATTAATGACACCAGACATGTTCGTAACATAATCCCTCCTATTTGTTTGGTAAGAAATTGGAAATATGCCACGTTCCATTTTAAACGTACTCCGAAATCGTCTGGAACATATGCAGCGTGTAGGAATTAACTTTATGTGACCCACTTCACCCTATTTATTCGATATTTAACAGAAGAAAGGAATGGCATCCGAGGTTTGTTCACATATATTTACCTTACCTTATCACACAAACTCCATTTGTGTACAATTCGCTTTATACGTCATATAATTCGCGGTGCTCACACAACATACCTCAAAGGCTTTTGTGGACATTCTTTAGATTAAAAATTATGCGCTTACACTTTGCAAATTGTAAGTTAAATGCTTGAAATTATTGCGTTATATTAATGCACGAGGCGTAAGAGGCAGAACAGCGAATATGAATTAAAATATTTGTTTGTTTTTGAAGCTTCATAAACATACTTGAAGCATACAGCATTTACCTTTTTTTTTCGGTTTATTTTGCATTGACGAACAAGCGCACGTTGGAACAGTTTTACAGACAAGAGTGACTTGCTGTGTTTATGCAGAAACGCCCTCCGACGAATATTGATAGGAAAGAAAAAAGTGTCTCCTGTTCGTTGTTTCGGAAGTTAAATGTTTCAGAAAGTGAAAAGTATTTTATATCTACATATGCATTTATGTATAAAAACATGCTCTTCCGACCAAAAACACACACACAGACGAAAATTTGCCGATGTAATGTTTTCTTAACCAGTCTGTCCTGTTAGAGTTTTGAAATAGCAAAAAAAAAAAAACTCTGACCCACTACCTAAACAGTGCGAAGTCTTTGCTGACTTTGTGATTTAGTAAGCGAAATGCGAATTACACATTATTTTTAAGTCTTCTGAATTATTCCCGACGCTTTTTAAATTGTTCTGTTTCCCCCCGAAAAAAAAAGTCTAACGTGACGATATCCACGCTCCATTAATCGTTTGCGTTCGTAGATTATTTCCAGTGTTGCATATTCGTTATTTCAGTATCAATTAATAATGGGGAAAGACGAAAACAATGCAACGTCCGCTTGTACGATGGAATCATTATTTGTGGGCTTTTTCATTTCGTCGAAGTATTGTACGGTCGGAACAAAAGTGCGCATAGAAAAATTTTATTTCATTCGGATGCAAATGCAACTAGTTTTCGCGTTTGCACGCCACTTTTTTTTTTTTTTTGAAATACTTGATTAATGAAGGTTCACGCAAAAAACGCAAAATACAACTTTTAATTACCGCTCTTTTTGAAAAAAAAAAAAATAATAATAATTATGGAGCTTTAAGGTAGCCGCCGCCGCCGTCACCGTTTTATTGAATTACAGAAATTTCTAAATCCGTCCCCGTTTACTACTTCCTTTTACGTGATCAATATTAGGCAAGTGTACCTACACAGTCCAATTGCCTAGATTACCCTATAACTTCTACCTCAATGACCGCAAACCGTAAATCACCGAAATTGGATTTGCATGCATGCGATAAATTGAATTTTCGTTGCAACAATGTCATAAACATATTAGTTTACCATATTTATAGTCAATTTTCCGATATAAGAATTTAATACTCGCGCACTGTTTGCCGTTATTTAACGGCAAAATATTGCGCTCAAGTTTTCGCCGTCGTTATTAGTACGACGCATGTTGTTTCTAGGTCAGCGTAATTACTTCGGCGGCTCTTAAATTAAACCATATTTACATCACTATTATTTGTATTTATATTCTTCATTATAAATTAACACCGTCTTCAGTTACTTTGCACCTCCCCCCCAAAAATGTTGTGTTACGGTGCCAAATTCCGTACATTAGGTGTGTCACTATACTTGATCGACTTTCCAAAAAAGGTGGTTTCATTTGGTACCTTAATCTGGCGTGTTGCTTTAAAGAGTTCTTCAGATAACCTATCGCTTTAAAAATCAAGTCAGGTCGCATTTTTTTTTTTTTTAATTACGCAATTGTCTGCAATGTTTGTACAGACGCACAAAGGCAGGATATTGGCGGCTTAAAATTAAAGAACCGCTTTAATGTATTTCTGGTGCTCCGGACTAATAATGTCTATCGATATCATCACTCAATTTGAAGCAATCTTTTGTAACACCTGCGCTTCAAAGAAGGGAAGTCTGGAAATGTCAGGATGTTTATTTTCGAGTTTTGCTGGTTTTTTATTTTCCGATCAAAAGAATTCTGGCTGTTTAAACTGCATTCTTTATTTCACTTGTCACGCTACGAGAAATGCGGTTCTTATATTGCTGGGCGGGAAGACCCGTGAACACCTTCCATGTTGGTTTTGGGGCGAAGCCAAGTATTGGCTAAACATCGAATTAAGAAGAGACCTCAGCTCTCTAAGATGCGTGGTTAATCAATTCTCACGCCGTTACGACTGATCTGCTGGCTTTGTGCTGAAGTTAATTTTCCCAGCACATCGTGCTGATACTCAGGTAGACAGCAATTGCCAACCTATGAAAGTAACTTTCTTTTCATTTCTGAAATCTTTTACGTCAGAATCGCGTTTGAATAACTGCTTTTGTAGAAAATTTGTCCTTCCTGTCCTACTTGCCGATGGAAAAAAAAAACAAAACTAAGAAGAGGCCTCTTACTCTGTGCAGCATTTGCTTTATCAGGGGATAAAAGGTTTATCCTCTTGGTCTCTTGGACTTTGTCATTGCTATAAACGACGAAAATTCTCTTTTGGATATCAAGTTACGTAAGGAATCGTTTTAGGAAAACTGGACATGAAAATGGTGGAACGCAGATGGACCAGACTAGAAAAAGACCTATTATTTTCTGTAGCATTTAATTTGTTAGGGCTTAAAAGGTTTATGATAGGAATAATGATCCCCTTGGTTTCTTTGACTTTGTCACTGCTATAATCGAGGAAGATTCCAGGAGGGGAAAATTCTTTTGCGAATCAAGTTACGTAAGGAATCGTTTTAGGATAAATGGACGTGAAAACGGTGGAAAGCAGATGAAACAGAGTAGGAAAAACCCTCTTATTTTCTAAAGTACTTAATTTGTTAGGGATTAAAAGGTTTATAGAAGAATAATCCTCTTGGTCTCCAAGGGTTGGCCATTGCTAAGAGTGAGAAGGTATCCAGAAGAAAAAAAAATCTTTTTGTTATCAAGTTTTCTATTATCCCAAATGATAATCGTTTTACGGACATGAGTGTGATGGAAGAGGGAAGGAGGGCTAAGAAAAAACCTCTTACGTTCTAAAGCACGTGCCTTGCGGGTGTTTTGGGAGAAAGGTCCTGTTGATTTCTTTGACTTTGTCATTGCTAAGAATGAGAAAGATTCTTGAAGAGGAAAATTCTTTTGGATATCGAGTTACGCAAATCGTATCGTTTTAAGTTGGGGTGCAGATAAACGATACTAAGAAGAGACTTCTTCAGTCTCAACGACTTACAAGATGCAGCAGCAGGAGCAGCACCACCACCAGCAGCAGCCCTGAGGAAGGTCTTCTGCATTGGATTACGAAACGTCGGCAGTAGAAGAAATCCGAAACACGCAGTTCCAATCGGAAGCCAAGAATTCAATCATGAACGACGAACGACGACCACGGAAGCCTTCAAGTTAAAGTAAGTGACTTCTTATTTTCTGAACCATTTTATTTGATTTGAGGCTATAAGAGAATGCTCTCCTTGATTTGGTCACTGATAAGAATGCGAAAGGCAATCGTTTTATGGACATGATGAACATGATGGAAGATGAATAAGACAAATAAGAGACCTCTTATTTGCTGACACAGTTGCGTGGTTGGACTTTTTTTATTAGAACTTTGCGGAAGATGATCCTCTTGATGTCTTTGGCTTTATCATTGCTATGAATGAGGAAGTTTCCAGAAGAAGAAAATAATTCTTTTGGTTATCAAGTTATGACTGACAGAAAAATGGACATGAAGATGGTGGATGGATAGATGGCAATATTTCGATGCCAAAATGCTTGCTTACATCTGGAAGATTGGTCTTTTTTTACGCCTGTGATCGATAAAATAGTTACCTTCTTTAAATCAAATTCGTAAGTAAACAGAACCATCATCTGCAGTAAAGAAGAAACAAAGGAAAAAATTACTTATAACTATAAGAGTTCTTGTTTTCTGCAACTTTTATTTTACTGTAAGATGAAGATTTTTTTTTTTGGGGGGGAAACTAAACGAAAAGAATTGCTTAACTTTAGTAACTTTTTTCTTGTTCAGAATGAGAAGTCCAGTACATGGTAACCATACCATCTCTTAATTACTAGTTTTAATTATCCTTAGAGGTAACGAAGGTGCAAACATCGAAGTATATGCAGAGAAGAGGGAGGCAATGTTGAACAAGGCAAACATTCTTTTCATTAGGTCTAAGGGTTGATAAATCACATTACACACAGCAAGGTTTTTTCGCGAATGCTCTTTCATTGTTTTTTTTTTATCATGTCCACTTTTATATCCTTTCCACATGTATTTGGTACTGTCTTGTTCAATTACAGTGGTACCACTCGCCAATTTGGTGGTCCTTATAGTAATTGAGCGTATTGTTTGAAATGCTATGTGCCACTGTGTCTTCATAAGGGCGTGGTTTGCCGTTCTTATTGACCATATTGATTATACATAAGCGAAGTAAGGCTTACAGAGTTTTTTTGAGACAGTGAGACCGTCTAGAAATAGTGCATCGTTTCTAAATGTTTTAATATTTGTATTTATAGATTTTTGTGTATGTGTGTCATAAGAATAGTAACTTTTAAGAAAGTAAATGTAACCTGGTGGTGAATCTGGGGTTTTCGTGAGGTTATATATAGAAAATTTTACAGTATTTCAAACGTGAATTTTAGCTTGAAATATATCAAGAAGATTATGTCTTCGTCTGATGTATATCTTACATCAAAGTGCAATAAAAACGCCACATTTCAAATGGAGACCATCATTTTCCATTTTAAGTAACCGTAGATCAGAATATCCTCGTCACATGGCCTTAAATCCTGACGCAGATCCTGCGGAGATTGAAGGGGTTGCCGAGATTTATCCCTTATGTATGCTGAATTTGTTACATGTTATACCGGACAACAACTACACGGGCATTATACGTCGTGTCCGTGAACGAAAAACATGCTTCAATGCACACTTAAATCATGTTACGTGCACTATAACAAGATAAATTTGCTTTCCGATACAACTTTTGCTGCGTTTATTTTTAGATTTTGCGCCTGGGATGTTTATTTTTGATAAAAGCATGAAAATCCCGTTCAATTTAGATGAAAATTTTCGCCCGCTTTGTTTTATACCTGTGCCCGACGAACACAGGAAAGATTGAAAGACGACGGACGGAGAGAGCGCTTTTTAATATTAATTATTTCCCAAAACGGAAAATAAAATTGTTCATTACTTCGTTCACATAGTTCGCGAGCTATACTAATGAAAACATGTTATTGCTTCGAACGCCTGCGCTTGTTAATAAGATCGGCACTTAATTTATTTATTGCAGTAGGAGATTTCGAAAACTCCGAATATGAAAAGAGGGAGGAAATTAAAATCTGCATAATGGAGTGTATATATTATCGGAGAAGATCGATGTATTTCCTATATTTCGACGCCGGAACGGTGATTATTTCTGTCTCCTTCTTTGTTTTTCTTGCCATTCAATCTTTAATAAATTCGCACTGGGACATAAATCATTTTCGCGTTTTCCAAAGTATAAGTAACCTACTCACAATTTATTGTAATTAAATTAAATTACACTTGCCAGCCCAACTCATTAACGCATATATTTACCCTCGAGAGACCACCATATCTTTTCCTTTTCTTTCCCTACCTGGGTCAGACACACCCTCGTATCACATTACTTAAAAAATCGTAAACACTTTCATCACTCTTAACATTTCTCAAGATTGCATTTTGTTTGTTTAAGATTTGCGCAGTTTAAAACAAAATGACATACAAAGATTGAGCGAATTAATTACGAAGTTAAACTATCAAGCTGGAAGACAAACTGTCCCGAACTATAGTTGCAATTGTCTTTTCCATAGAGAATTGTTATTCATTTCGCTAGAGGATTGTGCGAGAAGACGTTGATACATTTCCAAGTGCTAGAGAGAAACTCGTATCATGTCATTCAAGCAGTGCATTTCAGCTTCCAAAGAAAACTTTGCTCCCAGCGTATTTCATCACCACGAGGTCCGTATTTACTTGCTTACGTACCAGCCACAATAATTTTTTTTTCTTTGTGGCGGAAGGGGGTAGTTTCGGCCGAAAGTCGGTAAACAAAGGGGAATGTATACTTGAAATTAAAATCGTTGTTGCAATATTAACGGGAAAATACTCGACCGACGGACGTCCGGCTTCTGCGCAGGGAAACAGTTTAAAAATATAGAGTCGATGCAAATATTTGCTTCCCGTTCTGATTCGATGGCAAAAAAAAGTTAGCTCGAAAATATTTATTGCCATTTTTAGCACGACCGAGAATGCGGCGCAATAACAATGAAGAGCTTCTATGTATGATACTTTAAGATAACTTTTATGCTACGTACACCGCCTATAATCTTGTATAACTGCGATATTTTTACGAGGGTGATTTATTTTTAACGACAAAGTAAAGAGCAATTCGTATTCCCGGCGTGTCAAGCAGAAGAGGTTAAATTTCAATTCAAATAAATAAGAGAAAACAAGAGCAAGAAATAATAAAAGTTACCAAAAAATTGTTTATTATGCAGCAAACTAGCTGCCTTCGCTATATTAGGTCAAAAAATAACCGCGGGATGTCGCGAGTTATATGTATAGTATATAGCGACCAAAATGACCGACCTCCTTATTTTTATTTTATAGTCCGATCTAATATAAATCAGGTATTGTGATGTGACATCTCTACGAACCGAATCTGTTGAGACTTGTGAACTTAACCAGTGTAATTCAAGGCTCTTTTTCTTTATTAAACTGACTAGATTTAAGAAAATACAAACAAAGATGCAATTGCCATCGATCACATGATGATATTGACTACTATAGTTTTCTGCGACCGAGTATGATCATGCACCTATATTACTGAGCATTTTAGCTTTAGACATCTATTCAATAATTTGGAACATTTTACTCACCGGGGCCTTCTTCTGGCCCCGCCTATTCCAGCGGCCAATCTAGAAGCTATAGGTCCTTGTTAAGGCAGAAATTCACTCAGGGCTCGCTTCTTTTGCTTACAACTGGATCTAAACGTTTTGCTTACCCATGTTAGATAAAATGTTTTTGGTTAATTACTAAAAACAGTGTACAACAGATTGCAACTCAATGTTGCTAACTGTACGATTATAATCCTATTGGGAATCGCCAAGAGTGGTCTCTACACCAAAGTTAATGAACACACTTTCATAGTATTCATAGTTTTGCCATCTGTTATTATTATGTTAGATTAAAAGAAGAGGTATTAAGACGAAAGATAATGATTGTCATAACGGTATTGTGTATTAAAAAAAATCTTTTTAAATTTAAAATATAAACGATATTTCATTTATAGGAAATTATTTGAGAACTTCGTTTAAAACGCGGCCGAAAGAAAAACACTTCCCTCTTTTGCAGCGCGACTTTAGAAGAGCCCGGGTCACGGAGGCATATTAATTTTCATTTAAGAAGCGAGTGCGAATTTTAATTTTTAATCAACGACAAAGGACGTCAATTATAATTAGCAAAATAATAAAATCGACCGTAGTTTTAGTGCTGCCGATGTTTTTGTAATTAAATTGTCGGCAGCCGTAAAATGAAATGGCCGTTAATATAATTAGTTCATTACTGCGTCGATTTTCTCATATATCATACGAGTATTTAATCGAATATTGGAGTCGGGTCCGTTGGCAGCATTGACGTAGGTGAGTACTTTTTAAAAATGCGTTCCGCCCTAATTGCGAACTGATGTTATATTATTGATCTCCCCCCGTACACGTGATATATATATATTTTTTTTCATCGTCGGGATTCGTATTTCAACAAATTACGTTTGAAATTAAGAAGAGCGTTTAAAAAATTAACGCAATTTAAAAAATATTTGCCTCAATATAAATTGCCGTATATTTTGTAGAAAAATCATGAAATTAAATCAATTACAGACACTTCGTTCTCTTAAATAATGACTTTTCCAATAAAACTCACCATAATCATCAAATAACGAGCAAGTGGAATGGATACGACATCTACCGGAGAGTAGATTTAGGTTATAAAGCTTCTTCTGGAAACTAGTGATTCAAAATTTAGACGATCTTGGGGGGCGGCGGGCACTATTTCCATATTTTCATAAACATTTAAATAAGTGAGTTTATAAACGTGTCTTCCGAGCAAAAACCGACTTGTAATTTAACTAACGTGTAACTACCGCAGGTTATTTATCTAGCAATTTTAACGGTGGTTAGCCTAAGATTCTTTCTATTGTAATTGGCAGCGAAACCATCCCCGGCTTTTTGATACTTCAATCTACTCTTTTTAAACCAATGAGCCACGCTCTGAAAGTCAATTTGATATAGAAATGGAAATTCGGAACCGAATATTTAGGCTACTACCAAAATTAAAATTTACCAAAACTAAAAACGAAAGAGAAAAAAGTCCTGAAGGAATAAAATATTTTAACAATATATCGGAGCTATCTGGTCACGTAAAATGCCCTGCGGTGAAATTTCACCCCAATAGTGGACAGCACGGGGCCTGGAGGCAGAACGCCAAGTAACTCGGCGCAATAGGAAAAGCCTAAGGGAGAGAAACACGAAGAAACGTAAAACACGAATCAAATTAGCGGATAAGTCACCTGGAGAATATAATAATTGCCAGGCTGGGAGAAGCGCCTGAACACGCTGCTTATTTTGGGGTTAACCAGTCAAAGACGGCCAAAGGCCGTGAGATATATTTTTCTTTCCTATGGGACATATTCCACAACTTATTTTGGGGTTAACCAGTCAAAGACGGCCAAGGGTCGTGATATACGTTTCTTCTTCCTATGGGAAATATTCCACAGCTTATTTTGTGATCAACCAGTCAAAGAGGGCCAAAGGCCGTGAGATATATTTCTCCTTCCTGTGGGAAATATTCCACAAACACACCAAATAAAAGGACATGCAAGACACGAGTGGTTTACCCCAAAATCTGAATAGGGAATGGAGAGTCGCTAATTCGATTCGGAGATTAACCAATCGGGCGAAATGTGACCTAATACTCAACGTATGAAATTAAACGTCCGAGGTAAGAGAAGCGTTCGAGATTCGAGCGAGAAAGGATAACAGAAAATTTCTGAAAATGAGGCAAAAGAAAGTACAGCTTAAATTACGCCGTTCAGAGCAAAAATAAAACGCAATTTAACTTTCAATTCACAAGAATAAACGAGTCAATTCTCTACGTTTCTATCTATACAGCAAATCCCAAATTGAAAAAAAAACATTTAAATTTTGATGAGATACAATCCGGGCAAATACGATCGTAAATATTTACATTTCTAGCTCGAAACAACGATGAAAACGTTTTCGCTTGGCCTGAGAATCCGGCAAGAAGTCTCGACTCCCGTGAATACATTATACAGGGTGTCCCAGAATAACAAATGAATTTAAAACTGTAACAGTTGTTTAGATTTCAAGCTTTGTTAATTCGCTCATCGTCAGTATAGTTTAATTTGTTCTTGCCGTATCCGACTTATGGATCGGTTTAAACAGAAACACAGCACACTGTGAAAAGCAGTTTACTTTTCTTCGCAAGTATAAAACTTGAGGAAAAAATCGCTGATTTTAATTAAGACTTGAATTCAAGAAAAATCGAGTAAAACACATGCTTAAAATGAAGCTTCAAAACCAAGAAAGAACTGAGAACTGTTCAAGTGTTAATTGTTTTCATGAATTCCGGTCACGTGTCAATTCCCGCCGCTTAAGAGGACGTCTTTTCAACGCAATTTTGCTTTGCTTGAGGGATACGCCAGTTAGATTTGAATTATTTCTTGAACTGCAACGCGTAACTTTGATGGAAAATTCCAGCTGCATCTGTTGAGTCAACAATTTTAATTTCCTCGACGAAAGTGCAGTGCGCAGAAGGTTGTTGTATACTGATCTTAACTCCACAACTCAAATTTCATTTAGTTACATGACATCATCTAACAAAGGAGTTATTATGATACGATGAGGGATTGTTTATATTAGATGGCGTCGTGAGTCTCAACGAAAGCTTTATCTCAGACCGGAATATTAAATATTTTTCGTCGCCAGTATTGAATTGTTTAATAAGAAAAGTATTTTGTGCTTTGTTTTAGTTTATTAACTGCTGCTTATTAGGTGAGGTGAGATGCGGATCCTGGCAAGGGAGATCCTTCTTCTAATTTTCCGTCACGTTCTCTCCGGTCTTTTGACTTCGTTTTGTTGTTACCTGTGCGCTGGCTGTCTGGTAGTTCCATTATTAGATTACGCATAATTTAACTTTGTTTATCAGCTACGTGCTGCAGCGTTAAAATATTGAAGGCATCTATGCGACGGTGTAGCGCCGCCGTTATTTTATTAATTACCTAACGGAATGAAAAAAGGCTAAATGCATATTCATGGCTCTTGATTAACTTATAGCAAGGCGTTGTCACCTCACCCTGCTAGACTTTCATTATCCTGCCCCGTATCTGACTGTAACTTAATTAATTCGTCGTCGCTACGTGTCTTTTGTACCTTAAGTAGCATTAACAGGTCGTGACTTTGCATTGAAGGTGAAATGCTAATTAAAAATTCGCGTCGGGAGCACCATGTGCGAAGAAGCAATCAACTCTATTGACAACTAACTCCCTGTCTACTCATTTTTAGCAATTCCAACAGCTATTTCGACTTTTCTGCCGCTCAATTAATCCGCATGAATAAAATATCACCGCCGACATTCAAAATTAAATCAAGCACGACTCGTACCGACCTACCTACATACATCTCATACGCGAACTTTGACATTTCACATTTTTGAAATGTTTCAAATATTTTTTCTTTTTAGCTTTTACTTCTAACTTAATAATAATCATTGCGTCTGTCTTGAATTAAAGTCGAACTTCGCATTGCTTTCATGACTTTGTGGGACAGGGTTGGCAGCGCTGGTTCAGGAAGTCACGTCCCCGGAACGGTGCACCCACATCTAGGTAAACAGGAAGAAAATCGCTGCGAGGATATGCGACCTATTTAAATAAACACAGGGAACGGCCACTGGACGGGAAAGAATAACATAAATAATACGAATACGCGGCCGAAAGGAAATGGCAAACAGAGAAATCTTTCAGAGTTTCATAAAGCGCAGCTTCGTAGAGATCAATGAAACTAATGACCTTAGAAAATCCACCTTTTTAAATTAACCAGTCAACTTTTTACCTAATACGTCCACAAATATTGTCACGATTAGATTTTTTTATAAAACAATTTAAAAATTGCGGAAATAAACTTTATGTGTGATCAGCGCGTAATCACATTCCGATTATAAAATTCCAGAAGTCAGAGAAAGACGACGCGCGAGCGATGAAACTGGAGCATGGGCACTGCAAGATTTCGCAAACTCAAGTGCTATATCACGACCTAGTTAAATAAGTAAGCAAAGTAAGTAAACAGAACCGTATAAACAGACCGAGCTGAATTCAGAACTTTAGTCGCCCTCACCCTCACCCCACGACGGTCGTCGTCGTTGTTGTCCTGGACTGAAACCGTTTTCGTTAGACTGTAGTCGCCGCCAGCTCCAGACGTTCAATCGTTATCTGAATCATACGTTCGATTCACATCAAATGGCGTCGCTGTTTCCACCCCTGATTGACGTCGTCGTCGTTGCCTTGGACCTTTAGTCACGTCGCCAGAAACCTCGACTCAACATTTAAGACCCGAACACCACAGAGCTATTCGCGATATGGTGGATCGCCGAGTAGCCTGACAATATACAACATAATTTTGTGGCTGAACTCAGCAAGAAACAGAGAAAGCTTGAAAAAGAGATTCTTCTCTGAATACCGCAGAAAACCAGAAAAGAAAACCTAGAAAAGTAGGAAACCACGTGCAAATATCATACGCGCGTTAGTTGGTTGAAACGCTTTTAACTCATTTAACCCTGATTAAAAATGAGTTAAAAAGGTGGAAAATTAATCTGTACTTGAGAAAGGAAGGTACTGTAAGATACTTACCTGAAGGAGAGAAAATTAGAGACTGAACCTGAATGTACTACGAATGTATAGTGTGGAGTGCCTCAAGGCTCAGTCTTGGGTCCAGTGTTGTAGAACATCCTCCACTGTGGCAATCTTTGAGATGATTTGTTATTACCTGATATAAAAGACTGGTATCGTAGGAAACAAGGCGAAATAAACTACCATTTGACACAATTTCTAACTGGCCATGGGATCTTCTAATCCTACCGGCTTAAAATAAAGAAACTACCCTCCCAAACGTCCCCAGTTTATTGCCGGCTTACTAAGAATATGGCGGAGTATGCCTTCTTTGACTGTACTAGGCGGTTAGAAAGTGTGCGATGACACTTGAAACAATAACAGATTCATTGTTGGAGAACAACCAAAATTAGATGGTAATTGATAGCGTGATGGTGAAAATACTCCAAACAAAAGAGAAGAAAGAGAAAGTTGACCTTCAACAAGTACTGCGACCGCGAATGAACCTAAAACACAGGTGAAGGAGAAGGAGAAAGACGACAATGAATGATGTGACACGTCGCTGTTATGAAATAATAATTCCTGGTAGTTCCACGGTGGGTGGATGGATAGACTAGGACAAAGGGATTTAGTTTGTAGATGCCTGGGTCACCTTCCCAGGTTCCCATTGGTCCCATCATGAAACCAGATGGGACAGTATTTTGAAGATTCCCCGACCTTTATACCAAAAAAAGAGAGTGGAATGAGAAAGAACTCGGATCTCAAATTTCTACTTCAGACCCGGCCTAGACTTCTAATTCGATTTGCATCTCTGCTTTCTATTGACATATACTCTACGTCCATGACGGTGATGATGATGAAATTCATAACCAGAAGATTTTACTGTATGTGTTTTCTAAATTCCAAGGTATCCAATTCAGTTACGCAGTGATATATTAAACAAACCAGAAAAATCTTTTGTATTCAATCAGAAGAAGATGATGTACTTGTCTTTAGTTATATAATCTTGTCTCGTCTCAATTCTCTTCAATGACAAGATGTGAATGATTAATTCGTGGACACTTCTAATTCAAATCCAAGACGATTCTAACATTCCTGTGAATTTTGCACTTTGTTCTTACTTTAGGTATTCTATTTATGCTTAACAAAGGCATCGACGCATTTTAAATTTGCCGCGAGTATTTGGAGTTAAAATGGCGGAAATTCTCGGTAGCACGGCCGCAAGCGTCGAAAACTGTCCGTATTTTAAAGCCAAAATGTGTAAGATCTAGGTTTTGGATTACAGAAAACTATAGTCATCGTCGAAATGTCTGAAATTATTATGTGACCAGTAAAGTACAGTAGCAGGAGTCTTGAGGTTTCGTTTAGTTTACTTTAGTTTCACGAAAGGAATTCTATTATCATAATAATTTTAACTTAAGTTGTAAAACGTCTAATTTTAGAACAGATTGAAAGCTGGGGCAAATAATAGTGTCCCGTTTTGCATGCTCGCGACTGTACATTTGTACCTTTTAAAATCTGAATTTGCAGTTTGACATTCTATTAAAAATAATTTAGCAGATTTTTCTTTACGACTTGTGTCATTGTGTCAGCGTGAGTTGAATTGGCTTTAATGTTTAAGAAATATCTGAAGCAATACTATTGTAAGCTACTTAGGAGTGCCACCTTCACATTTATTTGCAACGTGGGGGTGTAACTCAGTGGTAGAGTGTCTGCTTCGCATGCTGAAAGTCCTGGGTTCAAATCCCAGCTCCTCCAAAGCACTTCTTTTTACCTCCACTCCAGGACAGAATGGGGGCTTGATTTTATACAGATGTACTCCAGTTGATTTTATTTCTTAGCTTTTCACTAGAAAATAACACAAGAACACACAGTATTCATTCTCATATTTTTTATTTAATATTCTTCTATATTTTAAACTCCAGCGTGTTAATTAGTTTAAGTAAAATAAGAATTGAGATCAAAATAAATAAAAAAAATATACCGAAACTAATTCAAGGGACAAGAAACCGATTATAAAGGAAACAATGGACACATTTATTCGGTATACAAGCATACGGCGTTCCATAGCTTTTGTTAGTCGTTGTACTTCAAATTTTATAAATATAGGGTTTCCCAAAAATAAAAAAAAAGTTAAAAAGAAATTTTACAGGTATAGTAGTCGCATTTTGATTGGTTTTTGTGACCTAGGACTGTTTATTATTATGTACTGTACTGTAGTAAGCACATTTTTTAGAACAAAGGGGTTCCTGACGGGATCAATATTGCCCCCCAAGGGGTCGATGAAAATTTGGATCTGCACGGGTCGGCTAGAGGTCAAATTTATTATTAAATCATCTCTAATTTCTATTATTCTATTTAGTTTCTTTTTAATTATAGAATATACACGTATGGACGGACAACAAACCCTTTAAAACCCCTTTTATTTCTGTCGAAAAAAATATGTTGTTAAAAAATAATCAACATTTTCTTTTAAGGCAAAGCTTTTGATGAGCACCTCAGCGATACTTTTTTCTTTTGGCGATGAGATGGCACTCGCACTTTGATTCTATGTTTTCGTTTAAATTTTGAAAAAAAAAACTTCAATGTTCTATTTCTTGAAATAACTGCAAAGACAGAAGCCGAAGTTATGACTGACAATATAAACGAGAATGCGATACTCTGTCATTTGAAATTATTACAAAAATAGCTTCCATTTTTAGTCAAGAGATGGCGCTCTGAATAATCCCTTCAAAGTTTGATTTTATGTTTTCAACCGTTTCTGAAATTAACGCCATTGGGAAGTTAAAAGGGAGTAGGATTTTTTCAGCGAAAAAATGATATGCCTTTGCGGGAAATTCGAAACAAGTTGCTTTCCTTTTTAGTCAAGAGATGGCGCTGTCAATAATTCCCGTCGCGCTTTGATTTTTAATTTGAAATTAAAGTCAGTCAGTTCGATGTTAGAAGGCAGGGATTTTGCGGAGAACGTCGCGTACTTGAAATGTAATTGCAGGACGTTCTACTAAATCAATTTTTGCTTTTGTACAACAGATGGGGGTCTGAATGATACTTACGCGCAGAAATTTTTTTTTTTTCGATTTAATAACAAAAGCAAACTTGTTTCGCATTTTTTCTTTTCGATGTTCCATTGAATCGTCTAGTTTTGACTTTGGAATAACACGTGGCGCTTCAAACAGGAAATTCGAAAAATGAAGGTCACCCTTTTGGTCAAAAGATGGGGCGTTTTCAGTACTTCCCGTCACACCTTCGATTTTATTTTAAAGGTTAACTTTGAACTTCAAATCGTTGTGAAGTTAGTTAAGCGGGGATCAAGGCGAAAAACGCCGACGTGACGTTGAAATGCAGTTATTCGACTACTAAAATAGTTTTCACGTCTTGACGACAGATGGGGAGCTTTGAACGACTTTTACGTGCGGGGACTTTATTTATATTTTTGATTTAATAACAATAATAACTGTTTTTTTTTACAGAGAAAATAAACACAAAACCGATTTTTGTTTTGATATTCGATTAAAACGACTTTGGATTAACAGATGGCGCTTCAAACTGTTCAATATGATGCGTTTATCGATAGACGCCAGATATTATTTTAACTATCCGAACAGAAAACTTATTATAAATAATTGCAATATTTTTGAATTTTCTTTATTGATGTTAATTTTGCACTTTTTTTTTCTTTTTCTAACTTGGTTATAGTAATAGTAAGCTTCAAATCAGGGTGGAGGGGGGAGGAGTCGAGAAAAACTTTCTATTCTTCTAAAGGGTCGATGCTTAAAAAGAGTTGGGAATTCTGTTACGGTGTGAAAATCGCTTTCAGGAAACGATCTGTACATTCCACTCGACATGCATTTATTTTCGATTTCGCAAAATTAAGAATTTTTTTCTCTGAGTTTAATAACGCTTCGTTTGCCGCACCCAGTTCCTCGGAACCTTATTATTTTTTTTATGATCGCTTCGTCGTCGATTGGGTGACTGATTAGGCGAATTACAAACAACGCTTTGCGTTGTATTTTAGACGATTGTTTGGGCTTTCGTTTCAAAATACTCCGGTCATGAATTAGTGGAAAATTCTCGAAGCCCCGGCACTTCTTTATGGTTTTAAATTAAAAAAAATATATCGTTCGGAGATTCTATTTCTATTCTTTTGATAAGATCATCTCTTGAAACGATTGCAAGCGCATCTTTTTCTTCTGACTCGTGAGATTTGTAAAGAAATTCCTTGCGTTCAGACACTCAAGTTTTCGGCACCGTCTGTGTTTTTGTTTTTTTTTTTTTTTTTGGTAGATCTGTTTATGTGAAGTACAGGTTTTTGCGAGCTAATATTTCCACGGTTAGTGTTGCTTACCGGTTGATTAAAATAATTCAACCGATGCACTACAACCGCTTTTATTGCTGGTATTTGTATTTTTACATTGGTTAATGGTTTTTTCTTAAAGCGAAAAACAATAATACACCCTTCCCTTCGTAATTGTTCTGGACTCCCTCTTTTTCTTTTCCCCCACCGAGGGTGTGCGGGTGTGCACACAAATCGAACCAAGATTTGAACCAAGCACCTTTTGGCATACAATTTAAATTTAAAATGTTAAAAGAAGAAACAGGAGTAGGAGCTGCTATAGTAGCAGGAAGCCAGGAAGAAAATGGAATTATGCGCGAACAGTTAGTTTAATTGGCCTTTGACGTTATTAGCGTTCTCTTACGTCAGATTGATACCCGTTGGTCGCTGCTTATGTCACGTTGATTGTGATTCGTGCAAACTTCCCTTTCGAACATTTGGAGGCAGGGTTGATTTTGCCTTTAATTAATTTGTGGTGCACTTCTGAACGTCAGTCGTTTTAGCAATATCCTCAGCACCTGGTTTGTGGGGGGCTCTGATGACCGATCCGGATGGTTAAATTCGGCATAGTTTTGTTTTTGACTTGTTGCGTTTACGGTACCATTAATATTAATGTTTTTTTTTTTTAATTTCTTCGTCGTTGATAGATTTTCGTAAAGTTTTGCTTGCTGTTTAACTATAAGACACTTGGTGGGGTTAAGCCCACCACATTTTTGACGGTTGTTTCACCTGTTGACGATATTATATTATTAAAGTTGCGTCATTTCCTTTTCCCCGATCCTCTTCTTGTCTCGAGTTAAGATTAGGTGGCCCTCAATTTTTGTCGCCTTTAACTAACACCCACATGCGTCACGACTGAAGCTAATGGCTGTGCTGCACGTTAATTTCCTGAGAACATATCTTGAACAATTCCTGTTTTATATTAATTAATTAAGTTGTATAGACCATGATCAGCGTTTAGTAGGTAAATAAACTGTTTACTGGTTCTATTATTTTTAAAAATTCTGACCTGGATAAAGATGGCGTGGCTTAAAGTTTTTATGAGTTTTCTTCTTGAAACTATTTGTTACTATCATGTGATCATTAAAGTTTCAGACTGCTCAGTTATGTATTATATGTCTTCAGCTGCTTAATAAATCACAGCTGATAAAGCTGATTATTTCTCGGCTCTGTAGTTAGGCCATAAATCAGGTTGAAACAAAGTCATAGCATAAGAAGCCAGAAAACAAAAGGAAACCGACAATTTAACATGAATTATTTTTCGAAGCCGAATTGCGCCGGCGGTAAGTTCGCAATATCGGCGTGAACTAATCCTAAAACTTTGCACATTTCTGCAAATAAATCTGAAGCCCGCAAACTTTCATTATTTGTTGCTGGTGAAGGATGGAAGTGGTTTGATGAAAAAGCGAATGTAGAATTCATATCCGGACCGCGACATTATACCTGCAGCGCGCAGCTGGAGGCGTCGTTCCGGAGGAAGGATTTTCAATATCGGTTCTTTACCTTCATGCGACCCTTCTTAAAATACACGCAAAAAATCTAGATAACTTATAAAGCTTATGCTCTAGCCGAAATTGATCAATAAGTGTTGGAAATATTTTAAGAGTTTACATAGGGATTTCCATCACGCTTTATACAAGAAAAAAAAATATTGAGCCTTTTTACAAGATGTAATTGAATAACTTTAAGGGAGTCGCTTTTTTTACGTTCTGCAACAACGCCCTGAAAATCAATACTTATACAATCTTCTTCATTAAGATATTTATTTACACTGAAAGAAATAATGAAATAAATATTTATAATCAGCAAGAGGACGCATTCATGTCATTTTTATTATCATGTTAAGAGATGGGGATTAAATAACCCTTTAAGAAGTACTCTATTATTTATTACCGATTTAAAAATTAAAAACCAATACTCACTTGACTCACTATCGGAAAATAGTTCTTGTAACCGCCGCGCGTCTAATACTCCTCGACTGATGGGGGGGTTTTAAAATAGTGTGCAGTTTAAGAAATAAGGTGGCAAAGAAATTTATGCCCTGTCATTTATTATCAAGGAGGTAAGCGCTATACGAACCACGATAATTAATATTCTCCCCTCGAGGGGTCCGGCTATCAGTCAGGGAAAACGGGGGAGGTGAGATTGCAAACGGGTCAGGACGCATCAACTTTGGATAAATGAAGAACAACTTCCAAGCCGAGATCCCATATATCTTTATTTTATGGGCCTCTAATTTCTTAACCCATGCGATCAAGTGCCCCTAAATTTGAATTAACCGAATTAAATTTAGCGCTGCCTGCGCTCTTAATAATAATTACAGATTATGAGGAATTTGTCAGGAATTTTAACAAATTCGTTCATGTTTAACCCTTGTACAGAGAAGTATTAAAAACTACTTAAGAGACGCATCAATCAACATAAATTAAAAATGACACCTACTTCCTTATACAGGGTGATACACGACTTAAAGTAACGTTGTTATTAGATATGACACCAATTTTTAATTATTTCGAAATGAACACGACTTTTTTACTAAATTTTTTTTTAATAGATAAAACAGCGACATCTCACGATCGCTTTTTGACCTGACATTGCTCTGCTGACGAAGCCCCAAGCAGGGCTGAAACAGCTGTACAGAGGCTGCTCGAGGTTTTCACTGCAATCAAAAACGATTTGCAACAAAAATTTTTAAATTTTTTTTTGAATGGCTCCATAAGTTTTATGATGAAATTTTGCAAATCATTCAGAATTGGCTAAGGTATGCAAAAAATAGCTTTTACTTACTTTTTAATAAGCTCTAAACATAAAATAAAAGATTGATATTTGCATGTGGTTCAAACAAATAAGAGATTAACAAGTACCCCATACAGGGTATTTCGGAATAAGATTTCTGTAAAAGTGTTTAATTAGAGATATTAAGTAATAAAAAAGAGAGGGCTTAATTTTAAAACTTGCAAGTTACAAGCCACTAAATTTATTTCTGTTTCTATTGATTTCCGCGTAATTTTTATTAAAATAAAAATGTGCAGGGCTTGGTTTATTTATTTATTTTTAATTCTTGTCTAAACACACCGTCGTACTCTGGAATACACTGACAGTAGCTATTAGGAGATTTTTATCAGAAAACCCCCAGATATCAGATATTTGATCTCAAGACACGTAGAAGTTAGATATAATGTGATGGTTTCTAAATCATTTGTTTGCTTTATAGCTGCCGATTTGGACCATTAAACCATCTTCGCGTGGCTGAGTTCAATTGAACTCTATTAAAGAAAATAATTACCGGGGGAAAGAAGGATAAATTAATTACTTACAACTGATGTGATTGGAAAAGCTAGAAACGGCAGATTTTATTTATTCAAATATCAGAGTAATGTATAAGCATTTCGTTTGACATTCATGGCTTATTGAAAAAAATATTTTCTTTTTGATTTCACAGGAACACTGTCGGTCATCGTTTCACAAAAAACTTTTCGCTCTACCTCTGATGCTTAGATATGATACTACGTATCACCCTGTATAACTTGCGTCCCAGACTTTTTCTTTTCGCGACTAAGTGAGGAAATTTGAAATTTTTATTTCTTTGATATCCGACACTCAAAACTGTTCAAAGTGATTAATGAAGAAAAGTATACAAAGCTTTAATAAGCACAGAAAGGTGAAAGGTTTTGAAAATATTTAAAATTTGCTCTTCCAAAAGCACAGGACTCAATTAATCTTGTCTCAAACATGGAGACTGGGGTTTTTACTTGGAACGTATGCAATAAAAAGCGAGTTTTAATTACCAATAATAAAGTATAACTTAGCTGTTTCGAAAGGTTTGAATGAAAAGACCCAAATTAAATTTGCTCCTTGCGCTCTTAATACATGCAGAATATGAGGAACTCACCACAAATTTTCAATGGATTGCTTAAATAATTTTAATACTTGCACTCAAAAGTATTAAAAATCTAGGACAGATTTTTCTTTTTTGAACGAATTGCGTCTGCTGTTGTTAGATTTCAAGCTATGTTGCTTCGCTTACCAACACTACTATACTTTATTCTGCCTGTATTCAATTTTCATAGTGATGCAATGAATTTTAATCTAAAAATAATGACGAGAATATTTTTCGGGTCCCTGTACATAAAACACAGCATACCGTGGAAAATAACTTACCTTTCTCCGCGAGCATCAAACTTAAGAGAAAAAAAAATGAATTTAAATAAATCTTGATTTCAAGAAAGAATCACCCAAAATTGCTAAATTTGTTTTAGCAAGAATCTCTATCTGTATTTTAAATATTAATTAAATATCTGCGATTGAATGGAACAGATTCCTTTTATTAACTTGCTATGATAGTGCTTTGCGTACATAGTTTGTAATCAAATTAGTTTCGCAAGTCTGATGAAAATTAATCGAATTTAACTTACAACTTCACGTTAAGTCGACTTAAGACTTACGTGTTATTATTATACACTTAGGCATATTATCTTGCTTTAAGGAGCACACTCGTAGTCCTTTGATACGTTGCTCTAATGCGATTCGCGAAAAAAAATTAAATTCTGCATTCTCAAGAAATATTTATTATTAATAACGACTTAATTTAAATCGCAGTAAATTTAAAAAAAAAAAAAAACGAGAAGAGTCGCAGTAATGAACTGTAATATGTTGCTCAGAACTTGTTTCTGTTCATAGAGCCGGGATTACAGAATGCTTGAGCGCACCTCATCCTTGAATCACAGGAATGGAACTTTGCTGACTCGTTAGCTTTGTGCGAGGAACGTGGTCTTGAAAATGCCCTTCATCTCAATGCGCCCTTTTACTGGCTCTGTCCTTACTTCCAATTAAATTTCATATAAAACTCTCCATTCGACGGAACATATCAGGTTTCGTTTATCTGTTTTGCTAATGAAATCGGTCGCGGACGTTATTGTCCTGCTCGTTTTGACCGACGCAGCAACAACAGCGTTCTTAATTTTATTTACGAGTCCACAAAATTAACGTTGATTTTATCGTTAATGACTTTCAGTTTAAAAACTTGCGAGCATTAATTAATCGTAAAAGATTAATTTAATCGGATCGGTGATAAAATTAAAATAAAAATACAAGAAGAGGAGGAATCAAACTTTTACATCCATTGAAGTCAAGTGAGAGTTTCTCAAATTCATGAAGATTAAATTGACAATAAATTAATTTTCGCTCACCAAACCATGATAATGGGTGCAGGGAAAACAACGGACCAGACACAATATGATTTTATTGTAAAGTCGATTCTTCTGAGAGACTAACAGCATAAGTTATGCTACACACTATGACGTTATGGTAACGCCAATTCTTCTGAGAGACTGACTGCCTAAGTTATGCTTTCTATATGGTGTCTGTGATACCAATTAATTCTTCTGAGAGCCTGACTGCCTAAGTTATGCTTTCTGTATGGTGTCTGTGATACCAATCAATTCTTCTGAGAGCCTGACTGCCTAAGTCATGCTTTCTGTTTGGTGTCTGTGATATAAATCGTTGATTCCTTCGGTCTTTTGTAAAGTTTTAAAAGCGAAAAGCTCCGATTGATTAGGATACAAAATAAAAGATTGGTATTTGCACAATATAATCAAACATACAGATAGTAGGTGTGTTTTTTACCTCAAAACTCAGAGTAACTCAGCGGCACTCAGTAACCTTAGAAATTGGTATGTTTTTTACACACTCGTGGTTGCGATTTTTGGAGCTTCCCTCGCATCAACTGGATTGAGATTTAGGTTAGAATGCATCTCTAATTTTACGTTTGCGCAATGTCAGTCGAAGTAGCAAAGTAACCTGTTTTTTTAGGAACGTTTTAACTTAGCAAATCTCACCTCACTTCCGATATTTAACGATCTGACTCAATTCTTCTGAAATGTAATGTAATGTCAATTCTTCCAAAAGACTGACAGCGTAAGTTATGCTGTTCTGTGTTCTGCATTTTAGAATAGAGAAGCTCCGATTGATTACTATATTATACGTTTGCTATAAGCAATAATTTATAATTTCTTACTTACTAATGACAATAAGTGAGAGTTAAAAAAAATGATGAGGGCTGCCTGTCTGGGTCGTAAAACTCAGCAAGATGTGATGCCCTAAAATGATTTTTATATGACACATACAACTGAAAATAGAAAACGTAATTCTAACTGAAAGAAAAATAAACGATTACTGAAAATTACCATTTCTGTGACGTCAATAAATTAAATTGTTCATGACAAAACCAAGTCAGCCAAAACTAGGAAATTATGACTTCAAAAGCGTGCAAATGGTACCAGTATGATACCTTACTAGTGAAATGTCATGTACTTGTGAAATTTGAGCTGCGATACATGTCACTGTTTGTTGCACACGGCACTTAATCTTAAGATGCAGCTGCATCAATGTTAAAAAAAAAATAATGCAAAACTGAATTGCAGCTTCATGAAAAGTTTGTTGAAAAGGCGGCGCGCTGTTACCCAGTGGGGGGGTGACATGGGACGGAAGTTCATATAAACAATTAACACTACTTGATCGGCTCTTCAGATTTTACGTGAACTCAAAAGCTTAAGAAGACGCCCCGCTTATCTCGATACCGGGTGATTTTTTCATCGAATCAAGACTTACTTTCCATTTCATTGATATTGTAATTGGTATCAGCAAACATCTTTTAAATTTAGAATTTACTGTCATCGCTTGTATGAGTATCAGGATGCATATCTTAGCAATTGGGATGGTCCGGTTCTGGGGCCTCTTTCTACTAAGGCCGAAATTTTTTTTAAGACAGAATCAGTCCAAAGTCGACTAAGGTCGATTCTGGTATAAGAAATCAGATTTTTGTACACCTAAATAGTTATAATAAGAACGTGTATTGAATGATTCTGATTCTTTTATTTGAACTATCATAATGAGTATGGACGATTACCTAAATAGAGAAAGAGTTAAATGCCTAGTGGATCAATTTCGACAATCCTGAAAATATAAGTCGGGCACCGTCCAGCAAACCGTCGGAAACAAAGTACAAATCGATGTCCCGCTAAATTTTCGATAAAAGGGCGTTATAATTGGTATTCTTTTTAGTTGTTATTCCCTTTCTTTTAATAATCTCGTATACTGAAGAGCAAGCTGCTATAGCAGCGGCGGCGCACACTGTGGCCAAGACACGGCAAAAATCAAAATGTTAAAATGAAGGTAGACGAAAAGAAACTTAATATATATTAGATCTGAAGTTAATTTATTATTTATCGTAAAAAAAGGGTAAGTACCTTTTGCAACTATCGAGTAAGTGCTAGACAAAGTATCGTATTAATTGTTATGTCATTATACTCGCCATAAGTTTATCGCAACATTGTTAATTATATTTTCCTTCTGAAGTGAGTTTGTACAAAACTGAACTATGTAATGAAATATGGAAGGTATGTTTAATTAATCGTTTCACATATTATTATATTTTTGTGTTTAATGGTTTAGAAATAATCGTACAAATCATACAAATATTTTACACCTGTTATATCTTTTTGATGAAACTTTTTGTTTAGTAATTCCGAATATCACCTGTTGGAGACCTATGTTTAAATGTTCTATACACTTTGTGTTTTCATAGTAAAATGCGCGTTTTTGCGCCACTCTGACTTTTTATTTATTTGTTGTAGGTCACTTCGTGGAATTTTCTCGACATGAAAATCATATTTTTCAAAAAATCAATGAAAAATGAATTTTAAAGAATTTAAACAAACTAGAAAGTTTTAGTAATTGTGTCAAATTTAAGAAAAGAAAAAAATATGGAACATTTCTTTCAACAGAGTAGTCATAATTACAGAAGAAGAATTAATAAAAATGCTCCGATCAAACATGTGAGATAAATACATATATTCAGGAATTGGAAGTTGCAGCAGTATTTTATCTTTTTCCTGCTACTTTCTATACGGAGTGTAAAATAAATTCTATTATAGACTGAGGATAAAAGTCTGGAACACCCTAAATATTTGCTAAACTATTTTGTTTTTACAAGAACGGTCGATCTCCATTCCTACATTTCAGGTTATTTATTTTCAGTAATCATTGGGGTACAATATAAATTTCTTTTTTTGTAATAAATTCCCATTTTCATTTTTATTTACCTAGTGTTTTAATAAACATTTAATTTTGAATGAAATAAATTAAATAAATATAAAATTAATGCCCGTTCACTATTAAACAGTGAAACGATGCATTTTTGACATTGTTATTGACATTGACATTTTAGTCCAATATAGACAATATACCAGGTAATGTTTTACGAGCAGTTTCAGACCTGATCTCGGATCCTCTTAGCATTATAATTAACGAGTCGTTTCAAAGCGGTCAGTATCCTGAAGCATTAAAAATTTCCAAAGTGGTCCCCATTTTCAAAAGTAAAGGAAGTCGACTAAATGAAACCAATTACCGACCAGTTGCAGTTCAGTGTCAGTTCGCCAAGATATTTGAAGAAATTTTTCGTCAACGGTTGATGTTTTTTATCGAAAAACATCAGATATTATCCGAATCACAAAATGGCTTTAGAGAAGGAAAATCTACTATCACTGCTCTAACGGATGCTTATAATTATATCTTGGATGAACTGAATAATAGAAATAAACTCTATGCGTTATTCTGCGATCTGAGTCACGCTTTTGACAGCGTCAACCACGAATTATTATGCCATAAATTGGAGATGCTAGGAGTAAGAGGAATAGCTGGCGATTGGCTAAGGTCTTATCTTATTGGAAGAAGTCGTAACTATCCGTAAGCATTCTTCACCAGAGTTGGATTCAAACACTGGAGTCCCCCAAGGATCCATCTTGGGTCCCTTGCTGTTTCTTCTTTTCATTAATGATCTGCCTGATTGCTGTCCATCATCGACCAAAACCATTGTCCAGATGATACCAGTTTTATAATTCGACCAAAACTCAAGTAATGCCTTTAGTGACAAAAAACGCAACTGTGGATTCTTCCCCTTTAATTAAATGTGACAATAAGTCAATTGCATGTGTCACCTCTTTTAAGTTTCTTGGTGTCTTTATGGATATGAAACTAACCTGGAAGAATCATGTCGAGTTCTTGGAAGAAAAATTAAGTGGTCATGTTTTTCTAATGTATAGGTTGCGTCACACGGTTAGTCGTACAGTGCTAAATACAATGTACTTTGGTTTGATTCACTCGAGGATTTCTTACGGTATTCTTTTCTGGGGTTACAGTGCTTCTGCGATAAATATTTTTAGAATTCAGAAGAAAATCATACGTCTAATGGCTGATGTTCACCCTAGGTCTAATTGTTGAAATCTTTTTGTCCGATTTAATATTTTAACTGTTCCCTCTTTATATATATTTGTAACAACTTTATACGTTCTTTCTGTTGAACATAACGCTGACCGTAATTACGATTTTCATAATTACGATACCAGATATCGTGAAAACATTCGTTTACCCTCTAATAGATTAGCTATAGGGCAGAGCGGACCAATATTTCTGGGTTATTTACTATTAAACCGAATCAAATCACTGTGGAATGGTAACATACCTGACAATTATAATTCATTTAAGTACAAATTGAAACAAACCTTAATATCGGCAGCTTACTATTCTGTGAACGAGTTTTTGTATTAGTTGTTCGTTTCCTTCATTTATTTCGTTTTCTTCATTTATTTCATTTTCTTTAGTTTTTTTAGTTTACCTCTTAGGTTAAAATGTTCTAGTTTTAGTGCCAAATATGTATCATTTTCCTTTGTTACTTTTGACAAATCTAATGTCCTTGTATTCACTTGATGTATACTATGTGACTAACGGATTAAATGTATTATTATTATTATTATTATTATTATTATTATTATTATTATTATTATTATTATTATATTTTGTTAGTCACAGTGCACCTGCATTTATCTTTAATAACTTCCTTTGAAGAGACAGTGAAAATTTTCTTACTTTTCATGATAATGAGCGTTGATGTGATAATCTGCATTCAAAACACTTCATCTATTTGTTTTGTTTCTTTATTAATACTTGAACATTTGTTTCAAAAAGATTCTTATGTGACTATAATTTTTTTATGTAGTTGTACGTAGAAAAATATGCCCGGCTGGAATTCGTAATAAAAATAGAGGTTTCCATTGAAAAAATAAAGTTGTTTTAGTACCCCAATGGTACGCCACTGTATAAATAAATGAACTGAAATGTAGATTTATAGTAATAACTTTTCTGTCCGAGCACTTTTGCAAAAAGAAAATATTTTCGGAAACATTTACTTTACTAGACTTTTTCTTCACATTTTATTTATTGTCTTATCGTTCCTAAAACGAAAAAGTAAGAATTTTTATATTTTTATGTATTTTTCAACGTAATGTAACTATTTTATTGAAAAAAAAATTTAAATAATTTTGTCCAAGTTTTTATTAGTACTCGGCAACACTGTGCGGCGGCGGCAGCCTCTCAAAATGTTCGTTTATTTTCACGAACATTCTTGATTTCTAATTAAAACTGTGATCCGAGACTATAATTCATAGTTGGAATATAAAGAATGCACGCTTCATTAACACCGTCCTTACAAAATTCAATTTTTGCTCGCCTTAAAAAGAGCCGGGGCATCATCGAGGCACGGGGCTGTATCTTTTATTTTCCGGAATAAAGCTTCGGTAATGCGGCAAAGCTTTCAGAGCAGGCATTCATAATAAAGCCGGTATAGATACCATCTCTGTTATAAGGCAAGCCATTATTTATTTAGTTAAATTGTCGCTGAGATAATGATATTTTATCACGTAAACGCTACGAACAGCATGTAAACTTAAGTGGATTCATTTTGGATATATATTATTCAGGGTGGCTGAGTAAATTTTAATGCGTCTTTCCGGAAGTACCTACTTCGTTAGAAAATTATTTCCATTGCCTTCATTTCATTGCCTAGCCTACTTTAAACGGCGTTTAATTATTTTTTGACCAGAGGGAATTTACAAAGTACTAAGTAGTGTTAGGCCAAAATGAAAAAAGAGGGACCGGGGGGGTTTTGATGCGAATGAGGTTTCACTATCGGACATCTTTTCATCTTCTTGTGGGGTCCTAGCAAACATATTATACCATTATCGGCTGATATTACGTGACTATCTCTGTGTTGACGATGCACTTTAAATCATTTTCAAACCATCAGCATCAGCAAACGCTTCATCCCACGATTGCAATGCAAAATCCATTAAGCAGTGCGCCAAGTGGAAGGGTTCAAACCTATTCTGTTATTTATGTGAGTCATCCACCCCTCCTTCGATTGTTAAATCAAACTCTTGCAAATAATATTTTTGGAAGTCACAAGAAATGAAATTCGACTTTTACATGGTTACTAATTGAAATCTGATTTAATTAAGAATTGAATTGGAAGCGTGAAGAAAAAAAAATTAAATAGAAAATTAGATAATGAAAACGCGACCAGCTCATTGGAGGTAATCGTGGGCGAAAGTCGAGCTAACGGGTAGCCAAATTAATACTGAAGGTTTTGACAACATCCTTGCAAAGTATCTCTGCGAATACTTCGATTTTATATTTTGTATAACTGAAAGAGACACATCAGCTGGAAAATAATGAAATTTGAACAAGGGTGCAGCAATTATAAAAAGTCACGAAGAACTTTTGATATCTGATAATTACCAATTACCCTTAAATCATTAATAGTGTTAAACCGTGATGCCTAGGAGGGTACTACAGATGACTTTGACTCATCCCATTGATCGTTAAACCAAACTTGTAAATAATATTTAGAAGTCTCGAGAAATTAAATTAAACTTTTACATCGTAACTAATCGAAATCTGATTTAATTAAGATTCGATTCAATATTCAAAAATGAATACAGTAACGATTTAATAAGATAAAATGTAAATTTAAGCGAAGAAGAATGAGACCGGGGAGTAAAAACACAATAGAATTCATGCAGGAATTCCGAGCTTCTCGAGGGGGGCGGAGGGGGGAGGGGGGAGAAAGCGCCCGCCGTGAAAGATTTTAATTTTCTATAAAGTGTTGCAATCATCGTAAATATCTTGATATAAAACGGTAGAAATTGCGAAATTTCTAGCTCGTTTGAATCTCCGACCAAAACGTTTTTGCCCCATTGAATTCCTAACAAAAGCTTTTCCCACAGACTTACCTGAAGGGAAATTACTCTAACGTAGTAAATCGATTTGTAGCGACGAAGTTAACGAATATCCTGCGTTGAGCTGACCGAAGTCGGAAGTTATAATGAAATACGTGATTTCGCGAGTTTCCCTCCAAGAGTAATACAGATACAATTTAACTGTAATTGAGATTTATTGTAAGAGATTGATGCAATTTATGGACGTTTAAATTTCGACCGTGTATTTTAAAGAAGTAAACTTAAGTAATTTACTGCTTGCATGTTAGTTTTCCTTGCGCTCCTGATTTACCACCACAGCTTTCGAAAGAATACAAAAACAAGCAGCAGTTTTTCACGCACTCTTTCTTTTTTTAAAATTTTTAATTAATTTAAGTGTACAGAATTTGAATTCTTTGAAGAAACCCCCCTACCGTACAGGCAACCAGATGTACACGGCGATATCTTAGGTTGTCTACTTAAAACTTAATAATTTAAGATTAACTGTTTTTCGAATAAAAAAAAAGTTCATTATACCAAAGAATTATTACGTCTCGCATTGTATTCACTCAACTGAAGTTTAATACTGGAAAAAAGACTAATTTTGAAATTGATACTCGCGCCATCTATCAATAAACATGCAAGGTTAATGGATCTTTCGCATTCTGCGAATGTCTTTCGTTCCCTTTTACGTTTGGGTTCTCGTCATGGTATAATCAAACGGATTAAACAAATCGAGTAAATAGGTTCTGCGTGTGGAAAAATATTTGAAAATGAAATTAAGAAATGTGGCGGTGGCGCCATCTACCAAGTGTCTTCCGAATTCAAAAAAATGAAGGGCGAACTTCGAGAAAACTTAAAATATTTTCAATAAAAATTTCAATTGAATCAAATCAGTTTGACCGTGATGTTAAACAGAGCTGCCTTAATCACTGGGAAATTAAGAACGTTGGTGGCGCCATCTATCAATTATTTTTCTTCGAATTATGAGAAACGAAGCGGTAAATTCAAAAATATCTCGGAGAAATTTTTTAAAACTTCATTCTCGCTGGAGATGATCATGTTTTATTTTTTACCTTTCAAAATCAATCAATTTATTTTTTCAGGGAAGCGTTTAAACAAATTAAGAACGTCAGTGACGCCATCTATTAATTTTCTTTTTGCGAATTCGGATAAATTAATGTTTTCAGTTAATTTTTAGGTTCGGATTCTCGTGGCATAATCAAACGGATTAAATAGAAAATAATAATTTAAAATAAAATTAATAATTCTCGGTGGCGCCATCTATCAAATGTCTTCCGAATTAAAAAAAAAAAAACACTTCAAGAAAACTGTAAAAAAAAAATGTGCCTTCATTTTCAATAAAAATTTAAGTCGAATTAAATCAGATTGACAGTGATGTTAAATAGAGTTGCTTTATGATTGGAAAATTAATAACAGTGGTGGCGCCATCTATCAGTTTTTCTTATTCAAATTGTGAGAAATGAAGCGGCAAATTCTCGCTGAAAATGTATCATGTTTTACTTTTCTACCTTTCAAAGTTAACTATTTTTTCAGGGAAGTGTTAAACACAGTCGTTTTTAACGCAGGAAAAGTATGTATGTCAGTGACGCCATCTATTAATTTTTTTCTCGAATTCAGACAAAATAAGCGCCAAATTTAAGTGAGTTTTCTATAGATTTTTTTGGAAGCGCCAAATCAACGAATACTGTTTTATAGGAGTACATTTTTTTATTTTCTTTTTTCGTGAATTTAGTGATTCGAAGTCAAATGAATTACAAAGTAATTTTTATAGAGATGATACAAAAAGAATTAAATAAATGAAATAAAATGAGTTGTCTTTACGAAAGGAAATTGAAGAATGTCGGTGGCGCCATCTACAGTTCTTCCTTAGAATTAAAGAGAAGGAGTCGCCAAAGTATTTTCAAAAAAATGTTTAAAAAGCTTCTTTTTTCATTTAACTAGAATTTATCGTATTCCGACTTTATACCTTTCCAAATCAAACATCAAATCCTTTTTTTTCAATCAAGATGGGTTAACTAGAATTTTTTTGCAACCACTAGAAAGTTAAGAATGTCGGTGGCGCCATCTATTGAATTTCTTTCGAATTAAAGAGCAAGAAACGAGTCAAATTCGAATGCATTTTTGCATTTTTTTTTTTTGTTTATTGGACAGAAATTAGATAATTTAAAATTTCGCGTGGGTTTAGTCAATCATAATCAAATAAATTGAGAATCATTTTTTCCGAAGGAATGCAAAATAAATCCGGTTGCCTTTACAACAGAAAAATGAATGTCGGTGGCGGCAATTTCAATTTTTTTGACAATTTAAAATATTTTTATTTCAACCGGATGTTACAGTGTGAAAACCGCTTTCAGGAAACGATCTGTGTATTCAGTTCGACTGCCCTTTCTTTCCAATTGCATTAAGAAATTATTTTTTCTTGAAGTTAAAACGCTGTTTTATTGCGATAAAGTATAATTTTTTTGTGATCGTTTCGTCGTCGCTGGAATGATTAATTCGGCGAATTGCAAATAATTTCACGCATTGCGTTTTATTTTAGATGCTTTCGTTTTGAAATACTCCAGCCATGAATTAGTGTAAAATAAATTCTCGAGGCCTCTACACTCCGTTGTGGTTTTATTAAATAAAGCATATCCTTCGGCGTATAATTTTTTTATGATCGTTTCATCGTCGCCGGAATGATTAATTCGGCGAATTGCAAATAATTTCCCGCTTTGCGTTTTATTTTAGATGCTTTCGTTTTGACATACTCCAGCCATGAATTAGTGTAAAATAAATTCTCGAGGCCTCTACACTCCGTTGTGGTTTTATTAAATAAAGCATATCCTTCGGCGGTTCTATTCTTTTTTGGGATAAGATTGCATCATCTTTTGAAGCGATTGCAAGCGCATCCTTTTCTTTCTGGCTCGTGGGGTTTGTGAAGTTAGAAACGAAGAGATGATTGTGAGAATTGAAAGAACTTAAAAGAAGATCTATTAATACTAATTATGGAAACATTTTAGAAAGCGTTTGAAGCGGATAATTTAAGTCCAAACAAAAATGTTGCCCTAGCATCCTGCGGTACCTACAGCGTCAGTACGAGAATGAACACAAGAAATATAAGATAAGGGACAGCTTCGTCTCACGACAGACGATGATTTATGATGTGAGTTTATGAGCCCACATTAAATGTATTTGTATAAAGTCCATAAATAACTCCGACGATTTTTGATTTATTGATGCAGCCGAGAGAGTAATACAAAGGGCAGTTTTTGTTGTCCGACCTAATATTTTCAGTGCACCCCGCGCGCGATTTTGCGATTACGGCGAGCATTTCACGTTCATAATAAAATTATCCGGCGTTTCTTTCTTATTTCGGCGAAAGCTGTCATGAATAAATAATCTGAAGCCGGCCTAATGTTTATTCAGGCTACGACTTTGTTTTATTCATACCGAATTTCTCTGACAGACAGCTCATAACTCATTTTCGATTTATGCAGGTCTACTGTGCTAGAGAAAGAGATCAATCCCGTCGAGAAATATTTGTGTGCAAGTTCCAGATGTAATATTTGTATATGTATATAAAAAAAAAATTCATCACTTCATATGAAGTTGTCGATTGCGAGATTGTTTGCTTTTATATATTCTTTATTGAAAAGTTTCGACCTTTTAACAAGAACCACGTTAGACAGGGAAAAAAATTAATCAGATAAGTACGAAGACACTATTTTTTTTTTTTTTGAAACTCAGAGAAAATTTTAAAATACTTTTAATTCCCAGACAATCTTAAACATTTCAAATTTCATGAACGCCCACCACCTTTCATCACAGCAAAGTTTCATTTAACATTTTATTTTCTTTTAAGAATTGACTGTCTTGTAACAAAGGAGAGAAAAATCTTCCCTCCCCCCCCCCCCCCCCCAAAAAAAAAAAAACAAAAAAATATATGAAAACTGCTTAGCTCGGTGGCGGTTTTGCGTTAACTTTCTGCCGCGCTCTTTAAATAAATAAGATCGATCGGGGGGGGGGGGGGGGGTTACCGGTAATTTCACCGAGATTTAGTCGGTGCCCGCGCGCCACCTAGGCGGAGGAAATTTATAATCGGTCAAAACTTCCGAAGGTTATTTATTGCACGTCGTAAATAAAGTGAGCTCAATCAAACGTCGCTTTTAAAGGGCGATTTAATAAATTTATCGCGGACGTATAATTCTAGGTATGAAAATATGGGGTTAGTTTCCAATCTCGAAATTTATTTCAACGTACGTTGCCTGTACAGACCTGCACTTTCCAAACGCTGAAGGAAATTAATAACATTAATTTTTATTTATTTT
This sequence comes from Prosopocoilus inquinatus, assembly GCA_036172665.1. Taxonomy (NCBI): domain Eukaryota; kingdom Metazoa; phylum Arthropoda; class Insecta; order Coleoptera; family Lucanidae; genus Prosopocoilus; species Prosopocoilus inquinatus. Next base: position 5,782,903 of record CM069871.1, on the reverse strand, counting down.
ACTCTGACGATTTGGTCTAAGTACGGGCCTGCATTTTTCAGCAAGAATAATCACCTTCATTCAAATTGACTTAAAGTGAAAGAATTTGATTATTTATCAAATAATACAATCCCTTGCTAGGCACAATGTTTGTGGGACTGCGAAGCCTGTAATGATGGTTCCTTTGGGGGACAATCGATGTGAGTTATGATTTGCCTAATAATTCCCACTCAGTGGAGTCGGCCGGTTACAGATAAAAGCGCCACCCAGCAACTTACGCAACACGAGAACGTAAAGGGATATACGCCCGGGAGAGTTGTAAACCCAATTGACCCCAGAAAGGCACAAAACCCTAGGATCCGCTCCCACAGCGTTTTACGAAGGGGTAATAAAGGTAAAACCGCTGAACCCTCCCCAAACAAAAAAAAAAAAAACCGTTCATTATCCTCAAAAAGTGAAACTCGTTGACAAACCCGAAACCTGGATGGTTTCTGTAGGCGAGGTCCAAAGAAATAGTGTCGGCGAGAGTACTCATGCATTGGCTTACACACTAACGATATAATGAGTAAGCAACTATTAAACTTTAATATAAGCCGCTCGCAATAAAACGCGGGGCGCATAAAAAAGATTACAGTGTGTAAATAATACTTGAGGTTACGGCAAATCAAACGGGGTGTGACTAGTTGAGAGAACAAATGCCAAAGCATTAAGTGAAACCCCCATGCAAGTCCAAACGGGTCAGATTACTCAATACCCGTTCAAATTCACTTCACAACAGGTTTCAATGACGTTCACCATAAACTAACGGCGATAACAAAAGAAGTAAAATAAAACAGGTGGACACTTAGTGCGAATATAGAAAGGAGGTGGCAAATTCTTACTCCCGTTTACTCCAGGAAAAGTTCCTCACAAAATGGAGAAGCGCAAGTAAGGTTCTTTGGTGGTGGGCAGCCCTAACGGATCAGTGTCAGTTGCATACGTGAATCCGGCTATTCGAGTCAAGCCTTACGCATTAGCGCCAAAGAAAGGGGAGGAATGGATCCGTTATGCTTGAGGGAGTAGAAAAGTTGAAAATTGGGATCGTCGCGTAAAAAAAACAGCAAAATAATCACTCTGCCACATAGATAGATGGTCCTAGAAGAACAGAAAAACTGTTGGATGCTTAAAAAATTCCGAAAACGGTCCCTTTCCCGGGGAAATCCTGTCCATAGGTGTAACTAATCCGAAAACCGCATTGGCTGGAGTAATCACCAGGATAAAATCAAAAGGCCAAATACACCTGCGACATTTAAGCAAGACAAGCTCACGGAGTAAAAGAAGAAATTCTTCCCGTGGAATAAGTCCGCGAGTCGTAAGAACAACTACGCGTAAATTCTTGTTCCTATTTACTCCAGAGAAAGTTCCACAAAAGATGGTGAAGCGCAGGTGAGGATCCTTAGTGGACGGCAACCCTAACGGATCAGCGTCAGTTGCGTACATGAATAAAGCCTGATCCAGCCTATTCGAGCCACGCCTTACACATGAGCGCCTAGAAAAGGCGAGGAATAGGCCCGTTGCAGCTTGCCAAAAGAGAAAAAAAATAAAATAAGATAATGAGAATTCGCCCAGTGAAAGCGATTTAATTGCGTTTCAAGTGCAAAATTTATACATATATCAAGGCACCCCAAGGGTGAATGTTGAAACCGTTTCTGTTCTTTGCCAACTACCTTCTTTTATATTTAAATATAAGATAATGAGCTGTTCTGTCTAAAAATTTATGAAGAGCTTTGAATTTAAGCCTTTCTTTTTAATTCGTCGTCTGGAGATTCATTTTTTTTGTGTACTTTTAGTCGCTCTTCTTCGAATTTTTTCTTCTGTTCTTTATGTTTCCGTATTGTGTATTTCTCTTTTGTTTTTCTTATCGCTTTTTCGCATTTTATCGATTTTTTCTTTTTGTAGTTCATCGTTTTTCATTTGCTTCGTATCCATCTCAGTTGTGATCTTTTGTTTCACGCACTGTATTTCGTCGTTCATTTCTTCCTAGTTTTTTTGTTGTTTTTAGTAGTTCTTCTTTTTTTCTAAACTTTGTTTTCGTCTTTCTCTGCGTACTCTTTAGTTTTTTTCTTACCGGATTGATTTTTCATTTTTTATTGACGCTTTTGTGGTAGTTCTTCGTTTTTCATTTGTTTCGTGTCCATCTCAGTTGTGATCTTTTGTTTCACGCACTGTATTTCGTCGTTCATTTCTTTCTTGATTTTTTAATAGTTCTCCTTTTTTCTGTTCTTTGTTTTCGTGTTGTGTATTTTTCTGTTCTTTGGCTTCGTGTTGTATATTTTTCTTTTGTTTTCCTTACCGGATTGATTTCTCGCGTTCTATTGACGCTTTTTGGTAGTTCATTTTTCATTTGTTTCGTGTCCATCTCAGTTGTGATCTTTTATTTTACGCGCGCTGTATTTCTTCGTTTATTTCTAATTTTGTTTTTTTAAATCGTATTATTGACATTCTGCAGTTTAAAAAATACTTTTTTACGAATTTTTTTAAATTTTAGTTCTTCTTTTGTTTTTTTTGCGTATTTATCTTTTTTTTTTTTCGGATTGACTTTTCGCGTTTAATTGACGCTTTCTTTTGTATTCTTCGTTTTTCATTTGTTTCGCGATCGTCTCAGTTGTGATTTTTAGTTTTACGCACACTGTGTTTCTTCGTTCATTTCTTTTTTTAATTTTGTTCTAAGGTATTATTGACTTTCTGCAGTTTAAAAAATTTAAAAAAATTTTAATGCGACCGAGAAACTGTCGTTTTTCGTTTTAGCTCAGTGTTGTCAATCTTCTTTTGTTTTCTTTTTTCGTTCATGTCATGCCTTGTATTTTATTAGTTATGCTTTCGTTTCTCTCTTCTCTTCTCTTCTTTTGCTTTTTTAAGGTCATTTCATGCCTAGTATTTTGTTAAGGTTTTTCGTTTTTCGTTTGCTTCCGATTTTTTACAGGTTGCGTTTGCTTGTTTTGTTTTTTTCTTTTTCTAAATTTATTCAGATTTTTGATATCTCAAATCGGCGATTCACTTTGTTGTCTTATATGCCACTCTAATTTACAGTTCCTGCGTTTCAACGCTACGCAAAACAAATATTCTCCTTCTGATGGAAAATTTGCCAGATTGTTTCTTTTCACATATTTTTACAAATCTTACAAGAATCTCCGGTGTTTCACCGCCAGAGGGCTGTACTAAAATGATGCTTTTCAAAAATATGTGACGTGCGATTTTCCAGCATAAGACCAGCCGAATATGCCACTCAACGCTGAAATGTTTTTTATTTGAAAAAATATGAGGCAGGAAACTTCATCGATTTTCCATCAGAAAAAAATTGCTTTTAAAAAAAATTATCCGTCCCAAGAAGTTTCATCGATTTTTCAATAGAGGGCGTCATTTCCACTAGAGCCCCTACATAAAAGGAATCAATTTTTTCTCTGACCACCTTTGGCGGAAATTCGGCCGCATTTTTTTTTTTTTTGAAAATATGTGGCAAGTAACTTCCTAGCTAGTTTTCGCTAGGGGGCGCCACATATCTGCGCAAAAATAATTATTTTTTCACTCAAATTAATATCTGTTCTCTGCTGTTTTTATCTTTAATAAAATAATCTTTGCAGAAAGGGACCTTTCCCTTTAGTAATTTCTTTTTATTAAATATTTTCTGGATGAGTTATTTCTGCGTGTACGTTGGGATTGCGTGCGTAGAAAAAATGAACTTCCTTATCTCCTCTGTATATCCCTGTCAATATCAGGCACGAATGAAGTTAGCAGACGGATATAAAACTGTTCTTTTTAAATTGGATATCAATTTTCCACCTAAAAGTTTACAGATTTCTCGTTGTATTAAGTTGGTATCACGTCGGGCGTTTTATTGGTGCGTAAAGTCGGAGCGCAGCGGATCGTGCGGGGCCCTATATCCAAGCTAAAATATTTTGTAAGAGGTTTTGCTTGCGCATATTGGATGCTCTAAACTGGATAATATTTTCGTATCAAATATCTACCTTAAAGAAAAAAATTTGCCCGAACGCCGGAGTTTTACTCCCTTTATAGGCGTTTGTGTCCACTTCTTCGCGCATAAAATTCTCGCGGATACGCGTTTTCTTTTTTTGAAGTCCGACGTGTTATTAGGGGAAACGGCAACTTCCCGCCGAAATAGAGAGGTAAATAAGATTTTTTATTATGGAAGGAAGGAACTCGCTTCATGTAAATAAATATTTTGTTTAGTGGCGGAGAAAATCTTCCTACTTTCTCTTAGAATCACAAAAGGCAGATCCACACTTACACAATACATTATTAATTAAATACGTGAAAAGTTTAATCGTAGCCTCTCGTCGTTGTGGTATGTACAGGCTGACTATGCGAGAATTCCCACCCCCTTTAACTTAACAAAAATTTTACACATTTCGAGAATTTCGAGAAATTTTATTGCAAAAGAAAAACAGACTGTTTCGTCTGTTGCAATATTTAACCAGTAGGTATTTCTTGACAAACTAATTATTAAATAAACTCAACATAAATTATTGTTCTTTTCCATAACTAATTTAAAATTAATTTCAGCGTTTTTTCCTTTCTACTTGTCTAAATATCACAGCAATACGTACCTGAGTGCATTCATTGATTTCTAAAAGTTTTATGATCAGTGTAGTAAAGATTGAGCGCCTTTTTTCAGGTCTGCAGCTTTGCGCTACGTGCCTCATAAAGAAAACACGCGGTTCCACTAAGCCTTCTATTAGTGTTCGAAATCACGTTCCGTGGGTAATTTCGTCCATTACCGGAGGCAGAGCACTGCGGTGTCCAGTAAAGATTGAACCATCAACTTGGATCACCGCCCGCAATTTTAGAAAATTTACTTATTGTCGTCTTCCAATTTATTTCTCACATTACACCGCATTCCACTGGGAAAACTATTTTTTTTAACTTTTATTTCTAAATCTGTTCGGTTTTGATTAGCTCGCATTACCTTTAAATCGATAGACGACCTTTGCGTATCGTGAGATGCACATTCTTGGAGATGTTCGCGCGAGCTTTCAATCAGAAAATCTGACAGCGCGAGCGGGGGAAAGAAAATTACGTGAAGTAACATGAAGGCGCGTTATAAACTTTATTGTTACGTCGCATCGGTTTGGAACGACTGTTATTACTTGTCGGTCTAAACTTTCCACGATATTAGAATATTAAAAAAATAAATAAATAAATAAACAGTGTTTCAAATGAATTGAAAGAGATGTAATTAAGAATTGTTACAGTTTTTTTTTGTGTTGGGGAAGTGTGTCTTCAATTTCTGTTCCGAGTTCGGCCGTTGGCCGTTAGATTGCGGAGCCTGCTCCATTTGGGGCGCGGTGACTTCACTTGATTTACGCACATCGCTTGCGGGGATGGTCAATTTTTGTATTGCATTGGAAGTTTAAGGGGATCCCCGTTTTGTTGGGCACCGCAAGGAAGTTTTTCCCATTCGTTTTTGGAACCGCTGGTTGCGCATTTGTCGACGTGCGATGGTACTCTTGGATTTTTCACGACGTGAGATTTTTCCTTCCCTGTCTCTTATATTAGCGCCAATTGCTGACCACGCCTTCGTTTTCTTTGTGGCGTCTTATTAATGTGCTGTTGTTTCCTCTTTTTTAAAGCAACTTGTACGGGGCCTATCAAGTACCCCCCCCGCGTTTCGTGAGGAAGTCTGTCGATTCAAGTTGAGGAATCCGACGCCGTAGCTCAGCTGTGTTGGCTCGTTTCGTTTTTGCTCCTAACGTCGACACAGTCAACGCCCTAGAGAGGAAGAACTCGAACATCCGGGAACCGACGCGGATGGCACCCGTTTGGATCGTGCAAAATCGTCTTCTTTTTGACAAACAATCACGTAAGCTCGAACCATTTCTGTCTTTTCTTTTCCTCTCACCGGCTAAGTTCCGATTTTCGGCGTTACACGGGGTGTGGCGTCGACTCGGGCTGCATGGCTGTGAACCTGCGGATTTATTTATTTTTGCGGCGGCAACCTCACTGTGTTGGACCTCTACCGTTTGCCTGATTACATAATTTCTTTTGGAGATCTTCCAGTAGTTTTACCGTTATTGAACCTTGGGTTGATCTACCTTTGAGGAGAGAGGGTCCTTCATCACTTTTTGAGGTACGCTGTCGAGGAAGCGAGCCCAAGGGGGTTGCCGTTGATGAGTTCGTCTAAGAACACACCTTCCCGACCGTGTATTCTTGACATCCTTGACTTGCGTAACCACAGCCGAGTGGCGCCCTTTTCCGTAACATCTTTGGCGATATCCCACGCCATCTACACTGAGTGGGCACTGTTACGCAAGTCTGATTTTCCATCTCGTTTTCGAAAGGACGACCAACTTGACTTCTGGGCCGAGATAAGTTGCGGAAGTAAGTTGGCGTAAGCCCTCTCACTTCTCCTAAGCGGGTAAAACGCGCCGAACTCTCGTTTCGAGTTGCCGAACGAGAGAAAGGTGAAAGAATAATATTGTAAAACTAACAGGTTCTGATGAAGCCCCAAGCAAGGCTGAAACAGCTGTACAGAGGCTTCTCGAGGGATTCACTGCAAATAAAAACAATTTGCAACATTTTTTTTTAACTTGAGAATAAAGCACTGCATTCAAAATCGATTTGCAGCCAAATTTAAAATAGGCAGAGTTTACCACGGCGTCCTACTTTTGATGTTTCTTCAATTGCTTTGTGATAAACTGAAAAAAAGATCTGAAAAGTGCTAAATTGCATTTTTTTTTATATTTCGAAATAAATAAGTTGGTTGCAGACGCAGAAATTATTTTAATGAAGCTTAAGTGGTGACTGGTGACTAAACTGTGTGAACAGCAAATAACAACGATGCTGCTGTCCCATAAGAAATCAATACGCACACAATAAGCGTGCCGTCGCATAATTTTAAATCTTGCTTGCGAGTCGAGTGGATTTTAATGAGGCCTCCAAGCATTGTCTGGCTAGCTACTTTGATCCTAATCAATTTTTAATAAGTAATAGAGAAGGAATGAATTTGAATGAATTTCTGTGATTTCGAAAGTGAAAATGGAATTGATTGAATTAAGAAGAAAATGTGTTTTGAGTTCAAAGGGCGGCCATACCTAAGTGAAATCAGTTTCCCGTCTCCGCATACAAATGAAGCGATATCGTCGTGAAATTTGTTTTTGTAAAATCACGGGGTAAGATCTTGAAACTTATCATGTGGGAATCGACTTTTGCTCGATTGGTTTTTCGCTGCGGACCTGAATGTATACGGAGTTCAGTCGTCTGAAAAATAAACTCTTTGGTCACGAAATATATTCCGAAGGAACCAACGCAAACAGCGGCGGTCTCCTCTTTTTTCCGGCCTTATACGTTTTGTGTTTTGTTGGCTTTTCATGCGACCGACGGCGACGGCGACGGTGACGCTGCGCGCTTGTTTCGGCGAAAGCGCACACCTTCGCTTCGCTTCGCCCTCCTTGCATCCCTTCACTTACCGGGTGGCGGGACACAATGAGCGGAACGAATTTAACACTTAATTTCCATGAATGCGTTTGATTTATGTTTCCGGCGGGCAAAGTGTAAACAGCTATAACTCATTTTTGAACGAAATTGCGAATATTATTGTTGTGCTATACGTAGACGGAACTTTTTTTTTTGGGGGGGGCTTGTTCGCCAGTGAGTGGAAAAACTAAATTGCTAGTGTGATTGATGGCCACCAGGAAAGTTCTAGCATAGCGAGGACGATAAAAGAAGTCAGCATGTTTTAAAACAAGCGATAGTGGTATCTTCTAATTTACGGCACTCCTGCTGCCTGCCATTCTTGCATTGTATACCAAACATCGCATCGCATCACCCTCCCATAAAATATTAGAGCGCTTTTTGTTCGGCATCTTTTCAAAAAAATAAAAATAAAATAAAAATACATTCATCTTGCATGTATACGATATATTTTAATTAATTTTCTGTTTCGCAGAACGTAAGCTCTGCTTTAAGGTGCGGCGTGGAGGGGGAGGGGGGGTTAAATGATACTGATACCTTAGCGCTCTATCCTAGCAGCAGTTGTATGCAATCGCTCTCTAGGAAAGCTTCCTCCTCGGATATCTGAGATATTCAAGGTAAACACTGCAGCGTAGCAAGGCATTACGCTTAATGCCTGGCACTCAAGTTATACGAGATTACTCTAATAACAATATTTTCGAAAACACTGTGACGCTTAAATTACGCAGACGTAGAGTAGAGTAACACCGAATTAAACTTCAGCTGTGAGGGGGTGGCGGCGACCAACCCGCTCTTAAGAGACGTTGCAATTTAGTCGCAACTAAAGCAAGCTTTCCTTTCTTCTTCTTCTTCTTCTTTTTCCTCTTTTTTTTTTTCTTATCTACTTCGGTCTAATTCTGTTTTTGAAGGTACAAGTTTACCTTAGTTAAACGGTTAGTTAGCAAAGCAAAGTAGGGTCGTTTCTGGATTACAAGAGGTTTTCCGGTGCTTTGTGTTATCCAATTTTTTTTTCTGTTCCTTTTCTACTACGTAAATTTCTAATCTCTCCGCGCGGATCTCCTATTACCTCCTCGGACAATTTAGAAAAGCGTCTTTACATGAATAAGTAAGAATGATTGCATTTCCGTTTATTTTATTTTATTTTATTCGAATAGAAATGGTTAATACCCCCTGAATTAAATCAAATATATTACACATAGACTAGGGGGGTAGTTAATAGGAGGTCAAAGCATAACTTCGTATTTAAAATGATTTAAATATGAATGTATTCACGAAATGAACTTCGTTGCGTCCTGGGGTATGTATGATTCGGAGGTCCTCCATCCTTGGGCTCATGAACTGTACAAGCAAATTAAATGTCCCTCTGCGTTTCAAAGAATTTGCCGAGCATTTGTACATTATAATCAACGTAACGATATCTGTGTAGGAGCGCAATAGTTTCGTTAGTTATCCTTGCATAATTACAAAATACGTGAAAACGTGAGCATTGGAAGAATAAATCTAATAGTAATTTAGAAAATGCAAATATTTGCTTGCTGCAAGAGTCGGTCGCATTGAAAGAAAAAAAAAACTACATCTTGCGAGAAGGGATAGATACCGTTCTGTAGATTTAACATTGTAGCACTTGAGAAGTAATCAGGTTCACGTGTTAATGCACGCGTGCGCGAAATTCAATTTGGGAAGAGTGGCCATATAACACTTGTTCTCATCTCATCGCACAGCCGCCGAGAACACCGTCGCTTCGACACTGAAACCCTATTATAAGCTAGATAATGGAATCCATTTCCATAGCCCCCACGATTTTCCGAAATGATTTGGATAGCCGCCAATACAAATTCTTGCATTTACATGGGAATTGTTTTCTTGTTTTAAAATGAAATGGAAAGGAGTGTCTAGTATCATATGTTTCCGGATCCTATTTTCACTCTAACATAACAATAAACGTGTATCACATTCTTACGTCTTCGCCGCCTTCGAAATGTAAAAGTATTTTTCGCGCTTCTCACTAGGTACGTAAATCCCGAAACGTGGTCGTTCTTATATTATTTCAGATTGTGATTCGATTTTACAATAAAATGTTATTGAAATACTTAAATATTGTAAACGTATTTTCCACGCTTCTCAGTAGTACGTAATTCCCGATTTTATATTATTTCAGATTGTGTTTCGATTTTACAATAAAATATTATGGAAATACTTAACACATTCATTCACCAATCTTCAGCAACTGCAGTGGAATAAAAATAAAATAGCAACAAGAATATCTTTCAATTAATTCAAATCACCCATTGGCGGATCCGTTACCCGTTTCACAATAATCAAAAACATGAATCTGAGTATATTTGGCCTAAAGCGCCTAAACCAACTGTACCATTTGGCGTGAGATACCCAAAGCAACGTTAAATGTAAATAAAATATTGTGCGTGAAGCGCCCAAAGCATCGTTAAATGCACATGCAATGAAAATCGGGTAAAGACTGTGGCGCTAATAATCGGAACATCCCACCTGATTCGTCAATCACGGAGGTGTTTGGACACTCGATCCTCTTTTCATACCCGTTGAGCCAGCATCAGTAAGTCCAACTCGAGGCTGCATCCACGAAGCCGGTGCGACGAATTCAATCTGTCGCCCCGGATCGTCTTAGATAAACGCAGTGCGTAGAAACAGCCAAAACCTTTAGCGAAACAAGAACTAAAACCAAAACAAAAACTGGAGCCCAAAATAAGAAGCTTATCTTCATTTCCAAGGACGCGGTTTGAGACAACTCCGGAAAGTTGTTAACCTACGAAACTCATATGACAAGAAAGCCTCCCTCGTAGGTCCTCAACAGTAACCAAAATGTGAACCGACCTTCAGACCGGCCACAATGCGAAAATGGGGCAATGCCCCCTTCAAACGGCACCACCAGGCGCTGGGGATATCGCTGAAAGACTGACTTCCTCTGAGCACGTTGCCCACTGACGAAGCGAAAACTAGCCGTGCCCACTTTTGAAGTAAGGCTGGCACGAATCGAAAACATCATGACCTCAGCATGAACTCAGCTCGCATCAACTTGACGTAAAGAAAACCCAATAGCGTTAAAGGTCAAAAGTGAGACCAATTTAAACCGTCCGTCGAAACTCGCAAAAAACTGCGGTGATTCTCATGCTCCGATAACGCAGAAAAAAAAATGAGGCGGCGACGGAAATCTTATGACGGTCTCGCCGTGCAGAATAATAATTTCGATCGGTTCTCACGAAACAGACAGACCATTTACAATAGATGAGACGATTTTATCTAAAAACTGTCTAGAAACTCCGTATATAATAAAAACTAGAAAAAAAAGTGCCGATGCATCTCGAATTTTGCACCATTTTACGGCCGGAGTATTTTTAAATGAATCATGTACAAAAGCGTCTACGATTAAATACAAAGCGTGACATACATTTGAAGTTTTGCAAATTTCCATTTCAAACTTATTTGAATTTCTCTTTTAAGGACAGATAAAATCAACCTGAAGTCAAACTTCGTCATACGGGCCCGTTTTATTTTCTCCGGCCGACTTAGGCAGACTGAAACCGACCTCCAGGTTGTCAATCAACGTTTGTAAGATTCCGTTTGAAAAATTTCTTGCCGTTATTCGATGGACGTCAATTGACATTAATATTTAGATCGTGCAGCTGAGCTGAGTCTTTCAAATAACGTAAATTTGACACGTTTCATATTACCATCCCTAACGTTTTCTAATAAATAAGTCGTGTCTTTTATTTGTGAGATTGTTTTGTTTTGTTTAGCTAAGTTTGCGTCTCATTTGAGTAATTTTACGCCAGCCGGTGCCCTCAATAGCTCTACTGGATTTGACTACTTATTAGCTCGATTTTCGCACACGACCGTCTCCACTGAGCTGGACACAATCAAAACCGAATGCATTTCATTATCTAATTTCTATAATATATTTGTGAATACAATTCCTCTTTACTCGGACAAGTTAAGGTTTATTGATATCATGGCTTCTATTGGACCCTAAAGGTGACGCTATCCATTACTGTGCTCTGGTTGGCCGCCTAAAGCGTTACTTTGCATGTCGCTACCACAAGGTACAGATGTTGAACATTTCTCGTGAATTGTTGCTAGTTTGAGCAAAATTCTGATTTAAGTACATCGTGATTGGAACCCTTTGTGCCTTGTGTGCCATTTGATTTGTTGTAAGCAAATTTTACCGAGCGGATAACTAGTTTCTACTTCAGATAGAAACATAAGTAGTGATGCCATTAGAGCATAGCGGTCGCCGCCCACTTTGCAAGACAAAAATTGCTTCACACCCTCCATTCCATCAATACTGCAGAACTTAACCTTTCAATGATTTTCTGATTTCAAAATTCACCATCCAATTCCCCGTGAACTTTTTACCGCCCCCCTAGAACGCTTCAGCGTCCACTGGTGAGCGCCACCGCCCACTTTGAGAATCTACGCATTAGAACGACCCACGTTTATATTCGATTTCTTTGTTTCAACAGAGCAATGCGCTTCTTTTCCTGTTCGATACGTGAGGTCATCGCTCAACAACAGCGTGCTCTTTCCAAAGGTCACCGACGTGACACCCGGTGGAGGCGAGAATTGACGAAAACGACATTTGACGAGCCGACGAGTGGTGGGCGCTGCTACATGATAGTTGGTTACGTTTGACAACAGATTGAGAACAACCCTTTCGAACTTCGACAAATCGTAGCGTACTATTTTATTTATGTTGTGTGATTAATGCATGTTCGCATACAACGTAGCGCTCCAACCGAGTTCTATCTCTGGACAGCTGATAGTCTTCCTCAGCGCTAACTTGCTACCGTTTTCGTCAATTAATCAGGAGGTAAGATTATTTCATTAAAAAATATGTCGTTGACAACTGTATGGCAAAATTTTTCGATTTATTGCACAAATGTATCTAATTAGTTAATTTTGAAGACAATGTTGTTTTTAAGGTAAGGAAACACAATATATAAAAATGTTTTTACTAGAAATCTGTTATTTCGCTTCAAGTGTAAACAATAAATAATAAATATAAGGTATTGTTTTAACGTTTCATAAAGTTCGTCACTATTTAATTTCCCGTCTGAATACTAATGCAGCAGTAAAAACAACAGCCCTAGTTCATTATTGAGTTGAAAACAAACAACCGTAGTGAGTTTTGCTCGTCGCTTTCGTGACCACGGCAGTCAAGCAAGCCGGAGAGCAGAGAGAGAGAGCGCTTTTCCTTTAAGCGTTTGAGCTGATCATGGATGGGATGGGATGGGATGGGAGTTCTACGTATTTTCATTATACGGTACTCACTTAACATGAAGTTGTTGGCAAACACGTTCATCCAGCTCAGATTCGGTCGACGTAAATGTCGACCCGAGCAAGATTAATGGCAAAGGTGAGAAAATTTCTTTGCTTAAATGCACTAATGTCCATCAGATGACAAGCGCGAGAGACGTAGACGTAAACTACGTACTTACGTCTCTGCTCTACCTGACGAGATCTCATAAGGAAACTTTTGGATATATGGAAAGAAAGTAGCAAATCGAATAATAAATAATCTATGAATTAGTTTGCGAAGGTAAGTTTTAAACTAAAATTAGGATCGCCTTCTCTCATGTATCAAGGCGAATTACACTTGGGCAAAGCTCAAGCTCCTCTTCTTGTCTCACTACGTCTTATTTCCTTAATTTTTAAATTTGAAATGTTTCTTTGTTTGCTGCCTGTCGCAAGATTATGGAAGAGGAAATTAACTTACGTCCAGGACTACTGGCTATTCAGTGGGACGGGAGGGGGTTCAATTCAAACATGAAATTAACAAAAGAAAAGCAACTTACAGTTACTGCAATTGTCTTTTTTATTTACGCGCTTGTTAGACATCCAGGAGTACCTGTGCGTTGATTAGATAATCAAATATAACTCAGAGTATGACGTAAATGAAAGCGAAAATCGAATAACGGCGCCCGTATTTCGTTTACAAAAGGTTATCAAATAACGCCCGTTGAATATTTTAGAAATAATTAAGAAAAATTAGATTACAAAAAGGTTTTGCTCAATACACAGAGTGAAGTTGATCCGTGATTTAACTAATAAGCATCCAGTTTTGTAAACTAGGTGAACCGTAGTCAATATGATTTGTGAAATATTTAAAGAATTAATTCATTATAAAATGTTGAAATGGATTAGTAAACAACTTGAAAAAATGAACAAATATAGAATTCTTCTTCAATTTCGGTATTCTTGAGTAATCCAATTTCAAAGTTGGACCATTTAAACGTGGCCAAGTGCAAATATAGCCGGGAATATATCAGGAGATCCTATCAGCAAGAGCATTCCGACAATATATTCAGGATGTGGCTAGGGCCACGCCGTCATTAGCAGCTGTGCCACCTGAGTTTCAAGCTCCGGAAACCCCGAACCTGCGCTGATAACGCCGCGAACCAAGCCTCCTGCGACCAACAAATACTTCAATTTATTGCTTACTCTCCGCGATAAATTGGGTTAATACGGTCATAAGGGCAGGGGACCAGCTTGGGACTGATTTTCTAGAGGAAACGAGATTAAGTAATTTACTGTGACTATAAATTAATTTATTAACAATACACGCTTGCCAACACCAATTAAAGTTGTACGAGGAGGAGGTCGTTTGTAAATGTCGCCGCGTCCGTTTCCTCCGGACGCCCCGTTCGAAAAATAAAAATAAAATCAAATTTAATCGCGTCCAATTTTTTTCTTTCACTAATAATAATTTCTCGGATGATTGAAATTAATGAGGGCCAATTTATTTTCAGGCTGAAACGATTGTCCTGGAAACTCTTGCTGCGATCTGGTGGCGAGTGCGTGATTTACCGCGGGGAAAATCCCTACGATCTTTTGCAGTTGCCTGTTCTGCTGGTTGAACGCGTCATCAAATGCTGCCCTCTAGATACGAGCGACAAACTGCGCCAGCGTTAACAGCGCAAACTAGTGCTGCCCTCTCAAATAATTTCCCTAATTACCGGAAAAATCAATGCAGGATTAACTATTACTTATTTAGATTCAAAATCTATCACGAGAAAAAAAATTAAAACAAAAACCGAAACTAAAAATATAAAATCCAATTCTGAAGTGGGCTGGCTGACTTACTTTTATTAAACAAACTGTAAAGTTAAAAGTCAGTAATTCAAACTGCACGTTCTATTTTTCGTCCCGAAGAACCGAAGAAAAAAAAAATAATGTGAAGGAAATAGGAAAGGGCTCTGTGGTGGTCGAAAAACGACTGGTAATTGTGCTTTTGGCATGCCGAAGGTGGTTTGGTTGGTTATTCCAGTTCTAATTTAGAATAAATGGAACTTTGCGCGCAAACTAAAACACATTTGTCATTGTGGCAGAATGACAGAGGTAAGTCCGTTCATTTCGTCTGCGTTGGAGATTCATTTGTTGGGTCAGATTTAAAAAAGAAAAAAAAACGAATTAAAATCCTGCACTTCGAAGCTGCACAGGATTAAACAATTTTGCCTACCAAATAAATTTTGTTTTTTGGACGACTCGTAATGAAATTATTTAAAAAAATAAAAAGGATGAAAGTTTTTGAGCCTATACTCTAGTTTTTTGGAATCAAGAGTTTTGTGTTTTTAATCAAAGAATTATTAGTAATGCTAATGGTCTTTATTTGTATAAGAACAAGAAGAAAATAATAATGAAAAAATGAGCCTAAAGGGGCAGTTCAGATAACACGAAAGGTTCAGCAAATTAACCACCTCACAATTTGTGCAAATGTAATTTAATCTAAAGCAACAGAAATTCTACAAGTCGAACTACTCATTTATTTATTTTTTATAATACATTTTTTTGCTTAAGCCAGAAAAATTTTGTTAACAAACGCATATAAATAGGCCGAGCCGAATTTGGAACTGCAATCGCTAACTGAGCTGTTAAGGGCGATTTACACACAGAAAGAGCCCCGCCCAGCCCGAACGATGGTCGTCGACGTTCCCCCTGGACTGCAACCGTCGTCATCTTCTACTCCCTGCTAGACGTCACCAGCCTTGGTCCTTCAATTTTTAACTAAAACGTTACTACATCGAGAGGCGTCGCCGTTTCCATCAACGGTGGGCGCCGCCACCATCGCCCCTGGACTCAACATCGACTCCACCGCCCAAGCCGATAATCGAGCACTCCGAAGTGCCCGTTGTCGTATGCATATTTTAATTTAAATAAAAAGTAAACACTGCTAACTAAGCTGTAACCTCTTTTCGTCGTGGATCTCGACCAAAAAAGAAACTAGAACGTGTTTCATGGGAACACTAATAAATAAAACAAACAATTGAACCAAGGCTGTGTAAATTCTACGAGCCTGGAACTGTGCCGCAACATACCTTAATATAAAATTAGAAGTAGAAAAACGCTACTAAACTAACCCATGATCTACCTCTTTTTGTCGTGGATCTCTAGGATCTTGATCAAGCGTCCCTTCGGACCGCACACCCCTCACCAGGGTAATACGCGCGAGTTATTTTATTTTAAATAACAAAAGCGTAATTTGGAAATTAGCGGGAGAGAGAGAGAGAGAGAGAGAGAGAGAGAGAGAGAGAGAGAGAGACGCGTCCAAACTTGAAAAGCTCCAGACGACCAATTTAGCTACTTTTCTCCCTCTCAGTTTCGCGCTGGCTTAATTCTTATCCAAAATAATCTGCAAATGCTTCCGGAAGCCGGCGTTCTCCAATTCTCCAAAATTTTGCCTCAACTGGATTAAAAAAATTTGGAGGTTCCAAGAACATGACAATTCCAGGCTGGGTCATGATTTTTTATTCCATGACCTTCTGAAGGTGCGCTTAAATTAAATCACTTGGTGCTTAGAGCAATGTTGGGTAACAACAGAAGTGAACAACACCATGATTGTGAAACTTTCAGGCTGCGACATGATTTTTTATTCCATGACCTTCTGAAGGTGAGCTTAAAATTGAATCACTTGGTGCTTAGAGCAATGTTGGGTAACGACAGAAGTGAACAACACTATGATTGTGAAATTTTAGCAGGATTTTAAAGCTTTCGTTTCCTAGAATAGCGGCATCTTAATGTATCGATCGTCATAGATCGTTGAAGAATGACGTACATTGACGTAAAGTAAGCAAAATAACGACGATGTATATTTATTTTATATTTTTCAACTCAATTTGTCATTACGTATTACATTACATTATATCTGAGAAGTGAAGGTTCACCAAAAAAAAAAGACTTTCAATTGTTTAAATAAATATAATTTAGGTTTCCTTAAGTGACGGTGATATTTGCCGCTTTCTTGCAAACCACATGCATTTAATGTTCTTGATACGATCCTTGTGACGTTTATTTACCGCCAATTTACCTTAATTACTGCCGCTACATCTCGGTACCGCTACCCTAGGAGTTAATTGTAATGGTCGGAAAAGCTTTCCTAAATCATTGTCACCGATAAAATTGAATCGCGGCTTCGTAGGGGTTTTATCGAGTATCATTTATAGGGTGTCTCACAATAGTGTTACGCAGGGTGATTTCGATATGTGAATTTATTGAAAATTGCTATTGGACGAGCGTCTTTGGTGTCTGCGCCTGCTTAATTTTCGCAAATATGCCTGGCGCTGTTTCGCAAGCACATTTTGTTCGGCGAATCAGTTTACGCCACGTGGCAGCGGATTTCGCTACCTGTTAGCCCGACCGTTGCCTTTGACCGTCTCCACTGAGTTTGGATACAACTTGGTCTTTTGACCAATAAGAGGTCGCAGTCACCTGATGGGTAGTTAAGAACAAAGACTAGGTGGCAAGCAAACAAAATTGACGTCGTGTTCATTATTTAATTTTCTATAAATTTTTGCCTTACTTTTTTTGCTCGTCATTACCGGAAGACGTCGGGGATCATCAGTAGTCTTAAGTTGTCAATAATGGAGATATGAGACAGTAAGACCGTTTAGAAGAATCAGATCGATTTTTCATCCAGAAAATTTACTCAAAAAGAAATTTGGAAAATTGCTCAGGATTGTAAGCCCTAAATGGGTAATCAGAGCCATTTTTTCTCGAAAATCGTCTATAGAAAGACTACAGAGCACAACTTATTCGATTTTTATATTTTGTCGGTTTAGATCTTTGCTAATTTGAAAAAAATCTTTCGTTAATTCATTAGATTTATCATTTGATTGTTTTTCAAAATTCCCGGTGGTCTTTTACGATGACGTTTGCGCAGGCGCTAAAATCCCTAAAATTTTGCGGTTACATTCATGACTATCCACATTTTATTACCCCCCCCCCCCCCATCATTTAACAATTCTGTCGTTAATTTCGGTGTGTCATTAGCTTCAGAAAAAATTAAAATATTTATTTATACTCTTTGCTACGTCCCAAAACGTTTTAAAATCAACAGTTTTGTAAAAAAAAAAATCCCAGCCCTACTTTTTGTAGGTGGTATTGAAGCAATGTCAATCAACCCCACGTCCTTCACCATGACGGCCGTCACCTTGGAAATTGGTCGGAATCTAGCGGTGCACAGATGACGAGTATTTTCGTTTGTTTTTGTTCTATGTGAACTCTTTGTTGTAGGTTTGCTCAGTTAACACCGCACAGGACTTGATAAAAACGAACTGATTTGGGAAATCGGATGATTTTTAAAAATATCAGGGGAGTGAAGAGTCTGGAAGAAATTCAAAAACCTGGGAATGACTTTGTGAAATTGGGTATGGGAAGTATTAATTAAATTACTGTAGGTGAACAAATCAATATCTACCGCTTGAAACCTAATCACTGCAAACGGTAGGAAAATCTTTGCCACTCTCTATTTACATCAGTATTTTTCTTATGTTGTTAAAGTTTCTGCAATTTTGTTGTATTTTGTAAAATCCATTTGTTTTATTTTATTAGTTTTAAGCACTTTCAATATTTTCAATTGGTTAATCGATTCTACTCTGTTACAGAGTTTCTCGATATGCCAGATTTGGAGATTTTTTTAATGTATTTAATTTTAAATTTATTGAACATATAAAATAGCGACATCTTACTATCGCTTTTTGACCTAACATTGCAGTAGGATAGACAAATTGAAGCGGGATTTGCTCCTAATGAGTCCCCCATGCAAGGCGGCCATGCATCGCATTTGCGAATAAATTGGGCAAGTCGTTTTTGGTCTGCAGTGGGAATGTCGAGCTACGTTTCTGCTGAAGAAGCCCCAAGCAGGGCTGAAACAGCTGTCCAGAGGCTGCTCGAGGTTCTCACTGCAATCTAAAACGATTTGCACAAAATTTTTTTAAATTTATTGTTCACTTATTGATATGTACATCCTGTGTATGGATAAGTATGAATAAATTATGAGGGAGAGAGTCAACGAGGGAGAAGAATTTGACAATCTTTATGTAAATAACGGCCCTGTTCTGGCGTTCCGTGCGAAAACTTCTTGGAACGCATTTTCGGCTTTAAAACTCAAACTATCTACCGAACAAAAAAATCGTCTTCCAGCGATTGCTCGTTGATTAAAAACTGTTGAGGTTGAGTTAAGAGAGTTAACGATGTTTATTTAGGCTGATCACCCCTAAATTATAAGATGGATAACTCGCGGTTATTGCATTTAAAACAACAACACGTATAATTCATTCAGCTTTGATTAACTTTGAATGGCGTTCGAAAACAATTCTGTACTGAAGCATGAATGCGTTTGAATTGGGGTGGGTCGGTTATGAAGTTGAACACCATAATTAAGAAATATTAATAATAATGAAACAGGGCATTCAGTTTTGATTTTTTTTTTTTGAACAACGTTCAAAAAGAATTCCAAATTGAAATATGAATGGGTTTCGTACAAGCTCTTGTCTGATATGATTAACAGTTGCATATTCTATAATATTTTATATGTACACGTTTTTTCTTTTTCCTTTTCTTTTTTTAGAATGAAAGGTAATGTGGTTTTGTAAAGTTCCTTTTTTTTTCTGGAAAATTCATTTTCAGCAGACTGACGTAAAGCGCTAAAACACAGAATGGAAAAATAAATTGTGAGTTCCTGATGATGCCGCTGCCGCTGCATACATTTCATACAACATTTCCGTTGGCCATTGTTTCCGGTTACGGCAAAAAGCAGGACAGCGAATCCATTGTTCGCGGAGCTTTTGGAAAACACCGAAGTGCATTTCTTACGTGGCGGTGCGGTGGAGTAATTTAGCTTCGAAATTACCTTAAAAATTTTATTCGGGGGGACTTGGATTCGTTTATTTGCGAATCGCGGCGCGGAATTATTCACATCACGTCCTAATTCGATTTTCCTACCGGAATTTAGTTACAAAGTACGGGGGGGGGGTATCTCCGGCTAAATCAGGGAGAGAGGGTTAAAAGTGTAATTAGAAAACTTTTGTCGGCCGGGTGTAATTAATTATTGAAACAAATAATTTCAAGATTTGGGTAATTGTTAGCAAATTGTCGTGTCAATATTTGCGCGAAGTTGATTTTCATTTAATCCGATAATCCATTTCCATATTTATTTTCAAGAGGTTTGAATTTCCTCTTCCAAGTCTAAATTCCAAACGATGGAGAAGCTTTTACTCAATAGCTTCAGCATGAATTTTTTTTTCTTTTTTGTAAAAAATAAAATGAAATTAATTTATTTGCGTCATGCCAGAGGAAGACGTATACAGAATCCAAAAACGCGACGATCGAAAGCAACAGTTTAACTTCGTCACGAAATTTGTCACTTAATTTCAGTAAATCCTGAAAGCTCTGACAACCTGTTACTAGATTAACGTGGATTCCGATAGATTCCGGCTCGTTCGGAACGGGGTCGCCAACTTCGACTCACATGTGCATTGTAATCCTCTATAACCGTTTTGGTGGAACAATACATATGTATATAAATGCAGCCGTCCATAAATTTATTTCGATGGCGCGAATATAAATTGTTGCAGATCGGTTTTAATTCAAATGTAACCGGCCCCGCTGCTTATTCGGGTATATTTCTGTGTACGTATGGCGAAGGTAATTTATTGGACTTCAGCTGAATAAATGTTTTTTAACGCGCGCGCCAAAAAAAAATAGAAAAAAATTACAAACATGTTGCTCGAAATAATAGTTTTTTTTTTTTTTTGGAGGGGCGTGCGTGATGAAAAACTGTTAAATCAATGCTTTGCATAAAGTGTTTTAATCTCATGGTGATGGTTCATTTTCAAAATAATTTTAGGATACAGCGATAAATATGCATTAAGCGATAATTTATTAATGAAATGGCTCTTCAGCTCAGCATTGATTTCTCTTCTAATGTAATCCCTTCACCAGCGTTTCTAGAAGGGTGGAGACAGTTCTAGGCCGGTCATTCACCTTTGGCGTGTGGGTGGCCTAACCACTAGGATGTACCAGTTTACGTAAAATAGAGTTCCTTGCACTATACCTACGTAATATTTTTTTCAGAATTAAGATTTTACTTCCGTACACATAATACAGATGCAGATACTTAATAACTTAATAATGATGAAGTGCGAAGTTGTCACCAACAAACTAAACTGCCATCAGGAACAATAACCGCAATCGCAGAGTAGTGATGAATGGGGGGGGTGGGCTGTTTAAAGCAGTTTCAGAAAATTCCGTTGCACCGAAATTGTTCGCCACATAAGTTATCCATAATTCGACGTGTTCCCTGGCCAGCGGCAAAAATAAGCAAGGCGAATTCCATCTAGCAAATGCATATGTTTAAACTAAATAGATAAATCTCGGGGCACGTCAGAAAAGCCGAAATTGGCAATGATTCCACAGCTGAACATCTGCATTAAGGAAATGAGAAAGATTTTTACACAGTTTAAAATACGGTTATCGCCAAACACATGTCCCAACTTGAATGCAGTGCGCTTTTATGGTTGGCATCAATGATTTTATGAGGTGTATAAGTAACCTACCTACATCGCGAGATTAATGAAGAATACTTTTACCACATCCAGGTAAGTACGAGATAAAAGATTCATTTAAAGTTGTGAAATGAGCGCGGATTGTTTACTTATCTAATAATTTAGGGGTGGCCTCCGTCGCCGTGAGTATCAAACTGAATTTAATTAAAAGAAATTAAATCTCGATTTCAATTTAGAATCACCCAAAACAAGATAAATCCCTTAAAACTAACTGTGCAATTCAAATTTTAATTGTTTTAATAAATGTTCGTGCCACGTTCCTCTCGTGCTACATGCCTCCGGGACACTTTTACAACACATACTTTTGCCAGCTAGTTGGTGCGGTAAGTTCAAGCTTTTTCGCGAGAGCAAACGGAGAGTTCCATGTGCGAACTGCATTGTCAGCTTTTCATATGCGCAACAGAAAATGCAATTTGCAAAGACTGTACTTAATATCATATTTCACCAAGTGCGCGTTACTTAAGAAAGATCGTGGAAATAAACTGGCATTGCAGGTCTCACCCAAGCTTTATCATCAACTTGAGAGATTAAACGAAATTAAATATGTTTTCCTTTAATTGTTTTTATAAATTTGGTAATTTCGTCTGACATGTCTTTCAACCAAGCAACATACGTATACGTTTAATAAAGGATAAAATGTCCGCGAGATAGATGTTGAGAAAACGTGTTCCATTTACTATGTTTCTGTATCAAAGTGGTATAACGTATACGTTTATTAGACGGCTTAAAACATGTACGTTGGCCGCAACCGTTTAATAAATGTAAAAACGTCCAACCAAAACCAAAATATGGTTGAATACACGAAAATTAAACCAAAGCTTGAGCAAGCTTTTCCGCGAAAGCAAACGGAGAGTGCCATATGCGAACCGCATTGTCAGCTTTTCATATGCGCAACAGAAGATGCAACTTAAAGACTATACTTAATATCATATTTCATCAAGTTCGCGAAGCTTTATTTATCATCAACTTGAGAGATTAAAGAAATTAATATGTTTTCCTTTGTACCTAAATATAGGAATTTCAAGTTGTTACGGTTGAGTTAAATAAGGCAGCGATTTGGGTTTTATTTCTAATTAAACCTGCTCTGCATCGCTGAATTCATATAAAACAAAACGCTTTGTGACGCTGTATACACTTAAGTGCGAGCTCGCTGCGATAGAAGCCGTCCCTGATTAACATTCGCTGTGAACTATTCCCTGCACACGAGAGACTTCAGAAAAGAATGAATAGAAGAAGAGTCTCCAGATTCAACGTTAGTTAGCTTAAATCCTAGATTGAATTACTTTTATGCGCGTTATTAAATGCAGCGAAATAAAGCCAAATAAGAAGCGCTTCGCAGACCGAGGAACAGCCAGAGCTCCGGCTCCTCTCTCGCCTTGTTGTTTCTTTATGTTTGCGATAACGTCTGAGCTCGGGGGATACCCGGGCGGGCGAATTATGAAAATCCAATAGTGAATGTTGAGGGCAGCGGTAGTTATGTCTGTGAATGTCGGTGGTGATGGTGGTGGTGGTCGTCTAAGGGCTCGGGCATCCTACATTTCCGGGGGATAGAATAAACATTGTTACGTAAAAGTTAATTAAAAACTTGAAACAACAAGTCAGGCATAAAAATTTAATTAGGCCTTTCTTTTAAGTAATTGTTTGAGAAACAAAATAAGGACTGCAGTTTATTACGCTCGTTTATTTAAAAAAAAAGAAAATAAAGAAAAACAGGGCGAAGCAAATTAAAAGAAAGACAAACCTTTAAAATTGAGGTGGGGTAAACGGTATGGTTCAATGATGTTGTATCGCAGGAGACGACAAAATGACATAATAACCAATTTACAGTACGCCTTTGTATTTTATTTATATTATTACATAATATAGTGTTAAAAAGAGTATTCTTTTTTTTAAATTTAGCGTCCAGTGGGTTATGACTAGCACGTGGTATATTTGCAATGTATAAAAACTTTCACAGCACTCTGGAGGCCAAATTAAAAAAAATAAAACACCCGATATATATGTATGTATTCTTCTACCTAGTGAACGTCGCGTCGTGTATATGTATATATGAAATACAAGAATATTTTTTATTTCTTGGAATATATTAGATATTTCATATCCTTTGATGATAATTTAGGAAGGAGTTCCGTGAGGCATGAACGGCATTCCTAGGGAAACGGCAACATACGTATATTAAATTGGTATTGCTCTTTCGCAATGTTCCAATTGAAACTTTCTTGTTTCTGTTCCGTGCCTGGAATGTAACGTAAGCAATCAAAAGAGCAGGCCAACTCAGGCAACTCGTATCAACTTCTCTTCAGAGCCGATCTGTTTCTGTATGTTGTGAATAGCGCGAATTGAACAGCTTCACGTTTCATTCTATTTGCGCAGTTTGAGGTATAAACCCACAGAATCACGATATCAAGTTCCTTGAAAGGATGTTTGGATCGCTGCCATTGTGAAAGTTTATAAAGCTCCGTCCGGCGTCGGCCATTTTATTTATTTTATTTCGTGCAGAGTTCGCGAACGAAACACAAGTAAAAGTAAATGTAATCTGGCGAGGAAGAAAGTTGATATAATTGCGCTTCGTTACGTCTGAAAAGCGCACGGCGGCGGCGGCGGCGGCGGCGCAAACTTTCAGCGCAAATTAGAAAATTGCCGCAACACGAATATATATATATATACATACATATATATAAAGTTCAGCTTAATGCACATGCTAAATCTCGTTATTTAAATTAGGATACGTAAGTCGCTTTATAATTCGATGCAAGCTCTCACAGGCATAACTCGGAGTTAGCTGCATCCTGAGAAATTCTACCGAGATCAGCGTAGCGTTTCGCTTAAAATAACTCCACTCCAGACACTATTGAAAATAAGATTTCAAGTTCTACCTGCCGAGGGAAATTCGTTCCGTTCCCTCAATTTGAAAAAAAAAAAAAACCAACCGAATATTTAGCATCTGCAGTCATTTCAAACGATGAAACTGATCTGAAAGAAAATTAGAAAGATTTTTCAGGTCCTCAGTCGACTATCGTAAACTCATGAAACCGAAGCAAAGTCTTAAAAAAGTTGTAGTACCTATCGTTTCGAAAAGAAAAATTTTCTATATTCCTGTACGAACCTGAGATCGTACTTCACAAAATTTCCTAGGCCTCAATTTTTTTTTTCTTTGAATGCGTATTTTAAACGAGCAAGTTGATACAAATGTCTGTATTTGTTTTGCATCGATTCGGAAATCTTTGGGTTTTTTGATCTTTTATAGAGTGACGAAAACAAAAAATAAACAACACATAAAAATACCTCGCGTCACAGGATAGCGAGACGACGCGACGAACGAATTATTCGCACGTGTGTTTGTGTTCATGCCGTTGATCCAGGTCCTCTGATTCTTTGAGTTCTTTGATTTTGGTAGAGCTGAGAATTATTTTATTTTCAACTTTGTTTCAACGACTAACAAAGGCCTTCATTTTATTTTATTGTTTTTTTGTTTTTTTTTTAGTATGGTGCGCGAGCTCTTGTTTCCTTCTGCAAGAAAATTATTTTAATCATTTTGAGTTTTTCAGAAAATGATTCATAATATTTATTTGTTTCAAATCTCTTATTTGCAATTTTGTTATTTTTGTATTTTATCTATGAAATAATTTTTGTATGATTTGATTACATAAAATTTTGGTTATTTTTATTAATTTCATCTTTTATAAAATTTTGTTGCAAATCGTTTTTGATTGCAGTGAAAACCTCGAGCAGCCTGTGTACAGCTGTTTCAGCCCTGTTTGGGGCTTCATCAGCAAAGTTTTAACTATCCACCTTCTTCTTTTATGTTCTGAAATATTGTTTGTCAGAAATTGTTCAGATTGTACTTTTGTTTTCCTTTCCTAAAATATTTTTTTCAATTTATTTTTGTCAATTTATCAATTTAATTGCATTTGTGTGTACTCAGGGTTTAGTCAACGGTTAAAACATTGTGATGATTCATCGACATTTGTCGGAAACGACACGCGTCAAATTTATGCGAAAGCGAACAATCTCGAAAACCAGCGCGGATATTTAAACGGTCGGCCAGGGAAAAGGGTTCAGTTCGAAGCATATTGTAGTTAATCGTTCGGCTTATGTTAAAATAAATTAGTTTCCATCAAATAAATTAGTGTAAATGTTAAAGTCGTTAATAAATTACTTATTAATTTTATCGTGTTTTTATTTATAAATAATGATTTTTCGTACGATACGAGCACATATTTTGATTATTACTGACAATCAACACTTTTCAGTTTTATTTAATTCTAGAAATTAAAAGAAAAAACTTCAGATAAAATATCTTTCAGCAAAAAAGTTTCGAATATTAGTTAAATATTTAACACCAATTTTTATTCTTAAAAAATGCAAATTTTTTACAGTCAAAGATGAAATTGAATGATTGAAATTTATTGTTCATGCCTGCGCACAACAAATATATTATTTCTTGTTTGCTGCAGCCAACTTATACAACTTTTTGGCTATTTCGTATTTTCGGATGAAACTTATTTGTGCATTAATGGGTACAGTCGAGAGCTATAAATTTTGGTCGTCTCTGTCAATCAAAACGTCAGTTACAATTCCAGAATTTTCAAATAAATATCCCATCGTGTACAAAAGGGTTAGGAGGGGGGGGGGGGGAACTTAGATTTTTAAGAGAAATCAAATACAAGTCGGGCAACAATCTTTGAGAATCAATGACGACCAAAATTTATTGTTCGCGACTGTACAAGTAAAGAAATGCAGTTTTTAAAATTAAATCAATCGATTTAATTCCAGTTTTGAAATGTTGACGTGTACAACTTCCCCAATTTAAGTTTTTAAATATCGTATAAGCAGCTGTTAATCGCCAAGTTAATTTTCTCTTAAAATTAATTCTTATTTTCCGTTTAATTTAAATCAGATAATTTTTTTCCAGGTTTGTTATTCGCGAAGAAAGCAAACTTGTGTTTTTTTTTTGTTAAAATCAATATATTACTGTTATTCTTTTATCCGCGTTAAAATTTCGTGTTATTTTCAGTAAGATAAGTTTAGATGGAGAGAGACAGAGAGCGGAGGAAAAAAGACTTGACAAAATTTAGACCGTAACGGCCCTAGTCTGACTTACGTGTGAAAAATATCTAGAAAACGAGTTTTTGGCTCTTGGATCTTCAAGCCAGGCCACAAACAAAAAAATCTTTCCACATGTATTTCGTTTAGCTAAAAAGCGGGAGTAAGTTGGGGGGGGGGTTCGTTTTTCAAAGTAATTTCCTACAAGTTGATTGTAAAAAGCATAAATAATTTGAGTTTGACAGCTCAACTCAACAGAAACTGGATGACTTGCCTCCCTCATAAAAATCTCGAGTTATCAAAACTTCGGGTTATTAAACAAATAAATAATTTCCTTTTGCCGTGTGCCTGTGAAGCTAACGCCAAAATTGAAAAAGCTACATTTCCTGAAACACTCATCAGCGATAAGTCGAAAATGGAAAATCTCAACGCCCCCTTAGCTTCTTTGCCTTTTGAATCTATTTTATGAAACTGTACTACCTAATTCGTTTACATTTTTGAAAGCAATATAATAAAGGTCATAATATCTGGCCCTACGGGAAATTGCAAGATTCAACACACTAGATGGGGCAGCACATTCAACACCGCTAGATGGGGCAGCGATTCAGCGAACTTTAAAGGGAGTGCAACGGAAGATATCGTACTAGAACCGCAATGTCAGCTTTTTGTATGCGCAACAAAAAAGAATCGCGGTGAATTGTATTCATCTCACATTTCACTAAGTACGCGATACTTAACATTAACAAAGACGTATTATGTTACTTTGGCGTATTGTTTATGTTCGTAGAAATGTATGCTGGGGCGACTCGATTTCTAAATGAAAGCTTTGCCAGCGAATGAGACCTCCAAATTAAATGAAATTGAAATATTGTTTTCTTCGTACCGATAGGAAAACACGGAATTATTTATTTATTTTTTTATTACAGTCCTCGACCAAGCAAGCGTTGTATTATACATAATAAAATATAAATCAAAAGTTAGTAAATGTATAAATTTGTTTTCGTTCGCGTCGAGCCACCCACTTAAAACAAGTTGTGCGAAATAATAAATTCCAACGAGAAGCATCACGAAAATAAATTGAGTGAGCGAAATATGCACACGTCATTGGCTTTTATGTAGAAACATTTAGAAAATTATTACATCAGTTAAAGCGTGGGATGCCTGGCGTAACTCATGACAAGTAGATACTGAAGAATGCACGAGTACGATCCTGGCCGAAACGAATTGGGGCATTTTCATACGGCCTTTTATAATCTTTAATGGAGAAAAAGTTTTAAATATTTATGTCACCCATCGTCCTTTTCGCTTGAACTATAAAGGAAGATCCTGAAATAGGCGCTGCGGGATTATTCCGAAATTAATATAATTAATTTGCTTTGCCCCCCATCTTCATTCCCATTCCCATTTCCCACTCCTTTAATACAATTTCAGAGGCTTATGTACTCCAACTATGGCAATTCGCCTCTGGTTTAAGGAAAGCCGATTAATTTTCTGTCTTTTAAATGCAAATTGAAGTTATCTTTAATTAGCTCATTTCATATGAATAGAATATGTTACCTTAACAAAGTAATTTAAACGGAACATTCCCAAATTGCCACGCAGTTCTCACTAATCCATTTTCTGCGTAGCCCGCTCGTTCCAGCTAGGCTCCACGTGCAAACAGGAACTCAAAGGACTCGATTTAGAATCCTGGAAAATTGCACGCCCCGAAAATAACTCCTCTCTCCAACCGCATAAAAATAAACTTTTCGAAATCTAAAAGCCAGTGGATTCTCAGCGTTAGGATTGAAGCTTGTTCCCTAATGAGGAATTAATTTTTTTTTAAGTGCGCCGTAACATAAGAGTTTTGTTTTAATAAATTTAAAAGAGGTTTAATGTCGCTTAACAGGAAATAAAAGAAAGCGAAAGCTGAACAATTAACAAATCCTGAAACTTGCCTTCGCGATAATCCCCCGAACAGATCAAATATACTTTCTCAGGTGACGATTCGGTAATTAAAGTGCTCCGGAGCGATCCGGAAACGTCCTTGCATTCTCTAATGACAGATTGAGAGTGCACTTGGAGCACTTACCCGGACTGTGTTTTTTTTTTCTTCCTTGTAGCGTTCTTCGCGAAATCAATTTCATCCATAGTAAAAAGTTCCAGTTCCTCCTTAAAAGTTATTTATTGTCTGAATTTTTTATTTAACAAGTTAAAAAGGTCGGAAGGATTGGTCGGGAAAGGTCGAGGCTCGGCATTGTGTTTGTTCAGAGTTTCGGTCTAAGTTCGGAGATTTACTACGGTATACAATCTTTTGTATACTCGGAAAATGGACTTGCGAAAATAGTCACCTCTAAATAGGCAAAGAGCGACTTTAACGTAATACTAAATGAATAAATAAATATTTCATTTAATCTTATAGTGTCAAAAGTACTGTTCGTTGTTACGTACGTCCCATTTTACTAAACAATGGTGCTCTAAAATCACAAACGGATCGTCACAGAAGCTTGCAGTGCATCGAAAAACGTCGTCAGTCGTACGCAATACTAAACTAGGTCGTAATTTAATAATAAGCCGGTCCTAAAAATCGGAGCTAACCACAAGCCCATCCTAATCGCTAAGGACGAGGCTGATACAACTCCGAGGGGTTTCAGTCCACCAGCGCCTTGTCAAAGCCGACGGAACTTCGTACAACGAAGGAACCTCCCTGAGGCTCTTTCTAAAACCAAAATAGTGCATCATTCCCTGGACGAACACTCGTGAAATGGGGCAAAAGCCCCCTTCAAACACCAACCAGGTCGACTCTGCCTGCAACAGGCACATTACACATTAATAATGCCAAAGCTGGCCGTACCCCATATCGAAGTGAGGGGTGAGCGCTTGCACGAATCGAAAAAACGTAACGGCATCAAAACCCGATCGGATAAAAGGTGACGCGACGTAAAGAAGACCCAACAGCGTTAAAGGTCGAGTGTGAACGCAAATTAATCTCTCCGGCGATCGTATACAACCACGCACCGAGGAAAGCGTTATATATGTATAGTATGTCGAAATCTAATAATAAGCCGGTCCTAAAAATCGGAGCTAACCAAAAGCCCATCGCTAAGGACGAGGCTGATACAACTCCGAGAGGTTTCAGTCCACCAGCACCTTGTCAAAGCCGACGGAGCTTCGTACAACGAAGGAACCTCCCTGAGGCTCTTTCTAAAACCAAAATAGTGCATCATTCCCTGGACGAACACTCGTGAAATGGGGCAAAAGCCCCCTTCAAACACCAACCAGGTCGACTCTGCCTGCAACAGGCACATTACACATTAATAATGCCAAAGCTGGCCGTACCTCATATCGAAGTTAGGGGTGAGCGCTTGCACGAATCGAAAAAGTCGTGACGGCATCAAAACCCAATCGGATGAAAGGTGACGCGACGTAAAGAAGATCCAGTAGCGTTAAAGGTCGAGCGTGAACGCAATTTAATCTCTCCGACGATCGTATGCAACCAACCACCGAGGAAAGCATTGAGTGCAATCGGGTATAGTCTTTCTTAGTCCACTTTAAGTCAGTCCATACGTGGATTATTAAGTGACAATTGTTTATTTATTAACAATATAATAAAGGTGTTGCTTATTCTGACTGCCTCCCTTAGTATGGCTACCCGTAAAGGAAATCGTAACGCTACAAAAGGTCGTTCCCTTATTAAACCTTTAAATAATATAATAAGTTATTAAATTTTAATGTTATGAGTTGCGAGGGGGTTGTTAAAAAAAAGAAAAAGCGAATGCTGAAGTATGTAGACTTTATTAAACGCAGCTTGTTAAGAATTAAGAACACAACGTTTTACCTTTTAATATATGTATATTTTGATGTTCAAAGGATCGCTCTCCCCACCCCCCTCCTCTCTCCCGCCCATTATTAGCGAAGTCAATAAGGTAAATTTTTAATTAAATTCTTCCTCGCTGTCAGGCTCAGAGGCAGGATAATAATAAGAAAAGTGTATAGGCATTTACTTCACTTGTCAAAGCATCCTCCCTGCATCTGTTTATGATGTGTCTGCGAGCCGAACAATCTCCAACAAAACGAGGATTTAATAAAAATATGCTTCGGAACGCTTTATAGTATTATTGGAACTTATATAACTTTGGCGCATTTTCTGTAAACTACAACACTCGACCGCACATGTGTTATAAATCACCGCAACTAAAGCACTTGGTGACAACACCAGATTTCGGCGATACAAAATACCACGATATTTGACGCGATAAAGCTCGCACGAGAGGGATGGAATAATTTAGGGTTTTTATCTTTTTGCGTGTGTTCGAAGGAATCGCTCGCTCGCTCGTTCGTTCTCCTGTGTTCTTGACTTCTTTACCTTTTTAAGCCGCGCCACTCCAACGCGGACGTGCCAACGTAGCTATTTGTTATTGGATGGAAATATTGATGCCGCGGTAACCAGGACCGTGTTAATTGTTAGTCCATTAGCGAGTAAATCCCGGACTCGAAATTCGCTTCAAATATCGGTCGGTCGGCTGACCTGACTGAATGACAGATTTACAGCAGGGTGGATTTCAATTTTCGAATATACCATTTCTCTTCCGCATCAAAATCAGTTACTGCAACACTTCATCGGATATTAAACCCATTTATTAAAAACAACAACCTTAAAAAACACCGATTACTATTACTTATGCTACACCCAACATTACATGTAAGAAACCCGTATTCTGCACAAAAAAATATTTACTTTTGTAAAAGACAAAGTTTTTTGTAACCTTAAATTAATTAAGATAATTACCAGGTCGCAATATTGACTCACTTGAAAACACAAATTGAAACACTTGTATGACGAAAGCTTAGTGCGCTTTAAATATACTAAGAAATGAGATCATACTATCATATCAAGTTAGAAAAAAAAAGACAAAACTTGCAAAGTGCATTTTAATAAAAATACTTTGCATTCACAAAGGACAGAAATGAGTCACAGGAAAGCCTTTTGCGTTCCACAACACAGCTTACAGCTCGAGCAAATTCTAAGCATTTCAGGGTAGCTTAAAGTAACCGTAAAGCGATAGTTTTAAATATTGAAAGAGGCATTTCTGAACACGATTTTGTTTGCCTGATATCGCGTCTTAAATTTCGTAGTCGATAAACTTTCCAAATTCTAATCTAAATTTTTCTATCAGGCAATTTTCTAGCTTCTAGTTTTCATATAAGTACTTTGCGATCAAGAATTATTTTGATTCGTGCATTGTATCAATCATTTTTTGGATTGTCAAAGCTTGTCGAGCCATTCTGAAAAAGTGTACTTGCTGTTATTTCTTCAGCTTCTTGGTTTTACTTGCTCTTCTTGAGTTTATTTCATGACCGCTCTTGACCGAGATAATTTTTGCTGTCTCGGTACAATGTACCCACGAAATATCCGTATTACCCGAAAACATAACATAGACAAGGTGAGCCTTGAAGAATAGCATCTTGTTATTTGCAACTTCGGAATCTGACTACGCTTCGGCGCCAGGGAAAGCGAGTGTCGTTTGGGAACTTGTACCTTACAAGATAAGCAATATTTGAGTTTATTATGCAATTAATGAGAATTTACCTTGCATTTGTTAATTTGTTTGGTAGTTGGGGTGGCAGAGCAGCTTAAGCTGAACGCCGCCAACTCAAATAAAGGCGTATTATTATTATTATTATCACTTGCAGCATGATCTGGTCAACTATCATGGAAATCAGGTGGGAAAAAGCCTTTAAAAAATACTACGAGTATCTAAAACAAAAAGTTCCAGAGTCCTTGATTAGGCTGATAGTTAACGCGTTCCTTTCTCCTCGTTAGATTTCTTTTATATATTAGAATCGTTATTAAACATTCTCCTCAGTTTATATTTATTTTCGTGAATGAAGAAACAACTCTTCACGGTTTCATTTCTGATTTATGATAAACAATTTAGTCACTTTAAATTCAGTGTTCCACTAAAGATTCCACTTCGGAGTTAAAATAAGAAAAAAACTTGGTTAAAATAAAACTAAAACCAAGAGAAAACAAGAGCGGACGCCGTTCGAGCAAACCGTGGAAAACGAAGAAGTAAAAACCGATTTCTGGCTCCCATGCGAAAACCGGAACGCTACTAACAAAGAAAATCGAGGTTCAACTTCGTACGGACTGCGAAATACAAATATTTGGGACAAAAGGAGATTGAAAGTGTGTTATTTCTTGAAGTAACTGCCTTTGTTCACAGTGTACAGATTTCTTCACTCATTTTTCTGTCCTTAACACAAACTGTTTCATTTATTTTCAATTGTTTTTAATCGTTTTAAAATTGTCTTCTTTTTTGTCCGAAAATTATCTTTAGGCATGAACGAGGAGAAGGAGTGGACCGGTTTTCCGGTTATACTTTCGAGAACCAGGTTACGAGCAAGGAAATTCAAGGTTCAAGCTTTTGCACTTTGGACTGCTAAAAAAAATTGGAGACAAGAAGGGGGTGAAAAGTGGGTTTCCAGCTAATATCGAGGCACGGGAAGAGATTTCCGTTTCTTCTTTTATTTTATCACCTTTTCAATCCTCGTCTGCACGCTTATAAATTGGTGGCAGCGGTGGAATATTTTAACCCCAATTACAACTGGTGGCAGCGATTTGAAATATTTAGTCCCAGCTGCGCCCTTTACAACTGTGACTGCTGAGGTGTTTTAAAAATTGCGTTTAAAAATGTAAAGGGGGGAAAAGTTAATATTTTGTCTCTTTTACAATTCCTGTGTGCACGCTTACAAATTAGTGGCAGCGGTGAGATATTTTAACCCCAATTATGATATTTATGAAGGGTGGAAAAGTGAATTGATTAATCAAAGAAAACAAGTAAATGTATTTGTAAATTTTCTCTTACTGTGGTACTTAACGTTTCCGGTTTTGGATGTGGATGTGAATGTTTTTTTTTTTTTAATACAGCAAGAGCAAAGATATTGAATATGACGTCTTCTTCTTTTCACTAACTTAAAAAGAAAAACGAAGCGTGAAAAAAAAATCTAAAAGGAATAAAAGAGCTTTTGATACGCAGCGTTGCCGAATTTAAAGCACTTTCTCTGGATTGGAGATTTTTTAAAGTACGCAAAGCTTAACAGGGTTGCCGAACTTAGAATGTCGAAACCTAAACCTCTTCTAATACCGACAATTTTTTTTTAACATTGATCTTCATCGTCGCTTCCTTCCTTCAACGTTGCCAGATTTAAGATATTTTCCCGAGTTGTCAAAATATGGAAGAAACTCAAATGCTCTTGCTTTGCTTTTCGTATTATCTAATCTGCAAAACCTAGATTGGCTGAGGAGGAGTAGGTAGGTGGGATTGCACTGGAGTTCTCGAACTGCTCTTCTGCTGACGAGACCCACCCAAACAGAACCATGAAGCTGCGCAGCGTATTTTCGAATGTGGGTAAAAAAATGACAGATTTTCTTTTTTTTTTTTGAGAATTTGTTATTCAATAGAAGTTGGTGATTTTTAAACTGTCCGCTTGAATTTATTTTGTAAATTAGTTCCACGTTTGCCCAGAAAATACAAATAAGAAATTTAACACGAAAACGTTGATTTGGCGTTTTTCGAAAATAAAAAAAGAAAGAAACAGAGCAGAAAAATATTGACGAATAGTGTTGCTAATTTTTGTTAATTATCCAATGATTTGAATCGTTAGTTCGCTTTTAAATATTAATTTAAATTTATATATTATATTAAAATTAAATAATCACGCAAAAATTGTGGCGAACAGCGTTGCCAGAAATTGCCACAAATTGATAAACAACGTTGCCATTTGTTTACATACAGTCACCAAATTTGGACATTTTTTCCTCAATTTTGATTTTTTTTTCTAAATAATCGCCTTTAAAGACCTTTTCACTAAAGATTGGTTTCGAAGCAGAAAATTTCCCAATTCCCAAGGAAATTGTGGCTGACAGTGTTGCCAGATCTCCGGAGTATTAACACTAACGTTTACCAGTTTTATATATTTTTTTCTCAAAATTGATTTAAAGAAGAAAAAATCAATTTTAGTAAATTGCATTAGAACCATACAGCCAACTGCTTTAACATTAATCAACAACCCGAACTTTATCAGCAGTAGGTCGACAAGAGATGAGATCAAGCAAATTAAAAGTAGACGAAAATTAGAAGCCAGACAAGAAATAGGAAAAAAATAGTAATACTGTCGGAAGGGCAAGAGACTGCAAGGGCAAGATGAAAACTCTTTTACTTCAAGCATATAATATGTGCTGCCATTTTGTTTGTCATCTTAAACAGAGATGGCGTTTAAGACTTTTGTACACGAAATAATGAATATCACTGGATTAGAAGGAAAGGTATCAGTTTACGTAGACTAACTATTAAAAAAAAAGTTGCGCCTCCAAGACAAACGAGGACTATGTAAGAAAAAACTAGTATTTGTTATTTTCCTGTTGAGGAAATCTCCTGCAGATGTTGAAGAGGGGTTACTAGGCAAGTATAAACTTCATTGCTTCCAAAATACTACCCGAATCAGCGCTCTTTTCTGAAATACGAAGATCCTCGATGGGGCGCGTAACAATATGCCGATGAACGTAATTAAAATAGCGAATAATTAATTTAAAAAGTAGAAGTCCCATTTGGAATTGCATAATTTTAATATCGCACAAACGGGTTTGGAATGATTCGCTGTCGCCAACTCGCCGTCGCCGATTCACCGTCGCCAATTCGTCGTAGAACCAATTCGTCGTCGATCCAATTTACCGTTCGCCCAATTCGCCGTCACATGTTACTGCTTTATTTAGCTTGATAAGCTTTAAAACACTTTCTGACCATTTTAGATAATATCCAAGTTATACCTACGAATTGAAGAAAATAACTATAATTTCAGTACGTTTCAAGTAAATTAAAATGGACTTTACTATTGTTTTTCTATTTCAAGTTAAAATAAATTCCTAATTACAGTGCGACCACCGTAAGACACAAAATTACTATTAAATTGGTGCTGTACGTACACATAATCATAATTCTATTTTTTTTTTTAATGGGACCCCTTTTTCAATTTATAATTTTAAATGACGAGCTTTCATGAATCAATATTTTGAAAGCAGTCGACTTTTGATGTGTAGTGATTTTGATTGATATGAAAATCAATATGATTTTGAGCAGAATCTGAAAATATAAAAAAGAAGAATTGGAGGGATTTTACGAACACCCTGAAGAATAAGAAATACTTCCTGGAAGACCAAATTTTTTTATCTGTTTCTTTATCTATGTATCACATTTAATTAATAACAAATTATTTTATTTTCCATTAATTATGTTAACTTCTTTATTTTATTTACATATAATTATCGGTATATTATTATTTGGACATGTACCTGGACTTAAAACTTTAATCGCTGGCGGCGAATTTACCGACGGCGAGTTTTCCGGCGGTGAATTGTACCTACGACGAATCGGCGACGGTGAATTGGCGACGACAAATCGGCGATGGCGAATTGTCTTAGACCCCGCACGAACGCAGAGAAGGATTTGAATGAAATTTTTGTTTGAGCAAAGAAACTGAACTGAATTTAATGAACTGCAGAATATTTTTTTTATTTGCAATATACAATACGTGAATGAGTTTCGCACGTAAAACTCGAGGAGCAACGCAGCTACGGACGCTTGCAAAAGATTGTGCAATCAATGCTAAAATTAGAAATTCCAGGCCGATGGGAGTTTGCTTAAGGCAATTAATTAAAAATGCAGACGCGGCGGAAATCGTAAGACGATTTATTGCCGATGGATTCGAAGACGTACGCAAAAAATAGGGTGCGAATTGAACCACAAAACTAAATCGAGGAGCAGGACAATATGTGCACAAAAATCCAATTATACTCCGACGAAGATGACTCATTCTCAACCTCAGTGCTGTTGTTTTAAACATCTGCATGAAACCAACGTGGTATTGCCAAATTATGTATGCTAATCAAAGCCTACTCTAATCGAGATCTTTGTATTATTAAGTGATTGAATATCATTGAATAATTGGGTTTATTTCATCATCTTCATCGAGGTGTGACGGGTGTCCCATTTACTAAATTAGACGAGTATCTCATAGCAAGTTTCTTCTTGCCTGGGAAGAGTAAACTGAAAAGATATGAAGCGGAATCGCTGCTCGAATATATCAGTAGCTGGCGAAGAGTAGGTATACAGAACGGTATCGCAGCTTGTATCTAAATGTTTGCTCATGTTTGAACGATTATCTACTTAAAGCTCGCCTGCAAATCGACACGTTCTCACTTTATGCCGCATTGCGCCTGCATGTCGCTGTAGTACGGGCCGGATAGTTTACATGCAGCGAGTGGTTACAGCCGCCAGGTGGCCGCAAATGCTGCATATATCCGAGAACTCGCTGGCAATTTGGCTTTGACACCGGCAGTTATACGGTCCTGGCAGAGAGAATCTTTTTTCTTCCCCCCCGTTTTTGCGTATTTGCTCGTTTTTTTTTCCGCGCTACGTTTGCGTCATGTGGCGGTAAATTCGGTCGCAAACTGACGTATTACCGGCAATATTAATAAATTTTCCGCGTGGATAGCAACTCTCACATACATGAAGTTTAAAGGAAATAAGAAAGACATTTTGTATTCGTTAAGTAAACAATAACAAATGTTATTATTATTATTATTATTACATATATATATATATATATGCCATGGATCTCAAAGAGATATAGGCCTCGTCAAGAAAAGACAAAGGATAAAACTTGTCAAATGGTTATACAAACTCCTTAAAATCATAAAAGCAATGACTCAATAAAAACATTCTTAACTCTCTTTTAAACTTAATTGTAGATTCCAACAATCTTAATGGAGCAGGCAACTGATTAAACACTTTTAGTGCCTTATAATGACACCGCGTTCAAAAAGAGCAGTGCTATGTTTAGGGATTATTAGATTATTACAATATCTAGTTTTTGGAAGCAAATCGGATTTGTCTTTATTTTTCGGGAATAAGTTTAAGTTAGTTTTAACAAAAACAGCAAGATTCTAAATATAGAGACAAGGTAATGGCAAGATTTCAAGTAATTTAAATAGGGGTTTACACGAATCAGTGGGCTTTTTGCATAATATTGTTCTTAAAATTGATTTTTGCAAGATGAAAACTTGCCGAGAGTTAGATGACCCTCCCCAAAAAATTAAACCATAAGATAGTGTAGACTGAATAAAAGACGTATAATATATTTTTAATATATCCACAGAAACACAATTCCTAAGATTCCTTACAACGTAGCAGAATCGAGACAATTTTGAGCACACAGATTCAATATGAATGTTAAACTTTAGTGCGGCATCAATGTGTAAACCCAAAAATTTTACACTATCTGTGACTGGAACTGATTTTCCATGACACTCAATAAATATGCTAGACAGCAATGGTCTATTTGTAAATTACAAAACCACAGTTTTATTATGGTTTAACTGAAGATTATTGCTTTCACGCCATTTAAGCATTTGTAAAATAGAGAGTGAGGCAATTTATGATGATAAGGCATGAGATTTACCAGTCGAGGTATCATCAGCATATTGACACAATGTCACATATGGAAATTGTAGTTTCAAATCATTAATGTAGAGTATAAACAATAATGGGCCTAGAATTAAGCCTTGTGGTACGCCTTTACTTATTACTCTAAGGTCAGACAAAATTTCCTCAATTACACCATTCTTCATGTGTCTGATACACACTTGTTGAGATCTACCAGAGAGATAGTAACGAAATAAATGTAGAGCAACTCCGTTGATACCAATAACATATAGTTTCGATAATAAAATTTGATGATCTAAAGTATCGAATGCTTTAGACAGATCAAAATAAATACCAATGGGAACTCCACCGTTATCCAGACAAGAAGTTATTTCGTGTAGACATTCAAAGATTGCAGACTCAGTAGATCGACCTTTAATAAGCCCCTGCTGACATTTAGATAGAATATTAAAATGTATCAAGTATGAACACAATCTATCATACATAAGTTTTTCATATACCTTAGAGAAGATAGAAAGCAGCGATATAGGGCGATAGTTGGTTATATCAAGTTTAGGACCTTTATTTTTGAAAACTGGTAAGACCTTGGCTAGCTTCAGAGAATGAGGAAAAGTTCCAGTAACAAAAGAATTATTAATAGCTTCTGCAAGTTTTGTGCATATTAGGTCACTGACATCTGCAAAAATAGTACCTGGAATTCCATCATATCCTGACGCTTTTTTTGAAGAGAAGTTTATTAAAATATTTTTAACTTCTCTTTGGTCAGTGGGAAAAAGAAAGAAATTTGACTGCTGGTGTGAACTTACAATAATCTCAACTTTGTTTGATTGAATCGAATTATAATCTGGAATAAAGTATTCATTAAAAAGGTTCGCTATGATATAAGGATCAGTAATAGATACATCATTAACCATTAATTCGATGTTCGAAAGAGTCTCAGAAGAAACAGTTGAGTCCTTGATGATGCCCCAAATAATTTTACTTTTGTTACATGCCGTAGCGTTAAGAACTTTATTATTATTAAACGATATTTTTGCATTTTTTGGAGTTGTTGATATTCTCGCTTTTTAGTACGATAAAATTTTGTTAAAATATAGTCAACTGAGATTTTGCACATATGACATAGATCTCTAAGGAAATTACCTTTTTGAATGATTTCGTCAGTTACCCAGTCAGATTTGTTTTTAGATACTTATACAAATTAATGGGAATGATGAATTGAAATGTTTTGTAAAAATGCTCATAAAATTTTCAAAATCAAAGTGACTAGGAGAAGAAGTAAACCAATCATCTTGCAGAATATTGCACACAAAAGTCAAACGATTGGTTAAGCTGAATTCTCTTCGAGTAAGATTAACCTTGTGGGGTAAATTTGACTGCAGCAGTGGTATTTCAGTAACGAATATTTGTGCAGAGTGGTCAGATAAATGGGAGACTACATTGATACTATTGATTGCAGGAAGATTACTGAAGATATTGTCTATACATGAGGCACTGCTGGCCTGAACACGAGTAGATTCAAAAATTGTCATATTCAATCCATATGAACGTAAAATGTTAGATATGGTTATGGTGTTCGGAGTGTTAATTGAGAAATTAACGTTAAAATCACCACACACTATCATATTGTTTGAAAACTTAGAAATATAGTCTAACAATTCTTCTAATTGAGTACAAAAAAGATCAACATTGCCATCTGGAGATCTATATAAACAAATTACAAAAATCATGAAGTGATTGATTGATTCAGTATGAAGATAAGTATTCACTCACATAAATTGCTATACCACCTCCTCTACTATGCTTCCTTGAACTAAAATTAATTACAGTCTAACCTGGTACAAGAGCAGTCAGCACTGCATCAGTAGAAAGCCAAGTTTCAGTAATGCAATAGATCTCAGGGTTATGTAACTTATGCAAAAAGACCTCTAATTCGTTAGTTTTGTTTTTTAAACTGCGAAAGTTATGATGTAAAATACGAAGTGGTATAGAATAATGTACTCGGGTTTCTTTTAAAACACGTGCGGATTTTTGATTTTGCTAATGAAAGCCTGCTCCAATTGAGATTCTTATTGTAGAATGGCTCTTTAAGAGCAATTCAAGTGATTAAGAATTATCGAATAAGAGAGTGTTACGGTTTGAAAAACAAGTTTTAAATCGCATGCGTTTCGATGGCGCAATGTTCGAAAATCTTAGGTTATGATTGGTGTATACGATTTAGTTGAATCTGTCTCTACAGTAACTGTAATAGTATAGAACCAACTGAATTATTGTTACTATCACATTTCCAATGTTTCGATTTCCGTCGCCGATACACTCAGGAATAAATAAATTTGAATTACAAAAGGGGTGCACGTGCATAAAGCTTCATGAAAACAGAAGAATCACAACATATGGGCGCAATGGAATTTTTAAACGTGCCCTGTTCGGGTTCACACACTAAATAATACCATGGAGATCTGATACCTGCGTTCGATTCGATGTTTAAAAGGCTTTATTTTTGTTTATTCGGTGAAAAAAATATCGGGTGTTTGGATTTGAGGGGAAGGGGGCCGGGCACTTGATACAATGAGGAAAATCCGAAGCTTTGCATACCATTTCATATACATAGAGCGAGCGAGCGAGCTCTGCATCAAACATAGTGAAAATTTTGTACGTATTTAAAAACCACAATGCAAAATGCGGTATTATTTTTATGTATGCATAAAAGTGTTTACAGTTCCAATGACGATTTTATTATTATCCTCGGGTTACTTATCAAATCTAGCAATTTAGGGGTGGTCGGCCTAAATACTCAGCCTGAAACTCTTTTTACTGCGACGGACAACGAAACCACCCCTGGCTTACTGCATAACCCCAGTGTACACTTTTAAACCAACGAGCCACCTCTGGAAGTCGATTTTCTTGTTTGTTAGATGGGTTGAGATTTAGAGCCGAAAATACTCCCCCAGAAGTTTTCGCACGAAAGCCAAAATAGAGTCGTTGTATCCTGCAGTGCGCAGCGCTTAATAAAGAAATTGCTATGGCGTTGTAATTATTTTAAAGGTCACCTCAATAATACTCTTTCAATTCTGATACAGGAATACTTGTGATACCATGAAATTAAATATAATTTATTTAAGAACTGAAGTGAAAAATAAAAGGTTTCCGTTTGTACGTCATACTTCCACACAATTTTCTCAAGAAAGTACTTGAGATTCAACGGTTTTAAGCGCGGAGTAACGAGCTATTTAAAAATATCTTGCAGTTACAGTGTACACAGAGAGAAGTTTTAAATAAAGGAAAGAAAACCAGCAATTTAATCCGAGGCAAAGGTAATTAAATGTAAACAGGGGCGGACTTTGATAACGGGGCGAGCTTTACGAGGTGCTCTTTTATAGTTCAGCCACGACTTTGTCAAAATAAGTTGGTCGTAAAAAATTGTAACACATCCTGAAAACAAAACGGAGATACAATGAAAGCCCGTTACTTCGGATTAGCGTTTGATATTTCTCGTCTTCTATATTTTGAGCTTTTATGCTCTTATATCACACACGCGGGCATCCTGGAACAACAGCCTCCGGAGAATGGAACAGGCTACGTGCGCGGAATTCATACGCGTACTAACGCTTGCACTGATGGAACGCGGAAAAGGTATGAGTTCTGATATATCAATACATGCGACCCTATATCGGCGTTCATATTTTCGGCTTATATACCTTACACAAATACAACAAATCTGATAAAGCCGAATCTACTTTCAAATTCAAAGGGAATCATCACAAAGTAGAGGAAATTACTTTTACCGATTTTTCCTCGAACCATATCATACATTTTCATTGCTACATAAACCTGCATTTAAACACTTTATAGATTCAAAATCCCTCGCATTCATTTATTGAATGTAATGAATTATTTAAACTGAATTGAATTTTTGTATATTGTATGCAAATGAGCCTGACCTGTCCTGAACACCAAGGACGTGGCTGAGACAATGCTCTGACGAGTTTTTCATTCCACCAGGGCACCAATTTAATCGGCCGCAGCCGTATAATTGCTGAAACATCCCCGAACTCCAAGGGCGTGGCTGAGACAAAGCTCTGACGATCTTTTCATTCCACCAGGGCACCAATCTAATCGGTCGCAGCCGTATAATTACTGAAATATCCCCGAACTCCAAGGACGTGGCTCAGACAAAGCTCTGACGAGCTTTTCATTCCACCAGGGCACCAATCTAATCGGCCGCAGGCGTATAATTGCTGAAACATCCCCGAACTCCAAGGGCGTGGCTGAGACAAAGCTCTGACGATCTTTTCATTCCACCAGGGCACCAATCTAATCGGTCGCAGCCGTATAATTGCTGAAACATCCCCGAACTCCAAGGACGTGGCTGAGACAAAGCTCTGACGATCTTTTCATTCCACCAGGGCACCAATCTAATCGGCCGCAGCCGTATAATTGCTAAAACTTCCGCGAATTCTTGCCGGAACCAAAACAGTCTTGCCCTGTTCGCCATGGAATATAAGGCAGCCAAGGGACCACAGACCCCACATGAAAAACACACCTGGAGATATCGCCCAAAACGACTTTGACTCGCTCAAGGCGCGCCACGAATTAATAAAGCCGAAATTAGCCCCGTCTTTGAAATACGAATCGAAATCATCGTCGCAGCATCAAACCCAATTGAATAAGAGAGAAGGCAGGGGAAGACCGATCGTATTAAAGATCAAGTGTGAACGCAATCTAATCTCTGCGTCGTGTGCAAAAGTTATAGTTCTAAGAACCCGAATATATAAGCCGTTCGCAATTGTTTTAAATTCGAACCATCTATGAAAATCTGACCTGTTCAATGTTAAAATAAATTTAAATTTAGGTTATAGTCGATGAGAACCGAGTCTTTTTTGCGTTCATCAAAACCGTTTTCTTGATCAGAGAAGTTATTTTCAGTATTTTGACTAAACAAGAGATTGGAAAACAAAGTTCCAGGAGTAAATGCAGTAAATCGATGACTGAATTGACAATGGAATAGTTTTTTTAAGTCATGTAAGAGGACCTGACGCCAAATTAATAAAGAAAAATGTCATGGACGGTGCGTGTTTAAAACAATTGTGAGCGGTGCATAGCAGTGAAGTTCGTGTTCATTTAAGAAGAAACGAGCGTTTAGACTATCGTAAACGAAGTCGGGGTAATCAACGTTTACGCAAGCACCGGCTCGTGCATAACATATTTGGGTAGGCGGCAGAGATACTCCGAGAGCGCTTGCTCTGTCTAACACATATGAACAGAAAACAAACAATACACGATGCAAAACGGTTGCCTGCCCAAATATGTTACACAGAGCCGTCTCTGATTTACGGCGGTATACTTTGATCTAGCAAATACGCAGAATCACACGTGCGTTTTAAGAAGAGCCATGCCTTCTTCGGCCATTTAAATAACATTGGCGAAAACGACACCAGGCGACGTATGTGTGACAAAGCGGACTGTTTATTTGGGCAATGCCACGGCAGGTGCTTTCAATCGAAAGACTTAAGTCCCGTTCGTAAACGTCACTTTGATATTTGCCGACAATTTCTTTGCTGTAATACCGCCAGTAAATAATAAAATGATCTCATCTTGATTCATCAATCGGTATATTAGTGTAAAGCGGCGCTGCGTGCTTTTTTAACTGTACGCATGATTCTGCTCCTGTTTATCGCAACTGTAACCTAAGAGTGCCGCGAAAATATTTAATAAAACATTGGAATATTAGACAATGAATAATTGTTTTAGAATTTATGAAGGAGAGCGTCCTTTAGCATTTAAAACCAACCAAAACTGACGCACGCATCGAATCTTTTGTGTTTAGTTGGGAGTGTGGGATTTTTTTATGATCAGAGCGGGTCTAGCGTATTTCCACCGGAACCTTCTTTTGTTTGCTCTCTGATTTTCCTCTTGTTGATAAGGGCAAATCTGTTACAAAAGATCGCTCCGTTTTCCGACTTTATTTTCTACAATAAATCATAGCAGTATATGAAAATGTTACTTCTTTGAAACAGGTTGACTTAAGTAAGCAGTAAAAATTGTTTTGTTTTTTAATTATTTAGTTTACACGTTTCTGACATTAAAAAAATGTCCATGTCTTATCTTAAGCCAGGGTGTTCCCTACAGAAATCTCTTTCTTTTAATTTGAACGCAATTATAAACAAGGCGTGTCGAGACGTGTCCGACATTGCAGTGACCGTAAAACACCTGCATCCGTTTTGGAACACGTGTGCAATAGTTGATTTGACTTTCAGCAGTTTTCGTAATCAATCCTTCGGTTCAAAGAACTAAAAGAAGACCACCGTTGTGGGTTTGGGGGGGGGGGGGGGGGAATTCATTTTTAATTTAAATCTTCTGTTAATTTTTAATTTTTGGTCTAAAATGCGCGGCAAATTAACGCTGGTGTGTGACTAATATCAGATTTTGATTGTCATCTGTCAGATATTTGAGTTTTGACATTGACAGATACAATAAAATCTGTCACTTTTTCTCGAAGCCGTTCAGTGAAATCGTTGCAACGAGCTTTTTAATTTAATTTATTTAATGTACAGTGCCGAACATAGAAAACGGGACACTGTAACTCGAATAAAAGGAGACGAAAACGACGATCAACTAGTTTTTAAAGGAAAAATTAAATACCGTCAAATCTAATAAAACAAAAGCAAAAGACGATGAT
This sequence comes from Prosopocoilus inquinatus, assembly GCA_036172665.1. Lineage (NCBI taxonomy): Eukaryota > Metazoa > Arthropoda > Insecta > Coleoptera > Lucanidae > Prosopocoilus > Prosopocoilus inquinatus. The sequence continues at coordinate 5,738,375 of CM069871.1, read as the reverse complement.
CGCCGGTGACGGATAGGACGAAAATAAAAATTGTAAAACCAACAATAAGTTAAAAGTCAGTCAATTGATGATTCAAAGATAGAAAATCAAATAAAACAAAAAACAAAAGTTGTTCAGTTAATAGTCAAAAATAAAAATTATCTAAAAGTAACGAATAGACGATTAATAAAAAAAACGTCATTTCTAAACAATACGAGTATTAAACAATAAAGATAAATTAAAAATAAAATAAAGTAAAATCGTGTAGAAGAATAAAACAAAAATGGCAAAGAATCAACGGGATTAAAATGCAAATTAAACTCAAATCTACTAAATAAAAAAAGAACAGAAAACAAAAGGCGATCAACTGATAATTAAAAAAGAAAATCACACCAAACCAATCATAATCAAACAAATAAACAGGAGGATGATAAAGTGATGATGAAAAATAAAAACAAATGACATGAAATCGAATTAATAAAAGAAGAAGAAAAACAATCGTCATCAATTAAATTAAAAATTGAATTAAATAGAGTTAAACACTGTGTTGAAAACAAAAGACGATCGGTGATGAAGATAAGATGATCAATGCTTAATCGAAAGTTTGAACAAAAGAAGAGGCAATCAAATCAGGGGATCAAACTGATAATTGAAATAATTCAAATATAAAATAAAGTCAAACTGAATCAAGTAAAGACAAAATAAGATCGGCTTGTAAAAAAAATTTAATCATAGATTTTTGGATTCATGGTTAAATTCATGGATGTACTTATGAATGAATTTTATGGATTTATGGATGGAATTATTTATAAATTTATAAATTGATTTACGGATGGATTTATGGACGAATTTGTGGATGAATGTATGGATTTATGGATGCATTTATGGATGGATTTATGGATGCATTTATTGATGAAGTTTTGGATGAATTTATGGCTAGGTTTATTGATGAATTTTATGGATTTATTGATGAAATTATTTATGGATTTATGGATGGCTTTATTTATGGATTCATGGTTAGATTTATGGATGGATTTGGATGGATAAATGGATGGATAAATGAATCTGTTTTTAGAAGGGTTTTTGGATGGACTTATGAATGGATTTTATAAAGTTATGAATGGATCTATTGATGTATTGATAGATAGGTTTATGGACGGATTTATGGACGAATTTATTGGTGATTTATGGGTGGATTTATGGAATTATTTATAGACGGATTTATGAACGGATACATGGATGTATGTATGAATGGATTTATGGATGCATTTATGGATGGATTTTTGGATGAATTTATGGCTATGTTTATGGATGGATTTTATGGATTTATTGATGAAATTATTTATGAATTTATGCATGGATTTGGATGGATTAATGGATGGATAAATGAATGTGTTTTTTGAAGGGTTTTTGGAAGGATTTATGAATTGATTTTATAAAGTTATGAATGGATCTATGGATGGATTGATGGACAGGTTTATGGAAGAATTTATTGATGAGATGTGGATGAATTTATGGGTGGATTTATGGAATTATTTATGGATGGATTTATGAATGGATTTATGGGTGGATTTATGGAATTATTTATGGATGGATTTATGAATGGATTTATGGGTGGATTTATGAAATTATTTATGGATAGATTTATGAATGGATATATGGATGGATGTATGAATGGATTTATGGATGCATTTATGGATGGATTTATGGATAAACACAAGCTGTTTTAAGAATATTAATAAAATTGGAAGGGGGAGGGGGGTCAATGAACTTTTATTTTCTTGTTATTTCTTATTTTCTTCTCTCTGATGCTCAAGAAGGGTTGGAAACCCCTGCCTTAAATTTTTGCTTTTATTTTTAATTTATGTGATACTGTTTTTAATTTTATCCGGACTTCACCTGGACAATAATCTCACTTTTTTTTAATCTCTAATTACAAGAAAAAAGGCATTTTCTGTTCTTTTTCCCAATTAAATTCTTATTAAGGGAAGAAAATACAGGAAATTGAAGAAGAGGCATAATATCGATTATCCCAAAAAGTATGGCGAGGGTTGAAATGAGGGCGATTCCTGACTACTTAAAGTGCAAACCAGAAGTTTATAACCAAAGTAATTGAAGAGGCACATCGAATAACAAACTTGTTAATCCTTTCCTGCACACAAGCGCAAAAGGATCATCAGCTGCTTCCTAAATTAAGCATACCTATACATTTGCCAGCTCGTAAATCAGGATTTAAAAGCGCTGGGCATTCGAGGCCAATCAATATAGCAATTAGTATAGTTTGGCGTTTTGCGAGTAATTGGTGATTAAAAGAAATACGACCTGATTATCGTAACTATAAATATTGTTTGCGGGCAAAATCGATAGGACAAGCCTAAACCACCAGAACTCACTTGTTAATCCGGTATCAATTTCTTTGACTATTTTATTTATTTAAAGACTGCAAGGAATGTTTTGTTAGTGATTCCAAATTCTATCGCGCGCATACGCACACGAGGTCCCCTCGCCTCCGGGAATCATTTAAAACCCGACACACGTTTCTTTATTAACGCATTCATTCTGACTATGTGCTCCCTTATTTACAGCCACCGTTAATAGAAACCGTAACGATATACTTAGAATGGACGAAACGGAAACGTATGAATCGCATTTGTATTTTTCATTTGGTCGTTAATATAATTGCCGGAAAAACCGTGTCCAAAGCTGACCTGAAATGCTTGCTATGGTAGCTTTACAAAAAGTAATTTTGAAAAAAAAATGCAAATTTGATCCGCCCATACAAAGTTTTCATAGTCCATTTAATTTTATATTTCATTTTCGTTGTAGTACAAGCAGTGGCCCTTTTGGTTTTGTAACCATATCAAAATGTTCTTTATTTTAAAAATCAAATCAAATACGATAGTGAACTAGACAGGGCTTCAGGAACAAAACTTCTAACTACGCAAGAATCCCGAAACAGTTTATTGGTGTCAACTGCAGTACGCGCTTTCGTCTTCAAAGTACTTAGACGCATCTCATTGGTCATATGTCACACCCCACCGGTCCAATCGACGCTAATGCGAGTGTACAATCCCCTCCCCATGCCCGACGGCGGCTATAAATACAGCAGCATCAGACAACTGTCTTCAGTCTTTAGCATAAAATTAATCGTCGCTTTGAAAATTAGAAAATAAATAAATAAAATAAAATAAAGGCGAAGCAGCTTTTGTTGTAAACAATTATAATTATAACTTATTCTATATGCAAGTATAAAATAATATTTTAGAGCTCTATTTTCTTTCTTCGGGGTATATTTTAATGCTCCGGTGAATTACGAAATTTACTTGCGAAAGCGCCGCCTCCCTTAGAACTAGCAATTTTAAAAAGAATCGTTAAGAGAGCGCTCGAAATTCAATTTTAAGTAGCCGCAAGTAACAATAAAACCTAGAACGTTCCACTCCGGGAGGAGGATGGAGAGATCCAGAGAAATTAGGCGCGCATCTTACGTAACTGCTTTAATTAACATTTACCTTTAAGGAAGATATGATAATTAGAAATTCCGTGGAGGCTTGAGACAGTGGTTTGCAGTGCTTGTCAAGTTTAACTTCACACATCTCGCTCGGATACACGGCGGCGTTTGAACACGAAAGGGGCCAAAGAGCAACTTCACCATTGGATTTGGAACATCTTGTAATTTATCGCGCATTTTGAGGTTTCCGTTAGCAGAGGAATATCATCACTTCGGTAATTAGTCGTTGACGGGAATTCCTCTTGAGGATTATTTATTTAAGAAAAAAAGGTAATAATTTCCATCATGAATACAATATTATTAACAGATTTAATTTTTCAGGATTTTAAACAAAAATAAGGCGGTATTTAATAAACAGTTTGTTTAGTATTTTACTGCTCCGTTTTAAAGCAGTTTTCCTCTGATGATTTATTATGACTTCTGGGAACCCATCCCCCGTCTTCACTGAGCTGACAAACCTAGAGGTTTACTTCTGCTGCGCTTTATTAGCGACCCAAACAGGTAAGTTGTGCGGCTCTGCAGTGCGTAAGTAAATTATTTGGTAGTGCTTGATCGAAATGACCCAAGTAGGACCGCATGGGGGGAACACAATGACGTATGATAGTGATGGGATGATAATGAATTATGCGAATGTATGACTGAAACAGGGTTAGTACTGTAAAAACGTTCGGACGGGGGTGGGAAAGCCCACTTTTCATCTCCTTTTGTCCCCAATACTTAAAGTCTCGATTTTCTTTGTGAGTAGCGTTCTGTTTTGGCAAAAACCAGAAATTGATTCTCCAGTTTGTTTCCCCCCGTTATTCGAATGGCGTTTACCTATACTTTCGGAATTATCGAAAATGCTTCGCCTTTTCCTCGTTTTCAAGTTTTTATTGTCCTTGAATTTCAGATAGAATGAAAAACTTAAAACTTAGTTTGCAGTACAATTTAGAAAAGTTTTATTATTATGTATTATTTTGTTATATATTATTATTATTGTATAATTATTGTTTAATGCAAAAATATATTAAACTAAAATGTGAAATTCAGTTTACAATTTAGAAAAACTTTAATGTACAGGGAAATCAGAAATGATTTCAACCCACGTGACTCCGCCGTGAACGCATGAAACCCACCAAGACAAGCAAATCAAAATCAAATACAACAGAGCGAAAGTCAATCACAAATATGGTCAAATAAATGACGAAAGTCAATGATTTGAAACAGCAACCTCATTTTTCTCAGTGTTTCCATTCTGAGAAGATAAAACCTAATTCAAATTGGCAAAGTGGGTTGAAATCGTTTCTGATGTCATTGTAGAAATATATATGTTATCAAAACGTGAAATTTAGTTCACAATGTAATTAAAAAAAAAAATTAATATGAAATTTTTTTGTTTAAGTAAGACCGAATGAAATTAAAAATATTAACTAAAGATTTTACAAATAATCAAATTATTATAGCGTTAAATAGGCAAAAAAATTCTTTGGAGAGCAAGGCGAATATTCATCGCATAACAAAAAAAAGCTATGTTAGAAAATAGCTTTTTTACACATAAAAATGATTTTTTGTTTCAGCTCATTGGAGCTGAGTCTTGAAACGCAAAATTTAAATTAAATTAATAAAATGGAAAAAATTCGGTTCCGAATAAATTGATTACAGAAACCGTGACGAACCGGTATTTTCATTCGCAAAATTAATTTCGAACTGTGGAAACTGAAGGATTGAAAAAGATTCAAATAGAACAATAAACAGTTTTTCAACGAGGAACATGACGTGTAATTAGGTCAGCACTCGAAAGACTCGGAACAATCGACTTCTCATACGCTCCCGCAGTACTTAAGCAGATTGGTGCGCAAGTGGAGGGGAATATTTGAATGTTGCGTTTGCTATGCAAGGAACATCCTTAATTGAGTGCTTAAATTAGGGGTAAAGTCGCAGTTTCCGTATGCTCAATCTCATTGTTTCCGTGTGAAAAAGTTCGAAGAAATGCAACCGCTGCTGCTGATCCTGACCTTGTGTGTGTTATCATTCATTCCAATATTATTTAATGGCAACATAATTTTTGGAAAAGCGTTGCATCTCTACCTGCTGATTAACCGAACCTTTCTGGTTGGCTTTTCTTGTTTTTGGCCCCACGTTGGAATGTCAATTATTTATGTAGTGAGCGTTGGGACCTAAAAACATGTAGTATTATGTCGGCTGATGGTTCACGTAATTGTACGAATAATGTTGGGTGTTAGGTTCTGCGAAGTAGGTAGATGAAAAACTGGAATATTTCAAAAATATTTTAATATCTCTAAGTGAGGATATATGATGGAACAGTGATAACGGTAATAAGTAAAAAAATAGTTGTAAAAACAAAAACTCGACTTTTATTTGCCAAAGACGAGTACACTTACTCTATCGCTGGTTTGCTAACGACGAATTTTTGCAAAAAGATTTGAAAATCTCCAGACTTGGTTCTATCTTTAAATATGCTACAATAGTTACCGAAAGTAAATATTTTGACCTCTAGGTTTCATATTGTTACAGATCTGACGCGCAAATATATCTATTTTTACTACAAGTCACCCCATATTACGTCACAGAACGTTATTGTAATTTCTCGTTGCTTCACTATGATTCCAGCACGTTCGAGATTACAGCGATCTACCATATAAAGGCCCATACAGGCGCGCCAGTTAGTACAGTTATATGTTAGCAAGCGAAAGATTCATACCTCGAATAAATAGAAAGTACATTTTGTAGCAGTGTTATTTGATAGACAAGTGTTGCAGCTCATTGTGTTTTTAAATTGTGTAAAGCGACAGTTTGTAATTAAAGTGTTCTGAAATGTAACGACTATAATTCGTGAACCCCCAAATTCGTAAAAATATTCTCAACCATTCATGTTGTTTTTAAAACGTCCCTAATTTTTACAATTCTAGCCTAAATTTATTCTAAAAATTTCGTATTACCTAATCATAATATTTATCCAAATACCAAAATTAAATTTAAACTAATAATTTCATTTTTATGAACATAAATTTTGCAATTTCCCCAAACTTCATCTTTTACTCTCCTACAATCCTAGAAATGTTGTTCGAGCAAATTTTGATAATCAATATCGACACATCTTGAATTAATGCCGCTTTTATTCTCACTCTCCGGGCATCTTCTAAATAAAAAAGCCTCCTCTTTTGTTTGTTCTTGGATTTCTCAACCGGCTAATGTCGAGCTGTCCTGGGATAAGTTGCCTTTCCAAATTTTTCATTCATACATAGTGTTACAGTTCATGTAGGCTCTTTTCTATTTCATCTTTATACTCTTTTTGCTAGTCATTATTTCTAATAGAAATTTAAAACTTTTAATGATTGCAGGTTTTTTGTTTGTTCGCGCCTAACATTTTAAATTTAAATTGCGCGCCAAAAAAGATGCTTGGTTCAATTTGTGTATACACAACCGCGGCAAGTGCTGCCCTCGGTACAGGAGAAGAAAAAGAGGGAGTGTTCGAGAATATCTACGAAGGGAAGAGTGTACTGTCGTTCGATATGAATCCAGTGTTTCCTAAACTTTTGGATTTCGCGACCCCCTTTTGAGATGTGTTAAGATTCACGCCCTCTCCTCTCCGTCGATATTCGTACTTAAACTTAAACACTGATGCTTATTATTATTTTTTAAATATTTGACACTCATTACATTTCATAACGGTCACGAGCATTAAATGTTGGTTGTCACGGTGTCAACATGACAATTAATGCATATGCAACCTCTTGCACAAATTTACATGTCAAATTAGTGGCAATTTGCGTTCATTTGTTTTTAGATTTATTCTGCTGCGCCCCCCTTCGAAGACTTACGCGCATCAGAGTTTTGGAAACGCTGCTTTAATCAATGTAAAAGAAAATACTAGCAATAAAGGTGGTTGTAGTGCATGTAGTTGAATGATTTAATTAACCTGCAAGCAACATTGTTCTTGGCAAACGTGAGACTATTGAAAATGGTCGTATCGAAGAAAAGTTTTAGCTTCTCTGGTTGTAGAAATCTTGCGAATGACACGTTGTGGCATCATTATTGACACGTGGTGACGTCTCTGGTCGTAGAAGTGTTGTGGATGACACGTGGTGGACTCTGGTTGTAGAAATCTTGTGGATGACACGTTGTGGTGGTAAGATTAACGTGATAACCAGTGTTGCCAACCATCAAAAAAATAATCCGCTAGGCAGAGCTTGAAATTCCGCCAAGTTTTGAAAACATGAGCTAAAAGTGTCGCTATAAAAATTATATTGATAAAAACTTAAAAAATACATTTATTTTGACCCAGATAAGAATTTGAGTAATGACAGAACATAAACATAAATACAGCCAACATGAGTTACAGTTGAAAGCAAAAAATAAAACAAACAAGAACAGTTTCCTCCAATTGTCTTTCTCAAAATTGTATCGACCTTCACAGATGACCTTTAAATGAAACAGTTAGGGCCGATTTTTCCAACACAGTTCGATTTGTAAGCTACGCTTTATTCTCATGGTTGTCTTGTGGTCTTTGTCAAAATCTGTGCAGAGGTATCTAAGCAATACAATTTTGAGAAAGAACTAGTATAGTAAACTGTTTTTTTGTTAATTCTTTTGCTGTATCTGAAAGTTTTCCAATCAACAAAATGAAGAACTCGGAGCTTCTCCAACTAATCTAGTATGTTCCAATAGGATGTAGCCTAGTTTTTAATGTTCTAGGATAGTTTCTAATAGTCTAGGATGGCCTGTAACGTTCTGACAGTAGTTTCTAAATTTCTAGGATATCAAAGGTGAAAAAGTTGATATTTGCTTGTCAATTCTAACTTCGTTACTCTAATATCATTTACTTTTCTTTGCAAAATTTATAAGTCATAATTCCGCTAATAAACAAAACTGTAAATAAGCTAAGAAAACCGCTTGCAGCTGGATGGAAATTTCTAACTCCAGCTGGAACTAGCGGAAAATCCGCAAAGTTGGCGACACTGGTGATGACATGACATCCCTCTAGGTAGTGTTCCTTGAACCCCCTCGGTGGTTCAGGATATGGTGATTCTTCTCCAGGATGGATGTTTTTATGTATGATGGTGTAAAGTGTTGATTTTGTTTGGTGAAGTGATGATTAAATTGATTGTCAACAAGGTTGGTAAAACTGAAATTGCATCGGGCAGGTGGCCTCGGTCCCATTTAAATCTGTAGTTTGAAATTTCCCCCGCTCTTCCGCAAAATTACCTCGTGACGTCACACGAAACTTCCATCCGTCACAGTGAAGTAAACAGTCTGAGTTTTAATCTGTTTCCTAAAGCTCAATCTAACTCACTAAAATTTGAATCAATTCTATGGCCCTATTGATCATATAATGCAAAAATCTGGTTAATTTGTTCAATGGAAGTTTTCAGGTGCGTGACGTAACGAGTTAGGGTACGGACATAACGACGACCCTTGCCCTAGACCCGTAGCTCTGACCAAAGTCTGGTACCACCTGGACCTTCTCTCTCATCCTCGTAAGAGGGTTGGTCGTATTGACGTTTCGACTCACTGCGTTATCGTCCCAGTTAAACGTGAACAAGTATCGGGTTTAACATGAATTTCTGCAGCTTTCTTTGTTAGATGAAAAAATTTTATTGGATTCAAATGCCAAAAAGTGGTACCTATATAAACAATTACAAAAATGAACTGTTCATCCTCTCAACAAAAAATATTTTGAGAAATTGCGACTTCATAAAATGCGATATGGATTCTACAGTGACAGGCCTTGGCTTAGGTACATGGCGGAACGAAGGTCGCTGCTCCCAAATGACCGTCGACATTTAAAAGAACTTGCTTATTTTTTTTTTTTTCGTGAACGGAGCATAGGGTACAATACTACGGTCTAAGCCATGGTCAGCACTTCGTTATGTTCGCCCACTTACGTACCCTCTGCACCCTTCCCTGATCAAGGCAACCTTCTAATACACAGTCCAGCTCTACCAACCTTGATTGTCACAAAGAAAAAGTAAAATAGCCAATGTTAAAGTGTCCTTCTTTTGATGACTTCCAAATGTACGGGTATTTTATTAAATTTTTATCGTCTCTTAGCATCTTCCGTTTTAGATATTGTCAGTTATCACTGCAGTTTGTTGATTTCTAGACGTATAAAATCAATGCGGATGAATTATACATTTATGGTCAATGAGTTTCCGTAACATAACAATGCATACATCAATTTTCTTTTAATTACTGTTATTTGTGGTAGTTTTGAATGAATTGTTTGGTATGTTTATTGTATAGTACGATGATTGAAAACTCCTGCTGGTTTTAATAATTAATAACGTAATATCAGATAACATTAACGCGGGGCCTCGTCTGGTAACACCCGCACATTTTCGCCACCCCCTTATTCATATACATGTGTATACAGAAGCTGTAAAATATTGATTCGTCGTAAATTCTGGTTTTCATTCGTCCGAACATAAACATAAAAAATACAATAGCTGATGAAATTTATACGGCGGTAGATTAGATATTGTTGAGTAATAAAAACAAACTTATTTGTCACAGCAGCCAGATAGGTTTATTGTGTGCCATATAAATCTTCTTCCGTACACTAAATCAATATCATAAATTGTATACACATTTAGCTGCGGAGAATTTCGTCGGATTTCCTTCCCCGGTAATAAATTCCAGTTGCAAATGAATGTGAATCTTCTTCTTGAAGATGATTACGATGATGAATCCTCAAGTTGATTCGTTCATGTTTTTTCTTCTGTTCTTCGCGTTCTGTGCATTCAGCACCGTCGGATTAGAATGAATGTTAGAAACTGTAGTTACCCAAAAATGTAAATGTCAAACATGATTCAAGTTGAATGAAAATCTGATTACAAAAACGCGTTTAGTAACGCTTGCGCAACCCCACAAGCTGCGGGGTTGTTCCTTTATATCCACTCAACATCTAAACCTCGCGGACGGTATTCCGGCTTAAATCTTCTTCCTGCTACATGTAGACGACGACGCTCCATTCGAAATAAGTTCGCGCGTACACAGCACGCGTTTCCAACCATACACAATCCGAAAGGGGACATTTTATTAGCTGCGCCCCCCCGACGACGACGACGACCACGACGACGAGGAAAATCAATCCGACAGGGGCTAAATGCACATTCGTAAAACTGTCGTTGCGGAATTATATAACACGTGATGTGAAAGGGAAACTATTTATAGTGAACGATGACGGCGTTCAAGTGGATAATTGAGATCGCCCTGCTCTTGTTATGTTGCAAAGGTATTTTTTTTTCATCATTTCAATTAAAAATACTCGATTGCATCAAAAGCAAAAGAAAAATAAAAATTAACAATCAATGCATGGCATGCACGCTATTATTTTATTTTAAATATCCACGATACATTTCATTATACAATCTGAAATACTCGGAGCATGCAAATACCTGTAGCTCGGCTGCATGCAACAAGACTCAATCAAATGAAATTTCAATTTTGAATTGAAAAAAAAAAAAAACAGGACTCCTCATGATTGCATTAAAATAATTGATTGGTTTTAAAACTGGCTGAAAAGAGAAAGCAAATTGTGTTTTATAACTAATTACCTCCTATAATTATCCTACTCACTTATTAATTCGTACGTATATAACATTGTAGTACATTCCGTTGTTGAGAGCACTGCCAAGGACGAAAAAGGAACCTGCATGGTTAAAGGATACAACAATATTTCAGATCGTGTCTCAAATAATTCAGTACTGCACTTTTCTATTTATTTAATTATTTCTTCATTGCCTTTTTTGTATAAATTTCACTCTTTTCTTCTTTGCAACTTACTTATTTTAGTAACTAATCTGTTCTGATTGCCATCGCGAAATTATTTCTCTGCATTTTTTTCTTTCCTTTAATGGGTAACATCATTCATGGCTGTATTATGCAGCAAACTTTCGCATATCATAAAGAATATCATTTTTTTGCGTCTTCCTCTTGTAGCGGACCGGAAATTTTATGCGTTTAGTTTCCTTACACTTCGTGTATAATAGCAGTTTATTGTCCCTACTAAATATTTCATCCAATCGTTGCCTCCATTCATGTTTATTGTGATGACCGTTGTTAGTTGCTTTGCGAACGACTTCACTCGTCGTGTTCTTTCTTATCCTTGTCACTTACTTCCTTAACGACATGTGCAACTCTGTCATGAAGATTAAAAATCATTAAATTGACTTTGCTTAATTTTTCTGTTTTCTGTAAAATATCATTGCATCACCGGTGAGTCATAGTGTAACAGAAGAAATAATTATGTACTGGACCCCCTGATTCCTACAAGCAAACCATGGCCCTACATTCGCACATCGCTTACTTAATAACTGCTGCCAGTAAAATAGAATGAGTCGTCAGGATTTTCCAAAACCAACGCGCCCACTCACAATCATACCGGAAAGTAAAGGTCATTTGAGATTCAGTTTTTTTTTTCCATTTTTTCTTTTATAGTTAACATCAATCGTACTATACTAAACTGCAAACTTTCGAACATCATAAAGAATATCGTTTTTTGCTTCCTCTTGGTGATCCGGAAATGTTATGCGTTTAGTTCCCTCATAGTTCGTGTATAATAGCAGTCTATTGTCCCTTCATCAAATCTTTGCCTCCATTCACTCCATTCCATGATGACCGTTGTTGGTTGCTTTACGAACGACTTTATTCCGGGCCTTTCTTGTGCCCTTATCACTTACTTAACGACACGTGCAATTCTGCAATAAAGATTAACAATCAATAAATTGACTTTACTTCATTTTTCTGTTTTCTGTAATATATCATTGCATCACCGGTGAGTCATAGTGTAACAGAAGAAATAATTATGTACTGGACTCCCTGATTCCTACAAGCAAACCATGGCCCTACATTCGCACATCGCTTACTTAATAACTGCTGCCAGTAAAATAGAATATGTCGTTAGGATTTTCCAAAACCAACGCGTAATGCGAAGCCCACTCACAAACAAAACGGAAAGTAAAGGTCATTTCAGATTCTTAAATGGGTAGCTTTTCTGATCAGAGGGAGTTCAATGAGATTGTCGTAAGGGTGCACGAACTCCTGTCATCCAGTAAAATGACAAACTTCACGTTCACTTCCGAATGTCGTTTAGTCTGTTTGACACGCGTCTCAATCTTCCTCGTCGTGAAATTTTCAAAATTCTAAATTTTTTCAATCAGTCAATTTTTCTAATTTACTTTAATTCAAATAAAGTGTACCTAAGAAGCATCCACGATCGGCGAGGGTGCGTTTAAATAAATTAGAAGCATTGTTGCTTAAAATTTAACATCTAGCAAAGGTGTTTAGAAGTCAATTGATTTCTCATTGTTCTTCCCTTCTCTCTTTCATATTCTACTTTCAATTTTATGTTAGTTTTAATAACTAGTTAATTAATTTAATTAAGTTCACATATTTTAAAGTAAAATAGAAAAAGTCGTCTGGATTTTCTCAAAAGCTTTTCTGATCAGAGGGAGTTCGATGAGACAGTCGTCACGGTGCACGAACTCCTGTCGTCCAGTAAAGCGCCAAACTTCACATTGAGTTCCGAATGTGATTTAGTCTGTTCGACACGCGTCTCAATCTTTCTTCTCGTGAACTTTTCAAAATCCTAAATTTTTTCAATCAGTTAATTACTTAGAACTGATTTTTTGTTGATCTTCCCTTCTCTCTTTCATATCCTAGTTTCAATTTTATTAATTAGTTAATTAATATAGGAAATCAGTTTCAACCAAATTTCCTCATGAGGGCATTGCAACTTCTACTCAAGAATCTATGCCATTATTTAGAGCGCCACCTTTTGATCAAAAAATGTAAGCTATTTTATTCTAACTACAAACACATATTTTCATAACATGACAAGATATTTTTATCTTAAAATGAGAAAACTGTAGTATTATTTTACCATTATCTTTTTTAGTGGTTTTATAAACAAGTTATTTAGAATAGAGTAGAATTAGGTAAGTAACGCAAGAAAGAAAAACATTTATTTAATTTTGGATAAGCTCTAAACATAAAATAAAATTGAATGATGTTTGTATGCGGTTCAAACAAATAAGGAATTAACAAGTACCCCATACAGGGTATTTCGGAATAAGATTTCTGTAAAAGTGTTTAATTAGAGATATTAAGTAATAAAAAGAGCGGGTTTAATTTTAAAACTTACAAGTTACAAGCCACTAACTTTATTTCTGTTTCTATTGGTGTAATTTTCATTAAAACAAAAATATGCGGAGCTTGATTTATTTATTTATTTTTAATTCTTGTCTAAACACACCGCCGTACTCTGGAATACACTGACAGTAGCTATCAGAAGATTTTAATCAGAAAACCCCCAGAAATAAGTTATTTGATCTCAATACACGTTGAAGTTAGATACACAGTGATGGTTTCTAAATAATTTGTTTGCTTTATAGCTGCCGATTTGGACCGTTAAACCATGTTCGGGTCGTTGAGTTCAATTGAACTGTATTAAAGAAAATAATTACCGGGGGAAAGAAATATAAATTATTTGCTTAGAACTGATGTGATTGGAAAAGCTAGAAACGGCAGATTTTATTTATTCAAATACCAGAGTAATGTATAAGCATTTCGTTTGACATTCATGGGTTATTGCAAAAAATATTTCCTTTTTGTTTTCACAGGAACACTGTCGGTCATCGTTTCACAAAAAACTTTTCGCTCTATCTCTGATGCTTAGATATGATACTACCTATCACCCTGTATAACTTGCGTCCCAGACCTTTTCTTTTCGCGACTAAGTGAGGAAATTTGAAATTTTTATTTCTTTGATATCCGACACTCAAAACTGTTCAAAGTAATTAATGAAAAAAAGTATACAAAGCTTTAATAAGCACAGAAAGGTGAAAGGTTTTGAAAATATTTAAAATTTGCTCTTCCAAAAGCAGAGGACTCAATTAATCTTGTCTCAAACATGGAGACTGGGGTTTTTACTTGGAACGTATGCAATAAAAAGCGAGTTTTAATTACCAATAATAAAGTATAACTTAGCTGTTTCGAAAGGTTTGAATGAAAAGACCCAAATTAAATTTGCTCCTTGCGCTCCTAATACATGCAGAATATGAGGAACTCGCCAGAAATTTTCAATGGATTGCTTAAATAATTTTAATACTTGCACTCAGAAGTATTAAAAATTTAGGATAGATTTTTCTTTTTTGAACGAATCACGTCTGCTGTTGTTAGATTTCAAGCTATGTTAATTCGCTTACCAACACTACTATACTTTATTCTGCCTGTATTCAATTTTCATAGTGACGCAATGAATTTTAATATAAAAATAATCACGAGAATATTTTTCGGGTTGCTGTACATAAAACACAGCACACCGTCGAAAATAATTTACTTTTCTCCCCGAGCAGCAAACTTAAGAGAAAAAAAATTGAATTTAATTAAATCTTGATTTCCAGAAACAATCACCCAAAATTGCTAAATTTGTTTTAGCAAGAATCTCTATCTGTCTTTTAAATATTAATTAAATATCTGCGATTGAATGGAACAGATTCGTTTTATTAACTTGCTATGATAGTGCTTTGCGTACATAATTTGTAATCAAGTTAGTTTCGTAAGTTTGGTGAAAATTAGTCGAATTGAACTTCGGCCGTATGTAATAAAGAGCAAGTATTAAGTACAAATAATAAAGTATAGCTTAACTGTTTCGTATGATTTAGGCGAAAAGAGCCAAATTAAATCTGCTATTAGCGCTCTTAATACATGCAGATTATGAGGAACTCGCCAGAAATTTTCATTAACTGTTTCGTATGATTTGGGTGACAATACCTGGATGTCAAAAATAAATCTAAGATCTCTGTATACTATCTATGCATGCCTCATAGCTACAACTAATTTATTTTTATTTGTTTTAGGCAACCGCGTTATGTTTTTCTTTTTTGTTTTTAAGAGGAAGCAAAACATAATACCATCAAGATTTTATTTTATTACGTGCTGTATTATGACATCGTATTATTTCATAAGTTTGGGGGGGTAACGGCGGGCCACTTTGACTTTTATTGCATAATTTATGACTTTATCGAAAAAGCCCTCTGTGTCGCCGTACCCGCTTTAATAAACTGCGTATGATGTTTTCGGAGAACAAAGGTGACATATTCTGATTTTCGAGCATCAAAGGAAAATATATATTAAGTTTCCTATTTCATTTCCGTATATTGATATCCCGATATCTACCTTATTCATGGAGAAACATGTCTCTTGAGCAAAGTCTTTTATTATATATAACGTTTCAGAACGCGGAAGTAATTTATATGTTTTCCCTTACAAAAAAAAGAATAATAATAATAATAATAATAATAATAACGCGGGAGACGTCTCGGAAACAAACAATTTCCCATTCATTTTACTCGCCCGGAAATGAACAGCACTTAAGCGACACAATTTATAGATTAATTTACGAAAATAGATTGAAAAAAATATTTAATATCCATATACTAGGTTAAACATAAAATAGGACAAGTGAAAAAGAAAAAAAAATGCGTTTGTATTTATACGTGGGCGAGTCATTAATTATTAGACCATAACCTAGAAATAAGATTTGACCATAACCTAGAAATAAGAAATTAATTGTTTAAAGAGATCGGAATTAATTCTGTTTTAATCACAGAAATGTCATGTACCCGCAAATACACGTTTCAAGCTGCTCGGCATTTTAAAATTAAATTAAAATAAAATAGTCTGCCCTAATTTAAACTGCAACGTCGTTTCAAATAAACACAAAACGCAAGTGCCGCGCACCAGAGCCCCATGAATTGTGAGTGTATTTTTGTTGTAGATGCGGAATAATTCGCCAGTGTCTGGCATTATATTTAGAATATTTATGTACTCTAATACGAACATCTGGCCACATATAAATTATTGCCCGCACAACTGTTTCAAGAGTAGATACAGTTGCCACCTAAGTGACAAATAAATTACATAAAATTACAATAAATTTCGCTCTAGTTTCTGCCTAAGAACTCTCTCTCCGAGCTTTGTACATCGTGCAGTCTGAGCCCCTATGAATTTAAATACACCTGCTTCTTCTTCGTCTGAACCATTTACATGTGAACAACTTAAACATTTTATCATTCTCATCGTCAGACAAATTGCTTTTATTTTTACATACGATGTAAACTACCAGAATTTGTGGAGTAATCACATTTTAAATTGATTTTTATGGCATGTCCTAGAATAATAAAAGGATTTATAAAAAGGCTTTAGGTACCATTTTGGAATGGGAAAACTATAGGTACTTATATTTGATACTATGATATTATCATTTTTATTTCTCTCTTTTTTTTCTTACATTTTTTCTTTTATGGTTAACATCAATCGTACTGTATTACACTGCAAACTTTCGAACATCATAAAGAATATCATTTCTTGCTTCCTCTTGGTGATCCGGAAATGTTATGCGTTTAGTTCCCTCATAGTTCGTGTATAATAGCAGTTTATTGTCCCTACATCAAATCGTTGCCTCCATTCACTCCATTCCATGATGACCGTTGTTGGTTGCATTACGAACGACTTTATGCCTGCCCTTTCTTATACCCTTATCACTAACTTAACGACACGTGCAATTCTGCAATAAAGATTAAAAATCAATAAATTGACTTGACTTCATTTTTCTGTTTTCTGTAAAATATCATTGCATCACCGGTGAGTCATAGTGTAACAGAAGAAATAATTATGTACTGGACTCCCTGATTCCTACAAGCAAACCTTGGCCCTACATTCGCACATCGTTTACTTAATAACTGCTGCTAGTAAAATAGAATGTGTCGTCAGGATTTTCCAAAACCAACGCGTAATGCAAAGCCCACTTACAATCAGACCGGAAAGTAAAGGTCATTTCAGATTCGTAAAAGGGTAGCTTTTCTGATCAGAGGGAGTTCGATGAGACAGTCGTCACCGTGCACGAACTCCTGTCATCCAGTAAAATGCCAAACTTCACATTCACTTCCGAATGTCGTTTAGTCTGTTTGACATGCGTCTCAATCTTCCTCGTCGTGAAATTTTCAAAATTCTAAATTTTTTCAATCAGACAATTTTCCTAATTTAGTTTAATTAAAATAAAGTGTACCTAAGAAGCATCCACGATCGGCGAGGGTGAGTTTAAATAAAGCAGAATCATTATTGCTTAAAATTTAGCATCTTGCAAAGGTGTTTAGAACTAAACTGATTATATTCTACTTTCAATTTTACGTTAATTTTAATAATTAGTTAATTAATTCAATTCGATTCACTTACTGTTTTGGTTGGAATCTTTTGTTGTACTAAAATTGATTTAATTTAATTTTTCTGATGGTACTTTAATTTCTTGATCAAAAAATCTAATCAAATCAAAAATGTAACCCATTCTGTTCCAATCTCAAATACAAATGTTATAGAAATAATATATAATAAGTTTTTTCTTATAACAAAGTTAAATGGCTATGGCTATGGTCGTAAAATCCATTTCAAAACAGGAATACTGTAGTATTATTTGACTATTATTTGTTTAGTTTTATAAAGAACATTTATTTACTTTTGGATAAGCTCTAAACATAAAATAAAATTGAATAATATTTGCATGTGGTTCAAATAAATAAGGAATTAACAAGTACCCCATACAGGGTATTTCTGAATAAGATTTCTGTATAAATGTTTAATTAGACACATTAAGTAATAAATAAGAGATGGTTTAATTAAAAAACTGACAAGTTACAAGCCACTAAATTTACTTACGTTTCTATTGTTATTATATATTATTTGTTATTGTAGTAAAATTGATTTTATTTAATTTTTCTGATGGCAATAATATTTTTTCTTTGTTACGTACATATATATAATATATTCTTTTAAAGATAACGAAAATAACGTTTTAGACATCTGAATTTACAAATGTTTTTCATAATTAAATAATTAAGATAAAATTTTAATACATTCTTTTCAGGAAAATAATATTAACACAGACAATTACAAAATTATGTAAATTACCAAAATTTGGAGAAACTATACTAAATTATACTACACATTTCTAATATACTTAAAAGACCTTTAAGTAAATTCCAGTTAAATAAATAAATATACATGTATGTCTAAAGTTGCGGATAAAAGATTAAAGCCAAAAAAATGTTACAAAACACTAATTCAAAAAAAAAAAGAAAAACATTTCAGAGAACAAGGGAAAGAGATGTGCGGGAATCAGCAAAGTATTAGTTATACAAACATTAAACAATGATTCTGATGATTGGCGCTTAATTTATCTGAATTTGAAAAAATATTAATAGATGGCGTCCATGATATTTTTAGTGTTTTTCCCTGTGTTAAAAACGACTCTTTTTAACACTTCCCTGAAAAGAAAAATTATTTTGAAAGAAGATAAAAAGTAAAACATGATAAATTCCAGCGAAATTGAAGCTTTACAAAAATTGATAGATGGCACCACCAATGTTCTTAATTTCCAAGTGCTAAAAGCAACTATATTTAACACCACTGTCAAACTGATTTGACGCGATTGAGAAATTTTTATTAAAATAAAGTTTTATAAGGTTTTTTTTAATCTCTTAATTCCAAAAAAAATGATAGATGGCACCACTGACATTCTCCGCAGTTATGAAAACAATTCTCTTTAACATTTGACTAAAAAAAACGAAATTGACGTTTGATTTCTAAAGGTAGAAAGTCAAAATATGATAAATTCTAGTTAAAATAGCTTTTGTTTTTAAAATCTATAAAAAAAGTACTTTGGTGCCCATTTGTTTTAATTCTCAAAAAAAGGTGACGCCACCGACATTCTTAATTTTTCTTTCATAAGGGAAACTCCAGATTTCTCTGGAAGAATAATTTGCAATTCTTTTGACTTTGACTCACTGAAGCCATAAAAAAAATAGTTGTTTTAAAGAAAATATTCGGTGGTTTGGCGTTTTCAAAAAAAAAAAAAAATATCTGTGCGGTTTATTTATCTGAATTGGGAAAAAAGTTATTAGATGGCGCCACTAACATTTTTTCCGTGTTAAAAGCGACTCTATTTAACGCTTCCCTGAAAAAAAAAATTGATTTTGCGAATAAAATATGTTAAATTCCAGCGAGAATGAAGGTTTAAAAAAAATCTCTGGGAGATATTTTTGAATTTGCGGAATCTGAAGAACAAGAAATGATAGATGGCGCCACC
The DNA here is from genome assembly GCA_036172665.1 of Prosopocoilus inquinatus. NCBI lineage: Eukaryota > Metazoa > Arthropoda > Insecta > Coleoptera > Lucanidae > Prosopocoilus > Prosopocoilus inquinatus. The sequence continues at coordinate 5,718,744 of CM069871.1, read as the reverse complement.
AACAACAAACATTACACAATAATTCTGATGATAGGCTTACCAAAACAAAACACTAAGAGTTAGGATTAGAAACGCTTAGCTCATTTTGACTCCTGAATCAATACCGAATGCCGTGTAAGTTCTGAAAACACATTCTTATACCACTCGTCCCTTCACCAGTGGGTGTAATCCTCAAGGCTAGATGTTCAGTTTGGCTTGTTATGCATTATGTTTTGTCCGGGAAAATTCTTAAATTTTAATTACGCTTCTTGAAGAACACGACATGATGAACCCTCTGCTCAGTTTGACTCAATACTGACTGAATCAATAATGAACGCCCTGGAAGTCCGAAAAACCTAAACTGTTACCACTTATACTTTCACCAGTGGATGTAATCCCCATGGCCAGTTGTTCAGTTTGGCTTGTTATGCATTACGTTTTTTCCAGTAAAATTCTTAGATTTTAATTACACTTCTGGACGTACACTACATGATGAACCACCAGCCTTCTTTGACTCAATACTGACTGAATAAGTAATGAATGCCCTGGAAGTCCTGAAAACCCATACTTGCACCACTCATCCTTTCACCAGTGGGTGTATTCCCCATGGCTAGATGTTCTGTTTGGCTTGTTATGCGTTATATTTTGTTCAGAAAAATTATTAGATTTTAATTACGCTTCTTGAAGAACACTACATGATGAACCCTCAGCTCACTTTGACTCAATACTAACTGAATCAATACTGAATGCCCGGGAAGTCCTGAAAACCTATACTTATACCACTCGTCCTTTCACCAGTGGGTATATTCCCGATTACTAGATGTTCAGTTTGGCTTGTTATGCATTATGCTTTTCCATGCAAATTCTTCTTAGATTTTAATTACTGGGTCAATGTGCGGGCAGCTTGTTTATGATTCGTCTGCTTCGTGACTGGCCGCTCTTGTATTTAACACAGGTAGCAGCTCTATTGTACTGCTTTCGGCGTATTTTAATAATTGTTTTGTTACAATAGTTCGATTACCAATATGCTTTGTTTCATAACAAACACGTTCCTCGCAAAATGAATTCCAATAAAAAAATAATTTTTGTATGTAAACGCCGTCAGGTCGTTACGTATGGTTTCAGAAGTGAATTTTCTTTCAGCTTTTTTTTTATTGTATACAACACATTTCTTTATAAGAAGATGTGTACATAAAAGTGTTTTTGCGATATAAATTGACAGAGTTCCTTTTCCCATTTAAGCCGCTGATGCTATTCAAAAAAAAAAAAAAAACGAAAAAAATTCTGAATAAACAGAGCAGTTTGATGACGTTCGTCAATGATATTAACAACTCACGAGGGACTATTGGCAGCGGCAAAGCCTTCCAATCACCAGACAGCTTCATGTATTATGTAACGGTTTATCGCATCAGGAATTTTTGTGTTTTGTGTTTCACCGGAACCGTTGCAACACGTAGAACTGTTAAACCGATCGATTATACATAGCAAACAGGCGCGCAGATTTTGCACAAACCGTTCGAAAACGCATACACAAATTTCGCGTCCCTCGTTTTTTTTTTTTGTTTTTTCTTCGTGAGCGAAACATTTAAGCGATAAATTACCGGGAGGGGGCATACAGTGGCCCGGACTGCAAATATCTGTTTATAAATTATTTCGAATGTAATCAAATACGCGGCTTATAAAAAGCGTTTAGTGCCGCAATAAATAACTTCTGGACCGGTGAATTCAGGATAATTCTCTATTAAGGCAATTATTAATATAAACGGCTGTTTTTATTGCGCTCCTCTTCTTGAATGTGCTGGCTGTATTTATCCTCTTCAGAGCATGGATTTGTTTTGAGCGTTCCAAATTATTTAGGATATCCAATCTACAACTACATTATCTCGTAGATAATCAAGGAAGGATATTGATCCTTTTTTTTCTGTCGACGTGAGGATAAAACAAAGCATTTTTCTCTTCTTTTTAACTTCGGTCAACCGCACTTAAATACTCCATAATATACAGCGTGTTCTTTTACTGTGTGCAAATAAAAAAAAACTCAGTATAAGTACACGAATGCTACCTTCTTGGTGGCTACCGTATCATAGTCAAAAAATTTCGGATGGACCACTTGTTTGGAACTGCTGAAATGTGCGAGAAAGATAGGAAAGTCAACTTCGCCTTACTCTCGGTATGAACACACCCACCGATACCGCACTCGATTTTCAACGCAGCGTTTCGTAATAATAATCACTTGGTATCGTCTGTTAATTATTTTATTTAAAATTTTAATTCACTACGTTCCGCTTTTACCCATGCCAGCAGTTCTCAAACGGTTTAGTGAAAATCTGCCACTGCATTTTTCTCGAAAACTATTGAATTTTTGTTAAGAGCGTATGTTGTACTCAAATCTTAAAGCCTGAGAAGGAAGAAAAGCACGACAATAATAATTTGCGCGAATAATTGCAAACATACCTGTCCATAACAAAGGGGACAGGTTGGGACAAATTCCGACGAGTTTTCAATCCACCAGGGCACCAGATTAAAACCCACCGAAGTTGTTCAATTGCAGAAAAACAAACCGGTACAAAAACGTGCAGGCCTTGTTTCCATGGAATATAGGCAGCCATGGAATTGCAACCCCCGCATACAAAACACATCACGGTGCCCTGGGGATATCACAACGACGACTGCCAGCTACCTGTTCGCAACAAATTAATGAAGCCAAACTTATAAAACATAATTACGAAGAGTAGGGCTTGAATGAAGCAAAACCGACATGACATACACAATAAGATGCGTGCAAAAAACGTATTTCGCAGGAACCAGATGACAAAAAACTAAAAAAACGACGCACGCGGAGTTTTACGAGCAATTTTGACGCTTAAATTAAACATTCAATTTAATTTCCATGAAATATCGTAAACGTAACAGCAAACGTTACGAATAAATGTGAACTCAACGCAGAAAGTATGGTCTCTGGGCCGATATAAATTTAACTTCAGGCAATTATAATGGCGAAATAGCGAAATCTTAGAAGGACTTATTGCTGGATTATTTTAAGATAAATAAAAAAAACTATCTGCGACTTACACCACGAAATTAGCTCGAAAACATGGGATATAATTTGCGTTATAAAAAGTGTCATAAGTTATTTTGCAAAATTTATAATTTTAGAGCTTTTTGAGAATGAATCAAATATTGCATCTAATACATGAATTTGAGTGGTTTAGAATAAATGGTAACAAAATTTAGGTTAGAAATTGTAAAAATGAGGGACGTTTGAAAAATATGAATGGTTGCGGATATAAAAACTTGAAGGCAAGATTTTGACTTTCGGTAAGTATTGCAGTTTGGAGAAAGACAAAATTTAGGATTATTTTGATTAAGTTGGGCATTTGTTTTTTATTATATCAATTTCATTTATTTTCTTTCAAGGTTAAATGGCAGAACAGTAGTAGTTTATGACTATCGTCTTGAGGTTGCTTTACCATTTCATTACGTCAATCAATTAATTAATTCTGTTTAATAAATGTATGTTTTGGAAAATGCAGTAAAGACAGTTATTATTATTCTTATTATTAAATTTTCAAAATTTATGGAATTATCGATCCATGAAATCTTTTTGAAAAACTTGACGTTAGAAAACCAGAGATAGAATAAGTGCACTCGTCTTTTGCAGAAAAGAAGAGGTATGGTTTTCACAACTATTTTTTTTATTAATTACAGTTATTACTGCTACGAACATACATGGTTATATTAAAATATTTTGAAATATTCGACTTTTTCAAGTTTATCTACTTCGGAAAACCTAACAGCAAACATTATACATACACTTACACAAAGCCATCAGTCGATATAATATTATTAAGACTCAGGAATAAGGATTTTGACTACTAACACTAAGGCATAAGTATTTGGGTTACTAACAATAAGGTATAAAGATATCAGATCATAACATATTTAACATTCAACTCTGGAGCAGAAGAACATCACTATGGGGTATGATTAACAGAACCTCCTAACCACAAAAACGTTTGTGGTTAGGAGGTTAAATCCAATTTCTTTGTACTACAAACCACAATCTCAAACACATTTTAATATTGTTAAGAATTGGTTTAGTAAGTCGTTGGTAACGTGGAATGCGGAATTAAATGAAGACCCGATATAATTAATAGATACTTTGAGGTTGGCAAGAAAGCGAGGCAAAACATTTATTATCTACAGTGAAAGAAATTTTAATTAAAACTGTTTAAATTAAATTCCTTGAACTTTTCTGTAAAAAAATTTCTACAGAATTTCAATTCCTCTACTTCTCATTTACTTTGCATGTTCTCTTTCATTTTCTCAACATTCTAGCATTTTTTGGTTGTTCTTTTTCTTATTTTTTTTTCTTTTTGTTACTTGTGCCTGTAATTTCTTCTTCTGGGTTCCCATAATTTATAAAAAAATCAGAATTCGATTGGAATCAAAGGTCATCTATCTAGTTGAATTCAAACCGACTTGACTCAACCCAATAAAATAGTCAAGACTCAAAACCAAAACAAAAGAAATTAATTCTAAAAAAAATGATGCTTAAAAATTAAAAATCAAAAATAAAAAATCAGAACTTGATTGGAATTAATTCCAAGGTCACCTATTTGAATTCAAACCGACTTGACTCAACTCAAGAAGAGCGTCAAAGATTCGAAACCAAAATAGAAAATTAATTCTCAAAAAATTAATGCTTAAAAATTAAAAAAAGAAAACAAAAAACGAATAAAAAAATCAGAGTTCGATTGGAATCAAGTCCAATCCAAAACAAGGTCATCTAGTTGAATTCAAACCGGCTTGACTCAATCCAATAAAATAGTCAAGACTCAAAAGCAAAAGAAAAGAAATTAATTCTAAAAAAAAATGAAGCTTAAAAATTAAAAATCAAAAATAAAAAAATCAGAATTCCATTGCAATTAAGTTCAAGGCCACATGTTTGAATTCAAACTGACTTGACTCAGGTCAAGAAGAGCGTCAAAGACTCGAAAGCAAAACAAAAAATTAAAGCTTAAAAATTAAAAAAGAAAACAAAAAACGAATAAAAAAATCAGAGTTCGATTGGAATCAAGTCAAATCCAAAACAAGGTCATCTAATTGAATTCGAACCGACTTGACTCAACCCAATAAAATAGTCAAAACTCAAAACCAGAACAAACAAAAATTAATTCTCAAAAAAATGAAGCTTAAAAATTCAAAATCAAAAATAAAAAACGAAACAAAAATCAGAACTCGATTTGAGTTAAGTCCAATCGAAAACAGGTCCACCTAATTGAATCCAAACCGACTCAAGAAAAGAAAAGAGTTAAGATGCAAAAGAAAAAAGAAAATTTGAATCTCAAAAAATTAAAGTTTAAAAATCGAAAGTAAGAAACGAATCAAGAAAATCAGAACTCAATTGGAATTAAGTCCAATCCAAAACAATGCCACCAAGTTGAATTCAAACCGTCTTGACTCAACCCAAGAAGAGCGTCAAAGACTCGAGTCCAAAACAAAAAATTAAATCGTAAAAAATTAATGCTTAAAAATTAAAAATCAAAAACAAGAAGCGAATCAAAAATCAGATCTGGATTGGAATTAAGTCCAAACCAAAACATGGCCGCTCAGTTGAATTCAAACCGACTCGACTCAACTCAAGAAAAAAGACAAAAACTCAAAACCAAAATAAACAATTAAATTTCAAAAAACGAAAGCTTAAAAAATCAAAAACAAAAACGAATCGAAAAAAATCAGAAGTCGATTGGAATTAAGTCCAATCGAAAATAAGGCCATCCGGATGATTTCAAACCAACTTGACTCAACTCAGCAACAGAGTCTGACTGAAAACTTTGAAAAATTGAAACTTCAAAATAGAAAAAAGAATCTAGAGCTAAAATGAATAAAAAAAAATCAGCACTCGATTGGAATTAGGTCCAACAGACGAATGTTGGATAGAAAGAATTGCAACGACAGTTTTTTCTTTCCAAGAGAAGTAATATGTTTTCTTTTTTCTTAAGTTTGGCGCACTTGATGAAATACGATATTAAGTCAAGTCTCTGAGTAGCGGACGTGCTTGGGAAGCTTTGGAAAAAAAAAACAAAAAAAACATCAAAGCGTAGAGAGATAACATTTTATGTTCTTTTTGCCTGCTCTGGAAGTCATTAGAAAAGGAAAGTCTTTTGGGCAGTTTTTCCCAAATGAAGAGAGAGGAAAAGAAGATGAGAGAGAAACGACGGGGAAGTAATGAAAAAAAATCCATTAAATTCATTGGAACACTTCATTTTTATCTGGCTTAAGAACGAGCGAGTGTCAACGTCAAACTGGACGTCGAAAGAAAAGGAAATTCTCTTGGAGTTCAATCGTTGCCATTTTTGGTGATTTAAATATTTGCATACAGTAAAAAAACACCCTGTATTTAGAATCCCCTTCTCCCACAAGGCAAGAAATTACATGCGTTCTTCTGTAATCAAGAACATTGATTGTTTGTTATATTTCTGATCGTGGTGGTGTGGTGTGGTGTATCGAGTCAAGTGAAATCGCAGGGACGTTGATTCGATTCAATAAAAGAAGGTTTTTTTTCCCCTCTGCCTTGATGTTTAATGTCGGAACAGAAACGATTTTTCCGGTCAGTTGCATTTAATCCCGGTAAATTGGCAGCCTTAGTTTAACATGCTGATTCTATATTTGCTCAATTGGTTAGGGAGTAGCGTTGCGACCGTAATTTATACGCAGTCTTCTTTTATTGTATTCATCGAAACCTATTTAATTGTGCGGACAGTTTGCCGCACGTTTAGTGTATTCAGTGCGGAATATTTGCTTTATGCATGTATGTAATACGATATTTGCGATGCTGAGCTTCTCTGTGCAGATGAACCTTCTATAGCATCGAATGAATGCATTGCAAACTAATAAGCGTAATACGCAAGCTGTTTATATTAAATGAAAAATCGTGTTTGCTAAAGAAATCTGGTTTCATAACATTCGCAATAATAAAACTGAATGCCAAAACGTACGTCAAAACGTATACCAAAACGGATAATAAATCGTATACTGGAAGCCTGTAAGGGAAATAAAAGTTTTCGAATAATAACCTGCCCGATAAAGAGCAACAGGCACCGTTTATACCTGTTCTGCACGAGCACATGAATCAAAACTACGGTGACATCATCAGGAACCAACTAGTTTTAATCTGACGTAAGAAGACTTCAATAGCATCAAAGACCATGGAGCAGACCAATTAAACTACGGTGACATCATCAGGAACCAACTAGTTTTAATGTGACGTAAGAAGACTCCATTGGCATTAAAGGCCATGGAGCAGACCAATTAATTCGCCTAATTAATCATTCCAGCGACGACGAAATGAAATATTTATTCGCAATCTATTTGATTATGATTGACTAAAACCACGAGAAATTTTAAATTATCTAATTCCTGCCAATTAAAAGAAAATGTTTAAAAATACACTCGAATTTGCCGCATTTTTTGCCCCTTAATTCGAAAGAAATTCAATAGATGACGCCAACGATATTCTTAAATCATATCTTAAGTTTACAGTGGTGGTAAAAACATTTCGATTTAACATTTCTTGACTGGAAAAAAGTTTTGATACTTATGATTTGGAACGGCAGAAAGTCGAAGTATGATAAATTCTAGTTAAAATAAAATAAAATATTTTGGCGACTCATTTTCTTCGATTCTAAGAAAAAACTATAGATGACGCCACCGACGTTCTGAATTTTCTATTCGTAAAGACAACTCTATTTATTTTGCACATCTCAGTAAAAGTTACTTTGTAATTCATATGACTTTGATTCACTAAATTCACGAAAAAAAATTATTGAAAACAATATTCGGCACTTTCAAAACAGAAGAAGTCTAGAATACATTTGAATTTGGCGCTTAATTTATCTGAATTCGAAAAAATATTAATAGATGGCGTCCGTGATATTTTTAGTGTTTTTCCCTGTGTTAAAAACGACTCTTTTTAACACTTCCCTGAAAAGAAAAATTATTTTGAAAGAAGATAAAAAGTAAAACATGATAAATTCCAGCGAAATTGAAGCTTTACAAAAATTCATAGATGGCATCACCAATGTTCTTAATTTCCAAGTGCTAAAAGCAACTATATTTAACACCACTGTCAAACGGATTTGATGCGACTGAGAAATTTTTATTAAAATAAAGTTTTATAAAGGTTTTTTAATCTCTTAATTCCAAAAAAAAATTGATAGATGGCGCCACCGACATTCTCCGCGGTTATGAAAACAATTCTCTTTAACATTTGACTGAAAAAACGAAATTGACGTTTGATTTTTAAAAGTAGAAAGTCAAAATATGATAAATTCTAGTTAAAATAGCTTTTTTTTTAATCTATAAAAAAAAGTACTTTGGTGCCCATTTGTTTTAATTCTCAAAAAAAGGTGACGCCACCAACATTCTTAATTTTCCTTTCATAAGGGAAACTCCAGATTTCTCTGGAAAAATAATTTGCAACTCTTTTGACTTTGACTCACTGAAGCCATAAAAAAATAATTGTTTAAAAAAAATGGTTTGGCGTTTTCAAAAAAAAAAAAAAAATCTGTGCGATTTATTTATCTGAATTGGGAAAAAAGTTAATAGATGGCGCCACTAACATTTTTTCCGTGTTAAAAGTTTAACGCTTCCCTGAAAAAAAATCTTTTTGCGAGTAAAATATGATAAACTCCAGCGAGAATGAAGGTTTAAAAAAATCTCTGGGAGATATTCTGGAATTTGCCGAATATGAAGACCAAGAAATGATAGATGGCGCCACCAACGTTATTAATTTTCCGGTGATAGAAGCCTGTCAACTGATTTAACTCAATTTTTATTGAAGATAAAATTTTTTTTTCTTGAAGCTGACACTTCATTTTCTTTTAATTCGGAAGCAGTCTGATAGACGGCGCCACCGCACATTCTTAATTTCATTATTTAAATATTTTTCCGCTTGCAAAGCCTAGACGCTCGATTTATATAATTCGTTTGATTATACCACGTGAACCCAAACATAAAAACCAATAAAAGACATTCCCAGAATGCGAAAGATTTATTAACTTGCATATTTATTGACAGATGGCGTAAGTATCGGGAAGTGAATTCTAATCCTATGTTTTACATTATTAAACTTCAGTTGAAGTGAACATAATTCGAGACACAATAATTGTTCGGCATAAGGAACTTTTATTACTCGAAAACCCGTAAATTTTAAATTATTGATTGGTAGGTAGATAACCAAACTCATCGCCGTGTACATCAGGTTGCCTACACGGTTGGGGTTCCACATTGTTTAAGACTGCCAACGTCGAGATTCATAACTACTTCAAAAGAAACTAATAGCGTTTTCTACTGACGTGCACTTATGCACTGAGTGTGCACTCAGAGTATCTCTATCTCATTTTATTACATTAGGTTAGAAAATGATAGAGATACACCGACTGCGCACTCAGTGCATAAGTGCACGTCAGTAGGAAAGGCTGTAATTTAGCCAGCTAGGAAAAGTATTTTCTTTTATAAATTTCAATAAAATTACAAATGATTTTAGCTCTACTAATATAAAGAACGACAAAATTAAAAAAAAAAACTGCAATAAAATAATCGGACTTGTAGAGATCTCGCAACGCGAAACAGCCTGTGGGCGGAGCTCACCTTCTTATCTTGCTTACGTAGCACAGGTCACGTGACAGGTTCGTGTCAAGTTGCGAGATCTCTACATAAGATATCAAGGTAGATGCGGGGGTCTATGGAGAAAAACTTCAATCTCCGGAAAATAATAAGGTAGATAAAATAAATAATAACTAAACAAATGGAAGATTTGAAGGTGAAACGTACAAGACGTATTGAGCAGAGCAGGGTGGCAAAATAAAAAAAAATAAAACACCGTTTTTAACAAAAGACCGCATTTCAAATCCTCCTCTTTCTTCTCCTTTTTTTAGATAAAAGTATTAAATATCGCATGTAATACATTATAATTATTACGTTGTTTATAAGTAGGCAATACAAGAGAAGATTAGTATGACCCTGTATTATGATTTTAGGAATTCCATTGGAATTAGTTTTTTTTTCGCATAAAAGAAAATATAGTCACTCGAAATACATTTTGGAAATCTGATAAGTGAAAACTCAGACTAACTTATGTACAGTTGCGCTCTTATATCAAACTATATTAAAAGTAGTTTTTCTTTCTCGCTTACCGGCAATCATCGCCCTTAATTTATGGCGTAGCATTCATGAAGTTTCGCCGTCGCCGTTTCAAGGGGGGGTGGAAACTGCGCGAGAGGCTGGGGCTGCATTGTCAGAACTTTTCTCGCAATTTCCATAAACGTAGTACCCCCCCTGGATATAAATAAACTGACCTGACTGTAATAAGGTTGTTCCGAGGAAAACTATTTTCGCGTTCCGTTCACCGGTCAGTTAGAAGAATATACGATTTCCTTTATTGCAAATAATTCGCCTTTGACGTTTCTGATATACGGCCGACGGTTATTAAATTATAGTTTCCTGTATCTGTAAAGCTCTTGGCCCTTTAAATTGACTTTGCGCAAAATGCAATAATTCCCCGAACATAAATAACTACTAGTACATCATCATCCGTCGATAAAATAATTTGAAGGGCCGGTGGTACTTGCTGCTATATTTCAAGTTAATACTGACTTTTTACTTGACGGCAAAATTACTTCAACGCTTTAATTATTATCAGTGATAGGAATCTCATATTTTTGACGTCATCAGTTTTGGTTCGCGTACAAAATTATTTTTAAATACGTTTCTACTGCGTATTACTCTCCGGAATAATCCGAGGAAGGGGGCGTCCTGCAATTGGTTTGGGTTGTAGTTTTATACTTATATTAAAAAAAAAAATTGTTTTGTTCGGCTTCACATCGCCTTCGTCCTCGGCATATTCCGGAAAATTCAGGACTGTTGATAATCCCCACCACCCGACACCATCTCGTCGCTCCCGCCTTCTCCAAGCTGCTATGGATCTAATTAATATTCTGACGCCATTTTGCGAGACGCAGTTTTATGACGAATGTCAGACAGAAAAACGGTAGTCTTTTGTTATTGCTTTGGGTTAAGAAACTTCTTGTCTACGGACTCATTAAAACGTTTTTTCTTCTTTTCCATTTCTTTGACATTTTGTCAGTATATAGAAAATCTACCGTCTTTTGTTTTTCTTTTTTCTTTTTTGAGTTGACGACGTCTATGACCTTCGATGTTTTATAGGACGTTTGGGGGAAAACAAATGAAGTTATAAAACTAAACAAAAAAAGATCAAAAATTATAGGCAACAGAAAAAAAAAATATCATAGGGCGGAAACATTTGTAAACATAAACAATCAAGGAAAAACAGTTGAAGGAAATCATAAAAAATCGAAGGCATTTTGTCAGTGCGTAGAAAATATACCGTCTTTTGTTTTTTGTTTTTTGAGTTGACAATGTCTATCACACTCAGAAAACAAAATTCATTGGATCAACCAAATCAATTGCTGTTGACTGTATTCAATCAAAAATATTTGTTAAATTTAGCCTTTTTTGGTTGATCCTAGAAAAAAAAATGCAAGGGATCAACCAAAAAAGCCAAATTTAATAAATATTTTTGATTAAGTACAGTCAACAGCAATTGTTTGGTTGATCCAATGCATTTTGTTTTCTGAGTGCACCTTCGATGTTTTGTTAGGGCGTTCGTTCGAGGGGAAAACTATGTAGTTAGAAAACAAAACAAAAAAGAATAAAAAATTAAAAGCAAGAGAAAAAATAAAAAACAGGAATATATAATGGGGCGTATACGTTTATGAACATAAACAATCAAGCAAAAACAATTGAAAAAATCATAAAAAATCGAAATCTAAACAAATCAAACAAGACTATCAATAACGGATGCGCTTAAAAAAACAAGACAAAAATTTTAAGCTTGAAAAATTGAATCTCAAAGCGAAAATATTCAAATATCGCACTTAATTAAAAATAAATGAAATCAAAAAATCTAAGTCAATAAAAAGAAACTATTTTTTGTAATTCGACATAAATGAAGTCATTTATTGTTGTTCCGACAAGTTCTCGGGGCTTACCCGGAAAATCCAGCACCAATTTCCCTCCCCCGACCCCTCACATATTGGTTACTGCCTGCCAATTTTGAATAAGATGGATGAAGCAGAGCGTTTTGCGATCACGTGTTTTCATTTTTCCAAGAAAGAAAAAAAATTGATCGTCTTTTTTTTATTTTTATTTTTATATTACCAGTGCTAAAATAATCGTACGGTTGGTAACATTCATGCAGATGTGTGGCATGACAAGCGCCGCCCAATGATGGCGTCAAAATATGTGACTCCGAACTCTAATTATTACCGATTAATTTTTTAATAGATTCTTAGCAAGTTGAGTGGCAAGTGCTTTTATCAAAGCAATAATAATTAGAGTGGAATTAGAAAGAATGTTCAATAACACCCAGTATATGTGATAAAATTTTAAGACGATCTGCGTTTGTCTAGTAATTAAAATTGAATCAAGTTTCATTTTGCAATTAGTAATTAATGACGATTGTAATAAGAGCCGGCAGGTAAACGTATAGGTTGACATCTCCTCTATTTTTCTTATTAATAATCTACAGGGTGTCTTTTGTTTTTAATCTCGTTATAACATTTTTCAAAATGCTTGTAATTTACGAGCAAAAAAGAAAAAATAGAAGAAACTTAAACAAAACCCACCCAACAGTTCAGTTCAATCTCTGTATGTATAGTTTACTAAAAGTATTTTCATGTATAATACGAAACGCTAAGGATAATTATGTTGCCTGAAGTATTTTTTTTTTTTGAACGGCGGCGGCGTTCTCTGTGTAAAATAATTCGCGTAATACTCGTTTATTTTGCGAGGCCATGAGTTTATCGCAAACGACAAATGATCCTTTCACCCTTTAGTAAAAAGGATACTCCGTTTATCCAGCTTTGGCGTGCTATTCGCACGAAATTCTAACGTTACGAGGTAGTTTGTTTTCTTTTTTTTTTTTTTTGAAACATTTCCCGGTGAAATAACACTAAGTAGGGTTATATTATTTAAACAGTGGGGTTTTCATTATCGCGATTTCCTGCAGATTTCACGTTTATAATTATTGCACGTACAGGTTTAAACACATCACATGCGATACAATTTGCAACTCGATTGCCATTTGTATCATTTAAACCGACCACTGCGGTTATGTACTCTCTAAATATTTTACATGCGGGAATTCCCCCGGCGATCCGTGTTTCTAATATCGGCCTCTGTCGGCGGACAACACAGCCAATTTTACGACCGTTATAAAAGTCCGTTTAATTTCGATCATTCCCGTGCAGCATTTATGTGAGGTTTCGATTTTAACGGCAATTAAATTTGTTTTGTTCCGTGCAGGCGGCTAGGAGGTAATTCGTTTGCCATAAATTTTTGAACCCGGTGGTTTTCCTCCACGTCCACTGGTCGCCAACCGAGGATCAACAACCAATTAGATGACACCGCTATCCAATAAGAACTGTTTATGCTCTACTTCTTCTATTTAGTTGTTGATGTTCGTTCGCAAGTGTTGGCGACTAGCGTGCATGGAAGAAAATCTTTAGGCATTCGAGGCCACCTAATGAGTTACTACAAATATAATTAATTCCCTCTTGTAGAATATTAATATAGAATTGAATTTTATTCAAAGAAATTCGAATACATTCGTTGCTTGCGGACCCAAAGTAAAAACGAAAACGAAAAAACTGGAAGCACATATCTTTTTGGCTTACGTACAAGTATATTTTCACGGAAAATATTTTTACTGCCGTTTTATCATACGCAAACAGCGGTGCTGTTTTCATTTGATGAGCAATATTTTCCTAACCGAGATATTTGTCTTTGTGTGCCGCCCCGCATTATGTCAATACACGAAGTGAAAACATAATAAAATCATAAAACCTAACAGTCAAATAATATTTTCTTTCCATACGTACGAACAGGGACGGGCATGGACCGACAGGCAGACAGATCGTCCCCTGGGTTTAAGCCGCTCGTTTAAATTAGGGGTGGGGGAGGTGCCTAAACATGTCGACGTCGACGTTCGAACTTTTGGGTATCGAATTTTAAAACTAGAATGCGGAGTTATTTGGTTGGTTGCTTAAATCGAATTTCATTTAATTTGCCTATCTTAAATTGTTACAGAAGCAAATAAGCTTGAAAGTTACGATTTACAGATTCATAATCTACGTTGTCATAGTTTAAATTCATCGAATCGGCCTTGGAGGTTGATATGCGGACTGGTAACGCCGCACATCTTGCCAGAAATCGTTGCAGATCACCGTTTCGAAATGCTGGATTCTTATTCGCCCTTTATTTTGGATATTCATACGTCAGCCTTTCCCGATTGGCAGTCTAACAAAGTAGATGTGGCCGGAAGCTTCCGTACACAAAGTCATGTTATTCCTTGCCGCTCAGACGTCGTACGAGTAACACGACTCAGACGTCGTACGAGTGACATGACTCAGACTTCGTACGAGTAACATGATTCAGATGTCGTGCGAGTGACATGACTCAGACTTCGTACGAGTAACATGATTCAGATGTCGTACGAGTGACATGACTCAAACTTCGTACGAATAACATGATTCAGATGTACGAGTGACATGACTCAGATTTCGTACGAGGAACATGATTCAGACGTCGTACGAGTAACATAACTCGATCGTCGTAGGAGTAACATCGTTCAGACATCGTACGAATAACATCGTGTACAATAATAATAATAAGTGCGTAATTCTGTTACTTTGAATTTGTGCTAAATTCCTGAAAGCGTGATTTAATTTTTTTGTTTTAGTTTGACTGGAATTCGATGAATTTCATATGCCATCACTAAAGAAAAAAAAACAAAAATTTAATTCAATATTACCTACCATTTTGAAGGTGAAGTCAAAAGCGACTTTCGATTCGAAAATGTCAAAGAAAAATAAGAGACGAAAGAAACTGTATAAAGAAGAACAAAAATTTAAGCAACGTACTAAATCAAAATATCGTAATTAAAACAGAAGAAGAGGATCGATAGTTGTAATCAAAATTAAAAAAAAAAAAATGCAATGGAAGCAAAAGACGTTTGATCGATGCAATAAAAGTTACAAAAAACAAAACAAAACAACCCACGAACACTTCACGAATCGACCTCATTTATTTTTCTCTCTTTTTTTAATATCAGACAATATACGCACTTTTAGTTGATCGTTATTTGTTTTTGAGCGACGTTGCAAAATTCGTCTTTCTCAGTTTCAGACCATGCAAGCTTGATCGCCTTTTGTTACTGTGACGTTCTTTTTTTCGTGATTTCGTAATTAAAAATATATCGATTGTCTTTTTTTCTTTTCAAATTTTCCGAGTCGAAACTCGCTTTTCTGAAATTACATCAACGTCGATCGCCTTTCATTTTCATCAGCTTTTCCTTTTTGGAGTTTATTTTTATTTGAGATTTGGTCGTTTTCTTTCGCTTTCAAATTTTTCTAAACGAAAATCATTTTCCTAAATTTTACTCAGCCGATTGTCTTTTGTTTACAAAGGATTTTTCTTTTTTTACTTTTTATTAATTTTCTTCCTTTTTTCTACTTTCTCTTAATTTTTTTTTCTTTTTTTGCTTTTTATTAAAAGTAAGAAAAAGAAAAACCACTTGTAAACAAAAGACAATCGGCTGGAAGGACCGACGGAGTAAAATTTAAGAAAATGATTTTCATTTAGATTTTTTTTACTTTTTATTAAATGTAAAAAAAGAAAAACCCTTTGTAAACAAAAGACAATCGGCGGGAAGGACCGAGGGAGTACAATTTAAGAAAACGATTTTCGTTTAGAAAACGATCAAATCTCGAATAAGAAGAAACCCCAAGGAGATGAAAATAAAAGACGATCGGTGCTAATGTATTTCAAAAAAGGCGAATTTCAACTCAAAAAAGTTTGAAAAGAAAAAAAGAAAGACAGTCGACATATTTTTAATTACGAAGTCGCGAAAGTCCTCTCGAATCGAAACTTTTATTAGTTTCAGACACGAAGTATTTCTCAATCGTCTTTTGTTTTTATAATACTCTTTTTTTAGTACTTCTATTTGCTTTAAAATTTTCCTATTCGAAGCTCGCATTTTTTTAATACATCAACGTCGATCATGCTTTGTTTTCGTGAAGCTATTCTCTTTTTTTTCTTTCGTTTTCGGAAAACGAAACTCACATTTTTTAATTTTACCTAGTCGGCCGTTATTTGTTTTTTTTTATTATTAAGTTTATCTATTTTTTTTTTTTGAGTGCATCGGTTTACAGTCTTTTGTTTTTTCTTTGAATTTTTTTCGAACTGAATATTTTTTTTTAATTTTAGGTGACCGAATTTTGTGTGTGTTCCCGTCAATCGCGTTTTGTTTTTATTATTACTCTTCTGTTTTCTAATTTTCATTTTCGCGACATCTGATCTGTTGATCGTCCTTTGTTTTTTCTTTGATTGGATTGTCGTATATTTTTTGCTTCGAATATTCGTTTTCTTTCCTTCTTCTCTTTTTTCAAAATACGTTTTTCGGTTTAATTTTAAATTTTCTTGGATGGTATTTTGTTTTTTTTTAATTTTATTTCGTAATTTTTTCCTGTCGATCGTCATTTGTTTTTTTTTATTAAGTATAATTTTTTTGAGTAGGTACATCGGTCGACTGTCTTGTTTTTTCTTTGAATTTTTTTCGAACTGATTTATTTTTTTTTTTTTAATTTTAGGTCACCGAATTTTATGTGCGTCCCGTCAATTGCGTTTTGTTTTTATTATTACTCTTCTGTTTTCTAATTTTTATTAACGTGACATCAGATCTGCTGATCGTCCTTTGTTTTTTCTTTTATTGGATTGTCGTTCATTTTTTGCTTCGATTGTTTTATTAATTTTCTTTCCTTCTTCGCTTTTTCAAACTATACATTTCGGTTTAATTTTAAATTTACTTAGACGGATTTTTGTGTTTTTTTTTAAATTCTATTTCGGAATTCTTTTATTTTTTCCTGTCGATCGTCATTTGTTTTTTTTTTAATGAAGTATAATTTTTTTGAGTAGGTATATCGGTCGACTATCTTTTGTTTTTTCTTTGAATTTTGTACGAATTGAATATTTATTTATTTTTTTTTTATTTTAGATCGCCGAATTTTGTGCGTTCCCGTCAATCGGGTTTTGTTTTTATTATTACTCTTCTTTTTTTCTTTGATTGGATTGTCGTTTATTTTTTGCTTCTAATTGTTTTATTCGTTTTCTTTCCTTCTTCTTTTTTCAAACTACGTTTTCCGGTTTAATTTTAAATTTACTGTGCCTTTTTTTAAATTTTTATTTCGAAATCTGAAATTCAATGGTTTTTTACTGTTATACTATTTTTACTTACTTTTTTCTTTTCTTCGTTAGGCGGTTTCTCTGAGAAAAAAAAATCTGTTATTAGTAGTAGATAATGCAGACGAAGCGGGTGGCGGAGTGAGGATGCAAAATTAACGAAGCTTAACAAACGACTTAACGAACTTAATATCATTTTAAATTAAGCCTAAAATTTCGCTTATTTTTTGAATAGCACCTCGTATAAATTGAAAGCGCCGAAACGTCCTCCTACTTATACGTTATTTTATTAACGATTTCTTGCCACCGGAATAAGAATGACAATGACACGTTAGAAGGTTAACCAACTGCAAGGAGCATCCTTCTAAATTAAGCTTAAAATTTCGCTTATTTTTTAAATAGCCCCCCGTATAAATTGAAAGCGCCGAAACGTCCTCTTCGTTTCACTTATACGTTATTTTATTAACGTTTTTTTTTTGCCAACGAAATAAGAATCGCAAGCCTGGGTGGTATTATGCAAATAATTTTATCAGAGTTACACCACCTGCACTCATCTTTATAAAATTGACATTTCACATAATCCATTTCATGAATGTAAAATTCCCTCTCAAGGTTTCTGCCTCGCAACTAAATCCTGTTTACAATCTCGAAACGCTGAGAACACCATATTCCAGGAGTAACTCATAAAGTCAAGACGTAGATTAATAAACCGATTTACCTAATTCAAAAAATATATTTTTTGAGTGGAATTTCAGATCTGATGATTTAATAATGAATAAAACGCGAAGACGCTTCTTCTTCCGGTTTCTGTTACGTAACCTTGCAAGAAACATCCTCTTTAAACGTTGTGTTCCACTTAAGCAATCTATTAAACTTCTGTGCAAGTATACGAGAAACTTTGAAGACAATTGTTGTATGCAACTTGCGTCGTTCCAGAAGCTGAAATAATTTAAATACATCGGGCGATTCGACGCTGCTGCACTTCTATATTTAATTTTCTCGTGCAATTTAAATTTAATTAACGTCGAACCTCGTCGTTGCGTTTACTGCCTCTACCCTCTTTCATGTTTGCAGTAATTAGCAATTATTTATTCCGAAATCGTTACGTGTTTGCTTTTGCAAAAAGGACAAGTTTGATTTTCATTCTAAAATAATTCTTAAATACCAAATAGTTTTTTTTTTAATTTGCTTCAACTTAGTATCCGGTTTGAAGGACCAAATGTATTGGGTTTCTTTTATATGTAGATTGAAATTCACAACTAATTTAATGTACTAGATACTTTTTTTGGTCATAAAACAAATACGTTATACTTTTACAATTTGTGATGAGGTCGCTATGTTGTTGTATGTGTGCATTGCGCACATGCGCACTCTACGTTAATGGTTGGAAACAATCGGCAGGAAAAACGGCGCGTATAACAAAAATAATAAGTACGCAACACAATCGCCCTTACGTTGTATCCATTTACGTTAAACACAACTGCAATGTCAGGTCAAAAAGCGATAGTAAGATGTCGCTATTTTATACGTTAAACATAACGTGACGTTATCAAATTCCCGTTTCAATTCAAAAAAAGATAACAGCACGTTATGTTTAACGTAAATGGATACAGCACAAGGACGAATAAGTTGATGAAGATGATATTACACAACTGTTCCTGTGGTCTTCTCTTATTTTCTGATGATTTTCAACCACATACCGGCTGTTGAATCAAACTGAGACCATAGAAATTAAAGTAGCGCAGATAATTGATGATTGATTTATGAAATTATACAGTTCTAGGTCTTCAAGGGGTCCAATGTCTTCTCAGTCTTTTAATATTGCTTTGTATCTATATTCCTGAGGTACTGTGTCTGTTCGTTTCTCTAATATCTATCTACGAAATCTGTTGTAGTTAATTTAATCTAAAAAAAATGTAAACCGTCGGCATTGCCTCGTGCTTTTGTGGAAATTAAATTGCACGTTTTCCCCGGTACGTAAAGCTGTTGTAATTTTGTTTAAAAGCGTTCGAAAAAACATGCAGCAGACGTGTGAATGATATATATACCGGCTGTAAATCGTATCGGTTTAATCGTTCCTCTAAGTTAATGGCTCAGAATATTTGTTGCCAAATCGCTAACACCATTATAATGCGGCATAAATATACTCGTCTGTTTATACAATGTAACAACCCGTTGTTGTAACTAACCCCAACTTATTGGAGCTTCATGGCATCGAAATAATCTGCTGACAATGCGCCCGTCATCGATTAAATTTTATGTACGGCGGTGGCGCGCGTAAGTTGCAAGCGTAAGCTGTTTACAATAATTAATTTTCCGTTTAATTTATCGGGGGTGGGAGGGGGGATGAAAGCAGTGGAAAAATAAAATTATTATTAAAAGGGATGTCGTAATTAACTTCTCATTTGTAAAGGGGCTCATATTTCAAGGGATGTCATTCCTGTGTGTGTGTATCTTTCGAACCCATCTATTAGCGTCCGCAAGTCTCCCCCAGCCGGGCGCAGGAGGGTGGGGGGATAAATATTTCGTTAGACCTCGGAGCACTTTTTAATATGCATTTAAATGGAAACCACCTTCCCTTACACACATTAGGTGCCAGGGTATTTTAACATTTATTGATCAAGGGCGTGCTGATAGTTTGGTATAAATGGAATATCGTTAATGATCTTTTTCAAATATCTTGAAACTGAGCGAATGAAAAATTCTCAAACTTCGCAGACAGATTCATCTTGAAGAGCACTTTAAGAAACCTAAATGGAATTTTGCTGTGAAATAATTAGGGAAGCCAATATTCGAGCACCTTTAAATTAACATGGAATTTCTTATGTTGCGTTTCAAAATGCAGCACCCTGTATAAGTAGACACAGTAGTAATCCAGAGAAATCGATTTAGAAATCGATTTCTGACCTTCCATGCTAAAACCAGAGCGCTACTAACAAAGAAATCGAAATTTAACATGGTACGAATTACAAAAAAAAAATTGGGAACTAAAGGGGATGAAAAGAGAGTTTCTAACCCACTTCTTCTTACTTCTGTACTCGACTTATACCAAACTATCAGCACAGCCTTGCTCAATGACAGTGAAAACTGAACAGATAATTAAGAAATCTAGTTCGTTTTTGAAAAGGATTGATAGAAAAGCTTTTCCATCAATCTATTTGAACATTTATTGAAATTTATTTTTTAACATTTATTGATCAAGGCCGTGCTGATAGTTTGGTATAAATTGAATGTCGTTATTGATCTTTTTCAACTATCCTGAAACTCAGCGATAGAAAAATTCTCAAACTTCGCAGATAGATTCACCTTGAAGAGCACTTTAAGAAATCGAAATGAAATTTTTCTGTAAAATAATTAGGGAAGCCAATATTCGAGTATTTTTAAATTAACGTGGAATTTCTTATGTTGCGTTTCAAAACGCAGCACCCTGTATAAGTAGACACCATTCGAGCTATCCGGGGAAAACGATTTGGAAATCGATTTCTGACCTTCCATGCTAAAACCAGGGCGCTACTAACAAACAAAACGAAATTTAACATGGTACGAATTACAAAAATAGTCGGGGACTAAAGGGGATGAAAAGAGAGTTTCCAACCCCCGTCCGGACGTGTGTTCTACAGGTTTAAATAAAACATGATTTTTCTTTGTATGTATTAAGTTGAAGCTTTCTGTTTAATTTTAAATATTTTAAGAGCGCTGAAGAATTAGATGTTTTTTGTTTTTCTTTGTGTTAATTAAAGCAAATTTACAGCGTACCTAAGCAGCACCGTAAGTTGCAGGCGTAAGCTGTTTACAATAATTAATTTTCCGTTTAATTTGTCGGTGGGGAGGGGGGAGGGGATAAAAGCAGTGGAAAAATAAAATTATTATTATTAAAAGGGATGTCGTAATTAACTTCTCATTTGTAAAGAGGCTCATATTTCAAGAGATGTCATTCCTGTGTGTGTGTGTGTGTATCTTGCGAACCCATCTATTAGCGTCCGCAAGTTTCACCCGGCCGGGCGCAGGAGGGTGTGGTGGGGGGGGGATAAATATTTCGTTAGACCTCGGAGCACTTTTTAATATGCATTTAAATGGAAACCACCTTCCCTTAAACACATTAGGCACCGGGGTAGGTATAGATCCCACGCCACTCTACATTCGGCGGTGCGTGGATTCATAAGCAAGCGGAAGGGATAATTCGCATTTACTTAATGAAAAAGGGGAAATATTCTTGTATTTTCTTCATTTTTTATTTTTTTTTTTTTGAATTACGGGCTTTCGTTTAATTTGCGTTTAAGGAATTCGACTGGGTCGCCGAGATAACGGGGGGACGGAAAAGTCATTGAATTCAAACGTCCTTCGGTTACCACCATGCGATAAATGGTCTATTTATATTAAAATCAAAAATTCGTTTAATTCTTTTTTTAAACCTACTTACTCTGCAGAAGAAGTACTTACAATTAGTAACAGAAACGACGAGGAAGAGACGCAATCACTACGGACTTCAGATAAGTGCTCGACAACTCTTATCTAGAAATAAACTAATCACCATCGCCAAGGGTAGTTAGTCCTGACGATGGAAAACCGTAGAACAAGAATTTTTTGATAAAGGAAGGAACCCTAGAACACGTATTGAGGTACAACCTTAATCCAATTACGTTACCAAAATATGGTGGCAAGTTGCGCTGAGAGTCAATCAGCTATCTCGAGCTAGTATTCTGATGTTTGCAAATATTAATAAGGGCGCCAGGGAGAACCCCAGTTGATCACTACGCACTGTAAAACTGAAAACGAAATTCGTAAACTACTCAACACTCGGATATTCAAAATAGTACGTCGACGTAGCACTAAAACCTAAACTTAAAATAAGTATGTTTGGCGCACGGTTAAATTCAATACACTGAATGGCTGCTTGAAAACGTATAATCAGAATGAATCACAACCATAAAACGGTGTTCAACTTAACTTACGATACGGTATCTAGGTTAAACTAAAAAGGGAATTTGATTAGGTGCAGTACTGACCTTCACAGGAATGTGAAACGTCAATTCAAATTGACTTATTATCAGGCAAAAGAATTCGGGCCGCTTAGTGTTGGATGCTTTTTACGTCAAACGTAATTTTTGCTGCGGTCACCATTCCGCGGCTCAGACACATCGAACTGTTATTGATGAGTAGGAGTGGAAATAGTGTAAAGCGAGCGTTTTCATTTGACAGAGATTGCTGTGGGCGGGACTAAGCTGACGTAGACTAAAGTAGGTCATCCGATCCAAATAAATAGGTGGCTTTTCTGATCGGAAGGGAGTTCGTCAAGGCAGTTGTCCGAAGCACGAACTCTTGTCACCGCGAAAAGTGCTTCTTCGATTCCGGATGCAATTTAGCTTGTGTATCACGCGTCGTAAAATTTTCAAAATTCTAAATTCTTGTTTTTAATCAGACAATTTTCCAAATTTATTTTAATTTAAAAGTGTCTCTAAGAAGCATCCAGCATCGGCGAGGGTGGGTTTAAATAACTCAGGTCTAACAAACGATTTTTGTTAATCTTTCCTTCTCTCTTTTACATTCTAGTTTCAAATTTTATGTCAATTGTTAAATTTTGATTGGCTAATTAATTTAATCTAATTCACGTTTTTATTTTATTTGTAATTCTTTTGCATTGTACTGAAATTTCTCTCTTTTGTTTGAATAAATTTTGTAATTTAAAGCTTTGTATTTTTATTTAAACCATAATAAAGAAGGACGATTAAGTAAACATAGAAAGAGTGAAGAGATTTCATAATTCCAAAAATATATATACATATGTACAGGGTGTTGCATTTTGAAACGCAACATAGGAAATCCCATGTTAATTGAAAGGTGATCGAATATTGGCTTCCCCAATTATTTTACAGCAAAATTCCGTTTGGGTTTTTTAAAGTACTTTGCCAGTTGAATCTGTCTGTGAAGTTTGAGAATTTTTCATACGCTGAGTTTTAAGATATTTAAAAAAGATTCTGTAACTATATTCGATTTATACCAAACTATCAGCACAGCCTTGATCAATGACAGTGAAAACTGAACAGATAATTAAGAAATCTAGATCGTTTTTGAAAAAGATTGATAGAAACGCTTTTCCATCAATTTATTTTAACATTTATTGAAATTTATTTTAACATTTATTGTACAAGGTCGTGCTGATAGTTTGGTATAAACTGAATATCGTTATTGATCTTTTTCAAATATCCTGAAACTGAGCGAATGAAAAATTCGCAAACTTCGTAGACAGATTCATCTTGAAGAGCACTTTAAGAAACCTCAATGGAATTTTGCTGTGAAATAATTAGGGAAGCCAATATTCGAGCACCTTTAAATTAACATGGAATTTCTTACGTTGCGTTTCAAAACGCAGCACCCTGTATAAGTAGACACCATTCGAGCTATCCGGGGAAAACGATTTGGAAATCGATTTCTGACCTTCCATGCTAAAACCAGGGCGCTACTAACAAGCAAAACGATATTTAACATGGTACGAATTACAAAAATAATCGGGAACTAAAGGGGATGTAAAGAGAGTTTCCAACCCCCGTCCGGACGTGTGTTCTACAGGTTTAAATAAATTTTTTTTTTTGTTATTAAGTACTTAATTAATTTTTTTTTAATTTTTTTTTTTGTTATTATTAAGTATTAAGTATAATTTTTTCGTTGTTGCTGTAATTGTTTCATGAGAGAATGTCTCTTATTAATAATTTCTTTTCACTTGTATTTATTTTCTACGTTTTCTGAAATATGTTCCTTTTTTTCGCAAATGTCATTTGTTTTTCTTTCTCTTTTTTTTCGTTCCTGTTGAAGTCGTTGTGTTTTCTTTCTTCAGTTCCAATCTGATTACATTTTTCCAAGAAACGAACATGTTCTTTCTGTTTCTGATTTTTATGTGAATTTAAATAATCTGAAATTTTCCTCTCTCTTGTCTTTTTTTTTTTTGTTTAAAGAAAAATTAATTACGTTTTTAAAGTCATGTTGTGATTTGTCTCTCTCTCTGTCTCTTTCTCATGAATGTTTATTATTAATTCCGTATTTTTGAGGAGAAATTTAAATCTACAATTTGTTTTTCGAATTTTTTTTTTATATAATGATCATCATCATTTGTTTTACTTACTTTCGTCAAAATTTTTCTTTTAGTTTATTTTCAATTGGATTATTTATTTTTCCTTTTCTCTTGCTTCTTTACATTTTCTATTTATGTTTTTCTGTTTTTAAGCAATTATTCAAATTTTGAAAATTAAATCGTTAATCCCACCAACTGTTAAATAAATTAATTAATTAATTAATAAACAAAAAAAAAAATGTACCTACGCACATGAAGCAAGTTCTTTTCCATTTTTTAAGCGTTTATTTATAATAAAAAAAAAATTCTTCTTATTATTTACATATATTAAATTAATTTTATTAAAAATGGCGAAACGTGTATGGTCGGCAAATATTAGATGCGCGTTTAAAGTGATTTTTCAGTGGTAATTAACTTGAAACTTTATCTTAAAAGTGCATTATCAGCTTGTGCGTGAACAGAAGTAGTAGTTGTAACTGTCACTAGGAAATCTACTTTGTGGACTAACTGATTATTTGCGAAAATTGAGTAAACTTTCTTAAACATTCGTTCTTAAGGCTGCATTTAGCAAACGTGTGCGATTCCGATTAACGCAGATTGGTGAGTACAAAAACTTGTATTGTGATCAGCGCGGCGGACGAGGTGCGCGTTTTGTACAGCCCGGCCGCTGTACCTGCAATCGCTAACAGGCAGGTACACTATACGTCACGAAACTAAAGTGACTGCGTAACGATAGAAAAATGGACGAGAAAGAAAAAGAAAAACTTGCAAAAATGGAAGGAAGGGCTTGCAAACGCTGTAAAGTAGTCGTGGTTAATGAAATAAGCGCAATAAAATGCGTAAATTGTTTAACATATTTCCACAATAGTTGTGCGCAATTACTGGGACTAAAAATAGATAATAACTTAGTAGACTGTTGCAAAAATATTAATTTAAATATACAAAAAAGCAAAGGTAAAATGCCACAATCTCAAACACATGAAATGACACTAGACAAGATAAATTTGAGAGATGAAAGGAATGAGCGATTGTGTAAAACTACGAATGTAAACAAACCAAGCAGGAAAAATAGTGACAAAGATATCGAATGCGCTAGGGAAGAACATATTTCTGAAGTAATAAAAATTATAAAAGACGAATTTATGTATTTTAGAAATGAAATCAATCGAACACTCCAAGTATTAAAGTCAGAAAATTTATCATTAAAAGAAGAAATCATGGCAATGAGAAAAGACATAAATAAAGAAAATTCTAACACTCGTGAATCAGGAAAAAAATTCAGAATGGAAATACTAAATGGATTAAAGGAGGTAAAAGAAAATGTAAGAAAAGTAAATGGTAATGTTAAGGATACAATCTCGACGAGAGATTATACATATAAAGATGCAGCGGCTAAAGGAACCGTTATCATTCAACCAAAAATGCAGCAGGAGTGTAAACAAACAAAAGCTAATCTGCAAACCAAAGTCAATCCGAGCGAAATAGCGGTGGGTATCACTAGAATGAAAAATTTAAAGGAAGGTGCAATTGCGATAACCTGTTGTGATAAGGAAGAGGTAGCCAAACTGAGGAATGAGGTTACAAGAAAGCTGGGAGAAAATTACACAGTCAGGATTCCGAAACTCAGAAATCCCATGATAAAAATTATTGGAATGAGTGAGCGGTACAACGAGGAAACTTTAAAAAGTTGTATTATAAGTCAGAACGACAACTTAAAGGATAAAGTTGAGATTTTTGATATAAAGGTGATAAAAAGAATGAAAAAGAATTTTATGGCAATAGCAGAAATCAATGGTGAAGTATTCCAGGAGATAATGATTAGAAGAAACGGCAAGCTAAATATTGGCTGGGACAGCTGTCAAATTTACGAACATTTCAATATGCTTAGATGTTTTAAATGCGGAAAATTCAATCATGTAGCATCTAAATGTGCTGACGATGAAAGATGTATCAAATGCGGAAATTATGATCATAAAACTGCCAACTGCGAAAACGGAAAACCATCGTGCATAAATTGTGAAGACTATAATAAGAGACTGAAACTTAATCTTGATACAAATCATTCTTCTCTGGATAACAGTTGTGCAGTTATGAGGAAAATTAGAGACTCCTTAGCGGAAAAAACTAACTACGTCGAATAGCAACTACTGAAGGAAGAAACGTCACTAAAAAGAGATGAGGATTTTTGCCAAAACAAACCTCCGGATAAATTGAAAATCATGCACTTAAATATTAGAAGTATACGAAGTAAATGTCTAATGTTAGATGTATTTTTAAATCAAGAAAATCCAGATATTCTTTGCCTTAGCGAACACTGGTTAACATCGTCCGAATCAGTCAACTTAGACAATTATAAATTAATATCCTGTTTTAACAGAGCTAACAAGCGTGGAGGCGGAGTCAGTATTTGGAGTAAACTGAAAAATAATATTACTAAAGTGTCTTGTGTAGCAGTCGAGGAAGTTTGTGAACTCTGCAGTTGTCTTGTACATATATCCAATAAGAAATATATGGTTATGGTTATATATAAGCCTCCTAATGCCAACGAAGAATTATTTTTTTCACATTTAGATGACCAACTAATAAACTTATACGAAAAGGCCGATTTCCATGTACTCTGTGGCGATTACAACATTAATACACTCGTGGAATCATATTCTTCAAATCGGTTAGTAAATTTTATGATCGAATTTAATCTCCAGATGAAGGTGACTACCGGAACCCGAATCACCAGCAAATCCACAAGTTGCATTGATAACATTTTTTGCGACGTAGATTGTGATGTTTCCGTAGGAGATACTTGTTTATCGGATCACACATATCAAACAGCAGAAATAGTAACAGAGAGATGGGCCAGGACCTTACAGCCGAGATTCGAAAGAAATTTTTCTCAAAAGAATATTAATTTGTTCAGAAACCTATTGGCGAACGAAGATTGGGGAAATGTTAACTTAGCTCGTAATGTGAACCACAAGTTCAACACATTCATTGAAATATTTCTTCATCATTTTGATATCGCTTTCCCTTTGCTACTTAGACGATCACCAGCCAAGAAGAAGAATTCTAGCCCTTGGATAGATGAAGAATTGAAAGAATTTCATTACATGTGCATTGAAATGTCTAAGTTAGATAAAACTTTAAATTCCGATTTTTATCACAAGAATTACTTAGAATTCAAAAAATTATACAAAGCAAAGGTGGATTCAGCAAAAAAGGAGTATAATGACAACAGAATAAGGAATGCCACTAATATCTCGAGGATCTGCTGGAAAATTATCAATGATTCTTCTAGTTCTAATAAGCACACCAATGAATGGAAACTAACTGACGGGGAAGGTAAAGTGATTACGGATATGAAATATATATGTGAATCAATGAATAATCATTTCATTAATCTATCTAAAAATGCACCCACTCCACGTAACCTACAACCAGCAGGAGAACCTCTTCGTTCAAGTATGTATTTGACACCTACCGATAAATACGAAGTAAGGAACATAATATACAAGAAATGTCTTAAAAAATCTTCTGGACTCGACGGCATACCGGGTACAGTTATTCGTGGAGTAGCCGATTTAATAGATGTACAGCTCAGCAATATCATCAACAATTCTTTTAAGGAGGGAGAATATCCAATAGCCTTGAAAAAGTCTAAAGTTGTGCCAGTGTATAAAAATAAAGGCGATCCACACATACCGGCATCTTACCGACCAGTGGCTATTCAGAGTCAGTTTGGAAAGATCTTCGAAGAAGCTTTCAACAGAAGACTGACGTCTTTCATCAACCAACACCATGTTTATTCCGATTCACAAAATGGATATAGAACAGGAAGATCCACGACGAGAGCCATAGCTAACGCTTATAATAGCATGCTGGTAGAATTAAATAAGAAAAAAAAGATCTATGCCTTGTATTTCGATTTGAGTCGCGCATTTGACTCCGTAAATTTAAAGCTGCTTACGAACAAGTTAGAACTATTAGGAATCAGAGGAATACCGAATAACTGGATACAATCCTATTTATCTGAAAGGTCGCAGTGTGTCTCAATCGAAAAGCATCTTTCCAGTGAGCAGTGCACAGTAGTCGGAGTACCTCAAGGATCCATTTTAGGACCGGTCCTCTTTACCCTCTTTATAAATGATCTTCCCGCTCACTGTTCAATACCCGCGCAAGTTATACTTTACGCCGATGACACGAGCTTCATCATATCCGAAAATGACGAAGAGTCAGCCGTGAAAGCAGCTTCAGCCTCCGTACAGCAACTTGCAGAATGGTGTAGAGGGAATGGTCTAATACTAAACACTGCAAAATCTCAAATAGTACAAATTTTACCCAAAAATTTTACAGTCAATAAATCAGCTTTGGTAAGATATAATGGTCAATCAATACCGGTAACGCCATCTTGTAGGTTTCTCGGAATGGAACTTGACTCTAAATTAACTTGGAAGTGTCATGTGGAACAACTCGTCAAAAAATTGAGTGCACAAACTTTTCTAATTTTTCGTTTGCGGAATACAATATCATACGAAGTACTGAGGATGGTGTATTATGGTTTGATTCAGGCTGCACTTTCTTATGGAATCATCTTCTGGGGAAATTCTTCGGATGCTTCAAAGGTGTTTATCGTTCAAAAAAAAATTATAAGATTAATGGCCAATGCTTCGCCCAGGACAAGTTGTAGAAATTTATTTCTGAAGTTCGAAATAATGACAGTGGCGTCCCTATTTATGTATAATGCTATACTCTATGCTAATACCCTAGACGATATTGCACAAAATAAAGACTTCCATGACTACGGCACTCGTTCAAGAGATGATATCCGGTTACCATTTAATCGCTTAACTACTAGTCAAAACGGTCCTTTGTATGTAGGTCTCAAGTGTTTGCGTAGGATAAGACAGCTTTGGAAATGTGATATGCCGACTAGTCCAGGTAGTTTTAAATCAAAATTAAAGTCTTTTTTTGTTTCTAATTGTTTCTATTCAATAAACGAATTTTTGCTCAATTATGATAACTGAAACTCATATTTGTCGCTGTTTTCCACATTTCATTTCATTCTTTCTTCCACTTTCTCGCTTTTAATTAATTATTGTTTATCCGTCTCATTTTATTCCATCTTATTTTTTATTTTATTTTATTTGTAATTGTTTATTCGGGTACTCACCTAGACAAACTCATGTACAGTTTGATTTTGTATCACTTATTATACTGAGAATATATCTTTTTTTCTTTCATGTTGAAGTCGTTGTTCTGAAATATAATCCTTTTTTTTTCGTAAATATGATGATCGTCATTTGTTTTTCTTTTTCTCTCCTGTTGAAGTCGTTGTGTTTCCTTTCTTCAGTTCCAATCTGATTACATTTTTCGAAGAAATGAAAATGTTCTTTCTGTTTCTGGTTTTTATGTGAAATTCAATAATCCGAAATTTTCTTATGTTCCTCCCCCTTGTCTTTTTTTTGTTTTTTTTTTTTTAATTTTAATTTCGTTTTTAGAGTCATGTTGTGATTTGTTTGTCTTTGTAATTTTAAATATTTTAAGAACGCTGATGTATTGGACGTTTTTTGTTTTTCTTTGTGTTAATTAAAGCTGATTTACAGCGTAGCTACGCATTTGTGATTTTCTAAAGCGGAAGGAAGGTCTTAAAGCGCCCGTGGAATCGTATAAAGCTGTACCCACGTTCAAGCTCAAGAAGCGCTTATAAAAGCATATATAATTCCGCGACTTTTGTGTCAGGAGGTTTCCCTAAAAGTGGCAGCAATTCTAGACACTTTTATTTCGTAAATCATTCTTATCACAACTGCACCGTCACGTCACTTGAACTTAAAAAAAAAAAAATAAAAATAAAAATAAGAAAAACTCTTACTCCGCAGCTTTTTGCTTTAGTTTTATTGAACTCTTTATTTTAGTGTTGGAGGGGCGGGCGTAAAGAAGATTCGCGCGTCGAATATTTCGCCAGAACAAAAGGAAAAGCATGAAATCCAGAGGCGATCAATCATTTTGTCAGATATGTTGTATTTAAGTTATGAATTATTTATGAAATAAAAGCCGGATGATAAAAATTTCCGATTTGTTTCTTTTTTTTTTCCTTTTCGCAGAGAACGCTTTTCCGCACTTACGCTAAACTAATACGTGAATGCGATTTTCGCAGATAGATTCGAAATTAATTAAACGCCTGTTTACACCCGGCTACATTCAATTTAATCAAATCTAATGCCGTTTATAACATTAATGGTTCGTTACTAACCAACTGAACACCTGAAGCGGAAGAAAGTATGATTTAACTCGTTCTCACGCGCTTAGAATTTTCAAAACAGATTCATAAATCCGATTCCGAATTTCATCGCCGCGCCTTCCTTCGCCCGCTTAAATTAGGTATCTCGCCTAAGGTGGTGGAGTTATAATTATAATTAAGTTAGCTAATTACTTTTGTGTATCTCTAATTTTGTGTTTGAGAATTATGGAGCGGTGGAAATCAATATTTAACGGCGCTTAAGCGGCGGCTTCGCTCTAATTTCTTGATGTTATTAAGGGGATTTGCATTAATGTTTAAAAATAGATTCGAATTTAATCAGCGCCATTATTCAAGATGTGACAGTCATGGAAATCGAATTTAGCAGTTGTACTTTCCCCGTATTCATCGCGTTTAGGGTCACGTTTAATTCGGTTTTGCAAGTTGTGAATTAAATTAACCCTGTGGGAAAACCAAGGAGATAATAAGCTCGCGCGCACCAGCTTCCATCCAATCTTAGTCGGATAATGGAAATTTCTATTATTATCATCATTATTGCCCCACACCCAATAAATGAATCAATCTTTGTTTTAAAGATTAATTGACGCGTCAATCATTAAAACAAATCTCTTGGATTTGGCAGATTATAAAGAAGCAGAATTTCCGAAGGGTGATTTTTTCTTTCTCCCCTTTACTCATTCAAATGAGGGAAATCATTTTTCAGGAAAGTACTGCATTGCACAGTGTGGATTTCGTTTTGAGGTCGACTTGATGGAACTACAAGTGTTTTTACGTCGTAACGAAGCTCGCCCCGGAGCATATAACAAAGCTCTTGTATTGTAACAAATAGACACTCAGGCTACTTATCTTGCCTCTTTGACCGCACTCCTCCTTTTAGTCTTTATTTATTCATCTGCTCTGAATAACGGAAACCCACATTACTGCCAGTCAAGCAACCCAACAAACACAACGAGCCCCTGCAATCAATCTATAATATAATTGCAATAATTTAAATTGCAATTATAAAATAAGCTTTTCTTTAGATCATCTAACCTTATACCTTATAATTAATTACTTTTGTTTCTATTATATTTTGTGCTTAATCAAATTATTATCTGTTCATCACTATTACATCGCAATTGCGAATAAATTGGACAAATCGTTTTTGGTCTGCAGTGGGAATATCGAGCTACGTCTCTGCTAATGAAGCCCCAAGCAGGGCTGAAACAGCTGTACAGAGGCTGCTCGAGGTTTTCACTGCAATCAAAAACGATTTGCAACAAATTTTTTTCAAAAAATTATTGTGGCGCGCCACCCAGCTTACTACGTCAAACTGAAGGCGTCAAGAAGTCGGTTCGTTATCCGTCATTGGCTGCCACGCCACCGGGGCCTATATCGAACAGACTAGACTTTTCCAGCGATGGAACGAACGAGAAGGCAGCGTAGAATATAAAATCGGCCGGGGTGGGATCAGGAGTCAGTCGTATTCTAAATAGCGATCGTCGAAGTTAGATTTAGTGTGTAAATAAATTGTTACAAATAAATTAGATTGTAAGCATTATTAAATTACGGTTAAGTTTTACTGATTGTTTTATTAAATTAATTTAAACCCTAGAAACGTAACATTATTATTATTATTAAAATACGTAATTATTCTTCGTTCATTTTAATTTGAAGAAACTGTCAAGCGCACAGCGAAACGTCAAGAAAAAAAGACATTTATTTAATTCAATTTTACAAAGAACAAATTTCTTCAATTAAATTATAAATAGTCAGAAAGTTTAACTGAATAATTATTTTCAAGTTCAACAAAACAGGCGCGCAATGATAGAGACCTTGCGGCGGAGCTTTAAGGAAATAGCGTGCGGAAGGAAATAATTAAAAAGCTTCTCTGCAAACGGATACGGATCGTACGTCAAAAGTCCACCGACTCTTCAAATAAAATCTCCAGAAACTCAATTCTCACACGATACAAAAATTAAAAGCACAAGGGAAAAGAATGTTTGATTTTAGCATGTGTTTGCTTGAGTAAGGATTTGAGTATTTCAGTACTCAAAAAATATAAGTAATTTAGAAATTAAACCGCAATATGAGTAATATCGTAACGCACTTGAAAACAAAACACGTGCAAGGTCAGCCTTGAAGAATAGCAGAAGAGAAACGGTTTAGACAAGCAATCAATCTGTAATATAATTGCAAAAATTTAAATTGTAATTATATTATATATATATTTCTTTAAATCATCTGACCTAATACCTCATAATTAGTTACTTGTTTTGTTTATATTCTATTTTGGGCTTAATAAAATTATTATTGTTGTTATTATTAAAGAGAATACGAAACAAATAAAAAAAAACTTTTTAAAACGAGCTAAAAAAGTAATTTATTGACTTACTTGACATTTCGCAAATATAATTATCAAATTACTCTTTTAGCTCGTTTAAAAAGTTTTTTTTTTAATTTGTTTCATATTCTCTGCAATTCTCACTAGCAAGCACTACCCAAAAATTATTTATTATTAATATACGTAATTATTCTTCATTTATTTTATCTTGAAGAAACTGTCAAGCGCACAGCGAAACGTCAAGAAAAAAAAACGCTTAATTCAATTTTACAAAGAAAAACTTTCTTTAGTTAAATTATAAATAGTTGTTTGATCGAAAGCTTAATTGAATAATTATTTTCAAGTTCAACAAAACAGGCGCGCAATGATAGAGACCTTGCGGCAGAGCTTTAAGAATAGCGTGAGGAGTTCCGAGCGGAAGGAAATAATTAAAAAGCTTCTCTGCAAACGGATACGGATCGTATGTCAAAAGTCGACCGACTCTTCAAATAAAATCTCCAAGAACTTAATTCTCACATGATACAAAAATCAAATAAGTGCACAAGTGAAAAGAATGTTTGATTTTAAGTAGCATGTGTTTGCTTGTGTAAGGATTTGAGTTTTTCAGTACTCACAAAATGTAAATCATTTAGAAATTAAACCGCAATATGAAGTAAAACTGCAACGCACATTAAAACAGAGCACGTGCAAGGTCAGCCTTGAAGAATAGCAGAGGGGAAACGATTTTAGACAAGCAGAGTTTCCCTGTAATTAACTCAAAAATAAATTAAGACTGTGAAGAACTTACTAATTAATGGTCGAATGTAAAATTGAAAAATTACCGCAAAAAAATACCGCAAATCCTCTTGCCATTTAAATTATTGAAGCTCGCAAAGTCGTTTAAATTGTTAAGGTGGCTTAGGTTTGGTGAAAAGTGAATCATAAAACGTCACTAAGCGCCAGTTGTACGAAGGAGGTTTAAACTGACCTTCAACTGAATCAGTATCAAATTTTATTTATGAATGCATTAATTGCCGTATGTTCTTAAAATCCTATGGGAATTTGTTTACCTTGAATCTGGCTCAGTTAAACTTGGGTTTAGAGCACCCTCATACAACTGGCCCTTAGAGTTTCACTAAACTGCGTTCATTAAACGTCGCATCTCACTTTAATAATACTTTTTTTGGTTTTTAATTGTAAGAAATTTTCGTATAATAATATTAAATAGATAATTGTATTTTTTTCTTTTTGGTTCCATGTCAATCAACTTTCTTAAATCCCGTCGAAAGTCCTGTTCGAAATGCAGCGAATTCTGCGATGACTTAGCCCACCTTATAATCTAATAACCTTGGCTCGTAGTGCTCACAACGCCATCTACCGGATGTTATCTTTGCTTGTACATTGTATCTTAATAGTTTCCAAATTAAGAGGGAGGAAGGGACTTTAGACCGACGCAGTATAAGAAGAAACTGAAAGAAAATGAAACAATTCGGTATGGCACGACTGATCTTAACATTGTGCGATATTGGTTGTTTGATTTTGTGCAAAGGACATCCGCTAGATGGCGCTGTGCGCGCCATGACTTTCAAAATTGCCACATCCAACCGTTTGTCTGTTTTTAACAGTTGATTAACAGCTCGTCTGTTTGCTCTTTAGTTAAAAAAAGGAAACTTGTGTTTGTCTGAATTCGATTCTACTTCGTACAAACTTTGAAACAAAATAAATAGGAACTTCGTACAAAAATGAAATCAAAAAAAGCAAATAAAAGGTACCGGGCGCTGAGATAAAATTAGGCTAAAACGTTCACTTGGTGGCGCTGTGCGTACTATAAATTTCAAAATTTTAAACGACGAGGTGATTTGATTGGCAGTGCATTTTGAAGGAATTTTAATGCTATATCCAATGACATTAAAATTTATTAATGTTCTGCTAAGTACAAAACAGTTCATTGCATTACCTCTCGCTTCTATTTTTATCAGCTGCATTTTTTTGTATTAAGTTGCAGAACGCCCTGTATTAAAAACTGTAAACATTCTCGATTACATTTGCAAAGAGCGTTTTTTTTTTGTTTGGTAAACAAAAGTTCACGTCTTTATTTATTTTTACATATTTTTTAAATGTATTTTTATTTAAAATAGTTTCAAAACTAAAACACCTATCTGATACCGAGGGAGACCAAAACGAAAAAGACAAAGAAAAAAAAGAGCGAGCCAATTACGACAATTCTGAAAATATAAGTAAGTGGACGCCATTCGAGAAAACCGTGAAGCAGAAACCGATTTCTGGCTTTCCTTCGAAATAATTATTATTTATTTAATAATTGTGTCGTGTAATTTTATTTTATTAAATCATTTCAATTGTGTTACAAATACCAACGTTTTATCTAATTTATTATTTTTGCTTTTGTTTCAGATTGCTCGAGCTTGAAGAACGTGAAACTGACAATCGAACCTCCGGTCGTAGTTAGATACCAAAACGCCATACTGACTTGTACGTACGATTTAGAAGACGCCCCCCTTTATTCAGTGCAGTGGTACAGGGGGAGCTACGAATTCTACAGGTGCAGTACGGCTAAACACTCAAGTACCAAGACATTTCCTATTTCTGGACTGACAGTAGACGTAAGTCATTATTTTAATTTTTGTTTTTAAAAAAAACATCACATTTCAGTTTTGAATGTAGGTATATCCATTGTATTATATACAATTTGGAAACCGTTTTTTTTTTTAATCATTCGGCGGAAGACAAATAAAAAATACATTGAAGAAAACAGAGAGGGTAGGCAACATATTATAATAGTTTTTATGTTTTTTTACGACCATCAGCAAGGTGTAGGGGCTCGTTTGATCTTTGCCAAGTAGTATCATCCACGATCTTTTCAAACATTAACCCTTTAGATTGGAGTATTTTTTTCTCTTTCTAATTTCTGCCTCCTGTGTAGGGACTCGTTTGATCTTTGCCATGTATTGTCCTTTTCAAACTTTGACTCTTTAAATTGGTGTAATTTTTTTCCTCTTTCTAATTTGCACCTCATCGTTCTCCCTTCTTATTACTTCCCTGTTCTTTGGTGTAGGGGTTCGTTTGATCTTTGCCAAGTATTGTCCTTTTCAAACATTAACCCTGTAGATTGGAGTATTTTTTTTTCTCTTTCTAATTTCTGCCTCCTGTGTAGGGGCTCATTTGATCTTTGCCATGTAATGTCCTTTTCAAACATTGACTCTTTAAATTGGTATAAATTTTTTCCTCTTTGAATTTGCATCTCCTCGTTCTCCCTTTTTAATACTTCCCTGCTCTTTGGTGTAGGGGCTCGTTTGATCTTTGCCAAGTATTGTCCTTTTCAAACATTGACCCTTCAAATTGTTATAAAATTTTTTCCCCTTCCTCGCTCTCCCTTTTTAATAATACAATTCCCTGCTCTTTGCCATCATCATCCTACGTACCACAAATTGGTTTCCAAATTGTATATGTGCCGAATTGATTCCTGTTTCTTTGATTTTCTTGCGCGTTGCTGTTTTGCGTGCGTGAAAAATGGCTGCGTAATTTGTTCCGGATTTCTTTTCCGAAAAAGAAGTCTAAAGGATTCTGTTTCCTTGCAGCTGGATCATTCGAACTGCACGCAGGCTTACCTCCGCAATATATCCGACTTTAAACTGAGCGGAAATTTCTGTTGCGAAGTAACCACCGACGAAAACGACGAAAACATGTCCACGGGATCAGATACGCAATCCATGCTAATAGTGCGTAAGTATAATTTTTTTTTAATCACCGTTAGGACCGTTAGGAAAAAAATTAATTTCATTGTTAATGAGCGGGGAATTAATTTTTTCAAGGTGGTTCAAGGCAGAAGCGCACGCGATGTGAGAAGGGTATATGCCAGCGTTTCCCAAACTTTTAGGTTTCGCGACCCCCTTTTAAGCTATGTTATGATTCACGCCCCCCTTTCCCTCTCTTTTAATATATTTTATTTTTTAGCAAACTATTTACCATTATTTTTCCCTGATTTGTTTTGATTTTCGTTTATTGAGTGTGAATTTATTTTACACTTTAATCCGGTCGATTGATTGCGATTTTATTTTCTCCTTTATTTGATTTGACTTTATTTTGTCTTTAAATTATTCACTGATCATTGATAATTGAAATTAACCTCCGCCCACAATAATTTTCATATCCGTAGATACGTATTTCGGCAGCTAAGCTGCCATCTTCAGTACGCTACCAACTTAAAAGCACTAAAAAGATCTAAAAACAACCTAATCATCCTGATAAAATCATAAAAATGTTAAAACTAAAAACAATCTAATCATTCTAAAAGATATAGTGTCCACATTTCGATGCTCACCATTGGCATCTCGGTTATTAGAAGACATAGAGCAACGGTTAAACAGGAAATGTTTTGTAGAATTCAATGCTCTCAACAAATCTCATTTCACATTCATCATAACTTTTTTAAATTTTAAGATAATTTAAGAAAACCAAAATTTGACGATTTCAATATTCCTCAATAACTCGATAACACCTGATGTGACCTCTTCTAAACTTTTACATTGTTCAGACACTTTTTTAAGACAAAGTTTTTGATGCAAACAGAAACCTCCGATTGTCATTTGTTTTCAAATTATTAGGACTAACTTTTGTTTTTCATATGGTACCCATTTTAGGTTTTTGGTTAGTTAGATAGTCTTTAAAAAGAGCTTTTCAACGATGTATAACATACCCGAAAAATTTTTATATTTAGGGGAGATATTAACAAAAACATAAACTAATCCCTTATGAAATTAGTAGGCTATGGAATTGAACACCAACGAAAAAGCTTAAAGATGTGGTAAGTATGCTGTAAAATATCCAAATGATAATAAAAGTCATAAAAGAAAAAAAAAGCAAAGAAAGCGTACTAAAAGTTGAGATTGACTTAAAGAAACTGTTCAATAAGACAACCATTCTGTTCCACACATTTTTGACATCTTATTCTAACAGAGTTTCAGACACTACAAAGTGTGTTTTAGTTTAATAATCTTAGCACATCCACCATTCTTTGTTCTAAAATTCACTGAGCTTCGAGGGGTGCAAAATTAAATACTTCGTTTTTAGTGGTACCCCATAAATGAAAGTCAAGGAGGGTAAGGTCGGGCGATCTCGCAAACAATTGTACTGGTCCATTATTTGAAAGTACTCTAATTAAAGTTTTCTCTCAAAAAATGTACTTCACGAGTGTTATGGGCCAGATAATCATTCTGCTGGAACCTGATGTTTTGTGGCATGTCGTCAGGATTAATAATTTGTCTCGAAGCTGGTATTTTTCTTTTGTTAGTAGTTCCAAATATCTGTTACGCCAATATCGTTTCGTTATTTTACAGTATTGAGTGTTTAATTTCATAGCCTACTAATTTCAAAAGGGATTAATTTATGTTTTTGTTAATATCTCCCTTAAAAATAAAAATTCTTCGGGTATGTTATACATCGTTGAAAAGCTCAACTATCTAATTAACCAGAAACCTAAAATGGGTACCATATGAAAAACAAAAGTTAGCCCTAATAACTTGAAAACAAATGATAATCGAAGGTTTCTGTTTGCATCAAAAACTTTGTCTTAAAAAAGTGTCTGAACAATGTAAAAGTTTAGAAGAGGTCACATCAGGTGTTATCGAGTTATTGAGGAATATTGAAATCGTCAAATTTTGGTTTTCTTAAATTATCTTAAAATTTAAAAAGTTATGCTGAATTTGAAATGAGATTTGTTGAGAGCATTGAATTCTGCAACACATTCCCCATTTAACCGTTGCTCTATGTCTTCTAATAACCGAGATGCCAATGGTGAGCATCGAAATGTGGACACAGTGTATATGTCTAAATGTATCGCCCAGTTCTGTTAAAATTTACAGATTATTCTTTGGATCATGACAAAATTTGTCAATTTTTAAATCAATTTGACTTATTGTTAGTTTTGTATAATTTTTATTTTGGTCCTAACTTTATCATCACCCCTTTATTTTTATACAATCCTCATTTGATTCTATTTTATTTAACTTTTAATATAATCAATTGATGGACCTTTGTTTTTTCTTTATCATTCGTTTTGTTTTTTACTTTTAAATTAACAACTAATCGTCTTGTTACTTGTTTTCTCATCGGTTTGATATTATTTGATATGACTTTTGATTTTTTTAATTATCAGTTGAACCTCTTTTGTTTCTCTTTTTTTTACACGATATGAGATTATTTTATTTTACATTTTAGTTCCGCCGAGTGATCGCTATTTTCGGCGAATTTATTTTATTTTTTAATTATTAAATTGAATTAAATTTTTGGTATTGGTGAAAGTTTTTTTTTTTATCGATTTGAGTTAATGAGTTTCACATGATTTTTATTTTCGTCCTGTCTTGTTTGACGATTGTCTTTTGTTTTTATTTCATTTGATTTTATTCGTATTTTAGGAGTATTTTAATTTTGATAATCAATTGAACGTCTCTTCTTTCTCCCCTGTACGAGCTAATTCAATTTTTTTTAATATTTAATGTATTTTTTTTACTTTTTTTATGAACTACTCAACAAGACGTTCACTACACAAGACTTAACAACTCCGAGACCTTGAAAGACCCCTAGCGAACTCTTAATAAAGGTCCATCGACCCCTTTGAAGTCTTCATCGACCTCCAAACGGTCGATATACCCGTGCTATAGAATATGAATGATCGTCTCTTAGACACAATGTTACGTTTTAATTAAACAAAGTTTTAAAAGATAAAATTTGTTTAAGAAAAAGAAAGGCGATTATTATTTCAGATACCAAATAATTAAAAAAATGCCAAGTTTTCCGATTAAAAAATTAAAATTTCACTTTACATCTCAGTTATGCGATGTTCATTTGTTTTTCTGTAAATGTGAACAAAAACTTTGAATTAGTCTATATAAGTTTTATAATAGAGACTTCTTTCTAAAGTAAAAAAAAAGAAGTTAAAGGGGGTGGAAAGGGGTGCGTAACAATTTCTTGTAAAAAATAAGTTGATAAATTAGTTGCAATTTGCGTTCAATTTTTTTGTATTTGTTCTGCTGCGCCCCTTTTTGAAGACTTAGGCGCCCCCCCCCCCCCCCCAAAGGGGGCGCGCCCCACACTTTGGGAAACGATGGTATATACGGTTTGATATTATTTGATATGACTTTTGATTTTTTTTTTAATTATCAATTGAACGTCTTTTGTTTCTTTTTTTTACACGATATGAGATTATTTTATTTTACATTTTAATTTCGCCGAATGAGCGCTATTTTCGGCGAATTTATTTTATTTTTTAATTATTAAATTGAATTAAATTTTTGGTATTGGTGAAAGTTTTTTTTTTATCGATTTGAGTTAATGAGTTTCACATGATTTTTATTTTCGTCCTGTCTTGTTTGACGATTGTCTTTTGTTTTTATTTCATTTGATTTTATTCGTATTTTAGGAGTATTTTAATTTTGATAATCAATTGAACGTCTCTTCTTTCTCCCCTGTACGAGCTAATTCAATTTTTTTTAATATTTAATGTATTTTTTTTACTTTTTTTATGAACTACTCAACAAGACGTTCACTACACAAGACTTAACAACTCCGACACCTTGAAAGACCCCTAGCGAACTCTTAATAAAGGTCCATCGACCCCTTTGAAGTCTTCATCGACCTCCAAACGGTCGATATACCCGTGCTATAGAATATGAATGATCGTCTCTTAGACACAATGTTACGTTTTAATTAAAAAAAGTTTTAAAAGATAAAATTGGTTTAAGAAAAAGAAAGGGGATTATTATTTCAAATACCAAATAATTAAAAAAATGCCAAGTTTTCCGATTAAAAAATTAATATTTCACTTTACATCTCAGTTATGCGATGTTCATTTGTTTTTCTGTAAATATCAGCAAAAACTTTGAATTAGTTTATGTAAGTTTTATAATAAAGACTTCTTTCTAAAGTAAAAAATGAAGAAGTTAAAGGGGGTGGGAAGGGGTGCATAACAATTTCTTGTAAGAAATAAGTTGATAAATTAGTTGCAATTTGCGTTCAGTTTTTTTGTATTTGTTCTGCTGCGCCCCTTTTTGAAGACTTAGGTGCCCCCCCCCCAAGGGGGCGCGCCCCGCACTTTAGGAAACGATGGTATATGCGGTTCTTCAAGTTTTTTATTCGCATGCTAATGACGCGCAATAATTGCGATTTCATTTCATGAAAATAATCGTCATCTCATTTGTAAAACAGAACTCGATTTCGCCCTGTTGTTTTGTACGTTAGATACGAAACTTGATAAACACCCTCTCATCGATTAAACGTTGCACGAGGTTGAACACACAGCGGCGGCGATATTATCGCCATTAGTCAAAATTAACTTCGTCGGACGTGTGCGAAATCGCTTTCATTTAAATATCTTGTTACAACGAATGCCGCCTGATAAATTAACGCCCGGGCTCATCCGAAAATGAACAACGACTGATAAATTTGCGAGCATTATTTAGATGATAGTTGGTTAGCATCTGGTTTCTGAAAGCGTGGACCGTTTTGTCCCCTGTAAGCGCTAAAGCCGGCTCATAACTTATGAAGCCAAACCAACGTCACGGTGTACACCTATCCTAACTGCGATATATTATAATTAAATAACGCTGAAAATCCAATCCAGATGTTGCAATCATTAGTTTTAAAACTGGCCATGTTGTTACGTTGTACGAATTGTTCAACTTTCAACAAGCTCCGAGGTAGGGGTTTATTAGATCCCCATAAAAGCGCATTTCCTGTTTTTCTTCTAACTAAATAACTAGGTAAATATTCCTCTGAGGTACGGTGTAAATATGTTTAGCTGTTATTTTCGGGGAGGCATAACCAACCCGAGGGTGGATTGCGGATTTCCTAAAACGTATGTCGTTATCCCTCTGTTCAACCTATATTCATTCGAGTGAGATAAATTTATTTAGGCGGGGCCAGATGTAGCAATAATATTAAAGTGTTACGCAATATGCTCCGTAGGAGCAAGCAATAAGATTTATTACGGGAGAGGATTTGCGGAAGTTCCTACGTTTCGGTCATAATTGCCTCGTCACGTCGATCGATTTCAATATCAAACTTGAATAAGAACAACATCTTTAGGCGATATATTACGTGAAATAGCTTTAGCAAGAGAAATATATAATAAAAAAAGAGCTTGAGCTAAGAGAGACGGAACACAATGTGCTCCTCCTATCTGAATGAATTTACTTTATCTCCTGAATAATTAACAAAAACGGCAGCAAATTAGCGCTGAAGACGACAATTAGATGTCCCGAGCTAGTTCTCAGAAGGCGAGGTGTAAGGTCAAGGATGTCAGGAGCAGTGACCCTGGCTGGTTTCTACGCCACTGCGGAACCGTCCTCCAAGGATCGCAACGTGCATCCCCAAAATTTCGAAAAAATCCCAGGAGAATAATCCACTCTTACATCCAAAATAACTGTTCGTCGCAACAAAACCACAGATCGTACTTAAAACGTATATTAAAACAAAAGATAAACAATAAATCAGTACAAAAGACAACGGCACAACAAGCTTGACTCTAACTCTAAATCACGAGTCAACATGGCTAGACAATTAGAATTCAGAAATGGGTCACATGATCGCTAGAACCCATCAGAAGCTGTGATATCAAAGCGCCCAAACGGAAACAGCAGTGTGGCCAACTGCCAACCATTGCATCGTACCACACGTGAATGTTATAAAAGAACGAGGGAATTAAACTGTAACAATCGTCAATAGAACCAGGGAATTAAACTGTAACAATCGTCCATTTCTAATACGGAAAGCAGAATCATATCCCCAATGTGACGCATTTAATGGGACAGTATTTATTTAGTGTTATTTATCTGAACGTTATACTTGTATATGTTTTTATTCATGTTTAGTGTTGTAAACATTTGATTTACGATCGGTACCCACAAAAAAAAAACAATCTTATTTAGTCTCCCGGTCTGAGATAAAGCCTTCATTAAACTCGCGACGCCAGCCTACAAAAACAATGCCTCACCTAACATATTAATCTCTCTGTTAAGATGTCATGTACAAAATGAATTATGAGCCGAGTTATATGATTCTCCGCACTGCACTTTACTTAAAGAACTACAACTGCTGATGTCAGCAGATGGAGCTGGAATTTTCCATAGCAATACGCGTTGTAATTCGAAAAGTAATCTTCTCTAGCAGAGAAAAGCTTGTTGAAAAGACGTCCCGTGACACGAAATCGCAGTTGATGTAAACCATTGCCAGTTGATTAGTTCTTTATTTCCTAGGAGACTTAATTTTAAGCACGTGTCGAGCCAATTTCTCTTGAAATCAAATCTTCAATTTATGTTGTTAAATTACAATCAGTAGTACTTCCCCGAGTTTAGTATTCACGGAAGAAAAGTAAACTGCTTTTCAGAACACTCCGCTGCCGTTTATTTAAAGAGATCAGAAAAATGTTTCA
This sequence comes from Prosopocoilus inquinatus, assembly GCA_036172665.1. Taxonomy (NCBI): domain Eukaryota; kingdom Metazoa; phylum Arthropoda; class Insecta; order Coleoptera; family Lucanidae; genus Prosopocoilus; species Prosopocoilus inquinatus. Next base: position 5,675,381 of record CM069871.1, on the reverse strand, counting down.
TATTTTTTCATTGCTTTTATAAAATCATTTGTGTTTCCATTAAAATAAGATACGGAAAGAATACATCAAATTATTGTCGGTAAACGAATTAATAAAGCTTGATCCTAATCCCTGAATCTAACAACGTGTTTCATATCAAAAAACATACGTTTCTTAACGTCAATGTACATTTGTTATAAGCACCGCTTTCTTTTATTTTATTAAATATATCAATTACTATCTGAATGCCATCAATTTTATCATCAATAAATTAATCGAGTTAATCCTTGTAAAGAGAGAGACAGCGAAGGAGAAGCTTCAGGATGATACAGCGACTCTATTCAGGCTTTCGTGAGAAAACTTCAGGGAACGCATTTTTGGCTATGAACTTCAACCCAGCTACCAAACAACAAAATCGTCTTCCAAGGGTGGCTCGAGGGTTTAAAACAGTAGCTTGAGTTATCAGCAAACGGGAACGGTTGTCAGACAGACTGAAGAGTTTTAGGATGAGTACTTAGGCTGACCATCCATACACTGCTTGTTACAGTTTGAATTCCCTCGTCATTTTAAATATTCATGTGGTGTACTTTTTAACTGTTGACCGTTGGCCACACTGTTCGTTTTTGGTTTAGGCACGTTCCCGACATTGTGTTCCTGAGAGAATTTATTTTCGGCCACCAATTCGAAACAGCTAAAATGATAACTCGTTTTACTTGTGCTTCGTGAACCTGTGGAGTTGTTATAAATAGCTTATTCCAAGCGGACCTAACGTTTCTGCGTTAAACAGTCAGGTATGTACGTGACGCGAATTCCAGCGACCCAAGCTCATATTAGATTTCTTTGTTCCTGCAGAGAAATCCGCTTGTTAATTCCTCTCTGTCATCGTTTTCCGAATCATCTGTCTTTCGACAATACTTTTACGTTTGCTTTCTAAGAATTTATTTCCGGCCACCAATTCGAAACAGCTAAAATGATAACTCGTTTTACTTGTGCTTCGTGAACCTATGGAGTTGTTATAAATCGCTTATTCTAAGCGGACCTAACGTTTCTGCGTTAAACAGTCAGGTATGTACGTGACGCGAATTCCAGCGACCCAAACTCATATTAGATTTCTTTGTTCCTGCAGAGAAATCCTCTTGTTAATTCCTCTCTGGCATCGTTTTCCGAATCATCTGTCTTTCGACAATACTTTTACGTTTGCTTTCTAAGAAATTATTTCAGGCCACCAATTCGAAACAGCTAAAATGATAACTCGTTTTACTTGTGCTTCGTGAACCTGTGGAGTTGTTATAAATCGCTTATTCTAAGCGGACCTAACGTTTCTACGTTAAACAGTCAGGTATGTACGTGACGCGAATTCCAGCGACCCAAGCTCATATTAGATTTCTTTGTTCCCGCAGAGAAATCCGCTTGTTAATTCCTCTCTGGCATCGTTTTCAGAATCATCTGTCTTTCGACAATACTTTTACGTTTGCTTTCTAAGAATTTTTTTCCGGCCACCAATTCGAAACAGCTAAAATAATAACTCGTTTTACTTGTGCTTCGTGAACCTGTGAAGTTGTTATAAATCGCTTATTCTAAGCGGACCTAACGTTTCTACGTTAAACAGTCAGGTATGTACGTGACGCTAATTCCAGCGACCCAAGCTCATATTAGATTTCTTTGTTCCTGCAGAGAAATCCGCTTGTTAATTCCTCTCTGGCATCGTTTTCAGAATCATCTGTCTTTCGACAATACTTTTACGTTTGCTTTCTAAGAATTTATTTCAGGCCACCAATTCGAAACAGCTAAAATGATAACTCGTTTTACTTGTGCTTCGTGAACCTGTGGAGTTGTTATAAATCGCTTATTCTAAGCGGACCTAACGTTTCTACGTTAAACAGTCAGGTATGTACGTGACGCGAATTCCAGCGACCCAAGCTCATATTAGATTTCTTTGTTCCTGCAGAGAAATCCGCTTGTTAATTCCTCTCTGGCATCGTTTTCCGAATCATCTGTCTTTCGACAATACTTTTACGTTTGCTTTCTAAGAATTTATTTCCGGCCACCAATTCGAAACAGCTAAAATGATAACTCGTTTTACTTGTGCTTCGTGAACCTATGGAGTTGTTATAAATCGCTTATTCTAAGCGGACCTAACGTTTCTGCGTTAAACAGTCAGGTATGTACGTGACGCGAATTCCAGCGACCCAAACTCATATTAGATTTCTTTGTTCCTGCAGAGAAATCCGCTTGTTAATTCCTCTCTGGCATCGTTTTCCGAATCATCTGTCTTTCGACAATACTTTTACGTTTGCTTTCTAAGAATTTATTTCCGGCCACCAATTCGAAACAGCTAAAATGATAACTCGTTTTACTTGTGCTTCGTGAACCTGCGGAGTTGTCATAAATCGCTTATTCCAAGCGGACCTAACGTTTCTACGTTAAACAGTCAGGTATGTACGTGACGCGAATTCCAGCGACCCAAGCTCATATTAGATTTCTTTGTTCCTGCAGAGAAATCCGCTTGTTAATTCCTCTCTGGCATCGTTTTCCGAATCATCTGTCTTTCGACAATACTTTTACGTTTGCTTTCTAAGAATTTATTTCCGGTCACCAATTCGAAACAGCTACAATTTCGTTTTACTTGCGCTTCGGGAACCTGTGGAGTTGTTATAAATAGCTTATTCCAAGCGGACCTAACGCTTCTGCGTTAAACAGTCAGGAATTTATGTGACGCGAATTCCAGCGACCCATGCTCATATTAGATTTCTTTGTTCTCACGGAGAAATTCGCGTATTTAGTTCTTCCCTGGCATCGTTTTCCGAATCTTTCGACAATACTTTTACGTTTGCTGTCTAACTTGTCATTTGAAGGACGACGCCCTACAACATCGCGTCCTATTAGAAGGTCATCGTTCCACGCGACGCAGCGCCAACTCAGCGAAACGCCACAAGGGGTTGCTACGAAAGGAAACAGGCTAGTGTTTGAGAACAGGATTGCCACCCATCTTCAATTGAGTACTGGCTCGGGACAGCTGAATTGTCATTCTCAGCGCTAACTTGCGACCGTTCTCGTTAATTACTCAGGAGCCTAAGGTGACAGCATGCCAAATTAATAACCTGCGATAGTTGTAATGTGTTACTCGCTCATGAAATGATATTTTTGATAACTTATTATCTCTCTCCTCTTTCCTTCTTTCTGCGACAACGAGTGAAGGAACTAAAAATGTAAAATTTAACTGTCGTTTTGACTTACAAATTTGAGCAGCCCACAATCCGGAGCGGAAGATCAGAGGTTATATGCTAGCATATCCCTAGATTCAAACTCATTGATAAAATTATTACATCCAATGAATGACTCTACTTAAAGCTCATTACAAGAGAGGAAGTAACGGTCGCCATTAACCCTCAAATTATCTCGTAACCCTTAAAACTACAATGTACTCCGCCCCCTTTCCCGACAGTTCCATTAAAACTAACTTACCCGATTCAAATTTTAAAAGCACGCCACCGAGTTCGAAATTGATCCGAAGCGCAGCAAACTTAAATTTAAGTTGAATTTATTGCCAAATTACGGCTTACCCTAATAGACTCGATAACAAAATTAGAATTATTGATTTCCTATTACTCAGTATCCTATGAAAGCAGGGGGGTAAAATAAAATTTCCAATTTCGCCCCCGAAGACAGGTTCCAGATAAACTTTGCCAATAAGAGTGAGAGGGTGGGAGGGGGGAGGGGATTTTAATATTGGCCGGAATTGATTCCGATAAACACGTCCGCTTGGCTGTGGCATTTTTTCGCTTGTAAAAATACAAATTGCGGCGGGCGGCGGTCTGTCGTGAAAGCACTCTGTAACGAAGAGTGTCATATATCTTTGATGTTTTGCATGCCCTGCATTTTAGTCGACAGGACACTGTAATTCGTATGGTAATTAACATGCGCTGGAAAAATTTATTGGTCAAGCGGCGAAGTGCATATGAATAAAAACCAGGCTATTATTCAAAGTTGTTGTTTTTAATTAAAGCAAGCGAAAAAATATTCAAATTAATATGGGCCATCGAATTATGGAAACTGCAACTGATTTTGCCTACCGGCCGCATCCTCGAATTTGTATCGGAGATGAAGCCATGAAGTTTTCGAAGTAAGACCCCATTAGATAAACTTGAAGCCGGGTTTCGTAACTGAAATCCGGTCATGTACAATAAATATAAGTATAAGTACATGACTGCAGAATCGATATCTCAAATGCAGATTCTCCGGAATCGAATCCATTTAAACCGCAGACATGAATCTCGATTTAATTCAAATGACACGCTGGACGTCTACTTAATTAATTAAGCAACTTCTACAGAACGAAACGATTATAATGAAGAAAAGACTAAATCAATATTTTCGAAACATAAGTGTATACATATAGCTATGATATTTAGCTCGGCAAGAAGAAACCTGGAATACACTTTAGTTTAGTTGAAGAAAAGAACAATCTTACGATGAATTTGTTTAAGAAACTTTTGACTATTAAAATTAAAAATTCTCTAAACAATGTTTCGGTCGAATGAATTTGTTTTAATATTAGGAAAATTTTTCGGCAAACAGGTTGAATTGTAAACTAATCAAAAATTGTACTTACGTGTTCGTTTATTGAGAGTATTCCAATTTTTTGTAAAAACTACACCAGTTAGAAAATGTGACAAACTAATACCAACTGAAATTTATATTTGTTTATACAGTTTAAAGCGGGGAAGAACTAGTGGTGGTACGAAGATGCTTTAAAAGACGATGATGCAATAAATATCAGCAGATTTTTAGTAAATCCCGAAGGGGAAAAAAATCTCTTAAAATTGAAAGAGATTGTAAAATATTAGTATTGAAATCTATTGTAATTAATGTATTAAGTTGAAAGTGAATTTTAAACAACAACCGGATTTGGAGCCAGGACATCACCATACAGATTGGATAAGATCAAAAATTGAATCAGAAAAATGTAATCATGATAATAAGTGGTGGCTTGGCGCAAGCCGTCACTCTTTGTTATTATCATAAAATGGAAACAATTATGCCTTCAGCACTTAAACAAATTATTAAATCAAGCAATTTAAAAACGGCATTGCGGGCAAGTGTTTAATTGGTGCAACAGGTGCAAACCAAGAGCATCATTAGACAGTTGTGCGTGGAACGAAAGTCAAACTCACACAAGATTTGCTAACCTGGGGTGATGGTTTGACTCTCGTGAATTCCGGGGTTCTCACGCGCGTAAAGTAGATAAAGTCTTATGGCCATCTACTACAAGAGTTGGAGGGTTCGATCCCTTCAAGAGTCCAAAACCCTGAGTTTAAGAAGAACAAAAAAAAAAAACTACCAGCCGGCCCGCTACATGGCAATTATTTGGTGACCAATGCAAGTAGCAACTCGAAAGGGATAACGAATTATTTAATGCCCAACGCACGTGGAAGCTCGAATGCAAAGTTAGAAACAAAACGAGAAAATTGATACGAAACAGAATCAAAAAAGAAGACAAAGAAGAGACAGCGACTTAATAGAAAGAAGAGCAATGGAGAAGCCAGAAGAGGAGGAAAGAGTTAGTGAGATTGAAGAGGAAGAAAGAAAGGAGAAAATGATAGAAGAAGAAGATCTAATAGACGTGAGACAGATGACAGAAGAGAACAATACCAAGAACAGAAGAGTCAGGAAATATGAAGACAATGTCGGCGATGTTGACACAAGAAGTGAGAATGAACAATACAAAAATGGAAAAAACCAATACAAAATTAGAAGAAAAAAATGGAAGAAAATTGTAAATTAGTACAGAAAATTGAACAAAGCAATAGAGAGATAAAAGATAGGCCACAAGAAATAGACGACAAGGTCGAAATAATGAACAATAAAAGCGATCAGAATAACAAGAAAATATTAGACATTCGAGAAAAATAAGAGGGAAACAAGATGCCACATCGAAGCGAAATTTGAAACAGAGACAGATCAGATGAGAGAGAGAATTGATGAAACCGTGACGAAAAGAGGTTCCACTTTGAACAAAAAAGAGACATTTGTGGCGTCGTCTGTTACAATGAGTCAGAACTTTGCCATCTTTGCAAAGAAATAATCTCGAGGATAGTGAAGATCGCGAAAAAAATTAAGAAATTATTTTACGAAAAACAATATCGAATAAACAATGTTGAACGGAAATGGTTTGAAAAAGATTCAATAAGGTCAACAAAACCAGGATAATAGAAAAGTTAGAACAAAAAGAATCGAATCAAATTAAGTACCTGCATCTAATTTTGGAAGTGCACGTCTCAGACACTGAACCAGAACACCATCTTTTGGTCGGCCAGAGAATTAACTTCATGTAATTCGGGAAAAGTAGGATTTTCGATAATTGAGGTTTCTGAAGAGATCAAACAGGAACATTCTAAGTCACTTTAGATCAAAAAGGAACGTTAGATCAAAAAGGAACATTCTAAGTTACTTTTTGATCTTTTCAGAAACTTTTCCTCCTGCTTTTCTGTTTTCTGTTTCTTCGCATGCAACATTTTTAAAATAAAATTTACAAAAAAAATATTAAAAGACACAATGAAAGAATGACCTTGGATGGCTAATTAGCTTTCTTTCGTTGCAAGAGAACTGGGTTCGTTCTTTGTGTGATTGCAATTAGTAAACTGTGATCGATACAGAGCGCCATCTCTTAGTCGATTTGGTAATTTATCTTCATTAAAACATTACTATGTTTCCTTAGTCTCTTCAGAAAATGTCTGTCTTTCTTTCTTTCATTAAATAAAAACAAATGTTTTGGAGCAATGTTTACAAATTTATTCCACGACTGGTTTCGCCTTTCATGACATTTTCAAGTAGTTAATAGGTAATAAGAAAACTTTTTAGGAAGAAAATGATTTTTTGGAAAAAAAAATTAACAATTTTTTTTAGAGAAAACAAAAACTTTTTAGAAAATAAACTTTGTTTTTTTTTTAATTGTTCCTGGACAATTATTTAGATATTTTTGCATGTTTAACGAAATTACGCAGAAATTTACATTTTATCTAGAATAATCCTTTATACATATTAACTTGATAACCACTTGAAAAGACCATAAAATGCGACATCGGTCATGGAATAAATTTATTTAAAAAATTTACTTCCAAGATATTGCTTCTTGTTTAATATAAAGAGTTTTCTTTCCTTCAGCAAAAACCGGCAAAATTCGAAACCAAATCCAAAATAACAGGAAGGAAAGATTTCTTTCGATTGATTTAGAACGATTTGGCTAGTATTTTGTTAAGTTGTCTTTTTGGAGGTTGCGATTATTCAACTTAAAAAAAAAAATCAAGTACATGAAAGTGTAAATCGATACAACAAATTGAAAGAATTAACAATTATCTTTGGAAAACAAATCATCGACAAGATTTTTGAGAGAGAGGAAAACAAAACACTGAAGAATTAAACTTAAAGAGAAGGTGAGAAAGCGCCAGCTGTTTGGCAAAATCTTGAGAAAACAAAGAAAAAGGAATGCAGTGATTCAAAAAACTGTAAAATAAAAAAAGGTAGTAGAACGTCCAAGCCAATTTGCAGAAAAGATGTTTAGAGTACCGGACCGGACCGGAAGATACAATGGAAATTCGAAACTTCTAAAAGAAGTTCAAATGAAATATTGTACTCCCAATTAGCAAAGCACATTAAGAAAGTTCATTACTTTGATTGATGACTAGTCTTAGAATTCAAAATGTTAAATTGAAGAACCCAGGAAAAGATTGGTCTCCAAGATTGATGGTGAAAGGTAAAGAAAGTTTTGGTAGAAATGGGTGTTGGCCCACAGAGAGAAGTTATGAAGTTATAAGAGAAATAGAACTTCCTTCAAAATCAAATATTTTTAATTAAAATAACTTAACGTAGATAATTAATGATCACAGATCTTACATTTAATGCCGCTGAGGCGCCAGAAAGTCGATCAAGCGGAGAATGTTTACGTCTTACATAAAATATAGACACTGTGGTGATAATACGCGGTTCAAAATCCAATTTACAATTCAGCTTTTCATTTAATTTTTGGTTTTATTTCATCCTGGTTGTTACTTATGAGATTTCGAATTTCCTTTCTTCCTTTTTTTCCTGCAGTAGTCGCTTATGAAAACGAGTGTTCAGACGCAATTTCATTCTGAACTTCTTTTAAACACCTCTCTCAATTATGAATTTCGTTTCGCCTAAAAAAGACTGCGAATCAATATTTTCTGTTCCAGACGTACGAGCGGGCTCGTCAAATTTTGGAAGCGCCAATTTCAATACTTTAAATGGGCTCGTTTTTTTTTTTTTTTTCAGGAGCTATCGCCTCCTTTTCGCCATGCATATTAATACGTCGATCAATCTTGACTGACAATTTGTGCAGTCATGTTCGGAATTTAATAATTATACGGCTGATGAAATAGCAATGAGCCGCCGCCGATTTGCCCTCTACATGCGCAGACACTTTAGATTGTGATTAAACGTTTAAGATAATTAAGTTTACGTTCACTTGTAAACTATAATGATTTATCTTGATGTGCACATGTGAACTTATTGGAGAGATCCTTGACGTGATTTAGCTACAGCTAACTATAGCTTTAATCAAATCAGAATCTTTGGTAGTTAAATAGAATAACAAATCCGTTGTTTTCATTTGTTGACCAAATGCAGACACTTTAAGATAACTAAGTTTACATTCACTTGGTAAACTGTAATGATTCATCCTTGACATGATTTGACTACAGCTAACTACAGCGTTGATCAAATTAGGAGCTTTGGTAGATTGAGTAGAACAACAAATCCGTTGGTTGTTTTCGTTTATTGGCCAACTAACTAACTAACTAACTACTACTAAAACGTTTACGTGTTGTGTGTTTTTAAAGCGTGTCATTTAAAATTAGTTCCTGTTTGCAGTGTGTTATCGAAATTGCGGTCGTGTTGTAATAAATAATACGGACAATTTATTATAGTGTACAACGGGTTTAAACAGGGACGCACTTTTGTTTTATGCTCCCAAATCAATATGCCGCTGCGGTTTTGAGTTTACAAGTTCGGTGTAAAACTAATCGAGCCCGGAATCATGATCTTAAGAATGCCTGAACCGATGGGATCCCTGAAATAACAGTTAGAAACTTCTATTCTCTTCGCTTATAATTGATCAGAATATGTACCTGAAAATTATGAATTATGTTCAAATAAAATGGATTATGGATTAATGTTCAATATTTAAAATATTTTTTCAATATGTTGTTGGAAAAAAAATTAAATTGTGAATGAGAGGATTCGCCCTCGCCAACTCGCAGTCGCCGATTTGCCGTCGCCAATTTGCCGTAGAACCAGTTCGCCGTTGATCTAATTCACTGTCGGCCCAATTTACCGTCGCCGGTTACTGTTTTATTTAGCTTGATAAGTTTCTAAACTCTTTCTCGATATTTTAGCTATCCAAATTTTACCTAGAAATAATTGGAAGCGAAAAAAGTAAGTTAAGTACATTTGAAATAAATCAAAATTGGCTGTGCAATTATTTTTTTGATTTCAAACCAAAATAAATTCCTACGAACGACGTGTTGCTGTTAACACATAATATTACGAAATGTGAGCAAGTGTTTGTGATAAAATAACGAATAAATTTATTTTAAAGATGATGATAAATGCCCTGAGGTATGAGAAATACTTCCTGGAAAAGCCAAAAAAAGACAAAATTATTATTTTTGAGGAAATTGGTCCTTTTTTATTTTGTATTTAAAAAAAAAATTATATTTATAATTATTATTTGAAAATGTACATTTAAAACTTTATTGACTGACGGCAAATTTTCTCACGATGAATTTCCCGAATTGTACCTATGGCAACGGCGAATTGACGACGGCGAATTGCCTTAAACCCTAAAAAATGTACACGAATACGCAAATTACCAATACAGTTCGTTGATCTAATTCTACAAGATCGACGTGTGAGGGATGGGGGTTTAAATGATAAAGAAAATCATTGGTTTACGAGTGCTCATTGAGTTCAAACTTATATCGCTGGAATTTACGACGAGAACGAAAGAAGATTCTGATTTCACTCTCAAAGGTCTCTGGCTCTTCTTAAATAAAAAAAAATACACAAAATAAAAGTACTGCGCCCCCTCTCTTTGCAAAATTTTAATCGACCCTTAACGATAAAAAACACCCCTTATTTGAGCATTTCTGGTTTGAGGAATCATTTTCTGCCCGTTCCTTAATGGATTTGAATAATTGTTATTTCGCACTTAGCTCGTCTTACGCAGTATTATCTTCGAGATTAATATAAAAACTAAAAATCTGTAAATTTCTTTTCAAAACAAAAACCTCTGACTCTTCTCAAATCAAAAAATGTATCTCTCCATTACCTGTTCAGGACACATTAACCACCTATCTCTTCAGGACACTTCGTCCTCTTCTTCAAGTCGATGTCACAGACACCTATGCGGTTCTAATAAAAAAACCGTCCACCTGGAAATCGAGTAGAAGATGACATATGAAAAGCCCAATAGCGTTAAAGGTCGAGTGTGAACGCTATTTAATCTCTCCGTCAAAATAAAAACTCGCAAAAAACGGTAATTCTCATGACCTAGTCACGCAAAAAAAAGGAGACGTCAGCGGCATTTTATAATTGTCAGGCCGCGTAGACTAAATAATTTGGTCATTTCCACAAAAAAATTATTTGAGCTGCACCTACAGACTATCGCAAAAGATGACGGAATTATATCTAAAAATAGAAACTCCAGACAGTGTTCTTTATATTTAAGGCAATAAAAGAAGTGCCAATACATTTGAGCCGTTATATTTTGAAACGTATGCAAGAAATTGTTTGAGTTGCACCACGTAGCGTGAGACCATTTGCGTTATAAGAATACAATTAAATCTTGCGACGGAGGCGATGATAGAAAAGAAAAACTATTTTTAAGGCAATAAAACCAGATGCGACAGGCGCGGCACGAAGCGTTTTCCCACAAATAATTACTTAATACTGTGATTTGTGATTGTTTGTGATTGCGATTTAAAACTCGATATACAGGATGTTTCCCAAAAATTGTAACAAGAATTGCAGTCAATTTGCAAAGTATAGCCACGAAGAGAGCGAGAGAAAGTCGTCTCTCTGTGTTTTTTAGTTTTCTATTTTAGGAATGACTCTTTCTCTGTTGTTCATCAAGATTTAGGCATGAGGAATTTAACTGCTAATTGAGTTCTGAAGTGCCTGATTCAGACCAGAAACGTCAGCTGTAGGTCACTTCGGGCGACTATTTCAAGGAAGAGTCTTCCAACCTTTTGGACCGAACTCTGTCAATGGATTAAACTCGGGACCGCCACTACAGGCCAGAATGCTCTGATTCTCGACATCTCAAGAAATGTCGATTCTAAAGGGGCGCAGGAAAAGTTCGTTTTGGAAGAAGGATGGTATTCCTTTTGGAAGAAGGATGATATTATTCCCGCCGATTACCACTTTTTCTCAGAGACAACAATAACTGGCGAAAATTATTCCCAGTTTTTAGCACCAAACTCCACAAAAAGAAAGTTGGGAGATGATGTGTTTCGTTGTAAGACAATGCACCATCCCAAGTTGCGCTTAAGAAAAGTGACGAAGATTTTTGAATTGATCCTTCCCTTTTTCTATATTTTAAAGAGATTTACAGAAGTTTCCAAGGACCCTCCCTCCCCCCCCCCCCTCCCCCTCCATGAAACGTGAAGGAACATGTTGAATTCATACCGACGAGCCCCAAGACGAGACCACTGAATAAACGGTTGAATCCAACACGACCCCCAAGACGAGACCACAGAATCAACACCAACCCAACTCAGCACTCCTTCTAAGCTGTATTCCTCTTTGACCCCGAAATTTGCTATGGCATTATCAATGGCTTTCCATCACGGCAACGATCGAGCCTTAATCTTTTCTTTGTTCCCTCTCCTTCGGCCATCTTGGAAATAGTTGCCCAGTTTTCTCTCCACCGTACATGAGGCTAATAATATTTGCTCCACGTAATTTGGAATCCTTTTGCAAATGATCATTTCTCATGTGGTTTCTCGTACCAGAGTTGCATAGTAACCTCGGCTCCATTTCTAGTCCACTGCATTTTATTCGCGTCCCTCCATCTCCTATTCCATACCTTTAGTGCTTCTTCTCTCAAACTCCTTTGGTTTCGTTGTTTGCACCACTCGTCTCCTCTCTTTCCATCATCTGCAAGTCGATGGTGATCATTTTTGCCAAGGTCGTTGCTACAGACTTATAGATCTGACAGATCCTCACCCTTGGTCACTTTAGGGAGCTGATCTTTGTGTTTGTTCATTCTTTAGGCCTCGGCCCAAAATTAGAAATATTAGAATCCAGATTTTTCCTTTGTTAGGAGCTAGGAGGTCTTAATTTCGTTAAGCTGCTGCTGCGATTTGGGCGCTTCCGGTAGCATCATGGATATGATCACAAAAAATTAGTTTCCCGTCCCAATATACGCCCAGGTGCTTTAGTGCTTTCGTAGGGCCAATATTGGTCACTTTGATTTTTCTCCTTGAAAACATTCGGTCTTTTCCGGTGCTACTTCGGATTTGTTCCTCTGGGCCATCACAACTGCAAAGTCTTCGTCCTCAAACGCCAACTTTTCCAACCTCCTTTCGAATTCAGATTCCCATCCACTCCATTCGATACTGAGTCCTGAAATAAATTCATTTTTCAAATTCGGAATCCCGCCGTGGAGAACATAGAAAAGCGGCGGACCCAATACCGAGCCCTGAAGTAACTTCATGCTACTACTCTATAGCTACCAACCACGCGACTAAGATTTGGCCTAAGTAACTTCTGCCTTGATTAAGTTCAAGTTGGTAGTGTTGATTGTATTTTTCACGTCAATGGTCATGAGGAGACAAAGTTCGCCGCGTTTTCCTCTTCTCTGCTTTGGCTATTTCCATCACTTTTCTCATTGCCTGAAGCGTGGACCTTTTCTCTCCAAACCCGAATTACTTATCTTCTTCATTTCTTCTTTGATTCTCACTTCAACCGTTTGCCAAAGGCATCCAGCGAGCATGTTGGTTCTGTACTTCAGAGGGTCCCATCATATTTGGTCCACTTCCCAAATCTCTGCAAGGACTCCACTTTCACCGTTTCGTTCATGGTTTTCTGTTTAAAGTCGTTGGCTTCAGACCGCCGCGCCGGCGCCATCTGACCTGACACCAACCGACCATGTTCTTTTGTCTAAAAATTAAAAAAAAAATCTGAAAGGGCCAAATTTTCATCAGCTGACGAAGTGTGGATCCCGCACTTGCAATGAAAATAATTTTTAGCCCACGGTGCCTGTTCTGAAATCAATTTCGAATATATTTTGATTCTACCTCCTGTAGGTATATTCAAGCAAACCATTTGTATCATTTTATTATCATCGTCAAAATGTATTTTTGTGACAGAAAAATGCCCATTATAGTAAATTTGTTGTTTTGTGCGAATAATTAATTAAAGTTAGCCATACATTTGACATATATTTTGCAATTCCCGAATAGAATACAAGAAAACAAATGACCTCGAGCATTTCCTGTTAGGCTTAATATATCTAGTTGAGGAATCGGCGTGTTCATCATTCACGTCTTAATGCTCTACTGCTTTGGACAAGTGTTTGTTTTTTGTATTCTTTGCAGAAAACTAAAGTTTACGTTCGGCTATTGATGTTTCTGGGGGGGGGTGTTCCTGCAAAAAAAGTCGTAGTTTAGCAGTTCTCCTTCTTGGCGCGAATGATTTGTAGCTTACGCGTCCGTCTGTTTTTCCGGCGAGGATTTTATAATGCTATTAATTTCGTAAGCTGGTTTTCGCGGCGGCGGCGGCGGGCGTTTCAATTGCGACGTTTCTGGCTCGATTCCTCACAAAGAATTTAAATTGCAGCTCTTGCAGCTTGCACAAAAAGGTTTTGTTGCAACGACGCGTGGAGAAGAATTTTCCGTCGAGGTATTCGCATTCGCAAACGAGGAAATCATTTTAAATAAATGACCTGAACAGAAGACAAATTACAGTATCAAAGAAATATGAAAATAAAAAAATTATAAGAATTTTATTATACTGATGTAGCTGTTATCACAGATCCCAACGATAATCTTCGTTTTCAAACCCCCCCCCCCCCCAAACTCACTACGTATTACAGACGTGAACACAACTGCACTGTCTCGTTGGTGGCAGACAATAAAGGAAGAGAGAGGGTCGGAAAACGAACGACTACACCCCTAACAAGCATGCACAAAGGGAAGCCTACTCGACCGCAACGACAACAGCGAAAAATGATTGTAACATTGCGAAGGGATGTTTGTTAAGTCCAAAATAGGGGAGTGTCTTTATTAAATAGATTAAAACAGTGAGAGGTTATGATAGATTATGTTGATGAATAAATTCGTAGACTGCACAAACAACTAATGATTTCCGTGTGAGCTTGCACTAATGTTTCGAAATCGAATTGAAACTTCTTTCCAACGCTTTCTTTTCAAACTTTTTAGCAATTTCATTAGAACTTTAAAGCACTTTAATCAAATAGCACGGCGGCGGCGGCGGCGGCGCCTGTAATGGATCACGAATTTTTCTGAAAAAGCTCGAGCTTTCGATACACAAATGGCGGCGAGGGGGGAAGGGCGACATACAGGGGGACAGTAATTCTATCTTTAATTAAACCGCCGAATATCACATTACATTGTCGACATCCGCTACTTAAACTGAGCAAATTTACATGATGGGATTAACCTACGCGTATCTGTCTAATCCTAATCTGCTAATGTGTGTTACCGCACACACACAACATTGCGGAGTGTATGAACAATATTGTAATGTGTGTGGAATTCGCTGAAATTATTGCGCAGGATGATATCCATTACTTTCAAGCCAGGTCGTAAAAAATTATTACGAAAGGCTGCCACCGCGTAACAGTCGCGGATGATGATGACAAACAAATTCATAATACGATGTGAAATGGGATGTTTTTTCAAAGCGAGGAGGCTGTTTTGAATATGAAAAATATTCCTGAAGACACCTTAGGATACAAATATTTGGTTTCGTTTTCTCTTTTTTTTTTGTAAATTCATTTACATGTACGTATGCGTGTACAGCCGCGAGCAATAAATTTTGGTCGTCATTGGTTGATCAAAGACTGATCTGTACTCAATTATTAAAAATAAAGAAACTGAATTTTCATAACCGAGAATGATATCTTAAAAATTAAACCTACTTTTGACACTTTACTGGTGTGCTACGTACGTTTTCAGGTGAAAGCAAGGTTAACACCGTGGCGAATGGCTTCGGTGTCGTCGGCCAGTTGCAGTGGGATGGGGTGGGAGTTATAAAAGCAAACGCAAAAATCACTTTTTTAATATTAGGTACCGCTGGAAAATCAAGAAAATGCGACTCATCCAAAATATTATACAATCTTTATTTTGCCTACTTCAATCAACAAAATTAGCACAGGTAAAAAAAAGTTCCACATCAAACACAAGAAAATGAGCCGTCGCGTCGGTTGGGCAAAAGCAAGATTCGATAACGCGCAAGAAACGTTTCGCTAAGCTACACTAAATTATAGCTATCAAAGTACCTGGAAGTGTGTGGGATACAATCCTATAAAAAAAAACAAATGAAAAGTAAACAAACGGCTCTAGGCCGGCAAGTTTAGTTCTAACGGAAAAATTAACTTTCGTAAAAATTCGAAATTCACCACGTCCCTCCCTCCAGTGCATAAATTCAGATCTGAATCAAAAATTTGTCAATCTAACAATCGATAAGCCCTTAAGCAAAGTTAACACTGGCGCAAATAGTCATTACGGGACTCGTATACACAATATTTACAACGGGCCTGCCCGATTACGCAGAATCGCTTCAATCTAATCCGCGAAGTCCGCGTGCGAATTCTTATTTAGGCAAATGGTAAATAAGACTGCCTAATAAATTAAAAACAATGAAAGAAAGATCCGTCAATACAAACACTCACACAACACGAAACTTGTGATCACCCCGGCACCTAATTCTAGGATAATTCGTTGTAGACTTGATTCGGGGTAACGGGTTGAAAAAGGCAAAAGGGAGAAAAGAAAAGGACCGAAGACCGAAGCAGATTTGAATGTTAAGGGTCACGATCGCGTGCACAGAGTGGCCGTAGCATTTCACAATCTACAGCAAACGAGAAGCGAAAACGCCTAGGCGCCACCTGGAATTATTTCGTAAACCATGAACTTACATAAACAATCGACGATCAGAGAATGTCAAAGCTGGAGCACAAAAGAATAGTATTTCAACCTTGGGAGGGGGGGTATATAAAAACATGACAAAATCAAAGACGAATCAAAAACAAAACGAAAAAAAATTTTAAAAAAAGACAAAGGGCGACCGTTATACTCGTCTACTTTAAGGAAACGAAACGAAATCTGAACTGAAGAGAAAGAAAAAACCAAATGACGATTCTTAGCATGACACTGTCGAAAAGAAACAAAAAACGATCTATTTTTGTTATTGTTTGTTTCTGTCTCGTTGTAGAAACTGGCGATTTCTCCAAATTGTAGATTCTGCAGATTTTTTCTTTCCTTTTCAAAAATACTGTAACGAGCGCCTGTGATGAATGAAAGTTTCCACGTCTGATTCATCGCTAAGTTTAGATGGTGACGCATATAACCGAGCACAGCGGAGTCGCCGCTAACATTACGCCTGGAGTGATAAAAAATTTTAAACAATGAAAGAAAGGTCCGTCAACACAAACACTCACACAACACGAACCGTGTGCTCACCCCAGCAGCTAATTCTAGAATAACTCGTTGTAGACTTGATTCGGGGTAACGGGTTGAAAAAGGCAGAAGGGAGAAAAGAAAAGGTCGAAGACCGAAGCAGCCCGGAGCATAGCTCGAAGATAATAGACGGAGCTAAATTCTTATTATACAGGGTATCTGTAAATAGGAAAATAATTTAGATCTGTAACAGGTAACAATGATTTATTTTGCTTTTCAAAATTAAAATTGACGTTTTGATTGACAGTAACGACCAAAATTTAATGCTCGCGACTGTATAACTGCAAGCAAAAATAATGTCATGATTAAAACGCGATAATACCCGTGCATAAGTAGTTTTCTTTCGACTATGGCATTAACTTTGGATGTGGTTGTGCATACACATGTATTAGTGTTGGTGATTGGAAAATATTTGGGTTTTAAATAAATGTAGTGCCTGCAACTTGAAATAGATGTATGCAATTATACTTCTGAGTATTAATCAAGAAGAAGTCAAATAATAATTTGATCTTGGAAAGTGAATTTTAAAAGTTACAATTAGTTGGGCGACATTAATCTGTTCGCCCCGTTCGGTTTGGCGCACTTTTGGCGTTAGCGGCGAGAATTTATCGATAATTTCGTAATAACTGAACCTCTAAAACGAATATCCCGAGTTCTCCGAGTCAAAAACAAAAGTTTCTTTTTATACTCCGCCGGCCCGAAGTTCCCCTGCTTTAAACTTCCCCGAAGTGAATTAGAATTTTAATCAAATATAACGTGGAACCGGGGATAATATCGCTAATGGACTTGTTTGGTTTCGCCCTTTCAATCGGAAAAACTCGCATAGTTTTGTTTAAGTTTGTACTTACAGGGAGTCTGTTGATTTTGTTAATATAAATTGTTTGATCGATCGATCATCAGGAGAAGTAGTAAGAAAGTATATCTGTGTATCAATTGACTACATAAAAAATTATCCAGATTTTATAAATAAATTAATTTTAATTACTTTGGCCTATTCACAGGAGGGTAGGTTTTAGTATTCAAATAATTCAGGCTGGTCGTGCCTGTTGCTGAATTACGCATTGTTTATTTAACAAAACAGATTAATATAACGAGCTGAAATTATGCAATTCAACTGCTGTTGAATTTATACGAACAAGCTAATTTTGTACAAATTGATATTACGTAATATTTGCCTCCGCAATAGATTTATCAAATGCAGCACAGATGCAGCAGATTTAACCGACGTATAAATAGGCCCATCTCTAAATTACAATGACCTTTACCATAAATATTTTATTTATTTATTTCAATTTCCTGCATTTTATTTCTGGCTACAATCGGAGTTACTTTTTAATGTTTACAACGCGCGAAAATGCTGTCGCAAAATCCAAGTATGTCCATATTTTGCATGTTTATTGCCGAAACATAGCCGTGATGAATGCGTGGAATGATAAAAATGCCGTGATAAGTTTATGGTCGCTTTTACAGGGCAGTATCAGAAGAAATAAATCAAACCCCGCCGCAATTGCTAAGCTGCAATGAAATTGCGTTATTGCTCTCAAATGATATCTGCAAATGTATTTGCTGCAATCCATCAAATTCTCGGACGGTTTCATTTTTACACTTGCACGTACCAGCGACCTCTTGTTCTACGAGGTAAAATGAGCGAGAATTAGTTTTTTTTACAAAAAAAATGATATTACTCCTACATCCAAATATTATCGCAATTGGTTCCAATCACGGTACAGAAATAACAGGTAATTCGGAAAGGCCACACAACTGTGAGAAATATTTTAATGTTAAACTCAAGGTGAAGGAATCAACACCGTTCTCTCTCGCGCTTTGATCTTTTGCCTCTTTGTATTTAGCTATTGCGCTCGCACTTTGATCTTACGCTTTGTTGCACATACCAACACGCAGTCGAGTGCTCTGGTTACATCACCTGTTACATTTTCCACCGTGATTTCAACGCTATGAGAATTTTGAAGCTTATTAGTTATAAAAAAATTGCTTATAATTTAAAAGAGTTTCGGCCTATAAATTTAGATGCTGCGTCGATTTCCTCATCGTGGACATTTAGCTTTTTTTTTGCAAAGAATATTTTGGTGGGAACTCAGAATCAGCAGCAGCCCCCAAAAGGAAAAACAGGAACATCAGCGGCAACAGCCCAGAAGAAGTATTCTGGAAGAACAAAACACAAAAATAATGTTGATTTGTAAAAGTTAAGAGGCAAACAGAAAATGCGCACTCACTTGAAGAAAAAAAAAAAACTTGATATTAAAGAGAAACAAAATCAAAAACAAAGAAGAAAAAACAAAAGACGATCGTTACGTAAACAAACGACGTCGATTAGAGAATGAATGGACAAGCAAAGAAGCAAAAACATTTCAATTCCAGGGGGGAAAACATTTAGGAAGCGAAAGTATGACAATATCCAAGAACAAAAAAAAAAACGAAAAACAGCAGAAGACAATCGTCACACACCCAACTTTAAGGAAACGAAAACGAAATTGGAAAGCGAAAATTCCACGCCAAAATGAAAAAAAAATTAGAACAAATGACGATCGCCAAATAAACTAACACTGACAATTAGAAAACAAAAACGATTAGCAAGAAATTATTTCGGTTACGGAAACAAAAAAACGAAACAAAAACGACTGTCACATAAATAATGTTGTTAATTTGTTGAAGACAGGAAGCAAAGAAAAACAAAGAGAAATGCATATTCACCACAAGGGAAAAAAACTTGCCATCAAAGAGAAACGAAAATAAAAACAAATACAAAAGGCGATCGTTACATAAACAAACGACGATCAGAGAATCACAAAGCAGGAGCACAAAAGAATAGTATTTCGCCCTTAGGGGGGAGATCGAAGACGAATCAACAACAAAAGCTAAAAGTAATTTTAAAAAAGACAAAAGACGACCGTTACGCTAGTCTACTTTAAGGAAAACAAAACTACCTAGTAAATTAAAAACAATGAAAGAAAGATCTGTCAACACAAACACTCAACACACAACACGAAACGTGTAGTCACTCTGTCAGGTAATTCCAGAATAATTCGTTATAGACTTGATTCGGGGTAACGGGTTGAAAAAGGCAAAAGGGAGAAAAGAAAAGGACCGAAGACCGAACTAGATTTGAATGTCAAGGGTCACGATCGTGTCGACAAGGCGGAATAGCATTTCACAATCCGTCGCAAACGAGAAGCGAAAACGCCTTGGCGCCACCTGGAATTATTTCGTAAACCATGAACTTGCATAAACAATCGACGATCAGAGAACGTCAAAGCAGGAGCACAAAAGAATAGTATTTCGACCTATGTAGGGGAGGGGGGTATTTAAAAATAAGACAAAATCAAAGACGAATCAAAAACAAAACAAAAAATAAATTTAAAAAGGCAAAGGACGACCGTTACACTAGTCTACTTTAGGGAAACGAAACGAAAACTGAATTGAAGAGAAAGAAAAAACAAATGACGATTCTCAGCATGACACTGCCGAAAAGAAACAAAAAACGATCTATTCTTATTATCGTTTCTTTCTCTCTCGTTTGTAGAAACTGGCGAATTGTAGATTCTGCAGACTTTTTTCCTTCCTTTTCAAAAATACTGTAACGAGCGTCTGTGATGAATGAAAATTTCCATATCTGATTCATCGCTAAGTTTAGGTGATGACTCATATAAACGAGCACAGCGGAGTCGCCGCCAACCTCATGCCCGGAATGATAAAGCTTGCCCCAAATACTTGGATAGAACTGATCGAAACCAATGTGCTTCTTTTCCTTTGCTTTTTCTTTTAGATCTAGTGTCCTCTTCTTTGTTAAGTTTCCAAATTGAGTTTCCCCTTCGTTAAAAATCTCTTTCATCTTCCGGGATGACGTTTCACGTCCTAAAGAGCAATTCCAAATCTTTAAAAAAACCCTGAACGTTGGAAAAACCATTTTCAAAAGGTCTTAGACCAAAAAAGTGATTTTGTTAGGGGATGAAGGTGATTAGTAATTTGGTAAAAAGGGTACGTCTTTAATTTCCCATTAAGTTTCTTAAGGTCCTCTTTTCCTTTTCTCTTTCCTTTAGATCTAGTTTCCTCTTCATTATTGTTTCCAATTTGAAACCACGTTCAAATCTCCTGCATCTTCCAGGATGACATAATTATGTTTAATAATTTTTTGGGGCGAAGATGGTTAGTAATTTGGTGTAAATTTTGGCGTGTCTTCAACGTTTGCAATTTTTCCATTCACCAATCGAAATCGAAACCAACGGTCTCTTTTTCTCTTTTTTATTCTAATTAAACCGAAGAAAACGAGGATAGACACAATTCTCTCCATCAAATAAGAAGATTGAAGGCCAAGAGAATGAAGAAAAGACAGTCTGATGTTTTACTCTATATCTTCTTCTTCTTATTCTTCTACTTTTTCTTCTTCTTGATTGGCATTTTATAATTTCAATTTTTTGTGAAGAGGATTTGATTATTTTTTTCTGTAAATGTTGAGTAGGAAAGAAAATTTGGAAACAAAGAAGAAGTTGGCGTGGAAAATAGTTTTAAAGGCGACCTCCAATGGCAACTGATTAACTGAATACCAAGAAGTTGATTTTCTTTTATTTCTTCTCATTCTGGCGGCTGACGCCGATCGAATTTTTTTCTTTCAAAAATTTCGAATGTTTTGGCCAACTCAAACAGATTTTGCGTACGTGAAACAGGCGCAATATCAAAACGTAAAGAAAGGTGAAGATCTTTAAAAGAATTTTCAAAGAGACAAAGGAACAACTGATTAATCGAATGAGGTCAAGAAAAGGTCAAGGTGTCGAGGTTATTTACCGCCAAACTGACAAACTCAGCTCACTTAACTAAATAATTTTTTTTTTTTAATTTTTTTTCTTCTGGAAGGCAATTGGAAATAGATTTGTGTTTTTGCTCCACTCCAAAAGAAATCCCAATTTAAATCGAATGGAGGGAAAAGAGATGATTAGGAGATGGTTTTAGGAACAGCTATGAAGCGCACGAAGGCACGATTGTTAGACTTACTAAGTGATTTTCAGGCAACTAGAATGAAGACTTCTTCTACTTTCTTCTTCTCGTTGGCACTTACTTGATTTCCATTTTTCTTTTGGTTGAGAAAATGTCGTTCACTGTTCAACCCTCAAAGGATTTTGATTTATTTAGAGTGGACGAAAAGCAAAACCTCAAATTAAGGAAGAACGAAAGATCAATTTTGAAGGTAATCTTCAGGAATAAACGATTAAATGAAAAGACACCAACACGCTAGTTGACTATTCCTTAAGAAATAGAAGATGACTTCGAAGAGAAGAAGAAGAAGACTACTTTTAGCGTCTTCAAACAGGGCGACCTTACCCAATTAATGCCCTTCATACCAATTAACAACCGCCAATGATACAACGATATTAGTCATATATATTTTTTACAATTACTTATCTCTCGGTAAACAATTTCGATAATGGAATCCCTTAAAACAGATAAATCTTCGTCTGCTTTCATTTAAAGGTAGCGAGCTGAGGAAAATTTTGTCGCCGCCGGCACTTATTCGGGCATGAGGGAGGTGTGTTGGGGGGGTTATCTCGGTAATAAGCTGCAAAATGATTAATAACTCGCCCTGCTTTATAATATGTTGAATACGTTACGTGCGTTGCCAGCTGAGTTTGAAATTTATGAGACGATAACAATTCAATGTATTACTGAAACAATAAATAAATGCGACTAAGATTTATCGCCGCACCGTTCCCTGTTTAGGAGGGCTCTGTCACTTAAACAGCTCGTTACAGTGGGAAATTTATTGGTTCGGCATCTCTCGGAGAATGGCGTTTTACGTGACAACTCCATGCACACAGAACAGTTTTTCCGAGGCACAATTAAGATACTTGATACTTTTCAGAACGCCCCAGAGGCTGTTCCTCTTTATTTTTCTTTACGGAATCTAGTTATAAACGTAACAGGAATTGATTTCCGAAATGGTCCTTGATGTGCAAATGAGCTTCTTTGAACACATCCGCGTTTTCCTGTTAAGCAAAATATTTTTTGGTGGGATTAAATGTACGAGAGCATAGGGGTAGATCGCTTGGAGATACATAGTTCATTTAATTTTCAAAGATGCGGCAAAGCGATAACTAATTGGGGTTTTATTATCTTTGCAGAATTGCCGGAAAGCCCGCCAACAATTAGCGTGGGGCATGAACCGTTAGACTACGGCCATACATTACAGGCGAACTGTTCCTCTCCGCCATCGAAACCGCAAGCACTTCTGAGAATAACTTTAAATAACCAGACGGTAAACCCCCCGGCCCAATCGGTTGAAATACATTTCCGACCACGTCTCTCGTCTCTTCTTTCCTTTCAGATCTCCAGGACGGACCCGACGTCCCTGAAAAAACCTTCCGAGCCTGCTTGGAGCGATTTAACGGTCACCCTGACGCTGGCGGAGTTCCACTTTAAGGAAGGACGATTAATTCTGGGTTGTGTGGCGCAGGTGGCGCATTACACGAAGAAAGCTGAGTTAGAACTGGTCAGCGCACGACATCCCGTCCCCGAGAGAGGTTTGTATTTATCAATGTTGCGGTCTGACAGTCTACATTTATTTATTTGATAGTGTAAAACGTTAACGGTGAGTTGTATAATACAAGCCGGGGGCCATTAATCGTGCGAAATTACGGAAGCGTTTGTTTTCATTTTCTGCAATGATTCCGACGGACCATTGAATAGATTTAAAGCTTTTGAATTGAATTTGTGGTGCCAAATCCTAACCGGAATTATACGGGAATTTGGGCAACTTACGCTAGAAAATTAGGAACTGGGAAGTGATGAATCCAAAAAAAAAAAATTTTTACCCCACAAATTCATCTACACTTCAATCCCATTATACTGAATTTTAGGAATCCATAAAGCCCAAGTTAGGTTTATAAGAGGGAAAGCAATCAGATCTATTCGGTACTCTGGAAGGATTGCTTAAACGGAAGATTGTTCAAATCCAACCAAAAAGAAAAAAGTGAAATCCATAAAGGGGCAAGGTTAGAAGAATCTGCAACTTGAATGTCACAGAATGAAGTGAAAAAGCAATATCCAATGAACGAAATTGGTTTTGAAAATTCATCTAGAAACGAAACCAGATGAACGAACTCCTTGAGGAGGAGACTGCAATTAAGTCAAGGTGTCGTAAAGAAAGACAGCTTCGCCTTATAGAAGTCTTCCGATCAGACTCGCTTTTTAATTTAGTATACTTCCAAATGAGGGAGAGTAGACCATAAGGAGGAAGCCCAGAAGGAAGGAAATCAATAGATCTGGAGGTCTAATCCAATAAGAGACGGAGGAAAGCTAAAAATGCAATTTGCCCTTCATTATTAGATCTCCTTAAACGAAATAAGAAAGAAACATGCAGATGAACGGATCTTGTACAAAAATATTTAATGAGAATGGTTTTGGAAAGTCATTTGGAGAACGGACCAGACGAAAGAAGTCTTTGAGATGGAGGTGTTGTAAATAAAGACACCTAAGCCTTCCAAAACAAAAGTCTTCCGATCAGACTCACTCTTTTCGTCAGCGTATTTCCAAATTGGGGAAAGTCATCTGGAGAATGGACCAGAAGGAAGAAGCACCCCCGACGAAGTCAATAGATCGGGAGTCCAATCCAATAAGAGAAGAAGGAAAGCTAAAGATGTAGTTTCCTCTTCATTATTATGTCATCTTAAACGAAATAAGAGATGAATGAAGTATGTATAAAAATAATGAACGAGTTTGGTTTTGAAAGGTCATCTGGAGTACAAACTAGATGAATGAAGTTCTTGGGGAGGAGATCGCGCTAGGTCAAGGTGTAAATATCCAATTTGAAGAAAGAATGGACCAGAAGGACGATGTCCCCGTAGGAAATAAATAGATCTGGAGGAAGGAGGGAAGAAGTAAAGCTGAAGATGTAGTTTCCTCTTCATTATTATTATGTCTCATTAAACGAAGTAAGAAAGAAACATCCAGATGAATGGATTGGATTATGAAAACAATGAATGAGAATGCTTTTGAAGAAACATCTAAAGAACGTAGCAGTTGGAAGAAGTCTTTGAGGAGAAGATTGCAATAGGCTAAGGCGTTGTAAAGAAGTACATCTACACCTTCTTAAAGTCTTTTGATTGAACGTATGTTTCCCAATTGAGAAAAGGCATCTGGAGAATGAACCAGAAGACAGAAGTCACTGGAGGAAGTAAATAAAAGATCTGGAGGTCTAATCCAACAATCCAAATTGAGGTCAGGATGACATTGTCATGTCCAGGAAAGCAATTTCAAGTCTTTTGTAACCTTGGATGTTAGAAACACATTTCCCAATTGCATTTAAGTAAACTATGATGTCATTATCAATTTTAGTTCACCAATCAAAACAAAAAGCAATAGAACCACATCTGGTTAAGTGTTTGTTATTTGGTAAGAAAGTGGTAAAATGGAAATTCTCAAAAGCAGTCCTATTTGGAGCCTCGTCATCAGAAAATATTTAACCCTACTTTCTTAGTCTTAAACCAACGTCATTATAACATGACTAAACGTCAAATAAAATTTGTTTTCTTCACGTAAGAAGCGTTTTTTTTTTATGAAAGATGAATTTAAGCAAATTGGTTTGGAATAATTTTCTTTTTTTTTGTAACGCTGTACATGAATTCTTTTTTACGACTTATATGGCCCTCTTTTACGACATTTTGGTACATCTATACGTAGTTTGTTGTCTGTTTGACTAATTAATCTATAAAATATAAATCTGTTTCAAACTAATTTAAATGTACAAACTAAATTCGAATGTTCTTCTTTTCAGTGAGCGCAGTAGACTCTGCGAGTTCTCTCCCAACTTGCGCCGTAATTCAGATAATTACGTTGAACTGGTTGTTTTTAATTAATAGTTAAGATTAACTTAGAAGCTTCGGGGCAATTAGCACGTTTTACAGGATCATTTGGAACCCCGGAATTTATCGTTCCTTTAAAATGTTGCAAACCCGTTCGGAAATTACAATAAGTTTTTTTTTCTTCTTTGGGGCGGTGTAAAATACGTTCTCTTGTGTTCCGTCAGGGGGAAGCATATTTCTCGAGTCCTGGGCTTTTTGTCCTGTGTTGTTTAGAGCTTGCGGTTTTTACAGATTTCTTGCTCTATCTGTTCGTGTCAACAAACTGATTACGTTGTTCGAAAATTACGTCGTCGCCGCCTCCACCCGCCGCCCGCCTCGGAAAGCCCTTCGTGTGGCCTGATAATCATTTTCAATTACAGCGGCGTCCATGCGTCAAAGGCGGAAAGATAATAACGCGTTCGAATGGTTACACCCGGGCGCTAAGCTTTATGTAAATACCCAATTTGTTACTTAGAATTATTAATGGTTATCATCTTAATTAATTGGTATAAACAGAATCCCAATTGCCACGCATAGGACATTCATATTGATCGGCTTATTGTCACGCTGTATTAATTTATAACTTAAAGCTAGATTATGAAATTTCACAAAACGTTTTCAATTCCTCTTATAAATTTTTTAATTAAATAAAATAAAATTTATATAATTAGTAAAAACAGTCACTTTAATAACTTTTATAATTTTTTAACATCTTGCAAGAGTATTTGAATACATAGCAATTCTGGGCAACACAACACTTCATTTTACTTCATTTTAAGTTCTCACACATTCACAGTTTGTATACTTCATAAAACTATCGTCTGATTTTAAACTGAGCATACAGAGTGAGTCATAACAAGTGGAACAAGAACAGAGTTACTGCGTCTACAAAACTTATACACTATACATACTATGGTGCTCCTTGAACTGTTGAACTAAAAGAAGCAAGAATTTTAGGAAGAAAAGTGTCCTGGATTGTATCTGTGTCTCTTTTAACCATACTTGCACGTTTCATTAATTAACTCTGCCTACGTCATCAAAAATAAGAGAAGAACGCATAAAACCTCCACACCTGATTCATATCTTCGAGCTATCTACTATCTCCTCTTTCTTCAGAATATCACATTCCTTGAGGCTTCCTTGCATTTCGTATTCAAATTTGCATCACTCATCCCTTCTGCGAGTTCCAGTTCACTATGTCGTCGAAATTTTTCTCAGATCTTCATATTTTGATACTTTCCCAATGTTTGGTGAGCTTTCAACCATCTAAATATTATGTTTTCCTTTCGCCTTGTCATCATTTTGGTGTTACATCCTTCATAAACATGTTCGTTTAGGAAGTTTTGTTTCCACCAAACATCTTCTAAAAATTCCAGCCCAAATCAAATCTCATCCCTTGAAGCTTCTTTGCATTCCACTTGAGGATTAGCATTTACTTATTCCTTTTGTAAGTTCCAGTTCGGACTGTCGTCTTTGAAGCGAAATTTTTCTCAGATCTTCACATTTTGATACTTCCCCAAGGGTTGGTGAACCAAATCACATCCCTTCCTCTTGGGAATTAGCATTTACTTGTCCCGTCTGTAAGTTCCAGTTCAGTCGGTTGAGTTTAAAACAAAATTTTTTTCGGTTCTTCACATTTTGATACTTCCTCAAGGCTTGGTAAACTAAATCACATCTCTTCCCCTTGGGAATTAGCATTTACTTATCCCTTCTGTAAGTTCCAGTTCAATCTGTCGACTTTAAAGCGAAATTTTTCTCAGATCTTCACATTTTGATACTTCCTCAAGGATTGGTGAACTAAATCACATCCCTTCCCCTTGGGAATTAGCATTTACTTATCCCTTCTGTAAGTTCCAGTTCAGTCTGTCGACTTTAAAGCGAAATTTTGCTCAGATCTTCACATTTCATACTTCCTCAATGGTTGGTGAGCTTTCAACCATCTAAATGTCTTTCTTCCGCGCCGCCGTCATTTTAATGCTACGTCCTGCATAAACATGATCGTTTAGAAACTTTCGTTTCCCCCAAACATCTTCTAAAAATTCCAGCCCAAACCAAATCACTTCCCTTGAAGCTTCCTTGGATTCCGCATGAGAATTAGCATTTTCCTATCCCTTCGGTAAGTTTCAGTTCACTCTGTCGATTTTAAAGCGGAATTTTCCTCAGATCTTTACATCTGATACATCTTCAAGGGTAATTGGTGAGCTTTCAGCCACCTAAATACCATCTCTTTCTTTCGGGCCATTCATTTTGTTGCTACGTCCTTCATTCACATTCACATGCTCATATGCTCATTTAAAAGTTTAATTTCCTCCAAATGTGCCCTGGAAAAAGTTCGTTCCAGCACAAACCTTAATGCCAAATCTGAAATTATTTCTGGGGTTCACTGTCCCTTTTTTCCTCCTCATGGCAACTGAACGAGGATGATGCCGGTATCTATGAAATTTCGTTTTTAATAACATCCAATGACGTTCATCATAATCTCGTCTCAACGGGGATCGTTTCGTGGAGGAAGCTTTCCTCTCCAACTGATCACCAAAATCAATGCTTGCCAACTTCAACGATAACAATTATTTCGGAGACACGTTCACGTTGTTTGTATTTGCATGAAAATTTCCGGAAAGATGAAGGAGGAAGCAATTTCTACAGATGCGAGAAAGCAAGAAGAAAAGCAGCACATGAAGAAATAATTAGGTCAACAGAAATGAGCCGTTGGTAATAAATATACATATATCAGTAACTAATTTGGAGCGATTTGAAACGCCGAGTTTAAGGAGAAAAGGTAGGGCAATGTCCACAGATAGAAAAGTGAGGGAAGGAAAGACGGAGACAACCAAAAAGAAAGCAGGCGCTTAAAAAAGAATAATTGGAGCGGACGATTGGAAAGAAAGAGCTTTGGATAATAGGCCAACATGAGAAGAAATAATTTTTCTGCATAATAACCCTTGGAAAAAAGAGAGGAGGAAATAAGAAAAGAAGTAGAGAGAATTGGCATAATAATCCTTGGGAAAAGGAGAGAAGGAAAAGAGGATACGTCCAAAAAGAAGCAGACGCTTAAAAAGAATAATGGGAATGGACAGCTGGAGAGAAGGAGCTTTGAGTAATAGACCAAAATGAGAAGAAGTATTTTTTTTGTGCATAATAATCTTTAGGCAAAGAAGGGTAGGAGAGAAAAAAAGAAGTAGAGGCAATTAGGAGTGACATAGAGAGAATTGGCATGCACGCCTGGAGAGAGAGCCCGAAATGATGATGCAAAACAAAACAAAATTGTGCATAATAACCCTTGGGAAAAGGGAAGAAGGACGTCCAAAAAGAAGCAGAAGCAATTATAAGTGGCTTAGCGAGAAATGGAGTAAACGACTGGAAAGAGGAAGTTTGGCTAGACAAGAATGAGAAAAAACAATTGTTTGTACATAATAACCATTGGGAAAAGAAGGGAAGGAAAGAAGGAGACATCCAGGAATAAGTAAAGGCAATAGGAGTGGCTTAGAGAGAATTTAAGTGCAGGAAGGAGGAGTGGCTCAGAGAGAATTTAATTGCACGACTGGAGAGATAGAGTTTTCGATAGGCCAAAATAAGAATAATGGTTTTTAATATAATAACCCTTAAGAAGAGAAGGGAAGGAAAGAAGAAGACGGTAAAAAAATTGGGAGTGACTTAGAGAGAATTACGAGCAGAGAAAAAGCTTTCCATGGACCAAAATGAGAAGAAACGTTTTCTTTTTGTGTGCAATAATCCCCAGACAAAGAAGGCAGTGAAAAATGGCGTCGTCCAAAAAGAACTAGGAGTGGCTTAGAGATAATTACGACTGGAGAAAGAGCTTTCATTGGACCAAAACCAGAAGAGACGATTTTTTTTTTGTGAACAATAACCCTTGTCCAAAAACAAATACAGGCGATTAGGAGTGGCTTAGGGAGAATTGGAGCGCACGATTGGAAAGAAAGAGCTTTAGACACACCAAATTTTTTTTTTTTTTGGTGTTTAATAATCCTTAGGAAAAGGAGGGAAGGAAAAAAAGAAGAATACTTCCAAAAAAGTGAGAAGTTATTTAAGCCCTGGTTTTCTAGGATAGTGGTACCGTAAAGTAGCAGCTGGCCACCGTCACGTAAGAAAACGTAACAGTATTTTTTTTTTAAACGAAAATCCAGTTTAATATCTGAACGTGATCGAACACGTGTGCAATAGCGTCTCTCTTTTAGAACCCACACCTGTAATCATGTGTTCGTGAGCTCGTTGACCTTTGACTCCAAATTGTCGCCAATTATTATTTCAAAAAAAAAAATAATACTCCTAATAAATGACCATGAATTTTTTGCAAAAGTAAATTCTAAATTCCTAAACTTCCCAATTAAAAAAAAGATGTGTACTTAGGGGTAGTAATTTCTGATTTTTTTTGTTCGATGGCATCTCCCCCACTTGTTAACGAGGCTTGTTCCAATCGTGGTGACTCACCCTGTACATTAGATTTACCGCAAGTACGATTATGGTCATGCTTTTAAGTAATGTGTTTTTTCTAAAAAAGAAAAAAGAAAATTGCCTCGCGATCTAAAAGGTAAACAAGCACGTGTTGAATACTGTTTCATAATTGTGTTGCTCGCTTGCTTGTCAGTTTACCTGTCTGTCATAGTTGCATTAGGAGGGGGGAGACAATACTAAAAGGCAGATGTGGGCATGGTAGGGGAATATGATGGGGCACATTCCCTTTCATCGCGATGTGAATTGCACACTAACCACAACAGCCAATGAGGGGGTACATCCCCTTTCTCGGCGATATTAGCTGCGCGCTAATCACAAACAACAGCCAATGACAAGCGTAACTTTTTTCATAACTTCTATAAGATCACTTTTGTTTGTTACTAGATTCATTCTTATCGTCGGATAGTAGATATACTAAGACCCACGTTTGCTAAAAAGCATGACTGTATAGTATAGTACTATCTGCCCACGTGTGAGCTAGAAATCGACTTGGAAACTTGTTCAAGTATAATTATCAATTGTTTTTAGAGAAGATCCTGAACTATTTCGTTTTTTTTTCATGTTGTGGCCTTTATGTTTCTGTTCGTCTTCAAAAAAAAAAAAAATGCTTTGATTCCTTCTTTTATTATACCTCTGTTTAATATAGCGCAAACAGCTACAAGGTGTCATACAAATGATGTTCTGTATATACATACATGTAATGCGAAGTGTGATCACGACTGATCAATTAAGGAATCAATTCTATAACTATAGAATTAATTCATACATGTAATTTTATAAATCGATCCAGAATGTAATTTGATGCTATTTTGTTTAGGCCTGTAGCACCCGTTTGTTTATAAATGGCGCGTGTGTGTTGGAAAGTATCGTTTTGCGAATTCATCATAACTAGGGAAAGGAATTCGGGCCACTTGTTCCACGAACAATACGAAAATTTAGTTATTAGCCTCGTCTATAATAATCTCTTCCCTTCCCCTCCTACTCAATAACAATTCGATGCATCGGAGCCGCGGAAAGGTGGCGTAAAAATAAAAAACGTTGAACACTAAGTGGCCTGAATTCTTTTCCCTGTTCATAACGTATATGTTCGCTTGTTACGATTTTAATTAGATCACTATTGCAAAAAAAAAAAAACATATATATTAGCGAAGAATATTTGACGTTATTGTTTTGTTGGAGAGAAGTGTTAACTGTGATAATATCAAATAAAAATCGTATGTAGAAAACCCAATTGGCGTTTTATTTCGAAGCCAAGTCATTCGGCGGCGAATTCGCCGCTCCTCTCCTTGTTTCGAATCCCTTTGCAATATGCCCTTTTTTTGATATGAACTAGTGATAGGTCTCCCTAGAGTCGAAGACACGCCGAGGAGGACCGTTGGTTGTACCCACCCCGATGGCGCTTCAATATTGGCAGATTGAGTTTTAAGTTTCTCTTCGGCGGCGAAACGATCGCCTGTACTTTGGGATTAAGCGTTATTATTAGTTTCTTCTACTTTGTCGCAGCAAAGTTTTTGGGGGGGTGGGGTTTGGAAGAATCGATGCGGATGAAAAATTAACATCAGCCACACTGTGTGGCGCACGTGATAATAAAATAATTACATTAAGCCAATGCCCCCCCGGCTAACGCCGTTGAGACAGAACACTCCCTAATTAAGAGGAGTGATAACAGCAATTATAATATAAAATGTGTCAAGGGATGTAATTAGGATGGCGTACTCGCACAAGGGTGTGGTGACGCAGTTTATTATTTTCCACGTACGAAGTCAGTGTGTGGCCGAACGAAACATGCACGAGGGGGGGAAGAATTGCATGGGGAAAACTCCATCCAACATGCAATGTGTACACGGTTTTATAAATTATGCATCGCTGGGAAAAGTCAATATTATGTTTCATTTAAATGAGACATAAATTTATTAACGGACACAGCTCCAAGACGAATGCCAAGTCTGCTCACTCGAATAAGATGAAACACTCACTATTAGACAGGTAAGTGCATTCTTTACAAATTTTTCTTAACAAAGCAAAAGCAAATTGCATGATATTTTATACGTCAGATCAATTAAGGCTGGCTCATCACCAACAATTCACGGTCAACCACGAGGAGAAATTTAAAAGAAAGGCACGTTATTTATCAGCAAGGCGGACTCTTAAATTACAATATTTATTTATTTAATTTGTGCTTCGTATTTTTATTTAATTTTTTCATTCCAAAACATCTTTACTTTCAAACTACCTATTATGAATCAGCCTGTATTAAAATGAACCCCTGAAAGTATCATATTTTGCCAAGATAATAAACATTAAATTCTTCTGAAATCTTGTTATGAATAATGATGAGTTATAGTTTTTACTGTTATAATTAATTTTATAATTATTATGATACTTGGATGACAATGTTAAAATTTTTTTAATTTCTGAATTTGGCGTCGTCTGCATTTTCAGATTTATTTGATCTTCAATTAATCTTGTAACCCACGTGACGTATTTGTTAATAATACAAAAACTTGGGCTAATAGAGTACGCCCCCAAACAGTGTTAGTCTAGGGCCCTCAGAGTTAAAGGTCCACCTCTGAATGTGAATGTGTCGCAGCTTAAAAACCTGTTGGTATTGCAGCTTTTTATAGGTTTTATAATTGCTTATAGGCTTTTACGACATCGTTTCTCTTATCGGTCATATTTTTTTTTTATATTTTCCTCTTGATAGGGTGCAGCAGCCATTGTTTTAAAGCACATATAGAATAAACCAATTATTATTAT
Source organism: Prosopocoilus inquinatus (assembly GCA_036172665.1). Classification (NCBI taxonomy): domain Eukaryota; kingdom Metazoa; phylum Arthropoda; class Insecta; order Coleoptera; family Lucanidae; genus Prosopocoilus; species Prosopocoilus inquinatus. Next base: position 5,642,599 of record CM069871.1, on the reverse strand, counting down.
TTTGCATAAAAACTTATAAATTGTTGTACATAATAAATTATTTATTAAATTTAATTATCTACAAATCAATAACAAGGTAATTAAAATAAAAATAATAACAAGAACGTGACGCGTAAAGTTTTTAAAAGTATGGAAACAACTTTAACGATGAATTTTGATTTGCATGAAAAACTAAGTCGTCGATGCCCCCCCCCCCCCCCCCCCCCCAACCCCGTGACAATTTCAGTATTTTACGTTGTACTGAATTAGGTGGGTATACTTAAGAAGATATTTTGTGGTCTTAATAAAATGAAACTCCACTATTGGTAACTGTTATCCACAGAAATAGTTTTTTAGAATGTGCAGTGGCGGCCTTAGGGGCGGGCTTTTAATTCGATTTGACTAAGTATTATAGAATTTTTACTTTCATCTTATCTTCATCAGCAATCGTCTTTTATTTTGATTTAATTTAATTTATTTATATTAATTTATCTTTCATTTGATGAACATTTTATTTTTTAATTAACAAATGATCGTGTTTTGCTTCTTTTTTTACTCAATCTGAGTTTATTATCTGTTTTGATGCATTCGATCGCTCACCATTTTGTTTCCTCTTTTATGCGACTTAATTTTGTTTTTTAAATATTTTTTTCCTTTAACACATAATTATTTTTTGTTGTAGTCTTTCATCTTTTTTTTGTTTTTTCCTCTTGAACCTTTAGGAGTCGGTTTGAGATCGATGAATCTCTATGGTCTCTTAAGAGTCAGTGTTATGACAAGATTTACAAATTGTTTTAAATAAATTTGAATCTGCTCGAATCAAAGAAAAGAAAACGATCATATCAAAATAAACACACTCCTAAAAGAAAACAGTCTAATCGAATAAAACAAAAAACGATCGTCGACTTTGTCGGCGGTATGTTGAAAACGAAAATTATGCAAAACTAAATTTCAAGTCAAATGGATATAAAAAGGGACGAATTTTATCACAATCAAAAATTTAATGCGTGAATATGAAAGTAAAAAAGACGGTCAATTGATAATTAAAAAATAAAGTAAGGTTAAATCGAATAGGAGGAAAAAATAAAAGATGATCAATTTATTGATCAGTAAACAATAAAACCTTGTCAAATAAAATTAAACCGGAGGAAAAAAAACACAAAACAAGATGATCAATCCCTACTTAAAAACTAAAAACAAAAGAAATGAAATCGATTAAAAGAAGAAGAAAAAAACAGAAGTCGATGAATTGATTTTGTTAAAAATTAAATTAAAAAAATTAAGTCAAACGGGGAATAAAAAATAAAAGATGGCGGTAGTGTTATGACCAAAATAAAAATATTATCAAACTAATAACTGATTTAAAAATTGATTTTGAATTTTATCGTAAGCCAAAAATTAATCTGTAAAAATTAAATAAAAAAGCGCTACCAATCAAAATCAATCAAAAGAGAAAACAAATCGACGGGATTTAAAAGTGTCTAAAACAAAGTCAGATTAAATAAAAGAAAAAAGAACAAAAGGCCATCAGCTGATCATTATTAAAAAATAAAAGCATGTTAAATAAAATCAAACAGAAGAAAAACAAAAACAAATAATAATAAATTGATTGGACTGATTGCCATATTAATGGCGTTATCTGTCAGTATTTTCTCGACAAGTGAAGGGATGTCTGATGACCAGTAAACGGCAACGTTCAATCGTTCAATGTTGCCTTTTGAATTGTAATTGTAACGACTAGTCAGATGGACGGTTGTGTTTATCGAAATGCAACAATTTCCATGAACCCAACCGTTTTCGAGTAATTGAGAATTAAGTGTTAGCGACATCTATTATTAATACCTTATAATATTGCTTATTCGAGGAAAAATATAATTAATTTATTTATTTCTCAAGACATGTCAAAGACAGAATTCGATTCTAATCAGTGGCGGCTCGTCGGGGTGAGCAAGGTGGGCGGCGTCCACCCTGTCTTACTGAGGTTGTATTGAATTCTGCGACGTTATTTAAATCAAAACAAATTTATTTCGAAAACGCACCCGTCTTTCCCCTTCGCAGTCGTTGCCTGCTCGCAGTAAATCATCATCACGAGCCGCCACTGATGGCCTAGTAAAAAAAAAAGGAAAAAATAAATGACTCACCCCTCTGTTACCCAAACAGCGTAACGACGTGGAACTGCAACAAAATGCGTATTTAATAAATTAAATTGACAAAAGCTATGATTTTACTCACCCTACCGTTTCACGAAGCGTGCAGTTCTAGTGCCGACAACCCCCGAGTCCCAACCAGCAACCACAACACACACACACACTGGAGGAAAAAAACAGAAAAAGTCAATTAGAAAAATTGCAGAGTCTCGATAAATTTAAAAAAGAAACAGTTTCCTGTCCTAATCATTCTTTCTCAAAATGGTATTTATTTAAGACGAATTAATAAATTTTTCCAAAGCCGAGGGTTGCTAAATCTGAAAGCTTTCAATTTTTTTTTAATGTTATTTTGTAAGGCCATCTTTAATCGATGCCATTTAGAGAAAGAATAATTACAGGAAACTGTTTTTGTCTAGTATTTTTTGCTTTCAACAGTATCAAGCACGTACCTAGTATCAAACCATCACACTTGAGTTATTCTTTAAAAACGATTAAAAAATAAATTTTCTCAGAAACAAAGGCCATTTCGATTTAATTTGTTAATGGAATTTCTATTGTTTTAAGAAGTTCTGAAGTTATCAAGATTAAACCTGAATCGTCCTGCATATAAGCAAGCTCTAAAAACAACTGTTAATCTATTCTCTCACTCTTACTTGCATTAAACGCATTCATTCTATCTCACTTTTCTACTCCGATCCATATACCCCTCCAATTATCGTAAACGCCTAATGTAATGTATGTTTCTTTTTATAACTTAGAAACTTTTCGTTTATTTAAATTAAAATAAACATAATATGGTTAACATCACCGAATATTAACAATGCGAGGTCGACTGATGATTGTGAATTGCTTTTCGTTTCGAAAATAACTTAACATGCTTGAATTTCAATTTAAATGTTCGGCCAGGATATATCGCAGGCGATTTCAAAATGTTACTTACCTTTTCCACTAATGCAACAAATTCCAGGGACACTTCACGATCACGTGTGTTATAATAAACAAACTATTGCAATAAATATCGTAAATTCGCTACGAAAAGCTCGCACATTCCTCAAGAATATCCGATAAGTAACTAAGAAAAAGGACCGATTAGGCAAGGCAGCGGTGAAACGCTCTCGTTTTTTGTCCTTTTATTGTGAACTTGTCAACTATTTGCACGCCGGGAATTTTATCTCACTTGATCATTTTCTTCAATAAGGGAAGGGGCACGCACACACATAAATTCATAATAACCATTAACTACACCATAGGAATTTCCAACTTCTATCCACATCTTGTCCGTCGTACTATTATTTTTAAAATGTTTATATCTCGCCCAGGAAGGGCTTATTTTGTACATTTTATGTTAAAATATTTTTAAAACTCGAAGCCATGTCACACTGCATTAGACGTTCACGATAATTGGAGGGGTACATGGATCGGAATAGAAAAGTGAGATAGAATGAATGCGTTTAATGCAAGAGAGAGTGAGACAATAGATTAACTTGTTACACACCGCTCTAATTATTGTAAACGCCTATTGACACCCGAAATCTAATTAATTAGAAATCGCTTAGAAATCAAACGGCCGTACAATTATTTTGTAACGCCTAACGTTTGTTTTAAAAAAAAAAGCATTCCATATTTTGTTTAAGATTTTCCGCCGTAAAGCGACGTGTTTTTTATTTCATCGAAAAGTCCGCTGGATGGCATCACTTCCATCAAACACCCGTTCTTTTATTGTTTGATGGAAGACTCAGACTCATCAACAGTCGTTCTTTTATTCTAATTGGTTTCCATTTGATGGCATCACAAATCCATCATTCGTTTCAGATGATGGAACTGTTTGAAAGTTGATATCTCAAACCTAACCTCACTTTTTTTAAACGTTCGTGAAAGTTTTATTCGTTACTGCGAGACGACCGTATTTTTTTCAAACAATGGCCGCGTACTGATCATTATTAAAATAAAATAAATAAATAATAATAAATAAAAGATAAAAACCGTACGAATGAAGTCGATTGAATTAAATAAAGTCAAGTTAAGAATAAAAAAGACGATCGATGATGATCAATGATCAATTGACTTATTAAAAATTAAATTAAATAAAGACAAGTAAGTAAAGTAAAATAAAAACTGTGTAAAACTAATAACGATTGAAATTAACTTCACAAAATTGAAATCAAATTTTATCGTAACCCAAAATTTAATCTCTAAAAATTAAAGAAAACAGACTATGAATCAAAAATATTAAAAGAGAAAATAAAAGATGGTGATCAATAGACGGGATTTAAGTGTACTAATCAAGTAATCAGAGTCAGATTGAGTAAAAGAAAAAACGAAACAAAAGACGATCAATTGATATTTAAATAAAAGATAAAATGTAAAATAAAATCGAACAACAGGAAAACAAATACAATTGACACGTTTTTTTTTTTTTAATTGTCAAATGATTGACTTGTTTGTTTTCTTTTTACTTACTCAACTTGAGCTTATTTAATTTTAAATTTTAATCTGTAATATTTACAGATTAAATTTTGTGTTGTCAATACATATTTATATGGATTTGAGTTATTCTCAGTTTTACACATTTTTATTTTCGTCCTGTCTTCATCCACGATCGTCTTTTGTTTTTTTTTTTTTTTTTCTCCTATTCGATTCGACGATATTTTATTTTTATTTTAATTATCAATTAATCGTCCTTGTTTCCTTCTTTTATACATCTTTTTATTTCACAGTTTCAGTCCTTAGTTTCCGTGGTTACATTTTTATTTCACATTTTCAAATAACGATATATTTAAAAAATTGAAACATCTCCGGTCACTTGAAATTATTTTAACAATTTTTTTTTTAAATTTATTTAGTATTTCCTGCTCTTTATAATGGAAAGAAGATAAACTTTTTCCCTTGCTCCCCAAGGACTACAATAAAATTTCTCGCCCGGGGCGTCGCAGTTATTAAGGCCGCCCCCGAGAATATGTATAAAAGAGGAAGTCCACGGTAATTAGACAACAAAGTAGTTACTATGAACCTATTTTTTTTAAGAGTTAACATGTCTGCCCATTGTTTCATAACGTTTTTATTAAATAGATTTGTAATACTTCCAGAGACGTTTATGCAGCATAAAAAGTAGTATTGGAACTACTTTGTAAACTGCTTTTTAGACACTTCTGCATCATTATTTTGATTGATTACTCGTGCCCACTCTGGACGTTTAAGAGCTCTTTATTAATATCGAAAAAATATTTATAAGATCAAATAATAAAGCTTTCAGTTTTAAAGGCTTGCTGTATAGAAGGATTTTTGGTTATTTGGGATCTGAAAGAATTTTTTTTTTTTGTGACTAAAACCAATTATTTAAAGCGTTGGCTTTTTATAACTTCTTTCATCTCCTTTTGGAATCATCGCAAATTGATGTTGAAAATGTAGGGGGAGAGGAGAAATTGAATGAATGTAAGATTCGGTAACTACCTTTGTTAAATTTCCTTCAGCAATTTAGTGCACGTGTTGTCAACCGTCCCGCTGTGAATCTCATCAATGTCGTATTAATCAGAACGTAACATCAAAACATGTTTATGCCATGCCGCATTTGGTTCCGGATTAATCCTTATATCCTGCTCCAGTCCTTGATGTTGCTTTTGCACACTGCTAATTCCTTTTGGTCGAGCGAAAAATTGCTGTAATATTAAATTCTCCACGTCCTATTTCCGTCTCTCGTTCGCTCTATTAAGAACTAGGGGCTTCACAAAAAGAAAGCCCTTTCAAGCAAAACTGATTAATGGAATGGATTACGCGCGGGGGGGGGGGGAGAGGAAGGGGGGTGAATTCGTTGATAATTGCGGAGTGAATTTGTTTTCGTGCGATTTTATCTGAAATAAAATCGGGAAACTTTATATAATATAAAATGCAACCATTAATTCTCTATTGCCGTTTCAACTTTGATAGAAAGAACATCAAGGGGAATTTTCCAGGTCTTGCACCTGAGGTCGTTGATACACTTAAGTTCGGAATTACGAAGCGAGCAACCGACTGCAAATAAGCTTTCTTCAAATTGGATGTGCACCTCGCGGAAGGAAAAAAGATAAATTATCCGAAAAATAACACACGCGCGCAACACCGGTTGGTTCTTGCAAGCAAGCAAAAAGAAAAAAAAAAGAACAACCTAAAACAAATAAATCTTCGTGACAAATTGACAATGTGCTGTAGACAATGACGTATATAAAGGTTAAAAAATATGTTCGGCGGGAACAATGTGCCGACGACGTCGATGATTTAGTTTTCGAAAACACGACGACCATAGAAATTAAATACAGTTTCCGAATTATCGAATCGATTCAAAAAGTCTCTGACGATCTAATGACTAATGAAATTGCAAATCAGTGTTCGCGCGCGCCATCTGCACTAACCCTTTAGCGTCGGACGTTAAACGCAAATATAAAATTCTAATTATTTGCGCTTTGTAGTTTACTGCAAAGTGCAAATGAGATTTACAACAACAACAACAACAACAACGGAGTTTCGGAATCTAATTCAAACTACGTTTAACCGCCTCGTATAAAATCGAATTACGGCGACGCGACGTGCTTTGCAAAACAAACTAAAAATTATTTATTCGGTGCGGTTTAGACAAACAAACAAAAAGTGAAAACGCGTTTTGATTAATCATTAAATTGTTAAAGACAAAATACAACGGTGGGTTTGAAACAGAATCTCAGATACTCTTTCACATTTCTCATTTCAAGACAAGCAAGACTCTGTAAAGGTTCAAGTATTCAGTACGCAGAGATGTAAAGATAAAAATGAAATGAACATCTTAAGTAGCAACCTGGCATTGCCTTGATTTTAATTTTTTATGTATAAGCGACGAGAAGTAAGCGGCAGGAAGAACGTAAAGTTATTTACCAATAGATGGCGCTTCTAACCAAACGGTCGTTTATTTGCATTAAGATTGACAAAGTGGGATCCACTGCAATCCACGATTTGCGATTACGTTACTCCTCCTATATTACAGGGTGTTCTTTTACTGTGTGCAAATATTTAAACTTGCAATCTATCACCATAAATGGCAACGATTGAAGTTATATGTTCTTAACATAAATGTAATAGTTTTTGAGAAAAATGCATTGGCAGATTTTCACTAAACCGTTTGAGAACTGCTGGCGTAGCTAAAAGTGGAATGCGGCCGCCCCTTCAATTACGACCCGCAGCCGAAGTAGGCCAGGGTCAGTGCCTTACTGTATCTCGAGCATGAACGACGTAACTCAGCGCCGCTCCGTTCAGCTGGTCGGTCAAAACGTTTACAATTTAAATTAACTTCAGTTTTAGTATTTTATTAAAAATTAAATCAAACGGGGAATAAAAAATAAAATATGGCGGTAGTGTTATGACCAAAATAAAAATATGATGAAACTAATAACTGATTTAAAAATTATCGTAAGCCAAAAATTAATCTGTAAAAAAAAACAAACAAAAATGGTGATCAATCGACGGGATTTAAGGGTATAAAGGAATAAAGTCAGGTTAAATAAAAGAAAAAAGAACAAAATGCGATCAACTGATCATTATTAAAAAAAAAGTAAAAGCATGTTAAATAAAATCAAACAAAAGAGAACCGCAAACAAATAATAATAAATTGATTGTTAAAAAGTAAAAGCTATACAAATGAAATCGATTGAATTAAGTAAAGTCAAGTAAAGAATAAAAAAGACGATCGATAGGATGATCAGTGATCAATTGATTTTATTAAAAATTAAATAAAATAAAGTCAAGTAAGAAATGAAAAATAAGAGGTAATGACAATGTGTTATAACCAAAATAAAAATTGTATAAAATTAATAATTATGAAAATTAATTTAAAAATTGAAATCAAATTGTTAAATTTTTATCGTACCCCAAAATTTTATCTGTAAAAAATAAAGAAAACTGATTATCAATCAGAAAAATCAAAAGAGAAAGTAAAAGATGGTGATCAATAGACGGGATTTATCAATTAATCAAGTAATCAAAATCAGATTGAGTAAGAGAAAAAAACGAAACAAAAGACGATCGATTGATAATTAAATAAAATTTATAAATATTGTAAAATAAAAACAAACAACCGAAAACCCACATGTTCTTAACATAAATGTAATAGTTTTCGAGAAAAACGCAGTGGCAGATTTTCACTAAATCGTTTGAGCACTGCTGGCATAGCTAAAAGTGGAACGCGGTCGCCTCTTCAATTACGACCGGCAGTCCAGGTAAGCCAGGGTCAGTGCCTTATTGGATCTTGAGCAGGAACGACGTAACTCAGCGCCGCTCCGTTCAGCTGGTCGCTCAAAACGTTTACAATTTAAATTAACTTCAGTTTAAGTATTTTAAATTAAAATCTAGTGCAATTCAAGAAGCTGCGATTCGTAATTGCAGAACAAATTAAAAGCGAGGTACAAGCAAATTGTAATTTCTCATTCCATATTATTTTTAAAAGACTTATAAGAACTTTAAATTTACTTTTTTCCAAGGACCGTAAGTAGTAATACTTTCATAGCTAGCAGCGAGATTGCAGCTGAAGTTTATTTACGTAAAAGGGTGAAGGAGGAACATTTTTAACGCACTTGCCTAATTGGTGCATAAATTTTCATCGATAGTTGACATCGTAAAACAAATAAATGTAATATTACTTCGCTCAGTGAACTAAAATAATTAAAATTTTAAATGAAATTAATTAAATAAAATTTAAATTAATAAACGATGTCGGTGATTATTATTACGAAACTGCGTTGAACATCGAGTGTGGGATCGGTGGGCGTGTTCATACCTAGAGGAAGGCGAAGTTGATTTTTCTATCTTTCTCACACATTTCAGCGGTTCCAAACAAGTGGTCCATCCGTAATTTTTTGGCTGTGATAATGTAGCTACCAAAAAATACCCGCAAAAAGTAGCATTTCGTGTACTTATACTGAGGTCTTTTTATTTGCACAGAATAAAGGACAGCCTGTATAACGTATTTAAAACACGAACGAGGTCAGTATAAGAAAGGGGCGACGCCGAGCGCATTTTCCTGGAATTGACTTGCACACATCCCGGCGGCGTTAGAAGAGAAAGAACGGGGTTGAGCCTTGGAAGTTGCAATTTTGTTCCTAACTTATGCACTCAATTAAGGTATTACGCATAGCAAATGCGTCGTACGATATTCCCCACTTGCGTAAGAATCTGGAGGATGAAAAGGGCTTACAAACGCTGGGAACGTACGGAAAGGGATTCTTCCGGGTCTTTGACTGCAGTTGCCTCTAATTAGTGTACGTTCCTCGCTGAGGCTTTTATGTTTTAATTTTTTGAATTGAAAGAAATCTATTTTTCGTGTAAAGAAAAGAAAGTCCTCTTCCTTAAAATCTGATCGTCCACCTTTCTCTTTTATTGTGTCTGTCATTGATCTTCCCCTTTTAATTTTACACTTAGTCAGAGTCTTATCTTCCTTTGTCTCTTTTGCTTATAAAATTCGTATAAATTTCTTCACTTTTCTTCTTCTTCTTCTAATTCGTTCCATTTATGATATTTAACTTTGCTTTGCTTTTTGATTTTGTTTTGGAAACTTGGAATCTTTCATGCTTGTAGTGTGAATCTTTAATTATTCCATAAATCATTTCCTTCGCTCGATTTATTCTTTCTAAAATTAATTAGAATTACTTCGGCTTAGAACCTTATTTAGATTAAAAAAATCTAAATTTTTCTTTCTTCTGGGACGTTCGATTTACGATCGAGACGTTTTGAGAGAGACCTTTTCTATTGCTTTGGAAACCATCTTAAATTCATTTAATTCAATTTTTTTACATAATCAATTAATTGAGCTTTGTTTTTTTTCTCTCTCTCTCCTTTTAATCGATTTCATGTTTTTTGTTCTTCTTTTTTGATTATAAATTTTTGTTTCTTCTTTCGCTTGATTCTAACTTGACCTGATTTTATTTTTGTTTTTTTTTTTTTTAATTATGGACAGATCGTCTTTTGTTTTTTTTTCTTTTCATTTACTCAATTTTTGCTTATTTTACATTTTTATCCGGACGATTGATCGCCAATTTTATTTTCTCTTTGATTCAAAACAATTCGACATTATTTTGTTTTTTTTTTATTAATTCGTCGTCCTTCTTCCTTTAACAAGACTCGTCAATTTTTAATTCAATTTTATTTACTGTTACTTTTATTCATTTTTTTATCTTCTTTTAATCGATTTCATTTTTTTTTGCTTTTATTTTTTAACTATCAATTTATCATTTTGTTTCTTTTTTTGTTTCATCTTATTCAGGTCGTCTTTTGTTTATTTTTTATTTATTATTATTTATTTAATTGAATTTTTATTGTAATTTGTGTCGGGTTTATTTCCTAATTACCAATTTTTGTTTTTTTCTTTTATTATCCAAACTTTCCGTTAAAAATTCGTCAATGTTCTCGAATCAATTTAACTTTGAGTTTAACGGAATTTTTATTTCAATCACATCTTCATCGCCGATCGCCTTTTGTTTATTTTTTAAATCCGTACTTAAATTTATTTAATTCAATTTGTTTATACGATCAATTAACTGAGCTTTGTTTTTTTTTCTCTCTCCTTTTAATCGATTTCATTTTTTTTGTTCTTCTTTTCTGATTATAAATTTTTGTTTCTTCTTTCGCTTGATTCTGACTTGACCTGATTTTGTTTGTTTTGATCGAGACGTTTTGAGAGAGACCTTTTCTATTGCTTTGGAAACCATCTTCCTTAAAACCTTTATCTTCCAACCTTGTGATGTTCTTTTTCATATCTATCATACCAGGAATGCCATAATGATGTTACTGGAAGTCCACAGGACGTCGAAATATGAAAAATATCCTGAGTATGCTGGGGAAAAAATGTTTAATAAATTACCTCGACATATAATAAGTTGCCTTTCTTACCTTTTAAAAAGATAATTAAAAAAATTCTATCACTACAGTACGCAAGAATTTTTTCAAGATAGTTTAGGGGATAATTAGCCTATATTTATCTTTCCTTTAAATTATTATTACAACTATACCTATAAATTGTTGCGAATACCTGACGACCTGATACTACCAATGTAGTCGTAATGGAGCAAAGATTTATTATTTTTATTATTATTATCTTTTTTAGGGCCATTTGCACCACTTTCAGTTAAAATTTAAGCTCCACTTAATTCCATAGAAACGTTTGTTGCAACAATTGTTTCTATGGAGTTAAGTGGAGCTTAAATTTTAACTGAAAGTGGTGCAAATGGCCCTTAGTGGTGCAATCTTCAATTATTTTCTAAATAACTTCTCCACTTCTCTGCTTTTTTCGCTCGATTTATTGTCTCCGACTTTGATCTCCTTATTTTTTTACACTTGCTCAGAATATTACACACATTTCTTTGTCTTTCTTGTTTGTATGATTTAGATTTACATTTCTTCACTTTTATTTTGCTTTGGAAGTCTTCTTCCACGTCATCTCTTTTTTACACACCCATTTTCAAATATTGTGTAAATTTTGATCCGAATTTTGTTCTGTTACGTTCGATTTATAAACTCTGCCCTTAAAGTTTCTTCTTTTTCTTTGTGCCTTATTCATTTTGAGAAGAGAATCTTCTTCTTGAAAACTTTTGTCTATTCTTTAAATCGGTTACATGATTTTCTTTTCTTTTCTTTTCATTCGGTCTATTGAATCTGTTTTTGATCTTCCCTTTTTTTTGCTGCCTTTCTTCTCTTCTTTTCTAATCGGTTTGCAATTTCTATTCTTCCTTCTTTATTATTGCCATTATTGAAACCTTTTCTGGCTTGATCTACTTTTTTTCCATTTTGCTTTCTTCTCTAAAATTATAACCTTTTACTGCTCATTTTTACTAACAAATGCGAACTAAAATTCGATAGGATTTTTAAAATTGCGTCATTGTCGACACTTCAAGAAAATGAAGAGGTTACTTTCAACACACACCTCTGACGTCAGTTCTTCAGCTGCCTCCTCGGGTCATTGTCCACTCTCTGCACACTTTTTCGTCTAAAGGGGTTACTTCTTCACCTATTAAACCACCACTAACTTAAGGGATGACTTTCAACGATGGTCACTTCGGATGGGCATATGTCGTCCGCAATTTTCCAATGACAAAGTGTCCCAGAACCCCGGTTGGTATACTACTTATATTCAATATATTCTGTAAAAAAATAGTTTAACCATGACAATTAGCTTAAATGAACCACCAAGCCAAGATGTGTAATTAAGAGAACTGTAAGAAGGGATCTAGGAATGATTGGTCCCGTGTTACCTAGAAGGGTTAACAGAAGATGCATGAAATAATTACAGTGACTATCAAAATTAGAGTGCCTCAAGGCACTCCCCCTATTCTTATACCATTTATAGTATGTATTGAAACAATTAGAAATATTATCCCATTTACATTTTGATTGATTCCTACCCGATCATTCTCCTTGTGAAAGAAAATTTTACTTACTTTACACATTCGATCAAATCTTGAATGGTGTACAGGTGACATCCGGTCGACTTATGGCAGACTGCCGTGTGGAACACCTGCAAGTCGGTACCTTTGCCGGTGTAATTTTAAGTAAGCACAAAAATTTCAAGGTTAAAGCAAGGTGTTTTATTTTGTACAATCATTTACTCTTTTAATTTTTAACAAATAAATATTATGTAAGGTCAGATTTCTTTTTTTTTTGTTTTGTAACAAAATCTGATTAGCATGATGTCGCATGAATTGTAATTGCGGAGAGGAAACGCCCCGGGTTTTATCTCTCATCTAACTACGCAGCATGAAATAACAATCATGTAGCAAATGAGAGGATCATCCGTACATTATCTATGGGTTTCTATATTCGGAATGTCTATAATAAAACAACAGCCCGTCATCTAGAGCAAAATTGAACACGCCATGCTACGTGTGCAGAATTCACCGAGGGTGGTTGAGCGAAGATGGGGATGGATATCGAAAGCAGTGGCACGTTACAATAAACCTTGATATGTGTTCAATAAACTCAATAAATTAAACTTATAAACGGATATCTCCTCTTTCCTTTATAAAATTTCTCCGACTGTTCGTCAGCCATGCCGATTTCAACCTCCCCCCCCCCCCCACACCCACCCGAATGCTGGGGGAGGAGGGGCTCTAATTTGAACACCGAAACATATTATCTAAGATTTTTCTTTCTCCCTTCGTCATTTTGGAACAGAGACACTTTCCGTTCGACGTTAATAATCATTTATTATTATTATCTGCGAACCCTAACTGTTATTATTATTATTACTATCCGAGTCACACGTTGGTATTAAAGGATTCATCGAAATGAATCCTGGGGCGCGTGGGCGGAGGGAGAATCTCGATTTCGTACAAAGCTTCCTTGATTACGATGTGTAATTAGTAATTACCAACCAATTTTTTTTTCTTTTGGTTGGATATACAGGTTGTTATTTTATTGTGTGCAAATAAAAAGAACCTCAGTATGAGTACATGAAATGCTACCTTCTGTGCATATTTCCCGGTGATTACCGTACTACAGCCAAAAAAATTCCGGAGGTTTCACTTGTTTGGAACCGTTGATATGTGCGAGAGAGAAATACTTGCAATCGACGAATAATTTTAAAATCTATGCACCAATTAAGCAAGCGCGTTAAAAATACCGTTCTTCTTTCGCCCTTTTACGTAAATAAACTTTTACTGTAATCTCGCTGCTGATCGGAGCGGCTGAGTTAGGTCGCTCGTGCTCAAGATCAAGTAACGCACTGGCCCTGGCCTACTTCGGCAGCGGGTCTTAATTATAGCGGCGACCGCGTTCCGCTTTTTACTACGCCAGCAGTTCTCAAACGGTTTAGTGAAAATCTGCCATTGCATTTTTCTCGAAAACTATTAAATTTGTGTTAAGAACATGTGAGTTCAATCGTCGCCATTTATGGTGATATATTACAGGTTTAAATATTTGCACACAGTAAAAGAACACCCTGTACATACGTACCACACCAGACAAGATTTTAAATTAAAATAAATCGAAGCTTTCCACGTGATTAGAAACTGGAAGAGGGGTTTCGCGGCAGTACACTTTAATTAATATTTACTATTCATTAGTATATTGGTTGCAGGCCCAATAAAAGTAAAAATAAGGGCCTCCGACTCACATGCAGGTCTTTAAATTAAAATAAACCTCTTCGGCCGGCGGGCGAGCGCCCCCCAAGAAATAAATTAAGATAATGAGGCCGTTTTGCACCGAAGAGAAATATTCGGATATGAACGGCGACGGCGGCGGCGAACAGGAGGAAATGAAAAGAACAAATTCTGTTTGCTTGGTAGGTATTTATACTTTGTATTCTAGTGCTCCCCGGATGCTATCTCAGTGGATATATTGAAACGGCGAGTGTTCCTCCTTTCGCAATTTCGCACGCATCATTTATTGCGTGAGGTGTAGGAGATGGCATACATACTTAAACTTAACTCGCTCTAAACGTAAAGCTGAATGGACGTGTGGAAAAGATACAGTTTTCATGCGCCTTTCGCGTATTAAAATGCATCATCCGATATTCCCCACTTGCGCAAGAATCTGAAGGGAGAAAAGGGCTTAAAAACGCTGGGAACGTACGAGAAGGTATTCTTCCGGGTAATTTGACTACACTTCTCTACTTAGTGTGCGTTCTTCGTTGACGTGTTTTTTTTATTTTAATTTTTTGTTAATCAGTCAGTTTCCTCAGTTTGAAATTAATTTCGCTTGATGAGCGTTTTTCTTTTTTGGTAATCAATTAGTAATAGTAATAGTAAACGATGTGTGTACAGGGTACGGATTTCGTGGAGTACAAATGAAAGGTATTGATGGTTCATAATACCGGTTCTAAGGGCTACTTCGAAGGAGAAGGGTGCTTCATTAAAGCCGATACGAGACTGTACGCTACCAAAAAAAAAATCGTCACATATGCCAAAACCATCATAATCGAACTAAAACCGTGAGTCGAACTGAAAGCTGTAAGTCGGGATAAAAACCATACGCTGAACTAAAAGCCATAAATCCGGCTGAAAGCCTGTAAGGGAAAAGAAATGCGTCATGAATAACTTGAACGAAAAGAGCAACGTTAGCAAAACATAACCGTCCAAATTCTACTCAAAAGAGGGACACGCTGAGACAAGTTGCAAAGAGTTTCCGATCCTCCAGGGCACACCACATCTACAACCGGTGGTAGCCGCAAAGAAGAGAGTGGCTTCCCCGGAGCTCTTACCGATAAAGATACGCAACTATGGGACAATATTTCGGTTGTGAATTAACTTTAAGCTTCGGTTTAGTAGCACAGAAACAATTGACTTAATAATTGTAGGCGTAGGAATAAAAATAAAATCCATGACTGAAACACCGGCTATATGTCTAGTTTGCAGGGCCGGCGAAAGGCGGTGAGGCCGAGGATGCAAGAGAGGCGCCAAAATATGTTAATTAAAAAACGATTAAAATGCAGCTCGAACAATCTCAAGGTCAACCGTACCCGATCACTCCGAGCTTTATTTAATCTAAGCAAAAAATTAAAAAAAAACAAAATATAAAATGATTTAAAGTAAACACAAATTGAATGTCCACTCAATCCAATTCTAATTAAAACTAATTAGAAGTAAATAGATGTGAAAATGAAGCTCAACAAATCTCAAGGTCAACCCAACTCAACTGAACTGAACTCGATCTAACTGGATTCAACGGAAACAAAACCTTTGAAATGAAAAAAAATTAATTGAAGTTGATTCTTGTCCTGACGAAGCTAAAAATCTATAGCGAAACGTTGAGTGTGTTCCCATCATATTTCTGTCCGGTTCAAGATTAAAAAAAAAACTTTGTTTTTACAAAAAAGTAAAAAACGTAAGAATTTTAAACTAAAACTATTAAAACGAAGTTCGACCATTGTCAAGGTCAACCAGACTCGACCCAACCACTGAACTCGATTCTATTCAATCCAAGCAAAAAAATTAGAAATCGAAAAACAATTAAAAAAATGTAAAATATGAAAAATTAATAGAAAAATTCGATGTCAACCCAATGTGGTTGCACTCAACCTAACTCCATTCAACCCAAGTAAAAAATTTAAAACAAATGAAAATGAACCTCAGGTCAATTGAGGTCACCCAACTCCTCCATTCTACACAAGTAAGAAAAAGTGAATAAAAAAAAATTGAAAGTAAAAAAAAAAGAAATCTTAAAATGAATAAAATGAACGAAAGTGTATAATACTTATAAACCAGAAAGTTTATTGTTCGAAATTTTAAAAGCAACCGGTTTCGGCTAAAGCCGTCTGATTGGCTACGAAAAAGGAAATAAATTACAATAAAATTTATACATGGATTAAAGTCAAGGTCAACAAATCTCAAGGTCAACTGAACTCACCCATCCACTTCTATCATATTACACTCCATAACATACGCAAATAGAAAATTTAGAAAGGAATGAAATTAAAAAATTTAAAACTTGGATTAAAGTCAAGCTCAAGGTCAATCCAATCCAACTGACATCAACTTTAACTTCTATCTAGCACAAATAAAAGAAAACTTAGAAATATAAAAATTTTTGAAAATTAAAAATCAATTAAAATAAAGCTCAACCAGTCTTAATTAAGGCTCCCTCGCGAAATACCGTCGTGCCCTGAAGATATCGAGACGACGACTGAACGTAACAAACAAGCATCAAATTAATGAAGCCGAACCTGGCTTCGCCCCGAAGTAAAAAGTACGAAAGGGGTTTGAACGAATCAAAATGGACCTGACGTAAGTCAGAACCATCCGAGTAAGAGCTGATGTCAATGGGAGCCAATAACGTGAAATGTCAGAAGTGAAAAGAATTTGTAACTCTGCCGAAATAACAAGCCGACAAACATAATCCTGCTTAGTTTCATTCAACCGCAAGCAATCAATTAAAATTAATAAATAATTACTAAATTTAATTTTTCAACAAACACGCATCAAATTAATAAAGCTGAACTTGGCTTCGCTCCGAAGTAAAGGACGGAAGGAGTTCGAACGAATCAAAACCTACGCGACGTAAGTCAGAACCAACCGAGTAAGAACTGATGTCAATGGGAGCCAATAACGTTAAATGTTAAATGTTAAGTGTCAGAAGTGAAAACAATTTGTAAGCTTATTTCTAAGGAAACAATAATACAGCCCAAACAAAACTGACGCGACGTCGAACTTCACAACCTAGTCTCCCCGTAAAATAAACAATTCGTTTAATTCCCACGAAATAATGTGAAGTAAGACGATCGCAAAGATAATTGCGAAACTCAAAAAATACAGACTCCAGGTCCAAGAAAAGTTCAAATTAAAGTAGTGTGAGAATTCGAAATTCCAATATGTATAAAAGTATTTAATTTCATTTAATCTCTTCATATAAATTGCAGCTATGCGACAGTTTCTTCCCTCGAGGAAATTTAATTTCGCTCTTTGAATACGATATTCAGTAAGACATTTGCGTTTCATTTTTCTCTTGAACGAAAAAAAATTTACTACGTAATTTTCATGTAAAGGACGGACGCACGTGGGAAGCTCCGGTAAAAACATCCCCAAGCGTCATCACTGCGTCACCTATCATCGGACGGTGGTATTTGTGGTAAAAGCGTCTCGAGGGAAGGCGGGATATGAAGCTTGAATGTTAATAAAAATCTTTAACATTTAAATTAACAGTAGTTGTTACGGGGTATTCGAATAAGCTTATGCGTCTTATATCGTTCGGCGTTTCTAAATTAAACTCCAGATTCGATCTTCCTTTATTTAAATTTAGTAATTTTCCCCAAGTTTGATACGAAGCAAAAGCTTTTCCGCGTAGTATTTTTTTTTTGTTGTATTCAAACCGTTCCGAACAATAGTCTTAGCATTTTCTTTTTTGTATAATAATCTGCCGTTAAATTTTGGGATTGCGAGAAGAAAACTATTATTAGACTCCGATTGGTAGGTCGGTTTAATACCGCTTGAAGACCTAATCACTTCAATTGATAGTTCATTCCGTGTCTCTATCTCTCTCTCTCGTTTTGATCATTATATTTTGTAAAGTTTTGTTTCCTTATGTTTAACGTTGTTATAATTATAAAGGAATTATTTTGCAAACTGTTTTAACGTCATTGGTTATTTTGTTATTTTGTTGTTTTAATAATAATAATCATTTTCCTTTATTAGTTATTTTTTCTTTCATAAAATCACAAGAAATATAAATATAAAAGTTCAGAGTTCAGACTGTGCCCACGAAAACGTACACTTCTGCTCTTACACTCAACCTTCTTCACACTTTTTTTATTTCAACATATTTGTTAAATTTATCATTCTCTATTATTTCATTAATTCTCCAGTGCAGTCAATATCTTCAACAAGTTACTCCGGAAATGAAATCTTCATAAGGAAAGAGACAACGAGAGTGAAAAATCTTCAGGCGAATAACGGCCCTGTTTCGGCTGGTCGAGGAAAACACCAGTGCGATAGCATTTTTGGCTGTATCGCCTCAAATTAGCTACTGAACAAAAGAAAAACGCTTTTCAGCAGTGAGGTGGATCGTTGGGTTTTCTATAAAACGGAGTGGTTTTTCGTTGTTGATTAGGGTAAAAGAGTTTCGGGTGAGTATTCAGGCTGACCACCCCTAAATTTATTAGGTAAATAACCCGCGTACGTAGTACTTATAATTTACAGCGAGAGTGTCCGAAAACGGTCATCGAATTGCAGCACAAAATAGATCGAAAACTCGGGAAGTAATTAGCGTTATAAAATGTACATCTGCACTACGACGGATGCTGCAACAAAAAGTTACTTCCAGCGTAATAAATGAAGGCGAAGAAAACACGCAGCTAGACGTTCACACAATACGATGATTGCATTACTAAAAATAAATGTGACACGATATACTGGGTGACTCGGATCGCGTTTTTTCGAACCGTAACAGTGTGCTTTCGAATATAAAAGAAATGTGTAAGGCTCTCTTGTATAAACGAAAGTTTAAATTTGATACAAAATGTTTCGTTTGATTTGTCCGGTAATAAATAATGGTCTCTTCTTAAAGTCATTCCAAACTATTTTCTTAACTTATTTATTTTCTAAACAAAAAATGCGATGCGTTGAAAATATTTTCCAGGAAACTATTGTGTTCCATTATAAACTTAACCTCTTACCGTCGAACAAGACACTTGCTGAAAACGTTAGAGACTATCATCATCTCGTACGTCGTTATAACTTTATTCCCCGGAAAACTTATATTCCAGAAGCAGAATATTTGAAGATGATATCGTAATTTAATAACAAATTACTTACACTCCCTTTACCTCTTACACATTCCATTTATTTTCTTCTTCCTTCCCGTTGAACAGTTAACGTCGGCGGCTTGATGTATGTAGTTGCCTACTACACTTACTAAAATGCAAGAATAAATTACGAAAGGAGCCCCCGGGAAAGTTTCAACTCAAGAGAGAAAAAAAAAGGAAAAGAAAAAAATGAGCCCCGACGTGCACCTACTTAATGTTAATAAATCTTTGTTTTTGGTTTCGTATGTGCTATTAAAACCTCATTAATCAGCCTGCCTGCGTGCGTACTTTCAAGATAAATTGTTTTGTAATTGGGAATGGTTTAATTTAATAGCCGGTGAAATTTTGCTGCTTGCTGCTCGACAAGGCGAGAACAAAAATACTAAATCGTTTGTTGTGCCAAACATAATTATTACTCACGTGACTTGACCGAATCATTTTTACTTTTTTTTTGTGATATCAAAATTAAACCGACTTGTATCAAAAAAAACTTACTCCTTCCTGCACAAGCTTATTAAGAAAGGTGCCGGCGAGAAGAGCTTAAATATAAATTAGATCGTCCCTTCAAACCCCCTCCCCCCCACCTCTAACTCTTAAAGATAAAGTTTATAAGCCGCACTAAAGTGTTTAAAATTTCACGGCTTACTTAAAGTATATCATCTCATCAGAATGTTAAGCTCGTCGCTACTTTTCTTTCTTTGCGAAACTAGAAATGAGTAGTTCTTTGATTTGCCGGCGCTAATTATATCGCATGAAATGCACATCCCGAGTAATAAATAAACGAGCGGAAAGTTAATAGAGGATTGCAGGAACGAGAGAGCGCCAGATCAAGTTAAAGGAGGTCGCTGGTAAGAACGAACTTCTTCGAAAGAAGAAGAAAATTCAATGAGCGAGAAAATTACTTTGACCTAATAGTAGCTTTTTAATAAAAAGTCGATGGATAAGATACTGAATGCGACGTGACTTCTGCTCACTTCCAAACTGTACAGTAAACTGTTTGCTTGAGATGTGAGAATAACTTTTTATACATACACATTGGTGCTTCATATTTAGGGAAATAAATTCCAAGTCACAAGAAAAATTTAAGAAAAGTGATAATAATAAAGTACGTTGGAAAATATTTTCTAACTTAAAACAGACCTAAATCATAAAATCTTTCTACATTGCCTTCAAAAATAGTAGAGAGCCACGTGACTAGCCGAAATAGGCAACCAAACATGCAGGACTGGAAACACAGCTCAGACAAGACTCGTCCAGCATTTCAACGTAATTACTTACTGTTTGTTTCTCGTTATTATTCGATTTCTGGTGCATTTTCTTTTTATTTATACAACTGCATGAAAAACGAACTTCTTATCGGAGACAGACAAGCGCCATCTCTTACTCGAAAAATGATGGAAAATTAAAAAATTATTAGAAACTTTGCGTGTTTACAAGTTCCATCTCTTGGTCACTTCAACGTAATTTTGCTGTGTCTCGCCATAATTCGATTTTTGGTGCACTTTTTAATTTATACAACCGCATGAAAAGAGTAACATTAAAGAACTTCTGACTGAAAACAGACAAGCGCCATCTCTTGATCAAAAAATTAAAAGTTGAAAAATAGTTGGAAACATTTGCGAATGCCATTTCTTGACCATAAACGTAATGTTTTCCTGTAATTATTTTTCACCATAATTTTGGTGCATTATTATTGTTTATGTAATTGTATGAAAAGAAGAACGTGGGCGCCATCTCTTGACCGTCACGGAAATTATATCTTTTAACGTTCGTTTGTCGTCCTAATTCATCCATCGATTCTTAAAGGTTTCTTTTAATGTTTAACAATCGTGCGGAAAAGAAAAATTCGCGACCGATCAGAAAAGACTGCGAGTTTACAAGCGCCATCTCTTGGTAGTCGATATAATTTTTCTTGCGCATTTGTTTTCTTGTTCCAATTCGATTTTTGATGCTAAAGAAAAATTCTTCAAGATCTATCAAAATATGTTACACTTTACTTTGGAGCATTATTTTATTGTTTCTAGACCTGTATGAAAAGAGAAACGCAGGCGACATCTCTTGATCGTCACTGCAATTGTCTGCTAACGTTCGATTGTCATCATAATTCGACCAACGATTTTTAACGATTTATTGTCGTGTTTGAAAAATTATTTGAAAAATAAAATTCGCGAACGTTCAGAAACGATCAACTGGATGAAAGAGGAACATGGGCGCCGCCATCTCTTGATCGTCAGTGCAACTGTTTGCTAACGTTCGCTTGTCGTCATAATTCGATTGCCGATCCTTAACGATTTTTTTTCATGTTTAACAACAGTTGTACGAAAAAGAAAAATTCCCGAACGATTCGAAACGACTACGAATTTACGGGCGCCATCTCTTGACAGTCGACGTAATTTTTTTGCGCGCTTGTTTGTTTTGTGTTGAAAGGAAAATTATTCAAGAACTGTAAAAAAATTATACGTTATACTGGTGTAGTACTTTATTGTTTATACAACTGCGTGAAAAGAGGAATCTGAGCGCTATCTCCTGATCGTCACTGCAATTGTTTGCTAATGTTTGTTTGTCGCCATAATTCGACTGCCGATTCTTAACGTTTTTTTTTTCATGTTTCATAACAGTTGTTTGAGAAAAATAAATTCCCGAACGATTAGAAACGATTGCGAGTTTACAAGCGCCATCTCTTGACAGACGGTGTAATTCTTTTGCGCTTTTATTTATTTTTTGTCAGAATCTGATTTTTGATATCAAAATATGTTATACTTTATTTTGGTGCATTATTTGATTGTTTCTAGAACTGCACGAGAAGGGGAACAAGGGCGACATCTCTTGATTGTTATTGATATTGTCCGCTAACGTTCGTTTGTCGTCATAATTCGAATGCCTATTTTTGAAAATTTCTTATGTTTAACAATTGTTCGAGAAAAAAAAATTCGCGAACGGTTAGAATTTAGTTTATAAGCGCCATCTCTTAACAATCAATCAATTTTTCATCGTGATTCGATTTTTCATGTTTTAGAGAAAAATAACTATTCAAGAGCTATTGAAAAAAGTGTGGTACACTTTACTAACGCCATCTCGCGGCCGTCGTCGTTACAGTTTTTCTTCAATGTTACCGTCAATTCTTTCACAGTTTAGAGAATTATGTGAAAAAAGGAACGTCGAATAAGGAGTCAAACCTCTACTAGTGCCATCTCTGAATCGTTTGCGTCATTTTTTGACCTACCTTTATTTTTCAATATTCGTCCATCGCTGTTTAATCTTTTTGGTTAGCTGCCGTTTTTTTTTATCAAAAATCGTTTGCCGATTTTTAGCCTTTTTTGGTTAGAAATACTTTCAAGTTTCCTAGCGCCATCTACTGTTCATCAACGCAATTTTTGTTGTTTTTTTTTTTCTTTAAATGAATGTTCGTCTATCAATTTTTAATTATTCTCGGATAGCAACTGTTTCTTTTTTTGTTTTTTTTTATGAGATTTTTAACGCTTTCTGGCTGGAAATAATTACACGTTTATGGCGCCATCTCTTGTCCACCTGTGTAATTTTTATTATTTATTTATTTTTTTTCTATTTCGTCTCGGTTTTGAATCTTTCTCCGTTTGCTTTTTTTAAAAGAAAGTTCGTCTATTGATTATTTTGAACTCTTTCTGGTTAGAAATAGTTACACCATCTCGTACCCATTGGCGTAACTATTGGTGTTTTTTTAAATCATTCTTTTATCGTTTTTAATTTTTTTTCGATAAGTTACCGTTTGTCTTTTTCATCGAAATTCGTTCATCGACTTTTAACCCTTTTCGGCTAAAAATGTTCCCAAGTTCGCTGGCGCCATCTATTGGCGCCACCGGCGCAATTTTGGTTGTCGTTTGGTTGTCTAGCAATTAAATTTAATTTCTTTTTTCATATAGCACCCGTTTCTTTTATGTCAGTAGTCGGTTTCTACCGCTTTCTGGTTAGATATGGCTACATGTTTATTGGCGCCATCTCTTGTCCATCGGCGTAATTTTTATTGTTTATTTATTTTATTTTTATAATTCGTCTCGGTTTTGAATCTTTTCCGGTTAGTTACCGCGTGTTTTCGTTTTAATGAAAATTCGTCCATCGATTTTCTGGTTAAAGTGATGGCGCCATCTCGTATCCATCGGTGTAAGTTTTGGTGTTTTCTTTTTAAATTATCCTTCTAAACGTTATTATTTTTTTTCCGTTAGTTGCAGTTTGTCTTTGTCTTTTTCATCGAAATTTGTCCATCGATTTTTAATCCTTTTTCTCTGAGCTTTTTCTAGCGCCATCTCCTATCCATCGGCGTAATATTTATTACTTGTTTTCCATTTCTAATTTACTTTCCGTTTTTTAACGCTTTCTTTTGTTTTTATACAACTACGTGAAGACGATCGCCGTCTTATATTTTCTTTTGCTACATAGGTTTTTTTTTCTTTTAATTTAATTCGACTAGGTATTCTTTTCCAGAATGTTTTTCTTCTATTGTTTGAAGAATTATATAAACAGAAATTTGGAGAACGGTTAGAACCGTTTGCCATTTTACAAGTGGCAAATTTTTTTGTGTTTGAGAAATTCACTTATTTCCCTATTTTTAGAGGTTACAGTTACAAACGCCATCTGTCGGCCGTTGACGCAATTTTCTTTGCTACCTCAATATCTCATTACAATTCGTCGGTCGATTCATAATTCTTTTCCTTTGCACGTTTATTAGCCATCCCTTGTCCATCGGCGTATTTACGTTAAAAGAAATAAGAAATCTTATGCACTCATAAGCGCTATCTGTTGACTGTTGGCGTAATTTTTTTTTTTTTTTGTAGTTTAATATTTCCTTTTAATTCGTCAATCGATTCATAATCGTTTTCATTTTTGCACGTTTATTAGCGACATTCTTTGTCCATCGGCGTATTTAGGTTATATGAAATAAGAGTTATTATGCACTCACATGCGCCATCTGTTGGCTGTTAGTGTAATATTTTTTGCTACTTTAGTATCTCATTGTAATTCTTCACTCGATTCATAATCCTTTTCTTTTGCACGTTTATTAGCGACATGCCTTGTCCACCGTCGCATATTTTTTTGTTTTTTGTTTTTTTCATAATTCACCTTGAATTGTTCTTTTAATGTTTTCCAAACGATTCTGGAAGAAAATAATCTCGTTAGTGACAGTTATCAATGATCAATGAAATCGTCAAATGTATAACAAGAGCAGCCCAAATAAATTCAGGTCTAAGAAAATAAGTTAAAATTAGTGTGAAATGTTTATTCAATTTCTTCCTGAAAAATAGTTGAGAGCCACGTGACTATCGAACATAGGCAACCAATTATACGCGCGCGGAAACACTTCTGAGACAAAACTTGTGGAAAATTTTGTAATTTCAATTGAACCACTCAAGATGTAGCTTTTAGAATCAACGGTTTTCGCGAGTTATTTCTTAAAAAAAACGAAATTCAATTAAACTAAATACATTCGCTAATTAATTTCAGATTTTCGTTTTCATTTAAATTACACATTACACGGTTTTCAAAGCGTTCGTTTAAAACAGAAACAATAAACAATTATTTCGACGTTTGATGTCGCTGAAATGTGGAAGCCACATTTATTTAACCAAGAGAATTAAAAAAAAAAAACAATACGTAAAACAATTATTACGTTTTATTTATGCGTCGGTTTAATTGAATGTTGGGACGGACTCTAAATAATAAATAATACGCACTTTGCAATTAGGAAACAAATTATTTCATCGATAATAATTATTTAAACGTACGCGGTTTCATATTATTTAACGTTCGAAATAACAGGAAGCTTTGTTTATTGTTTAAAATAAACGAGGCCTGGGGTTTTGTTTGATACGAGAAAAAAAAAGGTTAATTTAAAAATTAAAAAAAAAAAAAAAATTGCATGCAATTTGTTATCCTTCCTCTTTGGAATTAATTATTTACGGTCGAGTCCTCAAAGGAATTTAATTCGCGTTTTGATTTCAAATGCGAATTCGTTCATCCTTGAAGAGCTCCCCCCGAAGGATTCAATTTACAATTGTCGATGATAAATTCTTTGCAAATGAAGACATTCCCGGATGGCAAGACAGAATATAAATGCACTCTATGTAAATCGTGACACGATTCAGAATAAAGTTTATCCCGAAAAAGGTACACAGACACTGCAAAAACATTTCAGACTCCACTAACTATATATTACTTGCAAATGAGGCAAGAAGGAATATCTTAGGTGTCGGTTTCTCTTAAAGATTATCTTAAGCATAATGTAACCTATAATCAGCATGAAAGAATGATTTGCATAACCGAGGTCGCCGCTAATTTTCAGGGTTTTCGCTTTTGTATGTCGTTTGCATACATTAAAAATTAGGGAGGAAGAGGGACGTTAGAACTCCTCGAGAGGTTGGGATGTGAAAACAAACACGAGGTCTATTAATTTATTAATGTAATAAAATCAACACGCCTTAAATTTCTATTCCGTCTGACTTTACACCGGGTAATCTTCGTTTAATTTTCTATGATAACGGGGAAAAATGACTGAAAATTTAATTAAATTCCTCCTGCTCTGCTTTCTTCTCTCAAGACGCTCAAATGGAAGTAGTAGTGTGCATGCGCCTTGTCTTTTAATTTTAATTAAAATCGCACCTGCAATATTAGCTCAGGTAACTAGAACTACTAGTTTATAAGATATTTTCATTGAAATTTTTCTAAATTGAAAGCTACTGGAAATGACAACGTAATTTAATAAAGAACGTCATTCCTTTCTTTTCTTTCGTTTATAGATAGTTACAAAAACTAAAAGCTCATGGAAAAATAAAAGTAACTATCCTGCACGATTGATTGCGAATGAATTTTGACACAATTTGAATAACTCATGGGCCTCGTACTACTTCCCTGAGCTCCCAATTAGGTTACTAAAAGAAAGACTGCAGGATTCCCTTGGTTCTCGTCTTCCTGTATGTCCATTTGCCTTGAACAGTTTGAGATTCAGTTCTTATCGTCCCATTATAAAAATAAATATATAAACCCACCGAGATTTGTTGTGTTCGAGCTCCTTCCATGACAATTTTGGGGCGAAGCCAATGGTGGCTTTATTAACTTGAACTGCAATCATAAAAGTATCACCAACATAGGCTTACGACTCAAACAAAGAGACATTTCAATTTCAATTCGTGTAAGGATCAGTTACATAAGTCGAATTAAACGAAGGTTTAAAATGAAAGTCACGATTGTTGTGATTTAAATTAAAAAAAAAAAGTAACACTCACCTCTATTACAAAGTTTTTAATGTAGTTTTGTTCGGGTGTCAGAAACCGTGTTTAGAATGCTTAGGTCTTGGCTTAGGAAGGAGGCTTAGCTCTTGGTCATCCCGTTTGGAAATTCTCGTCGTAGTGCAGGGCATGTATTTACAGCGTTATTAACTTCCCACGCGTCTCGATCTATTTTGCTTGCAACCCGCAACGTTTTTTTTTTTAATTCAATCCAAGCACGCTTTCGCAATGTTTTACACTCGCATTAATGTAAACATCTCAACGAACCGAAAGTTTGTGTATTTTGCGCCTGTCTCGCATTTATTTTCAATCGCCTGCATGTTCTTCGCAAATTTTTCGTGGGAATTAAATAGACTGTTTATGTAAATAAGCCGAGGGCCTTATTAAGGATTGGCGCCGCGTCAGTTTCTGCTTTAGTTTCTAGCGAATTGCTTGTTTTTTTGTTAGCCTTGTTATCACTCAGCGGAATTCGAAAGATTTTCAGGTTGAAACCAGTTTGAGACAGCGACAGCCCGATTTGACACGAGGGTTAAAATGTTACGCACGCTTGCACGTGATTTTTAATCTTAATCAGAAGATAATAATAGCTCTTTCTTGAACTTAAAAACAATTTAGTTGATTTGAATTAAATAAAACAGGAACCACTTCTGTGCCACATATCTGTCACGGCGCACTGTTTCCAAGCGTTCAGTCAACCTCGATTTTATTGTGAATCAGACCGTTCTCGCAAAAGCACTATTTCTTTGGCTTGCCGGTTGTTCGCTGATGCTAGTCACGCTGCGCTGGCAAAGTCGTGTTCTGTTTATAACATCAAACCGCCTGGTTGCAATAGTAAACCGTAAAACCTTATCCGGTCCGTTCCATGCTTGTTATTCGATGATGTTCCGGAATGCGTACACTTTTAACATTTATCGCAATGGCTCTAGCTTATGTCGATGGCTTATGTGGCCAAGATTTGATGTGCTCAAATTCCTTTCCTGACAATTTGGGGCGAACTCAGCGCTGGCTTTATTAATTTGTAAATGACGATCATTAACGTAAATAATTATCAGAGATTTGATGTGTTCAAACTCCTTCCCTGACCATTTTTGGGCGAAGCCAGCGGCGGCTTTATTAATTTGAGCGCGTGCTCTTTCCGCTCAGTGTCGTCTCGACTGTTCAAGGAATGCTAGTGCTTTAAAGGGGACCCCGCTTGCGGACAATGTTTTTCGTTTACGGCAAGGACTACGTGAAAATCGATTGTCGTTTATTAAATTAGTGTCCTGGTAAACAGAAGATTTTACAGCTTATCGCAGCCTTAATCTGACATGATGAGGATTTGGATGGGTACATTCGGAGTTGGTTGTTGGAAAGTCTGCACTTTTTTGCGTTTGTTTCGCAATTATTTTCGATCGCCTGCACAATATTTCGTGGGAATTAAACAGATTGTTTATGTAAAGCCGAAACACAACCATAAGTGTTGGCGCCGCGTCAGTTTTTGTTTTAGTTTCCAGTGCCTGTCTACCTTATTATTCGAGGTGTCCCAGATTGCGTACACGACTGACATTAACCGCGATCGGCTCTAGCTTGCAGCGGATTTGACTGAGATTGTTATATGTTGAGATATGTGGACATTCGCTTCGTTGTAATGGTAAATCGTAAAACCTTGTCCGGTCCATTCTATGCTTGTTATTCGACAATGCATTCCGGAATGCATCCACCATTGATAATTACCGAGATTGGCTCTGGCTGACATCAGATTTGACTGAGGCTGGTTATAGATGATGTCATCGAGATTTGATGTATCCAAACTCCTTCCTTGGCAATTTTGGGGCGAAGCCAGCAGTGGCTTTATTAATTTGAACGCGTGCTCTTTGCGCTCAGTGTCGACTCGACTTTTCGAGGGCACGTTGAAGCTTTGCAGGGAGCCCCGCGTCACATCCGGTACGGACAAGGCACAGCCTTTGCGGCAAAGACTTCGGGAAATTCGATTGCCGGCTGTCTGGTAAGCAGAAGCTCTTAATCCAATATTAGGAGGACTTGTTTAACACCAGAAATATCCAATTTAATGAGATATTTATGAAAACTTACTTAAATATACCCGGACAGTCTCACCGATAGTTTGTTGGTTTATCGTCGCCAACGAATTAAAACGTATTTATGGCCACTTAACACTTGCGAAACATTAACAATGGAGTTCCATTTCCAGTGCTGCTGGAAATTGCGCCATTCAGAGAAGAAGATAAATAAATAGTCGAGTGGTTGGTTGGTCGCGTGACGGCGCGGATTAACGTGCAGAAAACGTAAAATAAATAAATATCGGACCATGAATGGGAAAGAATTCATTTTCAATCTTTCATTCCGCACACGAACAAGGCACGTTGACAACTGTATATATATTCGGTAATAACAAACCGTCAAACCCCGGCGTTATTCCATAAAAATGTCCGACCGTCTTTCTAAACATATTCCCGCACATTATTCTGTGTCAGATTTATATTATACATATTTACAAATTTATAATCGTGGAAAAGCAACATTTATCAAATGAATACAATGATATTATCTTGACCGGACGTATCTTTCTCAAAATCTGCATTCAAAACTTTGATGGGAAACTTGAAATTAGAAAAGAAAACTGGTCGTTTTCCTATGGAACAAATATTTTTGGTTTTCCTGCACCACCAGACGAGATGAGATTAAATTAAAAACTAATGGTACCCGCCCACCGCACAATATATTTCTGTGGAAGAAGAACGTCAACAGCTGTTACAAATAATATTGATATATTAAATAAGTTTTGGGATCTCGATTTTTCAGCTAACGCTTTTGAAACTACATCAATTTAAACTTTTTAAATTCGTAAACGTTCGCCTTCTACATACGCGCACACGCGAAACTTTTGTGTACATTTTGTTAATATCTCGTGTTGCTGTTTATTTTTGGGAGTCTCGCATCCTTACATTGAAGTCCGACTTCCACCACCGGAAGGAGTGATTCATCACGCCCGAATTGATCGCCCGGAAGTTTCCGAGCTCGTAAGAATCCCTGTTTCAATCAAATTCTGTCGTAATTCGATCTCCCCCGAAACACAAGGAATTTAATAATAAACAATTTAAGTATCTAAAATAATAATAATAAATAATTAATGAGTAAGGGTTGGAACACAATTATATATATATACTAGGAGTAATGTTTCATTAAAACGATTTTGACATTTACAAGGGGGTAAAATATGCAAACCTGATATAACCAGAGGGATTAATTTAGATGTTAATTTTTTTAATCTAAACTTGAATATAAGAACATGCCTGCTTAATTAGATTATATTTCTTATGCATATTTAATAGGGCGTGGCCGCTTCGCTTTAAACCTTGTAATTACTTCTTATAACTGCGAAATGCATTTCAGGTTCGTTTTGGCTTAGATCATTAAAGAAAAATCTTTAGGAACCTTCGATGTCAGGGCAACGCCGAACACTTTTCTGATCATTTGTATTTGCAGTTCAGGAAATGACGTGAGAAAATAAAACCTTCTTTTGGTTTGTTTCAAAATTTTAACTCAAATTACCAAATCAATTTATTTGTATACCTGAGTTTTGGATTTGATTTTTTTTTTCCATTTCCATTCTCGGTCTGGACAAGACTCAGAACAAATACAGTCGAATATCTTTACAATTTCGCCTTGAACTACCTTTCCCTTTTAACATTTCTTCCTGGATATTATATCTCTTCCAACTTCCCTCACTCTTTGCAGCTAACCTTCCCACAAATACGATATATTCCTTCTTATATCTTTCAAGTGCCCCATTTGAAATATGGTGGTCTTGATTCACATGCTAAGTCTTTACAACCACCAATTTTTGTACCCTGCCTTTTTCGTTCGTTGCTACCCCCAATCAATTAGGTACTTATTTAAAAAAAATCCTTGTCTTCCTGTACATGCCAACTCTTTGCAACCACCCTCTCATACAATAGCTCCTTTCATCTTCCTTGCCTTCCAATTTCTTCTTTAATCAGAACACCTTCTTGGGACTTCTTGCCTCGTTCAATTCATTATCAACTGCGAATAAATTGGTCAAGTCGTTTTTGGTTTGCAATGGAAATCTCGAGCTCCGTTTCTGCTTCCTTTTCTTATTGTCCAGTCTTTTCATTCTTTCCAGGACCAGTTACCTAATCGAACTAAACGAGACTTTAAAATTAAATCTCTTTTGTTTTAACTTAAATTTAAAACTCTCGCTCGTCTTTACCGTTAAACTGGCTCTAAATAAGTAATGTAGTTTATCTTCTAATTCTTTATGGACTCACTTCATCAAGATTTTCCTTCCTTTTCTTCTTCTTTTTTTCATATTTTGATTGGTCTTCCAGTTCAAATCCGACTTGGTATTTTCGTTTTGTTCAAGAATGCTGTTACCATTTTATTACTATTACGTTATACTCTTGGTGACAAGTATGCGCTGTAACGTCAACAGGTGCCCTGAAGCTATACTTAGAGGTAGACCGGCGGATTTTATAATGAGGGCGCCCGGGAAATAATCCCATCCGAAGATCACACCATGAAGCCGCTTGCCAAGGCCGCACAGCGTATGCTGGTGTTCTTAAACCTCCAGGGGATTTATCATAACTCGCGCGTTCAGAATAGGGTTAGACATAAAACACAACAGCGTAATCTCCCCTTCTTTTATATTTTGATTGGTTTTCTGGTTCCGAGCCGACCTGGCCCTAGAGGAACTTTCTTTTGTAATGAATGCATTACAGTACTTATTATTCCGATTTCTTTGCATCTTTTCAAACCCTGCCTTAGCTTTCAATTTACCCTGAACGCCTACTTCAAACTCCGTATTCTATGGTATAACCTAACTTTTTATTTTTATTATATTTTTTTCTCTAAACGTCAATCTTTTATTTCTCCATTGGTGAGAGTGATTCAGAGTTCTTTGTTTACTACTGCTTCCCTTCGTTTATTTCCTTGCATCTTCTACAATGTTCTCTTCTCTGTTTTTCGTACAACACTCTCTAAGATTAGAACTCTTTTATAACCAAATGACGCCAAGAAACAATTTGCTTCTTATTATTCTACTTTATTTTCGCCCTCTCTCTCTCCATTTGTTTTCGTTTTGAGCAATATATGTAAGTGACGGCAGAGCTTTCGAAATGCCGCGAGGTTGCCACGAAGACCGCGCTGTGGCGCCAAATTTGAATTCCCATTATTTTTCAGTTGTCTCTAAACGACCGTTTCTCACTCACTTGTTTTGTTACCAAAATCTAGGAAGTTGCATGTATTTTTTTATCGATAATTAATTATTGTGTCCATCGCACAGGACACAGGATCACAAAAAGAAGTAACCGGATTTCGACGTTAATTTTTAATTGTCAAAGTATCATTAAAGAAATCGCAATGTAATAGAAGATCGAACTGGATAGTTTAGCGTGGTTGCTACAGCACCAAATTTGAATTCGCTTCGCTTTTCAGCTGTTTCGGTCTTCTCTTGCTTCGCCGTCGAATTGCGTATTTGCAGGAATATCATCACAATTTCATTTACATTACCTTGTTTGGCTCTAGCTGACGTTAGATTTGACTGAGGTTGGTTATGGCTTTTGTCACCGAGATATGATGTGTTCCAACTCCTTCCTTGACAGTTTTGGGGCGAAGCCAGCGGTGGCTTTATTAATTTGTAAGCGAAGATCATTTACGTAAACAATTATTGGAGATGTGATGTGTTCGAACTCCTTCCTTGACGGTTTTGGGGCGAAGCCAGCGGTGGCTTTATTAATTTGAACACTGCTTTTTCCGCTCAGTGTCGTCTCGTCTTTACCAAGGCACGTCGGGGCTTCTTTAAAGGGGCCTCGACTCCTGTTCAATCGACAACAAAAACGAGCTTCTTGGCTACTTATAAAAGCAAATTAACAAAACGTAAGGTACGGCAAAATTCAACGTGAAAAACAACGACGACAATTGTCAAACGAAATTATCTACAAACGGAAAGGAAATGGCAGCTTGACAACTATCAACTTCAGGAGTAAAAGTCCAAAGGGTTACCAAACAAAAGCTGAAATGGGGAATGTCGCATTTTAAAAATTAAGTTACTGCGAAGTCACCTGTCTTTAAACGAATGAAAATCGCGATCGCTTCAGAAGTAGTCCTTAATGGGGTCTATTCTGCATCAAAACCGTTACATTTAAAGGGGTGTTAAATTTTGTTGCTATGGTAACAACCAATCATGGAACTGTATTTTAAATTTTAAAGGACCTCTAAATTTTAACAGCCCGTTAATAAGTTACAGAATCCGCCCCAATCTCGAATCATTTCTTATTTTTCGGAGTCATGCTTCGACAAAGTATATGATATGTATAGCTTCACTGATGAGCCTTCTATCTCGTAAGAAAGGAGTTGTCAATTTGACGACTGTCAACTGAAGCTGCGAAAGTAATTCTTTCGTGAAAGGTATCGTATACGTACGGTTCCTTTAAAGAAGATTGAGGTTATAAAAGGCACTGTTTACACGGCCAATTCTCATCTATTAAATTTTAAATCGTTTTTTATTTTTAACGCTACACTGTTGTGTTTCATGTCTAACCCTATTCTGAACGCACGGGTTATGATAAATTTTTATGTCTATGTTTATGTTATGTGTTTTATGTCTAACCCTATTCTGAACGCACGTGTTGTGATAAATTTCCCGGAGGTCCAGAAATGTGTAAAATATATTATATTAATTTCAAGAGTCTATCGTTTTAATTTATTCGCGCCCTGCTTTAAGCACGCGCTACACGCGCAGACCTGTTCAAGGTGACTGTCGAAGGATTTAATTTCTTTCTATTTCAACGTAGAAGAAACGTTTTAAGATTGACTCACTTTCTCGTCTTTGAAAAAAAAAAATAATAATAATAAAATAAGTTGTAATAATAAATGACGAAGCAAATAATTTGTTTAATCACTCACTCTTCAGTAGGACCTCAATTTGTTTTATTCGAATTTGTAAAAATTGAATTTCTGTCCTAGAGGGGGTTCAATTTTGAAATTTGGCGCTTTCCAAAGAAATTTCCTTCGAAATTTATTTAAACATCCTAAAATTTTTTCTTCCAACTATGTCCAACTCCTGCCATAAATCATGGCAAACAACAACGGATACGAGTTGCCTTGTACTTGTTACTTGTTATGTAGGACACCATTAAATTCGTCTGTAGTTTTGAAAATACATAATTTCACGGAACACCGTCGTCTGTTTTATCTGCTGTGTAACTTCAAACAAAATTACAGCGGAAAAGCGCACGGCCAGATATTCCTGAAAAGAACACACAGCAATTTAAATCTTCCGCGTCCAAAGTATTTATCTAAATAGTGCACGGAGGAAGTAAGGAGTTAAAATGTTTCGCAGTTGAATAATGAGGATTTGAAACCGTAAGAACTGCATGAATGAGAAATGAAAAGACATCTCTTGGATGCGGTAAATAAAGTTTCGCGACGTTGCGACTCCAGAGACCGGAACTCGTCTATTCAGATGAACAGTGAGAACGAACTTTGTCTCTCCACGAGAGGGAAAAAAAATGATAGGGAACGGAACGACTTCTATATACAGCATACCTTTCATCGACCCCTCTCTCTCTCTCTCTCTCCATATCAGAGCTCAATTTCATTTTCCCAATTTATATACATGTAACATATACTACATAGGAATTCATGTTTAGGTACACGTTTTATTGATTTTCGGGCAAGTAACACTGTAATCACCCAAGGCACTAACTTTGGGTTTAAATGGAAAAGTAAAACTTTTTTCTTTCCTTTTAAATGAGTTGTGGAAAGTTTCCTTTTCTTCGGAGTTTCTTTCTGTTGCGTTTTCGGAAACTTCTCATAAATATTAAAAAAAAAAATAAAAAAGTAATGTACGAGATAACATTTTAAGAAAATGATTTATTTAAACATTCCTCCGCGCCGCAAATTAACCCGCGTTTATAAGTAAGCACATTTCGCAGATGCAAAATTTTGCTCTGTTTGTCAAATCGACGTCGAAATTAAAACGCTCTTGTTGCCGCAAGTTGCGAACTCAAAACAATAAGAACCCGGACGTGGAGAGCACGAATGTGCACCATTAAGTGTAATTGGGGGAATTATATTAATCAGTTTCGGGCTGAAAGGGTTCATACAGGCAAAATCTGCATTCGCATTGACGTGAGTACTCTCGCTTATGCTTACACATGTACACATCAAGTAATCAAAACTAACTCAAATAAATAAGGTGGATAAGAATGAACACTTTCCTTAAATTTTTATAACATGTGTTTCTTTTTAAATGCCATACGGGGTTGCTGTGGAAAATAAATTTCGTGTCGTTACTTGATGCATACACGTTCAAGGAGCTACCAGTACATCATTTCTAACATCTAAGGGATCTGATCTAGAAATTTAAACGTTGTTGAAGTATACACGAATGGTGCTAAGGCATGAATTATGTTTTCCACAGCCACTCCTTCTGGCAATACAAAAAAAAACAAACGTTATATTTTACGAGCCCGAATCCAAGGGCAAAATCCGCATCCGTATTGACGCGAGTACTCTCGCTTGTGCTTACACATGTAAACATCAAGTAAACAAAAATAAATCAAATAAACTTTAGGCGTGAAGCGCGAGGCCCAAAAACCATCAAAATTAACTTTCGCGCTCAGAAGGAGCTCAAAATTAGATACTAAACATTATACAAAGTAAAGATAAAAAAACAAAAAATAGGTAAATTACATAAAGAACGCAAACGGAAAATATAACTTGATCCCTAAAAGAAACTTCCCTAGCCACGTTGCTCGACAACGGCACATTCCTCGCCAAATTCGTGACGAAACCTCCCGCAGCACGGTCCCAAATCTACGCTGATGATAGAGCGTACGTCCGGGTGATGACGTCTCCGAACTCCGCGGTGGGATAGAATAAAAAGAAAAATCCTTACTTTAGAACGAGATGAAAACATGGTTGCTAACTCAAACCGGAGGCGGCTCAGCCTTCTTAAATCATTCCAACGAGGGCACGTGATTAATGGAGGACGTTCACCTTGCTCCAGGTGAAACAGGGGTACGGATGAGGAGCCACCCTGAATAAAAGATTAACTGCCCCTATACCAGTCGCTAAAAAGAGAATTAACAACGTATTACAATCGCGAACAATATACGCCCGTGGAGAACAGACAGGGACACGATGAATGAACAAGACGACATCTACCTCGCTTGAAAGAAAGCAAGCCTCAGACAGTAGATTTCTACGTTGGTAAATCCCGTAGCAAACAGTCCCAAGAATAAAAAAATTAACTGCCCCGTACCAGTCGCTAAAAAGGGAATTAACAACGTTTTACAAAAATATACAAATAGCGAACAATAAACGCCCGTAGAGAACAGACAGGGACACGATGAATGAACAAGACGACATCTACCTCGCTTGAAAGAAAGCAAGCCGCAGAAAGTAGAATTCTACGTTGGTAAATCCCGTAGCAAACAGTCCCAAGAATAAAAGATTAACTGCTCACGTACCAGTCGCTAAAAAGGGAATTAACAACGTATTGCAATCGCGAACAATATACGCCCGTGGAGAACGGACAGGAACACGAAGAAACTAACAAAACGACATCTACCTCGCTTAGAAAAAAGCAAGTCTAAGAAAATAGATTTCTACGTTGGTAAATCCCGTAGCAAACAGTCCCAAGAATAAAAAATTAACTGCCCCGTACCAGTCGCTAAAAAAGGAATTAACAACGTATTACAATCGCGAACAATAAACGCCCGTGGAGAACAGACAGGGACACGATGAATGAACAAGACGACATCTACCTCGCTTGAAAGAAAGCAAGCCTCAGACAGTAGATTTCTACGTTGGTAAATCCCGTAGCAAACAGTCCCAAGAATAAAAAATTAACTGCCCCGTACCAGTCGCTAAAAAAGGAATGGACAACGCATTACACAATCGTGAGCAATAAACGCCCGTGGAGAACAGACAGGAACGCGATGAATGAACAAGACGACACCTATGGAAGAAAGCTAACCTGAGGAAGTAAATTTCTACGTTGGTAAATCCCGTAGCAAACGGTCCCTCAGTCAGCGGGCTGACAAACAGCGAAGTGAAAAGATCCGTCGAAGACGGTCGGGTCACCAATTCCAAGAATTAATCACTGTAAAAACGCCCTGTCACCACCGGGCACAGTCGAACCGTTGCGAACAACAACACGCAGAGCCCAAAAGCATCGCTCGCCAGGAAAATTGAAACCGAGGAATTAACGTAACAAAATTCGTTCACTGACTTTTAAAACTGTGTAGCTTTAAACTTATTAAGAAAACCTCGGTTCGCGTAATTATAAAACAATTGGTTTGTGATCAGAATACACGCATCATACCTAAGCGATTTTTATTTTTAGTCACTTTTTCCAATATGTCATGAAGCCGCATAAAAATCGCGTAAAACGTCCAGAGTTTTACAAAATTCAAGTCTCTATAGAAATACAGTTGCTAGCATCTTCTTTATCGCATACTTACTTTAAAAATTAATTTTAATCCTTTCAACAGTAATTAACGGATTATTTGATATAACTGGAAATAGACATGGAAAACCGGCAATAATTTATTTTTGATTTGAAAACCGTGACCTTCAGTTTTAATTAAACTTCTTTTTAATAATCTAAAAACAACTAATAAATTTCCGAACGCAAAGCAATAAATCTCAAGTGCTGTAAGTATAGCATTCTGAATTATAAATCGAGGTAAATACGGCGAGCTCAATTTTTCAGCTTCGATTTTCTATTAGGAGAGCGATATTTCTCCGGCGCTCGATTTTATTGTTTTATACTTCTCACGAGTTTCGGACAGGGCAGGGCCGCTCGCTGGAAGTTAAGAAAGTAGCAGTAGGTAGTAGGTAGACAAAAAAAAAGCAAACAGGGTTTACGAGGATACATCATTGGAAGTTTTTACGACAAAAAAATATAGAACGGAAGCGGTTATAAAAGCAGGGGGGGGGAGGGAGCAAAGTGTTATTTCCCAGGCTGCGGTTCGTACTAGACCTTATTAAAAATTTCAACTTTCTTTCTTATTTCGGGCCTAACATTTTATTACTTTCACAGTTTATAACGGCGACGAAGAGATTTCAGGCTCTAATATTTTATTATTATGTGGAGGTGCAAAAATAAAATAAGGGATTTAAATAAGCAAATCGCGTGCAGGGTGAACACACGGCTACGCTATACAAACCAAGAACGTAACTAACTGTATTGTTTGTTTTACTTCCAAGAGATTTCTCTCACAATCATTAGATGCAAGGCAACGTTTTGTTTCGTTTACATTTCCATAGTAGCATTCAGAACTTTCATTTCATTGTATTCTACCTAGTTTGCATTCGTGTCTGTAATAGAAGCATTACCTACCTCCCCGGGGAATTATTATTTAGTTGTAATAAATTTAATTTTCGCAAGTGTTAAGTGGCCATAAATACGATTTAATTTGTTTCTCACGTTAACCTAAAACAACCAAAACTATCTGTAAATCTTGCGGGGTTTGCGTAAATATCTCGTTAAATTGAGTATTCCTGTTCAACCAACTCAGAACATACCTGTCCAAATCCTCCTAAAGTTGGATCAAGGTTGCAAGGGCTTCTGTTTACCAGGATACTAATTTAACAGCTGGCGATCGAATTTACCGAAGCCTTTGCCGTAAACGAAAAACACTATGTCTTGTCCGTTAGGATATCGGAATCCATATGGGGCCCGGGCCCCTTCAAAACACCGATGTGAATTGGAACAGTCGAGACGACACTGAGCGGAAAGAGCACGCGTTCAAATTAATAAAGCCACGGCTGGCTTCGCCCCAAAATTGTCAAGAAAGGAGTTCAAACACATCATATCTCGGTGACAAAAGCCATAATCACCCTCGGTCAAATCTAACGTCAGTTAAAGCCAATCGCGGTAAATGTAAATAAAATTGTGATGATATTCCCACAGTTTCGCAATTCGATGGTGAAACAAGAGAGGACGGAAACAGCTGAAAAGCTAAGCGAATTCGAATTTGGCGCCGTAGCAACCATGCATGATTTCCGAAATTTTCCATTTTGATCATCTAAGTTCTTAGCCTTAGGCCCCTTCAAAACACCAATTTGAAATGAAACAGTCGGGACGACACTGAGCGGAAAGAGCACGCGTTCAAATTAATAAAGCCACGGCTGGCTTCGCCCCAAAATTGTCAAGAAAGGAGTTCAAACACTTCATATCTCGGTGACAAAAGCCATAGTCACTCTCAGTCAAATCTAACGTCAGTTAAAGCCAATCGCGGTAAATGTAAATAAAATTGTGATGATATTCCCACAGTTTCGCAATTCGATGGTGAAACAAGAGAGGACGGAAACAGCTGAAAAGCTAAGCGAATTCGAATTTGGCGCCGTAGCAATCATACATGATTTCCGAAATTTTCCATTTTGATCATCTAAGTTCTTGTGATTTATTTATTGATTGATTCAAGGGTGAAAATGTGCACATTGCAAAAAAATCGATTAAAACTACTGTGACAATTAAAAATTAACTTCGAAATCCGGTTATCATGGCAGCCTGGCCTGACTTCACTTTCCTTGTGAACCTATGTTCTATGTATTAATCAAATTATTAATTATAAATCGCCTTAAATTTATAAATAATTTTTATTGATAAAAAAACTCGTTGAATTTCCTAGATTTTCGGTAACAAAATAAGTGATTGAGAAACGGTTGCTTATATAAACAAAATTCTTTTGAATACGGCGAGGAAAATTTATAATTTAAGTTTTATTTAAAAAAATAGTTCAAGGACATCCGGACAAGGATTCTTAAGTTTTTGTTTTTTTTTTCACCGCTGGGTTCGTCCTAAAATTGTCAGGGAAGGAGTTCGAATACACCAAATCTCGATGACATAAGCCATAACCAACCTGAGTAAAATCTGACGCCTGCTGGATCCAATCGCGGTGAATTTAAATAAAAATTGTGATGGTATTAATATAATTCCGCAATTCCATGGCGAAACAAGAGAGTACCGAAATAGCTGAACACCCGAAAAGCGAAGCGAATTCGAATTTAGCAACCACGCATGATTTTCGATCTTCTTTTAAATTTGTTATTGTGATTTATTTATTGATTGGTTCAAGATGAAAATGTGCAATACCGAAACGTCGAAATCCTGTTACCATGGCAACCTGGCCTGAATCATTTTCTTTCCTTTCCACTTTCCTTGTGAACCTATGTTCTCTGCGACACACTTTTCTGTATTAATCAAATTATTAATTACAAACGGCCTTAAATTTATTTAAAAAAAAATTATTGAGAAAAACAACACAACTTCCTAAATTATCGATAACAAAGCAAAGAAAACGTCGTTTATAAACAACTGAAAAAAGATGCGAATTAAAATTTGGCGCCTCAACGCGGTCGTAGTGGCAACCGCGAGGAATTTCAGAAGCTCAAGGCTGTGACGTCACTCGTATTACGCAAAACGAAGACAAATAAATAAAGGGGGCGAAAATAAGAAGAATAATAAAAAAGAAATTGTTTCTGGGCGTCATTTGGTTAAAAAAAATCCTCTAATCTTAAAGAGTGTTACAAAATATATGAAAAGTAAAGAAGAGAACGTTGAGGAAGATACAGGCAATAATGGACTAGGCCTCACCGACGAAAAAATACAAGCTTTACGTTAAAAGGAGGGGGAGACAGATAGAAAACTCATGAAGTTAGGTTATATCCATGGAAAAGAATTCAGGCCACTTGTTCCGCGAACTGTACAAAAATTTAGTACTCGGACTGTATCAGCCTCGCCCATAACGTGCGAACGCTCGCATTGCACTCCTTCCCCTTCCACTCAATAACAAGTCGATGCATCGCAAAGTACATTCGACGTAAAAAGCGTCCAATACTAAGTGGCCTGAATTCTTTTCCCTGGTTATATCATGTCCGCACCGTTTTAGCAACTATCCGTACGCGTTTGGTTTTGTCCATGGACTTTGCAACATCTCCCGAAAATGATCCTGACGCGCTCTTTGAAATACTAGGCTGTTATTGATCTATCGTAGCAACGTCCCATTCCTTGATTGGTTGGCCATTTTCTGTATCAAAGTGATTTCCGTCACCATTCCACAAAACGGCCGGCGCATTAGAGCACGCTCATATTTTCTCTAATTTTAGGAATCTGTGTAAATTGTTGTTGCAGGATTCATCGAAACAGTTTGACTGGAATGACTTGAGCTCAACGTGTCTTTTGACGTGTTATCTAACATCTCAAACCAACGGAACGTAGAATTCAATTAATCGCAAGGTATGTGAACGGCCATTAAGCACGATGCACGTTGCTGCTACATTTCTTGTTTTCTGTTGGCAATAGATTCGCTTCTTTTTTTTATCTAACCCTATTCTGAACGCGTGAATTGTAATAAATCACTTGGAGATTTAAGAACACCAGTGTACGCAAAATACGAGGAAAGAAGAAGAAAAGGGAGGGAAATCTTGATGATGTGAGTTCTTGAAGAATTGGATCAAATACATTAAAAACTTAGAGCCGGCTTCATAATAGACGTAAGTGAGACTTTTAAATTTCCAGCTTCATAATCGACGTAAGTGAGACTTTTAAATTCCCAGTTTCATGATAGACATAAGTGAGACTTTTAAATTTCAAAGTCAAAACAGGCGTGACTTTAATTTTAAATTTGAATTTATCTAACCTTCTCCTGAACGCACGGTGTTGTGATAAATCTCTTGGCGGTTCAAGAACACCAACGCACGGCCGTGGGGACTTGGGAAGCGGCTTCGCATTGCTATCTTCAATTGGGGTTCTTTCCCTGGCGCTCTTTTTATATCATCTTCAAACGAACACGTCCGTCTTCTTCTGAGTATGTACAGCCGTTGACGTTACAGCGCATACTTACCACCCACCATTTTTAAGTAAGTGAATGGGGGGTAGGAGAAAACGAAAAAGACAAGGTGCAAAAAAAAAATTGGTGGACATAAGAACTTGGCATGCGAACTTACAAACGATAATAAATAAATTCAATAAATTTAATTGACGTTGGTGGAGGAGGCGGGGAGGGAAACGTTAATTAACGGCAAATTGAAATAAGTTATTTTTGTGCAAGCACACTCGAAGTGCGAAGCACGAAAAACTTCATTCATTACGAAACTTCGCCGACCTGTAGTGCAGTTTTTAATAAATAATTTATTCAAAGCAAGGCGAAAGAAATTTCTACTGTACCAATCGTGGGTACTTACACACGTGTCGAATACATAATTAAATCCAAGCGCGGCGGTTTCTTCCTTTTTTTTTAAATAAATCTAATCCAAAAACTTCAGTTAATGCTTG
The DNA here is from genome assembly GCA_036172665.1 of Prosopocoilus inquinatus. NCBI lineage: Eukaryota > Metazoa > Arthropoda > Insecta > Coleoptera > Lucanidae > Prosopocoilus > Prosopocoilus inquinatus. Next base: position 5,600,689 of record CM069871.1, on the reverse strand, counting down.
AATAAATTACAGCGAGCCTTTGCCTTCTTTCGCAAAGTGAATAAATAAATAAATAAATAAATAAATAAATAAATAGGGCCCGGCGTGCATGAAAGGCTTCTGCAATTTATAATATATCAAGTTCCCTATTCAAAACATGCTGCTTTCTTCCATTGGCTGTTAACTGACGACATTCATTCAAGCAGGTAATCAATGTAGTAAATTTCGTAAATGCCATTAATTTCGGATTGTGGAGTTATTTTCCGAGTGGAGATGTGGAATTTCGTTCGAATTCTGTTGGCGTCCTGTCGGATGACGTTGTTAAGCCCGAAATCGCGGCGCCTCCGCCGAAAACTCGACGCGTCGAGACAAAGAATTGGATTAGAAGCTGAAATGTTTTTTTTTTTTTTGCAAAACAAAACCTGCAACAACGTGAATTTGGTGTCCTACATTTTTGCGATCAAGTAAAAACCATGCCTCGAATTATTTGTACATAAATGAATTGATTAAACGATGCCGGTTCAAAATCTGAAATGAAGTTTACAAAATCATGCTTCCTGTTAACTCAAACAAACTTTGTATTGTACTCGAACAAGCGTAACGTTTTTCCGTTATAAAATTCATACGCTCCCCGGCGGATGCAAGTACGAACTAAAGCAATAACTTAAATTACATTCTGCGCTGTAGGGAAACCCCCGTGTTTTTGTGTATTCTCAAATCCTTAAATAGTAAACACTAAAGCAATCTCGGGAGATGCTGCGTTTTAGTTGAAAGAAAACACTGTAACCTTTTCCGGGCGGAATTTTCCGATGTCGGGGACGCCGCCCCGATTATAAGTTATATTTTTATTAAATTTGTGAAATCTAAACATTCGGTGCGTACGATTCGAAAAAGCCAGTTACTTATTACAGATTTATTTATTCTTTAGGCATTGTTCCACAGGAAGCAAATATTTGTTGAATTAATTGACGAACATTTCGAATTAAAAACATTTTATATTTTATATTACAGTCCAAACCTATCGAACCCGTTTTGGCAACAGCGCCCTCGCGAATTCCGCCGGGGGTCACTTGTAGACTTGGCAACGTCGCGCCGCATTTCGCAAACGATCTCAGATCACCGTTTGAAATGCTATCATCTTATTCTTGCTTTACTTCAACTATTCTGACGTGAATTATTCCTGCTGGCCATTTTGGCTCGGCTAAGTAAAACGAGTTGACCCAGGGTCAATCACTGTTAGTTCATCGATCCCAAAGAGACCCCCACGAAGTCCAATGGACCCCTATAGGTGGATGGACGCTTTTTAAGTTTCTTGGCGTTGTTCCATAGGAAGAAAATGTTTGTTTAACGAATTGACGAACATTTCAAATTAAAAACATTTATATTTTATATTACAGTCCAAACCTATCGAACCAGTGTCGGCAACAGCGCCCTCGCAAACTCCGCTACGGGTCACTTGTAGACTTGGCAACGTCGCCCCGTATTGCACAAACGATCTCAGATTACCGTTTGAAGTGCTGCCTTCTTATTCTTGCTTTATTGGTTAGGCCATTTTGGCTCGGCTAAGTAAAACAAGTTGACCCAGGGTCGATCACTGTTAGTTCATCGATCCCCAAGAGACTCCTGTGACGCCCAATGAACTGTAAGTTCATCGATGCTTTTAAGTTTTCATTGATTCCTTGGGGATCCATGGACCAGTTTTCCATCAATTCTTCACTTTAATGCAAAGGGTCGATAATGACCCCCCATCGACCCCTTGCATTGCAAGTAATGATCAAAACGTAAAAAAAACTCTTAAGTTTCAGTAAGGATTTTGGAGAATTTTTTCGAATGCTCAAATCTGAGACTCATCACAGTGCGAGGAAATAAATTATATTAAAAAGTAGTTCAAGGACATCCAGGCAAGTGTACTCAGGGTTTTGTTTATTTTTCTTTTTGAAAATAGCGCAAAAGTGATTTTCATTGATATTTTGTTAACTGTGTAATAATATAATAATAATGCAATAAATTTGGGCAGAATTCTCGACCGACATTTTGAGAACCACTGGTCTATAACCGTCATCTGCTTACCCAAATAATTTTGTATGTTATTTTGCCCATTACAAAAAAAAAATGAAAAAACCTTCAGAAGTCTAATCAAAAAATGAATCTAATCCGGAAATAGTTTGGTGATTTTAGCCCTCCTTTAGACTTTTATAATTTATAATTTATATTTTCATTGAGAAAGAAATAGTTCAAGGACATCCTGACAAGGATTCTCAAGTTTTGTTTTTACTTTCTTTTTGGAAATAGTGTGAAAATGATTTTGATTGAAATTTCGTCAACTGTGCAATACATTTGCAAATTTGTTATTTTGCCCACTACAAAAAAAAAAGAAAAAACCTAAACCAAGTCTAAATAAAAAGAAATTCTAATCCGGAAATAGTTTAGTGACTTTAACCCCCTTAGACTCTACGTCAATTAAAAAAAAAAAATCTATACAAAATTTTGAAAGAAAGAGCAAGTTTAATTTTCAAGGTCATTTGACAGCGGTTAGTTTAGTGAATTTGGCCAAAAAATAATTAGTTTTAGCAAGATTTATTTAAGAAATAGTTGAAAACTCAGTTTTCAAGGTCATCCGGACAGGGGCTTTCAAATTTTTCTTCATTTTTTTGAATATAGTGGAGAAATGATTTTGATTGAGATTTCGTTAACTGTGCAATAAATTAGGGAATAACTTGACGGAATAAATATTTTCTGCCGAAATTTTGGGAACCACTGGTTCACAACTGTAATCTGCTTACCCAAATAATTTTCATTGTTATTTTGTCCACTTCAAAAGAGAAAGAAAAAACCTTCAGAAGTCCAAACAACAAGAAATCCTAATCCGGAAATAGTTTAATGACTTTAACCCCCTTTAAACTTTAATATATAATTTATATTTTATTTAAAAAAATAGTTCAGGCACATCCAGACAAGATTTTCAAGTTTTTGTTTTGTCTTTCTTTTTTTTTTGAAAATAGTGTGAAAGTGATTGATTGATACTGTGCCGTAAATATGGGAAAAACTTTCGATGGACTATTTCCTGCTGACATTTTGGGAACCGCTGGTCCGTAACTGTCAACTGATTACCCAAATAATTTTGATTTTCACTTTGTTCACTACAAAAGAAAAATAAGAAAAACCTTAAGAAGTCTAAACAAAAAAAAAATATCCTGAAGTTTGGTGACTTTAATTTCCTTTAGACTTTAATTTATACTTTATATTTTATTTAAAAAAAAAGTTCAAGGACATCCAGACAAGGATTCTCAAGTTTCTTTTTCTTTTTGAAAATAGTTGAAAGTGATTTTGATTGAGATTTTCTTAACTGTGCAACAAATTTGGGAAGAACTCTTGGCGGACTATTTTCTGCCGACATTTTGGGAACCACTGGTCAATAACTGTCATATGCTTAACTAAATAATTTTGATTGTTATTTTGCCCACTACGAAAAAAAAATGAAAAAACCTAAACCTAAAGTCTAAACAAAAGAAAATTCTAATCCGGAAAGAGTTTGGTGACTTTAACCCCCTTTAAGATGTTCAATTTTCAAGGTCATTCGGCAGCGGTTTCCAACTTTTTTTTTTAAAAGGCTCCAAGTTGATATTTTGGATAATATAGTAAACTTAGCCAAAAAATAATTATTTTGAGCAGCGTTTACTTAAAAACAAAAACAAAATTTTGTAAAAAATTTTCAAGGTCACTTGGCAGCGGTTACCAACTAATTTTTTTTTTTTTCAAAAATGCCAGGCGAATATTTTGGATAATTTAGTGAATTTAGACAAGAAATAATTAGTTTATTTAAAAAAATAATAAGAAAATTCAGTTTTCAAGGTCATCCGGACAGGGGTTTACCAATTTTTTGCCTTCCTTTTTTTAAATAATGGAACAATTTGTTAATTGTGCAATAAATTTGGAAAGAACTCTTGACGGAATTCAGTTTTCAAGGTCATCCGGACAGGGATTTCGAAGTTTCTTCTTTCTTTTTTTTTAAAAATTTTGATTTTGTAAACAGTGAAATAGTAAGAACTCTCCTAGGAATACTTCCTGTCGACATTTTGGGAATCACCGGTATAGAGAATTGTTTGGTTGTCATTTTCTTTACCATGATGTGACTGACCCGTATTTAAATATTTTTACATACAAAATAAATCACATTAAATTGAATTAAAAAAAGAAATCTAGTGAAAAAGCCCTTCAAAAGTCTACAAAAAAAGAATAATTCTAATTCAGCAGTAGTTTAGTGTCTTTAGCCTCCTTTGAATTTCCGTCAATTAAAATAAATTTTAGTAAAAAAATAGGTGTTTAATTTTCAAGGTCATGGGGAAGGACACTTATACGGTCCATCTTCTGGCAATTAGCGACGCCGTCACCGTTCGAGCAAGGTTATGTGTGCTGAATTATTGTTAGCAAGATTCAATTCATACCGTTGCTGGAATTCGATTGACTGGCCGTATCCTGTAGAGTGCTGGTAACGTTCTATCCAAACGATCTGTTTCATTAAACAGGTATGTTCCGCGCTGGTAGCATTCTATCCAAACGATCTGTTTAATTAAACAGGTATGTTCCGCGCTGGTAGCATTCTGTCCAAACGATCTGTTTAATTAAACAGGTATGTTCCTATTCAGTTATTAACAGCGATCATTTACGTCATTTCTTTTTCTCTCTCATTTAGAATCATTTTTTATTGGACTATTTTTTAATCGAATTTTTGTTGGGCCCTTTTCTGCCGGATTAATCATTCTTTCAACTATCTCGTCCTGGTTGGTCAGGGCCAATTGTTAAAGTTTTGTTTCGCAAAATGTTGTGGCCGTTGCCGAGGCTGCAAACTATTTTTAACCAACCCGACCACGCGGTGCATCGGGAAACGGGCCGATTACACGCCAAATTCCAAAAACGCCGCCGACGCACGATTCTAATAATTATTTAATTTAATGTAAAATAGTAGCAGTAAAATATTTAAAGCCTTAGTTAGGTTGACTAAACACACTATCATTTGCCCTTAAGTTTTCTTACAATAAGTTACCCATACTTAAAGGATTAAGCTTTAAAATAATTTTATGCGTGGCATTAGTAGTTTAAAACTGAATATATTATTGTGGAGAACGTGTTAAGTAATCTGAATTTATGTGCTCCAAAAACAAAACGAAAGCAAAAAAAAAAGGCAAACAAACCTAGAGAATAATTCTGCGGTTCGCAGTTTGAATTAATTAATTACTTAAATTATTGCCGTAAAACTGTAGGTAGATTAAAACGGGCAGTCGAGCGAATAATTTATAGAATTAACTTATTTCATTTTTAATTAAATTTGTTAACTCCCGGTCCCCGCTTCGGCGAAAACTGCTCGCTGCTTTATCGCCGTGCTGATGCTCTGGCTGTGCGCAACCCCCCCATTAACTCGATCAAAATTTAATCCGTTTAGTGTTCGGACGATTTCATTTCCATTAACAAATAAGATCATTGTTTGAGTAAACACTCGGTATTGTGCCGGGCAAACACGCGGACGCACGCGGCTGTGCAGCGCGGTGGTTTAAATAACGGTGCGCACGCCACTGTGTTTTCGGAAAAACATTGCATTCACGTGACAGTGGAGGGGAGGGGGAGATTTATACCCTATTCAATTGTACTTAAATTAAAGAAAAATTAATAATTATTTACGTTAATGTTCATCATTTACAAGACATTAAACAAATCACAAAAATATTAAATGTATGTAGATGTAATATGGAAGGAAGAAAGTTTGTTGTAATAGCATTTCTTATCCAGGGTCGGAGGAAGGATAGTCGGCACCATTACCCAAAACAAAAAAAAAATGGAAACAAATTTGCGTCAATTTATACAGTTGTCTCTCAAAAAAATTGTAATTCCATAGTTGCCAAATTTTTTTTTAACTTGAGAATATATCCACTATTTTTTCCAAAATTTTTGTTAAAAAAGTTAATTTTGACAAATTTTTGCTTAACTTTGAACCCATTTAAATGATTGCTACCGGAATTACTTCGTAACTTAAAAAATAATCGTCACAGGAAAATTTCCTACGTGATTTTAGGAGGCAGACAGTGTTACCAACCGTGGCGATTTATTATTGCCGAATGGGCAACTTTTGGAAACCATTTGGCTTGCTTTTTTCTACAATGGCAGGCAACCGGCGGCCAAAATGGACGAATTAATTTTCATTTGTTTATGACTAAAGAAAGGAAACATTAAGTTTGATATTTAACGGATTTCTTTAGTTTTTTTTTTATTTTTGCTTGAGTTGAATAGAATTAGTTTGGATTATGTTGACATTAAGACTGGCTGAGCTTAATTTTAATTAATTTTCGTATTTTTAATTTTTTTGCAATTTTTAATTTTTTTGCAATTTTTTATTTTTCTTGCAATTTTTTATTTTTCTTCCGATTTTTTATTTTTTTTTGCGATTTTTAATTTTTGTTTGTGTTAAATGAAGTTATGTTTTTATTGATTTTCTTAATTTTCTAAATCTATACTTTTGATTTCTCTTTTAATTTTTAATTCTTTCTTATGCTAGATGAAGTTAAGTTGATTTCAGTTGGATTGGATTAACTCTGACGTTAGTTGAGCTTCATTTTAATTGATTTTCTTAATTTTCTAAATCTATACTTTTAATTTCACTTTTAATTTTTAATTTTTTCTTGTGCTAGATGAAGTTAGGTTGATATCAGTTGGATTGGATTAACTTTGACGTTACTTCAACTTCATTTTAATTGATTTTATTAATTTTCTAAATCTATACTTTTAATTTCTCTTTTAATTTTTAATTTTTTCTTGTGCTAGATGAAGTTAGGTTGATTTCAGTTGGATTGGATTAACTCTGACGTTAGTTGAGCTTCATTTTAATTGATTTTATTAATTTTCTAAATCTATACTTTTAATTTCTCTTTTAATTTTTAATTTTTTCTTGTGCTAGATGAAGTTAGGTTGATTTCAGTTGGATTGGATTAACTCTGACGTTACTTCAACTTCATTTTAATTGATTTTCTTAATTTTCTAAATCTATACTTTTAATTTCTCTTTTAATTTTTAATTTTTTCTTGTGCTAGATGAAGTTAAGTTGATTTCAGTTGGATTGGATTAACTCTGACGTTAGTTGAGCTTCATTTTAATTGATTTTCTTAATTTTCTAAATCTATACTTTTAATTTCACTTTTAATTTTTAATTTTTTCTTGTGCTAGATGAAGTTAGGTTGATTTCAGTTGGATTGGATTAACTTTGACGTTAGTTGAACTTCATTTTAATTAATTTTCTTTATTTTCTAAATCTATACTTTTAATTTTTAATTTTTTCTTGTGCTAGATGAAGTTAAGTTGATTTCAGTTGGATTAGATTAACTTTGACGTTAGTTGAACTTCATTTTAATTGATTTTCATAATTTTTTAAATCTATACTTTTAATTTCTCTTTTAATTTTTAATTTTTTCTTGTGCTAGATGAAGTTAAGTTGATTTCAGTTGGATTAGATTAACTTTGACGTTAGTTGAACTTCATTTTAATTGATTTTCATAATTTTTTAAATCTATACTTTTAATTTCTCTTTTAATTTTTAATTTTTTCTTGTGCTAGATGAAGTTAAGTTGATTTAAGTTGGATTTGATTAACTTTGACGTTGGTTGAACTACATTTTAATTGATTTTCTTAATTTTTAAATCTATACCTTTAATTTCTCTTTTAATTTTTAATTTTTTCTTGTGCTAGATGAAGTTAGGTTGATTTCAGTTGGATTGGATTAACTTTGACGTTAGTTGAACTTCATTTTAATTGATTTTATTTTTTTAAAATCTATAATGTAATTATTAATCTTTTACTTATGCTGGATGAAGTAAGATTGATGTCAGTTGGGTTGGATTAACCTTGAGATTTGTTGAGCTTGACTTTAATCCATGTATAAATTTTAAACATTTTCTTTTTACTTCTTTTTAAAAAAAAATTACTTGTATAGAATGGAGTGTAACATAGAAGTTGGGTGAGTTCAGTTGACCTTGAGATTTGTTGAGGTTTATTTTAATTTGTTCTAAATTTTGTTTTACTTGGATTGAATGGAGCTAAGTTGTTGAGTACAATTACGTCGGTTTTTGATTGTTAATTTTTTTTTCTTGGCTTGGATAGAACTGAATTCAGTTGCTGGGTTGAATTTGGTTAACCTTGACAATGTCGAACTTTGACTTTAATAGTTCTTTTAAGTTTTTTACATCTTTTACTTTGCTTTTTGCTTTTTGGGGTTGAACGGAGTTAGGTTGAGTTGGACTGGCAGGCCATTAATGTTTTTTTAAATTTTTTTGTCTGCTTTAAATTTTTTGTTTCCTTTTTCATGCATTATTTTTGCTTAGGTTAAATGAAGTGGTTGTTCGAGCTGAGTTTTAATTACGCAACACATTTTGACGCCCCTCTTGCATCGGCGCCCTAATGCCTTACTTACCTTGCTTACTTACCACCTTCCGCCGCGGCCGGTCCTGTTCTTATTTTCCCCGATAGAGAGAGCTCCGTTTCATACTTTGACATTGATGACCGATCGTAAATTCCGGAAGCGATTTAACAGTTTGAATTTATTGCAACGTATGATTGATTCATGATGGCAAATGTGTACGAGAGTCGTTATTTACCATCATTTTGAACGCGTCTTCTATAATTCAAATCTCCCGGTTTTAATGCGAAGCCGAGACGCTTTGGGAGCACTGTCTCGAACTGCCATTGTTCAACCTGACTTACCTTTTTTTAACAAGTTATGGGCCCCGTCCTTCTTTTCTAAGCTGCCGATTACAAGGTCATTAGAGGAAAGTCTGCAGGAACCTTCGAAGTAAGCACGGAACACAGAAATATTTTCTGATCATTTGCCTTTTTTATAGTTCAGCAATGCGAAAAAAGAGTTTAGTTTAGTTTGCTTGTAAATTTCAGCTCAAATCAATTCACTTGTATAAGTGAGTTTTGGTTATGATTTTTTTTCCATAGTGCTTCATCCTGTCTTTTGGTCTTTGACTCTGTGGGCAGAACTTTGTAAACTTAGTAACTACGTGTAACGTATTAATAAATAATGAAGGCATGCAGCTGTTGGCAGGCTCGCCGAATGTAACGACGCCTTGGCGACGAGTACATCAGTCTGCTCTCTGGAGAAGTGATTAATGAGTTGTAGGACGTGGAGAAACGTCTCTCTGATTCAGTTGTAATTCATCTAAAGGCGGTGGAATCTAAGAAGATGGAACAACGCACAGATTCTTCTTGGACGACTGCGTGTCTTGGAGAGAGGGTTGCAGTTTTCGTAGACACGTACTTGAATGGTTGACTGGATATATGAGACGGTGTAGCTGGTGTATATGTGCAGATGTGTGTGGATTTTCCTGACTACAAGAATAGAGCGCTAAGCGAATGATAAGCCTGACTACAATAGAGAGCGCGCAACGTATTTTTGACTGATTTACTAGATGTAATGCTCTGGCAAAAACTGATTTAAATAATCACTTTGTAAATACAGATCCTTTAAAGGTAGCTAATTAGAAAACACAACACGTTCTTCATTGAACCACCTTGGGTAACAGCGTTTAATATCAAGGGAAACAGGAATATACAAGAATTTTATCGATTAGTGAATAGAAGCGAGGCGAAGTGAATTTTCGGTAATATCAATTTTTTGAAGCCCTATTAATTTGTTTGTTCGTGTTTTTCTATTACCAGCAGCAGGATGTGAACGAGAGACCCTGTCACAAAAATACCGCCGATGGTTTTTCACAAATTCAATCTTACCCTATCTATAACGAGAATCTCAGTGTTTTTTTTCATATTTGTCCGCATGGAACAAATGTATTCGCCGTTTTGCCACACACGCAGCTTTAACATATTCACGCAGGTTATGAAATTCGACGCGCGGGCGCGCGCGTATCTCCACAAAACAAAAAGCGGTCGGTGTTTTTTTCTATCTTTTTTTTTTCGAACGAGTTGCGAGTGGAAACGGACGAGTATAGTCGTTTCAGAAACCGTTTACAATAGAAAACCTCGTAACATTCATCTTCGTTGATGGTTTGCAGATTGTGTGAGCGCGGCCTATGCAGCTCGGAGAGAGCTTTTGAAACAGATGCGCGCCGGCAGATTATTTTTGCCCTGATGATATTGTAAATATTGCGATTTTAATAAAGAGGAGAGACTGCCTTTTAACTAACGAGTTCATTAAATTTAAGTATGCACGCAATCATTGGAACTTACGAGCTAGGAGTATTATAAACCATCCCGATTTATTTGAACTACTTTAGAGAAGTCATTTTACAATATAAGCCATTATTTCATCAATTATATAACCTTCTTGACTTCTCCGAACGGACCGGTTAGTAAAAATAACCCCCAGCTGCAAACCTTAAAAAAGAGATTCTGCATTCAGCATCTGAAAATAATCACCTGCACTCGTATTGCGCTGGCGTGCTGTACATACATGGAGTATAATTAGAAACTATATGTGGAATAAAAATATTATTTAAGTTTCATTGGTTCATTTGATTTTACTTAGAAGACTCGATTCTATTGTTTAAATCCTTCCGATCCTGATTGAATGGAATTTAATAAATGCTTTACATTTACAAAAAAAAAAAAAGAATATAATCACGATCTCAACATGAAATTGAATAAAATTAAAAAACAAAAGGATAGGACGTATTGATCGTAATTATCCTTGAAGATCCTTTGTCCTAAGAGCACGTCCTATAATACCAATTAAGCTTCATTTCGCAGCGCGCGAGCTGAAATCCACGCAAACAACTAATTTATTAGCAATCGCTATAAATCTAAATTCTGCAATGACACAATATCAATATCCAAGTAAACTGAAACGAAATGAAGGCGTCATCTGCAGACTTTGATTAATTATGCCCCGGATAATGAGGCTCGTTAAAGTTACATTATCACGCCTTTAATTAATACGATGTTATGCTTATGATGAAAAACTTCCGGTTATAGTGATCGGATTTTAATGCCTCTGATTTTTGCACACTCGTGTGAGCGGAGGGAGGATTTCTTTTCCACACGAAGCCCTCCGCTCGTTTTTAATGAAATTTTTCTTAGTTAATCACTTTGTCAACGAAACAAATTTAATTTACTGGGGGAGGGCGGTTCATTAAAGACGTCGGTTTTTGACATTCGAAAACCGAGAGTCAACTCGGACGGAATTATAATCACAGAAGGTTTCATTCACAATATTTGAAAGTCATAAAATATTTAATCTGCTTTGAAGGTAAATAAAGGTCTTAATTGCTTTATAATATCGGTTTTATGGGTTTCAAATATTCTGACATACTAATAAAAAATAATTAAAATGGCACGTGTTCATTATACTGTCTGGTCCAAGGCGAGTTGCACACATTTTGTCAAAAAATCACAAGCGCATCGAACGGAACTAATAAATGATACTATAAGCGAAAGAAGTGTTGCTACCTGCCTGAATAGAAAAAAGATTTATACTGAGAAAATTAACTTACAACACAGCCAGCGGCTTCAGTCGTGACGGACGTGGGTGTTTACTTAAACGCGAAAATAAATAAATGAATGCCACCTGATTTTAACCGGCGAGACGAAGCGAGGATAAAAGGAAATCGACTTAATTTATATAATAAATAAGTACCAGTAAAAAAATGCACGATTAGGGCCTGAAGAGCGTGTGCGCACCTTAAAGCTGAAGAAAGATACAACTGTATTAAATCAAAACTCGAATGAGATTTAAAAGAAGCCGAATTTACATTAAATGTATCTACTTAAATATCCAAACCAAAAATAGTGACATATCGGTAAATTCAAAAAACAAACTATCAAATGAATGAATATATTTACTAAATCATCTAATCAACTAAAATCGACCTAAGACTGGCGCTCGCCATAATAATCGTAATAATCTCCCACCTGAACATCTACGTTGAGAGACGCCAAAAAGCATTTAAGTGCGCATTACGAGAAAGGCATGGCGAATTCAGTACGTTGGAAACCGAAACTTGAAGTTTGATACGTCAGAAAAGCCTGTAAGAGAAGTACGACAATAATAATTAGCCCGAAAAAGAGCATCAATCGCAAACATACCTGTCCGTAACAACGAGGACAGGCTGAGACAAACTCGGAAGAGGTTTCGTCCACTAGGACACTAAGTTAGGGCCGACAAATGACGGAACCGTCACTGACTTTACGTACTTGGAAACTGCATTAATAAAGTTAAATTTTGTACAATGGCATTGTTCCCCTAAACCGCTAAAATAATTAATTTAATCAACAAAGATCGGCCTAAGGCTGGCGCCGTAATAATCGAGAATCTCCCGCCTGAACACCTACGTTCAGAGGTCCTCGTACAGTCGATCCATAACCGCCGCTATAATTGACGTGTGCAGACGCCAATATGCGTTTAAGTATGCATCATGGAAAAGATATTGCTAATTCAGTACGTCGAAAATCGAAACTTAAAGGCTGGTACGTTGGAAAAGCCTGAAAAGAAAAATACGACAATGCTAATTTGCGCGAAAAAGAGCATCAATCGCAGAACGTACCTCCATACTTGTCCATAACAACGGGGACTGGCTGAGACAAACTCGGAAAAGATTTCATCCACCAGGGCACAAGTTCCAGCCAACAAATGTCGTTCATTGCAGGAAACCTCCCACCGATACCAACAGACCTGCCTTGGTCCCACGGATTAAAGGCAGTCTGGAAGTCGGTTTCGGTTTCGGCTGGTATTAGCCATAAATACGTGGTTTAGCAAAAGTTTCGGTTCGGCCAAAAAAGAGAGCCGAACCTTCGGCTGTAACCGAACTTTCGATTGTTCAACCGAAGGTTCGGCTCTCTATTTTAGCCGAAACCAAAACTTTGGCTGAACCACGTATTTATGGCCGAAACCGGCCTAAACTGAAACCGAAACTGGCCGAAACTGAAGCCGATACCGAAACCGAACCTTCGGTAGGACTCCACCACCAAGCCCCACAACGACGACCGTACGCCACAAACCCGCAACAAAGTAATAAAGCCAAACTTGGCTTCTCCCATAATTAAGAAGGGAAGGGCTTGGACGAACCAAAACCATCTTGACACAAGCAAAAGCCAACTGTGCATAGATGATGCTGGGAATAGCTAATGGCGTCAAATGTCAAGGGTGAACGTAATTTATATCTCCATCGAAATAACATATGTACAAGAAAATAGATGTTACAAAACTAAGGCCGATAAACATAAACTAAACTTACGCTATATGTTCGCTTACAATTCGCTATAATTCATAAACCCTGTATATTTCCCGCATTTTGGGAAAGCAATTCGTCAAATGTTCTTAAATTATCAATGGTTATGCGCCCAAAATGCCGGAAATATGTACAGTTAATGAATTATGGCGAGTTATAAACGAACGCATAGCGTAAGTTTAGTTTAGTTTAAGAATAGGGGCCTAAAGTGTCGTTGAGTTTTATGGCCAGTCTGGACGTTTAGAATAAACATTCAATTTAATTCCCACGGACGCTTGCGAAAGATGTTCTTAACTGAAGGCAATTATAATTCGCCTAAACAGCGAAGTCGTGAAATGATTTATTGCAGGAATGTTGTGAGATGTACAAAAAACAGTGTGCGACTTGCACCACAAAATTAGATCGAGGCGTGAGACACAATTTGATCTATAAAAATACGATTATTCGGCGACGAAAATAATAAACTTATTTCAACGTAATAAAAGTAAACGAGAAACTCCGTCACGAAATCACCAACGACGATTAACAAAGAAGAGACGAGCTTGGAGAGTCAGAACCGCGTTGACATAAGCAAAAGGCAACCGTGCGTACATGATTTCAATAATAACCAATGACGCCAAACGTCAAGTGTAAACGTAATTTATCTTTTCATTTAAATAACAAGTGGACAAAAAAACTTGATCGCAGAAACCACATAGCACAATTTAGAATTGAAAACATTCAATTAAATTCCCACGAAACATTCAATTTAATTCGCACTAAATGTGATGAGATGCAGCTGCGGACGCTTGCGAGAGATGGCGCGATCAACGCTAACAATATAGAAAACTCCGGGTTGATAAAAGTTTAACTCAAGGCATTGATAACGGCGAAACAGCGAAAATCGTAAAATTATTTATTGCCGGAGTATTCCGAGATGTATAGAAGACAGTCTGCGATTTGCACCGCGCAATTAAATCGAAGCATGAGTTACAATTTGTGTTGTAAATGCACTAATTAAAAGCACTGTGAATTATTATGCATGGAAGATGATGGTAAACAGGCGAGAAACTTCGTTGCTCTTCCTTCGCGTTCTTTTCGAACATTGAGCCGTGGAAAATAAATGCAATTTAAAACTCGAGATATAGGACGACTTTTTAAAATGGTTTTTCAAACCGTAACAATATGATAACTCGTGTAACATCAGCTTCAGCAAGTAATGACTCACCTCTTCACACACTGGATAATCCCAACCGCGCCCTGACTTACAGGGTGATATTTCTTGCACAAAATTTATGATATAATGACAGAGAAGTGTCGAATTAACCAATAAACATCCACTATGGTAATCTGTCTCTGTCACTCTGTCCAAAATTCACACAAAAATTATCATCGTGTAAAGCGCGTCAGATACGAGGCTCGTTCCGAAGCACATACCGAGTGTTATATAAGCTATAACAAACATCTGGATATTCCTGCAGAAATTAGGTCACTCAAATCATATAAATACTGATTTTTTTTGACTAGGTATCAATCAGTTCCACAAGTACCTGTACCAAAACAGGTCCTAGTTGATCCAGAGACGATGTCATCGACTGTAAGTTTGGTGACCCTTTCGTCCTGTGCATTTTTAATTAATGTAGCTTATTGTGTGTATTACATGTGACTTCGTCTGTCAACCCCAAAGTTACCGAGGCGGTAGAAAAAGAAGAAAAGTGGAAAATTAAGTCAGAAACTAATAAATAAGCAAGTGCTGAAACAAAAATTTTAATTCAGGAATGACGAAGCGTCGATAATAAAATATTTTAAAGGCAATCCGGACTATAATAATATTCCCAATTATATTGTGAATGGTGAAACCACCCACGTTAATCTTTTATATTATTTGTACCTCGAGTAAAGCGAGTCCACATACATATTTTCCGTTCTACTCTATTTTAAAATGTAAAGCCCCGTGCTTATTAAAATGTGACACCTTTTGAACT
Organism: Prosopocoilus inquinatus; assembly: GCA_036172665.1. Lineage (NCBI taxonomy): Eukaryota > Metazoa > Arthropoda > Insecta > Coleoptera > Lucanidae > Prosopocoilus > Prosopocoilus inquinatus. Next base: position 5,585,523 of record CM069871.1, on the reverse strand, counting down.
AAATAAAATTTCAGCGGCGCGTGAACAGGGCACGTCATGAATCCAGTTATTATAAAATGTTGAACGCTCTCACTCTCTCTCTCTCTCTCTCGTTCCTCTCTTTTACGAAAAGCGCACACAGATTTCTATTTCTCGGAATATTTTCGCGAGATTATTAAAATTTTTATACGCGACTTGATATATAGAACGAAATTCAAAAGGTGAATTTAAATATTCCTTACGTGCATACACGACCGTACATAGAACAATCACTTGAGATGCGGGTACGAACTAAATATTCTTTTAACATAGCGGCGGCGTTTCATTCATACGAGAGCGACGAGCGAAGAGATTTTATTTTGATATTAAAATTTTATTGTCACGGAACGATTTAATGTTGCCGTTGGATGATACGGCGCAAAAATATACGCAGCGTAGGTTTTTGAATGATTGGGATTATTGTTGTAGAAGTAAATGATGACATACATTATGTTTCCATCGATATATATATAGATATATCAGCGAGTGGTGAATTTAACAAATTTATGGATGATCACAGCCTGCAAAACGTTTATTCGTTAGAGCTCCCAAAACGCATTGGTGCGAAATAATCTCTCTAAAGTTGAATCTCGCCCCCAAACCAGAATGTAGCAGCCCGGCTCAAAGCTGTACTTCCACTAATGGACTAACGATTATCCTGATTTCTGAGATGAGACGATAAGTTTTTTGAAGTAGCACCAAACTGTTAAGCATTCAAAGTTAGTAGGAAGCATTAGCACTTTGTGAAATTCTATTGCCGCTTCAAACACTAAAATTATACGCCCTCGAACACTCTGTATTATTCATGTCGATAAGGCGCGCGTGGCATTTTTTTTTCTTTTCAAATTGAACAGGCAGAGTCAGACATGAGAGTTTTTCGTGGAAAATGTCGATAAGACGCAGCATTTTTTCTTTGAAACTCTGAACATGCAGAAACAGGGCATGAGGTTTTCCAAATAGAATAAACCAGAAAGTGGAATAGGTAAGGTAAGGTAAGGTAAATCTTTGGGGGATGTGTGCTAAGCGCATTAATTTTCCACGTCGGCGAATAACTTGCAGTGTTGACAATTCTAGACAAGTCTGCAGCCTCAGCGTATTTCGAATTATTATTGTACCTTATGATATGATATCATATAATCTGAATGCACAATGTATACATTGCAATCCTGTCAAGTGTACACGTACCAGCAAGGATCAAAGGAAGAACCTTCTAACTGAAACCGCAATATAATAACAACGTATGTACAAGTTACAATTTTTTATTCTTTTTGGCTGCATAAGAAAGTCAGTACCTTGATTATATACTACTTGTTAACCTTACTTCCAACACATTTGTTTTACTTTCATTAAGAAAAATTTTCCTGCCTTCAAAATAAACACAGTTTGTTGTATTATAAAGTTGGCGGAAAAATTTTAATTGGTTGGTCCGTTTACATAACAGATGGGGTTGCCCTGCCGTGGATATTTACATATAATTAAGAGTTACGCGGACGTGACGTAGGTATACAAACAACAATAAGGATATCGGTTTCCAAAAGTTTGAAATCATACCGTTCCCCAACAGAAATAAATTGGAAAGGCAATTAAATCACGCACAGATGAGCAGTTACGGTTTGGAAAACTGCTTTTCAGGACGCATCCGGTATAAATGCGAATTAGCCCCGAGAGATGCAAAAGACGCGTTTTATTTTTCGCGCATTCTTTGTCTCTTTTTCGTTTCACATTTGAACCGACGCGACGTTGTCGATATCTAATGTAATTATCTTATTTAATCATAATCAAAGGAGTATCGGAAAATACCAATGTGACGTTCTTGGGTATGATTTATTACTTCAATTTTAAAACACTCGTTTGTTTATCGCAAAAAAAGCGCACACCGCTTTTGTGATCTATTTACCGCCTCTTGTCGACATTACTAAAGGGGCGTGGCTTTTCTTAAAATGCACGCGTGGTGATGCGGATTCGTACAATCAAAGGTTACCGCTGTGTCATAAATATCAATCACCCTAACTTTGTTTGTTTGATTTCCGCATGAGTGCCATCTGCAGAAACTTCTGCAAAACGCATGGACGGGGATTGGAAACCAACCTTTTGTCCCAAATTCTTTTAAGCAATCCGCACAAAGTTGGATCTCAATTACATTTGTTAGTAGCGTCCTGGCTCTCGGAGCGAAAGCCGCAAATCGAATTTCCATGGTTCTTCGAATGGCGTTTTAACTGTACATTCAGAATCATCGAAAATGCTTCGCGCTTTCCTCCCTTTCTGGATTTTACTCCCTATGGACTTTAAATAGAATGAAAATTTTACTTACGAGAATAAATATATCTCAAACTTTTAAATATATCACACCATATTAAAAAAAAAACGTAAAATTTAGTTTACAATAGAAAAATATAAATGCAAAAATATAAGAGGCTGTTGCTCTCTCTTTATAACAAATCGTGAAAATTTTCCAAATAATAAAAAATTCAAGATTACGAAAATTAATAAACAGATAAAATAGGGACGTCCTACGATCGCTTTTTGACCTGACATTGACAAAATTTTTGAAAATAAATAAATTAAATAGAAAAAAAATGGTATTGGGAAAAAGGCTCAAATATTCAGTACAAAAAAAGCACGTGTTACAGAAAATAGTTTTTCTTTAGTTGTAAAATGAACTATTCTTTCAACTCATCAATGCTGACTTTCTCGAAGCACAGAATTTAAAGTAAATTAATTAAAGAAAATCGATTACGATTAAATTTATTACGAAAACAATCAAGCTATGAAGAACTGTAGCTTCTTTCGCGAAATTAATTACAAACTAAGGAAACTGACCGTTTAAAAAAAATTACAATAAAAAAAAATTCAACCAGAACACGTAATAATTAGGTCAAGAGACACCGCACCAGAATGATTGTATTTCTTCTCCTGCCGGAGCTTTTATGGATTTCTGTCCGTTTGGATTCGTATTAAGTGGGGGGCTATCGGACGTTGCATTTGCTATGCAAGAATGTACTTAACTGATTGCGTAAATTACGTGCAGCTACCGTAAGCTTGCCATTAATCTTTCTGTCAACAACCGCGTGTAAAATTCGAAGAAATCACGCTTCCGCTTCTGGCTTTGACCTTGTACACGTTAGATTTATTGAAAAAATAATTTTGAAATTTTAAACGGACACTGCAAAATCGGAAGAAACACTCAGCGTTTCGCTATTATGCGATAACGAAACGCCGTTGAGTGTTACTTCCGGTATTGCAGTGTCCTCTATCGCTATCGGTTGATAGTTTCCGATTTTGTAATTTCCGTTTAAAATTTAAAACTATTTTCTCGCATATTTCATCGGACAAGAGTCGAATTCAGTTAAATTTATTAATATAATAATTCAATCGCAACTTATAATTTTAGAAAAACATTGCACCGTTGCGCAATGAATATTCGAACATGTACACTTCAAACACGCCGCGCCTGTTCCTGACGGTTTCTTTACATTCCTAATTTTATATCCGTATATCCATATGCCATATCCGATCGGGAAATTACAATTTTTGTACGTGCGACGCGATGGAGAGATTAAATTGCGTTTACATTCGACCTTTAACGTCATTGGTCTTCCCTACCTTAGCTTTGACTCTATTGGCTCTTGATGCTGTCACGATGCTTTCGGTTCCTGCAAGCTCTTCCTTATTTCACTTTGATGGAAAGGAGTACGGCCAGTTTTGGCTTTATTAATTTGCAACGTGCCCTGGAGAACGCCGAGTCGTCGTTTTGATAGTTATCACCAGGGCATAGTGATGTGTTTCGTGTACGGGCTGCAGCGCGCTGTCATTCTGCCTATATTCCATGCTTGTTTTGGTAGCCGCAGCAGCTCTGGGAGGTATCCTGCAATTCTACGCTTTCGATCAAAGTGAATCTGGTGTCCTGGTGGATTAAAGACTCATTTGAGTTTGTCTGAGCCTCGTCCTCGATGTTCAGAACAGATATGTCTGCGACTGTTGCTTTCTCTTTTAGTACAAATCACTATTGTCTAACTTTCTTTTCCTATAGGCTTTTGATTACGGCCTATTTTAGGCGACCCTTTAATTCTTGGCTTTAAATTCCACTAGACGTAATCTTCGATTCGCTTTAATCTGTGACGATTCGTTTGGGGAAGCAGATATTTCGTATTTGCGGCTTCACTGTAGCAGCCTTGCGCCGAAGATGTTGGTGTGCACATTCTTGATGGTGTTAAGCCCAATACACACTGTAGCTTGCTGACATTTGTTACGACTTTAAATTGTAGCGTAAATTTAGTGATTTCCTATCCTCTCCTCATCCCCCATTAAAATTTATTTTCGCGTTTAAATTAATACCCGCATCCGTCACGACTGGAGCTGCTGGCTGCCCTGCAAGTTAATTTCCTCGGCACAAATGTTGTTTCTGCTCAGGTATGTGGCAGCACTTACGTTTTCAACTTACTTACCATTTGTATCATTGAAACTTGAAAAAAGGCAGAGACTGAACTAACTTATGTAGCATACAATCGGAGGATTTCCAAATCAAAACTAAACGTACAACCTGCCAGCCGTTTATTTATTTCTCACTTAACTTTGAAGTTCATGAAATTTGTATACTGCGGAGAAGATGATAATTTTGGCATTTACAGTACTGTCCGTACACGATAATGCAGTGCATAATCTCCCCTCTCCATAATTTGGCGAAATCCAGTGCAGCACAACCGACATTTAATGGGAGTGTGGGGGGGGGCAGTTTATGAGAGGAAAATTTTATCGGCGCAACAATACTAAAATATGCAGCTTTAGTAATAATACGGAGTTTAATAGGCAGTTTCGTTTTATGCGGCGATATAAATAGGACAGAAATTATACTGCGTGTTTTTATAACGGCGAAAATTTGTGTCCAGACCGGGCGAACGAGTTAATGAATAATTATGAATTGAGTTTCACATGGGCGTGGGGGTTTTAAAAAGAACGAACGGTCGCTTTATTAATTTCGTCAAATTCAGTAGTGTTTTTGTTTTAAAATTTTGAAAATTTTCATTGAGTTTTGTACAGGAGATATCTTTTTGTACGGGGCGGCTTTCAAGAAACCGACACATTGGCACGCGCCCCTTAATGTTCGAAGGTGCGAACTGGAAATACTATGACATCAATAGGAACCAACCGGAGTGTCCGATGACATAAGGAAAGCCCAAGCCGTTAAAGGCCGAGCGTGAACGCAATTTAATCTCTTAATACCATGACTTCAATAGGAGCCAACCCGAGTGTCAGATGACATAAGGAAAGCCCAAGCCGTTAAAGGCCGAGCGAGAATGCAATTTAATCTCTTAATACTGTCACGTGGTTAGGGGTAGGTAGCGGGTTCTCAGTGGTAGAGCTTGAAAACACAGTTTACCAAAACAATGTATACCTTTATTTAATGAATATTATTATCTATCGGCGGACGATCTTTAAATGTGCGGGGGTGAGTTTTCGTGATTATAGAAATCGCGACGGGTCGGCTGCGACAGCGAGGATGAGGAATCCCTCTGTGCTGGGGTTGAAGAGACCCGACGATTCGGCTAACCGGATCCAGGGGCAATCTCGAGGGCTGCAGCAATTGCGATGAGATGTCCTGATGAGGGTGGCGGCAGCAAGGCGTCGGTGAGGATGCCTCCTTGGAACGGCAGCGTCCTGATGAGGGTGGCGGCAGCAAGGCGTCGGTGAGGAAGGTCCTCCTGGGGAAGTTGGCACTAGGCCTACTTGAGTCGACGGCCGGTTCGACTACTTCGAGATGGTGGATGTTGCCAATTCGGAGTCGCTCCTGGGTCGACTGCGAGGGCGGCTGCCCTTCTTACAGTAGGCACTAAGCCTACCGGAGTCGGGTTCGACTGCCTTCCCATCTTCTTCCGTACGTTATATAGGCGAAAATCTGTCTATTCGACTGTTATGACATGTTTCTGTGTTCTCCTTTCGTCATCTGTTGTATTAATTTGTCCCACATATAGCGCGTGCCACCGGTGTTTTGTTATGAAACGTGAACCGCTTGTAGCTTAGATTTCGCAAGATTGCTGTCTTAATTGTTCTACTTTATTCCTCGCGGAAATTTTTCGTCGCGACACCTTTACATTTTATAATTATTAATTTTAGGCTAAAAATTAAATCCTAATCGTGACAATACCATGACTTCAATAGGATCCGACCCGAGTGTGAGATGACATAAGGAAAGCCCAAGCCGTTAAAGGCCGAGCGTGAACGCAATTTAATCTCTCCGTTGAAATAACAACCCCCAAAATATTCACACATGAACTACATGTCTTCCCCTCTTGTTTTGGATAATACTTAGAGGTTGTTCCTTGTTGATGTGATTACCAGAGGAAAACGACTTTTATTCTTCGATTTTCTTGTTTTAAAATTATTTTCTTTTTTATTTATTATCGAGTAGGTGGAATTCGACATAAAGCAATAGGAAAAGAAAGCACGTGCGCTGTTATATTTAAGCGTGATACTCGAAAATTAAAAATAGCATGAATGGGATAAAAACCGAAAAAAAAAGGTACGAAAAGTAAACAGAGCGGTTTCACCTCGCCCGGATATTTTTCTGGGTCTTGCGTACACATACTCGTTACAATGTGTATTAACTGTTTGTTGTTGCGTGATAAAGTAATTAAAAAGCTGTTTATTATGCGCTGTATTTTTACGCGTGCGTCGCCCAAATTAATTTACCTCTCGTAAAGTGTGGAAGAGCAGCGAACGGTGAGGACTAGAAAATATCGTTGAGGGGGGAGGGGGGCGTGAAAAAATAGTTATTTAATTACATTCTCGTTTAGTTCATTAAATATTTATCACATTCGCAAAGGCTTATCGCGCACTGATCGGCACGTACGCCCTCACGTGCGCACGTACCAACTGTATTTCTAATTAACCCCCGACGTGAATTTGCAAATTGTTTCGGCATGTTAACGAATATAAAATGTTTTTTGGGGAACGTTAAGCTACTAACAAGCGAGATGAGCAGTCGTTAATAAGGATCGAAAAATTCGGGATCAATTCGGGGGTGATAAAATGGCGCGCCGGTCTGGCCAAAAAACAAATGTTTATCTCGCCCCCCTCCCCCACCACCTGCGAATATATCACGATAAGAGTGCAAATTTAGAACTTTTAATTAGCCCCTGCGTCGGTATTTTTATTTTGCCAGGCAGCTCTCGCTTCTGCCCCGGGATTTATCTCTCCCCGCCGCTGCCGCCATTTAATTTATTCGATTCCGACAAAAGCCAGACTCGAAAATTACTGATACCGATGATGATAAAGAATAAAAATTGCGTGTATAGATGTGCGTAAGCGCAAAAAAAATGAGAACGCCGCCGCCGTCCCGGATGAACTTTCGGATACATATGTAAACGGTGGGGAAAAAAATATGCCGGGGGAATTTATAGTCGTGCAGGCGCCCGAATTTTTATGTTCTCATATGTAGTATATTTGAAAAAGTGGGGTGCTACCGGCCAACTATCCGATGTTGCTGCGATATTTATGACTTTAAACCCCTTCTAAATCTCTCCATTGATTTAACCACTCTTTGTTTCTAGAATCTCATTTCCTTGCTACAATCATACTATGTTTTATCGATCACAGTTCACACGACCAACACGGATAATACCCATCACCTTTGGTTGTTAGCAATAAATTACATCTATCATGTATTTGAAACACTAAATAAAAAAATTACGTTACGTTTAAACCACCTCAGCTTAAAACTAATTTAATTGCATACACTCAACAAGGATCGATGATACTATCTGTTACTGGCAACATATCAGTAAATTTTTATTTAAACCGTCGTGTGTAGCATACAATCTGATCTGCATACCTGCATCATTAACTCCATTACCATTATACTTATATCAGTTTTAAACATGAAATTCTAATTTCAAAAACTGCATTACATAAAATAATAGCTTCTAGAAGCCTCAAGCCAGGTTTAAACTCACAACCGGGTCTCCTGGGTTAATAATTAGTGTGCCGGCCTCGTATCTTAAGCAAATACTAAAACTACCTCCCGTTAATTATCGAGGTGCCCCCGTATATAAGAGTCAGGCAACAAACTTACCCGCTTAAACTCGGGTATTATCGATTAAACCCTCGATTATTTTATGTTAAATGACCGGCAATGCATTTCTAATTTTCTTTAATACGTGTATTCGAATTATTCTGAACTTTTAATTCGGATTAAAATCTTGCTTTCTCGATTTATTTGGGTGTAAACTGTTGCCAATAATTGGTGGAGCATCCTCGTGTTTAAAACAAAAAAAAACACCGAAGGTAGGCCGCAATAAATTACAGAACCACCCACGTATCTCAAACAAACACTAAAACTAGGTCCGATAATTTCTGAACTTCCCTCGTATATGAATGAATCAAGCAGGCAGGAAACGTATGCACTTAGGATACTGTATTACCGATTATGCCCGTCAAACTTTTTATGTCAATCTTTTCAATTTTTAATTTCGATTAAAATTTTTCAATTCTTAATGAACACAGTACCATATGATTTTTTTTTTAATTTTAGGTAAAGGTTAGCCATGAAAACTAAGGTACATTTAAATTTAGTCGTAAAGGATGATAGTATGGATAAGAAAAGAGGAAATGGCAAACCTACAATCAGAACTAAAGAAGTTATTCGAAATTTTTATTTATTGAGCTGTATCGCACCGTACGTTTTGCTTTCCAGGGCCTCCCTTTATCTAAAATTTAAAAAAAAATCATAGGGTATAATTAATGTGTATAATGCGGACTATACAATATTAACCCATGGTATCATGCTCAAATCACTTTTAAACATGACATTGCTGATTACAAAAACTGCCTTGCATAAAACAACAGGCTTCCGGATGCCTCCTGTGAGGTTTGAACTCACGACCCCTGGTTTACGAGACCAGTGCTCTACCACTGAGCTAAAGAGGCTCGCGCTCAGTAGATACAGGATGTCCTCAAACCGCATTCCATAACTCTGGAGACCTTTTAATTTTTCTGAAGTCCATACGATCAATAATGTCGTCGGCATTCTTGCATACGCGAGGGCCTCTTAAGTGGACACTTTGACAAGCCACTGTCACTTTCAAAATTGATTATTCTTCGTTTAAAAAATGAAGGAATGACGTTGGTTTTAAATAAATATGTTTCCATTTAAAAGAAAGTGTTTAGAATATAATGCGATCTGCATGCAACGTTAACCCCGTTTTAAATAAATATGTTTCCATTTAAAAGAAAGTGTTTAGAATATAATGCGATCTGCATACAACGCTAACACCCTTAAGTACCGTGCTCAAGTAAGTTTTAAACATGATACTGCGGATTACAAAAACTGCAATGTATAAAACAATGGCCTTCGGAATGCCTCCTGTGAGGTTTGAACTCACGACCCCTGGTTTACGAGACCAGTGCTCTACCACTGAGCTAAAGAGGCTCACGCTCAGTAGATACGCGATGTCTTCAAATCAATTTCCCTATCATTTAACACCTTAAAATATTTGTATGTACAACGATGCTCACCACAAATGATACCATTTGACAGTTTCGTAGCTCTTACGCTGAATATTCATAAAGGTGTGGTTCGCATGCAGGGGTATCATTTAAGTTGAGCATCGTAGGACATAATACTTCACTATTTTAGATACTAACTATCATATACTGATAGTTTATTAGTAATTTTAACAGTATCAAATGTTTCGTGATTGGCCAAAGGTAAAATCAAAGCGAAAGAGCATTTTTTGAATTATTTATTATGATGAAAGAAGAAAAAAAAACATCAAGACACGAACGACAGAAAGATGTAGGAGTAATTGAGAATAGAGGGTAAAATTTAATTTATTGCAAGTACTATCAATTTCAAAATTGATTATTGTTTGTTTCAGGAAAAATATATTTGTATACTCAAGACGAGGTTTAAAGTCAGGATCTGTTAATATCATTTTAGGAAAGATGACTTTTTAGTTTGTTTGAATGCAATGACCCCAAAAAATGATCTATCTATTTAAAAAATAAAACACCCCGTGTGATAGCTAAGCCTAAATTTGGATTTTGTGGAAGAAAATGTCATTTACTTGCTCAATAAAATAATAATTATAATAGATATTTAGCAGAGAACAAAAAAAATAGAAAAAAATAAGAGCTCAGATTCGGGACTGCTTTTCCATTTGAACCTTGAAAGGTAAATTAAATGCTGTCCAAAAAAATCTTTATATGTGTACAGGTTGCGTCAGTTACCTCTGGTTATGAAAAATACGAAAGAGCAAGAAGGAAAGAAGATAAACTTACGTTACCAACAACTTAGTTTTGTCATGGCATCTACACGTCGGGTCGGACTTTAGAAGAATCCACCCAGCGAGGATTATCGGAACAAGGCAGATTTAATTCCGAGCGCACACGCTTATACGATAAAAAGAAAGACGTGCGCCTTTATTGCCAATAATAACCAATAATGTATGACGCAACCAGTATTTTTTTAATCTGTGGTGGTTCCTACACACCTTAGAACAAAAAAGAAAACAAAATACATATTTCAATAACAAAACCGTCATCGTCAGGGTGTGCTTTGTTCACGAAGGTATGTAAGAGATGGAAGCAGCAGTGTTTTTTTTTTACAAATATGAATAAAACGACCCAACACTTTCAAGCAACTATATAAATAACACAGCAGCGAATAATTAGGCAAGGCAAGAGAATTGCGTAATGAATTAGTTAGTTAAAAAGGAATTTGTGCAGATTAAAGAAATTCGGAACAAAAATTGCATTTGCAAACGCATTTAAACTCTTAGCAACTAAAACAGAAGCTTTACTGGAAAACAAAAATGACACCTCGCTGCCTCCTGTGAGGTTTGAACTCACGACCCCTGGTTTACAAGACCAGTGCTCTTCCACTGAGCTAAGGAGGCTCGGCGCTCAGCAGCTCCCCCGAATATCTCGGAAAATATAACACTAAATTATTTTAGCATTTACAAAACGCGGGCGGACTTAATTGACAGCGGAAACTCGAATCTATTAAAAGCACCGCGAGAAACTTTTATTTAACGAAAAGCAAAGTTGGGTTTGATCTGCGAAAGGCGACGGACTTTCTTTACTCGTAAAGCAAAAGTTGTTGCCGTAAGTAAACGGCAGGGAAAGCTCAGGGTACGAAATTATTAGATTCCGAAAATGCAAAAGAAATAAACTCTGAAGTAATTGAATTCTAATTAAAATTATTATTAAGCAAAACAGTTTATTCCAGTTGCCTTCTGTGAGGTTTGAACTCACGACCCCTGGTTTACGAGACCAGTGCTCTACCACTGAGCTAAGAAGGCTCAGTGCTCAGTAGTTTCAATAAACTCAAGAAAACTGATGAACAGCCGTTAAGAAGTAAATAGATAATCGTCTAGCGAAAAAAACGCACAATTTGCAATAAAATTGTTTAGAAAATTAAGGGAAATGAATTCACATAATTTATAAAGTTAGGTGTGAGTTATGGGCAAGGTTCATTCAGCTGGTCATCTAAATTTAATCATCAATTCTTAGATTAAAAGTAAATCTTCATCTTAAATTGTAAAATAAGAAAAAGTCTAATCTACGAAGAAATACATAATGACCTGGCGAGCAGCGTTCAAGCATGAAAGCATTTTCCAGAATCCTCACGGGAAAACTGTTTACATTTTATATACAAGGTGCTTCCTAAGTACAGTACGTAACTTTAGGGTGTAGGTATTTTAATAAATGGGGTAACGAAATGGCAAGATAACTTAAAATGGTGACCGCATTTCAGATGAATCAATTTTCAAGTCGGGGTATTCTCCCACCTAATGAAACAGGCCTGTGTGAAGTGGGCGTTGGTTCAGCTGAATCCTGTCTAAGTTTCTTGAATCGACCTTTAGCGAAAGTCTTGCTAACAGTCTCGCCCTCCGATGCAAGTTTCTTCCGTAACCTGAGATAAGCGTCTTATCTAACACTTCCGTCATTCGATGCAAGTTTCTTGCACAACCTGCGACAAGCGCCTTGTCTGTTTCCTGACCGGAGTGCAAGTGTTTTGCGTAACCCGAGATAAGCGTCTTGTCTGACGCTCCCGTCCTCCGATGCAAGTTTCTTGCATAACCTGCGACAAGCGTCTTGTCTGCTTTCCTTACCAGAGTGCAAGTGTCTTGCCTAACCCCAGGCAAGCGTCTTGTCTGCTTCCCTAGCCAGAGTGCAAGTGTCTTGCGTAACCCGAGGCAAGCGTCTTATCTATACTTCCGATTCCGGTTAAAGTGTCACACATACATCGCACATAGGCTGTTATATAATAGTGTAGTGCAGATTTATAAATATGTATATAAACGTTTTATAATAGGAGTAATTAAGATAAAAATGAAGTTCAAGTTACATCACAACCACGAAACTAAACGTCGTTGATTTTTTTGTTCTTTTTTTGAAGAAAGCAGATAGGAATCAATTGTAAAACAAAAAAAACGTTACGCGCAGCATAAGTAAGTTTTATTTAACTGCGTTACTATAAGATTATGATTGATTTTATAGCCGATTATATCTGAGGTCATTCGGGGATATTTTATTGTTACGCCCTCGTGTGCGACCCCGAACATTACGAATCTCTAATTTCGTCACGGCGCATATAAAACGGAATTATAATACATTATTTTCCTCTCATTGCGCCATCTTTATGACGACACACGTAATAAAGTCAATATTCAATGCTTCCCGACTTCCACACTGATTTCTTTCCTGTTTAGAAACAAAAGAAAATATGGAAAAAGTGCACGACGCAGAAGTCGGACCTCGCCCGAATAAAATCCACCGCCCCCACCCCGTCGTCATTATCTTCTTCTTAAACTGCAAGTGAATATCCGGCTAAATATTTTTTAAACTTTATTAAGCGTGCCGGCGAAGTTTTTAATTGGAAGCGGAACTAGTCGTCCTGTCCTCGTTAAAGTTGGTTAACAAGGCGCGCACGATTTGCAAAATTTGCAATATAAAAAGGGATTTTTAATTTTCATTTGCATTATTGAAACCACTTTTGTAACTAGTTGAGAAAATGTCATTTCGATCGGGGAAAAGAAAATCTTAAACGCCCCTTCAAGTGCGGCTTTGTCCCAAAATCACTCACAATCTAAATTTTAACTGAGAACGAGCCACCCCTGGAAGACGATTTCCTTGTTCGATAGGTTTGAGTGTTTAGAGCCAAAAATGCGTTCCTAGAGAAGTTTTTGCACGAAAACCAGGATAGTGACGTTGAGTCAATTTTAACTGAGAACGAGCCACCCCTAGAAGTCGATTTCCTTATTTGGTAGATGGTTTGAGAGTTTAGAGCCAAAAATGCGTTCCCAGAGAAGTTTTTGCACGAAAGCAAGGATTGGGACGTTGAGTCAATTTTAACTGAGAACGAGCCACCCCTGGAAGACGATTTCCTTGTTCGGTAGGTTTGAGTGTTTAGTGTCAAAAATGCGTTCCTAGAGAAGTTTTTGCACGAAAGCCAGGATAGTGACGTTGAGTCAATTTTAACTGAGAACGAGCCACCCCTAGAAGTCGATTTCCTTATTTGGTAGATGGTTTGAGAGTTTAGAGCCAAAAATGCGTTCCCAGAGAAGTTTTTGCACGAAAGCAAGGATTGGGACGTTGAGTCAATTTTAACTGAGAACGAGCCACCCCTGGAAGACGATTTCCTTGTTCGGTAGGTTTGAGTGTTTAGTGTTAAAAATGCGTTCCTAGAGAAGTTTTTGCACGAAAGCCAGGATAGTGACGTTGAGTCAATTTTAACTGAGAACGAGCCACCCCTAGAAGTCGATTTCCTTATTTGGTAGATGGTTTGAGAGTTTAGAGCCAAAAATGCGTTCCCAGAGAAGTTTTTGCACGAAAGCAAGGATAGTGACGTTGAGTCAATTTTAACTGAGAACGAGCCACCCCTAGAAGTCGATTTCCTTATTTGGTAGATGGTTTGAGAGTTTAGAGCCAAAAATGCGTTCCCAGAGAAGTTTTTGCACGAAAGCAAGGATTGGGACGTTGAGTCAATTTTAACTGAGAACGAGCCACCCCTGGAAGACGATTTCCTTGTTCGGTAGGTTTGAGTGTTTAGTGTCAAAAATGCGTTCCTAGAGAAGTTTTTGCACGAAAGCCAGGATAGTGACGTTGAGTCAATTTTAACTGAGAACGAGCCACCCCTAGAAGTCGATTTCCTTATTTGGTAGATGGTTTGAGAGTTTAGAGCCAAAAATGCGTTCCCAGAGAAGTTTTTGCACGAAAGCAAGGATTGGGACGTTGAGTCAATTTTAACTGAGAACGAGCCACCCCTGGAAGACGATTTCCTTGTTCGGTAGGTTTGAGTGTTTAGAGTCAAAAATGCGTTCCTAGAGAAGTTTTTGCACGAAAGCCAGGATAGTGACGTTGAGTCAATTTTAACTGAGAACGAGCCACCCCTAGAAGTCGATTTCCTTATTTGGTAGATGGTTTGAGAGTTTAGAGCCAAAAATCCGTTCCCAGAGAAGTTTTTGCACGAAAGCAAGGATTGGGACGTTGAGTCAATTTTAACTGAGAACGAGCCACCCCTGGAAGACGATTTCCTTGTTCGGTAGGTTTGAGTGTTTAGTGTCAAAAATGCGTTCCTAGAGAAGTTTTTGCACGAAAGCCAGGATAGTGACGTTGAGTCAATTTTAACTGAGAACGAGCCACCCCTAGAAGTCGATTTCCTTATTTGGTAGATGGTTTGAGAGTTTAGAGCCAAAAATCCGTTCCCAGAGAAGTTTTAGCACGAAAGCAAGGATTGGGACGTTGAGTCAATTTTAACTGAGAACGAGCCACCCCTGGAAGACGATTTCCTTGTTCGGTAGGTTTGAGTGTTTAGTGTCAAAAATGCGTTCCTAGAGAAGTTTTTGCACGAAAGCCAGGATAGTGACGTTGAGTCAATTTTAACTGAGAACGAGCCACCCCTAGAAGTCGATTTCCTTATTTGGTAGATGGTTTGAGAGTTTAGAGCCAAAAATGCGTTCCCAGAGAAGTTTTTGCACGAAAGCAAGGATTGGGACGTTGAGTCAATTTTAACTGAGAACGAGCCACCCCTGGAAGACGATTTCCTTGTTCGGTAGGTTTGAGTGTTTAGAGTCAAAAATGCGTTCCTAGAGAAGTTTTTGCACGAAAGCCAGGATAGTGACGTTGAGTCAATTTTAACTGAGAACGAGCCACCCCTAGAAGTCGATTTCCTTATTTGGTAGATGGTTTGAGAGTTTAGAGCCAAAAATGCGTTCCCAGAGAAGTTTTTGCACGAAAGCAAGGATAGTGACGTTGAGTCAATTTTAACTGAGAACGAGCCACCCCTAGAAGTCGATTTCCTTATTTGGTAGATGGTTTGAGAGTTTAGAGCCAAAAATCCGTTCCCAGAGAAGTTTTTGCACGAAAGCAAGGATTGGGACGTTGAGTCAATTTTAACTGAGAACGAGCCACCCCTGGAAGACGATTTCCTTGTTCGGTAGGTTTGAGTGTTTAGTGTCAAAAATGCGTTCCTAGAGAAGTTTTTGCACGAAAGCCAGGATAGTGACGTTGAGTCAATTTTAACTGAGAACGAGCCACCCCTAGAAGTCGATTTCCTTATTTGGTAGATGGTTTGAGAGTTTAGAGCCAAAAATGCGTTCCCAGAGAAGTTTTTGCACGAAAGCAAGGATAGTGACGTTGAGTCAATTTTAACTGAGAACGAGCCACCCCTAGAAGTCGATTTCCTTATTTGGTAGATGGTTTGAGAGTTTAGAGCCAAAAATGCGTTCCCAGAGAAGTTTTTGCACGAAAGCAAGGATTGGGACGTTGAGTCAATTTTAACTGAGAACGAGCCACCCCTGGAAGACGATTTCCTTGTTCGGTAGGTTTGAGTGTTTAGTGTCAAAAATGCGTTCCTAGAGAAGTTTTTGCACGAAAGCCAGGATAGTGACGTTGAGTCAATTTTAACTGAGAACGAGCCACCCCTAGAAGTCGATTTCCTTATTTGGTAGATGGTTTGAGAGTTTAGAGCCAAAAATGCGTTCCCAGAGAAGTTTTTGCACGAAAGCAAGGATTGGGACGTTGAGTCAATTTTAACTGAGAACGAGCCACCCCTGGAAGACGATTTCCTTGTTCGGTAGGTTTGAGTGTTTAGAGTCAAAAATGCGTTCCTAGAGAAGTTTTTGCACGAAAGCCAGGATAGTGACGTTGAGTCAATTTTAACTGAGAACGAGCCACCCCTAGAAGTCGATTTCCTTATTTGGTAGATGGTTTGAGAGTTTAGAGCCAAAAATCCGTTCCCAGAGAAGTTTTTGCACGAAAGCAAGGATTGGGACGTTGAGTCAATTTTAACTGAGAACGAGCCACCCCTGGAAGACGATTTCCTTGTTCGGTAGGTTTGAGTGTTTAGTGTCAAAAATGCGTTCCTAGAGAAGTTTTTGCACGAAAGCCAGGATAGTGACGTTGAGTCAATTTTAACTGAGAACGAGCCACCCCTAGAAGTCGATTTCCTTATTTGGTAGATGGTTTGAGAGTTTAGAGCCAAAAATGCGTTCCCAGAGAAGTTTTGCACGAAAGCAAGGATTGGGACGTTGAGTCAATTTTAACTGAGAACGAGCCACCCCTGGAAGACGATTTCCTTGTTCGGTAGGTTTGAGTGTTTAGTGTCAAAAATGCGTTCCTAGAGAAGTTTTTGCACGAAAGCCAGGATAGTGACGTTGAGTCAATTTTAACTGAGAACGAGCCACCCCTAGAAGTCGATTTCCTTATTTGGTAGATGGTTTGAGAGTTTAGAGCCAAAAATGCGTTCCCAGAGAAGTTTTTGCACGAAAGCAAGGATTGGGACGTTGAGTCAATTTTAACTGAGAACGAGCCACCCCTGGAAGACGATTTCCTTGTTCGGTAGGTTTGAGTGTTTAGTGTCAAAAATGCGTTCCTAGAGAAGTTTTTGCACGAAAGCCAGGATAGTGACGTTGAGTCAATTTTAACTGAGAACGAGCCACCCCTAGAAGTCGATTTCCTTATTTGGTAGATGGTTTGAGAGTTTAGAGCCAAAAATGCGTTCCCAGAGAAGTTTTTGCACGAAAGCAAGGATTGGGACGTTGAGTCAATTTTAACTGAGAACGAGCCACCCCTGGAAGACGATTTCCTTGTTCGGTAGGTTTGAGTGTTTAGTGTCAAAAATGCGTTCCTAGAGAAGTTTTTGCACGAAAGCCAGGATAGTGACGTTGAGTCAATTTTAACTGAGAACGAGCCACCCCTAGAAGTCGATTTCCTTATTTGGTAGATGGTTTGAGAGTTTAGAGCCAAAAATGCGTTCCCAGAGAAGTTTTGCACGAAAGCAAGGATTGGGACGTTGAGTCAATTTTAACTGAGAACGAGCCACCCCTGGAAGACGATTTCCTTGTTCGGTAGGTTTGAGTGTTTAGTGTCAAAAATGCGTTCCTAGAGAAGTTTTTGCACGAAAGCCAGGATAGTGACGTTGAGTCAATTTTAACTGAGAACGAGCCACCCCTAGAAGTCGATTTCCTTATTTGGTAGATGGTTTGAGAGTTTAGAGCCAAAAATGCGTTCCCAGAGAAGTTTTGCACGAAAGCAAGGATTGGGACGTTGAGTCAATTTTAACTGAGAACGAGCCACCCCTGGAAGACGATTTCCTTGTTCGGTAGGTTTGAGTGTTTAGTGTCAAAAATGCGTTCCTAGAGAAGTTTTTGCACGAAAGCCAGGATAGTGACGTTGAGTCAATTTTAACTGAGAACGAGCCACCCCTAGAAGTCGATTTCCTTATTTGGTAGATGGTTTGAGAGTTTAGAGCCAAAAATGCGTTCCCAGAGAAGTTTTTGCACGAAAGCAAGGATTGGGACGTTGAGTCAATTTTAACTGAGAACGAGCCACCCCTGGAAGACGATTTCCTTGTTCGGTAGGTTTGAGTGTTTAGTGTCAAAAATGCGTTCCTAGAGAAGTTTTTGCACGAAAGCCAGGATAGTGACGTTGAGTCAATTTTAACTGAGAACGAGCCACCCCTAGAAGTCGATTTCCTTATTTGGTAGATGGTTTGAGAGTTTAGAGCCAAAAATCCGTTCCCAGAGAAGTTTTAGCACGAAAGCAAGGATTGGGACGTTGAGTCAATTTTAACTGAGAACGAGCCACCCCTGGAAGACGATTTCCTTGTTCGGTAGGTTTGAGTGTTTAGTGTCAAAAATGCGTTCCTAGAGAAGTTTTTGCACGAAAGCCAGGATAGTGACGTTGAGTCAATTTTAACTGAGAACGAGCCACCCCTAGAAGTCGATTTCCTTATTTGGTAGATGGTTTGAGAGTTTAGAGCCAAAAATGCGTTCCCAGAGAAGTTTTGCACGAAAGCAAGGATTGGGACGTTGAGTCAATTTTAACTGAGAACGAGCCACCCCTGGAAGACGATTTCCTTGTTCGGTAGGTTTGAGTGTTTAGTGTCAAAAATGCGTTCCTAGAGAAGTTTTTGCACGAAAGCCAGGATAGTGACGTTGAGTCAATTTTAACTGAGAACGAGCCACCCCTAGAAGTCGATTTCCTTATTTGGTAGATGGTTTGAGAGTTTAGAGCCAAAAATGCGTTCCCAGAGAAGTTTTTGCACGAAAGCAAGGATTGGGACGTTGAGTCAATTTTAACTGAGAACGAGCCACCCCTGGAAGACGATTTCCTTGTTCGGTAGGTTTGAGTGTTTAGTGTCAAAAATGCGTTCCTAGAGAAGTTTTTGCACGAAAGCCAGGATAGTGACGTTGAGTCAATTTTAACTGAGAACGAGCCACCCCTAGAAGTCGATTTCCTTATTTGGTAGATGGTTTGAGAGTTTAGAGCCAAAAATGCGTTCCCAGAGAAGTTTTTGCACGAAAGCAAGGATTGGGACGTTGAGTCAATTTTAACTGAGAATGAGCCACCCCTGGAAGACGATTTCCTTGTTCGGTAGGTTTGAGTGTTTAGAGTCAAAAATGCGTTCCTAGAGAAGTTTTTGCACGAAATCCAGGATAGTGACGTTGAGTAAATTTTAAATGAGAACGAGCCACCTCTGGAAGACGATTTCCTTGTTCGGTGGATGGTTTGAAAGTTTAGAGTCAAAAATGCGTTCCTGGAAAAGCTTTCGCACGAAAGCCAGGATAGAGACATTGTGTCCTAAAGATTGTCAACTTCTTCTCCCTCGTTGTCTCGCTCCTTATGGGAATTTCCTCGATTAACTATAAAACCAGAGCGTCTATTCAGTGCACTTTTCCTGGCTAGATTGCGCGACGATTCCAACGTGAACTGCTGTGTCAGCTTTTTGTAACTCGTAACAAATTGAGTCATGGTAACATGTATTTCGGCTCCTATTCGATTTAGTACATGACAACTCACAAGAAGTTGCAGCACCGTAGCTAGGGTCCGGCAAGAAGGGCTTGCGCCAGAGGCGTAGACCCTAAAGGGTGCAATTTTGAGTATTAAGTAGACTTGTTAATAAATATCAAAGTCTCCCCTAAGAGCGCAGAACTGAGAAGGTAACGTGTTGTAGACCGGCGTCGCAAGTCTGAATGAAAGCCGACAAATTAAATAAAATTAAATATCTTTTTTTTCGCACCGATAGGAAAATCAAATCCTTATTGCACTGGCTTTCAGAAGGAAGAAAGAATTCATGTTGATGACTCATGTTCGATTCTAAATAATTCACGGAGAGACAGAAGTAGTCCAAAAGCAAAAAAAAAAACGTTTCCAAGTAATGGTATTTTAAGAATTGTGCTTTAATTAACGCTACATTACATTAAACAGTTTTGAGCTGAACTGAAATCATAATTAATGAACTCGCTAATGGGATTGAATTTTTTTTTTGGTGCGTAAGCAAATTCATCGATAATTACACGACTGCCGCCACGCCCGGCTCTGCACTAAGAAACTAACTAGGAAAATAGGGCGAATGCAAATGAAATAATAACCACAGAGTTGGGGGTAACGCTTATTAAATGAGCATTTCCTTTCGGTTATATTTCTAATTGATAAGTGCACAGTGTCTGAGGTGAGGAGTACAGCACAGCACAGTCAGGGATTCGTTCGGAGCTGACTTGCTAATTCACAGAGCAGCAACTCAATAACGAGCTTTCAGAAGACAAAGTCAACCACCCTCTCTCTCCGTGGACCGGAACTTTCCACTAATTACGGTTGTAATTCATCTTGTAGTTGCGAAACTTGAATTCGGGTAGGTGTGTTATTTTAATTGTGAAGGTGTCGTCATATCTTCAATTTCATTTCGAAATTCCTTTAATTACCAAATTGAACCGAATTACGTATTCATTAAAAACCTTCCTCTGCGGTTAGGTATCATTACGAATTTAGAATTGGGACGGCTTTAAATTGCAGCTTGCATTTAAGTACTCAGAAAAGAACGTTTGCAAGGCAAAGTGTGAAAATAATAACTTTGTCTGACCCTGCACAGGTAGAATTCAAAAATTAAAATATGCAATTATTTTCGTAACGAGAAGTTGCTTCGTTCACCTCTTGAAAAGGACCTCGTAATTAATGAGTTTTCTGTTAATGTAGTTTTTAGTTGAACAGGGTGGGCGTTTAACTCGTTTACTTAATAAACGTAGTCATCATCATTATTTTATGATGAAACACATAACAACTAATACAAGTATACATACCATATATTTCATTAAAGCTTGAAAGAGATATTATAAAATATTTTAAATCTTTTGCTTTTAATATGAATCTTTCGTCTAGAATATAAACAGAGCAAAGTAGACTAAGCGAATGTCTTCGTTTAGTGGTATCACACTAAACGAAGACATTCGCTTAGTCTACTTTGCTCTGTTTATATTCTAGACGAAAGATTCATATTAAAAGCAAAAGATTTAAAGCCAGAGGGAGAAGAGTTTGCGCGTACGTTTACAAGTTGAGATGAAATATCCGACAATTTATCATCTTTTTTTGAATTTCGCGCCTTGCTACTTACATGAGTATCAGCAAGCTGATGTGCCGGGGAAATTAGCTTCGGCACAAAGACAGCAGCTCAGTCGTGACGGGCGTGAGAATTAATTAAGCCAACGCGAAAAATTGAACGCCAATTCGCTATAAGCATAAATTAATAAAGGAATTGAATTACTTAACGTACAGAATGGGCCAAAGGTAGCCGATCTGTTCATTTTTCTCTCAAATATTTTATGCATTTGTGAGGCTCGACTTTTCCACATTTTGATAAATTTAACTACCAGGCTATCAATATCTATTACCGATACAATGGTTTCCGAGCGTAATAGCTGGCAAGATAAATTTAACAGAAAGAAAAGAAATCGGGCATTATTCAAATTGAGTTTTTGTAGCAATACTCACTGGAAAGTTAAATTTCGAAATTAGTTTCGCATTAAAAAGAATTTAATTTATTTGATTATTGCTTCTAATCAACGAATTAATTACAGTTTCGTTTCTCGGATGCGTGAACATTTTCTTGTGCAGTAAATTCGCCCAAGCGAATAACAAATCATTCGTGCATTTAATTTGGTCTGTTTGTGTCGGCAATGTAACATACATTTGTATCGTATTACAGATCATGTTAATATTCCCAGAAACGGAATTAGTGTCGCACTATTTACTCTCGCGGTAAATATTAGTATTAATTATGAATTTGCATAAGTCCATTGCGTCGTAACATCACAAATGATTTCAAGCCGTGTCACCAATTTTAACTGGGTTTTGATGTCGCGTATGTTTTGATTCTGTAAAAAGAAGCAGTTTCCCTAAATAGATGTGTTAGAAGTTAGAAAGGTGTAAGTATGGTTGCCTAACTAACTGACATGTAGGTCTATCAATTGATCATCGAAGTAGAAGGTCGTGCGCGCTAAATTAAAAAAAAACAAAACAACAGGTATCAGGTAAAAATAAATACAAGAAAAAGCAACTTATCTGTTATTTATAGACTGTCCCGTTTTTTGTTGAATTTCGTGCGTTAATATCCACCACCCTACCTGAGTATCAGCAAAATGATATGCCGGGAAAATGAACTTCGGCACAAAACCAGCAGTAGTGATGGACGTGCGAATTAATTAAATGCAAAAAAATGAACGCCACTTAATCTACTGAGCAACAGCAAGATCAAGTGCCGGGAAAATGAACTTCGGCATAAAACCAGCAATAGTGATGAGCGTGCGCATTGATTAAATGCAAAAAAATGAACGCCACTTAATTTACTGGAATGGAAATTAATTAAGACAGGTTTAAATCAGTTTACCCCCAAGCTTCATTCAACGCCAAAAGAAAAAAATATACAACCAGGTTCAGTAGGGTGATACTTTAAGGGTTAAGGGTGTAAGCGCACCTTTATTACATGCGGGTATGTGCCACTTTATATTGAGCTGAAGTTAAATAAATTAAACGCGGTTTCAATCCACAATAACTTCTCCAACGGATCCGTTATTCGTTTTACAAAAAAAAAAATAATAATAAAGACAACAAATACCAGACTAATTTAGGTAACGACGGGTCGGTTCATTTTAACAAGGAATTATCGAAATACCTCAGTTTATAAAAAAAGTTTTATTCAACTCAAAGTGTACAAAAAAATCAAGTATGAAACATCTTAAGGGTGTGTACCCACCTTACTTAACAGACTGTAATGTGTACAAACCTCACTTAATGAGTGTGTACGCGCCTTACTTATCAGTTAGCTTAACCGAAATAAAAGAACAAGTTAATTGAAAGTGTTACCAAACCGCACCAAGTCAAGAGATACCTATTTTACAAAGTTCCATTAAAAAAAAAAACTAATTTAATTAGCGATTTACTCGAGCGGTTTGGCCCAAAACTCGTGGTGGAATTTTTTTAAAAATCAAAAAGGCGAGCAAAACTTGAAATAAATGACGATCGGCTCTCCCTGAAATATGTCCGAAAGAAAAACAAATGAGAACGAAAGAACGAAAGAACTGAAGAAAAAAAACTAAGAGTGTGAACTACTACAACAGATAAAACAAAACAAATGACGATCGTTTCTAGTTGAAATACGTCGATTGAACCAATGATTATAAAAATATTAATCAAGGCAGTGTAAAAGAATGACGAGAGAAAAAAAAGCGAGAAAAAAATGTTGCAACAAAATTTAATACATTGCGCAATCGACAATCAATCGCAAGAAACTAGGAAAAAAATCAAATAAATAAAACAATAAAGACCAAACAAAACAAGAATTAGCAAAAAAAAATGCGAAACAAAATAAGTTGTCAAAACAAAAACAAGTGAAAGTGATAGAATGTGTAGTAGAATGTGTGGATAAAACAAAAACAAATGACGATCGTTCATAGCTGAAATAATTGAATGATTATGAAAAGATTAATCAAGGCAGTGTAAAAGAAAATTCAAAAAAATAAAGGAAACCCAAACAAGACGAAAATTAGCAAAAAAAAATGCGAAAGTCGATAAAACAAAAGAGAAACAAATGAAAACGAAATCAGAAAAGAAAATAAAACGCAAACAAAACTGGCAAAGAAAACTGACAAAAGAAACCTAAACCTACTGCTAAAATGAAGTTCTATGATGAAACGATACTTTAGTGTAGTTGAGTTCCGCAATTCGCTTGAAAAAAAAAAGAAAAAAAAATTAAAATGTGCATTGACACGAGAAGAAGAAAAAAATGGAAGTAAGAAATTGAAGAGAGACATAAAAAAGTCAAGTTGAAAAACACAAATAAGTGGCAATCGATCAACTAAAAAGAAAAAAAAGAAAACTAAATTCGTGGAGAGGGGGAATTTCAAATCAATTAATAAACAACTCCTCTGGGGGTGGCAACACATTCACGACGTCCTTGACGTCACCGAAGTTACCCACACCGACGTCATTCGCACAATAGTTGTTAGTGGCCAAGTGATGTAGTACCTGCCACGCCCTGCCGAGTCTACACCCAGGGGAATCGCTCATTCATACCATGCAAGAAATAGATTAAACTAAATCTATTCATATCATGCCACGTCGAGAAGAAAACTATATACACTGCTTTCCTGAGACAGGAGCACCTGAAAACGGGGGCACCTCCGCACAGCGCACCAGTGTACTTTGAACAAGTTGCAAAGACATGTGCCTCACAAACCTCAAACTAAGTTTAAGTTTATAAAGGCATCACTTGACTACCCCCCCCCCCCAAACCAAAATGGCAGATGTTCAAATAATCATTGCGCCTAGGAATACGGAACTCGCACTGCGTTTTACACAAAATTCAACACGCGTTTTCGGTTTTTAGAACGTAGGCGAAAATAACGTTTCAAGTGAGGGGATTCCATGCTGACAGTTGAAATTCAAGTTCAAGAACTTACTTGAAATGCCGCACCGACAGTTCGTATTTTACTCAAAACAATTAACGCGCTCGCTCATTAATTATGTTTCAACGAGACGCTAATAGTTTTGATACCTGGACTTTTGGACCCGATCTTTTAGAAAATGCACTTTGTCACACTCTGTGCGGATACTTTAAAAGGGAAATTTCTAAATCAATCCGATCATTATTGTTATTGAGATTCAAGCAGTGAATCAGCTAGAATCTATAGTCTTTAATATTTATTTAGTTTAGGACCGATTTCATAATGGGACTTTAAATTATTTTAAAGTTACTTTAACCTGAAAAGATACATTTGTTTCCCTATTCTTAAAGTGACTTCAAAGTAAAGCTTCCTTAAAGTATGATTATAAAAACGGCCTTTAAAGTTATCAGTGAATTTAATTTGTGAATCACTTCCTGGAGATTCGACGCAGGAAGGCTAGGTAATGTAAACCTTAAATTAATTATTTCTTTTTGTTCGCCAAGGCCTAGCGCTGCAAGTAAGAGTTCGATATAAGAGATATAAGGGATAAGGTAACTTACAACTATGTAAACTAGGTTTACACGGTGTAACACGGTGCTAATCGCCGAATTTACAACTTTCGCTTAAAAGTCGATGATCGTGACAGGGCCCTTATCAATTCATGACATGATAGAAACTTTAGCTTACCAATTCCTGACATGGTGGAGGCTTGAGCTTATCAATTCGTGACAATATTGCACAATATCGGTAGATATTAACAAAAATATATTAACGCGGTTTTTTTTAATCTTAAACCATCAGACATGTGCAAACATTGCAGCCAATTGCGGAATAACAGAAATACGACGTAGTACAGAGTTTAAAGCGATAGATTATTTGAAGAACCCTTTAAAGCAGCACGCTAGAAATAATCAACCACTTTTGCTGCAAAATTCGACATGTACACACAGTGACACACCTGATGAACGGATTTTTGCACCATAACAGTGTGTTTCGGCTTCCCATCGATGATCAACAGACTTGTATGCCAGGTAGTTAAGCAACTATACCTATGCACTTTTTTAATGTCCATGTAACACTGTGTAGGGGAAGTTGAGACAAATTGAGACAAAACTAGCATAGCTATTCTACTGAAAATTTTATAGAAACCAAATATACAAATACTTAATTTATTATCGACATTTATGTTTCTGTCTGCTGAAATAAGTTATTTTATTTAATACCCCACCAGCTTCCAACGACAATATTTCATTTGCGGTGGGTACCTAGATATTAAACTTCAGGGGTGTCAAGGGAGCAGTATTTTCCGAAAGTACTTGCTCAGGTTATTCTCACACGTCATTAGCAACTTAAGAATCGACATTCGGCGCCGGGTCTTCCTTCCCTCGGACTTGTTAGCATACAAGCGAAACGGATTAAATCGACGAGGATATCGATTTAAATGAAAGAAATAAATGGAGCGCGGTCGTAGTCGTATAGTATCCGATATCAATTTAGCAACGTCGATAACCACAATAGAGTGGTGATTTGACCCCCATGCGAAAGAAAAAGGAAGGCTGTTTTCATTCTGTGCTTCCCCGCATGAACGTATAAAAAAAAGGAAAGTTCCTGGCTATTTACGATGGATATTTAATTTACATATTTCTGTTCGATGACGTTTCTCGGATTTCAGCAGAATCACAAGGATATGATCACTCTTTCTAAAATTAGACGACGGACATGGACGAACCAGAGTTCCACATTCCACATTTTCACTACCCTCATCTTCCTTGTCTTCGATTTAATAAATTTATTATTTCATTTTCATTAGTTTCGTTTAATTTAAAGATTCGAGCGTGCCAAAATTTATTTATTTGATGGCACAGTTTGTTTAAAATAGTTGGCAACGTGACTTGGCAAGGGTTTAAACATTCGGAGGAGGAAACAGCGCGGACCTTATCAGGAAAGTTTTAAATAAACGTCTTTGTTGCAGGTGCAAACTTGAGTACACCGTAGTCAAGTGACAAAATAAGCTCGAACCAATTTTCAGAGTACATACGTATCAGCAGAAGAAGAAAGTATGTGTACCTGAGGCGCTCGTGGAATACAAAATACATCCCAGAGCCTGGACGGTGCATTACGGACATTACGGCGAAAGGGAGTTGCGAAGTCAAATTTCTCGGGGAGGATTTTTTTGTTTTTTT
This sequence comes from Prosopocoilus inquinatus, assembly GCA_036172665.1. NCBI lineage: Eukaryota > Metazoa > Arthropoda > Insecta > Coleoptera > Lucanidae > Prosopocoilus > Prosopocoilus inquinatus. Next base: position 5,559,104 of record CM069871.1, on the reverse strand, counting down.
CTAAACGGCGAAGTTTTCTCGCGCTCTGAAAATAAACTCGACTTACTTTGAACAAAAAAAAAGAAAAGAAAATTAGGAAGTAAGTTTTTATTTTTCGTTTATTTCATATTTTTTAATTTTACGGTTAGAAACTGCACAGAAACTAAATATAAAGAAAAATTAAAGAAATTGCATACTTCTTAGAAGTTAATCGCCCCACCCCCACCCGCATTCATTAACATGCGTGTTGTTAATTGAAACTCATTTAATCGATTCAAATTATTTAATAATCAGGCTTGGTAAGTATCACAAACCTTGAATTGTCAACAACTTATGTCATCGAGTACATTACAACAAAAAAGGTCGTTTTGAACTTTATACAATTAACTATTTAATAACAAATTATAAGATACTTTACTAAATTAGAAATCAGGTCGAAGTCTGAGCAATCTGAATTAGAAAACATATTGAAGTACGATTCATACGAAAATACATAATTCAAAACATGCATCTTATGTAACGAAAGCATTAGTCAGCACTCGTCGTACTAAAGTGTCATGTTAAAAACAAGAACAAGCTTGCATTGCATTACTCTGCAGAACGTGACTCATTTGGTAAGCTCTGTGCATTGCGTAATGCAACTCCCAAGCTTCGTTGCCCACGTTCATTCTGGATCGTAATAAGGAGCACCAGAGAAGAAAATTGAGAACAGTCCCGCAAAAGAGGAGAGTTCAGGCAGAGTTACGGTAGAGTTTCCGAGTAAGACTTACGCTGTGTAAAACGCGTCTTAAAAATTCCGCGTCGTAAAGTTTCCAAAATTCAAAATTTGTTCCATCGTTCAATTTTCCTGATTTAATTTAAATAAGGTGTACCTGAGAAGCATCCGCGACCGTGGAGGGTGAGTTTGAATAATGGAGGGTGAGTTTGAATAAAATATTATCGTTAACAAAGCTTTTTTTTTAATAACCTGGGTTATGTAGAACTCAACCCTTTCAAGTTATAGTTTCAACTTTATGCTAGTTTCAACTTTAAGCTAAGTGTCAAAAATGTAATTAATTTATTCATTAAATGAAATTCGCATATTCCTTGTTTATAGTTTCTTATTTATTGTACGAACATTTCTCCTACAGTTGAATATATTTTGTTAACTAAAGATTCAGATTTTTTTATTTGAATTTCTGCAAGAAAGGACCATTAAGTATGGTGAAAAAGAGATACGGAGTGGACCAGGGCCGTAGCCAGACTAAATATTCAGGGGAGGTTTATCGTAGTATAAGGTAGGCTCAAAAAGTTATTATTGTAACGTTTTTGCGTACTTTTAAAGTGATTTCATGTCAGACTGGGCCATGGTAAGGTAGGCTTAAAACTTTCCAGGGCAGGCTCAGCTTCCCTTGGCGCTTATTTAGCTACGGCCCTGGAGTGGACCATTTTCGATCAATTCTAAAAATATAAGTAGACGCCATTCGAACAATTCGTTAAAAAACGATTTGGAACTCGACTTCTGGCTTTCCGCTCTAAACCAGGGTGTTATTTACAAAGAAATCGAAATTCAACATTGCACGGATTGACAAAAGAATTGGGGGTAAAGGGGGTTGAAAAGCGGGTTCCCACCCCCGTCCCCACGTCTTACAGCGATTTAAAATTCCGTTTTCACGCAAAATGTCTTTATAGCGCCGTTCGTCTCCTTGCTGGAAAAACCACGCAAATCATTAATGCTTTGCCAAGCCTGACCAACTTCAATTATCAGGTATTTATTACCAGCGATGTCTGTGCGGCGCAAACCAATCCGCAAAATTTGTTCCCTTCTTCTTAATGATGGATTTCTTTTTATCGAGTGTCTTTCCTGGAATTTTGGAATACTTCGAAGCCGAATCTGTCGAATTAAGCGTGCCATTGAGGTTTCTATATGTGAGGGTACGGATTATACAGCGCAGTATACAGCATTGCCAACCTTAGAGCACGAGATACTTCGAGAAAGGCAAACTGACATAACGTTCCGTTCGACGACCTGCAATACTCAAAGGACTTCCCTAGGGATTGAAGCGCGAAACGTGGTAACCTGGACGAAGTTGGGATATCACCAGGTTTAATTAACCTAATTTTGATTTATTAACACGTTGTTAATTATTTCTAATATTCAATTTTGATGACGCGACGCGCAGTCGCATTTAAGTTGTTAAAATGTTTACTGTAGCGTTTTGTAAACGAAATACGGGCCCCGTTATTCGATTTTCATTTTCATTTAACTTGTTCTTGAGTTTGGACTTTGATTTACACGTGATTACTTGAAGTACTAACGTAACTCCTGGTTGACTTTCAATTGTGTTAATAAGATCAATTTTATTTGGTGGTTGACTAAATAGCCGGCCGCCAGAAGATTTTTTAAACGTACTTAATCCCACATACGGAGTCCTCGGATGTGGTAGAAAGGATAACTTTTTTATTAATCGTGAAATTAGGACCTAATGCGGGGCAATTTCGTGCGACGACATAACGTGGGCGGTTGCAGCACATTTTTATTGCCAATGAAAAATTAAATTCCCCTAAATCACCGCTATCTCCTGACTGTGCACTTGCGATACTTGAAAATCGAGGAGACAGGCAGAGGTTAGCGGCTCCGATTATAAATCAATGATAATATTTCTTGTCAGATGATCCGGTCAAAACCTGAGCACGGATTTTCGGGGCCAATATCTCAACGAAAATTTGTTACGAACGTGGCCTGGGGCATGATTTACTCCGACAAATGCGTAATTTGCACAGGAAAAACACGAGACCAGAATATAAATGGTCAATTTTTTTTTTTCGCAAAATGTTAGATTCGTTTCATATTATAATTCATTCATTTTTTGCTCTTTGAACAATCGGAATTTCTGAAAGTACTTGAAAGCCTGTAATCAATAAAAGAGATTTGGCCATTGTGTTTGAAGTAAATGGGAAAGTAAGGAGAAGAAGACCCACAGCTCATGGAGGGATGCAAAGGCGACGCTTGAACTGATTAAAAAATAATAAATCTGAGAATGGATGAGATTAGATGAAGAAGATCAGATTAAGTGGAAAAATAAGACCAAGGCTTATAGAACGCTTCTAAGACATGGTAATTGGGCGGATTAAAAAATGAAAATCCGAGAAGAAGGGATGAGTTTAAACGAGCAAGAAAAAATTAAATAGTTAGTGGATGTTGTCTTTGCTGCTTCAGTCTTAGAAATGTTTTAAGAATACCTGATGAATGATGGCCAAAATAAATGGAACAACAAGACGAAGAAAATCCAAAGGCTTTTAGAAAGATGCAATCCACCGGACAAAGGATGAGTTTAAATGGAGAAGCAAGAAGAAGAGAGCCCAGAGGTTTAAAGAAGGATGAAAAGACAGTGTACATCCAATGGTAGCTTAGAACAGTTTAGAAAAAGCCAAACAAAGAAGACCTAGAGGCTCTTAGAATGGTATTTGGATTCGGATTAAAAAAAATGTAAACAAAAGAGATGAATTTAAACCAAGAATGAGAATAGAAGACCTCTTCTGCACCTGCTCCAAAAAAGCTTGAAAAAGTTAGGGGATGATGTCTTTGTTGCTTCAAGACATGTTTTAAGAAAACCTGATGAATGATGGCCAAAATAAATGGAACAACAAGACGAAGAAAATCCAAAGGCTTTTAGAAAGATGCAATCCACCGGACAAAGGATGAGTTTAAATGGAGAAGCAAGAAGAAGAGAGCCCAGAGGTTTAAAGAAGGATGAAAAGACAGTGTACATCCAATGGTAGCTTAGAACAGTTTAGAAAAAGCCAAACAAAGAAGACCTAGAGGCTCTTAGAATGGTATTTGGATTCGGATTAAAAAAAATGTAAACAAAAGAGATGAATTTAAACCAAGAATGAGAATAGAAGACCTCTTCTGCACCTGCTCCAAAAAAGCTTGAAAAAGTTAGGGGATGATGTCTTTGTTGCTTCAAGACATGTTTTAAGAAAACCTGATGAATGATGGCCAAAGTAAATGGAAAATCGAGACGAAGAAGATCCAAAGGGGTGAAATCCACCAGACATGGGATGAGATTAAGTGGAAAAGCAAGAGGATGAGAGCCCAGAGGTCCAAAGAAGGATGAAAAGGCAGTATACATCTGATGGTAGTTTAGAACAGATTAGAAAAAGCAAGACGAAGGAAACAAAGAGGCTCTTAGGATGGTACTTGGACGGATTAAAAAAAATGTAAACAGAAGGGATGAATTTAAACGAAGAATGAGAATGGAAGTCCTCTTCTGTACCTACTCCAAGAAAATTTTAGAAAAGTTAGGGGATGTTGTCTTTGCTGCTTCAGTCTTAGACATGTTTTAAGATTACCTGATGAATGATGGCTAAAATAAATGGAAAAACAAGACGAGAAACCCTAAAGGCTTTTAGAAGGATGCAATCCACCAGAGAAGGGATGAGATTAAATGGAAAAGCAAGAGGATGAGAGCCCAGAGGTCCAAAGAAGGATGAAAAGGCAGTGGACATCCGGTGGTAGTTTAGAACAGATTAGAAAAAGCAAGACGAAGAAAACGAAGAGGCTCTTAGGATGGTACTTGAACGGATTAAAAAAAAATGTAAACAGAAGGGATGAATTTAAACGAAGAATGAGAATGGAAGACCTCTTCTGCACCTATTCCAAGAAAATTTTAGAAAAGTTAGGGGATGTTGTCTTTGCTGCTCCAGTCTTAGACATGTTTTAAGATTACCTGATGAATGACGGCCAAAGTAAATGACGACAAAGGTCCAAAGGCTTTTAGAAGGATGCAATCCATCAGACAAGGGATGAGATTAAATGGAAAAGCAAGAGGATGAGAGCCCAGAGGTCCAAAGAAAGATGAAAATGCAGTGTACATCCGATGGTAGTTTAGAACAGATTAGAAAAAACAAGACGAAGAAAATAGAAAGGCTCTTAGGATGGTACTGGGACGGATTAAAAAAAAATGTGAACAGAAGGGATGATTTTAAACGAAGAACGAGAATAGAAGACCTCTTCTGCACCTACTCCAAGAAAATTTTAGAAAAGTTAGGGGATGTTGCTGCTTCAGTCTTAGACATGTTTTAAGAATACTTGACGAATGATGGCCAAAGTAAATAGAAAATTGAGACGAAGAAGATCCACAGGCTTTTAGAAGGATGGAATCCACCAGAGAAGGGATGAGAGTAAATGGAAAAGCAAGATGAAGAGAATCCAGAGGTTTAAAGAAGGATGAAAAGACAGTGTACATCCAATAGTAGCTTAGAACAGTTTAGAAAAAGCGAAACAAAGAAGACCTAGAGGCTCTTAGAATGGTATTTGGATTCGGATTAAAAAAATGTAAACAGAAGAGATGAATTTAAAATAAGAATGAGAATGGAAGTCCTTGGATTATGAATTTAAACAAAGAATGAGAATAGAAGACCTCTTCTGCACCTACTCCAAGAAAATTTGGAAAAAGTTAGGGGATGTTGTCTTTGGTGCTTCAGCCTTAGACATGTTTTAGGAATACTTGAAGAATGATGACCAAAGCAAATGGAAAGGCAAAACAAAGACCACCTAGAGACTTTTAGAAAGATACAATAACAGAATCCATCCAATGATGATTGGCCAAATTAAAAAATGAATACCAGAGAAGGGATGATGAGGTCAGCAACGAAGAATGAAGAAGTAGAAATTATAATTTTGTTAGAATTTAAAGGTAAGTATGAGGAAAAGAACAATGAAAGAATTTTTATTTGGTTTTTAATACTCCTATAATTTTTGTTCTTACATTTAAGAAAAAAAAATCGTTTAGTTTTATAATCGGTCCATGGAAGAAAGGGCAGTCATATTCGAAGTGTTATCGGAGAGACAAAACCATTTCCTTTTTAGCACAGCAGAAGATGAGTTTTATGATATTATCGTCAAGTTTATGATAGATTCTCGGCGCCTGAATAAGAGAAAAAAAATTCCTGCTTATTTAAAGTTTTTCTAACGACCAAGGCACCGTCCTCGCCTTGAATATTTCGCTTCCTCGAAGAGTGCAGGGAATTTATTTGCACTTAAATTTCGTTGCAAAGTTGAAAATAAAAATTAACGGACGAGAGGAGCCGGGCGAGAGAGGAATAGGGATGTTTATTCTAGGGTGTCGTTAGTGTCCAAATATTGCGTCTATATTCGCCGGAATATTATCCCTTAGCTACAAAATTGTTGTTTACCGAGCAAACAATCTGTTTTTGAAGGGACATCGTCACATCAGCGAGCGCTGAACAAACACGACGAAGCAGGGCGTTTCGGCGCAAATTTAAAATACTTTCGCCTCGGAAGTCAATTTAAAAAATTTAATTCGGGGAAAATTCGAGAAAACGAACGATCAAATGTAGTTAGTTATCTCGCAAGCAACAGGACTTTTTCCTCCTCTCTCTCTCTCTCTCTCTCTCTCTTCGGGCGTTACATTTAAATTAAAGATTAGCAGCGACGAGAGCGTTTTGCTGCATGCCTTTTTAAAAGGCCTTTTAATGTTTTCCGGCCGGGGGAACTACTTAAATGTAAGTAAGTCTTGTGTGTTATCAAGAAGTAAATGGAGATTTTTTTTTTTTTAATTTTCTAAATTTAAGTGCACGAGATTTTTATTTAAAAATTCTTCTGCATACGTGTGTGTTCTCATCGAAAGTAATATGGAAGGTTTCTTTCTTACTTTACACAAACAAAAATAAATATATTACGTTGCCGGCAGCATACAAAGTGAAAGCTCTGAGCTTAAATTTTCATTTTCGTACGTACTACGACTCGGACTCGGACGTCGTCTAATAAAGTTCAAAGATTATATAAAAATAGCTGAGCTTAGTCAGAAAGAGCTTGTCGTGCAATACGTGCTTTACCATATCGCGACCGTATCGCTTATTAAATTGTTGCTGTCACTTTATATTTGGCAGTTTCAGCTGCACAGCACAGCACAGCACAGCAGCACCAGAAGTCCTGACGTGGATACCTGAATGTAATAAATCTTGATCCCGCCGAGAGCGATTGAAAGCTCGGGCCATCGAGACGGTATGCATTCTGCATACCGGATTCGGTCCGGGGGTAGTTTTGCGAACTGATATTTCAGTTTGGCACATCGGAGCCCTTTATGTAGTTGAGATATAACATTTGTGTAGTTATATTAGAGGCGAGAGCGGTTCCTTTATGTAAATTGTGCACAAACAAACGCTCTGTGGTTAGTCTGAGTAACCAAGAGAACTGAGAATTGCCGGGATCTGCGTAACGAGGCGAGGACTAACTTAATCACATTAAATTAGCCTCGTTTATTCCTGCACCGAACAATATTTACTATTCCTTTTGCACTCCTACTTTTATTTTTCTTCCAAGCCCAAAAACATTTTAGTTATGTACGTACGTCTGAGCAAAATTATACTTCGTAAATATGATACACGATCACATAACATAACGTAAGAGTAAACAATTCACCAGCGATCTGGGGGGCCGAGGGGGTGTTTAAAGTTTAACCCAGTTACTTATTGTTTAGAACTAGGACGCTCTTTGTATAACTTCAATCATCAAGTTTATGAAGTGTATGACTACGCTAACTCAATCAAAACTGTAGAAGCAAAGCTGCTCAAATCATGTACATATCAAGTTGTGTTTATTTAAGATGGGACTTTCCTCTTTCCCCGCAAAATTTTATTACCAACTCGACTGCTTTTATCGAGTAGCGAAGCCTTAACTCTATTATTATTATTAATATTAATTCTAAGTGAGAGATCTCATGCTGTGCTTGTAATTAAAATTAATTAACAAGGCGTCAGGCGACAATAGCACGCTTAAACACTTGCATAATACACAAGACAATAATGTGCCCAGCCAATCATTTGTTTCATTCAAAAGTGTGATGATTTAACAGTTTTCTTTTTTTTATGAGGATTGACAAATTCAATTATTCAATTTAATCCGGTTCGCTTCGATGTAATAATTTATTTTTAGTTAGTTAGTTCTACCACAGCAGCTCATTTATTAAATTAATTTAATGTGTGCGTTTTCAATCACATTCAAAAGTTAAACGATCAGATCACATGTTTTGAATGTTATTAAGTTTGCGCTGTTTTGTTATGGCTTAAAATTCCGTTCGTCTCCTTGCTGGAAAAAGTATATTTACCTGTGTATGCATATTTACTAAATTAGAAATCAGGTCGAAGTCTGAGTAATCTGAATTAGAAATCATAACGAAGTATGACTGAACCTTGAATTGTCAACAACTTATGTCATCGAATACATTGCAACAAAAAAGGTCGTTTTGGACTTTATACAATTAACTATTTAATAACAAATTATAAGATACTTTATTAAATTAGAAATTAGGTCGAAGTCTAAGCAATCTGAATTAGAAAACATATCGAAGTACGATTCATACGAAAATACATAATTCAAAACATGCATCTTATGTAACGAAAGCATTAGTCAGCACTAGTCGTACTAGGGTGTCATGTTAAAAACAAGAACAAGCTTGCATTGCATTACTCTGCAGAACGTGACTCATTTGGTAAGCTCTGTGCATTGCGTAATGCAACTCCCAAGCTTCGCTGCCCACGTTCATTCTGGATCGTAATAAGGAGCACCAGAGAAGAAAATTGAGAACAGTCCCGCAAAAGAGGAGAGTTCAGGCAGAGTTACGGTAGAGTTTCCGAGTAAGACTTACGCTGTGTAAAACGCGTTTTAAAAATACCGCGTCGTAAAGTTTCCAAAATTCAAAATTTATTCCATCGTTATATTTTCCTGATTTAATTTAAATAAGGTGTACCTGAGAAGCATCCGCGACCGTGGAGGGTGAGTTTGAATAAAATATTATCGTTAACAAAGTTTTTTTTAATAACCTGGGTCATGTAGAACTCAACCCTTTCATGTTATAGTTTCAACTTTATTCTAGTTTCAACTTTAAGCTAAGTGTCAAAAATTTAATTAATTTATTCATTAAATGAAATTCGCATATTCTTCGTTTATAGTTTCCTATTTATTGTACGAACATTTCTCCTACAGTTGAATACATTTTGCTAATTAAAGATTCAGATTTTTTTGTTTGAATTTCTGCAAGAAAGGACTATTAAATATGGTGAAAAAGAGATACGGAGTGGACCAGGGCCGTAGCCAGACTGAATATTCAGGGGAGGTTTATCGTAGTATAAGGTAGGCTCCAAAAGTTTTTATTGTAATGTTTTCGCGTACTTTTAAAGTGTTTTCATGTTAGACGGGGCCATGGTAAGGTAGGCTTAAAACTTTCCAGGGCAGGCTCAGCCTCCCTTGGCGCTCCCGTAACTATGGCCCTAGAGTAGACCATTTTCGATCAATTCCAAAAATATAAGTAGACGCCATTCGAGCAAATCGTTAAAAACGATTTGGAAGTCGACTTCTGGCTTTCCGCTCTAAAGCAGGGAGCTATTAACAAAGAAATCGAAATTCAACATTGCACGGATTGACAAAAGAATTGGGGGTAAAGGGGGTTGAAAAGCGGGTTCCCACCCCCGTCCCCACGTCTTACAGCGATTTAAAATTCCGTTTTCTCGCAAAATGTCTTTATAGCGCCGTTCGTCCCCTTGCTGGAAAAACCACGCAAATCATTAATGCTTTGCCAAGCCTGACCAACTTCAATTATCAGGTATTTATGACCAGCGATGTCTCTGCGGCGCAAATCAATCCGTAATATTTGTTTCCTTCTTCTTAATGATGGGCTTCTTTTTATTGTGTGTCTTTCCTGGAATTTTGGAATATTTCGAAGCCGAACCTGTCGAATTAAGCGGTGTCATTAAGGTTCCTAAACGTGAGGGCACGGATTATACAGCGCATTATACAGCATTGCCAACCTTAGAGCCCGAGATACTTCGAGAAGAGCAAATTGACATAACGTTCCGTTCAACGACCTGCACTACTCGAAGGACTTCCCTAGGGATTGAAGCGCGAAACGTGGGAACCTGGACGAAGTTGGGATATCACCAGATTTGAATTAACCTAATTTTGATTTATCAACACAGTGTTAATTGTTTCTAATATTCATTTTTGACGACGCGACGCGCAGTCGCATTTAAGTTGTTAAAATGTTTACTGTAACGTTTTGTAAACGAAATACGGGCCCCGTTATTCGATTCTCATTTTCATTTAACCTGTTCTTGAGTTTCGATTTTAATTTACACTTGACTATTTGAAGTACTAACGTAACCTTGAAGGTACTCCTGGATGATGATTTTCATTTATGTAAATAAGGTCAAGTGAAGGTCTATGTTATTTGACGCTTCACTGAATAGCCAGGCATTGCTATTAGTTAATTTCCTCTCCCATAATCTTGGACTTACAATTAGGTAACAGCTTCTTGAGTAATAAAAAGTTCGTAAAACGAGTCTCCTAATGCTTATGTCATTGAGAAGTACGATAAACAAACGAGGTCAAGAATGCTTCCCTGTGGTACACCTAAACTGGAACAGCTTAACACAACACAACAGCTGATTTAAATTATTGAATGCGGTTGTATATAACTACCCTCTGCCTGCCGCTAGAAAGAAGGGTTTTGTTGAGGTTGTCTGCAACCCTTCTGATACTCGCCAGAAGGCGTAGAACCTTGTAATCAAAAGTATTGAAGGGGTCGAGTGCATGAATTCGAATTTCCCATCAGTACAATTGAGTTTAATTAGTATTCCGGTCTGAAATAAAGCTTTCATTCACATTTGCGACGCTGGCTTACATAAACAACATCTCATATTAACTCTTTTGTTAGATATCACGCAACCAAAAGAATTTTAAGCCTGTCAGACTTGATAAGATAAAAGCCTTATCTGATTGAGCGTTGCATTTCTCTCTTCACTCCGCTACTCAAACAAGAAACTACACCAGTACCCTCTAGAGGAGAAAAGCGTTTTGAAAAGACACTCTGTTCTGTTATTTGGCAGGAATTGAAACGTGATCATAGTACGCAAATGACAGGCGAACGGAAATCAGTTATTTAGTGTACTATTTTTGCAATAATTGTTGAGACAAATTTTGTAAAATAACATGTTTTAGAGTCAATTGTTTAAGCAGTATATTTGTTAAAATTGTCGCTTTCTTTTATTTTATTAGCCTAAGTATATACTCTCAATCTCTTGAGTAAGATAAGCTTAAGTCAGAATCAAGAATCTTCCCATCAAAGGAGACATCAGAGGAAAAAAACTTAACAATATTTAGGCTGCAACGCCTCTGTTCTGGATCACGTGCGGAAAACTTCTAGAAACGCATTTTTGGCTCTATCTTCAGTCCGGGCTACATAAAAGAAAATCGTCTTTCAGGTGTGACTCCTTGCCTAAAATTAGTAGATTGGGTTATAAGTAAGCGGGGGTGGTTTCTCGCTCTCAGTTGGAGTAAAGAGTTTTAGGGTGAATATAGAAGCACTCTAAATAACTAAACAAAATAACCATCTTCAAGAAAAAGTAAAAAATTGAAAGCTGTTGTCTAAAGAGAAGGATCAAGTGGCAAGGTCAGAAGAAAAATGAGAGCAGAAGAGACCACGATAGAATATCCTGGAAAAATTGATGACCCATATGGTTCGAAAAGAAATGGGGAAAGACTATCAAAAACTAATTTGAAACAAAATCACGTGGAAGAAGACTCAGACCAACAGCACTTAGACCGAGGGATAATCCCGAATAGGAACACTAAAATTCTGTTGAATAAAAACAAAGAAACCTGATCAAAAATGGTAAAAGACAAAGAATGAAAACAGAAGAGGTACTACGCTGTGGGAAAAACACAATGGAAAGGTTTAAATTTGAAGACGGTCGTCTTTGTGCTGTTTCAACCTCGGACATGTTTAAGAATATCTCACCAAAGTAAGTGAAAATGCAATGGGAAAAAAATCCAGAAGCTCATGGAGGGATGCAAAGACACAGTCCAACCAGGTCTGATGAAAAAAATAATAACACCAAAGAATAGATGGGGGATTAAATGGAAAAGCAAATCGAAGAGCAACTCTAAGCTTGTAGAACGATATAAAAACAGATAGGGTTTAAACGAATAATGAGAACAGAAAAATATTGAAAGATTTTAAATTTTTGGGAGCGGTCGATCGTCTTTGCTGTTTCAACCTCAGACATGCGTCTACCTAAAAATCTGATGAATGACGACCAAGGTAAATGGAAGAGCAACGAGGCAGAGAAGATGGAGATGATTATTCAAGTGTGCAAAGGTGATTGGACGAATTTATACAAAGGATAAGAATAGAAGACTTCTTTTCATCCGCGAAAAAAAGTTTCAAGTTAGTAAGTAGGCGATCGTCTTTGCTGCTTCGGACTTTGATGAATGATGCCCAATATAAATGGGAAAACAAGGTGAGGACAGGATCCATCCAATGGTGATTGGCGTGATCAAAAATGAAGAGAGAAGAAGCGTTGCGAATGAGATTGTACAGCTTTACTTCTCCTGCAATCTAAAAGAAAAATCGTTCGATATAGAAAATGCAGAGGCCGTTATTGTTGATGACGTGTTGCCATAATTTAAAAAAGAAAGGAAACATACCTTTGAAGCTTACGATTCAGCCTCATTCTTTCCATCTCCCCTTATCCTCTTCTTGGATAATATTTTTGCTTTTCCAGTGCAGTTCTTTTCTAAATCAGTTCTACTTCGCCTTTTATATTTATTGCACATCCCAAATTACCAACGCAATCCTTTAACCTCGCTGCCCTGTATAATCATTTATTGGTCCAAATTCATCAGTAAACCAAGTGATGAATCCCCATATGTAAATCTTTCACATTTGAACTGCGCTCAGTTTTTTCGTGGATTTTCGTAAAAGCTCATAGGAAAGCTCATGTCTTATCTCATTTCGTGTGATTCTGATTCCTGAAATCAGGACTTAATTTCTATTTCATTAAATTCAATTTCAATTTCGTCCCCGTCTTTGATACTCGCGGAAGAAAGCGATTGCTTTTCATGGTGTGAATCGATCCGATGATATTTCACGTTTTTTTTTCTTTTTTCTTTTAGTTACGTATGGTAAAATCATTGTGTTTTATTGACAACAATGGGATACGAGGAGAAGAATGATTAAACTACTGTCGTTCGGTCGGTAGGCTAATCAATACAGCTTGTAATCTAATCACTGCGCACGGTAGGAAAATCCTTGCCTCTCTCCGTTTATATTATTTTCTTATAATAATTTTTTCTCATTGTATCGGATTTAAAAGGAAAAATTTATAACTGTTTCAGGATTAATAACTAAACAAATAATTTCAGTAATTAATGTAGAGCGTTCTGCTAACGAGGACAGAGCACAAAGGTTATAAAAACGATCCAAACCGGAGAATTTAATAAATGTACCGTTGCAAAAAAAAAAATGTACGCTGATGAATACAAAGCGCTCGTGACAGTTATTAACTTACAGCTGAGCGCGTGAAGTAACTATTACTTTGTTTCAGCCGTCCTGCTGAAAATTGCATAGTGAAAAGAATGTTTAATGAAACGGTATTTTATGACTTCGTCAAATATGGATTTCATTAGGGCGTAAAATCTTTTCTTTTTTAAATAATATGTAGATGGATGGATGGAAAGGAGATGGTGAGTGTGAGCGAGAATGTTGTTAGAGAAAACTTTTGTGCTTCTATAACGTAATTTAAGGAACGGTAATCTTAAATCAGTATAATTTATAAAAAGGAGAGCCCGAAAATTCGTTTCATAAAAGGAATAAAAGAGAGGGAAGTTAACTTTCGTTCTATACGTTTATAAAAGTTACTTATCTTTTAACCCCGCGCCGTTTCTTCGGGGAAAACAAACAGATGATACTGAATAGACCAAAAAGTATTTAAAAGCATTCTGAGATTAAACAATTAAGATAAAACATCGTTGGTCCGAAATCTCCGTCTTGAAGTTTAGACAATAAGCTGATGCTGTGTCTGCGATATAAGAATTAGCCCGAACCAAGCGAACTGCACATTAGTCAGCGTTGACAGGGACGTGCTCAAAGCACCACTTCACACCCCTACGAACTCTAAACTATCCAGTCTTAACTTATTTTATAGTCTTCTGACTGGAACACATATGGGACTGGAAATATATTCTTCATTATTTATCCCCGACGACACCGAAACGCGAAGGTTCATCCACCATTTTTCATTTTTTACTTTCGCCCTTTCGCTATTAATCCAAAACGCACAAATCGTGAAAGGGGGCTACAGGAATGCACGAAATACAAATGTAGTAGTAAAAGGCTGCGAACAACAAACATAAAAACTTTTTACTACTCCATATAACTTTGGTAATATATACTTTGAACGTTATAAAATCCGCTCATACTATTATCATAACATCATTTATGATGCCGACGGAATTGTAATTTTATTACAGCATCAAATATTTATATATCCAAACTAAAATTTATTAAGCAATAACGCACTCGAAACAAAATTAGTAACAAAATTAATACAAGCAAGTTTTTTCTCCCCGCTCCCCCCCAAAATAAATATCTCTGCGACTGTTTGTAGCTATTGGATCTTAACAGGGGGTAATCGCAGGGATAACGGAATTGAATCGTGGAGGTGGGTCATGAAAATGTGAGTCTTGCAAAAGTTTTTATCGGAGAGGGCGATATAAAATTCTGAAGACTCTTGAAAGCTTACTCAAACTAAGTTTACGCACATGAACTAATCCTTTTAAAGAATACCTAATTTTAACTTTCTAGTAGTTAACTGTCGGAACGCTTATTCCCAATTCACTTAATCTCTGTCGTTCCTTCAATTTCTGTTTTATTTTTCTAACAATTACCTATCTATCCGATTTATAGGCCACAATAAAAAAAAAAACATTTAAATAAGGTTGGAACCACTTCTAGCATTTTGGGGGTGGTCAACCGAAATACTCACCCTAAACTCTCTCTACTCCAACTGACAAAGGAACCACCCCCGTTTACTGACAATCCAATTTACTCTTTTTAACCCTAGAAAACGAAATTGTTGTTTGGTAGCTGGGTTGAGATTTATAGCCGAAAATGCGTTCCCAGAAGTTTTTGTACGAAAGCCAGGATAGGGACTTTGAGTCCTAAAAATTGTCAACTTTTCCTCCTTCGCTCTCTCTCTCTCTCTCTCTCTTTCCTTGTAAGGATTTCCTCGATTAGCTTATTGAAGATACTATAATACTTAAATTAATAAAGTAACAGAGAGTGGTAATTTTAACAAATATGAATATATTATTTATTATTACGTTTTTTTAAGTACTATTATTACAGACTCAGAGAATAGGAATTTTACAAATTATAACTCGACAAATGCAAAACCTTTAACACAAAGAAATACTGGTGAAATAAATTGAAAAACAAGGACGGATTTTTTTCTTTCAGTACAAAATAATGTCTGCAATTGTTAGATTATTAATTAATTATTAATTCGTTTACCGACATTATTTTAATTTATTCTTGCCGCATCCTATTTTAACGGAAACACAAAACTTTTTATAAATGCAATGAAAAAGAAGAAAATGTGAAATATTTTTCGGATTGGTTTAAATAAACCACAGCACACCGCGGAAAGCGGTTTACTTTTCTTCCGCGAATATCAATCAAACTTGGGGAAAACATTTTACTGATTTTAATTTAACGGAACAATTATAATAAATAAAATAATTATTAATCCTATATCCTACGTAGTTGAAACGAAAAATGAGCAACCAGTAACAAGAAATTGCTTCCATTTACTTTGTTTTAAACAAATAAATGTTTGAAAAAAATCTATTAAAACCATTTTTTTTGTACTTTTGTATTCTGTTCAAAATTTTACATTTTTTTTAATATATGTAAGTCACCAGAAATGTTTTCGAGATGTTGACGCTTGAAAGTTATAATCTATTAAATGTTGAAAATTATCAACTTTCAAGCGTCAATCTCTCGAAAACACTTCTTTGAGAAGTGGTGACTGACTTATATAAAAAAAAATATGTAAAATTTTGAATAGAATTCGAAATAATTAAATGAAAAAAGATGGAAGTACACCCACCACATAAAAAAATAAAAAGTGTGCAGTATAAAAAATATAAAGTTAACACTCGCCCAGCTATTTTGAAAACACCCTGTAGCATGAAAAATAATTCCTGGAAAGGACAAAAATTTAACAAAATTGAGGAACCCCAGCGTATTTTGAAAATATTGATCGCCTTAAAAATATTGAATTTATTCGCTTCTTTGTTTTTACGCTGTACAGTCCACTAACATACAAAAGACGAATAATAAATAGATCATATTTTGAGCAAGCTGTTCATCTGTCAATGGCTGCAATTCGATGTTTTCGGGGCATATTGCAATGCAATCTGAAGCAACAACAGATGTAATCGTTGTGACATAAAACTCAGCTCAGATTTCATTTGGTACATAACATCACACAAAGAACTTATTATGTTACGGTGAGGCATTGTTTTCGTCAGTTGGCGTCGCGAGTTTAAATGAAGGATTTGTCTCAGACCGGAACATTAAATAAGAATAATTTTGTTTTTGTTTTTTGTGCGCCGATAGGAAATTCGAAAATCCTTACACGGATAAAAATACCTTCTCTGTTGCCTGTTAGTTGTTGGTTTTAAATTGGGATTCTTTATTCAATTGAAGAAGGGATCTTTTCTTTATTTCTGTATTTTGCGCAGCAATCTGCACATTAATTGTCGTGTGGCGCCATTAGAGTCACCCATGCTTATATTCGATTTCTTTGTTTCAACACAGGAACCCGCTTCTTCTTTTCCATTCGATTTTCGCATTTCGTTTCTACGACAAATATAAAGGCAATTAGTGACGCCATTAGAGTGACCCGTGCTTATAATCGATTTCTTTGTTTCAACACAGGAACTCGCTTCTTCTTTTCCTTTATATTTTCGCCTTCCGTTTCTACGACAAATATAAAGGTAATTAGTGACGTCATTAGAGTGACCCATGCTTATATTCGATTTCTTTGTTTCAACACAGGAACCCGCTTCTTCTTTTCCCTTCTATTTTCGCCTTCCGTTTCTACGACAAACAGAAAGGTAATTAGTGACGGCACTAGATTGACCCATGCTTATAGTCGATTTCTTTGTTTCAACAGAGGAATCCGCTTTTTCTTTTCCTATTTATTTTCGCCTTCCGTTTCTTCTATTCTTCGGCATTTCGTTCGCGATTGTCATCTGTCTGTTTCGACGGCGGCGATTACGGTTCCGAATAGTCAACGTATCCCTCTGGAAGATCAACGACGCAAACGTCGCACCGACGAACCGCCACGAGGTGTCACCACTACGTATGACGTTTAAGTTACCTTTTGGTTGTAAATAACAAAGTACGTTAAGTTTAATATTGGTATCGTAGTGACTGGAATTTAAGAACCTAAGTCACAGGTTTTAACGCAGCGTACATACTATGCCCGCCAAAAAAAATCTGTTGTAATGTAAATATGACGTGTTAATTTATTGTTGCTATAATCAATTTCGTTTATTTCTGCGTTTCTTTACGTTACCGCAGAAACAAGTTTAAAGATGCATTCAAACTAATAAAATAACTCCACAATGCATGTAAAGACTTGTCCCAGATTTTTTTGGCAGGCATAGTCCATACGTGTGGCTTATTTGAGTCAAGCTTGTGAGCCGTTCTAATTAAGATTGTTGTACGTTTTAAGTAGTACAACCTGCTGTCTTGCTGCGACGAACATTGTTTTGTATGCAAGAGTCGATTATTCTCCTGGGAGTTTTCCGAAAGTTTGACGCACGCTGGAAGGACCTTGGAAAGCGGTTCCGCAGTGGCGTAACATCTCCTGGGGGTTTCTCTATCTGAGCTAAAGTTCTGGACAGCTCATTGTCTTCCTCGGCGCTGACTTGCACCCAACTCTTTTCGTAATTTTTAATTGGAGATAACGTAGGTTCATTTATGGGGTAGCAGATATGCATGGGATATGCAAAACGATTTCTTACCAAAATATTTTTGTATGAAATTTAATTTTTAATATCTAAGCAATGCAGGAATGCATTGCGCAGAAAGAAAGACGGAAATTCTGCTTGCATGAGAATGAATAGCCGGATTTGTTTATCGATTGCGAGAAACGGTCGCCGTTTCTTTGATGCATTTGGAAACTTATGTGCAAGTTTCGCGGGGAGAACATGTTAAATGCTATTCTGCGTGGAATTTATGGCGCCAAATCAGTTGTAAAACTGGCAAAAGTTAAGTTTTGTTCCACAATGAGATTTCATTGAAAATTTACCGGCTGCAACTGTGGAAAAGTAATATCCATAACAATATCGATATGTTATCTTTATGTGTACATGTAGAAGCATTTCCCCCGAGTCCACACAATAGAACAGAATATATGAATCAGTTCGAGAAGAAGAAACGTGTATATACACTTTCTCAAGAAATCCAAGAGGCAGCGAGCCAGGAGGCGTCTTGCCGAGGAGCAAAATAAGTTCCTCCGAGTCAAACGTCGCCTGCCTGCCTGTCATTCTTCTTCTCGTTGACGTTAACAAACTTACGTAGCAAGATGACGAAATGAAATGAAATACTTTTATTCAAATTAATTCACTCGCGATTAGCAACAACTGTGTGCTTAAAAGATTGCAGAATGCTCGGATAGGTGACAGTGTGAGTAATTTGTTCCGTGTTTTTGTTTAAAGTGGAAATGGAACCGGGATCCTGTTCTTATGTTAATGTTAGAATTTATACTACTCTGAAGAAACACAATGAAATATTTATTAATATGCATCTGGGATGAAACTATGTGGTTTAAAACTCATCATAAATGCTTAAGCCTTAAATGTCCTGCGATACGGCGTAATCCATTAGCGGGTTACATAAAATAAGTGGAACGAGCGACGCGACGTCATGTCAGTCGTCCAAAACTGTATTTAAAAATCTTCACGTCAAGTATACTTAATAAGCGAAGCTTTAGAAAGTAAATGAAAAATTAATTCTCCCTGACATAATTAAGAGTATTTAGATAAAAGTGGACCCGACCGCTATTTGCAAGTCTCGCAAGAATGATTGATTGTAATTCCCTGTATTGTGACTTCATAATGGATACGTCAGTATAATAAAAATATCCATTATCTTCTGGTTGCCAAAAAGCCACCGGAATAATAAATCATTTCTTTAGACATTTATGAAGATCTGACACCCCTCACTAATGCCATATTTCGTGCAGAAGTCTAGACGCGTCTTTGTGTATACTTCCTCAAAGGATTATGTCGATGGAGAGACACGTTTATTTAAGAAAGCCATGAGAAGGAAAAAAAACGTGAGCTCATCGAAAGCTAAACAATAGCCATGCACTTAAGCCATTGAAAATCTTGTTTGAATCAATAACACGGATGATGTCGGGGAGTTGCGATTGCGAAACTTCGTTAATAAATGATTGCTTTAAGCTTATACATGCTGTTATTTATTAAGGTTTCAACTTCGAAGCTTACTCTAGCCTATAACGCTATACAATATTGTGATATAAACCGAGTTTGGTTATTAAACTACTGCTGTGCAGCCATTAAATATCAGCTGTAATAGCCGTGTGAAGGCATATTTTGAATCAGAAATGTAGATTTATTAATAGCTGTTTATTATACAAGTGTCTTATGTAAGGCAAATAAGTCACGAAAATATTTTTTCTTGAGTGACTTATTTGCTGTTAAGGCACGAATATAATACATAGTTTTATCCTACACTTGTTTATTATGAAGACATAATGACGCCCATTTTGAATAACAGTTTAATTAAGGGTTCATAATTCCATTAGTGTTTTACAGACCTCATAGTATATTCAAAATCGGCATTATTATGACTTCATAATAAACAGGTGTTGGATAAAATAATTAATAATACAGATAACCTACATCTTACATGGTGAACAACCTTATGCTTACACTTTACAGACGTACTCTTATAATCAATCTTAGGACGTTTGGATGGATATTATGTATAACGTCTACCTAACGTACCGCTGATGACAATGACATTGAGTTCCATACTTTCATCCATGAATTGCTTGTAATACATAACAATTAGATTTGTTATATTAAGAATTGAAAAATGCGGTTTTTATATCGAACAATTCCAAGTCGAATAGACACATAAGTACAGAAATGTATCTAAACTATTTTTAGATGCCCTAATTAAGGTACTGATCATACCTACCTCAAGGAATATTCAAAGCTTTACTCAACTGGTTAAATGATCTACATCTTCAAAAACGCAAACTAAATAAAACACGAAAACTGCCCTGCAATATCAACAACGCATTAATTCTTCGAGAATGTTTTCAAAAGACGTAAATGAATACGGCGATGAAACGGCCGCTTAATAACGCAACTTATTTCTCCCAGCACTTAGCGTAACTCAATAAACTGAACGCAAACGCTCCGTTTGCTCTTTACGGGAGGCGGTAGTATCTTTGCCTAAATATTTATATGCAATTTGCTTGCAGAGCTTAAACACACATGCTAATCTTACGATCTAGGACGGCTTATTTAGACCAGCCTCGGTGAATATGACTGCAATGTAAATGAGTAACTAATATTAAGTACAGGGTTATTCGAAATAAGTGTATAACGAAGTTTGTCTCTGAATCGTCGAAGTTGATACGCGTTAACGATAAAATTAGCAGTACATATAAAGAAAGCCCGAAACAGGATACGACGTGCACTAAGAGTCGCCATGATAACTCATGAAAACTACTGCGACAAAAATTAACGGAAGAGGTGTCCACAACACAAAGTCGGTTTGCCAAAAATTGAAACAATAAGGTTTTTTTTTAAAGCTTGGAAAAGCTCGTGGCACAAGTACCTTGACCGGAGTAAACGTAGAGGTACTTCAGTCCTAGTGGTGAACCTCGTGCATCCCTCTAGCGCCGTTTGAAGTCATTACCAAACCCAAACTAATCATGGCGGCAGAGACAGCAGGCATTGAAATCGAACGCACCAAACGGAATGTAACTTATTACGGGACGACGAGCGTTAACAATAAAAATCTCTCTCTCAATCGTCAAAGATGAAAGTCTTTACGATAAAATTAGCAGTATATGTGAAAAAGCCTGAAACAAGATACGACGTGCACTAAGAGTCGCCATGATAATTCATGAAAACTACTGCGACAAAAATTAACGGAAGAAGTGTCCACAACACAAACTCGGTTTGCCAAAAATTGAAACAATAAGGTTCCCAGGCCAACATACATCGCTAAAGCTTTTTTAAAAGCTTGGTAAAGCTCTTGCCACAAGTACCTTAACCGGAGTAAACGTAGAGGTACTTCAGTCCTAGTGGTGAACCTCGTGCATCCCTCTAGCGCCGTTTGAAGTCATTACCAAACCCAAACTAATCATCGCGGCAGAGACAGCAGGCATTGAAATCGAACGCACCAAACGGAATGTAACTTATTACGGAACGACGAGCGTTAACAATAAAAATCTCTCTCTGAATCGTCAAAGATGAAAGCCTTTACGATATAACTAGCAGAACATGTGAAAAAGCCTGAAATAAGATACGACATGCACTAAAGGTCGTCATGGCAACTCATGAAAACAACTTACTTTTTTTGCGACACTCGCCGAACAAAGATTAACGGAAGTGATTTCCACCCAACACCACAATATTGGTTTGTCAAAAATTGGAATGATAAGGTTCTCAGGCCAAAGTACCTCACTAAAGTTGACAGTGCTCACGCATACCGACTCAAGCGAGTTTACTTCGAAAGACAGCGAAAATTCGAACGGACGAATTTTAGTGTCGCGCCGTTAGAAACAATTCAAACTCACTGATGCCAACTTACAAAGATCTAGCAAATATTTACAACGGGAAAAAATCTTTTACGGAAAAATGGCCGTAACGATTTGTTAAAATTTTGTTAGTTTAATTAAGTGTTCAATGAATTCGTCGAGGAAACCCTCATACGGAGAGGGAGAAGAATTTGACAATGTTTAGGCAACTAACGACACTATTTTGAATTTTCGTGCGAAAACGCCTGGAAACGTATTTTCGGCTTTAAAACTAGCTACCGAACAAGAAATTCATCTAAAAAGGAATAGGTTGGTTTATCAATCAGTGGGGGGTGGTTCTGTTGTCTATTAAAGTAAAGAGAGTTTATGGTTGAGGCTGACCTTCCCTAATTTTTTTTAATAATTAACCAGCAATCGTCACGATAATACCTTAAGAGTTGAGCGCAGCATCTTACTTATGTGTGAGTATGCGCCTTATTGCGTATTGAACTGAATTAAGAATTCAACGCAAATAAATTGAACGTGGTTTCAATCCACAATAACTTGAGGCGGATCCGTTATTCGTTTTACAAAAAAAAAATGCAAAGACAAGGCTAGTTTAGGATAGGACGTAACGGCGAAGGTAAAGCCGGTAGCCGCCGACGGTACAAAAAAGCAAAGCCGGTAGTAAGAACTTATCCATGTATACCCTTGGATTGGAGGAATTTATCAATCATCAAAGCGTCCCAAGATGAAAACTGGCCTCAGCCCCCGAAACACCAAACCTCCCTGAAGCCTACGTTGCAATCGAAATGAAGATATGCTCCCAGTCTACCTTCCGTCAAGGAGCTAACCCCCACGAGGCACCCTGGAAAAGTCGTGAACGATACTTTTGGCTGAGCTCGTGCTCAAGTTAATAAAGCCAACACCTGGCCACGCCCTTAAACCTAAATATAAAAGATATCCGACGCACCGCTTCGCACACCCCAAATGAAAACTGGCCTCAGCCCCCGAAACACCAAACCTCCCTGAGGTCTACGTTGCAATCGCAATGAAAATATGCTCTCCGTCTAGCCGTCCGTCAAGGAGATTAACCCTCGCGAGGCACTCTGAAAAAGTCGTAAACTTTTGGCTGAAGAAGTTGTGAACGACACTTGTTTGGCTGAGCTCGTGCTCAAGTTAATAAAGCCAACCCCAGGCCACGCCCTTAAACCTAAATATGAAATTGAAATTGATTCTTGTCCGATGAAAATTGTAAGTACAAAGTTTTTTTTAATCTTGAACCGGACAGAAATATGATGGGAACATACTCAACGTTTCGCTGTAGATTTATACTTTCTCCTGACGAAGCTATAAATCTACAGCGAAACGTTGAGTGTGTTACCATCATATTTCTGTTCGGTTTAAGATTAAAAACACTTTGTACTAAATATGAAAGATGTTCGGCGCACCCATTCGCCCCGGTTCGTAGAGAGGAACATCTAGAAGAAGCTCTATTATTATTAGAAAGACTCCAACTGACTTTCGTCTGTTCCTAACCAAAGTTACGTTCAGCAACGCGCGAAACCCGGCACGCATATTGCGTGCCGTGTGCAAAACCGAATGCATTCTGGCCCCCGGAAACTCCTTTGATGTTTGCCGCTCAAAGAAACCGCCGCACCCTCACCTTCACTTTAAACGGAAATAAAGAAAAGCAATTAAACTTAAAAAAGGTAAACATATCGACGCTTACAGACGCGACGTCTCCTTTACAGTGCACAGATCAAGCATAAGATTGCATCTCATTGCCTAACCTCGCTAGATATTAAATAGTCTATAGTCTGCCGCAACAGAAGTGCATTAAAGCGGCTCGTGGGTGTTAAGCCGCCCCTTGCATCTGTGTAAAGGTTACTACGTGCTAAAAGGAAAGCGACGCAGGCTCGAATTTAAAACGATAGGTTATTTGAAGAACCCTTTAAAGCGGCACGCACGCTTGAAACAACTCGCGACGAAATAATCTACCACTTTCTGGAGAGGTCCACACGTACGGAATTTTGTACCGTAACATACTTTCGAAGGTAAAATGATGTAGTACAGTGGGTAGACACGCTCCTGGCGGGTTGAATACTTATTCTGCAGCACCCTGCGTGTGTACGGAATCCAAAACTGTTTCTTTTTTCTTTTTAATTTCTTTATGTTATGAGAATTTAGTTCGATCGGTGTCAGAGGTAAAAACGGAACGTGTTTTTTTTTCGGCTGATAAATTGTAATTATTTAAAATATTTATTAGCTTTTAATGTCTAGGTGTAGATACAGACGTAAAGTGAAACCTCTGCATAAAAACTAAAACCAGAATCGTGTAGCGCGGAGCTTCGGCAATGGAACCCATAAATTTCGTTCGATTAACTAAAATATTATTGGTGAGTACAAAATGATGTTTGTAAATTACGGGTTGTCGATGTCGGTTATTAGAAAATGAGCAATGATTTTTCAAAACTGGGCTGGCGTTCCAAATTAATCCGCAAATAATGAAATTGGAATCGATCAAATAAAACAGCAAGGATTTGTTTCCGCGTTTTGCAACGGCGGCGGCGGCGGCGGCGGCATCGCATCAGTACAAAGGCAATTTCCTCATGCACACGTCGTAAATTTAGCTGCTGCCATTGTTTCAGAAGCGAAAAGTTGCATGGTAAATTTAACACAAATCGTTTCATTCAAGCAGAAAAAACCGATAACTGCATAAATTGTCAGAGATTGTCCGAAGGATTTAAATATTACATGTATCGCTGTGATGATGATGATGTTATTCGAGGACGGTATCCCAGTTTTAAGACAAAGGCTTCCTCCCTACATGACATAAAATTTCTGAAGCGTAACGAAACAACGTCGGGCTTATGAATTTATTTACATTTAATTGCCGCATTTTGAAAATAAATGATGGCCTCAAACGAAATGATTTAATCGGATGTGTCACAGGACAGGAGGATTCTTTCATGAGGACGGGGTGCTTTTTGGGGGGCAGTAACGTTTGAGGTTTCGCAATCAGCCTGGTTGCTGTCGCAATTGAACGGACAGATCAAAGCTCAATGTAACGCCGCCGTGCGGTTCTCTCTCTGCCGCCCATTCATCGAGATCTCCGTTGATTCCCGGCACGTAGAACACTCAATCCCCGGAGGCTCTTGTTTTGGTCGAACACCCACATGTGTACCAAATAGCTCCGGCAAGGGAGTGACAAATTATCACGCCGTACGTAATTTTAGCGATTTTTTTTTAAAAACAAATACCACGGCCATATTTCGTACAGCAGGTAATAACCGCCGGCAAACACAATAAAGATTAATGAAGAAAATTATTTTCGACGGCAAAAATTTATTCGACCAACAAGCACAAGCAGGCGGTTTAATTTAACTTCTTCTTGCGATACACTGTTTTAACTAATAAAGAGACAGAGAGCGTACACGACGTTCGATATTTCGGTTCGCTAACGAGTTGCAAATATTATTTTAATTTCCATGGAGTGTAATGGCTAAAGTTTCGAATTAACTTTAACTCGGAAAGTTTAATTACGAGTTGCCATTGCCAAAGACTAAGACATTTAACCTCGAATTATTATGAATTTATGTATTTATGTTTGATTCGAAATTATAATAGAGATAATTGATGAAAATTATTGCAGTGGAAACAGATTTTGGCTTCCCGTCCCCCAACTATCCTCAATAAGACTTCAATACTAAAATTATAAAATGCTAAGACTAAAAACTTTTACGTTATGCTTTCTCAATAGCTATCCCGAAGCTAACTCAAATAGAGACGGGATGGATTTACTAATTAATGTATCATAAGGGCGACAGAGAGACACTCTCAGCTGAAGGTTTCACCGCGAAGCAGCCCCACAGCGAGCACCGGTTTTCTTGAACCTCCAGGACCTCGTGCGTTCACCGTAGGGTTAGACAAATAATACTATTAACTCAAAATATTGGCTAGGAAAAACGCACGGCCCAACACAAACTTAAATGTTTATCCAATAATTTAACGCGAGATATCACTGGTAATAAAAATAATAATTTATTCACCACGTCAGGTACAAATTCAGGTACATGTGGATGGTCATGATATAATACAATATAATCTAGTACAAAACAACACAAAAAGCGTGTCAAGCGAGCTTAACCTGTAATAGTAATCGGACAGCCGGACTTTGGTCTCAAAAAAAAAACAAAATTAAACTTTAGATTTATTCAAATTAAGTAACAATAATAACGCTTGTAATTCTTCTTAATTTACGCATTGCGTCGTGCCGATAATACTTGCGTTTAAACGGGCGAATGTAGGGAAAAAAGTGTGTACGTTACAGCTGTTGTTGTCGCCGGATTTAAATGAAGGTCCGTCGGTAGAGGGCAGATGCAGTCCACGCCGTCGCGGTTTACGTGCTGCTCGCTTTACATCGTCGATGAGAAATTCGACCCGTCCGCGGAACGCAATCAACGATCAAAGCGCAGGGGAAAATCGATTCCGCAGGCACTGCGTCCAAAAGTAAACCTCGGTGACTGTAGCCTTAAAAAAAGTTTGTCTGTACGAAAAATTTAAGTCATCCACCCACCTATTACAAAACTTGCAATCGATGCTCAAATGAATCCTTTTTTTTTTCGTCGATAGAACCTGCGCAACGAGCAGCGATTTTCCAAAATCAAAGAAATAACAAAGGAAGTTAAATCAAAGTTAGTTAAAAAGGTATTAAACACGACTTATTATAATAGCATCGAAGTCTAGGAGCTCAAAATCACAAATGAAAATAGAATAGACGCAATGGAGATGAGGCTTTTAAGAAAAATAGAAGAGAGCAGAAGAGATAAGATCGGAAATAAGAAAAATAGGTGGAGGGGGGGGGGGAGGCGATGCATTCATAGGATGTCTCACCAAGGCATTTACAACATCCGAATCCAAGGAGCTAGTAGAGAGAAAAGACCAAGGAATACGGCAAGATGAAGTGAGGAAAGCGGCTTCAATGGAAAAAGTTAAACTTTTAGTACAAAATGGAGAGAGTAAGCAAAGTATTAACAAAAATACAAGAAACACAACTAGGTGGACAAGAACACGTCCAGTTGATAGTTTTTCCAATCACCCGAATCCAAGCAACAAGTAGGAACAGGAAGAGGCCAAGGAATATATGGCATGGCAAGATGTAGTAAGGAAAGTGGCACAGGGACGAGGGCAAGGAAAAAACGGCAAAATTAAATAAGGAGAGAAGTCAAACATTGGGTACAAAATCGTAGGGAATGCGAAAATAAAAGCAACTCAACTCCCCAACCTGTTTCCACTCATACCTCACAATCGTCCCCCAACAAGACTTTCAGATGTCTGCGAACTAAGAACAAGAATATGGAAATTTTTTGTCTGAGCACTCCAGCTTATCAAAATGAATTCCTTTTTGTCAAAAGAGGCTGTAGAAACAAAAAAAAAACCAAGAAACGCAACTTCATAGGGATAGATAGATAGTTTTACCAAACATCTGAATCTAAGGAACAGATAGGAAGAGGAAAGCCAAGGAAAATATGGCAACGTGATGTAAAGAACGAAGCCCAAGGGCAAGGAAAATATGGCAAAATGAAAATAAGGGAAAGAACTAAGCACAGGAAAGGGAGCAAGGAAAATATGTCAAAATTAAAATAAGGGAAAGAACTAAGCATAGGAAAGGGGGCAAGAAAAATATGGCAAAATGAAAATAAGGAAAGTGGCACAGAAATAAGAAAAGAAGTCAAATATTTGGTACAAAATAGAAACGAATGTGAAAAGAAAAACAACTCAATTAACTCTATAGTCTTAGGTACACCTCCCAGTAGAGAGACTTAGGAGTAAATAAGTAGATAATTAGATACCGTTTTGACTTCATGTCTCAATCTTCATATCTTTAATTCTCTCGTATGGACTTTCACATTATAATCTGAAAAATTAGGAAAATTGTGGAAGACAAATGGATTTTTCACCACGACTCCATCCATCCAATTCACCTCCTAAATCTGAATCCTTTCTCTTTGTCAAAAGAGGCTATGGACGTAAAAAGATCAATGGACAATCTCAGCAGTTTTGAGGAAATCGTTGTTCGAAGGTTCTCAGAATCGTATGAGCTGTCAATCAACAGTAAAAGCTTGTAAAGGAAAAAAGTTCAAGAACAGTAAGCTGCGTGAAAAAGAAAGCTTCAGTCGCAAACCCTTCACAACGGAGACGAGGCTGAGTCAACTCGGATGAGTTTCGATCTTCCAGACGCCACATCAAAACCGATGAGGTATCGTGCACTGAGAAAACGTGTCCGATGTCCCTCACATTAACGAAAATTGTTTGCCGTCCCTCAGGCATCAGCCCCTCCTAACATCTGCCAGGCGCTGGGGACACCACAAGACAGCTACGTGCTCCAGGCACGTCGCAAATTAAGAAAGAAAGCCAAAACTGGCCATACCTCTAATATACGAATGCACAAATCGAAAAAACATCGTGACATCATTAAGAGCCAACAACGTAAGAGCAGACGTAAGGATGACTAATGACATGAAACGTAAAAGATGAACGCAATTTAATCTCTCCGTCGCGCGTTGTATAAAAAAGTTCAAATTCTCAACACCGAATATAGCAATAAAATGTGAAATGTAAACTAACTAACAAGTATAGACAGGGCGTGTTTCAAGTATACTCCAGGTAGGCATTTAAAGAGCGGAAAAATATGTCTAAATTGTGTAAACAAAGCGTATCACCGCGCGTGCGTTTTAAGAGAAGCCGCGCAGCGCCGCTTAAGCCATTTAAGTAAAGTTTATTACATTTTTCTTACATTAGAATGGTACTGATGTGTCTGACGTGATAACCACCAAACTTCCCATCAACATGAATTGACCTAAGGACCTAGTTACTTATTTATTTAAAAAACATTATTATGCGAACGTAAATAGGTTCTGTTAATTGCCAAACAATTTTTTTCTTCTGTCGCGTTTCTACAAGCCTGGTACAAGAAATATTGACGAATTGTTTGACCACTAACCGAAGTACAAATGGAAAATATCGTGTCAGCATCAAGAGTCAACAGCGTAAGAGCTGACGTGAGGCAGACCAATTACTTTAAACGTAAAAGGTGAACGCAATTAAATCTCTCCGTCGTATAATAATAATAATCCCTTTATTTCCTGAAGTCACATACAATGAATGAATAAAAAATTCAAATTCGCAACACCGAATATAGCAATAAAATGACAAGTATAAAGAGGGCATGTTTCAAGTATTCTCCAGGTAGGCACTTAAAGAGGGGAAAAATATGTCTAAATTGTGTAAACAAAATCGGGGATGACTGATATTTAGGACTTGACGGTAACTTTTGATCGCGCATCTCCGCACTTGCGTTTTAGGAGAAGTCACGTAATTTTAGCCATTTAAGCACATTTCGCCATGATAACCATAGGCGACAAGTGGACTACAAAGGTGGTGTCCGTTTATCTTTGCTACATCATTGGAACATATTTGATTGACAATTTTTTTAATTTGTTTTAATGTCTTGGGTCATACATCGATTTGTTTCTCTTAATGCACGGTTTCGTCTGAAACAGAAACCCATTATTTGAAGAGGAAATTTAGCTCAATAATTTCGAAACATTTTTAAGTCGACGACCTCTTAGAAAAAAAAAGAAAACTTTTCATCGTTTCATGTTCAACCTTTAACTATCGGTTGATGGCTTCGTCAGGAACTTTCTTTCGAACGTCGTCCCACGAAAAGTTATCGGCTTTATTATGAAATAATTACAACGTGTATTAATTATAACATTTTAGAGCGAGATATTTAATACGTCGAGATAATGAATAATAAACAATTTATAACGGATCCTGAACATAATACATCAACCATAACTCACAAATTAACTAATTCCATTAACATGTTTGAAATTTTTGATTTTATGAAAGCGACGTAAAAACGCGAGAGTATTTTAATTATAAATATTGCAGGGTGAGTTTGAATAATTTAATAATAGTAAAATAGTAATTTCATTTAAAATATTTTACATAGTTAGAAAGTAGTTTACTTAAAAAGTTCGAAGATACACAATTAATTATTGAATTCTATTTTTGGCTTTGCGTTACATTTGCATTGTTGTTTATTAAATATTTTTATTACCATTTAAATCCTTTATTAATAATGCTGAATATATGCGCTTGAATTATGCATGCGATTTTTAAAGCTGCGTAGAACTGTCTGTACTCAAAATTATTAAATATTCCAAAATGACATTTTAATAATTAAACATACATGGAAAATATTCTTTTTTTTACATCAACTAATCGACTATTAAAATTGTTTATTTTATATGTCAGCAGAGCGAAAAGAAAACATCAATGCAAATATTTGATTTATTTCATAATTGCGTTTGTTGTTAAATCCAAACACGACATGAAAATAAACCCTTTCGACGATGTCACACGAAATTATTCATAATGTTTTGATACGCTTTGATGTTTGCTCACTTTATTTAGCGGTTGAAAAATTACAGGGGCGCAAACGAAAATCCGCAGTAAGCAAAACCAACCTCCCCCACCCCACGACGGTTAAAATCATTATTTAAATAAGTGTTTCAGAAGCCCGAATAAAACAAACTCGGCTGAATGCTCATTAATGTTTCCTCCGTAAAGGATGATCGTTTACTCTGAGTTTCGAACTCGCATTTCTCAAACAGGCAGCTTTCCAATATTCCTTCCGACAAAATTGATTAGCTTTCACGGAGGTCTTAAAAGTTTCAAAACTAATTGATACAGAGTTTTAAATATTTCATTAAGTGCACTTCTGTTCAATTTGGATTTATTTTACTAATGCAAGGCATTCTTGTTGCGTTTTTTTTTTTTTAATTTCGCTCGGGATTAAATTATATTTTGCTTCCTTATACTACCCTTATAGCGTGTTTAGTGAAGAGAAGAAATTTATTGCTAATAGCCCTGCTCTTAACCAAAGAAAGTAAGTAAGTTCTGCAACATTTACTGTGGCAAGTTCGCTGTAAATAGCATAACACAAAACCACGAACAAAGTTTCCTTACTTACTATTGTAATTCAATCGAATACGTACGACCGGTTTTCCTCACTGCCATACATTTAAACCAGCGAACAAAAAAAAAAGTTGTTACTTCTTTATTATTCTTCTTACGGAGACGATGATGACATTACTAATGTCTCGACTTCGTGATTTATCTCTCCTTCAACGTTTTCAAATATATAAATCTCCGTTTATATGATTACATCTAAATTCCTCTTAAACAAGGTTCTTATCTTAAATTAGAATCGTTTTGCCTCATTATTCACTTGTATTACCTTTCAAGAAATTTATGTAAACGTTCTCGATTTACACTATAAATTTTCTGTTTGAAAATATTTATTGATTATCAAATAAGTTCACCTGTCAGTCACAATTTAAAGCTTTAAAATAGAATTTATTTATTTTAAGATTGAAATGTTGTTTTTAATAATAAACCTAAATCATCTTGCGGAAAAGAATCCAACATCACAGATCAATTAAAATATCTCGAAAAAATTATAATTCAAAGAAGCCCGAGAACTCACAACTCAATTAAAATTCAATCAATTAACGCAAATTTAAATTAAATCTGGAAAAAGCTCAGTGTTGCAAACTCTATTATATAGTCCAATCCAAGCAAGAAAACGTAATTCAATTCAAGAATGATTAAAACATAAAAAAGTTAAAACTCAAAATCTCGATTAGAAGTAACGTCAATCTAACCACGTCGAGTCCAACCTAACTCTAATCAATTCGATAAAAAAATTGAAACTTTAAAAATTTACGGGTAAAGGAAATAAAAAATTCAAAACTCAGAAAACCTCCTCGAAACTCAATAAGAAAACAAAAAAATTAAAGCTTGGAAACTCAAACGTCCAACAAAATCAAAGCGCAAAAGGAATTAAGTCCGCCTCAAGCAAGTTCAACTCACTTCAACTGAACCCAAAGCTAGAAAACATTTGGAACTCAAAAAACTTTAAACTAAAAACCTTAAAAGTCAAACGTTGGTTGAGAAATCAAAAGATTAACATTCGAAAAATCTCTTACTCAAAACTTAGAGAGAAAATAAAACGTTAAGATTGACTTGAGAATTAAAACAACTGAGATTAAGTCCAACCAAAGATCAACCCAATTCAATCCAAACTCAAAGAAGCTCAGGAACTTAAAACTCAGTTAGAATCCAAACAGTAAATTAAGTCAAATCAAAAAAATACAATTAAAACTGAAAAAAGCTCAATATTGAAAACTATTAAATTAAGTCGAAACACAAGAACCTAAATCAATTCGTGAACAATTTAAAACTACAAGAAAGTTAAAACTCAAAAATTCGATTAGACTTAACGTCAATCCAACCTAGTCGAACCCAACCTTTAATAAGCTCGAGAAAAAATTAAGATTAAAACTTTAGAAAATGTAAAAAAACGAAATCCAAAATCCAGAGAACCTCGAGAAACCCAAAAACAAAATTAAAAAATTAAAAACTTGGTAACTCAAGCATCCAACGAAATCAAAGCTCAATAGGGATTGAGTCCACCTCAAGCAAGTCCAACGCCTTTTTTTTTAATTTAGAGGTCGATGAATCTTCAAAAGACTACGTGGGCCAACTCATCCCAATGTAGTGCTGGATTCATCTGGGAATTAAACCCTTCACGGCGTAGTGATCAGCCCAGACGCCTACCGACTAAACCCCTATCTTCTTCCTCCTCTCAATCCTCCTTCCAAGTCAATACTCTTCTCTAACGCTTTATCCCCCTCTCTGTCCTCTTCCCAATTCAATTCTCTTTTTCCTCCTGTCCGTCCTCTTTCCGGTTCAATCCCCTTCTCTCCTCTTCTTTTTGCACTTCCTTTTTTCTTCTCCTCCTCCCAGACGCTTACCGACTAAACCCCTTATCCTCTTTAGCCGCTCCGACCAGAAGGTACCGCCTCTCGACATGCCCTCTTCTCCTCTTCTTCCTCCTCTCCATTCTCCTCCCAATTCAATACTCTTCTCTCCGTTTTCTCCTCCACTCCGTCCTCTTCCGGATTCAATTCTCTTCTTCCTCCTCTTTGTCCTCTTCCCGGTTCAATCCCCTTCTCTCCTCTTCTTTTCCCTTCCTTTTTCCTTCTTCTCTTCTTTCGCTAGAAAACTCTCTAGAAACTCAAAAAAGAAATTAAAACTGAAAAGTTGAAACTCAAACCTTAGTCGACAAACCAAACGATTAAATCGTGAAGAAATTTGACTAAAAACTCCGGAAAAGTGAAACTTCCTTTAAAGTTAAATCAAAATTAAAAGAATTAAGATTAAGAAGTCGAAGGCCAATCGCATCCAACCAAGTCCAAACTCAATTAGAACGCGAGAAGGAAATTAACTCAAAAAAACGCAAATCTAAGGAAAAAATTAAAACCGAAAAGAAATTATTTCGGTATTGTAAACTCCATTAAATTAAGTACAGTCCAAGCAAGACAACCGAATTCAATTCAACTATTTAAATACTCAAAAAAATTAAAGTTAAAACTACAATAACTTAAAAAAATTAAAAACTGAAACTTTACGAACTAAATATCGCGAAAGTTGAAACTCAAAAGCTCGATTAGAATTTACGTCGATCACACTAAGTCGAACCCGACCCAACTCTAATCAACTCGAGAAAAAATTAAAAAAGTAAATTAAATTAAAAATTCAAAACGCAGAAAATCTCGAAACTTCGAAACGAAACGAAAATTGAAACTTGAAAACTCAAACAACAACCTAATCCGACCTAACGAAAAAATTTTATAAACTCAAAAAGAATCAAACCAAAAAATGTAAAATACAATCGTTAGTTGTTATACGAAAGGATTAGTAGCACTCCAAGAAATTATAACTTAAAATTCAGGAAAAGTGAAACTTCCTTTGGAGAGTTTAACTTGTAGGCTTCCGCGGCCGACGTCCTTACTTTATTGGCTTCCGGTTGGAACTGTGTCACTCGGATTTCTTCTACTGCCGCGGCGTTTCGTTCTTCATCGCAGAAACACTTCCTCAGGACTGTCGTCTTGACGACTAAGAAAAACGAAACATTGGCAATAGAAGAAATCCGAGTTACGCGGTTCCAACCGGAGGCCAATTCAAGTCTGGACTTCATTTGAGAATTAAAACAAATAAAATTAAGTCCAATCAAAGGAAGGTCAACCCAAGTCAACTCAATCGAATTTTACACAAAATTAAAAGAAAATGAAAGTAGTAAAAAATTCAAATAAAACAAACACAATTTTGATTGGAATGAAGTCCAACATAAACGAAGTTAATCAATTGTAGTAAAAAGTTACTTTTTGGTAAAAAAAAGCAAATTGAAATAATGATAACAATTATTTTAAAAAAATTTTTGCAAAAAATCTTACTGCAATGTCAGGTCAAAAAGCGATCGTAAGATGTCGTTATTTTATCTGTTGATAACAATTATATTAAATGCTGTGTTATTTATTAAAGTCGACAGGCTAAGCTTAGGTGAGTCTGCTTTTAAATTTAAGCTTAATTTTTAAATAGATCGTACATCCTCAACCAATCATTCCTGTATTACAAAACGAGAAGGTCCAAGAAAGGAATCTTGAGGTACACCTTTGAGTGACAGTCAGTCAACGAAGATTGCATTTCGTTCGCGATCTATTAAGATATAATTAAATTGCAAAAGCCGTGTTTATTGCTAAATCAAGCTTAAAAGAAATAGTGCAATGTCAAAAACAACTTTCTTAAAAGCCACTCATCAGGGTCTAGGACAATTCGCCGTCGCCGATTTGCCATCGCCAATTTTCCGTCACCGATTCGACGTAAGTACAATTCGCCATCGGAAAACTCACCGTCGGTAAATTCGCTGTAAGCGATTAAAATTTTAAATACAGGTACATATCCAAATAATAACATACGATAATTATAAGTAAATAAAATTAAAAAAACTAACTTATTTAATGGAAAATAAAATAATTTGTCATTAATTACATATGATACATAGATAAAGAAATAGATAAAATTTTTGCTCTTGCACGAATCTTTCTTATTCCGATGTTTGCAAAATCCCTCCAATCCAATCCAATTAAATCAAAATCACTGCACATCAAAAGTCGATTGTTTTCGAGATATTGATACATGAAAGCTCGTCTTTTAAAATTACAAAAAATTTGGAGGTTCCATTAAAAAGAAAATATAATTATTATTACGTGCTAACAGCACCAATTTGTTCGTAGTTTTGTGTCTTACTGTCTGTAATTAAGAATTTATTTTCATTTTAATTTACTTGAAAATTATAGTTATTTTCATTCAATTCGTAGATATAACTCGGATATTTAAAATAGTCAGAAAGTGTATTAAGCTAAATAAAGCAGTAACATGCGATGGCGAATTGTATGGACGGTAAATTGGGTCGACGGCGAATTGTTTCTACGACGAATTGGCGACGGTGCATCGGCGACGGCAGATCGGTGACGGCGAATCGTCCCATCCCCCCACTCTACATGCAACTAAATATTCAAACACAGGAATTCTTTTAATCAACTCTAATCTTATTTTTTCTTTTCCTGTGTAATTGTTCTATGTTGCATAAGTCATTGCCACACCCAGTATAGTTACTTAACGGAAATTTTAAATTAAAAAAGGATGTTTCTCGAGACGACTTACTTTTATTATATCGTTCTTGATTACTTTTGCTTGTTTCAATTTTATTACATCGCTTACAAACTCTTCCTGAAATTAGCCAAGGCCCAAGTTCCCATTTTATTACATACTACCGACTGGTTCATTGAACTTTCGCCAATCTATCTTCTATCCTCGAGCTCGCAGTACTCACGTTTATGAACATTTTGTGATACAGTTTATTACATACGAGTATTACCTGCTACCTTTACGTATATTGCAATGGCAAAACGACACGCGACTTGGAGAATATAAAACAGCAAGCCAGTTAATTTTTTTTTTTTTTTAATTTTGAAAAGTTCAAGACAACAAATTACAATTATTTAGAGGTGCATAAAGTAATTAGTTCTGATAAGCTCCTACAGAATGACGGAGTAAGTAAATACGGAGCTGCTTAAGATTTAAGCGAAGAAATTTATTAGATACTTAAACGTGACGCTAGTTGTAGCCCGGAGATCAAATGAACGGACGCATAAATAAGGGGGAGACATTTAGGGCAAGTTTCTTCTTTAATGGAATAATAATAATACGTCTTCGTTAATGACCCCTGTCTTATACTCGATTAATCACTTCTGCATAGAACGAACCTCCAACCCCCGAAGTCTCCTCCACCATTTCTCTCTATGTAAATGTGTTTATTTACTTGTTATTACAGGCACGTAGCCACTCACCCATCCAAATAAATTTGTTGCATTAATCTGTATTTCTTTTGTATTTGGTGTAGGTCACAGTAAAGAATTAGTAGGTAGTAGCGCGGGCGTTCGGAACCTGCACGCAACTGCAAGAAATATTTTGATGTCATCTCATGCTACAGGAATCTCTCGCGCGTTGATATTTGAACCTCGGAATTGATCTCGCGCTCGAGAGCACTCGACGCACGGTCGAGTGCTCTCGTGGCATCACCTAATATATCGTTCACCGTGGTGTAGGTATATCACCCTTTTTTTTATACACTTCTTTATATTATCAGGATTTCGGTGATTACGTCGTGCCTCTGAAATCCTAAATATCACGTGCCCGATCAAACGAAACGACTTGACGCTTTGAACGACAGACAGAGTGTTCGATAATCAACTGCAAACATTCTCGCGCTTTAAAAACGACGCACACGTTGTACGGACGTTAACGAGAAAGGAGGCATAATGTCGAATGTTTGCCGAAAAAATAACGAAGAGTTACTTGTAAATTACTAAGGTGTATAGGGCAAGGGGCGTTTTCTGTTGATCTTTTTCGTTAAATCTTGTTTCCAGGTAGTCTTTGCTCGGTGCCATTACGATTGCTCAACACAAACAGGTTCACAAGAGACGAAACTTCTTAAAACCGTTAGCGCTTTAAGATCCGTGTGAGCTACGCTAAGTTTATTTCGCCTTATTTCGATGAAATAAAGAAATCGGGAAATTTAAAAACGTTAACTGTCAGTCAATGTGTACCAAAAGATGCGTCTCAGTAGGTGGCACTCATTAATTTCGTTGGAAGTAAATTACTGTGTTGAAGGACGGGGGTTGAATGACAAAAGAAAATTAGGGTCAAACCTGTATCCCTAAAACTTACAACAAAATTTCAAAATTTTTGGCTTTATGTAAAAAAAAAATAATAATAATTAAAGGACTATTTTCACTCTCTTTTCACTCTTGCTGCAAAACTTTTAATCAACCCCTTAACGATCTCATACAGAAATTCCCTTGCTCGTACGTTTCTGGTTTGAGCTTAGAAATTAGCCAAGAATCGCTCTCCACCCTCTTTTTCAAAGATTAATCTAAGCTTGTCGCAAAATTTTAATCAGCCCTTAACGATCTCATATATAAATTCCCTTGCTCGTACGTTCCCGGTTTGAGCTTAGAAATTAGCCAGGAATCGCTCTCCACCCTCTTTTTCAAAGATTAATCTAATCTTGTCGCAAAATTTTAATCAGCCCTTAACGATCTCATACAGAAATTCCCTTGCTCGTACGTTCCCGGTTTGAGCTTAGAAATTAGCCAAGAATCACTCTCTACCCCCTCTCTCAAAAATTAATCTACGAGATTACAAAACGTGTTTTAAGAAATTACAAACGGATGTTACTAACAAACTAAAACTTTCCATGCATTTTTTCTTCTTGTAGGCATTAAAGTTGCAGGCAAAAGATTAAATCCAAAAATGTTTTTCTTTGGGTTGGGCAGAGTTAAATTGAGTTTGTTTGAGTTGGCTTAACTTTAATCTTAATTTTAATTAATCTTCTTTATTTTCTAGCATATTTTTGTTGGCCTCGAGATGGGCTGGACTTCACTTCAATGAAATTTGTTTTTCTTTTACTTTATAATTTTCTAGTTCTTTTTTTTTTTAATTCTTATTCGAATTGATGACATGCAGGGTTAGTTCAGTTGAGTGAATTGACCTTTGAAATGGGTTGAAGTTGAACTTTACTGAATTTTAATTTTTAATTTTTTTTAAGTCTTCTTCGCTGATTGAGTTTACTTCGAGGTGAGTTGACCTTGATCAGAATTTAATTGTCATTGAATTTGAACGTTTCTAATATGCATTTTCATTTTTCAATTTTTTTCCTCGTGCTGTGCACTGCACATGTAGGTTGAGCTTATTTGTATAATGGATTGACCTTGAAGCGAATTGAAGTTGATTTTTATTGAACTCTAATCTTTAACTTTTCTTTTTTTAAGAGTCCAATCTCTGGTTGGGCTTACTTTGGTTGAGATCAGTTAAGTTAAGTTGACCTTAAAATGAGCTGGGCTGGATTCCTTTTTCCTTGTAATAATTTTCTTTCTTAATGTCTTTAATTTACGATTGTTTAATTTTTAATTGTTTTCCTAAGTTCAGTTTAGTTGGGTTGTCCTTGATTTTTATTGATTTTTTATATTTTTTTTAACGTTTTTTTGGCTGGGCTTATTTCGGATTCGGAGTTTAGTTGATTAAGTTAAGTTGAGTCCCTTGAGATGATCTGGACTTCAGTTTTGTTTTCTTTTTAATAATCTTCTTTTTTATTGTTTTTAATTTTGGATTATTTAGGTTAGGTCGAGGTTTTTTGGAATTAATTTGAATTAATTTTTTTAATTATTCTATTTTTTTAATCATTGAAAATTAAAGACGTTAAAAAGGAAAATTATTAAATTAAATTAAAAATAAAAATAAAATTAAATTAAACTAAATTAAAAATAAATAAATAAATAAACAATCGAAAATATTAAGTGTTTAAATGGATTGACCTTGCTTTCTAATTTTTAAACGCTTCTTTGGTTAGGCTTTCTTCGGTTGAATTCTTTCAGATGAGTTGAATTATTTTGATTTTTGTTGAATTTAATTTACTATTTTTTTAATTTTTTTAATAGTTTTTATATTTTAAAATTATTATCTTGGGTTGGGTAGACTTAAGTTACCTGAGTTGATATGGCCTCGAAGTCGGTTGAGCTTAATCCACTTCCAATGTTTAAAATTATTATATTTAATCCATAGTTTTACTTCCTAATTATTTTTAAATAAAGTATCCGTACAAAGTTGGATCTCGGTTTTCTTTGTTAGTAACGCTTCTGGTTTGGTCAACAGTCAGAAATCGATTTTCCAGTTTGTTTACCACGGTTGCTCGAATGGTGTTTACCTGTATTTTCATGATCGTCGAAAATGCTTCGCCTTTTTCTTTCTCTGATTTTAATCTCCTTTAACGTGAACAAAATTGTCTTTTAATTAAGACTAGATGAAATGCAGGACGAGTTCAGTTGAGTGGGTTGACCTTGAAATGGTTTGAAGTTGAACTTTGCTGAATTTTAATTTTTTTTAAGTCTGCTTTGCTTATTGAGTTTACTTCGAGGTGAGTTGACCTTGATCTGAACTTAATTTTCTTTGAATTTGAACGTTTCTAATATGCATTT
Organism: Prosopocoilus inquinatus; assembly: GCA_036172665.1. Lineage (NCBI taxonomy): Eukaryota > Metazoa > Arthropoda > Insecta > Coleoptera > Lucanidae > Prosopocoilus > Prosopocoilus inquinatus. The sequence continues at coordinate 5,519,970 of CM069871.1, read as the reverse complement.
TCATTTTTCAATTTTTTCCCCGTGTTGTGCGCGTGTAGGTTGAGTTCATTTTTATTGAAGCGGGTTGAAGATTTTTATAGAATTCTAACTTTTAACTTTTATTTTTTCAAGAGTCCAATTTCTGGTTAGGCTTACTTCAGTTGAGAGCAGTTGAGTTAATTTGACCTTGAGATGAGCTGCACTTGATTTTTATTCCCTTGTAATAATTTTCTTTCCGGTTCGTTAATTTTTAATTGTTTTCCTAAGTTCAGTTCAGTTGGGCTGACCTTCATTGTAATTTTTTTATATATTTTTTTAACGCGTCTTTGGTTGTGCTTACTTCGGATGAGTTCAGTTGCTTAAGTTGAGTCCCTTGAAATGAACTGGTGGTGTGTAATTAAGTTACTGTAATGGCTGACACTAGTATTAATAAGCGGCAAATGTGCAATTTCTTTTTTTGAATTTTCCAAAGGAACCACTAGACCATAGAATCATTTTTAGAAACTCTGTATCTCTGATGTCCTTAAATAAATTATCGTCAAAAATCGACCCACCACCCGTATCTCCCCTCGAGCTAGGTAATTCCCAGTATAACGACGCACTTTTCTTGCTACTTTCCATCCGTGTCGTGATTTTGTTAAAGTTTCCAGGTAAGTGAAGGAGTAGATTGCAAATTAACTATTACGTTAGCGCCTTTAAGATCTGTGTAAGCTACGAAACGTTCTTTTTTTCGGTAGAGAGAGAAAACTCACGTCTTGTAATTATTGACATAGAAAAGAAAAACTTTTAACTCCGCAAGTCAAATAAGCAACACAAATATTTTCAGACGAAATTCTAATAATATTAATAATTTATAGGGAATTCCGATGTATAATTTTCTTGCACGGAAAACTGTGTATATTAAAAAATTCCTTATTAAAAGTATGAATATCAAAAATAAAACACACTTTGAAAATTAAATCTCGCAAAAAGCTTCTCCTCAAGCAATACTTGAACATACCAGAAACGAAACTCATTAACGGTACAAAAAGGAAACGGAGAACGCAGAGAGCATAAAAAAGTAATTGAAAAGTATCGTTCTTTAAAGAAAAAAAAAAAAAAAAGAGAGACTCGCTTATGTGCCCGCAAAATAACGTTCCATTATCGCATCGCGCCCCTTTCCTGCAAAATTAGTTTGATCGTTCTAATTGCATTCAGACAAACACTCTTCTTTGGATGATAGCTCTTTTAAACTAACTCCCTGCTGAATACGCTATCTGCAGAATCGATTCCCACGTTTTCTTAAAGGGCAAGTCGTTTGCCGAGTGAAAGTGATTGCGAAGAAGTAAACGCCTAACTCAAACTGCAATCTTCAGAGAAGTACTACTCCTGGAACATTTGATTAGAGCAACTAAAGTTCTGCGTGGCAAACAGCTTCAATATCCCCGTGTTGTGGTCAGGAGTAGTCGACATGGAAACCCTGCTCATTCATTAGACGGGCCGCAAAGCAGGACAGTCAACGTCCTAAATTACATTAAACCTACAAATTGTTTCATCAGAAATGCTATTTCTGGAAGATAACGATATTATTACAAACTGCTCCTCCGAACAACAGCAATTCTATTAGTCATTTAGAATTTACCTGGTAATTACATTACCTAATGTTGTTAAACGTGCCACACTTAAATCAAATTTAAGTTATAGTCTGCCCGCCTGCAAAGTAAACTCACGTCCACAAATAAACAACCGGTTCCCAAGGAAACATTAACAACTTTGCGCCGCGCGCCGCCGCGTTCCACTGGCTACAAAATTAATAACAGGGCCGCTGCAAGTTTGGCGATATTTTACTATCACACCACCGAAACACCCCTGCTAATCCTACTGTCATTTTAGTCACTGTTTTCGTCCGGTTATGTTAATTAAACGTAAATAATTTCGGCTCGACGCAGCAATTGTTGTTTTAACTCGACATGCAATATGAAAACAAAACTCGATATTCCATCAACATTATTACAAACATAAGCCAATCTTTGTCCAATTTTTAACATATCTTTAATTTTTTGAACATATAAAATAGAGACATCTTACTATCGCTTTTTGACCTAACATTGCAGTAGGATAGACAAATTGAAGCGGGATTTGCTCCTAATGATTTTTAATAATTTTTATTTCTTGTCAAATTATTACTTTTTACTGGATAAATCTTTCCATTCATGTCATTTGAGGATGTTTAAATAGAAGTCTTCTTCCATCTTCTCTTCCATCTTCTCTTCCATCTTCTCTTCTTTTCCTCGATCTTCTCTTTTCTTCCATCTTCTCTTCTGTCCTCTCTTCTTCTCTTCCATCTTCTATTCTTCTCCTCGATCTTCTCTTTTCTTCCATCTTCTCTTCTGTCCTCTCTTCTTCTCTTCCATCTTCTCTTCTTCCACTCTGTCTTCTTCCCTTTTATCTTTCCCAGGGTTTCAGATTTGAGATATTTGAGGTATCTTGCTTCTCTTCCGTCTTCCTTTCTTCCCTTTCATCTTTTCCAAGGTTTCAGGTTTGAGATACTTGAGGTATTTGAGGTATGTTACTTCTCTTCTTCGCTTCCATCTTCCCTTCCATTTTTTCCAGAGTTTCAGATCTGATGTATGTTACCGTTTTCTTCTCTTGCCCATATGTCATTCTATGTCGTTAAAAATTTATCGTCATTCACTGCAAAACAGAAACGAAAAGAACAAGTTGATATTAAGGAAGCAACGAAAAGGGCAAGTCAATGTAAAGGAGAATACCAACACCAATGGTCCCTCTGTAATGAAGCACGAAAGTCGTCAATCACGGTAGGAATTTAATTTAAAAAAAAGCAAGAAAAGAACAAGGGTTGTGGCAGTGGAAAGAAGAAAGCGACCTCCGTCTTCAAGTAGTGTCTCTGTTACGAAAAATAAAAAAAGATGAAGATCCTCAAAAGATGAAATGAAACATTAAAAAAAGAAAAACGAAGCACCTTTAATTTAAAAGATGGAATGAAAACTCTTCTTTCTGTTCTGAAAAGATTTTCCTTTTCCCTTCTTTGTATTGAACTTACCCCTTTCCTTTATGCGGTGATGTTGAAGGCCATGAGAAACTCTCTGGATCCACCTTTACCTTAGATTTCTATTTTTATTTGAAGAAGAACCACTTCTTCCTCGAAGAAGTATAGAATAATTTCTAGCCAGATATTTCCCAAACATTCTTTATTATAAAATAAACTTGAAGATTTCTGAGGTAGCTGTTCACCTAATTTCTGGGTTTTGATGGCATCACTTTACAAATATCTTTCTGCCGACGTTTCCTCCTTTAATACAAAAGTGTTTCCTCAAGGCTATTATTGCTTTTCCTTCTTCTTTTTCTGGTGCTTCTTAGAACCAATGAACTATTTCTTATTCTTTTTGCAAACCAATAGATTTTTCTTTTTCTTTTGCGTTACAATTTTTAACGGATTTGTTTTAGGTTTTCTTCTTCTGTCGTAATGAAGAGCCCATCATCAATTTTAGGAACGGCGGCAATAAGGGAAACCAGCGGCTCTTAAAATGTTCTTCTGCAACGAAAAGGAAAGGGCCAGCACAAAATAGGCTTTTATTTTTTAATTTCCTTTTCTTTTTATGTACGATTTTCGTTAAGCGGTAATTACATTGCATTTTCACTTTTCTAGCGACCTACTTGATTTGTACATAAATCCTGAAGGCCAGTGGAAGAAACTTTCTTTGATCTTCTATCAATTTTTGATACTTTGTATCTTCCTCTGTTTTCATGTTCTTATTTGAAGAAAACTTTTCGCGACAAAGACCTTCGATGTATACCAAACTGGTGTCCAACATCACCTAAGGTAATTTGTTTTATTAAGAAAAGAAGAAGTGATTTCCTTAAGAAAGGGAAGAAAAAGAAATCCCTACCCTCGCCTGATTTTTGTGTACTTTCTTCTCCCCTTCTTTTTATTAACAAAAAAGAAAACTGATTTCCTTAAGATAGGAAGAAAGAGAAATCACCACTTGCTTATTGTATACTTTCTTCATCTCTTCTTTTTTTTAAAAAAAAAGAACTGGTATCCTTAAGAAAAGGAAGAAAGAGAAATTCCCACCTCATGTTTGTGTATTTTCTTCTTCTCTTCTGTTTATTAAAAAAAAGGAAAACTAATTTCCTTAAAGTAGCAAGAAAGAGAAATCCCCGCCTAATTTTTGTGTACTTTCTTCTTCTCTTCTTATTATTAGAAAAAAGGAAGAACTGGTTTTCTTAAAAAAGAGAAGGAAGAGAAATGACTTCTTTCGTTACTTATCGCAAAGAACAAGAACGAAGAAATATATTCAAATAGGGAAATAATTGGCAAGCGAAAGCGGCACTAACAGAAGAAGTTACAAAGAAGAAGTTTTCCAAAAATCCCACAGCTATGGGCTTCATCCGTAGAGAGCTATGCTATTCCGATGCATCCGAAGAAGTGAGACAAGTTTTCTGCGCTAGATTTGCGTAAGAAAGAAGAAGAGAAGCTTTCTGTCAGCCCTTAATCTTCAGCTTACAGACACACAAAGAAGAACAGCAGAATTAACAGAAACGTACCGATAAAGAAGAAATCTTTTGGAAATCTCTATGGCAAGATTATTTTTCATCCATATTCTACATTTGTAGAACTGATTTCTTTAAAAAAAAGAAAACACACTTCTTCCTACTTTGTTTTTCCTTTAACGGTTCGTGGTTTTTACGATCAGAATCCACCCAACCGTTTTTGACAACAGCGTCTCCGCATTGGTTCGCATATAGACGTGGCAACGTCGCAGGTTTGTCCGAAAATAATCTCTGACCTTGACCTCTGAGAAGTTGCATCTCAATCCAACGAAACGTCTTATTCAAACCGGTCTAACAACATTATATGACGTCTCTGTCTCTCTCGTTACCTTCATTTTTAAGTGGAGCTACTGAAGCATAATTTTAGTTGAGGCGACGGATATTGACGTTTAGACCCAGTTTTACAATGTCGGTTTAACTTTGAGCCGAAGCTTAAATCCTTCACAACAATTGTTGAAATAATCGTTGTTTAGGGTTTAAACCTCGGCTCAAAGTTGAGCTGCAATTGTAAAACTGGACCTTAGTGGACCATTTCCTGTCGAGGTTTGACCGTGCTGACTGCGTTACACGGATGAGTCGAGTTTTCATCGTCGAAGCAAACGCAAGCTGCACGCACGCCGGACTCTGATAGCGACGCGAATAAAGACCGCCCTCTACCAACGGACCCCTGAACCCGGTGATAGAACAACAGCTGCTCATAACCTGTAACGCATACTCCTTTTGTTATAATTGCTCGTTTATTTGCAAACACTATCCGCACGACACTGCATAAATTGAAGAGAGTAACAAGCGTTATTAGCATTATTTAGTTTAAATCTCATCCTAAATCTCATATCGCCTTTTTGGGACAAAAGACCAGCTGATCTCTCGCGTTAGATTACTTGTTGAACATATAAATTTAGTTTGTGATATTCCAACAGTTGTGTCTTAACCGTTGGCTTTCGCTGGGTCACGCATTTTCTTTGTAAGGCTAAATCTAATAGATATTTTCTGTTTTTACTATATTGCATTATTTGTCTAACCCTGCACTGAACGCAAGAGTGTATGAAAATTTCTTGGGGGTTCAGAAAATACCACCGCATGCTGTTGAAACTTTGGAAATTGCTTCAAATTGGGATAATTTCCTTCAAGGAGAAAATAATTTTGAAGAAACATATTCAAAATTATTATGAATTTTAAACGACTAACTGAAACATATGGTATGGTAGAAAATTTGTTCCGGTATAACCGGTTGTAAATATGCGTTAATGTGTTTTGCAAAGTACAAGAGACGCCGCCGCCGAGATTTTTCTATTTGAAGATTGCCTGCTCGCTACAACAAAACTTGCGTGAATCCCCCGCAGCAGGAAGGAAAAACAAATGTAGAAGTTTAATCTCCAAAATTAGAAGACAAATACCCGCACTTAACTTTATGCAGTAAAATTATATGCTTATTTAAACAAGAACTTAATCTCTAACCTTTTATCTTGCGAACTCTTGTACAAAAATTACTTTTGTCATTCAAATTAACTTTTACGGCGGCGAAGATCTCATAGCCACATAATATAAATTCGCTGAAATGCAAATCTAGCACTCTTAATCACGGCCAGTTTAAAATACATTCCTCTGAAATATTTATGCGAGTTGTTTCAAAAGGAGAAATGTAATTCCCCTGCTTTATGATAGCATGTATAAGATAAATTCCTTGCAAGTATTCTATTCAAGTTGGTACAAGTGGAAGCTCATTCACGAATATTAATATTGCATTAATATCAATCATTTAGTGCCGAGGGAGCGGAGAAATAATATTAGAAATAACTGAAACATCCGGAATTACTTCTTAGCTTATATTTAATGCATGGCGTTTCTTTTTATCGGAGGTTTTTTTTTTTTTTTCATCAGCAAAAAAGCCCAAAGCGAAGTATTTTTACGTATATATATTTCCCTCACCAGTAAATCACATTATCGATCCAACCCTTTTTCAATTATAAAGAAGAAACACTTGTGAAATCTTGACCATTTGTATCAACAAAAAAACAGGGCCCCGGCAGTTTGGTTAAATTGATTCCGTTTCCCGTTTTCATTCGACTTTCCTTCCGCCCTTTTCCACCTCCGCCCATGCGACGACGCGAATTCTTTAATTTATTCCGTTCGTATTTTAAATTAACGCTGCATAATTAAATGCATTAGGTTTTCTTCTCGCCGCCGTGCTAATCATATTTATAAAGCTGTTTCCACGACGGGCCCGGGAATAATTTGTTTCTGGCAATTCTTTTTCGGTGGAAATCATTTTAGAATTTCCCGGGAGGTTTTTAACTTTGCCCCGAAATTATTTATTGCGGCCGGCAAATATAACTCCGTGATACTGAACTAACAGTCCGAAAGTTTTCAAACTAAGGAAAGAAGAAGTTTTTTTTTTTTGTCAGTCGAAAGAACAACATTTCTGCATGCACAAAGGGCACGGCTGAAACGTACATTATTTATTTCTATCTGAAAAGAAATTAGTCTCTTTTCATTTTATATTTTAATTTAAACTCAAAAATTAAATACTTTGCAGAACTCTGCATGTATCTAAATGTATATACACTACCGTCTAAAATTTTAAGCAATGAACATTCAAAATTTCTCGACGGCAGTGTAACATGAAGATGTATCAATTTGAACGACTAAAATATCTTGTTGCCAAAAGTTAAATTATTGGTAATTTTATATTTGAATTCAATCTGAAAAAGTAATTGAATTCAATCTCAAAAAGTAAATACTTGTTACGGCTTGAAAAATCGCTTTTCAAATGTCCTGTATATCAAGTTTTAAACAGCATTTAGGCCACAATGTACGAAAAGAAAACATAGGTGTGGTGTGAACGAACGACGAGTGAAGAAGTTTCTCGCCCTTTTTTATTACGTTGAAATAAGTTTTGATCATCATCTTCGTTGCAGAATAATTACTGTGTTTTTAATTAGTGGATTTATAACACAAATTGTGTACCACGCCGCGATTATACATCATATACATACGATCTATACATCCCAGAATGCTCCGACAATAAATAATTTTATGATTTTCGCCATTATCATTGCCTTGAGTCAAACTTGAGTTTTCTATACTGTTAGAGTTGATTGCACAATCTTTCGCAAGCGCCCGCAGCTGCATTTCATCACATTTCGTGCGAATTAAATCGAATGTTTCGTGGGAATTGAATTGAATGTTTATTCTAAATTATACTACACGGTTTCTGCGATTAAGATTTTTTCATCCGCTTGTTATTTACACGGAAAAGTAAATTACGTTCACACTTGACATTTGACGCAATTGGTTGTTAACGCAGGACGCACGAACGGGGGTTGGACCCCACCTTTCAACCATTCTTTTTATCTCCAATTATTTTGAATTAGCTAAAAGCTAGAAATCGATTTGTAAATTGTTTTCGACGAATTGCTGAGGCATCAGGCGTCTGCTTATAATTTTTGAATTGTCGAAAATAGTCCACTCCTTACCTCTGTCTTTCTCAGCTTACTTAAGAGTCTTTTCTGAAAATAATTCAAATAAAAACCTGAATTTTTATGTTCAAATTTATTCTACATTAAGAAGAGATTTCAAAAAAAAAAAAATATGTGACTTCAATTAAATTAATTACTTTTTAAAATTTAACAATTACCACAAATTAGAATCTAGAATATGAGAGAGACGGAAGGGAGAATTTGTTAGAAACTGAAATTTTAAGCGATAATGAATTTAATTTTATCTAAACTCACCTTCACCTGAAGGTAGATACTTGTATGTACACTATATTTAAATCAAATTAGGAAAATTTACCGACAGAAAATAATTTTGAATTTTTAAAAGAAAACTTTATAACGCGGAAAATTCAGACGCGCGTAAAAACAACGACTTCATACGCGGAACTGCCCTCCCGACTTCCTCTTGTCCTATTTATTACGAGTTCCAGGGTGACGTGTTAGTTCCTGGGTTTCTTAGAAAGTCCACGCACTGAAAGCTGCATTTCGGTAACGCAGGGAACTTTCCAATGAGTCACCGTTGATTCACGTTCTGCAAAACAGTGCAATGCAAGCTTGTTTTTTTTTCTTTTAACCTAAGACCCTAGTATGATCTCAATTTAAAGCTGACTAATTCTTTCGTATACTACATACTATGTCGCTTATTGCTTTATGATAAATTTGATAGAAAAGCAGGAAATCACAATAATTAAAGAAAAATGCATTGAAATTCCTATGGGGCGTAATCAAAGTGGACACACAGTATAAGCTGCATGTTTTCAATTTTGTATTTTCAAACGAATCATACTTCAACATGATTTCTAATTCCGATTAATCCTATTCGACCCGATTTCTAATTTAGTAAAGTATCTTAATTAAATAAAGTGTACTGAATTGCACAAAAAAGAACAATGAGAAGAATCTGAAATCTTACATTATTGACAGTTTCTATGCACGGTTGGCTTTTGCCTATATCATGCTAGTTCTGATACGTCTAAGCCGTTCTCTTCTTAGCCAGGGATAAGGCCAAGTTTGGCTTTATTAATTAAGGAGAAGAATCTGGATTCTTATATCATTGACATTACATATGCACGGTTGGCTTTTGCTTATGTCATGCTGGTTCTGACACGTTCAATTCCTTCTTTTCTTAGTTAGGGGTAAGGCCAAGTTTGGCTTTATTAATTTGTGACCTGCGTGTAGCATGCAGTCGCCGTTGTGATATCCTCAAGGTACGATGGTGGTTTTGTTTGTGTGCGGGTCGCGGCCTAGGCTGCCTCTAATTCCTGCGACGAAGGAAAACCTTTTGGTGCAGGCAGGACCTTGCGAGAGGTTTCCTGCAATAAACAACATTTGTCGGTTTTAAGTTAAGTGCCCTGGCGGATGAAAATTCTTCCAAGTTTGTCTCAGCCCCGCCCTGTTGCTATGGACAGGTATATTTATCATATTTGTCAATAGTTTGGTGCAACCATTCGTTCTTAATTAATGAAGTAATACAGTTCCATCGATGTTTAATCAATATGTAAGGTGCGCAGGCACCTTTTAGGTGTTCTAACGTTTATTCAAATATTTATATTGATATCATATTTTTTACTAAGATTAAATTGTTGCATAAATTGAGTAATAATTTATTGCGTTTTTTTTGTCATCGTCTCCATCGCAAAATAATCGGATTTTTTTAAGACAGGTGTTCCGACACTCGCTTTAACTTTGTGGTGCAATTCGCAGATTATTCTTTTCGCATATACTTTTAGAATCCACCGGCTCAAAAATATCGTTTGAAAGTCGTCGTCTCGTTGCTTTAACTGAATAATATCGTCCGGAGTTTCTCTTACTAGCTTTGATTGCACCATCTTTTGCAAGCGCCTGCAACGAAGTTTCCGAGTTTTTCGTGAGAATCGCTTTCTAGGAGTCATCTCATATATATTGAGTTCTAAATCGCTTTTATGTATTTCTGATTTGACAATGATTGTCAAGTCTTTTTTTGTCTTCGTCTCCGTCGCAAAATAATTGATTCTTTTAACACAGATGGTCCTACTCTCGCTTTAATTTTGTGGTGCAATTCGCAAACTGTTTTTTTTTCTTGCGTTTATTTTAGAATTCACTCAATATCGTTTGAATGTCGCTGGCTCGTTGCTTTAATTAAATAATATCGTCCGGAGTTTCTGTTTCTAGAGTTTGATTGCATCATCTTTTGAAAGCGCCTGTAACTGAGTTTCCGCGTTTTGCGTGAGAACAGATTGAATGTTTACTTTAAAACATTTAGACAGTCATAAATTTGGACAATGTCTCTGTTAATTTTTGGATCGTAAGGCCCTCGAATTGTCTTTTTTTTGTGTTGTAAGGCGCTGGAATTACAATTTTTTGTAAGTTTATGATTTCGACGGAACGATTACATTGCGGTCACATTTAGCATTTTATGCAATTGGTTTTCCGTACGTCATCTTTAACACAGATGGTCCCACACTCGCATTAACTTTGTCGGGCAATTCGCAAACTGTGTTTTTCTTAGTTGTATTTTAGAATTCGTCGACTAAAAAACTTCGTTTGAATGATCGTTGTCTCTTCGCCTTAATTAAATAATATCGTCCGCAGTTTCTGTTTTTAGCATCGATTGCGTCATCTTTTGCAAGCGCCTGCAACGGTGTTTCCGAGTTTTGCGTGAGAATGTCTAGACGTTCATAAATTTGGGCGACGTCTCTGTTTTGTTTTTCTTTGTGTTGTGAAACCCTGGAATTAGAATTTTTTGTAAGTTTATGATTTCGACACAAAGGTTAAATTGCGCTCACGCTTGGCCTTTTGTGCCATCAGTGTTCCTTACGTCGCGTCAGCGTCACGATGTTTTCGATTCTTACAAATCCTTCTTTACTTCAGTAGGGGTAAGGGCAGTTTTGGCTTTATTAATTTTAGACTCGTGTGGAGCGAATCAGTCATTTTATGGTGTGGCATCCCCGGGGCCTGGTTGGTGTTAGAGGAGGCTCTGCCCCAATTTTTCGCGTAGTGAGTCCATCTAAAGGACGGCACACACTTTGGTTATTGTTGAGTGAGGCAACTTGGGGGAGGTTTTCTCGATTGAATTTGATCTCGAGACTACAGTTTGTCGTCGGCGATCACGCGGCCCTGGAGGACTGAAACTCATCCGAGTTGTTTCAGCCCCGTCCTCGTTGCTAAGGACAGGCAGATTTGAGATTGCTGCCCTCTTTTTGGCGCAAATTATTTTTCTTCTCTTACAGGCTTTTTGGAGACGGTCTATTGTTGGATCCGGCTCATTTTTGTATCCGGTTCGTTTTTGATTCCGGCTTGGTTTTAGGCACGGCTCAGTTATTTTTGCGTACGGTTCTTTTCTGTGTGAGACTTATCTTTCCGACGACTTATCTGTTGGTACCGTTCTGTACACACCCTTCATGTGTTAAGGTTGATACACACTTTGTCGATGCCTATCTCTTGAGCTAAAATTGTTGCTTAAATTGAGTCATTTCCTTTGGTTCTCTCTTCAAGTCCGGTTAAGATTAGGTGACGCTCATTTATTTTCGCGTTTAAGTAAATACCCGCGCTTGTCACGATTGAAACTGCTGGCTGTGCTGTAAGTTAATATCCTCAGAATAAAATCTTGCAAAACTCGATAAAGTAAGCTATAATCTCTGTACGTATGTACACTGCCGTCTAAAATTTTAAGTATTCAGAATTCAACGCTTCTCGACGCAGAAAAAATAGATTTATCAAGCTGGGTTAAAATATCTCGATGTCAGAAGTTAAATCGTTGGTAATTTTGACCCTTCGGTAATTGTATTTTATCTATAACACTGTTTTGGTACAGTTCCAAATATAAACGCTGCATTAAGGATTGATGCCATTAAAAAGGCCTGCATATATTGAACCCCGGCTTGACGGTGACAAACATTCGCCATTAAATATTTGGACATACCTCTACATAAGCTCCCAAACTCTATCTCTGAACTCATATATAAACTACGTTTATTTTCATAATATTTTATGCTGCACAGTAGCCGAGTATAAATCTACTTTGTATATATGTAACGATTTGAGAGAGGAAAACCTTTCCAATATATTACCGCAACTCACTTCATTTTATTTTTCGTTTTTTCGTATTTTTTTTTTTTTTTGAGGGGCGAAGAATCAATCGGAGTTTCATAATCATGAAACAATTCTTTCTCCTCATCCTTTTTAAACTTAATTTAGAGCGACACCACGCAAAAGTTTACCAGGTGTAAGTAAGTGTGTATATAATTCAGGGGGAAATAAAAGAAAGAGCTGCAGAAAGGCGAGAAAGCGCGCATTCTTCCCGGCTGCAAGTGTTAAAATACTATCCGGGAGCTTGAAGTAAGTGTATCCGGCATTCCAGAAATTAAATGGAAATCTGCATTGCTGGAAAACGGCATATGATTTATACAAGCATATTTTCCACTCCGATGTATACAGAGAGCACGCGCTAAGTGCAAGTAAAACTTCATTCGAAAAGAGCAGGGAATAACCAGGGAATACGTGCTCTTATAAGTTAAAAGTGTAATGGCGAATGAAAATGGAATAGTTTTTCTTTTTTTTTTTTGTTTTTGGAGGCGGCGAGTTTGCGTCGATTTAATCAGTTAGGAAACATATTTTGAATTACGAGAGGGTCGTTCGGTATGTAACCGTTAATTCCAACCTAAACGGCTCGTCTCTGGAGTACAGTTTTCAGCTCTGTTAACTTTTCCACGAACAGGACGCAGAACATTGCTTCTATTGCTAATTTAATTTGTCAGATTTTTACCTGGTTGCTCACTTGCTTTTAACACCTTGTAACCTTCCCTGGCGTTTTCCCAACAGTCTTCTTATTATTGCATTGCGCTAACTTCCCAGATTAATGTCAGTTAAGTTTAAATCTGTTATTACACTACACCCACGGTCTTCATTTTAAAAGCCCTTGCATGTTTTTCATTTCAGAGCAAACACAGAGAATATGAAAAAAAAATGTAATTAATAATTGCCTATTATTAGTAATAATTTCCTCTACGCATGTACATATTTGTTTATTGTTTTATAAAACAAATATTTTTATTACTAAAATATGCTGCAATATTGCATTGAATATGTTCCACCTAAATAAACAAAACTGAATGTGATTTTAACTTTTAACATAAATTATGCGTTTGGTTTTGTTGCGCTTGTAAAATAAATAAATAGAGCACTTCACATTTCTAAATATCGAAAATATAACGTGCAATTCTGCATTTTTATTCTTCCGGTGACGAGTGTGCTTCAAGCATTTTCCTCCTCTGAGACGTACGTTCGTTTCTGCATTTAACGCGTTAAAGGAGGACGTTGAAAGACTCATTCCTGCCGTGCAATAAAATCGGATGCAACCTTATGTAGAGTTTTATCTCATTACGTTCCTGCACACTGAAAAGTGTTCTTTTGCAAAAAGAAACTTATTATTATATTTGCAGCGGGAGTTTCCGTCAGCTGTGGATGGAACAAAACACGTCTCGACGATGCGATCGGAGAACCGAGATTAAATTGAAACACAAGCGCCGCTAATTATCTTTGTTAAAAGTAATAAAACTATTTTCGTCTGGAAAGTTATTACTAGGGAACGGAATTATGTATTTTCGTTCGATTAAATACAAACGAGGCGGCAAACGTGTAACACGGCAGCGACGTCTCACTTTGCCGCCTCGTTCGAAATAAACCCGAACAAAATATATAATTCCGTCCTGTAGTTATTACACTTAAAAGAGCAAAGACCGAGGCTCGTGTTTTGCTTTTATTATCGCTCAAATATAAATGCAGACGCTATTATTACATAATTTCGACATTGCGCTAAATTAATAAAAGTTTACTCCGACCTGGGACCTCATTCTCGAAACGAGGGAACAAACCTGGAAGAGAACGTGACGTCAAAATAACGTAGGCTTCTCTTCTCTAAGAGAATTACGTCATTTTGACGTCATTCTCTTACGATTTATAGAGTTTTTGTATGAGAGCCTACGTCATTTTGACGTCATTCTCTTACGATTTATATAGTTGTTGTATCAAAGCCTGCGTTATTTTGACGTCACGATCTCTTGCGAGTTTGTTCCCTCGATACGAGAATATAGGCCCTGGTAGTTGTATCTAAAACGGCACTAGTCCGGTCCTGCGCGCGTGTGGCCACTGGTGGCAACAGTTTGTCGTTTGATATCGTCGGTACTCAATCTTCTTATAGATAGTCGGTGCTAAAAGGTCGGTATGTTACTAAAATGGTCGAAACATAATATGTCTTAGAGAAGTTACCTCGATAAGAGCTGGAAGATAACTGATCCTAAAGGGCCGGTACTCTAATTGTTGATGAAAGGGCCCCGTAGAAGCCGGTACTCCAACTGTCGATATTCCCAAAATAAAAGGGCCTCGTGGAAGACGGTACGAAACTGATACACTAAAGCCATTACGAAAAGTCGTCACGAAAAGTCACCATGAAAGATCGCCTCGAAAAGTAGTTGCGAAAAGCCTGTAAGATAAGAAATTCACGACAATAATAACTTAAACGAAAAAAAACCTCAAACCCAAATCATTCCTGCCCAAATACTTCTTAGGAGCAGACTGACATAAGCTACTGGTTCACCAAGGTATTAAATTAATAGCGCTGGCCGCGGCTAAGAGATGAAAGAGACTTCCTCGAAGTCCTTGCCGCAAACGATACGAAATTTATGCCCTGTCTGGATCGGACAGAGACATCGATATGTAGCCAAACCCCCCTTAAAGCACCAACGTGCCCTGGAGAAGTCGAGACCACACTGATGGAAAGAGCACGCGCTCAAATTAATAAAGTCATCACTTGGCCTTGCCTTAAAATCGCTAAGGAAGGAGTTAAAGCAACAAAAAACTAGCCGACATAAACTATAACCTATGTAATAATGCGACGCAAACTTGAGTCAGTCCCTGCAAAGATCATATCACGGCCTGCTTAATTGATATGTCATATACGGCCAGTCCAATTCGCTTAAAAATGTGTTCCAGTAAAGCAAGCGCCCTCTAAAACTCACTAATTAAGTGTTACCATAGGCGTGTTCTTTTTACCGAAAAACTCAGAGTAACTCAGCGACATTCAGTAACCTTGGAAATTTGTATTTGCTTTTTTACGCGCTCGTTGGTGAGATTTTGTGAACTTCCTCCGAATCAATCAAATATGGATTAGAATTTATGTGTACGTAATGGCCGAATGGAATTAACTTGAATTTTTAGGAACGTTTTAACTCAGCAAAACTCACCTCACTTCTGATATTTACTGATCTGAGTCGAAAGTAAAACGAACACACCTCATGTGTACGTTACCGACGCTTATTTTGGCAACTTAAATTTCAAGACGAATTGACTTTACTTTTAACCAATAATAATTATAAATACAAAGTTTTTTTTTTAATCTCGAACCGGACCGGACAGAAATATGAAGGGAAAATACTTCGTCAGGACGAAGCTATAAATCTATAGCGAACCGTTGAGTGTTTTCCCTTCATATTTCTGTCCGGTTCGAGATTAAAAAAACTTTGTACTTACAATTTTCATCGGACAAGAACAAACTTCAGTAATTATAAAAATTATTAGGAGTATACTATTTCAAAATGACAGTAATTTTGACACTGGTTTTAAACTTGAGATTGCCACTTGATACATGCTTTCCACTTTTTCAAAAAAAAAACATTTTTTAATCCTCCTTGGACCGGTCCTATATGATATATAAATTCATACTGGCCGTGGGTCAGATGTGTGTGTGTATTTTATAAGGTCGTCGAATAATAAAGCTCGCAAAAAAAGAATGCTTCGCTGGGAACCAAAGCAAAAAAGACAGCAGCATTTATTATCCTGCCCCGACTTTAGATAAACATATTGTTAAATTCCCACGAAATATTGTGAAATAAAATGCAGTTGTTATAACCGACTGCGAGCCAAGCGCAAGGAGAAACCAAAACGGTGATTTCCTTAGACGAGAATTGCGACAAATAAAACTATTTTTTGGCTTAAATGGGCAAGCGAAAAAAGAAACCGAGACGAAACGGCCGCACGTGTTAAGGTTTTTATCGCAGTCAGCGTCTATTAAACACGCCGCCGCGTGATGTATTAAGAAATAGATATGCCAAACCTCGTACCACGGCGAAAATCGCCATATACAGGGCGACTCTAAACGAAGGGATTTTCAAACCGTAACAAATAAGTGTGAAGTAAAATAAAAAGGTTGCGGCTACTCTACGACGTTATCTCAATTGTGAAGCTCAGCGATAAATACTAGCCTAACAAAAAAGAAACAGGATTCTCAATTTCATTATTAGATCGAATATTAAAAGGTAACACACAATTAACAAACTCTTAATGAGATCAAGTCTTCGCCCTAAAATGATGTTATATGTGATGTATTGTATACACAAACTGAAAACCGAAGACATGATTCAGTCACTGAAAGAATTTAGACAAAGATCGATAATCCGTGTGGATACACATCTGTAGAAACGAAATATTAAACGCCTAAATACACTGATGTAAGCAAATTCGAATGAATCGAGAATTGTTAACGGAAAATAATTTCACTAGGAATGTTAATTTAAATAGAGGTTTTTATTATTTTTTTTCTTCTAACTCTAACCAAGGAGAAACGCACGAGGTTATTGCCGTCCTATTAATTTGCACGGGAAAAAAAACTGTAAATTGAATAGCAATCGAATTCCGCGCAAGCGAAAAAGTTTATCTGTGAACGTGCAGTACTGTTGGGATAATAGAATCGCTCGGTGTAAATAAATTCTTGTTTGGACGATGGACGTCATTCAAGATGTTAAAGAAAACAAATTTAAATATATTTTTTTTAAACCAATCGGAGCTTTCCACCTGGCGCACCAAATTGGTTATATTTTATTTAATTCATGCGATCAAAAGCTTTCAATTGAAAGTCGATTTGAATAGAACGAAATACCGATAATACATTTATGGGAAACGGTCTGGAAAACAGAAAAGGAAATGTATCGTTATGTCAGGCGAAGAAATGTTTTGAAATATTTTCAATTAATGAGACTGATACTGATTGATCGGTATTGCCCGGTTAACTTAAAAATATTTCCTTTGTTTTTCTTCACGATCCGACGATCTGTTTGAAATATTGGCCACAAAAGGAGAAAGGATTCCGGACGTCTTAATAGCGCAGAAAAATATTTACTAAAGGACTATCACCAGAATGGTTTTAAAAATGGCTCCCTCGATTAAGTAAAAGAAAAGAAAATATCACGTAATTTCCTTATATTAAAACGCAGAGGATTGCACATGAAACAATAAATTTCTCGACTCTTAATTGATTTCTAAACTTGCAACTCTTAATTATTAAGTGGGAGTTAAGAAAACGGTACGGCTACGCAACGACGTTATGTTTCAGTCGCAAAGCTCAGCGATAAATATTAGCCTAACACAACAGGATTCCCAATTTCATTATTAGATCGAATAGTAAATATAACGTACATTAACAAAACTCAGAGAAATAATTCAATGTTGTTTAGATTAAGTCTTTGCCATAAAATGAAAGTATATACGATACATTATACGTACAAACTGAAAGTAAAAGACATAATTCAAACTGAAAGAATATAGACAATAATCGGTCATCCATGGTGACGCTTCAGTTGAGACGTCTAAATACATTGTTGTAAACTGATTTAAATTAGGTAATATACATTACCAAAGCGAGGATTAAATAATACCGCCGCAGAGACGTCTGTGAGGGTTAATACTTACTTGACAGTCGATACGCTTAAACGAACTCTTAGGTTTACTGTTACTACCGCTTCCTAAGGTCTTAATTATCGTAAATGTCGTAAGCCGTATGGAAAATTGTAAATTGGGAACCTAGGAAACTGGTGGCTGGCTTCAGGGCAGTAGGGAAATGGTTAATAAACTTAGATGGGACTTTTTAATCCTCGCTTTATACATTATCTATTAGATGCATAAAATTTAGCGTTTTATGCCTCGCTACATGATTTGACGAGAATGAATTTACTTTGCTAATCAAATCAAGTATATCTTAATTTATTGCGCACTTCCCTAGCGTCCCGTTAGTTTTAATTTTAATTTTAGCCAGAATTTTTGACCCCCGACAAGAAACTACAGCGCCGTTTTCTTTTTTTTTTTGCCCCCTTTCCACGAAACCCTTCCGCTATAATATCACATTGGAAAATCTAAAATTGATCTAGTGTTCCTCCTAAGCACTATTTAAACTCTAAACTAATTGCCAAAGTTAAATCTACTTGATAACTAAATATCCCGGCGCGGCTGCTCTCTCGAAATTTCGATAGTGTGTAAAACTCGAGGAGAAAGGCGGCAATGTTTCAGAGAGAGAGAGAGAGAGAGAGAGAGCCGCCGACATTAATTTCGAACACATCTGCATTTTATAAAAGTGTGCTTACTCTCTCCTAATTGTGCGGTGTGCTCCGGTTGAATCGACTTGCATGCATCTCTAATTACATAAACGCTGGGTATTGCGGGGATTCACCGGCGTAAATAATTTTAATGTGTCGCATGACAAACAATCTGGCCTGATTTGCAGCGGCACATTTCATTCTGTCAACAAAAAAAAAAAAACAAAACTGTTCGAGGGTAGTGTTTCATTAATATGGCAAATGTAACGCGAGTTTGTTAGTTTCAATGAGCACTTGTGCACTCAAAAAAAAAAGGTTAATCGTCATTCTGGGAAAGCAAAGTAATATTACAATTAAAAAAAAGCTCATCCAAGCATTATATTATTAACAAAATTCAATTTTTGGATCTCAGGATTACAAGTAGTTAAGACAATTCCGAAAATATATCGGGATACATAAGCTGCCCGCCACGTACAATAATTAGTTTTAATGTGTTTAGTTAAGTTAAATAAAGTTTATAATAGTCTAAGCGTTATTCTTCATATTAAAATAAAAATTAGTTTGAACCGTAATTTTCTAACAATGTGGTTTATTTTTGATTCATCATAGAAACAAATTATTTACCGAGCGAGTCTTTTGCTGGAGCTTTCAATTTTCTAGGCGGAAACGAACTTGGCAAACTTCTTTAATATTCAGATCTTTCAGTGAAGCTTTACGGAAACTCAAACATTTCCGATTGTGAAACTAAGAAATAAGCTCGAAATTAACTTCTTTTTTATTTCCTAATAATCTAATTCCTGCTTCTTATCACGTCGTGCATTTTAATACAATAGATAAATAAATAAATAAAGTAAGTCCATTCCCACTTATTGCCTGACGTTTATAGTTATCTTCTAAGCAGCTGTGGAGGGAGGTATACCGGGAGAGCCAGAAACTCCGTCGCCTGTTTGAACATCTCGAGAAACTTAAGAGCTAGAAAACGCTTTAAGAAGCGTACAGATTTCTTCGTCCCTTTTTCTCTCTATATCGCAATCTATTACATTTACTTCTAATTAAATTATTAAAATTTAATTATGATTAATTATTAAACTTTTTCTGCATAAAATTGTCTGTAATCAAATTATAATAAACTTTCCTCTAATTATAATTTCGTTGTCAAAATTCCATTTTCATACAGTGTCTTTCCAAACGTGTGCTACTACAAATGGCATTCTTTTTAATTATCGGTTTCCATAAGAAATTTACTGACCTAAATGAAATTTTTGTACCACACAAAACTCATGAAATAGAAAAAATGTGGACATAAACAACCGCAAGCGGTAAACGCACGTGAAATTCACGTGAACATCAAAATGATAGCGCTTACGTTTCCGGAAAACAGGAATGCCGGGAATGGCGTGGCACACTTTACAGAATCGATAAACGATCCCCCAGACGCGAGGAAACCTAAAGCGTTGCGGCTCACAATCCGTTCGGAACGGCCCGCTTAATTCTTCATGAAAGCTACTAAGATGTCGTGCGAAGCGTCGCGTCGTGAGAACCGTTTTCTCTTGAAAGCCGATTCAACTCCGACGTCGAGCTTCTGAGAGGAAACGTAAGGTTTTTCCATCTCTTTTCTTTTTTTCTGGCAACATGTTGCATGACGTCGCATTCTGGAGAGTATGTCCCCGGACGACGCCGACAACGTGGGCGAACCTCGTGCCATTTTTGGGGTCAAGATAATGCTTGAATTTTTCAACTGCAAACTCTGCACGAGGGATTTACTTGCCTGTAGTAATTTTTCTGTTTAGTTGCCGTGACCATAGCAGGGGTTTTACTAATTTTTATTCATACATAGAATCTATTTACACAGTTTATGTCTCGTATATCTATTTTTGCTAGATGTTTATTTTGTATCTGTCAATTTAGTTGTCTCAAATTCAAAGAGCATAACGTCCTAATATTGATGTTATTCTCCACTTTATTTTTTTTGCATTTAACGGACATTTTGTCTTGCGCGCTTCACGCCGTAGATGCTAGAAGAGTGTAAGCTGCGCGAGAGTACTCCCGCTAATGCGTCAATGCCATTTTCATCAGGCCCTGTAACAATTATTTACGTGTCAAGCTTTGTAAATTAATCTTTACGGACGAGCTGGAAGTTTGTGGGGCGAGCAACGCAAGAGTGATCCAGTCAGCCCAGCAAAGATTAATTGCAAAGCGTGTCGCATACAAATTTTTATCTTCACCTTCACATGGCATTTTTAATTAATTTACCATTTTTATGAATACGTTTTTTAATCGACGGCGTCATTTCTAGCTAGATGTAGTCATAGTGATGTAAACAGACAATCTGTTTTCCTGCAAGCTTGTAAAATTTTGGCGATTTAATTTAAATTTAAATGCAATTTATTTCCTTTTATGAAAACGTTTTTTAATCGAAGGCGTGATTTCTAGCTAGACGTAGTCATAGTGATGTAAACAGACAATCTGTTTTCCTGCAAGCTTGTAAAATTTTGGCGATTTAATTTAAATTTAAATGTAATTTATTTCTTTTTATGAAAACGTTTTTTAATCGAAGGCGTGATTTCTAGCTAGACGTAGTCATAGTGATGTAAACAGACAATCTGCTTGTAAATTTTTTTTGCAAGCCCGTAAAATATTACAGGCCTGTTCCCGTAATTTATCGTTTACTTGGTTATCACAACCGACAAAATTAACCTGTAAAAGGTTATTTACTAACAAGTTGGAAACAAAAAGTATATTTTTGATACTTCTGCTATTGACAGCCCAGCTCAATACGGGGGTTGCTTGTTATCACGTACCACTCTGTGTATTATAAATACACGTACGATTTTTTACTGAATTTGAACACCATTCATCTCACGATATTTACATTTGTGGGTGAGATTTCTAAGATCACTTTATTTTTTTTGCCTTCACGTGAGGCCTACTGTTGAGGAAGCGAATCCTGGGAGAGTTGTGCCTTCTGGGGTCATATAGGGACACACTTTCTCGGCCTTGCATCCTCATTTACTTGTGGGCTGCGTAATGTGTGCTAGGTGGCGCCCTTAACTGCAAGACTTGATGAATCCGTCTCTACGCCGTCTCTACTGAGTGGGCACAATTACGCAACTCTTCTTCACATCGCAAGTCCGAGGAAACGACCGAGTTTACTTCTCACAGCACGGTAAGTTACGGTTGGCGCAGTCCCACAAACCGTGGAGCAAAAACGCGCAGCGCGTTCCTTTTGTTACCTCGTGGCACGCTTTGTGAAAGAGACTATATATGTAAGTTTGAAAATATTTTGTTCTTTAAAGACTTTAAGACCCGGGCTTTTATTTAACTATTGTAATAAGGAAGGGCGATTAACCTAAATGATCCAATTATGAAAATACAAGCAGGCGCAGTCCAGCAATCCGTGGGAAATAAAGTAGATGTCGATTTCTGGCTTTATTTTCGAGAACCATGCGAGGAAATTCGTCGTTCAAGCTTTGCAAGGACTGCTAAAATAATGATGGATGATTACTTTGCTCGGTACTCATCAACTTTTCATCAGGTACATTACAAAAAAGTTTTTTTTTTTTTTTAATTAATAGCGAACTGTTATTAACACTGTGGTGTGGTGGCAGATACATTTGTAAATTAGGGGTGGTAATAGTAGTGCGTTCTAAATGCAGAATTTGAGGTAATACACAAACCACAGTTAAAGTGTACGAGAGGGTGACAAACCTTGCGGGTGTTTCCCATTATTGAGCATTAATGGGATTGTAGAGCGTGTGTCGACGTTCCCATGCGCTGTCGATAATCTGTTAGGAGACGTTTAAATAAATTCGTCCGGAAAGTAAAATAATAATTGTACGTCGACGTCGAAGCTGACGTTCGTCTACAAAGGAGGAGAGAATTTTACAATTTAATTAACAAAACGCAACGGGCTGTGATGGCGACGAGGAAAGGCAAGCAAGCAGCAAGCGCGAACAATAAAATGGACGGTAATTCAACGTAAAATAATAGTCGGGCAGATAAAAGAGCATACAGTTTTAAAGTTTAAATAAAAACGTCCAGCATTCATAAGTTATCGCCTTCCATAAAAATACAGCAGTATCATGGAGCGATTAATGTTCCTTAACGTTTCCGTGCCACGGCATTAAACATTCGCCCTCTGCCGCTATGACATTTATCAGGCCAAGATTTCAATTACATCTACCTGTATATAAAGCTCACCCCAGCCCCTCCGCCCCTCGCCATATCGCATCGCATCGCATTGCATCGGGAAAAACAGGAATCGCAAGCGATATATTACAACTATTTTTCCCAACGAAGGGATTAAATTGCGAAACAAAGCGAACGAAATTCACTTTCTACCAAACCGACCTCTACATCTACATTAAAAAAAAGAAAAAAAAAACGGAATCACGCATATCAGCGTATCAACGTTCGTTCGTTCCATTCATTCAAGAGGGCCCCGCGCAAAAGGAAAATTACAAATGGGCAGTGGCGCACGTGAATTATGAAGTTATTGTTATCATTTTGCAAAGAGCCGCTTGTGATTATTTCCTTTGACGTGAGTTTTTGCGTTTGCATGAAAAAGAGGGTAATTTAATTCCGGCCGTTTCATGATACATCAAATAAAACGCGGTTTTAATAACAAAACGTGACTTAGTCGCCAAATTAAATGAAACAACCTAATACCCACTCGTCGCTGTTCGCCAAAAATAAAAAAAAAAAAAAACATGTTTTGCAGATGAAAGCTCTTAATTTTCTTTTGTGTGTTTTTTTTTTTAGGAGCTTGTCCCATTAAAAAGGAACTTTGTTGTTTCGTCTTATCCGGATTTGCGTTTGTCACAAATTAATTAATAATTGTCTGGGCTTTCAGAACAGCTGCTACAGAAAAGAAGCTTCGGGGTTTCGATTTTATTTCTTTAAAAAAATGCTGTTAGAAAATATTAGTTTACGAAAAATATTACGAAACATTAATATTAGGAATACCTGTTTGTTTCTATGAAGTAAAAAAAAAATAAAAAATAGCAACATTTAAAAGTATTTTAAAAAAAAATTACTAAATCTATCGTTCCAAATATTTATTGTGGAAATCTGCATGATATAGGGCAGTCTTATATATATATATAAAGTAGCTTGATGCATTTATGTACATTTAAACAAACGAATTAGTTACTACAGGGTCTCCAAAAACCTGACGACTGCCTAGGCAAATTAAACGACCAATTCTTCAGTCGCACCGCACACACATTGTCTGAGATGATACTTCAAAGACCGAATTATGTGCTTTTGGTTGAAACTCCTTCGAAACATCAACATTGTCCTGGTCAGTATTTTGTTAGGATGTCCCTAAACAGAACGTAACAAGTCCTAACTGATTACTGTATTAAACCCTACGTCTAACAATAAGTAATCATTCTAATGTAATTTAATGAAAACAATTAGCAAAAAAACTAATTGAATGATTCCATAAACGAAATCAAACTTCTTATTCACCCTCGCAAGCAACCCGCCCTCGCCACTCAAAATACACAAAACACAAAAGGAACGCGTCCCCCAGGCCCTCGACGTCCTTCCTGTAAAAGTAAATTTGGTAACGACTACGATCGTAAAGATGATACCTGATAAAGGAAATTATTTAATTTCCGGTCCTTAATAGTGCCATTGGTTTAAATCCAGAACTAATGACGTTCCTTGATTTTGTTTTATAGCAAACGGCAGCTTCGACAAAAGCTTTTAAGAAATGTACAAGGAACGTTTACTGCGTGTTTGATTAAAAATATTATCACGGGGTTAAATGGAAGCAGAGGAAAGCAAAAGCAAATGCCACTCGTCAATGTGAATTAACCGGGGCTTAATAGATTTTATTTACAATTGTTTTTAAATTAATTCAATGAATAGAGATAAATTATGATTGTTAACCGTAAGTGAAGATTATTTCGCGATTTTGTAATTTTCTTTTCTCTAATCGACAAAGAACGCACAAACATAATATGTATTAACAAAACCTCGAAGGAATAATTCAATGTTGTTTAGATTAAGTCCGCCCTAAAATGATATTACGTAAATTATGTCCAGTCAAGACATCGATTTAGGGCTAAGCCACCCTTAAGGCACCAAGTCGCGACGACACTTTCGAAAAGAGCACGCGTGCAAGTTAATAGGGTCACCGCGTGGCTTCGCTCCAATACCGCTAAGGAAGGAGCTCAGGCAATGAAAATTTAGCCGACATAAACTGTCACCAACCCAATGTAATGTGAGTAAAGTTGAGTCAATCCCTGCAAAGGTCGGATATGTGTGTGTATTTTATAACAGCGTCGATTAACAAAGCTCGGAAAAAAAAAATAATTCGCTCGGAATCAAAGCAAAAAATGACAGACGCAATCCTAGCATTTACGGTCCTGCCTCGACTTTAGATAAACATATCGTTAAATTCCCACGAAATATTGTGAAATAAAATGCGGTTGTTATAACCAACTGCGAACCAAACGCAAGGAGAAACCAAAATGGTGATTTTCCTAGACGAGAATTGGGACAATTAAAACTATTTTTTGGTTTAAATGGGCACGCGAAAAAAGAAACCGAGACGAAACGGCCGCTCGTGTTAAGGTTTTCTTCGCAGTCAGCGTCTTTTAAACACGCCGCCGCGTGATGTATTAAGAAATAGATATGCCAAGCCTCGTACCACGGCGAAAATCGCCATATACAGGGCGACTCTAAGCGAAGGGATTTTCAAACCGTAACAAATAAGTGTGAAGTAAAATAAAAACGTTGCTGCTACTCTACGACGTTGTATCTCAGTTGTGAAGCTCAGCGATAAATACTAGCCTAACAAAAAATAAACAGGATTCCCAATTTCATTATTAGATCGAATATTAAAAGGTAACATACAATTAACAAGACTCTTGACGGAATTAAGTCTTCGCCCTAAAATGATGTTATGTATGATGTATTGTACACACAAACTGAAAACAAAAGACATAATTCAGTCACTGAAAGAATATAGACAATGATCGATAATCCGTGTAGATACGCATCTGTAGAAACGAAATATTAAACGCCTAAATACACTGATGTAAGCAAATTCGAATGGATCGAGAATTATTAACGGAAAATAATTTCACTAGGAAGGTTAATTTAAATCGAGGTTTTGTATTTTTTTTTTCTAACTCTAACCAACGAGAAACGCACGAGGTTATTGCTATCCTATTAATTTGCGCGGGAAAAAAAACTGTAAATTGAATAGCAATCGAATTCCGCGCAAGCGAAAAAGTTTATTTGTGAACGTGCAGTACTGTTGGGATAATAGAATCGCTCGGTGTAAATAAATTCTTGTTTGGACGATGGACGACATTCAAGATGTTAAAGAAAACAAATTTAAATATTTTTTTTTTGAACTAATCGGAGCTTTTCACCTGGCGCACAAAATTGGTTGTATTTTATTTAATTCACGCGATCAAAAGCTTTGAATTGAAAGTCGATTTGAATAGAACGAAATACCGATGATACATTTATGGGAAACGGTCTGGAAAACAGAAAAGGAAAATGTATCGTTATGTCAGGCGAAGAAATGTTTTGAAATATTTTCAATTAATAAGATTGATACTGATTGATCGGTATTGCCCGGTTAACTTAAAAATATTTCCTTTGTTTTTCTTCGCCGACGATCTGTTTGAAATATTGGCCACAAAAGGAGAAAGGATTCCGGACGTCTTAATAGCGCAGAAAAATATTTACTAAAGGACTATTACCAGAACAGTTTTAAAAATGGCTCTCTCGATTAAGTAAATAGAAAAGAAAATATCACGTAATTTCCTTGTATTAAAACGCAGAGGATTGCACATGAAACAATAAATTTTTTGATTCTTAATTAGTTTCTAAACTTGCAACTCTTAATTATTAAGTGGGAGTTAAAAAAACAGTACGGCTACGCAACGACGTTATGTTTCAGTCGCAAAGCTCAGCGATAAATATTAGCCTAACACAATAGGATTCCCAATTTCATTATTAAATCGAATAGTAAATATAACGTACATTAATAAAACACAGAGAAATAATTCAATGTTGTTTAGATTAAGTCTTTGCCATAAAATGAAAGTATATGCGATACATTATACGTACAAACTGAAAGTAAAAGACATAATTCAAACTGAAAGAATATAGACAATGATCGGTCATCCACGGTGACGCTTCAGTTGAGACGTCTAAATACATTGTTGTAAACTGATTTAAATTAGGTAATATACATTACCAAAGCGAGGATTAAATAGTACCGCCGCAGAGACGTCTGTGAGGGTTAATACTTACTTGACAGTCGATACGCTTAAACGAACTGTTAGGCTTACTGTTACTACCGCTTCCTAAGTTCTTAATTATCGTAAATGTCGTAAGCCGTATGGAAAATTGCGAATTGGGAACCTGGGAAAGTGGTGGCTGGCTTCAGGGCAATAGCGAAATGGTTAATAAACTTAGATGGGACTTTTTAATCCTCGCTTTATACATTATCTATTAGATGCATAAAATTAAGCGTTTTATGCCTCGCTACATGATTTCAATTAATGAATCAAACCAAATGTATCTTAATTTATTGTGCACTCCCCTTGCGTCCCCTAATTACATAAATTATTGTCTCTGAGTTAATTTTTAAACTTCCAACTCTCAATTGTATTAACATAATAACTGTCATTAGAAATACTTGTAATTACATTCTTCTAATAAATCCGGTCATCTTTTTCTTTCACGAAATAGGAAAAAAAAACAACCTAGATATAATGCCGCCGTGTACCTAATGAGAATATTACTTATCTCCAGAAGCTTGCTTGAATGAATCTCGCACAATTCTTCCCCAAGGGGGACAAGTCCACATACAAAAAAAAAACCTGACTAAACAAAGCGCCCTTTCTCTCTTCTGAATTTTCCGAGGCCACATTTCCCGCAGACTATTAGAATACTTATACAATCTGCGACGGCGTCATTAACCACCAAAAAAAAAAAAAAACACCAAACCTGCCATAGGAAATTAATTAAAAGGTAAATGAAGTAAATTCGATTTGGATTTTCGGGCGTGTTCGCGGGCGGCCTCGAATTTTTTCGCCTGTCGCACACACACATAATTCATGAGATTTTAAATTCTTTTTTTTTTTGTGGCCCGTCTTCGTAAACTTCTAATATTTTATTGCTGCGGCCGTATAAGGAGGTAATATATGGGAGGTTTTGTCATTTCTACGTTTCGGAATTACTTCCGCTTGTTTACCCAACGGTTCATGAATAGATTTGAAACTTCCACCGCATTATCGAAGGCAAATAAGTATGTACAGGTTCATTTATCAAATAAATGTGCTTTCTGATCGGGTGTACGAGATATTTCAAATCGACAAATAATTTATAAATCATCAGGTTAACACAAGTGCGTCATGGTTTTATAACTCTGTCTCTCTTCTGTCTTAAGGGATTCGGATGTACGTAAATATATGCAGGGTGGAATACGTACATAGCTGCTACTTACCTGGAAGTTGCAAGATCATGAAAAGGAATAATCCAAGGCGAGAAAAATCGACGATAAAACGTCTAATTAAAGAAGAGCAAAATAAGCGTTACGGACTAATTTGCGCACATAGATCGCTGGTCATCAATACCTGATTAACTGATTAATTGAAGTCGTCAGGCTTTGAAAAGCATAAGTGTAAGAACACAATGTACACATTTTTCGTTCAGACGTCATCAAAGCGTCACACAATAAAATGACTGAAAGCACACGAGCAAACGCCATGCACTATACTTTTCTAATAAATTAAAAAAAACAATTAATAAAGGAGTTTGTAGATCAGTAAATAAGCATGTAAATAAAAGAAGGATGACCTAGGTGACACAAGCACATGAAATGTGTTTTCTAAAGTGTTTTTATTTTATTTTTTTTTTGTTTTTGACAGAAAGGTATGAAATAAATAAAAAACAAGACGGTAGATAGAAATGTTCCGAATGTGACAAGATAAAAACAAACAAATCAAGCCAAACCAACGTGAGGAGACAGAAAATGTGGCATATTGCGAAAAATATGTTTGCTTAAGCAGTCGTAGGTAGGCATTTTTTGCTGCAGCCTGTACAATACTTTGGTCAAACCGGCTGTGTCGTCCTCATTCGTTTTTAATGAGGTAATTAAAAATCCTATTACGCAGAAATATTTTGAAAATCAAGCTCAACGAATTTCCGAATTGGAATTTTATTAAAATTCGTTTGATACCCGAATATTTCCATTACCTGCATTTTCCAAATTAAAACCACTCCGCATAATTAAATTATGTTTTCCCCGTACACATGTCGTAATTACGTGAACAAGGCATTTACAGAATATTATCAGATTAATAAGCTGTATTATAATGCGCGCCGCAAAACGAAACGTAATTAAGTACGTATAACATGCGAACACACACGAATGACAAAATAATAATTTTAATGAAGATAATTAAAACGCTAAAGTTTTTTCACGTTACATTTACTATGATTATGTTCTGACAGGTATTGTACAATATCAAAAAGAAAAAAGAAAAACGTTCACAATAACTTACACTCCACAACAAAACAGTTAATATCTCTCACCAATGCAACTAACTCATAGCGTTTTCAATCCAATGCTCCAGAGCACTATGAGAGTATCTCCATCTCTTGTTATTATATGAGGTTAAAGCAAGATGGGAATACTCTAAGCGTGCTCTAGAGCACTCAATTGAAAACTGCATTAGTTTTGATGAATTTTAAGAGGTTGCGTTCTTGTGAGGGGTAGTCGATGGACTGGGCGTTGTACCTTCCGAAGGTAAAACCGTTGATTCTGTTAGAGGCTTTGACGTCGCAGTAGTTTTAGGGGGGTTGGTAGTGATAGGTGCGTGTGTTGTAATAATCGGTGTGGTTGCAGTCGATGAGGTTGTTGGTTCTGCAGGTGCTTCACCTGCCAAACCAAAAAAGAAAAAATCACCATCATCTCCTGGTTTAATAAGAGAAGTTATTTACCTTGGCAAGTTACAAGAGCAATCGTCAATGCAAACACAAATATTGCCAGGACCAGGGAAAGGAAAATCAATACTCTTTCGAGTCCTGTCAAGGAACTCCACCAACCGCAGCTGAAAAAAAAAACAAACAAACAAAATGCCATAAATTAATCCAAACCGAAATAAAATAGTTTCATTTTGGTTTAGTTTTTCCCCCGAATGTAATTTCTAAACCAGTACTTTTTGAAGAGGGAACATGATAGGATAACATCATCAATTATTTCCTTATCGATTTTTAATTTAGATACCATGAAATGATTTTTTGATGGGGCTTGACAGTACTAATTTAGAACAACTGATTCGAGGTAATCCCCCCAAAGATCCTAAAGCAGTTTGTAAGTGTTTTGAAGGGCAAAAAAGGGTTTGGGTTTTGGAAGGCATTTTAAGAGATGTTACTTTCGGAAAAAAAATGGGAAATCTACCTTTTTAAAAAAATAAAAATAAAAAAATGAAGTCGTCCTCTAAATCTTTTAGCATTCCACGTCTGTATAAAATAGAAGATTGCATGTACAATAAGGGGATTATGATTGTCTACTCATTAATTGTGATGGCTGATAAAATCAATTTGGTGACTTGTCCATGACTCTCCAAAATTTGAAGATCTGAATGAAATGTCGCTTTAAATACTTCAAATTTGGACTTCAACTTAATTTTAAAAATAATGCGCGTCCAACATTCAACTGGAACATCAAAATCTTGCTCTCGTAATGCCGTCATGTGCAGCCCCCTTACGTATCCCAAACATTTATTAATCTTATCTCACTCGAGTGCCTATTGCCAGGACCAGGTAAAAAAGAAATAGAATCATCTCCTCCGCATTTTTCTTTATTCCTTTTTTTTGCTGAACTTGAACCTTTCATTAAAACATCGAAACCAAAAATAAACCGAATGTGGAATCCGCCTGTCGTCGTTACAAAAATTTTCTAGTTGTGCAAATTAGTAAAAACAATGAAGTATGTTGTGAAGAATTGAAAATGAAAATTATTTACCTTCTGCTGCTGGATCCGTCTAAGGGAATATACGTTGCTTCCGGCATCCTTCCAGTCAATATTTGACTACAAATAATTTGTATTTGCGTTAAAACAACCGACACTTGCAGCACTGCATAAGAAAATAGCGATGGCACGTATCAATTTTATCAGCAGAGATAAGGTCTGTTTATTCGTTCAATATTTTAATAAACACGTAGCTGATGAGTTTACGTTCGATATTTTTTGTTGTTGTTGTGTTTTATTCGACAGTCAATTTATTTTCTTTCATTCTTTTTAGACAGAAGAAAAAACAACTCATTTGTGAATCTTATTTACAAAAAAAAAAAAAACTTGAAAAAGAAATAATAGGTAGTGAACGGTCATGTTTATGAGTAAATTTGTTATTACTGGTACAGCTGCAATAAAAAATAATGTCTCTGGGGCAAAGAGGATGACAGACAGACGATCAATCAAAGAAGAATTTATTTATTAATTCTTCGGAAGTCTTTTTGATGGGCTTAGCACCAAAAAAAATTGCAAAAAAAATAAGTTCAAGATGTTTTTAAATGCCAAAAGGCGGTTCGGCACGTGTCTTAGGGACAAACACATTGCAGCCAACCATCACCCTTACATAGTTAGTATCGCATTATCGAAGAATTTACTTGGAAATCCTTTTTGATGAACTTTAAAAAAAAAGAAACTCGCGAAGAAGCAGATCAAGGTATTGGTGAACGTAGGAAGTGAGGTTAAGTTTGTTTTTAATTTGCTCCTATACAGGAGCGTTGTCAGGAAGTAAAATAAATTTTCCATAGTTCAACAGCGTGGATTATTTTTGGTACTTTACCCCAGGATTTCAATTTCTGCACAAAGTCTTTTGGCATTGATTGTTAGTCGCGAATTCAAGAAGCTTTGGTGAATGATGGACCGGTTTCATTCAGGTGATGGCTCTCTTTTTTTTGGATTTTCCTTTGATATATTTTATTTTTATCACTTTTAAGCTCTTGCTTGGATTGGATTTTTTTACCAGAAAAAGAATAGGGTCCCAGCAAAGTCAAAAATGTTCTCGTTTCAAACCCATTTCGTTCGGGGGTCTTCTGCTTGAGTCCTTTCGCTCCTTCTTTGGAGAAACGTAACTTTTGAGTATTTCTACTCAGCTCCAAATTATTGACCAAAATACCTCGACTGCTACGACTTGGAACTTTGGCTTCATTCGAGTGTAATCTGCCGAACTTCTTTCGCTTTAGAATATGCCATCTTCAAGCTCTTTGCTTTGATAAATTATGCTCACCAATAATCCCCAAAACAATGACCATTGCCCTTTTTGGACGTACTTTTGTTTTGGCGTGCATCACCCACGATTGTAATAAAATATTTCATGTTCGTGGCCGGTCACAAGAATGTTCCAAGTCGAGGAAGGTCACAAGAATGTTCCAAAAATTGTGCCGTCTTTCGTTTTTCAGAAAGCAGAAAACCGCGCACATCATGGCGACTGCTTCTCTTATCGAGTTAAGATTAACATTTTGCAAAAACTACAAAATCGTAATGGTGATGAATATTTTGATTCACACGTGATAAAATGTTATTGATTGAGAAAACGAGTTATGAGAAAATTTGGGCAAATGAGAGAATGAAAAGTGAGCGTCGCCCAAGAATTAAAAAAAAATACTAATTAAAAATAATGAGCCAGCTAAAGTTTATCTCAAAGGTATCCAACAAAGACGCCCACTTTTCTCTCTCTAATTTTCTCAAACTCGATGTCCCAATCAATAACATTTTCTTCCACTTCAGGATCTCTTATTTTTGTCTTACAAGATCCAAGGTCATTAAGTAAAATCTGAAGTAAAGGAAACGAGCTTGTTTTCTTCCAGAATCCAATGGACATATCGAGATTAAAGGCAAGGGCCAGTGGCACCATTTGACTTCATTGCTTCAATTTATTCCTCTTCTTCCAGTTCTTTCCCACAACTCTAACCCTTTATTACTTTATTACTGCCACCTTTAGTTCCGTGATGATGTCAATGAGCAAACTCCATCGAATTGTAATATCATGTCGAAATTGAAGGTTTCGAACAAAAGCTTCCTCGCCTTGAAACTGGGTCTTCTCAACGTATTCTGCTTCTTTTCTTCTTCATTCAATTGTGCCAAGTCGAAATGGAAGGTTGAGCCAAATCTTCCTCTTTGTTGAAAGCAGTTTCCTTCGTGTCTTCTTTTGTGACTTTTCGACAACTAGGCAAACTTTTATTCTTGATTCCTCCAAACTCTTCCATGTCCTGATCATCACCTTCAATTATGTAAAACTTAATTTCGTCATTTAAGGAAATTTGATTCTGTTCTTTCGAGGTCTGGCCTTGAAGTAAATGAACAGAATCTGTAGATTCCTACATATTCCATTCGTGTACCTTCTCTCACACTTCTTTCGCATTTTCTTTGAGATGTCGTAGTTTTGTTATCTTCAGTCACCTTTAGCAATGAGCAATAGCCATCCAACGAATTGCCGAAAATGACGGTTTGAACCAAAACCTTCCCCGATTTTAAACCAGTTTCCATCATGTGTCTTCTCGCCCTCTTCCGTTTCTTCTTCAGTAGATACAACTGGGCAAATCTTTATTTCTGCTTCCTCCAAACTCTTACCCGTCACGATCATCTTTTCTTGAAAGCTGATTTCGTCATTTCAGAAAATTTGTCCTAAGTCAGGCCTTGAAGCCATGTGAACAAGATCAGTCGGGTCTCACAATGTCAAAACTGAAGGGTTTAAATCTTCAAAACTTCAAACCTGTTTCATGCGACTTCTTCTGCTTTTCGTTTGGAACACTGCAGCGTATTTTTATTTTTGTCGCATTCGTGCTCTGGTCCTCGACAATTGGAGGTGTACCAGTGAAAAGAATAGGTTCCCAGTTCCAAAAATTTTAACCGTTTTAACCCCATTTCGTTGAGGAGGGATTCTGCTTGATTCTTTTCGTTCCTTCTTTGGAATAGTGTAACTATTGAATTCTTTGGCGAGCTCCAAATTCTTGAGGAGCAGAATGCATCGACTCCTGCGATGTCAAGGTTTGGAACTTTGGCTTCGTTCGGGTGTCTTCTGCAAAACTTTATTCGCCGTGGGATACATCATCACCAATCTCGTTTCTTTTTAAGTGGAGATTCAACATGAGAAGCATATGGTTCCATGCTTTCGGATTCCATCAACACCCAACGACTTCAAGGATATCAAAATAGGAGTCTTGAGCTTTTCCTATTATTAGTTCTATTCCAGTTTTACTTCCATTAGGACTTCTGCGAACGAGGAGCAGTTCCCATTTTTAAAAAAAGGAGAGCCTCGATTTTAACTTCCTTCTAAATTTCTTCTCCATCGTTCCTTCATTGAGGTATTGCGTCTTTGGAATGTCTTTATATTAGTCATCTCCTCCAGATATCTGTACGAAATGTAGCCAGCAACTCCTACGATTTTAAAATTTAAAGTTGGGAAGTAATTCCACCAAGAGTAGTCATTGTTTTAAAAATTGCGCTTACATACGTAACAGCCTAATTGTAATTATATTGCAAGGGCACAGGTTTAGTCAATACATCCAATTTAGAGTGTACATTCTTTTTGAATATAAAGGTTCCAAGCTGTAGCGCTTTTCAAACTACCAAAGACTAATGAAACAACAGCAGAAATGGTACACTACTGTCGAAAAGTTTTAAGACGAAAAGCAGTAAATTTGAGCCTTATTGAAATAGCCCGTCTGAATTTAGAACCTTCTGCATTTGAACCTCCCCGTCTCTCTCTCCCTCTCCGCCGCAGGCCGTACCATAAAAGCAGGTCAGCCGGCTAAATGTTGTTAAGCTTCATAATTGCAATGCACGGATATTTATACGGCCAGGGGTATTTCTTTTCGTCTTAAAACTTTTCGACACCGCCGTACCAGGGAAGTTATGTATGGGGGTTTTTGAGTTTTCTCGATTTTTTTCTTATATGGGATATAAAAGAAATGATGTGAATGAAAGAAGAAACAAATGTTCTTTCGCAAGAAAAAAATATTTTCGTGTCATTTAAAGAAATGTCGATAACGACTTGGCTCCTACACGGTGTAGACCAAAAACATATTTCCATATTTAATTCTCAGGAGAACAACATCCTTTTCAAGAATATTATTTATACTTTATTCGATGTTTGGACAGAAATAATGCGTTGAAACTCGGAGAGTTTATCTTCAAAGAGGCGGTATATTGCAAGACATTCCCAACACATGATGGGCATGTATGTACAACCACAACCAAATGTAATGTCTATCCAATTATTAAAAATCGTCTTTTTAAAGAAAACCCAACCTGATTAAAAAAAACCAGAACGGCGAAGATCACAAATCACTGAAATTTTTGTTTTCTTTCTGTATGTTTCTACATCAAAAAGGATTGTGCACTTGCGTTTGGTGAAAATGAGCGAGCGTCGCTTCGTATAAAATTTATTTAAATTTAAAAGTAGAGTGCCTCATCTCTCACAATACAATATCGAGTGTTGCCTCTCAATGAATTCACGTTGTCTTATCTGGTATACTTTATCAGGACGGATGATACTTTTAAAATTGATTATTAAAACGATTATTAGTTGGTTCCGATGATGAAATGATTTAGAAAGAAAAAAGATGAGTAGAAGGTTGTGTTCAAGGTTACTGCAGATTTTTTATTAATAATTAATAATAAATATGTCACTTCGCCAAGGTTTGTTCTGCAGGGAGAAGATGCTTTCGTTGTCTGACAATCAACAAAAAATAATAATCTCGTTTCTCTTTTCTGCTCAAGAAGGCAGCGTACTATAAATAAGTTAAAGAAAATTTTTAAAAATAGAATTTTGCCTCCAACGGGGAGGGGACTTTTAGGAAATTACGAAATCTGTTTAATTAAAAATTAAAACTCTTTCGAAGGTTTGCGAAGCGGTTCTTGATCTCCAAACTGTACAAATAAATAAAATCCCTCATTTGCTACAGTAGATTTATTGAGCACCAATTTAAATTGATCGAAAAAAAAATGAATAAACAAGTACAAAAAAATACAAAAGCTTAAAGAAGTTTTGAAAAAAGAAAGAAAATGTTACATTACATATAAGTTAACAAGTACAATACCTTATCAGACGGAACGTAGTAACAGAGGTCCTGGGATGCCCTGGAGGGTTCTTGATTGGAAATTTCAAATAAAATATGAGATCGACTTTTCATTCTACAACACGAGAATTCATGGAATCAGAAATTACAAACACATGAAATGAGGGCGATAAATTTTTGTGGTTTTTAACCACAGACGGATGCGTGATCAAAAAGAATTCTAAATGTGGAGAAAAGAAGAAAAAAAACGGAAATGAAATGAGCCACTTTAGATTTAATTATGGTCAGAGAGACATAATTATAATTTCCATCTCATGAAAGGAGTTTACCGCTCCTAATTAAAAACATTCGCCGTGTTAACAGGAATTCGTTTTGTACATGCATGATTTGAATGCGAGAAAAGCGCTTGAAACACGGGAAGAATGTTAGAATTTTGCAAATATTTCGAATGCCAATTTTTTTGGGAAGTTCGATCGGAAATTTGGACACGAACTCCCTGAAATTAATTAATTAATTAATTTGTTATTAAATTGCAGTTCGGATTTCATTACGTTCAAAGTAAAAAAAAAAGATGCAAGTACAACTACAACCAAAGTTAATATCAAAGGGAGAACGAAACTGCACTGAGGAAGAGGTAACATAAAAATATTTAAAACTTTTTGTGTAAACTGTTGTGGATGTTGTTGGAAGTGAATACTATTTTAATTTTAAACAACTACAACCAACGTTAATGTCATAGGAAGGAAGAGACTGCACTAAGTTTAAAGTTTTTTTGGGCAAACTGTTGTTGTTGTTGCAAATGAATATTAATTTAATTTATTTAACTTACTGGGTGTTTGATGGAAGCAACAATGAATAGTATACTTACAGGCCATCTAGTTTGTTCCTTTTTTTCCGAAGACCACATGCACACACAACAAGAAGGCCATAAAACGAGCAGCGATTTTTACATAAGCATATAAAAACGAAGTTGAAAAATGAAAAGACATCTCCAGGATGCGGTAAATAAAGTTTCGCGACGTTGCGACTCCA
This sequence comes from Prosopocoilus inquinatus, assembly GCA_036172665.1. NCBI lineage: Eukaryota > Metazoa > Arthropoda > Insecta > Coleoptera > Lucanidae > Prosopocoilus > Prosopocoilus inquinatus. Next base: position 5,483,498 of record CM069871.1, on the reverse strand, counting down.
GAGCCCGGAAGCCGTCTATTCAGACAAACGGTGAGGAAGGACTCTAGCCAGAGAGGTAATTTATAAACACATATCCACCTTCGTTTTCACATCGGCCCCATTTTTTACGACCGTTTAAACGCTGTTCGCATTTCGCTTCGCATTTGTATTTCGCTTCGCATTCCTTCTTTTTTTTTCCATACGTATTATTTGTGGGCATAGCGAAATAGTTAACAACTGGAACTGTGATTAGGAAATTCAGCCATCTCCGTGTTTGCATTTCACTTCAGCGGGTAAACCAGAACGTAATTGAAGTGTCGTGTTATTTGCATTGTCCTTATCTTGAATATAATCAACGGAGACCAAAAATAAAAATGTGTTCGCGTTATACGTCGATGCCATAAAGCGAATGAAAGTAAACAAGAGGATTATTTGTTGAAAGTAAATGTCTGAGTGTCTGCTTATCTATGAATAACATTATTAGTGCGTTTTAGACTATCCGCCAGACTATTTGCACTTGCGTCCTTTGGTATTATCAAATAAATTAAAAGAATTTGTTAATTTGTATCTCTAGAATACACGAACGATACTTTTCTATTACCACCGATTAAGGAAGAACAGAATACACATTATGGATTGATTTGCGCACAAAAATCGTCGATCATAAATACCTGATTAATTGGAAGTTGTCGTCAGGCTTTGAAAAGCGTATATGAATGCGTAGAGGCGCGGTGAAAAGTCCTGAGTTTGCATAAATTGAAGTTGACAGGCTTTGAAAAAACATAAACGGATGTTTGATTTTGCCTCTTTCAGTTCAGCCCAAGCATCAGAGATTGATTAAACTATAAAATGGCAAATAGTGAAACTACTGACGACGCGTTCATAAGTTAATTCTGCAGACAATTCAAATCTAGGACACGAAGAGTCACATGACCTAAACTACGTGACTGAAAAATATATATTTCAAAATATGTCAGTATGATGAAAAGGGTCTCAAATTTTGCAAAATATATTCCAGCAAGACACCTATTTTATGACTAAAATATTGCCTACAAATTTCATGAAGCCCTTCATCAATGTTGCAAAAAGGAATTAATTTAAACGAGCAAAATATTTGTTTTTTAATTTTAGAAAACGTTTCTTTCACTCCAACGGATTCTAAAAATACATCGGCTACATAATTCAATCAAGTTCCGATACCGAAAGAATCCCGGCCGAAACTCCTTCCATAAAATGCAAATAAGCATTATTTGTTTTGTGCCGCGGCATTACAAGTCCAATCGGTGCTCTAATTCCATTTTATCCCTTAAGCTCGGTTTATATTTCAGCGGGACACAAAGGACTAAAATGTTAATACTGTCCTCGGTTAGCTGCTTTGTGTTCGTAGGAAGTCGAGGCAATGCGCTGTGAAGTTGAGGATTAAGCTCGTAACCTTTGCACACCTTACCTAAAATTTTAAGCACTTTATTCCAAGCTGGATCATATGCATAAATTATTGCGCGACGCGATAACGTAAGCAAGCGCGCAAGCAAGCAAGCAATCTTCACCAGACGTCTGCAATGACTCATTACAATTCCTAAAAAAAAAATTACAAAAGAGTTTGTTTTGTTTTAAAGAACAATACTGTAGACAGACCTCATATTTAATTCCATTTATTACTGGTTTTTCAAAATTAAAAAAAAAATGTATTTTATACATCACCGCATTAAATCGAGAGTGGCTCAAGGACGCGTTTTGTTACAGTTCAAAATTTCGCTTATCAAGTGCGTCCCTGTACACGACTGACATTGAGATAAAGAAAATGATGGATTATTTGAGCGCGCGATTTACATCTCGCGCGCTTCTTTAAGGAGTTCTTAAAACGGTATATCGCTCTAAGAATTTAAGAATTTTGCTAAGAATTTGCTTTGGACACTTCAGTTATGTCCAACAAACGTAGACCATCTTGTTGTGAAACTGCTTTGTAGTGTCGGGTTAATTCACAACACGAATTGAGCGTATTCCTTTCTTAATACCCGGTTAAAATTAAGTGGCGTCCAATTTTTCAAGTATTTCGTCTCCGTCGCAAAGTAATTGTTTTTTTTTTTAATACAGATGGTCCTACACTCTCTTTAATCTTGTGGTGCAATTCGCATACTGCTTTTTTTCTTGCGTTTATTTTAGAATCCACCGGCTAAAAAATATTGTAACAAAAGTAGTGGCTGGCCAGGGGAATAATAAAAAATCAAGGAAGTGTCAAGTTCCAAAAATTTACGTTCTTTATGATTTTTTTGTAATTACGGTTTTTGCAATAAAGAAAGCGTTAAAGTAATTTGGTGACTCGCTTACGTTGAACTTCAGCCGAACAGTAAAAGACAAGAACGTTACAATATGGTTTTAATGTCGTTGTCTCGTCGCCTTAATTAAATAATGTCGTCCGGAGTTTCTCTTTTTAGCGTCGATTGCATCATCTTTAGCAAACGTCTGCAACGGAGTTTCCGAGTTTTGTGTGAGAACAGATTGAATGTTTGAAACTTTAATATTTCTAGACATAGGTCATAAATTTGGGCAATGTCTCTGTTTTTGGATTGTAAGGCCCCGAAATTGTCTTTTTTGTGTTGTAAGTCGCTGGAATTACAATTTTTTGGTAAGTCTATGATTTCGACGGAACGATTAAATTGCTTTCACACTTGGCCTTTCATGCCGCTGGCCTTCCGTACGTCATCTTTAACACAGACGGCCCCACACTCGCATTAACTTTGTGGGGCAATTCGCAGACTGTGTTTTTCTTGCGTGTATTTTAGAATTCCATCAAAAAAAATTTCGAACATATAAAATAGCGACATCTTACTATCGCTTTTTGTTAGGTCAAAAAGCGATAGTAAGATGTCGCTATTTTATATGTTTATCATTCTTACATCGCATTTGCGAATAAATTGGGCAAGTCGTTTTTGGTCTGCAGTGGGAATGTCGAGCTACGTTTCTGCTGAAGAAGCCCCAAGCAGGGCTGAAACAGCTGTCCAGAGGCTGCTCGAGGTTCTCACTGCAATCAAAAACGATTTGCACAAAATTTTTCTAAAAAAAAATTTCGTTTGAAAGGTCGTTGTCTCGTTGCCTTATTTAAGTATTATCGTCCGAAGCTTCCAAGCGTTCATTGCCTCATTTACCTCTTGCAAGCGTCTCCAACGGAGTTTCAGAGTTTTGCATGAGAACAGTTTGAATATTTACTTTGAAACATCTAGACGATTATAAATTTGGACGACGTCTCTGTTTCTTTGTGTTGTAAGGCCCTGGAATTATATCATTTTGTAAGTTTATGATTTCGGCGGAACGATTAAATTGCGTTCACACCGCCTTAATTAAATAATATCGTCTGAAGTTTCTGTTTTTAACGTCGATTACATCATCTTTTGCAAGCATCTGCAACGGTGTTTCCGAGTTTTGCATGAGAACAGATTGAATATTCACTTTGAAACGTCTAGAGGGTTATAAATTTGGGCGACGTCTCTGTTTCTTTTTGTGTTGTAAGGCCCAGGAATTACAATTTTTTTCTGGTCTTGCTTACGTCATCTTTAACACAGATGAGATGGTCCTACCCCCGCATTAACTTCGTGGTGCAATACTCAGACTATTTTCTTTTTGGGTAAACTTGGATAGAATTCATCGGCTAAAAAATATGGTTTGAATGTCGTTGTCTCATCGCCTTAATTAAATAATATCGTTCGGAGTTTCTGTTTTTAGGGTCGATTGCATCGTCTTTTGTTGCAAGCATCTGCAACGGTGTTTCCGAGTTTCTCGTGAGAACAGATTGAATGTTTACTTTAAAACGTCTGGATGGTCATAAATTTGGGCGACGTCTCTGTTTTTTTTTCTTTGTGTTGTGAGATCCTGGAATTAGAATTTTTTGTAAGTTTATGATTTCGACGCAAAGGTTAAATTGCGTTCACGCTTGGCCTTTCAGTCTTCCTTACGTCGCGTCAGCGTCACGTTGATTTCGATTCTTACAAGTCCTTCCTTACTTCAGTAGGGGTAAGGCCAGTTTTGGATTTATTAATTTTCGACTCGCATGGAGCGAATTAGTCATTTTGTGGTGTGGTGTCCCCGGAGCCTGGTTGGTGTTAGAGGCGTCTCTGCCCCAATTTTTCGCGCGGTGTGTCCACCTAAAGAACGGCACGTGCTCTGGTTATTCTTGAGTGAGGAACCTTGGGCGAGGTTTTCTCGAGTTTTGTCATCGGCTATTACGTGACCCTGGAGGACTAAAACTCATCCGGGTTGTTTCAGCCCCATCCCCGTTGCTAAGGACAGGTATGTTTGAGATAGTTGCTCTCTTTTGGCGCAAATTACTTTTCTTCCCTAACAGGCTTTTCGGAGTCGGCCTATTTTTAGATCCGGCTCATTTTTGTATCCGGTTCATTTTTGATTCCGACTTTGTTTCAGGCACGGCCCAGTTATTTTTGCGTACGGCTCATTTATCTATGCGAGTTATCTGTACACACTCTTTAGGTGTTAAGGCTGATGCACATTTTGTCGTTCCCTATCTCTTGAGTTAAAATTGTTGCTTAAATTGAGTCATTTCCTTTGATCTTCTCTTCATCTCCGATTAAGATTGGGCGACGCTCATTTATTTTCGTGTTTAATTAATTTAATTAATTTAATTGAAGCTGCTGGCTGACCTTCAAATTAACTTCCTCCGCACAAATCTTGTTTCTGCTCGAGTAAGCAGCAAGATGGCGCCGCCCGACGTGGGGTCATTTGTGTTATAAAAATCCATTTATTTTGCTCAATGCATACACATTAACCCAGCGTTTTCCAAGCCGTGGGGCGCGCCCCCTTAGGGGGGCGCATGAGACTTCAAAGGGGACCGCAGCAAAATAAATTTTAAAAAAATTTAACGAAAATTGCAACTAATTTATCATATTTTTTACAAAAGATTGCCTATACATACAATCGCGAGCAATAAATTCTGGTCGTAATTAATTGTGAAAGGTTGGCATAGAACTTATATTTTATAATACTAAAGAGATTCGTGTCTTAATTTTTGAATGCTGTAGCACCTTCCAATCTTAGAATGTAGTAAAAGCCTTGTGGCGAATTCGGAGAGAAAAGAATAGCTTTATTGAAAGATAGAATAGGACGCATGTAGCCATACTTCATACTAAGGTTGGAACGCGCTGTAGGAATAGTCTCTTAAATATTTATTTAGGTTTAGATTGACAGTGATGTCATCAACATTTAAGTTTTGCGACTTACATATTACATACAGAATAAGTGTGCTGAAATGTTAAAAAAAAAAATTCTGAGCATTCTACCTAACGAAAAAAATAAAATAATGCTAGCGTGACGTCATTGTATCCGTCTTCTGATCATCAAATATTAGCGCATCTCTGAACTCGAATAGTTTTGTTTTCGACAAGTTTTTTTGCTGAAGTTCGTTTTCAAATTAAATTTTGGATATTTTGCTTTTGACAAATGACAAAAAAAAGAAAATTGGACTCCGCATTTTGAAGAATTTTGCTTATTAAAAAAAAAAAAATAAGCCAAGCGATTTTGGAAAATATTCGAAAATTGCATTTTTTATTACATTTTTTAGTTCTCGAGTAAATTCTAGCCTGAATTGATGGGTCGCATCGTGGGTCCGCGTTGATTCGTTACCGAGTTGCATCATAAAAAAAAAAACAAATGAAAAAAGTCGGAAACCGCTCGCGCTAGACCCGTGATGCAATCCATCGATTCGTACTGGAAGTCGCATTTCTTGGTGATGCGATGTTCATTTGTTTTATTTATTTATTTATTTATTTTCATATTTATAACCCTGATAGGGAGGCGGGTGTGAATCGTAACACAGCTCAAAAGGGGGTCGCGATACCTAAAAGTTTGGGAAACGCTGCATTAACCGATGATACCGCAAAGATCTGATAAAGATTCTCCTGTTTCATAAAAAAAAAAAAAACTACAAAATCACCTTAACTGTTACGAACTTAGCTCAAGAAGTCAAGCAATGATAGTAAAGTGTTTGAGGTCCGTGAAATGAAATCTGCAAAAGTTGTTACTATTCTGTAATATTGTATTTTACGATGCAAGTAAACACGTGTGTCGTGTTAAATTGAAGTAAAGTTTTTAGTTGAGTAATACTGCGTTATATAAACACGGCACGTTTCCGGGCGGGTGGAAATTTAAAATAAAAATTTTTACGCCGCAATATGAAATCCGATCCAACAGGTCCAGCCATAGGCACCTTGGCCCTAAAACACATTTATATTCTAATATCATATAGGAGCGGGTATACTTAAATCCCAAAGAAGAGAGTAATTTAGTATTCGGATAGACCATAAAATATCTATAAAAATGTTAAGATATTCGTCGGTGGGTTTTATACATCCATCGCGCGGAAAAGTGTAACGTCAATCAAAGCAGAAAACGTCGGCTCTAAGTTGGAAATTGAAATAATATAGGTGCATGTAAGGGGCTTTTATGGATTCTGCGATACGAAATAACCTAAAAATATAGCCTTCGATAGGATAGGGTGCTTTTCGGAAGTCGTCCTGGTAGATGACGTCATTAAGCTCGGCCGTGGCGCCATCATCGGAGCAGGCGGCGCGACGCCACTTCAGGCATTTGTATTCGCCCCGCGTGCAAAACCCATAGAAACTTTGAATCTAGAACAACATAAAACGTGTATACACACAACAGCTGAGAAATGTAAATTTATTTAAACTATTGATTATAGATTACAATAATTAATTAGCCAGGCTATTTTTTTTTTGTAATTGGTTAAAGAAAAAGATTAACAACCCTTCCATCACGCATCTGAACTTCCCCTGTTGGGTCCTAAGGGTGAGTTCTGTGTCTTCATCTGCTTCTTCTTTATGTCGTAAAACCTCTCGAATGCATTTATTGACGCTGAGGGCATTCCCCTGGATGTGACTGGTATGAAGCCTCGTAAAATAAAAGCGAAAAAGTGAAGAAGGCGCGCTCTGTGAGTATTGTCGGGGGTAGAAAAGTGAACATCCGAACTGTTGGACACGAGCAGACAGGGATAATTGGGGGCGGACGTGCCGAATTCGTACGCGGCTCAGCAGCTATAACTTATTTAATTAAGGAAAATGTGCGTTCATATGAACAACTCTTTGCTGGGAGAATTTTTTTGCACCCTATAAAGTTACAATCTTAAATAACATAACATCACGCTATAAGAATTTAAATAAATGGGTCATCGCGATTTGGGGCGGGCTTCTAAAAAAAAGTAACCGTTTATTAAATTAACAAACATTTTGTCCACAGTCCCTTAATTAAAATTCTCGGTAATGTGGTGCAGTTCTTGTCTATCCAGATAAAAAAAAAACTTCTATTACTTATTGTTCTACGAACGTTATTAACCACCTACGTCACTCTCTCTCTGAATAGAAAAAATGATTTAAATCGCGCGGAAACTTTCTCTAACATAATACAAGTCCAGCGCCATCTAGACCACCCTCGTCAAAGCATCGAAAAGCATCTGGATCATCGAAAAGTGTTTTCTAAACTCGTAACCTGTCGCCTTTTCATGCCGTTTTAGGAGCTTCATGACTCACCGGTTGGGAACGTCGACCCCGTCTGCGTAGGTGGTAACCGCCTTCGACCTCGACGGACTCACGCATCTGATCCGACTGTAGCGGTATTAGGTGCTTTCTTTCGCTTAAAAGTTTGAATCGTGTTTCGAATAGTTTGGACCTGAATTTTGTAGTTGATGCAACAAAACACCTGATTTGAATTTCTGATTGACAGTTCACTTGTAAATAATCATAAATTCAATCCAAACAATTTTTAAAAATAGAGAGATTCAAAGAAAAGAATGTCTGTTTTTAAATCAAAACTATTATTAAATTTATTTTATCAACACTAACATGTCATCACTTTCAATTTTTATATTTGATTATTTTTTAACACGTGCTAAGTCCAAACTGCAATGTTTTCCAGACGCAATTTCGTCCAGTGTTGCACTAGGTTATTTGCTTTATTGCACTCCCAACTAAACTAAAAATAAAATCACAAATATTGCGAAGCCGAAACCACTTTTCGAACTTTGTTCACCCTGGCGTCCTTTAACGACCATTTGGACCACACTCTTTCTTCACCGAGCTGCTTGGGCCTTGTCTGCTAAGCTGAGACAAAAGTCAGAGCGAGGAATATTTAACTTTCAAGCCGAAATCAAGCAAGGTTTTGGCTATAGTTTTTTTTCTCTCTCAATTTTGTTAGTGTCATAAGCGGTTACTTTTAGACTTCACTGAGTTTTCTGAGCTGAGGAAGAGCGTTAGATCTTTTCCGAAAAATAATTGGAGCACTTCTGGTCCGCAAATTAAGAAATGTTTACAGCAATTTTTTCGGGTAATAAGCGATTTGATTCAGACTTTGCTGAGCCTTCTGTGCTGCTCAGAAATCCTTCTCGAAGAAATAATTGATGTCAGAGCAGAAACTAAGCACGTTTTGGCTATAAAGTTTCTTTCGCGATTATTTTAACATTGTAAACAATCACTTCTAGACTTTGCTGAGTCTTCTGAGTCGATGAAATAGTTTTCTTTTTCCGAAGAAGAGTTCTGATGCGTACAGCAGGAAGTTTTCTTTGCAATTTTGCTGAGTTGCAAACGATTTGGTCAGACTTTGCTGAGTCTTCTGAATCGATGAAAAGGTTTTCTTTTTCCCGAAGAAATAACTTATATGCAAAATAAGAAGTATTTCTTTGCAATTTTCCTGAGTTGCAAGCGATTCGATCAGACTATGCTGAACCTTCTATGCTGAGGCAGCTTTTAATAGCCTTTGCTGACTCTTCTAACTTGAGGGAAAAGGGAAAAAGTTAGCTTTCTTCCGAAGAAATAGCAGGAGCAGAAAAAGGAAGTGTATTGTTTTGTAATTTTGCTAATTTGTAGCTAAGCGTTTCAATCGGGTTTTGCTGAGCCTTCTGTTCTAAGGAAATTTTCCTCAAAGAATTAATTAATGTCGGAGCAGAAATTAATCACGAGTTGATTTGAAAGTGTTTTCTGCGATTTATTTTTTAAGTTGTAAGCGATTACTTTTAGACTTTGCTGAGTCTTCTGGGCTGATCAAAAACGTAAGATCTTTTACTTCGAGGAAACAGCTGTAGCAGTTCTGATTCGCAAAACAAAAAGCGTTTCTTTACAATTTCGCCGAGTTGTAAGCGATTTGGTCAGGCTTTGCTGAGCCTCCTGTGCTAAGAAAGAAACTCTCAGAAATCTTCCTCGACGAAATAATCAATATCGGGGCAGAAATTACGTACGGTTTCATTTGAAGGTTTTCTTTGCTAACATTTTGTTAACATTGTGAGCGATCACTTTTAGACTCTGCCGAGTCTTCTGAGCTGAGGAAGAGAGTTAGATCTTTTACGAAGAAATAATTGAAGCAGTTCGGATTTGCAAATCAAGAAGCGTTTATCTGCAATATTGCTGAGTTATATCGTAGATTAAGAAAACTTAATTTCTCAACAATCTTCTACGTAGAAATAATTAATTTTGTACGGTAATTCAAATGATTTTTTTTTTAAAGAAAGATTGGTTTAATTATGGGTTTAAAAAAGTTATTAAATTTAAAACTGTCAGCAATTTAATCATGTGGTAACTAAGATTCTTGGTTAGACTTGAGCGCCAAATAACGTAAAACTAGTTACTGCACTTGCTTTTATTCACACACATGACTATCATGCGAGAGTACCTTCAACGTCACGTAAATATTTCAAATAATCGAAAATAAACCGAGGTCAAAACTTACAAGTTAAACGAAAATGAAAAATCGAATAACGGGGCCCGTAATTCGTTTGCAAAATGTTGCCAACAAACACCCTATCAATTATTTAACTTTGACTCTCGATTTCGTGTCGTCAAAAATGAAACTCTAAACGGATTAACAAACTGTTAACAATAAATTAGATAATATAAATAAAGTTGGCGGATTGATAATTACCTGTTCTCTTTTCTTGACTACCAACTTGAAAAAAAAATGCATTCACTCACGGATCTCATCTCATATAAAACATACAGGATAGGCTTGATTTTCTGTCTACAATAACTTGTGTTAATGTGCGTTTAAATTATGATTTTTTGTGTGTCTTGGCCGACCTCAATTCTCATTTCACCTAAGTTCTCGAGTTGTACATTGTTGTTATTTTCGGCGTGAGCCTCTCCCATGTATATTCGGTATAATGAATCTCATTTTGTTATGAAGTGTTGTTCATCAGAGGGCGTGGGGGCCGTTGGAGATTAGTGATTTAAATTTATGTACACAATTCCGTGCTTTAATGCAGATTTGTACGACGCAGCAATTCGCAAATAAATTAATTTTTAGTTGGAACTTGCTGAACGCCATGACACTTAACTTCCAGCACACGCCGACAACTACCACCACGTTGCAATAATTAAATAAATTGCCGCGTAATTCACACGAGAAGTGTAAAATTATAAGTTTAATTAGAACTCAATTTAGATGTAAATATGCATGTACGTTCCAATGCATTTTCCGTGGCCACAGCTGGCGAAAGACGTGTAATTAGTTTATGAATTATTTATCATGTTTAATGCGATGGTTGTAGGTCATTACTGCAAGGAATTCGCACGCAAATTAAAATCGAAGTCAAAACTCACAAATTACATGAAAATGAATTTAGAAGAACGGGCCCGTATTTCGTTTACAAAACGTTTAACGGTACACACCCCACAAATCGTTTGATTTGAATGCGACTACATGTCGTCAAAAATTAAAATGTTAATAATAATAAATCAGATAGCCAGATACTTGGTGGTGTAGGTCTCCAAACTTCATTGAGTCACCAGACTGGCACGTTACGCTTCCGTTCTGGAGAAGGCGTACTCTTCAGGTCGTTGAACGAAACATTATAATACGTGAGTTCACATCCTGCAGTATACCAATCTCTAGGATATGGGACTCTGCATGCAGCTCTGTCTGAACCGCAAAGACGGTTTACCCACACGTACAGGAAGCTCAATGACACCGCTGTATTCGTAAGGTTCAGCTTCGAAGTATCCCAAGCTCACAACAAAAAGCACAATTAAGAAGAATGAAACAAGCATTACGAACTAATTTGCGCATAGGCATCGCGGGTCATAAACACCTGATTAACGATAGTTGGAAGTTGTCGGGCTTTGAAGCGCATAAATTAAAGCTTCGTTTAGCGTATAGTGCCTTCTTCAAAAGTCTACGATGAGCTCTGATTAATATAGCCAAATATCCGTAAAATATTTCAGTGCTTAACTGAGTATAACTCGTTTATTAATTATCTTTGTTAAAACTAACTTAAGTTATTTCAAATTAAATTGAATTTTTCCATGATTAAGAAGTGGTTTACTACGTCCTATTTCTTTCGACGTAAATATTCCTTCTCTTAACATTTTCTTGACATGGTTATCGAATAGTTTTGAGTTACTCAGGTCGTTTACTTTTGTAGGGCAATACTTTTTTTTTAATGGCAGTTCAGAAACGTTTATGGATTGTATTATAGTTTCCTCATGCGAATTTTATCGTTTATCATTTATGACCTCTAATGTTCCAACTTCGATAGGCGTAAACCACTAATTTGAGATACGACGTAATATGTAAATTTTTTTTCTTTCATGAAAAAAATTAAGAATGTTCGATGAAATATTTATTCGGTTATAATAAGGTGTAAACTCGAGGAGGGCACGTGATAAAAGGGGTGAGTACTCGGGAAACTGAAAATGCTGTAACAAACCAGTTTCTCCGACAATAAAATCTGCGACGTTGTTCCCTCCGCACCTTCATACTTTGTAACCAGAGCTGCCAAGGACACCTGCTCAGATTAAGGATATAAATCACTTGTTATTAAAACGATATTACCACGTTAAGACGTATTTTATCTAATTTTTTATCGCCCGAATTTCACTATAGACAGGATGCCGCCCCGCGTGTAATAAATTCCATGACGCTCTTAATCAAGCAAATTACGACAAACATTGCCGCCCAGATCGGAAATTCCCTAAAATAAAATAAATCAATCACCCCCACCCCCCCACTTAGAGATCCGATCGCTTTCCACAATATATCTGATTGCACGTTATGTTTGATATTTAGGGGGTAGGGGCAAGCATTGAAGTTATTGCGTTTGAAACGTACTTTGACGTGAGCTTCTATGTATTTTACAATTCCGGTGGCATTAGTAATCGTATGGCAAATTAAATTTCCAATTTTAATGAATCAGTGGGTATCGAAATTACACTGGCCATTTTTAACGCCCTCCAAGTTGGGTTGGGAAGTAATTACGATCGATGTTTGTCGTTTGTTTGTTTGATTTTTTTTTTTTTAATAACCGTGATGAGTGTGCTCGGCAAAAGTTAATTTCCATTGTCCTTTTTCTTTATTTTGCGTTTAACAATTTAACATGCATTATACCGGGTGTTTGTGAAATAAGTGCGGAAATTTAAACCTGTAATACATCACCATGTATGGGAACTTACATGTCTTTAAGAAAAGTTTTACACATTTCGAGAAAATTGCAGTTGAAAATCGGGCAAGAAATAAACGTACGTCTATGTCTTTGAGGTAGGTTAAGAAAAGGAAATTTTATTGGAACAAAAAGAAACAGAAGCGCAATCGAGCAATGACCTTTGCCGAAGTCGAGAGGCCAATGAAACCGTTGTTTTTAACGTCGCAATAAGACGTATTACAGCTGAGCGAAAGAATTTGCTTCATTTTTTATGATTATGACACACAATTTATTGCTCTGTATTCTTTGGGGTCAACACTTTACTTTATGAAAAGTGACTGTACGAGTTAAAGCGAAATGTCATTACTACCTACATAGTATTAGAGAACAGCATTTCAGAGGAGTGTATTCATAATGCCGTCGACAGTCACGGACACAAGAATCGCTTATTTGTTGAGCTGGTTTATGTGTCACTAATGATGTACACCACCTCGAACAATTGTTATAAACATTTTTAAATGTCTAATAGTGAACGTGTGCTTGAATGTGATCCTCTGCACAGATGATATTCGGTGAGTGCGTCTTGCGTATTAGTCATTCCCGCGATGTTTACTGTCTACGATCAGAGAAGCAAGTTTCGTAAGTTTTCCCGCAATGTTTAGTGTCTACGATCAGAAAAGCAAGTTTCGTAAGTTTTTTTTTTTTGTTATTTCATGAACGCCGAATTAGGGAAGGTTAAAGGAATTTTCTGTTTGTTATACGATTTTTTGGTATTTCCTTCATATTATTTGTTCTGTTGGCGTACTGTGGCTATAAAGTTTCTCGCTTATTGAGCAAACACCCTTCGTACATATAAAAAATGCAACTCGAAAATTCATGTTAAGCGGGTTACGTTTTGTTTTTTACATGTTCCAATTATCAAAACACATTTGATGCAATTCAATCAAATAATAGTTAAGGCTGGTTTGTTAAGGTTAAGAGTATAATTTGGTTTGACACGGTGCTTTTGAAAGTAAAACGAAACCAAAATTCAGATTTACATTCTGCTTCATCATTCTGTTCTACAGATAATGCGAATGTGGTTTTGAATAAAATCAATAGCCAACCTACTTATAATCCAATAAACCTATTTATTTGTGCCATAACGACCCATGAATATTACATGACCTCATCGTTAATGCCGCCGCCAAAAGAATATCGTGTGTGTGATACGTTTTACATTGTACGTACATCCGCTGTTGCATTTCGAAAATCGACGTGACCCCGCCGGATATAAGTATATTTTATTAGATTTCGGCTGTTTAATTCGCCTCACGTTCCTCGCGAACGAATATCAGCCTTCTCCATTTAGGATCCGGGGATGCTCCCGGACGAGGTATCAACGTGAAGGCGTAAAGACAACACACACACACACACACATGAACCCATAAGTCTCAAATTGAAGTCGTAATGTCTAGACGGAAGAAGAATTTGTTTATTAGTAGTAGAGCACCGGAATGAGTTAAGCCCGAGCAGCTAGCTCCAGTAAGTGCCCGGAATATTAACATTGTATTCGGGCTCGGGTGTTCATCTGAGCTTTTATTTTTCAAACTGGATCAAATTTGCATACTATTAAGACCGCAAGAGAATGTAGTCACATGTTTTATTTACTACGGCAAGCGGACTCGTTTTATTGGAATAAACAAAAGAAACGATACGAGGGTTTCATTAAAAAAAATTCTTTATTATCGTCTCACGTTAAGTACTTAATGAAAAAAAAGTTTAATTAAGGAGAATGAAACGCAGACTAATTTTAATTTGCATACAGAAATTGCCGGTCATAAATACCTGATTAATTGAAAATTGTCGTCAGGCTTTGAAAGCGGTCTTGAGTTTACATTATTCAGTCGTCAAAGGATGGCGCGATTTTCACATTCTGCTTTAAGGTAGCGTATGGAAGGGTAACCCCCTGTCAAGGCAGTTATATACGCGCAAGATTTTTTTTAAAACAAGCGAGTGGGATGCGAAATGGGAACGAACGCAATAGTAGTATCGGCATTACGTTCCACTTTCATTTTAGTAACATGCAAATTGGTTAGGTTATTGGGGGATTTTAGGCGGCCGCCTCCTCCTAATGGAAAAACTGTGTTTTTCTAGATAAATAGCAAAAAAATAAAACCGCCGGCGACGCGATTCATCGCAGACTTTCTATGAATATAAATATGTGACGTATATAACGAACTCCAAGATATTCTCCTCGCTTTGTGTGTGTGTGCGCTCGCCGAACTTCGTACTTCGCCTCACAAAAGTGTATACAGCTCACGCTACTACAACAATTTAAACTTACTTTAGGGTTCGACAGTGGGCGTGATGCAGATTTCGGGTTATTTGAATACGCCGATTTATTCCCGCCCATCGTCCTTTTCCAATAGGGCCACCGTCTATCATTTCTCGTGCGTGTTTATTTTGTCTGATGGATTCTTTATAATTTATTGTGATTTTTTTTTCTTTTTTGTAACCCCACGTAGCATTCCGAATTTCGGATTTACAAATTATAACAATCATCACAACATTTAAAAAAATGTAAACTCGAGTCGCTCGCGTTTATTTCGTTTACGCATTGTACAAAAAAAAAACGCTACTCGACAATTCATGTTAAATTATGTTATGTTTACACATCACAATTATGAAATTAGAATTGAGACAATCAAGACGTATCAAGAAAATCGAGCGTCTTTCGTAAAGTAGTTTGAGATACAGATACATAAATTAATGCAAAGAACACTTGTGTTAGAATGACAAATAGCAACATCGGAAAGAACAAAAGCAAAAATTTCTTTATTAACGTCTCATGTTAAGTACTTAATGAACAAGAAAGTTTAATCAAAGAGAATGAAACGCAGACAAATTTTCACATAGAAATCGCCTGTCATAAATACCTGATTAATTGAAAATTGTCGTCAGGCTTTGAAAAGCGTAAATGAATGCGGTCCAAAGTCTTGGGTTTACATTATTTCCTCGAATGGACGCAGCTTTCACATCTCACTTTAAAGTAGCGTATAAAAGTTTGTCTGTTACCTGAAACGCCATCCCGCACGAAACGATCAAATCACGATTTCGAGATAACCTGGACAGGTCGGTTTGAATTAATTTAACCAGGGCCGGGGAAAGGTAAGTAAGGCATAAGAGCGTCGATTAAAAACGATTAAAGCCCAACTCGAACAATTTCAAGGTCAAACAAACTCGATCCAACAACTGGAAGAAAAAATAAGTAGTAACAACGTAACTCCATTCAACCCAAGTAAAAGAATTAAGCAAAAGAAATACTCCTATTAAAGAAATTAAATGTAAAAAATATCAAAGCTTAACTTTCAAGGTCAACCCAACTCAACTCAACTGAACTCAGCCTAACTACATTCGATTGAAGCAAGAGCTTTAAAATGCAAAAAATTAAAAGTAAAAAGAAATTAAAAAACGATTAAAGCAAAGTTCGACCATTGTCAAAGTCAATCCAACTTAATCAAACTGAACTTAACCTAACTGTATTCAACTGAAGTAAAAAATTTTAAGTGCAAACTCAATTCAACTCAACTGAGCTCAACCTAACTGTATTCGATTGAAGCAAAAAGTTTAAAATGCAAAAAATTAAAAGTAAAAAGAAATTAAAAAACGATTAAAGCAAGTACAAGTTTTTTTAATCTCAAACCGAACAGAAAAATTAAGAGAAAACACTCAAAGTTTCGCTATTGATTTATAGCTTCCTCAGGAGCGAAAAAAAAGATTAAAAAAACTTGTACTTACAATTTTCATCGGTCGAGAACCAACGTCGATTAAAGCAAGGTTCGACCATTGTCAAGGTCAACCCAACTTAATTAAACTAAACTTAAGCTAACTGCATTCAATTGAAGTAAAAAATTTAAAATGCAAAGTGAGTGAAAAGTTAAAAATTTAATAAAAAAAACGATTAAAGCGAGGTTTGACCAAACTAAACTTGACTCAACAAACGAACTCCATTTTATTCAACCAAGCAAAAAAATTAAATAATCAAAAAACCAATAGAAAGATTGTTGCTAATAAATGAACTCAAAAGAAAATGTCGACGTCAACCCAAGCTAACTCCAATCCAAGTAAAAAATTTAATACAAATTAAAAGCTCAACTGAGCTGAAAAATTTAAAAAATATTTCAAAATGTAAAAAAAATATGTTAAAATTTATACATGGATTAAAGTTAAACAGATCTCAAGGTCAATCACACCGACATCAACAAAACTTCATCTAACAAAAATAAAAGTTTAGAAATTATTAAAAAAAACTAAAAGTAAAGATTTAAAAAGAAAAGTAAAACCAATTAAAATGAAGTTTAACTAACGTCAAAGTCAATCAAATCCAACTTCTTTCAACACAACCTCATTTAACACAGATAAAAATTTTAAATTGTAAGAATAGTTAAAGTATAGAAATTGTTAAAAATTAAAAATCAAAATGAAGCTCAATTTGTGTTCAAAAAATGTAATTCTATTTCATTATACTGTGTTTATTAATCTTCCATTCTTTTTAAGGAAAACCTTTAAAAAAAACAACCTAACCTACCTCCAATCGAAGTAAAAAATTTAATACAAAATTAAAAGTTCAACTGAACTGAAAAGTTTTAAAAATATTTTAAAAAGTAAAAAAATATGTTCAAATTTATACATGGACTAAAGTTAAACAAATCTCAAGGTCAATCAAACTGACATCAACAAAACTTCACCTAACATAAATAAAAGATTAAAAATTATTTAAAAAAAATTGAAAGTAAAAATTAAAAAAAAATTAAATCAATTACAATTAAATTTAACTAATGTCAAATCAATCCGACCCAACTTCTCTCAAAAATTGCAAGAATAATTAAAGTATGGAAATTGTTAAAAATTAAAAATCAGTTAAAATGAAGCTAAATTTGTTTTCAAAAAATGTAAATCTATTTCATTATAATGTATTTATTTCTCTTCCTTTCTTTTTAAGGGAAACTTTTAAAAAAGAACCAACCCATCCTACCTCCAATCCAAGTAAAAAATTTAATACAAATTAAAAGTTCAACTTAACTGAAATATTTTAAGAATATTTCAGTTCAGTTTCCCTTCATATGTTAAAAATACTTCAAAAAGTAAAAAAAAAAATATGTTAAAATTTATACATGGATTAAAGTTAAACAGATCCGAAGGCGAATAAAACTCACATCAACAAAACTAACAAACATCTAACATAAATAAAAGATTAAAAATTTAAAAGAAACTAAAAGTAAAGATTTTAAGAAAATTTAAAATCATTTAAAGTGAAGTTTAACTAATGTCAAAGTCAATCCAACCCAACGTCTCTCAACATAACCACATTTAACATAAATTAAAATTAAAAATTGCAAGAAAAATTAAAGTATAGAAATTGTTAAAAATTAAAAATCAATTGAAATGAAGCTTTTTTAAGGAAAACTTAAAAAAGGAAACCTAGCCAAACCGACACAAAACACTAACGGAAACCGTAATGAAATCTGCTTAAAATTAAAATCTAAACCTTAACACTAAATTTTTACAACATGCGTGTACATCCCTGGTTAAAACTAGGTTCTTAAATTAAATATTTTTTTTGGTTCTTTTTCACTGGAAAATCGTTATGATGGAATGTGGTAGTAAAGGAAAAATTCGATTTTCTTTTATTTGAGAGTGTCAAACGATAATTTGCGGTTCGTTCTCTTAATTGCACGGAACAGCGAACGTTTTTAACGAAATTAAAACGAGGCGTTCGCCGAAAGCGGCGGAGTTAAAGAGAGAACTTTGCTGGGCAACATTCCTCGCAAGCAATCCGCTGCACTCTCTAATAACAACAAATAGCAAAATAATATTTTCTCTCCGAACGTGCAAATTAATTTGAAATATGCCAATTAAAATCAAACATTCCAGTTTGATCCAACGGACCGGACCGTTGTTGGATTGATCGTTCACATGAATTCAAATCAGAATATACATATACGTATACGCATATATGTACGTACATATGTAGAATTTGATTGCACTTCTGTTCCGAAATTAATTAATTTATATTAATTATCCATTTGTTATGTGATATTTACCGAAACGCGCACGCGAAAGTCGGCCTGCGAAATAAATAACGATATTATTTTTATTTTTTTTTTTGAATTAAATTCGCTCTACATAAATACAAATTTCCATTTATTGCGAACATTATTTAATTTGCATCCTGGGCTTAATGGATGTGCTTTGCTCTGTTCCACCTGATGTTCGGTAATAAATTACGTATGGATTTCGACGTACTCACCTCACCGCACAGGTCGGTCGGTTTTGGGGGATGATTTTCTTCACTTGAATGAGTAATGCCCCTTAAATTACGTACTACACACAACGTCAACGGCTTTGCGTTGTTTAGTTTCTTCTCCCTCCTGAAATATGAAAGGGGCCCTGCGCCCCCCGGAAGTGCCGTACAATGTTTTAGCACGCACAATCACCTCTCCTGAATCGAACCCACTTTTAATATTTTCATATAAATGCTCCATCGATCATTTTGTCAGAAACTGCCTACCCATAACCGCTTGAAATTTACAACACACTTTGCTTGTATCGATACTTCAAGGGAGGAAACTTCTTATAGTACTATTTTATAGTTGCCTCGAGGGGGCGATGTTTAGTTCGGCTGGGGCCATTCAAAATCCCCTTTGCTTAAACGAACGTTACTCAGTGAATTACTACTCGAAGATTTTGTGCCACCACGTATTTTAACGGCGGGTTGGTGGTGACTATAATAATTTTTGCTCGACAATAAAGCTTTCATTAGAATATTACCTGTAAGTGCACGCTGTATACATCACCAGGGACAGTAATGTGGAAATAAATTACGTTCGAAATGCATTCCCACAGTGTTTGCCTTAAATTTGCAAGACTTTTGATCAGAATTATAATATATAGGTATGTACGTGGGCTGCCGGAAAATTTTCTGGAATCTAGTAGGTCTAGAATTGTTTAATGCGTTTATCAATATTTGAAAAATTTGACATTTTCGCCAATAATTCTATTGACAATTCCTAACCAAGTGAACTAGTTTTGTTTGTATAGCATTTGAGAAAAAGCAATTTTGTGTAAACATGGAAATCTCGCGTGAAAATTTTCGTGCCATGATTTTTTACAATTTCAAATGTGGGCTAACGCCGAAACAATGCCTCGATCGGCTTCATTTGGCTTTTGGAGATGAAGCACCATCAAAGAGCAGTGTTTATAATTGGTTTGCCGAATTCTACCGTGAACGTACCTCTCTCAGAGACGAATTACGTGAAGGTCGTCCATCAACATCTGTTGTTGCCACTAATGTAGATGCCGTGCGTGAAATGCTTGAGCGAGATCGACGTGTGACATACCGTGAGATTCAAGCATCCTTACGCATTGACATGAAAGCAATGCACCAGATTTTGCATGATCATTTGAACGTACGAAAGCTTTGCAGTCGTTGGATCCCACACAATTTAACAGAAGCACAAAAGCAGGTCGTGTCAAATGGTCCGAAGAAATGCTCAAGAAATTCAATGGAGGTCGTTCAAATTTAGTTTATAACATCGTTACTGGTGACGAAACGTGGATCTATTCGTACGTGCCAGAAAGTAAACAACAATCTACCGTTTGGGTATTTCAAAATGAACCAAAACCAACAAAAGTTGTCCGTTCACGCAGTGCTGCGAAGCAAATGATTGCTTGTTTCTTCGGTTTAACTGGACATGTAGCAACCGTGGCTTTAGAGGATCGAAAAACCGTGAATGCTGATTGGTATACTACAATTTGTTTGCCGGAAGCCATCGATCAAATAAGAAGAAACAATCGAAATCGACGGATTATTCTCCATCATTACAACGCCAGCTCTCACTCAGCCCGTCAAACAGTTGATTTTTTCTCCACCAAAAATGTTGAGTTAATGACTCATTGTCCACATTCACCTGATTTATCACCTAATGATTTCTTTTTGTTCTCAAATATCAAATATAAAATGCGTGGTGAGCGATTTTCGTCGGCTGAAGCAGCGGTTGAAACATTCCGGACACTGGTTTCTGAGGTACCATCTTTAGAGTGGAAAACGTGCTTTAGAAATTGATTCGAGCGTATGCAAAAGTGTATTGACGTCAAAGGCGAATACTTCGAAAAACAATGATACCGTTTACCAAATTTCATATGCGTTTTTTCATACCGTTTCCAGAAACTTTTCCAGCAGCCCACGTATGTATTTACACAGAATATATATAAACGTCAACTAAACTTCATTGTTTCCTATCGGTACAAAAAAATTAATTTCAGCGTGAGATAAAGCTTTCATTGAGACTCACAACGCCAGCTTATATATACATATGTATAAACAATACCTCATCGTAATATGAGATCTCCTTTGCTAGATGTCATGTACTGAAACGTGCGGATTTTGATTTTACGAGTTGGTACCCTTGGCTGTAATTAGGTTGGTATCGATCTCCGCTCAGGATTGATTTATCGGGTCCTCCCTCGACCGGACCGATCACTTCCTCCATCTGTGGTAAGACATCAAGCGTGGTAGACGCACGCGGGCTTTCGAATGATTTAAATTTTGATTGAAACAAATTTCTCTTGGTTACGGATTCATGGAAGTCGCTAAATTGCTAGTAGCCAGTTTTGCACACCGATTCATGTGGATTTATCGTGTTCAACCACTTACTTGCCGCCGCTTACGCCGTCAGGTAAACCACGCCATTTTGTGTTGCAAGTTCTGAATGTAATTTTCTCCTCGTTTACCTAAGGGGCGCTTTTGCTTGTATGTCCTCCTCGGAATTGTATTTCCCTGGGTATGACCCCCCCCCCCTGGGCCCGTTTGTTTGGTATTCTCCGAGCCTCGACGTTTTTTTTAACTTTCTGGATAAACAAATGCCTGAATCCATTTGGCATCCGTTGAGAAGACACTAATGTGGAAATAAATTGCGTTCGAAACACATTCCCATAGTGTTAAATTTGCAAAACTTTTGATTTAAATTATAATATGTATGTATATATTTGCATACGATGTATAAAACATCGACTAAACATCATTGTTGGTGGTTTATTTTTTAAATACTTTTCTCTTTGTAGTATTACAATGCAAGGATATCCCATCGGCACAAAAACATTAATTTTAATTAATATTCAGGTCTGAGATAAAGCTTTCATTGAGACTCACAACGCCGGCTTATATAAACAATATCTTACCGTAACATAACATCGTCATTGTATTTGACTTCAGGAAATAAAATTGATTATTATTATTATTATTATTATTTTCTCCTTTGCTATTTAGATGTCATATACAGTAACGTGGAAATTTTGCTTTTACCAGTTGGTACCGTAGACTGTAATTAAGTTGGTGTCGATCTCCGCATACGATTGATTTATCGGGTTCTTCCTCCCTGTATCTGTGATAAGTAAGGCCTCGAATCTAATGGTCCAAACTCAGAGGCGTTGTATTCCGCGCGTGGCGGGGCTGGATTTCTCGCTGCATTTCCGATAGGCACGGGGATTCTACGATCGAATTCTGCGTCTCCTTAATTTAGATTTTGACGATTCGGCATTTATTTGATTGCTCAGTCTCTCCATAAATATTGAAGAGTTCAAAATTTGCCTATAGAAAGCGTCCCTCACAACCTATTATGCTGAGAGATCATTTCTCGTTTTAAAAGACAAGACATTCTCACTTTTGGAATGTTATTTAATAATTAATCTTAATAACAATTAATAGCTAAGAAATTTTAGTATTTTCTTTCCTATTTGAATTTCGAAGACCTGAGAATACTGAACAACGCGCGTCTCTGTTAAACCGGGCAATCGAACGATTCAGAGGGGGGGACCGGGGGTGTTCAGATGCGTATTCGGCATATGGGAGACTAGACGGGCTATTTTCCTCGATGCTTTAGTGATAAGACATCAATGGTGCTATTCAGAAAGTAAATTTAAGTAACTTTAACACTTTAACGCTTTAAACTTTAAAATTGAAGAATCGTCCAGAATCGCGTTTTCGCCTTAACGTTTAAAATTTTAAAGTTTAAAGTATTAAAGAGTTACAATTACTGAAATTAGCTTTCTAGATAGCACCATTTAACTCCTTCTTTTAAAGTTTTCTTTAGCTTAAATTCTTAAATTTTTAAATCCCGAAATTCAAATATTTCTGAATAGCACCCCAAGTACGGTAGATGCACGTGGGCTTTCGAATGATTTGATTTTGAAATTGTGCTTCGTTACTGGAAGAAATTACGCTTGGTAGCGGATTAAGGGAAGGTGCAAAATTGTTACGACCACTTATTTGCCGCCGCTTACGCCGTAAGGTAAACCATGACTTTTTGTGTTGTAAGTTCTGAATGTAATTTTCTTCTCGCATATTTAAGGAACGGTTTTTGGCTTGTCTTTCCTCCTCGGGATTGTATTCTCCTAAGTGTGACCCCCCTGGCCCGTTTGTTTCTGGATAAACAAGTGTATAAATTCATTCCGCATCCTCTGAAGAAGACATCAGCCGAAAACTCACGTTCCTGAGCGTCACCGATCATCTACGGAACATCAAAAAAGAGAGAGAGGGAGGATAAGTCCCTTTCCCTTTTACATTTTATATTTCTTTTTTGAGTTACGTTCTGGTGTTGCCTTTTCCCCCTTTATATTAACGGCTTGAGTTTTGTTGTATTTTTCAAAAGTGAAATTAATTGTTAATAAAGTGTTACTACTGCTAACCGAAGCCACGTCACGTGTGTTTTGTAATATTCAAACGGACTGAGCTGTTTACACCTCGCTGGCCAGACGGCTGTTTTGCGGCGGTTTCTGTTTTTGTCCAACTTCGCGAGCGGAATTTACGCATTCCAATCGGCCTGTTTTCTTTGTTCTTGTTCATTAGCTCATGATGAAACAAACCAACCCTAATTGTTCATATTTAAAATACAATTTTACGTCAGTCTGTACGCAACCACACTGTGACGTCAATAAACGTGCATATTTACATTTCGATCCCTTTCTTTGTTTCTTGGTGCCTGTTCGTCGTGGTCTTCCCCTCTTTTTCTCCTTGTACAATAATTTCCATCGGGCGGAATCATCAGCGTATTCACAGGGTGGCGCTTTACTTAGATCGACTCTCCCGATCGAATGTGCTAGGTGCATTCCGCTTTGGGGACCAGGACGTAGTGAATTCCGCTTTGGGGACAAGAACGTGATGCATTCCAAGTTGCAGATTTGTTTGTTTTCTTTTTTTTTTTAATTGATTTGGGTTGAATTTAAAGCGTGACAATACCAAGTGAAATATGAGCTTTCGAGTCTTGTCACAACGGGAAAGATAATAATCTCAAACCAGGTGCCAAGCGAGATAATCGTCTTCCTGGGGGTGTCCCGTGGGTGGTTAAAAAGTATAGATTGGGTTATCAGTAAGCAGGGGGTAGTTTCGTTGTACCTAAGTCAGAGTAAAAACTAAATAATTTTTTTTTAAAATGTCTCCAATTTCTAAATGAAGAATGCATAGTTAAATACACTGGATACTGATGAAGTTTTTAAAAATTACTTTAGAATTGAAGTATGAAATACCCACTTAATAGTTTAAAATAAGACGCTTAAGTTTTCCACCCCTCGCCCCCGCCAACTCCCTCTCTGGGAAGAAGATAGATGCACGTATGCGAATATTACCCACACTTGGAGTTTTTATTTGCGAAATTCTGTTTAGTCATAGCAAAGTTATAATTTTTCCGGCGAGCTTCCGAGGCGTTAAAAGAAGCTCAATATCACTCCATCATTTGATACGAGTGGCACGTAATATCTCATAAATTATGGATTACTTATTTCTTCGCCTGCTGTAAGTTTCTAATTAGGAAAACCAAACCGTAACTGTGAAGTTTTTAACCGCAAATTACAACAAGCACGAGCGCCCACCCACCCCCCGCTGATTTTTCAATAGGTACGTATTATACCGTCCGCCTTTCTAAAATGAGCTTTTCGATTTGCGGCAGTCAGCCAAAATAAACGGAGGGCTTCTTAAATAAAAATATATATATATATGTGTGTATAATGTAGGCATTCGCAAAGCAATATGTAAGTTACGGATCGGTCTAAACCTCACGCACCCCTGCAACCGGAATACATATATATATATATATATATATTGTTTGAATATTTTCCACATTTTCTTATGAACATGTCTTCCCCTTATACATCGTTCTTCCTTTCAAACTGCCTAATAAAGTTTCTATTTGTTTTAGAGCGTGCTTCCAAAGTGCCTGGCGCCCTTGCCCGGATGAAATGAAATTCATTCCTCACATAATCTTGGGGTTTGAAATCGAACACGTAATTAAATGATTTACGTGCGATATCTGACTTCATTAATATGGGTGAGCGCGTCGCAGCAACATTTTACGACATTTGGCAATGGCGGACCGATCTGCAAGAGCTACTTAATACCATCATGCTTTCCTCCTCCTCCTCCTCCTTTGTTGGATTGGAATGATGTGCCGATGCGCGTTCGATTCGAAATTCCGAATTCCAAATTGAAAATAAAACGTTACCGGCGATCTTTTAATGGAATTTTAGTTTCCGGGCCAGTATCTAAATCACGCCCCACAATTATAGGCTGGAAGGAATTTTAATAAAGCAGGAAGGAGTAACTGAAGCACATAATGAAGTTGAAGCCGGAGAGTTAATAACAGAAGGAAATCGCTTATTGGAAAGAATCTGAGTGTTTTATTTGCCTCATACTGTCCAGTCATTAATAGTTAAATCAAAATTAATTACGTAAGTGCACATGCAAAGGCACTTCTCCAGTTAACAATCTCTATAACTGAATTAATTAAGGTGGTTGAAAAGCAAAAAAAAAAAATGACTTGATTTGGCGTGAAACTTGAAAAAATGTGTTACGGTTCAAATTTCCGTTACGAAAAGTGCTCGAATTTGGGCGTTGTTAAACATCAGAGAGATCGTTGAGTACCTGCGGACATTTCATTGCCGCCGACACGCAATTCGTCTTGTCATCATTTGAGAATTTTACAATCGTCAAATAATGTCGCCTTCAACGTACATATTTTTTTGTGTTTTCGGAAGACCAAAGAATGAAGGCGGTCCTATCTCTGCCAGTATCCACAGACTGTAGACGCTGTGTGGAACACCTGCAACGCGGTATCCTCGCCGGAAACTTCCAACGAAGCCGAATGCAAAATTCTCGCTTTTGTTCTTTCAACGTCAAGGACTCATTTCCTCAAATCATTTCAAAAGGGAAATAACCGGGTAAAAGATGGATCCAACAGCAACAGCTAGCCCATGAAGTCGTATGGAGGATGTAAGGCTTACAAACAACCACACGAACGATTACTCCACCCAAGGGCAATTAATCAAGATGGCAGAACAGGTCCCAAACGCCAAGGTAACAAGCGGTGGAAATCACCAGAAGTAAAAGCCACAGGCAAAAACCTGGTTTGAAAGCCTGGAGCAAAAGCCAAGAACGAGAGAACAAAGCGAAACGTAAAACACGGATCAAGTTAGTCGACGGCAAATAAAACCTACCTGGAGGTTAAGCACCAGGCTGCACGAAAAAGCAGGTGAGCAGGTAATAAGTTGCGCGTTTGCTGTTATTTTGGTGTTCGTGTAGTATTTCCCCAGGGGGCGAAATATACTGCACGGCCGGTGGCCGGCTTCGACGGTTTGTTCCGAATTAAGATTTGGAGTAAACCATCAAAACCGTAGGAAACGAAATATACTCCACGGCCGAATCTGAATTCGGAGTAAACCGTCGAAGCCAGCCACCGGCCGTGGAATATATTTCGCCCCATGGGGAAATATTACACGAACACCAAAATAGTACACGCCTAACAGCAAGTGGTTTATCCGAACGCTTAGAGACTGAAGCGTTGCCAACTCGATCCGGAAGAACGGGGGAAAAAGAGAACCAAGCGAAAAATAAAAGGATCGGAAATAGCTAGCTAACCAATCAGATGAAAACGTGACGTAATTGAAAACCAGTAAAAAGAAAGGTCGGACATCCGATGTTCGATCGAGAAAGATGTAACCAACGCCAAAAAAGAACACAGACACAACGGCGCCGGCGTCAATCGGACTTCTTTTATTTTCACTTTAAACTTGCAAAAGCAATAGTGGTGGTCGTTGAGGATTTTTTTTTTTAATGTTGGGGTACGTTGTGCCGCTATTTCTAGCGCAATTCTGGAGAAGCGTAACGATAATAAATGTACACGGTGGTCGAAATACATAATTTTGAAATAATAATAAGTTGAGCAAGGGTACGGAGTGAGATTGATTAATAGTTAAAGGTTTGATTAAGCACGTGACACCGGAGCTGGACGTGTACTAATGTCTTTCCCTTAGGGATTCTGGCAGGAACGGTTCACCTCGGGCAAGATTTCGCCGGCACGATGAACCGAATTCAAAAGTTGTGTAATCGTAATGGTCTGCGGTCATCCCTGCCAAAGGCTGTATTCATTGAAACTAAATTTCATAGTTGCTTTAAAACCCTTCCGAGTTTACAAACAAATATTTTCATTAGGAGCGAATGTGGTGCGAGAAATACCACCACCCGGAGAGTGGAGCGGAGCCGTTTTAAATTCATTTGTGTCTGGCAAACCCTAATCGAAAATGTAGGGACTTGTTTTAACTAAGGTTATATTAAGCCACGATATAATTTTTTTTTTTGCTGAAGGGAGAGGCGAAAAGGTGAAAAGTAAAATAATAAAAGAATAAATTAAACGATCAAATTCCGAACGCTTTGTGCTGAACATTCGCGACTCCTTATCTCGGGACAGGAAATAAATATGAAGATACAAAGCGCTTCCTTTATACAATTTGCAAATTTATAAATGTTTCCTTTTTTCTCTCTGCGTTATTAAGCCCCTTACTAGAGGCTCACAATAGCTAATATATCACAACACACTTAAAATGTATGCTGCCTATTGTCGGGGAGTAAAAATTACCGACTCTTTTTTTTTTCTTCTCCTTCTTTCCTTCCTGCACTAACTTACACCACCGTTCGTGACAAAATGTAAATTACGCCCTAATACGGACGCGTTTGCATGTTTAATTGAATAACGGAAGTTCTTTCTTCAACACCGTGCAGAAAGTTGATTTGCTTTCTTTCGTTTCGCCTTCCGTGCGAATTCCTTGCAGTAATGACCTGCAACCATCGAATTAAATATGATAAATAATTCATAAAATAATTACACGTCTTTCCCCCCGTCCCCGCCCCCAGCTGTGGAAATGGAAAATGCATGGAACGCACCTGCATATTTACATCTAAATTGAGTTCTAATTAAACTTAATATTATATTTCAGTATGCAGTAATTTATTTAATTATTGCAACGTGGTGGTGGTGGTGGTTTTATATCGCATCAAAATTTGTGTGGCTTACGCCTATCAAAGTCGGAACAATAGATCATAAATGACAAACGATAAAATTCGCATGAGAAAACTATAATACAATCCATGAACGTTTCTGAACTGCCATTAAAAAAAAGTATTGCCCTACAAAAGTAAACGACCTGAGTAACTCAAAACTATTCGATAACCATGTCAAGAAAATGTTAAGAGAAGGAATATTTACGTCGAAAGAAATAGGACGTAGTAAACCACTTCTTAATCATGGAAAAATTCAATTTAATTTGAAATAACTTAAGTTAGTTTTAACAAACATAATTAATAAACGAGTTATGCTCAATTAAGCACTGAAATATTTTACGGATATTTGGCTATATAAATCAGAGTTCATCGTAGACTTTTGAAGAAGGCACTCTACGCTAAACGAAGCTTTAATTTATGCGCTTCAAAGCCCGACAACTTCCAACTTTCGTTAATCAGGTGTTTATGACCCGCGATGCCTATGCGCAAATTAGTTCGTAATGCTTGTTTCATTCTTCTTAATTGTGCTTTTTGTTGTGAGCTTGGGATACTTCGAAGCCGAACCTTACGAACTAAGCGGTGTCATTGAGCTTCCCGTACGTGTGGGTAAACCGTCTTTGCAGTTCAGACAGAGCTGCATGCAGAGTCCCATATTCTAGAGACTGGTTTACTGCAGGATGTGAACTAATGTATTATAATGTTTCGTTCAACGACCTGAAAAGTACGCCTTTTCCAGAACGTAAGCGCCACGTGCCAATCTGGTGACTCAATGAAGTTGGGACACCTACACCGCCAGGTATATGGCTTTCTGATTTATTATCATTAACATTTTAATTTTTGACGACGTGTAGTCGCATTCAAATCAAACGATTTGTAAGGTGTGTACGTTTTGTAAACGAAATACGGGCCCGTTCTTCAGAATTCATTTTCATGTAATTTGT
This sequence comes from Prosopocoilus inquinatus, assembly GCA_036172665.1. Lineage (NCBI taxonomy): Eukaryota > Metazoa > Arthropoda > Insecta > Coleoptera > Lucanidae > Prosopocoilus > Prosopocoilus inquinatus. The sequence goes on along the minus strand of CM069871.1, from coordinate 5,454,787 downwards.
GAGTCTTGACTTCGATTTACATTTGCGTGCGAATTCCTTGCAGTAATGACCTAGAACCATCGCATTAAACATGATAAATAATTCATAAACTAATTACACGTCTTTCGCCAGCTGTGGCCACGGAAAATGCATTGAAACGTACATGCATATTTACATCTAAATTGAGTTCTAATTAAACTTATAATTTTACACTTCTCGTGTGAATTACGCGGCAATTTATTTAATTATTGCAACGTGGTGGTAGTTGTCGGCGTGTGCTGGAAGTTAAGTGTCATGGCGTTCAGCAAGTTCCAACTAAAAATTAATTTATTTGCGAATTGCTGCGTCGTACAAATCTGCATTAAAGCACGGAATTGTGTACATAAATTTAAATCACTAATCTCCAACGGCCCCCATGCCCTCTGATGAACAACACTTCATAACGAAATGAGATTCATTATACCGAATATACATGGGAGAGGCTCACGCCGAAAATAACAACAATGTACACCTCGAGAACTTAGGTGAGATGAGAATTGAGGACGGCCAAGGTACAAAAAAATCATAATTTAAACGCACATTAACGCAAGTTATTGTAGACAGAAAATCAAGCCTATCCTGTATGTTTTACATGAGATGAGATCCATGAGTGAATGCATTTTTTTTTCAAGTTGGTAGTCAAGAAAAGAGAACAGGTAATTATCAATCCGCCAACTTTATTTATATTATCTAATTTATTGTTAACAGTTTGCTAATCTGTTTCGAGTTTCATTTTTGACGACACGAAATCACAGTCAAAGTTAAATAATTAATCGTGTGTTTGTTGGCAACGTTTTGCAAACGAATTACGGGCCCCGTTATTCGATTTTTCGTTTTCATTTAACTTGTAAGTTTTGACCTCGGTTTATTTTTGATTATTTGAAATATTTACGTGACGATGAAGGTACTCCTGCATGATAGTCATGTGTGTGAATAAAAGCAAGTGCAGTAACTAGTTTTACGTTATTTGGCACTCAAGTCAAGCCAAGAATCTTAGTTACCACGTGATTAAATTGCTGACAGTTTTAAATTTAATAACTTTTTTAAACCCATAATTAAACCAATCTTTCTTTAAAACAAAATTCATTTGAATTACCGTACAAAATTAATTATTTCTACGAAGAAGATTGTTGAGAAATTAAGTTTTCTTAATCTACAATATAACTCAGCAATATTGCAGATAAACGCTTCTTGATTTGCAAATCCGAACTGCTTCAATTATTTCTTCGTAAAAGATCTAACTCTCTTCCTCAGCTCAGAAGACTCAGGAGAGTCTAAAAGTGATCGCTCACAATGCTAACAAAATGTTAGCAAAGAAAACCTTCAAATGAAACCGTACGTAATTTCTGCCCCGATATTGATTATTTCGTCGAGGAAGATTTCTGAGAGTCTCTTTCTTAGCACAGGAGACTCAGCAAAGCCTGACCAAATCGCTTACAACTCGGCGAAATTGTAAAGAAGCGCTTTTTGTTTTTCGAATCAGAACTGCTACAGCTGTTTCCTCGAAGTAAAAGATCTTACGTTTTTTATCAGCTCAGAAGACTCAGCAAAGTTTAAAAGTTCTGAGTTCTGACCTCGATTTATTTTTGATTATTTGACGTATTTACGTAACATTGAAAGTCTTGCATGTTTCTTTATTAATGACTATTGTAAGCTATTTGTGGGACTGGAAGTTAATTTCCTCCGGTGTAATTTTGCAACTTACAGGTAGATAGCATACTTTATGCTGTCCTTGATAAATGTAATTTAATTTGGGATAGAAAATTCGATTAGGACGTGATGCATTTTTTTTGTCTTACATCGATCATTACTTGAATGGAGTTGTTTACTTGGTCTAATGATATGATCGTCTGCGTTAATTAAATTCAATAAATTTATACACATTCCATATTCGTCGGTGCACAATTTAGAGGCCATTATTCAAAATTACGCCGAAATTAATCTACTAAATCAAATTGTGGTTAAATCCAATTCTGGTTTGTCACAGCAGTAAATCGGTCAATTGAAACACTCTAACAGATTATGATGTATATCCTTTCCAGGCCATTTTACCTCTAAAATAGATTACTCATTCGCATGCGAGAAAGGTACCAAATCCGGTGGATTCAATATGTCATCGAAGCTACTACCCTCGGATACCCGATATCGCTTGCACTCCCGGATAATCTGCTCAGAGAAGTAAGATTGCTTTTGAGATCTATTTAAATATTTGTCCGCCGCGCCAGGGCTGGCCTCCCTCCCCCCACCCCCCAACGTATGTTATAACATCTTGATTTTAAATGCCATTTTGTTGTGTAAATAAATTCGTCGGGCCCCACATAACATAATACTCGACTTTTCATTTCGAATATCTCGGATATAACAAAATAAACAGTAGATGAATTTAATACCAACTGGAACAATATAAAATAAACTGAGGAACCGACTCGGAGGAATTTAATTATTTTCTTCATCTAACTTCTAGAAATGATAAAATGATAAAATACTTAGCGTTGTCGTGCGTTGTGTACTATTATTATTAGCTCCGGCTTTTACAGCTAGCTAGCTCCAATTATTATCAATGCTCTGCATAGTTTGCCCTGTTATCATCTACTGCATTAATGCAATCAAAATAATGCGAGCTAAATGTTTACAGAATTTTCGCTAATTATACCAGAATCGAATATTTCATGTACACAGTGCTATTTACTGAAATTAATTAGATTTTACGTACATATGTATGTGTACAAGCTATTTCATTGGTGTACGTTTATTTTTTAATGAATATTACCGAATTAATTACGTTTTTCATGGAAACATTGTTCTCGACGTACTAAACCAATTACTTTTAAAGGTTGGCTAAAATTCACAAAAACCCCTGATGGACTCGACTTAAGTTATAACCTGATGCCATTCTTAAATGGTGTTGTGACCATTGCCTTAACGCTTATTTGAAAACAAGTACTTCTCTGTTACGGTGCCAAAAACTATGTCCAGAATCACCCTGTATATGAAGAATTTCGTTTCGCATTTATTTTAATAAATGCAAGGCATAAACGTCTGGCTTTGTATTCTCTTCGCCTTCATTTATTGCGCTGGAAATAACTTCTTATGTTGCAATATTCGTCGTAACGCAGAGGTGATTTTATGGCGCTAATAACTTCCCACGGTTTTCGATCTATTGTGTGCACAATTCATAGACGCTTTTTTATGCATCCCAGGAGCGCTCTTGCCGTAGATTTTTACGAGCTCGCTATTTTCTACGTCATAACGTAAAATTTTACATCAACAAACTCGATGATTTTGCAATTGCAAAATAACCTCCAAATAACAACCAAACTATTTCAAAACAGAATTTGATTGATATTATATGATTTAAAAAAAAATAAATAAAAAATACGGTTATATAATACCTTTCCAATTAATTGTTTTTTCCATTTTCATATCACATCATAACATAATAACTTAGGACTGTATTTATTTATACCTACAATAAGACATTTAATTTGCATGGTAATTTATGAAACACGCGACGAATATAACTCAAACATAATTTGCAGGTATAATTACATGCAACGTTAACATTTATCTTCCGAATTCGCGGGATGATGTATATTTTGAATTCCTCTGGACGTGTTCGTGACAGTTCGTGTATGCATTAGCCATTGACAATACATTACATTATTTCAAAGCACCATTGCGTACAGTATACCTAAAGCTAAAACCTTTTAATTGCGCGCCATTTGTTATTTGGGGCACGTGAATAACGCGTTTTGCAAAACGGCAGTAAATTTTAATACGTGAGTTTAAACTATTTTTATTTTTTCTTCTGTATTTCCATTTGGGTACAGTCGCGAGCATTCAATTTTGGTCATCATTGACAATTAAAACGTCAAACGTATGTTTTATCAAAAAAAAAGTGCAAGTTTCTGATTGTTCGAACTCCTTCTCCAGTGGTTTTGGGGCGAAGCCAAGAGTTGGCTTTATTAGCTTGAACGCGGGCTCTTTCTGCCAGTGTCGTTTACGATTTTTCTAGGGAACGTTGGTGCTTTGTACCTGGATCGATGCCCAGCGCCTCTACCAAAGATCTTACGGTACTTCTAGGTATCAGAGTCATAGATAGAACAAAGTACAATCAAAACATATTTATTACATACAATAAATTAATTTTTAACACTACCAATTGCTTGCCCGCAAAGTGCGTTCAGGTATTTAAAGCCATTGCGACGTGTAACTTTTCAGAGGGAGGGACACTTTTATGTTAATCTGATTCGTTAAGATCAGGGCTAATCGAATCTTTGCACACGGCATGAAATTCCGCGGGTCCTGCGGTTCCTCTGTTCAGGGTAATCTCGTATGACTTATTTTATTTTAGTTACAAGTATCGCTGCAATATTTTGACATAATCTGACTCAACAATTATATAAGACAAGCATAATGGTATACATATACATGAGTGTTTATAAAATTCACGCGCATATGACGTTTACGGGGAAAGGCAAGTTTTTGATTGTCCAAACTCCATCCTTAGTAGTTTTGGGGCGAAGCCAAGAGGTGGCTTTATTAACTTAAACACGGGCTCTTCTCGCCGGTATCATTTACGATTTCTCCAGGGAAAAACTATAAACAGCTGTCATAATGTCAAGCCATTACTGATGCAGCAATATAAGTGTTTGGGTCAATTTATTTTGCGCTACGTAACTTAATGACCAAGTCAGACGGGATTAATCAGAAATTGGGAAGAAGAAGAGGGAAGGAACAAAGAAGATATTCATCACTGAGAAGCACGCCGAGAATAATTTAAGGAAAAAAATTGTCAGTTTTAAGAATCCAATCGACTAACCAAAAACTTCATTTCTTTATAAATCAATCAACAAATTTTTGATTGTTCGAACTCCTTCCTTAGAGATTTTAGCGCGAAGCCAAACGGTGGCTTTATTAACTTAAACACGGGCTCTTTCCGCCAGTATCATTTACGATTTCTCCAGGGAAAACTATAAACAGCTGTCATAATATCAAGCCATTACTGATGCAGCAATCTAAGTGTTTGGGTCAATTTATTTCCGCAACGTAACTTAGTAGCCAAGACAGAAGTGATTAATCAGAAACTGGAAAGAAGAAGAGGGGTGGAACAAATAAGATATTCATCACTGAGAAGCACGCCAAGAATAATTTGAGGAAGAAATTGTCAGTTTTAAGGATCCAATCGACCAACCAAAAGCTTAATTTCTTTATAAATGATGGGTATCAACAGTTGTTTCCTTGTTTATTGACTTAACTTGTTAGATATTATAAACAATTAGTTCAATAAAAACCTTAATGGACTAACTTATTGGACTAGTGCATTGAACTATTAGGTCCGATTTCATAATCGAATTTTAGGAGACTTTAAAAATAAAGTCACAGTCACATATCCAAAAGATGCGGAAACGTAGTTATTTGTACATCAGAATGTAACTTTTATTTTAAAGTCTCCTAAAATTCGATTATGAAATCGGATCTTAATCCAATATCACTTTAATTTGAAGCTAATCGTTTAAATTTCTTTATAAGCAATGGGTATCAACAGTTGTTTTATTGTTTACTTTAATAAACCTTTAATCTTGGAATGTTTGAACGTAAACTGAAACCTCCTAGTCTTCTCTATTCAACCCTCCTTGGTTCTAGCGATTTCTTCACCACCGTCAGATGGATTCACATGACCAGCAATCATATCTTATCTTAGTAAGGACCAATACAGAAAGTTATTTCTTTGTTTAGGCATCGAATTTTCGTCCTCTCCGAAACATTAAGATAAGCGCTGTCTAACAACTCCTCCCCCTTCTCAAGTTTACGTCAGTTTAAATCGGATTGCGCAAGTTTTTGATTGATCGAATTCCTTCCTTAGTGGTTTTGGGACGAAGCCAAGCGTTGACTTTATTAACTAGAACGCGAGCTCTTTCGGTCAGTGTCGTTTACGATTTCTCCGCAAGGCAAGTTGGTGCTTTAATAAATATCCTGTTTCTGTCTCACTCAAGAGGACTTGTCTGTCACTCAAGAGGTTGATAGTGATTGACGAGTATTAAAGTGAAAGAAAATGGTAACCTTAATAAATATTTTAATGAAACAAGAACGAAACTCAACTAACAAGTTCAAACTTGCATTTCTTTATATTCCCACTTAGGTACAGCCGCGGGTATTAAATTTTGGTCGTCACTGACAATTTTAACTGTGTTTTATCAAAAAAGAAAGCTTCGACGATAAATGAAATATGGAAGGGATTATTGCCAGTATTCAAAATTAAAAATTAAGACGTCGGTTTCGTTCTTTTTAATAAAATACGAATCTATGACAGGCAACGATGACCCAAATTTATTATTTGCGATTGTACAATTCGGTATTTAATTCTGAAGTTTCGATTGTTACGAGACATTAGAAAACGAATATTAATTTCACGTCACAAAAGATTACAAGTGCAGTAATAATTTCGTGTATTTTAATAACGCAGAAATAAGCATCAGATAATTTCGCGCCAGTGAAATGCGTTCAAGGCCCAAAGCAGAATTGGTTCCTTTAAGAGATTAAATTACAAATTGCCTTCTCTGTAATTGTAATTTATTTTGTGTGTAGGTATAAAACAATTCTGATAGGGCTGCCCTCTCTCTCTCTCTCACACTGATCCTTCTTTATGCTAATTAGGTCCTAACAAAAAGCGTTAATTAAAGCGACTGGAAATTCAATTTCTTTTCTCGTCGTTATCATTTTTTGCGCGCGAACGTCACTTCTCGTCGCGGCGCTCCTAAAGGGGGTCCTACATATAAAAAACTGAATGCCAAGTACATTCCAAAGTTTGTATATACCGATTCGACCATATTAGGTAGGTACACCCGAGTGCTGACGAGGCAGTCTTACGCGTGAGATGCCGATTTAAATTCTGTGCCTACTTGAAGTGGTTTCATCTAACGTACGTAAGGCCCTCTTAAAAAAGGACGAGCAATTAAAAGAAGTTTTGTACCGGATAAAATTCGTCTCTTTTTGCAGCATGGGATGCATTGTGCTGTGAAGAAGTCGACGAAGGAGGAACTAGGAAGTGTAATAGGTTTAATAATAATTGTAAACTTTGAGTACGACGCAAACCGAACTCGTCGACAATTATTTACGAACTGCGTCAGTCGAAACCAATTTCTTGTCGTCCCAGCTAATTAAACACTTCGCGCACTTACTGGCGTCCTGAAATTTCTACGTCCTGATTATGCTAAACTTTGCTAGTTATGTAAACAGTCTAGTTTGGCGTATTAAAGGATTTCTATATAAACTTGACAAGAAAACAGTGTACTGCTTGAAGCGGAGTTGTATAACAATCTAGTGTTTATAGTATAATTAAGTGATAACAGTCATTGTAACTTCATCAACAAATTTATATCCATCCCAGTCCTTAAATTAGAAGAAATTTCAAAAAAAGAAAAAAGAGTATATCGAAAAGTATATTGTGAAAAGAAGCGAACAAAAGATGTTACAGAAAATACAAAAACTTAAAAATACTTTTTTGCCCATGATGGCATCAAGGTGAACCCCTTTGGTAGATGTGAATTGAAGCACATTATTTTAATTTGGCCCTCAGACACTCTTGTTCATGTATAATAAAAAATTTGTAAGTACAAGGCGATACTTTTTAAAAGGCATTCAATTTTCCGCCTGAATAGAGCAGTCTTAAATAATTGGCAGTAGAAAGGAAATTGCAAAAAGAAACGTACAAACCTAAATACTTTCTTTTATTTTCTTAATAAATAGTTCCCAATCAAAACCATTGTTCCGATCTAACGAAAATTTATTCCCCCCCTACTTAACACTGATTAAAAACGATCCCTTCTTCAGCTTTCAACCATAACGCTTCCATTATCTTGGGCAAACGCAATTACCATCAGTATACCACAAAAACTGCTGCTCCTTCGGTTTATACCCACAAATTACTGTAAACGCGATGTTATCACGTGAAACTTCCCTTCTTGGCGAGGGCAGTGTAAAAAACTGCCGTCCAATGCGAGCTGAAGTTGACATGACTGTTTTCAATTAAGCTACCTACTGACTTAATGCAGACTTAATTTTATGGCGCCATAAAATATAGGCGGCCGCTCTTTTTATTTCCGCCGTAAAGTATAGCTCACTATTTTATATAAAATGTCGAGGGGTTTTTTTTTTTTGTTTTTGTTCCTCCTTCCTGCAAACAGCAAGTTTGATGTATGTATTTAAGCGGGCGGGCGGGCAAATAAGAAAATGCAACTCCGATGAACGTTGTCTTCGGTAGGATTACGCATGAGTGCCTAAAAGGTGCAACTTGCTGCTGCTAAGTAGTAGTAGTAGCAGTGGAATAATTGATGGCAGAAGTTTAATGTCTTAATTATAAGGAGGAGGGAGCGTGTTCGCATGCTCCAACCTAGCGTATTGAACCGAACGAAACTTACATTCCGAATTAACAACCACTTCTCAAAATACTCCAAGAAATAATTCACAGGGTTCTGAGGTTATCTTTACATTACCCCTATTTAAAAGAATGTATCCCCGTATAAGAGCTGATAAAAAAAGAGTAGTTTATATATTACAGCTACTCTGACTTTGCCTTCCATGATAAATCGTTACGGTTTAAAAATCCCGTTGTTTAAATTCACCCTGTATACGGCAAGTTTGATTTATTATTTGCGTTTTATTTCGAACTGTACCGTGGAAATGAAGCAGTTTGTTCGTCTAAAGGCGAGACAGGGTCGTAATCTTGTTGGTGCCGTGCCAATTTAATTTTTTTCTATCGCTTCACAGCGATTTTGGAATTTCTCACCACGGTTGTTGTCCGTCCAATTTATAAAATTCACGCGCATACGATCTCTTTACGTGGATAGGCTTGACTTTATGTCGGTTTAAATCAGATTGTGCGAAAGTTTTTGATTGTTCGAATTCCTTCCTTAGAGATTTTAAGGCGAAGCCAAGCGGTGGCTTTATTAACTTAACCACGGGCTCTTGCCGCCAGTATCATTTACGATTTCTCCAGGGAAAACTATAAACAGCTGTCATAATATCAAGCCATTACTGATGCTGCAATCTAAGTGTTCGGGTCAATTTATTTCCGCAACGTAACTTAGTAACCAAGACAGACGTGATTAATCAGAAACTGGAAAGAAGAAGAGGGGTGGAACAAAGAGGACGTTCATCACTGAGAAGCACGCCGAGAATAATTTAAGGAAAAAATTGTCAGTTTTAAGCATCCAATCGACCAACCAAAAGCTTCATTTCTTTATAAATGATGGGTATCAACAGTTGTTTCCTTGTTTATTTTAGTAAACCTTTAATCTTGGAATGTTTGAACGTAAACTGAAAAACCCTAGTCTTCTATCTTCAACCCTGCTTGGTTCTAGTGATTTCTTTCTTGAACGTACACTAAAACCCCCTAGTCTTCTCTTTCCAACCCTCCTTGGTTCTAGAGTGATTTCTTCGCCACCGTCAGATGGATTCACAAGACTAGTAATCATATCTTGTCTTGGTAAGGACCAGTAGAGAAAGTTATTTCTTTGTTTAGGCATCGAATTTTCGCTTCCCCTCCGAAAGATAAGTGCTGTCTAACAACCCCTCGCCTCCCTTCGACTTTACATCAGTTTAAGTCGGACTGCGCAATTTTATAATTGTTCGAACTTCTTCCTTAGAGATTTTGGGACGAAGCGAAGCGTTGACTTTATTAACTCGAATGCAAGCTCTTGCGGCCAGTGTCATTTACGATTTCGCCTCAAGAGAAGTTGGTGCTTTAATTAATATCCCGATTCTGTCTGAACTTATCTCACTCAAGAAGCCGATAGTAATTGACGAGTGTTAAAATAAAAGAAAATGGTAACTTTAACAAATTATTAAAACAAAAACGAAACTCCGCTAACAAGAACAACACATTTTGCAAAATTGCTGTGGATTTTAATTCAAGAGTTTAAACTTGTATTTTTTTATATTATCACTTAGGTACAGCCGCGAGTAATACTTTTTGATCATCACTGAAAATTAAAACGCCATTGCTGTGTTTTATCCAAAAAAAAAAATATGTCGACAATGAATGAAATATTGAAGAAATTATTACAAACCTGCTATTTGCTATTCATTAAACTGCAATCTGACTTTACCTTGCGTAATACACTGTTACGGTTTAAAAATTCAGTCGTTTAGAATCACCGTGCGGTAATTTTAACTGTCTTAACTACGTTTTACGTAAACATCACGAGAGTCTGTAGGTTCGTAGTTTTTGGGCATTACATTATTTTCGTTTTATTTTGAAATATATAATGGAAATTATGCTGTTTGTTTATTTAAAGGCGATACAGTGTCGTAAATATTGTTGACACCGCGCGCCATGCCGATTTAATTTTTTTCTATCGGTTGAAAACGATAGTAGAATTTCTCGTCATTTTTTTTTGTGGTTCGTGGAACTTAAACAAATTTACACACATATGACCTTTATTATAATTTTATTATATTTTATTTATTATAATTTTAATTTAATTTAATTCGGATTGTGTAAATTTTTTGATAGTTCGAACTCCTTCCTTAGTGGTTTTGGGGCGAAGCCAAGAGTTGGCTTTATTAGCTTGAACGCGGGCTCTTTCAGCCAGTGTCGTTTACGATTTTTCGATGGAACGTTGGTGTTTTAATAAACATCGTGATTTTCTTCTGAACTTATCTCACTCAAGACGTTGGTAGTAATTGACGATCATTTAAAATAAAAGAAAGTGGTAACTTTAACGAATATATTAATAAAACAAAAGCAAAACTCAATTAACAAGAATAACACGTTTTCAAAAATAGCCGTAGATTTTAAGGCAGGAGTTTAAATTTGTAATTTTTTTACATTCTATCGTAGGTATAGGTGCGAGTATTAAATTTTGATCGTCACCGTAAATTAAAACGTCATTCTGTGTTTTATCAAAAAAATAAATAAATATATGAATTTAAAAAAAAAAACAAAAATCAATTAACAAGAAATTTTAACAATGGTAACAGTAAAAAAAAATACTCCTAATAAATTTAACAATGTTTTTGACGGAAAATACTAATCAACTCTAAACAATCAATCTCTAAATGTGAGAGGTATCAGGATCGCTGCCCGGCACCTCCACCAAAGATGTTACGGTACTTTTAGGAATCAGAAGCTTGGGTAGAGCGAAGTACAATAAAAACACATTTATTATAAACTTAAATGATTTTCGCATTTACGCTAAGGGAGGTTTTTATGTACGGGGATTTATCACTACCGACTGCTTGTCCGCAAGTTGCGTTCAAGACATTGTGACGTGTAAATTTTCAGAGGGAGGAACACCTTTATCTTAATCTGATTCGTTAAGATCAAGGCTAATCTAATCTTTGCGCACGACACGAAATTCCGCGGATTCTGCGGTTCCTCTATTCAGGGTCATCTCGTGTGACTTATTTAGACGCATGGGGCTCCTGGTGGATTCTTGGAGCATTTGATGTTGGACATCACCATCTGGCGGTTTGTGCAACAAACTTTCGATGGCCTCATATCGGGGATAACCGAGGTAAAGAGATCTTTTGCTTAATTTTAGTCATGTTAGGGCCGATCTTTCTACTTGCTAATAAACCTCCGACTAACGTTATTTAAAAAGTAAAGAAAATCAAACCTTCGAACTAACCGCAAACAATCACTAATCCCAAGAGGATCTGTTAGTTCAGAAGGTCTTATTTAAGGTCAATAAAATCAATCGTTTTAGAAGTTCTTAAAGCGCACTTCTTTTAGACCCTGTTAGACCCTTTGGATTGCGAAGGGAGAACTGAGGTAAAGAGGTTTTGTACTAAATTGACTCTCTTCAATCATTCAATCTCAAAGATCACTGAGGTCAAGAAGCTCTATCAGTTCTGTGGGTCTTAAAACTCCTCAAGTTCAAGATGATATGTAATTTTAGGCCACTTCATTTGTTAGTTTAGACGGTCTTAAAGATTTCTGAGATTAATATAATCACTTCTTTTAGACCCTGTTAGACCCTCTCAGTGACCTTGTGCGAAGAAAGAACCGAGACAAAGAAGTTTTGTACTAAATTGATTCACTTCCATCGTTCAGGCTCAAAGATTAATAAAGAAGCCAAGAGGTTCTGTTAGTTCTGTAGGTTTTAAAACTTCCTAAGGTCAATAGAATCTGTAGTTTTAGAAGGTCTTAAAGGCCACTTCTTTTCATTACAGCTTTAGTATTTGTGAAACAAGTATTCCGTGACCTTCTGCAAGGGATAATTGAGTTAAAGGAATCTTGTATCAAAACGAATCATTCTAGTCGATGATCAATTTAAAAAAATCTCCAAGACCAACAGGACCTGTAGGTCCACAAGGTCATAAAGATTTCCAATATCAAGTTCAAGAGATCTTAAAGATCGCTGAGATCACAAGGTTCAGATGGTCTTAAACTCCACTTTCTTTGCTTGATGCACATATTTATTTGGGTTTTATGAAGCAGGCTTTCGATGGCCTTGAAGTCTTGTACCAACTCGAACCATTTTAGTCGATCACATTAAAAAATCATCAAGGCGGAGAATAAAGATCACCAAGATCTACAAGATCTGTAAACCCAAAAGATTTTAGTCGATTAAGTTCAGAACGTCGCGTTGCGTCGCCAAGACCAAGAGAAGAGATCACAGGGTCTTAAAGATCACTAAGATCCGGAAGATCTGTGAGCTCAAAAGATTTTAGTCGATTAAGTCGAAAGGTCGCCAACACCAAGAGAAGGCCACCAGGTGTTAAAGATCACCAAAACCAATTGAGACTAATTAAGTTCGAAACGGCGCATCGCGTCGCCAAGACCAAGAGAAGAGATCACAAGGTCTTAAAGATCACTAAGAATCGGAAGATCTGTGAGCTTAAAAGATTTTAGTCGATTAAGTCGAAAGGTCGCCAACATCAAGAGAAAGCCACAAAGTTTTAAAGCTCACCAAAACCAAGTAAGAGGGATTAAGTTCAAAACGTCGCGTCGTGTCGCCAAGACCAAGAGAAGAGATGACAAGATCTTAAAGATCAGTAAGATTTTGATGATCTTTGGGCTCAAAAGAGTTTAGTCGATTAAGATGAAAGGTCGCCAACACCAAGAGAGGGTCACAAGATCACCAAAACCAAGTGATACTGTAAGCTCTGATGATTTTAGAGGTCACTTCCTTTCGCGTTTCGGACGTCACCGTTTTCGACTTCCTGGAGCAAATATTCGATGACCTTGAATCGAGGATAACCGAAAGGAAAAAATCTTAGGTTTATATTTTAATGTAAATATCTTATCAAGTTCAGCAGAAAATTCTAAAAGCGACTGGTGCTTGAAGCTGGTGTCGCAAGTCTCAATGGAGGCCTTTATTTCAAACCGGAATTTTCTTTTTGTGGTTTTTTTCCTGAAATATTTCGAACTTCTAATTTATATACTTACACTTCATTTCAAAAAAACAAAAAAAGAACTGTGGGAATGATGACCATTATTACTTTTTGCCTAACTTGTGAGTTGAGAATTGCGGAGTTTCATTTTGTCTTTGTGTTTGTCCAATCTTCTTTTCTGATTTTAAACGTTTACGCGTGACGTGATGAAATTTTATACTGTAGCGTCCGTCTGTTTGTAATAAAATCCTTCCATAGTTTTTTTTTTTAATAACGTTTCAAGTTTGCTCCAAGAATAATAATAATAATAATTACTTTGCAAAACTTCCTGTTCCTTTCGAATCCCTCCCTGATACTTTGCGATTCTAATTTCATGAATAGCAATGGCTTCGAATTTTCTTACGGCGTAAATAGTTATTACCCATCACAGTCTTCTCTTTCTAATTCCCATAGCCTGTAAAATTACATCGTAACTTGTACTAAAGGAAAGCTTCGTGCCTCGTCTGCCGATGCTTTACGACGGATGGGTGCACGTCGAGGTCGCTATTCTCATAAAAGCAAGTTAGTACGTTTGACTTTCATGCAATTTTTATACCTAATTACCTCTCCAGTACCAGTTTATTGTATCTAGAGGCAGTGAATTGGTCTACTGCACATTATAGTAGTCCCTTTGGGATAACATTTCTTTTTTTGTGTGCTAAAAATAAGTGGGCGCATTGTATTAATTAGTCTTCAATAATTTGTGATTTGGAATTAGGTACGCATTATTTAGTGTCCTTGATGCGCGATGATTCATATTCAGATAAATAAATGGACTTTCGTCATCCAAACCGAAAACACGGCCCACTTTTGCAGTTCGGAGCGCGATAAAGCGCTAAATAGTAAATCCTCGGCGCGCGGAGTTATATCGGGGGGGCTTCCCCGGATTAAAACAATACATTTGTAGTAATGAGTTGGCGGTTCAACTTCAGCTTTATCCCCTAATCTCTGCAGCGCGCTGGGGGCAGTTGCGTCGGTGCAGTAAAATACCTCTATCCAGCAGTCAATAATTACCTCTCATTTTCCAAAACCGCCCCCCAAATAATTACGTTAAACACTTTGATTTAAATTTATGTGGCTTCCTGTTACGGAGATGTTAAATTATTTATGGAATTGCAAATGACTTTATTGACGACGGATATCGACAGTGTTTAAGTCCCCATTATTTGTTGATATTCAATAATATTTTGAAACGTCGGTTTTTGGAACTAAACGGAATTAACGTTTTAAATGAGGAGATTCCGTGCTGACAAATGAAATTCAAGTTGGTGAAGTTAGTGCCCCGGCAAATCGTATTTCATTCGACACAATTAAAACGCCCGCTCATTAATTAGGTTTCAATGAGACCCTGACAGCTTCGATACCCGAATTTTTAGAAAATGCACTTCGTCACATCCTGTACGTATAATTTAAAAAGGCAAACTTGTAAATCAATGCATTCATTATTAAGTCATTGTCAGTAGAAATGAGTTAGTAAATCGGTGATTATTGGCCTCGGATGAAGAACCAAAGAACATTCATGCTAAAGTAAACTTCAATTGAATATGTTTAAGTGCGGTTTGATTATTTTATGCCAAGCGAGTGCCTCCTTCGATGTAATGTAAAGTACATGTAAAGTCTATACAATTAAATACGTAATTAATTATGTTTCCGGACTTAACTTTTCAGATATTATAAACAATTAGTTCAATTAAAAACATAATGGCCCAATTTATTGGACTACTGCACCGTGGAAATGAAGCAGTTTGTTCGTCTAAAGGCGAGACAGGGTCGTATTCTTGTTGATGCCATGCCAATTTAATTTTTTTCTATCGGTTCACAGCGATTTTGGAATTTCTCACCAGCGTAGTTGTCCGTCAAATTTATAAAATTCACACACATACGGTCTTTACGGGGATAGGCTTGACTTTATGTCGGTTTAAATCAAATTGTGCCAAAGTTTTTGATTGTTCGAACTCCTTCCTTAGTGGTTTTGGGGCGAAGCCAAGGCTTTATTCACTTGAACGCGGGCTCTTTCAGCCAGTATCATTTACGAATTCTGCACAAGACACGTGAATGCTATACCAAATATACCGATTCTGTCTGGTCTATCTAACTCCAGAGGCCGATAGTAATTAACGAGTATTAAAATAAAAGAAAATGGTTATATATTTATTAAAACAAAAACGAAATTCAGCTAACAAGAACAACACATTTTGCAAAATTGCTGTGGATTTTAATATAGGAGTTTAAACTTGTATCTTATTTATATTATCACTTAGGTACAGCCGCGAGTAATACTTTTTGATCATCACTGAAAATTAAAACGCCATTCCTGTGTTTTATCCAAAAAAAAATGTCGACAATGAATGAAATATTGAAGAAATTATTACAATAGGCTTGACTTTATGTCGTTTTAAACCAGATTGTGCCAAAATTTTTGATTGTTCGAACTCCTTCCTTAGAGATTTTAGGACAAAGCCAAGCGGTGGCTTTATTAACTTAAACACGGGCTCTTGCCGACAGTATCATTTACGATTTCTCCAGGGAAAACTCTAAACAGCTGTCATAATATCAAGCCATTACTGATGCAACAATCTAAGTGTTTGAGTCAATTTATTTCCGCAACGTAATTTAGTAACCAAGACAGAAGTGATTAATCAGAAACTGGAAAGAAGAAGAGGGGTGGAACAAAGAAGATATTCATCACTGAGAAGCACGCCAAGAATAATTTGAGGAAAAAATTGTCAGTTTTAAGGATCCAATCGACCAACCAAAAGCTTCATTTCTTCATAAATGATGGGTATCAACAGTTGGCTCCTTGTTTATTGACTTAACTTGTTAGATATTATAAACAATTAGTTCAATTAAAAACATAATGGACTAACTTATTGGACTAGTGTATTGAACTATTAGGCCCGATTTCATAATCGAATTTTAGGAGACTTTAAAAATAAAGTCACAGTCACATATCCAAAAGATGCGAAAACGTAGTTATTTATACATCAGAATGTAACTTTTATTTTAAGGTCTGCTAAAGTTTGATCATGAAATCGGGTCTTAATCTAATATCACTTTAATTTGAAGCTAATCGTTTAAATGTAAATTAGCGTTTTAATAAAATCCCGTAATTAAACAGAATTTACGTTTTCTTCGGAAAATTTCCACCAATTGCACAATATTAATCTTCTGGACGTGAGCTTGAAGGTGCGAGCTTACAGCTTCCTTTGTTTTCCATTTTCACAGTGCAGAAATACAGCAAAATTCCAAGAGAACTAAACAAAGGCGGTGCTATTCTTCAAGGCTGACCTTGCACGTGTTTTGTTTGGTGTTACTTAATACGGTCAAAAAGATTCACGGACAGCGTAGAGGGCGCTTTAAAAATTAAAGTAAAAATTGATGAATTTTGTTGTCAAAAAGCGATCGTAGGAGGTCGCTGTTTAAGCTATTCACAAAAATTAATAACACAAACTAATAAATTAAATTGTTTTCTGTAAATCTTTTTTTTGTGTCGTTAATAAAATATCATCAATTCAAAAATGTTTCCCTATATTTCAAAGCTCCGTGTTGTTCATCAGCATTTCATAAGGAGCAATAAATCTGTAAGGAAGGCCATCACCGTTTTGCAAACAATTTGAAACACTTTTCAAGCGGATTAGATTTTTACGGAATTAATCTTTCTCCGGAGCTCGCCCGTCAAAGCATTCCGAGCGAAGTCATAATAAAATCCGACTTTATAATTAAAATATCACTTTGTGATATTTACTTTGATGTATTGTGTCAGATGCATCCTTGTTCTTAGTGCCTTGGCTCCTCACAAGTCTACCTTTGTAAGAAGACATTCTTGCTTAGGTGGAAAATGTGAACTTGAAAATGTGATTTTTTTTTTAAATATAAGCGAGCGAAATTACTCTGAATTATTTTGCATGTTTGAAATTAAAATTAAAGTCTTCAATGTTTCGGGCTTGTATTTTTATTGGGAGTTGTTTGTACATGTCGCAAATAGGCGGCGGAGGGTAGATAATACGTGACATGGCATTTTATCAAACCACACCCTCGCTTCTATAAGCTTCGGAATATCAACCCCTTTATTATTTAGGGTAAGCTGCACACAATATTTTAAATAACATATATCATTTTGCTTAATTAAGGTGTGTTCTGGCTGCTACTTCCGCGTAAATATACTATTATAATTATTCTGCATTAACATACAAAGGGTTGGGATACGCCGCGCCGCCGTCAAAGTCTATAATTAATATTTCATCGGTAATTCGGCTTTGGAAGAGGAATGGCAATAATAAATTAACGCGGCGCTAATATACGCGGCATATGCTTAATCAAAACTAATATTCTACGTTTCTGTGACATCTCCCCCGGATTTCGGGGACTTGAGTAATAAAGATCAGGAGCGAATGCGAGACGTAGGTGCTTCCAAGACGAATGAACGTGCTTAACAGAAGGTAACCTCGTTTGTTTTCAGCGTGTACCGACGTTTTAGTAGAAAGAAAGAAAGCTCTCCGGAAAAATAAAGTAGAACACGAACTATTTCAGCTTGATTTACATTATTGATGTGAATAAATGCTCGACGAACAAACTAAGATTTCCTTTTGCAACAAAATAAAACAAGCCCATCCGAATCCATTTCCTCTAAGCTCACTATTACTAATTCTATTCACTTCCGGTTCGATGAGATCGAATCAGCCCTTTTAAATTCGTTACGTTCAGAAATCCTCATCTTTTTCTAAATTTCCGAGATGTACTGCGATATTTTCAAAGTACCTCCCTCCTTATTGTTCGTCAAAAATACAAATCTGATCTCTATCGATTTTTGTGCTGTCCACATCGGACAAAGCCATCGATATGAGGCTAAAGCCTCTCTTAAATGAGAGAACTCGAGACTACACTGTCGAAAAGAGCACGCGTTCAAGTTAATAAAGCCACCACTTGGCTTCGCCCAAAAACCGCCAAGGAAGGAGTTCAAACAATAAAAAACAAGCCGACTAAACGTAAGTTAATTAATTACCCTTTTAGCTTGTTTTTAAAAGTTTTTTCTTATTTGTTTCATATTTTCTGGGATAACCAACCCAGAAAATATGAAACAAATAAGAAAAAACTTTTAAAAACAAGCTAAAAGGGTAATTAATTAACTTACTTCACGTCTCGCAAATAAAATTATTTGCTTTATCAAATTAATTGATTAACTATAACCAACCCGATGTAATGTGACCTAAAATAGAGTCAACTCCTGCGAAGAACAGATGTGTGGGCATTTTATAACATCGTCGAATGTTCGACTGGCAAAGCTCGCAAGAAAGAACAATTCACTGGGAACCAAAAAAAAAAATGTGTTCCAGTAAAGAAAGCGCTCTCTAAAACTCACTAATTAAGTGTTACCATGGGTACGATGCCGACGCTTATTTTGGCAACTTAAATTTCAAGACGAATTGACATTACTCATAACCAATAACAATTATAAAAATTATTAGGAGTCAAGTCAAAATGTCAGTAATTTTTACACTGGGTTTGAACTTGAGGGAGCCACTTGCTTTTCATTTTTTCCAAAAACATTCTTTAATCCTCTTTGGCCCGGCCGTATATGACATATGAATTCAGCTGGGCGTGGGTCAGATATGTGCGTATACTTTATAACGTCGTCGAATAATAAAGCTCGCAAAAGAAGAACAATTTGCTTAGAACCAAAGCAAAAGAACAAACGCAGCGTCGGCATTTACGGTCCTGTCTCGACTTTAGATAAACATATCGTTAAATTCCCGCGAAATATTGTGAAATAAAATGCAGTTGTTATAACCAACTGCGAACCAAGCGCAAGGAGAAACCAAAATGGTGATGAAGAGCACGCGTTCAAGTTAATAAAGTCACCGGGTGACTTCGCTCCAATACCGCTAAGGAAGGAGCTCAAACAATAAACAATTGGCCGACTTAAACTGTAACCAACCCGATGTAATGTGACGTAAAGTTGCGTCAATCCCTGCAAAGGTCAGATATGTGTGTGTATTTTATAACAGCGTCAAATAACAAAGCTGGCAGAAAAGAATAATTCGCTCGGAACCAAAACAAAATATGACAGACGCAGTCCTAGCATTTACGGTCCTGTCTCGAATTTAGATAAACATATCTTTAAATTCCCACGAAATATTGTGAAATAAAATGCAGTTGCTATTACCAACTGCGAACCAAGCGCAAGGAGAAACCAAAACGGTGATTTCCCTAGACGAGAATTGCGACAAATGAAACTATTTTTTGGCTTAAATGGGCACGCGAAAAAAAACCGAGACGAAACGGCCACACGTGTTAAGGTTTTCATCGAAGTCAGCGTCTATTAAACACGCCGCCGCGTGAGGTATTAAAAAATAGATATGCCAAGGCTCGTACCACCGCGAAAATCGCCATATACAAGGCGACTCTAAACGAAAGGATTTTCAAACCGTAACAAATAAGTGTGAAGTAAAATAAAAACGTTGCGGCTACTCTACGACGTTGTATCTCAGTTGTGAAGCTCAGCGATAAATACTAGCCTAACAAAAAAGAAACAGGATTCCCAATTTCATTATTAGATCGAATATTAAAAGGTAACGTACAATTAACAAGACTCTTGAGGAGATCAAGTCTTCGCCCTAAAATGGTATTATATATGATGTATTGTACACACAAACTGAAAACAGAAGACATTTTTCAGTCGCCGAAAGAATATAGACAATGGTCGATAAATCGTGTGGACACACATCTGTAGAAACGAAATATTAAACGTCTAAATACACTGATGTATGCAGATTCGAATGAATCGAGAATTGTTAACGGAAAATAATTTCACTAGGATGGTTTATTTAAATCGAGGTTTTTTATTTTTTTTTTCTAACTCTAACAAATGAAAAACGCACGAGGTTATTATTCGCGCGGGAAAGAACTGTAATTTGAATAGTAATCGAATTCCGCGCAAACGAAAAAGTTTATTTGTGTACGTGCAGTACTGTTGGGATAATAGAATTGCTCGGTTTAAACAAATTCTTATTTGGACGATGGCCGTCATTCAAGATGTTAAAGAGAACAAATTTAAATATATTTTTTTTAAACTAACCTAAGCTTTTCACCTGGCGTACAAAATTGGTTATATTTTATTTAATTCACGCGAATTAAATCATTAATCAATTGATAAGCGATTTGAATAGAATGAGAAACCGATAAGAAGCTTATGGGTAACGGTCTGGAAAACAGGAAAGACAATGTATCGTTATGTCATTATAGCAACTGCATTTTATTTCACAATATTTCATGGGAATTTAACAGTATGTTTATCTGAAGTCGAGACAGGACCATAGATGCTGGCGCTGCGCCTTTCTTTTTTGCCTTCAATCCAAGCGAATTGTTCTTTCTGCGAGCGTTTTTAATCGACTATATAATTTAATTTATAATTTAAAGTCAGGCAAGGAAATGTTTTGAAATATTTTCGATTAATAAGATTGATACTAATTATCTTTAAAAAAAATATTTCCTTTGTTTCCCTTAAATTAAAATAGTTTAAACTCGAAAAATTTATCGAATTTTCCTTCCTGCAACATCACTATACCTAGTTCTTGGTCTAAAAAGTCGTTAAAGGTAAACGAGTCCGTCTCTTAATACTCATAATCCCCTTAATACCTCGCAGTGAAGCGTTGAATAAACTCTCGTATTAACATATTTATGTGTTCCAAGGGATTTCCCCCAACAAGTGTACAACAATTTTACGCGTTGCGCGTACAACCAAGGTGTGCGTGCGTTTACACTTAACAAAATTAAAAGTAGTAACCCTGTCGAGTCGATTATGATCAATAGAAAGGTGCAGTAGCCCATTTTTTTTTGTTTTTAATTAAATGCAGCGGCGTCAATTTTTACAAGCCCCTTAAGTGCGGTCGTAAAGTATTTCCATGCAAAGTGACAGCAACCGTATTTTTAAATTCATTTTTAATATTGATGCAGAGCACACTTTTGAAAAAGGTAGAAAACTATCACGTTTGATAGGCAGATCAATTTCCAGGAAGAAAATACGTCCTTCGCTTATGCGGAATTTCTTTTTCCGTTTTGTCCGTTCCGAATATACATATATATATATATATCGTATAGTCAGTATGCAATTTACAATAACAACGTTTGCAGTTCCGGGGCACCATAAATTGCCGGCATAACTCCTTTAACAACTTTACCTCTTGCAACGGAGCTTTCAGTTCGCCCAACTATACGACAACTGGTAAGTAAGTAAGTAACAGGCCGTGAACGCATCAAGACAGAAACTCGGATAGTAAATCGCGTGACAGACAATGTGTCTCTGGCTTCTTTGTAAATACCACAGGCAACAGTTCCTATTAATTAAATAACTTGTTGACGCCGCCGCCGACGTCGCTCGTAGCTTGCCAATTGGATTTATCGAAACAATGCCTCGACCAAAGTATATTAAGCTCAGTTTGTCGTAACTCGAATTAATTCCAAAATAACAGAGGAAAGCCTGAATATAAACGGTAATATCATTAATTGTGTAGATTTTCTTTTTACTTTTTGGTATCAGTTAAAAACGCGCATGAGCATGAGCAACACACAACTAACTGGCCTAAATGACGCTTCCCTGGAAAGGTAGGCAACTTAAATGACGTTGGGGCGTTGGTTAAATGAGCAAACCCACCCTGGAAACCGCGTTCGGTTTCATTCATAAACAAAAATATCTATGCATAAAAATAAAAAATTCTGAATTGAATATAAAAAGAAATATGAAAATTCCAACGTTCGTAAAAGCAGGAAGAGGTCGATATTACAAAATTCAAATTAAATTCCGTTTCCTCTGCGATTGAGTTCCTCCCCGGAAGTAAATATTACTCATAAAAGTGAAACAGAGAAAGTGGCATTTCGGCGAAGTTAAATATAATGCTGAGAAAGCAATTGGTGAAACCCCAAAGGAACGAGAGGAGCGCGCGAGCGGTATGAAATTCCTCCTTGCAAAAGGTTTTACGATCGGAAAATCTACGATCATTTACTGTAGCTACCAAATAAGCTCGTATTTCAAATATCATACGGTGAGGATTCAATTTTGGGGAGAGACAAACTGTTTGTATTGTTTGCTCGGTGAACTTTTAATATTTAGTATAGTGGGAGAAATGCGAGACGCGATTTCTACCAGACTGAACGCAAATAATGCAGAAACATTTTATAATGTACGTTTTCAGGTTGCTCATGTGTGCGCTGCTGAACAACGTAGAACCACACTGAAATCAACTTGCTGAAAATCTGCGGTATTTGGCACAAAAATTTCGTTTCGAAACTCACTACATTATGTTACGGCCGTTTTCCGAAAATTTATCTTCATTATAAATTTTTCAGTTTTTGTAAGTTGGCATCAGCGTGTTTAATTAGATTCTAACATCGCGTTGGTGTGTACGCTACACAAAGGTTGGCTTTGTGCACCTTTTCTCTTTCTCGCCCGAGCCGGTTGCGTAAGCATCGTCGCCTTAAGTGGTTTAAGTTTTACTTAGCAGCCTTACTGCAACCAGTTTCTTGCAAACCGACTGCTTTTCGGGAATCTCTTTCTCTTTTGTTGAGCGAGTATCTCCGACAAACCGTTTATACAATAAGTTTTCTTCATGTGTTACCATGGCAACTCTTAGTGCATGTCGTATTTTTTCGAGGCTTCCACCGATAATTTTTTTAACGCTAGTTTTATCGCTAGGGTGTGTCGTTAGCTTTCATTACTGACTTTTTTGACTCTTTGGGGAATGAATATTGGGGACGACTCTTCTGGTCTTGTCAACGGGTCATTGGGTACATTGAACTCTTGTTTTGGGATAAACTCTTAGTGTATGTCGTATTTGTTCCAGGCTCTCACCGATAATTTTTTTTACCGCTAGCGTGTATCGTTAGCTTTCAATACTCACTTTCGTTGAGGGATTTTATTGTCAACTTTCGTCGTCTCCCGGAGTTAAGTTCGTAATCAATTGACTTTGGCCACTTGTCACTTTCTAAGTATTGTCACTATTTATTTCTGTTTTGATTGCGATTTTTATTGTTGTTTTGATTGTGACGACAATAAACCGAAGCATATACTTGTACGACTGTTTCTCTTTGGGGGGGTGAGTATTGGGGATGACCCTTCTGGTCTTGTCAAGGGGTCATTGGGTATATTGAACTATTGGTTTGGGGTAAACTCTTAGTGTATGTCGTATTTGTTCCAGGCTTTCACCGTTAGTTTTTTTTTACCGCTAGTTTTATCGCTAGCGTGTATCGTTAGCTTTTAGTGCTGACTTTCATCGAGGGATTTTGTTGTCAACTTTCGTCGTCTCCCGGAGTTAAGTTCGTAATCAATTGACTTTGGCCACTTGTCACTCTCCATGTATTGTCACTATTTATTTCTGTTTTGATTGCGATTTTTATTGTTGTTTTGATTGTGACGACAATAAACCGAAGCAGATACTTGTACGACTGTTTCTCTTTGGGAGATGAGTATTGGGGACGACCGTTCTGATCTTGTCAAGGGGTCATTGAGTATATGGAACTCTTGGTTTGGGGTAAACTCTTAGTGTATGTCGTATTTGTTCCAGGCTTTAACCGATAGTTTTTTTTTTGCCTCTAGTTTTATCGCTAGCGTGTATCGTTTGCTTTCATTACTGACTTTCATCGAGGGATTTTGTTATCAACTATCGTCGTCTCCCGGAGTTAAGTTCGTAATCAATTGACTTTGGCCACTTGTCACTCTCCATGTATTGTCACTATTTATTTCTGTTTTGATTGCGATTTTTATTGCTATTTTGATTGTGACGACAATAAACCGAAGCATGTACTTGTACGACTGTCTCCCTTTGGGGAATGAATATTGGGGACGACCCTTCTGGTCTTGTCAAGGGGTCATTGGGTATATTGAACTCTTGGTTTGGGGTAAACTATTAGTGTATGTCGTATTTGTTCCAGGCTTTCACCGATAGTCTTTTTTTGCCTCTAGTTTTATCGCTAGCGTGTATCGTTAGCTTTCATTACTGACTTTCGTTGAGGGATTTTGTTGTCAACTATCGTCGTCTCCCGAATTCAAGTTCGTAATCAATTGACTTTGGCCATTTGTCACTCTCCATGTATTGTCACTATTTATTACTGTTTTGATTGCGATTTTTATTGTTCTTTTGATTGTGACGACAATAAACCGAAGCATATACTTGTACGACTGTTTCTCTTTGGGAGATGAGTATTGGGGACGACCGTTCTGATCTTGTCAAGGGGTCATTGAGTATATGGAACTCTTGGTTTGGGGTAAACTCTTAGTGTATGTCGTATTTGTTCCAGGCTTTAACCGATAGTTTTTTTTTTGCCTCTAGTTTTATCGCTAGCGTGTATCGTTTGCTTTCATTACTGACTTTCATCGAGGGATTTTGTTATCAACTATCGTCGTCTCCCGGAGTTAAGTTCGTAATCAATTGACTTTGGCCACTTGTCACTCTCCACGTATTGTCACTATTTATTTGTGTTTTGATTGCGATTTTTATAGTTATTTTGATTGTGACGACAATAAACCGAAGCACACACTTGTACGAGTGTTTCTCTTTGGGGGATGAGTATTGGGGACGACCCTTCTGATCTTGTGAATCGAAAACGATTTGCAACAAAATTTAAAAAAAAAAATGAGTAAAGTAATACGAAGTGGAACACCCTGAATACACACGCCACCGCCTATTTATTTTCTCGGTTTTAGTAAACTTCTTTGTGTTCTTCCAAAATAAACGCCACATGATACGGGCACATTTTGAATGAACGAAAACAAAACGCGAAAGATTTACGATTTGTTTAAGTGATACTATAAATTTTATTGGTGCGTAAAAAGAGTATTTACGGTATGGGAAAGGCTATCGCTGCCGAATTTCGAATCCGGGATGAAATCTTGTCTGTCGAAGCCAAGAGTTTAAAAGACAAGCGATCTTTCTCTCGAGCTAAATACATGTACGAGTTTTGGGGGCAGAAGACACACGAACCAGTGCATTCTATATTTTAATTACTTTCCGATTTCTTTTTTCTTGCTCGTTTGTAAACAGCAACATCAGATAGCATCCCGTAATTTCTGGCGGCTATCCGCAGTGTAATTATCATTCTAAGCAGCATGTAAGCAAGAAGTTGCTTTAGTGCCCGATCGATACATCCGAAGCTAATTACTTGCAAGATATGTTTACGGCCGTTTATATGAATATTATTAAAACGGTTGGTTTTATTTGTGTAATAATTCCACGTCCACGATGTTAATTGCGTGATAAATTTATTCGCCGAATTAAACGCCAGGAATGTTTAACGTTACACATTTTTTGAATAATGTGGCTGACAGGACAATGCTGCAGGAATAAATAATAATTGCGTGGGAACGTCACGTTGCAATTTGTTTTTGCAGTTGAAATTTTAGTTTCATATTTGAAAAAAGAAATTTACACGATTTTGTTTTAAAAAAAAAAGACAAGTGGATGAATTAGTAGAAAATAAAACTAAAGATTTGTTTTTAAAACGAGCTCCTTGTTCCACCAGCGCCAACTCAGAATCGACGAGAAAGGACGAGGAAACCTCCCCGAGGGCCCTCCCGAAAACCAAAACGTCCTACAGGACGGCCACTGTGCGAAAATGAGGCCAGGCCCTCTACAATCAAAACCACCGCCAGTCGCTGAGTATATCGCTAAACGACTAACTGGTTCCCTACACATTACGAGTTAATAAAGCAAAACCAGTCTTCTTCCCAAATGTATGAAGGAAGGGTTTGCACGAATCGAAAGCATCGTTACCTCGGCAAAAACCAACGAGTATCATCAACATGACATAAATAATAACCAATGGTATTAAAGGTCAAGAGTGAAACTAATTTAATCTGTTCGTCGAAATTTTTGGCTCCATTAAAACTTTGCAAGGAGTGCCGAAGCGTCGTGAATTTTACGCCGGATTATTTTAAAACGAATGCACAAAGGCGGCGTCTGTGTCAAAACACAAAGCGTGAGGTAGTTTGATGTTTCACGAATTTAAATATTCCAGCGGCAAAGGCCATGGTAAAAAAAGACTGCTTTTAAATGCAGTAAAATCCGACGAAATTGGTACGGCACGAAGCGCTTTCCCGCACACTAGAATTTCCTAATATTTTGTAATCGAGAACAAACACGAGTCAACTTTTAAATGCAATAGAATCCGACGAAGTAGACGCGGCATGAAGCGCTTTTCCACCCACGTGGTTCTCTAATGTTGTGCGATCGAGAACAAACGAGAGTCAAACTTAATGTACAGGTTGTTTCCTGAAAAGTGATTTTTCAAACCGTAACAGAATTCGTTGTCCAGTTTTTCTTTCAAAATTTGTTGTAACGTAAAGCGGCTCTTAGAGATCCTCACGTTTCCTCGTATAGTTTATTTTTCCCCCAAGTTTTGTCTCCGCTGCTACATGACATAATTTCATACTCGATAATATTTTTACTCTAAGGGTCGCATGTGGTAAACGCGCGGACAAGCATGTTCTTCTCGAGATAATTAACTGAATTCATAATTGGCTGGTTTGTGTTTCGTTTAAGTAATTACAGTTTGGGAATTAATTTGTCCTCAAATCGTCATTGCCGATTCTGCAGACGATTTTCGAAGCTAGTCAACCAACACTGTAAGACTTTGCATTTTTTTTTTGGCTATGTTGAAGTGTCGTTGTAGTTGACAATATGTACGCCGCGTGTCCCAGAAACCCGGTTACTTACTCTCGCGGATTTAATTTTAAGCGCAATGGTCATTAGGTGAGTTCCTGGGAGGTTAATCGAGTCTCTCGAATAGCTGGTAAAATTATTGATTGCATTATTTACGGTTAAATTTAAATTAACTAAATTGTTTGCTACTTTGTTGAATTTACGTGGCCCACTACCATGTTGCATATTAGCAAAAGAAAAGACGAGGCAATCCGTTCGCGTAGAGGTAAGAGTTTTGGATTGTTAAGGAAACCCGTTGGGCAATTTATCTCTGGCGCCCGTAAACAAGACTCGTCGAAGTTCGACCCACAACTCAATTCCCCACGCGAGCTAGGGAATTTCGCGTATAACTACGTACTCTCTTGCTACTCTCCATCCGTGTTGCAATTTCACTGGCTGAAGCTTCTAGGTAAGTGCAAATATTAAGTGTAGCATCGTATTCCAAAAGTATATCCCCAAGGCTTTAACCATAGCCCCCTCCCTCTTTACTTTTAGATATAAACTTCTAACTTTTCAGTCCATCAATGTATTTTATACTGTTTTTTTTTTCTCGAAATGCTTATTACTTCCATATTCCCACCAGCACTCTTTTTTTATACCGTGACTAATCGCGCATCGTGGATATCACGTTTCGACTTTAATTATCCGATATGGGGTTTATCGCGAGCACGCCACCCTCGCTCGTTTTTAACACAAGGACTATTTAACAGCATTTTTAATACGCGGTACGGCATTTCCGGCGATATAGATATCGCTTTTGTTACGGCTGTGCGCAATTACCCCCCCGCCTGATTCAATTCGCAGCCTGCATTTTTATGCAAATGGGCCATCGATCTTCTCGGCCGAAGCTGCTTCGCTGAGCAGCTTTAAGCACCGAATCTACAATACACCGATCCCGACGTAAACGCTATTTAAACTATTTTTAGTCGACCACTGAAGAATCACGTCGTAAAGCAAGACGATCCAACTCAAAAAAAAATAAAAATACAAGATGATAGTTATGCCTCATGCAGTTTTTAGTTAATCAAGAAGCATCTGAACTTGAATAAGTTGGGACCTCCCGCCCCCCCAAAGATTTATGATGATACCAAAAAATTTCCCAGGTAATAACTTATAGGGAAAGATCCTTGGCAACTGTGTAAGAAATGAAAATAAAGTAGGGCAAGAGTTATTCTATGCACTTGGCTAATGATAATTAACTACCAGCGCATAAATACGGTGTTTTATGTGCAACGGTTTATCATTGTGATTATTCCCAAAAGCAAGCGCGAAAAACTCATTTTGGCTCTACTTCAAATTCGCAATGCATTTACTTAGCATTCAAATTGCTTGAAATAAATTGCCGGGCTAATACCAGTCGCATTCTTTATAAATTATATTTTGTTGTTTTGTTTTATTTTTTTTTAAATTTTTTTGGTGCATGCAATTAGGTTTTATTGCTGCCAGTCTCGATGACCACCGATCTCTCTTACCTACCTACTTTGCAGGGCAAGGAAATCATCTCGGTATGCAAATAGAGAAGAAGGAGGTCCCGTGTGCAAACGTAGGCTGTTTTGCGGCATTCATAATGAAAGTGACAAGAAATCGATACGGGGGCTCCATCAAAAGAATTAATGCCTCCATGTTTCAACCGAGTATTAAATAAATCATTGGGCGTCGATCGATTCAAGCTTTAACAGAATGCAGAATT
Source organism: Prosopocoilus inquinatus (assembly GCA_036172665.1). Taxonomy (NCBI): domain Eukaryota; kingdom Metazoa; phylum Arthropoda; class Insecta; order Coleoptera; family Lucanidae; genus Prosopocoilus; species Prosopocoilus inquinatus. Next base: position 5,426,011 of record CM069871.1, on the reverse strand, counting down.
TCATTTCAGGTAATTAACCGTGCTTTCAACAATTACCGAGTCTCACGTGATCACTCACATTAGGCGACCAAACTCACACGCTCGTGATGGTAACGCATGCCTATGTTCACTTTGGTTATTTTTTTTTTAGTCCATGAAACATATTTACTTCAAAGAGCAAATAAAGCTCAGTTTGTTCTGTCTTAAAATACAGGGTGATTCAGAATAAGAGTCCGACCCGTTAACCACTGATAATCCTTGAAAAGTCAAGGCAAATAACTTAGACGTGTGGGGTCTAACTTTTGTAGTTTTTGAGGTAAAGTGAATTAAAAATTCATTCACATGTAAACTTGTCAGTGGCGACTGGAATAGTTGAATGCGTCGTAACAGCAATATACTTTCGAGAAAAAAAAACCCAAAACAACTGAAACCATAAAATGATTTGACTCTCTGAGAAAAGCTTGAACAATGCGAACAGTGAACATGATTTTTTTATGATGAAAGGAAGGATACAATAATCAATTTGTCAGTGGAATCGTTTTCGCGTCAACGTGCGTATCAATTCAACGAAATTTAGTGAAATTCGCGCATTTTAAAATTTATTGTCCTATAAAAAATTGAACGATGTGCTCTTAATGCCAACCGCGGCCCTTCAGGATTTTTTAATTAAACGTACGTATTACCAGTGCTTTACTTGTTTGCAATTGATTCATGTGCGAGATAATTAATCGAATTAAAGTAAGGCGAAGCAAAAGAAATTAAAACGATGCAAATCACCGCCCGGCGTACGTGATTCATTAGGCTGACATTCACCTTTGAACATTCTTGGGTTGTAGCACACTTACCACGCAGAGTTGTTCACGTACGTGATTCATTAGGCTGACAATCACCTTTGAGCATTCTTGGGTGGTAGCATATTTGCCTCACAGAGTTGCTCACGTACGTGATTCATTAGGCTGACATTCATCTTTGAACATTCTTGGATGCTGGCACACTTGGCATGCAGAGTTGCTCACGTACGTGATTCATTAGGCTGAAATTCACCTTTGAACACTCTTGGGTGGTAGAATATGTGGCACGCAGAGTTGCTCACGTACGTGATTCATTAGGCTGACATTCACTTTTGAACACTCTTGGGTGGTAGAATATTTGGCACGCAGAATTGCTCACGTACGTGATTCATTAGGCTGACATTCACCTTTGAACACTCTTGGGTGGTGGTATACTTGGCGCGCAGAGTTAGTCGTGCAAAGAAGAAAAATCTTGTGCTTAGTACGCGAGTCAAAACGTGCATCCAGAAGTAATTGCATTTTTAATAAATGAAATAATAATTTAAATTTGTCCAGATAAACCAGCCCTAAGACGCGTTGTATAATATATTAATATTCATTAATCATGTGACTAAGCGCGTAACAAGAAGGTCACATCGAATAACTGTTACAAAAACCGTAAGTTACATCATTTTACATTTACTTATTGACACAGTGTCATAGTTTCTAAAATATAAACATTTTTTGTTAAAAAAAAACACATTACGCATCGTATTCCAATAGTCATCGGTGCTATTCAAACGGTTTCCATTTGGGACACAAAAGACGTTGATTTTCGAAATGTCTTCGATAAATTTCTATCTTGCAATTTGGGATTGGGCATGACTTTAGTAAATACGCCCCTAACGGGTCGGACACTTATTATGAATCACCCTGTAAATACCTACGACCTAAATAACAAAACCTGAACTTTATTCTTGCTTCCGCTGCAACATTGGCTCTGGACAGTGGCGCAGAGTCTGCGACTTTATAGCAGCATAAACAAATCCGTAAAACCAATTTACTTTCATTTAAACCGGCGAATCGCTCAAAACGGAATCAGGTCGAGTCCCCGACAAAAGCAACGGAGCCGACCGCCTCCAAATTATGGATGGTCACAATAAACGAACCGAGTTTTATTGCGCGTTTAACGACCCACCCCCCTTACAGATCTTGCACGCTAATGAGAATTATTATTAACGAACCGATGCACCCCCTCGGAATTAGTGCAGTCTCACCCGCGGATGACTGCAGTCGCCCGCCCGTGGGGGGCCAGATCTCGTGGCGAAACCTCGAATATAGGTGAAATCAATGCAACAGCGAACGTCGCTCGGTGGTGGAAAGTTGTCAGTCTGTTTGAGTTGGAATTATTCCAAACGGGGTTTACTGCATACGCTGTTTTCTTTTGAAAACAACGCATTCGTTAATTATTTTAAGCTTTGCGCCGAAATGCTTGTGCACCGTTTTTTTTTCTTTGGTAAAACGTAATTCAAACGTATTTGCGACACAACATCACATTAGATAATGATTTATTTTAGTTAACGAGGGCGTAAACCGTTTTATAATCGGATCACTTCGTTTCGTTGCGTCGGCACCGACGCGACGCGACGAAAATACCACCGAAGTTTTTTTGAAATGTGGCTGCAGTTATAAAACCTTCATTACTTACATCATTACAAGCAGATACTTGTTTCAATTTATTTGTTTAAAATATGCTTTCGAAAGTAAAAAAAAAAAAAAATTGAGGCTAAGGAAATTTTGTAGAGTACGATCTCGGGTTCGTATTACGATTATAATCGCATATGTTAATTAACAACAACAGTCGAAAGCCGAAGCAAGTCATTCGAGAATTGAATTAAATTATTTCATGCGGAAACTGCGGTGTCCATAACTTGGTCACATGAATTTGATATTCCAAGTTAAACGCGATTACACGGAGGGCAAGTTAAGTTAATTGAAATCTGGAGGAGTATTAGTTTAACAAACATCGCTTCGATGATTTAATGAAATTAACTTCGGAATTTGTTTTGGGGGGCTCGTTTCGAGAAAAGTTTGTTTTTCGAATTGAACAGAAATATTTACAGTTAACAGTGGCTGACCTTTATGCAAGAACCTCCTTTAACTTGTCTGTTTGTTTTTTTTTTTTCGTTTAACTTTTTTAATACTGAAAGGAGAGCTTGGTTTGGCTTGGAAAAATGTCGCCGCTTCAATAATATTTCCGCTAGAATTTCGTCTAAAAGCCGAATTAAAATTCTCCGCGCGCAATTTATCTAGCCTACATAACGAGCATAAATACGAGTGCAGAGAATAATCAAGACAGAGAATTGAATTTAATTCCCTTGGATTTTTGGGATTTGCATGAAATTACTTATAATTACGTTATGTGAGCAGCGCCGTGCATATTTTCTCCGTTCCTGTAAAGCCCCGAACGTGCAAATTCTTTTAGAGGCACTGGATGATGAATACCTCTTATATTTCTTAATAAATATTCACTTTATATACCGCACTTACCCGCTGAAATCACTCTCCGCTGTAGTTTATAGACCCTCAAGGATTCATCTTCTAGATAAGCCTTGATTTAAAAAGATTCTTGCACCTACTCTGCACATAAACGTTATTAAATTATAAATGCGCATGTACAATACATACTTGTACATACAGAGAACGTCCAGTATCATGCATTATTCAAAAAAGAAAATAATAATAATAAAGCTTATAAGCAGGGAAAAGAATTCGGGCCATTTCTTCCGTTGACTGGTATGAAAATTTAGTACTCAGAGTGTATCGGCCTCGCTTGCTATAATTTTTGCGATGTGCCACTCCATAACAATTCATTCCATCGAAGCCGCGGAAAGGTGGCAGGAGTAAGTAGTACATTTGGTGTAAAAAGCGGCCGACACTAAGAGGCCTGAATTCTTTTCCCTGCTTATAAATAAAGACCTTTTTTTAATCCTGAACCGGACAGAATTGTTGTCATAATTCTGTCCGGTTCAAGATTAAAAAAAAAATTTCTTACAATTTTCATCGGACAAGAATCAACTTGTTTTAATAAAGCTTATGTTTGAGTGATTTCTTTCTCCTTGAAAAGGATTTATTTTTAATCATTTTAGTCGTGAAATATGTACAGGCGGTGGTAATCCCCGTTTAATTAAATAGCGATTTCACTCTTCGACTCGGCGAAGACTGAAATTAAATTTCCGACGTAAAGCCAACACCTGAGAAAGGTTCTTGCAGTTTAGACGTGTGCAACGTGCGGTATCGGTAATCGTGCCCCTGATACCGATTCGATAAAAGCCTAAAATGTCTCTTGGGGGAAGAAATCTCCTCCTTGAGCTCCGAGACGTCAGAATAATTACACGCCGGATAGTTTCCGTCTCAGCTCGTTTAAACTGAATTTTCCTTTAACAAAAAAAAAAAAAAAAAGAAAAATCGCTTAAAGCTGATTGATTAATCAAGCTCCGTTAATAAATAAGAGACAATTGTTTCCCTGTTTGGTGGGGTTGAGGAAAAAACCAACGCGGGGTTAAAACAACACCGGCCGCTGCAACAACAGTATTACAACTGTCCAATATGTTCCGCGAGCAATTTAGTTTTGGCACTCCCAAAGCTCATGAATCCATTCACGTTAATCCAATTAGTTGGAAAAATGTTGTTAAATTACACTGGAGGAACTTGTCATGCCGAGTTGTGAAGGACGTCGCCTAAACGATCGCTCTCATTTAAAGTTAGTTCTAACGAGATTTCATATTTCAGTTTGCAGCTTAAGTGACACTAGTTTGGATTTGCTTCGAAAAGGGGAAAATTGCGAGTTTTCTTGCAGTTGGATCGTTTCGAAGTAACCGTTTCCCAACGTACAAATCAAATCAATATCGTCACGTTAGATTTTTAAGGGAAAATTAACAATTGCTCCTGCATCTTGAAAATGTCAGCAAAGACTTCGCGCGGATTAGGTAATGAGGACGAGGAGTCTTTGCAACAACGCAGCATTATTGCGCAGTCGTTGTTTTTAATTCAAAACTATAACGGCACCCAGTTAAGCAAACATACATCGACAAACTTTTCTGCGTGCGTGGATTATGACGTAAACGAATTTGGCGAGACGAATTTCGGAAATCAATCGATAAAATAATTCACTTCTCAAGGGCCGTCGTCGCCGTATCCCATCAAAAGACGGACGTCGCTTCATTACTTTGCCATCCCTGGACTAAAAGATTTTACGCCGCCGCGTCCGTCATCGCGAACCTCGCCGCCGTCTTATCTCGCTAAAACAAATCAAGACATCGTCTAGCCTTAAAACATTCGAAGTCATAACTATGGCGAGGCGGATCCCCTCAAAGCGTTCATCCACAACTCAACAGCCACCCTGTCTGCGACGAGGACTAAAAGAAACCCCCAGACTGGTAAACCCCGAAATCCGAATTAGTGAGACTAAATTAATTCCGAACAATAAAGAGGTATGTTTCTATTGTTTCAAGCTCTACCTACGCCCCTCAAACCGCCGACGTCACTATACGTCCGTGGCGGAGGCTTTTGCGTGCATTGGTGGAGGCACCGCGACATTATAATTATATTATATTATAATTATAAAGTATCCTTAAGATTTGCTGTATCTTTGTAGCTTCATTTCATGAGTAACGCACGCAAATATGCCACACAAATATGCCGGAAATATTTACGCTATAATCAGTCAACTTGTTTACGTGGTTGGTGTTTGCCTAAGTAATGTCCGCGCCTCTCTCGGCCAAACGCTGAATGTCTGTTCCCCAGCAACGGTCGTGAAAATAACGAAGGCCTTCTACGCAGAATCGCTAATCGAGCGCAAGGCAATTCCAATCAAAAGATGCAACCAGGAAGCGAAGTTCACCGTACTTGTAATGGTTCCCAGAATATTCGGAAAATATACGGAACTCACCGTACTTGTAACGGTCCCCAGAATATTCGGAAGTACACCCCACAATAAAATGGTTCTATATTCGGTAGTTTAAACCGCGATGAAACTGTTCTTAGATTCTACGAATCGTTTTATTTAAGCTGTTGGCAAGGATGTTTACTAGATCTGCAGTGGATGATAAATAGTGATAGTATTAAAGTTTTCCTTTTTTAATAATTGATGTTGGGTGTGAATCTTGTAACACAACAACAACAACCGAGGAGCGAGACTCACCGCACTTGTAATGGTCCCCAGAATACTCGTGAAAGATGCGAAATTCACCGTACTTGTAATGGTCCCCAAAATATTCGGAAGTATACCCTGCAATGAAACGGTCCTACAAATCGTTTTATTTGAGCCGTTGGCAAGGATGTTTACTAGATCTGCAGTGGATGATAAATAGTGATAGTTTTAAAGTTTTCCTTTTTTAATAATTGTTGTTGGGTGCCAACAGTTGTTAGATTCTACGAATTGTTTTATGTAACCCGTTGGCAAGGAGGCTTACAAAACACCTCAGCAGACCCGTAGAGCTTCATCCTTTCCAATCAAGCTGCCTACAATAGTTGAATCTTGTAACACAACAACAACAACCGACGAGCGAGACTCACCGCACTTGTAATGGTCCCCAGAATACTCGTGAAAGATGCGAAATTCACCGTACTTGTAATGGTCCCCAAAATATTCGGAAGTATACCCTGCAATAAAACGGTCCTACAAATCGTTTTATTTGAGCCGTTGGCAAGGATGTTTACTAGATCTGCAGTGAATGATAAATAATGATCCTGTTAAAGTTTCCCTTTTTTAATCATTGATGTTGGGTGCCAACGGTTGTTAGATTCCACGAATTGTTTTATGTAACCTGTTGGCAAGGATGCTTACAAAACACCTCAGCAGACACGTAGTGCTTCCTTCTTTCCAGTCAAGCTGATTACAATAGTTCAATCTTAAATTAACACAACAACAACAACCCAGAAGCGAAACTCACCGCACTTGTAATGGTCCCCAGAATACTCGGAAAAGATATGAAATTCACCGTACTTGTAACGGTCCCCAGAATATTCGGAAGTATACCCTGCAATAAAACGGTCCTACAAATCGTTTTATTTGAGCCGTTGGCAAGGATGTTTACTAGATCTGCAGTGAATGATAAATAGTAACAGTGTTAAAGTTTTCCGTTTTTTTTTTTTTAATAATTGATGTTGGGCGCCAAATCCGCTGCTCACAAACTTACCGTGCTGCGTGTGTCAAGTGCGTTTATATGCACTGAAGTAGTAGTGTGTCTCTTCTAACTCTCTAACTCTTCCAGCAGCAACTGCGTTTATATGCACTAAACTAGCGTCCCCTGTAACGAATTGTTTGATATTGCAAGAGCGGCATGTGTCGGCACTTTAACCTTGCCGAACTCCAGATAAAACTGGATACAAGTCAGATGATTCGGATTCATATGTGACGCGGAAATAAGATCTTTCTGACATTGAGCTTTGATTATTTTTTTTTTTTTTAGTTTAAATCTCTGTACATATTTCAGTATATATCTTAGAATAGAAAGAGATAACGTCTACCAGTACCTCTTAACATTTAATCCCAGTAGCCCCAATCAATTATCACCACGTATTTAACTGTATTTTATGCATACATATAGAGAAAGGAGTGATCCAAAAATCTAAGTCGATACATTCAGAAACCACTCGATGGGTGCAGCAAAATGCTATGATGAGCATCCCTCTGAAGTTCCACAGTCATTATCCACATACGTTTGTATTGAGCGTTATGTAATTTAAACCCTCCCGATGAATACCTTTCATGAGATGTAATTATAACGTTACAACGTAATTCCAGAGCTACGTATTTAAACTGCTCACTATTTCCGGGAATTTCGCTTTGATACGTATAGCATCAACTGAAATAATTACACTCACGCGAATATCAAAAGCCAAATCGGCTGTATAAGTTCCGTAAATAGATAATGATCATATCCTACAAGTTACATTGTACATATAACTAGCGTTCCTGTTTCTTCTTGTTTGTTTTTTTTTTATTTTATTTTTTCTTCGAAATGGGCAAAATTTGCGCAAAATTTGAAATGCTCAGTCATGTGATTAATTAGTAGGGCGACTTCTCTGAAATTTACAATGCCACTTAGCCAAGTGAAAGACGTCACGTTCGGGTCGGCCATCCTCTATAAAGTGGTGAGCAACTAAGGTCGAGCTCCGAAGAGGGCATAAAAAATTTATCGTACACACCAAATAATGGCCTAACAAGTGGACTAAACTGCGGCCATAAACGAGGCCATTAACTAAAGGTAAATGCAATTTAACTTGAATCTTCCGTGAGTTACGTTCATTCGAAATAAATTGCGCAAGAACTTCTTCTGCGTTATAAATCCTTAAGCGCACCGAAATGAAAAAAATGATGCCTTCACATTTAATTAAATGGCGACGTTCATTGAAAACGTTTTCCTTCAACGGCTCCAATTTGTCATTTTGAATGTCGTCAATTGTTTTAAAACACAAGGAAAAGACAGTTCTTGAACAATCGAACAAATTTACAAGCATCTCGCCGCGTTTGTGGAGCGAGCATTCAATAAATTATTCATTTTTTACTGTGTAACATACCGTTTGAAGACTTCCATTTTAGGCAATGGCAACATGAAACATATGCGTGTATGCATGGTGGCCTATGGTACTGGCTAAAATAAAAGTATTCAATCGATATAACGAAGGCATTTTTTTTGTGAACCATAATAACATCGAAGCCTTTGCTACAAAATTAAATTTCGTTTGAGAACGGGTTAGAAAGCGTAACGACAATGTCCTAGCAGGATAATAACACAATCCGAACATTAACATAAACCCCCGTGTTAGTAAAGTAAGAAATTCAGTCTAACGGAATCATTAAATATTTTCTAGTTGAAGGAGCTCCACTGAGCCCAAGTCGATGGGCACGGCACAGTGTTCTTCCACCTTGGAGCTTACTTGAGCGCGCCAAAAGCTAATGGGACTGTACGGCGAGTTAAGAAAACGAGCGTTACAATTCAGTTGCTTTGTTTTCTCGTTCGAATGCGCTCTTTAAATTCCGGGACAAACCCTCGGACGCATAATAGAAAACGAAAATAGCGTTTCTGAATGAATTCGCGTCGGAGTTTCGGGGAAAATACACCCTTTTCAAGCACGCCCTCAAAATTATTACTCAACAATAACTTCAGTTTTAAGCTTTGTTCGTTCTTTACAAAATAAAAAAAAATACATTAATACGCTCGTGCCAAGTTGAAATCATAGAGTAGGCAACCAGTTATACCTGACGTGACGTACAATAATATTATATTTGGCCTTCATTTAATCTCGTAATCCATGTGATTAACTACGGATTACCAAACAAACCAATTACCTAACAGTTGGATAAAATTCCTATAAAGTCCTTGATCGACGCTACTGTAAAAAAAATAGTAACCACTGTATTTGTAAAGGTTGGGTTTGGGTTAAATGATAAAAGAAATTGTTACTTAAAAAGGCTTGTCGTATTCAAACGTATATCCTTATTGGGACTTAGATGAGAACGCGCTAGCGCCACTATTTGTAGGACAGCGAAACCTGTATCATACCATAAGTAGGGTTCCCCCAAATCGTAGGCGAGGTTAAACACAAGGCCCAAAAAAAGTCACATAGGCGAGAGTACTCACGCGTTGGCTTGCTTACACACTAATGGTATAACTATCAAACACTGGCTTGAGGCATTCGCAATAAAACATGGGGGGGTAAAAAAAGGAAAAAACTTCAACTATTACAGTATACAAATAAAACTTGACGTTACGACAAATCAAGCGAGGTATGACTAGTTAAGAGAGTAAACGCCAAAAGATTAACGAAATTTCAAAGTAAAATCCGAAATTTTTACCCCCAAATACCCACGTATGTCCAAATTCACTTCACAACAATGACACTCACCGGGAATGGACGACGATAACAAGAGATAATGAAATAGGCGAAAGAATAAAAAAAAAAGATCCTCACGAGATGGAGAGGTGAGGTGAGTGGTCGTCGTAAATAAGTGTCCTTAGTGGTCGCCGGCCCTAACGAATCAACGTCAGTTGCACACGTTAATGAAGCCTGGATCGAGCCACGCCCATGAGCGCCTTAAAATCGAGGAATAGGTCCGTTATGGCTTGCAAAAAGAGTAGAAAAATAATAAAAAATGAAGGTACCGAGAACCGTTACCACACAGGAACTGTCGAACGAAAAAGGCAAAACAATGAAGGTAACTTACCCCGCCAGGTAAATGGTCGAAGAAAAAGAGAAGTAGTAGCAGGCGCTTAGGCAGCGGGAGATGCTTAAAAAAATCCGAAAACGGTCCCTTTCACAGGGAAATCCTGTGCGTAGGTGTAACTAATCCGAAAACCTCATCGGTTAGCACAATTCATAACGACCAGGATAACAAGATCAAAATACCAAGAATATCTGCGGCACTTAACGTGAAAAGAATGAATTTTCTTCTCGCCGCCGCGCGCAACTACTCGAGCAACAGGACAATGAAAAGGGTGGCCTAGTCAGGTGTAACACCAACGCTGAACATGGAACGTAGCAAGTGAGAAAAAGCTCTTATTTTATCTTCTGGTTTTATTTAAATGACTATGTTCATCCCTTTACTTCTCATTCTTTTTCTCAAAGATTTAATCAACCATTAACGATCCAAATAATAATTCCCTTGTTTGAAAGTTTCTGGTTTGGTTTTAGAATTTAGACAGGAATCGCCTTTTTGGCCGTTTCTTAATGAATTGACATTTTGACCCTTGCTCGCCTTATATTTTATTTTTAACAAATAAATAACCTATACATCTACTTAGATAATAAAATCAGAAGTCTTTTTACGAATTATGGATTAAAAGAAATTAAACAAGTAACGATTCAGAAATTTGATATTACGCAACCCACGAGTAGAGGATGATACACGATTGGCACATCGGCGTGAGTACTCTGGCGTGGCTTACAATTTCTTAACAAGTAAGAAAAATTAAGGCGTGAAGCACGCAGGACCAAAATTTACTTGTAATTAAAAAAAAGAGAAAAATATGCAGAAAACTTCAATACGACGGCAATTCGTTCACAGACTTTGGGGCAATTAGACTGTCAGCTACAAGAAAAACAAAACTAGTGAAATTGGATATATTATATACAAAAACCAAAGAAACCCCCGACTACGTTACAACGATTTGATAACCAAAAAAGAAAGTTAAATTATCCCGCCGAATTCGTGGGTGAAGAAAATAAGTAAGGAAGTTCAGTCCGACTCTGACCCTGCGAATGGCTCGAGGCATGCCCACGTAACCAGTACACTCCGCGACAAACCCCAAAAATATTACACTCCGTGGAGTGATGTCACGCAATACGTTGCCGAGAAAGATAAAAAGATGGAAAATCTTACGCTTCCTCTCAGGGGTTCGACGTCGAAACGGGAGTCCGGGAATTGTCGGGGTTGTCACAGCTTTCCGCGAACGAAAGCGGTTTCTCAACGTTCCACACGAAGCCGTCATGACGCCGGACGTCGAGATCGGAACTACGCTTCCGATATTAAGTAAGGCGATAACTAGATCTGCTCGAACTCAACGTAAAAATCTGCCCGGGACTACTTACTAGATTGGTAGGAGAAAATCTGGAAATATACAACTGCAAGCGATAAATGCCCGTGGAAATTAAGTAAGTAACAAAATGGAGAATCAACATGGCGCTTACCTTGCCGTAAACAAGCAAGCCGGAAAATATTGTGGCACTACTCACAGAGCCGAAAGACGGTCCCTACAACACGGGGACAGCAATAGCGGTACGACTTATGATCCGTTCAACAACGGCTGGCTTAATTCTTTCTTAAGAAAACTCCACAAGGCACCAACAGTGCGCAACGCGATGAGAGAAGTGAGTGACACTAACTCATGCAATGGTCGAAAGTCGAAAGGGATTCGACGCCGCCGATAAACAATCAAATGTTGAGGCGCGGCGCTGTAGGAAATTTACCGCGACGTGCTCGACGCGCATGTAAGAAGAGTAGCCTACCCGACCGTATCGACGAAATCAAAAATTCGACTGTAACAAGATCACGAAAATTCGTGACACGAAATTGTTTGCGATGCGATAGATGTTTGCCTATTCAAAAATCTTCAGGAGTTACATTTTAAAACGCCCGTCGAAAATAATCTTATATGAAATTGAAATTCCCTAAGTCGCTGACTTGATTTAATTTGCGAAGAATATGTGAAATGGGACGTTCCAAAAAGGCAGCTCGCTTTAAACTAACGTAATGTAAAACAAGCGGCAATAACACGAGACTAGCTCACAGTGATAAATTTGAATAAGTAATGAACGAATAAATTAAACGTCTAACTGGTTCTTTGTGACGTGAAATTTCGGGTTTGTTGACGAGCCGGGGGGAAACTTTGGCAATATAACGACGAATCCTTTTGATTAGCGATAGCCCCCCCTTTTATAGTATAAATACCGTGAGCAATAATGAATTGATTCGAGCCTTCCTCCTCCTCCTGCTTGCTCGCCCGCTTCTTCCCTAAATATAAAACAATTTCCTTTTCTCTCTCTCCCGCTCTGCCTTATCGTTTCATTTTGTTGAATATCACTGATATCAATCGTACGGTTACCTTTAACACAGTCTGGCTTATCTTACAAGCCCGCCTGTCGTAACCAATCATTCGAGAAATCCCAACGTATTTTATTTTTTATGTGTTACACTCCGTTAGAGTTTCCCCAATCTTTCCTTTGGTGTATTTTTTTTTTTACGTAATTGCGTCGTGCTTCTCGCTTTTCCTTTTTGTATTTCCTTTGTTTCTTTCTTCATTAAGGCGAACTATGTAGGTACTTGGGAAACAAAGTAAATTTAATTTATTTACAATCTGAATTTTTAAATGTTGGAAAGAAGAGCAGAGATTTTTCGTTTTGGGAAATAAATCTCTGGAAGGTCGCACTGGATCTATCTATCTGTATATATATATATAGGTCGTTTCCGCAACTCGACAGAAATGAGACGGTATGGACTCTGGTCTTAATTGCATCCCGAAGATTGGAAAAGATTTTCCGGTTTATGAGCCCTTTAGCCCTCGAGATGAGGAGAAGTTCAACCAATCCGTTTAAGTCCGACTCATACACGATAATATCGGGACAAAGCCGCGGCGGACAAAGTGCAAAGCAGAAATGAATACCTGGGTATATTTCGTCCTCCTGGACGTTAACAAACGCTAATTAAGCAAAGTGTTCACGGTCATAACATAAATTCGAATGAAATATTTTTCGGGGGAGCTTCCCCGGAAAGTCGGGAGGCGAAGTGCCATTTTACTGCTGGGCTGGCTCCGGCTAACGCGTTTGATATTTTATAATAAATTGTGCCCGTGTATTCGGAAGTGTATTTACACGGATCGTTGCACATTTTTAATTGCTTTAGTGCCAACCCCTCTCTCCCCCCCGCCTCTATTCCCCATTCAATGTGACAGATCATAATTTGAAGCGCGTACTAACTGCGGATAAATCGAGCTTTTTGAAAAAAAAAAAATTTTTTTTTTGGGGGGCAAACCACTGATGAATGGTCAGGTGCGTAAAGTCATTAATCACCTGACACATTCAAATGAAGTGCAAATAAACTCACAATCAATAAAATTTCGGGGGTGCTGAAAACTTTGGCTTTCGCAGTACTACTTATCTCGTTTATAAATTTTTATTAGAAAGAAAACGAATTCATTAAAAAGCGCAGTTTAGAAAGAAATTTCGAAATATAAAAGAATACAACGCCAACTAAATCAAAAACTGAAAAAAGTCGTTGCAAAACAAAAGAATAACTGCGAGTTATTTTAGCTGCTAGAAAGTCGCTGAATTAATTTAAAATAAAAAAGTCTCACAACATAATTTTATGTCCTAACATCCAAGCTGCCACTTGGATGGAGATCCTGATATTCGATGAGGAGTACATCCTACGGGTTTACTAGCCAAAGATTCCACGAGATGTTTATTTGTTGACTGAAGCATTTTAATTTTTAATTAGATTAATGACTGGAGGCACCAATCATTCATCTCTTGACACATTCAAGTGAAGCAAGTCTCAACATCCACTCTGTCACTTGGATGGAAATCCTAATATTTGGTGAGGAGTACATCCTACGGTTTGACTAACCAAAGATTCCATGAGATATTTATTTATTGACTGAAACATTTTAATTTTTAATTAGATTAATGATTGGAGGCATCAGTCATTAATCTCCTGACACATTCAAATGAAGCAAGTCCAAGCTGTCACTTGGATGGAAATCCTAATATTTGGTGAGGAGTACATCCTACGGCTTTACTAGCCAAACATTCCATGAGATATTTATTTGTTGAGTGAAACATTTTAAGTTTTAATTAGATTAATGACAGGAGGCACCAATCATTAATCTCTTGACACATTCAAGTGAAGTAAGTCTCAACATCCACTCTGTCACTTGGATGGAAATCCTGATATTTAGTGAGGAGTACATCCTATGGCTTTACTAGCCAAAGATTCCATGAGATATTTATTTGTTGACTGAAACATTTTAATTTTTAATTAGATTAATGATTGGAGGCACCAGTCATTAATCTCCTGACACATTCAAATGAAGCAAGTCTCAACATCCACTCTGTCACTTGGATGGAAATCCTGATATTTAGTGAGGAGTACATCCTATGGCTTTACTAGCCAAAGATTCCATGAGATGTTTATTTGTTGACTGAAACATTTTAATTTTTAATTAGATTAATGATTGGAGGCACCAGTCATTAATCTCCTGACACATTCAAATGAAGCAAGTCTCAACATCCACTCTGTCACTTGGATGGAAATCCTGATATTTAGTGAGGAGTACATCCTATGGCTTTACTAGCCAAAGATTCCATGAGATATTTATTTGTTGACTGAAACATTTTAATTTTTAATTAGATTAATGATTGGAGGCACCAGTCATTAATCTCCTGACACATTCAAATGAAGCAAGTCTCAACATCCACTCTGTCACTTGGATGGAAATCCTGATATTTAGTGAGGAGTACATCCTATGGCTTTACTAGCCAAAGATTCCATGAGATATTTATTTGTTGACTGAAACATTTTAATTTTTAATTAGATTAATGATTGGAGGCACCAGTCATTAATCTCCTGACACATTCAAATGAAGCAAGTCTCAACATCCACTCTGTCACTTGGATGGAAATCCTGATATTTAGTGAGGAGTACATCCTATGGCTTTACTAGCCAAAGATTCCATGAGATGTTTATTTGTTGACTGAAACATTTTAATTTTTAATTAGATTAATGACTGGAGGCGCCAATCTTTAATCTCCTGACACATTCAAATGAAGCAAGCCTCAACATCCAAGTTGTCACTTGGATGGAAATCCTGATATTTGGTGAGGAGTACATCCTATGGCTTTACTAACCAAAGATTCCATGAGATATTTATTTGTTGACTAAAATATTTTAATTTTTAATTAGATTAATGATTGGAGGCATCAAACATTAATCTCCTGACACATTCAAATGAAGCAAGTCTCAACATCCAAGCTGTCACTTGGATGGAAATCCTTATATTTGGTGAGGAGTACATCCTGCGGTTTTACTAGCCATAGACTCCATGAGATGTTTATTTATTGACTGAAACATTTTAATTTTTAATTAGATTAATGACTGGAGGCGCCAATCTTTAATCTCCTGACACATTCAAATGAAGCAAGTCTCAACATCCAAAGCTGTCACTTGGATGGAAATCCCGATATTCGATGAGGAGTACATCCTACGAGTTTACTAGCCAAAGATTCCACGAGATGTTTATTTGTTGACTGAAGCATTGTAATTTTTAATTAGATTAATGACTGGAGGCACCAATCATTCATCTCTTGACACATTCAAGTGAAGCAAGTCTCAACATCCACTCTGTCACTTGGATGGAAATCCTGATATTTAGTGAGGAGTACATCCTATGGCTTTACTAGCCAAAGATTCCATGAGATATTTATTTATTGACTGAAACATTTTAATTTTTAATTAGATTAATGATTGGAGGCATCAGTCATTAATCTCCTGACACATTCAAATGAAGCAAGTCTCAACATCCACTCTGTCACTTGGATGGAAATCCTAATATTTGGTGAGGAGTACATCCTACGGCTTTACTAGCCAAACATTCCATGAGATATTTATTTGTTGAGTGAAACATTTTAATTTTTAATTAGATTAATGACTGGAGGCACCAATCATTCATCTCTTGACACATTCAAGTGAAGCAAGTCTCAACATCCACTCTGTCACTTGGATGGAAATCCTGATATTTAGTGAGGAGTACATCCTATGGCTTTACTAGCCATAGATTCCATGAGATATTTATTTGTTGACTAAAATATTTTAATTTTTAATTAGATTAATGATTGGAGGCATCAAACATTAATCTCCTGACACATTCAAATGAAGCAAGTCTCAACATCCAAGCTGTCACTTGGATGGAAATCCTTATATTTGGTGAGGAGTACATCCTGCGGTTTTACTAGCCATAGACTCCATGAGATGTTTATTTATTGACTGAAACATTTTAATTTTTAATTAGATTAATGACTGGAGGCGCCAATCTTTAATCTCCTGACACATTCAAATGAAGCAAGCCTCAACATCCAAGTTGTCACTTGGATGGAAATCCTGATATTTGGTGAGGAGTACATCCTATGGCTTTACTAGCCAAAGATTCCACGAGATATTTATTTGTTGACTGGAACATTTTAATTTTTAAGTAGATTAATGATTGGAGGCACCAAACATTAATCTCCTGACACATTCAAATGAAGCACAAATAAAATATTTCGAGGGTGCCAGAAACTTACGACTTCCCCAATAAGTATCCTTTTTGTTGGACCGTCCGCGACCCAATAAAACCGTTTTTACTGCTTATGAGTTCTGCAAAAGCAATTACAACTTGTTAGCGACGTCGGTCGTCGTATAAAGAACGAAGAGGATCAATCATCCCTGCCGATTAATTATCGTATCGGATATCACAACTATCCGTCTCTTTTTCTAAGCGAGCAAGCAGACGACGCGACGTTGTGCTGCTATTCGTTTTACTTGCTAGTACTACGTCTTCAATATTTTTACTATTTTGAATGAATGAAAAAGGGGGAATTCTGGGTTGTCGTGACGGAAACTAATAGGGGTAATTCTTACAGAAAGTTAGAGAAAGAAATTGAAGTCTTAGTCTTTAATCCAATCAACTTTTCGCCGGTAATAAATAATATTGCTCTGTAAGTTTGCCCGATTGTTTGATTTTAGAATGGAATGGATTCCGTGTGAACTTCTAATTCTACTAATTACACCTCTGTAATCTATTTATGAGCGACTTTGCTGTTTTCTCTTCTTATAATATTTCTTCTTGTCTTGCCAAATTAATTAATTTGAAAAATGTGGAATTTAAACAAAGCGTGGCAGATGATTTTTATTGAAGAAACAAGAGGTGGTAGAGAATACAATTTATTTTCAAAGGCGAGACGAGGCGCTCATCTCGCTTTCTAATTTTTTTATTAAAGCTGAAAAGACGCTTTCTTTGAAGAAAAATGACAGTTTTGATTAATTTTTGAAGTGTTCCGATTGAAAAGAATATGTCACCAATCAAATTAAAACTTGAAAAAAATCACGAGACGAAACAAGAAGAAAATTTTGAGTAATTTTTAGCTAGAAAGTCACTGGATTAAAATTTAAACTTGCAATATTACTTTTATGTTTCGCTTTGTGTGGAGATGTTGATATTTGGTGAAGAGAATAGCCTACGGTTTTACCAGCCAAAGATTCCATGAAGTGTTTATTATTGAACAGCAACATTTCACTTTTTGAACTAGTTCGTTTCTTTTCTAGAACGCGCTGCTTGCTTACCTTTTCAGTTTCCAGAAGCTTCCTTGTCGATAAAACCGATGAGAATTACACAATTCTGATGCTCAAGCGTATTCAAACATCTGTTTCAGCTAACACACTTGGATGGAGATGCTGATATTTGGTGAAGAGAATAGCTTATGGTTTTACCAGCCAAGGATATTGGAAAAAAGAAGAAATCATTTACAATCAGCATGAAAAATGTAAGTAAACCACGAAAGAGAACCAATAAGAACAATAACCAGCGAAAATAAATTAAAATTTACTTAATTCATTCATTTTTTTCTAAAATGCTTTTGTAAACGTGCAGTCGGGGCGGTGGAAAGAGGGTGACAAATTAAAAGAAGAAGGAAAATATTTTTCCGTGCTTTAATAATAACTAGGAACACCCTTCACCCCCTTTTCGTGTCTAATTCTTTTTAAAAGTCAGTACAAACCTGAACTTCGATTTTCTTTGTTAGTAGCACCTGGTTTTCGAAAGGGAAACCAGAAATCGTTTTCTCCTTCGTTGTCTACGGATCGCTCGAATGACGTCTACTTGTATTTTCGGAATTGTCGAAATTGGTTCACACCTTATCCCTTTATCTGTTTATTAATAGCCCATTTCCTTATAATAGTTTAAATAAAAACACGTCTCTTTAATTAATATAATATATTCATATATAAGAGAAAATTTCGTAGAAAATCAGAAATATAATTTTTTAGACTGAAAATTTAATAATTTTTAAATTCTCTAAAATTTTGTCAATTAACAATAAAATTGAAACTAGAATATTGTTACGGTAATTTTGGGACGGGGGAATAGTTAGAGCAAAGTACAATAGAATTATATTTAGATTTTTATTATGGTTGAAAGGGAGAAAATATGTGATCTTAATCTGATTCGTTAGGATCAAGGCTTTTCCCCGTCATCTAATCTTTGCACTCGGCACGGAACTTCGCGGTTTTGCATTTTGTAAGTCAGCACCATGTCGCTTTACATATTTTATTTACAATTACTTCTCGGAATGTAATTTCTACTTGCAACAACATAAAAAGAGATGGGAGTAACAAATAAAATCAGTACACTTTCTAAAGCCTTTGTTCGACGCTAAATTTTATTAGCTGCGACGATTCTGTTTTATTCAAAGATAGGCTCGGCGCGCGGTCGTGGATGGCTCTTAGGTACACTCTATTTAAATTAAACTAGGAAAATTGACTGATAGAAGAAAAATTTTGAATTTTGGAGAATTTCTCGATGAGGCAAAAAATGAGTCTCGGTGTCAGACAAACAAAATCACGTTCCGAACTAGCGCAAGTTTTCTCTCTTTCTATAAGCTGGGTCGGATTTCCCTGAATTTGCTTGCACTGGAAGCCGCGAGGAGCCATCGCTGATTCAACGATATTTTGCTAATGTGATTTATTTATTTTTACAATGCACAATACAAGCTTGTCCTTTTGTCTAAAATAGTGTGATCTCGTTTTTTGTATGCTGTAAGCTGACTAATGCTTTCGTTATATAAAAGCTCGCAGCTGCACGTATTGCATTTTGTGTTTTTCAAGTGAATCATATTCCGATCTGATTTTTAATTTAATAAAGTATCTTAATTAAATTAAGTGCACCAAAAAGAACAAGAAAAAATACTAATAATAAAAATAATTTGGATTTTTACACCTTAAGTGTGTCAGCCTTTAAGAATCATGAATTCTTCCTTTTCCTTTTTTTTCTTGGGTATATCTCCTCTGTCCTTGTCTATTTGATATATCCATCTATCTTGTCTTATTCATATTGTCAATGCATCTAGTATACGGTTTAAAATTTCGTTTCCTAAAGTGCAAAATATCCTAGCGTCAATCATCAAATTTTTTTATTTATATTTTAGGTGTTTCGAAAAATAAATTCAGACGCATTTCGTCTCGCTTCGATTTAATAGGCTGCCGCCTTCAACGTGTTTCTTTTGCGGTAAATTTCCGTGTATTCGTTCTATTGCATTTTCGGAAGATCAAAGGATAGCGACGGTTCACCCCTGTCCACAGATGGCAGACGGTGTGTTGCAACACCTGTAAGGCGCTGTCGGAAAATTTCAAAGAAACCGAATGCGACATTTGGGGGGACGTTGTCGATTGGTTAGCTGGCTCACAGGAAAATATTTTATAGGGCTAGGCTATTTAACTATTTATCGTCGCGCTAAGAACGCAATCTCTTGGCAAGCACACACGAGTGCAACTGCACAGTTATTCATGATTTGGCTAGGGCTTGGCTATAGCCGATACAGGATCCTATTCTGCGTCAAAAAATTAAATAAGCTGTTAAATTTTTATTGCTGCGGCAACAACCAATCATAGAACTATATTTTAAATTTTAAAGGACTTCTAAATTTTAACAGCTCGGCTCATTAATAAGTTACAGAATCCGACCCGTATTTCTTCGACATTACAAATTGGCCTTACAAATTGGAAGTATGTCAAAAATTCATTTCAAATTTCCAAAAAGTCTAAGAGTTGGTATTTTCACATATTAAAAAAGTATGTTGCGATGTGAAAACCGCTTTTAGGAAACGACCTGTATATTCCGTTCGACTCGTATCTTTTTCCGATTTCGCAATATTAAGAAACTCTTTTATGTTTGAATCGTTTATTTTGCCGCACACAGTTCGTCGAAAATTTATTTCAAGGTTTTTATTATCACTTTGTGTTTTTTTTTTTTATTTTAGACGGTTGTTTGGGTATTCGTTTCAAAATACACCAGCCATGAAATAGTGCAATTTTTTTTTAAGATCCCAATGCCTTTCGGAGTTACTATTTTTAGAAACGATTGCATCATCTTTCATAAACGAGTGCAAACGAACGTATTTCATCTGTTTCATGAGAACCACTCGTAATTGTCATTCCTCGCGTTCAGAGAGTCATAAAATTTCCGTCGCCGTTTTTTTTTTTTGTATTAGTCAAATCCATTTGAATTACAGTTTTTTGCGAATTAATAAATATTTCGACACGGAATTTCATTCTCAATCTTTAACGCCATTGGATCTCTTGACGTCATTTGAAATGCGATTGGTTCCTGCTGATGTCGTGATGTTTTCCATACGCGCAAACCTACCTTTCGAACATTTGGGGGCATGGTTGTTTTCCCCTTTATTAATTTCCAACGCGCTTCAGAGGAGCGCCAGTCATTTAGCGATGACCCCAACGTGTGGGGGAGTTTTGCCGCGTTTAATTTACACTCACCACCCTCACGGCCAGAGCTGCTGGCTGTGCTGGACGTTAATTTGCTCAGCACAAATCTTGTTTCTACTCCAGGTAGGTAGCCAAGTAGTGACAACTTTTGGAAAATAAAAAAAGGCAACATACAAGTGCGAAATACAAAAGAAAAAAGTACAGATAGGAACTACCAAGGGGCAAACCTGAAGTTTGGTGTGGAAGATGACCACCTAAGCTGAAACAATCTGGTGGAAAAGAATAAGATTCATAAATGTTGGAAACAGATGCAAACAAAACACAGATGTAAATCAATTGAACGCAGTGAATTCCGAGATTCGTGAAATCTTGCACTTAACGTATTATTCGGAAGTCAACACATAAAATATTTTAGAATCTGAAGTCGTCTTCTACTTCTCTTGTAGCTTTACTAAATAAATAAACGAGAATATTTTCTCAGTCCGTGTTTTATAGAGGTGTACGTTTTAAAAGTGCAGACACATCAAATATTTAATTTCGCCTTTTGCAAAGCTACGAAAATATCAGGGCATAGATATTACGCGACGCTTGGAAAGCGTAATTACACAAAAGAGCCATCCAATATTTCCCGAAGAGCCCCGGATCGATCTGGTTATATGTGTGTGTGCGTGTGTGTATTAGGAAAGGAGCTCTCGAAGAGAAAATAAAAAATAAAATTTTATACGAATTACTTTCGGGGTTGTTAATATTTTCAAGAAGGTCCCCCGCCTGGTTTAATAGAATACGCTCTAAATTCGCGTCAGGACTCACGTCCATGAATAATGAATGTATTCTACTATACTCACGTACATCGCAGCGCTTACGTCATAATATCATTTGCGAAGCTGATGCAGTTAACTGAATCAATTTAAATTGATATTGATGAACTAATCGATAATACAGTAGATATACTCCCCCAATCGTGTTACGTACGGCCGAGTGGGATACGCTCGGTATTGGGACGGGGTGGGGTGCTTAATTTAAAAAAAAAAAGAAGAAAGAAAGACGAAATTCAAAATAAAATATTTATTGTAAACCTGTCAAATTTTCATTTTTTTTTTTCTTCCACCGATAAATACATCGTCACTAGTGCTATTTAAAATCCTCCGAATTTTCGCGAAATTATACGAAACATGTACCTTACTACGATTTGTGTTTTTTTTTTCTTCATTTTATTTTCTTAATAATTCTCTTCCGAACTGACTGCTAAACAAACTTGACTAGTTGCAGCAAAATTTCACATCACATATTTCATTTATTTAATTTTTTTCCTTACATATACAAAAAGAAAAACCGAACTAAACAATTAACAGTCTTTTTTTCTTTAAACGCGGCGGGATTGCTTGCTTTGCGTGTTTATCTCAGTATCGAAACGACGAACAGAAATATTCCTAGGGTGAGGAGGTTGCCGATTGTGTGAGTGGATGTAGCGTAATCGCCGGCGGTAACTGAAACAAACAAGGCGTGATGGTGTACTCGATTGACGAAATGTTCGCGGCGGGGGGGGGGGGGGGGGGGGGGGCAGCTCACCTCTCGCTGGGACGGGATCCTTCACGTTGTCCAGTCTAATCTCGGTGTCCTGTTCATACCAGTCGTTTATTTTAGCCGTGCAGCGCAGGACTAAGCGTCCGTTTTCGAAGTGGGACGCGAACAGGGGCAAATCCAGGGACAATTCGCTCCAAAATAAATCCCCAGTTGAGTGTGGACGTACAGTACATCTTTGACATACCTAGAACAAATAAGAAAATAAAGCCAAGCATTCATCCAAGGAAGACAATTTTAAAGAATTCTCACTAAACTCTATTCACGCTAAGAACATAGATGGAGAGATGGAGTGTCATACACTCTCCCTTTCCTCGTTGACGCCAGCGCGTTGCCTAAACTATTCAATTCCTAACAACGCTGACTTGGCGGACGATATTTCTGCTATGCTCTTAGCGTGAACAGATTACAAAGTCCTTTTATTATTATTTAAAATAACTGCCTTTTTTAACAATTTCAAAACCCAAAATTATTTTTAAAAAAGTATAATCATTATCATTCTATTGTTCCATCCATAATCATGAGTATTCTATACTCTGTTTTTTAATTGGGAGAGAACTTGGCGCTAAAAGCTAGCTTTCTCATTGGTAGCCGACCGGAATTGACTAATGACAAAGCTTATTTGACCATTGACAAGGCTCGCTTTTAAGCGCCAAAATTTCAAAGTACTCCTTCGAATTAAAAAAAAAGAAACAGATTGTAGTGGTACTAAATTCATCAAGAATAGAATGAAGTTCTGGTGATATTCTTAACGAAAAAAAAAATGTTCAAGACAATTTTCTATGCCTCGAGCAAATAAAATTGTTTGGGAAGTCCGGGCGCAGTCCGGGCTGAATAACAGCGTGGGCCGGATTATAACCGACCGCCTAAGGGCAGAATGCAAGAATCCGGAGTATTTATCGTAATCAATATGCAGCATTAAGGTAGGTACACATTAGGAATGTGTAAGTTCCTTGTTAGTAGTTTGTGTTTGGAGATGAGAGCAAGGTGAAAACGACCACTTAAAGACAGTTTAGTAAATTTCAAAATAACTTTCTTACTTTGATAGACGACGAGAAGAAGAAATCTTATAGAAAAATTGCCTTGAGTCTTAGGGGCTACGCCACTGGGTATTTTTAATTTTCTCGAAACGGCCACGCATTCGTCGATATGCGCATTTTTAAAATAGCAATGAGACTTTTCTTTTTAAAAAAAACGTCCTTCAAAATAAATAAAGAATCGTTAAATTTTAATTAATTTTTAAAGACCCTGTATAAAAATCAAGGACTGGCGACTATGAAAATGTCAAATCAACAAACTAAACGGTACAACGTCAGGCTTCAATAATAGTAACTAAAAAGTAACGCTGCACAAGATTAAAAAAAGATCTTTATAACGAATAGAAAGTGCCTAAATAACATTCTGATTTTAGGGCAATTCCAATGTCACTTACCCGACAATCGTGGCGTGCTTTTTGCATTGCATCATATTATACAGGGTGCATCGAGTATTTACGATTTAAATAGTGATACTAAGGTCATACCCTTCTATTTGAATGGTACAGCTTGTTGCGCATCTTTTAGAAAAAAAAACAAATCTAATCTCTATCGATTCTAGTCTGGAAAGGTATGAAAGGTTTGTTTTGTTTTGGAAAATCACATTTGTGGCTTCAAAGTCACTAAATTAAACTCAACTCTTCTGCTATTGCATCATATTATACAGGGTGCATCGAGTATTTACGATTTAAATAGTGATACTCACGTCATACCCTTCTATTTGATTGGTACAGCTTGTTGCGCATTTTTTAGAAAATGAATGTTGAAAGGGTTTCTTGCCTTCGGGGTAATAAATTACACTCGTTGCAACTTCTACTGCGTCATGGTGTACAAAGCGCATCGAGTATTTACGAATACACTCACGTCATACCCTCGAATGGATTTGTACAATTTCCTTTGGTAACAAATGGACGTCGTATTGTCCTCATGGACACTGGATTAACCACACTTCCTCCTTTATTTCATCATATTACGCAAATATTTACGATTTATATCGTTATATTCATGCCACACCCTTCGATTTAAATGGTAGAACTTATTGAGTATTTTTTAGAAAATGAATGGAGAAAGGGTTTCTTGTCTTCGGGGCACTAAATCACACTCGATGCAACTTCTACTGCGTCATGGTGTACAAAGCGCATCGAGTATTTACGAATATGCTCACGTCATACCCTCAAATGGATTTGTTTAATTTCATTTGGTAACAAAGACGTCCTATTACACTTCATCTTTTATTACATCATATTACGCAAGTATTTACGATTTAAATCGTTATACTCATGTCATACCCTTCGATTGGAATACTACAACTTGTTGCGCATTTTTTTTTAGAAAATGAAAGGGTTTCTTGGCTTCGGGGTAATAAATTACACTCGATGCAACTTCCACTGCGTCATAGTGTACAAAATGCATCGAGTATTTACGAATATACTCTCGTCATACCCTCGAATGGAATGGTACGTATCTTTTGGTTACGGATAGACGTCGTATTGTCCTCAAGGATACTGAATTAACCACACTTCGTCCTTTATTACATCATATTATACAGGGGGCATCAAGTATTTACCGTTTAAGTGGTTATACTCATGCCAAATTCTTCGATTGGAATGGTACAACTTGTTGAGCGCTTTTTTGGAAAATGATGAAAGGGTTTCTTGTCTTCTAGTTCATAAATTAAACTCAATGCGCCCTTTAACATTTCATATTACACAAACGCATCGAGTATTTACGAATTGAATGGTTATACACAATTCATTCACAATTCACGAATCTCTTTGTTTGAACACGCTAAAGAAACGTTTAATAGTGAAAGTTTGAAGAAACGTTTACTTTATCAAAAATTTTACAAAATTCTAATACCTATTAATTTTTTAATTCACCGTCACTTACGCGACCGCTGTGCAACCTAAATTTTTAAAAACTGCCATTTTCTCTAAAATTATAGAATCGATTAAAAGATTATTGAAATTGCACGAAGTACAAAATACTAGGTTAATGATACACAGATTTGGAATACTTCAATATATTTTTAGTAGATAATAAAATAAATCGAAAAATTTCAAGTCACTTACGCGACACTGCGAACGTCATTCAATTCTCGCCTGATTTGTCGAGTAAGTGATACCAATTTAGCGCAAAACAACGTAGCTATCTAAATGTTTTAAAACAGAAAATCAAGATAAATATATGCAGAGAGAGATTATAAATTTTTAAGTGATAAATAATTTTCTAAAATGAGATATACAAATAAATATGTTTCTGTCACTTACAGTAAAGGGAAAAAATTGGAGACTTAGTAACTTACAATTCAAGACTAATTTTTATTATTTCAATACTTATTATAAAAAGCAACACTACTTGTCTTCGTAATGAGATGGCAATCTTAGCTGTGTCTTTATTTTTTACTGAAATTTGAATAACAATAAATCGGTTATTCACTTAACCACATATACATTGTTACCTTAGTTTAAATATAATTTTCTTGAACACTACTAAAGGTAAAGGTAAAAAAAATAAAAATAAAAAATAAAATAAATACAGAAAATTGAAATTTGACATTTTTGCTAATCGTTTATGAAAAAATTGGACAATGAAACCTGAAATTGAAAAATTACCACTTAGGGTGACATTACCGTGGAATTTTCGAGAAACCGAAATGAATATTACGACAAAAATAATGACTCTAGATACCACAAAAAAAAAATTAAGCAAAATTTTTTTGACACCTGACGCTAAAATTGGTCGTTGGGCTCTTGTTACGGTTTAAAATTCCGTTGGACGCTACGGCCATTTTGGTTTGTTCGCTTTAGTTGGGATGCTTTAGTGACGTCTGAACGGAAGAGATTCATTTAGTGATCGGGAAAAGGCATACTCTGTAAATTATGCTTTTCAAAGCCTGACAATTGTTACATTCAGGTATTTGTGGCCAGCGATTTCTGTGCGTATATTTGTCCGTAACGCATCTTTTATTCTTCTTCTAAGATATACAGATCGCGTTACAACCACGATGTCAGACACCTCAGCCTCATCTATTCTTAGCATTAAACCGTAGCTAAACTCTTAGCTGTGCACCTTACTCTTCCTATGTCTAGCATCACATTGAAGCAATAGTTAGTCAAGCAACTAGCAGCTAGAGTCTAGGTTGCGGTACATAAGCTTTTTCCCTGCATAAAAGGACATCAACGATGTGACAGTAGCCAATCGACGCGTACGGTATAATTTTAAAACGTAATAGTTAACCGATCTTTTCAATAATTAAAAGCAGGAGTTCTCAACGGATTCGATATCGGCCCCCCGTGGCCCGTGGAGTCGACGAAAACCGACGAAGAAGGATCGTAGAGGTCGGTTGAAGGTCAATGATTCGTTGACTGAGAGTCGACTTTAATAATAATAATATTTTCTATTATTCTATTTCATTCCTTTATACTTAATAATAATAATAGTTTTATTGATCCGACAAAAGAGAGTACAAATATACAAAAAAAAGAAAAATTTAAATGTAACATACAATTCATGTGTACAATATCTAACTAAAAGAAATTAGTTAATTTGCGGATCAAAAGGCAGTAGGTTCAGTTGATATAAACATATAACAACTGTTCTGCCACCTACCCCTTCCTAAGCTAAAGCCTTAAACTAAATATAAATGTACTAAATAAAAAAACAAAAAAAAAACAGTTAAAGAAATAAGTATATATAATAAGTAATGGCGAAGAATGGAAAGATGACATTCAAAAGGAAATTGAAACTTCGAAACTTTGTTTGTTATTAAATAAATCAAATGAAGTTAAAAGATGAGAAGAAAACGTCCGTCAGAGATGAAACATGTTTTTTTTTTAATTTTGGTCAATAGATGGTGCTCTAAAAGATGATAATGCAGATAATAATTTCTGCTTTAAATCTTCTTTACCTTTCCTTGAAAAGGATTAATTACTGAAACAAAGAAATAATTTGTTTGAAGCTTTTGAAATTAGAAATTGAGTTGAGAACGTCAGCGATTAAATTTTTTTTTTTGAAATAATTTTTCCTTGGTCAAAAGATGGCGTTCTAAATGATGATCATGATGATTCCATTGAATAACTTTTAATGTTTCTCGCAAATAATAAGTTATCAAAAAATAAATAAATAAATGTTGGAAATAAAAGACAAAGTACGGTTTAAAATTCGATTAATAGACTTTTGCTTTTCAAGCAAGAGACAGCGCTCTAAATGATTTCAACGCTTTTTGAAGGAAAAAAGCTACTTTAATTTCACTATCTGACAAAGCTCAACAGTGTGACGTCATTATCGCCAGCAACACGTTCGAAGCAAGTTGTGTTCGTTCAATGTTCCGTGAACCTGTGCAATTAGAGATTGTAAGATTCAATTAAACGGTTTATCTGGAAGTTTGGCGACTCGATGGTTCTTCCGAAGTGCTTAACTGCATTTTAATCCCAAACGAGCTTATTTAACTGGAGCTTTTTGGATCTACGTATGTTGAACTTGACTGGACCCTATCTAGTCATCGGTTTCTCCAAATTTCCTGCGACATTCGAGTGCTATTGAAGCAAGAAAGACACACCAAATACGTACGTCGAATTGAGAAGAGCGACGCGGACAGCTACCGCCTTCTGTCGACGAATTATTGAACTCGATGATAGAACAATAGCTTCGCATAACCTATAATGCAAGCTTACTTATATATACGTCGAATTCAGAACAGCGACGTGGACAGATACCGCCCTCTACCGACGAACTTTTCAAAAAAATTCATCGGGGATTTAAATTTTTAATTTAATTTTGAAATTGGAATTGCGTTGAGAGATTAGAAGACAGGGCTTTTGCTGGAACAGTTATGGAAAGTTATGTAAAAATATTTTTTGCTTTCAAACAAGAGATGGCGCTCTGAATAACACCTTCACGCTGGGCTACATTTTCGATTTAATTGAAAACAGTTTTTGCTGAGAGCGTAACGACGAAATCATTTTGTCGATGTTCGGTTAAATTAGTTTTCGTTTTGGAACTCTAGATAGCGCTAACGCTTAATTTCTTAAGTTGCTCGTAGATGACGTTTAATGCAAATCACTACAAGTAAGTAGATATTTTTTCGAATTTTTATTTACCAAGAAGGTATTTTTAATTATAATTATCATTATTATTTTTAGAAATCCTTAATTGGTAAACGATAGAATACTTTTCCATTTCCAGATATTTCTGAAAGCAAGCCATGTTGAAAACCGCAAGAGAAAATGTTTTGTAATTTCATTTTTTTTTTTGTACAAATTAATTAATTAACAGTAAAAAAATGCGAATTTAATATTACTTCTCAACATATCGATTTATGAAGGTTACAGCGTCGTAATAAAACAATTAAGTCTGTGAATGAGGAAGGGAAGCGATCGATGAGATTTTTTTTTCGTCTTCTAAGTGATCGATGCTTAAAAAAAGTTTCAAATCCCTGCTGTTTAATTTTGCTTTTAATCAATTTATTTCTCTTTGAGTTGTGAAATAACATAATCAAAATTTAATTGAGTTGTAATGAGCAAAAATAGCCAAACGACTGAAGCACGAATTAAAACCTTGTTTACGGCGAATTCGAAATTTAATTAAGCCCCTGTGATTTGCGATCATCACAGAAAAAAAAAGAAAAAAGGTAGACGAAAGCTTTTTGGATAAGCCGGCTCACCATCTAATCAAGCAGCCCACACAAAACCGTACAGGCAAGTTAAATTAAAGAAGTGTCACTTGACAAAGCCCCGTGGCAACATTGCTCGCTAAAAAAAAAAGGAACATTTGCTGATGTACGTAATTCAATGACGAAAACAACACACAAATTTTAAATAAAGCTTAAATAAAGCTCCGTGGTGAAAACTAATTGCGCTTTGATTCCCATTCTAAATTTCCTTTTCCTTGAAGTTAAGACATAATATCCCTCTGTTTTATTTGTCCGGCAATCATCAACACCAAAACCAAGGAGTTTGAGAAGCTACCACGTGACTAAATGCAACTTCTGTCAAGTTGACGGAAAATTTCGTAATCTCGTTTTCTGCCAATAAAACCGAATTCACACAGATTTACTTGGCGTTTTTAAAAATTACGAAAATAATTAAACTTTATTTGTAATCAGCGCGTAATCACATTCTAGTTATGTAATCCTAGAAGTCGGCGAAAAACTACGCGTGAGTGATGAAACTGGAGCGCGAGCATTGCAAACTTTCACAAACTCAAGCGGGAATTGGTGATTGTGTCTTCTCACCTCACTGAATCAAAGTAATATTTTTTTTTTTTTGAAAACATTTCCCAAACGTTGACTGACATCTGCCAAAGTGACTACTTGGTTCTCTGACTTTTCAAAAAAAAAGTAATGGCCAATTTCTCTCCAAATTTATCCAGAATAGTAGAAGGACACCAGTGTCACATCGAAGAATACCCCTACATGGTCCTCCTGGTCCTAAGGCAAATCTACAAGCCCCTCTGCGGAGGTACGATTCTAACACCAATTTGGATTTTGACGGCCGGTCACTGTCTATTCACCTACCCCCAAAACTACGTCGTCTTCAGCGGCCTCCTGTCTTTAGAGGAAATGTACACGGCCCGAAAAGTTCCACTCCTGGCTTACTATCGCCATCCAGAGTACAGGACCACCGTGGCAAACGACATCTGCCTGCTGAGGCTGCAACTGCAGCTTTTCGACGACGGAAAGATCCAATTCGTCTCGTTATCCTTCGAGAACTTCACGCGGAACTTTGTAAGGTCATGCGCCAACAGCATCGTGATGGGGTACGGAATGCAAACCAAAACCAAACCAGACAAGACGCCGGTTGGACCAATTCGAAACAACAAACGGTTAAACTGCGCGTACATGTCAGTTTTAGAAGACAGATTCTGCGATAGGTTGGTACAAAGGTCTCGCAGCGAGTTTTGTGCAATAGACACGTCTCAAAGAGGACAGGATTGCTGTTTCGGGGATTCCGGAGGGCCAATCATTTGCAATGAGAAACAGATTGGGATCATATCGAAAGGATATGGATGTGCAATGGGAGTCCCTGTGAAGTTCACAAGGATTCACATGTTTAAGGACTTCATAGAAAGTACAATGGCCAACGGCAGTTTGGAGAATATGAAAATTACAGGAGTTGTGGCGTTGTGCTTTATACTACTTATTTATTTATTATAATGTTCTTTATTAAATCGAGCTTTTGAATTTTCTGGAAGCCGAAATGCATGATGCATCATGTCCAAGAAATCACCGATAGTCCTATTAATGTATTCAAACAAAACTTTAATCTTGATATTTGCAATTCGCAATCCAATACATACTGGGTGATTCAAAATAAGTTTCCGACCCGTCAGCCCCACAGGTAGTACATGGAAAAGGAAAACAAAAAGTCTACGTGCATAGGGGATCTAATGCCCATAGTTCTTGAGATAAAATGCATTGAAGATTCAGTTATAAATTGGTTGATGGGCACTAGTACACCTGTATTGTGTCACAAGAGCAATGAACTCGAGTGGAATAGAACGAAACACTAGCGTTTACCTTGAAACGAAACCCTAAAACTCTTTTAATTATGGCTTTCTGCGCAAGAGAAATGTGTAATACGCAATTGATTCATTCGAATTTCGGACTAGTGTATGCATACATAAGAAAAATACCATGATTTCCATTTTGGATCAAAGGAGATTGATTTTTGAAATGTCTCTGATAGATTTATTTCTTGCATGCCTCCTAACAGGCTGAACACTTATTCTGAATCACCCTGTATAGGTAATTACAAAGAGTGACGGTGAGTTACGTGTCTCTTACAGACGATTATCTCACTTGCTTTCTGAGAGAGTAAACGCTCAAGTTGCAACGCTCTTGTTAACTGTTGGATGGTCGTGCGGTTGAAAACAAACCGGCCATCGGCGTCTTCTTAATGGCAAGTCATACGAGCAGAGGCCGCCGCGATACACTCTCGCACAAGCCGGAAGTACTTCCGACCGCTAAAGTAGACGACTAGTTTTACAAAAGTAAATGTTTGCGTGCGAGCTTGAGACATTATAAGTGGATAGTGCCGTTGTTAGTTGCACCCTAAATAAATAACAGGAACAAACAAAATTTTCACTGGGCACGGTTTCCCTTCCAACCCCGAACGTCGTACGGTACGGAGGAAGATCATCTGGTACAGTCAAACAAAGAACGTTTCCAGAATCAATTTACTATTGGATTAAAATAATTCGAAAAGATCCGTAAATGGTTTTTAAACTCTAACCAGACAGAATTATAGTAATAGTAACATTTTAGAGAAAAAATTTGTGCAAATCGTTCTTGATTGCTGTGATGAGCTACGTCTCTGCTGAAGAAGCCCCAAGCAGGGCTGAAACAGCTGCCCAGAGGCTACTCGAGGTTTTCACTGCAATCAAAAACGATTGGCAACAAAATTTTTCTAAAAACTTTCATTATGCTTTGACAGCAAGCATGGCCGCCTTGACTCATTAGAAGCAAATCCCGCTTCAATTTGTTTATCCTACTGCAATGTCAGGTCAAAAAGCGATAGTAAGATGTCGCTATTTTATCTGCCAGTAATAGTAACGTTTCACTACCGATTGACAGCTTCGTTAGGAGCGATTATCGCCAGCGATACGTTCGAAGCAAGTTGTGTTTGATCGATGTTTCGTGAACCTGTGCAATTAGTGTTTGTAAGATTCAATTAAACGGTTTATCTGGAAATCAGGTGACTCGAGGCTCGACCCCCCCTTGGCGCCCTCTTAGCTATGGCCCTGCAAGACACCTAATCTACAAAAGGAAAAAAGAAAACAAATAATACAAATGAATTTAAGAAAATGTTATAAAACAATATTTCGGCAAAAAGAATCAAAAGAAGACAGACAGACAAACAAACAAAATCAAAACATGAAACACATGGTGAACAAAATAAACAAAGTTACTTAACACACTTGTCACACTATACACGAAAAGGAACCGCCCGATTACTACAAAGAAAAAAAAATCATTCGCTCAGAAAAGGTAAATTCATAAGGCAATGAAAAACCATATTTGAAGGAATTCGATTTTTGTAAACCAGTTGTTCGTTTTCAATGCAAAAATTCATTTTCTTTTTAAATTCTGCGTTGGTAAACGAGCTATTATCGCACCTAAACGAGGGCGCCATCAAAGCCACCTCCTGATAAGTTTATCCGTCCCTTGGAAACCATTGTGCCTAACAATGATTAAATTTGTCAGGTGTTGGTAAGATCGGGCGTTAATGTAATTCATTTTTTAATGTTGGCATTACTAATTCCAAATAAGAAACAAACGTCAAAAATTGAATTTCCCACTGCCTACTTCAATGATGTTAAATAATGTCACCAATCTCAGCAAAATTCCTCCTAAATTAAAAAAAAAAAAAATCACTTTTTTTCTTTAGAAAGGACATTAAAGGGGCAAAATAGAAAAGAAAAAACAAATACCAT
The DNA here is from genome assembly GCA_036172665.1 of Prosopocoilus inquinatus. NCBI lineage: Eukaryota > Metazoa > Arthropoda > Insecta > Coleoptera > Lucanidae > Prosopocoilus > Prosopocoilus inquinatus. Next base: position 5,393,180 of record CM069871.1, on the reverse strand, counting down.
TATTTTGCTCACTTAATGCCTATTTTAAATCGTGGCGCCTTGAAAATCGAACATAGACAACCCATTCTACCTTCGTGTTCCCAGTACATTACTGAAAACATCAAGTTATTTTCTGTTTTGATTGATGGGTTGCCTATACGTAAATAAAAGTCGTCGAGGATAACGTTTTAAAATAAAGTAAAAGTCCTGGAGGACAATTGAAGTGTAATCTTAAAACCATTTCAATCCCAAAGGACGGTACAAACATAGAGAAATGGTTTCGAATAAAATTACTTAACAGACTTGTGCGATACGCGAAGAAAAGAAAGAAATAAGAAGTAAGAAAAGCAAATCACAAGAAAAGGTCTTTTAAGAATTCGATTTTATTTATTTATCCTGAGAACAAAATTAAAATGGAAAAGTTTAAATGTGCAGCTCGCACGTCGGAATTCACGTGTATGTAAATATGTATATAGGAGCGCATGTGGGGGATTTGTATTTACAAACTACAGTTTTGAGAGCACACCTTGTTAGCGAAGAGTTCGCAATATTTAATTAAACGCGTTATGGTTAAACGCTGTTAATTTTATTACTTCCAGTTTACGTCGTCGCGCGAGCGTTTCGTTACGGAATAGTTCGCCGCTCGCGATTTAAACTTTGAAACGACTGTTTGAAAGGAATTTTAACAGGCAATAAGTCAAATCGAATAGAAAAATCAAAGAGGTCAATCAATTAATTATGTTAAAAATTGACTAAAATAAAAATGTAGAACTCAATAAGTCAAATCGAATAGAAAAATCAAAGAGGTCAATCAATTAATTATGTTAAAAATTGACGTAAATAAAAATTACGTAGAACTCAATAAGTCAAATCGAATAGAAAAATCAAAGAGGTCAATCAATTAATTATGTTAAAAATTGACGTAAATATAAATTATGTAGAACTCAATAAGTCAAATCGAATAAAAAAATCAAAGAGGTCAATAAATTAATTATGTTAAAAATTGACGTAAATAAAAATTATGTAGAACTCAATAAGTCAAATCGAATAAAAAAATCAAAGAGGTCAATCAATTAATTATGTTAAAAATTGACGTAAATAAAAATTATGTAGAACTCAATAAGTCAAATCGAATAGAAAAATCAAAGAGGTCAATCAATTAATTATGTTAAAAATTGACGTAAATAAAACTGATGTAGAACTCAATAAGTCAAATCGAATAGAAAAATCAAAGAGGTCAATCAATTAATTATGGTAAAAATTGACATAAATAAAAATTATGTAGAACTCAATAAGTCAAATCGAATAAAAAAATCAAAGAGGTCAATCAATTAATTATGTTAAAAATTGACGTAAATAAAAATTACGTAGTACTCAATAAGTCAATTTGAGTAAAAATATCAAAGAGGTCAATCAATTAATTATGTTAAACATTGACGTAAATAAAAATTAGGTAGAATAGAACTCAATAAAAAAAAGATGAGGCGATCAATCGACGAGATCAGAATGTAAAATAAAACAAACATAAAATCGAGTAAAAGAGAAAAAAAGAAAAAACAAAAGACACAATTAAAAAATAATCATGTGAAATTAATCAAACGCTAAATATTAAATAAAGTCAAATGAGGAACAAAAATAAATAAATCTTACGGCCAAAATAATAATTGTATAAAACCAACAAGCAGTCGAACTGATTTAAAAATTGACGAATTTTGTCATAACCCGAAAATTAATCTGCAAAACGTTAATTAAAGGAAAAGGACGAACAATTAATAGATAATTAAGAAACAAAATAAACTCAAGTCGAATAAAAGAGAAAACAAAAATGACCGTCAATCGACGAGATTTAAATGTAAAATAAAGCCAGATCTAGTAAACGAAACAACAGAAGAACAAAAGACGATCAACTGATAATTAAAAAAAGTAAAAATAAAATCATATCAAAAAACAAATCAAACAAAAAGGAAAACAAACACAAAGGATGATAATGATGATTGATGATTAAAGAATAAAAACTAAATAAATGAAATCGGTTAAAAGAAAAAAAACAAACAACACCGATCAATTGATTATATTGAAAATTGAATTTAATAAAGTCAAATATTTTTTTTTAAAAAGTAAACGATCGGTGTTGAAGATAAGACCAAAATGTATGAAATTCTGTATGAAACATAAATCAAATCGAAGCAAAAGCACTGGCACGTTTTTAACTGAAAGTTTTAACAAAAGAGAATCAAACCGATGATTCATTCAAACATAAAATAAAGTCAAACCGAATCAAGAAAATGAGAAAGTCGTACGATTTACAATAGAAAAAAAATCATAAATTAAAGTCGAATAGATAAGAGATTGTCCTAATTTAACAAAATTTAAATTTTGACATTATTAGTGGTTATATTTTTAAAAATAATAATTATCTTTGAAAGGGGGTCATCGGAAATTTTTATTTTCTTGTTTACTTTAGTTTAGCGCAAATTATTCTACTGGCGTTACTTGCAGTTTCAATTATTTTTTGTTTCCTTGGCATTTTTTAAAAATATTTTCGCATTTTTTTTTTAAATAATTTTATAATAAAGAGTTCGCTGGAATTCTTTTGTATTTTTGATCTTCTTTCTCTTTATATGCCGTTATATTTTTTGCTGTATTTGTTCTTCTTGTAGTCTTTCTTGATTTTTCGATAGTTTTTTTTTTAATTTGTTTCTTTTTGGCCACGATTCTCTTTTGTTTTTCGTTCACCTTCTTCCGGTTTTTCCTTTTTTCGTTTGTTTATTCTCTTTCGTTTTGTTTTTTTTTTTTATTGAACTTACGTTTCACATTTCACATGGCAATTTCATGTTTTGTTTGCTTTCCCCTGCAATTTTTATAAATTTAGAAAAAATTACACTTTCTTGTTCACCTTTCTCGTTGAAATTTTTTCCCTTGATTTGCAATTTGTCTTCACTTTTTGTTAATATTTTTAATTTTTTTCTTTTTTGAAATTATAGAATCCTTGATTTTTTGTTTATCGTTCCATCATTCTGTTTTTTTTTTTATTTCGTTTCGTTCGTTCTTTTTTGCCTTTTTTCCCTTTCCCTTTTTGTATCCTCCAATAAAATGCAAATATTGTGAATCAGTTGTTTAAGGTAAGCGGAGAAGCAAGCAAGCCATAGGCCAGCAGAGTCGGTCGGCTTGCTTGTTTCTCCGCTTTCCTCAAATAACGATCTCAGCGCATTTGCATTTTGTTGGGGGAGGCAAGACTTAAAATTCTTACTGTACTCCGCAGGCAATCTCATTTTCTGGATATATTGTTCTAAACTAAATTTATATTTTATGGGGGGGGGGGGGGGGAGGCACGACATCTCTTTATTACCTGACTGTACAGTTTCAAGTTCTGTGGCAATTCTTTATAACATTTAAGCACGTGTCACATAATCGATAATTTTCTTTAGTGTTTCGTCTAATTTCTTCTCATTTTCTCCTATTTCATTGTAACATTTTTTTTTTGCTTTATTTGTTAAGTTTTGAGTTTCGAGCTGAGTTGATATTGAAGATGAAGGAAGTCTGATTTACAAATAATAATAATAATAATAATTCCTTAAAATTTGGATCATCGAGGTTACACTGTGGCTTAAAATCTTTCATTATTCAATTTGATCGTTGCGTTAAATTAAAAAAAAGTCGTAAATTGACTTTGCACCTGAAATAAAATATTGCTCTGGTTGTTGTAAACGTGTGAAGCACAGAGCGTCTGATAATTTTATGTTTTTGATTTACAGAAAATAATAATTATTTTAGACAGAGTGTAGCTCATAATTCAAATTTAATGATCGTCTCTTTGCGTAAAATTGTACGTATGTGTAGCGTCAATGTAATACCTCGGAAAAAACAAAAGAATACGAACAAAATGCAAATAAGCTAGAATACGGGAACAATAAACGAAATAAGATCAACGATTCTATAAAAAAGTATAATTGATTTGAACTCGACGAGCTCTTGCAAAGCGACGATTTTATTTTATCATTTTATCGTTGAACTCCCGGCTCGCACAGAAATGGTGGCAGCGGTGGGATGCACAATTTTTTTTTTTTTTTCATTTAAGCCTAATTGATATTTCAAGCTAAAAGTTTCATATTTTGATTTAAATTAGTTAATTGAATATTCTTCGCGTTTAATTGTGAAACGTTCGTTCTACCATTCAAAGGTTTTTTTTTCGTTTACGGAGGGCAGAAATCCAAGCGACACCAAACGCAGCGAACATGAACACGAACACGCACCTGCCCAGATGCAGAAATCCAAGCGGCATCAAAAGGAGCCGAATGAATAGAAATCAAACTCTTCTCTGACTCTTGCTCTTCTCATCGTAAGATTCGGGGTTGCAGGTTTGATTTGAATTCGACGAGCTCTTGCAAAGCGACGATTTTATTTTATCATTTTATCGTTGAACTCCCGGCTCGCACAGAAATGGTGGCAGCGATGGGATGCACAATTTTTTTTTTTTTTCATTTAAGCCTAATTGATATTTCAAGCGAAAAGTTTCATATTTTGATTTAAATTAGTTAATTGAATATTCTTCGCGTTTACTTGTGAAATGTTCGTTCTATCATTCAAAGGTTTTTTTTTCGTTTACGGAGGGCAGAAATCCAAGCGACACCAAACGCAGCGAACATGAACACGAACACGCACCTGCCCAGATGCAGAAATCCAAGCGGCATCAAAAGCAGCCGAATGAATAGAAATCAAACTCTTCTCTGACTCTTGCTCTTCTCATCGTAAGATTCGGGGTTGCAGGTTTGATTTGAATTCGACGAGCTCTTGCAAAGCGACGATTTTATTTTATCATTTTATCGTTGAACTCCCGGCTCGCACAGAAATGGTGGCAGCGGTGGGATGCACAATTTTTTTTTTTTTTTTCATTTAAGCCTAATTGATATTTCAAGTGATAAGTTTCATATTTTGATTTAAATTAGTTAATTGGATATTCTTCGCGTTTACTTGTGAAAAGTTCATTCTACCATTCAAAGGTTCTTTTTCGTTTTTTACGAAGGGCAGAAATCCAAGCGACATCAAAAGCAGCGAACATCAACACGAACATGCACCTGCCCAGATGTAGAAATCCAAGCGACACCAAACGCAGCGAACATGAACACGAACACGCACCTGCCCAGATGCAGAAATCCAAGCGACATCAAAAGCAGCCGAATGAATAGAAATCAAACTCTTCTCTCACTCTTGCTCTTCTCATCGTAAGATTCGGGGTTGTAGGTTTGATTTGAACTCGACGAGCTCTTGCAAAGCGACGACTTTATTTTATCACTTTATCGTTGAACCCCCGGCTCGCACAGAAATGGTGGCAGCGGTGGGATGCACAATTTTTTTTTTTTTTTCATTTAAGCCTAATTGATATTTCAAGCGAAAAGTTTCATATTTTGATTTAAATTAGTTAATTGAATATTCTTCGCGTTTACTTGTGAAATGTTCGTTCTATCATTCAAAGGTTTCTTTTTTTCGTTTACGGAGGGCAGAAATCCAAGCGACACCAAACGCAGCGAACATGAACACGAACACGCACCTGCCCAGATGCAAGCGACATCAAAAGGAGCCGAATGAATAGAAATCAAACTCTTCTCTCATTCTTGCTCTTCTCATCGTAAGATTCGGGGTTGCAGGTTTGATTTGAATTCGACGAGCTCTTGCAAAACGACGATTTTATTTTATCATTTTATCGTTGAACTCCCGGCTCGCACAGAAATGGTGGCAGCGGTGGGATGCACAATTTTTTTTTTTTCATTTAAGCCTAATTGATATTTCAAGCGAAAAGTTTCATATTTTGATTTAAATTAGTTAATTGAATATTCTTCGCGTTTACTTGTGAAATGTTCGTTCTATCATTCAAAGGTTTTTTTTTCGTTTACGGAGGGCAGAAATCCAAGCGACACCAAACGCAGCGAACATGAACACGAACACGCACCTGCCCAGATGCAGAAATCCAAGCGGCATCAAAAGCAGCCGAATGAATAGAAATCAAACTCTTCTCTGACTCTTGCTCTTCTCATCGTAAGATTCGGGGTTGCAGGTTTGATTTGAATTCGACGAGCTCTTGCAAAGCGACGATTTTATTTTATCATTTTATCGTTGAACTCCCGGCTCGCACAGAAATGGTGGCAGCGATGGGATGCACAATTTTTTTTTTTTTTTCATTTAAGCCTAATTGATATTTCAAGCGAAAAGTTTCATATTTTGATTTAAATTAGTTAATTGAATATTCTTCGCGTTTACTTGTGAAATGTTCGTTCTATCATTCAAAGGTTTTTTTTTCGTTTACGGAGGGCAGAAATCCAAGCGACACCAAACGCAGCGAACATGAACACGAACACGCACCTGCCCAGATGCAGAAATCCAAGCGGCATCAAAAGCAGCCGAATGAATAGAAATCAAACTCTTCTCTGACTCTTGCTCTTCTCATCGTAAGATTCGGGGTTGCAGGTTTGATTTGAATTCGACGAGCTCTTGCAAAGCGACGATTTTATTTTATCATTTTATCGTTGAACTCCCGGCTCGCACAGAAATGGTGGCAGCGGTGGGATGCACAATTTTTTTTTTTTTTTTCATTTAAGCCTAATTGATATTTCAAGTGAAAAGTTTCATATTTTGATTTAAATTAGTTAATTGGATATTCTTCGCGTTTACTTGTGAAAAGTTCATTCTACCATTCAAAGGTTCTTTTTCGTTTTTTACGAAGGGCAGAAATCCAAGCGACATCAAAAGCAGCGAACATCAACACGAACATGCACCTGCCCAGATGTAGAAATCCAAGCGACACCAAACGCAGCGAACATGAACACGAACACGCACCTGCCCAGATGCAGAAATCCAAGCGACATCAAAAGCAGCCGAATGAATAGAAATCAAACTCTTCTCTGACTCTTGCTCTTCTCATCGTAAGATTCGGGGTTGCAGGTTTGATTTGAATTCGACGAGCTCTTGCAAAGCGACGATTTTATTTTATCATTTTATCGTTGAACTCCCGGCTCGCACAGAAATGGTGGCAGCGGTGGGATGCACAATTTTTTTTTTTTTTTTCATTTAAGCCTAATTGATATTTCAAGTGAAAAGTTTCATATTTTGATCTAAATTAGTTAATTGGATATTCTTCGCGTTTACTTGTGAAAAGTTCATTCTACCATTCAAAGGTTCTTTTTCGTTTTTTACGAAGGGCAGAAATCCAAGCGACATCAAAAGCAGCGAACATCAACACGAACATGCACCTGCCCAGATGTAGAAATCCAAGCGACACCAAACGCAGCGAACATGAACACGAACACGCACCTGCCCAGATGCAGAAATCCAAGCGACATCAAAAGCAGCCGAATGAATAGAAATCAAACTCTTCTCTGACTCTTGCTCTTCTCATCGTAAGATTCGGGGTTGTAGGTTTGATTTGAACTCGACGAGCTCTTGCAAAGCGACGATTTTATTTTATCATTTTATCGTTGAACCCCCGGCTCGCACAGAAATGGTGGCAGCGGTGGGATGCACAATTTTTTTTTTTTTTTCATTTAAGCCTAATTGATATTTCAAGCGAAAAGTTTCATATTTTGATTTAAATTAGTTAATTGAATATTCTTCGCGTTTACTTGTGAAAAGTTCGTTCTACCATTCAAAGGTTTTTTTTTTTCGTTTACGGAGGGCAGAAATCCAAGCGACACCAAACGCAGCGAACATGAACACGAACACGCACCTGCCCAGATGCAGAAATCCAAGCGGCATCAAAAGGAGCCGAATGAATAGAAATCAAACTCTTCTCTCACTCTTGCTCTTCTCATCGTAAGATTCGGGGTTGTAGGTTTGATTTGAACTCGACGAGCTCTTGCAAAGCGACGACTTTATTTTATCACTTTATCGTTGAACCCCCGGCTCGCACAGAAATGGTGGCAGCGATGGGATGCACAATTTTTTTTTTTTTTTCATTTAAGCCTAATTGATATTTCAAGCGAAAAGTTTCATATTTTGATTTAAATTAGTTAATTGAATATTCTTCGCGTTTACTTGTGAAAAGTTCGTTCTACCATTCAAAGGTTTTTTTTTTTCGTTTACGGAGGGCAGAAATCCAAGCGACACCAAACGCAGCGAACATGAACACGAACACGCACCTGCCCAGATGCAGAAATCCAAGCGGCATCAAAAGGAGCCGAATGAATAGAAATCAAACTCTTCTCTCATTCTTGCTCTTCTCATCGTAAGATTCGGGGTTGCAGGTTTGATTTGAATTCGACGAGCTCTTGCAAAACGACGATTTTATTTTATCATTTTATCGTTGAACTCCCGGCTCGCACAGAAATGGTGGCAGCGGTGGGATGCACAATTTTTTTTTTTTCATTTAAGCCTAATTGATATTTCAAGCGAAAAGTTTCATATTTTGATTTAAATTAGTTAATTGAATATTCTTCGCGTTTACTTGTGAAATGTTCGTTCTATCATTCAAAGGTTTTTTTTTCGTTTACGGAGGGCAGAAATCCAAGCGACACCAAACGCAGCGAACACGAACACGCACCTGCCCAGATGCAGAAATCCAAGCGGCATCAAAAGCAGCCGAATGAATAGAAATCAAACTCTTCTCTGACTCTTGCTCTTCTCATCGTAAGATTCGGGGTTGCAGGTTTGATTTGAATTCGACGAGCTCTTGCAAAACGACGATTTTATTTTATCATTTTATCGTTGAACTCCCGGCTCGCACAGAAATGGTGGCAGCGATGGGATGCACAATTTTTTTTTTTTTTTTCATTTAAGCCTAATTGATATTTCAAGCGAAAAGTTTCATATTTTGATTTAAATTAGTTAATTGAATATTCTTCGCGTTTACTTGTGAAATGTTCGTTCTATCATTCAAAGGTTTTTTTTTCGTTTACGGAGGGCAGAAATCCAAGCGACACCAAACGCAGCGAACATGAACACGAACACGCACCTGCCCAGATGCAGAAATCCAAGCGGCATCAAAAGCAGCCGAATGAATAGAAATCAAACTCTTCTCTGACTCTTGCTCTTCTCATCGTAAGATTCGGGGTTGCAGGTTTGATTTGAATTCGACGAGCTCTTGCAAAACGACGATTTTATTTTATCATTTTATCGTTGAACCCCCGGCTCACACAGAAATGGTGGCAGCGTTGGGATGCACAATTTTTCTTTTTTTCATTTAAGCCTAATTGATATTTCAAGCGAAAAGTTTCACATTTTCAGTAAAGTTAGTTAATTGAATATTCTTCGCGTTTGCTTGTGAAAAGTTCGTTCTATCATTCAAAGGTTTTTTTTTCGTTTACGGAGGACAGAAATGTAAGCGACACCAAACGCAGCGAACATGAACACGAACACGCACCTGCCCAGATGTAGAAATCCAAGCGACACCAAAAGCAGCGAACATGAACAGGAACATGCACCAGCCCAGATGTAGAAATCCAAGTGACATCAAAAGCAGCCGAATGAATAGAAATCAAACTCTTCTCTGACTCTTGCTCTTCTCATCGTAAGATTCGGGGTTGTAGGTTTGATTTGAACTCGGCGAGCTCTTGCGAAGCGACGATTTTATTTTATCATTTTATCGTTGAACCCCCGGCTCGCACAGAAATGGTGGCAGCGGTGGGATGCACAATTTTTCTTTTTTTTCATTTAAGCCTAATTGATATTTCAAGCGAAAAGTTTCACATTTTCAGTTAAGTTAGTCAATTGAATATTCTTCGCGTTTGCTTGTGAAAAGTTCGTTCTACCATTCAAAGGTCATTTTTCGTTTACAAAGGGGTTTGATGAATCTTTTGCTCTGATGCAGAGATACAACAACTTTTAAATTGCAATTCGTTTCTCGAGGTCTCCAAAAGAAACCAAAAAAAAAAAAAAATGTGTAGTACCGAGGAATTCTTCGATTTTTAAATCAGATAAATGGAACAGAAGTAAATTTCATTTTGTGGCAACTCTTATTACGTCTTCAAACTTGCTGCTCGCCGATATATGTTTCCATATTGGACTGCTTCTGTCTACATCTAGCCCGAAGCAATGTCCGTTTTATGATATGGTTGAAATTGTGTGTAAATTTGCACAAGCTTCGCTCCTCATGCATATAGATAATAAATTTAAATAAAACAGACGTTCCAGAGTACTGTACCAAAAAAAAAAAAAAAATTGTCGCGTAAGTTCCAAACAATTATTCATTTGTTGTCCTAATGTGCGTTGTGTATTTGAAAATCGTTTAATGTAATTAAGAAGAGCTTTTCCCGCGTTGAAATAAATTGCTTTAAAAACGTGTCCCTCATCAAATTAGAGGCCTTAACAATCGATCGGGGGTTTTTAATTTGAAATTCCGCACAGAAAAATGTACATTAATTTATCTCCGGGATTCTTTAATAATTTACGAGCGTTTTCACAAAATAAAAGCGATTTCACTCCGCCGGTGGAATTATTGCATTTCGGTTTTAAATTAAAAAACGATCGAATGAATAAATAATTTCTCAATTTTCGAACGGCGGCGGGGCGGGGGGGGGGGGCGAGAGGGGGCTCTTTCTTGCAGATATAGATACAAATGCTTCGTCTCGAAGAGAGGCGAGATGATTAAAATATATTTTTTTTTTCGGCGGGGCACTAAGAAATATTTCTTCGTTTTTATCGTTTTTATTTACAGATGGAGGAGTCGTTTATCTTGCGCAAGATAAATGTTGCCGTTTGGAGGAGAGATTCCGCCTTAATTATAATTTGTTTATCTAAGGGCGGGAAACACGCGATACGGTGCTTTGCAATTTTTCAGGTGATGTTTACTTAACGCACAGAAAAAATAAATAAAAGGAAAAGAATTATTTACTTTAAAGGGATCAATATTTAACTTTCGCTGTACTTTTTACGCGGCTAAATTCAATCAGAACCAAAGCTAGACACATTCCAGACAAGCATGCATACATGAATTTTGTTTGTGTTGGAATATTCCTATTTGTTTAAGTTGTTTGTACACAAATATTTCTATTTGCTTTTTAATTTTTTGGATTTAGTTAAAATTTATTATTAAATGCATAGAACTATTTAATACGTCCCCATGCGACGCTCGTCAAATTCGTTTTGAAGATGATTTCATTTTTATGTTTGCAAAGAAACGATCGCTCGGCAGTAAATCTCGAGAATTTCCTTTGCTTAGAGGTCACAGTCTCGCTTTTATTTTATTGAACGCCGCCGTGCTAGTATTCATAAAATATTTGTGAGCGGAAAGGTTTGTTTGGCTTGATTTAACGTGTGCACTGAATCGCCGCATCTTAGCAAAAAAAAAAAACGAGCCCTTCCTAGGAACGTCCGGAATTTTCCGGACTGTGATCAAAACGTAACACTCGCAGCAATTTTTTTTAAACCAAGTAAAAAAAATTGCCTGCCCCATACATTATACACACGTATACCTTTGAACTTTCCCCTTAACGACTTTTGTGAAACGTTTATATCGAAAATGATTCGCCGTTTAGGAAGTTTTTTTTTTTTAACGAACGTAGGCAGATGCCCCGAGCGAAAACAATTCAGACCGTCCCTTTTCAGGAATATGTAGTACCTCGTACTTTTTTTTTATACGAAAAAGCCAAAGTCTTGCCCTTCCATTTAATGGCTTAATGCATAAATTTAACAGCACGCCTAAAATTTGAAACTCTCCACTTCACACAAAGGCGAGAGATTAAAAATGCAAATAAATGCAGTTTCACTCAATTCAAGACCATAATCTGTTTCGCGGCGGGATTGGTTTGTTTAATTTTGTATGCGAAACGGAGCTTAAAGTAACAACAAACCCATTTTATTTTTTTTTTTAGTTATAAACATGCACATGTTTAAACATGTGTTATTGATTAGTTGCTTTTGCTTTACGCGCATTTGTGAATGAATGGAAGCTTCCTTCTGCCCTTCCAGAGGATAAATGCAAGTATTCGGGCGGTGTTTTATCTTGTTATTTATTTAAGTAACGAAGACGGTAAATGTTGTTTCAGTTTAGGCGGTCTTGTTTTGTCATTCATTAAGAGCGACATCCTGAAAAGTAAGGATTTAGCACGCTGCGAAATTCACGAATGCTTCTCGTCCTCCGCCTTGTTATCGTAAGTTCTGGCCTGATTTGTTGCTGTTTTGAGACGAATTGAGCGAATTAATTACGAATCTGTAAATTTAGGACCTAAACGAAATCTGGGCAAACACAACAAGTCAAAGTTTTATAACAAAAAGAAACGTATTGAATGAGACATATTTTTTTTTTTTTTTTTTGAGAAAGAACACACTGTATCATGGCATACAATATTTTTGTTGCAAACCTTTCTGATTTTTTTGTTGTTGTTGCCGTTATTGTTTTTGAAAAAGATTGTCTTGTGGTAGCTTTGAATGAATAATTTGTTTTTCCTTTTTCCTTTCCTTTTTTTTAATCTCCTAAAATATTTTTCTTTCTTTCGTAGATATTACAAAGGTCATTTTCTTTGCCGATTTTCCATCGTTGTTTGTTTCTTCTTTTCATCCTGAAATTCATTAGTCAAAACATTTTTGCACTTCTTTCTCCTTCTGCTTTCTTCAGAAATTTTCGTTTCCTAAATAAGTATTATGATAGTGTTTTGTTTTTTGTTTTTATTGAGTCTTGAAAGTTCGTTTTTTTTTCTTTAATTTTAAATCTACAAGTCGTTTTGAGTTTTTTTTTATTTTTTCTATATTATGTATGATCGTCATTTGTTTTTCTTACTTTTGTGTTGTCAAATCAAAGAATATTTAATTTAATATTTCTGTCACTTTCTGATTTTGTTGTTGTTGTTGCCGTTATTGCTTTTGAGAGAGATTTTCTCGTGGTAGTTTTGAATGAATATTTTTTTTCCTTTTTCCTTTCCTTTTTTTTAATCTCCTGAAATATTTCTTTTCTTTCGTAAATGTTACAAAGGTCATTTTCTTTGCCGATTTTCGATCGTCGTTTGTTTTTCCTTTTCATTCTGAAATTAATTAGTCAAAACATTTTTGCACTTGTTTTCCCTTCGTGAATAAATGCAGTCGTCATTTGTTTCTTCCCGCTTTCTTCAGAAATTTTCATTTCCTAAATAAGTATTATGATAGTGTTTTGTTTTTTTTTGTTATTATTGAGTCTTGAATGTTCGTTTGTTTTTTCTTTGATTTTAAATCTACAAGTCGTTTTGAGTTCTTTTTTCTTCTTCTATATTATGTATGATCGTCAATTGTTTTTCTTACTTTAGTGTTGTCAAATCAAAGAATATTTAATTTAATATTTCTGTCACTTTCTGATTTTTTTGTTGTTGTTGCCGTTATTGTTTTTGAAAGAGATTGTCTCGTGACAGTTTTGAATGAATATTTTTTTTCCTTTTTCCTTTCTTTTTTTTTTTAATCTCCTAAAATATTTTTTTCTCTTTCGTAAATATTACAAAGGTCATTTTCTTTGCCGGTTTTCGATCGTCGTTCGTTTTTCCTTTTCATCCTGAAATTAATTATTCAAAACATTTTTGCACTTCTTTCTCCTTCGTGAATAAATGCAGTCGTCATTTGTTTCTTCCCGCTTTCTTCAGAAATTTTCATTTCCTAAATAAGTATTATGATAGTGTTTTGTTTTTTTGTTATTATTGAGTCTTGAATGTTCGTTTTTTTTTTCTTAAATTTTAAATCTACAAGTCCTTTTGAGTTTTTTTTTTATTTTTTCTATAGTATGTATGATCGTCATTTGTTTTTCATACTTTTGTGTTGTCAAATCAACGAATATTTAATTTCTTTCGAAAAATTTTTGCAATTTTTCCCTTTTTTTTAAAAAATTTCTCTTTTGTTTGAAATTATAAGTTGGCAACGTCGGTTGGTTTAACGAAATTTTTTGACCGAAAAATTCTCAACGTCTCATCATCAAAAAATGGCTACTTTGATTATAATTTTGAACGTTATTATCACTTACGATGATATTTTAGCGTTATTGTGTTCTTCGTTTATAAAATACTTTAAATACTCGTAGAGACCATTGCGATAAAAATTTATAGAGCCCTCCCCACGTTACGATAAGCCTTCCCTTGAGTACTTGGCCTGACTACGGCTCTGGCGTCTTGCAAGGCGTTATCCTTCGCATAATTCCTTCAGTTGCAAATGTTCCTGTTTTCTTTTTTGAGATCTTTTTCGCATTCCATCGGAAAATTGTCGCCGTTCTTTTGTTCCTTGCTCACTATATGACTCACGTGTTTATTTGCTCTGTATGGTTTCTGTTTCTGTCTTCTTCTTTCACATCCCGCCGGAAAATTGTCAATCTTTTTTTGTTTTTTGTTCACCACATGCTTCGTGTTTTGATTTTGTTTGCTTTTTCTCTTCCGTCACTTTTAATCGATATAATGTTTTATACGCGAGTTCTTTTTTTTCAATCTGATCTCCAGGGGGCTCTCTCGACGTCAAATTAAAAAAGCGCAAGTTATTATTTTGGCGCTGCTTGTAGTTTCAGTTACATTTTTTTTTTGTCTTTTGATAAACACAAAATAATTGACTATGAGGCCGGTTGTAAAGGGTCGATGTTTAGAACATTTTGGGAACCCCCGGTCTAGCTAGAATAGTGTACCGGAAAGCCCAATCGCTTTTTTGAAATCGCTCAGCATGGCAATTTCACGAAGAACCGAATTTTGTAAACATTTTTTTTTTTTTTGAACTCACTGCATATATCAAACTTTATTAAAAAAAAATCGACTAATAATTAAAATTATTTTTTTGCGTGTGTGTTTGTGCATACAACATGGATGGGTGCGCTTTATAAATATTATTTACGAAGTCGTTTGATTTTACGCATATAATAATTAACCGGGTAGTAAAACGGCACAGAACCGAAAACATTTTGTTAAACAAATTTCATCGTGCGAAGCGGCGCACCTGCAAAAACAAAAAAAAAAACATGCACACCTCCGCCCCCCTCCCCACCCCTCCCATAATTTGTCAGCGTGTTTATTTTTAAATCGAACTAATAAATTTCGCAATAAAATCAATTGCCAAATCCGAATCACATCCGCGCTTCATTCACATTCTCCGATATTTATTTTGTTGCGAGTTGTTTAATTTATTGTTTGTGCTATAGCGCAATTAATTTAATTTAATTTAATTTAATTTAATTTAATAAATAAGAAAATAGTCAGCGAGTGAGTTTGTTTTAGGAGCAGGGCCCAAGTCACTTGCTTCTTGCAGCTAAATTACTGTGTTATTACCAGGGAAAGGAATTCGGGCCACTTGTTCCGCGAACGGTACGAAAATTTAGCACACGAACTGGATCAGCCTCCCCTACAATAATTTTCTGCGCTCGGATTTCACTGCGGCTTCTCCCACTCAGTAGCAATTCCATGCAACGGAGCAGCGGAAAGATGACAAGATTCGACGTAAAAAAACATCCAGCACTACGTGGCCTGAATTCTTTTCTCTGATTATTACTAAAGAAAAAAATTTGTTGCAAATCGTTTTTGTTCGCATTTAATCCCTCGAGCAGCCTCTGTTTCAGCCCTATTTGGAGCTTCATCAGCAGAAGCGTAGCTCGAGAGTACTACTGCAAGCCAAAACGATTCGACCAAGGTTAATCGCAATTGCGATGTAATAGTAATGAATAGTTTAAACAGCGACATCCCGCGTTCACTTCTCCCACTCAGTAGCAATTCCATGCAACGGAGCAGCGGAAAGATGACAAGATTCGACGTAAAAAAAACATCCAGCACTACCTGGCCTGAATTCTTTTCTCTGATTATTACTAAAGAAAAAAAATTGTTGCAAATCGTTTTTGTTCGCAGTTAATCCCTCGAGCAGCCTCTGTTTCAGCTCTATTTGGAGCTTCATCAGCAGAAGCGTAGCTCGAGAGTACTACTGCAAGCCAAAACGATTCGACCAAGGTTAATCGCAATTGCGATGTAATAGTAATGAATAGTTTAAACAGCGACATCCCGCGTTCACTTCTCCCACTCAGTAGCAATTCCATGCAACGGAGCAGCGGAAAGATGACAAGATTCGACGTAAAAAAACATCCAGCACTACCTGGCCTGAATTCTTTTCTCTGATTATTACTAAAGAAAAAAAATTGTTGCAAATCGTTTTTGTTCGCAGTTAATCCCTCGAGCAGCCTCTGTTTCAGCCCTATTTGGAGCTTCGTCAGCAGAAGCGTAGCTCGAGAGTTCCACTGCAAACCACAACGATTCGACCAAGGTTAATCGCAATTGCGATGTAATAGTAATGAAACAGCGACATCCCGCGTTCGCTTTTAGGTCATTACTGTTTATTTAAAGCGTTCCATACTTTTTTGAGCGACAAGTTTCAATTTCTTACACTATTTTTTTCTATTTTGCTTCTTCCGTGAAAAACAAGTTACTAGTTCGCGCTTGAAACAATTTCTAATGACGATTTGGAGGGTATGTTAATAATTACATATTCTGTGAGTGTTTCTGTTATGTTTAAAATTTACGATGACAACAAATAAAGGTAATTTCAAACGTACACCGAGTACATGGATGACATTCCTAATGACATTTGGAGGAGAATCGTTTGGGTTGTGTTACAGTGTTATAAATTCATCACAAACTTAAAGTCCTAGTGAGAGTATTAATACTATAGTAATTTACTTTTACAAAAGTTGCAATGAGTCGCATAATAAGCGGCTTAAAAAAACCTGTTGGTATTGCAGCTGTTTATAGGTTTTCTAATTGCTTATATTAAAGACTTGCGGTGCAAACATTCATAAGAATTTAGTAAAGCGTTTTCGATTACTTGTGAGGTCAAGGATGTGCTTAGGTTTGTACTCACCCCCCTGTTGTTTATTAGGAAATGTAACGTGGCTTTGGGGCGTGATGGTGGTGAAGTGCAATTTGCTCTAAGGACATCACCAATAACGTAATAGCTTTTGTCCGTTGTTAATGTAGGCGGACTCTCTGGCAAAACTGGAAAGCATATTGCAATAAGAGAAAAGGGGGAATGCTAAATATAAAATGATTATTACCTACGACGAACATGGCGTTAAAAGCGACTACTGTTGAGAACGGTGCTTCTGTGGTCACCTCGCAGCTGAAGTTTCCGGAGAGTTGAAATTCCACTTTCTGTAAGACCACCTGGTACTCATTTGATAGCGCTGACTACAATTTAATGCAAGTTTAGAACACTTTGGAACACACTGTATAATAAATTGTGGCACTAACATCTACGTAAACTCCCTGAATTTTAAATATCTTTATGTTCGGATGTTCACTTGGTGTATATCTGTAAAATTCGAACTGCCCTCTATACCACTTGACAGTGTACAATTGAGAATCTTCCAAGTCGTAAGTACAAGTCAGAGTTGAATATCCTCCACGCTGTACAATCCGCGGTTCGATACCCAAGTCGACATTTTTCAAGGCGAATAAACCTGAAAAATTCAATTTTTTTCTTTTTTTAATATCACAGGCGGGCAACATTCGGCGAAATTCTATTTCCAACTTTATTCAAATGCGAGCGAACGAAACTGACCGTCCGCGTCCGTCGTCATCCTTCGCAAAAAAAATAAAATAAATAAAATAAAATAAATCACCGCCGAAATCTTAGAGAATTAACAAAAGGGAGAAACATCTGGTCTTATAACAACACGCAAGAGGGTTGAGGGAAAATTCCTTTTGTTCACATACTGACAAACGCGGACTCTGTTTTCTTAATAAACACAGTTGCACTGCAACGTTCTCCCTTAATGGGTGGTCCTTTTAACCATTAATTACAAACAATATAAAATCAACATTAATTTCATTACGTCCGTCGGCACTTCTGAAAGGCGCACTGCGTAAATATTTAACAAACTAAAACAAGGGAAGGTAGTTAGTATCCCTGTTATTACGAATTATGGTCAGTTCTTTTTTTTTGTTTGCTTGCTTATTATTTGTGATGAAAAATACATTGCTCTTTGTGTATGTTCGAGTACATACATACTCTATCTATTATTCTATTTTTTTTTACTTCTATTATGTTCAACTAACGAAATTTAATTCAAATCAGTAACAGGGAAACTACAAACTAACTCATTAAAACAACAAGGATTACCTTTTTATTGTTTAAAGGTCAGAAATACAGATAACTGTATCCCACGACGACGATCAGATTAACTGATATTTTCTACAAATTACGCACATCTTTTATACTGCCAATGTACGTGACGTCATGACCAAATTCCGCAAAACTTTAATTGAATTCGTACTTTGCTCGGTTGCTGAAAAGGTGATGTCAGGATTTTCACGTTGTTTCCAATCGTCGTTTCTATTAAATCGTGAATTAATTGATTGTGTTGAAACACTTATACAATGCTCTAGTTATTTGCGTATTTGCAACTCTGCGGGTTCACGCTACAAGTTCATCGCCTCATCGAGTCGTTGCACCAGCAAACCGCTTATCAGCAAATAACTCGTATTGCATTGGAAAAAATACATTTTAAATTAATTAAATACGATTTTCAAATTTTCCGTAATCGTGACATCTACGGATCTGAACATATTAGAAGCTTTATTCACTCAAAAATAAAAATAAAAATCTACTTATACTTCTACTTATAAACAAACAATACGTATAGTTGTCCTTAATACTCCCTTTTAACAAATCGTACGAAATAACGACGTTTTCGGAACAATATTTTCGACCAGCTCTTATTTCTTGAATAACATCTGTTGTATGAGGACTAGATTTTACGGTTTTAATGGTCTTCAATAATCGTTTGCCTCTCCTTAGGATTCAAGTTTGCTTGTGAATAATCGCATTCTACTTCCAAACATGTTTAAGGCCCGATTTTTTCACCTCCAGATAAAATTATCTGTCAGATATTATCCTTGGAAACCATTGTATCGATAATAGTTTCCGAGGATATTATCCGGCAAATAAATTTATCAGGAGGTGAAAAAAATCGGGCCTCACAAAATAATTGCAGTTTATATTTAGTTTAAGTATGATCGTGATTATATTTGACATTATTTTATTTTATTTTTAATGAATAGTTTAAACAGCGACAAATTTTTTTATTTATCTTTTTAGTTATAAACCGATCGTATTTTGTTCTTATTTGATTTGTCTTTTATTTTATATTTGAGTTATCAGCTTGATTCCCCTTCGTCTTTTCTTTAGTGCTCTCAATTCGATTCGACTAAGTGTTATAGAATATTTAATTTCGTTTTATCTCTATCACCGATCGCCTTTTATTTTGTTTTTGTTTTTTAATTTTTTATTATTTGACTTTATTTAATTCAATTTTTAATACAGCGTGGAAACTAAACAACGGATAAATGCGATTTTTTCAAGACTATAATTTTTTTTTTTTTTTTTTTGAAAAGACGTTCGGACCCGTCAATTTCCTCTAACTTTATACCCTTTCCAGAAATTAATTTTAATACTGTAGGGTGTTTGCAAAAAGTAGAGCGAGGGTTAATTTTATTTATTATTTCTTTATGGTACCCTTCCAATTAAACAAAATTGACGGGTGCGAGCGTTTTTTTTTTTTTTTAATTAATTAGTCGTCTTGAAAATATTAGTTTCCACGCTGCATAATTAATTAATCGATTTTTGTTTTTTCTTTTATTCTGTCTCATTTAATTTATTTTTATTTTTTCAGTTTATCTTTGATCCGATTTTATGTTTTAATTATCAACTGATCGTCTTTGTTTTTGTTTTTACTTTAATTACTCGATTTGAGTTTATTTTACTACATTTTAATCCCCTGGATTGATCGCCATTTTGTTTTCTCTTTTGTGCGATTTGATTTTATTCATTGATTATCAATTGATCGTCTTTTGTTTTCGTTTTTTTTATTATTTACTCGATTGGAATTTATTTTACAATTTAATCCCTTCTATCGATGTGATGGTCATTCTTGTTATCTCTTTTATCCAATTTGATTTTATTTATTGGTCTTCCATCGACCGTCTTTTGTTTTTGTTTTATTTACTGGATTTGCATTTTAATCCCATCGATGGATCGCCATTTTTGTTTTCTCCTTTATTTTATTTGATTTTGATTAGTGATTATTAATTGATCGTCGTTTGTTTTTGGTTTTTGTTTTATTTTTTCAGGATTTGCGTTTATTTTACGCTTTCATTTTTGTTTATTGATTATAAACTGCTCGTCTTTTGTTTTTCTTTCTTTCTTTTATCTGCTCGCTTTGCTATTTAATCCTTTCTATCGATGATCATTTTTGTTTTCTCTTCCATGCAATTTAATTTTATTTATTGGTTTTCAATTGACCGTCTTTTGTTTTTTTTTGTTTTATTTACTCAATTTACGTTTATTTTAAATTTTATTTGCATTTTAATTCCTTCGATGTATGCCCGTTTTTGTTTTCTCTTTTATGCGATTTAATTTTAATTATTGATTATTAGTTGATCGTCTTTTGTTTTCTGTTTTTTTTTGTTTTATTTACTGGATTTGAGTTTATTTTACATTTGAATTCCTTCAACGGATCGCCATTTTTGTTTTGTGGCTTATGCGATTTGATTTAATTTTTTAATAATTATATTTTTTTAACGTCTAACGATTAAATTTTTTTTGTATAATTTTTATTTTCGTCTGTCTTCTTTTGTTTTTTTTTTAAACTTTTTCTTTCGTTTGACTTTATTTGATTGATACGATTTTTTATTTTTTCTTTCGTTTCACTTTATTTGATTGACACGATTTTTTATTTTTTAATAGTCAATAGGTTCACTTTTATTTTTGTTTTTTTCATTTATTCAGTTTGAATTTGTTTCACTTTAATCTTTATTATTTACAGATTAAATTTTTGCTTGTCAATATTTATATCGATCTGACTTATTCTTAGTTTTCATCTACGATCGTCTTTTGTTTTTGCTTTATTAGATTTTACAATATTTTATTTTTATTTTTATTTTCAATTAATTGTCTTTTTTTTATCTTTTGTATATCTTTAATTTATGGTTACATTTTTATTTCATAGTTATATTTTTATTTCACAGTTTTACTCCTTGGTTTCCACAATTCCATTTTTATTTCAGACTTTCAAAACTAACGGCATATTTTAATAATTGAAACACGTCAAGTGAAATTATTTTACCTATTCTTTTTTTTTAATTAATTTAGTATTTTCTGCTTTTCATAATGCAAAGAGGAAAAACTTTTTGGCTTACGCCAAGGGCCTCGCAAAAATTTCTCGGCCGGGGGCCTAGCAATTATCAAGGCCGCCTCTGCAAATCATCGAAATTAACGCGAATAAAAGAGGCAGCGGCGACAACGACGAAATGCAATAATAAATTAGAAGCAATCCAAACAAAACAAAAGGAAATATAATTTGGCGACACAGGACGCAACAGTCCTTTGTGCACCTCCATCATCCCGTAAATCTCAAAGCGAACGAAAAAAATTCTTTATGTCTGCCTCTTTGAGTGCAAATTAACGGAGCAAGGGAGACACAAATACCGACAACCCCCCGCCCCCTCACCCCCTCGGCGCTCGGTTCCGGGGGCAGGGTTGCCCATCCAATAAAAGATATGCAGGTAAGAACTGCTAAGAACGTTTTCCGCCCTTTGCGGTCTTCTTTTATCGGCGGGAAATTTTTCACGAGTCGATTTTCGCGGGGCGGCAGAGCCGATAATGATACCAACCGGAAGGGAAATTCAATAGAAGGATATTGACTTTCCCTGCCTGCCTGTATTTCAAAAGGACGAAAAATATTAAATAGCTTTGCTGCATGGTATACTCGTCGGAAATCGATGTGCGGCGCAGAAAACGTAAAAGAATCTATTTAGAATGCCTCCGATATTTTACGTTAATGATTTTTTGAAATATAAATATTACTAAGAAAATCCAAGAATGTAATCAAAAAAAAACCTTTTAGTAATTACAGGGTGTCCCAACCTATTAAAACATACAAACATACTGAAAATTAATACACTGAGGAAGTGATCTGTCAGACTACACTATTATGTTATAACCGGAAGTCGTCATTAACTTTCTTATTGTAAATGAAATGTTATATTTTTTTTTAATGCAGAAGAAACAAATATGTAGAATCGGCTCCTGATTCGTCCATACGTTCCAAACAAACCTTGGCCTACATTCGCACACCGGTCTCATCGGTTACAAAATAACAGCTGCCAGTAAATTAAAATGAGTCAACGGGGTTTTTCAAGACCAACGCCTAATCCAAGGCTTGTGTAAACTGGAAATTAGGTCAATCAGATTCACATAAATAGTTAGCTTCTCTGATCATAAGTTAGTTCGACGGTACCCTTACCAGGGTGCGTGAACTCGCCTCGTCTTCTTCAATTTGTCATGTAAGTTGTATTTTGCAAATTCAAATAGTATTTTTTGTTGCGTTATCTCTGACCACGCCCCGCAACCCATAAAGTATATGTTATCTTTTGATATCATGGCTTAAACATTGCAATAATTAATTATAAAAAGACTTAATGTTTTTTTTTTTAAGACAGACTTTTGAAGACAAAACCTTTTCTTCTGGCCAAGAATTATTTTAGGCTTTCGATTTAAACTCAAAGGCCTTTTTTACTGAGAACTCGCGCATTTGATGTTTGTTTAAGGCATCTTTCATTTGTTTAAACAAAAGGACGATAAACGAGTGAACAGATAATGCTTCAACCAAATAAAGGTTAAAGTAATTATTGCACTAGCAGAAGCCCGTGGATGAGAATGTTAATTCTGTTACTTTAGAGTAATATAGCTTCCATTTATAGTCCAGAGATGGCGCTCTGTTTGTAATTAATAATAAAATCGTTGCGAAGTTTGAAGACCGGATTTTGCTGAGCGAGCGAAAGCAAGAATGAAATATTGTTGTAGATAATTCGATTAACGTTGTTTTTTTTTTCTGTTTTGGTTAAGAGATGGTGCTTTGAAAATGATTACCATCACGGGAACGATTTTTTATTTTGAAATTTAATTTTAAAATTAAAATCAAGTTGCAAATTAGTCATTTAGATTTTGCTTAGAACGTCGCGTCGCGCGTCGCCGTCGACATGAAGGTGAGATGCTGTTTCAGGAAGTCCTAGTAAAATAGTTTTCACTTTTCTACAACAGATGGCGTTCTGAATGACTTTCGCACGCCTAGATTTTATGTTTTCGACTTAATTAGGATTATATCTGAGGATATAAAGACGAAAACAATATTATCGACTGCGATTAAATTAGTTTTCATTTTGGAACGGCAGATGGCGCTTCGAGCAGTATAATATTACAGCGACGAACGGCATCTATTGACAATACATTGTTTAATCCTTGTCGTTTAAGGAAACAATATTGAAAACTTCCGCGAAATCTTTCTTCGAATTTTGGAAAGTTCTAAAAAATTTGGAAAAATGAGACAATCCCCGAACGCAGACTTTTTTGTTTTGTTTTCAACACCATCCTAATTATTTTTAATACCAGCTTAATTATGCTTAGGAAAAAAGTTCACGTTGACTGCTTGACTGGTTTATTTTTCTGCCGAACCTCGAGTTCCGAAGAAAATTTCTTACCCTCTTGTTTTCAGCGCCATCTACTGGAGAATATAATTATCTCTAGATAATCATTGCGAACACATTTCGACGAAATCGTTTTTTTTTTCTCTGTGGATTCTTTTATCAACGTTTGTGGGAAATTTCGGAGTGGAGAAATTTCTTTTATTTTCAACGCCATCTATTGAGAATATCATCTTCTACGCGTCGTTTAATTGTCGTCGACTCGGAAAATAATATTAAAACACTTTTGGTCTCTGTGGAACCTTTTTTTTCGAATCTTTAAGAAATTTTGAAAGTGCAGAAAGTTTCCGAACTCAGTGTTTCTTTGTTTGTTTACAACGCCATCTACCGAGAATATAATTATTTTAGCTACCGATGCGTAGAAAAGGATCACATTGTATTCGTTTATTTTTCTGGCGAACTTTTGAAAAAAAAATTCTAGGAAGTCTTTTTAAAAAAAAACAAAGCAATTTCCGAGTCAAGATTATTATTTTGCTTTCAACGCCAACTACTGAGAATATAATTTTTTAGTACCTACTTAATTTATTTCTAGAAACAAAATCATATCGAAATTAACGTAAGACTTCCCTACACTTAAATACTTGGAGGTTTACCTGTGGAGGAGTAAAGAGGGAGCAGGAAACAAGCCGATTTTCGGACGTGAGCTCCCCTCTCTTGTATGGCAAAAATAAAGAGCAAACAGTGCGCGATACTCCACACTCCGTTCATTTTGCCATACAAGAGGCCCGCGGCCGGACCGGTTTCACGTTATACGTCATTATACGGCAGTGCGTCATCCAAGAGGATGCTTAAATGTAACGGTTTTTGAGAATATTTCAGGGACCTTTTATTTAATTAAGGCACTTTCAAATTTCAAGATTCAAGTTGCCTGTCGTTTGAAAGAATAATATTCAGCCTTTTAAATCATATCTGAGTTATCCCTCAAAAATTCACAGGATGGTCACAATATGAAACCGGCTAAAAGTTTTCGTAAATAGAACAGCCTGTATGTTTTGTTTCATTTTGAGATACAAAAGCAAACTCTACATCGAATATTAATAGCATTCTCTACTCTCTATTCCCTATTAGTTTTCTTGTTATCATTAATTATTTCTTCCTATAGGCGAGGCGCGCTACATTCCGTTGCGCGTCATTAGTTAATAATGATGACGTCGCCATTGACAAGTACTTAAATTGCAAACGAATTTTTTTTAACAAAATTATTAAACTGTCAAATAATTATAATTAAAAAGAAAACTCTTTGTTAGTATTATTTACTGTAGTAAATGTTTCATAATTAAAACGTTTTCTGCTTGATGTGATAGATCGCTAAATTTAGGGGCAAGGCCCCAAAGGCAATCCTGAATGTATACGTCGTTCACTTTCTATATATAAGAGGAAGAGGAATGGTATAATATACCGAAAATGAACTATACGACCTGCTGCTCTTAGCAGCGATTCTTAATCGAAAGGGTAGGAAAGCGAATGCGAATTGTTCGCAAGGGGGTTACGAAAATATAGATCCCTTCCGGAAAGGAAAAAAAAATTGATGTGTTATTACATGGCTCAAAAAATTAATTCCATTTCCACTTTTGTATTTGTATTTTGTATTTTGTATCATACTTACGTAGTAATTACGTACTTTGCCTCCTAGCAAGTGAGTTTGTATATGCAGATTAAGCCACCGCATCGTAACGAATAAACAATTTTTAATTAAATCCAACCACTCAAAGAGGAGGAATACGAAAGGAATTTTATTTTACGATTTGCTGGAAATTACAGAGCGCAGCAATTATTGTTTCTTAGTGCGGTGGCCGTGTTCATTATGTTTATTAATATCAGACGGGAAGTTCAAGAAGCCACTCCTTTGTGCAAGTTCCGTGCGTTTTTTATTCTTCGCATTAAATAATAACTTTCTGGTATTCTTCCTTCCACTATTATCTCTAGACGAGACCCAAAGGCTCTCTCGCAATTTCGCATCTAGTAATTTAGTACTTGAACAATTCTGCGGCGCACAAAGTAGGCCGGCGGGGTCCTCCCTTCCTCTCCCTGTGTTCATTTTAAACGCGGGCCTTTGAATAAACAAGGGAAACTCGACAATAAAACCGTCGGAAAAAATTCCGCAGGCCGCGAAACTTTTGATTATTTTACGGGAACCCAAAAAAAAAATTGACTAGTTTAATTCGCTTTTTTTTAGTCGGCGGAGGAAGCCAAAGTAAATACGTTCGTGCCAGGAGGAAGGAACGGAGAAGGAATTGATTTGTGAGTATAATTTGTCAGGAATTAAAAGTTAATTTTAATTATTCGCTCGAAGGAAGTACAAATCTAATCTCTATCGATTCTGGTCTGGAAAGGTATGAAAGGTTTAGTTTTGTTTTGGAAAATCACATTTGTGGCTTCAAAGTCACTAAGTTAAACTCACTTCTTCTGCTATTGCATCATATTATACAGGGTGCATCGAGTATTTACGATTTAAATAGTGATACTCACGTCATACCCTTCTATTTGAATGGTACAACTTGTTGCGCATCTTTTAGAAAAAAACAAATCTAATCCCTATCGATTCTAGTCTGGAAAGGTATGAAAGGTTTTGTTTTGTTTTGGAAAATGACATTTGTGACTTCAAAGTCACTAAATTAAACTCACTTCTTCTTCTATTGCATCATATTATACAGGGTGCATCGAGTATTTACGATTTAAATAGTGATACTCACGTCATCTTTTAGAAAAAAAAAAAACAAATCTAATCTCTATAGATTCTAGTCTGGAAAGGTATGAAAGGTTTTGTTTTGTTTTGGAAAATCACATTTGTGGCTTCAAAGTCACTAAATTAAACTCAATTCTTCTGCTATTGCATCATATTATACAGGGTGCAACGAGTATTTACGATTTAAATAGTGATACTCACGTCATCTTTCAGAAAAAAAAAAACAAATCTAATCTCTATCGATTCTAGTCTGGAAAGGTATGAAAGGTTTGTTTTGTTTTGGAAAATCACATTTGTGGCTTCAAAGTCACTAAATTAAACTCACTTCTTCTGCTATTGCATCATATTATACAGGGTGCATCGACTATTTACGATTTAAATAGTGATACTCACGTCATCTTTTAGAAAAAAAAAAAAACAAATCTAATCTCTATCGATTCTAGTCTGGAAAGGTATGAAAGGTTTGTTTTGTTTTGGAAAATCATATTTGTGGCTTCAAAGTCACTAAATTAAACTCAATTCTTCTGCTATTGCATCATATTATACAGGGTGCATCGAGTATTTACGATTTAAATAGTGATACTCACGTCATACCCTTCTATTTGATTGGTACAACTTGTTGCGCATTTTATAGAAAATGAATGTTGAAAGGGTTTCCTTCGGGGTAATAAATTCGGGGTAATAAATTACACTCGTTGCAACTTCTAGTGCGTCATGGTGTACAAAGCGTATCGAGTATTTACGAATGTACTCACGTCATACCCTCGAATGGATTTGCACAATTTCCTTTGGTAACAAATGGACGTCGTATTGTCCTCATGGACATTGGATTAACCACACTTCGTCCTTTATTACATCATATTACGCAAGTATTTACGATTTAAATCGTTATACTCATGCCACACCCTTCGATTTAAATGGTAGAATTTGTTGAGCATTTTTTAGAAAATGAATGGTGAAAAGGTTTCTTCTCTTCGGGGTAATAAATTACACTCGACGCAACTTCTACTGCGTCATAATGTACAAAACGCATCGAGTATTTACGAATATACTCACGTCATACCCTCCGAATGGAATGGTACAATTTCCTTTGGTAACAAATGGACGTCGTATTGTCCTCATGGACACTGGCTTAACCACACTTCGTCCTTTGTTACATCACATTACACAAGTATTTACGATTTAAATCGTTATACTCATGCCACACCCTTCGATTTAAATGGTAGAATTTGTTGAGCATTCTTTAGAAAATGAATGGTGAAAAGGTTTCTTCTCTTCGGGGTAATAAATTACACTCGACGCAACTTCTACTGCGTCATGGTGTACAAAGCGCATCGAGTATTTACGAAAATGCTCACGTCATACCCTCAAATGGATTTGTATAATTTCATTTGGTAACAAAGACGTCCTATTGTCCTCTTGGACACTGGATTAACCACACTTCATCTTTTATTACATCATATTATGCAAGTATTTACGATTTAAATCGTTATACTCATGCCATACCCTTCGATTGGAATACTACAACTAGTTGCGCATTTTTTTTTTTAGAAAATGAAAGGGTTTCTTGTCTTCGGGGTAATAAATTACACTCGATGCAACTTCCACTGCGTCATAGTGTACGAAATGCATCGAGTATTTACGAATATACTCTCGTCATACCCTCGAATGGAATGGTACGTATCTTTTGATTACGGATAGACGTCGTATTTGTCCTTAAGGACACTGAATTAACCACACTTCGTCCTTTATTACATCATATTATACAGGGGGCATCAAGTATTTACCGTTTAAGTGGTTATACTCATGCCAAATTCTTCGATTGGAATGGTACAACTTGTTGAGCGCTTTTTTGGAAAATGATGAAAGGGTTTCTTGTCTTCTAGCTCATAAATTAAACTCAATGCGCCCTTTAACATTTCATATTACACAAACGCATCGAGTATTTACGAACTGAATGGTTATACACACGTCGTACTCTTTTTTTCTTTCGGAAAATAATTAAAATCCTATTTTTTAGATACCAACAAAATGCTAAAGATCCAAGAGACTATTCCCATCATTCAAAATTAAGAAATCGGTCTCCTTTATGTCAGATATCAATCATTGACGTCCAAAATTTATTGCTCGCGATTGTACTTACATGTGAAACGCATCTAAGACTAAAGCTTTCGGATAAAAGCTCTTTTCCTCCGCTATTAGTAATTCCTCTTCCCTCTGATTTTCGTAAACATTATTTGGATACGACGAAACGTAAGAAATACGACAACACTGTAAAGCTCGGGCTCGAATTTCACTTTTGGTACTAATCGTGATGTACGTGGTGGCGCAAGGTGGAATTCCGAGCCGAAATTTGTAACCGTCACGAGCGAACGCCACCATGTAATAATGTAATCAACAAATACGATGATGTATACACCGTTGTGAAAGCG
Source organism: Prosopocoilus inquinatus (assembly GCA_036172665.1). Classification (NCBI taxonomy): domain Eukaryota; kingdom Metazoa; phylum Arthropoda; class Insecta; order Coleoptera; family Lucanidae; genus Prosopocoilus; species Prosopocoilus inquinatus. The sequence goes on along the minus strand of CM069871.1, from coordinate 5,364,648 downwards.
ATCCTCTCGAAGTTGTCATTTGCGCGATGATCCTCATAAATTACCTTCCCCGATGAAAGTCGCGCGCGTCGTTTTTTTTTTCCCCTGCCCCCGTTCCGTTCCGGGGATAATGTGGCGTTATAATTTAAGCTGTTTAATATGCGAACGTATGCATCATTTTCATAAGGGGGCGTATGCAATTTGGAGCAGCTCGTTAATAATTATTTAAACAAATTTATTCGCGATGGAGTGAAATTTCGAAGAGTTTGACGCGGACGCGTCAGCGTTTTCTCTGTTCTCATCAGCATCATCATCATCAGTATTTCATGGATGATAAGCATCCATATACCACATCAAATATGACGTTGATGGTTTTTTCTCTTTCTCTTTTTAAGGACGCATACAGACATGTAATAGAACATCGTAATGCGCGTCTGAATGCGCCTTTATATATCCGAATTATATTCGTATTGTATATTAAACTTGTTGAAACCGAAAATAATACGTTAGTACCATCCGAGCTTATTGTTTCAAGCCGCATTAAACAACAAATGCCCTTTCTCTCTCTCTTTCTCTCTCTAATAAACCTTGAAAATAGGTGGCCGTAAAAGCGAAATAATAAATCGATCCTTCCACATTTTCGGCAATTTTCGCCGTTTAATTATTCGCCTAACGGCCCCGGCGAGCGAACGCGAGCGGAAAGTTTGAAAATTAAGGCACCGCCGCCCCCGCAATGTTACTGATAATTGTCTAACCGCAAACAGTACAACAAGCACGAAACGTTTTCGCAAATGTCGCGTGCCCTAACGAGCAAAATCTGCGAATTTAAGAACACGAAACAATGTTATTTTGTCTCATTATTTCCGAATCGTTTGCGTTTGTGCTCGGCGCTCGGCTTGGAGCTCGAATTCGTCTGCACGGCGGCTTCGAGGAATTCTCATTTCTAATCAAACAAAACGTAACCAAACACAAAGAATTCAAATTCAGTTTGTTGTACAGACCTAAAGGCATTTCAAATAATGTTCTCCGAGCAGAGAGTCGAAAGAAATAAAAATTGCATATCATTTCTACTTTTCAGTGTAAAGATATTAAGTAATAATACACCACGTTATTATATTTCTGCCGGTTTCTTTGATGAGTTTTAAGTTGCAGCTTACATCCCTTCCCCCTTAGTAAAAGTGTCCGCCGGGTCTCTTAGAATTTGGATGCATTTTATTTTTCATTAGAATTAATGTACACCTACAAATCGGAGGACACTTCAGAATCCGAATTATATTCGTGTACGAACTTGCTCGGATGTATAATCGAACAAAAACAAAACTTTCCAGCCGGATACGCGGTAAATGCATTTCTAATAAGAGTACTTTGCGCTTCCCAACTAACTGCTTGTCTAGAAATATTAAAACCTACGCGTACATGTTCGAAACTCAATTATAGTTACGGCTGTAACAGTTTGAAACTTCGGTTTATGCATCCACAATACATAATGCACTAGTTGACTGTACAGAACAACGTATGTACGTCAGGGGCTCTTTCCCGCAGAACACAAACGCGACGAGTAAAATTTACTTTGAACTAGGGATTCCCCCAACCTTCTTCAAGTTTCGCATTGAACCGCCTGAGCAAAAATTTAAAGTGTTCATCGACACCTTTCTTCCCCAATTCAAGCTTAAGCTTGTTATGTAACGCTGTTAAAAAAAAAAACTCAAAAGCCATTTACTTAGTTGTAAAAAATTGTCTTAAGCGACATCTATGAACCAGTTAAGAAATTAATTAACTCTCGATGTTTATTTTTTTTTTGTAGTAAAATTGTTAATTATTATTATAAGCCCTTCACATTCAAGCACCATCTATTATCAACTATTTTAGGCGAATATCAGTGATACGGTTTCGTCACTAAAAGTTTTTTTAACTTTAAGCGGACACTGTTAAAACTGGAAAAGGCGCTCAACGTTTCACTATCGTTTGATAGCTTGAGCAAGAGCGAAAAAAAATAAATTAATTAAAAAACTTGTCAAGAGAAACGAAAAGGTAGCATGATTTTTTTCTTACTAAAAATAGGAGTTGTCCTAAGAAACATGAAGGCGGCAAGATTTAAATTTTTTAATAAATTATATTTAAGTATACAGGGTGTTCGAAAATTGCTAGTACAAAAAAAGACGGTGGCATCTGGTCTAGTTCTAAGAAATCCATGATACCCCATTTTTCTCCCATAAAATAACACCATATCCGTCAACTCATTATTTATGCAAGCGGCATGCATTACGGTAATAATAATGTAGCGAGTTGTGACTGTTATGACAGCTTGTTACCTTAACTCAGTGGCGCACCAACAATTTTAGACAAATTTTTAGTAATTTTTATCTCAAAAACTAAAGAATTTTTATTAATTTTTTTTTTGTCGATGTCTTCAACTCACCATCACCAACTAGCAATTTCGAATCGCCCTGTATAAAAATTGACAGATTTTAACAGTGTCCCTTCAAAGTTTATAAACAATTTTTGTTGGACAAGAGTCGATTTCAATAAATTACAAATGAAATTCTAAAATAACTCAAATATTATAACCTTTGCACGGAAGGATCATTCAAAGCGCCATCTGTTGTTCAAAAGTGAAGAACATTTTTACTGAATTTCCTTTAACAACATTTCATTTTCGCGCTGACGTTCTCGTTCTCCGTCAAACTCTGTCCGTTAACTTGGCAATTGTATTAATTTCGAAATTAAATTGAATATCTAACAGGCGTCTTGGAAATTTTTCAGAGCGCCATCTCTTAACCAGAAATGAAAGCTGTCTCGTTTTAATTTCAATAAGCAGGGTATTGCATTTCAAACAGTAACTTCACCTTGTCTGACTTTCCATTTATTTTTAATTTATTTTATTATTTTTTTCTATTTATCTTAATGAGTTCGGAAGATAAAACTAAATGAGTCGTGGCGAATTATTTATTTAGAGCGCCATCTCTTGTGAGATCTTCATCGAGCTTCAAGAAAGCAAATTTGAGTTGTTTTTTTTTCAAAATTAAATCGAAAATGTAGTCAAAGTGCGAAGTGCGTCAGGATTAGAAGGAGGGGGGGGGGGGGGTCCTGTATTAGATGAAAATATTTCCAACACTCAGGAATTATTTGAAACAGTACCTTTTGGCCAAAAAGAAATACTATACCGAACGAATTTTCAAAAATATTTCAACGTTGACGTTGACGTCATTTCGTGTTTTAATTCTAGTTTAAAAAAATGGATTTTTTTTTAATAATTTCAAGCAAAACAGAACGAGATTTGAAGGAGGCATCAATTATCATTTAGAGCGCCATCTCTCGGCCAAGAGGAATCTTAATTTTTTTCTCACGTTCTAATTTTAGCTTTAAAAAATTGGAATCTTTTTAATTATCGATTATTTTCAAGGAAAACTAAAGGAAATCTAACGGAACGATTGGCGTCAATTCATCTTTTAATTTTAATTACAAAAAATAGATTTTTTTTAAATAATTTCCAGCAAAAAAAACAACGAGATCGATTTAAAGGAGGCATTATTATCATTTAGAGCGCCATCTCTTGACCATCAGGTGAAACTATTTTGATCAAATTTTAAAAACGTTTCAGCGCTAACGTTCTTTTTTGTTCATCTTCTAATTTTAATTTTGTTACTCTTAAAAAAAAAACTTAATTAACTTATTCGTTTCGATTAAAGCAAAAAATTCAAAATGCAATGAAATAGTAATAATAAAATAACAGATTTTTTTTTGTTCGATTTTATGTAGGGCACTAATGGTCCATCAACCGCCAAAAGACCCCTAGACGTTCTGCGACCCCCAGCCGACCCCTACAGGTATTTTATCGAGCTTTTTCAAAAAAAAAAAATTGATGGAGCAATTGACGTCATTTCGTCTTTTAATTTCAGCTTTAAAACATAGATTTTTAATAAATAATTTCAAGCAAAGCAAGACGAGATTGATTTAAGTGAGACATAATTGTCATTAAGAGCGCCATCTTTTGATCATCAAGGAAAGCTATTTCAATCGAATTTTAAAAATGTTTCATCACCGAAGTTCTTCTTCGTTCATCTTCTAATTCTAATTCTGCTAATCTTAAAAAAAATAATTAGCTTATTAGTTTCTTTCAACTTTGATTTAAGGGAGACATCATTGTCATTTAGAACGCCATCTCTTAACCATCGAGGGAAACTATTTTGATCGAATTTTATAAATGTTTCATCAAAATAAAATAATTAAATAATAGAATTCTTTTGTATGATTTCTAGTCGATAACTAATAGTTCATCGACCCCGAAGAGACCCCAAGACATTCTGCAACCCCCAACTGACCCCTACAGGTCTATCGAGTTCTTTTTAAGTTTTCATCGACTATGTAGGGAATTCCTGCTTTAAAGGTTATTTTTTAATAATTTTTGTGATTTGAGCTTAGCGACATTCTCTCCCTCCCTCTCTCTGACTTTGTAAGTAGCTACATTTCTAACGGCCGTTTGAGACGTTAATTGTAAAAGTAAATTCCTCTAGAACCGTAACAAACAGAAACTCCCTGCCGCTCATTCGTCCATGTAATGTCAGCGGATGCGCTAGTTCATGAAAACAAATATTTATGGGCGTTCGCGTTCGTCTTAAGATTTACATAGGATCCGTGAACTAACCAATAATAGCACAACGCGGTTTATTAATACCACACGGTCAAAGGAAAAAAAAACCAGCCGTAAGCCGAGAATAATAATAATAAATACCGGAATATTTTAAACACGCGCGACGTTCCGAAAACAAATATTCAAACATATTGTTCGCGTCAATCTGTCACGGATATTATTTGATTGGATCGTTTTGGTCAGAATCAGTTTTGTGTTTTGTATGTCAAAGATTAAAAAATAAATTAAAAAAAGACATACCTTTAAGTAAAAAAAAAATACAGAAAATAAGAAACTCAAAAATGCATGGTTGTAAAATGCTGTAAGAAACTCGGCTAATGAGACTCCTCAGTGAAATTTACGCCGCACAACACTTTTACTAAGGGGGAAGGGATGTAAACAGCAACTGAAGAGACGACTTAAAAAACTAAAAATCATTTGATCGTTACAACGAAGCTTTCAGTCTTTATTAATCACAATATAAAGTGACGTTAGAAACGAAACGCAGGATAGAACAAAGAAAATATATAAATCACGTAATAATTTCGAAATTTCCCAAACACAAAGCATCATTTCACTTCATTGCATCGTGCAAATTATCGAATGCCAATCAATTTTCGAAATAACGACTCCTATTTCAACCGGGCGCATAAAACGATAAATTAACAGCACACATTTCAAAAGCCAAAGCCAAGTTCACAGCAGCACAGTTCACAAAATCACAATCAGAAAACTATGAAGCTCCCGTTTAACAACTTTTACGTAACTAAATTATACTCTGTCGCCGGTTAGATGTTGCTAATTTAATTGCGCCCTCCTCGCAGCGTTATTGTGAAGTGTACAAATTTCAATATTATTTACTCTCCCACAATTAAAAGGGAATTAAATTAAAAAATACTTTTAAAGTAGTCGCCGGCTTCGTCGTCGTCGGTGCGCCGGCATTAATTAATTCCGGATTCCGGGTTTGCTTCGCAACGCTCGTAATTTGTTTTTGCTTTTGAGTTTGAGTTGAGGAAAGAGAGTGCACGTTTAGAAAGCACATCGGACTTATTTGTTTTGAATTTAAAACGTACAAGCTTTTTCTATCGTATCTATCGTAACGAAAAATTAGTAAAAATGAATGCTTCTTTTAACTCACCAACGCTGGCTGGAAACTGGAAGAAAAGAAAAAATGATTACCAAAAAAAAGAGGCCGCGTGAAGAATTGTATCTTAATTCGCGAAATTAATTACAAACTGAAGAAAGTGACTAACTGAAAAAAATTTAATTTCAGCGATAAACGCGACATGGCTAGCTCAAGAAGCTTCAGTCGAAGGACCTGGAAGATCCAATGATTTCGATACATTTCCGATCTACTTAAGCACTCTTCCCTTCCCGTTTCTTTCGCAATATCTAGAAATATCGGCTGTTGCAATTGCTACGGCTATGCAAAAATTATCCTTAATTGAGTGCATAAATTGTTTGCAGCTTCCATACACTCAATCTCGATTCTTCTGCGGTCGAACGTTGCTCAAAAATCGAGGGAATCCTGGCTCTGACCTTGTACGCGTTATGATTCATTATAATATTATTTAATCGCAATGTAATTTTTATAAAAACGTTACAACTCTGGGAATATCGGGTGTTGCAATTGCTATGCAAAAATTAATTGAGTGCATAAATTGATTTCAATGTTGCAGCTTTCGTGCGCTCGATCTCGATTCTTCTGCGGTCGAACGCTGCGCAAAATTCGAAAGAATCCTGGCTCTGACCTTGTACGCGTTATGATTCATTATAATACTATTTAATCGCAATGTAATTTTTATAAAAACGTTACAACTCGGGGAATATCGAGTGTTGCAATTGCTATGCAAAAATTATCCTTAATTGAGTGCATAAATTGGTTGCAATATTGCAGCTTTCATACGCTCGATCTCAATTCTTCTGCGGTCGAACGCTGCTCAAAAGTTGAAGGAATCCTGGCTCTGACCTTGTACGCGTTATGATTCATTATAATACTATTTAATCGCAATGTAATTTTTATAAAAACGTTACAACTCGGGGAATATCGGGTGTTGCAATTGCTATGCAAAAATTATCCTTAATTGAGTGCATAAATTGGTTGCAATATTGCAGCTTTCATACGCTCGATCTCAATTCTTCTGCGGTCGAACGCTGCTCAAAAGTTGAAGGAATCCTGGCTCTGACCTTGTACGCGTTATGATTCATTATAATATTATTTAATCGCAATGCAATTTTTATGGCAACATTACGACTATGCATACTGAATATCCGAACCTTCATATCCTCTAACACAAGGTTTGATTCAACACTTTAACTAAGGGGGAAGGGATGTAAACAGCAACTAAAAATTGAACAAATATTCATGTGATCGTTTTCAGTTTCCGTCAATTGTTATCATTAAAGACAGTTTAAGATTTGGTTCAATATTTGCAATAATATTTGGAGCAAGAATTTTTCTTGAGCTATATTTGCCGGATTTACGATTTAAATACATTTTTCCGAAAGTTTTGGGTCAATTTAATTTTTGAATATAAGGTTAACCGATGTTCAAATTGATTTTATTTTTAAATTATATTTACCAAAACAAAAATTATGATTACCAAAAGAAAAAACACACCACAAAGAGATGTATCTTCGTTCGCGAAATTAATTACAAACTGAAGAAATTGACCGACTGAAAGAAAATAATTTAAAATACACTTCAACGAGGAAAGCATTGTAACTATGTCAAAAGACTTCAGAAGAATCCGGAAGATCTATTACTTGTATGTACGATCCCGCTCTAATTAAGCGCTCTTTCCTTCCCGTTTGTTACGCAAGTGGGGAATATCGAGTGTTGCACTTGCTTTGCAAAAATTATCCTTAATTGAGTGACTAACATAAATTGGTTGCAATATTGGAGCTTTCGTGCGCTTGATCTCATTCTCCTGCGGTCGAGCGCTGCACGTCGCGTGCAAAATTCGAAGAAATCCTGACTTTGCTACTTGGCTCTGACCTTGCATGCGATAATATTTAATTGCAATATAATTTTTATAAAAAATATTACAACTATGCTTACTGAATATCCGAAACTTGATATCCCCGAGCACAAAATTTGGTTCAACGCTTTTACTAAGGGGGAAGGGATGTAAAAAGCGACTGAAGGAAGACAAATCAAAGAAAATTGAATGAATAGTCATGTGATTGTTTTCAGTTTCTATCAATTACATGTTTTCATTAGAGGCCGTTTAAGATTTGGTTTAATTTCTGCAATAATATTTGGAGTAAGAACTTAATGGGCTGCATTAAATTTAACTTTTGATTAATATAATATTTACGGACGTTCAGATTGTTTTCATTTTGGTTTTACAATTAAATTATGATTACCAAAAAGAAAATTATGATTATCAAAGAAAACACACCATGAAGAGTTGTATCTTCATTTGCGAAACTGATTACAAACTGAGGAAACTGACTGAGTGAAAAAAAAATTATTTAAAATGAACTTCAACACACAACATAACTAGCTCAAGAGGCTTCGCTCAGAGGGCTCGGAAGATCCACTTCTTGTACGATCCCGCTTTACTTAAGCACCCTTTCCTTGCCGTTTGTTTTGCAAGTGGGGAATATTGGGCGTTACATTTTCTATTCAAAAATTATCCTTAATTGAATGCATAAATTAATAAATAAATTCCTTGCAATTTAGCTCTTGATTGCTATAATATTTACTGACGTTTACAAAATGGAACCAAATCAGAAACAAAAAACAAAGTTAACAAGAATGTTGAGGTACCGTCGCGTGCAATAAATGTTGGTCGTCAGTCTTTACTGATTGTCGTAGATTTGTATTTTGTGAAACGAACGTTTCAATTTTGAATACAAAGAATAATTTCTTGAAAATCTAAGTAAATCTAATTTTTAGAAAAAAATTCCTAACTTTTATGAAATTGCAACTGACATTGTGATTGACAGCGACGCCTCTAAATTTAACGCACGCCTCGACTGTACATAAATTTTAAAAATTTTCCATGTAATTGTCGAGGAGGAAATTTACAATTTACTGCTGTACATCCGGTTGTATTAATTTAAATTTCAAGTTACAACAGCAAATAGAGCGAAAAGCAATTTACTGGAGAGAAAGCACTTACTTGTCTCTGTTCATTAGGACCGCCGGAAATCGCGAAACTATCAGCGAGTTCTGCATTTTTAAAGCGGGGAAGAACAACTTGATCACGGAAATTAATTCACGGTTTTGTGTTTTACTGCTTGATTTACAAATTACACGATTTCAATGTTTAAATTACTTTTAGATTACGCGAAATTAGTCTGCCGCAGTATTTCATGGCTGACATGCAAAGGGGGACTTTGCTGTTGCTGCTGCTGTTTACATCCCTTCCCCCTTACGTTGCTTGTTCTTTTCTCTTTTCTATTTTGTTTCAAAAGCTTTCCAGTTGCAATAAATAAATTTATTCGACGTTTTAATCAGTACCGCAGAGAATGTTATGAATGAAATTAAAAAAAAAGTTTGTAAATATCAAATGCACGTTAGTTCTGCGTTCTCTGTAATTAATGTAGTTTCCGGTCCAGAAACTTAATACAAGTTATACTCTACTCGCAGTATGTGTATGTGTGTGTGTGAGTTAGAGAATTAGCTGTGTTGCTTGCTGCTCCCCCTCGTTGGTTTGCACTTTGTTAATTAAATCAGGGTGTCTAAACTGCAACAAACTGTAAACAGGCATCAAACGATCCTAAAGAACCGTACGTGAATTCGTGCGAATAAGGAAAACAATATTTCAAAATACAATGTGCATAATTTAACAATTAACAATTTTATAAAGAAAAAGAATTTTTCCGTAACTATTTGGCCAGTGGTTCTCAAACAGTTTCGAGAAGTTTTAAACTGCGATTTTCTCGAAAACTAACTTTTTGTTAAAGACGTATGAGTTGAATCGTGGTCATTTATAGTAATATATTACGGTTTGAAGCTGTAGCCACTGACCAATGGTTCACAAACAGTTTTGTAAAAATGTTCAGCGGCGATTTTCTTGGAAACTATTAACCTTTTGTTAAGGATACATGAGTTAAATCGTTACCATTTATAGTGATATATTTATTACAGGTTTCAAGCTTTGCAAAACTAATACAATCACTCTGTATATCGCAGTCACAGATTTTATCAAGACGATTTAAGATTCGCTTTAATCCACGACACTTCCGATTTTAACAACGTAATTTACTTAAAAACAAGACGGCGATTGCAGTTGTCTCGTCCTTCTCCCATCTCCAAAAGGAGAAAATTATCCGCGTTTTATGGCAAGAAGCGAATTTAAAGCAATTACGTAAATCGGATTCTATTTGCAATGTGTTAGGGGAATTTCGTTGTTCGCACAGAGGCGAATCCAGTTGTTCTTCGCGAATGATGTTGCCCGTAATGTCAATAAATTCGGATTCTAAACGGAGGAACGAAACAAATTACGTCACGCCACGACCGGATAGATAACTCTATTCGAATTGCGGCGTGCGTGAACAGCGCACATAAACGTCAGCCCGGTTGATAAAATTGTATACGACGGCTTAAATCATTAATAAGGCTTTATTATAGTTCAGTTTTTTTCTCCTCACAGTTCTCATTAAATATAGATTCGATCTTGTATAATTAAAAGTTAAATTAAAAAAAAAATGTAGACCATAATGTTAGTCGCAGTTTACATCCCTTCCCCCTTAGTTAAAGTGTTATCCCCAATTGTAAATAAATTACTGAGGTTTCTACTCCTGGGTCTCATACAAAAAAAATATGAAATATATGACGATGAATGCTGGGGAAATATTGGGGACAGGAGGTAGAGGACAAGAAAAATGTGCAAAGAATCAAGAAGCAAATGAGCAAATGTCAAAAACTGTAACGGTATTGATACTTGGACCAATTTTAAGTAAAAAGAATAAAAAATTGGAAACAGAGTAGTCAGAATAAGGCAGACTCGTGTCTCCAAAAACTCCAACTAATCGGTGATTGGTGGTACAATTGTAAGTAGAGGAAGAAAAGAATAAAATTGGGAAAAAAAAAGAAGGAGTCGAGACGTTCCTTTAAAATAACTCAACATGTGATGAAGTCGCAAAGAACAAGACAAATAGGGCACAGATAAAAAAAAATTGTGCTGAAAATGATAGTGGGTCTAACCGGAAGAAAAAAATTTTGCAGCATTCGGTGTTGAAAATTTTCCACGTGGAAAAATTTCGCACCCGGAATGAGGAAACAAAAGAGGAATGGAGAAGCAAAGGATTGGGCTTGCGCCCAGCTATGAATTAAATTATTTAAAAAAAATAATAAAATTATAGTGGGCCTAACCGGAAGAAAAAAAAAATTGCAGCATTCAGTGTTATAATATAAATTTGAAGGGATTTCAAGGTGAACCTAACCCATCTGAATCAAACCTAAGTTGAGGTAACCCAGGGAAACAATAATTTTTAAAAAGTTTGAAAAATTAGAACAAAAAAAAATTACCATGTTTTAATATAAATTTGAAGGGAAAAGCGTTTCAAGGCGAACCCAACCCAACTGAAGCCAACTTAAGTGGAGGTAACCCAGGGAAACAATAATTTTTTTAAAAAAAGTATGAAAAATTAAAATAAGAAAATAATAAAAATTAAATAAAACTAAGCCCCACCAAGCCGAACTCCACCAAACGAAAAATAAAAAAAATTAAAACAAAAAAGTGTTGAAAAATCAGAATTTATGAAACATTTCCAAAAGAATTAAACTGCCATAATGTAAATTTGAAGAGAGTTTCAAGGGCAACCCAACTCAACTAAAGCTAAACCTAAGCGGTGGCAACCGAAGGAAAGAATAATTTTTAAAAAAGTATGAAAAATTAAGACAAAAAATTTTTAAAAAATTAAGTAAAACCAAGCCCAAGGTCAACACACCCGAACCGAACTTCACTAAACGATTTAATTAAAAAATTAAAAATTAAAACTAAATAATGTTGAGAAATGAGAATTTATGAAACATTCCCCCAAAAAAAAAATAAACTGCTAGGATGTAAATTTGAAGAAAAAGAGCTTCAAGGTCAACTAAAGAAAATTTTCCACGTGGAATGTGAATCGCATTTTAAAAAATATTTCGTCGCTGCAGTTCTCATTACGTCTTCTAATTTTGGCTGAGAAAATTACCTTTTTCTAGCTAATTATTTTTAAGGGATACATTTTTAACGAAATTTGAAGGTCGCCTCATCATCATCATCATTTGAAACACTATCTCCGGAAAGCAAATCAAATTTAAACCAATTATTTTCAAGAAACACAAAAGAAGATTTAAAGGACGCATCATCCTTTACAGCGCCATCTCTCAGCCAAAAGGCAAACCTATTTCAATCAAATTAAAAAATATATATATTTGGCATCTGCATCTCATCTAATTTTAACTTTGAAAAAAAAATTTTCCTCTCTTATATACATCAAATCAATTCTTATTTTGAAGGAAAATTAAAGGAGATCTAATGAAGACAAAGTGGACATTTAGGGCGCCATCTGACGGCCGAAAGCGGAAACTATTACGATCGATTTTTAGAAAATGTTTCGTCGCTGACTGTCTTTCTTATTTATCTCATCCTCTAGCCGAATCTTAAACACAGTTCATTTTTTTGAATAATTAATTATTTTTAACCAAAAGAAAGGGAGTTTCAAGAATAACAGAAAATAGATTCATTTTTGTGCGACTCCACTAATAGTTCATCGACCCCCAAGTGACCGTAGATTTTCTATTACCCTCCAGCCGCCTCTTACAGGTCCATCCATCCTCTTTTAAGTTTTCATCAACCCCTTGGGGGTCAATGTAGGACCCCTTTGGGTACCCCTGGTGTAGATCACTTCATGGAAGTGCGTTAAGGAAAATGACTTGCCTTAACAGTTCCTCCGCTTGGAAAATAAAAATAAGTGTATTGACAGGTAACCAGGAATGTCCATCGACCCTCTAGCTTGTATCGACCCCTTGGGGGTCAATATAGGCTCCGTTGGGAGACTCCTCTAATAGTTCATCGACCCCCAAATGACCTATGGATTTTACATTATCCCCTAACCGCCTCCTACAGGTCCATCGGCCCTCTTTTAAGTTTCCATTAACCCCTTGGAAGTCAATACAGGCCCCCTTTGGGTACCCCTGGTGTAGATCACTTCATGGAAGTGCGTTAAGGAAAATGACTTGCCTTAACAGTTCCTCCACATGGAAAATAAAAATAAGTGAGGTAATCAGGAATGTCCATCGACGCTCTAAGTTTGTATCAACCCCTTGGGGGTCAATATAGGCTCCGTTGGGAGACTCTTCTAATAGTTCATCGACCCCCAAATGACCTATGGATTTTACATTACCCCATAACCGCCTCCTACAGGTCCATCGACCCTCTTTTAAGTTTTCATCAACCCCTTGGGGGTCAATATAGGCCACGTTGGGTACCCCTGGTGTAGGTCATGGAAGGGCGTTAAACAAAATGACTTGCCTTTAACACCTCCTCCACTTGGAAAATAAAAATAAGTGTATTGATAAGTGACCAGGAAGTAAAATATTCTTACTTTGTACCCCAAGGCACTAACCTAGGGCCAATTCTATTCTTACTGCCGCAAATAATTAAACGTGACAAGTGATATCATCAATGGAATTACCTTTCCATTACCTTCTCAAATGAAAGAATACTTTAATTTTAGTTAAAAGTGCTTTTTAAAACAGACGAAATTAAAATAAGTTAAACGTACGTGCCTATCAGAATAATATTATGCTTTTTTTTTAGTTTCGGAAACTCGAGGTGTAAATGAAACGAGTCTAAGATTAGAAAAAAAAGGCAATACTAATTAGCAATAAATTATTAATTATTTTAAGTTTATTTAAAAAAAAAAATTACTATCGCCTTTTATTATGGCGATTATTGTGAAACTTTCCAGCAACCTTTCACGTCTAAAGGCGACGTCGGCGTAAAGTACTTTTAAGTCAAACGAAACTAATTTCTTGTACAGTTACCGCCGACGTTCGACTTTAATAGATTTCTTTCAGTAGTTTAAAAAGTTAATAAGCAAAACATTTTCAATTTGTATTCATTAGGCGCTGGCTATTAATTTCTCGCCGCAAAACCAACTTTGCATTGTATTATTGTGCAAGTAGTAATGAGAAAACCTCCATGATAATAATAAGCGCTTACACTCTACGTAGCTAGCTACTCTGTTATGGGCGATAAAAATCTACTAAACTTAGTTAACCACACAGTTAGGTTTGAAAATGTACCGGACGACACAAAATTATGTAATATACCCTTGAGGGTTTTTTTTATTTTATCTTTCCAAAAAACATGCAAATACAGGGTGATTCAAAGTAAGTGTCCAATCCAATAACCACATATACAGTGTGAGTACTATAAGCGTACGAGCCTGACGAACTTAAAAGGCAACTCAACATACAATTTTCATTGACATCTAAATGTACGTATGTATGTTGGGTTGCATTTTAGGTTCGTCAAACTCGTACTCTTATGATACTCATCCTGTAGCATTCGAAAACAAAATGTCTATTTAATACGAATAATTTCCAAGGTGGAACGCATTGTAACTCCAGACGTGAAATGGTTGGTTTTCACTGGAAAAACTACATTGCGTCACATCAATGAACTCTTGTGAAAAGAAAAATAAAACGCGAGCGTTTGCCTTGAATTAAAATTGTAAAACGTTCTTGTTTACGGCTTTCTGACCACAACACAAATGGCCGTGGAATTTGTTTATGCCTGCGTAAGAAATGATTCACGTAAAATTTTCGTGACGTAAGCAGGAATACAATTATGATTCTGTCAGTGCAAGCTCGTGTTGATAACCGTGTCCATGTGAGCGTATCAATTCACGATAATTTAATGAGATTAATGCGTGAATACAACAAAGAGAAAATGTGTTCGTGCTCGAGCTGCGAGCCTTCAGGTTTTTCTTTTTTTATTCGAACGTGTATGTTTGGGTTTTATTGTGGGGAAAAGTGCATTTGTATTTGCTTGCTATACGCAATTTCTGAACAGTTCTATTTGAAAATTGACGTCGGACTCAAATGCTATCCCTTGTCCATTTGCACCGGCATCGGTTAAAGTTAATTAACCGAATCAGAGTGAAGAAAACCCCATGTTTAATCGAGCATTGCACGTGAAAAAAAAGCTTAGTTTATTAACACGGATGAGGAACTTCACAATCGCTGGAGCCAAAAAAAAAAAAACAAAACGGTGCGAATTTTTGCCTGGCGTACGTGAGTCATTCATCAATCACGTGACCAAAACGTTTAAGAAGGTCACAGCAAGTAACTGTTATAGAAAGCGTAAGTGACGTCACATGGACTTTCGCTTCTTGTGAGCGCAGTGACACGGTTTTTAAAACAAAAGCAGTTAGTCAATGCGATTTTAAAACAAGTTACGCGTCACAGTCATCAGTGCTACCCAAACGGTTTCTATTTGAGATTCAAAAGAAGTTGATTTTCGATACTTGTTTTCTGCAATTTCGTACTTGGCATGGTCTTAAATAAATACACCCCTAACGGATCGGACACTTACCATGAATCACCCTGTATAGAGAGCGGTGCACATTTTTTGTTATGAAATTTAATTAATCGCTGGAATTTTTGTACGCATGTAAGTATGTATAAAAAGAAAAGTGTAAACTAAAAAAGTAAAATAAAACAAAATTATTACACTCACTTGAATACAAGAAGAAATGAAACTGTAACGGCCTTAACAACAATTCAAATGAAACGTAACTGGAATTGAGTGTTAAAGTTAATCGTCGTTTTAATCGAGATAAAGAGAGAGAGAACAATTTCTAAGAATCACCGAATTTAAAACAGTGCTTAAGAAATGATCGGTGATCAGGGCCGGATAAAGGGTAGGGCGACAGCCCGGGGTGCAAATTTTGAGAGGCGCCGAACGTCGAAAAAAAAAACAAAAGAGCGCGAACGAATTAGTAACAAGCTACGATAGAGGAACGATAAACAAAACAAGATCAACGATTTTATAAAAAAAAGAAATTATAACAACACTAACGTAAAGCGAAGAAAACTTGCAGGAAAAACAAATTAATGAAAAAAATTAAATACAACGAGAAAGATGAACGAAGAACAAAAAAGGATAACGGTTACGCGGGGCGCTGTTTATTAAAAGTTATAAAAAATTGATAGGAAAACAAACAAGAAATTAAATTGCAAAGAACGTCGATGGGACGTGAAACGTAAGCTCGATAAAATAAAAAAACAAAACAAAAGCGAATCAACAAACAAAATGAAGGAAAAACGATGATAAGCCGAAGTACAAACAAAAGATAATCAACGATTCTTCAGCTAGAAAAAAACGAATAAAAAAAACTAAGGAAAAATTAAGAATGACTGGAAGTAAACAAATACAGAAAAAGAAAAATACAACAGCGGCGTACAAAAGCTGATACTTGAAAATTATTTTAAAAAATTCAAGAAGAAAACTAAAACTCAACGATCAACGATTTTATTGAAAAAAAAAAATTATAACAACACTAACGTAAAGCGAAGAAAACTTGCAGGAAGAAACAAATTAATAAAAAAAATTAAATACGACGAGAAAGATGAACGAAGAACAAAAAAAAGATAACGGTTACGCGGGGCGCTGTTTATTAAAAGTTATAAAAAATTGATAGGAAAACAAACAAGAAATTAAATTGCAAAGAACGTCAATGGGACATAAAACGTAAGCTCGATAAAAGAAAAAAAAAAAACAAAAGCGAATAAACAAACAAAAAGAAAGGAAGGAAACACGATGATATACCGAAGTACAAACACAAGGAAATCGAGGATTCTTCCGCTAAAAAAACGAATAAAAAGACTAAGGAAAAATTAAGAATGACTGGAAGAAAACAAATACAGTAAAAGAAAAATACAACAGCTGCGTAAAAATGCTGATGCTTGAAAATTATTTTAAAAAATTCAAGAAAAGAAACTAAAACTCAACGATCAACGATTTTATAAAAAAAAAAATTATAACAACACTAACGTAAAGCGAAGAAAACTTGCAGGAAAAACAAATTAAGGAAAAAAATTAAATACAACGACAAAGATGAACGAAGAACAAAAAAGATAACGGTTACGCGGGGCGCTATTTATTAAAAGTTAAAATTGATAGGAAAACAAACAAGAAAATAAATTGCAAATAACGTCAATAGGACATGAAACGTAAGCTCGATAAAATTTAAAAAAAAAAACAAAAGCGAATCTACGAACAAAATGAAGGAAGAACGATGATAAGCCGAAGTACAAACAAAAGATAATCAACGATTCTTCGGCTAAAAAAACGAATAAAAAAAACTAAGGAAAAACTAAGAATGACTGGAAGAAAACAAATACAGTAAAAGAAAAATAGAATAGCGGCGTACAAAAGATGATGCTTGAAAATTATTTTAAAAAAGTCAAGAAAAAAACTAAAACTAAAAATAACGTCAATAGAATTTTTTTGTTTCGTTTTGTCGAAATATTGTTTGTAACATTTTTTTTTTTAATTTGACGTCTTTGTATATTTCAGATTTAAGCGTACCAGTCGCGGCTTTCTGGACGTCAGATTAAAATAAAAGTAAGTTATCAAACAATATTTCGACAAAAAGGAACAAAAGAGACCAAGAAAACACAATCAACAATCAACATAAAGCGAGCACCTCACCTGGTGGACCAAAAACAAAAGATGATCGACAGTTTTCCGGCGGAATATAAAAAAAAGCAAAAGAGGACAAGCAAACAAAAACGAAACATGAAGCATTGGCGAACAAAGAATAACAGAAAATCGATGATTTTCCTGCAGAACATGAAAATAATTTAAAGAAAAACAGCAACATGTATGAAGACATCATTCGATTAAAGGAAGAAATGAAAACAAATAATAGAAATAAACACAAAAAATAACGACATCAGATTAAAACAAAAGTAAGTTATCAAACAATATTTCGACAAAAAGGAACAAAAGAGACCAAGAAAACAAAATCAACAATCAAAATAAAGCGAGCACCTCACCTGGTGGACCAAAAACAAAAGATGATCGACAGTTTTCCGGCGGAATGTAAAAAAAGCAAAAGAGGACAAACAAACAAAATCGAAACATGAAGCATTGGCGAACAAAGAATAAAACAAAATAGACGATTTTCCTGCAGAACGTGAAAATAATTAAAAAAAAAAACAGCAACATGTATGAAAAAATCATTCGATTAAAAGAAAAAACGAAAACAAATAATAGAAATAAGCACAAAAAATAAAGCGAAAAATGAAAAACAACTCGACGAAAATTCAATAGAAAAAAAATGGAATAATTAATTCGAACAAAAGAAAATCATCAATGTATTGCTTCCCTAAACAAAGTAAGCAATAATACCGACTTAAATTTGATTGTATACATTATCATCGCATAAAAAGGCCGCCGAAAACCTAAGTTCCGGCCCTGTCGGTTGTCACACTTCGAAAAAGTTTTCGAATTAAAAAAACAAAACAAAACAAAAAACTTGAAGCATTTAAAATTCATTTAAGCGGAAGCGACTGTGAAAGCAGTTCTAATAATAAACACTTTAAGTATTCTTTCTGCTTTATTAAGAATTTTACGACAAAAGCAGCAGCAAGACAAGAACAACAGCAACAACAACGACAACAAGACCGACTTCATGCACGTGCGATCATCCGGTTTCCTAGTTTAACCGTCTCAAACAGTGTAATTACGTCGTTAAGAAGAAGAAGAAGAAAGGATTTCAAATATCATTTCTGCCGACATATACAATTATTGTTTTAATAAGCGGAACGTCCTGGATGTAAAAGTAAAGTCAATTTGGAATTTATTAAGGAATAAAAACTTATGATGATGCAATTGTAAGCGTCGTAAGGTATTATCGGGTCATTTAAATAAGGTACGAGCTTTACGATGCTTTGAACC
Source organism: Prosopocoilus inquinatus (assembly GCA_036172665.1). Lineage (NCBI taxonomy): Eukaryota > Metazoa > Arthropoda > Insecta > Coleoptera > Lucanidae > Prosopocoilus > Prosopocoilus inquinatus. Next base: position 5,346,123 of record CM069871.1, on the reverse strand, counting down.
ATCGAGCTTAGAATTGCAGCAGTAATTTGGAAAATATTTTGTTTGTCCCCCCGCCCCCTGCCCCGGTTTCGCTGATGTGCGATGCAGAATGTTATTGCAGTTAACATTGTGCTTCCTGAACGCCCATGCAGTGCTGCAAATAAATATTCTATGTACTAATTATCTGCAATTATAACCGCCACAGAATGCAACATAATAACATTGTGGTATTCAAGCAGGAAACGCCTGTAATTATACATAAATAACTAAAATATAAGCTATCGTTTCGAACTTGTTACACGTTTGTGTTATTATAATTGGGATATTGTGGGAAGCCCCTATTGGTATTCATTTAATCACGAATTTGCAAATTCATTAATTAGCATTAGTGATTGTATAATGATATAATTTTTAAAGTGTAATGTGTATACAGGGTGATTCGGAATAAGTGTCGTGTCGGACCCGTTAGGAGCGTATTCACTAAAGTCATGCAAGTGCGAAATTGCAAGAAATAAATCTATCAGAAGCGTTTCAAAAATCGACCTTCTTTGAATCCATAATGGAAATCATGATTCATTTCTTACGTACGCGTACGTAAGTTCAAAATTCGAACAAATGAATTGCGTATTATACATTTCTTACGCAGAGACGTTTTATAGTTTTATTTCAAGGTAAACGCTAGTGTTTCGTTCTATTCCACGCGAATTTATTGCAATTTGTAACGCAATATAGCTATACTAGTGCCCACCAACCAACTTATATCTCAATCTTCAATGCATCTTATCTCAAGAACTATGAATATTAGACCACTGATGCATATAAACTTGTTTTTTCTTTTTCTGTATACTACCTGTGGTTGACGGGTCGGACTCTTATTTTGAATCACCCAGTATAAGTCAGAATTGTTACATCATTTTTGTGTTTTTTGTATTGTGGGGAAGTCCCTCCATTTTGTTTTCATTCAATCAAGACGGCAATTTCTTTCTCATTTCCAAAGCGAAGTGAAATTGAAAAATTCCTCTCGTACGTTTCAGTTTCGAACCCTCGACGGTCGTTGTTATGAACCGCACTGTGCACCAGCACGGTGACATTTGCCAAGTTGGCAACGTAAGTGCTATAATACCGTCGTGCGGGGGAAGGCCCCGGGAGCGCCACTTGAAACCGAGAAGTAAAATCTGCGAATGCCACCAAGTAGCCACTAAACCCCCGACAATCGCACCGCAAACCGAGGATTTTTCTTTCAAACGTCGCGTCGCGTCGTGAAGCTCAAGTTCCTTATTAAATCACAAGGAAGATTTTTTTTTTTGGAATTAGAATGAAAAAATGAAAATACAATCTGTGCCCGATGGCTGTTTTAAATCGTAACAATGTGTAGGCAACCCATCAAACAAATCAGAAACAACTTCCTGGATTTACTTCAGAAGTGGAATGGGTTGCCTATTTTAGAACTTTAAGGGGCAGCCTGTAAAATATATATATATATATTTATTTTGAAGAAAATGAAATCGATGAAATCACAGAGGGGCCTGCATCCAAATTTAAATCGATTGGGGAAAACACGGGGTAGATGAACACGAATAAAGAAAATATTGAAACGGTTTTGAAGATTTGGCTTTCACAGATCGGAGGGTAAGGTTTCAGTGACTGCAAGTCAAGTTAAAATATTCGATTCTTCTGGAAAGAATTTGGAAATGCACTGTACACTTGTGGACAAAAAAACTGCACCGTTCTTTTTTGTATTTTCAACCTGTCAGAGTATTAATTATTGGAGCTGTCATGTCGTGTCACATTACTGTAATAAATCCCTTTACACATGACTTTTATTACGACCTCCAAACTTCAAGATACACGCACTATGTAAATATAATCAATTCGTCTGTAAATGTCAATATGACGCATCAATTTTTTTGTCCGCAAGTGTACAACTTTGGTAACCGTGATTTTGATCAATTTTATTATTATTAGAATTAGATTTTAAATAGGATTTTACACGGCGTTTAGAGAATGAAAATTGTTTTTAATCGAATTCAATAATTACGGACCTGAGAGTATTTAGATTTTAGATTTAGTAATTGTTTATTCTGCCTGTTTGCGTTTTTTTTTTGTTTTTTTTTTTTTTTGATGATTCCAGAAACTGGAATTTGATTTTTTAAATATTATTTTGAATAGTTGAATAAACAGTCAGTTAAGAAGGTGCCTTCAAAGTAATTTAATTAACTCCACTACTTGTTTATCAATTGGTTTAGGTATTTATTTATTTTTATTTATTTATTAATTTTTTATATATTTGTTTATTCTACGATTTGGATACACTTCAACACAAAAATCCAACGGAAAAATAGTTTAAATCTCGCCTGAACATAAAACCAATAAATTGCATCCACGAAAGGCAGGGTTGCCACCTTTTCGGAATAAAAAAAAAACGACAACAGACGTCAGCCATCTCACGGAGACGGATACAAAATTCAAAAGTAAACAATTTTTTTTTAATTTCATTTTAAAAATAGGTACGTACTTCGTATTATTAAAATAAAAAAGAGAAATGATAGAAATAGCAAGAAAATAGAAGGCATGAAGTGAACAAAAAAAACAAAAGAAAATCGACAACAACAAGCTGTACGAAAAGCAACAATTTTCCCGACGTAACAAAAAAATTAAAAACTGCAAAAAAGTCAATAATACGATTTAAAAAAAAAAACAAGAAAAGAGATGGACAACGAAATATATTGCGTAGAACAAAAGAAGATCACAACTATAAGACGGACACAAAACAAATGAAAATCGATGAACTACAAAAAAAAAGGTCAATAAAATGCGAAAAAACCAATTCAATAAGAAAAGCAAAAGAGAAATACACCAAGGTGTAAAGAACAGAGAAAAACAAAAAAAAAGATTGACGACTAAGAAGAATAAAGAAAAAACAAATGAATCTCTCCAGGAAGAATCAAAGAAAAACTAGTAGAAAACAAAATACAACTGTACAAAGCGTTAAGTATCAACAAAGCGTGAAATTTAATAAAAATAAGCAGAAGAAAAATACGAAAGCATCAAATGAATTTGAAAAAAAAAACAGAAGTACCACAATAATAAGATGGACAAAAGAAATAAGAATCATTGAAAAGAAGAAAAATGCGAAAACCAGAAAAAAAAACAGAAAAAATGAACAAACAAAAAATTAAGTAAAAAAAACAGCGATTCAAGAAACTAGCAGAAAACAAAAGGACAAAATAAAACAAACGAACGTGAAAAAAATGTAAAATATCAGTTCCTTAAAACGAAACAAAAGGGAAACAAAAAATTTGAAACGTCATTATGTGAAGACATCAACAAAAGTCGCCGAAATCAATCGCCAAGCGCCACATAAGATTTTTAAACGCCAGATATGTCTAAAATAGAGACCAAATGGCGGAATTTCGCCCAATCTGGCAACGCTGGACAGAGCTACGCGTATTCGTCATTTTTTCTAGCACTGTAGGTATATTTAACTGCGTACAACAGTAAATAAATAAAAATAAATCTCTGTCAAAATACTCATTAATTACAAGAAGATAAACTTTTAAAAAACGTTTCCCAATTATTAAAAGTACAGTTACGAACAGAAAACTTCGGCTGCTAATGTCATTCCACCGACTGGCATAACCTCATTTTTAGCTTTTGACAGTTTCATATCTGTCATTTTAACAGCAAGAGCAGTAATGCTGATTGGAATATAAAATGCATGCCATACGGTTTTTACTGGTTTTGATATTCATTTGGATAGTTAAATACTACCTCTTCAAACAATAATTGTAATTCTAAATCGAGTGAAGAGTGACAAGAAATAAAATAATTCCAAAACGTCAACCAAAAAACTGACTTACACCGGGAAATGTTTCTCATTCTTTTACGTTAATGGAATCAAATTTTTTGTACGCAACTGTACCTACAAGAAAACTGCAATGTGTTTTCGTTTCACGTTTCGAAAAAAACAAAATGAAACTAAAACAGTTAAATATCATTTTAATATAAATTAAAAAAAAAATAGAGAAAACAGGTTGTAATAATGTTATTAGCAATTCAAGCAGAACGAAACTGAAATTATGAAATTAATAAGTATCTCCGTTTTTAATCGGCGCAAAGAGAGAACGAGAAAACGTATCGGTTATTAAGAAATTCAATCTAAAATTCATTAAAATACTTATAAAAAAAACTCGAACTTAATTCTTTTAATTGGTTTCGAAAATGATAGCTCTCGTGGAACGATAAGGGCGGTAGTATTGTTGTTTGTTGTTATTTGGTGACGCACTCGTAACAATTTTATCACTGGTACAACACCATAATTACCCGCCACCCTTAAAAGGGTGTACAAACTGAAATTCATCATCAAAATATAAAACTGTGTGCTCTGCAAGGTTTCATTTGAGTTCAGAAATTAAACTACTCGTTCTTTTGATTTGACCGGAAACGCCCTGTATATATGTATGTATTATATATATGTATATATATATATTTTTTTTCATTTACGCGAGGTTGAGTTTATTTCATTTAACATTTTAATCTTTAATCAGACAAAAAAAAATTTAGTTGTCAATTTTTATACCGATTTGTTGCCTTACTCTTAGTTTTACGCGTTTTTTTTTCTATTTTCGTTCTATCCTCATCGACGATCGTCTTTTGTTTTCGTTTTAATAGATTCGACGGTATTTTATTTTTATTTTGTCTTCATCAATTAATCGTCACATTTTTTTTGTTTTTCTTCGAGTTTGTTTAATTTAATTATTAAGACGTAATCGATCGACAGCAACCTAAATATGTGGCTGCCATCTAGCGGCCGATGGCTTAATCTGGACGATTATCTCACATTAGTTTAGGGGGAGTACAGAAACAACTGGCCCAGTATAATTCGTACGTTGGTAGATTAGTCACATTTTTGTTTCACAGTTTCGTTCCTTTGCTTCCACAGTTGGAAAAATTGTTTTACCTACTTTTTTAGATTTATTCCGTATTTTTTGTTCTTTGTAACGCAAAGAAGAAAATCGTCCCGTGCCGCAAGGGCCACGCAAAAATTTCTGGCCCGAGGCCTCGCAACTTTTAAGGCCGGCTCTGGCTACAATAAACAAATAATAATTAATAACTTTGACGTATAATTTTTTTTTTCTTGTTTTACTTATGAAAAGAAGTTATTTATTTTAAAATCGTTCGAAACAAACTGATTTATTTTTTTAATAACACCGGTACGCAAGGAATCAGTTCTTTAATTGTTTTTCAGAGTAAGTAAAAGAAACGGAGCAAAAAGTTCCGCAAATCAACCGGTCCGGGATTCTATCGAATTCGGGATGAAAGTTTAAGTTAGCCGTCGCGGATCAATTTCCGAACAAATTTTGTATAACAGGGGAAAAGAATTTTAACTTTAACTTTGGCCAACCGCTGCCAAATAATTTTGCCTTAAATTGACCGCAAAGTACGTGACGCCCATTCTAAACGAGGACAAGACGTTCTTCCTCTTCCATCGATCACACACATATGCATGAAACAACTTTTCCCAAAAAGAAAAATAATAATAATAATAATTTGATATAATAACCCCTAATCCAATTTGAAAAAAAATTCTGATTCTAAATCTAAAAAAAAATGATTTAATATCTCTGGTGATCCAATTTGAAAATAAATTCTAACTTTAAATCTGAAATAAATTATTTGATTTAATATCTCTGATCCGTCCAATTTGAAAATAAATTCTAAAAGTCTAAATCCCTAAACAAGTCAGAGTATGTCTGGTATGTAGAGGAAGTGTTAATCTGGTAAAGTCAGAGTCAAGCCCAAAACACGTCGTTTTGTCACGCACGCAGTTGTCAGTCAACATTTCCAGGGGGCGAGCGGCGAGGGGGGAAGGGGCGGATAATGTACAAAACACTTTTTAACCGGTTTATAAAACGGTTTAAAAAGAACGGAAAATCGCAGCGGCGCAAATGAAAACGTAATTAATTACGGAACACAAATTAAATTCTCAATTTGCAACGCGCCAATAAAGTAAAATATATTAAATCGTGTACCTACGCTTTGGGAATTATCGTCGGATGAAATTGGGCTCTTTATATTATTTAATTTAAAAAAAAACCTGTCATCGCCTACTTTTTTTTTGATAATAACAATAATTAAATAATTTTAATGAAATCATAATTTTTTTCAACCATGAGGAAAAAAAATTTTTGACCGCAGAAATATATGAAAAGAGGATTGTATTAATTATATTAATTAAAATGTCGCCACATGCAAATTCAAAGTTTTTGTTTTGAAATTTAAACAAAAGCTTTATTTAATCTTTAATTTGCTGTTTAGAAGAAACACTCGCCACAGTTTGTTTCATTATCATCACGTGCAGTAGTCACAGCAACATTCCGTCAAAGAATTATGTCACAGAGGTTTTAACTTATTCTATTGTTTTTATATCCAAAGTATATTTCTAAATTAACTGCGCCATAAAGATAAGATACTCGTATGTAGGCCTGCCTGTTTTGATAATCTTGAACTTTGATGACACTGATAAAACGATAATATTTTTTTTTACTGCTAATATTAAATACTTTAATGGCATTTCACATACATACAAACCTACATATTGTATAGTAGCATGTATTTTATCAAGACGCAGTTTCTCGATGAGTAAACAGCGGCTTGGCAAAGCCTACAAACTACACGTACAGTCACGAGCAAGAAAATTGTTCATCAATGTGTAATACAAGAATTCGACGGAGTCATCGTTACAAGCAGCAAATCTCTTTTTGTCTTCTCTTCGGGGGTTTAGATTTTAATCAGTTTCACGAATACAACAGGATATACATCGTTGTACAATCACAACGTTATGTCAAAAAATATAATAATAGTGATGGAATCGTCACAAATTGTAAATTTTTCGGGGGTTTAGATTTTAATCAATTTCACGAGTAGAACAGGATATACATGTTATGGATATACGTTATGCCAAAAAAGTCATGCAGACCAGGACAATCACCCCTATGTTGTATCACTTACGTTAAATATAACCTGCTGTTATCGATGATGTCACATAGAAATTTGCACGTGAACTCGGTCGATAACGTCACGTTATGTTTAACGTAAATGATACAACATGGGGGTAATTATGTCGTACAATCACAGTGTCATGTCAAACAACGATATTGACTACTAAAGATCTGGATAATTTAGCAATAAAAAAGAAATTAAAAATGTTTGCTTTGCACATTCATTGATTTTCTTAAAATTTTAAAATATACATTTTGTTTTAATTCCTTTAATTATATTTTAGTCAAATTTCAACTGACGTTTCCTAAATTATTTACTCGAATTTATGTATTACTTTTTATAATAGTTTTCATAACCTTTTATTTCATTTTTATTTTTTGAAGTCGCTGACGATATTTATTTCACTTTGACAATTCTTTGTTTTTTTTGCAAATCGTCGCTAAATTGAACGTTTCCCGGTAGGATTCTTTACTTATTAATTTTAAAAGTGAAGCTCAAGTTAAATAAAAACTTAAAAATAAATTAAATTTAACAATCACCCGCCCCACCTCAAATTAAGAATATAATAAAAGCAACAATGTTAAATATTTCATTTCCTGCACACGAGAGTTTCTGAAAATTTGAAACGGACCTCCTTTGGTCATTACTCTCAGGATATGGGAGTGGGGGGGGGGGGGGGGATTTCAATTACGTAAGTAGTTGGACCAATAAATATTTAAATTATATTTTTTATTTATGCATTTTATTAACTAACTTATCATTATTACTATTTTTATGTTCTTTTTACCATCTGCTATTACTTTTTCTCTAACAATCAGAAATGACATTATTTATTACAAATTTTATGTACGTGGCTTAATTAAAAAGATAACGCCTTTAAACACCCCCCCCCCCTCCCTTCCGCCACCCCAAGTTGTGATCGTAATAGACAGCAATAATAATAATTAATAATTTCGTTTGCTTCGAGAATACGCGACTTGGAGATTTTTTTTTCTTTAATTTGAAATTATTGCCATACGGTAAAATAAATTCATTTTTAATTTTAAGTATGTACCTAATTTTAATCACACTAATAAATTTTTTCGTTTTCGATTTATTATTTTAAACTTAAACTTCACTTGCTGACACCTTCTCTTACATTTGCTTTTATTTGATTTTTTCCAACGATCGAAATTTATTTTATTAATTATTGGATTTCTTTAATGAAATTCTAATCAATGAGAAACATAAAGAGACATTTTATTGAAAACTGAAGCCTCCAAATAGCCCCAAATTAAAAATGCCGTATAAATAGCAACATTTTTTTCTTGCCTAGAAGGGCCGGCGACTTACACCAAAACGTCGGCTCTTGAAAATTTGTTTAAAAAATAAAAATAATTAAAAATTCCCCCAACATTAAAAATGTAATCAACACCAACAATAATATTTTTCTTTCCGGTCATTTGACCTGAAGAGGTTAATGCCCAGCGAAACGTCAATTTTTCAACCGAATTTACTATTGATCTACAAATTATATTTACAATGTTTTTTGTTATATAATCATTATTTGTTATTGCTTTTCCTTTAACCATCATGATTTTTTTAATTAATTTTTCTTTATCACCACAAATTCATGAGATCTTTTTATTTAAACATGAAGACGCATTGAACGAAAAATATAAATATAATGACAAATTTGATTTAAGAATGAAAATAAATATAAAATCCCCAAAATTAAAAATTTTAAAAAATAAATTTGATTTAAGAATGAAAATAAATATAAAATCCCCAAAATTAAAAATTTAAAAAAATAAATTTGATTTAAGAATGAAAAAAAATAGAAAATCTGCAAAATTAAAAATGTAAAAAATATCGACAATATTGTTTTCCTTGTCGCTTGTCCGAAAAATGTGCAAACGCGCAAGGAAACGTCGATTTTTTAATCGAATTTAAAGAAAAAAAATTGTAATAAATAAAAAAATATACAGTATGTGTGTGCTTAACTTGCCAGAAAACTATTTTATTATTAATTTCATTGAAAAGGTACAGTTCTGCGTGGTCTGAAACGCACAATGAAGTCATCTTACATTAATTTCTCCTCTGCTCATTAATATTTAACAAAAACAAAAAACAGTCGGCATTGTATCGTACAAGCCCAGCCTACTAAAACTAGGATACGAAATAATAATAAAAAAAGGCAGTTTAACCTATTAATTATAAGAAATAAACCCAACAAAGTATAGGTATGTATATTTTTGAAAGCAGAAAAAAGTTCTTTATTTAATGATTTCTATTTAAAGAAAATATAACTTAACTCGAAAATTTAACTGAACGTCAAAAAAAAAACAAATAGAACCTCGTATTGTATACATGTATATTTTTGAGAAAGTGCCCTAATAATGTTAAAGCAGTTTTTTTTTTAATATTTTTAAAAACGAGACGAGTTATGACCGATTGACGAAAAGTCGAGGTTGGCAATTTTTGCTTGTAACTTGAAAACAAAAGAAGGTAGCCAATTTCTGTATGTATATACTAATGACTTTTTCTCCTGAGAAAAAGAGATCGAGGCTTGGCCACTAGTTTTTTTCGCTGTTATAGTTAGAGAAATGCCCGTAAAAGACATCGAAATTGATACACCCTGTTGTCTGCCACCTCAATTTTTTTATTATTATTATTATTATTATTATTATTATTATTATTATTATTATTATTATTTATTTACCCAGAAGCAGATGCAACGTACAAAAGCTAAAAGAATAAAATGTAACTAGATTTTGAGAGCTTTAATAATACTATCTTCTTCTTAATAATAATAATAATAATAATAATAATAATAGACTTTATTGTGTTGTAAAAAGAAAAAGAAATATAAATTTAAGAAGCAAAGAAAAAAATAACACAATGACAAGGTGAGATTCAGTAAAATACTGCTCTTCCATCTAAGCCTTGACGAAAAAGTAACACAAAATATTGAAAATTAATGCCTAATACTAAAAAAAAAGAAACAAACTAAACTATGAAAATAAAAAGAAAAAACAAAAAAGTACAATATAAGTAAATTCAAAATAAACTCTTCTTCAAAATAGTTTATGGTTAAAGAAATGCCCATCAGAGACATCGAAATTGATCCACCCTGTATACATGCTATCTCAGATTTGAAAGTTTTCAGAGCATTTTCAAAAAGAAAAACTTTTTTTATAAAAAGAGACTTCTTCTATCTCTTATATAGTTAGAGAAATACCCATCAAAGGAAACGAAATTGATCCACCCTGTACATGGTACCTCAAATTTGAAAGCTTCAATATTATTTTCAAAAAGAAAATTTTTTTTATAAAAAGAGACTTCTTCTGTCTCTTCTATAGTTAGAGAAATGCCCATCAAAGACAATGAAATTGTTCCACCCTGTACATGCTACCTCAAATTTGAAAGCTTCAATATTATTTTCAAAAAGAAAAACTTTTTTTATAAAAAGAGACTTCTTCTGTCTCTTCTATAGTTAGAGAAATGCCCATCAAAGACAATGAAATTGTTCCACCCTGTACATGCTACCTCAAATTTGAAAGCTTCAATATTATTTTCAAAAAGAAAAACTTTTTTTTATAAAAAGAGACTTCTTCTGTCTCTTCTATAGTTAGAGAAATGCCCATTAAAGACAATGAAATTGTTCCACCCTGTACATGCTACCTCAAATTTGAAAGCTTCAATATTATTTTCAAAAAGAAAAATTTTTTTTATAAAAAGAGACTTCTTCTGTCTCTTCTATAGTTAGAGAAATGCCCATCAAAGACAATGAAATTGATCCACCCGGTACATGCTACCTCAAATTTGAAAGCTTCAATAGTATTTTCAATAAAAAAAAATTATAACGAGAAATTTCTCTTTTATAGTTAGAGACGTGCTCATTAGAGACAACGAAATTGATTCACCCTGTACGTGCTGTCTCTAATTTGAAGGCTTTAATAGTATTTTCAAAAAAAATATATAAAGAGAAACTACTCTTTTGTACTTAGAGACACGCTCATTAGAGACAACGAAATTGATTCACCCTGTACATGCCTCCTCGAATTTGAAAGCTTTAATAGTATTTTCAATAAGGAAAACTTTTTTTTAAGAAGAGAAACCATTTCCGTAATATTAATAATTAAATAGTTTTCAATATGCTGCCAACTTAAATAAGATTATAATGACAAATTTGCTTTTTTTTTAAAAAAAAAAAAAACGTCGAAAATTAAAAATGTAAAAAACAGCAACGAAATAATTTTTTTTTTTTTGTGATATATCCTGAAGAAGCTGTTAAGGCGCAGCGAAACGTAGTACACTCCGCCCTACAAATTAGATTAACGATGGTCACATATGATTTGTTACCACCTTTTAAATGACATTTATTTTTTTTATTACCACAGTTACATATTTTTTGTATATCTCGGTTGTCACCTAAGGGGATGAATGGTTCACTTGCGTGTTGGATCTGCCTACTTAATAAGTTTTTTTTTTCTTATGAAAACGTACCCTTCCAATAGCAAATAACAGTTACGACGACATATATATTCCAAATCGAATTCATCTCGTGTTACGAAAGAAACTAAGGCCACAAAACACACTTCATTTTAAACAAACTTCGCCAAAAGTTCCGTCCTCGCGGCGGTGCAATCTCATGGATGCGATGAAAAACGTCGCCACTTGCGCATGTAAGAAGAACTTTCGAAAACTGTTTCCGGTGCCGGATCGAGAGAGTTTGTGCAAAACTAGAACGAACCGCGAACGAGGGTGTCGAGGCGTCTCGTCAGCATAGTAGAGGCGCGCTGGACCGAGTGCGAAGTAGATGTAGAGGACTTTCTGTGACTAGGATGCGCACGCGTCCACCCCTTTTCCAGTAGAAGCCGCCGCGCCGCTACTACCCCAAACAGTTTACACAATACACTGAAACACCCTACGGAGTAATGCATAAGATTACTAACAATTATTAACTTTGACAGCCATTTACATTAACCATTCACGTCAAAGTTTACAGGCAGTCGTCGGTTACTAGTTACTACTAATGGCTTGTAAAACTCCTTGCAATCATCTCGATTCCGTTCTAATAGAGTTTACACAAACTAATTTTGGGGGGTGCCATGCCAGGTAAGAAAGACGTTTCGTCACTTCCCAGGACCTCCACCTCTTCCACCTCCAATTTAAAAGACGATACAATCAGCTGGAACTTTTCACTAACTAACTAGTTACACCGGGGTTAAACTAAAATTAATGCTCGTCATGGAGTTCAAACACCGACGGCGACGCGTCGCGACGCGACACGACGAGATGAGTTTTCAGACTTACAGTTTTAATTAACGCGCCACCGAATTAAACGAAATTAATTACATTTTCTATTATCCGCCAAATTCCATTAGTAACTCATACTTGGGCAGTTATGCACCGCGCCGCGCCCCCCGCGCCCGGCCCTGACCTCCCGCGCGGTTATTAAAACGCAAGTGTCTAGGCACTTCTGTGATTTTGTTTGAATTTCATTTCTTCCTTCGTTGCGCACACAGTGATGAGAAATTCAAATTTCCTCTTCAAATAATAATGTGTTAAACAAAGTAAACGATGTCAGACATACCGTCTTTCGTTTTATCAGACAAAGAAAGACAACCTTCGAGTTTTACATACGTACTTTGTATAGGGGTAGTTTCAGTTGCCTTCATCATTTCGAAATAGGAGCTCTGAAATTCTTTGTAAGTTGATTTAACTTGATCCAGCACGACCTCTACTGGAAACTAGACAACCAGAAATGTTTGAAACCTTGCTTCGGTCTTTTCATATTATTTTGTATATGCATTTATGCAACGCGCCGCGCCGCCCGCGCCCGGCCCTGACCTCCCGCGCGTTATTAAAACGCAAGTGTCTAGGCACTTCTGCGATTTTGTTTGATTTCATTTCTTCATACTTCGTTGCGCACACAGTGATGAGAAATTCAAATTTCCTCTTCAAATAAAAATATGTTAAACAAAGTAAACGATGTCAGCCCTGCCCTCTTTTTTTTATTAGACAAAGAAAGACGAGCTTCGAGTTTTACATACGTACTCTGTATAGGGGTAGCTTCAGTTATCTTCATCATTTTGAAAAAGGAGCTCTGAAATTCTTTGTAAGTTGATTTAACTTGATCCACCACGACCTCTACTACAAGCTAGACAGCCAAAAATGTTTGAAACCTTGCTTCGATCTTTTCATATTATTTTGGCTATGCATATACCAATAGAAGACTTTCGCTTTAGCCACTAGCAACAAGCAACGTGGTTCACTTCTGCGGTTTTGTTTGATTTCATTTCTTCAATCTTCGTTGCGCACACAGTGATGAGAGATTCAAATTTCCTCTTCAAATAATAATATGTTAAACAAAGTAAACGATGTCAAACCTACCGTCTTTCGTTTTATTAGACAAAGAAAGACGAGCTTCGAGTTTTACATACGTACTTTGTATAGGGGTAGTTTCAGTTATCTTCATCATTTTGAAAAAGGAGCTCTGAAATTCTTTGTAAGTTGATTTAACTTGATCCACCACGACCTCCACTGGAAGCTAGACAACCAGAAATGTTTGAAACCTTGCTTCGATCTTTTCATATTATTTTGTCTATCCATATACCAATAGAAGACTTTCGCTTTAGCCACTAGCGACAAGGAATGTGGTTCACTTCTACGGTTTTGTTTGACTTCATTTCTTCATTCGTTGCGCACACTGTGATGAGAGATTCAAATTTCCTCTTCAAATAATAATATGTTAAACACAGTAAACGATGTCAGAACTACCGTCTTTCGTTTTATTAGACAAAGAAACACGAGCTTCGAGTTTTACATACGTACTCTGTATAGGGGTAGCTTCAGTTATCTTCATCATTTTGAAAAAGGAGCTCTGAAATTCTTTTTAAGTTGATTTAACTTGATCCACCACGACCTCCACTGGAAGCTAGACAACCAGAAATGTTTGAAACTTTGCCTCGGTTTTTTCATATTATTTTGGCTATGCATATACCAATAGAAGATTTTCACTTTAGCCACTAGCAACAAGGAACGTGGTTCACTTCTGCGATTTTGTTTGATTTCATTTCTTCAATCTTCGTTGCGCACACAGTGATGAGAAATTCGAATTTCCTCTTCAAATAATAATATGTTAAACAAAGTAAACGATGTCAAACCTACCGTCTTTCGTTTTATTAGACAAACAAAGACGAGCTTCGAGTTTTACATACGTACTCTGTATAGGGGTAGCTTCAGTTATCTTCGTCATTTTGAAATAGGAGCTCTGAAATTCTTTGTAAGTTGATTTAACTTGACCCACCACGACCTCTACTAGAAGCTAGACAGCCAAAAATGTTTGAAACCTTGCTTCGATCTTTTCGTATTATTTTGGCTATGCATATACCAATAGAAGACTTTCGCTTTAGCCACTAGCAACAAGAAACGTGGTTCACTTCTGCGATTTTGTTTGATTTCATTTCTTCATTCTTCGTTGCGCACACAGTGATGAGAAATTCGAATTTCCTCTTCAAATAATAATATGTTAAACAAAGTAAACGATGTCAAACCTACCGTCTTTCGTTTTATTAGACAAACAAAGACGAGCTTCGAGTTTTACATACGTACTCTGTATAGGGGTAGCTTCAGTTATCTTCATCATTTCGAAATAGGAGCTCTGAAATTCTGTGTAACTTGATTTAACTTGACCCACCACGACCTCTACTGGAAGCTAGACAGCCAAAAATGTTTGAAACTTTGCTTCGGTCTTTTCATATTATTTTTTTCTTGTCTATGCATATAGCAATAGAGGATTTTCGTCTTAGCCACTAGCAACGAGGAACGTGGTTGCATGCAATGTAAGTGGGGACTGGAAAATGCAATAAAATGCCTCCTTAATTTTTTTTTTTTTTTTGAAAACATAAACTTCAGTTATTAAAAAGAATCGATTTTTTTAAAGCTAAATTGGATGAGTTGTGGGAGATGCCAAATATATATTTTTTTAATTTGATTAAAACGGGACCATATGTATTTTTTTAATTCGATTAAAACGGGACTATTATTCCTTTTGCTGGGAGATGGCGCTGTAAGTGATAATAATGACGATGCCTCTTTTAAATCACCTTTGTTTTCCTTCAAAATAATTAGTTATACAGCTTTTAAAATTAGAAGATTAAATAAGAACAGCAGCGACGAAATATTTTTTAAAAATTCGATTAATATGGTTTCCTCTATTGACAAGGAGATGGCGCTGTAAACAACTCCTGACGAACTTCGATTCTATTTCTCGATACAATTTTTTTTTTTTAATTGCTTTCGCTAAGAAAATGTAGACGAATTTACGTTCATGATGCTGTAAATCGAAGAATTTTCTCTTTAACTCACATACACGTACACACACTCTGTATATGACACAGAAAAATTAAAAGTTATTTCTATACGTACCGATTTATAGTTGAGGCTCGAAATGGAGAAGGAAAGGGGTCGATAAAAAATTTCTTTTTTAATGCTTCGGGGTCGTTGTTTAAAAAAGTTGGAATACCTAATCATCTAGACTTAACCATGACCCTTTTTCTAAAAGAAACTAGTAACTTTACAAAGAGTGTACATTTGTTACCTAAAAAAAATTAAAAAAAGAAAATTAAATTAAATTGGAATATAAAAAAAACAAGAAAAATTGCGTAATCTCTGTGATTCCTGAATCACTATAGGCAACCGCACAAACGACTGTGCTCATTGTGTTGCCTATATTGAGGCTTCTCGTTTTTTTTTTTCTTTTTTTTTGAATGGTTTGATTTAATATTTTTTAAACGAACAGAGGCATGTTGTTTGAATTAATTATTTGTAATCTTTAAAGGCAACACCTGAAAATTTAAGAAAAATAAATAAATTACCAGTTTCTTATGATAATAACTATTTTTTTTCTTTTTTTTTGTATGCATATTATTTCCATTCTGTAATTATTTTGAAAATGGGGGAAGAAGTGGAAAATCGTCCAAATATGTAAAATTTAGGAGGGTGCAAAATCGCAATGAATTGTACATGCTTGTCGGTTTTTTGACGAAAAGTCAGGAAATGTTTTAATGAAAATAAATTGTTCTATTTTTATTTCCTCGCATTTATTTTCTTTCTTTTCATTAAATTTTAATTGCACTCGTTTTCGGACATCTTTTAATTTTGCACGTTTCCTTTATTAGGTTTTTTTTCCTTTCGATTAGTTGCTACGGTGAATTGTATGGGGGGATTACTATCGAGCTAGCCATTCAACGCAAGCTTCTTGTTTCTCTTCGAAAGCAAACGCGATAAGAGAGAAACTGAAACAAGTAATGTTTCCAAATATGTATGAAAAGAAACGAGGAGAAAATAAACGGTAGTCGCGCATAATACGAGAAATTAATTCCACAGAAGAAAATTAAATCAAAATAAGGAAACAAGAAATGCAAAGAATAAAAACAGTAAGAAATTGTGGAAAGCTCCTTGAAGATCAAAAACCAGTAGAAAGCAAACAAATAAAAAAAAAAAAATTTCGATAAAAACTACAACGAAAAATGAAGAGATGACGATCGATAGTGACTCAGTACTCATTCGTTTATTTTTTATTTTATTTTTTAATAACACAACCAATTCAAACAACTGAATTGTAAATATTATTAAAGGAACGTTCATAATTTTATTATTTTTTTTCTTCCAACAGACTGAAATATTATATGAGTGTTAATATAATATCTAGATTATTAAAATTCAACAACTAACATAAAATTGAAACTAGAATGTGAAAGAAAGAATGGAAAGACAAAGAACTCTGTACACTTTTAAAGGAATTTGGAAAACTTATCGACGAGGAAAAAACGCGATGTCAAGCAAACAAAGTTACATTCGG
Organism: Prosopocoilus inquinatus; assembly: GCA_036172665.1. NCBI lineage: Eukaryota > Metazoa > Arthropoda > Insecta > Coleoptera > Lucanidae > Prosopocoilus > Prosopocoilus inquinatus. The sequence continues at coordinate 5,329,292 of CM069871.1, read as the reverse complement.
AACTGCGCGAGTTTTCTCTTTTGCAGTATTTATTTTATTGTTTTATGTCACGTGATTAGCAGTGCATAATGCAAGCTTTACCTTTTTTTAACTTGATTATATAATATGATTTCATTTCTTAATATATTTTAAGCTAACTAAGCTCTCATTACGTAAGTATGCAGCGTTTTGTAATTTCAAATAAGTCATATTGTGACCTGATTTCTAAATCATAATTATTTAATTTGTTTCTTCATATTGTTTCCAGTAGCTTATTTCTTCTTCCAGCTTTTTAGTTTATTAAAACTTAATGTAATCGTAAGAGTTCGTTATTCGAAAGACATTCGGCGTTCACTGTACATGCTCTTAAAACTGTGATTGTAAGTTTCGAACTTTCTAAACATCCGATCACATTTAATTTTAGAGCAATAATAAAAAAGCAGTATAAGACTTAAGTACGCATCGTTAAATTCCTGTGTGGAATCTTTTGTGTGCACACATTTACCTAAACCCAGCAGCCTTGATTTATTACGTACGTACGAGTACCATCTCGAGAAATTTGCTCGTCATTAAATTCTCCTTCTTCTTCTTTTTAATATTTTGCGTGTTTACGTCGACCTCCGACCTTACTTACTGTTAAATTTCATTTTATATCCGATGATTAACACTTATAAATCTGGCAGACACTTTTACGAGGAGCTAAAGTAAGTCTGCCTCCTGGGGATTTATTAAATGAAAAACGAGGTTTGCTACACCTTACGAAACGATTATATGATGTAGTCCTTTTAATATGTGATGTTGGTATTAACGGAGATTTATTTACCCTTAAAAGTGGTTGGTACAAAATGCTGATCTTCGCCGGGTTTCTAAAATATTTTATATTTTGCAACACTATGGAATAAAATATGTTGAAAGATGTACACTTCTTTACCAAAGATTTTTAGAATAAGATAACGGACGTACTACGACGCTCAACTTAAATGATACTCCTGCATGCGAAAAGAAGAAGAAGAAAAGAAAGAGGGGTACTTTACTGAGTGTGATCAGCTGTTAATGTCACCGGCTTCAAAGATCCGTCGATAGGGGGTGCATGCAGCCTGCTGCCTCCTTCCATGATGAATTCGACTCATCCGCGGCTCGCGGTCAACGGTCAACGCGTCGGTAGAAGAATTGATTGGGCAGAAACGGGTGGGAGCGAAAGTAAATCTCGATAATCTATACTTAATTCAACTCAAGCACAAAAATGTTCAGTCTGAAAAGGTTATATCTAAGAAATTAAAACCCAAGATTCAAGATTCAAGCGAAAAAACTAGAAACCGAAAAAAAAAACTTAAAAATCATCACAATTAAAACAAAGTAAAATTCAGTCCATTTCAACTCAACTCAACCTAACTGTACCTTAGAAAATTGTTATAAATGAAAATGATCAGAACTAAAAAAAAATACTCAAAACAAAACTCAATCAGAATTAAGTCCGACAGAAATAAGATCGGTTCAACACAATTTAAGAAAAATAAACTCAATCTAGGCAAGATATTTCTAGTTACCTTAGAGAATCGAGTACACAGTAACTCTGCCCAAGTCAAATTCAAAATCAAAACTCAAAAAAAAAAAATTAAAATTGTAAAAAATTAGAAATAAAACTTTCAAACGCCTTAAAATACAGAAAAATTAAACTCATTTGGAATTAGGGCCCATCGAACTCAACCGAGCTTAACTCAACCCAAGAGACACAAAGATATTAAAACCTTACAAAATTCAAACACGAGAAATTTAAAACTTTTATAAGAGTGAATGAAAACTCAATTACAATTCAGTCCATTCCAACTCAAGGTCAAACCAAATCAGGCAACAAATTGCAAATAAAAATAATAAAACGAAAGCCCAAAAATCAATCGAAATTAAGAAAGAAAATATTAAAAAAAAAATTAAAGTAAAAAAATGTTAAAATCAAACTCAACAAAGCAACAAAATCAACCCAGCTCAACTGAATTCTACCTAATTGTATACAACTGCGTTTTTTTTTATGAAAATTGAAATTCAGAAAACAGTTTGGGAAAAGTTAATAAAAACGAAATCATAAAAACAAAAGAAAACTGACAGATTTAACTAAAAATTTTAAAAAATTTTAAAAGCCGAAAACACGACGCGAAGAAAAATGCGCAAGAACAAAAGATGATCGACAGATACACAGGAATTCTAAAAACAGCGGTTTGGAAAAATCAACAAAAATGAAAAAGTAGGTACGAGTTGAAAAAAAATCTAAAAAAAAAAAACAAAAGAAGATCGCTAGATTTGAGATTCGAAAAAATCGGCAGAAGTTGAAAAATTTTTAATCAGCGGAGAAAATGTGTAGTAAAGACGATTGGCAAGATCAAAAATAATAAATAAAAAAAAAATTCAACGTCCACCCAACGTAAACCCAACCTAACTTCATTCACGTAAGTAAAGAAATAAAAAAAGGAAATATTAGAAAAAACAAATAAAATAAAAATACGTTAAAATCAAGCTGAACAAATTTCAAAGTCAAAAAATTAAAAGTTAAAAATGTAAAAAAAAATGGAAAATGGTTAATGCGAAGGTCGACCAATACGACCAATACGGTCAACTACTGAGCTCGATTCTATTCAACCGAAGCAAAAAAAAAATTAAAAACCAAAAAAGAAGTATTTAAAAAAAAGTACAAAAATTAAATCTGAACAATCTATAATTTATACGCGAAATGAACATAAATAAATCTAAGGTCAACTGAACTCACCCAACTTGTTATATGTTTTTGCGTTCTTCACTCTACGCAAGTAAAAAATTTAAAAAAATACTTTAAAAATTTAAAAGCAAAAAAAATTTTAAAATTTATAAATTAAAGTTAAGCATCAACCTAACCCGATCTAACACAAATTAAATATTAAAAAATAACAAGAAAAATTAAACGTTTAAATTAAAAAAAAAAACTAAAAATCAATTAGAACGAAGTTCAACTAACGTCAAGGTCAATACAACCCAATTCATCTCAACCTAGTTTTATTTAACATAAAAATTAAAAATTGCAAGATAATTAAAAGTATAAATTGTTAAAAAATAAAAATCAATTAAAATTCTTCATATAGAATAATTGAAAATTAAGAATAGCGAAACAATTAAAAAAAATTAAAAACAATTAAAGCGAAGTTCAACTAACGTCAAGGTCAACGCAACCCAATTCATCTCAACCTAGTTTTATTTAACATAAATAAAAACTGAAAATTGCAAGAAAATTAAAAGTATAAATTGTTAAAAAACAAAAATCAATTAAAATTCTTTATTTAGAATAAATGAAAATTAAGAATAGCGAAAAAAAATTAAAAATTAAATAATAATTAAAATGTAATTACTTATAATATTTTTTCCGCAATCAATTTCATTTTCAAGTTAGCTTTAACTATTGATTTATTCCCATGCTAAATTATGGGGACCAAAATTGTTTATATGGTAATAAACTGGGATTTAAAGTTAACTTTCATTTATAATACTGGACCTTAAAGAACTATTAATGTCAGCCTATAAAGGACGCACATTATTTTTTCGAGACAACTGACATTATTTTTTCGAGACAAACATGTAATTTTTTTTTTTTTTTTGAAAAGGGCGCCAGTTACTGTTTTGAATGAGGGTGCCATCTACCCTTCCTCCGGCCCTGGCAACAGTGATGGAAGTAATGAACAAGGATTAAACTTTCTTGCAAAATTAACGGCCGTTTTCATAATCAGACTTTAAGGAAGCTTTAATTTAAAGTCACTTTAAGAATGGGGAAACAAATGTATTTTTTTAAGATTAAAGTAACTTTAAATTTAAAGTCACGGCCCTAAGAAATAAAAAGTAAAGTAACTTTAAGTTATTAAATAAAGTAGTTCGTTTCGTGCCCTCCATGACAATCTAGAAAATAGTTATCTAATTATAGAGAAAATTAAATACGCCCTGATGGATAGGCCACCCAGATGACACAGGAAGATGGCTGGTTGTGTAGTCCTAGAACAGCCTAGGTTCTTCTAGTCGTTTCTTTTTTCTTCGTTTTTAGCAATCCAATTATAATAGAAGTTCCAATCAATAAAATCGCATGTAAAATTTTGTTGTTAAAAGCTAGAAGGTTTAAAATCGTTAAAAGAATGTGTTTTGCAATTGATTTAAAAAAAAAAAAAAAAAAAAACTGTAAACTCTGTGCTTTATTAGACAGGTTTTGCAATTAAGCCCCGTTCGCTGCTCACTTCAAATTAATTCATTTAAAATTTATGCATGGTTCACACATCAAAATTTGACTCATGTCCGTCGTTTTTTGTATTTGCCCCCCCCCTCTCGTGCAAATTAGAGCGCTTTCTATTAGCACCGAGCGAAATTTATTTATAAGTTGTATGCAACCCAACAAATAAATCAATACAGGGCCTTGCTATTTTGCGCAAACAAAAGCACCAAGCAAAGCTCCGAGCTTGCTTCATCCATCCGAGGAAGAGAAAGAAGAAGAAGAAGAAGGATAAGTTGTTGGTTTATAATAATAAATCACTTTTAGTGATAGAGCCTCGGCCGTTGCGTTGTTGTTATGATGTTACCGTGTATGAGTTATTTTGTTTATTTGTTCAGGCCCGGTCCTGAAATTAGCCACGCTGTATCATTATCCGTGTTCGGCGCCGTTTTTGTTTATTTGTTAAACAAAGAGCGTATCGCTGCTTTCCTTTGATTTAGTGGTGCGGTATTGAAGTGACAGTGGGTTTGTCGAGGGTTTGTGTTAGCTCGCCAGGAGCTATAATTTCAAAAGGGGGGGGGGGGGGTTCGGTTGTCTTTAATCGGTCGAATCTGAATCAACTCTAATAGATTACACTTAACTTATCTTTGCTTTCGACTTTAATTTATCGTTAAAAATTCCAAGGAAGATTTTATTAAACACCGGATGCATCTTTGGTATCGATTACTTTAATGATTAATTTTAAACACGGTGAACGATATATCAGGTGACGCCGCAAGAGCACTCGGCCGTGTGTCGATATGTGCATGAAAGCGCGAGATCAATTGCGAGAGTGACAGCTGAATGAGAGGTTTCAAATATCAATGCGCGAGAGAGTGCGGTGTTTAATCCTTCAGCAAGAGAACATTAAAGTATTTCTCGCAGTTGCGTGCACGTTTCGATTGCCCGCGCTATTACCTAATGATTCTTTACTGTGATTACAATAAAAGAAAATGTCTTCTATAAAAGTAATCGCCTAAAACGAGCTCTGTATTACAATACTTCGATTGAGGGCTTTAGTTGGTGAATAAAACATGTTTAATTTTAGAAGATTTATCGAAATGAGCAATAAAAGTTAGGACGTTCCATTAAAAAAAAAGTATAATTGGTGAATGACTCGCTTTTGAAACACACTGTATACATGAAAATAATTTGCTAACCTAGAACTTGCTTTACGGGAAAACTTTTACAGAAAACATTTTCTTTTATAATTGAGCGGCTATTGAAGAAATCGATGCCAACGACGCACCCTGTATAAGAACTTATCTCATAGAATTAAAACAAAAAGATTTCAGTCAATTTCGTTCAATTCGAATTAAACGCCGGCGTAAACAGTAATGAAACCACGCCACCGTCCATTTATAACGCTTATCCCTTACTTTTATTACGTAACTTGTTTAACTTCTTGTTTATAATTATTTCGGTTTCCTATTATTAAGCTCCCTTTTTTTTATTTGAAATTGAATATCATTAAATCTAAGGGTACACATTTCTGAAATTAGAAACGTTTTTGTTAAGAGTAACATATTTCCTTTCGAAAAGCGAATGCGTAGTCATAAATATGTATACAGGGTGTTCGCTGAGTTAACCGACAAACTTAAACAATGTGTTCTAGAAGTGATTCTGAACAAGAAACTTCATATACACTTTAAATCAATTCTTTTCCGTTCTTGAGATATCGACAATAGAAAAAAATGTGCGTCAGAGCTATTGTATTTACTGAAATAACATTTCGTGATTGCATGAGTTAAAGTTTATAAGTGAGTTAAAATCCTCATGACGTAAAATTGATTGTTTTTCCAGTTTAGATAATTAGTTTCTTTGCCCAATCACAACAAGCGATTGAAAGGAGATAAATTGTATCAGAAGCTAAAACAGAAAACTATTTAAAATCAAAAACGGAACTCAATAAAAATCGAGCGCAATTCGTCTCAAGGCGAGCCTAACTTCGTTCATCCAACTCTGTCCAACCACAACTAAAGAAATTGTAAAAAAATTAAATTAAGTTCAAACCTTCTCCCCAACCCTGCTGTTAAAATGAAGTCCAACCTCAACAAGAGATTAAAAAAAATTAATTCCATAAAAAGTGAAAACAAAATATTTTGAATTAAAAATTAATAAAGCAATATAAACCAAGTGCAATTCATCTCAAGGTCAACACAATTGCAACTTCATCCAACTCCATCCAATCATAACAAAAGGAAATGCATAAAAATTTAAACTGAATTAAAATTAAGTCCAACCTGTCTCAAGGTCAGCCGAATTTAACTAAACTCTCCCCCAAACAGAAGCTGAAAGTTAAGGAAATTGAAATAAAGATTGGAAATTCGTTTCTCTTTCTTAATATGGGGTTTTCTGTGTCGAGCTGGAAATCAGCTCGTTTTATTCTCGTCAATTTAAACACATTAAATTGCGTTTTATTTTCGACTCGGTCCTAGGCTGCTTTTTTTGCGATATTTCCAATTTGTTTTTGTCATCCCTTCTCGCTCGAATTTAAACACTCCCATCACCTTTGATATTTAATCCTTCAGCAAGGGGACATTAAAATATTTCTCACAGTTGCGTGCACGTTCCGATTACCCGCGCTATTACCTATTGATTCTTTACTGTGATTATAAAAGAAAATCTCTTCTGTAAAAATAATCGCCTAAAACGAGCTCTGTATTACAATGCTTCGATTGAGGACTTTAGTTGCTGAATAAAACATGTTTCATTTTAGGAGATTTATCGAAATGCGCAATAAAAGTTAGCACATTCCATTAAAAAAAAAGTATAATTGGTGAATGACTCGCTTTTGAAACACACTGTATACATGAAAATAATTCGCTAACGTACAACTTGCTTTATGGGAAAACTTTTATAGAAAACATTTTCTTTTATAATTGATAGGTGAACGTATATTGAAGAAATCAATAACAACGACGCACCCTGTATAAGAACTTATCCCATAGAATTAAAACAAAAAGATTTCCGCCAATTTCGTTCAGGACGACGTTTCTACGATTTGATTAATTTTTAATTGGCGACGGCGACGTCGCGACGTCTCGAAATTCACCTGTCCCGTTCAATTCGAATTAATACCGAAGGGCCGTTACACGGAGAAATTGTAATCCGTGTTTACATAATGTTGCAGGAACTATCGCCGATATGGAAACCACACGGTATTAGTTACCTTCTCTAATTGATGGCGACCATCCCTTTGCCTAGCCAGGACAGGATTTTGAGCTGGTGTAGTCATGGCAACTTTCACAAGATAAATTTGGGGAATTTTCTTAAACCACTCGCATGTACACTATAATAAACATAGTAAACTTAAGCATTTTTTATTCTTTCTTTGCATGTATTTCGAATTGTCCTCTTTATTCTTTTCATTTCTTTTTCTTTCAGAACATATCGCAGCGTATGTATGGCGTTTAATGAATGAAACTTATTACTTCGCATGCGCATTGTTGGTGAACCCGATGACATGCTACAGTGGTGCAGCTAGGGCCCAAAGTGTACACCTGCCTTTAAATAAGGATGTCATAACCTGTAGTTATTATCAAATGTGTATATATTTAAAAAAAATGATGTGAAACAAATAAAAACACTTTAGAAAACGAGCTAAAAACGTAATTTATTACCTTACTTGACATTTCGCAAATAATAATAGTATATAATATTTGCCTTATCAAAAGCAAATAATAATATTTTCGGAACGTCAAGTAAGGTAATTAATTACATTTTTAGCTCGTTTTCTAAAGTGTTTTTATTTGTTTCATATCTTTATGCAGTTCTCACGAGCAAGGATTATACGAAAATTATATATTTAAAATAAAAAAATAAAAATGAAACCCGACAGAATTGAATGCAATTCAATTCAAGGTCAGCCCAAGTCTTTTCGCCATTCGTCCAACTCTGCCCTACAATAACAAAAAATAAACACCTATAAAAATTTAAAAATTGATGCTCAATTGAAATTATTTCACTATCTACATCCTATTTTAAGGCCAATCCAACTCAACACCATTCATCCAAAATTAAGTCATAATCTATTTCAAAATCTACAAACTATTTTAAGGCCAATCCTGCTCAATTTCGTTTATCCAACCCTCTCTGACCACAATAAAATTAAAAAAAAAAAATCGAAATTCGCAAAAAAAAAATAAAACTAAGAGAACATGTATTCGAAGTCCAACCGTAACGAGAGATTAAAAGAAATACTTAACTTTATAAAAAATTAAAACAAAATATTTTCAATTAAAAATAAAATTCATTAAAAATCAACCCATCCTAAACCCAATTGAAATTAACCCCAACCTATTTCAAAATCTACAAAGAAATTTAAGGTCAATCTAATCCAATTCCAATCATCCAACCTCGATTGACGACAACAAGAAAAATTTCAAAAATCAAAATTTGTGAAGAATTAAAACTAAGAGAACGAGTACTTGAAGTCCAACCGTAACGAGTGATTTAAAAAAAATAATTTTATAAAAAATTAAAACGAAATATTTTGAATTAAAAATGAAATTCAATGAAAACAAAGTGCAATTTATCTCAAGGTCAACGTAACTGGAACTTCATCCAGCTCTGTCCAATCGCAATAAAAAAAATTAAGTCCAACCTATCTCAAGGTCAGCCGAAGCCTTAGCTTAACTCTTCCCAACCGAGGCTGAAAGTTGAGAACATTAAAATAAAGTTCAACCGCAAGAAGAAATTTAAAAGAAAATCAATTTTGAAAATATTTAAAATCAAAAATTAAACTCAATAAAAAACAAATGCAATTCAACTCAAGGTCAACGTAATTGCTTTAATCCAAGTCTGTCCAATCACAATAAAAAATGTATAAAAATTAATTTTTAATTAAAATTAAGTCCAGCCTAAAAGATATTTAAAAGAAAATACATTAAAAATGTTTGTTTAAAATCAAAAATTAAATTCAATTCAGTAAAAAACAAAGTGTAATTCAACTCAAAGTCAACGTAACTGCATTTATCCAGGTCTGTCCAATCACAACAAAAAGTGTATCTACATTAATTCTCAATTAAAATTAACTCCAACTTATCTCAAGGTCAGCCGAATTCAACCTAAGTCTCCTCAACCCAAACAGAAAGTTAACAAGATTGAAATAGGAAACAGAAACTCAGTTAAAATGAAATCCAACCGCAACAACACATTTAAAAGAAAATTAATTTTAAGAAAATATTTAAAATCAAAAATGAAACTCAAGAAAAAACAAGCGCAATTCAACTCAAGGTTAACGTAACTGCATTAATCCAATCTATTCAATCATAACAAAAAAATGTACAAAAATTATTTCTCAAGTAAAATTAAGTCCAATCTACCTCAAGGTCATCTGAACACAACCTAAATCTCCCCAACTCAAACAGAAAGTTATAAAAAGATTAAATAAAAAATAAAACTCAGTTAAAAATGAAGTCCAATCGCATCAACAGATTAAAACAAAATAAATTCTATAAAGAATTTAAACAAAAAATATTGAGAATTAAAAATGAAGCTCAATAAAAATCAATTTAAATTCGTTTCAAAATGAAAATTAAAATAGAAACGATTAAAACTCCTAGTCCAATCCGCTTCAAGGTCAACTCAGCTCTGTCCAATTTAAATAGAAAAAAAAAACAGAAAAATTAATAAAAAAAAAAGACAAAACAATAAATATTTAAAATTGATCTTAACTCAAATTAATTTCAATTCCATTCATCCAACTCTCCCGAACCACAACTAAAAAATTTAACAGAATTAAAATTTGTAATGAATTATAAAACCAAGAGAACGTGTACTTAAAACGAAGAAATGAAACTCAATAAAAATTGAGCGCAATTCATGTTAAGGCAAACCAAACTCCGTTCTCCATTCACCAAACTCCGCCTAACAACAACAACAAATAAAAATTTATAAAGAGAAAAATGAAACCGAATTAAAATTAGGCCCAACCCATTTCAAACTCAATCTACCTCGTTCCAAACCAAATAGATAATTAAGAAAATTAAAATTAAGAATCAATTAAAATGAAATCCAAACTATTTTAAGACCAACCCAAACAAATTCAGCTTAACACAACTTAAGCAAAAGTTAAAAAGAGAAACGAAACAAAGAATTTAAATTTACGTTCTACGTTCTGATTGGCCGCCATTTTGGCTGATCGATATTTTCTCGAGAGTTTGTGCATAACTGTGATGCAAAGTTTCAAAAATGCATTGTTTCTGGAATCCTTTGAGCCTGCATAATTATGATGTAAAGTTTTAAAAATGCAATGTTTCTGGAAACCTTTGAGCCTCAAGCTTGTTTTGAGCAGCAAATTCTTCCGAGCGGTTTAATCGTTTCTGCACTGAAAAATAGGGGTAATTAGGTGACGCGATGTTAGCGTAATCCACGCTTATAATTGATTTCTTTGTTTTGACAGAAGAATCCGCTTATTCTTTGTTTCCCCGGTTTCTTTTGCGACGTATCCTTCCTACCGAGGGTGTTTATGGTTTGAATACGCAATGGAGTACCCTTCTAAAAGTCATTAGTGTGCGATAGTTGGTATAAGCGACGTAATTGAAGTTCGACGTAACTGAAGTTCGACGTAACTGAAGTTCGACGTTACTGAAGCTCAACGTAACTGAAGTTCGACGCAACTGAAGTTCGACGTAACTGAAGTTCGACGTAACTGAAGTTCGACGTAACTGAAGTTCTGCGCTACTACAAGTGGCGACGCAGCCCTGTGACGTTTACCTGTGCCCAACAGCTGGTTGACAATTGACCCATTTGGACTCCGAAATCGTGACATACCCAATTGCTTCTTGTCTAGCGTTTCGCTTTATAACCTAACATAAGTGCAAATGGCACGTTTTGTTTTATTTGGTGTGGTGTATACGTGCCTATTGCAAACAGCTTCCTCGTTAAAAAGGTATTAAAGCCAAAGCAAGCCTGTCTGTACACAAACAAAGCAGCTGAAACTTGCAGAAAAACAACTATTTGGTACATTGTACATTTTAATTAAGGCAACTTTAACACAGTCCTTACCAACCCGTTCGCGTCAGCAAGCCGCCCCCTTTGTTTGTCATAATAAAACAGAATATTGAAACTAAGCAGGTAATTATTTTGTGTCCCGAATATTGCGCTTGTGCACGTTAAAGATGAACAATTTTCTTTTGTGATTTATGCGCCGACGGTCCGCTAATTAAAGGATTACACCCCTCCTGAAACGACGGGCGGCAAAAAAACGCGCCCCGTAAATCAAGGCGAGTTTGTATATTTTTAGCGTGCGCGCTCTATTTAATTTTAATTATAATTGGCCGGCAGTTTTAAGTTTAATTGAAGCTAAACTTACGCACAAACGGGCGGTTTAATTATGTAATAGAAAACGCCGGCGTAAACAGTAATGAAACCACGCCACCGTCCATTTATAACGCTTATCCCTTACTTTTATTACGTAACTTGTTTAACTTGTTGTTTGTAATTATTTAGGTTTCCTATTATTAAGCTCCCTTTTTTTTATTTGAAATTGTTTATCATTAAATCTAAAGTTATACATTTCTGAAATTAGAAACGTTTTTTGTTAATAGTAACATATTTCTTTTTTCGAAAAACGAATGCGTAGTCATAAATATATATACAGGGTGTTTCCTGAGTTAATCGACAAACTTAAACCATGTGTTCTAGAAGTGATTCTGAACAAGAAACTTCATATACACCTTAGATCAATTATTTTCCGTTCTTGAGATATCGACAATAGAAAAAAATGTGCGTCATAGCAATGTATTTACTGAAATAACATTTCGTGATTACATGAGGTAAAGTTTGTTTGCCAGTTAAAATACTCACGACGTAAAATTGATTGTTTTTCCAGTATGGATAATTAGTTACTTTGCCCAATTACAACAAGCGATTAAAAAAATAATAAATTGTTATTCAGAAGTTAAAACAGAAAACGTTTTTTAAGTCAAAAATGAGACTCGTTAAAAATCGAGCGCGATTCATCTCAAGGCCAGCCTAACTTCGTTCATCCAACTCTGTCCAACCACAACCAAAACATTGAAAAAATATTAAATTAAGTTCAAGGCTTCTCCCCAATCCAAACAAAAAGTCGCACTTAAAATGAAGTCCAACCTCAACAAGAGATTAAAGAAAAAATAAATTCCATGAAAAATGAAAACAAAATATTTTGAATTAAAAATTAATAAATCAATAAAAGCCAAGTGCAATTTATCTCAAGGTCAACGTAATTGCAACTTCATCCAAATCCATCCAATCATAACAAAAAAAAATGCATAAAAAAATTAAACTCAATTAAATTAAGTCCAACCAGTCTCAAGGTCAGCCGAATTTAACTTATCTCTCCCCCCAACACAAGCTGAAAGATGAAAATTGGAAATTCGGGTAAAATTAAATCGAACCGTAACAAGCGATTTAAAAGAAAATAAATTTTATTGAAAATTGAAACAGAAAATAGTTTAAAACGCGCCCTCAGGTGGCCAGAGGTTTAACTTTATACTGCGCTTAGCGTTCTTAAATCGGACGAGTCATTTGAATTGCGCTGGATTTTCTCGAGCTACTCTTCTGCTGATGAGGCCCCAATAATGGCGGAAATAGCTACACAAAGGAAATCCCAGTGCAAACTGAGCAGACTTACCGCAAGAGCTTTAAACTAGAAAATACTTAAAATAAAAAATGATACTTAATGTAAATCAAGTTCAATTCAACTCAAGGTCAACGAAACTGCATTTATCCGGAAAGTTAAGAAAATTAATGAAAACTCAGTTAAAATTAAGTCCAAGCCATTTCAAGGTTAACCCAAACAGACTTAACTCTGCGAAAACTGAGAAAATTAACGTTATTTCAATTAAAATAAAAGCAATTAAAGCTTGAGGTTCAATCCGCTTCAAGGTCAACTCAGCTCTTCCCAACTTAAATAAAGAATTAATCAAAAAAATATTTAACATTGAGCTTAATTCAAATTAAGTGCAACTCCGTTACCACAACAAAAAAAAAATTAAGAGAGATGAAATTTGTAAAAAAATTAATGTTCAAGGTCAGTCCAGTTCCATTCATTGTTCATCCAACTCTGCCCAACAACAACAACAACAACAACAACAACAAATATATAAAAAGTTTAAAGTCAATTAAAATTAAGCCCAAACCATTTCAAAATCAACTCAATTCAACGAGAAATAATTGTAGCTCCAAGTCCGTTCCAATTCAACGTCAACTCAGCTCTGTCCAACTTAAATAAGAATTAAAACATATTGAACATATTAAATATTGAAAATTAAAACTCAATTCAAATTAAATCCTCTTCGTTTCAAGGTCACCACAGTCCGTTTATCCAACTCTGCTTAACCACAACAAAAAATTAGAATTAAATTTCCAATTAATTGAAACTAAGAAAAAATTTGTTTTAAAATTAAGAAAGAAATTCGAAAAAAATTATGTGCGATCGTACCAAGGTCAGCCCAACTCTATTCGCCTTTCATCCAACACCGCCCAAGAACGACAAACAATAAAAATTTATTAAAAAATTCTTACCCAATTAAAATTCACTTCAATCCATTTCAAAATCAAGCCAATTCAACCTAAAAGAAATAAAAACATAAAACTCGTTTATTATTTGTGATATATAATTTTTATGTTTGACGATTTCGTGTTTTAGTTTTTGCAGTGTGAAGTGACCCTCAGGACGGCCTCGACGCGAAATGCGGTGCAACGCTCCTGCCAACACCCATCAGGCCCTGGGGGATTTCGCTAAACGACAGACGTGCTCCCGGGACGTTACAAGTTAATAAAGCAAAACAAGTCGTGCCCCCTAATGTACGAAGGTAGGGCCTGCACGAATCGAACACATCATGACCTCAGCGGGAACCAACGAGTATCAGATGACGTAAAGAGAGCCTAATAGCGGTAAAAGTCGAGAGTTAACGCAATTTAATCTTTCCGTTGAAATAACATCTCATCTAATCCCCATGCTCCAGTCATGTAAAAGAGTAGACAACGCACGGCGGCGCAAATTTTATGATTGTAAGGCCGCGTGGAGTAAGTAATTTGATCAATTCCCATGGAAAATATGAGATGCACCTACAGACGATTGCAATTATTTCAAAAAATAGAACCTCTGGACAATATTATTTAATTAAAGCCATAAAGAAATGCAGATATCTCGAGAATTTTACGACGTTCTGTGGCCGAAGTATTTTGAAACGGATATAAATTGTCTGAGTTGCTCTGTTACAGTTTAAGATTTTCCGGTTATTCTGTGACACCCTGTATAATATATCCGCCGGAGTCGAGTTTGTTTTTCTTTTGTCGGCCGATAAGGAATTTCGCCCGAGCTTAAGTCGCGCCTCGTTCGCAAGCCATACGAGCACGTTTTTATTGCTGTTTCGAGTTAAAAATGTAGACATTTACAATCTCAATTGCCCCGGATTTTATCTCATTAAAATTTCGTTTTCTTTTAAAATGGGCTTTTCTGTATCAAATCAAATCAAAATGTAACGTTACAGTGTTTGAAATTAGTCATTTTGAGAAATAATAAAATGTCGAAAGAAACGCTGGAAATCAACTCGTTTCATTCTCGTGAATTTAAAAACCTTAAATTGCGTTTTATTTTCGACCCGATTGGAGCCGCCTAGGCTGCTTTTTTGCGTCATTTCCGTTTTGTTTTTGTCATCCCTTCTCGCTCGAATTTAAACACTCCCATCACCTTTGAGTTTTAACGCCATTCGTAGATCATTGTGTCACATTTTCGCTGGATTGGCTAATCTTTCTCGATCCTTCTTTTCTTTTGTTTGTTTTTTTTTTTCTCCCCGCTCACCGAATCGAATTAACAACACTCCATTCTCTATACAGAGTCAGGGTAAACCACTTGCGTTTTGTGCGTATTACTTCAGTGCTAGAGAAATTATTTGGCCAGGGGGTGAAATATATTCCACGGCCCTTGGCCGGCTTCGACTGGTTTACTTCAAATTGAGCCGTGTATTTAAGCATCTCCCGGATATTTCCGCGTTAATTACGCTTGTATATTGTTGCTGTTGATTGTCACTGTTGTGTTTTATTGAAAATAAAACCTCGACTATGACATATTTTGGACGTAACCGCGTTTTCTGAATTTTACTCGCGGTTCCGATAAAAATGAGCGACGCGCTTTGGATCGGCACCGAAGTCAGTCGTAACGCTGTTAATCTTCTAATAATAATAATAATAATAATAATAATAATAGTAATACCCTTATTTGCCCAACAGTTTCCAAAAAAAAACACAATTATAGAGCAAAAAATGGTAATTCTCTATAGAGAGTCAGGGTAAACCACTTGCATTTTGTGCGGATTACTGTAATGCTATAGAGAAATTATTTCGCCAGGCGGTGAAATATATTCCACGGCCTATGGCCGGCTTCGACTGATTTACCTCAAATTAAGCCGGGTATTTAAGCATCTCCCGGATATTTCTGCGCTAATTACGCTTGTATATTGTTACTGCTGATTGTGTTTTATTGAAAATAAAACCTCCCGCTCGAATTTAAACCTTCCCATCACTTTTGATATTTAACGCCATTCGTAGACCATTGCGTCACATTTTCGTCGAATTGGCTAATCTTTCTCGATCCTTCTTTTCTTCTGTTTGTTTTTCTTCTCCCCGCTCACCGAATCGAATTGAAAACACTCCATTGTCTATACAGCATCAGGGTAAACCACTTGCGTTTTGTGCGTATTACTTCAGTGCTAGAGAAATTATTTGGCCAGGGGGTGAAATATATTCCACGGCCCTTGGCCGGCTTCGACTGGTTTACCTCAAATTGAGCCGTGTATTTAAGCATCTCCCGGATATTTCCGCGTTAATTACGCTTGTATATTGTTACTGTTGATTGTCACTTTTGTGTTTTATTGAAAATAAAACCTCAACTATGACATATTTTGGACGTAACCGCGTTTTCTGAATTTTACTCGCGGTTCCGATAAAAATTAGTGACACGCTTTGGATCGGCACCGAAGTCAGTCGTAACGCTGTTAATCTTCTAATAATAATAATAATAATAATATGTTTATTTGCGTAACAGTTTCCAAAAAAAAAAACACAATTACGGAGCAAAAAATGGTAATTGTCTATATAGAGTCAAGGTAAACCACTTGCGTTTTGTGCGGATTACTGTAGTGCTATAGAGAAATTATTTCGCCAGGGGGTGAAGTATATTCCACGGCCTATGGCCGGCATCGACTGGTTTACTTCAAATTAAGCCGGGTATTTAAGCATCTCCCGGGTATTTCTGCGTTTATTACGCTTGTATATTGTTACTGCTGATTGTGTTTTATTGAAAATAAAACCTGTATGACATATTTTGGGCGTAACCCAAATTTTCTGAATTTTACTCGCGGTTCCGGAAAAGTTGACTGGCGCCCTTTACATCGGCACCGAAGTCAGTTGTAACGGTGTTAATCTTCTAGTTATAATAATAATAATATGTTTATTGCCCAACAGTTTACAAAAAAAAAAAGAATTACAGAGCAAAAAATGGTAAGTACAAAAACAAGCCATAACTAATCTAAATCTAAATATAACCTAAACCAAGTAATCAGATAAACAATGTATGCGTAAAAGATTGAATTAGTGAAAGCAGAGAAGTTACATAGTAATGTGCGCACTGGTATAGACGTTTAATAGTTTAATAGTTATCCACGAGGTAGATAACAGCTCTTACGAGCATAAAGCAGGGCGTGAGACCTTTCGTGTTTTACGAATTCCAGTACTTCAGCGACGGAGACAATGCAGAAGGAATTATTTTTACAGCAATAAAAACCAACGAGAAAGGCGCGGCATAATACATTTCACACATTTTTTTTTTTAATATTGCGCAATCGAAGGCAAATGTGATTCAAACTCACTATACAGGTTGTTTCCCAAAAAGTGGTTTTCCACTCCCGTAACACCTAAAAGTATAAACATGGCTTTAGATGAGGATTTTATAACTTTTATAATCAAATGCTTAATCTAATAAATTATTAGATCGATAAGTGGTCCAGTTCTGTTTAGAATTAAAAGGTGAACATGCGTGCCTGTCTAGATTTTATTTGGTAAAGTATAACAAAAAAAAGGCGTGTAATTTTTTTGGGCTTTTATTTCTACGGTAAGTGGATAACAGTGTCGCCCGTAATAACGTTACGTACACGTTCTCGTTCTAGCCAGCCAGCAACATCAAAAATCGCATTATTTGACAAATACATTAATGCGCTCGGTCACATTTGTCACAAATCGTACGTTTTAAAAGCGGGCAAATCTGATGCAACTTTCGCAAAACCGCGCATGTAAGCGGTTTTTGCTTACTTTTATACATCAAGCGGATTTCGCCCCCGACTTTACGGCTTGCCAGTCGCAATTTAATCTTTTGAGGTTTTCCGAATTTACGCTTCCTTAATAAATTACCAAGTGCAAGATGTGAAGTGGTGGTGGTGGGGGCGGTGGGAGAGTTGTAAAAACCGGAAGTGCGTGTAATTTCGGTCGACGCGAAGAAAATTAGAACGTCCGTCGCGTCGTCGCGCAAGGGATGAAAGAAAGGACGAGCAGCCCGCGATAAATTATGCATGTGCAACAACTGACATTAATAAAGCACGAATTAAAAATTTGGAAGGTGAATTAGTATAATTTTTCAGCCGTGCTGAAGCGAAAGCTCGCCCTTTCTAATTCGCTGCGTTCATTGCAGCAACAACGGGGTAGATGGATATTTTTCATAAAGTAAAAAAATTAATCCGGCCGTTTATACAACGCTGCAACCGTGAAGAGATGAGATTGGGTTTCTCATTTACGGCGGTGTGGGGGATTTACATATTTACTGCAGCACGTCTGTGACGATTTCGTTTTCCGCTTTCGAATGTTTTCGAAAGACGAACGGTTCGGTTGTGTGTGTATGTGTTTATTGTTTTTAATAGAAGCGAGATGTTGTTTTCGTGATGTTTCGTTTATTTTAGTGCATGAGGAAGCATATAAAGTGAAAATTTGCTGCATGTCGATGACGCCGTAAAAATCCTCACGGAAGTTGATAATGGTCGTAATTTTTAGGTTTCCTTTATGTTTATAGAACTTCATTCTGTGTATGTATATACAGCTACAACACTAAAACATAATACAATTTCAAGCAAGTTTACTAATGAAAATCATTTATTTTCTAAAGTAACTACAATATACAGGGTGTTTGCAAAATAAATGCAAAATTTTTAACAATAGCACGCCGACAGGCCAAACAACACGAAAAAAATCGTATAACAAATAGAAATTCCTTTATCCATCCCTTATTCGGCGCTCATGAAATAACAAAAAAAGAAAACTTACGGAAATTGCTTCTCTGATCGTAGACAGTAAACATCGCGGGAATGACTAATAATACGCAAGACACACTCACCGAATATCATCTGCGTTGAGGATCACATTCAAACAAACGTTCACTATTAGACGTTTAGAAATGTTTATAAAAATTGTTCGACGTTGCATCCATCGTTAGCGGGACACAAACCAGCTCGGCGAAAAAGCGATTCTTGTGTTCGTGTGCACGTCAGAATTAGCGCAAATACTGTCGACGGCATTATGAATACACTCCTCTGAAATGCCGGTCTCTCGCCGTTCGTGAATTGCGGCATTTTAATAAGTAATAATACCCTGCAGATAGAATCATATTTAGCTTTAACTCGTTCAATCACTTTTCACAAACTAAACTCTTGATTCAGCGCAAATACTGTCGACGGCATTATAAATACACTCCTCTGAAATACTGGTCTCTCGCCGTTCGTGAATTGCGGCATTTTAATAAGTAAGAATACTGTGTAGATAGTAATCATATTTAGCTTTAACTCGTTCAATCACTCTTCACAAACTAAACTGTTGATTCAGCGCAAGTACTGTCGACGGCATTATAAATACACTCCTCTGAAATATTGGTCTCTTGCCGTTCGTGAATTGCGGCATTTTAATAAGTAATAATACCATGCAGATAGAATCATATTTAGCTTTAACTCGTTCAATCACTCTTCACAAACTAAACTGTTGATTCAGCGCAAATACTGTCGACGGCATTATGAATACACTCCTCTGAAATATTGGTCTCTCGCCGTTCGTGAATTGCGGCATTTTAATAAGTAATAATACCATGCAGATAGAATCATATTTAGCTTTAACTCGTTCAATCACTCTTCACAAACTAAACTGTTGATTCAGCGCAAATACTGTCGACGGCATTATGAATACACTCCTCTGAAATATTGGTCTCTTGCCGTTCGTGAATTGCGGCATTTTAATAAGTAATACCATGCAGATAGAATCATATTTAGCTTTAATTCGTTCAATCACTTTTCACAAACTAAACTGTTGATTCCAAAGAATACGTACCAATAAATTGTTTACCATAATCATAAAAAATGAAGCAAATTCTTTCACTCGGCTCTAACACGACTTATTGCGACGTTAAAAGCAGCGCCTCTCGACTTCGGCAAAGGTCACTGCCCTTCCAATAAAATTTCCTTTTCTTGACCTACCTCAAACACATAAACGTGCGATTATTTCTTGCCCGATTTTCAACTGTGATTTTCTCGAAATGTGTAAAACTTTTGTTAAGAACGTGTAAGTTCAATCGTTCCCATTTATGGTGATGTATTACAGGGTTAAATTTCCGCACTTGTTTCACGAACACCCGGTATAGTGTACCATTTTGAAATGGGTTTCTATGGCGTGGCAATAGTGATTTACGAGAAGTAATCATCTCAGTTGTAAAGGTCTCTCAACCTGTCAACGGTTTCCCTGTTACACTCTCCGAACTGACCGAACCGTTTTCGACGACAGCGCTTCCGCGTTGGTTCACATGCGGACATGGCAACGTTTCCCGGAAATGATTTTTACGTCTCGTTTGATATAATAGTTTGTCGGTCTTCCCGATTGGTTCAGACATTTTGATCCGCTTTGACAGCTAAGATCCAACTCAACAATTTATCTTAAAGTTAATTAACTCGGCGTGCCTTTTGAAGTGATAATTTTGCATCTCAATCCAATGAACTGTTTACTTCACAAACAGGTATGATTGGGCGCACATTTTGTGTGAGGCTGTTTATAATTGGAGTTACTTTCGATGGTATTGTATATTGGCCAAGGCAGAGTTCGATGGGCCTTAATTTTATTGCAATTGAGTTTACACTTTTCGCTACTTTAAGGCGTTGAAATTTTTCAAAGTTTCATTTCTAATCTTTAACAATTTCAATTTTTTTCAATCTTAATTTTTTTATGCTCAGCTTGGAACAAATTAGGTTGATTTAACTTGAACTGTCTTGATTTTATTGAGTGATTTTTTTCAATTTCGAGTTTTAATTTTATTTTTAATTCCTTTTCAGTTTTAGTTTTTTTTGTATTAAGTTCTTTACACATCAGAAAAGTGAGGCATTTATCTCTCTCGATATCTCGATCTATTTTGCGTTGCTTTTTTTATTCACTTGTTTACTCTTTTTTTCTTTCTTAAAATCTATTTGTAAGCCTAGCTCTGGTCATGCATGAATGTAACCGATTACAATATATGTGTATCTGTAACCTGTACGGACAGAGTTGAAATGATTACAAAACAAAAGAGTGCTTCCTGATGACCACAACAAAACCGCAAAATGAAATATTCGGTTTCTCACCCCCTTTTCCGGAATCCTTTTAGCAGTTCGTGCAAAGCTCGAGTCACGATTTCCCTGTTGGTAGTCTGGTTTTCGAAATGAAGTCGAAAATCGTTACTCAATCTATTTCGCCACGGTTCGCCGGACCAGCGTTACATACATATTTTTGAAATTTGTCGGACTTGCTTCGCTTCATCTCTGTCTTTCTTTAGTTGATCGTCCTTCTTGTTATTTTAAATAAATAGTTTTTGACAGCAAAATTTTATGTTCAATTTGATTATTCTTCTTTGCATTCTTTGTTTACTACATTTTGGTAACAGAGTTGTTTTTCAGTTTAAAAAATAAGCCACCTTTAATAAGGAATAAACCAACGAGAAAGATTAATTTAAATAAATAGTTTTTGACAGCGAAATTTTACGTTCAATTCGATTCTTTTTCTTTGTATTCTTTGTATACTACATTTTGGTAACAGAGTTGTTTAAAATCATGCGATTTCAGCATAAAAAGTCAGCCAGCTTTAATAAGGAATAAACAAACCAACGAGAAAGATTCCTTGCTCCGAGGCATTTTGCTTATTATTTAATTTCGTAACTGTACGCAAAGCAAAACGAATTAAAAATGTTGGCACGGCGATTTTATTTACATTCCACTCGACAAATTATTCCCCTTAAAATCCTCCAAATAACTTAGTACGCGATATTTATGAGTGGAAAGGGGGCGACCAGACGCGCGCGCAAGTTCGCGTACGTGTTTGTCTGAACTCATTCGATTTCGTACAAAATCTTAAATAGGAAACATAGGCGCAGAGAATAGGATCTCGACAGACAAATAACAGGCCAGTTTTAATAGGGAATAAACCAACGAGAAACATTTCGTCGTTTAATTCCTTGCTCCGAGGCATTTTGCTTACTATTTAATTGCGTAACTGTACGCAGGGTAAAAAGAATTAAAAATGTTTGCATCGAGATTTTGTTTACTTACATTCCTCTTAAAACCCTCCAAGAAACTTAGTACGCGCTATTTAGAAGTGTAAAGGGGACGACCAGACGCCCACGCACGTTCGCCAACGTGTTTGTTTGAACTCATTCAATATCAGCGTAAAGAACAAAATTTCGACAGACAAATATACTAGAGTCACGTACACCGATATATAATAAATGTCTTGTGAGTAATTACTAAAATCATGGACTACAAGGACGTCGTACTAACGTATCACTGACAAGGTTGGCATTAAACAATAATACATGTTCGAAGTATAACAGGTAACTCAGACAAGAAAGTGAGTGAAACCGAAACAAATTTATAAAATTAAAAGTAGAACGAGACTTTATAACGTGTGACCGACCATTTGTAATATACGATGTTTATGGAAAATGTGACCGTTCAGATACTCCCAGAGGTAAAAATTTGAAGCTTAATATCCAGAGATTTTGCGCAGGACCTTCTACGTCAGGCTTATTTTAAGAAAAATGGTTTGAGAGATCTAGTTTCAATCATTCGATACAAACTACAAGCTCGGTACGGTTGATTCACCTTGTACAAGTCAGTTTTCTGTAGTCTGTAGTCATTCAACTACCGCAGGAGAACTTAGAACCTTAGAGAATCTGTTTGTGAATGCAGCAAACAAATGCGCGACAGTAAACTCTTTATTTTCAGTAAATACCAACACGTAGGCACCGTTAAAATAAGACAATGTTAAGAATTATGAATCGTACAGATGTTGTAAATACTCAAAAGTTTTGTCTGATATAAGATAAAGAAAACTTCGCTTCAAATCGTAAGGGTTTTTAAGTTTCTTTTCAGGCGATGAGTGTTGTAACATTCCTAACAGCAAAAGTCTTGTGATATGAGTTTATTAAAAAAATATATATATATGAAGGTTTTGTTGATAAAACAGTGGTCATAAGTATAATATGTCATTGTTAGACCTTGAATTATGACAGTATATCGAATTTTTCTTTCCTAACAGCATAGGTAATCGTATGATAGCTCGAGATTTTTTTTTTCTTCAGAAAGTGAGCACTTGAACAACGCACAAGCAGCTAATAATTTGATACTCAAGGTATTTCAAAGCAAACCAAATTAAAAATTTTGTTGCAAATCGTTTTTGATTGCAGTGAAAACTTCTGTTTCTATTCCGTTGCAATGACAGGTCAAAAAGCGATCGTAGGATGTCGCTGTTTTATCTGTCCAAACCAAATTAGTAAAACACATTAAAGTTGAAGTTATTATATCAGGAATTCGTTATTTTATTTTATTTAAACTGATAACTGTCATTTTAAGGAGCTGTTTATGATTGCCTTGTAATGCTACGGGCTTGTTGTCAACCTTGTACGCACGTTTGGGTATCCCCTACAAAGAAAATTCACCGGTTTTCTCTCTCTCTGACTTTGCATTCCGTCAATTTGTAACTGAAATGCAACATTGCACCATTTTATTTTATTTTAATTGATTGCTATCATTTCGAAGAGCTGCTTATGACTGATTGTAGCTCGGTTTTGATTTGCTCTTTTCAAACCATGCTTTTCAACAGAAAATCTAGGTAGAGTCTGGAAATATATATATAAGTGATGAAGAGAGTATCGTCGTTCCGCAGCTTAGTTATTGTTTCTATAATGCTACAAGCTTGTTGTCAACTTTGTACGCGCGTCTGGGTATCCCTTACAAGGTAAATTCCCGGTTTTCTCTCTCTCTGTGTGGCTTTGCATTCCGTCAATTTGTTAACTTAGTGCACCATTTTATTTTATTTTAATTGATAATTGACATTTTAAATAGTTGTTTATTTTATAACTGCTTGTAGCTCGGGTTTGATTTGCTATTGCTATTTTCAAGCCGATCTTTTCAACAGAAAATTTACGTGGAGTATGGAAATGATTCACAAGTGATGGAGAGAGTATGGTCGCTCCGCAGTTTAGTTATTATTTTTATAATGCCCCGAGCTTGTTGTCAACCTTGTACGAGCGTCTGGGTATCCCCTAGAAAGAAAATTCCCCGGTTTTCTCTCTCTGGCTTTGCGTTCCGCCAATTTGTTATTGTAATGTAACATATTGCATCATTTTATTTTATTTTAATTGATAACTGTCATTTTAAAGAGCTGTTTATGACTACTTGTAGCTAGGATTTCTCTTGCTAGTTTCAAACCGAACTTTTCAACAGAAAATCTAGGTGGAGTCCGGAAATGATTCATAAGTGATGGAGAGTATCGACACTCCGCAGTTTAGATATTGTTTTTGTAATATTACGAGCTTGTTGTCAACCTTGTACGAGCGTCTGGGTATCCCCTAGAAGGAAAATTCCCCGGTTTTCTCTCTCTGGCTTCGCGTTTCGTCAATTTGTTACTGTAATGTAACGTATTGCACCATAAATTCCTGATGTAATGCACTCATTTCGTTCGGAAACTTGGCGCGCATTCGCGGCCGATGGTGAAACCACCCCCGAAAATACATGAATAAATACATGGGAGAGGAAAAGTTCGGCGGCAGTGTGTAAAAAAATTCTCCCAAATGAACTTGATGACAATACATAACTCGGAAAACTCAGAAGGATAATAAATAACTTGGAGGGAAGAGGAAGGCGCTGGCTGGCAAGATGCAGGCGCCCCCATGTAGTTAACTGCGGAACAAAAAAGAGGGTCTGTTCGCTTCGCGCAGTCGGTCATAAATATGCATAACGCAAAATTTGTATAAATATCAAAAATTATTTGGTGGTGGCGGCATGGTGGTGATGGCGTGTCGGCTTATTAACGGAATTTTCTGTGCCACGAGTAACGCAAAACATGCAACACAGCCCTTTTAACTATGTATATACATATGTATGTATGTACTACATCGAATATGCAAACATAACATAATAAAGTTCGCATCGAAAAAATATTAATTATCAGGACGACGGCACAGGGCAATTTACATTTTTTAATTCTCATGTTATTCAAAAATTCATTTTTTTTTCTTTGTATGAAATAATTATGATTTTTTTTTGCTTGTATAAAATAATTTTGACGTTGAGGTAAATGAAAAACTACGTAAGCTTCAAAAGTCATTTATTGAGCGCCGAAATAATAATTAAAATCACAGGTAAATAAGTGCGACTCGTAGGATACTGCTGAGGAGACTGGCTGTCTAGCGTTCCAAACCCCGGACTTTTATTGGTCGAGAATATTTACCTGACCGCTCCAGAAGCTTCCTAAAAAACGCGTAAGCAATATCGAACTGCCCAGAAGCTTCTCGGAGGGTTGCCGCCTCATCGAGGGGTGCGTCATTAAAGTTCTTAAGATAAATAGTCGATTACACTTCCGCCACATAATTATGATTCTCTTTGGGAAGGGGGCGGGGGGACAAGCCATATCTCTTAGAGAATTATATTTTCGAACAGCTTGCATACGTACCTACTCGTTGCATTAAAAATAGAAAAGAAATAAAGCCAAGGCAGGCAGGCAGGCAACCCCTGAAGTTTTGATAAATCTCGCCAATTTCTGCAACTTCCGGGCGAACTTTTCCTTATTGAACATTATCCGGGTGAAAAGAAGCTCTTAATGTCAGCGTTTCAAGTTTCGGGCGCGGAAAGCTTTAAAGTGGCACAAGTCAGACTGCACACAGTAATAATGCATCTCTCACCGGTTGCACTGACGCGCACTCTTTCCGAAGATCTATTGCGAAACGTGAGAAAAGTGGCAAATAATTAAGCTGGGAGTTCCGTCGATAACGAACCGACTGCATTCAACGATCGGCAGTTCGGAAAAGTCAAGGATCCATCTTTAAAATTTCAAGCGGGAGAAGAATTGTTGAAGAGACCCGCCGCGCCGCCGGCTTAAATAGAATCAAGTATTCCATTTTGAAGTCACATCTATTTTTATTAAAGAGAATTTTCTTTCAAGTGTCGGTTTGGATATTCGGAAATAGAGCGAATCCGATAATAAAACAGTTTTGAAACTCGCGCGTTTCTCTTCGGATTGCTTCGTCTAAAATCGACTTAACCTAGACCAGCCATCTTCGTATGTCATATGGGTGGCCTAACCATCAAGGCGTACTTTGCTCTTTGGCGTTTTCGATTCGCTTGCACTGTCTGAGGATAGCTTCGTCTAAAAACGACTGGTAGCACTTAAGCTATTCTAGACCCAAACACAACCAGTCATCTTCGTATGTCATCTGAGTGGCCTAACCATCAAGGCGTATTTGCTTTGCTTCGTCTACTCTTTGGCGTTTTCGATTTGCTTGCACTGACTGACGATTACTTCGTCTAAAAACGACTGGTAGTAGCACTTAAGCTATTCTAGACCCAAACACAACCAACCATCTTGGTATGTCATCTGGGTGGCCTAACCATCAAGGCGTATTTGCTTTGTTTCGCCTACTCTTTGGCGTTTTCGATTAGCTTGCACTGACTGGGGACTGCTTCGTCTAAAAACGACTGATAGCACTTAAGCTATTCTAGATCCAAACACAACCAGTCATCTTCGTATGTCATCTGGGTGGCCTAACCATCAAGGCGTACTTGCTTTGTTTCGCCTACTCTTTGGCGTTTTCGATTCGCTTGCACTGTCTGAGGATAGCTTCGTCTAAAAACGACTGGTAGCACTTAAGCTATTCTAGACCCAAACACAACCAACCATCTTAGTATGTCATCTGGGTGGCCTAACCATAAAGGCGTATTTGCTATGTTTCGCCTACTCTTCTGGCGTTTTCGATTCGCTTACACTGACTGAGGATTGCTTAATCTAAAAACGACTGATAGCACTTACGCTCTTCTAGACCCAAACACAACCAGTCATCTTCGTATGTCATCTGGGTGGCCTAACTATCAAGGCGTATTTGCTTTGTTTCGCCTACTCTTTGGCGTTTTCGATTAGCTTGCAGTGACTGGGGATTGCTTACTCTAAAAACGACTGATCGCACTTAAGCTGTTCTAGATCCAAACACAACCAGTCATCTTCGTATGTCATCTGGGTGGCCTAACCATCAAGGCGTATTTGCTTTGTTTCGTCTACTCTTCTGGCGTTTTCGATTAGCTTGCACTGACTGAGGATTACTTAATCTAAAAACGACTGGTAGCACTTAAGCTATTCTAGACCCAAACACAACCAGTCATCTTCGTATGTCATCTAGGTGGCCTAATCGTCAGGGCATATTTGCTTTGTTTCTACTACTTTCTACTTTTGGTGTTTTCGATTCGCTTACTACTCTCCCTGCAATCAAAGTAACATTCATCTCTTGTTGTTACATGAAGTTCAAACAAGATGCAAGTACTCTATGCGAAACAACTGCAAGCGAATCGAAAATGCTATTTAATTAGATAAGTACTTTCTAGATTGATGAATGTGTAACGAACAGAAATTAAATTTACGGCCATTTTCATAATCAGACTTTAAGGAAGCTTTAATTTAAAGACACTTTAACTGCAGGAAAACAAATGTATTTTGTTAGGTTAAAGTAACTTTAAATTTAAAGTCTGATTAAGAAAACGACCCTTAGGTCCAGTTTTACAATTGCAGCTTAACTTTGAGCTGAGGTTTAAACGCTTAGCAACGATTATTTCAACAGTTGTTGTGAAGGATTTAAGCTTCGGCTCAAAGTTAAACTGTCGTTGTAAAACTGGGCCTAAGTGATCATCACCTAAATGATCATTCAGACTTGCGACGCCGGCAAACATAAACAATCGCGTGCATTCGGTAAGAGCACCAACTCATTTCAATTGATATCTAACAACAATTGAAGAGAAATGAATTGACACGTAACTATAGCAACCACAGAAATCCCCACCAATCAGACGTCAATATGCTATAACAATTAATTCAAGAGAATAATGCCGACTTTTAAGAAATTGCTTGTTATGCGCACCCCCGTGAACAGCTGTTTCGGTTTCGATTTTGGCTATTTCGGCAGCGGACGAGGTTAGAACCTGGTCGCGCGATGTCGCGACATAAACTTTCGATTGAAAGTTTGAGAGAGAAATAATTTTCAGAACGAAAATCAAATACAAGAAACAAAAGGCAATCTTTATTCACCGTCGATTAATAAAAAAAGAGAGACGACTAATTTTAGAATTCATCAACAATAAAAAAAATAATAATAATAAGTGATAATCTCGAAGTGAAAGAACTTAAGAACAAAAAGAAGTTTTAAAGTTCGTTGCAAGTTGGCTTTCTTACAATAGAATCCGCCAGTGTAGCATACGATATAGCGGCTTCGGCCTTAATTGGAACCTCGTCAATAGAAGAACAGTTCGAGGACTCCATTCCAGTCTGACTGACGCGACGCGGCGAGCTATTCTGGACAACTACAGGTTTGGCAGTGTTGTTGGAAACAAAATTAATAAAAAACAAAAAAGAGAGATACAGTACTTACATAATGAATAATAAAAATAATAACAATTAGAGAGCGGATAATTTTATTAAAAAAACGGATATTAAATTACAAAAAACAAAGGACGATGGATAAAATTATATTAAATCAAGAGAAACAAAGGACAATCGATCAAAATATACCTATTGAAGTACAAAAAAAAAAACAAAGAACAATCGAAAAAACAGACAATGAAAAGAATTAAAGATAGAGACTTTAGTGCGGAAATCAGAGAAATGAATGAAAATACAAACAAAAGACAATCGATCACTTAATGACGTCGGATTGTAGTAGAGTTTGGCGATTTTAAATTACGGAAGTAAAAGGAAACCGGAAAACAAATGAGAATTGTTAACAATAGACGCACTGGAAGAGACCCGGAAGATTGAATGCTTTTCGACTGCTACCGGCGGCGGTGTTCTCAAAAACTTTCCCTTTTTTTTTGGTTCACATCAAGCAGGGGACATCAGGCAGTATGGAAAATCTCCAAGCGATTGCGTAATTAAGTACAATATTGCACTTCGGAAGGCCGCTTTGTTGTGAGCGTGCTACGACAATTTCTTGGAAATTGGTCGACGCAATTCCATTCTGACATTGTACATGCGTGAACGCCTTATAATATTGGATACTTAATCGCGACTTAATTATATAAAACAATGCATCGCTGGCTGGAATCTGTCTCGATACACAGAATTTAAGATAAATTAATAAATAATGACTTACCTGATTACCAAAACTAGAAAGAAAAAAACGCGCCGTGAAGATTCATTCGCGAAATTAATTGCAAACTGTAATAACTAATTAAAGAGACATTTTTAAAATTTCAACAAGGAAAATGAAACGAAAAAACTCAACAAGGAAAATGAAATGGAACGAGTAATTAGGTCAGGAAAACTGCACTCAAGGACATCGCAAGATCGACTGCTTTTCCCGGCGTTCTTAAAGACTTTTCTTTCTTTGACTTGTCTCAACTAGGGGACATCACGCGATGCGTTGTCCTACGCATGGGAAATCCCCAAACGATCGCATAATTAAGTGCAATATTGCATTTTCGCAGACTTGACCTCGGTCTGCTGTAACGTCCCTCGCATCGCGCGCACCTCCAATTTCTTGGAAATTGAGCGACACCCATGTCATTCTGACCTTGTACGTGTGTGAACGTCACCAAATATTATTTAATCGCGACTTAATTTTATAAAACGTTGTATCTCTACTACGTAAAATAATTCAAGATGACAAGATATCAAAATAAATAGATATTACACCTACCTACCTACCTACCTAAATCGAAAATCGTGAAGAAAGAATGTAGCAAATATTCAGTACAAAGCAAAAAAGCGAAGCCTTTGTTAAAAATTAGCCTTTCTTTACGCGCAAAAATGAATTTTTTTGTTTCAATTCACCAACACAGAGACAGAATTCAAATTAAATTAATACAAAAATCGATTAATTGGCTTACAAAAAAAAATTGAATTGTATTTTCATTCCCGAAATTTAAATTTTAAACTGAGGAATTGAAAAAAAAATAATTAAAATAGAAAATAAACTTTCAACGAAGAACACGTGATTAGATCAGATAACTGCACTCAAGGGATCCGGAAGGATCGACGATTCTTGTACGCTCCCGCTCTACTTAAGCACTTTCTCCTTCCTGACTGGGGAAGTGGGGAACATCGGATGTTGCATTTGCAAGAAATATCCTTAATTGAGTGCATAAATTAGGTACGTGTTACAGTTTCCGTACGGTCGATCTCATTCTTCTGCGGACGGGGTGCGTGTCGTGTGCAATTTTCGTGAAAATTCAGTCAACACTACTCATTTTTGACCTTGTACGCGGTTCAATACATAATAATTTAATCGCAACTTACTTTTTATGTTTCCTGCTGAACTTAATAAAATAAAGCTTCAAGTCGCACTTTCCTTTGGGAAACAAAACATGTCGTCACGTCAGCAAAAAGAGTACAGAACTTTCTACTGACAAACGATGAAATGTGTTGAAAGAACGCAACTCTTACGTAGCCGCCGAGAATTGTCACGTGATTGTAGTTTTTTATAAATAGTTGACGGTAATGAAAAAGCCTGTAGAATCGTGGATTTTAGCTTATTGAAAAGCTAGTGTTTTGTCTCGTCGCCGAGTTAATTTTTCTTGAAATTCATTCATATTTTCTTAATTTTCCTCAAGTTAGTTATACCTACGTGGAGAAAAGCAAATTGCTTTTCTCGGTGTGCTGTGTAACATTTTCGCAGTTCAAGAATTCGCCTCCTCCGACGATGAAGAACTTGAAGTAAATAAATGAGGGTAATATCTTTCAGCAAATCAAATAAATATATGTGTGTAAGGGTCTGTTAACTCTTAAAACCTCGGTGGTGGCAGCGGAATGATTTGATTTTAAACCAATTCTACAGTATTTTTCTGAGACATAGTTGACTTTACAGTATCTGAAACTCGAGGCGTAAAACTGTTTATGACTGCAAAAGAGTACAAAACTTTCTACTGACAAATGATGAAATGTGTTGAAAGAACGCGCCTGTTACGCAGCCGAGAATTGTCACGTGATTGTAGTTTTTTATAAATAGTTGACGGTAATGAAAATGCCTGTAGAATCATGGATTTTAGCTTATTGAAACACTCGTGTTTTGTCTCGTCGCCGAGTTAATTTTTCTTGAAATTAATTCATATTTTCTTAATTTTCCTCCAGTCAGTTATACCTACTTGGAGAAAAGCAAATTGCTTTTCCCGGTGTGCTGTGCAACAGTTTCTGAGTTCAAGAATTCGCCTCCTCCGACAATGAAGAACTTGAAGTAAATAAATGAGGGTAATTGCTTTCAGCAAATCAAATAAATATAGGTGTATAAGGGTGTGTTATCTCTTAAAACCTCGGTGGTGGCAGCGGAATGATTTGATTTTAAACCAATTCTACAGTATTTTTCTCAGACTTAGTTGACTTTAAGGTGTCTGAAAATCGAGACGTAACACCGAAATAAATTTCGTGTTTACTCGCGGCAATGCATTCCCGCAAGTGTCTCCTGTAAAAATAACGTAATATTTCTAAAAGCGTTCAACCACCGAGCTCGGCATTTCCGTATTAGAAAGTCGTAGGCGTTCGGCGCACAAAGGAAGATCTGTACGTCCCACGAACAATAAATAAAAGTCGTTGAAACAACAGCTTGGAACAAAAGCTCGCGCTCCCATTCAATTAAAAATTCATTCAATCCACGTCTGAAAATATACAGATGAACATGTGTTGCCATACGGATCGTACGACCGACCTTGATTAATCTCAGTCTCGAGTCTTACGAGTTTCGTTTTGCAAAAAAAAAAAAAACAACGGAATTTCACAACCCACATCAAAATTTTGAATCCTAAAGAGAAACAGCAATAATCATTATTAAAGTCTATAAAAAAATTAAACCACTCATCATACCACCTTGAAGTAACATTAGGTTTAAAAAAACTACTGTTACAAACAGAATTAATTTTTTTTTTTGATATACAGGGTAACATGAAAACCATTGTCCTTTCGCGTTCGCCTTAAAGAAAATGCAAGACGTACTCCGGGAGCATTTAAATACACACATACACACACACACAGAAGTTAAAATAACTTGAAATTGTATAGTCTGTTAGCACAAATGTTAGCAGCTGACAATACAATGCAAGCGTCGAACGGACGTTTAAAAATAAGTTGAAGAGAGTTGAAGGGTGCTACTACCATACTCGAAGTAAAGTTGTCATATGGGATCGGTCCTCCGTCGTCTGCCTGATCTATTCGGGCGACGTCTCAGCTTGAATGTTTACGATTTGGTAATTTCAAAGGAAATTGTGACACATTTTCTTGTTATGAAGCAAAACAACTCGCCGATATTCGATGGTAACGTAAACTCTCGCTGAGGACGGCGTGGAAACGTTGTTGGCGGCTTGCGTTATTAAAAATATACGCGGAGGATAAACATGACCTAATAACGCGATTGTAAAAACACCCATGTACAGGGTCATTCGAAATAAGTACCTAACCCCTTAATCACAGATAGGTAGGAGCAGGTGCAAGAAGGAAATTAAAATAAAAATAGCAAAAAAGGAAAGATCTTGGGGGAAGGATTAATATTGTTGCAGTAATTGGAATGGAATAAGCAACGTGGTCAGTTTAAATAAAATATTTATTAATGAAATATAAAAAGCCTTATGTGATTCTTACCATAACGCTGTACTTGATTGCATAGAAGAGTAGTTTACTCTGGGCTTAACGTTTTGTAAACGAAGTACGGGCCCCGTTATTCGGATTTCATTTTTCACTTAAATGTTTCACAATTGAAATTATATTTGAGAATGGATTAGTCTGAATACAGCATCCAGATTCGTGCATTCGCAAATACATCTGTAAACATTTGTTTATGTCAAATCTATTTTGTCAGTTGGCTTTACCCTTGCACTCCTGTAGAGTTGGACGTTCGTACCGTCTCGTCAAGAAGTCATGTGAACTCTTTGATGGTATTAATAAGTGCAGTGGTCTATTCGATGCAGTGTTACCAATTATCAAAAAATTAATCCGCAAGTTCGGGCTTGAAATTCCGCCATATTTTGAAAAATGAGCTATAAGTGTAGGTATAAAAATTACATCGTTTTTTAAAAAAAAAAATACATTTATCTTAACTGAGATGAGAATTTGAGAAATGACAGAACATAAACATTAGACAAAAAAAAATTGACAGATAGAAATTTTGTATTGTATGACGTCACGAGTGGGTAACTTTGGAGTGCGGGGGAAATTGAAACTGCAGTCTAAAAAAAATATTTATCTTGATTCAGATGAGAATTTGAGAAATGACGGAAGAAAAGAAAAAGAAAAAATTTGACAAGTGGAAATTTTGTATGACGTCACGAGTAATTTTTGCGGGGGGGGGGGGATTGACACTACAGATTTAAATGGCAGCGAGGCAACTTGCTAGATGCATAGATGCAATGCAATATCAGTTCAACCGACCTTGACAAGTAACTTACATTACGCCATCTAAGAAGTCTGGCGTCTGATCTTCTAGGATGGCTTCTAATTTTCTAAGATAGTTTCTGACGTTCGAGGATACTTTCTAAATTTCTGCTTAAACAGGCTAGAAAATCTGCCAGCAAATAGATGGAACATTCTAACTCGAGATATGATGTCAATTAAGCTCGAACTTGCGGGAAATCCGCTATGTTGGAGCAACACTGGTTCGATGGTAAGTATATTCTTGACCGACTCATCATACAGCTTCCCACTTTACACACACACACAAACATGCAGTTTTTGAGGTAAAATGCATTCATTCACGTATAAATTGTTCCACGAAACGTTCAATTTCGGCAGCCACGTGTTGTACGTGCTTGGCTTAGTAAGGTGGCCACATTACGATAAAATCTGAGGTAGGTTGCGATGTTTAAGTATGGGCTACGTTTGTAAACGATTTCGTTGTTTTGTTTTCTACATTTCTTTCTGTCCTTTCCCCTACCGGGAAGTGTACGATTGTATAAACTGTGAATGTCCCGTTTCCTCGAGGTCGCCGCTACGACGCATCTGCTCGGGTTTTCGACGTACGATAATTTGTACGATAGCATTGGCCGAAGTTCGACCCGTTCACGGGAGAGGGCACCTCAACGTTGACTGTGACAGCGACCGTCACGCTGCAACACCGATCAGCCGAAACTTCACAACAGTAACAGTACACATCTGTTGTACAACTGACGCAATTTAATTGGTTTGCATAAATATTTTCGGCACTTGTTTGTGTACTAGTTTAAATGTGTTCTCGTGGATTTCAAGGCAAGTTTAATTTAAGTTGAATTTCATTGTTTAAATTGATCATCGTATCGAATCATTAAATCGTTATTCGGTTTTGAAGTATTTAAGTTATCCTAAATAAGTTAGCGTGTGCTTGAATATATTTATTATTGAGTACGTTTTGATCTTTTGGTACGTCTCAAACACTAACACATGGACAAGCGATCGATGGAAGTTCGCCTGGAGGTTTTCGGTTATCAACGCACGCTGTGGATCCTTGGGAGTCGAATTCCATAGCGCGCGCACCAGCTGGGGTTACTCTCTGGCGCCCTTAATCTTTTACCCACACCCATCTCCTTCAGAGACTAACTTCAGAACCGCTGATTGACTTCTCAGGACGACTCTTGCCACCAAGTATGGATAATTGTAACAAAATGGTAGTTAGAAAGCGCCTGATAACTAACGACCAGCGGCGTGATTTTGCACTACATCTTTGCCTAATCCAATTATAACCAGCGTTGTCAATTGTCAAGACACCATTTGAGTAGGCAATACAATTAAAAGCGATTTACAATACTGCAAGCGGATGCGTTTTGTTTGGTTATTTGACGGGCGTTAAGATTGTAGGTTATGTGAGTAACAGTTAACAACAATGGCCAACAAATTCCGTTTCGAAAACATGCCATTCTGATGATATTGAAACATTGTGTTGCGCCGTAAAAATCGCTGTATTAATTAAGAAACATCGAGCGATTTAATTTAAATTTGAAATGTCAAATGACACTTGTCACTTGTCACTGTTAGATGACGCTATCACTGACGGCTTTCAATGTCAAACCGACAAAATAAAAATGAACATTGCCGACTCAGACACTCGTTCTTGATCAAGTTGAGTTCCATTCTTTTGATACTGTTTTGATATTTGAAACTCAAGTTCTTTAGAACCACTGGCGACTTGATCGGAAGTCGTAATTTATTTGGCAGGTCGTGTTCATGAAAATTAGTTATAATGTCGATAAGGAAAATCAATTGGGTATGCAAAAGTCTTTGTCTGTTTACAAAGGTTTTAATTTCTTCGTTTCATAAAGCAGGTACCGGGTTATTCTGCAACCCCTGTAGGTACGCCACTGTTGTAATGTCATCATAAAAAAAAATAGCTCATAAGGACACCATTAATACTGTTAAGAAACAAAAATCGTTCGTTACATCACTTCATCACATACACTTCTTGTTGCTTTGATGTAAGCAATTCATTGCGGTTACAAATGTTTTCTTTGTTTGTGAAATAGAATGCGTTTCTCCACCGAGAGGTATGCGACTGTGTACTCTGTGGATCTTTGTGAATAAGGCAGATCTCGCTTTGTGGTTGTGTCATTTCTTCGGGGACGCCTAGGGGTATGCGACTGCGTACTCTGTGGATCGTTATGAATAAGGCAGATCTCGCTTTGTGGTCGTTTCAGTTCTTCGGGGACGCCGCTAACTGAACTGTGTACCTGGCCCCAAGGTGACGCAATTTCTAAAACTTGACAGTTAAGTCAACACCATACAGATCCCATTCAAGGAGTCAACATTGGCACCCGAACGGTTTCAATTCAGGATTTACAAGAGAGTCAAAGCACGTAACTTGCAAGGCCGTAGTCTTTGCGTTTTAAGATTCCTCAAGGTTTTTTAGGCAGAAATTACTATGATATTAAGATGAAGAGGTTTTGGCGTTTTCAAACTGCGATATTTTAGCATTTTTATCATCAATGTTTCTAAAGAAAAAGTAATTAAAATGCTCCGTTGTGGATGAAATATGTGTACTTAGTAACTTTTACTACAAAATAAGTTAATGGAGACTGGTGATTAACTGAATACAAGAAAGTCACCACCATAAATGTCAGGAATTTTAATTAAGGCCCGTGACCCTTCATGTTGTTCGCATTATATCCACATTATATTCACTTTAAGTTTCGCCATTGTATACAGTTACTTTAATATTTAGATTACAATTCCTTAGTTTACTTAATTGATTAGACACTTATTTTGAATGACCCTGTATGAATTTAATTGCCTAATAACATTTCAATGCAAGAGAAAAACTGGATGCATCTTTTCATTAATTGTTTCTTTCAATTCGTTTAATCATAATACAAAATGATATACCTACGTTGAGTTTTGAGTTTAATAATTTTTTTCACTCGTCTCATCCTTTTGTGACAATAAATCGATTCGCCTGCCGTCCTGCTTTACGCCGTTTGCGTCGCTTTAAATTCCGTCGCATTACGGCAATTAGCAACGTTCCAGAATCTTTCGCGTTTTGCTTTGATAGAGGACGTCAGGGTGATTAGTCACGCAAATTTGAACTGAAAATGTACGAGCTTTTGAACTGGTGGAGCCGACGTCACATCTGTCGCTGTTTTATTATCATTTTTAACTCGTTGGCAGCACTATCATTAGGTATTCATCGTTGGCAACATCAAAACACAGTTTAAATTCATTCTTGTGTGTATAGGATTTTTATGTTTGTTATTTTATAGGTTTACTAAAAGAGAATTAGAAAAGGATAGAATACAAAATAAAATGTGGTAGTGAGTAAAGCACAGTTTTCCTCCACGTTCGCTGGTCGCAAATGACTGCAATCGAGTTTTAACAATCAATTAGACGACACTCCTATCGGTAGTCTGGTCGCCAATGACTTCGATCGAGTATCAACAATCCATTAGAGACGAGTTTTTATTAGACAGAGATGTCGCCTAATTAGTTGTTGATATTCTCACGTTTATTGAGCCCGGTTTTCTTCCACGTTTACTAGTCGCCAAGGACTGCGTCCGAGTATCAATTATATGACACTCTTATCAGTAGAGATGAGTTTTTATTAGACAGAGATGTCGTCTAATTGGTTGTTGATGTTCTCACATTTTATTAAGCTCGATTTTCCTCCACGTTTACTAGTCGCCAAGGACTGCGTCCCAGTATCAATTAGTCGACGCTCCTATCAGCAGAGATATGTTCTTATTATTAGACAGAGAAGTCGTCTAATTTGTTGTTGATACTCGGATGCAGTCCTTGGCGACGAGTGTACGTGGAGGAAAACCGGGCTTGATAAAATGTGAGAATGTTTCATTTAACACGAACGGGTGTATTAAAGTTGACCTACTTGGAACGTTGTTTGTCTTCACTTCAAAAGGGCAGGTGAAATAATTTCATTCTATCAAAGGCTTTGTCAAGCGAGAATTGTCAGAGTTTGTCTTCCGGTTATAAACATTCGACTCGACGCAAATTACGTCGCGAGTTTCCGGATTTTTTTCGAAAAAGGAAAAAACTTATCACCCGCCTAATTTGAAATGCGCAACAAAACGCCGCCGCCGCCCGGCCGGCTCGAACTTTCATTAAAAATTCGCGCCACTTTCAATAATAAATTTTAGTGCCATCAAATTCCATTGAATTACTGGCGCATAAAACGAGTTATCAGAAACGGCTTTCGCTCACCTATAGAATTTTAAAATATTCCCGGCGTGCAACACAAAGCCGCTTTTTTGTGTTCTTTAAGTGCATTATATTTTGCACCGCGCGTGTTTTATGGGATGTACATTTTAAAAATTGCTAAAGCGACGATAAAATCTGTCATCAGGGTTTCAAAGCCACACCGAGAGATGTTTTAAATTAAAAATATTCCATCCCCCCTCAACCAAATAAATAAAACTTACTTTAAACCAAAATTTTATATCTTACTTCGTTTTTTCTCTATTTAGTGTTTCTGTTTACGGAAACTCAAATTTATGATTTTTATTTTACCCACTTTAGAAAAACGTCTTAGCTTCCGGGCATCGCATTCCAATTCGATAAGGACCATGCAAATTATAAGTAACCCTTTACGAGTATCTATTCAGTAAAATGGAACATTCCACTTACCGTGGCCGTTTTCCCGGCCCCACCTGCTCCAGCGGCGAATCTAGAAGCTGTAGCTCCCTCATGATGATATTGGACTCTGGGGAAGTCATCCTCGCACGTTGACTTCGTATCTTCGCATGCATTACCCCCCACATTCACCTGTGGATACAAAACCCACCCCTCCCCATGGATATTAACATACCTTGCCTCCCGAGCATACGTTCTCAGGATCGACTGTCAAGCACCACTCCGTGCCGGTTCAAAGACATCATCATGTCAGACCTTTCTGGATAGCTCAATGCTGTCACCTGGTCAGGAATGCAATCAACTGAATTCCCACTCGCAATGAATGCAGAATACAGCTAATTGCTTTGCCGGTACCGTGCTTTTCATCGGTGCTGCTTGCACACCGCGGTAAGAGCCCCGAAACTGTTTGCTGGTGCACGGTGCACGCCCCGGATCGCGTCCCGGACAATATTCTGCTACCAGAATACCTCCACATAACTCATGACTCATGACGCTCAAACCGCATTGCCAATCGTGAGAACGTACCGCCCTAACACTTCTGCCAGAACACTTCTACCAGAGCAGACACCCTTTAGCGCATGTGTCCATCCGAAGTGACCGTCGTTGAAGGTAATTTCGTAACTCAGGAGTGGTTGAACAGGTCAAGAAGTAACCCCTTTAGGTGAAGACGTGAAAAATGACCAAAAGCTGGCCGTTCTTGCAGCTGAAGAACTGACGTCAGAGGTGTGTGTTGAAAGTAGCCCCTTTTAGTTCTTGAACAAGGAGTGTCGACAATGACGCAATTTGCCCAAAAGTTGTAAAAGAAAAAGAAATGTGTATAACGGAGGTTAGGCGAATTGCTGGCTGGTTTTTAGAAGGCGAATCATCCCCTGGCTTCCCCTTATCTGAAGAAGTAAAGGTAAAAGCTGGCTGAAGAAATACCTTGGCAGTTAAAAAAAATCTTGCCTGTTAGAACGATTAGATTAGTGATTTGCGAAGATCAGGGTAGCAGGAGGTGATGACTGTCATTACTTTCTTTCATAGCCTGGTTTTAAGAAAATGAAGCCAGAAGTCGTTTCTCAACTGTTTATAATAATGTTGTTTTATTGACCCATCAAGGACTATAGATTGACAAATTGGTAAAACTAAAATTCACCAAAGGATCCGGATCAGCTGCTTCTAAAGAATTAGCTGCTCTTCCTCGCAACACCTTAGTACCCATAAACTAAAAACGCAGACTAAAACTGTAGAGAAAGAAAGAGCTAAGATTAATAAAAAAAGAAAGAGTAATTTTGATTTTCCTGAGTACCGAATCACTGATTAATTGTTTGAATATTGTTACTATTTAAAATTTCGTTAAGACGCAAAATGTTTCCAAAATGACTGCCAGGATTTTGTAATTGTTCCGCTTGGATTATGTGACTTCCCTTCGTGCCTTGCAATCCGAACTCCACGCGGTACCATCTTATGATCGAGTCAGTAGTTTTGCTAACTGCACAGAATCAAGTTCGTTGTTTTGTTAGGTCCGGCCGTTTTGGTTATTCACTCAGGCTAGGATGTCTTAATAATGACTGAACGGAAGTGATTTACTCTATGTTCTGGAAAAGACACTCTGCGCAAATCAAAGCATCCTTTTATGCTTTTCAAAGCCCGACAATAACCAATCATTAATCAGGTATTTATGACCAGCAATTTCTGTGCGTAAATGTAAGAATCCGAAAACTTCCATGGGTGTAATGGAAAAGTATTAATTTCATTCTAGTTTCAAGGAGACTATGAGCTATTTAAAAAATGTAATTTCCCGACGTGTAACCTGATCTGTTTGTTTCTAATTACGCGCGTTCGATGTAACATGATATTGTGAAAATCCTTGTTTTTTCTTCTGCTGAATTACGAAATGCTGACTTAACTATTCTCAGGATTAGTGTGAAAGCACGTTAGGACTTGTGGAAAACAACGCCAAACGATATTATCACGCCATCTACCAGGCACAAGTTTAGTTGGAAATGCCTCCTGACGGAGAGACAGAGACGACGAAGCGAGATAGTTCGTCAAAAACGTTTAACAATTGAATGAACACTCGGTTAACTCGCGGACGTCAATTCAGCTTCAGGAAAAACACGAGTCTTTCTCGTACCGGGCGATTTTAAATTGAACTTCAGTTTTTGTATTAAAATCAGTAATTTCCTCTAAGTTTGAAATTCGCGAACGGAAGGCAAAAGCTTTCCCCCACGAAGTGAATTTTTGTGAATTTCAAACCGTCCCGAACAGAGACTTTCATTCGTTTTATACAAAACCATTGTGCATCCTTAATCTTTGGATTACGAGAAGAAAATTCGATTCAGTTTGAAAAATCGCTTGAAAAACTAATCACTGCGATTGATAGATCATTCCTTGTCTCTCCTCCCTCTCTCTGTCCCTTTTTACCAGAATATTTATGTAAAGATTTGATTTCTTATCTGAACGTTTTTGCAATTATAAAAGATTTATTTTATAAACTTATTGTACGTCTTTGATTATTATTTTGTTTGTTTTTTTTTTATTTGAATATATTTGTTAAAATTACTATTCTCTTTTATTTCACTAATTTCAAGTTCACTCATTACCATCAACAAGAATTCCGGAGAGGAAATCTTTGTAAGGAAAGTGACAACGACAGGGAAAAATTTGACAATCTTCGGGCAACTGAAACGGCATTGTTTCGACTTTTCGAGGAAAACGATGCCCGGCAACACACCGCGGCCATCACATAACACATCTCTAATAAATTATCGCCTCCTCAAGGCTAATATTTCGTGGACAGTCTTTACCAAACATCCACTACACATTTTAACCACCTTCGCGAGCCCCGGTTATTCCACGTTCACCTACCGCGCTAACCCTAGGGAGACTGCCGTCTCTGCCGTTTCTTTGCTGCCGAAACTGAACACACCGCCTCCATATCGTATTACCAAACTAATAACGTAAACAAATATGCTAGTGCTTCAGAGAAATCCCGAGAATGCATAAACTTTCATAAATTCTAAACTTCTAAACTAAATAACTACAACAATAGTTTCTAAATTTCTTCGTAAATAATGCGTAAATAATTAAAAAATCGAGTCAGTGTTAATGTCCCGTTTAAATATTACAAGTATGCATCTTACGATGTGATCCAATTGGTGTAAAGCGGACAAAATATTTTAATTATATGAATATGATCGACCGTGCGGGGATAACGAAGTCAATTACAATTACACACACACACACACACACTAACCCAGAAAACAAACACGTTATTAATTTAAGACGGCGGCGCGCTGCTGAAAATAATACAAAGTCGTCAGGAATTCCAAAGACTTCATTAAAGACTAATGATATTTAACAGCTACTTCCATTGAAACCCCCCGTTCCGTGACATGTGTCATGCCAAGATGTCGGAGAGAGGGTTGAACATAACTACTTGCTAAATTAAAGTGGTGTGAGATGAATTAAATCTTAATTACTCCGCTACTGTCTGGACATAAATGTCGATTACACTCTGCCTTGGAGCTCGGGCGAAATCCATATTTTCTTAGACTACGGTTCAACGGAATACTTGCAGCTGAAATGCATTCAGTTGCATTCATTTCCACATTTCTGTTAATGTTTGTTAGACTACGATTATTTCATAAACTCTCAAAGAAACCAATTTATTAATTAATGTATTTTCTCACAACAAATTTAAAGAAGGTTAATATGAAACAGAGTAGAATTCTCCACAAAACCACTCGCCAGATGCAGTCACTCGAGAATGCACGCGACACTAACGACTTTCCTAGAAAAACATGCGTAATTAATTAGCTTCATTCGCTATTGTGTCAACCTGTGATTATAATGAATTATTACGTTATAAAATATAACATTACTTTTGTGCGGACACATAAAAATTGAGAATTATGTCGACGTTTCGCTGTGCGTTTGACAGCTCCTTCATTAAAATTGTGCCATTCTAATAAATAAACAATTTTAATAAATAATAGCGAAAAACGTAAATAAAAGCGGAACTCAACGATACCATACAACCGAAGTGCTTATCCTCGCAAGAAGGGTTGAGGGGGGAGTGGTTGAAAATCCCCAGACAGATGACTATGATTTTCGTACGAAAGTAACGAGACGGCCCCTAACTTCCTATACAAATTCTTTGGATTCTGCCCTGTCGTGCTTGCTAAATAAAGAAAAGCGAAAGACCGTTTCCGAGGTATTAATAAAGCTTACCTCGTGGGGTGTTCACGAGCCGATAAGGGCGCATCGAATGTCTTCCGCTAAATTTTCAGCGAAAATAAATAACGTAAACCGCAACAATGTGCGTGAAATTTTACTTCCGGATCTTCGTCGAGGCGAAATAAATCCCTTTTCACTTAAGGAC
Organism: Prosopocoilus inquinatus; assembly: GCA_036172665.1. NCBI lineage: Eukaryota > Metazoa > Arthropoda > Insecta > Coleoptera > Lucanidae > Prosopocoilus > Prosopocoilus inquinatus. The sequence goes on along the minus strand of CM069871.1, from coordinate 5,287,098 downwards.
GATCGGTTCAACTAGTAGGTAGCTGGTTAGAGGCCCGCCCTTTTGAGCTGTTCATCCCTTAGAGGAAGAATTTCTCCATAAATGAAAGGGCAAGTCAAAACAGATGCCTAAAGCAACTAACTAACTAACTTACTAATCCAAACAATTCTGCGGTGCGTCGAGGAAATGAAATAAAAGTTAGGAGTATATTTTTTTCTATATACAGGGTGAATCTAAATATGTGCGAAAAATTTTAAGGACTTATTTCTTCGAGCGTTTTCCGTCAAAAAAGTTCATATGAACTTATGTCTTAAACGCCATAATTTTAAAGAAAGTCGACCATAATAAAATGAGTAGAAAAAAAAACAAAAGATCGAGGATTTTTTTTCTCCGCGGGAAGAAACTACGATTCTAAAATGATTGAATGAATGTGAAAAGAATTAGTTGAGGCGATCCAGTTGGACCCAAAATCGGCGATAATAAAATGACAATGGAGGAGGGGGGAAGCGAGAACTAACAAACGACTAACAGAAAAACAATATCTGAATTACAAATGCAAAAAAAGAAAAAGGAATGATTTCATAAAAAATTTAAAAATATACATTAAAACGATGAAGCGAGAAGATTAAATTGAAAGCAAAGAAAAAACAAAAGAAAGTCGATGAATAACTGAATCAATAAATTACAACCGAAGACCAACAACTCTTCTCTTCTCTGGAAAGTGTTTGCAGATCAAAGAACTAAAAACCAAAGAAAATTACAAATACAAAAAAAAAACAATAGTTCGATGAAAAAATGTATCAAGGCGACGAATTCGGAAGATTAAATTGACTAAAAGAATGCAAAGAAATTCGACGATAATAAAATTAATGAAAAACATGAAAAGACCAACGATTCTATTCGAGTGGAAAAAATTTAAAACCAAAAGACAGAAACAGAAAAACAAAAGTGAATACAAAAACAAAAGGGAGTACAAAACAAAAGAGAATACAAAAACAAAAGAGAATACAAAAACAAAAGAGAACACAAAAACAAAAGAGAACACAAAAACAAAAGAGAATACAGAAACAAAAGAAAAAGAAAAACAAAAAACAAAAGAGAATCTAGAAACAAGAGAAAATAAAAAACAAAAAACAAAAAAGAACACAAATACAAAAGAGTAATAGTTTCATAGAAATAAAATTAAAAATGCAAGAAGGTTAAGTTGAGCAAAAAAGACAAAAAAAAGTCGACGCCAGTGATACAAATAATAAATAACAAAAGAAGACCAACGGTTCTGCTCTTTCCTGGAAAATTTTTGAAAACCGACAGGCTAACAAAAAACAAAATAAATCACAAATGCAAAAAAGTAACGATTCGATGCAAATTAAAAAATATCGAAAAAATGAATTGGGAAGATTTAGTGGAACAAAAAATCGACGATAATAAAATGAATGCAAACAAAAAATAAAAGAAGGCCAACGATTCATGTCGGGTAGAGCAAAATTGAAGGCCAAAAGAGTAATGAAAAGAAACAAAAGAAAATCGCAAATACAAAAAAAAATTCGATAGAAATTAAAAACATGTGAAAAAGATGAATTGGGAAGTTTTGAACAAAAAATCGACAATAATAAAATGAATGCAAACAAAAAACAAAAGAAGACCTACGATTCATTTCACGTAGAAAAAATTGAAAACCAAAAGACTAACAAAAAAAAACAAAAGTGAATACAAAACAAAAGAGAATATAAAACAAAAAACAAAGAGCAAAGAGAGCAAAAGCAAAAAAGTAATGGTTTCGTAGAAATAAAATTAAAAATGCGAGAAGGTTAAATCGAGCAAAAAACAAAAAGAAAGTCGACGATAGTGAAGTAAATAATAAATAACGAGAAAAGACCAACGGTTCTGCTCTTTTCTGGGAAATTTTTGAAAATCGACAGACTAACAGAAAACGAAATAAATCACAAATGCAAAAAAGTAACGATTCGATGGAAATCGAAAAATGTGAGAAGATCGAACTGAGAAGATTTAGTTGACCAAAAAATCGACAATAAAACGAATGCAAACAAAAAAACAAAAGAGGACCAACGATTCATTTCGAGTAAATAAAATTGGAGACCAAAAAAAGAAACAAAAGAAAATCGCAAATACAAAAAAGGAACGGATTCGCTAGAAATTAGAAAATGTGAAAAGAATGAATTGAGGCGTTTTAGATGCACAAAAAATTGGCGATAATAAAATGAATGAAGAACAGGGGGGGGGGGGGCGAGAACTACCAAAAGACTAACAGAACAAACTAACTAACTAACTAACAAAAGAGAATTATTAACGCAAAAAAGGTATAATTGATAAAAATAAAAAAATATACACTAAAACATTGAAGAGAGAAGATTAAATAGAGTGCAAAAATACAAAAGAAAGTCGATGAATAAATGAATAAATAAATTACAACCGAAGATTAACAAAAAACAAAAGAAGACCAACGATTCATTTCGGGTTGACAAAAATTGGAGACCAAAAGACTAATGAGAAGAAACAAAAGAAAATCACAAATACAAAAAAAGGAAAGATTCGAAAGAAATTAAAAAAATGTGAGAAGCATGAATTGGGAAGATTTAGTTGAACAAGAAATCTGAGACCTGTGATTCATTTCGGATAGAAAAAAATTAAAACCAAAAGACTAACAAAAAAGAAACAGAAAAGAATTACAAGACTAACAGAAAAACAAAAGTGAATACAAAAACAAAAGAGAATACAAAAACAAAAGAGAATACAAAAACAAAAGAAAATACAGAAACAAAAGAGAATACAAAACAAAAAACAAAAGAGAACACAAATACAAAAGAGTAATGGTTTCGTAGAAATAAAAAACAAAAACAAAAAAAAGTCGACGCCAGTGAAACAAATAATAAATAACAAAAGAAGACCAACGGTTCTGCTCTTTTCTGGAAAATTTTTGAAAATCGACAGATAAACATAAAGCAAAATAAATCACAAAGATTAAACTGAGAAGCTTTAGTTGACCAACAAATCGACGATAATAAAATGAATTTAAACAAAAAACAAAAGACCAACGATTCATTAGAATTATATGCACAAAAAATCGGCGGTAATAAAATGAATGAAGAACAATAGGGAGGGAGGGGGGGGGGCGAGAACTACCAAAAGACTAACAGAGAAACAAAAACAAAAGAGAATATAAACGCAAAAAAGGAATGATTCGATAAAAATAAAAAAAATATACACTAAAACATTGAAGAGAGAAGATTAAATAGAGTGCAAAAGTACAAAAGAAAATCGATGAATAAATGAATGAATAAATTACAACCGAAGATTAACAAAAAAAACAAAAGAAGACCAACGATTCATTTCGGGTAGACAAAAATTGGAGACCAAAAGACTAATGAAAAGAAACAAAAGAAAATCCCAAATACAAAAAAGGAACGATTAGATAGAAATTGAAGAAAATTGAAAAGGATGAATTGGGAAGATAGATAGTTGAACAAGAAATCTAAGACCTATGATTCATTACGGATAGAAAAAATGTATAATCAAAAGACTAACAAAAAAGAAACAAAAGAGAATTACAAGTACAAAAAAAGAACGATTCGGTAGAAACAAAAAATGTATGCATAAAACATTGAAACGAGAAGATTAACTTGAACAAAAAAACAAGGGAAAAGAAAAGAAAGACACAAGACGAATTCTAGCGGAAAATTGTTTATAATAATTTCATAAATGTCGTCTCAAACTTGAAGCCTTAAATTATTAAATTTAAAATAACAGTTACTTTAGGCGCGAGAAAATTAAACACAGGACCGCTTCAGTAGTCAAGTAGCCATTTCGATGTGCCAAAATAAGCATCCACGCGATAAATAACCCTTCCATTCAGTGGTAGGTAACTTAACTCGCTCAGGTGACCGAAATTTACCGAGTTAAAGGAGGGATCCAGATAGAAGGCGCAAGCCTCCAGGGAATTATCCAAAGAACGAGGAATTTTTAACGCAAAACCAGACGGTCGTCAATTCCATTATATTATTATTTAAATTTTCGCTAATTATGCAATTCACTTCTTAATTCGATAAGATTCAAGCCGGAGGATATATTTGTGAGTAGTATTTTGTTTTCTTTTTCTTTTTCAATTCAAAATCAAGCATTCTTTCTCTCGCGGTTAACGTTTCCGAAAGCTTGCTGTAACTTAAGCGCTCGAAACGAAGAGAACAAAACAATCCATCGACAAACACATGCACTCACCTACCGCCACCGTGTTACCAGGCGTGCGTTGTGTATGTACGAAAAAGAAGGAAAAAGAAAGAAAACGTGTCGGGAGAACGTGAGCTTATACAAATACACGACACGCGGCGCAGAATGCGACCATAACAGCGGTCGCCACGAAATTAAATAAGTAAAATACACAGAAGTGTTGTCACACTAATAACAAAAGTAACGCAATCATCAGAACGCCATGTTCCCGGGCGAGCAAACAAGCAGAGTGAGCGGGGGGGGGGGGAGGGGGGGAGTTTTCGAACAACAGCAAGATTTCCAAACAATTCATTCATTTTTTTTTTATATATTGCGTGAGGTCTCATGTGTGCTTCTTAAAAATGAACTAATTAATAATAAAAATGATTTTGTTAGAGAGATACAAGCTGTATGGTAACGTGTGTTCAAAAACCTTCACGTTTGGAGTTGGCCCTGGTTCAGTAAACCTACGTCCGTCGAGTCGATGCTCTACTTTAATCAAATCGTTGCTCTGTACTTGACATAAAATGGTCTTCTTTTCACAAAAAAATTAATCTTGAGAATTACTTTCGCGGGCGAACTACAATAAAAAAAATTTAAGTTACTATTGCAACAAGCATCCATCATTTATCAAAATTCGAGTACGAACGAAATACGTCACGAGATGACGTCAGTCAGAACCAACCGAGTAAAATCTGATGTCAATGGGAGCCAACGGCGATAAATGTCAAGGGTGAACGCATTTCTTAACAAGCTGACAAAAGACTTATTTCACAGAAACAAGATGGCACAAAAAAAAAAAACAACAGAACGACGTCGTACTTCATGACCAAGTCTCGACGTTAGATAAACATACTGTTTGATTCCCACGAAATATTATGAAATACAATAAACTGTAAACAATTCCAAGGTAATTTTGAAACTAACGCAAGAAAACGGAGTCCGAGGCGACGAAATGTTTATATTAATGCAAAGGCAAGAAAGATCTGCCGCAAGTGTGTCCATGAGATGTATAAAAACAGTTGGTCTATGAAGTGCAAAACAAAACAGATCGAAACCGTGGGAAGTTATTGGCGCTATAAATTGCACATCTGCGCTACGACGAAAGTTGCCGTATAAGAAATTATTTCCAACGCAATAAATGAAGCCGAATTCCTGCAATCGGCTTTAATCCACGTTAGAATTAAAATTGAAAAAGGAAATAACTCAGCCTTAAAGTACATATCGGCATATACAGAGCATTAATTATTAAATTATTAAGATCAACTTTTGCTATGAAATTTTTAACATGCGTTAATTTCTTACGATCAGTGCATTTGAAGATACTAGGGCGTCGAAAAAAAATAATAGAAAGAGATGACCGACCGAGCGTGGAAAAAAATCGCAGTTGAAGATTTGAAGGAATAAACGACAATAAAATCTGTCAAGCTAAATTGCACAGCAAGAGTTAACTTAAATGATTTAACAATACAATGTACGTTTGCTTCATTACATTAAAGCATATTCATTAACTACAAAGAATACATTTTCTCTATGTTTAATTCCTACCAAATATTGTGAAATACAACTGCAGACGACTGTAGATAATTATGACACCAAAGCAAAAAAAAACGTAGACTCCATGCCGACGAAATGTTTATATTACGTATTAAAAAAAAAGTCTCCGAATTGCAAAACAAAACAGAACGGAACCCTGGGAGGTACTTAACGCTATAAAATGCACGTCTGCGCTACGACGAAAATTGTGGTTTAAAAAAAATTATTTCCCGCGCAGTAAATGTAGGCGAAGAAACGAATGAGAAGTCAGATTTCTGTAATCAGTTTCAATACACATTAGAATTTAAATTTGAAAAAAAAATACCTTACACTGTATACGTTTGTTTGTTTGATAATGAGTCGGTAGAAGTGATTAAAGAGCTAGTCGAAGGCGAGGAAGATTACTACCAGTGTTGGTCACACTTAGTTTTTGAAATCTGGGGAAGTGATTGGCGCTGTATAAAGCTCGTCTGCACTACGACGAAAATTGCGCTATAAAAAGTTATTTCCCGCGTAATAAATGAAGGCGAAGAAACGAATGAGAAGTCAGATTTCTGTAATCAGCTTCAATCCACATTAGAATTTAAATTAAAAAAAAAAAGAAAAAAAACCTACTTTAAAGTTTATAAGGAATAAATTCTGTAACTGGGCTGCAGTCAAAAAGGTTCAATAATATTCTTTGAAAGTTCCAAAAGGATATAAAATTTCCGAAAGCTCGGTTGAACTTGAAAATAATATTAAGTAACCTTTTTAACTGAAGTACACTTACTGAATTTATTCCTTAGCTGACCAGACGTGATCATACTTCGCTTAAAGTGTGTATGTTTGCTTGTTCGACAAGGAGTTGGTGGAAATGATTAAAGAGCTAATCAAAGAAGAGAAAGATTATAAGGCAGAGTTCGCCACACTTAGTTTTTGAAATCGTGGGAAGTGATTAGCGCTATAAAATGCACGTCTGCACTACGATGGAAATTGTTATATAAAAAATTATTTCCAACGCAGTAAATGAAGGCGAAGAAACGAATGAAAAGTCAAATTTCTGAAATCAACTTCAATCCAGATTAGAATTTAAATTAAAAAAAAATACCTTATAGCGTATATATTTGATTGTTCGATAACGAGTTGATGGAGTGATTAAAGAACGTCGAAGTCAAAAGCGACGAAGATTATTAGCAGAGTTCGTCACACTTATTTTTTTTTCATTTTGGGAAGTGAATAACGCTATAAAATGCACGTCTGCACTGCGACTGCACTGCGACGAAATTTACTATATAATAAATTATTTCCGACACAGTGAATGAAGACGAAGAAACGAACGAAAATTCAATGAAATCAGCTTCATTCCAGATTAGGATTTAAATTAAAAAAAAAGACCTTAACCCTCGCTTTCCTAGGATAACGGTACCGTAATATGGCGACCGTAATATGACGGTAAATGACATCACGTAGCGTTGAGAAATGATAAACATTGACGTAAAGTAAGCAAGAAACTTATTTTATACTATATTTCATAAGGGTCTATTTCGATTTGACGATACTAACATATTTTAGAACATGAAGGGTCATCAGAAGAGGATTGCAAACGTTTAAAGTACCTTTTACGTATTTTTAGGTAACGGTGACGTTGCCGTTTTCTAGGAAACCAAATGTACTTAATTACTTTATCACGAAGTTTTATGTAACATAATTTACAGTCGTATTACGGCCGCTATATTACGGTACCGTTATCCTAGGACACCAAGGCTTTAGAGTGTATATGTTTAATTGTTCGATTACGAGTTGATGGAAGTGATTAAAGCCAAAGACGACGAAGATTATTAGCAGAGTTCGTCACATTTTGTTTTTGAAGTCGTGGGAAGTGATTAGCGCTATAAAATGCATGCACTACGATGAAAATTGTTATATAAAAAATTATTTTCAACGCAGTTAATGAAGGCGAAGAAACTAAATGAGAAGCCAAATTTCTTCAATTCAGACTAGAATTTAAATTTTAAAAAAATACCTTAGAGTGTATATTTGTCATTGTTCGATAACGAGTTGATGGAAATGATTAAGGTCAAAGTCAAAGGCGACGAAAATTATTAGCAGAGTTGGTCGCACTTTGTTTTTGAAGTCGTGGGAAGTGATTAGCGCTATAAAATGCATGTTTGATTGTTTCATAATGAGTTGATGGAAGTGATTAAAGCATGTCGAAGTCGAAGGCGACGAAGATTATTAGCAGAGTTCGTCACACTTAGTATTTCTTTTAAATCTTGGGAAGTGATTAACGCTATAAAATGCACGTCTGCACAGCGACGAAATTTGCCTTATAAAAAATTATTTCCAATGCGATAAATAAAATAATTTGATTGTTCGATAACGAGTTGATGGAAGTGATTACAGTCAAAGGCGTCGAAGATTATTAGTAGAGTTCGTCACACTTTGTTTTTGAAGTCGTGGGAAGTGATTAGCGCTATAAAATGCACGTTTGCACTACGATGAAAATTGTTATATAAAAAATTATTTTAAGTGAAGGCGAAGAAACGAATAAGAAGTCAAATTTCTGTAATCAGTTTTAATCCACATTAGAATTTAAAATTAAAAAAATACCTTAGAGTGTTTACGTTTGTTTGTTCGATAACGAGTTGATGGAAGTGATTAAAGAGCTAGTCGAAGGCGACGAAGATTATTAGCAGAGTTCGTCACACTTAGCTTTCGAAAGCTCATTACTAATTACACATAATCCTGGCAACATTCGCCATTAATAACTTAGCTCTGCAAGCGCTTCGATCATCCGGCCATTTATTAACCAAGATAAAACACCATAAACAAAGTAAAGTCATTTATAAGATTGATTGCGAAGATTATAACGCTCGCTGTACAGAAACGACCAGTCTGGGAATAATGTATGAATAAAATGTGCAAAAAACGAAATGCGTGCAGAAATTTATCTTGAAATGCTACTTCTTCTTATTGCGGCGCTGTTAAGTTTTCGAGTAAATCAGGGGAAACCGAGCGAGATTTTTCGCTGTTAACGCCGTTTTGTCTTGCCATTTGTAAAAGCTTTCAAGACAAAGAACCAATTAGACATTTACTTTATGTTTTATTATTTCGAAATAAAATTAAAAAAAAAAGAAAAAGAAAATAGAATTCTTTTCGAAAACTTTTCCGTTCCTCTCTCACATCGTCAATAATCAAGTAAGGCAGCAGAAGTGTTATTTGTTTTTCTTTTCACTCGCAATTTCCAGATGTTACATAACAAGCACCTTACGCTCTATTTCACTCATACCCCTGCATAATTCATCTATTTAATCCCCTCCCTTCTAGCTTAATTTCCTTCAGCCTCACCCCACCAAATAGTTTGATTCATTTGATCCTAGCAATAAGAAAATTCGACATGTTGTTACTACCAACACAACAAAAAGAAAGTAAAAAAAAAAGTGCTGGCGAAAACAGAAACGGAGTTTATTGCAGTTACAACCTGAGCCAAGAAAATTATGAAGGTCAAACAAAATCCGAACTCGCCGAAACTAAACTAAGGAAAGGATCGATAAGAACATTACAGCCAGCGTCTGTGGCCTTAGATTCTGAAATAAGTCCTACCGTTTCTCTTCCTTTTCTTTTTTTTTTAAATAATCTTACGTTCTGGCGAAAAACATTTCATTAAGCTGGAAGTCCTTTGAAATGGATGTAATAAATCAAGGAAAAGCGTGCAACTATTGAGGAAGAGCGCATACCATACGTGAAAATAGCACACAGGACATAATGAGAGTATAACCGAGACCACTATCTGTTACATTCATAGTTCATCAGAGTCTTTTCAGGAAGAAAACTTTCAGCCACTGATCACCTCATTCATGGGGGTAACAGCGTTGATTGTGGCGCTGCGGTCGAAGAAGGGGCTCCTGATGAGCGATGAGAACCCGTGGGATATGATAAAAATTGCATTAAAACTTGTTGCAAATCGATAAATTTAATTGCTTCCTCTGCCGCAGAAGTTCTCTCTCGTCGAATTCCGGCACAAATAAAATAAAATTCGCCGACCCGGTTCGCTGTTATTGTCGTGTTAGAAACCTCAACTAATTAAATTCGTTAAGAATAACGACAAAATTCTTTTTTATACACACATTAATTCCGTTTAAATTGATAACTTTCATAGCTCAATAATAAAATGGACGTTTAATGTTCACCCATTACTAAAAATAAGCAAGGGATGTGGTTGTTTAAATTGAATTTTAAATAATTGTAAAAAAAAAGAGTAACTGAACCTATACTCGAAGACTCGAGTTCGAATCCCCCTGAAATGCCACTTTGAAATTAATACCATTACGCAAATCTAGAAGGCTGCGATTCTTCTGAGAGAGTCAACTTGAATATAAAATTGCAGCACTTTATCTTCTGCTGAGAAAGTCAACTTGAATATAAAATTACAGCACTTTATCTTCTGCTGAGAAACTCAACTTGAAAATAAAATAGCAGCATTTTATCTTGAAGATAAATGTTGACTTTCTCAGCAAAAAATCTTGTAGGCGGAATGGTGCTATTTTATCTCCAAGTTGACTTTCTCAGCAAAGAAAGCAGCAGGTTATCTTCGGCTGAGAAAGTCAACTTGATGATAAAAAAACAGTAGCATTTTATCTTGAAGGTAAAAGTTGACTTTCTCAGTAAAAATTCTTGTATGAGGAATGGTGCTATGTTATCTTCCAGTTGACTTTCCCAGCAAAAAAAATCAGCATTTTATCTTCTGCTGAGAAAGTCAACTTTTAGATAAAATAGCAGTATATTATTTTGGAGATAAAAGTTGACATTCTCAGTAAAATTCCTTGAAGACAAAATACTGCTATTTTATCTTCCAGGAGACTTTCTCAGCAAAAATTGCAACATTTTATCTTCTGCTGAGAAAGACAACTTGAAGATAAAATATCAGCATTTTATCTTGAAGATAAACGTGGACTTTCTCAACAAAAAATCTTGAAGACAAGATAGAAGATGTTTTATCTTCAAGTTGACTTTCTCAGCAAAAATAGCAGCTTGTTATTTTCTGCGCAGAAAGTTAACTTGAAGATAAAACCGCAGCATTTTATCCTGAAAATAAAACTTGATTCTCTCAGCAAAAATAGCAGCATTTTATCTTCTGCAGAGAAAATCAACTTGAAGATAAAATAGCATTTTATCTTGAAGATAAAATAACAGTATTTTACCTTGGAGATAAAAGTTGACATTCTCAGCAAACTTCTCCGAAGACAAAATGCTTTTATTTTATCTTCAAGCTTTCTCAGCAATAACAGCTGAGCATTTTATCTTCTCCTGAGAAAGACAACTTGAAGATGAAACAACATGGACTTTCTCAGCAAATATAGCGGCATTTTATCTTTTGCAGAGAAAGTCAACTTGAAAATAAAATAACAGTATTTTATCGTAAAGATAAAAGTTGACTCTCTCGGCAAAAATGGCAGCATTTTATCTTCTGCTGAGAAAATCAACTTGAAGATAAAATATCAGCATTTTATCATGAAGATAAACGTGGACTTTCTTAGCAAAAATTCTTGAAGACAAGATAACAAGGTTAGAATATGTTTTATCTTCAAGTAGATTTTCTCAGCAAAAATAGCAGCATTTTATCTTCTGCGGAGAAAGTCAACTGGAAGATAAAACAGCAGCATTTTATCCTGAAGATAAAAGTTGATTATCTCAGCAAAAATAGCAGCATTTTATCTTCTGCAGAGAAAATCAACTTGAAGACAAAATAGCATTTTATCTTGAAGATAAACTAGCAGCATTTTATCTTGAAGATAAAAGTTGACATTCTCAGCAAAATTTCTTGTAAATAAAATGCTGCCATTTTATCTTCAAGGTGACTTTCTCAGCAAAAATAGCAGCATTTTATCTTCCGCTGAGAAAGACAACTCGAAGATAAAATAGTAGCATTTTATCTTGAAGATGATAAGAGATGACATTCTCAACAAAATTTCTTGAAAAAAAAAATAGCTATTTATCTTCAAGGTGACTTTCTCAGCAAAAATATCTTAAAATTATCTTGAAGATAAATGCTAAATTTCTCAGCAAAAATTGTTGTAGACAAAATGATGTTGTTTTATCTTCAAGTTGACTTTCTCAGCAGAGGATAAAATGCTACTATAGAAATTCGATTAAAATAGTTCCTACTTTTGGACGACAGATGACACTCTGAATGAATTTTCCCCGCCTAAGTTTTATTTATTTTTTATTTAATTTAAGAAAAAATATTTTTGCTGAGAATGTATTGACGAAATCGCATTATTAATATTTGATTAAATTAATTTTCAGTTTGAGAATATAGATGGCGCTTCAAATAATTCAATATGTCGCGCTTAATTATGTAATAATAATAATCTGGACTGACAATAGGAATGATAAAATTATAAGAAATTAAATTTCTTCGTTCATTCGGCTGTTAAATCGTGTTGACCTTGGAGACTGACTGATCTTACTAAATAGTTATTGAGTTGTCATACTTCTTTAATTCCTAGTTAATCTTTTCTGTTTTTTTTTTCAACTTTTGCTTTTTAATTATTTTTTAATTCTTGATTTTTACTTAAGTTGATTTTAGTCGAATTAGGTTGTGTCGGCCTTGAAACTGCTTATATTTCTTAAATTTTGTACACATCGAGTTCAGTTGTATTGAGTTGACCTTGAGATTAATTGGACCTTACTTTAATTGAGTTTTAATTTTTGTTAATTTCTTGGTTGAGATGAATTAGTACTTAATTGACTTGCTTAGGACGGGTTCACCTTGAGATGAGATGAATTTGATTTTTCTTTGGGTTTATTTATTTTTTTTAATTTTAAATTCTCTTGGCTTAAACTTCCTTAGGTCGACTTTAGTTGGATTAGGTTGGGTTGACCTGCATTGGATTCTGGAACCTTTCATATTTTTAAAAAAATTTCGTACACATGTTGAGCTAGAGTTTAATTTTTTGATAATTCTTATTGAAGATATTTTTTTAAATATTTAAATTCTCTTGAATTAAATTTGAGGTTTGACTTTAGTTGGATTAAGTTGAGTTGACCTTGAGACTGCGCTGGATTTTAGAATATTTTTTTTTTAATTTTCTGTACACATGACGAGATAAATTGAATTGTGTTGACCTTGAGATGAATTGGACTTTATTTTTATTGAGTTTTAATTTTTGTTAATTTCTTGGTTGAGATGAGTTAATTTTCATTGAATTTTAATGTTTTCAATTTTCTTATTTTTTAACTCGTTCCTTTGCATGGACTTGCTTAGGTCAGGTTGACCTTGAGATGGGCTAAATTTGGTTTTTATTAAAATCTTCTTTAATCAAACTTAGATTGATTTTAGTTGGATTCGATTGGAATATTTAATATTTTTTTAACTTTTTTGTGCACACGTCGATTTCGCTTAAGTCAGGTTGACCTTGGACTTTATTTTTATGGAATTTTAATTTTTATTAATCGCTTGGTTTCAATTTTTTTCTAAAATTTCGATTTCTTCGATAGTTCGGTTGTTAGGTCGGGTCGACCTTGGAGACTGACTGATCGGATCTAATTCTTAATTTTTTTGATTAAATAAATTTGGTCATTTTTATTTAATTTCTAATTATTTTTTTTAATTAGTTAAGAATCAACTTCGATTGCAGTGGACTACAGAGCATCCCGTGGACAGCTGTTTCGCCCCTATTTGGAGCCTCCTCAGCAAACCTCAACTGTTTTAATTTTTCACATCTTCTTGTTTTGTTTTAATTTTCGGTTTTGAACTATTTCAAAACAATTCTTCTCTGGGGTTGAACTTATTTATTTAGAATAAAATCGGTTGAGTTGGATTGACCTTGAGTTGGTTTTCATGGAATTTTAATATTGTTAATTTTTTTAACTCTCCTCGTTGCATGGACCTGCCTGTTTTAATTTTTCTCTCTTTCTTGTTTTGTTTTAATTTTTGGTTTTGAACTATTTTAAAATAATTTTTCTCTGGGGTTGAACTATTTACTTAGGATAAGAAGACTGATTGGGTTGTATTGACCTTGACTTAATTTTCATTGAATTTCAACGTAATTATTTTTTTTAACCCTCTTTGCATGGACCTGCCCGTTTTAATTTTTTTACATTCTCTTATTTTGTTTTAGTTTTCGGTTTTAAACTATTTTAAAATAATTCTTTTCTGAAGTTGAGCTTATTTAGAGATTGTGGTCAGTTGAGTTGGATTGACCTTGAGATGATTTTCATTGAATTTTAATGGTGTTAAATCTTTTCAACTTCCTTCTGGTCCTGCTCAGGTCGGATTGGGACCTTGAGTTTGATTGAATTCCTTTCAATTTATTTTTTTTTTTAATTGTTCTATTTGATCAGGCCCACTTAGATTGATTTCAGTTAGGTTAGAATTAAATTCTTATGCGGTTGATAGATGACGTTGACGTTTAATAAACGAATTCTTTACAATTCATTACAACAAGGTAGAATGTTTTTAATTATTGTTAATCACCACTAATCGTAATAACCATTTGAAATCATCATTGCGTTCCGTATTTTCTGGTGTTCGACGGGAATCTCTACTGGGGCCTCTACTTTCTATCATTTGTACTCGAGAGTGGCAGAAACTTTTTTTGCTGCCAATATTCACTTAGTTCAGTTAGTTTTATGTGCATTTCATTTAAATTAATTTAATTTTAACTCATTCTGCTGCAAGAAGAAAAAAAACAGCCAACAAACTCAGATCTCTTTGATACACGTAACCATCAAAACATTTTACTTGCAAAGCCATCGCAGTTTATTTAATTACAATTATAAAACTTCGTATTTAACTTATGCAGAACCGGGCTTACGTACAGGCGAACATTCTTAATTAGGTAAAGAGATATTTAGTTAAATATCGCAGGAAAGATTTTTGAATGTTTGCAAGTCAAGTTAACTTAAAAATTGATGATGCCCAGCGTAACTTTTTTTTTAATATAGTTCAGTGTAAATAAATTTATTTACATCTAGAGAAGTCAGAGTGGAGTAAATCGGAAACAATCTCGCTCGCATCTAATAAAATTTCACAGACTAAAGGATTCCATATTTTCCACGGTTAAAATTGCAGCCGGTGTTCCTCCACCATACATTAACTTAACGTGGCGGAAGATTCGAATGGAAAACTGCAAGCAACTTACTGCAAGTCAACTGAATCTGTACTCAGAGATATCTGCAAGCAAATGTATGTACTAACAAGTGAGACGAACCATCTTCAAAGGACGAGGAACATGCAAACAACACGTGCATTAGAGGGATGCGAGCCTGTTCTACATGCAAATCGAACGTGTTCTATTTCTATTGTCTATCGATGGGGTAGTAGGGGGAGCCCCTGGAAGTGATGGAATAAAACTCATTCGGATAAGAAAGAGCGAAGGATAAATGAACGTTACGTTACGTAAGGGTTTAAAACTCAATAAGCACCGCAAATTGAAGGAACCGCCGCCGCCACCTAACGAGCTGAGTATAAACTTAATTACACAAAGTAAGGTGAACTTCACACAAGAAGTAAAGTTGCGACTGAAATCGCATTACTATTGTATTAAATTTACGCTCTGGGGTGTGAAGAGGACAAATAAACAATAGTGTTATAGGGTTATATATTACGTTTGCGCGGAAAATATCTTTAATTTCCTTATTTCTCGCCGATTAAAGCGCGACCCGCTGGAAACGCGCAAACTAAAACTTAATGCACTAATGGCATTCCTGTAATTATTTCAAGCGAAACGAGGAAACAATTTAATGCGCTAGGTAAAAAAAAAAATGCCCTAAGGGATATTAGCTTCAGTTTATTTAAAATCCACAAAAGTAATTGAGTCCATGGTAATTAGGGTTTATTTTTTATTTATTTTTTTTAGTGCCAGCATAAACCCCCATCGATCTTATATTTTATTCGTAATTTCTTTTAATTAAGGGGTGGAATTTAATCTACTATTTCATTTCAATACATATAAACTTTCCCAGTAGATAAAAGCTGGACAGGAAACACTACAGTCTAAACAGATAAGACCGCGCCATCCGTAGAACCGTGCGAATACGTTCTGTTCCCCGTCGTGGTAAATTAATTTAAAAATTTGTTAAAGCTGTCCTTGATTTAGGCAAAGTTTTGTAACGCCGCCTGCGGGTTAATCCAGGAGAGGTGAAAGTTTTTAATATAAACAAGCAGCAAGCAAAATGCGAAATTAATTAGCGTCCACCAAATCGTTGAAACTCGTGGTTGTTTTTGCCATAGCAGTTTAACCCCCTAGAAACCCCTTCTCAGGGTAACATGAGCGAGTGCGCGGGTGTTTGTTTGTGCACGCTGTCAAAACCGATGCGCGGAAATGGTCCCCTCCCCCTCCCCAGGGTACAGCAGTCTCTGTTACTGCGTTCTACCTGAAAAGGTATAGTAATTGCGTTATCAAATGTGAATGAAGTAAAGTCACGACCGATCAGTTAACTGGGCTGCAGCTATAAAATCTATTCCGTAATTGTTATCTTATGTCCTTTTTCTTTAAACGTAAATTTTACTTTTACATTTTTTTAATTGTTTATTTTTTGAGTTAACTTAAATTGGTACTCATTGCAAAAAAAACGCAATAAGGGATGTGTGCTACAATTTATTTAAAGTCCACAAAAAAAATTACTTCCGTTGTGATTAGGATTTATTTTACTTTTTTTAGTGCCGGTGTAAACCCCCGAAGGAATCGATCTTATATCTTATTCCTAATTTCAATTTAGTTTTTGATTAAAAATAATGTACTGGGACGGGTGGAATTTAAAATCTTTTTCATTTCAAGGTAAACTTTACCAGTAGGTAAGAGCTGGACAGGCAGCACTAGTATAGTATAGACTAAACAGATAAAGTTGCGCCACTTTAGAGGGATGCAAATCGAATGTATTGTTTTCTATTATCCAATAAATCCATTGTAGCACAAGAAGGGGTTTTAATTGTTGTTAAAATAGGGGATTGTCCTCGATTATTTTAGTTTTTAAATTTTCCATGTCGAAGGACGAGGATCTTATAAGCACCGCAACAAGGAAAAAAAAATTAAAAGAGAATTTTCAATATCTTAGAATCTAAAAAAATTAAACACAATCTCAAGGACAACCCAACCCAGCTGCACTCAACTTAACAATATTCAGCTAATAATAATACTGATAATCTTTAAAATAAAGAAAATGAAAGTGCAGTAATGAATTTAAAAAATTTGAAAGTAAGTAAAAATTAAATCTAAACAACCCAACAAACCGCAATTTGAAAATGTTCAGCAAAATAAAGAAGTAAAGGATATCGTAAATTTAAATAATTTAAAAAAAAAACAAAAAATAAATAAACCCTATAAAAGTCCAAAGCAATCCCAAGGTCAACTCGACCCAACTGAAATCAACCTAAGTAGGCCCACTCAAGGAAAGAGATAAAAAAAGAAAAGTTTCTAAATTCGCTAAAAATTACCTCGAATTCAAGGCAACCTAACTGAACCTACCCGAAGTTACCCCAGTCAAAGAAGAGGGATTAAAAGAATCACTAAAACTCTAAAATGCAATAAGAACGAACTCAAGGTCAAATCAACCCAACTGAATCTAAACCCAACCCGCTAATTAAAGGCAAAAAATTCAATTCGATTTTCTGAGACATTCGAAAACTTTGCAGAACATTCGGAATAACTTCTAGAACTTTCTGGGATAATCAAAAACTTTTTAGAACCAATTGACAGGTTCTAAAAAGTCTTACCGAACTTCCGAAACCAATCAAAGGCGTTCAAAAAAGTTATGAAACATTCGGCAAGAGTAATTTTGAGGACGTTTTCAATGAGGTATAAATTAATTAAGTTTAAATCACGTGTTATGTGACGACATAAATAATATTTATTCGATGTAAGAGTATTTAAGTAAAAAAAGAAACAAAAATAATAAAAATGGCTCAGTTTAATATCAAGCAAGTGAAGTTGCAGTTCTTTCTTTTAAGAAAAAGGTCTGTTGATTAGGCTCGGAGTATCTTCTGGAACATTCCGGGACATTTGAAAACGTTCTGAAGCTTTCGAAGTAAATTTGGCACATTGAGGAACTTCTTAAAACAACACAAGCATTTTCTGCAACGCTAATAAAATAGAAAAGAGACTTTCCGGAACTTTCGAGAAATATGTAAAGCATTCCTGATCGTGACGATAATTTTGATGACCATTACAATTAACGATTGAAATAATACATTCTCGGTTCAGGAGTATTTAAGGCAGAAGAAGTAAATTTTGCAAAATAAAATCAGTACCGCGGGTACTTTCAGGATTTTTTTAGCAAATTCTCTTTCTTCAGAAAACATTCTGCATTCAGCATTGTCGAAAGGTTTTTCAGAACGTTCCAAGACATGCAAGTGCATTTAAGAAGATTCAACAAGAAATTTTTTGTAGTTATTTATTCTAAAACGTGCGAATGATTAGGCTCGAGGTATCTCCTAGAACATTCTGGAATTTTCCGAGACGAGCAAGGACATTCAAGAAATTTATAATTACTTTTTAAAGTGGAATAAACTTTCATAACTGAAGGTAAGCGAATTTATAGCTGTTTGTACTAAAAAGTACGATTGATTAAGCTTGGAGAACATTCTGAAACTCGCTGTGATTTTCAACAATATTCAAAAAATTATTTTAT
The DNA here is from genome assembly GCA_036172665.1 of Prosopocoilus inquinatus. Taxonomy (NCBI): domain Eukaryota; kingdom Metazoa; phylum Arthropoda; class Insecta; order Coleoptera; family Lucanidae; genus Prosopocoilus; species Prosopocoilus inquinatus. Next base: position 5,268,750 of record CM069871.1, on the reverse strand, counting down.
ATACTTTATAAAGTAGAGTTGATTGTGGGAACACAAAGTAATCTCTCTTTTTTCGTTCTTCGCCCCCTCTCAAGTATGGCAAATTATTATTTTTTTCGAAAACGACTTTGGTGATTTTAATTAAGGATCAAGCTCGGCGACACCCTGTATTTTTAATAATCATTCAATGCAATTAAAACTGAAAAATTGTTTAATAATCCAGCACTGAAAATAATTTTATTCGCGTCCGAGGGCTGCGACGACAGTGCAGGCCAAGGGAAATGACGGCGGCGTCCATCAGGTGTGGAAACTGCACATCGTTATGTTAACTAGAATTTATTTCTTTTATTGTCAGTCTTATGAAACAATTTGTTAAATGGGGAGTCTTTTTCCATGTCGGAGGATTGATGATCTGATGACTGATGACTCTGAAGCTGTTGAAATTGTAATACAATACCAAACAATAAAACATTCTATTATAATGTTATCTACAGATTTTACAAATAATAAAGAATTCATCAGTGCCGATTTAACGAAAATAATTTACATATGCGCATGCATGTTTATAAATGAGCGCAAAAAAAGATTATTGAATAAATTTGATGGGAATAAAACTAGTTTTGACGATAAAATTCCGACTAATCCACTTCAGGCCATCCAATGGCTCGTTTCGTTGTTTATAAAAAAAAAACGAAGCAATTTTTCATCGCGAATTACCCGAAATAAACAATAATTTAATCGCGTTCATTCGCGTCATTATTCAAAATTACGTTATGATCAACACGGCAACATGCAAACGAACTAACAAAGTAATAAATTAACGCGTAAAATTCAAACAAACGCAAACAAAAATTATTATTTATTATTAAGGGGCGAGCCCTGACCGACCGACGGACGGCCTAATTGAAGGCAGACCGATGATGATTATGATGATAATGATGATGATATGATGATGACGTAACAAACGCATTACCTGTTTTTGCGTTTTTGTATAATTAGCGGAGGGGCCCCCCCGATTCTTCGCCAATTAATAAAATTAAACACTTCGGTCCGTTTCTGCGTGGCGAGCACTTCAAAGCAATTAATTAGTTTGCTAATTAGTTTTGCGCAAAAATTCCGTTGCTTGCTTTGGACGTCTCTGTTTACGCCTCCTGTTCACTCTCCAAGAAGAAGAAGAAGAAGCAGAAAATTCAGGACTTCAGGCGAGTCGCGAACGCGAGAAGAGAAAAAAAAAAACTCCAGTTCTTAATTAACGTAAGCCCAAAATTTACAGAGGAGGAGAGAAAACTTAAACTTTAACTTGAACTTGAACTTAAACATCCTTTACCTTTAATTAAAAAAAAAAAATTATATTCAGTTTCAGCAACATCAAAATATACAGAGCTTTAGAATTAATAATGCCAGAAGGGAGTATTAAAAAAGTATGAAAAAGAAGAAAACCTATGACCAGATCACTCCGGTTGAATTATCGAAAACTGTTTTTAATCAAAGGTCAGCGAATTCTAGGATGTACCAGATATCCTAGGATTTACCAAATATCCTAGATATACCAGATATCCTAGAATGTACCAAATATCTTGGGATGTATCAGATATTCTAGGATATATCAGATGTCCTAGGATATACAAGACAGTGCCGCAGTAAGGAAACTTTGCACCTGGGGCCAAAATATCTAATTTGCGCCCGCCCCCCACCCCCGACAAAAAAAACAATTCTGAATGCAAATGCGCGCTAGTCCTGATTTAAAAAGAATACGTTTTCAGCCCTTTAAATAATCCACCGGCCTTCTATAATCTAGACTCGAAAAGTCGAATCGACACGATTTTCGATCTCCACTCGTCGAGACGTTTCATTTGATATGCGACGAAGCGTATTGACCGATTCGAAGCAAATTCACAAATTTTCTTGGACTTCTAAACGGCGTCAAAACGCGGAACCCTCACTCTCATGTGAGTAAAAAATTCCAAGAAATCCAATGGTTGCATCGAATTCTGGATTCGAGCGCGCGGCGATAAGATTTTCAAAAAAAGAAACTACATGTTCGACCCCTTAAATAATCCACCGGCCTTATACCGCCATCTAGGATCGAAAAATCAAACAGACATGATTTTCGACCTCCACTCATCGAGACGTTTCATTTGATACGCTACGAGGCGTACTGACCGATTCGAAGTAAATTCCCAAATTTTTTTTTTTGGACCTCTAAACGGCGTCAAAACGCGAAACCCTGACTCTCATATGAGTAAAAAATTCCAAGGAATCTAACGATTGCATTGAATTCTGGATACGAGCGCGCGTCTAAAAAAAAACATACGTCTTCGACCCTTTAAATAATTCACCGACTTCATATCGCCATCTAAGATCGAAAAATCGAACCGACACGATTTTCGACCTCCACTCGTCGAGACCTTTCATTCTTGCAAGACGTTTATTCAAATAAATCAACTCAACTAAAAAGTACAAAATATAAAAATTATTCTTTTTAATGATCAAAGTATAGTTCGACCAATGTCAAGGTCAACCAAACTCGACTGAGTAACTGAACTCGATTCTATTCAACCCAAGCAAAAAATTTATTAATGAAAAGACAATAAAAAATTAATGTAAAAAAGAAATTAAATGAGTGAAGTCTACTCAATCTAACTGCACTCAACCGCATTCCGCATTCAATCCAAGCTAAAAAAAAAATATATAAAGAAATATTAAATAAAAAATTAAAAGTAAAAAGAAATATTAAAATTTATACGTGCATTGAAATGAATCTCAACAAATCTCAAGGTCAACTGAACTCGTCCAACTTATTATACCGTATTGCACATCATTCGACACAAGTAAAATAATTTTAAAAAAATACTTAAAACAATCCTTTCCACACAAATGAAAATTTTCTTTTGATTACTTAAAAAAATTAAAAATAAAATGATGTTAAAATGTGTGGATTAAAGTTGAGCTCAATAAAGGTCAAGGTTAATCCAACCCAACTCCTCAATCAGTCTAACTTCATCAAACACAAGTAACAGATTAAAAATTTCGAGAAAAATTAAAAGTAAAAATTTTAAATCAAACTCAACTCCATGTAACAAACAAAAATTTAAATTTGCAAAAAATTAAACGCATGTTAAAAATTAAAAATCAATTAAAATTATGCTCAACCAAACACAAGGTCAACATAATCCGTCGTTTTATTATTTATTATAACTACCAAGTAGGGTCACGGTCAATCCAACCAGGGGCCCCCGTAACCATGTATGTGCAAAGCGTACAGTGCTCGCGGGCGCCATGTTCAAAAAGCGCCAATTTTGTTATTTTTTTCGATAAAAATATTAATGGGAAACAGTTTCTAGTTTGGTAAAAATTATTCGAAGACTAACTGTCTCGATGGATAGATAAATGGAATTAAAAGTAGAAAAGTTTAAATTTTATAATTTTTGTGTGCTGAATTTTTCATAAAAAATTTGTTGTATTTAATAATTTTATTAGGTAAAAAAATTAATTATGTACGGTTTGGTTAAAAAAAGCGAATTATATTTTACATTTTAAATTTTTAGAAATTTAAGTTCCTTTTGCTTTTGGGGTTTTGTTTCTTTTTTTTTTTCTTTCTAATATTAATAATAAGCGCTTGCATTCTTGAGGGAAGGAGGTCTCCTTAATCAGATGAGAAGAAAAGCGTTTCACTCTGTTTAGGCTGTTCGTCTTTGGGGACTCGCGGCACCTAGAAACTTGAAAAAAGTGAAGGAAAATGTTCTAAAAAATTTCAAATAAATTTTCCCTAAATTTAAAAATTTTTCTGTTTTTTCTAATATTTTCTAATATTAATAATAAGCGCTTGCATTCTGGAGGGGGGGGGGTCGGAACAGAGGTCTCCGTAATCAGATGAGAAGAAAAGCGCTTTGCACTGTTTGGGCTGATCGTCTTTGAGGACTCGCGGCAGCTAAGAAGTTGAAAAAAGTGAAGGAAAATGCTTTACAAAAGTGAAGGAGAATGTTTTAAAAAAGTTTTAAAAAAAAATTCCCCAATTTTAAACGTTTTTCTGTTTTTTCCATTTTTTTGTTTCTTTAATTTTTTTAATAATTTTGATAATTGACCGTTTTTGTACGCCCCAACTCATCTGTCAGAGGGCGCCAAAATACGAAGTGGTCTCGCGGGAGCCCTGAATCCTACCCAAGTGATGTCAACCTGACTTTATTTAACACAATAAAATATTTAAAATTGCAAGAAAATTTAAAATTATAAAAATTGTTAAAAATTAAAAATCAATGAAACGTCAACATAACCCTAGTTCTATTCAAACCAGGCAAAAATTAAAAGAAAATAAAACGGAAAAAATTCGTTAAATGCCGAACTGAATTTTCCGTATTTTTGAATTGTCACTCTCACACCCAAATAAAAATTAATTCTTCCATTTTGGTCGCCAGTCGACCTTGTAAAAAAGTAAGCCAAACGATTATTATCACGGTTTATCACCCATTTGGTGATAAATCGCCACGATTGCCAACACTGTCTGACTCTAAAATGACGATGATACGAAATTTTCCTGTGATGGTTACTTTTTAAGTTACGAGTTAATTTCGCCAGCAATCATTTATCGGTTCAAGGTTAAGCAGAAATTTGTCATAATTAAACTTTTTAACATAATTTCTGGAAAAATATACGGATATTACTGTTGTTAAGTATTATTATTTGCATTAGCTTACTATAGTTCGATAAATCGAGATAAGCACATTTTTCGTATTTTTGTAACTCGACGAATAAACGTCTATTGTCCATTATATTCAAAATTTTAAAAAAATCTAGCTAACTATGGAATTACTTACAATATTTTTTCTGCAATCGATTTCATACTCCGCAAGAATTAATAACATCAGGTTATTAAGGATGCACAATATTTTTTTGAGACAATTGTAGGAATTTCACTAGAATTTGTTCCTTGTTTTTCGGAAAAGGGCGCCAGTTACTGTTTTGCGTAAGAGCGCCAATTGCCCTTGCTCCGGCCCTGTTAAAGTGCATGATACTACAGCTATTATCAAAGTCCGGAGATTCTCAGGATATGCTAGGATATACCAGTTATCCTGCGTTATACCAGATATCATAGGATTTACCAGATATCCTAGAATTTACAAGATATCCTAGAATTCACCAGATATCCTAGGATTTACCAGATATCTTAGAATTTATCAAATATCTTAGGATTTACCAGATATCCTAGAATTCACCAGATATCCTACGAATCACCTGGCTTTAACTATTAGTATATATTTCATCGTTTGTCTTCTCACTTATTATCGCTGTTAAATTGTTGTTAAATTATAATTGTAGGTCGACTGATCGTACCTATAGTATAGCACTCTGTGGCATTTGTTTTTTTTTTTTTTAATAATTTTCTGCGGTCCTCGAAATTACATCGGAGCTTTCTCTTCCTACATTAAACTGTCATTATGTGAGCTTATTATTTCGCTTTATTTTTTTTTTTTTCGGAATGGCTGCTGAACATTTATTCGTCGGAGAAGAGATGATGGATGTCTCTGTTTTCTTTGTATTCCTTGCGAGGAAGTGATTTATCAATAATGGGGGGTGATTCTGTTCGAAGCACGGGCCTATAATAAGCGCATGCAGTGGGGGGGTGTTGCTGGCGTGCATGAGAATATAGGTACGAGTTTATCGCCTGAGCTTATTATAGAATTGAGTGGTGTTGTCTATGTGGGTGTTTGTGGATTTCCTCCACCCTCTTCGCCCCAGCCTCCACCGCTAGTGTGCCACCCTCACTTCGAAATCGTCACTCGAAACCACCACAAGCAAAGATCGCTGCCTCTAAAAGGAAATAAGGAAATAATTGCACCCAGCAACCCCCCACCCCCCCGTGTTTCATACTCGAAACAACTTTAATTATTTTACGCACTCTGCTTACTACCATTGCGCCGCTCTGGAAGCGGAAAGGGTTGGCCGGGTACCTACCTGGGAAATTTAATTTCCACCTTCTCTTCTACTACTACACAGTAATTTAATTGTCGCAACAATTGAACTGTCTTAATGTTTTAATTAATACCTAACAATTAATGACTATTAAGAATCGTTCCGGCGAAAGTCGTAACAAGAACTGTAATTACGGCACGAGTCTAACTTATTTCGGCAGTAATTCGAGAAAACGTGGAAACTTTCTGCAAACATCCGGATAAACTTGCCTAAACGTACGTGTTTTCTTCCCTTGCTCGCCAGGAATTTATATTCCGGAGGTGTCCCTTTTAAAATTACGTTAGTACTTTCAAATTAGTTACACATAGCGTATTTACGTAGACATGTTTCCCGGAATTCCCCGATTTTTCAAATCTCAATTTTTCAAAAAAAAAATTGTTGCAAATCGTTTTTGTCAGGTCAAAAAACGATCGTAAGATGTCGCTGTTTTATCTATTCACCAAAGTCGATCCACCGGTATTTACCGGTAATTCACCCTTATGCTGTATCCATTTACGTTAAACATAACGTGACGTTATCGACGAGTTTACGTTCAAATTCCTATTTTAAACAAATTTAAAAACAAAAAGAGTTTAATACATAAAAAGGTTTAATACAGTCCGAATACTAAATTTTCCTACTAATATTAATAATAATAATATTTATTCATCAATCTGAATTACATGAAACGTCAAAAGAAATGCTAATTATTTAGAAATAAAAGAACTAAAAAAAATAAAATACTGTTGCGAAACAAGTGGGCCGATTTCTTATCCCTGATTATATGTATAGTTTTAATCGAGGACAATTTCACTATTTGATTAAATCAAGGGCACGTTCTCTGATTTAAATAGTTATTATGCAACAGCAACTTTAACATGTTTTGAAAACTGTGAAAAATTTAAGAAACACATCGTGACAATGATTAAAGATCGGAGCGGATTTACCCAGTCTCAAAAGAAAGGGAGATTTTGAAATAGTTTGCTTTATTTAACCGAAAATTGTAATTAAAATAATGCTGAAAACTAAATGTTAAGTTTGTAAAAAAAAAAAATTCTTTTCTATCTATATTCGTTTCTGAAATATGTATCTTCAAAAAACTGAAAATTCTCATCTTCGAAAATCTCGAATGTCTTCTTTATTCATTAAAATAAAATCATAAAATTCGATGCACAATCTAGTAGAGTCCGAAGAAATGAGTTAGGATTGACGGTTTTGCAGATGCGACTGTCAACTGTCTTTTTGCTTATGGACGCTGCCTTAGATATTCAAACCACGTGATGCAAAAATAAAATCTGAATACACGACCATAATATGATACTCTTATGCTTTTGGTTTAAAACAAAATATCATGTTACTAAGAAAATATTTTCAAAAAAAATTATTACAAAATTAAAATTCAAGGAAAAGGTCCAAAATTTCTTTTTTTCTTTTCGTATTGTTTCAGTCCGTTCCCCCGCCCCCCTCCAAATGGTCCAAGATTTAATTTTGAAGAGAAACACAACTTTTCTCTGTCAAGCCCGGAAAAAAAAATATACAGATTCGGGCGAATTTTGCATTTTAAAATTTCACACGAACAAAATGAAAATTATGAAGGCATTAAATTTGTTTCAGTAAGTTTTTTTTTTTTAATTATAAATACTTTATAAAATAATAATTATTTTTCTGCGGACACTAGGAAAAAATTGAATAGTAAGTGGATACTTACAACTTCTTCAGGAAAATTATAAAAAAAAAAACATAATTTTCTTAAAGAAGTAGTAAGTCGACGTTTCGCTGTATGTTTGACAGTTTGTTCAGGAAAATGATAATTTTAATTTTTTTTAATAATTTTCCTGAAGAAGCTGTCAGTACAGATCGAAACATCGACTTACTACTCAATTATCTTTAGGAAAATTATTTTAAAAAAATTTCTTGAACGAACAGTCGAACATACAGCGAAACGTCGACTTACTACTCAATTATTCCAAATTATTCCAAGTGTCTCTACTAATTAATTTTTGATTTTGACCTATTCGATTCACATTTGCTCGTTAATAATTTCAATTTTACTCATTAAAATAATTAAATTTGTAATCAATTATGTAATTGATTATTATTAGAAACAAGAATTTGCTTGAAATTTTGCGCAGAACGTAAGCTAACATGAGGCAAAATTTTTTGCACGTAAGTTCCCATGGCCACACTTTAAAAAAAAAAAAAAACACTGTACAGTATTTTATACTCCATAATTTTCATCGGACTTGAGAGTGCTTTAATTTATTATAAATATTTTATATCTGTATTTGATCGAACCCATTTCTTAACTTTACCAAACGAGCCTCTTTTTAAATAAAATTATTGATTTTGATAAGTCGGCAAAATGAAAATTATCGATAAATTATAAACATCAGTTCAAATGCGAGAAACGAATCCCCCCAAAAGAAAAAAATCAAGGGAATTTTTAACAGCTTTTGCACTCCAGGCCATAGCAACGTGCTTTAAAAAAAGGGGCCCCACAGTTCATTTTGCACACTCGGGCACCATCGTTTAAAAGGCCGGCCCTTTCAAGAAGCACATAGTTTTTGACGTTAAAAGAAAATGTGTTGAGAGGACAAAATATAACAGTACGTTATGTATAACGTAAATGTACACAGCATTACCCATTACCGGTCCTGATATTTGTAGTTTTAACGGTTCTGGTTATTCAAATTGCCCTTGAATGACGTCGTAATTTCGACCTTGTAACGTCATTATTTATAACCGGTTAATACCACACTTCGAACCTGTTTTCTAAAAGTGGTTATAGTTGGCATGTTTTGTGGTCATGTCTGAAGTGGTCGCATACACAACACAACTGTGTATTTCTTTGATTAGAAACGGGTTAGATTAGAAGAAGATTTTTGTAATTCTGGGTGCTTCAGATCAGCTGAAATTATTAGGCAACTGGAAATGCAACTGTCAACGTCAAAATATGAGATACAAATCAACGTCGAAGGCCGTAATTATAATGTAATTGTCGATGATTTAGAAACGGCTTATTTACTCCTAAATGGTAAATATTTAAGTATCCATTTTCAACTTATAAACCATGGTTACGGCCCCCGTAAACTGTTACCACCAAAAGATTTAAAAGCTAATACTCCTGGATTCCAACATCGTAATACTGGTAACAGATAGCGTTGTCTTTGGACAACTGGTTGCCACGGCTGAACTTGGTGGAGAATGGGCGGGGTAACTAAATATAAACAAATAGGGCGCCAGGGAATTACCTTCCCAATTGTCAAACACACTTTGATGCTTTCCCAAGGCCTCAATGTGCGCGCTTGAAGTATTCTCAATTTTCTCCAGGAGATTTTTCCTCTCTTGATGCGTTCAAAGTAGGAGATTAACATAAGCAAAACACGTTCAGTGATACGGTGTTTATTAACACACACATACACTAGTTGAACAAAATTTAACAATGTTTAAACTGTAACCTATCAAAACTTTAAATGATAACCATAATACGCGGGATGGACAGATCTGACCTCACAATCGGTGCTCCAAAGACACCACGAAATTTACGTAGACGTTACTTAAATATTAAACTAAGTTACGAACTATTAAATACGTAAGTTGCTTTCGTGTCCGGTAAAATAGTCGGCATGCAATTCGAATCAAAATAATAATGGTATACGTCACTCTTTGTCGCTCAGCTGAGCTCCAGTTCCTGCGAGAAGCGTAAGATGTCACTAGTTGGTAGGCGCCGCTTCGTTCCAAGACGATTTTCAATCAGCAATGCTGCCAACGGCGGTCCAACTCCAGATGTCTGTCTCGCTCTAATGTCGCAACGGAGTCCAGCGATTCAAACACAGGTGCGTTTCGTATTCGAAATGTTCACATACCCATTCGGGAACTGATACCAACGCTCAGTACTAATACTAATGCAATCAGTAACAATAACCAACAACAAACAAACGACTCTGAAAGGGAACGGAAAGAACAACCATTAACCACGTGTAACGAACGAATTAATTAAACATACCTGCTACTTAGCAAACTCGTTGGACGTGAACGTATAAACGTTTCACAAGACTCGGGAGAGATATTTGCTTCCGGAAAATCCGTAGAAAAGTGGTTTTGTTTAAACAAACACAAACCGTCGATAGCACTGAATATGCGTCTGCTCTCGCACGAGTCAGAAGAATGAATGAATGCCCGTAATACACAATGGCCGCTGAAGAAGATGATTTCCGTTTTATAGACTACACAAAATGGCCAATCCAATGGGAAAATTATGACGTCAGAAGACGGAGATTAAACACCAATAAGAAATTATTAATTTGAAAGAATCGCTTCCTGCCGCGAATGTTACAGCGTTGCCAGATGACACAACGCCGAGCGTTGCCGGTAGGCGTCCAGTAGCAACGTTGCCAGTTCTTAGCCGAATCGGAAATAAATGCGTAATAACAAAATCGACGGTAACAAAACATGGGTGCAAAGTGTGCAGTGCACCCGGGTGCCATGTTCAAGGGGCGGCATTTTTTCCGACAAGAAAGTTAATCGGAAACAGTTTCTTGTCTGGTAAAAGTCATTCGAAAAAGCTATCCACTACATTGAACTGTCTTGTTCTTGTCCGATGAAAATTGTAAGTACAAAGTTTTTTTTAATCTCAAACCGGACAGAAAAATGAAGGGAAACACACTCAACGTTTCGCTATAGATTTATAGCTTCACTCCTGACGAAGCTACAAATCCATAGCGAAACGTTGAGTGTGTTTCCTTCATTTTTCTGTCCGGTTTGAGATTAAAAAAACTTTGTCTTGATAAAGTTGTCAACCTCACGCCAAAACGTCGACAAAAATGGAACGGTTAATTGTAGCAGTTAAAAAAGAAAGAAAGAAATTTTTGTAATTTTCATCATTCATCATTTATGTATGCAGTTACGGTTTGGTTAAAAAAAAAAAAACAAATTACATTTTATTTTTTAAGTCTTTAGAAATTTCTTTTGCTTTTGTGATTTTGTTTCTTTTTTCTGAGGCCAGAGACCGATCTGCCCCGTAGGACCCGAACCTGTGTCCACTCTCATTACACTTGGTGGACCTCGCAAAGATGTTAAATGTTTTTACGTTAATTTTTTTTTTTATTTGCTTTTTCCATTTTTTTCTTTTAAATTTTTTGATAATTTTGATAATTGACGGTTTTTGTATGCTCTAACTCATTTGGGGGCTCGCGGCAATTAGAAACCCGAAAAAAGTGAAGGAAAATTATTTAAAAAAATGTTGAAAACCTTAAATTTAATATCTTTTTTCCATTTTTTTATTTCTTCTAATTTTTTTGGATAATTTTGATAATTAATCGTTTTTGCATGCCCGAACTCATTCGGGGCCTCGCGACAGCTAGGAACTTGAAAAGAAGTAAAGGAAAATGTTTCAAGAAAGTGAGGGAAAATGTTTAAAAAAGTGAAGGAAAATGTTTTAAAAGCATGAAGGAAAATGTTTTAAAAAAGTTGAAAAACTAAAAAAATTTCCGTTTTTTTTTTAATTTTTCCATTTTTTACTTCTACTGTTTTGGATAATTTTTATAATTGACCGCTTTTGCATGCCCGAACTCATTTGGGGGCTCAAGGCAACTAGGAACTTGAAAAATGTTAAGGAGAATGTTTAAAAAAAATTGAAAAACTGAGAAAATGTCCCTAATATTGAAATTTTTTTTTAATTTTTTTTCTATTTTATTATTTCTTTTAATTTTTTTGATAATTGACTATTTTTGCATGAACCAAGTCATTTGGGGGCTCGTGGCAGATAGAAACTTAAAAAGAAGTAAAGAAAAATGTTTCAAGAAAGTGAAGGAAAATGTTTAAAAAAGTGAAGGAAAATGTTTTAAAAGCATGAAGGAAAATGTTTTAAAAAAGTTGAAAAACTAAAAACATTTTCCGTTTTTTTTTAATTTTTCCATTTTTTACTTCTACTGTTTTGGATAATTTTTATAATTGACCATTTTTGCATGCCCGAACTCATTTGGGGGCTCAAGGCAACTAGGAACTTGAAAAATGTTAAGGAGAATGTTTAAAAAAAATTGAAAAACTGAGAAAATGTCTATTGAAAATTTTTTTTAATTTTTTTTTTCTTTTTTATTATTTGTTTTAATTTTTTTGATAATTGACTATTTTTGCATGAACCAAGTCATTTGGGGGCTCGTGGCAGATAGAAACTTAAAAAGAAGTAAAGAAAAATGTTTCAAGAAAGTGAGGGAAAATGTTTAAAAAAGTGAAGGAAAATGTTTTAAAAGCATGAAGGAAAATGTTTTAAAAAAGTTGAAAAACTAAAAAAATTTCGGTTTTTTTAATTTTTCCATTTTTACTTCTACTGTTCTGGATAATTTTTATAATTGACCGTTTTTGCATGCCCGAACTCATTTGGGGGCTCAAGGCAACTAGGAACTTGAAAAATGTTAAGGAGAATGTTTAAAAAAAATTGAAAAACTGAGAAAATGTCTATATTGAAAATTTTTTTTAATTTTTTTTTTCTATTTTATTATTTGTTTTAATTTTTTTGATAATTGACTATTTTTGCATGAACCAAGTCATTTGGGGGCTCGTGGCAGATAGAAACTTAAAAAGAAGTAAAGAAAAATGTTTCAAGAAAGTGAAGGAAAATGTTTAAAAAAGTGAAGAAAAATGTTTTAAAACCGTGAAGGAAAATGTTTTAAAAAAGTTCAAGAACTTTAAAAAATTTTCCGTTTTTTTTAATTTTTCCATTTTTTACTTCTACTGTTTTGGATAATTTTTATAATTGACCGTCTTTGCATGCCCGAACTCATTTGGGGGCTCAAGGCAACTAAGAACTTGAAAAATGTTAAGGAGAATGTTTAAGAAAAATTGAAAAACTGAAAAAATGTCCCTAATATTGAAATTTTTTTTTAATTTTTTTTCTATTTTATTATTTCTTTTAATTTTTTTTTGATAATTGACTATTTATTTCCCTATTTTTTAATTTTTTTCCATTTTATTTCTTTTAATTTTTTTGATCATTTTGATAATTGACCGTTTTTGTATACCCCAACTCATCTGTCAGAGGACGCTAAAATATGAAGTGGCAGGCTTTTGGCCTCGCGGGGGCCCTGCTACCACATTGAATATTTCACTCCACCAAGTACGTACAGTTGCGGCCCTTGAAAACTGGTACGCCGAGGATTGACTTCGACGTCAAAAATTCGTAATTTCGTAAGAAGAAAAACAAACCTTCAGCTATCATTTTCATGTCAGTGTCAAATTTGACAAATTTATAACATCCCATCTTATTTAAGCGAAAAGTTGATTATAATTTTTAAACAAAAACAATTTAAGTGTCTATTCAAGCGAAACCGATTGGTTATATATATTTTTAGGGCAAAAGCAATGAAACCAAAAATAACCAAGGGAATATGTCATTTCATAACCGGTAGATCGCTTAAAATCCACTCAAGGTTGGTAAAACTGATATTGCATCTAGCAGGTTGCCTCGTTCCCATTTAATATGCAGTTTGAAATTTCCTCCCCGAAAAAGTAACTCGTGACGTCACACGAAACTTCTATCCGCCACAGTGAAGTAAATAGAATGAGTTTTAATCTGTTTCCTAAAGCTTAATCTAATTCACTAAAAATGGAATCAATTCTGTGGTCCTATTGAGCAAATAACGCAAAAATCTCGTTAATATGCCCAATGGAATTTATCACGTGATGTGACATATTGCCTATTTCAAAATTAAAAAACCACCACCTATTGAATTATGTTGCCAAAAAAACAAATTTCCTAGATATAATTTGGTTGGTACTTCACGTTGTCACTGTAATCTTTGCCTGTCAGTCAAAATTTGAATTGTCATATTTCCAATTTGTAAATTGAATCAAATTTTAACAATGCCGCGAAAATACAGAAACTTTTTAAGCGCGCAGAAGTTCTTTTCAAAGTTCATAGTGAAATTGAATATTTAACGGTGCGACAATTACAGAAAAAGTAGCAGACCTTTTTTCGGTAACTTTTGCCTTAATAATTTACTTCCTTTTCTGTTTTTATATTAATGTTAAACATATACATCATTATTTAATCGTTACTGACAAATTTGTTTGACGTTTTCCAACGTTAAGCCCCAACTTGACACATAACCTTACATTTCTTCTCCCTAAATTTGTAACTAGCGGGTTTTCGTAGCAGTGTTGCCGGTTGTGTCCACGTAAATTGCGAGGTTGCTGGTTTTTTATTTGGAGACTATTTTTTTTAGCAATGAGATACGCGCCCTCTGTCCCCTCCGCTGATCAAGGCAACCTTTGTCTGAACTGAACCAATGATTGACTGACTCAACTTCGAAGCGACAAATTTAAAATGCAAAAAAAATGAAAAGCGAAATGAATTGAACTCAACTTCGAAGCAACAAATTTAAAATCCAAAAAAAATGAAAAGTGAAATATGTTAATTGAAAAACGATTAAAGCGAAGCTCGACCAACCAAAAGGTCAATCAAGGTCGATCCAACAACTGAACTCTATTTAACCCAAGCAAAAAATTAAAAATATAATTTGTTCACAAATCAAGAAACCACCACCTGTTGCATTATGTTGGTATAAAACACAAATCCCCTGTAAAATATTGTCAAAATTCTAAGTTGGTAAGATATTTGAAGTTTCATGTCGTGCCAGGTTAAGATATGTATTTGTCAAATCAATTTAACTCATTTTTTATTCATTTTTATGTTAATTTTAAGAAGCCTTTTCAATGCCACGCCTGCAGAAAAATTTTTCCAATGTTAAAATGAAAGAAACACTCATCAACTTGTCATTTATTTCACGTACTTGTCAGTTTGTTATCAAATTTCTAACTATAGCGCAATTGCCAGTTGTATTTTTCGTATGGCAACACCGGCAGTGGTCTTTTAATTTGTGAACAAATTATACAGGGAGAGCAAGAATGGCTGACGTGTGCAGGTTGCCTCGTTCCCATTTAATATGCAGTTTGAAATTTCCTCCCCGAAAAAGTAACTCGTGACGTCACACGAAACTTCTATCCGCCACAGTGAAGTAAATAGAATGAGTTTTAATCTGTTTCCTAAAGCTTAATCTAATTCACTAAAAATGGAATCAATTCTGTGGTCCTATTGATAAAATAACGCAAAAATCTCGTTAGTATGCCCAATGGAATTTATCACGTGACGTGACGTAACGAGATACACACCCTCTGCCCCTCTACTGATCAAGGCAACCTTCTACTACACAGTTCAGTTCTACCAACCAAATAGGGTGAGTTTTAATCTGTTTCCTAAAGCTTAATCTAATTCATTAAAAATTGAACCAGTTAGAGATAGCCGAGTCCGTGTAAATTTTTGAGTATAACTTCCCCTCCACAAAAATCGCAACTTTCCTTCTCAACTTTCAGTTGTCGCTTTAAAAATGTAATTTATTTAGGAAAACGCGGGATATTTGAATCGGTAAATTTAAGAAAACGCGGGATATTCGAATTCGTTGTAAAATAGTTGCATGGCGTAATTTGACACGCACGCATTTTGGAAAATATTGAAATAAATAAAAAAATAATGATTTTTTATTCATTTTACCACAATTATCCAAAATGCAAGTACAATGTTAAATAATGTAAGTATATTTTCACAGAAACATAGCTGAATAAGCGCAATATGCAAAGAAAAAATCGTCCTTTCTAAATTTTTGGATAGTTCGCTCGTGAGAATTGCAGAGAATATAAAACAAATAAAAAAGCTTTTTAAAAACGAACTAAAAGAGTAATTTATTGGCTTACTTGACGTTTCGTAAATATAATTATTTGCTTTATCAAAAGTGAATAATTTTTTTACCACTAACAATCTCTTCACAATTAATTTTTAAAAAAAATTGTAGGCTAAATTGTTTATATTTCGTTATTCAATTTTGATAAAGCAAATAATTATAATTGAAGTTGGTTCTTGTCCGATGAAAATTGTACAAAGTACAAAGTTTTTTTAATCTCAAACCGGGCAGAAATATGAAGGGAAAACGACGAAGCTGTAAATCTATAGCGAAACGTTGAGTGTTTTCCCTTCATATTTCTGTCCGGTTTGAGATTAAACAAGACTTTGTACTTATAAATAATTATATTTGCGAAACGTCAAGTAAGTCAATAAATTACACTTTTAGCTCGTTTTCAAAAGGCTTTTTTATTTGTGTGTTTATTTATTTTATAATTAACATAACGAAAATAAAGTTACTAGAATTTCTTGATATGGCTAGCGCAGCGTTTCCCAAACTGTGGGGCGCGCGTAAGTTTTCAAAGGGGGGCAGAAAGCAGAATAAATTTTTAAAAAATGAAGCGCAAATACAACTAATTTATTATATTATTTTTTTACAAGAGATTGCATATACATAGAGTCGCCGCGAGCAATAAATTTTGATCATCGTTAATTGTCAAAAGTTTGCACCGAACTTGTATTTTATCAAAATTAACGAGATTTTATTTTAAATGATAGTAATAGTCTCTTAAAAACAAAATTTATTTTGACACTTTCTTTGTAAAACACAAACGAAAATTTCTAATTTTTGGGCGTTTTGATTGTTTGACCAAAATTTAAAGCTCGAGACTGTACATACATCGTTAATTTTTTTTTTTTTTTTTACTTTGAATATACAATGTAAATAGTCGCATGTTAAGGTTTAGAAAAGAGTGTCATTACATTAAAACAAACGTGTTATGAAATGTAATGACGAGTCTCAAATTTGAAAGAATGAATATAAAATGAATGAATATAAAAGTATTTAATATTTAATAAGCGTTTATCATCATTGTTTAAGCTATAGATTCTACGGGAGAGGGGGGGGGGCGTGAATCATAATACTTCGCAAAAGGGGGTCGCGAAACCTAAAATTTTGTGAAACGCTGGGCGAGCGCCATCTGAAAGTTGAGAAATCAACTTTACTTTTTCCTTGTCTCTCACACCCCCTGACCCATACACTGCCCATACTTTAAAGTAGAGATGGGATTCCATTCGATGCATTCCGTGCATTGCCCGATGGCCTACATTTACATAAGACGTAAAAATACTTCAAAATGACACCAAATATAATATATTTTGTACGGACTATCGCTAGACAATTGTTTTGTAACGTTAATTTCAAAAACATATTCATTTTGTTTAGATTTTAAGCTACAAAGCTTCCGGTTAAACTTAACAGTTTACTATTCAGCTATTCACCATACACTATGAAAAATTAAACCTGTAAGCCACCTGCAAACAATTAAATAACATCAAGAAAAGATTATTTCTCGTTCGATTTGCGCGGGAAATTTAAATTTTTGAATGCACCCGGTGCATTCTTGTATGCACCCTGGTGAATGCACCCATGTTGATGCTTTCAATGCACCGGGTTCATTCCCTGGCCCATCTCTTAAAGTGATACAAATTTTCCTATTGAGTCGAACTGGGGTGAAGGCAACCTTCTAATACACAGTCCAGCTCTACCAACCTTGCTGTTCACCTTAATTTTTCACTTGTAAAGACTGAAAGTTGACAGGCTCAGTAAATTGCACGCTCAATTTTACAGGGAAATTGAACGATGAAATGTATTATTCGAAATAGAATGAAACGACCCTTTTTTTTGTCGCAGCGCCGCTACATTTACATTTGAAAGCGTCGCAGCTATTTTTCAAATTAATTAGTTCGTTTGAGGCGCACGGCACCTATAACGTCGAAGCTGTTGTGATTTAACGATAATTTGAAATCCTTTGTCAATTTGGCTCAAAGGAAGCCTAAACAGACGGAATGTAGCGCGGGCGCGTCGTTAGACAAGGCGTTACAGCTTCAAGCCTGAAACCGATGTTGAAGTGTTTAAATGTTTACCGAGTTGGAATATTCTGATTAATATACTATTTGAGGGAATCTTTGTTTTCGCTTCGCTTTGCTCCTCCTAGACGCCGAAAATATAACCCAATTAGAAACTTCTTGGGCGCAAATAATTCAATATTTATCCAGACAATGCCCGGAGATTAGCGACAAAATGAAAACGTAAATACCGCATCTTCAACAGTACATTAGAATTTATTCTCACGCTCAAAAACAAATTTTCAATCTGTATGTCACGATTTACAAGACAAAAAAAAACCTTGAAGAAAATATCATTTATGTTATTCGTTTATTTTATTTTTTTATTATACAGGATGTCACAAAAATATAGGCCGCTACTTCAAGGGCGTATTCTACAAGACAAAACAAAGAAAATAGTTCAAATAAACATGTATACAGGGTGTTCATGGGAAGCCGCAACAACAGTTAACTTTCTTATTTGAATTTTTACGAAGTAATTTATAATTGAAGTTGGTTCTTGTCCGATGAAAATTGTAAGTTTTTTTAATCTTTTTAACCGGACAGAAAAATGAAGGAAAAACACTCAACGTTTCGCTATAGATTTATAGCTTCGTCATCTTGTACTTGAAGTAATTTATATTGGAAAAGTTTCAGGACCTTTCTTACCCAGTTTTATGTCAATATGAGAAAAATAAATGACTATGAGGTTTTTGAAATTTTCAATTGTTTTTATCATCTTTTATAAAACGTAGTGTTCTCATCATCGCATCCCATCGTCATTTGTTTTTCCGATACTGCCATAAAATCGAGCGGAAAAGGCCCTAAAACTTTCCTAATTTAAGCGACCTGGTGAAATTTCAAATAAAAAAGTCAACTCTTGTACACATTTTTCGAAAATAATATTATAGCGACATAATTAATTTGACGTCCTTTGATTTGATGCCATGATAAAAACATACATTTTATTAAATATGTTAAAAACAACTGAAAATCTATAAAAAAAAAAAACCTGATAGTCATCGTTTGTTTTTCCGATGTTGCCATAAAACTGGGCGGGAAATGTCCTGAAACTTTTCTAATATTAGTTGCTGCATTTATGAACTTTTTTTTTCTTTGTTTTATCCTGTAGAATACGTCCCTGAATTAGGAGCCTGTTTTTTGTTACACCCTATATAATCATGAATCATTTGAGTATTCAAAAATTGTTTGAAATCAAAAACGAAATAAACAGATACCCACGACCTTAATTACGGCGGGTGTTAAATTAAAAAAAAAAAAATGGTGTGGAGAAAAAAGCGAAAATAGCTTTTCTTTATACGCAAAATATTTTTCTTCCCTTTTGTTTCAACTCACCAACGCTGACTTTCTTGAAACACAGATTTTAAATTAAATTAATAAAATAGAAAGAAAAAATGGATTACGATTAATTTATTACGAAAACGAACACACCGTGAAGAATTGTATCTTCATTCCCGAAATTAATTAACTAACTGAAGAAAAATAAATAAAATCTTTCAAATACTCGTTTGCAGTGTTGCAGATAAGTACGTAGATTGTATTGCCAACACAAACAGTTGTGCACTTTGTATATTATTATATTACAAATGAAATGAGATCAATAATAGATGAGTGCCATTATAATATTTAATAAACATATTCGCTACATTTTTTGTTTCATTATTTTACTCGATTTAATTTCTGGTAATTTTTTACTTACAATTAGAGGTCTAGTGATTAAAAAATTTATATACTGGTAGTACTGTCGGACAGCCTATCTGATCGCAGTAAATACCAAGATTGCCAGATTAGGCAAAATTCCGCCATTTAGACATATTTGGCGTGGCGTTAAAAAAAATTATTTGGCGCCTGGCGCCCAATTCGGGCTACTTTTGTTGTTGCTGTTGCCTTCACATAACGACACTCAACAAAATTCTACATTTTTTCGTTCTTGTTTTAAGGATCTGATGTTTTGATTTTAAAACAAATATCAAAAAAATTAAAACATATAAAATAGCGACATCTTACTATCGCTTTTTGACCTAACATTGCAGTAGGATAGACAAATTGAAGCGGGATTTGCTCCTAATGAGTCCCCCATGCAAGGCGGCAATGCTTGCTGTCAAAGCATAATGAAAGATTTTAGAAAAATTTTTGTGCAAATCGTTTTTGATTGCAGTGAGAACCTCGAGCAGCCTCTGGACAGCTGTTTCTAAAAAAAATTAAAAGTAAAACAATATATCAATTGTTTACATAGATTCAAATGAACCTCAACACATCTCAAGGTCAACTGAACTCACCCAACTTATGTCAAGGGGACGGAATTATATATTTTGTTCGATTAAATACAAACGAGGCGGCAAACGTATAACGCTGCAGCGACTTTTCAATGCGCACACGCTCGTTGCCGCCTCACTCGAAATAAACCGAACTAAATATATAATTCCGACCTGTACTTATATCATATTGTGCTAAAAAAAAAATTAATAACCTAACTGCACTCAACCTAATTCCATTCAACCCAAATAAAAAAATTAAAAATTATTAAAATATTAAAATATTAAAAAAAATTAAAAGTAAAAAAATATATTAAAATTTATAAAAAATCAATTCTATAGCTGGGCTGCCGTCAATTTATACATGGATTCAAATGAACCTCAACAAATCCCAAGGTCAACTGAACACACCCAACTTACATCATCTTGTGCTCCATTTTATACAAGTTAAAAAAAATACTTAAAAGTAAAAATAATGTTAAGATTACGGATTAAAGTTAAGCTCAACAAATCTCAAGGTCAATCCCACCTAACTGACATCAACACACAAGTGAAATATTAAAAATTGCAGGAAAAATTAAAAGTGAAAATTAACATCAAATGATCCCATCTCAACTCCATTTGACACAAATTCAAATTTAAAATTGCCAAAAAATGAAAAGTTAAAAACTGTTAAAAATCACAAATTAATTGAAATGAAGCTCCACCAATCAACATAACCCAACTTACTTCTATTCAATCCGAGCAAAACTTAAAATAAGCAAAAAAAGCTAAAGAAAAATACATTAAATGCCAAACTTCATTTTTACGTATTTTAGAATTGTTACTTTCACTGCCAAATAAAAATTAATTCGCCCATTTTGGATGCTGGTCGCCATTGTATGTACAAAAAAGCCAAAGCCAAACGGTCACTACTTAAGATTTATCGTCCATTTGGTGATAAGTCGCAACGGTTGGCAACACTGTCTATGATGGTTACTTTTTAAGTTACCGGTTAAATTCGCCAGCAATCATTTCAAAGTTAAGCAAAAATTTCTCAAAATTAACTTTTTAACATAAATTGTGGAAAAATGATTTGGATATATTCAAATTTCCTTTTTACAGTTATCTTTTGTTTTCTATAAGTCTTTTTTTTAATTTTTCATCTGGAGATTCATTTGTTTTCGTTGCATCTTAGTCATCAATTTACCTTTGTTTTCTTTTTTCTGTATGAAATTTTAAACTTTTTTGTAGTTTGCTTTTATTTTTTACGAAATTTTTGATTCGTCCGTGTTGCTTCTTTTGTTTTGTTTTGTTTTTTTTTCGTTTTCATGCCATGTATTTTGTTGCTGTTTCTTTCGTTTCTCTTTTGTTTCTGATTATCTTTTTTTGCAGGTTAATTTGTTTTTATTTGTTCTCTGATATATTAATAGTCTTTGTTTGTATTTTCTTTGTCCCTTTTCTGCTCCTGTTTTTAGAAGAAGAAAATAGTTCACCTTGACAGCTGTCAAGTCAATTAAAATTTTAAGATCGTATTGTTTTATGTTATTTTATTATTATTATTACAGAAAATTTACATTTTTTATTTATTAATATTTTTTTTACACTTTCGAATTTGGTATAAGTGGGCCACTTTTTGCAATACGTTTGGCTACAATTTCAAGAAAAATCTGGCAACCCTGGTTGGTAATTACTACCATACCTACCATCAGCTGGGGCCCGTTCAGAAATAAAAGAGAGCGCGCTTTGCTTTCTATTTTAAAACGCGTAAAGTGCAGCTCTCGCTACACAATTTCTGAACGCGACCCTGTTTGCTTACTCTGTGAATTTTGAACGTTTTTCGCCAATTAAATTGGTATCTTTTCAATTCGACTTTGTCAAAATTCTAATTATAAATTAAATGTCAGCCATTAAATGATGCCAACTGAAATAAAGTCATGACTTACTCCAATTAATAATTTTAAAAATGTCCCTGTAGAAGGTATTGTGAGGAAGAGAATAGAATGAATTCTACTTCCTGTTTGCTTCCTGTGAACATCTTTTTCTAATAGGATTAATCAAGTCCACTAACTGCATAGTCAGTAAATACTTAAAACAAAAAAGACGCGACTTGGCGAATAAACTCTCACATTTCTGTCCAGACTCCGCCTTTTTTCCAGTTTCAATGAAACATGCGATGTTGTGCTTCTTCTAATTATTGATTAACGTACTCGTTTAAAATTAAATTTAAATCTCTACTTTCTGAGCTCCAGAATGAAACTTCAATTTGACAACTCGTCGACTTAAAATATGAAACAGCAACAATCTTTTGAATCAAAAGAAAAAAAAAATGTTCTGTCATCTTTTATTCAAAAAAAAAATTCCAAAATATCATTAGGTAAGTAATATTTGAAGAGACACTCTTATAGAAAAAAAAAAATTAATATATATATACAACATGTAAAGAATTAATACCTAAAGCCATTCAAGCTATCAAAAATACCATTTTAAGTCTTACACTAACTACCAAACAACGAAGTTAACAGATTGAAATTCCAAGAAATCTTTGTTTTTATCAACAATCATAAACTCTGGAATGAAATGCACTTTAAATTGAACACAGCGATTCCCTCCCAAATTACTTTATTACCCAATAAATTATAAATGCGATCAAAATAAGTTTTATTGTGAGAATGCAGCTACCACAGTCCCTGTCAAATTTCTTGCACTTCGCCTTTGCAATGGGCGCAGCAAGTCGCGTGCGGCAAAGGATGTTGCAAATACAACTGCCCGCCTCCTAGTGACAGGGCCGCACCCACGACCGCATTACAAAGAGCGTCCGGCTTAGATGAAAGCACGAGAGGATTGCGCAACACCTAAAACAAGGAGACACGAATTAAAACACTAAACGTTAACAAGGAAATTATTTTGTTTACTTGAATCGCAACTGCCTCTGCGGAAGTATTTTCGGGTAGCTTCGAAAAGTGCTCGGTATTTTGATTGACCGTCCCATTTAAAAGATGATGTGCCACAGCTTCGCTTATTTTATGATTAACCACAGCCAATTCCGTAATGTTGGATGATTTCAGTTGAGTACTCTCTTGGTTACAGGTGTTCTCGTTAATTTGAGATAAATAATTGAAACACTTTAATAAGGGGGTTCTTATTTTTGTTCGTTCGTCCAGGAGGGCCTTCAAATTTTGTCGGAGATCGTTTATTCCTTTCGTTAGAACCGACTTCCATCTCGCTAATTCTTCTACCATCAAACTAAAATATAGCTATTAGCTTATATATTAGAATTAGGACATTCTGGGCGTTGCTGTGGTTAGGCCAAGTATATTTATTAGTTATTAATTTTCTATTTCCTTTTGTGTTACCTTGATGCTAAGAATTTGCTACGCCAAACTTCGCATTGCCCTGATAACCATTCCGTTTGTTCTTGATGTGATGTTAGATGGTTGGCAGAATTTAATAGCGCTCTTGCCAATTGCAGTTTGTCTTCGGTGAGATGCTGGACTCGACTTTCTAAATCTTCGCCGACCGCCGCCACTAGCAAAGTTTTTAATTCACTGTTCACCTGTTACAATTGCTAAGGTGATAATAGCTTTAACGTTTGCTGTTGCAAACTTATTAAAATCAACTTGTACAAGTTTACCTGAGCCTGAAACTTCAGCTGGTTTTCAAGGTGGGCGTTCGTTTCCCTCAAATTCTTAATGTCAGTCTCGTAGGCCCGCTTCTCCTCCTCCCACTGCCTCGTCGAAATAAATTCTTCCATTTGAAGCGCTTGGATTTTCACCTTATTCAACTCCTCCATCCTCATAGCCGACATCTGAATAACAAGATCGTGTATGTCGATGTTATTTTTCGAAGCGGGCACTCTCCTAACTACTTTTTTGGCAGGCACTATGCGAGCAACGGCCCCTTTGAAAGGCTCGTACGGTATAAATTTGGGCTCCTTTGGCTTCCGAGTTAAGTACTTCGGTCTCTTTCTCTCCTTCGGCAGATACTTGGGGACCAAGTACACGATCGGTCCCAGAGGTTCTACTGGTTTAAACGAGTTTAAAATCGCCTGAGACGAGCGCAGCTTCAGTTCAAGCCCCACGCTATTGTTTGTTGGATCTGATAAAGCCATCGTGGTGTTATCCATGCCATCTCCTAACGTACGCTCTCTCTCTTCTGCTCAATCAATTAAATATTTTTTAGGTCGCTGGCCGTGCAAGGTCTACTTAATTAACTTACCGTTAGACATGGTTTAAAATTTATTTATGCAATCTTTCCAAACGATTAAAATTAGTTTTATTTTCCTGTAAGCAATATTGATATGTCAAATCTGACACAGCTGACACAACTGAAACGAAGTTAGCTACAAAACAAGCTTAGGTTAAAAAGTTTAAATATAAACTTCTTAATTCTGTAAATTAATAAAACTATTTACAAGCAGATTGCACAAAGCAAAAGAAAATTTGGTAATGGTAAAGAGATTAGGGGCGCCAGCCAACGCGCATGCATTCGCGCACTTGCGCGAATTGAAATCTACATGATTTCCAATACGGAGGTTCACTAGCCAATCAGTTGATGTCCAATCCGCTTTCCATTTATTCGCGCCGTTTTAAAAATTACGCTACCATGTAACTGAGATGTGATGATGAAAATGTTTTTGAATTCTAAAGTATAATTGTGAATTGGCACTATTATAATCTTATTTCACATAAGACAGCTGCTTTCCTTCCTTTCAAAGTTTAAATCTAAATTAATAAAATACTTATTGCTGCTCATCATATAAACAGTAATAGGTATGATTTTATTTATTTCGAAAAAGTAATTTCAAAATAATCAAGTGCAATAATGTGCAATACCCCTTTTAATTTTGTTCTCTCAACCTAGGTGGCGCAAACCTTCGTAGCATAAAAATACCATTTGCACCTCGTTCAGGCCTACGATTTATAAAAACGCTTCAGCGCTGTTGTTATCTGAACGCGGCCACAGTGAAAACGTGGCAAGATTTAAAATTGTTTAAATATTATACAGTAAGCAGAAGCAACACAGAAGGTAGAAAATAACATCCTTGAAGATTTAATTATAAGTTGAAATTTATTAGGAACTCCCTAGATTCCAGGTTAAAGCGAAGCGTGGCAACGTTTTTGGTCCAAATTATGGCGGCAAATTCAAAATCATTGATACGCTTTAAAATATGAAAATTTACTATAACGTTTTTTGCATTAATTTGTAATAATAAACTTAAAACAGTTATCCTTGAAACGTTTCTGAAAGTTTTTTCCACTTGTTTTCGCAATAAATTAAACAAAATGGTGATTCCTTGAACACCATTTTTTTTCTTCATCATCCGTTAATCAACAAGGTGTTTTTATTCTCAAAAACAAAAAAAAACACTGAAATTTCTTTATTAAAACGAAAACATACCGATTTGAAAACAATCAACAATCGAGTCAATGCCTATGACTAGAACAAACCCGTAAAATGTAACGTACAATACTTATAAATGTTTTAGTAGTAACACTTTGTCACAGGGCAAACTAGGAACTACAAATATCATAGTAAAAAAATCACATAAAGCACAACAAGAAGCTTTGAAATTGTTAAACGAGTTTTAACGGGGAGCTTTCATCTCCTGCTTTACACAGGACTTGAACGCTTCCCAACCTTCGTTCCTTGCGTACGACTGAAAAGAAAAATTACATAGAATTTGCTTGCTTTTTTTAATTTAAGCCAAACAATTTACATTATTTTTTGATTACCTTAAACCCCCGATGTAAACGGTCCTTCATTATAGCAATGAATTCCCTGTAACTCAGTAGACCATCGCCGTCAACATCAAAAATAGCAAATACTGTGTGAACGATGTGAGGACTTAACTGTGTTCCTGTGCAGATCTTCACAGCTCGATGAAATTCATCTGAAAATATTAACAAGTTTAAAATTATTTGAACTGGCGGCGTTAGCCAATCCCCCAAACCACCTTTTGAGATAGGATGGTCGGCTAAAGTATACATCCTCATAGCAATACTGAAATCTTCCATGTTATTAAGAAACTGGCAGAATGTGAAGAACTCATCGAAGGTAATGCCCTTGGTTTCTTTAATTCGATCCAACAGCCTATCCAAATACATATCGTACTCATCCGTGTCTAGATAAGTGTGGCGCAATAATATTTTAGCGAAATCCACCTCTGAGATAGTCGGTAACCCCTTGGAAAATTCATTAAACTCCAGTTCTAGAACTTCGGTTTGAAGGAATAACATGAAGCGACGGAAACTCTCAAAATTCAGCGTGTTCTTTCCTTCTGCCCCGAAGAAATGGATGATGAGGCTTGTGTCTACATTATGGCGTCTTTGTAGCCCCTGTTCGTCATCAACGTACTGTTCTTCAGCCGGGCTCTTTACATCGAAACCTTCGGCTTTAGCGATGCCTCTTTTGCCCTTCCAGGCGTAACTAAATATTTTTTCCATCTGAAATATAAAGACACGTTTTACTAAATTTTATATTTATTTTTTGTTACAAAACACAGCAATCAAAACAATGTTATTCGAAAATTAATTTATAAAATCGAAGATCTTCCAAATCCTGTACGTACCAAATTTAAAAATTTTTAATTTATTTTAATCTTCTGCCTGAAAAGAGTAGTATGTTTTAGGTTTGTAAGTGCATTTAAGTTCAGCTATGTAGAAGAAACATTGAATTCTTCAACTAGTACTAGTGTACTAACACTTTCTTTTTAATAATATGCAGTGCTAATTTTATTACAGTGTAAAGCAAATAGAAAAAGAGCGAGTGTCACATGTAAGTATCTATTAATTAATGTAATAAAAGAGTGTGTTACTGGTTCACTTGTTAGTAGACACATAGAAGCAAACGTGTGACTTACTGGTATATCTTCAGTGTCTCTTTGTTTTCCTGCCAATAATTTACGAATCTAAGTCAACGTACAAAAAAAAATAAAACATTAAACAATTTAGTTTAAAGTCGAAAGCCTTTCGTACTGATTCTGATTGTGATTATACTTGATGACTTACCACAAGAAATTCGTTTTTGTCAACTTGCTCGTTCCCGTCTGTGTCGAACATGTTGAAAGCAATTCTAAAGCCGGATTGTGGCTCTGTAAAATGACAAAATTAAAAAGAAAACATATCATTTGCAATATTTTGACTTACTTGTTAATATAGATAGTAAAAACAAGTACTCGGTGTATGAAATAATCCCTAAAAGGAAAAATATTTAAAACCTGCACATTTCTAGATGATTCAGTGAATTACCTTTGTTTCTTAAATCCCTGAAAAGGTGTTCCGACCCATCCACTAAGACAGGTGTGGATTCTCTTATATGTTGCATATCATGCTGAGTTAGCAAACGTCGTTTCAATCTTGCTGTGTACAGAATAGAAAACCTACAGTAAAAAAACTGAACCATAAACAAATAATGTAAAAGCAAAGACTATGCATTTGTATTTTTTTGTGTACTCCACAGTTAAAAATGCAAAAAATTACAAAAAAAAAAAAGACAACCACTATAAAACTAGGAAGAAAGTCACACCATTCATTATGTGATCTTTTAATTAATTATTTAATTCCTAAAGCCAATCTAAACCTAATTAATAATAGAGTTAAATGACGGGCAAGTTAATTTTTGTAAGTGTTTTAAGAGCAGAAAGTTTCAAACAAATACAAAGCAATTCTGTTATAGTTTGTGTGTTTACGATGGAGTATGTATTTTTAAGCCTAATCCAAAGAACGGTTTTCCACAAAGACGATTTAATTAATTATTAATTATCACATTAATGCAAGTTTTCTTACCACACAACAATGTTATAACCTACGTCTTGGTTCTGCTTCCACGACAGACTCTAGAAAATCCTGCGGCGTCATGTAAAGCTGCCCGTCGTACTGTACCGAAGCAAAACGAATAAACCTTCTCTCTCGTGAGGTCAACTTTACGAAAGACTTGTCCTCCTAAAAAAAAAAACAGTTTCAACGGCTGTTTTAAAAATAAAAGTAGCTGAAAGTAGGTCGGAGACTTACGCTCTTTGCTTTGTAGGCTTTAATACTTTGAGTGGATTTGCATTTATACGTCGTGTAAATAGCGACGGTTCCGCTGACGACGCACAGGATTTGTAGAGGGTTGACGTGTTCGACTTTTCGGCTGCCATGGTTGTGTAAAAATCGTCTTGGAATTGAAGAAGTTCGCGAGAGAAACCGGGGAAAGGATTTTAATATGCAGGCCATGACGTCAGACGTCAGTGTTCCAATCAGCTGATAACGCTCGAGATATTCGTAATACTGCTGCTAATAGATGTCGCTGTACCAAGTTTGGTAGTTGGTAAAACTGATATTGCATCTAGTAGGTTGCCTCGTTCCCATTTAATATGCAGTTTGAAATTTCCTCCCCGGAAAAGTAACTCGTGACTTCACACGAAACTTCTATCCGTCAGAGTGCAGTAAATAGAGTGAGTTTTAATCTGTTTCCTAAAACTGAATCTAATTCACTAAAAATGAAATCAATTCTATGGTCCTATTGATCAAATAACGCAAAAATCTCGTTAATATGCTCAATGGAATTTATCACGTGATGTGACGTATTGTCTATTTCAAAATTAAAAAACCACCACCTATTGAATTATGTTGCCAAAAAGCAAATTTCCTAGATATAATTTGGTTGGTACTTCACGTTGTCACTGTAATCTTTACCTGTCAGTCAAAATTTGAATTGTCATATTTCCAATTTGTAAATTGAATCAAATTTTAACAATGCCGCGAAAATACAGAAACTTTTTAAGCGCGCAGAAGTTCTTTTCAAAGTTTATAGTGAAATTGCATATTTAACGGAGCGACAATTACAGAAAAAGTAGCAGACCTTTTTTCGGTAACTTTTGCCTTAATAATTTACTTCCTTTTCTGTTTTTATATTAATGTTGAACATATGCATCATTGTTTAATCGTTACATACAAATTTGTTTGACGTTATCCAACGTTGAGCCCCAACTTGACACATAACCTTACATTTCTTCTCTCTAAATTTGTAACTAGCGGGTTTTTGTAGCAGTGTTGCCGGTTGTGTCCACGTAAATTGCGAGGTTGCTGGTTTTTTAATTTGAAACAATTTTTTTTAGCAATAAGATACGCGACCTCTGTTCCCTCCGCTGATCAAATTTAAAATGCAAAAAAAATGAAAAGTAAAATGAATTGAACTCAACTTCGAAGCAACAAATTTAAAATGCAAGAAAAAATGAAAACTGAAATATGTTAATTGAAAGACGATTAAAGCGAAGCTCGACCAACCAGAAGGTCAATCAAGGTCGATCCAACAACTGAACTCTATTTAACCCAAGCAAAAAATTGAAAATATAATTTGTTCACAATTCAAGAAACCACCACCTGTTGCATTATGTTGGTATAAAACATAAATCCCCTGTAAAATATTTTCAAAATTCTAAGTTGGTGAGATATTTGAAGTTTCATGTCGTGCCATGTTAAGATATGTATTTGTCAAATCAATTTAACACATTTTTTATTCATTTTTATGTTAATTTTAAGAAGCCTTTTCAATGCCACGCCTGCAGAAAAATTTTTCCGATGTTAAAATGAAAGAAACACTCATCAACTTGTCATTTATTTCACGTACTTGTCAGTTTGTTATCAAATTTCTAACTAGAGCGCAAATGCCAGTTGTATTTTTCATATGGCAACACCGGCAGTGGTCTTTTAATTTGTGAACAAATTATACAGGGAGAGCAAGAATGGCTGACGTGTGCCGTTCCATACCATTAGGGTATTTGCCGCATGCTATGAATTTACATTAACCATAACTACATTCAGTGGCGTTTTTAAAAATTTTTACGTCATCTTTTAACTTGTGATTTGTCAAAACGACCAAATTCAATGAATAAAGTGGAATTAAATTAAAATTAATATTGTTATTAATTGAAAATGTCTATGGATTCCTTATTGCATTTAAATTAAATCAAAGTTCCAAAACTAGAACCAGGGAGAACTTGTACGTACGTATGTGCGCTTCTGAAAGGTCAATGACACTTACGTTTGACATGCATGGAAGTAAATATTGGTACAATATTGATAAGTGGAACACATTTTCGATATAAGGTTGGAACAACTGCAACTTCACACGTGTCAATCATTGTTGCTCTCAAAAAATCCAATTTTTTTGGCCCCTCTTACCCGCCCGACTAAAGTAGAAGCAGTTTTCTTTATCACCATATCATTCCCACGATGACTCATAAAAGGCCTGTCAAATGTCAACCCTCAAATTCGTCCTGCAACTCAAAAGAATACATTCTTCCCTTACCCCTGCGATTAAGTAGCGCGTTAGCGCCTTTTACTTAACCAAAAAATTATTTCTGAAATTTGAAAATCAGTTGATCTTAAACGAAAAAATCATTCTCGCAATAATTTTTGCCAAAAATTAAAAAATGACCGAGCTGTCGGCCTCCCTCTCACCCTCCCGACGGAAATAAGTGCGATTTTTTATCGTCATGGCATTTTCGAGGGCCTTCGTAAAACGTCTGCAAAATTTCAATCTTCAAACTCGTCGCGAAACCACCCAAATCGCCCTTACAAAAATCTTACTACGAAAGGGAAGTCTGCGCTGACGTCACGCGCCGATTTACTATATTTCTCGGAAAAAAAAGTAGGTCACAAGGTCGCCGGGGTGTTGTGAATGGGATGAATGGCCGTTCGTAATCAAATATAACTATTTGAGTTGGCAACACAATTAAAAGCATTTTCTTATTCAGCTATTTGCAACACTGCAACCGGATCTGTTTTGTTGATTTATTTGACAGATATTTGACTTACGGCCGTTTTCGTAACAGGATGGCAGGAATTATTTTGTTTGTAGTTTTTATAGGAAGAATTTTAAGATGGGTAATATTATCTACTCCGTATCGAAGCGGTCAGACCAAACCACATGATCACTTTTCTCAATTGGTGATTGGTCAGAGGGTTAAGTCGGACCATCGACTTGACGATTTTATGCAATTTAACCGTTCACTTAACTCGGCTTTAATGTTACTTTAACTTAAAAAAAAAAAAACATTTGTTTCCCTTTTATTAAAGTGACTTTAAATTAAAGCTTCCTTAAAGTCTGATTATGAAAATGGCCATTTGCTACAAAAATGTAACAAAGGTTACGCCGAGCGTTTACTTTGAATCTGAAACACTAGTCAATATCGAAGGCGTCAAGCCGTTAACAAACAGGAAACTACTTCACTTGTACAATTTCAAAATGAAATTCAGCATTGCCAACTCAAACAGTTCTACTTGACCACTTTGTATAAAACAATAAAAAAATTTTAAGTAGACAAAAATAATTAATCGATTAAAATGAAGTTCCACCAACATTCCACCCGACCCAATTGATCTCAATCTAACTCCATCTAACACAAGTCAAAATTAAAAATTTAAGGAAAAATTGAAAGGATAAAGATTCTTAAAAAATCAAAATTAATGAAAACGAAGCTCAATCAATTTTAATGTCAACATAACCCAACCTAGAGCCAAGCCAAATTAAAAAAGACTGAAACCCCGTTAAAGGCCAAATTTAGTCTTTTTTTTTAAAAAAAAAAGAGGTTATGTTCTCCATGCGGCGGCTTCAGGTTGACAATTTGTTTACATTTTTTGCGTCATTTTAGAACTGTCAAATGAAAAATTCAGCCATTTTAGTCACATTGGTCATTTTTTACATGTGAACGCGACCCAACTCCAACACATTCTCGCTAGGCGTGGCTCCCTCTGCACAATTTTGCATTGAACTTTTAGCGTTGCCATAGTTACCATATTTCTGTAACGGCTCGTGCACACGATTTTTGGTAGGCGGCACACATACTAAATTTTACGCCATAAAGGTCATTAAAACAACGGAAAATCATTGCAGAATGTAACATTACATAAAATAAAATTAGGTATTGATAAAACTGCGTTTAATAAAAGATGTGATGGCTTTAAAAAGGAAACATGATTCTTAATACACAACTAAAAAAAAAAAAAAAAAGGAAACAATACTGAGATTATAATTCCTCAAAAAAGCGCTTATTATTATTATTATTATAAACATACATACAGAACGATATTCAGCTGCCTACTGTAAACAACTGAATAATAAGAAATGCCTTACCTACTAAAAAAAAATCTAAGGCAAACAGACAATTATCTAACATAGGTAGTCAACAAAAAAAAAAGCATTTTTAAAACATTTTTAACGATAATAAAAAAACAACCTAACCTGATTCAGAAAGAACATAAAGAGGAATTATGATAAATATCACTGTTTTCAGAAGTTCTTCATACACTCGAGAAAGAAGGAACATTATTAAGAATAGATCCTAAACATAATCAACAAGGCACTTTGCTGCAGCAGCAAAATGTAAAACTTAAAATTAATACTCTGAGGTAACAGCCGGTATAAGCTTCTTAACATCGCTAAGAAACATTTCGAATTTATTTAACTGCGCACCCTCTTTCATTAGGATTTTAACAAACTGGGCAACGTCACTCGCTGCAATTATGTTCATCGTCAACGCAGTGCTCTTTATTAAACCGAATCTGCAAAAATAAGTAAGAAGTGCGAGTGAGTGCTATGTGCTATTTAACAAAAAAAAAAATGTCTAGGCTTACTCGAGGAGCTCCTGTCTGAGTTGGGGATATTTTTTTAAACTGATGTCAAAGAATGATACTGAGTGCTCCTTTCCGATGAACATTTTTCTAATTTGCACCGCTGAAATGGGTTTGCCTAGAAAAATGCAGGTCATTTCTTCCAGGGAAAAGAAGATGTTGTTGTTGTGAGTAATAACGTGCACGGTTAAACTCCCCAACACTGTAATAGGATATTAATTTTCGTTTTTCTGCGTCCAAAATAAATAAATTAATAGAATTTTACCATGCCTTGCAACACATTTTAAATTGTCTTGTCCTCCTTGCGTGGTTTTCTCCGTTGTGTTTTCTATAATGCTTGTATCTCGTGGTTTGTCATCTCCGAGCGAACAATTTTTTTCAGAACCTTCAAGATTTGTTTGACTACCATCAAGTTCAATGCCTGCATTTAAAAATAATTTACGCGTAACTTGTACATGTCTTTGAATACAGTTTACCTTGCTTAATCATAATATCTTTTTCATCTTCATTGTCTGTTACATCTTCCTGCGTTTTATCATCTGCTGCTTTATTCTCTGTCGTCGTAGATTCCTGAGTTTGTATATTCTTACATTTAAGTACCTCCAAAATTTGCAAAATAATCTCCTTCTTTAGGTAATCTGAAATAAATAACACGTTTCAATTAATTAATTAATTAATAATATACAGTGAACTTGATTTTGTTGATGGAATTTCAGCAAACGAACGTCCACACCTCTGTTAATGGAACACGTTTCTGCGTCTTCCTTTTTTGTGAGGTATTCATCGTGTCTCGATTGACTATTCACTGTCGGTTTTCCTGAAGACCTTTCGGCATTTTTCTTGGCCGATTCTTGCTTAGAAACGACCCGATGAGATTCTAGAACATAGAGAAAATTGCAACTGAAATTTAGTTGTAAAACAAAGTCAATGCAAACCTTTTTCCTCAGCTTGTGTCTCTTTGTTAATAGTCCTCGAGATAACCGATTCTAAATCTATATTTTTCAAAAATTGGGAAACATCTACACGGCTTGGATCAAAATCATTTTTAGTTGGTGACTGAAGAGTATTTTCTGATTTTAAATCATTAACATTATTTATTTTTGCATTTGTTTCCTGGTGTAGGTAAGATTCTTGGCGATATTGGGGACAATTTGCGTTTACATTATTTCCATGTTCTTGATGAAATTGAGGAGAATTTGCATTTACATTATTTCCATGGCCTTGACGAAATTGGGGGACAGAATTTGCATATATTGGTGGTCCCAGTAAGTCATTACGTGGAGGTACATTGTTATGAGGAGGTACATGTACATCATTATGTTGAGGCCCTGCGTAACATGCTTGCTGAGGATGGGGATAATACGACGGTTGAGGATGATATCCTGGATAATAAGGGGGGTAATAATTTGGAGGAAGATTCGGGGGAAACCCAGGATTTGGCGGATGGTTCTGCATTTGATAAGAGGTTTGCAACAAGAAAAGGGCCACCTGAGGAGACACATTCGGATAATAGCGACAAACCAAAGCCAGGTCCCTCGGAGAAATCTTCGGCTGCACGTTCTGCAAACTAAATTGCAACTGATGGACCTGATTCACATTCAAAACTTGTTGAACGTAATTGTTTTGGGGTGGATTCTCATAGTTCATCGACTGATTATGTTGTAAAGGCACGGGTCGGACATTATTGAAGCCCGGGGGTGGCGGAATACTCCTTTTAATTTCCGTTACACTCGGATTTGAATAGGTTACACTCGTTTGCACAAGAGGAACAAACGGGGGCTTCTCTGGATTTAGCAAACTTGTTTTCGGCAATTTGTTTACCTCACGGGCCTTCACCGTATCATCGACTGTTTCAATTTCTTTAATTTTGGTATACGAAGAAATTTCATCACGTACAACAACCGCATGATAATCTGAAACAGTCGAATGCATTGCGGCTGTAAATGTTTCAGTTTCTTTAATTTCAGAAACTGTAGACATTTCATCGGCTATTGGACTTTGTTTAGGTGTTAATCTCTTCGTCTCTGCAGGTAAAATTAAGTTGCTTTTCAATGGATTTCTTTGCCTTGGTATTGATTGTTTTATTGCTGCGGATTTCATCTGCGTTTCTACTTTGCCCCCCTTTATATTCGAGAGGGTTTTCTTAGGTGTAACCGGAAAATCTTCATCGCTCAATAAATCTATCCAATCATGTTTCTTCTCGGACACAACGGGTTTAATTGAGGCCTCAATTTTTGCTTGATTTGGTTTAGGCAAATAACCGTCGTCTTCATCAGATTTGTACGATTGATTATAATTTTGTTCTGCAAGGTCGTAATCGAATTTCCAAGAACCGACGGCTCCTTCTTCAGGCTTCGCATTTCCCTCCGTATTTTTAAAATAGTGCGGATAAATTCTCTCAATTCCGATGCCTGCGTTTTCGAAGTAAATCATTTCGGTTGCGTTGGGCACTTTTCCGGTTTCGAGTTCATCGAAAGTCGGAAACAAATGGATGTAGGGCACAATCGGAACGTATTTGCATTTCATAGGGGGTTGTTGCTCCTAAAAATTATGATCAACTCTTAATATGATTGACATATTAAAGTGCATTTACCTCAGACATGAAGCGAGCGTGGTCCTTCTCGAATGCCAGGGCATCGTTTATAAAAAAATCTTCCTCGTCTGATGTGTCGGCCAATAATATCTCAAGTAATTCTTTCTGAAAACATAAGCAAACAATAACAATCTTTATTTCGTAAACTGTTACAATACAGGCGAGAGTAAACTGTATAAATATCAGTGTTAACAAAACGGAGAAGGAAAGCTCGACGATGGTATTTGCAGCTGCTTTTAAGTTATATACCTCTTTATGTATTCTTATAATTTGAGCAACCAGGTCTTTATTTTTGACCAAAAGCAGAAATAACGAGGATATGGAGCGTGACCACTGTTGATGTCGATGGGGTGGATAGATGCCGGTAAGTCTTGAACGAATGGCTTGCGCTGGAAGCACGGCAAATTGCTCATGTAGGTAACACACTCCATCCGCTGACACCAATGATACAGAACCATAATCGATGAAGAAGGCCTGCAAGAAAAACGTACGCTAGCGAAATTACCAAACGCAAAAAAGAGCTTACGCTCTCACCCTCAATAAATTTTTTGAATATAATATTTCAGTATCAACGATTACCGCCCTGTGGTATTCTTTGAGGAAAATTACTGAAATGTACAACCCTACTTTCAGGCCTAGTTTAGGAACTGCGTAAGCCTGAGCATTTGCTTCATAGAAGACCCTGAAATCAAATTCTAATAATTAATCATTTGAGACAGAGATTTAATTTAATTTAATCTAATATCTCTCTCAGTATTATATACAGTACATGTGAGAGCAATAAAAACCTTTATTAAAATTATTATAATTATTATTAAGTTGTACAATTACATTAACAGGAAACGTCAAGAAATAACATACTGCATATTATCCATAAGTTTATTCAACTGTGGCCCGTATCGTTTTAAATTCATCCAAAATTTGGATGGGTCATAGACTTCAGCTATGTTAACATCGATAAAACTCTCGACATTTTCTGAAGGCTCAATCCACTGTCTTTCGATGTATACGCCGAGTTTAACAACCCCTTCTGGAATATTGTCTTGATGTATATGTAATAACAGTTCCTAAAAACCAAGTTCCTGTATAAATTAATACAACTGTACATAATTACCTCGACTCCAGCTGGTAAAGCCGGTTTTGTAGACTCTTGTACGGACGCCCTAATTTTTAAATACTCGCTTATCTTAATGCCCATCAAGTTATCATTCGTTATATGCAGGCTCTTATCGAACAGTTTATAATCACTTTGATCTGGTTGTATGCAGTGAAATGTATTTCCTAAATCCAAACACATTTGCACCAACGACACGTAACCGTACTCCGTGTATTCCAAATTCCTTCCGAATTCTTTCCTAAAACAAACGGCCGTGAAGAGAAAACGGCGGTTAAAAAACACCAAGTGGAATTACTTGTAAAGGTCGGGGACTTTGGCACACCAAATCCCATCTGGATACTTCTTGACCAGCGCTCGCAGATTCTCCTGGACGATCTGAGGAACTCTCGTGTTCAATTCCTCCTCGTCACTGTAGAATACCTCATCGTCGCTTAGAGCAGAAAGACTGTGCCTGTCGCTCGAGATTCTACTGCTAGTTTCGAAATTCAAACTGCTTTTAATAACACTGCCTTGCTTTGCTGAAATAGTATCGAGCGTGGGGCAGGCCTCCACAGTCTCGCTTAACCCCTGTTCGGGTTTATTCCTTGGAGATTTCTTGCTGCTCGATTTTTGTATGTTAAAGTAGGTGGTGGCGTTTTGTCCTGTTGCGTGGTAACCCGTCGGGTTCTTATCGACCTCATCTTTATTAGAGACATCGGAATAAGCCGTGTGGAAAGAGGTATCCGAGTTCGAATTGTTTGCGGTTTCAAAATTCTTAGAATTCTCGAACGTCCTCGTTTTGTAAGTGGGCGCAGCGCAAGTCTCCCTACTTTCCTGCCTACAGTAACCCTCGGATGGTCTATTGAAGTTTTGATGTTCGTAATTGTTATGTTGCCTTGGTCTAGCGGGGTTAACGCAGGAATTTGAATTATGAAAATATCTTAAGTTGTTGTATTGCGGATAATATTGAAGTGGGACTCTGTGATTAGGTCTGAAAAACCTACAAAAAAAAATATAAATACTTTACTTAACTGGTGTCTTCCCTTGAAGTAGGACACCAATGACGAACCCGGCCGGGTTCAAAAACGTAATAAATAACGAAATAAATCAATGGCTGAGACTCAAGATTTTTTATTTTCATAACTATTTCTATCATGGTTCAGTTTTTTTCTATTGTTGTCTTTCTTGTACTCGTTCGCGCTTTCATACATAACGTCATTTTATAGCACCGTGTTTGAAATAATGGTGTAGTTGCCGTAAATTTAGATCAAAACAATTATTAGAAAACATCGCAAACTTTATTACCTATTTTTATTTGCTTTTGGGCATTTCTGCTTAGCTACCAATTCCAAAACATGAGAGGACATTTTACTGACTCCAATTACTTGAGCGTGTTCACCTTCCCCGTGAACCTAAGCAAAGAATGAAACCTTTGCAGGCAGGAATTTTTCGATTCAAGTATTGTTTTACCTCGACAGTATCATGCAGTGAGTGCAAATACGTTTCTAAACTGTGAAAACCTAGCTTACTGTACGGTATGCTGTACCCCACTTGCTCCTGGAAATCTTTGTTTAATTGCTTTATCGTCATCCTGAATTTTGATGAGACCAAGACACCGGATATTGTGGCCTTGGTCTCCTTCGCCAGGAAATCCTGTAACATTGCAATAGATGAGATAAATCAAGTACAAAATATTAAAAACTTACCATGATTGTTTATCTAGACTTTCAGGATGTTTAGGAATAACAAATAACAGTTTGTATCCTTTTGTCCTTGATCCACCAAAACACTATACAAAAAACTAAGCAGCAACCGCTTTGTTTATGTTCAACGCATTTAATACAATCCCTGGCGTTCGGTTGAAACTTTGCATTAAATATAAAAAGCGAGGTTAAGGCGGTTAAAAACAAGAGACAGATTGAAAAAATGTATTCAAAATCAGTCTTGCCAACTTTAATTACATTAAATAGCCACATTCAGATGATCACGCAAGTAGTGCTGCTGATTTAAAATAGCCAATAGCCATTGAACGAACTTGTTTTTGGAGGGCAACTAGAATTCACTGTCATGTTGCGTTGAATGCTGGGGTTCAGGCGCACGAAGCACGAACCGTTGAGTATCAACAAACATCCGCTGATGTGATTATCTGAATGCGGCCAATGCGACACCGCCAACCAGAGTTGCCAAATTGCACGAAATTCCGCCATTTTGCTGTTTTCACATAACGACACTCAACAAAAGTTTACATTCTACCTGAATGAAACCGCAATTATCTACAATGACGATTATCCTAATCAACACCGCTGTAAAGTTAATTGAGCCCTTATTGACCCGGTATGTATAGAATTCTTACGTTGGGCGTGTTCTTTATTTCATTAAAAAGCCTGCTGGATGGCATCAGTTCCAAAGATTATAATCAGTTGCATCAAAATCATTCTTTTATTACTTGGTGGATGGCTCATAGCGTTTGCCGCTGACTGCACCGGTGTGCACTGAGTGTATCTCCTCTCTTTTTATTACATAAAACTGAACCGAGATGGAAATACACACAGTGCGCAATAGTGCAGCCAGTGGATAACGCTATCAGAATCATCAGCAGTCATTCTTTTATTCTAGTTGGTTTTAATCAGATGCCATCTGATGGCATCACAAATCCATCGTTCGTTTCAGATGATGAATCTGTTCGAAAGTTGAAATCTCAAACCTAACCTCGCTTTTTTAAACGTGAGGAAAGTCAAGTGAAAGTTTTATTCGTTTTTTCTGCACTTTTTAAAATTGCTTGCACCTACCGCTTTTGTAAAGGTAAGATATCTATAAATAAGTACGCGTGTAAAGAAGTTAAAAGTCTAAGAAGTGCAGAGCAAACCTAAAATTAATTGGAAATTATACTGGTAGGTGCTTTCTTTCGCTCATAAAATCGTGAACCGAACGTGTTTTTTGATTCAAAAACAGACATTCTTTTCTTTGAAGGTCGTTTTCATAATCAAACTTTAAGGAAGTTGAGCTTTAATTTAAAGTCACTTGAAGAATAGGAAAACAAATGTATTTTTTTAGGTTAAAGTAACTTTAAATTTAAAGTCTTATTATGAAACCTGTTATGAATCTCTCTATTTTTAAAAACTTGTTTGGATTTAATTATGGTTATTTAACTTTAACTAGATAAATTAACCGACTTCTTCAACAAGAAAGTTTGAACGTATTTTTTAACCTGTCAACCAATGGGAGTGCTTGAATGGCAAGGTAGGCGGTTCAAACTTACTTGTTCGCGCCAACGGAAATGACGCTTATGTGATCTAAGGTAAGATTGATGGAAAAAGGAACGCAGTCGCCATTTGAGTTATTGTATTGAGTACACCTTATTGCTAAGTATGACGTTACTTCAAACTTAACTTAAAAATTCTTTAATAAGGGTTACAAAACTCAGTCGGTCTCAATTAGCCTGATTGTGACTGCACTTACTTCCAGTATCGTTTTCTTTTGCTTTTTTGTTCAATTTATATATTTTTTTTCTCTTTGGTTTTAAGGAATTGATGTTTTGCGTTTTATTCACGGTTCATTCGTGTTTTGTTTTGTCCTTTTGTTTCCTGCAGTCTCTCAACTTAAAAAATTTTGCGGTGAAGAATCGCCGTTTTTCATTTATATTATTATATATATATATATTATATTTTTGTCTCTCCACTCCATTCTTCTATTGTTTTTTTCTCTTTTGTTTTTCGCATTCTTCTCCTTTTAATCGAATTCGTTTTCGCTCCTTGTTACAGCTCTCTTTTGTTTTCTACGAGTTTTCTTTTTTATTTTTTATCTGCACAGACTTGTCGATTTTTATTTTTATTGTCCAATTTAGTATCGTTTTACTTCTGTTAATTTTTTTAATTCATTTTATGCTTTCATATTTCTCTTTTATTTTTATCAAATTATTGTTTCTAACACTTTATTGACCCTGACGCTTTTACAGTCTCTTTTTGTAGCAGTTTTTTTTTTTTTAATTTTTCGTCTGGAAATTAATTTGTTTTTTTCTTGTTCGTCTTAGTCATCAATTTTTTTTTGTTTTCTTTAGGTTTTTCGAACTTCGTAATTCATCGTTTTTTATTTGTTTTGTGTCCATAACAGATCTCTTGTTTTATGCACTCTATTTCGTCGTTCGCTCCCTTTTCCGTTTTTTTAAATCTTATTATTGATTTTTCTTATAGTTATCTGCTTTTATTTTCTACGGACTTTTTAATTCGCCCGGAGAGAGCTTGTCGATCTTCTTGCTGTTTCTTCCATTTCTCTTTTGTTTCTGATTTTTCTTTCCAGGTTAATTTGGTTCTTTTGAATTTTTTTTCTCTCTGCTCCTATTTTTAGCAAAAACAAAAAAAAATAATTCACCTTGACAACAGTCAAATTAATTACAGTTGTACGGTTTCATTTTTATTACCACATTCTAATACGTAAATTTTAAGATGGTATTATATTAAGTTGTTTTACCAATGGGCGCATTTAGCGGATGCGTTCCTTACTCAGCAGTTGGTTGTGATTGGCTATTACGTTCATGTGAGCCAATCACAATCGATTGCTGAGTAAGCAACTCAACCGCTGAACGCGCCCATTGTTACGGAATTTTTTTAAAATTTATTCTTGCTAATACCGAGAGATCAAAAGTTATTTTGGTGAAGGGTGGTCGTGAAATGGAAAGCGAGTGCCTATTGACACAGACAGCAAGTAAAACCAAGGCTAATTAATATTTCTTTTATATTTCGGAATTTGGCGCAATTGGGCTATCTATTTCTGTAATACTTTTGGCTATATTTTTCAGGAAAATCTGGCAACAATGGTCGCGCGTGGGTCGCATGCATTCAAGTGAGCAAACGCCCAAGTTGTTTTTAATGTCAATCGAGCCGCTGATTTGTATCGATTTAAACCGATTAAGAAAAAAATTCCCCGATATATTTTTGTTGGTACTTGACGCTGTCACTGTAAATTATGCAATATTTATGCGCATCAGTAAAAGCGGCGAAATTTAAAACGTCACATTGAGATATGATATTTTTTTTTTAATTTTGAGATAGTAACAATTCAGTCGCTTGGTCATCTGAACGCGACCAATAGCTCTTACAGATATCTGCATTACCGACTTTTGAAACGATGAGGGAAAATGTCTATGAAATTAACTAGGTAACCGCAATAAGAGAGAAAAGATTTGAATTTTTTTCTTTTTGTTAAACCCTTGTGTTAAAGTTTAAAGTAAAGACGCTTGGTCACCTAAACGCGACCAAAAGGTCTTAGCTCTTACAGATTTCTGGAACGATGTAAAAAAGTGAAACTGTGAAACTGTACTTAATTAACAGCAACGAGAAAAGAAGACGATTTAATTAATTCTTTGTTAAAGTAAAAAAGAAAAAATATTGATGAGTTTACATATTTTTTACATAATAATCGTTATACTTTCTATGAACAGCATAACCGGTCGCATAACATAGCATATTAGCGTAAGTTCACGCACCTTGTCAAAAGAGGGAGCTCCTGAATGTCTATTTATTTTCTTTTAAATGTGTTTCAGATATGTAATTACTATTAACATTAAGAAATATTAATAATCATAAAAACAAACAATTTCCGTAATCCATAGGTAAATTAAAATTGATATTATACAGGGCGCTTCGAAACCACAAACACATCGCTGTCTTCAATAACATTACAGACAATTTAGAACAACGCTTACTCATTTTATGGCATTGAAAACTTAATTAAGCTGCAACTTCACACATATCAGTCATTTTTGTTCGTATTGTATATTCGTGAGTTTGCTGTCGGATGTAAGTTTGAAGGGGTGAAAGTAATTCTAATACTTTTTTGTCTGTCCTGTTTAGTAATTTCGCCTTCTACCCTTCTCTTTCTAACCTTTCTGTATGTTTTTTTTTTTTTCTGAACGATTCTCTATTTATTTGTTTTTCTTTTTGCTTTCAGTTCTTTTTGCTTTCAATTTGTTCTCTTCTCACTCACCTGACTTATAAATTATATAAATCATATTATAGAGGACATATTATTCCATTTCATTTTTTATTTGTTTACAGTGTGATCAAAAATAATTGTAACCTTGCATCCGAAATATTTCCACAATGTTGATATTATCAATCTTTCACTTCGCAATAGCTATTTCGTTT
Organism: Prosopocoilus inquinatus; assembly: GCA_036172665.1. Lineage (NCBI taxonomy): Eukaryota > Metazoa > Arthropoda > Insecta > Coleoptera > Lucanidae > Prosopocoilus > Prosopocoilus inquinatus. The sequence goes on along the minus strand of CM069871.1, from coordinate 5,226,339 downwards.
GCTATCTATAAGGAGGTTAATAATAATTTGTGCGGACAATAAAAAATGATTGTAGAGCGGCACATTCAATCATTGTTGATCACATTGTAGAAGTTATTATCAAAAGTATCTTAATTTCATGTTTTCACTTTTCACTGTTCCTAAATGCATGGTTTTCATTAAATTACATTTGATGTTTGATTTATTTTATTTTATTTTATTTATTTTTTCCAACTGATCAAGTGGAAAGCTTCTTTCAGATCAGCGTATAAGCGCATTTTCCACTTTCCTCCTTGCACTTTCGTTTATTTGTCTTAAAATGAATATTGCATCTAGCACTTCGATTCGATGTTAGCAATTTCTTGATGCGCTTCCTATTTTATGAATTCCGTTAATGCAAACAAAATAGAAAAAAAAACAAAAATAAAACGTAATTGCTAAAATAGGGTCGTAGCGCAAACTAATTTATGCAATTTCAGCAGGTGCATAAACATAATGTAATTATTACCAAATTAATTTGCTCGCTGGAAATAGAAATAAACACCGAGTTAAATAAATTCGGATTTCGGGGGGAAATGTGTAAATAATTGAAAACCGCCTGCAACTATAATACGAATGTAAATTTATTTATCAAAACTCCAAACGCCGCCACTGCTTCAAAATAAATTATTGTAGGTACTTATTGCGAAAGTGCCGCTTCATTATCATCAAAACTCAAACAACTGAAGTTAAAATAACTGCGCGGCATTACGATCGTTCCGTGATCATTAAATCGAAAAGAAAGAAAATTTGGGAAGTCGTTAAGAGAAAATAATCGTTATTACATAGGCTTCGGTAATAAGAAAATCTTTAAAGGGGGTATTCCACACGTCCGCGTATGTTCGTGAGCGTACGTGATTATCGAGAGAACTGTCAAAAAAAAATTTAGGTTATGCGAAGGGGCTATTTACTTGAATGTCTTTTAAGAAAGAAGGTATTACTTTCAAACTGTCTTCTATAGGAGTGTTGGGCCACTTCCACCAACAAATATGAGACTTAGTTTCAAGATAAATTCAAGTATAAGTCAGGTCTTGCCCACACGTCAACATTCTTTAAGGTTAATCAATTTTTGATATGGAAGAAATCGATTATGCAAGCGAATCCATACGATTTTTTTTCGAAAGCTAACTCGAAATGTTTTCTTTTGTTTATGTTGAAGGCTCCTTAAGTACAAGGAGAGGCACTTTGCTTATTAAACGATGGGGGATTTTGTAAGCGTTCGTGACCTGTCAATTTATTTATTTATTATTTTGATGCCAATAATTGTTATTAAATGTGAGTTTTATAACATAATCAATCTTCATGCCCGATTTCTCCACCTCCTGATAAATTTATCTGCCAGGTGCTGTCGTTGGAAACCATTGTATCGATAATAGTTTCCGAGGACACTATCTGACAGATAAATTTATGCGTAGGTGAAGAAATCGGGCCTCTGTAGCGTTCGTATCTTTTGCTTACATTAAACAAGCGAATGGTTTTCTTATTTTTTTCCTAACACTACTTTCACTTTCGGACATACGTGTTCACGAACATGCACGTCCACGTGGTGGCTCCTTAATAGTCTAAATTCAATCTGAAATTTTCTTATCTTTCGGAATTTCCGACGATTACGTCTCCATCGATTACAGTTATCATTGCTTTATGCGACTTATTTAAGCTTAAGCCCTTATAATTAATTCTTTTCCCCGTTTTACTGAAGTATCAAAACTTTAACTCTTTAATATTTTCATCTGCGCTAATTAAATTAATGTTTCTGGAAATTACGGAAGGAAAATGATCTTCGGTTTTTCGCATTACGAACTTAATTATTCTAGCTTTGCCACTCTTTAATTGGATAATATAATAATAATCGTTTAGATTAGATTTTCAAAGGTCGTCTTTAGTTATTTTTTGATATTATTCGATGCGCAACGTTCTATTTTGCCGACGGCAATTTTAAGTTTCAATCGAACTGTTTTACTTTTTTTTTTTGTTTCAATTACTTTAAACTGTTTCGAACAGAAATTGACTTCTGTAGTTTTTAAATTAAAGCTCCCTGTAAAGTCATACTTACCTCCGAGCCTTGCATGTAAATCGCATCTCCATTTAAAATAAGCAACGATTGAATTTCTCTTTGCTTTGGAGGAAGTTTTACACCGAAAGGCTTACTACCAACCAACTTATTCATATTCCTTTTGGAAACATTAACGTTTTTTTTTCCCGCAAGTTTATCTCGCACTTTGCGAATTTTATGGGTCTCCGCAGTATTTTCGCAATTTTGGCCTCGTCCTCTGCAGAGGGTTTTATTTGTGTGTGTTTCGATAAGATTGTTTAAAAAGGGCTTTTGTCAAATATTCAGGCGTGGAACGCGCCGGAGATTTTCATTTATATGGTCCGAAAGTGTACGGAAAGTGTAAACGAAAAATGAATGGTGTGTTAGCTTTACGAAAATGCAAAAGAAAAAATTGAGCGCAAAATACTAAAGGCGAGTGTAAAAAAGAAAATAGTAATATTTTGAGAAGGAAGATCGCAATCAGCATTTTACGTACAATTTTATGTAAACGAAGTATAGTGATGCTTTTTAGTAATGTCTCTCCTGCAGATCGTAATTGTAAATTGCACCCTACACTATAATAGGTAGACGGACAAGCAAAAGAGCAAGCAGGTCAACAAATACAATATATAAACATGAAATGAATTAGTTCAAAACGAATTTGTTTACAAAGTTTTTTTAATCTCGAACCGGACAGAAATATGAAGGGAAAACACTCAACGTTTCGCTGTAGATTTATAGCTTCGTCAAGAACAAACTTCGAATTTGTTTACCTTTTAGTTTTCGATTTAAAATTTTTTTAGGGAGGAGTTACTTTCTTATACTCATAACTGTACATACATCTAGCAAAGTATTTAATTTATTTAAATTTTGGTTCAAAGCTTCAGTAAAATAAAAAATATAAAAATATTTAGTCAAGTTAAATATCTGAAGTATACTCACATGTTTTTAATTTTTTTAAAGCTCCTGAGCTTTAATAGCTTTGCAGTTTTAATCGAGTTACCGATTGTGTGTGGGATCAAATAAAAAACCGAATTCTATTTCCTTCAAAAACTTCATCAAAAAAAAATGTATCGCGGATTTCTGGCACATGCGTAACTGAGTTCCCCTAGGAACGTTGTGTTCCCTCCTCGTGGTCGGGATTTTATTTAGTTGATACGCGAAAGTTAACAGGGCGAAGTGATTTCGCTTTCACAGAAAGTTCTGCGCGCTTCGCAGACGACGAAGAGGAGGAGGAAATCGTTTTGTGGTAAGGAAAGAATTTTAATAAAAAAAAAAGAAAAGTTTCGGGTGATGATCGTTTTCAATCACGTGACGCTCGTTTGAATGCTCGCCCGAACAATCAGGCGAACTTTAATGAGGTTTTAAATGCGCGTTTATTTAATTAGCAATACGTAATTAATTAAGAATTAAAAAAAAATGAGCTTGGCTTTTCAAGTTAAATCGTAAACTGCAATATGGACGAAAATTGTTCCTGGAACTTAGCAAGCATAATTGAAATATAGTTACAGTGTAACAACCATTTCTTTTTTGTAAAATTAATTAATTAAAAATTTATTTATGTAATTGCTGACGTATGATTATAATTAAAAGTAATGAGAGGGCAATCAATTTCTTAGACTTAAAGTCTGTCTGTTAAATTTGTGGCGGAAAGTATTTAAAATAATTAAACAAAATAACAATCTGGGTTGCGACATCGCGCGGCCAGATTTTTGATTAAACTCTTAGTCAGATTGCAGTGGAGTTCTCCTTGCTGAGGGGGACCCAAACAGAGCAGGAATAGCTGCCCAGGGGCCCCACGGAAAATTCATCGACATCGACTTGTAACTAATTTTCTACATTTCTTAAACCAATTTTTTTTTGACATTTCACTCTATCTTGAAAAACCTGTCAACTAATAAAGAGGGTCCTAGGAATTTTCAAAAATCAAGTGCATGCATGTATGTAAATAATTTGTGTTTGGTAACAAAATTAAACTGAACGTTAAAAATTAAAAAAAAGAACAGAATTACTGTTTTCATTACAAAGAAAATCAACAACAAGAAGTGTTTGATTTTATTGCCTAAATAAATAATAGCTAGTGGAATTAATTTGAAGTACATCGCATGATAAAAACTTATTATGTATCTACAATAAATTATTTTAACAACAAAATGTTCTGATCTTTATCATTCAATTACAGCTTAAGATGCGACATCGCGCGGCCGAAGGTTTGACCTTCCTACTGTGTGAATTAATCAATTAATTTTGTTAAATCTCATTAAATGATTTTAAACGACCTCTCCTTTGCCTATAATTATCTTAATTATTGTAAAGCTGACGAAGTTAATTAAAAAAAGCCCGAAACTTTTGTATTAAATATAAATTAAAAAAGAAAGAAACTGAATTAAGATTTAATATTAAATTTAATTCACCTTACTCCGAACGTACAGAGCAGCACAACTGAACTGTTTATTGCAGTGGTCAACAAAATTTAACCCTTAAATAATAAAATAAAAATTAAAGAAGTCAATAAAAAAATATAAAATGTAACAAAAATTCTTTCTGAGCAATCTCAAAAAAAAAAAAAAATTACGTCTCGATGGCCCCTTAAAACAAAAAGCCATTAAAAAGATTTTTATTAAACATTTTTGTCTTCGAAAAGGTGCTTAATTAGTTAACATTATTCGCCCCATTTTTCCATTAATTTATTTTTGTCAGCCTTGTTTTAATCAATTTGCAAACTTGTAAAAAATATTTAAATAATAAAATACGTTTATTAAACGGTATGATATTTCACTAGTGGAACATAATTAAACGAAAAAACGAAAGAAAAAAATACGTTTATGAAATACGAAATAAAATGTACATTTAGTTTTTAATAAACGTGATTTTTAAAAAAGATTGTTTTCCGTTTAACGTAGTATAATCGATTTCGAAACCTTTTTACCTGTGCATTGTATATTGATTTTTTTGGGGGGGGGGGGGCTGATGCAATAAGTTCTTGAAGCAATTGAGTTACACCCTGTGTAATGAATAAAATCACGGGTGAATCGGTGGGGCAAGGAATTGTTTTTATTAGGGTGCCAAATATTTATAAATTAATAATATTTAAAAAAAAAACAATATTTTTGAATTGGTTCCGCATTTCAATACTAAAATATGTTTAATATAATTGACAGACGATCCAATTGGATCAGTTTTAAAACCACTTTAGTCTGTTTGTATAAAATGAATCTTTATAATCTTTGAGCCAATGCTCAACCCGTTCCCTAAGGTTAACCAAGCAATTGAGTTGCACCCTGTATAAGAAATATTTCACATTTCACATAATAAATAAAAATAAATATAATATATATTATAATAATAAATAAAATCTTGAATGGACTGATGGATCAAGGAGTTGTTTTTATTAGGGTACGAAGCATTTAACGTCAATATTAAAAAAATAATGGAGTAATATTTTTGAAATGAAAAAAAAATTTGCTTACAATTTCGGTAACCTATGGGTATGAGCGCATTTTGGAATTTTTCGACAATGACTTGTCATAAAATGGCGGCTGAAATTGTTATTATTACTGAGGGTTGGCTGTAAAAAATATAATTTATTTCTTTGCTTCAGTTTAAAACAACTAAAATGAATTTTATACAGTTATAATTTGTTTTTCACTTTTAAAAGTCTGATGTACAGGGTGATTCTTAATAAGCCCGACCTTAAGAGAATCAATATCGGATTACGAGAAAAATATAAAAGTATTCGAGTTACAAATTGCATAAAAATTGCAGATGCTCAAAACTCTGATACTTCCACTTGCTGTTACGTAGAATGAAAATTAATGCATACTGCAGACGTGACTAGTAAAATTTTATTCTTTTACGGTTGCGATTACATCTCTATTTACAACAAGGATTGGTATATTTTAGTTTTACATTACATACACGTAAATGAAAACCAGAAAAACTTAACTTCAATGTAAGTATGAACACGTTTAATTAAATTTGTATAATAATAATAGTAAAAAAAAATGTACATAATTTCGTCAGTAATAAATCAGTTAACGTGTTCGTCCTCTTCACCATGAATGACGACCAACTTCATAGAGTATTATTGATTTCATCTTATCTTATTTCAGGATATTAGAAGTTTCAAGCCTTCCACAACTCCTGAACTTTTCTCACACCACCCACAGAACTTCAAGTACTTTTCATTTTTGTACTTGAGACAAATGTACTGATACTCTAGAGGCATTTTTATACCCCACTGATATACCGGGTGATCATTTTCAGTTCGGAACACAGGAGGTTAGTATGATTACCCTTGATAATGATTTTTTTTGTTGAGTTTAATAAGATTTTTAATTAAAAAGTATCCTTGTCAGGGGGTAGTCGTGCTAACCTCCTATGTTCCGGATTGAAAATGATCGCCCGATATATTTTTCAATATGATTAAACGATTTTGTAGTGAAATCAATGAATAAACAACCAACCATTTAAACTTAGCCATGTTTAAGAAGCAGTAGAAATATTCGTGTGGAATAATTTGCAGGATTACATGTGGGATGTGAAATACACAATAATAATTTTCACGTTCCAGAATTTGCAGATGAGCGAATTTAAACACACAGTTTGAAATTGATAACCATCGTAATTAACAACCCCATAAAGCTGGATGTGTATCGTCATAGTTTAGTAAACTTCAGGGCATAAGCAATGTGGGTTCTGTTGATAATAACAAGCATTTTACTCAACACATCAGCATCACAAATTTTTAAATAAAATAATTTACTCTAATGCGTAGAATTAAAAAAATAAAATAAAATAAAATTACTCGAGGAAATCTGTCTCAGGAAAAGTTATTTCTTTGAAAATCTTATTTTGAATTTCGTCTTGCGAAGGCAGAATAGGAAATGATGTAAAACTTCCTGCATTTATTTCTCCGCACTGACATGCTAAATCCATTGCCGAACGAACGAAAATATGATGCCTTCAAAGTATTTAGGATTTTAAAGCAGGACGAAATCGTATATGCAAGAGTTTTAAGAAGTTAAGTTGTCTTGAACTATTATAATTTTAAATTACTAAAGTACTTTCCTGTTCGTTGAGATTTATGTCAAAGGAATTTATGATTACTATTTGTCGGACAGCTTTTAAAATCAGTGTGAATGTCGGCGTTTCGTTTTACATCGACAATGTCTTTTTATTGACTGATTATAAAAAAGCACGAGCACATGTAACAACGTTGTTTAAATCGAATTATTTGAATAAAGTAAAATAATTTTCATTTGCATATTTGTTTCTTATTTTTTTTTTTTAGTTTTGTATCTATAGTTTTACATGCGAAGATTAATTTTTGGATTTGTTCAATTTTATAAGAAATTTTGACTGTACTTGCTTAAGTACTGGACCAGACCGAAACTTTGTGTGGACAAGAAATAATTAGACATTTTAACACCCAGTGCTAAAATACAAAGATTTATTTATTGGAAATAATTCCAAGAAAAAAAAAAGAAATATTCAAAGATAATAAAACTCCAAGGGGAAGTAAAATGGGTACTTAAAACGAAATATTTTTCTGTCCTTATTTTACTTATTTATTTTTATTTTGCGTTTTTTTTTATTTATTTTACTTATAACACAGATACATTTTTTACTTATTTTAGTAACCACAATTTGTTTAGGTATATTTGAAATTAATTTTATTTAATTTTCAAATATGAACAGACACTTTTAATTAATTTCATATTTTTTTTATATTTAATTTAAAAATATAAAAAGATAACCGGGGGGTGGGGAGGGGTTCCGTTGACGTATGTACATGTAATTTTGATTGACATAATTTTACATTCAATTTAAGTTTAAAAAATAGTTGAATTTCTTAAAGTAATTTTCATTCATCTCCGTATTTTTTTTAATATTTTTTAATTAATTTAGCGTCCGATTTTAATTTTAATTTGAATGTTTTATTGATTGAGTGCGTATTTCGACTGCAATCTAATCAGTTTCAATTCCGTAATCATTGAATCAGGACAGTTTCAGTACAATTAACGTCCTTATTAAAAATATTGATCATTGATAGATAAATGACGTCTTTTTTTTAATAATTTGAAAAAAAATATTAAAAGTAGAAATTATTCCTTTGAATGGTTTTTTCTTAAACGCAATTTCTGTTTTTGTACATTTTTTACTAGCTCTGTACATTTTGTTTTATTTATTATTAATTCTATGAAGCATTATTGCAAATGCATTTTCTTATCACTTAATTATGCGATAGTTTTAATTGTTTCAGAAATGATTCTTATTATCAGGGAAAAGAATTCGGGCCGCTTGTTTCACGAACAGTACGAAAATTTAGTACTCGCACTTTATTAACCCCGCCCACAATAATCTTTGCGAAATGAGGATGCTCGCATTGCACTCCTTCCCCTCCCACTCAATAATTCGATGTATCGAAACATTCTGAGTAAAAGGCGGCCTGAATTCTCTTCCCTGCTTATCATTCTCAAACGCAGTTTCTGCTTTTAGCCAATTTTTTTTCACTAACTCTCCTCTTTTTAAACAAAATTGTAATCTAACATTGAATGGAATTCCTGTTTTATTTTTATTCATCAATCTACAGGGTGATCTACATATCTGCATCACTTTAATAAATTTATGCTACGAATAAAATGATTTTACTTGTATGTATTTAAATTCTCATTTTCATTTTTATTTTTTTCCCAAAGTATTCCAAAGTATAAAAATCTGAAATTATTTCTAGGTGTTATATTAAAATACAGTTTCTACTCTTTAGTTTAATAATATGTAATTGCTATTTTTAACTTCACAAATGTTAACCTCTTAAAAATGTCATTGTCATCTGATATCAATTAACTTGGATTTCCCGAGCATTACTTGGATAGCTATTTCGGCCCTGTTTGAGGCCTCCTCAGCGATGACGCGACATAGTTTTAAATATTTTGGAACGGTATTTCTACAGGTTGGTCTTAAAAGTAAATACTTTGAAGATTTATTGGATTCAACAGAATAAAGAATACACTTAATTATTAACCAAAATAAAACAAAATAAAAAGTACTGCAAAAAAATATTTTAACAAAATTCGGAACAAGAAATAATGAATAATAAAATTGAATGAGATGTCTGTGCTTCACTATTGTGTATGTATAGGTGTCCACGTTTCGGGTTACTATGATACGATTATTTACTTATTTACTTATCTTGACGTTTCACTGAACTGATTCGGTTCGCTTTATCGAAACTGAATAACGATAAACATAAACAATTTATATCACATCTGTTTATCTTTAAAGAGATAAAACCATAAGAGTTCCTTGTTTAAAGTTTGCTGCCTCACCACTGGCCGCAGTCACCATTTCAAAAAAAAAAGCTCAAAAAGTTTTCTAATTACTTTTACATTTTTTCATAATTAATTTAAAAGCAGCATCGTATGTGCAGTTTATTTTTTCCTCATTTTATTATACGTACGCTCTTTTCCTTTGCACAAATCACGTGCATATAATCCCCATTTCCCGTGCCAGGCTATTTAACCAACACTAAAAGCTTCAGCTCTTTCCTCCCCTGCTGTTATTATCATCATGCCCCCGAAGCAATTTCTCGTATTATTTCGAGCACGTTTAATTAATTTTTCGTTTAAAATCGAGTCTTACCAGCGGCGACTCTTTTTATTTTAGTTAAGTAGACGAAGCTGCAATTTCTAATATTTTGTTGGGAACATTGTGGCAGCTTTCGTAAAAGCAACTTCATTTACAACGAGCTTTTTTCCAGGAAAGCACTATTGATTGAACGGCCTCATTGTTTACTGTTGACAATCTACTGATTTTAATGATTATACGCACATGTTTACATTTAGCTGGATGCACGAGCACTTTGTAAATACGATGATATTATTTGATTTAGTTTCAGGCCGGTGTAGTAAAGCGCTATTTCATTGTGCAACAATGGAGCTGAAAGCTGTACGTAATTCGGTGTTTTATTTTTGTTTGGGTAGAGTTTTATGTGGACGCGTTTCGTCCTTAATTAAAATCAAGCTGCCGTTTTAATATTAACTTTCACAGGTTTCTGGACAGAATTTCTATTTTGAATGGGCCCATAACTAGCTTATTACCATTCAAAATTACTTTGATTTTTCATTCTATTCATGAATTATTATCTACGGCTTTCAAAGAAAGTAGTTTAGCTTATTTATTATATCATATATTCGTAGTCTTTTATGTCATTTCCCTCCAACGCAAGTGATACTAACATTTTGCTCTTTTGCATCGCGGAGTTCTTCAAGGCACTATCCTTGAACCAGCTTAGTTTATTTTCTTTTAATATCTACAATACCATGTGCACATTTCTTTCTGAGGTAATGATTCAATAATATAACTAAATACCAAACAATTATATAAAATGTAAATATATGTAAATTTAAACTTGAAGGTGTAAACTACATAAGGTAGGTGGGTATGGATGAATATAGTAAAAACGAGGCAGTCGACGAGCTAAAAATAATTTCTCCTCGCAGTTTTTTCTAGCTGAACAAAAAGTCGTCCGTCGCCAGACATGAAAACAAACATTATTAAATTGAAGTTATACTCATATAATATTAAAGCAAGCGCGAAGTTGTGTTAATAAGGGGGGAGGCGGACCTCAAAGGGGAAAGTTTATTAGCTTGCCATTTAAGAAAGCACTAAGTGGTTTTAATGGGCATCTTAAATCCTCTTAATTCTTTAGGTTAGGTACAGATTTATTTCGGACCAGATTTTTATAACCCAATCGATAAACCGATGTCTCGCCCGGTGTCTTTAATAAAGATTTCCCGCGGACTATTTTCGGAAACGATTCGTTTGACGCACTCTTTTATACCCTGACAATTGACGAGCTTACCCTATCGACCTTGGCTATTTCCACGCACGTCGATACTTTTCCCTTCGAATCTGGATGTGAATGATTGCATTCGAATGGCATGGCGTATCTTTGGGACTAGATTTCGTGTTATCAGTATCAAAGGGCTATTCCACGTCTTATTTTCTTCAGGAAAGTTCGGACACCACCCCAACTACAAACAGAAACAAACCGAGAACCCACCGAAGCCAATTTCGTAGATCAAGCTTCAAGGGGCATCGCATTTTAATAACGGCCTGGCATGAATTGAATCACTAATCCATGTTATAATTTCGAATTCTTTGCGGCGATCGCCTTAAAATTTCAGGGAATAAATTACCCTGTAATATCCTTTTCGTGTTTCGGGAGGCCCATGCCTTTTATTAAACCCCCATGTATAAGTGACATTTGATGCGAGGTCGGGGGTTGCTTTTAAATTAGTCAGATTATGAATTCCATGGAGTTTGGGTGTTCACCTGCTGTTGCTCCAAAAAAAAATAATAATAATAATCGAGACTGAGTGGGTCGACTACTTACGCCTAAGGGTAGCGGCAACCAATTATTAAAGAATGGAAATTCAATGTTAAAGTATTTCGTTTTTCTTTTGCATCATCATCAAAGGAAACACAATCGAGAGAATGTTTACTGCGGCGTACGATTTTAGTAACATCAGCTTACAAACGTAAATCTCCCTTATTTTAAAGCCCGAGCTTCGATAAACGCTTGACAAGGGCACAATTGGATTATAGCTCTTATTACAACGCTGTGAAGTAATTAATAATCCCCCAATCTCAAGCCTAAGCTCAGCCATACAGCCATCGAATCTACGTTTAACTATGTTTAATGTGGTCGCGCTGGAGAAATGAGGAATTGGACTTGAGATCATTAGAGTGTTTGCTATTCCTAAACGTAGCTGCTCTAATCGTTTAGATCTGCGCCTGTATACAACGTCCTCTAAACTAAATACGGTTCATCTGACCTTTAATGCTGATTATTTTCATTTTCCTAACGACTTACTTCCAACTATCAACAAAAAGTATTTAACACGCGAAAATCAAATACCTAATTATTGGTGGATGCGCTCGGTTATAATTTAACAATTTTTAGTGAGAATTAAATCAGAATTTCTGCTAAACTTCGAATTATGTCTCATAAAATCTTATTTAACAGTTAAGGTGAGATACAGCGTGCTTTACAACGGCTACAAATTACTTGAGTATCAAGCAACATCTGACGTTCCTCAGGGGACGAACCCTTGTTGTTTATACTATTTATTAATGGTTTGTGAATATCTCTTGAATGTTGAGTGCTTGCGTTAGCAGATGATTTAAAAATTTATTCGTCTTCGATTCGTTTTCTAAAACTAGACACGTATGGTAAAATCACGCCTGGTGAAGCTAAATTTATTATTATTAAAACCGCTATCCAAAAATCGAGCGGGGATTTTTTTTAATATATTTTTTTAATTTGGATCGTTTTTACCTTGTCTGATTGCACCCGAAGCGCAGTTTCTGAACGCAACTATGCTCGTTTGCGTGACGTCACATGGTAGTTAGTGGCGCGTCAGTCGAGTTTCGAATCCGTCGAAATAATTCTTTCTTTAAATCGCGTTCAAACTGATCATTTAGCTTCCGGCTTATTTACAATTTATCCGTTCAGTCCAAAGGGGTGAGTAGTTGGGGGTGGTGCATTAAAACTGAAAATGCCTCGGGCGTTGTTCGTTTAAAATACGAGTGAGTGTTTGTTGGTTAGCTTGGCGGCGACATCGCGCAAACTTTTTGGCTTTCGGTGCTTGCAAAAGATTTTAGGAATACAATCGGGCGGTTATAAGTAAGGTAAGTGTTATTTTTAACGTTTTAAATATTCCACAACGCGAGAAATATTACGATTATAAGATTTGCCTGCTCTCTTTTATCGTTGATTATGGCGGCATAATGGCGGGAACGGGAAAGTGTCGCCCGCATAAAACAAATTATTTCTTTTTTAACTGCGTAACCCATATCAAGGCGCTTATTATACTAAAAAAAAATCTATTTAGCCCGGGTTTGATTTATTTTAAATGTAGTCTTGATAATCCATTGATAATAATTAATTCAAGGCAAATTATTCGTTTGTCGTGTGACGTCACAAGCCACGCAAGCGCATGCGTCAGTGCATTGCCCCGGTCCGAGACGCCTCGGTCGTTGTTTGAATTTACCGAAATAATTCCTGGAAATTGCTTAGAAAACTTAACGTGTGTGCGTGTTCACGGTTTAATTGCTTAATTCCTGCGGGCGTTAATCTTCTTGAACCTAAAATGCCGTGAACTTTGTTTATTGTGACTTAAAATTCAAGCGAGTGCTTTGTGGTTAAACATGGCGGCGGCCGCCATTATGCAAAATCTTTGATAGCGAATAGCGATTTTCAAGTGTACGCGACAAATTTGAGTGCAAATGAATAATTGTAAGATGGGTAAGTCTTATTTTTAATTTCTCAAATATTTCGCAGCACGGGAAAAACTCGTTCAGTTTGGCTTGTCCATCAACTTTAAACGCGGCGGCGCAGAGTGCGGCGCTGTACATTTAGGCGGGAAATGCGTATGTTGCATGTTCTTCTGCTGTTCAGAAATTTATTTTACGCAAAATTGTAACTGTGTGGTAATTTTAATCAAAATTTGGTTTCTTTTAACTGTAATCAATTTTGGGTTAATCTCGCGGTCATCGATAGCAGTGCTGGCAACATTTGTTATGTGACGTCATAAACCATGCATACGTCTTTTGCAGTGCGGTTCGTCTCTTTTTGATTTCCCCTAAAATAATAAATTTTGAAAAGTTGCTTCAGACTATTAAACGTACCAGATTGTTATCACCCTGTGGGGCCTATTCTGTATCAAAAGCGTTAAATTTAAAGGGCTGTTAAATTTTGTTGCTACGGTAACAACCAATCATGGAACTGTATTTTAAATTTTAAAGCACCTCTAAATTTTAACAGCCCGTTAACGAGTTACAGAATACGCCTCCGAGAGTCTTTAATTCCAGAAATAAAGCGATTTTTGCAACTCTTTACTAAAAATTAAGGTTTTTTTAATTAAATTCTTCAACTACTTACCTAACTATACTCTATTTTTTATGATAGATGGCAAATCCGAAGCTATAAAAGAGTCAAGTCATTAATTTGTGTTCTTTTTCTTATTTTATTAAAATAGCAACTAGTTAGTAACGTTTGGGTCAACTTTGAAATTTTTTGTGGTCCGTAATAAATTATACCAATCTGTAAAATTAGCATATCAGTAGAAAATAGAGTAAAGATCTTTACCTTCTAAGAAAGGAGTTTTTTGTGCTTTATTTTAAATCTCTGCGAATGTTTGCAATGGCGCACACATGCCTCGAACAAAACAAACTGATCCACCACATTGATATTTACATATGATTTGATTATGGTTACATATGGTTTACATAGTCTTTTCAAGAACATGACGCCCCTAGGACTTAATAAACGAGGCTGTCATGAAGCGCTCTGGAAAAAAACTAAAATTATAAGAAACTTATGCTTTCATGCCAACATAACCTCAAAAAAAAATTATTCTTGCATCCGTGATGATATAAATCGATTTTTTTTTAATATTCAGTCAAAATAACTACTGACGAAGTTATTTTGAAGTTGAATCAAATCTGAAGGTTTCTTTTTATTAAATATACCTTCAATTTGACGTAAGAGGAGTTACATCCGAACGTAATAGATAGTGCTCGAGGGGAAAGGAAAAGCGTATTATATCATCAGAACCTTGGGAGATCGACACCTCTCATGAAAAATACAGCGTAATATCGACTTTAAATTCTTCCGGACAGCTCCAAAGTCTGAAAAGAAAGTAGGTAGTGTGTATTGATTTTGAAATTTTGAGGTTATAATAAATAGTATATGTAATTATTGGAAGTTGACACAACGCGACATTTCCCATAATTTCGAACGAGACACCTTGTTTTGTCCGCAAATATATGTTTCCTACTTTAGCAAGGGAAAGACGTTATAGTTTCGCGCGCATGTTCGCGAACATGTACGAACGTGTGGATGCTCCCTTAAAACAAAGTCAATTAAAAATTTGGGCTTCATGAGAAACGGGGTGGAATTTAAGACGAACAATTAAATTTCCACGCACCTGCCGGCAGGCCGCGCTTTTCAATAATAATCAGATAGTTAATTAAATTTACAATCTAATTAAATTACGGCGGAGAATTAATGAAACAAAGGCGGACATTAAAGCTTCGCAACTTTAATAGCACGGACACGGAATAAGAAAGAGTTAGAATTTTATTTACAAATTATCTCTCCTCTAACTCCGGACATTCTTGACTTTGTTTTGGATGCTGTAAAGTCTGCAGCAATTTGCAAGTAAGCAAGCAAGCAAGCAGAGATGTTTGTTGTTTAAATAAAAGAGTCTCTTGCAATGAGTGAAGTAATTAAAATACTGTAGTACTAGATATTTTTAGTTTTCTTGTTAATCAGAATGAATCAGAAAAATGATTTGACGTGTGGGAAAGTGGAATTTCAGTTTTATTTTTTGGCATAATCGATGGACGATGTGCTTTATCATCGAATGGGGAAACGGAGGATTCGAAACGTGATCGGACATAAACGGGGATAGCACGAAAACTAAATACGTTTTCACGTAAAAGGTACAAGATGAAATTCAATATCGTCCGATGAATTTCGCGTTTGGTTGCTAAGTACAAATCAAACTTACACATTCTTTTTTGTATGTGAACAAAGTCGTTACGTAATTGGTGTGTGTGACTGATTGCAAAGTTTGGTGTTTTTATCACGTGGAAGAAACAAGCAGATGAAAATTCATGTCGTTCTTTCATCATAGGTCCTCCGGATGAGAAATCGCAGTTTAAAAACGAGGTCAGTCCAAATAGCCAAGCAATTTATGAGTAGCTTTCGTAGATGTCTTTGTTGTTGCTACTGCCCCTTATTGCTACGGGTGGATGAAAATGCGGTGAAATTTTCACTTGAATTTCAAATCGACGAAAGAAATCAATAAGCATAATTTAACGTTTCGCTTCGAATTGATTCAATTTCTTCTAGTTTGTTTTCTGAACGTTCTGTGAAAACGCCTCTAATTTCAGGAACAGAAAAACGAATGTCGCAAAACTTCATTTTTACGCCAGATATAAAGTAGTTCCGTTTTTAATTGCGTGGTTTTAATGATACATTGTGCTTAAAAGTATGATGATCGTTTGACATTTTATTTTATTGGTGGCAACAGCGGCTGTATTTTACCTAAATTTAATGGCAAATGGCATTTCTCTTTTATAGTTCATGTCGGAAACATTTCATAAACACGTAGGTAGGCATAATGTCTCAGTTATTTTACAAAACATTAGTGCGGAGGATAAAGTAAAATTTATGATTATAGTTCCATTACACCTTTAACTAAATGTGTACTATGTCGTTATTTAGTTATATTAAGTAATTGTTGAATGTAAGAAATAAAATATATTTGGTTGTTTTATTTTAAAAATCATTTGTTTGTTTGAACATTTTTCTCGTAACGTGAGGCATGAAATCTTTAGGTGGTTTTATTTTTTTGCAGTCATATTGTCATTCTGTATAATTCACTGATTAGATTAAAACTGTGCTTGCATTCTTTCAGTGCAAAGCATTTTTAAACCCATAGTAAAGATATTATATTCAGAGAGATTTGACTGGAAATTATCTAATGGGATAACATTTAGCTTACGTCAATTTAATCTTATCAGATTGTGCAATTTGCTTATACTCGTACATTATTAAAAATATATGTAACAGCTTTAAATCTTTTAGTATTTTTTTAATTAATTGATTAGTTACGTTTACCTGCATACTTTCGAAGCTGGTTTTAATTTATCGATGCATAATACGCTCGAGGGCTTTGAATTTGCGACGTTTCACGAGTTAAAATTTCTAATAATTCCCCGCAATAATTCTTCCAGAACACGATAAAAGAGACGTCGATATCTCCGTAATCTTCCGACTTTTATAACCCTCACGTAATTTGGTTATCTGCCCTCATCTAAATCAAGAAAAAAATAGCATTCATCTTAATCTTTCTCTCGTTTATTGTTCGAATCAAATGATTCCGTTGAGGGTGTTATTGGGAACGAAACTTTCCGTATATGAAAAAAATAAGAACGAAATTGTTTTATTAAGTCTTTAAGTAAATCCACTCGTGGGTTCTTGCCTTTTTTTTTATTAAAGTATGTATATAACGGTTATACAAGTTGGAAGAAAGCAAACTCGAAATCGTTTCGGGTTAGAGCGATATCCTGTTTCCTTTTCGAATGTTTTTCTATCTGTTTTTCGCCTGCACGTAATTCTCGGCGAGGAAATTGCCTTTATTGCATCAAGAGCTTCAACTTGATATTACATTTCCAAAGTAATAAAATAAATTTCGTATGGCACAGGGCGACGGGAATCAGTTAGTTTCACGTGAGGTTTCAATTTGCTGATCAAAAATAATTTCTCGTATATATTTTAAATCAAGTAAAATAAAATACTGCTCTCAGAAATTAGGAACGTGAATTTCAAGTGAGAAAAGATCCTTAATAAACTAGTAAATGTGCGGAACTCATAAAGCTTTTGATGTTACACATTTATTAGACTCGAAATTAAATATAAACGAAGTTTATGTTAACGATAAATGCAAAAGTAATTTCGACTTTAATATTTCCGCGAATATTGCAGTGATCAAAGTACTCTCATGTTATTTTTTTAAAACCAATTGGCAGTAACTTTTTTTGAGTCATAATGAACATCTTTAGTACTTGAATTTTTCATTAAAAGATGTGTTTTACTTAATACTATTATTTCATTGAAGCTAGTTTGCTGCATAATAAGTCATCCCATGCAAGGCGGCCACGCCTGCTGTCAAGGCATAATGAAAGTTTAAAAAAATATTGTTGCAAAGCGTTTTTAATTGCTAGTAACCTTAGTCAAATAGTTTTGGTTTCCACTGGAACTCGGAAGTCTCGAGCTACGCTTCTGCTGATGAAGCTCCAAGCAGGGCTGAAATAGCTGCCTCGAGGCTGCTCGAGGGATTCACTGCAATCAAAAACGATTTGCAATAAATATTTTTTTTATAAATGCCTTCTTTGTTATAAATTTAAAATGTGAGCTTACAGGATCAACCTCCTGGGAAATGTAATTTAAAACCTCAGTATTTATTGCCTGGCGTTCGATATTCTTGCTGCTTTTATGCGAAACAAAATAATAAACAGTCATTATGTATAAATATTATTATCTGATACATCTGTAATAGGCGATGTGTACGTATTTAGGTTAATAAATATCGCCCGTTTATTCCACTTGATTATATCAAACAAATAATGAAATTGTAATTAACTACTGCTTGCATTATGAATAAATAATTTATTACATTATGGTTTTCGATAATGTCGTATCGTAAAATTGTTTCCCGTGCTTTTAATTAAAAATTATACATTGACTGTAATATGTTTAAAATAATTTTTTATATAAATCAACCAAGTTTTATAACATTCCCCCACAATCACATCCGTTACATCCGAATGTACTCATTAATTTTCTTTTCCGACGACATATATTGGCCATACTTTCTTACTGAATAAACGTAATTAATCCCATTAACACTCCATGATTTATGAAAGAACTTCCTCGGTGAAAAACCGAGTGCATAATTCACGGAAACCCGCACACTTAAAATAAATGAACTAAACGAGACGACTATGGAGTGTGAAAAAGTTGTTACAAATCGAGCGTAATGTAGACCAAATTGATTTGCTTCAAAGAAAGTGAGATTTAAATTTATTCAGACGGAATACCGAGGAGAACGACTCGAAATCCACGCATTATTCAAATACAGCTTCCTGCTAATGACGAAAATAAAAAGAACGTTTGCTGCTTTAAATTTAAACGAACAAAATGTGTGATTTATGGGCACATTTTTTTTTGTTAATTTTATCTGCATCTCTATTTTGATCCCACTTTTATACTTATGCATTAGTATGCAGATGGGGACGAACGAGTCTAAAATCACGTCCGCAATTATTTTGGATTAACGACGGAAGATAAACATAACAAAATCATTAATAGGACAATAAGGCGAAATTGGATTTCGTGAGGGCCTCAAGATTAAGTGAAGCAGTCGATGGAACGAGGCTATTGTTGCAAGTTTAAACAGCAAAATTTAGTCCAGTTGTATTCCTGCAGATAACTGTATCAAAATTATGTGATGTAGCAATATTCCTACAACATAATAATAGATACTACAATGATTGAATTGAATCAATAAAATTCAAGAAGCTTATAATAAAATTTGGTCAAGAAAAAATACCTTATATTTCCAAAACCAGAAGGCTTTAAATGTTATAAAAATATGCGCTTCCTGACTTCTGCTTACAAAAATTTAAGGAAATTGTTATGATTATCTTGTTATCAGAACTTTTATCAGAGCGTTGACGTTAGATAAGAATGTATTCATAACTACAATTGCAAACTGTTAGAGAACTTCAAGTTTATTCTTTTTTAAATTCTAATAATGTAAGTAGAAAGTATTTTCTTATCATTATGATTTAATGTGTACGTTTTGCCTTAGAAAGATCTATTTTCTATCAAGCTTGGATAGTCTTTAAGTTCATTCTTCGCTTTACATACTTACAAATAACATATAAACCACCTGTAAGAACTCATCAACAAAAAGTCTACATTTTATCCATAGTACGTCATAACTGCATAAAATGTAGACTGTCTGGTGATACATGAAAACAGGAAATGCATTAACTGCTGCATTCAATCATTTTTTCCTTCATTTTTTTTGCTTAGTACAAAAAATTCGATTTCTAATTTCACAGTAAGACTCACTAATAAATTTAGTCGATTGGTAAAGAAGTCCGAATTCCAATAGAAAGAGAGTAAAGAATCAAAACAAACGCAAAGTTTGATTTTTTTTGTCTGCTTTGGCCAAAGTAATATCTAAAATAAACCGTTCTCACCTTTACAAGTTACAACAATGCAATTACTATTTGGCCGTTTCACTTCTTCTCGAACAATAAAGTACAACGAACGTCTCCTCGTAAATTCGCAGGCGTGAAAAGGAACGCGTAAAATTTTTTTACTGCCCGGAGATCCGATGTCTGCGGTCTTGAAAGTGATGATAATGAACCAATATCGCAAAGGTTGATGAACACGATAACATTTTTACATACAACTTTGTTTTGTTGCAAGGGCTCTTCATTAACTTCTTTTGTGAAGAGTTGACTAGTTATAGTAATCCTATTTTACATTTGTTTTCGTAGCTTAGGACGACTTATCGAAGTTGTAAGATGTTCTATTATTACAGGTGTATTATATTTACTATAAAAACGTAACCTAAGAGGCTGTTCACCAATTGGTTTTCATAACTATTGACTACTTATCTTGAAAGCATCGTTCGAAATATATCGCTTCCTTCAACTTTCGAAAATCCTCTTTGTGATTGTTTCGTGATTTCATGGTCACACGTTACTACAATTTTGAAAAATTAAAGCACCTGTCCTTGATTTTGAAATAATTAAATTTTTTATTTTAGAAATAATCCTCGTGATTATTTCATCAATGACCTTCAAGAAGGTACTTGAAAAATTGAAGTACCTTGAAATAACCTCTTGAATACCGCCCTTCTTAAAACGCATTATTTGCAAAAAAACACCCTGTATTTATTAAATTATTAATTAGAGTGATCGTTAATAGATAATCCCAGTTTAAGGGGAGGGTTGATTTTTGATTCCCGCATTCCGAGTAGTTACATTTGTAAATTTCTCTAATAGTCGATGTGTTCATATTTTCTCATACTTACACATAACGAATAAGGTCGGCTCGGTGTTTGCAGATCATCGTCTTTGTGATTGTTTCGAGATTGATTTTTTAAAGAAAACTGTTTCTTATATTCAGTCTAACTACGTTTAATAAGTGAACTGCATTAAGAAATAGGGCCTTAATTTAAAATGTTTTCGTTAATAAAAAATCTCTCTTTGCATTATGTTGAAATTAGATTTTTGTTTGAAGTTTTCAGATCGAACTAGTTTGAATTTTTGGGTGCCTTACGCTTCAGCTAACATGAAAGTAACTGTAACACAAAAACGCCTCAGGAAAAGAATCCGAACTTTTTCGCAAAAGCTCCCCGAGTCACGTGTTTTCGGCGGGCGAAATTTAATTTTCCGTTTCGAGGTTTAGCGGTTGAGGAGTTATGAGCGCTAAAAAAACATCACGGTTTTGGGCTAGGTGTCAATCAAACGCCACTTAATTATTCATTTCCCTTTGAAATGTTTGCGAAGTGGGGCGGCGTGCAAAAGCAAAACGTGAAATCACCAAACGCCGAAGCCCGCACATCTGGCGTATTGGCTTCGCTTATTGGAAAAATTATCAATGCGAGGGAATTTTGAAGGCACAAAGTGGTTTTGTTCATAATCATGTGAAGCGGGGGTAACAGGGAAAGGTCAAGCTGTCTTTTGGGGTTAGCGGGAATTTCGTGGCGTGTTAAAATTCGAAGGGGTATAGGTACTTGAATTTGGCCCACATTTTTATAATTTCGTTTACGCATCAATTTTAGATATTTTTTTTTATCTTATTTAAGCATCGAAAGGCAACATTTATTTTCAGATGGATCACGGATAATCTAATTCATTCAAATCTAGTTTTGTACACAGTCTTCATATTTGATTGTATCCCACTTGACCAAGCTGTACCAGTTAGTTAGACAATTAGAACTTAAAACTGCGACTATTAGTCAGAAGTGCACACTTTTAAAAATAACCTTGCCGAGGAGAGAGTCACATGCCTTTCAATCATTTATGAATGTCCTGTATATCATTTGGCGACGAGAAATGCACATAACAATACTCAGAAGATACTTCTATTTTAATTTTTTTAATAACTGTAACTAATAAACAGTAAATATTTTTATTTGTCTGAAAGCCAATTACTAATTAATTATAAAAGCAATTTTACAAATTTTAAAGGTATTTTGGTAATTACTTGGTCACTTTAAATTTCAATTCAAGTAATTCATGTGCGGTTAATTGATTTATTAGCTAATCAACGAGTTTGGCAGACGTGCCTACAAAACATTCATTCGAATATACAAATCAGGGAAAGTCGATTTTATTTATTGACAATTGCCTTTATTTTCCAGTTGGAAACAAAATATGAGTTGCCAGGAGCAAATTCAAACTTCACAAACATATTTAACGATAACATCAGACATTGCGTTTTTTTTTTTTAAATACATTTTTCATCCTAACCAAAGCAAATACTGTTGAAAATGGCTTCTATAATAAACAACTTATTCAGGTCTGCGCAGTTTTACTCGAGCTTTCTTACAGTTTATAAAGTTTTTAATAACAATTGTACGTCGAATGTTGTAATTTACTTCGTCGAGCATGGGCTTTTACTAGGCCAAAAATATTTACGTTGAAGCGCCAAGCTTGCGAATAATTTAAAATCTGTAATGGCGGTTGGTGAAATAACGGCGTGTTAACGATATGATTTTCAAGAAACTTTTAAGTATGAAAGTCCCTAAAAAAAATTTAAGATGCCATTATCTATATGACATTAGCTATATTAAGATTCGCATTCCCAGTCTTGAGATATTAGACCAAATTAGGATTATCTTGATCTATAAAGATAACTTCAATATCTCACATCATACTTATATCAGTTAATATTTTCGTGTTGCAATCAAACGACCTGAATTTGTGAAATTAAGGTTAGAGGTTTTAGTTGTTAGCAAAATGCTTTCCGGATAATGTCTCAAACACGCATTAAATTTTATTATTTCAAGTTTTTATTTTGTGTTTGTGTGTACCTGCTTGACCATTTGCTTATCTGTCTGCCTATTATATGTAGTGATCAGAAGGAATTCGGCTGCAGTTTTAGTTTTGTAAGGGAGACATCATTAATTAGCATGACTGTACATACATATATCTAAACATTTCTTCGTATGTGCTTTAAGTGAATAAATCTATTTTTATACAGCAATATTCGTAGGTACGCCGCAGAGTTAACACAAATTCCTGTATAATCTAAATATTTGGTGGAATATATTGATTTATTATACGGATGTATTGCTCATACGGCGTTTCAAAATTTTTAAAAGGAAACTACATAATAAAAACTAATATTTGGCCACATGAGGTGCACCGGTATATAATTTTTTTTTTTTTTTTGCATGTTCCAAAACATTAAATAGATTTCGGATTTACATTTCTTGAGAGTGTTTTTGCGTTAAACGTCCGGGTCATACGCTGTTGTACCAAATAAATCTTGCTAAACTAAATATCCATTAATCTTTACTTAAAAATGTTTGCTAATTTTAAATTCAAAATTATGAACCCTATAAATTGTATCACGTATGTACGTATGTACATCGTCTGCTTTGTATTATACTATTAAATTATTTCTAAAATTACAGTCTATGCATGACTAAAACAAAGAAAGTATGAAGCTCTTAAAATTGGATTTAAAAAACAAATCTTATTGAGTTTAAATCTAGAGAGACAATACTCTACAAAAAGCAATGTTCCACATTGTGAGTTCACTTCTGTGAAATTGGCGTGAAATTTCAAATTTTCAGTTCCTTCAGTAAAGCCTAATTCAGTGTTAAAACGAAAATGTGGCATGTTGTGCTATTCGTGGTTGTGATTGCAGGAATAGAGCAGACAAGAGAATATCATTTCACTTTTTCTTGCTTATACGCAGCATTTAATCAAACTTTTTATATTATGTAAAATTCTTAAATGCTATTCTACCGAAAGTATTACTGTCCTGTCCTGTCGTATTGACCTTGGGCCAAATTGTGTCGCCTCTTTTGATATAAACTCATTGATTACAGCCCACATCGATTTTTGTTTCACCCTCTTGGACTTTTGCCCTTTATTTACTGTTAATGAAACAATTTCTTTTTTGAAACGCGAAAACGATATTAGCTTCACATTACGCATTCCATCAATAAAAGCAAACCAAGTGTTGCGTTGGAACTTTTACGGGCGGGATTATTTAAAGCACTTTCTTGTCGCGCCCGACGGAAAGTTGATTTGAAACAAGTACCTAGTTGACACAAGTTTTAAGCTTGCGCCAGCTTACGGAAGATTAACTAAAGTAATTAATTAAAATATCGAATTGGCTTAATTTTGTTCGAGGACTTAAAGTGACATTACCTCATGCTCTTTAATAGCTTCCATTTCAATCGGAAATTATGATGTATTCCTACTCGCAGTTAATTAAATAAATCGAAATCTCTCAAATGATGTTGTTGTAAACATGATTTAATGATGTTTTTGTGAGTCTGGCGAAAGCCTCACGTAGTAGGCAAACTTTTTTATTCTATATATAAGTTGGAGCTTCGGAAATTGAAGGTATTTGGCTTGGGGGTCTGGAAACGACCTCAATAAGGTTCTATTTTTTTGTGCCGGTATAAAAAAGTATTCTTTCTTAAACTATTGCCGAAACGCAGCTAAAATTCAAACACCTCGGTCCACATAGTTGCTTGCAAAAGGAAAGGAAATATTATTTCCCAATCACCTCTTCAGGCCAAACTGTGTTTGTTTCCTTAAACAATTATTATTAATTTAGCCACTTTGTTTGTTGCCCTTTGCGAGGGTGGCCGTCCCCTATTAGCAAATATAAATCACACTTCTCGATTTGAACAAAAGGACGCAAAACCAATTTGAAATGGTTTACGGTGCGATTAAAAAGTTAAAATTGAAATGGGGGAATTACACTTTATTAAGCACAACACTGTTTCGTTTATGAATGAAACACTTATTGTGTATTGTGTGTATTGTATTATGTATTGAACGCTTTTTGGAACACGGAATTATATTAAAATTTATTTTAAACTGCAACTTAGAACATTTGACTTTAATATCTGAATTATAGTGTTCCATTTCGAAATTGGTTTTTATGACATGGCAGTTATGACGATGAAAATATTGGGAGGCTCTAAAATAAATGCTTTCATTACCCTCAGACGGGATACGAAGCTTAAATTGGAAGGTACGGACCTGCCGACAATTTTTGGAAGTTTTAATTATTATTTATGATACCCGCGATTTTAAAAGTAGTTAACTTCTTCGAGTAGTCTAGGCCATTAAAACCAATTTCAAAATGGAACACTATATCTTGCTTCAGTTGTGAAGCTTTGTTGGTAACTTAAATTTCCGGTTGGGGATCAAGTTTATTTTTTAAATTCCTTTTTGGTAATCAAGGTTATTCACGCGAAACGTGTTTATTTATGTAATGCGCTTGGTTTGTTAATATAGTTGAAGAAAAAAGCAATATTCGCACGCCCATGCAAAATAAACTGTTAAATACGTGGGCCTGCAATTTCTGAAATTACATAAAAATGTCATAAAACTTTATTATAAATTGTTTATTTCGGCGCTGAGCTATCGTAAAAAATTAACATATCTCCGTATTTGTTCAGGACCTCGGATTTGTCTCCGCAGATATTTTGCGTTTTATCGCAAGAACATCTAAAAATATCCCGGCCCAGACACTATCGGTGGTGCTCTTCGAATATTTAATTTATACGTGTACATTTAGGGAAACTCGGGATCTTAATATTCCATTAATGAGACGTGTTTATTAGTCCGGGATCTCTATAATTGAATGAAGCAGGTATTTTAAGAAATTACTCAGTTTTTAATGCGGGCCTAATAAATTTCATTAAATCCTAGCTTTCCAAAGTTCAGACGACTTTATTACAGGATGTAAAAATAATTCAATTAAGTTCTATAAATAAACATGTTTAGAAAGAAATTAACGCAATTTTGACGTATATAAATAAATAACTAAATATAACAGTGATTTAATTACTAATGAAAACAACATTCTGGCATCTCACATGCAGGATCCACTTTAAATTGGAGAAAAATAAAATGGTATTTAATTTATAACTGTAAAATAATCGACGTCCTAACGACTAATAATTTTACAGTGAAACGCACTATACTCACCAAGCAAAATATTAAAATAAATCTTTCATTCACTAGGGAACCGTTTGATAGTCTTTAGGATGCAGTTTTGTTTATCTAAAACGAATGTGGCGGAGTGTCTATAAGAGGGTCTTGTAAATAACATGTAACTAGATGCCATTATGCTAATTTAGTAATAAAGATCCAACACTTCAAATCGTTATATAAAGTTTCATGAATACAGTTTCAGATTCAGCATGAAAGTGCTTCTCTCGTTAAAAAATGCTGTACATAAAGGTAAATTAAAAAAATAATAATAACATAAATGTATCAATTTAAAAATTATTTGGTACTTTGTTTCCCTTATTTATTATTAAGTCAGTTGTCAATTTCTTTTTCTTCGTCTCCTCTGTTCATTAAAGACACCCTCGGATGTTCTAATTGGCTTGATTTTTCGATTATACTCGTATATTTTTGAATTTCTTTCCAAAATGAAAGTAAAAAAGTAAAACAAATTTCTAAACTTAACAAAAACCATTCAATAAATGATGAACTAACTGATCTTTATACTTGCACTTCTAAAAAGTATGGGGTTTTCCCCTCCTTAAAATGTTTCAAAAACATTAATCAAATTTAAAATTTTGTGAATATTTCAGTTATCTTCAGTAATTCAAAATGATTTCAAAACTTATCGAACACGGAAGGACTTAGACAATTTCCTTATAGTTACAGATATAAAAAGAAGTAAAGCTTTTGCTGTCGTCTGTTTTGGATTTGTCTGTTGTACGTAATGTCCCCGACAGTTGGACTTTATTTGCTTTGTGATTGAAATGCGAACTGCCTTCCAGATAAAAGGATCGTCGCGTATACATACGAGGACGTTTATAGCGAAATTGTACTTTTGACTTTGCATTAAGCCTGAACATGAAGCAAGTAATTTTTTCTGCGTCTGCAATTTGAATTACACATAGAACAAAGAGATAATTTCAGATTTTTTCACTTCAGGCCGCGTACAATATTGATTAACAGCTTGTGCAATTGAATTGCAAGTTGACATACTCAAATGAAGTGGAAACAGATGAGTAGAAGATAAACAGTGTGATAAAAAATGTGTTATTGATTACGTTGTTTTTTGTTTTTAGGGAAAAAAAGGAGTAGCTATTTTTCATGATTATATTGTAGGTGTATACAAAGAAACACTTTTGACCTCTACTGTTTATAAAAAAAAGATACAAAAATTACCAATTCATTATTTGCAATGAAATACAATTTACGTAATGTAATAACAATTTATTAATTTAATGAAGAATATTTTGCTTATGCCATTGTAAATGAAAATAAACTATGAAATTAGAACTGCCCTTGTCACTTAATCTTGAAACCGACTTAGTAGTTTTGCAGCAGGAACTGTAATATGCAATTATCGTGTGTGAAAATTTTACGATAATTAAATTTTATTGTCTAAAAGTAAGTGAGATGCGTCTTGTATTTCAGCCTGTTGTTCGTCTGTGCAGTTTGTTTCGTTTATGAATTTTTAATCGTGCCAGATTGGATGCAATTTGCTCTAATCTCATGTGTACGGATCGCATGGGGCGCGTTAAATAAGAGGTTCGTTAAGTCTAGCCGTTTAACTACATAATTTTATACGTATTGCATGGCCTAGGGTTGTCATCTCCGTTAATATCTTCTTTATATTCAAGAATGAGAATTGCTTCTCGTCTGCTGCGTAGAGATATTTTGGGAACTTATCTTTGTTATTGGTATTAACTATGCGAAATTGTTTGTTGGATATAATTCTATTTATTCGTTCCTTGTTCGTTTGTTTACAAAATTTTAGCTAAATTAAATTCGCTTTGCTCTGTTAGAAATGTTAGAAAGTTTGCGTACGTTCGAAAATGAATATGGATTTTTGAAATAATACAGTTTTAGAAATTTATAAACAAATGAAATGATTACTAATAAAATGAGACTCGATTTTTATTCAAAAATTAAACAAGCAATAATTTCTTGAAGCTAATTTAAATTAACATTTTGCTCATTATTATATAAAAAAAAGATGCTTAATCTTATTTCTTAGTTATCCATGTAGGTGTCTAATCTAGTTTAAAATTTGTAATTTTTTTCCGTAATTTTTCATGAGATCAGTATGCAAAGTTGGAAGAGAAAGACTTTAATTAATTTTAGGCACAAAATATCAATCATATTTCCGTAGCTACGCCGACGGACATTTCGTCGTCGCTCCCTGAATGTTAAATGACCTTTTGTATTAAATTTCATGAAAACGATGAAAGTATTTCAGAATAAAATTTCGCTCCAGAAGTTTTTTTTTTTAACTTTACTTGAGTGCACAAACTGATTTCAGTAAATGTCAATTTTCTGTCACTATAGTACTCTTTCTGAAAACCTTTTCTTTTATAATCACTCTGTATTTTTGTGATTCTGAAAATATTTATTTACAAAAGAAATATATGTTTCTGTATACTACAGGTCTCATTAAATTCAAATAATGTCTTCATACATGTCGATTTCTTCTTTTTTTTTGTTGTGTACAGTTATACTATACTTATAACCACCTGCTTGTTTTTGTTCCATTAAGATTCAGGAGAATCCCATTTATTCCGACTAATTATTGTAAAGCAGAAAAGGACAATCTTTGTCGAAAATTGCATGGAACTACATAATTATATTCAGCAGAATAATTGAAGCGATAAATTGGTTTTCCAGCACTTACAGTGACTTAGTTAGTTAATTATCAATTTAATCGATTTACATAATCATTACTTTGTAAATCGCAAGGTCTTGTGTGTATGTACACTTTCCGTTCCATCATATTCTCACTATCAGCAGTTTCTGAAGTCGTGTGTCGGCAGAGATTAATTGCATACTTGACTTTAATCAGTAACGTCATTATAGTCGACGTCGTCGTCGTCCATTTTGCGTCGATTCTTTTCTTGTATGTCCCTTGGTATCATCTCATAAGTACGTGATGCTAGTTTTTTTTTGCTAGAAATCTTTTTCAGCTGTCACTTATATAAAAATATTATTCTTTGAATTCTTCACATGGATACAACTATGTTTGCAACTTGCCAGACTCGGTACAAATAAATTATACTATAAACAGTCAATAATTTATTTGAATAACTCTTTGAGAGAATTTAATTTTATTAAATAACGCACTTGGAGGTCGGCCTTTGTGGTAAAAAAAAAAACATAAATTATTAAGGAACTGACGCGCTAAAATCTAATTTAGGACGAAGCTTCCGAAGTTTTTCCTGCGGTGTGTACGCAGGTCGAAGGACTACACGATCCTGTTATTCTTCGTGTGGCGCAATTTTTGTTCGAAGTTTCTTATTGTTAGTTTAACTAGTTTAATACTCCTTAGCCCAAAACGCTACGAAGTTTCCTTGTTGACTTAAAAGCTTTATAAAAGATTTTGCGATTCAGTTTTTTTCCTTTCGGTAAAGATTTTAGGGATGGTTAAAAAGTGAATTTTCAAATTGTTTTGCAATTTACAAGTATTTCAATTTTTTCCTATTTAGTATACGTTACGGTGCTTTCTCCTACATTTTCTCTATTTGTTTCTTCCTGGTTTAGTTTCTCATATTTCTCATAAGTTTCTCTTCTTTCTTGTCTTACAATTAGTTGTACTTGTTCTATCAAGTCTCTGCTCTAGTAGGCTCGGAGATATGGAACAGCCTTAAATTTAAATCATCCTAATTTTTCTGCCCCTCTTTACATTTCTACTTACTCCTTTTACCCTTATTCAACCATTACCATGTGAGGCTAATGGAGTAGAGGTTTTTGGTTCCCTTCCATTTCTTCCTCTGTGGTATAAGTTTTGGCACCTCTTTAAAATGCATCCGCGTTTTTCGCCTTGTCCTTCTTGGTCCGCCTCTCTTTTTCTTTCTTCTTGATTTAACTTGGCATACACTTCTTGTAATTCTTTCTTCTTTCATTATTTTCAGTTGGCCATACCATCTTAGTTGACTTTGTTGTATTACCTTTCCAATAGGCTTGGCTACCTTATTTTATCCAATATCTAACTATATTTCTTATGTGCCTCATCTCAATTACCTCAGTTTCTCTTTTTGAATATTTACGCTTGGGCGCCTTTTGGAATTTTCTTTTCCTAAAAAGACGTTCTTTATTTTATTGAACAGCATGCTCTCTCTCTCCTACTTTCACATTAAATCTTCCCATCTTAAATCGTCATAATTCTTCTTCTTAGTTTTCTATTTTTTTTCCACTTGTATTTTTCTTGGTTTTCTTTTTTTTATGTTGCAAGACATTTTTACTGATTTATAAAAAAAGAACAATAACTGTAACATGTAATAGATATATATATTTTTTTTAGCAAAAACGAAGACACGTTCATTCATTCACATACACCTATAAAGATTTTATAAAATACGCGAATTTATCCCCCTCTCTCCTCCATAATATAAAAAGCACAAATTTTACGATAAGAGAATGTGAAATTAAATTTCAAACTCCATTATTAGCGACGCCTTTCGTTATCGCGTCCACAATGTGGCCTCTTTTATTACCGTTATAAACTCGTGCACAGTGCACCACCTATTTTGCGATTATTTCTGCTTATAAATATTAATTCCGCCCCTGCATAAGGGCCTTCTCCACAAACTCCCTTATTTTATCTAATTTATAACATTCGCTTCCGCATTATTTATGCAAATGAGCTAATAAAATAATTCCTCCGCTCGGAAAATGTGTTCACATTGTAATTAGAGGGGATGAGGAAGTCGACCCCCACATATCTCACAAGTCAAGTCATCAAAGGTTTATTACGCCCTTCATAGTATTGTTTGTCTGTATTTGCATATCATTAGTAGGCCTAGTTTATTTTTGGCTTTGATATTTCGTGGTGCGCCACTGTAAGTACAAGTAGGCACACACGAGGCAGTCTAATTGCATAGTGTAGAGTATAGATCGCCAATGACGATGTATCACTATGTGTCTACTTTGGTTGGCGAACCCGGTAGACGTGAAGTCACATTTTCAATGATCATTAATCTGCAATAGGACAGGATTTTGGCGTAATTGGTTTTCGTTTAATTCAATGGAGTGTCTACTCTCACCAAAAATCCTTTTACATCTGAATAGTCACCCCCTAATAGATGGAATCGAAGTTCCTTCCTGCTGCCCTGAATTCCCTCGGAAGGATGTTCTTCCACAAAAATGAAAGTTTAATAAGAACGGCGGGAAACCGGGTGCTGATTAAATTTTTTCAAAAGAATTCATGCCTCCCGTTCCGTTTAAAAGCCCAAGAATGTAAATGCCCAATTCATTTATTAAGAAATCTCGGAGGATAAAGAGGATTTGCGTGAAATAAAAAGTTGCTTTTAGACGTGATGTGAAGAAATCGATTTTGAATTCAGCATTGGCAATTGGTAAATTTACATCGAACTTATAATAGCGTTGGCAAATTTACTGTTATGGTGGAAGTTTCCTCCTGATATTTATGAAAAAGGAAGGACGTAATGCGTCGGGGTTTATTTGTTAGAATTGGTTCTGCAAGCGATGACATAATACCGGCGCCAATCAAATTTCCTGAAGTTTTTATGTTTTAGTGTTTTTTTACGAGGATAAGACACGTTTTAACAATAAACTTTTCACTAGTTTAGTCAACCAATTTTACTCATAATAATTACAGTAGAGCAAGAAGACTTATTATTTTTTAGAGACTTTCGTTAGTTAAGGTTTGCTCAGTTCATTACAACCCCAATTGTATTCTAATAGAAAACCAGCAACTCAATCCTTCAGTCTGATTAACTCTTTTTGTTGTTTCTAAGGATCAAGGATGATGAATGGATGAAGAACGAAGCCAAGATTTTGGTCGCTACTTCATTTTCTAGAGGCTTCCAGGTTAGTTTTAGTATTTCCAATGTTTTGCAAATTAGACCTACCCTTGAGTGTCATCAAACGCAACCTTTGCCTTCAATTTCATAATCGTTTAAGCCTTTCTATGTTCTTTCCTTGCAGTCTAATAAAAGCGTTTGATTTAGGGCTGCTTCCCCCTTTTGCTCTTGGCCATCTTCAGAGCTCTTATATTGCGATAATCCACGCAGAAAAGCCATAATTCATTCCTCTTCATCGTTTCATAAACGCTCAACAGACCTTGATTTTTAAATCTTTCCTATTTTTTACCGTTACCAACTTTCTGTGCTGGACGTACTCAAGATCGAAAAAACAGTCCATATTTAAACATAATTGTAATGGCAAAATATCTGCAACAAGTGTACCAATAACATTCTTAAAGACGTTGTTCAGTTTCCGTAAATAAGATATACAAAAATCTTCGTTAGTGTAAAAATTGTATTAAAATAAAGGGGGGCTTACACTTTAGAATGTTCAACGCGGCGTTTTTTTTTTTTTTGTTAAAAATTTCCTTCAATATCTCACCGTCGGAGTTCATTATTTATAGCTTCTGAAAATTATTTTTAAATAAACTCTGTAAATTTCAGAGCTCGCTTTCTCATAATTATTCGGAATTTGATCCTAGAAATTAAAATATCTGCCCTTCAATGAATTCTTCAGGTAGGCGAGTAGAATTTCGTAAAATAACGAAGTTATTTATCCCCTTCTCGTGTCAACTCTTTGTCATCCCCGGTGATGCTGCGAATTATTAAAGGAACAAGTGGAGTTTTAATGAAATTGAATTGAATAAAAAAATGGACGAAAGCGGATGTTGGGGAAATGTCGAAAGCATTAAAGATATTAATGTTGAGCTTTTGTGCTACAATTTGCCGCAGAGAAAGGACAATTTGTTGTCGTTTACGATTATCGTTCGTAATTCCCCTCGTCGACGTCAATACAACAATACTTATTGTCGCCCCTTCATGAGCAGCTTCAACAAGTAATTACAACCTCATTTTTCCCTTTTAAATTTTACGCCCAGTTTACTTTCCCTAAGTGTCGCTTATATTCAACTTTTGTTTCACAAAAATTTAACAAATCGAAAGGGTGTGTTTGTTTCACAAAAATTTAACAGATCGAAAGGGTGTGGTAATAATTTTAGATTTTCAGAAAGACGATGAAATTTATTTTCCAGTAATTGTTAAGGATGAGGCTATTCTTGCAAACAAAATGTTGCCATCTTCATTGCTTGATTGATTCAAAATTGTTAATATTAAAACGGTAATTAAGAACAAAATAACTTTTTTATTGACGTTATCTTCAATCTCACTAGCATCGATTGGGAATAGAGTTATGGCAGCATTTTAGTTGGGGCCAGTTTATGTTATTGACTTTCCTTCCTAATAGACCCCTTTAATTTCCTCGTAATGCTTGCTTAACAATAAAATAGGCCGCTAGTTGTGGATTATTTGTACAACCTATAAACATCCTACAATATTTGGTTTAATGTGCTCACGTTCAATTGCTTTCTTCTTAAAAGGGTAAGGGTTATCCCGAAAAATACCTTCGACCAACACGTTCGAATAGATACATGAATTTTCAAATAAAAATCAATTCGAGCTAATCAAGGAAACTGTTACTAAAAAAAACAGTTACTCCTGTAGAAAAGTTACCTTACTAATAATAATAATAATAATACAAAAGTCTAGACTTGAATATTGCATTAATGGTAAATGTGATTGACCGTGAACTACCGTAAACAATGTGATGTCAATAAAACAGTCAAACTTCACCGCACGAACGTAATGAAATTACACGTCTTTGAGAAAGAAAGAAAAAATGAGTTAGTATGTATTTGTTTACTTCATCTGAAACATGGGTAGATATACTGCGGTTTCCCATCTTAAATATTTTTGTTTTCTTAGAAGATTGTTTGTTTTGATTTGCTTTCTGTTTTCTTTTCGTGATCTTATCGTAAAGGTTGATCGTACGAAACATCAAACGAATTCTTTTTAAAGCTACGTAAACGTCTAGTTAATTTAGTTGTTTAATTGATTGTAACTGCTTGCAGAATGAGAATTCTAGTTATACTTGTACATTTTCTAATCGTTTACGTTTTAGAGCTATTAAATATTTTTTCTTAATGTAGTTATTATTGGCTTAAACGTTATAAGATAACCAACAAAAATAATAATAATAAAAAAGCACACCTACATCCAAAGCCTGAATATAGAAGATTTTTTAATTAAATTTAATTTGATTTTGCTAACAAATAATTTAAAAGAAGGAGAAGCCGTTGTATTTAAAGCAATTAATCTGAGTTATGGTGAGCTACTCGCGACGAGGTTTTAAAGGTAAATTGCTTTGTGGAATTTTTCATGTAGGGAAAGGATTCCTAAGTTTTGTCACACTAATGTGCACGCCCTTTACAAACTTGGAACTTTGAACGAACAGTTAATTTTGTGCACCGCTTTGTAGTTCAGTGAATCAATCTGTATGTACAGGTTGTATCAGTTACAAACGGTTATTGAATGTAGGTAAAAGTAATAAGAAAGAAGTTAATCTTATTCCACCAAAAAACTTGTCCAGCTTTAAAAATAGTTAACCTAGCGAGCATTATCGAAATAGGGCCAGGCGCATGCGCCAATATGATGAGAAGACAGACGTGACTTATTTTTATGTGCTACAACCTGTATATCTGACCAATAGCTCTTTCGTTTTTCATTTCCTAATTGTCGAGGTTACATTCATGATTCATTACAGAAACAAATAAGAGGTGACTTTTAAATTATTACTCCTAATTAATTTTTATTTATACGTAAGACTTATACATCGACTGTTCATGATGAGAAATGAATGAAGTGGTAATAAACAGAACAGTTTCTAGTTTTGTTGATTGCGCGATGCAGCTTGAAAGCTCAGTTCAAGTTCACGTACGGATACTTAAAAGGATTATCAAAGGAGTGGGGGCGAATCAAACAAGCGTCGCGAATTCGAGCGGGTGTTTAGTCATTCCATCGTGTACACGCATAGACATCGAATGAGCAACTCGCAGCGCCAAAAGTATTCTTAACTCGCAGCCGAAACTAATTTTTCATCACCCAATATAAAAATTTCATACAATTCAGACTCACTGACTGTCGTTTATTTTTTCCAGGTCCTCACTTAATTTAACTTAAAAGTGACTTATAAACTTTCCCGCGCGGTGTTTGTTATTGATTCTAGTGCAAGAACGAATCCACCGTGCAAAGAAATGTGTTTTGACAAGTTGCGACTTTCGTAATGACACTGTGGCATGAAAATGTAACGAGTATTAATAATACGCTGTACGAATCGCCGGTTACCGAAGCAAACGTGACGGGTGACAGTTCGGAATTATACCCTATAGGATGGGTACTTCCGGTTACGGTGGTTTACGCTATTATATTTATAACGGGCCTCCTTGGAAACATAAGCACTTGCTTCGTGATTTACAGGAACAAGTCGATGCACACGGCGACTAATTACTACCTGTTTAGCCTAGCGATTTCCGATTTGCTCCTTTTAATTTCCGGTCTGCCCCCTGAAATGTACAGGATTTGGTCCCCGAACACGTACGTTTTTGGGGAAGCCTTCTGTGTCCTGCAAGGATTTGCCGCGGAAACCTCAGCGAACGCAACGGTGCTGACGATAACCGCGTTTACCGTAGAAAGGTACGTCGCAATTTGCCACCCCTTTCTATCACACACAATTGCGAAACTATCGCGGATAATCAAATTCATCGTGGCCATCTGGATCACCGCACTTTGCCTGGCTGCACCCCAGGCAATCCAGTTCGGGGTCGAAGACATGGATGGAATCACCACCTGCACGGTCGTCACCAAAGACGTTTTCTTCCAACATTCATTCGAAATATCAACTTTCGTCTTCTTCGTCGGCCCCATGACCCTAATCACAGTGCTCTACGTTTTAATCGCCATAAAACTACGCAAGTCAAGACTTTTAACGGTCATCAGAAGAGTATCCCAAAACAGCAACGCCAACAATGAATCTGGAATCTCCAGGGCGACCAGAAGCACCGTCGCTCAAAATCGAGTCATCAAAATGCTCGGTGAGTCACTTTTTTTCTTCTTAACACTCAAAATCAAAGGTATGCTCGGGGGAGTCCCCTTTTTTAAAACCATTTCTAAAAATCATCGCCGTAAATTACGAGATGTAGGTATGTATGTATATCACTCTCACAAAAAATTGTTTATTGATTAGCACTTCGCAAGCCTCGTTTTACGTAGATGGAATTTTGTTGTTCCCTGTGTGCGTGTTTTTTCTTTTTCTTTTTAATATGCAAATGTATTACACAGTAACGAAAAAAAATTTTCGCAGCACAACCTTCAGGGAATCTCAGTGTAAAAAGAACATATTCCGCATACTATTATACATAGCACAACAGTAACTGAACATGTTATAGCGAAGCTTAAAAAGCTGTTGTTTCTGTTTTTACGCGAAAAATCATGCTAGGTGGAGTGACATGAAATAAATAAAATTGCAAGACTTTTGCGTAAGCCGGAATACATGTAAAAGGATGATAATTCCTGTTTTGCAAACTAGACTGCAAAAAAATTAAATATGCATTATTTTGCATTGTGTCTGCAAATTGCTTACAATGTAATTTATTGTTAAAATGAACACGTAAAGCCACAATGATTTTACATTATTTAAGAAAAATATGGTAAATTTTTCTCAGTTTAGCTTTTTTTGTTTTAACGAAGTACATTCTTGCTTACGTGCGTTTGCACAAAAATAAATCGCCTAAGGACACATTCAATTAAAGTTGTATTCGAAATGTCAGGAGATGAAATGAATTTATGGTAGAAATTGGACTGATATGTCAGTCATGTAATATTAATAATGCTTTAAAAATGATGATGTTACTTAAGAAAATAAATTTATATATATTATATTAAAACTCGAAAATTCTTAAAAATCACAAAAAAAAGAAACAAATAAAAGTATATGGGAGGCCATTGAAATGTGTGCGTGTGTGTTTTTTGTGTAAATTTATTAATATATACAGTCCATTTTTTTTTTTAGATTTTAGCTGATTTTTTCAGAATCGCGAAAATAATTCAAAGCAACTAATTAAAAGTCTTGTGACTCGGTCCAAACATTTACATATTAAAATTACGTAACGTTTTCTTTAGAACTGGCCAGGTTCGTCGTCAATCATCGACTACAAAGTTAAATATAAAAAGGTTTAACTCTAAATAAATCTAACTGTATAGACACAGAGAATAAATTTTGCAAGGTTCGATGGATTAATTAAATTTATGTGTGTACCTAGCAGTCAAGTAGCAAGGTAAACTTTTCTCTTTCTGCTTCTGTATTATCAAATTTTTTACGTCACCAAATTCGATTTTAAATTGATGTCATGGATTTCTTTCTTCCCTCAAAAGCATGTTTAATATGAATAATTTTTGTTAGGTGTTTTAATTTGATTAATTTTTTCTGTTTGTGCTTTCTTTCTGGAAAATAAACAATAAATGTGGCTTATATTCGTAAAATTGCTTTCAGCTTCATCAATTCTCATTAAAAAATTAAGAAAATAATGAAAGTAATTTTTATTCTTTTTTTCTAGTATTTATTGCAACTACTATTTTTGATGTGATTTTTTTCTTCTTCAGTTTTCTCTTTCTGGTTCAGTTCCTTGTCGTTCTTCTCTGTGTCTTTACGCCATCAGAACAAATTAAAAATAAACTATGAAAGAGTACAAATTAAATATAAACTCTGATATAATATGTTAATTAACGCGTCAACAAAGTGTGTATTATTTAAAAAAAAAAAAATCGTAATTTTACTCAGTTTTAGACATTTTTTAGATACATAAAAACAAATGCTATACGGGCCGCGAATTTATTGCGTATTATCATTTTTATGGAGCATGACACTACGTGATATGCAAAACAAACATTAAAATTAAATTAAATTAAAAGGAAATTTCTTTTATATTCTTTTGTTTCTGTCTGCTTAATTTAATTTTTTTTTTAATTTTGTTGTTTTTACGTTTTTTTTTTTCTGTGTTATTCAAATTATAATACATTGCGTACAATACATTATGTATAGGTATTAGTTTTTTTTTATTATTGGTTTCAATTATTTTTTTTAATATTTTTAATTGAACTACTTTTTTATGTGATTACAGTTCATAAGCAAGTTCAATTAATATTAGAAAGAAAACACTTATATTTTGTCTCTATGGCCGTTCGTTCGTTCGTTGAAAAGGCATTCTCTCATTTTCAATTATTTGAATGTTTTACAATGTTTAATGAATTATTTTATATAAACTTCAACTGAAAAACAATTATTTTTCACTGATGGATAGTAATTAAATCAAGCACTTTTTGCGTAAAAATGCAAACCTTGCACTCTCATATTTAATCTGCATCAAATAATTTGTCTTGGTAAGCAAAAAAAAACACAGCGATTTTAATTTTGATTTCCACATTTCGTGTCTGCTGTAAATAGTGCCAGTTTAATGAAACGTGTTTAAATTGCATGCAGGAAAATCTAACCATTCAATGAATGAATTATTATTCAAGAACTTTTCGTACGTATTTTGTTTTAATGTTTGTGAAAAGAAAAACGAATTAAATTGGTAAAAAATGTCATGTATTTTAAGTTTAAATCTACCACTAACTTTTGTTGTTGTTGTTGTGGTTTTTAACTATACACGTGAAAAAAGTCAGACGTAACAATTAAAAAAAAAGAATGCATTTAAATGAGTTACGTCTTGTGACGGATGACGTAAGAACAATATTATTTCAGAAAAATAACAGCTAAAAAAACACGAATCGTACTGTTAGTTATCGACATCGTACTTGATTTTTTTCTTGAAGTTAAAGAGAACAACAGTAACTGGAAAGTTAAAAAAAGAACAGCGAATACAAACACTTGTAATCGTATTTACAGTCTGCACCAAATATTTTGTTCGTTCTTCCTCAGTAATTTACTCTGTATTTATTGAATCCCAGCGTTATAATTAGTCAACGATTTCATAGTTTATGGAATACGGTGGTCTAATATTAGTTCGCACGCCGTCAACGCAGGATTTTTAAATAAGCACA
Source organism: Prosopocoilus inquinatus (assembly GCA_036172665.1). NCBI lineage: Eukaryota > Metazoa > Arthropoda > Insecta > Coleoptera > Lucanidae > Prosopocoilus > Prosopocoilus inquinatus. The sequence goes on along the minus strand of CM069871.1, from coordinate 5,187,510 downwards.
AATCGTTGATTTTATGATTTTCTGTTCGGTTTATTTGTTTTTGATTTTTTAAACAAATATTAACTGATAATTCAGTACTTCCAGGTGTAAAATGTTCGATTTATTACGAATTTTTTATCTTTGAATTAATAAAATGATTATTGTTAACAATCTCTTACAAGGAAGTTGTTTTTTGTCAATTTTTAACAACCTAATTTAAGTGTGGTATTTATTTTTAAAAGAAACATCCCCTCAGATATCTACAGGTTGTGTCAGTCATCTCTGGTTATGGAATATCCGCAAGTACAATAAGGATAGATGAGAATCTTACCTCACAATTAGTATTGCATCCACCGCGTCGACTCGTCGAGTTTTCAAAACGGTTGAAAAAGTCAGCGTTATCGTACCAGGGCGGATTTAATTCCGAGCGCGCAAGCCTACGTGGTAAAAGAAGAGAGAGCAGTAGCCAAAAATATGTGATACAAGCTGTATAAGTTTTCCTTGACTATTTTAACGTAGTACTTAATTTATTTAATTTGTACTTCTTTATTTGTATTGATGCGTGGTCCGTTTCATTGTGTGGATATTTTTAAGTCTAAATTAACAATATAATTTCAGGAAAAGGATAATCGAGAAACTTCAATATTGTGAGGAACGTTTTAGTTAAAGGTCACTGTTATTAATGTATTTCGAAATAATGATCGAGCAACTAACTCATTAATTATGTGCTTTACATGCCTACGTATTTTAATACATATTCAAGTTACTGCCACGTTAATGAGAAATTGTAGAAGCACAATAACATTTTATCGAACACGCCCCTACAACTTTTTAATTAATCGTACAATGAACAATTTCGGAAAACATAAAGCAAGTAAACAGAAGGTTTCGAGAATCTTTCTTTCGGCAACGCCTAATTCGCTCGTAATTCTGTACCGTTTTATTAATAATTATTAATTTAATGAGGCGTAGTTGTAAGGGGCGAACGTAAATTTTTAATTTCCCCCGACGCCGTCGTAATACAACCGCCTTAAGTGGCATGAAATTAAGGGTTTTATTTTCGTTTAATAGGTTTCGCTGCTTTAAAGTGTTTTTTCCCTGTTTACTTTCTCGCAGAATTTGAGAATTTTAACGAACCATCGTATCGGGTGGCGTTGAAAATAGAAATAACTCTCCGATCAGGTTCACTTGCATATTTAATTTTTGTAAAAGTGAGAAAGGGTTTAATGTTCTTGAATAATTTAATAGAAGTAATTAAGATGACGTCAATTAGGCTATAAGATTTGATTGATTCAATTTCTATAATAAATATTTGAATTGAACAAAATCTTTTGTTTATAGAAGAAATAGGGTAGTTTATTAATGTTACAGGAACTCTACAGTCAGTTGTAACGCGAGTTTCATTTCAAACGCATTTCTAAGCACGTACAAAATTAAATGTGTACGGTGGCTGAAAATTAAACGTGTGAAATTAAAATTGCTGAATTTAAAATTTGCGAAAGCGCCCTCGTTCAGAGCGCCCTTAGAATTAATTAGACAGGACGCTGAGAATTGTATGAAAATAGAATGCAGCACCTACACAAATGAATTTCAGAGAAATTATACGTTATTAGGGAACTTGCAACAGCTGTCGTAAGTAGGAGTTTTGCACACGATTACAACAGTACATTTCTAACTTGCTTTTAATTATTTAAAATTAACAATTTCAAAAGGCTCTGCTGAACTTTAACACGAGTGCGGCGTTTCTAAAAATCACGCTCGCTAATTCCGGAGCTTCATTTCGACTTTGTTATCAAAAAAAAAAACACAAATATTTTATTGTATTTTTGTATTATCAGCGAATACGTTTGCAACAAACTTGCCGTGTAATTATTTAGTTTTAAAACAGTAATTGGGGTTTTAAAAATTTCTTCCTCAGATTTTTTTTTCCAGAAAAGAAAAACAATTGTTTAATTGGTGCATTGAAAGTGAGAAAGAAGTGCAAGCACGCCCTCGTTTTACCCCCTAAAGTTAATTACAGAGAACGTGAGGGATGGACGGGCGTGACGCCCGGTGCGTTCGCTGAAAATCTTAAGGGAAGTGCTTGTTAATGGGGGGGAAGATCTACTGTTTCTAATTAAATTTCCCAAATTTATACACGTACCTGTTACAACAAGCAAGAAAAAATATGCAATTTTCTCAAAACTTTGAGGCTTTGTACCACTTTTCATTTATTAGTTAACGAAATTATCGAGAAACAATGAAACGTTATTCTGGAAATGAAGAACGAATAGGGTTGACAATTTTTTTTTATGAATGATCTCACCTATGATTTAATGATTAAATAATTTTCATAAATTAATTTTTCGGATTAAGTTTACCATCATTTCGCCCTTTTTTCTGTCTGAATATCGTATTACCTCTTCAGACCGCTTCGTTACGTCAATTATTGTGGTAGAGGAGAAGGCGAAAAAAGCCAAAAAGGGATGGCAACATATAGCAAAAGAGAAAGATTTGGAAAAACATTAACTGTTAAAAACTTAACTCTAGAATATTGAGGAAAAAATTAAGTAAATACAGAAAAACGTAGCATTTATTTTTATTTTCCGGCTGATTTTCTTCTGCTTTTCCCGATCAAGTTTGCTTCATTTACACAAAATTCCTTTTAAACTTCGCTTAACACGAAATTTGTCCTTTGACCTTTCGTCTCAAATTACAAGATGGGCGTAATTATTAAATAACGAAATCAATTATACGGTCGCCTTTGTTCCGAAATCTGCGTGAACTAATTTGTCAGCGGAAAACCTTTTCACCCTCACCGGTTAGGCCCAAGGCAAGAAAATGTCAAACATTCAGATATACCTACCAACATTAGCGGAACCTCTTTCTTTCCTTGGAAGGGTGAAAATTACAATTTCAAATGGGACTTAAAGTCTTGCCCGGTTTTCATTTTTAATGTAGGTCAATTACTTTTTAAGTCGATGCATTATGCTTGGGAAAACTTATTAAAACTGACTTTTCGTTTATGCAAACCGAGAGTTTTCAGCGGCTTCAAGTTATATATAAAATAAAATATCTTCCGAGGTTGCAAATTAATTGCTGAATTGCAATGAGTTTGAGTTTCTTTTTTCTATATACAGAGTGGGTTTTCATATATACCGTTTATCTACGGAAAAATATTACTCGACAGTTTGCATAAGAGCAAAGAGTTAATTTGAATTGAACACGATAAATACGAGAATAGTTGAGTTACAATTTGAAGAAAACATATGCATTTTTTAATCCAATTTTCTAATAAAGGCAAACACCTATGCTAGACATGGCGTAAGACAATCTGTATACTCTTGTTTGTAATGATGATCTTTCGCTTTTAAAAGGAAATAAAAATTCCGTGCAATTTCACAAATCAATTACGTAAGTATTCCCGAAACGGAAAGTCGCAACTGGGCTTTCGCTAATCCGGTTAATTGAAAAGTGAGTTAAATTAGCAGTGCGAATTTTCTTTTCGCTTTGTGATTCGATCCTCGAAGTTGTTCGGTTGTTAAACGTCTCTTTGGGTGGATTATGCCTGCCCCGGCTATTTTGGGGGCTTTTTCTCGACGCTTCATTAACATAATCTTGTGAAACGCAGCTGAAGTTTAGAATTCAATTAAACGCAAAATGAATTTTAAGTTATAATTGAATTAGCCCATCGAAAACGAAATACTTACGTAAATATGCTAATTTCTTTAATTCGATATTAACAAACAAAGCAAAGCAGCAATTTTGGAAGACATGAGAATATTTTACTCTGGAAATTCCTGAGAATGTTCGCGTTTAATTTAATGTTATTTTTATTTATCGGTTTAATTTTGAAGCTATATTGATTTGAAGTAAGAGAAGAAAGAATTGCAAATTTAATAAGCTTTGATTTTGAGTGCGTAATCAACTTTAATTAGAAAATAATGTAGATTTTAACGTGATGAAACTTAATTGCAGATCTAATTATAATATTCTCCTATTTAATCAATTAATTAAAAGTTCGAGTTTTTTAGATCATTATAGGTTTTATTTGTTTGACTCGCCATTACGATTTTTTTTTTGTGGCGTCTGTCAGTTTATCACCAGAGAGTCTATATTTTATGCAGTAAAGGTCACGTATGTAACTTACGCGATCGTAAAATCATTGACAGCAGTGTTGGTTGCGACAGGAATTTTTGAAATGAGAAACGGCTATCAAATTTTGGTAGCCACTGTCTATCGAATCATTAACTTTTGCGGTCCCAAACTGTTTAAAACGTGCTCCCAGCAATAATTAAATTAACTTGCATAGGACGCCTGCGTTCGGTTTATTGCTCACAAATTTTGTCTTGCAGTTTTGGCTTCCTACGTTTCACAATATCTACATTTTTCAGTTGCAAAATACATGGTTACAATTTAAAATCAAAGTTTTTTTCTTTAAATTTACGCGAGGTATAACATTTTCCTAATTTTCACAATTCCATGATTTTTACCTATCAACTAATGAATGTCTGTAATTGATTGTGATTCCTGTTTTATATTAAATGATTAAATTCTTCTGGTTACATGAACGAATTCCTCTGTAAATATAAAAAGTTCGTTCATGCAGATAATGTTTCACTTGTTTGACTGATCGTGAGCTTGTTTTATCGGCCGTAATTTTTAACTTTGATTTTAAAATCAACACACAAACGGAGTACGTATGTATATGAATTAAAGTTAATTCCCGCATTTTTTTATACAATGTTTGATTTCACGCAACAGTTAGCAACTTTGTATCTGTTTGTTTGGCACGCGTTGTATTAGATTTATTTTTAATTACTTACTACAACATGTTGTTAATAAGTAATTTGCCTTTAAGTGCTCAATAAAACAGTTGCGAGTATTTACATTTTACTGAAGAAAAAAAAAAATAATAACTTTGTAGCAATATATCCACAATGTTGCTTTTTTATGCAATGCTGTGTAAACTAAGGTTTCTGAACAGGTTGAAAACACAATCGTAAATAAATAACAACCGTTTTAAATTCACCTGATTGCGGCCAGAGATGAACTCCGATAAAGCAAACAAATAAGTTATTCTTTTCCTCTGCCTACAGAAAAAAAAAATAAAAATAAAACCGCGTGCCTATAAATAATCTTCCAGCCTCTTGTTTGATATGCATTAAAAATTAGCAATCCATCATTTCTGTCTGGAAAAAACGAAGTGGGCCGCTCATAAATTACTTTCGGCCTAAATTTCATTCAATTTTTCAAGATAACTTCAGGTGAGCTTGTGCATACGAATTTTTAGGTTAAACTTTGTTATAAATCTGCGAAAGATTACACAGTGGGTGCATAAATCGAGATGAACGGCACAGTTTTTATTCATGAGATTTTTTTTTGAATCAGCTGAATCAGCAAAAAAAAAATAATGGAAATTATAATTTGTTTGAGGCTAGTTTTCTTTTACCTTTTATTTCTAAACTGATGCCTGCAGCAATTTTCAAATAACAAACAGGATTGTGCGTTCAACAGAGGCGACGATAGGCAACCATACTTACACATTTCGTACGCCTATAAAAGATAAGACTTTTATTCCAGATAAAAAAGAATCACGTTCCAAAAAAATTGTTTTCCATAAAAATTTACCTTCGAAATGTCAACACGAAGCGTTGGCTGACTTTTTTCTTTTTTGTTTAAATCCGTTTCAGATTCCGTAATATTTTAATTTAAATTCCGTCACTTTTTATTCGTCATGCACGCACAACATTCGACGCTCATCAGTAACGTGTACCTAATTCATTTCAGACGAACTCGGTAACAAATTGTCACGTGCGTTTATTTGTGTATGTGTGTGTGCCTAAACAGATTAGGGAAAATATGGAATGCCTGCGAGTGAAGCTCTTTTTTATTGCATTACAGACCGCCCTATCGACATATAAATACTTCAAGTATAATATATACGTACGTTCCTGGTATTATTTAATTTGGTTTGGATTTACTAAAACGTGGACGGACCTTTGAAACCGCTGCGTTTTCCGACAAACAAGAAATTTGCATAAAATTTGAGCAAATGATAATTTTCGTGTTTACGTCGGATTTTGCACAATGCAACTTAATCAGTTATTGACTTATTATTATTATTTGTTGCACGTATTTTTCCTGTGTGCACTGAAAATAAAAGGAAACAAACCCAAACGGAAAGTTTTTAATATTTCTGTTTTCAATTTTTGAATAGCTTTCGTCAATCTGCATGACAACTTTAAGTTAAAAAAGTAAAATAAAGCTGAAAAATTCCGCAACAATAAGCAGTCTAATAGACCTACTGAGGGGTTCCTCAAGTAACCTCTTGAGGCCTTTTTTTATTTTTTATGATACAGTTTATAAGTTGGAAAAAAGAAGGATTTCATGAAATCAAGTTTTGGAAATTTGTTCTTGCATTAAATTAATGTACGATTTTAGCCTCCAAATTAACTGTAATAATGTAAGAGATAAGAAAAAAAATCAAACATCAATTTGTTAGACGTTCAAATAAAATGAGAAAAGATCAAATTTTCCTTTTTACATTTGGCATGGTCCGTCATGATTTTTCTTTAATTCCGACTTTTCCTGCGTTTCATCCCTAGTGCATCCAGATAGTATTCCCAAAATTTTTCTTTAATCTTCAGATACATTCCAAAGTACTTTTTGTATGACCATTCATTTCATTTCTTTCACTCTCTTTAAAGTCAATAGTCCTGTATAGTACTTTCTACTGACGAATCTTTCTCACATCTTGCATCCAATCTGATCTTCCATTCAAGCTTAATTTTCTTCATAGTCAGCCGATTTCGGTTTCTTCATTTTCAATAAATCCACATTTTCTCAATTTCTGTATTGGGTAAAAAATGGAAAATGAATTTTTTCAATCTGCTCACAACAATAATTGAAGGTAACACATTGTAGAAAGTCTAATTAATAATACTGTGAACGGGAGTTACTAAATTATGATTGTTTCCGGTAAATGCATGGCTCCATTTGGTAAGTGACATACATTTTGTACAGTAGGTGTCGTCGGTTTCGTAATTTATAAACGTGCACATGTGGACTTGCAATACATCATGGAACATGCACATCAGTTATGCACATTATGAATTCACTACCTTGCAGTATATCAATAACTTGCGTCACTCAACTTGCCCCTCAAATTTAATCGTAATTACAGTTAGTTAATGGCCTCTCTGTATGTGGATGCGCCACAATTACGTACATAATTGGAACCAACGTGGTAATTGGCTTCAATTGATAAATTAATACGATTTCTTGCGCTATTTAGAAAAAGAAACGACCTTTTTTTTATTAGATAATGATAGATTTAAAATCCGTAACATACAGTGTGTGCGCAGGTTTGCTTGACATACGGAAAAGTTTTATTTGGTGTCGTTTTTCGATTTTTTAGAAACGTTTTGCTGGCTTCGAATCTGTGCTATCGGAAAAAATCAAGACGAACAATAAATTATAAGCAAACCGAACAGTGATTATTAATTTTAATGACGTTGATATTTTTATAATGGATAAATTATTTCTAACAGAAAGTGAGAACTATCCAAGATAATCAAAGTGGTAAAAGCTATTAATAATTGAACAACCCCATTCAACAAGGAATATTCTTTTTTTTTTTTTTCGAAAAACCGGAAACAATTTTTCACACGTTAATTAAAAAATCTGGGCACACACTGTATATAAAAATTACACCTTTTATCTGGAAGTATATTTCAAGCTTTTATTACTCAATAAATAGGAGCCAGAGTAATTTAATATTTCTTGCGCTGACTTCCTCGTTGCTTGTAATCCACCAATCAGTTCTTTTATGCGACATTAAAAGTAAATTGAAACTCATTTTAATATTCTCTGATTTACAAGGTCTAAGAGGTTTTAGCTTTCGCATTGAATTTGCATCTGATTCGGTGATGATGATTTTCTTTAAACGACGACGAGCTTTTCATTAACCGAATGCAACGTACATAATTTCATTAAGGTACGTCTATTAGGGCGTAAGCACGTCTGCATGTTACGTTACGAGTCGCTTTGAATTCTCCATAAAACCACATTAAGTACGTATATACGCGGGCAGATAATGTCGAATAAAACAGTTTAGGTATTTGAGAGAAGGGTCGCGATAAAAACAGGGAAAAAATTGTTAAGTGAGACAAGGAAGCCGTAGTAAATTTACTGTTAAGTGTCCCGGAAGGTCTAACCGGGAGAAAAAGGAACCGATTTATACTATTAAAAACATTTGAGTTGCCACGCAAATAGGTTCTTGAATAAATCAGGAGGAACGAACAGAGGATATTTGATTTGATTTCAAAGATGATAACAAGTTATACAACAGACCAAATTTGAAGCGCGGCAAATTTAAACAATGAGGAGAAAGCAGTTAATTTCGTAAGTGCCGGCCAATTTTAACTTCCGGCGTAGAGTTTAGGTGCTGAAATATTATGAATACAAGTTGCTGAGCACGAGTCCGTGAAATTCAACCAGCCGGCCCTTTGTGTACTCACCGAAACGCCCTGACATGTCTTAATAGCTCAGCAAATAAGAGAGGGTGGAATTTTTGTCCGCTCAAGTTGTAAAATACGGCACGAGTTGTTTTCAACAGTGCGTTTCCGAGGGCCCTCTTTTGCATAATTAACTTCAGGAATACTTACCTAAATTATAAACTGAGTTCTGCTCTTCAGGAGTCTGTTTATTGCTTGCTCCTTTTCGTCAGTAAATAACAACACCTTGAATATACGTTACAATGTGTTGAATGTTTATTGTTTCTTATTCTTCAAACAAGAGTCGTTTTCGTCATCAAAAAAAAAAAAAAAATACAAAAGTCTTACGAAAGTCCAAAAGCTTTATTGTTGAAAACAAGTTGATAATTTGGAGTTAAGTTTCAAAAACCTTAGATCTTCTTACTTTAGATTTTTAGAAATCTCATTATCTCTATTCATTTTACTCTTTCAAGATGACATTTCTTAGAGAAGAATATATTTTAAAATCTTACCCTAATGTCACCACCTAATCAACTTTATTCACAACACTTAGATGGCGGCTTAATGTTTTCAGCTCCACGTTTTTAAATCTTCAGTCTTCTTCAGTATTCTTCGTTTGATTCTTATTAACTTAACCGTACCGTCCATAACAGCCTTTTTCCTTCGTTTTTTTAAATTTATTTTTCGTCATTTGTGAACCACCCCAGGTCTTACGTTTTTTTTTTAATATATTTATTTATCGCCTCGTTTTATTTCGTCATAAAATAATTCACTTTCTTGCAGCTTTAAGCTTTAGTTGTTAAGTTCTTTTCGCTTCTGCGTATAGGAAGAGATGGGGATGAATGAAAGAGAATTTTCCCTGTTATTAAACCTGTATTACCATGGTCATGGGATTTCTAAAAAAATTGTAAAAAAAAACGTGTAAATTGGAAAAGTATTTTGTATTTTGGTGTTGTTTGTTCCAGTTCTCTTTTGTTTTTGTTTTCTATCGATTAATTCCTCGTATCTTATCAGGCACTTTAGGTTACAATAAATTGAATTAATTATTAATTATTTATTTTATACTTCAATGAGCTAAGTAGATGGTCATTAAAAAAAAAAAAAACAGAAAGCATGTGGCGTCATCTATATAGGCTTTAATGGACTACAATTTTATTAGCGAAATTTGAAATTCAGGAAATTATCGAAAAAGCTGCAGAAAGTGACAGTTATTTAAAAAGTGTTTAAGGAAACAGAACGAAATTGTGTTGGACAGTGCCATCTATGTAAATTCTGTCGAATTAGATTTTTGGCAGGAAATTTAAAAATATTCTTTTTGCACGTTATTTATAATATAATTCAATCTTTCTACATCCGAGTCGGCGACCTTCTTTTGTTTTATATTTCGGGGTATCGCTGTTCTTTTATTCAGTTCACTTTTGTTTTGTTTCTTCTTCATTTATGAAATTAATTCGTTCTCAAATGTTTCATTCATGTTATAAGAACTTAAAATTAAACTAACTCCACCTGACAATTTCTGTTGGGTGCCTAAAAAAATTAAATTATGTAGCGCCATGTATGTAAATCTTGCCGGATGCTTGGGGCGCGAAATTTGAAATATCTAAAATTTAAAGAAGCGAGAAACGTCGATAAATAAATTAAATAACTCAAAACTGCAACGTAAACTCAGCCTTAAATTATGAGAAAACAATTAATAATAATATTTCTTAAATTTTCTTCAGAAATTCAGTGCAATAAATTTAAATTATAATAAAATTGAATTAGCCAAATGGTTTCAGGTCGCGTCATTAACAAAACGTAATAGGAAATTGTTTGGCGCCATCTGCATAAATTTTGGCGGGGTACATTTTTCAGGCGCGAAATTTGAAATATCTAAAAAGCTTTAGATTGTCATTAATACATTATTTTTTAGATTTTCTTGACTTCTTTGTGTAATTTTAAACAAGAAACAAATAGAAACTGTACCAGACCTAAGCCATCTAGAAATTTTTAAATGTTTAGGCTGCCACCATCGGAAAAAATTACGGAATACCAAACCCATGAACATTTACTCAAAAACTCATTTATACTCTTCTAGATTCTAAAGCTGTGGAACAGTAAACCCAAAATAAAAGAAAACTCCAGCAAGGACCATAACAAAAAAGAAAACAGGTGATACAAATTATTCCTACCTTTAGGAAAATTGGGACTTCTTAAGTATAGCACACTCCAAGTTTTTGACTCCTTCCCTCAGACACTCGCTTCCTCCAGAAACTAAAACAAATATCGCGACGATCACATCAGGACCTACAATACCTGTTCGCGAAAGGGTCAATTTGTTTGTGTCCTCTTTTGGTCTAGTAAATTTCGCACACCAGAGCGACTTAAGTTGCCTAATTTCAGGTCACGGGTAAGTTCTTTATTGTGTGGATGTTTATTTTATCATATCTAAACGACCACCTGACTCAAGAGGTCTGGTGTTTTGACTATACGATTTCCTCGCGCTCATTATCATATGAAAATGTGTTTACGTTTTTACAACCAAAGCTTGAAATTCATTCACCTGCGCCTGGTGGACAAGGAAAAGGTCTTTGAAGTAAAACAATAAATAATGTTGTTTTACGGAAAGAAAAAAAGAAAAGCAATAAAATAAATCAGACTAATTAGATTAAGCTCGTAGTGCCTTTGCATTGGAGTTACTTTTCTGTGAACAAATACAAATTCCAAAATTCCAAATTTTTCGTTTTGACTAATTAATTTTGCAAACGGAAAGTTCGCTAATTACTACAAACAGGAAAAGCGCATGTGAATACCCGGACAAAGCTCCGCGCTCTGCAACAAATCTCGCGAGTTTAGAGTGAGGAATGCTGAAACAATAATTATTTACGCGCTTTGAATTGTAAAAAACTCGTATGCGTGAAACATAATAATAGCAGTAGCAGCAACACAACATAATTCATTCCCATGAGAAAGACATGAATGAGTACTTCGGTAGGCGGATTCGTTTGTAAATGCAGCACGCGTATTTAATTACGTAATTTGACGATCTGTGCAACGAAATTCCGGAAAAATTAGCTTTCTAAGCAAACGTTGCGCGTTTTTAAATCCACATACACTTTCACTTGATGATTTATTATTTTCAAGTGCAGGCACGCCGATTGAGATGCAAAACATAAATTGGTTACTTTGAACCTTCGACGAAACGTCTTCCTTCGACTTCATCAAATCGATTGAGGGGGGGAAAGTACTCGTGGTCTTTGGGAAACACTGCAAACAAATTAAAAAGTTTTAATTAATTTGCGGGCGGAATGTAAATCTTAAGATAAGTTAAAATTATTTGTTAATAATTTTAAGTGGGATAAATTAGCGTGAACTTCGTCGGAAGTTAACATTTTGAAACTCTTTTGACCGAAATATTTTTGTATAAGCGTAATCCTAGTTTGAATAATTCACCACTTCGCTGTTTCTAGTGAAAAATAGTGAAAAACAGTTTGAGGACCGCTGTAATGAAATACTTCATGACTTTGATTATCTATTTTATGTAGAAAGGGAGAAGTTAATAATTACTTTACCATAGTTAGATAGTATCTTAATTATCTTTCGTTGCTTCATTTCAAACAACAAAGTATCTCTTTGCAATTTTTTCTAAATCATCTTTAGATCTTGTTTAAGAATAATAATTATTACTAATGTCCTCGATTCCCCTTATAATTAGGTGTATAATACATTATCAAGTTTAGGAAGGTAAACTTAACTTTCTAATTGACGACGTACCGTATTAAGTTACGAAGCGAGGAATAATGTTCGGGATGGATTCAAAATGGCCTTATAATAACTTTGGCCATTACACGAACCAACGTCTTGCCATTTTCTAAATACAAAGAAGTTAATTAAATGAAAGTTGTATACAATAAGAAACGAATTATTTATATTTAGTAACGGCTAATCGAGGATTTGATAGTGAGTGGGTACGTAGCTACTGATAACTGCAAGCAAATCTTAAAAATAGAACTGATTACAAGGTCAATGATGTGAAAATGTTTTATATATTCGAATCAGCACCTACAGGGGGCACGAAAATGAAACAAAGAATACAATATACAGATTTTTTTAGGCTAGCCTCAATTAGATAAACACACTACATGTATAGGTAACACCATCCAATTTCGTTGCTGCTGATAACTTCGAACAAATCTTAGAGAGAGAGCTGATTGCAAAGGCAATGATGTTAATATCTCATGTTTGCAAATCTGCATCTACAAAGTGCGCGAAAATGAAAAAAAAAGATACACTATACACCTTTTCTAGGCTAGCCTCCAATAGTTAAGGCATTAGATCAACACACTTCATGTATAGGTAACGCCATTCAATTTGTCGCTAGCTGATTGAGAAATAAAGATAAGAAATATCACAAGTGAAACAATTTAAAAAAATGTATTAGGTTTCATCAATAAAGAGTAGACTTTTCATTTCACTGAAAAGCCGCATCATTTAATTTGATATAATAAAAGACTCAAAACCATTTTTCTGACTACACTACAATTTGGGCACAAAATATAAAAATATTAGTCAGCGTAAGAGTTATCACAAGAGATGTAATTAAGAAGCAAAGAAGTCATCTACTGAAGATGGCAGCATAGCAGCCGAAATACGTATTGTACAGCATCAAAAAAGCATATTCTGGTTAGGAGATTTAATTCAATTTTTATTAAACTGAACTAAGGTCAAAAATATATCGAAATAATTTTGAGTGAAAACAATTTCAGTAATAAACAAACTGAAACTGTAAAAGCAAGCAGCCGTCATTTCAGATGATAACAAGACTTGCAGATAAAAAATCTAGACGATGTTACCTGAACACGTAATCTGTTACCATCCCAAGAATGGGTACGTCATTTTAAAATTTATTAATTTTTGGACTAAAATGTTAATGTGTTTTTAAAACTGAGTTGCGTCTTTGCATAAATTAATTGTTACGTCTTTGCATTTCATGCTGCCATAGATTTTGAAATAAGACAGAAGTGGATGACAGGTTTCTTCGAACATCGCCTCGAGCATGTATGGAGCTGATTTTAGTGCGGAATATGTTAATGGCACGTGCTTTCAAGGGACGCGTTTTTTACTTAAATCCAATTTAAAACGTCGCTGACAGTAAAATGTCGTAACAAATTCAATTTTCTACGACAAATGTAAAATTCCCTTCGATCCTACATGATTTTACAGAAAATGTCACTTACACGTCTTGAGTAAACTCAGCAGATTTCTTCTACGTCTATGCGTTTATTGATTATGCAAATAACAAACTGTTTTTTTTTAAATTTTTGTTATCAATCTCTTATATTACCTTGAATGTTTGTATAAAAAATTTTTTCGTAATTGATTCTGTCCCAAGTGACCAAATTCTGTCTGGTAGTTAAACAGTTAACACTACACATAGTGCGTGGATGAAGAGTTTGAGGAAGTTTCAACTGTTAGATAATTGGATTGACACGTTGTAGGTCACGTGGGGTACAGGATTAAATGAACACCCGATAGAACTGATTAGGATTGATAAGATACTTCAGGCAAACGGAAAAATTGAAGAAAAAACAGAAAATGGAAAAGTTTTCATCAGTTTACTAATCTCCGATTAAGGGGAATCGAATACAGAAACAGAAGAAGGTGCGAGATTTAAAGTTATTAATTGAAGCGCCTGTCACATTGTACAAAAACATCGAAGCTTCCAATTCGTAACAATATTTCCGGCAATGACTTTTGTTTGAGAAAAAAAAATTGCACTCAATTCATCGACGTAAATAGAATTTTACAAACTTTGAATCAATTAATTTAAAAGTTGGAGCATATTCGTCATTAGCACGCGAATCAGAAACATAAAAACCCAGTTAATGAAGACACAGGAAAAGTAAACATACCTTTCATTACTTGTTAGACCGCTTCATTTTCGGTTTTCATCACCGGTAAATAAAGATGAAATGAAAATCAAACGAACAAGTAAATATTTTCAAGCCTATTTAAAAAGAAAAAAGAAAAACGCGAGCGAATTCGGGGCCCATTCATGAAGAAGTTTGTAAAGCCCCGGTTAATGAGAGGCTGAATTTTAATTGCATATGATGAGTAATTAATGAAGAAAACAAAAAAATACGGCCTGCTTGTTGAGTTGAATGAGACGAAAACAAAGAATTGGATTTTTTATTTTATTTCTTTGGATATATTTAGAACGGCGAAATGTTTTCAGATACTTCTTTATTTAGTGCATCTTACTGTCAGCGTACACAATTTCTCTGCATATAAAGAAAATGTGTTTGTATTACAACGAAAAAAAAGAAGAAGAAAAAGAAAATACGTATAAACGAAGTTGTTCTAGTTTTGAACTTGAAAAAGTATTTTCGTTGTATATTTATTTATACATACGCCGTGACGTTATTATAGTTTTTTCTTAGTATAAAGACTTCAAAGACATAAATATCTCGCATTTCTACAGTATATTTTTTTCAGTTATTTCAAAGTAAAAAAAGCAGTGGAAATACCACTGAAAGAAATACTAGTTTTATAGAAGCTGACTTTTAAATTAAATTGCTTGGAATTTACTTGCAATTAGAAATTTTTAGTGTCGAATAAAATCGATGACCGAGCATTAGAAATGGTTTCTTGCCGTTTGCACGTTAAAATTTATTTGTTTACTCAATTTTATTACCTACTTAGGAAGGCACATTTGCATAAATAAATATTTCACACACGCGTCTACGTAGGAAGAGTTACGTGTGGAAGATACGAGGAGGGTCTGATAAGTGAGGTACCTGATTGTAAAAAGAAACCGAAAATAAAGATAAAACAAATTCTTAACTTGTCCAGAATATTCTTGAAGCGTTTCTCAGGATCTGTCGGAAACTTATGCATTTTTAAATTCAAGTCATACTTTTTGAATGCGGACAAAACTAAATTATACAGCTGTACTAAACCGAAAGTCATTTAGAATGGATATGGATATAGAACACTAATTAAGACTGAAATGTTTTGGAAGCGAACTTGAATGATTTAGGACTCTTACCCCGAGTTTCACAAAAATTGTTTAATCACTGATTAATTTAACAGCGTGATTAAGGTTGGGTGAAATAATATAATTGGTTGTTCCAATTCTATTATCAACTTCGTCCAATGACTTTCTTTAATCAGAGAATTAAATTAATCGCTTATTAACAATTCTTTTTTGTGAAACCCCCATTTTTGTCATTAGTTTAGTCACACATCAACATCATTGATTGAGAAAACAGCGCAGTTTCTTAACATTTTACAATATTTATTAAAATGACCAAACCACGAGCAGCAACGTGGGTGCAAACTTGTGTGTGCAAACTCGGCGAGGTCAAAAGCAAATTAAAATAAACAACCGATTTTTCTTTAAGAGTTTGTTCTTGTTGCATTTACTTAGCGAAGAAGGGGGCTCCTGTTAATGAAGTAATTTAAACGCGGTTGCCCTTGGCCTTTTAATTTATTTGAGTCTGTTTGTTTTTGTTTAAACGTAATTCAGCACGGTTTATTAATCTCTGAGTAAGTGCCAAGTTATTACTTGTTACATTAAAGATCTGGCTATACAGATAGGTATTAATCTATCAAGTATTTTACTTGACACATACTCATCAATTAATAAACCGGGACTTAGGGGATGCGTTTACTAAAACCTGATTGATGATTTTTCTCTCTTGCAAAATATCTAATGTAGACTGTGGAAATTTGGAAAAGTGACGTTCTTGCGATTTGTGCGCGCAAGAAGTGCGCATGCGTTTTCAACTCAAAACGAAACATACGGTATGTGCTTATGATGCATATTAGGTACTACATGCATTCTGAAACTGTCAAGAAATATTCGTGTGGAAGTTCTGAACGTTGTAAATTTCGCTTTACAATAGAAGAATAACTTAAATTCGAGCGTTTAAAGTTCGGTTCATTGGTGAAACGCGAAACTATTCGCGATGATTTTAAACCGGAGCCTTGCATTTGACATTAACGAAGAGCGAGCGGAATCCGGATTTCAGAAATTGGAATTGCATTGTGATGCATATTTATTGAATTCCAGTGCACTGTCCTATTCAAGAAGGCAGAGATATACAACTTGAGTAATGAATTAAAATCAAAAAGTATTTGAATTTATTAAATAGATTCTTAAATTCTTTAGACAAATTTCGATTTAACTTTTCACTCTAATTGTAAGTTGGCAATTTTATGAGGAATGCTCAAAAAATTTAAATTTGTTCGCACAGTCAAGCGTAGATATTTCAAGCTTTGTAGAAGTTGTCTGACTATTGCGGATTTTAATGTGGGGGTTGGCGTTGAATACTCATCTACACGTCAATACTGTTTAAATCATTAGAACTTATTCCTTTATCTTTCCTCTTTTAATTACATATTACTAATTGGCTATAAGTGATTACCTTTCTCCCTTGATATTTATTATTATTGAGTTCTTCGTTTTTATATTACAAAGAATTTCGCGAAGGCACGAAAGACGTAAGCAATTTAAACAAGCGGCCGGAACAGCCCCTCCAATTACGACTGTACCGTCCTAGGGAGGAACATAAATTAATTAATATTTGAACAAGCTACAGTATAATAAATTTGAGGGCCCAATAAAGCTCTTGTAAGTAGCAGCCTTTAAAATGTAGGCATTAGAAAGTATAAAACGTTAAGCGTTTACGTTTCCTGCTGCCGGGTGTTGCGAATGCAAACACGATCGGAGCAAAATTAGGGGCAACAAATTACTGAACGATAAAAAAAATAATTTAGCATTTTCTAATTAAAAAATCATATAAAGCAGCAAGTTCTTTGTTTTTATGCGTTTTGAATGAAGTCATCCTATGTTTGGTGTTGCCCAAACAAATTGTGGATCTCGCCTATCGAGGTCAGAGTATGTTTGCACCACATTCCTCTTCTCTTTTCTTCATTCTGGTATGGTATGGTATGATTCCGGATGAAAAACCCTTATTTGTTCTTTAACCATTGCACCTCTTCTGTTTTCTTCTTTCGCTTTGGGCACTCTAAAATTTTTCTTCCTTCTTCCTTGTAAGTTTTTATTTTTGGTGGTAAACTTTTAAGTATAATTCCAAACGGAAAACCCTTTTCTTTGATCGTTAATCACTGCACCTACGCCGCTTTTCCCCTAAGGCTTTTGCCCATCCTAAACGGCACTTTCCTATTTCGTTCTACACCTTACTTTCGTTTTTATTTCTGGTAATTAGTGTAGTTCCACATTCTTCTTTGTTCTTTTCCACCGAACCTGTTCATTTTCCTTCTTTTTTCCTTTTGGGCTCTCTAAACGGCATTTTGACTTACTTCTCCTTTTCCTCCCTTTTCCGTTCACTATTGGATTCCACCAAGGCTTTTGAGTATCCTAAACAACATTTTCCCATTTCCTTCTCCTTACTTTCTGTATTAATTTTTTATTATTACTAAGTCCAATATGGTTCCAACAAAGTGTAAAATCCTTCTTTGTTCTTTAAGCAGTAGCAATCCTATTTTTGTCGTTAAGACTTCTGAACATACTGCTTCGTTCTCTTCCCTTTCCCGTTCTTATTTTTTTATTATTGTTACCAAAGGACACCTTCATTTTATTCTTCTTCTTCTTTTGATTTTTGGTAGGTATGTACATCTGGGTTTGCCTTTTTGCTTTCTTGTTCAACTTGATCTCCCCAAACATCACTTCGTCATTAATTTAAGGACATTTTATGTCTTCGGATTTTAATTGCAAGCAATATTGATGTAATAAAGTAATAGGAGTATGTTTTTTCTGTTTCTAGGAATTAGTCGTAATGGAAAACTCATGAAAACACAATGTTTTTTTTTTACTAACGTTTCCCTTTAAACTAATTTACGAAACAATTACATTTTAAGCACCTCCTAAGGGTTTCTCTTCGCCAGTAAAATAGTTTGTTGTGTCGCATGTAAATGTTTGCCTTGGAGATGCTTCGGGATGGCATCATTTGCATAGTGTAGTTTGAAGAGCAAATTCTGGATGGCTTAGTTTAGATAGGATCTAAATTATATTCATTACACTTTATGGCAAGGATTAATGTAATTATCCATTCCGTATCACTTAATAATTCAGGAGGAACATTTGCTGACAAAAGGAAATCTTCATAAGAATTAAAATTGGATGCCCGTAACTTTATACTTAAGTTGTATAGTAATTTCTGAGCGTAAATATTTGCTCATCTTTGGTGGTCTTATTGGAATTAATTAAAAATTATTTTTGAAACACATTCACCGAGGAGCATGCGCACAATAGAAATTGTGTTTTACTGCAAGACAAATAAAGTAAAGCGACCTTGAGAGCGGGTTGCGTAAAAGATTTAAGCCAGGTTTTAAACTTTACTGCGCCAGTTAAAACATGCACGCGCGCAATTTTAGAATTTTGCAGTGTACAAGTTGTTTACCTTGCATAGTATACAAGTTGTTACTAAATTATGAAAACACACAATGGCTTCACAACTGTTATGCTGACAAGAGCATCAGAAAACTCGATACAATATACCTTAGCAACATACAAACAGCAAAGATGTTCCCGTGCATAAGATAACAGAACCGAAACACAAAAGACTTGCACACGTTGACTGACATAATAAACTTTCCACCGCATGCTTCTCTGAAGGAATCTTAATTCCTTCAACCCTCTGACAAATTTTCCCAGGGATTAAGTCCTCGGCATTTTAGCACAGTTTCCCTCCCCCAAACGAAAACTAATTTGTCTTTTTTTCCCTTTAATTAGGCGCAGTACTCTTGTTTCGCATGGTCTTCTGAAAACTAAATTACAGCAAAATTACGATTTAATACGTAAGGCCTCCAGCCCTCCTCACTGTAACGTGTGCGTCTGGGTTATCTGAGTACAACAAAGACTTCAAAGAAACTGGGTTTGCCTTACCTTCAAAAAAAGTGCTCGTTCGACTTTCTTAATGTAGTTTTTTTTTGTTATTTGCGAAAATTGTTTGGCATGAAGTGGGCGAATCAATTACATCGAGTGCAGACGAATTTAAACGGCTTTGTAAAACCTTCTTTGCGCTTTGGATTTGCAAGAGATCTATTTATATTTTACGGGTTGTGAAGAGTAATGAAATTTTTTTATTCTTATTGAAATTAGTCAAAAGTTTACTGTTCGCGTAATTTTAAAAAGATATAAAAAGTTTTAAATTGCTCGTTTTGTTCGCTTACTTCGTATAATTAATTAATAGTCACATGACTGTACACTTGTTTGTTATTAACAACGCGTTTGTTGTACCATTTTTCGATTGATTGACGACGTGGATCTGCTCATGATTTAATCAGAACTTTGTAATGATTGACGACGCGTATCTGCTCGTAATTTTATCGGAACTGCCCTAAAAATCATAATTGCTTTTTTTTCAATCTCTTATCAAAAAAAAAACAGTTCAGATCGCACGGCTTTTGGTTTGGCCCAAAAACTAATTAATTTAACTAATACATTGAAATGATTAGTTTAGAGCAACTGAATTCTATGCATATTGGAATCCATAGCTGCCAACCCAACTACCGAAAGAACGATTTTAATTAACGTGCTGTCATGCCGACGAGGATAAAAGTGCTTCATAATATTCGCCAGAGAATAAAATTCATCGGCTGTTTAGAATCGCATTCGTGGCATTACGAGTTTTATACAAAAAAAAAAAAAAAACGAGCGAAATTATGACTGGAACGCACGCGAAAAAAAATTATGACTTCCAATAACCGCATCTGGCTTCGAATTTGTAAAACCGAATTTACGCTGAAAGATTTTTTATGAATCCAAATGTCACATAATTTGGTTTTATAGGCCAGGGATAAGTGCCTAATGTTTTTTTTAATCAAAATTATGGAGCGAAATAAATTGTAAAAGTTTTGAATCGCGCTGTTGCAAAGTGCAGGGTTATTTAAAAAATAAAATTCGAAATGTTTTGAAAGAAATAAATTGAGAAAGGTACCACAACAATGTGGCAACTGAAAACTTAATGCAACATTGTAACATTTTCCAGAATTTATTCTTAACCTCCAAGCTTTAGGTCTTCGAAATGATCAACGCGAAAAAATAAAATTTACCTTCACATCATCCAGGAACAGAAGAAATACAGCAATGAAGTAAAGTTAATGCATTATTTAATGTCACGAAATGCCTTCGTCAAGGAAATAGCGAGGAAGAAATCGCTCGTGCCTCTTCATTAGGTATTCAACAAACATTATTAAAATGCAATGGTTTATACATTATTTATTCGCTTTTTTATGAATGGCGGGCCGCAGTCGTAAGAAGCGGGATGAAATTCGATAATGTATAAATTGGACTTTTTATTGCGCTGCCTTACCAAAAGAAAAAAAAAAATATGGGACTGCCATTCGAAATACACCTACTCGCCGCTTATCGAAGCGCGATGAATGATGATGGATTTTACAAGTTGGCATTCACATTTCATAAACTGGAATGGAAATCATTCCACTAATTATTTTTCTCCACCACACGTGAATTTATAAGTATACTACTCTTTGCCCTTTTTTGCCCTTCACGTTAATGACACCTTTCCCCGTCCCAAATTCCAGGGACAATTTTGTGAGATTACTTCGAACGAAGAAGAAAAAAGAAAAAAAACGACTCGTTCGTTGTAAAGCTTCCCTTTTCATTATTTTTTTCGACATAATGTGAAAGAAAAATGAAAGAGGAGTTTTTCCACTCAGTTGTCGTTACAATCTATAACCGTGAAGTATCCAAGGTAACATCGGTATTTGAAGTCGATTGTCTCAAGGGCAATGAACAATAAGCGTGCCATAAATTTCGCGTTTTCGCCAATTTGTTCCCTCCTTCCTTTTAATAAATACCGCACCGGGCTTCCAAATTGATTACTAGGGCCTCTTTTCCTTTCTTTGCCGTAATTGATAGAACGCGAGAGGTCTTCATATCATCTGATACTGTGCTACAATTTGGTCCTATTTATGGTCACATTTTAATAAGGCTCGATTGGATTAAACGAAATAGACAGAAATAATATTTTGCGCACTGGGAAAAATGAAAATACTTTTTTTGTTTATAGTTTTTTTTTTTTGCTGTAATGAAAACTCATTGTTCTCTTCAAGGAAAGTTACAAAAAAAAAAAACATTGCTATAATTTCGATTTTGCAATTCTGTTCCGAAGGTGCGTAAAAAGTAACAGGAAATTAAGCAGATTCCCCGTTTTGATATGTTGAATTATTCAGCAGTGTAGATCACAATTAAATGTAAATGCCCCAGACAATGAAAACGTTCTCAGATTCAGGATTACCATACATGAATTTTTCAGATGTTACAGTTCGTTTAAGAATGTCCTAAAATCGAGGGTTTTACGAAATCATTGACTGATTGGTCAGAAATACTCTTAAAAAATAAATAAAACATTGACATTCGAAGGTTTTTATTTCGCCATTGGAACACAGAAAAGTGTCCATTCTTAACAAATCAGTGGCCACATGATTTGAAGCAGCAAACTGTAAAAGCTTTTAGAATAGTGCCATGAAATAACACGATGAAAGTAGGAGTGGATGGATCTTTTTACAATTTTGCAATTTTACAGTTTGCAAGCATGCCAGCCTTGCTTGGGATGACTTATTATGTAGCAAACTGGCTTCAATTTATCAATCTTAATGCAATGTCAGGTCAAAAAACGATCGAGGGTGTTGGATTGGAAACAAGTTAAAATAAGAAAACCGATTTGATCGAAAATTATTATGAATATATAAAATAGCGACATCTTACTATCGCTTTTGGACCTAACATTGCAGTAAAATTATTATCAAAGAGAGACACCGGGCGGCTATTTTTTGACCTAAAATTTCAATGAGAGCTTTTGCTACATTTTTTTTTTAATTTCTAATAATAATAATATTTCAAGTTACTAATGTTCACGTTTGGAGTAAAGTTTCCTCATAATACTAAAACAAAAAGAATCCCATATTAATCAACACCACACGAAAAAAACAAGAAAAACAAAACAATACAAGAAACGCTGCAAAATTTCCCTGCGGAGACATTTCACTTTCACTTCACGCGAGGTTTGTGTATCAAGTAACAACCTTTCTTCTTGCGACATTCTTAAAAGAGATTCATTGTTTCCGCAGAGCCCAGAGACTTCGTCGTTAATAAATAAATTTCATCACCTGCAGGTAGAAAACTGTAAAAAGAAAAAATACTCGAAGCGGTTGTTTGTGAATGCGGTTCCTGCATTACGCAACAAGGACACAAGAAACCAAATCCTATAAATAAACACGCAGATGTTCTTCCCAACGGAACACAAATGGAATCGGATGTTGCTGCTGTAAAATAAACTTTCAAGAAAAATACAGAACAGAGCTTTCAGTACAAACAGAAATTATCTGCCAACAACATATAAACAGTTGGAGAAATTAATTAAAAGTTGAATTGGAATTTACCTTTTACTAGGTGGGTTTTGGTAAAACACAATAAAGTTCTTGAGAAATTTAAATCAAGAATAAAAATGCATCCATCGCATTATTCAAATATTCAACGAGCAAAGCGTGTGGCGTTCGAGGCAAACACCGGATGGGAAAAGACAAATCAAAAGGAGCTTTACGCCCTTATTCGCAAACTGCACTTTGTTTGTGGATTATTCTGTCGCAGACTTTCGTTTTGTATAAAAAGTGCATTCCCGTGGAATTTCTAGACACGGACACGTTCATTCGAAAGACGATGCGAAGGGAACGAGGATAATAATATGAAATCCCCCTTGTTTCATGGATTTTTTGCTCAAACAAAATATGTAAAGCTACGGGGGTTTTATAACTATACATGGAAATCTGGGGTATATTATCTAGAAAAAATTAGCTTTCTACCAATATCTATTTCTACTGTTATAGTTGAAACATGCTTTGCATGTTTACTATTTTCAATTCATTTCTAAAGCTTTAGATAATCGTACATAAGTCGATGATGTCGTATTCGTACAGTGATTTGTTCAAAGCTCTTCATCAAGTAGATAATTCTAATCTGTTGAATAAATAAAATCATTCGGTCGTTGTGGATTGTTCAAATCAATATTAATAGTTAGGTAACAATTTGTAAAATACGTTGGTTTTAAATCAAATATTTTTTGTATTTACACTGGCATTACTCAAGGTTCCAACTTGGAACCCTTACTTTTTCATCATGTTCTGCACCTGTCTACGCGAACCATTAGAGGAGGCTAATGTAATTAGAGTAAAAGCAGATTGTTTTTATTTAAAAAAAAAATTGTTTGTTGTATTTAAGACGTGTCAATATTGTTATCATTGTTAATCTAAATATGTTTATGATTCTGTTCTGTAATAAATATAAAAGTCTCTTCCGCTGCTATTTTTAATACCTACCATGTGAATAACCCCCATGACAGTAAATTCACAGTTTATTTTTAATAGTCCCGTCGTCAGCTCAACATGTATCCGCGCGATCTAATTTTTCAGCGAATTCCAGTTTTTCCGCTACACGTGATCTAAACAAGTCTATTTTCGGGTCTTAGGAAACACCATTTGTTCGCAGAAAATTAATGTGTAGTGTATTATATACCTTTTATGTTTTTGGCACGGGGTTTCGTCCGTCTGGTCTCGTGAATAGAACAAAGGAGAGAAGTAGAACAAACACATTTATAACGCAACGTGAAAATGAAATCCTTCGTTATTACGAACGTCGGACGAAATAATAAATTCCGGTTTCTATTTTTAGAATGGACAGAATTGAACATTCAATCAAAATCCGTCTACAATAATTTACAATGTCTTTTGAATTATAAGATACAAGCAATAAATTGCTTCTATTATTTAACCTCCGTCCCTTACAGTAGGTGCATTGAGAACGAATTGCAAATTTCGTCTCTTTTGTTCTCGTATTGATGACGTCGAAATATATCATTCCGATCTCTAGTTATCACTTTGCTTGTAATTCGATTTTTAAGTGAGAAGTTGAAACTCTTATAACGCGATAGTAATCGAAATTAGCGACGAACTGTAAATGTGACGATAGCAACGAATTTTGCCTTCATAAAATATCCCGGTGTGTCGTAAACTTCATGAAGTAAGTCATTCAAAATAGTAAAGCACCGCGACGCCTCCGAAATAAATTACGGCGCAGTAAAATTCCGCCACGGTTTTAATTTTGGGTGAAGAAAAAAAACAGGAAATTGGTAATTATTACCGCAATTTTCCGCGTTTCAGTCTCCTTTGTTTTTCGTTTTCAATCATGGCATTGGCGAGCGGGCATTTTATTTTGAATAAATCCAATACTATTAAATCAAAAATAAAATGCGAGCGGCAAAAATGCAGCTTGTGCCTTCATCGGAAAAGTTGGAAAATGAAGTCTATTATCCGAGAAAAATTTGCACGGCGGCGCTCAAGGATTTCTATTATTATTATTAAAATATAAAAATACTCTTCTGCTGGGGGGGAACCCGTAATTTAGGTGGACGTTAAAGTCATTTTGTTTTACGAGTCTTCCATAAACATGATTTTTTGCGAGGATATTTTTCTGAATTTAATGTGGCTTGCGAATGCAACTCCCCCGATTTATGACTGACGAAATCCGTAAATTGTTATCCTAATATTTATCGAAGCCGGGAAAGTTATTGAAATGAAATCGCATAAAGTTCATCTTCCCGAACAAACGTTTCCCTGCAACAGAAATCATTTTCAGAACACGATGTTAATTTATTTCAAATACTACATACAGCCTTAATATAATCTTTATTTATTACTTTGTGTCATTTTGTGCTGAAGTTATACTGAAATACTATGGCTGAATGAAGTACAAACACGAGTTTCATCAAGTATATACAAAGGATTTGTTTGGGTCTTCCTGTAGAGCCGCCGGGGTGGTAAATTTACGTGGGATGTTATTATACTTTAGTTAGGCAGAGT
Source organism: Prosopocoilus inquinatus (assembly GCA_036172665.1). NCBI lineage: Eukaryota > Metazoa > Arthropoda > Insecta > Coleoptera > Lucanidae > Prosopocoilus > Prosopocoilus inquinatus. The sequence goes on along the minus strand of CM069871.1, from coordinate 5,162,170 downwards.
TGCGTCAATAACTTAAATTTGAGTGTGTACATAAATGTTAAGTTGGTGGGTACATAAATTTGTGAAGTCAACATGATTATGCTTCGGATAAATTAGGTGAACATAACATCGGAAAGTTTCGATGAGTTTCTTTTGCGCATCCTTTTCGCTTCCGGTCCAATTAAAGCATTTAATTATACTCGTATAACTTAGAAGGAACTAGTTTGTGTTGTTACGATGGCAACAGCCCTCATAATAGTCGAAACAAAGGAAGAAATACAAGAATAGCCCTATTCCACTTACTTACTATCAGGAAAAATGATATTGAGTATTAAGTGTGGGAATATGAGACGCGCGAGCAGGTCTCACTCTATTGCAGTCGTCGTTTTTAACATAGTTTACAATGTATTTCTTTCTTTATCTCGACCATCTTGCAAGCTGGTGTATACCACAAATTATAGGTATATAATTTTCTTTGTGTTCTTGAATTTGACGAGAAGAGCAATATACAGGGTGATTGACAATACCTTCACCAAAAAAAGAAACCGTAACCGAATGAATGTCACAGATTAAGGGAAAAATGTGTAAAACATTGCACGAATCATTAAGAATTAATTGAACTGGCTTAAATTATTCAGAAAAGAAAACATCACCCTACATACTATATTTAGACAAGCCTAACGTAGTATTTCGTTATTTTCATGACGTTAAACCGCACCGAATACCTGCCTGCAATGATGAAAGTAATATACTCCGAAATACAAACGTCTTCCTACATCCTCGACACCCCCATCATTGAAATCAACAATTACACGCCAAGCGCACTAATATCATCCAGGGCAAACTTTACTAGTCGTGATCCCCGTTTAATTAACCACCACAGCAGAGACTTATTAATTATATAATTCCTGGTTTCGCTCGAGCCGGAACGCACGCGTTTCGTAAACAGGTTGTTAACTTTAAAAGCCGGGTATTCGAAAATCGCATTTTCCGAATTTCGAAGTAAGGAATTGGTGTGGGTGACGATAACTTTCAGCTTGGCGGATTTAATTAATACGTGGAAAGGAAAAGCTAGAGCTCCCCAACTAATTTTTTCGTGTAATTTATGCTAATTTTCGCCTAAATCGTTTGTGGAAATCCCGAGGGGTTTTAAAACTTTGGTTTGAGTTTGAATTTTCCACGTCGTTTATACTTTTTTGGTATCGGAAGGCAATTTTTGGAATGACTTAAAATGTTGTTGCCTTAATGCAAAGTTAATGTGGCGCATCCATCTACATTCAAGGTTTAGCAGCTGCAATTGCATAAGTGGGCGTACACTTGCCACTTGCACACAAGGTTTTGCAGCACCTGCACAGGGACAAAATTTTCATTTGTTTTTCTAACCAATTAGAATGCTTCAGTTAAAAAATGTGTCATATCAGGGCAGGACCATTCGCCTTGTAAATGATTTATTTTGTAATTAACGAAACTAGGTAACTCCTTTTCAGTTGCAAAATCCAAATTACATTAAATGTCTTTTCTTATCACATGGAAGTTTAGGAATTAAAATGCAACGCGTATTGAAAAAGTAACCCTTGAGTGTTCTGTAAAAATGACGTATACGTAAGTTTGAACAAAAAAAAAAAAGTTAAGGGGAAAGAAGTTTCGCGTTTTATACTTCATTAAATCCACCTGTTGCTTTGACTCTCACAATTTTTAAATAAAAAAATATTTCATTTACTAAACAAATATTAAAATATGGAGAACCTAAAAAAAAATATATTTACTTTACTTTTTTTTCTCATTTCCTGTTTATATGCTTGTCCCTTCAAGCATTCAATGAAAAGCAGATAGATAGAAAAGTTACATTTTCTTAACTCGCGCGTTCACATGTATTTCTGGTACAGTCGATAACGCTCTAAATGAACGTGGGCTGCAAATAAAGGAAATAAAGCGTTTACAGCAAAATATATATATATAAAAAAAAACCAAAATCATATTTGCTGCAAGAACAACCACAGAATACATATTGTCAGTCAGATTGCTGTAACAGAAAGTTAATCAAATAAACAATGAACGAACACAATTTTAAAATTCTAGACGTTGGCTTGTAAAGTTTATATTATTTCCAGTTATTGTGGACTTTGAATTCCAAACTCCTTCACTGTTTACTTACAACGCGCAAAAAATAACCCAGGTGCGTAAACGCCGGTTTTAAATAAACAAGAAGGGGCACATTCTCGAACCGAGTTTCGCAAACTTTAATGTGAATGAAGGAAACTGCAATGTCGGCAAGTACGAGATCATAAAATTTAATTTCGGCCAACAGCTGTCTGTCAGTGAAAAGGCAATCATAAAATTGCGCGGAACTATCATTTCCGAGTGTTTGTTATTCTTGCCGTGCAAAAAAATTCAAAATATTTTGATTCTTATCCGCGCACGTAAAAATATGAAGTAAACAGATCTCCTTTTTTTTATTTTTCCTGAATACATAAATACTTTAGATTTGCTCCTTACGCAAGATATTTTTCTGTTGCTCTGTTTTCAAAAATCTAAAGTGGAACAAAATTTACAAGTGTTGTTAAGTGAGTTTTTCTTTGAAAGTGTTGGTCTAAAGTAATGTTTATCGTAGTATAAGTAATGGCGACAGTATAATATATCTGTGCAAACATGTTCAAAATTGAATTTTAAATTGAAATGTGAAAATTATGGTAACGATTGATTGATCGTTTGATTATAGAGTACAGTTGCAGGACAATTTAAAGAAAACAAGAAGGGATAAAACTGACATAGAAGAACAAAGGCTACAAAAATGAACTGTGGGGATAGGAGATGCACGAGCCAGCCCCTCACATGGTTAGAGTCTTGGTCATTAACACACTTAGCAACCCTCCAATTTAGGGGTCGTGACAGTATCACTTCAAATTGCTTGATTAATAATAATCAATCTGCTGCGACAATATTTTTTAGAAGTCCAGTCGTCTTTGTAGAGCCAATGCATTCACAGAAAGCAAGTTATTAATTCCTTTTTGTGGAAGATTAAAAGAATGAAGAAACATGTTTCAGTTACAATTAAGTTGCAGAAAAAAGTTGCTTTAAACTTAAAAACTCAAAAACAAAACGAGGGTTTCACTCTATTTGACGAAAACGTATGACTTTAGAAAGGACCGTGAAGTCATTTAACCTAGTTAGCAATTGGATAAAATCTTTTCAACCAAAACGCCTTTTAAAAAGCGAGCTTTCTCTTCCATCAAATAGCGCATCTTATATCTGAACCCTCCAAACAGAAGATCCCTTTCTAAAACGGGTAAAGTAATGTCATCCCAACCCCTCAACTCCTTCAGAGTCATTCACATCCAATGGGCACATACACATGCAATGAGCTAGCAACCACCTCAACCCTACCTTTCTCATCTAAAACCTGTCAATGAATGCAATGAGCCTTTAAGGCAATGAATTTGCCTTAAAGGTTCAAATTTCTTTACGTAAATCTAACCATTCTCAAAAATCGTTAACGTTAGGAAAAACATTTCGTCCATACTTTTTCAAAGCTCGGTGATCTTTGGAAAGCTTGGATGAGTGAACTGATGTCGACTCTTGCTCTGAAAAGATGACAGGAGGAAGACGTTCCATTGGAGAGACTCTCTTAAGAATGAAATGAGTAATTAATAAACAAAATAATTACCTGTCCTCAAAGGAAGAAATCTTACTAAAAATCCCAATCCACCTTTTTTTTGAAACTGTTGCATTATTTAAGCTTTTGATCAACCCCCTTTGTTGATTGGTCTTCAAAAGAATAAATGGGCAACGAAGGGCTAAAGAAATTATGTTTCGATTTAAATTCAATATCACGTACGGCGACATTTAGTTCTCATTTCATCCTCCTTCCCCAGGAGCAGGGAGTAAAAGTTCTCTTCCCACCACATCATTAATTTAAACAAACCAAGAATGACGTATAGCACAAGCAAATAGGAAGTTTAGAAATTAAAAATTCATGTTTGGAATCAAGCGTACGAACAAAAACATACTAGATTCACTCGTGCTCTGCTTTTCCCTTCATGTTTCATGTTATTTCCAGGGGGCCGGAGCAAACCAACAAACGCAAATGTTCGCGTTAGAAAGTTTGAAAAGCTCGTTCGCAAAGAAATAAAACGCCAACTCTCATTTGCGACGTATCGCGTCGACATTTATGGAATTTCGTGTCGAATAAATAAAGGTCCGGATGGCGAAAGATGCACTACGGACGAACCCGTGATTTTTTTCCATTATCTTTTCGTTTGTTTTTCGTCGGCGCGTTTCTTAATCTCGACTGTTTGGAAGAAGGAAAAAGAAAGTTTCGCACAGTTGCGATTGCGATACTTGATAAGAATTAATTAAATTTTAAGATTGATTTTTTCGATGTGGTTTACTCTTAAATTTATTGCACTTCCTCTAGACTGATGACATTCAGAAAGCAAGCATTCATTTTTTTTCCTTTCAAATTTAAAGCATATGTTGGTATTAGTTCAAAAATAATTCAATACCGAGGGGGGAATACAGAAAAACGACGGGACTCGAACCTGCACCGCCTGGTTTCATGCCAAGCTGCTCTACCGTTAAGCCATAACAAGCGCTGTCATAACTTAACAGTCAGTAAAGTGGCTTGGCATGAACCCCTACAGTGCTTTCATTCTTTGTTAAAATGAAGAGAAATTTAAAAATTTGTTGATTGCAATGGAATCCTCGAGCGTCTTCTATATGGAGTCTCTTAAACAACTTGAGAGCTCCATTGTAATGAAAATCCATTACACAATGGTTTAGGTTACGTTACCTTTTAATAATTTTGTTTTCTGCTTTATTTTTCAGTGGCGGTGGTTGCAGCTTTCTTCATTTGTTGGGCGCCATTCCACGCACAACGTCTTCTCGCCGTTTATTTATCGAACACCCCGAACGCTTCAGATACCACAATCAGCATTTACATCGCCCTGAACCACATATCCGGCATTCTGTACTTTCTATCCACCACTATTAACCCGCTTCTGTATCACATAATGTCGAATAAATTCAGAGAAGCTTTTAAGGTAAGTTGTTTTTAAGTTTGCAACAGCACTTAGGACACCAAGGGGGTGTTTTCAAAGGCAAAAGTTTATTTTTTATTTTGTTGGGTGGACATTATATCATTTTGAAGGGGCCACACAGTACGAAGAGAGCGAATCTTAATTGTAATTTACTTAATCAAACGATCATTTAAGAAAACTGCTAAAAATATATTGTTAGATGAGGATGGACAATTTTCTTGCTTGCTTGTTTATTTTGTTGATTAATAAATAATTTAATAATGAATTAAACTTATAGAAAAGGGCTGCGAGAGAGCTCCCACGTTTTCTTCATTAATTGATTAGGTTTTTTTTTTTGTGAACTTAATTAGAATCCTTTCCTGTCAACACATTCAATTAAATAATTCAATTACTTAGCTGCTCTCTATTCATCTTTATGTAAAAAGAGATCTTAAATTAATTAAATTGAATTTCCTTTTGTCCTTTAAATCGTGACCCAGGAGACGTTAGAATAAGCAACCCATCAATTAAATCAGAAATCGTATAAATATACTTATTCGAAGCGCGGATGTAGAATGGGTTGCCTGCTTTTCATTTTTGAAGGCGTTGTCATGATTTCCATTATCTGTTTTCAATAAATTAAGTATAGAAAAATGCATCAAACAAGAAAATGATAGGACAAGAGGAAAATAAAAAGAAACATGTAAAATGTTCTGGCTGTTTAAAAATAATACATAGGGTAGGGCAAAAAAATTGCACCAGTAAATACAACATGGTAAACACTGTTCAAAATTGTTTTCATTTTAACTTGTCTGTAAAAGTGACTGTCCTCCGGTATTGTTTAAGTTTAACAGTTTTATAGAAATGAGATTCTATTTTATTTAATCATAAAACCATCAAACTCGAATTACTAACTCATTATATTTTCATTCCGTGTCGTTCACAGGGAGAGTAAAGATTCCTAAAAAGAAAATTACGCGTGTAAACCCCCAAAAAAACAGAACGCAATCATCATATATTAATTTAAAGAAGAAAGTTACGAGAGCACGACGGTGAAAAAATTCATCCCCGAATTTAGAAAGTTATTCCGAACTCGGCCTTATATTAATTCAATGTTTTGATTTACTTTCATTAAAAAACACGGGGAGAGAACTTTTTTTTGCGATACTAATTTCCGTTCGCCGCCAACGAAAACAAAATTAAAACTCACCTCGACGTGTTTTTTTCGAATGTTTCGCAATTAAAAAGTGGAAAACTCGATTGTGTTTTGGTTATCTCGTTTTTTTTTCTTCTGCACGTTTCGAAACATGGAATGTACAATTTAAATCCCGCGATTAAACTAATACTATCGAAAAATCAACATTATTAAACCCTTTGCGATTCTAAAATAAACAGCTAATTCTACCTCTGATATTTTATACTAATGTACATTTATGAAAGTTTGAGTTTGTAAAATAAGGAAAATAGGCGAAAGCTTTATCCTACAAAACGTGTGGGATTTAATTTAATTTAAATCAGGATTTGGCCACGGTTTAATTTAATGCAAACATAACCGATTCGTTCAGTTAGTAATAAAATGATGGTGTTCAGTTAAAGTAAATTTGTGGTGAAATGTTCGATTCGTTAGTTTAAATCCCTACCAACAGATTGCGCAGAAATGATGATTTATCATCAAGCACAAGTGTGCGTGAACATCCGGATGGGAAATCCTTGCATGTTAAGTGTTTGATTCATAATGGAAACATAGTCGACTATATCTATAAGTTATGAAAACAATTGCATTAAATCACAGGTGGTTATAATGAATCTCGCATATACGGGGTGCCCTGAAATCAAATGTGAAAGTTTCAAACTTTGTTTATATATGAATTGTTTTATTCTTTACTGAAAATATATTATAATCTCATCCACTGTTAGCCGGAACAAACAATATTTCTTGTTGTTTATTTCGATAATTCGAATTTGACGTTAAAATTAAAGCAAAGTTTCTCTTAGAAAAAAAAAACAAATTGTGTTACTCTGTTTAATAGATGACGCTGCCAGGTCAAGTTTCCGAAACGATTTAAAAGAATGTTAAAATGTGAGTAAAGTTTTCTTAGCATGGCTAGAGATGGCGCTGGAGGTTATTTGAAAACCGCATTGATTGTCATAACTCGTCGAGAGACGGCAATGCTTTCTTGCCCTTGCTAAAGTCCCTACCAGATAAAGTACCGAAGTTAATTATGTGGTGTATTAGAGAGAGATAGACGCTTTTTTCGCCAAAATACTGTATAAATGTTTTACTGAGCAATTGAGTGCACACTGATTGAATAACAGCCATCCGTAGGCTTAGGTTTCCAAATTTGTATCACAAAACTATACGCACTTGACTTTTTATGCAAAATTTCCGCAACTTCAATGATTGTATACTGTATAACATCAAATTATATGAATGTCAAATTTAAAACTTAAAGAAAATTAAAAATTGGAACGTAAAATTAACCTTGTTGCTCGTCAATAGATGTCGCTGCCCGTTCTGTCAATGAAGCTGTCAGTTTCTGATCTTTGCCGTTTGCTGCTTCAGTTCTGTTCATAAATTAAGTCCTTAAATTTAATGATCGTTCTAGATAGGGTCAAATTTGAATAAACTTGCATCGATTACCATGATACAGCAAGAGATGGCGCTGCTGAAAATTTGACTACCACGACGATTTTTTCAACTCGTCCAGAGATGGCGATGAGTTCCCAAACCGAATGGTACAAAAAATCACGCTAAAATCCAATTGTACCGACGTTGATTAACTTAATTAGTTAATTAATTAAGTTAATCTCGAATTAAAGCGTAAGAAGTCCAAGAATTTGTTAACAATGACGTCGCTGCAACTCAGCCTAAAAGTTTATAATAATTATATCAAACAAGAACCTGCTGGAAAAGCTAAATGCAACATCAATTTTCTTTATACGGCAAGAGATGGCGCTGTTGAAAATTTGAATACTAAATCGATTTTTATAATTCGCTAAGTGATGGTGATGGAGCAGCTGTTTTATAAATTTACTCCGTCTTTTAGATTATCTGAAACTGAAACGTAAAACTAGCCTGTTGAATAGATGTCGCCGTCGATCGGTACAGTCCTGAATTAATTCCAAACAAAATGTGAACTAAAATAACCAAATTAATGTTTATGATGATTCTAGAAGGACGAAATTTAGGTAAACTTCTATCGAAAGGACAAAATAAGAGTAAACTTCTATCGATCCCCGTGATATAGCAAGAGATGGCGCTATTGAAATTTTTATTATCACGACGATTTTTATAACTCGTCCGGAGATACCGATGAGTTCCCAAAATGATTTAAGAAAGCTGGGGCAAAAATGAACCAAACTTAAAGTTCGCCGTAATTCTTCAAAACACGAAATTACAGGAATGCAATAACGATTTTCATAGCACGACAAGAGATGGCGCTGATGAAAATTGGATTATTGGTGATGCTGAGATGCGGGACCAGTTTTATAAATTTATTCCGTCTTGCGTGTGTTTGTAATAATTACGAAATTCACATTCTGTACGGAAATTACGTTCGTTACTTGTCAAGAGGTGGCGCATCCTTCCTTTTGTTGAATTTGTCATCACTTCGTAGATGTCGCTGTTGTTTTATTAGCTACCCAACAATTCATTTCTTGTTTTTTGGTAATAAAAAATTAGCACAAAAGAAAATGTATAGATACGATTACGTCATTTACGTGGATCATAACTTCGTTACTGGTAGTTGTTGCTTATCAATGCACTGCATTTCTGCATAAAGCTTACCAATAAATTTGGAATATTTACTTTTATGACCAGAACCGGAGGAAGATGTAACGGCTTATTGGAAACACGAGGCACACTAGATTGCTTATCGAATCACCTCCAATTGCAATATTCTCTGCGTTCAGATTCGTATTGTGAATATCAAAACGACAATTTTCAAAATAACTTTCTCTTAAATTGATATTTCACGGGACATTTTTAATTTTACCCTTGTTTATGTACTTTGTAAAATTGTCACTTACAACAAATTGAACATGATAATTATTCTTAGAGACAAACATAAGAAAGAATGCACTAACTTAAAAGTTAATAATAAAAAAAAATTAAGTCGTCTATCCAAATGGAAAATGCAAGGATTGGTAGAGTCAGTCTACATTTTTTGTACACTCTGTAGTAATTTTAACTCAAACTATAATAGGTGCCATAAAACATCATGTTTCCGAATTTTTATTTGGAACAAAATGTATTCGATTCGTTTCCAGAAGGAATGAAGGGCAATAGAGATTCGTAACCGCCATAAATTTGAAGGGCCCATATTTTTTTAGTTTCATCATATAAAAGCATTGACGTACAACTTGTAAAGCAATGTTACCCCTATAAAAAAAACTCCCCGAATGAAATATAAACTGCACGATAAAAGAAAACAAATGTTTGTAAGATTACCTATAATTAGCTAGCTTCGCATCGATAAATTCAAGAAAGCATCATTTGTTGCCGACCAACAACGAAAAGAGGATTGTGTGTCTAAATCTCGCTCGGAGTGATTTATAAAAATACTTTAGAGTTAGTAAAAAGAATGTCCTGTCCGCCGCAAAGCTCCTTAAATTGTGTCTATAAGTCATTATGAACGTTTGAGATTCGCAAAAAGAATTTCAGGTTCTTTCACTCTCCCTCTCTCTCTCGAACGGGGCCCAGGAAATAAAGATAAATAAAAACTCGGTCGTTAAAAGTGACAGTGCAAATTGAATTCTAAAAACAATTTGTTTGAGAAACTCGAGACACTAAATACAGAAAGGAAAAGAAAAGACCGGTGATGTAAAATTTTACAGTACTTAAGATTGATTTTCGATGTCGTTTCTTAAAGGGGACGGGCAGGAACAAGCGAAAGCGAAATCATTTTTCTCGTGTATGTTGGTAATAAATATTTTTTGTAGCATTTTCAAAAGTCACTTTAACATTGTTTTTGACCACCAGTAAATAAAAAGCTGGGCATTCAACATTCGATTTGCAAATGTCCGAATGAATGAAAATTTTTTCAGGCTTCAGATAACTGGCCTAATCAAAACCTGATGCAATTGCAGAAGTAGTCTCCAATCTGCTAATAGACCACTCATCTTGAATGTCCCTGTATAAGTCATAATTCTTCTTCTTCTTAACTAGCATTTTTTACAACGCGCTATTTTCGTATTCTTTTAGCAAATAGAAGTAATCTTCCTAATAGACCATCCATCTTGAATGTCCCTGTATAAGAAATAACATAATTCATCTTGTTCAGGGTTCACACTCAAATCTTATCAGCGAGGAGCCAGACAATTTTAATCCAAAAGTCAGTGGAATTTTTTTGAAAGATTTAAAACTTTATTTTGATTAGGTTTCGCCATATGCAATATTTTCTTTACATTAAAAAGTCCATCTTCCTTTGAGTCATTCTTAATCGCTCTGTATAAAGAGACCTACTTATTGGAATCATCTTATTTGCCTTATAACATATTAAATATTTAGTAGTAGTAACGTTTGTTAACTAATATAATATAATAATTTTTTACGTTAAAATTTAAGATAATTCTCAAATCAGTAATATTTAGTAAAAGTTAAAAAAATAAAACGTTTCTATGATTAAAAAATGCAAAGTTACAAAAAGTTAAATGTTTTGATTATTAAAAAATAAAAAAATTACAGAATCTCTGTTATCAGTGAAAAAGTTCTTCTTAGGACATTCAGTATAGGCAACCATACAGACGACTCTGTTCACTGATTTGCCTACACTAAAATTTCTTGATTTTCGAAAAAGTGTAACTTTTTAATTTTGTAAGCAAATTAGCTTGCTATTAAAACTATTAGCTTATGTGTGTTTTAAAAATATTTTAACGAACATTAGAAATTATGTGAATTTATTAATGCAAGTGAAAATTATTTAGAAATTTACATTTCTTGACTAAAAAGAATTTTATCGCCTGTAGTGTAGGCAACCACATAAATCGATGTGTATACTGATATGTCTATACCAAGGCTTTTCATTGAATAAATCTAATTTATTGATTTTTATACAAACTAGAAACTGGCATTTAATTAAAACTAACCGTTTATAATTTTTAAAGGTGATTCAATAATTTTCCCCATTAGAAAATTAATTACAAAAAAAATTACTAACTTTTGTACGTTTATTAGTTTTGAAATGAAGAAGAAACAGAAAATTGTTTAAACATATAAAAATTCAGAAAGCTGCAATCAATTGTGAAAGATTTTGGACGAAAACTCAGGGGATGTTTTAATGAAAATAAAATGAGAACCCTCTTGTTCCTTTTCCTTCTTAATTAGCGTTTTTTACAACACGCTATTTTCGTATTCATTCAACAAAATACTTCTACTTTTGCGTAAACAGAAATTTAATATTCGAAATTGCTATAAATCGACGCGCGGCAGCGTAAAAACGCCCCCCTTCAATTCATAATTTTTTTTTTAATACCTAAGTCAATTCCGTCACAAGATTAAATTAAAATTACTTTGTACGCGAATACGAATTCTCAATAAAAAGAATTTAAAATTAAATGTGGAGTGTGTGTCGTATGCTTGCGCCCTGATAAAATGTGGAATTTTTTTTTTTGTGAATCTAAAACCCGAACATAAGCATAATTACATTTGGAAAGAAAAAAATGTGTAACGCACAATAATAATTTTTTTCACACGGTGTTTATTAATTGCTTTTACTTAATCATCTAAATTTCGAAACTGAAGCTCTGCACCAGACATTTCTTGATAGACGAGACGCATAAAAAACTGTAGGGCAACTCTTTTTTAAAAATAATTAAGAATTGAGAATTGATTTCTTTTTTTTTTGCCCGAGAAGTACTTTGGCGACGTTTCGAAACCATTTCAATTTATGCGAGCAACTCGGTGCACTCCGGCTGATAAAACTCGGTGGTGCACAAAAATCTCCTGCAGGTTTGCCTGCAATTACCGAAACCGGATTTGGTTGAAATTTATCGGTGTTTTGGTCTGTTAATCCTCGAGGTTCACTTCCAAAAAGAAGAAGAAGAGTCTAAGTTACCCCAAGTTTGGAGTCAAGGTCGATAAACCAGAATTATTTACACAAACTTGCCCGAACTGAAGACAACTCCTCCGTTTATCAAAATGTTCATTTGCTTTCTTTTTCGTTTAATTCTCATGTGCGAATAACCATGACAAATCATTTTTAAGTTTACAAGTGACTTGCTTTATAAAACAACAACTGTTAATGTACCTTTGATTTTGTTTGCTTTTGGTTTCGCCTGTGCGTTTTCATATGTTTTAATACTTAAACTTGGTATCGATTTTTTTTTTTAATTAAAGTCAAGCCGTCTGTATATATTCTTTGTTCTCTTTCTTTCTTGTACTCTTACAAAATATTGCACAGAAAATTCTAATATTAAAACAACAAGCTTAAAAATACAGGGAATTCAAGATCTCTCAAAAATTAAAAATGTATGTTTTATTTCAATCCTTCTAAACGAAAATAAGAAAATAGTTACTACACACATGTTCTAATCTCGTAATCTTCATCAACATAAATGATTTGCATTTAATTTTAATTTTTTATTATAAAAAAAACAAAATCAAAAACAGTCGAGAAACGAAAATGGAATTTGTTATTAAACCAGCTGCCTTTGTTATATTTTTTTGGAATTTTTTTCTCAAATCTCTAGCATGCTTTTTAAATTGAAGATGAACGTTGGAGTTTACAAACGATTGCCTTTTGTTTTGTTTCTCTTTTAAAAACGAGAAGAAAATCCAGGAGAAAAACCTGTCGTTTTTTTTTAAAGTTTGTCTTTTTTACTTTTAGTGACGAGGACAATGATAACAACAAAAGAATGTGTTTTGTCTTTTTATTTTTGATGAAAAGGAAACACCTGATTCTTTTTTTAATACACATGAACTCGTCTTCTGTTTTTCTTTCTCTTCTTCTTCTTTTAACCCGTTATTTCTTTTTTTTTCTACGAGTTAATTTTTTTGGAACCCAAAAAAACTATTGCGAGTCGGTTTTGATTGTAGGGGATTTCCCGAGTATCCCCTGAACAACTGACTCGGCCCTATTTGTAGCCTCCTCAGCAGAGGGAAAGCTCGGAACAGCTCTCCAGAAGGAGGCCCCCGAAATTTTAAAATGTCTCACATTTCTAAATTTTTAATTGGAAAACAAATTAGTTATTGTTTGTTAATCTAACAAAATTTTAGATTAGAAAAATTGACCGTGCGATGTCGCAACCTAACCTAAGATATTTTGAATGAAAGTAATGAAGTGTTCGTTTGTTTTTTAATATTTTGCATTTATTTCTTTTGTTTTGTGATGCGTTCTGCATGGCTAACATTATAACATTTATTTTCTAATAACTTGGAATTTAATACCGCTTTTAATTTTGATCGAAAAAAATCAAAGTAGTGAAAGTAAATAAATGAAAATTAAATAAATACAAAACAAATAATTGACTCTTCAACCACGTAAATAAGAGGGGTTGAAATGATGCTTGTTTTGTCCTCCTTCTGTAATTTTAAATGTTTTTTTTTCTTCCTTCTGTGCTCTGAATTAATTTACTAATTACGTTTCCGCTTTTCATCTGTTTACTTACACTTGGCATTTTGGACCTTTTAGTTACTTATAAATAACGCGGCCAATGATATCATAGCGTTACGAAACCTGAATTTAGCGCAAGTCGTGTATTACAAGCTCCGGAACTGCGGAGCAGAAAAATCGAAAGACATAAATACCAATTAGATTCGGAAATCCGAGAAGGAATCCATCGAGAACATCGCAAGAAACGTCCGAGTTAATAAGATTTGGCCTTCAATAAAGAAGGCAACGGCGGGAAATTGTTTTTCCTAACGCAATCCATCGCAATTTTATTGATAACTTATTATTATTATGCAAATGTCTTCCTCAGTTGGGCAAGAAATCTAATTATTTAGAGAATAGTAATAATGAAGTAATGTATTTCGTATACAAGACTTGTATTAAGGAGATGTAAACATGGAAGTAGATTGCTTTTTTATGGATCTCACTTAAATTTGTTATTTGCACAAGCCATTGGAATAATTGAGAAAGGAAGAGGAATATGTAAGTACGTTGGTGGAGTTGAAAAGATTCTTCTGTTTTTTTTTTTAACAGAATGACTTTGCTTGACAACTTTACGTTCTTGTTGAATTAAAAATCTCCATCGAGCCTCTTCCTTCTTCCTCCTCCATTCAATTCTGGGTCACTGCCAACGATTTAGAACAAATTAGTCTGGCGAAGTTATTTCAAACTTGCCGTTGACTGAATTCACTAATGGCCTCGTTTATCTAGCGTAAATTCCTTCAAAATCAGGGGGGAGGGAGGGGGTGATGATGACGATGAAATGCTAAACGCTTTCGTCACGTTTAAAATAATCTTCTTGTTTGTAAACAAAAAAAAGTTTTTTTTTTGCAGTATGCAAATATTAGAAGACCAAAAAAATCAAGTGAGATTGTTAAAGTTGAAAACAATGTTACAAGTTAGGTCCTTAATAAGAAAAGTTGCAATAAAAGGAGCAGGACTAAACTACCTGTTGCGTTGGGAATCCCGTACAGGTGCAAATTTGCACATGCAGATGTAACCCCGTAGTAAAATTAGCGTCTGTGTAAAATTCCATGCGACAGGTAGAAGTCAATAAAAAACCGGTCGGTTTTAAGGGATTCCCCGAATGAAAGGCAATTAAAATAGTTAATGTTGGAAGCATCGGAAATCTCCATTGCAAACATCTTCCAGTCGTACATACATACAAATCTTGATTGACTTTAAGGATTTATATTCTGGACCCTCTCCCTCTTATCCCTTCTTTGCTTTATAGTTGTCTTTATTATTATCAATTGATTGATAAAAATTACCCAAATTTTTTATTTAAGTAACAAGAAAAAAGACCGTCATTAACTGATTCTGATTATTTATTAAAATTATTTCTCGATATGAAAACAATGCATATGGTGTCGCCATAATCGTAATCCCTTTTGGTGATAAATTATCTGCTTCGATTTGATCCATAACGAACACCTTTCAAATATTATTTCAATTCGGGTGATAAGAAAAATCTGATGAAGCAAAAGAGGACCATATGGTGGCAAATTGAACACAATCAGTTTTGCTGTCACAAATTAATTTTCTTCTATCGACTCGATCGAGGTATAAAACTTCTGTTTATTATTAATTTTATGGATGGCAATCTTCCTTAAATAGTTTCCAAAATTATAATCTGTGCAGAAATTAGGATTCATCCTTAGTGGCTTAATTAATTAATATATACGACACCATTGCGCTCTGAAACTCCCCGTCTGCCGTAAACCGATAGTAATTTTCCACGCTTTCCTCGTACGCAGTACCCCAAAACTTCCCTTCTTATCACATTTCGTTCCCTTCCTTGTTTTCCTCGGAAAAACCTCCTCGTACGTATCGAAAATCGATATTGAAACGATCGTCATCCAATTAGCCATCCGCATAAAAAATTCATAAGGCGTTTAACATAGTTAGAGGAAATGACTAATGACGTTTCGTCCCGCTCATTTAATGCAATCACCGAAAATTATGGGGCGGGTGATTTCTGCGGCGGGAAAGAATTTTCGCCCTGGCCCCCCGCCCAGACGCATTTTCACTCATCGGATAACATTCAATTACTTCTGCATGAATGGCGTGGAATTTATCTCCTTGAAATGTGTGTTACGCGAACGCATGAAAGTTTCGATAATGTTGGAGCGAGCTCACAGGAAAAATGAAATTAAATTTGTTGGGAATCTGGACGTATTTTTTTTTTTTTAGAGACGAGAGAAGCAATTTCTGAAGAACAAAAAAAAAACACCGTTCCACGTTCATGATGGATGAAAGAAATGTACATGTAGCCGAGTTGAAAATAAATTAATAAAGAAGTCCACCTAAATTACGGATAAATAGGGTAAATGGATAAGAACTTGAAGAAGGTTTTCATGAGCTTTCTCCATTAGATTTTGGACGTACCAATCATATTTCTTCTATGGACCTTTCGTCCTATGTGATCGAGGACGAAACCATCAACTGAAGAATGAAGATCAATCCTCTTCCAATAGGCATCCATTTCAGTAAGGGATTACAGAAACGAAACAATATTTAGAAGACGTATAAAGAAGTCAAAAGAAGAATCGATTTGTAAAATTTTAATTGGTTTGACTTCATTGCAAAAGTTAGTGGAAGTTAGCAAGGCAAGCAAGGGCAAAAGACATACCAAGAAATCATGAGCCGATGTATTTGTAAAAAGGGGTTTGACCTGAAATAAGGTGTTCTCAACACCACCTCGAAAAAGAAGAAGCACATAAAGAGAAGAACTGAAGAGAAGTAGAACACTAAACGTATCCTAAATGGATCCCCCAAAATCGAAGAGAGAAGAAAGAAATGAAAGGCAATGAAAAAGAAAGCAAGAAGCAGGAACAAAACAGAAAAGGTAGAAGACCAAGAAAAAGATGAGAGGATGTGATGATGGAATATATTAAGGAATTGGCTTGAAATTACGAAGAAAGACTGAGCAAAACTTATTTATAAGTAAACTCTTCGTCACTTGGAAATATATTAAGGTGTACCTGCCCTTTCGAAAACTAAGAGGCTCATAACAAATGGGGGGGTAGAAATAAATATAAAATAAACGACTTGATAGGTTTAGGCACACGAAAAGTGTCGGATTAGGTCCTCAGAAAAGAAGAAAAAAAGCTACTTAATTTTTAAATTTAAATTGAGGTGTGCTGAGTAGTCCAGAAGAAATGACAAATGACAGGAAAAAAGAAACTAAGAAAAAATTAGACAAATCTTTATGGGGAAAAAAGATGGACCACGAGTAAATAAATACAGGGTGACCGTGATAGTTATGCAAAGCTCGTGATTGTTGAATGTTGAATGTTTTAGGAAAAAAAGATTAACTTGAGAAAAAAGTTTGGGCTGAAACGGAGGAATGTACAAAATATGAACGTGAAAAAGATGCTGTGTACAGAGAAATAATTTGAGAAATCCAGGAACCCCAAAAGAATTTAAAAAAATGAAATCGAAAGTATGAAAAAAAAAAAAAATTTGAGAACTTCTGGTGCAAGAATAAAAAGAAACTGGAAACTGGATTCCTAATTATGGTTTAAAGACAGCCTTCTGAAGATGAATGCCTTTAAATTAGATCACTTGGAATCTGTTTACAACGAAACTTACTTAGTACTCCACGTGTAATGTGAAACAATAATTTTGAACCTTGCTTGCATAATTCAGGTGGTACCTGCAAGGGATCAAAGCAGGGAGTCTTAAATACGATAAGCACATCTGCACAACATATATTTAAGCAAGAACTCTCCCGGAATATGCTAATGTCTAGTTCGTCTAAATGCAAATCACCCAACTTAATTTAACCTACTATATTAGAATTAAAGTAACTCATTGCGTATACGAAATCGAGATAAGGTTCAATCAAACGACAGTCATTATTACCACAGAAAAAAAGAAATGGATTAACGAAGCACGTTTCAAATACGTAGTATGCTCAAGTATTCGTTTACAAATCGATAAGGGCGTCGAGGTTAAAACACTTTTAACGGCCACCACTGTACATATTTTTTGCAAAATTAAAAAAAAAATTAAAATTAAAATTTGAATAACTACCCTTTTTTTCATTTCTGATTAAGTTCGTGCTGACGTAAAGCGCCGGTTTAACCTAAACAAACAAAAAAAAAGTATATTTAAACCAGATTAACTCAACCGAAACACGTGGGCGGCGGCGGCAAATCGATTTTGCTTTGGATTTATTTTTTCTTCTCCATTATTTCGCGCCCGAAGAAATGCTTCGCACTTTCCAAATTTAATTTCCGAATAATTGCAACACATAAAATACCAACTTCTACAATTTGGCCCTTTATTGCCCGACTCGGTGGCTAATTGAGAAGCGTTCTAAGGAAAACGTTTCCGATACTCGATTTTGAAATTGCCTTTACTCTCCTCCCAACACTACCCTCTTGTGAACAATAAAAGTCATTTAAAGTATGAAGTTGGGAGCTTTAAAATGATGCATCAAGAAAGAGTGACGCAGACATTTTATGCGAAACATAAATCTACGTTCTGGACACTCGATTCTTCATTAAATTCGTTTCAAATCAATAACTACCCTTATTCGTAGTTTATTACACTTTGGAAAATGATTAATGGATGGCGAATACAATAAATTCAGAAGGTATTTGAAACGACCTCCTAAATCGTATTTCATATACAGGGTGATTTATTACATATGCCATATGACAGCAACTGTAATTAAAAAAAATAATAACTTGGACATGTGTCCATGAAACAGAAGACTTCAAAGTTTTGATTCTAATTATTTTAATGTTTCAAAATCAACTTAAATATTTACATAAATTGCTGTAAATTTAAAATCATGTAATTACATAATTATAATAAATGCTCCTCCCGCTTCAATGCATGCTTCACAATAACAAACTAAAGAGTTTTTCAATTGAAGAAGAAGGTTTGGTTGATTTTCAACTTGATTAGCAGCATTTTGTTAAAAAAAGTCGGACATATTGTTTCTTTTTCCTTAAAATTGAGCTATTAAATCACTCTGTTTTGTATAAAAATAAAGAGAGCATTATAAAAATTTAAAAATAAATAAATCAACTAACGGAAGAGGAAAATTGAGCCAGAAAGGAATTATTCTGTAATTAAGAATGTTGATACAAATCATTATACAGCGTCTTCATTTAAATCTGCTCTCTCTCTCTCTCTGATTTGAACATGTTCAAGAGCTTTCAGAAGCTTTAAGTGAAATACTAATTACAAGCAAGCGTGCTTTCCACGATACGGCGGTGTCCCACCGCACTGCCTTAAATTTTTAAACGCCCGTTTAAATAATAAATTTGTAGACAGGGTCTTAATCGGCGAGGTCTGACGAATAAAGCGCCCGAGATCTTTACGACCCTCCCTAAAACACGAAATTTTAGGGGACGTCGTGAACATTATTTTTTAAAGAAGTAAGTAAGAAATAAGTCTTCTGTCTTCTGTCTCTTGGATTAGCCTGAGTTTATTTCTCTGTGAGCGATGATGTATAACAGTGGGTCTTCGAAAGGGTGGATAATTCATATCACGTCCCCCGATCTTTACTTTACTGCTGGCCCGTGGCCTGGCGAAATTTATTGCTTACACCAGTCATGGGTTTATTGTCGTATGCATAAAGAGCTTCGGAGTATTTACTTAACATGCTCGTAAAATTTCGGAAAATAGGGCCGGATTAACCCTTGGAGGTGTTAATGGGGTTGGATGGTGTAAACGCATGAAGGAAAGAAAAAGGGAAAGTCACTTTACAACCTATAAAAATAACATAAAACTAAGTGGTAGTTAATTAAAACAATTGATAATATTTTGGTTATACCGAGACAGCGAAAATTATTTGGGTCAAGGGCGGTCATGAAATGGAAAGCTGTCCATTACCAGCAAGTAAACTTTTTAGAACTGCTTGACAAATTTTGACTATCAGAAATGATTGATACAATGTACGAACCTAGTTCCGACAATAATTTTAAAATCCATGACCATCCCTTGACCAAAATGATTTTTGATGTCGTGGTATTAACCCTTGAGTTTAGATCTAAGGAGGGAGCTATGATACTTTGAATATATTGAAGGTTCACTTCTCTTAAATTCATCAAAATTATTAAATATTCATGCCACATTGGGGATAGGAGAACTCCAGCCCACTGGGGATATTATGTCGTTATCTTTGATACAATCTCACTGATACTAAAAATAACTTTAGAGAAAGTTGCATAAAGTCCTCTAAAAAGTTTGCACTAGATTGGAAGAAAAAAGAAGCTGATAATGCCTGGGCTACATGTATTTTTAGTTATAAAAAAACTTTTTTTATATCATACTATTAAAAATGGTGTAATGGATTCGACAGCTGTCATCGCAAGTTATTAGTTCTTACGAGTTTGTCGGCTTCTTCTCAAGTGGCATCGGGTTTTTCACTTAATAACAGAATTAAACGAAATTCTGGCGAAAGGTCATTTTCATTAACCATCATCTATTAACATCGATAAGACAGTTCGTTCGAAGGAGTTTTCGCTGGGAATAGCGCATCGGCGACTTTATTAACCCACTTTTTATTAATTCATTTATTGACGGCGCGCATGGACGAATCCAATCATTCCCGAATTGCGTCCGATCTCGTGTCGTTAACAAATCGACGACGTATTCGAAATAAATTAAACATGAGCAGCGCTTTGAAGCAGAAATTTAAAAACTCAAGGAATTTAATATCAACTACTCTAACGCTTGCTTTTTTTGTTTGACGTGCGAGGATTTTGTATGAAGTACAAAATTTCCCCAAGTGCATTAGCGTTCTTTCAAAGTCATTAGAGACACCCTGTAACTCCTCTAAGCGCATCACAAAACATTAAAGAGTAATTTATGTGATCCTCCTCGTCCTCCTCGAATCCGGGTTGTACTTAACCATAGACTGCAATTTAAACTTATGCAGACGAAGCTTTTATAAAGTTTGCATACACGTACACGCTTCATGGAATTTACGAACTTCAGTTTAAGAAAATCAGTTTCATTAAAGAGCCATTTGCAGAATTTATAAAATCGAGAAGTCTTATTTAAAAAAATAAACATAAACATTCTTTGCCTTGGAATTTAAAATTTCCGCGAGAAAAATTTGGTTTCATCATCGTATCACCCTGTATTAGTCAATTCGGCAATTATCAACTCGACTTTGTACATTTTTAAAATAATTTATTAATTATTTCATTAATATTCGACTAATCATTTTAATGTGTCCTTGTGTTTTTTATGTACAGCTGTCATTATGATTTAGAGGTAAGGCACTTCCTAAACGTAACTCCATTTTGAACAAATTTTATTTAAAAAAAAGATTACTGTAATAATAATAATAATAATCAATTTTATTGCAAATCGTTTTTGATTGCAGTGAATCCCTCGAGTAGCCTCTGTATGGCTTAGGTCAAAAAAGATGTCGCTGTTAAACTATTTAATAATAATAACTTTCAAAGCAGTTTTGTAACGGCCTAAAAACGTCAAAAATAAACAAAAATTAAAACTAATAAAAAATGTAATAATAACGAACGGATTAAATAACACCAAGAAATTAAATAAAGAAATAAATAATAATAATTGGAAAGAAATGCCCGCTTACTGAATGTTGGAGATTTTGGCTTTTAAACTTTCTCTCTTTTGTTTTTGTTTTTTTCTTTGTTTGATTTTATTTGACATGATTTTCAATTGATCGTCTTTTGTTTTCTTTTCCTTTTACTCGATTCGAGTTTAGTTTATTTTACGTTTGAAGTCCGTCGTTCTGTTTTCTTTTTTTTTGATTTTTGATTGATTTGACTTTATTTTATTTTTTAATTGTCAACTGGTCGTCTTTCTTTCCTCAACATTTATTATTTATTTTAATTTAATACATTTTTGTTTGTGGTAAAATTCGTTAGTTTCTATGTCAGTTTGAATTTACACAACTTACTTTCATCCTTCCTTTCATCGTCAATGACGGTCGTCCTTTTTTAATTTTATTCGTTTTGACTGCGTTTTATTTTGATTTTGGTCATCCTTTTTCTTCTCCTTTTATTCGACTTGAAAAAATAGTGTTCAACACTGTATAATATTTAATTCAAAGTTAATTAACATTATTCGTAAAATTTCTAACGCTGGGTTTCACAAAAAAAAAATTGTTAATCAGCGATTAATTTAATTCTCTGATTAAGGGACGTCATTGGACGAAGGACGAAGTTAACAATAGATTTGAAACTACCAATTGTATAACTAATCACATGCTTTAACCGCGCTGTAAAATTAATCAATGATTAAATAATTTTTGTGAAACTGGGGGTAAGTTTGTGAATAAACTATTCAGAGAGGCCTCCACTGGACAAGAATTCATAATTCTGACCCCCACAAGACACCTAGAAGTTCATCGACCTTTGTAGGTTCGTCGTCCACTTCCAAGTATTCATCGACTTCGTTGTTGGGAATCTAAGATATTAAAAAAAAAACTTTGACTTCTCAGGTTTTGTAAAATTTTGAGATAAAAACTTCCACAAAAAGTTCATTACATTTTTTATTTGTTTCATACAATATTAACGAAGAAACTCATTAAATTATTAACTTATGAACGATTTTGATTTTTTTCGGCGTTCTACAATCACTACTTACTTGACAACGTTCTGGAGAGTTCAGTGCCATTTTTGAATCACCCAGTATTCTAACGAGTCTGCAAATATATTAAAACTATTTTCCAAGTAGACTCAAAACAGTTAACGTGCAATCTAATATTGAATAACGAAATGACGAAATTACATCCAACCTTCACTTATGCTTCTTGCCTTTACTGATTCGCCCTCAATCCATTTATTACTGTCCCAATTCGAAAGTTCGAACACAAATTGATCGCGCCTCTGCATTGATTGGGAAATCAAAACAACAACATTCTGCGCGTAAAACTGAATTAGCCCCTTTGACTTCGTGTCCCAATTTCAGTACATGAAAAAAAGAAAAAGATTGCTGCGTCTCATTAATATTAATAAGGAAAATTAAATTGAAATTTCGTTTCATCCCACACAAGAATTTTTAATTTTGGGTCGTCTCTAGAGCAAGATTATTACTTCAGCGCAGGAAATTTATGCACGTTTTTTTTTTTTTTTTGAAAGACGAGGACGTGGAAAAAATTAATTCCATGTAAATACTTAACACATTATTATTTCAGGATACGTCGGGCTATAATGTCAAAGAGGAAATTAACTCCGAGAGGGTTCTAATTATTTTAGTCATTAACATCCCTGTTTAACCTGCTCAGATAAGACGTTCCCGACCCTTACCTGTTTCGACAATTATTATTTCAAGGGCTTCTCTTCGTTATCTACATAGCTACCTTTAACTTACCTACAAGTTTGCACGAGTAATAAGAAATAAAAACAAGAGAATGTATTCAAATTTATTATTCTCTTCCCCGCAATCTAATATTGAACCCCCCACTTTATGTAAACAGCTTTAGAGCCCTGGAGTGGAGCTTTATTAATATGAAATAAGTTATGCGCCACCTCATTCAGTTAAGTGGCATTCGTAAATTGCACATCAAATCCGTGTGTGAATTTGACATATTTTTCCGGGGGCGGCGGAATATAGATTCGATTCGTCCGGAAATGCCATGCCACCACTATATTTAATCTTTTATTCAGAAATTTATTTGCTCGCGACTTACGCCTACACAAATATGAGTGGCTCGTTTCTAAATGTTTTCTTCTCTTTTGTCGCAGAACACTCTCAGACAATTCTGCAAGTCCAGAGACAGAGAACTTAACAACAGAACGTATTCGATGTTGTCAAGGTATCCAACATCCGTAAGGACTTACCAAAGATCCGTGTCTGATCCTGCAGTGCAAAATATGCAGATAGTCCCGACCCACGGCAAAATCAACAAACGCCTCCGAAAATTCAAAACGCACAACAGGAGCGGGCCAGGTTCGAGACAACCCTCGGCAAACACCTTCCCCCCCGTGCTCATTTCCGAATCTAGTCAAACAACGGTCCTAACGACTTTCAGCAGAACATCCGGAGATAATAACGTGCCCGAGACGAAACTGATTAGGGAAACGAACTTGGATTTTAGGTCATCCATGAGGGGGCAAAACTCGGATAGCAAGAGTTTCTGGGACAAGTTCACGACGCTCTTCAAAATGTTCCAGGGTTTCAACAAAGAAATGGAAAGCTCTTTGAAGAATGACAGCGGCGAAAACGCCAACACCATCAGCAACTCTAGCCTCCAGGACATGGATGAAATTGAATTCAGCAGCTCCGACTTGGTCAAATACATGGAGGAAGTCAACGAGGACCTCACCTAGCCCCAATGGATTCCTCTGAAGAACATCGAGGCAGCTGGCTTGGAGACGATTTACGAAATGTGATGATCTCAAAGAACTACTGAAATAATGTTCAATGTAATATTTACTTAATTAATTAAATAATTAATTTATGTAAATACTTAGAGTAAACTTTGATGCACTGATTATTTATATGAACGGAAAGGATATAAATATGTGCGACAGTTTTTAACTCGTTGAATTTTATGTGGCAATTCGCGTAAATACCACCACCATTCATTAACTGGATCACGTAATGTGCTTGTTGTATTTTATACTGCCACACTCTGTACACGGAGTTGCTGCAAAATAAAGCCCCCCATTCCATATGATCTGATAACAGGAATTAATGTAACTGTGTTTATATTCATTCATGTGCTCGTTGCATTACTTCACAAAACAAACGTGTAATCTTTATAACACATTTGCATCAAAAATCTAATAATAAAAGGACTGATAAATTCTGCGTCGTTTTATTTAAGTATTGTTTTTATTTATCTTCTGAAGGACAATTGATTACTTAGGTATACTATTAGACATATAAAAGGTGAGTAGAATACGTTCGCCTTGCAATCAGTATTTGCTTTTTTTTTTTATAAAACGGAATTAATCTGCATAAAATGCATGTCTAACGGCCGCTTGTCTCGAATATTTCTGCTTGAACGTTTTCGTGTATGTACGAGGGAAAACGGAACGAAAATAAATTTGCTTTCAAATCATAAAAGAAACGCGTCGTTCATCCAGACAACGATAAAATAAATTTCAAAAACGTTTGATGAGGCCCCCCTGGGAAAGCGACACATGGTCAATTTTTTAAGCTGACGTGAATTGAAAAAAAAAGATACGTAGAATTTTTTATGTGTTTATTTCGTGCTTTGATTTCGTTTCTGTTCGAATTACTTTTTTCTATTTTTGAAAAAGAAACGACTTTAGACAAACAAGTTTCCTGTCGTTAACTCAAAGACTAATTAAGACGATTAAAAACTAACAACATAATTGAATATTAAATTAGATTAACATGACATTTATTCACATTTAAATAATTTATTCTGTTAAATTATAGGAGTAATTTTTTGCTGTTATGTTTTATTGGTTTTACACCAAATGCGTTACAAATTCCTAATTTTGTGTTATAGTCAGCCATCTGTTGTATGAAATCAGAACTGCTGTCTTCAACTCCGTGTTGTAAAAAACGGGTTCTGTATTTAATGTTTAAATCTACGGAATACAGTTCCGGGGAATTTATTCTAAAAAAAAAATCTTTACCTACCTTGCCTTCAAATGATTTCAAGTTCTGGTCCAGTCTCCAATCATGTATTGTAACTTAAATTAAATAAAATTCGAATAAAATGGTTCGAATTACAACACAAGATTTTTATTACTAAAACTAGTTACATGGCGATATGTTTTCCTGGAACACGTCGTGTTTGGGTGAATCGGACTGGACATAAACATACATAAACATAATTCAGCTGGCCGTGGAAAAAACATGAGAATTTTAATAATATTTGCGAAATGAAAAAAATTCAAACCAGACATTAAATCATTATTTCGGAAGAAATAACTGAAATAATATTTCAGTTTGCAAAAAAAAGATGTCTGAAAAGTAGATTTGGAAGAATTTAGTGGCGCCATCTACATACATCAGCAGCAGGACACGATGACATGATAAAATTAGATAAATGATCAATAAGGAAAACTCGCTATAGTTATGGGGAAGTATGATTGTTTTAAACAAAAGTTGTTTTCAAAAAAGTACAAGCGTTTTTGGCGTCTTGGCGCCGGATTGCTCTTCAACCCCTTTTGATACGCCACTGGGTTCGAACAAAATGGGAATATGCTGAGAGTGCTCTGGAATAGTTAATTGGAAATGTTAGTGATTTCCGAACTCGTCAGAAATCGTTGGAAATGAAAACGAAATGTTAACGAAAGACAGTTAATTCCAGTGCCGGAGGAAGGGACTCGGCGTCCCTACGCAAAACAGTAATTGGCGCCCCTCTTCCAAAAAAATCAAAAAAATTAACGTCAATTTATACAGTTCTCTCAAAAAATTGTAATTCCATGGTTGCCAGATTTTTTTTATGAGAATATGGGCCATTTGCACCACTTTCAGTTAAAATTTAAGCTCCACTTAATTCCATAGAAACGTTTGTTGCAACAATTGTTTCTATGGAGTTAAGTGGAGCTTAAATTTTAACTGAAAGTGGTGCAAATGGCCCTATGTCCATTATTTTCTTTTTGATTTTAGAGTCAAACAGTCAGTGTTGCCAACTGTGGCGATTTATCGTTTAAATAGGCTACTTTTGGTAACCGTTCGGCTCACTTTTTTCTGCAATGGCAACTTATGACCAAAATGGGCGAATTAATTAAGTTTTTTTTTAATTTTTATTTCTATTTAATTTTTGCTTGGGTTGAATAGAACTAGGTTGGATTATGTTGTCGTTGATTGAGCTTCATTTTAAATAATTTTAAATTTTTAAAAATTTTATCTTTTCTTGCAATTTTTATTTTTTGTTTGTGTTAATTGTAGTTAGATTGACATCATTTTGACGTTGAGTCAACTTCATTTTAATTGATTTTTATTTCTTTTTTTAATCTATGTTTTTAATTTTTCTTGTAATTTTTAATGTTTCACTAGTGCTAGATGAAGTTAGGTTGATGTCGGTTGGGTTGAATTGACCTTGAGATTTGTTAAGCTTAATTTTAATTCATGTATAAATTTTAATTATTTTTTTAATTTTTCGCTTCTGCAGAATAGAATGTAGATAATATAAGTTGGTGGGTTTAGTCGACCTTGAAATTTGTCGACGTTAATTTTAAGTTTCGAATTTTTTACTTGGATTGAATGGAATTAGCTTGTTCAGTGTAATTACGTTAAGTTGACACCGAGAACTTTTTTTTTTATTTAATTTTTGGTAATTACGTTGAGTTTGAATTTTTTTTCATTTCAATTTTTATTCTTTCTTACTTATTGTGTTTTAATTTTTAATTTTCTTGCTTGGGTTGAACAGAATCGAGTTCAGTTGTTGGGTCGAGTTTAGTTGACCTTGACAATGGTCGATCTCCGCGTAAAGCGATTTTAAAATTTTTACATTTTTTTACTTTTACATTTTTGCATTTCAAATGTTTTGCTTCAATCGAATATGGTTAGGTTGAGTTCAGTTGCTTTTGGGTTGACCTTGAAATTTGTTGAGCTTCATTTTCACATTTATTTACTTTTACTTTTTTAAACATTTTTCTTTCTTAATTTTTTTCTTGGGTTGAAAGTTGAGTGTAATTACGTTGAGTTGACACCAAAATTTTTTTCTTCATTTCATTTTTTGCATCAACTTATTTATTGTGTTTTAATTTTCAATTTCTTTGCTTGGGTTGAATATAACCGAGTTCAGTTGTTGGATCGAGTTTAGTTGACCTTGACATTGCTCAATCTTAGCTTAAAGCGTTTTCTTAAATGTTTACATTTTTTACTTTTACACTTTTGCATTTCAAATGTTTTGCTTCAATCGAATATAGTTAGGTCGAGATCAGTCGTCTTGGGTTGACCTTGAAATTTGTTGAGCTTCATTTTTACATTTATTTACTTTTAATTTGTTTAACATTTTTATTTCTGAATTTTTTACTTGGGTCGAATGGAGTTAAGTTGAATTGGATCGGGTAACTTCTCTTTTAATTTTTTCATCTGCTTTAAAACTTAAAGTTACTGGCGGAAGCAAGAAGAAGTAGACAAATTACAGTTTCCTATAATTATTCTTTCTGAGAATGGTAGCGATTAAAGACGACTTCGCAGGTAACATTTAAGAAATGTAAAGGCTTTCAAAATTAACACAATAATTACAGGAAACTGTAACTACTAACGTAAACTACTTCCTCTTTGCTCTCAATTCGAGAAAATAATGAAGTGGCTGACATCTAGCGTGTATGCCGCGAAAACTCTCTATTTCCTCATAAAGGGCATTATAGAAGCTGCTTTCTTTTGCTTAAAAGTTTGAATCTGGTTTCGAATAGTTTGAATCTGGATGTCGTAGTTGTTGCAATAAAACACTTCAGATTTGAATTATTGATTGCCTGTAAGTAACTGCAATTCAATCCGAATGAAATATAAAAATAGTTTGATTTGAAGGGGAAAGAGTATTGTCGAGCGGGATTGAATTTTCAAGGAGAGTGTGGGGATTAATCCGTTTGCAAAAGAACGTCCGTATTTGAATCTAAACACGTTTGGACCACGTTCTTGTAAGCGAAAGAAAGCACCTAAAACCAAAAAGCGTTTGAATTTCGATTCAGCGTGCAATAATTCACAGCGCCATCTTTGGTGGATACGAAGAAAAAGGCAGTTAAGAAATGCCAACTATTTCAGTGTTCTTGTAAAACTAAATATTTTTAAAGTAGGGCTCTGCTTTGGCGTTGAGCGTTAGCGCATTTTACGCGAGAGGGCGACAGCATCGCGTTACAAAACAATTCTGTCTTCCATCCGCCGTCTACAGGTTTTGTTACTTTATTCCTTCGAGTCAATGTCGGTGATATCAGCCATGTTTGACGGTAAAGTTGGTGAAATCATGTTCGATACCTAAAAGCAGGACGATTCTCGCCTAAATAAATGTGTTTTTGAGTGCGTTTTAGCGTTGGATTATAAAACCGCACTGCAAGATGAATTGGGGGACCGAACTGTGGGTAAGTGCGGCACGCGGGTTAAATAGGTGTTCGGCCGTTTGAAAAAAAAAATTCCGAATTGGCAAAGTTTCTGTTACTATGGAAACGTTTTACGTAATTTAATCGCGCTTTATGCGTGCGGTCTATTTTCGCGATCGACGGCGTACTTTTATTAAGATCACATGAGCAGATGTTTAGGTCAAAGTGACAATAACAAGAAGAAGAACTCCTTTGAATATTGTTATTCTTCTTCGCCTTTGCATTCGTAAAATCTTGTTTGTTGGCCGGCCGTTAAATAGTTAGCAGGTGTCTATTAAACTTGCAAGCAACTCTACGCACATTAATCTTGCACGTACGTACGTACAAAATACAAAACAAGTCACTTATAATTATCTGATTACTACATGCACGTTTGAGTACCAACCAGACGGAATTCTACCTCCTGTCATTTAACCAATCGAACGTTTCATTTTTGTGACTGGTGTTTATACAAACACGTCGAAGGGGTGTACATACATACACACCACCACACGTTTTTAATACATCCTTCTTGCTAAGGGTGTGCTCTGCGTATTTACCTAATGGGGTGACTCATGTTCTCCGGAGTTCTTACGCATCATACTTCATCTTATTTCCCCGGTTACTAACACTGAGACCTTTCATTCTTTAATTGCACGTTGCTTTTATCCTTTCGAATTCATGTAAAAAAGAAAAAAAAAACTGAAAAACACGTCATTCATTACATTACTACTTGACGGACGTTTCGGTGAATGGGTGCACTTGATTGATCAATATACAATTACACCCTTTAGAGAATGGGAGTTTAAATTTGACCGCGGTTTTAAAAGCCTACTTGACTGCTTGCTTAAATGCTCAATGATTCAATTGTTAATAGCCGTGTAATAAGTAGATTAGGTATAAGCCAGCGGTCCTCAACATTCGTTAAAATGTAAGCAGCGTTATCAAAATTTTTGGGGGATTCTTGCAGGATTAGAAAAAGAAATATTGTTAAAACTAGCAGTGGATCAATACGTACGTACAGGGTGACTACGCGAGAATTCCTACCCCCTTTAAGTCTTTTATTTTTGATTTCA
This sequence comes from Prosopocoilus inquinatus, assembly GCA_036172665.1. Classification (NCBI taxonomy): domain Eukaryota; kingdom Metazoa; phylum Arthropoda; class Insecta; order Coleoptera; family Lucanidae; genus Prosopocoilus; species Prosopocoilus inquinatus. The sequence goes on along the minus strand of CM069871.1, from coordinate 5,132,528 downwards.
GGAAACAATGTTTTAATACAAAACTTATAGGGACTAATTCGAAGTTTCTCTGTGTGCTCACAGGAAAACAATTGATGGTCGGATAATCGAGATATAAACTAAAGTTAAGTTTTTTTTTTTTGATGGAACACCGTGTATTTTGTTACGCTTTTCGATTCTAAATTAAATTCTAATGAGACTACATGTATAATAAAAATAATAATGTAGAAGATGTCTATAAAATAATTCCGATTTAATTTATTTTATTTTTGAATTTTAGATATAGAAAACTTGAATAATAATCATTTTATACTAAGAGATGTGACTAAAAACATGTCAAAAAGATTTACACTTTGCATACAAAAAAATCGAGAACGCTTTGAAAATGTTTTACGTTAAATTTTCAATTATTTTTTAAAGTTCGATTTTTCCGAAATATTTTTCGTTTCTAGTTTGAAAAATAATTTTTAGAAATTTAATATGTTAATGGTAAAATTTTATTTAATGTTATTTTATTTAAAACCAAAACTTCGTTTTTTTTTTTTTTTAGGTATCCGACACTCAATTATTTTTTGTGAATATCTGGAGCAGTACTGAAATAAATTGTACAACTTTTTTTTATCTTTCTTTCTTTCTTTCTAAAATAAAAAATAAGAAAATTAAGCAGGAATCATTTTATAGACATCTTCTGCATTATTAGTTTTATTATACATGTAGTCTCATTAGAATTTAATTTAGAATCAAAAAACGTAATAATATATAGGGTGTTCCATTAAAAAAAAAAAAACTTAAGTTTAGTTTAGATCTCGTTTATCCGACCATCAATTGTTTTTCTGTGAGCACACACAGAAACTTTGAATTAGTCCTTATAAGTTTTGTATTAAACATTTTTTAATAAAATCAAAAATAAAAGAGTTAAAGGGGGTAGAAATTCTCGCGTAGCCACCTTGTACAATTTCAAGGACAACTCTTAAATTGTAAAAAAAACAAACGTCCAAGTAAATGTAGACTTTTCATCGTGCGCCCCAATTTAGGGGTATATTATTTTTAATACTTATTTAAAACACCTGTTTGGTTAAAAAGCCTACTTAACTACTTGTTTAAACGCTCGATTCAACCATAAATATGTAATAAATAGATTATGCCAGTGGTCCTCAACATTCGTTAAAATGTAGCGGTTATCGACATTTTTGGGGCGCTCAGGATTAAAAAAAGAAATGTTCTTAAAAACTAGCGGTGGATCAATACACTTGTACAATTTCAAGGACAACTCTTGAATTGTAAAAAAAAACAAACGTCCAAGTAAAAATGGTAGACTTTTCTTCGTGCGCCCCAATTTAGGGGCGTATTATTTTTAATACTTGCTTAAAACACCTGTTTGGTTAACAAGCATACTTAACTGCTTGTTTAAATGCTCGTGAATATGTAATAATAATGGATTACGCCAGTGGTCCTCAACATTCCTTAAAATGTAGCGGTTATCGACATTTTTGGGGCGCGCGGGATTAAAAAAAGAAATGTTCTTAAAACTAGCAGTACGTACAATTTCAAGGGGGCAACTTTTGAATTTTAAAAACAAACATCCCAGCAGCTAAATGGTAGTCCTTTCTTTATGTGCCCCAGTTTAGGGATGTATTATTTTTTTTTATAGTTGTTTTAAAAATCTGTTTTTGACTTTCTTAAGTGCGTACTCGGCAAGTATTTTATAATTACACCAGGGATATCCTCAATAAAGGATTAATAGTCAACATTTTCGCAGAACTGAAGTGTGTAGAAAAAGACTAGTAGAAAAGAAGGGGAAAGGGGGGTGGCAGAGATGTTATTAACATAGCTGCTAAAGAAAAGTAATTGGCGACGTATGTTTCGACCTTATTAGGCCTCATCAGGACAGTATAACCAAGATACAAGGTGTTTTGACAACTTGGACATAATAAGTTGTCAACACCTTATCTTGGTTAAAGTGTCCTGATGAGGACTAATAAGACCGAAACGTGCGCAGAAAGTTACTTTTCTTGATTATTGCCGTGTTTTCAAATGAATTCATTCAGAATTAAAGTATAAAGTCGGTGACAATTAACACCGGGGTTGCCAGATTGAGCGATATTTCGCCGTTTGGGCTAGATTTTAAATATACTTAGCGTTTCAAAATGTTATTCAGCGCCTAGCGCCTGATTTGGGCTACTTTTGATCTTGATGTCTTCATACATATAACAGCAAAGAATAAATATACAATGCGATCAACAATGATTGCCAGTAATTAAATTTGTAGGCATTTTATTATTTTGACGAGAATACTTAGAGCATCGTTTTATTTGCTTTTTTATTCATTACAAATTTTTTCTTTCTTTTTTGTTTTTTTTTGTTTGAATTTTGACTTGATTTGCATTTTATCCACGGTTCGTTTATTTTGTTCTTTTCTTTCCTGCGAGTTTGTTGACTTGCAAAATTTTTCGGCCATTTTCTCATTTATTTATCTTTTTTTGTCTGTCCACTCTTTAGTCTTTTTTTCCATGCTTTTTTGCATTTTTCTTCTTTTAATCGAATTGGTTTTCGCATTTTATTGACGCATTTTTATAGTTCTTTTCGTGTCCTGCGAATTTGTTTTTATTTGCAAAAACGTTACGTCGATTTTCTTTTTTTTTTTTTCATTTTAGTATCCTCGTATTTATTTTTTATATAATTCATTTTACGCCTGTCGTATTTCTCTTTTTTATTTTTATCAAGTTGATTTTTCGCATTCGGTTAATTGGCATTTTTTTACAGTTTTCTACTAGATTTTGTTTCAAATTTTTTGGCCTGGAAATTCATTTGGCTTTTGTTGTTCGTGTTAGTCAGTCTTCTTTTGTTTTTTTTTTTGTTCTTAAATGCCTTCGTAATTGATTTTTCACATTCTATTCAGGCTTCTTTGTGGTTCATCGTTTTTCATTTGTTTTGTGTCTCAGTTGCGATCTTCTTTTTTTGCGCACTGTCTTTTGTTTTTTTTTTTTTAAATCGTATTCACTTTTTCACAGTTTACTTTAAATTTCTACGATTTTTTTTTATTCATCCGGAAAACTGTTGTTTTTCATTCAGCTTGGCGTTATCGATCTCCCTTTGTTTTTTTTTTGGTCGCTTTGCGCCTTGTATTTCGTTGGCGTTGCTTTCATTTATTTTTTGTTTTTGATCGTATTAAGAGGTTTCCTTTGTTTTTTATTTGTTCTGATTTTTGATATCTCAAATCGGCGATTTTTTGTTCTTTTTTTTCTGTTTTTGATTTTAGAAAAAATTGGCTCTTTTTGGTTACATTTTATCAAAAAGTTGGCGACATTGCTTGCAAAAAAATCTGACCGCTAGGCTTAACACAAGTTTAAAGCTTTTTTATTTATTTATTTATTACAGCTCGTCTTTTAATCTATAAAAAATTTTTTTTGTTTTTTTTTGTTTTTTTTTTAATTCAAATATACGAGCATTTGATAACAATTGATGTCATATACAATAGCCCATGGTGAATGTCAATAAACTTTAACAGCAGCGTTTTAATTTGTCAGAAATATTCATTTGTTTTTATTGAGACTTTTATTGATATTAATTTCAAGAAATTATGTTTTGATGAATTGTGTTACTCTAGAAATAAAAAGGAAAATAAAAGGAATTGAAATATAAAGCCATAAATAGTGATTGAAGGTCATTCGCTTTCCTGCCACCACTTTTAAGATTACGATTGAGAAACCACGTTATTTTTAATTTACTATTGGTACTATCATGCTCAATGAAAACGTTAATTCTTTGTTCAAACCACACCCTTTTGAACATTCTGCGGCAAACACTTAATGCCTAGCAACAATTCCCTCTCAATTCGTGTAATGATCTCGAAATGTTATCGTTTTAATTGAACATGACAGTACATACGTTCAAGAGGTATTTTTTTTTTTTTTAGTTTCTGAATCAGTACACTAAACTGCACTTCGAAATTGCATGAGCGAGTGCGGAATGTAACGAATGTATGCAAATTTAACTAACAGGAAACTGACTGTGTACTAACTCTGAAAAAATCCACAGAAACAAGTGACAATCGAGAGGAAATAAAATAAACAGCGGAAATACAAATCGCTTATGTATGTTTGAAAAAAGAAAACATCGCGTGGGGAATTAATTGTAAATGAAATAAGTACAGCCTGTTCCTTAATGTTATGTGCGTATTTTAATGAGCGGTTCGTGGATCGAAAAGTCATGTAAATCCTAAAGTGCTTGGTTTTCAATATACAGGGTGCTAAAATGTATATTTGTTTTATTTTATTTTTTGTTTGGATAAAAAAAAATCTCGAAAACAATTTGAGATAATTTATAAAATATGTGTTCAGCTTTTTTTCTCGAAATTTCTTGGTAAAAACCTTGAAAAAAATAAAAATTTCAGCAGCCTGTATATCGAAAACCAAGCATTCTAGGATATAAGTTTATATGAATTTTTCGACTTAAAATGGATCGACGAATCACTTATTTAAACAAGTACACAACAGTAAATAACACCCTGTACATAAATAAATCATAATTTGCCTGAAATGCTGCTGCAATCACAACTTAAAAGAATTTTGGTTTTGGCGTGTGGTAATAAAGTAAAATGATTCGCAATTAATTAATAATTTCGTCTTCTGAATTCCGTTTATCCAATGACTTTCGGTTATTTAAATGACTGACTTAAAAATTCCTGGCACGAAAGTTTCTCACACAAGGACATTCGTGTGAATAATTTGACCTTTAATAATAATTTGTCTCACATGCTTCGATTCGAGATTACATCGAACGCTTACAAAATAGCTTGTTTTCTTAATTAAAAAAAAAAAAAATTAATCGTGAACAGATTTCGCACATAAAAAAAATTAAACTCCTACGTGTTTTATTTAAAAATCAAACGAACGATACTACTCCTTCCTGCTGGTGGTAAAAACCGAGAATAGAATTGGATTTTTTATTATTACTCATTTGCTCTATTTAATTATGTATACTTAAATTATTATTATCGTCGTGATGTGGTTTTGAGTTTATCCAACTGACGACGTGAGTAATGAAATGACTGGTTAGTACAAGTATACTACTACGTCATGCTATTTTCTGAGAAAATATAGTTAAGAAATGTTAGTAAATAAATTAATTTAAAGCACTCCTGGGTTCCATCTTAATCAAGTTTCAAGTCGAGTTTATTTATTGTTTAGGCTTTCCAAAATAATTTAAACTAAATCCAATTTTAATTTGATTACTCATCGTTTGGAAAGTGGATGGAATAACGCAAATAATGTTGATTTTACATATTTTGATGTCCTTCATAATTTTTAAGTAGAAAATCATTGAGTTTAAAATTATATACGGGGAGTGATCAAAAAATTTACCTGTCTTGGCCGAATAATGATTTGGTATTTGTATCATCCTATTAGAGTAAATCAATACCTTTTAATTTAACGATTATTAATCATACTGATTCGGGTTATGGCAAGATAAGATAATGGTCTTAATTACTATAAGCAAATAATAAAAGGTTTAAGAGGAGTTATGTTAAGATGGTATGGGTTTCCATAATTAGCTAAGACCTAACATTCCAAACAAGAATTTTATCAAAAGAAAATGCGGTTTAGCATCAGACAAGAAGTATAGTCCATCCGGCTCGAAAGACCAAAATTCCTTCAGTATAATCAATCGATTTGCCACTCACCTCTTACACTGACTATCCCCATCATATTTATCTCAATGTTTGTTCTTTACTCTTTTTTATTAATCATACTGATTCGGGTTATGGCAAGATAAGATAATGGTCTTAATTAGTATAAGCAAATAATAAAAGGTTTAAGAGAAGTTATGTTAAGATGGTATGAGTTTCCATAATTAGCTAAGACCTAACATTCCAAACAAGAATTTTATCAAAAGAAAATGCGGTTTAGCATCAGACAAGAAGTATAGTCCATCCGGCTCGAAGGACCAAAATTCCTTCAGTATAATCAATCGATTTGCCACTCACCTCTTACACTGACTATCCCCATCATATTTATCTCAATGTTTGTTCTTTACTCTTTTTTATTAATCATACTGATTCGGGTTATGGCAAGATAAGATAATGGTCTTAATTAGTATAAGCAAATAATAAAAGGTTTAAGAGAAGTTATGTTAAGATGGTATGAGTTTCCATAATTAGCTAAGACCCTAACATTCCAAACAAGAATTTTATCAAAAGAAAATGCGGTTTAGCATCAGACAAGAAGTATAGTCCATCCGGCTCGAAGGACCAAAATTCCTTCAGTATAATCAATCGATTTGCCACTTATCTCTTACACTGACTATCCCCATCATATTTATCTCAATGTTTGTTCTTTACTCTTTTTTATTAATCATACTGATTCGGGTTATGGCAAGATAAGATAATGGCCTTAATTAGTATAAGCAAATAATAAAAGGTTTAAGAGGAGTTATGTTAAGATGGTATGTGTTTCCGTAATTAGTTAAGACATACCATTCCAAGCAAGAATTTTATCAAAAGAAAATGCGGTTTAGCATCAGACAAGAAGTATAGTCCATCCGGCTCGAAGGACCAAAATTCCTTCAGTATAATCAATCGATTTGCCACTTACCTCTTACACTGGCTATCCCCATCATATTTATCTCAATGTTTGTTCTTTACTCTTTTTTATTAATCATACTGATTCGGGTTATGGCAAGATAAGATAATGGCCTTATTTAGTATAAGCAAATAATAAAAGGTTTAAGAGGAGTTATGTTAAGATGGTATGGGTTTCCATAATTAGCTAAGACCTAACATTCCAAGCAAGAATTTTATCAGAAGAAAAGGCGGTTTAGCATCAGACAAGAAGTATAGTCAATCCGGCTCGAAGGACCAAAATTCCTTCAGTATAATCAATCGATTTGCCACTTACCTCTTACACTGACTATCCCCATCATATTTATCTCAATGTTTGTTCTTTACTCTTTTTTATTAATCATACTGATTCGGGTTATGGCAAGATAAGATAATGGCCTTAATTAGTATAAGCAAATAATAAAAGGTTTAAGAGGAGTTATGTTAAGATGGTATAGGTTTCCATAATTAGCTAAGACCTAACATTCCAAGCAAGAATTTTATCAAAAGAAAAGGCGGTTTAGCATCAGACAAGAAGTATAGTCCATCCGGCTCGAAGGACCAAAATTCCTTCAGTATAATCAATCGATTTGCCACTTACCTCTTACACTGACTATCTCCATCATATTTATCTCAATTTTTGTTCTTTCCCAGTTCTTCTTTTAGTATCATTTCCACAACCATTTTTTTTAATTACCTATCTATATAAATTTACGTGACGTATTATTCGCAATAAATATTAATTTGACAGTCACCAGAAAATTACCAAAGGAAAGATGCAACCAAATAAATACGCCGATTACATTAATTAAAAAATAACTTAAGATTTATTTTAATTACGATGATTGATTTAACGTGTCTGAAATCGCTACGTCACCCCTTGAAATACCAAGATGATCATCAAACTTCCAAAGGAGATAAATTCGACTTTGTAAAATTTATGGATTATTATTTCCTGTTCACTTTGGTAAGCAAGCACTATTCCTAACGTGCCAGAAAAAATAAATAAACGTTTTGGGACCTTGTCCATCACATTCATTAGTTCGCGGGAATGCGAGAAAAACCAGCAAATCCAATTAAAGAAATTAGAAACGGATTCGACATAAATAAGTAACACGAGAAAAGTGCGTTTTATAAATAGTTTCCAAGTGCCATAAATAAATTAACACGAGCTTGATGGTCATTGGGAAATTATCACTTAAATTAAAATAATATACTTTTCACTTAACATTTATAACTGTCGTGGGGGCGGAGTACTTTTTTTTTAAATAAATTAATTAATAACAGTAGAGGGTATCATCTGGTTTTAATTTATTTTGGGGCTCTTGACTCGCGATTATTATTTTGCGACGTTTTATTATATTTGCGTGACGTCAGAAAAATTTAAGATCACCCATTATCATTGATTTTTAAATTGTAAATAAAAAAGTTTCTTTTTTTTTAAATATGCGTTTCTATAAATGTAAGAAGGTGCCATATTGCGTTCACAAATACAGTGGCGTAGCTATAGGGATTGCAGGGGTTGTAAAGCAACCCAGCGCCGAAATTTCATGGGCGCCAGCTCAAGCACAAAATTTTTTTTAAAAATTTGTTAGCAAAATATTCTCCCATAACTGATTTTTTTTAAACTAGTTATCAGGTGCTTACTTCATCAAAAATGTTGACAGTTCTTTCATTTCTAAGTTACAGAATGAATCAAGGTCAAGTGATCTTGCTTTATTCAGTTGGCAAAAATAAAATAAAATATTTCAGTAAAAATATACAACGTAGCCATAATTCACGTCACTTGTCCATACCTCAGATTCGTTTGTACTTATGAATTGAAGTCGAAAAAGAATTAAATTCTGACATTAATTCAATTTTTGAAAGGACATCAATTTAACGACCCTATTTTTTAAAATCTTTTTAATAAAGCAATAAAAACTAGTGAGCAGATTAAACAGCGACACCCTACGATCGTTTTTTGACCTTGGTCGAATCGTTTTGGTTTGCAATGGAACTCTCGAGCTACGCTTCTGCTGATGAAGCCCCAAATAGGGCCGAAACAGCTGTACAGAGGCTGCTCGGGGATTCACTGCAATCAAAAACGATTTGCAACAATTTTTTTTTAAACTATAGCTACGATATATTACGACATATTTTGAAAAATATGAGATTATTTATTTGATTCATATTTTCTTTCCAAATGATCGTCAATGATGAATTGCATTAAAAATTACAAAAGAAAGAACAATGGTGCCGTCAAACTTTGAACATTGTTGCAATTTTTCTTAAACTCTGCAACAAACGAGGAAAAGAAACGCTTACTCGTAAGTGACAGAGTAACAGATTTTCAATAAACGTATTGTATTTTTAAATACAGAATAAAGTCTGAAATTAGTAAAGAAAATGGAAAGAAGAAGAACTGAGAGGATCCTAAAACTACTGGAAAGTGCTAACTTTTAAGTATCAATTTCGAATTCGAAACGACGTTTGCAGCGCCATCTGTTGTTAATACGAGCCATAAATTTGTAATTTCCAGAACTGAAAAACGTCAGGAACGCTCAAAAACAATCCTGAAAACAGTTTCGAATAAATCAAATATTATACTTAAATGGTTAAAGCGAAATAATTTACAAAAACTTGCAGCGCCTTCTGTTAACCGTTGTATGTACTCTTTGTTTACCCCGGAAAACAACTACAGAGAAAAACCCAAGAACGTTCAAGAACAATATTCTGAAAACTAAAAAAAAAAAAAAAATTGTGGTGCCATCTGTTATCATCGGTCATAACTTTGTCCTCTTTATTTGTGGAGAAGCAAATTCAAGGCAATTAAAAAATGCTCAGAAAATTGAAGATATGTTCGTTTTCAAATAAATTCGAATAGAAATTGTTAGAAAGAAGTTTCAAAACATAACCAACGCCCCCTGTTAATTAATAAAATGTAGCCGCCGCAATTAATTATGTTCTCTTTAAATTCCGGCAGACAGTTTTCAAACCAGCTGAAAACAGATTTCTCCAGGAAACTATTTTTAACGTTAACGTTACTTTTCGGGAGTTTTTCTAACCTAAAATTCTGACAACTCTTGTCACTTTTTGATTTTTGAAAGACAATAATCCAAAAGCAAATAAACGGTTTTGATTTACTTAGCATACAAAAATAAGCAAGTAAAGAATGTACTTTTAAAACTTTTTCTAAATTTTCTTTTCTTTATAGTTTAATAAAATAGTTAAATCATTTTCTACTCCCTACTAAATATATACTAAAGGTCGATTTCATAATAGGACTTTAAATTTAGTTACTTTAATCTAAAAAAATACATTTGTTTCCTTATTCTTAAAGTTACTTTAAATTAAAGCTTCCTTAAAGTCGGCCATAAATGTTGTAATAATTTAAGGCGCCGGTAAACAATTTGCAATTCAGCGCGGCGGGTTGACTCTAGTTACGCCACTGCACAAAAAATACGACGAAGTTGTTACGTATATATCTTCGAAAATGTTTCTGCCTCTGTATAACGTTTTTCTGCAATCCTAATTACAAAGAAATTTAAATGTAGTCGTAGTGCAAGTTTATTTAATTGCTACTTACTGTCGTAATATACAGGGTGCGTCATGGATATCGATTTCATCAATAACCCTTTAAGCATAAAAGAAAACTCTCCAGCAAAAGTTATTAATTAATTATTTTCACGTAGACAACATGTTCTAAAATAAGTCAAAAGTTTGATTTTAAGAGGTCTATCGAAATGTGGAATGAAAATTTCATTAAAAAAGTATAAGTTTAGTGAAAAACTCAATTTTGAAACGTGAAAATAATTTACTAATATAGAACTCGTTTTAGCCAATAATTTTTGTAGAAGACATTTTCTTTTATAATTAATACTTAAGGGGTAATTCAAGAAATCGATGCCATTGAGGCACCCTGTATAGCTAATTTAATTATTAATTCAAATTTAATTATTCCTCGTTAAAAATCGATAAAATATCGTTAAAAATCGCCATGGAAGAATTTGCTTATCTCTAAACATGATAATTTTCGCATTCTCTGCCTTACTTAATAATTTGAAGGCTGCTCACCCAATGGAAAGAAAAGAGTTCATACGAACTCTGAGATGAGCGGTAAAGGTTATTACTCTCTTCTTTGTATGTTATAAGTACACATAACACATGTAAAGTAATTAATTCAGTATCTAATAATATTTATCGAGCACACCTTAATTGAGTGACACATGCGAAATTTGATTGAGAGATTCAGAATCTTCTTCTTCTTCGGGAAAACACGTTTTGATTCGGCACAAAGAAACGAAGGAATCTTCTTCTTCCTCACACACGATGTGAATCCTCTCATTAACTGCGCTCGCCATAGTTGCATTCTTTGATTTATTAATAAACGCACAAATATTCGCAGGTGATTAATGAATAAAGATCGAATCGTGGAGGGGGGACTGATTAACGGGCGAAAAAAAAACACACGGCTTTAGTTCGAATCATGTTATCGGGGCATCTCAAACGTGTTAATCTTGTTCGGAGTCAATCCAACAAAAATATATATTTGGACGATAACCTATCGGTAAGTCACTTTTTAAACCATCAAAGTAGTGGTGAGGAGGGGGTCAGGTCAGTTTCAATATTGGTTTAAACAAAACAAAAAAAAAAAAGAAAATTAGTCTGTAAGTCTGTAAATCAGTTTCGTGGGTTGTAGTGGATCTCGTGAGCATCCCTTGTACAACCGTTTCGGTCCTATTTGGGACCTCTTCGACGAGTTTAAAGTGTAAACGCAGTTTCGAGTAAAAGACAGATAATTCGTTTGACGGAGAACTGAGATCAAGAGATCAACTAAGATAAGTTCGCTTGAATTGGAGTTTAAACCAATGCAATATTGAAATCATAAATTGTGAAAAAAATTCCAAAAAATCGCAAAATATAATAAAAGCGCGAGTGTGACGACCAAATTTTTATTTTGTTGGTATTAAGTGCACAGTGAAACAAACGAGTTCGCAATTTTGTGTCAATTATTACGTAATATTTGCCCTCTAGACGTTACGCCACTGAGACCCACTAAGCCCATGCACGAGAAAACGTCACCTGGACTGTTGTCGTTTCAATTTTGACAATATTGACAAGTCGTGATTGTGAAGTTAACTCAGAGGTTCCCTAAGGGGTCGATGAAGGCTTGAAAGCGGGCGATGAACCCATATGGGTCGGGTGGGGGTCGATGAACCTCTGCACGAAGGCGGTTTAAACTCAAGTTTAACTGAACCAGGTTCAAAGTGAACAAATTCGTATAGGGTCTTAGGGACTTATGGCGATTAATGCATTCGTAAACAGAATTTAAGGAATTTTTACAGGGTTGGAGTTAGTTATGAATTCATTCCATTCTAGTCCAAGTCCAAGACTATCTGAATAGTTCGTTAAGAGAAAAGTAGAAAATTTACGAATAATTTTAAATAAATTTTGAATTAAACTCGATTAAAAAGAGAGAATTATTATTATTAGATTATATCAAAATAAAAGTAACATGCAGTTAAATCGTATGAAAACAAAACCAAACGATAATCGTCGATGTGGCGAAGACGAAAATTATTTTTTATTTTTTTTTTTGCAAAACCCACAATGAGTCAAATCGATGATGTAAAAGAATGACGAACACAATCGAAAATTTAACGTGCAAAATATTAAAAAGAAAAAAGACCTACCGTTGATAATAAAAAATAAACAAATGAAATAAAGTCGAATCGAATAACAGAGAGAAAAAATAAAATAATAATATAATATCGACGGAAATAAAATGTAAAATAAAACGAACTTCAGTCTAGTGATAAAATGAACTGTAATCTAGGAAAGAAAAGGAAAGAAGAAAAAAAGAACAAAACAAAAGACGATCGACTGGCAGTTAAAAAAATAAAATAAAATCGCATCCATAAACAGAGAGAGAAAAAAAATGAAACAAAATCGGCGATCAATCTACGGAAATAAAATGTAAAATGAACTCCAGCCTAAAATGAAATCTAGAAAAAAAGAAAATAATACAAAACAAAAGACGCTCGACTGACGCTTAAAAAAATTAAATAAAATCGCGTCCAATAAAATTAAACAAAAGAAAAAAAACGAGAACAAAAGATGATAAATCAGCAAATCAAATTATATCGAATCAAAAAAGAAAAAAAAAACTAAGGGCGATCAATTGATTAAATGAATGAATAAAATCGAATGAGAAATATTAAAAAAAAAAAAAAACAAGCAAAAAGACTATCGGCAACGACGAAAATAAAAGTTCTACAGGATCAAATCGAGAGAGAAAGTTTGAACAAAAGAGAGAAACAGAAGAGAATGAAACTTTTAATGCGAATATAAAAGCGACTCTAGTAAAAACAAAAGACGATCGGATCTGTTTATAATTTAACAACAAAAAAAAAAAACACGAAATAAGTTCATCGGTTTATAATTTAACAAAAAAAAAAAAAAAACAAGAAATAAGGCCAAGTAGAAACACAGATTACAATTTTTGTGTTTCCATTTGACCTTATTTCTTGTTTTTTTTTTTAATGTTTCAGAAATGTTCATGACATTTGGAAGAGGGTCGATGGAAATTTTTCTTGTGAGGGATCATGGCTTAAAAAAAGGTTGCGACTCCTGTGTCAACTGATTGTCTTTGACCTTGAAATTTGGAATTTACAAATTAAGTCGCCCATCATGTCACTTCAAAAGAGTTTCGTTGGCGTTTAAGTGACCGCGACTTGGCGATTTGCCCCAACGTTTAAAATGAATACAACTATACAAGTAAAAAGTTGAAATTTGGTTTTAAGTACAGTCACGAGTAATAAATTTCGTTCGTCAGTGTCAATCGAAACGTCAGTTTTAAATCAAGAAATTAAAAAAAAGATTCACACGAGGAACCCATCTTTTACCGAAAGAGTATCGAAAGTAAACTAAATTTTTGATTTTTTTTTAAATTTTAATTTTAAATTTATCGCTTGCGACTGTACGTACATCAATCATCAATCAAACTATCTGTCACTTACTTTACGTTATTTAATTAAGCCGGTGACAATTTGACAGTTAACAGTTTTTGATTTTTAACAGAAAAGATTAGACGCTACACCATTCACCGACAAGAGATTCATAAAAGCGACATTACACTTTGCTTTTCTTTTTTTTTTTTGGCAAAAAAGAAAGACAGGAGAAGACTGATGATCTACTAAACATACTCTCTCTCTCTTTCATTTTGAAACTGTCATTTTTAACTGCGTTGCGAAAATGTCCTTTCATGATGAACCCTTTTAATCAATTTATTGGAGTTGTCATGTTATGTCACATTACTATCATAACCTCCAATTCACATAACCGTTAAATTTTAAGACCTTTACACACTATGTAAATGTAGGTTGGGTCCGACTCATTGTCAGAGAAGGCAGACCATGATCGAATTCGTCTGACTCTTAGTCAGACCACGCCGACCATGAACTGGTCAAGTGTCTGTCAATGATTCGGACGAATTCGATCATGGTCTGCCTTCTTTGGCAACAAGACAAAGTTAACGTTTATTGGTTAATTCGATGTCAATTCAGCTGGCCGTGGTTACAGAGGATGCTCGAAGGATCCACCGCAATCAAAAATGATTGTCGACAATTTTTTTTAATATTTCTTTAATATTGTTACGAATTTGGGGGGTTCACAAATTATAGTCGTTAATTTCAGAACACTTTAATTATGAACTGTCGATTTACACAATAAACAACACAGTAGTAATGAGCTTGTCTAACAAATAACACTTTTACAAAATGTACTTTCTATTTATTCGAGGTACAAATCCTTCGCTGGCTATCTTAATAACGCACTATTTCAGGCGGATCGTACGGCTTATATAGCAGAGCCCTCTATTGCCCGAACATGCCAGAATTATCGAGTAGCATGTTCTGTGGCGCAAGGTGGTAAACGGATGCTAAAAATAGATCTGTTTGCGTGACGGATGTAACAGTATTAAGAAAAAATGGTACAGTCACGAGTATTGAATTTTGGTCATCGTCGTCTATCAAACCGTCATCACTTTAAAACTTTTCACACCCAAACACCTACCGAAAAAAATGTCGAAAAGAAGTTAAAGTTAGAAGAAGTTCTTCCCACTATTCTTAATTAAGATATAAGGTTATGTTTAATAAAGAAATGTACAAGTCGAGTGCAAATATTTAACAATCTATGTATGACGATCAGAATTTGTTGCTTGGGACTATACCTCGTGAGTATTTACTTGGAAGTTCTAGGTATGCCCGTTTCATATAATCTCTATTCTCAGATAAGCCACAGAAAAATGAGAAATTTCCCACTCGCACTGAACGTTTCAAGCTCAACTTGAAAATTCTCTTTTGATAGTTGCAGAATTATGTATATTCCTTTGGTGAATTTAAATTCCATGATTCCCTGATTTTAAAGGCGCGCGCACACTCACGATGTCAGAAATAATCATAAAAATATCAGAAACTATTGCTTAGGTATAAGATATACCGGTTGCGCCACTGCAAGTAGGCCCGCAAGACCGATCGTGCATGAAATAGCATAAAAGAGTTTTCGTGTAGGTCGCCGATGCCCCATTATCACCAGCTACTGCAATTCAAAAAATTCTTAATTTGAATACGATTCAAATTGTGCTGCCAATGTATTATGTAATAGTATATTATGTGCTTATTTGAGAGGCGCATCTGGTATACGAGATAAAAATCAGATTTCCATGGAACTTCAGTTTGTGTACGCGTTTGAAAATAATATCGCCAAGATATAGTAGGTATTCCGTTTTAAAATGGTTTTGACGGTGGAGTAAGTTACGAACTAGCAGATAACGAGGCGATCTGTTAGGTTATAAATCAAGGTCAACACTTTCGACAGGCAATCCGGCTTTAAAGAACCCATAGGCATGCATATTTCATGAAATTTGTCTTTTTTTTTCTTTTGCCGATATCTCAAGAACGTTAAGGAATTGACCTAAAGTGTATCATGTGAAGTTTTTTGTGCAGAAACATCTCTAGAAGTATACGGTGTAAGTTTGTCAGTTATCTCAGGGAACATCCTGTATAATTAAAGAATTTGAGATTTATAAATGAAAATGTTGAAGTGTCATCATTCATCATGAATTGGAAATATGACTTTAGGTTTTGTAACCAGATCGAAACCATGCATGCCACTGTTCAATCACGTTTGCGAATTTAACTGTTGAATCAGAACAGTATGAATGAAGCAGGATGTGTATATATTATGGATGTCTGAACTACGTTATCTTTGTTTTCTTTTGATTTGTTTGAAATTTTTTGCTCACTACTCACGGCGAAGAGATCAATGAGTGTGTTCTACAACGAAGAAAGAAAAAAGAATCCGTGTACTTGCATGACCTTAGTAAATACGTCCCTGACGGGTCGAACACTTATTACGAATCACCCTGTACATAGATGAATAAATTAATACGACTTTAAACATCCCGAAATCTGAAACACATTCTATTTGTAAATGCATTTGTTAAAGTTACAAGTACCTATAAAAGCTCACGTAATAGATACAATCAATAATATTGTTTGTTTGTTACAATCGCGCGACCTTGAATTTCGCATCTAATTTAATTTAAACACCTTTGTGCCTCAGGTAAGACAAATTAATCGTCAGACACAATTACTTCGACTGCGTCTCATACAATTATTCGACTTTAACTTGAATCGCAATTCATTTTTGTTTGTGTATTATTTTTTCGAGCGGTTTTATGTACAGTGAGGCCCCCGCACCCACCTTTTTTCTTTTTTTTTTTTTTTTCATCCGCGATAAACGCTGAAATGCGATATGGATCTGCAGCAGAACGATACGAGAGGTAATTAAAACCGACACGGCAAGGATGTTGCGAATTTATTCACTGAAACGTGGAAGGTGGGCATTGCGAAACCTGCTCCGAACGCAACGCGTAAATAAAGTTATGGTTTCCTTTATCGTTACTTGGTTGCACTGATCTGATGTGATGAGTTTCGCTTTTTCAAAAAAAAAAAGGGCAACTTAATTGAATCGATGAGTGCGTAACCGTGTTCAGTCCAAATTTACGGTTTTGAGAAAACAACAAATAACTTCCTCTAGGTTTTTATTTTGAGTAATTATTGGCTTCAGGAGGCTTCAAGTGTCCTTAACTGAAAGAATTTTAAGCCAAACAATTCACTTAAAATAAAAATCTAGAAAGTTATTTGTTGTTTTCTGAACACAGTAAATTTGGACTGAACGCGATTATGCACTCATCGATTCAATTAATAGTTCATAGTGTTTCAGTATACTTATCATATGCATGTTATTTCTTTATTATATTATGCCCATCGGATCAGTCAGCCTGAGTTAAGAAGGCGACTTGACCTCCGACTGCGAGAGACTAAGTTGTCTCACGAAAATTAAAAAGAGATAGCTATATGAAGGTTCTTAAAATTATCAGTCGATCGATCGGCATATGCATAGTAAAAAAAATACGAACTACGTTCTATTATCATTCTTTATAATCTTTTCTTACTCACAAAAAAAAAGATTCTTGATTTCGAAGCATTAGCACTTAGCGCCGTCCGGCTGCAACCCCTAGCTACGCCACTGACTGTCTATTTTTCACGACGAAAAAAGTGAGTGAATTATAAATTGTATTTTTACAATCATCTCAGTTTCTGGAATATTTACTTATTGATTAAAATTTTTTTTTTTTTAATAGCCTTGTCAAGAAGAAAGTACATTCTCTAAATTCCAAACAAATATTTTTCCATACGTGGTTATTAAATTATGACAACCTGAATTATTTACGGTCATTTAAATAATATTTTATTCTATAACAGTTCTAGACTATGGAAAGTGCACTTTATTGTCAAATACCTAAATTCGTCCTTCTCTCAACGCAAAACGCAGGAATGAATTTACTTCTGCGTACGTGATTCGCTTTCAAATATTTTGTTTTTGAAGTCTTTCCGTGCAGCCGAAGCGGATATGAAAGAAAATTGTGCAACGTGTGCGTTTTTCTTAGCTACTCAAAATTATCTAAAATGTTTCAACCTTGGCAAGGCACGGGTTTTCCCCTTGCAGTTTCCTAGGACGACTCAAAATCTTTGAAATTCTCTCGGGGTCCTTTCCGAGGTCTTTTCTATTTATAATCAACCCTTCAACTCATTCCTTTAATTATTGTATTTCTTTTCAAGCGTACCCATTGGTCTTTCCTTTTTGTCTTCTTGTCTACTATTGTTTTCGTTATATTTTAGTGTAGGTGCAGACTGAACCAAAGTAGTTGTCTGTTTTGTCTGGTCTTTTCCTCTTCTTTCCTTTTCCTCTTCTCCCTCTACTGTTATTTCTTACGATCCATCCTAATAAAGTTCTCTGTTTGGTTAATATTTGACTGGAAGTGAAGATGGGGGTTTATTTCCGTATACAAGTGTGATTCTCTCATGAACCAATTTAAACCCAGAAAGTTCAGGTGTTGTATTGGGCGTGCAAACCTAACTCTTTATGTGAGAATAAAACTTTTTTATATTCAGGGGTAGATTCTAATTATTCTAATTGAACTTATACGTAATATAAGTTCAACATCACGCCTTTTAATTTTCTGTTTGGTAAAAACTAAAGAATTGTAATAAAATTAATTTTTGGTATTTTTTGCAAGCCAAACTACTTTAAAATGTCAGGGATCCACGCGCGACTCTCACCCCAAAGTCTTATTTCGTTTTCTTTGTTTCTTTTGCTTGTTCAGCGCTCGTTTCGTTCGCACAAGTTTACCCAGCGTGTTTTCGCGTTCGTTCGTCAACACGTCAGTAAAAAATTTGAAAATAAAACGTGTCGCTGACTTATATATTTTACTTTTGATCTTTTCTATTTCTAATCAACCCTTCAACTCATTCCTTTAATTATTGTATTTGTTTTCGAGCGTACCCATAATTTCCTTGGTCTTTCCTTTTTGTCTTCTTGTCTACTATTGTTTTCGTTATATTTTAGTGTAGGTGCAGACTGAACCAAAGTAGTTGTCTGTTTTATCTGGTCTTTCCCTCTTCTTTCCTTTTCCTCTTTTCCTTCTACTATTATTTCTTACGATCCATCCTAATAAAGTTCTCTGTTTGGTTAATATTTGACTGGAAGTGAAGATGGGGGTTTATTTCCGTATACAAGTGTGATTCTCTCATGAACCAATTTAAACCCAGAAAGTTCAGGTGTTGTATTGGGCGTGCAAACCTAACTCTTTATGTGAGAATAAAACTTTTTTATATTCAGGGGTAGATTCTAATTATTCTAATTGAACTTATAAGTAATATAAGTTCAACATCACGCCTTTTAATTTTCTGTTTGGTAGAAACTAAAGAATTGTAATAAAATTGATTTTTGGTATTTTTTGCAAGCCAAACTACTTTAAAATGTCAGCGATCCACGCGCGACTCTCACCTCAAAGTCTTATTTCGTTTTCTTTGTTTCTTTTGCTTGCTCAGCGCTCGTTTCGTTCGCACAGGTTTACCCAGCGCGTTTTCGCGTTCGTTCGTCAACACGTCAGTAAAAAATTTGAAAATATAACGTGTCGCTGACTTATATATTTTACTTTTGATCTTTTCTATTTCTAATCAACCCTTCAACTCATTCCTTTAATTATTGTATTTGTTTTCGAGCGTACCCATAATTTCCTTGGTCTTTCCTTTTTGTCTTCTTGTCTACTATTGCTTTCGTTATATTTTAGTGTAGGTGCAGACTGAACCAAAGTAGTTGTCTGTTTTATCTGGTCTTTCCCTCTTCTTTCCTTTTCCTCTTCCCCTTCTACTATTATTTCTTACGATCCATCCCAATAAAGTTCTCTGTTTGGTTAATATTTGACTGGAAGTGAAGATGGGGGTTTATTTCCGTATACAAGTGTGATTCTCTCATGAACCAATTTAAACCCAGAAAGTTCAGGTGTTGTATTGGGCGTGCAAACCTAACTCTTTAAGTGAGAATAAAACTTTTTTATATTCATGGGTACATTCTAATTATTCTAATTGAACTTATACGTAATATAAGTTCAACATCACGCCTTTTAATTTTCTGTTTGGTAGAAACTAAAGAATTGTAATAAAATTGATTTTTGGTATTTTTTGCAAGCCAAAACTACTTTAAAAGGTCAGCGATCCACGCGCGACTCTCACCTCAGTCTTATTTCATTTTCTTTGTTCCTTTTGCTTGCTCAGCGCTTGTTTCGTTCGCACAGGTTTACCCAGCGTGTTTTCACGTTTGTTCGTCAACACGTCAGTAAAAAATTTTTAAATATAACGAGTCGCTGACTTATATATTTTACTTTTGATCTTTTCTATTTCTAATCAACCCTTCAACTCATTCCTTTAATTATTGTATTTGTTTTCGAGCGTACCCATAATTTCCTTGGTCTTTCCTTTTTGTCTTCTTGTCTACTATAGTTTTCGTTATATTTTAGTGTAGGTGCAGACTGAACCAAAGTAGTTGTCTGTTTTATCTGGTCTTACCCTCTTCTTTCCTTTTCCTCTTTTCCTTCTACTATTATTTCTTACGATCCATCCTAATAAAGTTCTCTGTTTGGTTAATATTTGACTGGAAGTGAAGATGGGGGTTTATTTCCGTATACAAGTGTGATTCTCTCATGAACCAATTTAAACCCAGAAAGTTCAGGTGTTGTATTGGGCGTGCAAACCTAAATCTTTATGTGAGAATAAAACTTTTTTATATTCAGGGGTAGATTCTAATTATTCTAATTGAACTTATACGTAATATAAGTTCAACATCATGCCTTTTAATTTTCTGTTTGGTAGAAACTAAAGAATTGTAATAAAATTGATTTTTGGTATTTTTTGCAAGCCAAAACTACTTTAAAATGTCAGCGATCCACGCGCGACTCTCACCCCAAAGTCTTATTTCGTTTTCTTTGTTTCTTTTGCTTGCTCAGCGCTCGTTTCGTTCGCACAGGTTTACCCAGCGCGTTTTCGTGTTCGTTCGTCAACACGTCAGTAAAAAATTTGAAAATATAACGTGTCGCTGACTTAATATTTTACTTTTGATCTTTTCTATTTCTAATCAACCCTTCAACTCATTCCTTTAATTATTGTATTTGTTTTCGAGCGTACCCATAATTTCCTTGGTCTTTCCTTTTTGTCTTCTTGTCTACTATTGTTTTCGTTATATTTTAGTGTAGGTGCAGACTGAACCAAAGTAGTTGTCTGTTTTATCTGGTCTTTCCCTCTTCTTTCCTTTTCCTCTTTTCCTTCTACTATTATTTCTTACGATCCATCCTAATAAAGTTCTCTGTTTGGTTAATATTTGACTGGAAGTGAAGATGGGGGTTTATTTCCGTATACAAGTGTGATTCTCTCATGAACCAATTTAAACCCAGAAAGTTCAGGTGTTGTATTGGGCGTGCAAACCTAACTCTTTATGTGAGAATAAAACTTTTTTATATTCAGGGGTAGATTCTAATTATTCTAATTGAACTTATACGTAATATAAGTTCAACATCACGCCTTTTAATTTTCTGTTTGGTAAAAACTAAAGAATTGTAATAAAATTGATTTTTGGTATTTTTTGCAAGCCAAAACTACTTTAAAATGTCAGCGATCCACGCGCGACTCTCACCCCAAAGTCTTATTTCGTTTTCTTTGTTTCTTTTGCTTGCTCAGCGCTCGTTTCGTTCGCACAGGTTTACCCAGCGCGTTTTCGCGTTCGTTCGTCAACACGTCAGTAAAAAATTTCAAAATATAACGTGTCGCTGACTTATATATTTTACTTTTGATAAATTTCAGGGTTAAATTCTTCTATTTTCTTTAAAAAAAATTGTCAATTTCCGTTCTCGATGCAATAAATAAAACGTGGACCTTCTCTTACCAATTCGCTTTCTTTAATAAACCACGAACTGGGATAGCTCGTACCCTTTACCAAAGTAAATACCCTTTACCAAAGTAAATAGTCCTTCTTTATTTTCCGGAAACTAAATTGTATTTCCAAAATGTGGGTTTAATTTTCCTTTTTGACGAAGTTCTTCCTCTGAAGTCTCTGTTTTTATCAATTCGGCGGTCGATTTCCAACGCATTCAACTCATTAGTAGTTAAACATTTAACAAAAACGACAAGTAAATGATTTATGGAGGCGATTTGCATTTAAAACTAATTAAATCCGGCGGTGGTTTTATTGTCGAAAGGCTGTTTTCATAATATTAATAAGTACGGTTAATTACCATATCGCTTTCTGATGAAATGCATGGCGCACACACACACACAAGTGCGTGAGTGTATGTGCAATGAACTCTGTGCTGCCGGAAGTGACCTAAAGCGTAGGTTTCACTATCACTATACGAATTCCTTGTTAGTGTAGATAGATGTTGTGCAGAAGGATGTGCAATGCACACAAGATTGATTATATTTGCAATTCCAGAAAGAAAAACAAAATGCAAAATAACTCGTTTTGATGTAACTGCAATGTAACAGAAACATATTTTGCCAATAGATTTTCCCTACAAGGCATCCATAAATTTCTAAAAATTGTTTTCTTTTGATTTCCATGGAATTTGTGCATTGTATGCATTGAATTGTATGCATCACCAAACAAATCATTTGGTAATTTAAATAATTAGCATCATCAAGTTGTGTGAGCTATTCTCTATCTTGAAATTGAAGTCGTTAACTTCTACTGTTTAAAGTGAAAACAGAAATACCTGTTGTGATCTTGATTGTTTGTCGTATACGGGCAAGCAAATTATACCAGACAAGGACGACGAGGAGATAGTTCTGAGAAACGTAAACGCTCTTGACCGTTTTGGTCAATCGAATTCTCTGAACGAGGGAATGACTTTGTACTCCAATATGGGCAAGCTTATTCATTTTGCAGTTATTGATATTAATGAAAACGTTGTCCAGTTGCAGGTAGAAACGATTGGCTCAAACCTTAGATGGTACATACACTCGGGCTAATCGCTCTCATCCACCTGGTTGCTACATTTCGATGAGAGCTCTTCTTGTACTTTGGGTTTTTCCATAAGAGAAAATTGTTGGTCGCTGCAAAAAAATTGTTTTGAAGACGAACACCTGCTTCTTTAAACAACAACTTAAACATCATTTGCCATTTATTTCCAAAAACAAAAAATAATCAATGATCATCAAAGTATAGGTACCAAATGGGTCAAAATGAACGAATAATTTTTTTAAATTTTGTCTAACCCAGTTGGCCTTCATAAAATTATCGCCGAAGAACTCTTGAGGATGTAATTTGTAGGAATGGAATTTAGGTGACCTCTTCAATATTCCTCGGATTGATGAGTTACTTACGTCTGGCATTGGTTCAAGTTCACAAATTGAGCTTGTCGGTTTCGAAACAAACATTCCTCAGAGCTACAGGGTCGTTCTGGTTTCAATTTATATGCTTCATGCTTTTTCTTTAATTGTAACTTTCGTTTAATTAATTTTTTTTAATATATAACTTTCAATCCGAAACCAGTTAAGAACTGCCAAGTATTTGTAGTTATGTTATTTTAAGTAAAAGGTTTTTTAAATCGTGAACCGGACAGAATTATGATGGGAAAAACACTCAACGTTTCGCTATTGATTAATAGTTTTCGATATGGCTTACTCTTCAACATCTGAGCTCATTCCATATTCCCTGCGGTTTTTGCATCTCCTCTTACCATCAGTTTTCAATATTGCAAAATAATTTTCAAAGTTCTCTTATCTTCCTGCCTCCTCAGATCATGCTACTTTCTTCCTTATCTCTGAATTTCTTCTTCTGTCAGTTTTCATTAATCTTTCTGTTTTTGTCTCGTATGCAACGATCGTTCTTCTCTGTTTCCGTCTTCATAGATTTGCACATCACCATCGGGCGTAGAAACAACCGCTTATACGTTTTACTTTCGTTTCCTTCGAACTTTCCCTTTCATTAAAAGGACCTAGGGAAGAAAATCGTAAGACGCTGAAGAAAATTATGTCAAGATTAAGTATGTCCGGTAACGCCAAAAAATAATCTACGGTCGTAATGAAGAATTCCTGTCATTTATCAAATTATAATAAATAATTGAATGAGTGACTACTGAAGGCTTAAACGTGGAAAAGAGCTGAAACATTCAGAACCAAAAAAGGCGCGAGGACAGCAGAAAATGAAAGGCTTTTTTGCAATATGAAAGACGGCCAGGATGACGTTGGAAGACAAAATCCAAAATTCTGAAACAAATAAACCAACCAGACAAAAGAAGACAAAATCAAAAATTCTGAGAGAAATAAACCAACCAAATTAAAATGACGAACGACGATGACAGTTGAATTAAATTGCCATTAACAGAGAAGAAAAGCCATCAAAGATGCCATAAGGTGGAGGGCCAGGGTGACGTTGCAAGGCAAAATCCAAAATTCTGAAACAAATAAACCAACCAGACAAAAGAAGACAAAATCAAAAATTCTGAGAGAAATAAACCAACCAAATTAAAATGATGAACGACGATGACAGTTGAATTAAATTTCCATTAACAGAGAAGAAAAGCCATCAAAGATGCCATAAGGTGGAGGGCCAGGGTGACGTTGCAAGGCAAAATCCAAAATTCTGAAACAAATAAACCAACCAGACAAAAGAAGACAAAATCAAAAATTCTGAGAGAAATAAACCAACCAAATTAAAATGACGAACGACGATGACAGTTCAATTAAATTGCCATTAACAGAGAAGAAAAGCCATCAAAGATGCCATAAGGTGGACGGCCAGGGTGACGTTGCAAGGCAAAATCCAAAATTCTGAAACAAACAAACCAACCAGACAAAAGAAGACAAAATCAAAAATTCTGAGAGAAATAAACCAATCAAATTAAAATGACGAACGACGATGACAGTTCAATTAAATTTCCATTAACAGAGAAGAAAAGCCATCAAAGATGCCATAAGGTGGAGGGCCAGGGTGACGTTGCAAGGCAAAATCCAAAATTCTGAAACAAATAAACCAACCAGACAAAAGAAGACAAAATCAAAAATTCTGAGAGAAATAAACCAACCAAATTAAAATGACGAACGACGATGACAGTTCAATTAAATTGCCATTAACAGAGAAGAAAAGCCATCAAAGATGCCATAAGGTGGAGGGCCAGGGTGACGTTGCAAGGCAAAATCCAAAATTCTGAAACAAACAAACCAACCAGACAAAAGAAGACAAAATCAAAAATTCTGAGAGAAATAAACCAACCAAATTAAAATGACGAACGACGATGACAGTTCAATTAAATTTCCATTAACAGAGAAGAAAAGCCATCAAAGATGCCATAAGGTGGAGGGCCAGGATGACGTTGGAAGACAAAATCCAAAATTCTGAAACAAATAAACCAACCAGACAAAAGAAGACAAAATCAAAAATTCTGAGAGAAATAAACCAACCAAATTAAAATGACGAACGACGATGACAGTTCAATTAAATTTCCATTAACAGAGAAGAAAAGCCATCAAAGATGCCATAAGGTGGACGGCCAGGGTGACGTTGCAAGGCAAAATCCAAAATTCTGAAACAAATAAACCAACCAGACAAAAGAAGACAAAATCAAAAATTCTGAGAGAAATAAACCAACCAAATTAAAATGACGAACGACGATGACAGTTCAATTAAATTTCCATTAACAGAGAAGAAAAGCCATCAAAGATGCCATAAGGTGGACGGCCAGGGTGACGTTGCAAGGCAAAATCCAAAATTCTGAAACAAATAAACCAACCAGACAAAAGAAGACAAAATCAAAAATTCTGAGAGAAATAAACCAACCAAATTAAAATGACGAACGACGATGACAGTTGAATTAAATTTCCATTAACAGAGAAGAAAAGCCATCAAAGATGCCATAAGGTGGAGGGCCAGGATGACGTTGGAAGACAAAATCCAAAATTCTGAAACAAATAAACCAACCAGACAAAAGAAGACAAAATCAAAAATTCTGAGAGAAATAAACCAACCAAATTAAAATGACGAACGACGATGACAGTTCAATTAAATTGCCATTAACAGAGAAGAAAAGCCATCAAAGATGCCATAAGGTGGAGGGCCAGGGTGACGTTGCAAGGCAAAATCCAAAATTCTGAAACAAATAAACCAACCAGACAAAAGTAGGCAAAATCAAAAATTCTGAGAGAAATAAACCAACCAAATTAAAATGACGAACGACGATGACAGTTCAATTAAATTGCCATTAACAGAGAAGAAAAGCCATCAAAGATGCCATAAGGTGGACGGCCAGGGTGACGTTGCAAGGCAAAATCCAAAATTCTGAAACAAATAAACCAACCAGACAAAAGAAGACAAAATCAAAAATTCTGAGAGAAATAAACCAACCAAATTAAAATGATGAACGCCGATGACAGTTTGATTAGATTTCCATAAACAGAGAAGTCACGGGAAGTAAGAAGACAAAATCCAAAATTCTGACACAAGCAAACCAACCAAATTAAAATGACGAACGACGATGATTAAAATTACATTGCCACAAACAGAGAAGGCACGAGTAGGAAGGCCATGTCATCAAACATGCCAGTAAGGTGTTTTCATTCCACATTCCTCAGACAATAATGAAATGGAATTGAAGAAAACCAAGTCTAAGGTCTGACCAAAGAGGAAAACACTTTAATAATGAAATTATGACGTAATTAAATAGGTAATCTTATCTACAATCAATCATTGAAGTGAGACGATTTGTTTTTAAACATCCGTCAATTAGAAAAGAAAAGGAACTTTGCGATAATGCCAAAATTAATTGTATTCGTTCAGAATCTTACCAAAACTAAAGAGAAGTCAGAAGATGATGATTATATGGTGAGGATGACGCAACTTAGCGAACTCATATTCTTTAAGTGCAGATTAAATGGTCCTCTTGCCTTTACCTTTTTGGATGGAAACGCAACGAGAGGAGACCTCCTGAATGAATCATTTCGCAATCGCTCTTCTTGGTGGAATGAAACATATTTCGCAATCGAACCAAAGCGAATAGAATTGAGCTTCCCAAATACTAATCCAAATTTCTCTGATTGTTGAGTGAGAAGGATCGATCGTCCCAACATCATTCCTCAATTTCTCTGGTAATGACTGGAAGTTAAAGCTAAATCAGTCGATTCAGTGAAATGAATTAGTCTTCCCAACACCAACAATCCCAGTTTCTCTGGCAATACCTATTCATTCTTCGACTGGAAGTTAAAGGAATCAATTTAAATCGACTAATTCCAGTGAAATGAATTGATCTTCCTAAAACGACTGGAAGTTAAACAAATACTGATTCAGTGAAATGAATTGATCTTCCCAACAACAACAATCCCAGTTTCGCTGGTGATGAAAGACGTGTCCATTTTTTGACCGAGAAGTCGAAGTCGAAAGGAGTCGATTCATATCGACTGAGTGAAATGAAGTGAAACGATTTTCGCCATACCACCAATCCCAGTTTTTTTTTTTTTTGTTGACAACCAAAAATGTCTTCATTTTTTGACCGGGAGGTCAAAATGAGTCGATTCAAATCGAGCGAGTCAAATGAAATGGTTTTTCCCGACTCCAAACAATGCCAATTTTTTTTTTATAACGAAAGACGTCTTCATCCTTCGATCGGGAAGGCAAAGTCAAAAGGGGTCGTTTCAAATTCATTAAATCAAGGAAATCGATTTAATGAAATGAATCGGTACCTAATTTTCGATGTAGCAACGAAACACATCTTCGGTCTTCGACTGGACAGTACAGACTTTTCAATTCTCTTGATCGCATCTTCACTTCTTTGTTCGACAAAAATCTCACTTGCAGTGAAGATGGGAATATTTTGTTAAAGAAAAAGGAAGTATCAAGAGCACTGAAAACTGGTATAGTATACAAAAGGAAAGTTAGTTGTACGGCCTACCTTGTACATTTTTGTACGGACAGAAACATGGATCATAACGCCACAAGAAGATCGATCTCCGGAAGCGTGGGAACGTAAACTACTAAGAAGAATTTTTGGAGGAAGAAAGCAAGACGACATCTGGAGAAGAACGACCAACAAGAAAAAATGAAAAACTTGGGAATGTAAACTGTTGAGGGGAATATTTGGAGGAAAAAATGAAGACGGCATCTGGAGAAGAAACTGAAGAGTGCTCGGAGAACCAAACAACACAAATAAAAGTAAATTGAATATGAAGACTAGGGCACATTCAGAGACCAACGGAGGATAGGTTACCAAATATCATCATTAGCAGGACGTACGAAGGAAAAAAGAAGAAGAAAAAGGGAAGACCAGAAGAAGTTAAGAAAGCAGTAGGTCTGAGCAGATGGGTAGTTAAGGTATGGAATAGGAAAGAATAGAAGACCTTCAAGATCTACGAGGGAGGAAGGTTATTTCCATGTGCAGTTGTGGACCATTTTTAAATCCTTACCTACCCTTTTTTTTGTATGACTCGATAGTCTTGTTTTCGTGCTGCATGGCTTACATAAAAGTGCACCCTAATTTATAATAATTTGAACTAGTCGAAAGGAACTGTTTTGTGGAATTAGATCGCTCGTATCACCTGCGCGCCACTTCAAACCGATCAATAAATGCAAGGGATTCGGTTGCACGTTTCCGGCAGATGTTGGAGATTCGTCATGGTTAAATATAGGAAAAATATTGTTACGCTTACACTCATTACAACATTAACCAAGACGTGCAGACAAAGGATTGATTAATAACAAATTATTATATTACAGACTTGCTGCAATTAATAAATAAACGCCAGCCAATTGTAAAGTGTGCTGGCAGGCAGTAAGGTGGGATTGTTAGAAAGGTCTTCAGTTTTAGCAACAACAATTACTTACCAGTTAGACCACTTTTATGTTTGCTGATTGATTCGTGGGTCGTTAATACATATATATCAATGTTCTTTCTGTGGACTGCTTTCGTTCGTTTCATTGGTGTTTAGCGCAGCCGATTATATGCATTTAGACTAAGCAATTTTTTTTTCTCTCTGTCTCTTTCTCTCTTTCCTATTTGTGTGGGTAATTAGAGCATTTCGAGGAGAATGTATTTATACAGGTCCGCCTAACTGTAGTTCCATTTTTTAAATTGCTAATTGCAAAACAACTACAACAATATCTTCTAACGTAAGAAACTACGCGTAATTAACGACCGTCTAAGTATTTATTAATAATAATAATTATTATTGAATCGTTTGTTTGTTAATAACGCGGTAATGTTGGAAAATTAAAGTCGTTTGATTAGATAATCAAATAACTGCGTTTATGTTCTGGATCGGTCGACGTAAGATACTGCAGATAAAGATTTAAAATATCCGAGTATTTTTAATACATCTTCACCTGTATAATTATACAGGTTGATTTTCATTTTTAATCCGGAAAATTCGGATGTTAGCAGGATACTCTTGCTAAAGACATTTGTACTTAATTCCACGTTAAAAATAGTATATCTACATATTTATTGTACAAGAAAAAAAATTGCCTTTTTCTTCGTCTTCTTTAAGGACATGTGCTGCGTAATTAGTTCAATCAATTATTTATAACACCTCGTATGTATTTGCGTTTTATTTTCCTTTGAACCGTTAGTTGAGTCATTGTTGTGTTGGAGTAATCAGTTCGGCTTATCATCGGCGTGCAGTTTTAACCAGCTTAAGTGATAAGTGAAAAGCTCCACGTATTATTAATATCCACAGTTGTCTACAATTCAACCGACAACAGTGCTAAAAAAAATTTAAAATCGCCCGCCTTCATAATTTCTCGAATGCAATTAGGTATACCGGTTGTTAAATCAAACTTAGACCATAGAAAAGGTAACTGAAGATTTGAATACGCCAAGCCTCCGGGCCTCTCATGTTGTACAGTGTACAGTGTATGTTCTTGCTTTATATCAACGGCCTGTATAGGATTAGAGCTTCTGCATCGATCAGAGTAAAAGTATTTGCCCATTTCTATGTGGTAACTCCTTGTAGTTAATAATACAGGGTGTTAATAGTCAAAACAATCAGTTTACATATAACAGATAATACCAAGCAATAATAACTGATTTGTAGTATTAAGAAAACTTACAGGATTTCCATCGAGATGGTATATTCCTCACAAATCGAGGTCAATGGTTAAACTCCTCAATTAAACATCTTTATGTGAACAATGAGGTTATGTCGGACCCTTAATAATTGCGAAATCTACGACCAACCCCAAGTCATTATTCATTATATGTGCTTGGATGTAATGCACGTCGATTATTTATGGGTGAGTGGATGCAATGACAAGTGCGGAACACAGTTAAAGCCACCATGACACTCTTGAAGCGTTGAACGTTGGCAGAAGGCACTTGCCGCTTCCCGTCGACTGTGGAATGACGTAAGTCTAGACCGGAACCAGGAAAATGAATACGGCTTTGGTTGGGTTAGGCGTTGACTGTTGTTGTTGTTGTTGCTGAAACCTACTTTTCGTTTGTGTTCACTCGACAGGAGATAGAATTCTGTGGTTGGCATTCAAATAAAGAGGGTGAAATTTCAATCATTAAATGAATCATAGAGTATTTTTCCTTCAATTACTACAAACCACGTCTGCACTACCCTATTTTATACTTACAACAAGTATTTCTTGAACTATTTTAATTAATCCAATACATAAATTGAATCAAAGTTTGAGTTGGATGGAAAACTATAAGGAAGAATGGAGCTTAATCTACATTCAGTCCTAAAAAAAATATTGTAGCGATTGCAAATTACCAAATCCGGTACAAGAATTAAAATGATCCAATGGCCTTAATTAACAGATTTAGCAAAAGTGTTTCTGTTTTCCAACAACAACAACAAAGGTGAATTTTAATTTATTTAATTGTTAATAAATTTAAACAAACGAGCTCTTTTTCAAAGACCAACAAAAAAAAGTTTCAACTATTCAACCATTTTTCTCCAATTACCACTACAAACAGAGCTTATTTATGTCTTGACAGAATTGCCAAGTTAAATGTCAGGGTTGTATAAATCAAAAGAGGTGTGAAATTTTTAACTCCGTCGACTAATTCAACTTTAATTAAAATGTTTATGCTCTCTTATGTAAAATTCACGCGTGTACGCGAGCATGTGTTCGCTTAAAAAAAAAAAAAACGTTTAATTAATGGTACGGAATGAACTTCCTTCTTCGCATGCAACCAAAATTACTTTTCACAATTGTTTCCGCTGTAATTAGTTGAAACAAATCATACTCATCTTTGAGGTTAATCATTCTGAAATTTCCACCACAGAATGCTGGTTTTTCCATGTTTTACGTAAAAGTATAATATTACACCACGGTTTGTGGAATCATGGAATTATTACTTTGAGATAAAAAGATAAATTCCTTTAAATATGTTTTTTTTTTCTCCTTCTCCTCTTCTTCATCGTGGCAGTCAACCAAAACATAAAAGTTAGAAGACGAAACTCTGACAATAAGTAGTGACATAGCTTGGACAAAATAAGAAATAAATTGGAATTGAAATGAATTTGTACATTTGGGCTTCCTAAGATCGAAGAGGAGAAGGAAGTTGATCTGAGGATATGCATATCCAACCATTTTGATGCGAGTAGCAATTTGTGGATGCGAAACGTGGATCTTAAACGAAGAAATAGAAGTCAAGCTATTAAATGGCAAAGAAGGATTTTGAACGAAAAGAACCATGGCAAGGTTACCTGAAACAGAAGGCATAGCATTAAATGGAGGAAGAAAAATCTGAATGAAGAAAACCAAGGAGAAACCTAAGAAGAACTTACATGAATGTATAACGAACCTAGATTTAACGATACAGTAAGAGGAAGATCGCAGTAATCAAATTAGATGCAAATAAGAGAGGTAATGGCAAGAATAGAACCATGGATGAAGGCTACGACAGCTTGAAATAGAAGGCAAGCTATTAAATGGGAAAAGAAAATTCTGAGTGAAGCAATGCAAGGAAGGTTATCTAAGGACAGACGAGTGAGTACGTAAATTTAACGACACAGTTAGAGGAAGAAGCACACAGTGACCAGGGTAGAAAGAAATAATGCCAAATGAGAGGATGATAAAGAAATAACAGGAAATGAACCATGTAACCAGAAAAAAAAGAAACGAAAACCTAGAAAACGGAGGACGGAGGCTGCAACTTGAGAAGAGACAATATTTCAAATTGGAAAATGAAGGATGAAGATAGCAAAGTCTGATTTGTTATTGACTTTCTTGGTGGTTTTAATCATTCCAGTTTTGGACATATTTTTCCACAATAACTTTTCATCGATTTCAATTTCTGGTTGCTTGCATCTGCCTTCATTTAGGTCAATACCCCGTCATATCCTTCAGTTCCCTTAAATTTGTTTGCTCTTCATTGTTGGTACGATTTATTCCAATTATGTACACCATTTACTTCAATTTAATTTTTTTTTTCTTTTTGCATTCACCTCAGTAGATCTGGTTTAGATGATCAACCCAGTATTTTTTTTTTATGAAGGGATGATCGTCTTTTAAGTCCCTAAAATATATCTGTTCCTATTCTTCTTCGTTCATATTATTTATTCTGTTTGTAAAATCGTTTCCTCCTCAATAGATTTTTTTTTATTTGCATCCACTTTAGGCAAGCTTTTCATTGAGTTCATCACTCACTATCCCTTGTTCTTTGTAAACGATCGTTTGCCTTTGACGTATTGCCTGGTTCCAGGAATTTCGTTGTTTTGTCGTTTCTCATATATCCAAAACTTGGTTCTAAGAAAGTTTTGTCGCTTCTTATATTTGGTTCCAAGTTGTTATTCGTACTTGCTTAATCTAACTACCCTCAAAGATGTAAGGCGTTGGGATAGAGTTGAATTTTCCCTCGTAGTCCTTCCATATTTTTCTCCAATGTGCTTCTACCTTGTACCATGTTTCCCATCTCTTCCCAACCTCATTCCTCTTCTGTCCAAAGCTTGTTTACCCCCTCCTTGCCACTTTTTCCTTGTTTTCCCTCGTTCTTCATACTTGCTTAATCTAACTATCCTTCCTCAATGTGCTTTTACCTTGTACCATATTTCCAATCTCTTCCCAACCTCATTCCTCTTCTGTCCAAAGCTTGTTTACCTCCTTCTTACCACTTTTTCCTTGTTTTCTCTCGTTCTTCATACTTACTTAATCTAACTATCCTTCCCCAATGTGCTTTTACCTTGTACCATGTTTCCCATCTCTTCCCAACCTCATTCCTCTTCTGTCCAAAGCTTGTTTACCCCCTCCTTGCCACTTTTTCCTTGTTTTCCCTCGTTCTTCATACTTGCTTAATCTAACTATCCTTCCTCAATGTGCTTTTACCTTGTACCATATTTCCAATCTCTTCCCAACCTCATTCCTCTTCTGTCCAAAGCTTGTTTACCTCCTTCTTACCACTTTTTCCTTGTTTTCTCTTGTTCTTCATACTTGCTTAATCTAACTATCCTTCCCCAATGTGCTTTTACCTTGTACCATGTTTCCCATCTCTTTCCAACCTCATTCCTCTTCTGTCCAAAGCTTGTTTACCCCCTCCTTGCCACTTTTTCCTTATTTTCTCTCGTTCTTCATACTTACTTAATCTAACTATCCTTCCTCAATGTGCTTTTACCTTGTACCATATTTCCAATCTCTTCCCAACCCCATTCCTCTTCTGTCCAAAGCTTGTTTACCTCCTTCTTACCACTTTTTCCTTGTTTTCTCTCGTTCTTCATACTTGCTTAATCTAACTATCCTTCCCCAATGTGCTTTTACCTTGTACCATGTTTCCCATCTCTTCCCAACCTCATTCCTCTTCTGTCCAAGGCTTGTTTACCTCCTCCTTGCTACTTTTTCCCTGTTTCGTCTTCCAGAACTTCTTGCTTCGAACACCGGTTTTGTTAATCTTGTTTTGTCAAGTCCTTTAACATCTTCGTGCCATCTTAATAGGCTGTATTTTATTATACCAGAGCTTTAGCGCCTGGATCATTGCTTTTTTATGTATTTTTACTTTTATTCCTTTCGGTTTTTCTAGTTTTTTTTTTTTTAAAGAAAGTAGGTTTGGTGCTGTTGAACAGTATCCCTTCTTTGGTTATTCCTTCTCTGGTTTTTCACTATCTTAGATTTTTTTCAGTTCTTCATCACCTAGTCTTCTTTGGACTGCTTCTCTTCTTCTTCTCCTATTCTTACCGTACCAATTTGTATGGTACCTACTTTCGGTTTTACCATCACACCCTCTGCGCTGTGATGACTTGCAGAGAGATGAAAAATAAAGTCAGCAACAAGAGAATTGGAAACGCTAAGAGTATACAACAGACATGAAAGAGAAAAGGTTGAGAAAACATGTCGAAATTCAAGAGTCAGGACTTTTGAAGAACAAAAAAAGAGAAGCAGATGAAGAAGATAAAACAGGATTTCAAAACTTAATTACGTGTAAATACGGAGAGAGAAAAAGGGAATTGGAGCAACGATTTAGGAAAATTAGAAAAGAAAGGGGAGAGGTAAAGTTAGTCATCAGCAATGAAAGGGAATTGGAGCAAAGGTTTAGGAAAATTAGAAAAAAAAATGAAAGGGAGAGGTAAAGTTAGTTATCAGGAACGAAATTTCTATGATTCTTTCGAAGGTCCTTCGCAGTGGTACCAACCATTTTTGGGTTATACACTTAATTTAATTCACCCTATATGCTCAATTTGGTCATACGATGAAGAGAAATTAATTTATCTCTTTCCTCTTTTTGTACATAGATAGAATTAGTCATCTTAAGTGAGAAGAACGCGTGAGACATAATATGTTCAGTAAATTTTAGATTTTAAATAAGTGCAGTCATTTGTATGCGTCCATTTTTTTTTTCAATTAACAAACTAAACAAACCAAAGTTGCAAATAAAAGCAGACAATTTTTTCAGCAGTGAATCACGAAAACGGTTCCCAATCTGAATCAATAAACAAATCCGTGCAGTAGCAACCAATTATACCAACTGTACACACACAAATACAGACGTTCGTTTCTTCGTAGTCATAAATTACTCTTCGAAACGCACTCTGTAAATACTGCAGCAGCATATTCGAGCTTAATTTGTTTGGGGGAACGGACTAAAGTTGGTGTTAACTTCCAGTGCACATTTAAAGAGACATGGGCTCTCCTCGACTACATGTATGCATACTACGTACTGTGTACAAATAAGAGACTCTGTAATCTTGCCAGCAATGGTATGCAGCAGTTAACCTCGTGCCCTCGAGCAAGAGACATTGTTCCATGAATTCTAGGTTGAATTGTAGCCGAGAGTTTTGTAATTATATAACACTTATAATCATATTTATGGTAATTCGATGTTTTATTTCAAGTTAATAAGGCCTGCTGCTGACATTCGTTAGTGGGTAACTTACATAATATTTAACGTCCTAGTAAATTTTATATTTTTCAAAAACATGTCATTATTAAAATGTCACCTCCGCATTCTCACAACAGTATCTATTTTTTTTTTTCTTTTTTAGTTCTTAAATTCGACTTTGTTCTTTTGTTTGATTCTTCTTAACGGGGAACAAAAGAGAAAGCAAATATTTTGTGGTACGTGGCTACGTCGTGGATTCTAGAAAATCGAAATTCCATTATTCCCTCTTTTAATCGTTCCTAATCCTATCTGAGTGCAGATGATTCATCAGCATCAAGGAAACTGTCACGCTTTATGTTTGTGAGCTTGTTAACTTTAGTTGTATAGTGTAGTTGAGATCGTGCCAAATTATACTATTGTAAATTGCAGCAAAATTAATATTCGGTTTGAACAGCGTCTACTGAAATTAAGCAAATCAATAACTTGCTGTTTCTTGCGTAACGTTTATATTTTACGTCGAGTTTCTGCACAAAGGCGATTAATTCGCCGAACCGCAAATGTGTTTTGCGTCGTAGAGTGAAAAACTGAAACGAAATTATTCATGCTATTGCAAAATTTATAGTGACATTAAATTCTCTGTGTATTAACAGATTACTAATATAACATGTGCTTGTTCAATTTAAAGTAATCACGCATTGAATTAAAATACAGAAAAGAAATTATCAATTGGGATTTCTTCTGCCACAAGAAAGACGCCATGGAAATAAAAATAGCTCAGCCGAGTTACTGCCAATAGTAATTAATTTAGAGCACCCTGTATAACATGTCCATTGAAAAGAGAAAATTTGGTCATTCTTTTTTGAGTCACTAAACAGTAATACTTAATTCGAAGCACCCTGTACAATACATACATACACTAAAATACACAAAACATTTGTTTGACTAAATACTAAACTTTTGATGCTTCGATTAATCAATTAATTACGTTAAAGCTTCATTCATTGTATGTGAGGTGTAAAAGAAGAATTTTTTTTGTGTGTTCTGACGCAAGACTGTTTCCTTTTTGAAAATAGAAATTATCTCGCCGAACATTTGCAAGCCATAATAGCTTTCCGATGACGTTGTGGAAGTATTTAACATTCCTTCAGCGTAAATAAACTCGAGTACTGTAATAGTAACTATGTAGGTGCAATCTGCCTGTAGATTATTTATTATAGTGGGATTTATTTGACTTTATCCCCATTTTTCATGAGCGGAGTTTTTTTTTTGTATCGCTATGCTAAAAACAAAATTAAAAAGCAGATTTCCGACCAAATCAAGGTAGATAAATTTATTTTTTTTCCGAAGTCCAAGCGGATCGCTCTTGTAAAATGTGAAGATAAAGGTAAAACCAATGGCATGAAATAAGAAAAGTATATAAAATGCATGTTGAGGTATACAGGTGGGTAAGCTGATACCGTTTGTTTTTTGTAT
Source organism: Prosopocoilus inquinatus (assembly GCA_036172665.1). NCBI lineage: Eukaryota > Metazoa > Arthropoda > Insecta > Coleoptera > Lucanidae > Prosopocoilus > Prosopocoilus inquinatus. The sequence goes on along the minus strand of CM069871.1, from coordinate 5,096,292 downwards.
CGCACTGTATACGTCAAACAATTCAATTCAAGGAAGGTCAGTATTTGTTTTTCTTTCTTTACTGAAGACGTACAACTCTGAACAAAAATAACTATGGTACGATTTACATTATTAAAAGTTTTGGTAATATTAATTTATTCCACGTAACCTTCGATAACGCTTCTTATATTGAATTTATGGAATTCCCAACTTGTATCGTGAATTTCGTAAGTTGATACTAACGCGTGTCATAATAGTTGCATGGCTCAGCGGTTGGCCTAACCGACTTATAAAATGTGTGTAAAACTTTTCGGCGCGGGTTCGAATCCCCCCGGGGCCTTGGATATATTTTTCCTATCCGTGGATTAACCCAGCTCAATTTAATTAGTAAATGCTTAGAATTGTTTTACCTAAAAGGCAAAAGAGCGGAGACTGCGCAGAGCGAAAGCAGACAAGGCAAGACAATAGTGATATAATCTAGACCGGGGATTCCCAAACTTTTTTAAGCATCGACTCCGTAGCACAGGGATGACCACTAGCGGGGAAGGGTACCCCCACTCTTCTCTATGAATGAATTGTCGTTTTCCCCAAACAAACAAGAGTGGGGGTAGCGCTTTCGAAGAGCCCGAGTGCATCGCTGCCCTAGGAAACGAAAAAGGTTTCACCCAACCCTTCCCTCCAACATTCCGAGAAGCTGCACTGTAACTTGTACTATACCTTAAATTTAGACTTTTCAGGTGTTTTTAACTCACACATGCGTGATTCTTTTGTTTCCCAATCGCGCACACTTCTAGAATAACAACGAAAATGGACGATAATTACTTGCATAAAAAAAATCAAAATGATTTTATTTACAATTAGTTGTAATGGAATTATTATCTATTAATAATCGTCATCTATGAGCCGCTTAAGAAATTAACTTCTGTTAACTCATAAGCGCGCGTCGTGTTGAACTGTTTGAAGCGCCATCTACCAACTGAAATGAAAAACAATTTGATTAATCGGATATCAATTAGACTTACGTTTTTCTCAGTTAAGACAATGTTTTCAATTTATTTGAAAATATAAAAAAAATGTGTATATCAATTGGCGCCTAAGACACGTACAGAACGCCATCTATTTTTCAAACGTGTGAACCAATTCAATTAATCGGAATATCAATAATACTTACGTTTTCCTCAGTTAAGACGATGTTGTAAATTTAATCGAAATTAGACAAAGTATTGTGACGCGTAAGTCTCATGCAGAACGCCATCTGTTGTCTAAACGTGAGAATTACATTAATTGAATTTCCTATAACTTCATTTGACCTTTACGCTGATCTTCTCGGCATAATCTCTGCCCTTTAACTTTGGCAACGACATTAATTAATTAAATTGAAAATACAAAATCACGGCATGACAAGAATTATTCGAGGCGCCATCTCGTGACCGCTAACTAGTTTAATCGTTTACGTTCACGTTCACGCTGATATTCCCAGCCGAACCTTGTCTTCGCACTAATTTTAATTTTAAATTGAATTAAAAAATTTAAAGTCACGGCAGCGTGCCATCAACTATCCGAAGCGCCATCTCTCAACAAAGCGGGTAAACTATTTTAATCGAAACTCCTGTTTTATTAAACAATATTTCATTTTCACTCTGATGCACCCAGCCAAACCATGTCTTCGCAATGATTTTCGTTTCAAATTAAATTTGAAAATATAAAGTCACGCCACGCCATCTCTTCGCCAAGTAGGCAAACTATTTTAAATCGAACTCCTGTATTTAACAGCCTTTCATCTTCACGCTGACATTCCTGTGACAAACCATGCATTCGCAATGATTTTCATTTCAAAAGTAAATTCCAAAATACAAAATCACGGCGGTGCGGCGCGGCGTGTGACGTGAGAAAATTTAAACAGGAATCGTGAATCATTCGAGGCGCCATCTCTTGACCAACTGGGCTAACTATTTTAACCGAAATTCCTCCTGCATTTAACAGCATCTCACGTTTACGCTGATATTCCCAGCCAAACCTTGTCTTCGCACTAATTTTAATTTCAAATCGAATTTAAAAATTTAAAGTCACGGCAGCGTGATAACAACTATCCGAAACGCCATCTCTAAACAAAGCGGATAAACTATTTTCATCGAATGTCCTGTTTTATTAGACAACATTTCATCTTCACTCTAATGCTCTCAGCCAAACCTTGCGTTCGCAGCGATTTTCGTTTCAAAGTAAATTTCAAAATATAAAATCACGCCACGCCATCTCTTCACCAAGTAGGCAAACTATTTGAAATCAAACTCCTGTACTTATTTAACAGCCTTTCATGTTCACGCTGACATTCCTGTGTCAAACCATGCATTCGCAATGATTTTCATTTGAAAAGTAAATTCCAAAATATAAAATCACGGCGGCGCGGCGCGGCGTGTGCCGTGACAGAATTTAAACAGGAATCGTTCAGGGCGCCATCTCTTGACCAAATTCGCTGCTGTAACAGTATTTCTTTGAAAACTTGGAATCAAACGAACTAGCAACGGGAATAGTTTAAAGCGGCATCTCTTAATCAAAAGGGAAAACTGTTTTTTTTTTCTGCATCGAATCGTCAATAACATTTTCATCGATTTTGTTTTGTCTCGGAATTTTATTTAAAAAAAAGCCCTTTTTTAAATCTTCATTGACCTCCAAGGGATCGATAACGAGATTTTTTTTAAATAAAATGTAATAATTTTAATTGACGTCCAATTAAGAAATAGTTAATACTTCATAAATTGACCCCAAATGAACCTTTAACCAACCCCAACAAGCCCATCCAAGTCCTTTTTAAGTTTCTGTCTATCCTTTTGGGGTCAATATCGATCCGTTGGGAACCGCCGATCTAGACCGTAACTGATATTATAAATTAATTAACCTCCAAATTTTATTTACTTTGACATAATTTAAATATTCGAATTATTAGTACTGAAATTTACTGAAATTCATGAAAAATTCCCCCCGCGTCTTAAATACGAAAATAAATTAAGAAACAATGACTTTAAAGAAAGAAAAAAGAAATTACACAAAACTGTTTTTTTTTTTTCAACATAGCGACGATATCGTGCGCTTAAACTTATGGTCAGTAGTGTATATAATACTTTTATTTACCACACTCAAGAGGAGCTGTAGAAAACCGATTAGAAATTCGATTCAAATACTCCACACCTCGAATGTAAAAATTAAACAAACAAAAAAAAACATTAGTTTAAAGAAAATAACTCAAATATGAACTGAAAATTTGGGACAAATACTCCACAACTAGAATGTAAAAATTTAGTCAAAAAACAGTTCAGTTTAAACAAAATAAAAATGTCATATGGAAAGGTTACTTCATTTGACATGTACAAAACGTGCATTTAAACTTAGTGTCAATAGTGTACATAAATACTGCTTGAATTATTAAAAATTTAAGTTCCTTAACTCCCCACGTTGGGCGCCAAATTTTTGTCATGTATCGAAGTTTCTAAAAGTTTAGTTTCTTTTGCCCCACATTGGGCGCCAAGTTTCTGTCGTGTATCGCAGTTTCAACAAAATTTATTTCTTTTACCCCATGTTGGGCACCAAATTTTTGTCGTCATGTATCGGCGACAACTTGGCAGCCAAAAAAACTGTTTGACGTGGCGTTTGATTAGAAAAATAAATTATTTTTAATTGAAAACAGATAACGTGAAGGTCTTTTCTTTCTCTTTTTATTTATTGAAGTGAAATTTGTGATTGCCGGGTAGCAGCCAGACGCATAAAAATAATTCCAACGAAAGTTGTCGCAGCTAGAATAGATGAGTGAGTGAGTGAGTGAGCGAATATTCTAGCGATGGTTCTTCTTTAAAAGTTCGATTGGAGTGGGCAGGTGATCGAACACCTGTAGGCGTCAGCGACTTGCAGACAATGATCCTTGCTAAATTTAAACGCAACCGTCCAAGACACACCCAGAAAAACCGACGACTTTTAAATAACCAAGTCGGCCGGTGGGAATTTTCAAAGACGCAATTCGCGCGCAGCTCGTTTGTTTGTTTTTATGCGATAGAAATAAAAATGAAAGAAGGATAATTCGAGCGTGTCCGACAAGTACACATACACGTTTTCACATCATAATCGCGATGATTTTTATTGTCGAATGAAAACGGACCAATTGTTAAACAAAAAAAAAAAAAAACAAAAAAACGTGTAATTTTACGTCGCCGCCGTGAATGAAAATGGAGGAATGTAATTCGCATCCGTTCGTTGTTAATTCGATGAATACGACCACAATTCTATTAATAGCGCTTAATTTATCGTCCGTTTAAAAATATTTAACGGTCGGCTGGAATCGTTTTAAATTTATTCGCGGTCATCAAAATTGTTTGGAATATTAAGTTTAAAGGCTAGACGTCGTTAAATATGAAGATGTTACTCGTACATAATTGGCAGAACTTATGTGATGATCAAAAAAAAAAAATAAGCTCCACGTTATTGCAGGAGCTTAGAATATTAAATAAAAAGGTCTTACAATAATTTTATTTATTCGATGGAATGTACATACCAATAACGTCCTCAATTACAGGCCTGACTCATCGCGTAGGAATATCAGGTCTCAGGATATTATTCAGTTTTTTGGAATTGCGAACCAAGCATTTCACTGTTGAGACGCGAAAATCAACGTATGCGTTCCACTCAGGCCCAGTTTTACAATGACGGTTTAACTTTGAGTCGAAGCTCAAATCCTTCCCAACAATTGTTGAAATAATCGTTGCTAAGGGTTTAAGCCTCGGCTCAAAGTTGAGCCCCATTTGTAAAACTGGACCTTACTAGTAAGGACGGAAAGTAACTTAAAATGGTGAAATTTTGTGCTGGATTTGCGATGAATCAATTTTGAAGTCGCAGTAATTCTCCCACCTAATAAATCAGGCCTGTATGAAATGGGCGTTGAATGTATCCAAGTTCACATCAAGTTAGTTTTGATTTTTTTATTGAAAGAAGGGAGAGAGAGAGCGAGAAATCTAAACCAATCGACGTTTTAGAAATGACAGTTTCAAATGTGTTTGCACGGTTTATTGTGTGACTTCAGTTCTTGAATTAAGTCCCCCTTTTAGTGAGGTTGTATTACCAAAGCCCGGCGATTCCTAGGATATCTGGTAAAAACCAGTATAACAATACTATTTACCATATATCCTAGGAATCGCCGGCCTTTAGTTATTACCACATGGCGGATCGAAAAAAGTGTAACAGTTTACTATTGCAACGAAGCGGTGCGATGTTATAAATAGATTATGTACATGCCTCAACATATATTCCGGCGCAGCGCGTCTAGCTGATAGTGAACAATCGGCAAGCCAAAGTAATAATGCATTCGTCAGAACGGCATGATTCACCATAATGTCGCGGTTGATTGCGATGCTCGGACACGATGCGCACGAGAGAGTGTGCTACAGAGACGTGCTTCTATTTAATTCAAATCAACTAAATTGTTGTTTCTAAATTCAAGAAAGAGCTGTTATTAGCTTCTGGAATTATATTCACGTTGTTACCGTGGCGGTATTAGACTGATTGATTAAAAATCACGTATAAACGGGCGGAACATTTAACGCTTCGATTTAGACCCCCGCATCGAGTCGGACTGTCGCTGTCTTAAACTGGAGTCAAGCAGTTCACTTTCTTAGATCCTCCCTTTGGTTATTACATCAGCTAATTCAAGGTTAAATAGAACATCGGTTTTTGTTTGATGATAGTTTTTACTCTGGAACCAAAAGTTTTTGAACTAAAAGTTATCTTACACTTAAGTTTTAAAACTTAAGTTTTAAAAATCAATTTGGATGACGAAATCTATAGATTCCCGAAGTTTCGTGGTTCGCCGCTATTCGTAAAAGTAATCTTCATACTACTGTTTTCCATCTACAAAAGAAATTGAGGGGTTAAGCAAGGTTGATTAGTACAGAAGAACTTACCCCGATAACGTCAAGACTAAAGCAAATTGCCGATCAACCTATGCATCGATGATGGGAAAATCAAGTGGGTGGAGGATATATTCAGCCACGCATTGCAAAGAGACCCAGCCATCCACCTACAGCAAGACGAAAAAGAAAAAGAAAAATCAGTAGCCGTTTTCAGGGGAGTTGGAGATGTATTAAGGATTGTTTTGTAAAAGAAAGAGTAAGTTTTTGGCGATTGATTTATCTTCGCGGGAAAACCGAAGGGTGCTGGCAAGTCGCTGTTATCCACCTACAAAAGAAACTGAAGGGTTAACCAAAGCAGATTAGTAAAAAAAAAAGGTTTGCAACATCCCATTATCATCTCCTACATCTACACCAGAGGAGAGATGACAAATCGATGATGCGGAGGTCAAATGGATGGAAGGAGAGGTATTGGAGCCTTTCGGAAAAGCGAATCAAGGCAACCCCTTTTCGGGAGAAATGAAGCATTAAGAATAATCCCTTTTACTTACGAAGTAGAAAGTTTTTGGCGAGTCGTTTACCTTGAGCAGGAAAGCCCAAGAGTGCTCGCAGGCATAGACATCGATTATAAGGGAAGGGACTCCTCTTTCGCAGGGATTCGGGCATCATTACAATTCAGTGCCCACGTGTGTTTCCCCCTCGGGCTGACCGACGTCTTGCGATTACCCTCAGGCAATGCGTCGACTACATCGTTAAGTTGATATAAATTTTTATATTATAGTTCACTCAAGTAAAGTTAGATTAATGTGTTAGTTTATTTAAATAGTTAGGAACAGTTCGCACATCCGTCATTTTGCCAAAAAAAGTGAGGTTATGTGACATTATTATGTGATAATTCCAGTAAGTACCAAATGCTAATAGTATTGCAAATTACTTACTTATGAAGGTCGTTAATAAGCAACGAAACATCGATTTTGAGCGACGGTGCTTCTGGTCGCCCTGGAGATTCCAGATTCGTTGTTGGCGTTGCTCTTTTGGGACACTCTTCTGATGACGGTTAAAAGTCTTGACTTGCGGAGTTTTATGGCGATTAAAACGTATAGCACTATGATTAGGATCATGGGGCCGACGAAGAAGACGAACGAATTAATTCTTAAAAGAATGGAAAAAAAACAAATATAAGACGCCTTTCTAACCTATACAACGCAAGTAATTTGGTAAGAAAAAGAAGAAGAAGAGACTGGGGTGACGGGCGCTAGTTTAAAATAACTTGTTTTTTTGAACTGGCAATTGTTTTTTTTTTTCTGTATAAAGCGAGAAGCGTGACTTCTGGACTTCTTGTTTACTTGACTTCGTCGAGCACCATACCTTCGTTTTATAATTATTTTGTGTTAACCTAAAGTATAAAGTGAAAGCCCTGGCCGCTTGGGGGTGCGCTTTAAGCTGCTTGTGTTAAGGTGGAAACTTTCCTCTCGCCAAGAAATTAACTTAAAACAAAGTTAAAGAATGACTTTTAAAGCGTCAAATCAACGGAGGCTGACGTCATGCAGGTAGAATATGGTTACCTATTACCTAATCAAAAATAAAACTTGAAATAAAAAAGGAAAGTCCTCTGTTGTATGCATCTATTTAAACCCATTAAATAAATGAAGGAAGGCTGTTGGATCTTAGCAAAGAAAGAAGAAGAAGAACATAGATCGGTGTGTGAACGCAAATTGGTGGGTCATGTCGAGGATCTAGCTGTTATTGGTTTAGTCAGCAAGGAAAGAAGAAGAAGATCATAAATCGAAGGAAATGCAAATTAGGGATAACGTCAAAAATCTGGTTGTGGTTTAACATCCTTTGGTGTAGAGATTTGCAGAAGACAGGTGAACCCCTTTGGAGGTGCAATTTCGTGGAATGTGAGAACGCAAATTGGGGGGTCATGTCAAGGAACTAGTTGTTATTGGGTTGATTAGCAAGGGAAGAAGAAGAAAGAGATCACAGAGCGAAGGAAATACAAATTAAGGATAACGTCGAAGATCTGGTTACGGTTTAACATCATTTCTTATAGAGATTTGCAGAAAACAAGACAACCCGTTTGGAGGTGCAATTTCATGGAATATGAGAACGCAGATTGGGAGGGTCATGTCGAGGATCTAGTTGTTATTGGGTTGATTAGCAAGGGAAGAAGAAGAAGAAAGATAACACAGAGCGAAGGAAATGCAAATTAGGGATAATGTCAAAGATCTGGTTATGATTTAACATATTTTTTATAGAGATTTGCAAAAGATGAGGTTGAGGTGCAATTTCATGGAACATGTTGGATTCATAACGACGACCTCTCCCGGCAGGAAGGCGGCCCTCTCACCACTCCTCAGTTGGTCACCCAGTCCGCCTACCAACTAAACAGCGTTCCTCTTAGACCCTATCTTCGCCAACATCGCTACGAAAGTATTTTCTCATGCCAGGCCAGTGGTCAGCCAATTCTCTTCTAATCACTTGCTTCCTTGGTCTTCAAAATTTCTTTCACCCTGGTTGCAACGCTTACGGAATTGTCTTCATTTTTTAACAACAGACAGGCAGGTCTCAAAGATTTACCCACATTTTGTTCCCTTTGTTGTTCTATCCTTTCTCTATTTTTGCGCTCTAAGAATGTTATGTACCGTCCTTGATATGGCATTATCTGCAGTTAGGCCTTTCTACTCTTCTAATTCCAAAGCGATCAGGCCTCGAAGGCTCCAGGTTCACTAAATAGTGGAGTTGCATGCACCACTTTAGCTTGTTGTACCGTGCAACCACCTTTGGGATATTTAGTATTTTGGTCAAATCAATTTTTTTTTTCTTTTCCACGTATTTTGCCAACTTAGAGAAAGTTTGATCCCTCGTTTTTTTTTCTTTGGCTTGTTTGTTATAATTCTATACCTTAACCTTGATAAGGCTTATAAATAATAATTAAAGCAGAAACACAGTTCCATTGTGGGGAGGGGAGGGGTCATTTTGAAGAGTGATTATTGGTGAAGTACCAAAAACAAACGTGTTTTGTAAATAAATTATTTCTTATCTGGAAATTGGTGAATATCGCCGATCCAGAAAAAAAGTTACCACCACCAAATTTGCGTCGCTCCCCCTCAAATAAGGACGTCACAGAGATTTGATACTTAACGCTGCATCCTCGGAGGTGCACGACAAACTTTTGGCGCGCAAGTTGGGGCCGATACATGACAAAAATTTGACGTCCAGTGTGGGGCAAAATGAAGGCCAATATGTACCGAGGTGTAATTTTTTTTTTTTTTCAAAATTCACTTGTACGTCGGGGCCCAGCAATTTTCCCCGAATCTCCATCTACCTGTTTTTTTGGGAAAAAGCAAGCAACTACTTACTTATCTTTTGAATACATAGGTGAAGAAAATTTTGAAGTATTCTCTTGAAAGCCAGGAACTTTTTTAAATTATTGAGAAATATAAAATCTAACGAAATGCAGAAATTAAATAAATGAGTAGATAATATTGAATGTGAAATACTTCTGCTATCAAAACGATAATGCAGGTACGTTAGTAACAAATCAAGTGAGGCAAGATTTGATGAACAAATTAAGTGAGTAGGTGCGTTTTAGGAAACCAGAAATTGTTTCCTACAGACGCGTAGTTCTATGTTCTCCTCTCGCTCCTCCTCGAACTCAAGAAGCACTTATTTCCACAGACGCGCTTGACCATGACCTGACTAGGTCTTCTGTGACCTACTCGTAGAATTCCACGTTCACCAGACATTGAAACCGCTCGACTCCTTCTTCGCTCAGCTCAACCTCTACAACCTCTCATGACTTTTTTCCAATTAATTTGCGAACATTAAAAAGAATGAATCCCGCATTCGTTACGGCTCGTGAGCTCACTTTGATGTGCAGAAGCGCATTCCCATGAACTCCCCAACAACATACCAAGATAATAAAGACGGCGATTTTTCTTCTAACGTGCTGATGTTGCGTGCATCCTTAACATAATATGACCGATTAGCATTCGCTCAGGACAATGTGCAGAAATACGTATTCTCACGTTGCAATTTGATTCGTGGAACGAATTGTGACGTTTCCGTTCGTAAGCCTATGTGATAGGTGAGAAAACGATAGTGAAGTGAAGTCAATCACCTATTGTTCGATAGTAAATAACAAATACTCCTTTTGTTGATTTAACACATTTTTACTAATGACCTCTTATACGATTTCTTGGTATACAATTTTTCTGATGATACACTTACACAACGTCATCTTATCAAAAGTGACCTGAAATTGATGCGAAGTAACTTTGGCTTTTGATGATTGGGTATTGTTTAAGTTAAAGAAAAATAAAAGACATGACAGTCGTGTTCAGTTCGTTTTAATTGGACTGACTGACTCCATTTCTGTTATTTCTTTTTTAACAACTAATCTCAGATTCGAAGAACATCAAGTTAATAAACCACATGAGCGTTCAAGTATAACAGGTCCGAAAATAGCAACTTGCCCCCCAATCGATTTATGTACATAAATCCATAACGACTTCGTTAACTAACGAATCTGTTTACATTTACCAGTGCAGATGTTCCCGCGTCAATGAAACTTCCACAGCTGAATCATCGTTTATCGTTTGGACCTTGCTTAAGTTTGATTAAATTATCTGAGAGCAGAAAGTATAGTATGAGATCGGAGGAAGGAGTTCGGCGATGTTATGCAGATTCTAACACGAAATTATTTTTAGACGTGCTTCACGGTATTGGCACGCGAATTTCCACCCAAGTAAAGCTAAAACGAATTCGTTCTTTCATAACTTGGGATGTAAGCGCACATACAAGGAATACTTGATGTAAGAAGTTGGCAAATTTATTTATTTATTTTTTTGAGAAATACCTTCACGTTCTACTCGTCTTATCCAATAACCCAGAAATAAATGATTCATTTGTATTCTGGCGATGTAGGTGGAATAAAATGACGTTCCATCGTGTATAAGATCGTGCGGTGCTCATAATAATGAGCTAATGAACACGTTCGTTTTCATAAAATGTGATTCAATTTGTTTTATACTTTCACGTTGTTATAAATAATGTAGATCATAGTTTTCCCAAGTGGGTGTTGGTGAGTGAAATCTATAGTGGAAGGGGGGAGCAAAAATTTTGATTACGTACTTAAATTTTTTTCCTATGACAGAAAGTAATAAGTACTGGAGACTTGGCCACATCTACAAAATGGTAAAGATGGCTGAAGAACAAGGAAAAAGATGCTGTATTAGAAGAGTTGAATGTATGAAGGGAGAGAAAAAGAGTCACAAGATGATATTAGAGAATACTGACCAGGAGGTGTCAGAAGAGGCAAAACGAAAATCTTGGTGAAAATGGAACGTGGTGTCCATGGAAAACTTGACAAGGAAGCAAGTGGAGAGAGCGACCATGGAAGACTTAAAAGGAGACATTAAAAAAAGCGGTAATCGCAGAAAATAAAGAATCCTTTGCATAGGGTGAAAAAGAAGGAAATGGACATGGAGTAACGGAGATAAAGAGACGGTGAAAACAAGGAAACGATGACCGCCGCATAAAATAAAGAATCCTTTCCATATTAGAAGAAATAAATACGTGAAGACAGAAAAATAGAGACATAAGATAAGATTACAGAAGATTAACCAGGAGATACCAGAGGAAGAAAAAGGAATAACTCGACGAAAATAGAAAGGAACGACCATGGAATACTTGAAAGGGAAACAAGTAAAGAATTGGAAAAGGAAGCCAAAAGGTCTTTCTTTTTAGATAAAGAAAAGAAGGAAACGAGAAAATATCTTTCTCCAACCGTCAACACTGAGAGAACGAAGCGCCGCAAATATAATAGAAGAAATTTATGGAGTTACGGAGGTAAAGAGAAGATTTTCAATCTAGAGAGGCAACGATAATCGCAAAAAATAAAGAATCCTTTGCATACGGCGAAAAAAGGAGGAAATGCACATGGATATATGGATGGAGATATGAAGAGACGGTGAAAATAAGGAGGCAATGGCGGTCGCAGAAAATAAAGAATCTTTTCGATAGAGCAAAAACAAGAGGAAATGTACAAAAGCTAAAGTTTATGACTTATTTGATGATTGGTGTTGGTGGTGGAGACCGGAATGAATCGATTATATCCTAACTAGAGAAGACTGGATGGCAAAACCTCAGCGAAAATAGAAGAAAATCACCAAAGAGAAAGACGCAAACCGTCAGGAAAGAAAACTTTTTTTTTCAATGAACAGAAGAAATAAAAAAAAGTGTTGCGATCGTAGGATGTCGCTCTTTTATCTATTTACCAGAAAAAAATAAAATATAGAAGGAGATACCCAAATTCAATTCAATTTTCAATCTGGGGGTTATGGATTCCTGAGGGATTGTCGCAGTTGGTCACAAAAAAAGAAATATTTGCATACAAGGCAATCCTTTGATAATGATTCGTAATCAAACGTTGTTACTTACATAATTAGGGGGCTGTAAGTTCTTTAAATTGTTTTTGGACATATTGTGAGGCTTAAAAGGTTGAGAATGCTTGGCTTAGACCAGCGGTTCCCAAACTTATTATACCCACGGTTACATTAGAGCAAAAACCTGACCTTGAACCTCCAATCTTTCAGTTTTCTTTCCTGATGCTTTGGGTTTTTCTCTTTAACGGAGTCTTCCGAGGTTATTTCCTTCTATTTTCACCGAGGCTTGGCTCTCTTTCATTTTGCCTTCCAGTATCTTCTAGCTAGGATATAATCTATTCACTTCATCCTTTATGCTTTAACCACCATCACCATCATCATCATAACAAAATAATTCATAAACTTTAGCATTTGTGCGTTTTCTACTTTGTCTGCCTTTTGGAAAGGATTGCCCTCGCCTCTTTGTTTTATCCTTATTTTCACCCCCGTTACTCCATAACCCTTTTCCATTATATTTGCTGCTTCCTTCAAATTTTCTTTCACTCTCAACTAACCCAGTTTTGGCGGTCTTTGTTTCGTATCTCCTCATTTACTTATCTACTCTAATTTATTTTGGGTATATTGGAAGGACTTTGAGGCCTAGAATGCTGAGAAAGGATGCTCTAGGAACCATGGTTCCAAAACCTCTTATGTCCACGGACCCTTTCTCTTCGCAAAAACCTGACCATGAACCCCCAAGTTTAATAACAGAAGTACTAATTTAACTTTGGTGTCTTGGAACACCCCCGAATTAATTTTAATTTTTCCTTTGGGAACCAATGGCCTAGAAAATACTGCCGCAAGGCGAAGGGGGAAAAAAGGAAAACCTCGTTCGAAATGGAAGGAAGCTACCCACGGATGACTTGAAAGAGAAATGAAAGAAAAAATCGAAAATTTGGAAAGAACCAAATGCGCAAGGAAAAGGTTTATTTCGTGAAGGTGAAGAGAAGGTGTAGAGAAGAACTTTTTGCTTAATAAAGGAGAGAAGAGGGAGCTTTCAAATGAAGGCAAAAGTGAAGTAAGGACGATGCTCACAAATAAAAATGAATAACTCGAACACCGTCTTAACGTCCAAATTTCCTGTTGACTTGAACAAGAGTGAAGAAAGAGTTAAAGGAGTGAAATTCAACAATTAAAATTATAAAAATGGTTTGCGATAGGAGAAAATTTAACCCAATTGTAAATTGTAATAAAAATAGAATAAAAAAACGAAAAAAAGTACAAAGAACAACAAAGCATCAAATAGAAAAGATATAATGTTACGAAACATTAAAAGAGAAAATGGAAAACGAAACGAATTTTGACCAAACTTCCTTTTTGGATGAAACAACACAATTAAGAGACGAAACGGAGAGCGCCAAGTTTAAACCAAAAGCAAAAATTTATGACCAAAAATCTAGAAGAAGGAAGCAGTGCTGAATTAAAAAAAGATATTGTTGAATGGAATAGAAATTGCGAGAACAAGTGCGACACCAATTCAAAGGCAAACAGGAAACAAAATCGTATTTGAAATATTTGATAGAAATATCGCAGAAAGGGAAACAGAATAAAAAAAATAGAAGCAGCAATGAAAAATGTTAGAAAAAAGTTTTTTTTTTTATATGTACTTCGTATTGTCAAGAGGAAGAAAACAAAAGATTTTTTTTATACTTCATGTTGTTAAAAAGTGGAAGAAAAGGGAAAACTAAATGAATTGGACTAAGAAGACCCATAAGATCCCAAAAACAGAATGAATTGCGCTAAGAAAACGCAAAAAATACCTTTTAATGACTAGAAGAAATCAAGGTAAAGACCTCACCCCCTTAATGTGAACATTGATACGCAAAACAAACTCAGAGGTACACTCATCTAAATAATAACATAGTTATCAGCAAACAATGCGTCTTGAATTTCAAGTGACTATTTAATTACTCACGTAAGAAATATGCCCGACGTACGTAACTAGGTTCATTACGTGCCCAAAGAGATAAGTTTATCTTATTTGCTAATTATTAATGATGAACTTCTCCTTATCTTTGTGCCCGAAATTCTATGAAGTAAAAATCTGCACCAAATAGGTGTTTGTAAGAAAAGGAAAAGCAGTTTCAGGCTGGTAAATATTTGTGCTGCTCTCTTTTTCTTATTGTCTCATGTACGTTTTATTTTCCGTTTGCGCACTTATCAATTTCGGGAATGCTACGAGGATGTTGCGGTAACTGGTCACGTAAATCACAACGCCAACTTCTTTAAGTAATTCTGGAAATAAATTTGATTTTATTTCGGAATTTCAGAAGCCAAATAACAAAAGTCGTCTGAAAGTGAGGTTAGATTTCGGATTTTTAAATTGAAATCGAATTAAAAAAACATAGGTAGCATAGAAAGAACCCAAATAACAAATTCATCTGAAAGTGAGGTTAGATTTCGATTTTTTTTAATTGAAATCGAATTAAAAAAACTAGGCAACACAGAAAAAAGGTAAATAACAAAGTTCATCTGAAAGTGAGGTTAGAATTTGGATTTTTAAATTTAAATTTTAAATAAGCCAAATTTAAAAAATAGACAACATAGAAGCCAAATAACAAACTCTTCTGAGAAAGAGGTTAGATTTATGATTTTTAAATTGAAATCGAATTCAGAAAAAAATAGGCAACGCAGAAGCCAAATAAACTCATGTGAAAGTGAGGTTAAGTAAAGTAAAACTGAACGACTTCCATAAAAAAATCTAACCTCAAAACAAACGTGAAGGACGCGCCGAATAATATTAAGGTAGATTCTAAGCAAGGGGATTCGTTAAGAAACGTGACAGAACGAATACTTTCTTATTTTATTAAATTTGCATTTATTTTCCTTCGTCGGTTTTTGTTGGTTGTAATTTTTTTCTTCATCAGCTGTATGTCGTCATTTACTTATTTACTGATTTATCCATTCTTTCTCATTTTTCTTCTCTATTAGTCGATTTTCATTTATATTTCTAGAACACGTGATGGTCATTTTTAATTTT
The DNA here is from genome assembly GCA_036172665.1 of Prosopocoilus inquinatus. Classification (NCBI taxonomy): domain Eukaryota; kingdom Metazoa; phylum Arthropoda; class Insecta; order Coleoptera; family Lucanidae; genus Prosopocoilus; species Prosopocoilus inquinatus. The sequence goes on along the minus strand of CM069871.1, from coordinate 5,081,017 downwards.
GATCGGTTGATTGTCTTTTGTTTTTCTTTGAATTGGTTGTCTGTTTTCCATTTTTTATCAATAATTTTCTCTTTAATCCCTTATTTTTCATTTTTTATTCGTTTTTTATCGGTCGACATTGTCTTTTTTTGTTTTATTTTTTCATCAATCGGCTGCCTCTAATGTGGCTTTTTTTTTCTTCTCCAATTACAGATCGCCCTTTATATTAGTCCCTTGTTACTTTCATTCGTTGTTTTCCTTTGTTAATCGATTTCCTTAATTTTTGTTTATCAATTGACTTTCGTAATTTCGTTTATTTTGTTCTGTCTCTTCTGATAGCTTGTCATTTATTTTTTATTTTTAATCGCCGGTCTGTTGCTTTCTATTTATTTTTTCGTTTGCCGATTCTTACTTATTAACTTATTTCTTCATTAAAAATATAGAATTAAAAATAAAGAAAAGCGACGCCCAAAAGTAACAATGGTTTAATGTAAATGACGAGGAAGTAAAAAATAAAATAAAAATGGTAAACGACTGATCACAGTTAATCGAAAAATTAAATTAAACAATGTCGACTAATAAAAAAAAACGAAAAAAAGAACGATTATGAAGAAATGAAAAAATAAATAATTAAGGAGGCAGTGATAAACAATCAAGAAGAAAACAAAAGACAGCCGACCAATGACAATGAAAAATGACAATCGATTAATCTAGAAAAACAGTCGACAATCGACTGAAAGAGGATCGACTAAATCCTTATTTATTTTTATTCGTTATTTTCCTCTTTCAGTCGATTGTCGACTGTTTTTCTAGATTAGTCGATTGTCATTTTTCATTGTCATTGGTCGACTGTCTTTTGTTTTCTTCTTGATTGTTTATCACTGCCTCCTTATTTCTTTTTTCATTTCTTCATAACCGTTTATTTTTTTATTCGTTTGTTTATTGGTCGACATTGTTTTTTTTTTGTTTGTTTTTCGATTAACTGTGACCAGTGGTTCACCATTTATTTATTTTTATACTTCCTGGTCATTTACATTAAACGTCGCTTTTCTTTATTTTTGTTGATACATTGACTCGTATATTTTTCTTCATTTGTCTTTTTTTTTCTGACTGCTTGTCATTCTTTTGTTTTCATTACTTGATGGCTTTTTATATATTTTTCCATTTGCCTGTTTGCACTTAATTTCTTCATTGGTCTATCCTTGATTTATTTTTATTCGTTATCTTCCTCTATTAGTCGATTTTCATCTATTTTTCTCGATTAGTTTATTTTCACTGCTAGTCATTTTTTATTTCTTCTTGTGTTTTCTTCTTGATTGGCTGCCGCTGTCTTCATTTATTATTTTTTTTTTCACTCAGCGGTTGCCTTCATTAATTCATCGTTATTTGTCCTTATTCGTTATCTTTCTTTATTGATCGATTGTCATCTATTTTTTGTCGATTGGCATTTTTCATTTTGATCGATCGATTGTCTTTTGTTTCCTTCTTAATTGCTTATCACTATCTCCATTTATTTTTTTTACTCGTTTCTTTTATTGGTCGACATTTTATGTTTTTTCTTTTTTTTTGATTAGCTGTGATCAGGCGTTCACCATTTATTGATTTTTTCACTTACCTATCGCCATTATATTCGTGCCTTGTTATTTTTATTCGTTTAACGATTTCATTATGTTTCTTATCAATTGACTCTCATTTACTTTTCTTCATTTGTCGGTTGCCTCTTTTGATTGGTTGTCATTTTTGTTTCTCATCAGTCGTTTGCCTTTTATTTTTTATTATTTCATTTCACTTTTCGGTCATTTCTTCATTAGTTCATCATTATTAGTTCTTATTCGTTATATTTCTTTATTAATCGATTGGCATCTGTTTTTCTCGATTGGCTGATTGGCATTTTTCGTTTTGATTGGTCGATTGTCTTTTGTTTTCTTTTTAATTGGTTATCGTATCCATTAATATTTTTTCACTCGTCCGAGATTATTTGTTTTTTACTCGTTTCTTTCGTCGTTGGTCGACATTTTTTTTTTGTTTTTTTTTTTGTAAGTTATTATTAGCTGTGATCAGGCGTTTACCATTTATTTATTTTTTCACTTACCTGCCGCCATTTATATTCGTTCATTCATATCTGTCTCTTTTTGTTTTTTTTTACCAGTTGATTTATTTTTTCATTTTCCGATTGTCATTGTTATTAATTTCTTCGTTAGTCCGTCGTTATTTGTTCTTATTCGTTATTTGTTATTTTTCTTTGTTTTAGTCGATTGTTATCTATTTTTTTTTTCGATCAGTTTTAATTGTCATTTTTTTTTATTTTGATTGTTCTTCGTTAGTCCATCGTTATTTGTTTTTATTTGTTATTATTCTTTGTTTTACTCGATTGTTATCTATTTTTTTTCGATCAGTTTTGTCATTTTTTTTATTTTGATTGTTCTTCGTTAGTCCATCGTTATTTGTTTTTATTTGTTATTTTTCTTTGTTTTACTCGATTGTCATCTATTTTTTTTTCGATCTGTTTCAATAATTGTATTTTTTTTTTTATTTTGATTGGTCGATAAACGTGAATATTAGCAGAACAAAGACCTTCAGAATAAATATTTGCCTTGATGTTGGCTGGAAAAAAGAAGAAACTTGTCCCGTTACGACAATAAATTGCCAAAATATTTAGGTAAAGGTATGTTGGGAAATACTCGTCGGGTTCGTTCCGGTACGGTTCAATGTAAAACCTAATCGATTCGAGGCGGTTTCGTTTAAAACCAGAAACATTTTTGCGCACAACTAAACAACCGGAAGTATCGTTTAACTTACACGACAAAAAATTCGATTCAAATTAAACAAACAAAAAAAAGACATACATCTATGTTATCAAAATTACAGTACGTTTCATCACTTTAGTTATCTTCAGCAATTTCACGCTTCATTAAAATACGATGTCTTTGTTTATCCTTTTTTTTTCTGTTTATTTTTTGATGTGACGAAATAGGGCCATTTCATGTTACATTTGTGTAATTAAGTGGAAAAACTCTCCTTTTATGTAATTCTATTTTAAGCGGGTGGTGAAAAATCGAATTAAACGCCTGACCACACCAGTCACCCCTACACGGTACTATCATGCTCAATTAAAACGATTTCACTCGCGGACTTCATGTCCCTTATGACAGTAAAGACAGGATGACGTCTCTGTCGCGTTTTCATCGAGCGTGATCGTACATTCGTAAAAGAAAAAGAAATGTTGCTGATACACACGTTACGCTATCTGCGCATTAGTTAATTAATTAATACAATCAACAAAACCGGCGTTGTAAATAAATGCCGGGTTCATAACCTTCACGATTTGTAATAAATTACTGTGGTGCGTAATTTCACAGAAGTTTAACGGTTCGTTTCGGGCTTAACCTCCACGAACTTCGTATAAAAATTCTTTCATTTTTGTGTTTTTGTGTCAGCGAGGTTCACACAGACACTTTTTTTTTACACAAAGTTGTTTATTTGCCAGCGTATCGTCACATCAGATGTAATGGTTCATTTGAGTTTAATCCGGCGAAGAAAAAAAAACAAACAAACAATGTCGTATTAACCGGAGGCGTAGATGACGACGATAATTAAAAGAAAAAAAAAATAGAGAAAACACGCGAAATCCAAGTAAAGAGAGCGAAAGATTGTTTCTTCTTTGAAAAAAAAAAAAAAAAAAACGCCAGGCTTAATCTTGGAAAGTGCTATTCAACAATCTACATATGCTAATTGGTTTTAATTATGAACGCATTGTATAATGTAATAAGTACTTTCCTTTTTCGTATTGTGGATAAAATGCGCAGGCTTGCCAGTCGTTTTGATTTTTGAAAAATTGTCCCCTAGAAAATTGAGCAGCGCTTGTGGACAATAATGGTTTTGAAAATAAGTACCAAATTGTTCTTACTGATTTTTTTCTTCTATTTTTAAAATAAAAAGTACTCGTAGTTTGATTTCTTTCTCCTGCGTTGTATGTACTACGACGCTCAACTTAAATGATACTCCTGCATGCGAACCACACCCTTAAGAACAAACTACGAAACTGTCAAATGCTATCGTTTATGGTGAGCATCATTGTACATGTCCGTTTGCTGTTTGGATTTTATATCATTTCTTTCATTTGAATTTTTTTTTTTCAAAAAATTTTGTTGCAAATCGTTTTTAATCGCAGTGGATCTTCCAGAGCATCCTTTGTACAGCTGTTTGTACTGTTTACTGAACATAGATAGATATAATTTTCAACTACTTCGGAATGTCTGACAATATCTAGTTGTTCTAGACATTCCAGTCGGCTATTTGCAAATGGGAAAAAACAAATTTGCGCAATAGCCGGACAAAGACGGAAATATATTCGAGGAAACATGCTGACAAAGACCACATGTGCAAAATGTGAAGAAGTTTGGCGTTGCAGGGGCTAGGATAACATAAAAAGTTTACAATTCTGGAGTCGTCGAGGATAAGAAAACTGGTCCAGGAGATTTGGATTTGTTCCAAGCATGAAGTAGTTATACAGAATCAATATTTTTAGAGCAAGTTTTAATTTTGCATATAAAATGGTATGAAGATGAAGATTCTGAGTACGCTTCCAAAGTCTTCCTTCAATACCAACAAAGCAAAGTTTCTAAAGAAGATTTTAAAGTGAGTTGCGGACAAAACAACTCATTTGGGAAACTTGGCTTTTTTTTGTCGGCATGGAATTATGTTTTGGCTTCCTGATAACGATTCTGGGAATAGGGCAAGTACTCTTTTCGTTTTGGGCATGAAAAGGCCTTCACATTGTTTCATTATGCATTGAAAAAACTTTTTTAAATGGAACGTTCAAAGAACATGAAATAGGATGCAGGATGTTACATGGTCCAACCAATGTCAAAGTGTTGGGGACGATTCCGGAATCGACGGGGTTTAACTGGATGTTTGGTTTTGGTTCTATTCATCAGTAAAGCTTCTAACAATGGTTCTGAAGGCGAAGAGGCGAGAAGCTATTTCACCATCCCCTGGAAATTTTTTTGACAGCGGTCTAAGCTCCAAGGGAACATTCTAGACGTGCTAGACGTGAAATGGTATCCACGATTCATCACGATTCACTACCAAACTTTTTTGGGGCGATTCCGGAGTCGATTTGAATAAAGAACGTTGTCTGAGAATCTCAGTTTTAGGTTCTAAGCTTGAAATGAGAAGCACAGAAGCTCTGCAGCCAATGGAGGTAAGGCAACTCGTCTGGTAAGCTTGACTTCTCGCTTTAAGCACGAAATGATTAATAGGAACGTCCAATGACCATGAAACAGTACTCAGATTGTTTCATGATCCGTCGTCGTCAAAGTTTTTGCGGACGATTTTGGCGTCGGCGTCGATGGGATCTATCTGGATGCATAGTTTTGGTTCTCTGGAAATATTACTAGCAGACAACGCCATAATTCACTGACGACGATTCTGAAGGCAAAGAGGCTTGAAACTGCTTTACTGTTCCCTGGAAAAACTTTTGGCAGCGATTCTAGATTCCAAGGAAACATTCTAGACATCAGAGTATTTCAAGAATCACCATCAAAGTTCTTGGGGAAGACTTTGGAGTCGATGGGGATAAGGAAACTTATCTGGAGAACTCAATTTCTAGACTTCTAGACAAGTTCTAGACTTGAAATGAGAAGAAAAGAATGTCGTGATAGACTCGTAAGAGTTCTGAGAATGACTCTGCAGCCAATGGGGATAAGGCAACTCGTCTGGGAAGCTTGACTTCTCGCTTTAAGCACGAAATGATTAATAGGAACGTCCAATGACCATGAAACAGTACTCAGATTGTTTCATGATCCGTCGTCGTCAAAGTTTTTGCGGACGATTTTGGCGTCGGCGTCGATGGGATCTATCTGGATGCATAGTTTTGGTTCTCTGGAAATATTACTAGCAGACAACGCCATAATTCACTGACGACGATTCTGAAGGCAAAGAGGCTTGAAACTGCTTTACTGTTCCCTGGAAAAACTTTTGGCAGCGATTCTAGATTCCAAGGAAACATTCTAGACATCAGAGTATTTCAAGAATCACCATCAAAGTTCTTGGGGAAGACTTTGGAGTCGATGGGGATAAGGAAACTTATCTGGAGAACTCAATTTCTAGACTTCTAGACAAGTTCTAGACTTGAAATGAGAAGAAAAGAATGTCGTGATAGACTCGCAAGAGTTCTGAGAATGACTCTGCAGCCAATGGGGATAAGGCAACTCGTCTGGGAAGCTTGACTTCTCGCTTTAAGTATGAATTGAAATGAAAACATTCAATGAATATGAAATAGTAACCAGATGTTGTATCATCCGATGTCGAAGTTTTTGGAGACGATTCTGGCGTCGATGGGACCTATGTAGATGCTTAGTTTTGATTCTAGATCTATCTAGATGCTTAGTTTTGGTTCTACATTGGAAATTACAAACAGACAGCGCCATAATTCACTGACGACGATTCTGAGGGGAATAAGGGTTGAAACTACTTTAGTGTTCACTGGCAAAACTTTTGGTAGCGATTCTAGATTCCAAGAGAACATTCTAGACTTCAGGGTATTCCACGATTTACCACCGAAGTTCTTGGGGACGACTTTGGAGTCGATAGGGATAAAGAAACTTATCTGGAGAACTCAATTTTAAGTTCTAGACTTGAAATGAGAAGAAAAGAATGTCGTGATTGACTCGCAAGGGTTCTGAGAATGACTCTGCACCCAATGGGGATAAGGCAACTCGTCTGGGAAGCTTGACTTCTCGCTTTAAGTATGAATTGACCAATGAAAACATTCAATGAATATGAAATAGTACCCAGGATGTTGTATCATCCGATGTCGAAGTTTTTGGGGACGATTCTGGCGTCGATGGGACCTATCTAGATGCTTAGTTTTGGTTCTACATTGGAAATTACAAACAGACAGCGCCATAATTCACTGACGACGATTCTGAGGGCAATAAGGCTTGAAACTACTTTACTGTTCACTGGCAAAACTTTTGGTAGCGATTCTAGATTCCAAGGGAACATTCTAGACTTCAGGGTATTCCACGATTTACCACCAAAGTTCTTGGGGACGACTTTGGAGTCGATGGGAATAAGGAAACTTATCTGGAGAACTCAATTTTAAGTTCTAGACTTGAAATGAGAAGAAAGGAATGTCGTGATTGACTCGCAAGGGTTCTGAGAATGACTCTGCACCCAATGGGGATAAGGCAACTCGTCTGGGAAGCTTGACTTCTCGCTATAAGTATGAATTGACCAACGAAAACATCCAATGAATACGAAATAATACCCAGGATGTTGCATTATCCGATGTCGAAATTTTTGGAGACGATTCAGGCGTCAATGGGACCTATCTAGATGCTTAATTTTGGTTCTAGATGTATCTAGATGCTTAGTTTTGGTTCTACATTGGAAATTACAAGCAGGCAGCGCCATAATTCACTGACGACGATTCTGAAGCCAATGAGGCTTGAAACTACTTTACTGTTCACTGGAAAAACTTTTGGCAGCAATTCTAGATTCCAAGGGAACATTCTAGACTTTAGAATATTTCACGATTTACCACCAAATTTCTTAGGGGCGAGTTTGGAGTCGAGTTCTAGACTTGAAATGAGAAGAAAAGAATGTGGTGATTGACTCGCAAGGGTTCTGAGAATGACTCTGCAGCCAATGGTGATAAGGCAGCTCGTTTGGGAAACTTGACGTCTCGAATTGATCTGCGCAAGCTGTTTCGTTATCCACCGGCGGCGATTCTAGAATCAAGGGGAACATTCTAAGCTAACGATTCCATTCGTATTAAATTGTATTATGGAGGAGTGACTTCTTAAAGGAGATGATGCTGAAAGGAATTGAATTACTTCTTCTGTACCCAGATGGCAGACGGACTGAAGAAACCTTGAAATCTTTTATCGAATCGATTCTTCTATGCTGGGTGATTACGAATCGACTTTCTAAAATTGGAATGAAACCTAAAATTGAACTGTGAATATAATGGCCAAAGACTTAGCATAATAAAATGATAATTCCGGACGTAAAGTTACTAATCGGTATTTGTACGTATGTATATGATAAAAATGAAGTTTAACAAAGGCTTATTGTATTCTCAAATTCAGAAAAACTATCTCCAATCGAGCTGCAGTGTATTCACTTTGTTCTCACTTGTTCTATTGATACTGTGAGCCGAGAAGTGCAAACTAGATTATGCTGTTAGGTAAATAAAATCGACATAAATTGCAGTTCGCCGTCTGTAAATAACAACTTGACGCCGACATAAATAAAGAACGCTGCAGCCGATAAATCATAAAGTTAATTAAGCCGTTGCGGCCGGAGTTAATTGAAATTAACTTGGTTTTAATCTTATCTCAGTCTTTGCACACTTCTGTATTGTTTCTGCGCAAACAGAAAGAAGAATTTATTCTCACATTCTTATTTGTGGAATCCTCCTCCTGTTATCTTCTGGCCCGGGGCCCGTCCAGCATGGGAATGTTTGATTATTTGTTTATGAGGAGGCTATTTTAAGGAAAATTCATTTAAAATGTAACTGTTTTGACATTTGAATACATACCATAAAAGGTGACGGTCTTTGCGCAGTGATGGGTCCCCAGAGGCGTGTTTAGTAAGTATATGACCCGATGTTGTTAAAATATGTCGCCATAGTGTACGCGGCGGCGAAATCCTGAATTTCAAGTTTTGTTGTTATTTTTTTTTTTTGTTGGCACGGAAACGAAGAGAAATACGGCCTCTTTGTATAATACGCACCATTCCACCTAAGCTCTTTGTAACCAGACGACAAATATTCCGCAGGTGTTTCTAACTTATCGGGGATGTCGTCAAAGCATGTGGATACAATACCTGCTCTTGCTTATATGTGAACATAATTGCTCTTATTGAATGAGTCACAAACGTAAAAGCGCCCGCAGGATGTTCATATCCTCGTACTAAATCATTAATGAAACTTTAGGGACCCACCCTCCCCCAATCTCAATTGGAAAACAAATTTATTACTTCGTTGAAGGCAAATAGAAAAATTATTTTCTACGAATAATGCTCTACGTTAAGGTCATTCGCATTTCTACATTTTCCACTCGACATTGCAATCTAATCTAAAATTTAATTAAATATGTAATAGACATCCTTGATAATCTGCTCCTAAGGATTCTGATTCTAACTTCAACAACTAAGTTTTAAAAGTACGTTGCGGTTTAGAAGCAGAAAGTACTACATTTACTCTTTTGGCCAAGTACTTTGGTCTAATAATTTCATTTAAATATCATCAAAACCATTCAAGCTATCGTCAGCAGTGCTTACGTTAGGATAAAGTAAAGGACTACCTACTCAAATCATTCCATTTTCAGATAGGGCATCATATTTTGAGTATTGGTTTTGTTGTCAGAGTTCACAGAAGACTTAAAAATACTTTCCCAACAATTTTCCCCGCCATTTATTCAATTGACGTAAACCCTTGCTCGTTCATCACCATTCAAAATCACATGTTTTGATTCTTTGGGAAACACGCTTCGTCCAATGCTGCTGCCAATTGAAAAATTTCAAATCCTTAACAAGTATAAATAACATACCTTATCAAGTCTTCATGTTTAAAACCATCGTCCTCGCTAAGGGATTGGACGTTTTCCACCAGTACCAAAGTGACAACCTTTCACGTTAGAGTGTAAGATCAAAAACGGTTTGCAATAAAATTTTTTATAAGATGAGAGAAAAGAGTTGTAATTTTTTTGACAGGGAAACATTCCAGTCGATGTGTTTGTGACTCAGCGCATCTTAATGGTAGATGATCAGTACATGGTGGTGCACTTATACAAAGCCTTCTCCAAAATGTTCGAGAATCTATAGATAAACAGTCTTTCTAGGTGGATTCCAGGGCAGAAGAGAAGTTGTGAAGACAGTTGTACGTCTTCTAAATTATCAAGAAACAACAATAAACAGAAGAGGAGAAGATCTGAAAAGAATACAGACGAGGATGATAGGTCCAAATGTAAAAGAGGATACAGAAAGATATGGGAAAAAAAGGTTTGGAGAAGTAGAGGATGAATTGATAGCAGAAAATATCGCAAAATATGGAAAAGCACGATTCCATTATGGCTTAGAGTAAAGAAGACCGAGGAAGAGATGACGAGACGAAGTGGAAGAGAACATAACTAGATTAACTAGTAAGCTATATCAAAGTCACCAAGGAATTTTTTGATTTCCCATCATTTCACCTCTCCCTTGTGAATCTTAAAAAACATGGTACTGAAAAGTGTTTTTTGCATTTTCTCTTGAGGGGGCGAAGAGTTGAATTGTTAGGGAAACCACATTCTGGGTTGTTGCCACTGTCGTCATTTGCATGGTCATTTTTTGGTTAGCTTGGTAACATGAAGACCCTGTTTTTATATTTCCTTTTGAGCAGAATGAAGAGAGACTTAATGCTGATGGTTAAGGGAACACGTAACAACTAACTCTAAAATAATTTTTTATTAAATTTTAAAATTGTAATGGCGTCACTTTATAGAGAGTCATCTATATTGAGAAGAAAGAAGGAAAAAAAGAAAAAGCTACCCTCCAATGTCACCCAAATGGATCGCCATCACAGTCAAAAAAAAAACAAAGATTTCTATAAGAACTGAAGATACATTTTCTAGTTAAGATATCCACGTTGCTCACGAATAGAGAGAAAAAGCAGCACGGTCGGTTATTAAATCGCTCTCTGCATCAAATCATTGGACACAGTCCAATTGGGTCATTTTTATGGAAGAAGAGGGTCCATACCGTCTAGCTTTCTAATCTAGAAATTATGCTTAACCAACATCAGTGTTTGTATTAGAATGGAAGAACTTTCTCCAAACCGTCTCAAGTCAGAAAAGAACCGAACGTTTGTGCCCTGTCCAAACAAGCAGTCTTTTTTGAAACTTGAGTCCAAGTCATCAGTGTCTTTGGCAGAAGAAACATTCCAAATTGAAAGTACCCAAACCAATAATAGCGCTGTTGATGGTCTACTATAAACAAAAAGTAGCAAGACCATTACTTCGCATTAAACAGAATCTTAGTTCTTCTTAAATCTTAATTGTAGCAGGAGGAATGCCAACAAATTTTTAAACTTTTTGGATGTAACATGTGCCAAAATAACTTGTTTATTTGTTTTTTTTTTGTTCTGCTGAGGTTGAAAATGGCCGCAGAAATCTTCAAGAACCCAACAACTTAAAGTTATATTTCTATTTCAAATTTACCAAACACTTGTTTGTCTCTTGCCTCTTTGCTCCTATCATCGTATGGTGTAGGACCCTCTAATTGTACAAATATCTTGGCCCTGTTGGTCACTTTGGCATCCAACTGCCTCCAGATAAAAAAAGCTTCAAATGAGAATGAAGAAAAATCTCGAGTGATGATCGACATCTTAGCTTACGACAAGGTTATTATTTTTACTAAGGTGGTGCAAATGACAGCTTTTTTGTTTCCTAAAAAAAACCAAATACCGCAGGCTCGAAGGCTTTCCATCCTGACAATTCTTATTAGTCATTTTTTTTCCAATTCTTGGTGTAAAAATTTGATAGTTTAAGATTCCACAAATAACACGTCATCCTTAAGTTCTTGCTTCTCATAAATTTTGCAAATTTCTGTTTTAAACAAAGTAAACTGTCGACGTTGTCAAAACTTTTTTAGATCCTTTGCAAACGGTTTCATCAATCACCATTTATATGTAAAGGAAAAAGAAGGATTTGTTGAGAATCCACTTTCCTAAAGAAGAAGAAAGTAGAAATTGTGAAGAAGAATTTGTGTGAGGCTCACGCACATGGACCAAATGAACCACCATGAAGAAGATTAATGTGATAACCGAAGTCGCAATGGTGATAGTGAATAAAATATGGAAAAATAATATTCGCCATTACGACACGCAGAAGCGAACTTGGTTCTTCAGTACAATTGGCATAGGAGAGAGGGGAGAGGAAGAAGAGAAAAGAAAATCATCAAATCACTCTGAACGACCCATGGTAGAAGAAGAAATAGACTCAAAGGCCCTCAGCGCATTTGATTTGGGAGAGGAATGGCCTCATAATAGACAGTGGAGACAAGAAAGAAGAAGAAAATAAGAAGAATGCATGAATTACTCTCTGAACGTCATTGCATAGAAGAAGAAGAAGTGGTGGTTTTCTCATCATGATACCCAAAACCAAAACTTGGATCGTCAGTATAGCTGGTCTGGGAGAGGAGGAGTCTTACAATTGGTGGAGGGAACGTAAGAAGAGACCCATTCAAGAAGATTCGGAGGACTGGTCACCACAACAGATTCTGCAAAAGCGTTGTAAATCTAGGAATGGCGACGAGATCTTTAAATAACTTCCTAAGAAAGAATACTCCGAGTATTCCGGATGGAACCAGAAGCAAGTAAATCAGCTTTCTAAAAAAAAAAAAAAAAAAATAGAGCATGCAAGTTACATATCAAAATGGAAAATTCATTCGTAGCCATGTCATAAGAAGAAAAGATGGTTTCCAGTATTTGGTAATCCGAAGAAGAAAACGCAAATTACTCAATGGATTCGTAGGCTTGTGCCCCCCATAATATAAAAATTTCAGAAATTATGAACAAACTTGAAATTGGGAGGCCCCAAATAGTTTGATGCATGACACAGCGAGACAGAGATGATCAGGATTTGGAATTTTATAGCTGCAAGATCAAGGCCAGAAATTTAGTTAAAAAGTTAACATCTTCCACCAATTTTATAGTCATTCTGTATTTTAATTTTAATAATTAGCTGCTCTATATAAACATTGCATTTTAAACAATTATTAAGGTTCGTTTCTACTAACTTAAATAACATTCAATTCAAGGTCGTTTGCCGTCGTATTAAAAGTGCACGCGGAATTTCCTTTCCTTTCCTTATCATCATCATTGAAGCCAGGTGTTTTTTTTTTTTATTATACTCTTTCTGTTTTGTACATACAGACTTTAGAAACTCAATACCGAGACCATGTTTGAGAAATTTGAAATACGAATCGCATTCGTGAAGGCCGGGGGTGTACCTATATAGTACGTGGAAACGTTTCGTTATGTAAAACGCAATTGAGCAAGATAAACAATTATTGGGCAGCGGTGATTATGCTTTCCGCTGAATAACGCACTGGCAGATAACCTTCATTGTTCTCGAGAGTTGACTCACCAAGAATGCTTGCTGGATCCCAAGTTTGCCTTGCTGTGAGAAACTTGATGATTGATTGTGTTCGAAACTCATGGCTTGCATGACAATCAAACGAATTCGTTGATGTTTCCTTCGAGAAGATAGTTTCTTGACTTCTCTTTTAACGTATAGATAGGATTTAAATGCGAATGAATGCGGAATGTAAATGTAATCGGCTGGTTTATTTTATATTCCAGAGAGGATCATACTCGTACAGTCGAACTTCGATAAGTTGAATAATCTTGGAATCAAATTGGTTGGAGGTGGAGTCAAGAGATATAGATTATTACTCCTATTTATTTATAACACGCATTTTTTTCTTGGAGTTATTGTATTTAAACGAATTAAATTAAATCCGATTTTTTTTTCTTTTTTAATTTTGAACTGAGTCAAACAATTTTGTTTCAGGACCAGTATGAAAATTTGGGCATACACACGCAGAAAGGGATAGACTTCGTAGAAAAATTCGGACATTTCATTAAGGACAGGGCTTTCATAGAACTCGAATACGCTTTGAAATTGAGGTGAGTGAGTGCGTTTCGAAATCGTAAACAAAAATTTTCCTGTACGTACATACATATTGACTTTCAAGTTTATCGTGTCTGTGAACAAGTTTGTATCCAGTAAATAAATAAATAAATATAGACAGGTACCTTGTAAAGTTAACGAACTTGATAACTCGTGGCAGTACATGCTCGATTTTTATTTAATTGAAGCGTCCTATCCTTGTTTTGTTAAATGTACACTGGCGTCGAAAATTTTTAAACCGCTGCTGAATTAAATTATACTTTGTTTTATTTTCTTTTATTTTAGAGGAGTACTTTGAAATTTTAGCGGCATTAAAAACGGGCTTTGACATTGGTAGCCGGCCGAAATTGATTGACCAATGACAAAGCTGGTTTTTGGCGCCAAAACTTCAAAGTACTCATCCGAAATAAAAACAAAAAACACAGAGTATAGGACATTTTAAGAAGACAATATGATTTAGGTCCGATCTTTCCACCTTTCTAAGAATGTATCATCTATATGTATCAGATATTATCCTTATCTTAATATTATCTGTCAGATAAATTTGTAACAAGCTGGAAAGATCGAGTATTAGAATACACATAATATGAAAACGAATGGAAAATTCCTATCGCATTTTTGATCATGTATACTCTCGCCGAAAATTTTTAAACAAGGCCTAATAATAATATATATATATAATAATCCTAGTACTTATCCTAATACTATCAGGCACATAAATTTGTGACGAGGTGGAAAGTTCGGACGTTAGAGGTAATATGAAAATTAATAGCAAATTTCTACCTCTTTTTTGATCATGTATACTACTGCTGAAAATTTTTGAACCTGTATATAATCAGGGCACACTAAGGGCCGGTTGCTCAGTCACAGTTTAACGTTAATCTTCAGTTAACTTCCATCTGTTCCTATGTAAAAAAAAACTGAAGATTAAAGTTAAACTGTGACTGAGAAACCGGGCCTAAGAAGACACCCTTTTAAATTGACTGGAGCACATTTTGAATAAAATCGAATCGATCATTTCGTGAAGGTTGACGGAGGATGACCCATGAATACTCGTACTTCCTATCTCAAAGAAACACTTTTTTTTTAAGTTGTTCGTAAGTTCGTAAGATTTGTGAAGAATAAGAAATGTATTTGACTTGACAATGACTACAATAGTAAATTAATTAGAGTTTGCTACTTTGTTAAGTATTAAAATGATTATAAAATTTTACCAGCAATATAATCGCCTCAAAGCAAACTTAATTTACTAAGTTGTTGCAAAATAAGCATGGTATGTCGTATGTTTGCCCGGATTTCATTGTCCACTACTGTACATTAATACATCAGTCGAAGCTCTAACTCAACAGAATTGTTAAACCATAATTATATAATAAACCTAAACAAAATTCTTCATCTTTAGACATTATTATTAAATATAAAGCACTTGAAATGAATCTGGTACACCAAAATTATGTTAAAATTAACGCGTAAGAAAAGAAATTATGTTATATATATCATATACATCCTGTACAGGGTGCATAACAATATACAACACGATTTTCCTTCATTTTTAGACATTATTATTAAGTTTAAAGCCAGATCACATTTGAATTGGATCTGGTACACTAAAATTATGTTAAAATTAACGCGTGAGAAAAGAAATTATGTTATATATATCATATACATCCCGTACAGAATGTATAACAATATAAAACACGACTTTGCTTCATTTTTAAACATTATTATTAAATTTGAAGCAAAATCACCTTTGAATTGGATCTAGTAGACCCAAATTATGTTAAAATTAACGCGTGAAAAAAAGAAATCATGTGACATATATCATATACATCCTGTACAGTGTGTATAACAATGTACAACACAATTTTCCTTCATTTTTAGACATTATTATTAAGTTTAAAGCCAGATCACATTTGAATTGGATCTAGTACACCCAAATTATGTTAAAATTATCGCGTGAGAAAAGAAATCATGTGATATATGTCATATATATCCTGTATACTGTGTATAACAATGTACAACACGACTTAATTATAAATAAATCTAAACAAAATCTTTAATTTTTAGACATTATTATTGAGTCATTATTATTAAGTTTTGAACCAGAGATCACATTTAAACTTGATCTGGTACAGTCAGATACCTCTAAGTTTCTGAATATTACGTTTATATTAGCTCGTGCAACAAGAAATCATGATATACAACGTGTACAGTCGCGGTCAACCTAATCGAGACCGCTGTGAGCTAACTGCGCCCTTTATGACACCGGTAGTAAAGGTTACAAAACTGTCAATCGGTGTCGATTGGCTTGATCGCGACTGTACATCCTGTACAAAATGTATAATAACATACAACACAGCAACTTGTCAGTTTTGTCGAAACATTTTCCATTAAAACAACCGATTGAAATGGATAAAACAATTTATACCTAATCAGGTATTGCAGTCAAAAAGTATCTACATGTATTTTAATGAAAATTGAAGTTGTATTGGTGAAAATTTGCAAAAAAAAATACAAACTTTATGTTGTTACAAAATAAAATAAAGGAAATATAACTCTGTACGACGTCTCTTTGAAATCACAAAATAACAATCAAATGCACTTTGAAACATTGTCAAATCACAACGCTGACGCTTTTCTTAACACGAACTCAAAATTAATCCTACAGATAAATAGATGTGTGCAAAATAAGAGGTAAGGAGACGCACGAAAAATTCTTATATTTGTTAATTGCAAACATCTATATGTATATACTCATCTAGGGTTAAAGTTTGGAAAGGACGGAGAAAAATAATCGAAAATCGTGTTAAATGAAAGTATAGGGAAAGAAGCCAATGCTGGACAGTTACTTATTATTGCTCCTATTACTTCAATATCTATGATGACCCTGCATTCAAACTTATTGACGACAGTGTACGTACAGATTTTTTATTTTTTTAATATTTTGCCACCCTTCTACAGACTTTATTTTAGAAGCTAGAGAAAAATTTTAAAAGCAAAAGTTGTAGGGTTTGACGCCCACTCTATTTTAGAATTATCCTAAGAAACAAAAACGCAGTGCAAAGTGGAGAAAAAAATACAATTTGTGTTTTTTTTTAATAGAAGAGTCTGTATATTGTTTGTTGTAAAGCAATGCTGAGATGAAAGATCATTTTTTCCTGATTTTAAACTTTAAACAAAAGTTTGCAACTTACTGATTTTTGGAAGAGCCGTTTGTGAGATATTTGAGGTTAGAATAATGTTTAAAAATGTTAAGGCGGCTTGGAAAGTTTGCTTTATTGTTTGTGCAGAGTTTCGAAAAACATTAAAAAGAACCTGTACGTGAATTTGAATAACTTCAAGCGGCACTTTTGTCTCATTTGAATTTTTGGCGGGAATAAACCAGGAGCATTTTTTGCAAATGGAGTTTAAACACGGTGTTAAATTTAAATAAATTTTGATAAATTAGTAGAATCGTTTTTATAGGAGATACTTTATTTATTGATGGGCGTGCTATGATCTATGAGGGAATTATTAAACGAATTTTCTTATAAGGAAAGTCAGGTGGGCAGAAAACAAAAAAGAAAAAGCTTGAACCCGACTGTTTCATCGAGATTTACCAAAAAGGAAAAGAAAACAACTTTTTCATGTAAATCATGGTTTTGTTGAAACTATCGCCGCCCGTCAGAAAAGGAAAACGAATTTCGACTGAGAAAATGGAATGGAAAATCGCACACTTGGGTTCCATTAATTTTTTAAAGCGCTAGTGTATTTTGAGCTTGAATTTCGAATATACTTTGTAGAAAACGATAGTAAACAGGAATGCGACTCACTTCTTTTTTTATTCTTGGTATTTTCCGAAGTTTACTTTTAACGGTCAATGTTTATAGTGTGTTTAACCTTTGTATGCTCAATCTATTTATCTATACCTACATATGTATTTCTCCTCCTCCGCTGTCCTAGTAGCATCATTGCTCTTCTATGTACTTCTTTGTTTCAAATACTTAATAAAATGGCTATTGTCTTGTTGGTAACTCTGAATTCCATCTCCGTTCGCGATTTAAATTAATTAAATTTTGATTTCGTTCACTTTCATTCGGGGGACCGCCCGTTTCTTCCGGTCGGTTACACTTTCGAATGTTAACCCGAAATTTATGCAAAACTTTCTTTTCAGTATGTGGTGGCAAATTCCTGGCTGGCTGGCCTCTTTGATTCGAGACTGTAGGAGTTGTTCGCTTTACAACTGCTCTCTGCAAATCGAGGGTTATCTAGAGATTTTACGATTTTTTTTTACGATTATACTCCGTTCATTAAAAACCATGGGGCGACATGAAACTGGAATTAATATTAATGCCATGTCGTTATGGTCTATAAAAATATTATTGCAATTCGCGTCTGTTTGGCGCGGCGGTGTTGCAGTTTATGATTTTCGTTATTTCTTTTACGTTTTAGCATTTAATCCCAATCCAAAAGGTCTTTCTTTGATTATTATTTTTTTTTCTGTGAATTATATTATACATATATACAGTTTTGATTATTATCGGTACCACTCAATCATGTACAGGGTGCTGCATGTTAATTTTAAGGTGCTCGAATATTGACTTCCCTAATTATTTTACAGTAAAATTCCATTTAGGTTTCTTAAAGTACTCTTCAACATGAAGCTGTCTGCGAAGTTTGAGAATTTTTTACTTGCTCAGTTTCGAGATATTAAAAAAAAAAACACATGATAGTTTGGTATTAGTTACACAATCTTTTTAAAATATCTTGAGTCTGAGTGTATGAAAAATTCTCAAACTTCCAAGACAGATTCATCTTGAAGAGTATTTTAAGAAACCTAAATGGAATTTTGCTGTAAAATAATTAGCGAAGCCAATATTCAAGCTCCTTTAAATTAACATGGGATTGGGATGGAGTTTATGCAGTTGCAGTTTATGATTTTCGTTATTTGTTTTACGTTTTAGCATTTAATCCCAATCCCAAAGGACTTTCTTTGATTATTATTATTTTTTTCTGCGAATTATATTATACATATACAGTGTCCTTTTGAATATCATCGGTACCACTCACTCATGTATAGGGTGTTGCATGTTCGTTTAAAGGTGCTCGAATATTGACTTCCCTAATTATTTTACAGCAAAATTCCATTTAGGTTTCTTAAAGTACTCTTCAACATGAAGCTGTCTGTGAAGTTTGAGAATTTTTTTACTTGCTCAGTTTCGAGATATTCAAAAAAAAACACATGATAGTTTGGTATTAGTTACACAATCTTTTTAAAATATCTTGAGTCTGAGTGGATAAAAAATTCTCAAACTTCCAAGACAGATTCATCTTGAAGAGTATTTTCAAAAACATAAATGTAATTTTGCTGTAAAATAATTAGCGAAGCCAATATTCAAGCTCCTTTAAATTAACATGGGATTGGGATGGAGTTTATGCAGTTGCAGTTTATGATTTTCGTTATTTGTTTTACGTTTTAGCATTTAATCCCAATCCCAAAGGACTTTCTTTGATTATTATTATTTTTTTCTGCGAATTATATTATACATATACAGTGTCCTTTTGAATATCATCGGTACCACTCACTCATATATAGGATGTTGCATGTTCGTTTAAAGGTGCTCGAATATTGACTTCCCTAATTATTTTACAGCAAGATTCCATTTAGGTTTCTTAAAGTACTTTTCAACATGAAGCTGTCTGCGAAGTTTGAGAATTTTTTACTTGCTCAGTTTCGAGATATTAAAAAAAAAAACACATGATAGTTTGGTATTAGTTACACAATCTTTTTAAAATATCTTGAGTGTGAGTGTATAAAAAATTCTCAAACTTCCAAGACAGATTCATCTTGAAGAGTATTTTCAAAAACCTAAATGAAATTTTGCTGTAAAATAATTAGCGAAGCCAATATTCAAGCTCCTTTAAATTAACATGGGATTGGGATGGAGTTTATGCAGTTGCAGTTTATGATTTTCGTTATTTGTTTTACGTTTTAGTATTTAATCCCAATCCCAAAGGACTTTCTTTGATTATTATTATTTTTTTCTGCGAATTATATTATACATATACAGTATCCTTTTGAATATCATCGGTACCACTCACTCATATATAGGATGTTGCATGTTCGTTTAAAGGTGCTCGAATATTGACTTCCCTAATTATTTTACAGCAAGATTCCATTTAGGTTTCTTAAAGTACTCTTCAACATGAAGCTGTCTGCGAAGTTTGAGAATTTTTTACTTGCTCAGTTTCGAGATATTAAAAAAAAACACATGATAGTTTGGTATTAGTTACACAATCTTTTTAAAATATCTTGAGTGTGAGTGTATAAAAAATTCTCAAACTTCCAAGACAGATTCATCTTGAAGAGTATTTTCAAAAACCTAAATGAAATTTTGCTGTAAAATAATTAGCGAAGCCAATATTCAAGCTCCTTTAAATTAACATGGGAGTGGGATGGAG
The DNA here is from genome assembly GCA_036172665.1 of Prosopocoilus inquinatus. Classification (NCBI taxonomy): domain Eukaryota; kingdom Metazoa; phylum Arthropoda; class Insecta; order Coleoptera; family Lucanidae; genus Prosopocoilus; species Prosopocoilus inquinatus. The sequence goes on along the minus strand of CM069871.1, from coordinate 5,060,915 downwards.
TTTATGCAGTTGCAGTTTATGATTTTCGTTATTTGTTTTACGTTTTAGTATTTAATCCTAATCCCAAAGGACTTTCTTTGATTATTTTTTTTTTTCTGAGAATTATATTATACATATACAGTGTCGTTTTGATTATTATCGGTACCACTCAATCATGTACAGGGTGCTGCATGTTAATTTTAAGGTGCTCGAATATTGACTTCCCTAATTATTTTACAGCAAAATTCCATTTAGGTTTCTTAAAGTACTCTTCAACATGAAGCTGTCTGCGAAGTTTGAGAATTTTTCATTCGCTCAGTTTCGAGATATTCAAAAAAAACACACATGATAGTTTGGTATTAGATACACAATCTTTTTAAAATATCTCGATTCTGAGTGTATAAAAAATTCTCAAACTTCCAAAACAGATTCATCTTGAAGAGTATTTTAAGAAACCTAAATGGAATTTTTCTGTAAAATAATTAGCGAAGCCAATATTCAAGCTCCTTTAAATTAACATGGGATTGCGATGGAAAATGCAGCACTCTCTCTCTTGAGTTAACTAAAGAAATGTATTTTTTACTACGTTTCTTGTTGTTTATTCTCTTAATAAAGTCCGGTTTGTTCACCGAACGCAACGTATGGAGTTACACACGTAGGTGCCTAGTCACAAGGGTCGGTGTACCAACAAATCCAGCGTGACGAGTTTGCGAAACGAAACGAAACACACACACTTTAGCCAACTAATTTTTTTTTTCAAAGGTCGTGCGGAACATATGCTTCTTAAAACTCGCCGTTTAAATCGTTAATTGCTTTTAACCGCGACTCATTACTCACATGTGTCGTTTACTTCAAGAAGAGGTTTCGGTTAGTTGCACCGACGCGACGCGACGTATGGTATAAGTATAACGTATAAAAGGCAACGCAAAGATCAAGGACTTGCTGTTGAACAAACACGCACTTTCTTTAAATACGTTAACCGAAAAGAAATTCAGTATTTTACCGTGTTTGCTGCGCTAATCTGTTTTGATACTTTTCGTTTGCTTAACCGCGATTTTGAAATTTTTGTTAAAAAGATCTGATTGTGAGTGTAATAGTGTCAGTAAATATTTGATTTCAGTGAAAGGCAAATAGATAGATGTTATACACATTAATAATGCACACTCGTGATCAGGTAGATCAATACCGAAATCGAATCATCATCAAGAGGTAGAGGAGACGGAGTAGGTTCGATTTTGTTGGACACGACTGTACGCAATACCTCCTCCTACCTTTGTTGGTGGACCTTCAAAATTTCTTGATGACGAAAATCGTGCCTTTTCTTTTATTAATAAAACCAACCATCCAACTCTCTTGTGACTCTGAAGTATCTACCTGCGTGATGAGGTCCATCGTTCCATCGATTCATATTATATGTTATGTTCATTTCTTTTCTGTTTTTAACAGCTGCTACGTTGTCGTTGAAGTTTCAACTCGCCAGTATTTGAGATGTGTATAAGAGTACTTGGGCTTGAAGCACGATTTAGCAACTTTTTTACTTGAAAAAACACTAATTTATTCAGAGGGAGGTAAATAACTGCGAAATGTCACTAGAAAAAGCAGAAGAAATTTGGGAAACAATTCCGAAGGCTATAGGGAAAAGATTTCCATCAAACCCCAAGTCTTTGTACTTAAACCACGCGTTTAGAAGTCAAGGAATTGAAGGATGTACCCCTTTAACATGAATTTGCAACTTTTTTCCTTGAAAGATCACAAATTTATTCAGGAGAAGGTAAATAACTGCGAAATGTCACCAGAAGACAAAGAAGGGATTTTGAAAACTACCCCTAAACCCACGGAAGAGATTCCCATCAAACCCTCCCCAAGTCTTTGTACTTGAACTTTGTCTTTAGAGGTCAATGATTTGAAGGAGCTACCCGTGTTCTTTTCTTCGCGATGAATCTGGTTGATAAATTACAAATGTATTCAGAAAGAAGTGAGAAATACCACCCGACAAAGAAGAAGAACAAAGAAAGATTTCGAGGGCTACGTACCTCTAAGCCTGGAGAAGAGATGTTAGCCCTTTAACATTAATTACCAACATTTTTCCTTAAAAAAGTTGCAAATTTATTCAGGGGAAGGTAAATAACTACGAAAAGTCATTTGAAAAAGAGGAGGAGATTTTGAAAACTGCCCCTAAACCTATTGAAGAGATTCCCATCAAACCCACCAAGTTTTTGTATTTCAACTTTGTTTTTAGAAGTCAAGGAAGGAGTTAACTCATGTTCTCTTTTTCTCGGTGAATCTGCTTAAAAAATTACAAAATATATTCAGAAACAACTGAGAAGTACTTACCGAAAAAGAAGAACAAAGAAAGATTTCGAGAGCTACATACTTCTAAGTCGGGAGAGAGATTTTTGCCAAACCCTAAGACTTTGTACTTAATCTTGGTTGGCAGAGAGTTGAAGACTCTATCCTCTTTTCTATTTTTTACGATTAGTGAAGATTTCTTGAAATATTACTAATGCGTAATATATCGAGGAGCAGCGTCAGAAAGAAAGGTCAAATTAAAAAAAAAATCAAAAGCCAAGTCTGGGCTTAGGGGAAAGGTGAAAGCTTCTTCCAGAAAGACGTCTAAAGGCTTGAGGGGAGTCTTGACATTGGTTTGGAAGCGATGGAATTGGAAATCTTGCCTCTTTCCCATCATTGTCGATCTCTCTTTTCTGGCTTTACGATAAACGAAAGCAGCAGTTATTTTTTTCTTAAAAATTATGGACATGTGTATTTAGGAGCAGCGCGAGAAAGATAAACCATTTAAAAAATCAGAAGCCAGCTCTGGGCGTAGGGAAAAGATTCATACAGACATCTAAAGACTTGAGGGTTTTGACATTCTTTGGCTTGTAGAAGCGAAAACATTGGAGATCTTGCCTTTTTTCCTATCCTTGTCGATGAAGCAAACATCTCTCTTTTCCGGCTTTTACGGTGGACAAAAATAGCAATTATTTTTTCCTTGAAAAATTATATAAACACGTGTAATTTTGAGGAGCAGCGTCACAAATAAAAATGAAATGAAAAATCGAAAACCACCACTGGACTTAGAGGAAAAGTTTCTTACAGATATCTAAAAATTTGGGGATTTCTTGGTCTTGAGAAGCCAAGGCATTGGAAATCTAGCTTCTTTCCCATCCTTGTCGATGAAGCAGACATCTTAGATGCGCAAAATTGCAGAGCACAGCTGAAGATGATACCATTCAACTCCTCCCAATTTGCAGATACATTCCAAACCTTAGATTTCCAATTTCTAGGATGAAAACGCCTTATACTTAAGTTGGTAGATCTGGCTGTTCTCTCTTATTTGTTGTATCCATTATGAAAGGCCATTGACGACTTGCCTTGCAACTAAGATAAGAAGAAGTGCGGTTAGAGGAGATATCAAACAAGCTCAGGCAAAACTTATGAGGCCATCATTTCTGCTTTCTCCTTCAGAATCCATAAGCTAATGGAACCATGGAGTTCCAAAAGGTAGTGGGACCGTAAAATCCACCCTCTTTCGCACCCTTCTCCATGGGCTGGTGTTCTTAGAAATGCAGAAGCGTCAGAACCTGTAAAAAGGCCCATCCTGACGCAAAGAGAATATTTGAGGGTTATTGTCATTGGTTAAAATTGATTACGTGACACTCTTTACTTGGTTGTGGTTTTTTTTTCAACATAGTTTTGTAATGGGCAAATAAGAGTCGCTAAGATGGAGACGCTTTATCTTCGCGTAAAACTATGTGGGGATATATCTTTTATCTCTAAGAACAGGGGGCAACGAGCTCAGGAAAACATTTTTTCAGGCCATGGATTCTCTTCTAACCGTTACAATTTAAAATTTAATGGGACTTTAGACTTTGCCCCAGATTCCAAAAGGTAAGCTCTAGAATCCAAAGGGTAGATGAATCCTAGATCCGCCCCTTTTCCCACACCCTTCTCAATGGAGTGGTGTTCTTGAAAATGCATTTCCCCTTCCTGATTGGAGTTTTGGAGTATATTTGAAAATTATTGCCGTGGACTAACTAGCCTTGATTCTGAAACGGTCTCCCTGCAGCTTGGTGGAATAGATGGAGACAAATTTGCCTGGTTGGTTCTACTTCAACGTTTTTCAGCATATTTTTATAATGAGCAGAGAAGGAGAAACACTGAAAATCGAAGACGCCTTCTTTTGAAATCCCCGCCTGAAACTACTTGGGGATGCATTTCATATCTCTAAATTAAGAAGAAGACATCAAACGAGAAATCTTCCAAAAGGCGATTCTTTTACTTTTAACCTTTACCATTTAAAACTTAATGGGACTTTGGAGTCTGCTCTGGATTCCAAAAAGTAGCGGAACTTCTTTCCCTCCCTACTCAATGGACTACGAAAAAGCGAAAGGAAAATGGAAAATGGAGAGACGCCCTTCCTGATAAAGGAAATTAGAAATTTGGATATTTAGGGATTATGTGAGGACAACACCCTCCCCCTTCATTTAAGTTCGATGAAACTCATCATCCCATATCATTGAAAGATGGTTCTAGATCAATTTTTTTCAGAATATTTTTGTTCTGAGCACGCAAGGGATGACTAGGTTGGAGATGTCTGTTTTAAAATTTTCGCGTAAAACCATTTGGGGATACATCGCGTATCTCTAAGACGAGAAGAAGTGTTTGTAGTGACATGAAGCGAGTTTAGGAAGAAATCTTATTATATCATTACGTACGATTTTTGCTTTAACCATTGGAATCCAAAAGCTAATGGAACTTTGGATTTTGCTGTATATTTCAAAAGCTATGGGAATGCAGAACTCTCCGTTGTAATTAATGAAATGGTTTTCTCGAAAATTTAATAGTGTGGGAGACTGTAGAGTCGCCAAAAATCCAAGAGCTAATGGAACCATGGTCTTTGTCTTATATATTCCAAAAGGTATGGGAAAGCAGAACTCTCCCTTGTAATGAACGGGTGTTTTTGAAAATTTAAAAGCATCGTAAACTCTAGAGTCGCCAAAAATTCAAAAGCTGATGGAAGCATGGTGTTTGTCCTATATATTCCAAAAGGTATGGGAAATCAGAACCCTCCCTTGTAATGAACGGGTGTTTTTGAAAATTTAAAAGCATCGTAAACTCTAGAGTCGCCAAAAATCCAAAAGCTGATGGAAGCATGGTGTTTGTCCTATATATTCCAAAAGGTATGGGAAATCAGAACCCTCCCTTGTAATGAACGGGTGTTTTTGAAAATTTAAAAGCGTCGGAAACTCTAGAGTCGCCAAAAATCCAAAAGCTAATGGAAGCATGGTGTTTGTCCTATGTATTCCAAAAGGTATGGGAAAGCAGAACCCTCCTTTGTAATGAACTGGTTTTCTTGAAGATTTAAAAGCATCGGAATGTGTAGAGAAGCCAAGAATCCAAAAGCTAATGGAACCATGGTCTTTGCCCTATATTCGGAAAGGTATGGAAAAGCGAAATCCTCCATTGTAATGAATGAACTGGTGTTAACCATAACTTTTATGTCATTAGTAATTTTTGCGCACTAACCTAGAAAAGGAAAACGTAACACAATTTGAGGATACATCTGAGTTTCCAGGATAAAAAAAAAGTGATTGGTTACTTTTGTATGCGTGGGCGTTATTCACTTTCTGATTGATTGCTTTTGGGCTCGTGGGAGTTAAAAGTGGGCGGTTCTTTGCGTCCGCGTTACAAAGGAGCTCCCTAATTGGTTGTTTCTAATTTGAGAGAAAAAAGTGGGCGTTTTCATATCTCATCTCGTCACTAATGATATTGAATTCCACGACACAGTTACTTCTTAGAATGATTTTGATTCACCAAACAATTCCAACTGTTTCTATTAACTTTGAAGGCGTTCTATTTTTCAGAACGCTTTTAACGTCGATCTTTGAATCGAACTCGGAGGCACTTTACTACATACAACACAGTAGCCTTAATGTGCAGCCTGTTGATTTTCTATTACCGTGTGAAAGTTGCTATTATTAGCAATGAATTTATGTCGTTATTATATTAAATGCTCTACGTATGCATTCTGAGAATGATTAATCACTTTTGATTCATGTTATCCAAGAAGTGCATTTTGTCATGTTTCTCTTCCTGCTACCTATTATTATCTCATTGCACAACCACGTAATCTGGTGCAATGCAGTTTGGTAACAACAGTTTTCGTAGTTTGAAATATTTTTAATAATTCAATGGAAGATCAATAATTCTATTGACATTTTGTTCAGAAATAACTTTGATCAGGGGCAGCTCTAAATAACTTCCAACGATTTAGGCCAACTCTATAAATTTCTTGTGCCATGCACGCAGGAGCTACTACTGTCGCTGGGTAGTACTTCCAGCCGGAGCATGAAAAATGGTAGTTTGTGTAATCGATTCCGTCTGAAAAATGTAACTGTGCAGTCCTTTTATTACTCTGTCGTGTTCTATATTTAGGAACGCAAACCCGTTCGCGTGGTCGTGTTGAGATACAGCTTCTGCAGCAAGCCCCGGCGACTCGTTTTGTTTTTGCAGATTTATTTTATTGCCAGCAACGTGTTTCAAAACTGTTCACTCCGCGAAAGCTTCAAATAAAAAAAAGACATATATAATTTAGAGATTTTTTAAATCAGCAACTAAAGAATCAACCTTTTTTTTTAGGTAAGAAAATACCGAATTCCATCATTTCCTTAAAAATACGGTTTCCTTGAATTTAACGAAGGTACTTTCTGAAAGCGCAGAAAAGCTATGGTTTGGAAAATCCGTGTTACTTCAAACCAACAAATCTGTGTCAGTCAATCATAAAGTCATGTACCGACAATAAGTGATTTGGATGATTCAAAAAAACGATTTCAAGTTTCAGTGAAAAACTCTACAGACTGTATGTAGCCTCATCCGCCAGCTCTATCTATCTTTTTATCTATAAATCTGAACTGCTCTGAAATATAGCTTTACTGCACCATGCTCTAAAATCTGAGGATGAAGATTTACTCTATAGATCTCTACAGAAAGATTTTAAGTTTCAGTGAAGGACTGTGTAGATTACAGCCTAATTTTATCTATCTTTTTAACTTAAATCTCAACAGCTCTGAAATGTAGTTTGTTGTCTTGTTCTAACGGTCGAGGAAATAGATTTATTCTATAGATCTCCAAAAGAAAGATATCAAGTTTCGGTGTGAAAGACTCTGTAGAGTAATTTCTACCACGTTTGTCTGAACTGCTCTGAAATATAGCTCTACTGCACCATGCTCTAAAATCTGAGGATGAAGATTTACTCTATAGATCTCTACAGAAAGATTTTAAGTTTCTGTGAAGGACTGTGTAGATTATAGCCTCATTTTTGCTATCTTTTTAATTCAAATCTCAACAGCTCTGAAATGTAGTTTGTTGTCTTGTTCTAACGGTCGAGGAAATAGATTTATTCTATAGATTTCCAAAAGAAAGATATCAAGTTTCGGTGTGAAAGACTCTGTAGAGAAATTTCTACCACGTTTGTCTGAACTGCTCTGAAATACAGCTCTACTGCACCATGCTCTAAAATCTGAGGATGAAGATTTACTCTATAGATCTCTACAGAAAGATTTTAAGTTTCTGTGAAGGACTGTGTAGATTATAGCCTCATTTTTGCTATCTTTTTAATTCAAATCTCAACAGCTCTGAAATGTAGTTTGTTGTCTTGTGCTAACGGTCGAGGAAATAGATTTATTCTATAGATCTCCAAAAGAAAGATATCAAGTTTCGGTGTGAAAGACTCTGTAGAGTAATTTCTACCACGTTTGTCTGAACTGTTCTGAAATATAGCTTTACTGCACCATGCTCTAAAATCTGAGGATGAAGATTTACTCTATAGATCTCTACAGAAAGATTTTAAGTTTCTGTGAAGGACAGTGTAGATTATAGCCTCATTTTTTCTATCTTTTTAATCCAAATCTCAACAGCTCTGAAATGTAGTTTGTTGTCTTGTTCTAACGGTCGAGGAAATAGATTTATTCTATAGATCTCCAAAAGAAAGATTTCAAGTTTCGGTGTGAAAGACTCTATAGAGTCATTTCTACCAGGTTTGTCTATCTTTTCATTTATATATCTTAACTGCTCTGGAATGTATCTTTACTACAGCATGCTTTGAAGTCTGAGAATGAAGATTTACTCTATAGATTCATATAGAAAGATTTTAAGTTTCAGTGAAAGACTGTGTAGATTATAGCCTCATTCTACTAGTTTGCCTATCTTTTTTTTTAACTTAAACCTCAACTACTCTGAAATGTAGTTTTATTACGATTTGTTCTAACGGTTGAGGAAATAGATTTATTCTATAGATCTCCGAAGGAAAGATTTCAAGTTTCGTTGTGAAAAACTCTTTAGACAGTATCGTTTCATTCTACCAGCTTTGACTATCTTTTTATTTATATATATCGACTGCTCTGGAATGTAGCTTTACTACAACACGTTTTCACGGCTGAGGAAGTAGATTTACTCTATAGATCTCCGAAAAAAATATTTTTAGTTTCAATGAAATACTCTGTAGATTATAACCTCACGCTACGATCTGTCTATCTTTTCAACTTAAATCTCAACGACTTGTTCTAACGGTTGATGAAGTAACTTTACTCTATAGATCTCTGAAAGAAAGATTTCAAGTCTCAGTGAAACACCTTGAATTATAGCTTCATTTATTTTCATGTTTTGTCAGGTTTTTGTCGTATTTTGACGGTTAAGGAAGTAGCTTTACTCTGTAGCTCTGCGTGTCTGTAGATATAGATTGACAGTAATCTAAAATATCGTTTCTTTTTGTAACAAAAATTTCCCAATACGTCGGTGTTATATTCCTACATATTATCAGTCATAAAGTCAACTTAACGTTAAAGACTGCAACAAAATTTTGCCAAATACCTTCGAGCTGTAGAGATTTTGGACTACAAGAAGTTTCATAGAGTTGATGAAGTTTGAAAAATTCACTGCGTAATTTGAAAGGTGCAGCTAACTCTAAATGATCACGCTGTCTTTAACCATTTTCTAAAAAAATCGAAGTCTAGCTTTGCTCTATAGATTCTTTTAATACGGTGAAAATAACTTACTTTTCTCAACTATTCATTCACGTGCGTCAAGTCCACCTATTTTTCACCGAAATAAATTTGTTGAAATCTGGATGATTAAAAAAAATTCAAGTTTCAGTGAAAGACTCTATAGATTATAGCGACACTCTAGTAGTTCTGGTTATCTTTTTATCTATAATTCTCAGCTATTCTAGAATGTAGAAATCTGGATGATTAAAAAAAATTCAAGTTTTAGTAAAAGACTCTATAGAATATAGCCTTACTCTACCAGCTCTGTCTATATTTTTGTCTATAATTCTCAACTGTTCTAGAACGTAGTTTCACTGCGGCATGGTCTGAGGGTTGAGAAAATATTACAGTTTATAGATCTCCGCAAGAAAGTGTGAGACTCTACAGGGTAAAGCGTCACTGTATTAGGTCTATCTATTTTTTTATCTATAAATCTCAACTACTCTCTGAAATGTTGTACTACGACTAGCTCTGACGTTTGAGGAAGCCAACCTACTGTACTTATGTATAGATTTAAAGACTCTACATACTATAGCCTCACTCTATCGGCTCCAACTATCTTTTTATCTACAAATCTCAACTACTATCTGAAATGTTGACATGTAAGTTTACTAAGACTAGCTCTGATGGTTTAGGAAGTAGCTTTACCATATAGAGTGAAAAATTTTATAGACTTTAGCCTCGCTCTACCAGCTCTATCTACATTTTTATCTATAAATCTCAACTGCTCTCTGAAATATTGAAATGAAAATTTCCTACGACCAGCTGTAACGGTTGAGGATGTAACTTTACTTTATAGATTATAACCTCCTATTATAGACTATAGCCTCTTAGAGGTTATAACCTTGCTGTATCACAAACAACCACAAAAGGAAAAAAGCAAAAGACAACATGATTGAAGAATTGAAAAATGTTATGGGTACAAAGACTAACAATAAAAAAAAACAAAATACGAACGAAAAAATTTAATATAAAGACAAAGAGAAAAGCTTGTGACAGGAAAGTCTGAGGAAAATAATGAAATGAAAACTGAAAAGAATTTTTGACCTTCAAACATATCCCATTCCCGAAAGAGCAAAAGGATTCTGAGCACAAAGAAGAAGAAATGTGGAGGAAGAATTTATTACCTGACATTTTGCAGTTGGTCCCTTTTGTTACTTACAGAGTGAGAGAGGCAAAGGATCATGGTGTTTGTTTACTGGTTGTTTCGAGTCTTCTCAACAAATCATCGTACCTACCATCGTAAGACGAAAAATTTCGTAAACGCATATAATTTAATTTAATTCTCGAACGTGCAATAACATAAAGCCGTGGGAATTACCTGCCTGTCCGACTTTAAAAATTCGCAACGAACATGCACGAGGAAAAAAGAAATTCGACAGCGCATTCAATTGAAATCTCTGCAGGATGCTGATTCCATGGCGATAAGCGTAAAAAGAAGCTTCAGGTGAATGTCACCATCAATTATATTGCATATCAGGTTTTGCATAATAATTATTACTTGATTGGTTAACATCGCGTTGAGAAACAAGTCGTAAACTCCAAAGCCTTTTATCTTCAAACTGATGTTAAAAATCAAAGAGGGCATTTGCCTTCTTCAAATGATGCATGCTTTTTGAGATTGATTGTACTATTTTGATCGTTGAAAATTTTGACTTGGGTTAATTTTTTTCCCTCTGTTCTCCCCTCTCATCTAATGGGAATTGTTTTGACTGTTTCATTTTGATCGTTGAAAATCGTCATTTTTTCCTTGGGTCAATTTTTCCCCCTTCTTCTAATGGGATTTATTTGACTGTTTCATTTTGATCGTTGAATATTGTCATTTTTTTCTTAGGGTTAATTTTTTCCCCTGTTTTCCCCCCATCATCTAATTGTTCGAATGTTCCAAAAATCTTTAGATGACTCGCCACTCTTCATGGAACCCAAATCAATTATTCCCCCTCTATATTATGAGCTCTGGGATTTGTTGATCGTTGAAAATTGTCATTTTTTCCTCTCGGGCTATTTTCCCCGCTGATCTAATGGGAATTATTTGACCGTTCAATTTTGATCATTGAAAATTGTCATTTTTTCCTCGGGTTAATTTTTCCCCCCTGTGTTCCCCCTTCTTTTTCTAATGGGATTTATTTGACTGTTCCATTTTGATCGTTGAATATTTTCATTTTTTCCAGGGGTTAAGTTTTGCCCCCTCTTCTTACGGGAATTGTTTGACTGGTTTCATTTTGATCGTTGAAAATCGTCATGTTTTTCTTCGGATTAATTTTTCCCCCTTTTTTTCATTCACATTTGTGTGACTGTTCCATTTTGGTCGTTGAAAATTGTCATTTTTTTGTCGGGTTAATTTTCTCCCCTGTTTTCCCCCCATCACCTAATTGTTCGAATGTTCCATTTTGATCGTTAAAAATTGTCGTTTTTTTCCCCTCGGGCTATTTCTCCTCCCTCATCTAATGGGAATTGTTTGACCGTTCAATTTTGATAATAGAAAATTGTCATTTTTCTCCTCGGATTAATAATTTTTTCCCCCGTTTTTCCTGCCCTCATTTAATGGGATTTGTTTGACTGTTTCATTTTGATCGTTGAAAATTGCCGTTTTTTCCTTGGGTTCATTTTTCCCCCCTGTTGTTTTCTTCCTCCCTCATCTAAAGGAAATTGTCGAAGGGGCTATTTTTTTCTCCTGTTTTTCCCTCTTATCTGAAGGCAACTGTCGACGATCCAAATGGCTTCTGCAATAAACCGAAACTTTGTTACCACAGGCGGCTCTTTGGCACAAAGAATTTTGGAGATCAGTATTAAATGGCTGAAAGCTTCGCAAATGCATATCTTTTGGAATACTTATTAAAAGGCACCCAAAAACAAAATCCACTTAATAAAGAAGCTAAACATGAATGTAATTAAAAGAACATCATCAAAAAAAGAGATGTTTTTTTTTCTTCTATTATTAGGGGCGGTTATATGATTAAGGCCCGATCTTTCCAACCTCCTAATAATTTATTTGACGAATAATTCGACGAATCACCATGATAACCATTCATAAAATTCAACTTATTCGCCAAATAACGCTATTGGGAACTTTATTAGCAAGTGGAAAGATCGGCCCTAAGTCCGGTTTTCCTCCACAAATTTCGGTCGCAGTCGCCGGCGCCCAGCGATCGACGAGTTTCGGCAGCCAATTAGACCTTCTCTTCGTGTAAACGAGTTTTGATTGGATAGTTGGATAGGGGTGGGACGTGTCTAATTGGTTGTTATACTGACTGGCGATCGTTGACGACTGTTGAACGTGGAGGAAAACCTAGCTTTACCTCGGACCATAAGCATCAAAACTCTCCAAGAAGAGACTTCTAGGGTTATTTAATTTTTGTATAATGTTTTTTTTTTAAGTAAACGGTTTTTAAACTATAACTGGACAGAATTATAAATGGGAAAGGACTGAACGTTTCACTATCGATTCCTTACGAAACAGGAAGCTATTAATCGATAGTGAAACATCGAGTGCATTTCCTTTTATAAGTCTGTCCGGTTAGAGTTTAAAAAACATTTACTTACAATTTTATTTTTTTTTTAATTAATTAACATTGATTTTGCTTTCCTTTTTTTTACAGGAGGCTGGTCAAAAATTACAATCCAAAAAAGAAAGAAGAAGAGGAATATCAGTAAGTATTTTTTTCTTCTTTTATATCTGCGGTATCCCCCCCCCCCCCCAAAAAAAATTTGAGTTTCTTATTTAATTCGTACATAAATAAATAAATATATAAAGGTTTCGGACATTTGAATTTGGAAAGAAGGCGAACAATGTACGAAGAGAGAAAAAAATTATTTGTTTTAACCTCGGGCGAAATGCTGCGTGTTTTGGTAACTGAGAGAATGATTTTGTAACCATCATCCAACAGAAGATGAGTTTCTTTGTTGATGAAGGTGTAATTCAATCTTAATTGAACTTACGTAAGCAATTCGACAGATTTCGTAAACGAAAGATTGCCGAGGAAGTAAAGAACAGAAAAAAGAACTTTCGAATTAAACGAGGAGGGAGATGCTTATTTTTCACTTCTTTTTATTTTTTCAATTCCATTTCATTTCTAAATAGTCATGCCATGAAAAAATCGCATATTTAATAAAAAAAACAAAAATTTGCAAGCTCGAATGATAGTATTATACGAATTATACGTCTTCGTCTACTCTTCAGTTTTGTTGTTGAATTTCCATTTTACAACATTCACATACCTCCGAGATAATTTATGCATTCTTGTGTGCTTTTTCTCAATGACAGATCATGACGCAAGTTAAATTATGTAAACGAGGAACCGCTACATATATTTTAACGTACAGTTAGGTCATAAGTCGGGCCCAAATCGTTAGTTAAACTTAACGGTTATAACAGTAAGATAATATTGTTTTTACTGATTCCTTCAGCTCCGGATCGTTTACTTTAAGTGGCCAGTGAAGAAATGGTAACGACGATTTTGAATTTTGTTTATTATTGCAATTAGAAAAAAAAAACGACCTAAAATAATCCCTCCCCACTTTTAGTTTCGATGGCTTTTAGAATTTGAACTCAAATCCCATTTTTTTTTTGTCGTTACACCTCTTGCATAATAATTATTGTTATCGCAAACGTACGTGCCATTGTGTTATTGCTAGGCTTGCATAAAAAAAGAACTTCGTTTTCGCACATTCAAACCTCGGCGAACATGTGTGCCTGTGCGCCTGCCTACTTTCACTGGAACACATTTGCCTCCATGGCTATTCATGGCTTGCCAATGATTCATGCAGTTTGGCTTTTGCTTCTTGTACACCTTTTTCAGTTTCGCAAGAATAAAACGAATGAGTTTTCTAAATTGATTTCGTCTTGCAACAAATTAAAAAGGAATTATTTTTTTAGCATCTTTAGCAACAATCCAAAAATTACTTCTAATCCCAATACTCCTCCGACTTCTCCATGAATCTCAAATCTTTTTTTCTTACACTGTACAGGGTGGGCCAAAATTTAACACTTCCAAAGTGAAACACCTATTCTTAGATGAGTTAGACAAAAACTGACCTGTATGTCTGGAACTCGTATTTCGATATCTTGAATCGTTTAGGAGCTACGGGGTGTTTTTTTTTTAATTTTGCGGTTTCTAAATACCTTTATAACTTTTTTTAATTTGAAAATTTTCGATGTCTGTACAAACTCCAAACACCGAGGTCAGTTTTTGTCTAACTCACCTAGAAATAGGAGTTTCCTTTTAAAAGTGTCAACCCACCCACCCTGTACATGGTGCGTACAGGTAACTCAAAAAAAAGAACATTTGTTTATAGAGAGAAACAATAAAAATAATTGCAATTCAATAATTGATTTCAAAATTAAAAATACCGACTGTAATTTAATAAAATTGTTAAGATTTTGACTTAATTCATTTCTATGTTTTTCATATTTATATATTTTTTTTGATTAACCTATTTTTTAATTACCATTTCAACTTTGATTTAAAAGTTGTTTCCAAACTGTACCATAGATGGCGCTGCTAATTCTATTCTACTAACTATTCACAAGTGATGAAAGCGTGAAATACCAAAAAAAAATTTTTTACTGCAGATAAGAGATGAGGTTGTATTTAAACTTTAAATAAAGACCTTAATTAAATGTTTTTTTCGTCTTTAAAAAAAATAGGTTAATTTCTAAAATGTAGAAATGAATGAAGTCAAAATTTTTTAGGATCCTATTAAATTTCATTTTGGCATTTTTAATTGTTAATATTCATTATCGAATCACAATTAAAATTATTGTTTTTCTCTATAAATAAATGTTTTTTTTTTAACCTGCATTCGAGATTTGAGTAACAAAAAAAAATTTTCATTACATTCGGTATTTTTCATTTTAATATTAATGATTGTTAGATACAAAACATTTTTGTCAATAATTGAGAAAGACGGGCAAAAAGAAAAATGAAAAAATATTAAAGATGAAAAAAGAAATGAAAACGAATGACGATCGTAAACTCAAAAAAGAAATTAACGATGAACAAAAACAAATGTAGTGGTGAATTGAAATTCACAAAGAAAAGGAGTGCGAGAGAGAGAGAGAGAAGGAAATAAACCTCAATTCCCTGACATTTACGAAAGTAAAAGAAATTTCTCGTGATTTAATTTCTGAGAAATAGTAAAAAATTTAGAAACAAAGGAAAACAAGGAGAGATGTTGACGTTGGCGATTGAGTGATTCAATCGAAATGAGAGAGAGAGAGAGAAAAAAACAAACAACGATCGTATTATCCGCGGAAGAACAAGCTGTCAATTACAAACAATTACGATAGAAAAAGCAATACAAAAAGTTGGAAAAAATCTGATCATTTCTAAAAATAAATAAATAAAAAATAATGGTAAAAAATCAAAACCAAAAAATGTGGAACGTTGGCGATTTGACGAAATTAGAGAAACAAAAACAAACGACGATCGTCATATCCGCGAAAGAAGGAATAGCGCAGAAATTTGCTTAATTTCAGAAAGCTTAGGCTGACATAAAATTAAATTTAAGAAAAAAACGAGACAAAGAAAGAAAAATGAAAACAAGGAAATAAACTGTAATAATAAATAAATTTTTGAGAATAATTGAGAAACACGTGGAAATGGAAGAAAATAATAAAAAATAAAAAAGAAATACATAAAAATAAAAGAAGTCGTAAAGGATGTAAGAAAAACAAAAAGTAACGATCGTAAACTCAAAAAAGAAATTAATAATGAACGAGTACAAATGTAATAGTAATTCGAAATTCACAACGTAAAGAAAGAAATAGAAAAGGAAGCACCCTCAATTCCAAACGAAGAAGAAGAAGAAGAAAAAGAAATCTGTAATAATTTAATTTCTGAGAAAGAATAAAAAATTGAAAACGAAGAAAAGAAAGTCGGACGTTGGCGTTTGCGATTGGAATTTCCAATTGAAATGAAAAAAAAAAACACAAAAAAATGAAAAAGAAACACAAAAAAAGAAAAAGAAAAACGAACGAAGATTGTAATATCCGCGAAGAACGAATTCTCAATTCCAATCATTTATGCCACAAAAAGAAACGCAAAAAATTGAGGAAAAAAAATCATTTCTGAAAAAAATGACAAAAAATTAAAAACAAAAAAAATGAGCGACATTAAGTCAGAGAAGGAGAAACAAAGGACGATCGTAATATCCGCGAAAGAACAAATTCTCAATTCGAAACATGTACATCAGAAAGAAAAACGCAAAAAATTGAAGAGAAAAAACGTGATCATTTCTGAAGGAAGAAAATTGGTGAAAAACTAAAAATAAAAAAAAATGAGCGACGTTAAGTCAGAGAAGGAAAAACAAAAGACGATCGTAATATTCGCAAATGCTTGCTTAGGCAAGCATAAAATAAAATTTAAGAGTATTTGACTATTTGAAAAGTGTATTCGAAATTGAAAACAAATGAAAACAAAGCAACAACTTGAGAAAATAAAGAAGAAAAATGGAAAGAGAAGCGAATAACGGTAGTAAATTTTAAAGGAAGATGAAATATAGGTAAACGCATGACTAAAGGTAATGTTTACGAAAGAAAAACAAAAAAAATTCAGATGATATGAAGAAAATAAACAAAAATTGACGTTTTTTTCGAAAACATCATCAACAGCAACACAGAAGAAAATTTTCAAGAAGTGCCGGAAGAAATGTTAGACGGGGAATTTCAAACTCGATAAGAGACGATAAACAAAGGACGATCATGACTCGATATCAAAAAAGGACGGAAATATTTGAATATGAATTTCAAAGTTGAAACCAGTCAAGAGACAAATTCATTTTTATTTATTGTTATTATTATTAATTGGCGAAAACGAAAAAAACCGAGTGCGTGATGTGATATCACGTGAGCACATGAGGTGACAAAAGTGTGACTATCACAGAGGCGGAAACACATTACTATGACGTCACGTGAACTCACGCGTTTTCACACAATTGTCATTCACATTAGGCATTCACGTAATATCACATGTTTGCTTGCAGTGAATATTTATTTAGTCAGCGATTACAAAAATAATCATGAGACTTGGTCGATTAATAAGTACAACTAAATATAAATAAAAGTATCAAAACTATTTTTTGTAAAAATAACGAAAATCAAAATTAAATTAAAATTAAATATAACAAACACTAGGATTAAAGTAATGTTGTTACGTGTCATCATACGCTTAGATTTGATTGGATTATCAAATCGTATTTGCCGTGCTCTTTTGTTTTCTTTTTTCTAATTAATTTTCTGCAGTTTTAACAGTTTTGTTGCCCGTCGTTTAAACCAAAGGACAGACTTTTTTTTAAACTTCTTGAAACTCCGAAGAGAAGGATGAACTGCAGTTTTTTTTAACTTTATACTTTTTTTTAGCTTTATACTTTTTTAACTTTATACTTTAATTTCTAGTTACATTCCAGAGAATTCACATGACGTGACAGTAGTTACTGTTAATATACATACGCTTCACGTTTGGTGCGATAACACGTGAGTTCACGTGACATTTCATGATAGTAATGTGTTTCTGCCTTTAAGAGCCGTTTTATATCGTATCAAAATTTGTACAAAATCTTGTAATAATATTATTTATTGCCTAACAGAAAGTTCCAGTTACAAGGCAAGCATTCTGCACAAAGTCAGAGAGAGACAGATTATCACTGTTAACGTTCATTGGTTGAATCGACGCTTCTTTGTCGTTTTGCGCAAGAATTGTAAGAAATTTGTGATAGATGTGGAACGACTCTAACGCGTATTCACAAAAAACCAGATCGAATCAAATATACGATTCACGTGTCTTCACGTGAAATCACGTGAGTTCCCGTGATTCGAGTGTTTTGCCGTGAAATTCCGTGAATCACGTGACGTGAGAGTAACATGTGTTTTCTCCTTTAGTTTCTTCTTAAAACCATTGACTCACGCGCTAAGATTTTATTAATTTTTCTTTTTAATTGCACCAACCCGCACTTCGTACCCTTAACATCTGCCCAGTTCTTTCCATTTGCTCCTCCTGTCATTAACGTCCTGAAGACAGAGGATGTTTATTTTTAAACGAGTAAATGACGCGATCTTATTCCTTCCTCAATGGCTCGTTTATCCATTCGAGTTTCATATACATACGTGAAACCACAGCGAAACCGAACAAGAAATTGCTTGTAGGGCATTTAATGGTGGACCCTAATTAATGCGCTAGTTAAATTCGTTCCTAACGTCCGTGCGCGATTGTACGTGTGGGGTAATTAACGACGACTCTTAAAAAAAATTCTCTCGTTAAGTAAATTAAGTCGGACAGTTAAAGTTCACTGACATGAAAGGAACAATAACACGCAAGTGAAATTGGGTTCTTCATTCATTGCTGAGGCTACTATTATTACGCATGCATGCATGCATTCAGTGTTAGATTAACGCCCCCGCAACTCTTCTTAATAATAATAATAATAAATTTCAGATCCTCTTCTTCCTCACGAAACTGAAAGTAGGTAGTATTTTTAATATAAGTTTGAAATTGAAGACGTGACTTCCAGCACAGAACCAAACCATAATAAGTGCATCTTCTATCATCATCATCATCATCATCACCATCACCATCAACCATCATCATTGATTGTTCTTCTCTCCTCATTGTTTGGTTTTGCAACAATGCCATCATTGTCAGGTGCCTATTTATAATTATGAATGAAATTCACTTCTTGCAGAAACCGTGAAGGAAACGCGCACGTACTTTACAATGTGTAGTACTTATCATTATCACACAAAGAACAAAGTGTATTAGAAAAAAAAAAAAAGAGCGCAATATCTCATGTCTCCGTACAAGGACACGACTCCTTTCACTTATGTATGTGCATTATCAAACAACGCTGGCTTTTTTTGTTTGTGTTTATAAAGCACTTTATGACTGAAAGAAAAATTGCAAAATTGCTGCTGTTACATAATTTGCGTGCGTGTCTTTCATATTCATGGCTCTTGTATAGTTGCTTGCGTTCATGCATGTACACTACCGCTGCAAAGTTTTCGACCCCCTTCATTATTATTATTTTTTTTTTTTTTCGCTTAATCGCGACCTCACTATCGATTTACCCAAAAAAGGAAAAACGTAATCTTACCTTATACTCGAGCAAATTAAAACGAAAAACGGGCATACATTTATAATGTTTTAATTAAAAGGACGTGGTTACGTAACGGATGCTCTAAAGACCAGTGAAGAAACTCGTTGTAATTTGTCAACGTTTCGCTGGAGATTTATGGCTTCCTCAGGACTGAAATAACTTTCGCATCATCAATCGATGTAAGTGCATGTAATTGAGAGGGTGTTTTTTCTTTTTTGGTTTAGCCCAAGGCGAGTTATTAAAAATCAGCATCGGCTTAATAATTACTTTCCGATATACAGGGTTACAACTAATCAAAGAGCCACCACCACTTATTTTTTTTTATTATATGCCGACAGGGATGTATAATACTGTACAATAACACTGACGTATAAGGGCTGTGATAAGTGAACGGTCTAACTGGTCAGACTCATTCACGTATTCATCTTTCTCAATCCCGATTGGTCAGGTAGTTTGGTCTGACCGTTGACTTTACGATTTTGGGTAGTTTGACGATTCGTTTAACTCTACCAAAATGTTGTGTTACACTCAAAGTATTACGTAAGTAGACTTTACATTACAATACATGTTTTGTCATATGACTTCACTCATATGATTTGTCATAAGCGATTATTTTTCCGTTCACACTATAATAGACTATATATAATAGACACTATAATAGAATAGCAACTATTCCATCTAAATGTGAAATCAGTAGATGACTTCTCTTATGATCTTTGATGTGACAAATCATAAGAGAAATCGTATGATAAAATATGTAATGTAAAGTGTGCTTTATACGATTTTTCAATATAACATTATGATACAAGTATAAAATCGTGTAACATATACAGGGTTACAACTAATTAAAGGGCCACCATGGGGATCGGGATCTCATAAACTATAAGAGATACAAAGATGGTTAAATTACAAAAAAAAAGTTGCACTATTTTGGAGCCTATCGAAATATTCAAAAAAATCTTTTCTACCTCCATTCGTTTCTGAAATATCTTCAAAAAACTGAAAATTCTAATTTTCGAAAATCTCGAATGTCTTCCTTATTTATTAAATTATTTATTTTATTATTTTTTTATGTTAAATTCGATGAGCAATCTGATAGAGTCCGACGAAATAGGTTAGGATTGACAGTTTCGCAGATGCGACTGTTAACTGTCTTTTTTCTTATGGACGCTACCTTGCGTATTCATACCACGTGATACAAAAAACAAAATCTGAATACGACACACTTATGCTTTTGTTTTAAAAACAAAATATCAAGATACCACAAAAGATTTTGAAAAAGGAAATATCTAGTACACGGATACGTCTAAACATTCACAACTGAAATTATTATTAAAATAATAAATCTTATTCAATTATGGTACTTATTTACATTTTTACATTAAAAAAAAATACTTTTTAACAAAAATTCTTAGTAACCTAATATTTTGTTTCAAAACAAAAGCATAAATGTTCATATGGTCGTATTCAAAAATTATTTCTGCGTCATGTGCTATGAATATCTAAGGTAGCGTCTGTAGAAAAAGAAACAGTTGACAGTCGTATCTACGAAACTGTCAAACCTAACCTATTTCTTCGAATTGCATTAGGTTGTCCATCGAATTTGATGTAGAAACACCGAATTTTATGATTCTGTCTTAAGAAATAAAGAAGATATTCGAGATTTTCGAAAATGAGAATTTTCAGTTTTCTGTAGATATTGCAAAAATGAATGAAAATAGAAGAGATTTTTTGCATATTTTTTTAGGCCTCAAGACAGCGCAACATTTCTATAATTTAACCATCTTTGTATGGCTTATAGTTTACGACATCTCCATAGTGGACCTTTAATTAGTTGTAACCCTGTATATGTCAAAATTAAAAAAGGAATTAATTAATATTTTCTTGTGTAGTCACAAGCATTAAATTTTGTTCGTCGCCGTCAATCAAAACGTCAAATTAACAAAAAATCAAGCAAAGAAGTAAGATAAAAAAAATTAAAATTATTCTTAGTATTCAAAATTAAGACTTCATCTCGTGTTACAGGCTTGCAGTTCGTAAATCAAGCGAGTCGGCCAGATTGTGATCGCGCTTCTCTAGTTACTTTTCCGCTGATGAGGCCCCAATTAGGGCCAAAATAGCTATGTACGTAGATAAAGCGCGAAACCCCATTGCAATCTAGCCGACTTGCACAACAGCATCAATCTCCTTATTTTTAACAAAAAATTTAAAAAAATGAGACCACTCCTTGACAAACAACGATGACCGAAACGACGGCGAAGCAGTGGCGTGGCGGACTTAGGAAGAATCTCTTTCTCTTTCAATTTTTTTTTTTTAATATTGGTAATACATGTGGCAACTGCAATAAACATATATGTACATACAGTAAAACTCTGATGATCCGAATGTATACAGTGAAATCTCGTTTACTTTGAGTTGAGTCCGTTCATTGATTTCTTGTCTTCCGAGGTCAAAATTTGGTATCACTATCATCCGAATCCATCCAAGCACACATTCTAACAGTAATGGGAAAAGCGTCATTTTTCTTTTCTTTTCGTTCTCATTTCCTTGTAAATTTATCTGCCACATAAACGCCTTGGAGACAATTGTAGTATCGTCAAGGATATTATTAGAGGGAAGATAAATTTAGAATGAGATGAGAAGACCGTCTCTAAATTGGACTATCGATGATGTTCTCTGGTAATATAAGATAATAAATTCTTTGTCTTACGAAATCATTCGCATTGTTGTGATTGGTAAATGCATTTTTCTATTTATAAACATTCCATTGTCGCCAACTGATAACCCTAATCTGAACTGATGATCACAGTATTGATTTGCAATTCTGATTTTGAAATTTGAAAAAAATAAAAAGAAATAAATACACCTCTCAAAAATAATCGTAATCTCTTTTTATAAAAAATTGACTGTGCAAATTTTTTTTTTTCTTTTAATAAATTACTCAACGCTAAACACATTCCTATTCTTAAAAATAAAAATAAAATCAGACTTGCACACGACTTCTGCTTCAGCGAGTGTGAGATACGATTAATTAAAATTAAAAAACAAATCTGCAAATAAATAGAATAAATCGAAAGGAAAACGTAGTGTAAGATAAAAAAAAATAAAATAATAATTAAATTGCAGTCATTTTAGGTGAATTGTTTTGAAATTTAATGAATTTGCGATTCTTTAAATCGCAAGCTAGTTTATCCGGAGATAAAGAAATAATTATTGCATTTAATGGCCACTTTCTGAGTTCAGTTCGAATAAGTCAGCGATTTAGGATTTAATTTATTTTGTTTGTAAACAGAAAAACAATTGCATTGCCTTTTAACTCTGTTGTGCATGCATTTTGAGAGAATTGTAAAAAAAAAGTAACCATCCTCAACATTATCACGTCGAGACATTTTCTGGTGCGCATTGTTAGGAGCGTTCGAAAATAATTAAAAAAAATTTTGAAAAAATGTTTTACTTTTACACCCTGTACCTCGGAATATAAGCGTTTCCCGATAAATGCTTTTTATTAAAACATCGCGAGGAATTATACCCTGAAGTTACGGACCGTACTTAGGAAACACCTTGTATAACTAAATACAGGGTTACAACTAATTAAAGGGCCACTATGGAGATCTCGCAAACTATAAGAGATACAAAGATGACTAAATTACAGAAAAGTTGCGCTATATAATTACAAACAAAAATAAATTATCTAACAGTCACCTTACATTTCGATTAAGTCTAAGATAATACTGTTTGCACACTGAAACTGATAATTCATTTTGCGATAATCAGCTGGTTCAAAAGCTAAGTAAATATGTACATAATTTTTTCGAAAAACTCATTAATTTATATGTACTGTCGCGGATGGTTAAAGGCGAACGAGAAACAATAAAACCTCGCTTTACCTTTTATTATCGACAAAAAATGCAAATTTCCGAATGTTCTATTTTAACTGACCCAGACTATGCATTAGTATACTTCTTGCTATTCTAGCTTTGCTATTATGAAAAAAAAAAAATTGTATGTACTTTGATTGCAACTTTGGAAACACGTGTTCCTTGCATAAAATCAAATTAACATTTTTTCTTTAATGTCGTTTCCTCTGCATTTTGAAACCGAACACCTGGTACCACGTACCCAGGTGTATTGCATTCCTTTTCCTCGGAATAACTAATGTCATTTTTTAATTGGCGAGTCTTACATACACAAACGCAATTTTTCCCAACGATCTCAACAACTTTCTTTGCGGAAAGAAAGTTATTCAATTAAACTAAACTAATTAATTGGTGGATGCAACAATTCATTCAGCAAGAAGACAAACGCACAAAGCGACGCACGAAACGTTCTCTCCGAAGTTATTATTCCCAAAATACAAATGACTTCCTCAATTTTCATCCCGCTTGTTTGTTTATTTAAAAGCCTTGAGTAGTAAGCTTGAGTAGCTGGAGATCGTGTAAATAATTTTTATTACGCCGAACTGTTAACGCATTTATTAAATCATTTTTTTAAATTTAATGTTCCAGTTTCTCTTGTATGTGTGTTTAATGCGATTTCTACTATTTATTTAATTTAGTTTTATAACTGTATTAAATAAGCGCAATGTGTTAAGTTGTTAAAATTAAAATTGTTATTAGGTAACACCATACAAATCTACTTTCTATTTACTTCCTTATTTCTGCAGAGTCGTCAACTGCAAATTAATTCATTTTTAGTTTGTCGCCTTGCAATTTCCATAAATAGCAGCCATCAACTTCTATCTGTCCTCGTTCAGAGAGATAACTGGGGCGTTGGAATGGGAATGGGAATGGGAATGGGTCCATGATCTCAGATTAAAACTGAATAATTGTTTTCGATTAAATAAAACCAGTAATTCTCTTTTCCATATGGTCCAAATTATCTGCGGTTGGACAGTCTAAATTGACACTGCAGTTTCATCGTCCCTCTTGATTAGAAATTTCTCTCGTGATTAATTGATTAAAAATTAAAGTAAAAAAGAAGTCACCTAAATCAATTCAGTAAAAAAACACATAACAGAGACTTTAATTAAACAATTAATTCATCAATCTTGAGTTATTTCATTAATATTTGCTACAAATTTACGAAAACGGTTGCAAGTTAGCGCTGAGAGGAGGCTGTAAACTGTCCCGAGCTTAAACTCAGATAAAGATGAGCTCTGAGTCCAGTTTCAATTGCCCCAAGGGGAATGACCCCAGCTGATTGCTACGCCACTGCGGAACCGTCCCCCAAGGTTCACAACGGAGAACTTTCCGTTCTTGCATCCAAAATAATTCACTATGATGGAATTCACAGGTTGTAAATCGGTAATCTGTTGATCTTAAATATAACGCAACTTAAACCATTAATGGAATCGTCAAGCAGCAGTGACACCTCGTATCGGTGCGTCCAACTGCCGGTTCGTCGCTCGCGTTGATGATCTTCTAAAAGGACACGTTGTTAGGGCTTAACTTCACGAGAAAGAAGTGTCGCAGAAAAGAAAAGGAAATCAGAAGAAAAGGTAGAGAAAGAAAAAATAGCGGATTCCTCTGCTGAACCAAAGAAATCCAATATAAACATGGGTCGCACAAAGAAATAAATTCTAACTGGCCTATTTAACTAAACAACACGTACGTGAGAGGCGTTAAAATCTTTGACTTAGATTCTTAAATAGTATTCACCATGATGGACTTCACAGGTTGTGATTCGGCAATCTGTTGATCTTAAATATAACGAAAACTTAAACTATTAATGGAAACGTCAAGCAGCTGTGACACCTCGTATCGGTTCGTCCAACTGCCGGTTCGTCGCTTGCGTCGATGATCTTCTAAAAGGACATGTTGCTAGGGCCTAGGCACTTACTATTTTGAACTTCACGAGAGAGAGAAGTGTAGCAGAAAAGGAAACGAAATCAGAAGAAAAGGTAGAGAAAGAAAATAGAGCGGATTCCTCTGCTGAACCAAAGAAATCGAATATAAACATGGGTCGCACAAAGAAATAAATTGAAACTGGCCGAATTTAACTAAACAACACGTACGTGAGAGGCGTTAAAATCTTTGACTTAGATTCTTAAATAGTATTCACCATGATGGCCTTCACAGGTTGTGATTCGGCAATCTGTTGATCTTAAATATAACGAAAACTTAAACTATTCATGGAATCGTCAAGCAGCAGTGACATCTAGTATCGGTTCGTCCAACTGCCGGTTCGTCGCTCGCGTCGATGATCTTCTAAAAGGACATGTTGCAAGGGCCTATGCGCTTACCATTTTGAACTTCACGAGAGAGAGAAGTGTCGCAGAAAAGGAAACGAAATCAGAAGAAAAGGTAGAGAAAGAAAATAGAACGGATTCCTCTGCTGAACCAAAGAAATCGAATATAAACATGGGTTACACAAGGAAATAAATTCAAACTGTCCTAATTTAACTAAACAACACGTACGTGAGAGGCGTTGAAATCTTTGACTTAGATTCTTAAATAGTATTCACCATGATGGACTTCACAGGTTGTGATTCGGTAATCTGTTGATCTTAAATGTAACGCAACTTCAATTATTCACGGAAACGTCAAGCAGCAGTGACACCTCGTATCGGTTCGTCCAAATGCCGGTTCGTCGCTTGCGTCGATGATCTTCTAAAAGGACATGTTGCAAGGGCCTGGGCGCTTACCATTTTGAACTTCACGAGAGAGAAGTGAACGAAATCAGAAGAAAAGGTAAATAAAACAAATAAACGGATTCCTCTGCTGAACCAAAGAAATCGAATATAAACATGGATCACACAAAGAAATTCAAACGTCAACGGCCCACTGGCCTAATTTAACTAAACAACACTTACGTGAGAGAAGTATCGCAGAAAAGAAAGAAAGAAGCGGATTCCTCTGCTGAACCAAAGAAATCCAATATAAACAATGGGTCGCACAAAGAAATAAATTCTAAGTGGCCTATTTAACTAAACAACACGTACGTGAGAGGCGTTAAAATCTTCGACTTAGACTCTTAAATAGTATTCACCATGATGGACTTCACAGGTTGTGATTCGGTAATCTGTTGATCTTAAATATAACGCAACTTGCAACTATTCACGGAAACGTCAAGCAGCAGTGAGACCTGGTATCGGTTCGTCCGAACGAAAGCAAAAAGCGAATGAATTCCTCTGCTGAAACAAAGAAATCAAATATAAGCATGAGTCACTCTAATGGTGTCACTAATCGTTCGGTAAAACTTGGTAATAACAAATCAAATGGTACACAAGGCACAAAGAATTTCAGTAACCACTGTAGTTAATCAAATAGCTCCAAATAGCAACAATTCACTACCTCTGTACCTCGAGGTGACGAAATACACAGCAACGCCGGAGGCAAACGCTCCAAGAGACAGAATGACGACCAATCAGAATACGGTAAGAGATAATAGCGTGACCTCTAGGATCCAATAGAAATTATGATATCAAATGATGCCAAACAGAGAAAGCAGTGTAACCACCTGTCAACAGTAAAACCATACCACGCAATGCTTCTGAAAGTAACCAGGAAGTTAACATATATTTCAGAAGCAGCTAGGATTATTAAAATCTAAATCATTTACATCGAAATACTATGTATAAAGGTTAAATGACCCATTTAACCCCCATTCCGTTCAAACCTCCCCACGTTTTCGAAGTGTAGATCGAATTAGTATTTTTGAAACTTTCTATATTTTTGAAAATTTCTTTGGATTAATAAAAAAAAGTGCAATAGAAGGAAAACGGATGCAAAATTTTAAACGTTTTTGTTAATTATACATCAATTCCAGATATTATTGATGATGATAATGGATGATTATTATTATTATTTTCATATAGTGCTTGCAATCCAAGTTGTGTTGAGGTCTTCTTTTCAATAGTGAACGTGGGAAGGCCTTTTCCTTAATGCTCGCAATCCAAATTGTGTGCTGAGGTCTTATTTTTTTTAATCTTTCTAGACTCTTCTGGATCTCCAGACCTTTTTCTTAGCGCTCGCAACCCAAATTGTGACTTGAGCTCTTCTTCTTTAATCTTTCTGAATCCTTCTGGTTTTTTTTTCAATAGTGAACGTGGGAAGGCCTTTTCCTTAGTGCTCGCAATCCAAATTGTGTGCTGAGGTCTTATATTTTTTAATCTTTCTAGACTCTTCTGGATCTCCAGACCTTTTTCTTAGCGCTCGCAACCCAAATTGTGACTTGAGCTCTTCTTCTTTAATCTTTCTGAATCCTTCTGGTTTTTTTTTTCAATAGTGAACGTGGGAAGGCCTTTTCCTTAGTGCTCGCAATCCAAATTGTGTGCTGAGGTCTTATTTTTTTTTAATCTTTCTAGACTCTTTTGGATCTCCAGACCTTTTCCTTAGCGCTCGCAACCCAAATTGTGCCTTGAGCTCTTCTTCTTTCATTTTTCTGGATCCTTCTGGTTTTTTTTCAATAGTGAACGTGGGAAGGCCTTTTCCTTAGTGCTTGCAATCCAAATTGTGTGCTGAGGTCTTATATTTTTTAATCTTTCTAGACTCTTCTGGATCTCCAGACTTTTTCCTTAGCGCTCGCAACCCAAATTGTGACTTGAGCTCTTCTTCTTTAATCTTTCTGAATCCTTCTGTTTTTTTTTTTCAATAGTGAACGTGGGAAGGCCTTTTCCTTAGTGCTCGCAATCCAAATTGTGTACTGAGGTCTTATTTTTTTTTAATCTTTCTAGACTCTTCTGGATCTCCAGACCTTTTCCTTAGCACTCGCAACCCAAATTGTGTCTTGAGCTCTTCTTCTTTCATTTTTCTGGATCCTTCTGTTTTTTTTTTTCAATAGTGAACGTGGGAAGGCCTTTTTCTTGGTGTTCGCAATCCAAATTGTGTATTGAGGTTTTCTTCTTTAATCTTTCGGATTCTTCTGGACCTCCAATGGTGAACATAGGAAGACCATGAAATTATAAGGTCTTTGGTGTCTCCAATTCAGTCAGACCATTTTGAAATAGAATTTCCTCGTGCTTTTTACGCATTCTTCCATGGATTACAGCAGTCGATTTTATATTTTTGTACTCGATCTAAACACGTCGTCTTCTGCTTTGTTATTTCTGGAAACTAGATTAAATCAGGAAAAAATGGAAATACTCAAAACATACAAAAGTCCAAGGTATGACGGTTAATTAATTAATGGCATGGCTTCCCAGAAGACCATTGCGAAACTCAAATGGTTAATTGAACGAATCTTCCTCACGCTTCTAGCCTAGTCTTTCGAGGATTCACTTCACTTTTGCAATCAGTTTCAAGTTCTTCATTCTAGAATTATTGTCAATCAAATCTCCTTCCAAACAATTGCCTTATCATCTTCTCAATTTTGTTGTATAATTACTTCTAGGTGCATAGTTGTAAGTGATGTTGTAAGAAATTACATGTGACATAAAAAAATGGATGTAGAAAAACGTGCGAACTCAATACAAATGAGTTTCGCCTTGCTTTGTCCTATCGTGTCGTTTATTCGCAAGCAAAAATGCAACAATTTAATCACGGTTTCGAGTTCGTTACTTTTTTTTATTCTTTTTTTAATTTCAGATACAGCACGTACAAGGCATTTAAGCTGCTCTTGAACGAAGTGAACGATTTGGCCGGTCAACGTGAAGTGATTGCGGAAAATCTTCAGTCAAATGTCATCAAGGAACTGCAGGCCCTTGTCAAGGAACTC
Source organism: Prosopocoilus inquinatus (assembly GCA_036172665.1). Taxonomy (NCBI): domain Eukaryota; kingdom Metazoa; phylum Arthropoda; class Insecta; order Coleoptera; family Lucanidae; genus Prosopocoilus; species Prosopocoilus inquinatus. The sequence goes on along the minus strand of CM069871.1, from coordinate 5,032,152 downwards.
AAGGAAGAAAGGAAGGTAAAAAAAAATGATTACTATTTTGAGTTAATTTAATAAGAACAATAGTTTCGGAGATTTAAGTTTCTAAAGAAATTTGACGTTTTCGTTTTGCCATTTTAATTAATTGAGCAACATGTAGATGCATGGCTGTGAAAACGGGCGAACTTTTCGCGTACAAGTACTGAGAAGGACGTGAACAGTTCGCCCTTTGTCATGGAAATGATGTCAACGCGTGGCATCTGCGAAAGCTAAAATGTGTAACCACGTCAAGAAAAGAAAAAGTTTTTGAATTTAAAACCTGTTTTAAATGGCGAACAATTTCAACGTAACCCACAAAATTTATTATTAACAATCGTCTGGCCAACATTAACACAAGAGTGCACACGAACTATGTAATTATCGCTCTTGGAAAAAATTTAAATACCCATTAAAATGAAGCCTGGGCCAATCTCAACGTTAACATTTATTTGGACGTATGGTATAATAATTATTGTGAACTCAGCCCATAATCTTAACAGTTTGATATCAAATATTCAATTAATTAAATTAATTAAAGAAATATTTGATTGGTTTCAAGGCTTTTTTGAATACCGATGTGATGGCGGATTTTTCTTTGTGTTTATTTAATTATGAATTTAATTTCGATGGCAATAACACGCTTTCCACCAGTAAAAATAAAATTGTCTGACTCGCATTTTGCTTAACAAAAAAGATAATGCTGTTTGTACACTCTCAAGCTGATAAAAAAAAACGGCGAACTTTATCAGATAATATAATTCACCTGGCTTAGTGCTTTCGTAATATTAAAAAAAAAAATAAGTTAAAAATATTCTATTCCTCGATTTGTTTATTTTATACTACTTATTTTGCATATGTGATAATGATGATGATGACGATGTAAAATAATGATGACGAGTCGGTATTGTGTCAGAAGAAAGTAATTTGTAAGCTACGTTTAATTTGATTGCTTTGCAGAATTTATTATTCTTTAAAAGAAAAGAATCAGAATTATCTTCTAACTTGAATGAATCTTATTTATCGTTTGCACTTCTACGCAACAATTCTTGAATTATCTTGAATTATTATCTGGAAAACTTGATTTTTTTTTAATCAAAAATCATCCCTTATTATTGTTTGTTATACAAGATCAATCAAATCAGAAATAACTTCGTGTTTTCGTATAGAATACTTAAAACACGGAAGTAGAACGGGTTGCCTAATCTTTAAGGCGTGACGATTAAAATAGGCGTTGCATTTGTGTCACAATTTATTAAATCGTCTTGTTATTTAGAGAACATAAATTTTCGGGGAAAAATGAAAACAAAAGTGCCCTCTTTTTATTATCCACAGTCGATTGACAAACGCTCTTTTTATTAAACAGTCAATCAATCATATCAGAAATAACTTCGAGTTTTTTTCTTATAAAATAATAAAAGCGAGGAAGTAGAACGGGTTGCCTATTCTTTAAGGCGTCACGATTTAAAACAGACGTTGCATTTGTGTGAGAAATTTATTAAATCGTCTATTATTATTTAGGAAACATAATTTTCGGGGGAAAATGAAAGCAAAAGCGCCCTCTTTTTATTACACAGAGTCAATAAAACGCTATTTTTATTAAACAGAGTCAATCAAATCAGAAATAACTTTTTTTCTTTTAAAATAATAAAAGCGTGGAAGTAGAACGGGTTGCCTATTCTTCAAGGCGTCAGGATTTAAAATAGGCGTTGCATTTGCGTGACAATTTATTAAATAGTCAATTATTATTTAGGGAACATAATTTTCGGGGAGAAATGAAAACAAAAGCGTCCTCTTTTTATTATACAGAGTCAATCAAATGCTCTTTTTTATTTAACAGAGTCAATCAAATCAGAAATAACTTCGTGTTTTTTTCTTTTAAAATAATAAAATCATGGAAGTAGAACGGGTTGCGTATTCTTTAAGGCGTCACGATTTAAAATAGGCGTTGCATTTCTGTGACAAAATTATTAAATCGTCTTATTATTATTTAGGGAACATAATTTTCGGGGAAAAATGAAAACAGAAGTGCCGTCTTTTTATTATACAGAGTCAATCAAACGCTCTTTTTATTAAACAAAGTTAATCAAATCAGAAGTAACTTCGAGTTTTTTTCTTATAAAATAATAAAAGCGTGGAAGTAGAACGGGTTGCCTATTCTTCAAGGCGTCAGGATTTAAAATAGGCGTTGCATTTGCGTGACAATTTATTAAATAGTCAATTATTATTTAGGGAACATAATTTTCGGGGAGAAATGAAAACAAAAGCGTCCTCTTTTTATTATACTGAGTCAATCAAACGCTCTTTTTATTAAATAGAGTCAATCAAATCAGAAATAACTTCGTGTTTTTTCTTATAAAATAATAAAAGCACGGAAGTAGAACAGGTTGCCTAATCTTTAAAGCGACACGATTTAAAATGGCCATTGTATTTTTATTTGTTAAATCATCTAATATTATCTGGAAAATGTAATTTTTATCGGAAATTGAAAGCTCTTTATTACATGAGGTTAATTAAATCAAAAATAATAACACGGAAGTAGAATGAGTTGGCTAGTCTGTAAAGCGCCAGGATTTCTAATGGACACTGCATTTATTTGTGTGTTTGAAATTGCTCCAGAAATATTTATATGAAGGAGCCAAACTACATCAGAATTTAGCGAACCAAGTGGAGGCGTTAATCCGCGCCAAGAAGGCGTACGACAAAGCATTCAAAGAATCGGAAAAGGCCATCGAAAACTATCAGAAAGCAGATGCTGATCTCAACCTTTCAAGGGCGGAGGTAAACTTCCGGCAACTTTTTACCTTTTTCTTTTTTTTTTTGGAATGAACGTTTTGTTTTAGGTGGAAAAACAACGAGCAAATATGGCGTACAAATCACAGATCTGCGATTCGGCGAAAAACGACTACGCAGATCAGCTCCAGCGCACAAACGATTTACAACGACAGCACTACAGGTCAGGACTGCCGGAGGTCTTCAGGCAGTTGCAGGAACTCGACGAGAAACGGATAAAGAACATGAAGAGTTTTATCTACAGTACGGTCGAGATCGAGCGTAGCGTATTTCCTATTATAAATACTTGCTTGGATGGAATTGAGAGGGCCGCTGATGTTATTAACGAGAAAGAAGTAAAAGCATTTTGTATAAATAGAGTAGAGAGAGACAAGTGACACGTTCATTTTAGGACACAAATCTTGTGATAGAAAGGTATAAGTCCGGTTTTAACCCTCCAGAAGATTTCCCCTTTGAAGACCTGTCGAAAGGCGGCAGCGAAACTGGAAGCACCCCCAACATAAACCACATCCAGCTCGGTTCCAAGTTGAAAGAGGGCGGGCTCACCGTGAAGGGCACGATTTCAGGAAAAGGTATGAAGAAGAGGACGGGCATCTTCAACATATTCGGAAACCGAGGGGTGAGTACCACTTCTCTACAGTATGAAATGCGTTGTTCTTTTTTTTCTCTTTCTTTTTCAAATTTTATACCTACCGGAATGCAGGAGATATAATTTCTTAACTTTATATTTTATCTTATTTTTCTTTGGTGACGGTGTCCTTGACGTTGGGCGGTTGAACCATAAATTCCTATAGTAAGTAAAATACGTGCTGGCATGCTGAATATTTTTTTTTCTGCATGTTCATTTCGTGTTGCATACTGACACTGCAAATGCATTATCATTATTTTTTTGTTTTGTTTCGCACACCAATCATTATTGAATAACAATTGAATAAAAAGTAATTTGTTACATCAGGCCTATTATGCATAATACGCATATTTTTTTTAATTTATAAAAAAAAGTACAATGCTGACTTTCCTCAATGACATACGATACAATAAAGAAAGTTATTCGATCTAATAGGTGGATTAAGTTGAAAAGGTTTCTTTATTTTTAACATTATCAATTAAATTTTGATGTAAGATTAGGATTTTTCATTCTCATTCCTTTCTGGTCTTTAAACACTCTTTATACATAGGTTTCTCCTTAACAAAATCTGAAGCTGATAAAGTTTTATATTAATTAATAGCATTTGTAATAAAAAAATTTGGATTAAACATTAACATAAAAAGAAGTTTCTTCCTTTTGTTCGGTTCATTGAGGAACATACTGTATATAACTGGAAACGAGCCGAATACATACATATCTCGCATTTTGCTTCAGAATTTCAAATTTTATTTTATTGTTTTTGTTATAAAAGCATTTGTTTTAATAACAGACCAGGTAAAACGCTGCGCTCGATTTTAAACAATGTTATAAATAAATTTTACAATTGCGTCCCCCTTCCAAGTCCCGCCTTTAATCATGCAAATTCTGATCTCTCTTTGTACATATAGACAAAAAGTGCAAGTTTAATTAAAAAACGAATTGATACCTCTAACTAAACCGGTACTTCAAGTACAGGGTGTTTGGTTAATAACAAACTTTTGTTTCCTGGCTAAAAGAAATACTCCAAATTCTTTTTTTATTTTTTGTTGCTACAAACTGTACCTTGTATTATGTATAAAAATGATGGGATTGCGTTATTGTCTATTGACTTCTTGAGACAACTACACGTTATTTATTTAATGAGTAGCTTAAACAGCGACATCCTACGTTCGCTTTTTGACCTAACGTTGCATTATTATTATTATTTATTAATAAGGGTCGCTCAACTTGAACAATCCATCTCTAATGCATTAGCAGCCACACCTTCTCTATTCGTGACCATCTGTTCGTGTTTATTTATTCATTGATTACAATTTGCAAACAAAATGTAGATTCGCAAAAAAAATGTATCAACTTTTTCTGGAATAATATAATTTGGGTGACTTACAATTTAGGAAGGAAATCGTTTTAATTTTATTTACGAGGGCGATGTAAAGATCACACAATTCCAGTACTATGAGGAATTCGATTCGAAACTTCTGGAATCATCAGGAAAGTAGTCTCTGGACTCAATAGCTAGTGATATTAGGACTGCTTCTTCTACAGTTTTCAAAATCACAAATATTTACTCCTCGAGTCGTTTTCTTTAGTTTTGCGGCGTCGCAGAATTTAATTTGTTTAAAAAATTTTTGATTCCTTTTCTTGATTTTAGATTAGAATTAATAGGCGTACAGCTGTACGAAAATGAGCAATTTAATTAATTTTAATTTTCAAGTACACTAATTGAGAAGTTAATTGAATTACCTTTAAAAATTATAACCAATTTAATTTTAATAATAACTTGCCGATTTGTCCAAAAATAAATTAGGTTTCTCAACAAAAAAAACTTTGGGTATAGGCAACCGCTTAATGAAGCTGTTCGTCTGGTTGCCTACACTAAAGGCGGTAAAAATAATTTTATTTTTATCGAGAACGTTATTCACAATTGACTGAGATTGTACAACTTTCCAAATTCTTAAATGTTTAAATAATTATTCCTGATTTCAAAAACATTCAAACATACTAATTTTATTTTTTAAATAGACTAAATTACATTTAAAAACTATAAACTATTAATTTCAATAACATTCGTCTACAAATATTTCTTTTAATGAAGCTTTAGTGTAGGCAAGCAATGAACTCACCGGTTTGTGTGGTTGCCTATACTATAGGCGGTAATTTATTTATTTTATTTTTTTCTGAAGAAACTTATTTATTTTCATAATCAACTGAGCTTAATAGAAAAAACTAATTAATTTATTTATTTTTAATTTTCACGTGTATTAACGGAGAATATTATTGAATTGCCTTTAAAATTTATGAACAATCAAAGAAAAAAAAGCTTTAGTATAGGCAACCGCTAAATTCAGTTGTTCGTCTTGTTGCCTACACTAAAGGCGGTAAAAATAATATTATTTTTATCGAGAAAGTTATTCACAATTGACAGAGATTGTGCAACTTTCCAAATTCTTAAATGTTTAAATAATTATTCCTGATTTCAAAAACATTCAAACATATTAATTTTATTTTTTAAATGGACTACATTACATTTCAAAACTATGAACTATTAATTTCAATAACATTTGTCTACAAATATTTCTTTTAATGAAGCTTTAGTATAGGCACGCAATGAATTCACCGGATTGTGTGGTTGCCTATACTATAGGCGGTAATTTTTTTTTTTTTTTCGGAAGAAACTTATTTATTTTCATAATCAACTGAGATTATACAAGTTTCTTAATTTTTACATGTCTTTTAAACAGTTTTCCAAATATCCCTGATCTCAGAAGATAAAAAAAATAAACGTACAAAAAATATTAATTTATTGATTTTTTTTTAAATCGTGACGTGTAGTAATGGAAAAATGAATTAATTTTAAAAACTGAAAATGGTTAATTTTAATATAACACACCTGTTTCTTTAAATAGCAATAAATTAGATGTTTTCCAGAAAGTAAGAAGTCGTAGAGTAGGCAACCTAATGAACACATTCGTTTGGTGGTTGCCCCTAAAAACTTTATTTTATTAAAAATGTGATAAAATCATTTACGATTCGCTAAGATTGCGCGTGCGCGATTTTTAAAAAATGTTTTCAATTTTTTCGAGTTACATAAAGTAGATTTTTTTTTCAAAAAGATAAGACGTCTTATGTCGTAGTATAGGCAACCCAATGAGTACAGTCATTTGATGGTTGCCTATTCTGAAGGCGCACTGAGATTAAACTACTTAAGTAAAACTCATCGGTTTGAAAATTATTTTTCTGTGGTGCGTTTCTTTGATTGGTGAAATTGAAGAATTCAAGCGAACCTAATTTTTTTATTTTACTAAAAATCTATTGTTTTCCGCCGCTCTTATCAGCTTCGTGCATCAGGTCGCCGCCAGCATGTGCTAATCTTGCTTTTGTATTTCATGCTAACAGAAGCTTACTGAAGTCTGCTTGGCAATTAAGGTATGTCGTCGCTCTCACGCTTACTAACAACATCTTTTCGCTTATCAACTCTATCTAGGTTTCTCCTTTCTTCATAACAACGCGTACAAACACACATCCACACACACACACAGACACCTGCGAGGTACTTAGCTAATTTAAGTTGTTCGTCTACTATTTCCTCCACATTAGCTTCCGCCTCATCAGCAACAGCAAAGTATTTTGTTCTTAATTTATCAACTTAACTCTTAAGTGTCCATCAGTAATTAATTAATTAATTAAATCACATTCGTTCACTCACCCCACGGTTTGTGGGTGCGTACAGTTTTTTTTTTATAAGTTCGATTCGTGCCCCCTCTGTAGAATGCTACCATTATGGATGGAAAGGAGGATTTCAGTGATCTAGCACCGAACCAACGGCGGAAGAAGCTGAAGCTGAAGGTGGAGGAGCTCCTGTCGAAGGTGGCACAGGAAACGGCCGCGAGGGATGGACTTCTTAAGATGAAGGGGGTGTACGAAGCTAACCCCGCTTTAGGAAATCCAATGACCGTTGAAGGTAAATATTATTATTTCATCCTCATTATTGATTATTATTACTGATTGATGGTAATAGTGGAGGCGTCTCTAAAAGAATGAAAAGAAAAAGAAAATATGCTCGTTTGCACCACTTTCACTTGAAACTTTAAGCCCCACTTAAATGGTTAGATGACACTTTTTCGATTACAGAGTGCCACTTAACCACTTAAGTAGGACTTATAATTTTAAGTGAAAGTGGTGTAAACAGGTATTAATGACTTAACTTGATTGCACAAAGCATTGAGTTTTTTTAACAACAATCCAAATAAACGCCCTAAATTTTTGTTGTTGTTAGAGTAATAACGTAATTTAGCAGAAAACTTCTTGGCTTGGAAATGTCCATTCAGACTGAAACCACGGTTGTAATAATAACAAATCCAAGCTTGATCTCTTTTTTTTTGTTTAAACAAACTTTAATCTCCAAGAATGAAATTAATTGAAGAATTTGTTTGATGCAGGTCAATTGAATGAGTGTAGTCATAAGTTAGAAAAATTACAACAAGAATTGAAAAGGTACCAGGGTTATTTGGAAGAGGCCATCAGGAATTCCTCCCAGCTGCAAAGCAGCAATTCACAGACGAACTCGCCCCGTTTAATCAACGGCTCCAGAAACCACAGGAACTCCGGTGGCAGCGTGGCCGAGGAAGAATCCCTGAGCAGGTCTGCAAGTGACAGTAGCGTCACTAACCCCACGCTCAATCATAACAAACAATCCGCCCCGGGCACGCCGCACCTTAACCATGGGTTGGTTGCTTTTACTTTACCTTTTGGCTTCGTAAAAACAAATCGAAAAGTCATCAAAATTAAAGCTGCTTGTCGTTAATGAAAAAAAAAAAAAGAAGTGTTGCTTTTTCTTTGTTTTTGTTTTCGATGAACACATGAACGCTCTTTTGTTAGTATTTATTTTATACTTTGCGTTTAACACAGTTGTTCAAATAGTCCGGAAAGTGGTCTTGGGACTTCGCACACGTCATTGCCGGGGGTTGATTCTGATCCGGATCAGTACGATGGGAATGCGGCTGACGCAGACAGGGAATACTACGACAACATCTACGAATCAGATCATCTACCTCCCTTAGGAAAATGTAAAGCATTATATCCCTTTGAAGGTAATTTTTTTTATTTTTGTGTTGCAACCGCCCCCTGTACATATTTTTTTTTTGTGCAGCAACAAGCGAGGGTAGTATACCGATGGCTGAAAACGAAGAGCTGCATTTAATCGAAGTAGACCAAGGCGACGGATGGACTCGGGTGAGAAGAACGACAGGCGATTGCGAAGAAGGTTTCGTCCCCACGTCATATATAGAAACAACTCTATTTAATACATAAACTCAGTGGTGCATGCTTGTGTGGTTCATCTATTAGGTAAATATTGTTTTTTTTTTTTAATGTCTGTAGATGTCTTTCCGTCATCTCTTTTAAGTATAATACGTCAGTAACACCAGGACTTTTTTTTCTGTTTTTTTTTTGTGTATTCCTTTTCTGGGATTGCCATGTTTAAAATGCGAGTGCGGGGGATTTTTACACTTTACGATAAACATGTAAAAAGTCAAGTAAGTGAGGTGGGAGGGGGAGGAATACTAGATAATTCTGCTATATTTAATTTGTTTATAATATTATTAATTCTAGTGGTAGTAGTAACACATACTAAACTAAAACACACACACAAACACAAACACAGTTTTACTCGAAACTGCCACACAAGTTTTGTGGTGTCTCGCATTTGCATTTTGAGTGCCGAGTCCACATTTAATGTTTCGTGTGTGAATATGGTCTATGTCGCAGCCTGCTTTGCGCAATGTGAATTTTAAGCAGACGCAGAAGAATTTTTGATAGACGATTGATTGAGGGAATTCGTTCACTTACACAAATCAAATCAAATCAAAAAAAAAAAGAGAAAAGACGAACTCTTTTATTGCGTATCTACGTTTTAACGATTTAACACAATTTTATTTTTAAAACAAGTGCAATGTAAAAAAAATTATTTATACATATTATATACATATATATATATATTTCGAGTGCATTTTTGTATTTATAATTTAAATTTTTTTACGTAGAATTTAAGTTAATGTTAGTTGCGCGAGGTTCTGCTTTTTATGTTCTGTTATTTTTATTATTATTATTATTATTATTAAATGTGTAACGAAGCCTTCGCTGCTTTGCTTCGTCGTCATCCATTAAGTTTAATTGTTAGTGAACGCATTTCCTGTATGATATATTATTATGTATATACGCTCATATGATATTAAATAATTTTTAAATAAATGCTGGCCCGATTAATACTGTATCTTGTAAGTTCATAGTGTAACAACAGCTGTCTTGTTTTTTTTTTTCATATATTTTTTTTTCTTTTTCATATTATTGTAAATTAAGTTTTTATGTCGGTGTAATTGCGAAACTCTTAACTAAGGTTTCCTGCAAACTGTCCACGTTTACGTAACAAAGTCAATAAGTAAGTACATATAAAAATGAAGGTTTCTCTTTAATTATAATTATTTATAAGCGAGGAGACTGCAGCATTTTAAGTGTCGTTCATATGCAGTAAAAAAAATTAACTCAACTATGTAATGCAAGCAAAGAAAATATTTTTGAATGTCTTAAAATTTAAGAATTTTGTGGTGCAACTTAATTACACGATGAGGTTGAACATTCTTTTTTATTTGACTTGGGAGTGAGTCCTTCCCTCCTAAACCAAATAATAAAAAAAAAAATGGCGAAATAAACTTAATTATGTTACGCGAGCAAAATATTTTCTTAATGTTTTAAATTTAAGAAAATTTTTATCGCATGTACATAATGTGGTTCCAACTTTCTTTCTTATTACCTGGCTTGGGTGGGAGGGCATGGGGGGACTGCAACTTAAAAAAAAGAAACTGCACCATAAACAGCAGCAAACTGCTAATTTTTATTAATTGAAAACGTTACGCTCAAAATGCATGGGAACAAAAACGGATACCTATGCCATCCATTTCACTATTAAAACTAGATTCGTCGTTATTGTTAAAACTCTTGATTTGCATAAGTATACTTTATTTTCTCTTTATTTAATTAATGAAGAAAAAAAAACACATTTATATTTGTATAATAAACACTTTAGGCGTTTCATTTTTCTTTTTGTTTCGTATTTTAAAGTGCAGCGTAGTACTCGAATGGTATGCTTTTGTTTCTTTTGTGATGTGCTTTTAAGGATTTTCGCTGTGTGCCGTCGTTTCACTTTCCGCGAGGCCGTTTTCTTAAATTCACCGACCTTTTCTTTTCAGCATTTCATGAAAAGAAGAACAAATTTACGTGTGTAATTGATTGTGTCCATAAGAATACGAAATGAAATTCTGTTTCAAAGTTGTCTTAGGTGAGCATTTTTATTTTTTAAGTGTAATTGTTATTTAATAACGTTAATGTCTTTCGAAAAGTGTGCTTTATTTAATTATCGATTTTTATATTAAAAACGACGCCCTTAAAGTCAGATTGACTTTAAATTCCATTTGTAGCACACTTTTTGAAGGACACTGTATTTAAGGTGCACTGTCCTTAAAAGCACAGTTATATGTAATTTCTTTTTTAATTAATTAAATTTTCTAAACTCAATAATATGTGCATATGACTGATTTTATTGTATTATATTATTAATATGTATATGTATACTTCGAAAATACATTAATTTACAATAATATAGAAAAGTGTTTACTGATATCCACCCTAATAGTAAAAGGAGTATAATCAAATTCAAGTCTTTTTTTTGTCTGTCTCGTTCTGATTCTACAATTTTGGAGATCAGGTGAGTTTCACGATGGAAGATGTTAATCTCGCAAATAATTTAAAAATCTGATAAGAGTTGAAGCAAGGACGAGTAGTATGTCAAGAAAAATTATTGAAAAGTGAAAACGATTTCGGTAATTACAGATTTCTGTAATCTTAAGTTTTGGCTGTTGAACGATAGATGCCGCGAAATGCGTCCACGATAATTTCAATGTATAGGATGTTGCCATGTCTAGGGAATTTAGAGTTATTAAAGGGATTCTTTTTATGTTTTTGGACAACATCCAGGGAAATTTGAACAAAATTCTTCAAAAGTTAAACTATTACTTAAATAAAAGAAATAAGATAAAAAATACTCCTATAAGTTTTTGATGCTGCCTCTGTTAGCGCATAACCTGGGCATAACTTACTTATTACCACAAAAGTGAGTAGGGGATGCTAATTAATGGAGGGACAGTAGTTGCGATTTGTTTTAGTTTCGTACCGTCTGCATGTATATTTAAAAATTTTATTTTTCTTTGTCATTTTTAAATTTTGTTAATTTTTATAAACATCGTTTGCAATGTTTTGCTTTCGATAATCAAATTCTTTTATTAAATACTCTTACAATAACTAAAAAAAAAAAAAAATTAATGTATTTTATAGTCGCCACGCCCTGGTAATTTATAAGTTGCTAGGTAAATCTAGAGAATTTTGAAACTTAAGTCTAGGGAATTTGCAAAATTTCATCTGGCAACCCTGTTGTAACTACATAATCAAACTGGCGAGTTGCTTCTACTCACATTACGTTCAAGAATTTAGAACGAGCTTAAATTTATAAAATTTTACTAGGTGGCCTTTTTACGCATTTTTGCTTTTTAAAGAAAATACGGCTAGTGTTGCCAACTTGGTGATTTTTTCACCAGCCTGGTGATTTTTTTCATGTGGTAGCGACTTTCTAACATGATTTTAAATTTTTTAATCAACGACAAACAACCATTTGACGTTTATTCTGATATAAAAATGTATTTAAATAAAATTTTAGTGTGAGTTGGCAATTAAGAAACGTAAAACAAAAAGTAAGCTGATTCATTAAAAGCATTTTTAAATATTTGTTCGTTTAAAAGAACATTGTTATACAGCTTTTTTAACTCACAAATTGTTTATTTACATTAAAAATACTTTCTTGTATTCAGTATAAAAGTGTAGAGTGTTTTCGTATTAAGACTGCCTCAATTTGGCGTGTGGCAAGTGCAGTGCCCCCGCGAGGCCAAAACCCGCCCGCGTGCCACTCCATACTTTGGTGCCCTCCGACAGATGAGTTGGGACATACAAAAACAATTATCAAGATTGTTAAAAAAAATTAAAAGAAAAAACAAAAATTTACAAAAAATTTGAAACATTAGAGAAAATTTTTCAACTTTTTTAAAACATTTTCCTTAAATTTTTAAACATTTTCTTAATTTTCTAAACATTTTCTTTCACTTTCCAAACATTTTCTTTCACTTTCCAAACATTTTCCTTCACTTCCCAAACATTTTCCTTCACTTTCTAAATATTCTCCTGCACTTTCTAAACATTTTCCTTCACATTCTAAACATTCTCCTTCACTTTCTAAACATTCTCCTTCATTCTCTAAACATTCTCCTGCACTTTCTAAACATTTTCCTTCACTTTTTTCAAGTTCCTAGTTGCCGCGAGCCCCCAGAGACGAGCAGCCCAAACAGCGCGAAGCGCTTTCTTCTCATCTGACTAAGGAGGCCTCTCTGCAGACCCCCCGGACGCAACTGGGCGAAGACCGCTTGTTATTAATATTAGAAAAAATAAAAGAAACTAAATCACAAAAGCAAAAGGAACTTAAATTTCTGAAAACTTAAAATGTAAAATGTAATTTGTTTTTTTTATTTTTTAAAGCCAAATCGTAAGCAATTACGTAATATATTTTTTTACCTTCATCAAGACAGTTCAGTCTTGTGGATAATTTTTTTCGAATTTTTACCAGACAAAAAACTATTTCCCATTAATTTTTTTTGCCGAAAAAATCGTAAAATGTGTCCAGTGGCTAAGAGGCTAATTGCCGCCCTTTGAACATGGCGCCCGCGTGCACTGCACGCTTTGCACACATGGCTACGGGGGCCCTGGACAAGTGGGAAATTGAGATTTTCTATTTTATTCTGTTGACAACACTGAATACGGCGATTTTGAGGGTGCGGATGCATCGCTTAAGAGCCTCAGAACGTCCCTTCGAACGCGCGTCGAATTTGGACTGTAAATGAAAGAGTTATTGACATTTCTAACTCGCTGACGTCACTGTAGCCAAAGGATCATTTTACAAATTATTGTAACATTACTGGAGTATGTTATTCCTCATTTGTTTTGTATTTCTCCAAAGCGATTTTATTCACCCCCTCACAAATACATATAATATGTAAGTAAATCTCTAACTGTAACTTTTGTAATCCTAATTCTTTCACTTGGAGTATAAAGTTAAACAAAACAACAATAAAAATGACAATTCAAAAAGTTTTAGCTTGAGATTTTTTCTTAAATTGTAATAGAAAAAGGGAGAAGTTCCACATTTAAAAATCACACATGAATGAATATACAGGGAATGCCAAAAATATGGAACTTTTGCCCTTCCCTGTTTTCGAAATATTAATTTCGAAAACTGTTTGATGTATCTATTTAAAATTCGGTGTGTGATTCAGAGTCAATAAGACCTACATCATCAATTTATTTCAATTGTCTATCGGCTCGTGTTTCTGAGATCCAACGCATACTTGATCTTTTTCAAATGACAACCTGCTGATTTTTTTCCTCTATTTAATAGTTCGCTTAATTCTCTATCAATTACATAAGAAAATTTTCGAGAAAAAAACGTTTGAATGAAAAAGTTAGGAAAAAATGGTTTATTGTTTGATATTCGACAAAAATTCTAGTTTTAACAAAAAAACTGTAAAACCACAAGACTATGGGCTGCCTTTAAGATAGAACTAAAGAAAATTTTAATAAAAATTGCCTTAAAAACATGAAAACAAATACTAAATATCAGCGTAAACCATTTTTTTCTAACTTTTTCATTCAAACATTATTTTCCGGAAATTTTTTTATGCAATAGATAAATATTTTTATGTGGTCGTGTAAAGAATTAAACGAACTATTAAATGGAAGAAGAAAATCAGCAGGTTATCATTTAAGAAAAATCAAGTAGGCATTGGATCTCAGAAACAAGAGCAGATAAACAATTGAAACAAATTGGTAATGTAGGTGCTATTGACTCTGAATTACACACCAAATTTCAAATAGATACGTCAAACAGTTTTCGGAATATTAAGCCGGTTCCATGCTTTTGTCCTACCCTGTATATCAAAGTTGGAATGTATTAAATGTGGTGTGCCGCAGGGCTCAATATTGGCCCCTATACCATTCATTATTTTTTGCAATGATATCTTACAAAATTCTAAATTTAAACTAATTTCTTATGCCGACGATTTGTTTAACTAACTTGCAAAATCTTTTGACAGATATTAAACTAGCCTTAACAGAGATAACTGCTTGGTATCATTCGAACACATTAATTACAAATACAGATAAAACAGAAGTCATTATTTTTAAAACTACGGAACGTCTAAATATAAACTTTGCTGATGATAAATTACATTAAAAACCGCGTATCTGGTAAATTTTTGGGTTTACATATTGATAGTAGCCTTAAATGGGAGAAGTCATATTAATGAGTTAAAAAAGCGATTAAACAAAGCTGTATTTTGTCTGCAAGACAAGAAAACAATTCGTAGTATTTATTTCGGTTATTTTCAAGCAAAAATGAATTATGGAATTATTTTCTGGAGCAGCTCTACTCATGTGTCGGACATACTTATAATTCAAAAAAAAGCTATTCGCATCTTGGCAGGACTGAGTTTCAGGCAGTCTTGTAGAGAAGCTTTTATAAAATAAGGGATTATGACAGCGATCAATCAATATATATATCAATGTATATTATACATACATGAAAATCGTACGAATTTTCAACTTGTTTCGGATAATCACAACTATAATATTAGATCAAATAATAACTTGAGGTTGCCGCTATCTAGATATACTTTATACCAGAAGTCATTTATTACGATGCCTCTAAAATGCTATGATCTCATTCCTAATGAATTAAAAATTTGTAACAAAACAAAATTTAAGTCACAATTAAAAAGGTTTTTGCTTCAAAGTGTCTACTACACGATCTCTGAATTCTACGAGTCGATCTAGTGTCTTTCTGTGATATTTTGTGATCTCTTTTAGTGTTTTGCATTTTTATTTTTGTTTTTAATTGATTTTATGCCCGGATGTATTCACAATATTCACATCATTACGAATGTTTTGTTAAAATAGTTAGTGTTTTGTATTTGTACTTTTATTATAGTTTGTTTGACTGATTTTGTACCCGAATGTATTCACATTATGATTGATTTGACAGAATAAATCTGCTACTATTACTACTACTACTACTACTACTACTAATAAAGCAAGCGCTAAAGCTCGAATTCGAACAGCAAGAAAGAAAAAAATTAATGATTGTTGAAGGCGATAGTGAAGTTTAATAAATAAGAAATAAAAAAATAATAAAACTTGGAATAGAGAAAAATGAATTTTAAAGTACGAGTAGTTACTTATTAGTTATGTATTAGATTCAATTAAAATAAAATTTCTTATAAAAAAATCAAGTGAAAAAATATTTTGTTTTTAATAAACATACTGTGGTGATAATTACTTAGGCAAAACAAACTAGACGTTTGGGAAAGCAGTTTCAGCAACACAAGGTTCATTTGGTTCGGACAATGGAAGAAAATAACAGTATCAGGAAGTTCCAGAGTTACGAGGGTTATATTATTCCATACACCCACAAAAAGACCACAATTCCAATCTTACCTTACACAAAACACTCCGTAAATTCCCATATCAATGTCACAGTCCAGAGATCCAGATCCACGTCCCGGATGCTCCAGTAGAAGAGTTAAGACAGTTTGAAGTCAGAGCAGATTGGATATGCTTCTCCAGGTGGTTAAGCAGACGTGCAAGGAAGCCGCAGTATTTCTTAACAGCACGACATTGGCCGGTGTTAGCAGGATACAAGGGCAGGAGCAAGCGAAGGCTGATGTATTAAGCAGATGGGTTTCGAATGCGTGTAAAGGTGTCGGAATTCAACGAACAGTGTGTAGACTATGAAACATTGTGCCAGGAACATCTTCAGGGGTCATCAGTGTAGAAGTAACAAGACAATTCGCGAGTTTATTTAATTTTTTTGGACTGAAAAGAAAAAGGACACAAATCAGTTAGGTTAGGTAAGACGCGTACAGTTTAATTAAATCAAATTCATGTTTTACGTTCAGATAAGTGTTATAATAAGCTAAGGAAATACTTACTGTTAATTTTGTAGAAGTTTAAGATAGCTGTAAGTTGTTTTTCACATGTAAACACTTTAGTTTTGGAAGAACGCGAATATGACGCTTAGTTGTAAAAAAGTTTTGCGAGTGAGCTGGTAGGGGCGCTGGTCCGCGTTGCAGAAAAAATGTCGCTTAGCAACCAAATATTTGAACAATAAACAAGGATTTAGAAAAATTTTCATTATGCTTTGACAGCAAGCATGGCCGCCTTGCATGGGGGACTCATTAGGAGCAAATCCCGCTTCAATTTGTCTATCCTACTGCAATGTCAGGTCAAAAAGCGATAGTAAGATGTCGCTATTTTATCTTTTGATAAACAAGGAGTATAAAAGCGCGCGTCCGCAGAAAAAACGGCAGTTCTCCGGTGGAGCAGTGTTGCCAGATTGGGCGATTTAGCGCAAATTGGGCGATTTTGAGGTATAATTTGCGCTTAAATTTTTTGAAAAAAGCGCACATCGCAATTTGGGCGATATTTAAAAATAAAAATATGGTTTTCTAATCACATCTCGCCTCTATAAAAAAGATCCCGTACATGTCTTATTTGTTGTTTGTTACATCCGGAAATAGCATGTAATAATAAAAGACTCGTAAGTGGTAACCACTACAAATCTCAAGTATTTTTTATATTATGTGGTTGGTTACTCTGGCGGAGAAAGGATAGTTGGCGTCTTTGAAAATATTTTGCAAAATTTAGATTTCAGTTTGATGTGTAAATAAATTACGTTTTCTAAAAAATGTTATTTGTATCAATCTGTTTTGAATTAATTAAATGCCGTCTAAAATTGTATTCTTGCGTTTCAATTAGAATGTTTTCGCTTTTGGGCGATTTTACATTCAAGAGTTTGCGCCTCTCTTTTTAAAGATCTGGCAAGACTGCGGTGGAGCTAAAAGAGTTATAGTTCAGCTCCAGCAATCCGCCCAGAGTTCGCGGTAAAAGTCTGAATGTTTATTTATAAGTTCGATAGTGTGAAATTGTGAAAAAAAAAGTCAACGTAGAAAAATATAGTGCATCTCCAAAACAAAAAAAGTCACCAAGAGTGTGCAATAATTTTCACTTTATTAGCTAATAGAATTGTTCAGTTGCTTTTACTTACCTTACGTTCCAGAACACGAGCTTTCCAAAACAAGCTCAGCAGAAACTCAGTCGCTGGGTAACCTCCAGAGCGCTGTTGTTTTATATTACGGGAGTTGACGTGAAGTAGACGCAGAAAAAACAGGAACCGTTCAATTGCCTTAATTGTTTCAAGAGAAAAAATTCTCTAATCTGTAAAGTAGAATTCTGCATTTCAATAGCGTGGCAGATTCCTGTAAAATATTACAGAAACGATTTTATTCATTACGAGAAGCAATCTGTCACACCTACCTCGACTAAACAAAAATGGTCAAGGGTTTAAAATTATTGTCGGATGACCGCCTTGGCCAAAGTAATATTTGATGATTTGATTACTTTATCAGAATTCTATTCGTGGAAATCACTAACGATAATTTTATAAAGATTCCTATAATAAGGAAAACATTTGAAACTTGAAATGACATTTGGTTAACCTACAAAACCTAAAATTTTCGGACCAAAAAAAAAATAGACAATTGCAGTTTCCTGTAATTTCCTTTCTCCGAAATAGAACAGTTTACATGGGAATTTACGGAAGCTTTGAGCTTGTCAAATCTGAAAGCTTTCAAAAATCACCTGCGAGGTCTTATTTAAATAGCACCTTTTCGGAGAAAAAAAATTACAGGAAACTAACAACGAACGTTCGTGGATTGAATAGAACAGATTATTTTAAAAACAATTATTTTCTTCTTTATTAAAAGCGCCACCTCTCGGTGGTTGATTTGCGCGAATTTGATTTATCTTTTTCTTGATTAGAGAATTAACATAACCGTAACATTTACCATGCCACGGTCCCGTGCAGGTGATCCAAAGATCCAAGCTAAACGTACTCGGCAGGGTTCAGAAAAGTACATCCAAAAAAATTCCCACAAAAACTGCACTACAAGTAATTTTTAATATAGTTTACGTAGTATATTAAAAAATTACATAACCTCAATCTTCCAAAGATAATTCACAATTTCGAAATGCATGCGTAACTTTTTAAAAAAGCATTTTTGGATATACGTTTATAGGAACTTTCGTTACACTTTTGTTCCATATATTGCGTTGGTGAAGTTTGGCCAAGCTATTCAGAAGCACCCTGTATATTCTGAATTAAGAAGTCGAATAATTTGCAAGGAATGATTTGCTTATTCATTTTAATTAACTTTGGGAAGGTTTATAGCTACATAAAATAATAATAGCCTTGTTTAATGAATGACTAGAATTAAAAAAAGAAAAAAACAACAACAATAAATTCCAATGTATGTAGATACTTGTATATTTCAAAATACAAAATTCATTTGTATAATTTCCTATTTAAAAAGGTTGAGTACAAAATTGATTAGGGCTAATACTGCAACAATGCAGGCGTGGAAGGCCTCCCTAAGTCTTATTTGTTTATTATTGACACTGTACCATGTTTAAGTTGATGATGTGTACCAACATTTTCCTTTTGTTGTTTCGTCATCCTGTTACAACACCGAGTACATTTATGTTACTTGAAGTTGAACGAGAAGAAGAAGCGCAAGTAAGTAGCATAAACACACTCGTGCTTTTCTCGAACACCTGACCGATTGATTAATAATATCTAATACAACTTAAAATTAAAGCCAACAAACATACATTTTAATTAAAAACAGTTTTAAATTAAAAAGAAAGGAATAATACGGATAGAAAAAAATTGCATTAAAGAATTGGCACAGCAATGTTTGTTTTATTTAATTTGTTATTTTTTTTTTAATTCGTTGAATTAATTTATTTCTGTGATTCTGTTGCGTTTTTCGAACAGAAAGAAAAAACTTGATTCTGCGTAATAAATAAACAACGATATTTGTGTAGTACAATTCTATAGACTATTTATAACAATAGTCCGTTTAAATATATATACACAAACTCGACCATGTCGTTGACACGTCTTCATCAGCAAGTCAAAATTTGTAATTGTAAGAAGCTTCGCTCGCAGTTAGACTGCCGGCAAATATTTATTGTTAATAAGATCTTCGCGTGGTAGACCGTCTGTGTTAAACTGAACTCCATTTGAGTCCCGATTTTGTCAAACTACTAAAACAGACAAGACAGTCTCGTTTGATTAATTAAATTCATAAGAATGGAATGATAGCAGTAGGCAACAACAGTTTACCTTTTGATGGTATTTTTTTTTTACTTTTTTTGCTCTCGACGACTTGTATCAGATACAAGCAGCAATTTGAGCGTACTTAATCTAAACTCTAATTGTAATATAGTATATATATCAAAAATTGTCAACGATCCGGCTTAATAAAATTGCCTCGAGTATGTATAATAAAAATAGCAAAATATAAACTTAATTTTAAAATATATATATTTACAAATCTGAACTGTTACGATCTATAATTACTTATAAACGACACACTCTCGAAATGATTTTTTTTTTTTTTTTTGATTATATCAAAATGAAGGCTGGAAGTTATTTAGAAAAACCAAAAAAGTGGCAGTAGTTATCAACAATAATTTTTTAATGGTTTTGTGGGGGCGAAGCTTAAATTTTGTGTAAAATGAAGAATGTTCTTGATCATTTCTGGAGTGCATCGCGTTAAAATGAGTGTCCAGCACAAATCTAAGTACGTAGTGTTCCACTTAAAGCTAGAAGTAATAAGCAATACTGTCTGTAAGTATGAACCCACCACCAAAGCATGTAAGGCACATCTAGTGGTCCCCTCGGAGCAACTCCATAAGAAGATTAAAACTCGGCCCCTCACCATCTTTTGTTTTTATTGTCAGCATTTCTTTTCCAACCTATAACAGAAACGAATTACACCACGTGTTCCAAGTTTACAAGTGTTACCAAGTCAAAATAACACGGATTATAAAAAAAAAAAAAACATCAAAACTTTATCAGAAATTAACGAACTCTTCAGTTAATCAGTTTAATTTGTCCATTAGCAATTAGCCGAGAATGAAAGTTAAGAGTTCTATTTTGCCGATAACACGTGGAGATACCATGTTACCGACTGAAACAGTTTCTTTGGTCACTTTTTACGATTGATCAATACATTCAATGGTCAAATGTTATCAAAAAAAGTAATATTTCCTTTAAAACTGCTTTTGTTTTAATAAAAAGTAATCAGTTATTTAAAAAAACTCAATTTTCTCTTAAAATTAAAGTAAAAAGGTGAGATGAAAACATCAACGATGCAACACAAAAATAGTTTTCCGTTTTGGTCAAGAGATGGCGCTCTAAATGAAGACGACGCCTCCCTTAGTCTTTCTCCAAAAATGTTCATAAAAAAAACTAAATCTTCTTAACGCTAAAATTAAAAGTGAACATGAGAGAGCGTCGCCGGCCGATGAAATTCGTTTGACAATTCGGCTGAAAGTATTTTCTTCTTCCTTTCGGCCAATTCGGCCAACAGATGGCGTACTAAATGATGAAGACGTTTTTTTCTTGTTTTTCTTGAAGGAAATTAACAAAAGTAATTTATTGAGAAGCTAAAATTGCTGAGCTGGGAACTCCAGCGACGAAATACATTTCAAAAATCGATTAATATAGTTTCCGCCTATGGTCAAGAGATGGCGCACTAATGATTTCTGATTCTGGCGCGCTTTGATTCAAAATTTTCGATACGACTTCGAAAAAATTACTTACGTCGAAAGTATTACGACGAAATCTTGTTCTTGAAGATCGATTAGGCGACTTTCATTTTTGCATAATAAGTGAAAACAAACGAGCGAGATTAGACGCTATAAATAAATGCGTCGCCGTGACGCATTTCGTGTCGACCTTACATAGTTTTCCTTCGAATCAATAATATCAAAATAAATGCAAAGGATAATTAGTTAAAACGGCAACGAGAGCTAGGTATTTGCAATCAGAATGAAACAGCTTTAATTTCTGGTTAAGAGATGGCGCACTGAAATATTTCCGAGCATCTATTTATTTCTGTTCTGAAATCTGCAAGCGAATGCTTAAAGATGTAAAAATTAGTCGAATTTGTCGAAGTCAGGGAATGTTCCGATGAAAATGAGTTTGGTTTTGGTGACCTTTTTAAATCAGTAACTTTTGTACGCCTGCTGAGAGTGCAAATTTCTTTCCTGAAATTAAGAAGAACGCAAAATTGTTTCAAATACCCGTTAAAAAAAAAACTAATTGCCGTTTTCATAATTAGACTTTAAGAAAGCTTTAATTTAAAGTCACTTTAAGAATAGGGAAACGAATGTATTTTTTAGGTTAAAGCAACTTTAAATTTAAACTCTTTATTATTTATTGATTATGAAAACGGTCCTAAAAACATTGCATAATCAAATATATGAAAATAATACTCCTAAGTGTTCGTGGCGCCTTTAATATAGGCAACTGCATACACGTCCGTGCTCATTGGGCTGTGTACACTAAGGCCCAGTTTTACAATGACGGTTTAACTTTGAGCCGAAGCTTAAATCCTTCACAACAGTTGTTGAAATAATCGTTGCTAAGCGTTTAAGCCTTGGTTCAAAGTTGAACCGCATTTGTAAAACTGGACCTAAGTCTCCGTATTGTTTTTTTTTTACTACGATTTATTATTTTTTTAAACAAACTAGCACATTATTAAAATTTTTGAATGTACTAATTCAAAGATTTTTTCCACTTAAAAGATAAATTACTAATTTTTATATGCCTACAAAAATGTATTAGGTTATGTCATTGCATAGACTGTCACAGTTAATTGACATTTTTGGTAAAAGGTCACTTCGAACAACCCACTTTCGACTGTTTTATTTTATCCCTAGATGTGGAGCTAGCTTATTATGCCACAAGGCCGACAAGGACAGATAGATTATTGACTGATGATGACTATGATAATGACTATTGTCGCTACCTGAACACGAAGTGTGTTGATTTAGTATCTTAATAGCGAATTATTTAGAGTACCATCTCTTCGCTCATTTATCTTTTTTTGCCTGAAATTAAAATGATCTTCAATGAGCTTAAAGAACGTAAATTTAAGTTTCCTTTTAAATTAAATCAACAATATAGAATCAAAGTGCGTCAGGAATAGAATCTCTGTGTTAGATCCAGAAACATCAGTTGGGAGTAGGAATCATTTAGAGCGCCATCTTTTGACAAAAAAAATATTGAATATGTTGATATTGACGTCACTTCATCTAATTTCAGCTTAAAAAAAATATTTTTTAAAACCTATTAACATCGAGCAAAACAAATGATGATTTGATGATGATGATTTAAAGAAGGCATAGTTACATCATAGTCAATCAAATAGAGCGCCCTCTCTCTGCCAAAATGTCAAACCTATTTTAATTCGAATTTAAAAAAAACATTTTATCGTTGAAATTCTCATCACGACTCTTTTTAATTACCAATTATTTTCAATGAAGAACTAGAGGAGACCTAATGGAGCGAGCTTCCTCGTTTAGAGCGCCGTCTCTTATCCAATAGGGTAAATTATTTCAATCGAATTTTATAAATGTTTCAACGGACTCATATGGCCCTTTTCATAATCCGAGTTTAAGGAAGCTTTCATTTAAAGTCACTTTAAGAATAGGGAAACAAATGTATTTTTTTTTTAGGTTAAAATAACTTTAAAGTTAAAGTCCTATTATGAAGTCGGCCCTTACAGTTCGAATTTTAGAAATGTGCCAATCGACCCTTATTATTAAGTTTTCGTCGAACCCTTGGCATTCAAAATCGACCTCATTAATTAGGAACCCCTGATGTAAGTAATAATAACTTCCTATTAAATTTTAATTTTTTTTTTTTAATTTTGGTACGTACTTTAATGGATTATACCATGCGATCAACGGAATTTATAATTAGAGCAGGGTGCGATATTTTCCAAAAAGTTGGCAACACAGGGTTAAAGTTAAAAATTTTAAGTGTCAGCATTTTGACATTTATTGTTTTAAATGATTGATAATAAACGGATTTGTCTTGTGGATCCGCTCCTAATATTCAAAAAAAAAGAGATTAAATCAGCATCCATACAAAATAAAATAACAAAATAAAGATTGCGGCGTAAAGCACGTGCATAACCTCAAATATGACAACTGTCAACTTTTTATTTATTTCTCATTGTATCCAACCACAGAGCATAAAATAGCACCAGTCACAGCCTCCTCTAATTATGAATTCCATTGATCACCCGGTTTTATGAAACTCAAATGAGTCATTTGGGTTTCGTAAAGTAGAACATTCGAGCACCGGGAATTTTATTTTGTGAAGTTAGTGGCAACATGCTTAGCTTCATTTGTTCAGATCATTACGAATGATAATCTGACCTCCAAATTACAGATGTTACAGAAATTACTTTTATTTGTCGACGTCGCAAACTATAATCACAACTGAAAACACTTTTCAATAAAAATAAAATATTTAATTACAAGCATAACCTTTATACTGACGTTCGTTTGACATTATTCAGCCAATGTCGCCAACCGCAATAAATAAAATAAAACTTTCCTGTATTGATTTATATACAAAATAAGGCAAATTTTTAAGCTTTTTTTCATATCTAAGGTCCGATTTCTTAATCGAACTAAAGGAGACTTTAAAATAAAAGTCACAGTCATATGTCCAAAAAGATGCGAATACGTAATTATTTCTACATCAGATTGCGACTTTAATTTTAAAGTCTCTTTTAGTTCGATTATGAAATCGCCCCTAAGAACTAACATATTAAAAAATAGTATAAAGTGCTTGTTTCATAAGACCTTTTGGTGCAGTTGTCCAGTTAGAAAAACTTGGCTTGCGCTAAAAGCAAATCTTATGAAACTTGTTCTTTATTAGGAAATAAAAAAACTATTGCGGGGGACTAACTGAAAAAAAATATGGTGTTGAGAGTAGCTCCTAAGGAGTTCTGGGGTTATATTCTTAAGTGCCCTGCCTCGTAGAGCATTCTTATAAGAGAACTTGAGCCCTTTCTTTTATCTTGCTTTAGGGAAGATATTGGCCATAACCCGGAACACCTGATATACATATGTTTTCAGCCCCTCTCCCCCCGTAATTATGAAATTAATCGCCCTCATTTTATTTACCTGACAAGTTCTTTGTAGCTCTGGTATTCGAAGCAGGAGTTCCCCAAATTTCGCAGGACTATCCGGGTAATGCAGCAACGTGTAATCCTGCAAAGCTTTGAGAGCCTTCTCTTGCGACGCCCTCACCTTCTCCGCTTCACGTAACTCCGACGTATCTAAACAATTTTTTTTTTTTTTAATTAATTAATACAATCGACATCCCCCGAAGAGGAATAATTTATTTACCCGATGTAAGTAGCACGATGACTTTCATTGCAACATACTCGTATCTATCGACGCGTAATCTCCTCAGCTGCTCTGTGAAGTTGAGCATGCGTTCTATGCACGCCTGCATGCCCATTTCTCTGGCCTGCGCTAGCGTGATGCTCTTCCCCAGGGAGATCCGGATTTCTCCGGGAGAGGACATCGAACGAAAACAACACGAGAACAGGAGCAATTCGCACCAGGAGTTGATGAGTAAACAAATTTGATCGTCGATCTGAATTATTATTAAACGAAACAGAAAGTATTATTAAATCGTGGTAGGTAAATATTACTTACGGATATATTTTTGAATAGGGGCAGACTCTTGCACCATTTGACAATTTTGTACAGCCGATGATCAGCGATATTGCACAAGTTCGCAACGAAATCCGGATTGGTGTCAGTCGAACCTGCCAGTCCTGTTCCTGCCAGTAAGGGATGCGTGGATAAACTGTGAACTCCACCGCTCGAGCTGTCCTTTGCGAAATTCCCCTCGGAATTAAGCTTGTTTAATTCTAACTCGCTGTAATGCCACAAGTGCTCCACATCCATTATTTCCTGCGAAAGCAATACTTAAATGGGTAATTTAATTTTCTAATTAATGAATTAATGCGATACTGCATTTAGTTAGTACTTACTTGCAATAGTGGTGGGACACTGTGTCTAGAATTAGAAGAGTTAATTCGTTTCGAATAAGATGAGATTCCAGAATCAGAAGGTTCTAACTTAACAGTTAAACCCGGATGTGATTCGTTGACCGAATGCCTTAGGTCACCGGAACTAGCTCGCAATTCTGAGTGCCCGGCTAGCGATGGGGGTAAAGAATATGAACACTGATATGTCGAACGTCCTCCTCTAGTCCTATCCTCCCTGATAGCTATAAAATTCAACTTCCTAAGCATCACCTTCTACCCTACATGCTAACTAATTCTGAGGGGGCCTTACAATATTAATAATATTCACCTTCTAATTTCATTCCGCAGTTCAAGCACTTATCGAAGCGACAGGCGGGGCATTTTTTTCGAGTGGCCACCGTGACGGGGCAGACCGCTCCGCGCAAACACACGTAATTTTTTCTGTTCTGAACAGTTCGTTTGAAAAAACCCTTACAAGATTCACAACTAAAGATGCCGTAGTGGAAGCCTGATATCTTGTCCCCGCAGATGGGGCAAGGGCTGTTGATGAGTTGCTGTCTCGAGATGCCGGTTTGCGCAGTCAACGGGGTGTGTACTAAGCCAGTCTTATCTTCGGTTTCCTCGATGCCCTCTTGATCCGGGGTGTACTGAATGACCGGGTCTTCCTGGACACTGCGGTAAAGGACGTTGTGATGTAAGGGACTGTTGTGAAGGTTCGGCATATGCCGACCCTAAAATATAAAAACCATTGAAGACTTATTTATAGAAACGTTAAAAAAAAATCACATGTATTTTAAGCTTTACAAAATTTTATTACAAAATATGTAAGACGTTCTTTAACTGTTCAGTCACACAACTATTTTAAGCATTGATTTCTTTCACAAGAATTTAAAAAAATTCTTCATCGATACCTGCATCATTTAAACTTGAAATTATTATAAATAAATGGTCTTTAAACTTTAACCAGACAGTATTAAAATTGGAAATAGCACTCAACGTTTCGATTGATCTTCGTCAGGAGTAAAAAAAAAGTAAATAAACCATTTATTTACAATTTATTCCAAGCCTAGAATATCCAAATACCATTTTTTTTATCTTTTTAAACAAAAAATCTACATTGTCTTAGTATCTATATTAATCACCAGTGAAAACAAATAAGGAGTCTTTGAAGGGGCACTAACTCTCTCTCTCTCTATAATGTACAGAGAAATTAAATAATAAATAAATAAATATAGGTCTTGTTGACCACTATAATTCATCAATCTCAAAAACATCTGGTTTTTCTGACTCTCAGTTGACCCATTCGTTCAAGTTTTCGGAGGAATTTCTGATTGATAACAATTTTATTTTTATTACATAGGTAGGCAACCCCTTTCGCAGCAATGAGTTAATTGAGTTGCATAAACAGAAGAATTTTAAATTCGCAGAGTTTATCAATTATTTCAACTATAAAGAGAAGGTTATGTCAGTGGTGAATTTAAATAAATTAATACAAGGAAGGAAACACTAAAAGGAAGACAGAAAAATTCTGTGACTTGCGCGATTTGAACCCGGGCCTCCCGGTTTCGCGCCGAGGAATTTAATTTCTCTGAACGCCGGCCGGAGTCGCTTCAGTCAATTGACAGAATGTTTCCTTCCTTATATTAACTTATTTAAACTATTATTACTTGTATGATAAGTAAACAGGCTGAATTAAATATAAGGAACTTATATATATGAAGAGTCGTAATGCAAGTTTAATTAAAAAAAAAAAAACTTAACCAACACTATCAATTCATCCTCTGAAGGTTTTTCCGAGTCCTCAGCCAAGTTTTCGTTGACCCTCACGGACTCGATCAAGTTGGGAACCTCTGATTGACAACAATTTTACTTTTATTACTTAGGCAACCCTTTTCGCAGCAGTGAGTTAATTGGGTTGCCTAAACAAAACGATTTTAAATACAAAAAGTTAATTACTGCTTGTTAAGACGACTGTACAGGCCGAATTAAATATAAGGAACTTCTGTGAAGAGTAGTTAATATAACTTTAATAAAAACTTGACGAACCAACTTCATCAATTCATCAACCCCCAAAAACCTTTGTATGTCTGGACCCTCAAGAAGTCGATCACCTGGAAACTTCTGACTGACGGCAATTTTATTTTATTCTCATCACATAGGCAACCAGTTTCGCAGCAGTGAGTTAATTGGGTTGCCTAAACAAAACGATTTTAAATACAAAAAGGTAATTATTGCCTGGAAGACGACTGCTCAGGCCGAATTAAATATAAGGAACTTTTGTGAAGAGTCGTTAATATAACTTTAATAAAACCTTGACGAACCAACTTCATCAATTCATCAACCCCCCAAAAACCTCTGAATGTCTGGACCCTCAAGAAGTCAATCACACTGGAAACTTCTGACTGACGTCAATTTTATTTTATTCTTAACACATAGGCAACCAGTTTGGCAGCAATGAGTTAATTGGATAGCCTAAACAAAACTATTTTAAATGCACAAAGTCAATTAATTATTGCTTGTTGTAACACTATACATACCGTGAATTATTTATAATATAAAGGAAGGACCGTTATTACAAATTTTATGAAAAAGTTAATTATTTGCTACTTTTTTTTCTTTTCTTTTCAGTTGCAATTAATTTTTTTTCCGGCTTAACTCCGATGAGTAGCGCAGAGAATTAATTATGTAGGATTCCCACGCGCCGGGAAAACCTGGAAAGTCGGGAAAAGTCAGGGAATTGAGAAAACGTTTAGAATCTCAAGCACAAATCAAGGAAGTTTGCTTGTTTCGATGCCAAGGTCAGTGAAATTAATTAAAGAACTGGAAGTCTGTTTACTAAAATTAGGAGAAAAGCAAATGGAAAATTGTTTTAAATAGTAGAAAAAAATTAAGAACATTGCGTAATATAGGCAATATAGGCAACCATACAAGCGGCTGTGTTTCCTATAGGAAGACTTTTTTTTTTTTTTGAAAAACCTAATTTACTAATTTTTTAATGGGAAGGCTTATTCTTTTTTTTTAAATCTAATTAAATTTTTTTTAGGAAATCCGAAAAAAAAACTAAATTGAAATAATTTTTTTTTAAATTACATATTTTAAAAATGAGGAAAGTAAAAATTGTGGAGATTATTGTTAAATTAGAAAATATAAATTCAAGGTCAACTCAAACCAACTGAATCTAAGTGAAGCCAACTCAAGAAAATAATCTTACCATAGATAAAAAAAAATGTAAGAAATTAATCGAAAATTAAATTGTGGGAGATTAAAACAACAATTCTTAAAAATTAAAATCACAGAAAGTTTAAACACAATAAGTTTAAGAAGTAAAAAAATACCGAAATAAAAAAGAATAAAAATTAAAAATTCGAAAATAAACTGAAGGAGATTGAAAGAGAAATTTTAAAAAATTAAATAATTTAAATATGAGGAAAGTAAAAATCATTAAGAATTTAAACACAATATTTTAAAATTAGAAAAAATATATTCAAGGTCAACTCAAACCAACTGAACTGAATCTAAGACAACTCAAGATAAAAAACATAAGAAATTAATTGAAAATTAAACTGCAGGACATTAAAACAAGAATTCTTAAAAATTCAAAATTAAAATCATAGAAAGTTTAAACACAATAAGTTTAAGAATTAAAAAAATGCCGAAATAAAAATGATAAAAATTTTATTCTTTTAGGAAATCCGAGAAAAATTAGATATTTCTAAAAAAATTAAATATTTTAAAAACGAGGAAAGTAAAAACCGCTAAGAATTTAAACAAAATATTTTAAAATTAGAAAAAAGATTAGATTATTTTATAAATAAAATAAATTCAAGGTCAACTCAAATCAACTGAACCGAACCTAAGCGAAGCCAACTCAAGAAGAGAATTTTAGAATAGATAAAAAAAAACAAATTAATCAAAAATTAAACTGTAGGAGATTAAAACAAGAATTCTCAATAAGTTTAAGAATTAAAAAAATATCGAAATAAAAAATGATAAAAATTTAAAATTTCTAGGAAATCCAAAAAGAAAAACTGTAGAAGACTGAAAGAAAAATTTTCAAAAATTAAATATTTTAAAAAGATTAAAACAAGAATTCATAAAAATAAAGATATAAGAAATGAAAATCAAAAGTTTAAACACAATGTTCAAAAATTAAAAAGATTTTCAAGGTCAACCGAAGAAATCGAACCCAACTAAACCGAAGGAAAGCGAGCCCAACCCTACCGAACTAAACCCAAATTCTTTTTAACACAAAATGTGAAACGTTGAAAACAGACAAACAAAAGCAAGAAATTATCAAAAATCGAAACAAAAATATCAAAAATTGAAACATTAAATGGTACACTTAGAAATCACAAAAAAAAGCTGCAAACAAAAAATGAAATGTAAAAAACGTGTCGAGATCAACCCAACCCTGCTAAATTGCATCCAGACGAATAAAACATTTTTATAAAAAAAAAAAAAGTAAATTGTGTAAGAAATTATTAAAAATGGAAACAAAAAGTTTTAAAAATTAATTAAAAAAGAAGCCTAACTCTAATCCAATAACTTGTTTAACTCTAGGAAACAGGTTGCCAATTTGAATACAGACGGAAAAATTTCTAGAATTTTTGCTTTTGGATTGTACATTTTTTTTCCTCCTTGATCTTTTCTTGTTTCTTCCTTCTTCTGCATTTTCAAAAAAAAACTATGTAAATAGGTCAGTTTGTTGTTTTTTCTTTTAAATTCTTTTTATCTAGTGTTGTCTTTTCCCGTCTTCCTTTTCTTGACCTTCTCTTTTCCACCTTCACCTCATTTTTCTCAACTTTTTTCGATTGTACCCATTTGTTTCGTTTTTTCTTTTGTCTTCTAGTCAACAGCCCAACTTTTTTTTTATTTGATAGAGTATTCATAGATAGAGAATTGATCTTTTACTACCTTGACGTTCTCTTTTCCACCAACACCTCATTTTTCTCATCTTTTTTCGATTGTACCCATTTGTTTCGATTTTTCTTTTCTGTCTTCTAGTCAACAGGCCAACTTTTTTTTTATTTGTTCTTTATTTGACAAAGTATTCGTAGATAGAGAATTGAAGTATGTAATTTCTTATCGCTCCGTGAGCTAGGGGTGGGTAACTGTTCTGTTTGCCCCGCCTTGGCTACGCCCATGCATGGAATTATGAAAAAAAAAATGTTTAAATGTGTACAAAAATAGGAAAGTTGCGTTATTGGTGTCACTAGCGTACGTTTTTTGATGGAAAATCCAGAAAAGTCAGGGGATGTTTCCATCAATAAAATAAAGCCGGAATCCTGTTAAGTAACCAATCATAATTTATGTGACCTAATTATAATTATAATTAAAAAAAAAACATTGCAGAATTTATTTATATAATCGCAACTGCTAATTAATTAAGTTTTGAATACACTGTGGAGAATGTATTGTTATAGATTTTTTTTTAATTTTATTTTGAGTTGTAGAGCAAGACAGTTGATTTGTTATTTTTTGGAACTTTGACGTATTCCTTAATGTATTTTCAAAAGAAGTCCTAAATAAATAAGTATGAACGATTTATTTAAGAGTACTGAGCCACAAGCTGGTCGAACTTTTATAATAATTACACCTACATACTTAGAATGTGCTATACACCTATGAATTGAATGATCAAACTGATGAGGCAGAAAACGCTGTGAGGATGACTCAAGTAAAACAAACTTTTCAGTTGCTCCTTGTTTGCATATCTCTTACATAACTCACCTGTTGTTCCCTCTACGTACGACTCGCCGCTCAATAAATTGCATATTTTTTTTTTTTTTGTCATGTGACTAATTTAGTCAGCCAAAGTAGCGAGCGAATGCCTTTGCCATGAGTATTCACGTATTATTCTAGGAATAAATACTTTTTTTTTTTTAATTTTGACCGCAATTAATAAAAACATACAGTGCTGACGACAACAAATCAATTAATTACACGATTGACTTTGGAATCAAGTAATAATAAAAACAAATACACAGTAGTCTTGCGATGAATGTATTTGAAATATTTGTTTGCTTTAAAACAATTTAGTATTATTTTCGTGTGTGGTTTTGGATGTATGTGTCTTAGGTCACATAATAAACAGTAAGATACAGGATGTTTTCATAGTAAGTACCTGCGAGTTTCGCTTTTTTTTTTTGAGTGAAACTTTCCCTCAACGGTAATTTTTATTGAATTGAATCAACTGGAGTGCGTTCAGGAATAAAAAGATAATATTCTTTCTCTCTCATGTAGGTGATTTTGTGCATTTTGTGTTGCAGTTTAAAAGCCGAAATGAATGAATGAATGCGTCCTTGCTTATTAAAAAAAAGTCGTCGCTTTCTGATCCGTTCCTATCTCGTTTATACAATCTGTTCGGATTGTTTTCATAATCATTATTGTTCTGTTGTACTGGGTGATTCAAAATAAGTGCCCGACCTGTCAACCACAGGCACCTACTCAGAAAAAGAAAACATATGCATAAAGAGTCTAGCATGCATAGTTTTTAAGATAAAATGCATTGAAAATTAATATTTTCTAGTTTGTTTCACTTTTCACTTTCATTTTTTTTAGTTCTTTTATTTTATTCTATTTCTAAATAATTAGCATTTTTTTTTGACGTTTCATGTAATTCAGATTGATGAATAAATATTATTATTATTAAGATATAAATTGGTTGATGGGCACTTACAGCCCTACTGCGTCACGTTTCCTTTTGTTTTTGTTTTTCTCTTTCTATATCCAAAACAAAAGACGTTCCATTTCAGAAGAAATTTTCAATTTTTTCATCAAAAGGAACAAAAAGGAAAATAGAAGGAATCAAAAGCGATGACTCTTACGACTGTTTCGATTTATTTTTTTCTGCTGTGTCTTTCTCTGCATTCAATTGATCAAGTCGTAACGAAATCGTCAGTGTTGAAAAAAAGCTGAAAGAACAAAGGACGATCGGCTGAAATTTTAATTTTTTTTCACGAAAAGAAAGGAAAAAATCGTAGGAAAAAAGAAGCCACGAAGATTACGAATTTCGTTAACTTAATTTTTGTTGTTGTTTTCCTCCTCTTGTTTTTTTTTGCATTCAAAACAAAAGGCGTTCGATTTCAGAAGTGAAATTTTCAATTTTTCAATTTTTCTATCAACAGAAGAAAATAGAAGCGATGAAGGTTACATTTTTAATTTTGTTCGATTTATTTTTTCTCTGCATTCGATTGATCGATTGCGTAACGAAATTGTCAGTGTTTGAAAAAAAGGCAAAAAAAAGACAAAAGACAATCGACGAATTTTCGAATGAAATTTTGAATTTTTTTATCAAAAAAACAAAAGAAAAAATCGTAAGAAAAATCTTGAATTTTTCCATCAAAGGAAGAAAAAATAGCAGAAGAAACCTGAAGTGATGAAGGTCACGAATTTGTTCGATTTATTTTTTTTCTTTACATTCAATTGATCGATTTTATAACGAAATCATCAGTATTGAAAAAAAAAAGAAACAGAAAACAAAGACGATCGGCGAACCATGAGAAAATCTTATAAGTGAAAAACAAGCCGATTTCTTTTTTCAAAAGAAGAACAAGTTTTAATAATAACAAAGATAAATTAGGAAAAATGAATTAAGAGAAAAATAAAGTGAAATAAAAATTAAATCAAAAAAAAAACAAAAAGAAGTAAAACCAGGTTTTCGTAAAAAAATACGACGAAAAAGAAAAAATCCCAAAAATCGATGATAAATAAAAGGCAAGCGATCTTTTGATTGTAAGAAACAAAAGAAAGAAATCAAGATGATTGTTGAAGAAGAAAAGTAAAAAAAAAGACAAACACAAGAAACAAATGTCACTCAATCGGCTTACGAAGGAACTAGATCGATAAGCAAAGATTTTAATTAATTTTAGGAAAAACATCAACGGGGAAAAACACGAAAAAGAAAAGGCGATTGTCACTTCTGGCCGTGAAAGAAAATCGGAGGAAGCAAAAGACGAAAGAAAACGAAAAAATGAAGGAAGAAAAGATAAATTAGAAAAAAATATGTATTTTAAGAGAACGGAAAGAAAAACTTAAGGGCAAAAGAGGAAAGAAAAAATGGAAAGAAATAATCGATTATCGTAGAAAATATGATGAAAAACAAAACAGTTAATTCATTTCGATAAAGACAAAAGGTTTTCGGCCTTTTTGGGTTAAAAAAAAATAGTATGCGATTGTTGAAAGAAAACAAAACAAAATATAGTCATGTTAAGAGGAATAGCAGAGAAAGAAAAAGAGTGTGAAAGAATTTCGAAAAAGCTATGAAAAAAATACAAAAGGCGATCGGACAATTATGGTGGGGCTTCGTGAGCGAATGGAAGGAAACAAAAGACGATCGAAACTGTAAAAATGAAGACAAAGCAAGAGAAAACAAAGACATTAAGATAAAAAAAAATAAACTAGGAAGAAGAAATTAAGTCCGACCGAATATTAAGAAGGACAAAAGAGGAGAAAAAAAAAATGGAAAGAAATAATCGATTATCGTAGAAAATACGATGAAAAACAAAACATTTCGATAAAGACAAAAGATTATCGATTTTTTGGGTAAAAAAAACAAAAAGCGATCGTTGAAAGAAAACAAAACAAAAGATGGCCATTTTAAGAGGAATGGCTGAGAGAGAAAAACAGTGTGAAAGAATTTCGAAAAAGCTATGTTAAAAAAACAAAAGGCGATCGGACAATTATGGTGGGGCTTCGTGAGCGAATGGAAGGAAACAAAAGACGATCGAAAATGTAAAAAGGAAGACAAAGCAAGAGAAAAGAAAGACATTAAGACAAAAAAAAATAAACTAGGAAGAAGAAATTAAATCCGACAGAATATTAAGAATAGCAAAAAAAAAACACATTCAAATTTAGTTCGGAATCCGAAAATGTAAAAATATATAGGGTGTTCCGTTTAAAATAACGAAGTGCCATAACGCCCAGACCAAACGGAACACTCTGTACACGTCAAACTAATTTTAAAATATGCTTCACACGATACCAAGTAACTTTCACTTGAAACATTTTTTTATAAAATGAGTATATAGAGAGATATGAAGGAAGCCTCCTTAAGTGAAACACCCTATATATTCACGAATATTATTAATATTTATTGTAATAATGGTCATGTTGTTGGTTAATCAAAAACCACAAATTGATAGTAATACGACACAAAATAAAAAAAAGAAACAATATGTATACCATCAATGGTATTATAAATAGTTTAAACAGCGACATCCTATGATCGCTTTTTGACTCAACATTGTATTAGGACTGACAAATTGAAGTCAAAAACGATTTGCAACAATTTTTTTTAATGGTATTATAGTAAAGAAAATTTCCGATTAATTTTTTTATTCAAAAAAAAGGGCCAAAAATTGATAATTAATTTTTTCTTCATTGCCGTCCCTTTGCTTCCGTAATTTGGCAACACTGCAAAAATTCTGCAAAACATTACTCCAAAGAAATCCTTTATTTGCATGAACGACAAGAAGTGCGCAGACGCAAGTGTCGATCAACAAAAAAAAAAAAGATAATGGGGTCTATTCTGTAACATTGATATTGACTTGATATTGCTATGTTTCAAGTGACCTTGCAATCCGTTTGGAGTGTGATATCGAGTTAATATGCATCTCTCTTCAATTTGCAGTCGGCAGTCGACGTGAATTGTTATGAAATCGTAACAAATTCTCTTCAATTATTGAAGACCATATCAATTGATATGCATATCAATGTTACAGAATAGCCCTGACTGTCTTCTTGCTTTAAAAATTAACAGAAAAAAAAGTAAACACATAAATAAATAAAGAATTAATTCGATAAAAAACAAAAGACAACTTAAACAAACAATGACGAAATGAAGAATGCAATAACAAAAGACGATGGTGGGTTTTCTTGAGAACAAATGAAAAATTGGCGCGAAGCTCTTGAACGTCAAACTTTAATTTGTTTCCGCTTCGTCATTCTTTTTATTCTGAATCACCCTGTATGTATGATATGAATTATGTTGAAATCACGGTTAATTTGAATTCTTGTGCAATATCTCTCACTCACACACCCCGGTGTTTTCACATGCATATTTATTTAAAGGTATGTACCACGAAGACATATTTGCTTACAATGAAAAGTTGAAATCCACTGACCTGAATCGGACTATGAGTAGGTGAGAACTGTTGAGTGGGCGAAACCGATACAGACACACTGGAGCAACTGTAACAGCTCGAATGTGACGCATCGCTGTTGTTCCTGCTCAAATTCGGCGTCAAAGTGACATGCCTTTGAGTCAAGGGACTCTGATTAGGGGAACTGAAGACGCTGTAGGCGGAATGAATGGCCGAATCCGGGCTGGGCGTCGGCGGGACGTTCAGGCTCTTGTGCATGATTTCCTTGTGGATGAGATCCTTGTGTCCCAAGATTGGGACCCCCGTGACAGGATGTCGCTGGCTAAGCAAAGGCGAATTGCTCGGGGTGCTGTGTAAAGAGTAGTTGCTCACCGGTGGCTGTTTCAGTCGCAGAATGGGACTCTCTTTTGAATCGCGGACGTTTACCTGCGCCAGTTTGTTTTGTGATAATGATAGATTTTCAGGAATCTGAAAAATTAAAAAACGTGTTGCTTCCAGAACACTCCCTTCTAGAGCACTCCCAGAGTGCTCTAGGAGAATCATTCATGATCACCTGTGATGCGTGATGATCATCATCAATGCACATATCCCTCTCGCCGTCTGATAATTCCCCCTCCCACGACATGGGTCGCGGAATTTCGCAAGCCTCGCCGCCGCCCCTTTTCTTCTTCGATCTCATGTTGACGTTCGATTGGAAATCGATTTGGGCCACTTCCGCGTCGGAACTGTCCAGAGGTTCGTGTTTGGAAATGACTGATAGGTGGGGCCCGTTTTGAGAAATATCGCGGTCTCCGATGAGGTGGGCATGTCCCTGGAGGTCGCCGTTTGCCAAGGATACAGCCGGGGGGTAGGGCTCCATGTTGATGGGGGTTACCGATACGTTGGGTGACCTCATGTCGGCGGCCATGGCAGCCTAGATCAGCTCACCCTGCCAACCCACTGGCCGATAATTCTCATGATAACAATGATGAACTGAAAGAGAAGAAAAAATCATCTCGTCATTAAAACAAAACTAGAACAAGTGAAAGTAATTGAAGACCATGATTTCAAAAGGGTCTAATGACCGGTTGCATCAAACACTTAAGTCGAACTTAAATATAAGTACTGCTTATAATGTGAAACTTGAGGTTACAAAACATTCAGTAAATCATATTCTAAGCGGTGCTTAAAGTTAAGCTGACCTTAAGTGTTTGGTGCAACTGGCCCTAAGTGTCATAAAATAAAAAAATTATATCTTTTCAGCATCTTTTCTTTTTCGGTCTATGGGCAAAGCCCAATGTCACGCAAAATGGTCTGTGGGCAAAGCCTAATGTTACGCAAAATGGTCTATGTATCTGTGGCTAAATAAAAAGTGTAATAAATGAATCATAGCTGGCGATATCTGTGTGTGCGTTTAAGATTTTTTAAATTTCTTAATTTCTTAATAACTTCTAAACATCTTTTTGACACTTAGACCCTTTTGAAGTTATGGTCTTCAACTGTTATAGATGCTTTCTTTCGCTCACAAAATCGTGATCCAAACGTGTTTTGATTCAAAAACAGATATTCTTGTTTGTATTGAATTATGGTTATTTACAAATGAACTGTCAATCAAAAATTCAAGTCAGATGTTTTGTTGCAACAACTACGAAATTCAGGTCCAAACTATTCGAAACACGATTCAAACTTTTAAGCGAAAGAAAGCGCCTTTTAAGAATTGATTTCATTTCAAAGCTTGCTGCTGTAAGTCGGCTTGATTACAATGGAGTTCGGAGTTCGAAAGTATCCTCCATTACGACCCTAACCAGGGGCTCATAATTTCTCGCACGGTTTAAGTAAGAGGACGAACCTCCGGCCGCGCGATGGCGTATCTTAAAACACAAAATTCCTAAAGTCAATCCAAATGTAAATACTAAATTTTCTTCCAAGAGAGGAAATTAAATCAAATTAAATTAAGGCCTGAGATTTTTGTTTTTGTCTCAATTTTCTTTTTTTGAAATTTAAAAAATGCCTCATCATTCCCGACGACAACTAATTATAATTCCAAATAGTATAGTAATTAACGAGCTCGTGATTAACGCGTTTCCAAAGATATTTAAATTTATTCAAAGTTACAAACAAAAATAGTGAAGTCTCTTTTTTTCGTCTGACAATCAACACTGACTGCGAATCATTTATGACTCGGCGAGTACGTTATTGAGTTACAAATTTCACTTTTCAAAAGTCTCGATTTGCTTTCTTCTTTTCTTTTTGGACATATTCCGATTTTTCAAAGACGAACGAAACTTAAAGTTGACAACCCTACTTGAAACTATTCTAAGCCTGAAGCCGAATTCATTGCTAGACGTTTTGCGTTAGCGCTAAAACTCTACACGATTCTATTGGCCCAATTTAAAATTACATATTTTGTTTAATTAAACCAACCAATCAAGTATCTATCTCGTAACGCGGCGATGAAAAATCGCCTAGCAATGAATCCAGCTTGATTCGAGAAAATCACGAAGTGGCTGACATCTAGTGAAAGTTTTGTGAAGGT
The DNA here is from genome assembly GCA_036172665.1 of Prosopocoilus inquinatus. NCBI lineage: Eukaryota > Metazoa > Arthropoda > Insecta > Coleoptera > Lucanidae > Prosopocoilus > Prosopocoilus inquinatus. The sequence continues at coordinate 4,993,965 of CM069871.1, read as the reverse complement.
CCCTATAATAAGGAAAACATTCGGAACGACATTTGGGAAACCTACACAAAAAAAAAAAAACATTAAATTGAAACGTCGGTTTGTGATGCATAAACAATAATAAAACTAATTAAAAGCATTAATTGATCGAATAGGACAAGTTATACTGAATAACATTAACGACAGATTTTTGTTTTCCTTAATGCAAGCGCCATCTGTTGGTTGCTGATTTTCGCCAGTAATGTTTTTCAAAGAGGCAAATCTTGAAATGTACCTCGGCCACGAGACATTCGAATCTAGAAACGCACCTCGGTGAATAAACCAGTGTTGCCAACTTATGAAAGAAGTCGTTAAATCTAGGGGTAATTTCAAAGAAAAAGGGGACGAAGGGAAAATTGCAAAAACTCATTATTAAAATCTAGCGAATTTTTCGACTTCTTGGGAACAAAAGATAATCGCGAGAATAAGAATGAGGCAGATAAACAAACAAACAAAAAAAAACAAGAATATTTTTAAAGACCCGGAAACACGATCGAAGTGGTGGAAAAATTTAAATTTCCAAATAAATTGCAGTGATTATTTGGTTTTTGAAAAATTGGAAGGAATTTATTAAAAAAGCGAAAAACAATTGACAGTCGAGAAACCTACTACAAATGAAAAAATCCGACTGAAGTAACAAATAACAAATCGTCTAACGATCGTACGTACAGAAGAAAATAAAACGATCAAAACTAATTGCAGATTTAAAATTAAATAAATAATGAGGAACATTGAAGGCTAATAATAATAATAGTAATTCGAACTACACAATAATAATAAAAAAAAATAAATTTCTTGATAGAAATTTATTTAAATGAAAAAAAAAAACAAGAAAAAAACAAATGACAACTAATTTTATTCGCCGAGGAAAAAGAAGCGCAAAAATTTTCGACTAATTAGTTTCAGAACAAGAAAAAGGAAAAAAAAACAAATGATTGCAAACTTCACCACGGAAAATCACAAAGAAATACGTAAAGAAAGGAAATATGTTTTTTCAGGAGCTAAACAAAAAAGAAAAGAAAAACGACGCCTTCTCTAAAACAATAACGGCAGGCAACAACGCCAAAAAATTTCAGAAAGCGCCAGAAATAATTGAAGACCGAAACAAATGACGATCTTAAGAAAAGAATCAAAACGAATTTCAAACTTAAAAACAATAATTCATAAACAAGTGACGATCGCGATACATTCAAAAAACAAGTCTTGAAATAATTTTTTTGGAAAAATCTAAACAATATTTTTTTATTTAATAATACTATTTTATTTGATAATATTTTTTAATTCTTACTTCCTATTTAAATTTGCCAAATTCAGGGGCGCGTTCTGTAACTTATTAACAGGCTGTTAAAATTTAAGGGTCCCTTAAAATTTAAAATAGAGTTCTTTCGGCCATTTTCATAATCAGACTTTAAGGAAGCTTTAATTTAAAGTCACTTTAAGAATAGAGAAACAAATGCATTTTTTTTAAGTTAAAGTAACTTTAAATTTAAAGTATGATTATGAAAACGGCCCTTAGATTGGTTGTTACCGTTGCAACAAAATTTAACAGCCCTCTAAATTTAACGCTTTTGATACAGAATAGGCCCCTAATTTAGGGAATTCTAGGGAAATGCTGTGTGCCGAAAAAGCGAGGAATTTTTGGTCGAGTTGATTGGCAACACTGCGACAAACAATCATGTTGTTGACAACGTAGACTAATCTATTTCTTGTATGTAGAAGATTCGGTTTACTTCTTTAATAAAAATTAAAAGCAAGAATATTTTTTATATGTACTATATACACAGAAATAAAATAATAATTTGAAACCAAAAACTACAATTTTGATGTTTTTTTTTTTTTAGAAGAGTAAGATCCACATTTTGTAACCAAAGACATATTATTATTGCATACCTATAATGTTTTTGCTAAGCCTCGTTTAGAAAGTTAATATGTGTAAATATCGCGATTATAGCGTTAGTGCATGAAAATGCCTCTTTGTTTCACAATCAGCTGCCTTTTTATTAATAACAGCTCTGTAATTTATTACCGACTAGTAATTTATTTTTAGGTTTCATAATCATGTAAAGGCAAGAGCGGAATGCGCTGGCAGAGTAGGCTTAAAACATTTCTGCAAAGAAAGAACAGGGCCGCTAAACTAAATTGATATTTAAAAATTAAAAATAAACAATAACGACAATAAGAGCCCGCCCCCTATGATACAATGCAAGATTCTCGTGTAAAATCAAATAAACCAAGAAGTTTGTGCACACGAGCTTTATTAACCTTTATTTATTTTCTCGTCGTTGAAATGTGTGGAATAGCTTTAGCTTTATTAACTTTTATTTATTTTCTCGTCATTGAAACGTGTAGAATAAAAATTCATGAATACTGCAAATAAACTCGAATTAATTATGCAATGCAAAGCCACGTATGAATTATTTATTTATTACGGTTTACAAACTAAAAACGGAAAACCCTGCTTAACGACATCCTTTCGTTAATTAAGTTTCGCTTAAAAACTCATTTGAATTCACAATTATTCGTCCAAATATTGAACGTCGTGATTTAATTTGCTTGCAAAGTTGTTATCAACAAAATTGCACCAAGAAATAAATTATTATTATTAATAGTTTTTAAACTTTGTGTGTTACGTTGTGAATTTAACGTATCAACAAAAATTTTCTTTGCCTCATTTTACAGTTCAAGTTTTCTTTCTTTTTTTCTGAGAAAGGCCCCCCCTCCTGCTTTAAATTTATGAAAAAATATAAATTGCTTGTCGAAAAATTAATTGAAATCAAAAAACAAAAAAAATAAGTAACAAAATTAAATGAAAAAAAAAAACAAAGGATTTTCAAAGTCAACCCAATGCAACCGCGCTCAACCTAATTCCGTTCAATCCAAGTTAAAAATTGAAATAAAAAAAAATTAAAACTAGAAAAAAGTATTAAAATTTATACATGGATGAACCTCAACAAATCTCAAGGTCAACTGAACTTACCCCCTAACTTATTATATTATAATGCACTCCATTACACACAACTAATTAAAAAAAATATATTTAAAAAAATTGAAAGCAAAAAAGATATTAAAATTTAAACTCAGCGAATCTCGAGATCAATCGAACCTAACTGTAACTAACACAAGTAAAAGGTTAAAAATTGTACATTTTTGCAAAATTAAAAATCGATGTTCAAGTCCAACTAACGTCAAGGTCAATCCAACCCAACCGATCTCAACCTAACTCAATGTAACACAAATAAAAATAGAAAATTGCAAAAAAAAATAAAAGTAATGAAGATCTGAAAGAGATCGATAAATCCACAGGGGTCGGCGCTGAGGGTTGATGAACTTTAGGGGTCTTTCACAGGGTCGAAGTTAAGCTTATCTGAACATTTAATAAAAAGAAAAGTGGAAGATTTACGAATAATTTTAAATAAGTATGTATGTATAGTGAAGCGAAGAAAAAAAACTTGATTGATTTATCAAACTAAAATACAATCAAATCGAATGAAAGCCAAAAACAAAAGAAGATAGTCGATGGGGTGAGAATGAAATTAAAAAAAAAAACACGTGCAAAACCAACAACAAGTCAAAAAAACGACGAAAATTTAATCTGCAAAATATTAAAGAAAGAAAAACGGTTAATGATAAATAAATTGATCAAATCGAATAACGGAGAAAAAAAAACAAAAAAAATCGCTGGCGAACAATAGACGGATTTAAAATGTAAAACCTCCAATCTGAATAAGAATAAATAAATAAAAATAAACAATAAAAGTAAAATAAATAAAAATAAAGAATAAAAATAAAATAAATAAAAATAAAGAATAAAAATAAAATAAATAAAAATAAAATAAATAAAACGAATAAAAGAAAAAGAAACAAAACAAAAGACGATCGACTGATGGTTAAAAAAATAAAATCGTGTCAAATAAAATTATTAAACAAAAGAAGAAAACGAGAACGAGATGAAAAATCAACGAACGAAATGAAATCGAATCACGGAAAAAAAAAGAAAAAACAAAAAGACGATCGGCGATGGAAAACAGACGAAAATGAAAACTCTACAAAGCCAGATCGAATCAAGAGAGATTTTTTTTTTAAAGAGAAAAAAACAGAAGAGATTTTTATAATGCGAATATAAAATCAAGCCAAGACAAAAGACGACGATATACCGGGCGTTCTTAAAATAACTAAATAATTTAAAAATTGATAACCAGATCTATTTGATTATATTCAGAATTATTGGTTTAAATGACTTGAAGGTATGTACAGATACAGGGCGATACCTTTTTTTTGTGCAGAACGACGATGTTAGATAAATTCTAATTAATTTACGAAAAATGAAAGCAAGTATAATAACAGTAAATAAAAGGTTTTTTTTTTAATTTTGAACCGGACAGAATTATGATTGGAAAAACACTCAACGTTTCACTATCAATTGATTGCTTCGTCAGGAGTGAAAAGAAGTAAATAAACAAGAGATTTTTGTGATATCCACAACTATCACAAAGAATAATTGAAAACATTATATAATTCTGTTTTTTATTTATTTTTATTTTTTTAATAAGCTAATGAACGTTTATAATTGCTTCCGATTCAGTACATTAGCTCATTTTTCCTTGTAATCACAATCACACCAGTTAATTAATTTCGAAAAACAAGTACCCACTTATTTTATTAATTTTCATTAGTTCTTAACATTTGGAGGAGTCAACCGACGCCAGATCCGGAAGGTCGCCGGGTGTGTGAGTCATTTACACGACGGACGGACGATATTATGAGAATTATTAGCATGTTATTATATTAGTAACTGTTTACATAATACAGTAAAGCGTCAACGTTTTTTTTTTGCAGCTACGTATTCTCTACAGCTACACGTCTAACTAAAATATACTTGTCGACTCATTATTACAAAATACACTCACTTCTCCGTCACTTTGTTTGTTATTCTGCGTTTCGTTGGTCGAAATATTTAAATGGGAAAGTCGTTTGTAATGAAACAAAATATTAAAATATTTTGAAACCGAGCAAAAGAAAAGTTCTCAAACTATACAAACAGATTAATCTTGGAGATTCCTTAAAAAAAAACCTGAATGGAAAGATTAGGGCAGCCAACATTTTACATTAATATACGATTTCCTGTGTTGCCTTATATCAATGTAGCACCCTGTATAATTATTATGAAAATATCTTCCATAATGTTGACATATTTATTAAAAACAGGAGAAGAAAAAAACAATTAAAAATGAAGGAAATATGTACACAGAAGAATCTGTTCAAGTTAACAGTTTCACACAGGGTGTCTCAGAAATAGTGGAAATCATTTAAAGTAGTACAGAGTTAAGCAAAAATTTATTAAAACCAATTTTCTTTTAAATATATTTCGGACAAATAATTAATATTTTCAAACTTAAAAAATATCTGCCAACTATGCAAGTACTTACAGTAATAGTTAAACATTTTATTTGTCACAAAAAATAATGAAAAGCGAAAAAAGTATATTAACCTCCTTGTCGCGATATCCCGTTCCTTTGGGAGCCAGAAAGGTATATTGCACTCTGCGAAAGTACAGGCTGCGGAGGTATAAGAAAAGAGATAGAAACAATGGAAAGGAAAAAAAAAGAATATCTACGTCATTGTACCGTCTTCACTTCGTTTTGAGATATAGAAAAAGCCTTAAAAATTAGGTTGTAAGAAGAGATCATGTAAGAGACGTTTGGTTTATAAAGAGGAAGATCGATGAGATGAAGAAAATGAGGCAATCAATAGAAAGGGTTAAGATAAGACCAGACCGGAAAAAAGAATACCAAAGGCATTGTATTGACTTCCTTTTGATTTGATTTCAGAAACGAAAAGAGGCAGTTTGGACTCTCTCTCTCTCTTTCTCTTTCCATTCGGTATAAGAAGAGATGCGGATGGAAAATAAAGAGGAAGAGGTGAAGTAAATGAGGCAATCAATGGAAAGGGACCAGAACGGAAAAAAGAATATCAAAGGCATTGCGTCGACTTCCTTTTGATTTCAGAAACGAAAAAAATGCAGTTTGGACTCTCTCTGTTTCCATTACGTATAAGAAGAGTTGCGGATGGAAAATAAAGAAGAAGATTGTGGAGATGAAGTAATTGAGACAATCAATGGAAAGGGTTAAGGTAAGACCAGAACGGAAAAAAAGAATATTAAAGGCATCGCATCGACTTGCCTTTCTTTTGAGAAAAGAAAAAGCAAGGCATCTTGGACATTCTGACACTTTCTCGCTTTCTCTCTCTCCATTCAATATAAGAAGAGATGCAGGAAACAAAGAAAAAGATTGCGGAAATGAAGTAAATAAGGCAATCAATGGAAAGTATTAATATAAGATCAGAACGAAAAAAGGAAGTCAATGTCATTGTGCCGATTTCTCTTCCTTTTAAGAGACGGAAAAAGACATTCTGGACTCTGTGGAAGAAAAGGCTATAAGAGGCTATAACGAGGAAAACCTTAGAGATGAAGTAAAAGAGGTAATTGGAAGATTGGAGATCGAAAGAAAATCAGAGAGGAAAGACAATTGGAGGAGGCGACTAAGACACTGTGAAGATCGTGGCATTTTTAAACACATTGTTTTTGAAACAGATTATGGCAAGTCATAGTTATCTAGCGGTTGCGAAGAAGACGGAGGGCAGAAGAAAAAAAAATGGAGCATACGGAAAAAGAAAAAAATGACAAAAACATACGGAGGAGGAAGAATGGGCTATAAGAAGACATGATGAAACAAACAGATGGAAAACAAAGAGGCAGAATTTGGAGACGAAGTAAATAAGGCAACCAAAAGAAAGGCATGAGATAAATGAAGATGAAAAAAAGAAAGACGATTGGAAGGGGCGATTGTAAGACACTTTATTGATCGTACTTAGCAATTTTTAAAGCCACTGTTTTGGAACAGTTTATGGCAAATCATAGTTACATACATTTTGGAAAATACTGGTGAAGTTGAAAGTGAAAAAGATGGAAGGTAGAAAAAAAATTGGGCAGATGGAAAATGAAAAGAAACTGATAAATAAACAGGGAGGAGGAAGAACTGGTTATAAGAAGAGACGATGAATGGAAAGGTTGGAAAACGAAGAAGAAGAGTTTGGAGGCGAAGTAAATAAGGCAATCAAAAGAAAGGCATGAGATAATTGAAGATGAACGATTGGAAGAGGCGATTATAAGACACTATAGAGATCGTAGCATGTACTTTGCATTTTGAAAGCAACTGTTTTGGGACAGTTTATGACATAGTGACATACACTGAGGAAAATATTGATGAAGTGTATAGTGAAAAAGATGGGGGGGTAGAAAAAGAAGTGGGCAGATGGGAAAAGAAAAGAAAATGACAAAGACAAATGGAGGAAGAAGAACAGGTTATAAAAAGAGACGATGAAAGGAATGGATGGAAAAAGAAGGGGAAGAATTTGGAGACGAAGTAAATAAGGCAATCAAAAGAAAGGCGTGAGATAATTGAAGATGAAAAAAAGAAAGACGATTGGAGGAGACGACTATAAGACACTTTAGAGATCGTGACATATGCATTGCATTTTTAAAGCCACTGTTTTGGAACAGTTTATGGCAAGCCATGGTTACATACATTGTGGGAAATACTGATGAAGTTGAAAGTGAAAAAGATGGAGGGCAGAAAAAAAAGTGGGCAGATGGAAAAAGAAAAGAAAATGCCAAAGACGAATGGAGGAAGAAGAATAGGTTATAAGAAGAGACGATGAAAGGAATGGATGGAAAACGAAGGAGAAGAATTTGGAGACGAAGTAAATAAGGCAATCAAAACAAAGGCATGAGATAATTGAAGATGAAAAAAAGAAAGACGATTGGAGGAGACGACTATAAGACACTTTAGAGATCGTGACATATGCATTGCATTTTTAAAGCCACTGTTTTGGAACAGTTTATGGCAAGTCAAGACGATGAAAGGAATGGATGGAAAACGAAGGGGAAGAATTTGGAGACGAAGTAAATAAGGCAATCAAAAGAAAGGCGTGAGATAATTGAAGATGAAAAAAAGAAAGGCGATTGGAAGAGACGACTATAAGACATTTTAGAGATCGTGACATATACTTTGCATTTTTAAAGCCACTGTTTTGGAACAGTTTATGGCAAGTGATAGTTACATACATTGAGGAAAATATTGGTGAAGACGATAGTGAAAAAAATGGGGGGTAGAAAAAAAAGTGGGCAGATGGGAAAAGAAAAGAAAAGAAAAGAAAATGACAAAGACAAATGGAGGAAGAAGAATAGGTTATAAGAGCATGAAAAGAATGGATGGAAAACGAAGGGGAAGAATTTGGAGACGAAGTAAATAAGGCAATCAAAAGAAAGGCATGAGATAATTGAAGATGAAAAAAAGAAAGACGATTGGAGGAGACGACTATAAGACACTTTATAGATCGTGACATATACTTTGCATTTTTAAAGTCACTGTTTTGGAACAGTTTATGGCAAGTCATAGTTACATATATTGAGGAAAATATTGACGAAGAGGTTAGTGAAAAAAATGGAGGGTAGAAAAACAAGTGGGCAGATGGGAAAGGAAAAGAAAATGCCCAAAGACAAATGGAAGAAGAAGAATAGGTTATAAGAGGAGATGATGCCAGGAATGGATCGAAAATGAAGGGGAAGGGTTTGGAGTCGAAGTAAATAAAAAAGGCTTGAGGTAATGGAAGGTTATGGCAGATTAAGTCATGCTTACATATAACGTGGAAAATATTAAGGAAGTGGATAGTGAAGAAGACGGAGGGTAGAAGAAAAAATGGGGCAGATGGAAAAAGAAAAGAAAATGACAAAAAGTAGGAAGAAGGTGACTGAACGAACCTTGACGTGCACAACATACATAAAATTTTCCATGGAACTTTTAACTAAATTAATAATTGCATAGTTTATGAATAGCCATTATCATTTTTGTAAATTGCGAGAAATATCACCTGGCTGGTTTAACAACAATGTTTCTCTCTAAATAATTAGGCGTTCCTACAAAATCAGTCGAGCGCAAACCAATTATGATTTTTAAACATAATTTCCTAGAAACTCCATTGGTGTTTTACCTGTCTAAAATTATGATCGCACATTTATTTTTAAATCGCTTTTTGTTGTTCCAGTTATTACACACCACACCGCCCAAAATCGCGCACAAATTCCAGCAACACATTCAATTCTAATCGAATTACCTCACACTTGTTCACACACCTTTAATTTTTTGTTAGGGGCAACATTGTTTTATTTTTTTTTTCCTTCTAAATCAGGTGCACCGGTTTTTAATTTTAACCGCACCGATTGTTATATTTAGGAGGAAGTAATGCCGCCGCCGCCGCACAACTCTTGCAGGTGAAGAGGTAGAAGAAGGAAATAAAATATGATTCACGACTTTCAAGGTTCAGTTCGAAATAATTTGCGGTCGGCATAGTTCTCTTCCAGTTCGCAAAAAAAAATAAAATAAAATAAAAATAAATAATACCCACTTGGCGAGTGTGATACGAACGAAAGTTTCGTCGGATTTAAAAGGTTAATCTCAATTCGATGAGATTTAGATAAGGTGAATTATGCAAAGCGCGCATTCCAGAATTTTTATTTTCGTGTTTCGAACGCGTTAATGCAAGTAATCTATTACTATTATCGTTAAATATTTAATTTATCATTGAACCAGTTTTATCTTTATTTTCCGTATCAGTAATTGTCATAATTGTCAACGTACACTCCTTGTATTTTCTAAAATATCCTTGTCGATTTTTTTATTATTATTTTATTTTTTTTCATCGCGAGAAACGCTAATTCTTTCTGCATACCAACCAACCGACATGGTAGCGCGCTTAACTTTAACTTTTCCTCTAAGGTTACACTTTTAGTAAAATATCTACCTCCTCTATGTACAAGGTGATCAAGATACACTCATGTATATGTTATTTCTTGCATATTTACCAGATCAACTATTGCCGTGCTAATGCGTGCTAATACATCAACACACATTAATAACAGCTTGTTACGATGTTGTAACTTGTAACTTGTAACTTGTAACACACCATATGCACGTATGTACAGGTACAGCCTTAACGAAATCAAATCTACAACAAACAAACAAACAAACACAATTGGTAGTACACACATATAATTATTTTAAAAATGTAATTTGCATATAAATTAATAGCAGCAATAAAAATCATTTGAATATCACAGAATCTCAATATAAATTCTTTTCTCCCCCCCCGAACGATTCTCTACTATTTATAGTTTACAAACATCTACCGTATGAGTCACACTTATTTTTCCGTATAGGTAAGTATATCAAATTGTAGAAAACTTATTGTACCTGTTCCTTTTTCTACTAAATAAAAGCATGATGTAATGTCCAATGCCGTTTATTGCACAGCCTTGCAAGCAGTACATGGATGTATATTATAATATCATCGAAACACCACGTCACAGATTTATCAAAGAAAGCGAAATATCACGGCCTTTTCGCGTTAAAACAGAATACGAGTTAAATATCAACCACTATGACTATGAGTCCGGTTTTGTATAATGTGCAGTTCAAAGAAAAATGAGTTATTCTAATTATAATCTACAAATTGGGAGAGGTTTCTGACCATGTGACAGACGGTATAATGCGAAAAAAAAAATATATACACATATTATTTTAGCAACAAGATTCAAAATGTGTTGCTAACTGATACATACATGAAAGTAGTGTAAATTTATTATTATGGGACAGACGGTATAATAGTACACATTTTTTAACAACCGACTTTTCATTACTTTGCATTGCAGAAAATTATTATTTACGTGGTAAATGGTTCAAGATAAATTCTCTGTGTTCCAGGAACTCGTGTTCTTTCATTATTGTTGCACCTAACCTATTCATTACTCTAGCTGTTTTTTTTTCTTGCAAAGACAACTTTTTATCACACTATTTAACGTCCTTGATCTGCTCTGCAGTTTTCTGCAAAGTGTTCCGGAGAAGGGTTTACTTATGTATGAAGAATTATTATACAGGGAAGGGCAAAAGTATGGAACCGGCTTAATATTTCGAAAACTGTTTGACGTATCTATTTGAAATTTGGTGTGTGATTTGGAGTCAATAAGACCTATATTATCAATTTATTTCAATTGTTTATCTGATCTTGTTTCTGAGATACAACGCCTACTTGATCTATTTTAAATGACAACCTGCTTATTTTCTTGCTTTATTTAATAGTTCGTTTAATCCTCTAAATAACCATATAAAAATATTTATGTATTGCATAAGAAAATTTTGGAAAAAATAACGTTTGAATGAAAAAATTAGAAAAAATGGTGTACTTTGAAATTCGGTGTTTATTTTCATTTACTTTAATAAAAGTTGCCTTAAAAACAGCCCGTAATCTTTTGGCCTTTTAATTTTTTCGGTTAAAACTAGTATTTCTGTCGAGTATCGACCAATAAACCATTTCTTCTAAATTTTTTAATCAAACGTTATTTTCTCCAAAATTTTCTGATGTAATAGACAAATATTTTTATGAGGTTGTTTAGAGAATTATTAAATAAACGAAAAAAGTCAGTAGGTTGTGATTAAAAAAATCAAGTTGGCGTTGGATCTCAGAAACAAGAGCAGATAAACAATAGTCGGGCAAAGACGGAAATATATTCGAGGAAACATGCTGACAAAGACCACATGTGCAAAATGTGAAGAAGTTTGGCGTTGCAGGGGCTAGGATAACATAAAAAGTTTACAATTCTGGAGTCGTCGAGGATAAGAAAACTGGTCCAGGAGATTTGGATTTGTTCCAAGCATGAAGTAGTTATACAGAATCAATATTTTTAGAGCAAGTTTTAATTTTGCATATAAAATGGTATGAAGATGATGATTCTGAGTACGCTTCCAAAGTCTTCCTTCAATACCAACAAAGCAAAGTTTCTAAAGAAGATTTTAAAGTGAGTTGCGGACAAAACAACTCATTTGGGAAACTTGGCTTTTTTTTCGGCATGGAATTATGTTTTGGTTTCCTGATAACGATTTTGGGAATAGGGCAAGTACTCTTTTCGTTTTGGGCATGAAATGGCCTTCACATTGTTTCATTATGCATTGACAAAACTTTTTTAAATGGAACGTTCAAAGAACATGAAATAGTATGCAGGATGTTACATGGTCCAACCAATGTCAAAGTGTTGGGGACGATTCCGGAGTCGACGGGGTTTAACTGGATGTTTGGTTTTGGTTCTATTCATCAGTAAAGCTTCTAACAATGGTTCTGGAGGCGAAGAGGCGAGAAGCTATTTCACCATCTACTGGACATTTTTTTGACAGCGGTTCTAAGCTCCAAGGGAACATTCTAGACGTGAAGTGGTATCCAGAATTCATCACGATTCACTACCAAACTTTTTTGTGACGATTCCGGAGTCGATTTGAATAAAGAACCCTGTCTGAGAATCTCACTTTTAGGTCCTAGGCTTGAAATGAGAAACACAAAAGCTATGCAGCCAATGGAGGTAAGGGAATTCGTCTGGTAAATTTGACTTCTCGCTTTGAGCATGAATCGATCAATAGGAACGTTCAGTGACCATGAAACAGTACTCAGATTGTTTCATGATCCGTCGTTGTCGATTTTGGCATCGGCGTCGATGGGAACTTATCTGGAGAACACAATTTTAAATTCTAGACTTGAAATGAGAAGAAAATAATGTCGTGATTGACTCGCAAGAGTTCTGAGAATGACTCTGCAGCCAATGGGGATAAGGCAACTCGTCTGGGAAGCTTGACTTCTCGCTATAAGTATGAATTGACCAACGAAAACATCCAATGAATACGAAATAATACCCAGGATGTTGCATCATCCGATGTCGAAGTTTTTGGAGACGATTCTGGCGTCGGCGGGACCTATCTAGATGCTCAGTTTTGATTCTAGATCTATTTAGATGCTTAATTTTGGTTCTACATTGGAAATTACAAACAGACAGCGCCATAATTCACTGACGACGATTCTGAGGGCAATAAGGCTTGAAACTACTTTACTGTTCACTGGCAAAACTTTTGGTAGCGATTCTAGATTCCAAGGGAACATTCTAGACTTCAGAGTATTTCACGATTTACCACCAAGGTTCTTGGGGACGACTTTAGATTCGATCAGGATAAGGAAACTTTTCTGGAAAACTCAATTTTAAGTTCTGGACTTGAAATGAGAAGAAAAAAATGTCGTGATTGACTCGCAAGGGTTTTGAGAATGACTCTGCAGCCAATGGGGATAAGACGAGCAGATAAATAATTGAAACAAATTGGTACTGTAAGCCTTATTGGCTCTAATTCACACACCAAATTTCAAAGAGATACGTCGAACAGTTTTCAAAATAGTAAACCGGTTCCATATTTTTGTCTTTTTCCGTATTTGTTTTCATGTTTTTAAAGCAACTTTGATTAAAATTTTCTTTACTTCTATATTAAATACAGCCCATAATCTTATGACCCTCTAGTTTTTTTTGTTAAAACTAATATTTTTGTTGAATATCAACCAAAAAACCATTTTTTCTAACTTTTTCCTTCAAACGTTATTTTCTCGAAAATTTTCTGATGTGATAGATTAATATTTTTATGTGGTCATTAAAAAAAAAACAAGTAGGCGTTGTATCTCAGAAACAAGAGCAGATAAACAATTGAAACAAATTGATTATATAGGTCCTACTGTCTGTAAATCACAGAGCAAATTTCAAATAGATACGTCAAACAGTTTTTGAAATATTAAGCCGGTTCCATACTTTTGCCCTTCCCTGTATATTTTTTTTTGTTATCAAAAGTAAAACAAATTCTAGAACTGTTACACCAATTTCGTAAATTTTCTTAAACATATGTTTAAACCCAGGAAGACAAATGTTGGACTTGTTTAAATAAACAACAACAACAATTAAAACACGTTTCTAAAAGTTTGAGTAATAGCGGTAATTAATAATAATGGACTTTGATATTCCAGTTTTTCTGCGGTGAATGCATTAATTTTATAACAACCATTAAACCGGAAAAAGGTTACATAATATTGACTGTTGCCGTAGTAGATTTCATTAACGGTTGTTCGGTATCGTCAAAAAAAAAATAATAATAATAATAAATCCACCGAACACTTAATTTATTTATTGGCCATTTAAGCAGACATAAAATTTGAGTGATTAATTAGTTAATTAGAAACGTTTGCTTTAGTGAAACTCTCTCTCTCTCTCTTACGAAATCAAATCAAGTACAAGCAGGTGCTTTGGAATTAATTAATCTTTGCATTGTAAATAATTCCATTCAATGTATAATGTGAAAAGTGGAAAATATTTTTTTGTATACAAAGTCTAAAGGGCATGTTTCTTGTACACGTACAAGATTTGATTCAATTTCTTGAATAATACTTAAAAAAAAATTTAATTGCTTAAATAATAATGTTCATCACTGTATAATGTTTAATTCAATTTCTTTTAATATCGTTTGTAAATCTTCCCTCAAGAATTCATGATTCCGATTACCAACGGTTCATCGACCTGTAACAATTCATCAATCACTAATAGTTCATCGACCTCTAAAAGATCCCTAGAGTTTCATCGACCCCCAATTGAGACTTTTCGAGTTTTCACCGACGCCGCCCGGCGCCGCTGGGAATCCCTAATCCAAGACATGAAAAAAATTCAAATTTTTAAGTCTATTCGTGTTCGATAACAAAATGAAAGAAACGTGTTTATACGTCAATATTCCTTTATCTGCCTTACTACGCACTTTTTTATTCAGATTTTATAACAGGTTACCGATGAAGTGCCAACTTGAAATCTGTGTAAACATGAAAGCGAGTAGTACACCTTTGATAAAACTGCGATTTCTTCATTCATTTATGTAGGCCTTATCGTGTGGCGGTCGATTTCTTTTAGATATTCAAAATTCGTGGCTACCACATTTTATAATTTATAATTAAAGACTGTGATTAAAAAGAAGGCGATTAGGAAAACTAAAAAATGTTTTCCCCTCTTTTTATTTAATCGACGAGTGCATAATCGTGTTCAGTCCAAATTTACTGTTTTAAGAAAACAACAAATAACTTTCAAGATTTTTATTTTAAGTGAATTGTTGGCTTAAAATTCTTTCAGATAAGGATATCTGAAGCCCTCTGAAGCCCGTGATTACTTAAAATAAAAATCTAGAAAAAATTATTTGTCGTTTTCTCAAAACAGTAAATTTGGACTGAACACGATTATGCACTCGTCTATACAATTAGATTGTGTACTGAATGATCGGGTTTCACTTTTGTTGTGCACTCATCGATAAACGTTTTATAAAAAAATGTATATTCGTGTGTATACCATCTTACAATATGTACATTGGACGAATACAGAATACGACAGACGTGACTTAACATAAGAAACTGGCGCTTCAGCATTTAAATTGAATCAAATTTAAAAAAAAAATGAACCGTGCTTGAGAAAAGTGCGAGAAAAATACGGTCGTAAAATCACAAACCCATAAAACCGAAGCAAACATGAGTGTCAAATATTGACTTTATGGTTACCTTGGATCGCAATTAAGTGTAATACTTCGAACATGAACAGATTTGTTTTTAATCTTCCTATGACTAAGAATATAAGTAAAGTATTTTTATATAGGGTGCGTCATGGGTATCGATTTCTTCATTAGCTCCTTAACAATAAAACAAAACATTTTCTGCAAAAGTTGTCGTTTATAATGAGATTTATATTAGTAAATTATTTTCACATGTACAGCATGTTCCAAATATTTCATTCAAAACCTACCTTAAATGGAATGTACCAATTTTAATTGCACATTTCATTAGAACTTTTAAAGTCAAACCTTTTTTATTTCGCAACTAAATGTAGTCCTAAATGAAGCATTCAGTAACAGCTAATATGTAGTGCTCGTTTTAGACGATAAGCAAAGGAGTTATTGAAGAAATCGTAGGTTTACTAATGATACACCCTGTATACACATTGACATTAAAAGTAAAACAGGAATGTTCGATATAATAGTCCTATAATAGGGACCGTTCTGAATGAAATTGAAAAAAAAAAAAGCCTCTTTACCAAAATACGGATCCTTGGTACGTTACATAACCTCAAAATACACTTCAAAGTGGTTATATGAAAATGTAACCAATCAGAATCGATGATGGATGAATCTCTCCACAACTCGATGTAGGTAGAAACACAAGGTAATTTCTTCAACAATTTAATTAACGTAACTGTCGACGTCGATCGTCAGTGGCGGCCTTAGGGACGGGCGAACCGGGCAATCGTCCGGGGGGCCGCGTTTTCAGGAGCCCCGCGCCACCTACAATGTGTCCATTTTTCAATTTTTTAACCCACGATAGTTCAAACATAATTCAGATTATGAAATCCCTGCATAAAATCTGTAATAGGAGTTCCCAACGAGGTCGATGTCGACCCCCTGGGGGACGTAGAAGACTTGAAACGGGTCGATGAACCTCTGGAGGTCAATTGGGGATTGATGAAAATCTACGGGTTTTCTAGAGGGTCAGAGTAATGAATTCTGGCTTAGTGGGGGGTCTATCTGAGTAGCTTAATAAAAAGAAGTGAACAATTACAAATAATATTAAATAAATTCGCATTAAACATTGTACAATGACGAACATAGCTAACGGGACACTCTTCTTTCCTAGATAATTTCCAGCTTTACTTGACAGTTCTGCGTTTAGGTCACAAAATCCAAAAAAACCTTTTGTATAATTTTCTGAATTGAATTAAGTTGCCCTCGCTCACATAACTCGAATAAAAAAAAGACGATCAATTGTTTATCGAAGTAGAAATATTTTTAAAATGCAGTTAATAATTAAAAAATCAAATCGAATAAAAGAAAGATAAACAATTGTGCCGATCAATCGATGACGGTAGGGTAAAAGAACTGATAAATTGATTCAAAGAAAAAACAAAGTCGATTTAGTTCATAGGTTCCCAAACTTTTTGGAATCGCCGCCCACTTTGAAAGATAAAAATTATTTAACGCCCCCTCCCCGCCCCTTACCGGATAGGCAAACCGGACGACTCGTCTGCTGTGCGGGATCGTTTATCAACAATGCAGAACTTTAATGTTCAATGACTTTTTGATTTCAAAATCGTGAAAATTATTAATTTTAAAGTACATATTTATTATTAATTTCGCCACCAATCCCTGGACCGTCTTAACGCCCCCCCCGCTACCGCCCCCCTAGAACGCTTCGGCACCAACTGGTGGGCGCTACTGCCCACTTTGAGAACCTATGATTTAGTTGATTAATTAAAAAAAAAAACTTAGTCTAAAGCATAGATCGAAAACATGACGATAAAGTTACAACCAAGATAAAAAATTATAAAATGTGTATTAACAATAAGTCAAATTTAATTAAAAATTGACGAATTTTGTCAGATTAAAGAAAAAGGACGATCAATTAATAATTAAAAAAATAAAATTCAATACGAGAGAAAACAAAAATCAATCGACGAGATTAAAATGTAAAGCAAACGAAAGACGATCAATTGACGAATAAAAAATAAAATCGCATCAAATAAAATAAAACAAAAGAAAAAAGACGACGGTTAAAAAAATAAAAACAAAACAAAGGAACTCGACTAAAAGAAAAATCAAAAGGTCGATCAATTGATTATTTTAAAAAAAATGAATTAAATGAAGTCGAAAAAAGGAATTAAAAAAAAAAACAAAAGACTACGGGTGATGAAGATAAGACTAAAATAAACATTAGGTAAAACTAAATTCAATCGAATCAAGTACATTGATGAATCTTTAAACGAAAGTTTGGATCGAACAAAAACAAAACAAAAGAGAATTGATAATTCAAATATAAGATAAAGTCAAATCGAATTAAGAAAAGAGAAGAAACGAACGGTTTATAATTAAAAATAAATAAAGGATTGTCACAATTCAACAAAATTCAAATTAAACATTATTGTAACGAGTGTTCAATTAGAAGAACGGTCTAGATAGCCATGAATTTATTCTGAACGTCTGGCGTGGGGTTCTTCATACGATTAGCGTGAAGCGTCACTTGCATTTCTAACCTCACTTTAACTCAAAGAAGACATTTCAAAAAGAAACGTTTGTTACCGAATATTTATATTAAGTATACTTAAATATTAGAAGAAAATTTGCAAAAGCAGCTTTCGAGCTTTTTGTTGGTTAGGTTAACCGTCAACTTGTCAAAGTTGAAATTCAAATGATGTTAATCACGACATACGTTCCCGACAACAAAAACCTGTTACAGCCTACTTGACTGTTTTTTTTTTATTGGACATTCGCTATATCTAGACCTACTATTTTAGAAATATTATTATTAGAAATTTTTATTATCTTGTCAATGCTTAAAAAAGTTTGGGAACTCCTGGTCTATAATCATATAAACACGGAAGTATTTTAGAGTTAAAAAATAAAAACCTTAGTAATTTGCTATACATACATATAAACAAATAAATCTCCTTAATACTCCCTTAACAAATTGTACTTTTAGGGCCAGTTGCACCAAACACTTAAGGTTAGCTTAACTTTAAGTACCACTTAGAATATGACGTACACAGTGTTATGCACTCTCCAATGTCACATTATAAGCAATACTTACATTTAAGCTCGGCTTAAGTGTTTGGTGCAACTGGCTATTAGTAAAACTGCTTTTTCGACCAGCTCTTATTCTTGGAATAACAGTAACATCTGTTGTATGAGGACTAGATTTTATGGTTTGCAATAACTTTGTTTTTTTCTTGGAAAATTTCTCGCCAGGGTCCGCCTGTGTCGATCGTCAAATGGTTTACAACTATCAGCCTTTTCACAGATGAACTAGCTAGCCCAAAAAGAATAGAGCGGCACAAAAAAGTATATGTAAAAAAAGCATTTAAAAACATATATAGCGTAGAATAGTAAAATGATAAACAGCCTGTACATCGACGTCGTTAGCTACACCACATTCTAAAAATTTGTTTACGGGAATACTAACTGTACCAGACAGTTATTTATTTACCTTTTGACTCCAATTTATAAGTCTAATAAAGTCTGTCTGCAATAATTTCTGCATTTGTAATTCGCATTTAGAACACAAGTAGGGCGGAACGCAATTTGCAGTTGAGTGTTTCGTTTCGTTTCAAATTATAACACAAGGCGTTAAAAATCGCCGTTCGAAACCTACAGGCGAAGAAAACAAAAACAGAAGAACAAAAAAAAAAAAAAACTTGTGAAATTCGTTCTTTTGCCGCGCAACTCAATAAGCAACAGGAAACGTTTGGAAATATGTATGTAATTGCAACAATTTCTGATTTTTCAATTAACGAACTCGAACATTCAAGGTGAATCGTGACCGAGCAACAGCGGCTGCCGCGTTCGACAATGTCGTCGAGTAGCTCTGGTTGTGACTGGCCCCATTCTATTCTATTGACAGGCCATTGAGTCACCTTTGGCGCCGGCGTGAGATAAATTCGGCGAAGGAAAACCAAATATAAACGATCAATTACAATTAATTCAAAATTAATCTATACGTTGCAGATTATAAATAACTCAAGCCGACCAAGACAGCTGGCAGCCGATAGTAGGTACACTAATGCTTAAAAGTTTCGAAATGAAAAGCAATAAAATCGTTCGAATTTGAACCTTATTGAAACGGGCCTAATATATTTCGAACCTTAAGGAACAGAGACACTTTCTCCGCACCCCGATAGGAGGGTTGTTTACTTAGCTCCTATTAAACCCCGGCCGGTGCAGATGTTTATGGTTTGTTGAATTTCGTTGCCAGTATTTGGTTCCGAGTATTTATTGAGGCGACGCGCGGTTGCGAACGCGGACGCGGTGGCGAATTTGTTTGTTCTCTTTTGCTTTAACTTAAAAATTGAACAAAAAATGTTTTCTTTTTAATTAGAATATTTTATATTGTTAAATAACAGGATTTCAGATCATATTATAAAGACATATAAATGTTAAATTGCTATAAAGGATCGACGATGTTAATTAATCTGAAAAATTATAATTATACCAAATTTCTGCCTTTATACACTTCTGGTTTGTTTGACTTCACAAAAATTTTATTCGTTTGTAGTTTGTGTGTGTTTTTCTGTGGATTCTAAAATTTTCATTACGAGAAATACTTAAATAGATTTTTAGTAAATATTTCATATTTATAAATATGAAATACAGGGTGATTTATTAGCTCACCGACAAGCTTTGCCATACGGAAAGCTCACATAATTTTAAGAAAATAATAACAATTAGGACATATGTTCGATTTTATTTATTTTTAAGCAAATAGAAGACCTCGCAATTTTGATTCTAGTTATTTTGTCCCGTTCCTCTGTACAGCTGTTTCAGTCCTATTTGGGGCTTCGTCAGCAGAAGCGATCGCAGGATGTCGCTATTTAAGCGGTTTCTATTATGCTATTTAAGCATTTCCGTTATATTTTACATTTTTTCACGTCATCTTTATTTTATAAATGTTAATATATTGATATTTTCAATTCAATTTTATCATACACGTCTTATCTTTTTTATGCGGTATCATATAATATTGTAAGAATTTACAGTGAAATAAATTTAAAATAACTTAATTTCATTTAAATAATAAGTTTACTGATGATACTTATTGATCGAATAATTAACTCATTAAAATTATTCAGAATCATACAAATTTAGGAAACTTAACAAATATAGTATTAAACTCCTAGAATATACAATTGCAGTACTTGCGTTAAAAATAATATACATATATCATTCTACGCCACAGAGGAAAAAATAATATTCTTCTTTTTAGTTTCTTCTCAAATCTTACATCAGTAAAATAAGTTGAAAAGTTCATCCACAAAGTTTGGCAAGTTTTCATTAATCTAGAAGTTAAGAGAAAATGATTAAATCGTATAACATTTATTTTGTGAAAATATGTGAATGATTTTTGAGTATTTGAAAAAATATATAGAATGAGCTAGATTATTTAAATTTGTTTCTTATTATAATAATATAAATGCTAAGAAGTTCTGCTCAACAAAGCTATTAATTAGTTGCAAAACATATGTGCATTTAATGAAACTAGAAAGTTAAATTTAATTAACGAAAAATAACAGATTTTATTTTATTGACTTATTTAATTTCAATTGCCAAAGTTTCGGAAATTTTAATTTCATAATGCACACATTATTTACTACACATGTTATAATATTTAGAAAATAAATTTTGTTAAATTTCTTATCCATCCAACTACAGTCAAAGTCTTTCTAGCAGATTATTCAAGTTGGTTAAATAAGTTCGCATCTGTGTTAAATCGCTGTGTTTGCGATGACCGGTTTTATTATCGGGGTAGCAGGTACGGTTGTAAAAGCTATAAGGTTCATAATTGCAAAACATAAAATTTCTTACTACCAGTGGCATGTCTCGTACTCCGAAAACTTTATAGCAGAAGTGTACGTACGTATCTACGTTCAGAAAGTAATTTTATGCGATCACAGCCGTCATTAAAATTCATCGGCGCGAACCTTGGGCTTGGGCCGCCTGCAAAAAGGGAGAGATCCGGCTCATTAAAACACGATAGGTGTTTCTGTTTAATCGAAATTTTCATAGCGAATTTGTTACGGGTTAAATGTCAAAGTTGTTCTAAAAATTAGGAATGGGTTGGGCAGAATTAAATCAGAACTCCCTCATTAACAATCACTGGACGAGATGGCAGTGATGAAACCAGCAGCTGCAGAAGGCAAACCTCAACAGAAAAAGCAACACATCAGAGGCAAAAGCTTAAGAGGAAAAGAAGGTTCATTGGGTACAACCCTGTATATTATATTTTGGACATGGTAAAATATTGACTGGAAAAGATCGAAGTTAATGGAAAAATTGACCATTTGATTAATGCGATGGTCTTATCTAGTGACAAAAATATACCTAAACGAAAAGCTTATTTCAAGCTTGCAGAATTCCATTCACCTTCTTTTTTCTTTACAGTAAAAAAAAAAATACACTCAGGGTACATGCTTGCCAGGCATACTTAAGCTTGTGGTTCCTCTCATTTCCAAATTTTCCATTCTTTTTCTTATGTTTCTCGATTTTTTGTTTAGGTATATTCAAAAAAAAAAAAAAAAAATAGATCAAATCACTGCTTTGCATCAAGTTTTCAGATGAAATTGAAACAGGAGATTTTGGTAAAAAGTTAAAAAACATTCAGTTGGATGAAGATCCAGCAAAAAAATATATACAGTCAGGATCATGCTTGAAAAGCTCGCCTAAGCTTGTCGTTCCCTTTACCTCCAAATTTTCCTTTTCTTTCTTCTTCTTCTTCTTCTTCTTCTTCTTCTTCTTCTGCTCGACTTCTTTAAACATGTTCAAAAAATCGATCAAATCACCGTTCTGTTTCGAGCTTTGAGATCAAATTGAATCAGATTTGAGACAACAGAAAAATCTTATACTATTTGCAAACTACATCAAAAGGCAGGGGAAGATTCTAAGGGATCAAATTTTTGAAGCTTCGATGGATTTTAGTAAAAAGTAAAAATGTATTTAGTGGGGGATCATGAAAATCTATCAAAAAAAATCAGTCAGTCAAATCTTCCGCTTTTTCTTCTTGTTCTTCTTCTAGACGTCTTGGTTACATACGTTCAAAAAATAGGCTTTGAGATCAAATTGAAACAGTTTTGTGAAAACAGAAAAATCTAACTACAACAAAATGGTCCTCGAATGGTTGCAGGACATTAAAAAATGATAGGGGAAGAGTCTTAAGAATCGATTTTTGAGATCTTAAGGAATCTTAGTATGAAGTTTAGTTGGATGAAGATCCAGCAAAAAAACACAAGCAGGATTAAAGAGTAAGGCGATGATAAAAGATCAATTCCTTGAGTAATTAATGAAGACATAGATGGATACGTTGGATAGACGAGATAAATGAATAGGCGAGACAGATTGGTAGACGAGGCAGCATGGCTTCTTCTTCTTTTTCTTCTTCTTCTAGACTTCTTGTTTGGATACGTTCAAAAAATAAATCGAATAAAACTGAGATCAAATTGCAACAGGTTTGTAAAAACAGAAAAATCTTTTCTATTCTTGGCTAACTATAGCAAAATGATCCTCGCAGGGCATAAAAAGAAGTATAGGGAAAGGGTCCAAGGAATCAAAATTTGAAACCTTAAGCTTAAGGGCTTTTAGTAGAGAGTTCCGTTGGATGAAGATCCAACAAAAGGATTAAAGAGTAGACGATGATAAAAGACCAATTAACAGTCAATTCTTTGAGTAGTTAATGAAGAGATAGATGGATACGTTGGATAGACGAGATACTTAAATGAATAGACAAGACAGATTGGTGGACGATAGATTGGTAGACGAGACAGATTGGTAGATGAGATAGATGGATAGAGGAGACAGACAGGAACACGAAATTGACGAACAGAAGAAACAGATGGATAGACTATAAATAAATGGATCGATGAGACAATTGACTAAACCAATTCATATGTCTAAAGAAGATAGATGAATAGACTAGAAACATTCAGATAGACGAGACAAATGAATAAACGAGTCAAATGATTAAAGAAGATAAATGAAAGCGGAGATATACGGATAAACTTTAAAGAGGCGAGTATTTAGATAGATACACAACACATTTGGATAGACAGCCTCACAAGTTCTGTTTCTGTTTCTGCAAAGCTTTGAATTGTTGAGCTTGCAATCAATTCAGAAAGGTTAACAACCAACTGGTCAATAAACTTACAAATTCAATCAAGATAAACTAAAAGTTAATTAGTAACTAGGCCATCCCATCCCAATCTATTCAACAACAGATCCAATAGAAAAATGTTTTCCCATTTGTGCTTGGCTTTTTCTTTTTTTTTTAAATTAACATCCTGTAGAACAAAAAACAGAACGCCATCTTTTAACACGACTCAATTACTTTAGGTATTAAAAGAAAACTGTTTTCAGTTTTTCAATTTTTTTTTTTAATTATTTTATTCTCATCAATATGTATCACTTTAGAACGATAGAAATATTTTTTGTGATTTGTAATTTGTTTCGCATTACAAAGAAAGATGTTTTATTTCAATTAATAAATGGCCTCTCGGGAAAAGCATACGAGTTTTGAAATATATTTTTATTTTACATTTTTTTTCTACCTACTTAAAAATTAATTCTGAATTTATTTATTTTTATTTTTTTTGATGAAAATTTTGGTTCATTTTTTGGTTAAATTTGGAAATTTGCCATCTTAGTGACCAAATAAGTTGTATTTATTACTTGCCCCCTTCTTCTTGGAATTTCAAATGACAAATATTTTCCTTTTTGTAAATTTTCAACATTTAACGTCCCAATGGTAAGAGCAAAAAAAAAAGTACCACAAAAATACTTCTAATTTTCTCTTCGATTAAAATTTTATTAAAAATCTTTCCTCTCATCTCAATGAATAGGAATAATAATTAATTCATAATAATTAATGAAAACCGAAATGTTATGATTAGGCAATGAATTTTTATAATTTTTGTTTCATTTATCATAAAAATGGTTTCAGGTTTAATTTATTGATTGATACATCAGTAATTACGACATCTTCATAGCGGTGGATGAAAAAAAAAATTGTGTTTACACGAATAGTAGGACTCTTGTGCGCGCCGCTGATGTTATGACGTCAAAATATGCTATTCCGATCCCTGATTGTTACAGTCGGGATAAACAAGTCGAAAATTTGAGAATTTTTGTCTTAATTCGGATCAATAAACAAACATTAAAAAAAAAAATTATCTATCGTCCGAAACATCATTTTCTCCGCCTTCAGATAAAATTATTTAACAAACGAAAGATAACATCGATAAGAATCGACTGCAAACACAAAAAAAAAGTGCTTTCAGATCTGCACCCAGAATATTTCGACACTTTCCCGTTGATAAAAGAGATCTCTACTTCGAAGGTAGGTAAGTATAAGTAAATAAAAATAATTTCAATCAAGATTAAAACAAGAAAAAAGTTTAAGTTAATCAAAAATATTTAAGCTCGAGCGTTTTTTTGCTCGAAAACATCGTTTTATCCATCTTCAGATAAAGGTATTTGCCGAGCAAGATAAAATCAATAAAAATCGACGTAAACACGTGAAATATTTCAGAAGATAAAAAAATTTGGTCTTACTGATTCCGAGCGAGAAAATTAAGTTGAAAGGAAAATTTGCGTTATGAAAAAAAAAATTCTGTTTGCTGTTTTCTGAGTATACAGTTCTTTGAAGGAAATTTGCAAGGTCCTGCCTACGGTGTACTCCTACGTGAATAGCTTAATGTTTATTATACTCCCATGAAAGAATATTAATTACACGTTTGTTCGCCTTAATCTGGAACAAATGCTTTATTAAGTTTCAGTCAATGATACGTGGAACATTTTAATTTACTACCTACTATGTATTTGCAAAGAGTTTATAAACAATTTTAAAGAAAACTTCTGCATTATTTTATCGATTAGTTAAGATTTAGTATTACTTTGATTGGCTACATAACACATATTAGGTACTTATATGATTTATGTATACAGGCTACGTTTTTAGAAAAAAGAAAGAGCAGAAGCCTATGTAAAAGTAGAAGATGGTCGTTTTCAACAATGAGATTTTTGGTAAAAACGAAAAAACAAATAAAAAAGTAAGCACCCTGTATATCAAGAACCAATCATTCTAGGATATAAGTTTACATGAACTTTTCGACTTAAAATCAGTTCATGAATCACTCATTAAAATAAGTGTGCAACTTTCAGCAACAAGCTGTATAAATATCATGTACACTATACAGAGTGTTAATAAATTTATTGAGTGGCTACAATACAAATTAGGTTTATTACGATTTATTCTCATAACTGTTATATACAGAGTGTTAATAAATT
Source organism: Prosopocoilus inquinatus (assembly GCA_036172665.1). Classification (NCBI taxonomy): domain Eukaryota; kingdom Metazoa; phylum Arthropoda; class Insecta; order Coleoptera; family Lucanidae; genus Prosopocoilus; species Prosopocoilus inquinatus. The sequence continues at coordinate 4,968,139 of CM069871.1, read as the reverse complement.
ACTTCTATTACCAGATTATAAAAATGATAAAAAGTTTCAGTAAGTTATAGTGCAATTAGTAAGTATATCATATCGCTCTCGTTTATATGAAGGAGAGGAACGAGCAATAATTTCGTCCTGTTCCAAATAAGAAACTGAAAGTTTCATTAATTCCGAAATTACGTAACAAGCAGAAATGAACGCGTATTACCACGTGAGGCAATTTAGCAGCCACGAGCTCTTTTCCGCAATAGTAAAAGTAAGAAAAAAATCCGATTCGTGAAATTCTTACCTTCGCTAATGAAGTGAACGATTTTTGCCTGATTAATAAATCAAATAATTACACGTACACCATGCTCCTCCCTTAAATAAATCCGTGAGCGAGTTGCTCACAATTACAGGTAAGTATACGAAGAAAAATATGATTTATGTCTGTTTTAATTAAGGAATAAATCAACAAACGTATTTTCCGCGCTAGAAAGGATGTAATTAATTCTTGTATACCTACTATACAAATGAGATATACCTTTACATTATTTAAAGTAAATATTTCCCTCAATAATGCATATACTCACATTCTAAATTGAAAGAATCTAATATGAATTCATCGCATACCTTATCTGCAGACTTAAATTAAATTGCATTTTTATGACGTGATAAAAATATCTTGAAGATATATGTTCCTAAACTAGTCAGGAACGCATTGGTTCGATCGACCGAATAATTCAAACTTTAAAATGAAAATCGTAAAACAACAGCAGCACGAACATTAAAAACATCTCTATACATGACAATAATTGATCGGTTTATGTTGAATTTGCCTACTCCAAAATCGAGTTTTTCGCGTTCCCCCAGCTCACAAGGTGAATGTCAAAGCAGGTTAAACAACCGTACGATGGTCAGCGAGCCCCTGTGGGCAAAGCAAGATGAAGTGACCAACTGTATCAAAACTCGAGACCCAAAGAAAAATCGCGTTAATAATAAAAGAAGCGACGGTGAAGAACACCCTGTATACCAACGAAAAATAAAATAAAACTATCACCTATTCATCTGGTAATTTTAAGTATACTAAAATGTACTTAAAAGTAATGTGTCTCTTAATAAAATCGCGGCTATTATTTGTTTATACCACCAAACTCCTATACAGGTTGATTCAAATTAAGTGTATTTTAGGCAGGTCGTTTTAAATGAATGGGGAGGTCATTCATGCATGATTAAGTCAATGGTATTATATGATCCTAGGTCCTATTTAACTTCGTTACAGAATTACGATTAAAGATTAAAGTGTTATTTGTAGTAACAAATAGGTAAACAACATTTTATGTTAGGAACTTATAATTGACATTTGATTTAAAAACATTTTCACCTTCTCAGACTCGCTGAGACTGGGAAAAATACTCATTACAAGCTGTAGAAGACTTTTTAAAGTAAAATAACAATATTAGCATTATTCACTTAAAATGACTTCACCAACAGTATGCCAAAGTTTGTCACACTCAATATAAATCACCCTGTGTATTTCTGTTTCATGAAGTCATGCGTTCCAAATGAAAAACAACTTTAAGGTACGAATCACACCAACAAAGACATTTTTCAATCCCTAAAAAGTTGACAAGTGCGAAAATCTGACTATTCTTTTGTAATATTCTTCTTCGCAGCATGTTGGCATCTCTCTGCAGTTTTTAATAAAACTTTCTTTTATACATCAAAATGGCTGCTCCTGACTTTAACTTATGTGTAGATACACTCGCAAACAATAAATTTTGGTCGTCATTGATTCTACTTGAGTGGAATTTTATTTAAAAAAAAAAATAGCGAGATTGAAGTTCTCCATTTCGAATACCGGAAATAATCTCTTCAAAATTTGTTTTCAACATCTTTTTGGTAAAACACTGGACGCAAACATTTAATTTCTCGAAGTAAAATTGACATTTTGATTGATAGTGACGAGCAAAATTTAACGCTCGTGATCGCACATTGAATGACATTTGCTATGTCACGTCAAGAAAAAAGTAAAAAAATCTATTAAAATGTGTAGATATACTTCTTATCCCTCAAAAATCTCTCCAATGAGGAATTGTCCTTTCCATCTAATAATGATTTGGAATGGGAAATTTCGGGGAAAATTTTTGTATAATTAATGAATAATTAAGAAGAGAGCTCTGACTAAACGGGGTGAAGATCATGTCTAAATCCGCCCCTGCGTTTTCAACAAATATCATTTGAGTTCACGCCGGCATGCGCTCTCTAAATGAATGAACAGAAAAAAAGAAAAACGCCTGTCCGTGCCCCGTCACGTATTCAACTGAATTATTTAACCTAATTTTTTAATCTAATTCAAAATTTTGAGGCAACATGAGTTGGTGTTTGAACTGGAGGACTTCAAGCTTTGTGAACTCATGGAACCCTTAGTGTTATAATTTTTAATGGCATAAAAAATAATAATCTTTGATTTTATTAATTTTGACTTTCAATCGCAGAACATTTTGAAGACCACTGATTTAGACTAAATACAGGGTTACAACTAATAATTAAAGGGTCACTATGGGGATCTCGTAAACTATAAGAGATACAAAGATGGTTAAATTATAGAAAAGTTGCGTTACCTTGAAGTCTAGAAAAATACGCAAAAAATAATCTTTTCTATTTTCATTCGTTTTTGAAACATCTTCAAAAAAAAACTGAAAATTCTCATTTTCGAAAATCTCGAATACCTTCTTTATTTCTTTAGATAGAATCATAAGATTCGGTGCCCTTATATTAAATTCGATGGAAAACCTCACGCAGCTCGAAGAAATAGGTTAGGTTTAACAGTTTTGTAGATACGATTGTCAACTGTTTCTTTTCTTACGGACGCTACCTTAGATATTTATAGCACGTGATGCAGAAATGATTTTTGAATACGGCCATATGAACATTTATGCTTTTGTTTTAAAACAAAATATAAGAACAGATAAAATAGCGACATCTTACGATCGTTTTTTGACCTGACATTTATAAAAACAAAATATAAGGTTACTAAGGATTTTTGTTAAAAAGTATTTTTTTTATGTAGAAATGTAAATAAGTACCATAATTGAGTAAGATTTAATATTTTAATAATAATTTCGGTTCTGAATGTTTACACGTATCCGCCTACTAGATTTTTTTTTTCAAAATCTTTTGTGGTATCTTGATATTTTGTTTCAAAACAAAAGCATAAGTGTGTCGTATCTATCTTATTCATTTCTTTAGATATAATCGTAAGATTCGGTGCCCTTATATTAAATTCGATGGAAAACCTAACGCAGTTCGAAGAAATAGGTTAGGTTTGACTGTTTCGTAGATACGATTGTCAACTGTTTCTTTTCTTACGGACGCTACCTTAGATATTCATAGCACGTGATGCGGAAATAACTTTTGAATACCACCATATGAACATTTATGCTTTTGTTTTGAAACAAAATATTAGGTTGCTTTTGCCAAAAAGTAATTTTTTTATGTAAAAATGTAAATAAGTACCACAATTGAGTAAGATTTATTATTTTGATAATAATTTTAGTTCTGAATGTTCACACGCATCCGCCTACTAGATACATTTTTTTTTTCAAATTTTTTTGTAGTATCTTTATATTTTGTTTTAAAACAAAAGCATAAGTGCGTCGTATGGTCTAATTCAAATTTTGTTTTTGTATCATGTGGTACGAATACCCCCAATGTAGCGGCCGTAAGAAAAAAGACAGTTGACAGTCGTATCTGGGAAACTGTCAAATCCTAACCTATTTCATCGGACTCGTCGAATTTAACATAAAAATATCGAATTTCAAGATTATATTTTAATAAATAAGGAAGACATTCGAGGTTTTCGAAAATTAGAATTTTCAGTTTTTTTAAGATATGTATTTCAGAAACGAATGGAGGTAGAAAAGATTTTTCGAATATTTTAATAGGCTCCAAAATAGCTTAAATACTTTTTTTTTTATAATTTAACCATCTTTATATCTCGTATAGTTTACGATATCCCTTTAATTAGTTTTAACCCTGTATATTATTTTCTGAAACACTCTGACAGTTGGAAACCATTTTAACTTAACTTAGCACAGCTTAATAAAATACACCCAATATTAAAAAAAAAGCACTTTCGACAAAAAATTGAATTTTAAAAGTAATTATAAGAGTAATATGGCAGTTTGAAAAATTAGATCAATTTTTTCGGCAACAACAGCGACACCTCCGCACAGGTTTTTTCAGTTGTTTTAAATCGTCAAGGTATTCACAGATCAAACCGACTTATTTGTTACGAGTTACGATGACTTTGGGGATGTTCATTTCCTTTCTAAAACATTTTAATGACGTGATAATGGATAAAATCTTCATTGATTTGCATAGGTCAAGAACTGCGTAAGAAACTTTTATAATATTTAATTGAAGATTAGATTCCAGCGACATCTTCATGAACATGATGTAGTACCTCGTTGTATCACCTAAAAGCACTTATCAATTCAATTGTTTCAGAGATCAACGTGCATACAGGCTAACTAACCAACCATGCAGCCAAGGCAACTATGTTTGCCAGGAATGTAATTCTCTCCGAGACATCCTGTATTTTATTAAACACAAGTTTTCGCGTTATGCAAGTAGTGGCTGTTTGGTATGCGTAAATTGTTCATTGGAATGTAAGAAGTTGGGTGGAGTTGTCAGGTCAAGCGACCGCGACCAGGGTTCTGCCGCCGCTGCTGCTGCTGCCGCTGCAGCTGTGGTCCGCTATGAAAAAGGAAGAAAAACGAGAAGGAGATACGAAATAACTCGTCCTCGGAAGGTCGACCGCGAACTCATTAAACATGCTAATTATCTGGCGAGTTCGGGAAAAACATCTGAACAGTGTTTGGCTTAGAAATTCGGGCAAAACAAAAGAGGACGACCGGTGGGATGCTTTTTTTACCGGCAGCGCCGTGTAATAAATAAATCAATAGTTTTTTGTTTTTTTTTTTGAATTAATTCATAATTTTGGAAGGTGGCAAATAAAAATGTAATAATAATAATAATAAGTGCAATTTCTAGGCTTACATTTGATGGTGGGGGTAAGGTCAAGGCCCTTAGTCACGTGCTCGAATCCAAGGTCACACGATGAACCAGGTACAATGGCACGGAAAATAATGTCCAATTTAAAACACTTGATCGTTGCACTTCACAGCGTAGACGAAACAAACGATTGTGCGTTAGTCGACTTTAACATTTGAAGCATTTCCGTGCTCTCGTGATTAACCAATCGGATTCAAAGCAGTACAGGTGCTCGGTATATATACACAGAAGTTGAAGAACGTGAAGTTGTCGTTACATTTTGTATTGCATATTATATAGCGGCGAGATGTTTAATGGGCTTTTGTGTGCGTTCGTTGATCACAGCGCTAACATGTCTGCACTCCCTCAATCTACTACCTGTTCAGCGCACATCAACCTGAGTTAGCGCGTCTCGATGTCTACTACTGAATTGGACAGCTGTGTTAGGTTTCTTTGTCGGTAGACTTATAGGAAGGCCAATCCGTAGTGTCACTCGCGCCTTTCTCACTTACATCCACACGACTGGCGTCTGTGAAAGAGTGAATCAGAAAATTGCAGTTGACTAACATCACGTGACCGATCGACCAGAGGACGACCTTCAAGCATGTACTGTACACTCCACTCTGGTACCTGTCACTTGATTACGGTTTACCGAATGTGTGAGAGAGAGGACTTAGGTGAATGACTGTACGTATAATATGCTTACCTTGGGCCTAAATCTACGTTAACATTTAAAACGAAAATATGTAAGTAGCAGATCAAAAGCAAAAACAAAAAAAAAAAATTCCCAACATTTTGTTATTCTACATTCTACATCGTACGTACCCAGTTCACCTCCAGGATTTGTAATAAGAATACATCCTTGGCTCGGCGATTGCTAAATTAACACGACGAAACTCCAACTATTAAGAAAGCACGTATAATGTTAGGTAATTTCAATTTTCACTTTCACAACCCGATTTATGCAAGGCGCACCTTTTGCCCGAGAGTTTATTGACACCGTACACAGGTAATACTAGACATTCCGTATGCACTTTTTTAATGATTTTCACAACTTGCGGCATGAATGCGCATATGCATCGCAGAACTTCGGCGGCGAACGCGTACAGGGCCGCAATTATTAACCTCGCGTTACGACCGCAAGCCCGCGACTTTCTGCTTACCTTACGAAAAGTACAATAGCACTAAAACACACGCACGTAAAAAAATGGTCAATTCACAGTCGTCTGTAAAAACAATGGAAATTAAAGAAAATAATGCTGGCGGCATCTTTTGTCGGATGTTCGAACTACGCTCCCGGCAGGTTCGCTCCAATCAGAAGGTGGACGACGCGCGCGAAATTTAATTTGTCTAAACGTCGCGATCTCGGTGTTCCGAAATAAAAAAAAATAAATAAAAGCGTCATTAATCTTTGATTATACTTAAATTCGTCAGCAATTTTTAAAGATTAACGCGCGAAAACTGATGTGTATGTATTACTGCATGTTTTGAAATAGTTAGCTTTGTTTAACCTAACAAATTCTGTCGGCCTATAAATCATTGCATCGTCTGAAAATTCCGCTTGTGAATGTGAAGTTAATCATAGATTCATATAAATTGATAAATGATTAATAGTTAAGAAATAAAAAGTGTGAAACTGATTAATTTCAATACAGGTGCAACTGAAAGAAATTTTAATAAAATACCGGGTGATCAGTAATGGAATTCACAATTAGAGAAGGCTGTGATTGGTGCTATTTTATGTTATGTGGTTGGATGCAATGAGAAATAAATAATAAGTTGACAGTTGCCATATTTAAGATTACGCTTGTGCTTCATACGATCTTCATTTTGTTTTGTATGGATGCTAGTTTAAACCCGTTTTCAGAAATTTGCGGAGGGGGGATTCCACAAGAAGACAAATTCCTTTTTTTTATCAATCATTACAAACGAACAAGTTTTCCGGACGAATCAAAAGTTCGTAGAAAAATAAAAGCAAACTACAAGAAAGTCGACAATATGATAAAAAAAAGAAACGAACGACAAAATACTGTGCATGAAACAAAAGATCTCAGCTGTGATGGACACAAAACAAATAAAAAAAAAACGACGAACTGTGAAAAAGCTTACGTCAATAAAATCCGAAAAATAAGTTCGATAAAAAAGATCGGCATGAGAAATCCTAACACGAATGCGTAAAGAACAGAAAAAAAGAAACAAAAGAAAATTGAGGATTAAGGTCAACAAAGACCAAATGAGTCTTCAGACGAAAAACAAAAAAAAAATAGCCGAAAACGAAATACAACTGTGAAAAAGTTAGTTAACAAAATGTAAAAAATAAATTTAATAAAAATAAATAAAAGAGAAATACGAGAGCATCAAATGAATTAAAAAAAAATAGATGAAGCTGAACAAAAAAATGAAAAAATCGACGAAAGTTTTTGCAAAAAAAACAAACAAACTCGTAAAGTAGAAAACAAAAGTGAATTGTAAAAAGGAGACGATAAAATCGAAAAGTAATTCGATTAAAAAGAGAAGATTACGAAAAACAGGAAAAGAAAACAATAGAAGAATGGACAGACAAAAAAAAATAAAAGAATAAACGGCAATTCACCGCTGAAAATTTTCAAGAAACTGGCAGGAAGCAAAAGGACAAAACAAAACAAATGAACTGTAAATAAAATTGCCAAACATCGTTCCTTAAGACAAAAAACAAAAGAAAAAGGAAAAAATATGAAGTGAACAAGAAACAAAAGAAAAAAAAAATGAAATAAACGAGAAACAAAAGAAAACGAAACGTTGCGATTTGCGATCATGTTCTATATTTTGTAAAAAGAATAATGGAGTCTTAATTTTATGGGGAAAACGTAGGGACTCTTTTTTGCCTGCGGCGGCAAAAGGGAAACGTCAATGATTCTGCAGGTTATTTCAGTTAAAAAAAATAGATTGGCAACACTGTTTTACGATTCCTCCATAACTGTCATCTGTCAAAGGTCATTGTAGAAGTCATTCTCGCTTTTTTTGATAGAAACATCATAACTATTTTTTCTATTTAACTCTCGTTGTGCGTTGTGCAAATTCTCACATTACAAACTTTATAGACGACTCTGTATATTTCATTTCGTAATTTAATTAATAAATACACAAAACAGTTAACTCAAATTTAATTGCTTTACGGTTTCTTTTTTTTTGCAGTATTTTCAATAATGTAAAAATTCGCAATTCTTGTGAATTATTTTGTTGTAAAAATTACAGTGGCGTACTTTGCGAAAATTCGAAAACGAATTGAAGGATCGAATCCTGTTGGAAATTTAAAAGTAGATACACACGTTTTTATCATAACAGTGTCATAAATAATTAATGAAATAAATAAATAAAAGGCATTTTTATTTTTGATTCACTTTAAAATGAACCAAAAATGCGTTACATCAATTATTGACGTTTCGAATCTTATCAAAAGTAAATGTTGACAAATTAATGGATAATAGAAAAGAAAAAGGGAAAATGAATATAGACATGACAACATGAAAATAAGATTTCACCATTAATGTAAAAATTAAAGTTATGTTAGAAATAACCTTGTTCACATTTATCAATTACAAGCGTTGTAATTTGTAATAAGGCATCCGAGTTTTTGCTTGGTCCGGAAACGGTAACGGAGGACTTTAGTTACACCTTTGATTCAAAGAATCCCAATACTTTCTAAACATTTCAATTCACATTTTTCTTTCACTGAGAGAAAAATTGTATATTTTAAATATTTAAATTTCGCGCGTGTCAGTTAATTTCTGGGGTGCGTTCAAAAACTTTAATGGGAGCGCATTTTGGGCGCTTAAAACGAAAAGCAAAATACTCAAAATCACTTACACGAGAGAGAAAGAAAATTACCCAGAGCGCGCTCTTCTCAGTTCCTGAACGAGCACCTGATTGGAGGAGCCGCGGTTGCAGTTGCGTGCCTGGAATTTTAATTCAAACTCAATATATGTATGATGCTACTGTATGCCGAAGCAATAATAATTAAATTTTATAAACATTTTACGCGTAGTGCATGCATATTTCATTAACTTTTACATCTTCCAGTTATAACCTAATACCAATCGAAGGTGACGTTTTCATTTTTCAGCGGTTGTCGGCCCTTGCTTGCTCCTGTCAAGCAAAGATTAGAGACTCTCTAATCTTTGCTGTCAAGTTTTATTGTTTAGAATAGAATTCGCAAATATTGTTCTTTTTTTGTGGTTTAGCGCATGAAATCATCGCGAAAAACTGCACGCAAAATCGGCCGTGATAAGGCCGAAGATAATGCGGTTATTTACGGCCGTCAGTAGAAAGCACGTCTAGGATGTTTGCTTTGATTTAGTCGTCGTCAACACTCCAAATACGACAATGTCCAACAGAATTAACATGCGTCCGGCCAACAAAAACACCTTGTTAAAAGTGGTTATTTTAGGAGATGGGGGTGTGGGGAAGAGTTGCTTGATGAATCGATTCGTTTCGAATCACTTCAACGAACATTCGTTTCACACAATCGGTGTAGAATTTTTAAATAAGGACATCGATATCAACGGGGAAACTTACACCCTGCAGGTGAGTCTTACGCTATTAACGAAGCCCTTTTCAAACTAGTCAATTAACAGATATGGGATACAGCTGGCCAGGAACGTTTTAAAACGCTTCGCACCCCCTTTTATAGAGGCAGTGATATATGTTTGCTGACGTATGCCATCGATGACCGAACGAGTTTTAGGAATCTTTCAATGTGGAAGAACGAGTTCTTGTATTACGCGGACGTAAAAGAAACAACCCCTTTTCCTTTTATAGTCGTTGGTAATAAAGTAAGTCATAACGACTACTACAGTAGGCTGTAATAAGAAAAATCTGATTTTTAAATTTTATAGTGCGATGTTCCTAATGAAGAACGTGAAGTGACTCAATTAGAATTAGAAACTTGGTGTAATGAAAACGGCATCTCCAGTTGCATAGAAACCTCGGCGAAAAACGCCTGCAATGTTAACGAAGCGTTCAAGTTGGCCGTACAGTATTGGTTGAAAGCAGAAATTCGTGCCGACAAGAACGAATGCGTCTGCAATGATACTATAGATCTTACAAAAAAGAACACCGATCACAGGAACTCTTGCTGTGTAGGCTCTTCCGAAGAATAGACTCGCTTTGTTGTGATCTGTTCTGTTCAACTTATTATTAAATTTTGCAAGAACTATTTTCGAGTTGTGTTTTTCACGCAGAGCAGTCTCTTTTATTTTATCCGTAATAACGTAATTGTGTATTGGTGGATTTACATAGTCTAGCTGCTACATTAAAATGTAACATGGCACCTCAAATTATTCAGCAAAGTGTTAATTAATTTTTTATTGTATAAAGTGTTGAATCAAGTCAAGAAAATGCTGGAGCTGACTTGATTCAATATAATAAATCATAACCAAAGTAATGACTTTTGAACCAAATGGTATAATCGCTCGGGTATTCAAATTTTAGGTGCTTCATACACTGATGACTAGAGTGAGGCTATTTATAATGTAATAAATTTATGCCAGTTTCATTTATCAGTCTGTGAAGCAAACCTACATGTTCTTCAATTTGAAAGAAATGAATGCCTATAGTAGACATTATTTAATAATAGTTTTAGGTTTTTCTTTAATATGCACTGATCGCAGTTAAGTTGTTTATAATCGCATTTGTAACTTTATTTTCTAGAATAAACAAAGTGAGAAATATGTTACATGAATTGTCCAATGAAGTTTCTCTAACGTGATTCATACACATTTTAAACTGATTTAAAACACTCACACTTATTTTTATAATTGCACATACAGATTAGAGAAACTTAAAAAAAATAAAATAAAATGTGTGACATGTTTCAGTAAACCCAACAATTTTTATGTTAACCAAACTTTACTTAAGTAGTTAATAGGGCAGCACTTCTTAAAGTGCACGAAACTAATCTGATTGACAGTACACATTACACCATGTATTCAAATATTTTATCCACACTGATGTTATCTGCCAATCAGAAACTTAATAAATCGCTGAAAATATGTTATTAATTCTCGGCTGCTACGTTTTTCCTTTTTTTAATTTCTTCTGCTTAACATTTTATAAATAAATGCTTAAGTGTGAATGACTGAAATAAATTCTACTGTATATTATTGCCTAATGTATTTGCGTAAGCTTGAGAGACCCTGTCTGAACAACATTCTGTACACTTATTTTTACACTAGATAGTGATAGTGATTGTGCTTGTAAATAATTCAAGTTTAGTTTTGTTTTCTTCAAATTTTAAATCAACGTTGATGAGGATTAGCTTTTGTATGCCAGTAGCTACATAATATTTTATAGTGATGATTTAACTTATACAAATAAAATTTTTAATGACTTCTCGTCTTGCCCAGTTTGTGTGTACTACATTCTTTATAGAACTTATAGCAAAAATAATTCTGTTAATGCTACGAATGAAAATATTTACTTTCCGCTTTGAAAAATGAGAATTGGGAGCAAACAACATTAAAAATGAACGATTAATCTTTATTTGTATTCAAAAAGAAAAAGAAACCTGAACAAGAAGGCAACAATTAAAAATCCTAATACAGAAAGGTGCAAGAAAAAAAAATTGTCTGTGAAATAACAACTGCAAATATAAAATTTACGTTTTCAAATTAACCTTATAGTACTTACAAGTACTTCTACAATAAAATGATTCCTAAAATAAATAGGTTCAAAAGCGTGAGCCAAACACAAACATACACTTATAAAATATGGTTCTGTAAATGTAACTTTTATACCTCAAGTAAAATACTACAGAATTCAAGAAAGTCAACGTATAATAGTTTGCAGCCTTTCACACTTACATGTTTTTTTTTTTTTTTTCATTCAAGGAAATGAAATGAAGTCTATCTTCGAGAAAAATTCTATCTAACGTCTGTACAAGATATACATACAATTTTATAACTACACGTTCAAAACCTCAGGTGAGGTTTATACTGCAGAATATGTCTGAAAATAACAAAAGAACAACATGGATTTTACTTGAAGTAAACTTGATTTACTTACTTGTCCAACTTTTCCCAAAAAATCATTAGAGCTGCACGATCTAAGTGGCGTTTTGTCCTGGAGAGTTCTATGACCGTAACGGCCCATCTTGCTACGTTTGCATCCAACTTCATCTCATCATATTTCAAGTGAAAAGCGCATACTACAATGAAAAGTTTAAATTTGAGGCAGCTAATTATATGAAATCAATTCTTACTTTTGTCAAATATTTCTACGGGATTCTCCCATGGATATCCCTTAAACTGCCAAGCCGGTCCCATAACAAAAACAGCAACCACTCGATCCCAATCGCTCGGGCTTAACTTGGCCGGATTATCGACAACTCTGTAAGGCACCGACACTCCATTTCTTTGACGGTGCAATAACACTTCGTTGTCGCGTCGGCCCCCTTCAGCCTTCTTCTGCTCCACAGAAACAAACTTCAGATCTTGCAAAATGTCCTTCACATTGTGCATGGTAATGAGAGACGTTGTTCCTGCTGGTATTATTACAATCGGTGTGCGAGAGACTCTCTTTGCGCCACCACTGGGCGGTGGTCTTATGACATTAACAGGCATGGGTGTGGGGGTCTGCGGGACAGGAGGACGTGACTTAACAGAACCCTCAGTCACTGATTTCAAGGTCATTCCGTGATATGTTCCTCGGGTATCAATTTTAAAACCTTCCGTTTCTGTAAAAAAAAATTTGTTCTTACTGTTTTCTTCGACATAAATCAATTTTTTTTTATCACTTCCCTAATTTTTACATGTTTAAACCATTTCTTTTTCTGATTTCAGAACAGAAATAATAGTTGTGCAAAAGAAGTTTTGGTATAGGCAGTCCAATAAACAGAGCCGCTTGTATGGTTGCCTATATAATACCCAATAACTTTATTTTTTGATAAAAACGTTATGATAAACTTTTTCATAATTCACTTATTTTAAGCAATTTTCCTGGTTTATTAATATTTAAAACAATTTTCAATTTTTCCAGTCCTTCAATTAATTTCACTGACTTTTGCATTAAAACCAGCAAATTCCCCGACTTCCCAGCGGAGTGGAAACCCTGCATTAAATAAAAATTAGATTCTACCTTCTTTTTGCCTATTGAACCTTTCTTGATCGTAACGATTATACATAGCAGGTTGAGCAGCTGTTCTTATAGGTGTTTGCCTAGGGGTAACGATGGGTTGTTGCTGTTGTTGTGGTATTCTCTGCCTGCCTTCCTCCCTCGCTTTAATACTATGCAACAGAGCTAAAATATTTTTTGCAAAATTCTTGCCATTCGACTGCAAAATAGTAGTCCTCGTCCGCCATTGCCTCTCCCGACTTATTATATCTTTTGTTATATCCACATCAAGATCTAAAATTGCTTTAATATCATACTCCTGCCCAATGTCATCATTGCCTTTGATGGTCGTCCTCTTCTTTGCCAAACGTTTTGCTTTTATAGCAGCAATTTTTTCGACGGACATGGCTTCAGACAGAGACCTACGAATAAATAGAAGGCATTTAGAAATAGCTATTTATTGTTGCCCGATCTGTTTACTTAATGTTATCCACAGTGACTGACGCTTCTTTGGGGGCATCCAATCTTGCTGCCAGCTGTTCTCTGACTTTTTGCACGTGTGTGTCCTCAAATCGAGGTTTCTTTGCAATACTTTCCGGGCCATCATAATCAGCTGATCTTTTCACCTTAAATTTAAATAATTTTTAATTCTTAAGTATGACTATATTTAAATCTGAAAGCAGTTACATAAGAACCGGTCATTATGTCTCACATGCACTTTTAAGAAACCTATGCAATTTCTAAAATGTTATTGTTAAACGACTTGCAACTTACTTGTGTTGGTAATTCAAGAGGGGCACTTTTATCAATAGCAGGACAGCTTGCGGTCTCACCATTTAAGTAAGCCAACAATTCTTTTCTATCCGGTCTTCTTACAACAGGAATATTTTCTTTCTAAGCATGTAAAACAATGCAAATCAGTTTCGGCATCCAACTTGTTAGTTTTGCACTTACCGCAGCCTGCCTCACATACACCGGATGTGTGAATGATATATTTTTTAATATAAATAACAGACATTCTAAAGTGTAATATTCCTTGGGGTTTCCGTCCTTGCCGGAGCTAGCAAACAGTACACGCGTCAGTTAGGTTAGTATTCACGTGTACGAGGAAGTCGGTTTGTACTCACCCCCACATCAGATAGTTGGTTTTCACATTCTTCGGCCAGGAAAATTCACCGAATATTATCTGTCCATCGCGTTCAATAATTTCTTTCTTATTTACGTTGTATTGGCGAAGTAAACTCAACGGATCCGCCATTTTTGTTTACTGTCAAATGTCAACTGTCAAGTCGAAGCTTTATTTGAATACCAACTGAACTGAATCTAGAAGTTCTTGAAAAGTCATAAAGTGGAACTGTTGAAAAAATTCCAAAATAGAATTAAAAGCCAAACCAAAAATTTTTGTAATTGTAAGCCGCTCATTTTCTACCTATTTTTAGTGTTGTGAGTCGCTGAAATTACCACGTTACCTTACGGTAAATTTCCAATGTTACCGGAATACTGGTAAGGTAACATTTATTTTTTACCGTTTGTTACCTCTGACGTCAAGATAACGTAATTTCGAGTTACACACTTGCAAAATTCAAATGAACCGATGAAAGAAATGCTCAAGGAATATTTTTGATCATTTACGAAAACGTAAATACTGAAGAAAAGGAAATAAATATTTCATAACCTAAAATGACTTTCGTTTACACATGAATTTATTTAGTGGGAGTACATAATATTAAATGTTGTAAACCTTATTTTTAACAAAAGCGCAAAATGTAATGCGTATTCGGTATGAAATTAATCAGCAAATTGAGTAAAAATCACATTTTTAGTTAAAAGTTAACTGGCAACTCCAACGCGAGATGTCGCCACATGAGCTGTAATTGGTAATATTACTGTAACACTAAAAATAAATTACCGGTAATTTAACAACACTATCTAGTTTCCATAGCTATCAAGAAATACAAATAGTCCCGAGTTAAGGTTTTCATAAATTCGTACACGATTTAAAATTCAACTGTGCTTCAAACGCAAAACCTAAATCTTACTGGAAAATATACGTTATAATAAATAGGAATAAAACTTAATTAATTTAATGTTCTAATTTCTTATGTTTTTATTTTCAGTGAAAAAATCAGGAAAAACATAAGACAACTATCATTATTATTCGCGAAGGGAGGAAGAAGTGCGAAAGATTTTTGATTAATTTTGAACAGAACGAAAAGGAAAAAAAAACAAATGACGATCGCGAATTTCACGACAGAAGACCAGGAAGAAAAGCAAATGACAATCGTAATATTTACGAAGGGAGAAAGTAATTTTAGAAGATAAACAAAAAAGAACATAAAAACAGAAAATTATTAATTCAAAACTACTGCGAGACGGTCTTCTTTCAAGCAATATTGGCAACAACGACAAAGAAATTAGATAGCCTACTAGAAATATTTGAAAATGGGAACAAATGACGATCACAAGAAAAACTTCAAAAAGGGACGGAAATGTTTGAGGACGAATTTCAAAACTTAAAAACATAAACAAGTGACGATCGCGTTTCATTCGAAAAAACTGCAGACAAAAAAAATCTAATCAAAACACTATCGTTATCTCGGGATAATACGATTTTTAGCATCAATATACGATTTTTTGTTACAAAAAAGGCACGAACTTCGAAATTTGATGTGTTGACAGCACTGCTTCTGATTGTTGCTAAGGTTGTTTTATTTCTCTTTTGTTTGTTTTAACAATTTATTGTATAAAAATTTTATAAATTTTCTTATGTATCTGCAACAGCAGTTGATTCTTGCCCGATGAAAATTGTAAGTTTTTTCTTTTATTGCTTAATTGTAATCGTGGTTTTAAGTAATCTTATTTAAGCTGAGTTAAGTGAACGGTCAAATTGTAGAAAACAACGGTCCGACTAAACCCTCTGACCAATCACTATTTGAGAAACGTGATTACGTGGTTTGGTCGGTCTAACCGCTTCGACCGTTCACTTACCGCAGCCTGAAATTTCTCTGATTTACGGAATTCTAGGGACATACCGTATGCCGAAAAAGGATTTTTTGGTTGAGTTGATTGGCAATACTGCACTAGCAAAACAAGAAACATGGCGGATGCTGCGGCTCGTCAATTGCAATACGAATATAAAGCGGTAAGTAACGTAAAATCTAATTATTTATATCAATGCTTTGTAATTAATAAGAGATATTAATTAGTTCTTGCCGTAAAGTGTTAATTTTCGCAGTTACAAGACTCACAACACCTAAAAATATTAAGCTCTTTTCGCAACGTACAGGTTACGTTCTCTTGTTTTAACTGCTACTTCTTAATTTGTCCTTCGTTTTTTCATAATTTAAGCATCTCCCTTTTAGAATTCCAATCTCGTTCTTCAAGCCGACGTCCGTCTCATCGAGAGACGCAGCCGAGATGAAGCCACAGGTGAGGTTATGTCCCTTGTGGGAAAGCTCTCGGGAACCAGAATGGGAGACCGGGCTCAGAGGACTCGACCCGGGAAAGCAGAGGAGCGTAAAGTCAAGTAAGTAACATTTTTGTAAAGTAGAACCTCATGTAAATTTACTGGGTTTATTTGTAGGCGTCAAAAAAGAGACGAGGCACAGTATGATTTTACAAGGATGAAAGGCGCAACGTTGCTTTCCGAGGGTGTGGATGAGATGGTGGGAATTATTTACAGGCCGAAAACACAGGAGACCAGGCAGACCTACGAAGTACTGCTTAGTTTCTTGCAGGAGGCGTTGGGTGATCAACCCAGAGATATTTTATGTGGAGCAGCGGATGAGGTTCTCGCTGTTTTAAAGAATGACAGGTTGAAAGAAAGGGAGAAGAAAAGAGAAACCGAACAGTTGATTGGTAAGATAATTATTTTCATTTTTATGGTATCGTTATCATTAATACGTTCTGAAATTGAATTAGGTTCACTGGCTGAAGAACGGTTTGCTTTGTTGGTCAATTTGGGTAAGAAAATAACAGATTTCGGAAATGAGGAATCCAAGTCAGCCACTACGGGGGAGGAAAATATTGATGAAACTTATGGGATAAACGTTCAGTTTGAAGAATCTGAAGAGGAGGATGATGAGGACATGTACGGAGAAGTCAGGGAAGAAATGGACGATGAGGAAGGTGAAGAAGCCAAGGAAGACAGTGCTATTCATGCTGAAAATGTAAGTCTTAATTTTTTTTTAATAATGTTTGTAGTCTTATTTTATTTAGCAACGTTTGCAGTCTAATTTTTTAACAATGGTTTTCTTCTGTTGTGAATTTTCAGTTGGGAGGTGTAGAGGAAATGAAGAAGGAAAAAGCACTGCACCCTTTAGATATTGATGCATATTGGTTGCAACGTAGATTATCTAAAATATATGATGATGCCATGGTTTCTCAAGCCAAAGCTGGGGAAGTTCTAAACGTTTTAAGAGATGCGGGCGATGATAGGGAATGTGAAAATCAGTTGGTTTTATTACTGGGATATGATTGTTTTGATTTCATTAAGATTTTGAAGAGACATCGACAAATGAGTAAGTACCTTATTTATAATATAATTTTAACGAAACGCTTAAGTTGCGAGATTCTGCGATCGCTTTTTGATAGACATTGCCTCTGGGCTGAAATAGCTGTACAGAGAATGCTCGAAGATCCACTGCAATCAAAAACGATTTGCAACAACGTTTTTAATAATTTTTATCCTTTAGGCCAACAAATACTAAGGACATTTTTCATAAATTAATCTTTTAAATAATACTGCACTGCACAAACAAAATATTTTTTTATTCTAGTTTGTTGCTTATGATTTGTGATTAAACACTGCAAAATTCTATTCTATTTTAGCTAATTTTTATATTTCTGATTTAAGTTTTATATTGTACACTTTTGGCTAAATCACAAAACGAAACCGAACGCCAAAAAATTCGCGACCGCATGTCAGAAGACCCTTCGTTATCCAGAATTCTCCGACTGCTGGACACAGGAAAAGGAGAAGACGATGGTGAAGACGACGAATCCACGAACCGTTCTTCCAGAAGAAAAGACCACTCAGACGATATAGAAATGGGATGTTCAGGTCAAGTTGCAGGTTCCAGACAGCTCATCGATTTCGAAGACCTAGTCTTCAGCCAGGGATCTCACTTCATGGCCAATAAGCGTTGCCAGTTACCAGATGGATCCTTCAGGAAACAAAGGAAGGGTTACGAAGAAGTTCACGTCCCGGCACTCAAACCGAAGCCGTTCGGCGACAATGAGAAATTGCAAGCAATCGATCAGTTACCGAAGTACGTGCAGCCCGTGTTTGAAGGTTTTAAGACGTTGAATCGCATTCAGAGCCGATTGTATAAAGCCGCTTTGGATTCAGATGAAAATTTATTGCTCTGTGCCCCCACCGGTGCTGGTAAAACTAACGTGGCGCTGCTGTGTATGATGAGGGAGATTGGTAAACACATTAACGATGACGGCACAATCAACGCAGAAGATTTTAAAATAATATACGTTGCACCAATGCGTTCTCTAGTACAGGAAATGGTTGGTAATTTCGGAAAGCGCTTGGCCAATTATAATTTGACAGTCTCGGAATTAACAGGCGACCATCAACTTACACGAGAACAAATAGTGGCTACGCAAATCATCGTTTGCACACCAGAAAAATGGGACATCATTACTAGAAAGGGCGGTGAGAAAACGTTCACTTCCTTGGTGCGTTTAATTATCATCGATGAGATTCATTTGTTGCATGATGAGAGAGGGCCGGTTTTAGAAGCTCTGGTGGCAAGGACCATACGAATGATTGAGTCTACACAAGAAGACGTTCGCCTGGTCGGATTATCCGCCACCTTACCGAATTACCAAGACGTTGCAACTCTTTTAAGAGTGAAACAGGACAGCGGATTATTCTATTTTGATAACAGTTTCAGGCCCGTTGCTTTGGAACAGCAATACATAGGCGTGACGGAGAAGAAGGCCTTGAAGAGGTATCAAGTCATGAACGAGATTGTTTACGAGAAGACGATGGAGCACGCTGGCAGGAATCAAGTTTTGATATTCGTGCACTCTCGGAAAGAAACTGGGAAAACAGCAAGGGCCATCAGGGATATGTGCTTGGAGAAGGACACGCTTGGACAGTTTCTGCGCGAAGGTTCCGCTTCTATGGAGGTCTTGCGAACCGAAGCCGAACAAGTGAAAAATCAAGAATTAAAAGACCTTTTGCCTTACGGTTTTGCCATCCATCACGCTGGAATGACTCGCGTTGATAGGACTTTAGTCGAGGACTTGTTCGCAGACAGACATATTCAAGTGCTTGTTTCAACAGCGACTTTAGCATGGGGTGTTAACTTACCCGCGCACACTGTGATTATAAAAGGCACGCAGATTTATAATCCTGAGAAGGGGCGTTGGACTGAGTTGGGGGCCCTGGACGTTCTTCAGATGTTGGGAAGAGCCGGGAGGCCACAGTATGATACTAAGGGCGAAGGAATTTTGATTACCAACCACAGCGAGCTGCAATATTATTTGTCCTTGTTAAACCAGCAATTACCCATCGAATCGCAGTTGATATTAAAGATGCCGGATATGATGAACGCGGAAATTGTCTTGGGGACGATTCAGAATGTCAAAGACGCAGTGACATGGCTCGGCTACACCTACCTGTACATAAGAATGATGAGGCAACCAACTTTGTATGGCATTTCCCACGATCACATGAAACAAGACCCGCTGCTTGAACAACAAAGGGCGGATATAGTTCACACTGCCGCTTTGCATTTAGATCGAAGCGGCCTGATTAAGTACGACAGAAAAACGGGGCAGTTCCAAGTGACCGAGCTGGGTCGCATTGCATCTCATTATTATTGCACGTATGAAACCATGACGACGTATAATCAGTTGTTAAAGCCGATGCTGAGCGAAATTGAATTATTCA
Organism: Prosopocoilus inquinatus; assembly: GCA_036172665.1. Classification (NCBI taxonomy): domain Eukaryota; kingdom Metazoa; phylum Arthropoda; class Insecta; order Coleoptera; family Lucanidae; genus Prosopocoilus; species Prosopocoilus inquinatus. The sequence goes on along the minus strand of CM069871.1, from coordinate 4,948,122 downwards.
GGGTGTTTTCTCTCTCAGGGGAATTCAAGAATATAACAGTGCGTGAGGAAGAGAAACTGGAGTTGCAGAAATTAATGGAACGAGTCCCGATTCCCATCAAAGAAAGCATCGAGGAGCCCAGTGCGAAAGTCAACGTGCTACTCCAAGCGTATATCTCGCAACTAAAACTAGAAGGCTTCGCACTTATGTCCGACATGGTTTATGTTACTCAGTCGGCATCTCGTTTGATGCGAGCCATTTTCGAAATCGTTTTGCACCGTGGCTGGGCCCAACTCACCGACAAGACTCTGTCATTGTGCAAAATGATAGATAAGCGGATGTGGCAATCGATGTCACCTCTGCGACAGTTCAGGAAAATGCCCGAGGAAATCGTAAAGAAAATCGAGAAGAAAAACTTCCCCTGGGAGAGGCTGTACGATTTAGGGCCGAACGAAATCGGCGAGTTGATTCGCGTGCCTAAACTAGGCAAAACCATCCACAAATACGTGCATCAATTTCCCAAGCTGGAATTATCGACTCACATTCAGCCAATCACCAGGTCGACTTTGAGGGTGGAACTGACGATAACACCCGATTTTCAGTGGGACGAGAAATTGCACGGTGCCTCCGAGGCCTTTTGGATTTTGGTGGAGGACGTCGATTCCGAGGTTATCCTCCACAGTGAGTATTTTCTATTGAAAGCGAAGTATGCAACGGATGAACACTTGGTGAAATTCTTCGTGCCTATATTCGAGCCGCTTCCTCCTCAATATTTTCTGCGCATCGTCTCGGACAGGTGGATAGGGGCCGAGACTCAACTGCCCGTGTCGTTTAGGCACCTCATCCTGCCGGAGAAGAACTTCCCCCCGACGGAGCTCCTCGATTTACAACCCTTACCCATCACCGCGCTGAGGAATGCCAAGTACGAATCGCTCTACACTGAGAAGTACCCCCAATTTAATCCGATTCAAACTCAGGTATTCAATGCCGTCTACAACAGTGATGATAACGTGTTCATTGGGGCACCGACTGGTTCGGGAAAGACAATAATAGCAGAGTTCGCGGTGCTAAGGTTATTTCAGCAAAACCCCGAAGGCCGATGCGTGTATTTAGTGCCGAAAGAAGCTTTAGCCGAGCTTATCTTTGCCGATTGGCACAACAAGTTTGGGCAGTTGCTCGGGAAGAAGGTTGTGCTATTAACGGGGGAAACCGGAACTGATTTGAAGCTCCTGGCGAAAGGGCAGGTTGTTATAACGACGGCTGAAAAGTGGGACGTGCTGTCTCGGAGGTGGAAGCAAAGGAAGAACGTGCAAAACGTGCACTTGTTCATCGTGGATGAGCTGCATTTAATCGGGGGGGAAGACGGACCTGTCATCGAGGTGGTCTGCTCACGTATGAGGTACATTTCATCGCAGATTGAAAGGCAAATCCGAGTAATCGCATTGTCAGCTTCGCTCACTGACTATCGTGATGTTGCGCAGTGGTTGGGGTGTAATGCGAACTGCACCTTCAATTTTCATCCGAGTGTTAGGCCAGTCCCCCTGGAATTGCATGTGCAGGGTGTGAATATAACGCATAATGCATCGAGATTAATAGCAATGGCGAAGCCGGTTTACAACGCAATTGTGAGGTATAGTCCGCATAAGCCAGTCATAATTTTTGTGCCGACTCGAAAACAGGCCAGGCTTACGGCTATTGACTTGTTAACATATTCGGGAGCTGAAGGGCAACCAAATAGATTTTTCCATGCCGAAGAGGAAGACATAAAACCATTCCTGGACAGAATGAGTGATAAGGTAAGATTTGATCATCATCATCATCTAAGGTAGTTACTTATTATAATAAATTTTTGTAGACCTTGAAAGAAACTTTGTCGCAAGGCGTTGCATACATGCACGAGGGTTTAACAGCAAGCGACCATCGCCTTGTCGAACAGCTGTTCGATTCGGGGGCAGTTCAAGTGGCCGTCGTTACCAGGGATTTGTGTTGGGGCGTGAATATTTTCGCACACTTGGTCGTCATTATGGACACGCAGTATTACAATGGAAAAGTGCACGCTTACGAGGATTACCCGGTGACCGACGTTTTGCAGATGGTTGGCAGAGCGAACCGTCCTTTGGAAGATGATGATGCCAAGTGCGTGCTGATGTGTCAGAGTTCGAAAAAGGACTTCTTCAAGAAGTTTCTCAACGATTCGCTACCAGTGGAGGTAAGAGATCCTTGCAGAATTATAACACACACAATTAAAACTAATAATTACCTTTGCAGAGCCACTTAGACCATCGATTACATGATCACTTTAACGCAGAGATCGTCACGAAGACCATTGAAAATAAACAAGACGCCGTGGACTATCTAACATGGACCTTCCTGTACAGACGCCTGACACAAAACCCAAACTACTATAACTTACAAGGCGTAACCCACAGACACCTATCAGATCACTTATCCGAGCTGGTAGAAAATACCCTCTCAGACTTAGAACAATCCAAGTGTATAAGCATCGAAGACGAAATGGATTGTTTACCGTTGAACTTGGGAATGATAGCCGCATACTATTACATAAACTACACGACTATAGGTAAGCTTGCGTGCCCCCCCGTGAAACTCCTCTGCTTTAACAATCATTATTTCATTTCAGAGTTATTCAGTTTGTCATTGAACAGCAAAACAAAAATACGAGGGCTTTTAGAAATCATATCCTCGGCTGCCGAGTACGAAGACGTTCCTGTGAGGCACCACGAAGACAACGTCCTCAGAAGTTTGGCCCAGCGCCTTCCGAACAAACTGACGAACGCCACCGGGGGCCAGCCCAAATACAACGACCCCCACATCAAGACTAACCTATTATTGCAGGCGCATTTGTGTCGCTTGCAGCTCGGTGCAGAGCTGCAAGGGGACACCGAGTCTGTCCTTAGCAAGGCCATCAGGTTAATTCAAGCGTGCGTGGATGTTTTGAGCTCGAATGGTTGGTTATCCCCTGCGGTGGCCGCCATGGAATTGGCTCAGATGGTGACGCAGGCAATGTGGAGTAAAGACTCGTATTTGAAGCAGCTGCCCCATTTTACTGCGGAAATCATCAAGCGCTGCACTGACAAGGTATGACGTTTTAAAAAATAGATTCATGAATCAGGTTAATTCAATTTATTGTAATTGTAGGGAGTCGAGACGGTGTTTGATATCATGGAGCTGGAAGACGATGACAGATCAAAATTATTGCAGTTAAGTGATGCACAGATGGCGGATGTTGCAAGATTCTGCAATCGTTATCCCAACATAGAAATGAGTTACGAGGTGCTGGATAAGGATAAGATCCATTCAGGATCGTCTGTCCATGTGGCTGTGCAATTGGAAAGAGAAGATGAAATTAGTGGCCCGGTTATTGCACCGTTCTATCCACAGGTTTGATATGATTGATGTTAATGTATGTTGTTTTAATGGAATAGTCGGTGAAAATAATTGTAGAACTGGAAATTTGATTTTTTACTTTGTTGTGTGTAAGGTTTCTTTTTAAATATCTTTACTTTTATTTTGATATTTTATTTTTTAATATATAATGTAATAATATTGTAACCAAAGCATTGCTGTTTGTAGATTTTATTTAATACAATTGAAATGCTTAATCTTTTCTACAATTTTAAAATTGTTAAAAATTCCTTAACAAAAGAAAATTTACCGCCTTGAGTGTAGGCAACCATACGGACTGCCGAGTTCGTTCGCTTGCCTATATTAAGGCTTTTTAATAAAAAAAAGGTTATTATTTTTTTAGGCAAACTGGTATGTTATTATTAATTAATTGTTTATGATTTTTAGAGGCTTACAAATAACTTTCTTATAAATACACGTGAAAATTCAAAAATAAATTAAATTATTTAATTTTTGTAATCTATTATTCCTGTTCTGAAATCAGGAAGAATTCAAAAATTTGTTTAAACACAAGATTTAGGAAAGTTAAGTAATTCGTGGTCAATTTTTTGATGAAAAATCAGGAAAAACCAGGAAAACTCAGACAATATAATAACTAAATAAACAAAAATAAAATGAGAACCTTGCTGTGTAAATGCTTTTGGTTTTTTGTGATTTTCAGAAACGAGAAGAAGGTTGGTGGGTTGTAATCGGTGATCCTAAGAGCAACTCGCTTCTGTCAATTAAAAGATTGACCCTGCAGCAGAAGGCGCGCGTCAAATTGGATTTCGTCGCACCCCGTCCAGGACATCACAACTACACCTTGTATTTTATGAGCGACGCTTATCTGGGGTGTGACCAGGAATATAAATTTTCCATCGACGTTGGCGACTTTGAGTCAAGTGCAAGCGATTCTGATTAAATATAATTTTGTACTAAGTAACCGTATTTTGTCTTTAGTTTAATATAAAATTATGATTAGGGGAAAGGTTTGTTTTCTTTTGCTTTTTCAATGTTTTTCAGTAACTTCAAGTGTATATGTCAGTGAAGATAATTTTGAAAAGTGATTTATTATTCACAATCGGACTTAAAAGAGACTCTAATTTAAAGTTATTTTAAGAACAAGAAAAACAAATGTGTTTTGAATTTAAAGTGCCGTTTTGAAAGTGGCCCTAAATCAGTTTATATGGGTTTGTTTATTTTTATAATTTCTTTTTTGAATTAAGCCAAAATAAAGATAGCAAAAGTCAATAAACTCACGTCTGCCTTTCATGCAAGAACATAAAAAGCATAAATAATTTTAGAAACGCTTTGATGTGTCTATTGAGAAATGTTTTATCAAAAAATTATTAAACAGTTTAATTTGTTTTTCTAACGCTCATGTTCTTCTTGATTATTTAAAGAAGTAATTTTCCGCTGGTTTATCATTAATCTAAATATAGAGAAATTAGACTTTTTTTGAGACCATAACTCAAAGCAATTCTTTTTTTTTATCCTTCATTAAGATTTATCAGTGCGTTGTTGATTCATATTCAAAAGATAGAGATGGTTACTTGAATTAAATAATTTTTAGTTTTGCAAAATAAATTGTAGAAATTAAGCTGAAATGCGATTCCTGCAGTTCATTTTTCATGTTTACCAATAATCAAAACTGTACAAAAAATTTATGAAATAAAAAAAATAGTCTTGTCTTTAAAGTTTTGGTTTCATTCTAAAAAAATATCAATGCATTTGTCCCCGCATTATTATTTTTTAGTATTTTGATTGACGTAATCAAACAAGCACGTCTTTGCAGCGTGATAACAACAGTGATTTGCAAGAATACTTTTGTTATTGTATAACATAACACATTGTCTTATTTTTGATAGTGGCCTGGTCCAGTAAATATTTTGGCTGAATTATCTTGTTAGCATAACAAGCAGGGACGACTCTTTTGCAGTTGAACGTAATTATTTATTATCAAATCACCGAAGACCGGTTTCGTTTGTCCTTTTTTTCTCGTATCTGCTTCAAGGTCATCATTTCTAGCAACGTATTAAATTTTTCAATATATTATAATATTAATTTCACCAAGTACTTTATTTTTACTTAAATGTTTTTTTAAGTAATAATAATAATCAACTACAGTCTTTACAATTTTGTTTACAAAGCAAAATATGTTTTACATTTAAGACTTAAGATTACAATAGAGTGTGTATAGATAATTATAAAACGCAAGGCGAATAGAATGAATAGAAAAATAAAAAAAATCAGATAAGCGCGTAACTAACGAATTGCTAGAAGTGTTTGATAAGGATAAGATAAATTCATGTAGCGCTTGTCGTGACTGCTCATTCTAAAAATATGCGCCGTCTGCAAACACCAAAACTATATTTATCCCGAGTAGAAGCAGACTTAGAAAATGATCTTAAATAGAAAGATAACAGATTAACTATCGCTGTATACAGGGTAAATAGTTCGTAGTGAACTTATGTTCTCGGATTAATTATTGCAATGTCAATACTTCCTTGAGATTTAATAGATAAAGGTCAGTGTTTACGTTCCTTTTTCTTCATTTTCTATTACATCATTTTTTGGAAATGAGAGGGAAATAAAAAAGTGCTTTTGAGGGGCTGCCAAATTAATATTAGAATTCTAAAAATACTCTTAAAGTGAGGTACATTTAAACAGAACGAAGAAATATACTTTCATTGCATATTCACAAATCAGCCAAAGTTTTGTGGTTGTCGTCAACAGGCCACTTTTGACATTGAAAAGACATTGAAATTTGCATTAAAATGATTAAACATATTTACATTACAATACATACAGTATTAAACTTGGTTATTTGTTATAATAAACCACAACGATTTTGTTGTTAATAAAATTCGTTCTTTCTCGTCCTATTTATTTCCGACTTGCCTCCGGTCAAGCAAAGTAACTTAAATAAATTTTAATAAAATAGTCTGAATATTTTTATTTATCATTTGCTGCAAACAAGCTCCTAACGATTTGCATTATAAAACAGCAAGAATGTCAGTTATCATCGATCTTAATTTCCGTTTTCATCCTATACGTACACCTTAATAAATAAAAACGAATTAATTTCAGTAATCTGATCGCTAATAAACGTATTCATTCGAACTGGCAATATCCATACTTATTATATTCGCAAGATACACAGCCGGATTAATGCGCGTCTTAAAAGAAAAGTACGGAATTCCAAGCAATATCGCGAGTCGTGAACAAGATGTAAGTTCATTTAAATACGGTTCTGGTAAAAATTGCGCCCCATTAAAGACTCAAAAGGCGCGTTACGCTGCATTAACTGTGATATATCACGACGCGAGAACATTTTATTCAATTAATTTTGATGAATTGCCGCAAATAAAGCCGTGGTGGTGTAAGAAGTACAAAGCCCGAGGCGTTCACTTGTTTTATTATTACATAAAATTTGTAGCTTAGAAAATTTGCGTCTGTCCTATTAAATCACAACAAACTTTTCAATTTAATTTTGTTCAGGCAATTGATTAAAATAATATAATTTGTTAAAACCAAAAGGAATTGTCAAAAATTGTATATTTCAAGTCACTTATTTTCTCAGAATATCATTACATGGTTCTGTTTTTCTAATACAAAAACAAAAAAGAACGAATCAAAACCGAAGTGACCAACCGAGTAAAAGCTGATGTCAACGGGAGCCAACAGAGATAAATAAATGTCAAGTGTGAAAGCAATTAGTACCTGCGCCAAAACAACAAGCAGGCGAAAGGGTTATTTCGCAGGAAACAAGAGAGCATAATAAAACAAAATAGATAGAACACGTGGGAAGTCATTAGCGCTACAAAATACACGTCTGCGCTACGACGGAGATTGCAATAAAAAGTTAAAACACGCGCATCTTGAAATGCACCTCGGCCACGGCATGGGGATCTTGAAACGTACCTCAACCACAGCAAAAGCTCTGTACTAACGGCGTTATCTGTTACTAATTTCAGAGAAGTGAAGTGATGTCTGTTAGGTGACCAATTAACGGCAATGTTGCCTTTTGAATTGTAACCACTACGTGTACAAAAAAATTGGATTAATGGCATAGGCCCCTTTAATGTCAGTTCAAGGTCCGCCCCTGACGATGCACAGAATTTTTGATCGTTTTTTTTAATCGTTTATTGTCGATCCTTTATCTCCGTCTTAACTTGCTTTTCGTTTTCATTATCTTCAATAAATATCGGAGCTAATTTCTGGTGTTACGAGCAAAACGTCAAAAGCTGTACTGATGTTCTTCTGTTTTTTTTTTCTTTCAAAATCTTGTGTCTTTACTTTTATTGTTAATTTTCTTAAAATTTCCCCCTTTTCTTAATCTGTTCTCCTTTGCATTCTTCACTCGCAAAAGGTATCAGAATTACCTCGCTTTCTGGTGGTTTTAATTAGGTTTTGATTTTTCATGTTTCTTAGGATTTGATCAAGTGGCAATTTTTTTCTTTTCTTTTCGTTTCTCATTGGTTGCTTTCACTCTAAACCCAAGCACCAGAGTAGTGATGGTGTAGGTTTCGCTGTGTTTTTTAAAATCTTTTCTCATTTTTCTTTTAGACTGATAATTAGCATTGTTGTCTTTTTGTACAGAATGTTTCTGTTCTCGAGTCCTCTTATGTTTCTGTTTCTAAAGCTGCTTTTCCTACTTTGGAGATTTGGAGAATTGGCTATTTGTCGATTGCTGTCATTGGCTTTCGCCGTTCACTTGGCGAAACTTATTGGTTATCATTAGTCACGTGATCGATGATAACCAATAGCAGCAATCCCCAAATATCCAATCTTCCAAGCAGGAAAAGCAGCTTTAAGTGCTTGTCTTCATTTTTATTGGTCATTCTCAACAATTTTTATATTTCTCGTTGTTAACGTTTCTTCACTGTTCATTATTCTTTCTCAAGCGTATCCTTACTTTTTGAAATCTTATTTTTCTTTCTTCTCTGTTAATTAAAATTCCAGTTATTGCCTTGAATTTTCGTATTTCTTAAACCTCTGTTTCACTTTAATGTAGTTAAAGAGTATTGTTAGTTTTTTTTTTTGATTTTCCAATTCTTACAATTTATTCTTTAAAAAAATTTCATTATTATTTCATTTGTTGTTTGATCTTCTTTTCATCATTCATCTTCTACACCTTTTTTCCTATTCATTCTTCTTCAATTTTTTTCTTTCATTTCGTTGTTTACTCTCAGCCTCAGCACATCAAAACTTTCGCGTTAATTTTTCAAGTAGGCAGTAACTTCAGCTGTTTTTTTCTGCCTCTTGATTTCTCATTTTTCTTGTAATCTGATAATTATTGATATATTTCTTGGAAATTTCGTTTCATTTGCACGTGGTTTTGATTTCTGACTCTCAAATACCACTGAATTTCACTCAGTTTATTAAGGTTGGCAAGTATCACGTTCTCAATTAAATTTATAATTAGGTCAGGCCGTCTGTCTGACGCGTATTGGGTTGTCAGAATTTGACAGTTCTAAATCTAACCTCAAATTGTTCTGTTTTCTTTGTGGTTTACTTACTTTTGCCTAGGGTCCCTAGATTTGATTGAGACTTGACACGTCGGAGAGGGTTCGGAAGAACAACGTCGTTTCGTTAGTAACGTCAGATTTTATAATTGGCTGACCTACCTTGATATGATTTTCCATTGGTTAAAAAGAATAAAACATGCTGTTTCGTAAACGATATGGAAAAATGGCGGATGTGACGTTGCGCTTCCGAACCCTCTCCGACATGTTAAACGTCAATCAAATCTAGGGATCCTAATTATGCCAACTGCGTAATGCAAACCACGGCCTTCTTCAATTAATTATAAATTTAATTGACACGTACCATGGTATAGTTTTCTTTTTTTTTGTTTAGAAACATTCTATTGGCTGCTTGGAATATTTTTACAGACAGGTTTCGTGAAATTTAGTATTCAGTCTTCAATTCTTCTTTCATTTACAACCAAACTCATACTTTGTATCGAATTTTATTGTAATTACTGTGGGCCTTCTTCAATTAATTATAAATTTAATTGACACGTACCATGGTATAGTTTTCTTTTTTTGAGACTTCTTTTTTTTTGTTTAGAAACATTCTATTGGCCGCTTGGAATACTTTTACAGAAAGAAAGAAATTCAGTCTTCAATTCTTCTTTCATTTACAACCAAACACATACTTTGTATCGCATTTTATTGTAGTTATTGTAGATTCTGATGTACACAAGGTGGAAAACTGATTTGTGTTACGTAACATTTGTTGCAATGTCAAGACAGAGAAGGAAATATACTAGGGTAAACGTGGTAGACGAACAAAGTGAAGGAATATCATGTGCTCCTTACGAATCATCTTTTGTATTATGCAGTATTGGCCAGTTCGTTTTTAAACATAGGCGCTTCTTTGATTCGTATCGTAAGCGTTCGTGCTTGGTCGGCGCACCTGGCGGTGTCCGCCATTCATACTTGGGCGTTACTTATAGTCATATTTCTTCTTTTTTTTTTATAGCGCATTTCCTGTCGCAGCATGTTTCAGATTGTTCAGTTAAACCTTTGCCAATCCTGTAGGTACACTTCACATATTTTAACTTTTTCTAACAGTTTTTTTTTTTCATAAAATCTTCAAAACTTATTCCTTCTGTTGTCGATAACTTTATGTATCTACTTTTTTATTATTCTAAGGAGGTACATGATAACATTAGGGAAAAGAAAAAAAAACGATTTAATACTCCCGGAACAGGAAGAATAAATCGGTTGTTTAATTGCAGGTGTGTTGTTGTGCTTACTAAAAGCAAACAAAACAATTACATTGCAATGAATAACATCATAAATTATAATTATAAAGAATACTTGAAATGCTTAGTAGAACTGCAGTGTAAAGGCCTTAACACACGGACGTGCATGATCGTCAGAAAAGAGAAGTTCGATAAACGTGCATGGGTGATTGTGATTGCAAATAACAAAAGAAAAGCAATTTATGTATCTCATAGAGTTTGTACGTTGTACGTACAGTTGTCCCCGCCTAAAATGTCGAGTACTTGACTATACGTCTGATGATTTCAATTAAATGGTTCTTTATTATTCCAGTCCGCACATCGTTATTTATAAGACCATTAATAAATAGGTTTGTCTTTGCCTGGAGTTATATGTACATGTCGGTTCTAGATATGCGCATGATTAATGTGGCATGTCACTCCATAAAATAATTAAAACCTAATCGGAAACTTATGACAGCAGTACAATATCGTTGGCAGTGCTTATTTTTACCCTGTTTGACCCGTTGTTAACGGAATGACATATTCTCTTTTAAAGATAAAAGCACACTGAACAAACTAAAATGTTCCGTGTGGCTGCATTTCTGTGATTATTAAATGAATGTAATAGCTCGAGTTCTAAGAATATACTTGTGGAAAGTAACAGATTAATAAAGTTGATATGTGGTGTCACTTGAGTCTAGAAAGTACTTTTAGTTTTATGTATGTATGCATGTGTGTGTGTGTGTGTGTATATTAGGTATGGTATGCATTCCATGCTGTGTCTATGTATAATTAGAACTACATAAGTAAAGTAGTAACTTAAAGTATCACCTGAAATTTACAGAAAAGTATGAAAAAAAAGCATTCAATAAGAAACAGCGTTAATTTCTTTTTTTTTTTTTTTTAATGAAAACTAAACTACCGAAAATAATTTGCATATATTATAGATAGACGAATTAAAAATATTTTAACCGTTATGATACTTAGCGAAAGGTCAACAAAATAATAAAACTCTGAATAAGAAATCGAGGTAGGTAATTTACCTCACCTACTTTTTTTCTGCTCGGCTATCTTATTAAATATCCTGGATATTTCTCAGCTCTGGCTGCTGCAAACAATAAAGTGCCCCGATTACATTAAGTGCGTTCATTACAGCGATTTACATGATATATATTATTTTGATTATTTGATTTATCTGTTCTGCGAACGACTATTATTTCATTGAGTTAATGTAATTCGATTTATTTAAAGCCAGCCTTTACAACAGCTAAGTAAGTAAGTGCATATAGGTGTGTGTGGCTAGGTAGTTGACCGTGATATGAGTTATGAAATCCGTTGTATAGTCGTGTCGATTATTTACAAACAATGTGTCAGTCAAATAAATTATTATTATTAGCGTAAAGTTTCCGCTGTACAGGGCGTGCCATAAACAGGAAATTCCTTACGAACTTTACAATCAGCTGAAACATACTTCAATGACAGTTTTTTTCTTGTTGTCATTGCTTTGATTGTGGAGAAATTTTGGTCAAGATTTGTTAATTTATTAATAAATTAAATAAATTAAAATTTTACAAAGTGTCTTCCACCAATGGACAGAAGCGCGGAATTTTCTTGTAAATCTTCTTCTGGTTTCCGAATAAACCGCGTTACAATTATTTTTCAAAGCTTCGGAACAAACGGAGTTTCACGTGAGAACTGCACCGTTAGCTTTCATATGCTCAACAGAAAATCAAACATAAAGACTTATGACCGGTTGCACCAAACACTTGCACCAAACACTTAAGTCGAGCTTAATTTTAAGTACTGCTTATAATGTGACATTTGAGGTTACACAACATTCAGTAAAACACATTCTAAGCGATGCTTAAAGTTAAGCTGACCTTAAGTGTTTGGTGCAATTGGCCATTAATATCGTATTTCATCAAATGCGCGAAACTTAAGGGAAACATATTATCTCCTCGTGGAAAGAAAGTGGCGTTGCAGTTCTCATTGAAGCTTATCATCTACTTCAGATATTACATGAAATTAAAATAAATAATAATCTTCCTTTGTAAGTCCTTTGTTGCTCTTGTTGATGCTGACCTTGCTGCTGCTACTGCTGTTTTCTGTAAGTTTTTGACCAAGACCAATGTACGCGGATCATGATTTTGAAGTACTTGGCTTCGTTGATGTTGAACCTTTAGGGATTTCTGATCACTTGGAAGGAAGAAAACCTGGAAAGTCTTTTGAGTGATTCGGCACTTTGCAAACAGAAAAGAACGACAGAGACAGTGATGGAACTTGGAATTGGGAGAAAAATAAGAGGCAAGTCAAAAATTGAATGCAATGAATCGACAGAGAAAAATTCTAAAACGGAAGAAATAGGCGACTCAGATGAAAAAATGATGACCTCACTGATTTTCTTCATTTTTAAGTGACTCCAATATCAAACACCAAAAGACGAATCAAGGACTAGACGTTCTTATGGAACACGGAAGACTAGGGATTTTTGATCAGTTGGAAGAAAACCTGGAAGATATTTTGGATGATTCGGCATCTTGCAAACATAAAAGACTAATAAAGACAGTGACAGATCTTAGAACTGGCAGAAAAGTAAAAGGCAAGTCAAAAATGGAATGGAATGAATCGATAGAGAAAAATTCTCAAACGCAAGGGCTAGACAACTCAGATGAAAAAAAAATTATGACCTCACCGATTTTCTTCATTTTTAAGTGATTCCAACATCAAACACCAAAAGACGAGAAACAAGGACCAGAAGTTATATTGTGGAAGACGGAAGACTTCTTTTTAAATTAAATCTAAAAGACTAAAAACAATCGATCGGTTGAAGGAAAACGATAGAGAAATAAAAGGCAGGCCGAGATTGAAAGGGATTAAATATTAGGGAAAAGATTAGAACGAAATACGTTGACAGCTCGAATCAGGGAACTGGTTTTTAAATTAAATGTAAAAGAACAAACGTAAATCAGGGACATTTGAAGACCCTTCCGACACCATTGATACAATGAAAAATGGGGACTTTTGAGTAGACTGCGAAATAAGAAATTAATAAACAGAATGTGGGAGGTTGAAGTAATCCTATCAAGAGTTTATGAGGGCTATTTCAACATCTATGGGAACAAGATAACTTACGGCCCTTCTTCAACATTATGTTGGATAAAATCAAATGATTTTCAAAGAAAGGAGATTGGTAAAGAGAGTGAGGGAAATTAGAACAGATAGAAAAAATAAAAGGCAGGCCAAGAGGGAAAATTCCAGGAAATTTTGAAGACTCTTCCAACGCCAGTGAGGAGCAAATACCTTACGGTCATTGTTTTTTATGAATACAATCAAATGAAGAAATGGAAAAATGGACTTTTGAGTATACTGCGAGAGAGAAAATCGGTGAAGCGAATGAAGAAGGTTCTAAAATGAAATTTCCTTAACGTGGGCAATTGAAGTGACCCAGCGGAACATAATTGATAAGACTTAACCTACACGTCCAAACAAGAGGATATTTAGTAATAAAATATCTTCTCCACGACTTCTCCAATGGAACCACGTAAACCTTTTCTGGCGGTCTTCTTCGTTACAAAAAAAATTCTTCAGAGTGGTTATGAACCACGTAAACCTTTTCTGACGGTCTTCTTCGTTACAGAAAAAATTCTTCAGAGTGGTTATTACTATTCTTTCTGCTACTGATGTTTGAGTAATATTGAATAATATTGAATGATCAGCAGAGGAAGAATTTAATTATCCGGTTCCAGCGCAGATGTATCAAACTAGCAAACTATCTGCCAAACAGTTTTGCCATATGGAAGAAAAAGAAAAGAAAAACTTGAAAGTGAAGTATCGGTGAAGAAGATGAGGAAGAGATTTCAAACGATTTCAAAAAAGTAGAAGGAATAGGAAGAAAGAAGAGAATAGAGGAAAAACAACTACAATGTCTTAGACATCTTTTAAGGATGTCTGCATAAAGACCTGTAAGACTAATATGGGACACTAAAACGGATGGTAAAAGGCCTAGAAGATCACGATATACTGGATGACATCATAAAAGCAAAAGTGCTAACAATGAAACACGAGACAGGAGGAGGATAGAGCTAACACTAACAAAAGAACAGAAATAAAGAATGTAGAAAGAAACCTTATTCCTCAATGGGTAAAGGAGGAACCAACTATAAATTATCAAAATTTTCAATTGGCATTAAGAATTCAAATGGTAAGTTTTAATATGATTTTAAAAGTAGTTTGTTAAGCGAAGAAGTAAACAAGTTTTATCTTTTTAGGTGCGTTTGAAGTTAATAATATTTGTGGGGTTCGTTATGCGTAGTTGTTTTCATTCATAACAAACCGAATGAATGGCTTGGCATGTACAGTAAATGTTTGCACAGTTGCAGCAAGTCGGTAAACCGATTCCGTTTTAAACATAACATGCATAAAACCAGATTGTTTTACTTGTTAACCTACGCAAATACTCGTTTGTGCAGCAGGACTTTTAAAATTCTCTCACGACACATTATTCGAATTAGTTTTACAATGTTGCTTTTCTACGAACGCGTTTCGTTCGTTCCTGGGGCGAATTTATTTTATTATTTTTTTATTTTTTGAGTTGCATTCGTATAGGTTTTAACAATATGCAAAATGCGTCCGTTTTCTTGCATTTTAGCGTACGGCATATTTCTCGCAAGACGTGCTACTGAACATGCTCGAGTGGCTTCTACTGGTTGCAGGACATTCCAGACCGACACTGCCACATACTTCTAGGCGAGTCCATTGTCCTTGTACATTTTTTTAACCTTCACATTTTCAATACCAATTATAGTACGAGTATACGTTGCAGGACGAAACGAAGATTGTATCTATGTGCAATATACACTGGAGCAGACTGTTGAGCTATTTCTAGTACGTACTTGATCTGCAATGTCATCGCAGAAATAACAATTTTATATTCAATTTAAATTAATAAAAAAGAGGATAAAGCCAGATTGCTGCTGCAAGTCAAAAAGAAAACAAGGTTTATAATCAGATATTACAAAAAAGTAAGTTTACCCCTTGGATTTTTACGTTGTAAAACTAACAGGACGCCAGTGCGTGATAAATTAAATTATACTTATTTAAAGTAAGTTTTTGTGCGATGGTTTATGGCCGATGATGTATGCAAGAAACTATCTGCGAGTTACACCACGATGCTAAAGCAGAGCGTGAGACCTTTTGTGTTATAAAAATCAAATTAGTTTTGCGACGGAGACGATGACAAAAACTTATTTTTATCGCAATAAAAGCAGACGCGAAAGGCACGGCATGAAACATTCCCACATAATTTCCTAATATTCAAGGGTAAATACGTTTTAATTTCGGCTGTGAAATCACAACACTTCTCTCCAGAAGTTCAACTTTTTATTGTAGTAATAGGTGTTTAAAGTGGCAATAAAATAATCTTACATGTGTTTTAATTCCCTTTCGTGCGTGTCTCATACTCATTATGCAATCTTCAACTAAAACCTTCAGTTTTTCTTTTCAAGTTATGATCCTGACTGACTGACAACCGTACTTATTTTATCGTTTGCTAACTGACTTAAAGAAGACGGTTAAGTGTTTAGAAACTCTTTGACCTAAAAGATAAAGCGGCTGCTATTATAAATGCATTTCGCACTAAACATGTACTTAACTTTTAAGATTTTATTTTCTCAATGCAAATGCTGACGTAAAAAATTGTTCTTTCGTAAAATATTGTATCTAAAACGTGGTTCGTCAGAAAGTTGTTTTTTTTTTCAACTTGAATTCTCCTTTTGAAATGTGTAAGAGTTTATTGAACATTAATTCAACGTCAGGTAGTTGTTGGTCTTACATTAAACTGCGTTCCTCGTTGAAAGATATATCGACAGTTAAGAATCCCACACAGAAATATGGGAGTAGCACTGTACGAATAAATTCGCCCTGCCTGTGTATGCGGAAGTTAACAAACAGTATGGCTGCAATCGGCTTTCTTTGGACGTGGGCAAACAAGCTGCAGAAAACTCACAGAAAATTTCATGAACCCAGTCACTTCCTCATATTCAAAAGAAAAAGAAAAAGAAATCCTCACACTGGAAATTTATTTAATTAAAATTAAAAATTAAAATTTTGGATGTAATTCACAGTCTAGGGGTGAAGATTGCATTCCGACTTTCCACTTTTTGGCTTTGCAATTCAATTTCGGGTGAAATTTAGCTCCCAGGAGATGATTTCGACGTAGAGTTTTGATTTTGAAAGGCCAAGAGTTGATGGACCAAAATCAATTCTGAGGCCAATAAAATGGAGAGAGACCAGAGATTTCTTCTGTCTTTATCTTCTAAGAACTGGATTTGTTTCAGCATTAAGAAAAAAACACGAACATGAAAAGCTAAGAGCGTTTTCGGTTCCTTGCCCTAAAACAAAGAGCTCCCAACGAAAATACAAAACACGTAAGGCTAGAAGCGAAGATTTTTTGCATTTCCCTTTCTACTTTCTGACTTTGCATCCTCAATTCGGGTTAAATTCAATTTCCAGGAGGTGACTGATGCAAACGTACAAGTAAAATAATTCTGATTTTAAAAGCCGAAGAGTCTCTCAATCAAAATGAATGTTGAGGCCCGGAAGTGGAAGAAGAATTTTTCTCAAGACCAAACATTTCTTCTCCTTTTACGTGTATTATCTGTCACCTCTCAAGAATTGAATTTGGTTTAGAACAAAGAAAAAAGCTGTGAAATTCTGAATTTAAAAGGCGAGGAGCCACTCAATCAATATGAATCTTGATGCCAAGAAGTGGAGGAAGAATTTTTCGCAAGGTCAAATATCTCTTCGTCTTTTAAGTGTCTCATCTCTGTCACCTCTCAAGAACTGGATTTGGCTTAGAACTAAGAAAAAACTAGTAGCTCCAGAAGAAAGAGCTCATCTTATTTTAACCTCATGTACTAATAGAGGATGCAGATATTTCGAAGGGCTATGAATCAAAATTGAAGGTTAGCGTACGTTTCGATTGTTTGAGTTTCTTTTTTTTGTATTTGGGCTAAGTTTACATCATTTTGCTATCATCCCAATGGTACTGTTGATGACAGGAAACCGTACAATAGCCATAGAAATTAAATAAGGTAAGGAAAGTTTTGGGAAAACGAAACGGATTAATTAAAGCAGAAGTAGAATAAGAAAGGACGCCGATGGTAAACGAAGGATCTAATGGAAGATTTGGACTGGAATCCATTCTGATTTTTCAGCCAGCAGACAGGAGAGTATCCAATTGGAATTTCTTGTAATATTCTTCCTGGCTTCTGAGAACCAATAAAATGAAAAAAAAAAATCTTTTGCTGTCGACCTTTGACTATGCTCAGAAAGCCAATTATAAGGGAAGTTGAATTCTCAAGAAGATTCATGGGGAAAAACTAACTGGTCCGTGTTTGGAATAATACATATACGAGAAAAGAATAATACCAAAATAAACAATGGCAAATGGTTTAGAATGACCATGAGGCTATACTTGACGGATTAATAGAACACCCAGAAAATGAAGTAGAGATAAAAAAAGTATTGGTTATTTTTAAGACAGGAGAATGAAACGATCGTGGCTTATTGGATAAGTTCTGGGCAAGGAATTTCTTTTACTGCGAACAAGGAATCTGAAGGAATGAACAAATTAAAGAGAAGGCAGGAATAAAGGATAAAACTAGGAGAAAGAATCAACATACGAAATACATGGAAAACCAAAAGAAAGAAGGTGTTTAAGAAATAATAAAGAGAAGAAAAAAAAATGGAGAAAATTAAACTAAAGCTAAACCTATACAGCCATATTTAAGAGGAAATTGTTTGCAAAATGTTTTGATTTAGCGCAAAGTGATTTACAACAGAAACCTGACTTACACCCAGCTTATTGTGAGACGTCTTTCGATGGCCAATACTGATTTGCATACTTAAGTAATTTTACCGTTGAGTATGTCGTTGTAATTACTTTTGTTTGTTTTGCTGCACTTACCAAGCAGGTGACCAACACCTGCATTTACGGTTACTTAATTGTTTAGCACTACAATAGTGACATAATTACAACTTGTCAGTCACTGCGCAGAGCTAAAAAACAAGGTTCCTCCTTTATTTATTTTGTATTGTTAAACAAGTGAATTGCTTAATATTTTTTTATTATTATTAATGTTAAAAAGAGATTGCCTGAAGTTGCACGTAATATTTTAAAAATAGTTTTCTGTTAGGTATAAGAGCCAGACTATAATGATTTGCGTACATAAATCTAAGTCGACAAAATTAAATAGACCCTTTAAACTTCTAGCAATTACATAATTACACTCGCATTTATATAAGTGACTTGCATAATTAACATGTGTCTAATTATTTATTTAAACTGGCTCTGGAATATTTTTTGGGCTGCTTGCAAAACATTAATTCATTCGAGCTATAAATAGTTAAACTTATTTTGGCCTGCGGGCCGTAAATTATTTCGGCAAATAAATCTAACCGCGAGATAAAATCCACGGATGTTTTAAACATTTCTTCTTCATTAGGTTATCAGAATTATTGAGTTTTTTTTTTTTTAGTTGAACTAATTAAGTTTGGTTCCTAAAATAATTCCACAATAAATAATTCGCAGTAATTAAATTTTATTAACTGATTACTTGAATATTTAGTTTATGCGTTCTTTGTCTACCACGCAATAAAATAATTTGCGTTAGCCAACATTTAATATGCAAAATACTTTTAAACTATGTCATGCCTTTGCAGAAAGTCAACCATTGAATACCAGGTCATACAATTACCTTCCTGAAATTTCGATGATCTGATAAAAAGCTTCTGAAAGAGCCGCGGTGTATCTTTCACGAAATTAATTATGAACAATTTTTATAGTCGACTAGATGCGTTCACAGAGCCCGATCGGTTTTATATAAAAAAAAAGTGTAACGGTAATGCAAAATAATTATATCACTGTGAATGGCAGGATTTCTAACCCATTGGGCCATGTCCGCCTTTCCATCCACCAGCCAAATAGTTCAACGACTTCGACAATTTTGGGGCATCATTTAATACTGTTAGAAGACATCCCTTCACCATGTATAGCAAGGAAGAGAAAAAGAATAAAATTTTTAATTATTAAAATTGGAAATTGCTATCGAAAATAAACTGACAACTTTTGGCGGCCTCTTTTGGATAGACCACCATTCACCATAAGATGACTTGAAATTTATTAATAATTTTTTTCTTTAACTACAGTTTTTTTCTTCCACATCTGGAAGGGTCGTCGCTTACATAGCGCTCGTTTCCGTCCCACCCAATAATTCCATGCTTCGCGCAGGAGGGGCGGGAGTAAACAGTACATTCGGCGTAAAAAGCGTCCAACACTAAGTGGCCTGAATTCCTTGCCCTGGTAATGATCTTCAATTTATTTCTTGTAATCATTAGTTTTGATGCCTCTTGGTATATGTTTTAATTATACTTTGGTTGCTTGACTTCAGCTAATTCCGCTCCTTTTCCCTAAATCTGGTTTTTGCTTCTTACATTTGTAAAATCGAAATCTTCGAAGTAAGCTTTCGTTCTTTCGTCTGTCTCTAGAGGTTGCCAAAAAGCCGTTTATTTTGATTGTAACGTATCGGTTTTATTTTCCTGCATATCTTGTTAATGGTCATGTCAGTGTGAGGACATTTTAAGGTATAAGGCAAACAGACAAGTGGAAAGAGCAAGCGCTTCAGTCGGACTCATTAATAGTACGTAAGGGGTCCACTGTACCGCATAGAATCCTAAAAAAAAATACGTAATTCAAATTCCTCTTCTTTTTCTTGCTTTGCGCAGCAACCTGCACGTTCATTATTGTCTTATGGCATCACCATTCCAGACGATTTATTTTGTTTGACAAATCTAAGTAGTTACAATCCGGACAACACAATCATCCAATCATCCATGGTCTTTTTGGGATTCGAACCCATGCCGACAAGTGGCACGACTAGGCTAACCGCTGAGCCACTCACCTGCCCATAATTGAAATTCGATGTCCAATGTTTTGAGTTTAATAATCAGTACAATATTGCCAACCGTACGTACACAATCAATTTTTTTTTGTATTACTCATTTTCAAAATCGCATGCATAAATAAATAATTACTCTAAAATCTCAGTCGATATGAAAACAAAAAAGAAAATCTCAAACAAATGACGATCGTGACGTTTTTGAAAGGAAAAATGTAAGCGTGAATTTGAATCCACAAACTAATTTATTTTTATTTATTATTATTATTATTAGTCTTTTTTTGGAATTTCCCTTTTTGTCAATTATGTTTCCCAATTTTTCAAATGACTTTCCCATTTGACGTAGGAATAGGAGTTGACATTTCCGAAATTGGAAAATGATTTCACAAATTGGGAAACACAATTGACAAAAGAGGAAAATAAAAAGGAAAAGAAAAGTGTTGAATCCGGATGTTAGGATTTGAAACGACAAAATACGATTTTCTGTCTGGAAAAATACGAAGCTTGACTGTTGGTGAGTTTTGGAATGTATTGGAAACTGTGGTTGGCAGTAGAGGTGGGCACTTCTCTTGTGATTAAAAAGAAGTCATCTGCTGAAGATGGCAGCGTAGCTGCCGAAATACGTATACAGTTTAAAAAAAAAAAATTGTGGTTAGGAGGTTCAATCCAATTTCATTTCATAGTTGGTGAGTTAGTAGCATTAATTCGGTGAACGCCTGCCTCCTACTCCTCGCACAGGCATGTACATACGTACATGACGTTGCCTTATTTTGTCCGCTGTGTATTCATAACTTTTCGTTTCAATAGTAACTAGAATCTGTTTAAAATCTGCACAAAAATAAAAAAAAAATTGCAAGGTCAAAAAAGAGAAGTGGAATAAATTGTGCTCAAGGTCAAGGTTTATTTATTGCACGGTCCTGCACGACGTTGCCTTATTCTGTCCGCTGTGTAGTGATTAGGTATCAAAAGTGGAGCGTAATCTTGCCCACGCGTGTTAAAGAATATTTTTTTTCTGCTGGACTGGAAAAGATGGACTTACGGTTTTACTCTTTCTCTATTTATTAAGAAGATTTTGAACCCTAAATTTAACAATAATATAAAGAAGAGTTTTTTTTTGACTCGTTCGCTTGCGTTATTAGTGACCTTGAGCAAATACGATTCATTTTAATGAACCAGTCATTTGATTCGCAGAAGTTCTCAAGAGAAAACAAATCAGACTTAAGTAACTCAATTTTAATGCTTTTTCTGTAAATGAAAATTACAGTATTTACCAAATCAAAGATTCGTCAGCCGATTGGATTGGGTGAGGGTTAAACTAAGTAGACAACTTATTTCAAAGCAGTGTGTATGGGGCCTAGTTTCAAAGCAGTGTGTATCCGGCCTAGCTTGTGAAATTAATTCGAAAATTCTATGACACAGACGTTTAGAACTTGAACCATGAAGTTCCTATTTTGTTTTTTTTGAGATTATACGTACACTTTCGGTGTTTCAAAATAATTTTCTATTTAAAACAGACTGACAATAATCACAATCACCTGTTTCGAGTGAATACAGTTTTATAGGTTTTTCTTTAAACAGATAAACGCTGCTAATTAAAAACTGCTTTCTTTTTGATGGTGATAAAATTAATTACTTTTGTATATGCTTATTTAACTAACTTGCATTTAAAATTATTTCATTGCAATTGCATGTATTCTGTTAGTGTTAAATATTTTAAGAGATGGACACAAGCCCGGCTAGCTCAGTCGGTAGAGCATGAGACTCTTAATCTCAGGGTCGTGGGTTCGAGCCCCACGTTGGGCGCACTCGTTTTTATTAATTTCACTAAACGTAATAAATTTTTGCTTCATGATTAATAAAACACAAGTCAGAATTGGCAAATTGAATTTAAGAATTACAACCGATTTTAAAAAAAAATTAATCGAATTAGGAATTACTTTGAAAAATTTTAAAAGCAGAGATTCTTCAGATATTTTTATTACTTATCTAAATATTTATTGTAAACAGAAAAGAGTTTTCTCTTTCACTTGGCAAAGTTTGTTCAAGAATGAAGAATCTTGTACATTTTGATTTTTTATGTACAGCGACGTCCAACGAAAACGATTCCACTCGGCGCGGCGAGAAACTGTATTTGTAAAAAAAAATGCAAAACCAAATAAGTTACTGGGTTTTATTAGCAGAAATTGTTTTGAATTATAGCATCCAACTAAACCTGACAACTTAATAATGAACCTTTTCCAGAGTCATAAATCAGGTCAATCAGTGCCTCGGTTCTAAACTGATTCTATTTGTAAAGACCCTTAAGTGCGCCCGCTGAATACCAAATCGGTGTAAATTGCTGGGATTAAGCGATGTGGGTGGCAGAACGCGTTTTCGTACTTCAATTTTTGTTGCCGCGTCGTGGGCGCGGGCGTTAAAAGCAGATAACTAAATTTAAAGGATTTGTTTGTTATTCGGTAAATGAGTTTAGTTACAAGCGTTTATGTTGGGAATAAATTGAACGCCCATGGAGTAATTGCGGCAGTTAATTTGCAAAATGGATCGTTTATCTACTAAAGGGTCACCCACACTTCTGTTTCTATTTGATGAACAAGTATGTATCATAAATAATATTTATCGAGAGAAGCTTGGTCTTGTTAGCTTCTCTGGTTTTTTTTTTGGAGCAGGAGTTCCCGTCATATGGAAATGAGAGTGGTAGTAGTAATAGTAGTAATCGTTTACTTATTACAAGCGGCATGAAATACACATAAAAATAATATAAACAATTTATACAATATAAACAATTTATACAATATAAACGAGCATCAGTAAAGAGAGAGCAACAATAGAAAAAGGTGATTCTGTGATGTTATCATGTTTTTTTTTTGTAAAATTAATGTAAATAAATATATATATATATATAAATAAAATTAGTAACAAACAGATTTAATATTTTTGATAACTGTCAGAACCTTTTTCGTGAATCCTTTACAGTTTACTGTGTTTTAATTGCATTAAAATAAAAAAAATCACGATTGTAAAATATCTTCTACCGATACTATCCCCAAACAAAAATGTTCACCGAAAACATTTCTTAAATTAATAATTTTTGTACACCTACTAAAACCACAAATTTGTTTTCTGAAATAAAGAAATGGAAAATTATAAATAATAGGTGTGTTCTTATAGTCTTCAGTATAGGCAACCGCACAAACGACTGTGCTCGTTGGGTTGCCTACACTAAGGCTTTTTGTTTACTGAAAAAGTCAAACGTTATTAAGATTAATTGTTTAGAATTCTTAAAGGCAATTTAATAATCTTCCTCATTAATACCTATGAAAATTAAAAAAAAAAATTAGTAATGTTTTGGATATCTAAAATAAATCGATGAGGATTGCAAAATAATTTAAACTTCTTAAAATTTCTTGACAAAAAAAAAAAAATTGAACGCCTATACTGCAGGCAACCATACATACTGCTGAGTTCGTTGGTTTGCCTACATTAAGGCGTCTTGTTGAAAAAAAATACAACGTTTTAATTTAATTTTTAGATGAACTGGCATGTTATAATTTTTAAAGGCTTACTAATAACCTAATAATAAATTAAATCATAGTTTTTGTATAACTATTATTCCTGTTCTGAAATCAGGAAGAAATGGGAAATGGTTTGAGCACATAAAATGAAAAATTTTGAGTAATCGCAACCCGTACATTTATAATCGAATTCGTTCGATCATTTTAACAGTTGGTATGATGTACGATTTCATCTTTAAAATCATATGCCTGGGTGGATTTTGGATTTTCAGTGAAGAGGAAATTTTTCTCGCTTTTGCGTTTGGTTGTGCGCGAAAGAATTGGATTTGCAGATCTAAAACCTCTCAAGGAAAAAGTAATTAATGATTCCAAACATTCCAAATGAAATAGACAGATAAAAGAAGGGAGATACTTAAAAAAAAAAGAAAATGAGCGAACGAGTAATCAGAAATAAAAAAAATACTCCTAAAAAATATTTCTGATGATCGAGAAACACGATCGAAGCGGGAAAAAATAAAATTTCTAAAGAAATTATAATAATTATTTAACTTAAAATGGTAAGCAATTCAAAATAAAAGAAATGAAGAACGTTTTTTATAATCGAAAAAAAAAAACTAAACAATTAATAAGTTAATATAATTTATATCCACAATATTGTTTAAATTAGCGCCATCTATTATAGAAAACAGAAAACAAATTTAAGTTTGCATAGCGGAGCGCGTTCAGAAACCCTATTCTATGTCGAATCTTAAGCCTCCTTCATATGTAAAATTTTATTTAATTTCTTTAAGGGGTTTTTAAAAAAGTAAATTAAATACGATTTTCGAAGTAAAAAGAAATCCTACTTTTCTCAAAAAAAATCGAATTTTTAAACTTGGTGACTTGGCGTGAATCAAATTGCCCTCCCCCGGGAACATTTCAGAAGGGATTGCGAATAAAAACGTGCAAAAAATAACACAAGTGCACAAACCATGCGATTACGATCTCTAGTTAATATTATACGAGGTTCAATCAAAAAAACTTGGTTAAATTAATGTTGGCCAGGTTAAAAATACTTAACACAAGTGTACAAACCATGCAACTCCGTTCTCTAGTTATTATTACAGGAGGTTCGATCAAAAAAAGTTGGTTAAATTAATATTGGTTAGGTAATTTTTGGTGACGTTTTACTAATTAAAAAAAAAGAATTTTCAAACTTGGTAACACTCCGCCGCGTTTGGAAGTTAAAGTACTTTCCAGGAATATTCTAGGAGGGATTGCACAATAAAAACTAGAATAAAAAATAATATCGTGCACAAACCAAACTCTTATTGATGACGTCAAAATAAGCGATTCCGATCTCTACAAATCACTTAATATTTACATAGAGGGCGATGAGTGCTGGCTAATGATGATTCGTAGAAAGATAAAGATTAGGAAATAAGTTGAGCGTGTTTAGATGTCTTAAGAGTCTGCAATATAGGTTTTTAGTTCAAAATTCTCTAAAAACCGATTCTAATAATCCTTTAGTTTCTGTCAGTATAATTTTTGTTTTTTTCTTTTAAGGACTTCCAATTTTTCCACGTTTTTTTGTATTGCCCTTTTCTGTGTATGTATACAGGGTGATTCAGAATAAGTGTCCGACCTGTTAGGATCGTATTCACTAAGGTCATGCAAGTGCGAAATTGCAAGAAATAAATCTATCAGAGGCATTTCAAAAATCAACCTCCTTTGAATTCAATTCAATTTTCAAATTTTCAAAATGAAAATTATGATTCATTTCTTATGTACGCAGACACAAGTTCAATGTTTCATGTTATAAATATTTTCCACAGAAAATATTTTAAAGTTTTGTTTCAAGTGTTTCCTTCTAGCTCGCGAGGATTCATTGCTCTTATGACGCAACACAGTTGGACAAGTGCCCATTAACCAATTTATATCTGAATCTTCAATGCTTTTTATTTCAAAAACAATGGATGCTAGACCTTTTCCGCTTGACACTTTTTGTTTCATTTTTTCATATATTACCTGTGGTTAACGGGTCGGACACTTATTTTCTATTTTGAATCAACCAGTATATTCAAATGACTGGAATTAATTTTGTTCGGGAGAAAGTGGAGGCGACGTAAGTGTTCTTGATTGAACATTCGCGGATGATAACTGCAGCGAAGCCAATTAAACATGCAACGGATTTTTTAACGACCGATATTGTGAAACAAAGATTAAAATGTCGACAGCTTATCATTCAAGCTTTCTTAGAATGATCGAGTTAAACAGGATGCGCATGATAAAAGTTGGAAGTCGTACATTCCCCAGGAAATTGCCAGGAATCGTTACTGCAGATAATTTAAATTACCTATTTTTGCCCCGATGAAAACTAGAGTGATATAAGAATTATTGTATAATAGGGACTGTTTTTTTAAATCTGTCATCAGGTGGGCTGTGAATAGTGCGCGGTCCATACAAACCAGCACTCACAGCACTCTGGAACCAAATTAAAAAAAAGACACCCTACATAATATGTATGTATACGTGAACAACAAGCTAAAAATATGTTGTTTATGAAGCAGAAGCAGGTAACTAAATTTTTTCCGGTGTTGCCATTGTACGTGTAGTTTTATAAGTGACATGTAACTATAGTATACCTTACCTTCGCCTACGATGCAACCGCTAAAATTTACTGAGGAATGCGTACGCCTATTACCTGCTTCACAAGAATCTATATCCACACGTATGGTTCTGCCAGGCCACATAAGTTATGAAGATGTAATGGCGCATTTGAGTTAGTTCTGCACCTGCAGGCACCAGCGCAGTTAAATACATCAATAAATTTGTTGGGGAAATGCTCGTGTGTAAAGGGCTTTTTTCCTCTCAAAAGGTTTAGCACGCTTCTTCGCCTTGTCTCAGCAACCGCGAACAACGCTCATTTCTTCTTTAGAGCCAAGCCAGCGCAGTAAATATTATATTTATAGTTTTCTCGGGTTCTGCAGTTTCTTGTCAGGTCGCCTCTTACGTGACGTGACTCTTACGTGACGCGTTAAATTCCAGAAATTCCTTACCTACTTTGAACTTCGCTGAAGAAGTGACGGATTGTGTTTATTAACTCCAAATCAATAAGAAATTATTTATGTTATATGAGCACAGCGAAAATTAAACAATTACCAGATTGCAAACCTGCAAACCTGCGATCATTTATTCGAAGTCAATGAAGAAATGTGTAAAATTTAATTATTTTCACTTAATTCTTACTTTGATTTATTTCATCGAGGAATTCATTCATTTGTTTCGTATTAAACGGCAGCCATATTGACCTTTTTTTAGGTTATGTTACGGTTTTCAGTTTTCTTTTTCTCAATTTATGCAGAGACTGTAAGGAATATTTTTAATCTGGTGATATGTCTTTAACGAAGCCTAAAAAACGAAACTTTATATCCACTTAACCAATATTGTAACTTTAATATTGATTTTCTTAGGTTATGTTACGGTTTTCTGTCTTTTTTCCTCAATTTATTCCGAAACTGTAAGGATTAGTTAAATCTGCTGGTGATATGTCTTTAACGAAGCCTAAAAAACGAAACTTTTTCCCCATTTAACCAACATTGTAACTTTAATAATAAGCGAAATCCCCGTAGGGAACAATTTATTCTAGACAGTCTGTATAATGACTTTGGCAAAACCTCTTTTTCGCCTTCATCGTCCTTTCAGGATATATTTCCCCAGAATTCCCTAAATGAATCTGGCAAATTTGAAATAGGAGGTTAAAGTTAAAAACACGATTACAAAAAAAAAACAAATAATCAAAATAGCACTTTGCAGCAATCAGAAGCAGTATTGCCAATAACAAGAAAAATTAGAAAAAGAAACTTAAATTAAAAATTATAATTGAATAAAAAAATGATAGTAGCGCTTCGGTTAGATGTTCTATTGTTTTTTTTTAATGTAACGCCATCGCGACTTGTTTATAAATTATTGTTTTTGAAAAGTTTGAAATTCGTTCTCAAACATTTCCGTAACTTTTTGAATTTTTTCTTTCCTTTTTTTTTGTTTTTTTTTTTGAGAAAAAATAGATTTTGACGTTACAAATCATGTTACGCCAAGTGACGAGATGGCGCTTAATAATAATAAGAAAAATGAGAAAAAAAATTGAAATAAAAAATGTGTTTGCAGTTTTGTTTTTGTTTTGTTTAAGTTTGAAATGAACGAATTTCAAACTTAAATTCGTTCATTTCAAACTTAAACAAGCAATGTCGCATTACTTTCTCATTTCCGTCCTTTTTTGATTTTTTCTTGCGATTGTCATTTGTTTCCATCTTTAAATATTTCTGTCACTTTCTGAATTTTTTCGGGCGCCGTTGCCGTTATTGTTTAAAAGAAGGTGTCCTCTTGAATTCATAATTAGTTTTTGTTTCCTTATTTTTTGTCGATATGAAATTATTTCGTTTCCTTTCGTATTTCTTTGTGGTTTTCCGTGGTGAAATTTACGATAGTCATTTGTTTTTCCCTTGTTCGTTCTTAAATTAAATCAATCGAAATTTTTTTGCCCTTCTTCCTCGGCGAATAATTGGCCGTCATTTGTTTCTTTCCGATTTCTTCAGAAATTTTCATTTCGTAAGTAAGTATCGTGATAGAAACTCTCTTTTGTTTGTTGATTGTTGTAAAGTTCGAATTATTATTTTTAGTCTTGAATTTTCCTCGTTATTTTATTTAATTTTTAAATCTATAATTCGATCTAAGTTATTTCTTTTTTCTGTTGTACGATCGTCATTTGTTTTTTTTCTTACTTTTGTCTGGATTCTTTTCATTTGCAGTGAGTTTTTCGATTGTCAATTGTTTTAGGTTTCTAATTTCTTCCAATTTTTCAGAAATCAAATAATTATTCTAATTTCTTTGGAAATTTTAATTTTTTTCGCTTCGATCATGTATCTGGGTCTTAAAAAAATTTTTTTTTAATCGTTTACCCTTTTTCTGGCTTATTCTCGCAAAATGTAGCGATTGCCTTTTGTTTCCAAGTAGTTGAAAAATTCCCTAAATTTCAATCTTTTTTTTGTAGTATTTCCCTTTTCCCTTTTGAAATTAGCCCTAGATTTGAGGACTTTTTCTCTAAATTGGCAACACTGCGTCCTCTTCTCCTTTTTTATCTTCTCCTTTGTTTTTTCCTCTTGTTTCTCTTTTACTTCTTCTCCTCATCCGAGTCTTTTCTTTCGGTATGCCAAAATCATTCTTGTTTACTTCCGTTGTGGATTTTTAGCAAATTTTGCCCAAAATACGATGTCGCTCCCGACGATACAAAAATAAAATACCAGAAAACTGTTAATTCTTGCAAAAGGTTTTGAAGCGTGTGAGATCTTCCTTCACTTTTATTTTCACGTCGCTCTTCGTCCAAAAGCTTTCCCAAATTTGGAAATTGCATTACAACTGTTTTCAGACTTCTTAGGTATAATCGAGTAGATACCTCATAGCAAACAACAAATAAATAGTATGCTGCGCAAATGCGTTTAATTATTTATTCATACATTTAAATCGCATTCGTAAACATCCCCGTTTAACGTACAGGCCGTTATTAACTTAATGTGTAACCTGTCTACGCACCAGAAATGCACATCTCAGCGTGACGTAATTTATGACATTAGCTTTAACGGAATTATCTTCACTTCATGCTTCAAAATTCAATGAATATTTTGCAGAGTAAAAGGCAAAAGCGCAGAAAATACCTTGGGTTATATTGGTCTTGAGATTTGCTTGTTTCTAACTTAGGTACATCGAGTTAGTAATGATCAAAGCTAGTGACATTCCAGACGGGTACGGCCGTCGTACAATACCTAAATGAATTTTGAAAAATCCGTATTGTTAAATTCTAACGGAATATTTTTATTATTTGTTTAAACTGCACAAGTATTTGCTTTTTAAATTTTTTAATTACTGATTGTGCGTAAAATTTATTAAATTCATAAATCTGTTTAATATTTCCCCATCAAATCTGTTTTGAAAGCCAGTTTTTGTCAAGATGTTTTTATGATTGCTAAGAACACGTTCGCTCGACTATAAATCTCCTAAATTTCTTTTGATTAGAGATCGCAGTCTCATTTTTTTTTGTTGTACGTCGCATTGGTATTCATAAAGTCGGCAAACATTCGACTGGAAACGAGTATACAGTCGATTGCAAAAAATCGTATCTTTTTAGGAATGTCTGGAATTTCTCGATCTGTGATAATGATTTGGTATGCTCTTCTTGATGATGGTGATCTATCTGATCGGACATGATGAGTTAATATTTTGTTAAACGGGCAGTTCCGATGAAATAAAATGGAATTACGCCATGAATTAATTTTAAATTAATCTGTTTCCCTTCTTCTTTTTTTAAATTGTTTTCGCCGTCTATCGAAAACAGGCGCTGAAATGTTAAAAGGTTAAACGCCACTAATCTTATAGTCTTCTTTGACCTGAACTATCCGGCAGTCTTTTTGTGATTTCGATATAAACGCGTGAAATAAAATGCCCCCACTAAATAATACTTACAGAATTGTTTATTTTATTAATGGTGATTACACCGAATATATTGCAAAAAATTTCTGGAAAAACTAGCGTTCTTTTTAAGGATTTTGTTGATAAAAATTATTCTTCTATACTCTGGTTCAAGTATAGGTAGGAGCACAAGCACAAGACAATGAGTTTCTTATCGACCGAGAGACGACAGCGTTGCCGTTGCGACCGAGCGCAGCACATCACATGAGGTTTGAGGCATGATTGACTTGGCAACGTCAATAGATAAGGAGCATGATATCAAATTATTTTTTAAATTTCAGGCCCCGTGCACACTTTCGTCAAGAAAACACTTTCAATGTAAATCGCATATTTAAATCTTAACTGCCATTAAAACAGGAGATATTAATTACGTCTATTCAAATGAAACCAGTTTAGTCCATGCAAATGAAATGCAATTTTTTTAAAGTCTTGTTTATACATTAAATTACATCGCGCGTATTCTTTCCGGTGTGAAATTGTGAAATTCCCCCGTGTTTACTTACTCTACATGGCTACTTTTGTGTGTGTGTGAAAGTGATACAAGCCAAGCGACGCGCTGACTAAGGGATAAATAACTTGCTCTTCGACTTTCTTCTCGCTTTCTCAATTATTTAATTTGCAAAACGCCAGGAAAATTGCCCGCTTGTTCGACCACTTATGTGAGGCAGTCCTCGAAGTAGCCATGTCTGTAAGCTGGGTGCCCATCGAGAGCCCGTACGCGGAAGTCGTGGACCGCTGGTTTAATTACAAGAATTCGTTATACACGTTTACCCCCGGGGAATGTGTTATGCCCCTTTATTTCAACGAGTACGCTCAGGGGATACTGGACGCGGAAGTGCGCAGGGATGATGTTTGGGTCGTTAGTTTTCCAAGGGCTGGTAAGTATTTATTATTAATATTAATAACAATAATTGCGTAACTTAAACCTTACGTTTAAAGTCACCGTTAAATCAAATATCGCTCCTTCGAATTTGAAGAAAAGAAAAACCACATCAAAATCATCATTCATTCATGCATCGGTTCATTTAAATTAATATTTTTCTGTTAAACCTGATTTATAATAATTTACTTCGTAATTTAATCAAACTGCTTAGTCAGGATAAAAATAAAATCACTTTATGTTATTTAAAAAATAAAACCATTTTGTTATCCGCAGACAGTTTTTAAGACCAAATTAAATGTCAACGTTTCGCTGCACGATGCCTAGCTCCCTCAAGATAAAAATAAAATCATTTGATTTTTTTATTTTTTTTTAAATAACAAAACGATTTTATTTTTTTATTTTAATTAAAAAAAATAAAATCATTTTATTTTTAACTTGAGGGAGCGTCAAAAAAATGTCCTAAAAGAATGAATTTTGACGACGCAACATTGAGAAAAATTGCCTTTTTTTAAATTAGATTTAGCAAGTACCGAGTTATTTATATTAAATACGGTTGGCAATCATGTGTGAATTTTCTGGAACTTGAATAACGTTTGCTTCCAGAATCAGCAACATTTTTTGCCAACATTGACAATTTAAATATTCCCATTGACTTTATAATACAGAATTTGGACGATAGCTTCACCCAGAGGGGTGCTTTTTTGGCAAGTGAAATCTGGTTTACGAAGGCGATAATTATACAGGGTGTTCCGTAAACTCGGATACACATTCAGCGATGAACACCGAATATAAAAGTTTAAAAACGTCAGCTTTAAGAAAATATTCATTAGAGACCCTCTAGTTCTAGTTAGAGTCAGGCAGAATCAGCCATCTTTTAGCAAAAAGTCCTATCAATGCCAAATTGACAATGTTATCTAACCTTGCTTGCTTATTTTCAAATTGTTTATATTCATGTGTTAGCGTCAAAGTGCATTTACATTCTTAAAAATGCACGCCAATCAATGCGATTAAAATCTCCTAAGCACAAGAAGTTTTTTAATGCTATTCACCATTTAACCTTTAATCTACCAGGCAACTCCAATCCCAAAAGTTCCTTTCCAATTATTCTACACCAAATACTGTCATTGTTGTTGTAGGGCCTTGTATCTCAGAAACAAAGCGTAAAAGCAAATATGTTTATAAAAACTTTCGTGCTAGGTTTTCATCGTTAAGTCTGTATTAGAATTTACGGAACATTTTTACCAGACACCCTGTATGCAATACAAATTTAAAATTTAAAAATAAAATAATTTAGAATATAATAATATAACTATTGTTTCTACTCTCTGTCTTTCATACATCCAAGTCTTCTTCCTTTTTCTTTGAACTCTTTTTGACACTTTTTCTCTTCCAAATTTTTAGGTGTCCTGATAAGCTCTTCTTCCAAATTTTATTCTAACTTTTTTAGTTTTCCCTTTCTATTTCATTTTCTTATTAGCTCCTCCATAGACCGCCTTCAATAATCTTTGCCAAAGGCTACTGTCCCTTTCATTTCCTAGATTTTGGACGCACGCAAATCTTAACTTTTGTTGTTCAATTACTCCTCTTCATTATTTTCTTCTCGTTGCCTTTTCTCCCTTTGGTCTTTGTACCTCCTAGGACTTCTCCCACATTTTCTTTCTATCGTTTACTTGACCTTCCTTCTCTATTTTCTTTACATTGGACATCAGATGCTATTTCGGGCTATTTCTACTAATTTTGTTTTGAGTGTCCTTTACATACTAATTTTTCGTTTTCACTAGTGTTAATGATCTTATACTTTGGACTTTAAAGCATTAAGAATTCGCTGCTCCTTAGTGGAAACTTTGCTAAAGGTTATTGTCTCGATCATTATCTAGATCATCACTTTCCAAAATTTATGTTAATACGCCTCTCTAAAAAAATATATATATAACCTTGGCGCCTCCACCTCTTCCTTCCTATCATAAAATAATACAGAAGCTATGAAAATTTCATTTCTGTTAAATTTTTGCACCTGGCCTCCCAATTGGAAAATCGCCATTCTAGATGTTGCAAGCATGTAGATCTTAATTCTTGCATTTCTCGATACGAATTTTGGTTGGTTGGTTTCATTGGCTGAATTACGTCAAATTTAATATGTTGTTTTGTGTTATTGTTTTTGACGTCTCTGCAAAGTTTGCTTTCCCCATCTGGTCCTTGGTCTTCGTACCTCTTTTTGGTCTCCTAAGTTTTCTTCTTTTAGATTTTTTTTATTATCGTTTACTTAACCTTAACATTTCTTTTTTCTACCAGCTGGATTTCCACATGCTATTTTGGGCGTGTCCCAAACGACCTATCTATTTTTTTTATAAAATATTGTTTGCTTCGATTTCTTGCCAACTATTCTTTTATTCTCTTCTGTTATAGCTACTGTGAATTCATCATCCCTCCTCACTCATAAGCGTTGTGCTACTGAATTTTCTGTTTGAATTTTGAATTCATCAATATTACCGTTTTCTTCGGCAATTCCAGCTTAGGAGGATCGTGTGTTTCGTAGTCCTTTCTTCTATCCTCTTCCAAATTTCGAACTTACATTTTTCTGAATGATTGTTTCGTGTTGAAAGCCATCTACCATAATTATAAATTTAATTGAATTAAAAATTTTCTAATTCGATTTAAGTTTTCTTTTTTTCGTAGGTTCTACCTGGTGCCAGGAAATGGTGTGGCTTATTGGAAATGACTTGGATTTTGAAGGTGCGAGTGCAACAATGCAGCAGTTACGAGCTCCAATGATCGAGTGAGTAACTTTTCTTCCCTTTTAAAATTTCAGTTGTTTCAGTTGTAAATTTATTTCTCGCTATCATTTTTCAAAATGTTTTAATAATAATTTTCGGAACGAAAAAATTCTCACTTTCAAAATGCTTAATAAAATAGGACGACAATTTCTTTATACTGTGCGTAAACATAATTTGGAAACTTTCTCGGCGTTTATAGTTTTGTTGATTAACTTGCATTCCAGAATGTCCGTTTACTTCCGCGATCATGAAGAATTTTGCAACTTGATTCAAGGAAACTCTGTCGATTACGTTCAAAACAAACCGTCGCCGAGGTATATCAAAAGCCACCTACCTTTAGGCTCACTCCCTAAACAGCTGGATAAAGTAAAACCAAAGGTATAACTTTTTCTAACTATTAAGCGACTGATGTTCGATTTTGTCACCTCCTGGTAAATTTGTCTGCCAGGTATTGAAAACCATTGTATCAATAATAGGTTCCAAGGATATTACCTGGTAGATAAATTTATCAAGAAATGAAAAAATCGTTGCGTTGTATAAAAGTTTTGAACCAGGTTTAAATGTAAAGCCTAAGTTAGAATGTGATGCATTTTGTGACGTATAGCATATTGTATATCACCATCTTAGTTAAGATCAAAATTAAACCTAGTTTAGATTTTTTACACAAGGTAACTTTAAGGCCGGTTTTTCAATCACAAACATAAGTTAACTGTAACCTTCAGTTTATTACCATGAAAATAATTGTCTTTGTAGCTTTGTAACTTGTGATTGAGATTCCGATCCTTAAAACAAAAATTCTGAATCGTTCAGAATCTTTTGGAACTGTCGAAATTGGCCAAAATTTCAATCGGCGAATGCTTCTGATAGTTCCAGACTAGTTGCAAACTGCACTACGAAAAACCTAATGCAAATCATTTTAGATTATTTATGTAGCCAGAAATCCCAAAGACCTGAGCGTCTCCTACTATTACCACAACAAGCAAATGCACAACATGAACACGACGTTCGAAGAGATGGCCCCCTTATTCTGCAAAGGCAAGGTACCAATAGGGGGGTTGTGGAACCATTACCTGCCCTTTTGGGAAAAACGAAACGAACCAAATATTTTATTCCTGAAGTACGAAGACATGTTGAGGGAGACGAAAACGACGATACGCAGGATCGCCACGTTCATGGAGAAAGACCTGACCGAAGAGCAAGTGGAAAGGCTATCCAGTTTCTTGAGGTTCGAGAAAATGCGTGAGAACCCCGGCATGAACATGACCACGTTCGTCGACACCTGCAAGAAGATGGGGATCAATTACGACGTGAATTTCATAAGGAAGGGGAAAATCGGCGATTGGAAGAATCACATGACGCCTGATATAGCCAGGATGTTTGACGAATGGATCGAGGAAAATACCCAGGGAACAGGTTTACACTTTGATTACATTTAGGTGAATAAAAATGTACATAGTTCTTGCAATGCAGTGCAGAAAGACAGATAAATAAAAATATACTTAATAAGTTTAATCTATCTGCGAATTATCTAATTTAACCTTTCCACTTGACTCGTCACATTTGTCAAATTAACTCCTCAGCGTCACTTCGTCAGTCTTTTGAGAACGTGATCGTCTCGAATTAATGATATCATGGCTAATTAATTGGCGCGAGTTGAGTTTCTGCGACGAAAGAGGACGCTCTCGTGCTGGGATTTTTGCGAATTCCTTCGTGGACGCGGGGCGCCCGCCGTGGGAACAAACAACTCGGATGCAATATGTTCAATTGCTTCTGTGGAACATGCTCGGGCTGAAGCTGAGAAACAAATAAAAGGCGAAATGGCTCCTGATATCGTGATGATAAAAGATAACGATCTAGCCATTGCTAATACAGTTATGCATTCGAAGGAGAAACTCTCCAGTGCAAACGATATTTAAATAATTCAGTAGCTCCCGCATAGCCGGAATATTTGTGTCGCAGAAGGCATTATGGATCATAAAATAACTTAAATAAAAGCGTAATAATGATACGAACAAGGCAATTTATTATACCTACACGTTGGGCCAATTGCGACGGTTCTCTGTCCGTAAATGAACGACGAAAGGTAACAGAAATATGTACCGTTTAAGGTAAATGGAATTACTTAAAAATTAACAAACAAACAAACAAACATCTGAGTTTGCATACCAAAAAAGGAGAAAGTAACAGAAATATGCACCGTTTAAGGGCAACGAAATTACTTTAAAACGAACCAACAAACACCTGAGTTTGCGTACCCAGAAAAAGGAGAAAAACTGACTTACCAAACAATCCGCATGAAACACACAAGCAAAGATGGAAGTCGGATCGATTGGCCCAAAATATAACGTGCAGCATGTAGGCATGAAGTAAACAAAACAAATACTTCAATCAGGATTGCGTTCTTAGAGAAGATTCAGGTTAAACAATACTTCGTAAATTTGGCTTGAATGAAAATAATTTTTTCAATAAGTAACTTCGTATAACCATAAATATGTTTGAATTTTTCTTTTATTACGGCAGCCGTCATTTGTTTCTCTTACTTTCACCAAGAATTTTCATTTTTTTTGCAATTTCCGTGTAGATGTTTTTCATTTTTTTTTGTTTTTGATTGTTTTCGATGTTCTTTCTTTGTTTCATTTCTACATAAATTTTGTGATTGTCATTTGCTTTCCTTGTTCCTTTTTCTTCTTTTATTGTTAAATTCGTTGACTGATTTCTTTAAAAAACACATTTCAACTTAAAAAAAAAAAATGGCATAACAATTTCGAGAGCCAGAAATATTTTAATTTTTTTCCTTATTACGGCGGTCGTCATTTGTTTCTCTTACTTTCCCCAGGAATTTGATTTTTTTGCAAATTCAATAGCGATGCTTTTCATTTTTTTTTTGTTTTTTTTTTTATTTGCGTTGTTTTTTCTTTGTTTCGTTTTTCCATAAATTTAGTGATTGTCATTCGCTTTTTGCTTTCCTTGTTCCTATTTTTTTTTTTTTTTTTGATAGAGTTGGCATCACTGCAGGGGAGCACCAGCGTCAAAGCGCCCCCTGGAAGGTAACCAACCTTTCGGCTTTAAAAAGGTAATAAAATGTTTCACGTAAACGAACGTTGAAATCCGAAAATAAGTTATCAGCGGTATCGGAAGAATCAGGGCTGGCTTAAGCAGATGGGGCTCAAAAAAAGTCAAACCAGAAATTATTTTGGAAATATCTCAAAGAATTCGTTGAAATGAGACTCTTGACATTCGTTCGATGAATGAAATAAAGAGCACTGGCAGAATTTGATTCGAGTACTTAAAATGAGATCGATTCGGAAATATTGAAAATTTCCTCAAGAAGACGATGGGCAGAGACGGACTCAAGGTCAGTACGGGTCCTGTACTCTTCCGTAGACGAAATAACGTCTTAAATTGAAATGAGCTCTTAACAATATACATATTGTTACGAAAAGCTTTCTGTGCCTTCACCAAGTTACGCAGAAGCTTCCGGAGTTGTAGGGGCGTAGGTAGAGCTTTCGAATAATCGAAATTCTAAAATATACATTTTTATTTAACTTTGTTTAAATTAATCTCTGGGGGGGGTCGTGATTTTCAGTGTTTCAGCGCCAGTCCGGTTTCCCGTTCGTCCTCGACGCAGACGGTACAAGGGGTTGTGTGGGGTGGGTGTACTTAGGCGTTTTTAGAGAGAGCTCGGTGGCCTTGAAGTGCTTCGCTATGGTTTGCCGACGGCTTCTCCGGGGTGTTCGATTAACAGGTTCTCGAATCGTGAATCAAACTAACGATTTTTTTAATGATTGAAGTTCCAAATTCGGCTTGGACTATTTATACGTGTTTGTTTATAAAAATTTGCTTCCTTAAAGGCTCAATTTTCACACACAACAGTGCGTACGTGGCGTCATATTGCTGCTTGGAAAAGTTGTCATGGTTTTAAATGAAGCAATTCTCACTCGGCAGAATTTTATGTTAGAAAATTACATATAAAAGCATGGGAACCAAAATGACGCGACGCGCTGTCGTGTGAGAATTAAGCCTAACTCGGTTGCGAAATAATCCTGAGTTCACGGAATACTTGCGATGCTCGCGTTCCAGTTTCATAACCCGTGCGTCGTTTTTCGCCGAGTTTTGGGTTTTGTAACTGGAAAGTGATTGCGCACTGATTAAGTCTAAAGTTTCCGTAATGATTTCCGTAATTTTTAAATTATGACAGTTTATTTAAAATTACAAATGTGACAAAAAAAATGAGTATCAACAATTGTCTCCTATTAAAAGCAGTCGTGCATTCAGATCCTAAAACTATTACAGACTTCTGTAATCACCGTTTACGTTCGATTTGCGCTAATGTCTTCGAATTTCCTTATAAGTGGTAGGTAGATCCGCGAAGGTATCGCATTCTCCATCGAGGTGCTTTAAACATGTTAATTAACAATTAGAGAGAGGTAAACTGAAGAGAATAAATTAGCCTCATGATTTACTGGCGCGCGCAATTTAAAAAAAAATATATACCTTTACGCGAACGTATCCGCACAAATTGCCAATTGTTGTTAACTATGTCTTCGGGTCAGAATATTCCGAGCAGACTAATACCGACGCCGTCGGCGGTGTTTATTTTATGGCAATTACTTGCAGCATGTGTGCACTTTATACTGAAATCTACGTTGCACGTGGGAAGATATATGGTAATTAATCCCACGACTTCCTTCACGGAAAACGGATAAAGGTTAGGGAACGTTGGAAAAATCCCCGAGCGGTATCCCTTTGTAATTAAATAAATAATCCGCGTCCATATAGACATGACTTTATTACAAATTGTTCGATATTGTGTAGAGCTTATCCGAGCAGGAGATAAAACGAATTGATTGCAATTGTCTTTGGGTTAAATTTACAATCGCATAATCTTTACTTCTCACAACGTGCAATTTATGCCTTTCGATAATTTCTAGTATCTCTAGGCCTGCCAGTGTACGTACATACATACTTATGTATATGTATGTACTTAATTCCATTTTTTTTTTGCATAGCATAACGGATTCTAATTATTCACGTCATCATAAACTAGTGAAGTTTTAATTCACAAACGAGAAATTTTAGAAGAAAAAAAAACAAAGATGAAGTTGGCTAGTTCAAATTGTGACGACCTTAATAAAATGCGCAAAGTTTTCGAAAACGAACTTCAACCCCGAGTTCGCTTTGTCGTGCAATTTCACAGATCCTTTCTGAATAAGATTCCGGAAGGATATCAGAATGTATAAGCGACCTACCGGTGAGAACCAGTCGTCAAACCACGCAAGTGAGTAAACAGTAAACGCTAAACAAATCAAATTTATTGAAGTCCA
The DNA here is from genome assembly GCA_036172665.1 of Prosopocoilus inquinatus. NCBI lineage: Eukaryota > Metazoa > Arthropoda > Insecta > Coleoptera > Lucanidae > Prosopocoilus > Prosopocoilus inquinatus. The sequence continues at coordinate 4,909,052 of CM069871.1, read as the reverse complement.
TCGTCATTTTTCATCAAAATACAAATTAGTCGAAATTCGTAACAATACACATCATTCAGGAAATCCAATGGGTTTGTACAAACATTTACAATCAATATCATCTTCCCAGCGCCCTGCCGTTAATTTTGCAACAGAGTGAAAGTCCTCTCTCAATTAAGCATGTACAATAAACAACATAAAATTTTATATAGCAATGCCACGATTACTGTCATGAATTAGTTATGTTATTGCTTGTACGCATATATCACATTAACATTGTTGTAATCTACAAATGCACTAGCAAGCCTCTCACGTTTTGACATTTGCATTCATGATAAATTCTAACCTGCCAGTTATCGGCTCTTGTGCCGACAGCTTGCGATTATTTACACAAGTATTAGAGATGAGAAAGCTAAAGACGCTATCGATTTTTATGGGAAGCCCCCCTTCCCCGTCGTCTTCATTGTAGATAATTAGTTGACCATCACAATAAATCATTCAATTTCGGAAAAATTAAATTTCTTCTTCTTTTTCCTCTTTTTCTCTATTCAAACGTTTCCCTACGATATTTTTTTACGGATAAAAATGATATAAGTCAGAACGTATTCTTCTGTAATGTAATTCTGCAACTCCTTTATTATCCCATCTTTCTTTTGGTTTGGCGTGGGATATAAATGTCTGGGATTTGTTCCGACAAATTTTCGGCTTCAAGAATATACAAAGGAGAATCAAGTAAAATTACCCATCGAAGGCTAAGTAACCCACCAGTCGATAATGAAGTAAGCCAAATGGCCAACAGAAGAAAATCAAGAGATCCATTTGAATAGTTCGTTTTTTTTTTTGTAAATACAGTCACGGGTCCCTTGGACCAAGGGGGCACGCACCGCTAAGGGGTAGATCAGTGGAGCACTCGCTCAAAGTACCCTTCAAGGCGGCCCAGAATAAAAAAAAAGACATCTTATCTATCTTTTCAAGAAAACACTTTCATCTATTGAAAGGATTTATTTGGCACACTCAATGTAGGGTACCTTCAAACCGAAAGGTCACCATCCTCTGCTTACTTCAACTTACTTTATTTTCAGTAGTGATTTGACTTTGTGATTTTTCTTTTTATCAATCCTTCCATTTCGAAGTTCTAGCTTTACGTACCTACCTCCATTTTTAATTAAATTTTGGCAGTCAACTTCGTCGTATTCATATTGCCTTTCCTTTCCACTTTGATTTTCTTTCTCGATTCACATATCTCCCTTGTCAATTTCATTTTCTACGATTATCCTCATTCTTTAAGCCTATTTAGCGCATATTTTTTTTAATAAAGAGCTTCTTGTATGCCGAGTTTGGTAACTCTAGGTTCAAGTAATTATTTCGGACGGTTGATCTTTTTGCAAACATCTTCAAACCAAAACGCCATCATCTGGTAATCTTCCGTCTTACTCGGTTTTCATTTGGTGGCTTTCTTCGCTTCGGATCTTGTCGCTTTCATACGTGCATTTCTATTTTCTTTTGCCCTTTGCCAATCTTTTTATTATGCGTTTCTTCTATTTGCCTCCTCCCACCTCTACGTTGCCTTCTTTTCTCCCGTTAGTTCCTTCACGTTTTTATTTTTTATTTTATTTGTTCTCTTTCCAATTCTTTTTTTACTTTCAAATTTCACATATGCGTATCCCCATTTACTTTCAAATTTCACATATGCGTATCCCCATTTTTAATAAAATGTTGGCACCCAACGTTGACGGTCGACCAAAACACATTCTTTCAACTTTTTCGTGATTTTATGTTCCATTCCATGAGTCTGACGCTAATAAATTTGTTGGGAAAATCGGAGCACTCTTTTCTCTAAAATAAAAACAAGCCTTTGCAATCGCTTTCCATAACCACGCCAGAATTTTTCTCGCTTCTGCGATTGAATTTGTTATTGGCCAACGCTGAAAGCCCCCTGAAAATTCACTTAACGTCATTCGTACAAGCAAGACCGGCCGAAATAAATAACGTTGACCCACTTTTTCCTTAATTGTTTGTTTGTTTGGCAGGCAAAAGTCGTTGTTGATGTAATAAAATACGTTGAACTAAATTACCAATAATTGTAAGGCAAACGCCTCTCTCGCGGAATTATTTATTGGACTTCTTCTTCGGTGGGTAACTTGAGGAGCGCTCTTTGTTTTGCAGTTCGTTCATTCACAATCCGGAGGAAGAAGTCCACGCAAATTGACACTTGCACATTTAGATTTATTTATATTTGCCTTGCACGAGTGTGTGTGTCTTACCGACGATATTTCAAGTCGCCGCTGCTTGAATGGTGGGTGACTTTCACGATCAGATAAATACGGCTCAAAATTTTTACGTTTTGATATTAAGAACATGAGAAAGGTCAACGTAGCGTACGGGAGCAAGAGAAATGGATGGAGATTTAGATCCCGCATAATTACACCATCTATTTTGTGAACGCTTAGCGGAACAATGTACGATAGTGTACACAAGTGCATGATTTATTCTGTCGTTTTATTGAATCTAAGCGGCTGGGATGTTGTAGATAATTTAAGTACATACAGAGTTTGCAGCCTGCGGAATTAATTACTTACTCATAAATTTACTACTAAACTTTATGCTTCTATGATCATAGTTGTACATATTTATCTGCAACCTGTTACTTAATTTTATGAGATACTTATTTTAATGAGATCGATTTATTAGTTTGAGGTTATGTACAAAAAAGAAATGTTGGAAATGACCACCTGTTACTTCTATACATATTTCTGTATATAGACCTTTTTCTCTTGTCTTCTTTTTCTCTTAGGGTTTTTTGGTAAAACCTGTATATCGAAATTCAAGTAATCTAGGATATACTTTTAAGTATATGAACTTTCCGTCTTAAAATCGGCCATTACAATAAGTACATTACATTAAATAACAACCTGTATAATGTTTTTTTTGCACAATATATGTTTTTTTATAATAATTTAAATAATAGAAAATAGCAATAGCAAATAAAAACAGTACAAGATAAATAATGCCAAGTTAAGTGTCTGAAAATCTGTTTTGACAAACAAAAATATTTTTTATACTTTAATGCTTTTAGTTATTTTTAGGGATCCTTTCGTACCAACGAGCTTATTCAAATTACGCACCCCCCACATTCTTGTGTGTGCGTTTGTGCTAAAATTTATTCGAATACATTTTCTGTTTGTATGACCCAAATTCTTCTTGTCACTGTCCACTTAAAAAAATATATTTCTTGGGTTCTTGATTTCTGGCGACAAAACTCTCCTTATTGGCATCAGATGTAGGATAAATAATTAATGAAGAGTGTGAAGGCACATAATATAGTAACACATAACTTACTCAACCTCTTAATAGTGCAGTATATGCAACCAACTCTACATCAACTCATGACGTTTTCAACATGACGTCGTATAGTCTTTCAACTATTTCTGAAGGCACTGTATAAAGCCTTACTTCATCAGCATTTACTAAAATTTCGCTACTTTTGTTTTCATGTTATTAAAAAATAATAAAATATGAAACTAATAAATATCTATCGATCGATGCAACAGGTAATATTTATTCTGACTAATAATAATAAATGTTTAATTAATCGATTAGATAGATTATAACTGTTATGATTCAGACGAAATACTCGTTTGCGTGTCTGTCGTGTACGTACATTTTGCATAATCGAATGAAATCAGTTTTCTTCGAAAGGCAACGTATACCTAGAACTTTATTATGCTTATAAATAATAAAATAACTGCGTCTTTCAGCAGGAAACTAATTATTCACTCTGATATAACGGCTTTAACTGTAATGCCACGATTAGCCATTTCAATTGCTGACATACAATCGATGGGTGTACGTAAAAGTTTTGCTTGATAGTGCAATTGAAAATAATGACAGAAACGAACGAACGCCCAGGTGGTGTTTTGTATCGCTCGGTATACCGGGTGCGCCAACGCAAGTAGAAGTAAAATATGTATGTAATTCAACACACACCCTTCGCTTTCATAATATTCGCTCAAACCCGGGCCCACTTAGAGTGGCGCACCCGGTATACATTATTGTGCTCAGATTTTGCTTTTGAAGCATCTTTTTAAATGTAATTTATAAAACTGTGTTGAATCGATTTTGAATTGCACTAAAAGTTTTTATTACAGCGCAACTTTGTGCAACGCCCTAGAAACCCAACTTTGACAATCAGATTAAGCTCCGCCCATGAAATGAATTTACCTCATTTGACACGAAGCTCCACCTATAAAGCTAACACAGAACGCCCACTCACATAATACAAAAAGAAAACTCAATCTGCTGCGATTTTTAAGTTTAAATCTTCGATTTTACACTTTTTTTTACTCTTTCCTAATTATTGGTGATTTTTTTCCCACGCACTTGTGAATGTTGTAATCAGGAAAAGTATAACGAATGAGCGGATGATTTAAGTTTGGATAGAATTTAATCGTGTGGGTGGAGTTTACATTGCGGAACTAGCTTTGGCTTCGCCTAATTACGCTCAAAATACCTTCCCAATTTTTTTACTTCGAGGATTCAACGATTTAATCGATGTGGGTGGAGTTGATTCGTGAGTCCATCCCTCCTAACACAAGCAAAAAATTGCATTACTCTTCTAGTTCTGTAACTAATTAAAATGGGACTTAATTTATACAATATTTTTAAATCTAAATGACGTTTCCAATAAACTGGTGAAGTTGTTTTATATTCACTGTGATTCATACTGTATAAGCAAAAATTAATATATTTTGTTACGCACATTTATGTGATAGATAAAAATTAAACAAATTAATCAAACCAAAAAAGAGAGTTTTTAACAACAATAAAATTAATCATGCCAGAAATAAAGAAAATAATCGGACGAGAAACAAAGCAATTAAATCAAAAATAAAGATTTTTTTTAATCCAAAAAAGTACAAAAGCACAGAAAAAACAACGTACCTGAACCGAAAACAAAGTTATCAATTTTTAATTATTAATATCGTTTTACCTTTAACTTTTTTATAATTTTTAATTTTTGACTTCTGTTCTGAATAGAGTTAAGTTGAGTTCGATTGGATTGACCTTTTTTTTTTTATTTAGTTTATTTCTTTTGCATTTAGTTTTTTAATTTTCAATTTTTTTTTGCTTGGGTTGATTTGACGTAAATTGAGTTGGGACTCAATTTTAATTGATTTTCATTAAAAAAAGTTTCATTTTAATTTTTTATTATTTTTCTTGCTTGGCCGTTTTGTAACAGAATTCGATGACATTTTAATTCTAAACATTTTTGTAAAGCGCTTTTCTTGCCATTTTTCGATTTCGTAAATTGAAAATTCAACGGCGCCATCTATAGGTACAAACCCCTTCCAACTAATTTACAAATTTTCAAGTTTCTCCGTCTTTTTTATTTTCATTTAGAGTGAATTCAGTGACGTCAGCTTTGTAATTTTCAATTTTCTCTGTTGTACTATAATTTTAAGTGAAAATTCGCGAGCGTCATCTATGATGACTCGTACAAACTAACATCATAATTTTCAATATTTCAAGGTTTTGTGCTCTTCGATTTAATAATTTAATGTAAGAAAAAAAATCTACGGCGCCATTAGTATGAATTCTTCCAAATTAATTTCGCAATTTTAGAATTTTTCTTTTTTATTTTCATTTCGAGTGAATTCAGTGGCGTCACCTGTACACATTTCTTTTAACTATTTTGTAATTTTCAATTTTTTCTATTATGCGAAAATTCGCTGTCGCCATCTACGATGACTCCCATAAACTAATATTATAATTTTCAAATTTTCAAAGCTTTGTACTCCTCGATTTAATTTAAAGTAAAAAAAAACCGGCGGCGCCATCTATACCGATTCTTCCAAATTAATATCGCATTTTTAGAATTTTCAAGGTTTTCCTCGCATTTCGAATTTTCAAATATTTGTGTCAGTTAAGGACAGATCGAAAGACCAAAGATCAAGAGGAGGTAAAAAAATTAAAGACAAACAATCATCGCCTGATGATATAATTTAAGGCACCGTGTACTTCAACGACAGAAAATGAATTAAATCAAAAAGATCTCACTTGATTTCTTCAGAATTCCTCGTATTCTAACTCAGGGATGACCACCAGCGGGGAAGTGCACCCCCACCGCGCTAGGCGTTACAACTGCGATTGCTGCAATTATTAAATATTTATTTGCCGCGCGCTTCTCTATGAATGAATTCTCCTTTTCCCGAAACAAACAAGAGTGGGGATAGCGCTTTCGGAGCGGCCGAGGGCATCGGTTTTCTAACTTAACTTAAACATAAATATTGGATAAGCCTTCTTCTAAAGCAGGGATGACCACTAGCGGGGAAGGGTACCCCCACCGCGTTAGGTGTTACAACTGCGATCGCTGTGTTTATTAAGTATTTATTTGCCGCGCGCTTCTCTATGAATGAATTCTCCTTTTCCCGAAACAAACAAGAGTGGGAATAGCGCTTTCGAATGATTCTGCTTGCTCTTGAGCTCGTGAAGATCACAACAAATCTTGACATGCCACAATTATGTTGTTTTTGTTTCAATTATCATCAATTTAGATGCCTCTTTTTTATGTCCTTTAAGAATATGTGGAAACTGCATACACAAAGTGCAATTTGGAGTTCTTTTGTTTGTTAATGTAGCCTGCACATCATAATCGCATTTAAAGTACCTACTCCTTCCTCTCAAGGCATTGTCTCACCCATTCAAATTCACGAGGTTAGATATAATTTAGGGTTTTTTCGTGAACACCCAAATTTACCGGTAATTTAGATTCTCCGTTATTGTATACATAACTTTTTAAGGAAGCATTTTTCGTTACATGTTTATAGGAACTTTTGTTACACTTTCGTTCCGTACATCCCGTTGGTAAAGTTTGCCCGAGCAATTCAGATGCACCCTGTATATTCAGATTTAAACAAAATAATATAATTAACAGCAAATTAAAAAAAATAATAATAAAAGACTAGAGAATGTTCCGTTTTACCGCTTAGTTTATATCCTAGCCACAAATTAACTGTCGTACCGCTTTTCGTTGTGCGAGTTATGTTAAACGCTCTATGACCCCTGATTAGTAATATAAACAAGTGACGCATTGTTATTGTCCACTCATTTATCGTTATCTTTACTAAATATACAAACTATAGCATATATATTAGGGTCAGAACTTTAGTTTAGTCATATCTGCAGAACTTGTAACCGTTACTCTGCCCATCTGTAACTTTAATAAATGTTTTAAAAAACATTAACGTGTTTATAAAAAACATAATTGGCGCAGTCAGTAGGATAGTGCGGTCGCGAAAAAAGGTGCATCGTGCAAATTAAAATCGCGATTTGGGACTCCAGTTCCTTCAGTACTACCCAAAAGAACCCTGGACGAAGAAACTTCAAGAGAAATACATCGTGTAAGGCTCTGAAGATACCATTCGTCTTCCAATCCATAGAGGAGATCCACAGCTCTGGGCAACGCAGATATCAACCTTTCACAAAATAGACGACTGGCAATTCCCGGATTTGGTGAGACCAAATTTTGAGTATCCCGTCTAATTTTTTCCATTATTTACCTGATTTCTTGTCTTATATGAACAGCAATTCAGTAAATAACTTAGATTTAGATTCTTTAATCGAAACATTTAATAATAGTATTAATCTATCTAAACCAACTGTAATCCAAGCAAAAATGCCAGAAGTAAATTATCAATTATTAAAATTATATGTAGACACAATTCCATCATACAATGGTGACCAAAATTCATTAGAAATTTTCATAGCGTCCTGCGACTATTTGTTCAATGAAATTAGTAACAACGACCCTCAAATAACTTCATATTTAATTAGAGTAGTAATTGGTAAACTAAAAGATCACGCACAAATCTTAATTGGCACTAGGAACGAATTAAATACTTGGCCTTTAATAAAAAATGCTTTAAGAACTAGTTTCGGTGATCAGAGAAATTTAGATTGTCTCGAACAAGACTTAATCACATTAACACCTTCAAAAAATGAACCACCATTAGAATTCGGCAAACGAATACAAATATTACGTAGTAGATTGTCTGCAAAATTAAACTCAATTAGTACAACGGAAATACCACAAGCCACAAAATTAGTATATTCTAAACAATATGACAATCTAGCATTAAAAACCTTCCTTCGTGGTTTATCGGGTAACTTCCAAAGCATTGTAAGACTAAGAAACCCTATATCACTAGAAAATGCAATGGCCTATGTAATAGAAGAAGAGAACTTTATGTATACTCAAAATCTTCCTAATATATTACATAATAATAAAAGCTCTTCTAACCAAATCAAAACGCAACCTCAAATGTTACCTAAGACGTTCAACTCATTTCCACAATATTCACACGTACCTACATCATTTAATCAATATCCTCAAAGATCTAACATGCAAATTCATCAAACACCTCTTACACAATGGCCACGAAATTTCTATAACCAAAATCCAAGACCCTGGACTTCTAACCAATTCCCTAGTCAACCTATTGACGTGAGACCAAGAGTAGTTCAACAAAAACAATTTACTAACTCTCAAGTTTTTGGTACTCCGAAAAATGTCTTTAAACCAACAGGACAAATCCCAACAAACAAACCGGAACCAATGTCAACCACATCCAGAATCCCAACAATTAGACAACATAATAATTATAATAATTATTTTAAAAACACTATACCAACATCAAGAAATTTTATTTCAGAGGAATTAAATCTCATGGAAAATAATTACTGTAATCACGAGCATACAGAAACGTACCCTGATCCTTCTTTAAACATCCCTGATCATTACGATAACAATATTTGCAATGAGCAAAACTATGAACTTAACAATGTAAATAATGAGACTGACGAAGAGATTAATGACGAATCCCAAATAAACAACTTTCAAAATTTTCGGATGACTCATTCAACAGAAGACGCGACGTAATTTACGAAATCAACAACACGACTTGTGATAATTCACTACCGTATATTAAAATTCAGAATCCACCTATTAAATTACTTATTGATACCGGATGTTATAAATCTATTATCAGACCTTCTATTGCAGAAAAATACTTCCCAAATAAAATCTCTCAAGAAACATCAATAATTAAAACACCCATAGGAGAAAAGAAAATTAAATTTAAAGCTCACATTCCAGCATTTAAAGAATTAGCAACTGACAAAGTAATTACTTTTATTCTTTTTGATTTTCATGATTTCTACGATGGCATATTAGGATTAGAAGACCTCAGAAACCTAGGAATATCAATTAATCTTGCAGAGAAGAATTTAAGTAACAGTAATACAATCATTCCTTTCTACTACAGATTGCCTAAAGAAAACTCTTTTACAATTAGTGTTAACACCCACGAAATTTTAAAAACTAAAATTCCTGTAAATTCATTGTCACGCCTTGAAACAAACGCTATAGAAGATATTGACAAAACTCTCTCTACAATTGGAAACCCTGGTGACGCGATTGAGACTATCAACCTCTATCTCAATAACCCCGAATTAATAACCGTACCAGATAGTCCTTCTCTCCACTCTGTTCTAGGTGACGTTTCTTCCAAAACTCCTAAAGTTAACATAGTTTCTGATATTCAACTGAAACCTCCACAATTGGAACTATCAGACAATGAAACGATACATTCATCTCTAGAAAACCCTGTATTAGAAATTCAAATATCTGAAAAATCTTTGAATCAATTTAAAAATCAGATCATTATTCACGGATCAAACGACATTTTACAGCCTAAAGCAGAAAGAAAAATGTTTTTTAACAAGTCTCGCCTAATAATCTCAATTCCACTAAATGATTTCGAAACGAAATTAATAGATGTTATAAAAACCTACTGTCAACCAAAACAAACGTATGCAGTATACTCAAAAAATCCAAGTATAGCAATCTTGTTTACCAACACAGTACAAAATCTTTTAACAAATTCATCTTTCAAATTCATTAGAACACTAACGTATACTAGTGTCCTAAAAAATACCTTGACACATGTCCACTATCTTATCTCAGAGGCAGAATATAAACTAAACAATCTTATGCCACAGGTAAGAAATAAAAGAGGACTATTGAACATCGTAGGAAAAACGTCTAAATTCTTATTTGGAACATTAGACTCAGACGATGAAGAAAACTTTAATAATGCTTTAGAAATTCTATCACGTAACCAAAATGCATTAGAAAATCAAATGCAATACCAAATGTCCCTGACCAAAAGATTAATAGAAAACTATAATCATTCTATCAGCACTCTTAAGAAAAATCAAGAACTAATAGAACAGAGACTTAATTACTTTCAAGACAATGTACAAAAAATAATTAATGACATTTCTGCATTCATAAGGGCTCAAAATACTCTTGATCAAGTCTTACTAAATTGCCAAAACTTATTAAGATTTCTAGACAATTTGGAAAACGCAGTGGTTTTTGCTAGATTAAATACCTTACATAACTCTGTCATATCATTTGAAGACATGAACAATATGATAGATACATTAGTTAAACTTTACGAAGAAAATAAAATTCTTAAATTCAAAAACATTCATTCTTATTACAATTTAGCTAACTCAAAGGTGACTGTTCATAATGACAAAGTAATCTTCCTTATGCATATTCCTGTCTTCAGTCCTATACAATTTGAATATTACCATATATTTCCTGTTCCTCAAAATAATTTTACCCTTGTACCAAAAAGTCCTTACCTGATACTCAATAACCAAGGCCATCAATATGAAGATGAAGAATGTCCAACGATTGAAAATACCTACATCTGTAATAATAGACCCTTTATAAAAGAGGAAGACTGTGTGACATCCATCATTCAGAATATCAAGACTACTAAATGTCAATTGACTCCCATATCTACGAGTAATACCATTTATGAACAAATCAACAAGAACTACATAATAATTGTACCTGCCAAATTGCCAATAAAATTACAGAAAAAATGTAAAACTACTGGATACAACATAATAGAAAAACCAAGCCTCGTCAAAATCCCTTTCCATTGTCAAGTAATGGACGGAAGCTTCAAAATCATCAATGAAGAAAAAATCATTCAAGGAGAACCCTTCATTCTACCTAAAATGAAAACAGAGGAAATACAAGAACTCCCAAATCTAGAACACCTGCACTTAGAGGACTTGAACCTGGATGACATCTCGAAGTTACAACGACAATCCAGTATGCAGCCAACTTCTAGAACCAGAGAATGGCACCCCCTGAAGATTTCCTTCTTTTTGAGCAACCTAGTTTTAATAATAATATGCTTTGTTTTCGTGTTCATCATACTCAAATATAGAAAGACCCAAAAACAATCAAAAGTAAGAAAAAGCGATAAATCAGAGGAAGCGAGGGATGAAAATAATACTTCACTATTATTTTCCAATTTAAAAAGGGAGGAGTTATGTTAAACGCTCTATGACCCCTGATTAGTAATATAAACAAGTGACGCATTGTTATTGTCCACTCATTTATCGTTATCTTTACTAAATATACAAACTATAGCATATATATTAGGGTCAGAACTTTAGTTTAGTCATATCTGCAGAACTTGTAACCGTTACTCTGCCCATCTGTAACTTTAATAAATGTTTTAAAAAACATTAACGTGTTTATAAAAAACATAATTTGCGTACAGAGAAATTTCTTCTTGAAACTTTCCGCAACTATTAAACTACGATGCGCGTTCGCCGACTTGCGTACATATACGGCGTGATCATTAAGTTAATGACGGTTAATAACACCTTTTCATTATTGAATATGCCGAGCATACGTTAATAATATTGCCGTTTCCTATAGGCCTCGTACCTGAGGACGATGTGGCTTTCTTATTTTGAATTTTTTCGGTTTGGTTAATAACAGACCGCCGATAATGTACTTACTGTCATTACCATATTTGTTAACTTCTGAAGTTGCTTGATTATTTAATTCGTGTTTTCTTTTTTTTTGTTTTCATTCTTCTCTTAACTAAAAATGTGGGTGAATTTGAATTAATTTTGAGTGAATCTGAATTGATTGTCAGTGAATTTACTGTTTCTCGTTTTGACCGATATTTTATTAATGCGTAGCCGGTAGCACTCACGAACACATTAAAGGAATTCAAAAGAAATACATTCCGATTGTCTATTAACTTAAAACAGAAGAGAAAAAAAAAAAACAGGAGAGGAATGTTACACTTCTTATAACATATGCATAATTCACTGGTTACCTATTTTAAGTGAGCCGTAATTGGAAACCAATCTATTATTACGATCATTGAGTTAGTTCTGGCTTTTAATGCGCCGACCTATAATTACGTGGATTTAGCCTGAGAAGCATATCATTAACTTCGTTCCTTCGCATTGCCAATCATACAGTTACCTAGGTAAGTACTTACATATAAAATGTGTATGTGTGTTAAGCGTTGGTGTCGACTTTAGTAGTTACAAATTGGCTCTGAAATCAGCTTAAGGCGAAGTGTCCTTATTAATAAATCAATTCCCTTTCTGTACAGTTATAATTTAATCATTGCAGTTACGCTGGCGTTTCAAATAAATTTCAAACGTCCGAGGTACTAGCTAATTATTTATAAGGTCAAGTCATGCGTTAAAAAATTTACGTGCGCCACTGATCTTCGATTTTGATGCTTAGTTGACTGATTAATATCCGAGGGTGTGCATACTAACATACATCCCCTTATTTCATTTATCCGCTTGTAATTTATGGCTCAGCAAATCTATTAATCATGATTACTGTAAGAGGTTGACAGGATATTATGATTCACCCCCTATTATATTCGAGAGGGTGGCTAGCTTCTTAAAAATAACTATTTGGTTTATATACGTAAAACGCGTTCTTCTTTTTAAATAAAAATTTTGCAGCAGAAAGAGCGTTCTGTTTACTTTGGAATGTCGTGCACTTTACTAAGGATCCAGTTTGAAGGACCAAAAAGAAATACATTGCAGTTTGTGAAGGACCAAATGTTTTTAAATTAAATGACCATAAAAAGAACAGTAAAAATCAAGTACAGCCCATCTCAAGGACAACCCTTCCAACGCAAAAATTAAATACAGAATGTCTTTGTTGACTCTACGTCTTAATCAAATTTGTACACAGTGGAATTAGGTAATTTCAAACACCTGTAAAACTGAAAACGTAGTTATAAAAATGAATTAAAATCAACCACCCCAAACAAAGAAAAATAAACAAAAAATTAAAAAAAATCCATTAAATCAAAAATTTTAAAATGAAACTGAAAGAAAATTAAAAAGCTATTAAAGTTAATCCAAATTTCAAGACAACCTCAATCCTCAAGGTCAACTCAATCCAAGAAATGTCAAATTCAGTCCATCTCAAGATTAATTCAACGCGAGCCAAACAATTAAAACTAAAAATGTAGTTTTAAAAATTAATTAACATAAAAATCAAACATACTCAAAATCAAACCAAGTCATTCAAAGCGAACAAAAAATAAAAGTAAAAAATAATTAGAAATCAACTCAGAACAAAATGTTTTTAGATTAAGCGATCAAAGGATGTGAAAACAGTTAAATTCAACCAATCTCAATGTCAAAATAAACAATCCCAAAAAAAGAAAATTAATACAAAAAAATTAAAAATCAGTTAAATAAAATTAAGCCAGATTTCAAGCGAAATCCGAATTTCAAGGCCCAGTCAACTCAAGCAAGCCCATCTAAAGTCCAACCCAACCAAGTGAACCAATGAAAACACTAAAAAATTAGTTTTAAAAATTAATTCCAATAAAGATCAACTAATCTACATGTCGAACCAGCCACCAAGAAAATAAAATTAAATAAAAAATTAAAAATTAACTGCAAAATACCAAATATCTTCAGATAAAAGCGATCAAAGAGTGTAAAAAAAAACTAGTTAAAGTCAACCAATCTCAACCTACCTCTCCGAATAATTTAATTTAATTTAAAAAATTAAAATGAATTAAAATTAAATCAAATTTCAAGCCAACTTCAATTTTCAAGATTTAGTAGTCATCTGAAGCAACGTCAAGTACAGGTCAACTGAAGGCCAAACCAACACAAACGAAACAATTAAAACACCGAAAAAGTAGTTTTAAACATTAATTCAAATAAAGATCAACCAATCTCAAGGTCAAACTAACCTACACAAAGCAAAAAGAAAATAAGACTTATAAAAATAAAAATATAAAATACCAAATCTATTGAAATTAAGCCCAACCAATCTCAAGGATACAAACCACACAAGAAATTAAGAATTAAAAAAAATGAATAACGAATAATTTAAAAATCAATTAAAACTGAGTCAAACATAGCCTCAAAGTCAACCCAGCCAAAGCAAGAGTGTTAAAAACTTAAAACCAAAACATTTTTAAACTGAAGTCAGTTAAAATTAAACAACCCAACCCAACTGAAGTCGACCAAATCCCGTTCAACCCAAGTAAAAAATTAAAAATTAAAGAAGTGAAGGTGAAGAAATGAAAACTTCAATCCAAAATAAATTTCAGCTCAAACCCAATCGAATGGAGTCATCTCTGAATATTCAAACGAAAAATTATAAAAAAAATTAAAAGATGTTAAAGAGTAAAAATCAATGAGAGTAAAATTAAATAAAAAAATTAATTAAAAAAAACGTACAAGAATTAAACCATTTAAGCTAAGAAACAAACTAATCTCGCCAGAAATAAAGAAATAATTGGATGAGAAACAAAGCAACTAAAAGTAATTTTTTTTTAATTCAAATAAAAACAAACGCTTAGAGAAAAAAGGCAAATTAACAGAAAACGAAGTTTAAATTTTAACGTTTTACTTTTAATTTTTTTTTGTAGTTTTTATTTTTTGATTTCCGTTGAATAGAGTTAGTTAGGTTGTGTTTCGTTGGGTTGACTTTGAAATTTGTTTTAGTCTTAAGTTTGTTTTACTTGCAAAATCCAGGGACTCTACCAAGTATCCGGTTCGAAGGACCAAAGATGAGGAGCTGAGGTGAAAAATAAGCGAGAATCGCCTGATGATTTAATTTAAGATCACGTTGTATAATATGGCTATTTTCCTCGACTCCGCCCTTTTTCGAAATTTATTGAAACTGACTGTGATTAAAACCAACTTTATTGATTCTGCTTACTCTTCAGCTCGTGAAGTTCACAACAAATGTCGGTATTACACAATTATGTTGCTTTCTTTTAAATTACCAGTAATTTAGATGCTCCGTTTTTGTATGTACTTTAAGAATATGTGTAAGCTATGTACAGATATTCTTTTGGATTCTTTTGTTTGTGAATGTGTAACATAGCCTGCGCATCATAATCGTGTTATTGAACTGCACTTACCACTCTTAAAGGAATTATTTAAAGTACCTACTCCTTCCTCTCAACGCATTGTCTCACGTATTCACATTCACGAGGATGCACATAATTTAGGGATTTTTTTAATCGTGAACACTAAAAAGAGGATTTTCATGATTGTGTAGCCATAAAAATATTTTTATAAATCAAATTAAATTCCAGTCTTCATGCTCCAGTTAGTCTATTTATGTTATGTTATAATTAGAGCTCGGATTAAGTGATGAGTCATCTTTTTTAGTCGGACGTACGGGTTATGGAGTTTTTACACGAAGCTTTTGATGAAACGCAATTAACTAAAAAAAAAAAAATGAAAAAGTAACACAAAATTAAATACACCTACTAAACAAGAAAAAAAAAACAGAGGTTTCTTAATCCAGCTAAGAGACAAATTAATCACGGCAGAAATAGAGAAAATAATTGGACGAAAAACAAAGCATTAAACTAAAGATAAAGAATTTTTTAAAACCAAATTCAAACAAAAATGCATTGCAAAAAAAAAGAACGAACCAAAAACGAAGTTGTCAATGATTTCTAATTTCTAACATCGTTTTGCTTTTAATTTTTATCATTTTTAAGTTGAATAGAGTTAGGTTATGTTCAGTCCGAAGTTTAAGTCAAGGTCAAGTAGTGAAGACAGTGTAAAAAATAAAAACTTGGCTGTTTTTTCTTCAGAGCCATTTTTGGTCCTTAAATTTACTTTCCAGCCAAGCAAGGTCACATGACACCATTAGTACAACGAACGGTAAAGTGTAGAAGTCAAGGTCGTATAGTGAAGATAGTGAAAACATAATTCCATCTCTTCCTTTATTCCTTTTTTGGTTTTTAAAAAATATACTTCTGAACCAAATCAAGGTCGAATGGGCAACATTGTTAAAAAATGTTACTAAGTCAACCTGAAAGTCAAGGTTAAATAGTGAAGAGAGTGTAAAAATAAGAAAGGTCTTTGCCTTTTCTCCAAAAATTATTTTGGGCCCTTAAGCCCTTGAGCCAAGTCAAGATCACAAGACATGATTTTATCGTAATGAACATTATCATTCATAAAAGCCGATCATATCATGCTAAATTTAAGCGCACCACGGTATTTTTGGCTCACCCGGTATTAGAAAGCTATTTTACTACAACAAGCCCAAAATATAAAACCCACGTCTTCATCACAAATTATATTATTAGTAGCGAGTCAGACGTAAATACATGAAAGATTTAATTCGACCGACATAAATTTATTTCGTGACATGAAATGGATGTTTTTTTAATTTAATTTTTGACAGGAAATCCGTTTTCCAAATAAAAATCTATACATTCACATGATCTATTTATAAACAGACGGAAATATCTGAGAAATAATTTGAGACGAGTAGGTTTAGGCATTTAAAAGGATTCAGTTTTTTCCGCGCGCACTAATTTGATTACAGTAATCCTAATCTTCACAGAGATTACATAATTTTTCAACGGCAGTTTATGTCTTTATTTATTTTTTTGAGTTTACAATAGTGCCGCGAAAGCCTTCTGCGCCTCCACCATATCATGCCGAAACTTCCGGGGTTGTAGGGGCGTAGGTAGAGCTTCTAAACTATCGAATTACAAAAATATACTTCTTTATTTCGATTTTATTTAAAGCAATCACAGGGATTAGGGGTCTTTCTGTCAGTTCGGGGTTCACTTTCGTGCTCGACGCAGACAGGGTAGTCGTTCGCTATATCCGCTGGGTCTGTCGACGGGGGCTTCTCCGAAGTTTGGATGAATCGGCTCTAGCGGCGATTATGAACGATTGAATCCTGCTCGGACTGTTTATATGCGTTTACTTGCAAACATCCATAAAATTTCGCTTGCTTTGTTAGGTTGCGAGACAATACTTGAGTGTGCGAAAATATTGTAATCCTCGCGTTCTAGTTTCATAACCCGCGCGTCGTTTTTTGCAGACTTCTGAGTTTCCGTAACTGGAATGTGATTACGCATAAAGTTTAAGTGAGATAATTACTTCCGTAATTTTGAAATTGTTCTATAAAAAAATCTAATCGTGATAATAGAATGGAAGCACTAACGCATTTTTTCTTCCTATAGTTTTTTTCGAAAGTAAAATAATTTTTATTAAAATAATTAACATTCCAGTGCGTTGAAGTGTTATTAGTGATTAATTATAAATTTAATTTCACGGCGATATAGTTATAGCCAATCGTAACACCTACAGCTTCGGAAGAAAAAAAAAATTAAAGTCAAAGTGACCAAGAGAAATTCACAGAAAATATTTTTAAGTATCTCAGTTGACAACAAGGGGTGCGGTAATCAATAGGCTCCACACAAAAAATTAATTTTATTAACAAAAGTCTCAGAATAAGTTAAAACTGTATTAATTCTGTACAACTTTGATTTCAGACTTATTATCGTATCACCATTAATAAGAGTGGAGGAAACAGTTGAATTATTTACTTTAAAAAATATCATAATAAGAGTGGAGGAAACAGTTGAATTATTTACTTTAAAAAATATCATAACTTGTATAGTCTTTATCAGAACTTAACGAACTTCGACTTGTTTGAAAAGAAATTTTAAGCCGATTTAAAGATTCTATTCAGCAACTTCGGCTAATTTGTTATAAAGCACCTAGATGGCGCTATTTGTAAAAGTAATAGTTTTCTTCAAGTTTTCCAAAAACAATTATTGGTATTATGGTTTGCTATACATCGCCGGTCGCCGCCCTTATTGACACACCCGGTATAAGAGCTGAAAGTAATGATTAATTGAGTTTAATACAAAATTTCACGAGGAGAAGACCTAAGGGCAACCCATACAAGCACAATAAAAAAAAATTGAGATTATTTGTCTTCGCCATAGAAATGAGAAAAGCAAACACAAATATCACACGCGTTTATAAAACAAACATCCATTAGGCCCGGCTTTTAATATATCGTGTGCACTTTCACGCATATACATATTTACTGCAACAACCGTAAAGCCGAGTTCACATTCAAATTAATAAAGTTGCGTCCCTTCCAATCTCTCACAAAAAAAAAAATAATAATAAGAGCATTTTTTTAATTAATTAAATAAATAAATACAGAACGTTTTCATATTTTACTGAAACACGTTCAGCTTATCATTCCTGTTATAAACCGCCGTTGTACTAAATTAAATATTTGAAATAAATTTGGGGTTTAATAGCGCGACGAAATAGGGATGAGCGTCAAGTATAAACTTGGCTTAAAAGTGTATAAGTACGTTTTTATCGGCGTTGATGAAAGAGAAAGTAAGTCCTGAACCGTGTCAAGTGATTTTGAAGTTCCTCGTACGCCATTGTCTTCAAGAAAAAAAGATATCCTGCGGTATTATCGTTTCCCACATGTTACATGCATACTTTCAGGTGCTCCTAAGGAAGTCATCAATAAGAATTTTCCTTTACTCGTTATTATGCCAGCAAATCGAGTTTAGGTTTGAGAATTATATCTAGAGCCCGGAATCGGGTGCATCTTTTTAGGTGATGAGTCAATGCCCTTATTTTCCAACGAAGAACAGAAAATAGAGAGGCAATCTGTAAAAAAAGTTCCTTTTTAAAAAATGGTTTCTTAATTTCTTTCAATTTTGCCAAACGTTGGAATTGTTAATTCGACTCGTCTAAATCCCTTACAACTATTCATCATAAATAGAATTATTACGCAAAAAGGTGGTTGGTCGTATAAATTCAATAAAGACACTAAAATATTGACAACTTATTGTTCTAGAAATACGTAAAAATATTTAATTCGATGGCCTGGATAACCTAACAGTGACTCAATATTGATAACTAATAAACCTGAAGTTTAATTCATAATCGTTACCTAGCAAATAAACGGACACGGATTTTTTGAGACACGCTGTATATAGTTAACTACAGCGTCATTCTGCGAGAGCGTCTTTGACGTCACTCCGAGATAAATTTCAAAGAACTTTAATTAGAACTGCTACGTAAAACTTCGTTACAACAGTCGACAATAGAAGGGCAGGCGATAAACGCAATCGACTACAAACCAATAGGTGACAATTAAAGCTTGAGAGAACGATAAAAGCTTGAGAGGACGATAAAAGCATGAGAGAAAGTGAAAAAACGAGATATTAGCGATGACTCCAAAGTCAAATTATCAAAACGATGAAAACACAACCGCACTCTTTAACTGTTCGCCCAAGTAGTACACGAGGCTCAAATGGCTGGCGTGGGCGCGAAAAAGATCGTACCACGTGCGATAAACGCAATCGATGACAAACGAATAAGCGACAATAAAAGCTTGAGAGAACGAGAGAAATATTGGGGATGATTTCAAACCGAAAATATAATTTAAATGAAAAAACTACTTTCTCTCCGGCTTTTACCAAGTCGTCTTGTTTACCGTCTTGATAATTATCAAGACGAATAAACAATGCTCTTTGACAGCTCGCCCAAGCAATACAAAGGGCTCAAATAGCTGGCGCGGGCGCGGAAACGTTCGCTTCAGCAGTCAAAGAGTGCGGATGTATTTTTTTCGTCTTGATAATTATCAAGTCAAAGAGTGCAGTTGTGTTTTCTTCGTCTTGATAATCATCAAGAGAGAGAAAAAAAGCAAAACGGCCTTGATAATTATCAAGACAAAAAAGACACAACGGCACTCTTTGATTGCTTGAACGAATGTTTTTGCCATTATTATCAAGACGAAAAAAGCATAACCGCACTCTTTGACTGCTCGAACGAACGTTCTCGCGATAATTATCAAGACGAAAAAGACACAACCGCACTCTTTGACTGCTCCCCCGAGCAATACAAGGGGCTCAAATGGCTGGCGCTGGCGCGAAAATGTACGTACCACGTGCGAAATCAGACAGACATCATAAATTAGAAAAATATACTCTGAATGAATATGGATGCCTGCGAGTTAGTAAATTGCGATCCCTAGAGTAAAGAAATAATATACAGTGTTGGCTTCCCGAAATACAGAGTACATGATATATCATGAGTGAAATTAACGAGGTTGCAAAAACAACTGAAACAGCTTTTTGTCTTACTTTTGACTTAATTTTTTAATTTTGAAATTTCTTATTGCCTAAGAAATGCATTTTGGATTTATTATTAATTTCCCTTGACGAAGGAAATTTTAAATTCGCAGGGTTATCACTATCAGCTTGACGTAGCCAAACAAACATATTTACTATAGTACGCTATGTAGTACATACACGTGCATTATAGTGCAATTAAAAGAATAATTTACAGCGATAAGTGCAGAAATCCTTACGTCTTCATATCAGTTAACGAATTTCCTTTTTATGTAAATAAAAGCAAATCTCACCCGACACTAATTAATTTTAATTAATTAATCTACAACACCGAAAATATTCCTGCATAATGTGGAAATTACTCCGAAGTGCAAACGCTTCGCCAGCGCGTTTAATTTCGTTTTCATCATTATTTATCTTATCGGGAATTCGCTTGTACAATAATGTGTATTATAAATATATTAATACGCGAATGTTATTAGCTGAACAAATAATTTTGTTACGCATCTGCCAGATAAGTTAATTATAGAGTGTTTTATTTTTGTTTACGTCCAGTAGATATAACAAATGAAAATTACAGCTCTTTACGTCACACTCATTATTTATAGATAATTTAGATAATATTACAATCGATTTGATCTGTTAAAAAAATGTTAATTAACTTATTATACCTAAACGAAAGGTGCAACCATTATGAATTTTAATTTTTTTTAAAATTAATTAGCGATTTGTTTTGTAAATTTTCTGTGTGACCTGCTGGAAGAAGTAAATGAGATTATCAGTAGGCAAAAGCGAGTTGGACAATCCTCGGCGGTACCTGTCAGACAGCGACACGTCTTGCAGAGAGAGAACGCTGTTGCGTTTTCTTTCGTTGAAAGTAGGTATGCGTTCTCTCTCTGCCAAAAAAAAAAAAGAAAACGTTTTTCTAGCGTCCTATTTTTTACATTTTATTATATTTTTTATTTTGGAAATATCAATTCAGTAGTAATTCCCATCCATGGACGGAGGAACATTCCCACTGGTGGGTTTTTTCAGCAATTCCAAACAATATGCACGCTTAATTAATTAATTTTCAAGAAGCGATGCGACCATCGCTGCTAATTTACAATTAACTCGATAACATTTGAACCGGGCTTTTTATTTATGCACGGTTTCGTCGTCTCGAGAACGACACTGATTAGCGCCGCCAACCATTAACCAGAACATAAAAATACTTTATGGCATACCAACCGCCCTTGACCGTGACACAGCGCTCAAAATTGACGATGCGCGAATCATTTTTTTTGCACAAAGTGTCAACGATCTTTGAATGTAAACGAATTAGTTATGTTAGAAATAAACTGATAACAGCTAAGCCAAACATTGTTATTATTGTTACATAAAACGGTCGGGCGGCGTAAAAATATTTGCTTTCTGATCACGTGGATGCGGTTTTCTCTGCTGATTATTATTGATCATGTGCTTGTTATTAAGCTGGAGGATTCAGAGAGAGAGCAATTTGTCCGTGAAGATTAACGAACTAAAAAACGTATATGTGGTAATTATGAAATTTCAAAACTAAGTTTTTTTTCCATGGCAGTATCAATTGATGCAATTCTAGTTCAACAATCATTAGTGACTAGTTTCAACAACATACGCTTCTCTTTTTTGTTGTCGTTATTTGGTATCAAATCAATTTGCCTTGACGAAGTACTGGCGGTGACCTGGGTACTCACTGATGATGATGAAGGTAGAAGACCGTTTTTTGGAAAAACAACACAGGGTCGACGAGGCACACCTACTTCCAAAAGAGAACCAGGAGCTGAGGAAGAAGGAGAAAGCTTCCTCTATAAATCCCAACCTGGTTCCAGAAATGGCAAAAAGGTTGTGCTGAAGAGAAATACATTGATTGGATGAAGAAGGCATTGATGATGATGAAGGACGAAGACGGTTTTTTGGAAAAGGCAACACAGATCGACGAGGCACACCTACTTCCAAAAGAGAATCAGAAGCTGAGAAAGAAGGAGAACGCTTCCTCTATAAATCCCAACCTGGTTCCAGAAATGGCAAAAAGGTTATGCTGAAGAGAAAGTCATTGATTGGATGAAGAAGGCATTGATGATGAAGGACGACGACGGTTTTTGGTAAAGGCAACACAGAGTGGATGAGGCACACCTGTTTCCAGAAGAGAACCAGAAACTGAGGAAGAAGACAAAGAAGATTTCCTCTACAAATCGCAACCTGGTTCCAGAAATGGCGAAAAGGTTATGCTGAAGAGAAAGACATTCACTGGATGAACCAGGCATTGATATGATGAAAGTCGACGACGGTTTTTGGAAAAGCTAACGCAAAATCAACGAGGCACACCTACTTCCAGAAGAAGGGGAAGAAAAAGGAGAAGGCATCCATTTAAATCATTCCAGAAATGGCGAAGAGGTTGTGCTGAAGAGAAAGACATTCACTGGATGGACAAGGCATTGATGATGATGAAGGTCGACGACGGTTTTTGGAAAAGCTAACGCAAAATCGAGGAAAACATTGACTGGATGAAAAAGGCATTGATGATGATGAAGGTTGAAAACGGTTTATGGAAAAGCAAATACAGGAGCGACGAGGCATACCTACTTCAAGAAGGGAACCAAGAAGAAGGAGGGAGCATTTCCAAAAATGGCGAAAAGGCTATGCAGGAGAAAAAGACGTTGATTGGTCTCAATGGGTAACACCTGAATACCTCACATTGTGCATTGCATTGTGCCTCGGACTGCGAAGTGATGTCATGGGTTTGTTGCACATTCAGTGATGCTGCAGTTCTGCCAACCATTATTGAATAGGTATTTAAAAGGCAGGCTGTAATTTTTATTGTCACGATACCAGAAAAGTTGTTAGATATGATATAAGAAGAACCGAGATCTCTGCCAGGGGCGGCTTCACCATGTTGCCGATATGATAAGATTTTTATGCAAAACGTTAGATTCCAAAAAAAAATGTTCTTTAAGTGCGCCTATATCATGTTGCGGGGTAAGGGAAACATAGTTGACGTAGTTATGTTACAAGGGGGTCGCCATTGGCGAACGAAAAGTGATAATTTAGGCGAGGATTAAAAAGTCAGGCGATTTTCCAAATTTCTGTTTTTTTTTCGTTGGGGTTCACGATATTTACAATACTAACCCTAAGGAAACGCAAATTTAATCCCAAAATTTCGATGAAAACACACCAACTGGTCGAGCAGGTATTAAGAACGCCATCGAAATCGCGGCGGTACTATTTCATCCTCGCTTTTGTGATAATTAATGTAAGGTCTACATTAGCTCGCCACTTTGCACCACACCCGACCAAACGCAGACCCCAAGCATCGTTTCAGAAGCCACGAATAAAATTAGTAGTATTAAAGAATACTACAACTAATTGATTATCAACAGCCTAATGACTACTAACTGATTGGAGGAATAATAATGCTGAATAATGATTAAGATATTAATAATCCAATAATGAATTATTAACTGCCTCATTGATTTACAAAGTTCCTCTTTTATACCATCCGTGCCAAATGCCACAAAATGCGTTTTCTAAAACTTTGGGTCTGAATGTCAAAATAGTCAGCGTCTCGGCGAAAACACAATTAAAGAGCGAGCGGAGTAATTGCTTTTAATGAAATAAGATCCGCTGGTGCAGCACTGCAAGTAAGGTCAAATGACTCGGATTCAACATGTCATTCTCTCTATTACAACGTTAATTTGCGTTACGTTCCTAGACCGAAGAGATTTTGATCTGCAACGTAAGCAGACGTGAGTCGGTCGGTCATTCATGCTAGACACGTGTCGATAACCACACCTATGAAATGCAACTAAACGATTTTTATCTAAAACATGCGTGTTGAATTTTGTGATTTTTCAAACGTGACAGTATGACACTTTTCTTAAACTGTAACTTAGTGCTCAGATAACAACCCTGCAGTTGTAAAGCAAGGGAGAAAGAGAGACCCAACCAAACAGTTTATTGTAACTCCGTTTTCTTTTCTGTCAACGTTGCTGTATTGTAGGGTTAATTAATTGAAATGATCATCATTAAGTACTTGCTTTAAAGATGTTTTTAAATCTTCTGGAAGCAACTGGTGACAACCAGTATTTCATCATAATATGACATCAGCGAAAAAAAGAAGTCCCAAATAAACGATACACGGCGTAAAAATAATTTTATGCATATCAACAAAAAAAAATTTTAAAACCCAAACTACAAGACGACATGCAGCATGTCAGAGCTCTTTTTAAATCCCCTTATCGAGGTTTAATAATGCACTGACACTGTTGATGCACTATTAACCTTAATTTTATATGCATTATCTTAGGTCTCGACAAGTATTTCATATACTCATTGTGTTTATCTCGCGCGTTACTATTGAAACATGCAAAATAACATTATACAATCCACGTTCGGTTTTAGTTCGGACGGACAAAAGCAAGCAGCTAGCTAGCTGGGAAAGATTCTTCCGCCGATGAAACTTTCAGTTCTGCTGCATTTTTTCCGTTCGTAGGGGAAATTTAGAGTTATACGTGTTCATTAGGTATTTAACCTGGCGGCACACTTGTGAAGCAAAAGCTAACTGCCTTCGAGCACGATCGTGAAACACGGAAACGATTTTTTTTTTTGGGGGGAGACTCGGTTAAAAATACGATCTTCACATAGTTACTCTTCTGCGAGAATCTATAAAGCAACGATTTTTTTTAAGTGGGGGGAGGGAGTTAAAGCAAGATTCGCAAGACGCAGTTTGCAAAAGATGGCCAAAAGAATTAGAAACAAATTGGATTAAAATCCAAAAGGTTTCTCTATTTAAATTGGTTTGTACAATCGGAATCTTTAATTTTCCCATTTTCTCTTTTCTCAAGTTTCTAATTTTTGCTCGCCAGGCTCTACAGGTCCTTTAGGCCCTTGACTTCAACTTTTGCAACTATTTTATTTCAAACCTTTCTGCTTCTTGCTTCTCAATCCAAAGTTCGAATAGGTCCTCCTTCACAGCTACCAGCCAATCTTTCGTACCTTTCCCTCTCAACCTTTTCTCCCCTTTTTCTTCTATTAATTAATAGTCTTTCACTCGACTCGTCCACAGGGAAGGGGGAGAGGGCAAAGACAGTACTTGCCTCTCTCCCTCTGGGATCGGTCAAAAAAATTCCATAAATTATAAATTAAGGTGATTAGATCATTCCATCCGCATTAGCACAAATTTATCACTTGAATCTTGAACTCAAGGTCGAATAGTGACAAAAGTGTAAAAATAATTTTCAGTTTTTCTTGTTCGTGATTCCTCAAGTCAAGGTCGAATAGTGAAGAAAGTGTAAAAATAGTTCTCAGTTTTTCCTCTTTTCTTTTTAACAACAACGTGAATCCTGAAGTCAAGGTCAAATAGTCAATGCACTCGGGTCAACACATCTATCTCTACCTAACTTTATTCGATCCAAGTTAAACATGAAAAATATAATGTTAAAAAATCAAAACTCAAAAATGCAAAATTCCTTTGAAATTAATTCCAACACCGGCAAAGCAAACCAAACTCAACTCAATCTAGAAAAACAAGAAAAGAAATGAAAATCAATTAAGAATTTGTAAAACTAAAAAATTAAAACTCGATTCGAGCTAAGTCTTTAAGTTTAAATTTAAAACTGAAAAATCAAAACTCAATTGGTATTAAGTTTGATAGCTTTTGGATTTACTTGAGCGAGTTGGCCTAGCTAGAGTTAGACATAATTTTGGTTGAGTTTTCATTGTGAGAAGTTTTTAATTTTTGAGTTGGGTTTAAATTTTTTGAAGATTCATAATTTGAGTTTATATTTTACAGTTCTGTTTTATTTCTCTAAATGTTTGAATGTGTTTTAATTTCTTCATGTATTAATTTTTAGGCTTAGACTTAAGTTGAACTGACCTTGAGTTGACTTTCACTTAATTTTAATTCTGAAGGGGTTTACTTTTTGAATATTAATCTTTAATTTTGTTTTTCTTTTCTTGAATATTAATTTTTTAAAGTTTTTTTTTTGGGTTTTAATGTTTTTTGAGTTTCATTTTTCTAAGATTATAATACCCTTTGTGTTTCCAAGGTTTTAGTTAGGTTGAGTTGAATTGAGTTGACCTGGAAATGAGCTAGACTTAATTTTAAATAAATTTTAATTTCTTGAGTTTTAAATTTTTTGCTTGGATTTGGTAAAGTTATGTCGAGTTGAGTTGTTTTAATTTTGCTTTGATTAGACACTCCAATTAAGTCTGTGTTTTAAATACGTAATTTTCTTTTGGATTTGTTTGAGAATAGGGTTGATGTTACTTGCTGAATTCCAAGGGAATGTCGATTTTGTATTTTGAGTTTCTTTTATTATTTTTTTTTCTTCGGCTGAGTAGAATTAGATTGAGTTAAGCAAGGTTGACCTTCAGTTCAGAACTTAATTTCAACAGAGTTTTAACTTTAAAAAGTTTTCTTTAATTTTTGAATTTCAAATTTTTAAAGATTGATTTTTGAGTTTTGGCATTTTAGTTTTAATTTTTTTAATTTCAATTGTTAATTGTTTTGTTTCGAACCTATTTTTCTGAGTTACAGTTTTTTAAAGGTTTTAACGCTTCTCAACTTTGAGTTTTTAATTTTTTAGAATATTAATTCACTTTGGCTGAGTTCGGTTCACTCTGAGTCGGGTTGATGTTAAGTTAAAACATGCCGATTTTTATTTTTTGAGTATCAATCTTTAATACTGTTTTTCTTTTAATCAAAATTTTTATAAATAGATAAAATAGCGACATCTTACGATCGCTTTTTGACCTGACATTTGCACAAAATTTTTTTATAAAATTTTTATAATTTAAATTTTTTTAAGATTAATTTTTTGAGTATTGGCCTTTTAGTTTTAATTTCTTAAGTTTCAATTACTAATTATTTTTTATCATTTCTTTCTGAGTTACATTTTTTAAAGGTTTTGATATCTTTCAACATTGAGTTAATTTTTTAGAATAATTTACTTAGGTTGAGTTCAGTTGACTTTGTGTTGGGTTGGTGTTGAATTGAGTATCAAATTTTAATATTGTTTATCTTTAATAAAAATTTTTGGAATTTTTTGAGTTTCATTTTTCTAAAGTAAAAGGTACATTTAGTTTTTAATTTTTTCGAATATTAATTTAGATTCAGGTTGAGTTCACTTGACTTTGAGTTTTTCGTGTGTAGGTACATTTCTTTCTTGAGTTAAATACAGTTGAGTTGATTTGGAAATAGGTTGAACTTAATTTGTAAGTTTCATTTCTTGCTTAGCTTGTTTATAATTGGATTGCATTGAGTCGTCTTAAAAATAATATCTCCGAATCATCGCGTAGGAATATCAGACTTCAGGATACTATCTAATTTCTGGGGACTACGACGCAAAAGTTTCGCTGTGAAAACCATGAAAATCTACGCGTTCCACATACAGAAAGATAACTTAAAATGGCGAATGTGCTGGATCGCATTTCAAAAGAATCAATTTTGAAGTCGGGGTATTCTCCCACCGAATGAATCAGGCCTGTATGAAGTGGGCTGTGGTCAAGTTCAATTTCAAATTTAATGCTAAATCGACTTCTTCCAAAAAAGGTTCATCATCAATATTTTTTGTAACATGAACGTGAACAAGGCATGAGTAAAGGAAGGCCTAACTAATCGTCCAACAAAAAGAAAAAGAAAATAATGAAACCAATGAAAACAAATACATATGAATTATTGAACAAGTAATGCTTATTATAATAAATGCTACTCTGAGAATTTTACAAATGTTTTTCAATTTGCTTGTATTGGTAAACTTTTCTGTTAAACCCAAGCAAACAAGGAAATACCTACGTACGGTTCTAGGTAAGGCAAAATTTCCCAAATTCCCCCAAAAATTACAACCGCATTTGCACACTTCCTTTTCGATAGATTAAACAAAATTACCGTAAGCGAGGATTCGTTCGATACCGTGTTGTTTAATCTCCAACGATAAAAAAAAAAACGCAAGTTCTACCGCAATACGTGATGTAAAACATGTTTGTTTGTTTATGCGATCTTCTCTGAGCAGGGCTAAAAAAGCATTTGCTATGTGCTATTATTAAAGTTAATGACGAGCGTAATCTTATCGTCCTCGTATTACTTCAAGTCTTTAAAAAAAGGAACCATGTTATGTGTAATATTACACAATTGAATTACTGGAGGTATTTAACAATGCGGATTTTATTTACTTAATGTGTTTGCGGGTTTTCCTTGGGATTTATCACATCACATCAGTGAATTTTATTTGGAATTTTTTTTTTTGGAAGATAATCATGCGTAGGACGCGTGCTTCAAATGAATGTGCAATCGTGAAAGAAGAAGCTAGGCTGAGGAAAGCTTCAGAAAAACTTTAGGATTGGAGATATAATTGGTATTAAATACAAATTAGTTGATAACTTTTCTCACAGTCAGCGATATACATAATTTATTAAAACGTGTAACTTTAAATACATATAAATTTCACAACACTCTTAACACACTCGAGTGTTCATTAACGTTCCCAATGAGAACAACGTTGTTATGAAACTCGTAATCAAAGGTTCAATGAGAGGAGATATGTCAGCGAATATTCTTGTTCTTGAAACGAATAACTGTAGCTTACTATCGAGATACGAGATTTATCACCCAAATAAGTCAGAATTATTGCAATCAGGGGACATTACGTTCGTTTTTTATGCAAACGACTTTGATATTAGCATATCACGGCGTTAATTAGTGGCCACATTGTTACTGGCGTGACTCTAAAAATAAATGCCCAGATATATTTTTAGATGTTCAAATCAGACACATGAAATAACCAACCAACGCACTTGTGACTGTCCGTTTACTATTTTTATACTAAACGCAAATGCTGCAGGCGCAGATTTTCACGTCAAGACGTCAGCGAATTTATATTTCCCTTGAGAAAATGGCTGTGAGATAAATTTTGCTTTCTTATTCAACTCAGCAATGCAGAGTTAAAAATAAAATTTTCCGTGAGCAAAAGATAAATCACTTTTCTGAATTGTTCTAAATGATCCAAAATTCTGTTTTTTAATAAACAGAACTAACCTCCGAAGCTTTGCTCCAATACTTTATAGAATCGTGTAAATTTTTCAAAAAAGAGGCTTATTAATATTTTTTAAATAAAGATTTGGTAATACTCAGCTTGGTTTTCCAAAAATTCTTCAAACGACTTAATGATAAAAAAAACCAAATTGCAATTGTATTAAGGTTTTTTGTTTTAATTTTTAATGTCGCACTTTGGTACAATTTTTTAGAGTTGGGTAGAGTTAGGTTAAGTTAGCTTAACCTTGAGAGTCTTGGTTGTATTTTAAAATGAGCTCCAATTCTTGAGTTTCAATTTTTAAAGTTATAACTTTTTTGAATTTTAAGTTTTATTTCTTTTCTTTGGGTTGAGTGGTACGCCCGATTACGAGAAGATTCGGACAGGTTAGTTTGGTGGCAATGGAGTTCTTGAGCTACTCTTTTGTTGAGGAGGATTGGTCTTGCTTGTATTGGTCTTAATTCCAGTTGAGTTATAATTTTTTTTGTTTTGAATCTTTTCGGCCTTATTTCAGTTTCAGTTCTTTCACTTTCTTGAGTTTCCATTTTTTTTTGCTTGTGTTGAGTGGTGTAAAGTAGAGTTGTGTTGGGTTCAACACAATTCTACTTGACACTTTTGTGTTGAGTGCAACACAACTCTACTTAACACCACTAAACGCAAGCAAAAAAAATCAAAACTCAAGAAAGCCTTGCTTAGATTGGGCCTAACTCCACTTTAATGGTCTTTGTTGAGTTTAATTTTTTTTGAGTTTTGTTTCTTTTCTGGTTTCAGCTGAATTAGGTTGGCTTTGCTTGAATTGGTCTTATTGTTTAGTTTAGTATTGGGTTAAGTTGACTTGATCTTGAGTGCGTTGAACTTAATTTTAAATGAATTCTAATTCTTGCTTCAGTTTCTTGAGTTTCTATTTTGTTTTGCTTGGATTGAGTAGTGTAAGGTAAGTTTGAGTTGGATTCGTCTTGCTTAGATTGAGCTTAACTCTAATTAAATAGTCGTTTTTGAGTTTTAAATTTTTGATTTGAAAATGATATTAATTTTTTCTTATTACTTTGGATTCAGTTGAGTTGGGTTGACCGTGCTTATATTGGGCCTAATGAATAGTAGTATTAACTGTTTACTTTCGAGTTTTAATTTTGTACCTTTAGCTTAGAGTTTTAGGATTTTTAATTTCTTGCTCGAGTTGGGTAGAATTACGTTGAGTTAACTTTGAATTTTAAGTTCTAGTTTCTGTTTTTAGAGTTCTAATTTTCAATTTCTTGCCTGAGTTGGTTAGAGTTAGATTAAGCAGGGATGACCTTGAATTCGTTGGATTTCATTCTAAATGAGCGCTAATCTTCAAACTTTAATTTTTTGAGTTCCAATTTTTAACTTTATAATTTTTATTATTTTTTCTTGCTTGGATTAAGTAGAACTAAGTTAACTTGGGTTAATTGAGTTCATCCTGAGTTGGTTGTACGTATTTATAATTGAGTTTGAATGGGTAAAATTCTCATTTCTTATTAATTTTTTTAAAGATTTGGTGCAAATCAATTTGGTTTTCGAAAATTGCTTCAAATGACTTAATCGCAATTCAATTTGGATTTTTTTTGTTTTGAGTTTTAATTTTTAGTAATTTTTTTCGCCTGATCAGGTAGAATTAATATCAGTTGAGTTGATTTTGAGTTGGTTGGACTTGCTTATAATTGAGTTTAAATTGGCAAAAGTTTTCATTTCTTCATTCTTATTTTTTAATTTTGTCTTTTTTTTAGTTTTTACTTTTTGAACTTTTTTATACTTGTGTATTTTATGTTTCTCTGTTGAGTTGCGTTTGCCTTGCTTAAATTGGGCTGAACCTTATTGAGAAACTTTAAAGAATTTTCATTTTTTAAAGTTTTCATGTTTTTCAGTTGAGTTGGGATTGCCTTGCTTAGATTGTTGATTTTAATTTTTTCTTTTTTTTTCTGGATTTAGTTGGGTTAGATTGGCTTTGCGTGTATTGGATTTACTTGCAATTGCGTTTTGACTTTTAGTTTACAGTTCAAATTTTCTGCTCGAGTTAGCTTGAGCTTTTTGGACTTAATTTTAAATGAGCTCTAATTTTAAGAGGTAACGACCAAACCACGCCTCTTGCTTATTAGTCGCGTTAAAATAATTATCAATCGATTTTCATTAAATCTAATTAAATCTGAAGCACTTAAAATTAATTTTAATAACGAATTTTACACCACAACATACAAAACATTGGGCCACTTGATCAGACAAGACCGAGCGTAATTAAAGTAAACACATACGCACTCGAATGATAAAGGAAGATTGACATGATCCTCTTACAGAATTATCAGTCGTGGGATTATACTAATTCCCTAATTCCCAAAAAAATATTTTCGGTAAAACCGCAAAAAAACGAACGCGAACAATGACATTGACATTGAAAATGTGGCCTGACAAATAAAATAATACAACCGCAAATAAATTGGTTCTAAAGGAATTATTATTATAAGCGGATAATTGGATAATAAAGTTGTTATTTATTAGCACGAGAACTGTCAAGTTTAACGCCAGGATACACAAAGAGGCATGCTCATGATGAAAATAAATTTAATGAAAAGTTTAGGAAGGAGTGAAATTCTCGAGGTACGCTTCTGCAGGCGAAGCCCCAAATAGGGCTGAAACAACTGCATAGAGAGAGATCCACTGTAAACAAAAACGATTTGAAACAATTTAAAAAAAATAAATTTAATGTCGTAACTGCAACACGGAATACAAAATATTTCTCTTTATCACACTTGTGAAAGTGAAATGACGACAAAAGAGCAAGTTTCTGAAGTATCTAATAACTAACTTACAGTATTTAATTACGCAGTTAGTTATTTATTTATTTTTTAATTATACAGAAGAGTTTGTTTTATTTTATTCGTTGTTGGTTATTTTGAAACACCCTGTATACAGATACAGTACGTAAGTAAATTAGAAAAAAAAAAAAAAAACTGCGAATTTTATTCAGAGATAACGAACAAGAGACGACAATAAAGGTTAGTGAACTTGAATTTTTGGCAAAAATAATTTCCTAATTCCACACGCTGATAAGATAAAGGTGGCAAAATAATAAGATTTGATGGCAATCTGTCTTTTAAATTCGCTTTGACAAGTGATTTATACGCCTCGATTTACGACTAATATCATCATCATCGCATCAAATTAATTACACCCAATAAATAATTAAGACAATTGCTTGGTCTCTCTTTTGAACAGATGTATACCGGTCGTTGTTGTAAAGCGAGAGCATGGGTAATACAATAGACAGTCTAAAAATTTTTATTGTATTTTATTTGTAAGGTTATCGACTCCATATTGAAAACGTCATAAGGGGGACGTAGAGTTGGTGGCCTATATTTGACTGTGTTGTTAAATAAGGAGATTAGTGATTAATGCCAACTTCAACTATCAATAATATATTTATGCATACGATGGTATAAGGTGTTTTATCTACATAAGAGTCAACGTCAAGAGGTTAATTTCAAAATGAAATGAAATGATCAACAATAAAAAAAATACTTGTTTATTTAATTTCTATGGTCTCGTTTAGAATCAATAACCCGCATGAGGGATTAAAAGAGTCATAAAGCCGCAATTATTCCGCGGCGTTACCCACCGGTGGAATCGCTTAATTAAGCGCCAATGAGTTAATAAACCGCACTTATCTCCATCTAACACGTTTTATGGAATAGGAATCAGGCATGAAAACTGCTTCCGTTATGCATTAATTAACGCAGAGCGGATTCGTTATAGTGAGTGTCCCGGACTTAATAACTCCTATTGTATGACATGACGTATACAAGTTTAAATGAGATCTGCACATAAAGATAATAACTAAGTGGCATCTAAATTTTCTTTAAACGAAGCTAACGTGTTCGCTTCTTGGATTGGTGAGATAAACGTGGCAATTTATTAGAGCTTTTTTTCTTCTGCGCGAGGTAACGAAGAGCGATATGTGATTTTATCGCTTCGTTGTTTAGATTTATGCTTAGGTACGCGAAGAAGAAAATAACTGTTGATTCAATCTTCATTATATTATACTTTAAACTTAACCCACTTATATTTTTCTTCCTCTTATGTTTGTCAAGTGTACAGGTAAGTAAGATGCGTCGTCTACTCTCAACCTTGGCTTGAACACCTTAACTATACGATTATAAATTTCTAAGCAAAGACATAATAATTTAAGTATGAAGTTATCGTGTACAGGCAGGTGATAAATTACTATTACAAGCGTTTCAGCACTTGCCAGAGTATTATCTTACGGTTCAAGCACTGAAGAGAAATGGTGAGAAAACGAGGTATTAATTTTCTGCTTATTAACCATCAGTCTCGTCACGGGGCTTACCCGCGTTAATCAACGATTCGCACATTTGGTGTTTGGAGCAATTCATAACCAAACAGCAACAAATACTTTCTGTTTGAAACAATCGTAACTTTGCAATTTTTTTAAAAGTTTTTCTTTCATGGAAAAATAAAATTTGGATTCCTGAAGACACCGTCACCGAAACGTCAAATTTTGTTATAATTTTCAACTGACAAATTTTTGTTAGACTTCATTAGCAAGCGAATTAAATCAACACTCTTGAAAAAAGAACTCAAACTTATCCATTAAGTTGTTTACTGTTAATGTTGGTAGTTGTGGACGGTGTGAATGTGTTGAACGGTTCCGTTCAAGCACACCTTGTCACAGGACCGGATTTACAAATAAAGTGCAGCGGTGTTACGGGAGGTCTCACGTTCCACTAAAAATTTTGGGAAAAGTTTTCAAAAATCTTACACACGATTTTCATTTTCATTAGCCCAAACAATAAAACAGGGATGGTTCCCTCAACCTTACGGCTCAAGGGGGCGATAAAAACTTAAAAAGAGCCGACGAACTTTATTTATGTACCTATTTTCTATTATTTCATATTCCTTTCACAATCATAATGAAATAAGTAAATAATTTATTTTGAAGACGCAGTTAGAATATAAAGCTTTTCATGAGAACGTCGGCGATGAAATAATATTTAAAACACGATTGAAACAGTTTTCCCTTTTGGCTAATAGATGGCGCTTTAAATAATTCGCTGTTTATTCACCGTGATGCATGCAATCAATCAGTTTTTACTTTCGATTTCGTTAACATAAAAGCGGAAACGTCAAGGTGAATGCTTTATCTTGCTGTCTAAGATCAGAATTAAATAGGTTTCATTCTTGACCAAAAGATGGCGGCGCCAACGCTCTGAATAATTCCCCGCGTGCCTTCAGATTTTCAGAATTCATTTGGAAATAAAAATCGCAAAGATGAAATGCCGTTACAGGAATTTGAATAATTTTTCCCTTTTGGTCAAAAGATGGCGCTTTGAAGATTTTTGAATAGATGGCGCTTGAAATAATTCGCTATTTATCCGCCGTGATACAATCACTTCGAACTTTCGATTTCCTTAAAATGAAAGCAGACTTAAAAAAACGAACGTCAAGGCGAATACTTTTATCTTGTTATCTAAGATCAGCATTAAATAGCTTTCATTGTTGACCTAAAGATGGCGGCGCCAACGCTTTGAATAATTCTCGGCGTGCTTTCAGACTTTCAGAATTAATTTAGAAATAAAAATCGCAAAGATGAAATGCCGTTACAGAGAAATTTGGAATAGTTTTCTCCTTTTTGGTCAAAAGATGGCGCTTTCAAGATTTCCTCTCGCCCCGCATAGTTTTATATTTTCATATTCAACTTCGAAATTAATATTGTAGCAAATTTTGAAGTTCGAAATTTTTCTGAGATGTGCAGATAAAATGCTCTTACAAAAAAAATCGATTAAAATAGTTATTTTTTTCTTTTGAAAATATAGATGGCGCTTCAAACAGTTCAATATCACACACGCTTAATCAGTATAGCCTACAGAATTTTTTAACTTAACTGGTCTGAGAACAGTAACGAAAAAATGGTAAGAAAGAATAATCTTGGCGAGTTTTTGATTTTTTATTTTAATTAAATAGCTTAATTTCCTGTTAAGTTTTAACTTTAATTGCAATGGACTTCCCGAGCGTCCCCTGGACGGATGTTTCGGCCCTATTTGAGGCCCTATCGCAAGTTTTAATGTCAAAAATTGTCCCCGAAGTGGCACGACCGCAGTTTAGGTCGTGCCACTTTCTTGTTTGCTTTGTTTGGTCTTGGTTTTGAATTATTTTAAAATTCTTTTCTCGGCTTGACTTACTTAGGTCGAAATCAATTGGGTTGGATTGACCTTGAGTTGATTTGCACTGTAACGTTTTTAATAAAAAAAAAATCAACGCATGGACTTGCTAGCTCAGGTTGATCTTGAGATGGGCTGAACTTTTTATTAAATTTAATTTCTTTGGATTTATTTATTTTTTAAAATTCTCCTATTGGAAAAGCTACAATTATTTAAAGAAAAAATTATGGAAAAGTTATGAAGCGAGAAGCCGAAGAGGATTTTAAATAAAATATTGGAAACAAGTTCAAATTTTGAATTAATTAATTAAATGAATGAATAAATTAATTTATATCAAACATTTTTCTACAAAAACAAAAATGATCGTGTTCTTAATGTACCATCGAACCCAGTTAAAATGATACTGCCCAACAGTTTCGCAAGCAAGAGTATCTTTTCAGATGGGCACCGTTGTACACGTAGGACCTAAAAGCAAATAGAAAATCGTTAGTCATTTTAAAGCCATAAACTCCGGAGTGCTCGAAAAATTACACAAGTTGGCATTCACATAAACAGATTTTATGGACTCTTCAGCTGTTATACCTTCAAGCACTTATTCATTGACGTTTCACACCTAGAATAACGCAGTTTAAAAACATTACGGACATTGGACGCAATAACAATAATAGTAGATTTTATCGATTTGTTGTAATAATGAGACAGCGGAATTCTTGCGGGACGACGAAGCACGCGTAGTCGTGCTACCGTCATCCCGTAATACTCCCGCTATCTGGTAATAATTTGAACGCGATATTTTAATGCACCGACACATTCGAAAGCCGTCATCGTTGTATTCAATAATTTATACCTACTAATCAAAATTCTGCTGCATTGAATTCTTCGAGGTTCATTCAGAAACGACAAGAAAGTCAATAATTAAAAACGCATTATGTAAGATCATGGCTTGGTATTTGCCTGACGAGGCATCGCAGTGTTTTTGTTGCCAGTCAAGATTGAATCTCACTTAATCCTAGGAGATAATGGAAATTTTCTAAAACAAATAATTCGTTGCGGTAGACTTTACCGGTTTATCTGTGACATGTCTTACACGAAAGATAAGAATTTAAATAAAAAAAAAAATTGACTCTGTGTACATACATGGTGATTCAAGATAAGTGTCCGAATTGCAGAGGAGTATTCGAAAAAACAAAACAAAAAAAAAAAACTGTAGACGAGGAGTCTACTATGTATACAGTTTATTTTTTTAAAGATAGAATGCGTTGAAAATTCAGATGTAAATTGGTTGGTGGTCACTGGAATAGCTGCCTTGAACAGAAATAGTAAAACGTTTCTGTTTACCGCTTTCTCAAGAGTTGGATAACGCGGACACATTCGAACTTTTGTATGCATATGTAAGAAATGATTCACGTAAATTTTTTCATGACGTAATTAGAGATCAAATATGATTTTGTCAATGCAAGCTTGTTGGTGTTGGCGTCGGTGTCAATATGAATTCACGAATATTTAGAGAAAACAGTATATTTTAATTTATTTGTAATTGCTTGATGTTCTTAACGCTTCGATTTGGGAATCGGCGGTGGGCCTCGTCCAATTACATCGATTAAAGTTAATAAATTAAATTAAAGTGAAGAAAATTTAGTTAGTAATTAACACGGTTGAGGAACTCCACAACTGCTGGAACAAAAAGAAATCAAAACAAGCCGAATCATTGCTCGGTGTACGTGAGTCATTTATCAATCATGCGATTGAAGCACACAAGGTCACGTTGGGTCTCTATTATAAAAACTGTAAGTTACAACACGTACCAGTTGCTTTTCAAAAAAAATTGTTGCAAATCATTTTTTTTTTATTTGTCAATCGTAATGCAATGTCAGGTCAAAAAGCTATTGTAAGATGTCGCTGTATAAATATTCATTTGCTTTTCATTGACACAGTTTTAAAACATATACAGTTGGTCAATTTGATTTTAAGAGTATGTTACGTATAGCATTCCAATAGTCATCAGTGTTATTCAAACGGTTTTCACCATTTGGGATTCGAAAGAGGTTTATTTTTGAAATGCCTTTCTATTTTTCATTTTTCTTTTATTCATACTTGCATGACGTTAGTAAATATGCCCTTAACTTATTACGAATCACCCTGTCTTTTATAAGTAGATAAGATTTTCCAAAAATTGTGTCGAATTTGCAAGGAGGCATTTTTTTAAAAATCTTCACAGAAGCAAACACTAAGAAACGGAAAAAGAAGAAGAGGAGAGAAGATATATTTTTATGCGAAGAACGCCCTCTTGCAATTTGACTTCCTTTGTTGATCACTCTGAACATCGAATTATAGATTTTAACATTGAAATGATTTATTTGAAAGTGATTTTATTTACATGCTTAAGATTTAGTTCACTCTTTGCCTCTCTAGATATTATTATCTGTGCGTGTTGCCTAGCAAATCATTTTTGCATATCGTGAAAACAAATTAGCTAAAAACTAAAACTTGTTTAGCGTTGTTTATTTTGCAAAAGTTCATCGATTTAACGATGTTTAGACGTGCTGTTAAAGTGAACAGCAAATTATAAAGGCGGCTTTCCTTGAGATCCCGTTTTTGCAATGAACAGATAATTTGTATTACCCTTATCTGAGAAATTCCATATAATCAGACGTTTATATAAGCAGCCTTAGAGAAACTTTTCTGAATACTTATTAGCAATAACTGCATTATAAATTACAAGGAAGTACCTCCAGCCTGCTAGATCGCAGATCAATACAATATTTATTATAACAGTACATATTCTCTTTTACTTGCGCTTGCACACATACACACACACCACACACTCACGCATACCAACATTTCAGTATCTTTTTAAAAGATGTGGAATTACATTTTGTCTGCCAGATGGTTAATCCTGTACAATGGTGTAGAAGCACGTAATCCTGCAAGGATAATTGATAACGGGAAAGAACTTGAACATAAAAGTTTCTTTCAACATTTTATCTGTTAGCCTATCCTTAATCTCTCTCGTATTAAAAATATGACAAAAATGTACATACAATCTTTATGAGTACATGCGTGTTTCTTATATAAAACAGACTTTTTGGTCCCCCTTTTTTCTTTGCAAAATCGAAGATAACCTATCTCCTCTATGTACCATTAAACGAATTACTAAATCGGTCGTTGCCTTAACCTTAAGATAAAAATGAATGTTAGAAATTGTTTAATAAAGCTTCCGTTATTTTTAGTTTGATATCTCGGCAAGTAATGTCGTTACGGACGTTTCACGCAAAAAACAAAAACATCCCACTACGTTGGCCACAGTCAAAACATTAATGTCCAAGGAGGGCATCACTTTTGCCTCGAGTGACAAATTTTATTGCTTTGGAAGTAAATAACGAATGCCCCATTAAAAGTCACATTGACATGTTTATGTTCCTCTTGACTTTCGCAATCACGTGTAATTTGCGTGTGAAGTACAGGAAGAACGCAGTTCGAAACGGGCGATGAATTCTAAAGGTTTTCATTTACCAAGAGACCAACATTTTGCAAATCACCGTTCAATAAGTTACCCAAATTTAGAAGTGAATCGATCATTACATTCTTTAGATTTGCAAATTTAAGTTGGGAGTTGGCAATGTGCTCGTAGAACTGGCGTACGTCTTAATAACGCGATTTATTACTATTTCTCCGAGCATCTTGCCTTCTCTTACTTTTCTCAACTCTTCCAAACTCTCACCTCACCTCGAGCTTCAAACTGAATTAAAAAAGTTCGAAATACAAGACATTTTAATTAATAGAATAGTTTCGAATTAGAACTAATTTATGTCGTATTAAACGTCCCGCCATAAAGTGTCCTGTTAACACTCACTCCATTAATGTTTTTATGGTCATTATAAAACGAGATACACGACGAAAGCTTTGGAAAAGTGAGATATTGATGCTTAAGTTTCTACATATTAGGTACGCTTGAGATTATCTCGATTAATTCGTTTGATTTACAATAATAAACTTGCCGTTTCTTACAGATTAATGAGGATGAGCGGGTTAATTAAAAGCGTCTGTTTCGGGCTCGAACGAATTTGGTGGAAATATTAATCTATGTGAGAGGATTTGCGAAGGTATTTTGATGCCGTTGTTTTCATTAATTAAATGTGTAGCTAAGTATAATTGAGGAGGATGTCGTTCTATCGAAAAACTAATTTATTATTGTCTCAGTGAGAACATGGATCATAACATTTCCAAAAATTTATTTCATCCTTCAGAAAACCCTTGTACCATAATGTTATATTTAGCGAAGTAATTGAATGGATGTTGTGGTTCCACGCACTGAATTTTATGTTAAAGAAACAAACCGTAACAAACAGAAATTGTTTAATTGACCGGAAAACAAAATCACAAATTATAGATTATTCGAAAGAAACGAGATTGCTTAACGAGACTTTTATGCGACCAATTCGAATTGACTTAATTTTTTTTTTAATTTAATAATTTGGTGCCCCCAACAAATATGTACTTTCACTAGGTTTTTAAGTACGTACGATTTTATTATAATTAGGTTAGTAAACTAGGTGTATATAACGTTATCAAAAAACAAGAGGAGTCAGCCAAATATTTGAGTTAATTTCCTTCACAAATAAAAAGTTTTTAGGTTAAGAGTGTCATCACCGCCATCGCCGAAAAGTTTTTTCTTCACAATTTATGATTCGCACTGCAGTTTTCATAGAGATTACACAAAAGGAGTCGTCTAGACCGAACGCATCGATTTCGTTGGGTTTTTTGGGATGCCGATGCTCAGACGATTTTATTAAAGCGGAAACACAGACGTTTGGCGCCGTTTACGCAACGACCGTGTACCGTTCACGTGGCGAGCACGAGCTTGTCGCGATGTGAAATTCGTGCTCGCCTTTACGTGTTGTTAAATGAAAGTTTATTAACCAGCTTACAACGAATTTTTTTTTAGTTGTGTTCAGGAGGACACAGATACACGTACGGATTCCTCTGAATGACTGCGTCATCGTCACCTGTTGACGTAAACAAATTAGGCTTGAATGAAAGCTGGTAAACAAATTAGTCAGAGGTTGTCAGTAATATAATTAATTATTAATTAAAAATTCGGGAAAAATCGAATGCATCAGGAAATGAAGAGTTTATTTCTCTTTGGGGAAATGCCTTAAATATTTTTTATGGGATCTAAAGAAGTCAATCGTTAACGCATAATTTTGTTTTACAACTTACATTTTGTAAAATATCATTTATAAATATTATGAAGAATATTGGACCGATCGCACTACCTTAAGGCACACCAGAAGTGACAATTAGCTCAGGCGAATAGATATCGCTTATTCTAACTTTCTGTGTCATGTCTATGTTCGCGCATTGTTATAATTTTCATACTCATAATATCGTAAGGAACTTTCAAAAGCTTTTGTAAAATCTTGTAATCTTGTAAGTGTTTGGATTGTTTTATCGCGCGTACCACAAAATTTAAAATGGTTAGAATCATTTTTGCAACACAGAAAACGCAAAACAAAGTTTGTTATTTTTTGATCTGAATCCTTTTAAATTTTTAAATTAAAATAGAATGACCAAGAAAGTAGCTGCTCAAACAAATCTACATCAAGCAGCTGTGATTAATTAAAATTAAAGTTTCTACATCGAAAGCAAACTTTCTATAAATCAATAAATAATTTTAAAATGTTTTCAAGTTCGAATCGTTTTATTACAAGAAATATAAATCGGAATAATTAAATTAATTTTTTTTTTAATTACACATTCATCTCTTTCAAAATCGCGTGTTTATTCTATAACTCTGCTCATAAAGTAGGTTCAGAAGTTTCTCAATATGCAAATAATCATTTCTAAAAAGTGCAGAAATTATTTACTGTATGAAAATGAGAATTATAAATACATAAAGGACGTCGTTTTGCGTTTGCGTTTGCGTTTGCACAAGTAATGCAGACTGTAAATGTGAATGCATAATAACTGAGAGTTAACACTACATTACATCTGCATGTATTTTTGAAAAAAAAAGAAATTTAAAAGCGTTAATACATTAAAAAAATGTAGACTTGTGCTCAATCTACATTACATATACATTGTAATCATAATTTCCATCATTAAATTCATGCGCAACACATTTTTTTCACCTTTTCTTCCTCCCATTTAGTCGCATTCAATTAGGAACCGACCTTAGCAGTAAATCCTTCCTAGAGTTTGCGGTATAGTCGACTTATTAAGTCAGTAACAAAGAACGAAACGTTGGTTATGCATAAAATGTTTCATTCTTCCTTACAGAAGGATTCCTCCAGGACTGTTCTTCTTTCTGATGTCGTTGCTCATTTTTGCGTTGTATCTGATGGGCATGGCTCTTAGAAGCCTTCAAGTATATCAACGTCATTTTTTCAATCCAGGAGTCCAAACCAAGGTCAATTATGATCTTCACCGATTACAGTTCCATTCCAGACCATCTTTGCATCACGTATGGATCCTGTGGTCATGGTCATACTTTGTTAATCTTCTCCCACCACGCACTGTGGTCTACTAAAGTCTTCTCAAATCGATTTTTTCTGCCTTCCTTGTAAGCTCAATTCCTTTTTTTTTAAATTTAAGCCAAATTATTTCCATTTGGGACTTGCACCAAACATATGCTGTCTTCAATTTCTTCTTCTTTGCAATAAATCTCAGATCTGATTTAGATTTATTGGTTACTGTCGATAAAGGCCTTCTTCTTTGCCTTGGGATTCCAATACAATTTTCAATTTTACCTTTTCTAATGTATGGCCTATTCTCTCTCAGCTTTCTTCTTTTAGTTTGATGAGCTATTTCTTTTTGAATTGGGCTGAGAAGTTTCCTCTTGTTTTTTTGAGCATCTGTGTTTCTGGCCGTGATTGCTATTCACATGGACAGTACAGTTTCTTTTTCTATTTCTTCTGCAATCTATCCCTATTTTTCGTCTTTTCTTTTTGGTTTTGGTCACATTTGATATCCCATGTACAAAGTAACAGTTTAATAGCTTTTTCATGCCCTGTTTTCCTCACCAGTTTTTTTTTTTTTTTTATTTACACTTGCATCTTAATTGA
Source organism: Prosopocoilus inquinatus (assembly GCA_036172665.1). Classification (NCBI taxonomy): domain Eukaryota; kingdom Metazoa; phylum Arthropoda; class Insecta; order Coleoptera; family Lucanidae; genus Prosopocoilus; species Prosopocoilus inquinatus. The sequence goes on along the minus strand of CM069871.1, from coordinate 4,866,453 downwards.
GAATTGATTGATGATAATTGAAATATTTAAGCAAACCTAGTTATGCATACTTTAATAATAAATTAAATTTTCCTAAAAAAAATTTAGTGCTATTCCTAAAGTCCTTGAACTACATAAGTAATCTGTTTGGGTTTAATTAATAGTTAACACACCAAGCGCGTTCTAATTTAAAAAGCTAAGCGATGCATCACTATTTTATTGGAGGGATTTCCCATACGTGCAATTTCTACTTATAGATAAATTCTGTTTGTATGTACAATACAAAGTAAACGACGATACAGAAAGAAATGTACCTTATATAGAAAAAAGTATACATATAACAAGTACATACATTCCGTAGTAAATCAATTAGTACCCGACAACTAATTACTTAACGTGCAAATTTTATTGTGTTATAAATCAACAGTTTTACGACACGATTTATTAATTTAACAATTGAGAAATAAATAATTGTATTAGGTCGATATCTCAGGCATGAATTGCAAGCAAAGTATGAATAATGGTATGTGAAAATCATTATAAAATTAAACTCAACATAAACTCCTACTCACACTTACTATAACTAAGTACATGGGACTTGCTACGTTAATAATGTTTAGAATCGTCTTAATTCGCGCGTAAACAAGAACATCACCGCCAAACTATTTGTGCAATGTTTCATTTATTAGTACCACTCGCCATTTACGTTCTCCGAACTAATTAATTAATTAATCACAATCTGTAAATGTTTTAGATAACCGAAAATTTGATTGCCAAGCGAGTTTGTCTACTTCTAATTTGTACAATTCGATAAACTTTTAAGGTCATGCACTAATTAAACAATAAGAAGACGTGGACGGTCTGTTTAAATTGAAGCTGCTTGTTACAATTAGGAATAAGATAATTAATTAACCTTGTAATCTGTTTTAATTACACGCTAAAGAAAAGCTGATCTTAACAAATTACAAATTATATGGGAGGGCGTCAGCAAAAATTTGCAGCGAGTTTACACTTGATTGAGTTTGCTGAGGAAACTAAATTAGGTCGATAAATTACTTTTAATTGGGGTACTGGTAAAGTTATCTCAGGAGGATTAATTTTTGGGGACCTTAACTACTATTTTTAAAACACAAGATAAAACTGAGCAATATTATAGAATGACTCGTTCTATTTCTATATTTAACTTACCAGGGCGATACTGTGCTAAGTCATTACAATTTTTTTTAAATTTTATCTGTCCTGCAAAAATACATCATTGTTCAAAACTTGAAAGTTCTAAAAACTTAAAGGTTTTAAAGGCCATTCACTAGGGAACATCTTGGACAACATGCTCGGCAACATGGATCGTAGTAACAAGATTGAAAAAGCCGTGAATGTACAGCGAAATGTTGATTTGTGCCTTAATTTGGAGAATGCGTCAGTCAATGCGTTGAGTTAATAATACCCGCCCAAAGTTATAAATAATATGTAACTGCGTTTTCGAGACTTTATTTACTCACGAAATTCAAAATAATAGTGAGCAATAGTTGTACAATGAATCAGTAGATTCCAATGTTTACGTTATCGCAATGATACTTACTCAAAGCTTTTACGAAATTGTTCACTGTCCAGGTAATTAACGAACATGGTTTTTATAAATTGCTTTGCTTTTCAGAATCGTTATAAAATATCCACATTTCCCGAACATTTATTATTTATCTTCTAAATTTATGAATTTTTTTTTATGAAAAAGTTAAAAACATTCTGCTGAACTTAAGCAAACAATTGTGGTCAAAAAGGAGGGGCAATTCAAAGTTTATTTTTGTTCGAAAGCTTTATTTCCTTCCTTAGGATTGATCCAGCAACTTTATCTTTTAGTAACCCCGATTAGCTCAGTCTTTTAGTAACCCCCAAAACGTCGGCAATTGAAACTTTAATTTGCTCTTTCTGCTAAAACGTGCACAGTTAAAAAGTACTTGTGTCAAGAAACAAATAAAAAAGTTGTTTTCAATTTCGCAGTTTGTTGCTCACGTTTCAAAATAAAAAGGGAGCAGTTTCCTCTGACTACAATTAGTCAGAAAGAGTCACCCGATCTCTTACGTTTAATTTATCAGCTATAGATATCAGATTATTTATTTGTGTAGAATGAAGTGGATTGTGGGTTTGAAGTCCTCACGAATTTTCGGTAATTTGGTTTAACAACCAGATAAATATTATCAGTTCGATAAAAAAAAAACATGGTTTTTCCACTTGACATATCCACCACATAGCAAAATATGGATCAAAGTCAAGTGTCAGAGGAATATGTAATAATTAATTACCCACATTTAAACACGTTTTCTGAGGCAAGCAAAAATTTCACACGCCTTTGGAAAGTTGTCCCATTAAAGATATTTAGGACATTTAGGACCACACAATCAAATTGGGTCAGGGAAATTAAATAGGCGGGCAACCTTTGGAAATTTAGAGAATACGTCATTACCAAAAGACGCCCTTTATCTTCATTTTTTTTTAATTTTGCTTTGGGCAAAAATAGGTTGGTTTTGCCTTTTCCCTTTTCCATTGTCCTCTGTAGTATTCTCAATTAGTTTATACAAATGTACAGTTTCCATTCCATAGGTGGTGACGATTTTTCTCCCTAACTTTAACAACAATAAGGGTCAATGTCAGAGCAGCTTGCAAAACGACTAGCATGCTCTTTTCCCAAATTTAAGAATACTAGAAAGACACGCAAGGAATGTCGTAAAAAAAGTATGATCTTAAAAATGGGGTGAGGAGGCAACGTAAAACTCCAGCAGAATAACGATTAGAAGAAGGAAAAGAAGTGGAAGAAGATATTAGAAAAGACCTTCCATCCAGAAATGGATAGATTTGATAGATTGATAAACCAGAGAGAGTGTGAATAACGTAAATCTGAAAGACATTGCTGTTGATGTCTTGATTTGTTGGATTTAGAACTGTATGTGAGCAACAGATTATTATGCAAAACAAATGCTTAATTGGTAAGCTCAAAATGAAACTTTTGCTACAAATTATTATTGATGCGTAAACTAGAATGAAGTTCACTAACTTCAAAGTTAATTTGTGCATATTGCTGTTTTATTTTCAAACTATTTGAGGACGGTTCACGAATAACTCGCGACTTTGCCCGTTACGCTGCAGACACTTCCTGATTTGTATTTCTAAAGTATCCGCACTAAAGCGCATTTGGCACCAAACTCTTGGGAATTAAATATAGTAAAGGCGTCTTTAGTCGTCATGACGATGATTTATTTCATGACGCAAAATTCTTTGAGAATAATATTAACATAAAACGCAATAGAATTACTTGCGAGGCAACAGCAGCACAACAAATTAGTTAATATTTCTACAGTAATGTTTTTTTTCTCTCTTAACCAATAACGAATTTTTGCTGGAAAAACCTAAATCTACTTAATTTTTTTGATCTCACAAACAGTGTATTCAGTGTGCTTACATGTATTTAGTTATGACCAGCAATTTTTGAAATAAATTAGAATCCATCGAGAAAGAGTGAAAGTAGGATATTATTATTTTGTTAATCAACTTTCTATTTTTCTATTTTCGTCAAAGTAAAATGTGCGAATTTTTTTTGGGGGAACCGCAATTTATTATCCAGTGAAAGCTTTAACGTCTGCAATTACGTCTAGTGGCTTTTGACGCTGACATTTTTAAAATGTATCTGGAATTTTATAAGTACAAAGTTTTTTTAATCTCAAACCGGACAGAAAAATGAAGGGAAACACACTCAACGTTTCGCTATAGATTTATAGCTTCGTCAGGAATTTTATACTTCGTTGTTTGTAAGAGACTTCGCAATAAAATAATTGTTGTACGCATCAAATCAGAATTATGATTTCATCGTTGACGTAACATTAGGAAGTAAACACAAAACACTTGTGAAATTACGAACAAAATATACATTATAAGTGCATTATTTCATTAAAAAAAGGCAGTAAATATTTGCGACTTACTTCACGAATGAAACAAACAATTGAGATAAGGCAATAAAATTTGATTAGATAAAATGCTGCGGTGTATACGTAGCAATATTTAATGTATATATCAATTAAAACCGTATTTATAGAAAAATGCAATAAAGTGGAGTTAGAAAATGTGCCCTAAAAGAAGTTTAAATATTGGACTTGTTTATTTACGGAAAGTAGGAAACCATCTATTGCATCTGAATTAAAACAATTGAAAAGACAAGAAAATCGACAATTAAAAAGTAAAATATTGTAAAAATATACGATTTTTGTCACATCTTACAACCAAGAAAATGACCGCCTAAAAATTAAAAAAAAAAAAACAAAAGAACCCAAAGTTATTTTCTGTTTTCTAGCCAGTGACGTTGGCCATTAAAAAACCAAAAGTCCGATTTTGAAAAATAGGACACCAGAAAATTCTATGAGTGTATCTTCATATCTGTTCCATCTATGTATAAGAAACCAACTGAAACTCATATCAATAGCAGCAAAATTGGGCAAGAAAGACAAGGAGGGTGGTTCGGACATTTTACCGAAATGAAGGACAACAGAAGAGCAAAGAGAGTGTATAATACCAAAAGCATGGGTAAAGAGGAAGATGAAGCACAAGAGAGAAAGGAATTAAAAATGGGGGAATTGGGAGCAAGTTGGAGAAGATTAGGAAAGAGTGGAAAAATTAACAGAAGGAGATCAAATGGCACCTCCAACAATTTTGGAAAAAGATCTTTAAAGACGTTATACCTAAATTCATAACAACGAACAAACAACCTATACACTATACTAGTAGCTATTTGAAATTAGGTGTGGCAAAATGTTATTACTTTCCAAAAATGAATTCGAGATGTATTCAAGAATTGTTGATATCCTGCTCTTTCTTTTACAATAATACCTGAAGTTAACAGGTTCACTTCCTTCCATCGTGAAGGTTAATTAATTTGCAAGCCTTTTAGACTAGTTTCAGTGGTGGATTCTTTACGACAACCACACGCTACCCAGAGGTTTTGGGATACCCATAAAGAAAAATAAATTCTGTAACTGTGCTGAAGTCAAAAAGGTTAATGATACTCTTTTAAAGTTTAACCGAGCTTTAAAAGAGTTATCATTAACCTTTTTACTGCAGCCCAATTACAGAATTTATTCTTTAACTTATCAGTCATGCATATTCTTCGACTTCGCATATTGAAAAATCCACTTGAATCATCTGTAAACTTTTTTGTGTTTCTTAAGATCAAAAGGAATTAGATTTGAATCGCTGATACTATAAAAAGACAAAAAAGGGCATCACAAAATGACGTGCTTCCAATGTGAGGGGGTCGGAGAAAGACAACATTGGAGGAGAAAACAGATATATTGAGTAATTTGTTAATAGACATTTTTTGTGTATCGGTTCGGTTACTTTATTGCCTTTCCTCGTAGGAAATCTCGTACTGACTGACCTCCTCTAGTATTTATTTTCATGATTTCAAGACTTGCCCCATTTACTCAGTAAATGCCTTGATTACATGAAAAATTTTGAAATCCTACAATTGGATGTGTTCCGAAAATTCAAGATCATTTTTTCCGGACATCTTACTCATTTACTCCAAAACTACATAGTTTTCAAATCTTACCGTATCTTCAGAGTTCTTTCTCAATTTGTAAGAAATACTTGACTTCTCTGTATTTCTACATTTTCAACAGGTACGGCTTGTCCTGATTTCTCCCGAGTAATTGTATTTGGAAGTAGACCAATGGCTTAATTTTATTCTCTGCAGGTGCTGCAACCATTTTGTTCGCAGTCTATTTGTTCTTCTCTCATTCTCTCCGGCAACTGTTTTTGAAGGTTGCCTTTTCATCAATTCCTCGTTTATATTTGTTCTTCTTCATTATTCCTTTATTTTCAGGATTATATTGAATAGTAATAAATAAATAATCTTCCCAGAGATCGATCTCGATCCTTTAATATCCCTTTTTTTGTTTTAATTTGGTATTGGAAAGACATTCAAAACAATTCTGTGTATATGTGGTCTAGATATGATGCAATAACTCAAATCAATGGTCTTCTGCCTCATGTTTGAAAATAGATCATCACTGATAAAGGAGTGCACTTAAAGGACCGGAATAGCTTAGGGATATCTGGAGGAGTTGAAGGAAACGTGAAGACCACACACGGATGTGGTTGCGTATAACATCGTCATCGTCATTTCCTCTTTGGTTTTAATCGAAACACTTTGGATACGCTTTCCCTGCTATTAAAAGATCTAAAACAGTTTTGTGTGTAGGCGTGGTCTAGATCTGATGCAATAACCCAAATCCTTGCTTTTGTGCCTCTTGTTTGGAAATAGGTTCTCGCTGATAAATGAGTCCAATTAAAGTATCAAAAATAATTTAGGGATATCTGGAGATGTTTAAGGAAATGTGAAGACCATGTTCGGATTTGGTTGCGTATTAGATCGTCGTCGTCATCAACGATCGATTCTTCTTTTAAGTTGTTTTAGATTTCCTTTTTTGTTTTAATTCGAAACACTTTGGGATGGATAAGCTTTCCCTGCTATTAGAAGAAGATCCAAAAGCGTCCTGTGTAGGTGTGGTCTAAGTCTGATGCAATAATCCAAATCGTTGCTCTTTCATGTTTGGAAATAGATCATCATCATTGATAAATTACCGCAATTAAAGGACCCAAAATAATTTAGGGTTATCTGGAGGTGTTTGAGGAAACGTGAAAACCACACGTATGGTTTTGGTTGACACGTACTATTACGTTCGTTCCTAATTGCTGGTCGTGATTTTCATGGAAGCTACGAGAGTGGTTTTCCGTCGTTTTTACAAAATGTTGAAAAACAACACGAACTGAGTCGCAGTCAATCACGTGAAAAACTCCGGACCTGCAAGGCTATCCGAGAGTTCGGAGTCGCTCGCTCAATGTAAATTTCGTTGTCTCTGTAAAATTGCATCTATGATACCAGTAATTTAGATGCTATAGTAAAGCGGATTACCAGCTTTGAGCCTTTCGTCTACCACGTGTTCGTATGTGGGAGTGGGAGAGCCGGCCGGCGCACACAGAAAAGGACAAACCGTATCCAACTTAGTCCTGATCTAACTTCGAAGGAAGTGTGGCGTGTTGTTTGTGGTACCTTAATAAGTACAAGGCATATAGGAACGCATGACTGAACCAATTTCAAAAAATGAACTTAGCACGCCAGCTAAAAAAATATTAGATTTTATCCTTAAACAACCATCCAAAGTTAACTTGTGATTGTGTTTATACAAAAAAAGTGATTTAAGTAGTTAGTAATTTGTGCATGAGAAACGAAGCGAAATATTTAAGGTAATTAAGAGTATTTTTTTTTATTGGGTCCAGTTTTGCGCGAGCAAAAACAAAAACAAAAGTCTGCCTGCCTGCCCGATTTTTATATTGACCTGCCTCAATACTCAAGTTGTATTCAAGGATGCTGCTGCGGCTAGATTTAAATTCACAAGGTTACGGACCTGCGCTCAGACTGCTCGACTTTTGCTTTTTCTTTTGTATTTTTATCGATTCTGAATTCTTGTTCGTAACAGAGTGCACCCTAATTGTTTTTCTTCGCGCCGCATACCGACGTGGTTTCCAGCGCTCCTCTTTTTTTTTTTCTAAAAACCTTTAATGGGAATGGGATTTTCTGAATCCCGTTAGCTTGACATTTGCTTCGATTTAGCCAAGCAATATTATCGACGGACTCTTGTTTATTTATTTGTTTCAGCCAGCGATCATTAAACGTTAATAAATAGAAATTAGAAAGTTGCTTCTGTAAATTATACTTACGTGCAGGTATGAATAATTAAACCGGCAATTAATATTTATGTAATGTTAAAGTTGCGTGGTATAAATCGGGTATAGTAAGAGACAGATACCTCAGGCTTTGGAGTAGTTATTTTTGGATAGCACGCGCTCGGTGCATGGCAAAGTCGGGCCAAGAATTTCGTTCGCAAATAACGCTATTTTTGTTTAATTAACAAGTCTCTTAACCTTTAGAGGTTGGTCCACTCGTACTTAATTCACCTAATTCAAATTTCAATTTTAAAACTTAAAACATCCAAGATTCTTAAAAAGCCAGATTCGTTCACTTACATCGTCACCTAATTTCAATTTGAATTAACGAGCGTCTTCTGTTTGCTTAACGGATCCTTAAATTTTATAACTAATTTGTCCTGTTCTGTTTAAAAAAAAATATTAAAAGCTCAAGATCTCATTTTTATTGTATGTGAAGCTAATAATTTACCTGCTCTTCTTCAATCATTTTAAAGAGCGGTCAACTCTCATTTGTAGCTTACAGCTTCGCGTTTGGAAAGTTTTAGCTCAAGATCTCTTAAAGAATTTTCTCTGCAAGCGAAGCTATTCTTATTTACACCTTAAAAAAAGCAAATTTGAAAGTAGTAGTGGTTTCAATTTTTTAAATTCGGGCAGAAAAGACACTGTAGAAATTATATTTAGCTCAAGATCTTCAATTAAACTTCTTTTTATTAAACTCTTTAATTATCTTATTGGAAAAAGATTATGGGCATGTGGTTTATTTTTAAAATTTCGACAGGACAGGAAGTACATTTAGCTCAAGATCTTCTCAAGAATCTTTTACTAAACTTTTTTTGTTAAGCTCTTCATTAAAAATTCAATTTTTTTTTTAATTATGAAAATCTACTCAAGCTCTGTTTGTTTTATCGGTTACATTTCTGATCCAAAATAGCTCAAGAATTCAATTTTAAAATTCGGTCAGGAAAGATGTTATAGAAGTTATATTTAGCTCAAGATCTTGCCTATGCCAATTTTTTCTCAAACTCTTCATTTATCTTAAAAAAATATATTTATGACTTGGCTGATTCAGAATAAAGTCTCTACTTTTAAATTTGGACGGGACAGAACCTATATTAAGCTCAAGAATTTTTTACTAAACATTTTTTCGTTTATCTTTAACAATTCTGCTTTGTTTATTAATTATAAAAAAAACAACTCTAGATTTTCTTGTTTAATCAGTTACATTCCTGAGCCAAAATTAGCTCAAGAATTCTTTTGGTATCTTTAGTAATCAGAAAATCGTAATTACACTTGCTTTTTTATTCTTTTAAAACTGTTGATTATAAAAATCCAATTCAAGATCAGTGTTGATCAGAGCCAAAAGTAGCTTAAGAATTCCTTTTTACATATTTACTTTAATTAGGTCAACATCTTATCTTTTACGCTTTAAAAATCATGTCACTCAGCTATACAAGAGTGCCCAATATCTTAGCTCAAGATTTCTATGAGGAGTTTTCCCCATATTTAGAGGACGTAATTTAAGTCGTCTCAAAGTATTTCATTTGTGCCATCATCTAGTACCTAGTTAAATAAATTTTTGCAATCAGTTCTAAAAACGATTAGCTCAAGATCTTAGATCTTTTCATGAATTTATTTTAAACTCGAGATTTTTATTTACAGCTTTATTCTTGGATATTATTCCGTGGATTTTTTAAACCTAATTATCCATTAATCTCGTTTCTAAATTGTAGGGGGCAATCAGCCTTCATAGTTAGCTCAAGATTTCTTAAAGGATCTTTGTAAATACGCCTGTTTTTGTTTAAAATCTTGAAAACGAAGTGAAAAGTTCAATTACCTAGTTCAAAAATCTTGCCAGTGTTTAACTCAAGATTTGATAACGATTTTTTCTTCTTCTGGGAGTAGCTCTAGTATCTTAAGATTTTTTTGGGGCACTTTAGAGTAATCGAAAAAGACCACAACCACTTCAAGACGTTCTCTTTCTCTTTTCTTTGGAAGTGCTTTTACTCGTGCTATCATTGAACCATCAGCTGAAATCTGCCCAGTATGTTAGCTTAAGATTTTTATTTCTCATGAAATGAGCAAGTTGAACCTGCATTGAACGAACCAACCTGATTAAATATAATTTCTCAAATTTATGCGATTCGTAAACGAAGCGAAATATTTAGCTCTAAATATTTTAAAGAACCCCCAGATATTTTTGGTTCATGTAATTTCCACTTTGATAACGCATGTATTAAATAATCTCACAATCAAATTATGTAATTGAATCGGCAGATATAATTAGCTCTTCAAGAATTTGTAATTAGAGCTATTCCGACCTTTATACTTTGAGAATATTTCTCTTCAACAATCAAAGCTCATGAATAATATAATTCGAAAATACAGATGTTGGTTAAATTATTTTCAAAGTTAAGTTAGCTCAAGATCTTTGCGAGTTTCTTTTAGCAAGTAATGCTATTTAGGTGTTCTTGTTATGTTTTTGTCAAGATTTCGTCGTGTGTCCTATGAGAATTAAATCAAATCAATTTGTTTCTCATTAATTAAATAAGGTCTTGCACTTCCTCCTTGATGATGATTTATTTAGCAGTTTTGATCAATTCAAAATCTTGTTTGTGGAGATTATCTCTCTTTTATTTTTCAAGTCCTTTGAAGAGTTCTATTCATAAAGCGTGGAAAATTTAAAGACCTAATCCTCCATCTCTAAAAAAAAGTCAGTAACCATAATCAACTTAGTTAAGCAAAGCTTTTTACAATAGCAATTGCGCGGGATACTTATTTACCTCCGCTAAAGGAAAAGGCAAGGTTTTTTTTCGATCTGGTTCCATTGATATATCTGCGTTCAGACTTGCAGCAATGTCTACCTACACAGTCTGCGCGATTTCTTTTAAAATTTATTACATGTGTATGTATATCTATGAATAAATTCATTGGGCAATGAACGAACGCAACGTAAAATAAATGTTGATTTATGTTATGTTACTAGAAGCAAGCAGCGGGTGTATTATTATATTGGTTTTCTTGGTAGTTGCAACCACGTCGATCACCTCAGGTTATTACGTCTATTGTATTGTATACCTACAGTACATGTATGTACATCCTTACTGGTTAGTTATACAATCGACTTGCAGGTCAATATAATTTTAGCTTGGTGTTTTCAATACACCAGTTTTATTTTGCTTGCCAAATAACTATACTGACGGGTGTGTATTTCTATTTCAGATTTTGATGTGCCGATAGTTATGCCAGCTGATTACGAAATGTTGGTATCACACAGTCCGCCAGTTTACAGTCACAGTCCACCCACGGGTTACTTATCCGACTTCTCTCCTTTTCGTTACTCGCATGATGCCTTCCCTGTAATTCCACGGGGCTTTTGCAGATCTGCAACTTCGCTTCCCTTCAATTCTAAACCTTCTTCCACTGTGAAAATGCCTGCGTCGCCGAAACGCCCCTGCCTCGTCATCCGCGCCGATGATACTCAAAGTTCAAGTGATGAAGACCCTACGAGCCCCACGCGCTTAAAAAAGAAGGTCGTGTTCGCCGATGATAGGGGGATGTCCCTAACTCACGTGAGGGTGATGACCGAACCGTCGAACGTGCCTCCGCTTTGGAGTTTGCGGTTTCTTGCGCAGGTCACACAAGGTATATCAGCAGAACCGGAAGCTGTTGATGAACCGTGGGAGATAACCTTCTCGCAACCTGCATCGGACTACGTGGAATTCCGGAAGAAGCTGGAAACGAGCAAAGTCTCCTTGGAGAATGTTATAGTTAAGGAATCCGAAGAAGTTTTAGTCGGGACGATCAAGGTGAAGAACATAGCTTACGAGAAGGAGGTCTTCGTCCGGTCTTCTTCCAACCAGTGGAAGACAAGCGAAGACACGTTCTGTAAATTCGTACCTAATTGCAGTACAATACCGTCAAGTGCAGCTTACGTTCTCTACGACACGTTCTCGTTTAAGTTAACTCTGCCGCCTAAATCCAGATGCCTAGAGTTTTGTGTATGTTTCCGTTGTGAGGGGCAGGAATTTTGGGACAATAACTCCGGCCAAAACTACGTGTTGCTCAAGAAAGTACAAAATAGGTTTCACAAATCTCACTCCAGCGACGAACTGATCAACATGAAGAAGCACCAGCAGGACGAGATTCCGTTCGGGGTGAAATACAACGACGCCCTCCGCGCGAAAGTCGAACCATGGTCGGAATTCGCAACCTGGCATCACTTAGATAATTCCAGCCCTTACTGGTAAATATCTCCAGAGTACTTCATTCTTTAAAGACTGCTGCTGATCTGCTCACTCGCCTTTAGGGTATTTCACAAGGTCAGTGCTTGTTATCCAAACCCATCCAAACTTAACAATACACTTAGCAAAATGTAACCCAGTGATTTCTTTCTGTTTGCAGTTTATATTCCGCTCCGTGAATTCAAGGTTGCCAAAACAAGCCATCCTATCTGTCCGCAATACTCTGTGCTTCAATTTTGGATGACTGATTTACCTCTACCAAAGTCACTGCATCAACAATGATTCATACTGAAAGCTTTTCATTATACTGCTCTACTATTGGTGCTATCGCTATATATTGTCTTTCGAATGTTGGTCTGTGACGAAGTCTGTGATAAATAAACTGCTGTAAGTAGTTAAGTTAACGATCGTTTTTTTTTTCATTTGTTTTAAATAAGTGCCAACCGAAGAAGTGAAGAAGAAGTGAGTTGTGTACCTTCTGTTATAAGACTGATTGATAAAAGTATGTAAATTATTTATGTAAAAAAAGAAAAAAATAAGTAAATCGCTTGATGACATCTACACGATGGTGCCATCGCGTCGTCGGAAGTTATTTTACGCAGTAAAGAAAAAACAAGATTTTAAGTCTCTCTTTTAATTTTAATTTAATACATGTGTTTATATGCAAGTGCTTCAGTCATTGGTAGTTCCTTGGTATATGTTTATTATTACTATATTATTACTATTATTAGATGTGTACTGATGATATATTATAGTTGCAACGTTTCATTTTCATTGTACATACTCATTTGTTTATATATATATTTTTTTGTATTACTTACTGTGCCTAAGACTTACTGTACATAATACATACATAAAACACGTAGAATTTTGTTCAGGAGCTTTGTAAATTTGAAACGCAAAGATTTTGAGAGAGGTATAAATATTTTATTGTATTTTGTGTACCTTTGTAATTCATTTACATAATTTTTTTTTTTTGTTAATAAAGGTGTTATCTTGAGTTGTGCTGTTGGTGTATTATTTTCGACACATGTAATTACATAAACGACCTCTTTCTTTTACAGTGGACCATACGCATGGTGCGTGGAAGACCTGCTTCTGTGCAGGTCAGTCACAAGGCAATCACGTGTTCGCTTCGTGACTACTCACTGTATACGGTGATAACATTTCTCTTCTACGATACTGTTAGCAGGGAGTTGACGTCTGGCCACTACCTGATTAAATTTGAATACATTCTCATTCTAAACACACATGCTCAGATAAGCAAAGCCTTATTACAGCGTATAATTCCCACGTTGTAAACATAACGCTAATTTTATGCATGTACACAATTATTCATTGCGATACGATTTTTTTTTTAAAGCATCTACACATCTTAAATTAGGAGAGTTTATTTTTATAGACGAGTACGTAACATGTTGTTTTTAGACGCGGGAGATTTTTGTAAAATGTTATGATTAAAACTGGTTTTCAAAGAGAAATCGCCGCTTTTACCTTTAATTACGATACAACCGTTTTGAAATACTTTTGTTTTATTTATTACAGAATATTATTATAAATTTAATTTAAGATTTAAACTGATTTCCAAGCAAATTATTATATTTATTACAATTCAATCTAATCTATCTGCCGATTCATTTTGGTCATCTACGTCATGGGATGTACATTTATTGTTTTTAAAAATTAATTTTAAAATATTTATCCATCTATTGGAAAAAAAAACTTCATGGTAATCCTTACCCTTAATTAGCTTTTATTATCTGTAATGATTAATGATTGGAAGTGACGTACGTCATACCTACCTACTCTATTTTGAGGACAACATTCATTGTTCTAGAAAGATAAGTAGCGATATCAACTTTTATCTTTACCTTTAGGCAAGACCAACAAGATCAGTCGTAATGTTGGTAATTCTGGAAATATTAGCACAATTACAGGGACAGGAGAGTGAATAAAATTGATCCAATGGACGACTGAAACAAGATTGCGCGGACCATCCTCATTTACTGATTAAGAAGTCCATGGTTAAGGCTAGTTGAACGGTTCCAAATAATCTGCCAGGGGGTTTCAGACTTCGCAAGAAGCAAAATGGAGTAAAACCGAACCAACGGGAAAAGTCTATAACAAAGAACGCAACGAAAAGCCGTAGATAATGGACGAACAGACGCGCAATAACAATTTCTCTCGCCTGAATCTTTCCAGGCTTCGCACTAATAAGTGCGAATTCAGAAATTCAGAACAAACATTCTTGGAACAAAAGAAAAAGAAACGGTAGCAAGGTTTTATATGTAATTACTTCTCGTACTTTAATATCGCCATATAAATATTACGGATGAATTGAGGTGTCCAAAACGAATACCAGAATGGTGCTAGGAGAAGAAGGGAAATAAAGAAGAACGACAAAATGAATATTCTGAAACGAAGAAACCTACACTCAATCTTTAATCCCAAGATGTCTTCTTCATTTTGAGGACAGACGGCTTGGAAGATGTCTTTTTCATCTTAAGTAAAGACATTCTAAAAAATACATGTTCTATCTTCGCCAAAGACGTCGAATCTGGGTTTACTTGAATTAGAATACTTTTCCAAAAAGCGCCGGGGCAAAAATATTATTGATGATAGCTCAAAAAACGTTTGGGAAAATAGAATGAATAAGCATTTGGAGGATATTCAATAATTTAGGTATAGGAAACGTTGAGGAAACTAACATGAATAAAGTAGTTAAAATGAGAAGGTATTAGAGTGGTAACTATAGAGGAAGAGGAGGAGAGGATCCTAAAATGGCGCAGACGTATCCAGAAAACTGTAAAAGAGAGGCGGCTAGAAGATGAAGATTGAATTGGGCCCGTGGGTGCAAACAGAAGACGACAGAAGGGGGCGAAAAGAAGAAGCAGCTTTTAATATTTTCTTCTTTCACCAAAAGATTGAACTTCATCTATCATAAGTTTCTTAATTGACAGTCTCTATTTGCACACGTATTAACAAATTTCAACAAAATGGATGATCCAAAAACGCTATTATAGCAAACATAAAGAAAAAGAAAATGAGATTATAGACAAAGGAAAAAAAAATACTTCTATTAAACAAGAATTGTAACCCACGGCCACAAGAAGTATTTCCAAATCAACATCAAATTTACTTCAAGTCAAATATACAACAAGACAATTTGGATTTCTAATTATATTAGATAACAATAATTTCGAAATTAAAATTTATGAGTCGGGCCGTGCACAACAAGCATTAATTTCCAACCCGTTCGATACTTATCTACCAATTTAGCACCGCGACGACAACAATGAAGGTTCAATAAAAGAGCCGGTGCGTTACGTGCCCCTTTGTAACCATCCTAATGCATATTATGACCATAATAATATGTAATTTAACAGGATGCGTGGTTGAAAAGTTGACGTAATGGGGCACAACGCCGACCGTAAAATATACGGTCCGTGTATTGCGTACAATGAGATTAATTAAATTCAGTGAAGAAATCGGGCCCTTTACACAAGGGGAGGGGTCCCATATAAAAAAAATATTATGAACATTTATTGGGGCTACTATTTAAGTTTATTTAAAATAGAAATACTTTAATACTAGCTAAGATTATTAATTTATTACCTGGTATTAGTTTTTTCGTATTTTACCGAAGTGCAACATACAGCATTGGCCAGTTGGCTTTTAAGCATAGGCGCTTCTTCGATTCGTGTCGTAAGCGTTCGTGTTTGGCGTACGCCTCAAAAGGCTAATCTACAGCCAGCATACGTGGGCGTGCCTAGTCATATTTCTTTTTTTATTTTTATAGTGCGTTCCCTGTCGCAGGAATTATTATAACGGTGTTCAGTTAGAATTTTGCCACTTCTGTATAGTACCAGCAACAGTTGTACTAAAATAATCAAGACGTATAGGTAAAGAAAGGAAAAGTAATAAGTTTTAGTAATCTACGATAATAATGTTTCGTTACTACATTGTATGTAAGTACCTTCGTGAGAATTTATTACGTCTTAAATGATGCGGGTAACGAAGACATTTTCTAATTATTGACCGTATTACTGTTACTTCAAATTAGATATATTAAAGCTCATGAATATAAACGATCCTCAACTGAAAGGAAGCATTACATAAGATACATAATTTCTATTCGCTTGATTGCGCCAAATATTAAAAACCATTATTCCCTGATTATCAAGTATCGGATAAAAGTATGGAACTCAATGTCATTTTCATAAGCGGCACGTTGCGTAGGCGGTATCCCGATCGTGTACTTTGCGTTTGTTAATGCATATTCATCGTATTAATAGCCCGGCGCTCATGAACTGGCGACGAGCGTGCGTGTTGCATTCAGGAGACGAAGTGACCGTGAATACCCATACAAATATCCTAAGATTGCTGATTATACGTATATTATTTATCCCATAATATTAAATTACGCCAGCATTTATCCGCACTGCAAATCTTCTCCCCCCCCCCCTCCCCCATTATAAAAATCTGTTAAATCTATAAGCTAAGAGAGTAAATTCTGTTAATTAGTAGCTCGGTCAAATAGGTTTCCCGCTGCTTACTCATTACATGCTCGATTCATTCGTTTAATTGCGTCAAAATAATATGTTATTAAGAGAAATACAATACCTCTAAAGGATGAATTAGTTATATGTTAGTTAACATTGGAGCTTTTATTTTACAAAACGTTTTATTGATTTATGTTTTAATTCTTAGTATTTCTGAATTTCTGTAACAATTTTTGATTTTGTTTCCCTGAGATCTCATACCTCCTGACACTGTGAATGGACACGTATTAAAGAATTATCATTTATCATTGAGAAGCAAGCAATTTCCTTGGAGCAGATTTAACCTTTACAGCTGGCATGTTTCCGCATAGTTCGTTCGATTCGTGAATACAAATGCAGTAAATAATATAAATGAATGGGTGAAAAAAAAAACTTATTGAACGCAAACAGTGGTAAAACACTGACATCTTCACCTTCTGCCATTTCTGAACCCTGCATGTTTATTTACTTGTCGGTCAAGAGTTTTATCGTTAATAGAATGCGCATAATGCGGGCATTAACTGGCTGAAACTGAACTTGTTACATGTAAAAATAATTCCAGTTATCTTCAGACGGCGGTGCGTTAAGTTGAGATAGATTTTATCGAATTGAGAGTTCCCATTGCATAAAATTAAATCCATACGAGATAACGAACGTGTAGCCGCAGAATATAATAAATTTCTAGGACGAGGAAATAAAGAAGAATATCTGCGCGACTTTTTTTTTGGGTTCCGGCAATCACATTCCTAAGGATACGGAATAAATTTGCATTACATTAAACTTAGTATTTTGTTGTAGTTTATATGTATTATTACTAAGGTCCAGTTTTACAATTGCAGCTCAACTTTGAGCTGAGGTTTAAACCCTTAGCAACGATTATTTCAACAATTGTTGTGAAGGGTTTAAGCTTCGGCTCAATGTTAAACCGTGATTGTAAAACTGGGCCTAAGTGTATTGATCGAATCTGTATATGTGTAGGTACTACGACGCTCAACTTATGCGAACCACACCCTTAAGAACATTCAGCATAAGGGTTATGAAACAGTCAAATGGTATCATTTATGGTGGTTGTTTGAAACTTTCTCCTATTGCGGTGGCATGTATAGTATGAAAAATATGAAAAATTAAATTAAATCCATTTCGAAATTATTGCAATTATATGCATTACCAAATTGTACGGCATCAGCATTAGTAGGTCAACCGCGTTACACACGCTCGCATTCTGCATTGTATACAAAAAGTGCAAACTCAACAGAATATAAGCGTGTCATGTTTGCATGTGCCAATTAACAGTGAGGCAATTAGAGCTTTTTTGCAGAGAATAAACTTAGCAAGGGTTAATTGAGCTGAGACCATTGAGCTTTGGTCCGGTTGGACCAATAAGTGCGAAAGAGTTAATGTGTGTCGCGGGCTGAGGTTAAGAGTAAGAACAGTCAGTAACGTAAAATGTAAATTTAAAGCCGGATATCCACGTTAAGTTAGGAATTAAAATTAAAGATTAAATAATAAGGGTAAAATTCTAAGAATCTAAATTAAAGTTTTTTTTTTAAGACAGCTTATCTTTATTATTGCGCGGAAAAGACATTTTATTTGATAATACGACAGAATTTAATTTCGAAATTGCTCTTTTATGGCCGAAGACAATATTTTTATTCAAATCAACTAAATCAACTTGTCTTCTATCACTTTTGTTTTTTTTTCAATCAGAAACTTACGCAATCGATCGTCTTTTGTTTCAGCCGCCTGATTCTCATTTAGAAATAAAAAGAAAATCATATTTAAATTAATTAAAATTATATTTACACTGTTAATTAAAAATATGGCGTCATATTAATTTGTTAACTTTTGCGGTTTTTTCCGAAATAATTTGAAATTTCTGGCATTTCGACTGAAAACCTTCGCCTTTTGTTTTTGTCAATTGTCACTCGTTTCTTTTGTTTTTGATGAAAAAAAAAGGTCAAAAAACAATCGATTTTTTCTTTTCTTAGTGAGCGAAAAAGCGAAAAATAATAATAATTCATTATTATTATTATTATTATATAATTCCAGTGACTTTTCTCTAACTCTCTGTCTTCTTCATTTAAGGAAAAGAACGATTGTCTTTTGTTTTTTTTTTTACTTTCAATACGGATTTTGTGTTTTTCTTTCTTGAAACAGTTAACGCTCCCTCTCTTTTTCATTTTCATTTTCGTGGTCCTTTTAGAATTAGAGAGAGAAAAAAGAACGTAATGTGGCGCAAGCGATTGTTTTTTATTTTGCTTCTGTTACGACGAAGGAAAATGCCGAAAAAATTCGCTTTCCATTTTTTGTTTTGTTTCTTTCTTGAAACAGTTGAACAATTTACGCTCTCTCTTCCATTTATTTTCTTTCTTTACGTTTACTTTCCTGTTATAATTAGGCAAAAGTAGTATTGCGAAAGCGATTGTCTTCTGTTTTGTTTCTGATATGGTTAAAGAAATTGCGAAAAAGTTCGCTCTAATATTTTGTTTTTTTCTTTCTTGGAACAATTGAACATCTCTCTCCCTCTCTCTTTCTCTCTCGTTTTCGTATTCCTGTTAAAATTTGAAAAAAAAAATAGTGTTGTGTAAGCGACTGTCTTTTGTTTTTGACGGAGAAAAGACAATGTTAAAAAAAATGTGTCCGCTTTCTTTCTCTCTCTCCGTTTGTTTCTATCACTCTGTCTCTTTTGGTTTCTTATTGAAATATTAAAAAAGTGTTGCGCAAGCGACTGTCTTTTGTTTTTGTTGTTTGCTTCTGATACGAAGAAAATGCAAAAAGTTGCTTTTCGTCTTTCGTTTTTCTTTTACTCTCGCTTTTTGTCTCTCTTCCGCATTCATGTTAAAATTAGGAAAAAAGGACGTTCTTCAGTTGTGATTCATTTGTTTAGGTAACGTCGACCATTGTTTGTTTGTCAGATTGCGCTCTCTCTCTTTTTTCCATTTTTTTAAAGATTTGGTAGAAAGCGCAAGCGATAGTCTTTTGTTTCTGATACGAAGAAAATTGCTCGCTTTCTCTCTCAGACTTTGTCTCGTTCACACACTCTCTCTCTTTTGGATTGTTAATAAAATATTTAAAAAAGTACTGTTCCGCAAGCGACTGCCTTTTGGTTTTTGCTTCTGGTACGGAAGAAAATGCAGAAAATCGCTTTTCGTCTTTTGTTTTTGTTTTTCTTTTACCCTCTCTTTCTTCATTCTTTCTCTCTGGCATTTCCATTAAAATTACTGTTTGGCAAACGATTATTTTTTTCTCGAGGATCGGAGATCATAACCAATACACCTTTCGGGAATTGTTAACAGGTCCGTACCGCTAAGACCATAGCAACTTAAGTGAATAAGAATGCATAGGTTGTGATTGAATAATTTAATCCGGACCGAGTGGTTGCCCATCCGTGGGTAGTAAATGGATTTATAAAAAGACCTTCCAACTGAACCAATTTCAAAATGGAATGGTATAACTCACTTCGCAAAAGGATATCATAATGAATTGCTGAAATGTTTGTTGTAAGTAAAAACCTGTAGTAGGTTTGTTGCCGATAACACACCTACCACCATATAACATGCTGATAACATCGTCCCGCTGCATATTTTAAATTGCGTACGTTCCAGTTTCACGCTGGTAAATTCAGAGCAATTACTTTGAAGTCAGCACAATAACTTATCACATCAAGGTTATTTATGTGCGTTTATTTATTCATTATAAATGAAGTTACGCTTGATAGTGCGAAGAGATAGCCGGAGCCGGACTGCAAATCACCAGCCCATTGAATGGATATCGTGAAGATCAATTCTGCGTTTGCCTTTGGCCTACCATTGTTCAATTTGTTCCATCATTAATAATAATCTTCCTACCTCCTGGGGTCCAGAAGGGTTAAGGTCGACCGATATGCATTCAATAGTTTATTTAATGCGACCATATATCTCATTTCCAGCCATGTATGAAGGAAGAAAACGGGGAACGATTATGTTCATAAATCTACCGGTAAAATTGCTCACAAGTTCTACACTTTTTCCGACAAGCTAATAAAATACAAGTTCCCAAAAATTTTTTGACCAGAAGGAAAGTTTACCTTGACTTTTAAATACTTTCGAATTCCATTTTCTTTTTTTATCTTGTTCTCACATAGGTTACATTATTTTTTCTGATAGGTTGGTTAAATAGCAGTTCCTAATTTTTTTTTTTTTTGGACGTTGATCCATCCGCGTCTTTAAAACTCTTGACTTGCAAAGTTTACCTTGGCATTAAATACTATTGAATTGTATTTTCTTTTCTTCATGTTGTGTTCACATAGACTACATTCTTTTCTGACAATTTAGTAAACTAGCAGTCCCCAAATTTTTTCTGCATTGATCCACGTCTTGTATGATACCCTTGACTTGCAAAGCTCACCTTGACATTAAATACTACTGAAATCTATTCTTAAACAGCAATTTGCATAAACAAATCGTACGATTTTAGCACTGTGGTAAAACGAGGACGCGAATTTATATTCGGCACGGTGTGCTCTTATGTTGATGTTAATAAATAATTATGAAGCGCAAGGTTTTGTTACATGAAGGTGCAATAAAGTGACTCGTAATTTTTCTAATGCAATAATGTCTAGGTTAAATAGTGGATTAATTACACGCGCGCGATCCTAGAAATCCAGTTTAAAAAGGCGATTATAAATAGCGGCGGCAAGGACTTTACATTCAGGTTACTGATTTTCATAGATTAACTAATAACTAGACAAACATTTTCATTCCGAGCGCACGATTCCAACGCGTGAACCAAACTGTGAATCAGTTGGATTAAAAAATTTATTCTCTTATCTGTTTCGCTATGTACTACCGAGGTCAACAAACCCTCCTAGAAATCATTCTGTGGATAAGTGACTATTTAGTTACTACTTTCTACATACATACATGCATGTATGTAAACGTATTATGAATTAAAAAGCTCTACAAGTTTGCCGCATAAAATAAAAATGCCTCTAAGAAAGTATCATACCTATACAAGATCTTCATAATTGATTGTATCACACGTGATCACGTTCAACCTGATAATTATCTATAATTCATCCAATTGTTAGTCACGTGGGATACAGGATTAAATGAAGACCCTCTACTAGCAACGCTTGTCACATTACATAACCTCAAAATATACTTCAAAAGCAGGACTATCACGACTAAAGTTTTTTGGAACCTACTTATACTTCCATATACAGGCTGGACATACAAAATAAACTACCTCTGCGTATCTGATTTGACTAATATTGACCCATTAAATATAAAAAATGATTGGCACAACTTTAAATACAAAGGTGCTATCATTCTTAAGACAAAAATTTGCAGATTTTAGTTTTAGCTTTGAAACAAGAAAAAGGCAAGCTCACGCCCTGTGGATCTAAAAATATTGACTTCCAGAACACAAATGAGGCCCACCCACAAATATTGTGTGTTATATTTAGGCGGTTCACTTCATCATGAGGCCACAGGGCATATGGGGGAAGTTGACAACTTGGCCAGTCCTTTACTGTTCCTATCTCCGCAAACAAATAAATTGACATTTGTAACGCGATCTGCATGACGACGACATATCTACATTCTTTTTGAAAATTAAAATTCTATAAATCTGTGACACATAGGTAGATAAACAAATTTGTTCTGAAGATAAATAAATGGCATTAGATCTGACATAACAGAATTGGTAATAAATAATAAGAGTATGTTCCATGAGAGGTGTTGGGCCCTGCTCGTTTCTTGATATACATCGTGATGTGGAAAGGGCGTTACCTGACCCACGATCTCCTGCTGTTTGCTGATGATACGTCAGTTTCTAATTATTCAAACACACAAACGTTATTATCTCTTTAAAACGAAATGAAAATGAAATCGAAGACTTTGGAACGAACAGCGTCCGTCAAATTCTTTGAATTTAAATGAATTGAAAAAGTACGATTTATCATCGTTCTGAAAATTTTAAGTTAAATTAATTATTTTTGATGTTTAATTTAATAAAATTCTTTTTTAATTAACAATTAGTAAGGATCCCCTTTTTTTTAGCAAACTGAAGAAACGTATCAATACAGGATGATTTATTAATTAGCTCACCGTCAAGCTTTGTCATATGAAAGCTCATGTAATTGTAAGAAGAAAGTCGCTTACATTTACATAAGTTCTCATATGACACAGCTTGAAGGCGAGCTAATAAATCACCCTGTATAATAATGTTTTTGCAAAAGTAACAAAAATAAATCAAATTAGTCAAATTGATTCTAATTTTGCTTTTAAAATGGTGGAGCGTTGACAAGAAATCTTCTGAAACCATGAAGTTTGACATTAATTATTTTTTTTTCTTGGCCACAAGATGACGTGTCTAAACGGTCGTCATTAATTTTTCAGTTTTTAATTAATCATTTACGTCTTGGTTGATTTTGATTAAAAAACGAAAGTGTTTCATTGTTTTCTGGAACCGGGTTAAAAAGTGTTAGATTACTAAACAAAATAATTTCCTTGCTGTCTCAGAGATGGCGCTCTTTTAGAAAATGACAGGAAATTGAAATAGTCAACGTATCAGAGCCAACACTGGGTTCCAATTCACGTAAAAGTTTAGAGAGATTGTTCAGTATTTCTTCAAAAGATGGCGCTACTTCTCGAATAACTTACTCCATTTTTTAAATAAATTATTACTCTATCTTTTAAAGACAAGTTCATTCAATAATTAAAAAATCATATCGATGACACAACGAGATTCTACTGTTGCTTAAAATATAGTAAGCGTCAAAAATTTTCTGCAACTAACAAGCTTGACATTAATTCAAACTTGGTATCTCTAGGTGGCGTTTCTTTCGAGGTATAACAATTTCAAAATTGTTTTGCCATATTACGCACACCTCCTTTCTCTTGGTCTTCTTTTTCTTAGCCTTCCTTCCCTCTGACTCTTTTTATTAATATTTATTTTTTCCTTCTGTATTGCCCGAACCACCTTAGTCTCTCAAATTAAGAATTTCTTTTTGAAAACACAGAACCGTGCCTCACCCTGTATACAAGTTAATATTTGCTTCTAAAAAGATTAAAATAACGCTTCCAAGAAACTCATTTTTTTTAATTAATTTTCAGTAGGATTTATAAAAAGTAAACAATTTTAAAAATACAGTCAACAAATTACCATTATGGCTATAAAATACATTCAAACGGCGTTTTTCTTCACTTGGACGAAGTGACAATTTATTTAGTTATCGGCGAATTTATTCGGCCGTTTCCTGAACTCTTTTTATGCCGACGGATGGGGTATTTGAAACTGCATCGGTTAACACACACCAAGGAGAAACAGTTTAGCTGTGATTTGTGCGATTACGAATGCCTGCGGCTCGACCATTTAAAAAACCACAAGTTAACACACACCGACGAGAAACCGTTCAGTTGTGATCTCTGCGATTATAGGTGTCGCCAGCGCAATCAATTAAATAGGCACAAGTTAAAGCACGATTGAAGCACGTCGCATTCTTTTTTGTTTATAGTTGTAAAAACTTCTGGCTTTGTTTAAGATGCACAATTTTCTAATTAAATTAAAAAAAAAAAAACAGGATTATCCGTGTACTAGAAAAAAAAATGATTACGTTTAACAACAGAACAATGAACAATGATGGAATAATCTAAATGAAAAAAAAAATGATAAAATTATTAGGAAATTGTAATTGTAAATAAATTAGTTGTTAAAGTGTAATTTGCTCTAGCTGTAATCTTAGTTGATAATATTTGTTCGGTGTATGTTTTAGTCTTATTCGGCATAACGATTATCGATACGCATCGAAATATACGATATGGCAGCATTTCCCAAACTGCAGGGCGCGTCCCCTTGGGGGGCGCATAAATCTTCAGAGGAGGGAGCAGCAGAATAAATATAAAAAAATTGAACGCAAATTGCAACTAATTTACTTATTTTTTTACAAAGAAATTGCTTATGCACCCCTTCCCACCCTCCTTTAACTTCTTTATTTTTTACTTTAGAAAGAAGTCTTTATTACGAAACTTATACAGATTAATTCGAAGTTTTTGCTGATATTTACAGAAAAAAACAAATGAACATCGCACACCTGAGATATAAACTGAAATTTAAATTTTTTAAACGGAAAACTTTATATAATTTTTTTAAATGTTTGGTATCCGAAATAATAATCGCCTTTCTTTTTCTTAAACAAATTTTTATCTTTTAAAACTTTGTTTAATTAAAACGCAACATTGTGTCTAAGAGACGATTATTCACGGTTTATACCGCGGGTATATCGACCCCATTGGAGATCGATGAAGACTTGAAAGGGGTCGATGAACCTTTATTAAGGGTCCGCTAGGGGTGTTTCAGAGTGTCGGAGTTGTTAAGTGTAGGTTTTGTTGAATAGTTTATAAAGAAAAGTGAAAAATTTACATGTAATATTAAAAGAATTTGAATTAGCTCGTGTGAAGGAGAAAAAAAGACGTTCAGTTGATTTTCAAAATCAAAACACTCCTAAAATAGGAATAAAATCGAATGAAATAAAAACAAAAGACGATCGTCAAACAAGACAAATAAAAAAAATCAAATCAAATCAAAAATTTATTCAAATACTGATACTATACTTGTCACAACAAAGAAACAAAGAGAAATAATAAAAAGAAAAAGCAGATCGTCGGGCAAAAAATAAATAAATTTTTAAAAATAAAGACAGGACGAAATAAATAAAAATTGTGTGAAACTCATTAACTCAAATCGATATGAACTGACTTTTACCAAAACCAAAAACTCAATCAATCAATTTAGAAATTAAAAAATTAAATTAATTCGCCGAAAATGGCGACCAATCGGCGGAATTGAATTGTAAAATAAAATAATCTTAAATCGTGTCAAAAAAAAAAGAAAAAGAACAAAAGACGTTCTATTGATAATTAAAAAAAAATCAAAAGTCATATCAAATAAAATCAAACCGAAGAGGAAACAAGTAACAAGGTGATTAGTTGTTAATTTAAAAGTAAAAAACAAAACGAATGAAATCGATTAAAAGAAAAAATAAAGGTCCAACAATTTATTATTATATTAAAAGTTAAATAAAATAGAGTCAAATGAGGACTGTATAAAAATAATGGGTGACGATAAAGTTAGGACCAAAATAAATAAATTATATAAAACTAACAATAAGTCAAATTGATTTAAAAAATTGAGAAATTTTGTCACGATCCAAAGAATAATCTGTAAATTTTAACGGAACCGGGCGATCAGTGAATAATAATTTAAAGACAAAATAAAAGTCAAATCAAATAAAAGAGAAAATAAAATGGGATTAATGTGTAAAATAAATTCGCACTCAATAAACGAAAATCAAAACAAATCAGCGAAAAAATAATGGTAAATAGTAGTTAAAAAATAAAAACAAAACGAATAAAATATGTTAATTGAAAGTGAAAGGAGGGCGTGAATCATAACACTGCTTAAAAGGGGGTCGCGAAACCTAAAAGTTTGGGAAACGCTGGTATATGGATATACAACGCCCGTTTCATATAGGCCTGTTTCATTAGGTGGGAGAATGAGTACACCCTGAGCAGAAAGCGTATCTTTAGTGAACGCCAACCTGAGCTTCGCCCTTACAGATTCTTGTATAACACATACATGACTTTGTAATTTAATTTAAATAAAGGCGTCTTATTATTATTGTTATTACTTAAAAATTGTTTGATCTGAAGTGCGGTCCAGCACAGAAATTCTGCATTTTATATTGTCTTTGCGACCTTATTAGTGAGCTGAGTGCATGGAGTTTCACAGCACAACAGCCTCCAGAAACGCCCTGGATAACACCCTGAGATATGATATTCCCACGCAATGACTCAGGCCTGTTATTGAAGGCGGTGTTGCGTTATACCATTGAAAAATCGAATTAAAAACTAACTGAATATTATTTTATTTATTTATTTCTATTTATATGGCGAGTAGTCGGTGCTATTGTTTAAACTTGTTCCAGCTGTTTTTAATCTCGTATTTTTAATGCAAAAATAAAAATTTGTAGGTATTATTGTGTTTTTCTTTTTTTAATGAAAATATATAATTAATTTAGTTAAAATTATCTTGTATATTTCTGATGCAGTTAAGATAATTTATTATTATTATTATTTATTATTATATGTATAGAAGGCTACACGTAAAATTCTTATTATTTTTGTTTTCTAAATTTTAATTCGGTAGTTTAATTTGTTTGAGTAATTTTTCTCGGATACTTTAAAATGCAGGCACGTGGTATCTCGTAAGTCATAACCAGGGAACAGAATTCTGGCCACTTGTTCCGCAAAGTGTACGAAAATTGGATACTCGAACAGTATTAGCCCCGCCCATAATAATTTCTGCGATGGGGTAACACACAATTTCTCCTCCCATTCAATAACAATTCGATGCGTCGAAGCCGCCCGGAATGGTGGCAGGAGTAAATAGTCCATTCGGCGTAATAATTATCATCGTCATTGTCATATGGCTCTAACAAATAGGTCACATGGGTTCCAAGATTAAACGAAGATCAAATATAATCCGAAAATGTAAGAATTTAAGAAAAAATGGATCTCATAATCATCAAATTATATATATACCAGCGATTTTGATTGTACGTCAATTTACAAACAACCGAAATACTTGGATTAACGCGAACCATAAAATTATCAGACATAACAAAGTCATCGAGAATCATTAGATAAGACATAAGAATGCCTAATTTGTTTATTATAACCTGTTACTAGGCAAAGATGTGTTTTCAATCATTTTTGAAATTATTATTTGTCATCGAGAGTTGAATAAGGCAAATCAAAATTCCGTAATTTTTTTTTACAAACGCTTTCTGTTTCTGCGAATGTAAAACAGTAGATAAAGTAAAGGTATAGTAGGTACAGCAAAGTTCAAATGAGATGCTATTACGATCAAAAATTCCATTTGTTTATTGCTTTGTTTTTTGCCAAGACGAAGACACCAGAGAATAGAAGCGATTCAAGGAAAAATATAAATTACAAATTGAATTTTAGAGTCGATTTGAATTTCAATATCACGAGTCGTCAACGAACTTTACTTAGTCACAGTAGAATTTTGACATTTGCCCGCTCAGTGGAGACGGTCGTGGAAAAAGTGCTTTGCATAGGTAGATGTTAAACTTATTTTTACGGGCGCCACCCAGTGTCTTTAGATGACGTTGAAATATCTGCTTCCTCTCTCTCTGCTTATCTATTTAACTTACTAACAAGTTTTTGATTAAAAAGAAACTCTTTTTCCGTCTTTAGTTGAATGAAGAATTTTCTTTTTCTTTCGACACCAAGGAGCTAGAGCAAGGCAGTTTGTTATTTTTCTTTAAATTTACATGGCGTTGTCGGCAACCAACGAGTTAATTTACGTAAGCCTTTAAGAAATTTTTATCATGCTCTCGTGATTTATCTAATTTGTAAATATGCATAATACAAGTCGTTCGCTTTCCTTATAGGGTCGTCATTGCAAAGCTAAGGCCGACTTTATCACTTCAATTTAAATATTTATCTGCAAGAACGGCATAAACAGCAATGCATCCGTTTCGTTCTTGATGTTATCGTAATAAGAATTATTCGTGTTATTACGGGTTAAAAAAAATACGTCCACTCGCCTTGTACGTTAGTAAGTTTAGTAAGTGGGTCATAGTTCTTTGAAATAATTATTAATTAGGTAAGCGGCGCATTTTTGTGTTTGGTAGTAGGTGTTGTTGTCACTTCTTCTTTATCAGTCTGATAATTTAACTTCCTCCTGATTGGATTGGGTATGTGTGTGTTTGTTTGTATATATACAGTTATCTGCAACTAAAACGTACCCCCTGCACTCTTACGACCACACAGATATATCAAGTTGTAGCATTTATGCTACGAACCACTGTACATTGTTGTTTTACTACTGCAAAAGTAAATTACGTAAATTACTCTATAATTTGAAGTATTTTTCTCTTCCTGTCTGTTACTTGTAGTGTCATGCTTGTTTACGAATGTTAATTGCACTTCAGACGTCAAGTACAATTAAATTGCGACCAGAAAACCTGTTGCACTAACAGAAGTTAAAGTCAGTTGTTAACGAATATTGATAGTACAGTGTCAATTATTACCGCGACAAATGGCTTACAACTTATATGTCTCGAGTCAGGAGCAGGATAATTGCCAGGAATGCATCCAATAAGACAGCAACGTGAAATTACCGCGCAAATTTCAGGGAATTAACGACGGCCTAGCTGTTTTAAATGCTAATTTTCAGCTAATGGTAAAAGATGCACGGTTTCTTCAGACGAAGAGGTGCCGGCTATAAGAAGCTTCATGAACATTCTGGTTTCAATCTCGTCAATCTCGTGAGTGTTTTTATCGAGACTGACGATCGCTAACTGCCCGGAGTGAAGCAAAATGGTTTAATAATTTCAATTGCTCGAGCTCCGGATGGATGATAAAAATCAAGGACAACTGCTTATTAATTTTGCGCGAGTAAAAGTTTTCCTATGCTAATAACTAATAACACACGGAGATTACGACGTTATTGAAAAAAAAAAAAAAACAAAAATAAATAAGAAAGATATTTATAGCGTTTATTATCGTCGTTTTCTTTTTGTAAAAACGTTTGTTTAATCGCGGTTTAATAATACATTTCACTAGTTCATAAAACTTTTATCTTTATAGAAAGTAAACCTAACAATTAATTAAATACTTAGCGAAACGATTTTATCCAACAATTTTTCATTTCTTTTAATCTTTTAATCTGCGCTTTACGAAGTAAATAGCAATTTAATGATCTTTATTTTCAGGAAAATTAATAAAAGGAAACTGTTTATTCTTTCACTTATGAAGGCAATCAATGATTTTCGATTTTGATACTTATTCCACTTCTGTTCCCGCAGGGTGACATCTTGAGACCTATTCTGTACTTTTTATGTAGCTACATATTATTGTCGGAACCTTGGTTTCACTTGCAGTTAATAAACAGTCCCTTTCCATTTCATGACCGCCCTTGACTAAAATAATTTTTGATATCTCGGTATTTCCTACAGTATAATAGCTGCACGTATCAACTTGGAACAGTGATCTGATAACTTGAATTTGCTTCATTTGTTTCAAGGACAACTTCACTTTACAATATCGGAATCCGTTGGGAATTACGAAATTATTATTTGGGAAAAACGCATGTGTTCAAGGTCAATTACAAATTTAAAATTGCAGAAGTAAAGTTAACGTAACGGAATTGAACTGGAATAAGTGAACGATTTTGGGTTGGTTTGGAGAATGGTCTTCAAAAAAGCAAATGGAAAGAGCAAGAAATTCACTCAAAACGTTACCAACTAGGATTTTGGAGTGGCAAAAGATTTTATCCTCTTCGTTTCTAACTAGGGCAGAAAGAAACTGGACGAGAACCGTTTAATAGAAACACATCTGAAGGCTATAAACCAACTTTTATTCAATGAATTTAAAAGAAAGTAGGAGAAGAAAGTAGAAGTAATCTTCCATAAGTCCAAATTAAACAGTAGCCCTTTTGGCGATTGTTTTATTAGGGCAAACGAGCAAGCAAAACTTTGAACATTCGAGCTATGGTGAGAATGAAGCGGGTTAAGATAATAGCAGAAGACTTATAGGAAAACGTCAGAATAAAATGACGCAAGGACAAAAGGATACATAAGGAAAAAAGGGTCAAGAAAAAAGGGAGCTAAAACATCCACCAAATAATATCTACTTGGGGAATTAAGAAACTCAATGGAAAAACAAAGAAAATTGAAGAAACAAGATTAGCTAATGCAAATATTATTCATTTTGGTTAATGAAATGTCTGTAGAAACCCCAAAGGCTAAACCAGCGAACGAAGTGAAGGAAAAAATGTATGAGAGCCTCTATGGATAGACAAGAAGAAAAAAGAGACAAGTCTGTGTATACCATCACTTACTGCAGACCAATTCGCATAGATTGGCCTCCGAAAATGAAAAGTCGATAAGATGAGGAGAAGACCTCAAAGGTTCCCAAAGAGGCGGAGACTTGGAGGAAACCAAGCCTAAGAGCAAAGATGCCAAGGAAATAATTTATTAATGATTTTTTTTTAATGGAAGCAAAATCTTATCGCCAAGAATCATCATCTCTTGTAGGTCCTTACCTCCGCTTATCCCAGTCAAATTGAAGGCCTTTTGCCTCGAGCAAATACTCCAGAAACGAGACAACGAAGCAAATCCAGATCGCCATTTCGCTTAGCTTTTTCCGAATTGGGTAACTCTCGTTTTCCACCATCTTCTCATACCCAGGGCAGATGATGTTAGTCTTGAGAATTCCAGGGCCCAATGGGTTCCAAAATGGGAAAATCCTCATTTTCCACCGCCTTCTCATACACAAGTGGGAATGGGGATTCTAACCATTCGACGCTCCAAGGTATTGTTCACGATGACCGTTCCGAATAGAGTTAATATGCTTTGGGGACCAGATAATTCCTTCCCCAATGAAGCACTCGTGAGTTCTATCTTCGATTATGAAGATTGACATACATGCTGGATTTTGATCGACCTCTTCCGGGAGAAAACTATCTCAGTTTATCATTGCAGTCAGTTACTGGAAGAGGCATTTAACGAGAGTACTAAGGCAAGTAGAAGATATTTAAAGGTTTCCAAGAAGGAGGTGTAAGGGAAAACTTGATGGTAAGAGACCGAAGACGATCAAAGATGCTGAGGAAGTAATAAAAGGCAGTAACTGAAAGGAGCGCATGAGAAAACTGAAGAGTTTGGAAGGTCGAGGAGGCCAAGAGTCTATCTGTGTGACAACGTCATTTTTGATGCTCCAAAGTTTGTTATGGATAACCCTTGGTAATCAGGGTGACATCCAATAAAACCAAAGGATGTTGCTGACGCTGACAAAGACCCAAGATTAAAAGGGTGACTGGCAATTGACAAACCACTAATTTTTTTTTGTTTAAGCAACAATCACAATGGTTTTCATCACAACTGCTGGGACTCCTATGGAACAGGGCATCTGAAGCAAGAACTTCGTGACTTTCAAAGTAAAATATTTTATAAATCTCCCAATTTTCCAGCGTATTTTCCATTCCATTTTGCACAAGCTTTTTGGGTTTCCTGATTTTTTCGTGGTGGTTCTTGAATTAAAATGAATGAACTGAGTTTTTCAAGCAAGAATATTGTAAGATATATTTCGAAAGATAATACTTCCATTCATCGATTTGTACGTCAATTATTTTGTAAGACTGCTGAAAACATATTAATTTACGCGGTAAGTGATACTCACGGCGCAGATTAAATTTTCTTAATGAAAAAAAAAGAGAGCCGTGCGTCTATTTCAGTATTGAACATTCTCACTGAGAAACACATAGAATTTGCAAATCCTGCTACTCCTCATCTCATAGAATCTCTTCTCTTGGCCTTCTGTTATATAAAGCTGTTGTCTCTAGGTTGCAACAAGTTGAATGTCCTCTTCGTTCTTCATTAGCAGCGTCGCTTGGCGTTTCCATTTTTTTCAATCTACGTTGAACGCTTTTTTAATGCTGATATCTTAATCCCGTGATAACGAAATTTTTACCGAAATTCCATTTAGATAATCGTAATAAATTTGTTTCTATCGCGATGATGATACCATCATACTTATGATTTAAAAAAAGAATCGTTACATATCTTAATTCCGTCTCGACGTTATGGAAAGTTTTCACATTCTTTTTTATTCTTTGAGATAATTAAATTTTTGTAACGCAGGTCCGGACGTGACGTTTCGAAACGCCGACGATCCAAATTGTTTTGAATTCGTTGGGGCTTTCTTTATCTTATCTGAAGGGATTACTATCGTTGATCATGAACTGAAATTATTTAAAAATGAGTGAGATAATGCGACGTCATATATTTTCTGAGCGCGTAGAAAAACCGTATGCATAAATAAATAAAAAACTGTAAATTAGAAGAAAACAAAAAAAAACTGTAAAGTAAAAATAAATAGTAAAGTAAAAAAAGAAGTTAATAATTTTCACGAACGTGTGCGAAGATGTTTATTATGATATGAGAAATTCTGTTTATTATAACATACAGATGTTACTGATGTGAAACCGCAATGTTTATTTTATTCACAGTAAATATTGGTTTGCTTTATAAAATGTTTGTTTGTTTGCTTTTGTTACAGCCAGATTAACAAATAACGATTCGGCTACTTTGAACATACATACTATGGGATTAAGTGGTTTATTTAGTGTTGATTACATTTTTAATTAATTATAGATTTCATTATAGAATAAATTACTATTAAATTTATTTATAAATAATAAAATTCCACGCGGTGAGTTCGATTAGCATTCTCAAATAGCTATGTACCATGCCAGTCAAAAAATCTGGGACGTCTAACATGTCCTATTGCAAATATTACAAATTCAGTATTGTTGCTATAACAAATATATACGTTCCTTTGTTTGTTTCTGTGTGGAAACAACATTTAAAGCTGCATTTAAACTTCGATCTAATAAAATAACTCAAAAATGCATGCGTAGACTTGTCCCAATTTTTTTTTTGACAGGCATAGTACATTCGAAACTGCCAATAAAAATTATTTCTCTTTGCAAAGTGTAATCTACAGAATTCTTGCGATATTTTATCAGTTATCATCCTTAACGAACAAGCAATGTACTTCCTGAATAGCAATTGCTGTATTATAGACATAATTGGTTGATCTTCCGGGATAAAACAACCATCAGTTCACTTTTGACCCAGATGATGTAGTACCATCACGTACTAACGCCATGATTCTTCTTGTCTTAGAGGTATTCAGGAATTATATACAAGGAACTCTGCAGTAACATGAAATTGAACGCTTACGTCGATTCGGATGGCAGGAAAATTTTAAGTACTTGTTTTTTTTTTCTAAATTGCATTACTATGGATTCTTCTCTGTATCATTTTTAAAACTACTTCAGTGGCAACCAGAACCAATAAATATTACAAGACGTGCAACAAACAATAGTATGCAACGTGATTGTTCCACTTCTAGTAAATAAAACTTATTTGTGCTGTAGCCTTCTTATTTTTAGCCGGATGCTGCACACATAAAAACATATCAAAGTCAGACAGTCTACAGTGAATAAATATAGCTTATAAAAAGCAACTTCCCTTCGAAGCGATTATAAATAAACACATTCTAATGTTGCATGCTAAATCCAGCCTAGAAGACAATTAACTCGAGATATGTATAAGCTTTTACTGTGTCATTAATAAATAATCTGACACCTTGCTTGTTTAACTCTTACTACTACAACACTCTTTGAATTTCATAACAAGATAAGTGATAGTCGGTTAAGCAGAAACATTGTATGCATGTATCTATCTATCTATCTACATACATATACGCCATCTCCGCTCCTCGTTCCTATTACCTCTTTTATTTCTGTTTGTTTTAGTTTTTTGCACTTGGGAAAATGACTCTTCTAAACGTTTTCATTTTTGTTTCTCTTCTCCTCGTTTTCTGATGACCAACCCGATATAAATTGACAAGCACGTATTATTTTGTTTGTTATCTACCAGCGTATTCCATTAAGGAAATAATTGCGTTGCAGTAATGCAAGGCTGTTTCAAAAATAATTAATTCTGGTCAGCTCAACGAATCCACTCTAGTTCTTTGTTACGTTCTTTAGTCCTTAGCACATAAACACACGTCCGTGAGTTCTTTTATAACTGCGCGAGTAAGTTAGGGGGAGAGGGGGGCAATCAAATAATTTGAGACAAATTTTGCGGTTGAGCTATTAGCAAATAATAATAATAATAATAATAATAATAATAATAATAACAGGAGAGACAGTCTTTGTCCGTCAAGGATGAATCAAATATTTAGAGCGAAGCTAGATTGCTTGATCTTATCTGCTGTCTTTCTCTTATTGCAGATGCATTTTTACATTTACTCAAGAGATTTGTCCTTTCGTTCACTTTAGGATCGGATTGACCTTTCTCGTCTTTCTCTTCTGCAATTATTCGGAGCGAATATTAACAAAATCTATTTATCGATGCAATAACTTCGAAAGTGCAGATTAAGGTTCTTATCCTGTACAAAAAAAATCTTTAAATCCAACAAGTTCCAGAGAGGAATGGTTGTATTGTATTTTTCAAAGTCTTTCAAAATAATACCAAAGCTAAATTCTATCAAAGACGTTTGGAAGGATAGGCCGCCAGAAAAACAGGGACTGCTTTTCTTTGACTCGTCGGATTACTTTATTTATTCTGCTCTGTCTTTCGATTTTGTCATAAATGCGATTTAGGTGTTATCTGCTGGGCGTCTTATTATTATGTAGGAGTAATAAGATAAGGGGATGGGGATGCCAAAGTTCAGAGAGGTTGACGTGGTCTACTTTTCTGTCTTCCTCTTCGTCTCTCAATATTGTCATAAATGCGATTTAGTTGCAACCTACCAAATTTTTCCTTCATATCTCTTAAGGAAATTCATGGATTTTCGCCATATTTTCCTTTCCCTCTTTCCTAGGATCAGAGTACCAAATCTTTTGAGGTTTAGTCTTATCCAATAGAATGTTAGAAATAATACCGGAAATTAGAAACTATCCTAGAAAATTAGAGGCTCTCCTATAATGTCAGAGAATATCCTAGAAAATTAGGAACTAGATGTGTTAGACATTTGGGTCAGAATTTCTGCCTTCGTGGTTTATTTATTTTTCTAGATGGGGATTGGAGATATCGTAGTTTTTGCCGTAATTTTTCTTGACACTTCTTAAGGCAATTCCTAGGTTTTAGCAAAAACAGTTAACTGCCTTACTTACTTTCCCCAGGACCAGAATATCAGATCTCTTGAGGTTCAGTCATTTCTAACAGAATGTTGGAAATTATCCCAGAACTTCTTCTTATCCACCTTCTTCCTTCATAACAAATTCAGTATTTCTTTTCTCATTTCCCAAATTCGTAACAACATAATCGCAGTGACCTTTTTTTTAATAAAAAAAAAAATTGTGTGAGCGTTTAATAAGAAAATAACAGGCGGCCTTGTAACAATTCATTTTGTTCAGTTCCGGATTCGGTGGTAACTGGAAAAAGGTCGTTCGCTGCTGTTACCAAAAATTATTCAAACTTCCGGATAATAAATAAAACGTTCGGTTTATTCACTTGCATATCATTCCGTACCTGTATGGTCATGCGATATACAACACAATATTTACGTGCGTGTTTAATTAACCTTGAAATCTGAAACTGATTCGGTCTGATGTCAAGGTTGAGCAATATGTTATTAATACTGGTACTTGCGTACATGAAAGAGAGCGGCGCCAGTTTTTCGGTGCATTAGATCGGCGAAATATAAAATAATATTTGATACGCTTTTTAGCCTAACAAATTTAATTTGAGAGAAAAGTCCGAGTCATCAGTATCACATCACGAAGACCACCATGACTTACTTCAGCTTTGTAATTCAAATTTTTATATCTGAAGCGTTTGAATTTTTTTGTTTTTTTGCGCACTCTCACAGAAGTAGAAAAAAAAACGAGAGAAAATAGAAAGCCCTCGTTCCGAATGTGTACCTAAATGATTAAAAATCGCGAACGCCGCAGAAATCATTGCGCTGCGATATTTCACGTCTAACATTCCACTGATTTACTGCCTTCCCAAGGATTTAAACACTGGATAATTATTTCAGCCTGTAAACCTTGAGATAAATTGTGTCAGTAATTGCAGATCATCTTTAACGTCGGCAGCTGAAATTATGTTGAACGCATGTGTGTAAATAACAATTTAATAATTCCGCCGGAGTTTGCAATTTGTCTAGCTTTCAATTAGGATTTGAAAGTCAATAACGAATCCAGACGTCGATCTACTCTTATTACGGGCTCGTTTCGAATTCAATTATTCATGAATTGAATGCACTAGTAACAACAAGTGGGTACAATTCACTGTCTAATTATTTAGATCACATAAGCTGCAAATTCTTAGGATGAATTCTTAAGGACATTCAGGAATGCTCAAAAAAAAATTACAAAGGCATTTTCAAAATAGACTTAATGCAGAGATGGGGTAAAGTCCTCTTGATGTTTGAGAGCTTCAAGATATACTGGGTGATCAATGTCAACTGTCCTGAGTTGGCAATGCTTAATTTAAGGTGGCATGACTAAATAATTGCCCATCATGGTCTATTCCATACTCGGTTTTAATCTGTCAAAAGAAGGTTATGTTTTAGTTATGTCGTTGTTACAATATGCATGTCAGTTCGGCGGAAGTAAATTACTGAATCATGTTTGTAAACTATCAAATATAAAAATGTACTAATGTAGGAATTTTTTTGTTGCCAACCCTAGACATTTGAGATTGACCACTTTGTACATAGACATATAGCAAATACATGATGTGCAACCGACCACGGTCGCCCTCCTTGTATGCACAACGCTTAACACGATGGAGGCACATTTTTCCGTTTAAACTTGCCCCTAAGCTAAACTATTTTTTAAACATATTCGAATAAAAATACATAATTTATTAATGATTTTTTTCTGTACTGTTTTATTGATACGGAATCACTTCATAGATTTCAATGATGCAATGATTATTCCCGTGCCATAAAAACGTACCATCGTGGGCCGCAAATTAAATGGCACGGAATGAAATAGCAAATATCACAATAGAACGTTTTTTTTTTCTCTTCTTTTTGGCGTTGTTCTAATGCCTTCGTAATTGCATTGTGTTTATGTGGCATTGTTTAGTATTATGCGCGCGAGGGAACTCGAAGCCCGACATAAAAGATAAACAAAATCCCTGTGCTCGCAAACTGATAAACAACTCTTTGGTGTCACGGCTTATTACTGATTAATTACACACTTGATGTTACTGGATGGCGACCTGGTGATAATAATAATAACGTTGAAGGGAGATTGTTTGCAAGCATGTCGTTAATTGCCTTCTACATGTTTATTTTTAATGGCTTTTAAAATTTTCGGTTACCTAGCCATCATTATTCGCTATAAACTTAGACCGATTCAATTGGTAACACACAATAACGTACTGTGAAATTAAGGAAAGTACTTTACTTAATTGCATACTGCAAGAGCCCTTACGCAGCAAAAGTCTTCATTGGGTCACCAGTCCAAAACCCACGCGGTTATTAAAAAATTCAAGTTCAGAATCTGAAGTCGTAACAATATAATTCTTGCATTCAAGTTACCATGGTATACAAGGATGCAATTGTAATTCTGTATAGCATGTACCTACATTTGTAATCACAAATCAAAATTTCTAAATTATATCAGACAACTTCCCCGGTCTGATTTTTTACTAATTAAAGCGTTGAACTCGCTGATACACTATAAAATCGCAAATACCTCTACGAACAGATAGCGAATAGCGTGTGGTTCGTTAAGTTCACCTGGGGATTTAATTGCTCGTTGGCTTTCGTCGTTAAAGCTCACTCAATGAATGCATAATAAACTGGTTGGCATAATTTTCTTCGGCTTTCACAATCACACCCGAAGAAATTATTGTCTTCCTTACAACGAACACAATGTCTCCTCTTTCGTAAGCACTTAAATTTAATTAGCAAATTTCAAATGCGGTTTCAATAGGCATTAATTATTAGTATTTGCGGACTTAACAACAAATAATAGGTCAATTGTATTACAATAACAATAAAAATTAAACATCCACATACTGCCATGTAATGTATGTTATTTGAATAATAATGAACTCGCGTTTTAAAATTTTGTCCCCGCGGGAAATGCGGGCGTTATTCTATTCTAAAGGAATGTCTCAATCAACAAAATATTTATTATAGTGATTATTAATCGCAGGCTTATATTTACCGTTGCGAAATTAATTAATATACAGCGAGCGCATTCCTAATTCATGGGGCGTCAAATGATTTATAATAAATTCGCTCTGGGATAAACTATAATTTACATTAACGTCTGAAATAGTTTAATTTACACACAAAGTAAGGAGGTAGTTGCCTGCGTGCAAGAGAACATTTTAAGTACTTTAGGAATGTACAGTCCTAATTAAAAGTAATGTGTCCACAGTAAAATTTCAAGTTGCGATTTAAGTTGATTAATTTTTAATTTCTTTGGAAAATTTTCGCATAATGTTTGGAAGAGATTTTCTTTTGGCAAAAAAAATTCTTATTTTGCTGACGTGCCACTCTATTTCCGAAAAAAGAAGATAGTAACAAACAAGAAGAAGACGCGTACGAAAAATAAAAGGAATATGAACGAAAGTTCATTACAGTAAAGAAAACAAAAGAATAATCTTGTTTCAAATGTCAAATATAAATATAAGTATAAGAAATTCATTCCGTTATGAGAGACCGGTGAAAACCGACGATTTTAAGAAACCGAAGAAAACCGACTTTAAGAAGCCGAAAAAAGGATGAAATACAAAGAAAAATGAAAACAGGCAGAACAAAGCAACGGAAAAATACGAAGAATAAACTGGTAAAAAGACAAAAAAAAAAACAAAAGAAGGTTCTTATAACAGCGAAGTGCAAAGAAATCACATTACCGATACAAAAAATTATGTTTACGTAAATTAAAGATCTGAAGCGTAAACAAATCGAATTGTCGACTTAAAAAAATGAAGAATAATCTTGTTTGAATTGCAATTTGAAAAAAAAATTATAAAAAAGATGAAAAAAAAAGAATATTCTGATAAAAAGACAAAAAAAAAATAAACAAAACACGATCGATGTTTTTATGAAGCGAAGTGTCACAGTCACAGCGTCAATAGTAAAGTAATATTTGTATAAATGAAAAAATAAATAAATAAACAAAAGAAGATCAATGTTTGTATGAATTTTGCAGAGTGCAGAGTAAAGGAAACACATTATCGACATAAAAAAAATAAGAGTTACATTGAAGAATGCCGAAATGCAAAAAAGAAAACCTGGTCGAAAGGCAACGAAGGTCGATGATTATAATAGGTGAATTTTTTCGAAAATCTTGA
Organism: Prosopocoilus inquinatus; assembly: GCA_036172665.1. Taxonomy (NCBI): domain Eukaryota; kingdom Metazoa; phylum Arthropoda; class Insecta; order Coleoptera; family Lucanidae; genus Prosopocoilus; species Prosopocoilus inquinatus. The sequence goes on along the minus strand of CM069871.1, from coordinate 4,827,034 downwards.
GTTTGATAAGAAAAGAAAAGGAAAAACCATAATGATTCGGAAGCTGCACTGAGCCAAATGAAGAATAGGGGGAAAAAGAAAAGAAGATCGACATTTCTGTAAACTGAATGTGAAAAAATCAAATGCATCACAAAAAGAAAAGAACCTCTCCCCCCAAAGCAGAAAAGAGAATACAAATGAACAAATGAAGCTTGCTCTGACTTTAGCTGATTTCAGCTCTCTCTTGCTTCTTCTTGCAGAATTAATTCTTGTGGTGCTGGTTTTTGTCCCTTGAATTAAGTTTGTGATTTTAAGGCCGTTTTCATTTCGTTTTTTTTTTTAAATTCTTCCTCCTCCATTCCCTTCTGTCTGATGGTCTGATGGAGGACTCACGTCAAGACAGTTGGGCTATTCTTTACAACGTAAGCTAACATGCTTAGGTAGAGTCGAGTGGGTTAACTCTGCCTGTAATATAAGAGTTTAGATAGGATCTTCCTTCACAAGACAGTCACAAAAAACCCAAATATGCCTTTGGTCTGAGAGAGGGCTCATATCAGAGCAATTGCGCAAGCTAATATGCCTAGGTTGAGTTCAATAGGCTATCTGTGCCTTTAATGTAGCAGTTTGGATAGGGTCTCCCTTCACGAGAAAGTCAGGGTCCGATTCGTACCAGTTTGGCAAGCGATATTTACGTTCTTCAGCGTTTGGACACCGACCAGCGTCATCACATTGAGATGTGCTACCAGACTGGTCAATTCTGGTAACGCGTGACCTATTTAATCTATCTAGCTGTCCGTGCCAGTGATTGATTTGATATCTGCAGTTCATTCGTCAGAGTGGACCCAATCCATATCAGTCGACGAGACCTCCCTCTCTCAATACGTCTCCGGCAGTAACGTAGTGTGGTACCTGTACCACTTTTCATCACGTATGTGATGGTAGGTGTTTTACCCTTCAGATTCGTCTTCGTAGAAGCCAGGGCACTGGTCGACTAATAGTAAGTCGGGTATGGTGGGCTTGTTACAACTAAAGGGCCCTTATCAAAAATTCACCTAAAGTTTCAGGGCACTCCTTTCAGTTAGCAGGTACCACCCCTTCACCACAGGAAGCGTGCAACTGTTCTGGTTGTGGGCGTTTCTTGTAAACCTGCTAATTAGACATATCCTAATTCTGATAGGCCAAGATATGTACCTACCTATGAAGGGTAGGTGTGACTCGAGGATATCCCCCGCATTTATTGTACTAATTATACAGACTACATCGTGAACAACCAGATTCTTCACAGATTTACAAACTAGGTACATAGATCAAATACCTGTACGTACGTAAGTAAAGTGTTTGGAATACATAACCGTAAACATTTTTAATACGCTTACGTTCCATATAACTGAAACCAAGACATATTTTACCATACAATACGACTGAGGTATTCCGGTACTCGCTCGTAAAACATATTCTATTAGTCCCTCTTGGATGTATTAAAAGAAGTGGACGTAACTTTTCCGATAAATGACTGTATTTACCCACCTAGAGGGAACAGGTGGGAATGTAGCTACGTATTAGAAAGGACTCTCGAAGTCGTTCCCCAACAGGTGTCGTAAACGTGTCGTGCGATATTCGAAACCGCACAGGCACAGCGTGATTGGAATAAGTCCCGACTAAATGCATTAGATGTGTCTGTCGGTACGAGTAAGTACCTACCTGGATTATTTTTGTACGTCTACTGCAGACGCACCACATAATTCTTCGTGTGGCTGAGCTATTTATAGAACAACAGGTCGGCGCGCCCTCAGCAATTCAACCGGCTCAAACACTGATTGTTCGGAGAGATGATTGCCAGCAACTGATAATGGATGCGGTACTTAGGTCATTTGATTATTAATAATTGGCATTTGGATTTGAGATTAGGAATAGTGAATGGTCACTTGGACTTATCAGTTTCAGACTTTGTGGTCTGGATTCTTATACATATAAGAATTATTTGCAAAAAATAATTCGAAATTCCAAGTTGTAATAGATTTTTCATTTTCCTCAATTTTTCTTGTTGCCCTCTGATTACTATTTTGGCCTACGTCTTACTTCATTGGTTCGTAATCGGTCTTCTCTGTCTGTCAAATTTCTTCTGTATTCAAATCTCCTCAGTTCTTCTTTTCGTGTCGTTCTAACATCTCCTACCTGCCTATAACAATAGTATAATAAGTAAGATGCTATTGTTCTATTCACTTGACGTCTTTTTTCCTCATTTTCTTGTAGTTTGGTTCCCAAATACCTGTTAATGGTAAAATTCTGAGCGCAATTGCCCATTGCTTCTATTTTTTCATTTTCATTTCTTCCTATCATTTAATGCCCGTCCAATTTTATTTCTACAATTTAATATTTTGTTGCAAATCCTTTGTGTTTCTTCTCTTCTTTATTTAATATTTTCCTTCTCTTCTTTTAATCCTTTTTTGTGTTCAACCTTCCTCTTGAATAGTCAGTTCTCCTCGTACCAAATCGTTTCTTATTCCCAGGAAGAACCCTATGCCTTACAGACTTTATTTTCCTACTTTCTTGCTTGCTTTTTAAACGAAAGAAATCCAAATGTTCAATACAGTAAAGTCGTCAGGTAGATTCAACATAACTTCTTTATTTTTCGGTTCAATTGATTGGCTAACTCGACGCTAGACTTCCACATTCCAGTTTATTGGCCAAGTAAATCCACGAAATCCTTTTCGAATTACATTTACATGTACTCGCTGAAAAGAATTGATTTAATCTATTTTAAACAATTTCTAGTTCATCCAAATAATGTAACTTTTAAAAAATTCTTAAGAACTCAATGTTTACCTTAATTTTTTACATAAAACATGCAAGGAACCAAAATATTTACATTTTCATCCTTTTAGTTTTTCTTTGTTTTATTAATTTTAATTTGCAAACAAGTGAATTTGTTTGCGACACGATAACTTTACGCAGCTCATAAATCATAATAATTTTCTCTCCTACAATAAAGTCATTTACTTTGTTGTGTTCCTGTTTGTTATAATAAGACATAAAGCTCGGTGTTATTAATAATTTCCAACTGCAAGTTCCAATTAGACGGACGTCGAATGCTAAAAATATCTTCTGTCGAATAACAGAGTGCACTGTTCTTGGCTTGGCAAAGATGACCTTATTTACTTACGACGATAAACGAAGCGTAATGAAAAGCGGACAAGGATTAGAACAATGTTAAGTAAATACGATTTATTTGCCTTGCTATTATTCAGTTCTAAAAATTTATTTATTCAGAAACACAAAACATTCATTATGTTTACTATTCAGGAACGAAATAAAATGATAATATGAAAATAGAATGAGCTAAAAACTAAAATATTAAATAAGGATGAGGTGAAAACTGAAATAAGTATGTGATGGCGATATGAATTCAGGGTGATACGACCACAAACACGCAGCTAAAAAGAAAAAAAATACACGGCCTGCTGCGATTATTTCTTCACATGCAAAGGATTCGGCCTTGTTTTATTTGCTGCATCGTTCTTTAATAACACCTTTCCTCATGAGGATTTCTTCTACTTATGCTTTCTGTGATCTAAAACACACGTTCGTTGAATTATATTTTCAGATTGCAAAATAAAATTTCCGAAGTCCTTATTTTGTTTTTTTTTTTTTTGTTTTTAAATTATTATTCCAGGTATCTCACAATCGAAAAATTTCCAAAAGTTGCGTTGCCAAATCAAATATTTTAGGCGAATGGGTTTCAAGGAGATAAAAATTCGATTTCGTTTATCTACAGTCATAACATAAACAACCTTGCGATAACGTTATCAAAAATGACGATATCTAATTAATTAGAATTGGAAATACCTCAACTCTAATTTTATTAGCTATTTAATTTTATCTCGTCGCACTCGTTTTTTAGTTTTATATTTGCGATAGGTCCAAAATTTATACACTGAAGGAACGAAGTAGATAATTTGACTAAAAAAATTTACTAATAGAGTTAAGACAGAAACAAATTTAGTGAAGGAAATTAAAGAATGACGAAGAAGGAACAAAAACAGCAAGTGCAGAAATCTGTCTCAGTTTGCAGAATAATTTTCAAAATGTCAAATTAAAAAAAATCTTTAATTACAAGAAGATTGTTAGATTATTAATATTGTGATGATTAATGCCTGACGTCAGACAGTGGCGTACCCGCATGGAAAGTTCAAAATTAATCTGTCCTTCTAGTCGAAACATTCTGACGTTCTTGATGAAAGAATTCTCCGGTTATCATCTGGAGTTATAAAAGCTAAACGTCGCGGCTATAAGGAGGACAAAACGTTAAACAATAATGCTCGGTTTATATTTAAATAAATTAGTCGTCAGTGTTTTAAATAAATTAGTTCGTTGAGGACCAGTTGTACCAAGGAGGGTTTAAACTGACGTTAACTGAACCTGGTTCAAAGAAAACAAATTCGCATAAGATCTTAAGGACATTGGCAATTAATGCATTCATAAAATTCGATAAGATTTTGTTCACTTCGAACCTGGTTCAGTTTGTTGGTTTAAACCCCCCTGTACAACTGGCCCTAAGTCTATCGAGTCTAATCTAATCGAACCTCAAATTCGTAACAATATGCATTACTAATTATGTGTAAGTGCAATGCGTGAAAATAAATAAAAAATAAAGGCGTTTGTTTTACAAATTGGGCCAATACATTTAGAAGACATTGTAAAACATCGCAACGAATTTATGGTCGAAGAAGTTATTTATGATTTTACTTTCCCTTGTATTAAAAAAAAATTGTTTGCAAAAATTCTCCCTTTTTGGTTCGTTATGTAACGTGTTCTGCTCTAAGTGCAAACTAATGCTAAATTGAGATAAATTACGTGTGTAAATTTGTATTTCTTTTGCAAAAGATTTATGTTTACACGCAGTTTTAATCTAGAAACGAGTTCAAACACTTCCATAACCAGGGAAACCTTTTTTATAACTGCATTTAATCATTTTTAAGCCTCTTTACACATTTCTGAGCACAAGGTGTTCGAGTTTACCACCACGGGCTTATACTTAGGTGGTCCTTGGGGAGTAGCTGATGATAAATTAGTTCGCAAGAAACAGGTTTTACTTACATACTACCAGTACCTATACCATACCCATTTTAAATTGGTTTTTATGACCTGGGAGTATTAAAGGACCTAGTTAACTATACTGACAGTCGGTATATACGTGTTCCTATAGCGTCCGTCGGCCAGAGGGGAATAAGAACAAAAATCGATTTAAAATGGGAAAACTATAACTTAAAAGCGCTTCTAAAATGTATGCCGAAATGTTTGGAAAAAACTTCACGTTCGCGTACATTCTATGACGTCAGAACGCATTCAAAAAATTTAGAACATTAAATTTGCTCGGCGTAATTTACATTTATTGCTCGTGTGATTGATGCGGATGATGTGCTAGGAATATTAATTCTGTTTATGAGAGACGCAAATGTGCACAAGGTAAAAGCGTGTTGTACGTATGTACTTCATGGTGAGGTGCCCTATGTATTTTAATGATATTTTTAATGCTATGCGGCTGCATGTAAAATGCATCCATACTCGCGTGTACCTACATGAAATGAAGATTAATCAAACAGGTTTCGGTATGCTATGTTTCCATGGACCATTGGTCTTAATTAATGCATGGGCGGCGTTCGTATCTGCCCAAAGCAATTTCGGTTTCATAAAAATCACCTACCGGCTTCAGGATTCCAAAAAAAAAAAAAAAATTAACTACTATTTATTTAATCGTATCCGAGAAGCTTTAATTTAAAATTTAATAAACTTAAAAAAAACAGGATGAAAATATATTAGATTCCGAACAAATAAAATTGAGTATGGGTGTCCCACAGGGTTCAATACTAAGCCCCCTACTCTACATTTCATATACCAATGACATGATAGGTCAAATATTTAATCTCATGAGACGGGAGTATTCCCTGGTGATACATCAATATTTATTTATTATAATTTACGTTTTGGATAATTTTATTTTAATGAAAAATAACGATTGATAATTAAGTATTTCATTTCTTGTAATATAAAAAAATGGATTTCTTTTAGTTTTTTTTTTTTAAGGAACAACAGTACGAAAGTGAAAGTAGGCGTTATTGTGTCTTCAAGAATGAATCTTCTGATTAGTTGGTTTTAAATTCGAGGGCGTCGAAGTGGATGGCCATATGTTTTAACCATTAAAAATAAACACATGTAACAAAAAATTGATAATAATAAAATGATGGTCTCTTATTTTTGATAAAAGTAACCCTTTCTCTTTAGGAAAGTAATAACAGAAAAGTTAAAGTGAGCGTTACTCCGTCCATCAAAAAAGTCAAAGTGGGCGTTACTCTGTCCGTCGCATCAAGAATAAGCTCTCCCATTGGACGATCTTTAATTTGAGCGCACTATGAATGCGACGTTCTATTTAAAATGAACAAAAAAAAATCACGTGAAGTATCAGAGGTGAATGGCTAAAATGCGTTTTATTAATTTCTAAGGTGAAAAATTGAAAATCTCGTGGATTGGTTCCTCTCGAAACCAATGGTGCAAATAGGGGAGTTACTAATTTAGATTCTAATTAATCTCTGAGGGGGGCGTAACAAGGACGTCGGTTTATGTTATGTAGAAAATTAAACATTACATTCTAATTATTTATAACTATTGTGGAGTTACATAAAGTTTTTCGTTATTGAAGTTTATTTTCTTATGTTTACATTGGGTGTTCGGATTATTCAATAAAAAAATAAGTGTTCAGTACATTCGTTGTGTAATTAGACTGACACTACCCCTGTCTTAAAATGATTCACCGCTCAAGTAAATTTAGTCCAAACTCGTTAAAACCAGTCAATTATGTAAGTGGCAAGAAAAAGGAAAATGAAAAAAAAGGGATCGTAAGTCAGTCTAATGTTAGCATCAGTGATGTGAGCTTGTGAAATGCACCGATCGAGAAATTAGCTTGACTGTAGATGGGGGGCCTTACTAATTTTGATTGTAATTACCCTTGAGTTTGGAAGCGTGAAAGGGTGTCACGCAAAAGAAATAATTGTTTTAATCGAAAGATGGAAATTCAATCTAATAGCAGAATGTATTTAATTAATTTCTGCAATGAAAAATGAAAATTAGCTCTCTGATTGGTTCCTCTTCTGACACCAATGACATAAATGTGAGCCGTTGCTCATTCTTTTCTAAACCCGGGTATGTACCTATACATTTAAAAAAAGCATAACATTTTAAAACATAATAAATGTTATTTTTTTCGCTCCGAATATTAATCCCAGGCATTTTAACCCCGGGCTTGCCCATAGCTGGCTACGCCCATGTTAGCTTGGCATTCGAAGGAGTGAAAAAGGACATTACTTTATTTTATACTAAAAATAACATTTGCAATTAATTGATGTTTTTTTTTTTTTTCTAATTGAAGGAAACCTTTTTTTTATTATTTAAACTAAACTTATTAATTAATATTTTTTAAAGCGCAAATTGAGGAATAGAGTTATCTTTATTTCTGAAATCTTGGGAAATTGAACAGGTGATATATTTCCTTTTTACCAAATGGTGGTTGTCTTAATTTTTTGATACTATTCAAAAAGTTGAATTTTTGATTGTTTGAATTATTTGAATACTGTTCCATATGGTTATCATTTAAAGCATTTTTTTTTAACAGCTCTGTCTCGTTTTTAGTGCATTCGAAATTGCGTCCCGAAAAAATGTCATATTTGAATGTTGCGAAAACCGCGATTTTAATACTCGCTGAAGGTTTTTATTGGTGTTTTTTTGTGAAAAAATTCTTTAAAATTTGCTTGATACTTTTAAAAATAACTGATAGATAAATATTTGAGGCTCGGCAAATTCTGGCAAAACATGTTTCCGCATTATAAAAATCCAGTTTTTCTAAAAACCAGGTCCAACATTCAAGCATCCAAAATTCAAATGTCTTCAGCTTAACATTCTTTCACCAGCCAACATTAATTACGTATGCAGATTTACCGCCGCCGATTATGGGCAATATTAAAACAGCAAATTATTCAACTTTGCTGCGAATTAATTTATTCTAATGCGATTCAACGGCCTCTTAAAAGTTGCAACAATTTCTGATATGTTAATTGCACTATTTATAAATAGATTAAACTGGAGCGCCTATAATTGCATTAAGCCGGGTATAAATCGGCAATTATTTTATACATTACAGTTTTTCTTGAGTCACGTACTAATTAATGAAGGTAATTTCTGTTTTATAGGAATGCGAAATATGCAGATAAATAAATTAATCTTGTTTGAGAAGAAATATTACTTTACAGTAAAATAATACGCCGAATTACAGGCAACCACATGAACGCTCATGTATGTACAGGAACGTTTCAATGTTATAGGCATCTGTATTTATTTTCAGAGATCAACTTTAAAATGTAGTAAGCAATGTACAACATAAACAGGTATCGTCAATACCTTATACGAAAAATGTCATTTGTTTTGTATTGAAGAAATCCATGCAAAAATTCTCAACATAACAAACATAATACACCTAATTATTTTGTTGTCAATAAATATTCTTGCAACAGGATTTTTTTCTAAAGAATTCCTTAATCTCCTTAACAGTTTGAAGAGAGTCTTGTTGAATACTCTTTAGCGAGTTTGGCTGCATTTTATAATTCAAAAAAAAAAAAAATGAAATAAATAGTTTCATTGTTGACTGAGGATCAAGTTTTATTCATTAAATCTGTATATCCTTTTTAACACAACAAAGAGGAAACCAATTATAATAATACCTTGCATTTAAATTTTCATGTAGAAAACGAATTCATAATACTCTAAATTAAAAGAAAAAGAAAAAAAAACATTTCTAAAAAATAGTCTAATTCAAAATAAAAATATTTTGTAATAAACAAGTACCTCTAATTGTTTTAGATAAACTAAATAGAAAGTTTTTTTTTTTTTTTAATTTTAAAATAGATAATCTATAAATTAGGAGTGGGTAAATATTTTACTCAATATTTTATGGGGAGCCAAAGTACAGGTTTTGACAAACAGAGTGCGTGCGTTTACCTTCCGCTCGCAGGTACAGCTGTTTTGTGTACAAAACATCCCTTGGAGATTGCGTCGTTAGCTTTGCGCAGTGGCGATATCGTAACCAATGAGGTCTATCCGAGGTGCGATTATTGCTAGTTGAAAACTTTAACCAATACCCCGCCACGTGGACGGTTTTGCCGTCCGCCAAGGCAATTTTTGAAAACCTCTACGGAGGTTAAAAATTGTAAATCAAAACACAAAAAGCTCTGCTTTAACTTCGATGTAAGGTTTCGGTTTCGGAAATCGTAAAGATTTTCAAAATTTCGAAAAAGCATAAAAGAATCGATGCCTGGAAATGGAAGTACAAGAATTTATTTTCACACTGGTTATAATAAAAAATTTATTGCATTTTCAAGTTTCTTTTTATAAAATTTTATCTATTAAGTTTATTTATTCAATGCCGTAGAAAGTAAATCACCTCCCACTATAATTTTGAGTGATGAACGATGAAATAAGTTTAATCTGATCTAATTTTGCTGTCATTCAGGATGTTGATCGTAAGTCATAATTCTATAGTATGGGTATTCTAAATAAATAAACAAATAAATAATATCAGCAGAAACAAACGAACATAGTTTACTAGAAAGTAACAGAATGCATCACCGAGCACGACGGCTATATACATAAACAATAAAATTATATCGAGCGAGGAATTTAGTTTCTTCATGAGCTGGCATGGTATAACTTACAATCCGAAGAAAATTTCGTTTTTAACACTAATTTATTTTGTTTCATAAATCCTCTCGCCTTTACGTACTCAACCGAATGTAACCACTTGTGCACTAAATATATTGATTTTTTTTTTAATTTCAGCGGTTTGTTTCCTTATTTCAGTTGAGCATGAATTCATCAAGTTGCGAGGAAGCGCATTTACTTCTATGACAGCATGAAACCTTGGCATATTTTTAAACTAATTTCTAAGTATTGGAAGGTTACAACTGTTACCTTATTAGGAGAGTTACTATTAAGACGCCTCACAACCAGTTTACACTATTATGTTTTCAGTAATTTTAAAAATTATTGTTTTCTGCATTCTATGTCAGTGTAAAAGTGATAATGGTAAGTGTGAAAATTCAATTTTTAATGTAGACGTAAATGGGTTAAAAATTATTAAAATTACGGGAAAGCCATATTGTTAACTGTAGATTTAAAAAAAAAACGTTTCTTCGAAAATATTCAACGGTCAAAAATTAATAGAATATTAAAAAAATAAAGAATCTTTTATCAACTCATCAAGGCAAGACAGTATTTAACGAAGATTCTCACATATAAATTGTTTTTTGGATTTTCCCGTTCTATTTATAACATTTTAAACAAATATCTAAGATATTAAAATTTAATTTATAATGTAACCGCAAATAAGTTTTATTAAAATCTTGAGGTAGTTGTATTATTAATTTTAGGTTTGAAAAAAACCATCTATCCACACTTTGTTTCGAAAATATTCGATGATCAAAAATTTGTAGATAAAATTGAAAAACTTTTTCTCAACTCATCATAGCAATGTAATTTTTAATGTAAACGCAAATAGGTTACACATTATTAAAATATTGGAAAAGCTGTATTGTTAAATGTAGATTAAAAAAAAAAACAGTTTTATTCAACGGCCAAAAATTAATAGAATATTAAAAAAAAATAAAGATTCAACTCGGCAAGATAGAATTTAAAGATTTTTTTAATATATAAATTATATTTTGGGTATCCCCAATCTACCTATTTATAACGTTTTAAACGGCTGTTTTTATTATTATTACCTTATACAAGATGTTCGTGAATTGTTGACTTCGTCTAAATATCTTCGACGAGATAGAATTAAACAAAAACATAGATTTTCTTTGAAACAAACTTGATATTGACTTTACATTTACAGGTTTTTTATTTTGTACTTTGCATAATTTTTCATTCAACCTTATACAAGGTTTCACCTACATCTCTTTTCTGACAGCACGAAAATAATTTTTAATCAAATACAAAATATTTGAAGTTTATATTAACAAATGTTTGTCTTAAATTTAGATCGCCATTTTTCGAGAACTAAATTTAATAATTCTAATTCCTCTTTAAGTCTTCTTTTCAGAAGAAACGGAAACTTTCCGGGGCGATTCGTGCCACTTAAACCCATCTGGAATTAAGGGGATTTGCCGGTTAATCCAAGAGTGTTCTTCTGCAAAACAGAGCTTGTTAACTGACACATCGGTACGATCTAGAATCTGTGGATTTGAGGGCAACAACCCTCTGGTATGTTGCGCTGATGAAGCGCTTTCAACCCCAGAAACATCCACCACCAATGAAATCGTACGAATAGATCATTAGCTGGTGTTTCCTGCCAAGAAACACAATGCTCAAGTTTGTAAGGTAAGCCACCCTTCCCCCCATAAACATGGACTTCATCCCTTATCAGTATAATCTTCAATTTTCAGAGTGTTCGGAGTATAGAAATCTGGTGTACCTGTCACCATTTTGACGAGAGCGTTGAAGAAGATTTTGGATTGAGTTTCACATTCCTTCCTTTTTATATTTCTTCAATTTCGGCCGACTCACATTCCAACTCATCTATTACGAGTTAAAACTGTGTAGAGCTTAGTATACACCCCTGTTACATTTGGGTTTCAAGTTGTCTGCATTTTAGGAAAAATATTACGCATTTCACACGATAAAGTCCCCCAATGATCAAACGTCTAAGTATAGTATGTGCCCTTTTCTTTAAGTATACGTTGTTTAATTTGTAATGGAGAAGGAAAAGCAAAGTAAAAAAAAAAAAATTTAATCGACTTGTTTGTTGCATTTGTAAATAATAATAGATGTTTAGTTGTGACATGAGTTTACAAAAAGAAGAAAAGTAAGAGCGTTTGAAGGTTATATGTACATAATAAACGATGCTAAAATTAAAATTATACAAAAATAGAAGACGTCGTGGTTGAATTAGGTTTTGAAAATCCCAGTGATGCAGCTTCTTATGTACGCAATGAAAAGGAATTCTTTCTAAAAACCTGATATTCAAATTGAGACATACTATACGTTATGGTGATGGTGCTCTTACGTGAAAGAGACCAACCTCTAAAACGAGGTCAACGTTATAAGAACATAATATAATATCCAATCCATGCAGACATATATAGAATAAATTTATTAATTACAGCTTTCAGTCCAGTTCATGTTACGCAGATAACAATCATACAAATAATTGCTTAAAATTGTTTAGGAAACCCAATCTTTTTCGTAACTTGCCGCAATTTTCTATGTTCGTTTTTTCGCTGAATGCCGAACAAGTTTTGAACGATGGCTGGATATGGTTACATAAACACCTGCACAAAAGGTTAGCCCCACGACGTCTGCGAGGACGGCATTTGAAGAATCGACATTAAATCAGTCCATCCTCCTAAGTTGCCATGACTTTCTACGTTCTTAATTTGATGTTTTTTAAATTCTTCTGCGCTTTCTTCCCCTGTCCACTCATAGGTGAGTTACTCTTTTGTTCTCATAATTAAACCAGTTTGCCAATAATGATCACATCACGAGTCTAAAAATAATTTCATTCATCTTCTGCCTCTTTTTTTCTTAAATTTCGTCATTCAACTTTGCGCTTCACTTAATTTCAAATGCATACCAAATAGTACTAAAATTTTAGGTTTCTTTTGATTTAGGAGATGTATGTTTTTTTGGAAAATTTCAACTCTCCGGATCCTGTCAGCTTCTTCAAGATTGCCCAACCAAGGATTCGATTTATGTAGTGCGGTATCACCTCTGTAATTACGAAGGAATTCAGCCAATCGTGTGTTGTTTAGAAGAAGCTTCAGGAAGACCAACCACTGAAGTGAATTTCAGTACGGAAACTAAGCTTAACACCACCATTAAAGAAATGATTTCCTCCACGAGCATAAGCCAGGGGACTACACCATTACCTCCTATTAGTAAAAGCACGAGTGAAAGCGTCTTCAATATGACGACGTTGTCTTCTCTTAGCACAAGCTCAGGTAGTGAAACCAACTTTAACATGACAACGTCGTCTCCTCCTAGCACAAGCTCAAGCGAAAGCACCTTTAATATGGCGACGTTGTCTCCTCTTAGTACAGAGGCCTTGGAGAGTAAGTACATTGTACATATTTAATAGTCAAGTGTAATGTTTTTTTTTTCTTGTAGGGTGCAAACTATACAGTGATGTCATGTTATCACAAATGAATTTGGGTAATCCTTCTGTAATGGAAGACGTCTTAGAAATGTGCCTCCGCACTTTTCGAGCACTCGAAGCATATAAAAAGATCGACATCAGAGATATATCTCGAGTCGTAAGTATATTGATTTTTTTTTTTGCAAAAATTTATTTTTTAATGGTAAGAAATGAGGCAATTAAAAAAACTGTTTCTCTCATTTTGTTTTCTGGCACTCCCAATGAAGTAAATGCAAATTTAGTTCCTCCGGCAAAATGTGGCCGAAGGCTCTGCCTAATTATACATATTGCTCCATAGAAACAGGTCCAGGGTTTGGCCCGACCTCCATACAATTCAATCTCTTTTCTTCCGTTTGATTTTTTAATGATGTATTTAGCGGCATATTTATCTGCAGGGTGTCTCGATAATAACGCCCGCGCTTTCGAGACTCGACCCAGAAAGATCGAAATGAACCTATGATAGAGCTCCAATGTGTCTTTTTATCATTCAGTTATTAAGAAAAGCAACCTGTCTATTTTTCTCTGATTCATTCATTTCGATTGGTCTCGGTTTCTAGCACTGAACTCCATAAACACGAGGATTTATTTCTTGAGACGCTGTGTGTATTTCTGGGTTATTCCCCAGTTCGCTCTCTTATGTCAATACGGTACAACGCTTCAAATTATTTCGATAATTAATTGCAAGGAATAATGCAGAACTTTAGTTTTTATTGTTGTCATTCGCATTATTTTACAGTCCTTTTCTTTTGGTTTTCCCCTTTTATCGATTATGTTTCCGAATTTATCATATAACCTTCCTTTTTGATATGCGAATTGACATTTCCGAAATTGAAAAATCAATTAACAAATTCGGAAACGTAAATGACAAAAGGAGAAAACCCCTAAGAGAAAGACTGTAAGAAAATTAAAAAAATATGTGGTCACACGAGGCAGAGCTTTACAATAGCGGTTAACTAGAAGTTAGTCAAGAGAACCTTTTCCTTCCACTTCAATTGCCCATTTGAAAGAAGATCATTTATGCTACCTCACTAGTGGTTGCTTGTAAATATCTTATAAATATCCTATTTGTGATGTAAACTGTGTTGTCAGAGGGTTGTAAAAAAGTTGCTAGACCTCCTTCTAATCCAGGTTTCGTTGATGCGAAGTCGGTCTATGCAACGGCCAGGGTCAACATGAGTAAGAAACGTTCGGCAATTTTTTTTTTCACATCCTTCCGTTTTAAATAAATTTTTTTTTCGGTCTACATTTTACGACTTGGTTGTTGTTCTTGCCATACGGTGGATTGCGTTCACATTTATGAGGTAGGATGTAATCTGGGCATGAACTTTTCACATCCCATTTTTTGAGTGGGGCATGAAAAGTTCACCCGTTGCCATGACAATGATGTAAACACAAGATTCCTTAAAATGGTTGATCGAGATGCAAGATATGACAATAATAATAATGAGTGAGAAAGATACAATTGCACGCCCAGATTATACTCTTAAATCTTATAAATCTGAACGCAACCGTGATCTATGACATTAGTCAGCTTTTGGGTGAAATAAGTGTTCATCTGTCAACATTGACAGAATCACAAAAACGCTTCTAAGTGACGTTTAAAATTGCCTTTCCAAAGCAATTCGCATTTATCGGCCATTTTGAGTCAAATTTAAATTTACATTGGCTTAATTAATTGCGTTACTTTACTTACAGAGAGAATTTATTTTTAATATTGGCGAAATTGAAAATCAAACTTACCCATCTTGCAATGATTCAATGAAAAATTCTCTCAAATTTTATGCGTACAAGTACTTGAAAATCGTTACCAGCAAAAATTTTGCAAAATGGCGCCCGCCGCCATCTTTAATTACGAAGCATTCACGTGAATTTCATCTCATAATAAGCAGTTAAAAAGTAATAATAATTTGTTTTATGCGCGCGAAACTCTCTGTTCCCGCCATGAGGAATGTTGAAAGAGAACAAGCAAAATTTTATAATAGTTTTAAACGTTTCTCAAAATCAATAATTTTAGGGAATTCGAAACACGACTGAACCTTGCGACGAATGACGCCTGCGTGATCTGTGACGTCACACAACAAATTATGCCAGCGTTGCGCTGCCACTGATGACCGCTTTAATTAACCTAAGATTGATTGCAGTTAAAAGAAAACAAATTTCACTGAAATTAACGCACAGTTATAATTCTACCTAAAATAAATATCGTCAAACGAGTTTACGTATAGCCAGCAAAAGAGCAAGCAACATAAGAATTTCCCGCCCCAATGCGTAGCGCTGCCATGCTGGAAGTTGATGAAACGAGCAAGACTGGACGATTTTTTTCCGTGTTGTGGACTGTTTGAGAAATTAAAAATGAGACTCACCTGTCCTGCAATAATTCAGCTGCACTTTCAAATTTGCCGCGTACACTTGAAAATTTTTCACAACGGCACCCGCCGCCATCTTTAACCTCGAAACACTCACCACTTGAATTTCAACTCACCATAGGCGAAGTCCGCGACGTTTTACGTTTACGGAGACTAACGCCCGCATGAACTAAACAATTAAACGGTTAACATGCACAAACGTTCAGTTTTCTAAACAATTTCGAAGAATTATTTTGGTGAATTCAAAAAACGACCGAGGCGTCTTCGCCCGGGCAATGCACTGACGCATACGCATGCGTGGCTTGTGACGTCACACGACAGGCGAGCAATTTGTCTTGAATTATTATCGACGAATTACAAGACTACAATTAAAATAAATCAAAGCTGGGCTAAATTGATTTTTTTATGTAGAATATACGCTCTGAAATGGGTTACGCAGTTAAAAAAGCGATTTGTTTTACGCGCGCTACACCTTCTCCGATCCCGCCATGACGCGCAGCGCCGCCTTAAGTAATGATGGAGGAGAGCAAGCAAATCTTATAATCGTAATATTTCCTACATTGTGGAATATTTAAAATGATAAAAATAACACTTACCTTACTTATAATCGCTCGATTGTATTCCTAAAACCTTTTGCAAGCACTTGAAGTCACCAAACATCGCAGTCGCAAAGTTAACCAACAAACTCACTCACTCCTATTTTGATCGAACTCGGGCCACGCCATTTTCACTCTAATCGCTCAACCCCCAACTAATCTACCCCTTGGAATGAAAGGGTATGTAAGCCGGAAACTACATCGGCAGTTTCCACGCGATTTAGTAGAAGAATTATTTCCACAAATTCGAAATTCGACTGACGCGCCGCGAACCACACCGAGAACTACAATCTGTGACGTCACGGAAACAACGACGAGCAAAGTTGCGTTCAGAAACTGCACTTTGTACACAGTCCAACACGGCAGAAAAGTTCCAAATTGAAAAACTAATTTAAAAAATTTTCGCTTGACTCCTGGACTACAGTTTCAATAATAATGAATTTATGAAACGTGGAAAGAGATACACGACGGTAGCAAATGTAATAAAATCGATTTTCAGTCGAGAAGTTCACATAAACACATAATTACGTATCCTTGAATTATAAAATCGATGTAAAAGGTGCTGAAATTTTGATCTGTTTTTTTTTTTTCAGTTTTTACCCTAAGTCTGGATGTAACAGTTTGAGATTATTTCCAATTTCTTTTTTAAATGATCTACTTCTGCTCTTTCCTTCATCGAGATTTTTTTTGTAAAAACCGAAAAACAAATCAAAATTCTATTAAAAAAAAAAAAAAACAAGATAAGAGATTTCAAGTAATGATGTTATTAAAGCAAGTCAAGTGGAAATCATCTGTTTAGTTATTTTTAGGGATCCTTTCATAGCAGCGAGTTCATGCAATTTACTTGCCACCCATATTCTCCAAATATATTTTCTGTTTGGGTGACTCAAAATCTTTTTATTATTCTCAACAATTTTTTGAAGTTAGAATTTTGTCAAGATTTTAAAAACAGTGATTTCTTTTTGTTGCAGCAACTCTACGGATGATCGCAGGTATTCTATTAGGAAATAATTACTAAATTGTACTATAAAAGAAGGACGTCGCCCGCCCCCCCGAAGAAAACGAAAAATGAAGCAGGACCCTTAAATTTGGCATTTTATTTCCGGTTTGTGATTTGAAAAAGCATTAATAAACTTATTTGCATATTTAACATTTTGGAATTTATTTATTTATTTTATAAACCGGTTGCTTTTTATAACACGTAGTAAATAGGAGCGGAACTTGTGATTACTAATCAGAAACTGGACGAATAAAAAGCGTTTTGAGGTTTGCTCCTTTTTTTGCCGTCGCTATTTCACTTATTTCATTCATTCCAAGTTCAAGTGTGCGTTGCTTTAGCAAGTCATCTAAAGTCTATAATTATATTAAATTAATGAGCTAAGGTGTGTCGGAAATTATAATCTAATTAGATTAGATGTCTGTGCATTGGTATAAATATACCGGTCGTTGTTGTAAAGTGAGAGTATAAACTTGTCTTCTATGATTTCAGTTTGATCCAACAACTAGTATGGCAGAAAAGTTAAGGTCGGATTCCACTGAAGCAATTTGTAGCAGCAGGTCACTCATTATATTTTTGTTGTTGTTTTAAAAATCAATTGGTTATTATGAGTGTCTTATAAGACACTAAAAATGTCCTTTTGGGGGGGAGTGGGGCGCTTTGAAGTACAGTGCATGTCATAAAGACCTTTGAACGCGTTTTTTAATTACAATGACTGTTGCCACGTGTGACTGACGTTATTGGATTACGCAATGACATAAATTTTAGATTAGGGTAGGTATTGTATAGTCTGAGACTATTGCTAGACGTTCGGATTTTGCACAAAATTTTATTTTTAGGTTAGGTTTGCAATCAATCAGGTACATCAAATACCAAAGACTAGCCGGGAATTTGCTTCTCTCCTTCTCTTACTCGCATCTACTCTGGGAAATATGTCTCTCTCATTCTTTTTTTATTAGAGCGGTTAGTCTTATGCCAGTTTCATTTGATATACAGGGTGAGGCATATTTTTGCATTTCTGCAATAACTTTCTTATGAATCGAGATAGAGCAAAAAGCTTTTGGGAAAAATAATCTGGCATGTCAAGGGCTACAAATTCGTTAAATCAGTTAACTTTGATCTTCGATTGTTTTCGAGCGGTTACGCCTTCTTTCTTGTTTTTAAATTGCATGATATATTTTTTTCATAAAAAAAATTCTTTCTCTTTCTGTTGGTGTAAGAATTTTGCCAACTTCTATCAGAGAAATGTTTCGAAAAACACCATCTCTCTGTCTCTATTGATAAGAAAACATGACTTACCTGGTACACACGCAGCAATGTTGCCAGATTAGAAGAATAATCTCCATTTGAAGGGACTTTTAGCATCTGATGCGATCAAAGGATATTTATAAATTAGAAAGAGGAATTTCTTTTCCGTTTGGATGTTTGTGTTGTCCAGATTATAACCCCAAGTTTAATTTACTTTCCTAAAATTAGTAACAAAATGCAAAATGAGTCGTTGATACTGCTCGGTCAAACAAGTGTTAAACAAAACAAAACTAATTAGTGCTAATTACTGACAGTTATAATAACTGAATAAGCAAGGATTCTTGTTAATATTCCTTGAATTTTAAAACGTTATGGAAGAGCTAGACTTTTTACAAACACAGGTACGTAATTGATAATTGGTCAAATTCTGAAATTGTTTTTTTTTTTTTTTTTGATAATACTGATCGAAATATTACAATAAATAAATAACTGTTGTGTAAATTTGAAATCAAAGAATTTTATAGTCGACTTCAGACCACAATGTAAAAATCTTTCTCTTTTTATTGAGAGGAAAACTCTTCCAAAAGATTTTGATGTTAAAAGGTAACATTAAATCCCGTAATATTTAAATTTGATATTTTGTATTGGAAGATGTCATTCCAATTTGGAGGGGCGTGCGTCCTTCCGAGAATCAAAAAGAAACTGGTCATCTTCCATCGAACATTCCTCTTTCAATAACTATTTTATTTTTATCTCAAAAGCTGTATATCCAGTTTCTACTTAAATGCAAACCACTCTTGCATTAGTAGGTAATTAACCAACTGTTTATTTAAACGTAAACATAACTATCTGGTTTGAAACAATAAACCCAAAATTGAAAACCAAAAATGTTCTTGACGCCAACTTATTTGTGTCTGGCGTTAATTGCCACAATTGCCACATCGTTTTTAAACAATGGTAAGCGTGCACTTTCGTTATTTATTGTTGTTAGAGATGCAAGTCTTCAAGGCTGCGGAAAATTTCCTTTCAGATTCAATTGTTAGGTAATTTATTTTAGGTGACCTCTGCACTGATAATCGTTCAGGGAAAACTGGCTTCTGTCAAATTTTGATGAAGTGTCCCTTTGCAATAAGGGAACTTCGAATGGGAAAGTTACCAGTGACGTGCGGGTTTCAAAAGACCGTTCCAATCATATGCTGTGTCTCTGACGATGATATTTTTATTTCTAGTACTACTAAGGAAGACGCAATTGTAAGTGATTAAAGCGATTAGGTAATTAATGAGGTTTAATGATTCATAACGGTTTATCGTTTTTAATGTGTAATTCTAATTTATTTCTTTTAATTATTATAATTTTAATAAGTGAAATGGAATGTACCATACAGATGTAAAATATGAACTTGTACTTTATATAAAAATGTACGGGGTGATATAAATAAATTAAATAAGTAATATTCTATGTAGTCGTGAGTACAAAAAGAATGGTCATCAGTATCATTCTTTGACGTATATCTCTTTTCATCCTGCCTCCGTCTGTGTTCAAGTACCATTGGTATGTAGATGTAACAGAATGTAGAATAAGACATCACCACAACGAGACAATTTTGTTTTGTAAGAAATGAAATAAAACATAGTTTCATATATATGCATAGCTGACACGATGTTAAATTTAATTTTGTTACAAAGTGAGAGAGATAGGCCACCATAGAGAATGTTTATTGGTTTATTTGATAGTTTTCAATCAAATTTGTATGTCCTGTTTGATTAGTTTTTAAATACGTGTGATATACTCTCTTAAATTTTCTAAATTCATTTCTGAAATGAATAAACATAGTATTCAAGGAATCACTTTGGCAGAACTGTTGGTACCCAATCATTAAATCAATGATGTGTTTACTGCGGCATTTCCTGAATTACATTCCTAATGCGATGGAATTTCGAAATCAAATTTCCAATTACTGATACTTTTTCACAAAAGGCAAATGCTGCGTGGAATTAATCACTACAATACCGAATCTCCGAACGAAATTGGCGGTGATTCCTCCTCGTACAATAACTTGTGAGTTTTAACGTTCGGAAGGTCAACCTGATTACAGTGCTGATTTGATAAGGTTCTTGTTTCTTAAATGATTTTCTGCCCCGCTTGAATACTTTAGTTGTGGTTTGGTCGTCCCACGAGGAACGCCGACTGGTCAGACGACTGGCTTTTTTCAACCAAAACAGGAAATTACGGGCGCCCATGAAAAATTTACGATGCGTCACATCATACAGTGCACTGTTATTGTTTGTTTCTGTACAATTCATGCGATATACTCCTTAACTACCGGTAAGTATTACTAAAAAATTAAATTACATGCACATAAGTTTGAAATCTTTCTAATATTACAAATCATTGTATGTGGTAGAAGGAGCAACAGAACTTGGGGTTTTCCTTTTTTTTTTTTAATTGTGATAAACAATGTACATAATGAGTTTATGAGATTCACGAAGTAACCTTGTATTGAAGGAATGTATGTATGTTAGGCCAGTTATACACGTTATATATACTTGTGGTGATACTCACTAGAAAATTGGCTCGTCTTTTCAAATTCCAAAGAAAGATGACACTCTCACACTCTTCTTGAGAATTTGGTTCTAGGTACGATTGGGTTTTATTGAGAGTAGGTCTTATTGAACACGGTATAAGATAAGACAGGTATACCGACCGGCATAGTTTGGCTTTTATTGTGTTTGACGCACGGTATAAGATAAGATAGATATACCGGCGAGCACAGCTATACACCGTGCGTTCGGGTGTTAGGTAGTGCGAGAAAGAAAACAGTATAAAGGATAGCAATGTGAGTGGAACATGTTTCATGCAAAAGCTAAAAAAGTCGGCGATTTTGATAAGAAAGTAAAAGTTTTCTTTGTTAATGAATTTTAATGGAACGAAATCATCATTTTTCTTTTCTCTTTCCCCTCGCTCTTTTGTTTCATTGTAAAAAGAAGTAGCCCTTTTCTCTGCCAAATAAATGTCGGGTAGTTTACGACAAGGAACCCCTATTTTAGCTCAAATCGGCTTTTTTGAGGGTGTTGTAAGATTTTCAATTTATGTTAAAAACACATTCAAAGTTTAAAACGCTTTAAATAAAAACAAACTGCTCTTGTTTTGATGTATGTATCAATGTGTGCATGACGTTTCGATAATTCATTAAATAATTAGACGGAAATAGAGCGAGAGAGGATGAAAGTAGACAGATTTCTTGTGTTTTTGCGTGGGCCGCACATACGAAATGTTATGTCATAAAAAGCCTGCCCTCGAGGCGATGAAACCATCGTTGTTAACTCACTGAAATTGTGTTATCTCTCTCGCTCATTGAAATTTTTCATTCGACTGCGCAACTCATCGCGTCGCGTCGTTGGAATACCTCTACATCTTTCACCGTGCTTTGAATCAAAACGAGAAATTATCTTCCGAAAACTAACGCTAAGTGGAGTACGCTTAAACCTCTTTCTCAAAACACTTTCTTGAAGGAATTCGTGCTTAGCTGCTTTGAAACAATTAATTGCAGCTTCAGATTAACAGATGGCGTGTTATAACTTTCTGTTTAACTTTACTTATTCGAGAAAGTAATTAGTTCTTGAATTTTCTTAGCGTGTTCAATTGCTTTGAGAGATTGTTTCCGTACAAATGGAGCGGACAAAGTAACGGCTCATGGTAACAGATGGCGCCATGAACCCGAAAACTAGCGTTAAGAGGAAATGTGTTTCTTAAAGTCTTTCTCAAAAAAAAAAAAAACTGCTTTGAAACTTTCTGGGAAATTAAAGGGAACAAAGTTAATTGCGATTAGAGAATAACAGATGGCGCTACTTATATTCGAAATTTCTTGTGTTCCAACTATTTCTGTTCAACTTTATTCAATATTGTGTTTCCTAACGTTATTTCTTGAACTGAATTTTCTTAAGGCTTTCCAGTTTCTAAATTGCTCCCTTCGCAAATAAAGAGAACAAAGTTACGACTTAGGATAAGAGATGGCGCCACAGATGCCCGTAAATTCTTTAGCCTCAACTATTTAAGCATAACATTTTATTTACCTCTTCGAAGTTGTTTTCAGAATATTGTTTATGGAGCTTCTTAAAGTTTAATATTTTTAATTGTTTGTGCAATACAAGTGTTCTTTTATTGCAATTTATTCTTACCTTTTACCAGCAACTTACAAATTTACGGTTGGGCTTAACAGATGGCGGTGCAAGAGTCGTTTATTCGAAATTAATCCCCCCCGGTTCTAATTTAAAAACGATTCAGTAAATTTCCGTTTTTCATTTTCTTAATTTTTTTACTTATTTCAGAACGTGTTCTATCTTTCAAAATATACATTTATCAGAAATCTTTGAAGTGCGACTTACAAACAAGCTGCCACTTTTCTGCCCTTGTGAAGCTCTTTAGAGAACAAGAAAATCGGCAGCTATCTGTATGTTCGTTTCTTAATAAAAAAAAAGTCTAATTTCTATATTAAACTTCGACCAGACTTTAGAACAGGCGCTTATGACGTCTTTGCAATCCCTGCAATCCATGCAACTCCCATAGCTACGCCACTGTTGCTACGACAAGCAGTTGTTTTTAATAAATTAAACAAATCTCTGTTTGTGCTTCTAATTGAAGAGAACTGAGAATCACTTGTTGGTCAATCAAGTCAGTAAACTTCTCTTCCGTTTCCTTGAAGCCTCCAAATCCTCATCCAGAAATGTTTCTTCTGGATTTCTGATTTGGATAATCGCGCCGAATCTGATTTTGATGGTGACCAATACCCTTTCTTATTTAGTTACCTGTGCGAAAGAAAAACTGGAACCCGTTAACATTTTTATATTTTCAAGGTGATTTATGCGTGGACCCCCGGACGAGAAAAACTGGATTTTGTAAACCCCTACTGAAGTGTCCGGAAGCCATCGCCGACATTAAACGCGGCGTATTCCCTTTAACATGTGGATTCTTGAGCGTCAACCCCGACCCAATTATTTGCTGCCTTTACGACCAAAACTCCACTTCCCAACAACCCTCCACAACTACTCCAAAGGAGGGAATAATTTTTGTAGACCGTGATCAAACGACCACCACGACTGCACTGCCTGTCGGTGAGGCGGATAATTCAACCGAAGAAAAACTAAGTTCTAAAAGTACGTACGTATTTAAACGTCTGATTAATTAAATTGGATCAGTGGTGACCTCTGATGTTATTTTAGAGTGTAAGGAATACTCAAATTTGGTGTATGAAAATCGGGCTGCACCAACACTGTTAATTGGATATTATGTAACGGTTGATACTTGTGTAAAAAACGCATCGTTCCTAATAAGGCAAGGCTTTGCAGCACCAAGAGAATTTCCACATTCGGTAAGCTCTCCCCCGTTCTTAGATCTTCAGTAGTTTTATGATTTGGTCACAGGCACTAATTGGGTACAAATACTTGAAGACCATACAATGGAAGTGTGGGGGAACCCTGTTAAGTGAACGCTACGTTTTAACATCAGCCCAATGCACCTACTCAGACATGTAGTGAGTAAATCCTTCCTTACACAAAATCCATTTATAACTGACCAACCCTAATCAATCCAAATCTAGCGGATATGCTAGATACGTAAGGGTGGGAGTCTCAGATTTTTCAGATAAAACCCGAGAAGCCCACCTTCAAGACATCGATGTGCTGGAAATTGTAAGGCACCCAGATTATGTCGAGGGGGGTTCCCAGAACGACATCGCCCTTTTGAAATTGGAGACCCCCGCTGAGTTGAGTTCCTTCGTTCGACCAGCTTGTTTACCCTTTTCGAAAAAGTTGGCCTTTAAACAATTTCTGATATCTGGTTGGGGCACCGCCAATTTCACTGAGAATGACGACTTCGTTCTGAAGCAAAAGGTGCTGAACGTTAAAAACTGTTGCTCCCCAGGAGTTAGGGGCGAAAAATGCAACGTAAATCAATTCTGTGTGGAACCATCAGATGATTACATGTGTGTGGTAAGTCTCTTTGAGTGTTCAACTGGAAATTTGATTTTTTTTTTAATAATATTGTGAAGCAAGTCTTATAGTCAGTTCATCAGTTTAAGAAGCCGGAAAAAAAAATCACGTCCAACATGGCGAACTTTTGAATAATTGAACACTCGTTGTATATTATACGTAGAGTTTGGTTTCAATTATATATTTGATTTTTGTTTTAGGCGGATAGGGGTGGTTCAGCAGTGATTTACGATCAAGATATTTACTGTTCCTACACCGTAGTCGGGGTGATCTCATCCTGGGATTCGTGTTCCTCTTTTTCTGAAAACTCGCCTGTTTTAATGAGAGTGTCGAAATATGTCGATTGGATCGAGAGCAATATTTGGTCATAGTTTTCATATGAATTAGAATTAATTAATCTTTTTTGTTGGGACTTATTTTGTACACCATTACTGCGTAATGACAACTCCAAAGATTTCCCTTTTTAAAAGCTTATGTATTATAAAAAAATTCTTCAATGTCGCCTGTAAAACAAAAAGAATAGTAATTAAATAAAAGTGATGTTTCCTTCTCAAATGAATTGGGAAGTATCAAATTGTTTTTAATGTTTTTGGGTCAAATTAGAGATGATGTGCTTTGGATCGTTCGCCTAACCAAAGTTGTCCCAAGCTTTTTAATTTAATTTAATCAAAGGAGATGTGAAATTAATGAATACTTTTTTGCTACAATCACGAGTTGGTTAAATACGTTTCAAAATCAAAATACTTAAAGTTCCTTTTCCAGCTGAGGTGGATTTTAAAGAAAATACTTGCTTTATTTAATTATCTTTTTTACTTTTAGCAAAAAAGAATTAAAGATTGTGGTAACATATCGTTTTTTGAGTTTACACAAACCTTTTTCTTGGGGGATCGATTTAATTTTGTGTTTTGTGAAGTCTTGACAAATTATGGGTCATGATTAAAAAAAAAACAATGGAGGGGGTGTCAAACGCTAAAATTGTCCACGCCTTTTTATTAAAAAAAAATTAGAAATAAAAGTAGTTTAATATAAAACTTTTGCAAAATGCATCAAACTTCTTTTGGGTGTTTATATAAAAAAAAAATGGAAAAGAAAACAATAAAGCGTTTTATAAGCGAGAAATAAACACGTGCTCTATTTTCGTGAAAATTTAAAGAGGACTTTATAATACGAGGAATGAAGTCATTTCTGAAATATTAAAATTTCTTAAGAAAAAAGGGTGAAAGAAGACGAGACGTATAAAAATTAATAATTATTTATTATTATTTTTCGCACGTATTACTTATAGCGTCTTCAAATATTGACTGCTCAAAAGTGCTCTGAGTATTCCTATCTTGCTTTAAGCACATATAAAACAAGGGATGAAGATACTTTCTTTATTCAACGAACGAAAAGCCTTAGGTGTAGGCAAACCAGTAAACTCAGGATATTGCATGGTTGCCCGTACGGCAGGCGCTAAGATTTCGTCAAAAAACAAATTTTTACAATTGTCTGAGGTTATGCTGATTTTAAATATTAAAATAATTATTAAATAAATTTCTGTATTAATTTGTGAAAGAAAGGAAGAGGTGGAGGCGCCAAAGTTAG
This sequence comes from Prosopocoilus inquinatus, assembly GCA_036172665.1. Lineage (NCBI taxonomy): Eukaryota > Metazoa > Arthropoda > Insecta > Coleoptera > Lucanidae > Prosopocoilus > Prosopocoilus inquinatus. The sequence goes on along the minus strand of CM069871.1, from coordinate 4,801,039 downwards.
ATTTTTTCTAAAGGGAAGGTCAATCAACACAAAATTTGGAAAGCGCTGGTATAGGCAATCCAATGAACAGAGTCGATTGCACGGTTGCCTATACTGTAGGTTCTAAGACCATTTTTTTGTCATGTGAAATGTGAGACTTTTTCATTTATCACCGATATTATGCAATTTTCCTTAATTTTTTCTTATTAAAACAAAACAATGTTATATTTTTTCTAATTTCAGAAAACAAAGTCGTGCAAAACTGAACGTAGAAAATTATCAAATTACGTCCAAAATTAAAAATAATTAATACTAATAAATTACTAAATTTGTAAATATGTTTTGAGAATATTCTGGCGGTGGGCGTTCAAAGGAGTTAAGGGGATAATAGCAAAGTACAAAAATGAAAGGAATGTGAATGAAAAAATTAACAAATACAAGGGGGATAGGGGCGTGAAAGATTCGTTTATTTTCAAGGAATTAAAAGTAATGTTTAGGGTACCTTTTTTATTTATTTTAAAATAAAATACTGGATCAATCTAATAAGAACTAATTTACTAACAATTTTACATTAGTACTAATCTGTTTCATGCGGACTATCAACTAATTTATTTTTACAAGAAACCGAAGGATCAGTTAGTTAATTTTTATGCGAATTGTCGCTGTCTGCTTCTTTCTATTTCTCCAGCCGGCTGTTTAAATATGCGGGGCTGGTTTGCGAGATTGTTCGATTTTGCGAAAGCTCCATATTCCCACCGGCGACCATCTGCTTATCGAAGTGAGAGAGATTTCCACCCTTTTTGAAACATCAACCCCTTAGAAGAAAACAAAGTTTTCATCGAGCCCCGCCCATCTCTTGAATTCAACAATGGACGACGGCCGCGGAAGCCCTCAAGTTAAACGAAGTTAAAAGCCACCCCCTGTTACAAGCTTGATTGTTATTTAACTTTACTCTAAAACGGCATGTGTAGGAGTGATGTTGAATTAATTTTTTGTTCCAGATGTAAACGCCAAACAATCCACAGTTGCTTTCATGATTGTAGAGACGTGAATAAAGGGATTTAGAGCGCCATCTCTTAACCAAAAATGAAAGCTATTCTATTGTAATTTTAAGTAAGAGAATATTCAGGAAATTGAATGCATCATAGTCAATTATTTACAGCGTCATCTCTGCGGTCACTTATTTTTTTCATTTGTCTAAAAATCGAACTTGTGATGGGAATCATTCAGAGCGCCACCTCTTGGCCAAAAGTGTAAACTATTTCTATCGAATTTTAAATAAGATGATTTCATCGCTGAGCGTTTCATTTAAATAAAAATAACTTTTTTCTAATAAATTATAAGGAATTTTAATTTCGGTGTAACTTATAAAAAAAAATTACATTGGGACAGAGAAAAATTCGAAGAAATTGCTTTCGTTTCATACATGTTTTTTTTATTGTAATCCTTTTCTTGAATGCCAGTGAATTTGGAGTTTTTATTATTTATGCCCTATATAACTCATTTGGGGACATTTTCAGTATTCTTTTGAGTCATCCTTTTAATCGAACATATTCAGTTGATCGCGACTGTCCTAATCGAGAATGCTGCGCTCTTATTGATGGGGGTACTAAGAGTTACCAAACTGTTTATGAGTCTCGATTCATTTGAACGCGACTGTACGTATTCAGCAGTAAAAATGCCATTTACGCAAATTCTTGCTTTAAGGATAACTAACATTTCCTGAGACTAATTGATACATCGGTGTTTTTTTTTCTCTTCTTCAGTTCATGTTGTGATTCGTGATGTAATGGATATATTTACAATAATAACAAACACGACTGATCTCAGGATTCTCAAGGTTAATTAATTTAATGGTTGATATACTATAAACTTTTATGTTACACAAGGGTCAACGTTTCATTCTTAAGAAGAAGGTAATTACATCAATGGCTAGAAAATCCCCGCTGTGATTTCCCACAAGCAGACGAATCAGATTCGCAGAATGTTATCGAAATTCTCTTCAGTGTGTTTACAATAACCGAACATTCAAGTCGAGCGTGTTGTACAGTTAATGCAGGAGCAATAAATAATAATAAAACATGTGTAACTGGTTGCCTATTTTAACATTATTGGTGCTGGTTATTTATTTGTCTACCGTGCAGTGCCAAATTGGTAAGTCGTAAATCCAAAGCCAATTAAATGTGGGATATTAATTTATGCACTTACTGTACGTAGGTGAAGCATGTAAGACTGAGCGGGGATCGAATGGTTTTTGCATAAACATAGCGGATTGTCCGGAGAACTTGCGGGACGCGAAAAATAACAAATTTCCAAAACCTTGCGGCTACAGTGGAACGACACCTTTCGTTTGTTGCAAGTCGAGGCCTGGTTTGAAAAGCAAGCAAAGTATTTCTTAAATTTTTTCGCGTTGTTTAAAAATGATTAATTTTCTTCGTAAACAATTGCAGAATGCGAGGAATATAAGCGGGCAAAAACTCTTCTGGGTCGCGTGCACATAGTTGGAGGAACACGCACTTTAATAAAGGAATTTCCTCATATGGTAAGATTTTAATATATACCTAATGGGTTTGTATCTTATTAAATGAGCGACTTGTATATTTGAAAATAATTTTAAATTGCGCGTAATGAAAACCTGCACAAAATTTATTAAGACATTTTCTTGATAAAATGAATTTAAAGGAGCGTTCTCATACTTTACAAGAAGTTGGGACACCCTGTACAATTAAATATTTCCAAATATTCGCCCTTCTGTACATTTTTGAGTAAAACTGCAAAGAAATAATTTGTTCAGAATTTTCAGAGGCAGCCAATGCTATTACTGCAATTAATTTTTCAAGTACCGTAACAGTTTTCTTTCTTTGGGTATTTGGGACCTATTTCCCCATGATTTTGCATAGACATCTGCATTGCATATGTGTAGGTATGGTTGCCTAATTTACCAGCTTAACGAACTTGTCGCAGAAAGTGAAATTTTCATGCACCGCCTAACAGATAGGCAACAGTAAATACCCGTTAATATAGCCGGTAGTATAATCTCAGATTTATTGGTTTTCAGGATTCCCACTCACCGGGAAAACCTAAAAACCGAGAACAGTCAGGGAATTGATAATAGATTCATACTGTCAAGGACAAATAAGGGAATTTTTCCGTTTTAAGAAGTCAGTGAAAATAACTGAAGAACTGGAAATTTTATTTATTATTTTGTGTGCAATATTTTAAAAAAAAAATTTCCATTAATAATTAGTTTTATTTAAATATTTTATTTTTCTATTGATCATTTCCAATTTAATAATTTTCCGCGTTCATTTCTTATATTAATAGCTTTTGTACATCTACTAAAACTACAAATTTGTTTTTAGAAATTAGAAAACAAAATATGGCAAATTGTTTTATTTATATATACCGGGTGTCCCGCGCCATGTGCTCACCCTTCTAGAATCTTTATTTATTAATCGATTAACCTGAATTTTTTGAGACGCTAAACTAAACAAAAAATGAAATTTTTCGACATACTGATAGTCGTCATAGGACTTCCGGTTTCCCCGGAAGTGATATCAACTTTCTTATTTTAAATGGAATACCCTATATATTTTTTTACATATTTAAAATCTACGGAGCATTACGAGTCCGAATACGTATCAATTGTTAATTTTGGTTTCCATGATAACAAAAAAAAAACTTTTTTAAATTTTCAATCTAGAAAAATTCCATTTTTTGTTTAGTTTATCGTCTCCAAAATTCAGGTTAATCGATTAATAAATAAAGATTCTAGAAAGGTGAGCACATGGCGCGGGACACCCGGTATATATATATATTAAAAAGAAATGTAATCTCAGTAAATAGTGAACAAGTTTATCACATTTTTAATCTTAAAATATAATGGTCTTCAGTACACACAACCACACAAACGGCTGTGTTCATTGGGTTGCCTACATCAAGGCGTCTTGTTTTCTGAAAATGTCAATTTATTGTGGTGTACGTGTAGAGAATTGAACGTAATTTACATAATTGTTTACATGCATATAATGACGTGGTTTACATCATTCTTCATCGCGTAGACAATGAATGAAAATGTGTATATAAGTGCTTTGGTAACATTCAAAAACTATATTATATTTTTAAGTCTTTTATATGGAAAAGTAATTCTAAATAAAAAATGCAATGCGACATGACCCTGAATAAACGTAAAAGAGCCTTGATCTTAACGAATTAGATTAAGGTGCTGATGTTTCTCCCTCTAAAAACTTACACATCACAATGTCTTTAAATACTGGAACGCGCAGGCAGTCGGTAGTGATAAAATCTCTAAATAAAAACCTCCGCTAATTTATTGTTTATGATAAATACATTTTTATTATACTTTGCTGCAACTATGCCCCCTTCTCAAAATTACTCTAACAATAATCATATTAATTGGGTTTCGCTTCACTACTATAGAGTTTGCTTTTACTTTTATTTAAACAATAAAAATATTTAGTATATGAAGGTTGCTATGGTTTAAATTTTATTTGATGTGCTGCAGTTACTGGACAGAGAAGTTAGCGTAATTACCTTATACAGTATGTTCCAGAAAACTCGCTTAATATAAGAGATATGAATTCGGTTAAATGGGATGAATTGTTTCTAGGTATTGAGGCAGGGCCGTCGCGAGGCCAAAAGCCGCCCGCGTGTCAATCCATATTTTGGCGCCGTCTGACAGATGAGTTGGGGCAAACAAAAACGGTCAACTATCAAGATTATTAAAAATTAAAAGAAAAGAAATGGAAAAAACAGAATTTTTTTTAAACATTTCACTTTTTTCTTCATATTTTTTAAACATTCTCCTTCGCTTTTTTAACCATTCTCCTTCACTTTTATTTAAACATTTTCCTTCATTTGACCGAGAAGACCTCTGTTTGGACGCTAGTGGCTAGTTTTTCGAATAATTTATACCAGACAAGAAACTGTTTCCCATTATTTTTCTTTTTTTGGGGGAAAAAAATGACAAAATATGTCCAGTGACCAAAAAGCTAATTGCCGCCCCTTGAACATGGCGCCCGCGTGCACCATACGCTTTGTACATATGGTTACGGGGGCCCTGTATTGGGGCAGTTATAAACTGTTTTAAAATTCATAAAATATATAAAATTCCTTCATTAATAAAATATACAAAAATCCTTAGAGAGAGATCCTTAAGTTAGAAAAGCGATTCTGTATATGTTTTATAGTTTTATATCCTGGTACTACATTTTACCATAATTTAACTTTTTTTAGGGCCTCCGATTAATTTTTGCACCGACCTCTTTAGCCACCTAGTTACGCCACTGATCTTTTAATTTTCTATTCATTTTATGATTACAAATTAGTTAAAAAACTAGGCTTAAATAAATTAATTTGAATAAATTATTTTTAAAATTTGATTGCCCGTTCAGGCAACCACTTCTACACATTTGAAACATAGACCACCATGTAAATTGAAATGAGAAATTGGTCTCGAATGCCCATAATTTTATCTATTTACACAACTCCATTTTTGAAAAGGGAATGGCTTTAAATGAATAGAATTTTGAAATAACTAGAAAAAAATAATGAAAACTAGGAAAAAGTATTTTGAAAAACGTCCATAGCAGTTATATTAACAGGAATTCATTGGCCCACTTTTTGAAAGTTGCAAATGTGTTTGTCCTAATGAACGATTCAATCTTCAGTTTACTTTCAGGTAGCCTTGGGGTACGAAGATGAAGGCCGCACGTCATGGAATTGTGGAGGAAGTTTAATCAGTGAACAACACGTCTTAACCGCCGCTCATTGTGCAAATTCTCGACTGTAAGCATAATTCCCGCCCCACATTATACTTTTTTAATCAGTTTACTTACCCCCCTTACCGTTTTCAATATATGAGATTACCTCCAAATACTCCAAAGTCCTAAATACGTTTTGTTAGCTGGAAGATACTTTTTTCTTCTTCTTAAATTAGCTTCTGGTTGCAGAGGGCCTGTAAAATTTGCTCGCCTGGGTACAGTAAACCTACAAAATCCGGAAGCAGGTGGCCAGCCCCAAGACTTCAAGATATCCCAAATCATCGTCCATCCCTCTTACAAAATTCCATCAAAATACAACGACATCGCCTTATTGAAACTGGACTCGAAAGCCATTTTCAATTTGCACGTGCGACCTGCCTGTCTGCAAGCAGAGTTTCAAATAAGTAATTCGAACTACATCGTAACGGGTTGGGGATTTTTGAAAGCCGGCGGTGAATCCAGCAACAAACTAATGAAGGTTGACATAGTGCCTTATTCCCACGAAGCCTGCCGCAGGACCTACGCAAATGATGCCAAGAGTACCTTGCCAAAAGGAATACTCGAGGAATCCCAGGTGTGCGCGGGCGGAGCTGAAGGAAAAGAGAAGGATACCTGCAATGTAAGTTTCTGAAATAACAACCAAATTACAACACTTCACTTCAACAATGAATTAATTGGCTTTTGGACTTTCATCCACCGAACACTTCCTTGGTCAAATTGGTGTTTTGTTTATTTCAGGGAGATTCCGGTGGACCTCTTCAAATTAATCTCGATGGATCTTATTACGTGGTTGGCATCACTTCTTTCGGAAAACAATGCGGCCTACCTAATATACCTGCTGTTTACACGAGAGTTTCTAAGTACATTTCATGGATTGAAAATGTAGTCTGGCCATCGGCTTAAATGAATTTTAAAATAAATTGACTTTTAAATTTCTTATTTTTTTGTATTTATTAAACGTATGAATGTGTGTAAATGTATGTATCTTAACTATCCCAGCGCACCTGCTGCAAACATCAATTTTAAAATTATTTTTACCGTCGCACATATATTCAAAAAAAGGTTACGCCCTCTTTCTGTAAATAAAATAAAAAAAAAAAATTCAATGAAAGAATGACTTTTCTTGTGCGGTCCCGCCCTGCTTAAACACCTTGCATTTCTTTGATTTGTAAAAAGAGGGGATATTGGATGTTGCATCTGCTATGCTAAAATTATCCTTAATTGAGTGCAGAAATTAGGGCTAATAAAATGGCTTCCGTTAACTCATTGTCAATTGCATGTTTAATGTCCGCTTCTTCTACTGACTTCGTTCGTGTTTTAATATACATTAAGAATACAGGGAGTAATTTAATTGCAACATTTAATTTTCTATAAAGACTTTGCATCTCTGCGTACTGAATATTCGATCGTTTACACTTTATAAATTCTGTAAACTTAAATTCGGTTAGAAACAGCCAACGTCAGGGAAAAAATCTGTGTAAATTTAAATCTGCGTTGTGTACAGGACAATTAAACATTAAAACCAATTAAAATTACTTAAAATGCGGAGATCCGAGGTAAAAGTCCTTTTCTCTCTGTTGACGTCTACTTTTTTCCGAAAGACATGTCCGCATTTCATTGTCTGTCTGGAGAGTCTATTTAAAAAAAATAGGCGATTTGCGAGTAACATTAAATAAATTTTAATTAAACATTGTACGATGACGAACACAGAAAACGGGACATTATTTTTTTTTCCTAGGTACTGTCCAGTTTTAATGGCAGTTTTGTGTTTACTTTAAATCCAAAGTCAACTTGAACAAAAGAAAAAAGAAACACGATTAATTGATTTATTGAAATAAAAATAAAACACAGTCAAGTCGAATAAAATTAAAACAAAAGACGATTGTCGATGGAGTAAGGAACGCAAGCAAATAAATCGTGTAAATCCAACAATAAGTCAAATCGATATAAAAACTGACGAATCAGTTAATTAAAAAAAAATAAAGTTAAAGCCAACAAGAGAGAAAACAAAAATTTGACAATCATGTTAAATAAAATCAAACAAAAGCAAGGGATTGCTAGTTAAAAAATAAAAAAATCAATGAAATCGAATAAAGAAAAAGATACAAAGCCAATCGGTTGATTGGTTATATTAATTAAAAATTTAATTAAATAAAGTCAAGTTGGAATTAGAAAAAACGATGGGCGATGTTATAGTCAGAATTGAAGGTGCTTTCAAATATATAAACAGCAACAAATAAACAACGGCAAGCGGTAAACGCACGTGAAAATCAAGTGAACATTGAAATAGTCAAATTAAACATGGCGTTTGCATTGTCGGAGAACAGGCAAGCCGGGAATAGCGTGGCACACTCCACAGAACCGATAAGCGATCCTCCAGACGCCGGGAAAATTAAAACGATGCGGCCCACAATCCGTTCGGATCGGCTGGCTTTATTCTTCATGAAAGCTTCTACACAAATCTCACGCACCGCATAAAGAGATCTAACCAGCAACTCATTTACTTGTTGGTTAGAAACGGAACGAAAACCCATGCACGACGTGCATGTAAGAAATTGCTCATTGCAAATAAATCAATGAACTTGCACTATTTACCGCTCGAAAATCACTCGATGTTATGAACGCTATTATTAATGAATGCACTGATGTAGTATATAAACAGAGGTCATCTTTTTTTCTTCCTGGATGTCCTCACTATCATACATATCTAAGACTGTAAGTCCCCGTCCGCGGTTTTATTCCGTGATGCACATACCTCAATTGAGCAAAGAAAATGTTTAGCAAAACATAGATCATTTGTTGTCAGTCATTGCAGGTCATTGGATTTGTTGCTATTGAACAACTAAGCAAACATAATGTGTAATAATTTAATTTGTTTTTTGTTAATGTTTACTTTGATTGTGTTTCCTGTGCAATGCCAAAAGGGTAAGTCGAAGCGAACAAGCAATAATACAAGTAAGAAACTATATTATATTTATTATACTGTAGCAGAAGACTGCAAGACTGACGATGGATCAAATGGCTTGTGTATAAGTATACTGAATTGTCCTCCACTATTACAGCAAGTAAAAAGTTTAAAATACGTGAAACCTTGCGGGTTTAACGGAACATTGGCATTTGTGTGCTGCAAAACAGAAGCAGGCGAAAAAGCCAAACAAAGTAAACCACCAACATTTATGCAGGGTGATTCAGAATAAGTATCCGATCCGTTAGGAGCGTATTCACAAAGGTCATGCAAGTGTGAAATTGCAAGAAATAATTCTTTGTGGGATTTTAGAAATCAAACTCCTTTGAATCCGAAATGGAAATTATGATTCATTTCTTACGTATACATACCCAAGTCCGAAATTCGAATGAAATAATTGCGTATTATAATTTTTTTTTCCGCAGAAAGCTATAAACAAAAACGATTTACATTTTCATTTCAAGGTAAATGCTAGTGTTTCGTTCTATTTCACGCGAGTCTATAGCTCTTGTTACGCAATACAGCTGCACTAGTGCCCATCAACCAATTTATATCTGAATCTTGAATGCATTTTATCTAAAAAAACTATGGATATTAGACTCCTTATGCATATAGACTTCTTGTTTACTTTTTCTGTGTGCTACCTCTGGCTGACGGGTCGGATACTAATTTTGAATCACCAAGTTTCTTTTCAAATAAATTTTATGTGTTTACAGAGTGTGAGGAATACGGAAAAGCGATTTTAAATAGGAAACAGATAATAGGTGGAACACCGTCGATAGAGGGGAAGTTTCCCCACATGGTAAGAAGGAACTAACAAAACCGTCGAAATGTATTCAAGTATATTTAATAAATAATTAATTATTGATTTTTATTAACAGGTTGCTTTAGGCTATGAAAACGGAGAAGGTATATCCTGGAACTGCGGTGGTAGTTTAATCAGTGAGCAGTTCGTGCTCACAGCGGCTCACTGCGCATATTCCCGACTGTAAGAGCTCTTCACGTTTATAATAATAATTCATCGGCGGATAATATATATTTTTCAAGGTCATGCGTGCGGTGTGAGAAGCGTATGTGGTTTTTATTCGCATGCTAATGATAATTTTTCGAAGCGCCCGCCGCTGACCCATCTCAATAAGATACTAGGCGTTTACGATAATTGGAGCGATTTATACCGGTTAATCTACTCTCTCACTCTTACTTGCATTAAACGCATTCGCTCTATCTTACTTTTCTACCGCGATCCATGCACCGCTCCAATTATCGTAAACGCCTATTGAGTGCATTTTGCTAACCGAAAACCTTGAAAAATATAAATTCTCCGCTCTGCGATAATAAAACATATAATTTTTTTTTAGGGGTTCGGTCAAATTTGCTCGCTTGGGAACAGTGAACCTAAAAAACCCCGAGGAAGGTGGCATCCCCCAGGATTTCCAAGTTTCCCAAATTATAACCCACCCCGATTACAGGCCCCCTTCAAAATATAACGACATTGCTTTGCTCGAGCTCAATGCAAGCGTCAGTTTCGATAATTTCGTTCGACCGGCATGTCTGCACACGGATTTTGTGATTAACGCCACGCAGTACATTGGTACGGGTTGGGGTTTTTTGGAAGCGGGGGGTACACCCAGTGATATCTTAATGAACGTCGATTTGGTGCCTTATTCATACGGCGACTGTCGCAGGACTTACGGCAATGAGGGGATGAGTTTACCCAGGGGGATTCTGGATGAGTCTCAGATCTGTGCAGGTGGATCAGAAGGAAAAGAAAGAGATACTTGTAACGTAAGTTAATTAAATTAACGGCCTGCATTAGTGTGCCAGATGCAAATACTCTCGACGTTTTCGATTCCCTTGCAATGGTCGCACTCAGAGTATCTTCATCTCGTTTTGTCACATGAGGTTAAATAAGTTAGTGTGCCAGATGCAAATACTCTTTGCGTTTTCGATTCACTTGCAATGGTCGCACTCAGAGTATCTTCATCTGGTTTTGTTACATGAGAACAAGAGGCAAATACTCTGAATGCAGCCGGTGCAACTGAATCGAAAACGCTATAACCGGCGCGGGTGATTCGAAAACGCCGTAATCCGCACGACTGTTTGTGTTTTAGGGGGATTCCGGAGGACCAATTCAAATTTTTTCTAAGAAATTGTACTCGGTTGTTGGTGTGACTTCTTTCGGAAAACAATGTGGTTTTCCAAATATACCGGCGGTTTACGCGAGGGTCTCTAATTATGTAGCTTGGATAGAAGATATAGTATGGCCTTAAGTTTGAAAATTATAAAACTGATTAACCTCTTGAATTATTCTCACGTGTTCCCTTTTTTTTTAAAATAATTCATAATTTAACGCAGTTTAATAATTGCATGTGTCTTTGTTTATCTTGTACAGTTGGTTTCAAATAAATCGAGCTCTGACACTGTCTGAAAAGAAAAACAAATGACGATCATACATTTTATAGAGGAAAAGAATTCAAAACGATTTATAGATTTATATTTTTGTTTTTCTGAATAACTCCCCCGCCTACTATAACCTCAACTAAACGAAAATCATAATTTCTAACTAAACAGTTTGCCCAAACATTTACCCCAGTCAAAATGTCCCAAAATATTGTTTTTTTTTTCCACTTAACTTCCCGATACCGATACTTTTTCTTATTTTAATAAAGCGTTTTATTTTCTTCTTTTATCGTAACTCATTATCACAGTTTCATGTTTTCGAATACCGATCCATTATCGAAGTGGATCGACTTTTCTTTTATTTAAATTTTTAACAATCCAATCCCGCCCAATCCAATCGCGCCTCACGTTTCTCTCTAAATTTGGTCCTTTATCCAGTGTATTGATTTTGCATTTTTTTTTTTAATTTATCTATACAGCATCATTCATCGTGTTTTTTAAATAGTTTCTTTAATTTTTGCTTTACATTTATTTTCTTGTCATGATTGTGTTTCCCAGTTATAATTATTTTCATTTATGAAATATTTATTTGTTCTTAATTCTCTTTTGCTTTAACTTTATCCATCCGTATCTTGTTATTAACCATAATAATCGGTGAGATGGTATCTAGAAGTCGCTGCTACTTACAAGAAAACGACCTCTGTTCCACCATATTGGTGCATACCTTCTGTCAAATTGGTAAATTGTAAATTACTTTTAAGACAAAAATATGATGTCTTCACTGAAGCCGCCGGGTTGCAAAATTTTTACCAACGCCTTTCATTATTACAGTATCTGTTATTAAGTAAAACTGAAAAAAAATCATTAAAAAGTTCATAGTTCTTTAGCTGCTTACTTTCTATGCTGAGTAATCGACACTGCCTAATTTCTTTTGGATTATCCTACTTCTGAAAAGTGACAAGAGCTGTCAAAATTTTAGGTTAGAATATCTTACGACAGCTGGCGCTAAGCGGAGCACGCTTAAATTGTTTTCGCAAACGCTTTCAATCAACCAGCGTTTCTAGCCTTTCCGAAGGAAATTCGTTTGCAGATGTTTTGAAACTGTCTTCCGGAATTTCGCCGGAACGAAATTTCTTTCAAACTTTTTCCTAACCGTATTTATTTGAAATTGTTATTCGTAGCATTATTTCTTAAATTTTCTGATCGTTCTTTCGCCGCCTTGAAATTGCTTCCCCACAAATAAAGAGGACAAAATTACGACTGATGGTAACAGATGGCGCCACGAACGTTTTTCTTTTTTTTTTAATTTAAAGTTGTTTTAAGAACACCGTACTTGAACTTGACAGTGTGAAGACGATCGTGCTTTAGGACCTTATAAAATCACTGAAATATCATTGAGCCGACAGTTTCGGTTTTATTTAAGACATTGATCATCAGGGCCTGTAAAGTTATTACCATTGCGCGGACGAAAATTTACCTTGGATTATCGCTCACGTAAAATATGCCATAATTTAATCTCCCAAGACCCCTAAAACAAATGACTAAAATCACGTATCATTACCATTTAATTAAAACGCATCAGACATCTTGCCATCCGCTAGTAACATCTCGCGATTTGGGGTTGTCAGAAGCTCGTCAAGTCGACCGCTTCAATAGTCAATGACTCGCAGCGGGAATAACGACGCGACGGTACCCAAGTTAAATTTTTGTCCGCGCTGTGGTTATTACAAATTAGGGTTCATCTTAAATAACTACGACAACCCGTACGGTTATTATACAGGACGCCATTTTATTACTGTACTTGACCGTTCTTGGATTTTTCAATTGTTTTCCGGTAAATAAACGCTGCAACGTCATGGCTCAGAGTGACAGATGGCACCAAATGTGCTTGTAACTATGTAAGGGCCTATAAAATTTTATTTATCGGAAGTTCTTATTTTTGAGCGTTTCTAATGTTCTTCGACTGTTTCGGTATCTCTTTCCTGCAAATTATAAATTTACGACTCGGATTAACAGATGGCGCTACAAGCGTCGAGCCAGTCAATCGACATTGATGCTTGAAATGCAGTTTCCTCAGCGTTTTCAGATTGTTTTGAAATCAGAAGTTCTTTTCAGGACATTATTTTTGAGCGTTCCTAACGTTTTTCAACTGTTTTGGAATCTCTTTTCTGCAAATTATAAATTTACGACTCGGATTAACAGATGGCGCTACAAGCGTCGCGTCAGTCAATCGACATTGACGCTTGAAATGCAGTTTTCTCAGCGTTTTCCGATTGTTTTGAAATCAGAAGTTCTTTTCAGGACATTCTTTTTGGGCGTTCCTAACGTTCTTCAACTGTTTTGGAATCTCTTCCCGGCAAATTACAAATTTACAACTCTTGAAATGCAATTTTCTCAGCGTTTTCCGATTGTTTTGAAATCAGAAGTTCTTTTCAGGACATTATTTTTGAGCGTTCCTAACGTTCTTCAACTGTTTTGGAATCTCTTCCTGGCAAATTACAAATTTACGACTCGTATTAACAGATGGCGCTACAAGCGTCGCGTCCTTCGATCGACATTGACGCTTGAAATGCAGTTTTCTCAGCGTTTTCCGATAGTTTTGAAATCAGAAGTTCTTTTCAGGACATTATTTTTGAGCGTTCCTAACGTTCCTCAACTGTTTTGGAATCTCTTCCCTGCAGATTACAAATTTACAACTCGGATTAACAGATGGCGCTACAAGCGTCACGTCAGTCACATTGACGCTTGAAATGCAGTTTTCTCAGCGTTTTCCAATTGTTTTGAAATTCCATTCATCTTTTCTTTTTCTTCGTGTTTTTTTCTCATTTTCTTTATCTTTTTAATGAGCAGATTAAACAGCGACATCCTACGATCGCTTTTTGACCTGACATTGCGGTAGGATTGACAAGTTGAAGCGAGTTTGCTACCTAATAAGTCATCACTGCAATCGAAAACGATTTTTTTAATCTTTCTACTTATTTTAGATTGTATTCTGTGTTTGAAAATACACATTTTTCAGAAGTCTTTGAAGTGTGATATAGTACAAATAAGCTTCCACTTTCCAGCGTTGTAAATCTTTCGAGAGATCGAGATAATTTTTTTTTTCTTCAGATTTCGAACGGGCTCTAGAATTGCGGCCTATGGCGTCTTAGCGCTGGGTTACTTTGTAATCCTTACAACCCCTGTAGCTACACCACTGGGCGTCTTGTACTATTCGTGACTACTGCAGACAGTTAAGCAATTACAGGGAATATGTATCATTTCTCAAGTGAGTGACACAATAGACATGATGATCGTCCTCAAGTAAGATTTTTATCTATATTGCGGAAGTGCATAACTTCTTTAAATAAATACTAACAGAGTAATACGGTCATTTGTTTATATCTAGGGTACATATTTTCCAACAAGAAAATCAGTGGACTCTTGAATACTGTCCTGTTGAAACGCCATATTGGTGCTAGCATAAGCTCCGCCTACTGGTTCCGTTTTCCCTGAACAGAAATTGATCGTTGTGTCATCTCTGTAGTCTGCAGGTGTTTGTTATAATGTAATTGATGGAATCGTTTGCAAAATCAATTTAAAATTGACATTTTGCTTTACGTTAATAGTTTATTCGGTAAAAAGCGTAAACAGCGTACAGCGAAACTTTGATTTTGAATTGATTTTGCCCCATCGATCCTTATCTAACTCGACGACAAAAATTTTGTGATTACTTTTAATTAATAGAAAAGAAAGTCTTTCACTTAATAACAAAATAAATAATTTAGCCTCGACGTATAATTAAGTATCTGTAGATCTAGATAATTGCTTTTCCGTTTCACTTGCAATTGCACGTGTAAATGATTAATAAGGCTGCATTATAATGAACCGTTATAATTCCAAGGAATATTCTACATACATAAAACAAGGACATGTCGCATAAAGTATTTGTGTTATACTTTCTACCTAATCAAGCAATCGATAAACGATTAAAAGAGAAAATATGTTACTTTGATACCATCATTGTTAACCATCCCATTTTCTTTTTCAGATATCTTTCAAATTAGCGATAAATGAGAGTTTTCATGTCCTTGTAAAAGAAAATGCATTTCGCCAAAAATTATATTCGAACACGACAGAAATTCTTACAACTAAGGCGCGGATTTAGGTTCACTTTTGTGATTCATCTTTTCAGTCGGGTCTAGGGACGGATGTAGGGTTTTCGGCGCCCCGGGCTAAACAAATTTCAGCGCCCTTTTTATACAATGATAATTTGTACTATCAAATTTAAGTTGGTATTATTGCTAACTTTGTTAATGGAAGCGACACATTCGGTTAAATTAGCAAACAAGTAAAAGTAGAAACAGTGATTGCAACGATACAGTCTGAAAAACAACTGAATATCGCGTTTACAAGATAAGGACGAAAAGGTATGGAACAGCCTGTATATTATTTTACCAATCGGTAGAGAATAAGATTCTTACTTAAAAATATTCCTTTGTCATTTTATCGTACATCAGTGAATAAAGAAAGCATTTTGGTTCTTTACAAGTTCGTCAAGAGGATTTGTGGAATGGAAACAAGCAAAAAAACAGGGTCCTAATAAGGTTGAATTTGTGGGTATTCCCCAACCTTTTAGAGATGCAATTAAGTTATTTACTAAGGAACAGATTTATCAATAAAAGAAATCATTTTTGGTTATCAAGATTGAAATTGAAAAGAAATAAAACTCCTAAAAGAAATAAGAGAAGCAAAGGACGATTACTACAATAAAAATTTAAACATATTTGTGTTTATGTAAAGTTACAAAAATAAGAGTGCAGAATTCGAAAAAGATGAGTTTAGATCTGCAAAAAAATGGTAAAATTTCGCAGTCTTGATATTTTCAGTGTACTCGATTTTTCTGCAATCAACTGTATGTATTCTATCAAGCGAACAAAATAAAAATGAATTTAAGTTTTACGCACTCACACAGCACGAATGCAACAAAAACTAGTTACATACATACATTTTTTGAACGATTTTCTTTTGTTGTTTTTGTTTAAATTAATTATGCCATTTTCTTTTTAATGAATGAATTTTTATTATTTATTTTTTTGTTTATTTTTATTGTTTGTTTTAGTTTCTTTTCTTTTGTCGAATTATTATCTTGCAAGGCGTCCGACTCCACACAGTTTCCTCTTTCGTGTGTTGCTTTTTAAAAATTATTTTCATATTTTATCAGAAAATCCTGGATTTTATTTTTGTCGATCATTTTTTATTTTTTGTTCACCTTGTGCCTGCTTAATCTTTTGATTTTGTCTCTTTGTTCTCTTTTGTTTCTTTTTGTCGAATATTGTTTTATAAGCTGTTCTTTTTTTTAATTTGGCGTCCAGAGGGCTGCAATTAGCACGCTTAAATCTGAAATATACACACACAGCAGGAGATGGGACGATTCGCTGTCGCAGACTCGCCGTCGCCGACTCGCCGTCGCCGATTCACCGTCGCCAATTCGTCGTAGAATCAATTCACCGTCGACCCAATTTACCGGCCGCTCAATTCGCCGTCGTATGTTACTGCTTTATTTAGGTTGATGAGCTTTAAAACACTTCCTGACTACTTTAAATAATAGCCAAGTTATACCTACGAATTGAATGAAAATAAGTATAATTTCAGAACGTTCCAAGTAAATTAAAATATACTTCATTATTATTTTTCTATTTCAAACCAAAATAAATTCTTAATTACAGTACGACCATCCTAAAACACAATATTACTAACAAATTGGTGTTGTTAGTGTTGTTAGCACATATTAAAAATTATATTCTTTTTTAATGGAATGCCCAATTTTTTTATAATTTTAAATGACGAGCTTTCGTGAATCAAATATCTCGAAAACAGTCGATTTTTGATTTATATAAATATGAATACAGAGTTTCTATAAATGATTCTGTCGTCCAGTTTTCTTTGGATAATAAAAAAAATGGACATTTGCCAACTTTAACTAATTAATTTCTCACGTATCTAAATTGCCTTTACTGCAGGAAAATTAAAACAACGATAAATTTTCAATATTCTAAGCGAAATATGCAGTAACAAAACATGCAACGCACCAACGAATATTTCTGTCAAATTGACAAACAGCTGTCAGAAATGCAGTAATTTCACAATCAGAGAAAGGCGAAACATTCCAACGTCTCCTATGTTCTTAGAAACATTTATAGAATCTGGGTATAATTTTAAGTGCAATCTAAAATATTGAAAATATTGAAGGGATTTTGTAAACATCGGAACAAGAATACATCCTGGAAAAACAAGAATTTTTATCTATTTATTTATGTATCATATTTAATTAATGAGAAATTATTTATTTATGTATAATTAGCTGCATATGTCCCTGGACTTAAGACTTTAATCGCTGACGGCGAATTTACCGACTGCGAGTTTTCCGACGGCGAATTGTACCTACGACGAATTGACGACCGTGGATTGGCGACGGCTAATCGGCGACGGCGAATTGTCCTAGACCCCACACAGCACTCTGGACGTCAAATTAAAATCAAAAACAAATTATTCTATTAACGTTATTTTCTGTTAGAGTTTTTTCTTGGCATTTTTTAAAAATAATTTTCAAGTCTTCTTTTGTATTTTTGATTTTTTTTTCATAAGTCGTTGTATTTTTTTTACTGTATTTGTTTTTCTTGCAGTCATTCTTAATTTTTTGTTAGTTTTACTTTTATTCCGAGAATCGTTCGCCTTATCATCGTTTTTCCTTGATTGTGTTTGTTTATTTCTTTTCGTTTATCGAGTTTATGTCCATGTCTCATTGACGATATTTGCAATTTAATTTCTTATCTGGTTTCCTGTCAATTTTTTATAATTTTTAAAGAGCGTCCCGTATCATTATTTTTTTTGCGTAATTTTTTTTTCACCTTTCGCGTTGTAGTTTTTTCCCTTCATTTGTTTTCCTGCAAGTTTTTTTCGCTTCTCGTCGGATTTTTTGTTATGTAGAATCGTTGACCTTTTTTTTTGTATATCGTTCCCGTATTCCCGTAAAATGGGAATAAGCTAAAAAGCTTTTTCCCATTTTGTTGTACTCTTTTGTTTTATTTTCCGACGTATTGCATTGGTGCTATAGGTGTACAGTTTCTTTTGTCACATTTTGCACCCTATCTAAAAATAACTTTTACGCCTATTATCTTAAAAAAATTAAAAAAATTGTTTTGTTCTTTTAGTGGAATAGCGTATATGTTTATGAACGAATTCTTACGAAGTTTAATTTATTTGGCGCAAAAATTTAAACATGTATACAAATTTGCAGTTTTATTGCAGTTAGAATTTATAATTTCTGAATTTATTATTCACGAAAAATATCCTGGTTCGGCGCCCCTCAAAATTGGGGTCTAGGACAATTCGCCATCGCCGATTTGTCGTCGCCAATTCACCGTCGCCGATTCGTCGTAGGTACAATTCACCGCCGGAAAACTCGCCGTCGGTAAATTCGCCGTCAGCGATTAAAGTTTTAAGTCCAGGTACATATCCAAATAATAATATACCGATAATTATATGTAAATAAAATAAAGAAGTTAACATAATTAATAGAAAATAAAATAATTTGTTATTAATTAAATGTGATACATAGATAAAGAAACAGATAAAAAAATTTGGTCTTCCAGGGAGTATTTCTTATTCTTCAGGGTGTTCGTAAAATCCCTGCAATTCTTCTTTTTTATATTTTCAAATTCTGCTCAAAATCATATTGATTTTCATATCAATCAAAATCACTACACATCAAAAGTCGACTGCTTTCAAAATATTGATTCATGAAAGCTCGTCATTTAAAATTATAAATTGAAAAAGGGGTTCCACTAAAAAAAAATGAATTATGATTATGTGTAGGTACGTACAGCACCAATTTGTTCGTAATTTTGTGTCTTACGGTGGTCGCACTGTAATTAGGAATTTATTTTAACTTGAAATAGAAAAACAATAGTGAAGTCCATTTTAATTTACTTGAAACGTACTGAAATTATGGTTATTTTCTTCAATTCGTAGGTATAACTTGGATATTATCTAAAATGGTCAGAAAGTGTTTTATCAAGCTAAATAGCAGTAACATGGGACGGCGAATTGGGCGGACGGTAAATTGGATCGACGACGAATTGGCGACGGTGAATCGGCGACGGCGAGTTGGCGACGGCGAATCGTCCCATCCCCTCAAAATTGGCACTCCGGGCAGTCTCCCGTCTCGTCCGCCCCTTTATCCGGCCCTAGTCGGGTATTAGAAACTAAAAATGCACGTAAATTCGTTGTATACTTGTAACTTTGCTTTAAAAAAATACTAAATCACGAGTCGCAGTAGGTAGCTAATTACTTTTATACTTACTTAATTGAAAGACGTCCTTCAGCGTTTTCGATTCTAAATATGTACATATTTATGTAACAAGCTTTAAGTATATATAGAACGCTAAGTAGGTGAATATTTGCTTTTCCAAATCAGTTTTTTTTTCTATTATTTATTTTGTATTTGCATTTCGAATTTCTGCGAAATCTGTTTTTGGTCTGATCGTGATCGTGATTGTGAGTGTGAGAGAGTGAAGTGAATACATGCCATTTAAGAAATGAAAACTGCGCGGAACTGTATTAATGGGCTTGTTCCATGTATAAATATGTCTCTAATTTGAAATGCAAAATAAAACACATAAAGCTGAATGAAATTCACGGACGATCTTTCCGATTTCCAAACAACAAATGCCATGTTTACAACCATTCGGCGACACCATAAACTCGGGGATTTGCATTTTCGAGTAGGACATTTAAATATACACATGTTTGTATACATGTATATAATGCGTGCTGTGGCAGACAGAGAGATCAATGTCACTAATTCATCTCGTAAATACGACAACATTATATTTATATGTATACCGGAACCGTTAGTTTGGTTGCGACTGGCGTTAAGTCGATAAATATTATTAGTATTCGTTGACCGTGGAGCAAATGTGGAAACTCACGTGTTTTGTTGTGCTTCTTGTACTGTTGGGCGGCATAGATGGCCAAAGAGGAAGAGGTATTTTTTTTTTAATAGCTAAAATAAAGTAGACTAAAACTAAACTACAATTTTTAATTTCTGCATTAATTTTTATTTACATCCAATAAACTTTATAGTATTATTATTATAATTATTAATTGCAGTAATTCAGGTTTTTATTTTAATTCTCATTGTTTTATTTTATTCATTTATTTAGTTATCTGTTGAAATTGTAGATCCCATTTTAAGTATCTCATGAAAATACTAATAAACACATTCGTTTTTCCCTTGCCTAAACATATTTATTGATCGATTAGTTTACAGAGCTCATTCTTAATAATAATAAAAATAATAATAAAATAAAACATGGCAGATGATAATTATTTGATTTAACAATTTTTTTCCCCTCTTTTCGTTTCCTCTATCCAACGTCCGCTTATTGATTTTACGCATTAAAACTTGAGCATTTAAAACTTGTTTCCGATAACTTTCTTCTTCCAACTCTCACTTTTTATCTTTACTTCGATCACTGATTAAATTTAAGCGAAGATTAGGGACGCGTTAAAAACCTCGAAACAAATGAAAAACAGTTTCGATTTTCTGTCACTTCCCAGAACACCAGGTCATCCGTTCGCTGCTTTGTATGTTTTGTACTACGTACGTTGTATTTACGTTAAGCCGGAAACGGTAATTCCCCAGATTTCAGGAAATCAGATTTTAAGAGCTAATTAAGCGCGCACAAAAGGTATTGAATTCGTTGTTTTTTTTTCTGCCATCGATCGTATCAAAATCAAAGCGGACATTCAAATTAGCGAGGAAAGTCAAATGTAAAATTCTGATTTAATGAGCGTCGAACTAATACGTTGATGATTACCACCGTAACCTTGACCACAGGCGGTTCTTTTTCGGTTCGTTTTCTTTTATATCATCACATCAAGTAATTCGAATGAGTCATCAAAAAATCTCAGAGTTTGGTAACAACTATAGCTTTACAGATTTTAAAGCATCCAATAATTTAATGGTACGTAATCTTTTTTTATGTACGGTCGTAATCAAAAGCAATGTCCTCTCAAGGAAATGAAAATGCGCGGTATCTTCAATTCTGATCGCTATTAAAGGAGACGGTCAAGCCAAACATCTTGTCTGTCCGCTTACTCGTTAGAGCGATCAGAAGTAATTAGGCAACAATTAAATTTTTTATTTTATCTTACTGACTGTACATATCTACAGTTGCGAGTACATAATTTTATACTTGCGTCCCCATTTAAAAGAGTACATAATTAAAAATAATAGCGATATTGTTATTTTGAAATGAAATCACCTTTCTGTTGTCTCGTCATTTTTTTTTGTACATTTACATTACAATAGTTAATTCTAATTACGCTTTAGACTTGTTTATTTTGGGAACGGAAATTTTTCCGTTCCCAAAAGTTTTCGCCGAATAAATTACGGACGTGTACAGGATGTGCACTTTGTTCGCGTCAAATTGTCCGTAATCTAGCATAAAATATGTCTAATTTTACATAAATAAAAATAAAAAGTGAACGTGTTAATACTTCTCTGAAAACCTGAAATGCACACATAATGCTCGAGTTAAAATTAGGTACCTTTATTTCATTGTGAAATAAAATTACTCTATTTATTTATTTTTAAATTGTCTAATTTTCTATTTCACAACGTGATGAAATATTCCACATCAGAATCTGTTCTAAGTTTAGAATTTATTCTTGTTTATTTTAAGGCTGCAAAGTTGATGTTTATATTTGATTTTTTTTCTTATGAATCCCTCTGTGAATTTGAGAAAAAATTGTAATTATGAATCGTTAATTTAAGTAATAAAAGAAATACGTTTTAATTTTTTTCTGTAACGGAATCCGTGCCATTTTAACCAAAAATATCTTTTTTCTTATAAAAATCTTTGTTATGTTTGGCGTGCTTATTGTTTTTGCTCTTTTTTTTTTGACTAAATAAATCAAACAGGAAATTGTAATTTATAAAATTTTAAAGTATTAGATAAAGAGACGAATTTGAGTTTAAAGTTCTGAGTGTAAAAGATTTTCAGGCATTTATTTATTGATGATTAAGCCTGTTTTTTTGTTTTGATAGAAAGTGGCACTAAAAAAAAGTTTTAGGATAATGTAAAATAAAAGCAAAACAAATCAAAAAAATGTCACAGAAAATAGAAAATTGAATGAGTAACCATGGGGTTACTATTATTATTTTTTTGTACTATTTTCTCGTAACAGAAATTAGTGCAATGCAGAATAGACTTAATGGAAACATCAAATATTTTAGTTTTTTTTTTCAAAAAGAAATCTTAAAAAATGTTAATAAATAAAAATAACATTAAACATTAGTAATTTCCAAACAGCTATACAAAGTATGTTAACGAGTCTTAATTACAAGAAAAAAATTCTCAAAAGTTTCATACCTTCATTTGATCAAATCATAGATTAAATGATACAGTTTTAGCTCACAAGGCAAAAATAACGTATTATTCATTTAATAAATAATAAGATGTAGTATTTCGGATTTTTCTGTGCAAAAGAAATGATTAATTATTCTGTTTCTGGAAAAAAATACTTCATTTCGAACTTTTCAACATAGATACGTTAAACATTTGAATTACTGCCAGGCATGTTAAGATAAAGCACGTTTCTTTGTGACTTGTACTTTCTGCGCTTTGAAGAAAAAAAAAATAATGTAGATTTCGATGGCCCCGACATCTAACGGGGACTAGTTAAAAAAAGGGAAAACTTTTGAATCATTGTTAGGGGGAGATTTTATTTCTGCCTGCCTCACCTCAATTAGGTATATGTATGTAGTTGTAATAGACCGTGAATTAAGATTTACTATAAAAATATGTTTCCTGTACATGAATAAATAAATAAATAAAAACAATAAAACAATTGACTGTCTATTGTATAGAGAATTTATAAGCTGGTCTGTTTTGGAAACAAATATTTTTAAAAAGGATTTACTTTTAAAATTTTTTTAAAGGATTTTTCTGAACGTTCTACTTAGGTACTGAAAACAATACTTTTTTGACACATTCCTTACGTGGCCTACTGATGCTCTATTCCTGACTTTTCCTGTGTTGATCAACTTCAACGACTTAATTTTTTTTTTAGACAAATTTCTAAGAATTCCTCTATTTTTTCTTTCAATTTCTAAAACTCAGTGAATAAATAGTTCATTCATTTGGAGCATTTTAATTACATAACCAGTCTTACAGAAGTCGTCACAGTCGTTTACGAACACTCTGTATAAATTAAAGCGATATATGAAATTTACTGAACTCATTTTTTTTCTTCATTATACAGCGTATAACTATTTGTGATGCGAACAAAATTGTTCTAAATTTTACAAAAACAATCTCAATGTCTTTTAGGACGTTCATAAAATGTAAAGAGCAACAAGTATCGCCAAAAAGCTCCCGGCACTTGCCCAGAGAGGGCGTTTTAAAATCCTTTGTAAAAATAGACTGAGTAGCAGTGGTGGCGATTGGTTTCCGAAACTGGGTAGGGGGAGGGGGCAAGGATTTACCATTATACAGGGAGTGCGTTGAAAGTATTACTAAAAAAAAAGTACAGTCGCGAGCACAAAAAAACTGTAAAAAACGGGAACGTTTTTTATGGTCGCGGCTGTGCTGTTCAGGTTTGAGAAAAATGCGTTGTGTTTAATTTGTGATTATGATTTTTTTGTGGACGCGGAAATAATTTAATTTATCTCGGATGTCACTGTCTTTCAAATAAAAAATGAAAAATGATTGAAAATCCCCCCTTGTCCCTTCCGAATCGCAGACACTGCTAGAATAGTATGTTTCGTTTCAATCTTTGAACGCGTAATATAATTCAAACACTTTTGACGAAAATGTTGTTGTAAAATTCAAGATAAGTCACTATAGTGTTTCACAGTTTCATCGTTCTTAAACAGATGGCGTTACTACTATTAATTCTGTAAATTCTGTAAACTGTGAGCTAAGTTTTTTTTTGTTATTTAATCAAATGTTAAATAATCAATTTTGAAATTCTGACGAAAATATTGTAAAAATTCAAGAGTAAGTAAAAACGAAATCCGGTGAAACAGTTTCATAGTTCTTAAACAAATGGCACTACCACTATTAATTCTGTAAATTCTGTAAACTGTAAGCTAAGTTTTTGTTTTGTTATTTAATCAAATGTTAAAACACAACTTGCGATGTGATTTTGTACCAAAAAAAAAAGAAACAAATCGTTGGCTACACAAGCAAATCGCGTAACTCCTAAACGTCGAAGTTTACAGGAGAGACGAAAAACTTTTTAAAAACATTCTTCTGTTATAAATAATTGCAAAATAATTATATGTTTTATAATTTCCCCCCCCCCCTCCCTCCCTCCGTCAGAATTATAAATATTAAATAAATAAAAAAAAAGCAAAAAAAAAAATGAACATCGCGTCACCAAAAAATGCGAGAATTTTTTAACGTAGCTAACAATGAATTCCTGTGCGAATTTTAGTCTGAATAGATGGATTGCATCGTGAGTCTGGCGCGAGCGGTTTCCGTCTTTTTTCATTTGTTTTTTTTTTTTATGGTGCAACTCGGTAACCAATCAACGTAGACCCACGGTGCGACCCATCAGTTCAGGCTACAATTTACTCGAGAACTAAAAAATGTAATTAAAAATGCAATTTTCGCATATTTTCCCGAATCGCTTGGCTACATATTTTTTAAATAACTCAAAATTCTTCATAATGCGGAGCCCAATTTTCTTTTATTTGTCAAGGAAAACTCAAAAACAAAAAATCTAAAATTTGATTTTTAAACGAATTTCAGTAAAAAAAACTTGTCGAAAACAAAATTATTCGAGTTCAGAGAGGCGCTAATATTTGATGATCAAAAGACGGATACAATGACGTCACGTAAGCATTATTCTATTAATTTATTTCGTTATGCAGAATGCTCAGAATTTTTTTTTTACATTTCAGCCCACTTATTCTCACGGAATATGTACGTAAATCTCAAGCATTAAATTTTGGTGTCGTCAGCGTCAATCAAAATCTAAATAAATATTTAAGAGACTATTCCTATAGCGCGTTCCAGACCCATTCTATCTTTCATGGTTTTTCATTTCATTGTCATTCATTTCATGTTTTTCAATAAAGCTATTCTTATCTCTCCGAAATACTACATGCTAAGAGTGAATCGCACTACAGCATTCAAAAATTAAGACACAAATCTCCTTAGTATTATAAAATATAAGTTCGATGCCAACCTTTCACAATTAATTACAATTAGAATTTATTGCTCGCGATTGTGTGTATAACTTTTGTAAAAAAATATGATAAATTAGTTGCAATTTGCGTTCAATTTTTTTCAAATTTATTTTGCTGCGACCTCCTTTGAAGTCTTATGCGCCCTCCTAGGGGGGCGCGCCCCACAGTTTGGGAAACGCTTATTTGTCAGCAAGTATGATTAGTAGGTTCAAAAATTTGTATTGTTAGCCAAGAGATGCATTCCGGCGTTTATAATTTCTCGACAAATCTGAAAGAGAAGATTGTTTTATTAGCCTTTCAGAGACCAGAACGAGTATAATGTTAAATTTTTCACACATACTTGTTACTGCTCAATTATCTAATTACTCTACAAAAGGTTTCGTTTTGTTTATTGTAATTTTAATGTCTTATTTTGATTTTGAAGGTAGGATGCGACCTTGCTCACTGCCGAATTCCCAAAGGGGCGTATGCCTTCCAATCGAAAACTGTACGCAAGCAAGAAGTCAGCTGAGCAGATACCAGAGACCACCCTTTTGCAAAATTCGGGGTCGGTACGCCGTGGTTTGTTGCCCCAGGGGACAATCTGAAAACATAGTCGCACCCGATAACATAAGCGAGCAAAGTAAGTTGTTGTCGAGTTTGTACCATCGCAAAACAATCTTAGTTACATTTAATTTTGCCTAGAATGTGAAAAATACAAGAGGATAAGCGTGGCGCCCACCACATCCAGGCCAGTGTTCGTACCTGCGGTGGTAGGGGGGATCAATTCAGGGGCCAAAGAATTTCCTCACATGGTAAAACTGTTCATTTACTCTCAGGCCTTGTTTTCCAATCACAAGTTAACCTTAACTTTCGGTTTATTTTCATAGGGTCGGTTGCTCAGTCACAGTTTAACGTTAATCTTCAGTTAACTTCCATCTGTTCCTATGTAAAAAAAAAAAAAAACTGAAGATTAAAGTTAAACTGTGACTGAGAAACCTAGCCATAGTAACAGGTTTCAATGGCAATAAACTGAACGTTAAAGTTAATTTGTGATTGAACCAAAAGGCTGCAACTTGGAATTTAAAATCCATGGGATTTCAATATTCAAGTTGTTTTATACATACAGGGTAGCACTGATTTCTTTTTGAGTTTGTTCCCCAATTTCTTTTCCTTTTTGGAAGTAAAAAGTCAAACCAATCACATTCATGTATATTTCAGGCCGCGTTAGGCTACGGTGATAAAAATGACATCCAGTGGCTTTGTGGTGGGTCTCTTATCAGCAAACGCTTTGTATTAACAGCAGCTCATTGCCTCTCATCCTCAGAATTGTAAGAAGCCTAGGGTTTGACTTCAACTTTATTCAAACTGATCCAAATCATTTCAGAGGTGATGTAAAATACGTGCGTCTAGGAGATCTGAACCTGGCGAGCGATACCGACGATGCCAAACCCCAACAGTTCAGGGTGGTCAAGCGAATTCCATACCCCGAATACACCCGCCTGACCCAATACAATGACATTGCACTTTTGCGCTTGGATCGAGATGTTGAGTTTACTGAATACGTGAAACCTGCTTGCCTGCAGGTTTCTAACGATTTATCAAACACTCAGCCCGTCGCAACCGGATGGGGCACCGTGGAATTTGGGGGTGAAACCAGTGATACCCTGCAGAAAGTCAATCTTCAGTATTTTTCGCACGAACAATGCAGCCAAACGTACACTCCCCAGAGGCGATTGGAAAACGGGATCGTTGATGAGATGCAGTTGTGCGCAGGAAGTGTCGAAGAGGAGAAAGACACTTGTCAGGTATCAAAAAAGCAAGTAATGCGTGGCTTAGGGTAATTAATCCAAGTTTTTTTTAATGGACAGGGTGATTCTGGTGGTCCGCTCCAAATAAAAACATCCACGAACCCTCTAACCTATTACATAGTTGGGCTAACATCGTTTGGAGATTCTTGCGGGGTTGCTAATATTCCAGGGGTTTACACTAGGGTCTCGACGTATGTTTCGTGGATTCAAAAAATCGTCTGGCCCCGATAAACTTCTCTACATTGATGATACATCACACCTCTTTCAATATTTGTAATACATTAAAACATTGCGTTTCGTACTTTCTTTTTTTTAATTAACTTCCTTTCCTCTTATCACGAATTAATTATTATTCACTATTTTGTTGTCGTTTTCGCTTTACTTGAGCGACGAAATTTCATTATAAGGTCTTTTATAATCAAACCAATTTTTTTTTTGATTATTCATGTTAAGATTCAAGGTGCATTACGTCACGTAAGCAAATATTTCTTGCATTACTATGATTTCTTTGTTAAGATGTGCTTGGAACGAATGAAAGGTATACCAAAGATTTTTAGAAGTGAACATTTTATTGGGAAACTTGCAAAGAGATTTTATTCCACTTTATTTTATTTAACCTGCCTAGCAGTTTATAGCTGTTTACAATAACTATTTACATCTACATTTAAAATCATAAATGTTTTTTCAAAAAACAAAAATTCAAACTGAACATATTGCGTTTTATTAACGAACACCCTAGGTCGGCTTTCTTTGGCAGCGAACTTCAAAGGGTTGCCGACCGTTGCAGTTTCACTCCGTTTCTGAGCTTGTCACACGTTACGCGAATGTACGAGGGGTTATGGTCTGAGTTGCTCAGACAAACAGCTTCCATAATGTATTTGGAGCAGAGCCAAGTGATGGCTGTATAATCTACGTTCGAGCTTTGTTTTGCAAGTGTCATCGTTCGACCTTCCCGAGGCACGTCTTGTTTTGTTGGGGGTGTCCACGTCTCAGGGAGACGTGGGGCACGTTATAGTTTCCGGCGATGGTCTCAGGGAGGCATCGCATCGCTATGGATAAGTCCGGGTTTTATTGATGGTGTCTCGGGGAACTTCCCTCAGCTTTCTCCAACTTGAACCAAACGTGAAGGTCACGCGGTCAGGTATGTTTTGTGAATGGCACTCCTAGCTCGCAGGTTATCTTTTGTCGTTTTGCCCCAATTGGTGATTTTTTCTTTCTTTGTTTGTAGCATACGGCGACTCTACTCTAGTGACGATTATAGTTAAGCGTACGATTGGTAAACTGACGACCCCGATTCAAGGTTGCCTGATTTTTTGCAGGCAATGTCACCAACTTACTTACAAAACGTAGTGCCAATTTTTTCTCAAGTAAAAAAAAAGAAAACAAAAAACCGCCGATTTCGGATATCAAAAATCCAAACAAATGAAAAACAAGAGAAACCTGTGAAGCAATCCGAAACAAAATGGCAACGAAAACCAGCAGTTTTTCAGGTGAATTAGAAAATTAAAGCAAACTGTAAAAAAGTCAATACGATTAAAAAAAAATAAAAAATAAACGAAATACAGTGTGCAAAACAAAAGAAGGTCACAACCGAGGCACAAAACAAATCAATCGAGGCACAAAACAAATGAAAATCGATTTACTTACAAACAAGCATCAGTAAAGTACGAAAAATCAATTCTATAAAAAAGGCAAAAGTATGAAAGCATAAAGAACGGTAAAAGAAACAAAATAAGATTAAAAAAAAATCTGGTAGAAAACTGTAAAAAAGCGTCAACCAACAAAATGTGAAAACTCAATTTAATAAAAATAAAAATAAAAAATAGAAATATAAAGGTATAAAATGAATTAAAAAAAATAGAACATGAACAAAAAAATGAAAATCGTCGAAAGTTTTTCCAAATAAAAACAAACTCGCAGGAAATAAAAGAGAATTGTAAAAAGGAGTCAATAACATGCCCGTTCGATTAAAACGGAAAAAATGCGAAAAACATGAAAAAGCAAAAGAATGGGCAGACAAGAAATAAATAAATAAATGGAAAAATATAAATTTTTCGGTCTGGCAGGAAAGAAAAGGATAAAATAAAACAAACGAACCGTGAATAAAATGCAACACATCAATTCCTTAAAACATAAAACAAAAAAAAAGAACAGAAACGAAAAAGGAAGAAGTCATATAATACCTAAAATCAATCAAATCAAATTAAAGTAATGAAAGCCGTTTTTCAGTTGCCTCTGAATTTCTTCCCCACAAATAAAGACAACATAGTTACGACTTAGGATAACAGATGGCGCCACAATTTTTTCTTTAATTCAAAGTCGTTTCAAGAACAACCAGGTTTTTGGTTGTTCTGGAATCTCTTCTTTTCGGCAAATTACAAGTTTACGGCTCGGATTAACGTTGTTAATTCGAAATTGATGCTTAAAATGTAGTTCTTTAGCGTTTTCCAGCTGTTTTGAAAACGTTTTCCGGCAATAACATCCCCAAAAATTACTCCTCTTAGTTTTTCTTTCTTTTTCTTTTTAATTATTTCAGACTATTCTGTATTTGAAAATATTTTGAAAATATTTTGAAAATCCTTGAAGTATGACTTAAGAAAAAGCTATTCCGCGTTTGTGTATCTTTAACAATACCTGCAACCCCTACAGCTACGCCACTGCAATGAACAACGAATGCAAAAAAGGAGAAACCGTTGGAAATGAGGCAGTCAAAGATAGATAAAGAATTGAAACGAATTTCAAATAATGCTGAGTCACGATTTACAAGATTTAACATTCTTATATACGGGGTGTAACAAAAATACAGGCGCTATTTCAGGGACGTATTTTACAGATCAAAACAAAGAAATAAGTTCATACAAATATGTATACAGGTGTTCATAGAAAGCCGCTACAGTAGATAACTTTCTTGTTTGAAGCTTTACGAAGTAACTTATATTAGAGAAGTTTCAGAAGCTTTCCTGTCCAATTTTATGGCAATATGGGAAAAACAAATGACTAACAGGTTTTTGAGATATTCAATTGTTTTTAACATTTTTAATAAAATGTGGTGTTTTTCATCTTCGCATCGCGTTCACGACATCGAATTACTTATGTCTTCAAAACATTATCTTCCAAAGCTATCTATTTTTTTTTTTTAATTATTCCGAAGTTAATCTTGTTGTACAAAGAAAATGTTTACAATAGCTAACTTTTTTATTTGAAACTTTATGAGGTAACTTAAATCAGGCAAGTTTCAGGACCCTTTCCGGTAGATCTCATGGCAGTATCGGAGAAACAAATTACTGTTTTGGTTTTCCAGATTTTCAATTGTTTTTCAATTTTTTTAACGGAACATCAACTTTTTTTTTCATCGCAACGCATTCAGGATGTCTGGGTCTCTCAACACTTCTTTTCTAGCTATTGATACGGCTTCTCGCGAACCTCCTGTATACAGGTTTTCTTCTTCTTTATTTTGATGCGTATGATACGTCTCTAAAGTAGCTGCTGCTTTTGAGAGATTCTACTGAGCGAAATGAAGAAAAAAGTTTTTATGTTATATTAAAATCATTAAAATTATGAAATTGAAAATTAAAGATTTATTATTATTTAAAATGTTAGAGTAAATGTAGAAAGAAAAATAATTTAAACATGTATACAGGGTGCTCGTGCAAAGCCGTATCGGTAGAGTTAGAAAACAATTTGTTAGAGACGAACTTAATTAGACATCCTGAACGCGGTGCAATGATAAGAAGCTGGTATTCTGTTAAAAAAAAAAACAAAAGCAAAAATGAAAATCTCAAAAACCAAGCAAGAAAAAAATAGGCTTTGGAACATAATATTTTAGAGACAGAATTCCATAATAGTTTGACGTCCTGAACGCGATGCGATAATAAAAAACATACGTATTATTAAAAAGAGAAAGTTGAAAACAACTGAAAACCTTAAAACCTGATAGTCATTTGTTTTTCCCATATTACCATAAAACTGAACAGGAAAACTCCTGAAACTCTTCCAATATAAGTTACTTCGTAAAAATTCAAATGAGAAAGTTAACTATTGCTGCTGCTTCCCACGTACACCCAATATATATGTTTATATGAACTTTTTTCTCTGTTTTGTCCTGTAGAATGCAACCCTGAAGTAGCGGTCTATATTTTTGTTATACTCTGTATATTAACGGAATTTTTAATGTTTTTACTTCTAGGAATTCGCATAACAAGATATATATTTGTTTTCCTAAATGAATTTTTAAATTTTTTATTTGCATTAGGAATTTCTGCGAAGCCTGAATGAGTTTGGTCTGAGTAAATATGGCACGCCATTTAATGAGAAAGTAAAGCTGCCGAATTATGTTAATAGATACGGTCTGTACATTTAATATTTATTCGATTTGATTTGCAAATGAAACACGTAAACCTCAATGAAATTCACTTAATTCTTATTAAACAAGCGTTTACAAACATTCGGCGACACACATAAATACCACGAGTGGGAATTTTAATAAATATTTATACTGGGTGCTATGGTAAAGAGATCAATGTCACTGAATTCATCTCGTAAATGCAATATTATAGCTATTTTATACCGGAACCGTTAGTTTTGGTTGGTCGTAGATGCGACCAGCGCTAATTCGATAAAAATTATTAGTATTCGTCGGCCGTGGAGCAAATGTGGAAACCCACGTGTTTTGTTATTCTTGTTGTTGTGCTGTTGTTGGGTAGTGCAAATGGACAAAGAAGAAGAGGTACGTTATATAACAATTTTATTATTTTCTTAAATAACTAAATATTTTAAAATTGGTGTTTGCCTACTCAAATGGCCTTGCATTTTTAATTTCTACTTCTATTAGTTAGGTACAGGGTGACGACTACGCGAGAATTCCCACCCACTTTAACTTTTTTATTTTTGAATTTAGAAAAAAGTGCTTATTATTAACTTATAATACAGACTGATTCAAAGTGTGTTTGCTGATGTTTACACCAAAACAAATGAACATCGCATAACTGAGATATAAACTGAAATAAAAAATTTTTAAATAGAACACCTGGTATTTTTATACATATTGGAAATCTTAAATAATAATCGCCTTTCCTTTTCTTTAACAAATTTTATTTTTTAAAACTCTGTTTAATTAAATACCAACATTTTGTCTAAGAGACGATTATTCACATTTTATATCAAGGGTTTCCACCGAGATCGATCCCTTGGAGGTCGATGAATTGGGTCGATGAACATTTCTTAGGGTTCCGCTAGGGCCCTCTGGGGGTTGAAGTTGTTAAGTCTTGTATAATGGAGGTCTAGCTAAATAGTTTATCAAAACAGTAAAAGATTTACAGATAATATTGAATAAATTTCGAATCGGCTCGAATAAAAGAGAAAAAAAAGACGTTCAAATATCAAAATCGAAACACCAACACAATCGAATAAAACAAAAACAAAAGGCGATCGTCAAACAAGACAGGGCGAAGATAAAAATTGTGTAAAACTCGACTGACTTTCATTAGAACCAAGAATTTAATTTAATTTAGTAATTAAAAAATAAAATAAATTCAAAGCCAAAAAATGGCAGTCAATCGGCGGAATTAAAATGTAAAATAAAATAATCTTAAGTCGTGTAAAAAGAAAGAAACACAAAACGATCAATTGATAACTAAAAAATTCAAAAGTCATGTCAAATAAGTAAAAAAAAACAAAACAAAACGAGTGAAATCAATTAAAAGAAAAAACAAATGTTCATCAGTTGATTACATTAAAAATTAAATAAAATAAAGTTAAATGAGGAATGCATAAAAATAAAGTGATGATAAAGTTAGGATCAAAATAAAAATTATATAAAACTAACAATAAGTCAAATTGTTTTAAAAATTGACGAGTTTTGTCACGATCCAAACAATAATCCGTAAGTATTAACAAAATAGTGCGATCAGTGAATAATTAAAAATAAAAATAAAAAAATAAAGTCAAATCGAATAAAAGAGAAAATAAAATGGCGATCAATCATGATGATCAAGACGAGATTGAAGTATAAAATAAATTCACTCTCAATGAACGAAAACAAAACCAAAGAGCGATCAATTGATAATAATTAAAAATAAAACCAAATCAAATAAAATTAAACAAATGATCGATGTATAATTAAAAAATAAAGGCAGAATTATAAAGTTTAATAATAATAATATAATATAATACGATTTAACAAAAATTAACAAAATTTTTCATCTCCATAAAACATTTTTTTTTTAAATATTACTTAAATCTGAATGGGAGCGACGGAAATTTTTATTTTCTTGTAAGGGGTGGATGGTTAAAAAAAACCCCTGCCTTATATAACTTTGGTTCCAAATAGGTACAGATATACGGGGTGTTCCATTTCACGAAACAAAATGTCGGTTTATATTTCGGTTATTCGATGTGCATTCGGTAAACATCAATAAAAACTTTGAATTAGATTTTAAATTTAAAGTTACTTTTACCTAAAAAATACATTTGTTTCCCTATACTTAAAGTGACTTTAAATTAAAGCTTCCTTAAAGTTTGATTGTGAAAATGGCCGTCAGTCTGTATACGCTTTGTATCAAACATTTCTTTCTGAGTTCGAAAATAAAAAAAGTAGAAGGGGGTGGGAATTCTCGCGTAATCACCCTGTACAGGAAGGAAAACTACTTTACATATAAAAATAGCAAATATTTTTTAACTTTCTGATATACTTACGGGAATTAATTTATTAAATAATTTTTAAAACCTAACATTTTTAAAACAAAGACGCGTACATATAATTACTTGGTTTAACAAGAGATATACATATATTTAAGTTCTTATTGTTTTTCGGTGTGTTTTGATTTAAAACTGATTCGTTTAAACCTTTTTGCAATTTAAATCAACAAGGAAAGTCAAATGTGCGAACGGTAAATTCTGTTTTAATGAGCGTCGATGATTACACTGTAACCTTGACCATAGTCGGTTCCTTTTTGATCGGTTTCATTTTATGTATCATGAAAGTAATTAGACCGAGTCATCAAAAAAAAAAAAAAAAAACTTGAGCGTTCGGTAGCAAGCAAGTAGAGAACCTGCTACCGGTTTAAGTTTCGGTTGGATATAATTATAATTTGCTTAAAATACTTGCGGTTTTAGGATAGCTTGGAAATCGCGCGCACAGCTGCAAAATTGTTACTTAATCGATAATAATTAAATTATAGACAGAGCAATACATGATTATTATAATTAATATGAATTCTGGTTGGTTCGCCTTTCAATCCAATAGAAAAAAAAATAAGAATAATTACAGCGGTGTTATTGTCGACGGTGATGATTAGAATAGTAATTTTTATTTTATTGCTTTGTACAAAATTCTCTAAAAATTAAACGTTAGTCATTACTTTCAGAACGTAATTAGTGGCTCGTTTATTTTGGGGACGAAAAAGTGACCTAATTCTTTTTTCTATGTTGCATTATATTTCCCCGTGGCGTTCGGATAAATTATAATAAATATAAACTTCCACAGGATGTTTATGACGACACGTTTTGTTCAAGACAAATTGTCCGAATCCAGGCACAAAACATTTTTACATTTTTTTTTTTTCAATTTAATAAGAGAGGTAAAAATAAATTGCACGGAAAACTGTGAAACCAAAATCACTTACTCTTTTTTCATATTTAATAAATAGATTGAACGTGCCACGGTTCAGAATAACTTATCTATCAATCAATGCGTTTGTAAGAATTTGGATTTTTTTCCTACAAAAGCAATTTATTATTTCATTCTTGAAAAAAAAAATCATGACGAGACTTGATTGATTAAACGCCATGTAGGCTTTGGATAAGCAAGCTATTATATTCCATATCTTTTTTTAAAACTACTGCCAAGCATGTTAAGATAAAGTACGTTTTGGTTCCCTTGTAACTGTCGTTTTGTTTCTATTTTTTTCATGTTTAACAAATTGATTGAAAATACGACAGTCCGGAATAACTTACCTATCAGTCAATACATATGTAAGAATTTGATTTTTTTTTCCTACAAAGGGAATTTATTATTTCATTCTAGAAAGAAAATAAATCATGACGAGACTTGATTGATTAAACGCCACGTAAGCTTTGGATAAGCAAGTTATTACATTCCATGTTTTTTTTTTTTAATTACTGCCAAGCATGTTAAGATAAAGTATGTTTGGTTCCCTTGTAATTGTCGTTTTCTGTCTATTTTTTTTTTCATATTTAACTAATCGATTGAATATACCATAATCCAGAATAACTTACCTATCAATCAATACATTAATAATTAAGTATGAATTTGGATTTTTTTCTTACAAAAGGAATTTATTATTTCATTCTTGAAAAAAAAAAGAAAATCATGACGAGACTTGAAAGTACGTTTTGCTTTCCTTGTAATTGTCGTTTTCTTTGCATAATCACAACTAAACTAAATTCGTTAGAAAATTTCGTTTGGCCGGACGATGAGCCCCGGCTTCGGGTGAAAAAATAAAGAATATTGAACGGCCGCGATATCAACTGGGGAGTAGTATTGAAAAACGATCTCTTCGTCAATGCGGAGGGAATGGCGAATGGCCACTTGGGTAAGGTTACATGAAAAAGTATAAAATAGGCTTTTCAACATAAAACCATCAAGTTTGGGTTAGTTCTGAACCAAAATTTAAATTTACAGAAAAAAATCATCCTTTCTTTCCCTCTCTGTAACGTAAATTATTGATTGCATTCTCGATTTATTATTATTATTTTTTTTAAACACAATGGTCATTATTGTATTGTTTGTTTTGATAATATTCTCTGTGTGTTCACTTCGCTGTTATAGTATGGATTCGATTCTTGTAATTATAACTTTGATGTTCCTTTTAATATACAGTATGTCCCCGGACTGAGTATACAATTTATTTTTAATTTTATAAAAAAAATGCCAAAGAAAAGGAAGTGTTGCTTGATTTATACCTAACATATCTGTAATTAATTTCAGTATTAATACAGTGTGTTCTTTATATAAAAATAAAAAAAAAAAAACAAATTAAAATTTTAAACTGTTCGATTAGCTTACTTTACTACCTCTACCAGCACATTATTCAATTTTACGTCATAGCTCCTTGTAATTGTTGAAGTTTTAACTACTTTTCAACATGATAGTTATCCGGTTTATAATTCTCGTCTTGTTATTAACTGGTTAACTCGCAAATTTGGACTGTATTGGCAAAACTGATCCAGTTTTATGATCGCCAAAGAGCCCTGACTTAATAATTTCAGATTTCTATACGTGGAGGCGTTTAAAACAAATTATTTACAAGGAACTCTTATTTAATAACGTCGAAACAATTAGAAAGCAGATAAGAGACCGAGTACCGCTTCTTTTCTACAATCCGTAACAGTTGCAAAAATCTACGACGTAAATTCGAATTGAATCGATGAGTGCATAATCGTGTTCAGGCCAAATTTACTCTGTTGAGAAAACAACAAAAACTTTCACTAGATTTTTATTTTAAGTTATTATTGGCTTCAGGAAGCTTCAGGTATCCTTATCTGAAAGAACTTTAAGCCAATAATTCACTTAACATAAAAATTTAGAAAGTTATTTATTGTTTTCTCACCACAGTAAATTTGGACTGAACACGATTTTGCACTCATCGATTCAATTATGTGTTGGAAGGGGTAATGAATTAATCGAAGAGTGTAAAATGTTTTGATTTTAAGAACACACTGTTTTAATGTTAACATTTTCACTACAGATATCTCGTTATAAATCATATAAAACCTTTTTCCCTTGGCATTTTTTTTCTTTTATAAAATTAAAAGCACATTTTTTCCCTCTTGTAAACTCAGTCCGGGGACAAGCTGTATTTTTTGCGACTATTAGCGCCTGAAGACCGGTTCGTCTCTTGCGTCAGAGCCCGTCGCGTCAGAGTTTCAAAGACACACGTCTGCCCGTCTGCCCTAGAAGCTTCGACCGACAGAAATTTCTCGGTGAAGAACATTCCCGTAATCAGCCGGCGATATAAACGACCCGCCGAGGGTATGGAAAGACTCTAAACGTTGCCGTTCCTGTCTATTAAATCTAAAAATAAATTTAATCGAACCCTAAATATTTAAATTTCCTTTCTTTAGTAGTTTTAACTCGCGTGTATACATAATAATAAACTAAAAAAGAAGAAGAAGCAAGGCCAAAATGTGAATTTATAATTTGTAAATTTACTGTTACTGGAAATTTATTTATTTTGTTTTATAAGAAAATTTTCTGTAAATGCTATTTATATTGTGTCTTATATATTGTTTATTATAGCATATTAATATTTTCAAAATAATTTAGTATTGAAAATGTTCGACTGTGAACTTCTCGTAACAATTATTGTGTTTTTTTTATAAGTCACAATAAGTAGTAAGCCAGTTAATTAATCTGCGTTCGAGCTTTGCTTTGCCACTGTCGTCCTTCGACCTGCGATCTTCGTTTCGTGCAGTGTGGGCGGGGGGTGACCCCATTTTGTGTGTCCACGTCTCAGGGCTACGTGGGGCACATTATGGTTTCCGGCGAGGGTCTGAGGGAGGCAACGCTTTGCTACGGCTAAGGCCCGGCTTTATTGGCAATGTCTCGTTAAACTATAAGCTCTTTCAGCCTTCCCCAGTTTGAACCAAATGCGAAGGTCGGGTGGTCAAGTATGTACATCCTACAGTGAGCCAGCCTCTAAAGTTTGGAATAAAATTCCTAATTTCTTTATTTTTGACGTTTCGAAGAAACGCTCGC
Source organism: Prosopocoilus inquinatus (assembly GCA_036172665.1). Lineage (NCBI taxonomy): Eukaryota > Metazoa > Arthropoda > Insecta > Coleoptera > Lucanidae > Prosopocoilus > Prosopocoilus inquinatus. The sequence continues at coordinate 4,763,160 of CM069871.1, read as the reverse complement.
ACGGGTGAATCTTGTTTTTTAAAAGCACAAGTGAAAATCAATTTTTGAGCGTCATTCGTTTTCGAGTAATGAGGTCATCGACATTTTTTTTTTTTTAATAGCAATCCCAATTTCTTTTCTCTTGATTTTGATAGTTCATTCAATTCTCTATCCAACCAAGTCAAAAATTTACGATATTTTATGGGAAAAATTTTGAGAAAAAAATTATCGAAAATGAAATGAAATAATGTTCCAAATCCGTTGTTTCTCGGTTAAATGACGAACCATGATTATTCGACTTGTATAGACTTTGACAAGAGTGAATGAAAGTTTTCTTTTATTGTAGGTATCGTTTTGGTTTCGTTGAAAATGTCACGCCCGCTTCGTTTGTATGATAGTCGATGATTCATTCATTTTCAAAAATTTTTTCTTCAAAATTTTTCCCACAAAACATCATAATTTTTTGATGTGGTTGGATAGAGGATTCAATGAGCTATCAGAATCAAGAAAAACAAAATGTCGATGACGTCATTACTTGAAAACAAATGACTGTCAAAAATTGATTTTCACTTTAGGGTCTAAAGTATAGAATAAAATTCGTAATTTCTTTATTTTTACTTTTCGATGATGCGCTCGAACAGGTGAAGTTTATTTTTTAAAAAGCACAGGTGAAAATCAATTCTTGACAGTCATTTGTTTTCAAGTAATGACGTCATCGACAGTTTTTTTTTCTATGTACAGTGAGCCTCTAAACTTTAGAGCCTCACTGTACATAGAAAAAAAATTGTTAGCATTTCTTGTTCGCAGCATAATTTTTGTCTTTTGTTTTTTACTTCATTGATTTACGGAATGAATTAATAAATGAGATAACAGTTTAATAACATAATAATATACTCGATAGTCTTACAGCTTAAATAATAATTAATAGACATTAAGAAAATGTATTTGACGATTAAAAATATTCAGCCAAATTAAAATTAAATTATTCTACAGGCGGTTACATATATTTAATTTTTGACTGATCGTGCGTCATCTATATTTGGTTAAATTATAATTTTATATTTTGTTCGGTTTATTTCGAACGAGGCCTCGTCGCTGACACGTCGCTGCAGCCTCATACGTTTGCCGCTTCGTCTGTATTATTCAATCGAACAAAATATATATGTAATTCCGTACCCCGGTTATAATACATACAGGTAATTGTATCAAAGCAAGAACATACGAAAGCGTGTTCAACGAAATTGCATTATCTCATTTCTCGTCGTCAATTATTTTAATATCTTTTTTTTCAGGTAGAATAAGGTCGTGTTCACTGCCGAACGCCCAAATTGGAGTATGTCTTCCAATTGGAAGTTGCACACATGCAAGAAGACAATTGGGCAGACACCAGAGGACATCGTTTTGCAGACATCGTGGCGAGGATGCAGCGGTTTGTTGTCCTAAAGACCGTCCTGCAAGTATAGTACTTCCTGATAATATAAGCGAAGAAAGTGAGTTTTTTTTTTCTTGTAATAATATTACGTGCCTTTCTCTCGTTCACTTAATTTTTTTTTTGTAGAATGTGAAGAGTACAAAATGAGTGTAAAACCTACTGAACCTCCAAGATTGATAATCGCAGTGGTAGGAGGGATTAATTCAAGAGCCAAAGAATTTCCTCACATGGTGAGTCGTGCTTGTTTATTTAACGTTATAACTTCTTTACAGTGGGGTACATTCAGTTGAATTTATTTTTATGTTATTGATTACGTGTAGACAGAAGTAAGGCGTACACATGGAACATTGGAACAACTATTTTCTTAATGGTAGCAATTCAATTAAAACACTGGACAACTGTACTGTTCCGCTTCTCTTGCAGTAGGCTGGCTGATCTCGAAGGAACGATTTACGTGCACATTTACAATTACTCTTTTGTAAACCGGACCTATTTTGATTTTAAAATAGTATTACGTGATGGTATGTGGCGTAACCTGACCACCCACCCCTACTGCTCCCTTCCGCTAATCAGTTACTTCCGCCTCATTCAAAACGGGACCGCTAATCTTATTGCTTCCTTCCGCTCATCTTGTGTACGAGTTACTTCTGCCTAATTCAGATCAAATTATGTACCAAACAAATCAAATTACGTACAGAATTGCAAAGATCTTATCCTGCTTATTTTAATAATGTTTCTTTTTCTTTAAATCCCTTCAATTATATTTAGGATTATTTTCAGGCCGCTTTGGGTTACGGCGATGAAGCAGATATTCAATGGCTCTGTGGTGGGTCTCTCATCAGCAAACACTTTGTATTAACAGCAGCTCATTGCCTCTCATCCTCAGAATTGTAAGGGGGCGTAGAGTTTTACTTCAAACTGATTCCATTCAAATGATTTCAGAGGTGATGTAGAATACGTGCGCCTTGGGGATCTGAACCTGGCGACCGACGACGACGATGTCAAAACCCAACAGTTTAGGGTAGTCCAGCGGATCCCTTACCCCGAATACACCCGCCTGACCCAATACAATGACATCGCCCTTTTGCGCTTGGATCGAGACGTTGAATTTACCGAGTACGTTAAACCTGCCTGCCTACAAGTTTCCGACGATTTATCGAACACCGAGCCCATCGCCACTGGATGGGGCACCGTGGAATTTGGGGGTGCAACCAGTGACATCATGCAGAAAGTCAATCTTCAGTATTTTTCGTACGAACAGTGCAGCCAAACGTACACCCCCCAGAGGCGATTGGAAAACGGGATCGTCGATGAGATGCAATTGTGTGCAGGAAGTGTCGAAGAGGGCAAAGACACCTGTCAGGTATTGAAAAAGCAAATAATGCGTGGCCTAGGGTAATTTATTCAAGTTTTCTTTTTGTGGACAGGGTGATTCCGGTGGTCCGCTCCAAATAAAAACCTCCACGAACCCCCTGACTTACTACATAGTGGGGGTAACGTCGTTTGGGGATTCATGTGGCGTTGCAAACGTACCGGGTGTTTACACTAGAGTCTCGACGTACGTTTCATGGATTGAACAAATTATTTGGCCCGAATAAACTTCACTCCGATGACATTACACCTCTTTGATTATTTGTAATACATTAAAACAATGCTTTGGTTCTTTTTTCTTCATAAATTTGTAATAATTCAAAATTTTATTCGATGTTTTTACTATTTTATTAAAGCGATGAATTTTACTTCTAAGCACTTTTATAACAAAACACATTTAAAGAGCGAGCACGTTAATTGTTTTGAATGAAATATGATCTGGTGGTGTAGCATTGTAAGTAAGTTTAAGCGACTTGGATTTCATGTGCCAGCACGGAATTCCCTCTATTAGAACGTTCATTTTGCGTAAGTTCCTTTGACTGAAAAGAACTTTGATCTGCGAGCCTAGAAGATGTCAGCAATTCATGCTAGACAAATTAAAAAAAGAAGCTTGCGTCGGTGACCGCACTCGTGAGATGCTAACTGAACAATTTTGTCAATTAAACCTAAAACTACGCGTGTTAATTTTTTTGTAAATCCAAAAATAGAAAATGACCTTGGAATATAATTTTACAAAGGTGAAAGCTCCACCAGAGATGTTTAAAAATGAAAATTTTATTGGGAAGCTCGGGAAGTGATTTAATTCCTCTTTATTTCTGTTAACCTTCTTAGCGGATTCTATTTCTGTAAAATTTTGTAAAGCCAGTGCCAATTATACAAAAATTTTAAATTATAAACGGACTGCTTTTTCAAAAACGAAAGTCCAAATAAATCATTTTGAAAATTGCAAAGAAAGATGTTAGTTTAAGTTAATGATGTCAATTTTTATGTCGAAATCTATAATTGCTGAAATTTTGTGCTGCAGAGCAAACAAAAATAAAAAAAATTCAAAACCAAAGGCATGGAAGGCATGGTTAAGATCGAATAAATTTTGACTGACAAAAATATAACAGTTACTTTTAATTTTTCTAAAAAAATCAATACATTTAGTAATCATGTGAAAAGTGCAACGTAAAATGTGGACAGTATTTCGAAAGAAATTTGGCTAAAACAATTTCAGGAAGCAGCAGATCCAAATGGTTTGATCCAAAGGAAGAGAAGTCTTTTCCCATGCTTCGATAATAATCAGAAAACCAAATAATCACTTTTGAACATCTTTTGCCTCCAATACTTTTAGCAGTCCGCGCAAAGCCGAATCTCGATTTTCTTTGACAGTAGCGCCTGGTTTTCGAAAAGAAAGCCAGAAATGGTTTTCTATATCATTTTCAACGGTTTGCTCGAATGGCGTTTACATATATTTTCAGAATTGTCGAAACTGTTTCACTCCTAATCTCTTCTTCTGTTTAGGCAATCGTCGTTGCTTATAATAATGGTTCGAATAAAAATACGATTCTTATAAATAAAGTTTATTCAAACATTTCGTGCAACTACAAGTGGATTACAAACGATTTTTGTACTGAAAATATCACAATTTTAATTTTATCAATTAACAATAAAACTGAAATTAGAATGTGAAAGAAAGAGGGCAAGATCAACAAAATGAAATCAGTACACTTTTTAAAGCCTTTGTTAGGTGGTGAATTTTCTATTTTATTCAAACTCACCCTCGTCGGTCGCGGATGTTTCTTGGCTACACTAAATTTACAATAAAATGAAGCCAGCAAGTTAATTGATAGAAAAAACTTTCTTGACGAGGATAACTAAGACGTGATGTCAAGCAAACAAAGTCATGTACGAAACTCGAGCTTTTTCTCTTGACGTATTTATTATGCTTTGCGTGACGCGGTTAGCTTAAGCTAGCCCGGATTTCTTGGAATTCGCTCGAGGTGGAAGCTGCGCCGAAAGCTTTCCTATGAGTCAACTCTGAAAGAAATTTTGCTTTGCAAATGCAATGTATTTTTATTACAGTCTTCCTTTTCAAATGAGTCATATTCCGATTTGATTTCTCATTTCTAATTTATCTTCATTACATTAAGGGCCCCTTACGCTGAATGTTCTTAAGGGTGGGGTACGCATGCAGAGGTATCATTTAAGTTGAGCACTGTAAACAATGTTCCTTACCAATGGTGGTCAGTAAGGTGAAAGTGTATAAAAGGGCTCCTCCGAATGTCCAATGTGGTGTGGTACCATTCGACGAGTTTCCCGTTTTCCCGGATTCGATGATTATCCTTTCAAATCGCTTCGATTGTTCGGTCACCAAACGTGTCCAATTTTTTTCGTAAAGGACGTTCAGACGTTCTGAAACAATAAAAATACAATTTCAATAGCATCCGTTTTTGTATCTTTTCAAAAAATAAAGTAATCACCGAAAAACTCTCTAAAATTATACAGGGTGATACGAATCTGTTAAAAGAAAAAAAAAAAACCGTAAACTACATTGTCCGAAAATAATGGAACACGAAGCAACGGTGGATTTTTGACGTTAAAAGAAAATTGCGATGGTGTTTAATAATGATGTTATAATACGTAACTGTAACTGTAAGTGTCCAAAGTTAAAATAGCAAATATGTATCTCGAAAGTGATTAACTTTAGCGCAATTGGACAAGTACATCGAACTGGTTTAAAAGAGATGGGAGAATAAAATTTTCCTATTAAAAGTTCGAAAAGTCTGCTCGCAAAAAAGTTAGAGTATTTAAAAATTGAGAATGGTACCGTACGTAGCGCCCTCTATGAATTACATCAAAATTGAGGAGGAATTACTATTTCTCGACCCAAGAAACCCCCGCATGCCAATTTTTAAGGCAATACGTCAAAAATTTATAGAATTAGTGAAGAAAATTAAAATAAAAATTTTGAATTTGGCGCCCTAGATCTTCTGTAATAACAACTTTTGGACTTTAATAAGTGAGTTTAGCTGAATCGTAATATTTTGACGTCAGGAATCCAATATTCTGTTGTGTCCCGTTATTTTTGGTCCACCTGTATACGATTAGGTAAATTTAATGTCAGAAAATGACTTGCAGTGTCAGTGGCGTAACTGGAAGTCTAACCGCCGCCGGGTTGCAAAATTTTTACGAGCGCCGCCCTTTGTTATTCGGAAACTAAAACTGAAGAAAATCATTTCACTATTTTATTGAAACTTGAACTTAAAAGAACTAAATTAAAAATAAATAAATAAAATAAGTTCTTTTTTGCCGCTGTTTCTGTGATCTTTCCACTTGTTAATAAAGTTCCCAATAACGTTGTTTGGCGAATAAGTTGAATTATATGAATGGTTGTCATGGTGATTCGTCTAATTATTCGTCAAATAAATTTATTAGGAGGTTGGAAAGATCGGACCTCACTGCACCAAAAAAATAATAATAATAATAATAATCTAGATTCTTACAACTTGGTTATACGCAGCTGGATTGGCTGGCACAAACCGTGGAACAAAAGAGAAACGAGCCACAAAAAAAAGAAAACCAAAAGACTAAGAACGTAGTTGTAGAAGAAGAAGAACTGGAAAGACTTCGAAGAGATGCATCAATGAATGTGGAAAGAGAGAAACACGAAAAAATACGTTTAAGAATCATAATCTATAAGAATAAGAATTGGAGATAAAGTCCTCCACAAATTCAAAATTTCAAATTTGAAAGTAGAAGAGGAAGACCCCAATCTAATCGACGGAGATGAGCTCACTAATCACCTGGGCGTATTAGATTTTTGGATTTTTTTTTAAGCGGAGGAGCTTCAAAGGGAAAAAGAAATTTTCTTTGATAAAACATGCTCTACGGCTGGTGGTGAAAATGATAATAAAAACGATATTTACACACATATCTTCGTTAAAATTGAAATCACAGGAGAAGCATGGAGGAAGAAGCAGTAAAAATAAATCCACCAAACTGGATGATGGAGTTCGAAAAAAAAAAATATGAATGGCTCTTTCTCTTTGGGTTAATTTTACGTACACTTTTTGTTATTTTTTTTTTGGTCGGTGTAAACGGCCGATATTTCAAACATAAATTATTTTCCTTCAAGTATTAAATGGTCTTTTTAACTTCGCATAAAGAAATTCCGAGTCGCGAATTCAAAATTATTATCAAGCGAACTAAGTCTAAACATCATGTTTGTTAAGCACATTTCTTTCGCTGATTGCGTGGGAAGACGTTTTACGCCTACTCAAAAATCGTAGTTCCGAAGGGACACGCTAGAGTGATGGGCGCCAGTTTCTGGACGGTTTTGAAGCGCAAGATTTGGCTTCTAAATAAAGTAGTGCAAGGGATAACAAGATTTTCGATGAAAAAAAAACATACGCAAGACGCTAACCAAAAATGTAATTCATAAAGAAGTGCTTTGCTTTTAGCCTTTTATTTCTATCGGTAAATCAATGAGTCAGAATCAGTTTTATAATGAAATAAAATCCGTGGATTTATTTCACAGCTGGGTAAATTCTGTAGGTATCAATCACTTTTCAACTTCTGAATGTACCGGTACTTTTTCGTGCCGGGGATTAGAAAAAGAAAAAGAAAAAAAGAAAAAAAAAACCGTTCACCGTACTTATTCCCAAAACGTTACGGTCATTTAACAATAATTAACAAATATTTTACGCACGCCAAACCCGGGCAGGATCACGTGCGACAAAACTGTGCCCATTTCAAAATACATGTACAACGAATCGTTTTTGCAAGCGCCTTGAAATTAGGCGGTGATTTGGCAATTGTGTAGAAAGCTCCAAGTCGAAGAAAGATAAATAAAATATTCAAGATCACGTCCGCTGTTACTTTTGCCGAGCACATCCATTTCGGAGCGCTTTGTTGTTCCGTTAGCTAATTTTATCAACAAAACCCATTTCGATTAGATCTGTGGCGTAAGAAAATTCACGTCACTATTTTTTTTTTTATATAAGCTTTCTGACAAAGGAAATGTCTGTCTTATACGCGGTAGTAGCTGAAGAGACTAGTGTGCGATCAACATGGAGCTGTGGTCGTTTATTGGTGTTATAGTTGGTGTTGTTTCCGGAGTTTGTGGTCAATGGAGAGGTTCGTAATAATTAATTATTGCGCGCATACTTGAATTAAATTGCAACACTCATTTTGAGCAATGATTTTTAACTTAACTTTCAATTCAAGAAGCAATTATTAACACTATTAATTACCTTACAATTATTAGTGAAGTAAGCCATAACTTACTGTGTAAAAAAATCCTTGATGCGTTTTCTTTTATATTAATTAAATTAATCATTATTGTTTTTTTTTTTTTTTAAATTTGAAGACGGTCGATGCGTTCTATTTTTGAATTATTTTAAATGAAGCCCCCAGGTTTGAATTTATTTCGGGGGCCAAACAGTGTTGGGGGTTAACGTGAAGGACCATCCGACGTGAAGGACCATTCAAGATTTTTTCTAATCGATTTTTAACATAATGCAACCGCATTTCTTTCCTCGGCTCGTGAATTTGAATTAATGTAAATTTAAACCAAGTAGGGTTTTAATAATGAATTACATTAACGTGTGTAATGGACTTTGATCTGTTCTGAAATTATTGAAGACGGCAGGGACTTTTTTTGCCGTTACACATCGAAATTATTGGGAAAAATTATTTTACGTAAACGCAAACGAGAGTTGCGGGCCTCGTTCGTAGCTCCCAGCGATGACAAATGTTACTTCCTTAACTGATAAGGGGAAACACTGATTCATTCTTGAAGTAAAACCGGAATTTCTCTATTCTCGGCTTCCTATTCCTATTTTCCAAGAAGATTCGATTTCGTAGAAAGACCTTTGCTCTTCCTCTTTAAGCAAATTATGGTGAAAGGTCCTTAATAATCTAAGACCTAACCTCTCTCTGCGTTCATGACCGACCTCTTTCTTAAACCATGCGCCCTCTTAAGTAGGCTACGCCCCTGTTATCATCCCAATTCAACTTTTATTCAAAGAAAAATAATTTTTAATTCGTTTGCTTTCTATTAAAGACTTTGCTTGATCTTCCTCTTTAAGCAAATTATGCTGAAAGGTCCTTAATAATTTAAGACCTAACCTCTCTCTGCGTTCATGACCGACCTGTTTCTTAAACCGTGCGCCCTTAAGTAGGCTACGCCCCTCTTATCATCCCAACTCAACTATTATTCAAAGAAAAATAATTTGTAATTCGTTTTCTTTCTGTTGAAGACCTTGCTTGATCTTCCTCTTTAAGCAAATTATGGTGAAAGGTCCTTAATAATCTAAGACCTAATCTCTCTCTGCGTTCATGACCGACCTTTTTCTTAAACCATGCCCCCTCTTAAGTAGGCTACGCCCCTCTTATCATCCCAACTCAACTTTTATTCAAAGAAAAATAATTTTTAATTCGTTTGCTTTCTGTTAAAGACCTTCCTTGATCTTTCTCTTTAAGCAAAGTATGGTGAAAGGTAATTAATAATCTAAGACCTAACCTCTCTCTGCGTTCATGACCGATCTCTTTCTTAAACCGTGCGCCCTTAAGTGGGCTACGCCCCTCTTATCATCCCAACTCAACTATTATTCAAAGAAAAATAATTTTTAATTCGTTTTCTTTGTGTTAAAGACCTTGCTTGATCTTCCTCTTTAAGCAAATTAAGGTGAAAGGTCCTTAATGATCTAAGACCTAACCTCTCCCTGCGTTCAAGACCAATCTCTTTCTTAAACCGTGCGCCCTCTTAAGTAGGCGATGCACCGTTATCATCCCAATTCACTATTATTCAAAGAAAAATAATTTTTAATTCGTTTTCTTTGTGTTAAAGACCTTGCTTGATCTTCCTCTTTAAGCAAATTATGGTGAAAGGTCCTTAATAATCTAAGACCTAACCTCTCTCTGCGTTCATGACCGACCTCTTTCTTAAACCATGCGCCCTTAAGTAGGCTACACCCCTCTTATCATGGTTTAAAATAATTTTTAATTCGTTTTCTTTGTGTTAAAGGGCTTCCTTGATCTTCCTCTTTAAGCAAATTATGGTAAAAGGTCCTTAATAATCTAAGACCTAACCTCTCTTTGCGTTCATGACCGATCTCTTTCTTAAACCACGCGCCCTCTTAAGTAGGCTACGTCCCTGTTATCATCCCAACTCAACTATTATTCAAAGAAAAATAATTTTTAATTCGTTTTCTTTGTGTTAAAGACCTTGCTTGATCTTCCTCTGTAAGTAAATTATGGTGAAAGGTCTTTAATAGTCTAAGACCTAACCTCTCTCTGCGTTCATGACCGACCTCTTTCTTAAACCATGCGCCCTTAAGTCGGCTACACCCCTCTTATCATGGTTTAAAATAATTTTTAATTCGTTTTCTTTGTGTTAAAGGGCTTCCTTGATCTTCCTCTTTAAGCAAATTATGGTAAAAGGTCCTTAATAATCTAAGACCTAACTTCTCTCTGCGTTCATGACCGACCTCTTTCTTAAACCACGCGCCCTCTTAAGTAGGCTACGCCCTTGTTATCATCCCAATTCACTATTATTCAAAGAAAAATAATTTTTAATTCGTTTTCTTTCCTATGTTGATTAAGTTGTAACCGCCATTGCGTTCTCGTATTATTTATAATAATGCGCTACGGTATTTACAAATCCCCTCGGGCAATGACTTTCAATTCATTAAAAAAAAAAATTATTTAATAAACACACCTCACACCTCTCGTTTCGGCCCCGCCATTGGACTTATCAAATAAAATACTTAATATTTAATTTTCATTTCACAACGTTATCCCCCTTTTTAGATCCGCATTTGAGACAGCGAACTCAGAACTACGCCCGAAGTTGAATATCCAAGTAATTCGCGCTTACATTACCTTTTTCTTAATTCGGTTTCAGTACGTTCATAAAAAGCAAAAGAATTTCAGATAAAAAGCGGCCGATATATGCAAAAAAGAACTGAACTTGAGGTTATTCCCCGCATGAGGCCTTGTACATAGTTGGTCTCAAAACAAAAAAAAAAAACAAAAAAAAAAACAAAACGATTTTTGTCTTCTTTTCTTTTCTGCTGTTGCTGTAATGTGTCTTGTCTTATACACACCAATTTCCAATTTCAAGATCTCGAGGTAGCTATACAAATTGAAGTTCGTTGTATGTCTTTGTTGCTTGAAGGAACGCTCATTAGTTTTTTTTACTAGTGTAATTTAATAGTGTTTTTGGATGTGTCTGCTGCTTGTTTGTTCTCAAAAATAATTAGAAACAATTTTTGGTCCTTCAACCCATCCATTTTGATATGTCGTGTGTTCACCACATTGAAATATGATAATAATAATAATAATTGGAGAACAAAATTGGTTTACCTTCCAGTGCAAAGAGATAAAGAGAGAGAGAGAGAATGGGAGTGAGTTCTTCAATGCATTTCGACGTGGGAGTGCTTATTGCTAATGAAGAATTAAACAAACTTTCATTGTATTTATGCGTTCTGGTGGTTTAGTTGGTTTCGGTGGCTGACCACGGTCAATACTACTTAATTGCTCAATAATAGTAACAACATCGTTATCTGCCGGTAGTACGAGAAGGTCAGAAATAAAATTATTGCGTCCATTGCAACATCATATGGTCGTGTTTTTATATTCTTCTTTGTTTACTTAATCATGGGTCCTTGTACCTTTTGTTGTGTGTTCGGATACCTACTTTACTCACGCCCCTCGTGTCTTATATTTGTAGATTGCATTTTTTTTTTGGCCTATTTCACTCGGTTTTTCTTCTACAATACCTTTCCAATAACAATGCACGTTCTTTTTGAATTTGTTCTCAGTTGCACTAAATCACTTCTGCAGAACCTTCTCCACTATCTCTGTGTACCAGTAATCTCAATTTTTTTTCGTCAACATCTTTGTCCTTAGTAACATTTCTGGCTTTAATTGGTGTCCAAGGTATGTCACTCTTCATCAAGCTTTGTAATCATTTGGGATATGATGTTTGGCTTGCTTTTCTTCTCCAATTTCTTTCTTAATTCTGCTCTGGAACACTTTTGACAACCTTCTCTCTGCCCCTCTCCGTTTCATCACTTTCCAAGACTTTGAGTTCGTAAACCAAGTCACTGCTTTTATTAGTTTAATCTGAAATCCGGATGACTTTTAAAACTTCTGGTTTTTAAAATGAGGACTCCTTCCTCATTCTTCTTCTTTGTCATAAATACTTGAACTGGTTCGAGACAGTCTTCTATCATCGGTATTTCTTCTTTTTTCTTCTTTGTCGTAGCTTTATTCGAGGCTCACCTTCAACTCAGTCCTTTATCATCTTTACTTTTTCTTCTTTCGTCTTTGCCATAAAACTTACGTAAGACGGCGCTTGCTTTCAGTTCTTTATCGTCTTTATTTCTTCTTCATTCTTCCTTTTCATAAAAGTTGCTGAGTAGAACGAGGAGATGCAGATCCTCATAAAAAAATAAATAAAAGTTTGTTTTCGTGAACTACGATCACAAACATCGAAGTTACAAACACAAAAGAAAGGATGTGACTGTCTTTTTTGCCTGCTTTCAAGGCCATATATTGCTGGGCTTTTTTGACAATAGCTCCACAGTGGGCGCCAAAAGTTGGTGTGTAGAACGAGGAGATAGAAATCCTTATAAAAATTTGTTTTCGTGAACGACGATCACAAACACCGAAATTACAAACACAAAAGAAAGGATGTGAGTGTTCTTTTTGCCTTCTTTCAAGGCCATATATTGCTGGGCTTTTTTGACAATAGCTCCACAGTGGGCGCCAAAAGTTGGTGTGTAGAACGAGGAGATAGAAATCATGATAAAAATTTGTTTTCATGAACGACGATCACAAACACCGAAGTTACAAACACAAAAGAAAGGATGTGACTGTCTTTTTTGCCTGCTTTCAAGGCCATATATTGCTGGGCTTTTTTGACAATAGCTCCACAGTGGGCGCCAAAAGTTGGTGTGTAGAACGAGGAGATAGAAATCCTTATAAAAATTTGTTTTCGTGAACGACGATCACAAACATCGAAATTACAAACACAAAAGAAAGGATGTGAGTGTTCTTTTTGCCTTCTTTCAAGGCCATATATTGCTGGGCTTTTTTGACAATAGCTCCACAGTGGGCGCCAAAAGTTGGTGTGTAGAACGAGGAGATATAAATCATGATAAAAATTTGTTTTCGTGAACGACGATCACAAACACCGAAATTACAAACACAAAAGAAAGGATGTGACTGTCTTTTTTGCCTGCTTTCAAGGCCATATATTGCTGGGCTTTTTTGACAATAGCTCCACAGTGGGCGCCAAAAGTTGGTGTGTAGAACGAGGAGATAGAAATCCTGATAAAAATTTGTTTTCATGAACGATGATCACAAACGTCGCCGTCGTTATAAACACAAAGGAAAGATGTCACTGTTCTTTTCACATCTTCTTTCAAGGCCATATTTTGCTACTTTTTTTGTTAAAAGCTTATGTAACTAGAATGAGAAGATACAGACAATTACAATCACCGAAATTATAAATACAAAGGAAAGAATGTGACTGTTCTTTTTGCCTTCTTTCAAGGTCATACATTGCTGGGTTCTTTTGTTAACAGCTTCACAGTGGGCGCCAAAAGTTGCTGTGTAGAACGAGGAGATAAAAATCCTTATAAAAATTTGTTTTCGTGAATGACGATCACACACGTCGCCGTCGTTATAAATACAAAGGAGAGATGTCACTGTTCTTTTCACATCTTCTTTCAAGACCATATTTTGCTATTTTTTTTGTTAATAGCTTATAGCTTATGTAACTAGAATGAGGAGATACAGACAATTACAAACACCGAAATTATAAATACAAAGGAAAGAATGTGACGGTTCTTTTTGCCTTCTTTCAAGGCCATACATTGCTGGGTTCTTTTGTCAACATCTCCACAGTGGGCGCCAAAAGTTGCTGTATAGAACGAGGAGATAGAAATCCTTATAAAAATTTGTTTTCGTGAATGACGATCATAAATACCGAAGTTACAATCACAAAAGAAAGAATGTGACTGTCTTTTTTGCCTGCTTTCAAGGCCATATATTGCTGGGCTTTTTTTGACAATAGCTCCACAGTGGGCGCCAAAAGTTGGTGTGTAGAACGAGGAGATAGAAATCCTGATAAAAATTTGTTTTCATGAACGATGATCACAAACGTCGCCGTCGTTATAAACACAAAGGAAAGATGTCACTGTTCTTTTCACATCTTTTTTCTTTTGTTAATAGCATATGTAACTAGATTGAGGAGATACAGACAATTACAAACACAGAAATTATAAACACAAAGGAAAAATAAACCAAAGCGACTGCAGTTATGTATTTCAGCAGTTATCGCAAATTTGATTTGTTTTCCTTCTTCTGTTTTTACTAACGTGGATAATACAGGGCGTTACTAAACTTGGACTGTCAAATTTAATAAATACTCTGCTTTTTCAAAATAAAAAAAAAGTAATTGTCAAGTCTCAATGATTCAACTAAAATAATATGTTAAAACTAATTGAAAAAGCTTATTCATCTTAAGCTCTCCGGTATTAGTTGGGCCATCTAGAATGTATGGATTTCAGAAAAACTGCAACACGTCAGCGTAGCTTCTCTTCTGAGTAAGAAGGTGGATGTTACATAATTTTTTTTAGCACGCCCACCATCAATTAGTTTTTGAGTTTTTATATTAAAAAAAAAATCTTCTTTCTGCTGGTTAACACTTGCGCAAGTCAGTTTGATGTGTGCGACTTGATAAACCTCGCCATTTGATTCAAATAAAAAATTCATTAAGGAATATCAAAAAGTTCGATTTTTTTCATTGGCAAATTTCAAAAATTTGAATGTTTCTCAGAAGCAAATTGATAACGTTTCGGTCTCAGTACCGAGGCCATCTTCAGAAGGACAGGCAAGGAATGACTTGCGAATAAAACTATGTTAAGTAGAGTGCTTTACACAATAATAAGGCGCGATGTAGACTTGTTTTGTATTCTCGATATACAGCATGTCCCACAAAATATTACCGTCGTAAGTTATTTTAAGTCAAAAATGTATAATGAATAAATATTGTAGACTTAGTCGTAATGAAACTGTGATGGTTTCAAGTAAAGAAAAATCTGATACCAAGATATTTTTAATTTTAAGGAAAGAGTCAATTTGACAGACAGACTCTTAAGCTCTGGCTGTTATGGAAATCTGCATATAAAGAGTATATCAGATCACGATTGTGAACTTAAGAAAGTAATATTGCGTTCATTAGGGTAATAGTCAAAAAAATGGAGGAGCAATTCAAAATTTACATCTGTTCCTTCGTCATTTAATTTTATTTACATCGAAATGAGGTAGAACAAAACATCATGAAGAATTTATTCACAATTCATTTTCATTTTACTCTATCTCGAATAAACACCGCTGTAAACTACGCTCATTATTCATAGTTAAAGTATCAACAATCACCTTGACCTTCATAGTATGTTGTCAACTTCATTGTATTGATCAAACGTTTCTTATATAAACAATTAAGTCTAAGTACTAACCAAATTGTCTTCCGGTATGTGACTTTACGACTTACAAACCGAAACACGTCATTTTAATCAATTCTTCAACTTCAAATACTTTTTTTTATCATGTTTTCTTGAAACATTTCTTTCTTTTAATTTACAGATAGATTCTATCCGTGCTTTCAACCAAACCTGGACGTCGGTCTTTGCATGCCTTACAACTTATGTCCGTATGTTAGACACGAACACTGGGAGAACGAGATTTCATATTGCGGCTTTTACAGCAGATACCCTCGGGTTTGTTGTCCCAGGTTCAAAACCAAACCCACCCCCAAACATATTTGTAGACAAAGTAAGTAATTACGACATGTCTCGATAATCATAATAAGCTAGCCGCACGTATCACTGCTTAAAACATTCATGAAATTATAAGTATAAGTTCGCGATCGTAAGCTCGTAAGCATTAAATACCTTACGACGCTTACGATAAAGCTTCGAATCCGGCATTAGAAAGCAAACAGTTCATAATTTTTGGGGTTTTTGTTGTTTTGATTGCAGAATGTGCGGAGTATCACAACATTAACGAAATAGTACAGGGAGAGGAAGACTTTAAAGGCCATTTTCCAGAGAGCAAGGATTCTTTAGCTCGCGAGTTTCCTCATATGGTAAAGACCACGATCGAACCAGAATCATTTAATTCATCTGCGTTGCTTTTCAGGCAGCGCTAGGTTTTGGAGAAGAAAACGACATTCAGTGGAGGTGTGGAGGGAGCTTAATCAGCGAAAGGTTTATTCTCACAGCCGCTCACTGCCTGTCATCTCAACAACTGTAAGTTTCTTTAGCCAGCGTATACAGAATGCAAACTGATTTTTGTGTAAACAAGGACGGTACATGTGAAAAGGTTATTATGGGTACTTTCTTTCGCTTAAAAGTTTGAATCGTGTTTCGAATAGTTTGGACCTGTATTTCGCAGTTGTTGCAACAAAACACCCGAATTGAATATTTGATCGTTAGTTCTGTTGTAAACAACCATAATCCAATCCAAACAAGTTTTAAAAATAGAGATAGATCTCTGTTTTTGAATCAAAACGCGTTTGGATCACGATTTTATGAGCGAACCTAATGCTATTCTTTTTTTTTTTTTTGTATTAGAGGAGAAGTTAAATTTGTACGCCTTGGCGACCTCAACATACTGGACAACAGCGACAACCAAAACGTCCAGCAATTCGAAGTAATCGAACGCATCAGACACCCCCAGTATTTACCACCGTCGCAGTACAACGACATAGCTCTTCTGAAGCTAAACAAAGACGCGAAGTTCACCGACTTCGTAAGACCTATTTGCCTGGAAGCTTCCAGGGATCTCGCCGATACAATACCCATTGCGACCGGATGGGGTAGCGTGGAGGACGGTGGTGAGATAAGTGCGGACCTCAAGAAGGTCGAGCTCCAGTATTTTTCCAACGAGAGATGTCGCCAGACCTACGGACCGGAAAGGCGGTTGGAATTTGGCGTGCTCGATGACATCCATATTTGTGCTGGCGGAGTAAATGATACTTGTCAAGTAAGTACTCGCTAAAGTTTGTCGGAAAAAGAGCTAATGACACGATAACATTTGAAATTGAAAGTTGAATCCGAAGTCCTTCTGATTATGAAGACAACAAAATCCAATTTGTTTTAATAGTCTGAGATTTCTGTATCCTACGCTCCTTTGAGTGATCTCAAAAAGAGCTATCGCAGAAAAAGAGCAAATAGTACCTTTGATATTTGGGTTGAATCCCAAGTTCTTCTGATTATGAAGACACCAAAACCCAATTTGTTTTAGGCCCGGTTTCTCACAGTCACAGTTTAACTTTAATCTTCAGTTTTTTCTTTTTTTTTTTTTTTATATAGAAACAGATGGAAGCTAATTGAAGATTAACGTTAAACTGTGATTGAGCAACCGGCCGTTAATAGCATAAGATTCCTGTCTCTTCTGACTCATCTCAAAAAGCGCTATTAAGCTAGTGATTGATATTTCCTAAATACTGTACCGTATAATGAGTAAAGCGAGGATTAAAAAGTCCCTGCCTCAGTTTAGGACTTTTTACTTCTTTCGTAAACTACCCCTAAGCGAGGATTAAAAAGTGCTTGCTGCCTTAGTTTATCAGCAACTTCGCCACACAAAAATTTAAGCTCTAGTCGACCGCGTAGTAACGGAGACCCCCCCCCCCCTGCGACGGTACTATTTCTCCCTCGCTGTAATAATGAGCCTGACGTTTTTCTTGCGTAAGCCAAAGAGCTACTTTCGGCGTTTCTATCTTTTTAATTTTTGTTTCAGGGTGACTCTGGTGGACCTTTGCAGGTGAAGGTGTCTTCGTATCCAGTCGTCTATAACATAATAGGCATTACGTCGTTCGGAAAGGCGTGCGGGGCAGCAGACATTCCGGGGGTTTACACCAGAGTATCCAGCTACGTGGAATGGATTGAGCTAATCGTTTGGCCTAATTAAAGTTTCGTGCGTCCAGAAACTTTAATGTAGGCTGCCCGTGCGTTTAACTGTGTTTACTGTGTTGCCTAGCCTATCGTAAAATTGAAATGAAAGTGTTTCATAAAATAAATTGCATTTTTTTAATTAAAAAAAAAAAATGATTTTTCTGCGGAAAACTCTTTTTCCCGTTCCTTTTCTTTATTCTGTCTGGAATGTTCAATCCAATATTTGTTTGGGTTATTGTATTCGATTGCCTGGAATTTTATGCGATGTTTCTTTAGCTTATGACCGGAAACGTCCGATTTTCTGAAGTAACTTGACGTGTAATAAGAAAAAGTGTAAATGATACAAGAAAAAAAAAATAATTTTTTTTTTGCATTTGTGGGTGATTGTTTCAAGGTTAGGCAAAGGAAGAACGATTCAGGGATGCTTTCAAAAAAAATCTCCGTAAGTCGCCCGTCGATATTAATAACACAAATTAAAGTAACAACAAAAATAGTATAAAAAGAAAGGTAATAGCAAGAAAGAAGGAAAATGAAAAAAAAAAAAAATAGAAAGCGTTGTTTCCTTGTTAAGGTATTTTATAAATTCCGTTTTTAAATCAATTATATTTAGCTGGCTGCATTAGGTCCAAAACAGTTTATTTTCATTTTTTAATTAAGTGGTTTTTGAATTTAAACTCTGACCGGAGAGAATCATATTCGGAAAAGCACTCAACGTTTCACTATCGATTATAAGCTTCGAAAAAAGTAAAAGAAAAACAGGTTGTTTATTTATTTATTTTTATATACTGTATTTATTTATAATAGTGTTTAAAAACCATTACGTAAAAGGTTTTTAAACTCTAACCGGACAGTATTTAAACTGGAAGGAGCACTCAACGTGTCGCTATCAAAGTGACAGCTTCGTCAGGAGTTATTTATTTAGTTTTCTTCGCTCCTGACGAAGCTATCAATCGATAGTGAAACGTTGAGTGTTCTCTCCGATATGAATACTGTGCGGTTAAAGAACGTAATAAAATCGACGTGTTTTGTTGTTAACAGGTAATTCGAAATTGATCAAAAAAAAGAGAAAGACTAATTTTTGAAATTTGAACGAATGTTCCAATTTCTGAAAAAATTAAATTAAATAACCAAAAAGGAAAAAAAAGGAAAACAAATCAAGAGAAAAAAACGGAGACAAGGGGAAGAAAAAACGAAACGAAACGAAATAAAATGGGAAAAAAATTAGGACACCCCCAAGGAAAGTCAGAAAAACAAATGACGATAGCAACACTAAATCAAAAATCAAAAAAATAATAGTGACTATAAAAGCGAGAAAAAAAATTCAAATTTCTGATTATTTAATTTCTGAAGGGGGGTAAAACAGAAGAAAGTAAAAAATTAAACAAATGCCGATCATAAGAATTAAAGCGCTAGATGTAACAGTAAACATCCAGAAAGAAAAACAGAAAGAATTAGAGATGGGGAAAAAAAAACGACGAAACGAAACACATTTGACGATCCACAAACAAGTTTCTGATTGTTTTTTTAATTTCTGAAGGGGGAAAGCCGATGAAAATAAAAAGAAAAAACAAATGACGATCATAAAAATTAAAGCACTAGATTTAACAATAAACATCCAGATCGGATTTCAGAAAGAAAAAAAAAAGAAAGAGAAAGAAAACCGGAAACGATTAGAAACGGTGGGGGGGGGGGGTACGAAACGAAACATATTGACGATCGACAGACAATTGAAATGTAAAAAAAAAATCAGAATTCCCTCAAAGAAAGTCAGAAAAACAAATGACGGTCACTAAATTAAAAATCTAAAAAAAAAATAACAATAGAGAGAAAAAATCGAAAATAAATTTCTGAAACCTCTTACACTTATAGTTACCTTCACCTAAAAAAAGTTGCCTAATAAGTTCTAATAGTAACAGGCAAGAGTGACAAGTGTTACGGTTTGAAAAACCGATTTTCACGGGTCACCTGTATATACGCAACTTATCCCCGAGAAGCGCAAAAGACACGATTTATCTCCCTTGTATTCGATATCTATAATATTCGTTTGGCATTCAAACAGACGTCATTCTAGGTATTCATTTTATTGTGGTTAAAAATCAAAGACTTTGGGAAATCCCAAAGTGTCGTTTATTTTACGGCTTTCGATCGGAACACTTTTAGATTAGATTCGTCGCCTGCCGCTGGCGAATAGTATTGAAATTAGCTTCTTCTTAAAGTGCAGGTGTGTTTCTGCGTATTGTAAGATCAAAGGATACCGCATGTCGAGAAAACGTCATCATAATTTCGGCGTTGCTTACATGAGCCTGGACGCTTTTTGTTCTTTAAATGGACACCTGCATCAGCTTCACTTAACGAGACTATTGCTATTGCCATTGCTGTTTCCGGTTCTGAGAATTACAATTTACGACAGATAGTATAACTTGCGTTCACCCTTGACCTTTCATATCATTGGTCCGCCGCCCTTACTCTTTATAAATTCACGATGTTTTCGATTCGTGCGAACTCTTCCCTCATACTTTAAGGGTAGGGTTTTGGCTTTATTAACTTGCGGCGTGCCTTGAGTGAGTCAGTCACCTTGCGTTGTTCCCAGCACCTGGTTGGTGTTTGGAGGGTGATTTGGGCCCCGTTTTTTTTTTTTTTTTTTGGTGGGTGCGACTCATTCTTAATGTCGCTAGTGGACTTGGAGGTGAAGCGTTGGTTGTATCAATACAAATCAGTTTAATGAAATTTAGGTTGAATCAAAATTAAGTATCAGTCGTCACACACCAAAGAAATGTTGAAATGTGTATTCGTTTTCAGTTTCAGTGCATTATCTCACGGTGTCTTTTTTTTTTTAATTTCGCAGACATAGATTATTATTTATCGTTCTTGTAGTAAACGAATGTTTTAAGTTTTTCATCGTGAAAGACCGGTTACAAACGGTACTTATTAACCTTGCAGATAAAATTTGTTGCTTTAAATTTTGACTACTAATTAGTTTTCGACGATTTTGAAAGGTGTCACGTGCTCTGCTCAAAATTCAAAGTCGCCGTGCGCCGCATCATTATGAAAAAAAACCCTGTGTTTTACGTCGTTTTGCTGACTTTTATGGAAAGTGAAGGTAAATTCCATCACAATCTTTACATTAAACTTGCTTTTGCAACTCGTTTTAATTATATTTGCTTACTCTGTTACACGCGTTGTTTGTACGTAAAGTACATACAAACTGTACTACAAAAACACTAGGGCTTTAGCTCTCTTTAGATGTAATTAGGTGTGACGCCAGCTGTATTATTTATTTAAAATTAAATTCATTTTACTTTATACAGGGTGATTCAGAATAAGTGTCCGAGTCGTTAGGAGCGTATCCGCTAAGATCATGGAAGCGTGAATTTGCGAGAAATAATTCTGTCAGAGGCATTTCAGAAATCAACCTCCTTTGAATCCAAATGAAAATTTTGATTCATTTCTTTCGTATACATACCGAAGTCCGAAATTCGAATGGAAGGATTACATATTATACTTTTGTTTCCGCAGAAAGTTGTAAATAAAAACGTTTTACAGTTTCGTTTCAAGGTAAACGCAAGTGTTTTGTTCTATTCCACGCGAATTCATTGCTCTTGTGACACAATACAGCTGCTTTAGTGCCCATTAACCAATTTATAACTGAATCTTCAGTGTATTTTATCTCAAAAATTATGAATATTAAATCCTGTATGCGTACAGACTTTTTGTTTTCTTTTTCTGTCTACTACCTGTGGTTGACGGGTCGGACACTTATTTTGAATCACCCTATATGTACATGTATTTTATCACTTCCGTCAGTATTTCTTCATTATTTTATTACTTCCTGCAATTCGTCGAACGTGTTTTGTTTTAGTTTTTGCCGTAATAAAAAAAAGGCGGAAAAAGGAAACGAAAAGAAAGGAAAACAAACGAGTCAATTTTTTTAACAGGAAACGAAACATGATCGATCGATCGAATTGTTGAAATGAAAACATAAATTAAAAAAAATCATTTCAATTAAAAAAAAATGTACAAGACACAAAAACAAACTTATAAGGAACAAACGGCTGTGATAGAATTAAAAGGAAATAGAAACAAATGAAATAAAAAAAAACAAGGACATTACAATTAAAAAAAAAAAAAAACGAGGACGTCGCAATTAAAAAAAAATAAACGAAGACGTCGCAATTAAAAAAAAAAAAACAAAATTCATACGACGGACAAAATTAAATGTAGCAATAGAGACGACAAATAAAAAGAAAAGAAAGTTAAATTTTGAGTAGGGCATTAGCTATTGAAAACACTCCTTTTAATTGGAACTATCTCTAAATAAATAAACAAAAGACGATCGTGAATTTAATGGAATGTAAAAAGCGAAGAAGAACAGAAATTTTAATTTTAAACTCTAACGCAAAGAATAATCGAAGTTTACGGAGAGAAACAAAAGATTGCGACAAGAAATAGAGAAAAATGCAATTTTTGAGAGTCTTAATTTTCTTTTAAATCGTGTTTCTCTATTTTTTTATCGCAATCTTTTGTTTCTCCCTATAAATTTCATCAGAACGTTCATTTCTTGAAAAAAGAAAAAAGATTCTTGCAAATCGCAGTGAAATCTTCGAGCAGTCTCTGCACGGCTGTTTCAGCCCTATTCGGGGCTTCTTCAGCAGAAGCGTAGCTCGGGAATTCCACTGCAAACCAAAACGATCCGAGGAAGGTTAATCGCAATTCCGATGTAATAGTAATGAATAGTTTAAACAGCTCGCTGTAAATCACTTTAATTTTTAAAATAAACGCAAGAAATGTTTAAACAGCGACATCCTACGATCGCTTTTTGACCTAAGTACATAATAAGTCATCCCGGCAAGCATGGCCGCCTTGCATGGGAAAAGCAAAAAACAAAAATCGCTTTAATTTTAAAAACAAAACCAAAAAATGATCCATAGTTTAAAGAGCGACATCCCACGATCGCTTTTTGACCTACTAACATTGCATTAGGAATTGACAAATTAAAGCCAGTTTTGCTACATAATAAGTCATCCCGGCAAGCATGGCCGCCTTGCATGGGATGACTTATTATGTAGCAAAACTGGCTTTAATTTGTCAATTCCTAATGCAATGTTAGTAGGTCAAAAAGCGATCGTGGGATGTCGCTCTTTAAACTATGGATCATTTTTTGGTTTTGTTTTTAAAATTAAAGCGATTTTTGTTTTTTGCTTTTTGTTTTTAAACGTGAAAACGAAGAGAATTATTCAAAAAAAAGAAAACAGTAACTTAATTTTTTTTTAATTTTAACGTGTAGAAACGGCGATGAAAAATATTAAATTACCTTTGAATACTACGAAACATGTCACGTGCCTATTTGATTAAAAAATAATAAGACTTTTTGTGAGAGAAAGCAAGAAGCCCTGGGATAGGCAACCAAATGTACACGGTCGTTTGCGTAGTTGCCTACAGTTAAGGCTCTTAAGAATATTTCTTTTCGTTAAAAACCCGCAATGAACTTTGAACATTCGTAATTTCTGAATATTTATTAAAGCGATTTTGACTTGTTTTATTTTTTATTTTTTCTAATCTAAGGAAACAAACCTCTGCGTTTTTCGTAGACGTACAAGATTTAAAAATGAAGTTGTTTCTTGTCCGATGCGAAACGTAAGTAAAAAGGTTTTTTTTTTTAATCTTAAACCGGATGATTTTTTAATTTTTTTTTTAGACAACCTCGGGAAGTGCAATGGCTTATTTTAGTTAGTCAGTGAGGCATATTTTTTTTCAGTTCGTAGCAAGAGTTAATAAAAAAATTTAAAAAAAATCCACCAGTTTGTTGATTTAAAAACTTTAATTCGCGGTGCGCTACTAACACCACTAATTGTTAATTAAAAATGTTCAAGCAAAGTGCATACTCAGCACAGCACTGCAAAGATAAAAATGAATAACTTGTTGAAACTTGTTAAAAGAAAAAAGTAAGCAGGGTAAACATTTATACCAGCAAGTAAGCCAAGGTTAAGCTTATGTAGGCTTCGAAATCTCTTATTTGCAATATTTACAAAAAGAGTTTATTGTTATCATAACTAATAGCTAGTACAGCGTTGTACAAAATAATACAGATTGCATTATTATAAAAAGAAAAAAAAAAAGAAAACAAAATGGTCCAAATAATTAACCAAAAACTATTTTTCTTTTCGCAGGTGCGGAATTACCTGGGCTGAGAAGTTTAGAAAGTAAGTTTTATTTACAAGGTCATATTCAACAAATATTAGGAGTACATCAGAAATATCAAATGAAATTGATTATGAAACCGCAAATACAGCTTAAGTAGTGAAAGAACAACTGAAGCTCAAGTGAACTCAATCTGTGCGCGTCAAACCCAAGAAAAGAATTCACGAAAACATTTATCTTTGATACAGAATCCAAGAAACCAAGCCAAGGAGAGAATTAAAAAGAAACAACATTCAAAAAATGAAAGAAAAAAAAAACTTAAAAATAAAATTAAGCTCAACTAACGTCAAGGTCAAGCCAACCCAAGCAAACGACAACAACAAAGGCAAACGATCGATCGATCGGTTATGGCATTTCTTATGCCTTTTTTTTTATTGGAAAAAAAAGATGAATATCGACAGATCGCTCGACAACAGCAATTATTTCTGATTTTTTGAGTAGAAAGATTGACCGGAGAAGATACAGGGTGAAATTTCTTAAAGAAAGAAACCGAAAAGATTAGTTGACGTTGACGAAAAAGAAAATCGAATGATGTTGGTTCTTATTAATTAAATTTAAATTTAATTTTAATTTAACAAATGCAGAAAATGAGATGAAACAAAAGAAGACCGACCAACGACGGCATTTATTTCTGATTCTCGCTAGAGAAAAACTGACAGGAGAGAAAAAAAGAAAAGAAAAAAATGACGACACAATTTTTCTTTTTAATGTGGAAACTGAAACTGAAAAGTCAATTGATGCTGAAAAAAAAAAACAAATGAAAATCGATCGACGGTGACGTTTTGCTTGATCTTGAAAAGAATAAGGTGGGACGGGAGGGTACGGGAAGAAAGTTCGACTCGAAAGAGAAAGAAAAAATCAATTGATAGATGAAGATCTGTCGACGATGACGTTTACTTCTGGTTCCAGGAAAAAGGAAGAAGAAATCGTGACTCTAGATTTTTATATACAGACAAAAATAAAAGAAGATCCATCGATGAGGATGGGGGGCGGGGGGAAAGAAAAACAGAGTTAGATTAACGATTGCGACTGAAAAAAGAAAATAAATTTTCACGATGACATTTTGTAATATTTAATTTTCTTTTTTGGATAAAACGAGGAAGGGAAAGTGCGTTCGAACAATCACATTCAGGTTTTCACAAGTGTTAATTAAATCCCTAATACTCTCTGTGCATTTAAATTCAGAACACCCCGTATGCGGTGTTCTTTTTAAATTAAAATAATTTTTAATCGTGTAGGGGGTAAATTTTTTTTGACTTTACAGAATGCAACGAATACCACAAACTGGCTCACCCCACAGCAAACTTTTCTCCCTCGGTAAGAACAAACAACTTCACCCCATGATAAATTATAATTTACGGAAAATTTATGTATATTAGAAAACGGAGGATATCGATAAATTAAACGAGATGGAACTGGAATATGTTCGCATATACAAAATTATACACGGGGGTGTTCGCGCACTGCCGAATCAATTACCATTTATGGTAAGTAACATTTTATATTTGATATTTACGTTTAACCGTGATTATTTTTAAATTTTTAAATAATAAAAAAAAAAATGGGTGGCGCAGTGATTAGGATTATTTATTGAGCCTACTCGGCCCTTCCGGGGCGAAAGTATGAGTACCACCAAGTTTGCTTGGGGGAGGAGGCTCGATGATAATGGAAAATGGAATGGAAAATAAATCTTATTTAGCATTTTTTTTTTTTTTAAATAATTTAAGTATTCAATTTTGGATTAACAACCTTCCATAAACATTCAATTTTGGTTTTTGTTTTGCGTTTCAGGCTGCTCTAGGTTACTCCGATGGAAACCGAAAAGAATTTGTGTGTGGAGGAACCGTAATCAGCGAGTACTTTATTCTTACAGCAGCACACTGTATATTTACCAGAACGTAAGATTCTCAAAAGATTTTCAAGAATCCCTCCTTACATACAGTTTTCATGACTTTAGGCAGAAGATCGAATTCGTCCGACTTGGAGACCTAAATCTAACCAGCTCAGCCGATGACCTTGGCGCTCAAGAATTCCAATTGGCAGAACACTTTATCCACCCAGGCTATCAGTATCCTCACAAATACAACGACATTGCCTTGGTAAAAATGGATAGACCTGCCGTATTCACCAAATCTGTATCACCAGCTTGCCTTGAACCCAAACGCGTGGATATAAGGTTTAAAGATTTTTACGTGGCCGGTTGGGGGCGTCTGGGTTTTGGGGAGGACGCCAGCGATCACTTGCAAGTTGCTAAACTCGAGCACTTTAGCACGAAGAAATGCCAGGAGCTTTTCCCAAAGGAGTACACCATTCCGGAAAGCATCAAACCGGAAACGCAGATATGTGCGATTGGGCGAGCCAATTTGGCAGACACTTGCGAGGTATGCACCTAATAAGAGTTTCCGCCCTGGATTTTCGGCGTTTTAAAATTACAGGGTGATTCTGGCGGTCCACTGGTCTACAAATACAGCCCATCACCTCAGAAGGTCGTTTATTACGTCGCCGGCGTTACATCGTTTGGAAAACCTTGCGCTTTGGCAGAAATTCCAGGCATTTACACCAGAGTATCTCATTACACTGATTGGATCGAAAACATCGTTTGGCCAAATAACAATAATGATGAGGGAAGATTGGACGATGAGGAAATATATTTTCCCGAAGACTGACTGTGCCTTTACTTCAACATTCTACATGTTCTACATATTTCATTTATACTCCAATTTGAACGCTCGAGCAAATGGATCTTAATTAAAATTTGAAATAAAAAAGAAATCACAAGGCAATTTGCATTTATTTATTTTAATTTGCAATAAATACCCTAATTGTTAATTGGTTGTGAAACTTTTAGAAGCACAATTACTAAAGACGATGGTCAAAGTAAATAATGTTGCTCTGAAGTTATTTATTTAAGAAACGAGTAACTAATGTAAAAGAGCAGAACTGGACGACTGGAATTATACAATGCGAAGTCAATAGATGACTGAGGTGATGGAAGAAGACCAAGGAGTTACAAAAGTGTTACGGTTTGAAAAACCGCGTTCCGATTCACCCTATATATGGCGAGTTCTGTGTCGCATTTATTTCTATTAACGCAGTTATCACAGACGCTGCGTGAATGTCTAGTTTTGTTCGTTTATTACGTTGGAAATATTTTTTTATTGCAACCTGTCGTAGCACGGATGTGTATTTTATAGCGCTAATTACTTCCCTTACTTAATTTATAACGTTAATTACTTCCCACGTCTTAGATCTATGTATTTTGTGTTGCGTTTCGCGTTTAAGTAAACCTTCACGGCCCTCACGATTGTGCTACGCACTGGCTGTGCTGTAAGTTAATTTTCTGAGCGCAATCTTGTTAGTTACGACTCAGCAAAAGGCAGCTTTCTAGTTGGAAGCTGTGTTTAATTAAAAAGAAGATGTTGTTTGTGCCTGGTAAAACTCGTTATTCATTTTATTCATTTGATTTTATTAAAATAACGATGACGTTTGAATGGAAGAGTGCAGAAAGAAACCTTACTTACTGTTGCTATACAAAACCAGTTCGAGTGGAATCCGCTTCTTCTTGATACGAACACCATTTGAACTATTGTGCCTAAGCAGCTCATTTTCAACATGGTAATCCTTTGAGGAGGTCACGTTAATTATTTCAAACAAGACGTTTTTACTTTTTAGAAAGAAGCAGCAATATTCCTGTGGTTGATCCTTCATTCTTGTGGAACAAAAGGTAAAATAATCTTCAAACTTTAATCATTACATCATTTTTAAAATGCACTTTATTTACAGTTTCATTGCGTTTTATTTTCACTGTTATAGCTTAAGAAACCACTGTTTGTAGACAGGATTGTGAATTTTTTTTTTGTCTGTAGATATACCACCACCTGGTTTGACGAGCTTGAAAAGTAAGTAAATTATTTAATGATAATAAATACTAAATAATAAATTACTTTGGTCGAGGGTACCTAGCCATGGGTTTTAAAATTATTTAGGTTCGTGCATTGTATCAATTATTTTTTTCTTATTGCCAAAATTTGTCAAGCAGTTCTGAAAATGTGCACCTCCTGATATTTCTTTAGTTTTTTTTTCGTTTTACTTGCTGCTAATGGCTTCTTTAGTTTGTTTGGTGACCGCCCTTGGCCTAAATAATTTTTGCTGTTTCGGTCTAAAATAAAACTTAGATGAACTTTCCAAGGCTTTCGAAACCTCATGTCATTAATCACCTTATTTTTTGAGCTCGTGAATTTATTTCTTTCATCTGTTGCCAGAATGTAACGAGTTTTACAATTTGGGTATACCGGTAAAGGACTTTACTCCCTTGGTAAGAAACACTTACCCTTATAAAGGAATCAATCCATTTATATATTTTATATGCCTAAGACTAAGGAGGAACTAGATAGATTAAGCGAAGACGAACTGGAATATCCGGTTACACGATCTTATACGAAGGAGGAACTAGATAAATTAAACTCTGGAGTCCAAACGGACTTTTCGGGCCCACAGTTTTTTGCTGGTGGTGAGAATGCGTTACCAGAAGAGTTTCCTTTTATGGTATGTAGGAATAAAACCTTTTTTATTTTCACCTTTCAAAATTTGCTAGAATTTTGTTAAGTTTCGTTAAATAAACATTTATGCGTTTAGGCTGCACTTGCATACGATAATGATGGCCAGAAAGAGTTCGCTTGTGGAGGAAGTTTGATTAGTGAAGAGTTTGTTCTTACGGCGGCGCATTGTATAAATTCGAGAGCCTGGTAAGATGAATTATAGGAGACAATTTAGATTGCAGATTGGCTTTCATTCTTTTTCGCCTTCTTCATCTGGTTTCTTTTGAGTTGCCTAATTTTCATCACTTTTTATTATTATTTTATTTACTTTTTATTATCTATTACTTTCTGATATACTAACCCCTTATGGCAGTCATATTTCCATTTCTGCACTCTTTATTTACTTTTAATAATTATTCTTTTCGTCTTCATCATCATAACTTCAAACAAAAAAAACTTCCTTTTTCTTTTTTCTTAGCTTCTTGCCTTTTATATCATCTTCTTTCATGCGAACATTTAGTTTTTCGTCGACGGTGTGACCCTTTTCTTCTACTTTACCTTCTTCATTCAATAGAATGTCTTATCATAAAAATAAATCCCCTTGTTGCCTTGTGCTCCCTACTATAAAATGATTTGTTGATGTTTCTCTCGCTCAGGGGAGAAGTCAAATACATCCGATTGGGAGATCTGAATCTGAAAAACTCATCAGACGACGTAAACGCGCAGGAGTTCCAATTAAAAGAAGCCCACATCCACCCCGAATATAAGTACCCCATAAAATACAATGACATCGCTTTGATCAAACTCGACAGGCCTGCGGTGCTTTCCGTACACGTGTCACCAGCATGTTTAGAGCCTAAACGAGCCAACATTAAGTTAAAGATATTTCATGCTGCTGGTTGGGGGCGACTCGGATATGGTGAGGACACTAGTGATCACTTACAAGTCGGCACCCTTAGGCATTATCCAGGTGGTGAATGTCATCGAACTTTTGGTAAAAAGGGTACAATACCTGAAGGCGTGAAGCCTGAATCTCAAATTTGTGCCGGGGCTTATGCTCATATAACAGACACATGCGAAGTAATTTTTTTGTACCAAAAATTACGGTATAATAATCGAATAAAATTTTTAGGGCGATTCTGGGGGTCCCCTTGCATATAACATTTCTCCTGCAAACTCAAGAGTTGTACACGTGATCGCTGGAATTACATCATTTGGAAAAGCCTGCGCCATTGGTTCAATTCCAGCAATCTACACAAGGGTGTCTTATTATACCAGTTGGATTGAGAAGATTGTTTGGCCAAATGAATTTAACGTCTCTCATCCTGAGACGACAAATTTTCCTAACAGCTAGAACGCATTGTGAATCACTAGCGGCTTTTTCTTTACGACTACGTACAGTCAAATATAATTCTGCTTTTCTTTCATAAAATAAATTTTTGATCTGCTACTAACCTCGAAGAACCAATTTCGCGTCCAGCGAGTTTATAACATTTTAACTGTGCTTTAATGATAACGCAATGTAACAGAACTCTACATTTAATAAAAAAATTAACACGCCATGCAGTGTTTGTTTTGCCTGATTGAATATGGTTACCGTAATTACTATTTCGATTTTATTTTCTGCTTCGTGTTTTTTTAAGACAGAAGGTAAAGGCAAATTTCTTCTTTGGTAGAAACTTGAAGGTACCTACACATCGTTTTGTTGATAGGTTTGGTACCACCCGGTTTGACGATTTTGAAAAGTAAGTAGTAAATTTGGTACGTGGTACTTACCAACAAACAAGGTTTAATTTTTCGGTTCAGAATGTAACAAATACTACAACGCTGGCTTGCCAGAAGAGACTTTTACCCCCTCGGTGATGCCAAAACACCTATTATTTTACATTTTCAAATTACCATGGTATTTTTTTATGAATTTAAGACGAAAGAAGATTGGGATAAGATGACTGCGGCTGAATTATCCTACACGCCAGCTTTGGGCATTGCAGGAGGACAAATGGCGTTGCCGAAACAGCTACCATTCATGGTAGGTTGTATTCAGGCAAGTTTAAATTGTTCGGTAGTCACTTTTGCTTCTTAAGGCTGCCTTGGGGTATGAAAACAACAACGGCCAGAAAGAATTTGCCTGCGGGGGAACTTTGATTAGCGAGAAATTTGTGCTTACAGCAGCGCACTGCATACGTTCAAGGCACTGGTAACCCCACCCCCTTTGCTCTTATTAAATCCAACCCTAGAATTTTCAGGGGAGAGCTCAAATACATTCGCCTAGGAGACCTAAACCTAACCAGCTCGACAGACGACTTAGGAGCCCAGGAACATCAAGTGAAAAAAGTTTACATCCACCCAAAATATAAACACCCCCTCAAGTACCATGACATTGCCTTGGTGGAACTCGAGAGGGCCGTGGATTTTAGTGATTACGTCTTTCCAGCGTGCCTAGAACCTAAACGCCGAGATATCAGATGCAAAACTTTCTACGCTGCCGGTTGGGGGCATCTTGGGCATGGTGAAGACGCAAGCGATCATTTACAGGTGGCCAGCCTAATTCACTATCCGGGGACCAAATGTTTGGAAACTTTCCCACCCGAATCCACCTTACCACGGGGTATCAGACTTGAATCCCAAGTCTGTGCTGGTGGGACTACTTATAGAATGGATACGTGCGAAGTAGCTTTCTAATTCTAGCCAGGAATTCATAATCAAACTGAAGTTTTAGGGAGATTCTGGAGGTCCTTTGGCCTACAGGCATTATACGACCAGGAAAAGCTTCTTGTACGTGATTGCCGCTGTTACTTCGTTTGGAAAAGCGTGTGCGCTTGCGCCAATTCCTGCCGTTTACACCCGGGTGTCTTATTATACGGATTGGATCGAAAGGATTGTATGGCCAAACGAGTTTAATGATTCAGATCCTGAGAAAATATATTTTCCCGATGACGTAGTGCTTATAAATGTATAGTCCAAGCACTTTCTTGTCCGCAAGAAATTAAAAATAAATATAATACTGCTTATTTTGACGAGATGCTGTTAAACTCACACCGTTTGTAAGTGTACAGTAACCCCGTATGTATGTTATTGGATGAGCTTTATTATTGGCAGTCTTTTATCCAACGTGCTCCTGGTTCAGTCTCTCATTTGCTCCAACATTTTCTAGTCATATTTTCCTTGGTCTTCCGTTTGGGCTTCCCCAAAGAACATGTAGTTCTAACGATTTAACTACATTAATACGATTTAAACTTTGAAGTTACGATATATTCTGCTTATACTAATTCTATTTATTTGTTATTTACTTCAAGCTTAGGTAGACTTTGAAATAGAATATGACCATGTAGTTTCATTGATAAATACATAAATAAATAAATAAATAAATAAACAGAGGCTTTTTATCCCTGAAAGCGGCCGGCATTTTCTGTAGATCTAGTTAAGACGAAATTCATTAAAAAAAAAGTTTCTTTTTTACTACTTGCAATTAGATAAATTCAGTTCAGCGATGATTACAGCTTCATTGAAACACAAACAGTTCAAGGGTAAACAAATAACTTTTATAGATCTTGCGTATAGCAATGATTTATATATATTATTAAAGAATGCAGTTTTTAGAAAAATAATATCCTTGAGTACAGAAACCTCATTTACTGATGGCACACAAATCCAGTTTCAGAAACTGCTTCTTCTTGATACAAATACTATCTGAATTGTGCCTGAGGAACTCATTTTGAACATGGTAATGTTTTAAGGTGGTCACTGTTAATTTGAAATAAGAGGTATTTTTTCTTTCTAGAAAGAAGCAACAGTGTACCTGTGGTTAATCCTACATTTCTGTGGAACAGAAGGTAGATAATTTTATTCGTTAAGTATTTTTTAAATGCCCGATGCATGTATAAAATTTAAAATTGCATGTGAATTTTATAAAAATAGTTGTTATCAGAATATTCTGAGGTGAGTCTGAGACTTCTTGTTCCTTTTAACGGTTCGCCAAAGGTCATAAAATGCATGAAATAGTAATTCATTTGACTAGCGCTGTCTTTTTTTTTTTTGATTTCGCCCTTTCCTCCACGTGCAATCTTCAGCTTTACAGGTAATACTTTATTTACATATTATTATTTCATTACGTTTTGGTTACGAAATCACCGTTTGTAGATAGGATTGTAAATCTTTTATTTTTGTCTTTAGGTGTACCACCACCTGGTTTGACGAGCTTGAAAAGTAAGTAAATTACCCATATCGTGAGATCAAATAGTAACTGCTCAAAGCTTGGTCATGGAAAAGAAAAAGTAATGTGTACTGCGAGCTGTAGATTTCGTTGTCATTGGCCCGTATTCTCACCTTGTCTTTAATTTGGCAACGTCGTGTTTAAATTCTCTCTCACTCTCTTACTCATGAAATTCGCATAAAGTTATATCGTTTATGTTTATTTTAATCACGGCTTTAGGTTAGAGACGACTGAAATCATGGGATTAGAATACGGTCCATTATTCATAGCAGTTTTAATTTTGTCAATCATTTCAGTGATATGAATACAATCAGCACAGAATAAATATTACATAATATACAAACCTCTAACAAAAATCACGAACGTTATCCAACAAACCTTCCATGGCCAAAGTAAATTTATTTGCTTCATCTGTTTTCAGAATGTAACGACTTTTACAACTTGGGTATACCGGTCAAGAACTTTACTCCTTTGGTAAGAAACACTTGCACTTGCAAAACAATTCATTTACTTATTTTGTGTGCTTAAGACGAAGGAGCAACTAGAGAGATTAAACGAAGACGAATTGTTTTATCCGCCTCGACTTGGATTCGCTGGTGGTGCGAATGCGCTATCAAAGCAGCTCCCTTTTATGGTATGTACGAATGAAAACGTCTTTCTACCCTTTCACTTTTAACTTTCAGGCTCGGCTTTTCCATCTCAGTTTAACTCTAAGTTTCGTTTTACTTCCACGGTAACAATTAGGGCCAGTGTACCGAGAAGGTTTAATCTGACATTCAACCCAATTAGGTTAAAAGTAAACAAAGTCGCTTTACATTTGAATTATGAGTACTTATTATTTGAATTATTAATTATGAATTATTTCCATATATCCTTAAGATCCCATGCGAATTTGTTTATTTACTTTGAACCTGGTTCAGTTGAACGTCTCCTTGAGCTCCCTTGGTACAACTTGCCCTAATTGTTACCATGGGAGTAAAACGAAACTTAGGGGACAACTGTCGCTCAGTGTCACTTGTTCAAACAGTTGAACCATAGTTCAACTTTGAACCTGGTTCTATTACTGTGGCAAAAGCATGTAGAACGATGTTTGAACAACTGGCCCTAAGTTTCTGAAATAAAAATGTATGTGTTTAGGCTGCACTGGGATATGATAATGATGGTGAAAAAGAATTCGTTTGTGGAGGAACTTTAATTAGTGAAGAGTTTGTTCTTACGGCGGCGCATTGTATATACTCGAGATCTGGGTAAGGAGATCATTCAAATTGCATATTGCTTTCCATTCCTTTTCGCCTTCTTCCTCTGATTTCTGGTTTGGTTTTCTTTTGTAGTGCCTTTTTAATTCTTTTGCCAGCTGGCTCTTCATTGTTCCAATTTCTCTCATTCATTCCACACATCCTTTTGCTAATCTAATTACCAGTTTTGAACTCTATTCGATTTTAGTACACAACCCGTAGCTCTTTTTGTTCTTGCTTTCCCAAATCTTTTGCAATATTTTACGTTCTCTCATTTTCATGATTTCGTTCTATACTTCTGTGCTTTGTTTAGTTTCGTTTTCTTTTTGTTATTATTTTGTGACGAAGTTTTTTTTTTTGGTTTAGGGAAAAAATCAAATATATCCGACTGGGAGACTTGAATTTGAAAGACTCGTCAGACGACGTAAACGTGCAGGAGTTCCAATTAAAAGAGGCCCACATCCACCCCGGATATACGTCCCCCATAAAGTACGATGATATCGCTTTGATAAAACTCGACAGGCCTGCGGTGTTTTCCGAACACGTCTCACCAGCATGTTTAGAGCCTAAACGAGCAGACATCAAGTACAAGATATTTGATGCTGCTGGTTGGGGGCGACTCGGATATGGTGAGGACACTAGTGATCACTTACAAGTCGGCACCCTTAAACATTATCCAGGTGGTGAATGTCAACAAACTTTTGGGAAAGATTATAAATTACCTGAAGGCGTGAAGCCCGAATCTCAAATTTGTGCTGGGGCTTACGCTCACATAGCAGACACATGCGAAGTAATTTTTTTATACCAAAAATTAAGGAATAATAATCGAATAACATTTTTAGGGCGATTCTGGGGGCCCTCTTGCATATCAAGTTTCTCCTAAAAACTCTAAAGTTGTACACGCGATTGCTGGTATAACTTCGTTTGGAAAACCTTGCGCCATTGACTTAATTCCAGGAATCTACACGAGGGTGTCTTATTATACCAGTTGGATTGAGAAGATTGTTTGGCCAAATGAATTTAACGTCTCTCATCCTGATACAAAAAATTAAATAGTTAAGACGCATTTTAAAGCACCATCGATCACTAACGGCATCTTCTTTACGACTACACATTATACAAATAGAAATCTGGTTTTCATTTATTTGATCTGCGACTCACCTCGCAGAACCAGTTTCGCGTCCAGCGTTAATAACATTTTAACTGTGCTTTAATGACAATGCAATGTAACAGAACTCTGCATTTAATAAAAAAATTAACACGCCATGCAGTGTTTGTTTTGCTTGATTGAATATGGTTACCGTAATTACTATTTCGATTTTATTGTCTGCTTCGTGTCTTTTTAGGGCAGAAGGTAAATGCAAATTTCTTCTTTGGTAGAAACTTGAAGGTACCTACACATCGTTTTGTTGATAGGTTTGGTACCACCCGGTTTGACGATTTTGAAAAGTAAGTAGTAAATTTGGTACGTCGTACTTACCAGCAAACAAGGTTTAATTTTTCTGCTCAGAATGTAACAAATACTACAACGCTGGCTTGCCAGAAGAGACTTTTACCCCCTCGGTGATGCCAAAACACCTATTATTTTACATTTTCAAATTACCATGGTATTTTTTTATGAATTTAAGACGAAAGAAGATTGGGATAAGATGACCGCGGCTGAATTATCCTACACGCCAGCTTTGGGCATTGCAGGAGGACAAAAGGCGTTGCCGAAACAGCTACCATTCATGGTAGGTTGTATTCAGGCAAGTTTAAATTGTTCGGTAGTCACTTTTGCTTCTTAAGGCTGCCTTGGGGTATGAAAACAACAACGGCCAGAAAGAATTTGCCTGCGGGGGAACTTTGATTAGCGAGAAATTTGTGCTTACAGCAGCGCACTGCATACGGTCAAGGCACTGGTAACCCCACCCCCGTTGCTCTTATTAAATCCAACCCCAGAATTTTCAGGGGAGAACTCAAATACATTCGTCTAGGAGACCTAAACTTAACCAGCTCGACAGACGACTTAGGAGCCCAGGAACTTCAAGTGAAAAAAGTTTACATCCACCCAAAATATAAACACCCCCTCAAGTACCATGACATTGCCTTGGTGGAACTCGAGAGGGCCGTGGATTTTAGTGATTACGTTTTTCCGGCGTGCCTAGAACCTAAACGCCGAGATATCAGATACAAAACCTTCTACGCTGCCGGTTGGGGACATCTTGGGCATGGTGAAGACGCAAGCGATCATTTACAGGTGGCCACACTGATTCACTCTCCGGGGGCCAAATGTTTGGAAACTTTCCCACCCGAATCCACCTTACCACGAGGTATCAAACTTGAATCCCAAGTCTGTGCTGGTGGGACTACTTATAGAATGGATACGTGCGAAGTAGCTTTCTAATTCTAGCCAGGAATTCATAATCAAACTGAAGTTTTAGGGAGATTCTGGAGGTCCTTTGGCCTACAGGCATTATACGACCAGGAAAAGCTTCTTGTACGTGATTGCCGCTGTTACTTCGTTTGGAAAAGCGTGTGCGCTTGCGCCAATTCCTGCCGTTTACACCCGGGTGTCTTATTATACGGATTGGATCGAAAGGATTGTATGGCCAAACGAGTTTAATGATTCAGATCCTGAGAAAATATATTTTCCCGATGACGTAGTGCTTATAAATGTATAGTCCAAGCACTTTCTTGTCCGCAAAAAATTTAAAATAAATATAATACTGCGTATTTTGACGAGATGCTGTTAAACTCACAATGTTTGTAAGTGTACAGTAACCACGTATGTATATATGTTATTGGATAAGTTTTATTCTTGGCAAACTTTTTTACCCAATTTGCTCCTGGTTCAGTCTCCAACATTTTCTAGTCATATTTTCTTTGGTCTTCCGTTTGGGCTTCCCCCCAAATCAAATTTCATTATTTCGTCCATTTTTTCCTTCTGACTGACATCCTAGCTTGAGCCGTTATGTGATTCAAACATTGATCACATGTCCACGTCAGTTCTTCTGAGAGACTGACGACATAGCTTGGCGCTATATGAGTGATATGACGATCATTTTCTATTTCGTTTGTTTTTTAAATGGTTCCAAATGTAGTTGGCCACAAGCGTAATAAAATGCAGCTGATATTAATAAAAAAAGCAAAACAAACTTGCAATATAGGAGCAAATTTCATTAGAAAAAAACAAATAGTTGTAAGGATTTATCTACATTACATCACATACTTTCCTTGGTCTTCCTTTTCGGCTTCCCCCCGAATCAAATTTCGTTATTTCGTGCATTTCTTTCTTCAAAATTCTTCAACTATCCTAGCCTCTGACTCCTTGCAAAGCAGACAGCATTAGGCAGGCATTTAGGGGCCGGTTTCTTCAACTTCTTGTAAATTAATCTTCACTGCAATACCTCTAGACTCTCGTGTCTCCAAGAATATTACAGTGAAGATTAATTTACAGGGAGGTGAATTTTGATTAACGCAAGACAGTTTTTTTGTTGGTTTTCCTCTGGATCAATACTTCGCGGACGGGGGTCGGAAAGTAAATATTTTGAGTGTTGTATCATCTAAAACGAAACGTAATTTTGAAAATATATAAAATGTTCTTTACGTTACAAATATAAACGATATATTCTGGTAAGCATGAATGGCTTCGTTGATAACAAAGCGGAAACTATAAGGTCTTATCAACCATTTATGTAACATCGCCACGTGCGAATTGTTGTGGTATTATCCTCTGGTTTAATATCCGTTTTTCAAAAATAAATTCCATTTAAAGCAACGCGTTTCTTATATTTGTCAGGTCGGTTTCTTGGTCATAATGGATTCAGAATGTATTCGGAAATAACGGTCGCGTTTACTAACAGCAAAACGTCACGCCTGCGCAATGCCTTACATTGTAAATATTTATTGTACCATGATCCTGCACAGCCACAAACGATATTACAAGTCTCACACGATAAGTTTCATCGTCCATTTGGACGTTACATACTTATATAAATTTCAGATTGATCAGAGGAGAGCAATAAAGAACACGCGTATGTAATCGGTAGAAAGCGCATTACCTAACGGCACAAAACTTTGATTGTATACAACCGCAGCAATCACAATTTCAAAATATAAGTGATACAAGAAGCACTTAAATGGATGTATTTTGATGTAAGCTACTTGACCAGTTTGAGCATGATCTGGAGATTTGCGTTCTGGAAGTTCCTGAAAAGTGTTACTTCTCATTCATTATCATGATGCACATGTTGTTGGGAAGATACAATTTCGTAGAGAAATTAGAACCACATCATTTAATTTTTGGAAAATACAAAAGCTGGTCAATTTTAGTTGCAAAAAGGATTATTTGAATGCAGGAGTGTCTCTTTTTTTCTTCGTCAACTAAAACATTCTGACATCACCTCTTCCGATTGTTTGGGCCGTCTTGGTACGACTGAACAATCGAAAAAGACGGAAATGCACTTCGTCGTCTTGATACCGACATGTGCGAAGCAAGTTGTGTGTGTGTTGTCTCGTGAACCTGTGCAATTATTGTCGTAAAATTCAATTGATAGCGATTATCTGGAAGTTGAGTGGCTCGACGTGTCTTCTGAAGTGTTGAATTACATCATAATTCGAACGGACTCTCTAATATAAACAATTCGTCAACTAGATAGAGGTGTTAGTACCTTGTAAAAAATTGGGTAACATTCAAATTTGAAATACCTATACCCGGTGAAGTCACGTTTGTTAATAAAGAAGTAATTAACTGTGCTTCATGATAATTTATTTATCAGGAACATTTGCAAATAAAAATATAAATAAAAGTAATCTCCAGAGAAAATCTTGCTGTGAGATGCTTGATTCCTGAAAAAAAGGTCTTCTTTGGCGATTTCGATATCATCTTCAGGCCAAACTATGTTTTCAATCCAAGCGATGTGAGCAGATACACTTGTATAAACTCCTGGAATTAGGCCGAGAGCGCATGGTTTTCCGAAAGACGTCACTCCGGCAAGATAAAACGCCTTTCTTCTTACGTACGCCAAAGGTCCACCGGAATCACCCTAATTTTAATTTCTCAATTTGTGTTTTACAATTTTGGATTCTTAGGTTCTTACCTCGCAGGTATCAGCAATTTCCTCATTTCCGCTGGCCGATCCAGCACACAATTGATTCAACCTATTAAAACCTCTAGGTAAGGTAACATCAGCAGTGAAATGCTCTTCGCAAATGTTCACTCGGTACTGAATTAGGTGGGCTATTTGCAACACGTTGCTACTCTTCATTCCATACTCAAGTTGTCCCCAACCGCCGATGAGATACCGGGGGTTCGATATTGATGTTTCGCCCGAAGATAAACAAATTGGCCTAGTATAAAAACCTACAAATCTGACGGGCTTATCTAGTTCTATCAACGCAATATCGTGGTATTTCTCTGGGAATTTAAATTCAGGATGGACGTGGTACTCCTTCACGTCGAACATTTGTACGTAATCGTCATCTTCGGTGCTGTTGAGATTAAGGTCGCCTATTCTTACGTACTTTACAAATCCACTGGAACGAAAGCATGTTAAAAGAGGACCAAGCAAGCAGAAGTAAAAGGGATTGTTTACTCACCCTGCTTTTGAATATATACAGTGTGCGGCTGTTACCACGAAATTTTCGCTGATCAAGTTTCCCCCACAGAAATATTTGATTTCGTTTTGAACCACGTAACCCAAGGCGGCCTAAAAATAGTACTTCATGTATAAAGTTAACTTTGTTTGTACATAGAAGATCACAGTTACCATGAAGGGAAGCTCGCGAAGGCTTGCTGCATAGCCTCCTGCAACATCTTTCTTTCCAAAAGTCTTTCTCTGCCGTAAAATCGTCAGTATTTCGTTTATGTTCCCAAGTGAATACTTACCGTCTCCATGGGGCCATAATATTCTTCGCATTCTGAAACAACACGAGGGACTAAGGTCGATGTGTATGTGAGAAGTTACTAATGCAATTAAAAGTGACTTAAAACAATTTTTCGTTGGTTATAAATCATGCATCCAATTTGTAAAAATTATTTTATTTTTGGACGGTATTCAAAAGCGTTTAATAAAGAAGATGTCAGTGTGGAGAGAAACGTATGGCGCGTTTCAAGTTAATTAAAAGATAAAAAAACCGTATTTTTATAGTGACTATAGAATTCTGTAACTTTGTTTAATGAAATTAGTAAGCGCGGAAATTCTTTCTCTAAATACAAACGATTATTTGAACGAAAATGAGATACTTACTCTCGGATGCTTTCTGCTGGGTGAATACAACTGCAAGTAAAAAATTAAAGTAATTATTTCATTTTGTAAGTATTACATAAAATTGAGTTAAAAAAATAGGGTTTATGCAAGAACATTAAAAATGAAAGTACGAAGTTTTTTTAATCTCGAACCGGACAGAAATGTGAAGGGAAAACACTCAACGTTTCGCTATAATTTATAGCGTCGTCAGGAGCGAAACGTTGAGTGTTTTCCCTTCATCTTTCTGTCCGGTTCGAGATTAAAAAAAAACTTTGCACTTACAATTTTCATCGGACAAGAACAAACTACAATTAAAAATGAAATAAAAAATTAGCAACTCCTGAACCTGGTCAAAGAGAAAGTAGTAAAAATGAAAAGTCGAATAAAAATTGAAGTTCTTTTTTTAATAATAGTTGTCCTTACCTGAAACCTGTGCAATAATGATAACTGTTGTGAAAAATAACATGTTCACTGCGCACTGTACACTTTTCGTCTCTCGAAAGTTGACTGACTTGGATATTCAATGACGCATTTGGAATTTAATTTAAAGATAGGAAAACCTTCAATTACGCAACTTCTTTAACAGATAAACAAACCAGATATATCTAAGAACTTATTTCACGGAAGTTATAAATATTTTTAAACCTGAATGAGCGAGTATGTAAATTATTTAGCGTACAAGAGTAAACAGATACTTGAAATTTAAAAACAAGAATTGTTTTCTGAGATGGTACGAAATTGTTTATATTAATTTGATTATAATAATAAAAAAAACCAAAGGACTTTAAGTTAGCAAAAGAAGTTACGAAGCTGAAGATTAATTACTAGGCTAATTGACTAATCAAATCCTTATCTGAACAAAATTCCAGAACCTTCATATTGTTAGTATTCTAAACACTTTTAACTTATCGCTGTTAGTCGACGTGCAATTCATCAGTACTTGTTATTAGACAAAGTAAACACAAACGGCCCCAATGCAGCTCCTTGTGGCACTCCGAAATCTGCAATACTCCTTAAAACTAAAAAAAGGCGATACTTTGGCCTAGTGACTTTGATCCCATTAAAATAATTTTTTTTACAGTTAAAACAAACCGAGAGTTTGCGATTCTTTTGTTATTAATTATTTTTTTTTTTGTTGTTAGTTATTATGCATCATCGGAATAAACAATCTTCGCCGATTTAATCAGGAAGGTCGTTTGAAAAAAAAAATAAAATAACGGCGTCAATACCGATCGCTGGGGTATTCCGAAATCCGCAGGAGTCCTCCTTATTTAAGAAAAGCTTCACTGAGACTTAGTGCGTCTTAGTATTGGTAGATTGGTATTAATAAATAATAAACAATCTTCCCTGATTTAATCAAGACGATCGTTGAAAACAAAGTACAAACACAAACGGCCCCAATGCAGCTCCTTGCGACACTCCGAAATCTGCAATATTCCTTAAAACTAAAAAAAAGGCGATACTTTGGCCTAGTGACTTTGATCCCATTAAAATAATTTTTTTTACAGTTAAAACAAACCGAGAGTTTGCGATTCTTTTGTTATTAATTATTTTTTTTTTTGTTGTTAGTTATTATGCATCATCGGAATAAACAATCTTCGCCGATTTAATCAGGAAGGTCGTTTGAAAAAAAAAATAAAATAACGGCGTCAATACCGATCGCTGGGGTATTCCGAAATCCGCAGGAGTCCTCCTTATTTAAGAAAAGCTTCACTGAGACTTAGTGCGTCTTAGTATTGGTAGATTGGTATTAATAAATAATAAACAATCTTCCCTGATTTAATCAAGACGATCGTTGAAAACAAAGTACAAACACAAACGGCCCCAATGCAGCTCCTTGCGACACTCCGAAATCTGCAATATTCCTTAAAACTAAAAAAAAGGCGATACTTTGGCCTAGTGACTTTGATCCCATTAAAATAATTTTTTCACAGTTAAAACAAACCGAGAGTTTGCGATTCTTTTGTTATTAATTATTTTTTTTGTTGTTAGTTATTATACATCATCGGAATAAACAATCTTCGCCGATTTAATCAGGAAGGTCGTTTGAAAAAAAAATAAAATAACGGCGTCAATACCGATCGCTGGGGTATTCCGAAATCCGCAGGAGTCCTCCTTATTTAAGAAAAGCTTCACTGAGACTTAGTGCGTCTTAGTATTGGTAGATTGGTATTAATAAATAATAAACAATCTTCCCTGATTTAATCAAGACGATCGTTGAAAACAAAGTACAAACACAAACGGCCCCAATGCAGCTCCTTGCGGCACTCCGAAATCTGCAATATTCCTTAAAACTAAAAAAAGGCGATACTTTGGCCTAGTGACTTTGATCCCATTAAAATCATTTTTTTACAGTTAAAACAAACCGAGAGTTTGCGATTCTTTTGTTATTAATTATTTTTTTTTGTTGTTAGTTATTATACATCATCGGAATAGACAATCTTCGCCGATTTAATCAGGAAGATCGTTTGAAAAAAAAATAAAATAACGGCGTCAATACCGATCGCTGGGGCATTCCGAAATCCGCCGGAGTCCTCCTTATTTAAGAAAAGCTT
Source organism: Prosopocoilus inquinatus (assembly GCA_036172665.1). Lineage (NCBI taxonomy): Eukaryota > Metazoa > Arthropoda > Insecta > Coleoptera > Lucanidae > Prosopocoilus > Prosopocoilus inquinatus. The sequence continues at coordinate 4,720,452 of CM069871.1, read as the reverse complement.
CACTGAGACTTAGTGTGTCCTAGTATTGGTAGATTGGTATTAATAAATAATAAATAATCTTCCCTGATTTAATCAAGACGATCGTTGAAAACAAAGTACAAACACAAACGGCCCCAATGCAGCTCCTTGTGGCACTCCGAAATCTGCAATATTCCCTAAAACTAAAAAAAGGCGATACTTTGGCCTAGTGACTTTGATCCCATTAAAATAATTTTTTTACAGTTAAAACAAACCGAGAGTTTGCGATTCTTTTGTTATTAATTATTTTTTTTTGTTGTTAATTATTATGCATCATCGGAATAAACAATCTTCGCCGATTTAATCAGGAAGGTCGTTTGAAAAAAAAATAAAATAACGGCGTCAATACCGATCGCTGGGGTATTCCGAAATCCGCAGGAGTCCTCCTTATTTAAGAAAAGCTTCACTGAAACTTAGTGCGTCTTAGTATTGGTAGATTGGTATTAATAAATAATAAACAATCTTCCCTGATTTAATCAAGACGATCGTTGAAAACAAAGTACAAACACAAACGGCCCCAATGCAGCTCCTTGTGGCACTCCGAAATCTGCAATATTCCTTAAAACTAAAAAAAGGCGATACTTTGGCCTAGTGACTTTGATCCCATTAAAATAATTTTTTTACAGTTAAAACAAACCGAGAGTTAGCCATTTTTTTTTAAACCATTGAAGTTTATTTTATTTTATTACAGCAATTGCCAGAAGATATTTTTGTCTTTGCATTTTATTTTTTTTTGGATAAAATTATTGCAGTTGATCTGGAAAAACAATTCGATCTTGAATGATTGGCCAAACGATGCCCTCAATCCATTCCAAATAGGCCGACACTTTTGTGTACACCGCGGGAATTTTACCCAGGGCGCAAGCCTTCCCAAAAGAAGTAATCCCAGCCAGATAATATACTCCCCCGACGAACGTTCGGTATGCCAATGGCCCACCTGAATCCCCCTAAAATTTATTTATTTATTTTTTCAACATACTTCCTCGTCGTAATTAAAAAAAAACAAAAACCTTACTTCGCACGTGTCGGCTATGTGGTCAATAGCACCTGCGCATACCTGGGTATCGTAATTAATACCTTCCGGTATGCTGCTGTCAGTTCCGAACGTCTTCTGGCAATCCTCCAATCCATAAAACTTAAGCTCGCCCACCTGCAGGTAACTGCTGGGATCCTCTCCGAAACCCAGGAGTCCCCAACCAGCCGCAAAAAACGTCCTCCACTCCAAACTCTCCGATTGATCCAGACACGCCGGCTTTACAAAATCGGAGAAGACGACGCGCCCGTCCAACTCAACCAAAGCAATATCGTTGTATCTCTTCGGGGGGGTGTACTGGGGATGGACGTGGTGCGTCTTCGCTTGGAATTCTTGCGCGTGGACGTCGTCCTGCGCGTCGGTTAAATTCAAATCGCCCAGTCTAACGTATTTTATGTCACCCCTGCAAGGGTTAAGTGAGAGGAAAAAAATCGTGAGTGCAAGAACTGGGGGAATTACCAAGCTCTTGAGTGTATACAATGCGCTGCAGTTATCACAAAATATTCGCTTATCAGAGTGCCTCCGCATAGATACAGTTTTGAGTCGCCATTTTCATATCCTAAAGCTGCCTAAAAAAATTCGTTTGGGAAAAACAATGGCGTTAATCTTAAGGTGGTTCCCAACAGTGATACTGCGTTTTGGTACCGCTGTGATGTTATGCATTGAATGGTTATAGGCTTGTTCGGGTCCTAGAACCATCAGCAGGAGCATGCGCATTACAAAAAAAAATGTGCGCATGCTCCTGATGTTCTGGATTGTCCTTGCTGCTAGAACCAGAACAAGCCTTTACGTTACCATGAAGGGCAGTTCCTTTGGCTTTGCGTTACGTCCTCCGGCAAACGCGTACGAGGGAACACGCGATTTCTTTATGTTATAATATTGATCACACTCTGAAATAGAAATTTTAATTAAAAAAAAATGTAAATCGCTTGCTCAAAACTTTTGCAAAAAGGCTCAAGTAATTCTTCATTCTAATATTGTTATTATTATAATACTTACTTTCTTGACTTATATCTCCCGGTGAACCACCTGTTAATTAAATTATTTTAACAATGCAATTAGTATGTTATACAGGGTCATCATTTAAACCTGTATCCCACGTGACCTACGCCATACAAAAGCAATGATTGAACATCTTGCTGCCCTTGCTCGACGTTGCTGTGAAATAAACTGGCAACTACTAATACTCGATCGTGTGTATTGTTGGCTGCCTAAGTGTCAGGCAGGATACTCATGACTTATGAAGACCCTGTATGTTACGAGCAAGTGAAATTAGAAATAAATCAACATACCTGCATTCTTAGGAATGAAGGCCGTCTGCAGAATTAGCACAGCCACAATCAAGTAGTTCATTCTTTGAGATGTCGCGAGCAACTGTCTTTCCGCTGTTTAACATTTAACAAAAGAAAGTCCGATTCTGTTACGTTAATAATTATTTAAAGGAATTTCTCATTTTTATACTTAATTACTCTTCGAAAACGACTTTAGTATTGGAACCAAGTTTCGCCGAATCTACTACTTACGCACTTCACGGACGTTCTTAATTGTACAAGAAGGTTACTGACGAAACGTGTGACGTGAAATTTGACGGGTTTCAAGTTGGCCCGAACTAGTCTGGTGACGAGATTTTTAGAAGCTCTCGACACTATTCGATCTGTGGAATACGTCCCTGAAGTATCGGCCCGTATTTTTGTTACACCCTGTATGCAATGCGAATATCTGTTTTCTCACGCGGAATTTATTGGGTAGGTAACCAAAATATTCTATAAATTGCAAGTCATTTCGGTGAACGTTATAAATTGAGGAAGTCCGATCCTGGTACATCATTCGCATCCGACTGTTTGTGAAACTCGTTTGGTGTGCAAACAATAGAGGAGCGAAGGTGAGCTAGAATTTTTTTGTCTCTGAAATATTCTGTTAATTTGTTTATCCGTCTTCACGCTTCGAAAGCCAAAACATTAAAGAATTAAAAAATAAAGCAATGTAGTAACGTGCAAATAATTTTCTGGCAAGTATTTGCAATTCAAAATCGGATAGAAAAAATTTGTGATGGCGATTTGACTTGAATTTGGGGGATGAGCTCGTAACTCGCTCGAAAAGTAAATTGGAAAATATTTTTTAACTGCATTTAACTGCTCTGATTAATTTGCCAAAGTAATCAATAGCAGTACTGACAGTTACTTTCAAATGGTGTCCAAATTTAGAAGAAGAAAAAAAAATGAGAAGTTTAATTTCGTAATTTGTTTTTTATTTTCAGTTTAACCATGGATCAGTGAAGGATGAGCCTTATGTCATTGATCACGAAGTTATAACCGACAAATATTTCAGTATTACTTCCATTTCCAACCAATCGAAGTTTAGAAAATTTGAAACGATACTTTGGCATCAAAATTCAAAAATAATTGATGCGTATGTATGTATATACGGCACGTGATCGAAGAAGTTGAAACTACCTGTATATGTCTGAGGCGAAGAAATTAAAAGAAAAAACTTTACATAACCTAAGATTTTGTGTGCCAACTGTACAGTTTGATTTCCCGCCACGATCGAAGAAGTTGAAACTACCTGTATATGTCTGAGGCGAAGAAAGTAAAAGAAAAAACTTTACATAACCTAAGATTTTGTGTGCCAACTGTACAGTTTGATTTCCCGCCACGATCGAAGAAGTTGAAACTACCTGTATATGTCTGAGGGAAGAAATTAAAAGAAAAAACTTTACATAACCTAAGATTTTGTGTGCCAACTGTACAGTTTGATTTCCCGCCACGATCGAAGAAGTTGAAACTACCTGTATATGTCTGAGGGGAAGAAATTAAAATAAAAAACTTTACATAACCTAAGATTTTGTGTGCCAACTGTACAGTTTGATTTCCCGCCACGATCGAAGAAGTTGAAACTACCTGTATACGTCTGAGGCGAAGAAATTAAAAGAAAAATCTTTACATAACCTAAGATTTTGTGTGCCAACTGTACAGTTTGATTTCCCGCCACGATCGAAGAAGTTGAAACTACCTGTATATGTCTGAGGCGACGAAATTAACAGAAAAAACTTTACATAACCTAAGATTTTGTGTGCCAACTGTACAGTTTGATTTCCCGCCACGATCGAAGAAGTTGAAACTACCTGTATATGTCTGAGGCGAAGAAATTAAAAGAAAAAACTTTACATAACCTAAGATTTTGTGTGCCAACTGTACAGTTTGATTTCCCGCCACGATCGAAGAAGTTGAAACTACCTGTATATGTCTGAGGGAAGAAATTAAAAAAAAAAATTTTACATAACCTAAGATTTTGTGTGCCAACTGTACAGTTTGATTTCCCGCCACGCTCTGTATACCGGGTGTCCCACGTCATGTGCTCACCCTTCCAGAATCTTTATTTATTAACCGATTAACCTGAATTTTGGAGACAATAAATGTGTTCCATTTAAAATAAGAAAATTGATATCACTTCCGGCGTAACCAGAAGTCCTATGACATCTACCAGTATGTCGAAACATACATTTTTTCTTTAATTTATTTTCTCCAAAATTCAAATTAATCGATTAATAAATAAAGATTCTAGAAGGGTGAGCACGTGGTGCGGGACACCCGGTATAAGGAAATTTGAAGTAAAATTAAATTTATCTTCTTCTTCTTTTTTCAGATCGCGGAATTAACCATCACTCCACTTGGAGAACATGTTTAAGTACTTAAGAGCGCTTCGAAATTACACACTAATCAATTAATTTAAAAACTAATTTCGTAAAACTAAATTAAATATTTGTCTTTACTAGTTTTCGACGTATTTATTCCAAACGAAGCTTTTTTTATTTAAAGCAAAAAAAATAAATCAGGACAGCAAACAAACAAAATTAATACTGCTTGGGAGTTAATGGTAATTAACTAATTCTTGTAATATTTTTTTTTAAAACAATAGTTTTATAACTATTAAATTCCCAGTTTCAAGGTTATGGTAATTAAAGCCATGTCATGATCATGACACTTGGGCGGATGGATACTTATAATTAGGATGGGGACACAGTAATTTTGAACATGGAACATCTGAACGTCATCGTCGTCTGATTTGACTAGTAAACTTAAGTAAACTTAGGTCTCCCAAGCGAAATAATTTTAACTCCCCCCCCCCCCCCCCCAGCAATAGGTGTGGTAAGTTTTAAGTCTTGTTTCTATTTAACGAGGTGAAGAAGTACGCTCAATGTGTTCCAGTCAGGACAAAACGTTTACTGATTAATAGAGATCGGAATCTCATATTTTGACGTCATCATTTGGGCGGAACACTCTATCGACGCCATTATGACGCACTATAAAGAATTACAATTTAAGTAATTTGGAAGCTCTAGATTCTTTCTTATGAAAAAAAAAAAATGAAAGTGCAAATTAAATTTAAAAATTTCGATCTGTGCTGATTAAAGTTCTTCCACAGAAGTACTTAATTTGAGTTGTCTTTCCGTCACACAGGGCAGCCTAAAATTAATAAACTGTTACTCATCCAGTATCATAATAATTTTTGGTTAATTAAAAAAGCGAAGCGCCACTTATACCTAATCTTAATACTCTCGCAATGGCACAAATTGGGCGGCTTCAGTTAACGGTGTTGCAAACTACTCTCGATCCCTTGGCCGTTGATAAAGCAGTGTTGAATACTTAGTTGTTTACTTGGTTTTGACTATGTCGTCACTCATTTACTATTAAGAACAAAGTAAACACCAACCTCCCCAATGCAGCTACTTGCGGCACTCCGAAATCTGCAGTATTCCTTAACTAAAAAAAGGCGATATTGTGACCCAGTGGCTTTGATCACATTAAAATCATTTTCTTTTACACTTAAAACAAATCTAGAGTTTGCGATTCTTTTGATATTAATTATTTTTGTTGTTGTTAAATATTATACATCATCGGAATAAACAATCTTCGCCGATTTAATCAGGAAGGTCGTTTGAAAAAAAAAAAAAAAAATAACGGCGTCAATACCGATCGCTGGGGTATTTCGAAATCCGCAGGAGTCCTCCTTATTTAAGAAAAGCTTCACTGAGACTTAGTGCGTCTTAGTATTGGTATTAATAAATAATAAACAATCTTCCCTGATTTAATCAAGACGATCGTTGAAAACAAAGTACAAACACAAGCGGCCCCAATGCAGCTCCTTGTGGCACTCCGAAATCTGCAATATTCCTTAAAACTAAAAAAAGGCGATACTTTGGCCTAGTGACTTTGATCCCATTAAAATCATTTTTTTACAGTTAAAACAAACGGAGAGTTTGCCGTTTTTTTTAAACCAACTGAAGTTTAAAAAATGAAAATGCAAACTAAATTTACAAATTTCGATCTATACTGATTAAAGTTCTTCCACAGAAGTACTTAATTTGAGTTGTCTTTCCGTCACACAGGGCAGCCTAAAATTAATAAACTGTTACTCACCCAGTATCATAATAATTTTTTTTTTAATTAAAAAAGCGAAGCGCCACTTACAGCTAATCTTAATACTCTCGCAATGGCACAAATTGGGCGGCTTCAGTTAACGGTGTTGCAAACTACTCTCGATCCCTTGGCCGTTGATAAAGCAGTGTTGAATACTTTTTGTTTACTTGGTTTTGACTGTGTCGTCACTCGTTTACTATTAAGAACAGTAGATCTCTTTGTGTAAATGCAGGTGCGCTTCTGAGACTTGGACAATCAGCGTGATACGAAGTTCAAGCCGTGGATACTATGTACAATTTTTTTTTAAGAATAAAACTGCGTCATTTAAAAGATGACTGGGTTGAATAGAATAGAAATAGTAGAAAAGTTGGATTCGTTTGGGTTGACTTAAGTTTGAACGATTTTTAGTTTTAAACTTTTCAATTATTTTTTTGTTTGGATTGGATTAGGTTGACTCAATCGGAATTGAATGGGCTTAATAATTTTAACTGGCTTTTATTTTTTTTTTCTAGATTTTTTTCGCTTTCATAATAATAGTAATAAAAGTGTCTATCTCATTTGTTATAACCTGGGTTCGGGTTTGGAGGTTCCTTTCATAGTGGAATAGACGAGCTGTCGCAACTTACTGCATGTCCGCGCACGACTACTGCGTTCGCTCGTATTTCCGTAGGTTTCGACAAATAATTTATTTTTTATTCAATCGCAATCGTCTCGAGTGTGTTGTAGCAGAGTATTAGTATGCGACGCTGTTGAGAGCGGAATCTTATAATTCGAACCCAGGTTATGGTTTAAATAAATAATACCAAAGCGAAGATTAGAATAACCTGTTAAACAGGCGTCCTGCTCTCTCTATTTAACTCTACGGTTATTACTCCAATAATGGCTCTCTTTGGGGCGTATTCCGTAACTTTTTAACGGACTGTTAAAATTTAGAGGTCCTTTAAAATTTAAAATGCAGTTCCATGATTGGTTGTTACCATAGCAACAAAATTTAACACCCCTTTAAATTTAACGGTTTCGATACAGAATAGGCCCCAGTGTATACTTAAATAAAATTCGTCTTTACTACCTCTACTCCCTTCTTCCTTTTCTCCTTTCTTTTACTGCGCTATAGTCAGCCTTGCGCAAAAAATGAAAGAATAAGAAAATTCATTCTTTCATTCCAGTGTCTCCTCTTGTTTTTTTAACAAAAACAAGTCCCTTCGTCCTTTTAATATTTTAACTTTCCTGTCGGTTAGGAATGAGTTAAGTTAAAATAAAATTTATTTTGCTTTACTGAACTTAAAATTTCAATGAAAACATGACTGACTTCAAGTCTGTAAAATCCAGTAAAGGAATATTTAATGTCACTTAAATTTCTAGAACTGATAAAGAATTTTTTTTTAATTGGGAGCCAAGGTCGTCGACATAATTTCACTTACATGATACGATAATAAATTCGACTCTTCTCTGTCAGTTTTTCTCAAATTTGATAAAAGGAATATGACCATGTCATACAAATAAAATTAAAAAAAAAAAAAAACGAAAATGGAAGGTTCAAAAAGCGTAGTGAAAATTTACAAAAGTTGAGGTGGCAACCTAATATTAATTAATTCTATCAGGGCCAAGAAAGGAGTAGAAGATTCAATTTTGCCTGAATTATTTAATATTGTGCAATTATTATTATATGTAATGCAAACATCTGTTATCTCATACCCATTTATTACGTAACCAAAATACTCCATAAATTGCAAGTCACATCAACGAATGATATAAATTGAGGAAGTCAGCTCCTGCTGTAACATTCTCATCCGACTGTTTGTGAAACTCGTTCGGTTATACGACAGAGAAGCGAAGGTGAGTCGGAATTTTTTTTTTTTTATTCTAAAATATTTATCCATCTTCACTGATCGAATGCCAAAACCTTAAAGAATAAAAAGAAATAAACTTGCACGCAGTAACGTCCAAATAAATTTTTGGCAAGTACACGCACATGCAATAATTTAAAATTGATTAGAAAAACTTTTGATGAAAATTTTACTTGAATTTGGGGATGAGTTCGTCCGCCCAAAAACTAAATTGGAAAGTATTCTTTAATTGAATGTAAAAATTTGAATTGATCTGATTAATTTGCCAAATAAAACAATCAATTCATCAGTGGTAACTCTTGACAGTTACTTTCAAGTGGTCTCCAAATTTAGAAGAGAAAAAAATTAGAAGTTTCATTTGGTAAGCCCCGACAGTTACTTTCAAATGGTGTTCAAATTTAGCAGAGGAAAAAATGAGAAAAAGTTTAATTTGGTAATTCGTTTTTCACTTTCAGTTTAACCATGGATCAGTGGAAGGATAAAGTAGCTATAGTGACAGGCGCTAGTGCTGGAATTGGTGCTGAAACAGTAAAAGTCTTGGCAAAAGCTGGTTTACGAGTAAGAATTTTTTTAATCAGTGGCGTCCACTAGAATTGGTCCCACTCGAAAAATTTTGCGCTAGATTTAGTTGCACGCAACTGTACTAAGTCATCTTGTAGGTTGTCGGCTTTGCTAGAAGAACAGAGCCCATAGAAAAATTAGCTAAAGAAGTGAAAGGCGGCAAAATCTACGCTGTTAAAGTCGACATCACGAACGAAGCAGAAGTAATTAAATCCTTCAAGTGGGTGACCGATAACGTAGGACCAGTCAGCATTTTAATTAACAACGCCGGAGTTATGACTCGAACGTCACTGATAAACGGCGAAACGGACAAGTGGAAGAAAATTTTGGACACCAACGTCCTCGGACTCACCGTAGCCGCGAGAGAGGCGATCAAAATCATGAGAGACAACAATATAAACGGCGTCATAATAAACATCAACAGTCAGGCCGGTCATAGAGTCATTAATTTTCCAAACCTCAACCTGTACGAGGCGTCAAAGCATGCTGTCACCGCTTTAACGGAGACCTTAAGGTTGGAACTTATTCGGTTAGGGAGTAAAATTAAAGTCACGGTAAGTCATGGTGCAATACTGTATGGTGAATCAGATTTAAACATTAATTGAATTGTAGAGTTTAAGTCCGGGTTATGTCAAAACCGAATTGCTTTCTGCGAATGGTGTTTTGACTGAGGAGGAAGTAACTAAGGCTGTTAGGGATTTGAAACCGTTGGATTCCATTGATATTGCCAATGGAATTTTGTATGTTTTGGGGACACCCCCGCACGTCCAGGTAATTTTGCTTTTGATATAATCAAAATCACGAAAGCAGAATCTCACGTCATTGATCACGAAGTTATAACTACAGAACGGAACTTGGTATATGTGCCGGTGGAAGGGAGGAGTAGGAGCGGTACATGTACCAAGTCCCGTTCTCTAGTTATAACCGACAAATACTTCATTATTATTTTCTTTTCCAACTAATCTAAGTTTCGAAAATTTTAAACGATGCTTTGGCATCAAAACACAAAAGTAATCGACGCACCTGATTTTATGCGTTGGTATATGTATGTAGATACGGCACGTGACAGAAGTACTAGACATTTTTGAAACTATCTGTACATGACTGAGGAAAGAAATTCAAACACTTTATTTAATGTAACATTTCGTGTGCCAACTATACAGGGAGTTGCAATATGTGCAATATTGTATAGGCTGTGAAGCTTAGACCTTGGCCAAGCCATTTCTAGATTCTTTCCAAATTCTTCCCCCAAATAAAACCGTGTTTTAGTCTCTTGATCATTCATAGTAAATGTTTACTTTGATTCCATACATATTCCCAATACAAATGGCATTCGATGTACAATCAAATAAGCAGAGTATACTGTGTTTCCTCAATAGATGAAACGAAAGTTTGATTTCCCGCCACGCCCTGTATATAAAAAAAAATTGAAGCAAAATTTAATTTATGTTTTTCTTGTTTTAGATCACGGAATTAAGCATCATTCCGCTTGGAGAACATCTTTAAGTACGTGAAGGCCGTCTGTAAATATGAACTAATTAATTAATTATGAAAATAATTTTGTAAAACTTAATTTTAGTTTCAATAAATATTTCTTTTTATTAGTTGCATTGCGAAAACTAAAAACGACGCCTTTTTATTTAAAGCAAAGACAAAAATGAAGATTAAGTAAATTAACAACAAACAATAAAATTAATTAATATAATAATAAGTACTTACCCCGTGATTATTAATTAATTAAGTAATTACTTTTGTGATAAATGTGTTATTAACAAAGTAATTAATAAGTGTTTTATAACTAATTGAGTTTCAGGCTTCGTGATTAATTAAATTTTGAAACTGAGATCATTGATTTTATTTGAAAAATTAAATAAATTAAGAATAAATACAACATCAATAAATATTTAACATTAAATTAAACTAATTAAACAGCCGATTTAAGTCGTCAGGAAAATAAATTTTATTCGGATCGAAATGCTGCCACGAGTGACTGGGCCAGACAATTTTTTCGATCCACTCTGTATAGTATGAGACCCTAGTGTACACGCTTGGAATGAACGCCAATGCACACACCTTCCCAAAAGAAGTAATTCCACTGACATAATAGACTTTCTGCTCTGGAATTTGAGTGAGATGCCTGTACGCCAGTGGTCCCCCGGAATCCCCCTAAAAATTACAATTTTGGATAATCTTTAACTTTTTCTTTTTTTTTGAATGGACGCATAGAAGTTTACTTCTTTTGGTTTTTTTTTTTAACTTACTTCGCAAGTGTCAGCTAAATGTTTGATGGCACCGGCGCATATCTGATAATCATCGATGATTCCTTCCGGTAGAGAGTAATCCTGTTGAAATAAATCCTCACATTGTTTGGTGGGGTAGTTTCGAAGAGTGCCCACTTGAAGGTGATCGCTTGGCTCCTCTCCATGGCCAATGAGACCCCATCCAGCAGCATAAAATTCTTCTTGGAAGTTTAAATTCGTCCTGACGGGCTCCAGGCAGGCTGGATAAACGTAATCGGAGAAGACCACGGGTTGATCCAATTTGATCAAAGCGATGTCGTGATACTTTCGGGGGTAGGAGTAGTTCGGGTGGACGAAGTACTCTTTCACCGAGTACTCCTGCGCCCCGTGGTCATCGGTGGTGCTCGTTAAATTCAGGTCTCCAAGTCTGATGTATTTAACTGTCCCCCTAAAATGGCAAATTGTTAATTAAATTAAATGTTCAGAAGAGAAATCTGGTTGGGGTCTCACCAGACTCTTGAGGAAATGCAATGCGCGGCTGTTAAAACGAATTGGTCACTTATCAGCGTTCCACCGCAGAGGAATCTCTTCTGGTTTCCGTCTTCGAAACCCAAAGCAGCCTAAGATGTTAAAGATTTACTGTTACTTTTATAAAGGAAATTAAAAAGAAAAAAAATGATCTTACCATGAAAGGTAGTTGCTTCGGGATTGCTTTAACTCCCCCTGCAAATGGAAGGGTGGGGTTGAAAATCAGTTCGGATTCCTTGATTTTCTTCAGTTGTTCTTCTGTCTGCAATGGGATAATAATTTTTTTCCCGTTCTTTAATTAGAGTAGTTTTTAACTCACCAATGGGGAAAAATTTTCCTCGTCTATGTTCAGGTGGTGAAGCTCGTTGCACTCTAAAACAAATAAAATATGAAAGTGAAGTTTGCAGAAGCAATAGCTTTCGGCTTTAGGCGAAGATTTTGCAGAGGCAATAGCTTTAGGCTTTAGGCGAAGATTTTTTTTTGGTAAAAAATCCAGCCCTTTAGGTTCGTCAAGGACACTTACTTCTCAAACTCATGAGTCCAGGTGGATACGTCCCTGTAATAATGAGAATATTTAATTATTTTTATTTCGGCAATTTTCTTTTTTTAGGCAAAGACAAACAAAGATGACACAATATTACTGTTTAACGACAAGTAAATAAAATAAATTAAAAATACTTACCATGCACTTGAAATGCGAGAAAGAAAACCAATAAAAGCACTATAATAAAATGCATTTTTTTACTCTCTGCGAGCAAGTGTTTCTCTCAAAGGAATTTGAAGATGTGAAAGAACCTGAAGGGTACCGATCTTAAATATAAAGTCTTCAGACCAACATACATTATTGGGTACCGGTGAATTACCGCGTCCGCTTCTCCCGGTAAATAACCTCGTGCAAATAATTTTATCACAACGGTAAGTTGCAGTGCAATGAGATGATTGAATTCTGCGAAAGAATAGCAGTGCAAATGCGTCACCTTCACTTTTCTAAATATTTTTATTTCACTTCGAATCCAAGAAAATTTTTAACAGGATACCTTTGGATATTCCATTGTTATTTTTAACTTCATCGATTCTTATTGATTAAAAATTGCAAAGCAAAGTTCCAGGGAAAAATTAAAACAAATACAGGGTGAGATTAAAGGTTTTGCAAAAAATATTCTTCAGTACGTATACATATACACACGAAATGCTGATGTAGCCAAAAAAAATATATATACGGAGACACCATTTATTTACAGTTGCTGGTGATGCTTTGCAAAGTCGATGACGCTCCTAAAAGCTTATGTATTAACAAATATAACGGCTTGTAAAAATACACACGGCTGTAGAAGCACTGTATTGTTCTTTTAAGTACATTCCACTTTACGCAACGTAAACTGCACAACGCCAGCCAACTTAAAACTGACCTGCCTTAACCGTAGATGTAACATCGATTACTACAATTTCTATTAACAACGTGCAAGGAATGTTCTCAAATGCTTTAGGAATACTTTTCAATTTCGTCGAAAATTGTTAAATTTCAATCAAAGACATATTAGTACAATCATTACTATTTTTCCTGAAACGTTACTTTCACAACTATTAGAGTCGCCCTGTATGTGAGTTAAAATGAGTTGCAGGTTAGACTTCAACTAAATGATTTATTCAATTTGATTTCATTTACGTATTTACATTCATTATAATTATTAATTTTAGTTTGGTTAATCCATAAACCTAGGCTTGCGGTGGGTTTCAAAAAAAAAAAATTGTTACTCAGCGATTAATTTAATTCTCCGATTAAGGAACGTCATTGGACGAAGCCAACAATAGATTGTATTGTTTCACCCAACCAATCACCGGCTTTAAACACGCTGTTAAATTAATCAGTGATTAATTAATTTTTGTGAAACTGGGGGGAATAATGTCCTTTAAATTTCTAGGATTGGAGAAAAAGCTTTTCTTTTTTTTTGAAATTAGGGCTTAAGTAGGATGATCATTTTAAGAAAATGAAAAAGAAAAACGGGATAAAATTTTTGTGCAAGGGTCAGTGATACGTTGCGTTGGACGAAATGTACTGTACAGGATGTTTAAAAAACATGTGACCAGAAAACGTCGGGGGAACAAACATGTTCGGATGAACATATACACAGGTGTCCCAAATGACCGAGGAAATACGAATATGGCTTTTTATCAAGTATCATTTTTTATGAAAAAAAAAAATTATTAAAAGTTCTGTAATTTCGCAATTTGCACAAATTATTTTCAACTGTACAGGGTGTCTCTTTTTTCAAGTTACAACTCAAATTTATATTTTTTGAATGGAAAGCTACACATATTTTATATACTCGAACAGTATCTACTTGTAGCCGCGGAACCCAGGTTGAGAAACACTGCTTTAAATGATAGTTTAGAAGAAATACTTCACAACTGTAGTTTCATGAAACATCCGCCGAATTTAGAAATCGCACGGCCTTTAACAAAGTTCTCTTCAAGATTTGTAAAATTTTTCGGTTACTTTACGCCCAGTATTAGACGAATACATTTAAGTTTAATAACGCCTAAGGTATTATTAATTTATAATCAACCTAACAGAAATTCGCTGCAGAACGTTTCATTTATTTTTCGGTATTGATATTTTGTCATTCATAGTTTTTATTTTTTATTAAATTTATAAATAGGTATATCCACTTCAAACAACCAATAAATAAAGTACCAATAAGGCATAAAAATGTCAATGAATAGTTTAAACAGCGACATCCTACGATCGTTTTTTGACCTAACCTGGGATTGACAAATTGAAGCCATTTTGCTACATAATAAGTCACCCATGCAAGGCGGCCATGCTTGCTGATGAAGCCCCAAATACGACTCAAACAGCTGTACAGAGGTTGCTCAAGGGATTCACTGCAATCAAAAACGATTTGCAACAAAATTTCATAAAAATTACCACCAAATAAGCAACTATTATTATTTTGCAATGAAGAGGTTAGGTAGCAACATCCTGCGATCGCTTTTCGACCTACTGACGAAGTCCCAAATACGGCTGAAACAACTCTACACTTTATCTCGAAAGTATGATGAGATGACAAAGAATTGTGATTTTCAAACGCGGCGAATTCGAGATTTTGTTTTACTGACGACAACGGGACGTGAGATGATCTCGCTAAAAAACTAACTTGAGATCGTCTATAAATTTTTTGTACTATGTGAAACAAGTGAAGAATATGAAATTCCAAAAGGCGCAAAGAATAAATAATTTTTCTATTTACAAAAATTGATAAATATATAAAAATAAAAGGATGGTCTTCTATTATTAATGTTCAGCTACAGCACAGCCGAATGTGTTTTAGTTTAACTGGTTTTTGATTCATTCTCTCCACGCTTCTGGTTCCTGGCTGGCCTTCTCATCTTCTCCGTTGCGTTAACCTTTACGACGAAAAAGTCTCCTCTTCAATTTTGTATCTGGTTTTCTCTTCATTGAGTGGCCAAATCTGCTGTGTTTCTTTTTCCGTTTTGTGCCCCCCGTTTCCTGGCACCTTTCTTTATTTTATTCACCGACGAATCCAGATTCTGTCTAAAGTCGAATCTCAGACATGCCCGGAGAAATACTCTCATATTGCTGAACATTGGAGGTGGATCAATTTGGTGGTGAATCAGATAAAATCTGGGGTGGGATTACTTTTGAAGATCATACCAACCTGATCAGCAAGGGTACAACGAAAGTAGCCAGGTATCAGCCCTACATTGCAAAACTTTTTGCCAGTGTGTATGAACCCCAGTTCGTTTTGAGACACATAGGAATATTTAAAATTATTATTAAATGATTTAATTTAATTACATTAAACACATTTATTACACATACAAGAAAAACATAAAAATTACACCAATATACGATATTGGAGTGCGGTTTGGACGACCTGCAGAATTGTCGCCTACTGTCGTCGCCTGATAAAGTAAACCCACTTCTTCTGTCTCAACCTACAGAAAAATGTATGTATAAAATAGTACTCCTTTTATGAATTATACACACTATGCTGCAAGGCAGACTATTGAAGCGGTCTCTAAGTATGGTTTGGTATTTAAACAAAAAATTTCAAAGACCAGAAAAGAAACAGCGTAAGTATTATTTTTTAATACAATTTGGAAACCTTTGGTTCTGATTTACTACTAAATGAAAAATAAAACAATTACTTACAGGTTCGTTAAACCAAGTGATGTTTTCAATCCACTCCAAATAATACGAAACCCTGGTATACACTGCAGGAGTTTCCGCAGTTGAGCAAGGTTTCCCAAATGAAGTCACCCCGACCAAAAAATACAACTTCTTCTTGGGGAGTTCGTACAAGTACGCCAAAGGTCCTCCTGAATCTCCCTGAAAAGGAATCAAACGTTGAAGTCACTTGCAATAAATGCGTTTTTTTTTTTTTTTTGTTATATTATTCAATAGGTCTTACTTCGCACGTGTCGGAAAGGCCCGTGATTGCACCAGCGCAAACCTGCGACCTATCATCAAAACCGTAAGGTAAGAAGGCGTCTTTCGGGTAAGTCCTCTGGCAAATCGTTTGATTATATTCCCGCAAGGTCCCGACTTGGAGGTGGTCGCTCAAACTTTGGCCATACCCGATGGCCCCCCAACCTGCGATGTACAACTCGAAATTGATGAGGTCTTTGTGGTTGGGTTCTAGGCAAGCTGGCGCGACCTGATCGCAAAATATCGCAGGTCTATCCAATAGGATCAGAGCGATGTCGTGGTATTTAAAATTGCTGGTGTAATTAGGGTGGACGAAATATTTTTGCACGACGAAATTTTGAACTCGAATGTCATCTGATGTGCTGACTAGATTTAGATCGCCTAGACGTACGTGCATAACTAACCCCCTAAAGCAGATGTACACGTTACACAGGGTGCTGAGTTTTGAAACGCAACATAGGACGTTAATTTAAAGGTGCTGCTCGAATATTGGCTTCCCTAATTATTTTACAGCAAAATTTCATTTAGTTTTCTTAAAGTGCTCTTCAAAATGAAACTGTCTCTGAAGTTTGAGAATTTTTCATATGCTGAGTTTTAAGATACTTAAGAAAATATTTAATTTATACCAAACTATCAGCACAGCCTTGATCAATGATAGTGAAAACTGAACAGATTATAATTCATTAATAAATCTGGTTCATTTTCGAAAAAGATTGATGAAAAAAAGGTTTTCCAGTAATTTATTTTAACATTTACTGATCAAGGCCGTGCTGATAGTTTGGTACAAATTGAATTTCGTTACTGATCTTTTTTAAATATCTTGAAACTGAGCGAATGAAAAATTCTCAAACTTCACAAACGGATTCGTCTTGAAGGGCACTTTAAGAAACCTAAATGGAATTTTGCTGTAAAATAATTAGGGAAGCCAATATTCGAGCAGCTTTAAATTAACATGGGATTTCCTATGTTGCGTTTCAAAACAGTTCAATTAACATTATATTCGTTATTTACCAGTTTCTTGCGTATATACAGTGTGCGGCTGTAAGTACGAAACGGTTACTGATCAAAGTTCCTCCGCATATGTATTTTATTACATTGTTCATTTTGTATCCTAGGGCTGCCTAAAATTTGGGATTATGTTAAGAGGACCCTACATACAGACCCCTCTCTCTGCAATTTCAAACACAACGCGGCTTCTATATGTAAGGCCCTCTTTAGCGTTTAGTAAATGTAAAAAGCGAAAGTTATAATAAACAACGTGGAGTTCAACAACATTAAATAAATTAAAAAAAATAAACTAAATTATTTAGGCTAGGTTTGCAGATAGTTTTGCAAGTTGTTGTGGGTATGGTAATCTATAAATCTAAATTCCTTATTGTTACTTAAAAAACTTACCATGAAGGGTAATTGTCCAGTACGCGCATCCTTTCCTAAGTACACTCGTAAATAATAGGGGAAAGTGTTTCGCTTCAAACGTTTTATGTAACCCTAAAATTAAAATTAAAAAAAATGAATAAATTAAGTTAGAAAACCAAAGAGAACGTGAAACCTCTCGTCAAACACTTCATCTCCTCTAAAACGTCCGTTAAACTTAATTAAATTATTTAACAAAGGTAGCCACAAATCTTCACTTGCACTGGTTGCACTCACATCAGAGTATCTTCATCCCGTTTTATCACATGAGATTAAAAAGAGATGCAAACACTCTGAGTGCAGCTAGTGCAAGTAATTGTGAATCAATCGAAAACACTATTACTGTAAAATACTCACCAAGTTATGTTTAGTACGACTTAGGCTATTATACTGAAAACATTCTGAAAGCACAATTCATATATTTTTTTAAATAAATAATATATTACCTATATCTGAATTTGAATTTGAAAAAAAAAAAATAAATAAATAATATCTTACTGTTAATACTTTGTACGCCAGGTGATGACTCTCCTAATTGTGGCAATAAAATAATAACATAAGATTAGCAGAACATTTTTAAAATTTTATTAAAAAAATAATTTACCTGTTATTATTGCGACGCCGAATACTAATAAAATAATAAAATAAAACAATTCGCCTTTCGCAATCATTGCGGAAATCGACAAATCCGGCACATCAAAGGCAATAGAATAATTTGTGGATACTGAGGAAGTAAAAAACAAAAATTTAAACTTCTCTTTCCTAGAACTTATCAATCTGACGGAAATTCAGAACCGCATATTCGGAACCCTTTGATGATGTGTCATTGGACTTTCTTATTCGCATAATTGCGATCCTGCTGCGAAGCTCGCGTTCTCAAAAAATGCTTGTACAGGTTGATTCAAAATAAGTGGCCGAGCTGTTAACAATACTCAAAAAAAAAACAAAGTAAAAAAAATTGTAGACGTAGGGGGTCTAATATATACGATTTTTAAGATAAAATACGTAAATTGGTTGGTGGTCATTGGGATAGCTGTAGTGCATCATGAACGCTCGGGAAAAAAGAAAATAAAACACGATGGGGTTGATCAATAAACGCTTTAAAACTAAGGGTGCCAGGGAAATTGAGCCAGCTGAAGGACTCGTTGTGGATCGGTTTTCAAAGTCCCAGCCGCGTGCGAATGCATTCTTGAACCTTTAGGAGATTTTCACACACTCTTGCGTTCAGCAAAAGGATCGGCAATAATACAACAAAATTGCCGTAAGAATATTTATTAATTCGATGTACGCCGACGTGTGGCTCGGCAAAAGAAAAATAAAACGACACAAAAGTCAAAGTATAACAAACAAAACTTAAGTAGCCACAAAAGAATTCTACGCGATGGGATCAGATCTGATCCAACAGGTGGACTTTTGTCCAAAAAGACGATACGGATTTTAAGAACTATTTGAACTGAAAAACGCAATCAACTCTGATTACTCTTCTTCAAATTGTGCACCGCGTCGTGCCTATATTGTTCATGTTCGCAATGAAATAGACAAGTAAAAGGAAAGGTATACTTCCCAGGTTAGGTGTAGGTGACGTTCTGTCATCGAAGTCAAGGTTTCGTCGTTCAGAGTTCCGCGCTGATCACTGGATTTGACATGTAATAAAAAATACTCACAGCTTCCTTTCTGCCTTGGCAGTAAACAATTGGCGCTGCACGGATGATTCAGCCATAACGAGAAAGAGAGATAGAGCCGGAAGAATAATTAAAGCGAGCCACAAACGCGTTTCCGCTCTGGTTTGCACCTCGTCTAATCCGGCAGAAAAGGGTCCAATAAAACTACAAATACAAAGGGATTTAATTAAAACTTAAATACGGCCTCCGATTAAAATAGGCTCCAATTAAAAACGATTTTGAATGAAAGAGTAAAAGAATTAACAGCGCTGCTAAGACTCGGGTTAAAACATACCTGTTTAAATTAAACAGTTCGTTTGGATTAAGATGTGATTTAATATCGAACGAAACGAAGAAAATAAGAAGAAAATAAAAAAAGAGGACATCAAATGAATCTGTCAAAACTATACTTTCCCAATTAACCTCAATTCGGCAACTTGCCTAGTTTATATATGTTTATTTTTTTCCAATAAAACTACAAATACAAAGGGTTTTAATTAAAACTTAAATACGGCCTCCGATTAAAATAGGCTCCAATTAAAAATGATTGTGAATGAAAGAGTAAAAGAA
This sequence comes from Prosopocoilus inquinatus, assembly GCA_036172665.1. Lineage (NCBI taxonomy): Eukaryota > Metazoa > Arthropoda > Insecta > Coleoptera > Lucanidae > Prosopocoilus > Prosopocoilus inquinatus. Next base: position 4,700,708 of record CM069871.1, on the reverse strand, counting down.
TTAATAGCGTTGCTAAGAATCGGGTTAAAGCATACCTGTTTAAATTAAAGAGTTCGTTTGGATTAAGATGTGATTTAACACCTTGGAGAACACGTCGGCGTCGCGTCGTGTCGATCAACTTACACAAAATCCTTATTAATTGAATCTTGATGACAATAATTGCACAAATTCACGGGAAAATACAATCACTCAACTGACTTCGAACGTGTCGGTATCGATATTGGCAAGAGGATGGTCTGCAAAAGTGCATTTTTCTTGTTGTTTAACTAACCAAAAATGGCCCAGCCAATCAGAAAATGGTCAAGTTTGAATGTTTGAAGTAAACGATAAATAAGGAGCCGGTGTTCAAAGATCATTTCCCGGGGAATTGAGCGCGACATTGCCAACTGCACGAGGCGCTGTTGCCGAAAACGGTCCGTTGGATTTTGGCTGCAACGCTTTCTCGAATTGAGGGCCGCTTCCTCAGTCACCAGTCACAGTTTAACTTCAATCTCCTTGTTTAATCCCGCGGTAACAGGTATAAAAGCAATTGTTTCTAGCGGAATAAAGTGAAGATTAAAAGCTAAACTGTGACTGAGAGAACGGCCCTTAAATAGTTTGTGCTTTGGTATTCGTTATTAAATTTTTATTTCTTTCATTTTTCCTTCCACTTCAAGACTGAAGCTGTTTTAAACATTGTAACCACACAAAACAAAAGTAAATAATTCGTTTTCTTTTTGAAGTCTTCAAGGTTAGCTTTTTTTCTTTAAACAAAACAATAAATTTTATAATTATGATACTTTCTTGTCTTGTAATGATTATACCTCGGATAGTTTTTTATACAGCGAATTTTTGTTTTGTTTTCGCAGCGAATTTATAAAAGTAAAGACGCTCTAAGCAATCGAATACTTATTATGAATCACCCTGTACTTGTTCTACGTTTAAAGCAAAAAATCTCTAAAAGGAAATAAACTTTGAGTAATGAATCTTGTAGTCTTAAGATTGTAAACAACTGTTATTATTAATCTAGAAGGTTCCTTCGGCATTTGTCCATCTTCTTAGGCTTCCGAAAAACCACGTCAATATTTTTTCTTATACTGGGTGTTTGGAAATTGATAGTACAAAAAAAATACGACATCTGGACGTCCTAAGAAATCCAAGACACCCATTTCTTTCCCCATAAAATAACACCACGTCCGTCGACTCGTTATTTGTGTATGTGGCATTCATTTCGGTAATAATAATGTGCCGAGTTGTAACTATTGTGACAGCTTGTTACCTTAAATCAGTGGCGCACCAACAATTTTGGCCAATTTTTTGTAATTTTTATCTCGAAAGCTAAATTAGAATTATTTTGTCAATGACTTCAACTCACCATCACCAACTATCAGCTTTTTTTTGTACTGGCAATTTCCAAATACCCTGTATTACCGACGATTCGCTTCAGTTCCCATCGAATAGTGTATTAGCAGAGCTAAAGAAGTCTTTTATAGGCAAGACGAAACGCCGAAACGCAATAACGGATGAAGGCGAAGCATCTCCAACTTACAAGGCTCGAAGGACCAAAATTTTCCCGTACAGTCTCACCAAAATAAAACGCAACATCTTTAACGTGACATTTATTGTAAAACAATGTTATAAATAAAACATAAAACAATGTAAGTGAAACATCATTATATGCGCTCTGAGAAAAGCAAAATATCACTTCATCTACACATAAGGTGACCTACATACGAAACTAAACGATTAGTTTAAATACGTACAGTAAATAATAACAATTAGGTTAAAGATATTGTATTATAAAGGCACTCCTATTCCGTAGTCTTATTATATCAGGGTGTCGATAATTATCAAAAGGAACGTAATTATTAACTTCCCCTAGCTTCGATCAATCGGTAGTGGTGTTATGCTTACATTAAAGCAGCAACGTAATCAGGTACGTCTATAATACAATTTTACATAAATATTAGTTACATTGCCTGAGTATTTCACTGCTTTAAAAGATTTGAACAATTTTATTATTATTATTATTATTATTATTATTATTATTATCATGGGTGAAGTAAGACATCAGATTCATTTACTTCTTCGTAATATGAGATATGTCGTTATTATAAATAAACTACTCATGTTTTTGCTTGCTATAAATTTGATATACATGGGAGATTAACTGGAAGAACACTTTTTTTTTTAAATACAGGTATATTCAAGTATTACAAAGAAGCTACGCTTTAAAAACTATTATTTTGTAGACAATACATTCGTATAATCACCTAATTCTCATCTGGTAGTTATTATTACATTATTATTAAAAAGAGTAAAAAAATTTTAAAGCCTCCTTTAAAATCTTACACCCAATATATGTATATACCTCTCGGTGCTTTTCAATAAAAGATCTCTCTCTCTCTACGTAATTCTAGTTTGTTTTATTTGGCTAATGACTAGATGCTTATTACTAATATAATTTTATTTGATTTTTCTTTTTACGTAATAGAATTTTCGAAAGAAAATTGCAACCTCGGTTCAATTCTACTCATGCGGTATTTACTTCCAATGGCAATGTTTATACTGTTAGCGAAGTTGTGTTTGTATAAAAAAAAAAAAAACTTGGGGGATGTTGCAATTTCTCGCTGAATTGCCTTTCATACCCGTTAAACGCGCCCCTAATTAACTCGTTAATTACACTATACAATGTATACAACAACATACAATTGTGCGTTCCGTTAAAAAAAAATAATAAGCTAAGATTAGTCAATCAAGAACAAGAAAAGAACGAGAACGTGAACGAGAAAACAAAAACGTCCGCTACAACAATGTTATTGTTTTGATTAATTAATTTTATTGTTAACATTATTACTCCGATGGCAGTTTTAATATTATTATTATTACTATTAACATTAGTATTAATCAAGCATTTTTATGATTGAAGAAAGAAGAAAGACAAAAAAAAACGAGAGCGTAGACATACTTTTGAACGCAAAAGTTTTTCCATTGCAGTGGTGGGTAAATTCTCATCAGACGTAGTAAACGGGGGGAGGCAAGCGCTATATGCGCTCGACGTAATTGCCGGGGAAAGTACCGAAAGCTCCGGTTCTGTCACTGGAGCCGACGAACCAACCGTCGTCGCATTTCTCCAAAACGTACACGGTGTCACCTTCCAGGAGTTCTAATTCGTCGTCGTTCTGTGGTTTGTACTTGTAAAGTGCTCGGTATCTGGAAAAAAGAAAAAAATTGCAAAACGAGGATGCCGACGAAAAAAAAAATAAAACACAAATCAGTTCCTCTCATCACCACTGGCTGAACACTTTTCTAAATGCGAACACGTGTTTCATCAGCGATAAGGACCTCATCAGCTCAGTTCCACTAGGCAAAAATAGCATTGTTGTCATTTTAAATGATTAATAAACACAGTCTCTTAGAAATAATTTAAGAGCGCGTTACTGTCCCATCCCACTCAAGGCGATTCACCGCCGTACATTTAGACCCTGACGGGATGTAGAGTAATCGCTGATCGCGATACCCCTCTACACATGTCATGCCAATAAGAATCGAAATTAAATTTGAGAAATTGCTAATTACAATAACGCAGTATCGAAAGGAACATACATATTCAAAGAAAATTCGAGAATAATTAATTAATTTCTTGTTAAAATTTTGGAAGGCACAAATACCCTATACTCTTTGTTTTGGAGTTTTGGAAATTTCTTAGAGTTGGTGATTATATGTCAAGCCCAGAAAAATGGAAAAGGCTCTCTAGTTAAACCAAATATTGGCAAAGTTCTGATTCTGAACGAACAAATTAATCAAAGAAAATGGGAAAACAAAAAAAGATAATCGCTACATTTTGCAAGAGTAGGACAGAAACAAAAAGAAAGACAAGGATAAACATTTTTAATGACCCGCAAACACGGTCGGGGTGAAAAAATTAAAATATCCAAAGAAATTTTGGTCACCTGATTTCTGATAAATTGTAAGCAATTTAAAAGGAAAACGAAAAAGTTCTTGGCAAAGAAAAAAAAGATACAAAAATTCAAAACAAAAGAAAAAAAAAGAACAAATGACGTTCGTACATACAGAGAAAGTGAACTCAAAACGAATTGTAGATTTGAAATTAAAAATATAATAATAATAATAACAAACATTCAAGGCTAATCATAATATGAATCTCACAAAAAAAGAAAACAGCAAACAAAGACAAACCACTTTCGTAAAAGTTATTTACTTTACTGTATGAACATTTCTGAAGAAATCTGGAAAAAGAAAGAAAAATGATGACTGTAATTATTCGTAAAGGAAAACGAAGTGCGAAAAAAATGTTGTGTTATTAATTTCAGAACGAAAAAAGGAAAACAAATGACGATGGTAAATTTCGCGACGGGAAACGACAAAGAAAAACAAATGACTATCGTAATATTTAGGAAAGGAAAAGAAATAATTTCAAGAGATAAACAAATAACAACCAAATAGAAAAACAAAACATTAATTTAAAGCTAGTTCTTTCAAACAATAATGGCAGAAAACAAATGAAGATCGCAAGAAAAAATTCAAAAATGGACGGAATTTTTAAAAAAAACTTTAATCCGTAAACAAGTGACCATCGCGTTACGTTCGAAAGACAAAACCAACGTCAAAATTCGATTTTTTTTCTCTGAAAAAGGCATGAATTTCGAAATTTTGATGAATTGGCAGCACTGCTTCTGGTATCTGGTATCCAAAAACGTTACTAAAAAAAATTGTTTCTTTTAAGGAATGCCATACAGCAGGACAATTACAAAAACAGACATTGAAAGAAAGTAGAACTCAACTCGTAACTTAATGTAACTACGAAACTAATGCAACAGAAACTACGAGAAAAATAAAATAAAAGATAATTTTTAATTTTGATTAGTGATGCAGTTTTGACAATTAAATCTCTCAAGCTAAAGAACGATACGAATAGAATTAATGTGTTTGTTTTTTGCAGATTTGTAGAATTCACACTGAAGTAAAATTAATATTCTTCCTCATCAAATAATAATGTAAAGGATCGAACATTCAGTACGTGTAGAGAAGCAATGTTTTATAAAAATTCGATTAAATGCGATTAAATTATATTCTTAAGCGTATTAAAACGCATAATATTATCCCTAATTATGCACGCGATTAAGAATTTTTTTTGCATAGCAAATGCGACATCCGATTTTCCTTCGCTTTTTGCAAGTCAGAGTGGTGCAAAGTGCTTATGTAGAGCGGGACCGTAAAACAAAAAACTTTCTTCCGAGTCCTTACAACGATACGAATAGAATTAATGTGTTTGGTTTTTGCAGATTCGTAGAATCCACTCTGAAGTAAAATTAATATTCTTCGTCATCAAATAATAATGTAAAGGATCGAACATTCAGTACGTGTAGAGAAGCAATGTTTTATAAAAATTCGAAGTTGCGATTAAAGTATATTCTTAAACGTTAAAATACACAATATTACCCCCAATTATGCACACGATTAAGGATTTGTTTTGCGTAGCAAATGCGACATCCAATTTTCTCCGCTTTTTGCAAGTTAGAGTGGTGCAAAGTGCTTAAGTAGAGCGGGACCGTAGAAGAAAAGACATTGTTCCGGGTCTTTCGAATGCTGACCTAATTACATGCAACGTGTTCCTCGTTGGAAGATTGTTTATTTAATTGTTTAATTTCTATTTTAAGTCAGTCAGATTCCTCAGTTTGAATTTAATGTCGCGATTAAAGATATAACTTCACGATGTTAGTTTTTTTTAGCAATCAAATTACTAAAAAAAAAATATTTTTATTTTATTAATTTAATTTAAATTCTGTGTTTCAAGAAAGTCAGCGTTGGCAATCGAAAGAAAAGAAATTAAAAAAATCGGGCCCACGGAAATTGGAAAATTACCCCTAATTACGCACACGATTAAAGATTTTTTTTGCATTGCAAATTTGTAAATATCGAAAACAAAATTCACCCTGCAAATCTGAAAAAATAAAGAAGTGCAGCTTTTCCGAAATAGAACGAAACGAAGAAAATAAAAAAAAGTGGACATCAAATGAATCTGTCAAAACTATACTTTGACGAGCTTTCCCAATTAACCTCAGTTCGGCAACTCGCCTAGTTTTGAATATGTTTATTTTTTCAATTCTTTTTGATTTTTATTAATATTTATGGAGAAAATTATTAAAGTACCTTCAAAACCCATAAACAAGTAATATTAATAAAATGTTGGTTTTATGTAAATAATTGAAACCCACTTTTTGTTTAATAAACAAAAGTCATAACATAGGCAAACCAATTAACTCCGGCAGTATTTATGGTTGCCTAGACTAGAGGCGGTAATTGCTCTTTAATCAAACGACACAGACAAGATATCTATACAGACGATTGATTTTTGTGTTCCGATTTTGTTTCGTAAATTTAAATTTAAATTTAATTATTAATTTCAATTGTTTAACTGACATATCTATTGTCCATGTATATCTCTTTTATGTATGTACTATGACAATCTGATAAAATAAATTTATTATTATTTATTTATTATTATTATTAAATCGACGCCTTTCTTTTCTTGCTTTTGTTTTTATTGTGGACCGTCTTTTGTTTCAGTTTCTTGCTGTTGCCCCCTTGCTCGTTTTTAATAGAGTTTCGTGTTCGATCGTCTTTTCTTGTTCCGGGTTTTAGTTTTTGTTTCATGTCTGATTTTTTAGGAATGGGGGGCCAATAAGAGTTTTGAATTCTGGTGAAGGGAGATTAATTTTTTTTTTCAAAAAATTTTGTTGCAAATCTTTTTTGATTTCAGCGAATACCCCGAGCTGTTGCAGCCCTATTTGGGGCTTCATTCTTAAAGCAATGTTAGGTCAAAAACCGATCGTAGGATGTCGCTGTCGCTTTTCTTTTTCATAATTAAGATCGATTGTCTTTTGTTTTGCTTTATAAATTCGACAGGAGGCCGATTTACTTTTTGCTTTCTCACAAACCTCGTTCGATTTTATTAGAAGAGGATCGCTTATTGGTCGCATCAATTTATTTGATCGCCTTTTGTTTCGCTTTTACTCTTGATTTTGTTTCGTATGTCGACCGTCTTTTGTCTTCCGGTTTTTGTTTGACGCTTTTGTTTCAATTTTGTTTTCCGTTTCTTCGTAAGTAAATTTTCGCTCGTCTTCTTCAATCAGGCGTTGTAAACGGTTTCGTGTTCGATCGTTTTCTTTTGCAGTCTTTTGTTTTAGTTTCGCGTCTGATTTTTTTTAGATTAAGATCGACTACATCATCTTTTGTTTCGCTTTGTTGCACAAATTCGGTGGAAACTAATTTTTTTCCTTTGCTTCTCCTCACAAGTTTGTAGGTTATATTAGAAAAGGATCGCCGGAACTGTTCGCGTCAATTTACTTGATCGCTTTTTGTTCGTTCGGTTTTCTTTTTGATTATCTTCGAAGTCGGCGATCGGCTTTTGTTTTTCTGAATTTGCGGATTTCATTTAATTGTCAGTTGCTTGCTCTCTTTCTCTCTCTTGCTTGCAAACTTTCACAATTGACTGACATATGCTGTTATCCTAATTTTTAAACGCTTGAAGCTTTCCTGCTTTCAGAAAAGAAATCATGCGTGCACAAAAATCATTAATTTATTCATTTGTTTTTAATATTCGCTTGTATCAATGGAGAACATTCCTTAATTAATAATAATTAAGTTAATTGAGTTTCCTTTTAAAATTTATAAACACACGTAATTTCAATAACATACCTGTTTGTTTAAAAAAATAATAAATTTAAGTTTTTCAAAAGAAAAAAAGGAGCATTAGTATAGGCAACCCAATCAACGCAGTCGCTTGTGTGATGCCTACACGAACATAGGACGCCATGAATTTAATTTTTTTTTAATTAAAGAATGATTTTGATACATTGAGATTATGAAGTTTTTCTATTTTTTTTAAATATTTTAGAAACAACTGCTTATTGATTAGACCGTTTGTGTAACACACCTTCATTAACGCGGCTTAGATTAACTTTTTTATACTCCCCTTCTAATTCAAATCTTTCACCCTAAGCTGTAATTATCGCATGAAGACCAACTCCGCCCATAGGGGTGAAGAAAGCTACGACGACATGGCCACACACCAACCCTCTCCGCCCCAAAAAAAAAAAAATCACACTGTTTGTTGGAATAAGCGCTCCAACATCAGCTGAAGGAAGACCACAAAAATTAATTAATAACTGGAAGCTATAAATGCAAATTAAAATCAGAGAAACGTTCGTGAATAATCGATTTCAAAATTTTTTTTCATGCCCAATTAAAATTAAAAGCAAATTATTTATAATTTTCAAACTGAAACGAATTAAAATTTTTGAAAGACGTCGGGTCAGGTTTCTCAACGTTCAATCCTACGTGTTATTAAAAATATCTTCACGTGTAGCTTTAACAAATATTTAAATTTGATACTTACGGTATCGGTTCCGACTGTGTATCTATATGCAGGGCTTGGTTAACGGGATTCTTCGCGCGCTGAAGAGACCCATATGTGCCGCTCCCGGTCATCTGCACGGGCTTGGCCCGATAACTGGGTGCGCCGCCATCCGTGGTATTTTGAAACGGGGGTATGTAATTGTGCGAACCCATCGATTCCTTCCCGCCGATCGACCCATTCAGGAGTATCGAATGGGCGGCAGGGGCGGCGATGGGTTTAGCCTGAGGGGGTACCGCAGGAGGCCCGCTGGGATCGATGAGCACTTCCACGTACGAAACGGGGAAGATCCCTTTCCTCCCCCCGATTTTTCCCTCGAACCAATTATCATCCACTCTCCTGGTGACGACGACGAGCTCACCTTTCGCCAGCGAAAGCTCAAGGTGAGTCTGCGCGATGAAATTATATTTTGCTCTTGCTTGACCTTCGTGTGGCTTGCGAACTGTGGTCCGTACGCCATCATAAGGTACAATCTTAAAACAAAAAACAAAAAATTGGGGGAACCCAAAAGTAATTTTTTTTAAATTTCTTACTTCGACGTAATTCGCGGGGAACAACCCAACCATGGCGTTGTGCTCACCCTCGTACCAGTTCTTATCGACCTGCCTCCTGATGTAGATTACGTCTCCTTTTCGGAAGGTCAATTCCCTTGCGGATTGACCAACGAAATTGTAGAGGGCTTTGGCTACGAGACGGGGTTCGGGTGATCTGGGTCGCGGTTTCAGTTTTGGGCTTAGGTCGTCGACGAAGTCGTCGTATCTGTTTAATGGGATGGGGGATTTTTGTGAAGGGATGAAGTTGTCGGTATGTCTACGGCTATTCATGTCTTGGAGCTCCTAAAATGGTTAACTCATCAAAGTACATGCATTTTAATTAGAAAGAAAAAATGGATTTGCTTCACTTATTAGAGGAGAGAGATAAGTGTATGAGTAAAACACACTCTGATTCTTGAATTGGTTTCCGGTTGGAACTGATTCCTCTACCGCCGACGTTTTGTTCTGCATTGCAGAAGATCTTCCTCAGGGCTGCTGACACTGCTGTTGGCGTTGTTGCTGGTTTCGACGGCTAACCATTCTATTTGGTTGTTGATTAGTTTTTTATAACAAATGTAGCAGACAATAAAGACGTTTATTATTATTATTATTATTATTCTTGAGGCAGCAGCAGCCCTCTCCAATTAAGAACGAAACGTCGGCCGCAGAAGAAGAAATCAGTGTGACGCCGTTCCAATCGGAAGCCAATCCAAAAGAATGGACAACTGCCGCAGAAGCCTTCAAGTTAAACACACCGTGATTATTAAACATATTAATTGATAAAGTAGGGACGACCGACATTTTAGAATCGAGCATCAAATTTATTTTTATTTTTTAAAAATTGGATATACATTCAATAAATAGAATTCGTTTCGTAGCGTTGGAATTAAAACCCTTGCTTTGATAAAACAATAATTCTGTGAAGTGATGCCAAGAGGGTTGTAAAAATTTCGCTAGACGTCCGTCCAATCTAGGCTGCTTTGACGCTGGTATGTTGCGTAAATCGTCAATTGCCGCTGTTCCGATCTCAGTTGCACGTACCTTCAGCGGAATTTGTACAACCCTGTTAGGATTGCTTTTTCTGTGACTTGTTAAGATTTGCTGCGTGCCTCTCCCCCCTATTTAAGTAAAAAAAATTACCCAAACATATTAATTAAAACTCAACCTAACTCCCCAAAGATAGGTGAAGGTCATTAAATGTAAACCCAACCCAAATGTAGGTGAAGGTCATTAACGTAAAACTTATGGCTTCAGTTCTAGGCTTCTAAAAAAACCACGTTGAGAACCACACCAGCAGCGCCATCGAACCACACCAGCAGCGCCATCTATGCTATTTTTTGTAAACCTCCAGGCAACTGAAAAGTAATTTGTGCGACAAGATCTGATATAAAAAGAAATCACCGAGGGCGCTATCTGAATACGTAGCGCGTTAATCTTAATGTCTTAATCAACATAACGTCAACAGCGCCATCTCTGCATATTATTTGGAAACTGTGACTTTAAGTTTAATTTTTTTTCTCCGCTTAAGTTGTGAGACCGTTCACTTTTGCTTAGAATTAAATTTTAAATCATTTTATTATGATCGAGACACACTAAAAAGCTCACGTTGCGCGCTGAAATGCATGCGAGCAGCGCCATCTGTGACGACTGTTAGAAATCGTATATTTAGCGCGAAATTCAAATGAAGTGAAGTCTTCGTAAATTCTTTTTCCGTTCGCTTTCGTTGAAGTTAATTTCAAAGAGCCCCTTACGATGTTAAATGAAGCACGAAGTTTGGTGGTTATGAAGAATACTAACAGCGCCATCTGGATTAACTTTTCAGAGTTATACTTGTTTTAAGCGCGAATTTTAAGATGAAATGAAATTAACTAAACCATATTTTTTTTTCAAATCGGAGTTTGCTAAGTACGGCTTGGGTATACTAAATTATTTCAGCAACGCCATCTGTGTGCTTTGTTTACACTGGAGTCATGGTGGCGTTGATTTCCTTGAACCAAACGTTCACTTTCTTTCGACTTAAAATTCAAATTCTGTCGTGACGATTGAGAATTTCTGAACAGCCCGCATTAAAAAAAAAAAAACTCCGCTAGCAACGCTATCTGTGCCTAATTTTAAAAACTGAATTTTTTAAGCGCGAAATTCAAATGTGACGAGAGTCATTTTAGGCGATTATACATTCACTTCCTTTGGAATTAATTTCAAGCGGCCCTTTGTTATACTATAAATAGGAAGAAATAAATAGTTTGCTTTGTGATTGTAACACAGCGCCATCTAGATTAACTTCACTGAGTTATATTTTTAAGCGCGAAATTTAAAACATTTTCATTTTTCCTTCTCGGTCAATGTCAAAGCGTCTTTTGTTATGAATGGAGTGCGCGCGTAAAATAATTGATAGTAAGCGCTTAAACTAATATCAGCAGCGCCATCTGTGTTACTTTTGGTGAAACGCGTTTAAATTTTTTTGTTTTGCTGTAAGTTTTACGAAACTTTCGATTTCTCTCGATTTAATATTCAAATTCCGCCGCTGTTATGATTGAGTATTATTAAACAGTCCACATTCGAGAAGTTAGGTTAGTTGCGCGCCATCTGTGCCGAATTTTAGAAACTGCATTTTAAGCGGGAAATTCGAACGTAATGAAATCGTGAAGACTTTCAAAGCGATTGTAAATTCTCTTCAGACGTTTACTTCTTTTGGAATTAATTATTTCAAACAGCCTCTTGTTATATAAATGGGGAGAACTGAAAAGTTTATTTTGAAAATAATGCTGACAGCGCCATCTAGATTTACTTTTCGGAGCTACATCTTTTAGATGAAGATTTTTAAAGGTGAATCCAACCCGAACATAGTTTAAAGGACATTTAATGTTAACCCAACCCAAACGTAAGTGAAGGACATTCAATGCCAATCCCACCCAAACACAGGTGAAGGTAATTAAATGTTAATCCAACCCAAATGTGAGTGAAGGTCGTTCAATGCCAACCTAATCTAAACATAGTGAAGGTCATTAACCCAATCCAAATGTAAGTGAAGGTCATTCAATGTCAACCTAATCCATCTCAGTCCAAATATATGTGAAGGTCATTAAATGTTAAGCTTGTGGTTTTAGTATTAGATCTCACTTTGACCCAAACAAAGTTTGCTGCACACAAAAGTAAAATAAATTCATACAAACCCTTGTTAGCGAAAAAAAAATTGTTATTAGTCTTGTTGTGTGGGGGGATTGCACGACAAACTCAATATCTAAAACTACTTACATCGAGAGAATGGCTAACCTGAAGATATTTTCGACGACGCTCTTCTTGATAGATCTTCTTCATGTGTTCGGCCTGTCTTCTCGCCAGTTCGTCCTCGCTGAGGGCTTCTTTGATTTCCTGCCGAACCGGCGTTCGATAGTGTATCGTCACCTCGTTTTCCACATACTTTCGGGGCGACTCTGAAAAACGCAACCCATTCAAACTGCCTGTCCCAAAAAAAAAAAAAAAAGAAAAAACGGAACGACGTCCGGGGGGATTTACCGAACTTCCACCTTTCTGGTGGTGTGGTGGTGGTGTTGTTGTTGTTGTTAATGAGTTTGCGGAAGATTTATCGAAGAGGAAATGAAACTTCCAAGAAAAGGGGGCGCGCGTTATTTGAACCCACGACGTCATTCATCATGAATATTTAGTTGGTGAGGCACGGCTAAATAATGCGCGCCAGCAAACTTCTTATATTTTCGCTCGCGCCCCCTGTTCAAAATTTTAAAATTTATTAAAATTCCGCACGCGATGGAAGCGATAAATCAAATCCTGGAATGGCATTTGAAATTCTCGAACACCCCATTATCGGACATCCAAATGTCAACGACTTTTACCCCCCCGTTCCAGTTTCAGATTTTATTTCGTCGCACGAGCCAACACGTAACTAGTATGCAAAGCAAACCGTTAATTTTCAATGAAATAGAAACAACTGTAAACGAACGTGTATAACAGTTTCGATATTTTATAAAGGCGCCTTCAGAAACGTACTTTAAGAAATCCCTTTTCACGCAAGAGCGCACCCTTTCAGTCTTTCAGCGTTTGACACATTTCAAGAGATTTTTTTGCAGGCTTCAGCTACTACCTCCTTCCTATTTTAAAAGTTATTTCACTCTCTGACGATTTTATTTAAAAGACACGTCACGTTTCTCTCTCTCTCTCTCGCTCAGTTATATTTTATTAGTACGCAGTTACGTTCAATACGTTAAATATCATTAAATTAAATCATTAAATGTTAAGCAGTTATTACTATTACGTGTTACTAATAAATTATTATGTAACTGGTTACGTATTTAATAATGAAAGCAGCACAGCATAAATATTTAGCGAGAAATCTCTGGTGTGTCACATGAAATGGTACACCCGGTAGAATCGTGCATAACTCAAAATACTAATAAAAATTGCTGGATTTACGATGCACGTACGTACTTGAATTCCCTGAAAGTTATTAAACTATTAATGAAAGGAATTTTCATGGCGACAGTTAGACGAAATAAGTAAAGTTTTATTTCAAGTAATAACACATAATACGGAATATTCCTCGCGTAATGATATGTTACATTGCTGTAACAGAACGAAGAAATATTTTAGCATTTAAGAATACCGCTAGATTCGTAGGAAAGACATGAATGACTGCGTAACTGAACTCTAACGTACGTTTTGTAACGCATTTTTTTATTAATACACGTACATATATTAAATAAGTAATGCAAAGGCAATGGCATTTAAAAAAAAAAAAAATCCCAAGTATTTTTAGCTAAGTAAATAAAAAAAAAATAGTGGATACAAATCAACGATAAATAATCCTCTATCCTGTATCATAAATTCATTTTCAGAAAATTCCCCATGTGTTTTAGTCAAGTAAAAAAAAATGGCATGGATATAAATAATTCTATCATAAATTCATTTTTATGTTCGAAGTGGATAAGATACTGGCGAGATTGGGGGGATTTAGTGCCGTTATCATTTCGCACATGCTTTGAGTTATAAGCACGAGATCATCCCAATCTTGTAAATCAGTGTATCAGTAAATAAATAAATTTAAAAAATAAGTAATAATTAAAGCGAGGATTAAAAAGTCCCTGCCTCAGTTTAGTACTTAACTGAATGGGCGTTTTTTCTTCTCTCGTAAACCATGCAAGTTGCACCTAAGAGAGGGTTAAAAACACCTGCCTTAGTTTATCAGTAGTTTCGCCACACAATAAATTTCGACCGCGTAGTAATGGAAACCTCCGTCCGACGGCACTATTTCATCCTCGCTGTAGTAATAATAAAATAAGTAAATAAATAAAATGGAAAGCGGTTTTGCGAAACGGCCCGCTCTCCAAACTTGCAAAGTTAAGTTTCAAATAAAATTAAAATAAGAATAATAAAATTTAATTAAAAAAAGGGAGATTGTAATTATTGAAAATTGATCCCGGGAAAGTAAAAAGTGCTTGCCTTGTTCATTGTTCTGTTTCTTGCTGTAACAATTTTTAATCATTTTTTGTCTCTGGTTTGTCCCTTTAATCTGGCTCAGAAAATTGGCTTTGCTTTCTGTATTTTCGCAATTGAGTGTTTGAGTCATATTTGCTTCTGTTTGTTCTTTTTTTCTTTTTCTATCTTGTCCCTTACTTTCTTTTAACTCTTTTTTCTTTCTATTCACACCAGTTTATCTGAACCGTTTGAGACGCCTTTTCCTATTTCCGTAAACCGCTTTACCTTCACATAGGCTTTATTTTTTTAATACTATGCAATGTAATAACCAAGGAGCGGATGACCTGAGGTTTTACTTAAGGTTATTCAAACCGTAATCATTATATTAAAATTATTTTTATGGAATCTTGTAAGTAAATTTATTTTATATTACATATACATTCATTGAACGACTTATAAGGTCTTGGACAATGCAAATCGCCTGCATTCGTCATCAAAAACCTCAATTCCGCCGCTAACTGGTAATAACTTTTTATTTTCCTTAATAAATCAGGGTTCCCATTCAGCTTTCATTATTAAAACATCAGAAAAACCTCACGATCTTTCATAATTGACTTCCTAAATTTGATCTGTTTAAACAGTTTTACATTTCTTCTTTCCGATTTCAGAACAGAAATAACAGGCGTGCAAAAATTCAATTATTTTAATCTTAAAAAAGAAGTCTGGAGAGTTGTTGAATTCGGTTTAAAAATTATAAACATTGAATTTAAAAAACCGTGCCAGTATGCTCCTCAAAATATAGGAGTGTAAAAAAGATTTTTTCAATAAGAAGCCTTGGTATAGGCAATTCAATAAGAAGCCTTAGTATAGGCAAATCTGTTGAACTCAGCAGTAAGTACAGTTGCCTACCCCAAAGGCGGTAAACATTTTTTTTGTGTCGTCGAGATTTATACAACTTTCCTAATTCTTAAATATTTAAACAATTTTCCGTTCCTTCCTGATTTCAGATCAGAAATAATAGACATAGAGAAAAGAGGAATTTAATTTATTTTAATTTTCAAAAAGGCTGGTGAAAGTTCCTGCACCTTAAAAAATTATGAACAATTAATTCCAATTACGTGCCAGTTTGCCTAAACATAAATTAGATTTATTCAAGAAACCTTGGTTTAGGCAAACCTAATGTATTCAGCAGTAAGTATGGTTGCCTACATTAAAGGCGGTGAACATTTTTTTTTTTTTAATGAAAAACCATAAACTTTTACAGTTGACTGAAATTGTGCAACATTCCTGATTTTTAAATGTTTCAACAATTTTCCCTTTTTCCTTGGTTTCAAAAAACCAATATCATTTTTAAAATTTATAAACGTACTTAATTTTAATATCGTACCTGTTTGTTTAAAAAAATACGAATAATAAATTACACCTTTCAAAAAAAAAAGAAGAAAAGAACGAGGAGCCCTAGGTAGGCAACCCAACGAACGCAGTTGTTCGTATGGTGCCTATGTATAAGACGCTAAGAACATCCTTTTTTTATGATACGCAGTTTTATGCAGTTTTTTATTTAAAAATATTTCTTAAACAATTTTCCATTTCTTTAATTTCGGCCAGAAATTTTAAACTATTACTACAAAAGTAACTAGTTTCAGAAAAATCATGTGCTGAAGCTTATTAAATTACTTTCAAAATTAAAAATAATTATGTAATATTAAAATTTTCCAAAACAATATTAAAACAAACATTGCACACAACATCGACTTTTGTATTAAAACAGACAAATTCCTTGCCTTTTCCCATGACATTGAAAATCTTTTCTGAATCCCCCAACTTCTAGGTTTCCCCGATAAATGAGAACCCTGTTAATATATTTATTTCAATCGGTCTTGATTTCAACTAACTAACCCCTGTATACTAGGGTAGTCATAAACGTAGTTTTGTGTGTCTCGACTTTTGTGATTTTATTGCAAAAGCATAAAGAACAGAAAAGAAAAACAAAAGAAGAACGACTGCTTAGGTGAACCAAAAACAAAAAATCTCCAGACGAAAAAAATTAGTAGAAAACAAAAGACCAATCTACAAAATGTGAAGTGAAGACAACAATAGTAGCCCAAATCAGGCACCAGGTGCCAAATAATTTTTTTTTTACGCCAAATATGTCTAAAATGTAGACCAAATGGTCGAATTTCGTCCAATCTGGCAACCCTGGCTTTAAACTCGTGGACAGCTCGAAGTATTCGTTAATGTGAAATAAGGAAAACGACTTGTCAATGTCTGTCTCAAAATTTAAAAAAAAAAAAAAAAACACCAACCTCGCAATTTTCGACGCGGATACAACCGGCAACGCTGCTGAATGTACTTGGTGGTGATAAATTTAGGGAAAAGAAAAATACTTTTTGCGACATTTTAAGCGAAGTACAAATTACTGGCACGCGTTAATTACAGTGACAATGTCAAGTACCAACCAAAATATATCTGGGGAATTTTGCTTTTTTTGGCAACATAATTCAAAAGGTGACGGATTTTTTTTTAAATTTTCTGGTAAACAGTATACAAAAAATTGTGATGGTCCTTCTTTTATAATGCTGGTCGAATTAAATTAAGGCCATTTAGAGTTAATACGATAAGTTTCGAATACCCTGTACTGATCGAAAATCATCATGGACGACATCACGAAACAAAATACAAATTAAAAACAATAATAATTCAGCTTGTTTTTTCTCCGGTTACTCTGTTTAGTGTAAGTAATAGAGTGGGCCAAAAAAAGATCTGATTTGATCTGGATCATTGAGCCTTTATTTATTTAGTTTACGGATAGCAATTTTCGTGTTAGGTTTTTGACTATTTATTAAAAAAAAAATAGAAACCGTTTTTAGAAAGGAAGAGAAGAAAAAACGCAAAACACTTGTTCATTTGTATTTTGCTAATCCATCGCGTTTCTAGAACCAATCAAAGCCTTTCATTATTTTTGAAAACTGAACACAAATTAAAACAACCAAGTTCTAATTTAAAAAAAAAAAAAAGGTTTTTAATTATACTTTTTCTTTTTGCTGTGCACGAGCTACTTTCTACAACACAAACATTTTTTTTAGTTTTTGTGAAAGCGACAACGATGTAAAAATGAAAACATTTCTACTTAGATGTGAAACGAATAAAACGGAAAAATAATTCAATTGATATTATCATTATTACTATTAAGAGGGAAAGAATTTAAAATATCAAGCCAGTTTGATTACCTAACTGAAACGTCTGTTCTATATATTTTACTGAACAATTCGATTAATTCTTCTTGTTAATTTGTTTATGGTTTGGCAACTTTAATGTTCCTTTTTTTTGTAAACTGTGTATTGACCTTGAGTTTCATTAAGTAAGAAAGACCACGATTGCGTGTTATTCCTGTGTTGAAATTTCGCAAGAATGTTAACAAGAATGATTAACCAGGCAAAAATGCGAATGACGCATACACACGCTTAATAAACATAAACAAATCAGCATACAGTTGATTAAAAGTAAAAGCCAACGTAAATGAATTCCTAATTTCGAACACGATTGGTGGAATCGGTGGGTTTTGAAGACCAAGAAGAAGATGATGATGTCTTTCCAACGCCGTCGGTTCAGACGGAAGTTGAACGTTCGTTTTTTTTTTGCAAAGCCAATGGATGGCGACGGAATAATAAAATCCATGAATTATACATTTTGTTCATCCATTGTCTTTGACACATACATAATGTATGAAGATCTGAGTGGGCTAGGCGTAAGAATCACAATGTTCATGTGCTGCTTCGAAACCTTGATGACTCTATTATTAACTTTTGTGCCCGTGGCTTGCCTGCATTGTCCCAAAATGATTATTTTGATAATACCAAAGCGAACTCACGAGTGTTACAGCTTTCCAGGATCAAGCTCATCTCGTTCTGTGTTTCTCCTTATTAAGGGGGCACTAACACTTAGATAGGAGGAACACACGAACTAAACTAACAACAACAACAACAAGAAGAAGAGCGAGCGATTTGCATGTTTGCAAGCACGCTTGTTTACCGTACAAATCGTGAGAGGAAACTGTCTGGTGAGGATAAAGATGTTATTGCTTCTGGTCACTTTCGAAATCCCACCGGTCAAAGTTGGTCACTAATTGCAAGCGTTCTGCTCGACCGCAAAAGGAAATCGCCGCAAGTAGGACAGACAAATGAGATTCTCGTCGTTTGACGAGCGTCACTTAACTAGCTGGTCGTAACACGACTTCATTTGCGGATAATTGAAATGTGTTTATTTCAAACGAGGACTTTAATGGATCTTGCTGCCTTGACACCACCAGTGAAATTAAACGCGATGAAAGTTGGAAAAACTAGTTGATGGGGGGATTAGAAATTTCATTGAAATCCAACGAACTGTAACACTTCTGGATTTATCAAAAAATTCAAAAAAAAAAACTCTTCTTGCGTAAGAATTACAGAAATACAGAAATGGAACAGCGAAAGAATGTGGAGGAAAAAGTAACAACAATTTCCCACTTAATTACCATGCAAGAAGACAACTTTCTCAGAATACCTAAAGTAATTCCAATTGTTAATTAGGGAAGTTAATTTAAACTACCATCAACATCTGCGCTTTTCAATTTCGGATCGGCGATGAAAACACCGGAAATGACAGCGTGAAAGTGACAGCGAATCGCCTTCATAGATTTATCTGAACTTCCTCTGGCGAATTGATTATCTGCTCGACGGGATAGAACTCGGGTTGATAACAACAACGAAAATCGAACCTCGCAAATTTTATCATCACGTGAGCGAAGGTTGCATTAACTTTTTTTTTTGTTTTAATTCTGTGGTTATCGCATGTAAACAAATCCGCACGCGCGTTATGCAATAATGTTATTGCTATTACAGACGTTTTCCCAGAAGCCATAATTTATTTATGATGACAAATGCAACAGGTTACATTATCTACCTCGTTACGTTACGTATGGAATTATTTAGTTACGTAATCCAAATACCGACCCAGATTTTTGTTTGGCGGATAAACTGAATGAGTGCAAGGCTAAAGTCGACCTGGCCTTCATCTTGAATGTGTATTTATGTTTTCTCTTCGTGTACAAACAGATTTTTGTTGTTGTTGTTGTTGTAAATGGGTACATTGCAACATAAGTATTTCATATTGCTTCGTCAATTAAAGGAAAGTCTATTTTCACTTGATGGAAGTGACAGCATCAAAGCAGCGACGATGATAAAAAACATTTTGTTACTATGACGATGATTGGAGAACAGTGACTGGTTCAAAGGTCTAAGAAGCCAGAAACCATCAAACAAAGGAAAAGACAAGAACAAGGAAAAAGAAGAAGATGATGATGATGATGACGAAGAAGAAGGAGATTGGAGACTGTCATCAATTGTTTCTGTTTCGTACGGAAAAGGCAAAATGCTGTTATCGCAGACTAACTAAACATTGTGTCCACGGATTAGATTCGAGGAACATCTTCTTTATTTTTGAGTTTTCGAAAAAAAGTAATTATTTATATAAAAAAAAAAGTTTTTATTTGTTCTAAAACCCCCAAAAATATTCTTGGAAACGACAAATTCCTTTTGTTAGCTGAAAAAGCCCATTGTAAACCCAATCTGTGGACGCAGTGTATATTACTCCCACATTATTTTATCTTTCTTCCTTCTTCCTCTTTTGTATTATGCATAACTGTAACTGACACAACCTGTATACTATTGTCGTAAAAGTTGTCGTGGTTTTAACTACCTTAATTTTGATGCTGCTGTGGTGGATACATTCTGTTCTAACAGCCAAACGTCGGTTCATCCTCATTTAAATTTAATAAGTTTCTTTTCATTAATAATTAAAAAAAAATTAACATATTATGTAGCAATAAATACACTTTAGTAATCACCCCTTTTTTGCTTCGTTTAATTAATTAATAACTTTTTATTTTCATTAATAAATCAGGGTTCCCATTTGACTTTCATTATTAAAACGTCAGAAAAACCTCACGAACTTTCGCAATTGACTTCCTAAATTTGATCTGTTTAAACAGTTTTACATTTCTTCTTTCTGATTTCAGAACAGAAATAACAGGCGTGCAAAAATTCAATTATTTTAATCTTAAAAACGAAGTCTGGAGAGTTGTTGAATTCGGTTTAAAAATTATAAATATTGAATTTTAAAAAAAAACCGTGCCAGTTTGCTCCTCAAAATATAGGAGTATAAAAAAAGATTTTTTTCAATAAGAAGCCTTTGTATAGGCGATTCAATAAGAAGCCTTAGTGTAGGCAAATCTATTGAACTCAGCGGTAAGTACAGTTGCCTACCCCAAAGGCGGTAAGCTTTTTTTTGTGTCGCATACTTTCACAGTTGACAGAGATTTATGCAACTTTCCTAATTCTTAAATATTTAAACAATTTTCCGCTCCTTACTGATTTCAGATCGAAAATAATAGGCATAGAGAAAAGAGGGATTTAATTTATTTTAATTTTCAAAAAGGCTGGTGAAAGTTCCTGCACCTTAAAAAATTATACGCAATTAATTCTAATTAAGTGCCAGTTTGCCCAAACATAAATTAGATTTATTCAAGAAACTTTAGGATAGGCAAACCTAACGTATTCAGCAGTAAGTATGGTTGCCTACGTTAAAGGCGGTGAACATTACTTTTTTTTATCAAAAATCATAAACTTTTACAGTTGACTGAAATTGTGCAACATTCCTGATTTTTAAATGTTTCAACAATTTTCCTTTTTTCCTTGATTTCAGAAAATAAACTATCTTTAAAATTTATAAACGTACTTAATTTTAATATCGTACCTGTTCGTTTAAAAAAATAGGAATAATAAATTACACTTAAAAATAAAGAAAAAAAGAACGAGGAGCCTTAGGTAGGCAACCCAATGAACGCAGTTGTTCGTATGGTGCCTGTATAAGACGCTAAGAACATTCTTTTTTTTATGATACGCAGTTTTATGCAGTTTTTTTTAATTAAAAATATTTCTTAAACAATTTTCCATTTCTTTAATTTCGGCCAGAAATTGTAAACTTTTAGTACAAAAGTAACTGGTTTCAGAAAAGTCATGTGCTGAAGCTTATTAAACTGCTTTCAAATTTAAAAATAATTAATTCCTTCAACAAAAAAATCAAAACCAACTTGATGACCTTCCAACTGAACACTTGTTATGTTCCTAATTGTCCTTTTGGTAGATGCAAACTATACACACTAAAAAATGTGCAATATAATTTAGGAAAAATATTTAAAAAAATCTGATTTTAGAGGCGTTTCTAAACTTTAAGTAACATTTAATTTTACTTTAGCTTTGCAAGGGCTAAATTCAAACGAAGTTAAAGACAGCTTAAGTCAAAGTTAGTATACGGGAAATATTGGGAAGTTGTCTCATGCGCTTGAATTTACATGCCGGTTGTGGTAGATAAAGTGGTAGGGCGTCCTGGCAGTCTCTTGTGACGTCACTGCATACTATGGACACTCTTATATTCAGGCTTAGTTTAGATGAAAAGCGATTTTGATTAAAACAGTGAACAGTATCAGGAATGATAAATTAATGAGTTGAGTGATAAGTCTGGGCGCTGTAGATTGGACCCTAGGGCCCGGCCCTTTTTCAAAAAATCAGACGAGTAAGGACAATTAATTAAGTGCAGATTAACGGCCATTTTCATAATCGGACTTTAAGGAAGCTTTAATTTAAAGTAACTTTAAGTATAGGAAAATAAATGTATTTTTTTAGGTTAAAGTAACTTTAAATTTAAAGTCTGATTATGAAAGCGGTCTTAAATGAAATTAAAAATAATAATTGATAAGTGGAACGACGTAGTTAAGACTTAAAAGGTTTAGACTAATTAAATCTAAGAGTTAAAGGCATTCGTTGTGTAGATAAAAAAAAGCATTCCGTTCTTTGTACCGGAACAATACAAAAAATACAAAAGCATGGGAAAAACGATTAAGAGAAGTAAACAAGTCAAATCAATCGAACCAAGAAAATAATCATATGATAGGCACGTCTTTATGGCGCTTCTTGTCCCGTCAGTGGAGCTACAAGTCAAAGGAGAAGAAAAGGAAGACTTCGATAGAATATAACGTGCTGGATTGCTAAATATTAATATTATTATTATTTTGAGTCTCTTATTAAGACTGACAAGATAAGATTGAATCTTCCAAGAAGTTTAATCGATGATCCGTTAGATATAGAATGATGTTCAAAAAATGACGCTGAGATGATGACTTAATCCATTTCGAGAAACCATATTTCCATTCGCGAATTAAATAGGTAAAGTAGGAGGTCTTGAACCTTGAATCTCTTCGATTGTGTGTCGACCTTAACCCGGAGCGTTAAGTTGAATGGATTGATGGGAGAAAGAAAAAAAACACCATCAAAGCCAAAGCAATTTTGAAACAGCTGACAAAGTTGATTTTAAATTGGTTTTCAAAAAGTATCATTCACTACTAAATTGTAGATCGACGAGTTGAAGTAATTGCGAAATGCATTATTTTTTGGCATCCACATAGGAGGTAGCCCCAAGCCTTCTGGTAATTAATTGCATTGATAAGTTATTGGGGCTCCTTGTTCCTATTTGGTTAAGGTTTTGTTTGCTTAAGTTTTTGTTCTCACGAACATTTTTGGATGATTTTAGGTCTTCGCTATTTTCAAGAGTCTGAGCTTCTGGTAATTGGCAGAGAGAAATTAGACGTCTCTCCTTTGATCGTTAGGATGTCAAAATCAGCTTCTGTCGATTGATTGTAAACGATTTAAAAACTCCTCCACAAATACAGTACAGAAGTTAGGAAGCCGCCAGAGGCTTTTTCAGAAAGACTTTTTCTTGTGAGAAAATTCAATGTTCGAGAACGAATTACAAAGGAAATATCAAAGGAAGTTCGACGAGAAATGAGAAACAAAATTATAAGCGCCTTTAGAAGGTTGACGGGAGTTTCCTGAAGTAATAATAATAATATCTAATAATAACACAAAAAAGGCACTAACGAAATAACGCACAAGAAAAAACAAAACCTGAACTGAACTCAAACCCCTAGTACGTCGGCTTGGCTTGAAAGCAGAAGGGTTCGAGTTCCGTTGACGACAAATTTTTTGTTTTCTGCCTTACAAGTACTTCGTTAGTGTCTCAAAAAGGGAATTAACTAGAATGTGAAAATTACAGAGAGAAATTTGTCCGGCGTCCCCGGCATTTAAAGTATACATAAAAATAGTAGAAGGAAGGATCGGAAGAATTCGCGGAATACAAAAAAAAACATAGACGCGACGGTATGGTGACAGCACCGGATATGAAAAAATTGAGAAAAATAGCAGGGAAGACAAAAATGGATAGAATAAGAAATGACGACATCAGGCAGCGATTAAATCAAGAAGACATAGAAATAGAAAGGAGGAAAAATAAGAATGGTTACTGACAAACTGGCGAAAAAGCAGTGGAAGTGGAAGCAAGGGCAGGAAAGAAGAAGAGGAGAGGCAGACCGAGAGAGATATGAAAACAGTGCAGGGCCCCCGCAACCATGTGTGCAAAGCGTGCAGTGCACGCGGGCGCCATCTTCAAGGGGCGGCAATTAGCGTATTGGTCACTAGACAGGTTCTGTCATTTTTTCGCAAAAGACAATTAATGGGTACCTGGTAAAAATTATTCGAAAAAACTATCCACAAGTGTTTTGATGAAGCCCTAAACCTCACGGCGAAACGTCGACTAAAATAGAACAGTTAACTGCAGCAACGAAAAGTAGAAAAATTTTTTCAAAAAAAGTTTGACGTACTTAGTAAAAAAAAATTATATAAGCTGTTACGATTTGGTTAAAAAAAACAAATTATTATTTACTTTTTAAGTTTTTAGAAATTTAAGTTCATTTTGCTTTTGTGATTTTGTTTCTCTTTTTCTAATATTATTAACAAGCGGGCTTCACCTACTTGCATTCTGGAGGGGTCTGAATAGAGGCCTCCTTAGCCAGATGAGAAGAAAGCGCTTCGTTTTTGAGGGCTCGCAGCAGTCAGGAACTTGAAAGAAGCGAAGGAAAATAATGTTTACAGAATGAAGGAAAATGTTTTCAGAATGAAGGAAAATGTCTTCAAAATGAAGGAAAATGTTTTCAAAATGAAGGAAAATGTTTGAAAAATGAAGGAAAATGTTTAACAAAAATTCCCTAATTAATTTTTCAAAAATTCTCTAATGTTTAAAATTTTCTTAATTTTTCTGTTTTTCCATTTCTTTGTTTTTTTTTAATTTCTTTAAATAATTTTGATAATTGTAATAACCTGCCAGAGGGCACCAAAATATGGAGTCGCACGCGATCGGATTTTGACCTCGCGGGGGCCCTGAAACAGTGGATAGAGGAGATAGGAAAGCGAAAGAGGAAAATACTAAATGAAATTAAATTATTATAAATAAATGGGTGGAAAAGTGAACAAGAAAACTCGGTACCCTCTTGTGCAAAAGGAATAGAAGAAGAACAATAGTTGAGGTATTTGGGGCGTGCTGATATTATTTTTTTTTATTTTATATAATGTGCAACATTTTAAAAATTATTACGGTGGCCGATTGTATCATTTGGAATTAACAGTTTAGTATTTGGAGAGTGCTTGAGACGATTCGCTTGAACTACGTAACGCCTACCTTATTATTATCACCGTAATTATTATTTTTGTTAATCAGTGGTTAGTGGTTGTTATTGAAAATGTTGAACAATCGAAAAGAAGTTACAATGTTTTTAAATAAATAAATTTTTGCGTTTTGGACGCCGCATAAGGGTGGGAGGGGGCATGAAGTAATATGAAAGAATTAAAAAAAAATCCGTGTTCAATGTACTCTCACGATATTGTGGTTAAAGTTTCTGCACTGACTTTACAAACATCCTGTACGCGCGAGGAAATACGATTAATGTAAATCAAACGCTTGAATTCCGATTGAATTAAAAAAAAAAAATTAAGAAATTTTGTGAAACACCTGCAGAAAATACTTTATGAATAACCTGCCCGGTGATAGCTTATCAATTTCCGTTAACAATCATTAAATATTTTACGCCAAGTTGCTTCGTAAATTGCAAAGAAATTTATTCGTTTTCTGTTTTCTGTTTTTTTTTTTTTTTAATTTTTATTAGGACCAGCAAATTCCAATGGAGTTAGAAAAAAAACAGATTCCAATGGGACGCAGAAACCAAATGATCGTTTCAAAGTAGAAAACAATTAGAATAAACGAAAATCAAAATCAAATCTTTGAGCAAAATTTTTTGAATAGAAAAAAAAAACAGGACGTACAGTTGCGGTCTTTGAAAACTGGTACACTTACTGACAAATACAATGTTTCGGCGGTTTAAACTTATCTTACATTTGAAGTTTCTAAACGTAAATCCTGCTATGGATTTGTCAAATTTGATACTGACATAAAAATGATTGATGAACTTGTGATTTACAACACATTACGAACTTACGATTTTTTGACATTGATGTAACTCTCAGTGTACCAGTTTTCCAGGGTCGCAATTGTACATGCAGAAGAACAAAAAAAAAATTCAAAATCAAATCCTACCTGGATTTATATAAATGAATGAAGAAAAAAACAAGTGATTAAATAACATGAAATGATAAGCGATCACGTGCATCATCATAAACTAGTCTAGTGCAAAATACGTTACTACTGACTGTAAGGTATGGGGCCGTACACCATAGGTATGTTGCTTATAGTGTGCCTATGGTGTTTCGCTTCCTGTTGTCGGGCTATCTGACCCGGTGACTTCCTCCGGAAGTGTGCTGCGTCCATTGCTCTACGCTTCTTTCTCACTAACACGTCTCATCTCCACCAAAATTTATTTACTTGTTCCTTTCCGCAAATCACTAAAACGAATGTAATTCGAGCACTGTAACGTGTAGAGTCACACTAACTTATTTATCTATCTGCTTCCATCGATTTTATCCAACGGCATTTAAACAATCCCATCCGTTATCAGCATCAGTATCAGTATCAGTATCACATCACAACAGGAATAGCTTATCGCATACAAAAGCAAAAAGCTGATTCCGGCAGATGTTTAAACTAGATACTCATTTAATAAGAATTGTTTATTTACGTTACGTAAGCGGCACTAAAATCGTTATTTTTAGAGTGTTTAGCGCTAAGTAACATAACTTATGCATTATTTAGCGAGGCAACGATTTTTTAATGCTATTAAAAGTAGTCGTCAATATTTGAGTTAAGTTTGGTTTGATTTTAAAAACTCGATGTTGCATTTGTATACGGGGTGTTTCACTTAAGGCGACTTCCTTTATACCTCTCTAGCTACCCATGTTAGAAAAAAATATTTCAAATGAAAGTTATTTGGTATCACGTGGTGAATATTTTAAAATTAGTTTGGCGTATACAGAGTGTTTCGTTTGGTCTGGGCGTTATGTCACTTCGTTATTTTCATTGGAACACCCTATATATTCTTACATTTTCGGATTTCGGATTGAATTTTAATGTGACTTTGTGTACCATATACAGGGTCTAATCCGTGCCGTTTTGGCGTTATTCAACTTTTTTTTAAAATTCAAACAGCAAACAAATGCAAATATCTTCCGATTAAATGATGTTAGAGACTTGTGTTTTTTTTTGCAGAAGTTTCGTCTTGAAACGCTTTCTCCGTTGCACCGTCAAGAAAAATTCCAAGCAACAGTTCTTACAAAAAAAAAAAATTAATAAACTTGATAAACTACGATAACTAATTTTTTTTTAATGGATTGCCATATATCTTTGACTATCAGTGGTGGCACTATCTAATTCCCTTTTTAATGCAAAAGGGTTGTCGAAATCTGTGGTTAACAGTTTTTTTTCAGTATTTAGATTTTTCTTTATGATTTTTTAAAAATACCCGAAATATTGTGACTTTTCCTAGCTGTTACGATTATAGAGCAAACAAACTGTTTGTTTATCTTTACCCTAAGATTACCAAATACTATGCGACGTTAAAAAAAAAATTAATTGGTCTTTACGAAGGTTTCTTACGTAGGAAGGGAGGGTAAGTATGGATTTTATTCTTGCCATCGATACGCAAACTAATAAACCCTAAGAAGAGACTTCTATTACTGTCAGTAGGCGCATGTGGATACAACAAGAGGCGTTTCTCAGCAGTTGGGATATTTTTAAACAAATTCGCTGTTTTATGAAACCCTAAAAAGAAAGGGCATGCGGTCAAATAAAGAGAACGAGCAGGCCAACTGACTGATCCTCATTCACCAATCCACTTATTCATTTAAAAATGTTCTAACTGCTGAAGCACGTCTTGTTGTATCCACATGCATCTACTGACAGCAATAGAAGTTTCTTCTTAGGATTCCTTAGCTTGGATATCCATGGCAAAATTCCTACCTCTCATGTCTTCTTACCTAAGAGACCCATTAAGGGCCGCTTTTTCAATCACAAGTTAACTTTAACCTTCAGTTTATTGCCATGGAAACAATTGTCTTCGTACTTGTTACTATGGAGATAAACCGAGAGTTAGGGTTAACCTGTGATTGAAAAACCGGGCCTTAAAGGCTAATTTAAACGTTTTGAATGTGACATAATGCTTAATAATCTTTCGGGAAAGATAAATAGACAGTCTGCTTGCTCTGTAACCTTAGCAACTAGCAAATGTCACAATATTTCGCGTATTTTTAATAATAGTAAAGAAAAATCTAAATACTGAAAAACTGTTACCGACAGATGATGTCGACAACTCCATTTCAATAAAACGCTCAGGCCAAACGGAACACTCTGTATACACCAAACTAATTTTAAAATATAGCCCGCGTGAAGCGAAGTAACTATCATCTGAAACATTTGTTTGTAACGTGGGTAACTAAAAAGGTATGAAGTAAGCCACTTAAAGTGGAACACCCTGTATGTACACCTGAATGAATAAAACTATGACGCGACTTTTTTGAACGAATGAGGTCAAACTTTTTTAAATCTTAGCAGAAAATCCGTGCAATTTAAAAAATAAAAGTTGATCAATTGATAGTTAAAAAAATAAAAACAAATCAAATTAATTCGAATAACTATGAGAAAAAGCCAAACTACTGATTAAATAAAAAAAAATGATTTTAGTTATATTAAAGAAACACAAATGATTACAATTACAATTGATTATAATGAAAACTTAAAGTTAAATAAGGAATTAAAAAAAAGAAAAACAAAAGATGAATTGACGTGATGAAGTTAAGACGAAATATTGTGAAGTAAATAATGAAGTAAATACTGATAATTAAAAAATGAAAAAGATTGTCAAGTAAAACCAAAACAAAAACAAATGATCAATTGATAGTTAAAAATCAGAACAAATCAAATTAAATTGATTTTAAGGAAAAGCAAAAACAAAAGCCGTTCAACTGGTTATATTAAAAAAATACATGCGGAATAAAAAATAAATTAAAAAAATAATAACAAAATAAATGAAACCGATTGAAGGAATAAAAACAAAAGCCGATCAACTGATTATATTAAAAAATACAAATGCAGAATAAAAATAAGAGAATAAAATGAAAACAAAATAAATGAAACCGATTGAAAGAAAAAAAAAAAACAAAAGCCGATCAACTGATTATTATATTAAAAAATACAAACGCGGAATAAAAATAACCAAAATAAATGAAATCCATTAAAAGAAGAAAAAGGAATAGAAGTCGATCAATTGATTATATTAAAAACTGATGTAAAGTAAAATAATGAATTGAGAAAAAAGACACAACAAAAGACGATCGGTAATGAAGTTACAACGAAACTGTGAACTAAAAGACGATCGATTGATAATTGAAAAATGAAAACAAAAAAAATGGCAAATAAAACCAAACCAAAGAAACAAAAGATGATCAAGTGATAGTTGAAAAATAAAAAAAAAATTAAATTAAATCGAATTTAAAGAAAAAAAAAACAAAAACCGATCAACTGGTTACCTATATTAAAAATTACAAATGCGGAATAAAAAATAAATTATATTAAAAAAAAATTGATTTTAATTATATTAAAAAAAAATTGATTTTAATTATATTAAAAAAACACAAATAAAGTTAAATAAGGAATTAAAAAGAAAAAAAAAGATGTGTCAAATAAAACCAAAACAAAAACAAAAGATGATCAATTGATAGTTAAAAATTAGAACAAATCAAATTAAATTGATTTTAAGGAAAAAAAAGCCGTTCAACTGGTTATACTAAAAAAATATAAATGCAGAATAAAAAATAAATTAAAAAAATAAAAACAAAATAAATGAAACCGATTGAAAGAAAAAAAAACCAAAAGCCGATCAACTGATTATATTAAAAAATGCCCATGCGGAATAAAAATAAGTGAATAAAATAAAAACAAAATAAATGAAATCGATTAAAAGAAAAAACAAAAAAACAGGGGTCAATTGATTATACTAAAAACTGAAGTAAAGTAAAATACTGAATTGAGAAGAAAACACAACAAAAGACGATAGGTGATGAAGTTACGACGAAACTGTGAACTAAAAGACGATCGATTGATAATTAAAAAATGAAAACAAAAAAAATGGCAAATGAAACCAAACCAAAGAAACAAAAGAATATCAAGTGATAGTTGAAAAATAAAAACAACTCAAATTAAATCGAATTTAAGGGGAAAAAAAAAACAAAAACCGATCAACCGGTTACCTATATTAAAAATTACAAATGCGGAAGAAGAAATAAATTATATTTAAAAAAAATTGATTTTAATTATATTAAAAAAACACAAATGATTACGATTACAATTGATTATATTGAAAACTGAATTAAAGTTAAATAAGGAATTAAAAAGAAAAAAAAGATGTGTCAAATAAAACCAAAACAAAAACAAAAGATGATCAATTCATAGTTACAAATTAGAACAAATCATGATTTTAAGGAAAAAAAAACAAAAGCCGTTCAACTGGTTATATTAAAAAAATACATGCGAAATAAAAAATAAATTAAAAAATAAAAACAAAATAAATGAAACCGATTGAAAGAAAAAAAAAACAAAAGCCGATCAACTGATTATATTAAAAAATGCCCATGCGGAATAAAAATAAGTGAATAAAATAAAAACAATGATCAAGTGATAGTTGAAAAATAATATCAAATCAAATTAAATCGAATTTAAGGGAAAAAAAAAAACAAAAACCGATCAACCGGTTACCTATATTAAAAATTACAAATGCGGAAGAAGAAATAAATTATATTTAAAAAAAATTGATTTTAATTATATTAAAAAAACACAAATGATTACGATTACAATTGATTATATTGAAAACTGAATTAAAGTTAAATAAGGAATTAAAAAGAAAAAAAAGATGTGTCAAATAAAACCAAAACAAAAACAAAAGATGATCAATTCATAGTTACAAATTAGAACAAATCATGATTTTAAGGAAAAAAAAAACAAAAGCCGTTCAACTGGTTATATTAAAAAAATACATGCGAAATAAAAAATAAATTAAAAAATAAAAACAAAATAAATGAAACCGATTGAAAGAAAAAAAAACAAAAGCCGATCAACTGATTATATTAAAAAATGCCCATGCGGAATAAAAATAAGTGAATAAAATAAAAACAAAATAAATGAAATCGATTAAAAGAAGAAACAAAAAAACAGGGGTTGATCAATTGATTATATTATTATTTATTATTATTATTAAGTAAAGTAAAATACTGAATTGAGAAAAAGACACAACAAAAGACGATCGGTGGTGAAGTTACGACGAAACTGTGAACTAAAAGACGATCGATTGATAATTGAAAAATGAAAACAAAAAAAAATGGCAAATAAAACCAAACCAAGGAAACAAAAGATGATCAACTGATAAATAAATTAAAAAAGAAAAACAAAACAAATGAAATCGATTAAAAGAAAAAAACAGGGTCTCGATTAATTGATTATATTAAAAACTTTTATAACATGGGTAACTAGAAAGGTGTGATGGAAGCCACTTAAAGTGAAACACCCTGTATGTACGCCTGAATGAATGAAACTACGACGCGACTTTTTTGGATGAGGTCAAACATTTTCAAATCTCAGAGCAGAAAAATACGTGCAATTTACTTAAAAATGTCAATGACAACGACTATGCAAATAAAGACGACACGTGTTCGTGCTACTTCGAAATTGAATTATTCGAAAAGAATTCCGTCACATCTCTGAGATTTAATGCTCACTTGCACATTACAACATTACATCATGTACATACACAAAGTTTAAATTACACTTCGCGGTATTTAAAAACAAAAAAAAAAGGAACTTTCACGTGCGCGTGCCCGTATACGTACGGTCCTGGCCCGCGAAGGACCGACCCCAGGGCCTTCTCAAGCTCGCTTTAAGTTGTGGCC
The DNA here is from genome assembly GCA_036172665.1 of Prosopocoilus inquinatus. Taxonomy (NCBI): domain Eukaryota; kingdom Metazoa; phylum Arthropoda; class Insecta; order Coleoptera; family Lucanidae; genus Prosopocoilus; species Prosopocoilus inquinatus. The sequence goes on along the minus strand of CM069871.1, from coordinate 4,669,017 downwards.
CGTTCAAACGACCGTGAGTTAATAAATACGTTTTACGCGAGACTTCCTTTCCTTCCACGTTAAGACAAACAATGAATGGGTTTGCATAGGAAACTGTTACTTGAAACAGTGTGGGAGACTTGGGGGGCTAATAACGAGCGACTGCTTGGATCGATACGTTTGTATACCCCAAAAAATCTTAAAGCTTACCTACACACACAGGTAGGTCAGCCAGGCAAATCGATGATGACTGATGACGATGACTGATGTTGGCTTCTTTAATAAAATTAAAACCGAGTTGTTGCGTCGTTGCAAATAACAACACTTATTAATTATGGTTTTTGCGAATGCGAGAAACTGGTTTCATGCAATTTGTTAATAACAAAAACATGATTCAGCTGAACGTGTCAATTTAATTATCACTGATGCGACGCGATGATGTGGGGAATGGGAACTTCCAGATCAAGAAAAAAAAAATCACTTTGAGTCTGTTTGTTCAAGCGTAAAAGAAATTAGCGCCACTAAACAGATTTGTCCTAGATTTTATGGTAATGTATAGTGTCTTTTATTTCATTTTCTAAATACAGTTAAATCTTGGTTTCTGTAAGTTTAAGAATGCAAACAAATCGTAAGCGTAAGGTGCGAAGTTCGCTCAAAATAAAACGCGAACCTTTTGATTTCATCGAGGTGAACAAGTAAACATTTTTTTTTAGCTTGAATCGATAGCGAAATTCACAATCTAGTTACGCACGAATTTTGTTTTAAATAAGCTGATAATCCTTTTAAATCGTAAAGATCTAGTTGTCAAACTCATTAAAAAAAAAAAAAAAAAACAATTTAGTACAGGGTGATTCAAAGTAAGTGTAACTATATGTGCTACTTCTATGTTACGTTACATACCACGCAGTCTGTAGGCAACCAACTACATAAACATAACGCGTTGATAAGTTTTTTTTTTATACATAAAAATATACCTACATACTTGTTATGCATACAAATAAAAAAAGCATGGTATGAAAAACTGAGCTCATGATGATCTCCTTGAAGTATTTCACGATTACGTTTTTGCTGGAGTACAAAAGAAATCAGAACGATGCGAATTATTGCACGGCGTATGTGAATCATTTATCAATCATCACGCGACTAAAGTGCTTAAAAAAAGTCGCATCGACTATCTGTCATAAAAACCATAAGTTACATTGCATAACATTCCATAATTGTTGTTATCTGTTATTATTGAGGCGTTGATTAATAAAACAATCAAAAAATGAAATCGACTAATCAGGACCACATTAAAGGCAATAGAGTAATTTATAGATACTGAGGAAAAAAAATTAAACATTTTTTCCCCAGAATTCATCAATCTGACGGAACTTCCAAACTGCATATTCGAAACGTGATGATGAAGTGCCATTGGGGGGCTTTCTTATTCGCATAAGAGTGATCCTAAGAAGCTCGCATTCTCAAAAAAATACTTCAACTATTATACAGGGTTATTAAAAATATGTGCAGTACTCGAAAAAACAAAGCAAAAAAATTGTAAACATATGTCATGTGTATATCACGACTATGGTTTTGCAAAAAGAAAAAAAAATGAAAAATGCGAATCATTGACCGATGTACGTGAGTCATTCATCAAACATGCGACTAAAGCGCATAATAAGAAAGAAGATCATATCGAATATCTGTTATAAAGAAAAACGTAAGTTACATGTTACATCACCTAACATTCCTGTGTCAACAAAGTTTCTAAAACCTAAACAGTTAGTTAGCTCTATTTTAAAAACATGTTACGCCGTCGCAGTTCCAACATTCATCACTGTTTTTCAAACGATTGCCTCTGATAAACTAATTTTTTACGATTTCTTACTTGCGTCACCTTAGTAATTACGTCCCTGACGGGTCGGATACTTATTATGAATCACCCTGTATACAGACAATTTTTAATTTTATTTTTTTGAAAAAAAAAGTTCTATCGATTTAAATGCGGTTTACTTTCTATACGCTCTCTCAAACCTTTCGGATTCAGTGTAGATTGCTTCCCCTATTCAGATCAGGGGCCCTTCGGGGGTCAATAAACACCGGAAAAGGGGCAATAAACCTATAAGAGGCGGCTGGGGGTCGATGAACCTCTAGGCGGTCGACAAACTATTGCTGGTACGTAATTTAAAATAAAATAAACTTATCTTGAGTAAAAGACGAAGAAGATAACAATAAAAGACGATCGATTGATAATTAAACAAATTTAGAAAAAAAAAACTGTCAAAAAAACCAAACAAAAAACAAAAGATCATCAATTGATAGTTAAAATAAAAATAAAAACAAATCAAATTAAATCGAATATAAGGGGGAAAAACAAAATTCTATCAACTGATTATATTAAAAAATACATAATTAGAATAAAAAATAAATTAAAAAAATTAAAACAAAACAAATGAAATCGATTAAATAAAAAAAAAAAAAAAAAACAAAGGTCGATCAGTTGGTTATATTAAAAACTGAATTAAAGTAAATAAGGAATTAGAAAAGAAAAGAAAAACAAAAGATGATCGGTGATGAAGTTAAGACGAAATTGTGCAGTAAATTGCTTTTATTAAAAAAAAAAAAAACAAAAGATGATCAATTGATAGATAAAAAAATAAGAACAAACCAAATTAAATCGAATTTAAGGGAGAACAAAACAAAAGCCGTTCAACTGGTTAGATTAAAAAAATACAAATGCGGAATAAAAAATAAATTAAAAAAATAAAAACAAAATAAATGAAACCGATTGAAAGAAAAAAAAACATAGGCCGATCAATTGATTATAGTATTAAAAACTAAAGTTAAATTCAAAAAAAAATAACAAAAGACGATCAGCGATAAAGTTAAGATGAAACTGTGAACTAAAAGACGATCAATTGATAATTAAAAAATGAAAAGAAAAACATATCAAATAAAACCAAACAAAAAAAATGATCAACTGATAGTTAAAAAATTAAAAAAAAAAATCGAACTAAATCGAATATAAGAAAAGGAAACAAAAGCCAATCAACTGATTAATTAAAAATTACAAATGCGTAATAAAAAATAAAAACAAAATAAATGAAATCGATTAAAAGAAGAACAAAAAAAGAAAGGTCGATCAATTGATTGTACATTAAAAACTGAAAAAAAAAGAATTAAATAAGGAATTGAGGAGAAAAACAACAAAAGACGATCGGTGAAGAAGTTAAGACGAAAATAAAAATGCTTCAAAACTAATTTAAGTCAAATTGAATAAGGAGGATTCTTTTAACTGAAATTTTGAACAAAAGAAAGAAAAAAACAAGAGATTTTGACTGTTAATTCAAATAAACAAGAGAATTTGACTGTTAATTCAAATAAACAAGAGAATTTAACTGTTAAGTCAAATATAAAATAAAATACAATAATCTTAATTAAATTTGAAAGGGGGTCGCATGGAGTGTCTATCATAAACGTACATAAAACGTTAGTTACATCACATAATATTAGTTTTTTGTTGACAGGATGATACAGTTTCTAAAACATAAACAGTTAATTAACCCGTTGCTAAAAAATACATTACGACGTCGCCAATAGTCAGCGCTGTTTCTCAAACGGTTTCCTCTTGAGATTTAAAAGAGATTGGATTTTCGAAATGCCTCTGAAAAATCTTTTTTTTCGCAATTTCGTACATGGATGCCGCGTGACTTCAGGAAAGACGCCCCTAACGGATCACTCACTTATTATGAATCACCCTGTATACAGATAATTAAAAAAATACTTTCAACGCATTTTTAATTTAATTTTTTTAGAAAAATGTGCTTTCAATTTGAAGGCGATTGACTTCTTATACACAGTCTTTCAAACCTTTGGCATTCAGTATAAATTATTGCTTCCTCTATTTATTCGCGTTATTAAAATGTAAATTAAAAGTTTTGATTGTTTTGATTACTTCTTTGATCGGTCTTCGAGTAATAATTAATATTACTGACTTTAATATTATTTTAAATTAACATTAAATTTCAGATTTTTATGTCGTATTGAGCTTATGATCAGATAAGAAGAAATGGTATTCAAATGAACCAAATTTTATTTGAGCTTCCACTTTTTCTTCTGCAATGAAAATCGATTCATTTGAATTACCTTCTTCTTCCTATTAAATGTTTTTAGAGAAACTAAAGTTGGTTCATTTGAATTGGAATGAAAATGAAAACTGTTTTATTCAAATGAACCAATTCTCATTTCAGTTACCACTTCTTCTTCCGAAATGAAAATTGGTTCATTTGAATTGCCATTTTTTTTTCTTTTTCTTCTTCTCCTTACTCGTCTTTTTCTTAAATGTGTATAGAGTAATTCAAATCAGTTACCACTTCTTTTGAAATGAAAATTGGTTCATTTGAATTACCAATTCCTCTTATTATTATTAAATGTTTTCATTAAAGAAACCAAAATCGGTTCATTTGAATTTGAATATAAATGAAAATTGATTTATTCGTCGACACTTAAACGAAAAATATGAAGAAGAAGAAGGAACGGTAATACAACTTCGACTTCATTTTAATTGCCGTTTGTTGTTCTTCTTAAACGTTCATAGAGTAATTCAAATGAACTAATAGAGTATTATTGTTATAAAAAATGTGACGATGAAGGAAAAATGAAAACAAAATCAAAAGCCCCGATCAGTCTTAGATTCCCAGTCCGCATCTGTCCAGAACATTTTGATTTTGTTTACACGTAACAAACTAAGTTTGCTCCACATTTTAAAAGGCGGTTAAAATAAGTAAGCAATCAGCAACGGAAATGTATAACAATACAAAACAATTTCTTAAAAAAAAAAAAAGTTAATATACTCACTCAAAAACCGTCCGAACGGTAGAATAAGTATTTAAAGAATTTTCTTTTAAACGAGCAGTTACGCAGTGGCTCATGAACTGAAATAGATTCCAGACGTCCGTCTTAACCGCGTCTTATGGTCGCTATGTTACTGCTAATCAATAAATACGTAAGTATGCGTTTAATATTCAATATTGTTTATTGGGTTTAGGAAAAAAAAAACCAATAGTACTTTCTATGGACAAACGATTTCTCTTTCACCGCCGCGCCGCCGTAAAACCTAAAACTCTTTTCGCTTACTTTTAAATTATTTAATTGCCTGGTTCACACGTTGTTTCGTTTTACTAAACTTAAATTAGATTTAATTAGAACATGCAATCGAATTTAATGAAGACGAAAAAGTTTACCTGTCTCCCGTTCCCTTAATCCGTGTAGTCCTTTCGGTGGAGGTATAGGAGCTTCCGGTTCTAAATAACGCCAAACATGAGCAAATTGTCCTTAAATTCTCTATTTATACTAACTGGGAATATCGATTTTTGAAAGAAACAACAAGACAACATGCAACAACAGTTATCTACATACTTAATGAATTACCTAAGTACTCGAACTATTCTTATTGGTGGACTAAAAGCGGTGCAGATAAGAAACAAAAGGTGTCGTCTACGAGTTCAAACTCTACTGTCTTAGAGATACAACACCTTTGAATGTAACTGTGGGTCTGTTGTGTGTGGGCATAGGGGGCCACCAGGATCTATACCTTACTGGTTCGACCTTCGAAACTGGTGGTTGGTAGCGACCAACGGGGCGATGTAGTTTTGGGTCGTAATCCTTTTTTCCGGTGGCGTCCTCCCTGTGCGTCTGGGGTTTCAAAATGGAGGAGAGTTTCACTTTTGGACGGGGAGGAGAAGCTGACCTAGGCCTTGCGCGGACCTTACGTACAAGGGAGGTGTCTCTCGAAGAAACGGAATGCTCGGGGGAGGATAGGGAACGCGTGTTGTCTTCCAGTTTGGGATACCGATGGGCCGTCCAGGACGCCGCCAAATACGGGCTGATATCTTTTAATTCGGTCAAATTCGGCGAAGAGGTGAACATGTGCCCCAAGAGCGACATGGTCCTCTCGGACGATTCGAACCTCTGCCGCATCCTCTCAACTTCCCCAACGGGGATGCCCAGAATCTCCGCGAGCTCCTCCGTGCTCCGCGATGGTTCTTTCAGCGCGGATTTTCTGGGGTATAAACTCGCGATTTTGCTGATGATGTTAATGTGGGGCATGAGGCGGTCCTCTGCTCTTAGATAAACGGGGGAGACGACTCCGCCCCGTCTTGTACGACTGCGACCTCTTCCAGCGATCGCTGGATACTCATACCGCCGCCTTAGATAATCCACATCGCCGTTCCGCTGCCCCGGAATCGTAATTTGGGATTTCCTATTCAACTGGGGGTCACTACTGCATCTCCGGGGGAATAAAATTGATGGGGATGATGGTTCGAACTTATTTTTTAGTTTTGATACATCCCCTGCCCTTGAAACCGCGTAAGTATCATCTGGGTATGGTGATAAGCTGCGACTTCTGTAGATGCTATCCGTGCTGTTCGAAACTGACGACGATCTCAAAGGGCTTATGTTGGAAGAGCGCAGTTGGGGGCGCAGCGGCTTGCACTTGACCTCGTAGGGCGAAATGGTCATCTTCGCCAGGACCTTTTCCCCAAACAGCTCCTTCAAATTCTGATACGACTGGGATTGGACCATTTTCTTCGCAAAGCGATCGCGTTCTTTCCCAGACGCCCCTTCTTGCTCTTCTTCGCCCCCGTCATCCGCTGGCTTATACACGGTAGGTGTATACTCAGTTTTCTCCAAGGCTTGCTCGAAATACTCGACTTTCTTTTTAATATCCTTCTTCCCACCTGCGTCGATCACTGTTTTAATCGAACCATCCGTACTGCCGCTTTCCGTTTCGCTCGTAGACGAAGTCTTCGCGTTATTATTGTTATTGACGACGTTCGTGGTTACCAGCGCCTTTTTGGGGCGCGCCCATTCCGAAAGCGTCTCCTTGATGCTTTCCTTATGCGCGGTGCTGTCGTTTTTTGCTAGGACTAAGACGAAATCGTTATCTTTGTGTTTCTTATCTCGCTCGTGGACGTCGTCCTCGGACATTTCCAGGGAGTAACACGTTCTGGGGGACGGCATCTCCGAGACGGCCTTCAAATTGGCGTCGGCCGCAGCGATCGCACCTCGTGTTTCTTTGCCAAGCACTAAAGAAACGGAGGTCTTGTACTTTTGTCGCTGACGTTCGAGAACTTCCAGGCTCAGACTCTGAGACAATCGCTTCTTATCCGATTCGGTCAGAGACGACGAGGGGGTCGAGGGTTCATCTTGTTGTAGTTTCGAGGACTTGAACTTGAAGGATTCCCCCAATGAATCGGAGTTTCGGCGAACCGTCAAAGTCGAGTGCAACAGGTCTTTTCTGCCGTCGGGTACCTCAACCGAGTAATCATTGGGCCTTTTTGGTAGTATGGTTTGCCTCTTAGATCCGTTTTGGTAAATATCGGCCAGCTGATTTTTCAGTATGTTGACCTGCTCCATTGATAGACTGCTCCAAATTCTACTGCCGATACCATGAGTCAAAAGTCTTTCCGAATCGATCAACTTCTGCCTGACGGTCTTAACCCGACCTTCTGATTGCGAGCGCTTTTCCGTCAGGCTTTGTGCCAGGTTCACAACTGAATTTCCCCGCCACAACGGTTTATATACGTCACGCTTGTATTCCAGTTCGCACTTCCTCATTGCACCTACACCAGCGACCAGGCCTTTCTTCCTCTCGAACTCTTCTTTGATGTTCTCAACGGATTTGTCCCTCACGCGCAAGCCCCTGTCAAAATCTTTGTTCCACTTGTACGTTTCCACATATTTCGGCAGGAATAAAAAATCCTTTTCCCTTTGTTTATTCTTTAATTCGCTGTAGAGCGAGTTCAGTTCCTTTTCGGCCTTCTCGCGCGTCCTAACCTCTTTCCAACGGTCGTAATCAATGATTTCCTCCTCGTACTTCCGCCTGGGTCTTAAATCAGCCGAGGAAGTCGTACGCTCCAGCTCGCCCACCCTTTCCAAAGTAGTATAAAACTTATTTAAGTCCTTGAACCTATCGGATTTCCTAGTTGAATGTATGACTTCCTTCACGTAAGTCTGATATTCGCGTTTATCACAAGAATCTATCGAGCTGGTGCTCTGTGCTGAAGGTGGGGTAAAAACCAGAGTATCGTAGTGCTTCTCGTCGGCTTCGCTCGCGCTTCTAGACCTGACGATTTTCCTCCTGGAAAATTCGATGGTGTCTCCGTGTTTCGAACGAATTTTCCGATACGACGGAGATCTCCCCACTTTATCCGCGACGGGCATTGAGACATAGGACTGTTCGATTATCGGGGACACCGGCCTGGTAGTCTCTGTGAAATACAACCGCTCGGGTGTGCTAGATCCATCTCTTTGTTGCTTCTCGGGAAGCCTCGGCGATGCCGATCGACTCCTCAGGACATCCGGAGGACGGGCAAACAAAACCTTATCCACGCCACCAACTCGTTTGGGCTTCACCTTTTCCTCCTGCACAGGTGAAATAATTGGTCTGACCACTTCCGGAGATCGCCTTCGCACCAGCTCTCCTCTTTCCCGCTCCTTCGGCAGCGAAATACTTTTTCGTTTGATGGTGGGCGATACTGGTCTGCTGGTTTCCGTGAAGATCAGCTTCGGCGGAGGGCTGGATTTTATAATCGTGGTCCTGTTTAAATTCGTGTATTCCCGCCGTTTCAAAACTGGGGGCGAAACCGGCCGGCTGGTTTCGCTGAAAACCAATTTGGGGGGCAAACTTATGCTGCGCTCTCGTTCCGAGGACGCGAGCTTCTTCTTTTGCCCGTCGCGAATTTTATCGTCCTCCCAACTTACGTATTTGGGGCTGGCCGATCTTGATCTGACGACCAGCGCAGCGGCGGCGGCGTCTAGGCTCTTGAATTTGGAGTCCGTCACTGGCTTGGTGTGTTTCAGGTAAATCTTCAGGGCGCCTATGGAAGGTTCGGATACGGAAGTCCTGCGTCTTTCCAATGCCAAGGTTTTTTCTGTGATCATTGAGTGGCGAGTGGATCTTCCCGTTGCGGAAGGGGCGGGTGAGATGTCCCGCAAAAATAAATTCTGGAAGAAGCTGTTTGTTTGGACCGCTTCCTTTTGCTTTTGGATGTCGCTCAAGCGCACCGGTGGATCAGGATTCCGCTTCTTGTCTTCCATCTGCTGGAGCCTCTTGACTATTTCAGTTCCCGCAGCCCGACCTGCGCACTTCTTTATTTTGCCCCCTCCTCCATCTTTCGCATTCAATTTAGACAATTTCTTTTCCTTCTTGGCGATTTCATCGTTTAATTGGTCTTTCTTGTGTTTCTTGAGCTTGCCCGTGTTTTCTTTGTTGGGCGTCGAGCGAAGCACCTTTGAATTTTTCGTGTCCTTCTTCACGGACTTGTTTGATTTGATCGAATCCAGCGAGGTGTTCGATCTTGACGTTTTAGATTTTTCTGATAGGGTAGAGGGAGCGGGTGATAATGAGTCGGTCCTTTGCCTCGAAGAACGCGCAAGAATTGGAGTGGAAGGTATGGATGAGGGCCTAGAACTAGAAGTCTTTAAAATTTCTCTACCTTTCTCGGGCATGCCAGCTTTGATTGGAAGCGTTTGTTGCTGCGATTTGGCATGAGGAGATTTCAGGCCGTTTCTCACTGAAGAAAGCAATGGTTTTGTTGTCTGCTTGTACGTACTCCCAGGGGGTGATGTGATCAAAACTGCTTTCTTCACTTCCGTGGGCGAGACTAAATCCGGCGATTTAATCAGCCGTTCGCTGCTGGATTTGGGGAGGACCAAATCTATCTTTCTCTTTTCGCTTCCGAACGTCCGATCTAACGAAACCGTGCGTTCTTTTGAGGTCGAGGCTTCGCTCTTTGGTTTAGTTTTGCCTTGCCCCAAGGAGCAAGACCTGCAAGACATTTTTCGCACGGAACTAGTAGAACTGGATCGAGTTAAGCAACACCTTTCGGACTCGCTCAGGATATTAGTTTTGCTGTAAATTTTGCTCGCTGACGTTTTCGGATCTTTACAGGTCGAAAGGCTCGACGTTATTTTCGATTTCAAATCCGGCGACGCCGTTACGGTTTTCGTCACCCTCAAACGAGGCTCGCCTTTCTTTTTAGTAACGGGGGATAACTTGCAAGTAATTTTGTCCCGTAGGTATTTCACGTTGGTCTTGTTGACGTCCGGCTTGGAAAAACAAGTTTCATGTCGCTTCTCCAGCGGGGACTTATCCGTGCGCACCTTCATCGTCGAAATCAACCTCAAAGTCGAATTGTTCCTCGACGATTTTCTTCGTGGGGGCAAGGGAGGTGAGGGGGGTGGTCTGAGGAGGAGACCCATAGAGGAAGGGGCGGTTCTTTTGTAAGCGGCGAAGACGTTCGGGGGATGGGGAGGGATGTGAATGGGGTAAGCAAGTAACTCATTGCGTGCTTTATTGCTTTTATGGACACGAATCCGAGTTAGCGTCGGCGAAATCGGTATGTATTCGATATCGGCATCGTCTGCGAAACGAAAACTTGATAAGTGAAATCAAAGAGGTCGCTTTTAGAGGTTTTAGAGATGTGCCCTGAGAAGAAACGTGGATGGAAATCGTAAATCGGTGTCTTGGTGTTTTCGAGGAAGAATAGTTCAATTACTTGCGTTGTTAAGTTAATCAAGAAGCACTAAACAATACAATACACCACAAACCTTTTTTTTGATAGTAAGTAGGTACCTAGATCCTCCCCCGGGTTAGGCAGCGTTATTCTTACCACAAACCTACATGCTATATTAAATTATTTCCCAAATCCATTAGTTCACAGAGCTGGATTATTTTTGTCTGTTGTGCGAATTAGAGCCCGCTACCGAAAGCACTCGAAGAAATTATTTTGATGTGTGAGGATGACTCACCTTTAGGACGTTCTGGCGCGGGCTTCCTCAAACCATGCAGGGGCACATCACCTCCTTTCTGGATGTGCCGGTAGGCCTCTCTTTGTTCGGAAGGGCTTAGTTGATTAGCCGTGTCGTCTCTACGTCGGAAGACCAAGGTCGAATCGCTTTCATATCCAGATTCTTTCAAAGCCCTAAAAGCAAGGGTTGATTCAACTAATCCCCCCAGGTAACAAGCACGAATACTCACTGACTCATATATCCTTTGTGCGGAACTTGTTTCTGTTGGTCCAGATGCTGCTAAAACAGAAGTAAGAAAATTACGCTCGAGGAAAAAAGTGGTGGTGACGTGGTTAGTGGTGAGGTAAACATGCAGAGACACCATCGAGTTAGAAATGGGTGCAACAACATGCCACTGCAAGCTCTCAATCCAGTCTCTCCCTCGTTAACTAGAAGAAGATGTACCTACATACGATATGAAGTGCTTTTCTTAACCAGCAAAAAAAAAAAATCAGTATCAGAATTCTTTTGTTGCTGGTTTTATGTGCCTTGGTGTTTCTTAATTGATTAGTGATGGTGTTGTGTGTGCACGTGAAACAAAATGGTTCGTGGTTCTTAAAGTGTTGCGCAACCACTTTCAACCGGCGGTCAAAAAAAGAAAAAGAAAAGAAAAGAAAACGAATGCGAATGCGAATGGTGTTAGTGCTAAAATGGAATGAACGTCATGCTTCTTACGCTTCTAGTGATGGCCCTAGAGAGCATGTAGTTGTAGCTGGGGAGGGCCGAATGATCATCCAACCACTGCACCACACCGAATAAAGCACTGTGTTAGTCACACCACCCACACCAATAGAAATATATATACGTGTATGTAAATTTATTATGTAAATATTACTAGCGCGAGATTCGAAAATAGATCGATTTTATATCATCGAGATCTGATTTTTTCATGGAACTGCCGCTGAGGTATTTAATGAGACTTTCATCGACGCTCGATTAAATTATTGTTAACGTAATGAAGTCATACGCACACGTTATATCGTGCGAGGTATAGTTTTTATTCAAAATTTAAAAAAAAAACGGAGTTAAAAGCGTTTAGATCGGGGGTGAGATATGCGAAAAGTATTTCAAATTTACGTAACTAATGCCTGATTTCTTCACCTCTTGATAAATTTATCTGCTAGGTAATAACTATTATCGATACAATAGTTTCCAAGGATAATAATTGGCAGATAAATTTATCAGGAGGTGAAGAAATTGGGCATTAATGGTACTGAAATAGTCACTGATTGATTCAGAAAAGGATCAAAACTCGGCTAGTAGAAGAATATTAAAACGAAGAAGTAGATTTAGTTTGAAAGACGAAAGTCTGAATCTGTTTGCATTTTGCTAATCGAAGATGAGAGAAAGAGAGGAAGAGAATATAATTAGAAAAATAGAGGGTTTAAAGGCAACAATAAGAGAGAATGAAAGAAGACGAAAATGTTAAAGATGTCCGCATTCCAATAGTCGCAGATTTAAAGAATGATGACGCTGGAGAGTTGGCCGTGACTTTGAGAAGACGAATAATGCTCGTAAAGAATACAATTCGAAAAATAGAAGAAGTTTTAAGCGAATAAATCCATCCCCTTCTGACGACATTGGATAAAGTTTTCCTTCCAACAGTTACAAAAGATTAAATTGAAGAAGGAGGAGAAGGGGAGGAGGTTTTGAATCAATTGGAAGAAGAAGAGGTTCTAAAAAGTTCACGGTCAAAGCCTGGTTTCATTTCAATTACAATCAAGGAGTTAGGCCCAATTTCATAATCGAACTGGAGATTTTAAATAAAAGTCACATTCTGATGTATAAATAACTGCGTTCTCGCAACATTTGGACATATGACTGTGACTTTTATTTTAAAGTTCGACTGTGAAAACGGAAACACGTTGCGCGCAAACAAATTGTACCACAGAGAAGAACGAAATGAAAGTTTTTGAGAAGAAAAGTGAAAAGAGGGCATCTTTGCATATAAAGGACGATGGGGTTTGGTTTGCAGCATTTTGTTTTTATGAAGCAAAGAAACGGTTTATATTAGTTTCCTTTTCGCCAAAATTGTTCCAGTTGATTGTTCCCGCATTGCAAAAGGTGGAATATTTCCCAAAAGCTTTCCAAAAGAGCACAGGAAGAGCATTAAAACGCACGAAAAAATAATTTTTGGCAGAAAATATAAGTGGGTTGTGTAAAATATTAAATGTCCTAAGTTCTTTACACTGTAATGTTCGATTTTACAAATTCAATGTTAAATGACTCAAAGGAAAATTTGCTTTGCAATGTAAACATAACTATATTTTTAGATTTTTTTTTTCCTTGTTAAAATGACATGTCATATCCACTCACTAAATAGTGGCCACAATGACCAATAAATATATTATTATTATTATTAAAAAAAAAAAAAACAGTCCACCTCGTATGTTCATGGGCAAAGGACGTTTAAATCGAAAATTTAAATTAGTTAACGCTTATTGATTGTCTGAAGTTTGGATTTCTTCACTGGCTTTTCCCAAGATTTAATTAAGCCAAATATTTTAAATTAACAGCAATTTAAAACAACGTACAAAATCATTCGAGCGAATTTAGTTTTAATACTCATTGAAATTGCTGGAAGTTGTAATGTATACCGGGCGATACATAGAAAACTGTAATACCTACAGCTTCAGGGGAGAAAAATTGTGTGCAAAGTGGCGAAGAGCAATTCCATAACAGATTGGACCACAAGACGATGCCATCAATAGGTTTAACAAAAAAAAATATTATAATAACCAAATTCTGAGGAAAATGGACGGACTTAAGTTCGTTTGACATTGGCTACTCAGTTTTTTTCTGGACACTCGGTATAATTCGTGCCTTCATTTGTGTCTTTTTTTTGTATTGAAACTTTCGTAATACACAGGCAGTTTTTTTTTTTAATCGCAACATAAAATAATGTACAGGGAGACGAACAAAGGAAAATTAATCGTAAGCAACCCAGACAAGTTCGAGTTTAAAGTAATTAAAAAAAATAAATAAATAATAATAAATAAACATTTCCTACCCCGTCGAATATATCCATGACTTCGTCCCACCACTAAAAGAAAAAATTGTTATACAATACAATCACAACAAGCGCGCTAGTGTAAAACAAATTAAAAATCGCCGCCGGGTGTATCAAAAAAAAAAAAAAAAACTAATTAGGCTTGTTGGAAAAAACGAAAAGCGAAAGTGATTAGGTAATTTGGGAGCGAGGAAAAAGGTATTCAAGGTCGTTTTTGTAATTGCGAAAAAGCAACTAAATGCAAATTTGCTGCTGCACATTTACGTGTCACGTGGTTTACAAAAAAAGAAAAGATAAATAAATAAAATGGGCTTACTTCTTTGGCTTCCTTTTCCGAAATGGATGAGTGTCCTGGAACGTAATTCTCTATCCTACCCGGTTGGTTCTTGTAAATACCTTGTCCGTGCTTGACAACGTCTGAGGGGGTCCCATAACTAAAGCAAAATAAAATTTAGGTCGCCTCACTTTATTTGCACATGATTTAGTTGTTCAACTTGGGCAACCACATTTAAAACAAGAGCCTTTTGACTTCCTCTGGGAAAATATAGAACACATTCTACTTTTTCAGAAAATCTTTGATTCAACATAATTTATTCTTGGTGTGAAGCAAGCATGATTGAATTGAAAATTGTTTAAGAAAAAAAAAATAAAATGCCGTCCTCACCTATGAGCTGAACTCCTCGGCATCGTATAGGAAGTGACGTAATGATCGCTGCTCGGTTGTTGGTTACGCCGTCGGTCCAGCGTGGCAAATTTATTGTCATAAACTGTGACATCGCTGTCATATGCACCGGGTTCCGGTTCCGATAGATATCCGGACATGTAAGGATATCGACCTTTAAAGCAAGCACAAATGGAAGCTAAAGGGAAACTGATCCAGGTCAGGTTCACAAATAAATTAAAAAAAAAAAAAAAAAGGAGAAGCGATGCAATGCGTTCTAATAATGCACACACACACACACACACACGCATACAAAAAATAACAATAAACGCTAATAAGCAGTTATGTAAAAGTACGTATTATTTTTTTAATTGATTGTTAAATGAATGCAGAGTTTGCTTATCTTTTCATCGCACGGGTCATTTGAGAAGCGGTTTTGGAAGGCATTCGAATTCGAAACAAACAAATTTTATATACAAGTTTATATACAATTTGATACTATGCAGTAGTACCTTTAATAAATGTTGCTTTCTTGTATAAAGCTGGGTTGACACAATCCAAGTGTACTTTAATCCAGGCTGTGCAAGCATCACTTGTCACCTACTTGGATCATTTATCAAAACCCATTTTGATATGGGGAAGTACAAGTATATGGCTGCGAAAACCAACTTGGTTTAACAATAGAATGTGTTCCAAATACACTTGTATCGTGTGAACCCAGATAAACTTTGTTGCACTGTATAAGATGTTCATAATTGAATGTTTCGCACGTAATCAATTTGTGCCTGCTAGTTATAGGATGAAAACATTTTCATACTTTAGCTAAATGTTGGATAACTACGTATAAGTCACGTGGGATACAAGAATGAATGAAGATCCGATACATTGCAGTACAGGGTGTTCTTTTATTGTGGTGGCTAGCGTATTATAGCCAAAAAAATTCGGATAGACCACCTGTTTGGAACTGCTGAAATGTGCGAGAAAGATAGGAAGGTCAACTTCGCCTTCCTCTCGGTATGAACACGTCCGAAACGCTACGTTGAAGATCGAGTGCGGTATACCGATACCGCACTCGATCTTCAACGTAGCGTTTCGCAAATAATAATCACTGATATCGTTTATTAATTATTTTATTTAAAATTTTAAATCACTGAACGAAGCAGGTTTCACGATATCAACTATCGACGAATAAATCCGAAAATTTATGCACCAATTAGACAAGCGTTCTTCCTTCACTCTTCTACGTAAATAAACTTTTGCTATAATCTCGCTGCTAGCTATGAAAGTATTACTACTTACGGTCCATGGAAAAAAAAGTAAATGGCAAAGTTTTATAAGTCTATTAAAAATAATATGGAATGCGAAATAACAATTTGTTTGCACCTCGCTTTTGTTCGGCAATTACGACCCGCAGCTTCTTAGATTTTAATTAAAAAATACTTAGACTTGTAATTACTTGCGGTGAAGTTGTAAATTGTAAACGTTTTAACTGACCAGCTGATCAGAGCGGCTGATTTACGTCTTTCGTGCTCAAGATCGAGTGAAATACTGACCCTGCCCTACTTCGGCTTCGCGTCATAATTGAAGAGGCGACCGCGTCTCACTTTTAGCTATGCCAGCAGGTCTCAAACGGTTTTTTTGTTAAAAACATACGAGTTCAATCGTTGCCATTTATGGTGATATATTACAGGTTTAAATATTTGCACGCAATAAAAGAACACTCTGTATATTGCACTATAGTCAACATAAATACAGAAATATCGAAATTATTTACTTTTACGTCGATGTATAAGTTACTTAATTTTTTTTTGTTCTGTGGCGTCTGACATCTTATTTTGCTATTTTTTTCGTCGAATCATATTTTGTAATGAGATGAAATTATGTGCATCTATTAATAGCTACGGAGCAGTAAATATTTAATTTCTTTTTTTTTGAAATTAACAGCTTTATATTTATCTTTCATATTTACTTTGTATTCCACAACGTTATCCAGGTCGGTATCACTCGTAACTCTTTAAGTTTTATAGTTTTGGGGCACCCGTGAGGGATGAGGGTCTGAAAAATTCGCTTTGCCCCCGAATTTTTTTCCCCGTGAAAACCGACCGTTATATACTTACAATCAAGCAGGCATAAAGCAAGTTATTAATTCATTTCTTAAAAAAAAAGGTTTCAATGCGGTCTTCACAATAAAATAAGAGGGCCCTACATATGAGACGCTGGACTCCAACAATCAGGCTGTGATTAGGATTTTTTGCTGCAGTGTTTTCATTAGAATTGCACAGATTTTGTTTTGCTTTTGAAGAGCAATTCCAAAAGTAAAAGACCAATAGTTGCTCGAACATGGGACTCCTCGTCTGTTTTCTGTTTGTATTTATTTAAGAATATTGCGTAATGAAATAGTTGCACATCGAGGAGCAATTAAGTTTCAATTTTAATTTGCATGTATTGTTAAAACAAACCATACTAAAATTTAATTTAATTCAATAAAATGTAAAGCAGTACTAACTGAATATTGGCTGAATTTTTTGTTTCCGCCGCAATCGAAATTCGGAGATTCGACCTCGAGTCCTCCGGTTGCAAAGCCAAGAGGACCCGAATTCGAATTACTTTGCAAATATTTATTCATTTATTTAAATAATTGATTGAAGGCTACTTAATAAAATAGTAGTATTATTTTTCTATTAACATGGTAGATGTAATAATTTTTGTTTTCAAGAAAATCTGCTCTGTCTTCACCATACAAACTTAGTTCAATCATTATCTGCTTGATACGAAGACTTATTCCTCGCTTTTTTTAATTCTGCAGCTTTTTAATTGCCTTCCCGATTAAAAATTTATTTAAACAACAACCAGGAGTTTATTTTTAAACATTTCAAAAATACTTGTTTGCAAATTTTGAAAATTTTTAGGATGAATGCTAAACGGAGTTTAATTTTGAAATGACTTCGACACTTTTAAATGAATACACTTGAAAAATTTGGATTAGGACAAGTTCCTCAATTGACAGTGAAACGTTGAGCGCTTTTCCACTTATAACTCTGTCCACTTAGAGTTTAAAAACCATTTACTTATAAAAATTAAACGCGAAATGGTTGGCAATGGTTAAAAGAACGGATAGTTTCGCTGGTCCACAAATCAGCAAAATTTATTGTTATCGTAACAACGGTTTTCCCTTGCCTCTCACTTCACCGGATATTACCGTTCCAGACTTTTACTCTTGGGGATATTTAAAGAGCAAAGTGAACAGGGAAAAACAAAGAACTCTGGAGGAACATCCGTGCTGAAATTGGGGCTACTAGAATTTAAACGAGGCTGCTACAATTTAAAGTGTCTTTTCCGAATTCGTTAATCAGTTGCATTTGAATGTCATTCAAAAAAGATCCCCTGTTTTTGATATATAATTGATTATATAATGCAATTCTCGTTTGAAAATCGTTCATTCATTTTGACGGTCCCTATTGTGGCGCGCCACTCAGCTCACTACGTCACACTGAAGGCGTCAAGAAGTCGGTTCGTTATTGTGCGTCATCTGCCGTCGCGCCGCCGGGCTGTCTATACCGAACAAACTCGACTTTTCCAGCATCTTCGTAGATGGAACAAACGAGAAGGCAGCGTAGAATATAAAATCGGCCGGGGTTGACCAGGAGTCAGTCGAGTTTTAATTAGCGATCGTCGAAGTTAGATTTAGTGTATAAAATAAATTGTTACAAATAAATTAGATGGTAATCCTTATTAAATTACGGTTAAGTTTGTTACCGAGTGTTTTATTCGATTAATGCCCGTTTGCACCACTTTCACTTAAATCTTTAAGTCCCACTTAAATGGTTAAGTGACACTTTTTCTATAATAGAAAGTGTCACTTAACCACTTAAGTAGGACTTAAATTTTAAGTGAAAGTGGTGCAAACGGGCATAAATAGATTAATTTAAACCCTAGAAACGTAACAATATGTATACGAGGGGTAATCAAAAAGATATGGTTCAGTCCATTCATTCTGACGATCCCTGTGTATATAAGAGGTGATCAAAAAGATTCCATTCATTTTGACGGTCCTTGTGTATGCGTATGTGTATATTTAGGTCAAAAATTAGCCGCACGATGTCGCGCCCTGAACTGTTGTCCAAGGTTGGTAGAGCTGAATTGTGTATTAGATGGTTGCCTCGATCAAAAACGGAAGGTAACTTGTCACGTGACGTCAGATGTTTAAATTAAATGATCAGCAGGACCACAGGATTGTTTCCATTTTTATGAACAGATTAAATTTTTGGGAGACAGATTGAAGGTCATTCTATTCACTTCCCTGTGTCGGATATGACGTCAGAAATAACATCTACAGGGGAGGGAGAATTAAAACAGGCAGCCTGCTTGATGCAACGATAATTCTACCAATCAAATTATTTCGTGCGGAAAGTATGATTTAATGGTTATGGTTACTTTTGTGCAATAATTAATTTATTAAGTACTTTATCTTGAATGCATTATCGCGAGAAATCTATTATGAAAAGGCAAAGGTGAGTGAGTCATTGAACAAGATTGAAATACCCCGAATGCACTACCACAACAAGATCGACCTCGGCAAGTGCAGAATGACTCACGAAAATTATGCAAAAATTCAAGCGACATCAAAAAAAATCGTTCACGTATAACTTGCACCCCAGACAATTTTTTTTATCTTCATCATTTATTCCACGTCCCTCACAATTTTAATTTTCTGTATCTACCGTACATTATTTTTTAACGTGCGTCATATTTAAGTAATTAGTATCAATAGTTTGTTAGTGAAATGTTTGCCATTCGCCTACTAACTGCATTCCGTCGACCTTAATCAATTTTTAACGTGCGATCGATTATATCCATTTAAACTCCAATCGTTATAGCAGCGGCGGCGGTAGTAAACCGTTAAAAAAAAACATGATGCCATGGCATGATTTAAAAAAAAATCATCATAATAAAACAATGTTTATTTATTCAGGGCAACTAGCAAGCCCGGGCCCTCCTCGGTTTTTACCGCAGGTAATTATGCTAATCGGCGGATATGATATACGTGACTGCGTGAAGTTATTTTTTTTTTTATTATTATTATCGCTAGGACTGTTTTAGGCATAACGAATGCGAATGGGCACGAGCTCGTCGAATAAACAAACATTTACTATTAGTGCTGCGCATGATTTGATAAGTAAATGAAGCCATCAACCAACACCATTTACTTGAAAGCAAGAAATACCTCTGCGCTGTTTGTACCGGACCGTAACATAATCGTCTGCAAAAATTAATATATTCAATTAAACTCATTAGCCAGTATAAACAAGTAATAACTGATATTATTTTATTAATAATAATTGGTGTGAGGACAAAATAAGGCAACGTACTCTGCAAGAAGTGGACGTTCATCGTTATTACCAACCCTAGGATATTTGTATGGATTTTGACGGCCACTTCATCTCGTAAATGCAACGCGCACGCTCGTAGTCAAAATAAGCGATCGTAGGATCTCGCTGTTTTGTCAGTTCGTTTACCTAAACGTTTACCTAGCGCGCCGCTTATGAGAATGACATTGAGTTCCATACTTTCATCCGACATTTGGTTATTACACGCGTCGAGGTACTCAGGCGCGTGCATGCCTCTTTCTAGGCTGTGGTTATTTTCCTGATCCAAAAAAATTGATAGCTCCAAAAAATAAGTGTTGTCCTCAGCTGTTTTTAATCTTTTGTGCCTATACTTTAATTAATAAGTATCAGAATAAAGTTATGTTCCGTTTTCCTGAGTTAAGTAAACGATCAGAGCTGAGTAGCAAAATAAAAAGCTGTAGTTGTAGACGCTTGACTTTCCCGCAGTCTATGGCATCAGTTTATTGATCTATTAATTAAAAAAATTAATTAAAATCCTCAGTCAGTGGTTTATTAGTTTCTTTAACGTTTTCGGACCCGGCTGGCTCCGTCATCAGCATCAGAAGCAAAGGATGACTACGTGACGCCTCTACCGAGGATGAGGAAGCATCGATTGATCTTGAGAGAGTATGCTCGGGAGGCAAGGTATACTAATATACATCGGTGAGGTGGGTTTTAGATCTAATGTGAATATGACGGTTAATGCATGCGAAGATGGCTTCTTGCCCAATATCAGTGTGAGTGGATACAGCTTCTAGATTCGTCGCTGGAGTTGGCGGGGTCGGAAAGACGGCACCGGTAAGTAGAATGTTCCACATTATTGAATAGATACTCGTGAATGGTGGTTTGCATGGTCCTTATCGAATTGGAACGCGGCGTTCGGATGCTAAGATGTTTACCCTCAGTCCTTGTTGTGATCGGGGAAGCGAGAAAGAAAGAAAGAAATACACAGACAATGAGAAATCTAACAGTGAGTGAACGTTTATTGTAACTCCGTCCTTCTTCTTTTCTTTAACGTTTTCGGACTCGGCCGGGTCCATCATCAGCATCAGAAGCAAGAGATGACTGCGTGACGCCTCTACCGAGGATGAGGAGGCATCGATTGATCCTGATAAAGTATGCTCGGGAGGCAAGGTATGCTAATATACATCGGGGAGGTGGGTTTTATATCAACAAGTGAATGTGAATGTGAGGGTTAACGCATCCGAAGATGCGAGGATGGCTTCTCTAGTGCCCAATATCAATGTGAGGGGGGTACAGCTTCTAGATTAGTCGCTTGAGTTGGCGGGGCCGGAAAGACGACACCGGTAAGTAAAATGTTCCACATTATTGAATAGATACTCGTGAAGGGTGATTTGCACGGTCCTTATCGAATTGGAATGCGGCGCCCGGATGTTAAGACGTTTACCCTCAGCCCTTGTTGTGATCGGGGAAGCGAGAAAAAAAGAAATACACAGAGAATGATAAATTAAACGGTGAGTGAATGTTCATTGTATCTCCGTCCTCTTATTTGCCAATAAAATTTGAACAATAAAGAAATCTAACCAACAAATTGATATTGATTTTGGCTTTAATTTTATATTCATTATAAACTTGGGCTTTTGCGACAAGTATAGGTAATTAGATTTAAGCAATAATTGGCGTGATTTAATTCCCGCCACGCAAATCGTCCTCCAGGATTTCTTGAATAACGAAAGGGAAAGGGTAAGCTCTGCTAAAGCTCTCGCTCACTCCACTTGCGTGCCTTATGCCTTAAATTGTCCTCACACTAGTAATAATATCACAGAACCAAGTCGAGGCTTTCCAATTTTTTTTTTTTTTCAAACGAGTTTGCTCGACCTAGACTAGGAAAATCATTTAGGAAAAGAAAACTCACCATCGTATCGTGGCCTTTGCTTATGGATTGTATCGTACATCCTTTTGTACCATTTAGACTGATTTTGATCACGTACTTCCTGCAACAATTTATTGCACGACACTGTCTTATCGATTTTATCTCAAAATTCCATTCGACGTAAATCATAAAAGGCGATTATCAACGGAAACAGACGACGAACTTTTTGCCTACTTACATTTTTACTTACCGATCTTAGTATAATCGGCATTCCATCTTTCGTGGTAGGGCCGATTCCTTCGAACTTCCTCGGCCCCAGGTCGGCCATTTTCCTCGGCCTTCCGGTCTCTGAGTCGCTGGTGTATTCGTTTTTGATGTGGTAAACTGAAAAAACAAAAGAAAAGTTTGGGTTGTGAAGCGGATGGGGGGGGGGGTGATTAAATCGTATATTTACGTATTTCGCCTGGTCCTAAGTGTGGAGGAGATTCATTTCTCTTTGAGTATTTGGGTTGTTGGTCTTGTTCGATATACAAAGCACCTTTGGGTAGTTGTCCTTCTGGAAATTAATGTTAAATTTGAATGGTGGGGGGAGGAACGAGAAAATAAAATAAGCAATATGTATAAAAACAGGGGGTAAAATAATTTAGGGCTTTAATAAAGCGTATTAATAGAGAACACGTTCCCCAAGGGGGGGCGTTGAATAAACTACAAAGCATTACTAACCTCGAGCCTTTTGCAGAAGAGTTATGGTCGGATTTTGTGCCCTGGGGAGTCTCGGGGATGAGAACTCGCTAAAGCCTGCGGCGGGTGCTGAATAACTGTTGGGGATGCGTTTTCCTAATGAAGAAGATAAAGCTACTCCTACATCACTACTGGAGCCCGGTGCTTTCCAAGGTGGTTCCACCGATGTGAACTGGGACGATTCCTACATTCCAACATTCATATTATTCAACGTGTGCTTTGATTTATTAGATTAGCGTAAACCCTTACGTCAACTTTAGGTTTGTTCTTTCTGCCTAACGTGGGAGATTCAAAACTGACCGGCCTGAATTCTTTCCTTTCGAGAATCGGACTGGATCCTGCACTTTTCGGGGCCCAGATCGGCGGAATGGGTTCATCACTTCTTTCCTGGTCCTGAGATCTTTGGCGTTGTATTGGGTGTTCTGGGCGCGATGGTAATTGTTGTTGGCCAGGGGACCAAACACCTACGTATAAATATCTCCCCTTAATTATAGGGCGTAGCTTCATTCATTGTTGATGGTGAACATTTATTTACACTACTTTACGCAATACTAAGTATTTATTTACACGGTACGAAACAAGCTCTGTTAGTTCAAGATGCTGTTAAGTAATGGTGAGTGACGAAAACTGATCTTGTCTCTTTTTTAGGAGCATGATTCTAATTCTTGACATACTAAGCCAAACAGTTCTTTTCTTGTTATACTTACGATTGTCTGGTAATTAAAGCCTCGTGGATAAAGTATCGCCATTAATTATTTAAAACAATGGAGGGAGATACAGAACAATAAAAATTGGATTAAATCTCCTAACCACAATATGTTTTTTTTGATATCATACACGTATTTCGGCAGCTATGTTGCCATCTTCAGTGGATGACTTCTTTGCATGTTAATTACAAGAGAAGTGAAATGGAAATATAGAACCAAAAACTTCGACGTTGACATTTTTTTTCAGCTAAACGTAGGTGATACTGAACTCAGAAGTCGTTAGACGAAGGGAAGGGTAGCCTTTTCGTAAGCCACATATTTATTTTCTAAATTGTAAACACCACAATATATCGTACATAAAATACAAGGACAAAAATGTGCCGTTCTTTCAATGCAAAATTGTTTCAAGTCACTTCTTGAGTGTTTAGTTTCTTATCATCCTGTATATTCGATGTAAACAAAAAAAAAAGAAAATTCAAGGACAAACATTTCAATGCAAAATTATTTCAAGTCACTTCTTCAGTGTTTAGTTTCTTATCATCCTGTATATTTGGTCTAAATAAAAGAAAAAAAAAAGAAAAAACGAACTATTTTAGTGCACCAAGGAATGGCGTTCGCATCAAGTTCACGCTTACGCAAACAAATCTAATTCTGTCATTCCTGAAGTGAAATACTGAATGTAGGGAAAAAATATGCAAATCGTTCTGTAATAGTTTTTTTTTTTATTTATCAGATTTGCGGTATACCAAAAATTTGTCGCAGGAAAACAAATAGTTTTATGAAAAAAATTGAATATAGAAAGCAACGGAGCAGAAGAGTAAATTTCTTTCTTAAAAGTGACTTAATTTTGTACCACCTTGTATATTGGATCTGATGAGAAAATCATCGCCATCTGAATGTATCAAGAGATGGCGCTCGCGTTAGAATCATGTTCACAGACAAATTCAAAAAGTAGATTCTTGTCTGACTGTTTATCTAAAAAATTCGTATTTAAAAGAATAAATCAAATTGACAGATTTTTTTTTATACATATACGAAGTACGTCAATAGATGGCAATGATATCTGCATTGCCATCTATTGACGTACTTTATAATGTATAAAAAAATGATATCTGCATTGCCACCTATTGACGTATTTTGTATATGTATGAAAAAAATTAGAAAAAAAAAGTAAGCCAACAGATGGCAGAGTGAAATTTAAGTAAGTAAGTAAGGCGACTGGCGTCCATTTTGATGCCAATTTTAATAAAGAGCGGGTGTCTACTGAACGTCAAGTATTAAAAGTAAACGTAAAAAATAAGAATTATTATAAAATAAAAAGCGGCGCGCGCGAAATAGCTTGAGCATTCGCCAAATTAAACACAAATGATATTTTAGATAATATTAATTGAAACTACGACTGGTTGAAAAATGTGTAATAAAAAGAAATTCAAAGTTAAGAGAAGCAAAATTTAAAGAAAGGGCGAAAATTTAAATAGAACGGAATTTAAAAATTAGAAAAAAAAATTAACAATCACCGACAGTAACAATAAAGAGGGCATAAATTATAAGATGTTACTTATGTTAATGAATATCGAAACCATTTGTGAAAACTGTAAAACTAAAACAAAAACTAAAAACAATTAAATTCGCACGACAAAAAAACAACTGCATAACAAAAAATAAATGTTAGGAAAATTATTTGATCTTCGCAGAAAATATAAAAGATCCTAGGGAGCAATCACATAAAAATAGAAAAACAAAATTAAATAAAACCAAAATGAAGAACAAAACACTACGTAAGTCTACAAAATTGGATATTCCCAGATGAAACAAATGACTATCAATCATCTCTACGAGAATGGAACAAGAATGAAACCAGAATGAAACAAGAATGGAACAAGAATAAACGATTAATAAAAAATCAGGATAAATAAAAGAAATTGAATTTTTTTTAATGTAAAATTCATATCGAAAAGTTAAGTTCTTTGCAAAAAGTCCATAAACGTAATTTTTTCGAAAAGTTTAAGTACAAGTCGTTTTGGTTTGCAACGGAAATCTCGAATTACGCTTCAGCTGACGAGATCCCAAATGCGACTGAAGCAGCTGTATAGAGTGGATGCCGAGGGATCAAAAATCAAAAACGATTTGGGATTTGCAACAAAATTTTTGTTTCTTTTTTTCGTAAACCTTTCATGTTTTCATTTAGTCCATTTTTTAATTTTTGTTCATTATATCAAGCACTGTTGTCAACTTAGTGGTTTTGTCGCTGATTCTGGCGAATTTCGGACATGTCGAAAATTTATTGATTTTACGGTCAGTTTGATGAAACAAATTTTAACGTTTTTCTGAGATTCAATTTCTTTTAAGTTTTAATTTTTAATTTCCATTTCTTTTAATTTTATTTTATTTTCGAGCAGACTTGCTTAGATCGAGCGGCAATCGATTTTACTGTCATAAGCTTTTTAATTTCTACCAATTTTAATTTTTTTTTTTTTAGTTTTCTGAATTGGGTTGGGTTGATCTTTTTTCTTGCAGATATAATTCTGATTGAGTTTTTGTTTCGAATTTTTTTTAGTTTTAATAATTTTCGCTCTTAACATCTTGCTTGGGCCATGTACAGCTAAGTTGAGTTGGGTTGAAAAGAATTTTTAATTGAACTTTGAATTTTTTTCCAGTTCCGAGTTCTGAGTTCAATATTTTTATGATTGATACGACTGACGATAGCACGGCGCCCCCCTAAATCGTTACTCTTTCGTTTTTAAAGAGGCCAATTAAAATTTATTGTTTTTTTTTTTGAAAAGACTTTATTTTCCGATCAATCATTTTGTTTTTGGACTTTACAATAGCTGTAGCATTTAATTTCCAGATTATTATTTTTTTTTCTTTTAGAACCGGTTTTATATATTATTATTATTATTATCAAAACATTAAAAAATATTTTCAATTTTTCTGTTGTTGTTTTTGTTTTTTAAAATATGTATTTAAAGCGTCTACCTTTCGTGTTTTCAGGTTAATAAAAATGGTAATAGCATTTTGTTCCTGAACTTTCTAAAATAATTGGATTTAATAATTTTTTTCTTTTCTTTTTGAAAATAAGCAGCAGATACATGGTCTTTTGTTTTTCAAAAGGCTAGGTAATCAATTCCAATTTTTTAAACATCTATTTGTTTTTAAATTCAATAAAAATCATGGTCATTTTTGAAACCCGTCGGTAGGACGACGGAAGGCTTAACTTCATTTTTTTTCTTAATATTTTCAATAAATTTTGTTTTTCTAAAGGCCGATCAATTCCTATTTTTTTGAAATTTCTTTTTTTTTTATTTTCATTAAACGGTGGCCGCGTTTCACAGTTGTTTAGATTCGCTACGACAATTAGCCCCTCCCCCCACCCCCTTTCACATGTTTTTTCGAATATTTTCGACAACATTTTCGATCTTTTGTTTTTGAAAAGACCAATCAGATCCTACATTTTGATCTTTTTTTTTTGCTTTCAAATTAATACAAAAAAAATGGTGATTTTTTTAGAACCGGTTAGACAACAGAAGGCTCACACTTTATTTAATTTTTTTTAGTAAACAGACTGTTTTTCGTTTGTCTAAAGGCCGATCAATTCTTATTGTTTTAAAACTTTTTTTTTTATTTTCATGAAATAGCGACACACGACGACACGACACATTGGCGTCCAGTTTTGCAATCGAATATTTTCTATAATTCGATGGTCTTTTGTTTTTGAACGTACCACTCGGTTCCTATTTTTTTTTTTTAAGTTATTTTTGTTTTGTTTTCAAGTTAATAAAAATGATCTTTTTATAACCGGTAGAACAATAAAATGCTCACCTTATTTTTTTTTCTTTTAAAAAGAAATCGAATTTTAATTTTTCCTTTTTCTATCTTTTTTAACATCTTTTTCTTTCTTAATTATCAATTGATGGTCTTTTGTTTTTTTTTCTTTTGTTTTCTCTATGAGAGTTTATTTTACATTTTAATCGCGACGATTGATGGCCATTCTGATTTTTTCTTTTATTCAATTTTGACTTTATTTCATTTTTTTTTTTTTTTTTAATTACGAAGTGACCGTCTTTTTTTTTTAATATGACAAAAATTTTCCATTTTTAAGTAGATTTGTTTTATTATTTGTTTTTCTTTTATTTTGGTCCCGACTTTATCATGATCGTTTATCTTTTTATTCCACGAAAACAATTGACAGTTACAAAAATAAAAACAATTTGCTTATAGATCAGTTGATTATCAAATTAATGATTAATCAAATTGTTTTTTATTTTTGTAACAGTCAATTTATCGTCTTGTTTTTTTTTGTTTTTGTTTTCTTTTGTTTCATTTTATTCGACTCCGATTGATTCTGCTCACCTTATTTTTATTTTTTATTTTTTTGAAAAAGAAATCGATTTTTAATTTTTTTTCCAACTTAAAGTTTGAATTACTTATGACCGTTTTCACAATCAGACTTTAAGGAAGCTTTAATATAAAGTCACTTAAAGAATAGGGAAACAAATGTATTTGTTTAGGTTAAAGTAACTTTAAGTTTAAAGGCCTGTTACGAAATCGGCCCTTAAAGCTTTAATTAATTTAAAGTTTTTTTGATTTCTAATGTCTGTTTAGTTTTAATTTTTTATTTTATTTTTGCTCCTTGGGAAAACGATCTCGATACCATAACACCCCCCATTTTGAGTGACCACTTTTTTTGTTTCTCTTTTTAATACTACCTTTACTTGTTTAAAGTCTAGTTCGATCGTAGCCCTGATCAAGTTCAAGGTTTTTCTGGTCTTCACCTTTCACAGGAAACTATTTTTCTTCTTGATAGTAAGAAAACTGATTTTTTTTGTCTGTGAAATATTCAGAAGATTAATTTTTTCCCCGCCGGATATTCTCGCCGTAATAACTTCAGCTTTTTTTCTAAAAATAAACTGAACATCGTTTATTATTTATTATAATCGAAAAGATGGCATCAAATTAAAACACAGTTATAAAATATTTGAAACGTTTACATTCTAAATATCATCCGCTTGTTTGTTTATGCTTGCACATCGTTTCGGTTAAAAATAATGTACAGCGAAAATAAATTTACGTGCGCGTAAAAAAAAAATCATTTCCAATTCCCATCAGTACGATTTGGCCGTAAAAAATAATTAATTTTATTTTTAAACGCATTCCGTTTTAATTATTGAACAATTTTGTTGTTTCGTTTTGAAATTTTGCTTTTTGTTTTCATGCCTGCCAACCACAAGGTGGTGTTAAATTGTAATTGTCACTTTTTACATGTAACATGTGATCAAAAATTCCGTTAATGTAAACGTAAGTCTTCGCTAAAAGTGCTTTGACAAGTTGAAACAAGATGAAGTGTCAGTCTGATTGATAAAATGATCTAAGAAGAGACATGCGTTTACACCACACCAAGGCCTACTAAGGTGACGCGGTTTTATGATCACACGTTATAAATAAATAAAGAGATCAATACATGTGGTATTTGCATTTTTATTTGTTGAGAAAATCTGTTCGATCAAAATGTAAATGACTTGCAATAAAAACACGTCGCAATACAAACTATAAAACCAACATTCGCTATCGTATTACACCGTTGCATGAAATTTAAAACCAAATCAGTGTGTAATAAATAAATAAATAAACAACATATACAATGACCCACATTCTTCAGATTATTTATTTTTTCCTGTATGACTGAAGCTAAAATTATTATTATTATTATTATTCATGAAAACTGATTTTCAAAAACAGTTGGTGAAGTACGTTTTTTTTTTAATTTTTTAATTACGATGCCGATTTTAGTTCCTGCTCTGTTTATTATTAGTTTTTTTAATGGCGAAAACGCGAAATCGAAAACTCGGGGGTATTTTTAACGCGGAGAATAACAACGTGTTCCTGTGTGACTCAGGCTCTGTTTATAATTAGTGTGCGCGGTAAGGTTTCGCCAAATTGTAATATGATAAATTGCCTTTTCGTTTTTTTTTTTTTTTTGTTTTTTTCTTAAACGCCTCCGCTTACGCATCTCGGTTTTCTCATTTGTAACAAAAAAAAATTACGTAACCTAACAATTTATTTCGGGACACATCTGTTTTGGATTAGCGAGAAGGAACCGTTCCGAAATTTTATTTTCTTCGAAGATTTTCACTGATTTTATTTTTACCTGTACGAGTATAGTTTTGGGGAGGGGAACGAAGTTTCTATTTTTTTTTTTTTGTGTGAACTTCGCTCTTTCAGTGGACAAACGTGATTGATTGGCTGCTAGTTGTACAAACGTACAAAAAAAAAATAGAATTAAAATAGAAAACGATTTTTAAAAATAGGATCCATTCAATCTATTATCATTAATAATTGTTTAAATATTTTTTTTTTTATATCCACGACTGCTCGACGCTAATAGAAAGTCTAGAGCGGGGGTTCCCAACCTTTTTTGGGCTTCGACCCCTTAAAAGAAAATACAAATTTCCATCGACCCGCTTTAATTTTAATTAATATTTCTTTTTTATTTAATTTAATTATTTAATTATAAAAGATTTTCACTGATTTTATTTTTACCTGTACGAGTATAGTTTTGGGGAGGGGAACGAAGTTTCTATTTTTTTTTGTGTGAACTTTGCACTTTCAGTGGACAAACGTGATTGATTGGCTGCTAGTTGTACAAACGTACAAAAAAAAATAGAATTAAAATAGAAAACGATTTTTAAAAATAGGATCCATTCAATCTATTATCTTTAATAATTGTTTAAATATATATATTTTTTTTTATATCCACGACTGCTCGACGCTAATAGAAAGTCTAGAGCGGGGGTTCCCAACCTTTTTTTAGGCTTCGACCCCTTACGAGAAAATACAAATTTCCATCCACCCGCTTTAATTTTAATTAATATTTCTTTTTTTATTTAATTTAATTATTTAATTATAAAAGATTTTCACTGATTTTATTTTTACCTGTACGAGTATAGTTTTGGGGAGGGGAACGAAGTTTCTATTTTTTTTTTTGCGTGAACTTCGCTCTTTCAGCGGACAAACGTGATTGATTGGCTGCTAGTTGTACAAACGTACAAAAAAAATAGAATTAAAATAGAAAACGATTTTTAAAAATAGGATCCATTCAATCTATTATCATTAATAATTGTTTAAATATTTTTTTTTATATCCACGACTGCTCGACGCTAATAGAAAGTCTAGAGCGGGGGTTCCCAACCATTTTTTAGGCTTCGACCCCTTACAAGAAAATACAAATTTCCATCGACCCGCTTTAATTTTAATTAATATTTCTCTTTTATTTAATTTAATTATTTAATTAATAGTTCTAAATGATGTTAAAGTGTGACAATCAAAGAATTATAAACTGAACGTTTTTCTTTTCTTGATTCGATTTGACTTTATTATTTTATATTAAAATTATCAGTTCAGTTTTCTTTTCGTTTTGCACAACTTTTCGGTTAAAGATTCGTCAATGTTCCTGATTCGATTTCAATTAGTTTTACGGAATTTTTATTTTAGTCGTCTTTTGTTTTTGTTTTTAATTCCTTACTTGACTTATTTAATTCGATTTTTAATTCAATCATTCGTTCTTTTTCTGCTTTTAATCGACTTAATTCATTTCATTTTTATTTTTCAACTATCAATTTATCATCTTGTTTTTCTTTTCTGTTTTTTTCTTAAGTTTGACTTTATTTTGACATGGTTTTCTTTTTTTTTGACATCATTTTCTTTCTTAATTATCAATTGATGGTCTTTTGTTTCTTTTTTCTTTCGTTTTCACTATTTGAGTTTATTTTACATTTTAATCGCGACGATTGATGGCCATTCTGATTTTTTCTTTTATTCAATTTTGACTATTTCATTTTTTTTTTTTTTTAAATTACGAAATGATCGTCTTTTTTCTTTAATATTACAAAATGTTTCAATTTTTATGTCGATTTGTTATATTTTTTTTTTCTATTATTTTGGTCCTGACTTTATCATGATCGTTTACTTTTCATTATTCCACAAAAACAATTGACGTTACAAAAATAAAAACAATTTGATTATA
Source organism: Prosopocoilus inquinatus (assembly GCA_036172665.1). Lineage (NCBI taxonomy): Eukaryota > Metazoa > Arthropoda > Insecta > Coleoptera > Lucanidae > Prosopocoilus > Prosopocoilus inquinatus. The sequence goes on along the minus strand of CM069871.1, from coordinate 4,637,842 downwards.
GATCAGTTGATTATCAAATTAATGATTAATCAAATTGTTTTTATTTTTGTAACTGTCAATTTATCGTCTCGTTTTTCTTATTTTTTTTTTTTTTTGGTTTCAGTTCATTCGACTACGATTGATTTTGTAGTTATCGATCGTCTTTTGTTTTGTTTTCTTGTACTCGACTGTCGTCAATTGATCGCCATTTTTGTCGTTTTTTTTCTCTTTTTATTCGACTTGACTTTATTTTATTTTGATTTTGACTTTGTTTTATTGAATTTTTAATAAAATCAACTGATCCGCCTCTGCTCTTTTTTTTTCTCATTTAATCAAATTGTTTTTATTTTTATAAATGTCAATTTATCGTCTTGCTTTTTCTTTTTCTTCCATTTTATTTGACTCAATTTTTTATTTTTTATTTGTCGATTGATTGTCTTTGGTTTTCTTGTGCTCGACTATCGTTGATTGATCGCTATATTTGTTATTCTTTTTTCTTTATTCGATTTGACTTTGTTTTATTTTGATTTTGACTTTACTTTATACAATTTTTAATATAATAAATTGATCTACCTTTGTTTTTCATTTAATCGAATTGTTTGTATTTTTGTAATTGTCAATTTATCATCTTGCTGTTTTGTTATTTTTCTTTCTCTCTTTTGTTTCATTTTATTTGTCCTAATTTTTGATCTTTTAGTTATCGATTGATTGTGTTTTGTTTTGTTTCCTTGTGTGCGACTATCGTCGATTGATCGCCATTTTTGTTTTGTTTTTTTTTCATTTCTTTTATTCGATTTGATTCATCGTTAGTTTCATCATTATTTTTATTATTCTGCATTTGACTTTATTTTATTCAATTTGTAACAAATACTGTAACCGTCAATTTATCGTCTAGTTTTTGTTTTCTTTTTCTTTTTTGTTTCATTTTATTTTACTCGACTTTTGATTTTTTTATCGATTGAACGTCTTTTGTTTAGTTTTCTTGTACCCGTCTGTGGTCGATTTATCGTCATTTCTAGTCTTTTTTCTTTCTTTTGTTCGATTTGATTTATTGCTAGTTTTATAAAATTTCTTTATTTTTGTAACTGTCAATTTATCGCCTTGCTTTTTTGTTTTTTTCTTCTGTTTAAATTTACTTAATTTTTTTAGTTGTCACTTTTGTAAGTTCGTCAATTTTTAAATTATCTGATTTATTGTTGGTTTTTGATAATCATCATCATTTGTTTTTCTTTTCGTTATTCAATTTTAAATATAATCAAGTGATTGACTTTAGTTTTTCTCATTTAATCAACTTCATTTTTTTTGTTGTTCTTCATCTTGTTTTCTTTTATCTTTTCTCTTTTGTTTAATTTTATTTGAGTCGATTTTTGATTTTTTAGTTATCGATTCATCGTCTTTTGTTCGGTTTTCTTTTCTTTTTATTTTCTTTTATTCGGTTTAACTTAATTTTATTTTTTTTAATTACTAAGTAGGTTATTTTTTAATTACTAACTAATCGTCTTAAATCTCTTTAATATTTACAGATTTGACTTATCAAATTTTACACACATTTGACTTTCGCCCTATCTCCATCGACGATCGTCTTCTGCTTTTGTTTCATTCGATTTGACTGTATTTTAGAAAAAAATTCTATTTTTATAATCAATTGATCGTCTCTTTTTTTTCTTTTCATTGGACTTCACGATATTTAATTTAATGATTAGTTGATCGACGGCAACCTGATTTGACTGTAATTTAGAAAAAAAAATCCATTTTTATAATCAATTGATTGTCTTTTTTTTTCATTCGAGTTGACGATATTTAATTTAATTATTATGTGATCGATGGCAACTTAAAGGCAATAATTATTCTGTGTTTTGTTAATCTTTATGTATGCATATCTTGAATTTTTATTGAAGTTATTGGATCTATTAAAGTACAGCTGTGTACACGAAAAGAAATTTTGGGAAATTATAACCTAAACGCAGAACTGCCAATTAAGGCTGAGTACTAACTAGGAAAACGAATGTTTCATTATCTAAGTTCGTCACTGTACATACAACGTTTAATTCTAATTTATTTAATATTCAAATTCAAATTAAAATTCATAACTGCAACCTCTAGAGGTTCATCGACCCCCTTTCAAGTCTACGTCGACACCCAAGGGGTCGACATCTACTCCGTTGGGAACCGCTGGTATAGAGTTCCCAAAAATTACTAAATATAGGCAACCAAACCAACAGCTTTGCTAATGCGGTAACATCATTATTTCAATTTATTTAATTATTAATAAATTCCTTCTTCACCGTTAGTATTGTATAAAAACCGTCATTTTTTTTTAATGCGAGTAAAGAGAATGCCTTTATCGTTGCTCTTATTTTACGTTATTAAAATTTCTAGAAAAAGAAAAATCATTTGTACAATTTTTTTAATTTCTTTATCTAATTTAATATAGGCAACCATACCAACGGCTTCGCTAATCGGGTAACATAACCACTCCAATTGATAAGGATTTGAATAAATTATTGCTCCATTAATCATTGAGAATATGAATAAATTCTTGCACCATTTATCATTAAGAATTTGAATTAATTCTTGTGCTATTATTAGTAGAGAGCGGATGGTCTTAGGCTTTACATAAGGCCATTCAAACTGAAATTACTTACTATGTACTATTTATTTACTTACACTAATTCAATTCATCTTGTAAATGACTTACAATTAATCAAGGCAAATTGATCGATTGAATCCCAGGAGGAAAGTTCTCCAACTACTAAAAATAAAACTTAAAACAAGTCTAACGAATCAACGCAAATAAGAAGTATCAAATTGAGGAAATTATTCAGAACCCGTTTTGGCACAAGTTACAAAATTGAATGGCTTCAGATTTAGCCTCAGCCGACTAACCTAATCTATTTCTTGCGCTTAAAAGAGTTTCTACTTATAGCATGCGTGCATGCATCGTCGGCCTTATTTTATTAGCACGGTTCTTCGGAGTCGGGAAGACATTACACAAGTTACGAAATCGCGTAAGTTATATTTTCATCATCAACATCATCAGGCGGTTGATCTCTCTAATGACCCGAAAGAAGTATTTTCGTCTAATTTCTGGCGGTTCCGCCGTCGACCGTTTCTCTTACGACACTTCCGTCTAGTCTGTTACACCTGCCAAAACGTATTTTGCTTTTGGATTATTTATATTTAGAACCGCCTATAATTTACGTTAGTATCCCCAAAATCAACCGGGAGTTTGTTTTCACTATGATATACCTTCAAGAAATGGTAGTGATTTTTTTCCCCAGTGGGAAACAAAAAGTTATCAATCGATACAGTGGAACGTCGATTATAAAGCTGTTTAAAAATTTAACCATTCCGTTGTATAAGATTCTATTTTAATTTGTATATTACGTTCACGTAATTCTAAATCCATTTGCTTACGAAGTTTCACCACTTCGCCCATACAACTATTAATACCCTGATGATGCACCCGCTTTATGTCACCATAAATTTTTGGCGTAGGTGCGACCTGACCTTTACAAATAAATGAAGCCTTTCCGGACTCATACATGCATACACCGAGCGTGTTATTCGCGAATTTTCAACATTCATCCTCGCTGTGTACACACACACAAACACACACACACACTTCTTGCGAACAAAAATAAACAACACCGTAAGCTACGAACATATCTATCAGAAATGATGTAACTCGGACTTGTTTTTCCGAATTCTTATTCCTGTCGTCAGTCAGAAAGAGAAGCGCCATCACCTCTGGCATTTCTGTTTAGAAGAGATTTAATCAGAATCACTCAAACCAAGGAGAAGTCCAAATATTTCGATTTTTTAGAGTAACGTGAATGGGGAATCCAGATGAGAAGCGTTTGAAAATATTTTAAGTCTAAAGTTGCTTTTAAATAGAATAAAAATAGATACTGTTTTGAAATTCAAATTTATTTTTAAACTGTTAAAACGTTTGTATGCATTGCTAATCAAATCGATTTTATGACCTAATCAAAAACTGGGTATAAATAGAAGTGATGTGTTACTGTTGGAGACTGGAAAACGGTAAGTCATGCAACACCTGCAGTACAAACAAACTGAAACAATTCATACGAGGGCCACTAGAAAAGAAGCCTATAAAATATTATACCTTTTTTCATTTTTCAATGTTGTCCCCCTTCACGCCTCACATCAACGCACTTGGATCATTTGTCCTCCAATGAACTTAAGTCATTGCTTATGCCCTTGTTCCTTAGGAACTTGGATGATCACTTATTAATAGTGAACAAAGTGAAGAAAATAGCACGTTAAACGTAAAATGACATTTTTAGTAGGAATTAAAATAAAACAGGTTATTCCGATAAAAAAAGAATACCAGAAGAACAAATAGAACGGTGCCAATAAGGCTAAAAGAAGAGGAAAGCAAAAAGAACTATAAGAAACTGCTAAAGAAGGAAATGGAGAAGGGGGAAACATAAATGAAATATGGGAAAAAATGAAACCAAAAATGATGCCATGTGCAGTAAGATAATTAGGAAAAAAGGAGTGAGTCAAGAAAAAGTGACAAAAGTTTGACGAGACCTCCAAGGAATAAACGACAAAAGGGAAATAATGCAAGATTAGAGACGATCGAAAACGGAATGGAAGAAAATAGACGAAAATACCATAAAAAGAGGAAAGCATGTAAAAATACGTAAGAAAAGGAATAATCGAAAACAGAAGGTAATGGAACTAGAAGAAAATTTAAAAAATGAGAAGATTGGAAAGATATACACAGGATTAAGAGAAGAAAAAAAAATGGATACAAACAAGAAATTAGATTCTGCAGAGACGAAAATGGAGGATTCATAGCAGATGAAGACAAAAATGGAAGCAATATTTTGATAAATTGTTGAATAACACGAGAGGAAAGGCAGAACCAGGACATGAGAGAGAAACGGAGTTAAAACTGAAAATGTGGAACGGAAAAGAAAGACAAGCGCCATCTAAAGAAGAAATTAAGTAAATTATTAATAAACTAAGGACCAATAAAAGTGCAAGAGGGGATAAGGATAAAATACGGAAGAGAAAAGATTAAAATAGTTTTAGACAACATTTGGCAACAAAAACGGATACCAGAACAATGAAGTGAGGCAATGGTGTGTCCAATTTACAAGCCAGGAGGAAAATCGAGATGTGAGAAACACCCAATAACCAATAGCTTTACCGGACGTAATATACATAATACTGGCCATTAGTATAAAAACTGACTTATTAACGAATCAGACGAGGTAATAGGAGAGTACAAAGCAGAATTCAGAAAGGGAAGAGAAGTAGTAGACCAAATATTTATACTGAAAGAGGCAGAAGTTTTGAACAAAAGAAGAAAAAAACCTTTGCACTATTTGTGGACTTCAAACAAGCATGTGACAGGGTGGATAGAGAACAACTCTTACACGGGAACTAAGAAAAAGGAATATTTCTGGAAAGTTGATAGCAATGATAAACCTAACATATCGATCTGAGATAATCTGAGAGTAAAGTAGAAATCAAACGAAAAGTGTCAGAAAAGTTCATCTATTTTGTTCAAAGTACAGCGGATAAGATGGATGGGTCATATGATAAGGATGGATGACAACAGAACCCTGAAGATGATGGTGACACATAGTATCGGAGGAAGGAAACGATTAGGCAGACCAGGACCAAGACAAAGTTGGAAGAAGGAAGAAGAGAATGATATAAAAAAGATAAATATAAGACAATGGAGGGAAAAAGCAAAGGATAGAAGATAATGAAAGAAGATCGCAAACCAAGCCATGGGTCAACTAAATCTGTGGACCTTCAAATATTATACTCTTGTAAAAAAAATGTTTCTTCTTGGTCCGCTGCTTTTAGGCTATCATCCTAATCAAAGCGAGGTCCTCGAAGGTATTTCTTTAAAAATCTGCAGAAATAAAGATCAGACCGGACTGTATGGTGGATGGTCAACCTCTTCCAAGCTGCATTCCTGCACAATTGCTCTGATTTTGGCAGATTGGTGCAGGGCAACAAAACACCTCTTGATTCACGAAACTGGTTCTTTTCTGATCAATTATTCTACGCAGATTTTTTCAAGAGTTGGCATAAGTGGTACCTTTTGGCATGTATTCGATGAGAACGATGCCATTCGTGTCCCAAAAAATCGTTGGCGTCAATTTTCCAGCGGATGGTTGCGTCCGTGCCCTTTTTTGGGAGGTGGACGCCCTTTATGAACCCATTTTTTTGGATTCAGATTTTGTTTCAGGTCTTTCGTTCAGTCTTATCACTCGTCACAATTCGTGCCAGAAAGATAGAATCCTCGTTCAAAATTTCCAAATGACTTTATAATATGGTTATTACGATAGGTTTAGATAATTCTAATGGTGAAGATCTTCACACGATGGCCCTTGAGAACCATGGCCTCAAATTTTTCTCTCATTTCACCATTTGTTGGGCGATTTTGGTCTTTTCATTCATGGGATCATCTTCAAGGATTCTCACGACCTCACCGAAACTGTTTGAACCAACATTTTTTCATGTAAAATGATGGGGCCTCATTTCTATAGACCGCAACCATTCCCTCGCGAATTCTTTTTAGTGGAGAGCTTCACGTGACGGCCCTCGAGAACCATGGCTTCAGTTTTTTCTCATTTCACCATTTGTTGGCGTTTTTGGTCTTTTCATTCATGGGATCATCTTCAATGGATTCTCACGACCTCACCGAAACTGTTTGAACCAAAATTTTTTTAAATGTATAATGATGGTGCACCATCTCTATAGACCGCAACCATTCCCTCACGTATTGGTTTTGGTGGAGACCTTCATGTGATGGCCCTCGAGGACCACGGCTTCAAATTTTTCACTCATTTCACCATTTGTTGGCGTTTTTGGTCTTTTCATTCATGGGATCGTCTTCAATGGATTCTCACGTCCTCACCGAAACTACTTGAATCAACATTTTTTAATGTAAAATGATGGGGTCTCATTTCTAAACACCCCAACCATTCCCTCACGAATTTATTTTACTGGAGAGCTTCACATGACGGCCCTCGAGAACCACGGCTTCAAATTTTTGTCTCATTTCACCATTTGTTGGCGTTTTGGGTTTTTTCATTCGTGGGATCATCCACAATGGATTCACGTCCTCACCGAAACTGTTTGAACCAACATTTTTTTAATGTAAAATGATGGGGCGTCATTTCTATAGACCGCAACCATTCCCTCACGAATTCTTTTTAGTGGAGAACTTCACATGACGGCCCTCGAGAACCATGGCTTCAAATTTTTCTCTCATTTCACCATTTGTTGGGCGATTTTGGTCTTTCCATTCATGGGATCGTCTTCAATGGATTCTCACGTCCTCACTGAAACTGCTTGAACCAACATTTTGTATGTAAATGTAAAATGACGGTGCGTCATTTCTATAGAGCGCAACCATTCCCTCACGAATTCTTTTTAGTGGAGAGCTTCACATGACGGCCCTCGAGAACCACGGTTTCAAATTTTTGTCTCATTTCACCATTTGTTCGCGTTTTTGGTATTCTTATTCATGGGATCATCTTCAATAGATTCTCACGTCCTCACAGAAACTGTTTGAACCAACATTTTTTTTTTAACTTAAAAATGACGACATGGTGCAACATTTCTATAGAAGGTATAACCATTCTCTCGCCAATTGTTTTTGACTCATGACCAAATGACCCTCTTTTATCAAGAATTTTATAACGCTGGGATACTCTTAACTTTAAATTACTCAATTTTCTTCACAATAGGTGTAACTTATAAAATGCTCAATTAGTTATTTTTTTCCGTAAGGTCACTATTTAACAAATTGTGCTCGAGTGTGTCGATTGCTTTTTTCATGACCAGGTAGATAATATTTCTAATAGTCTTCGTACTACCAGATGGAAAAAAAAGAGAACAAAGAATATGAAGAAGATTGCTAGTGTGTATTAAATATCGAAACGTTTGGTTTGTTCAATTAATATAGGAGGCGTTGCGATCAAAATGATTTACCTAAGGATACAGTGCGCATGATCATAGCTCACGTCAATCGAATGGCCAATGGGAATGATAATGGAGTGATCAAGAAGCTTAGAGTATGAAGCGCGCTTTCGCATGCGAATTATAGGGCATCCGCGTTGGCAACGTAAGTTAGGCAACCCACACGACACCTAAGGGCAAGTAACCGTCAATTCCTATGGAAAAATGCGTCATACGAAATCACCAGCCTACTTTACAGAACAACCGGGAAAATACACGTATTTCCCGCGTTCTTGCCCTTAGAAGCAATACAAGTTGCCTATCTTACGATACCAACAAGCGTAGTCGGCGACGATTTCTATTTCTATGTCAAAAAATGACTTCTCATGCTTTTTATTTTAATTTTAAAGACAGTATGTGCAATTAAAAAAATATAAACCTGATTCTTCTGGTTTAGATTCGACTTTGTAATTCCAGCACGAACTACTTTTGCATTAATTAAAATTATCCGCACACTTCCATAAATTAGGCCGTGTTGGACGTGATACAAATTATTCGTGACAGGTGTGAATATTAATTCGAAACGTCCATACGGATGCTACCTGGTAAATAAAATTTACAGCAACAACAACACGCACGCATAAATTCACATTTATTTAACAGTTGCAACCAACCAACCAGCAACCGACCATCAACGAAAAACAAAATGTAAAACGAAAATGTTTTCTCAGGCTTGCCTGTGTGTAATGGGGTGTGAAAAATTTAATGGCGGTGATTACATAATGGAGGAAATTCGTGGATGGAGATGGAGATTAAGGACCAAGAGTAAGAGTAAGAGTAGGTAATTGACAGAATGTGTATTGCTTCCGCTTCAACTGAAAATAACAGCAAACGACGAGCTCTTAAAATAGAGCCGGAATGTCCTTCGCAAATCATGTACTTCCTGTCGCTTGAACTTGTTGCTAATGCTGTGTGCATTCGGATTATGTAAGCCCTATTCTGGCTCACTTTTATTTTTGTTACCTAATTTGTATGCGGTTGCGTTCTCCGTTTTGCAAAAAAAAAAAAAAAATGGTCCGGAGGAAACGAATACAGCAATAACCCATATTTCCTTTTTTCTTAATTTTCGGTTGGATGGGGCAATGGTTGCATTTTCCGTCTTGTTAAAAAAGTCCCGAGGAAAGAAATGGGGGGAGAACCCACATTTCCTTTTTTTTCTGAATATTGAATGTCCAAAATAAATATTCCTTTCAAATTAAAAATTTTGGTCACATGACAGCAAAAAGGTACATCCAGTAAAGAATTTAGGACAAACAGCAAGAAAGATAGCAAGAAAGGAAGTGGAATTAAAAGAGACAGACACGACACTATCAACAAAAAGTCTTCAAAAATAAATTCCCAGTACTGCCCTGTTAAGCGTAGAAGTCGTATCTGACAAAACCATCACTTCGACATATTCCTCATTTAATAAAATTTATTATGTCACCAAATTTGATTTTTTTATTTAAAATGGAATCTAACAGTTGCTAAAAGTTGCTAAAAGCAGAATACAATAAATAAAGCCAGGACATGTAGGTCACGTACACGTCATAAGCCAAACATGTAACAGGACAGAGGAGGTGACAGAAGTTTACTTAGGAAGACAAAGAAGATAAACTTCAAAATTTCTTTTCTTCATCCACCTGCTTGCTTCATAGTTTTAGGCAGAAAAAAAAATCTTTGCTGGCGTTTCGTTCTTCATTACAGAGAACAGCAGCAACAGCGTCTTTCTGTACGGGAAACAGCACTCTGACGTGGTTCCATTGAAAACTATGGAGAAGACAAATCAGAAATTTTTTAAAAATAAGTGAAAGTGAGACCAGAAAGATGGTTTGGGTTGAAGAAGGACAATCCAAAACCAACAAACAAAAGTCAAGAGAGGATTGGTTCAATTTAAAGCCATGAAGAAGACAGTCAATCAGATATTTTTAAAAAAGGAAGAGTGAGACCTGGAGGATAATTTGGGTTGGACAAGCACAAAAGTAACCACATCCAAAACCAACAAACTTACAAAAAGAAAATCTCGAATCAAGGAAGATTGACGAAGCCAAAACTTTGGCCTTGTTCAATTATTGAAAACTATGAAGAAGACAAATCGGATTTTTTTAAAAAAAGGGAAAAAGGGCCAAAAGGACGACTAGGGCCTAAGAAGGACAAAAAACAACTGCATCCAAAACCAACAAACAAAAAATCAGGATGGGATTGGTTCATTTTAGAGCCATAAAGAAGGCAATCAAAAATTTTTCAAAAGGAAGAGGGAGAGACGATGATTTGAGCTAAAGAAGAACAAAAGCACTTGCCCAGAAAACTTGAAGGTGGGTAGGCTTGGAGATTATTCGATTTTGATATCGTTTTTCTCGTCGGAAAGCGGAAAAAAAACAACTTTATGGAACTCTTTCTGGACGAACCGAATGTTGAAAAGCAGAGATCCCTATCTCCATCCAGAGCCATTCCCGAGATAATAAGGGTGGCTCGAAGGGTCGGTATTGGGTGCCCCAGTCATCTCTAGTAAGAATCAAAAAGAGATGCACTGTTTTATATACTTTTAATAACGAGCGACTTGAACAACATAGTCTAGCGAAGCGAATACATTTGGAAGTTTCTAGAGATAGAGTTGGATAGAGTCGATGTGTTATTTCTTTTGTCTAAAAAGCTTGAAGGTAGGAAGGTTTTGGGAATACTCGATTTTAATATCAATTTTTTTCAATTTCGAAAAGCGAAACAAAGTCAATGCTTTTTCGAGATCATCAAACAAACGTCAAGAGAAGATTGGTTCAATTGAAAATCACGAAGAAGATGAATCAGAATCTTTTAAAACGAAGAGTGAGGTTAGAAGGATGGTTTGGCTTGAAGAACAAAATAAATTTTGATTTTGATATAATTTTTTTCGTCGGAAAGCGAAACAAAGGCAACCTTACGGACATTTTTCGAGACCACCAAACAAAAGTCACGAGAGTTGAATTGAAAATCACGAAGAAGATAAATCAGATTTTTTTGTTAAATGAAGAGAGAGACTAGAAGGATGTTTTGGGCTGAAGAAGGACAAATGCAAGCGCATACAAAATCAACAAATGAGAAGAAACTGACAAGTCAGGAGAGGATCGGCGGAGAAAGAAACCATTCCGTTCTCAATGAAAGGTCGCTTAATATTGAATCAGGAAGAATAGAAGAAGAACTGAGGAGCAAATGAATTAACAATGAACAACGACAAAATTTGGAGAAGAACAAAACTACTTGCATTCGGAACCAACATACAAGAAAAAAGTATAAGATAAGAAGTTTATGGCGGAGCTCACATCATCCCCAACGTCAATAAAAAGCTGGTGAAAGTGGCAACTTGGATAGTAACTCCGAAAGAAGGAAAACGGAAAAAATAATGACCCACGAAGTTATTAGTCAAACAAAAAAGAAAGACTGAAGACATTTTCAAACATATTTTAAAGCAAAATGGTGGTAAAGAGAGACGAAAACATCCCCGTGGGAAAAGCAAAAATTTGGGGACCTGATTTAATAATGAAAAGTCCAAGAGGAAGACCCAAGATAAATTGGGAAACCCAAATTAACACAGGAATTAAAAATCTAGAACGACGAGGAGGATGAAGGATCGAGTAAATCATTGTGAGTAAATCAAGTGTTTTGCAAGGAAGAAACATCCAGGAAAACAAGGCAAATCAGAAATTTAAAAAAAGGAAGAGTGAGGCAAGAAGTACGATTAGGGCTTAAGAAGAAGAAAAGCAATCGCATCCAAAACCAACAAACAAAAATCAGGATGGGATATGTTGAATTTAGAGCAATAAAGCAGACAAATCAGAATTTTTTAAAAAGGAAGAAAGGCGAAAAGGATGATCTGCGGCTGAAGATGAAGAACACTTGGTTTAATTTAGAGCCATCAAGAAGACAGATCAGAAATTTTTAAAAAGGAAGAGAGGCAAAAAGGATGATTTGGGCAAAAGATCAAAAGCATTTGCCCAAAAAAACTTGAAGGTTGGTAGGTTTTAAAAAGGACCTTGATCTGAAGAACAAACGCAATCAAAAGAGACGAAATAAAAAGTGTTTTGCAAGCGCAGAAAAAAATGGGAAAGGAAATGAGCAGTTGGGGTGAAACAGTTTACAATAAAAGAAGGAGGATAAATAATTTACGACATGCAAAAAAAAAATTGCAAAAGCTCTGACGACAAGCGGAAACAAGAACCTCATTTTTTAATTGGTGTTGTTACAAATGAATTCCTTTTCTTTCCTGGGTTACACCTTCCAAAACAGACAAATTTTTCAAATTCAGTATTTGGGACTTTGTAGCCTATGGCATAACGACTGTCTCATTGAAATTAGAAGAAAAGGCGGAGACAAGAGAGAAGAGAAACGCCCTTATTACAAAATGAAGGACTTAAAATGCAATAGTATACAACTGGAGGAAAAAAAATACGCGCACGTTTCCAAATCAAAACGAAACACACGGTATACAGATTAATAAATTTAGTTTCAGTTTCTTTTTCTTTTTCTTTGAGAATTTTATTCTCCTCGTAGGAACACACTTCTAAAAAATAATATTCACGAAAGAATTAATACAAGATTAAAAACAAGGAATTAAAATTCTTGGATTTAAAAAGAATTAATTTAATTTACAGCCGTAATGCATATTTTCAATTATCTAACGTAATCCAGGATGATATACTAATCACGGGTTACTTTTATTCGTACCGATAGTGTAGTTCTGTCTTTTTTTATTTATTGTTTATTACGTGTAGTATTCACGTACACACATTCCTCAATGATTTTTTTTTATTTTTCCTAAACAGACAAGACATTATTTAGAAATAGAAAATTAAAAAAAAAAATTACGTTCAGTTTTGTATGCGATTTGACTTTTCAATTTTTATTTTACCAAAATTTCCAGCAGTAATTGAGCTAGTTTCATTTTATTTTTTCTGGAAAGGTTTAATTTGGTTGGCTTGAAGACTTTCGAATTAATTCAAATTTGTTTGAATTGGCAAACGGTCTGAACTGTACATTTTCCAACGATTAATTACAAAGCGAAAGCAACTCCAAGGAGGACTTCACATTTCACGTCACTGTAAATTCGCTGTACGTTATACAGGGTGATAACAATCCCGATGTAATTGAATATACGTTTGAGATTTTCCTCGCTTTATTAAATCAAATTAATTACAAAACGAAAGCAATCCCAAGGAGGACTATCATTTCACGTCAATATAAATTCGCTGAACGTTATACAGGGTGATAACAGTCTCGATGTAATTGAATATACGTTTGAGATTTTCTTCGCTTTATTAAACCAAGTTCCGCAATAGTTTCAAGCAAAATTAATTTTAAAAAAAACCTGTTCGTCTGGATTTATAAAAATTCAAAAAAGAAAAATAGAATACATTCGATTGGATAAGTCAAGTAGTGCGCGTTATATTTGAATTTAAAAAAATTATAGTATACATGGAGGAAGACAAAAGAATAGAATATGTATTAAGGATCAAAGTGAACACAGATTCAATTGACTACAAGGTTTCTTACGCAATTTACGCAATTCGAACTAATGCCAAAAAAACAAACTGTAAATAAACTTGGACACATCGCCGCTTTATGATTTCCATGTTTTATAAATAAAGAACGAATTATACAGGCAACAGTGAAACGTTATCAGATTTCACTTCTAACAACATGGAAGGTAAGAAATTTTTGTTATTTTTATAATATTCACCTGAAGTCGGTGCTGTTGCTTTAAAAGTCGGCGTAGGGGCGATCATGTCTGTCTGTTTCTCTGTGAAGCCAGAAGGCAGGCACAACAATAAAAAAAAAACTCAACCCCACATGTCACACAGATTTACGACGGCGTATACAACACATTGAAGTGCACAGGACCGACTGGCGTTGCAACAACCACCAGCATGCGCCGCGACGCCGTTACGGATTTAGATCTTCCGCCGCTGACTGACCGACTAAATTTGACGAACTGACTAAAAGCAAGGCGCCGATTTTTGAATGAGATCTAATGGTATACGCCGTCGCCGTCGCCGCGACGGTGGTGGTGAGCTTTACTTTACCGTTTGTTTACGATAGGCGCAATCTATCCGTCTAAATTAAGGTCGACGTTTTATTTTCTTCTTTTCTTCTCCTCTTAACATACAACAACACATGTCCGAAAGCCTTTTACACGTAATGCGGAGGAAGGCCTTGAAAGTTTCGATTTATATTTTTAAAGTTATTTACAAAATTGTTTGTTTGAAGTTCCAGTTTTATAAACAGATTTCGAATATTTTTAAACCTCGCAGGGTAAATGAAACCATCTTCACTTATGAGTGATTTTCAAATTCAATTCGAAACTACCAAGATGAAAGATCATTTCCACTCAAATCAATTGACTACTGACAATTAGTAAAAGTTTAGAGTAACGAGAATGTCAAAAGAAAGGCAAACCTAGAATGATGTAATCAAGATCAAGTGTGGGCTTTGAATCAAGACCAAAAGCTCAATCCGAAGGAGACCTTAGAAAGTCGGGTTAGAAAGGCTACCCCATTTGCCAAGTAAGATCTTCGTATGCACTATTTATTCATTCCCAAACTTTCCAGTTACGTCATTTCATGCCATTTTAAGTAATGTAGATTTCTGCAAGAAATTTTGGATTTGTTCGCCTTCGCCTTTTTCTTCTTCTTCTCTAACTCCTTATGCCTTTTGGGGCGTGGGATGTCCTTGACTTTTAATCGTCGACCTATTTCTTCCTCACTTAGATGCGATAGATAGATAGATAGATCTGTCTAATGCCCAATTTCCTTTACTTGTTCTATCCAAGTTCTCCGTGGCTTTCTTCTTCTACTTCCTTCTTATGCCATATCGTTTTACTTCCATCAACTTCTTCGGGTCCATTCTCTTTACATGTCCATACTAATTTAGCCCCTTTTTAAATTGTTTTTTTATAGTATTGGGTGTTCTCTTGCTCGATCCATTTTAGTCTTTGCAGTTGTTTCATCATAACCTCGTTTATTTTGCTTTCTGATTTCTTGTCATAACCAATTGATGTTGGGAGGATTGGGCCAAACATGCGTTCTTTTACTTTCAATTTCCTTCTTACCAAGCGTATATTATCCTTGCTTTCTAATCGTCCACTTACATATTTCTTCCATGCCTTCATGATTTAGATGCCGTTCTTTCCATGTGCAGGTTTCTCTGTTTGTTCTATTCAGCTCCTCCGCAACTTTATTCTTCTTCTTCTTTCTTTTGCCGTATAGTTTCACTTCCATCAACCTCTTCTATTCTATTCTCTTCTATTCTCCTTACATATCCATAATAATTTAGCCCCTTTCCTTTCCTTTGACTTTCAGTAATCTTGGACGTTTTCTTGCTCTGTGACATTTTATCTTTCCAACTGTTTATCTTTCCGAATGTTTTATTTTGCTTTCTAATTTCTTGTCATAACCAGTTGATGTTGAAATGATTGGCTCATACATTATTATTACACTAAAACTGTGACCCGTATAGGCGACACCTTGGAAAACATTGGTTCCAACATTTGCTAAAACTTTTGATTTTTTTTTAAATATTTCCTCCACCATATCCTTTCCAAATTTGGAATTTGAAATTACCATCCACAGCATACAATATCTAAATGTGGATAAACCCAAAGTTAATCAGATGAATTATTTTTCAGCAATAGAGTGTCTGGAATCCGCTGCAAAATTAGCCAAAAATTTCGTAAAAGAGAAGAGAAATGAAGAAGAAAGGCGTTGCTGGACGTTGACTCGTTTATTCTGCTTTCTAATTTCTTGTCTAAACAAGTTGGTGCTGAAATGACGGGTCATGCACTTTTTTCTTTTTAATTTCCTTCCTACCAAACACTCCATCATGAAAGTATTTTATTGTTTCGCTTATTTTTGATTTTTAATTATGTTTTTCCATTATATAGTCGCTCCTAAATATTTGTGTTATATTATTACCATTTCCATTTGTTTTAGTCGATCATTATTTTACAATTTTTTAAAATTAATTTTCGCTTTACTTTCTTTCTAATTCGTCGTAATTTCCAAGTGCGTCCAAATTCCGTTACAACTACGACCCGTTGAGGTACCTTGGTAAACCAAGTATTGGTCTTAATATTTTGCTAAAGCCACACCGAGTCTTTCTTGGTCACTTTCTTTTATATAGAATTATAGAATTTAAAATGTTCATAGCAGCCGATTTTTTTTTCTCTTATGAGGATATCCGAATGTTGATTATACTTTGACCCGTTGACGTACCTTAGCAAGCATTGGTTTTAATGTTTAGGCCTTATTGTTAAAACCACATTCCTCAAAAAATTGCTTTTCAAGTACGGAATTTGAAATGACCAACCACAGCACCGGACTTTTTTTGTGAGGATACCCAATGTCCATGTGGACAACCCCAAAGGATTTCAACACGATGAAATCCACTGAAAAATGGGCAAAAATTTTGTAAATGAGAAGAGAAAAGAAGAAAAACGTTGGTTGGGAGCTGGTGCAAGTAAATTTTCTTTTTTTGAAAATCTTTTTACAGTTCCTTTTTTATATCTATCGCAATACAATGACATGTTATTTTAACTTTCTATTTTTCACAACCACGTCTAACATATTTTTTTTCTTAAGCGACGAGCAGGTTGGGCTTTTTCCGTTCCAAAAAAATCTTGACAATTTGGGGAAGGATTTTGATTTGAAAAGAACTGCAGGTTTTTCGTTGCTCGTCGAGTCAATCGGAGAAGTTTTTCGCAAAAACCAAAATTAAGGTCACCAACTGGAGTCAAGGGTAACGAAATAACTTCAGCAAAGAAGATTTTGGAGTGAAGCAAAACGTGTCATCAATGAGTTCGAGAAGACAGGTTTGGTAGAAGTGAAGAAGAAGAAGAAGAAGAAGCAATAAAAGCGACGTTTAATAGAAGAGACTATTCCAGATGAGTCATTCGGAGAAGTTTCTCGCAAATATCAAAATTAAGGCCATCAACTGGAGTCAAGGGTAACGAAATAACTTCAGGAAAACTTTGCATCAGTGAGTTAAAGGAGATAGGTTTGCTAGAAGTGAAGAGGAAGAAGTGGTAAAAGCGACGTTTAATGGAAGAAACTATTCCAGACGAGTCACTCGGAAGAGTTTCTTGCGAATATGAAAATCAAGGCAACCAAGTCGAGTCAAGGGCAACGAAATAACTTCAGCAAAGATTTTAGACTGACTCAAGCAAAACATCAGTGTTCGAGTGAACAGGTATACTAGGAGAGGAGGAGAAGCGATTTTGGATACAAGAAAAGTTTTTCGCAAATACCAAAATCATGGCCGCCAATTGGAGTCACGGGCGATAGAATAACTTCAGAAAGAAGATTTTGAACCGAGGCAAAACTTTATTGCATCCCCGAGTTTAAGAAGACAGGTTCGGTAGGAGTAAAGAAGAAGCAGTAACATCGAGGTTAGAAGAAATTATTCCAGACGAAACCTTTTGCAGGTACATTTTTGGTTTCAAGTTTCCCGCAAAAATTAAGATCTCTTTGCAACAGAATAACTTCAATAAAAATGATTTTAGACTAAAACTAAACTTAACGTCAATGAGCTCGGGAAGCAGGTTTGTTAGGTTTGGAGAAGAAGCAGTAACGCCGACACTGAACAGAAGAAATTATCCCAGAGCAATCACTTGGTAAAGTTTTCAGGAAGTATTAAAATCAAGGACACAAAATGGAGTCGTGGGCAACAGAAAAACTTCTTGGTCTGAATGAAGCAAAACTTGACATCAGTGCGTTCAAGGTTTGCTAAGGGTGCACATCATTTGGAACAAATTTTGGAAAATATTTTCGCAAATAACAAGATCAAGGCCATCTATTGAAGTCTCGGGAATGAGTAAAGGAATGACTTCTGTAAAGAAGATTTTTAGACTGCAGAAAAATTTGATCTCAAACACAGATTTGCTAGGAATAGAGAAGACGCAGTATCATCGGTTTTGAATAGAAAAAATTATTTCAGACAAATCACTTGGAAAAGTTTTTCGCAAATATCAAAATGGAAACCAAACAATTGGTGGTTTAGGACTGATTGATATGAAGGAGGAAACCCAAATCTACTTTACAGATTTAGGACTGAATTGAAACCAGACATCAGTGAGTTCGAGAAGACAGGTTAGCTGGGGGTGGGTTCTTCTCTAACAAGAACCCTAGCAGTGTGTTTTTTTTCTTTAAGTTAGGTATTTATCACCTGTGATTTCTAAGGCCTCAAAAATTAAATGTTAATGTTTCCTAATGTCAATTATTTTCTTCTTTTGATCAGAATTTTTTTATGCAGTGTATTTATAAAAGAGTTGTCTACTCTTTAAAGTGAACGACCTTGGAAGACACTTTATTTGAATCGTTAGTTTTAGAGCAAGTTCCATACTTCGAGGGGATGAAATCGGACAGCATGCGACCATTTTGGAAAAGTGATTTCGAAAGTGAGTTCTCAGTGTAATTATTGCTATTGTAATTAAGACCAGGTATTGCTGGTTTAATAAAAAAAAATTATCGAATTATGGATTTCATTTTCGAAACCCATAAAAAGTTCTTCTAAGTGAGGGAACCAATGAATAAAATAATAGTTCTTACAGCCGTTTAAACTGATTTTCTATTTGATTTTGATCCAACTGTATGAAGACGAATCTACATTTCTGAAGTCAAATTCAAAATCAAATGGAAAATCAGTTAGTGTAAAGGCGGCTTTTATAGACGTTTGTGTTCTAGAACAGGGTTGGTCACTAGCGGGGAAGTGTACCCCACCACGTTACTGCTGCGACGGTTACATTTATAAGTCGGACGCTTAACGTATCTGCCCGAATCAAGTCTGGATTCTCCCGAACAATCGCAAGTGGGGATAGCGCTTTCACTTATCCCCGTTCTAGTATAAATAAAAAGGAAAAGATTGCAAGATTAGGTTTATAATATAACTTCCTCATACTACTTAGCTTTCAATCTAACACTCTCTGTATGACAAAAGCAGCTTTAACTGTTTCTCTTGCAGACTTAACGCTCATTAAACGGACAAATCCCAGCAAGTTAATTAACCGCCCCCCTCTTTCCCCCCCGTAATGATGCAAGCAAACTCCGTACCTGCATGTGTAGGTAACTTAATGATCCGCTTAAAAAAATACGGCGTGTTTTTACGAGGCATTAAAAGTTTTAATTAACGCGCACCTAGCGCTGAACTGGATACTTTCTTTTCATCATTAAAACAAACAATACGCCTAAGCATAATTCCCCCCACTCCCACCCCTCACCCTGTAAAAATAGAACTCTTATATAACCGGCCGGACGTGAAATGAAAAATATACGTATTATGAAAGCTCAAAATAAATTTGGCCCGCTCCTGTAGTACTAAAGTTTATGGTCATTATTGCTGTTGCTGCTGCTGTAGCTTGTATTGTTAATTTTTTCTTTTGCAATTGTTATTCAAAATAAAAGTCGAATTTATTTGAAGGTTTATTGTTTTGCATTTTTTTTTTCTCTTCGTTTGTTTAAGTATACTTTGGTGTTGTACAGGTGTTTGCTGCGAATAAATACTATAAATACTAGAGGCGATAACATAATAGGTTTACAAGTGCTAAATTCAACTGGAAAACAAACAACACAAATCAATCTATTACCCCTTCGCACCGCAACGTTTACCCCACATCCCTTGCGGTAAGTAAATTTAATGCGACAGATTAATGTTCGGTGTACCACCGACCGACAGAGAGCAAGCGGTATAATGCTGCCTCCTTTCTACAATACGATACCCCGTGCGTAATAATGCGATGTTTGTTTTAATTGTGAATGAAGATTAGCGAGTGCGTGAAATGTAACTAATCCGAAGTGCTCGGCAAATACCTCTGTTAAGCAGAAACCCCCTCGACAAGACGAGGGCCGAATCTATTTCGTGCAGTAGGCTGGGGTTGTTCTTATGTCGGTTCCTACTAAGCACCCTGTTTATCCTGCGTGCCTCCTTGCATTTGCGTGCTGTGCAACCTGTACATATCCATACATGCATACATGCACATTTATCTAATATACAAGGTAAAAAAAAAATAATTATACCGGATCTACCACAGCTCAAAGCAGCAAGTAGCCTCACACCTACTATACAATGTACAGAGTGGACCATTTTTGATGGTTTTACAGGGTTTCTCAGTTATTTATAGGAATAGAAGAAAACCGTTTTCGTGACCCAGTGCTACTTTTTCAAGAAAAACTCAGTGGAGAAAACAAAAGTTAGCTATCTCCATTCGTTCGGGAAATATCGGCAGAAAACGAATTTTTCCGAAAAATTATTTTTCACAATATCTCAGCTATTTGACAAGATATTTTGAAAATTCAAAAACTGTTTTATTCAGAAATTAATGTAGATTTCGCTGACGTTATTGTCTTTTGTAAAAACTGCGCCAGTTCTGCGAAACGGACTATAACTTTCTAATTTTAAATGGAAACCGTAGTTGGCTATGACACAAATAAATTGCTTATTTAATGAGGTTTTCAAAAATATAAGGTTTGATATAATTATTTTTATAAATAACAAAGATATTTATTATTTTTTATTTTCCGGTAGCTAACAAGCCATCCATGACACCAAAAACAAAAAATATAGTTCAATTGTTTTCCCAAAAATCAATTATTATTAAGTAAAACGGTTAATTTAATTCAATAAATAAATAGCTTCATATATCTATCTGAAACTGACATAAAATCACAAGAACGTAAAAATGGATTAACTCCATTTGAACATTTCTTTAATTATTAATGTGAATAGTTAAGAGATTTTTATAAATTTTAAATTGCATAAGTTAGTGCATTTCTTTAAGAAATAATAATTTCATTATTTTGCAGTACTTATCACGCTATCTATGACAATAAAAACAAAAGAAAATTCAGTTGTTTTCCTCAAAAATCTATTATTAGAATAAATAATACAGGTATTTAAATTTAACAAAATAAATATCTAATGCTATTAGAGAACTCATAAAACTACAAGTAATGTAAATATGGATTAACTGTTAATGCAGCTTTGAAGAATTATATGTTATATGTTCCTTTGAAATTATTTAAATTTTATATTATCAAAAATTCTTAGATATGTTTATTTCACTTCTATCCGCGATTACATTTATTAATATACAAAAGTTCTTGAAAGCATTATTAAACTTAGGAAATATCCGACAATTCAATTATTTCTTAAAGAAATGTACTAACTTATGCAATTTAAAATTTATAAAAATCTCTTAACTATTCACATTAATAATTATGTTCAAATGGAGTTAATCCATTTTTACGTTCTTGTGATTTTATGTCAGTTTCTGGTAAATATATGAAGCTATTTATTTATTGAATTAAATTAACGGTTTTACTTAATAATAATTGATTTTTGGGAAAACAATTGAACTATATTTTTTGTTTTTGGTGTCATGGATGGCTTGTTAGCTACCGGAAAATAAAAAATAATAAGTATCTTTGTCATTTATAAAAATAATTATATCAAACCTTATATTTTTGAGAACCTCATTAAATAAGCAATTTATGTGTGTCATAGCCAACTACGGTTTCTATTTAAAATTAGAAAGTTATAGTCCGTTTCGCAGAACTGGCGCAGTTTTTACAAAAGACAATAACGTCAGCGAAATCTACATTAATTTCTGAATAAAACAGTTTTTGAATTTTCAAAATATCTTGTCAAACAGCTGAGATATTGTGAAAAATAATTTTTCGGAAAAATTCGTTTTCTGCCGATATTTCCCGAACGAATGGAGATAGCTAACTTTTGTTTTCTCCACTGAGTTTTTCTTGAAAAAGTAGCAATGGGTCACGAAAACGGTTTTCTTCTATTCCTATAAATAACTGAGAAACCCTGTAAAACCATCAAAAATGGACCACACTGTACGGTCACAGCGCAATTTAATGAAAGTCTGGAGGGCTAAACGGCCAATTTTGGACGGGCGAAGCTATGACGTTCGGTACCCCTCCAGACTTCCATTACATTGTGCTGTGACTGTACATTGGCAAAAACTTTTAATATAAATTGCGTTAATCTTTCCATTAAAATGCATTATACTGCATTGAAACTTAAACTGTTTCATGATTTATCGTATGTGCCTACTTGCTCTGACGCACCCTGTATAAGGGAGTCTCAACATTTCATCTAAAAAAAAAAAAAAAAATTGGGGGAGTGACTTAAAGCGCAGGTGTGCCAATTTTGGTTTCAGCAATAAACTATTTTAATTTAAATATCTATTTACAGATATAATTAGGATCATTTACCATTGGCGGCGCTTGCCAATTAATCTTGCTTAATGAATTGTAAAGGGCGAGAGCCAAGCACACGCTATTATGCAAAAGATGTCACGTGATGTTCCAGTTTCTTCAGCATGCCAGTGATTTAGGTGAAATGAAAAGTTCAAAAAAGTGTCCGCGCATAAAAAGAAAAAAACTATAGTTTTAAAATCACGTTGAAAACCTAACATGCGTTTTGAAAAGTAATTTACAAATGCCCTGGCCGTTTAAAGGGATATAAAATGACTGATGCTACAAAAGAATATTAGAGAATGAATAGCTATAAAAAAAAACAGTTTTGGGGGGAGCTGGGGCGTGTAAAAGTTCACGAATTCAAAAAATTAATCGCAAAAAAAATCTACGGGGTGTTTCGTGCCGTACGGTTTTCATCATTCCACCTGGTGACAAGCTATTCAAAAAAAAAAAAAAAAACGTAGTAAAAAATTTAAATCGGTTATTGTTTTAAGGCAATCCCTTTTTTCAGAACTACAGGGTGCTTAAACTTTACAGGCTTAACTTGCTCAGATTATCTATAATTATTGGAATTTCTTTTACCGCAATTATTATTTATTTTCGTTTTTTCTAAACCCGTTTCGAACCTATGCCAAAGTCAGAAGCACAAGTGTCACAACCTTCGAGTTACAGAACGATAATACAATTCAATATTTAATAATAAATAAAACTTACATTGTCCACTAATACACAGGATGTTCCACTTAAGGAGGCTTCCTTTCATATCTTTCTAGTTATTCATTTCACAAAAAGTATTTCAAATCAAGAAGTTACTTGGTTTCATGTGGAGCATATTTTCAGATCAGTTTGGTGTATACAAGGTGTTCCGTTTAGACTAAACGCTATGTCACTTCATTATTTCATATGATACACCCTATATATTATCACATTTTCGGACTTCAGACTGAATTTAAATGTGACTTTTTGTACCATATACTGGGTGTCTCACAACGTACGGAGGAGATTGAAAGGGCAGCTGTAGGACATCAAAATAAAGCTTTTTTCTTAATTCGATTTAGACCAAAACCGAATAATAAGAAAATTACAGCAGTTTAACTTTCTTAATTTCTTCTTTAATTTACATTTGTAGCTTCTTAATTAATCAAAATTATTTCACAAAATGCAACTTTATTATTAAATAAACTCTAAATTCATCAAAACCACCATTCATAAAATGTCTATGTTAATCTGTTTCCTAGTTTTGTTTTTAATTAGTAGGCGGTTCACATCGAAATGAAAACCCGTTTTTGGGCATTAAAAGAGAAAAATGAAATAGCCGTTACTTTAACGTGACTGCATTTTTTTAAAATAGTTGTTTATTGTAAAGCAGTGTTCAATTAACTCATAAATGCCTCAAATTTGAATCTAAAATGTAAAATATTACTACAGGGAGTTACTTTTGCTTGTTAATTAATTTCAATTTAAACTCTTGTAACTTTTTAGTTATTGCTTTTTTCCCAAAAATTTATTAAGAAAAAATCTTTAATTCGATCTCCCCTAGCTACCCCTTTAATCTCCTCCGTAGGTTATGAGACCCCCAGTATAGGGTCTAATCTAAACCATTTTTGCGTTATTCAACTTTTTAAAAAAAAATTATCGCTGTTAGAGTACTTCAAACAACTGCAAATGTAATAATAATAACTAAAGAGATGTGAAGGAAGCGGCATCAAGAGAAACACCTTGTACGTGTGAGGTGAATAACCCTGTATAAAATTAGTAAATGACATTTTTTTGTAATTAGTGCGAAACCGGCCTAGAGTAAATAAATATTAACTAGTTAATAAAAAATTAATTCTTGAAAATTTGCGCCACTTTTTAAGGCCCCAAAACAAAATTTGTTTGGCAAATGATAAAGGCCAAAGTTTGCATTGTCTGTCACGTGACATTGCGTCATGGAAAACCCTGTATGTACAATGAGTATAAGTATAAGGAAAAAAAAATGATAGAATAAGTTACGATCCAGGGCAATGAGAGTAAAATTGTTATAAAAGAAGTGTCGAAACAGATGATTAAGATGACCTTGGCGACGAGAATCTGTTGTAAACAGCGCAATTTCTTATTGCCTCCGAAAAAACTAATTACCTAATTGGCTTTCAAAATATTTCTGCTTTTATCGTGGATGTGAGTGAAACATCAGAATTTTTTTTGGTTAGTTAATAATTAAATAAAAATTAATTCGGGCGTCTTCATTATATTTTGTGGAAAAAATATACAGGAATTTTTTCGTATGGTTTTCGAATTCCGATATCCCAGGCGTTAAGTTCGAAACGCCCAGTATATTGAGAAATCATTTTGTTTTCTACGAAAATTGTTCGCAGAGTCACACCGTGATGGACAAAGTAATGGCCGGAATGGTTTGATGGTTGCCGTTTCAGGAAATGAAACTGAAAAGAGTAATCAAAGAAGACAACCCCGATTTGAGAGTCACCTGAAATGACACTTTGTTGCGGGCATATCCGAAAACAAAAGATTCTCAAGGGAGACCAGAATTATCCATTAGAGTTGATAGGATGGAAATGGAGGCAAAAACGCATACTTTTAGGTACATCATCAAAATGGTTGCTGGCTTTGGATGAGCGCAGCCCAACTTGGCAGCAAAATAACAAAGAATGATAAGATTTTGGAATGTGGGAAAT
The DNA here is from genome assembly GCA_036172665.1 of Prosopocoilus inquinatus. Classification (NCBI taxonomy): domain Eukaryota; kingdom Metazoa; phylum Arthropoda; class Insecta; order Coleoptera; family Lucanidae; genus Prosopocoilus; species Prosopocoilus inquinatus. Next base: position 4,612,959 of record CM069871.1, on the reverse strand, counting down.
CCTGTGCAATTAGTGGCAAAAGAGGAAGAGGAAGGCCAATTTTTAGATAGCATGACCACATCAAAATATTTACTTTCTTTAGATGGATTTACTGGAAGGAGTAAGTCAAGAAGGAAAATCGTAGAATAAGCTAATGGAAAGCATGATCTTATCAGACAGAGTGAATAGATGGGATTTATTGAAGTTCACGAGATGGAAAAAGAGGAAATTTGGATAGTGCGACAATATCCAAATAATCACATTCTTTAAATGGGTTTGTTTACTGGAAGGAACAACCAAAGAAGTACAACCACAGCAAAAGCTAATAGAAATGCAATCTTACCGGATATAATGAATAGGCTGGATCTATCTATGAAGTTCTTAGGATAGCAAAAGAGGAAAAGAAAGGCTCGTATTTAATTAGTACGACAGCATCAAAATAATTACTTTCGTTAGGGGGGTGTGTTTGCTAGAAAGAGTAACCAAACAAGGAAAAAATATTTAAAAATGACCTTACTGGATATAGTGAAAATGATAGGTTCTCGATGGCATCCATTGAAGAACAGTGAACGGAGAAAGAGAAAGAGGAACTTCTAAATGATATGTCATCATTAAAATAACTGTTAGTATCAGATAAGTAGCAGCAACTCAGCTCAGACAAGACGAACTGGAACGAGTGAAAAAGAAGAAAATTCGGAAGTTTAACTGTACCTTACATTCTTCTTTAATTTTTGGGCAAAATGAAAAAATGTTTCAAAATGTATTAATAATTGCTGTCAAGGCAAAGCACTTTTCGAAAAAATTTTAAACGTGTGGTACTCGAGGTACCTATTTCTACATTTAAATAATGTAACTCTTTCAAAACAGTCAGTTACGCAAGTGTTAGTAAGCAAGCAAAGAGGAAAAATTAACTACCAAATAGAGAAAGGAAATTGAATTTGGCGCAAGAGACAAATTTTTATGAAGAAATTGCAAAGACCAGTCGAAACTGAAGGCTGGAAGAAGGTAGATGTATTGAGAAAATCCGAATGTAAATAAAACAGAACACTAAACACGTTTTACGCAAAAGAAAGGAAAAGAAAAAGTAGAACCACGAGCAAGATATTGCATTAAGCTAAGAGACAATGCGAAGACATTGAAGGAAATGGTGGAGGTTGATTTGAATTGGGAAAGAAGTCCACTGCTAAGTTGTGACCCAATTTACCTAAGAACCCCCACCCAGAGCAATCTCTTGTTAATCAAATAATAATAACAAAGATAAAGTTGTTTTTTTTGGCTTTTCTTCTTAGCAAAATTAATTTTTAATTAAAACTGAAGAGACGAGAATTCCAAACCTCTTTTCGATTTTATCAAAACTCTATTGGGTCAAAATATTACATCGGAAATCAAAGACAAATGTGCCAGAATTCGTTCTAAGTCAAGAGAGAAAAGTCAACAGTTACTTGATGGCCTCGCATTTGACAATTTGAAATCTGGAGTGTTAAAATGATGGTTTTGATTCTGGCCAGAAAAAAAATTGGAAAAAAAAAACCATGAGATGAATTTGAAGACAACTACTCTGAAAAGGATTCGTAAAAAGGATGAATAATGAAAAAATGGTTCAAGTATTGACAGAGGAAAAAAAGCGAGGTTGCATTAACATGGTAAGCAATGGAAGAAAGACTAGAAGATGAAGAAGAAGGAAAAACTGTCTAAACCGTTCTGGAGATTAGAAGCCGACCAAATGGAGGAGTAAAAAGGTAGAACAGGGGAAGATGGCCCGAATATTCGAATAGGAACGAAGCAAGGGCGAAGAGAGAAACATGGCAAAGTTGCAAGGAAAGTCAAAGTTGGGAGGATTCGAAAGCAAAAAGAAAATTTCAAAACTGACTTTTACGGAAGCAAATTCTTAATTATTCCAAAATCCAAATCCGTTACTAAAAATGCCAAGTTCAGAACGTTCATTGCAAAATATTTTAAGATCGGAAGAGTAAACCTAACCTAAAATAATTATAGCATATAAAATTATTATTTTGTAAAATTAAATTACGCTTTAGTGAAAGAACCTCAGGAACAAACAGATCTGGGTTAGTTGTAATGTTATTTACAAATAAAAGCATATTTCGCAAGTCAACCGACGAGTGATGTTGAGCAAGTCGCATTATTACAAAACTGACATCAAAAATATTTTTATATGTATTACCAAAAGTCGCAGCGGCTGTCGAACTATCTAATACAAACGTGAAGATAACCGTAAATATAAATTTAAATTACTTAACACACACACAGTTTCAAGCAGATCCTCAAATCATCAAGAATTTTCTTTTACTTCAGCAAAAGGAAAATTCCTTGATTCATTTTTTTTTTGTTAACAGTTGCATGCGCAATAAATCTGATTATTCAAAATACACAATTACAGGTGACTTCAGATACCTTATCTTCTTCAAGATAGTGAAGTGCCCTGAACTAACAATAATAGTCGACGTCCATGGAAATAAGAAGCAAAAGCCGTTGTTAAATAGACTGTGTACATTCTAACCTAATTTTAACCGTTTAATTTTAGAACGTACCGTATTTATTACTGGTCTACGTGTAACGCAATAAAGGGGTAATTTACGTAATGACGTATGTGTAGAGGTTAGACGTGTTTGTTAGAGTAAGCATCAGAGCAGCATATTAGACAGAGACAACAAGCAGACGAACCTGACGTGGGATCATCGCAATTTTCCTGTTAAAGTAATTGGAACGAATTATGTCATATCTAGAAAATTGCCGCAATTTTAGATCATCCGATGGCATTGTGTCCCACTGAAATGAATGCATGTTCAAGTTCGAATTACTTACGGCAGCAGTTTTATGGGTCACTAACGCCACACCAAAAACAGAAAAAAAAAACCAAAGAAAAAGAAAAACAGCACATCTATAATATGTACAATGAGTATTAGTATAGCACTAGAAGTTCAATTCGAATGTGTAAGTTAAAACTGCGATCACATCAAACAACAACCAGCGAAAATCCAAGCGGTTCATCCAAGACTCACCCTCTTCACTAGGTTCTTCCGGGTTGACCTGACGGTGGGTGATTTCTACAAACTCTTTCAAATGCTTGGGGAGTTTCTTGGCGCCCGTTATCGATTCGCCGTCCATCACAAGCACCGGGACTTTATTACCGTCATCCTCCTCAACGCTGGTACCGTCCCCGCTTTCCTCCGAAAGCATTCCGTATTTTTTCCGACGTTTTTTCACCTGATCCATAAATTCGTCCTGGATTCCGGTCACGTGCGTCGCTTCCAGTTTATCTCTTTTCGCTTCCTGCTGCTGTTGATGCCCGGTAATTTTAATCACTTTGAGTTGCTTGCGTTCTTCACGCTCCGCCACTTGTTGCATGTACTCGTCGTACATGTGCTGCCTAAAACGATCGGTGCTCGGCGCGGACGTCACTTGGGGTTTGTTGTAAACATCTGTTTTTTGCGAGGTGTTGGTCGTGGTCATTTGTGAGGTGAGCTTGCGCTTCTCTTCCTCCAGCAGCTCCAGTTCCTGCTGTATTTCCTTCTCTTTTTGTATCAGGTATTGCATTTGCTGCACGAAGAACTCTTGAGGTAACGACTGTCGGCGATTGCTGGATCGCATCGGTCTCTTGGTTTCACCGTCGCTCAAGTTCGACGTGGATCCCCTACGCATATTGATGGCTGCTATCACGGGGGGTTCACCCCTGTTGAGTTGGGTGTCGCTTTTGCTTTTATCCCGCGCCAGCTGGAGCCACTCTGAGAGATTCCGAGCGCTCAAACGAGGGTTTTCGCTTGGTTTGGGCTCCTGGCGAGTTTTTGCCCGCGGCAAAGTCACAGCCTGCGGCGGCTCTTTTTCCTCGTAGTATAAATACATGTTGTTTTCTGGAGATTCGCGTTTGCTGTCATTTCCGCCTGAATCTCGGATGATTGCCAAAAGTCTGTTAGTCATCGCCCCTTTCAAATCCTGTGATTCACCACCTGCTGTCGAATTATTTTTGATATCGTTGTCGTCGTGATAGGTGCGACGCTCCATGAATTTGTTATGCAAGTCAAGCAGCTTGCCAGCCTCGTCCGGTACTTTTTTCGTCGTCTCCAGGTGATCCTTTTGCGTGGGCGACAGGCAGACAACCACCTTCGGATCTTCATCGGTCGCGATACCGACCCAGCGTTCACGTTCCGGCATTTTTATCTTATCGCAAGACTTGACTGGAACGGTAAAAGAACTGTTAGTATTTGATGATGGTTTAGTTGTGTTACGTGTCTCTTTACACATGAAAGCGGGTGGTTTAAATGCGGGGATGTTAGACGTTAGGGCTTCGAGGCTTTGGGAGACCTCTGCTAGTTCCTCTAGGACTACCACACCGAACGGCAGAGAAATTAACGTTTTCAGGCAGAGCTCTCGCAGGGTAAGAGGCTTGTTCACTTCATCGTTCAGTAGCATCGCCTGTATGTCACCTATTGAAGAACTCAGGGGGTTATAACGTGTTGTACACAACGAAGTCCCTCGACTGCTACTACTCTCACTCCCACCTACGGAAGGGGAGCGTGAGACGGTATTGACGTATACTGCCGCCGCTTTAGGAGCAGGTGCTCTATCTTCTTCAGTTTCTTGCAAAGATTCGTCCTCATCACCCAGTTTAATGTTTGGAGTCGCCGGGGGCGTCAACTGTAATGGGGGTATTAACTTCTCCTTTTGGTCAACCTTTAGGGGTATTACTTCGGGAGTCGGTGGGAGCGTTTTCTCCGTTTGGTCGCCGAGAATACCCTTTGGGGGGGGTATGACTTCGGGAGTCGGTGGGGGCGTTAACTGTGATGGGGGTATTAACTGGTCGGGGTCTTCGGTTTTACCGTCGTCGTCTTCACCGTCTGCAAATTCTTCAGACTCGTCGAAGTCGCTTGGGGTTACACTATTGGTACTATCGTCGTCTTCATCCAGAAAAACGACTTCGACCCCTGTACTCGTTTCAGCAACGCTTGTACTGCAGATATCCTCGGAGACAACCGGCGTCTCAACCAGGTGGATGATGTTTTCGCTTACAGGTCCGTAATAGTGCGATTGCATTCGTTCTTGTTTGCTTCCCGCGCGCGTGGTCTCCGGTTTTAAGGGAGGAATGTGAGTGCGTGACGTGTTGGGGCTTTTTTGGTCCTTGTCGCTGTGATCGCTTCCTTCCTCGTTGATGACGTCCAGGTACCTGGGATTTTGGTAGACCGGAAGGAAGTACTTGGCGAGCTCCTCGCGTTTCTTCGCGCGCTTCGCCTTGATACTCTCGGCGCTCTGTTTTTCGTACGCGTAATTGACCGCCTCTTCTGGACTCGTCACCAAATTGAGTCCTTCCAAGAACTGCCTCAAATTTGATTCGTCCTCGAGGGATATCCGCGTGACCACCGTCGCCTCCTCCAATTCCAAAGTTATGTTATCCATGGCCCGTCCTTGTTCTTTCTTGTCGGCGGTGGTAACAACCAGCTGATCTGCCACCTCCCATTCCACATCGGATTCCACCTCGGATACTACTGCGTTATGCTCAGTCTTATCTTCTGTTTCGCTCGTTTCCGATAGTTCCTGTATCCTGATGGCTTCGTCGTCGTCGAGGCTCCTGCTTTTGGTGATGGACGCATTTCTCTTAACGAGAGGTACGGTTTTGGGGGATTCAACCCTGTAATTCAGATCGTTCTCCTTGATTGTTTTTTTCACACGACAATCATCTTCACTTATCACCACCACCGGCGGCGGCGACACTGGAGCTTCGGTTTTAGTTTCGATAACGCTCAGCGTCTGTTGCATACTCTCCGCACTCGCGATTGGTTCACCACATACTGCCCGTGGTTTTTTCGCGTTCTTTTTGTCAGAGCGACGTCGCCTTCTAGACCTTGAGGATCCGATTACGTTATCTGCCATAGCGATACAGCAATCGACGGTAGTAGTTACTAGGTCGGAATCGTCAATGTGAGACGAGCCGTCGTCTTCGCACGCTGCCGCATCAAACTTTTCAACGCCTACTAAGTGAACACGGTGTTACAGGAAGACAAGGTGAAATAACAGGAATAGAGCGACACAGGAAGAAGCCACATTAAAAAGTGTTAGTTTTTTTTTTTTTGGCCAAGTTTTATTAAAATGGAAGGAGGAACAACTCCATTAGTATCGATTACTAATTTGCACACAATCACATCACGCACCGTTTTATCGCGCAATGTGCTGCTTGGATCTAATGAACGCGCTTACTAATAAATTAATACGTAATTTTTTATTATTTTTTTTTGCTGCTGCTGCTGGTAGTATTTAGGAGATGAAAAATGAAAAAATAATAATAATAATCGCATATCCTAAATCGCGTTATGAAGAATAAACAACCAACTCGTCTCAAACAACAAGCAAGTTTTCTTCTTTCATTTTTACAATATAAGAATTCAAACAGTAGAATTCGGAGGTGATGGGGGAACTACTGTAGTACTGACCTTGACTTTCGGTTAACGTTGATGGTGTCGATGCAGCCGAGCTGCAACTCGAGGAAACCGTCGACTTTTCCGACAGGACCTCGCTTCCTGATTTTAAATCACCTAACAAATCAAACAACAGTTAGCAAGAAGGCATATCCAAGGCGGAGGAGCTTGATAACTCGAAAACAAAATATTTGCACAACAAATTTCGCCGCTCGTGATTTTCAAAGCAAATTTGCAAATTATTATTATTATTGTGCGCAGTCCTCGGAAATTTAGGTCGATCCCGGAAAAACATTTTCTCTTAAGGCCGCCTTAGCACCAAAGCAAACGTTACGTTTGTTTATAGATGTATAAGTCGGTTAAAACATGCATTCATTTTCTGCCCACACATGGGAGATGAAGGTTAACACGACTATTGTGTCATCTAAGTCCGTGATAAGCATGTTTGCTTACATACTACAAATGTAAATTTCATTAGCCGCGGTTATGCTCTAAGAAAGTCACTGCGTATTTCATTATTTCTCAAGTTCAAAACGTACAAGGTGGATTAAAGGCAGAGTATCCAAAACAAAACAGAAGAAAAAATACAGTAAACATAATTTAGTTAATTATGGCCACATCTTTTTATCCCCCTTTTATAGAACAAGGATTCCCAAACTTTTTTTAAGCATCAGCTCCTTAGAGAAAAAGGAAAAAATGATTTCATCGACCCCTTCCTCTCCCATCCCATTTGAAACTTAATTGTTTTACTTGCTCTATCTTTAAATCGAAATGCAAAGGAAGATTTTTGTATTGTTAAAAAATTCTTCGATTCGTACAAGAAAATTTTAAATTACAAACATACCCTCTTGCCGTTTTGGCATGGCATGCTGAGGATCTCTAAAGTAATGAAAATAAAATGAAATGAAAATTAATAATATTTTCTTGATAAATAAAAATTCAGAAACGTTCCACTTAATAAGTACAAAGTTTTTTTTAATCTTGAACCAGACAGATTATGATGGGAAGACACTCAACGTTTCGCTGTAGATTTATAGCTTCGTCAGGAATAAATAAATAAAACTAAAGCGAAACGTTGAGCGTGTTCCCATCATTGTACTTACAATTTTCATCGGACAAGAATCAACTTCATTTATTCTACTTATTTATAATGAAATGCATTAAACGTCATCTATGAGCCTTCTGAGAAATTAATTAACTTATGTTAGTGCCATCTATTCTCCAAATTTAACAAATTTAATCGAATATTCGAAACATGATTTGATCATGCCGAGTGTATTCTCAGCAAACAAAAAAAAAACATCTTTTTAATTAAAACGAAAATGTAGCGTTCGAATAAGAGAGTCATTCAGAGCGCGCCATCTGTTGTTCGAAAGCAAAACATACTTTAACTTAATTTCCTTTTACTTAACTCATTTATTTTGACGAGGGCTGACGCTCCAACAAAATCGCTTTTGCCTTGTCTTCTAATTCTGTCATGATTTTAATTTGAAAATTAAATTAAAAAAATCCGATGCACGCCATGTTTTAATCGAATTATTTAGAGCGCCATCTCTCGGCTCACTTATCTTAATTTGCTCAAAAATTAAAGTTGCCTTGATTTCGCTTCGGCGAACGTATTTTTTTTTCAAAATTAAATCGAAAATATAGAATCGAAATGTGTCAGAAGTCAGAAGTCAAAATTTATTTAGAACGCCATCTCTTGACCAAAAAGAAAACTATATTAATAGAATTTTAAAACGCACTTCATCGATGTAAAAAAATAATGGATTATTGGTAATTATTTTCAAAAAAAAAAAAAAAAACACTGAAAGAAGCGTCAAGATCGTCATTTAGAACGACCTCTTGACCAAGGAAAAATTATTTTGAAAAAAATATTTCATTGCTGACGTTCTCATCTCAATTCTAAATTTAAATACTTTCAAAAATCATTTATTTTATTTTTTTAGTAACTAATCATTTTCAAGGCAAACCTAAAGTGGATTTAAAGTAGGCATCATATTAGAGCGCCATCTATTGACCAAATGGAAAACTATATTAATCGAATTTTAAAACGAATTTCATCGCTGGCGTTCCTATTTCGTTTTCTGACGTTGGCTTTAAAATTTCTTTTTCAAAAAACACTAAAGGATATTCAGAGGCGTTATGATCATCATTTACAGCGCCATCTCTAGGCGAAGGAAAATGATTTTAGCTGAATTTGAAGAAATATTTCATCGCTGATGTTCTCATCTCAATTTCTAATTTGAAAAGCTTTCAAAGAATCATTTTCCTTATTTTAGATTCTAATCATTGTCAAGGGAAACAAAAGGAGATTTAAGGTAGGCATCATATTAGAGCGCCATCTATTGACCAAAGGGGAAACTGTACTAATCGAATTTTAAAACGGATTTCATCGCTTACGTTCCCATCTCGTCTTCTAACTTTGGCTTAAAGAAAAGAAACTGGATTTGTAAAAGACACTAAAGGATATTCAAAGCAGGCGTCATGATCATCATTTAGAACGCCATCTCTTGACTATAAGGAAAAATTATTTTATTCGAATTTGAAAAAATATTTCATCGCTGACGTTCTCATCTCAATTTTAAATTTTAAAAGCTTTAAAAATTAATCATATTTATTATTTCTTTTAGTTACTAATCATTTTTAATGGAAACTAAAAGAGATTTATTAAAGCGGGCATCATATTATAGCGTCATCTATTGACCAAAAGGAAAACTAACTTAATCACATTTTAAAACCCATTTCATTGCTGACGTTCCCATCGCGTCTTCTAATTTCAGCTCAAAAAAATATTATTTTTGGTAATTATTCAAAATAAGCATAATGATCATCATTTGGAACGCCGTTCCATGACCAAGCCGAAATTATTTTAGTCGAATTTGAAAAAATATTTCATGCTGATGTCCTCATCTTAATTTCTAATTCTAATTAGAAAAAAAAATCATTTTTTTTAGTAACTAATCCTTTACGAGAAAAACCAAAGGTGATTTAAAGCCGGCGTCATCATCAGAGCGCCATCTATTAGCCAAAACAGAAAACTATTTCAGTCGAATTTTGAAAAACGTTTCATCGCTGACCTTCTCATTTCACCTTTTAACTTTATTTGATTTATTTACTAACTTCTCACCACATTTTTTTTAATTTACTCTGATTATGATTATGATTATTCAATAAATAATTATTTTAAACGAAAACAAAAGAAGTTTTTAATTATAAAGAGATGAAGTAGAATAATAGAATAATTTTTAGATAGAGAAAAATATTTTCATTCAACTCCAAGTCAACGAAACATGTTAGTGTGTCAGAAATCATTTAGAGTGCCATCTCTTGACCAAAAGGAAAACTATATTTTAAACGTATTTCATCGGTGACGTTCCCATCTCGTCTCCCAACTTCAGTTTAAAAAAAAAGCAATTCAATTGGGAAGGATATTCAAACGAGTCATCACGATCATCATTTACAATCCCATCTCTTGACCAAGGAAACATTACTTCAGTCGAATTTGAAAAAAAAACATTTCATCGATGACGTTCTCATCTGAATTTCTAATTTTAGAAGCTTTTAAAAAGTAATTTTTTTTAATTACTCATCATTTTCAAGTGAAACTAGAGGAGAGATTTAAGACAGGCAACAGCATTTAAGCGCCATCTATTGACCAAAATAGAAAACTATTTCAGTCCAATTTTAGAACACGTTTCATCGCTAACGTTTTCATCTCATCTTCTCATTTTCAACGAAAACAAAAGAATTTTTAAATTAAAGAGAGTTGAAATAGTAAACATGTATTTTTATTCGTCTCCAAGTCAACGAATCATTGACCCCTAGGGATTCGTTCATCCCCAACCGACCGCTACAGGTCCATCGACTCCTTTTACGTTTTCATCGACCCCTTGGGGATCCTTGGGGAAACCTTGTTTTCCTTTTTTAATTGTTTACCCCCATAAACCCTCAGAGACAATTGTACCAATAATGGTTTCTAAGAACAAATTAATATAAAGGACGAAACACTAACAGGAAGACTTTCTGTCGCTTTCCGGATTTGAACGCGAGCACTCTCGATAACGTGCCGAACGCCCTACCACTAAACTAAAACGAGAGGAATTAACCTAACATGTTTTAGATTAATTCTTCCGAACGCTCGGTTGTAGAAGGTTCGGCGTATTACCGTGAGGGCTCGGGTTCAAATCCCGAAAGTGACAGAATTTAACTTTCTTCCTTTATATTCATTCATTAATTTAATTCAGCACTAACATATCTTTCTCTTTCTATTTGTGCTTCTAGGAATATTACAGGACAGATAAATTTTATTTAGATACTAAATGAATTTTTAAATTTACTTATCAAATTACGTAAAGAATGTGATTATAACTGGAAAGGATTAACCTCATAGACAAAAGCGATGACAAATTCTCTTTTATTATTTAGGAGTAACCCTGTATAAATTGGTCAATATCAGAAACATGACAACGCAGACGCTTGTTTTGGTGTAGTTAGTTTTGATGGAATTGCATTTATTTTTATTAAAAAAAAAAAAAAAAAACATCAAATGGTATTTTTACAGGAACGAGTTGGATGCCGTTAACCGATGGCAATCGTTAAAAAAAGCGCTATAACTCACATCCTGTGGCGGACACATGTATTACTGATATGATTCAAATTGTATTTTAATTGCAATCGTTATCGCAACAGAATACCAATAGAATCCTAACTGTAAAAATAGCAGGAGTATCACAAATGCATTTTCTCACGGGTGCAAACGGTTTACTTCTTTCTCAATGCAACCAACTTAATAACACCAGTGGCGGCGGTGCCATCCGATAATTCAGCGGAATGAGAGAGATTTATTGCATCGACCTTATTTAGCTCCGGCGCAAGGTCTAACTGGCGCAAAGAAGAAGAAAAAAAAAATTGTGTGTGTGTGTGATATTTGAAACCGACTTGATTTGTTTGAATATTTTATGTGCCTTGTATGGAAATGCGAATGCCGACGAAATAATTATGTATTTACTGGTGGTGCGCCGTAGGACCTTGAAATAGCAAAATTAGGCAAGGAAGTTCAATAGATCAAGCTAATAATGACGAAATTTTTTTTGCGTTGTGTACTTTTTTCTTGTATGTATTTATTTTTTATTCGTATGGAAATAGTACATATTTGCTTTAAAAAAAAATATCCGCGAAATTATCATTTGGAAGAAATCACAATCATAAAATAATAATAGGAGTACATTTGCACGCACAAAATTTAGACAAAGAAGTTACTTGAACACTTGGAGTTAGTTACATGGAGCAGTTACTCAATAGAACGAACATTTTGAAACTTCTCGTTCACCCTGTGTTTTTGCTTTGGCATTTGCAATTTTTAACTCATTCAAAAAAAAAAAAAAAACGTGAGTTTACTCAATTTTATGCTACTTGGAGCAGTTACTTATGTTAGTAGAACGTTTGTAAACTTCCTGTTTAAACAAACGCCTTGTTTCTATATATGATGATCACGATTGTTTTGGTTTACAATTGTTTTGGCTTTCGCCATTTTTAAAACGCCTGGCAGTTTAACACAAGCACGACTGAGATTTTATGCTACATGGAGCAGTTACGTTCTTAAATCTTCCACTGCGCAGAAGAACGCTTCTACAGTTTTCAAAATCTCCAGAAGAAATACGTATATTTTAAAAACAAAAAAACAAAAAGAATATTAAAATGACACCCAACTTTTGTGCTACATGGAGCAGTTACTTGACAAAAATATTCTTGAAGGTGCCTGTGTGAATAGGTGGATGTGTAATCGCCGACTGTTTTGGTTTTCGTCAGTCTTAAGAAACGAAACAACATGCGGATTAATAACATGTTAATGAAGAACGACTCAAATTTTAATATGACTGAAATTTTATGCCACATGGAGCAGTTATGTTCTTAAATCTTCCCCTGTGCAGAAGAATATACAATTTCCGCTCTTGCAGTTATCAAAACCTCCAAAGGCAGACGTACATTTTAACAACAGAAAAATATTTGAATGACACCCAACTTTTGTGCTATATGGAGCAGTTACTTGACAAAAATATTCTTGAAGCTGCCTGTGTGAATAGGTGGATGTGTAATCGCCGACTGTTTTGGTTTTCGTCATTCTTAAGAAACGAAACAACATGCGGATTAATAACATGTTAATGAAGAACGACTCAAATTTTAATATGACTGAAATTTTATGCTACATGGAGCAGCTATGTTCTTAAATCTTCCCATGTGCAGAAGAACACACAATTTCCGTTTTTGCAGTTATCAAAACCTACAAAGGAATACCTACATTTTAACAACAGAAAAATATTTGAATGACACCCAACTTTTATGCTACATGGAGCAGTTACTTGACAAAAATGTTCTTGAAGCTGCCTGTATGAATAGGTCGATGTGTAATCTCCCACTGTTTTGGTTTTCGTCATTCTTAAGAAACGAAACAACATGCGAATTAATAACATGTTAATGAAGAACGACTCAAATTTTAATATGACTGAAATTTTATGCTACATGGAGCAGCTATGTTTTAAAATCTTCCCATGTGCAGAAGAACACACAATTTCCGCTTTTGCGGTTATCAAAACCTCCAAAGGAATACGTACATTTTAACAACAGAAAAATATTTGAATGGCACCCAACTTTTGTGCTACATGGAGCAGTTACTTGACGAAAATGTTTTTGAAGCTGCCCGTATGAAAAGATCGGCATGTAATCTCCGGCTATTTTGCTTTGCGTCGTTGTTAAGAAACCGCGAAAGAACACGCGGATTAACAACATGTTAATGAAGAACGACTCACATTTTATGCGACAAGGAGCAGTTAACACGATCTCTTTATCTTCCTTGGTCGTAAAAAGGAGCAAAATTTCGTCGACTGTTTTGGATTTCGCCGTTACTTTCATTGAAAAAAATAAAATAAACAGTGAGAAAGAATGCTACATGGAGCAGTTACTCAATAGCTTCCTGTTCAATCGAATGCTTCTGTGAATGTATAATCATGACTGTTTTGGCTTCGTTCTTTCTCCAAGTTTGTGGGACTGAGAAAAAAAAGGAGTTCAGTAGCGACGGAGGAATATTAATGAAAAAAAAAACCCTAATTTCGAGCTACATGGAGCAGTGATGTTCTCGATTTCTTTTCTGTTCAGAAGAACACTTTTGTGAGTGTATAAGTTCGATAGTTGTGGCCTTGTGCATTTTTAAGACATTCAGAATTCAACAACAACAGAGTACATTAATAAAAAATTAACAAAAATTTTAGTCTACTCGGAGCAATTATTTAACGAAATTGTTCTTCGTACAAACGAGTATAATCGCGACTATTTTGGCTTTCGCCAAGTTTAGGAAGATGAGAGAGACCATGTACTTTAGCAACAACGCAAAATATATTGATGAAAAAGACTGAAATTTTTAGGCTACATGGAGCAGTAATTCTCTTAAAGCTTCTTGTGGGTGTAGAATTTCGACAGTTTTGCCTTATGAGACATTTCTAAGACGTTGAGAAGGAGTTTACTACTTAGTTTTAAAAAAGCAGAGAATATTATTAAAAAAAAACTATCCAAATTTTATACAATATGGAGCAGTTTACTTAACGAAATGTTTTTGAATCTTCCTGTACAAATTAACACTTCTGTGAGTGCGTAATCTCGGTTATGCCAGTTAATAATAGCAGAGAAATATTAATAAAGCTTGACTCAGATTTCATGCTACATGGAGCAGTTACTGAACAGATTTTTTAAATCTTCCTGATCGTAGTAGGAGCTTAATTTCGATGGGTTTAACATTTTTTATTACTCTGTGAAAGAATGCGTATTTTTGAAACAACAGATTCAATTTTATGCTACACGGAGCAATTACTTAACAGAATGTTCTTGAAGCTTTTGTGGACGTACAATTCTAACTATTTTAGCTCTCGCTATTACAACGAAATGTTCTTGAATTTCCCCGTAGAAAAGAACACTTCTTTGAGTGCATACTCTCCACTACGTCTGTTAACAAAAGCAGAGAAATATTAATGAAGCTCGACTCAAATTTTATGCTACATGGAGCAGTTACTTAACAGATTTTTTTTAAAAATCTTCCTGATCGTAGTAGGAGCATAATTTCGATGGTTTTAACATTTTTTAATACTCTGTGAAAGAACGCGCATTTTTAAAGCAACGGATTCAATTTTATGCTATATGGAGCAATTATTTAACAGAAGCTTCTGTGGATGCATAATCCTGGCTATTTTGGTTTTCGCTTTTACAACGAAAGAACATGTCGATTAACAACAACAACAGAAAAATATTAATGAAACTTGACTCAATTTTAAGCTACATGGAGCAGTTACTTAACAGAGTGTTTTTAAACCTTCCTGAACGTAGGAGGGAGCACTACTGTGGGAGCATAATTTCGACATAATTTGGTTTTCAGCATTTTAAGACACTGGGAAAAAACATGCATCTGAACAAAATCGGAAAAATATTAACGAAAATATGGCTTACATTTTATGCTACATGGAGCAGTTACTTAAGAATCTTCCTGTTCACATCAAGGCTTTTATGGATATATAATTTTGACAGTTTTGACTCTCGGTATTTTGAAGACAACGAGAAAAAACAAGTAGTTTGCAAATGGAAGAGAAATACTATAATAAATGACTGAAATGTTACGCTACATGGAGCAGTTATTTAACAGGATTTTAATCTTTTCTAATCGTAAGAATTAAGGGAACACAAACACGATTGTTTTATGATTTTTAAGCCACTGAAAATAGTTAAAAAAAAACAGTAAAAAAATATTTATAATAAATGAATGGTGAAATTTTATGCTGCATGGAGCAGTTAGTAAACAAAATGTTTTTTAATCATCAGAACACTTCTGTCGGAGCACAATTGCGACTGTTTTGCTTTCGACATTTTTAAGATATTGAGGCAGAACATCTAGTTTGATAGCAGCGTAAAAAAATGACAGAAATTTTGCGATACTTAAAAAAATCTTACTACTCTACATGGAGCAGTTAGGAGCAGTTATTTAACAGATTTTTTTAAACACTTCTAGGGGAACATAATCACGGTTATTTTGACATTTTTAAGACACTGAATGTAGTTTAAAAACAATAAAAAAAATATTTACAGTAAATGGAAATGTAATTTTACGCTACATGGAGCAGTTACTTAACAGGGTGTTTTTTAAACGTAGGAGAACTTTTGTGAGAGCACATTTTCGACTGTTTTGCTTTCGCAATTTTTATTATACTGAGACAGATCGTGTAGTTTAACATCAACTTTAAAAAATGACTATGGGCTACTTAAAAAAAAAAACTTTTTTAAAGCTTTTTACTTCTGTGAGAAATGCTTTGACTTCGACTTCTTCTTACATTTTAAAGGTAAATGAATCAGAAAATTGACAAGACTTTTATTTTTTATTTTTTTTGTAAATAATTGCTATTGCTATATAAAAAATTAGATTCTTTGGTTGTGTTGAAAAATTGTTTCTTAGTTTAACTCAGAGCTTCAAAACAAAAATAAATAACTTTGTTTTTAACCAAAAACCATTGATTTGCGTAATTTCGCCTTCAACTAAACGAGTTCACGTGCGAATAGCTCTGGCGATAAGATATCTCTATGGAATACGACTAAAAATAAAATAATCAAAATTAATTCGCTTCGTTTACTTTCATGTAATTAACAGTTTTAATTAGGCGCTAGATAAAAACATCGAGTTACCAAATTTTTGGCCACAAATAGAATCGTACACAACAACAATAACAAATCATGCGAATCAAAGTTTCATCATTTCTTCCATCAACATCAATTCAATGTAAAATACTTATTTATGGAGTTTGAGTTTATTTGAATGTTCTTGTTTATTTTCGGTTTAAAAAATTTGGAAAACAATTTACTCAACAGATCTGTCGCCCGACTCATCACAGAATTGCATAAACATGAGAGCGCGCCGGTCGTATTTAAATAATGAATAATGCAAAAAAAACAAACTTCCTTTGTTAGAAGCAAAAGAGTGACAGGAAGATGAAAGGTGAAGAGAGTGCTTCGATTTAATTAAATTGCATAAATAAATAAATAAATAAATAAATAAATAAATAAAATCTAATCCGCGCAGATACCTTTGTGGAAGTCCTGCGCTATTCGGAACGTGTAGGTATGTTGTACGTGTACGTATACAGGGTGAGCACCACTATCAATGCAAAATTTATTCGCGCGTTAGCAAACTACCAGTAAGCGTTGGTAACTAATAAAAGTTTTCAGTTGGAAATGTATCGGGGATGTGCGACGGATAATCGTCGGTCCCACCACTCTCTTCCGGACACCATCAATGACGGACACGTAGGAAGGGAGTGTCGCCTGCTCAGAGTCCCTCGACCGGAACACCCACTCCTTAAATTAGACAATATCGGATATGTTTCCGATTTATTTGGAGTAGGTAATACTTTTATGTGGGTGATACGATGCGCTTAATGGGTTACGTTCGTTTCGTAACAGATTACGTTCATCTGTACGTATGTAAATCTAAACAAAGTAAACAAAAACTGACCCAGTTTTCAATGACAAATAATGACAATGGCTAACGCTTCCGTACTTTGCAGAGACCAATGATATTATGTGTTAGAATCGAAAAAGATATTTCCTATATAATATACCCAAATCCTCCCAACCGTACTTTTCTAACTCCAAACCATTTTGTACCTTGATACTCCTAAAGATATATCTTCTATGTACATTGAGATGCACGTGATGCATGCATACTTACATTATCTCGAAAACGTATATGCATTATTTTGTGATTTGTTTCATTGAAACATTGTAATAAATCATTTCCCTGTTTGCGGAACCTGCGAGGAGGAGGTTCATGGTGGTTTATTAATGATGATAAAGCGGTGTGAGCTTTCATGTTTTGTGCGGCGAGAGGGAAATGGATGTACGCTATTTAGGAGTCGATGAAATCGGTCGTTGTTTCCTGTGATGGGAATGGAAAGTGGCTCTCTCATGAATGAGTGCTTGATTGGCGCGACAAATTTTGTATTGGTTGACCTTTTTTTTTTTGGATAAATGTCGAAAAGTATTAGCAATTCGGTTTTTATTAAAGTGGAACAACCACTAAATTTTGTGAAATAATAAAAAAAAACCTGAACGTCCAATAAGTAAACAAGGCAAAATGAAGACAACTTGATTAGAGCAGTAGTCCATAGGATGTCTTGTTCACGGGGGTTACGAAAAAATGTGATAATTTTCAATTCAACCAAGCAGAGTATAAGTTATGGAGATACTCTCAGAGTGTTCTAGAGCAGTCAGTTGAAAACGCTACATATTTTCACAGTAGCGGCGGTCAAGTATTTTATGAATTCTATCCAACTATTAGGCACACGTTATGTATGACACGTTATGTATGAACTCCCTATGCTACCATTCTGATGCTAAAACATCTTGAGTTTCTGGAAATAATATACAACGTGTAATCAAATAAGTATTATAAGATATTAAAACTGTAAGTTCTTTATCACTTAAGAAATGATTTCTGCAAATATGAATTTTATTGGTGAAAAATTAAAGAAATTAAAACCCCCCAGAGCCCGGAGACTTTTTGTTTGAAAACCTCTGACTGGCCGTGTATTAGTTTCTACAAGCGCATCATAAAACGGCGTAAAACAATAAAGGGCACTGGGTTAAAATCTTCGCTTATGTAATTCCATAAGGGAATAGAATTATAAATATCCATCGCGTTGCTTATTAAATTAATCAATTTTCTCGATTTTCACGTAATTGTTAATAGTTTTCTGCCCAAAAAACCATAAAAATAAATAAAAATTAGAAATTCCATTTTCTAAAATTATTTTACTAATTCATACGTATTCATCGTGTACTTTATTTGCTGGTCGTCAATAAACTGCATTGTTATTTCTTTATTGCGCAAAATGTTTAAGAATGTCTTTTCTTTCTGCATTTCGGAAAACCATTATTGAATGCAATCATCGCTTTTATTATTTTGTGGAACCAAAACAATAAAGCGTCATCGAACTCGAACTACGAAGAATTCGTATTCTTTGGTGGAAATAATTAACAAAGCGACAATCAATCAAAGCGACTAATATATTTTTTTAATCATTTTAATACGCGAAATTAGCACTGTAAATCATGTGTACTATTGGTTTACAAAGACCAGGATGTCAAGATCTAATTATTGTCGATTATCTAATGAAACAGATTTAATTCTAATCAATGCAAGCAGATTTAAATTGTTCTCCTTTAATAATAATGCACACACGAGCCACGACTGAGAGGTTGTGAATTTGAACTCTCGTCTTTAATGGGTCGGTGATTCTATTTTATTGTGTTCCCATAAAGCTTTTAAGGTGCGATCAAGCAATTGAATTTTGTATTATAACGTTGTTTTTGTGCACGGCCGACCAGAAGTTCTCAAACAAAAAAGTCAATACTCCCCCACTAGGTAATTTCTTTATTTTTGAGCTAGATTTTTGGTAGTTGCGGGCATTAATTCTCTTACATGATGAGGAACTTGCGGTATTAATATGTGAAACTAATTTGATTACACCCTGTATACAGGGTTACAACTAGTTAGTTACTTCCATAACTGGAAGCTAATTACGTTAAGAACACAGCAAAATATCGACGCGAACTTCAGACGTTACATTCGAAGGTTTGTTCTGCCTTCTGGAAGGTCACAGAGAGAAGTTTTTAGCCGTCTATTCACGTTGATCGCTTTCATGTTACTGAAATATGTGCGACTAAATCGTATCAGTGCTTTAATATTTCACCGAGAAACATAAATCAAAATTAGGACGTCTTTGATTACAAATCCTGAACAAATGCCTCCACTTTACTTAGTTTGTATTAAAAGACATCATCCATGCGTAAAAAGGAAGATCATAACTTTTGAACTTAAGGTGGTTTTGGTAAAAAAGTGGCTGGAGAAGACACACTGATGATCATTTGAGGAAATGTAAAAATATAAAATCAGATCTCATTGCGGTTACTTTTAACTAAAGTTAATTGTTACGTGTAAATTCTTGGTTATTTTCAGCAACCGCGTCAGATAGATCTGCTGTTTGTAAGGTGGTAACATTGTTTTCCGTTTGATTATTTATCAAATGTTCTCATTGGTTCTAGACGATCACGCTATCTAATTCTGTGTTGTGATTGGTCGCCATTTTGAGCTGTTTGTTGCTCGCATCCGGCGTCCTCACATATGTATACAGGGTTACAACTAATTAAAGGGACACTATGGGGATCTCGTAAACTATAAGAAATACAAAGATGGTTAAATTACAGAAAAATTGCGCCATCTTGAGGTCTAAGAAAATATCCAAAGAAATCTTTTCTATTTTCATTCGTTTAAGTACCTTCAAAAAAGTGAAAATGCTCATTTTCGAAAATCTCAAATATATTCTTTATTTCTTAAAATATCATCATAAAATTCGGTGTTTTTATATTAAATTCGATGGACAACCTAATGCTGTTATAGTTATGCGAAGAAATAGGTTAGGTTTGACAGTTTCGTAGATACAAACAAGTCAACTGTTTTTTTTCTTATGGACGCTACCTTAGATACCTATTCACAGTATGTGATGCAGAAATAATTTTTGAATACGACCACTTGAACATGTGTGCTTTTGTTTTAAAACAAAATATTAAGTTACTTGAAGAATTGTTGTTAAAAATTAATTTGTTTTATGTAAATATGTAAATAAATACCATTATTGAATAAGATTTATTAATTTAATAATAATTTTAGTTGTGGATGTTTACACGCATCCGCCTACTAGTTATTATTTTTTTTAAACTTTTGCAGTATCTTGATATTTTGTTTTCAAACAAAAGCATAAGTATGTCGTATGGTTGTTTCTAGATTTTGTTTTTGTATCACGTGGTATGAATACTCAAGATAGCGTCCATAAGAAAAAAGTCGGTTGACAGTCGTATCTGCGAAACTTTCAAACCTAACCTATTTCTTCAGACTCTGTTAGATTGTTCATCGAATTTAACACAAAAATATCGAATTTCATGATTTTATTTTAATAAATACGGTGTAGATATTCGAGCTTTTCAAAAATTACAATTTACGGTTTTTTGAATATATTTCAGAAACGAATGAAGGCAGAAAAGATTTTTTCGAATATTTTGATAGGCTCCAAAATAGCGCAACTTTTTTCTAATTTAACCGTATTTTTATCTCTTATAGTTTACGAGATCCTCGTGAGTAGCCTTTAATTAGTTGTAACCCTGTGTATGAAAGAAACTCATTTTGTTTCCCCCCCCCCGCGTTTTAAATGTGACGCAAATTTTTAAAACAGAAACAAAAAAAAACGTTGAAGGAGAAGTTATGACCTAGAACTAGAGACGTAATTAAATCAATCCCCTTCACCGCACAGCCAAGTAAACTAAGAAAAAAGCAAGAAAAACAAAACAGTTCAACTTTATAACTCACATTAAATTCCGAGAGCGAATCACCTATGTACGAGTGCTTTCATCGAAAAGTCTGAAGCCCCCCTCCCCAAGCCGCCGCCCCCGACGATAGAATCAAAACAATTCGCCAAAAATAAACCAAAGTGTATCTGCAACGATCAACGGTTTTTTTTTTGTTAGCTCTGAATCTTGACGTACATCAGGAGGCCAAATCAACAATTTAAGTGCAACTGGTATTACTTAGTTCGACTATTTTTAGGGCTTTACATTTTCGATTAAAAAACAGAAGAAAAAAAAACTGAGAAAATTATATTTAACGACGGTATTCGAGTAATGCCCGATTTCTTCATCTCTTGATAAATTTACCTTCGGAAACTATTATCGATACAATGGTATCCAAGGATTATACCTGCCAGATAAATCAGGAGGTGAAGAAATTGGGCGTAAGAAATGCATGTACGTCTTCCAAATGTATTAAAGCAGGAGTTCCCAACATTCTCTTAAGCATCGGACCCTTACCAGAAAATAGAAATTTCCATGGATCCCCTTTCTAATGAAATTAATATTTCTAAGAAAATTTGGTTAAATTGCAATCTGTGATTCCATTTGATCTTATTTGGTGTTTTTTTTTTTTTTTTTTGTTAAATTATAAACCGATCCGATCCTTCTTTCTGCTTACTTCTTGACTCCTCGAATTTAAGTTCACATTAAAAGTTTGATTATCATCTGTTTCTTTCTTTTGTTTAAAAAACATTCGCTCTTGATTTGATTGGATCTGGCTTCGTAGAATTTTTATTGTCGTCTTGTTTTCATCGCCGATCATTTTTTTTTGTACTTTTTCTGTGTTTTTTTTTGAATATTCCTTATTCAATGATACTTAATTTAATTTTTAGTTTGATTGTCATCTGTTTCTTTCGTTCGTTTAAACTCTCTCTCTCGATTTGATTGGATCTGGCTTCGTAGAATTTTTATTTTCGTCTTGTTTTCATCGCCGATAGTTTTTTTTTTTTTTCTTGTTTTTTTTTTTAATATTCCTTATTCGACGTTATTTAATTCAATTTTTAGTTTGATTCTCATCTGTTTCTTTCTTTTACTTAAACATTCTCTCTCTTGATTTGATTGGACCTGGCTTCGTAGAATTTTTATTTTCTTCTTGTTTTCATCACCGATAGTTTTTTTTTTAATATTCCTAATATTAAAAAAAAAAAAACAGAAGAAATACAAAAAAAATGATCGGCGATGAAAACAAGACGAAAACGATATTTAATTCAATTTTTAGTTTGATTGTCATCTGTTTCTTTCTTTTGTTTAAACTCTCTCTCTTGGTTTGATTGGACCTGGCTTCGTAGAATTTTTATTTTCTTCTTGTTTTCATCGCCGATAGTTTTTTTTTGAATATTCCTAATATTCAAAAAAAGAAAACAGAAAAAATACAAAAAAAATGATCGGCGATGAAAACAAGACGAAAACGATATTTAATTCAATTTTTAGTTTGATTGTCATCTGTTTCTTTCTTTTGTTTAAAGTCTCTCTCTTGATTTGATTGGATCTGGCTTCGTCGAATTTTTATTTTCGTCTTGTTTTCATCGCCGATCGTTTTTTTTTGTATTTTTTCTGTTTTTTTTGAATATTCCTTATTCGACCGTTACTTAATTTAATTTTTAGTTTAATTCTCATCTGTTTCTTTCTTTTGTTTAAACTCTCCCTCTTGATTTGATTAGACCTGGCTTCGTAGAATTTTTATTTTCTTCTTGTTTTCATCGCCGATAGTTTTTTTTTTTAATATTCCTAATATTCAAAAAAAAAAAACAGAAAAAATACAAAAAAATGATCTGCGATGAAAACAAGACGAAAACGATATTTAATTCAATTTTTAGTTTGATTGTCATCTGTTTCTTTTGTTTTGTTTAAACTCTCTCTCTTGATTTGATTGGATCTGGCAACGTAGAATTTTTATTTTCGTCTTGTTTTCATCGCCGATCAATTTTTTTGTATTTTTTCTGTTTTTTTTTGAATATTCCTTATTCGACCTTATTTAATTCAATTTTAATTTAATCAATTGATCGACCTTTGTTTCTTTGCTCCTTGATTCGACTTCATTTGATTTGCTGATTCATCATCTTTTGTTTTCGTTTTTTGCTTTTGTTTAATTTTATTCAACGCGATTTTATTTTATTTTTTTTAACCATCAGTCGATCGTCTTTTGTTTTCCTTTCTTTTCTTTTATTAGATTGGAATTCATTTTATTGTACATTTTAATTCCGCCGACTGATCGCCGGTTTTGTTTTCTTTCTCCGTTATTCGATATTACTTTATTTTATTTATATATATTTTTATTATTAACTGTTGGTCTTCTTTCTAAGACATTTTGCAGATTAAATTTTCGATTGTGTTTGTCATTTTTTTTTTTTGACATAGACTTGACTTATCACTAGTTCACTTATCACTCGCCACATCGACGATCGTCTTTTGTTTTCTGTTTTTGGTTCCATTCGATTTGAGTGTTTATGTTTTTATTTTGATAATCAATTGGTCTTTTTTCTTTAATAATTTGCAGATTGCGTTCGTCATTTTTTTTTGACATCGACTTGACTTATCACTAGTTTTGCAAAGTTTTTATTTTTGTCCTCGGCGGTCGTCTTTTGTTTCTTTTTTTTTGGTTTCATTCGATTTGATTATTTACGTTTTTATTTTTATAATCAATTGGTCTTCTTTCTTCAATTATTTGCAGATTAAATTTTCGATTGGGTTCGTCATTTTTTTTTTTTTTGACATCGACTTGACTTATCGCTGGTTTTGCAAAGTTTTTATTTTTGTCCTCGGCACATCGCCGTTTTCTTTTTTTGGTTTCGTTCGATTTGACCATTTACGTTTGTATTTTATTTCTTTTTCTTCTTTTTCCTCTTCTTTTATTCGAGTTGACGCGTGTTTAATTCAAATTTGTTTAAAATTATGCATAAATCTTCTAGTTTTCTTTTAATGAACCATTCAGATAGGCTTGTACTAGACAAGAATTCAAAACTAACTGCGATTCCTGGACGTTCATCGAACCCTTTCAAGTCTTCATCGACACCTTTGGGAACTCCTGGCGTTAATACGAAGCTGCGGCTTTAAAGACCACATTGCGGATCGATCGGATTCATTTGGAAAACAATGTATCTACATTATTATTAATATTAATATTAATTGAAGCACTTTCTTAAAATATACTCCTATTTCTTTTAATTAGAAATAAAAGTCAACGTTTCGGTGCGTGTTTGGCAGCTTCTTCAGAATAAATTTTATTACAATGGGAATTTATTTTTTTTTTCTGTGGTGTTTACCCAACGGGGTCCTAAGTCATTAAGTAATTAATTGAAATATTGGAAGATGAGGAAGTTTCGTGGCGCTCATTCCTTGGAAGAAGTGATTTCACCGACAGAGCAAGCTTAGCCTTGGTAGAAATCATCATTTTAATTTGGTCACAGATTTGAACTTGAACTCACGAGGATTTAAGGCAAAAATAACTCTAACAAAGACAGCCAAAGGAAAATAAACAGCGCGAGAACTCTCAGCATAGTTCAGTTTACTGCGAAATTAATCAAGCACTTTGATTCCTTGATTCATTATTGTTCCGTCAAGAACGAGTTTGTGATTATTTTTTAAAACAAATTTGCCAAGCTCTAGATTTGAATCGAAAGTATTTCTTGGAGTTTTAGAAAAATTTAAATAAGAAAGTCAATTCAATTTATATCAAAGCTTTATTTATTAAGTTTAATATCTGATTTGATTTCATACCTGAATAACAAATACATCCTCGAGGCTCCTTCACCTTTTTCCTTCTGTATCGTTTCAAATTACCAAAGGACTTCAACGCATACCCCCAAGACCGTTTCGCGCACGATTTGCGTCCATCCTCAGGTCGATTGGCCTGTCCCTGTAAACTGCCTTGCTTCTTCTCGACAAGGCAAATCAACCAAGGCAGCTTCATCGCGTGCTCCAATCTATTTTAGCAATTTTCCTTGCCCTATTTTACCCTCTTGTTTACGAACCCAGCTACAAATACACTCACGCTACCGAAAAAAAAAATCAACACTCTTCAAGATAAGAAACGCAAAGTGAAAACACGTTGAAGTGCTAAACGCAAAGCTGCTGAACGAAGTGACACGCGCCGTGATTTTTATCGTGCCTTGCTCAGGATAATGAAGAAGAAAGAGGATTTTCTCATGTCATCATCATCATCATACCCGTACTTGCGGAACTGATACGTTCGGCTCACCTTAAGTTAAGACAAGCCTTCGATCGCAGTTACGTTATAAATTACAATTGGGTCGTTTGTAGTTAACGTAGCGTGTGATTTCATTGTCGAAGGCTTGAAATATCGATGGAAATTACAGATTAGAATATGAGGACATTAAAAATATGGCGACTTTTGTTTGTCGTTGACTTATTAGCGTTAATTTTAATGCACCTCCTAAATACTAAGTGTTGATAATTATCGAAGCCTGATGGCTCGTAACTTCCAGTTAAGATGGATGTTGGAAAGGAAACGGTTTTGTTGAACTGTGATACGTTTTTTTTTTGTTTTTTTCAAGGACCCACTTTAATTTTTTCATCAATCAAAGCAATTGGTGCAAGTGCACACAAGGTCACGAGTCAATCAGTAACTAATGCATTGTGCAATGGTGTAGATAAAGTATTGTTTGATTTTTATTATCGTTGTTTATTATCTGTATTATCGTATTTATACAGTCCATCTGCGTATACATGCAAAAAAACTTCTCAAAATAGATATAGAATAATAGATATAGAATAGCTATAATAATAGCAAATTCGTTTTACATTTGACTCAGATCAGTGAATGTCATAAGTGAGGTGAGATTTGCTAAGTTAAAACGTTCCTACAAAAAAAAAACAAGTTATTTCCACTGAGATCACGCAAATATCAAATTAGGCTTTTGGGCATTACATACAGATACATTCTAACCTAAATATATTTTTGATTGACGTGAGGGAAGCTCACAAAATCTCAACAGTGAGTGTGTAAAAAAAAAAACATAAGAATTTCCAAGGTTACTGAGTGCTGCTGAGTTACTATTACTGAGTTTTGCGATAAAAAGAACACGCCTAATGTACACTATAAAAAAAAAACTTAGCAAGATTACTTGCTAGCAACACCACAACAAAATATAGTGCACATAATATTGGAAAAAGCTACGATCTATATTAACATCTACCTTTAATAACAAAAGCAATTTCGAAAATGGAAACTTAAATCGCAATTAGCCCGCCTTACTTTTTGGTCGCACCTTGTATAAACGTATTCAAATTCACACAATTTCATTATCAAAAAAAAAAAAGAAGATTAATTGCTTTTATATTTAAAATTTTAATTTCAAAGTAATTAATAAATTTAATTTAGTCGTCTTGTGCATAACACTATTTATTTATTTGGGCTAAATCAATCGAATCACCAACGATGAAAATATTTTTGCCGTTTATTATAATCTTATCATCGTCTAGAAAGTGGTTTTAGTCTTGGGTTGGGTTGGGTTTTTTAAACCATGTGATTTTAATTGGATTGAGTTGGGTTGGGTGGTGTTGATCTTCAGTTTCTTAAACTACGCGATTTCTATTTCCAGTTTAGAAAAAGCAAAGAAGCTTATTGCTAACGATAGTATAAAGTATAAAGGCCCTTAAAGAGATATTTTATGAACTTTTCAACGACAATGAAAAAGATAGTTGGATTAATAATCAATTTTCATATCAAAAAAAAAAAAAAACTAAAAATCTGAATGAAAACTTAAAAAGTGTCGATGGACGGGGGAGAGGGTCGGTCTAGGGGTCTGTCTCTTGGGGGTCGTCAACTGTGAATCTATTAAATAATAGAGCATGTATTTCTGATCTATTTAAGTTTTTATACATCTTAGAGAGAAACATTTTTTATTTCCGTCGAAAATAATTTTAAGTATTAAAAAACTTCCAGATTTTTAAAGTTTTAAAACAAAGGTAGATTTATGTCAGAGCGTCAGCCATGAAAAGTCATTTAAAAATTTGATTAAAACAATTCTCTCCGTTGGTCAAGAGAGGGCGCCTTCAAAAATCCCGCCGCGCCTTGATTTCTGTTGCAATTTAATTTTGATGTAATATGCGTATGATCTAGAAATGAGTACGACATCCTACTATTTGAAATTATAATAAAATAGCTTTCATTTCTGGTCCCGAGATGGCGCTTCACTAAACAATCCACAGATCACAATTTAATTTTAATCAAAAAGCAGGTTTTCGCTCAGAATGTCAGCGAATAAATGAAATAATGCTGTCGCCGCAAATTCGTTTAACATTGTTTTCTATTTTGGACAACAGATGGCGCTATGAATGACTCTTACGCGCATAGATGCTGTACTTTTGATTTAATACAAGAAAATGCTGAATCAGTGGAACAGAGAAAAATAACATTAAAAAAAAAATCGTTCATAACATGACATACAGTAGTGATCGTTTCTGGTCCAAAGATGGCGCTTCTCTAAATAATCCACAGATCACATTTGATTTTAGATCTTCGTGTCGTCAATTTGGAAATTATAGTCATTGCGAAGTTATAAGGCAGCGTTTCGCTGAGAATGTCGCCAAGTTATGCTCTTGTCGAAAATTCGTTTAACATTGTTTTCAATTTTGAACAACAGATGGCGCCATGAATGACGTTTACGCGCGTAAATGCCGCATTTTCGACTTAATAAAAGAAAACGTGGAATTGGTGGAACAGAAAAAGATAACATAAAAAAAAATCGTTCATAACACGACATACAGTAGTGACCGTTTCTGGTCCAGAGATGGCGCTTCGCTAAATAATCCACAGATCACATTATTTAATATTATATCTCTGTTTCTTCAATTCGGAAATTAAAGTCATTGCGACGTTATAAGACAGCGTCTCGCCGAGAATGTCGACAAGTAGATGAAATAATGCTGTTGCCGGCAATTCGTTTAATATTGTTTTAAATTTTGGACAACAGATCGCGATATGAACGACTGTTACGCGCATAGATGCTGTACTTTTGTTTTAATACAAGAAAATGCTGAATCGGTGGAACAGAGAAAATTAATATTTGAGAAAATTCGTTTATAATACGACATCCAGTAGAGTGATCTTTGAACAGACTGAGAAGCTCGAAATTGTCAAATGAAACTGATTTAATAGAAAAATAAAAACAAAAGAAATCAGAGCGGAAAACAAAATACTGACGGTTCTCCGATGGGGCATTAAAAATTCAAGGCCAAGAAATATTTTTTTATTTCTTTTACTTTCCTTTAATTTTTTAGTTTTTTTTTATTTATTGATAGTTGACACTTATCGCGGATATCTTTATTAATTAATTCTTTACGGCGCTATTTTATTAGTTTTATATTTTTAGTTTATATCTTGTCATTTCATTTAGTTTCCTTTAACTTTTTTTTTCTTATTGATAGTTGTTGACACTTCCTCGAATTTCGTTTTATTTTCTATTTTTTTTGTTAAATTTTGTACAGGTTAATCGCAGATTTGTTTTAGATTCTTATGGCGCGCTATTTTATTTAGTTTCCTTTCTTTTTGTTTTAGACTCGTGGTTTTCCGTTTGACCAACCTTGTCAATCTTTTTTTTTGTTTTCCTATCCAATATACTATAACTCCGTCCTGTATTTATTATTATTATTATTAATATTAATGGCAAAAATTATTAAGTTACATTTAAAAACATAAACAATTAGTTTTAATTACGTTTCAGCTCGAAAAACAAAATATCGTAATATAGGCAACCAATTAACTGTGGCAGTTTGTATGGTTGCTTAAACTACAAGTGGCAATATTTTATTTTGTTTTGTCAAAAACCATGTGAATTTTCACACTTCACGGACATTATGCGATTTTCCTAGTTTTTAAACATTTAAAGTTTCCAGCTGTCAGAAAACAAATAAATATACGAGCAAAAAATATTAATTTATTAATTTTTCTTTCACGCGTGTGATAATAACATAGAATATTTAAATTACCTTTAAACACCAGTGACAATTAATTTTAAAAATAAGTCCGTTTGTACGTAATTACTAAATAAATAAAGTTTTTTCAGTGAACAAAATGTCATAGATAGGCAAGCGGTGAATTCGGGAAGTTTATATGGTTGCCTGCACTAAAGGCGATAAGAATTTTTTTTTAATTTTTTACCTCGTCAAGAACCTTTCACATGTAATTAAGGTTACGCAATTTTCCTAATTATTACATATTTTTTAAACAAAATTCCAGTTTCAGAAAAAGAATTATTGAATCTCCACCTTAAAAAAACGATAAACAACTAACTTTTATAACGAGCCGGTTTATTTAAAAGATACTCCTAATAAAAAATGAGATCTTTCCAAGTATCAGTTAGGCAATCCAAAGAGCAAACCCATTTGTGCGGTTGCCTATATTTAAGGCCCTATGAATTTTTTTTTTGTTAAAAGGTAATCACAATTCACAAATTCCCTCACATTTTCCCGACTTTATGAACTTTGCCACAATTCCTCTTGCCCTCTCCCAGTCAGTGGGGGAGGGGGAGGACCTATATACCGTACGCGCCTTAAAATCGAAATTCTAAAAAAAAAACAGAAAATATTAAACTGTAAAGTCGTTTTAGAGTGACATTTACTCTTTAAATGAGGGAGAGAAGGGGTCGATTTATCATCCTAGGGGGCGAAGCTTCTTAAAACGGCTGATTTAAATTAATCGCAAAATAGTTACTTAATCAACAAGAGCGTTAATGATGGGGCGTTTAATAACCGAGACATTTTAATTTGTCGAGGTTATTAATCGCCCTCAACACACGTGTTGTTTAAAATATTTTTCCGTTGATCGCCCCTTGTTGGAATGAATAAATCTTTGGCCAAATTAATGGTCTTAATTAATATTTTGACACTCGGCAACCCACAGTTGTATACATCTTACACTACATGTATAGTTGGTTGCCTAACAAGGCTACGATACATTTTTTTAATACGCCGGAGTGCATTAAAAGGTGTTATTAACAACCTCCTTGTAATACGTTAATTAGATTTTTTAATAAGCGATCGACGAAAAAGTTTGATTCAGAATTTACACGTCAAGCTCTACAAAAATTAAATTTTGCAATAAAAAATCTCTTTTCTTCTTGAATAGATTTAATACTGCTTGGCCTCATTTCCTGCATATCTTTGTATTACTTCTTGTAAAGAGCCATCACTACACTCTAAAAACAGATTATTACCACGTAGCCAAATATTATTGCATGCAACAAATTATTAGTCGCTGGTAATAATATTTTATTACGTGGCAATAATTCGCTTGTGTGATAATGTACTATTGGTTAGGCAACACATCGTGCACTATTGAAAATAAAGTGCAGAGCATTCACGTAAAGCTGAGAATCACTTTATTGACACATAGGCAACCAAACTTACTCGTCTGGTAATACTGTAGATTTAATAGGTCTCTCTAGGCTTTATGTTACATCGAACTTAAAAATCTTACTACAATAATTAATTACATAAAATTAA
Organism: Prosopocoilus inquinatus; assembly: GCA_036172665.1. NCBI lineage: Eukaryota > Metazoa > Arthropoda > Insecta > Coleoptera > Lucanidae > Prosopocoilus > Prosopocoilus inquinatus. Next base: position 4,582,600 of record CM069871.1, on the reverse strand, counting down.
CGTTTTTATCTCTTAATTTGTTTTCAGGACGTCCATATCATCTGAATTAGAGTCTCATTATGGACAAGATTATTATCATTACATGATTATTAAGGCTCTGGTGCGCTTATTAACTACTATTTCTTTTTTTTTATTGATAACGCCTGTCTTTATCTCTTCTGAATAAATTTTTGGAAATTTGTACTTACCGTTTATTCTTACATCACTAAACCTAGTATATCTGGCACCATCATCGAGCTTCGTCTCAATCTCGCTCTTATCCTTCGTCGTGCTCACCGACGTGTAAGAACTACTGGATACGGTCGATTCTGAAAATTCCAAGACTCTTTAGAGCAAGCAAGCAAGCAACCTTGCAAAGTGACAGAAATGCAAATAAAATACGTTAAGACTAAGGTGGAGACACGTCACGCTCAAGAAAATCATGTAAAGCAGAAGTCGTCAAACTAATTTTATTTCCTTGTCTTCCCAGCCACCCTGCAACCCCCTACTTTGAGTCGCAGACTTAACATGATAGAAGAGTCGGTGGTCCTTTCGGCACGTACCGCACGGCAATTTCAAATTGAATTTTGTACTGTAGTTCAAATTACGTCTACGGGATTTCCTATGGAATACAAATCATTTCGCGGAAGCATAAAACATACATAATACAACACCTACTAGTTGTAAGAAGTAGGTATGTACACGTACTGTGTGTGGACAAGTATTGGAATTTAACAGCAAACTGGTAGCCAATAAAATTGATGGCGATAGAAAGAATAAATTATTTGTTTTATTGATTGATTCTGGTGGCATGACGGGAATGAAAACAAAAAAGAAAATGAAATGCCTCAGAGAGCATCCTTGAAGGGAAATTGAATTTGCAAACTCTTGTTTGATACTAAAGACTCTCTCATCAATTGAGAAGACTAAATCTGATTTTTAGTTTACGTTCTGTTTCATCTTCCCTTCACCTTTTTTTCCCAAATCAAAAACTAAAAAAAAATTTTTTAAACTTTCATTATGCTTTGGCAGCAAGCATGGCCACCTTGCATGGGGGACTTATTAGGAGCAAATCCCGCTTCAATTTGTCTACCCTACTGCAATGTCAGGTCAAAAAGCGATCGTAAGATGTCGCTGTTATAAAAAAAGAAAACGTGCGAATTTTTAAGAGTGTCGGATGAAGAGATTCCAGCGGAATAATTGCGGAGTAAATCAAAATAAGAGCAGTCGACCATCTCGAATGAAAGAACGAAGAACGAAAAATAATAGATAATAATAGATACACAATTACAAGGTTCTATTCGCTATCGCATAGCAAGCTGATTTAATAAATCTCGCGCCCGCTTCGACTTCTACAGAGGTTGCCTAGGGTTGCCACGAACGCACAGTTAACTTCCAGAAAAAAAAAAAAGAAAACCGAGGAGTGCGTTCGTGTCTGTTTAAAAAAAAAGTAACAATACATCGGGATTCGTACGTCATTCAGAAAAAATAATTGCAAAATATCACGCACGCTTGATATTTTCGAAGCAGTTACATTCCTGATTTTGTATCATTTTGTAAGTCGATCGTCTTTTGTTTTCCCGATGTCGTCTTACGTCGAACGTCTTTTTTGTCTCGCCTTTACGAATCCCTGTTTTTTTTTCTATTGTGTTTGCTGTTTCTCAGTGCACGTCGGCATTCGATTGGTTTTCGTTCTGCGTTCTGGTCTTTTGTTTTACTTCTACGTCCGACTTTGCTCCAAATCGATTGGCTTTTGTTTTTCTTTTTTACAAACTCAAGGGAAATTGATTTTATTTGCGTCTTCTCCTCCTAGTTTTCTTGAAAGATGAAAAATTAGGGCTAACGAATCACGTACGCGGATGATTGGCTTTTGTTTTATGATTTTGTTTCTTAAATCGACAGTCCATTTTTGTTTTCCTTCATTTTTTGTTTCTCTTTTTTACAAACTCAAGGGAAATTGCTTTTCCTCCTAGTTTTCTCGAAAGATGAAAAATTAGGGTTAATGAATCACGTACGCGGACGATTGGCTTTTCTTTTAAGATTTTGTCTCTTAAATCGACAGTCCATTTTTGTTTTCCTTCATTTTATCTGTTCAACACTCTTACATCGCAGTTGCGAATAAATTGGACAAGTCGTTTTTGTTTGCAGTGGGAATGTCGAGCTACGTCTCTGCTGACGAAGCCCCAAGTAGGGCTGAAACAGCTGTACAGAGGCTGCTCGAGGTTTTCACTGCAATCAAAAACGATTTGCAAAAATTTTTTAAAACTAAAACTTACGTCTAATAGACTCAGAATGAGTCTCCTGGTGCACTGTTTTGTACTGACGTCTCTTTGGTGATCCGCTGCAGTCTCTGAAATTAAAAGCGAGGGTCATTTTTTGTTTTTTGTTTTTTTTTTGGTCACGTTTTGAAACGAAATTATTGCATTTTTACGTAACATGCGTAATTTCACGATTCGAACAACAAATAAAGGATTTAATTTTTCTCAATGCCGTTATTACATTGTAGTTCTCCATTGAAGCACGAGGAACAATGGTAAAACTTCAATCACCCAACAACGAATATTAGTCCATCACAGCGAGAGAGGACCGTGTCACATTCACATTGTTATGTCGAATAGAAAAAAAGGATTTCCGGTTCGCAGGTTTTTGTGACCATGACGTCACGTGGGGGGTGAGGTCTGATGATAAAACACAAACACACAAACCAATTTGTTCACCGTAGGTATTCCACGAACGTGGAAGCGCTGTGTTGCTGCCGTACACTCTCTCGAAGGTGCTAGAATTTTGGTCACGTTTTTCTTTTGGTGTGTTCCATTTTGCAGTTTTATTTTTGGACGTGCGTATAATTAGGAATTTTTTTTTTGAGACGTCGTCCGGTGGGTTACCGAAATCAAACTGTCATGTCGTCACGCCGCCCGCCGGTGAAAATTAAACGGCCGCGTTTATATTCGCATTCACAATAAATAAAATAATGCAAGAAATATATAGTCCAGCACGTGCTAAAAATACCTCACGCGCACGTCAGGATTTATTTAGTGAGGACGTGAATGTGAAAAAATAGGTCTTTCATTTCCATCCATCAATGAAAGCATCGATCGCTTCGCTCTGAATAATTTAAACCTGTTAAACCCTTTTGAATAGATAAAAAAAAACTGTTTGGAATTAGATGCTTCTTTGAATTAACACTTCTTATAAAGACCACCATCTAAATTCACTAAAAACGTAATGTTAGGCAGGCAACACATCTTACACTATTGAAAATAAAGTTGAACAGAGCACTCGCATAAAGCTGAGAGTCTCGTTACTGACAAGTATAGGCAACCAATCCTACTCGTCTGGTGTAATACAAATCGCTCACTTTTGTTTCAGCATTTACTCGTAAAGACTCGCCTTAGCTTTACAAAATCTAAGAATGCAATAAAAAAATCTGTTTCCCTCTTGAATAGGTAGAAAACTGTTTGAAATTATTTGACTGCATCTTTAAATTATTATCTTATAAAGAGCCTTCACTTCAATTCACTAAAAAAAAAGTACAGTTGGGCAGGCAACACATCTTACACTATTGAAAATAAAGTAGAACAGAGCACTCACATAAAGCTGAGTGTCAGGTAACTGAGAAATATAGGCAGCCAAACCTACTCGCGTGGTAACACATACGTAAATGCGAAAAAATGCGTCTTTCATTTCCATCAATGAAAGCATCGATCGCTTCGCTGTGAATAATTTAAATCGCTCGCTTTTGTTTCAGCATTTACGCGTGAAGACTCGTCTTAGCTTTAAAAAAATTAATATTGTAATCAAAAATCTGTTTCCCTTTTTTGATCAGATAGAAAACTGTTTGGAATTATTTGACCTCGTTCGCTGCTCCTTTGAAATATTATTTCTTATTAAAAACCATCATCTAAATTCACTAAAAACGTGCTGTAGGATAGGCAACACATCTTACATAATTGAGAATACACTAGAATAGAGCACTCTCATAAAACGGAGAGTCACGTTATTGACACGTATAGGCAACCAAACCTACTCGTCTGCTAATACATACATGAATGTGAAAAAATGCGTCTTTCATTTCCATCAATGAAAGCATCGATCGGTTCAGTCTGAATAATTTAAATAGCTCGCTTTTGTTACATTATTTACGCATAAGACTCACCTTAGCTTTAAAGAATTTAATATTGTAATCAAAAATCTGTTTCCCTTTTTCTAAACAGACAGAAAACTGTTTGGAATTATTGGACCTCGTTCTCTGCCTCTTTGAATTGTTAGTTCTTATAAAGAACCATCATCTACATTCACTAAAGACTCTGTTGGGTAGGCAACACATCTTACACTATTGAAAATAAAGTAGAACAGAGCACTGGCAGAAAGCTGAGAGTCACGTTACTGACACATACATATAGGCAACCAAACCTACACGTGTGGGTAATACGTAATCGTTGGGCTCGCTAGGGAAATTATTATTGGCAACGTTGAGTTGAAAAGCGTATCAATTTGATTGGCAATAATGCAGTAGGCACAGACAATGTTTCACATAGACGAGCGCCTTTAGCAAATCGACAAGCAGCTGATGAATTTTTTTAAAATCGCTGATGATTGGTTACCCGCCGTAGGTCACGTGGCTCTTAGTTCCAATTGCAGGGCTCTGTATAAATATTTTGCATTTTTTTTTTAAGAGCGAAGGATTATAATTATTAGCGTTATGATAATCATTATTAATAAAAAATAGACATATATTTTTTCATAACGACACAGTTACAAAACTACTTAATTAAAAAAAATATTTATATGCCAACGTTATTGTGTATTTTTTTTTTTTAAGAAAAAAAATACATTGCTAAAGGAGTAGAGAATACTTAGTTTTCTTCGAAAAAAATTTGAATTCTTAACTCTTAAAAGATTCTCGAACCACTTGAATCTCCCAAATCTCGAAGATTTCGAATCCTCCACGCGAAAGTAATTAAAAAAAAAAAAAACTAAAAAAAGACAGGTTTTATTAAAATTAAACGTCTTTAATGAAGGAAAAAAGGTGTTGAACGAGAAATGAATTAAAGTATGCTTCGAATTTATTGAGAGTAATAAGATATAAATAAAATTTAAATTATCAACTGAAATACATAATTAGAGAACTCTTGAGTCTTGAGGTTCATTTCTATTATCTTATAATTTGCCAGAAACAATTCCCATTTATTTCTAATTTTCTTTTTTTAATTTCAATTTCAAATCAAATCTCTATTTTCTGTTTCAAGATTTCCAAGATTCCAAGGATTGGAGAATTCGAATAAATAATACTCCTGCAATCATTATTTCTTTTTGTCATGGCTGGCTACATTTTAAGGCGGTAAATTTATTGGCCACAGTTAAATTATTTTTATTTACTTTTTTTATAGCTTTTAAAATGCAATCCTTCTCTTTCTCGCTAGAAACCCTAATTTTCTTTTCAAACGCAAATTCGAGAGCTAAAAAGGATTCGAAGCTTCGAATCTCTCGAATCTTACAAATCTCGAAAGCTTCATTGAAAAATGTAAAAAAAGTCCTAAAAGTTTTTAAAGAAGAAATTGGGTTTAGTGAAAAACAAATCAAAGGACACTTTCGCCCTAATTTATTAAGAGTATTAAGATTTAAATTATTAAATGAACTTTCTCCTTCGAGAAGTGCTTCACACATCGCATCGATTCAACCCTGGAATTACTTTAATCCTAGTGTTACATTTAATTTTTAGGTTATTTTTGATTTTCATTACTTTTACCTAAAATTGTTTTGATACTTACTTTTATTTTTATTTACATAGTTGTATTGATTAAGAGTCATGATTATTTTTGTAATCGTTGACTAAATAAATATTCACTATTCACTATTCACTACATACTAAGAACTCTTTTCAGTCTCATTTCTATTTTGTCTTTTCTTATTCTTTATTTTTTAATTTTTTAAAAAGTTTGTCTATAATCTTCTCTATCTGTTACACTCTCAAAAACTTCATTTTCTATTTTTTCTTTTCTTTTCTTTCTTAAATTCACTTCCGGTTAGAACTGCGTCCCACAGATTACTTCTACTCCCAAATTCTTGTTCTTTAATTTTTTTTTTAAATTTTTTAAAGAGTTTCCCTATAATCTTCTGTCTGTTAAAATTTCAAAAACTTAATTTCCTTTTTTGTTTTGTGGTTTCTATCGCAAGAGTTTATTTTTTTTTCCTTTTTTGTAATAAATTTCTTGTCTCATTGTGTTCAATTTCATCTTTTCCCTATCCTAAATTATTTAATATCTTGTAGGGTTAAATACGTACACACTTAAATATAGTATTAAAAAAAAAGATAAAGCAAAGGAAAAAACGGGAAAAAGTGAAATGAAATTGCAACTGTTTACGAAGCAGCGAGAACTGCGAATGCGAACATAGCAGGTTTGACGTGAAAAAAAAACGTTTCAGTGAATTAATTTCATTTAGAATTCCTGTTCCTTACCATTTCTCAAAGCACAAAAGAGAAAAAGGTGCGAAAATATAAAAGGAAAAAAAAATAGAAAATACTCAACTGGAAAGGTAGAGTAAAGAAAAGATAGACAGATATATTGCAAGAGAAAAAGAAAGAAAAGAAGAAAAGGGCATACCTAGTAAGGTCAAACGAACGAAACTAAGAAGAATAGCAAGATAGAAAACAAAATGCCAAAAAAAAAGAACAACCCGGCAATGCCAAACCAGGTAAAACATCTGAGTAAATAATATTACAATAGAAATGTTTTAATTTGGAATTTTAGGAGAAATCTTGAACAAAGTGACAAAACCATCAAACGAAAGAAACTGAAAAGAGGAGAAGCACAAAAAAACCATCGAAATAATAATAATAATAATAAAATTAGAACTGAATTTGATAGACTTAATTGTATGGTCAAAACAAAGGCCAATTGGTCTTTATTTTGAAAATGGAGGTCAAATCATATCAGTTATAGTTTGTATTTTAGAAAGTTGTCTAAAAGATAATTACTGTTTAGACCTCGAGGTTATTATGATTTTTTAAAGCACAATCTGTTAAAGAAAAGCAAACAAGAAGGCCAAGAAATAAACTTGGATACAAAATGAGAAAGTGAAAAGGCTTTGCGGTTAAAAGAGGATATGAAACAGAAGATAATAATAGTAATAATAAGTAATTTTAAGAAGCAAAATGGAAAACGCAGATGTAAAATGAACCGCTTAAGTAGATTACAATTGAGAACCAACAGCTTGTAGTCACGTGGTTTTGTGCTTATCATTGATCTCTGTTGAATACAAAATACACCTTTTTCTAATCAAAATTTAACCCTAAATATTTATTTTAATGTGTTGATATAAGTCAGGCATTGGCGTGATAGGGGAGCATAACGGGGTATTATCCCCTTTCTTTGCAATATTAGTCAATCACAACAACCAATGCGACACGAACATTTTTTTGTGACTTCCATGAGATCACACTTGTTTGTTTAATGAATTCATTCAGACCGACAAAGAGAAGGGATACTACGAGCTGGCTCTTTTCAGATTTATATGCCTACGTTTGATATAAGTGACTGCTTATGTAATTGATCCTATAAGGCAGGAATTAATTACTTTTACTAAAGTATTTTTCCCTCGAACAATTTGAAATTACTCCTCCACTGATTGGGAATGCTTTGATGTGCTTTATATTTCAAACAACAAAAGAAAAAACTTCACTCATTCTTTTGTTGTTTTATTTCAGTACACTAACACCCTAACATAAACATAAATGAAATGAAATCCTGAAGGAAGAAAAAGGAAAAGTATCCACACCAACAAATTGGCGAGGTACGTGGAAAATGCTCCATTGTTTATGCTCTGACGTATACGAAGGGCATCCTGGAATCCTAGAGAATATTTATAGACATGAAGCATGAAGGATTTCGGCGCATTAGTTTTATCTCGTGTACGATAAACGTACACTAAATCTTGTTAGTCATACGATTATTGCCGTTAATGTGGTGTATTTCTTTCTTTTTAAAGCGGTAAGTTTAAGTTGTGCCATAAATTTAATAATGAATTTAACACAGATAAAAGAATCTTAAAAATATGTATCTACCATTATGGAAACAAATTTTCTTTTCCCTGTTTATAAAAAAGAAATCCAATTGATTCAGATTAAAGATAAGAAACTGAATGTAAATATTGAGCAGAGAGTAAAATAATGTTCAATAGAAATTGCTTATTTCTGTGATATTTAAAATAGTCATTCGTAAATCCAATTCAATCCAATCCAATCAATCCAACAAATTGTACCGAGACATCAAAAATTATTTTGGACAAGGGCGGTCATGAAATGGACGTACAAAATGGTTAAGTAGAAAACTGTTTGAGTTGGCAATGCTAAATTTTATTTTGAAATGATTGACGGCTTGACGTTGACAGCCTCCAATACTGACTGAAGTGTTTCAGATTCAAAGTAAATGCTCGACGTAACCTACAATTTTGCCGCTCTGTCAAATATCTGTCAAATAAATCAACAAAGCATAATGTTGCAAATCGTTGATTAAGGAGATGCTCTTTGATGAGTTGCCAACTCATACAGTTCTACTTGATCACCCCGTATTAACCGTAGCTCAGACAATAATTTAAAAATCCTTGACCAAAATAATTTCTGATGTCAAAGTAACTTGGACGGTTTTTGTCTTCTTCAGAAAACAAGGGTTCAGAAAGTGTTTTAATTATTAATAAGTAATTAACTGATTAAGTACAAAAATTATCTCGTAACTTAAGTACACTTGTGAACGAAAAAAAGTGTCCACCAATGCAATTCCTTGACACAGTGACAAGTGTTCTATTAATGACATTGCCTTGATTGTCATAATCATAAGCAATTATTCATTAAGGTCTCTATCAACCCTACAAGAAGAAGATACGAACATTTAATTTGTGATGGTTCCACCGAATCTTTTGGTTGACATTGAGGACCATTTTCTTGCTCACGACTGTACATACTTCTGGTTTTGCATTTGACTTTCCGCAACCTATTCTTTTAATTAAATTTATTTTCCACTTTCAGAAAATGGATACCAGTGGAGTGGTTCATAGGCATAAGAAGACGCAGCTGAAGATTAATAAAACCGATGGAACAGCGACTGCACCGCAGCTAATACCGATTTTGAAATGGAACCACAGCCAACCAGATCCAACAAACAGACGGGAGTACTTCCGAAACTTGAAGAAATCGAAAAAGCATTTGTGATTTATCCAATTGAGAAGTTTCGCCCTATTCCTTTCCAATTTAAACTTGAAGTCGAATCTTTTTTTTTGTAAATATTTTGCACTTTCTTTAAAGCGATTTATTTATTTGGCAGCACCTTACTCTGAGGAAATTATTTTCCAGAAGAGCAGCAAAATTTCGTTAATATTTCATGCGCGTTTCCACATTTCTGAAATTTGAAAAAAGTAATTAAATCTGTGGATATTATTTTGCTGTACCTAATTAGGTCAGCGATGTCAAATGGATTGCTAAAAATTTTGCTAGAGCTCCCTCCGAGCTAAGCTCTGTTGACGTTGACGCCTGGCACAGAACGTCAATTGCCGCTATTTCACTTACGATCGAGCAGATGTTGAGCGGAATTTTTATAACCTCGTTGACATCGCTGAGTTAGGTACAAGTTACCATTTTGTAAATATCAAGTTCACCTATCAAGAAAGTTTCAGGACCTGTTACCTAATCATAACTATTAAATAATAAATATTGCCAGTATTTTGTTTTAATTGGCGTTACACATTAAAAGCGTACCTAAGATTACGAGTGCTTTCGCCATCCTGTAAGAATTCCGCTGCCTGATTATAACTGAGTACGGTAAATACCAAACAAACCCTATTTAAAAAAAACGGGCTCAGTTACAGAGTGTTTCCACTTAGACAGATATGGGCGGTCTTAGAGTTTCGTTATAAAAAAAATAATAAAAGAAGACGGGCTCAGTTATAGAATATTTCCATTCAGACAGATATAGGCGGTTTTAGAGTTCCGTTATAAAAAAATAATAAAAGAAAACGGGCTCAGTTATAGAGTATTTCCATTCAGACAGATATAGGCGGTCTTAGAGTTTCGTTATAAAAAATAATAATTAAAGAAAACGGGCTCAGATACAGTGTGTTTCCACTCAGACAGATATGGGCGTTCTTAAAGTTTCGGATTGCCAAAAATTTTGCTAGAGCTCCCTCCAAGCTAAGCTCTGTTGACGCTGACGCTTTGCGCAGAACGTCAATTGCCGCTATTTCACTTACGATCGACCGCGGTGACGTTGAGCGGAATTTTTACAACCTCGTTGGCATCGCTGAGTTAGGTACAAGTTACCATTTTGTAAATATCAAATTTACCTATCAAGAAAGTTTCAGGACCTGTTACCTAATCATAACTATTAAATAATAAATATTGCGAGTATTTTGTTTTAATTGGCGTTACACATTAAAAGCGTACCTAAGATTACGAGTGCTTTCGCCATCCTGTAAGAATTCCGCTGCCTGATTATAACTGAGTACGGTAAATACCAAACAAACCCTATTTAAAAAAAAACGGGCTCAGTTACAGAGTGTTTCCACTCGGAGAGGTATGGGCGGTCTTAGAGTTTCGTTATAAAAAAAAGTAACAAAAGAAAACGGGCTCAGTTACAGAGTGTTTCCACTCAGACAGATATGGACGGTCTTAGAGATTCGTTATAAAAGAAAATAATAAAAGAAAACGGGCTCAGTTATAGAGTATTTCCATTCAGACAGATATAGGCGGTCTTAGAGTTTCGTTATAAAAAATAATAATTAAAGAAAACGGGCTCAGATACAGTGTGTTTCCACTCAGACAGATACGGGCGTTTTTAAAGTTTCGGATTGCCAAAAATTTTGCTAGAGTTCCCTCCAAGCTAAGCTCTGTTGACGCTGACGCTTTGCACAGAACGTCAATTGCCGCTATTTCACTTACGATCGACCGCGGTGACGTTGAGCGGAATTTTTACAACCTCGTTGGCATCGCTGAGTTAGGTACAAGTTACCATTTTGTAAATAACAAATTCACCTATCAAGAATGTTTCAGGACCTGTAACCTAATTATAACTCCATTAAATAATAAACATTGCGAGTATTTTGTTTTAATTGGCATTACACATTAAAAGCGTACCTAAGATTACGCGTGCTTTCGCCAACCTGTAAGAATTCCGCTGCCTGATTATAACTGAGTACGGTAAATACCAAACAAACACTATTTAAAAAAAAAAACGGGCTCAGTTACAGAGTGTTTCCACTCGGACAGGTATGGGCGGTCTTAGAGTTTCGTTATAAAAAAAATAATAAAAGAAAACGGGCTCGGTTACAGAGTGTTTCCACCTAGACAGATATGGGCGGTCTTAGAGATTCGTTATAAAAGAAAATAATAAAAGAAAACGGGCTCAGTTATAGAGTATTTCCATTCAGACAGATATAGGCGGTCTTAGAGTTTCGTTATAAAAAATAATAATTAAAGAAAACGGGCTCAGATACAGTGTGTTTCCACTCAGACAGATATGGGCGTTCTTAAAGTTTCGGATTGCCAAAAATTTTGCTAGAGCTCCCTCCAAGCTAAGCTCTGTTGACGCTGACGCTTTGCGCAGAACGTCAATTGCCGCTATTTCACTTACGATCGACCGCGGTGACGTTGAGCGGAATTTTTACAACATTGTTGGCATCGCTGAGTTAGGTACAAGTTACCATTCTGTAAATATCAAATTCACCTATCAAGAAAGTTTCAGGACCTGTTACCTAATCATAACTATTAAATAATAAATATTGCGAGTATTTTCTTTTAATTGGCATTACACATTAAAGATTATGGGTGCTTTCGCCATCCTGTAAGAATCCCGCTGTCTGATTATAACTGAGTATAGTAAATACCAGACAAAGCCTACTTAAAAAAAAACGGGCTCAGTTACAGAGTGTTTCTACTCGGACAGATATGTGCGGTCTTAGAGTTTCGTTATAAAAAAAAAATAATACAAGAGAACCTATAGTTTTCTGAACTATACAGGGTGCACCACAACTACTGGATAATGTCGTCCAATTCATTAAGTTATCTGGAAACACGTTTATACCTTTGCAACTTCCTCTGTTGTTATAGCAGCAGTGCAAACAACTTTGTTAAGAAAAAGAAAACATATTTTAATGTCGAGAAGAAGAAAAAGTTATTATTTTTGACAACATTGAGCAGTACATTTCGCTTTCAATTTTCAACATTCATTAACTTCAAAACCTTACAGGCAAGAAAAAATGTCACTATAATTCCTTGTATGTACATACAATTGTTAACTTGAATACATGCCCCGGAGGTTGTGATACACCCTGTATACGTTCGGAATTATGTAAAAAGTGTATTATTTTTTTTTATTTTATCTCGTCGCCTTTATAACAGAAGATAAAATGTCGTCATCGAAGCTGTGGGTAGGTTTAAACTCGCCTTTTTTTTTAGCTCAAAGCGAAATTCGACGAAGTAATTTCCGCAAAACTTACTCGTTCAAGCCCAGCTTCAAAGTTTCCCCGACATTCTTCAGTAAGGCGTGCGCTTCGGCGTTGGTTCTTCCCCTGGTAGGTTCGTTGTTAATCGAAGTAATAATATCCCCCTCTCTTACGCCCTTGTTGGCCGCCTTGCTTCCCGGATTGACCTGGAAACACGCCGGAGTAGAGTTAGTTGCCTAATCTAGCAAATGGCAAGCAACATTTTAATACATTAAAGAAGGGTGACCCCGCACTGCTCGTTGACTTTTCATATTAATTAATTGTTAAGAGTGAGTGATACGAAATTAAGATTGATAATGACCTGGATGCTAACAGTATAATATTTGGAGAGCGATTGGGTGTGATTGTGTATTTGAATTTTACGCACACGTAACAATTTATAAATAGAGAGTATTTGTCAAGTGAACTGCAAGTTCTATTTAAAAAAAAAATAAAATAAAAATAAGAAGAAAATTCTTTTTAAATTTGCGCGCACATCATAAACAACGTTGTAAAAAATATTCTTGGCAGTTCAGTCTCCGAAATACATGTTGTTATAACGGCATGTGATTATTACTTTATTTTTTTTCTTTTCTTCTTTCCACTACCTATTTTATGGAACGAAAAAAAAACAAAAACATGGAAAACCTGTTGGCAAATATTATTTGAATGTGCAGTCTTTATGTGTATACTATGTGATTCGGTGAAAGTCCGCGGCATTTACGATGATAAATTCGTGCCGGTTATTGCGATATTTCCCGAACTGAAAGGTTTATTTATTTTGCTCTGGATGGCAAAACGTGTGTGTAGCGTAGGTCCATTTAAACTCGTGTTAGTTATATTTACTGCATCCCTGCTTACAAATGGCGCGAGGTTTCGGGGATTTACGGCCCATCTTTTCCATAAATAGTTTGGAACGAACAGAAAATCAAATCTGGACCGATCGCATTCGATTTTGAAATTCCTTTCGTTTACTCTGGCAGTGCTAAAATTATAGGTTGTATGAAAATATTTACAATTACACGACATAGCATTTATATTTATTTATTTTTCACGTACATATTAAATTTTTGTATTCAATTTGTTCTACCTACGCCTCTACAAACCAGAAGTCCCCTCCTTGCGCCGCCGCCGCAGGATATTTCTTCAAACAAGAAAAAAATATATATAAACGGTCGACGGTTCGCTTTACGTTAAAGACAGCTTCCGGATAAATAAAAAAATAGTGTTTCATTTTCGTTTTAAACAAGCTTCAATACAATTCGCAAATCCGGAAGCTGAAAATTAATTATTTCAGACAACGAAATAAATCAGTTCCGTTCGGTTCGAAATAAAGTTCTGGGCTCACGTCGTGTTTATAAAAGAGGATGATTGATTCCTTAAACCGGGTGACTAGGGTAAAGTAAGGAAAGTTTTAATAGAGCAAGTCGAGGAACTATTAGGGAAGTTTCGGAGTGTTTTCATCGATCAGGTCTCTTAACAGTTTGATGAAATTCTATCGCCCGTAAGTTTTCCGTCGATCATGACTTCTACACTCTTGGTCTCAGTCTTGGAAAATTTAAACGATCAGGATTGTTACATCCTAGCGAATAGGCCACCGTTTAAACAGGAATGTTCTGCCCTTAAACTTCTCGCTAGCACGTGAACGTTTTAGGCGAGAAGATAGCCCGCCGATTGAACAGAAACGATTGGCCCGTAAACTTCTCGCTGGCACGTGAATATTTTAAGCGAGAAGATCAGATTATAGGAGCGAGAAGGGGCGCGAAGTATTTCACGTAAATGTGAGTTTGTAAAGTAAATAAAATAGCAAAACAACAATCTAAGAACTATTTTAAGTAAACTAGCATAAAAAAACGAACGAAAATGCATTCCACGATCTCCTGAGACGTGAATTCAAATGTGTTCCACATCCTCCTGAGACGCGGACACAAATGTGACCCACGCCCTCCTGAGACGCGGACACAAATGTTTTCCATGTCCGCCTGGGACGAGGACACTGAAAACGGGACCGCCCCACACGCAGAATGCAACGTGCTTAGAAGTCTTCACGACTTCTCAAAAATAAATCTGAACCGTATATTAAATAGCCTCCCACTACTTGGTGACCCTCTCCCCCCCCCAATTTTCGGCGTGGAAACTCACTAATCAACGCATTTAGTACCGCAGGCATGACAAGCGCGGAAGCGAAAGTGAAACTAAAGCCGCCGGCACTCGTTTTTATTTCGCCGACAAAAGAAACCGACGCAGCAGTTGGTGAATAAAAATCCTTAAAATTCAAAACGAACATTGCAAACATAAGACGCCGGTCTCTCTGATGTGGATCACACACGTCATATCGTTAGGTATTAATCGTTTGTCATGGAGAAATGCCTTGAAGCTGTTTTTTTTTTTTTTTTGATGACTAGATGTTAGAAAATATTGCATCGGCGTCATAACAAAATGCGACGTAAATTTGTCGTCTGGGATTCACTTTAAAAAAGGTATATAGTCTGCTTCACAAACTCTTCAACAGTTGGAAACAATTCTTCAATGACTCACAGAAAAAAATCCTCAAGAGGAAATCCGAAATCTCAATGAACGAATTGAAAAAAAGGATGGAAGTCTTAACATAAGCAAGAGGTACTAGAGCGACCTTTCGTTCAAGGACATTATCGATAAACTGAAAAAAAAATTGTCATCATCAATTCATGAAATTCATTGTTCTTCGTAAAGTCCGCACGTGGACTTTTGAGCGCGTCTGCGATTAAAAAAGGCGTGTCATCTGCTTCATAAAATCTCCAAAAGTTGGTAGAAGTTCTTCAACGATTGACAGAAAAAGTCCCCCCAAGAAGAAATCCAAAGCAACCAACAAAAAAGGAGGAAACCCTTCATGTGACCAAGCTTCAAGGACTTTGTTGGCAAATTAAAACAAAAAATGAAACTGGAAAGGAATTGCTGGGATAATTTTGTTCAGGAATGCATGATACGTACTACCAACTGTTATAGGTGAAGTGAACTGTGGTTATTGATCTAAGAAAAGAAGAGACTCTTGACATATGCATGAGAGGGAAAGGTGCTAACGAAGATATACGGACAGCAAAAGGCGGAAGTTTTCTGGACGAGGAGAACCAACTCCAATAATGATTGCCAGGAGAAAGAGGAGCGAGATAAGAACCCAGAAGTCACGTAGAGGAAGGAAGAAGACGTGGAAGGCCCAGTAAAAGATGATTAGGTGCAACCGTGGCCAGATCCAGCAGAGCTAGGAATAAGAGACAAAGACAAATGGCAGAAGAAAGAGTAACGAAACAAAAACTGACAGTGGCGTAGAAGAAACAAGAAGAGGAAGAGGAGAAGGAAGGCCAAGAACAAGATGGTTAGATGCAACAGATCGAGATCTAGCAGTTCTAAGAATAAGAGACAAAGATAAATGCCAGAAGAAAAGGTAGCGAAATAAGAACCGGCAATGGCGTAGAAAAAAACAAGAAAAGGAGGAGGAGGAAGACCCAGAACAAGATGGTTAGACGGATCAGGCCGTGCTCTAGCAATGCTAAGAATAATAGAAGAAAAAAGAGGAAGAAGAAAAGGAGGAAAGCCTAGAACAAGATGGTTCGATGCAACAGAGCGAGATCTAGGAACAAAATACAGAGACAAATGCAAGAAGAAGAAGAAGAAGTAGAACTGACACAGAGGCATACAGAAACAAATAGAAGAAGCAATTCCAATACAAGATCGTTCTGCAGCAGAGCTACGAATAAGAGTCACAGACAAATGCCAGAAGAAAGGGTAGCAAAACAAAAACTGATTGTAGTGTTATTGTTCACCAATAGATGACGCTTCTAACTAAACTGCCGTTTATTCAGATTTATTGCGCATGCGATGAGAAGACCTCGCTCACACCGAAAACTTTTTTTTTACGTTAAATTAATCTGGTGCCTTGATTTGGACTGCCTATGCACAAGCGAGGAGAAGTGAGTGCAGAGCGTAAATAAAAATGTTCACCAATAGATGGCGCTTCTGATCATTTATACAAACACTCGTTTAGTCAGATTTGTTGTTTGGGAAATACATTTTAAATGAGGCTGCTCGCGCCAGAAAACCATTTTTTAATTACTCTGACACTTCGGTTTCCATTTTCTGGGTAAGAGCGCGAGGACGTAAATAAGGATGTTCGCCAATAGATGGCGCTCTAATCGAACTGTTGTTTATTCAGATCTGTTGTGCGGGCGAACATTTTAGAAAACGTCGCGTCGCTAATGCCAATCATTTTTTTACATCAAATTAATCTGGTGCCTTGTTTTTGACTGCCTATGCACAAGCGAGGAGAAGTGAGTGCAGAACGTAAAAAAAGATGTTCACCGACAGATGGCGCTTCTAATCATTTATACACCCACTCGTTTAGTCAGATTTGTTGTTCGGGAAATACATTTTAAAAGAGGCTGCTCGCGCCAAAAAACCATTTTTTAATTACTCTGACACTTTGGTTTCGATTTTGTACGTAAGAGCGAGAGGACGTAAATAAGAATGTTCGCCCCGATAGATGGCGCTCTAATCGAACTGTTGTTTATTCAGATCTGTTATGCGGGCGAAAATTTTAGTAAACGTCGCGTCGCTAACGCCAATTATTTTTTTACATCAAATTAATCTGGTGCCTTGATTTTGACTCTCCACGTACAAGCGACGAGAGAAGTAAGGAGGGATGTTCACCAACAGATGGCGCTTCTAACAATTTATATATTCAGAAAAGATGAAATAAAAAATGTTTGACTTTAAAAAGTCTATGAAAAGGTGCAATAAAAAACAGTACATTCCGTATGTAAAAGGTCTAAGTATAGTAAATAAGTTACTTTTGAAACATGCCGTGTATGTGACAATAATTTAATAACAAATTCTTTTATAGTTAAGAGTTAAGTGCTATTGAATTGATTGAACTGACTACAGTGCAGAAGAAACAAGAAGAAGCAAAGGAAGGTTCAGAACAAGAGGATTAGATGCAACAGATCGAAGCGAGATCTTGCAGAGCTAAGAGCCACAGAAACAGATGAAACAAATGAAGACGAATCATTTCAAAAGCTGTGGGCAACATTCTTGTATTGATAGCAATTAAAAAAAAATAAGAATCAAATAAATTAACCAACAATTTTATTTATTTAATGTATTGACGTATTTCTGAATGGGTTTCGAGTAAATATTAATTATTATTATACAGATTGAACAGTTTCATTTTAGCCAATAGGGATTTAATAAAGAGCAACAAAAAGCATGTGTATGTTACAGATTGAAAGCGATGGGAATAGAGTGCGGGTAGAGAGGGGGCATTAGTCAGAATGACACTACATTGTACAGTTGCATCTAATAGTAAGCCACAGGTGAGTATTATTCGCTGGATGAAAAAAGCAAACGACAATTCATCTATTTGTTCTAGCTTTTGAAAATACTATAATCCATTGATTGTTTGCTGCAGCAGTTTTTCCTTTTCTTTCCAACATACTGCGAGTCGCGTTGCTCTCCATGAAAGCTCTATTGGCTAAAGTGAAAGTCTTCAATCTCTACGTGACTTGATTCTTTTTGCTCGTACTTTCATATACTACTTCCTTGATTATTATTTTAATAAAATACTTTTTTCTTAAGAAAGTAACAATAGCTCTTTGTCACTAAAGTATTTTTTTTTTATCTTGATGGTACGTAATTCGAATCACTTAACTACTTTTTCTTTTATCTTGACGGTAGGTACATGTTTCGAAGAAAATTTTGAATCACAAAACCTGAAAGTGGAAATGAAAATGATATGACAATAGTTGGCGTTTCATTTTCTTGGCATGACTCACATACCCAGTGCATCGTTTGGTTCAAAACATGTGTGTCGATTTGGCAGCGAGACAAATAATTAAAATAAATAAGCACGCTGAATGAAAAGCGTGCGTTAAACATTAATAATAACAGAGAGTATTTATAAGCACGATATTTCAGGTGTTTAATTAAAACCAATACATACATACGTACCAAGAAATCCTTTCGTTTTCCGTACGGCGAACAAAATTTCAACATTTCAACGCCGGATCGCGACGGGTCACTGCAATCACTATTGTCCTGACGATGACAACAAACACTGAGAAATGTGTGTACTCACAAGACCACTATATACTTGGGATACGAACACGTATATACGTCTTACCGGAGTGTCTGAACGAACACCCCATCTCACATGAATGCCAATAAAGTGCCTTCATTAGCATTCAACGTGGAAAGGAAGGTACATTATTCTGTAAAGGTATTTAAACATTCTTGTCGAACACTCTTTCAGCCAGCCAGACTCGAGCTTTAAGAAGTTACAGACGCTGAATTTCAAACACCGAAGATTTTTACCATTCGTCTTTGTTTCTGGTGGAAAGGAAATGCAAATCGTTTATTTCCGGAGGACTTGTCGCAGGTAAACTCGATTTGGTTTACAAACCAAGGGTTACTCTTTCTTTTTAATTCAAAAAAAAAAAAGATTTGGTTTTTTTCATTAAGCTTGAAACCATTTGCAATCTTGTGGGGGTTAGCAAAAGCATAAAAACAGCTCGGGCTTAATTGCAACCGTAAACCAATTAAATCCTTTCATCATCATTAACCCAACCGAGGTCTAAATCGATCGGTTTGAAGTTGCACAGTTTTAAGGGCCAATGAATAAGTGTTGTTCAACACACGGACTGAGGTCGAAAGGAAATCAATCCATAACTGAGCCAATGAGAGTTCAGACTTGTAACCAGACGGGGCGTAGCCAAAAATCAAACTCAAATTGAATTACTTAGATTTTAGATTCTGATAAGCGTAACACTAGTGACTGAGTTCGATTGTTTTTGTAACAAGGAAATTGCCCAAATCAGGAAATCATACCAAGCTTTAATAGTATTTAAAAGAAAGACGCCGAAACGATTTATGTATTGGTATTCCCCAAGGTTCCAAGTTGGGACCGCTATTGTTCGCACTATTTGCGAATTATTTGCTGCGACATCGTCAATACAGTGTGGGTAGACACTTACTTTTAATTAAATTATACTTTTTTATTATCAATTTTCTTATTTTTTGCCTGTGTCTGTATAATTCATTAGGTTACGTCAGACAGTGCTCTTTCCTTTTTGCCATTTTTGTAATTATATGCCCTTTTTTCTTTCTCTCTCTCTCTCTCTGGCTTGTCCATATTGGGACTAACAAGCTATTCTTGCACGATCGATCGTCTTTTGTTTCTTTCGATTTTGGTGGTGTAGTAAAAGTAACGAACGATCAAAACATGCATTGTTTTTGCTTCTTCTTCTTCTTTTAATTAACACTATTAAAACTTGCCGTAATTTCAAGTATTTCTTTTAATATTAAACTCCAAATTAATAAACAGCGGCCCGTATTCTCATCTCATGATTAAGATCGTCTCTAACTAAAGTCGTGATTAAAATAAACATATAGCGATATAGCTTTAGGTGAATTTTATGAGTAGGAGAGTGAGAGAGAATTTAATCACGGGGTTGCTAAAGAGGCGAGAATACGGGCCTTTGTCTTTATTTTTTTTTCTTGCTTTTTTACCTTTTTTTGACTAGCTCGTATTGGGACAAGTCAAGAGAGATCGTAATATATTGACAAAAATGGCAAAAAGAAAAGAGATCGGTGAAGATTTTGATAAAGAGAAGAAAAAAAAAAAACAAGACGCGACTGTTTATTGAAATTTTGAGATTCACATGAAAAAGAAAAACAAGAAATTATAACACGTTTTGATAACGTTAATTAATGATAGTTACTCATGATGAGAAACAGTACAGGGCCAAATGCACGCCCCTACTCGCCCTATTTTCAGGCGCAAAAAATAATGCACGTTTCGATCGTCCTTTTGCTTTTTACGATCACCAAAAGCGAAAGAAACAAAACACGATCGCCAGTGCAACAATAGCTCGATTTTTTTATCACAAAAATAAAACACAGAAATTATAACAAGTTGAAATTATAACAAGTTTTAGCAGAATTAATTAAAAACAAAAGCAAGAAAAATGCACGTTTCGATCGTCTTTACATTTTTCCATCTATCGCCAAAAAAGAAAGAAACAAAACACGATCGATCGTGCAAGAACAGCTCGATTCTTTTTGTCACAAAAAAAAAGAAACAGAAATTATGACAAGTTTTAATAGAATTAGCAAAAAACAAAAGCAAAAAGTAATGTATTTTTCGGCCGTCCTTTACTTTTTTCCATTGGCCGCCAAAAGCGAAACAAACAAAAAACGATCGACCGTGCAATAACAGCTCGATTGTTTTCGTCACAGAAAAAAAAAGCAAAAATTTTGAAACTTATTAAATTGGTCATGTTCAAATAGTATTGAAAAAAAAAACAGCGACACGTGTATCCATCGCCTTTTATATTTTGTGTTCTTCAAGTTGAGAGCAAAGAAGAAGAGACAAAAAAAAAACAAAACACTATCGATTGTTTACTAAAATTTTGAAGAAAGAAATCACGCAAAAAATAATCACAAATTTTGACGGCATTAATAAAAACAAAGAACGCACGTTTCGGTTCGCCTTTTATTTCCTTCATGCATCATCGAGAACAAGGGAAACAAAAGGCGATCGATCGTGTGCGATTCTTTTTGTCACCAAAAAAAAAATTGAATTTCACATTTAAAAAAATCACACACGAATTTACGACAAGTTTTGACAGCGTTAAAAGAAACAAAGAACGCACGTTACGGGCGCCATTTATTTTCTTTATCCGTTATCTGAAACAAGAGAAACAAAAGACGATCGATAGTGTAAGAAAAGCGCATTTCTTTTGTGACCAAAAAAGAAGTTACAGAAATTACCAAATTTACGAAATCACGTCATGTTTTAATAGTCTTTGGAAAAGTCAGCGAATAAAGAAAAACAAAACAAAACACGATCGATTGTTTATTATAATTTTGAATTTTTCTTTTCGAAAAAAAAAACACTTGAAATTATCACAGGTTCTGACAGCGTTAATAAAAACAAAGAACGCATGTTTCGGTCATCTTTTATTTCCTTCATCCGTCACCGGGACAAGAGAAACAAAAGACGATCGAGCGTGCAAGAAAAGTGCCATTGTTTTTGTCACCAAGAAGAAAAAAAAAAAAGAAACTACGGTAATTAAGTAATTTACGAAAGGCGTATCAAGTTTTAATAGTCTTTAACACAAATATTTGAAGCAGCATTAATTACAGTAACCAAACTAAATGTTGGTTCAAAAATTGCATCACGTTAAAGAATTTGGGTCACATTTTAAACCAAATAAATTTTTAATCGTTTTCCCCCTCAAAGAAACAAATTCCTTAACTAATCTTAATTAGTTGCCAGAACTAATTGGGGTTTAACGATTAAAAAAAAAAAAATTAGAAAACAAATAGAACCATTATAGAACAGGTCAATGCATGTTGCAGGCCCAGCAATAAAACGAACAGTATTTAACGCGAGGCGTTCGTTCTCAATGTACAATCGTCACCAATTCAATTCATTCGGAAAAAATAGAAACATCCTCCTGCATTCTCTCTCTCTCTCTCTCTCTTTTGTGCTGCTTCAATTTACTAATTATAGCCATTTGGCTACAACGAAAGTTGTAGATACAGTCGCGAGCATTAAATTTTGGTCGTCACTGTCAATCAAAACGTCAGTTTTAATACTGTCAATCAAAACGTCAGTTTTAAATCCAAAAATTAGAAATATAAATTTACTAAGAAAGTGTCCAAAATAAATTAATTAAACATTTAAGAGACTATTACTGGCATTCAATCAAATCAAGACACGAATCTCCTTAGTTTGAACAAAATTACTGACGCCCAAAATTTATTACCCGCGGCAGTACATGGATGTAAAGGTCGTGCACACGATGAGGATTTAGAGAACGTGGATTAACGAACTAATTGCTGTGAGGCACAATCTCTCCATGTGTTTATTATGTATGCATTACCGACGTCCTCACCCACACAAAACAACCACTGTAACTGAACTTCATCATCACACATTGCTATGTTTATTCGATGGCTGCATGTGAGAAACCTAATAGAGTGCCAGACTTTGAAATTCAATACCTCGACGCCCTACATCATACGAAGGAATGGCTCTCCGAGTGCTTGCTCGGATCCAGAACGTCATATTGAAAGTTAAAACAAATCTTTCCATTTCCAAAATGTCGAATTTACCTTGACTTTTTGAATTTTGCTCATGCACAGAGGAACGATGTTTTTTAAACGAATTCACGTTTGAGGGCAAAGTTCTTTTGTGTTTAGTTTCACGGGGCTGGTTTACCTTACCCCAACCCCTTCTGTTGACGGTTTCTTTTTTTTTCCCTCTTTGAAACCTAAACGTTTCGATTCGTACAAAACCAGACTAAGCAGAACTTGAACTGAAGAATGTCTGAGAAATCGCATTTTTCATTTCTTCAGCAATCCTATATGGCTGAAATGGCTAAAAAAAATAGTAGCTTAACAAAATCAAAAGCTATACGATTAATATATAGATTCGATTTTTCCAGTAAGATAAAATAAATTAAAAATTAAAGCGCGATGCGTTGTAATATGTATTACAAAACGTGAAAACAGAACACGTGCAAGGTCGGTCTTGAAGAATAGCAACTCGTTGTCAAATTCTCGAAACTTAACTGCGCCCTGGGTGTCACGAAGAACGGAGCGAGCTCCGCCTGCTAAACAATTGAATCGGTGAGAATTAAAAGAAACTAACTGCCAAACTTAAAAAATAAAAAGCAAAATTACATTTCTCTGCAGTGGTCTGTTGAAAGTATTTTCCAGCGCTTGGTGATGAAAAGGACTACCTTATATAGGTCAGAATGTCATTTGCAACAAAACTGTTTGGTGGAGAGAGGCACTAAGCGACTGACAACAATTTGGTTTCCTGGATTTAGTGCCTTCTAATTCTTAATTCTTTAATTTCAATTATATTGCAGTCGATTGTGCAATCACTGTGTGTCCCACACTATCATAGAAATCGGTTAGGAAAGGTATTGCAAGCATCTTAAGTAGAGAAGTTCGGGAGTCCCCGATTGGGTCGACTATCAACGGTTTTTCTTTTGTTGAATTTTTTTTAAAATTTCTTCCTCTATAACTATTTTCGTGAATTAAGAAACAACTCTTCACGGTTACTTTGAAATCAAAAATGATTTGCAGTTCTCTTCATTTTTTGTTGTTGTTAACTTTAGACAAAAAAACGTTTCGGTTTTAAAAACTACACACAAACTTGCTTTCTACATCGTTTTTATAATTTGAGTCAAATGAAAATACTGTGTCATCTGCAGATTGCGCAGTTGTCGCTTCTTTGGGTGTGTTCGATGATAATTACTCATGATGAGAAACTGTACAGGCCCAAATGCACGCCCCTACTTGCAAGCGATAAATTTTAGAAAATGTTGTTCACATCGAAAACTTTTTTTTACATTAAATGACTGTGACACTTTGATTTCGATTTTCTGTGTAAAGAATTTGATTTTTTTTGTGTAAAGATCACAGGAAGTAAATAGGGATATTCACCAATAGATGGCGCTTCTAACCATTTATACAAACAGTCGTTTCAGACACAGATTTATCGTTCGGGAGATTAATCTTAAAAGACGTTGCACTCGCCAAAAACTTTTCTTTACATTAAATTACTCTGACAATTTGTTTTCGATTTTCTACATAAAAGCGACAGGAGTCGCGTCGTTTGTAGGTAGAAATTAGGATGTTCACCAATAGATGGCGCCTCTAAACAAACTGAAGCTTATTTAGATTTGTTGCGCGGGCGATGAGGAAACCTCGTTCACACCAGAAACTTTTTTTAAATTAACAATTAATCTGTTGCCTTGATTTTGGTTTTCTTATGTATAAGGGACGAAAAGTAAGCGACAGGAAGTAAGTAAAGAAGTTTACCAATAGATAGCGCTTCTAATAATTTTATTTGTTTTGCGGGAGATGAGAAAACTCGCTCACCCCAAAAACTTTTGCTTTACATTAAATTAATCTAGTTCCTTGATTTTGACTTTCTATGTACAAGCGACGAAAAGTGAGTGCAGAAAGTAAGTAAAGATGTTCAACCAATAGATGGCGCTTCTAACCATTTATATAAAACATTAGTTTGTTCTGATTTATTGTACGGGAAATAAATTTCAGAAGAGGTTCGCTCGCGCCTATAACTTTTTTTTAGTTACCCTGATATTTTGATTTCGATTTTCTATGTAAGAGCGACAGAAAGTAAGTAAGGACGTTCACCAATAGATGGCGCTTCTAACCAAACTGTTATTTATTCGTATCTGTTTTACGAGACAAAATTTTTAGAAAAAATCGCCAACGCCGATATTTTTTACATTAAATTTTAATTTTGACTTTCTGTAAAGCCAAACGTCGACTCATTGTTCGAAGTCCTTTCTTAGCGGAGCGGTTTTGGGGCGAAGCCAAATGTCGCCTTACTAAGTAGTTTTCAGAAAATCCAGTTTGAGAAACTGGACTTAATTAATTAACGGTTCTAATTCCACGAGTAACTGTTAATAAAAAGCAGTAAGTACATGATTTTTCTGTAGTTTTAAATCGCGGAAATGCCTGCATATTTAGGAAGTAACATTCTCTTCTGCAGAATATTCTCGGGTGTAATTACGAAGTATTTAGTTAAAAACGCGTTGCATAACATGTTCTCGTGCAACAGCAGGTGCAATTTCCGCTACTTTTTTTTTGTTTTTCTAATTTCCTCGGTCGCGCCGCCACAATATTCAAACAAATGTCACGGCAATTTAGAACATTAAACTTGTAATCTGGAAACATTAAGGCCTCGCCTTAAGCCATTTCGAGTCAAAAAGAATCGCTTTTAAATGAGAACGTCATGTGCAAGTTCTCCTCGTTGCTTCTTGCACTGAAATGATTAAGCTTAATGAAACGAATTACGTAACTAACGGCGGGGGCATTACAGAAATGGTTATTAGCAACAACAACAACAACTTCTGCAGAAACACAATGTTTAATAATTATGTTACACTTGCCACGGTACAACTCGTTATATCCCACCGACCTTCAAGGCCTGTTGTGGTGATGGTGATAATCTTCATTCAGTGTTGCTGCAACTTACTACCGACAAGAAGAAGAAGAAGAAGAAGAATAATTCATAATCAGAGCATGCCGTAATTTCTCGCATGTTCTTGTTATTACTCAACCTTTGCCGCAATTACGTGCGTGCAATAAATCAAACCAACGAAGGAAGTGAAACGCTGATGGCTACAGAATGTTTAAAGTTTGTTATTATTACTTGCGATGAGGTGATTGTTCCGCGATCCTTTTGCATACTTAGTTTATTACAGTTAAATTGGAAATTGTTTTCTTGTACCGTTCATTATTAAATAAATCGAGCACATGCTTCGTTTAACGTCGTTTTTATACGCCCTGGATGAGTATTAATTGCGATAAATTAGTTTGCAAGAAGTGTTGACTCGTGAAAAATATGAATTGCGTCGAGTCTTTGTTAATTACGTCTAAAATCGCACAGAATAAACAGATTAAAAAAACTTAACTTTACAATCAATTAAAAAAATTAACAAACGTGTTTTTAAGACAAAATTGTTTAGTGAGCGTTTCGCAAGTACATAGCGTGATTTACCTACGTCTGCTTAGCTCGCAGGCCAAATTTCTTTCGATCGATGGAACTCATGTAAAATTAACGTCTTAATAAAGGGAATTCCATGCTGACAAATGACATCCAAGTCGTTTGAACTTGAGAATGCACAGCAGAGTATACCGATCCGAATAAACGACAGATTGATTAGAAACGCCATCTGTTGACGAACATCCTTACTTACTTTCTGTCGCTCTTACATACATAGAAAATCGAAATCAAACTGTCAGAGTAATAAAAAAAAAGTTTTTGGCGCGAGCAACGCCTTTTAAAATTTATCTCCCGAACAACAAACTTGAATAAATCACTGTTTGTATAAATGGTGATAAGCACCATCTATTGGTGAACAACCTTGCACTTACTTCTCGTCGTTTGTAGGTAGAAATTCAAAATCAAGGAACCAGATTAATCTAATGTAAGAAAAAATTTCTTTTTGGTGTGGGTGATGTTTTTTTTTTAAATTTATCGCCTGCACAAATGACAGTTGACTAGAAGCGCCATTTATCGGTGAAAATCCTTACTTACTTCCTGTCGCTTTTACATAGAGAATCGAAATCAAAATGTCAGAGTAATTAAAAAAAAGTTATTGGCGCGAGCAACGCCTTTTAAAATTTATCTCCCGAACAACAAACTTGAATAAATCACTGTTTGTATAGATGGTGATAAGCGCCATCTATTGGTGAACAACCTTGCACTTCCTTCTCGTCGTTTGTACGTAGAAAATCAAAATCAAGGAACCAGATTAATTTAATGGAAAAAAAAATTTGTTTGATGTGGGTGATGTTTTTTAAAATTAATCGCTTGCACAAACGGTGAGAAGCGCCATCTATTGGTGAAAATCCTTACTTACTTCCTGTCGCTTTTACATAGAAAATCGAAATCAAAGTGTTAGAATAATTTACTGTCAAAAAAATCTTCGGCCCGCGCAATGTCTTTTAAAATTTACCTCCCGAACAACAAATCAGAATAGACGAATCTTTGTGTAGGTTGTTAGAAGCGCCATCTATTGGTGAACTTCTTTATTTACTTTCTGCACTTATTTCTCGTCGCTTGTACATAGAAAGCATGTTACCTTCAAAAAAAAAAGTAAAAACGTTTTCAAAAATACGAGAAACTTCGTCGAGTTACCTTCAAAAAAAAAGTAAAAATGTTTTTTTTTAAATTACGAAAAATTTTCTGAAATTGGTAAACTTTGTATCTGAAAATCGTCTTATTACGAGATGCGAGGTTTTGATGGCCTTCCATTTCCTCAGCTCAATCACTTCTAGATTTATTTCAACTTCCATCCCCATCCTCTATTCTATTTATATTCCATTTTCAACGGTGTTTGTTGGTCTGTCTTCTTCTTGGCCATTCCATGGGTCCTCAACCACATTAGTCTTAACTTTTTAATCTTCGCTCGTTTGCTACAAATTTCTTCCAAACGTGTTTGTTTCCCTCCTTATTTAGTTCCTCCATACATTTTTCACAACAGTTTGCCTTCTCATGATAATTACATCTCTTATTTTGTCAATGTTTTCGTTTCGGATTCTGGTTCTCCTTGCAATTGAGGAGGAGGTCCTACCAAAAGCCCAAATTGTCCAAAAAAATTACAAAAAAAAAAACATTTTCAGGAGCATGTAAGAACGATCTGGATTTGTTTGTGTTCAGTACCACTTGCCTTTATTGCTTCCTTGATTTTTAGATATTTTGACTTAGATGAACTTCCCACGTCTCCCTCCAAAAATATACTAACGTCCTTGTAATGTCCGTGAATTCTTCTTTTAAAATATTTTTTTTTGTTCTCATTCAAAATATTTTAGTTCTATCTAGTTTTACCGAATAGATAAAACAGCGACACCCTACCATCGCTTTTTGGCCAAGCATTGCATAAGGATTGTCAAATTGAAGCGGGTTTGCTACATAATAAGTCACTCCTTGCAAAATGGCCATGTTTACCGTCAAAGCATAATGAAAGTTTTAAAAAATGTTGTTGCAAATCGTTTTTGATTGCAGTGAAACCCTCGAGCAGCCTTTGTACAGCTGTTTCAGTCCTATTTGGGACTTCTTCAGCAGAAACGTAGCTCGAGATTTGCACTGCAAACCAAAAACGACTTGACCGATTTATTCGCATAGTTTTACCGTTCTGAATGATGTCCTTTACTATCCTTATTACTTATTAGGTAGTTTTATTTCGTGTTTTTTTTTAATCGGTAAGAAAGAGGACGATGATAAGTTTCCTTGCTTGTATATTTCTTTCAAATTTCGGTTGAAGGGTCAAAGAAATTCTAGGAGTCTTTCGGGGGTCGATGAACTATTGTTGACTATGATTCGGAGTCAATTGAATAAGATCTATTTTCTATTATTCCATTTCGATTTTTTTTAAAGTTTTCGTTGAAATATTAAAATTTAATCAAAATACTTTCCTCTTTGGCCAACAGATGGCACTTCTAATGATATCCGTCGCACAAGGGGCTTATATTTAATAATTAATTTCGAAAAACATGTTTTTACTGAAAATCTGACTTAGACCAAGACTAAGCCACGTTCTTGAAATGCGATCAGGCGTTGTTACAGGAAATTCGATTGAAATTGTTTTCGCTTTTGATCAAGAGATGGCGCCTTGAACAATCCCTGTCACACCTTGGTTTTACATTTTGAAATCTAATTTAAAAAAATCAAAGCTAGTTCAGAAAGCAGAGATTTTGTTGAGAAGTTCGGCGTCGAGACGGAATTTAATCAAAAGAGTTTTCACTTATACACGAAAGAGGGCGCTCTGAATAATTCCCACAAAAAAATTATTTTAAATTCAAATTAAAAACCAATGAATGATCCCTGTTGCGCTTTGATTTTACAATTTATAATTTAATGTCAAAAAGATCAATTTGGTTAGAAGAGTTTCCGTTTCCGGACGATAGATGGCGCTGTAAATAAGATCCCTGGATTTGATTTTCAATTTAGTTATTAAAAACCATTCGAATTTGTTGAAGGTGAAGTTAGAAGAGAAAGTTTTCGTTGAAATATTAAAATGTAATCAAAATAGTTTCCTCTTTGGGCAAGAGATGGCGCTTCTAATGATCTCCGTCGCACAACGGACTTATATTCTATATTTAATTTCGGTAAGAAAGAGGACGATGAGAAGTTTCCTTGCTTGTATATTTCTTTCAAATTTATTATTTGAATATTTCCTAAACTCTACTCTTTCCCGTCTTATCTTATCTTTTGGGTTCTGATTTATAAATTTAGCACTTGGCTTTATACAGTATGTTAACATTGTATTCTCTATTGGTTTTTTTTGCAATTTAAGTTGATCCTTTTGTTGTCCGTAGAGCAAAGTACGGTTTCCTCCTGTATTGGTTTTCTCCAAGGTGCTTTTAGAAGCTGACTATTTCTTTTATCATCTTTAATATTTTTTATTATACAGAACCAAAAATGATTTAACTAAACGTTAACTTAAATTCACAAAATTAAACAGAAAGCAGCAAAAGAATTTCATTTCCTGGCGTTGGAAACCTGACATTTTTTTAAAATAATTATATTGGCCTAAAGAAAAAAGAATTTAAAAAGCACTCAAACAACAAGCAAGCAATCTTTTGCTCAGTTTTTGGAATTTGGAAGAATAACAGAAAGAGGTGAAACAAAAAATGATTTTTCGTGTTCAAAATAGAAGTAAGTGGTTTTGATTTACAAGCCAGACAAGCAAAAGAAACGTAAAGATATTATACATACAGGCAAGAAAATAAATGTAAAAAAAAAAATTTATCGAGAAAAAAAAACATGAACTTTGGTAATATCTTATCCTATTTCGTGTCTTGATTTTAAATTAAGTTAATATTAAGATTAGAAATGATAAATAATTAAAATAACTACTTTATTAAATTAAATTAAATTATTATAAAGCCGATTTTAATATTGCAACGAAAAAGAAACGGAAGAAAATTTATTTTGCTCGTCTTAAGAAAAAAAAAAAAGAAAAAATGCGACTGAAACTTCAATAATCAAGAGCTTTACATGAACAGTAATATACTGGTTGTTGAGTGAAATTGAGATCGTAGAAATTTTGCAAAAGGCTAGAGCATGCTCTATTAATTAATTAATTAATTTAGCGTACTCATCTTCTGGAGCCTTATTCGCGAATCGCGGGAACAGATTCGCAAGAGAACGTGACGTCAAAATGACGTAGACTCTCATGCAAGCCTATGTAAATCGTAGTCACGTTGACGTCACGTTCTCTTGCGAGTTCGTTCCCTCGATTCGAGAATAAGCACCCTTTACTACTGCTTATGTTCTCACTTTGCAACAACGACCTGTACATCTGAACCATCTAAACCAGAGTGGATTTACATCTGTAAATCCACTCTGGTTTCTCTTCTGCAATAAATCATTGACGTAAAACATTTTATCAAAAGCATTGACATTTGAGATAAATCTGACAGGAGGCCAAGACGTAACATGCACCGTCTAATGATTAATTATTATTATTAAATCCATACGTTCCGAGACCTTCATCTGCTTGCGTAATCGCGCATCAAAAAAGCAAACACGAGCATAATAATTACAGATGATTACACTCTTACAAAGAACTTTGTTGTAGCAATCGTCGCTGTAATAGGCTTCTGAAGAGGTTAATTAACCAAAGTGCTTTTGATTTTATTTGACGAGTGGTTGTGGCCTAGGGTTAGCGAACGATAAAAGAACCCATAAGACGACCTCAATTCTCCCAAATAATATATACTACCACCGAGGATAATATTAATATCATTTGGCAAGGATTCAGGACGTTCTTCTTGCTTTTACGACGAGCGAAATAGGTCATGGCGGTTTTTGTTGAGTGAGCCTGTGTGACATTTTATTGTCTGACCCCATAAACTAACTATGTATCATATTTTTCCCTTGCAATTAAAACTCCATCAATTTCGTGAAATGCCGGAATCGGATGTAACCGTTTGCTGCTGCTGCTGCTGCTTACCGCCTGGAATTAATATTGTTGTAACCTGTCGCTTTTTTGCCTTTTATGATTACCATTCATCTCATTTCGTAATTGCCACGCAGCGTATTACCGGATGTCATAATTAACATGCTCCGAGGAATTAATACAGCTTATATGTATGTTGTACATACAACATACATGGGCATGTTGTGCAAGAAGTCGCGTAAATAACTTGGTTGAATGTGATTGATGTGAGATATTTTAAGTATAATCAATTAGTCGGTGCTTATTCCAATGATCGGGTTTAATAAAATAATTGATACTTACGACGTTTTGAAATTACAGGCCTGTGTTAAATGAATAATTAAATACATTGCAGCAAGGCGTCCTACGTACTGTGTTCTAACGGTCTGATCCAAGCAACGGTTATTATACGAGGAAGGGCGAGGGCCAATTGAAATTGTTTTGGGCTGACAAATGCAAGCACCAAAGTTATAGTTTTTCAATAAAAACAAATTGATTTTAAGAGGTCTACCGAAATATACAGCAGAAAATAATATATTCCATTCCAAAAAGTATAAGTTTGGTGGATAAATCAGTTTTGGAACACGCTGTATACGTGAAAGCAATTTACTAATACAGAAGTAGTTTTAGGCGATAACTTTTGTGAAAGACTTTTTTTTTAACTTTAACATTTAAGGAACTATCGAAGAAATCGATCTCAATCGCACACCCTGTATACGATTTGTTAAATTTCAAATAGAAAGTGCGTGTGGGTCGAGGAGCAAACAAACATCTCTTCTTTTCTCAAGCTTCAATGAATCAAACACATAAATTGAAACTCCTCGTTGATTATAAACGAAAATAGTGTTGATGTTTGAGAATTATGAGACAATGAGCTTGCATGAATTACCGTCTTGTCGCTGGCAGAGGTTAATCAATTTATCCTGCGAATGCAAGGTCAGATCACAGGTTCATTAAATTATCCGCTTATGTTTGATTCAGTGCCCATCACTTAGACTACTTGATGAGAGGCACTGTTAAAGTCGAGAGGGTCAAAGTCGGGGCCACGAAACATTCCCACTCGCGTTTAATTAAATGCTAATCGAACACCCTCAAGTCACGTGATTAACTCAGTAACAAAAGTTTGGTGAGGGTGAATCGAATTTATTTTTAAATGCGAAATGTTCTTGGCCATTAAACAAACGCCCAGGGGCCCAGGACTCGGTAACGAAAATTTGCTGAGGGTGAATCGAATTTATGTATTTCTAAATTTAAAATGTTTTTGATCATTAAACAAACACCCAAGGGCCCAGGCTTCGGTAACAAAAATTTGGTGAGGGTGAATCGAACTTATATGTTTCTAAACGCAAAATGTACTTGATCATTAAACAAACACCAAAGGGCCCAGGCTTCGGTTACAAAAATTTGGTGAGGGTGAATCGAATTTATGTATTTCTAAATGCAAAATGTTTTTGATTATTAAACAAACGCCCTGGGCCCAGGCCTCGGTAACAAAAATTTGACGAGGGTGAATCGAATTTATTCCGAAAATGCAAAATGTCCCTCATCATTACACAAACACCCTCAATTGACCTCAATAACGGAAATTTGAAACGCTTCGTTTACTACCCGAGTGAATCGAATTTCTCGCAGCAAAACTGTTCGTTACCTTCAATTAACGAGTGAGTAACGTCCATTTAGGGCCGGCCCCCGTTAAACTGTAACAATTGTGTTTAACGCCCGCATGGTGTGGAGGAAATACGCGACGGAGAAATGGGTAATAAACCTAACAAGACAAGCTGGCCGTCGGTTAGGAACTCGTTTCGGAAATGAAGTGGCTTTAATTGAGGAAGGGCGAGTTGGGGGGGTATTATTTGTCGAAAGCGCATTTCCACCGCGATAACCCAAATCTGAAAGCGGACGGCATATTCATTATAATAACATAAAACCGAGGATTAACAAGAACAATACATTAATTAAAAGGCAGAAAGATAAACAGCGACAAAACTCATTTCTAACTTATTTCCATTGATAATTTCGAAAGTAATTAAACCCCCCTATAAGGGTTTTTAAAATATGGCAGGCACATCTAAAAGTTTGATGATTCGTTTAGTATATTGCGATGGTTCAACGACATTTGTCGAAAACTACAAGCGTCAGCGCCTGGCGCGATAGAATCTCGATACTTCGGAGGACCTCCGTCTGCCTGCGAGTATTTAATTTTAAAACAAATTAAAACAGCCCCTAAATTCGCAGATAACAATATGTATAGTTTTAGCAGGGCGTCTGATCTCACGGTTGTGTGACACAAGGGCCAATCAAAATTGTTTCGGTGTATTTTGCTAAAACACTTGGGCTTACACCTTTGTAAGCCAAAACTGGAGCCGTTGGACTAAGGAGTCAATAAAAACTGAGGGAAAGAAATAGGGCTCGGTTGGAGGGACAAAGAAATTCTAGCAGTCTTTTGGGGGTCGATGAACTATTGTTGACTATGACTCGGAGTCAATTGAATAAGATCTATTTTCTATTATTCCATTTCGATTAAAATCGACCGATTTTTTTTTAAGTTTTCGTTGAAATATTAAAATTTAATCAAAATAGTTTCCTCTTTGGCCAAGAGATGGCGCTCCTAATGATCTCCGTCGCACAACGGGCTTATATTCTAGATTTAATTTCGAAAAACATGTTTTTACTGAAAATCTGACTAAGACTAAGCCGCGTTCTTGAAATGCGATCAGGCGTTGTTACAGGAAATTCGATTGAAATTGTTTTCACTTTTGATCAAGAGATGGCGCCTTGCATGATCCCTGTCACACCTTGGTTTTACATTTTGAAATCTAATTTAAAAAAATCAATGCTAGTTCAGAAAGCAGAGATTTTGTTGAGAAGTTCGGCGTTGAGACGGAATTTAATCAAGAGAGTTTTCACTTCTGGACGAAAGAGGGCGCTCTGAATAATTCCCACAAAAAAATATTTTAAATTCAAATTAAAAACCAATGAATGATCCCCGTTGCGCTTCGATTTGACATTTTGAAATTTAATTTCAAAAAGATCAATTTGATTAGACGAGTTTCCGTTTCCGGACGATAGATGGCGCTGTTAATAAGATCCATCGCTTTGATTTTCAATTTTGTTATTAAAAACGATTCGAATTTGTTGAAGATGAAGTTAGAAGAGAAAGTTTTCGTTGAAATATTATAATTATATCTTTGGTCAAGAGATGGCGCTCCTAATGATCTCCGTCGCACAACGGGCTTATATTCTACATTTAATTTCGAAAAACATGTTTTTACTGAAAATCTGACTAAGACTGAGCTGCGTTCTTGAAATGCGATCAGGCGTTGTTACAGGAAATTCGATTGAAATTGTTTTCGCTTTTGATCAAGAGATGGCGCCTTGAACAATACCCGTCACACCTTGGTTTTACATTTTGATATCTAACTTAAAAAAATCAATGCGAGTTCAGAAAGCAGAGATTTTGTTGAGAAGTTCGGCGTCGAGACGGAATTTAATCAAAAGAGTTTTCACTTCTGAACGAAAGAGGGCGCTCTAAACAACTCCCACAAAAAATGGTTTTCAATTCAAACTAAAAACCATTGAATGATCCCTATTGCGCTTTGATTTTACGATTTTAAATTTAATTTCAAAAATATCAATTTAGTTAGAAGAGTTTCCGTTTCCGGACGAAAGATGGCGCTGTAAATATCCCTGGCTTTGATTTTCAATTTTGTTATTAAAAACGATTCGAATTTGTTGAAGATGAAGTTAGAAGAGAAAGTTTTCGCTGAAATATTAAAATTGTTAGTAAAAACGATTCGAATTTGTTGAAGATGAAGATAGAAGAGAAAGTTTCCGTTGAAATATTAAAATTGTATTGAAATAGTTCCCTCTTTGTCCAAGAGATGGCGCTCTGAATAATACTCAGTTTCAAAATTAAAAAAAAAATCATTCCGAAGTTCGAAGGACAAAGTTTTGGTGAGTTAGCGCGAAATTCGATTAATCTTGTCTTCCGTTTTGATCAAGAGATGGCGGTTTGACTGCTGATCCTTGCCACGCTTTGACTTTACTTTTTTAAATTTATTCCTCCCCTTCCTCCCAAAAAAAAAAACAATGCGAAATTCGATGACTGGGTTTTGCTGAGAACATCAGCGGGTAGGTGAAATGCTGTTAAGGGAAATTCAATCAAAATTGTTTTTAATTTGGGACAACAGATGGCGCTCTGAATGACTCTTCGCTCGTGATAGATTTTATATTTTCGTTTTGACAAAAAAAAATGGTTTTTTTTCTTATTGAGGATGCATAGTCGTTGCCATTACCTTATTCAGGAACTTTGTTTTACTAATTTGTAATCAATTAAATTAAGGCTTTTTTGGATACTTTTGGACTTAAAGATGGCGCTGCAAAAGTTCAATACGTACACGTCTATTTATAAAAGTAACAATTTTTATCAGCATCGTGGACACAATTAACACAGTAACAAAAAAACTATGTTAATTCATAATTTTAATAATATTAATAATGATTACGATGCAAATAAATGTTACTAATAAAACATACGTAAATTTATTTATAATTTATTCATTAGTTGGCTCATAAATAGCGTTCAAATGCACCGCAATACAATTACTAAGTAAAATTAAATTAATTAGAATAGAATTTCTTTTATCAAGGTAATTACTGTTAAATATTTTAATTATTAATTCTAGAAATGCTCAGTCGGTAACCGAAACAATCGTTCTTTGTTTAAGGAGAAAGGACTGTATTAGTGGAGACCAAGGAACGAATACAGAATTAGAGAGACAATTAAGGGCTTCTAAAAGAAAACTCGAGAGTAGGTGTTGTTACATTTCTTTTTTCCATTGTCATCGTATACAATTTGGAGTAGGCTTCCCTATATGCGTTGTTGTTTTGAGTGCGGCTGACCGTTGCCAGAGGGCAAGGCGGTCGCCGCTTTCTGATCTTGTTTCGGCCGGCGAAAAGTGGACATTTTTCCACGTGTTATCGTAGCGAAAAGGTAATGTTGTCAACCACGCACCATCAGCCTACATGGAGCGTAAGAACGTTCAACATTTTTCTTTTCTTTCATCTGCGTACGGAGCTGTGCCAGTGGCATCGCATGGAATAGGGTTGCAGGGGGTTTTTAACAACGTATTCGGCGGAGAGGGGTCGTATGCGGCCAAAGGAGGTTTTGTGCTTTTTTTTTGTGTCGTCAAAATTTTTAAAATAATATTTACCCGATTGTGTTTATTATTTTCCTTATTTTTGCTTTTGCAATTTTATTTTTACTTAGTTGTTATATTTGTTGGATCTTCAGAGCGTAAACGAAATGTTGTACTGCTTCTGTTGTTGCGCCCCACGCACAACGTTTGTTTTGGAGTCGTTGTTTACTTTTTCTTTTGTTTGATGGAGGTGTATGTGAGCCGACACGGGAGTACTCACATTGAGGCATTGTTTGCCTTCGATTTGGATTCTGTAACCTTGGAATTTTCAAATAAAATTACGGCTGACCACCCCATTAGAGGGTTTGATCTCATACCCAACTCTGTATTGGCGATTGTCTTAATGAATGATTTGTCTGTGGGCCGTTTCGGATTTTATTTGTTATTTGTTGTTGGACTCATATCCCTGGGAGAGGGTTTTCAAAAGAAAGGGGTGCACTTTATTTCCTTTTTTGGGTCCTCATATCTCCGTGCAGACCTTTTCGTTCAATATTTGGGGGGTATACCATCTTTAATCATCCTCGAAAAGTACAACGAGAATGATTACAGATACACTTGCTCGGCTGTGTTGGGTTGCATAACCACCACTGAGTGGCGCCCTTTTCCGTAACATCTTTAGAGTTTTCCCACGCCGTCTCCACTGAGTGGGGAATCTACGCAACTCCCGTTTACAACTCAGTCTTCGAGGGAACTTGGATTCTGTGATGCGGTAAGTTATGGATTGGCGCAGCCCTTTCTTATTTTCCGGTGTGGGTCGAAACGCCCTAAGCGCTCTTACGCTCTTGTCACGACAAAAACACTACAAGCGTCATAGTTTGTGACTGAAAATTAAAGCAGTCGGCGATTACACTCTGTATATTAGTTAAAAACAAAAACACGCCAACGGATCGTAATTTCGCTTGCTATCTGGGTTCTAAGTTACTTAAAATTGAGCTTAAATCCTGGTAAAAAAAATAATATTTTCAGATGAAGCTCATCTTTACTTCATCCAATTGGTCATCATTTCTTGTGTAAAAAAAACAATCCACAGAAGACTCAAGTAATTCGTAGAAGATCATACTGCGTAGTGTGGTTTATGGCAAGGTGGGCACCATCGGGCCATTTTTTTTTTCTTTTTTCTAAACGAGGCAGAAAATGCAGAGTCACAGGAAATGGCAAGCTGTACTGGGTTCCGATTATTTGTGAAAGAAATTGGATAAAATTAATATGGATGATACCTGGTTCTAATAAAAATCACTATCGACTTATTGCAAAAAAAAAAATTGACGAAATGATAATTTGGAAAAATTCAACTCCTTTGTGGGGCCATTTGAAATCAATTATCCATGCAAGCAAACCATGAACTCTTCAGGCATTATAAACATCAAACGCTGCAGCATTCAAGAAATTAGATTTATTGCTCATGATTCATGCAAATTTGGATTTATCGAATTCATTTCTGTAGACAAAGACATTTAAATGGTGTGTTAATTACAATTAAAATTTAATAGACTGCACTTAATAAGAAAAAGAAAAAAAGGAAAATGGTCCTATCTCAATTATTTTTTTTTAAATTTCTACATCATTGGGAACCCCTGTATGTATAATTCGTATCAAATAAAATTAATTGATGTGTTTTTTTTTTGACAAGAAGCGTTTCGTTTCGTTTTAATTAAGCTACTCGAATATCAACAAAGTCAAGCTAATAAGAGCAGGCGCCGCTTTGCGAAAGACGCCAGACATCCATCTCTGGGCGGGGGGGGGGGGGGGGCAACTGTTTGAATACCCCTGGTCGTTTTATATTCTCGCTAAATTTACTGACCACTGTGAATCAGTATTATTACTCGCGCAGCGCTTGCTGCAAACAGAGCAATCCCCTGTATCTATAATCGACACGGTTGACCCAAATATACTTAAGTATAATATTTTCCTCCTCGATCCATTAATATTCCTGATCGTATCACAATGAAACCCGTGCATGCCGTTCCAAAAGTGGATCGCCTGTAATTAATTTTCTCGCTGGGATGCAACACCTAACGTTTCTGGTTTGCTAATTACTTCGCGATACGTAAAATGATGGAAATTGCTGTACGCAGTTGCTGATGGTGTGGGCGTTGCAGATGAAATACCAGGATTTCTAAAATAGCTGTTTTGTTTGCTTCGATTGCGTAGAATTCGGCGCTGTGAGGAATGAAAGGCGTTCGAAATAAATACCTAAACCTAGATTCAAAATTCTTCAATTTCCAATTAGAAACAAGTTGAGCAGAGGCAAAAGAATTGCTTCCTTTGATGTTTAAGTCGGGGAACTACAAAAGGAGGTATATTCTTAAAAGGCAGTAAGTATCTACACAAGAGCTGGAAGAATCTCTGGTAATGGCAAACTATTCACCAATTTTTGGGCTAGGAAGTTGATGGCATCTTCTTCAAAAGAGGTTTCTTTTATCCACATATGACGCAAAAGATACTTCAGTTGGAAAACTGAAGGACATTCTTAAAAGACAGTAAGTATCTACACAGGGCCTGTGGAGGAACTCAGACTATCCACATGGAATGATAGTCCAGCAGTTTTTGGGCTAGGAAGTTGTTGGCGTCTTGCTCAAAATAGGCCTGTTCCAGCCACATAGTTTAAAGAACACCGGATCGTTGTACATTTACTAAAAAGATTTTCCTTTATTTATTTATTAAGTGTGTAGCTTCATTTTCATAGAATTGTCAAAAATTTAAAAAAATAAAATCAAATGCAAAGTCCAAAGCAATCTCGAAGTTAATCCAACCCAACTGAACTGAACCTAAATATGTACGCCCAACTGAAGAACAATTTTAAATACTCCTAAATTAAACATTTAAAATCTAGCTCATGTCAAGGTCAACCCAACCTAAATCAGCCCAAATTAAAAAAGAAAATTATAATTAAAAATATAATTACAAATTAAAGATTTTAAATTCAATACAAACCACAAAATAAAAGCAATCCGAGTCAACTGAACTCAATCCAAGTACACCCAATCGAAGGAACAGGATTAAAAAATAAAATAAAACTAAAAAATCAAAAATCATTGAAGAAAGTCCATCAACTCAACCCAACTGAACTCCACCTAAAAATTTAAGGTTTAACTAGTGTCAAGGTCAACCCAACCCAAATGAAAACCTTAAAAAAACTCTGATTTTCTTTAAATTGAAAATTATTATGAAATAACTTAGTACAAACTAAGTCCAAAGCAATCCAAGTCAACTAAACTCAATCGAAGGGAAAGGATTGAATAAAACTAAAAAATGAAAAGTCAATGAAAAGTCCAGCCTGTCTCAAGGTCAACTCAACTCAACTGAACTCCACCTAAATATTGAAGTGAAACCTTAAAAAAAACTCAGATTTTTTTTAAATTAAAAATTATTATAAATTAAAAATTTTAAACTCAGTACGAACTAAGTCCAAAGTAATTCAAGTTAACTAAACTAATTCGAACTATTCCCAATCGAAGGAAAAGGATTAAATAAAGCTGAAAAGTCAATGAAAAGTCCAGCGTACCTCAAAGTCAACTCAACTGAACCTTAAGTGGAAAGTTTAGCTAATGTTAAGGTCAATCCAACCCTAGATAAAACTCTGATCTTCTTTAAAGTAAAAATTGCTAGAAATTAAAAATTTTAAACTCAGCACAAATTAAGTCCAATCCAGCCGAAATATCTCCAATCGAAGTAAAAGAATTAAATTGAAGGAAAAAAATGAAAAATCAAGGAAAAGTTCAGCCTATCTCAAGGTCAATTCAACTCAACTGTACTCCACTTAAGAATTGAAAGTTTAGCTTATGTGAAGGTCAACCCAACCCAAATGAAACCTTAGAAAAACTCAGATTTTCTTTAAATTGAAAATTGTTAGAAATTAAAAATTTTAAACTCCGCACGAACTAAGTCCAAAACAATCCAAGTCAAACTCAAATATGTCCAATCGAAAGAAAAGAATTAAAGGGCAAAAATTAAAAATTAATGGAAAACTCAGCCATCTCAAGGTCAACTCAACTGAACTCCGCCTAAAAATTGAAAGTTAAGCTTATGTCAAGGTCAAACCAACCCAAATTAAAACCTTAAGAAAGTCACATTTTCTTTAAATTAAAAATTGTTACAAATTAAAAATTTTAAACACAGTAAGAACTAAGTCCAACGTAATCCAAGTCAACTAAACTCAACCGAAGTATTCCCAATCGAAGGAAAAGGAATTAAAAAAACTAAAAAAAATAAAAAATCAATGAAAAGTCCAGCCTATCTTAAGGTCAGTTCAACTCAACTAAACTCTACCTAAAAATTGAAAGTCCAGCTCACCCAACCCATACGGACACCTTAAAAAACTCAGATATTCTTTAAATTAAAATTTTTTACAATTAAAAAATTTTAAAGTCAATACAAACTAAGTCCAAAGTATTTCAACTAAACTCAAACTCAAATAT
The DNA here is from genome assembly GCA_036172665.1 of Prosopocoilus inquinatus. Classification (NCBI taxonomy): domain Eukaryota; kingdom Metazoa; phylum Arthropoda; class Insecta; order Coleoptera; family Lucanidae; genus Prosopocoilus; species Prosopocoilus inquinatus. Next base: position 4,542,007 of record CM069871.1, on the reverse strand, counting down.
GTATGTCCAATCGAAAGAGAAGAATTAAATTTAAGCAAGAAAAATTAAAAATCAATGGAAAGTTCAGCCCATCTCAAGGTCAACTCAACCCAACTAAACTCCACCTAAATAAGCCCAACACAAGAAAATAATTTTAAAGAAATGTGAAAATTATTGAAAAATTTTTAAACATGATGCAAATTAAGTAAACTTGAAGGATGACAATTTAAGAAAATGTAAAATTAGAAAATTAATAATCAACGAAAATCAAGGACAAACCAACTCAAAAATGAACTCGAGAGAGTGAATTCAATCCAAGATTAAAAAAAAAAATAAAGTTAAAAAATTCTAACAAATTATAAATTTTAAACTCATTTCAAACTAACAATAAGTGCAAAACAGATAAACCCAACTCAACGAAACTCAGAGAAAACCAAATTATGCCCAACCATTTCGAAGTCAACTCAACCCAATCGAACTCCACGTAAACAAGCCCAACCCAAGAAACAAACTCAAAGATAATAATTAAAAACTTAAGAGCTTAAAATAGAACTTACGGTCAACCCATTTCAAGGTCAAGTCAGCCTAATTTGTGAACAACCCTCGTAAAAAAACTTAAAACTCAAGAAGCTCAAAGCAAGCAAAACAAATCCCACACAACACAGAGAAGCAAGAAAAAATGCTGATTAAAAAGAAAATTTAAAAGAACGTTTTGTGACGTATCAAATGAAAGAGCTTTATGACAAATGATTGAATGTCACACTTCGAAATTTGAGGGAGGGGGGCGGGGCGAATTATCCTTTTTTGTTTAAGAACGTTTCTCCATTGTCGGAGGGCGTAGTTTTTTGGATACTTAATTTGGATAAAAGTTGAAAAATGGTCAAGTATGAAAATTTCATGTATGCAAGACTAAACGTGTTATTATCTCAAGCCTACTTTCATGTCATCGAATTTCGCCTTTTACCTTTCTGTAAACGGATGCCAAGCCTAAGACTTATTTATGTACATGAAATTTAATTTTGAATCATTCCACGATGTCTTGGAGATGACTTCGTCATCACAGAACGACTTCATTAAGAAGCACTGGAAATTTACCGTATCGGTAAAATTTTATAGAACATAAAACATAAAAAAAAAGTATCTTGATGAAGTGACGTAGATCAAGTCGTTTGCCTCGCAGTTTTATACGCGTATGCGAGAACCAATAAAGCCAAAAGGTAATGGCGGCCGTCCTTATGGCCCTCCTTGTTATTACGCGTGCTGGCAACAATTTCGAAACGTCACCTCGCCAGAAAAATTGTTTTATCTTACTTTTAGAAATCACGCCGACCTACATATAATAAACATTCGCGAATAACTCGTCATAATCTGGGAACACGTATTAGTTTGCTGGCTAACCTTTCACCCGGCGTCGCCGTTTCCTTTCCTTTTTTCTTTTGTTAATGAGGACGTATCCTTAGAATTCCTGCATGAAATCTTTTCGAATGACGTCAGTTTTAAATTTGGTATTCATTCATTAATTAATTTTAAATGTTACGTTGAGGCTGATGGGTGTTTAGAAATGAGATGTAGATTAAAGGAAGCCATAAAGTGAACGGCTTGGGCAACTTGTTTATGTTGATTGGAGATTGCAAGAAAAGTAAATATTTTGAAGATCAGAGATGTCTTACAACACGTCCAGATGATGAAAAAAAAAACAAATAAGAAGGAGGGGAGCAAAGGGGCACATAAAAGTAGTACCTATTTATAACTTTTTCTTGTTTTGGGAAAGTGGTGCAAGTGGAAATTAATAAATTAAGAACGTCCAGGAAAAACAGCCATATTTTTTGTGAACGAAAAGAAGTTTGGGCTAATTGGGCATGATTGTTGGAATTAAGATGGGATTAACTTGGATACTAATGCACAAAAAAGTAGGAAAGAAAAAGAGAACACCGCGAGGCAGAAAAATTAATGTAAGCCAAAAAAAAAACATCAGGTTAAGAGCTGATTAGGGAAGATATAATGGTGTGAATGCGGAATATGGCAATATGCCCCATAAACAAAAATGGTGATGGAACGGAGTATTCTATCTGCATGAGCCAACCCTTCGCTCAATCTATTCTATGTATAAAATATTCAAAAATTAACAACTGGGAATAGATTGTTTAATACCATGGAGGATCAAAGCAATAGAAACAATCTGCTGGAAGAAGAAAAAAATAAAGGAAATTTGGTCCGGAAATTCAATTGTTGCAAGGCAGACGAAATAAAAAAGGAAAAGCAGACCCAAGGAACGTTTGGGTAGAGGAAAAGAGGTGATAATCGCAAAGATAAGTACAAACACACCCTCGACAGTAAGTATCAGGATCGTTTGCGTACAGAAAAAGAGGTGATAAGAGAAGAGAAATGTTCTCTCTCTCTCTCTGCCTTGCAAAGAGAAGTAGACGAGGTGACCTACGGTGGTTCAACCGAGGAAGAAGTTACCATTTTGAAAAAAAAAACACAGAAAGAAGAAGAACAAAAACTGAACAAGCTTGCTAGGCCAAAGTCTCCAATTTGAAACTGGAAGCGACCTTGGAACATCAAATGAAGACCCCAAAGAAAACATCTCAGCAACACGAGGAAAAACTGGAAGAACTGAGCTGCAACTCACATAAGTTTTTGGCCCCCTTAATTCAACGTTTATTAAATTGTGAGCCTGTTGGGCAAGTCCTCGACTCGACTAGGCGAAAATAATCTGGAAGCGACTTTTGAACAGCAAAGAAAGACCCCAACAAGAAGAACCGTAGTGAGGAGCAATGTTTGGTTTATAGCTTTGGCCCCCTTAATCCATCGTGTATTAAATTGTGCGCTATTGCAGCCGTGGAAGCCCAATTGGAAAACAATAATACGAACTCGAGGAACGCACTTTGCTAGTACGAGAAAACCATGAGCTTGAGCTTGAAAAAAAGAAAGCTGAGGGATTTAGAAGGAATTCGGAAGGATTCCATGGCTGAATCTCCATAGCTAAATCGGAACAGGGCCGTATTAACAAACATCTAGAACATCCAACATCAAAATCTAAATAGATTGGCCAGCTTCTTACAGTCTCCAATATTTCTTTATCAGTGAATGAGATAGTTGTTTGGTGGTCAAGTAGATAGAAGAATAAGAGAAGGATTTTCGGGAATAAAGAAAATAACAACAATCCCGTAAATGGTTTGTAAGTGTCTAAGGTTTTGGTTGGCCAAAGGAAACTGACATCCAAGGCGATGTTGAAGAATCGAGAAGGCCCTTCTAACTGCAAGTCTGAGAACTCAAGCTTAAGACCAAGCCAAGTCTGAAGCTTGCGAAAAGTGGAAAAAGCAATGACTAAAGCTCCTGGACGAGGTTCTAATGGTCTGTAAGTACCTAAGGTTTTGGTTGTCCTAAGGAAACTGACAACCAAGGCGATGTTGAAGAATCGAGAAGGCCCTTCTTACTGCAAGTCTGAGAACTCAAGCTTAAGACCAAGCCAAGTCTGAAGCTTGGGGAAAATGGAAAAACAAATGATTAAAGCTCCTGGACGAGGTTCTAATGGTTTGTAAGTATCTAAGGTTTTGGTTGACCTAAGGAAACTGACAACCAAGACGATCTTAAAGAATCGAAAAGGTCCTTCTAACTGCAAGTCTGAGAATTCAAGCTTAAGACCAAGCCAAGTCTGAAGTTTGGGAAAAATGGAAAAAGAAATGATTAAAGTTCCTGGACGAGGTTCTAATGGTTTGTAAGTACCTAAGGTTTTGGTTGTCCTAAGGAAACTGACAACCAAGGCGATGTTGAAGAATCGAAAAGGTCCTTCTAACTGCAAGTCTGAGAACTCAAGCTTAAGACCAAGCCAAGTCTGAAGCTTGAGAAAAATGGAAAAAGAAATGATTAAAGTTCCTGGACGAGGTTCTAATGGTTTGTAAGTACCTAAGGTTTTGGTTGACCTAAGGAAATTGACAACCAAGGCGATGCTGAAGAATCGAGAAGGTCCTTCTAACTGCAAGTCTGAGAACTCAAGCTTAAGACCAAGCCAAGTCTGAAGCTTGGGAAAAGTGGAAAAGAAATGATTAAAGCTCCTGGATGAAGTTATAATGCTGTCAAAGCAACTACAGACCAAGAAAAAAAATATATTTTGCAGTTTATGAATAGAAGGATTTTATCTGATCCGGCATATTCATCATAGCCATACCCTTTTTTTTCTGAGAGAAGTTGTTCTTTTGAATATTTCAATTCCTCAAATTCTTGCTCTATTTGCCTTGCAAACCGTCCTTCATTTGGATTAGGTTAAGTATATCCTCTAGGGAAGAGCGAACCTTGGATTATTTTTGGGGAAAAGGAAGGGCAGAAAACTATCGCAATCTTATATGGAAAGCAAAAAGGAAGAGAATTGAGAAATTAAACGAAAATGTAGGGAACTTTACATGGCATGAATTTTAATATCAAGGAAAAAAGGAGAAGAATATAAGAGGATATCATTCAGCTGCTTATATATAAGCGATTAATAAATGAAGGATTAATAAACTTAAAGAAGAGATAAGAAGGCTCGAACTAAAAAGGACGACGGACAAGAAGAGAAACAGGAAATTGAGAAGAACGTCCAAAGTAGGAACGTCCAGTTAGAAAATACTAGACCAGATCAAAAAGCGAAATAGAAAAAGAAAAAATATGGAAAGCAAGGAGGAGAAACGTAACTATAAGACCAACGATAAGACCTAAGCGTAAGCGTAACTTCAAACCAATTTAGAATTTTCTCATCTCTCAAAAGAAAAGAAAGTTTTCATCCCCTATGCTATTATTTCTTTCTGTGATAAATCAGTATAGCCCTTCCTAAAATAATTTTTCTTTTCCTTTGTCTCTCAAAACAACCATAATTAAAAGTGTGATGGATAAAAACATTCAAAAAAAAAAGGTGTAAACTAAAGCTTCTGATGAGTTCTCATCGATTTCCAAAAGTTCCCAATAAGGCAAAACCAGTCAACCACAAAGAGAATTTGGATCCTGCTGCAAGTTTTTTTTTTATTATTCATCTTCTACTGTACCTATAATAAAAACAGTGGTTTTCCCCACAAGATAGAAAATAGTGTATATGTATAATAAATTTTGCAGACTGTGCGTCTCCTCCTTATGACACACTGATGCATTATTGTTATTTATGAAAATCGTGAACTGGTAATGGACTACGCCATTTGTTATCACGAAAAGTCATCATAAACGTTGCTTGCAGATACGTACATATGTTGTACAACATGCATTAGCATGAGTCAGTAAAGCAATATTATGCATTCCTTCTGTTAATTGAAAATCCCATTTATGTTTATTTCTGTGTCTACATTTATTTCGTGCTGCTCGTTTTACTGCGTACATGCATGAAGCAATGCTTCTCCGCCGACAATAATTTATATGGACGACTTGCAGTCTTAATTAACATTTAATCGCGCACCTGTTTAACATGATTATCATTATCGCCGTGGTACATTTGTCAAAGCGTGATTGAATAAATTGGAGAGGAACGTGCGAAGCTGTTTGTCATTAACTAAACCAAATAGGAGGCTCTTTCTAGGGGGTATACATAATAATATACCGTCAGCTTCATTAAAACTTAGTTGTACATGTAAATGAAATGAGACCATTCGGTTTGATCACTATGTTAGTGTGTATTCACATCTATGTAATGGAAAATTAAACGATCTGAGGCAAATTGAAATGAATCATGCGGTATATGTATCTCAAACGTTCGTATATATGCATAATATACCGTCTGTTTTATTAAAACTAGGTTATATTATAAAATGAAACGAGACTATTGGTTTTGATTACAATGTTAATGTGTATTCACATCTGTGTAATGGAAAATTAAACGATTTGAGGCAAGTTGAAACGAAACATGCGGTATGTGGATGATAGAAGCGAAATAAAAATAACTGCAGCTGTGAGGAGTGTCTAAAACGTTCGTAACATACATATATATGCATAATAAACCCTCTGTTTTATTAAAACTTGGTTATACTACAAAATGAAACGAGACCATTGGTTTTGATCACAATGTTAATGTGTATTCACATCTGTATAATGGAAAATTAAACGATTTGAGGCAAGTTGAAAGGAAACATGCGGTATGCGGATGGTAAAAGTGAAATAAAAATAACTGCATTTGTGATAAGTATCTAAAACGTTCGTAACATACATATATATGCATAATATACCGTCTGTTTTATTAAAACTTGGTTATACTACAAAATGAAACGAGACCATTGGTTTTGATTACAATGTTAATGTGTATTCACATCTGTGTAATGGAAAATTAAACGATTTGAGGCAAGTTGAAACGAAACATGCGGTATGTGGATGATAGAAGCGAAATAAAAATAACTGCATTTGTGATGAGTATCTATAACGTTCGTAACATACATATATATGCATAATATACCGTCTGTTTTATTAAAACTTGGTTATACTATAAAATGAAACCTGACCATTAGTTTTGATCACATTGGTAATGTGTATTCACATCTGTATAATGGAAAATTAAACGATTTGAGGCAAGTTGAAACGAAACATGCGGTATGTGGATGGTAAAAGTGAAATAAAAATAACTGCATTTGTGATAAGTATCTATAACGTTCGTAACATACATATATATGCATAATATACCGTCTGTTTTATTAAAACTTGGTTATACTATAAAATGAAACGAGACCATTGGTTTTGATCACAATGTTAACGTGTATTCACATCTGTATAATGAAAAATTAAACGATTTGAGGCAAGTTGAAACGAAACATGCGGTATGTGGATGGTAAAAGTGAAATAAAAATAACTGCAGCTGTGATGAGTATCTAAAACGTTCGTAACATACATATATATGCATAATATACCGTCTGTTTTATTAAAACTTGGTTATATTATAAAACGAAACGAGACCATTGGTTTTGATCACAATGTTAACGTGTATTCACATCTGTATAATGAAAAATTAAACGATTTGAGGCAAGTTGAAACGAAACATGCGGTATGTCGATGGTAAAAGTGAAATGAAAATAACTGCCTTTATGATGAGTATCTAAAACGCTTGTAACATACATATATATGCATAACATACCGTCTGTTTCATTAAAACTTGGTTATATTAGAAAATGAAATGAAACCATTCATTTAATTACTATGTATTCACATATGTATGGCAAGTTGAAAAGAAACATACATACGTGGATGATAGAAGTGATTAAACAGTGTTAAACAGAAAAGAAATGACTTTCTTACTGCGTATCTATCTTCCTACGCTTTAGAAACGTATAAACAATGACATTCGGCCTAGAATTTCACGATTACACGTCGATCGTTTAATATACAAGGTCTAAAATTAGCCTACTTAAAATATTTGCGCCGAAGGAAACGATCTCATTTGATACCACCGCCAAGTGTTTTCGTGAAGTAGGAAATTATTTGAAATTTAGATTTCGGTTATCACAAGGAGCGGCGGCGGCGGCGTCGAGTAGCGTCGGAATGTTAAAATAAATAAATCGATCGATCCGACCCAAAGAAATATCTGTACAACACGTATATAAACATACACGAGCCTAAAACAAACATACATGATGGAGTTCAACACACTGTGAAGATATCTCTCTGAATGGAAGGAAGCAGCAGCAGCAGCAGCCAATTCAAAGGGTTTTCGTATCATTTTACTGACGGGATGGGATCGGATGGGAGTGAGTTTAAGGGGGTGGTCTGATAACGATGAAAGCTACTCCACAGTTTCATTCAGGCTCACATAAAATAGGAGCCTTTAAACGTTGAAGAAATTGAAATTGAAGTTCCTGAGTGTAACTTACTTAGAAATTCCATTTACAATTTCTTATTATATCACATCCTTGTCCTTCATTCGTTTTTATTACGCAGAACGTATGTAGAAGGAAGCAATTCAGTAAACATTCTGGCATCATCTTTTACAATGTAAACAATGATAAAAATAACGACTTATTAAAGATTAAGTGAAAGACGCAAATAATTCGATCGATTTCTGATAAGCGCGTGGATGTAATGCAGGCCCCTTCCAGATTAGTTTCGTAATCGTCGTGTCCTTGTAAATATATTCAATATTACGAATTAAAGATCGATGCGGAATTTCAAATATTTATTACTTATGTATATGTTTAAAGACTTCTCGTTTCATCCTATTTGGATGTATAGATTATATATTATAAGTAGTTTCCATTTGGATTTTTGAATTCGTGTGAATAAAATTTGAGAATGAGTAAATAAATTCATTTGAAGGTGGAATGTGTTCGTGATTGTATCATATCATTTCCTGACCTTTCACTGCTTGGGAAGTGATAACCTTTGCAAGGGACCAAACGTTTCGATTGATAATGTCACTTGAATCATTAAATGTGGTTATGATGCAACAACACAACGGAAATGGTATGGTCGGCGTCTCTTGTTTACACGCACCGTACTCGTGAAATATAACGTTAATTCAAACTAGTCGAAACAAACACCTTCGTATGCTCAGTATTAATAAGAGAGTCCAAATTTATCGAGTGTATTAAAATATAAAAAATTAAAAATGAAACAGAAACTTGATCGTAAGCCTCGTAAGGTATTTACGGCCTGTACATTTAGATGGTCCGATAGTTCCTTGCGGTGCTTACAATCGCGCTTAGAACTGCGTCGTTAGAATCGTTCATTACAAAATGATTGAAGAAGTGATTTTGAAAACTTAAAAATGATGACGCGGTTTCGAAAATTAAACAAAAATAAACGATTTTGCATTACACTGAATTAAAGGTAGGTAAAACAGTGAGTGGCGATGGATGAAAAAACAAGAAGACGTGGCAGGTAGAAGCCTTCGACTTCATTAAAAAATGGTGAAGGCTTACAAGCAACAACCCATTCATGAGTTTTCTAAAGGAACTATGAACCAGGCCGAAACAGATCGAATGATGTGACTAAAGTATTTGTAGATCGTGAGTCAACTTTTTAAGCGGGCATGCGCGTTGTGAAGTGATGACTCACGATCAAAAAATTTAAAAAAAAATGCTACCCAAATCCTTGCTTCAGTCATAATTTATGACTCATAACGAGCGAAATGTGTTGAATTTTATTGTGGCGGTCATAATTAGCACTCACAAGAACAAATATTGGAGGAGGAAGAAGAACAAAAAGAGTAATTTGGGCATCTATGGCTTTCGCAAGTTTGTACAAAATTATATTTTCCTTTTAATTATTAATAATTACTTCTCCTATTAATTCCGTTATACTTTTTAACTCTACATTTGTTTAGTTTAATTGATAGCTGCCAATTATTAAAAAAAAAGACCAGCAAGATGCTCTCTGGTCTTCTATCTTCTGCTTGCAGAAAGCTTTTATTTTATTATTTTTTTCGCAAAGTCTTCTTGTAAGGCCCAAATAATGTACGCATGTTTCCTCTAAACAATTATGACACAGTTTTCTTCACCAAGTTGGACCAATGTTTCAAGTAATTCAAAATCAATTGCGCTCGTCCATTCTTAGATGTTCTCTCTATGGTCCTCGATGTATTCGTCTTCATTCATTTATTTTTGAATTGACGGTGATTCAGTCGCTTTTTCTACGAATTTTCCCACTTTTCAAGTTGCCACCACTACTGAGAATTCTTCGTTCTATTATATTCTATAGAAGGCCTGTTTTATTTTGTGCTTTAATTCAAAAATAAAAAGTCATATGAAGCAGGTTATGCAGGCGGTGATGATGATCCGTGCAATGAAATGCAATGCGAGGGTCATGACGGAAATGAAGACTTAAAGTGACGTAAAGAAGAACGGAAACAGTGGGGAAAATTGTATTACAGAAACCCCAGATCATACGAGTTGGAGGAAAATCTAGGAAAATCATTCCACCGATTCTTTGTTTTTTGGGAAAATATATCTAAGGCATTAAGCAATTTAATTTTAACAAATGTTTGTTAAACTTTTGGATCATTTTAAACGATTGCCACCGAAACATTTGGAAAAATATTATAAATCAAGAATTTGCACAATTTCCACAAGTTACGTGACGGACACAGTTTTTGGGACACCTACTATAAGTGTATGAACTTGTCTATGCATGTTCAAAAAAATGAATCTTCCTAATTTTTATTTCAATATTTGGATGAAGGACAACAATAAGCGATATGAATTATCTTACGAGATTAAATGTGACAATTTGTTTTTTTTTTACAACTGCAGCGAACGTTTCCGTAACATGATGATAATAAATTAGCTGTCCGATAATATCAGCTGAAACGCACGTGGTTTTATTTTTAAAATGTCCTTAGTAATTACAGTTAACATTCCTGCATAAAAATTCACAATTGATCTTTCAATTCATATTTTCATTGCTATTATTCCGTTTGTGATTTTGATTTGAAACTGAACAGTACTGACTACGTTGTATACCGGTCGAAGGCTTTCATTCTAGCCAATTGTGGTTTCGTTGCGCTGCATATGCGTGAATTGAGCTTCTTCACACCTACGTACATCGCAAGCACGGCCAAATGAATTCATGTAAGGCCAATCTAATTCATCTAAAATTGTGTTTCAGGAAAACAAGCCATGGTATACGTCAATTAGCGCCCTCGACAATTTGACAACTGAAATATCAAGATGAATTGACATTTTTCGTAACCAAAAATCTCAAGAATACAGTAGGTTTTGAATTTGAGAGAGCCAATTGACGTACGCTCTTCATATTTTAGAAAAACAGGTTTTTTTGAACTGACCCTGTATGAATATGACATATCAATTTAGCTGATTGTGATTTTGTAAAAATAATTAAAGCATTCAAGCTTAAAAAAACATCTAACAACTACGGAAGTATTAAAAATACTTCCTCTGCAGTCGATTTCATACTCTACAGCTACAGGGAATTAACAATGTCAGTCTATAAAGGATGGACACTATTTTTGAGACGCCCTATATATTTGAATTGTATATTTTAAACTACCCCATTTCATTTTCATTTTATTGGATCCAATTTCTAAAATGAAAATTTTGGAACAAGAAATTTTTGGGCTGCTGTTAGGCTGTCGATTCAATTTAAATTTTAACGCCCAATTCAAAATTTTTCGCCCAAATTTGGGAATTGGTAAGTTTTCTTAATAACTTTTCGTGATTAAACAAAGCCTAATATTTTTTTCTTAATTTTTTTTATATTACATTGTAGGCATTTCGATAATTACTTCGACACACAACCGCGATAAAAATGTGACAGAGAAGAATTCTGTTTCAGTGCGTGTCAGAGTGAGAAAGATACAGTGAACAGTCACTCCGGTGAATATTATCGAAAACGTCCAAGCAACCTGACAGTAAACATTTTTTTTTATTTGTTAATATTAAATGCAAAAGTTTTTCTGTTCGTTAAGTATTGATTTTATTTTATACTATTTCTCCCATAAATTGTCAGCAAATGTCAGCAAGGTCATTTGTTACGGTGGGAAAAACCACTTTAATGGAACGACCTGTATATTCCGTTCGACTCACATTTATTCTGATTTCGCAATCTTAAGAAATTCTTTTCGCGTTTGAGACGCTTCAACTTTTGCACACAGTACGCCGGAATTTTATTGCACTCACAGACGGGTTAAAGATAGTTTTTCGTCATCATCTCTTCGTCGCTGAAATAATTAAGGTATGTCGAGTGGTGGCGGATTTGTTTGTTGTCGGCCGTACCGCCACCGCTCAGGTTTGCGCCTCGCTTAAATCGCACATTACCTATAATCGTATCTACGTTTTGTGTTTCATTTTACACGCTTGCTTGTGTTTTCGTTTCAAAACATCCCGGCCATGAATTAGTGCAACATACTCGAGGCCTCGACGCTCCTTTATGACTATAAATAAACAATATCGTTCGGAAATTCTATTTCTTTTGATATGATTACATCATTTGCCGATTGCTTACTTACCAATCATTTGTGATTGGTTCGCTGGAACTCTGAGGGCTTCACGCCGAATAATTCGTTTGAAATTAAACGTTGCTTTGGGCGCTTCCCGCCAACGATATTCAGATAAATGTTTTGGTTTGTTGTGAAACTGATGACGGATCTGCCAATTGGTAATTCTGAATTATTTTCATGATTGTTTCATGTCGAAATTCGTTGTCATTAATTATCGTATCATTTTGGTAGCGTTGCTGTTGCATTTTTGGCGGCGGCGTTAAGCCCGGTACATGCCGTCCGGCATTCTGGTCACCGGTTTTCATATTTTGGTTTTTCTGTTTAGATTTTTGAAACTGCCGAATATTTTATCGCTATGAATTTTGATATTAATTTATTGTTGTTTCTTTTTTGTGCCTTGATCCTCTCCTGGTCGCGGGTTATGATTAACTGGCGCTCATTTTTGTCGCCTTTAATGAACACCCACACCCGTCACGACTGATTCTGATGGCTGTGCTGCACGTTAATTTCCTCAAGTTCAAATTTCCTCACAGCACAAATCTTGCTTCTACTCAGATAGATAGCACATTGTTAGTGCGATTTCCATTAATAACAATTTATTTAATAAAACAAACAGTATAGTGACAATTATGATAAAATTAATACACTAGGCCAACGAATGCGCCTAAGGTCCTGTTTTACAAATAGGGTTCAATTTTGAACCGAGGCTTAAACCCTTAGCAACGATTATTTCAACAATTGTTGTGAAGGATTTAAGCTTCGGCTCAAAGTTAAACCGTCATTGTAAAACTGGGCCTAAGCCTACTTGGCAAAAAATTTAAAAAAAAATTTTAGGACGTAAGTCAACCGGATTTGTGCATAGTTTAAAATAATTAACAACTCCTTAATTAGAAAACTTTTGTTGAGGTGGTTTTGGGTTAATCAAATTCTTTTAATGTGTCCAATCTCCTATTAAAAATAAAAGAAACATTAGACTCTAAACATCCCGAATAGTTATTAAAGACTGTAAGATGTTTTTTTTTTTTGTTTCAGAGGAGTACTTCGAAATTTTGGCGCTACAAACGAGCTTTGTCATTGGTAGCTGGCCGGAATTGACCAATGACAAAGCTCGTTTGACCAAGCAATGGTAAAGCTCGTTTTTGGCGCCAAAATTTCAAAGTACTCCTCCGAAATTAAAAAAAAAAACACACAGATTAGACATAGTTAATTCAGATGTTGAATTCTTTTTAAATACATATAGTTGGTGACTGTACATAGTTGGTACGTAATCCTCAATATTGAAAGTGTTGTTTTATTAAACATGATGTCAAAGGCTAAGTCACTAACTAATTTTTGTGATCTCAAGCAAGTCGAGAATTCTCGAATGATTTGTAAACACTGTTATCTTACGATCCTACACCAAAGCAAACATGATCTAACTTTACGCAGATTTGTCTTGCCGATGGCAATTAATAAGACTTTTTTTGCTTTTTGAGCAGAACACGGCTATATTTACCTCTAGATTTCTTAGTGTGCTTGCGCTTCAAGTGCGTTATTTTTAAAAGCGAATTCAAGGAAAAACGCGCTCGCAAAAATAAACGCGACGTGAAATGAAATCCGCCGGTAATAAAAATAGTGAGTGGCGGCGGCGGCGTGGGGCGCGGCGGTCTTTTTGAATTGTGGTGGGTTTTTGGGTGGGTTTTTGGGGGAAAAACTGATAAAATGAGACGACTTACCCTTGAGATTCTCAGTGGTTGCTGTACGTCGGCGCCACCGTGCATCCGGAAACCCCAGGGTGAACCTCCATCCAGGACCACTTCGCGAGTTGTCATAGCTTACTAAAGCAAGAGCCAGTTGGTACACCGCCAAATCATCTGTACACTTTAGTTAGAGCACTAATCATCGATAGAAATAGATGTTTCCCGACACAACACACAATTTTTTTTTCCTCTTGTGTTTAATTTATTGCTTGGATTTGCAAAATTCGCGCGAACTTATTTCCATCCAACTCAAAATAAATAAATAAATAAATAAATGATTAAATGAAAAAGGAAAGGGAATCGCCGATGCTGATAACGTGTTATCTTTTTTTTTACGTTTCGAGATTAGATGATGTGTTTTATTGTTGCGGAACTTGGGTTTCGGGCGTCGTGTGCCGTCGCTATTAACGATGCCTTTCTGACCCAGCACGCGAACCGACTGCGCGCCGCTGACTTCTAAGTCTTCGGAACTCCTCTAGCATTTCATTTCACCCGCACTCTTTTCCATCGTACACTTGAACTTGATGATCGGGATGCACTTGTTTCGCTCTGAAAGTCAACGAAAAACAGAATCAAAAAAAAGAGCGTCACTTTTTACTTCCTCGGGGAATCACAATCGGAAAATTCTTTCGTTCGGTGTAATTAATCGACGATGCGTTTGGGTCACTGACTTTAAGTTGGAAACAAAAGGCTTTTATTCTATGAGCTTTATGGCACTTGATTCGTTTATTCAATGCTCGCATTCAATCTGAACTGCACAGTACATACAAAGTATTCTTGAAAATGTCATCATGAGCCGGATTACCAATTCGATTTATAAATTAACTTTACTACATTGAATTGCACAGCAGTAGGAGTTCAATAATTTAATTAGAGAAATCTCCTTTATCGGTCGGTCAAGGACTATCTATTACGTAACATTGGTAACACAATGATTTCAATTTTATAGTGCGAAGCTTTCAAAGCTCTCTTTCTTTTCAATTACGAAATTCTTTAATAGGAGTATAAAACATATATTTTATAATAAATTTTTTTTCGGACGAAATAATACTTTAATTACGGAAATTATTTTACAGTTGAAAAAAAATAGTAGACGACAATCAGGTAAAAAGTAAAAAAAAAAAAAAAACGTAGTTGTGGTCCGGACAAAAAAATAAGAACCGTTAAAAGACGACTTATGCAAAGAAAAATCGAACGAACGCGAATCGCCTTGGAGCACGAAGCGCGCCCAACGTCGGAAACAAAACAAAAGACGATCAGTTAAAAAGTCCAAACAAAAAAAAAAACTCAGAAGAAAATCGAGCGGAAAGACGGACATCGAGACAAACAATGAAAGACGAATTAAAAAAAAATAGAAGCAACTGAAAACAGACAAGGAAATAATTCAATCGTTCAAGAAACTAAAAGACGATCGATCACAAAAAAAAGATCTTCGTGCGGCGGCAAAAGCGACGCAGAAAAACAAAAGATGAAAGAAAAAAGAAAGCCATTCTCCTGAAAAGAAAACATGTCTGCGGGTAAAGTTAAAAAAAAAAAAAACAATTGACGATCGAACTACGAAAAACAAAAAAAAAAAAGAAACAGAAAGAAAGTAGACGCCAAGCCAACAATTAATAGAAAACAATTGACTAATGGGAGGAGAGAGGAGAAAAGATGATTTTCAACGAGAAAATCGAAAAGAATTGAAACGCGATCAACTGCCGAAGTTGAAACTAAAAAAAAAAAAAAGATAAAAGCGTGAATTCGAAGAAATGATTTCCAACGAAAAAAAATTGAAAAATTGAAAAACAGACATAAACAGGTGACAACGAATTAGAGCGAAGCCGAAGTTAAAACAAAAGACGGTCGCCTGGAAGGAAGTAATGAATAACGAAAACAAGAAACAAAAAACAAAACAAAAAACGGAAGTGAAAAGAATTGAAGAAAAAATCTCAAAGGGCGATCGACTACCGAAGTTGAAACTAAAAGAAGAAAGAAAGCAACGACGAAGAATGGAAAAAAATGCAAAGAAGAATAAAAACAAAAAAAAAACGGGAAACAAATGACAAGCAGAAAGCAAACAATAAATAGTGAGAAAACCCCTCGACCACATTAATTCACTGAAAGCGAATACGTATTTCGGTAACGAAGTTACCATCTTCAGCGCTAAACTGATATCAGTTTAGCGCTGAAGATGGTAACTTCGTTACCGAAATACGTATTCTCTTTCAGTGAATTAATGTGGTCGAGGGGTTTTCTCACTATTTATTTGGATTACAGCCACAGGTTTTGTGTTGCTTTGTGATTATAGAAAGCAAACAGATTACTGACAAAGAAAGGAGGAAAATGGAAGCAAGCGATGAATTGAAGAAAAGAAACGTGGAACGCGATCAACTACCGAAGTTGAACCTAAAAGAAGAAAGCAAAGACGAAGAATGAAAAAAATATATAAACGAAGTTAAAATAAAAAAAACGAAAGAAATTATAAAAACAAAAAAATACATAGACAGAAAACAAATGACAAAACAGAAAGCGAACAAGTTACTGAAAAAAAAGAAAAAGAAAACAAAAATGGAAGTAAGCAAGC
The DNA here is from genome assembly GCA_036172665.1 of Prosopocoilus inquinatus. NCBI lineage: Eukaryota > Metazoa > Arthropoda > Insecta > Coleoptera > Lucanidae > Prosopocoilus > Prosopocoilus inquinatus. The sequence continues at coordinate 4,525,827 of CM069871.1, read as the reverse complement.
GAACAAGTAATTCCCCCCCCCCACCGTCTTCCAAAGAGTCAAATCGGCGAAAATTAAAACATGATCAATCAGCTATCGAGGTTGAAACAAAATCCACCCATCAAGAAAAACAGCGGTTAATGATTAAAATTTAAAAAAAAAAAATAGAAGTAAACGATAAATAGACCAACAGATGTTGTTACGCTGAGGTTAAAACAAAAGACAATAGCCTAAGAAAACAGAAATGAACGATAAAAATAAGGCAAAACAAATGATTAGCAGAAAGAAAACAAATGCGCCTGACGGAAGAAAGAAAGAAAGAAGAAAAAATTGAAGAAATTGGAACAAGAACAGAACATGAAAATTGAAATAAAAGACTAACAACGATGGACAATGGAAACGAAGAGAAAAACTAATAAGCAAAAAGCGATAAATATAAAACAGACTAAATTTTTTAAAAAAGCAAAAAACAAACAAGAATAAAAAATGAAAGCGGAAAAAAGATTAAGTCGATTGAAAACAAAACGAAAAGTAAATTTCACGTCATAGACTTATCAAATTAAAACAAAAGACGATCGACTAATTGTAAAAAAAAAAGAAATAATAGAAAAGCAAAAAATAGGCACGAAGCGAATGGTACACTGAAATCGGTTCAATCGGTTTCTTTATCTTGCACTTCTTTTGCTTGGATTGAATTGGATTGACCTTGAGAACTGCGTTTATTTAAATATTTCCTCGGTCGACAATCTGCTGAATTTTTTTTTCTTCAAAAAATAAAAATAAAAAATGTAAGTAACGTCATCGATTTTCGCAATTAATGTTGACTCTTTCTTCGCCAGAGCAAAAGACAAAGACAAAAGCTAATTTCCTGTTTTTTTTTCTCTCTTGCCGATTAATTGGTTAATATGAGTTCACAGGTGACACTTGAACGTGTTGAAAGCTTTCAGATTTGAGAAGCTCCTCAAAACTTGTAAAATTTGTGAAGTCGTAGTTAAATAGTATCAGTTGAGACAATGAAAAATTACAGGAAACTGTAAACGTCATAGAAGGTGAAACTGCGTCGTTTACTATTTTTTTTTCTAATGTATCGGACGTTTGTCCTAAATTATTGCTGCTGTCACGTCGGGGCTGTTGCGAACATAACCTAACAATGGGCGCGCGTTCAGCGGACGCTCAGCGGCTGAATTGCTCACTCAGCAGTCGTTAGTGATTGGCTCACATTAAGGTAATAGCCAATCACAAACGACTGCTGAGTAAGCAATTCAGTTGGCGCTGTTTGAAAGCGGATGAAACCGGAAAACCTTTAGATATCCTCTGCCTGCTAGTAACTCAGTGAAAAATTAGCGTAAACAATAAAATCAAACTAAGTCAGCCAATCATAAAATCTGAAATTACTATACAGGGTGTAACTTTAATGAGGGGCCGAACTTTAAGGGCTAGTTCCTCACACCGAAATACGAAAAAGAGTTTATGTAAACATAGGTCCGCAAACGCATAGTTTTTGAGATATAACAAAATCATCGTAAGGCGGCCACGATTTCATATTTGAAAACTCATAACCTTCCCGAACAACTTTCCCAAATAACATTTCCGCGTATCTTGAAAAACAAAGGTACTTTACTCTTACGTCGATTTCAAATATTTCGAGCTCCTCGGTTTATGACGATAGTCATTCGGATTTTGACAAGTGTATCTTAGGTTTGGGGAGATGCGGGAACTTTCGTAAAGAATAATTTTTTCTGAGAAATCGATAACAAAAAAGTTTTCCAACTTTCTTCCGGACCCTATCACGGAGGAGTTGATGCGAACCTAACAATGGGCTCGCGTTCAGCGGACGCTCAGCGGCTGAATTGCTTACTCAGCAGTCGTTTGTGATCGGTTCACATTAAGGTAATAGCCAATCACAAACGACTGCTGAGTAAGCCATTCAGTTGGCGCTGTTTGAAAGTGGATGAAACCGGAAAACCTTTAGACATCCTCTGCCTGCTAGTAACTCAGTGAGAAATTAGCGTGAACAATAAAATCAAACTAAGTCAGCCAATCATAAAATCGGAAATTACTATACAGGGTGTAACTTTAATGAGGGGCCGAACTTTAAGGGCTAGTTCCTCACACCGAAATACGAAAAAGAGTTTATGTAAACATAGGTCCGCAAACGCATAGTTTTTGAGATATAACAAAATCATCGTAAGGCGGCCACGATTTCATATTTGAAAACTCATAACCTTCCCGAACAACTTTCCCAAATAACATTTCCGCGTATCTTGAAAAACAAAGGTACTTTACTCTTACGTCGATTTCAAATATTTCGAGCTCCTCGGTTTATGACGATAGTCATTCGGATTTTGACAAGTGTATCTTAGGTTTGGGGAGATGCGGGAACTTTCGTAAAGAATAATTTTTTCTGAGAAATCGATAACAAAAAAGTTTTCCAACTTTCTTCCGGACCCTATCACGGAGGAGTTGATGCGAACCTAACAATGGGCGCGCGTTCAGCGGACGCTCAGCGGCTGAATTGCTCACTCAGCAGTCGTTTGTGATCGGTTCACATTAAGGTAATAGCCAATCACAAACGACTACTGAGTAAGCCATTCAGTTGGCGCTGTTTGAAAGTGGATGAAACCGGAAAACCTGTAGACATCCTCTGCCTGCTAGTAACTCAGTGAGAAATTAGCGTGAACAATAAAATCAAACTAAGTCAGCCAATCATAAAATCGGAAATTACTATACAGGGTGTAACTTTAATGAGGGGTCAAACTTTAAGGGCTAGTTCCTCACACCGAAATACGAAAAAGAGTTTATGTAAAGATAGGTCCGCAAACGCATAGTTTCTGAGGTATAACAAAATCATCGTAAGGCAGCCACGATTTCATATGTGAAATCTCATAACCTTCCCGAACAACTTTCTCAAATAACAATTCCGCGTATCTTGAAAAACAAAGGTACTTTACTCTTACGTCGATTTCAAACATTTCGATCTCCTCGGTTTATGACGATAGTTATTCGGATTTTGACAAGTGTATTTTAGGTTTGGGAAGATGCGGGAACTTTCGTAAAGAATATTTTTTTTTGAAAAATCGATAACAAAAAAGTTTCGCAATTTTTTTCCGGACCCTGTATCTCACAAATTATACGCTTGCCGGTGTATGTTTATATGAACTTTTTTTCATAATTCGACGTGAGGAACTAGCCCTTGTTGTCTGTCTCCTCAAAAAAATTACACCCTGTATAACAAAAGTAACAGTCTGCGAAATTTTAACTTAAATGTCTAGTACATCTGTGGAGTTTATTCCATATTAAAACTTCTTATGGAAGAGAAATTTTATTGGAAACGTATAAGCCGTACGAGTTTAAGTTTTTCGTTTCGCGTACGAACGAACACATTCATCGCGAATTTCGTCGACGTAGTTTGATAAATGGTTAATCCCCCAACAGCCGACACAAAATTATCGACGCGCTTAACGTCTGCACCGAAAGAATGCCATTTATTTTCTTGCGGAAAGTCCATTTTGAAAATCAATAACGCGTTTTTATGTCGCCTCGTAAATCCTAAATCGCAAATCGAAATTTCGTTTGCTTGCGCACTCGAAACTTAAATATAGCGTGAGGAATAAATTATTAGGCGTTTGTGTTCTGGATATTCAAAAAAAATTTAGGTGACACACGTGTGTACCGAGCTTGGGAATTATTAAAATGTGTTTTGGACACACCGGATTCCTGAAAATATTACGTGTGCTGGCGCACCGTTATAAATAAATTTGATGTAACTGTTTATCATTTTTCTTTCATTCAATACCTTATTTATAGACTACTTTGTTTAACTTGCGTGCTTTACTGCTAACGAGAAGGCCTTCTTAAATATTCGCAACATCATAATCAGTTTGACCTTCCGAGAGGAAGGTTCAAATTTTTTTTTTTTATTGTGGAACGGGATAATAAATTTTCCAATCGGAAAAATTCACCTCGGGAATGTTTGTTTAGGTCGTAGAAGGAATATTAATTGCTTTTAGCTGCGTATAATTTATAATTAAGCGCAGCCAATTCAATACTAAAGAAAACGTTTTGACAAGGAATGGGGCCGTAATTTACCGTAAATCGCACGGCTTAATTAAATTAATCACAAATCACAATCACTTGCTAATTGGAAATTGAAACGAACGCTGCAGGTGAAAAGCGTGTGTGTGTGTGTGTGTGTGCAAACAAGGAAAATTCTGGATTCTTCATTCGTCCTACTTTCGGGGGATCCTAAAAGTTAAACGCTTTATTTTCGGAGCTTGCACAAAGCTTGCCAATATTTTTTGAATTCTTTCTCTCTGACATTTTATCATTCACTGTATGAATGGGAATTGACGTTGGCTGGAAAAATCTTGTCTGTGATCCAAGAGGATTATTTTTGCTTTATAAATAGCTCACTATAATTTTAGCATTTTTATTTCTATTTTCTTAGTATCGGAACCAATTATAAAACTGTTTCCATACGAATTGAAACTCGTTTAATTTTTAATTTCAAAACAGCTTTCATTAGTACAGTGTGTGGGTACAATCAACGTTTATACAGGGTGATTCAAAACAAGTGTCCGACTCGTTAACCACAGACAGTACACGAAAAAACAAAACAAAAAGTCTCTATGCATAGAGAGCCTAGCATGCATAGTTTTTAAGATAAAATGCATTGAAGATTCAGATTTAAATTGATTGATGGACACTGGTGCAGCTGTATTGCGTTACAAGCGCAATGAACCCTCGGGGAGTCGAAGGAAACACTAGCGTTTACCTTGAAACAAAACTTTAAAACGTTCTCGTTTATGGCTACCTGCGGAAAAAATGTATAACACGCAATTCATTCTTTCGGACATTGAAATTGTGTATCCATACGTAAGAAATGAATCATAATTTCCATTTTGGATTCAAAGGAGATTGATTTTTGGAATGTCTCTGATAAATTTATATCTTGCAAATTCGTCGTACTTGAATGACCCTAGTAAATACGTTCCTAACGCGTCGGACACTTATTCTGAATCGCCCTGTATTTAGCACGTAACGAGTAGACCAATTCAGAAAAAAAAAACATTAGCTCAACGATTTTTGATGTAATCAAAAGGTAGATACATAAGTCTGCGATATTATTTGATCCAAAATAAAGCAAGAAAATTGGTTTTCATTTATGAAATATAATCAAGACTATGCGATGGTCCTTCCAGCCGGATCAGTCTTTAGTCTTGACGATTTCTCATAAATAAAAACCAACTTTCTTGCACTAATTTTGCTTTATTTCGGACCAAAAAATATCGTCAAGGCTAAACAGAGGAAAAATCAAACATAACACAAGATTGTATTTTGCTTTACGCCATTTAAAATCGATTTCTGTGCGGCTGCAACGAAAATTTCTTCTAAGCATTTACTGTTTAATTTTTAAGTAGCCTTAACTTAGTTTAAAGGAGCCGAAATTTCAATCCTAAAATATTTTCTTCCATCATTAACAATAACCTTACGAAAACTTGCTTTAATGTTCGTTGAGGCTACGACCTAGTCAGATCAGTTTTCTCCAAAAAAAAAAAAAAAGAAAAATGTTTGCCTAGAGCTCTACATGCTGAGGCTGCTTTTCCTCTGTCTCTCTCTCTCTATTTGTTTATATCCCTTTGACTATTTCAGCGTCTTATTTATTTGGTCCTTTTGACTACTTCAACGTTTTATTTTAAATAACAAAAAAAATTACGTAATGTGTTATTCCTCAATACTAAAACTGAATGCCCTTTCTATAAACTATAATAGCCTTAATATACCTTAATTAGTTAATGGTAATCGTTTTTCATATCTTGTATGTTCAGATATATTGTGGTAATATATTTACGTGCACAGTTCCAAAGCCTAGAAGAATTTTCACAGCCTCAGTTAATTTGTCTCTTTTCTTGTGTTCTCTAAAAAAGTGTTCGTCTACAGCTCCACATGCTGAGGCTGCTGTTACTCTCTCTATTTGTTTAAATCTTTTTCTACTTGTTTAAAAATCTTTTTGACTATTTCATTATTTTATTTTAAAATCAATTAAAATAAATAACATAATAATGAAATAAATTTGCGCGTGGGCAGAAAGAAGTCAGTCGAATTTTTTTCAAAAAAAATTTACCAACACAGTTCCAAAGCCTGAATGAATTTCCACAATCTCCATTAATTCTTATCTTTATTAATGTGGCCATGAACGCGTTATATTTTTCCTTGTGTTTTTAATGTTATCAGTTTGATGTTTTTAACTAAAAAAAATCACCTAATTGCTACCTAATTAATGGTTCAAACAAATATTGTTGTATTTTTTATTCCCAGCGCAAAAATTGGCTAATCACTGAAAATTCATAATAATTAAAATCTCTTTTTAATAATCACTCGACAACCTCTTGTGAAGAATCAAATTTAGTAACATCTTCCTATACCGGGCGATTCAAAATAAGTATCCGACCCGTTAACCACAGGTTGCACACGAAAAAACAAAATAAAAAAGTCTCTATGCATTAAGAGTCTAGGATGCAAAGTTTTTAAGATTAAGTGCATTGAAGAATTCAGATATAAATTGGTTGATGGGCGCTGGTAACAGCTATATTGCGTCACAAGAGCAATGAGCCCTCGCAGAGTAGAAGCAAACACTATCGTTTACTTCTTTAATTTTTGGATAGTTCGTGCTCGCGAGAGTTGCAGAGGACATGAAACAAATAAAAAAGCTTTTGAAAAACGAGCTAAAAGAGTAATTTATTGAGTTACTTGACGTTAATAGCAAATATAATTATTTGCTCTTTTAGCTCGTGCACAATTCATTCTTTCGGACATCGAACTTTGTATCCATACGTAAGAAATGAATCGTAATTACCATTTTGTCTCTGATAAATTTATTTTTTGGCAAATTCATACTTGAACGTCTTTAGTAAATACGCTCCTAACGGGTCGGACACTTATTCTGAATCACCCTGTATGTATACAAATAAATATAAAAATGAGCAAACCTGGCAAGAAAAACATAATTTTCGATTTGTGACGAATTCGTAAATTTTTTTAATAAAGTTGACGATCAAATTTTTTTGTTCGTGGCTGATATCGATCTGATTGGGAACCCTTTAATTAGAGCTTCATATAATACAAAGTAATCGAGCATAAGTCATTTGTTTACAACATTCCTCTTTTCTTCTTTGTGAAAAACACATTTCTTTTTAATCTCGATAAAATAAGTAATAGTTATAATTAATACGTTGCTAAAATGTTCTATTTTGACATACAGTCTTCAAATTAATTAAGCTCCTCCCTTATGATGGATGATCGTTATTTATACGTAATGAGCTCCTTACGTTTACATTTTTTTTTTTTTCTGTTTATTCGAGAGCTATTTGTGGGTGACGAGGTCGGACGCTTATTTTGAATCACCCTGTATCATCAACAAATTCCATCACAATTACTTACTTTCCAATCATTTTCCCCCTTTTTTAATTTATCTATGTGCGTTAATAAATGGGATTTAATTTTGTAAAAGCCTGAATAATTTTTTAATTATTTCCGATCGTATCCAGAAATTGAAACAAAAATTATCACGACTCAAAATAAGGGCGTTTGGGGATTAATTATTTTAATTTTTGTAAACTGTTTGAAAATATTTTGTGAATTTTGTGCTTTATTAATAAAACACTATTGTATTCTAAGAAAAAAAAAAAATGGAATTTTGAGTCACTTTTTTTCTACGAGGATGACATTTTGATATATTTAAATTTTGCTTTAAATATTAAATTTTTATACCAAGTAAACAATGATCAGGAATACATATAACGAAAGAAAAAAATGCTAAATATTTTATTAATTATTATCGACCAAAAAGGTTTATTTTATTTTTTTTTTGCCAGTTTTTAATTTCAGGGACGAGGTTCGATTTCATCTCTGGGTGAGTGAGTCGAGGGGGCGGGAAGGGAGGGGGGTGATTTCATAAGAACGTCTACAATGTTTTACGTAACATCTTTATGTGCAGCTGCTAATGATCGTTTCCTCTCTTCCTCGAGACAGTTATTTAAATTAGGTCTTGAAAAAAAGTAGGGAGTGTGTCTAGACTCTCCAGCAAACACAATGCACACTAATTAAAGAGTCACTTCCAGTACCAGCTTTTTGGGGTTGAAAAAGTAAGTTAAAATAATTAAGACCGGTGACGAATTAGCAAAATTGTATAAACAACCAAGCCCCAAATTATGGTTCTTCAGACCGGATTAGAAATTTTAACCAATTTTTTTCTTGACTTAAAATAATTAATTGCTGAAATATTTTAAATATGATATAATATTTTTAACAATGGTCCATGGAATTACCAACCTACTAATTTATTATCAAAGTTTGATATAGGCAACTTATAAGTCAAGTTAGAAACATTAAATTTTGAGAAGTAGAATGTGTTGCCTACCTTTTCAAATTTTAAAGCGTCACAATTTAAAATGCTTCAAGACGCCTCTTGTATAATGAATGAAAGTTTAAAAAGCTTATTACGATGGGCAAAAAACTTATTTTTTTTTAATTTAATAACTATACCTGTGCGTATTTATTTAGGTATACGAAAATGACGAAGAAGACTGTCACAGTTTAAAAGCAAATAAAAAAATAATTGACAACTTGCAAATTACAAATTAATTAATTAACTAATGACAAATATATTTTTGATTAATTGATTAATTGATGACTGGAAAACGTAGCTCACCTAATTCATACGTAAATATCTGTCTGGCGGTTTTGTTGACATGTCCCATGTAAACTCGTGACGTTTCTGTCTACCAAACCATGCGATGACATCGCCAAACTTGGTCAGGACGGCGTCGCTCTTCGGCTTCAGAGCGTCCTCGCATTCTTTACTACGTGCTAACACTACGTGGAATGCAAAATTCCCGAAACTCACGGACATTCTCTAGCGCCATTAGTTGGTCATGCGCGAATTTCCAATCAATAATTTCCACATGTGCATGTTTACACGGCGTCCTTTTATTCGCGTTTTCCTCATGTGGCCCATCGTCCCCTCACATTATCTTGTAGGTAGTAATAAGAAGAGCACCCCTCGTCCGAATGACGGGGTAAAAATTTATTGGCCGTCGTAAAGTTAATAGCGACGCACCCTCGGCGAAGGGGGATGCTTTACAGTTTCCTGTTAGTGGAAAGTGAAGGAAGGCATCTTTTTGGGCGGGGAGCGAGCGATATTTAATACGGAAAACTTTATGTTGTTGGAGAATTTTCCGTAAAGGAAATTATTAATACAGGCATTTTATGCTGCTTGCTAATCTCAAATCGGGTGGCCTTAAAAATTAAAAAGTAGGCAACACATTCTACTTTTAAAACGTTGTCGCTGTACGACTTTCATCGCCACGATAAAAACGCACGTTTGTCTAATAAGTTGCCTATTTTAAACGCTTGAAGGATCAGGACTTAAATAAAATAAGCTTTTTTAAAAGCTCAAATCTTGTAATTAGGTCATCATAAAAGTTTTTTTTTTGTTTCTGATTGTTTACCCTTTTCCTGCTTTATTCTCGCAATGTAGGAATTATCTTTCGTTTGGGTGGGGAGCGAGCGATATTTAATACGGAAAACTTTCTGTTGTTGGAGAATTTTCCGTAAAGCAAATTATTTCTCTCATATTTATCCATTTATTTTATTAACAATCCTTTAGATAATGATTTTTTATTAATACGTTCATTTTATGCAGCTTGCTAATCTCAAATTGTGACGCCTTAAAAATTAAAAAGTAGGCAACCCATTCTACTTTTAAAACGTCGTCGCTATACGACTTTCATCGCTACGATAAAAACGCACGATTGTCTAATAAGGGCCATTTGCACCACTTTCAGTTAAAATTTAAGCTCCGCTTAACTCCATAGAAACAATTGTTGCAACAAACGTTTCTATGGAATTAAGTGGAGCTTAAATTTTAACTGAAAGTGGTGCAAATGGCCCTAAGTTGCCTATTTTAAACGCTTGAAGGATCAGGACTTAAATAAAATAAGCTTTTTTAAAAGCTCAAATCTTATAATTAGGTCATCATTGTTTTTTTTTTGTTTCTGATTGTTTATCCTTTTCCTATCTTATTCCCGCAATGTCTGGATTATCTTCCCATCTCTTTTCTTTATTATTAAAATAATTACTTTTTGTCAGAAATTTTAAACCTGATTTTTTTAATTTTAATTTTGAATTTATTTTCATCTGAAATCCAAAATATGTTTATTAAAAAAATATTCGTATTTATCTCGCTGATTTTGAAGTTGAAATTATACGTCGCGCGTCGTACCAATTGCTAAATCAATGTTGCCAACCACGGCGATAAGTTGCCAAATGGGCAACTTTTTACAACGGCAATTGACGACCAAAAATTTTCTTTTATTTCCCTTCATTTTTTTTACTTGGCTTGAATAGAATTGGGGAACAGAGTTTAATTAAGTAAAGTGATTTTTTTAAGACTTAAGCTTAACTTTGATTTGTTTCTAATTATTTATTTGGGTTGAATGGAACTAATTTGAATTCAGTTGGGTTGGTTTGACCTTGATTTTTAATATTATTTACTTTTATTGCTTTGCAAAAAATAGTTAGTTGCAAAGTCACTTTCGATTGTAGTGGATGGATCCTGTGCATACCTTGTACAACTGTTTCGCTCCAAATTGGTGCCTCTTCAGCAACGGGGTATCTCCGGAACTCCAACTACAATCAAACTAACCTGTCCGAGTTACCTCGAAATCGTTTTTCTTTTACTGGAATTTTTAATTTTTTGTTTAGGCTAAATGAAGTTACGTTGAAGTCTGTTTGTCTGAGTCTGGTTGATCTTGACATTGGTTCAACTTCCTTGTAATTGCCTTTCAAATTCTTAAGCTTTTTATGATTCTTAATTTTTTTACTTCTCGCTAAATCGATGTAGGGTTGCTTGTTTGTTTATTATCAGCGGCAATTGATAATCAAAATTTTCTTTTGTTTTTCTTGATTTTTTTACTTGGGTTGAACAGAATTAGAGAGTTCACTTGGGTAGAGTTGACCTTGAATTTCGTTCTTGGACTAAATATTTGTTTAGTTAGGTGTTCATTTGCTTTTATTTTTATTATTTTTTTTGCACGATTCAACAGAGCTAAGTTCAGATTTTTAATTTTTTTTTGCTTTCTCATTCTTTTTTAACTATCGATTATCATCTGCTGTTTTTGTTTTGATTTTATTTCCTAATTGATCGTCTTTTGTTTTGTCTTTTGCTTTTACCGGATCTGAATTTAATTTGTTTTAATTATAGATTTTAATCTCGTCGATTGATTGAGTCATTTTTCTTTTCTAATTTTTTTAACCATCAATTATCATCTGCTGGTTTTATTTTGTTTTTATTTTCTAATTATCAGTTGATCGTCTTTTTTTTCTTTTGCACGATCTGAATTTAATTTGTTTTAATTTTGCATTTTAATCCCGTCGATTGATCCAGCCGTATTTGTTTTCTCCTTTAATCGATTTGACTTTATTTATATTTCCGGATTATTTACAGATGAAACTTTTAATTATAATAAAAAAAAAACTGCAATTTTTAAATCGATTTAACTTATCGTTAGTTTTGCTAAATTTTTATTTTCACACTGCTGTCATCATCGTCTATTTATTATTATTAACAATTGATCATCTATCGTTTCTGTTTTTGTTTGTCTTTTGTGTGTGTTTATTTGACACGATTTTTATTTATTTTTATTTATCTTACATTGTTTTATTCAAATACAAGTACGCAATCTCTCAAAGTATTTGCCAGAACGTCGTAAGTCTTAAAGGAAAATCTTACAGTAGATGAAAGAAATTGTTGAACTTGTTCATGTAACAGCAAACAATGAAATGAATTTAGTGAGAGGAGTTCCATTTTTTAGATTAAAAGAAGAAAATCCAAAACTTTTTCAATAAGATACGCTTTGGATTATTCCAGCTTTGCTTGCAACAAATTTTACTCACTCTGTATATTTATTCGTTCGGATTTACATGACCTATCGGTTTATTAAAGTCATTTTATACGTCATCTAGATTTTTCGATTTGTGCCTTGTTTTATAATATGTAAGATAAAATTAAATTCTTTTAAACGAGTTACCTTTACCATGAGTTATTTTTTTTTTTATTGTATACATTACTGCAATTTGTAGGCAACCAACGTTACACTTAAACCGCCGCCGCGCCGATCCAATTTTAATGACGTTTCGAGAACCTACCGCGATAATGTTTTAAAAGCGATCGCTTTGCATACAAAAGCGTTCGCAGGCCGAAAAGCAAATCCTAATGGTTTTAATTTAGCCCGCATTTTGTATTCGCCGGGTCTGTTGTTTTTAGCAGCAGGGGAAGACCCGAGACCGAGATGCGTTTTAGAACCGTGCAAGTGTGTTCAGTCGGAAATAAGTCGGGTTTGGAAACCGTAACTGGAGCATTTTATTTTTAGAATCGTACAGTTTGCTTAAGACACCCTCGCTATCATCACTGATATTATGATTCTATTCCATTTCAAGTTTGATCCCTCACCATATGACAGGAATTTATTTTTTTGTTTCATGTTTCATTCCATATTTCTATTTGTTATTATCTCTTTGTTAATTTCTATTTTCTGTCTGTTTTGTTTTTTAGCATATGAAACTGATTTGAGTGATTGTTTTATTTTATTATTGTATTATTATTTGAGACGATTCGTTTGGTGTGGAAAGTTTGCGTTATAAATTTCGGCTCGACATCGAAATTTGGAGTTTCTACAGGTAGGGGTTGAGGGGGTCACAGTTAAACTTTGGCGAACTGAAATTTGAGAAACTGCTTTGGGCGTCTAACTGTTACGAGTTTGGGCAGTCGTTCTAGTTCCTTCTCCCAATTCGCATAAGCAAACAAAGTAACTACGACGAAAATTTCAAGCAACGACAAACAGTATAAATTAAATTGATTAAATACGCGTGAAAAGTCGTTTCTACAAAAAATGCTTTCAATAAATTACTTCCCAGCCTCACGAGATCATCCAAGTTAGGCAACCAAACTCACACTTATGGTGTATTATAATAAACTTACGTTCTATAATTTATTTAAACAACAAACGGCATCTTTAGAATAATGCCGTGTTTACAAATTAGCAGGTGCATCAAATCCAATTTTATTTGTTGATTAACATGTTTAAAAAAAATCTTACCTTCGTGTCAATCGTTTCTGAGTTACACGTTTAGGCAACCAAACCCACACTTACGGCATATTAAAAACTTACTCTACATAATTTACTCACATCCGTTTGTATCACTTTCGGTTAAAACTTTAAGTCCCACTTAAGTGGTTCAATAATAAAAAGTCTCACTTAACCACTTAAGTGGGACTTAAAATTTAAGTGAAAGTGATGCATTAAACAACGAAAAAAAAACTTACCGTGCTCTCTCAATTATTCCCGAGTTCCACGTGATCAATCAAATTAGGCAACCAAACTCACGCTCATGGCATAATATAAACTCTTATGCCCAAATTTCTAGATAATTTATTTAAACAAGAGCTTTAGAACAAATCTGGAACGTCGTGTATACAAAGTGACAGGTCCATACAATCGAAACCAATTAATTTGATTTGCTTTTGCTTTTTAATTTTTGTAATACCTAGAATAACAAACGAGTAACTCAGCCACACATACAAAATAAAACTGAATGAATCCGAAGAAGGCCAATAGCAATTTAATTTAAACAATAACAATAAATCCGACAACAAACAAGTATCGGGATCCTCATTTATAATAGAATCTACCCTACGTGATCAAGGTTTGACTGTCGGTTAGGCAACCAACAACACACAAGAGCATTGAGTGTAGAATTACTGAATGTGTAGGTATATTGAAAATTGTTATTTTTTCCATATATTCGCATGAAATCTACTAAGAAAACAGTTATTCTGAAGGTTTTATAAATTGCAGGCATTTTGCGTTTATGTCAATTTAATATGGAAAGGTTCGACTGCTAAGTAATATTTTTTAAGGTCCAATTAATAATCTGAAAAGGAGGAGATAATTTACATCTAACAGTATTGGCTTCAAAAAGGAATTCGAATAAAAAGTAACTTAAATAACAACGCGTTCGGTGCAAAACAATTGTTCCGCGTTGTTGGTTGCCTATGCTAGCCAAACAGTAATAGCTGCTGCGGCAATCATCAAAAATACCTAAACATATAATTAAGAAGAATTTTTATTATTGATTTTGAGGAAAAGGTTTTAATGTGATGAGTTTCTGCATCAATTAAAGGAAAAAAAAACACATTACTCATTTAAAATTTGCCGGCGAACTGGAAACTCGAATTTAAAACAAGTTTTAGAATTAAAGAAAAAAAAAAATACGTGCTTAAAAAAGATATTCCTTAGAAAACATAGAAATCTGGTTTTGAAAATCGCGTTATTTTTAATAAATCTGAATTATTTTATTTATTTAATTAGAAGATGAAACAGTAAAGATGAATTTCCGGGGCAAAAGATATTCTTTACAACACGAATGCACTGCACTTCTGGTCTTTTTGAAATACTGTACATGTCGATGTGTTACGAACTGACCCTGTATATTGAAAATTAAAAAAAAAGAAAATGTACAGCGTGCTGCGCCGGCGCCCGCCGCCGACGGTCGGAAAGTTACCAATTAAATTATTTTTGTCCTCTATCTGCGTTTTCGAAAACTCTCTCAGAACATAACCCGAGCAGAAATGTGAGAGAGAAAAGTTAGTGGGACTAAGTGTGTGTAAGAGTGAGACAAATGTAGTAACCAGAGCGCTCCGAGCGAGTTTCCGAAAAGGCATTCCTTGTGCATTTCATTGCTGAAGTCTTGGACTTTCTTTTCTTTTATTGCTATTTGTAGAATTTTTTTCGGATTTCATTGACGTTTTCCACATTTTCTTATTTGATTACCCTATATCTGTATCTTGATGCAATCGTAAAAAAACATTTGTTTTTAGTTTTCTTTTTTAATTGGTTTTTCAACTGTTTTTTTTTTATTCGTGTCTACAAGATTCTTCTTCTGATTTTCTTGCTAGAAAATTTGTGATGAACGCTTTCATTGATTCAGAGTGTCCATTTTAGTTGGTTTTGTCCTCGTGTCGCCGCGCCACTGTTGACTCTTTATTTTATACGTTTTAATGTGCAATAAAAATTATAAACATTTAAGAAATTGTTTTTTATTTTACTTATTTCGTAATTGAAGTTTATATTAGAACCTTCAAAACGATCCAAAAAATCGTTTAATATAAGAAATATTACTTATTGACTTAACTTCAACGTTGCATGCAATAATTTCATAAACATATTTCCCAAAAAATTAAAAAAGAGACTAACAGAAAAATTAGGGATTTAATTTTTTCGTGTCTAAAGCACGTAAGTTTTAATTTTACCGAAATCTGAGACATGAAGGTCAAATTTTATTTTCGAATTAATGTGATTTCACATGGAATGACTCTGATAATCAGGAGACTGTTCAGAAATAGAAAAAAGAGCGCGCTCTGGATAATATTCTTTCTCTCTCATGCAAGTAATTTTGCGTATTTTGCTTTCCATTTTAAACGCCCAGAGTGCACTCCCTATACAGTTTCTGAACGCACCTCAGTTGCGACGATCTAGGACTTCCTTGATTTTATCCTGACGGCTAGACAACCAACAATACACAACAGCATTAAGTGTAGAGTAACTAATTTTTCATACTTCGATGCGTCGCGTCGTTCTAAGACGATTTTATTCAATTGTGTTAGGGGGTTTGGTACGTCATCGTTGCGTTGGTTCCTCGATTCTATCCTGATGGCTAGACAACCAACAATACACAACAGCATTAAGTGTAGAGTAACTATTTTTTCTTGCTTCGGTGCGTCGATCTAAGACGATTTTATCCAATTGTGTTAGCGGCTTTGGCATGTCATCGTTGCGTTGGTCACGTGGGTGCACAGGATTAAATGAAGTCCCGATATTCAAAGAGAACTTGATGAAAGAGGTGCGGTTGGGACGGGGGGTTAATACTAAATCTAATTTCTCAACAAACACATCAAACAGACATACCCTGCAACATCAGAATGTGAATTGTTGGTAAAAATAGTACACCCAGCTGCAAAAACTACTGCATTTGGATTAGCCAGAACTAAACTGAATGTAATTGCCTGCCCTGCCTGGCATAATCTCAATTATCCTATTTGCCAATCAATGTTAGATGCGATAGATTACGTGACTAATTACTTGCTTCATACTCAGTTTCAGTTTAAATTTAATGGAGACAATTCGAACATGAAACTACATTTTCGAAATTTTATAACAACAAACAACTTTTGGATTTTTGGGGGAGCTTTAAAAAAAATCTTGTAATGGCCACGGGCGTAGCGCGAGGATCTAGTTTATGGGAGATTGATTGGATCAAGTTTTATGGAAATAAAAACGACAAATTTGAAAAATTTAAGGAAATACGAAAAAAAACTATAGAAGACTGAAAGAAAAAAGTGAAGAATGTAAAAATCGTTAAGAATTTCAAGGCAATATTTTAAAATTTGAAAAAAAGTCAAGGTCAACCCAGACGAACTGAACTGAGCCTAAGTGAAGCCAATCCAAGAAAAGAATTTTACAACAGATAAAAAAACCTAGTAAGAAATTATCAAAAAGTGAAAATTAAACCGCAGGAGATTAAAACAAAAATCTTAAAAATTAAAAATAAAAAAATAATTAAAATCATAGAAAATACAAAATCAACGAACCCAATCCAATTAAATCGAAGCTAATCGGACCCAACCAACCCTACCGAACTAAACACAAATGAATTTTACACGCAAAATGTGAAACAGTAAAAACGTTTCAAGGTTAAACCAGTGGCGCCGATAAGATTGGGGCTGGCTCCAGAGGGCCTCTTACTTTTCTAATAAAATTGAAACGTGTTTCGTTTTCACCGCATCTTCAATCGTCTTTTGTTTTTGTTTCCGTTCGATTTGACTGTATTTTATTTTTGTTTTGAAAATCAATCGATCTTGTTTTTTTTTTCTTCTTTTATTCGAGTTGACATTGTAAATGTTTAATTCAAATTTGTGTAAGATTACTACAGCAATTCAGTGGCCGCAAAAGGACCCCGCCGTGCGTGGGGGGGGGAGGGGGGCTCCAGAGGGTCTCTTACTTTTCTTAATAAAATTCAAACGTGTTTCGTTTTCACCGCATCGACGATCGCCTTTTGTTTTTGTTTCCGTTCGATTTGACTAAATTTTATTTTTATTTTGACAATTAATCGATCTTGTTTTTCTTCTTTTATCCGAGTTGACACTGTACAATGTTTAATTCAAATTTGTCTCAGTGGCGTCGAAAAAGCCACCGCAGATTCCGCCGCGAGGCGCCGCCCCCCGGCTCCACTAGCCCCCTTACTTTTCCTAAATGAAATTTAAACGTGATTAAAAAAAATTGCAATTTTTTCATCCAAAATGACGTTTCAACTCAACGTAAAAACGGTAATCTTTAAATTAAATTTTAGTTACGTGTACGATTGAGTAAATACGGCGGGGGGGGGGGGCTCCAAAACCTTATCCCCGCCACTGGATCAAACCAATCTAACACGAACTGAACCTAAGTGAATCCAACCGAAGAAAAGAATTTTACAAAAGGTAAAAAACTAAGAAATTATTATAAAAAATTGAAACAAAAATATAAAAAATTTTAAGGAAATTGAAAGATTGAAACATGAATTAAATTAATTTTTTTTTAATCCAAGAAATTAAATGTATAAACGTTGCGAGGTCAATATAATCTAACTAAATTGAACCCAGCCGAAGAACAGATTTTTATGAAAAAATTAAAATCTGAAAAATGATTAAAAATCGAAAGAAAATAAAATAAAGAAAAAAAGAAATAAAAAAATTTTGAAACTGGAAAATTGGAACAAAAAATGTTAAAAATTAATTAAAAACAAGCCCAGCTAATCTAATAGCTAGTTTAACTCTAGGAAATAGATAGCCAATTCGAATGCAGAATGAAGAAAGGTATAGCCAATTCGAATACAGACTGAAGAATTTATAGAATTTTGATTCTTGAAGAAGATGCCACTCTAACATTATTTATAACTTGTTTAAACTTCTTCCATTTTTAAGAATTGTCTTTAGAACTATTACAAGAGTTTTTCTATCGGGTTTTACTTTTGGATCGCACATTTTCTTTCCCACTTTTCCCTTCTTAATCTTCTTTTGTCTCCACCTCTCTTCTTCTGGGTTTCCAAACCAATTATAACCTTTTACTTTCATTTTTTTTTGTTTTGTCTTTTGTTGATTTCCTTGATCTTTTGTACTTTTCTTTTCGTCTCTTTTCCACGATCACCTCATTTCTCTCATCTTTTTTTTTAAATGTACGCATTTGTTTCGGCTTTCTTGTATCTTTTTAGGCAACAAGCAGACTTTTTTTTTATTTGACAAAGTATTTAAAGATACAAAGAATTGAAATAGTTTCTTATCGCTTCGTAAACTAGGAGAGGGCGGCAGCTGCCCCATTTGCCACACCTTGGCTACGCCCATGGTAATAGTTTTTGTGTTTTTTTTGTTATTTAAAAACGTGTGGGATATTTTTTTTTCTTGCAGTACGAAGTAGAGATTCTATCTTATAATTTAATTTCAAATTAAATACGCAATTAAATGCAACGAAACGCCGCTAATGTTAATGTTAATGTATGCATTCTTAGGAGCTCGCAAGTTCGGCGGCGAAATGCATAATCTAACTCACAACCTTAATTTAAAAGCAATTTCTGCGTCGTCTCCGCAGAACTTTCAAGAGAGCCATCTTCAAGTTATCAGAATGCATAAAACCAAGAAGGCGGCAAATTAAAATCTAAAGTGTTTAAATAAAAAAAATTAAAAAAAACACCGGGAAATTTATGCAGAAAGCACACACTTTATTATTTACATGTATTTACACCACGTTATTTACAATCACAAAGAGGTAACACAAACTTAACAGAAACTTAACAACAACAAAAAACAAAACAAAAGAAAAATAAAATAATTATTAGAAGATTTAGCCCATATGGAACGAATGCCGCTGCAGAAAGCACAGAGAGAGAGAAAAAAAAGAGAAGCCAAACAGAAGCAAAATGATTAACACTTTCACATGTACACGATTAATTTTTTTTTTCGGTTAATCAGAAGTAAACGCGTTGTACTTATTCAAGTGTACAGTCCCCTCAAACTTAACAACAGAAACTCAACAGGTGTAAACTTAACAACAACAAACATCAACATAACAAGGATAAGTAAATTTGATCCGTCCAGGAGATGATCAATCGATCCTGAAGCCACTTCTGAACGAATCAAATCTGTGTAACAAACGAACAAACAAACAATAGCAAAAGCGACAAGCTGAATGAAGAGATGAATAAAAAATAAAGTAAGGCACACGGAAACCACTTAACTTAAAGACGCTTAAAATTAAACTTAAATTGTAAGTTACGTATACCTCCCTACTAAATTAAACATTGTAACACCGGAGTTTATCATCCACAATCCTTAAATTCTTAAAAAAAAAAACAGTTACATTTAATTACTGACTAACATTAGAAACTTATTTCTTAAAAGTTAAGTTACACAAATGCTTATTAAGTAGGTACTTAAATTAAGTTTACAATACTGAGAATTATTAATTCTGATGGCGACGGTCTTTATCATAAATAAGCCTCTTTTGGCTCTCGTTAATGGTAGGTTTAAAAAAAAAAAAGGAACGAACCACATTTTATTTTGCCTTGTAACGGATTTAATTTATTTTTGGTAACGACGTAATTTAATTCGAATTCAAATTAAATTAAATTAAAAATGAGTGTGTTGGATTTAATTTAAATTTTTGGCAACAAGCGCATTCCTTTAATTTAATTTAAATTAAATTCAAATTAAAAATCAGCGTGTTGGCTGTGATTGTTGCTTTAAAAAAAAAAAAAAACTATCGTTATTTTTATTTTTCAAAAGAAAAATAAATATTGTAGCTAAGTTGTGACCGCCGGTTTTTTTATCCCTCCCTCCCCTCCCCCATGTTTTCATCCATCATTAAATGCAGAACAAATCGTCGTATTTGTTGTAACTTACGAGCGCAACCTAACATGTTCGACATTTATTTTATTTTTTTTTTATTGGGTCACATTTTTTTTTTCTTCTTAATATAGTGTATAGTAAGTTTGGTCGAGAAGCATCTGCATCAGGTCTTCTTGGGAGTAAAGAAACGACATCAATCAACAAAACGAAAACTCAACAATCAAAGAAACTTAACGGGCGAAACGTAACAAGCAATAAGGATAACAGAGAAAAAAGTTTGGTAACGTAACAGAAACAAATTTAAAAGAAAGAGCTTCAAAGAATAACAAGAAGCGCAAGCTGGTTATCATTATTTTTCTTTTTTTTGGTATTGTGGTACTGTCATGCTCAATAAAAACGATGATACTCCTCAGCCGTTTTTCTTTCGTTCACAAAATCGTGATCCAAACGCATTTAGATTCAAAGACAGACGTTTCGTCTTTTTGCAAACCGATTAATCCCCTTTCCCGGTAAAATTTCAATCTTAATCGATAATCCCCCTTGAATCCTTCTATTTTTAACTGTCAATCAATAATTCAAACCTGACGTGTTATGCTGGAACAACTTCGAAATTCAGATCCACTCACGATTTAAACTTTTAAGAAGCGAAAAAAGCACGTGTTATGAACGTTCAGCGCGCGGCAAAACTTGTCATATGGTATCGTTTTAATTGAGCGCGATAGTACATGCAGTAAAATAATTTATCTCCTCTCATTAAACTTATAAGTACCACCCAACCAGAGTTGCGCCCCTTTGTAATCTTCTGTCTTGTGTGTTTATAATTAATTTATTAATTTCTTTTCCTTTTACTTTCAAATAAAACTGCGCTTGCATTTTTCTTATTGTTCGCCTGATTCACGCAATCAAATTTGAAAAAAAGAAAATATCTATGCAGAACGAGCAGCAGAAACCGAACAGCAACCTGATTTGACTCGATTTTAATATTTCGGCGGTAATTTGTGGTTTTGGTTTTCGTTGTTTTTCTTTTTTTTTCGTTTTCTCACTTAAACTTTTGTTGATACAACAAATAAAAAATGATTAAACGTTTTATCACAATAACGCTAGGAATGTCTGTGCTTTCATTTTTTTTTCGAGTTTTTAATTTTTTTTTTTATTAAATTTTATTTTCGGTTGTAGATAACACACATAATACTATTTATTTTTTTTTCCTAAAAGAAAATGAGGGGTGGATCATTGGTTTTCATAAGCAACGTACCGTACATATTTTTATTATTTTTAATATATTTTTTTCAAATTTATTTTTCTTATTTTATTATTTATTAATTTCTTTTTTATTACTTTGGATAATTGAGGAATGTAAATTCTTGTAGCAAATGAAAATAATTTTCGGTTTGAAGCTCAAAGAACTATTTTTTAACTAACGTTTCATTTTTTGTAATACGTTCGTGATTTAATTTAATTTTTTTCTTGCTTCATGTTCTTCAAACAAAGGATTTCTGCAAAAAAATAGCAATAATATTTTCTTTTAATATAAGTTGTTGATTTAATTTAATTTTTGTTCTGAGAATTTAGGCGAAAAATAGTCAATCGTAGGTAGAGGTTTTCTTTAAAATAAAAAAAATCATTTTCAATTTTTTAACTTTGAAATAAGTGACGTCTTTCAATCTCGTTTTTGTTTTTTTGTAGATTTTTATTTGCTTTTTAATATTTTTTTTTAAATAATTTTAAGTAACGTTTTTCTCTTTTTTTTTGTAAATTTATTTTCGTACACATAATTCTTTTTCTTTTATTGACCTTAATTATTGACTTCAAGTAAAATTGTACACGTGGAATTTATTTATTTATAATAATATTAGGTTAAAGCAGCGATGCCAACAGGGTTCTAAACCTGACGCTAAACGTCCGTGCGACTGAAAGCGAAATAGCGGTAATTGGCGTTCTACGCATAGCGCCAACGTCAACTTTGCCTAGATTGGAGGGAGATCAAGGAGGATTTTACAACCTTCTTGACATCGCTGGTTTTAAAGTCTGAAGAACTGATTTTTTTTTAATTCTGAGGTGGCTCTATTTTATTTTTTAATTTTTTAAATTTTTTAATAAGTTTCATTGCCCTTCAAGCTAAACCACATAAAAAATAGTTACTTTAAGTGTGAGAATAATATTATTTTAAGATGATTTTCGCTTTGAATTAAATAGGTTCAGAAGGGGTACGCCGTTATTTAAGCGTCCATATTTTTTTTTTAATATACGGATTTAGCTTTTGCTTCAACTTCGAAATCATGAGCGACTTGCCTTAATTTTACACAAGATTTATCACATAGTACTACGAGATCAACAGAGGAACCCTTCCAGCAAACTATTTTGTTTTTTTTTTTTGTTTTTCTTTTATTTAATTCACTGAACTACATCGGTTGTATTTAATTAATAAGGTGAAGTACAACTGATTTATTAATTAATTAATTAAATTAAAAAAAATGGTATTGAATAAAATTCCGAATTGAAGAGTCCCCCTGATTTTTTGGTATTCAATTTTTACTTTTTTTACGCTTTTTTTTCTCATTATTAATTTTTTTTTACTGCAACACTGCATTTAATTATTCGTTAATTAAAGAAATCGTATACTTCGACGAAGGAAAAAAAAAACTAAAAATAATTATATTCAAGGAAGGTTTCCTCCTGGGCACAAAATCAAAAGTTCTGGAATTAATAAGATTTTTTTTAATGTACAACTTGTATTTTTTTATTTCATTTTATTTTTTTTTAGTATCAAGTGAAAACTTTTTTTTTGCATTTTTTTTTGTTTACTGTAAAACTTAGTAGAACTTCGTAATGAAAAAAAAAAGAAACTAACAAACAGACGGGGACACAAACAAACAAAAACTCAACAAAGCCAACAACGCAAACTTAATATGAAAACTTAACAATCAGATGGAAAAGCATGACCCAACAAGACGGTTGCAGCAACAAAGCAAAACTTAACAAACAGGAGTAACAACAAAACAAAGGTAACAACAAAGAAATAGAATTAATTAGTAAACTTGAACGAGGGGGTTGAAGTGTGTAGCGTGTATAAAACCAACTAACTCTAAACGAGAGGGTATAAAACAGAATTACGTTTTTTTTTCTTTTTTTTTGAAAACCAACAAAACAAACTTAACAAAAGCAAACAAACTAAACTAACCTAAGTTAGGGTAACAAAAACCAACTCGAACTGCATTATTGCATACACTGTGTTAATCGAAGAGGTAACTAAGTATTGCAAAAGAATATTTGCGCGTTTGATTAAAAAGAAAATGCCACCATATTTATAACAATTAATAATAAGTTTTCAAACAAAACGTATGAAATATAACAACACAGAAAATGAAAATTAAAAACACGTGGGGGGTTTGATGCAATAACAATCAGGTACTATAAAAAAGCCCCCAAAAGAAGACGACAACAAAATGATAAAAGACAACAAGATACTTTAGGATAACTTAAGTAAGTAATTGATTGTATTGAAACGGCCCGGAGGGGGCGGGGGGCTGGAAGAAAAAAACTTAACAAAGATAACGTAACAGTAAACTTTAACTTTAATATATTCGTGTTTAGTAGAAAACAGAAAAATCAACAAACATTTGGAAACAACTATTAAATCAACAAGCAGATGTAAAAAAAAAAGAAAACGAAAGAACAAGCAACCACCACAGGTGTAATTTTGTGCTTGTTGTAAAAAAGGGAGAGCTGGTTTTTAAGTGAAGTATAAGATCAATTATTTGAGTTTTGCAAAGCGAAATCGGAAATAAAAGCAAGGAACATAAAGGCAAGATAGAAAATGCGTTGCAAGAAAAAGAGTTGGGGGGTCGCCGTATTTTTATTTTATTTTATTTTATTTATTGATTTCAATACTGAGTGAGTGAGTTTAGTTTGAATTTCCTTGAGGATTTGATCTCACATGGATGGTTTTTCTCGAGAAATTATTATTTTTTTATTATTATTAAATAGAAAATAATCAACAATAAAAACTGTACAACGTACATCTAGCAGAATAAAAAATGTTAATTGTATTTTGAAAAACGGGTTTTATTATTTTAATCGTTCAATCATCAATAGTGTTTATTTGTATCTTTATTTTTTTATTTATTTATCTAATTTATTAAGAAAGTAGCCAGGCGCACATTTACAGTAGTTATTATTGTCGATCGAGCTTTTTTTTTTAATTATTTTTAATAGTTTTGCACGCTTTTTATTATGTTTAATTTTTACTATTTTTAATTTTTTTTTTAATTATTTTTTTAAGGTTTTGTTTGTATATTTTTTTGTATCTCAAGACAACCATCAAAGTAACATCGAATACGAACGCTTGCAGTTCATTCTTTTATTCCATTTGTATTTTGTATTTATTTATTTTTTTTGAGATTATTTTTAAAGGTTTTGTATTTTTTCTTTTTTTGAATTTAAAGACAACCAACAAAGTAAAATCTAAAACAGTAGTTTATAAACGCTTCGTTGTGCGCAGTTTTCGAAATTTGTTTGAAATGAAGAAGTCCTCTGTGTTATTATTTAAAAAAGTTTGAATTGTTATTCTTTGTTTGTTTTAATTGTTGTGGTAACATCACGCAAGCCAAACAATAATAATCACGCTCTCACTATTATTATTATTATTATTATTATTATTGTTCTTTACTAAAAAGCATAAATTTTCTTCCTTAACGGAGCCTCTTGTAGCAGCATTTTGTTTTATTTTCGGAAACAAAACGTTCAGTTTTAAGTCCCCGATAAAATAACAGAAATAAAAAAGACTTATAACAATCACATGTTCACCACTACTATCAACAAAACAAAAACAAAACAAAAAACCGAAAATCATAACAAGTAGACTCAACGAATATATTTTTTTTAATCAAAACAAATCCATCCCAAACGTAGCTGCTTCGAAAATATTCTATCGCAAGAGGAACTACTAGCAACATGGTCAATTGTAAACTATTTCAAGGTCAGCCACTTAAAAACAGGTTTGCTTCCATTCCAAAGAAAAAAAGTTTTACAGTAAAACAATTTTTTTTTGCAGTATAATATTAATTGACTAGGGGAAAAAATGTAGGATGAATGAATTTGGTGATTTGATGACAAACAAACAAACAAACAAACAAGTGGATGAAACAAAATAAAATTATTGCTCGAGATACCCCCCTCCCCCCTTGTTATAAAAAAAAAAAACTTTCTCCGTCCTCTTCTCCTTTTTTTTTTTTTTTTGGTCAATTCACAGCCGACTTTTCTGCTATAGTTTTCCGAATCGAAGGGTACAAGAAAAAATCCCTGCGGCAAAGTAAAATGTGGACACAGAGAGAGAGAGAGAGAGAGAGAGAGAGAGAGAGAGAGAGAGAGAAAATCAACATGTTCAAAGTAACCCCCGTGACCATCAGAATTAAACGCATTAAAAATTAATTTTGTACACTTGTTCGCCTACACAATTAAAAAAAAAAGTACATTCTATTATAAAATATAAGAACAGGTAACTGAGATGAGAATTCAAAAAAAAAACAAAACAAAACAAAACAAATAAAATAAAATCACATGGTGCCATGTGGGTACCAGCCGTGTCCCCCCTTAAATTAAAAAAAAATAATAATACTTATTTATAACTAAAAAGACTATTATTATTCAAAACTTGATAAGTAAATAAGTAAGTAAATACCTAGAGCTCCTGAAGGTTGTTGTTGTTGTTATGATCACAAGTTTCAATTAGGTGGTAAATAATAATCAACCCTAATATAGTTATTTAATTAGTCAATGATGGCACCCTATTAGTTACTTGGCTGGTACCAACATGGCATTCTTAAAGTTAACAACTAAATTGAATCCAAGACGAGCGACGAGGTGTGACTTCATAATTAATTAATTAAAATCCCTGGTGTGTGCGCCAAACGAAAATAAACAAAAGAAAATTCACCCGTCCTTCGACGTTTATTTATTTATTTTTCTTTTACTTGGTCTTACCACTTGACATCTTCTTGCGGGTGGGGGGGAAAACGAAAATCAATTGCTTCCTGTCTTGCTTCCATTATCAACTTCCGAAAACTTTTCCAAGGGGGTACTTTAACCCCCCCTGTATGGGACGACGCTGTTTCTCTTCATGATTTATTGTTGTAGTAGTAGTATTCGGCGTCGTTCTGCAATAATAATAATAACAATGTTGTTAAACAGTGTTTAGGTGGTGAGGTGACGAAGCACATGCAAAGTTAAATTTCAGAAACCAACTATAATATACCGGGTGTTTGTAAATTGCTAGTACAAAAAAAGATTAGTGAAGTCATTGGCAAAAAAAAAATTCTTATAAAAGTCCTTTAGGTTTCGAGATAAAAATTAAACTAAAAATTTGTCCGCCAAAATTGTGCGTGCGCCACTGAGTTAAGGTAACAAGCTGTCACGACAGTCACAACTCGCTTCATCATTATTACCTAAATGAAATAATAATAATAATAATAATAATGGAATAATGAGTTAACGGACATGGTGTTATTTTATGGGGGGAAAATGGGTTTCTTGGATTTCTTAGGACTTGCCACAGTTTTTTTTTGTACTAGCAATTTCCAAACACCCTGTATACAATTTAAAATTCAAGATTGCAGGTGAATTGAATTTTATAAAAATCAAAAAAAAATCAGAACAATCTTTTGTGATGTGATGGTTTGCCAAAAGTCAAAATTTGACTAGCGCTGTCTTTTTTCCGGATAGATTCATACAAATCGCCCCCTCCCCTCCTAACATGCAAGATTGTTCTAGAAAAGACGTGAATGTTTATTATTAAAATAGAATTATTAAAGAATTCTATTCTCTTGTCTCTCTCTTCTTCCTCTAAAAGAGAATTATGAAAGAATTCTATTATAGAATATCACGCATTAAAAAAGATTCAATTAAATCTCATTAAGGCTGAAACACATTTGATGTTCGCGTTCGTAGCTGGTCGCGTCGTTCAAGATACGCATACAACGTATGGAAGATTGCGACCGGCTAAACTCAAGTGTGTTTCAGCCTTTAATCAGACAATTTAAAATTTAAGATTGCATGTGAATTGAATTTTACAAAAATCAAAAAAAGAAATCAGAACAATCTTTTGTGATGGTTTGCCAAAAGTCGAAATTTGACTAGCGCTGTTTTTTTTTCCGGATAGATTCATACAAATCACCCCCCTCCCCCCTAACATGCAAGATTGTTCTAGAAAAGACGTGAATGTTTTTTTATTAAAATAGAATCATTAAAGAATTCTCTTCTCTTCTCTCTCTTTTTCCTCTAAAATAGAATTACTAAAGAATTCTATTATAGAATATCACGAAGTAGAAAAGATTCAATTCAATGTCATTAAGGGTGAAACACATTTGATGTTCGCGTTCGTAGCTGGTCGCGCTGTTCAAGATATGTACGCATACAAGGTATGAAAGATTGCGACCGGCGAAACTCAAGTGTATTTCAGTCTTTAATCAGACAATTTAAAATTTAAGATTGCATGTGAATTGAATTTTATAAAAATCAAAAAAATCAGAACAATCTTTTGTGATGGTTTGCCAAAAGTCGAAATTTGATTAGCGCTGTTTTTTTTCCGGATAGATTCATACAAATCGCCCCCCTCCCCCCTAACATGCAAGATTGTTCTAGAAAAGACGTGAATGTTTATTATT
The DNA here is from genome assembly GCA_036172665.1 of Prosopocoilus inquinatus. Taxonomy (NCBI): domain Eukaryota; kingdom Metazoa; phylum Arthropoda; class Insecta; order Coleoptera; family Lucanidae; genus Prosopocoilus; species Prosopocoilus inquinatus. The sequence continues at coordinate 4,498,191 of CM069871.1, read as the reverse complement.
AAAATAGAATTATTGAAGAATTCTCTTCTCTTGTCTCTCTCTTCTTCCTCTAAAAGAGAATTATGAAAGAATTCTATTATAGAATATCACGCATTAAAAAAGATTCAATTAAATCTCATTAAGGCTGAAACACATTTGACGTTCGCGTTCGTAGCTGGTCGCGCTGTTCAAGATATGTACGCGTACAAGGTATGAAAGATTGCGACCGGTGAAACTCAAGTGTGTTTCAGCCTTTAATCAGACAATTTAAAATTTAAGATTGCATGTGAAATGAATTTTATAAAAATAAAAAAAGAAATCAGAACAATCTTTTGTGATGGTTTGCCAAAAGTCAAAATTTGACTAGCGCTGTTTTTTTTTCGGATAGATTCATACAAATCGCCCCCCTCCCCCCTAACATGCAAGATTGTTCTAGAAAAGACGTGAATGTTTATTATTAAAATAGAATTATTAAAGAATTCTATTCTCTTGTCTCTCTCTTCTTCCTCTAAAAGAGAATTATGAAAGAATTCTATTATAGAATATCACGCATTAAAAAAGATTCAATTAAATCTCATTAAGGCTGAAACACATTTGATGTTCGCGTTCGTAGCTGGTCGCGTCGTTCAAGATACGCATACAACGTATGGAAGATTGCGACCGGCTAAGCTCAAGTGTGTTTCAGCCTTTAATCAGACAATTTAAAATTTAAGATTGCATGTGAAATGAATTTTATAAAAATCAAAAAAAAAATCAGAACAATCTTTTGTGATGGTTTGCCAAAAGTCAAAATTTGACTAGCGCTGTCTTTTTTCCGGATAGATTCATACAAATCACCCCCCTCCCCCCTAACATGCAAGATTGTTCTAGAAAAGACGTGAATGTTTATTATTAAAATAGAATTATTAAAGAATTCTATTCTCTTCTCTCTCTTCTTCCTCTAAAATAGAATTATTAAAGAATTCTATTATAGAATATCACGAAGTAGAAAAGATTCAATTAAATCTCATTAAGGCTGAAACACATTTGATGTTCGCGTTCGTAGCTGGTCGCGTCGTTCAAGATACGCATACAACGTATGGAAGATTGCGACCGGCTAAACTCAAGTGTGTTTCAGCCTTTAATCAGACAATTTAAAATTTAAGATTGCATGTGAAATGAATTTTATAAAAATCAAAAAAAAAATCAGAACAATCTTTTGTGATGGTTTGCCAAAAGTCAAAATTTGACTAGCGCTGTCTTTTTTCCGGATAGATTCATACAAATCACCCCCCTCCCCCCTAACATGCAAGATTGTTCTAGAAAAGACGTGAATGTTTTTTATTAAAGTAGAATCATTAAAGAATTCTGTTATAGAATATCACGAAGTAGAAAAGATTCAATTAAATCTAATTAAGGCTGAAACACATTTGACGTTCGCGTTCGTAGCTGGTCGCGTCATTCAAGATACGCATACAAGGTATGGAAGATTGCGACCAGCGAAACTCAAGTGTGTTTCAGCCTTTAATCAGACAATTTAAAATTCAAGATTTCATATGAATTGAATTTTATAAAAATAGAAAATATCAAAACAATCTCTTGTGACGGTTTGCCGAAAGTCGAAAGTCAAAAATTGACTGGCGTTGGTCTCTTTAATTTCTTGATAGATTCATACAATTCGCTTTTTCCCTCACATACAAGATTGTTCTAGATAAGACGCGAATGTTTATTATTAAAATAGAATTATTAAAGAATTCTATTATAGAATATCACGCATTAGAAAAAACTCAATAAAATTTCATTAAGGCTGAAACACATTTGATGTTCGCGTTAGTAGCTGATCGCGTGTACAGGACTGCGAATGCAAGGTATGAAGGATTGTCCGACCGGTGAACCTCAAGTGTGTTTCAGCCTTTAATTAGCATTTGGGCGGTGCTCGAAGCATGACGGTGTTGAAAATAACGAAGTGTTTCTTCAGCAGTCAATTTGTTACGGACGTGTGACAAATTTATGCGACGGACTATAATCAAATCATGTTCGCAACTGCGTCACAACACGTCCGACACTTTCAAGGATAAAACAGCGTTGTTTTTTTTTCCTTCTTTAAAAAAAAAAAAAACCGGAGGAGGAAAAAAAAGTCGCCATTCCAAAGCGTTACGTAAGGACCAGACGAACTAGTTTATTATAATGAGCGATGCTAAACGTCGATAGCTAAACATAATAACAGATATTTCAGTGTCAGTATTATAGGAAGTAGCGTGTTATTTTTTTTTTTAACTGCGCATTTATCTTGCACCTGTCGACGGTAAGAACGCAAACAGCCCGCGGATGGATATTAAATTATAAATTACCGAGGGGCCCAAATTAATATTAATGAAGCGAATTTTTCTCTAAATGGCCGCGCGCGCTCGCGCGCGCACGCCTCTGTTGGTTGGTTTTCGGAATAAATTATGGCGCAGTTTCACTTTCGTTTTTGCCCGGCCCGATTTACATACCGTGACCTTCAGCAGTGCTTTTGTTTAATGTGGACCAATCGAATTTACTATTCCGCGCGAACGAATGTAAATTGTATAGGACGCACAAGGTTTCCGGAAACCAGACGTCACCTATTTGGTCATTCCAGTAAAAAATTGTGTTGTTTGCGTCGTAACTTGTTTGCACACGCCGATCTTAAACTGCGTTTTAAATATTTTTACATGGCTACCAGTCTTATGCAAACCATCGAATAAATTGAAACAGTAAATCAAAAAGGCAAATACCTGGTTACCAACAGGTTAAAAACAGCGGTCCCCAAACCTTTTACTACATGCAGAAAGACAAAGGAATCTTTGCTGAAACCCTCTATTATCATAATGTACAACGATGCTCACCATAAACGATACCATTTGACAGGTTCGTAGCCCTTACGCTAATTGTTCTTAAGGGTGTGGTTCGCATGCAGGAGCATCATTTAAGTTGAGCGTCGTAGTACATATAATACATAATATTAAAAGAAATCTGCAATTTTGTTTAATAAACATCACAACAACTCTGCTGGTGTTTCCAAGGAATCCCATTTTGGGAAACACTGGCTTAAAAAAGCTCACTCCTAATACAACCATCCTATATTCATGTCATACTCTGAAATACAGTTGGGGCGCGTTCATAAATTGCACTTAAAGTCACCCTCTTGCATAAATCAGTTTACAACAAGTGTAAAAATTCAAATGTAGTCCCATTTAACGACAACAAGAAGAGCCGAAAAGTTCTTCGTTCAAATCTCCACAAGAAAGATTATTTGGGAAGATAGTATGCAAAAAAATAATATAAAAGAGAAGGCCAAGGAGAAGAAGCTAATATGAAAACCAAGATGAACGTAAAAGGAAAAGTAAAGGACGTAATTATAATCGAAAGGAGAAAACTGAGAAAACCAAAAAAAATTTGTACTTAGGTAGCATGATGTAGAATGACGTCTCGTACGCCTTTAACACATTTCTTCCGGACTTTCTGAAAACATCTCCAAACGTACAAGAAAGAAAAACGAACTTGTTGCCCAAACCTAATTCCGAACTACTAACCGCCGCAAGCAAGATGAAATTAAACACGAAGTTATTAATTAATATAAATTGAAAACAACAACATGTAAAATGGAAATACACAGGAAAAGCAGAAAGGGTGGGAATAGTACAAGATAAAACTAAACGTAGGAAGGAATGGAATTCGGGCATCTAAGAAATTTGATCCCGAAGAGCGAGAAGAAATGAAGAAATGAAGAATAATTAGAGACTCCATAAGTATTAATGACTTAATTGGTAGGTAATGAAGCCCAGGAAGCTTTAAATCTTTTTGATCCCGAAGAGCAAGAAGAAATGAAGACTAAGAATAATTAGAGACCCCATAAGTATTAATGACTTTATTGGTAGGTAATGAAGCTCAGGAGGCTTTAAATCTTCGAGAAAATGATTTTCCAACTCTTCAGGCGTCCCTGCTAAGAGTAAACAGAAATGAAAATAAATTGCGAAAAGAAATAAATTGCGAAAAGAAAGAAAGGTTTTAATGCAGAACCAGTCGGCGAAATAATCTCTAACTGAGATGCAAAATTAGGGCTTATGGAAGAGCAACATAGAAAGTGGGGTAAAAAAGAAAAGAAAATGGATAACATGATCTAAGAAAGGGATCTCAAGCAGCAGAGAGCATTTCAAAGAACCAGAAGACAAGTACCCATCCAAAAATCTTCAAAGAAATTTGAAAGAATAAAATTATTAAACGTTTGTGCACTCTACTGATACTGAACCAAGTCAAAATTGATTACGTAAGTATGGTTGCTTTGAAGAAACTCTCTTTTACATTTTCTAATTCAAAATAGAATGCGAAATTGATTGTGTTTTGAAGACAAAACCTGGTCACTACTGGCCAAGGTTTTTGCTCACAATGTGAAGACACAATATTTGGGACACCTGATGTATATTGGCTTTTAAAGATAAAATTCAGGGTCTCCTCGAGATCCAGAGGTCACCTTAATAAACTATTAATTGTGTTTGCCGTTTTTATTTGACGTCTGTTATAGTTTTTTGAAAAGCTTCGGCAACAAAGATTATTATGGTCAAGGGTAGTCATGGATTTTGGAATTATTTAGGTTTGTGGATCGCATCAATCATTTTTCGATTATCAAAATAAGTCGAGCAGTTCTGAGAAAATAAGTATACACTTGATGTTATTTCTTTAGTTTCTTTTTTTTTACTTGCTGTTAATAGATAGCTTCTCGAGTTCATTTCATGACCGACCTTGGCCAAAATAATTTTTGCTGTCGCGGTATTTTGCATCTCATGTAATAATAATAAAAAGAAACAAACGAAATCCAGCCTGGTTTCCACAGAAAAAACGCATTTTCTTCATTTCTTCTTTTAATTTAATGGGTCCCTCCCATCGGCAGGGAAATAGTATGAACGATGAACTAGATGAGCGAGATGCAAAATAAGTCAAACATTGCGAGTGAGAAAGACGCAGTTATGCACCCCCAAGGTGTACTCGGAAGTGTAGTTTATGAACGCACCCTTGTTATAATAAGCGAAGAATCAGTTTATAAAAGACTCGAGCAAAGAAGATTTTAACTAAAAACAAAATGTAAATAGCCTCAGAAATGTAAAGCACGTAAAAAAGTAATCAAGCAACATTCCAAGGTGTACTCGGAAGTGTAGTTTATGAACGCACCCTTGTTATAATAAGCGAAGAAACAGTTTATAAGAGTCTTGATAGAGACTCGAGCAAAGTTGATTTTAACTAAAAACAAAATGCAAATAGCCTCAGAAATGTAGGGCACGTAAAAAAAGTAATCAAACATCTGAATATATCGTAAATGAGTTTAATTTACAGACAATCAAGTTCCAAGCAAAGCAGAAGAAAGACGAGAGCAAAAATTTAAAAACAAAGACTTGAAATTAAAAAAAAAAAAAAAAACTGTGGGACATTATGAAGAGCCTTTCAGTTTTCCTGACAAATAGAATTGTTAAAGTCAAATCACTCAAGTGCAATAAATTTTTTATTTAAAAAAAATACGTAGTATTTTGGGCCATTATAAAATTTACGTGATTACTGTGTCTTCTTGACGATTCGATTATAGCAACAATTTAATATAAAGATTAACGAATAGAATGGAACATAAAGAAGGTAAGAAAAATAGTTTGACTTTGCTGCTTTCAAAGAAACATAAATTTATTTATTTTATGACGATGATTCAAACGAATCAAAATCAAAACAGAAGATTCGAAATTACTTTTGGATCGCACTGTACTTCTAAAAAATATCTGTGCTTTATGCCACAGGGTACTTTTTGAAGGGTGCAATGGAATTTACTGTTGAAGCAATCTGACCTAACGGTATTCTGTATAGAATTACAAAAGCGACGTTTACAAAAGGCGAGGAAATGTAACCTTACAAAGCACCAACGCAACGAATTACGTAATTTTTTCTTTTTCTAGTTTGAAATCATCTAGATTAGTTAGTTGTCCATTCAAATAATGATCGATTGCAATAAATAAATTAAAGTGCTTTGAAATTTTGGCGCTAAAAGCAAGCTTTGTCATTGGTAACTGGCCGGAATTGACCAATGATAAAGCTCGCTTGACCAATGACAGTGCTCGTTTTTAGCGCGCCAAAATTTTAAAGTACTCCTCCGAATTAAAAAATAGAGTACAGTCAGAAACTATTTTTGAATGTAACCTTTAACATGGCCAGATACAAAATAAGATTAATTGATTTTTTTTAAGCAAAGAGATATTGGAGGGCAGATGAAGGCAGAGGAAGAGATACAAATATTGAGTCCTTGAGAATCTGTTAGATGATGTAGTCTGGGATGAGACGTTAGAAACATGTCCGTTTAAATGCCAGTCATCACAAAATTGCCAAAAACAACAGACAGATTGGGTAGGAACTAAAATTTTACGCATCAATCGATTATAAATAACATTAAACTCTTTTCACGCACTTTTTAAATTAAAAGAGGGAAGTGAAGTACTCAAATCAGAATTGTGCAACAATACCAAAGTAAGCGGAGTAAAAAAGGCAAAGGGAAATCACATCGGCATTCGCATGAAACTCTTTTAAGCGTTTTTATTAATAAATGAATGGAATGCACGGACATTTGTGGACATTTCTTCAAAAAACGATACCATTTGACAGTTTCGTAGCCCTTACGCTAACTGTTCTTAAGGGTGTGGTTCGCATGCAGGAGCATCATTTAAGTTGACCGTCGTAGTACATATAATACATAATATTAAATGAAATTTTGAAAAACGTGGTATTTAATCGGGTTTTTAGGACAAACAAATTGATTTTAAATCATTCAGCTGACCAGTTTCGGTTTTATTTTAAACCTTCCTCAGAGCCTCTGATTAACAAAACGATAACTACAAACCATTGAACGATTTGGGGTGAAATTTACCGATACAAGCCGGGTCTTATTAAAACATTTTAAAACAACAGTTCATCAATATGGGATGTTTTTTAAACGATTCACAATAAATGATTAAAGGTAAAACAGAATTAAAAGTAACGTTAGAAAACGTACGCCAAATGACAACTAAGCTTATATAAGCCCATATCGATGAATTTTTGTTTTAAAATGTTTTAATAAGACCCGGCTTGTATCGATAAATTTCACCCCAAGTCGTTCAATGGTTTGTAGTTATCGTTTTGTTAATCAGAGGCTCTGAGGAAGGTTTAAAATAAAACCGAAACTGGTCAGCTGAATGATTTAAAATCAATTTGTTTGTCCTAAAAACACGATTAAATACCACGTTTTTCAAAATTTAACAAACAGGACGCCAATTTCATTTTTTATTAAATGAAATCTGAAATTTCAGACATTTGTGGACATTTCTTCAAAAAACGGGCAACAGATGTCGCCTGTAACGTTGGCAAAATTGGTAGAGAAAACGTTTGTTGAATGTATGTGTAGATACTTCTCAAATACAGTATTTTTTTTTTATAAATTTGTTTTGTGGTATTTAACTTTCCCATTAAGAATGTTATTTCTCACATGTCATCTCTGTTTATATAAGTCTTGTACATGAAAGTCAGTTCATTACGCCCTAGGGTATAATAAGCGGGCGTAATGATAACGCCTGCTTATATATACTAGCCCATTGGTAGTACTCAAACAAATACTTAATCGTCATGCATAGATCAGAGCTACAAAACAATGTGTACAGTTAACTTATACTATGAGTTTTTTTTTTTTTAATTTGTATATGTACATAGTAACTGTGAATACTTTTATAAAAGAAAAAAAAACATGTCAACGCGTTGTGTATGTGTAGTTGTTGGTTGCCTACAGATTGCAGTTGACAAGTTTCTTTTTATATAAAAGTCCATACAGTTGTACATATGTATAGAAATTAAAAAAAAAGCATGGTAGTAAGCTACTTATTGCTTGCAAGCTTTTCACTAATTAATTTTCGTATCGACAGTGAAAAGTAAAACGTTGTATAAACCCCTTGGCATAACCTGATGTTTATAAACCTCGTGTACAAATCACAAAACCCTCGGTTTTGTAAACTGTTGCCCTCAACTACGGACATCCTCATCGTACCCTCGGTACATATGTAACTACTGTACGTTTCTTTTAGCATTCTTGCTATTAAAAATTATCGTTAATCAATGTTTCGTCGTATGCTTGGCAGCAGAAATGATATTTTTATAATTATTTTATCCTGAAGTAGTCAAACGAATGGTGAAACGTCAACGACTTTACAGAGTGTCAATTTTTTAATTACATCTTAATTTGTAACATTTTTCAAGAGACAAGACAAGTGCTTTCAATATAATTGAATCGGTGAGATGAAGAGCAAAACGAAATTCCAAATTTGTATTTATGTACGTAAAGAAAAATTAAATAAAAAGAAATGCATAAACCGACAAATTTTATATTCCGTTTAGAGGGCGTAGGAAACTTGCATAAAGAAATAATCAAATAGTTTTTTCTTTCTATTTTCTAAATTGGGAAGCTTGTATAAGAAACATAAGGAAATAATTAAAGTTTTTTTTTCAAATTTTTTTTATTTGTTGTTTATTTTATTTTAACATTCAAACATTTGGACGTGCACTGTTCTTAATCTCACCGATTCAATTAATGTATCAGTCAGAGGTGGGTAAATACTTATGAACGAGAGTGTACATCGCGTGTTTGCCCTAAGTTTTCAAAACGTGAAATTCGATTTCAAGTTTTAACTTCAATTTCTACTTATATTTTTGTCACATTTTACAATTAATTATAGTACGCATTGTATATACTTTAGAAGTACTGGATATTCGCCAAAAAAAAAAAAAAAATTAACAACTATCGACAGTCGGTGCAATACATTCTACGCTTGATTAATTTAAAAAATACGTGACTTAAATTAAAACAAAAATAATAAAGAAAAAATTCTGAATAATATTAATAAAAAAATTAACTATTTTGTAGAGTTGTGTTTAACCTTGTATCGTTATACAGGGACGCGCAAAATAACGATGACATTGAAGACGTACCTTTCTATTTAATGGACAAACCCGAAGTATTAAGACAGTTAAGAGAATAGTTTCTACGATTGAACGAATTGGTTATTTAAAGCATTTTATTATATAATAGTTTTGCCCAAGCGACGTTTACTTCAAAACAAGTGTGGCCTACCAATTAGTCTACTTGTCACGTTCATTATTTACAAATTTAGACTTTCATCGCGTAACAAACATGATGTGGACGTGCATACGAAACATGTACTCTCCAAAAAAAAAAAAAAAAATACGTTAACTAAATTGAATTTACGAATTTAAAACGTGAAACTCAAATAAACAAAAAATATTCAAGAAAAATTGAACGAAATTACTGAATGGGGGTTGAACCATCAAAGAAAAACTTGCAAGAAAATATAAAACAAAAATTAAATGCAATGGGGATTGAACTATCAAAAAAAAAAAAAAAAAACTGTTGACTGAATATGTGAGCGCTTTCGTTTTGTTAGCTTAAAAAAATCGAAAGGTCACGAAGACCATCCTGTATACAAAATTTGGTTCAATCTTTCGCAAAATTTAAATTGTAACAAGTTTAAGTTGAAGATATCAGAAATGAATCTGAGAGTTCCATATTTTCTGCTCAAACAAAAAAAGAAATCCCTGCAAATAATATTTATTTCAAATTGAACCACGTCTTGTACTGTACGTTAAAAAAATTGCTAGCCTAAAATGGCCTTGAGACTAAACAAAACAAAAAAATTCTTGGCAATGATTATGAAGTAAACAAGAACAAAAATCTTGGCATTTGATCGTGCGATAAACAAAAACAAAATTCTTGGCCTTGATTATAGAATAAACCAAAAGAAAAAATGATGCAGTATGAAAGTTGTACTGCATACAAAAAAATATTAAATTCTACAGAAAATAAAAAATTATAAATGAATGGTTGGTATACTTACAGTATATTGTAGGAAGTTCTTCGCCATCGTGTGGTTGGTTAGTTCTTGTACGGGCGGGCGTCGATAAAAAAAAATTTTCAAACAAAAATTCAACAAATTCAGAGCAACCCCCCGGCAAGGGGCTGCCCCTGAACGGTCAACAGTGTTTCAGCAAGAAGCTTGCGTCTTGGAATGGTTCAAGGAAAATCGGTTTACCTTATATAATGGGAATCCCCTTCTAAACTTCTCCCACTTCACCGCCAATCTAAGCGGGACGGAGATTATCCGTGCGTGCGTATACCAGCATGGGTTAGGTTAGGGGGTTGGAACAACAAAACAATTGCATACGCACACTCTCCCTTTCGTTAATATTAGTATTACCTAACCCCCCCCCTCGTAAGATTTTACCTCCTAACAAGGACAGGTTGTATAATGGCATTTTCACGCGCAGCAGTGGGTCTTTTGACTAATCTAAATAATTCTCCTTTAGAGCAGATTTGTTTTTGTTCTCTTCTGGCACAATGAAAAATTATTGCGTTGCCTTCGAATCCGAATCCGTTCGGTTTGCGCAGGGGCGGCGCGGCGTAAAAAAAAGAGGAGCCTTTCCGGGGGTCGTATCGCAAAGGAAGAACGAAACATGAAACTACCCTTACCGCTAACTGTGACTTATCGTCTCGTCGGTCAAGTGCAATAATTCTCTCTTCTTGTTGCAGCTCCTTCTGATGTCCATTGAGATAGCGGGAGTGATTAAGAAGCATGACTTGCGCTTTAAAACTGTGTGCAACGTATCCGGCAAACACAAACAAAAAAAAAATTACGTCGCAATTATTTTTTTTTTGAAAAATCTCCACGATGTAAGTTTCAGAATTATGCAAATCAGTGCTGCTTGGTCACACGTAAGCAAGCAGAGGGGTGCTTTCCCTAATCTCGCTCAACACCTGAGCCTTACGAAATTCCCCTGCGCTCCGGGCATTCCCACGGTATGTAACACCTTTCACGTCAACCCCAGTGTTGCGGAATATTGCATGGGCAGTGATTTTCCCACACTTCCGTTCCGAGAGCAACAACCCTTACGATTCGCCTACCTGATTCTTCAGCGGTGGTAACACGAGATTGTTGCGTTCTGCTTGCTTTTTTTTTTAAGTAACTGAGAAGGCTCTCGCCTTCACTTTTTCATAATAATTCATTTCAGAATTTCCATCCATAACATCATCAGTCAATAATACGATAGGTTTGTTCCAGTTTCCAGCACCAGTTTCTGATTAGTTTGGAACCATCAAAAGCATCATTCATCAAAGTTTTCCAGATGATGGCATTGTTATCATTGAGCGGGCAACTTTCTCGATGGTTCCGAATTAGTCAGAAACTGTCGACGAAACCCATGGTAAACGATTTATTAGTTGACGCCATAAGAGCACTCGGCCTCGTGCCAATATGTCCATGAAAGCGCGAGATCAGTTGCGAGAGCGAAAGCTGAAAGAGGGGTTCAAATATCAATGCGTGTGAGAGAGAGAGCGGTGTTAAATCCTTCAGCATGAGATAACATTAAAATATCTCTCGCATTTGCGTGCACGTTCCGGACGCCCGCGCTGCTACCTGTTGATTCTTTACTGTGGCAAAACTTAATGATACAAAAAAAAAGTATAACACACAGAGAGTGAGAGCCTGCTAAAGAATATATGCAATTACACCAGATCACACCAGAACTTTTTACGGTTTTAAAAAATTTTGAATGTATTTGCTACATCTAGCACATTTGATGCTCAATTGTTTCCTTTTGGCTACGGCAGGTAATAAAAAAACAAATGTAGAAAAACTTTTCTTCTCTAACATTTGTTCGTATCTTTAACAATGGGAGAAATATCTGCTGCGACAGCTAAAATCAAACACACTGTATACAATACGCTATGTGAAACAATTGGAATGAAATACCTTTAATTTTTGGTCAAGAGATGGCGCTCCAAATAATCAAGTCCGCATCGCTCCTTATCTTTGAGAATTTCCATTAATTTTAGCGAGAGTCTTAAAGTCTCTGCAGAACGGTGGGAATGTTAGCAAGAAGATGAAATGCTGTTACGAGGAAATCGAATTGAAATAGTTTTCCTGTTTAGTCAAGAGATGGCGCTTTTAATAATACACTTTTTAGAACAACTTTTCCTCATTTTGTCGTATTTTAAACAGTAGGAGAGATATCTGCTGTGACAGCTAAAATCAAATAGGACTGTAGGTGTACATAACCTTATACGAAATTGGAATTAAATAGCTTCAATTTTTGGTCAAGAGATGGCGCTCTAAATAATCGCGTCGCTTCCTTTCTTGTAGAATTTCAATTTAATTTTGAGCGAGAGTCTTAAAGTCTTTGCAGAACGGTGTGAGTGTTAGCAAGAATATGAAATGCTGTTACGAGGAAATCGAATTGAAATTATTTTCCTGTTTGGTCAAGAGATGGCGCTTTTAATAATACCGGTTACAACTCTTAGAACACCTTTCTTCATTTTGTCGTATTTTAAACAGTAGGACAGATATCTGCTTTGACAGCTAAAATCAAGTAGGACTGTAGGTGTACATAATCTTATATGAAATTGGAATAAAAGAGCTTCAATTTTTGGTCAAGAGATGGCGCTCTAAATAATCGCGTCGCTTCTTGATTTCCAATCGAATTTCAATTTAATTTTGAATGAGTGGAATGTCTTCGTGAAGTGGTGGGAATGAAAAGAAGATGAAATGTTGTTACTACGAGGAAGTTGAATTACAATTATTATCCTATTTGGTCAAGAGATGGCGCTTTCAATAATTCCGTTTATACTTTGATTTTTATTTTGCAATTTCATTTTTTATATAAAAAAAATGCCGTAACACGTTAGAAAAATAAAAACTGTATCCTGCTATATGAAACTGAAATAAAATATATTTAATTTTTGGTCAAGAGATGGCGCTCTAAATAATCGCATTTCGTTTGTTTTCTTTTGGAATTTCAGTTTAATTTTGAGTGAGAGTAAAATTTTTTTTGCGAAATGGTGACAATGTTAACAGGAAAATGAAATGCTGTTACGAGGAAATTGAGTTAAAATAGCTTGCCTCTTTGGTCTAGAGATGGCGCCCTTAATAATTAATAATAATACACCTTGATTTTTATTTTGTAATTAAATATTGATGAGAAAACCTCGTAACATGGTATAAAAATAAAAACTATATTCCGCTGTTTGAAACTGGAATAAAATAGATTCAATTTTTGGTCAACAGGTGGCGCTGTAAATAATCACATCGCTTCTTTTCTTTTAGAATTTCAATTTAATTTTGAGCGAGAGTAAAAAAAAGTTTTTGCGAAATTGCGGGAATGTTAGCAGGAAGATGAACTTGGAGGACGTCATCTAATAAATTTGAATCAATTTGATACTAGAATTAAGAATCAAGGTCAAGACGAAACGTTCACAGTTTCCACTCTCTCATGTTGTCTCAAAACTTACGAAGTGTAACAGAAAATGTAAAAGAAAAAAAGAAAACAAAAAATTATGATCGCAAAACAAAAATTCCTGTTGTCAAAAATTGGCAGCGAAAAATTCGAATCGAATCAGAAAGTTTCGCTTGATTCGTTGAGAAGAAACAAACGACTGTCGATTGTTAAAAGCGAAAGTCAAATTTTACCTCGCTCGTTTAGAAAACGAAAGACGTTCGACGATTGTTAAAAGTAAACATCACACTTTGCTTGGTGAAAGCGTAAACAGATGGCGGTCTGTGCGTTCGGAAATCGCAGAGGAAAAGTGGTCACGATTTCAGAAACAAAAGAAATACTAAAAATAGAAAAATGGAGTGAACGTAAAAACAATAGAAGATCGACGGTTTTCCGGTGACGATCCGTTCGAAAATCAAAAAAGAATCAGGAAAGAAAAAAGTAAAAATTCCCCAATATAAATAAAAATGATCGAAAAACAAAGAAGATGAAAAATGAAGCAAAATTTTTTGGGAATCTTTAAAAATCGACGATTTTGGAAAATAATCTCGAATTTCGCTCGATTCGTGAAGAGAGAGAGAGAAGAAAACAAAAGACATATCACCTGCCGATCGCGAAAATCGTTTCGGTAGTTCAGAAACAAAAGAAAACTTTCGAGGTGTATGAGAATATTTGGATCGCAAAACAGAAATGTGTTTTCAAAAAGAAAAAAAAACATCAACGGCAAAAATTTCAATCAAATCAGGATGTTTTGCTCCTCGATTCGTTTAGAAAATAAAAGACTGTCGATTGTTAAACGTAAAAGTCAAGCTTTACTTTGTGAATGCATAAATAGATGGCGGTATTGTCGGTCCGCTCGGAAATCGTCGATACGAATTCAGAAATAAAAGCAAGAATATTTTGAATTCAAAACAAAAAAAAAAAAATGAAGAAAACCTTGAATTGCACATGCACAGTTTAAAGCGAGTTTAAAATCAGTTCGTGCAGTTATAAACAGATGGCACTCGTGCAAAAAACTGATTTAAAAATTCAGAAATGAGACAGAGGAGTGAGGAAATCGCGAAACAACAATCGCAGAATTCGTGTAAAATTAAATTTTGAGGTTAAGAAAACAGGCAGCAGACAAAACGCAGTTTCAAACTTTACTTCGTGAAAGCGTAAATAGATGGCGGTACTGCCGGTCTGCTCGGAAATCGTCGATACGATTCAGAAATGAAGGCAAGAATATTTTGAATTCAAAACAAAAAGAAAAATTCAAGGAAACCTTGAATTGCACAGGCACAGTTTAACGCGAGTTCAAAACCAGTTCGTGCAGTTATAAATAGATGGCACTCGTGCAAAAAAATTAATTTAAAAATTCAGTAATGAGAGAGAGAAGCGAGGAAATCGCGAAATAAAAATTACAGAATTCGTGTAAAATTAAATTTTGAGGTTAAGAAAACAAGCAACGAACAAAACGCAGTTGTTAAAAAAGGAACAAACTTTACTTCGTGAAAGTGTAAATAGATGGCGATACGTTTCAGAAATAAAAGCAAGAATATTTTGAATTCAAAAGAAAAAAAATTCAAGAAAACCTTGAATTAAGAATTTTTTGAATTCAAAACAAAATAAAAATGAAGAAAACCTTGAATTGCACAGCGAGTTCAAAATTAGTTCGTGCAGTTACGAACAGATGACACTCGTGACGTACGTACATACGTGAAACAAACTAATTCAAAAATTCAGAAACGAAGAAAAACCTTGCACCGAAAGAGAAACGAGATCGCGAAACAAGAATGGAACAAAATTCGTGTAAAATGAAATTTTCAAGTTAACAAAACAAAAGACTATCGACTGTTAAAAATAATTAATTTTTTTAAAGAAAAAGAATTTTTGGAATTCAAAACAAATAAACATTCAAGAAAACCTTGAACTGCACAGGCGCAGTTTACAGCGAGTTCAAAATCAGTTCGTGCAGTTATAAACTGATGGCACTCGTGCAAAAAAAAAAAAAACTGATTTAAAATTTAGAAATGAGAGGAGCGAGGAAATCGCGAAACAAAAATTGCAGAATTCGTGTAAAATTAAATGTTGAGGTTAAGAAAACAGGCAACAAACAAAAATGGCGGTATTGTCGCTTTGTTCGGAAATCGTCGATACGAATTCAGAAATAAAGACTAGAATTTTTTGAATTCAAAACAAAAAAAATTCAAGAAAACCTTGAATTGCACAGGCGCAGTTTAAAGCGAGTTCAAAATCAGTTCGTGCAGTTACGAACAGATGGCACTCGT
This sequence comes from Prosopocoilus inquinatus, assembly GCA_036172665.1. Taxonomy (NCBI): domain Eukaryota; kingdom Metazoa; phylum Arthropoda; class Insecta; order Coleoptera; family Lucanidae; genus Prosopocoilus; species Prosopocoilus inquinatus. Next base: position 4,482,604 of record CM069871.1, on the reverse strand, counting down.
GACGTACGTACATACGTGAAACAAACTAATTCAAAAATTCAGAAACGAAGAAAAACCTTGCACCAAAACAAGAATTGCGCAAAATTCATGTAAAATGAAATTTTCAAGTTAAGAAAAAAAAAACAAGCAAGAGTCGAGGTTTACTTCGTCAAGGCGGCAGTGTTTGGTCTGTTTGGAAACCGCTGATGGAAAAAAATCGCAAAATTCAGAAACAACTAAATACAATAATGTTTTTAATAAAAAAAATTATAATAAAATTGGGAAGGCTATCTAAATATTATTTCCTATTATTATTCAAGATAACGATGCCCAATTGTCTACTGACAGGTATACACATTTAAGGGTTAATTCGTATGCAAATTGGTTGTTCCAAAAAGATAGTTGCTCAATAATAAAACGGGTCAAATCACATCGGCGTGGAAACGTCCCAAGGGATGATGCGGCCGGAACCAGTTCCTCAGGTGAACAACTTCTGGTTGGTTGGTTGGTTGTATCCCACGAGAAAGCGAGTGGCCCAAGAAGATTCACCCCATTTAAAACCAGGTCGGCAAAAATTGCGTAACGTTTCGACATTGTCCGTGTTACAGAAGCATGCATAAAAGTAACGACGAGAAATGGCCGGATTCTTTTCAATTCACGGATTGGATTTTGTGAGTGGATGAATGCACAAAGAACGTCGAACAAGGGATGTAAGAAAGCCGGCCGTGTTTATTTATTACTGCTTGCATTCCATTCAAACCAAACCGTAAAATATGTGATGTGAATCTTCAAGATTGCATATCTACATATACGTATCTTTTCGGGGTGGTTTTTTGTAACTGATGCAAATTTATCTCTAGACAGAAATGACATGCGAGTTTGTTTTAAGAAATTGGGTCTTGTAGAAATGAAATCATTTAAAATTGGACAACAAAAAATTATGCAAAGTAACAGCTCAGACTAACAATAGGATGCAATTAAAGATAAATATCTTGAGAGACTCTTGAAATTTCTAACCAGCTGGTTTAAGCTCGATTTCTCAGTTCATGGTTACCATAATTTGTAATGGGTTTAAACTAACTCATGCATGGGAAATGACGGCAATCCTGGTAAGCTTGAATCGAGAAACCTTGAGCTTTAATGATTCCAACGAAAAGAAAGAAAGTTCCCTAGATTATAAAAAAAATTATTTTCCTAGAGACCAGAAGGAAAACTGTTTACCAAAAAAGAAAATTGGTCGTCTTTCTCTGGTTCTTGTTTAAAATGTCTATTCATGTTAGTCACGATCGATTGAAGCATTGGAAAATGGTCTTTCTTCCTTGCAAGGATCTGAAGAATCTTGTGGTCATATTAGCTTTAAAATGAAGTCGATGAAAAGATTTCTGTCAGGAACCACATTCGAGATTCCCACTACAATTAAAGAAAAGAACTAGAAATAGAAGTAAAAGGTTGTAGATAAATCTCCAACGAAATTTGGCAAAATACTAAGATAAGAGTGACCTTCAAAGATCTAGATTTAAATGACGATAGAAACAGTGTCGTAGCGATCGGGAGTGTACGGTGTACAATAATTATACCAGGGCACCAAAGTCCCCTAATTTAATTATTACATTAATAATATATAATAATATATTAAGAAACAGTCTTATGAAACGTGTATTTTATACAATTTTTTCTATTTTGATTTCTAGACATAAAAAAAACTTAAAAATCTGCGTTATTTTGTAATTGATGGCTGTTGGTAACATTGATCGACGTTTAAAATAATTTAATATTATTATTTGTTTGTTGTTCGTTGCCCTTTAAATTAATTAATTTAAATTAAATTAACAAATGTCAATGAAAGAGAAACGGGAAGCTCAAAATCCAACGAAATTTAAAAATTAGAGCCATTAAAACAAGATCAAGTTGACCTAATATGACTCGATACAAGGAAAAAGTTAAGACCAAAAGAATTAAAATTATCACAAATTAAAAGAAGACAGTTTCAAAATACCAAAAAATTAAACTTAATTGAAATTCAGGTTAACCGAACTCTACTCGATTGAAACCAAACAAAAAGATGAGACTTAAAAACTATATAAAATTGAAACTCAACAAGTTAAAATTAAAAATGAAAACCCGAAACTAAAAATCCTCCTCAAAATCCAACAAAAAAAACCTTAAAATCATAGCAATTAAAAAACAGTCCAACCTAACGCAAGGTTAATCTAACTCAACCGAACCTAATTGTATTCTATCTTAGTCCAGACAAAGAATTAAAAATTATAACTAAAATTTTAAAAAATGATTGAATCAATTGATCATAATTAAGTTCGATATAAGAAAGACTAACCCGATTCAACTCAGAAAACAAGAAAAAGTAAATAAATTAAAAATAAAAAACATAAAAGTGGAAAAATCTAAACCCAACCCAACAAAAAGAATTTCAAGGCTGTTAAAATACAGTCCAATCTAACTCAAAATTAATCCAATTTAACCCAACCCAATTATTGCAGTTGGTCCAAATAAAAAAATTAAAATTAAAATTAAAACAAAAAATTATTTGATAGAAATAGATCAGAATTAAGTGTACCCAAAAAAAAGCTGCTAATTCGGTTCAACTCAGAAATTAAATGAATCAGCCAATCCTAAAGTCAAAGCAATTAAATATGGTCCAACCTAATACAAGATTAATTCAACTCAACCCAACCCAACTGTGTTCAGTACAGATAAAGAAATGAAAAAAATCAAAACTAAAATATTGCTAAAAGTAAAATTGATCAGAATTAAATCCGACATAAGCAAGACTAACCCGATTCAAATCAGAAAATAAAAAAAAAATAATTAAAAATAAAAAACCAAATTAAAAATTAAATCCAGACGAATAAAGAAAAGCAAGCAAAATAAAGTCCAATTTAAGTCAAGATTAATCCAACTTAACTCAGTTTTATTCGGTCCAGACAAAAAATTAGAAGTTAAAATTAAAACCAAAAATTATTCAAAGGAAAATAGACCAGAATTAAGTCCGGCATAAGGAAAACTAACCCGATTCAATCTAAAAATCGAAAAAAAAAATAATTAAAAACAAATAAATAAAAAATAAGAAACTTGAAAAATCAAATCTCAGTTGTTCTCCAAACTGAGCAAATCTGTCTCTACTCCGGAGAAATTAAAATTTAAAAATTAAAAAGATATTAAAAGGTAGATAATTTTATAGGGTTTAAAATCAAAATTGAAAAATAGAACTACAAGAAATTAAAAACTGAAATTCCAAAGATTAAACCTTCTAAATTAAACTAAAATTAAGTCCAACGTAACAGGTCAATTTTACTCAACTTAACCTAATTCTACCCAACCTACACAAAAAAATTGTTTTTGAATAGTTCCGATTCGAACCGTGAGAATTACAAAATTGAAAAAAATAATCAAAAGTTTAAATCACATGTTGGGCAACCCTGGAAAAATGTGAATAAGAATTAATGTAACTTCATGAGAACTATTAAACCATGGGAAGTTTAAAGAAATAAAAATTATCGAAAGTTTAAAAAAAAAATGTTCAAAGTTTCAAGACGCCAAAAGATGAAACTTAATTGAAATTGAGGTTAAGTTGACTCCCAAGCAAAACATTGCGACTCAAAAATGTTTAAATTCGATGTAAGTTAATTAAAACAAACCAAAATAAAGAAAAATGAAAATAAAACATGTTTTAAGAAAATGTAGAGAGATATTTAAAAACAATCGAAAGTCGGAATCTCATGTTGATCAATTCATGTAGAAAAGGAATCAGAATCAACTAAAATAGTTTATTTCATATGAACTATTAAGTCTTGAGAGGTTTTTAAGAAACAAAATTACCAAAAATTAAAAAAAAAATTCAAGTTCAAGTTTCAAGATACCAAGAGGTGAAACTTAATTGAAATTGAGGTCAACTCGTCTCAACTCAAGCAAAAAGACGCGATTCAAACATGTTAAAACCCGATACAACTTAATTAAAACAAACAGAAACGAAGAAAAATGAAAATGAAACATGTTTTAAGAAAATTTAAAGAGACGTTTAAAAACAATTGAAAGTCAGAATCTCATGTTGACCAATTCAAGTAGAAAACGAATGAAAATCAACTGAAACAGTTTATTTCGGAAAAATACTTAAACCTTGAGAGGTTTAAACGAATTAAAATTATCAAAAATTAAAAAAATTATGTTTCAAATATACAAGCCCCGCCAAAAGATGAAACTTAATTGAAATTGAAGTCAAGTCGTCTCAACCCAACAAAAATCAACTTAAAAAATGTTAGAACTCGACACAATTTAACAAAACCAAAAAGAAACGAAGAAAAATGAAAATAAAACATGTTTAAAAAGTTTATTTAAAAACAATTGAAAATCAGATCTTATCTTGATTAATACAAGTAGAAAACGAATGAGAATCAACTGAAATCATTTACTTCGTAAAACTACTTAAACCTTCAGAGGTTTAAATGAATTAAAATTAGCAAAAATTAAAAAAGGATTGTTTCAAATATTCAAGCCCCGCCAAAAGATGAAACTTAATTGAAATTGAGGTCAACTCGTCTCAACTCAAGCAAAAAAATGCGATTTCAAAAATGTTAAAACTCGATACAACTTAACAAAAACAAAAAGTAACAAAGAAAAATGAAAAAGGAAGATTTAAAAGTTCGTTTAAAAACAATCGAAGGTCGGAATCTCATGTTGGCCGATTCTAGTAACAAATAAAAAATGAATCAACTGAACTAATTTGTTTCCAGCAACAAACTTTCTTGCAATACGGAAAATTTTTTTCCAAGAAAAAAAGTTTGCTGTTTTCTTTCTTTCTTTGAGGTTTAATTTTTTAACTTTTTGTTTTGATTTTATCAAGTTGTAGCGTCCGTGAGGCTCAGAGTTTCCTGTTTGGGTTGAGTTAAGTTGATTGGTTCGGTCGCTTTTAATTTCAATTAACTCCTAATTTTTTGGGAAGTTTAAAACTTTTCTTTTTAAATTGCTGATAAAATTCAACTCAAGCTCAAAGAAAATCAAAAGTCATTTTTAGAAAAGCCAAGCCAGTCAACTCAATTCAAAAAAAATTCAAAAAAATTAAAAGTTAAATTTTTTTTGCAGTAGATTACAAACTTAAAACAAAAAAGTTAAAAGTTAAAATTTCTTGTTTTAAGTTTTTAATCTACTGCTTTTTTGTTTTACTTTGTGCTTGCATTGAGTCAAGATTAGGTCGATTTGAATTGAGTTGACTGGCTTGGCTTGACTAAAGTTGAGTTTTGATTTTCTTTGAGCTTGAGTTGAATTTGATATTATTTTTCAGTTTTGAGTTTTAATTACACATTTAGCTCTAATTTATTTTGAGTTTGATTTGAGTTTATTTTTAATTTATTTACTTTTTCTTATTTTCTAGAAACAAGACAAGCCACCAGGTCTTCCTTGTGCCTGTTATTTAGGTCGATTTGAGTTGAATTTGACCTTGCTAGGGTTGAACTTGACTTAGAAATGGAATTTTAATTCAACTCAATTCAAAAAAGTTAAAAGTTAATTTTTTTTGTTTTAAGTTTTTAATCTACTGCTTTTTTGTTTTACTTTGTGCTTGCATTGAGTCAAGCTAGGTCGATTTGAATTGAGTTGACTGACTTGGCTTGACTAAAGTTGAGTTTTGATTTTCTTTGCGCTAGAGTTGAATTTTATATTATTTTCCAGTTTTGAGTTTTAATTACACATTTAGCTCTAATTTATTTTGAGTTTGATTTGAGTTTATTTTTAATTTATTTAATTTTTCTTATTTTCTAGAAACAAGACAAGCCACCAGGTCTTCCTTGTGCCTTTTATTTAGGTCGATTTGAGTTGAATTTGACCTTGCTTGGGTTGAACTTGACTTAGAAATGGAATTTTAATTCAACTCAATTCAAAAAAGTTAAAAGTTAAATTTTTTTTGCAGTAGATTACAAACTTAAAACAAAAAAGTTAAAAGTATTTTGTTTTGTTTTAAGTTCTTAATCTACTGCTTTTTTGTTTTACTTTGTGCTTGCATTGAGTCAAGATTAGGTCGATTTGGATTTAGTTGACTGGCTTGGCTTGACTAAAGTTGAGTTTTGATTTTCTTTGTGCTTGAGTTGAATTTTATATTATTTTCCAGTTTTGAGTTTTAATTACACATTTAGCTCTAATTTATTTTGAGTTTGATTTGAGTTTATTTTTAATTTATTTACTTTTTCTTATTTTCTAGAAACAAGACAAGCCACCAGGTCTTCCTTGTGCCTGTTATTTAGGTCGATTTGAGTTGAATTTGACCTTGCTAGGGTTGAACTTGACTTAGAAATGGAATTTTAATTCAACTCAATTCAAAAAAGTTAAAAGTTAATTTTTTTTGTTTTAAGTTTTTAATCTACTGCTTTTTTGTTTTACTTTGTGCTTGCATTGTGTCAAGCTAGGTCGATTTGAATTGAGTTGACTGACTTGGCTTGACTAAAGTTGAGTTTTGATTTTCTTTGCGCTAGAGTTGAATTTTATATTATTTTCCAGTTTTGAGTTTGAATTACACATTTAGCTTTAATTTTTTTTGAGTTTGATTTGAGTTTATTTTTAATTTATTTACTTTTTCTTATTTTATAGAAACAAGAAACTAGAAACTTGCTTGGGTTGGACTTGACTTGAAAATTGAGTTTTAATTTTGTTGGCGTTGTTTTCGTCAGTTTTTAGTTTTAATCACATATTTAGCATTAATTTATTTTGACTTTTGTTCTCTTAAGCTTAGTTAAAATTTTAAGCTTTAAAAAATTAAAGCTAAATACGTGATTAAAACTCGAGTTTCGAGTTAAAGTATTAAGCTCAAGAGAACAAAAGTCGAGTTTTGAGTTTTAATCACATATTTAGCTTTAATTTATTTTGACTGAGCTTAATTAAAATATTAAGCTCAAGAGAACAAAAGTCAAAATAAATTAAAGCTAAATATGAGATTAAAACTCGAAACTCGACTTTTGTTCTCTTGAGCTTAATATTTTAAATTGTTGATTTACTTGATTTCCTTTTTTTACTTTTAATTTTTTTTTTTATTTCAATTTGTATTAACAGCACAAAAGTTTTGATAGATAAATAAACATTTCGCCCGTATATCCACCGAAATAAAATTAATTTTTCCCACATACAGGCACGTGACCCTAAATTGCTACCCCTATAAATTAATTGATAAAGTGCGTTGTTCATTACTGATTTAAAGCCAGTATGCCACCGCTAGAATTTAATTATTGCACGCACGTTATTTACATTAAAGTAAGTATCGATTTTTCATATATTACATGAACTGGCCCTCATGTGCGATTAATAATAGTAACCTCCTCTCACCCACCCATCCACCCCCCGGCCGGGTCAAATTAAATTTTGTAAATTACGATGTCCTTTTTCGTACGGTGGCACAATGATTTCTTCAGATTTACGTTTCGGTAAATATTGCGTTGTTATAATCTGACGTTTCTCTTATCTGAACGAAATGAAAAGACGAAGAGCCAGGAGCGTGCGAAGGGGGAATCCCGCAAGAATAGGTTCTTTCACTGCATGCAGCTGCTTTGAGAAGGGGAGGCTTTTTACTTTACTATCAAAGACGCTGCTCGCTCTACACGGTTCTTTACTGATTGACCTTCCTCGGGATGATTCAAATCGTTTCTCGAGAGTACCCACAGCTGCTTTCTTGTCACGTGCCCAAAAGCTATTCGTTATCATCATCAGGTAACAAAGTCCGGCGGGCCGATAAAGTTCTCAACGGTTTCTCCGAGCTAGATAAATATTTACTTTAAAACGAGCACCCTGACGTTACATTCCGAAAATATTTAGATTTCACTTGGATTATCTACTTTTGAATATCATTAGGAAAAAAAAAAAATTAAATATACACACGAACGGTATCATAAAATGTTGGAAGTTATACGGAATTACTGTTTTGACGTAATTTATATTCAAATTTGAATTTCTTACACTATTACCCAATTGTATCGGGTCTTCATTTAATTCTGTGTAGCACGTGACCTATGATGGGACGTATGTACCAAACAGTTGGAGAAAATGCGTAATTTGGTTTAATGATGCCTCACTTTTGCTAACCGTGGGTGTTGATCACGTGGGGTACAATCAATTATGATTATTAAGATTTTTTTTTATTTTCTGCACCGTTCTCCGTGGTTCTCTCCTAACCCAACAAGAGTAGAGGTCTCAGGTTATACCCTTGCCTTACTCCACCGCAAAATCTGAATTTTTTCGTAGCCTTATACCGCATTCTTAGTTGACAATCACCAGCCTACTATTTTTATATGTATGAGTCAGGTGCTTGTGAAATAGACGCAAAAATAAATTAAAGAAAAAAAAACAAGAAACATGACTGTTTAACGGTGCCTTAAATTTCCTCGCCGTAAAGTTTTCTGAATTCAAAACGTACTCTGTCAGTCAATTTTCCTAATTTGATTTAAATAAAGCGTAACTAAGAAGCATCCACGACCGTCAAAAAATAAATTAAACAAAAAAAAAACAAGAAAGCTTTAATGACTTAAAAAGTGAGAAAAACTATTGCAATAAAAAACTCACTATTATTTTTCCTGTTTGGAAATTTAATTCAATAAGCAAGAATGTCGTGTCAAAGTTTTAATAATTTTCTCTCAATAATGATTAATATAATTATGAATCCACAGCCAGGGCCCCCGCGAGGTCAAAATCCAATCGCGTGCGACTCCATATTTTGGCGCCCTCTGGCAGATGAGTTGGGGCACACAAAAACGGTCAATTATCAAAATTATTAAAAGAAATTAAAGACACAGAAAAATGGAAAAAACAGATAAATTAAAAAAAAAATTAAACATTAGGCAATTTTTCTTCATTTTCTAAACATTTTCCTTCACTTTTTTTCAAGTTACTTTTTTACCTAACAAAATTAGTAAATACATTATTTTTTTTTTATAGAAAATTTGGCACACAAAAATTAGAAAATTTTTCTACTTTTAATTGCCGCAGTTAACTGTTCTATTTTATTCGACGTTTTACCATGTTTCATCAAAACTGCCATTGATTTTAAAAAAAATTAAAAGAAACGAAACATGGTAAAATTAAAAAAAAATTTAAACATTTTCCTTCATTTTGAAAACCTTTTCCTTTATTTTGAAAACATTTTCCTTCACTTTTTTCAAGTTCCTAACTGCTGCGAACCCTCAAAAACGAGTAACCCAAACAGCGCGAAGCGCTTCTTCTCATCTGACTAAGGGGGCCTCTGTTCAGACCCCTCCAGAATGCAAGTAGGTGAAGCCAGCCTGTTAATAATATTAGAAAAAAAGAAACAAAATCACAAAAGCAAAATGAACTTACATTTCTAAAAATTTAAAAAGTAAAATGTGTTTTGTTTTTTTTTAACCAAACCGTAACAGCTTACATAATTTATTTTTTTTTCCTAACAAAATTATTAAGTACATTAAACTTTTTATGAGAAATTTAGCACATGAAAATTACAAAACTTTTCTACTTTTAATGGTCGCAGTTAACTGTTCTATTTTAGTCGATGTTTTGCCGTCAGGTTGAAGGCTTCACCAGAACTCTCATTAATTTTCAAAATATTAGTAGAAACAAAAATTGGAAAAATTAAAAAAAAAATAAAACATTCTCATTCATTTTTCAAATATTTTCCTTCATTTTGAAAACATTTTCCTTCATTTTGAAAACCTTTTCCTTCATTTTGAAAACATTTTCCTTCACTTTTTTCAAGTTCCTAACTGCTGCGAACCCTCAAAAACGAGTAACCCCAACAGCGCGAAGCGCTTCTTCTCATCTGACTAAGGGGGCCTCTGTTCAGACCCCTCCAGAATGCAAGTAGGTGAAGCCAGCTTGTTAATAATATCAGAAAAAAAGAAACAAAATCACAAAAGCAAAATGAACTTACATTTCTAAAAATTTAAAAAGTAAAATGTGTTTTGTTTTTTTAACCAAACCGTAACAGCGTACATAATTTATTTTTTTACCTAACAAAATTATTAAGTACATTAAACTTTTTATGAGAAATTTAGCACATGAAAATTACAAAACTTTTCTACTTTTAATGGTCGCAGTTAACTGTTCTATTTTAGTCTATGTTTTGCCGTCAGGTTGAAGGCTTCACCAGAACTCCCATTAATTTTAAAAATATTAGTAGAAACAAAAATTGGAAAAAATAAAAAAAAAATAAAACATTTTCATTCAGTTTTCAAATATTTTCCTTCATTTTGAAAACCTTTTCAGATAAAATAGCGACATCTTACGATCGCTTTTTGACCTAATATTGCAGTAGGATAGACAAATTGAAGCGGGATTTGCTCCTAATAAGTCCCTCATGCAAGGTGGCCATGCTTGCTGTCAAAGCTTAATGAAAGTCTTGCACAAAATTTTTCCTTAATTTTGAAAACATTTTCCTTTTTTTCAAGTTTTTAGTTGCCGCGAGCCCCCAAATATGAGTAGCCCAAACAGTGCGAAGCGCTTTCTTCTCATCTGACTAAGGACGTCTCTGTACAGACCCCTCCGGAATGCAAGCGGGTGAAGCCCACTTGTTATTAATATTAGAAAAAAAGAAAAAAAAATCAGAAAAGCAAAATGAACTGTAATTTCTAAAAACTTAAAAAGTAAAATTTAATTTGTTATTTTTTTAACCAAACCGTAACAGCTTACATAATTTTTTTTTTTTACTAAGTACATTAAATTTTTTATGAAAAATTTAGCAAATGAAAATTACAAAACTTTTCTATTTTTAATTACCGCAGTTAACCGTTCTATTTTAGTCGACGTTTTGCCGTGTGGTTGGCGGCTTCATCGAAACAGTTCAGACTTGCGGATAGTTTTTTCGAAAAATTTTTACCAGATACCCATTAATTTTTTTGTTTGCGAAAAAATGATTAATGACAGAAAAATCTAGTGGCCAATATGCTAATTGCCGCCCCTTGAAGATGGCGCCCGCGTGCACTGCACGCTTTGCCCACATGGTTACGGGGGCCCCGTCCACAGCAAATACAGTTTGTGCTCTTATTAACTAATTAATCAATGATCAAAAACGGATTGATTTTTCCAAGTGATACATGCGCATTTTTCTTTAAAACAAAATGTTACAACGTAGTTAAGTAAACACAGTTCAAATTGCACACACGCATTAACCGAAGCTAATTCGTCCATTACCAGTCGGTGTTCGTGTTATTAAGGTCACCAAGTTCATTAAAAAGCACATGCTAAACGGCTGAAAAACGCAGCAGGCGTGTGTTACTTAAGGCTTTTGTGTAGTATCATCGAATGTTATTAAAAATGACGTAATTTTTATTTGCGATGCGACGGTAAAATAGAAAAAGAAAACGCAAAAAGCAAATGAAGGAGGAAGGAATCTATTTTTTTTGTGACGTGTGCATAAATGCAAAGGTTTCTTTTTGTAGCTGCCCTGCACGTTATTAACACAGCCCGGGAAATTCCGGACGTTCCTGGAAGGTATGCGGCTTTAAATGCAAAGGTGCACACGTCAAACCGAACAGAATATACTTTCCAGTTTGCAAACTTTTACGAATAGTTCGGCGTTCAACAAAAAAAAGGTCTCTAATCAAAGAAAATTTACAAAATATACTATAACGTTCACTTTTTCTCTGACCGTTACTTTACGTTCTTTCATTTTGCCTCGTGAATTCGTCGTTGAAATTTTTATTTCTCGCGACTTTCGTTTTGGTTTCGATTTTATTGCGGACGTTGTCATCTTGGTGACGAACCTTACTTCAGTCATACTGCTTTTATTTTCGGAAATTTATCTCTAGATGTCGCCAGCGGTCAAATAAATCAATTGTTGTCAGTAGATTTCTTCAGTTGACGCAAGCGGAAATTACGTAGTGTTTTTCGTGACGTTCTTTCCTTTCTTGTAGAGTTCATCTCACGAGATTGTGATTCCGGTGTCTCCATTTTGCAGACGCTTTGCTTGTGAGTGCAATTTGTGTACTTTCGTTGGGGCTGACGGGTTCGTACCTCTCTCGTACTTTAAATTGGTTCATTAGGAAAATACTTACTAAGATCTTTTTATATTTACGTAATTTAGTTTTTTTTTTTAATACCGGAAGTTTTCTTTACTGGATTCTTCCACGTTGCTGTGCGCCGCTGCCTTTTTCCTTTCCCTGAATGATTCGGACGAAGCAGTTCTGTCACTTATGCGAAGTTGCCTGATTCTGTGTCGTCTCGTTTGAACGAATAGAGCTGTGAAGATTTTGCGTTGTCGGGAAGAAATGAATGTTGGAGCCGAAAATATTTTTTTGCGTTTGTTGTTTCTGAGGAATTTTGCGTTTGTTGTATGAGGGAATTAATTTTGTTTCTTTTAGTTTGTCGTTTTGAAGATCTGAATGTAGGAGCCGTGAAGTTTCTGCGTGAGGAGTTGAGCCAGCTTCCTCATGTGAATAATACATAGATACAGTCAAAGAAAATTTGCGTAATTTAACTTTAAATGTCGATATTGATTTCATTTTTGCCGGACTGTTTTAGTAATTACAAATTCAAGAGATTATTTGGCACTCAATAACTTTTGTATTTTTACGTTGTTTTTTTTCCTTTCACGAGTTACGCATTTTATTTTTTTTTAAAGCGTCCAGATTCACCTGAGTCCCCGACTAAACTGAGCTGTGGCAACCAAAACGGTAAGAACCTCCTAATAAAAAAAGGTGTACGTCACAATATTCCCGAACGAAGGTTTTTTTTTTCGGTCATAGAAACATAAAAATGAAATCGTCTTTAAAACAGATTTGGTGAACATCGTATGAGGTGTACGAATCCAGATTCTTTTGTGACTCACTTAATTAAGACACTTCATTAAATTAATAATAATATGTTTATTTGCCCAACAGTTTACAAAAAAAGCCAATTACAGAGCAAAGAAAAGGTAAATAGAAACTCATAACGGAATATGATTCATTGGCAAAAGCAAATGAAACTCAAACTGCTAGCTTATACATATAACGAAAGCATTAGTCAGCTTGCAGTGTACCAAGAACTGAAAGCATGCTAGGGTTTCATATTAAGAAAAAAAGAACGGGCTTGTAATATGCACTGCTTCGCAGAACACACAGTGTCGTTTAATTGGAGTCATGGTAAAGTTCCATGCGTTGCCGTAATACAGCTTCCAGTGCCAGGAATTTCCAAGAAATTTCGAGGTTAACTTTAGCTACTCACGTCACCCTGGATCGCGTAATAAATAGGACAAGAGAAGAAAGCTCGAGCAATTCCGAATACGACTTACAGTGAGTTAAATTTCCTCGTCGTAAATTTATCAAAATAATTCAAATTCAAATCGTATTCTGTCGGTTGTCAATTTGCTAATTTAATGTAAATAAAGTGTAACTAAGAAGCATCCATGACCGGCGCCGCGCGGCGAGGATGAGTATCAATGTTGCTTAAAATTGAGCAGCAAGCAAAGGTTTTTAGAAGTAAACAGATTTTCGTTGATTTTCGTTCATTCCAATCCCAATTTTTTGTTAATTTTTAAATTTCAATTAGTTAATTAATTCAATTAAATTCATTCTTTGTTTTGTTTGTTATTGTACGAAAGAGTCTCTTATATTTGAATACATTTTCTTAATTGAAGATTCAGATTTTTATTTGGACTATTATGAGGAAGGACTGTTAAGTAAGTTGAGATAGAGATGAGGAGTGGACCGATTTCGACAATTCTGAAAATATAAGAAGACTCCATTCGAGCAATCCGAGGAAAACGACTTGGAAATCAATTTTTGGTTTTTCATCCGAAAACCAGGGCGCTACGAGCAAAGGAATTTGATATTCAACGTTATACGGCCTGCTAAAAGAATTATTAGAGAATAACGGGATTGAAAATTGGTTATTTGATTTTCTCTGATTCTGCAACCCTTTTCTACCACCGCCTACACATCCTACAGGTGGAATATTAAATAGGTTTCTGCTTTGAATAAATTTTGCGCTAAATTCATCATCCAATTAAAAATTTTCGAAGCAAATACGAATATTTTGTACAGGTTAAACAAATAGGAATATTCCAACACAATTTTGATACTCCAGATTTTACAAAATTCATTATACTATATAGAACGAACGTGCCCGTCTGGAATGTTTCTGACTTTGGTTATTACTACTCCACAAAATACTTTTTTTCTCACGAGTGCATCCAAAAATTAATTTGTTTATTTAAACAATAAAACAAAACTGTTTATTAAATTTAATTTGGTAAGAAGATAAAAGAATTAATGTGAAAAAAACTAAAATGGGTTTAGGTTCTCCCTCGTATTGTTATTATTTCTGACGTTTGGAATTCAGATAAATAATTCTGGAAATTATTGTTTTTTGTTACTATTTTCAGATTATAAAACAAGACAACTTCTTTGTTTTATAAAATCGTTTTAACTTGACTAATTTGATGTTACGTAAATATTTTATGTATAAATAAGTAACTAAAGCTAATTTTAATGCAACTGAATGTATTGAATATAAAATTCCATCGAATTATGCCTAAAGTAAGTCTAAACTACGAAAATAAGATATGCTAATAATTTTGATCGTTGGAAGCAGGGCGACATCTGTGAATCGGGCCGCAGGTACTCGACGAACTGTAATACATGAGCTGCCTTTCTATACGGTAGGAAACTGTATGCGTTAACCAGTTCGACTGGTTACAGCTCTGCAGTCGAAAAGCCATACAATCTACATAAGTACAATCAACTACCAAATTAAAAATTACTTAACGATGTAATTCAAATCTACTTCCCGCTTCTCTTGTGATTAAGAAGAAGTCATCTACTGAAGATGGCAGCATAGCTGCCGAAATACGTAGATATATAGTTTTAAAAAACTTTTTGTGGTTAGGAGATTTAACCCAATTTTATTAAAAAAACCTATTTTTAAAAGAAGATTTTAAAAAACAGAATTTGTCTAAAGGGTTGAACGTTAACTTGGATTCTGGGCCAGTAAAAGAACAAAAAAAATTGAATTGAGACTTTAAAGACCGTTTTACACCACGCCATTTCGTGCACTTACAAGATTTGACGCAATTTCTCGAAGAATTTAAATTACAGGACTATCACAATAAATAAAGGCTTTAGCTCTTTTAACAACTATTATAATAATTGGGCTCGATTTCATAATCGGAGACTCTAAAATAAAAGTCACAGTTATATGTTCAAAACGATGCGAAAAAATCATACTATTTACATCAGACTGTGACTTTTATTTTAAAGTCTCCTTTGGCTCGATTATGAAATCGGCCTTTACTTAAAACCGCCTTGCCTTAACTTAAAAGCTTCATTAAGAATATTTTTTTTTGGCAAAGTTGTTAGTAAGATTAACCTTCAGTGTACAGCTACAACCAAAAGTAATGTCATAAAGGGAAAAAGAGAAAATATCCTTTAATGGCCTAACGTAACCTAACTACGAGGTCGATCTTTTAATCATATTTTTTTTGAGATTGGTCAATACAAGACGATGAAACACTCCGGGGGCCTTATTCTCGAATCGAGGGAACAAACTCGCAAGCGAACGTGATGTCAAAATGACGTAGGCTCTCGTACAAAATTGCATAAATCGTAAGCGAATTACGTCACTTTGACGTCATGTTCTCTTAGCGAGTTTCTTCGCTTGATTCGAGAATAAGGTTCCTAATGATGATTTGGGTCATAGGAAAAGTGCTCTAACGTCAACAGCTGTCCCGAAGCCACACTCAGAAGGAAACGGACCGGTTGTTATAGTTAGGGCGCCGGGGAAATAACCCCCGCTGAAGATCTCCCCATGAAACCACTTCCCAAGGCTCCACAGCGTGCGCTGGTCTTCGTGAACCTCCAGGAGATTTATCACCATCCGTGCGTTCAGAGTAGGATTAGACATAGAGCGTTCAGAGTAGGGTTAGACATAAAACACACTAGCGTAATCCAGAAAATATAAATATATTAATTTACTTAACGTTTACAATAAAATAAAATAGCCCGTATGGCTCAATCCAATTAGAAATGGTAACACGTAATTGAATTTGAGAGGTTAGTTTACACAAAACGCGAACGATCAGTGCCGATTGAACAATTGGACCATGAAATACTTCGAATGCCTTAAAATTAATTCAAAACGTCAACTTTTATAATTTAATTTAGTTTAATGCACTACAAAGTGCCGTTTTAGACGAAGGGCGAAATAATATAGGAATGTAGGGGTACGTTACGTAATAGACAGCTGATCAGCAGGTTACGTAATAGACAGGTGATCACGGCATGGATTCCAACGTTCCGTAGCTAGAAGGCGTATGCAGTCCACGTCGCCTGAGGTTAGCTTCGATATCAACGTCGCTCACGGACGGCTACTGAAAAGTCGACTCTCCTCCGAGTAAACAAATGGTGGTTTCGTCGAAGGCTGCTGTGCTATAACTCGGTGGGACCTTGAAGGTCGTATTTTATTTAGCTACTACTGAATGCTCATGAAAATCAAAATCAACAGAAAATAGGAAATATAGCAACGTGCTTGTGTTTTATTGTCGGTTGCATACCTGTGATTACTCTAATTCTACGATCCGTTGGCTTGAGATGTTAGAAAACACTTCAAAAGACACGCTGAGCTCAAAAACTTCCAGTAAAATGATTTAGCTGAATCTTGTAATAGCAATCGTCGAAATTATGGAAAACGCGAGTGAGCGTCGTTTCATAAAATGGTGGTGGAAATCAGTTTGATACAGAAAATGGAGCCGACCAATGAAAAAATAGACGGCGCTGGAGCGTTGCTGCGACACGCCAATGACAATGAAATCGCTTTGATACAGGAAGGGGCCGACCAATCAAAAAATAGATAAAGGCGGAGCTTTGCTAGGATAGACCAATAGCAAGCTGGCATTTCAAACGGTGCGTAAACGTAATTTTCGGGAAGATGTTGCCGTGTTCACTAACGAACCAAAACGCGTACGCGCAGTTGCCAGAACGGTTCGGTAGATTTAACTGTAACAAATTGCTCAGTAATACAGGTTCAGAAACAAAAATTATATTTTACAATTTTACATTTTTACATTTTTATATTTTATATTAAATACATTGAAAAGTTAAAAATGACAGTTAGCTTTGCCGTTGTCTCAAGAAATTCTATTTTAAATTATTGCTGATATTTCTGAAATTTGATAATAAATAAAGTTTGAATAAAAATCATTCATTTTCCCGAATAAGAGCTTGCGATATCGCCGAGGAATTGCTAATTAGATCGGAAATTAAATTGCAGAAAGCAAATAACAATCCGTAAACAAGAGATTATAATAACTTTTAGCTTCAAACATCTACCGTCCTTAATTACATAGCTTTGAGTTCTGCTTCGTTATTCTTCTTGATCGTCTGTTGTCGTTAAGCTGATTTATTAAACTCTTCCGCGTCACACGTCTTGTTTGTGAAAATAAAAGATTTTTATTACAACTTTGTATCTC
The DNA here is from genome assembly GCA_036172665.1 of Prosopocoilus inquinatus. NCBI lineage: Eukaryota > Metazoa > Arthropoda > Insecta > Coleoptera > Lucanidae > Prosopocoilus > Prosopocoilus inquinatus. The sequence goes on along the minus strand of CM069871.1, from coordinate 4,465,221 downwards.
ACTCGAAAAGCAATGACTCAGAAAAGTTTTGCATGATTACAAAATGAGACTAAAGTTTTCTTTTTTAAAGACGAGTGTAAGTTGTAGCGCCTAACTGCCTTATTTATAAAAAAAAAAAAATAGTAGACGCTAACCATTAACGATTAAAACGTTAGTACCATCGTTATAGTCATTACTATTTTTTCTTGTTTTTATAAATGAGGCAGTACGTGTCACTTAGTACCTAACAAGCACCTATTGTTTAAATTAACGAGGAAGACTAAAATAAAAAGTAATTTAAAATCAAGTACAATTTTGTTAAAACTTAGTTCCAATTACCCAGGAATTTTTATAGCTTCGCTATGTTTTGAAGTCATCTGCAGATACTAGCTTCTTAAGTCTAATAAGTTTGAGTTTACGCATCCCTTACTAAAACAAATAGTAGTGGACCTAGGACTGTCTCATGCCGCACCCCCTTATACGTTCACTGCCATCAAAAATGAACTAAACGCCATAAACTTAATCTGCAAATACGACTTAAATATATTACTCTTTGGGTTGACCACTTAGGGTATAGTGTGTAGGATATGATGCATCATTAATACTTAATCTGGAATGAGTATGACATACCACCAACAACCTCTATGAGAACTACAGTTTCATTCCTTCACAAACTCATCAAACCATATTAAACTAAACAAAATGAATTTCACAAATAGGAGTAGGTACAACGGTGTCCACCAGAAACGATACCATTTGACAGTTTCGTAACCCTTACAATGAATGCTCTTAAGGGTGTGGTTCGCAAGCAGGAGTATTTTATTGCATTTTATAAATACTTGTGCTTTTTTTCTTTGAGTTTCAATCCATATTAAAACTAAAAATCAAAGCGCTTCATATTGAAAACCAAACAGCACCGATAACATCCACACATTACTAAATTAATGGACTAATTAAACGAGAGTAATCGAGGCAATTTAATTAGAATTAGTAACATATTGACTGCAAACATTAATGCAATGCATATTAGTAATTACAGCTTCCAGCTTGTTTGCTTCATCCGGATTAATAGATACGAATCAGGCACTCAATTAGTGATTACCAAAAACTATTTTATTAAGAATGATTATGCATTAAAACAATTAATGCAGTGCGTCCAAGTAATCGCATATTTCTCTTGTTCAGGTTCTTGATGGTGGAAGTTGGCAACAGAGTATCTAATTCGCTTTTAATGTACGAGTTCCTCCGTCGACAGTAAGGAAATCGAGTTATCTGTAACGCAGAGATGTTACAAATGGAAGAAATTCGTTTCAAGAGGCGAAAGGCTTCACGTTCGAATTGTGTTGCATAGAAGCGAACACAAAAACGTTTACAATTTAATTTAATGTTTCTTAGCCCGATGTGGGTATAAACGATTATGATTTATTAAGACAGGCCGGCCAGCAACGTTATGGTGTACAGAAGGATTTATATTTCTTTGAATATTTTCTTTGACGACTGTCTTAACATACGTTTTAAATCAGAAAAAAAAAGAAAAGGACAAAGAAAATGGGGGCGATGCTCGATTCGTTGTATTTATAAGGATTGAGATGACTCTGATATATCTAATGTGATCAGCAAGCTCTAAAGTTTAAAGGTCGGTGTTCCTCCGAGTATCAACAACCAATTAGACGATACCTCTATCACTATAAACAGTATTGGACAGAGAAGTCATCTAATTGGTTGGTGATACTCAGCCAACAACCAATCAGAAGACACCTCTATGAGTACAAACACTTCTTATTGGATAGAATTATTGTCTAATTGTATGATACTCAACCAAAACCTAATTAGTTGTTGATATTCAACCAACAACCAATTAATTGACACCTGAATCGGTATAAAAAGCTTTTCATGAATAGAAATGTCGTCTAATTTGTTGTTGATACGATGCGACCGAGTATCAACAACCATTTCGACGATATTTTTATCACTATAAACAGTGTTAGAGAGAGATGTCGTCTAATTGGTTGATGATACGCAACCAACAACCAATTAGACGACACCCCTATGAGTATAAACACTTCTTACTGGATAGAGTTATCGTCTAATTGGATGATACTCAACCAAAACGCAATTAGTTGTTGATACTCAACCAACAACCAATTAATTGACACCTCAATCGGCATAAAAAGCTTTTCATGAATAGAAATGTCGTCTAATTTGTTGTTGATACGATGCGACCGAGTATCAACAACCATTTCGACGATACTTCTATCATTATAAACAGTATTGGAGAGAGATGTTGTCTAATTGGTTGGTGATACTCAACCAAGAACCAATTAGACGACACCCCTATGAGTATAAACACTTCTAATTGGATAGAGTTATCGTCTAATTGGATGATACTCAACCAAAACGCAATTAATTGTTGATACTACCAATAACCAATTAATTGACTCCTCAGTCGGTAGAAAAAGTTTTTCATGAATAGAAATGTCGTCTAATTTGTTGTTGATACGATGCGACCGAGTATCAACAACCATTTCGACGATATTTATATCACTATAAACAGTATTGGAGAGAGATGTCGTCTAATTGGTTGGTGATACTCAACCAACAACCAATTAGACGACACCCCTATGAGTATAAACACTTCTTATTGGATAGAGTTATCGTCTAATTGGATGATACTCAACCAAAACCCAATTAGTTGTTGATACTCAACCAACAACCAATTAATTGACACCTCAATCGGTATAAAAAGCTTTTCATGAAAAGAAATGTCGTCTAATTTGTTGTTGATGCGATGCGACCGAGTATCAACAACCATTTCGACGATATTTATATCGCTATAAACAGTATTGGAGAGAGATGTCGTCTAATTGGTTGGTGATACTCAACCAACAACCAATCAGAAGACACCTCTATGAGTATAAACACTTCTTATTGGATAGAGTTATCGTCTAATTGGGTGATACTCAACCAAAACCCAATTAGTTGTTGATACTCAACCAACAACAACAATTAATTGACACCTCAATCGGTATAAAAAGTTTTTCATGAATAGAAATGTCGTCTAATTTGTTGTTGATACTATGCGACCGAGTATCATCTACCATTTCGACGATATTTCTATCACCATAAACAGTATTAGAGAGAGATGTCGTCTAATTGGTTGGTGATACTCAACCAACAACCAATTAGACGACACCCCTATGAGTATAAACACTTCTTATTGGATAGAGTTATCGTCTAATTGGATGATACTCAACCAAAGCCCAATTAGATGTTGATACTCAACCAACAACCACTTAATTGACATCTCTAGCAGTATAAAAAATTTTTCATGAATAGAAACGTCATCTAATTTGTTGTTGATACGATGCGGTCGAGTATCAACAACCAATTAGACGATACTTTCATCACTATAAACAGTATTGGACAGAGATGTCGATTAATTGGTTGGTGATGCTCAACCACCAACCAATTAGTAGTATAAGCAGTTTTTATTCAATAGAGATATCGTCTAATTGGTTGTTGATACTTGGTTTTAGTCATTTGCGACTAACGAACGTAGAGGAAAACTTTCCTACGAGGAAGTCTTGACATGTCATTAACAATAATGTAAAAATCAAATAATTTTTTCACAATAATAAAAATATAAAGGTAATATAATCCAAATGAGGTGTTGCATTTATCTAAAATCTCTCCTTTTTTTTTGCTTTTTGGCTTTTTGATGGCGTTAAACTTTTAATACGATTTCTTCCACAAAGCATGCACTCGACTTCCAATTATCCCACCTACCAGGAGAGCGTATATTTCCGCTTTTTCATTATCTTTCTCGCAGCGTGCGAATATGCACATTAGCGGGACCCATTTGGTTTAGCGGATAAAAGTGGCCGCTGATCCAGTAATTTATAATTCGAATTATCCCGGCGGTGTGTTAAAACGGGAAATAATTTAATATACGGGCGTTTATTTAGGTCGCCGGATTAGTAACGCAAAATTATTAATAATGGAATAAATCAATTGCTTCAACGCGCCACGCTGTTCATTAGAATTCCACATGCGTTACGTTTTCAATAATGACGTAATTAATGCTTATTATGCGGAGGATTTATAATAATTTACGTCGCGACAATAAAATGATCATTAGGTACTTCGGTAAACAGGTGCAATATTAGTTTCCTGGTTAAAACCCTTTAACTACCCTTTTGTTGGACCTTAAAGTGACTTGTTTGGGCTGTGGCCCACCTCCTTACAAAACAAACTACTCTAATTGATTCAGTTGTTGATTGATTTCTTTTCGAACGCGGTCCATGGTTTGAAGAAAACTCATTCGGTGGCTTATAAAATCTTAAATTTTTTTTTTTTGATTCAATTTTATAATTTTTTAAAGCTTTGCCAGGACTTCCGGCATAGTACTCCTTTACATTCCTACAAAAATTTATGAAAATATAACCGCTAGGAAGACTTTTATAACGCGGAAGTACTAAACATCCACCTCAATTTTCCACGGCAAAACAAAGCACCTTACTGCGGATTTTTACACCAATCACATCTAACAAAGCATGTAACCGTGGATTCTTACACCAATCGCATCTAACATAGCATCTTACCGCGGATTTTTACACCAATCGCATCTAACAAAGCATGTTACCGCGGATTTTTACACCAACCGCATCTAACAAAGCCCCTTACCGCGGGTTTTTACACCAATCGCATCTAACAAAGCATGTTACCGCGGATTCTTACACCAACCACATCTAAGAAAGCCCCTTACCGCGGGTTTTTACACCAATCGCATCTAACAAAGCATGTTACCGCGGATTTTTACACCAACCGCATCTAACAAAGCCTCTTACCGCGGATTTTTACACCAACCGCATCTAACAAAGCCTCTTACCGCGGGTTTTTACACCAATCGCGTCTTTTTCTCTGTTGATTTAGCTTAATTTGGACACAAATTTAGGCATAATCCTTTTTTACATACCTTAAATTCCTTAAATATACGAAAATGTAACCGCTGGGAAATATTTTATAAGGCGGAGGTGTTAAACTTTCACCTCAATTTTCCGCGGTAAAACAAAGCACCTTACCGCGGATTTTTTTCACCAATCGCATCTAACAAAGCATCTTACCGCGGATTTTTACACCAACCGCATTTTCTCCTCTGTCGGTTTAGCTTAATTGGATAGAAATTCAGGCATAATACTCTTACAAAAATTTACGAAAATCTAACTAAATGTAGATTTACGAAAATCTAATCTAAATCTAAAAATTTACGAAAATCTAAACTTTTATAAGGCGAAAAGTGTGTTACAGTTTAAATTTATCAAGCCGCCTTTGGCAACCGCGCAAGGCGCAGACGCTGCCGGAGATTAAAACACAGACGCGGCGACGCCAGCCGCACAGCTCACCGGAAATGGTTCCAGACCACCGTTTTGAAATAATTCCGACTTCTTGTTCTCCCTGTATATACTTTGAATATTCTTAAGACGCTCTTTTCCAATTCGCTACGCCATGTTAGCCACGAGATATGGACGAAAGCCAGCATAGACGATGCCACATTTCCTTCATTACTGTTTAGACATCGTACGAGTAACATTGTGCGTTCGTTTCGTAGAATTTGTGTTTAGACATCGCACGAGTAACATGGTTTGTTCGTGTCGGTGCATTTGTGCTTTATTCTTGAGTGCAAGATTTAATTTGCGCAGCTTGACTGGAATTTGGTCGATTCGTTGTGTCATGAAAAGTGTAACTAGCATTTTATTCGAACCTTGTACACGCTTGATCCCGGATGACAGGACATCAGTTAACCTAACTTGTAAAATATACTTTTGAATTGCTGCATCATTTATTCACTTGTTAATAACCTCGGCACGTTTCAGTGCATAACTTTTTAATAGTTAATGGCGTTGTTCAGTTCATAAGTTCCGTTTCGCCGTTAAGCACAAAAGTCCACTTGAACGTGTTACGGTTTGGAAAACCGCTTTCCAGGAAACACCGTGTATATCGAGTTTTAAAGCGCATTTATTCTTGATTGCACAATCTTAGGAAAATATTTTTGTGGGAAAAACGCTTTACGCCGCCTGCGCCTGTCAGGTTTGCTTTCATTGCGTCAAAAATAGTTTTTTTTCTACCATCGCCTCGCCGAAATATTTAATTGGATTCTTTAAAACGCTCTGTTTTATTATCGTAATGATACTTAGACGATTTTTTCGTGCATTCGTTTGATTATCGCCGGTCGGCATATCTTTATTGCCTTAAATAAACAATATCTTCTGGAGTTTCTATTTTTGGATACAATTGCCTCATCTTTTGCAAGCGTCTGCAGGTACACTTCGAGTTTTCTTAGGAACAACATTGAAACGGCGAGACGGTCATAAAATGCCGCCGCCGTCTACTTACTTTTTTTAAAAGACCTGTTCATGCGAATTACAATTTTTTGCGACTTGCTATTTCGACGAAGAGATTACATTGCGTTCACACTCGACCTTTTGGCGCTATTGGGCCTTATTTACGTCATCAAACGCTCTGTTTTATTATCGTAATGTTACTCAGACGATTTTTTGGAATCCGACTGATTATCGCCGGTCGGCATACCTTTATTGCCTTAAATAAACAGTACCTTTTGGAGTTTCTATTTTTAGATATAATTGCCTCATCTTTTGCAAGCACCTGCAGGTACACTTCGAGTTTTCCTAGGAACAACATTAAAACGACGAGACAGTCATAAAATGCCGCCGCCGTCTACTTACTTTTTTTAAATGACCTGTTCATGCGAATTACAATTTTTTGCGACTTGCTATTTCGACGAAGAGATTACATTGCGTTCACACTCGACCTTTTGACGTTATCGGGCCTTATTTATGTCATCATATACGCGGTTGGTTCCTATTGATGTCACGGTTCGTGCAAACCTTTCCTTCGAACATTAGGAGTCAATGCTGGTTTTGCTTTATTAATGTGCAACGTGCCGGGAGCAACTCAGTCGTTTAGCGATGCAGGTTGCGGTTTTCCCCGTCGATTCCCAGCTCATCTTAATCTCTCTCCTTTCAGAATTAGAACACCCAATTTACGTATGCACCTCGCTTTTAATAACTACCTGCTTTAATAACATCCTACTTTACGAGAGCATTAAATGCAGTCCTCACGTCTTCCAACCTGCATTACGAAAGCTTCCGTCCTGCAACACTGTTTGTTATCCGCAATTAAACGTCTCCGCGGTACTTTTATTTTTAATAGTGCGAACCGGCTCCTGCAAGTGGAAGGTACGGAACGAGATTCACTAGGCGCGCCTTCCTTTAAGAGCAAGCCGTAAAAGTTTCTCGACCACCACATTTCGCTTTAAACTTCCAGAATACGTCCGCCGGAATTTTCACCTCTCGGATAACTCACACGCTTAAGTTCCGCTGTTCGTTCGTTTAACGATCGCGGAAAATCCCCCGAACTTAAAGGAAACGGTTCGGAGGGCGCTCCTTCGGCTCGGCCAAGCACCTGCATAATCGAATTTGTTAGCGTTTAAAGTAAAGAACTGAAAGTTTTGAAGTTTAAGCACGCGGTTATTATTTATTTTAGAAGGTTGCACTGCAACTTTGACGATGACTAACAAAATTAATAGTAAAAGAAAGTATAGTTGAAATTGAATTTATCATCATTACGAATGTACGAAGAAAAAAAAGCTAAAAAGAGTAACAAAGAAGAATTGAAGTGTATCTGGAACAATCTAGCACGTACTAGATGAATGAAGATTGTTCTGGAGTAGGCGGACAAGTTCTCTTCTTTGCTATTTGGGTGGCCTACAAACCAGGGTTTTCTAAACATTTTTTTTTTAAATTAAATTCGCAGATTTTGTTGGGGCATTCGTTGATTCTTCGAAATCAGAAGCGTAGTACACGTTTAATGCCTAATGACGACTATTTCAGGTTCATTACCGAATATCACATTCAAAAATGAAACGTCGGCTGAAAGCAGATCCCCCTTCTGAAATTTATTTAGCTTTGACTTCATAATAGCGGGCTTCAAAAGCAGCGTCGTCGCGCTTGCTGATTAAAGCAGAACGTTTTCTTATCTTCAGTAACGCCTTTCAGGGCGATGTTACTTAAACGGCAGCACTTCACTCCCGCCGATTATATCTTCTGATTCTCAGGGCTGCGCCATTAAAACAACCGGATTCGGCCCCGATTTGTTAATGCACCGATGCTTTTAGGGCCGCTTTCGTTCTGGGTCTTTAGGCGAATTGGTTATGCATGCACATGGCACGCCTACGTTTGATATTCGCATTCGTGCACGGAGGGTGAAAATACGGGGGTGAAACGAAAAGTTAGCATTTCAGATAAAAAAAAATAAAATTAACCCGTTTCACTGTCAAAAATATTTGCAGATGCTCCTCAAAAATTTTTTATCACCAAGGAATGTTCGGATCTGAGATAAAAGGGACCTAGCTCATATGATCTTTAAATCTCAGAAAAAAATATTATTATATATGTCGGCGCCACGTTATATTTTCAAATTCATTATCGATGATTCACTATGTCTTGACGGACGAACATGAAAACACGCCGGGGAATACATTGCGAACGAAACGCGCTGAATAAGCAAAAGGAACAATGAAAATGATATAAGGGCAGGCAGTATGTTATAGTAAGAGTTGGCGCACGGATCGTTGACGTTTTCATTAGCATCTAGAATATTACATTTTTTTTTAAATGAGTATCTAAATCATTCTTATTTTGTTTACTTTGTATTTAAACATTGTAGCTTGTTCGTAAGCCCGTCCAAGACGTTGCATTTTTATCAGACGTGCAATGATGCAGTGGCAATGTGCTTTGGTGGTCGAAACACCCTGAATACGCCATCCACCCCGAAATATATTATAATTAAAAACTATTATTATACTTGAGTATTATAATTGGAAACACTCATCACTCATGGGAGACCACAACCTTCGCAGAATTGTAAACAGCTGAAAAGGTAAACCTCATTATTAAGCTAAAATATTTGGTAAATGGAGAGAGAATTTCAACTTTAATTGAAGAAAACAAACACCTGACCCCCTTAAGTTAAAAGGTCTCGGTTAGATATGTCAAAAAAAATAAAATGTTTTATATGTGAAAGCTAGGCCTAAAAGCTAGGCAGCTTAAGTCACACCGGTGACTGAAATTTGACTGAAAAACTGGGAATCTCGTTACGCCTTCAACTCAAATACACTAGGGCATCAGAGCTTCAAACGCAAACTTGTAATTGGCTCGTGGTGTACACGTACATGAGTAGTAATACTAGAGGGATCCTAGGACAACTCGATGGCATGTCCATCCGCAGTGACCACCGTTGAAGGTCACCCCAATGTTTAGGGGTAGTCTTTAGTGCTGAAGAACTAATTGAGGGATGGTTTTTTGTTTGTGCAGGCGAAGTAACCCCTTTGGTTCTTGTAACTAAAGACTTGTCAACAATAACGGAATTTTACCAGAAGAGGTTGTTGAGTATTTTTTTTGCTGAGGTGAAAGAGACCGTCGACAATGACCAGAGATGGTCGCAGAAGAATTTTTTCTGGTTCTCGTGAAGAAGCGCCGTCGTCAATGATCACCAGAGGAGGTCGCAAAAGATTTTCTTTTGTTGACGCTAGTTCTTGCGTTGACACGTAATTTTGCAAGAATTGTGCGCAAAAGACGGGTGGAAATTTTTTTCTGAGGTGACGCGGTGTGCGGGCACCCCTAGGCTACCCTTGACCGAGGTAACAAAAAAAAATTCTTACCTGTTCAAACGGGTGAATTGAATTTGTTTCACTCTGTGGTTTGCAACGATAACAAGGAGTTAATTCATCCAGTTTATTATTAACGTTTGTTAACTTTTTCGCTTTTCAGTTTCTGTTACGACACGCAGTTTCAATTAAAATTAAACGATTTGTCGGGAGGTTACGTTTTGTAAACGAAACACGGGCCCCGTTATTCTGTTTTCGATTTGCATTTAACTTCTGAGTTTTGATATTAATTTACGTTTTATTATTTGAAATATTCACGTACTCCTACATCAAACCAAAACAAGTATTTCTTTATTATTAACTAATTTGTATTGTTTGGCGCTCAATTTGAGCCACCCACCCTTACCACTGAATAGGTGGTGGTGGGATGTATACATTAATTTTAATTTAATTTCAAATTTCTCTCCTGTAAGCTGGCGAGTTACAGGAAGGTGTAGCACTCATCTGATTTGATTGTCTTGTGTAATTTCTGTCAAGTTCGCAAGTTTGTGAAGTTGTTGGTATTGTTACCCCGGTTACCCCTCCAACTCAAATACATAAGGGCATTAGAGCTTCAAACGCAGACTTGTATTCGCGCGTTGTGTACACGTACATGAGTAGTAATACTAGAGGGATCCTAGGACAACTCGATGGCATGTTCATCTGCAGTGACCACCGATGAAGGTCATCCTCATGTTTAGGGGTAGTCTTTAGTGTTGAAGAAGTAATCGAGACGTGTTTTTTTGTGCAGGCGAAGTAACCCCTTTGGTTCTTGTAACTAAAGACTTGTCAACAATAACGGAATTTTACCAGAAGAGGTTGCTGAGTATTTTCTTTTTTTTTGCTGAGGTGAAAGAGATCGTCGACAATGAGCAGAGGTGGTCGCAGAAGAATTTTTTTCTGGTTCTCGCACCGTCGTCAATGACCAGAGGAGGTCGCAAAAGATTTTTTTTTGTTGACGCTAGTTCTTGCGTTGACACGTAATTTTGCAAGAATTGTGCGCAAAAGACGGGTGGAAAATTTTTTCTCAGGTGAAACGGTGTGCGGACACTCCTAGGCTACCCTTGGCCGAGGTAAAAAAAAAAATTCTTACCTGTTCAAACGGGTGAATTGAATTTGTTTCACTCTGTGGTTTGCAACGATAACAAGGCGTTAATTCATCCAGTTTATTATTAACGTTTGTTAACTTTTTCGCTTTTCAGTTTCTGTTACGACATGCAGTCGCAATTAAAATTAAACGATTTGTCGGGAGGTTACGTTTTGTAAACGAAACACGGGCCCCGTTATTCTGTTTTCGATTTGCATTTGACTTGTGTGTTTTGACATTAATTTACGTTTTATTATTTGAAATATTCACGTACTCCTACATCAAACCAAAACAAGTGTTTCTTTATTAATAACTATTTTGTATTGTTTGGCGCTCAATTTGAACCACCCATCCTTACCACTGAATAAGTGGTAGTGGGATGTATACATTAATTTTAATTTAATTTCAAATTTCTCTCCCTATAAGCTTGCGAGTTGCAGGAAGGTGTAGCACTCATCTGATTTGATTGTCTTGTGTAATTTCTGTCAAGTTCGCAGGTAGGTGAAGTTGTTTGTGTTGTTGTTGTTGTTGTTGTTGTAAGTGGGTAATCATTCTTATGCAACCCACTCAGGAAACTTTCAGCAACGCTAAGCGAAATTAACGAGGTAAAACTCGAGTAACAACAATAAACTTACGCGAAAGACAACTTAATCTACCACAGCAAGCACAAATTAACATTTTCTTGAAGAAGCAGGCCAGGTGGCCTATACATAAGGCGCGCGGGCGGTTAACTCGAAACTCAACGATAACACGAGCTCTGCAATTTTTCAGCAAGCCCCGTCCTGATATCCTGAGCTTGACGGAAAGACGGGAAGGTTCGTGAAATTTAATTTAATTAGCCTGTCAGAATTTTTGCGATACTCTAAAAAACGAATATTAATAATAACGGTCGGCGAAAAATTCTTCTTGCCGGCCGAGATCGGCGCCGAGAAAATTTTATTAAAAGAGGACCGCTCTAAATAATAACGCCGACGACGATTCTATTAGCTCGTGTTTGCTTTTAATTAAAAAATAAATAAGGAATAAATAAAGCGGCGAGTGTGTTTTTACAACAAAAAAAAAAAAAAATTAAAATCTCCTCTCTCGTGAGTTATTTTCTTCCGGGCCGGTTTTTATACCGGATTAACATAATCAGCGGCGCATACTTTTTAAATCCTTGCAGTGTAAATTGAGCTGAAAGTTTGCTTTAGCGACGAGGCGACTTAATTGTATTAAAAACGAGTTCTTAAAAATTTATTTTTTTTTGTTAGAAGCCGTAAAATCATGTCATTAGTTATATTTTGCCACAGAAGTTATTATTTAAAAAAAAACGTGAAACTAATATAAATTAATAATTACAAATAATGTGGAAGCAAAGTGCCTACTTAGCACTACAGAGATTAATCAAGACTTGTCGGAGAAGGAAAACTTAACGAATCAGCGATTTTATACTAGCGCATAAGAAGTGCACCTGCAAATACACAAAGGGTTCCATTGTTCGCAACAGTAAACAAGGTCAAGGCTAAGCAACCCGCAATGTGTAACTTTTAAGGAGGTGCTTATTTGCATTAGTTATTTACAGTATTTATAATCGTAGACCGACACTAATTTTATTATTAAAAATACATGCAAAAGTTGTGTTTTGTTTTGTATTTCTACGGAGATATAATAGGCTTTAAAAATAATGCAATATTCAGGCATCTTTTGGGAGACTATAGCGCGGTCCAACCTTAGTATGAAGTGTGGTTCTATGCGTCCCTTTCTATCTTTTATGCTTTTCAAATAAAGTTATCTTTATCTCTCCGAATTCTCAGTAAGACCTGTACCGCATTCTGATAGTGGAACGCGGAATAGTAAAGCGCCAAAAAAAAAAAGAATTCGGCAAATTTTCTGAAGTTTTGACAAAAAGAGCGAAGAAACAATTTTCGGGGACCTCCAAAAAAATATTAGCAAGACAGAGGTAAATATACCGAGTGTTTCATTAAAACTTGAAGTAAGGTGGAGACGACTCCAAACCCTATCGACGCCCAAAAATAAACAGTAACGAAAAAAAAAAACAATCGGTCAATAAACGAACGGAGAAAAGAGAATCCTGAAGTGAAGAACAAAAAAACATAAAACAGAAGGGAAGCGGTTTCTCAAAGCGAAAGGAAAAATAAAAATAAAAGATGGTCAGAGATTTGCCAGTCGAAGCAAAAAAAAAACAAAACACATCACAGTGGAAAACTAAATTGTTTGAACGAAGGTCAAATTAAAATGAAAAACAAGCGAAAAGCAGTTTTCTTAAAGGCAGGAATGACTGTCGTTAGTTTATCTATTTATTAATTTTTAATTCAAAACGATCGCTTTTTTTCTTAAATTTTTTTAGAAAAGTCGCAAAAAAACAATAAACTCAAGAAAAGATCATCAAACATTAAAAACAGAAAAAAAACAAGGTTGAAACATCGCATAAACACGGAAAACAACAATGAAAAACAAAAGAGGTCAGTTTTGGGGAAACGAAGGGAATAAAATGGTAATCGAAATGAAAAGTAGCAAAACAAAAACATAAACAAATGATATTCGAGAAGCAAAACAAAAAACAATCGAACGCTAAGACAAAACTAAAAAATTGAAAATAAAGAAACGAAGGGAATAAAATGATAATCGAAATGCAAAGTAAAAAAACAAAAATATACACCAATGATAATCGAGAAGCAAAACAAAAGACAATCGAAATCTAAGACAAAACTGAAAAAACTGAAAATAAAGAAACGTAAGGAATAAAATGTTAATCGAATTGCAAAGTAAAAAAATAAAAATATACACCAATGACAATCGAGAAGCAAAACAAAAGGCAATCGAAAGCTAAGACAAAACTAAAAAAAAAAAAAATAAAGCAGAGAAGCGAAATATTAAAACGAAAGGTAATTCAAAATTAAAAGAATAATTAAAGATCGATTGGTAAGTCAAAATAAAAAAAGAAAAGAAGATGAAGGACGAAAATGTATCAAATAAAAAAAAAATTAAAAAAATATGATAATCCCGAAAGTAAAACAACAGAGCTAAGACAAAACGTAATTAATTATAAACGAAAAAAAAGCTAAAAGAAACAAACGAGACATTAAACCAAAAAGTAATCGGAAATTAAAAAAAAGTAAGGAGCAAATTTTGTGCCAAAACAAAAGACAAAAGAAGATAAAAAAAACGAAACAGTACCACCCAACAAAATAATTTTTGAAATTCTCTTATTTATTCAAGAAATTTTACTGTCTTTGATAATTGAAAAGTAAAACAAAAGATGATCGGAAAGCAAAGGCAAAATGTGGTCGAAAACAAAAAAAAAAGATTGGAGACAAAATTAAAATTAAAACAAAAGATAATAATCGAAAATCAAAAAACAAGGACCGATTTTTGTGCCGAAACAAAAAAGAAAGGAAGATGATAAACAAAAGAATACCAGACAAAATAACTTTCGAAATTCTCTGATTTAGTCAAGAAATGTTAATTTTACTGCATTTGATGACTGCAAAGTAAAATAAAGGATGATCGGGAAGCTTAGGCCAAATGTGGTCGTAAACCAAAAAATCGGAAATAACAAAATGAGAAAGTTTAAAACGAAAGATAATCGAAAATTAAAAATAAGATTAAAAAAGGTATCACAATAATAAAATGAGGAAGAAGAATTAAAACAAAACTTGATTATCGAAAAGTAAGACCAAACGTTACCGTAAGCAAAAAAAATTTCGTAAGCAAAACAAACGGAAACAAATATGTAGATGAAACATTAAAACAGAAGATAATCGAAAATTAAAAAAAATGAAGATCAATTGTTGTGAAGAAGATGAGATAGTACAAAAGGGTATCAGACAACATAACATTAAGAAAAGAAACACTAAAAACAAATGATAATCTTTCAGTTTTAACGAGTATTTTATTTGGAAATAAATTAAAACAAACTCGAAATTCATAACAATATTTTCTCTCCTTTTTATTTCTGTATGTTATTGACGAGACACGGCTCGAATATTCGCTCAACAGAAAGATCTCGAAATCAGCTCGGATGGATACTTAAGTGATCGGCCGGAGCAATACAGTTCGAGTTCGAATTAGCGTTTATTGTTAACTATCGCTCGGCTTACATTAAGATAAATTAATTTATAATCTGCTTTAAATAAATTAGAGTTAGTGTTATTATGTTTGTTAATAAATTAGTTTCAGTTTCAACGAGAATTTTATTTGAAAATAAATTAAAATCAACCCTAAATTCATGAGAATATCTTCTCTCCTTTTTGTTCGTGTTTGTTATTGACGAGACTCGGCTCAAACGTTCGCTCAACGGAAAGATCTCGAAAAATTAGCTCGGATGGATATTTAAGCGGTCGGCCGAAGCAATACAGTTCGAGTTCGAATTAGCGTTTATTGTTAACTATCGCTCGGCTTACGTTAAGATAAATTAATTTATAATCTGCTTTAAAAAATTAGAGTTAGTGTTATTATGTTTGTTAATAAATTAGTTTCAGTTTCAACGAGTATTTTATTTGAAAATAAATTAAAATCAACCCTAAATTCATGAGAATATCTTCTCTCCTTTTTGTTCGTGTTTGTTATTGACGAGACTCGGCTCAAACGTTCGCTCAACGGAAAGATCTCGAAAAATTAGCTCGGATGGATATTTAAGCGGTCGGCCGGAGCAATACAGTTCGAGTTCGAATTAGCGTTTATTGTTAACTATCGCTCGGCTTACATTAAGATAAATTAATTTATAATCTGCTTTAAATAAATTAGAGTTAGTGTTATTATGTTTGTTAATAAATTAGTTTCAGTTTCAACGAGTATTTTATTTGAAAATAAATTAAAATCAACCCTAAATTCATGAGAATATCTTCTCTCCTTTTTGTTCGTGTTTGTTATTGACGAGACTCGGCTCAAACGTTCGCTCAACGGAAAGATCTCGAAAAATTAGCTCGGATGGATATTTAAGCGGTCGGCCGGAGCAATACAGTTCGAGTTCGAATTAGCGTTTATTGTTAACTATCGCTCGGCTTACATTAAGATAAATTAATTTATAATCTGCTTTAAATAAATTAGAGTTAGTGTTATTATGTTTGTTAATAAATTAGTTTCAGTTTCAACGAGTATTTTATTTAAAAATAAATTAAAATCAACCCTAAATTCATGAGAATATCTTCTCTCCTTTTTGTTCGTGTTTGTTATTGACGAGACTCGGCTCAAACGTTCGCTCAACGGAAAGATCTCGAAAAATTAGCTCGGATGGATATTTAAGCGGTCGGCCGGAGCAATACAGTTCGAGTTCGAATTAGCGTTTATTGTTAACTATCGCTCGGCTTACGTTAAGATAAATTAATTTTAATTTCTACCGAGTGCGGTTTTCTTGTTTACTACGAAAAGCTACAGAAGATGGTCCTCTACCCGCCTCAACTATAATCCCCCTTCAATTAGGGGGCATTTCTTTTAACTTCGTTTTGTTTCTTGTTGACTTCTTCGCCCCTTTAATTACAGTGTGTCCCAATATATGCTTTTTGGCGCACTTGCTCTGTACAGTTCACTGGAACCGGAAGAAACATTTTCCGGATTTCATATTGAAGCAGCCATGTAACGCAAACAATTATTAAGATTAGCTATTTCTTTATTCTGTCGTTATGAATTTACGCGTTCGTTAAATTTATTTTGAAATTAAAGCGCGCTACACTTAGGGCCGATTTCATAATCGATCTAAAGGAGACTTTAAAATAAAAGTTACAAGTTACAAGTTCTTTACAGGTTTAAATACGAAGCTCGTTGAATGAGGAGTTGTCGCCACGTTTTGAAATGTAACACCTTCATTCCAGAATGTCAGGCGCTTACATGATCAAGACAGTAACTAAAAACAACTAACGTTTGCCTGTATTTCTAACTTTCATTCCAGTGCCGTGCGTTCAAGTATTCTTTCAATTGTATGTTTGGTGGTATAATCCTTCGTCTTAATCATTGTTCTATAATAGGGCCATCTTCGGTTTTTTTTTTGTTTTCTTATCTTTGTTATCGTCAGTTTTTGAGTGTGAAAGCATAAAATTCTCGTTCTTAAGTGTCCATGGAAAAACTTTGAAGTGACTCACACAGTACAAGAAAATCAGGATTACCGTGTGTCTCTTCCGGACTTTTATTAAAAACTCTTTTGAAACTCGAAGTGGTTGTAGCATAAAAGCAATCGTAAGTTAGTATTAAGGCAGCACGGCGTTCATTATTTTTCCATTTCACATAAACGCCTGACAGGGTTGTCAGTGTTGCGAGATTAATAGTTGGAGAGGACCGGACATTCTCCACTCGAATCTCGCCAGAAACTTCTGTCTCCGGAGGCGTAATCTATCAAACTCACAATCAGAGTTCCGAAATATTACCCGCAGATTACAGCTCGCAGCATCATCTGCAACATGCACCCATCCATCCACATCCATCGAGGACCGAGCGTCCTTTTTGCTGAACGCACCCCCCCCCCCCCCCCTCCGACGAAAATTGGTCCGTTTCAATTAAAAATAATTGCCCCGCAGGGATGGGGCTTTCCATACAGAAAATATCGCGCCCGTTCTGTTTTAATCAACCACAATTACCTCGCGTAATCCATTCGACCAGGCAACGATCGATCACCCTAATTTTCTTTTTTTTTTTTTTTTTAATCTTAATTCGAAGTATTTCCGCGGCGGTAAATTAAAGTCCAAGCCAATCATTCATCATCTTTTGGCCGAACTTATTAAAACGGAAAGGGCGATTTTTAGTCGCCGCTGCCGCCGGAAAGAGAGGAGGAAAAAGTTTAAGGATTCGTGTCAGAAAAATTAATGAAGTTTCCCGGAAAGTTTTACGCCTCGTTTTTCATTGCTCGCTAATTCAAATTTATGCCTGAAACAGGTGATAATAACGTAAAAGTTTTTCCCGAATTTAAGATACACTCCCGGACATTCTCTTCCTCTTACAGCGCTCGTAATTTTACATTAAATAATGAAGGACGCCGGGCTGACATTTTTTTTTTTAACAAGCTCACAACTCTAAATCAAATCGTTTTTTTAAATATTAGGCGTACGAACACGGGAAATAAATTAAGCTACTTTAATTAATAAGCAAAAACTGCCTTGCATTGACTAGTCAACCGACGGAGTTTCTGGCCTATTCAATCCAACTACAGAAATCAAAATTATCATCATGTATCATCATGTAAAAAAATTAAAATCAAAGAAAGTAAGAACAAAAAACAAGAAATAAATTCAAAATAAATTTCAAGGTCAACCTGACCCAACCGAACTCAATTTAATTCTATTTAATCCAAGCAAAAAATTAAAAATTGAAGAAATAAAAGTAAAAAAAGGACTAAAATCAAAATTAAATTTAAACCAACATCAAGTCTAAAAAAAATCAAGGTCAACCCAACCCAATAGAATTCAATTTAATTCTAGTAAAAAAATAAAAATTGAAGAAACTAAAAGTAAAAAGAATAAATCTAAATAAAAAATAAACCCAAAATAAATTTCAAGGTCAACGCAAGTGAACTCAAACTAACTCTATTCGAACCGAGCAGAGAATTAAATATTAAAAAATAAATAAAAGTAAAAAACGAAGAAGAAAGAAAATTCAAAGTCAACCCAACTCAACTGAATGTAACTTAATTCTATTCAAGCCAAGTAGAAACTCAAAAATTATAAATGTAAAATTTTAAAAATTAAGAAATAAAATAATAAAAATCATTCAGCCTATCTCAAGGTCAACCCAGTCCAATTACTTTATTGGGCTGGGTTGACCTTGAGATAGGCTGAATGATTTTTATTATTTTATTTCTTAATTTTTAAAATTTTACATTTATAATTTTTGAGTTTCTACTTGGCTTGAATAGAATTAAGTTACATTCAGTTGAGGTCAACCCAGCCCAATTACTTTATTGGGCTGGGTTGACCTTGAGATAGGCTGAATGATTTTTATTATTTTATTTCTTAATTTTTAATATTTTACATTTATAATTTTTGAGTTTCTACTTGGCTTGAATAGAATTAAGTTACATTCAGTTGAGTTGGGTTGACTTTGAATTTTCTTTCTTCTTGTAAAAAAAAAAATTAAAAATAAAAAGCAATAAAAAACTTAAAAGTTCAAAATTCAGTTGGAATTAACTCCGACGTAGGGGAAGGTCAGCCTAAGGGTTACCCTACGTTGGACTTGATTCCAACTAAATTTTGAACTTATCTTTTAAGTTTTTTTTATTGCTTATCATTTTTAATTTTTTTTTATTTTTAAATTTTCTTTAATTGACTCGAATTATCGGGCTGGGTTGGCCTTGAGATAGGCAGAATGATTTTTATTATTATTCTTTTTTTAATTGTTAATCTTAGTTTTTTTATATTTTTTGATTTTAATAAAATAATAATAAATAACAATAACAAAACTAACAATCATTCATCGTAACTAAAGGTCAACCCGACCAAATAATTCTAGTCTATTCAAATAAGCGAATATTGAAAGGAAAAAGTAAATAGAAAAATAAAAAGCAATAATAAAAAAATAAAAAGCAATAATAAAAAAATAAAAAGCAATAATAAAAAACTTAAAAAAAAGAAAAGTTCAAAATTTAGTTGGAATTAAATCCAAAGTTGGGTAAGGCCGGTCCAAATCGGCCCTCAAAAGCAAGAATCATATGAAAATTAAAAAAAAAATACAAATCAAAAAACGCATGAACTTTTTTAATTTAGAAAAATCGAAAAACAATAAAAATTAAGCCCCACCGATCTCAAGATCAGCCCGACCAAATTCAACGTAACTTTTTATAATCTGAACAAAAAACAAAACATTGAACATTAAAAGAAATAAATAATCAATAAATAATTGCTATATTGTTATGACAAATTTTGTTGCAAATTTAGTTGCAGGAATTGAGGAATTAAAAACAAAACAAGCGACGAACGGTGGTGAAGATAGGACACTTCACCACCGTTCGTCACTTGTTTTGTTGTGAAGAGTCCTATCTTCACCAGCGATCGTCGTTTGTTTTGTTATTTTTTGTTTTGTTACTAATTAAAAAAAAAACGTGTCAAATAAAATCAAACGAAAGATGATTCAATCGATGGAAAATGGAAATTGATCGAAAAGAAAAAACAAAGGTTGATCAGTTGATTATGTTAAATATAAAAATTGAATTAAATAAAGTCAAATGAGGAATTATTAAAAACAAAAAAAAATAACAAAACAAATGGCGATCGATGGTGAAGATAAGACTAAGATAAAAATTCTGCAAAACTAAATAAGGCAAGTCGAATCAAGAACATTCAGACGAATCTTTAACAATAAGTTTGGAAAAAGAAAACAAAAACAAAAAGTAAAATAAAGTCAAATCGAATCGAATTTTCTTGATTCGATTAGACAGTATTTTACTTTTGAATTATATGTTCAATTCTTTGTTTTTGTTTTTTTTTTTTTTGTTCAAACATATAGTTAACGCAGGCAGTTCTAGATAGGCGTAACATGAGTTGCCTATACATCAGGTTATTAATTAATTCATTAATAGAAATGAGTTTTTTTAATTATTATAAAATCATCCCTGAGGTTAATTTCGTTATCTAGTTGGGTTTGGGAGGGCGGGGGGGGGGCGGGGCAAAATGTCAATAATTTCGTAACCTTCATTAGTATTAGATGCACGTCAAGTGCAAATGTGGCCAAATCTTGACTGAACACAAAACTCGGACCGCATACTGACGAAGAGGTTCCCCCCCGCCTTCACCCTCGCGCCCTTGTTCGTCTCCGGCCCTTCCCCGAAAGCGTCCAGATCGCAAGGCCGGAATAATAATGAATTTAAATTTGAGCGGCAGGTTTAATTCGAACTGTACTTAATTTAGTGTAAACGAAATTATTGCTATCCGTTCTTCGAATCTGCGTCCTCTCTCGCCGCCTCCCACGTAATTTAAGTGCGCCGCGGCGCTCGCCGCCGTGCTCGAATTGTCCGACCGAATAAACTGCTTTAATTTTCACACGGAAATTACTTTGTAACATTTGACAGGGACAAATTATACTGCGTGCTTTTATATTAACGCCGGTAATATATTACTCAGACGTCCGTGCATATGGAGCGGCTTCAAATCTAATGAGATCGAGGCGGGGGGCGGCCTTGCATAATTTTATATTTCACGCTGATCCACCGGGTGAAAATTACCACCCGAATTTATAAGGTTGGAAAATTAAAATTACGGCGTAATTACTACCCAACATGATAATAATGGCACTATCATAAAACGGAGAGTACGATTATTCATTGTGTTACCGCATTTTTTTTATGATGATGCTAATAGAACTTTCATAATTTCTACAAAAGAAAGAGTGCTTCACATACTCTGATAACAAACACTGACGTTATCTCTAAATTAGTGAAAAGCTGAATTCTTATGATTTAGGAGTGCGATCAGTTCGGATTAATGACGAAGCATGGTTGAGAAGGTCCGGAAATACAAATTACATTTAAATTTGAATTAAAGCTCCATGCCCGAGCAACAACAAGTATTTTTTGATTATGATACTAAAAGAACTTTCATAATTTCTACAAAAGAAACAGTGCTTCACATACTCTGATAACAAACACTGACGTTATCTCTAAATTAGTGAAAAGCTGAATTCTTTTGATTTAGGAGTACGATCAGTTCGGATTAATGACGAAGCATGGTTGAGAAGGTCCGGAAATACAAATTACATTTAAATTCGAATTAAAGCTCCATGCCCGAGCAACAACAAGTGTTTTTTGATTATGATACTAAAAGAACTTTCATAATTTCTACAAAAGAAACAGTGCTTCACATACTCTGATAACAAACACTGACGTTATCTCTAAATTAGTGAAAAGCTGAATTCTTATGATTTAGGAGTACAATCAGTTCGGATTAATGACGAAGCATGGTTGAGAAGGTCCGGAAATACAAATTACATTTAAATTCGAATTAAAGCTCCATGCCCGAGCAACAACAAGTATTTTTTGATTATGATACTAAAAGAACTTTCATAATTTCTACAAAAGAAACAGTGCTTCACATACTCTGATAACAAACACTGACGTTATCTCTAAATTAGTGAAAAGCTGAATTCTTATGATTTAGGAGTACAATCAGTTCGGATTAATGACGAAGCATGGTTGAGAAGGTCCGGAAATACAAATTACATTTAAATTCGAATTAAAGCTCCATGCCCGAGCAACAACAAGTGTTTTTTGATTATGATACTAAAAGAACTTTCATAATTTCTACAAAAGAAACAGTGCTTCACATACTCTGATAACAAACACTGACGTTATCTCTAAATTAGTGAAAAGCTGAATTCTTATGATTTAGGAGTACAATCAGTTCGGATTAATGACGAAGCATGGTTGAGAAGGTCCGGAAATACAAATTACATTTAAATTCGAATTAAAGCTCCATGCCCGAGCAACAACAAGTATTTTTTGATTATGATACTAAAAGAACTTTCATAATTTCTACAAAAGAAACAGTGCTTCACATACTCTGATAACAAACACTGACGTTATCTCTAAATTAGTGAAAAGCTGAATTCTTATGATTTAGGAGTGCGATCAGTTCGGATTAATGACGAAGCATGGTTGAGAAGGTCCGGAAATACAAATTACATTTAAATTCGAATTAAAGCTCCATGCCCGAGCAACAACAAGTATTTTTTGATTATGATACTAAAAGAACTTTCATAATTTCTACAAAAGAAAGAGTGCTTCACATACTCTGATAACAAACACTGACGTTATCTCTAAATTAGTGAAAAGCTGAATTCTTTTGATTTAGGAGTACGATCAGTTCGGATTAATGACGAAGCATGGTTGAGAAGGTCCGGAAATACAAATTACATTTAAATTCGAATTAAAGCTCCATGCCCGAGCAACAACCAGTGTTTTTTGATTATGATACTAAAAGAACTTTCATAATTTCTACAAAAGAAACAGTGCTTCACATACTCTGATAAGAAACACTGACGTTATCTCTAAATTAGTGAAAAGCTGAATTCTTATGATTTAGGAGTGCGATCAGTTCGGATTAATGACGAAGCATGGTTGAGAAGGTCCGGAAATACAAATTACATTTAAATTTGAATTAAAGCTCCATGCCCGAGCAACAACAAGTATTTTTTGATTATGATACTAAAAGAACTTTCATAATTTCTACAAAAGAAACAGTGCTTCACATACTCTGATAAGAAACACTGACGTTATCTCTAAATTAGTGAAAAGCTGAATTCTTATGAGATTTAGGAGTGCGATCAGTTCGGATTAATGACGAAGCATGGTTGAGAAGGTCCGGAAATAAAAATTACATTTAAATTCGAATTAAAGCTCCATGCCCGAGCAACAACAAGTATTTTTTGATTATGATACTAAAAGAACTTTCATAATTTCTACAAAAGAAACAGTGCTTCACATACTCTGATAACAAACACTGACGTTATCTCTAAATTAGTGAAAAGCTGAATTTTTATGATTTAGCAGTACGATCAGTTCGGATTAATGACGAAGCATGGTTGAGAAGGTCCGGAAATATAAATTACATTTAAGTTCGAATTAAAGCTCCATGTCCGAGCAACAACAAGTATTTTTTGATTATGATACCAAAAGAACTTTCATAATTTTTACAAAAGAAAGAGAGCTTCAGATGCTCTGATGACAAACACTTTTACATTATCTCTAAATCTGTGATTTAGGAGAACGATCAATTCGGATTAATGACGAAGCATGGTTGAGAAATGTCCACAAATACGAATTGCATTTAAATTCTAATTAAACAGCCGGACGAGCTTACGGCATCTCCGAAAGCTCCGTGCCCGAGCAATAACAAGAAGATATCTTGGCCTGTTATTATTAGCGGTCGGATCTAACGAGCGTCCACGCAAGCTTGAGAAAGCCCAGATGGCCGGACCGTGGTCACTTTGATGTTATCGTATCATATATGCGCGGCACACGCGATCTGGTAATGTAATCGTGTAATCCTGTTCACCAGGCCATTAGACTCAATTTAGAGCGTGTTAGTGTAGTATCATCGACGTGCGGTCAACTAAACTAATAAGAACTGTTACTGCGAGCCAGCCATTTAGGGAAAAACTTCCTCATATCCGAAGCTGATATTTTATGTATTTATTCTGAGTAGGTAGCATTCATTGAGCGATCGTGTTTCATCAGTAAAAACCGCAGTCTCTTGTAGAATGGCACGTTCTGCATATGTACATACCCTATGTTTCGTTTTGATTTGAAAACAGACGCTTATTTTTGCTTGCACACGCAGGTCACTACAGGCTTGTTGATAAATATGACTCAAATGCAGACGAGGCGGATTTACTAATTGAATCTTGAATCTCCAGAAGATTTTCAATGACTCTTGCGTTCAGCGTATGGATAGACAAATAATACGACTCGGTAAATAAAAAAAACATCTATTAAATCAAAATCTTGACAAGGAAAACGCACAGCCGAAAGAAGCCAGCAACAACAAGATACCCGTTGGTAAATTGCAAACTAAACTTGAACGTTTAAGCAACAGTTTAACGCGAAGGATCAGTACTGATCGAACAGCTTGACTTTGATCCCAAAAACGACGAAGCACTAAAGTGATACTTAAATTAAATAACGATAATAGCGTTTGTAATTCTTCTTAATTTCTGTACTGCGTTGTGTCGATGTTATTTGCGCTTAAATAGGCGGGAGTAGAAAAGAAAAAGGCGTACGTTCCTGAATGTGATCAGCTGTTGATGCCACCGGCTTCAAAGCCCCGTCGATAAAGGACGAATGTTCGCAGCTATCGGAGTCCGGTGTAAGTATTGGTCGTTTAACATCGACGTTAGGAAATTCGACTCGTCCGCGGATCGCAGTCAACCGGTCGAAACGTAATAGGGAGAATTTATTCGATAGGGATTGAATCAAAAAGTAAACTTTCGTAGTTTTAACCAAAATATGCTGAAATGCATCGAAAGTAACTCCAATTATTTATAAACTCTAATCGTTTATGAACAGCCCCACACAAATTGTGCCCTCACAAAAAAGAAACGAATCCGACGAAAGAGAAAGAGAGAGGGTGAGTTACTTAGGGCGATTTGGACCAATTTCAATAAAAATTTAAGCTCCATTTGGCTTAGGATGAGTTGCACCGCGTCGTTGTTAACTAATCCTTGATTAAACATAGGATTTTCTGCGCTTTATTCCGAGATTTAATTTAATCAATGGACAATCGTTATTAATTACCGATTAAACATACCTGTTTGCAAAGTAAACAGTTCATTGGATTGAGATGCAAAATTAACATATCAAAAAAGTTAAACGCTGATTTAATTAATCACCAGATAAACTGTTTATTTAGTTGAATCTTGCAAACACAAATTGCTTAGCTTCACGGAACAACTAACGAACACAAGTTGCTTTGAACGCATCGCCAACGCCAATGGTCACAATGGACCCGTATTAGAACGTATTTGCTTCCTTCCCAATTGTCTAAGCGGATCAAATCCGGAAGAGGCGACGTCACAAACATTTGAAGCGACAGACCAATAAAGAGCTGGTATTTCAAACGAGATGTAAAGATCATTTCCGGAAGACGTTGCCGCGTTTACAAGTGAACCAATGCGAATGTGGTTTTGTCGAAAACGGTTCGGTCAATTCTTGTACCTACCTTTTAACTGACGCAAATCTGTTCAATGCGAGAGTATTATGGATGACTTATAACTTAATAAAGAACAACGGGCAGGATTAAAGCGAGGGGCGACCAAAATGATAATTAAAGCGAGGACAGGCTGAGACAAACTCGGAAGAGTTTTCATCCACCAGGGTGCCAAGTTAAAACCGAAGCTAAATGTCGTTCTTTGCAGGAAACCTTCCACGAGATCCAGCCGATACCGACAGGTTTGTCTTGGTCCCACGGATTAGAGGCGGCCCACAGACACAAAATAATCTTCGTTTACTCCCTCCATAGATCGGAGGAAATTTTCCTGAAACGGAAAAATTTCACACGGACAGATTATTTCCGAAAAACCATGACGACCAAAATCCTTACTCGTTTATACCCTTCGAGGCCAACTTAACGTAAATCGCAGAAACCATACAGCACCAAAATTGAAGCGCCGTCAAGTTTTCTGACCAGTCTCGACAGCGATCTTTCGATTAAACATTCAATTTAATTCCCACGAAATATGATGAAACGCCGCTGCGCACGTATGCGAAAGATTGTGCAAACAACCAAAAAGCAGAAAATTCAGGACCAGTAAAGGGAGAGGCATGAAAGTAGACGGCGGCTGCTGAATTAAAGCCGTTATGATCGCAATTATATACAGTCGGGTCCTGTCCTTGAAATTAACCGGCGAAAATGCGGAAGAAATAAATAATTTTGAAGGCCAAGAATAATGAAACATTTGCTTGCTTTAATAATTCCGCTTAATTTACGCTTTTTCAACACGTATGTTGGCCGAGCAACGAAATTATCAAGTTAAACCGTAGGTTCTTGAGCACAGCGGGACGAGAACATGAAAATGAAGTTGCCTACCTTCAAGGCAAACATACTTTCGCCTCAAAGTCATGGAGTCGTGTATTAATTGTGAAGGAAATGGCTTTTAAGTACTTTCAAGTTTGAATCTAATTAATCCCGTTGAAATTTTAATTCCTTGGAGATGCTGAATAATAAATTTACATTTCCCCTACTTATGACAGTCAAAGCAGAGAATGACTGGTTTTCTTTCTGGCCCTTCCAGAATGAATGATATTATTTTAATGCTCAAAGGAAATTCCTCTGCGAATCTATCTTTCCGAAACATTACGAGACGAAAGCCCCCCGCATCAGGTTTTTTCGGCCCACCCTCGGAGTGGGAAGTTTCCGACCAGTACATTACCCCCAATATTTACGCATTATGATAAATCGACGTCTTATTTCGCGGATCGTTTCCAATTTAAAACGTGGCCTTTCTTTTGTCGAATAAAAGTTCGCGCGCTCCGTCTCCAAATATTTATAAGATGTGCCGGAGACGGCTGTATTGGCGTTTTCCGTGAAAAGATTAATGATTTGTTTTCGAGCTTGTCTTGATCCCCATCTCGATAATCTATTTATCAAATATTCGATTGTGTTTGATTGATGCTTCCGCTTCGCGTTTCTCTTTTTGCCCGCGCGCGCGCGCGTGTGTCTTTGTTAGACTGAGACTAATTTATTATTTTGCCCCTTTCTTATGTATTTATCGTGGATTCGTTGAGTTAATGATTCTGGATCATTTGATAACTTACTATTTTTCAATATATCTAGCAGAAAAGAAGAACGACTCCAATCATCCCAACACAACAATGTTGGCCGAGCATGCCTGATACGAAATTATCAAGTTAAACCGTCGGTTCTTGAGCGCAGCAGGGCGAAAAAAAAAACAGGAAAGTGAAGTTGCCTAACTTCAAGGCAAATATAATTTTGTTTTAAAGGTATGAATTATATTGACTGTGAAGGAATTGGTTTTGGATTGGATGTTTTTTTTTTGTTGTTGTGTTTCGCAAATAAATCCAATTTTCTTTCGGAGACTTTGCGTAATTTTGAGATAGAAACTGATAGGAAGAGGGAGGGAGAAAGACCACGTAACATTCTGATTTTAAATTTAAATTCCACTCCATAAATATGTAAAACTTCTGTTCCGCAAGCGATTAACTAATGTTTCCGGTCGGGTTTTAAACAACGATAAACACATCAAGTTAATACGAAAGCTCACGACTTTATACCAGAAAAAAAAAGAGCACCCTAATAAAGTATTGTAATACGGAGTGACACTTTCCGTGCCCTTTCCAGATAAAATCCGGCGATTACGGCCCGCCCGGAAAGTGAAACGGAGGAAAATATTTTGTTTGTTATCTCTGCGAAGTTAAACCTCTTAACAAAGTTTTCCGTTTCGAAACTGAACTGCCGGTGATTGATGTCGTATATTTTTATCGCGTTTCGAGGCCCCGAAAAAAAATAAACTCCTGCGTGTTTTAAAGCCCTAACAGACAGATAGACATGCTTGAAGAACAAGAAGAAAAATTTTAACTATCTTACTTTAAAATCTAAAGCGGAAAACATTTTTGATTTTTACGAGCGAGCTTTAAGGGCTTGATTAAAAAAAAAAAAAAACTTAAAGTATGACTGCATGTTTGCAAAGAGGCCTTTAAACGTCGCTGGATTTAACGGCACATGCAAATCGATCCTTAATGTCGTAAAATTCGCACAATCGCCGGAAAAATTAATTTCGCCCGAACGTTATTCTCACTCAATATCTACGCAAAACACGAAAGGCAGGCAATTCGGCCCCAATAATAATGCGCCGACGGTGGCCATTCTCTCGCGCGCTTTATGAAGCGTCAATTTATTTTATGACGTACATTCGGGGTGTTTTTTTACTTTCGGAAAAAGATTTAACGAGAAAGAGATTTTCCTTGCGCGTTTTTACGGACGCGATTTATCGCCGACCTAAATGCGCGCGCGAATCGGAAAGGGATTGATTCGAGCTGAAATAATTTCTGTCGAAATTCGAAGTTTTCCTAAAGAAGAAGAAAAAAAAAACAATTGAAAAACAGTACAACAATAATAAAACACAAAACACGGAAGCAGAATAACATTAATTATTTTTTTTTATACTTAACATCGTGTGAGCATTTGAAAACCAAAACCATGCGATCAGTGGTTTATAGTTAGTGATATTGCTACCACTTAAAGCTTTTGATGTTAAAACTCCTGAATACGCGTCGTTTGTCAACAGCCTTCCCGATTCTAGCTCCATCTGCTGCAGAACGATTCTCAAAGTCCCAACAGCGTGATAAGGTATTTTTTAACCCCCAGAAAATCACCTGTGCGTTTAGCGTAGGGAGTAGACAATAATACAGCACAATTGCCCTTGAAATATCTATCGATTTAAACTTAACACAATCTGGGGTTCTCGGAGTAAACCAAATAATACTTTAACACAAACATCAAGTCCAGTAGAAGTTTCCACTGCGAAAAATTCTCAAAGTCCCAACAGCGCGAGAAGGTATTTTTTAACCTCCAGAAAATCACCCCTGCGTTCAGCGTAGGGAGTAGACACCAACACAACACAATTGTCGTTGAAATATCTATTGATTTAAACTTAAAGGCCTCGGAGAAAGCCAAATAATACCAAACCCAGTAGAAAGATCCACTGCAGAATGATTCTCAAAGTGTCAACAGCATGAGAATGCACCTTTTAACCTTCAGAAAATCACCAGTGCGTTCAGCGTAGTAACCAATGGCGTCAAATGACAAATGTGATCGTAATTCACGTTTCCGTCGAAATAACAAGTGGACAAAAAAAAGAAACGTAAATCGCAGAAACCATATAACACATAAAACAGTAACCAGTCTTGATGTTTACAATAAACATCCAACTTAATTCCCATGAAATATGATGAAATGCAGGGCCGAAAAAAGTTAAAACTTAAAGCAATTACTTGTAGAGCCGAAACGGTAAAAGTCGTAAAATGATTTATTGCACGAGCGTTGTAAGATGTCTGCGACTTGCACCACAAAATTAGATCAAAGCGTGGGACACAATTTATGTTATAAGTACACAATTATTCTGCGACGAATAAAAAAAAAACAGGCGAGAAACTCCATCATTAGACGCTCCCACGATAATTATGTTTCTTTTCCAAACATTGAGCCAGCGCTATGCGATTTAAAACTTGATTTACAGGGTGACCTTTGGAAAGCAGTTTTTTAAACCGTAACACCGGTTCGAAGGTTCTTTTCGTTCCGATGCACACGTGCACTTCAGAACGCAGACTGAATGCAAAACGAGGCGTAATATAAAATACACAGGGTGTTTTCAATGCAAAATGAATGTGAATGATAATTTATTCCGCAACCCTTAGCAACATCGTTAAATATTTAGAAGCTAGATTTTCTAGATATTGCCCGATCAAAATTGACTGCTACGGTTCGGATATTCAGTACGCGGAGATGTAATGTTTTATAAAAATTAAGTTGCGATTAAATTGCATTATAATTGATTTAAAACGCGTGCGTGAATGAAATTAATCAAGTAGCGAAAGCGAATTCCCTAGAATTTTGCACCGCGTCCGCCGAAGAATGATGTCGAGCCCAATATTGGACCTAATTTATGCACTCAATTAAAGATATCTTTTGCATAGCGAATACAACATCCGATATTCCCCACTTGCGTAACAATCAAGAAGAAGAAAAGTGCATAAACAGAACGGGAGTGTACAAGAAGTCGATCTTACGCATCCTTCGAGTAAAGCGTATTAACCAAACTACGTGTTAGGTGTTCATCGTTTGTCCTACTTTAAATTTATTTATTTTTTTTTGAACCAGGTTTGTAATTAATGAAGTTAGAACTCTTCACAGTGTGTGTTTTTTTTTTTGACAACCGATGTGTTTATTCTATTAATTTAATTTAAGAGAAAGTTTCCAGCCAGCGTTAGTGAGTTAAAATTACCATTAAATTAAAAATAACCACCTAAATGTTCTATTATTTATGAATCAAGTAGCGAAAGCGAATTCCCTAGAATTTTGCACCGCGTCCGCCGAAGAATGATGTCGACCCCTGTATTGCACCTAATTTATGCACTCAATTGAGGATATGTTTTGCATAACGAATACAACATCCGATATTCCCCACTTGCGTAACAATCAAGAAGAAGAAAAGTGCATAAACAGAACGGGAGTGTACAAGAAGTCGATCTTACGCATCCTTCGAATGAAGCGTATTAACCAAACTACGTGTTACGTGTTCATCGTTTGTCCTACTTTAAATTTATTTATTTTTTTTTGAACCAGGTTTGTAATTAATGAAGTTAGAACTCTTCACAGTGTGTGTGTGTTTTTTTTTTTGACAACCGATGTGTTTATTCTATTAATTTAATTTAAAAGAAAGTTTCCAGCCAGCGTTAGTGAGTTAAAATTACCATTAAATTAAAAATAACCACCTAAATGTTCTATTATTTATGAATCAAGTAGCGAAAGCGAATTCCCTAGAATTTTGCACCGCGTCCGCCGAAGAATGATGTCGACCCCTGTATTGCACCTAATTTATGCACTCAATTGAGGATATGTTTTGCATAACGAATACAACATCCGATATTCCCCACTTGCGTAACAATCAAGAAGAAGAAAAGTGCATAAACAGAACGGGAGTGTACAAGAAGTCGATCTTACGCATCCTTCGAATGAAGCGTATTAACCAAACTACGTGTTACGTGTTCATCGTTTGTCCTACTTTAAATTTATTTATTTTTTTTTGAACCAGGTTTGTAATTAATGAAGTTAGAACTCTTCACAGTGTGTGTGTGTTTTTTTTTTTGACAACCGATGTGTTTATTCTATTAATTTAATTTAAAAGAAAGTTTCCAGCCAGCGTTAGTGAGTTAAAATTACCATTAAATTAAAAATAACCACCTAAATGTTCTATTATTTATGAATCAAGTAGCGAAAGCGAATTCCCTAGAATTTTGCACCGCGTCCGCCGAAGAATGATGTCGAGCCCAATATTGGACCTAATTTATGCACTCAATTGAGGATATGTTTTGCATAACGAATACAACATCCGATATTCCCCACTTGCGTAACAATCAAGAAGAAGAAAAGTGCATAAACAGAACGGGAGTGTACAAGAAGTCGATCTTGCGCATCCTTCGAGTGAAGCGTTTTAACCAAACTACGTGTTACGTGTTCATCGTTTTGAAAGTTCTTGTCCTACGTTAAATTTATTTTTTCTTTGAACTAAGTTTGTAATTAATGAAGTTAGAACTCTTCACAGTGTGTGATTTTTTTTTTTTTTTTGATAACCGATGTGTTTATTCTATTAATTTAATTTAAAAGAAAGTTTCCAGCCAGCGTTGGTGAGTTAAAATTTCCATTAAATTAAAAATAACCACCTAAATGTTCTGTACTTCGATTGATTTCTGTATGAATTTATTATTAATTGCCTACCTACAACCTACGCGTGCAAGGTTAGAATGAAATGAATCAAGTAGCGGAGGGTAAATTTCCTGGAATTTTGCACGCGGTGTGCAGCGCGCGTCCGCCGAGAGAATGAGATCGAGCCCACGGAATATTGCACCTAATTTATGCACTCAATTAAGGACATTTTTTGCATAGCCACATCCAATTTCCCCATTTACTTAACAATTGGGAAGACGAAAGTGCTTAAGTAGAGCGGGAGCGACAAGAAGTCGATCTTCCGAGTCCTTCGAGTGAAGCCTCTGGATCAAACAACGTGTTACGTGTTCCTCGTTGAAAAATTATGTCAGTTTGTAATTAATATGAAATGAAAACGTTTTGTACTTATTATTTTGATTTATCGGGTAAATAAAATCGACTAATTTCTGTATGAATTTATTAATAATCACTACCTACACATGCAAATCAGATTCTCAAAGTTAACAATTAATGCAGTTCATGAAATGGGGCGTTGGAATTTAATTCTGTTGCCCTCCGTTCGGTAAATATTCCGAACGCAAGCTTAATTAATCCACGTAACATTACATTAGGCATTAAATTATTTGGAGCGGCCCATGTTGTGTTTACATAAAACGCATTTATGCACGCGTGCATACATAGCAAGAGTTGATCAAAGAGCATTCGCGCGCCTCTCGTAGCGCAAGATGACGCAACAAACAGGGTTGAACGAAAGTACGGGACACGTACCTCGTAAGCAAATACAGTTTACCTTTCGCCTTTTGTATAAATAACATTTTATTTACTCTTGAATTGCAGCGGAGAATTTTAATGGTTTTCTTCGTATGCAATGCGTTTCCTGTGTAGTTCGAGAAATACACACAGACTTCGCCCGTTTCGTTCGACTTCCATTCTATTTTGTTGCAGGATAAAATTAGAA
Organism: Prosopocoilus inquinatus; assembly: GCA_036172665.1. NCBI lineage: Eukaryota > Metazoa > Arthropoda > Insecta > Coleoptera > Lucanidae > Prosopocoilus > Prosopocoilus inquinatus. Next base: position 4,432,600 of record CM069871.1, on the reverse strand, counting down.
TTCAAAGTTCAATCCTCTTATTGAATGAACCAAATACGGAAGTCGGTTGGGATAGTAGACTGTATTTTATTAAGTCGCAGGCAGTTGCATTATAAACTGCGATGCGACGAAAAAATGCATGTTACTATACCATACTACAGTTTCATGAATCTCTTCAAAAACAAAACAAAAAACTTGGAAGGAACTTGGATTACTAAAATGAAAATGTAAACTCAGTGCACTTTTTTTTTAATTAACTTTAATGAGCGAGTCTGTTTACGACGGTCTTGTCGTCATGTCACATGGAATCGCTGACCTGTTTTAAAATTCGGCCGAAGTAAAAATTCAAGACCTCATGAATCCTAATTCGGGGGGGACTCCTCTCTGCTGTAATCACGATTTTTTTTGCCTCCGACGCAAATTTGCTTTTGACGCACCCCCGTCCCCCCCTTTCGCTAAAATAATAAAAGCACCGGCGGCGGCGGCTCCGGCAAACATGAAATCAAATTCACTCGCTTTATTATTAAATCATTCAAGTAAGTACGATACAGTTATACTTAAACAAAAAAAAATCAAATCCTAAAAGTTTACAAAGTTCTTCTTCGGATTAAAAAAAAATTAAAGATTAATTACACATTAATTTATAAATTAACTAACTACGGAAGAGGTTGAAATGAAAGATGTGTGATGTCATGTGATGTGATGATCTCATGGAAGGCAAAAGGTGTCCGTTCAGATTGATTTCTTGTCAATGATTTTTAAAGGAAGTGACTTTATGTTGAAGAAAATGGGATCTGCAAACAAAGTTATTATAGTAGAGAGCCAGCAAGCCATGGCTTAACAGAATGTGATGGCGGGGTTTGCAAGAGCAAAATTGTTAGTGCTTGTAACATGCGAGGATACATCAACGTCCGTCACTTACAAACTTCAATGACTTTATAAATCTCTGTACAAATCATGCAATAAGGAGGTACATGCAAGTCAAGTAAAAAAAAAATAATTGTACTAGTATATTGCTCTAAAGAAGAAATCTTCGTTTCCTGATTTAATTCTTGCACTAGTTAATGCAGACGTTATATATTTTTTATTTCTGCCAAAAATATAAGATTTACTGAACCATGTTTAAAATACACACATGGCAATACCTACTTTCTATCCACGACATTATATTTGGTCGTGAGTGTACCTCGAAATAATTAGAGAATACGAAACCTCAACAACAACAAAAAAAAAATAGTTTCATTTTCTGTTCCTGATTTAAATCCTGCATTAATGTGCACTCCTAACCTTCTCTACATTCAATGATACATCTTCTATTTCTGTTAGAATATTACATCAATAAGATTTATTGAACCGTGGGTAAAATGTACACACACAGATTCTAAAAGCGGCGGTAATACCTACTTTCTACCAGCGACATTTTGTTTGGTCGTAGCTGTACCTCAAAATAATCTGAGAATTCGAAACCATCAGAAAAAAAAAATTGTTGCAAGAAGTAATAAAAAAAAAACATGACGTGTTTTCATTAATCGTAATACTGGCCAGTTGTCCTTGATTTCTGGAAATGTCTGCAGTTTTGTTCAGCAAACTCTCTCTCTCTCTCTCAGTTTGAAAGTCGTGTGGTTGGTGGACGACTTTTTGTTTAAGTGTTTCAAATTGCTCGAAGAATTCAAACTGTGAAATTAAAAAGAAAAATATTTCGCAGTTAAAATCCCTGTGACGTAACAAGTTTCTTAACTTCTGTTTGATGTGTTCTAAAGTATAGAATTTTTTTTCTAACAAAAAGGCTACTTGTCCAAATATTTCTAATAACATAATCAATTAATTAATACTGTATTAATAAGAAGAAATAAAACTAATAATAACAACAATAACTTCATTTGATTTGATTTTTAATGTAATCAACTGATTTGTTTTCTTTTAAACGATACCATTTATTTTGATTTTATTTATTTATTCATCAATTGATAGATCATAATTTTTTTGTTTTTTCTTTGGTTTGATTTTCTTTGACGCGATTCTTTTTTTTAATATTTTAATTATCAATCGATCGTCTTTTGTTTTTCTTTTCTTCTTTCGTCTTTCTAAGTTTATTCCATTTTACGTTTTAATCTCGTCGATTGATCGACGATTTTTGTTTTTTCTTTTTTTTTGTTTTATTCGATTTGACTTTGTTATTGTATTTTTCAATTGATTCATCGTGTTTCTTTGGTTTGATTTTATTTGACGCGTGACTTTTATTTTTCAATTATCAATTATTAATTAATTATCAATTGGATGAAAGTTTATTTTATTTTGCCTTTTCATATCGTCGATTGATCGCTGATTTTTGTTTTCTCTTTTATTCGATTTGACTTCGCTATTGTACTTTTTAATTATTAACTGATGTTAACAGATTAATTTTTTTGGTTTTGAAAAAAATTAATTTCTCAAATTCATCATCTTATGTATTCCTCATTTGACTTTATTTGATTTAATGTTTATTATAATCAACTGATTTTTTTTTTCTTTTAATCGATTTCATTAGTTTTGTTTTTACTTTTTAATTATTATTATTTTATTTAATCATCAATTGATTGATAATCATGTTTAATGTTTTTTCTTTGGTTTGATTTTATTTGACGCGAGATTTATTTATTTATTTTTTAATTATCAATCGATCGTCTTTTGCTTTTTTCTTCTTCTTATTTTACTCCATCTAAGTTTATTTCATTTTACATTTTAATCTCGCCGATTGATCGACGATTTTTGTTTTTTTTTTTGTTGTTTTATTCGATTTGACTTTGTTATTTTATTTTTTAATTATCAACTGATCGCTTTTTTTTTCTCTTTAATATTTGCGAATTAAATATTTGGTTGTGACAGTTTCTATATCGATTTGACTTGACCGAGTTTTTACTTTTATTTTCGCCCCATCTTCATCGTCGAATTTTACGATCGTCTTTTGTTTTATTCGATTTAAACCCCTTTTCATCGTCGGCCCTATAATTTAATTTTATTGGCATTTCGTTTGTAAAGTCATCATCATTCGACTGCTTTGAGGGTTCGTGGTCAATTCTTATGTCGAATTTATTACAGACATTGACAGTGGCGTCGAGAGGAGTGGGGGGAGGGGAGACAAGATGTGGTGAAATTCTCCGAGCCTCCCTATTTTGATTCATTCACAAAATTCTGTCATAATCAAGTCCGGTTAGTTAAAATCTGCATCAAATTAAAAAAAATTCTAACTTTTATTTATCGCGTTTGTTAAGGTTAAGTCATTGATGGTAGTGCTATAAATATTATTCATTAAATCCGACTCTTAAACCTTTATACTGGTAATTTTATTTGCAATTCGCTTGCAAAGCAAACATTATTCGAGAGCTATGGGAGTTCGTGGTCAATTCTGAATTTAGTACGTTATTAAATTGTTATCTGTATAAACTAGTGCGTGATTTCGCTCCCTGTGATACGCCAGCACGTAGTAGAGTATAGGCAACCATATACACGTATGCGTATTAGGAACGTCTATACTATGAATAAGAATAAGATAAGACAAGAAGTGGTCCCGAATTCCATGCTATTATATTTCGGCTTCTTAGGACTTTCAAGGTTGTTTAGGTATTCTAGAAGATTGGGTTCCTTCGATTGGTATTCCTCAGGATTGATTTCAAGAATATAATATTTAAACTAGCAAAATTGATTGGCTTGATGTGAAATAATAAGTATATTATAAAACATGTTCGTTAATACTGTTTGTTCATCAACTCTTACTACGTACGCCTAGGTATTAAATTGAGACCTTAACTCTAAAGCATTTAATTGTCTTATCGTAGTCCTATCATTTATTTTAACCTGACGGTGATGAATCACGTGGGGCGTCAGTCACGGAGTTGTCGCTGTCGGAGGGGCTAGAAGAGCTCGTCGTGGTAGAAGAAGAAGGCCTGGCGTAGAGGTAGCTCGTGCCCCTGTACCCGTAGTCGTAGTAATCCCTCGGCCTAGTCTGGGTCCCGTAGTATCTGGAAAACAATAAGATCTGTGAAGTGTCTTGCCGACCATTGTTGTTGCTTGCCGCGAAAATAATTAGAGCCGAAGTGGTTGCGAGACAAAGGGTCGGGTATTTATGGCGCCTTCCAGCGCTTCGGTGTTCATTTTGAACGAAGTAGCAGATGATTTCGCTTAATGCTTCTTTCAAGATGTTGCACCACCACCGTATTATTTGGGGGGCTGCAGTATCACTCCGAGTCTTCTTTGTTTTGCAGCGTGTGAAATAAACCGAAAGGTCTTTGTGTTGGGGGTTGGTTTCACGCTGAGGCGTTACAATGAGACAGGGTTAATTAGAAGAAGAAAAAATAATCACGTATATTTAATTATGTGTATAAAAGATGACTGAATTGGCTATCAAGTGCCCATGAGTAAGAAGACAACACCAGCTTACTCAAAAAAAAAAAAAACTTCCGGAAAGCCATTCTGAATGTTAATATCTAAATAATCATTTTTGAATTTCTTTTTGTTGCACATATGATTTACCTGTAGCCAATTCAGTTAGTGTATATTTAATTTTTGCCCAATACTATAAAAATTCAAAAATGATTATTTAGATATTGACATTGAGAATGGCTTTCCTGAAGTTTTTTTTTTGAGTAAGCCGGTGCTGTCTTCTTGCTCATGTTCACGAGACTATCTAACGTCCACTTTACGCCGACAAATTTTGAGAGGCGAATTATAAATTAATTTTTGTCCAATACTCAAAAAGTTCGAATATGATAATTTAGAAAGTGACATTGAGAAGAGTGGCTTTCCGGAAATTCTCCTTTTCTTGTCTGAGTAAGCTGGTGCTGCCTTCTTGCTTCGTGTACATGAGACTATTTGACGTCCACTTTACATCGGCCAACTTCAAAATGCCAATTATAAATTAATTTTTGCCCATTACTAAACAAGTTCGAATATGATAATTTAGAAAGTGACATTGAGAAGAGTGGCTTTCCGAAAATTCCTTTTTTTTTGTCTGGGTAAGCTGATGCTGCCTTCTTGCTTCGTGTACATGAGACTATCTGACGTCCACTTTACATTGCCCAATTTCAAGAGGCCAATTATAAATAAATTTTTCCCCATTACTAAAATAGTTGTTCGAAAACGATAATTTAGAAAGTGACATCGAGAAGAGTGGCTTTCCGGAAATTCCTTTTTTTTGTCTGGGTAAACCGGTGCTGCCTTCTTGCTTCATGTACATAAGACTATTTGACGTCCACTTTACATCGGCCAACTTCAAAATGCCAATTATAAATTAATTTTTGCCCATTACTAAACAAGTTCGAATATGATAATTTAGAAAGTGACATTGAGAAGAGTGGCTTTCCGAAAATTCCTTTTTTTTTGTCTGGGTAAGCCGGTGCTGCCTTCTTGCTTCGTGTGCAAGAGACTATCTGACGTCCACTTTACGCCGACAAATTTCGAGAGGCCAATTATAAATTAAACGCGGCAAAGTTTGCAAAGCCGAGAGCTTAATGCTCGGGTTACACGCACAGCTTTTGTGTAATGTATAGTTTTGCGGTAAGTTCAAAATCCGCCGGCTTTGTTTACGATTTACAAGACCGTTAAAGCAGCTAATGTGTAATCAATGAAATATTATTGCGTTCAATAAAACTACGTACCACAAACATAACGGGCTCAAAATTAATCGTTAAACGTTGATTAAATTCGAAATAATTTATAATAATTGTCCGCTGTAATCGCGCAAGTTATAACGCTGCAGTTTTAAAATGAACAAACTTTTCTTTATTCGATAATTTAATACTAACGAATAAAGCAACAACAAAAAATTACCGTCAACGGGACTCGAACCCGCAACGCCTGATTTCATGCCAAGTCGCTTTACCACTAAACCAAACCAATAAGAAGATCGCTCAAATCAGAAGATCGTAATTAAATATTTTTGACAATGTCAATTTACAAAAACAGATTAACTAAACTGATTATCGTAGGTAGATTATGCAAAAAAAGAGATGTGAAGATCAAACCCAATGGAATCGTACAAGAAAAAGAATGAGAAGAAAAAATGCGATTGAAGATTACAAGCGGTAAAATTTAAAGCCATGTAATGACCATGAACGAATTTTAAGACATTTTTGAACTCCAAAAAGTTGATGAAATTGCAGCACACAGTCCTCCTACGGCATTTCGTCGGTTTTGATGTGGCGCTGGAGGACTAAAAACTCACCGAGTTTGTCTCAGCCTCGTCCTCATCGACGTTCAGGCGTTCAAGCGTCTTTTGCTGTGGTATGAAAGGGTATATTAAATTTGACAAATCAAACGAGCAAGAAATACACGCTACTGCTGAAAAAGTAACTGTTTCACTAAAAATTACTGTTGCCAACGTTAGAAAACAACAACAAGTAATCAATACGTAACTGCTTACGTGGTTTTGATTATTAAAAATTCAGATTGCATTTTTACACATTGTTTTAATAAGTTTAATTATGTCTTGTGTATTAATTTTAGGTTTTGTTGTTTAATTAAGTTTTCCCGACAAACTACAACTATCTGCGCATCATCAAAGTACCAACCGCATTACGTTCCGAACTACCATGCAATATACCCGGGATTTCATTAACAGGGAAAGGCCATTGCTCTTATTTGCGTCTGCAACGTTGCAGCTCTGAATTTTGGAGAGCAGTCGGTCGGGTCATAAAACTTTATTGTGGTCAGCTGAGCTGGACGTTTGCTTTTCCTGCATTTATTGCGAGCTTCTTCGCATTTATTACGTTGTATTTAATAAGTGTTGCCGTAGTGGAAAAGTTACGCACGCGGACGAAATTGCAAAAGCTTCAAATTAAAAAAAAAACGAAAACAGTTTACGATATTGCCTTACTCAAATTTTAAATTCTATGACTCTAGTCTCTATCTCTATGGTATAATCAATAATCTTTGGTTTCTGTCGAGATAACAATTTTGTGCGGGGAATTTTAATTTCATTGCTTAATATTAAGTAATAACCAATGTCTCGCTAATTTAATTCCGTTTTCATTGGCATGACGTGGGTGTAGGAGTATCTCTATTAACGATTGCTACACATCCTGTAAGGATCTAAGTGGACGGAGCTGAATTGCGTTGAGTGGGAGACAATAACGCGTTTTGAATTATTTGTGATAACAAACAAACAAGTACTTTTTGGGTTTAAAATAAATTGATATTAAATTTTAGTTTTTCGATAAAGAGGTTCGTAGTCCTTACGTTGAATGTTCTTAAGGAATATCATTTAAGTTGAACATTGTGGTACATATATGTGGTATGAAGACTACTCATGTATATTTTTGGATTAGTTTATATTTTGGGCAGGTTGAAATAAAGTATTTTTTTGAGAAAATGTAAAGACTTACCCTTGATCTCTGTATCTATAATCTCTATCATCTCCTCTTCCGTAATTCCAGGAGCTAGCATATCCGGAACCGGAACCTCCTCCACTATATTCCGGTCTTCCGGTGGCAAAATAATACCCTCTGCCAGTGTTGTCCCATCCAGATGTACCCCTGTACGTTTCATCCCAGGGCCTGTAGCTATTTCTGGTGTCATAACCTCTGTAATCATAACCCCGATTATCATAGCCGAAGCCACGATCGCGATCGTAGCGATCGTAGTACGGGTCCCTGTTATAATACCTGTCACGTGTGTCATATCTGTCTCTATCGTAACGATCGTAATAGTAATTATCCGGCCGTCTGTCATACCGATCTCTATCTCTATCGTTATACCGGTCGCGGTAGTCATATCGGTCATAATAATTATTGTCATATCGATCAACAAAATCGCGGTCGTCGTATCTATCTCGATTGCCCCTCGTATCATATCTTGAGCCGTATCTTCCTGAGTCGTAAGGGCTCCGGTAATCTCGGTAATCCGGATAACTGGAGTCGCAGCCGCTGCATCGTTTTTCGACGTTTGTTCCGGTGCTGGCGTCTCGGGCTTCGGGCGACTCTTCCGGTTTTAATGTTCTGCTTGATGCGTCATCTCGCGATGAACCAGATCCGTATCGGTCCAGGAAGTATTTATTATCCCTCGGGACTCGTAACAGAGGATCTGCATTGAGATTGAATATGTCTCTTACTGTGGCGCTTTCAACCCCCGACGAAAATGCTATTAGGAGGAGGATCGTCGTTGCTTTGAATAGTTTCTGGTGCGTATCCTGCTGGAAATAGGGGAAAGGCTCTTTTGAAAAGAAAAAAAAAACTGCGCGTGAATTTTTGGATGAAATGTAGAAATTTTATTTTAATTTTCGCCGAAATGAATACGTGATGAATAGCGGGCGTGTAGCGCAAAAATCCCGCGTCAATATTTGACGTGTTAATTAAATTCCCCTTTTCAATAATAGACCGAAATTAAATAATTTGAAAAATTATCGGGCGCGCTGCAACGGCCAGGAATTAATTTAAAATTGCACAAAGAAAAATTATACACAAACAATTTAATTCAAGTGCGCCATTTGCAGGCCAATAAAATTAATTATCGCATCGCGTCGATACGCCGCGTTGCACAAAAAATGATTTGCGGTTTATAAAATTTTTGCACTTCCTAAAATACCTACACACACGTATCGTTAATTTTTAACGAAAACAAAATAATAATTATAATAAATAAACCTAACGAATTATATACCGGGTGTCCCGCGACTTGATGTCACCACTTCACCCACGTGATTATCAATTCAAACTGAGTAAAAAATTCTAGTAAAGTTTTGTTCTAAAGTAAACCGTTCCGGAAATACTGAGTGTTTAATGTTCAATTTTTTATTTTTTAAAATTTTACAGTTCACCTGATAATTTCTCCGTTCAGCTGATAATCAATTCAAATTAAAAAAAAAAAAACTAATCAATAAAGCCTAAACCTACATACTTTGATTAAACCGTCGCTTTTTAGATTATAAACGAAATAAATCGCGCGAAGAAAAAAATTACAGTGTCGCTCTGCATCAATTTTCACTATTTGCACGATCGGTTTCGCTTATCATAAAACATTGTCAAGTACCTGAATTACAAATAAAAGAATAAAGAATCATGTCAATTTAAAGAAAGGAAAGCGGGACAAAAAAATTGACGCACAGCGACATTGCTTTTTTTCTTCGTTTAACTTTTACCGTGCGACCCTGCATTTGAAATTTTGGCGCTAAAAAACTGCTTCGTCATTGGTCAAACGAGCTTTGTTATTGGTCAATACCGGCCCGGCCATCAATGACGAAGCTCGTTTTTAGCGCCAAATACTCCTTCGGAAAAAAAAGTATAGCTGAATATAAAAGTCGACGATCGTCTTTTGTTTTCATTCAAATTTGTACCTCGTCCTTTGCTTATTTCTCTTTTGTTTCTTCTTATGTAATTAATTGCATTGCGATAAAATTTTCTTTATTATTTTCAATTTTTTTTTTCATTTTCGTTCAGTTTCTTGGAGGTTTTAGCCACTCATACAATCAGGTTAATTTAACGCCATCTTTTGTCAAAATGATACGAAATTATTTCCAAATTGTCGACAGCTAGTTGACAGTACACTGCATGAGTGCGTTCAGAAACTATTTTCTGGGCTCCCGAACGAATTCGGCTCCATTTTTTTGCTTTTTTTAACTGCTTTTGTTTTCGATTGCGTGCTGATTTCTTTAATTGGCTTTTTTTTAATCATTTTTTTTCAATTTTGGCGGGGCGCGCTTTGCTGAAAATGACTGATTCCGCTTGGCGCTTACTAAACTTGATCTTCAAGAAAAACTAATTTTTATTTTTTTTGTTGCTTTTTAAATTACTTGAAAATTCTTTTCTTCGGCTGGGCTTACTTTCAGTTGGGTTGATCTTAAGTCGATTTTTATAGAATTTTAATATTTTCCCTGTGTTAATTTCAGTTTTTAATTTTTAAAACCTTTTTCTTTCTGCGACTTCAGTTGGTTTGGTGAACTTGAGATGAACAAGATTTAATTTTTATGGAACTTTTAATCTGTTTAAAAACATTTCTTAGATTGGGCAGAGTTGGGTTGAGCTTACTTGAATAAGGTTTGGTTGATCTTGAGTTCAGTTTGAGCTGAAATTAATTAACCTTAAATGAAGGTTGAGTTCAGTTGAGGGGAAGTTAATTTTTATTAAGCTTCAAATTTTTTAAATTTAACTTTTCAGTTTTTGATTATTAAGACTCTTGAGTTGAGCTTATTTCGAGCCACCTCACTTGGGTTGGGTGACCTTGAGATGGACATGATTTAATTTTTATCGAACTTTTAATCTCTTTAAAATCTTTTCTTAGATTGGGTAGAGTTGGGTTGAGCTTACTTGAATAAGGTTTGGTTGATCTTGAGTTCAGTTTAATTTTTATTAAGCTTCAATTTTTTTTAATTTAACTTTTCAGTTCTTGATTATTAAGACTCTTCAGTTGAGCTTACTTCGGGCGACCTCACTTGGGTTAGGTGACCTTGAGACGGACGCGGTTTAATTTTTATTGAATTTTTAATTTTTTAAAATCTTTTCTTAGATTGGATTGAGTGACATTTTTTTCTCAGATTGGGATTATCGGACCCTTTTCTCAGGTTGAATTCAATTTAATTAATTGATTTCAAATTTTATTTTTGGTTTTTTAAATTATTTTAAAATATATTTCTTGGATTATAGGACCACTGACAATGATATTCTTGAATTAATTTGCTATGGTATGATTACTGTACTGCTAATTATTTAAATATAAAAATAATAAACGAAATTAAAACTTTGTCTTATATATATTTTTTTAATTTATTTTATTTTTGATTCTTCGGCTTTTATGATTTTTTTGGATAATATCTACCATCTCTTGTAGTTATCACGAAACCCTTTTTTAACGTAAAAACATTAACTTTAATTGCATTTATAATCTTATTTGTAGCTAGAAGTGTAAGGTCGCCGAATGGCGTCGGTAACTCATTTTTAAAACATCTCTTAACGACAAAATGTATAATTAATTCAAGTCTTTCGTGTAAATTTTTCATTTTGAGAGAACTCTCGCAATCGTCACAGGACGTTAACCTATAGTTCATTTTACAATACGTAAATACTGATACTGAGTGATTTTAAATAAGTTGTCAAAAAAAAAAACAATTTTAATTAGCGATGTGTGTGAAAATTAATTATGTAAAGCAAAGCTCCGGTATCCGCAGTCTAAAAATACACTGACGCACACGAGTATCGCTTGCCTCCGGGAATCATGTATAACCCAACCGCCGATGAAAGCATTTAGTCAAGTCTTGGTGTTTAGTCTAATCCAATGTATTAATTAATCACTGATAAAATCAGTAGCGTCCTGTGCAAGCCTTTATCAGAGACCATATAAGTGACAACTGTTTATTTATCAACATAATTTGTTCTGACTACGGCTGTTATTACGGCTATCCCTAAAAGACAATCCTTAATGCAATGAGTTTAAAATTTTTAGTAAGTCCGGGGGGACTTGGTTTGAAATTAATTTTGTTACGTGCTCTTAATTCTGTGATTGTTGACTTTAAATAGCGGACGTTTCGGGTGGCTGCTCTCTCAACTACAGAACCAGGGCGTTACCGGAAATCTAGTTTGGTGACCTGAATTATTTAATGAGTTCTTTCCTTAAACATCCCCGCGCTTCGAGGACGAAGCCCTTGAAATAACATCCTTGAAAGCAAACGTTTTCGTTCCAGTTGGTCGTAAGAAGTGTCCTTTTGCAAAGATACGTTTCTGATCATCTGAAAATAATTATCGTCAATAAGGAAGGCTTCGCAAAGCAAAGGACTTCGCTAATCATTCCTTAGCTGCAGGAAATTAAATTGCGAGGAATTTCCAACGATTTCGCAAAATTAAAAAAAAAAAAAAAGAAAATCCAAAAAAGGTCATTTAAACGAGTGCCTTTCTAGGGCAAAATGATTTTATTCTGGCAGTTTTGCCTTATACATAAGCATTAAAACCACCGATCCTGGTTGTGGCTCGCTTCACAAACGACTTAATTACACGTTTTCGACGAAATAAAAAAAAAAAATGTTACTCGCGTTACTTGTAATTTGCGTGCAGCCGAGTCATAAACAATAGAATTTTATTGCGACCCGTTAAAAACTACCATCAATTTAATTAAAGCAGGTAATCTACGATGCGTTACCAAGTACGTTATAGTGATTCATAGCGCTTTAATAAACCGCGGCGCTATTTAAACCTGTGAAGGTAGTAGAAAATCCACGTCAGAAAGTTGTTTATTATTGTTACAGGAGCGAGCTATTCCATGCAGGAAAACGCACATTAATTTTTCCAGGTTTTCTGTTTTTCTTTGAGGTGAAAGCAACAACAATTTATTTTTTAAGTATTCTTTGATACAAATTATAATTTGTAATTTGATGAGGTAGTTTTGCCAACAACAAAGTAATTTACTTCCGAGATGAAAACAGAACGAACATCCGCCCGAGTGGCCTCAAAGGATTGTATGTTTGCTTTCAGACCCGAATGGTGTGGGTTCGAATCCCAGCACGGCACTCGGTTTTTCATTTGCGGATGAAAACCCGAAACATCTCTTCTTTTCGATTAGGAAATAAAATTGAAGGACCGTGCCAATACAACGTTTGGAACGTTAAAAATTCCAACTGGAGGGTGGGTTGCTTTCAGACCTGAATGACGTGGGTTCGAATCCCAGCACGGCACTCGGTTTTTCATTTGCGGATGAAAACCCAAAACATCTCTTCTTTTCGATTAGGAAATAAAATTGAAGGGCCGTGCCAATATGACGTTTAGAACGTTAGAAATTCCAACCGGGGGGTGGGTGGAACTGAAGAAGGTGGAATTCCCACGGTTTTGGCTAACAAGTTGGCAATACGACTTTAGTAGTTGACGTTTAGAGTGACGGAGGAATATCTCACAACTTAATACCTCGCCCATTAAAAAGAAACAATGAAACAGAAGGAGCGCGTGCCAACCAAATATGTTAGTAGCAATCAAACAACCTATTTGGTAGGCACATGATTGTACACACCTTGTAAGGACTTAGGCTAGGAGTGGAAAGGAAAAACCAAGTCAGTGGAAGATGAAGAGACTTGAAAGGAAATCGAAAGGAAAAATCAAGTCCATCGAAGATGACGAGACATGGCAAAACAACTCCCTCGAGCGTCTCTTCGATATCTTACAGTAGAAACATGTTATGAAGGAGCTCAAAAACAATTTCAAAGAGCTTAACAACAACCTACGTGATCAAGGTCATGTTAACAAAGATCTTGACGAGGAAGACTCACGGATCCCAGTAACTGGAGATCTCAAAACTTCACCAGCAAGAATATGTCACGCAGGAGCTCAACAACAATTTCAAAGAGCTTAACAACAACCCACGTAATCAAGGTCATGTTAACAAAGATCTTGACGAGGAGGACTCACGGGTCCCAGTAACTGGAGATCTCAAAACAGCTCTCTTAGGCACCTCTCCAGTAAGAATAAGTCACGCAGGAGCTCAACAACAATTTCAAAGAGCTTAACAACAACCTACGTAATCAAGGTCACGTTAACAAAGATCTTGACGAGGAAGACTCACGGGTCCCAGTAACTGAAGATCTCAAAACAGCTCTCTTAGGCACCTCTCCAGTAAGAATAAGTCACGCAGGAGCTCAACAACAATTTCAAAGAGCTCAACAACAATCTATGTAGTCCAGGTCGTGTTAACAAAGAGCCTAACAAATAAGACTCTCGGATCCTAGTAACTGCAGATCTCATCCAAGAGGCACTGTTTAAAGACCTCTAGTTAAATGATGTTGAAAAGAAATTCTGGCCTTATGCTCGTAGCTTAAGAAAAAGGATGGGAAGGAGTATGGGGTAATTCTTCCTAGGGCTTTTCTTTGTCTTCCTCAGAGCTTAACAAACAGGACTAAAGCGCCACAATACTTGGAGATTTCATCCAAGAGGAACTGCTTCAAGATCTATATTGGTAGGAAATCCTAGCCTCATGGCTGAATAGGAGCGGAAGGAGTACGAGGAAGCAAACTGAGGAAGACAGGCAAAAAGTCCTGGCAAGAACAACTAGGACTTATGTTTGTCTTCCTTAGAGCTTAACAGACAAGACTAAAGTGTTACAATACTTGGAGATCTCATCCAAGAGGAACTGCTTCAAGATCTTTATTGGTAAGAAATCCTAGCCTCATGGCTGAATAGGAGCGGAAGGAGTACGAGGAAGCAAACTGAGGAAGACAGGCAAAAAGTCCTGGCAAGAACAACTAGGACTTATGTTTGTCTTCCTTAGAGCTTAACAGACAAGACTAAAGTGTTACAATACTTGGAGATCTCATCCAAGAGGAACTGCTTCAAGATCTTTATTGGTAAGAAATCCTAGCCTCATGGCTGAATAGGAGCGGAAGGAGTACGAGGAAGCAAACTGAGGAAGACAGGCAAAAAGTCCTGGCAAGAACAACTAGGACTTATGTTTGTCTTCCTTAGAGCTTAACAGACAAGACTAAAGTGTTACAATACTTGGAGATCTCATCCAAGAGGAACTGCTTCAAGATCTTTATTGGTAAGAAATCCTAGCCTCATGGCTGAATAGGAGCGGAAGGAGTACGAGGAAGCAAACTGAGGAAGACAGGCAAAAAGTCCTGGCAAGAACAACTAGGACTTATGTTTGTCTTCCTTAGAGCAAGAGAAGGCTGAAGTGTCACAATAATTGGAGATTTCGTTCGAGGGGAACTGCGTCAAGAACTATATTGGTAAGAAATCCTATCCTCATGGCTGAACATGAACGGAACGAGTATGAGGAGAAAGGAAGAGTCACTGGGACTTTTGTTTTTGTCTTCCTCAATTTGCTTCCTCTTTGTCCTAGAAAGAATCATCAGGACTTTTGTTTGTTTTCCGTAGAGCTTAACAAACAAGAGTAAAGGATCACAGTAATTGGAGATCTCATCCCAGAGGATCTGTTTGAAGACTTAGAGTTAACTGACATTTACACAAAGAAATCCTGGCCTCGTCTTCCTCAGAGCTTAACAGTGCACGTAATTGGAGATCTTCTCCTAGAGGAATTGCTTGAAGACTTAGAGTTAAATTATACTTAGTAGAAATCCTGGCCCTGTGGTTTAACGCGAACGAAAGGGAGCGTGAGGTGACTCTTGCTAGGACCTTTGTTTGCCCTCCTTAGACCTTAACAAATAGGACTAAAGGTTCTCAGTACTTGAAGATCTCATCCAAGAGGAGCTGCTTGAAGGCTTAGAGTTAAATGACTTCGGAAAGAAGTCCTGGCCTTACGGCTTAAGATGATTCTTCTCAGGGCTTCTGTTTGTCTTCCTTTCCCAGTTTTCCCAATATTTACGAAATTGTACCTCATACTCAAACCATTCGCAACTTATAGCCTGAAAATGGAGTAATTGTAGGTAATCAGTTATAATTAGCATTAAAATGAACGGGAGAGAGTGTGATGAGGTGATTCGTCCCAGGACCTCTTGTTTGTCTTCCTTTCGCATTTTTCGTTTTTTTTATACTCAGAATGTTACACCATAAACTCAAGTTGTGTCCACAACCCAAATCCTGAAAATGGAGTAGTTGCAAGTGATACTCAATTATAATGTTTGGTACAAAGTCACTGGAACGATGGGGAAAAAAGAGAATTAGAAAATTGTTTGGACCAAGGAAGAAGAAGTAACTTAAGGACAACAAAGAAGAAAAGTCAGAAATTTATGCTCGAACGGTCTATACGAATGGAAAGGCAAAATTAACAAGAAGTATAATTAAAGGAAGAAAAGAGGAGAGAAGACTGTGGGCGAGATAGAAGAATAAGGTGAAAGAAGAAATAAATTTGAAAAAAAAACTGTCGATGAAAAGAAAACAGTGGCCGTGTGTCACAGTGGATCAAAATGCCTTCGATTGACTTTAAATCCTTTCCATGAAACCATAAGAATTCGAAAAATTCGAAATTCATTGTTTTTGGGTAATGAAGAGATAAGAAAATAAAGGACGAGGAGCTTGATCTTAATGTGTCAAATAAATTTGAAGTTTTAAAGCGTTGCAAAAAATTCATTAGAAAGTTTATTAATAAAACTATTTCTGTGGTAATGTTGGTAATAATATTGCTTCTCAATTGAGTTAAAAAAAAATTATAGCAACTTAGAAATGCAACTTTCTCACGAACAACTCTATACATCAATCCTAATTATCGAATGAGTAACAGGTCGTACAGGTGTACGTTTTATCAATTACAATAAAAATCTTAATCTTCAATGCGTATTATTTGTTTGCCTTGAAAAATAAAATTCTTGGAAATTTCGAACGTTTCAATTTTCCGTGCGGAAAAATGTAAGGAAAATTTTGTCGTAATATTTGGCAAAAGCTATGAAAAATTTTATGTACAGTCGCGGGTAATAAATTTTGCTCGTCAAAGTTGGTACAATCGCGGTCAGAAAAAATAGGGAACATATCAGGTGTCATTTTTGACGGAGATCAAGCACAATGTTATGGTTGAAACAGAAACCAAAACAACGCTTTTCGCATTGTTGGCTCTTTCCCATAATTTTCTTTTGTTTCCTACGAGTTTGTTTTTAATTGCAAAAACATCGTTTTTTTATTTTTTGTCCATCTTAGAGTTGTGTTACTACATTTTTTTTTTCAATTTTATGCTCTCGTATTTCTCTCTCTTGTTTAATTGTATCAGATTGATTTTTTTTTTTCATTTTGCAGACTGACGCTTTTTTATAATTGTATTTCATTTTCTACTAGTTTTATCTTTCGGCTCGGGATTCATTTGGTTTCTGTTTAGCTTCGTCAACAAATTTCTTTTGTTTTTATGCTTTCATGCTGTGAACTTCTCTTTCGATTTTCTTTTATTTTATTTTTTCTCATGGACAACATATATTTTATTGGCGCTTTTTTGTAGTTCATCGTTTTTCATTTTTGTTTTGTGTCCATCACATTTGTTATCTCCTTTTTTTATGTGCTGCATTTCTTTTATTATCGTATCATTAACTTCTTTATAGTTTGCTTTTATTTTCTAGAAACTTTCTGATTCGTCCGGAAAACTGCCGCTTTTTCATTTTAGCTTGGAATTGTCGTTCTTCTTCTGTTTTCACTTCATGCCTTGTATTTTGTTTCCTTTTCGTTTTTAATTTTCTTGGTTTCTTTTTGTTCTGATTTTTGATATACTTATGCATACACCGTGATTCAAAAGGGTCGCACCATCGCTTAGGGTAGTGACAGAGAGAGATGTTATTAGGAGTCTTTTATTTTGGCAAAGGATACGTTATTTATTTATTTATTTTTAATTTATGGAATTCAAACTGGCATCTTGTTTGATAATGACGTTGAAGTTTTAATTTTTTTTACGCTTGAACATTTTGTTCATAGTTTGTAGAATGCAAAAAGAAAAATAAAGTCATCGTACTATAAAATTACAAACGTCGTAGTTCTACTAATAAATTAGGTTCACTATTTATTCTGATTTCAGAGAATATTTTTAGAATACACTCAGATACATAAACAAATGTAAAGTTTTCTTTTATTGTATATGTACATGTCTAAATGAACAAGCAAATAAACTGGTCAGTTAACAAAGTCAACGAAACTGTTTTTATTTATTCGTACTTGATGATGTGATGACGTCAGTGATTAATTAAGTATTAACGGTTTTCTTTTTTTTCTGATAAGCGTGACTTGTATCAAGTAATACAAATTTTGTTAGGAAAAAGTTCATTTTAGTTGATTAAATTTTTACCTGTTACCCAATATTTTTAGACGTGACATTATCTCACTATATTTTATTAAAATTAAAGAGACCTAGGTTTTAATTTCCAAACTGCGAATATTCTTATTCTCTTCAGAATGAATTTATCTTCGATACTTCTTTTTTTGGTAAAAAATTGACCGAAATTTAAAGCTCGTGACTGTACATTTTGAAATATGCTTTTTACGGGTATTTCATTTTGCTCGTAATTTATGGAGAAACCGAAAAGTCATATACTGTACGTTAGTTGCTAATTTGGAAGAGTACTTTGAAATTTTGGCGCTAAAAAAGTACTTGGTCATTGGTAGCTGGCCGAAATTGACAAAATTGACCAATGACAAAGCTCGCTTGACCAGCCAATGACAAAGCTCGTTTTTGGCGCCCAAATTTCAAATTACTCCTCCGATTTAAAAAAAAAGTAATGTATACTAAATTATCACTCATTCTATAAAGTTACTTACGAGAATACACTCGGATACACAAAAAATGTAATTCAACTTCTATTAATTGTGCAAATTTTATGTTATACACACGTATAGTACAAATAAACTGGTCGGTTCATAAATGAATTTAAAAAATAAAGTCACGAGGCCTGGCAATTTCATTTTAAACTATGACCCCGAAGAAGTATTTAAGGATTCTTTCCGGAGCGCGGCGGAGGACGCGAAAACTTTCTATTGCGTTTAAAAATTCTACGGCCGGCGGTTTATGAAAATCATGGAAATTTGCGATCGGAACATTTTTTTTTTTTTTTTCTAAAGCCGCCCCCAACCCCGAACTTTTAACCGAACGCAGAAAAAAGTTTCGCGTTCCCTGCCTCCAGCCCGCCACCCGAAAAGTTTTCTATTTGTTTCGTATTCCTCATGTATACGATACGATTTACGAGGAGCACAAAGAAGACCGGCGGCGGACCTTTTGATCTTTTCGCAGCGGCAGAATTTTAAAAATATGATGGTGCGCGACCGACGGCGACGGCGGCGGCGGCGGCGGCGACGCGATGCGACGCTTCCTCGGGGCGGGCGTTTTTTTTTTTTAATTTTTTTAAATCAAACATACTTACGTTCATCGTATTGCACACTGTAGATGTGGATGGTTTTACAGGGTGATGATGATGGTGATGTACATACGTGGTGGTGCAGGTAGGTGTAGAAGGATGAACTTGCACCGGCAGTTCCACACTAACAACAAGAACTGAGCGATGGTGAGGAGAATATTTTATTCGAGCTATGAACACGTACGACGTACGAGGTAGGTATTTGATTGTTGGATATGAGTGAATGTGTTCATCACCTTTGTGTCAGATTTATACAGCGTATCGCCGCAGGTCTCTCCGATGTAACCTTGCCACCGGTGGGAGATATAATTTCGGACAACGCATTCTATCGAAATTCGTTTCAGGTCTGCACGGGCACAGGTTGCTGCTACCCATACAAGAGGCGTGGTTGAAACGTTGCTTTGTTTTGAACTATTTGGATTTAACCAGTCCTGGTACACACATAGTACATTAACCCTTTAACTTAGTGTAGGGTATTTCATATACCGCTGACTTTGAAATCATCCAGGGGGGTCGAATTCGACATCTTGGGGGTCGATAAACACTTGAAGAGGCCCGATGAACATCAAGGGATCTTCTAGAGGGTCGGAGTTATGAATTTTTGTTTAGTGGAGGTCCATTTGAATAGTTTATTTAAAAGAAACAGAAGATTTACTAATAATATGAAATAAATTTGAATTAAGCATTGTATGTACAGGGTGGACCAAACCGCATTTAGATGTCTTGAACCGTTTAGGAGCTATGGGTGTTTTCTAAATACCTTTATAATTTTTTTTTTGTTTCTGAAAATTTTCCGTTTCCGTACAGGGTGGCCCAACCATGCGGCCTATTGGAAAACAAATTAGGAAAAAAATCGATAAAGAATTTTATACTAGACAACATGCGGTATATCGTAAAATTATTTTGAACTATACAGAGTAATCAGAAAAATGGTAGTTGGTTTTTCTTTTAATGGAACACCATGTATATTTTTAGATACTTGGATGCGCCGCGTCGCGCAAACAAAAGACGATCGAGTAATCAAAAATCATGTCAAATAACGTGAAATAAAAGAAGAAAAAAAAAACAGATGATAAATCGATAGTTAAAAAATAAAAGCAAGAAAATCATTGGCTTTTGTAGACGGCGCGAAAGTTAAAATTTCTGTTTTCGAGAAATACACAAAAACAGTATACAGTACGTTCCCGGATAGAGTTTACAAGAGGGAAAGTAAGTTTATTTTTAATTTTGCAAAAAAAGCGTCAAGGAAAAAACGCTTTGCTTGATTTATAGCGAACATATCTGTAATTAAATATCGACATTAATACAACGTGTTCTTAAAATCGAAAACAAAGAAAAAAAAAACAAAATCAACATTTCAGGCTATTCGATTAACTCTAACCCTAACCGAAGTTACGACGTAAACTTAAATTATTTGCTGGAAGGGTTAATCGAATAGCCTGAAATGTTGATTTTGTTTTTTTTTCTTTGTTTTCGATTTTAAGAACACGTTGTATTAGTGTTCTTAAAATCGAAAACAAAGAAAAAAAAAAACAAAATCAACATTTCAGACTATTCGATTAACCCTTTAAGCAAATAATTTAAGTTTACGTCGTAACTTCTTGTAACTGTTAAAGTTGCAGTTTTAACAACATTACAACACGATCCATTATTCTCGTGTTGTTATTAACCGACTAATTGGCAACTTTGGTATTTGGACTGGATTGGCAGAAATGGTTCAGTTTTATGGTCGCCAAGGAGACTTCATGATTTGCATTTGCGGAGGCGTTTAAAACAAATTATTTACAAAGAGCACCTATACCTAATAATAATATGTAAATGCTAATAAATCGGATAAGAGATGCTGTTGCATCTTTAACAATTTATCCGTAACAATAACATAAAATTGAATTATTTCAACACCCCTTCCAGCACGGAATTTTAATTACAAATGTACTCGTTATAAACCAAGCAAAACATCTTTCTTTTAGCATTTTTTTTTTCTTTTTGTAAAATAAAAAACGAACGTTTTTACTTCTTGTAAACTCAATCCGTGGACATACTGTATATTAAATAAATATGATTTTCTGCAAAATACACTTTCGGCAAAAAGTTCAATTCAAATTCAAACGAAATCGACTAAAAGGAAAAACAAAGGTCGATCAGTTGAAAGAAAATTGAAAGTTGAAAAAAAAAAAAAATAAAGTCAAATAAGGAATAAAAAAAAAATAAACGATGATGATGACTTCAATTACGGATATCAGAAACATAAAATTTTTCAATGATGATAAAGTTAGAACCAAAATATAAAAAAAATTGTATTCCTATAACACTAACAATAAATCAAATTGACGAATTCTGTAGTATTAAAGAAGAAGGACGATCAATTATTAGCTAAAACATGAAATAAAGTCAAATTAAATAAAAGAGAAAACAAAAATGGCGATCAATCATCGAGACTAAAGCGTGAAATAAAATCAAATCGAGCAAACGAAAAGAACAGAAACCAAAAGACGTTCGACCGATAATTAAAAAACAAAATCGTGTCAAATAAAATCAAACAAAAGAAAGATGATAAATTGATCGTCAACAAACAAAAACAAAACAAATAAAATCGATTAAGAAAGAACAAAACAAAGGTCGATAGGTGTTGAAGACTAAAATAAAAATTCTGTAACACTAAGTCAAATCGAATCAAGAATATTGACGAATTTTTAACCGAAATAGACAAAAGAGGAAAAAGAAAAACGGAAGAATCAAACTGAGAATTCAAATATAAAATAAACTCAGATCAAATTAAGCAAAGAGAAAAAACGTTCGGTGTATAATTAAAAAAAAAATAAATAAAAATAAAATCAAAGAAATGACTGTGTCGAGCGCGAAAACGTTCGTACGACGTGCGAAATCAGCCAGACGGAAATTAGGAAAATATTCCCGGCATGACCACGAGTGCCTGCGAGTCAGGAATCTGCGATCCCTAGAGTAAAGAAGTACCTAATAGATTGTGTCTGCTTCACGAAATAGAATACGTGATCTATCACGGGCGAAATTAACGAGGTTGCAAAAGCAACTGTAACACTACATGTTTTTTTTTTTTTTTAATTTTACAACAGTTTATAAGCGGCCTGAAACTTAGGAACAATTAATCCCGTTTAACTGAATTCGTCTCTCTTATGATAAGTGAAACCCCCGTGCTGGAAAAGTTATCTAGGACACCTGTATAAGTGGAGGCCATTTATAAAGTTGTAAAATAAATTCTCCAATCAAGTGGAAACAACAGGAAATATTAGTTCGTGTTTGTTTACGTATGAGTTATTGAGTTAGCAAGTTAAGGCCTCTATTGCCTACCTCCGGTCTGTGTCCTTCCAGACAACTGTACAATGTGGTCAGTTCGAGGTTTCACTGTATGTTAAAATTAATGAATAGCTGAAACAGCGACATCCTACGATCGCTCTTTGACCTCACATTGCAATAGGATACGTTTCTACTGAAGAAACCCCAAATAGGACTGAAACAGCTGTACAGAGGCGAAAAACGATTTGCAACAAAATTTTATTAAAATTAACATTTTTATGATTGCACCAAATATTATTTATACCGGACAGTAAAAAGCAATAATTTGAATTTTTGCAAACCAAGTTACACCAAAAAAAAAAAAAAACGTTCCTGAAGCACGTCCATTTTTTAATGATGACTCACGTTTCTTTCTTTCTTTCTTTATTTGTTTGTTTAGAGACGGAAGGGCGAAGTTTCATAAACGACGGATTCCAGTAGGTCAGATACGAGAGATAGAGAATTTAATTAGGACTTAATTAAGACGTTCATTACTGGGATACGCCTAAATAAACAGGGTTTAGATCCGAATCTGCATCCTTTTAATCTTAATGTCGTTTCACTGTAACGCAATTGTGTGTGTGTGTGTGTGTTGAAGACCGATTTCCATTACCGCTGAGCTGTGAACGTCTTCAACACAAAGTCCATCTTGGATTAAAAAAAAAAAATATACCGGACGATTTCACTCTTTGTTTCACTGTCCTTTACACTAGTCATGAATACAACTATAAATGTACCACTTCTAAAATTTTGTTTATTTGCTTAGGCTCTTCGAGAACTGGCATGTTGAAATTAGGGCGTCGGGACAATTGCGCCCCTACACAGTTACGCCCTCGGTGCATTTGCGGACGGTGTCGGGACAGTTGCGCTCCTGCATATTCGCAACAAAGACCCACATTTATAAATTTCCGCCGCAGTTCTACCAATCATGTGTACTGTTAATTGTTTCGTTCAGGTTTGCCAGATGAAATTTTGCAAATTTATGTCTCAAAAAAAAAAAAAGAAAAATTAAAATAACAGTTCAGCATCCTCTATTAGCTTTTTGTAAAGTGTTAAATAGATTGCAGAAAAGCTATTGTAAGTAATTCCATGCTTGCGAGATGGATTTTATTTTAAATTTGAATATGTCCATTATTTTCCAAAGCTTGTTTTAAGGAGTTCATTTCGACAAATTTTTGCTTAAGTTTGAACCTGATCGGTACCGAAATTAGCTCGCAATTTTTGCAGGAAAATTTCGCTTGTGATTTCAGAGTCGTACAGCGTTGCCAACCGTGGCCATTTATCGTCACTACGGACTACTTTTGGTAACCGTTACTATTCTTTTCTGAAATGGCAACTGGTAACCAAAATAGACGAATTAATTTTTATTTGGTTGTGAGTGACGATTCTAAAGGACGGAACAATTAAGTTTAAGTTTAGGGCGTTTAACGTTTTTTTTTTTTTTTTTTTAATAGAACCGTAATCTATTTTTTGATAGGCGGATTTTACAAATTGACATAATTTATTAACATAACTAATAGACCACAAAATAATTCAAAGTTGGCCCCAATCGTCACTAAACAGTTGCTATTTTAATAAAATAAGAAAAGAACACGAATAAATGACTAACAGGAGAACCACAAACAATCATTTATAAATTTGGATTTATCGCCTATAAAAAAAAAAAAAATAGAGTACAGGTTGGGTTATGTTGACGTTCAGATTTTAAGTGATTTTTAATTTGTCACAATTTCTATACCTTCAATTCTTCTTGCAATTTTTAATTTTTATTTGTGTTAAATGAAATTAGGTTGAGATCAGTTGTGCTGGATTGACCTTGACGTTAGTTGAATTTCATTTTAATTGATTTTTAATTTTTTTTAACTTGACTGTCTTTTTTTTACTTCACTTTTCTCTAGTGATTTTTAATCTTTCACGTGAGTTAGATAAAGTTTGGTTGACGTCAGCTGAATTGGATTGACCTTGAGATTAGTTTTAACTTAACTTTGCTCCATGTACAAATTTTAACAATTTTTAAAGTATTTTTTTAAGTAATTTTTTACTTGTGTAGATTGGATTGACAATATGAGTTCAATTCACTTTTTAATTGATTTTTAATTTTTCTAAACTTGACTTTTCTTTTTCTTTTTACCTTTCATTCATCTTGCAATTTTTAATTTTTGTTTGTGTTAAATGAAATTAGGTTGAGATCAGTTGTGCTGGATTGACTTTGACGTTAATTGAATTTCATTTTAATTGATTTTTAATTTTTTTAAACTTGACTTTTTCTTTTCTTTTTAACTTTACCGTTTTTCTGGTAATTTTTAATCTTCTGCCTGTGTTAGATGAAGTTTGGTTGGCATCAACTGAATTGGATTGACCTTGAGATTTGTTTTAACTTAACTTTGCTCCATGTACAAATTTTAACACTTTTTAAAGTATTTCTTTTAAGTATTTTTTTTACTTGTGCAGTTTAGATTGCCAATATGAGTTCAATCCACTTCGAGATTTGTTGAACTTTATTTTAATTCGCTTTAAATATTTTACTTGGATTGAATGGAATTAGGTTGGGTTGACTTAGAATTTTTTTTTTCATATTAATACTTTTTAAAGTATTTTTCTAAGTATTTTTTTTTTACTTGTATGGATTGGAGTGCAATATGAGTTCAATTCACTTTTTAATTGATTTTTAATTTTTCTAAACTTGACTTTTCGTTTTCTTTTTACCTTTAATTCTTCTTGCAATTTTTAATTTTTATTTGTAATTTTCTTTTTTATTTCATCTTTAACCACGTTTTTATTGTTTTTCTGATTTGAATTTTTTTTGTTTGGGTTGAATGGAATGGAGTTCAGTTGTTGGGTCGAGTTTTCTTGACTTGGCCTTGGACTTCAATCGTTTGTAACTTTTAATTTTTTGCATTTAAATTGTTTTTGCTTCAATTGAGCACAGTTAGGTTGAGTTCAAGTTGCGGTGGGTCGAGCTTGAAATTTGTTCAGCTTCATTTTGACATTTCTTTACTTTTAAATTTTTTTAATACTTAATTTTTTTACTGGGGTTGCGTGGAGTTAGGTTGGATTGGGTGGACTGGAATGGATTTAGGTTGGGTTGACATAGAAAACTTTTTTCATTTCATCTTTAATCACTTTTCTATGGTTTTTTTAATTTGAATTTTTTTTTGTTTGGGTTGAATAGAATGGAGTTGAGTTGGGTTGAGTTTTCTTGACTTGTTCTTGGACTTCAATCGTTTGTAACTTTTAATTTTTTGCATTTAAATTGTTTTTGCTTCAATTGAGCACAGTTAGGTTGAGTTTAAGTTGCGGTGGATTGAGCTTGAAATTTGTTCAGCTTCATTTTGACATTTCTTTACTTTTAAATTTTTTAAATACTTAATTTCTTTACTGGGGTTGCGTGGAGTTAGGTTGGATTGGGTGGACTGGAATGGATTTAGGTTGGGTTGACATAGAAAACTTTTGCCATTTCATCTTTAATCACTTTTCTATGGTTTTTCTAATTTGAATTTTTTTTTGTTTGGTTTGAATAGAATGGAGTTGAGTTGGGTTGAGTTTTCTTGACTTGTTCTTGGACTTCAATCGTTTGTAACTTTTAATTTTTTGCATTTAAATTGTTTTTGCTTCAATTGAGCACAGTTAGGTTGAGTTCAAGTTGCGGTGGATTGAGCTTGAAATTTGTTCAGCTTCATTTTGACACTTCTTTACTTTTAAATTTTTTTAATACTTAATTTTTTTACTGGGGTTGCGTGGAGTTAGGTTGGATTGGGTGGACTGGAATGGATTTAGGTTGGGTTGACATAGAAAACTTTGTTCATTTCATCTTTAATCACTTTTCTTTGGTTTTTTTAATTTGAATTTTTTTTTTGTTTGGGTTGAATAGAATGGAGTTGAGTTGGGTTGAGTTTTCTTGACTTGTTCTTGGACTTCAATCGTTTGTAACTTTTAATTTTTTGCATTTAAATTGTTTTTGCTTCAATTGAGCACAGTTAGGTTGAGTTCAAGTTGCGGTGGATTGAGCTTGAAATTTGTTCAGCTTCATTTTGACATTTCTTTACTTTTAAATTTTTTAAATACTTAATTTCTTTACTGGGGTTGCGTGGAGTTAGGTTGGATTGGGTGCACTGGAATGGATTTAGGTTGGGTTGACATAGAAAACTTTTTTCATTTCATCTTTAATCACTTTTCTATGGTTTTTTTAATTTGAATTTTTTTTGTTTGGGTTGAATAGAATGGAGTTGAGTTGGGTTGAGTTTTCTTGACTTGTTCTTGGACTTCAATCGTTTGTAACTTTTAATTTTTTGCATTTAAATTGTTTTTGCTTCAATTGAGCACAGTTAGGTTGAGTTCAAGTTGCGGTGGATTGAGCTTGAAATTTGTTCAGCTTCATTTTGACATTTCTTTACTTTTAAATTTTTTAAATACTTAATTTCTTTACTGGGATTGCGTGGAGTTAGGTTGGATTGGGTGCACTGGAATGGATTTAGGTTGGGTTGACATAGAAAACTTTTTTCATTTCATCTTTAATCACTTTTCTATGGTTTTTTTAATTTGAATTTTTTTTTGTTTGGGTTGAATAGAATGGAGTTGAGTTGGGTTGAGTTTTCTTTACTTGTTCTTGGACTTCAATCGTTTGTAACTTTTAATTTTTTGCATTTAAATTGTTTTTGCTTCAATTGAGCACAGTTAGGTTGAGTTCAAGTTGCGGTGGATTGAGCTTGAAATTTGTTCAGCTTCATTTTGACATTTCTTTACTTTTAAATTTTTTTAATACTTAATTTTTTTACTGGGGTTGCGTGGAGTTAGGTTGGATTGGGTGGACTGGAATGGATTTAGGTTGGGTTGACATAGAAAGCTTTTTCCATTTCATCTTTAATCACTTTTCTATGGTTTTTCTAATTTGAATTTTTTTTTGTTTGGGTTGAATAGAATGGACTTGAGTTGGGTTGAGTTTTCTTGACTTGTTCTTGGACTTTAATCGTTTGTTACTTTTAATTTTTTGCATTTAAATTTTTTTTGCTTCAATCGAGCACAGTTAGGTTAAGTTCAAGTCGAGGTAGCTTGAACTTGAAATCTGTTGAGCTTCATTTTCACATTATTTTACTTTTAAATTTTTTAAAACTTATTTTTCTTAATTTTTTTACCGGGGTTGCATGGAGTTAGGTTGGATCGGGTGGACACTGAATATTTTTTTTTAAGTTTTCTTGTCTACCTAATTTCTTTTTTCGATTGTTGCATCGATTTCGGTTAATCTTGAAATTCTTCGAGGTGCTCTGCTTTAATTAACCTGTTTTTTTTAATTAACATGTTCTTTAATTAACATATTTTGGCGCCCTTTTTAGTCGGCGCCCTCATGCCTTGCTTACCTTGCTTTACTGCATTCCGCCGGGCCTGGTAAATAGCGAAATGGATATTTTGTCTTTTGTGCGATAATCCGAACACTTCGAAAATCCGGATCAGTCGGTGCAATTATTAGTTCGAATTAAAGAGGTTCTGCTATACTTAAGAGATTGATACGTGTCAAATATCAGTCGTCCGATGTGTTGCAAAAATTATTTTACGTAGTTTATTATTCTTTAATTCATTTAGCTTTTTCTTATCTTTATGTTATACAAAGCATACAAACATTTTTCCCTATCCGAAGGGAGGGGAGAGCGGAGATTTCTCGCAGCTATTAAGACCGCCTCTGATTTTTTGGGTTGTGCGTAACATTTAAACAAATTCTACACTATCTATTATCAGTGTAAAACTCACTCACTGAATTGCTTACAAATTGCAGTTTTCTAAAACCTAGAATGAATGATCATCCAATGTAACTTACATTGGACGAACAAAGCGAGAAATTCCAAGGCAAAAACGAGAGCAGCCGCTAAATATCCGTAAAACAAGAGCAAGAAAGCCTCCTCGTAATGACGCAAAGAAAGCACAACCACGCTCTCTTGCTCGACGATTGCTTTCCGCATGAGGGTGTAATTAGTGCCGTGCAGAATAAAATCCCTCCACCACTTTATAAACAAGCCCTTCTCGATCATTTCCACCGACCAGAAAACAACGGCCTCGTTGAGCACGCCGAGCTTTCGCAGGAAATACGTCAGGAACATCGTCGTTCTGGAAACGTTCGTTGGAACCCGATCGTGATGGGGCGTCTCGAAAGGAAAAGTGTCCGCTACGGATTTGAAAGTGAGGGCCGTCCCGTTTGGAACATTCGAGAGTCGCTTGAGGATCTCGCTTTCCGAATCGCTGACGATACTGATATTTCGTCTCCACTCAAGATTATTGAAGTACATGTAGATGGTGCTCAGCCTCTCGAAATACCAGGACATGTTGAAGTAATGGTGATTAACGTACATGCTTTCGCCGTCGGCGACCGGAATTCCCCGCCCCGGAATCGTGAATATTCCGCTGAGCTTTCCCAAATAGATCCAATCGATATTAATGCAGTACAACAAGTAGAACAGCAGTATAATCCTCAAGGAATGCGGCTTCGGAATTGAGCCAATCCCGGACCCGATGGTAATTCGAAAGAGATCCAAACAAATGCATCGTGCCTTATGTGAGGAGTGAAACCTTGCGAGACAAGAGAAGACGAACGAAACCCCCAAAAAAAGTGTTGCGCAGCACAACCAGACCGTACGATCAAAAACAGCGAAGATTTTTCGGTAGGTCCTGAAACGAGGGGGTTTCGGAGCTACGATCACGAACCAATCCTTGTGGAACGTCGGGGTTGAAACGTGAAAATCCAAAAGGGATAGGTTCATGAAGAAGTGGCCGATGACCACGTCGGTTTTCCCCCTTTTTAGATAACCCATGACCCGGGACAGGGTCCCGTTCGTCGAGAATTCGTTCTGGAACTCCTCCTTGTGGCGAAAGCTCACGTCAACCCCAGTTTTCTCCGCGATTGTTTTAAAGAGAGACACAAACAGCCCCGGGTTTCGTTTCAAGCGGGCATCACCAACGAACGGAACGGATCGGATCCACGTGATTCTCAGCGTGCAGTTTTCGAAAGACCTCTTGAGGACCTTGGGGAACAATTCGCTGGGCTTGACGGCTTCCAGGTTGTACTTGGTTCCGCAAGCGTTTTTCTTGGAAAACGGTTGCC
Source organism: Prosopocoilus inquinatus (assembly GCA_036172665.1). NCBI lineage: Eukaryota > Metazoa > Arthropoda > Insecta > Coleoptera > Lucanidae > Prosopocoilus > Prosopocoilus inquinatus. Next base: position 4,403,504 of record CM069871.1, on the reverse strand, counting down.
AAATATAATAAGTGGATCGCTGTATGAAAATCATTTTCGTCTTGCGCAATGCAGATTCAGGTTCGGCAGTCATGTTTTCGGGTAGGATTACGATTAAATTTTTGGGCCAAACTGCCTTTTTCTTCTTCGTCTTCTGCAACGCCCAAACTAAATCATGTTGGGTTTTGACGAGTGTTATTACGCTCAGCCTCCTGTTTGGGCTGGATGGTACGTCTTCGGTTCCATCACCACCAGTGATTACCACTCCTTTAAATAAAATCACGTGACCGTATAAGTCCAGGACGTTTCGATGAATGAAAACGTCAGTGTCTTGCACTTCCCTTAAAATTACATCAATCACGCCTTGGTCGTGATCGTTCGGGGGAAGAAGAATGTGAGATTGTAATTTTTCGATTGAAATCATCCACACTACGAGTTTGAACATGTTATTACCTGGAAGAATTAGACTAAATTAAATTGAAATTTAAGGAAGGAAAACTGTTGCTTACCAGTGAGCTTCATGTCTTTCGATTCACTTAGTTTATCATTTCCAAGTCTGATGGAAATGAAGTTTTACGACTGGATGTCAGCCCTAATGTAGTACGTATTCCGATTGGGAATTTCGTTTCATTACCAGTTACAATGCGTTGTTCCATTATGTAAATTACCTCGTTACGTATTGTCCGCGTGTGAGTGCAGGCCTCTGCCTATATTCATACAATTTGTCGTCTAATTGAGTTTAAATCACAACGCAGGTTTCGACCGAATCACACGTTGGAAAATGTTTGCTTAAATTGATTAAAGCGAACCAAGATTTAAAAAAAAAGTTCAAGAAAAAAACGACTTCTTGCAAAAAGTTTTTTTCTTCAACTACAGAAGCAAGAAAAAATCTTCAACGACCACCTCTGGTATTGCAGTTGGGACTTCTTCATTCTCCGCTTTCCTTTTCCTTCAAAATTATTCAACGACTATCTCTGGTATAATTGCCGCCGACACTTCTTCAAAATTTAAGAACCAAAGAGGGCTGGTTTTTCAGTGCTAAAACAACCCCTAAACGGCAGTGATTTAGGATGGACCGGAACGAACGCCTAAGACATGAAATAAACCGATTTGCTAACGAAGTCAGCTTAAATCCGCTGATATTGACAGCGGTAAAGAATTTGTTAGTTGAAAACTGAATCGTTTTTTTTTCAGAAGCCCCTCAATTCTAAAAAAAACAAAACAAAAGAATACTGTTGTAAAGAGGAAAAAAATACCGAATGGTAAAGTAAAATTTACAAGCTTCCGTTTGAAAAAATTACGCTGATAGACGCCGGCGCAAATGTAGATAAAATTTTTCCGAAAAAAAAACTTTCATAAAAGACATGATTTCCTAAAGTGAGTATTAACGGCGATAAATGACCGTCTCTATACTTTTAACTTTTAACGAACTCTGTACACATATGTATTTTATATTAGTATTATTACGCAGTTTGTTTGTAAGCCATTGCGTGAGTATTCTCGCCGATGTCCTTTTCTTATGCAACACATCTCCGTCCCTCAAGGAACGAGCGACCTCACAGTAAGTTACAGGTGGCGCACAGTGGAACGATCTAATGTAATCCTTTGGACATCGGTCAGAAACTCAAGTATCAAATTCAGAAAATCTTTTCATACATATCTGTTACTTATGTTGGTATGTTAAAGCATCTTTAACTTCTTTAAATCAGAAAAAAATTCAAATTGAATTTCTTCGTTGGTGTTTTTCTAAATTGCAACAAACCTTATACTGAAAAAAGAGTGTCTAAGTACATTATCCCTGATTTGTGAAATCTATGCTCCAATGTGCCGTTTAGCAGGAAAATAAAAATTATTAATGTTAATCTATTATTGACAGTTTCGTAAAACTCTCGCAATATCGCGCTGTATAATGTGCTACATTAATACACTACGACACTAAGTTTCAAGCTGATACCATCAGATTTTGCGACTTCCTGCGACCTTACAAGATATTTAAATTTTATGAATACAGAGTGTTCTATCTAAGACGGTTCTTTTCATATCTCTTTAGTTAGTCATTTTACAAAAACTGGTTTCGAACAAAAGTTTCATTGTATCATATAAGGTACATTTTAAAATAAGTTTGCTGTTTACAGAGTATTCCGTTTAGTCTGGACACGTTATATCACTTCGTTATTTTAAACTTTATGTACCACACATATGGTCTAACGTAAACCGTTTACGTGTTATTCAACTTTTTAAAACATATCACTGTTGCAGTACTTCAAACAAATGCAAATTTCTTCCAAACAAATGACGCTAGAGACTTGTGTTTTTTTTTTTGCAAAAGATTCGGCTTGAAATGCTTTTTCACTAACACCGTTAAGAAAAATGTCAAGTAACAACGACTTACAAACAATTTAAAGTACATTTATTATTTTTTAAATGTATATTTATTGTATGTAACTAAAGTACATCGAACATATCAAGAGAAATTTTACAATTTTTTGACGATATAGACCTGTGGTTTTTTGAAAGCTGAAGTATTATTTTTCAAACAGGTAATAGGTGAACATTAGAAATGTCTGTCACCTTGACATTAAAAGTCACAATAACACGAACAAATTAAACTATCTAACAGAAAAGTACAGTTCATTTAGCAGGTCATGATAAAAATAGACCCTGAGAAACGTCAAAATTAATATCTTTTTTCTTTCAGTTTGTCGACGGTTTCAATCTTTTGAAGATTCAAGTTCAAGATTTACTGTCCTCTGTGTTCTTTTAATTTTTCTTGTAATTATTCAGCATTTTCATTGATTTCCGTTCTTATTGATCTGATAAGATTCATTGCTTATGGTCGTAAGCTTGCGGTGTTTGTAAACGAGAATTTTAATTTCCATTACAATTCGTTTGTTTATTTTTAAATATTCGAACTGTGGTTACACTATTTTTACGTTGCTTCTTTTCTTGTTTAGGAAGGTAGACTTTTGTTGTGTATTCCTTTAATATTTTTTGAATTTTTTCTTTTTGTTCTGTTATTTTTCTTGTTAGCTTACGCTTGTTTGATACCATTTTGCATTTTTTTGTGTATCATTATAATTGCATTAAATTTTATAAGAATATCTCAAATATAAAGAGTAGTGCTGGCAAAAACCGGAAAAAATTGAAACCGAATAATCGGTTTTGGATAAAACCGGTTATCCAAATAATGGTTAAAACCGACTATTCGAATATCCAAAAACCGGTTTTGGATGAAACCGGTTATCCAAATAATGGTTAAAACCGACTATTCGAATATCCAAAACCGATTATTCAGATATTCGAATATCCAAAAACCGATTATTCGGATATTAGAAAAACCGACTATTCAAATATCCAAAACCGACTGTTTGGATATTTGAAAAACTGTATTGAAAAAACGACTATTCGAAAACCGATTAATTAGGTATTAACAACAACTGATTTATAAAAAACAGTCTCCACTGAATTTTATCTCTAAACGCCAATTTTACAATGGCCAGATATTTTTGAAATATAATTATGAATTACGTGTTACGTTACAGGTTATAATACAGAAGGAAATGCGATGTACTAGTGGTTTAAAAGTTTGTTATTTCCAAGGCAAGAGCGCCACTAATGTTTCTGGTTTTTATTTAGATGAAGATGTTTTCAAACATTTCAATTTTGTGCTTCTCATCTCCATTTTAAAGTATTAACTATATTTCTAATTTATAAGGACTCACACATCTAAAACTTGACACAAACTCACTAATAATAGTTTTCATTTTCTTTTTGTTAAATAAGATAAATGTCAGTTGTTCTTGTTCTATTTAATGCACAATGTTCAACAAATCATAGAAGTAATGCAAATATTTTATGTTGTAAAAATTCATTATGGTGCCGAACAACATCTGTACCATAAATTATGGTATTATGATCTACAATAAACTTTTCTTGAATTCTCCGAAAGACGGTTGGGTACGGTCGAAAAGGCTACTCACAACAAAAACTAAAATTATTTTAATTCTTCTTCTAATCTGTGGATTAGATCGTACCACTTGACACTTACATTTTTTTAAGTAGTGAACATAACAGATAAGATTTACCTTCAGTTTTTTTTTTTGTTTAATACTTCCAACATTTTCAATTTTACTTGAGTTTTAAATTTGCTGTCTCAAATTCCTAAGATTATCTTTAAATGCGTGAAAAAAATAAATACGTAATTGTGTACAGTTATTTGAATTTCAGGTAGTTAGACTATTTGAATATTTTTCATCGTTCGAATAACCGGTCATTCGAGTATCCGATTATCCAAAAACCGATATTATTCGAATATCCGGCTATCCAAATACTTGGATATTCGAATATCCGATTATCCAAATAATTGGATATTCGAATAACCGATTATCCGGATAACCGGTTTTCGGTTTTGTTTAAAACACACAAAACCGGTTAACCGGTTATCCAAAAAACCGATTTGGTTGCCAGCACTAGTAAAGAGGAGGATATGTTAGTGCTCAATTAAATAAATTAATACAAGGAAGCAAACGCTAAGAGGAAGACAGGAAAATACTGCGTTTACAAAGAATTCTTGCCGCGAAACCGAGAGAGGCCCGGGTTCATATCCCGAAAGTGACAGAATTTTTCTACCTACCTCGTATTAATTTATTTTATTAGAATAAATTATAACCAAATAACCTAATCATGATGGGTGGGAAAATATGGAACGTACTTTCTCAAAATAGTTCATCTATGCGTTGTTATATCGGGTGTTCAATTTGAAAGGGTTGTGATTCTTATTCTTTTTTATTTTTGAGCATATAAATTCGGTTAAATCAGCTAATTTCAATGTTGATGCTGAATTTAATTTAATTTATAATCGAAAAACGTAATAATATATAGGGTGTTCAATTAAAAAAAAAAAAACTTCAGTTTAGCTTATATCTCGTTTATCCGGCCATCAATTGTTTTTCTGTGAGCACACAGAGACACTTTGAATCAGTCCCTTTAAGTTTTGTTTTAAGTATTTTTTCCTAAAATCAAAAATAAAAGAGTTAAAGGGTGTAGAAATTCTCGCGTAGTCACCCTTTACTTTCTCAAAATAGTTCATCTTTGCTTTGCTATATTGGGTGTTCAATTTGGAAGGGTTGCCATTGTAAAGTTTTTTATTTTTGCAGATAAAAATTAGGTTAAATTAGGAAAGATTCCCTAATTTCCATGTTGATTCTGAATTTGTAAAAATTGCATTGCTAGTCAAAACATTTGTACGATCTTATTATTTATTTTTTTTTAGCAGTATTTTGTATTTCATTCGGTAGAGATTTCTTTTTCTTTTTACAACGATGCCAACATTTCTCAATTACTTACAACATAACTAATTAATAACAGAAAAATGTTTTTTTTTAATTACTAGGCCATGTTCATAATGAAACATTATCTCCATATCCACTGCAAATTCACAGATTCCTCATTCGGAGGAATAAATTCTGTGAGAGTCTTAGGTCCAGTTTTACAAATGCGGCTCAACTTTGAGCTGAGGTTTAAACCATTAGCAACGATTATTTCAACAATTGTTGTGAAGGATTTAAGCTTCGGCTCAAAATTAAACCGTCATTGTAAAACTGGGCTTTAGTAATGGCAAAAAGTACCAACCTTTTGATTTCGCTGGGACTAATCATTTTGTAGCAAAAAAGTGTGAGACCTATTGTGGGACATGCTGTATATTACTGCATTAACGTTTATATGTTACAAATTCTAGCTAATTTGCGCTAATATGCGAATTTAAAAATTATTTTAGTTTCATTTTCCTTTCACAATCCTTCTCTGATAACGCAGAACTTAACGTAACATAACACGAGAAGTCTTTTGTTATTTTGGTTATGAACCGATGAATGAATTGTAATTTAATTTTCACCGTCTGTTGTAAATGGTATTGGTATTATCTATACAAATTTTCATAAAAATCTGTACACCTATGTAGCTATAGTAGCCATGTCCAGTAGCTCCCATTAGATCGTTCCACTGTGCGGCGTAGTTCCGCAAACTGGGGAGGGTTAGCACCCCTGCCATTCATTTTTTTTTTTTTCAAGTCAAATGCCCTGTACATAATATAGATAGCTTTATATTAAATGTAAAGCAATAATATTGTATAAAATGTTCGTCTTGTTAACGAGTAACTATACTGTAACTTTTTTTTATTTTAGAAAAAAGAAAAACAAACAAGCCTCTGATATATCTGGTAATTGAACGGATGGGTTTTTATATCAACACTGCGAAAAAAATTCAAATCGCCTTCCATTTCCAGCTGAATGTATTATTTGGCAGCTCAATATTTCTGATGTTCAGGTGCGTAAAAAAAAAAAAAGAAACGGAAGGATGTGACGAAACTCTTAGTGTCTGTAATTCACATTCGGAACCAGCCACGTGTGTAACGAACTGTCGGTAATCCGGCCCAGTAGCGTAACGAAAATCGTAATTTCGTTCGCAGGGCATGTGAAACAACCGTACACGATGACTACCATTCACGTCAGAGTTTAACCTTCCTCCCGTCGAGTTATTATTTGAAAATGAAAAAGGAAAAAAAAAATCTGAAATAATTCCGGATTAAATTTAACGCGTTTCCTTATTAAAAAATAAAAGAAAGAAAAAAAGGAGCTGATGAGTTCTTACCTTTTGCAGTGTTTTCGTCTTTTTGCCACGCCGCCTTCTTCCTCGCCCCCCCCCCCCCCCCACCCCCTCCGCCAAAGAGAAAATTAACTTTCCTCAGCACGTACTTAGCATAATGAAGAGACAGTTTTCATGGCGGTTTACCACGTAACGGTCGACGCTTGCAGCTAACGATCAAGATAAAAAACAACTTACGTTTCAAAGTTTCGAGGAGCGCCCCAGTCGTCTAATCCTTGTAGTCCTTTCATTTAGAATTTCAATCGACTTAATCTGATGCACTTATCAAACCGGTGTTCACTTTTATGTCGCTTCGGATAGCTACATACACCCTATGTTATTATTTGCATCTGCAAGTACCATCAAACTATCTATGTATTAAGTTCCTCAACGTTCTTAATTTTCTGGTTTCGGTTACACCACCGCCGCCGCCACCGGTAGCGTTTCTGTTGCTATAATCAACTAAAGTAATCTGATTTCAAGATTGCAGCGTTCCTCAGATAAAGGAGTGTTTCACTTTAGGTAGGTCTTTGGATTATTTCCAGTGTTCGACTTCATTTCGCTTCATGTCCTCTAAGAGATGGAACGAGGGGGTTTCAGCTGAAGCTCTCTTACTCGTCGAAATTAATTACATAGTCGTAAAATACAAAAGACTCGACTAAATTGTGTGTTGTGTATATAAGATCTCTCTGCGTTGCTATCGTTTGATCAAAGAAACACTCCAGAGGTACAAACCAATCCCAGAAAAAAAAAATAGCCAAAATGTTTATACTCAAACGACTCATCAACAATTTAATCTCCAAAGCAGTGTCCACAGATGGTAGATGCCGTTGCCAACACCTGTAAAGGCGGTGTCTCGGAGGTACAAACCAATCCTAGAAAAAAAAATAGCCAAAATGTTCATACTCAAACGACTCATCAACAATTTAATCTCCAAAGCAGTGTCCACAGATGGTAGACGCTGTTGCCAACACCTGTAAAGGCGGTGTCTCGGAGGTACAAACCAATCCCAGAAGAAAAAATAGCCAAAATAATCCATACTCAAACGACTCATCAAAAATTTAATCTCCAAAGCAGTGTCCACAGATGGTAGACGCTGTTTCCAACACCTGTAAAGGTGGTGTTTCGGAGGTACAAACCAAACCCAGAAAAAAAAATAGCCAAAATGTTCATACTCAAACGACTCATCAACAATTTAATCTCCAAAGCAGTGTCCACAGATGGTAGACGCTGTTGCCAACACCTGTAAAGGCGGTGTCTCGGAGGTACAAACCAATCCCAGAAAAAAAAAATAGCCAAAATAATCCATATTCAAACGACTCATCAGCAATTTAATCTCCAAAGCAGTGTCCACAGATGGTAGAAGCTGTTGCCAACACCTGCAAAAGCGGTGTCTCTGTCGGCATATTTTCAAAAAAGCAGAATGCCACACTTTCGCCTTTATTTCTCGACTGTACCTGCTTAAAGTTGGAGACGCTTTGTTTATTTCGATTTATTAAATTTAATTTAATTTTGGCGCAGGTGTTAAAATTTTGATTTCATCATGTAAACGAATCAACAGTGCGAAAATCGGGAGAGCGCGCATCCCCCCGATTTTCGCACTGTTGATTCGAGTCGCCGTTTGTTTCCGAGATTTCACTCGTTTTAAGGTTAATGTAAACGTAGCGTTTGTTTTTTAAACTTGGACGAATAAAATAGTGTTTCTTTTTAAAAAAAAAACAAAAAAAAAACAAAACACATTATAAAATTCCTTAAAAAAAAAAACATGAAAGGAACTAAAATAAAGGGAACTGAGATTCGGTCAAGAAAGAAGCAAAATGAAAAGAAAAACCTTCCGATTAATTGATTGAGACTGAGACAAAAAAGAAAAAGAGAGGTCGTTTTGTGAAGCACTCGCTTCGTTCAAAGACAAAAAAAAAACAAAAGACTATCGATTTATTACCTAATTACAAAATTCACGATAAAATTCCTAAAAGAAAAAAAAAACATCAAAGGAACTAAAATTTGGTGAAGAGAGAAGCGAAGTGAAAGAAAAAAAATCTTCCGATTAATTGAGACGAAAAAGGAGAAACAAAAGATGGTGGTTTCGCTCAAAGACAAAAAAAAAAACAAAGGACTATCGATTTACTACATAATTACAAAACTCACGATATAATTCCTAAAAAAAAACACGAAAGGAACTAAAATTCGGTGAAGACAGAAGCAAAATAAAAGAAAGATACAAAAGACGGTCGTTTGCTGAAGCATTCCCTTTGCTCAAAGACAAAAGAAGAACAAAAGACTATCGATTTATTACCTAATTACAAAACTCACGGTAAAATTCTTAAAAGAAATAACATGAAAGAAACTAAAAGTTGGTGAAGAGAAAAGCAAATTTAAAAAAAAAATCTTCCGGTCAATTGACGCGAGAAAGTAGAGACAAAAGACGGTCGTTTTGTACAGCATTCGTTTCGTTCGAACAGAAAATAAACAAAAGACGATCGATTCATTACCTAATATTAAAAAAAAAAATCATAAAATAACTCTGACGATAAAAATAATACCGATTCCATTTTCAGGTAACTTGATTGGCGCTTTGGTTGAACTCCCCCCCCCCAACCTCCAACACCCCATCGACCAGTCGAGAGGGGGGCGTTTTATAAACGAAGTATCCCCAAATCCTTTTTGCAGTCCGTGCTAAGTTTTAATGTGGATTTTCCTCGTCCGCAGCTTGATCTTCGCAAATAAAGCCAGAAATCCACCTATACCATGTTTCCCGCGGGTTGCTGGACGCCTACTTGTATTTTCAGAGTTGCTGAAATTGATTCTCTCCCTCTCTCTTTCTCTGTTTGGATAATCGTCGTCCTTTCTTTTTATAATAATCGAAGTTGACTCTTTTCCGATATGAAAATTGTTTTTAATCTTTAACCAGACAAAGCTTGAAACTCGAATTTCCTTGTTTGTAGCCCGACTCTCGAAAATAAAGCCAGAAATCGTCCTCAACTTTGCTTCCCGCCGGTTATTGGACGCATACTTGTATTTTCAGAATTGTCGAAATAGATTCATTCCTTCTCACTTTCTCTGTTTGGATAGTAATCGTAGTCCTTCCTTATCACAGTAATTGAAGTTGACTCTTGTCCGAAGAAAATCGGTTTAAATCTTTAACCGGACACCGTGAAAATAGCACAGAGCCTCAACGTTTCGTCAAGAGTGAAAATAATAAATGATTGAGTAAACTGCAAGGCAATTTTTTGAAATGAAATTTGTTGCCGAAAATAGTGAGAAAGACGGAACGAAATTAAATCGAAAATAATAGAAAATACATTCAAAACGATGAGTAGAGGCGCCATCTATTGGTGTGCAGAATACCACAAATTAAGAATTTTGATTAAACAATAAATAAAAAAATGTTTACCTCATTTACAAAAGAAAAGAAAAAACGAAGAACAAAAATAAAATAAAAACAAAAGTAATACGTCACTCTTCAAACATAACGGAGGCGGGCGCCATCTATCGGCGACTAACAGAACGCATCAATTGCGAAATCTGAAAATGATTTAAAAAAAAAATAATTGGACATTATTTTAACAGTGAAGAAAACGCACTGTGAAATGTAAAATTAAAAAAATAGATTTTTCGTTAATTTTTCGAAAAAATCAATACACCCGCCATTGACTGATCTATAGCAAAATTAGGCTTGCAAAAGATGTATTTTTTAACATAAAGTTTATGACATGGAAAGAAAAAAAGAGAAAAATAAAATAAAAAATAACGTAACGCGTCACTTTTAGAGAAGGTGGGCAGAAATGCCATCTATTGGTCTGACGAAGAACTCTAACTGACAATGACACACTAGCAAAATAATTTTATAATTTTTTTTTTTCGCTCCTGACGAAGCTATCAGCCGATGGTGAAACGTTGAGAGTTTCTGCAATTTTAGAACTAAGTTTGCATTAAAAAAATTAAATTAGAATCAATTTAAATAATAGTCTCTATACTAAACTAATCGAGCGTAACGTCCAACACGTAACAAGTCCATAAACATAATTAATTACGATTTAAATTGTAGAGACACTCGCTTGGCAGAAAATATAACATAAATATAATCAATGGAGAAAAAAATATTCAAATTAACTACCTCAGTACCAGTCGTTAAAAAGGGAATTAACAACATATTAAAATAACGAATAATAAACGCCCGTGGAAAACAGACAGGCACAAGATGAATAAACAAGACGGCACCTACCTTACATGCGAAAGAAAGTCGAAAGCAAACGGTTCCGCAAACAGCGGGCTGGCAATCAACAAAGCGAGATAATCCTCTGAAGACGGTCGGGTCACCAATTCCAAAAATTAATCACTTTAAGTTGTTATGGCTTTAAGATTAATTTTTGGAATTGGTAACCCGACCGTGTGAATAAAGTGAGATTGGGATTATTACAGACAATATTTTTCTTGCACAAACAGAAACAACAAACGATTATTAATAAAACGTCTAGACATCAAAAAATCAACAAGCAATTGAAATAAATAGAAACGAGATTGTGAAAGAGAGAGAAGGGAATTGAAACTAAACTGTGAAAGAGAGAAGAGAGAAGAGAGAAGAGAGAAAAGAGAAGAACGAAGAAATCTGGACACTTTTTAACACCTTTTCAGATGTTAAACTTTAAGCAATTACGTTTCCATTTTATTTATTTATTCTTACGCATCCTTGCCGCTCGTAAATATTTCTTAGGTACACTATATTTAAATTAAAACAAGGCCAGAAAATTGACTGACAGAAATTTAGAATTTGAAAAATTTTATCGACGAAAAAATTAAGACCGTTCAGAACTGTCTATCTTTTATCTTTTGCCTAAGTCACGTGGTGACTTATTATTAAGTTGATCACGATTTTTTTTATTGCCAACGCAATATTTTGTTAATAAAGGGCTGAAAGGAGGAGAGAGAAGTTTGAATTTATGGCGTTCAGTAAATGAGAGAGGAATTTCTAATAAACCTCCCCCCCATTAAAAAGTTTGACTCTATTCAAACGAATCCGAACCGACTGCAATAAGCTTTGCCCAGCAGAGCGCATGTAAATCGACATTGTTGATATTTGGTGCAACGATTTCTAACACATGTTCCCAAACCGCGTACGTGTTTGTGAGTTGCAAATTTATTCAAACTGTTGCGAGGAATACGTACATATGTATAATACTGCAAAGCAATAAACGCAACCTGGACCGTCTTATTTTACATTAATACAAAAAGTTTCCGACGCGGCCGGCGAAAAATGCTTAAATTATCTATCTCTTGTATCTGCGTCCCTTCAATAAATAATTAATTCCGAACACTGACTGTAAGCGTGGTGAAATGGAACGAAATTAATTTTCTCGCTGATTGGAAATTAACGGTGATTTCACACGACATGTTGCACTGGAAAATATTTTATTCGTGTAAAATACAATGTGCCGGGATCATCAACGCAAAGTAAAAAATTTATGTGGAAAAACGGAATATGAAATTTAAAATAAAAATGTGTTAATTTTATTGATAAAAATAATAAAACATCGCTTGAGAATGGACGTCGTTAATAAAGTGAGACCGTGCGTTTTTAAAGCGATTAATTTTTGGAATTGGTGACCCGACCGTCTTCGGCGAATAATCTCGCTTCGTTGATTGTCAGCACGCTTTTTATATTCCCTATATTTAATTCAATTTTTAATTTAATCAATTGATCGACCTTTGTTTTTGTTTTGCTTGATTCGATTTTATGTGATTTGCTGCTAGACTTTTAACTATCAATTTATCGTCTCTTGTCCTTATTTTCTTTTTGATTAATTTACAACGATTTATTTTTTAACTGTCGGTGGATCGTCTTTTGCTGTTTGTTTTTTTTTTATTTTTATTCATTTATAATTTATTATTTACTATCTTTTGTTTAATTTTATTTAACATTTTTTCATTTTCTAATTGTCTATTAATCGTCGTTTTTGTTTCCTTTCTGTGTTATTCATTTTGACTTTATTCAATTAATTTATTTTTATTATTTACTGGTGTTTGTTTAATTTTTATTTAACATCACTTCATTTTTGAACTGTCCGTCGATCGTCTTTTGTTTTGTTCTTTTTTTCTTTTACTCGATCAGAGTTCATTTCGCTTCATATTTTCTTTATTTATTTTTATTATTTACTGTCTTTTGTTTAATGTTATTTAAAACGATTTCATTTTTTAACTATCATTCGCTCGTCTTTTGTTTTGCTCTCTTTTCTTTTATTCAATTAGAGTTTTTTATTTCATTTTATATTTTCTTTATTTACTTTTATTATTTACTGTTTTTTGTTTAATTTTATTTGAAACGATTATTTTTTTTAATTATTATTCGATCGTCGTTGTTTTGTTTTGTTTCTATTTTACTCATTTTACTTTACATTTTAATTTCGTATATTAATCACCGTTTTTGTTGTCTTCGTGTGTTGACTTTATTTTATTTATTTATTTTTGTTCTTTACTGTCTTTCGTTTTTCGTTTTATTTAACACGATTTTATTTTTGAACTATCAGTCGATCGTCTTTTGTTTTTTTTTCTTTTGCTTTTACTTGACTCGAGGTCATACTATTTTACTTTTTAATTGAATTTAATGATTAATCGCCGTTTTTGTTTTCTTTCTCTGTTATTCGTTTTTACTTTATTTTATTTATTTATTTTTTTTATTATTCACTGTCTTTCGTTCAATACTCTTTAACACGATCTCATTTTTGAAGTATCAGTCCATCGTCTTTTGTTTAGTTTCTTTTTTTTTCTTTTACTTCATTCGAGTTCATTTTATTTTCTACATTTTAATTCCGTCGGTTAACCCCCGTTTCTGTTCTTTTTTTCTCTGTTATTAATATTGACTTTATTTATTTATTATTTACTGCCATCTTTTGTTAAATTTTGTCGATCGTCTTTCGTTTCCTCTTTTCTTTTTTTGCTAATTCGTTTCGAGTTTATTTTATATTTTAATTCGCCCTATTAATCGCCGTCTTTTGTTTTTATTTCTCTGTTATTCACTTTAATTTATTTATTTTATTTATGTTTTATTAATTACTTCATTTTGTTTAATTTTATTTGAAACGATTTTATTGGCTCCAGCAGGTTACGAGCTGTCGGCGTCCAGACGCGGGGGTTGCGTAGCTTAGGGGTGAAAAGGGAGTAACAGGGAAACCGCAAACTAACTCATCTAAACAACAAGGATTACCTTTATTGTTTAAAGATTAGAAATACAGATAACTGTATCCCACGACGACGATCAGATTATATATATACTTTTATATTGCCAATGTACGTGACGTCATGCCCAAATTCCGCGAAACTTAATTCAACCCGTACTTTGCTTGGTTGCTGAAAAGGTGATGTCAGGATTTTCACGTTTTTTCCAGTCGTCATTTCTATTAAATCGTGAATTAATTGATTGTGTTAAAACACTTACAATGCCCGAGTTATTTGCGTATTTGCAACTTTGCGGATTCACGCTACAAGTTCATCGTTCATCGAGTTGTTGCACCAGCAAACCGCTTATCAGCAAATAACTCGTATTGCATTGGAAAAAATACATTTTAAATTAATTAAATACGATTTTCAAATTTTCCGTAATCGTGACTATCATTCAAAGGCCTTTTGTTTCGTTTTGTTTTTACGTTTTAATTCCGTCGATTAATCGCCGTGCTTTTTTTCTTTCTCTGTTATTCAGCTTGACTTTATTCTATTTATTTATTTTTTGTTATTTACTGTTGTTTCCATTCAATTTGACTGTATTTTATTTTTATTTCGACAATCAAGCGATCTTATTTTTCTTGTTTCACGGCGGCGTGCAACGTATGCATCAAAATAGTTCACAGCACATGAAGCACTTCGCTGAACGCTGGTTCGCGTTGGCTTGGATGAGCGGGCAGAAGGAAAGTGACCCACCACATGAAGCTAGATTTTACAAAACTTAGGAATTCGTAATAAAAGCGGATTCCCGTTGACTTAGGCGAGTGGGTAGCAAAAGAATGGCCCACCACATGAAGCTAGTTTTTACAAAACTTAGAAATTCGTGGTAAAAGCGAATTACCGTTGACTTAGGCGAGTGAGTAGCAAGAGAATGGTCCACCACATGAAGCTAGATTTTACAAAATTTTGAAATTCGCAATAAAACTTAAACAAAGAGAACCAGTAGAAATTCATCTTACCGTGAACGCAAGTATCAGTCACAAACATACAGAGCGTAAAATAAAGGACGGCGAATTGCTCTCCTCCCTCCATGTTCAAATCGTATCAAAACTGATTGATGCAAGTCCGAATATTTCTTCGTGCCTCCTTGCATTTAGTCCATTTAGTCTTTGGTTTCTCTGCAGAATCCAAGCAACCCTGAATTTGCAAGCTTGGGGGAAAACCGATGTGCTAATAGACATTACCTGATCGAAAACTCAATTACCCGACCTCATTCCGTCTCACTGACGTTTACATGAAGTAACCAAGCGTCGTCTGGGGGGCACATCGTTACATATTGCAGGTCGTGCCTGCATCCGCAGATACACTTGCCACAAGTGCCAGGAAGTGCAACATAAATTTCCAATGCAACCCCCGCACAGTTCAAATATCCTGCATCGGAGGAGCCCGTCGCGTCGTCGGGTTTACTTAGGCTGATAGGTGGTGGGCGACTATTGCTAATAGTTGAGGGTTAATCCGTACAACAACACTAATAATTACATTGCCCGTGTGTGTACTTAGGAGCCTCGCAACTTTGATCAACGCCGCATTCATTAAGTCTTTGCATAAACGGACGCGATTACTATTAAATTCCGGCATGATATAATTATTAATGTGTTTGTGCTACAATATCAAAAGAAGTTTGGAAACTTTTCTCTTTGATTATTATAATTTTTCATATTCTTATACCTCTTTTATTCTTCATGACTTCATGACTTTGAAGTTCCTCCGAGCAGCGCGTTTCAAAAAATCGAAAGTGCGCAACCCAAATCATTGATACGTATTGTAATAGAAAGAGGAGTGGTGACTAATACAGTCAGAAATCTCGTTCTCAATTTGGCAAGAAGTAATTATGAGTCGCATCTTGTTACAATTTAATTCCCCGGCGGTTCTTTCTTAACATTCATACGTGGTACGAAACGGTGGTTATCAGTTGGCCGCACTGTTTCCGTTTGGGTGCTTTGATATCACAGTTTCAATTGGGTTCTAGAGGTCATGTGCCCCATTTCTAAATTCTAATGGGCCAGCCATCTTGACTCGCTCACGGCGTCTACTGCACGTTTTTCCTTGCATTTAGTCGTTGCTTTAAACAACTTTCACCAAGCATTGGACCCGTTCTTTTCCCGATAAATTGAAAAAAGGTCATTTGAGACTCCATTTTGGCTACCCGTGTTTTATGCGATTTCTTTGTTTCAACAGAGGAATACCATTTTTGTTTCCGCTTTCTCGTTTTGGGCTTCGCTCTGTTATAGTTCGCTGATACTTACTTCTTTTAACGTATCCCGGGGGCGAATCAAGTACAACGAATCTTGAATACTTGGGGACATCGCTAAGGTCACGGTCGTCCGGCAGTTGGCAACCATCGACACACACGCAACTCGACGCGCCGACGCGACGTAAGCTGAGATATATAGAATATGAGACTTAAAACAAATGAAAAACGATGAACTATAAACAAGCGTCAATAGAACGTGCAAAATCAATTCTATAAGAAAAGAAAAACACAAACGAAGATTGACGACTAAGATCAACAAAAACCAGATGAATTTGCCAAAAAAAAACTAGTAGAAAACAAAAGATGACTGTAAAAAGGCGTCAATCAACAAAATATGAAACATCAATTTGATAAATATAAATGAAGGAAAAAAACGACAGCATAAAACGAATTCAAAAAAGAAAACAGAAGTACTAGGATGAGCAAGAGAATGAAAATCGTCAAAAGATTTTGCAAATAAAAAGAAGCTGTAAAAAGGAGTCAAGAACAAAAGAGAAATACATAGTGCGAAGGCATAAAGAACAAAGAAGAAAAAGAGGAGGCCGATTATCCCTGAGATGACTTTTCTCTCTTTCTCTAGAGCTAGAGGCTTCGTCATGTAGATGCGCAGCGGTAACGTCAGCTGACGGAGCATTGACCTCTCTCTCTCTCTCTCTCTCTCTCTCTCTCTCTCTCTCTCTATTGGAGTACGCCGCTAGAGGTTTCGTCACGTAGATGCGCAGCGGTGACGTCAGCTGACGCAGCATTTACAGAGGGAAGAAGAGGGCACCGCCGGGAACGGATTGAGCGTCGTTCAACTATTTGTGAACGTTGGATTCCAGCTAAGTCAACTACACGTTTATGTTTTTACATTCCTTCTTTTCTCTCCTTTTACCACATCTCCATCCATTTACTTCATGCGTACATTTATCTCGGAGTTGTGTAATTTATTGCTGAAAAGAAGTTCATGTGTACATTTATTTCGGCGTTGTGTAATTTATCATCGAAGAAGAGTTCACGCCATAGTAGTAACTTATTTTATGTTAACCGAAGCCGGTTTTCTTTTTTTATCGTCGTCGCATATTTGTAGATTCAACCGGCAGTGTGCCCTGCACAATAAATCGACGGCCATCCGAATGTTTTGCGGCGCTACATGATTTCTTTTCCCTTTAGATTAACCACACGTATATGAAATATTTTTTTTTACTCTTTACTTGTCGTTCTTTATCTGTAACAAAATTCAGGTGAGGGGCGTAAAAATGCCATTGACACGTAAACTACTGACAAGGCTGCTGATTATTATCTCGGAGTTGTGTAATTTGTTGTTGAAAAGAAGTTCAGGTGTACATTTATTTCGGCGTTGTGTAATTTATCATCGAAGAAGAGTTCACGCCATATAAGCAACTTATTTTATGTTAACCAAAGCCGGTTTTCTTTTTTTATCGTCGTCGCGAATTTGTAGATTCAACCGGCAGTGTGCCCTGCACAATAATTCGACGGCCATCCGAATGTTTTGCGGCGCTACATGATTTTTTTCCCTTTCCATAACCACACGTATATGAAATATTTTTTTTTTACACTTTACTCGTCGTTCTTTATTTGTAACAAAATTCAGGTGAGGGGCGTAGAAATGTCATTGATACGTAGACTACTGACAAAGCTGCTGATTATTATCTGGTGGCCACCACGACCACCACAAGTTAAGACTCGAAATGGATTTTCTGTTGGCATTTCGAACTGGGTAGGGTAGATCTCCTGTAAATTAAGGGTTATCTGTTCTCTACCTGCGCGCAGTAATTTAAACTTTAAATTCGTATAACAAAGGTAAACGGGAAGTGAATTAAACGCTTTTGCTTCTTTGTCACCTCGATGTGCTCCATTCATTCACGCATTAATCCCATTTTCAAGAGAGAGCTGTGCGTGGATTAGTACCTCCGGAGCTTATCTTGTGTTTGCGTCGCGAGGAACGGATTGAGCGTCGTTCAACTATTTGTGAACGTTGGATTCCAGCTAAGTCAACTACACGTTTGTTTTTACATTCCTTCTTTTCTCTCCTTTTACCACATCTCCATCCATTTACTTCATGCGTACATTTATCTCGGAGTTGTGTAATTTGTTGTTGAAAAGAAGTTCAGGTGTACATTTATTTCGGCGTTGTGTAATTTATCATCGAAGAAGAGTTCACGCCATATAAGCAACTTATTTTATGTTAACCAAAGCCGGTTTTCTTTTTTTATCGTCGTCGCGAATTTGTAGATTCAACCGGCAGTGTGCCCTGCACAATAATTCGACGGCCATCCGAATGTTTTGCGGCGCTACATGATTTTTTTCCCTTTCCATAACCACACGTATATGAAACATTTTTTTTTTACACTTTACTCGTCGTTCTTTATTTGTAACAAAATTCAGGTGAGGGGCGTAGAAATGTCATTGATACGTAGACTACTGACAAGGCTGCTGATTATTATCTGGTGGCCACCACGACCACCACAAGTTAAGACTCGAAATGGATTTTCTGTTTGCATTTCGAACTGGGTAGGGTAGATCTCCTGTAAATTAAGAGTTATATGTTCTCTACCTGCGCGCAGTAATTTAAACTTTAAATTCGTATAACAAAGGTAAACGGGAAGTGAATTAAACGCTTTTGCTTCTTTGTCACCTCGATGTGCTACATTCATTCACGCATTAATCCCATTTTCAAGAGAGAGAGCTGTGCGTGGATTAGTACCTCCGGAGCTTATCTTGTGTTTGCGTCGCGAGGAACGGACTGAGCGTCGTTCAACTATTTGTGAACGTTGGATTCCAGCTAAGTCAACTACACGTTTATGTTTTTACATTCCTTCTTTTCTCTCCTTTTACCACATCTCCATCCATTTACTTTATACGTACATTTATCTCGGAGTTGTGTAATTTGTTGCTGAAAAGAAGTTCATGTGTACATTTATTTCGGCGTTGTGTAATTTATCATCGAAGAAGAGTTCACGCCATAGTAGTAACTTATTTTATGTTAACCGAACCCGGTTTTCTTTTTTTATCGTCGTCGCGAATTTGTAGATTCAACCGGCAGTGTGCCCTGCACAATAATTCGACGGCCATCCGAATGTTTTGCGGCGCTACATGATTTCTTTTCCCTTTCCATAACCACACGTATATGAAATATTTTTTTTTACACTTTACTCGTCGTTCTTTATCTCTAAGAAAATTCAGGTGAGGGGCGTAAAAATGCCATTGACACGTAAACTACTGACAAGGCTGCTGATTATTATCTTGGAGTTGTGTAATTTGTTGTTGAAAGGAAGTTCAGGTGTACATTTATTTCGGCGTTGTGTAATTTATCATCGAAGAAGAGTTCACGCCATAGTAGTAACTTATTTTATGTTAACCAAAGCAGGTTTTCTTTTTTTATCGTCGTCGCGAATTTGTAGATTCAACCGGCAGTGTGCCCTGCACAATAATTCGACGGCCATCCGAATGTTTTGCGGCGCTACATGATTTTTTTCCCTTTCCATAACCACACGTATATGAAACATTTTTTTTTTTACACTTTACTCGTCGTTCTTTATTTGTAACAAAATTCAGGTGAGGGGCGTAGAAATGTCATTGATACGTAGACTACTGACAAGGCTGCTGATTATTATCTGGTGGCCACCACGACCACCACAAGTTAAGACTCGAAATGGATTTTCTGTTTGCATTTCGAACTGGGTAGGGTAGATCTCCTGTAAATTAAGAGTTATATGTTCTCTACCTGCGCGCAGTAATTTAAACTTTAAATTCGTATAACAAAGGTAAACGGGAAGTGAATTAAACGCTTTTGCTTCTTTGTCACCTCGATGTGCTACATTCATTCACGCATTAATCCCATTTTCAAGAGAGAGCTGTGCGTGGATTAGTACCTCCGGAGCTTATCTTGTGTTTGCTCCTAGTAATTCCAAAACAGTCGGTGGCCCGGGAGGGGGGCGGCTAATCCGAATTTGAATTAATCGCAGCGGGGAATGAACAAAGAAGAGGAAGAAGAAGAAGAAGAAAGTGAGTCGGATTGTTTTTAAAGTCATTATTATCATGAGAATGGAAGTTTACTCGTACCTTGAAAGCGCGGAATCGTTACTCACGGACTTATGTACTACTTAAAAGGTGCACTTATTTCTGCTAGCCGAGTTTAATATCCATTACGCTTTTAAGGTTTGCAGCCGGGCGGCGCGGGCGTGGCGTTGTTTTAATCTCTCTCTCTCTCTGCGCTTACATTAACGTGTGTACACAATCCGCTTTGGTACAAAATTTCAGCAAGGTCGTTCAGAAATTAGCCGAATTATCGTGCCGGAAAATTACCACCGACATCGTTGTTTTACTCTAATAGCAACAAGTTGGTTGGTAGTCCCGAGAGCATTAATCAAGCTGTCCATTTAAAATTCTAATTTCTGAAACTGTAACATACTAGGTGTATAACATAAAGCGTGATGCAAAAGTGGGTTTGTTTTTCTTTTTTCTTGCGGAGGGGGGGACCTTGGCAAATACACTCGACCCAAAGAGGCACTGATTGCATTGTGTATGTATTACCTAAGTTGGGGTCGCGTGTGTATCAGATATGGGTGCTGAAGAGCTGTGGCGAAGAATAAAGGCACCAAACCGGATGCGTTCCGCTTCTAGATCTATATCCGGTCTGATATCAGCCATTGTACGATTACCAGCAGCGGCGATGTTGACCGCAGCAACATTTGACCTTTGCGTTGTTCGCTGAACTATTCCGCTCATAATTACCGGGTGAATCGTTTTCAACTCGTATTCGCACGACGAATTTTAATTATATTCATAATCATATGACTTTCATCAGAGAATCCGAGCATTCAATTTCACATATACATATACAGGGTCTCCCAAGTTGAGTGGCCTATTAAAGGTTTTCGAGGAAGGAAATATACAAAAGATATGAGTCGCCGCTAACTTTCTTATTTTAAATGGAATGTTATATTTTTTATTGCAAATTCTGATTCTACGCATTATTCTAAGTAAAAATTGTTAAGGCTTCCCTATACTTAAATGTAACCGATTTTGAGATATCTGGAGATTTATCTAAAAAATTGTTTTGGTCAGCTTTCATTGAAGAGATTGTATTTATGACACTTTCAAATTTAGAAATTCAGGTGGCATGTCGTTTTGAAGTACTATCTTTAGGCTTTCAAGTAGTGTCCTAATTATCCCTGAAAATATCACAGGCTAGTCATAAAATGGTGTCGAACCTCACTATGTTTAACTGCCCAAACTCAATTTTCATAAATGGAATACCCTGTATATTTTTACATCATGAGACAGAGAATCAAATTCTATATCGATTAGTGTTAGTATTCTCTATACCCGTCTGCAGTAGTTTTCTTGTTATCAGTAATTTTTTTATTATAATGGTATATTTTTCTTGAATTATGGTATTTTTTAGCAGTAAGTGACGAGAAAACAAAAATATTTATTGAGTTATAACACTAACAGATAAGTAACATGATTTTTTTTCATTTTAGATAAAGTTGACAATGAAAAGCAAATAGAAGAGGAAGTGGCGACCTACAATAAGAACAAAAGAATTTATTGGAAATTCTGTAGTAAATTTTTATGTAGTGTATCTTTCTACGGCCTCCATTTATCTAAAATTTAAAAAGTCACATACAGTACAAACAAGTAACAAAGAAATTAACAAAATTAACAAAGCAAATGAAAAGTATCCTTACTATTGCAAAATTGTAATATCGTAAAATAACTACAAAGCTTGTTCAAATTGCCTGCCATTCATGCGGAGGCAATTTCTTATTCGTGATACAACACCCTCTGTGGTTGCTCGTCGTATTTCCATGGGATTTAAATTTTGAAAGCAATTTATAACTGGATTTTCGAGATCTTGCCTATCATTTACAGGTTCACGATAAACCTCCGATTTAATTTTACCCCACAGATAGAAATCCAATGGCGTAAGATCAGGTGATCGCGGGGGCCATCTCAAAGGACCGTGGCGTCCTATCCATCGATTTGGAAAAAGTTCGTTTAACTGCTCTCCCACTTCGTTAGTACTGTGTGCTGGAGCTCCATCTAGCTGATACCAACAATTAAAATAAGCATTTAATGATAAATTTTCTAAAAAATTTGTCACCACAGTCCTCAAAATGTCTAAATAACGAACGAGATTTTAGATTTTCCTTATAAATAAAATAGGAACATCTGTTACCCTTCAAAATTGCAAAAACGTTAAAACTAAATTTATTTTGGAATCCTCTCTCTCTCTAACAAAATGTGGATTTTCCCTTGCCCATACGTGAGAATTATGCCTATTTAAAATTCCTTCATGAGTAAACTTAGCCTCATCTGTCCAAATGATCTTCTGCATGAAACGGTGGTCTTCTTGATAATGTGTCAAAAGTGCTTCACAAAATCGCATTCGAATCGCCGGATCTTCTGGTTGCAAAGCGCTAACAGTAACGAACTTGTAATCATGTAATTCATGCTTGTGCAGAATCTTTGTATGGATAAATGTGCGACATTTAAATCGTGTTCAGCAGCGGCGATAGATGCTCGCGGATAAACTTGAAAGAATGCCAAAACAGAAATTTCGTTTTCTTCATTACCAGTTACAGGACACGACGAAGATTTCTTTGGTCTAACGGTACCACTTCTTAAAAAGTTACGTTCATACCTTCTAATTTTTTTTCGGTCATTGGCGGTAACTGCGGATACATTTCATTAAATCTTCTACATGTTCTCGTAACAATTTTATTGCATTCTCCATGAATGTAAAATAAATTTAATAATTGTTCATTAGAATAACCAAAATTATTCATTGTTGTTTTTATCACTCAACAAAGTTTACGTATTGTTGTTTAATAAAAACGTCAAACTAACAAAGAAAATTGTTTTTCATGGCATGCTTATGTTTTTAAGACGCTCGTTTATGAAAACAATAAAGTTACGGCAGGTATCTACCTTCTTTAAGGTCTATGCCATTATGTACGCCGAAATAATGTTATGGTTAGCAATTAGTTAATTCTTTAAAAATTAGCAGTTCAATATCTGTTTCTTTTTCAAAGTTTGCTACGAATAACGGCGTTAATTCCATTACTTACCCAAACAAAATAAAGAACTGCTGATAACAAGAAAACTACTGCAGATGGGTATAGGGAATACAAATACTAATCGATGTAGAATTTGATTCTCTATCTCATGATGTAAAAATATACAGGGTGTTCCATTTACGAAAATTGAGTTTTGGGAAGTTAAACATAGTGAGGTTCGACACCATTCTATGACCAGCCTGTGATATTTTCAGGGGTAATTAGGACACTACTTGAAAGCCTGAAGGTAGTACTTCAAAACGACATGCCACCTGAATTTCTAAATTTTAAAGTGTCATAAATACAATCTCTTCAATGAAAGCTGACCGAAACAGTTTTTTAGATAAATCTCCAGATATCTCAAAATCGGTTACATTTAAGTATAGGGAAGCCTTAACAATTTTTACTTAGACTGATGCGTAGAATCAGAATTTGCAATAAAAAATATAGCATTCCATTTAAAATAAGAAAGTTAGCGGCGACTTCCGATATAACCGGAAGTAATATAAAAGTGAAAATATTTTAGTCCGAAAGATCACCTTCCGCCGTGGCAGACTGCTAAGTTTCATATTTCTTGTATATTTCCTTCCTCGAAAACTTTTAATAGGCCACTCAACTTGGGAGACCCTGTATGTATCACGAAATTAATTAAGTGCACCTTGAAAAGAACTTGCTACGACGACATGACAAAAATAGGAAACGCTAAGGAAGACAATGTAATATCGAGGGGAGAAAAACAGAGTAGAAAGGCAATAATTGGAAATTCCCGTTTGGAGTTGGCCAAGACTCGAGAGAGCACTAGCACCACTGCCGCTAATATGAAAGCTTCACTGAAAGCTTCTACGTTAAACTGGATACAAAAGTGTTACCACCTGAATGAAGTAACGTTATCGTCTATTAAAATTACGAAGACGGTTGCAAGTTATTGCTGAGGAAGACAATCAGCTGTCCGGAGCTAGTAACTCAGATAGACAATTGGTCTGGGTCAAAATTCAAGGGCGCCAACAGGACAGACCTTAATTGAGCGTTACGCAACTGCGGAACCGCCTTTCAAGTTTCACAGCGTGCGCCAAAATTTCTCGAAAAGCGGATATTCCTCTTTTGCGTCCGAAATAATTGTTCGTCGCAGCAAAACAACAGATCGTACTTTAAAACGCGTATTATTTCACAACAAACCAAATTAAAACGGCTCACAGCCTGACTCAAATAAGCCACACGTACGTAAGCCGCGTTAAAATCTGTGACTTAGGGGCCCCGGTATGTTCATCTCTCATTAATCGTTGATTTATTCCGATAATTACAATAAATTATGAGGCCCGGTCTTTTCCCCTCTGACCGTCGATTAAAACCTATAGAAACAATTGTCTCTGTAATTGTAACTGTGGGAATAAATCAACGATTAAAATTAATGAAAGATATTGAAAATACCGGCACTAAGACAATTGTTTCTACAGGAATTAATCAACTGTTAAAGTTAATCAGAGATTAAAAGGTTAGGTTCTTAAATGCTAAACACTACAATGCAGTATTAAACTTCTTAAATTTTGAAACATTACTACTCTGTTGTCTTCAATTAAAACGTAACTTAAATTACTCAAAGCGATACTTAAATCTGATGCACACACAAGTGCCGTAATATCTGCGTAATATGCGAACATGCATTAACCAAATAACGATAATAAAACAATACGTTATGTTGGTTGTACGACAGTTTTTATCATACACCTGTCAGTTGTGTCTAAACGTCAAACATAGTGGTGACATCTTGTGACGGTTTGTCGAGCTGACGATGCGACGCTTGTGTCCTTGACCTTCCAGAATGAAGCGGTGTTGCTGGGTGACTCCCATCAGCGGCCACCATTGAATATTCGGAAGCGAATTCGCCGTCAAAACAGGTTAACGACAGTCAGGAAAGAAATGTCGAAGCACAGAAGAAACGGCAGGCGAAAATAAAATGCGAATTCGTCTGTTGAAACAAGGAAATCGAATGTAAGCATGGGTCACTCTAATGGTGTCTCTAATTACCTTTCTATTTGTCGCAGAATCGGACAATCCGCTCGGTAAAACTTGCTAATAAGAAGTCAAATGATTCATCTGGCACAAATAACTCCAATATTGAGTAAACACTGCAGCTTAAATACCAACAATTTACAAGAAATATTCACAATGTCTGTGCCTCGTGATGATGAAAATGCAAAGAAACACCGAAGCTGGTCGTCGGAGGCCAACGCTCCAAACGGACAATCAGAATGCGCTATAAGTCTCAGAATAAGCTGCAGCTTTGACAGCATCATTATAAAGCTCAATTCATTTTGCACAACTTTCACCGTTAATAAGGGTGGAGGAAACACTTTAAAAATATCATAACTTCGGTACTCTTTATCAGAAATTAACGAACTTCGGCTCGCTTGAAAGGGAATTTTAAGCTGTTTTAAAATTTCTATTCAACGACTACGGCTAATTTGTTATAAAGAGGTTAGGGGGCGCTGTTTACGAAAGCAATAGTTTTTCACAGTTTTCCAAAAAAAATTAAATAGAAAGGTGTGTTTCTTTTGAAACAGTTGCAAAGCCCATAAAATGGTGAACATTGTGGTGAAAACCGGTAATGAGTATCTTTTTTCGTTCTCGAGTTATTATCAAATACGTCTACGAATTGATGATATTAGCGGAAGGAGAAAGTTCAAAGAAATGCTATCGAGTAATACTTTTAATTCTAAGATTAAATAATGCTTACAAAAGTTTTTATTAATGTTAGGACATTATTTAGAAGCATTTAAATATTTTTGGGAATAGAGAATATTTAAACACAAGAATATAACAACAAATATAGAAACAAGAATAATTCAAACTCCAAATAAAAGTAATGAACAATAATCATGCACTGTGATCAACAATGTTTCACTGTGCCGCTATACAATACTTTTTTTAATGTCCGCTTAGAGTTGTGTAGAAATTATTATTGATGTCTTTACGGATAGTAAACGGCTATTTCAAAATGAAAGATGGATAATATTTTGAAAATATTTTAGGTGCAGACCTTCAATCATTGTTGATTACAATGAGTTTCATACATGTTCAAAGTGCTTTCCGTCATTTAACATTTTATTGTTCGTTACTTTCATATAGTGCTTGTGTTTTTCTCATTTATGTGTTTGTTTGCTCTATTGTTCTTTTATTTAAATATTAGGCCCTCAAAAACAACTGAATGCATTTAAATAGATTAATGTCTTTCTATTTACCTCAAAATGAAAAGTGTCACTCGATAGCATTTGTTTGAGCTTTTAGATTCGTTTTTATCTTCACTTAATAGACTCATTTGGTAATAACTCGAGAACGAAAAAAGTTATCAATTTCGGATTTTCAGCAAAGTGCTACCGATTGGATTTTTTGTAATCACTGTAAAAGAAATACCCATTTCCATTTAAATTTTCTTGAGAAAAACTATTACTTTCGCAAATAGCGCCCTCTAGCCACTTTATAACAAATTAGCCGGAGTGGTTGATAACTTTTTCGTTCTCGAGTTATTACCAAATGAGTCTATTAACTGAAGATAAAAACGAATCTAAAAGCTCAAACAAATGCTATCGAGTGATACTTTTCATTTTGAGGTAAATAGAAAGATATTCATCTATTTAAATACACTAAGTTGTTTTTGAGAGCCTAATATTTAAATAAAAGAACGGTACAGCAAACAAACACATAAATGAGAAAAACACAGGCACTAAATGAAAGTAACGAACAATAAAATGTTAAATGACGGAAAGCACTTTAAACATGTATGAAACTCATTGAAATCAACAATGATTGAAGGTCTGCACCTAAAATGTTTTCAAAATATTATCCATCTTTTATTTTGAAATAGTCGTTTACTATCCGTAAGATACAACTCCAAGTGGACATTAAAAAAAGTATTATATAGCGGCACAGTGAAACATTGTTGATCACAGTACATGATTATTGTTCATTACTTTTATTTAGAGTTTGAATTATTCTTGTTTCTATATTTGTTGTTATATTCTTGTGTTTAAATATTCTCTATTCCCAAAAACATCTAAATGCTTCTAAATAATGTCCTAACATTAATAAAAACTTTTGTAGGCATTATTTAATCTTAGAATTAAAAGTATTACTCGATAGCATTTGTTTGAACTTTCTCCTTCCGCTAATATCATCAATTTGTAGACGTATTTGATAATAACTCGAAAACGGAAAAAGATACTCATTTCCGGTTTGCACCACGATGTTCACCATTTTGTAGGCTTTGCAACTGTTTCAAAAGAAACACACCTTTCTATTTAATTTTTTTTGGAAAACTGAAAAACTATTACTTTCGTAAATAGCGCCCTCTAGCCACTTTATAACAAATTAGCCGTAGTCGTTGAATAGAAACTTTAAACCAGCATAAAATTCGCTTTCAAATGAGCCGAAGTTCGTTAATTTCCGATAAAGAATACAGAAGTTATGTTATTTTTTAAAGTAAGTAATTCAACTGTTTTCTTCACCCTTATTAACGGTGATACGATAATAAGTCTAAAATGAAAGTTGTGCAAAACTAATTGAGCTTTCCAATGACGCCCTCAAAGCTGTAGCTTATTATGAGACTTTTGCTAGTAAAATTAATCTTTATTGTTGAGCCTATTGATTGCGCCCCCTTGCGGCCAACTCAGATACTTAAAAATATTTCCTTTGAATTTCTCTTGGCCACTTTTACTATAATTTTCTTTCTCCCGAAGCTGTAGGTATTACGGTTAACTATATACCGCCGGTCGCCGCCCATTTTGTTACACCCGGTATATTATATTTTTGTTCGACCAAACATAAAAAAGTGACGAGCAAAGAAAATGACAGAGCCCCACTCGTAATCAACCCCTAATATGTCATAATTACTGTAGCCGAGCCAAGAAAAACCTTAACGATCGACGAGGGTGACAAGATGTGAAATACAAAGAAAAAAAGAAATTAGGAAGCTGTAGGTATTACGGTTAGCTATATACCGCCGGTCTCCGCCCATCCTGAGACACCCGGTATATAAGAAGAAGTGACCGCGAGCAAGTCCTCGAGACGCTCAGCAAATACAACACGAGCAAGTCTTCGAGAAGCTCTGCGTGCCCGATACGAGCAAGTCCTCGAGACGCTTAGCATACACGATAAGATCAAGTCTTCGAGATGCTCCTCAGTACGTACAAAATCCGACCGGCCAATACCAGCTGTTCCTTCAACCTCTTCACCAAGGACTATCTTCAGGGACCACACTGAACCCCCCAGGAAAGCTCAACGCCGGTACCAGAGAGACGTGCTGCGTATTTGCTTAAAACGGACTGTGAAAAAGACAATTGGAAAAGACAAGTAAACTGTAACACTTTTTTTTTAATTTAATCTTGTTCAATCGAAACCCTGAACTTAATCTAATTGTTCGTTCGTGATTACGGCCAACAAATCATAATATCGTGAAAAGCGGATCCTTTCGGCAAATAACACGTAAACAGTCTGGTTCGTTGCTCCGGCACAGCTTGAAGGGGTTAAAAAGCTTGAAATTATTTCGCCATGGTTCAACAGACAATGTGTATGTGTATACGCTCGTAATTGGAAATCAAATACACTGGCGTTTTTTTTTCTCTCTTTTTCGTTTTGTTTTGTTTTGTTTTTACTGAAGTGCCAACGCTGCGCCAATCACACACACACAGAGTTTGCACGCCGGCAATTAACTTGCTCAAAGCGTGTACACAAAAATGGGTTCATTATTCTCACCAACGTGTAATTAGCATACACGTTGTATATGTCTCCAACAGAAAAAAAAAGAACACCGCTTTCATTTATTTATGTTTTGTGACGTATGAAAAACCTTAATGATTAATAAAATATTACTGTGTATACAGGGTGATTCGTATTAAGTATAATACGTGTAGGGGAAGTCATTTTAAGAGTGTGGCCTTATTATTATTTATGCAGATCAAAGTTTTATTATGTCACCCTGTATATAAACTAACGGAAGTTTCCTGTACTTGTAAATTATGATTTTTATCATCGAACATAATACAGTTATTAACAATGGCATGAACATAAATCACTTCGGATACGCGCGTACACACAAAACTTCAGGCGGAAATTCAATTTAGGTCAGCACGTCTAACCTTACCTATCGCAAGAGTTTGAATGTAATAATCCTAAACATTTGCTAATAGTGTGTTAGCTATTCCATTATTCCCGCCCTTCCCCAAATAACAACAGTCCATCAAAACCGTAATTACGATCGCGCGAAGAAAGAGCGAGCACCACTCCATGGTTTCGACTCTGTTCTCATATTTACGCCCTTGTGCCTGTAAATCATTATGCAAATTGCGAGGCCGCCTTGAAAAAAAAAAGAAGAAAAAAAAAAGAAAAAAAGCAAAACAACATGCCGATTTCGACGTAGATAGCTTTTTTTTCGTACGGAAACCGATGCAACGCACTTAGTTTTTCATAAATTTTATGTAAAATTATTCCGAGCGTTCGCTCTTCGTTGCGGCAATTTCCTTTTTTTAAAGAGTTTATGCAGATTAGTTTTATGCAATACGGGTTTGTTTTCCTCTTTTTTTTTTCGTAAAGGACGCAATTCCAAATACAAACAATGATGACGAGAGAACTCCATCAAAAATTAACTTTTTTTTCACGGCTAAAGAAAGAATAATAAATATTTGTTAGGTACAAGGTTTAATTTAATTTTTCTTAATTTCAGTATGTGATATAAACATTCTGAAAACGTTGTTGAAATAATTAAATTAACGATTGATTGATGACTTTTGATTGTGGAGTAACAATTCAGCCTCTAAACTCCTTTACTCTGATAGACAATAAAACCATCCCCTGCTTACTGATAACCCAACCTACCTTTTTAAACCAATAAATACCCCCTGGAAGGCGATTTTCTTGTTCGGTAGCTGGGTCTGAGAATTTAAAGCCAAAAATACGCGCCCTCAACGGTTTTCGCACGAAAGCCAGAGTAGAACCGTTAGTTGCCTAAAACTTGTCAAATTCTCCCTCGTTGTCTTCCTCCTCGATTAACTTATTGAAAATATTCATAACGCTTAAATTAGTGGAATAAAATAAAGTGCTAATTCGAACGAGTCTACGACATAAAATTTAAAAAAAAATACAAAGAGACGTAACTCTGATTATTTTATTTTATTTTAATATTTTACAAAATATAATTCACGCGCAATTGCAGAAACTTTAACATAAGAAAAATAATAACAATATAAATGGAGAGATTTTGCTACCGTGTACAGTGATTAGATTTCAAGCCGTATTGATTCACTCACCGACAGTAGTTGAGTAGGTGAGAAATACAATAAAAAGAAAAAAGAAGTAACAGTTTCTAAACAAATTATAATTATTAACTATCTCAAAAGTTGTAAACAATTCAGCCTAAATACTCACTCTAAACTCTTTTGTTCTGATTGACAAGAGAACCATCTCCGGCTTACTGACAACCCAACCTACTTTCTCAAACCAATAAACTACCCCTGGAAGATGATTTTCTTGTTTAGTAGCTGGATCTGAGAATTTAAAGCCAAAAATACGCGCCCTCAACGGTTTTCGCACGAAAGCCAGAGTAGAACCGTTAGTTGCCTAAAGCTTGTCAAATTCTCCCTCGTTGTCTTCCTCCTCGATTAACTTATTGAAAATATTCATAACGCTTAAATTAGCGGAATAAAATATAGTGCTAATTCGAACGAGTCTACGACATAAAATTTAAAAAAAAAATACAAAGAGACATAACTCTGATTATTTTAATTTATTTTAATATTTTACAAAATATAATTCACGCACAATTGCAGAAACTTTAACATAAGAAAAATAATAACAATATAAATGGAGAGATTTTGCTACCGTGTACAGTGATTAGATTTCAAGCCGTATTGATTCACTCACCGACAGTAGTTGAGTAGGTGAGAAATACAATAAAAAGAAAAAAGAAGTTACAGTTTCTAAACAAATTATAATTATTAATTATCTCAAAAGTTGTAAACAATTCAGCCTAAATACTCACTCTAAACTCTTTTGTTCTGATTGACAATAGAACCATCTCCGGCTTACTGATAATCCAACCTACTTTCTCAAACCAATAAACTACCCCTTGAAGGCGATTTTCTTGTTCGGTAGCTGGGTCTGAGAATTTAAAGCCAAAAATACGCGCCCCCAACGGTTTTCGCACGAAAGCCAGAGTAGAACCGTTAGTTGCCTAAAGCTTGTCAAATTCTCCCTCGTTGTCTTCCTCCTCGATTAACTTATTGAAAATATTCATAACGCTTAAATTAGCGGAATAAAATAAAGTGCTAATTCGAACGAGTCTACGACATAAAATTTAAAAAAAAAAAAAATACAAAGAGACATAACTCTGATTATTTTAATTTATTTTAATATTTTACAAAATATAATTCACGCACAATTGCAGAAACTTTAACATAAGAAAAATAATAACAATATAAATGGAGAGATTTTCCTACCGTGTACAGTGATTAGATTTCAAGCCGTATTGATTCACTCACCGACAGTAGTTGAGTAGGTGAGAAATACAATAAAAAGAAAAAGGAAGTTGCAGTTTCTAATCAAATTATATTTGTTAATTATCTCAAAATTTGTAAACAATTCAGCCTAAATACTCACTCTAAACTCTTTTGTTCTGATAGACAATAGAATCATCTCCGGCTTACTGATAATCCAACCTACTTTCTCAAACCAATAAACTACCCCTGGAAGGTGATTTTCTTGTTCGGTAGCTGGGTCTGAGAATTTAAAGCCAAAAATACGCGCCCCCACGGTTTTCGCAGGAAAGCCAGAGTAGAACCGTTAGTTGCCTAAAGCTTGTCAAATTTTTCCTCATTGTCTTCCTCCTCGATTAACTTATTGAAAATATTCATTACGCTTAAATTAGCGGAATAAAATAAAGTGCTAATTCGAACGAGTCTACGGTATAAAATAAAAAAAAATACAAAGGGACATAACTGATTATTTTATTTTGTTTTAATATTTTACAAAATATATTTCACCCACAATTGCAGAAACTTTAACATAAGAAAAATAATAGCAATATAAATGAAGAGATTTTCCTACCGTGTACAGTGATTAGATTTCAAGCCGTATTGATTCACTCACCGACAGTAGTTGAGTAGGTGAGAAATACAATAAAAAGAAAAAAGAAGTTACAGTTTCTAAACAAGTTATAATTATTAATTATCTCAAAAGTTGTAAACAATTTAGCCTAAATACCCACTCTAAACTCTTTTGTTCTGATAGACAATAGAACCATCTCCGGCTTACTGACAACCCAACCTACTTTCTCAAACCAATAAACTACCCCTGGAAGGTGATTTTCTTGTTCGGTAGCTGGGTCTGAGAATTTAAAGCCAAAAATACGCGCCCCCACGGTTTTCGCAGGAAAGCCAGAGTAGAACCGTTAGTTGCCTAAAGCTTGTCAAATTTTTCCTCGTTGTCTTCCTCCTCGATTAACTTATTGAAAATATTCATAACGCTTAAATTAGCGGAATAAAATAAAGTGCTAATTCGAACGAGTCTATGATATAAAATTAAAAAAAAATACAAAGAGACATAACTCTAATTATTTTATTTTATTTTAATATTTTACAAAATATAATTCACGCACAATTGCAGAAACTTTAACATAGGAAAAATAATTACAATATAAATGGAGATATTTTCCTACCGTGTACAGTGATTAGATTTCAAGGCGTATTGATTCACTCACCGACAGTAGTTGAGTAGGTGAGAAACACAATAAAAAGAAAAAAAGAAGTTACAGTTTCTAAACAAATTATAATTATTAATTATCTCAAAAGTTGTAAACAATTTAGCCTAAATACCCACTCTAAACTCTTTTGTTCTGATAGACAATAGAACCATCTCCGGCTTACTGACAACCCAACCTACTTTCTCAAACCAATAAACTACCCCTGGAAGGTGATTTTCTTGTTCGGTAGCTGGGTCTGAGAATTTAAAGTCAAAAATACGCGCCCCCCACGGTTTTCGCAGGAAAGCCAGAGTAGAACCGTTAGTTGCCTAAAGCTTGTCAAATTTTTCCTCATTGTCTTCCTCCTCGATTAACTTATTGAAAATATTCATAACGCTTAAATTAGCGGAATAAAATAAAGTGCTAATTCGAACGAGTCTACGGTATAAAATAAAAAAAAATACAAAGGGACATAACAGATTATTTTATTTTGTTTTAATATTTTACAAAATATATTTCACCCACAATTGCAGAAACTTTAACATAAGAAAAATAATAACAATATAAATGAAGAGATTTTCCTACCGTGTACAGTGATTAGATTTCAAGCCGTATTGATTCACTCACCGACAGTAGTTGAGTAGGTGAGAAATACAATAAAAAGAAAAAAGAAGTTGCAGTTTCTAATCAAATTATAATTGTTAATTATCTCAAAATTTGTAAACAATTCAGCCTAAATACTCACTCTAAACTCTTTTGTTCTGATAGACAATAGAACCATCTCCGGCTTACTGACAACCCAACCTACTTTCTCAAACCAATAAACTACCCCTGGAAGGTGATTTTCTTGTTCGGTAGCTGGGTTTGAGAATTTAAAGCCAAAAATACGCGCCCCCACGGTTTTCGCAGGAAAGCCAGAGTAGAACCGTTAGTTGCCTAAAGCTTGTCAAATTTTTCCTCATTGTCTTCCTCCTCGATTAACTTATTGAAAATATTCATAACGCTTAAATTAGCGGAATAAAATAAAGTGCTAATTCGAACGAGTCTATTGCATAAATTAAAAAAAAAATACAAAGAGAAAAGACTGATTATTTTATTCAATTATTGTACAAAATATAATTCACACACAAACGCAGAAACTTTAACATAAGAAAAATAATAATACAATTGAAGAGAGGCAAAGATTTTCCTACCGTATGCAGTAATTAAATTTCAAGCTGTATTGATTTGCTTAACGACAGTAATTTAATTACTCTTCTCGTGCCCTAATAGCACATACAAACAATTGCTTTTTTTCTCATATATCTAACATAAAAGTATGAACTATTTAACCATAAGAGGCCCAATTTTGCGGTTTCAAGTCAAGTTTTTTAGATTTCGAAACTTCAGTGAAGATAAGACCATGACCATAATGAGCTTGTGTATGTTTGAGTTTTGAGTTTGGGGTACATTGTGGCAAATGCAGATACGCCCCAATTTTATTTCTGTCCCTAAACCTTTGTTTAACAAATATTGATATACATATTTTTATGGTCCTCAAAAACCTGTCTGTGGAACCACAGAATTTAAAATCCTGTTCTTGTAATTGTGTAACTAATTACGAATGGTCGCTCCGGGCGCCACCCCCAACGTAATCGGGCGTGAGTGGTCATATTTGTTGTTTGAACAGTTTTATAGTTCTTTCTCTGTCCCATGGCATTCATTATTCAGCAATGTTCAGTTACACTTTGGCCAAACCTGTATAATAATAAAAAATTCTCTGCCCTGATTGTATACCTAAATTAAGTACATACTTAGGCATAAACCATCTGCATGATAAATACCTTGGAATTCTTATTATTAATTACTTATAAGGGGGTGCCTCTAATGAAGTGATTGCAAGAAATCCGTCTTGTTTTCGCAACTGCGTTGCTAAATTTTGAGGAGCGTATTAATTACGCACATTATTTCATTTGTCAACTTCACAATATCGCCGATTATTAAGCAGCCAAGCCGTCTTATGAAATTGTCTATCATTATGTTTCCCAACTGGCTGCGAAATTTACATAAACTTGTCGCAAAATACTACCATACGAAACGAAATTAATGCCGCGTCTTCCGTGAGAGTAATTTTCTTATTTCTTAACCTTGTTCGGGCGCTTTAATTTACATGAAGCCTCCTCCACCATCTCTTCCTCCTCCTCCCCCCCCCAGCTTTATGGTAGTGCATTAAGACTAATGACTGCGCAAAACAATTTGCTACTACGACTCTCTGAAAGTTTTGTTTTGAGATACGGGATAACAGATAACTAATTACTTTCAAGATTCAAGGGGATAAGGACTACTGAAAGGTGAAAACTCAAAACTCGCTCACAGCAAACTGCAAAATATCTCCAAAATTAGTCTCTCCGCCCTGTGGAGATTCGAAAGCGACTGGCGAATTAAGCATTAATATTTATGAGGATTTTATTATTGTCCGGTGAAGAATTCCCGAGCTGCGAAGTGGATTCCGCAGTGTCCACAGCGACTTCGGTTTATATCAAATTCCGGAGCCCTTTTAAAATCATTTGAGGATGACCTAATATTAACTACATTAAACTTGATTGGTCGTAAATCTTTCGCAAGCAAAGTAAACAAAAAAAAAAACAAATTAATCTTATAAAACTACAGCACAAATTAATTTCGATTATTCGACTTCCCTTCCTTCCTTCCTTTCGATTTTCCTCATTCCTTCCAAGTTATAGTCACGGAAAAAAATATGAATCGCCAAGTTGCTGATGGGCTTTAAATCCAAGAAGTGGTCAGTAGGTACTCGATAGGCAAATAGTAAGAGTGAAGAATCGCTAAAGCAGATGAAAATGATAAAGGAAAAAAGAAAAATTGCCTGGACTATCAAATTGAGGATTATTCTGTTTCGTTTTCACCAAGAAAGACGACTTGGTCGACATTTGGGTCCTACTTGGTTACATTTGGAACTTTAATCTCAAAAAAAAAAACAAATCTCCAAAACAAATAAGACGATCAAACGAGTGCAGACGGGAAAACAGTAGATGAAAACTGGTAAGAGATGAATAGGTGTAATAATTGAAGAAGAAGGGAAGAATGGAATAGAAGAAAGAAAGGTACTGAGGAAGTTAAGACTTAGTCCTAAGTTGTAAAGTATTACCAAGACCACTGTGTGTGCAAGGAGAACGAGTATAATGTCCTAACAAAAAATAGACGATTTAAAAACGCTGTAAATAAAAAGGATAACAAGTGACTGGAAAAGGAGAAAGAGGAGGGAGGCGCTAGGACAATTTGGCCAATTAAAAAGAGAAGATAAAGTCAAAAATGAACCAAAAAAATAAGAGCGATACTATCCCAAACAGTAATCAGCAAACCAAAAGAAAGATTAAAGGAACGCGCTAGAACTGTTTGGACAATCAAAATGAGAAGACTGAAAATGAGAAGTAAAGAAGAAGCAATGTACCAGAGTTGGAAAAGGTGTCAAGTTCTGCTTTTTGAATTTTGATTGATTTATGAGACATCAGGAAGACTAATGCTTACGCGATGAAATAGACTGGAATGCCCTAATAAGATGAAAAGGATTTGAAAACACTGGAACCAAAAGAAAAAATAACAGCTATCGCGTCTCAAATAGTGATCGTGATCGGCAAAGCAATAGGAAGATTAAAGGAACGTGCTAGAAGAGCTTGGACAATCAAAATGAGAAGTCTGAAACTCAGAAGTAAAGAAGAAGGGATGTATCGAAATTGGAAAATGTGTTAAGTTCTGCTTTTTGAATTTTCATTGGATTACGAGACATCAGGAAGACTAATGCTTACGCAATTAAACAGACTGGAATGCTCCAATAAGATGAAAATGATTTGAAAACACTGGAACCAAAAGAAAAAATAAGTGCCAAATAGTGATCGTGATCAGTAAAGCAATAGGAAGATTAAAGGAACGTGCTAGAACTGTTTGGACAATCAAAATGAGAAGACTAAAAATGAGAAGTGAAGAAGAAGCGATGTTTCGAAGTTGGAAAAGATGTCAAGTTCTGCGCTTTGAATTTTGATTGATTTACGAGACATCAGGAAGACTAATGCTTACGCAATGAAACAGACTGGAATGCCCCAATAAGACGAAAAGGATTTGAAAACACTGGAACCAAAAGAAAAAATAAGAGCTATGCCATTCCAAATAGTGATCATGATCAGCAAAGCAATACGAAGATTAAAGGAACGTGCTAGAACTGTTTGGACAATCAAAATGAGAAGACTGAAAATGAGAAGTAAAGAAGAAGCAATGTATCAGAGTTGGAAAAGTTGTCAAGTTCTGCTTTTTGAATTTTGATTGATTTACGAGACATCAGGAAGACTAATGCTCACGCAACTAAATAGACTGGAATGACTCAATAAGACGAAAAGGATGTGAAAACACCGGAACCAAAAGAAAAAATAACAGCTATGGCGTCCCAAATAGTGATCGTCATCAGCAAAGCAATAGGAAGATTAAAGGAACGTGCTAGAATTGTTTGGACAAGCAAAATGAGAAGATTGAAAATGAGAAGTGAAAAAGAAGCGATGTATCGAAGTCGAAAAAGTTTTCAAGTTCTGCTTTTTTTTGAAGAAGAAGACCAATGCTTACGCAATGAAGCGGACTATAATGCCCCAATGAGACGAAATGGATTTGTAGACTTTGGAAACAAAAAAAATAAATAAAATAAGAGCGATAGTGACCAGCAAAGTAAAACAGAAATCAAAAGAACGTGAGAAGTGAGAAGACATCTAATGAGAAGAAGAACGACACTGCTGGGGCAAAGAAAAAGAGGAGATTCAAAGGAGATGGAGTTAGTAAAGTCCAGGACTGTTTATGGATGACGAGGGTGGCAGAAAGTAAAGATAAAAATAGCACTGATTGCGTCAGTCCAATAATTTTAATTCTGATAGAGAGAAGTGTAGTCTTCTTAACTGATTCAGTCGTCTTTATACATCGCTGTTCTAGTCAGATATAGGCAACACATTTTGCACGGGAGCGTTCCTATAAACGGGCGCGCGTCCCAAGAAAAAACGATGCCAACTCTGAAAATAAAAAAATGCAAAGAAAATATTTATTTTTATCGTGCAGTTTTGTGACGCTCCAGTGAGCCAAACGTTCCGAAGCCGAAGACACATCACATAAAATATATTCATCGAAGCGCGAACAATTCTTTTTTCATAACGAAACAGGTCAGATAAAGTATGTCTCCACTTTATCAGCTCGTTTTTCCCACCGCAATAAAGAACGCCCGCAAGGCGAC
The DNA here is from genome assembly GCA_036172665.1 of Prosopocoilus inquinatus. Lineage (NCBI taxonomy): Eukaryota > Metazoa > Arthropoda > Insecta > Coleoptera > Lucanidae > Prosopocoilus > Prosopocoilus inquinatus. Next base: position 4,365,360 of record CM069871.1, on the reverse strand, counting down.
GCCGACGGACGCTTTGTTTCACCGCGAGGACGGCGAAATTTAATAAAAACCAGACCGCCTTGTAATTTTGAAATACGACGTTAGGGAAATTTCGGAATCTAATTAGAAAAAGCAAGGGCGGCGCAGCCTCAACGTTTTCCGTTTCCACAGGATCCATTGCAGCGCCTTATTATTCAAATTAATTTATTTTCATAATTTCTTCAATTCGAAATAAATTTAATTTGATTGATTAATTACAGACATCAGACAGACAAGTTTCTGTTTTTTTTTTTTGTAATATTTCTAAAACTGGTTCTACATAGTTCTTTAGGTAGACCGCCCCCAAACGCCACAATCAGAAAGTTTTCAGACTCAGACTGAACACAATGTTTGTCAGCAAAATAAACAGACGTCGGCGTTTAAACTGTTACTCTTCCGAGTTTAGATACTTCCCCCGAAGATCATCATATTATGTGGATGTTTGTCGGTAACATACCGGCAAGAGCGCATCCCCTAAGTTGTTTATAGAACTGTTCGGAAACTATGCGCCAAACAACCGCTTTGCAAACTGTTTTTGCGTGATGTTATCCCTCTGCAATGCGCGAGTATTGGAAACTGTTTAATAATGTAGGGATGCAATATTGCAGCATGGGGGGGTCGGTCGGTTTGGGAAAGAAAGAATTTTCATTTTCCGACGGAACGGCGGCGTGTAGCTTCCTCGTGTTTTCCGAATTATTACTTTGCTGCTTGGTCATGTGATGTGTTTGCGCAAAGTTTTGCAGAAATTTAATTTCAGAGCGAGTGTTATTATTTTTCCTCCTGATCCCAGTGTAATACGATGGAATCTCTTTAATTCTCTTTCTCGTATCAGAATACATAAAGGCATTGTTTAAGCCGGTTTCATTTCATTTCATTTCATTCAATTAATAATTCACTTGGAGCACTCCTGTAAAATTTAAGGGCACCACCTCTGCAGATAAACGAGTTAGAAAAGTTTCAGGAACTCCCCAAAAGACCGTAAGGGTACGGAGAAAATTTTAGTCGTCTTAGGTACGAGAATGATTAGGCTTAAGACGGGTGGGTGGCTCGAGAATGATCAGTCCTAAGACGGGTCCGGGAAAAATCCCGCTTAAGTGACATTACTTTGACGATTAATAATAATAATAATAATAAAAAATTTTGTTGCATGTCTTGCATGGGGGACTTATTAGGAGCAAATCCGCTTCATTTTGTCTATCCTACTGCAATGTCAGTTCAAAAAGCGATCGTAAGATGTCGCTGTTTTATCTGTTAATAATAATAATGTAGAATCAAAGCACGCCATCAGGAATCATTGAGAGCGCCATCTCTTGGCCATAAAGGAAAACCATATTAATCAAATTAAAAAAAAACTTATTAAGTTATCTTCTAATTTTAAAAATTTTAAATTTCTTCTTCAATTTTCAGCTTTAAAAAATTAATTTCTTAAAATTTTGTTGTCTTAGGTCCGAGAACGATCAGGCTTAAGACTGGTGAACTGAAAATGATCAGGTCTAGAACTGCCTAAGTCCAAGAAAGATTCCGCTTAAATATCACGCTCCACGCTTTCACGATTAATAATAATAATAATGGATTATTTGTTATGTTCTCCACGATATTTGCAGTCAGTATTAAGTATAATCAGTAAATAAAGAAGTCTTTAACTACAATTATTATTAGTTTTGTAAAAGAAAATAAAAATAATTGCGGTCGAAGACCTCTTTATTTACTGATTAATAAACGGATTGTATTGCCCTTTGCAAGAGGCAAAGCTGTGTGGGAGAATATTTCAGGTCTTCTTAAAAAACAAATTGTTACGGTTCAAAATTCATATTGAAGCGCCATCTATTGTCTCCCCCCCCCTCCCCCAAGAGAAAATTAATTTAATCGAACATCTGCGATGCGATCTCGTCATTATATTCTCAGTAAAAGCGATATTTTCAATTTTAATCGAAATTAACACCTGTGCATAAAAGAGTCGTTCAGAACGCCATCTATTGTTCCAAAGTGAAAAATATTTCCTTTAACAAAACCTTATCTTCAGACTTAAGTTTCGGCAGGATCCCATCCTTCTAACTTCCCAGTGATTTTAATTTCAAAACAAAATTAAACTGAGGGAAGCTTTTCTGAGCGGCATCTCTTAAACAAAAATGGAAGCTATTATTTAAATTTGAAGCGCACCATCTAGTGGCCAGAAGTTTGACGTTATACTGAGTGAATTTTATATACAATGCACAAAGCGACCAATGCGGACACAATAGCGTGTCATCGCAATTTTAAGTCAGCGGTGCTCTCAATCATCCTCTGGATAGCTATTTCGACCTTAATTGGAGCCTTATTAACAGAAGATTATTTCATTGGCATTTTAGGCCTTTCTCGTTCTCCTCCTCCATTTATTTCTATTTTAGTTATGTTACAGGGAGAGTCAAAACGATTACGTCAAGGCGAATTATTTAAAGCGCCATCTCTTGGTTCATTTACCTATTTTCTTTTAATTCGTCTAAAAATGAAAGTTGCCGGAACCGATCTTCCCGATTTCGTCTTAATATCCTCCGAGAAAGTATTTTTTTTCAAAATTAAATTGGAAGTGTAGAATCAAAGTTCGCCATCAAGAATCATTAAGAGCGCCATCTCTTGGCCAAAAAGAGAAACTATGTAAATCAAATAAAAAAAAAAACGTATAATCGCTGACGTTCTTATGCCATCTTCTAAATTTAGCTTCAAACTTCTGCTAATTTTAGCTTCAATATTTTTCTAAATTCAGCATTAAAAAGGAGATAATTTTAATTTAATTAAGTATTTCCAAGAATGAGTTAGAAAAGTTTTTGAAATGATCGTAAAAGCAAGGAGAAGAAAATTTTAGTCGTCTTAGGTCCGAGTATGATTGGGCCTAAGACTTGAAAGACACGAGAACGATCAGGCCTAAGACGGTCTAAGCCCGATTAAGTATGACGATGCGTGCTTCGACGATTTTATTTTAAAAACAATTATAATGACAATAACAAATATGGATCGTATTCCCGTTTGCAAGAGGCAAGATTTTGCGCGGAAATATTTCACGCATTAGAAAGAAAAAGAAAACAAATTGTTACGGTTTAAAATTTCGTTAAACTCGTAGTTTAAGTGTCATGTTTGCTTCATTCTGGAAAAGATACTCTACGCTTTTCAAAGCCCGTTCAACTTCTTTATTCAGGTATTTACGAACAGCGATTTCTGTGCGCAAATTCGTCCGTAATTTATTTTTAATAAGGCTTTTAATTAGGTGGTTTTCTCCTGATTATTAAACGACACGGTGACTCTTAGTATAAGTACTATCATCATCGATATTTTGAAACTTTGTTTATTTATTCATTAAAAAAAAAAAAACATGATTTCGCAACGTTATATTTCACGTACCTAGATTTTAAAAATAAAATAAAATAATATTCGAAAGAAGAAATGGAAACGATTCAATCTGAAGGAGCGTAAGCGCAGGGGGGAAATTTTAGTTGCGAAGTGCCGACAATAATTAGGCCTAAGACGGGCGGCTCGAGAAGGATCTGGCCTAAGACCCGCGGCACAAGAATGATCAGGCCTAAGACGAGTCCGAGAATGATCTCGCACTTTGACGATTTTATATTAGATATAATAATAATAACAACTGTGAATTACACTTCCAATTGCGAGAGTTAAAGTAAAACTGCGGAAAAATTTTCTTAAAAAATAACAGACCTATTCAGACGTTCTTTTTTTGTTGCCCTTTCTGTTCTTGTTGGCATCGTTTTGGTTTTCATGGGGCGGCATGCGGCGTGGAAGTTTTCAAGTCAATCTATTTCAAAGGGATTCTTTCGGAGGGTTGGTCGGTGGTGAATGAGATAACGTAACAAGTTTTAATAACATAATTTTATTTTTAAATTCGGCTTCACGTATGATTATGTTCAGGTATAATCTAAACAATACAGTGACTTTTTACAATAAATACTTTTTCATCATCAATATTTCGAAACTTTTTTTTTTATTTATAAAACATGATTTCATAATAACTATGTAGGTTTCAAAAAGAAAACAAAAACGTAATAATCGAGTGGAAGAAATACATATAAACGATTTATTTAATCTAAGCTAACTTCGATGTAGCCGCTTCACAGTCTTGTAACTTACTAATTAATGACTTACGAAATAAATAAAATACGAAAAAACGAAAACAGAAACGTAACGTGAATATAATACAAATCTTCGTCTTTCGGTATTGAGTATCACAATAAATAATTACTTTGGCAAATCAGGAGGTTTTTAATAATATAATTAGCACCTTCTCGCTAACAGTGGTTTTGCTTATTACGTAAAAGTGGTGTGTGGGAGAGAAGAAAAAAAAAGCGCCGACCGGATTGTGTCCCCTTGCGCTCGTTCCGGAAGTGCATTAAACTAAAACTCCAGCCTCCAGGAGTCCGGCTCGAAAGTTCAAGTGGCGGGCTTGTTTTTCTTCGATTGATGGGGGGAGGATATCGCGGGGGCCGGTGGATATTTGGCGGGACTGCTGTTCGCCGCAATATCATCTCGGAATGCAAGGAAGCCGAGCTGAGCGTGAGACGCCTCGTTTAAAGCTCGGGAGCGAATGCAAGCTCGATATTGGTCTGGGGAGAGCTTCTGGCCGCCCGGACTTCCGGAACAGACCTAAAATGGAAAACAAAGTTTCAAACAAAACGAGAATAGGAAAATCAAATTTTATACTCCTACTATTTAACCACCACAATAATTCGAATAATAAAAAAATATACCGTGTGTCTCAGGAAGGGCGGCGACCGGCGGTATGTAATACCTACAGCTTCAGGAGAAAAAAAATTATAGTAAAAGCGGCCAAGAGAAATTCAAAGAAAATATTTTTATGTATCTGAGTTGGTCGCAAGGGGGCGCAATCAATAGGCTCAACAATAAAAATTAATTTTACTAGCAAAAGTCTCAGAATAAGGTGCAGCTTTGCTAGCGCTACGGGAAAGCTGAATTAATTCTGCATAACTTTGATTTTAGAATTATTATCGTATCATCGTTAATAAGGGTGGAGAAAACAGTTGAATTATTTACTTTAAAAAATATCATAACTTCTGCATTCTTTATCGGAAACTAACGAGCTTCGGCTCGTTTGAAAGGGAATTTTATGCACTTTCCAGTTCAATTAGTATACCTGGATATAACTTATTTCGAAAAGATAGGTCTGAAGGTCGTGGAGGAGGAGTTTGCTTATATGTTCGATCATCATTACAATCTGCACAACTTAATTACAATTTTCCTTCAAATAATAATATCGATCAACTATGACTGTCGATACATATCAGTAACCGTAAGTTATGCATTGCTGAAATTTTCAGACCCCCTAATGTACATTACACATGTCTAAATACTTTTGAGGATGCCTTATTTGAATTGATGCCTTTGCATGATGAATTCATCTGTATGGGTGATTTTAACGTTAACCTGCCCAAGGTGGATACAGCCAGTAAGTATTTTGAAACTATTACTATAACTATTTATTAAACTACTCGTGTTACTGATCACTCTAGTACTTTGTTAGATTTAATACTAGTTAACAAAGCACATAATGTGTCGAAAACAGGAGAGCATTTAACCGATCATAGTATTGTGTACTGTTTTTATAATACTAGTAAACCATGTAATCAACGAAAATTTATTTACTCCAGAAATATTAAAGGCATGAATAGGGAGGAATTTGATATGTTAATGACTCAAGTTAATTGGAATTCTATTTAATCAGTTGAAGATATAAATGAGAAAGTTCACATTTTGAATAACTCTATATCATCTGTTTTCGATCATGTTGCTCCCATAACAAAAAAAGAAATTCGACCCCACAAAAATGTTCCTTGGTTAACTGACCATATCAGGCAAATGATTCGAACCAGAAATAATGCCCTAATTAATTATAAATTTTCACTTAGAAATCTAAACGCAACTAAGAATGAAACGGAATCAAAATTGAATTTATTGAATGCAAATATTAACAATTCTGCTTTATTGTGGAAAAATCTAAAATCCATGGGTATACACGGAACAAATAATACAAATCCACTTCCGGAAAATTTGAACCAACCTGACTTAATTAATACTCACTTTACAAATTCTATCAATAGACTTAACCCTGATGAAGACATTATAAATTTTTATGCATCAAGTTCTAAAAATGATTTAACAGACACTTGTGAAATCTCTAATATTTCGACTGATGATGTTTATAAGGCTTTTTATTCTGTTAAATCAAAGACCTCTGGCATAGATTTGTTATCATTAGATATGCTCACACTCAGTTTACCATATTGTATTGATGCTGTAACTCATATTATTAATTATTCATTTAATCATTGTGTTTATCCTAATATCTGGAAACATGCCTTTACCTAAAAAAGACGTACCTCTTGACTTTTCAGACTTAAGGCCCATCAGCATTTTGCCTATTCTTTCCAAAGTAATAGAAAAAATCGTTTTTTATAAAGTTAGTGTATATGTTTCAATAAATAATTTGCTCCCTGTCAAACAGTCTGCTTTTAGAAACAAACACAGCACTGCTACGGCCTTGAGCGATGTAGTTGATGGTCTTTTATGTGAAATGGATAATTCTAAAATTTCTGCTTTAGTTTTGATTGACTATTCTAAGGCCTTCGACTGCATCAATCACAAACTACTTCTGGCTAAACTAGAACGTTTAGGTTTCTCTCAACGAGTTCTATGCTGGTTTAAAAGCTATCTTGTAAATCGTTTTCGAACAGTCAAAATTCAAACTAATGACGGCTACAAATTATCTGAACCTCAACCCTTAAAATCTGGAGTGCCTCAAGGCTCCATTTTAGGACCCTTACTCTTTAAGTTATATATTTTTGACCTTCATGATAATTTCGGACATTGCAATTATCACGTTTATGCAGACGATAGCCAGTTTTATATCTCTTTCCACCCAAATGAAGCTGTACACCACATTAATATGCTTAATGAAGACCTTGGGAGATTATCTAACTGGTCTTTTAAAAACTGCCTCAACATAAATGTAGAAAAGTCACACGTTATGTTTATTGGTACCCCTAAACAATTAGTCAAACTTCCTGATTCTGTTACAAATTCAGTTCGTTTAAACAATCAAACTTTATCTACTGTCTCGCAGTGTCGTGATTTAGGTCTTGTGTTAGATTCTAACTTATCTTTTAATGAACACATCACAAAGCTTATTCAGTTAGCATACGGAAGATTAAGAAGTATTTATAAATTTAAGTATGTCCTTATTACAAAATTAAAGTGGAAACTTATTGATTCCCTGATACTTTCCTTCTTTGACTAGTGCGATGTAGTATTCGGCCCTTGCATTAATGTTTACAATACAAATAGATTACAAAAAGTTCAGAATGCATGCGCAAGGTTTGCTGCTAACATTAACCGCAGAGAACATATATATTAAACAATATATTAAAAATGGCTTCTCATAGAAACTTACATTTATGCTGTTTTGTACATAGAGTATTGCAAACCAATGAACCTCTTTATTTAAGAGAAAAATTAAAATATCGTAGAGATCTTTTACAACGGAACGTTAGACATGAAATGAACCTCCACATCCCTCAGCACTTTTTAACAATTTTTAAAGGATTCTTTTCTTACGCAGCTCCGACTGTCTATAATTGTTTGCCGCAAAACTTTAAATATTTGTCTTCTATTAGAGTTTCAAAACTAATTTGAAAACTTATTTTTTGAGCAACGGTCAATAATCGCCCCTGTTACCGCCGATTTGGTTCTGTCACTGATGCGCATTATCATTTAGTTTCGATATGTTATTCCTATTTCGATTTTGTACTCAATCAATATAAATATGCTGTTTGCTGTAAAACATTATCTTGTTGTAATTCTTTGAAATTTCACGGTTGGGATCTTAACAGCTTCTAGCTGCTTCCCCGCCGTTAATAAAGCTATATTATTATTATTATTATTTAAAGTTTCTATTGAACGACTCCGGCTACTTTGTTATAACGTAGTTAGAGGGCGCTATTTTCAAAAGTGATAGTTTTTCTAAGTTTCTCAAAAAAATTTAAATGGAATGGGGTATTTCTTTAACAGTGATTACAAAGAATTCAATCAGGAGAACATTTTGGTGAAAACCCGAAATTGATAACTTTTTTCGTTCTCGAGTTATTACCAAATGAGTCTAATAAGTGAAAGTAAATTCATCTATTTAAATGCATTCAGTTGTTTTTGAGAGCCTAATATTTAAATAAAAGAACGGTACAGCAAACAAACACAAAAATGAGAAAAACACAGGCACTAAATGAAATTAACGAGCAATGATTGAACATGTATGAAACTCATTGTAATCAACAATGATTGAAGGTCTGCACCTAAAATATTTTAAAAATATTATCCATCTTTCATTTTGAAATAGCCGTTTACTATCCGTAAGGACATCAATAATAAGGACATCAATAATAATTTCTACACAACTCTAAGCGGACATTAAAAACAATATTGTAAAGCGACACAGTGAAACTTTGTTGATCACAGTGCATGATTATTGTTCATTACTTTTATTGAGAGTTTGAATTATTCTTGTTTCTATATTTGTTGTTATATTCTTGTGTTTAAATATTCTCTATTCCCAGAAACATTTAAATGCTTCTAAATAATGTCCTAACATTAATAGAAACTTTCATAGGCATTATTTAATCCTAGAATTAAAAGTATTACTCGATTAGCATTAGCACTTTCTCCTTCCTTCCGCTAATATCATCAATTCGTAGACGTATTTGATAATAACTCGAGAACGAAAAAAGATACTAATTTCCGGTTTTCACCACAATGTTCACCATTTTATAGGCTTTGCAACTGTTTCAAAAAAAACACACCTTTCTATTTAATTTTTTTTTTTTTGGAAAACTGAAAATCTATTACTTTCGTAAATAGCGCCGTCTAGCCACTTTATAACAAATTAGCCGTAGTCGTTGAATAGAAACTTTAAATCAGCTTAAAATTTCCTTTCAAATGAGCCGAAGTTCGTTAATTTCTGATTAAGAGTACCGAAGTGATGATATTTTTTAAAGTAAGTAATTCAACTGTTTCCTCCACCCTTATTAACGGTGATACGATAATAAGTCTAAAATGAAAGTTGTGCAAAACTAATTGAGCTTTCCAATGACGCCCTCAAAGCTGTAGCTTATTATGAGACTTTTGCTAGTAAAATTGATTTTTATTGTTAGCCCTATTGATTGCGCTCCCTCGCAGTCAACTCAGATACTTAAAAATATTTCTTTTGAATTTCTCTTGGCCACCCTTACTATAATTTCTTTTCTTCTGAAGCCGTAGGTATTACAGTGAGCTATATACCGCCGGTCGCCGCCCATCCTGAGACACCCGGTATATTTTTTTTATTATTCGAATTATTGAGACACCCGATATATTATATTTTTGTTCGACCAAACATAAAAAAGTGACGAGCAAAGAAAATGACAGAGCCCCACTCGTAATCAACCCCTAATATGTCATAATTACTGTACCCGAGCCAATAAAAACCTTAACGATCGACGAGGGTGACAAGATGTCAGATACAAAGAAAAAAAGAAATTAGGAAGCTGTAGGACTCACCCCCCCATTTATTTCACCCAAAAACTTTGCTTTTTGTCTCATTCATTTTTATAATGAGTCGAACTTTTTTATAATTATAAGTATTCAATATTCTTTAAATCCCCCGTCCCCCCTAAAAAAAAATAATAATAAACGACGTTATACGTTATCAAACTGGAGGGTTTCAAGACGCAAAATGTTTCTTATAAATTTATTAAGCGCAGACTATATAGTGCAGATTTAATCAATGCGAGGCGAACTAAAATAAACAACCACTTCCGGTTTGATCTACTTTGAGCGGCTGCTTTAATTTTTCTTTCTCGTGGAAAAGACTTTTAAATATTTAATTTTTATGCTGCAAGCGAGCTACTAATTTGAAAGAAATGCGTTTTCATTAAATTGCTAATTCCAAACCGGATAATAAATTCATCATATTTTGAACGCTCTGGCTATTGGTTTTCTTAATGATACGAAAAGCTTCCAGATTGCACGGCATAAACTAATCATCGAAAAATGAGAGAAAGGTATCCCGATTAAGAAAAAAAGAAACACATTTGTAATTATTATTATGCCATCTAGTAAATTCGTGAAAAAGAATCTTTCCTGACATTCCAGTAAATGGCGTGCAATTCTCGTTCAGTTCTGAAACATTTCACGGTAGAGGGGTGCATCTGTAGAAGCAGAACGGAGCAGACAATTTAAAGAGAATAATTCAGTCAGGAAGGCGAACGTGCTGACTAATAGTGAATAAGCGAACGAAGAACTTCCCCAATTCGCAGGGCGAATGCCGAAGGAAAAGCAACAATTGTAAGACGACCGATTGAAGGAGAAGCCGTAAACGGGAAGCAACAACTGGGATAGCCCAAACATATTCAAAGAACGAAGTTCAGATACGAGACAGCAAATACTTATGAAGAAAAACGTGTTTACGAAAAAGTGAGGAAGTGTGAGAGGAAGCAGTTGTGAGAATGAATTGAGCGATGAACTCCCCGAATTCCATCTTGCAAAACCAGAAGAAGCTGAAGGAGATTAAGTATCTATCAAAAAAGAAAGGACTTGCGAGTATAAACAAGATAAGGAACGACAAACGAAGTTTGGAGTTAAAAATAAATATTTTGGACTTGCTAAAGGCATGAAGAGGGGAAGTGTTAGAAGAAGAATATGCGAAACAAACTTAAAACAATATACGGCCAAGGTGAAGGCAAAGCGAGTATGAACAAGATAATGAACGACAAAGTATGGAGTAAAAAAAGATTTTGGACATGCTAAGGGCTTGAATGGGAGAAGTGTCAGAAGAAGAATTTGCAAAACAAACCCAAAACAATATAGGGGCAAACCAAAAAGAATGTTGTAAAAGACGAAAAACGAAGCAATAGATGGAAGTAATGGAAGCAAGAATGACGAGACCCAATAAGAAAAGATAAAGAGTTTGGATTCCATCGGCCTTCCCAAAAGTATTAAGTGTGTCATTCAAGAAAGATTTATCAACTGATGAGGTAGAGACGAGGTAGTCAGAAACAGTCGAAGCTAATATGATTAGTGAACAGAATAGAAACGAAAGAGAAGAGAAAAATAATCTTCTCTAAACATTTGAGCTCAATGTTAAATTGGTGTTCTATCAAACCTTAAAGATTCAGCAGAATTTAGCAGAAGTACAGAGCCTATTGAAGAAAGGGATAATATAAACAATAAAAATAAGGCGAAGTAAGAAAGAAAGTAATTAAGAAGAAAAATTTCTCAAGGTGATGACAAAATGGGACGTGAAAAGAAAATGGGTAACCGGATGACAAGAACAGTCAAAAGTCGAAGCAATAATAAAAACAATATCCCAATTCCTAAATGACGAGCAAGTCGAATGGGAAAAGAAAATAAGCGATGAAGAAATAGAATGTGAAAAGAAATAGTATTTCAAACCACAAGAAGATATAGAAGAGGGATTTCTTTTAAATGATGATTCAATGGGATTGAAAAAAGAACAGCCAAACCAAAAAAAATTAAAGACCGGGATTCTTTCTCCAATCTAAGCAAAAAGATTTTTCTGATGATACGCGATGAAGAAATGGGATGTGAAAAGAAAAGGGAAAATCCTCAACTGTCAGGTTGGCCGAAGTTGACCGTCGAAGTGACGCGTGCAGGAACTTCCAGTGAAAAGGAATTCGAGATAAGTCGCAATTTCTTTTCAGTTATTCTAAACGATTAAGAAATTTGTTAGGAATTAGATAGACACACGATGAGTTTGGAAAGGAAATAGGATGAGTTTGTACAGGAAAACTCATTCAACGTGGGTTAGTTATTTTGATGGCAAATCTTGGATGCTTTCGAAAGGACGAAGTCGAAACTCATTCAATAGGCATTAGTTATTTTGGTGGCGAATCCTGGATTATTTCGAAAGGACGAGATGTCCAGGGAGTAGAAACGAATGGAAAGATAATAGGCCAGAGGAAAGCAAGATTTTCAAATATTTTCCAAAGCCTTCTCTTGGTAATGGGGTGAAAAAATCTTCTCAGATTAAACACGTCTTAACAAGTACATGAACACCCGGGATTTCTTCTTAATCCAACGGGCGGAGGGGGGGGGGGGGAGGAGGAAAAGGGGTGAGTTTGGATAGGAAAAACTCAATATGAGTTAGCTATTTTGATGACAAATCATGGATTATTTTAGAAGGAAGAAATGATAATAGGGGGTTGGTAAATATGGAATCGTTTAAAACCAAATCGGTATTATCAAAATTTAAAGTCTTATGAGATTTTTTTTACAAAATTGAGGTTCTAAAACGTAAGAGGAGTGGAACATTAAGAAGACCGAGGGGATTAATTAGCCGATGCCGCAATCTTAGTTTGGAGTTTGTCCTCTTCCTGAGAAGAAACTTGAAAGACCAAGAAAACTTTTCCTAAATCCGATGGCTATTCCCAAGTCTGTCTGATAGTTAATGCGAAATGCAGTCGCACTTCTTCACTCATGAATTCTCCTGGCCTGAAGAGTAAAAATCTATGGCGGCGATTAAACCAAGTCAGAGTCTTCCTGAACCGAATGGCACTCCTCCTTCTAACAATGTACTTTGAATCAGAGGAGTTTCTTTAAAATGGGAGAGGACCTGATACGAAAGGATTTTAATTCTGGATCATGTCAAAAGGGGAGAGAAAACAGTAAGATGGCTGGAGCTACCCCGACGTTAATTAATTAATTAATTGTCTGGGTCTTATGTTCATCAGACATTGATGGCAAAGAGGAAGAGAAGGAGGAGCAGGAACGAATTCTTTAATACCTGAAACTGTGACTCAAAAAAGGATTATCTTGGTCTTGTACTTCTAACAATGTACTTTGAATGAGAAGAGTTTCTTTAAAATGGGAGAGGACCTGATACGAAAGGATTTCAATTTTGGATCATGTCAAAAGAGGAGAGAAAACAGTAAGGTGGTTGGAGCTACCCCAACGTTAATTAATTAATTAATTATCTGGGTCTTATGTTCATCAGACATTGATTGCAATGAGGAAGAGAAGGAGGAGCAGGAACGAATTCTTTAATACCTGAAACTGTGACTCAAAAAAGGATTATCTTGGTCTTGTACTTCTAACAATGTACTCTGAATGAGGAGAGTTTCTTTAAAATGGGAGAGGACCTGATACGAAAGGATTTCAATTCTGGATCATGTCGAAAGAGAAGAGAAAACAGTAAGATGGCTGGAGATACCCCAACGTTCATTAATTAATTAATTGTCTGGGTCTTATGTTCATCAGACATTGATTGCAATGAGGAAGAGAAGGAGGAGCAGGAACGAATTCTTTAATACCTGAAACTGTGACTCAAAAAAGGATTATCTTGGTCTTGTACTTCTAACAATGTACTTTGAATGAGAAGAGTTTCTTTAAAATGGGAGAGGACCTGATACGAAAGGATTTCAATTTTGGATCATGTCAAAAGAGGAGAGAAAACAGTAAGGTGGTTGGAGCTACCCCAACGTTAATTAATTAATTAATTATCTGGGTCTTATGTTCATCAGACATTGATTGCAATGAGGAAGAGAAGGAGGAGCAGGAACGAATTCTTTAATACCTGAAACTGTGACTCAAAAAAGGATTATCTTGGTCTTGTACTTCTAACAATGTACTCTGAATGAGGAGAGTTTCTTTAAAATGGGAGAGGACCTGATACGAAAGGATTTTAATTCTGGATCATGTCAAAAGAGGAGAGAAAACAGTAAGATGGCTGGGGCTACCCCAACTTTCATTAATTAATTAATTGTCTGGGTCTTATGCTCATCAGACATTGATTGCGAAGAGGAAGAGAAGGAGGAGCAGGAACGAATTCTTTAATACCTGAAACTGTGACTCAAAGGATTATCTTGGTCTTGTACTTCTAACAATGTACTCTAAATGAGAAGAGTTTCTTTAAAATGGGAGAGGAGCTGATACGAAAGGATTTCAATTTTGGATCATGTCAAAAGAGGAGAGAAAACAGTAAGACGGCTGGAGCTACCCCAACGTTAATTAATTAATTAATTGTCTGGATCTTATGTTCATCAGACATTGATGGCAAAGAGGAAGAGAAGGAGGAGCAGGAGGAAATTCTTTTATACCTGAAATTGTGAAGTAAAAGATTATCTCTGGACAGGAAGAGCTAACATAAATAGTACTTTTACGATGATAGAGTCTGGATGATTTCAAAAGAATGATATGCCTAGGGAGTTGAAAAAGTTTGGATGTCATAAAGTCGCGGCTTGTTCAGTGAAATAATTTCATAAAATCGAATCTAAAGGATGTGTTTCGGCAATAAATTTCACAACCAGGGCATCCACAACAACGAGAGCGACGCCATGTAATTCGATTAGGCATCCGATTTAAATCATTATTAAATCCTCAAAACAAAAGTGCCTTCGCAGCTGCATCCGAATCCTCTTTCCGTCCGCCTCCTTTCTCGCTCCGGCGCGCTCCCCCGTCTTACGAGTTTTCCCCGTTTTTACCCTCCACGTCTCAACTAGTTCCGTCGTCGTTCTTCCTTTAATTCTAATTGTGCCTGCAATTAGGGAGTGTCATAATTACATTCCGCTTTAGCGCCGCTTAGCGCGGAGCGCATAAAACAAAAACGCCTCCTGAAATACGGCTTTATTGGAGTATCAACAAACAAAGTAAAAAGCGAGGGAGCTCCTGCAATTACGATGAGTCCCCCGGCCAAATTGGCTCTATTATGGAAAATTTGTCTTTATTCGTAAACAATTCCGTTTTAATTTAGTGCAGTCGGTTACGAACAAATCTGATTATTTTCTACGTTTATTTCTTAATGGAGTTGTAACTTTGTAATTGCGTCGCTTGCCGGAGCCGAATCAGCAGGTGAATTTAACAAAAACAACGACTCACTCTTCGAAATTGAATTTATTCAATTAAGATGTAAGAAACCGTAATTCTGTACAGAAATTTGTTTATTTTCAAATTAGCATTAGATTTTTGATCATCGGCGCTCATGTGGTGGACAATTGGTATACAGAATGCCCGATTCTTCTCTTTACAGTTTTGTAAAGAAATGTATACGCTTTCGAAATAAAATTATAAATTTCTGTTGGTGAAACCCGGCAACGCGCTCCTTAAAGATAAATCTTAGTGGATGGAACGCTTTTATATTCCAAAACCACACAGATTATTCCTCTTATTGCACATCAGGGGTAAAATTCTAGCCGACAGCCGCCTCGGATTTTGTTATATCGTGCGGAATAAATCACGCCGGATGTAATAAGTTTAATTCGCGCGGGTGCCATACGTCTTATCCTCTGCGAGGCGTTTTGTCAGCGGTGGGCGAGGAAAGCCAAAATAAATCGAAACAGTTGGCCGTGCTGTTTTTCGAAAAGTTAACGGGATGCGGGGGGTGGGCTCGTGCGATATGATATCATATGATATGCCGATCGCGCGCCCTGTATTTGTCAGGTGACGTGCCACAAGGATAGATTACTGACCTTAGGGTGCCAGATGTGGAAGATGCCCGGGTCGGTGGCTCTCACCACTTTCATGTGACTGCGCACGTATTTTCTATACAGCATTACATCCTCACCACCCCAACCTACTATGTCTTCGTCGAATCCTCGCACTTTCAGGAAATCGGATCTATAATCATAAAAGAAAAACAAATTCAAAGACATAGCCTAATGAAAAGATGCAAACTGTTTATAACATTAAGGGTGGATTGCATAAAAGCTTCAAACTTGGATTAGATTTAAGCCTAACTTAGAATATGACAACAAAATATACTATGTGTCATTCATCCGTCACAATCTAACTTGGGATTAACTTTAATCCTGGCTTAAAACTATTATAAAACCCAGCCTTAAAGTGCATAGAAACTTCCGCACTCTAAGTGCGTAGAAACTTCCGCACTCTAAAAACTCCCGTTTATAAAAAATAATCAATTTCAATTAAAATGACTTTCATTTTAATGCCGTTGCATAACACACGTTTGGTAAAAGAAGACGCGACGCCTAGCCTATCTGAACCATGTCTGGATTTCGAAATCACCACGTACCCACTTGGATTCTCTCAAATAAGAGAGCGGGGTGTGCTCTTTTCAAGCGCTTTTTTCGAAGTTGTGCGAGTTCTGTATGATGATTAATTGCTAACATTAAATGATGACTCATTTATGAGTTAATGTGAACGCTGTCCGGAAACGCCGGGATATCGCCCGGATTCCTGAAGCTCATGGAGATTACTCCGGTATTACTCCGCGGTATAAAAATACACTTATGCACACGAGGTTCCCTCGCCTCCGGGAATCATCATTGCGTAATTTGATATTTATTACATTGCACGACATTTTTTTATTATTTGTAATATATTTGTTATATTTATATACTAATATTTTATTGTGTTTATATGACAATATCCATATCAATTAATAAGCGATAGTAAATAAATATTATTGTTATTATTATTTATAACCCTAACGCTAAGAGCAGTCAGTTTACACAATGTATCAATTATTAATCATCAATTAATAACTAGTGGTTGGTTCCCTTGTACGCCGTTTCTAACAGACCATGCAAGTTATTAACATAATAAATGTCCCTCTTTGTTTTGACTGCATCCTTTAATTACGGTCGGTCAATTCTAAAGGTAACCGTAACAATATCAAATCGTCGTCCTGGTACGGTTGTTAGGGTTGGTGATTGCACTTCGTCTGCCCTTTAACAGATGGAGCTACTGATTTATTTATTTCTTTTATAATTGGTAATGTATAATTTTTTAAATCCAACTGTGAACTGTGGTTTCACGAGGACGAGAAGAGAAAAATCGAACGTTAGAAAGTGACCAAACAAAAAGAAAATGAACTGCAACCAAGCTTTAATTAGTTTTTTGATTTGGAAAAGACGCAAAAGGTATTTCAAATAAATAATAATAAGATGTGACTTCGGATTAGACGAAAAACAAAAACGAAAACCAACAGGAGACGACAATTTGAAAATTGTAAAGCTGACAAAAAATAAAATAATGAAAAAGAAAGACCTCAAGCGAAAGATGACGATTCTCAGGCGGAGTGTTTGAAAATTATAAAACTAATAAAAACTAAAATAATGGGAAAAAAATAAACAAAAGACGACGATGATTCTCCCGCAGTGAGTCTGAAAATAATAAAAACTGATAAAAAAAAATAAAATAGTGAAAAAAACAAACAAAAGCCGACGATTCCCTGCGATGGGTTTGAAAACAAAAAAAATAATAAAAAAAATGAGGAAAATAAACAAAAGACGACGATGATTCTCCCGCAGTGAGTCTGAATATGATAAAAACTGATAAAAAAAATAAAATAATGGAAAAAACAAACAAACAAACAAACAACAGGCGACGGTTCTCCCGTAGAGCGTCTAAATTATAAAACTGATAACAATAACAATAATAACAATAACGTTTATTCAACTCAATAATTTACAGTTTCGTCTAAATCAAAATTGCATTAAATTGCATTAAAAATAAAAAATAAAATAATGAATTATTTCTTATGATTCAATAATATTCTTTTATTTTGCACATCGTTCGTATTCTTTTGTTTTTCGACGTGTTTCCTTTTAGTTCTCATCTTTTGTGTTTCATCTTATTAATTTTTATTACATTTTCGGCGTGTGATAAAATCACGAATTGGATTCGATAATAAAATTAGGAATAAAATTACAACAAATATGTAAATAAAATGACCCGGGAAAACAAAAACAAAAAAAAAAGATTGACGTCGCTTCTAACAATTGAAATTCACGAAAATAACGAGAAAAGAAACGGACACCGTAAATAGAATCGACGAGTTTTGATTAAAAGAAAAAAAGAAAACAGAAACAGAAATTTCACGTTGTTCTTAACAACTGAAATTCATCGAAACAAGAAAACAAACAAACTGTAAATAGACTCGATGAATTCTGATTAAAAAGAAAACAAAAGGCCAGGAAAAAACAAAAAAGAAAAAGAAACTGCAAAGAGAGCCAGTGAATTTTGATTAACAAGAAAACAAAAAAAAATAATAACAATGAAATATCGCTTATATCTTATATCTCACACTTTGTTTTTATCTTAGACGCTTGTCTGGGCTTTCGTTTTGAAATACTCCAGCCATTAATTAGCGTAAAATTCTCGAGGCCTCGGCACTCGGCTCTATTCTTTTTAGATAGGGTTGTATCATCTTTTGAAACGATCGTAGGCGCATCTTTTTACTGGCTCGTGAGATTTGCGGCGAAATTATTATTCCACGCGTTTTGACCTTCATAAATTTCCGACGTCGTCTGCTTTCTTATTAGATCAGTTTGTGCGAACTGCAGGTTTTTGCGAGTCAACATTTCAATTGTTAGTTTAATTGATTTCACCCTTGACCTTGGACGATGTCAGGTTAATGCTGCTCATTGGTTCCTGCTGTTGTCACGATGGTTTTGATTCGTGCAAACCCTCATTTCAAACATTTGGGGGCATGGGTGGTTCCCCCTTATTAATTTGCGATACCCATACATATTTGTGTTTCGATCTTCATAAAATTTCCGGCATTCTTTGTTTTTTTTTTTTTTTGATTAGGTAAGTTCATGTGAATTACAGGTTTTTGCGAGCCAACATTTCGACGGTTAGTTTAATTGATCTCACCCTTGACCTTTGAAGGTGTTGTTTTCTTTTTATGTCAGGTTAATGCTCGTTGGTCCCCGCTGTTGTCACGATGGCTTTGATTCGTGCAAACCCCCATTTCAAACATTTGGGGGCATGGGTGGTTCCCCTTTATTAATTTGCGATGGCCATTCATATTTGTATTTCGATCTTCATAAAATTTCCGGCATCGTTTGTTTTTTCTTTGATTAGGTAAGTTCATGTGAATTACAGGTTTTTGCGAGCCAACATTTTGACGGTTAGTTTAATTGATCTCACCCTTGACCTTTGACGGTGTTGGTTTCTTTTTACGTCAGGTTAATGCTCGTTGGTTCCTGCTGTTGTCACGATGGTTTTGATTCGTGCAAACCCCCATTTCAAAAACATTTGGGGGCATGGGTGGTTCCCCTTTATTAATTTGCGATGGCCATTCATATTTGTGTTTCGATCTTCATAATATTTCCGGCATCGTTTGTTTTTTCTTTGATTAGGTAAGTTCATGTGAATTACAGGTTAATGCGAGCCAACATTTCGACTTTTAGTTTAATTGATCTCACCCTTGACCTTTGACGATGTTGGTTTATTTTTATGTCAGGTTAATACTCGTTGGTTCCTGCTGTTGTCACGATGGTTTTGATTCGTGCAAACCCTCATTTCGAACATTTGGGGGCATGGGTGGTTCCCCTTTATTAATTTGCGATACCCATACATATTTGTGTTTCGATCTTCATAAAATTTCCGGCATCCTTTGTTTTTTTTTTTTTTGATTAGGTAAGTTCATGTGAATTACAGATTTTTGCTAGTCAACATTTCGACGGTTAGTTTAATTGATCTCACCCTTGACCTTTGACGATGTTGGTTTATTTTTATGTCAGGTTAATACTCGTTGGTTCCTGCTGTTGTCACGATGGTTTTGATTCGTGCAAACCCTCATTTCGAACATTTGGGGGCATGGCTGGTTCCCTTTTATTAATTTGTGATGGCCATTCATATTTGTGTTTCGATCTTCATAAAATTTCCGGCATCGTTTGTTTTTTCTTTGATTAGGTAAGTTCATGTGAATTACAGGTTTTTGCGAGCCAACATTTCGACGGTTAGTTTAATTGATCTCACCCTTGACCTTTGACGATGTTGGTTTATTTTTATGTCAGGTTAATCCTCGTTCGTTCCTGCTGTTGTCACGATGGTTTTGATTCGTGCAAACCCCCATTTCAAACATTTGGGGGCATGGGTGGTTCCCCTTTATTAATTTGCGATGGCCATTCATATTTGTGTTTGGATCTTCATAAAATTTCCGGCATCGTTTGTTTTTTTTTGATTAGGTAAGTTCATGTGAATTACAGGTTTTTGCGAGCCAACATTTCGACGGTTAGTTTAATTGATCTCACCCTTGACCTTTGACGATGTTGGTTTATTTTTATGTCAGGTTAATCCTCGTTCGTTCCTGCTGTTGTCACGATGGTTTTGATTCGTGCAAACCCCCATTTCAAACATTTGGGAGCATGGCTGGTTCCCCTTTATTAATTTGCGATACCCATACATATTTGTGTTTCGATCTTCATAAAATTTCCGGCATCCTTTGTTTTTTTTTTTTTTTTGATTAGGTAAGTTCATGTGAATTACAGATTTTTGCTAGTCAACATTTCGACGGTTAGTTTAATTGATTTCACCCTTGACCTTTGACGGTGTTGGTTTCTTTTTATGTCAGGTTAATGCTCGTTGGTCCCCGCTGTTGTCACGATGGCTTTGATTCGTGCAAACTCCCATTTCAAACATTTGGGGGCATGGGTGGTTCCCCTTTATTAATTTGCGATGGCCATTCATATTTGTATTTCGATCTTCATAAAATTTCCGGCATCGTTTGTTTTTTCTTTGATTAGGTAAGTTCATGTGAATTACAGGTTTTTGCGAGCCAACATTTTGACGGTTAGTTTAATTGATCTCACCCTTGACCTTTGACGGTGTTGGTTTCTTTTTACGTCAGGTTAATGCTCGTTGGTTCCTGCTGTTGTCACGATGGTTTTGATTCGTGCAAACCCCCATTTCAAAAACATTTGGGGGCATGGGTGGTTCCCCTTTATTAATTTGCGATGGCCATTCATATTTGTGTTTCGATCTTCATAATATTTCCGGCATCGTTTGTTTTTTCTTTGATTAGGTAAGTTCATGTGAATTACAGGTTTTTGCGAGCCAACATTTCGACTTTTAGTTTAATTGATCTCACCCTTGACCTTTGACGATGTTGGTTTATTTTTATGTTAGGTTAATACTCGTTGGTTCCTGCTGTTGTCACGATGGTTTTGATTCGTGCAAACCCTCATTTCGAACATTTGGGGGCATGGCTGGTTCCCTTTTATTAATTTGCGATGGCCATACATATTTGTGTTTCGATCTTCATAAAATTTCCGGCATCGTTTGTTTTCTTTTGATTAGGTAAGTTCATGTGAATTACAGGTTTTTGCGAGCCAACATTTCGACGGTTAGTTTAATTGATCTCACCCTTGACCTTTGACGGCGTTGGTTTCTTTTTATGTCAGGTTAATACTCGTTGGTTCCTGCTGTTGTCACGATGGTTTTGATTCGTGCAAACCCTCATTTTGAACATCCGGGGGTGTAATTTGCGACGCACGTACGTATTTGTGGGCGTTAGGCCCTGTTCATACTTCATTCCGTTTACACATTTAGTTTTGGTCTTACTGTTTCGATTTTTTTGAAACGTTTGCTGACGAATATTTTATGATTAAACCATTGTTACACTATTTGAGTCTTTTCTATTTTCCCTTACTTTGAACCTCTCCTCGCCTCGGGGTAAGATAAGGTGGCGCTCATTTTTGTCGTGTTTAATTAACACCCGTGCCCGTCACGATTGAAGCTGCTGGCTGTGCTGTACGTTAATTTCTTCAGTTCAGGTTCAGGTTCAGGTATACGTAAGTGACAATTGTTTGTTCCGACTGCGTCCCTTATTTATGGCTACCCCTAAAAGAAACAGTCAGAATATTCCTCCAGATTTTTTTTCTTCTGGAGATGACTCTCTATAGGGTTTTCGCTATCGCCGTCGCGCTTTAAATCATTACGATATTTTCAAGAAAACTATAGAATCGAACGTAACATAACATACGTGTTTCATTGAAAAGCAAAAATCAAGTCTGTTTTGGAATACCTTAAGCTCGCGTTAACGTGCAAGTTTAATTAATGCCTCACACCGTTCCAGTCAGAATTTGTTTTGTCGCAAGTTGGAGGAATTAGTTTAAGCTCGTTGCAGCAACCCCTCTTTGTATTTTACAGGTGTAAGTCTCCGGAACTCGTTTATTATTAGGGATCGCGCTCCAACTTGCAAACTATACTCGGCTGCTTAGGAACTTACACTTACTTGGCAAGTTGCCTATTCAAGATGAGTTCTGTTATTATGATGGTATGAAAAAAAAAGAAAAATAATCCTTACCTATACTGACAAGTCATTCCGTAACCGAAATCCCTCCAAAAGCCCGTGTCCCTCGATATAACTAACTGTTCGGTTTCCGGAGGCACTTCTCGTCCTTGTAATGTGTACACAACGTGGGGATTATACAAACTGAACACTACGGGGTAGTAAACTTTTCTGGCGGGTTTAGTGTTCCATCGGCAACGGTCTAAGAAGCGGGCACTGAACACGACGTCTACGTCGCACATGAACAGCAGCACGTCTTTACCCCCTGCCGCACTTTGTCCTTCCGCATCCCAAACCCTTTCGGCGCCGACACGTAATCCTTTGCCCCTCGAGAACGTCTCGTTAAGTGCCAGAAGCCTGAGATTGTTTGCATTGCCGCCACTATTCTTTGTCATAAGCACCCGCGACATTATCGCCCGGGCCTCTGAGAGACCCTCCTCGCCGAAATAGACGACCGTGAGATGCACGCGTCTGTCGTTCTTCAGGCCGATCTTAACGAACTTATCCATGAAACTTTGAAAAGTGGCCGTCCGACCCGACAACGGAAGAATAATGTGAATTAGTTCTTTGTCCTTCGCCCCGACGAGCGTCTCCGTGGTGATCGTCTGCAGGGGTGCGAACGGCCTCATTAGGACGACCTTCGTGAAACCATTAACGTGATGATGATCCAAGTTGGCCTTATTTAAACTTTTAGTTCTGAAATAGAGCTCGTATTGGGTCCCCGTCGTCGGTTCAGTCCGATACAACCCCTCCAAGAAATCGTCGAGGGTGTACTTTGACGCTTTGCCCTGCTCGCCTTGAGAAATCTGAGAGGCGTTCTTGTTTAAAACTTCCATCGCTTTCATCAGCACTTCCAGTATGTCTTTCCTTTTGAAACCGATCGGTTTTTCTACGACGCGCTTCCCCAGGCCAAGGTCTATGGGGTAGACTCTGCTGAAAGTGAAATGGTTGAACGGAATCAGCTCGTACTCGTTGTTCAGGGGAAGCCCGCGGAGGATTTCCGCCGACGTCACTTGCTTCCTGATGAATTGGGCGCATTCGTTATTTGTTGGGGCTGTGTTGGCCGGGGCTATTGAACTATTTAGGTTTACGTTGATGCTGAACGCGGGAGTCTCCTGATGCAGTTGTCCGTTGTTACCTGAAAACAAATAAAACATTTCAAAAAAGAAATAAAAAGAACAACCGAAAAACTTATTTAAAATTAGCCATTGAAGAGTTCTCCTCTATTTGCAGGGAATTCGTTTTCTCATGGCATCTCTAAGTCAGGGATATTTACTAGCGGAGAAGCAAACTCCCATCATGTTAAAAGTAGTATTAAAAGTAGTAGCTGCGACGGTTGTATTTATTTGCCGGGCGCCTTTCTGTGAATGAAAACACGATTCTCCCCCAAAAAAATCGAGAGTGAGGAGAGCTCGATAGAGCACCGCTGCTCTAAATGAAAATAAAATGCACTTAAATATTGTAACAGAAGAAATAATTATGTAAGATTGACTCTTGATTTCTCCTGACTCATGTAAGTAGGTCTCCTGAGACATGTAAGTAAACCTTAACCTACATTCGTACATGGGTTATATAACACCAGCTGCCAGCAAAGTAAAATGAGTCAGTGGGATTTTTCAAAAACAAAGCCTAACCCAAGAGCTTATGTCACCAGTAAACTAGGTCAATTAAAAAGAAGAGAAAAACACGAAATTTCACGTCGCTCTTAACAATTGAAATTCAGGAAAACAAAAAAAAAACAAACAAATTGTAAATAGACTCGATGAATTCTGATTAAAAAGAAAACATAACAAAAACACGAAATTTCACGTTGCTCTTAACAATTGAAATTCATGAAAACAAAAAAAAAATGCAAACAAACTGTAAATCGACTCGATGAATTCTGATTAAAAAGAAAACAAAAAAAGTCAGGAAAAAAAAAACAAAAAAGAAAAAGAAACTGTAAAGAGAGCCTGTGAATTTTGATTAAAAAGAAAACAAAAAAAAATAATAACAATGAAATATCGCTTATTTCTTATGTCTCAAGCTTTGCTTTTATCTTAGACGCTTATCTGGGCTTTCGTTTTGAAATACTCCAGCCATTAATTAGCGTAAAATTCCCGAGGCCTCGGCACTCGGTTCTATTCTTTTTAGATAGGATGTATCATCTTTTGAAACGATTGTAAGCCCATCTTTTTACTGGCTCGTGAGATTTCCGGCGAAATTATTATTCCACGCGTTTTGACCTTCATAAATTTCCGACGTCGTCTGCTTTCTTATTAGATCAGTTTATGCAAAACTGCAGGTCTTTGCGAGCTAACATTTCGAAGGTTAGTTTAATTAATCACACTCTTGAAAGTTAGTTCGACAACACCCTTGTGTCAGAGTACGCGAACTTATGTCGTCTGGTAAAGTGCTTCTTCTTCAATCTGTCATGTAAGTTGTATTTTGCAACCCCAATGAATGTAACCTCTGCATTTTGTGTTGAATCTCAATATGCTGTTAGTAACCAGTACGTAAAGATAAAGGTAAAACAAGAAGGGATTTATCTTAGGTTACTGAAGGTTCTTAGTAACCTAGGACAAATCCTTTTTTTTACTTTTCTTTAGAAACTTTTTGGTACAAACTCGTCAACCAATATGCAGCGTAACAGTATTATCACAAAAACAAAACAAATTTCATGTTTACAACTTATTTTAAATCGATCATAAAACAGTTCTCCTTTGTTAGCTTGCAAAATATTAATTAGGGATTTCTGAAATGCAGAATTTTCAGGAAATTCGATTTCTCATGGCATGCCCTACAGCAGTGATTCCCAAACCTTTTCTGCTGTTGCGGCTTCGGGATTCGTAAATAATACTCGTCGACTAATCTTTAAAAAAAATTCTTTTAATAGTCTACACGACAGAATACAGTAGAAATACTCTTCGCTTCTAAATAAATAATAAAATAAATAAGAACTGTTCTGACAGCGCCAGATGTTCGTTTTTATAGTGAATGTACTCGCTTCCAGATACGCACGGAAAAGTCCGGAGAGTTTTCGCGTACGCACTGGAATGCTCCGCAGCTTTCTCAAAAGTTAGTTTCGATCGGGCATGCCTTACAGCAGTGATTCCCAAACCTTTTCTGTTGTTGTGACATCGGGATTCGTAAATAATACTCGTCGACTAATCTTAAAAAAAAAAAAACTTTTAATAGTCTACACAACAGAATACACTAAAAATACTCTTATTTTAAAAAACTACAATTCTGTTATGTCGCCGTTTATAGCTTCGCCGTGCTCGCATTTTTCGCTTCTAAATAAGAACTGTTCCGATAGCGCCAGATGTTCGTTTTTATAGTGAATGCACTCGCTTCCAGATACGCGCGGAAAAGTCGCGCGGAAAAGTCCGGAGAGTTTTTGCGTACGCACGGGAATATTCCGTAGCTTTCCCGAAACTACCGGGCATGCCTTAAAGCAGTGATTCCCAAAGGTTTTCATCGGGATTCGTAAATAATATTCGTCGACTAATCTTAAAAAAAAAAAACTTTTAATAGGTTACACAACAGAATACGCGCAGAGAAGTCTGGAAATTTTTCGCGTACGCACGGGAATGCTCCGCAGCTTTCCCGAAACTGCCGGGCACTAAGCAACGCCGAGGAACCCTTGAAGAAAAAAAAGTTTTTTATCAACCCCCTCCCGGTTCCATTTCAAGGTTAACTGTTGGCACAACGCTATAATTCAAGGCAATTTTTTAAATTAAATCAAAAATAAATAAGAGCTAGGCGCGCGTGAAAGTTTACAGAAAAGAGCGCCATCTGTTGTCCGATTTATTATAATAACATTTTCTCCTTTTTACTTCAACTTTTCGGCAAAATCCTCGCCTTCTACCTTCGCAATGCTATTAGGTTTACGAAGTGAAAGTTCAAAATGTAAAATCATGGGATGACAGGAAATTTCATGCCGCCATCTCTTGTTAACAAGAGAAAACGATTAGGTATTTTGCAAATAATTATTAAAAATCAGGAGGTTAATCAATTAATGATTATTACAAACGTATTCTTCAATACAACACGAAATTAACTGTGAAGTTTAAGTTGTTCGATTAATCTAGTAGTTAATTACCAATGCTTTTTGATCAATAATTTTTATAGATTAATTAAGATTAAAAAAAAATCAATTAGATGGAAAATATATGTTGATATGCTTTCAACTCAACTAAACCTGGATTTCGTTTGCATAGAGACTAACCGTCCTTGACCTCGACCTATACAAATAGCTAAATCGCACCCGTTTTTTTTTTTTTTTTAATAATGTAAACTCAAAACTGATTGCGCTCAGTGTTAAATATTAGGCCCTAGTAAAATTAGCCCTAGTAACTAGGGGTAGCTAATTAAAGTGCATAAGTTACAATTAGCTAACAACTGCTTTCGTGACATTTCAAGATCAATAACGCGTTTATACATGCAGACGACAGCTGACCCAATAAAAAGCTTGAATCAAACAAAAGTGGAATAAAATTATTATACGTAGAATCAATTTTGATTATCTCGTTTACATTGGGCCTCACGGTCACTGCTTTCGGGGACAATCGAAATCGCTTAAATAAAATATTTGTTTTATTCCTTCGGCTGTGTGCGAAGACGACCTTGGTGAGAATAAAATCGTTCATCATCAGTCTGCGAGACAGGGGATTATAATGTCATCGTTTGTGGGGGTGAATATATTGAATGATCCCATCCAATATTCGAGAGGGTTTTAAACGAAGAAAAAAAAAAAGAATATCCGAGTTACACCGAATGATATTTTTTTTTTAAACCGATTTGGAATAAATTTCTTTTATGCCGTTGCATTTATTAAATTATTTTCTTGTAAAAAAAAGGGAACAAAGCTATACTCATTCTAGCCTTGGAGAACCAAGTAAGTTTATTATTGATTTGCGCACTATTTGTGTGTTATACTAAGTTCCAAAATCATTTAAAAATAAAGATAAATGGAGTAACACTAATCGCGGATAAGGATAAGGATATGACATTATAAAGGGTTTTAAAATGTTCAATTATTTGTTAGAACTATAATTTTTTGTGTGTTTCTCAATCGTGGGTCTTTCTTGTAAACCATTTAGAGGAAAGAGTTTCTAAAATTTTTAAAAAATTTACATCGATTCCTTTTCAAGTTTAATTAACATTATTTTTAAAAATAAATAAATTTAAATTTTATAAATTGTAACCATATTTGATTCCATTTGATTTTAATTATTTATTTTTTAAATAATTATAAATCGATTGTCTTTTCTCTTTTCTCGGTTTGATCGGACTTTATTTTATATTTGAATTATCAGTTCGATTCTCTTGTTTTTGTCTTCTTTCGTTCACTATTTCCCTTTCTTACTTCTTTCATCTCAACCTTATCACCAATCGTCTTTTGTTTCTGTTTTAAATTCCTTCCTTCTTCAATTTTTTAAATTTAATTTAATTTTTAATATAATCAATTGATTGTTTTTTTTTTGTATTTTCTTTTAATCGATTTCATTTGTTTTGTTTTTATTTCTTAACTATCAATTTATCAGCGGTTTAGGCACGCCATCTTGTGTCATCAGTTTTTTGATCTAATTTTTTACATGTGAATTTATTATCTTTTGTTTTTGTCTTTTTCTTTCTTTAGTTTGATTTTATTTGCCATGATTTTGTTCGTTTATTTTTAATTATCGATCGATTCTTTTTTGTTTATGTTTTGCTTTCACTCGATTTCGAGTTTAAGTTATTTTAGGTGTTCATCTCATCGTTTGATCGCCATAGGCTTCCTCTTTTATTCGAATTGCTTCAATTTTATTTTTTAATTTCTCTTTCCTTGGTTCGATTTGACTTTATTTTACAATATTAGAATTACCAGTTTGATTTTTTTTTGTTTTTTTCTTTTTTCGTACACCATTTCGGTTAAAAATTCTTCTCGATTCGATTTGATTTAGTTTCATAAAATTCTTATTTTCGACTTCAACTTCAACGCCAATCGTTTTTTGTTTTTCTTTTAAATTCCGTAAAATATGGAACTTCATTTAATTCAATTTTTCATATAATGAATCGATTGTTTTTTATTTTTTCTTTTAATCGATTTCTTTTGTTTCGATTTTATTTCTTATTAATTACGTGTATTCATAAACTCAACAAAATCTTTTTTCCCTTCAATTATATCGAATTTTATTGTAAGATAGTCAATAACGTTGGGAAATTCATACTTTGGAAGAGAACGGGAACAACGCCATCTCTCGGTTTCAGGCAAGAAATGCGAATTCAAACCTTCAAATAATAAAGAAAAAGAAAAACAGAAACAAAATTACTTTCTGTTGTTCAATTGTAAATTAAGTTTAAGTTTTGCTTTGAGAAAACTAACTGTATGTGAATATGTACGTATAAAAAATACATTTATAAGGTTAACATGGAGACAGCGCCATCTCTGGGCCCCCAACAGAAACGCCAATGCATTTTCGACAAAACTTCAAGACCAATGGTTTTTTTTTTGTTTTTGTTTTAAATTCCTTATTTAATTCTTTGTGTGTCATTCTATTTTAAACACAATCAATTAATTGTTTTTTGTTTGTTCTTTTAATCGGTTTCATTTATTCTGTTTTTATTTCTCAACTATCAATTTATCAGCAGTTTCAGGAACGTCATCTTGTGCCTAATTTTTTTGACCTTATTGTTGTACACATCAATTTATTATCTTTTGTTTTGTTTTGTTTTTTTTTTTAATTTGATTTTATTTGACGTGATTGATTTTATTCGTTTAGTTTTAATTATCGATTTATCGTTTTTTGTTTTCTTTTTCTCTTTCACTCGATTTGAGTTTAATTTGTTTGAGGTTTTTATCTCATCGATCGATCGTCTTTTCTCTTTTCTTGATTCGATTTAACTTTATTTTATAATTGAACTATCAGTTTGATTCTTTTGTGTTTTTATTTTCTCGTATACCATTTCGGTTAAAATTTTCTCCTCGATTCGATTTGACTTAATTTTGTAGAATTTTTATTTTCGACTTAACTCAACGTCATCAGTAGTTTTCGTTTTTGTTTTGCATTCCTTCTTTAATTTGTTTATTTCCTTATTCGATTTCATTTGTTTTGTTTTTATTTTTTATTTTTATTAATTTATCTGCAGTTTAGGCCAAATTTTTTTGAACTTATTTTTTACATATCAAGTTGTCATCTTTTGTTTTTATTTATTTTTTTAAAGTTTGATTTTATCTGACATCTTTAGTTTATTTTTAATTATCAATCGATCGTCTTTTGTTTTTTCTTTCACTCGTTTTGAGTTTAATTTATTTCAGATTTTCATCCCATCGATTGATCGCCATTGCTTTTGTCTTTTATTTGATTTTCTTTGATTCTATTTTTTAAAAGTCTTTCTTCTTGAATATTTTACAGATTATGACAAAATTTGTAAAAATAAAATAAAATTTTTAAGTCGATATTATTTATCGTTAGTTTCATACGATTTTTATTTTCCTCCTAAGTTTATTACCATCTTTAATTTTTTTTTATTCCGCATTTAATTTTAACACTTTCAATAAAATCAGTTGATCGGATTTGTTTTTTTTTCCTTTCGTTCGACCTAATGTGATTTGTTTTTATTTTTTTAGCTATTAACTGATCGTCTTTTGTATGATCAGCTTGTTTTTTATTTTTCTTTTACCTGATATAGATTTATTTTATTTTACATTACCATTAATAGTTTATCGACCCCATAGAAGACCACCAGAGGTTCATCGACCCCTTTCCAGTCTTCATTAAACCCCCACCCCACCCACCCCAAGGGGTTCATATCGATCCAATTAGGAATCCCCGATTTAGGCTTTCCTACAATCTCTAATAATATGTGAGGTAGGTATACTTTCTTTTATACAGAAGTGTATGTTTGGTTGCATAGTCAACAGTAATTTACTTTCACGTGATTTTTATTTATTTAAATTCGAATTTAATTTGAACGTAAGTGCAAATAAGAAAATAAATACCAACTTTAATATCAAAATATTAAAAAGTCACTGGGCTTAAAAGATTGCCAGCGGCGCGGTGTGGCGGGCGGAAAGTAATTAATTTATTCTTCCGTCTGGCGACTGCGAACAGCAGCAAATTAAAACTAATATTAAAACAGAATTTTTCCCCCTTAAGAATCCCTTATACCGCCGTGTGCCAGGGTTGCCATAGTCACACGAAAAAAAAAATTAAAAAAAATAAAAATAAAATCGCCGACCCACTGACAAAACTAATTTACTTCCTCTTAGAGCAACAAATTAAAGCTGTAGCATGTTAATATAAAACGCGCAGGCAGAAGAGTTATTTCTGCAACGGCAAACCAAAAAAAAAAAAAACGGGGCGAACTTTTCTAACC
Source organism: Prosopocoilus inquinatus (assembly GCA_036172665.1). Classification (NCBI taxonomy): domain Eukaryota; kingdom Metazoa; phylum Arthropoda; class Insecta; order Coleoptera; family Lucanidae; genus Prosopocoilus; species Prosopocoilus inquinatus. Next base: position 4,334,912 of record CM069871.1, on the reverse strand, counting down.
CCGTAAAACCCGGGGGGTGCAAATTAGTTTCTAAACTTTCATATCTAATTAAGATTTTTAATTACAAACTTTTAGGTTAATTGTTTCGCCGAAGTTGCCTTTGCTTGCTTCACTTTTTCGGGGCGGCTTCTGACGTAAATGTTCCACCCTAAACACACTCCTAAATTAAAGACGTCGCAGTTTTAAAACAACCCCCGCCGCAGTACATACATTTACAGGCGCGAGCTGTTGCCAAACTTTCACCTCGGGGCTTAAACGAGCAACTTTGCGCGGCAGCTTTTTCTGTGTTCTCCAATATCGCGCTTCTGCTGCGGGGGGATTCACCGATTTTATCTAACCGAACTAAACCAAACCGAAATGCTTTCGTCAAGCTCTAATCTTCTCCTCCAAAGGGATGTTGCTTTTTAATGAGACTTACTCGAACAATAAACTTTCCAAGTTAAAGTCTCCTCTAAAATCTTCTTAGCTAGATCAAAGACGAAGCTGAACGTTTAAGATATATTCGACTCGGAAAAAGAAAACGCGTTTTGTAGATGTCTGGAGAAGTAATTACGTAAAAAGAAGGATATTATTTGCAGGTGTGTTTGTTTCTCTCTCTCTCGCTCGCTCTCGCTTTTTCTGACGACGCCTGGAATCGTGAAATCGCCTGAAATCGCCTGAAATCACAAGTTGTTTAATTAAATCACGTGCCGTCGCCGAATAATTAAAACCGATTCATTGCCAATTAATTGCGATTTGAGTCTTCAGGGCCTGTCCCCGTTCTGTATTTTTTTACGTTACAGGATCAGGCGTCCCTTTGTACGCTTAATGTTTACGCCGAGGCAATTTAATTAAATTAACTCAGCATGGGCTGTCGCGTCAACAAATTCAGACGCCATGTTTTCTTTTTTTTTGAAGCCTGTAAGGGAAGAAGAGCACAACAAGAATAATTTGCGCGAAACGAGCAATAATTGCAAACGTGTCCGTTCATAATAAAGGGGACAAGCTGGGACAAACTCTGAAGAGTTTTCGATCCACCAAGGCACCAGATTACAACAGACCGAAGTCGTTTAATCGCCTTGTCAGTTCCAAATAGGCATACCTTGTTAATACCACGGACTGTAAGCTGCCATGGTGCCGAAGTCTCCACAAGAAATACACCACCGTGCCCTGAGGATACCACAACGATGACAGCTAACAACATGCAACAAGCCTTAGGTACTTGACTTCGCCCAGAACTACGAGAGAGAAGGGTTTAGACGAATCGAAATCGACGTGACATAAACAAAAGCCAACCGTGCATAAGATGATGTCAGTAAGAACCAATGACGTCAAATGTCAAGTGTGAACGTCGAAATAAGGAGTGGACAAAAAATGTACTTGGCAGGAACAAGACAACTCAAAAAAAAACGAAATCGACGGGACGTCGAGTTTTATAAGAAGTCTCGACGTTTAGAATAAACATTCAATTTAGTTCCCACGAAAAGCTCGGGAAACGCAGCCGAAGACGTTGCAAATGATTGTGAAATCAAAAGATAAAAGTTTACCATAAAGCAATTCTAACGCCGAAACAGCGAGATCTTAAAAGGATTTATTGCTGGAGTGCCGCAACCCTCAACAAGAAGTACATGACCGTAGTCTGGGAATAACACAACGATGACTGCTGCAAGTTACTCGCTTGCAACAAATAAATAAAGCCAAAGTTGGCTTAGCCCAGGACTACGTTAAGACGAATCGAAACCAATGTAAGATAAACAAAATCCAACCGCGCATAAGATGAAGTCAGGAAGAACCAATCGCGGGAAATGTCAAGAGTGATCGTAATTTATAATTCCATCGAAATAAGGAGCGGACAAAAAATGTACACCACAAATAAACAAAGCCAAAGTTGGCTTCGCCCAGAACTACGTAAAAACGAATCGAAACCAATGTAAGATAAACAAAATCCAACCGTGCATAAGATGAAGTCAGTAAGAACCAATCGCGGCAAATGTCAAGAGTAATCGTAATTTATAATTCCATCGAAATAAGGAGCGGACAAAAAATGTACACCACAAATGAATAAAGCCAAAGTTGGCTTCGCCCAGAACTACGTGAAAACGAATCGAAACCAATGTAAGATAAACAAAATCCAACCGCGCATAAGATGAAGTCAGGAAGAACCAATGGCGGCAAATGTCAAGAGTGATCGTAATTTATAATTCCATTGAAATAAGGAGCGGACAAAAAAAAATGTATATCGTAGGAACAAGATGACACAAAAAAAACGAACGTGACGTCGAGTTTCATAACCAGTCTCGAAGTTTTGAATAAACATTCAATTTAATTCTCAGGAAAAATTGTAAAATCAAAAAATAAGGCAATTATAAATGCGGAAACAGCGAAATTATAAAAGTATTTATTTCAGGAGTGTTCTGATATTCATGAAGAAATTGTTTGTATGTAGACGTTGCCATATATTACGCAACTGATTTCAGTTCACCGTTTGAAATGCTGACTTACTTTTTGTCCTTCATTTCAAATGTTTTGATCTTTTCCTGATTGGTTGAGTCATGTTGGCTAGGTTAAATAACTAGAAAAGGCCGCAATATGCGCATGCGGGCTAATTCTTCTCGCCATTATCGATACCGATGCGTTCGAGGCAGCTTGTAAGTTGTATTTTTCTGCGAATAATTGTTATCAGCAAGATTAAAACCTTACAGTTTATCTGGAATTAAATCGACTCGTCGTGTCATGTAAAATACCGATGGCATTTTAACCAACGATCTGTTTAATTAAAACAGGTATGTCACGTTACAGATATTAATAGCGTTATTTGACATCATTTCTTTCTCTCTTTTATTTAGAATCGTTTTTAATTGGAGCTTTCACCGAGACCTATTTTTTTTGTAATGGAATTTTTGGATCCTTTTCTGCCGGATTAATTATTATTTCGGCCTTCTCGTCCGGGGTGAATCATCCCTGTGGCGCAATTGTTCTCCGCCGAAGCAGTAAACAAGCATTTGTTTGTATTCTGACCACACGAGCACCGTTGGACGACTTTGACTCTACCCGACTCTACCAGCAACCTAACCTGTAAAGTATACCCTTTGCTTTACTATTTTATTTATTTGTGGACAATAACGGCAAGTTGCGGTGCCTGACGTGAAGAAGTTTAATGACAGTTAATTACGTTAAGTCGTTTACTTTAGGGCCGATATTTCAGGCATGGATTAACTTTAAACGTCGGTTTATTTCCACGTCTACAATTATTAAGACAATTGTTTCTATGGGAATAAACCAAACTTTAAAGTTAATCTATGATTGAAATACCAGCTGCTGAATCCGTACCGTACCTATGGACAAAAGTCCACTTGTTCGATCAGATCTGATTGATCGCGATTATTTGTTTTGAGGGGCACTTTAGGTTTAAATTGATTCTTTTTTCTTTTTGATGATTATGTCGCATGATTTGACCCTAGTCGAGGTACTTAGATTTCGCACAGTTGAAATCGATAGATAATTCGAACATAATTATGTTGTGTTATTGTCTACTCCCTACGCTGAACGCACGAGTGACTGAAAATCTATCTGGGGAGGGGGGGATAACAAATACCATCGTACGCTGTTGAGACTTTTTGGGAATCATTCCGCAGCGAATCTTTCAGTCGCGTTTATTTCCTTGACGCCCTTGGTTTACTAACCCATCCCTTGTCCGTAGAGGAGAAAGCTGATGATAAACAACGCGAGCTTGCCACCAAGTAAATGTTGTTTATCCAGCTTTAAGTAGTAGCATGGTTTCTCAAAAAAAAAAATGTAATTTGCAAAGGAAATTTCCATCACTATTAAAATCGCACTGAGTATTTAGTTGCAATGCTCAACAAGAGACAAAACGTAATTAATTAATTATTAATTATCAAGAATAAATTTCCAATGTATTGTAAGTAAATCAGCCCTACTACAAGTTGCGCAACTTTGATGCGTATTCGATAATATGAACAAATCAATTATTACTTTTCACATTAGCGTGACCTATAAATTTTCGTTAATTAATTTATTTCGATGTACACAACGCAAATACAACTCACTAAGTACCGTGATTACTGTAAATCCTCTGCAGACACGCAACAGATAGATTATCGACAAACTTTACACGTACACCGACGTTACTTGCTTCAAACAATTCCATCGATTTTTCATTTAAAAATGAGAAAACTCGGCAAGTATAAATAAATTTCATTTTCAATTTTTTGCGTGTTTTTAAAAGACTGGTAGAAAATCGACGTGACTCGTTTTTTATATATGTACACAGTCTATGAATTCAACGCATTTAAAATATGGTCCTTCGAGCCGGATCATGTTTTAACTCAAATATACACTACGTACACAAAACTAATTTTAAAATGTGTTTCGCATGAGACGAAGTAAATTTCATTTGAGATATATTTTTTTTTTGTAAAGTGAGTAACTGGAGAAGTGGAACATCCCGTAGATAAATAATGAGTTTTGTCTCGACTTTCTTCCAAAATATGTTTATTTTACGGTAAAGTTTTATGATATTTTTTTTATAGATTATTGTTTAATAACAATAACAAATTCTACTGTTTTTCCTTCCTAAACATCAACTTATCAACAAAGACTGACGTTCCTCTATTCATTTCCCTGAATGTTTTTTAATCAAATATAAAAAAAAAACAACGCGACATGAATATTGTTAACGTATGGGTAATGCAATGTTTACTCTCGAACTTTCCGTGCGGAAACCGAGTTACCTTCCAGTCGGTGGTTTTCAGTCTATTTCAGGTCGTTCCCTCTGCAATGTAAATTTTGTTGATCTCTCTTCCTCTTAAATAAATATGTTTCATAGTGAAGCAGGAACGATTAAAAAGGAGAGATATTAATTCGCTCCTGCTGTTTCAATATAATTTAAAGTATGATTGATTTAAAAGAAATGTTGATTTACATAAAATAACACAGGTTTCCGAGATCGAAGCAGTTCGACGTCGTCGTGCGGGTAGCATTATGTTACGGGTTAAATTCCTGATTACTTTCAGCAGTAATGTTCTCTTGAAAATTTTCCGAAATTTTCTAGATGGTTCTAGCTCGGGACAGCTGATAGTCTTTCTCAGCGCTAACTTGCCACCGTTTTCCTCAATTAATCAGGAGGTAACTTAATTTCATTTAGGTGGTAGCAATAGGATGGATCGTGACGGTGTTCGTGGTGATAGTGACTTGTAATTTGAATACCTTTATTTGGCCAACTACACGGAGAATCAATTTCATCTTCGTATCCAATTTTGTTTTTTTTTTTTAATGAAAATTTAAACGCAAACGCGAAACTTGCTTCAAATAAATAAAAGTTAATATAACGAAGTGTGACATGTAACGAGAACGTACTTCGCCCAGGGATTTGACTATTGGAGCGCCGAATAGTACTTACGTAGATAATTATGCGGAGCTTTTTCATGCATCGCGTTCATAAATTCAGCGAAGCAGCCCCCACTCGACTCGTTTTGCGCTGGCAAGTTCTTTCAGAGCAGGGCCTAAATAATTTAATAACTGTCTCCGAGTTTCTTTTTAGCAAGCGCCAGACTTTTATCGCCACCGACGCATCTTTAATTTATGAGGTCTGATTGCGTTCTTGCGAAGCTGAATTACTTTTCCTTTTTTTTCACATTCGCAGATGTTTTCAACGTTAGTCACATTCAGAGCAAAAAAAATTTGCTTAACAGCGAGGCAAAAATTAATTAAACTGACTCTCATTATATCGTTAATTCATGTACGTACAATTCTATGTATCGAAGTACGAGAATTATTTTTTATTGAAATTCATTTCGCGAGAAACCCATATGAGTAATCAAACAGTATAAAAGAACTGCTTCCAGTATTATACAAGAACAACCACCCAAACAGCAGTAATAAAAAAATCTAAGAGTTTTCTTGGAAAAACATAATGCATAACAAGCCAAACTGAACCTCTAGCCGCGGGGAAAGACGCCCACTGGTGAAACTACGCGTGGTGTAAGCACATGCTTTTAGGACTTCTAGGAGAATCAGCATTCAGCAACAGGCAGTCAGAAGTGACTCATAATCAGTGAAAGGCTGATGGTTCATCATGTTTAAGCCAGAGTTCTAAGTCCTAACTCTTCTGTATCATGTGTTTGGAAAACTAATACTCTGCTAACTTCCGTACATCTCTCTCCTTTTCTCTCTGAAATGTGTGTAAGGCAAAGTAATCATCAAATAATATAATCGTTCTAACTGCGACAGTGTAGTTTCACAATTGATCAAACAAAAAAAATTAAAAATTAATTTTAAATCCTAATCTTTACGTCATCTCATTTTACCTGCCTTTTTTAATTTTTCGTTGTTCTTTTAAGGAACTCAATTGTTGATGATAGAGAATGACTTAATTAATTAAACGATGACCATATTGAAAGGATTAATTTCAATTGCTTAATAAATTAATCAATTGATTATTTAAAAACAGTTGATCGTTTAATTTCCAATAGTCAACGTCTAATTTCCAATAGTCAATTGATTAATTAATGTTGACTCAATTAATTAATGTTGACCTAATTATCTATAATAATTTATTAACGTGAACAGATCAATTTTTTTTTAATTTTATTTAATTATCAATAATAATTGTTAGACATGCCACAGTCTCCAACACATTAAATAAACTTTATTTAATTGATCGAATCATCAAAAACTGTTAATTAAACTTAAATGTTAAATTATGAATCAATAAATTAATTAAAAACAATTGATCATATACCATTGATTTAAAAATTTCTAATAATAAATGTCAATTGATTAATTAACGTTGAATTAATTTTTTTTTAATTTTATTTAATTGATTGGTTTATCAAAAACTATTAATTAAAAAAGTATCGATCAATTAATTAATTAAAAATAATTGATCATCTATCATTGATCGTCTGATTTCTAATAATCAATGTCAATTGATTAACTAATGTTGACTTAACTGTCTGTCGTAATTAATCAACACCGTCGTCAATAGATCAATTATTTAATTTTATTTAGTCGATCATAACATGAAAAATAATTAATTAAAATAAAATGTCAAATTGTCAATTAATTGATTAATTATATCAATATATCAACACCGTCGTCAATAGATCAATTATTTAATTTTATTTAGTCGATCAAATCATAAAAAATAATTAATTAAAATAAAATGTCAAATTGTCAATTAATTGATTAATTATAAACACAATTGATCGTCTAATTTTTAATAATCATCGTTGATCGATTAATTTAATTTAACTTAACTGTCTATCGTAATTAATCAAAATCACCGTTAATCGATCAAGTATTACTTTTTGAAATTTTATTTAGTTGATCAGAAAAGTCAGTTATTATTTTTAAGATTAATTAAAATAAGATGTTATTGATCAATAAATTAGTTACTTAGAAACTATTATTGACTGTTGACAAGTGACAATTTCCAGTAATAAATCGAATTAATTGTCTGTCATAATTAATCAACCGTAATCACCGTCAGATTATCAAATTTTTTTAATTTTATTGGGTTGAGCAAATCAAAAAGAAAAGTCAGTCACCAACGTCCGTTTAAATTAACAATTTATCATGTAATTTGTAATAATATGACAGCTGAATAATTAATTTTGACTTAACCGTGTAACGTATTTTAATTAATATCCACACCATAAATCAATCAACGTTATAATTTTAATATTTAGTTGATCAAATCATCAAACGCCCGGTCGATTTGAGTAATTTTTCGAAAAGTATTAGTTCATGAATCGAAGACAAAATTAATCAAAATTAATCATTAATGACATATTTACGATTGTTAAAAGACAATTCTAAATCAACAATTTATGGTAATTTAATTTGAACGATTGATCTTGTTTTTAATATTGCAGAAGTGTTCCAATAAGAACACGTCAATTTTGACTTCGAATTTTCGAATTTCAAATCTTAACTAATCAATCTGAATTGATCGATCAAATCAACAAGAAAAGTCGATCATCGAATTTGATTCTTCAAAAAGTATTACGTTAGTCGAAGGCAAAATTAGTAGGATAACTGACTAATTGATTTTGACTTAATTAATAAATCAACATCATTATAAATCAATGGACCTTTTAACTTCATTTCGTTTTTTAAGTGATCACAAAATGTCAGTCATCATTCATCAATCATCCGGTCAATTGATGATGATTCTTCGAAAGGTATTGGTTCATTAATCGAATACAAAATTAGTCAAAATTAATCACTAATGTCATGTTTATTGTTAAAGGAACATTTTAAATGAACATTAAAAAAATTCAAATTTAAAATAGAACGATAAATGATCAATAACATCGATTAATCAAAAATGATTAATGATCTGGAAAAGCGTTTCATATGAACATCAATTTTGACTTTGAATTTTCGAATTATCTTAACTGATCAATTTATTGATCCGTATTAATCGATCGAATCGTCAAATGAAATCAGCAGGTAATCAATAACTCGGCGTTGTGGATGCCTATAGATTATAGGATAATCTTTCAAATGATTGATCAACAATTGATCATCTGGTTTCTAATGGTCAGTGTCAATTGATTAATTAATTTTGACTTAACTGTGTATCGTAATTAATCAACATTACCGTAAGTGAATCAATGTTCAAAATTTATTTAAATCATCAAATAAAATCAAGAAGTTAATTTGAATGATTCATCATCAAGTATTACTTGAAATTAATAAAAAAAATTAATCGTTAGTGACTTAGGTATCGTTAATCGTACTGGTAAAGAGGACAATAAAATTATACATAAACTAATAAAATTTTAGTTTTGAGTTTTCGAATTATCTTAAATGATTAATTTATTAATCCGAATTAATCGCTCAAATCATCAAATGACATCAGGAATCAATAGCTTGATTATATTAAAATATAAGATAATCTTTCAAATGATTGATCAACAATTAATCATCCGGTTTCTGATTAATGTTGTTTTAACTACGAATCGTAATTAATCAACATTACGATAAGTCAATCAATATTTTTAATTTTATTTAAATCATAAAATAAAATTGCTCATCACTTACGAAGTTAATTTGAATGATTCATCATCAAGGATTATTTCATTATTTTAAGACGAAAGTAAGGATGATTATAAATAAACTAATCCAGTTTCATAACTATTTGAAATTTGAAAAATAAATTGAAGAATACTCATGGTAAAAACCTACTGAAAATCATCATCAAAATCAAAATCCCTATTATCAAAATCATTAGGATCAGACCTAACTTTTTTCATCGTTTCAGGTTCGCACGTGTTGGTTTTTGTGTAATTTAAAGTCGATATTAATTTTACTTGAGGAAATAAGCTCGCAAATTGTAAGTTCGTGTGAACCATAAATTTCTTGTAATTGTCGGATACTGCAAGAGTCCCTTGTAACTAAGTGTGTAGTATGATTTAATACCCTTTTAAACAAATGATATCACGCTAAAACTAAGTTCAGTTCGGTTGTTACATTTACCTGAGAGAGTGGCAAAAAGTAAATAAGTTCCAGGAACTCACTCACTCTCTCATATAATTCTCAAACCAACCCAATTATCATAGGATCTTTGTATAATATGAATATTCACATGTAATTTAATATTAATCATAATTATTATTCTTGTTGAGTAAGCAAGCAAGCAAGCAAACAGGCGAGTTGTGTTGAGAACTATAAATTACGCGTTAATTTGTCGTGTAACTTACAAGGAGTAAAAGTACATATATAAGTGCCTTGTTACCAGGAATTTAACGTATGATTTAATACCCTTTTAAACAAATGACATCGCGCTAAAACTAAGTTATATTTACCCGAGACAATCGCAAAAATGAATAATATTAAGGAAGAGAAGCTATTATGCACTCCCCCAGCTAGATACATCTTGAATATACACCCTCGTCTTTCATGGGGGGAAGCTCGCGTCGAAAATGTAATTGCGACAGTCGTATACTCGAAGATTAGTTCGTCTAAGCCGCCTTACGTAAATAGCCAAGAATTTGCTGAAAACAATCGGGTTCTAGATGAAATATTAATGGGAAATTAACGAACGACTGCGCTATCGCGTTGCTGCTCCTCATTAGCTCTCAGCCTGCTCCAGTGATAACCGAGAGCTTTCAATTATCTGGAAGTTCTTCTTCTCCTTTCCGGGGCGGCACGGCTACAAGCTCCTCCGCATGCAATGCGGCCGGTAAAATCGCAATTAGAAAAAAAAAGGGAAAAAAAAAATTCACGCCCTACCTCTTTCGAAAAAAGAATCTGTTCATTTTAATGAAGTCGTAATGAACTTGGGTCCTTTGAAATGCGCTCCCCAGAATATTAAAAAATTTGCGTAATTTTGTTACTCGTTTAGTTAAGGGCAAGACGGGTGAGTGTGGCGGGTGGGGGATGATTTCTTTTCTGTGAGCTATTCAGTTTTCAATTTGGATCGGTAACTTCGAATATCTAGCAGTTTTCGTCTCCTCTTTCACTGCTTCATTAAACACGAAATGGAAGTGATGGTTTTAATTAGCCGGGGCTTGCCAGCTGATAGGTTTTTCTATTTTTCTTGCAATCCAAGTCGCTACTAAAATCGTTAAGAATTGGGATTTGAAAATATTTCGTTGCTACTTGTTGTTACGGTCGGATTTTTGAGTTTTCCGCGCGTTTGGGGGATCATTTAACGATTCTGTGGAGTGTGCTCCGCCGTCCAGACTTGCATTTCTCTTCGGCAAGGTAAGTGCCGTGTTTGTTTCGTGCGTTTTGAAGTTCACTTAATTTCCACGTGCGTTTACCGTTTTCCCCGTATTTGGGGGATCGTTTAACGATTCTGTGGAGTGTGCTCCGCCGTCCAGACTTACATTATTCTTCGGCAAGGTAAGTGCCGTGTTTGTTCCGTGCATTTTAAAGTTCACTTAATTTCCACGTGCGTTTACCGTTTTCCCCGCATTTGGGGGATCGCTTAACGATTCTGTGGAGTGTGCTCCGCCGTCCAGACTTGCATTTCTCTTCGGCAAGGTAAGTGCCGTGTTTGTTCCGTGCGTTTTGAAGTTCACTTAATTTCCACGTGCGTTTACCGTTTTCCCCGTATTTGGGGGATCGTTTAACGATTCTGTGAAGTGTGCTCCGCCGTCCAGACTTGCATTTCTCTTCGGCAAAGTAAGTGCCGTGTTTGTTCCGTGCATTTTGAAGTTCACTTAATTTCCACGTGCGTTTACCGTTTTCCCCGCATTTGGGGGATCGTTTAACGATTCTGTGGAGTGTGCTCCGCCGTCCAGACTTACATTATTCTTCGGCAAAGTAAGTGCCGTGTTTGTTCCGTGCATTTTAAAGTTCACTTAATTTCCACGTGCGTTTACCGTTTTCCCCGCATTTGGGGGATCGCTTAACGATTCTGTGGAGTGTGCTCCGCCGTCCAGACTTGCATTTCTCTTCGGCAAGGTAAGTGCCGTGTTTGTTCCGTGCGTTTTGAAGTTCACTTAATTTCCACGTGCGTTTACCGTTTTCCCCGTATTTGGGGGATCGTTTAACGATTCTGTGGAGTGTGCTCCGCCGTCCAGACTTGCATTTCTCTTCGGCAAGGTAAGTGCCGTGTTTGTTCCGTGCATTTTGAAGTTCACTTAATTTCCACGTGCGTTTACCGTTTTACCCGTATTTGGGGGATCGTTTAACGGTTCTGTGGAGTGTGCTCCGCCGTCCAGACTTACATTATTCTTCAGCAAGGTAAGTGCCGTGTTTGTTCCGTGCATTTTGAAGTTCACTTAATTTCCACGTGCGTTTACCGTTTTCCCCGTATTTGGGGGATCGTTTAACGGTTCTGTGGAGTGTGCTCCGCCGTCCAGACTTACATTATTCTTCGGCAAGGTAAGTGCCGTGTTTGTTCCGTGCATTTTAAAGTTCACTTAATTTCCACGTGCGTTTACCGTTTTCCCCGTATTTGGGGGATCGTTTAACGGTTCTGTGGAGTGTGCTCCGCCGTCCAGACCTACATTATTCTTCGGCAAGGTAAGTGCCGTGTTTGTTCCGTGCATTTTGAAGTTCACTTAATTTCCACGTGCGTTTACCGTTTTCCCCGTATTTGGGGGATCGTTTAACGATTCTGTGGAGTGTGCTCCGCCGTCCAGACTTACGTTATTCTTCGGCAAGGTAAGTGCCGTGTTTGTTCCGTGCATTTTGAAGTTCACTTAATTTCCACGCGCGTTTACCGTTTTCCCCGTATTTGGGGGATCGTTTAACGGTTCTGTGGAGTGTGCTCCGCCGTCCAGACTTACATTATTCTTCGGCAAGGTAAGTGCCGTGTTTGTTCCGTGCATTTTGAAGTTCACTTAATTTCCACGTGCGTTTACCGTTTTCCCCGTATTTGGGGGATCGTTTAACGATTCTGTGGAGTGTGCTCCGCCGTCCAGACTTACATTATTCTTCGGCAAGGTAAGTGCCGTGTTTGTTCCGTGCATTTTGAAGTTCACTTGATTTCCACGTGCGTTTACCGTTTACGGTTGTTTTATTTCCACATTTTCTTCTTTATAATAAACGGTCACGGGCAGTTCGTGCCGGCCCGGTTTTTCGCCTTGCATAGCGCCGGACGCCGCTGTTTCTTACTGAGTGACACCGCCACGGACGTCGTGTGAGTGTCGTAGAGGCCGATTTTCGCTCTTCTGGGAGGAAGCGATTTTTGCGTATCCATCCCTTCTTTTTTTTTGGTATCGTTCTATATGACGTCACACTTTGGAGTGTACAGCAGAGCTTAAACGAAGTACGATTCCCCGGCAAGCGACCTGACGGTACGTCTAGTTTAAATAACGATCAGGTTCGTATGATTTTATTACTTTTCGTCGCATTTCTTTTAAGCACTGCTTAATTACATGCAGTTAGAAGACAAGATTGCTTTGTATTTCCTTCGACAACTGCGAATTCCGTGGGAGGGGACTTTTGCCTGTGATAATTTCTCAATTTCTGCCGTAATATTGTCTGGGGGTTTCATTTAATTATTCTTTTTGTTGTTAGAAGAGCCTATTTATACAGTTTACGTCTCTTATACCTATTTTTGCCATATTGATTGTTTGTACTTGTCAATTTAGTTCGATTTAAATTCAGAGTGCATAACCTTACAGTATCGGAGCTTTTCTTCCCTTCCCTTTTTTGCTTCTCGTAAATATTTGACTTGCGAACTTCATGCCATAGTTTTTTTTTTTGTATATGCTAAAAAATGTAAGCTGCGCGAGAGTACTCCCGCTGAACCGCCGCCCTACAAAATACAATATTTATGATGTACTTGTTACTGACAGCCCAATTGGTTGCTTCTTAACTGGGAACGCCCTGTTTGTAGTAAACAAACGTACCATTATTACTGAATTTTAATCGTACTATTATTACTGATTTTGAATATCTTTCATCTTACGATATTTACGCTTGTGGGTTCTGGTGTGTTGTGGCGTCATTCAAGGAGACACTCTCCCGAACGTGTTTACTCATGTGTTGCTTAATATCTGCTGTGTGGCGCCCTTAATTCTAACACATTTTGAATCCCCGACGCTCTCTCCACTGAGTGGGCACTTTTAAGCAACTTTCCAGCACATCGTAATCCCCGAGAGAATGACCGACCGACCGACCGACTTTGCTTCCAGGGGCACGGTAAGTTACGGTTGGCGCAGTCTCACAAACTGAGTGCGCAGCATTATACAGAGTGAACAATTGAAATTCAAAGCCAAAAATGTAATTTCTGTCAGAAGTTTTATAATTTTTTACAATCCAAGTTGCAAGAATTCTTAATATTGGTACAAATCGGTGTTTGGAAATATCTCACCGCCGATTATACAGAGTGAGCACTTGAAATTCAAAGCCAGTTGATCTGTCCGTATCTGCAATACAATGAGCTAAACCACCATTGCGTAAAAATTCAATTTATGCACTCAATTAAGGATATTTCTTGCATAGCAAATGCAACATCCGATATTCCCCACTTGCCTAACAATCGGGAAGGGAGAGAAGTGCTTAAATAGAGCGGGAGAGACAAGAAGCGGGGCTCTTCGAGTGAAACCTCGCGTCCTAACTTCGCGTTACGTTCTTCGTTGAAGTTTATTTTTTTTTTTTCATTTTAATTTTTTGTGATCAGTCAATTTCCTCAGTTTGTAAATAATTACGCAAATGAAGATACTACTCATTAGGCGCGGCCTAAAATTTATTTTTCATTTCTGGCAACACAGCGTATTTTTAATCGACATTTCATATTTACTTAAAAAAAATTATACCTTGTGATAAGAGTCGATTTCACGTGGCAAATTAAGTGAGTTTTAAGAAAATAAAGGGAACTTGGGTAAAGAACGATGGAGAACGAAAAACAAAAAGATACAAAACTAAACAAATTAATTAACTGTTCAAGGACAGCAGATATTAAAATTGATTAAAAACAAAAGAAATTGGTGAAAACCGAGAACTGAAACACGCATACAAGAAAAACAAAAACAAAAAGAAGATCGACGTTTTTAAAGGCGAAGGAAACAGAGGAAAAGTCGAATAAAACGCGACGAAATTCAAGAAAAATGAGAATTATTTGAAAATCAAAAATAATAAGAAAACAATTCGGCAAAAAGAAATAATTAATAGGAAGGAGGTCGCATTTTCGAATAATTCTCATTTTTCTTGAATTTCGTCGCAGAACACGGCGAGCAAAAACAAAAGAAAGCCGACGTTTCTACGTCAGAGCGTAAGAGAATCAAATCGCCAACAAGAAGACAAAATAAGAAATTGTATGTAGTGTTGATTGTGACGTGAAAAATTATTGCGACAAAGAAAAAAAGAAAAAAACAACAAACAACAAAGCTACACATTAAGAAACCTTACGATTTTTCGTTTGTTCTTGATTTCTTTCCTGCTGCCAAAAAAAAAGAAATAATAATAATAATAATAATAAAGTGTCTTTATTTTCTCTGACTGGCATCACAAAATAATTGACAAATTCAGTTATAAGAGAAAATTATAGGCGGAGTTCAGAAGGGTAATACATAGTATATCCATCTGCTCTTCCACTCAACCTACTATTGATTAGGAATAATTACGGTGCGGTAATGAGTACAAAAAATAAAAAATTAGGTTATTTGAGACAAAGAAATTACAATAATTAATAAACCAGAAATAAACAATTTGAATGAAATGTAAATTAGAAAAAAAAAAAATTATATGTCTACATATGTATATAAAATATATTTCCATCTGAACAACATTCTATATATAAGGGATAATGATGTATTTAAGTAATAAAAGTATTACGAGTATAACGCACTTAAAAGTGATCATTTGCATAGGGTTTTAAAAATTACTGAACGAAATCGTGCATCAGATAATTCTTTTACTTTCAGTGGAATGGAGTTGAAACATAAATGAAATGAAATGAAACATAATGAATGAAACACAAAATGAAATGAAACATAAAAAAAACAAATGAAAGCTTGATTTTATTTTCAAAAGCTTTGCGTCGGAAATAGTTTGTTCGTAATTCTCTCTTTGCCTACTGACAGTCCTTGATTTTCAGTCAGTGTTATTTATTTTAATTCTATTTTATTTTTTTATTATCCATTTATAGTATCAGTTTTTTTTTTAGAGAATTCTTTTTTTTTGTAAATAAATTTCTTCGATTTGGCACACGCAATCTGAATTTTTTAAATTAATTTCAGTTCAATTGTTTTTTTTTTTATATATATATATAACGTTGTTGTTTCATTGAAGTCAAGAACTTATTTTTCAAAGAACGTGTTCGTTTTTCTTTTACAGTGACAACAATTTGAAAGAACCGCCAACGCTTGCGCCTGCGCGTTACTTACAAATATAGCAAGTAAAAATTTTGTCTCGCCATCTAGCGAAAACTATCAAAAGGGAGCACAGGAAACTGTAATTCAGTTTCTTGAAATCAAAACGTTTTCGGGGATTTTCGTAAACGAAAACATTTAATTTGTTTTAATTCAAAACATATTAAAAATTGTGTTTTTGGAGGATATCGCATTCGTCTAAAAAAAAATGCCATAAAATACACAAGTCACTGACTGATTAATTTGTATTTTAAAAAGACCTTGTGTTGAGAGCAGAATATGCTTGGTTGGTGGCCTACCTACCAGGCTGTAATAATAAGAAAATACCTACTCATAACGAAAATTAATGAAATAGTTGACTTGTAATAAATATTTAATTTCATTTGATTAAAAATGAAGATTTTAGTTTCGAATTCTCTCAACGCCCCCCTTTTGTAAAGTATGACTGGATAATGGATATTGGTTTCCTATATTGCTTAATAAATCAACACGTAAAGTTTCTTCTTTCGCGGAGAGGCGAGCAATAAAATCGTACATCGGGGCGTTTTCGCCGAGAGGAGTTAAAATCCGACGTTCCTAATGATTTATTTCGAAAGAGGGGCGAAACGCGCGGGGGTGTGGGGGTGGCGGGAAGCGGCCAGAAGTTCGGCGTAAAAAAAGCCTTAATTGAAGCGAAAGAAACTTGCGACCAGCCAGGGGATGGCCGCCTGTTCGTCTTGCTTGATTAACGGCGAGTCGACGTCGCGATGTTAACAAGATCGTCAGCGCTAAATCCACCCCCTAACTCTCCGGCGAGCTTGACCTGCGGTAATTAGATTTAAAATTCCAGTTTTAATACTCCCGACATTGTGCCTAACAAAGTGTACAAATGCGGTAATGAGAGCACTTCATGCTAACGAAATTGTTACATAGCTTTAATGTTCTGCGACTTACTCGTTTCCAGTTTCAATGTTTTCCTGTTGCCCTAAATGCATTTCACTAGACGACTAAAAAAAAAAGGTAGCGTGATTTTCACATTACAAAAAAAAAAAAAAAAATTGGCGACCCTTCTACTGGTACTTTTTGGTCGTAGTGAAAGTAGGACTTCCTGTCTCTCAATTATTTCTACTAATTAACCATTATTAACTTATTACTGAATACTAAGAGGTTTCAGTGACGCAAGACACTGTTACATCCTAGTGGATAGGCCACCACCAATACAGGATGGTGCGTTGGGTGTTTTTATTTTTTACTTAAGGCCGCTTCCCTCCTCTAGTTACTCACTTTACAAAAAAATATTTCAAATGAAAGTTATTTCGCTCCATGCGGTGTATATTTTAAAATTAATTTTGTGTATACAGAGTGTTCCGTATGGTCTGGGCGTTACGTCACTTCGTTATTTTAAATGGAACACCCTGTATATTTTTACATTTTCGGATTCCGGAATGAATTCTAATGTGACTTTATGTACCATACATAGGGTCGAATCTAAACAGTTCGGGCGTTATTCAACTTTAAAAAAAAATATCACCGCTGCAGTACCTGAAACAAATGCAAATATCTTCCGAACAAATGACGCTAGAGACTTGCGGTTTCTTGCAGAAGTTTCATCTTGAAACGCTTTTTCAGTTATGCCGTCAAGAAAAATTCAAAGTCTCGTTACTCCCGCTGAACCGCCGCCCTACAAAATACAATATTTATGATGTACTTGTTACTGACAGCCCAATGGGTTGCTTCTTAACTGGGAACGCCCTGTTTGTAGTAAACAAACGTACCATTATTTCTGAATTTTAATCGTACTATTATTACAGATTTTGAATATCTTTCATCTTACGATATTTACGCTTGTGGGTTCTGGGCTGTTGTGGCGTCATTCAGGGAGACACTCTCCCGAACGTGTTTACTCATGTGTTGCTTAATATCTGCTGTGTGGCGCCCTTAATTCTAACACGTTTTGAATCCCCGACGCTCTCTCCACTGAGTGGGCACTTTTAAGCAACTTTCCAGCACATCGTAATCCCCGAGAGAACGACCGACCGACCGACCGACTTTGCTTCCAGAGGCACGGTAAGTTACGGTTGGCGCAGTCTCACAAACTGAGTGCGCAGCATTATACAGAGTCAACAATTGAAATTCAAAGCCAAAAATGTAATTTCTGTCAGAAGTTTTATAATTTTTTACAATCCAAGTTGCAAGAATTCTTAATATTGTTACAAATCGGGGTTTGGAAATATCTCACCGCCGATTATACAGAGTGAGCACTTGAAATTCAAAGCCAGTTGATCTGTCCGTATCTGCAATACAACGAGCTAAACCACCATTGCGTAAAAATTCAATTTATGCACTCAATTAAGGATATTTCTTGCAGAGCAAATGCAACATCCGATATTCCCCACTTGCCTAACAATCGGGAAGGGAGAGAAGTGCTTAAATAGAGCGGGAGAGATAAGAAGCGGGGCTCTTCGAGTGAAACCTCGCGTGCTAACTCCGCGTTACGTTCTTCGTTGAAGTTTATTTTTTTTTTCATTTTATTTTTTTTGTGATCAGTCAGTTTCCTCAGTTTGTAAATAATTACGCAAATGAAGATACTACTCATTAGGCGCGGCCTAGTGAAAGTAGGACTTCCTGTCTCTCAATTATATCTACTAATTAACCATTATTAACTTATTACTGAATACTAAGAGGTTTCAGTGACGCAAGACACTGTTACATCCTAGTGGATAGGCCACCACCAATACAGGAGGGTGCGTTGGGTGTTTTTTTTTTTTAATTAAGGCCGCTTCCCTCCTCTAGTTACTCATTTTACAAAAAAATATTTCAAATGAAAGTTACTTCGTTCCATGCGGTGTATATTTTAAAATTAATTTTGTGTATACAGAGTGTTCCGTATGGTCTGGGCGTTACGTCACTACGTTATTTTAAATGGAACACCCTGTATATTTTTACATTTTCGGATTCCGGAATGAATTCTAATGTGACTTTATGTACCATACATAGGGTCGAATCTAAACAGTTCTCGCGTTATTCAACTTAAAAAAAATATATATTTCACCGCTGCAGTACCTGAAACAAATGCAAATATCTTCCGAACAAATGACGCTAGAGACTTGCGGTTTCTTGCAGAAGTTTCATCTTGAAACGCTTTTTCAGTTATGCCGTCAAGAAAAATTCAAAGTCTCGTAAGTTTATTAATTTTTTTTTTCAGGAATTTTTCTTGACTGCGTTGCTGAGCAGAAAATTTCTAAGGAAACGCATTTTTTGCCATAGCTTAAACCACCCTGCGAACAAAAAGATCGTGATTCAGAGGCAACTCGATTTTGTTAAAGAAAAAAAACAAGTTTTTCATTGGCTTTCTTTGTTTAGGGGAATTTAATGATACCATTGTCGCCGTTGAACGATATTGTTACGAGCTATGGAGTAAGACAGATTTTTATACATTTATGTCAAAGAACTGCCAAACACAAAGGTGGACGAAGGTTGAAATGCAACAGGATGAAATAAACTAGTGAAAAAATAAAATAAGGAATACAATACACAATCAAATCAAATTTTCATTTTCAAAAACAGTCTCTTCTTCCTCTCTTTGTCCTTTCGCTTTTCTGCTTCGTTGTATTTGGGATTCCGCGTCTTCTCCGACCTTGAACTAATGTTTGCATTCATTTTTTTCTCTCTTTCTTCTTCACTTCCTTGTAAGGTCTATTTTGGTCCAACCTCTGCTGTTTATTATAAGTTCGTTCCCTCTTTACTATATTTCTTCCCAACAAGTTCTTTATTGTTTAGTACTTCATGCCACTTAATCTTATTTCACTATTTTATATTCTTCATAATCGAAGCTTGAGTTATTGTAGTATACATTTTGCCTAATATCGAATTCCTCACTCCATTTAGTTGTTTCCACCGCCCATTTCCTTTCACTTCTTCTTAAGTTTAACTGCCTTGCATCGAATTCCATTTGGTTTTATCGTTGTTCTTCCTGTTTATTTCAGTTTTCATCTTTTTCTTTCTTCTGTTGCTCTCATCTCATCTATTAGTCTCTGCGTACGTCAAAATAATTGAACGATGTTCAAACTCTCCTTAATGTGCTTGAGTAGTCTGTTGCACACATAGTATTCTTAGACCTAAGTCATTTTTACTTCTTTCTTTGAGGGTCAATGTATTAAAGGGGTTAAGAAAACTGAAACTAGGACACGCACTGTCCACAGTAACAATGCAAGGAGCTATTCAAACCGAAAATAAGTCGATATTGATCAATGTCAAAGGCAAATTTTGTGCGAGCCACAAGTAACGTAAAGTACGAATAGAGGAGGGCCCCAGAACGAACCTTGCGGAACTCCTATTCTAAAATTTAAAACGCTTTGTGAGTTTTACATTACCGAATTTGACTGATTTAGCTGAACTAAAAGGAAATAATTAATAATATCGTATTATCCCACTGTGCTGCTGTTCTTTAATTTATTGTAAGATATTATGGAGTCCAAAGAGCCCCTTTGATTTCTTTCTTGCGTCGTATATGAGATAAACGTCACAGAATCGGCGTTTCCGAAGCGTGAGACGGTTGCTAAGCGCAAGGTCCCCCAGGGCTCACATTTCGGCCCACTACTTTTTATAATTTTTCTAAAGAGTTTACCGCCGTGTTTGATACGAGCTGCTACTGTCTTTATGCGAACGACATCATTAAATTGCGGTCTGGTGGTGTCATCCATCACAGAAGAAAAATCACGAGTCAATTCATTATTCAGAATAAGATGAAATATTTACAAAAAAAACCTCTAACGTCATCTGTTTGAAGCACTGCAACAAAGATGGATTTCTTTAAAAAAAAGTTAAATAACACGAAAACGGTTTAGATTAGATGTAAGTTACATTAAAATTCAGTCCGGAATTCGAAAATGCAAAAATATATGTAGGGTGATCCTTTTTAAATAACGAAGTGATATAACGCCCAGACCAAACGGAACACTCTGTATATCCCAAACTCGTTTGGTGTTTGTAAGCAATTATTTTAACTTGACTGACAGTAATTATTTTTTGAATTCGAAAAGAAACTGGTGGTGGATTTTTCATAAAGCAAACGCTGAAAATTAACCGTCTCCCAGTTCATTAATCTAACTTAATGAACTCACCTAAATCGCTTAAGCCGTTATTGGCGAAGTTCATCTTCGAAGTGACACTTGTTTAAAGTCGGGCAGGCAGAACATCGATTAATCTCGACTCGTTTTATTAGCTACGCGATTACGATAGCTTATAAGCCGCCCGTTGGTGATCCCTTCGAAATTAGAAAGAAAAAGCGGCGGCCCTACGAACGTAAAATGTTTTGCGCACTTAATGATGCAGTGGCGGCGCCCTTTATTATTATTATTATTATTATTATTATCATCGCGTCGATCGTTAATCGACTCTACGTGGGGCGACTTATAAAATATTTTTGCTTTTACGGCGCCGTAAAATGTTTACTGCTTGTGCTGCTGTATTGAAATGTCCGCAAATTTTACAGCGATTTCCCCGGGAAACTGCCGACGAAATTTTATTACTTGTGAAGGTAAATTATGGACGTATGCTTTTAAATGGAGCAGCGACGTTTCGGACAGGAACATTTAGAACATTTCAAGTGCACAGGGTTGGATTTTATACAGTGGGCACTTAATCAATTTCAAACATCCAAATTACTTCCGTAACTATTCGAGAATCCTCAGAAAAAGAAAAAGTGCATTTTTTTGTAAAGATAGGGAAGAAGAGTCGTTGGAGAACAAAGCGAAGTTGACGCGTTGTTTCAATGAAGCAGATTCAGAGACAGAAAAAGAGGATAATCCAGTTTCAGTTAATGAAGAAATGTCTCACCAGGAATTAGAAGACGTTCCGGTCCAAACGAAATTACAATCAAATCCATTGAATACAGAAGCAAGCAATGGTGGACCATCATAAAGAAAATTTGAATGAAAGAGCAAATGCTTAAGCAGTGGAAATAGGAGACGAAATCCTATCAAAATAAATGTTAGAGGGATTTTTGAACGGAGCAGAACACAAGGTCACCAAAAAGATATTTATGTTGAGGAGAAACAAATTACGTGCATCTGTCCTGAAGATTAAGAAGATGTCCTCCTACTCTCCTATAACCCACGTGTGATATCATAAATCGGCGGGAGGGGGAGGAGAACAGACCTCAAGATACCAAGAAAATATAATAATTGATTGTACGGACGGAACAACGAAATATAAGTGGATGAATATTAATACATGAAATCCTCCTCTTCCCCCACCAAAAAAAAATTCCAAGTAATAGTGACATAAATAGAAGTGAAACCCCCATTACGAAACGCCAGCAAGAAGACGAAATAAATGAAGAAGTGGCATTAGACTAACTGACGAAGCAGTGAAGGAAGTACTGAACCGTTCGATAAAATCAAAAAAGAGAACACCGAGCAATCGAAGATCTTCAAGAAAAAGAAAACTAAAAGATAAATATAAAGCCTGTACCAAAAGACTAAGATCTTCGGAAGAGCAAGACAGAGGTCAGAACCATTAGAAGCAAAGCAGGGTTGTATTTTAGGTCCGTTACTGTTTACACTGGCGGTTGATGAAATGACGAAAAAGAAGGAGAAATCTTGTGACGTAGGGTCAAAAAGTAAGAAATAAGAACATTTGGAAGTTCTGCAGTATTCAACTACTTTAACAAGAAAGAAAAAAAAAACACATGGATTTAAGACAATAATAATAGTTGCAAACCGAGTAGCAACAAGTGCAAGAAAAGAAAAAAAATAAATCGGTTTTTGAGAAGCCAAGAAGGCATAAAAATAAATAAAATTACGTATGTGACAGACAGGCAGTGGCGGCTCATCGGGGTGGGCAAGGTGGCCAAGGTGGGCAGTGCCCACCCCGTCCTACTGAAGTTGCCTGTTCCGGTTCCTCAAACCCCGAAAAACAAATTTATTTGAAAAATGCACCCACTTTCCCTCTCGCAGTTGTTTTCGATTCGTCAATTGTTTTTTGATGAAAGGCGTTGGAAAGACGAGAAAAAGCCCTGTAGATCCCCCACTTAAAGTTAAGTAAAAAAGAACGCGTTCGTCGATTGTCTTTTAGTAAACAGCATTGGAAAGCTGAGAAGAAGTTCTGTGAATCCCATACTTAAATTTAATGCAAAAATTACAAGCGTGAGCGCGAGGAGAGGGAGAGACGTTCAGTTAATTGAGCAAATAAAAAACGCTCG
Organism: Prosopocoilus inquinatus; assembly: GCA_036172665.1. Classification (NCBI taxonomy): domain Eukaryota; kingdom Metazoa; phylum Arthropoda; class Insecta; order Coleoptera; family Lucanidae; genus Prosopocoilus; species Prosopocoilus inquinatus. Next base: position 4,311,950 of record CM069871.1, on the reverse strand, counting down.
CTTTAGAATTTTGATTGTAGCTCAAGAACGCGTTCGTCGATTGTTTTTTGGTAGCGCCGTTTACCAAAGAAGAGCCGTTGGAGAACAAAGCGAAGTTGATGCGTTGTTTTAATGAAACAGATTCAGAGACAGAAAAAGAGGATAATCCAGTTTCAGTTAATGAAGAAATGTCTCACCAGGAATTAGAAGACGTTCCGGTCCAAACGAAATTACAATCAAATCCATTAAATATAGAAGCAAGCAATGGTGGACCATCATAAAGAAAATTTGAATGAAAGAGCAAATGCTTAAGCAGTGGAAATAGGAGACGAAATCCTATCAAAATAAATGTTAGAGGGATTTTTGAACGGAGCAGAACACAAGGTCACCAAAAAGATATTTATGTCGAGGAGAGACCAATTACGTGCATCTGTCGTGAAGATTAAGAAGATTTCCTCCTACTCTCCTATAACCTACGTGTGATATCTAAATCGGGGGGAGGGGGAGGAGAACAGACCTCAAGATACCAAGAAAATATAATAATTGACTGTACGGACGGAACAACGAAATATAAGTGGATGGACATCAATACATGAAATCCTCCCCTTCCCCCACAAAAAAAAAAAAAAATTCCAAGTAATAGTGACATAAATAGAAGTGAAACCCCCATTACGAAACGTCAGCAAGCAAGAAGACGAAACAAATGAAGAAGTGGCATTAGACTAACTGACGAAGCAGTGAAGGAAGTACTGAACCGTTCGATAAAATCAAAAAAGAGAACACCGAGCAATCGAAGATCTTCAAGAAAAAAAAAACTAAAAGATAAATATGAAGCCTGTACCATAAGACAAAGATCTTCGGAAGAGCAAGGCAGAGGTCAGAACCATTAGAAGCAACGCAGGGTTGTATTTTATGTCCGTTACTGTTTACACTGGCGGTTGATGAAATTACAAAAAAGAAGGAGAAACCTTGTGACGTAGGGTCAAAAAGTAAGAAAGAAGAACATTTGGAGGTTCTGGACTATTCAACTACTTTAACAAGAAAGAGGAAAACCACATGGATTTAAGACAATAATAATAGTTGCAAACCGAGTAGCAACAAGTGCAAGAAAAGAAGAAAAATAAATCGATTTTTGAGAAGTCAAGAACGCACAAAAATAAATAAAATTACGAATGTGACACGCAGGCAGTGGCGGCTCGTCGGGGTGGACAAGGTGGGCAGTGCCCACCCCGTCCTACTGAAGTTGCCTGTTCCGGTTCCTCGAACCCCGAAAAACAAATTTATTTGAAAAATGCGCCCACTTTTCCTCTCGCAGTTGTTGTCGATTCGTCAATTGTTTTTTGAGGAAAGGCGTTGGAAAGACGAGAAAAAGCCCTGCAGATCTCCCACTTAAAGTTAAGTAAAAAATTACAAGCGCGATCGCGAGGGGAGGGAGAGACGTTTAGTTAATTGACAAAATAAAAAAAAACGCGTCGCTTTTGAATTTTGATTGTATCTCAAGAACGCGTTCGTCGATTGTCTTTTAGTAAACAGCGTTGGAAAGATGAGAAAAAGCCTTGTAGATCCCCCACTTAAAGTTAAGTAAAAAATTACAAGCGCGATAGCGAGGGGAGGGAGAGACGTTTAGTTAATTGACAAAATAAAAAAAAAACGCGTCGCTTTTGAATTTTGATTTTATCTCAAGAACGCGTTCGTCGATTGTCTTTTAGTAAACAGCGTTGGAAAGATGAGAAAAAGCCTTGTAGATCCCCCACTTAAAGTTAAGTAAAAAATTACAAGCGCGATCGCGAGGGGAGGGAGAGACGTTTAGTTAATTGACAAAATAAAAAAAAACGCGTCGCTTTTGAATTTTGATTTTATCTCAAGAACGCGTTCGTCGATTGTTTTTTGGTAAACGGCGCGTTGGAAAGCTGAGAGAAAGCTCAGTAAACCTCATGCTTAAATATAGTTAAAAAATTACAAGCCCCGAAAATCAAATTTGTTTGGAAAATGCAACCAATTTCACTTTTGCAGTTGTAAATCATCACGAGCCGCCACTGCGTACAGGCTTGATTTACGTAATGTACGTAAGAAGAAAAACGAGGGGATGGGACGATTCGCCGTCACCGACTCGCCGTCGTCGATTAACCGCGGCCAATTCGCCGTCGACGATTCACCGTCGCCAATTCGTCGTAAGACCAATTCGTCGTTGACCCAATTTACCGTCCGCCGAATTCGCCGTCGCAATATTACTGCTTAGCTTAGCTTGATGAGCTTTAAAGCACTTTCTGACTATTTTAGATAGATATCCAAGTTATATCTACCAATTGAATGACTATAATTTCAGTACGTTTCAAGTAAATTAAAATGGGCCGTACTATTATCTTTCTATTTCAAACCAAAATAAATTCTTAATTACATTACGACCATCGCATCGAAAGACACAAAATAACGAACACATTGGCACTGTTAGCATACAATCATAATTATGTATTATTTTTAATACAATTCCCAATTTTTTTTTTATAATAATTTTAAATGACGATCAACATCTCGAAAACAGTCGAGTTTTGATGTGCAGTGATTTTGATTTATTTAAAAATGAATATAGTTTTGAGCAAAATCTGAAAACACCCTGCAGAATAAGAAATACTTCCTGGAAGAGCAAAAAATTGTGTCTGTTTCTTTTTATCTATGGATCATATTTAATTAAAGACAGATTATTTTATTTCCCATTAAATATGTTGGCTTTTTTATTTGATTTAGCTATAATTATCCTGTATTATTATTTGGATATGTACTTGCAACTTAAAAATGTAACTGCAGACGCTGAATTTACCAAAGGCGAGTTTGCCGACGGCGAATTGTACCTACGGCGAATCGGCAATGGTGAATTGGCGATGGCAAATCGACGACGGCGAATTGTCCTAGACCCGAAAAACGACGTGTATTGAAAGAGCATTCTATAAAAGTGTTATTTGATAAACAAGTGTTGCAGTTCATTGCTTTTTTTGTGTTTTTAATTGTGTAAAGCGACAGTTTGTAATTTAAAGTGTTCTAGAATTCAATGACTATAATTTGTGAACCGTGAACTCCCAAATTCTTAACAATACTATAAGTAAATCAGGTTATCCGTAATTAGAGGTTTTAAATTACCACAAGTTTCTGCATCTTGTTATTTTTAAAGTTAATTAGATTGTTAAGCTAAGCGAAACTTATCTGCGATGAACCGGATCAATAAAGCGATCGCATTTAAAGAGATTACGTTGAAAGTTTAATATCGAAGCAAGGAACGATTTTAAGTGGAGGAAAGAGCCACACAGGCAGGCAGGGATGTAATTAATTATAAATGTAGTATTAATTACATTTCCTACTGAACGATTAAAGGAAAACCGCTCGAAATCTAAGGATTTTAATTAAGTCCTGCGAGCCCCCGGCCTTTGTTCCTTGTCCTTACTATAAACTTATATATTTCTGATGGGGTTCATTAAGTTAGCATTATCGTGTCTCTTTGTGCTCGACTCGTTTAAGTCTTTTACGTTATCATTTCCCTCGACCATTATTGACGTTCTCGTTTGGTACTTTTTCCTAAAACGCTCTTTTATGAGGTCTTATTTCATCGGTTTGTGATTATCAGCTCGGAAAATTACTTTTTCGACGTTAAAATAAGACGACTCCTGGTGCTCCCTTTTCTTTCTTTCTTTCTCTTTGTGTATATTGCTTTTCTGTTTCTTGTAATCGAAGTCTTCGTTTCGCATTGTTTGTTCATTTCGTTCGGGACACACGCGAGATTAAATTACACAGCTCATAATAACATGTTTTAAAAGGTCAAAAAGCGGTCGTAAGATGTCGCTATTTTATCTGTTTATCACTCTTACATCGCATTTGCGAATAAATTGGACAAGTCGTTTTTGTTTGCAGTGGGAATGTCGAGCTACGTCTCTGCTGAAGAAGCCCCAAGCAGGGCTGAAACAGCTGTACAGAGGCTGCTGGAGCTTTTCACTGCAATCAAAAATGATTGGCACAAAATTTTTCTGAAAACACCTTTATTCATGCAAGATTTTCTCGTTGAACGGACGCATACGAATACAAAGAGGAACGAATTATTTAGAATCTTTCCGTTTAAATTTAAGATGAGCTGAAACGAAAACTAAATAATCCCCAAGGACGTTTAAACAATTACAAAATTCTGCATGTAGTTATAGATATTTGCAGTTCACAGTTTTTTTTTATTCCTTGTAATAATTCGCCCACATTCGCTCTTCAACGAAACAAAAAAACTCGCTACATTTCCGTTCGCCTAAAACTGAAGTAGCGGCAACTGACGGTCTAACGACGCGCCAACGTCAACGCGACTTAGATTGGAGGGAGCTGTAGCAGAATTTTCACCACCTGGGTAGAAACTATTCTGTACAAACTGATATCTTCATGTAAAAAAGAAGAAAAGAAGACTGAAGGGAAGATCAGTTAGAAAAAATTGGAATTTGGGGGACTTTCTCGGTGACGTTGACGTTGACGTAACGGTGTTTTTTTTTAACTGTAGCCAGAGGGCTTTTTTATACTTAAAATAAAAAAATAAAAGCGAGGACCCTGTTCAGGGCATTTGGAGGCGGAGTTGTCTTCGGAAGATCTGTTACTCATCTCTTTCCGTCTTGCTTTTTGTTTTGACCACAATCATCGCGTCTCCCTCTTCCCTGGTTTTCGAATTTTGAGCTCCTACTATTCGAGGTATGAAAACTTCGCTTGCTAACTTAGAACTACACAACTGGCGGGCCCTTACGGGCTTCAATAATGGATCCCTGTATTCTGGAAGTTACTAGAATCATAGTGAACCAATGAGAAATTGCGAAACCATTCTGCGACGTAAGATGGGGTGACTCGTACTATTTGCGCGTCACTGCTGTAACAGTATTTTATAAGAATATAAAAGAGTACGTCAGGTAACTCTAATGTACTTCAGTAATCTATGTCTTATAAATAATATTTAGAATCTGAAATGTTTTTTTTCTTTCATTTGTGCATACATAAATAGATACATTCATAAATAGACAGTAGTAGATAATAGATTGTAGATAGTTGACAAAATGAATTATTTACAATTACAGTAACGTTAAACATAAGAAAATTAAACTTTACAAAATACAATGATAAAAGGGAGAAAGAGACAAGGATTTTTAATCTAGTGTCTGTTGTGTTTTCATCTAGTATCTAGTGATCTATTTTCAAGCGTTACTGATTCGATTTACTTTTCTCGAAATCCGTGATTTATAGCTCACATTGATTTTATTTAAAAAAAAAAAAACAAATTATAAGAGACTATTTATTGTTCGGAATGGTTTAAACACGTAAGACACTTCGCGGGAAAGCGTTTGCTTTCCATTTCCGAGGATCAAACTTGGCGAAAATTACTGAATTTAAATAAAAGAAGATTGAATTTCGAGTTAAGTTTGCTGTTAATTGTTTTTATTAACCACCGTGTTACATCACCCCGCCTTTCTCCTTGATACTTTTACCACTCGGACCTCTGACCGCTAGTTGGGCAGTGGTTTCGCTTGGGGTTGTTTTCTCAAAGCTTCACAAGGGCGTCCGGTACATTTTCACGTGAGAATCGCATCGTCAGTTTTCCTTTGCTCGAGAGAAAATATTAATTTAAGAGAAAATGAAATATAAAGACTCGACTTAACGTCGTAGTTCATCCAATGCGTGAAACTAAAGAAAAACATATAAAACTTACATCGTGGAAAGAAACTGTCGTTGCAATTCTCGCCCAGTAGCTTATCGTCATCAGAGATAAAATGAAATTGAATACCTTTTCTTTGTGTCTATTGGAATTTTGAATTTTTTTACATCATGCAAGCGCGAACTGCAGGCCCGTTGTTCGTAACGTAACATAACGTAACGTAACGATCAAGTCAGAATCGCCATAAACGAGATAATTCGCGTGCTTGAAACTACTGGAGTTCACGTAACAACTAACTGCTAATTCAACTGTTAATTGTTTTTATTAACCACAGTGCAACATCGCCCCGCCTTTCTCCGAGACACTTTTACCACTCGAACCTCTGACCGCTAGTTGGGCAATGGTTTCGCTTGGGGTTGTTTTCTCAAAGCTTCACAAGGGCGTCCGATACATTTTCACGTGAGAATCGCATCGTCAGTTTTCCTTTGCCCGAGAGAAAATATTAATTTAAGAGAAAGTGAAACATAAAGACTCGACTTAACGTCGTTGTTCATCCAATGCGTGAAACTAAAGAAAAACATATAAAACTTACATCGTGGAAAGAAACTGTCGTTGCAATTCTCGCCCAGTAGCTTATCGTCATCAGAGATAAAATGAAATTGAATACCTTTTCTTTGTATCTATTAGAATTTTGAATTTTTACATCATGCAAGCGCGAACTGCAGGCCCTGTTGTTTGTAACGTAATGTAACGTTCAAGTTAGAATCGCCCAAAATGAGATAATTCGAATGCTTGAAACTACTGGAGTTCACGTAACAACTAACTGCTAATTCAACTGTTAATTTGTTTTTATTAACCACCGTGCAACATCACCCCGACTTTCTCCGAGACACTTTTACCACTCGAACCTCTGACCGCTAGTTGGGCAGTGGTTTCGCTTGGGGTTTTTTTCTCAAAGCTTCACAAGGGCGTCCGATACATTTTCACGTGAGAATCGCATCGTCAGTTTTCCTTTGCTCGAGAGAAAATATTAATTTAAGAGAAAATTAAATATAAAGACTCGACTTAACGTCGTAGTTCATCCAATGCGTGAAACTAAAGAAAAACATATAAAACTTACATCGTGGAAAGAAACTGTCGTTGCAATTCTCGCCCAGTAGCTTATCGTCATCAGAGATAAAATGAAATTGAATACCTTTTCTTTGTATCTATTGGAATTTTGAATTTTTACATCATGCAAGCGCGAACTGCAGGCCCTGTTGTTTGTAACGTAATGTAACGTTCAAGTTAGAATCGCCCAAAATGAGATAATTCGAATGCTTGAAACTACTGGAGTTCACGTAACAACTAACTGCTAATTCAACTGTTAATTTGTTTTTATTAACCACCGTGCAACATCACCCAGATTTTCTCCGAGACACTTTTACCACTCGAACCTCTGACCGCTAGTTGGGCAGTGGTTTCGCTTGGGGTTTTTTTCTCAAAGCTTCACAAGGGCGTCCGATACATTTTCACGTGAGAATCGCATCGTCAGTTTTCCTTTGCTCGAGAGAAAATATTCATTTAAGAGAAAATGAAATATAAAGACTCGACTTAACGTCGTAGTTCATCCAATGCGTGAAACTAAAGAAAAACATATAAAACTTACATCGTGGAAAGAAACTGTCGTTGCAATTCTCGCCCAGTAGCTTATCGTCATCAGAGATAAAATGAAATTGAATACCTTTTCTTTGTATCTATTGGAATTTTGAATTTTTTTACATCATGCAAGCGCGAACTGCAGGCCCGTTGTTCGTAACGTAACATAACGTAACGTAACGATCAAGTCAGAATCGCCATAAACGAGATAATTCGCGTGCTTGAAACTACTGGAGTTCACGTAACAACTAACTGCTAATTCAACTGTTAATTGTTTTTATTAACCACAGTGCAACATCGCCCCGCCTTTCTCCGAGACACTTTTACCACTCGAACCTCTGACCGCTAGTTGGGCAATGGTTTCGCTTGGGGTTGTTGTCTCAAAGCTTCACAAGGGCGTTCGATACATTTTCACGTGAGAATCGCATCGTCAGTTTTCCTTTGCTCGAGAGAAAATATTCATTTAAGAGAAAATGAAATATAAAGACTCGACTTAACGTCGTAGTTCATCCAGTGCGTGAAACTAAAGAAAAACATATAAAACTTACATCGTGGAAAGAAACTGTCGTTGCAATTCTCGCCCAGTAGCTTATCGTCATCAGAGATAAAATGAAATTGAATACCTTTTCTTTGTATCTATTGGAATTTTGAATTTTTTTACATCATGCAAGCGCGAACTGCAGGCCCGTTGTTCGTAACGTAACATAACGTAACGTAACGATCAAGTCAGAATCGCCATAAACGAGATAATTCGCGTGCTTGAAACTACTGGAGTTCACGTAACAACTAACTGCTAATTCAACTGTTAATTGTTTTTATTAACCACAGTGCAACATCACCCCGCCTTTCTCCGAGACACTTTTACCACTCGAGACTCTGACCGCTAGTTGGGCAATGGTTTCGCTTGGGGTTGTTGTCTCAAAGCTTCTCAAGGGCATCCGATACATTTTCACGTGGGAATCGCATCGTCAGTTTTCCTTTGCTCGAGACAAAATATTCATTTAAGAGAAAATGAAACATAAAGACTCGACTTAACGTCGTAGTTCATCCAGTGCGTGAAACTAAAGAAAAACATATAAAACTTACATCATGGAAAGAAACTGTCGTTGCAATTCTCGCCCAGTAGCTTATCGTCATCAGAGATAAAATGAAATTGAATACCTTTTCTTTGTGTCTATTGGAATTTTGAATTTTTTTACATCATGCAAGCGCGAACTGCAGGCCCGTTGTTCGTAACGTAACATAACGTAACGTAACGGTCAAGTCAGAATCGCCATAAACGAGATAATTCGCGTGCTTGAAACTACTGGAGTTCACGTAACAACTAACTGCTAATTCAACTGTTAATTTGTTTTTATTAACCACCGTGCAACATCACCCCGCCTTTCTCCGAGACACTTTTACCACTCGGACCTCTGACCGCTAGTTGGGCAATGGTTTCGCTTGGGGTTGTTTTCTCAAAGCTTCACAAGGGCGTCCGATACATTTTCACGTGAGAATCGCATCGTCAGTTTTCCTTTGCTCGAGAGAAAATATTAATTTAAGAGAAAGTGAAACATAAAGACTCGACTTAACGTCGTTGTTCATCCAATGCGTGAAACTAAAGAAAAACATATAAAACTTACATCGTGGAAAGAAACTGTCGTTGCAGTTCTCGCCCAGTAGCTTATCATCATCAGAGATAAAATGAAATTGAATACCTTTTCTTTGTGTCTATTGGAATTTTGAATTTTTTTACATCATGCAACGTAACATAACGTAACGTAACGGTCAAGTTAGAATCGCCATAAACGAGATAATTCGCGTGCTTGAAACTACTGGAGCTCACGTAACAACTAACTGCTAATTCAACTGTTAATTTGTTTTTATTAACCACCGTGCTACATCACCCCGACTTTCTCCGAGACACTTTGACCACTCGAACCTCTGACCGCTAGTTGGGCAATGGTTTCGCTTGGGGTTGTTTTCTCAAAGCTTCACAAGGGCGTCCGATACATTTTCACGTGAGAATCGCATCGTCAGTTTTCCTTTGCCCGAGAGAAAATATTAATTTAAGAGAAAGTGAAACATAAAGACTCGACTTAACGTCGTTGTTCATCCAATGCGTTAAACTAAAGAAAAACATATAAAACTTACATCGTGGAAAGAAAGTGTCGTTGCAATTCTCGCCCAGTAGCTTATCATCATCAGAGATAAATTGAAATTGAATACCTTTTCTTTGTATCTATTAGAATTTTAAATTTTTACATCATGCAAGCGCGAACTGCAGGCCCTGTTGTTTGTAACGTAATGTAACGTTCAAGTTAGAATCGCCCAAAATGAGATAATTCGAATGCTTGAAACTACTGGAGTTCACGTAACAACTAACTGCTAATTCAACTGTTAATTTGTTTTTATTAACCACCGTGCAACATCACCCCGACTTTCTCCGAGACACTTTGACCACTCGAACCTCTGACCGCTAGTTGGGCAATGGTTTCGCTTGGGGTTGTTTTCTCAAAGCTTCACAAGGGCGTCCGATACATTTTCACGTGAGAATCGCATCGTCAGTTTTCCTTTGCCCGAGAGAAAATATTAATTTAAGAGAAAGTGAAACATAAAGACTCGACTTAACGTCGTTGTTCATCCAATGCGTGAAACTAAAGAAAAACATATAAAACTTACATCGTGGAAAGAAAGTGTCGTTGCAATTCTCGCCCAGTAGCTTATCATCATCAGAGATAAAATGAAATTGAATACCTTTTCTTTGTATCTATTAGAATTTTGAATTTTTACATCATGCAAGCGCGAACTGCAGGCCCTGTTGTTTGTAACGTAATGTAACGTTCAAGTTAGAATCGCCCAAAATGAGATAATTCGAATGCTTGAAACTACTGGAGTTCACGTAACAACTAACTGCTAATTCAACTGTTAATTTGTTTTTATTAACCACCGTGCAACATCACCCCGACTTTCTCCGAGACACTTTTACCACTCGAACCTCTGACCGCTAGTTGGGCAGTGGTTTCGCTTGGGGTTTTTTTCTCAAAGCTTCACAAGGGCGTCCGATACATTTTCACGTGAGAATCGCATCGTCAGTTTTCCTTTGCCCGAGAGAAAATATTAATTTAAGAGAAAGTGAAACATAAAGACTCGACTTAACGTCGTTGTTCATCCAATGCGTGAAACTTAAGAAAAACATATAAAACTTACATCGTGGAAAGAAACTGTCGTTGCAATTCCCGCCCAGTAGCTTATCGTCATCAGAGATAAAATGAAATTGAATACCTTTTCTTTGTGTCTATTGGAATTTTGAATTTTTTTACATCATGCAAGCGCGAACTGCAGGCCCGTTGTTCGTAACGTAACATAACGTAACGTAACGGTCAAGTTAGAATCGCCATAAACGAGATAATTCGCGTGCTTGAAACTACTGGAGTTCACGTAACAACTAACTGCTAATTTTCAACTGTTAATTTGTTTTTATTAACCACCGTGCAACATCACCCCGACTTTCTCCGAGACACTTTGACCACTCGAACCTCTGACCGCTAGTTGGGCAATGGTTTCGCTTGGGGTTGTTTTCTCAAAGCTTCACAAGGGCGTCCGATACATTTTCACGTGAGAATCGCATCGTCAGTTTTCCTTTGCCCGAGAGAAAATATTAATTTAAGAGAAAGTGAAACATAAAGACTCGACTTAACGTCGTTGTTCATCCAATGCGTGAAACTAAAGAAAAACATATAAAACTTACATCGTGGAAAGAAACTGTCGTTGCAGTTCTCGCCCAGTAGCTTATCATCATCAGAGATAAAATGAAATTGAATACCTTTTCTTTGTGTCTATTGGAATTTTGAATTTTTTTACATCATGCAAGCGCGAACTGCAGGCCCGTTGTTCGTAACGTAACATAACGTAACGTAACGGTCAAGTTAGAATCGCCATAAACGAGATAATTCGCGTGCTTGAAACTACTGGAGCTCACGTAACAACTAACTGCTAATTCAACTGTTAATTTGTTTTTATTAACCACCGTGCTACATCACCCCGACTTTCTCCGAGACACTTTTGCCACTCGGACCCCTGACCGCTAGTTGGGCGGTGGTGTCGCTTGGGGTTGTTTTCTCAAAGCTTCACAAGGGCGTCCGATACATTTTCACGTGAGAATCGCATCGTCAGTTTTCCTTTGCTCGAGAGAAAATATTAATTTAAGAGAAAATGAAATATAAAGACTCGACTTAACGTCGTAGTTCATCCAATGCGTGAAACTTAAGAAAAACATATAAAACTTACATCGTGGAAAGAAACTGTCATTGCAATTCTCGCCCAGTAGCTTATCGTCATCAGAGATAAAATGAAATTGAATACCTTTTCTTTGTGTCTATTGGAATTTTGAATTTTTTTACAACATGCAAGCGCGAACTGCAGGCCCGTTGTTCGTAACGTAACATAACGTAACGTAACGGTCAAGTCAGAATCGCCATAAACGAGATAATTCGCGTGCTTGAAACTACTGGAGTTCACGTAACAACTAACTGCTAATTCAACTGTTAATTTGTTTTTATTAACCACCGTGCAACATCACCCCGCCTTTCTTCGAGACACTTTTACTTCTCGGACCTCTGACTGCTAGTTGGGCGGTGGTGTCGCTTGGGGTTGTTTTCTCAAAGCTTGCCACGTGCGTCCGGTACATTTTCACGTGAGAAACTCATCGTCAGCTTTCCTTTGCTCAAGAGAAAAATGAAACATAAAGGCTTGACTTAATATAGTATTTCATCCAATGCGCGAAAGTGCAGGCAGAGAAGCATATTACTTTCCTTGTGGAAAGAAACCGTCGTTGCAATTCTCACCCTGTAGTTTATCATATGGAGATAACAGGAAATTAAATACTTTTCCTTTGTACCTGTTGAAATTTTGAATTCTTACGTTATGTAAGCGAACTACAGGCCCCGTTATTCGTAATGCAACGCTGCTTAAGCAGTGTTTTTTTTTTTGTTTAAGTTTGAACTTACCAATAACGATAACGTAACGTAAACATACTTGAATGAATAAAGACTTTGACGACACTTGTCCTGCAGAAACTGATGTTCCTTTATCAATTAATGTAAATTGGTCCCACCCCGTCCCCTGACTAGCCAAGTGAGCTCGTTTGTTAATTTCCTGTGCCCACAGTCTGTTTCTTTAAGGTAGGTAGCAAACTACTGTGTCGGGCTTAACGAAATTGTTGCTTTGCAAGAAATCTCCTCCCCCCTCCCCCCGGCGGTATAAAAATCCGGTCGATTTATAACTTTAATCAAGAAATCCCCGCATCTACATTTCCTTGAGTAATCCCGTCTGAGGTAAGAAGACTGAGGTAAAAGTTTAAAAGTCACACGTTCGCCCCTAACGATATGGATTTACTGCGGTCATTTGTATCAAGGCGACATACAGAGGTCGTAAACGGGCGCAAATATCCTTTCCGCCTAAGTTCACGGAGTTTGTGACGTTTTGCAGGCATCGACCGGCAACGACGACGACGCCGACGACGACTTATTTATAAATTGTATCGCTGCCAGAAAAACGTGTCGGCACGCAATCATTTTTGATTTGTCGCGCATAAATAAAGTGCATTGACGTTCCTCGTTCTCCTCCATTAAAAAAAAGAGATATCCTTGGATTAAATTTGAAACTCCCTCTGTTCCTGCTGCTGGTGCTTTATACATGAAGTACCAACTTCTCTTTCTCCCTTTAAATCCAATATTGCGGAGATTTTTCCTCATTTTTCTTCTTCTCTGCATATATTAATTAGTTGAACTTACCCTTAACAGTTAAGGCCTGGTTTATGGAAGTGATTAATTGGCCGATTAGTTTAACTAATGATTAGAATGTGAGATACTTTGCTCTGCTTCATAAAATGTGTCACATTCTAACATTTAGTTATACTAATCGACCCATTAATCGCTCCCAGAAACCGAGACTAAGGCCCGATTTCTTCACCTACGGATAAATTTATCTGCCAGGTAGTATCCTCGGAAACTACTATCGATACAATGGTTTCCAAGGATACTATCTGGTTGATAAATTTATCGAGAGGTGAAGAAATCGGGCATAAGTGTAATACAAATATTTAACTATTTAAATGAAATTTTTAAGTAGTTGAAAAAATACGACGAAAAGTGAGGGTCCCAAACATGCTCCTTGAAGAACACCAAATCTCTAATTTTTTTTTTGTTTTAAATTATTTTCTTGATATTACTTTATTAAAACTATTTTTATTACTTAAGTTATATAAAAAAAGAATAAGCCATTACTTAAAACATTTTAAATTTTAACGTGGCATTCGATTTGTCTTCGAACCGTCCCCCGTCCGAACAGCAGCACGTTTCGGAATACATCCTCCACAATAAATTGTCTCGTAAAAGGCACAAAGCACCGCAATTTAAGTAACACTCTCCAATTTATTGCCCCCCTTCCCCCCCCCCCTCCTCCTCCTCCTCCTCCTACAACCCAGGAAATCCTTTAATCTACATTTTTTCCTCTAATCTAAACGGGGGGGCCGAAACACACTCGCATTCGACTCTAGGACGGGTATTTAGCGAGGCGTTTTACCTCGAAATTATAATAATAAGATCGTGTAAAATATTAAACTCTCCCGAAAGTACGGCGGAGTATGTAAACTGGAAACAAGAGCAACGAAACCGATGCGAATAAATTCAGGAGCTATGTATAAAAGTTTCCCGGAGCAAGAAATTTATGTTATCCTGTTCGCAGGATTGCTCCATGGTCTTTTGTTTGCTCGCTCGTTCGTGGAAAACACACACGAGGGCTTCAGTTAGCTAGTTGCCGGAAAATTAGATCGCTTTAATTATTTCGGAGGTCTACGAGTGTGATGGATTTCAAAAATTATTATCTTTTTTAATGATGGTACTCATCAAGATGTAAGAGTTACACATATTTCACGTTTGTTAAAAAAAAAAAAAACATGAATTCGTGAATTATTGAAAAATAATTCTAATGTAAGAACGTGACGACGGGCGTTGGAAAACCCACTTTTCATCCCCTTTTAGTCAAAACAGATTTTTGTTTCAACTCAGCAACGCTGACTTTCTTGCAACGCGGAATTTAAATTAAATTAGTAAAAGAAAGTTCTGCTGCGATTAACTTGATTGTAAAAGACACCGTGAAGAGTTGGATCTTCATTCGCGAAATTTATTTACAAATTGAGGTAACTGACTGACAACAAATTTGTGTTTACTCGTAGTATCGATTGTAGAAAGTAGATGGAGAAGATCGTGGTGGTGGTTTTCGCTGGTAAATAACCTTTGTAAGAGAGAAATTCGTTCCTTAAAAATATTCCCATAAAAATTCACATATTTTACCATACAAATCAGCCTCTTGGCGGCGGCTTTGGGTTTATAATTATGCAAATGTAAAAATCGTTGAACTCGGGTAATAAAATGAAATAATGGTGGAGGCGCCGAGATCACTTACTCGTAAGCCTGAGCAGTTGAAGTTTCAGGTCGCGTATTTCAGCGGTGAGCCTTTCCACCTCCTGCCTGTTCTCTTCCTCTCTTTGCTGCAGAAGTTGCTGGTAGCTCTGTCCATTCTCCTGTAGGCCTGCTGGATCCTGCTGCGCGACCGTTGATCCTGAAATAAGGACGAGCAATTAATTCTTCTCGCAAAGATCACACACGCAGGGACCGCGCGATTTATCAGAGCGCGGCCGAAATTTAATTATATGGAAAATAAAACTGGCAGCTGGAATAATTCACTGGAAGCTCTGAATAATTGAGTCGGGGCTAAATTTTCTCCTGGGAGGAGACGCGCCCACCGAACGCAAATTAATAATTAAGTAAGTCCCGGGTTAAAATGCGACCGTGTTGAATATTCTGTTTAAATTTCGCACCGCCATGAATAAAAACTTCGACATCCTGTCACGTCATCAGCGGAATTTGCTATTCAAATCCTGTATCAAACGGCGATAAAACGCTGTTATGATAATGCCAGACGGGAACCAACCGCTGGCTGGCTGGCTGGTTGACTGCATGTTTGGTTGCTCTAACTTTATGAAATACAAATCTAAATTTAATGTATTGCATTAACTTTCCGCTTGCTATCTGATGTTGCTGAATATTTCATCATTTCCTGGACATTTGTTTACTAGAGCACTGAATCCTCGTGGGGCCTTCGATGTTGTTCTGCATAGTAATTTGCTTATAATTTCGTTATTAGCCTTTCAGTCAAAATTTTCTTGAATTTATTTTCTAATTTGCATTATTATTAAGTTATCAGAAACTCAATTATAACTTAATCATATTTTAACCCATGACGTACAGATTGAATAAAGAAAAAAACAAATTATCCCCTCATCCACCACGACATCATCATCATCATCATCATCTTAAGACAAGCAATTTATATCTTAAATTGTGCTACCCACCTGAATACCAACAAGATTGTGTTGAGGAAATTAATTTATAGTACAGCCAGCAACTGAGTCGTGACGGGTGTGTGGATTTATTCAAACTCGAAAATAATTAAGCGCCACCTAATCTTAACCGTAAACGAGGTGAGGATAAACGGAATCGTCTATTGTCAGCAAAACATTAAAATTTATAAAATAAACGATAACAGTTACCAAGGCAGTAGACACACAAGCGGTTTTTCCGAAGCTCCTGGCGGTAACGTTACGCCACAAGTCTTGGCCGCGCAACTATGGGGCCCAGGCCCCCTCACAAAACGCATCACCTATGGTTATTAGACGACGACTGAGCGCTATGTGCCCGTGACAAATTAATAAAGCCAAACTTGGCTACCCCTCGTAATACGAAAACGAATCAAAATCGACGTGACTTGTCACCAAGGAAGATGTTCAACCAATCATTGCGCCTAACAAAGCAAAACCCGCGCCCGTCGTGTACCCCATATCGCGTGACAAGTTCAAAACAGAGCGTGCTCTACACACGGCCGGCATTCCTTTAATTTTTCACCGCTAAAGAAAGCCGACACAGCAGATGTTCGCTTTAAACGAAAAAGAAAGCGAATTAAACTCGAAACCGGCCATCTGTGGATGGCGGCGGGCAGCTTCTTTTGATCGCTGGTATTATTACACAAGATTGCAACGTACTGCGCAATGACGTTAGATGTCAATAGTCTGCCACAACACAAATGCATTGATCTTAAGCCGCCTTTGTGCAGCTGCACAAATATTGCAGACAATTTCGTAATAAAAGACGTGGATTCGAATTAAAAGTGGCAGATTTTTTGAAGAACTTTTTAAAGAAGCACACTCTATCACCTTTCTTAGAAAGTTCGTACATATATAATAAAATAACCAAACCCGAGACATAGTTGGGCAAATGCCCTTCGTTCTGTAGGTGATTTATTTTGATGCAAATTACTTCGCGTGCGCTTCTTTGAGAAGTCCTTCAAAAAATCTACCGCTCTAAATTCAAGTTTACGTCGCAGCATTTCTTTTATTACGAAATTGTCTGCAATATGCAGCACGACGGCGGTTTAGGATCAAAGAAATCGCTCTAACGTTCTGTTGCGGAAGACTTTTAATATCTAGCGATATTATGCAGTATGTAGCAAGCTTGTGTAATTACACCTGCGACCAAAAGAAATCGACCGTGGCGAATATTAAGAAAGTCCGGTTTCAAATTTTACTGGCTTTTATTTCCGTTTAAAGCGTCGGCTTTCTTTAGTGGCGAAAGTTCAAAGGAATGCCGGCTGTCTAGACTGCACTCTGTTTTGAACTTGTCACTACAGAGGTGCGAGTTATGAGTTGTTAGACGCAATGATTGATTGAACATCGTCCACGGTAATGTAAGTTAAGACGCGTACACACTAATGCCAAGTTTTCTTTCCCGTTTGTTACATGATTAGTTGCGTGTTCAATGTTTTTCGTGTTTAATCAATCCTCACGCTCGTTAATCTGAGCTGCTGGCATTGAAGTGCTGAATTTAATTTTGATAATAACACACCGAACGAATTTTCGCTTTTGAATTTCCGACTATCGTTTTTTTTTCTGCCCTCACAAAACGCATCACTGGGGATATTAGACGACGACTGAGCGCTACATGCCGGGCACAAATGAATAAAGCCAAATTTGGCTTCACTTCGTAGTACGAAAACATATCAAAACCGACGTGACATAAACTAAAACTGACCGAGTAAAAAATGTTGTCAATAGGACCCAATAGCGTTAAATGCTAAGCCTGAAAGCAATTTCTAACTCCGCCGAAACAACAAGCTGGCAAAAAGCTTACTTCGCACAAAAAACTGACGCGACGTCGAGCTTTAAAACCTCGTTTAAAATAAACAACCAATTTAATTCCCATGAAATATTGTGAATCGCAGTGGTAGACAACTGACGGTAGATAATTGCGAATCAAACGCAAACGCAAAGGACTCCTGGCGATAAAAGTTTAACTATTAGCAATTACAGTGCCGAAATAGCGAAATCGTAAAAGGATTTATTGCGGGAGTATCCTGGGATGTATAAAAAACTGTCTACGAATTGCACTACGAGATAAATCGAAGACGTGGAAAGCAATGAGCGTTATAAAATGCACATTTGCGCTACGTCGGATAATGCAATAAAGGGTTTTTTTTTTAGATTATTGCGTTATTAAGAATAAATGCGACAGGAAACTCGCCATATACAGGCGAGACGCGTTTTTTTCAACCGTACAAAATGAATCGATTTAATCAAACGAGGTTTGGCAATCAGAATCACTCAAATCAGAAACGTTTTCGTACGCATAATAAGCATGGAAGTAGAATGTAGAATGCCTTTGCTTGTTTCTAATTTAAGGCGTCACTTTTTCCTGTACCAACAATTAATTATTAATAATTTGACTATGTACGACGAGGAAGGAGCAAAGAAGGTTTCTCTTTTTTTCGTAGAATCGTAATTAAAGCAGCAAAAAGCCGTCGTCCTATAAAGAAGAAAACGTAATTCACTTCCCGATACATTTATTAGGGGGGGCAATAACAATGTTCCTGGAAACTGTCGGCGCACCCTCCACAAAACAAGTTAATTAACAAACGGCGGCGCACTTATTAATTACAGGTCTTTGTAAATAAACAGCGTTCCAGAAGAACAAAAATCGAAGCAGCTTCCAAGGCGAGCGCTACAATAGCTATTAAGCGGGAAATAAATTACCTGACGGGAGGGGTTAAGATAAGGTGAATTACTGGCTTATTATCTGGAGATACCGGCTGACACATCCACTGACAAAAGGGGTGCTAAACACACGGCCACAGCCATAACTGCGAACACTGATACTGCAATTCCCCGAAGTATATGCATTGCATTCATTACGGATGAGATTACCAAACGGCTAATGCACGTAGATGTGTGATTATTATTCTATTACGTTTTAGAATCGCTGTTATTATTACCATTACTATACCTAGTGTGAAATCTCTAACGGCTTTTATTGATTTGGTTTAGTAATCAAGACACTAAAGCAGGTGCAAGTAAAATTCCATAAATTTTCTTTAAAATGGACGTGTCTTGAATACATATAATAAAATTCTTACATACTTTAAAATATAAACCAGAAAAGAGTGAGAGGCGGTGAAATTTCGACGATACCGAAAAAAAAATGAATTTGTTGACATTGTCCGTTGTCAGTTGTTTCGGTATTCCATATCTGCTGAAATTCGGATTTAAAAAATGTCCATAGCTGTATTTGCTTTCGTGTTTCGCAAATAGTTTCACTTAAAGAAATAATGTCATAATCTTGGAAATGCGTTGTGCTTTCTTGATCAATCTTTTTGCTATCTTAACTGATTTTCCCCTGCCATCACCATCTAAAGGCCATGAAATTTTATGATTAAATTTCCTTTTTCTTTGCAGATGATTTAAATTCATCGCTTGAAAATTGTGGCATCTTATCCGTTATCAGTTGTTTCGGTATTCTTCACTTCTTTAAATTCATCGCTTGAAAATCGTGGTCCGTTGTCCGTTATCAATTGCTTCGGTATTCCATGTCTGCTGAAATTGTGTGTAACTAGTCAATTGCTATTAAATAATTTTTATCAAGTACAGTAAATAAATCCGTAATTTTCTTGCTCTTGCAAAAGCGATTTGTTTTCTTAATCAATTTTTCTACTATCTTAATTGATTTTCCAATTTTCTCTTGCCTTGGCTACGACGAGGCGAAGAAGTTCTTTCTCGCCTCTTTGCAAATGCTGTAAATTCATCGCTTGAAATTGTGGCCCGTTGTCTGTTATCAATTGTTTCGGTGTTCCATGTCTACTGAAAATCACCGTAATCAGTTGTTATTAAATAATTCTTATCACGTACCGTAATTTTCTTGCGCTTGGAAAAGCGTGCTGTTTCCTTACTTAATCATTTTATAATCTGAACTGATTTCCCCTTACCTTTGCTTATGATAAGGGGAATAAGTTCTGTGACTGTAAATTCCTATTTCTGTGCAAATTATTTAAATTCATGGCTTGAAAAGTGTGGTCCGTTGTCTGTTATCAGTCGTTTCGGTATTCCGTGCCTGCTGAAATCCCGTTTTGAAAAATTTCTACATCCGTGTTTGCTTTCGCATTTTATTTATTTTAGTCCAACATTAAAAAAAAATCATTATAATAATCAGTTGTTACTAAATAATTCTTGTCATGTACTGTGAATATGTTAGTAATTTTTTGCTCTTGGAAAAGCGTTCTGTTTTCTTAATCAATCTTTTTGCTATCTTATCTGATTTTTTCTTGCCTTGGCTAAGGAAAAAGTTTTGTCTAAATTCCCACTTCTTTGCAAATGATTTAAATTCATTGCCTGAAAATTGTAGTGCGTTGTCTGTTGTCAGCTGTTTCGGTATTGCATGTCTGCTGAAATTCTGCTTCGAAGAATTTCCATAATTGTGTTTGGTCTTGTATTTCGCAAATAGTCCAATTCACAAAAATCACTGTAATAATCAGCTGTTACTAAATAATTCGTGCCATGTACTGTTACGGGTGCAGTTTGTCTCAGCTGCGTAACACTGGTCGCGCTTTCTCACCTAAACCCGTCCATTTGTCTTCTGGGTTTTTACTGCTGCGGTCAACCAGAATTTTTGATTTTTTGAAACCTGAGTTTTCGACCAAAACGTTTTCATAACTTTTTTTCTAACGCGTGACCATGTTCTATCTTTAGTGTTGCCATCAATTTTCAATTCTGTTACGGTCGAAGTCGCTTGTATTTGTGGTAACTATTTCTGTTCTCTTTCTCGACTCCGCGCGTTTATTCAGCCTACGTATTAGTGTGAAACTCTCCGTTTCGTAACCGTTTATACCTTTTCTTCTTCGGTCACTCCGATTGATCATCGCCGCTTATCTACGGACTCGTCTTACAAGATACTTTGCTTGTTCTTCTAACTGACGTGCAACTTTGGTTGCCTAGTTTATGCCTCACCTTGCGTCAGACAAGTTAATTCAATTATTACAATTTTCTTTTATTAAAGTCAATACTTAGTTTTTGCTCGGTAATATTCGTCAATCGTAATTACACTGCTTTTGCTAACGGTTGTGTCGAAAAATAGTCGATCGAAGGTAGCGGTTTTCTTTAAAATAAAAAAATCATTTTCAATTTTTTAACTTTGAAATAAGTGACGTCTTTCTATTTCGTTCTTTTTTTTTGTAGTTTTTTATTTGCTTTTTAATATACTTTTTTTAAATAATTTTAAGTAACATTTTTCTCTTTTTTTTATAAATTTATTTTCGTACACATTCTTTTTCTTTTATTGACGTTAATTATTGACTTCAAGTAAAATTGTACACGTGGAATTTATTTATTTACAATAATATTAGGTTAAAGCAGCGATGCCAACAGGGTTCTAAACCTGACGCTAAACGTCCGTGCGACTGAAAGCGAAATAGCGGCAATTGGCGTTCAACGCATAGCGCCAATGTCAACTTTACCTAGATTGGAGGGAGACCGAGGAGGATTTTATAGCCTTATTGACATCGCTGGTTTTAAAGTCTAAAGAACTGATTTTTTTTTAATTGTGAGGTGGCTCTATTTTATTTTTTAATTTTTAAAATTTTTTAATACGTTTCATTGCCCTTCAAGCTAAACCCCATAAAAAATAGTTACTTTAAGTGTGAGAATAATATTATTTTAAGATGATTTTCGCTTTTAATTAATTAGGTTCAGAAGGGGTACGCCGTTATTTGAACGTCCGTATTTTTTTTTAATATACGGATTTAGCGTTTGCTTCAAATCATGAGCGACTTTTCCTGATTTTACACAAGATTTATCACATAGTACTACGAGATCAACAGAGGAACCCTTCCAGCAAACTATTTTGCTTTGTTTTTGTTTTTTTTTTTTTTAAATTTAATTCACTGAACTATATCGGCTGTATTTAATTAATAAAGTGAAGTACAACTGATTTATTAATCAATTAATTAAATTTAAAAAAATGGTATTGAATAAAATTCCGAATTGAAGAGTCCTCCAGTATTCAATTTTTTTAATTTTTTTTACGCTTTTTTTCTCATTTATTATTTTTTTTTACTGCAACACTGCATTTAATATTCGTTAATTAAAAAAATCGTATACTTCGACGAAGGAAAAAGAAAACTAAAAATAATTATATTCAAGGAAGGTTTCCTCCTGGGCACAAAATCAAAAGTTCTGCAATTAATAAGATTTTTTTTAATGTACAACTTGTATTTTTTTATTTCATTTTATTTTTTTTTTTAGTATCAAGTGAAAACTTTTTTTGTATTTTTTTTTGTTTACTGTAAAACTTAGTAGAACTTCGTAATGAAAAAAAAAACAAACAAACAGACGAGGACACAAACAAACAAAAACTCAACAAAGCCAACAATGCAAACTACAAACAACAAGACGGTTGCAGCAACAAAGCAAAACTTAACAAACAGGAGTAACAAAACAAAGGTAACAACAAAGAAATAGAATTAATTAGTAAACTTGAACGAGGGGGTTGAAGTGTGTGCCGTGTAAAACCAACTAACTTTAAACGAGAGGGTATAAAACAGAATTACGTTATTTTTTTTTTTTGAAAACCAACAAAACAAACTTAACAAAAGCAAACAAACTAACCTAAGTTAGGGTAACAAAAACCAACTCGAACTGCATTATTGCATACACTGTGTTAATCGAAGAGGTAACTAAGTATTGCAAAAGAATATTTGCGCGTTTGATTAAAAAGAAAATGCCACCGTATTTATAACAATTAATAAGTTTTCAAACAAAACGTATGAAACATAACAACACAGAAAATGAAAATTAAAAATAAGTGGTGGGGGGGGGGGTTGATGCAATAACAATCGGGTACTATAAAAAAGCCCCCAAAAGAAGACGACAACAAAATGATAAAAGAAAACAAGACACTTTTAGTTTAGGATAACTTGTAAGTAATTGATTGTATTGAAACGGTCCGGAGGGCTGGGGACTGGAAGAAAAAACTTAACAAAGATAACGTAACAGTAAACTTTAACTTTAATATATTTAATATATTCGTGTTTAGTAGAAAACAGAAAAATCAACAAACATTTGGAAACAACTATTAAATCAACAAGCAGATGTAAAAAAAAAGAAAACGAAAGAACAAGCAACCACCGCAGGTGTAATTTTGTGCTTGTTGTAAAAAAGGAGAGCTGGTTTTTAAATGAAATATAAGATCAATCATTTGAGTTTTGCAAAGCGAAATCGGAAATAAAAGCAAGGAACAGAAAGGCAAGATAGAAAATGCGTTGCAAGAAAAAGAGTTGGGGGGGTCGCCGTATTACACTGCTTTTGCTAACAGTTGTGTCGATTCATGTACTACTGATTATCTTTTTTTTGTTGCATGGGTTATTGTGAGACGACAGGAAATTTCCAACCGTACAAACCTTTGCATATTTCGAAATATTTAAGATCATTTGATGAAATACGAACCTGACTTTAACGTTAATTTATTGCCATTTACCGTAAATTATTTTTTTTCTGTCATTGGTTAATTTTGGGTTGGAATTGTATTTGATACTGTGGTTAGTATCCTCCAATTGACGCCTCCCGGTCACTTTTTTTCTCAAATATACAATTTTTTTGTGAATTTCCATCTTTTATTCCACGCCCTCCCCGACTCTAAAAAGCTGCCGTTGGTATCACGCCGTGTCCTTTGGTGACGACAACAAATTAATTGATTTTCTCTTGCCTGGAAAGTTTCGACTAAATTCCTACTTCTTTGCAAATGATTTAAATTCATCGCTTGAAAATTGTGTTGCGTTGTCTGTTATCAGTTGTTTCGGTATTGCGTGTCTGTTGAAATTCTGTTTTGAAGGGCTGTAAGGTGCAAATCAAAAAACAAGTCCTTATCACTATTCCGTCATCTAAAATCACTTTCACGTTCTCATAAAGATAGCAATTTCATTCTCGATTCATTCAAATGCATTCTCGTGCTAATAAAAAGTGCTGTGACGTTCGCGTTCGTGTCGTTCAAGAAGAAAATATGCAGGATGAAAACAAGAGAGGTGTTTTATTTCTTCGAGCGGCAGTCTTCTCCCTATTATAAGAAGCGAGTGAATTTAGAGCCGAATAAAGTGGCAATTTAGTAAAAAACTGTTCGAGTCGTCGCCAAACTCAAAAACGTGATGTTCGCGCTCGGAGGGAAACGATTACAGAGAGAAGTAAAGCACGAAGTTATAACCTATGTCGAGAGTGCAAATACACTTGAATCTCAAACGCCGAGAACGCGTGAGGAACGTGAGGAACAAGGCGACCTTATTTCACCTGCCCTACTTATAAAGCCGAGCCAGCGGGAATGCCGAGGGAGTCGTTTGCATAATGCTTGTGCTAAGGTAGGCTCAGGATCTTTGTTAATTACAAGCGGGGGTAGATGGAGTCTGCGAAACAGAGAATTTGATAAGGCAATAAACGATTATGGGTTCGGATGTGAGCGGGGAGGAAAGTTTTCCGATTAAGGCCCGGAAAAGTTTTCGTATCTAGTTTTATTAAGCTGAACCAGGAGCAACAAGTACACCAACGGAATTAACGGACGAATTCACAATTTTATTTTTCCATCGGCGAGGATCAAACTACAAGTTCTAAACTTTCCTAGAACGCCGGATAGGTCGTAAACTATTTGCATGCGACAGGTTACAGCCAACTTTAAGGAAGTATCTTGTTACGTTCTGTCGAGGGGAAGTGAGATTTGCACTATGTCCTCCTCGCTGATTAAATTAGGGCGTAATCCGTTCTTCTCATGCAGGGGATGATAAATCTTGATGATTCACCTCGTATGCTGATAATAAATGCGCCCCAACCCTCCTCCCCCGCGTCGTCACGTTATGATGTGCCAAGTTAAATCCAAACGTATTCTTCAAAGAAGACAAAGTGAAATTTTAATTTGCGATTATAGATCATCCTGGAGTGTACCTAGCACCTATAAATAATGAAGTTATATTCATCACACTAATCTAATCCGCCTGGATGGATAACGCGCTGAGATATGAAGCACACTTCAAACTGGAATCTAATCAAAGTTGGCGAGTTCCATCGATCTTGAGTTTGGTTAGCACAGGAAAACTTTTCTGAATTATGGGATGGGGATCGTCTCATCGAATGTTCCCGTGACGATTTGGAAACGCAATTTAATTAGATTCTCAACTCAAAATTGTCTTCTAATCACCTCAAGGAACAAAAAAAAACTCTGGTACAGGAAAACCAAGAGATCTCCGATCTCCAATTCAACCAGTTCAAGAGAATTGATTTTGAGAAGGTTTTGTTTCTTGAAATAACCATACAGCCCAATAGTTCTTCTTCTTATTTAGGACATCCTCTTGGAATTTACTTAAAACAGGAAACATAAGTGAACCGAACGCGTTTATTTATTGAAGAGATCTTATTAGCGATTGTTTTCAACTTTGAAAAGTTTCGGGGAGCTTCATAATTCTTCCGGAAAACTCGAGAGCATTGTCTGGAAGGAAGGGGAAGAGGTCAGTAAAAGAAGAAGAAGACAGATGCGGCACTTTCAGCAAAATTATGTCCCTTTAATTTGGAGCAAATTTTCTCTGCCTTTTTTTCGTTGCTTCCAAAGCAAATTCTTTAATGTATAGTTTCTTGCTTTGACTGAAATTCAAATATTGAACGTTACGTTCATGATCGGATTACCTTTCTTTAAGGTCGACTTAGAATTTGATGACGGCAAAAAGCCAGAATTAGAAAAGGTTGACGACGAATGTGGAGGTATAAGAAAGAACCCAAAAAAAAACAAAAGAAGACCCGAAACCCGTTACAATTGGAAGAGGTTCAATTCTTAAAGAGAAAGAAGAGGTAGAGGAACCTGTTAAACTGAAAGAAGTTCCAGAGAAAACGACGGAAATTAAAGAAGAACCTGTGCCCAAAACTAAACCGAAAGAAGAAGAGGAAGAGCCCGTAAATGTGAAGAAGGAACCTCGCAAATATCCAGAAGTTACACTCTTCGAACCATATAACATCGAAAGGCAATCTCCAGAAAAAGAAGACCTGGAGTTACCAGAATGGGAAAAAAACACAGAAGGAAAAACAACAGGAAGAGAAGTCAAGGCCCAAGAAAGCAAAGAAAACTTAAACCTGCACCAAAAAAGGTACATAGAAGTACCTCTGGAGAAAGGTTCTCCGAAACCAAAGGAAGAGGAAGAACAACCTAAAGTTGAATTTGGAGTTCTTGAAAATGAAGAACAACCGCAAAAAATTCAGCTGAAACCGTTTAAAAAACCTGAACCAGAAAAAGAAGCCGAGGAACCAACAATACGCTGAAAATCATCCAGAAGAGAAACCCGTCGAAGAGAAAGTAACGGTAGAAAATGTTTTCGAAGCTAAAAAGAAAAATCATCCAGAAGAGAAAGTAACGGTAGAAAATGTTTTCGAAGCTAAAAAGAAAAATCATCCAGAAGAGAAACCCGTCGAAGAGAAAGTAACGGTAGAAAATGTTTTCTAAGCTAAAAAGAGAGCAAAAGGAAAAAAGACAAAAAGCAAAAAAGCTATTCCAAAAGATGAGAAACCAGAAGAAGAAGAGAAGGTGGAGCAAGTTGTCATCAAAAGAAAGAAGCCTAAAAGGCCAGTTGAAAAACCGGTAAATGAAGAAGTTCCGGAGGAAGTAACAATTACAATGCCATAGGAAGTAAAGGAAGATGTTCCGAAAGAAGAAATAACAATAGAGAAGCCGACAGAAGAAGTTACCGAAATAATAGAAGAAGTTACAATCAAGAAGAGAAAACCAAAGAAATCAAAACACCAACTGAAATTACAATTTGAAAACCGGAAGAACAAGAAAATCCACAAGAGACAGCCGAAATCATGGAAGAAATTGTTATATAAAGGAAAAGAAATCAAAGAAGAGCCCGTCGTGATTACAATTAGTGAACCTGAAAAGGTCATGGAAAAACCAGTGGAAGAAGCAGCAGAAATCGAGATACCAACAGAAGAGAAACCAGTAGACGAGAAACCGGCAGAGCAAAACCCAACAGAAGAGAAACAAGGAGAAATTAAGGTCATCAAAAAGAAAGAGCCAAAGAAACCTATAAAAGAAAAACAAATAGAGAAAAAGCTGGAAACCAATAGAAGAAAAATTGGAAGAAGAGAAACCAGCAAAAGAAATACGAAAGGAAGAAAAACCAACAGAAGAGAAACCAGGTTTTTTTTGCTTGTTTTTACATTAATTGATAATTTTAGACTCAGGTTTGGAATTTTTGATTCTTTCTCCTCTAAGATTTCTGCGAGACAAGAGAAATTTCCTATGCACTTACTAATATTTTAAAATATTTTCGTATTTTGAGTAGAACCGACGTCAAGTGAAATTATTTACGGTTGGATGTAGTAGATACCTTTGGTGTGTTTGTTTCTATTAGTTTTAAATACACTTCTGCTGTGAAATTTCCCTTATTTTCTTTTTTTTATCCACGACGATTTTAAATATACTTCTGTTGTGAAATTTCCCTTATTATCTTTTTTTTATCCACGACGATTTTAAATATACTTCTGTTGTGAAATTTCGCTTACTATTTTTTTTTGTCCACGACCCTCTCTCCGAAATTCTTGAGCTGCCGCTGGTATTACGCGGTTTCCACCTATGACGGCAACAATTCATCATCAGAGAATTCAGTGTACACAGGTTATATACGTACACTCTCGTCTACGCAACTGTAAACATTGACCCTCAACGTGGTTACATGGTGACGAATATAACAATTGGCGCCCAACGTGGGGCGTGTTTGAGTTGGGGAGTGTTGAACCTAACCTCAGAGACGTCGATAGCTTCTGAGGTCTTCTCGCTCTCGCAAGTTTTGATTGGCACTTTGAGGAATACTTTTCTCCTTGTATTTTAATTTTAATATTTTTAATTTCTCGACTGTTTCAGGCACACTTTTAAATCTTTTTTTTTTTCAAGCTATATTCATGCTTGCCATAAAACAACATTGAATATTGAATTTGAACCCGCCCGCCGGTTTATTACTGGATACATTCAGAATATCCCGCTGTTCTTTCCGTGGAAACCAGCAGGTGGTGATGGAAATGGCGGCGTCCGGAAACGCTAATGCGTATTTGTTTTGCGGTCGCACAATTTCCTCTCGATGCACCATTAGGATTAAAGCCTCGTGGCAAAGCAACTCACAGAGCATATTAACAGTGAAACGTGCGAGCCGCTCGTTAATGGGTCCCGCACAGCCACCAACCTAATCGGAATCTTTGCCGCCATTAAATCAGATTTTCGGGCCGAACAGTAGGAATTCAATTCCGGATAAATTACCGTTTTACGGCCGGCGGAGCTCTACCATTTAAAGGTTTCGTCCGTTTGATCGTCGCGCGCGCGAGCGCTAAAGTTTAATTGTATGTATCGAATTTCGCCCGGGAAATTTCCACTGACTGTACCGTATCGATATGTTTAAAGCGTTCGCTTCATAAACCTCCACATCAAAAGCAGTATTTCCAGGTGGATTTATGAAGCGGAAACACCAGACATGTTTAGCAGCACGCGAAATTATTTAAAAAGAAAATAGGTGGCCGTCGTGTACCAGTACAGTAGAACAGCGATGCACTCGGGCGCTTCGAAAGCGCTACCCCCACTCTTGTTTGTTTCAGGGAAACGAGAATTATTTAATGAATAGAGCGATCGCAACTGTAATGCCTAAAGCAGTGGGGGTACCCTTCACTAGCGGGGGATCCCTGCAGTAGAATACAAAAATCATTTCACCCCTCCTCCCCTAAATATACAAGCAAAGTAGCGTCGCATCATAAATTGACAAATGACCCCCATAGATTAAATGTGATTGACAAGTATTGAAAGTCAGTTCTTGCACCGTGACGGGAGCTGAATACGAGAGAGAGAGAGACAGTCACGCGTGATGGATACACAAAGCTTTCTGCAACGCTTGACGCAAAAATGACAACCAATTTTATTGAAAAAAAGCGATGTTAACTTTTTGGATATTGCCGGAGGCGAACACATCATAAATTCCGCCCGCATTTGTTAGGCACACGTCGATATTGTTGTCTGCGACAGCGACTTATGCGCATATTTAGGCCGTTAAATATTGAAAGGGTTGCGGGGGTTAAACGCCGGCATCGAGATATCGGATGTCTACTTTGCCGGGCCTTCATCCTTCGCAATTTGTTCGTTAGATCCAACTTCGCTTTGATAAATTACGATCGGTGAGGGAAGAAGTTAAGTTTCTTTCTTCTTCGTTTGAAAAATGTCTGGGCTTGTCTGAGGAGCTTAACATACAAACATAATTGCTAATTAGATTTTGGAGAAAGGAAGGCGGGGTGGAGGGCACCGAATTTTAAGGAAGGCAAGAGCTTCGGTGGTAACAAATAGGTTTACAAATAAATAAAGACGAAAAATAATTGGGTTAGGGGAAAACTGTGAAGAGGAAAAATTCGAAACCGCTAGGAGGAAATGGACAAGTTCAAATATTTAGGAAATATTGTAACAGATGAAATAATTGTCTAAGTCTTGATTGAAAATAATCCGGCAACATAGAAAAATAAATCATAGAGAACTTCAAGAACACAGCGTTACGTCAATCGCCCACGCACACCGGAAAGTAGGTCAACTGCAGATATAAATATCGATAGATTTTCCGATAGCTGAGTGTTCATCGATGTAGTGATTATAGTGGGTGAACTCATGTCGTCCGTAATAGTGCTTCTTGTATCTGACTTGACGTTTTTTGTCTTATATTAATTCTGGCTACGCAATCCCTAATACGGTAAAAATCTGACTACCAATAAAGTAACGTTACAATATTAAGTAGGCAACTCTGATGTGGGCATCATCGCCGAAAACGTGTTACTGAATAACGCAAAAATTCTGTAAAACCGGAATTGCAACTTCTTCAAAAGACACCGCGTATTTCTTCAAAAGACACCGCATTTTTCTTCAAAAGACACCGCATTTTCTTCCCCGATGAAACGCCTGCAAAGTTGAAATTATGAAAGTCTTTACGTAGGGGCTTCTTCCGATTGTAACGGCGTGCGGAATATACAGAACGAAATGTCGCAATGCCAGCTAGCAAAATACAAGAAGAAGAACTACAAGATTCCGCGGTCTGATTTCACCGCCACCGCATAGAATGACCTTATATGAGAGGTCCTTTTCTTTTGGTATTTATAGTAACTACAATTAAGTGGAAAAACAGATGGGTATTCCCCAATATTCTGAACTTCGCCATGCTTATACGACGTAACATTATACTTCTGTATTTAATATTTTGTTTGGCATAGTACAAATAAAGACCATTATTATTATTATTAAAATTAGTTTACCGATTTTGAATCTGAATAAAAACAAGTTCTCTCCCTCTTAGAGATCAAGGTACCTAAAACTGTCTAAGGCTAATTTCAATATACGGTTCGGAAACTTCGGACGATGGCTTAGTCCGATTTTTTGTGTTCCAGGATCCCGGTAGCTATACTACTGGAGTCATTTTGCAAGAAAATATGAAACTAAGAATTTTTTTCGCGAGAACGGTCGCCACCTAAAAAAATAAAGGATGTTAGAAAATTTTGACAATCTCTTGCTAGCTGCCAACCAAGAAAATCGTGTTCCAGGGGTAGCACGATGGTTAAAAAATGCAGATTGGATTATCAGTAAGTGCGGGTGGTCACAGTTTAGGGTATTTAGGCTGACCACCCGTAAAGTGTTGGATAAATAATTTTTGTAATGACTTAAATCAGATGCTTTTGATTTTGATTTGTACAGCGGAAAATAAAGACATTAGTATTATTATTATTATTCTGTACATTCCATTATTTTTTCTGAATTATTCGCACTGTTCATTTTGAAGGATTATTTTAGATTTTTGCAAAAACATTTTCATGCTTTCATTTTCTCGTCATTATTAGTCCAGCCATCTTTAATTTCAGAGCTGACACCTTAACTTTGATTACCACCTTAACTTCGATTCTACGTATTCATTTGAATTTAGCCTTATATTTTTCACATTTTGGCCATAGGAAGAACGCAATCAAGGCTGTTCGCTTCTCCTACAGTGAGAAATTGGAAATAAATATTTTGATATAAGACACAATACATCATTGTATGCTAAACACCCTACACAATTTCTTAATAGCATGACTGAAGTTGTTGGAATTAACAACAGCGAGTACAGATCGCGAAATTATATTTTTTGAGTTAATATTGCGGAGGCAAATTACTTGATGTAATAGGTTTACCTTCACAATACTGGTTCAAAAAATAACCGCGTGATGTCGCGAGTTTTACTTGTTGTCAAGACGTGTGTTAGGTTTCGAGATAACTAACGCAGGTCGGTTGGATTGCGGTGGGGCATTCGAGTTACTCTTTGGCTGACGAAGTCAAGGTCAACTTGCAACATTTTTTTGGAATAAATTGTGTAATATTGAAGCCTCTAAGCACCTAATCACCACCACCCCCCCCCCAACCCGACAAAGTTTGATTAAACTAAAGACGGATTTCGTACAATTTTTTTTTCTGGGAATATTCTCGAAACCACTTGATGTTAACTTTGTTAGGAAACACTCCGCCGCGAACTCATTTTACAAAAAAAAAAAAAAAATGAAAAAAAAAACCCTCCTCCAAGTTTATAAACTAACTTTAATTTGAACATCTAAAAAATTCTTCGCGGAGGGAAAGTTTGAAGCTAAAACGCCGAGTTATATAACAGATTGTACGTATAGGGCGCGTAATTAATTTTTTTTTGAAGTAAGTGTACTAACGAAAGTTTAATTACAATTTTCTGGGAACTTAATTAAGTTCCGGGGGTTACGGCTGGGTATAAATTAAATCTTGAGTGCTTCATCAAGTCGGACAATTAACATTATGAGATTTGTATGTAAAAAGAAATGCGATATTTTTCTTTTTTTTTTGGGAGGGGGGAATATTTAGAGTGAGCGGCGGCGCTTGATTTATAAACGAAAGCATCAGAGCGAGCTACGTTGATCCATAAACATCCCCGTAACAATCGACAAGCGTCTCGGCGCCGGCGTCTTTCCTTCGGGAATACCGAGGAGCCAGCCGTGCTTGGGCAAAGATCCACGGGATTTACGCGCAACGCCCGCGGCTCATCGCCGAAATACAAAGCGAAGGCCCCATAATGTTATTTTGTGGTTTGTATGTATTCCTTTATCAATTTTTAAGTTGTTACATTTCGCCCAGCTCGACTGAAAAATAATGGGAAGTCGAAGGGTGCTTCTGACGTCCTCGGTAACCTCATTGTTAAATGGAGTTCAAAGTGCAATTCAATAGACCAACAGTTATTGAGTGTTTTCCTCGAGAAAATAAGTTTGCTTCGTCGAAGTTTCTTTTTTTGAATACCCATTTATCATCTTGATGATCTTTTCAAGTGCGATTACATAAGATTCGCATTTCATGTTTCGTTGTCTGAAATTTATTTTTATGTGCCCCGGACTGCTCCTGAATCCGTCTCTGTCCATCTTTTTATAAGCACTTCCCTAAAACTATCATTTTTTTCCCAAAACGTTCTCTTCGTAAAGATTTGAATTTCCTATCGATACCCACACAAAAAAAAAATTAATCTTATTTAGTCCGCCGGTCTGAAACAAAGCCTTCATTTAAACTTGCGACGCCGACGTACAAAAACAATGCCTCACCGTTTCATTAGATGTCGTGTACCAAATGAAATATGAGCTGAGTTACATGTCACAATGATTCAATTTGCTACGCACCGCACTTTACCTTGAGAAACTAAAACTGCTAACGTCGGCAGATGGAGCTGGAATTTTCCATTGCATTGGAGTTCAAAAAGCAATGCAAATCTGAACTGCAGCTCCCTCTAGCGAAGAAGCTTAATTTTAAGCACGTGCCTTATCTCGATATCAAAGTATTAATTTCAGTTTAATTAAAATCGATGTTCTTTTCCCCAAGTTTGCTATTCGTGGAGGAAGGCAAAACTGCTTTTCACGGTGTGTCGTGCTTTTATTTAGACCAAGCCGAAAATTATTCGTTTTTTTAATGTCATTTATGAAACATTGTGTTTTCTTAAAAATAGGACGCGGAAAAACTGCTTACAGTAAGCACATTGTTCCGAATTTAGGATTCGTTTTAAAATAAAAACTCAATTAAAACTTCCATAAGAAGAGAGACAGAAGGTTCATAATAACGGCACTATTCTGGCCTTTGTGCAAAAACATCTGAGAACGCATTTTTGGTTATAAATCCCATCCCCACTACCGAATAAAGAAATCGTTTTCCAGGGATGGCTCGCTTGTTAAAAAGCGTAGATAGGGTTAACAGTAAGCGGTGGTGGTTTGGTTGTCTGTCACAGTAAAAAGAACTGTTATGTAAAAATTCTGAATTTTTCTAAATCTAGACTGCGTCGGGAAGCAGACATTTTGTTTGCACGTTAATCAATGATGTGAGCTCTGGGTGAATTTAATTTGATTTGATGAATTTGATTTTTGGATTTGGTGACCCTACCGTCGCTTCGTTGTTTGTTGGCCCGCTGTTTTCTGGAAACGTTTCGACATCACAGTAAGCAGAATTTAGGGAGAGTGTTTAGGCTGACCACCTTTAAATTGCTCAATAGATAAATAACTCGCTGTCGTTACATCTTCCCAAATACTTAAATCAGGTTTCGAACGTAACGTCTAAGTACTTGAATCAGGTTCTGAACATTCCATTACTTTTACCGAGTGATTTACACGGCTCGTTTCAAACGATTCTTTTAAATGTTTGCAAAAGAATTTTCTTGTCGTTGGTTCTTGTCGACTTGCGCCGGCCATCTTTAGTTTCAGAGCTCACACCTTAATTTCGTATTTTGGCATTCGATTACGCGTACCCATTTTGGGCTTTAGAGTGCTCTCCTGATATGTGATATAAAATTAACTTTGGCTTTGGACGGCTGAGCTTGCTCTCGCTGGCCAGAAGAGAACACGAGGACCGCATCGGGTCTAATCGGTTCAGCCTGATTCAAGTGTATTCTCATTTCGAATCTAGTTGCTCCGGTTTTAGTTCGTTTGTGTAAATTTCGTCGAATTGTTTTGATAAGTTCACAATCACATTTCGCTTGTTCGTATCACTCGTAGGCAAGTTCAGTTTACCTTAAACGGTGTTTCTTTCTTACTTTCTAGTCCCTCCAGGTATTTTAACCGTGACTGTGATATATTAATTGATTTTATGCTTTGCATTTGTTATTTGTTTTATGACTTGTCCGGCACATCATTAAATGCATGTAGATTGTCGACCAATAAACTATCGTTATTATTACATACTCAGTAGTGTGTTTACTGTTGTGGTTGGTACGTTTCGGCAAATACGCGTACGTGTTTGCTTTGTTTATAGACTTGGCAATATTTTCTGGAAGTGACATTAACGCGTCTGCGCCGTTTGAAATCAAGGTTTTTCAATGGTCTGATGTAACCATATTCGTCTGCCTTCTGTTTTTCGATTGGCCCGCCATGTTTGCTAAGACAACGAATTCCGACCGTCATCGCGAGCACGCTCCACTTTGCCTTGCAAAATGATGGGGCGTACTCGTATTTTGTTGAATGTGAGAAAATGTGTAAAATTCAGATTCACCTAAGCAGTTTGACTGGAACGGAGCAAGCTCTACGTGTCTTTTGAGGTGTAAGCAGTTGAACTGGAATGAAAAAAGCTCTAGGTGTCTTTTGCGGTGTAAGCAGTTGAATTGGAATGAAACAAGCTCGATGTGTCTTTTGAGGTGTAAGCAGTTTAACTGGAATGAAACGAGCTCCACGTGTTTTTTGATGTATTTTTCAAGCATCCTTGACGAGTTGAATAGATTCGTGGAATGTATGGATTTGGGTACGATCTTCAAACTTGAGCACGATGTTACATTTTCTTTCTTCCGTTCTGATTGGAACAGAACCGTTTTATTGCGGGGTGGACTTTCGCATATTCAGAAAATCGATACAAGTATGACGTATGATTTGGTTGTATCATTTAATTGGGGTTGCCAGCCGTCCGCTTAGCGTCCCTGAGTTGCAAGAAGTCGCCGACGGTAAGAGCAGGATTTCGACTGTCCGAAGATGGCGCCGACGCAGTATTTTAACAAATTTGACAAGCAGCAACGTGAAAACAACAGCCGACAATTGATTAAGTAACGTACCCTGCATGTTTATTTTATTACGCTATCCGACTGTAACGCAAATATTTCCGGCACATTTTTCTGTTCATCATATTAAACTATTTCCGTGATTTTTGAGTCAAGTTTAAATTAGTTAAGTACTTTTAACGTTTTGTGGGGTCAGTACTGATCTTTTATTATTATTTCAAGTGTCGTGTAATTAATTTTTGAGTTGAGTTACGAAGCTCCTTTAATTATTTAGTTCATTTGGGTCGCGAGGGCTAACCTGTATTGTGTTTATAAACATATTAAGTGTGTTAATATATTTATTTAAATTTGCGTGACGGTGTTTTGTTACGTCTCAAACCATGCCTTGAACGTACGGGTGGCGAGTAAAGTCCTGGCTGTTCTCGTTTATCAGCGCACGCAGTGGGATCTTGGGAAGCGGTTCCACAGTGCGTTCATCGGCTGGGGTTATTCCCTGGCGCCCTTAGTTTACCATCTGACCAATACCTTTCTCTTTCAGAGTCTAGCTTCGGGACAGCTGTTGAAATCATAGCGCGACTTGGCACCAGGTATCGTAAGTAACCACAACTAGGAGATTAACGTAATATGTAGTGGTAAAGTGTTATAAATTTAACCTAAAAAGTAAGAATTTCTTCGCTTTTTTTCTTTCAAGTTGGATCAAATTTGTTTAGCCTTTGCGTAAGCAACGTAATCCCCCAAGGTGTTGTTGTGAAAAATCTTCAATTAAATCAGAAACAGGAAGTGTGTTAGTCCGTACAAACTTGCGAATAATCACGGCTAAATTTGTTTGGGACCGCAATTCCCCAACCAATCAAACATAAATTGAGAAAGGTTGCTTGAGCAATCCGGACCAAACAAAGCACATAGTGTCGTCGTAGTTTGCCATTTCCATACTAATCAATAAGCTACTAATTTCGGGGAGTGTTAACTGAAACAATACAGCCGCATGTACGGCTAATGAAGCACAATGTTGTACCTCGTGTTTGTCTTTCGCGAGTGAATTACACTACAAACATGACATGTCGCTGTTGATTGTCAAAATGTATAATCACACAATAACAACGGCGCGAACAGCCTTTGCAGTCAAACTAGTTTAAAACCCTCATATCGCGTATTGCGGCGGCGTCACACGCACATGTAATTCGAAAAATAAAATCGTTCAAGAGAAAGAAAAAAAAAATACTTTTCAGGTGGTGGTGGTGATGATGATTTAGATCTGAGCGACGCCGACGGGGAAAACTCGCTCTCACAAAGAAGAAGAAGGGAGGGCCCACAAGTCAGCGGTTCGAAAAGTAAGTAAATCATCGCTCTCCTATAATGAAGCGAACGACGGAAACCTCCGGGGGATAACCATGAATACAAATGCAAAATAAAATAAATCGCGTCGGTAAAATAACTTCGTATCTTGTGTTTGAAGAACTTCCTTCCTCCAGCTGAAGTTCTCTCTCTCTCTCTTCCATTCGGGAATTTTTACGGCCTCAAGGTTAATAAATCACACTCGGAAATTTTTAATGGTTTCTCAGTTCATTTCCTTCCGAAGGTTCACTTTCCCATTTTTTTTTTGGGGAGGGGGGGGGCGAAGGAGAAGGAGATTCCTCTTACTCTTTGAATTTACCAATAATTTTAAATGCGTTGTTACAGTCAATCTTTGATTTGACCGACGCGACGACCCGGTTGGGTAGGCTACTCTTTATACGTGCGCGTCGAGTACGTTGCGGTAGATTTCCTAACAGAGTCGCGATCGAACTCTCGAAATTTGTTTGTTTGCCGATCGGCAGCGACGAATGAATCCCTTCCGACTTGCGATAATAAAAATTTTTATCTCGGCAGGACCGATTTAGTGAATAAAATAAATTTTGTAATAAGCTCGTGCCAGTCACTTCTTTCATCGTGTTGCGAGTTGTTTAGTGCACTGTGGAGTTTTTTTGATGAAGAATTAAACCAGCCCTTGTTGAACGTGTCATAAGCCTCACCGCTGTTGCTGTCCCCGTGTTGTAGGGACCGTCTTTTGGCTCTGTGAGTTGTGCCGTGCTATTTTTCGACAAGCAAGTAGTCCCGAGCAGATTTCGACGTAGAGTTCGAGCAGACCTGGTTATCGAACACCGGGAGCGTTGTTCCGATCTCGACTGGCATCATGACGCCGACGTTGTCGTGCGAAGCGTCCAGGAAACTCGCTTTCGTTGGTTGGAAGCTGTTGCCATCCCGATAATTTCCAGACTCCTTTTTGGACGTCGATCTCCTGTGAGGAGGCGTAAGACTTTTCCATCTCTTTTTCTTCCTTGGCGACGTGTTGCGTGACGTCACATTACGGAGTGTAATATTTTTGGGAATTTGTTGCGGATTGTAATTGGTAACGTGGGCGTTCTTCAAGCCACTGGGGGGGTCAGAGTTGGTCTGAATTTTTCTTACACCTACGAACTCGGTGGGAGGGAGAATTTTGCCCGTGATAATTTTTTTTTTTTTATCGTCAAACTGCAGCTTCAGGCGTGCTCTGAGGCAGCCAAGGGTTTGAGCATATACTGTGCGAAAATTTCTCGAGATTTTCGAGCAACTCTTCTGCTGATGAGGCCCCAGTTACGGCAGAAATAGCGCTATACAGAGGATGCCTGACGGTCCCACTGCAATCTGAGAAGACTTGCTACAGCAGAATGTTGGTCAAATTATTGTTAAAATAGTTTTTTTTTTTTTTGTGTACATGTAGAGTCTATTTATACTGTTGTTGTCCCACATTTTCAATTTTACTAGTTTTTTTTTACAGTCAGTTTAATTGGCTCAAAGTCAGTGAGAGAGTTGCCGTAATTTGGGAGTTTTCTCCTTTATGTTTTGTTTTGTTTTTCTTTGCATTTCACGAACGTTTTGGTCTTGCGTTCTTCACGCAATATTTTTTTTTATCTAGAAGCTAAGAGGCTGCAAGCAACGCGAGAGTACTCGCGCCGATGCGCCCGCCAATGCCCTTTGGTTCGGGCGGTCTGAAACCTAATAAACCTAATATTATTAATATTTTTGAGATTACTGCGTCTGGCAACCTTCAAACTGTTCAAAATTTCTAAAAGAAAAATGCCTCTTATTACGGCGCGGGGGCGGGGGGAGGGGGAAGTTTGTCTTTGTCCGTTTATCTTCCTAGTTATGTAGAGAGCTACGGAGACGACCCCCAAGTTGATTTATCTCGATAAAAAGTAATGCAATGCAAATCTGAATGTATTGTGCTGTCTGCAATGGAAATCCGAGAATCGAGGAATTACATTAATAAATGATTAACACGTCATGATGTGAAATGGATTAATTTACGAGGGATTTAAGATGATGGGTTATCCTATCTGAACGTGTAATTGCAAAATAATACATAATAAAGTCGGTAAGATACAATTAAGGCAGATGTAAGAAACCGGAATTCTGTACAAAAATCTAATAATTCAATAACAAAACGAAATTTAAGAAATTTTAGTTAAAATTCTACGCCGCTGTGAAGGTCAGTGCCGAACCTATTTAAAACCGTTGCCTAAGTTAATTATCGTATCAAATTATTCAAATGTCATTCGGTTTTGAAGTATTTGGGTTACTTTGAGTCTTTAAGGGCAAGTGTATATTATTTTTTTGTTTTGTGATCTAAACACTAAAGGCTAGTTTTCATGAAAAACAAAAAAAACATTTTTAATTAATTTATTATTTGCAAATCTCAAATTGCCTGTACTAGTTTAGCGGGTGGTTCTAAAAAAAGAAAAGCAGCTTCGACTTGAAATATTTTATGCAATCGCATTTCAATTTCAATTTTTTGATGGATTCTAAAACAATTCAGTTCGGTTATGGTAGATGCAAAACGAACACGATTTGCCCCAAAGCACAGAAACAAAATTACTTTCGAGGGTTATGTGGCGTGTGTTACAAAATCGTAAAAAAAAGGGACAAAAATTTAATTCGTTCGGAACAATAACGCGTCCACAATTACACGCTGGAAAAAAATCGCATTAAGTCCTCACGACGATAAACGCTATTCCAAAATCCAAGGGAATCAACACATAATGAACTTTTTTCCTGTAAATATAGTAGATTTAAAATAAACATAATTTTCTTCAAATCAGAACCAAAAATTAATTTCGAGGTTCATTTAGCATGCTTACAAGATTATAAAGACACAAAACGTTTCCACAATTACGCAACAAAAATCGCATTAAACGATGATAAACAACCGTATTCTAAATCAAATGAGCGGTGCCTCGGTAAAGAAATTTCGGTCTGTGTTCAAATATCTAATTTCTCCACGCCCCCACCTCAAAAAAAAAAAAAAATAGAAAACAACTGCCTTTTGATTTGGCCTTTACGTTTTCGAATTTAGATTTACAAATCATTTTAGGATTCTAATTCAAAACAAAACTTTTTAAGGGTAACAACACAATGGTGACCTTTATATTTTAATTTCATCGATTCTTTCTTTTTGATCTAAAACTCTGAAGGTATTTGCAAATCTTAAAAAAACCTATAAATATTTAGTGTATAAGGGGTGGTTCTAAACAAAGGGCAACGTTGATTGATTTCAAATGTGGTAAGCTAAGCAACTTCAATTTTTGGATGGATTCTAAAATAATTCAGTCCGGTTATAAAGTGTGGTGTGGTGTATTGCTGCATCGTAAAAGCCATCTTGAACGAGCGAGTGTCCGAATATCTCCTGGAAGTTTCCGGTTATCAGCGAATGCTTTGGATCCTTGGGGATCGGTTCCATAGTGGGCACATCAGCTGGGGTTACTCCCTGGCGCCCTAATTGTTTCGTTAACCCTTACCCACCTCCGTCGAAAACTAGCTTCGAGACAGCTGATTGACCTCTCAGCGCAACTTACCATCAGGTATCGGTAATTGAGCAGGAGTTAACGTAATTGTAATAATAAAGTGGTAGCAGATTGTTGGAATTCTTTTTGGAGCCACACCTCTTTTGATAAAAACAAAACAATATTTTACAGAAATATAATAAAAATTGCGCATCCTTACTGAACAAATGAACAATATTCTTTATGTTGGATTTCCCTTGGGATTTTTTTTTGTTTCCGTTATCGTTCAAGTATGCAATCGCTTGCGTGCGTCGTTCGCATAAATTTTTGCATTCTGTAAACACGGAAAATACACAACGACGACGGTAGAGAGGGGGGGGAGGACAACATCTTTTTCCGGGCTTGCCAAACAATAAATTCCTTGCGACTTCTTAAGGCAATAAATAAAATCGTTCCGGGGAAGTGACGAATCCACGTCCTCGTTTGCAAAAGAAGAAACGAACGTTTCGCCCCGCGTGATTGATAGCCCCTGCGACAGTTATATTGAAATATTTGAACGGGCCTAGATAAACGTCAGCCAAATCCCTCTCTGACTTACGATTTCTTGTCACCTTAATGGAAATACGGGCACTATTTCTTGTCGCATGACATTACAGGATCCGTCATAAACATCGACTGCGTTTTCTTCGTTCGTTCGTTTGTTTGTTTGTTTGTTTGTATTTGGGGGAGAGGAAAATGCACGAGGACGACGACGGACGTCCTGTCGCAGTCCTGTCCGTTGTCTTTCTCATGGAAAT
This sequence comes from Prosopocoilus inquinatus, assembly GCA_036172665.1. NCBI lineage: Eukaryota > Metazoa > Arthropoda > Insecta > Coleoptera > Lucanidae > Prosopocoilus > Prosopocoilus inquinatus. The sequence goes on along the minus strand of CM069871.1, from coordinate 4,271,616 downwards.
TATTTTAGATCTGCTGGAATTATTTATGAACGCGATTCTCAGAGAATACAAGAGCTAATTGGATAAAGCAGATTGCTTTCTGTGCGACTAAAACAACGAGTATTCCGTTTGTAACAAAGGGATGGGATAAATTTAGAAAGAATTTTCAATGCGACGGATGATTTTATTTTATATGCAATTGGAACTCTGTTTTTTATTTAAACAATTCAAAATTAAGGGACTGACTGGTGGGATACTTATGTTTGGTCTATGTAGAGCTAGAACCGAGAAACGACGATAATTGGAGTTTGATTCCTCAATTTGAGATGACGCTGGAAATAAAGTCTCGTCATTACCTGGTAAAGCTGCCTGTGTGTCTTGCTCTTCTCCATCTGGTTCCAAAGTATTAAGACCGCAACGACTGAGGAAGAGGATGCTAATGAGGCTCAGAGTGCACACCAGCAGAAGCAGCCGAGTCATCAACCGCTTTCCAAGCAGTCGAATCATCACTGTTCTTCTTTTCCTGCAACAAAATTTATGCCTTCATTTGATTCATGCGTGCAACTTAAACAACTTCCACGACAAAATTAAATAAAAGCACGCGTTGGAGTTATACAGTATTGGCAAAAGTATGGGTGAACATCCTAAATAATCTAGGCGATAGGGGATGCATTATAAAAATAAAGATGAAATGTGACTAGTCACACCTATAGCTACTGTATGCAAGACAGCTGACTCGTCCGCCATTTTGGAGCCCACCGACCTGACATTTGTGATTGCGTTGTATATTAATAATAATTAAAACAAAGTTCTTTTTTTTAATATGACCGGTTGTGCTGCTCCTAATTGTTCAAATCATTCCCGTAATGGTTTCAAGTTTTTCAGGTAAAAACAGTTTTGATAATTTAGATCAATTTTATAACCTTAATCAGTATAGGCACTGCCTTAGTAATATTACATATAATTTCACTTTAATTGATTCATTTTTATTTTGTTGCACTGTTTTAGATTTCCAGCAGATTGTACTTTGAGGAAGAAATGGGTAATCAGCTGTCGAAGACAAAATTGGAATCCAACACAAAATGATCGCCTGTGTTCCGTAGGGAGATATAAGTTTACTTGCTTAACGCTCATGTTTCTAAAGACCTGTATTTTATCAATAGGAACATTTCGAAGCCAACCAAATAGAACAACATCGCCAAGATGGCAAAAGTCGTTTAAAACCATTTGCGGTTCCCACTAAATTTAATGTTACTAATCCACCTAAATTAATTGACGTGCCCAGGAAATCTGTTTATATGTTACTTTATTTTTCACTCGATATTTTTTCTAATATTTGCACCCCATCAGAGAAAAAGAGAAAATGACAATGGAACTGAAAATCCTTCAAAATTTCAAGCAATATCCAGCGATGAAAATATTTTGCCTCAGAAACTGGTGGTTCATACTTCTGTGGTAGGACAACAGGTAAATAGGAACATGTGTTTAATAATTTTTTTTTTAAATAAAATTTGTAAAAAAAATTGGAAAGTACACTCATAGTTTCACTATTGCTTGTTAACTCTCAACATTTCATCATCGCTTGACGGCTACCAAGCGATAGTGAAACGTTCTCTGGTGATTAGAAGCAATCTACTGAAATCGAAGTACATATACCGGGTGTCCCGCGCCATGTGCTCACCCTTCTAGAATCTTTATTTATTAATCGATTAACCTGAATTTTTGAGACGATAAACTAAACAAAAAATGGAATTTTCCGTCATAGGACTTCCGGTTTCGCCGGAAGTGATATCAACTTTCTTATTTTAAGCGGAACATCTTATATATTTTTACATATTTGAAATCTACGAAGCATTACGAGTCCGAATACGTATCAATTGTTAATCTTGGTTTCCAAGACAACGAAAAAAACTTTTTTATTTTTCAATCTAGAAAGCTATGAATCGCAGTTTTTCGAACTAATGCTATCAAGTGTTTCGAAAAATCACTGCTTTGATGGTATTTTGATTTTTAACATTTTTACAGGATTTGAAATTTTCATTAGCTCTTAGCTCATTTTTTTCGATAGAATCTCATATGTTTAAATTATTTGTACTTCAAAAAAGGGCAGTTAGAATAATTTGTGGAGCAGAACATAACGCACATTGCCCTCCATTGTTTATAAATTTAAAAATTTTCAAAACAGTTTTCTCACTCTTTTTATTGGAAATCTTAACTATTGTACACAAAAATCAAAATTTTCTAAAAAGAAATTTTGATGTGCATAATTATTTCACCAGAAATAATGATTCTCTATACTTACCGCTTCCTCACACTGCATACGTGAAGCAATCTCCATTTTATATGAGTAAGATTCTTTTTAATAAGCTTCCTAATGAACTGCGCATAATTTCTAACGTAAAAAAAATCAGATTTAAATTGAAAAGTATTCCACTAAGTTAGGCATTTTATTTTGTAAACGAATTTATTACATTTAATTTTACTAGTTGACTTATTTAGTGATGTCTTTAATCTTATATTTTTAAATTCTGAACTATATGTTTATGTCTATATCTACAGCTGGTTTCAAGACAATAAATTTGAATTTGAATTGTATATGACATCAACCTGACCTTGCTTGTCCGAAAGGTCATCTATATATCGTATTATGGTCATCAAATTTGAGGTAGTTGACCGACCAGAAATGAAACCATGCTGATGAGGCAAAACGTAACAACTAAACTCATTGTAAATTAGCCTTATAAATAATCTAATGATAAAATTATTAAAATACTTATAAATGCTTTGATTTTGTGTTCATTGTATTTAAACAGCCATTTCATCATTCTTTAAAGATAAATTTCTCTAAAAATGAAAAGGTTATTTTTAGTTTAAAATACGAATGCAAAATAAAAAAATGGGACAAATTATGATCATATAGAATGTCAGCAATAGTCACTTTCTCGAAGTATAACTCTTTCATCTCACGATTAAAATTCATCTTCAAAGAAGTTCAAATTAAGAAATCAGTGATTGAATGAAAGCAAGAGATTGTTATTACGTTGTTGTTAAAACTTAAATGGAAAGTGTAACAAGCACGAAATAAAAAAGCAAAAAATCATTCGAGAAGGTGAGCACATGGCACGGGCCACCCGGTATAGTATTAAAAAAACATATTGTGGCTAAGAGATTAAGTCCATTATTGGAAACATTGGTTGTACTTTTCAATTTTAATAGTATCTGCTTAAAGTTTAATTTTCTTACAAATTTCATTTCAATAATAAAATTTTAGTCAATTCCAAAGTTAAAAAAAGGTTTTTTTTTTAGTAAAATTGTATTGTTTGTGTAGAATGTGCATTACGAAGAAAGAATTAAAGAATTAGAAGAGGAGTTGGAAATAATGAAGAATGCATTAAGAAATTTTTTAACGTCTGAACAAATTGAAGCAGAAATTTATTAAAAAATGGAGTAATGAGAGCGTATTGAAAGCATTTAAATTACGTTTTGCTCTTGGTAAAAATGGCTATAATTTTTTACGATCTACTGGTTATCCTGCTCCAGCATAGAGTACATTAAATAAAAGAATATCCTCAATAACTATAAATTTCGGTTTAATAAATTCTATTTTTAACATTCTGCCCCGAAAAATCGATTTAATGAACGAATTTGAAAAAGACTGTTCTATAATGGTGGATGAAATGGAGATTTCTGGGCAACTTGATTTTGATAAGTCAAGGAAAATTTTTGTTGGACGAGTAACTCTTGGTAATACAAGCAAAGTGGGAAATCATTTAACGCTTGTGGCATTGCGAGGAATAAATTCGCCATGGAAACAAATAGTAGCATGCCATATAACTGGTCCAAATACTGGAGGATGCGATATGAGACAGTTAATATTCAATGTAATAGAAGCTGCTACTGCAGTTGGTTTAAAAATTGGAAATTTAACTTCAGATATGGGAAGTAATAATAAGGCTCTGTGGGGGTTACTGTAAATCGAACCGAAAGGAAATGTGGTTTTAAAATGTCCAGTACCAGTGAACACATACATGTTCTAGCAGATCCTCCACATCTTCTGAAAAACTGGAAATCTGCAATTCAGAAGTCAGACATTATTTTATCTGCTGAAACCATGGAAAAAGAAAATTTACCTGCACAAATTGTAAGCGGAAAATATATTAATAGTGTGTGGGAATATGAGATAAAAAATAGCAATAAAGGATTGCGGTCTTTACATCACTTAAATGATGATATTATAAATTCATCACATTTCTCTAAAATGAATGTTGGCAATGCCATGAAATATATTTCAATTAAAACTGCTGCTGCTTTGGAGGCGGCAGTTATTAATAAAATTTTACCACCAGAAGCATTAACTACAGCTTGGTTTTTAAGATTATTAAGGCGCAGTGGTTTGAAATAATTAACTCAAGAAAACGTATAACGTCAATAACAGCTAGAAATTTTCAAGTCAAAGAATTTATGTGCCTATTTGTAGATGTGGTGCAAGACACAGTCATTGAAAAAGGTTGGAAACCTTTAAACACCGGCTCTATTTTAACGTCATTGTCTTCTCTTGAAATATCCAGACTCTGTTTTAAAAGAGGATATAAATTTGTATTAGGATCTCGTCTAACTCAAGATGGACTTGAAAATATATTTTCTCAAATAAGAAGAAAAGCAGGTGCTCTAGAATGTTTGCGGGCAATAAAACTTATTTGTGTTTCTCAATTCATGTCAGATATAAAAAAACACAAATTATTGTTCTGACAGTGACCAACATCTTCTGGATTATCATCAAACAAGTAAGCAATGGTTACATTTTTTAAATAATATTACATAAAATTTATAAATTTTACTTACAGGTACAGCTTCGTCTTCTGAGCTCAATATGAATGACATTTTACCGCACTCTAATGGCGAATCAGCAAATAATGATACAAGTAAATAATAGTTTAATTTGTTTTACAAATATGTATCGGTCATTCAAATAGAAAAACTTTTCAGGCAGGCTATGACATATTTTTTACTTCATTAAAAATTACATTGCATCAAATGTTTTCGTCTTGCCTGAGAAGTTTTTTATTTGTAAGTCCTTTACTTTGTTGTTGAATAATCACAATTTTGTTTTCAGCAGCCTCTTTGAACGATTCAGAAATAAACACATTGGAGTGTGCATTTTCACCGAATGACTGCGGTAATATTTATTACATTGCGGGCAGCTGCATATTGCATATTGGTAAAAAAAAAATTTGTGAAATATGTACGGCTTACTCACAAAATATTGATACAGAGAATTTACCAGAATCTGTTTTAACAGAATGCGCTCATCTAGGGGGGTCTTAAATATGTGCCTCAACATTTATTGAAATTTTTCAGGAAGGCAGAATGTATAATACAAAAGGAAATAGGAAAAACTTTTGAGAGGTGACTTATCTTTTAATGATATTTTTTCAATATTTAAAAAAAAATTATAAAGAAACATTTCCCTCATGTTGTAATGTTATGGAATGTTTATTGAATCATTATATTATTATTATTAGGGGATTAGGATTAAAGGAATTTGAAAAAATTAAAAATTGTAAATGTAATTATGTACAATATAGTACAAAATCTGGGCAAAAGAAATAAAAATTCATTAACGTCTATCAATATACGTATAATTATTCGTAATTCAAATCTTTTATTTTTTCCTATTCCCATTAGGACAATGAATGATCTTTGGCTTATAATTTTTTTTTTCCTTTAAAAAAAATAAATTTCTTGCAGCAATACTTGTGGTTAAAGTAAGAAAATTTAAAAAAGTGCAAAAAAAAAAACATTACACTGTCTAATTACTAAAAAGTTTATAATTGCTAATCAAATGATAAAAAATAATAGTGATTATAAGGCAAAATAGGGAAGCCATTTATCTCGCATCTCGGGAAATAATACTGCTAGTTGCTGAGTTTAAGTCCAGCCGTAAAATAGATGGCAACTATTAAAATTATTGATTAATTTTGTAAAGAAAAAAAAAAATAAGTTTCGTATTTGAACAACAGAAGCGTGGGCTCCAAAATGGCGGACGAGTCAGCTATTACTTATCTAGCAGCTGTAGTCACACCTACATCGTGTGTCGGGGGGGCACGAACGCTTACATTGCGCGTCGAAGAAACAAGCGCCTATGTTTAAGAGCCAACCGACCAATGCTGTAGTTTGCAACTAATTTCTCACGCATGTGAGAAATAATTTATAATGTCACCGCTGCAGTAACATGCATTAAGCTTTATATTAACGAGGGGGATGGATGATATCTCAGGGCAAAAAGTTTCGAAACGGACAGAAAATTAGGGTAGTAAAACACACGATACAAAGCACAGAAGTTCTGTTGAAAATTTATCTTGTGCCTTCCCAGCTGTGTCCAACTCTCACACGACATTATAAATTTATACCCGACCACCCCCTCGCCCCCTCACCCTTCCATGAAAGCTGTTGTCTCTCCGCCTGCCTCAGGTCGGAAGTATCATTTTATGGCGGGCGTCAAGTCAGAATTATAATATTTGCATGTTCTACATGATCGTAATTCACGTACAAAAAAAAAAAAAATGCGCATGCAAATTGCTCGATGTGCTCGCGTATTTCATCCACGTACGGCGAAAAATTTATTATTTTCTTCAATATTCCAATTCCAACAAAGTTCCCCCCTCCCCTCCCCAAAATCACAAATGACCTGTCTTGTTATTTTCTTTTTTTTTTTTTTTGTACGTCCAACCGACCCCATCCATTCATCCATTCATAACATGGACGCAACGGATGGGGGTTTCCTTTATTTCATATTCCCCCCGCCGCCGCCGCCGGAAATTTATTTGCTGTTTTTTTTCTTGTGCTCGGCCATCAAAGGATGGACTAAATTTTCAACTCTCAAAGGCCTCTAAGAACTCTCCGCAATCGCTGCTTTATTTCCCATAGGACGCACGAAAATATCAATTTCATTCGCGGTGCGGCCTCGACGTTCTTACTTTATTGTAGCATCCGTTTGGATACGAATTGTTTGCTTACGCCGAATTGTATTATCTTTATTTACAGCGGGGTCTATTTTATTTTTTTATGTCGCGCAATAATATAAATTCGATAGCGGCGGAGGAGGAAACGTAAAAATTCAATTCGACGACGACGACGACGACGACGATTCCCTAAATAAAACTCGTTCCTCTATCTTTCGCGCGAGACGGATCTTATTTCTCCTTATAAAATAAAATAAAAAAAAAAAAAAACACACAAACGTTGCTCTTTCAATACCGAATAATAAATCAATTTGATGATTACGCGCGATCTTCAAAGCGATTTTAGATTAAAATACGTTTCAACTGCAAAAGCAATCGTTTTCTTTAACATGCTCTATTTAAATTTAGGCGCCCAATAAATAACGTAGATATTTAGTTTAATTCGTGTTTTGTAAGTTATGATGCGATTTTACAACGCAGATTAAAATGGAACACTTTTAATTAACTTCATTAAAAGTAACTAAACTGGTAGAATGTTTCAACCGAACGAACTCCCTTAAGTACACAACTTAATTTTGGGCAACTAATAAATAACGTAGATAATTAGTTTCATTCGTGTTTTGTAAGTGACGTTGCGATTTTACAACGCAGATCAAATTCAAACACAATTACCACTAATTAACTTTATTAAAAATAATAAAACTAGTACATCGGGCTACAATGTTTGGACCGAACACTCGAAGGACGAGTTGTAATTTCTATAATTTCTTAATTAATGAGTGGGAGTAAAAACGATGATGGAGCTATGCGGCGATGTTGTGTTTCGGACGTAAAGCTCGGCGAAAAATACTGGCTTAACAAAACTCAATTTTATTATTGACTCGAATATTAAACCGTATATTAACAAATCCCAGAGAAATAGTTCAATGTTGTAGTCGTCGTAAATCGAAAACATAATTCAAATTAATCCGTGTGATCACACATCTGTTGAAATGAAATACTGAACTTTTTAGAAAAATTTGTGCAAATCGTTCTTGATTGCAGCGAAAACCTCGAGCAGCCTCTGGACAGCTGTTTCAGCCCTGCTTGGGGCTTCTTCAACAGAGACAAATCCCGCTTCAATTTGTCTATCCTACTGCAATGTCAGGTCAAAAAACGATAGTAAGATGTCGCTATTTTATCTGTTCGAAATACTGAACGTTTAAAAGGTGTAATTTGTATAAGAGAGAGAAAAAGAAGAAGCAGGTAGAAAAAAAGATGGGAGAAATTCAAAGAAAAGTTTAAGGGTGTTACAATAAAAACAAGGAATAGAGAACAACACAGTTTTGAAAACTAAAAAGTACCGAACGAGTGTTTTTGATCAACTGACAATTTAAAAAATGAACAGCACTGACGAAAAACTGAAATATATAATAAATGCGATGGTCAAAACCAAGCAGAAAAATCAGAATGCAAAACTGAAACTTCTAAAAGGCGTGGACGAAATAGTCGGAAACATTAGAAACAGGGTTGAATGTCAGTCACAAGCGAAGCAAAGAAATAAAAATACCAACTGAAGAAGATACTGTATAAGAAAAAGAATAAAAGGAAGAAATCGCCGATCAAAAGTATGAAGCACTCTAAGAAAAGAATGCAGATGAAAAGGAAGGAAAAAATTTATTGGCGGACAAAGAAATAAGCATTGCGAAGGATAAGTTGAAGAGGAAGAAAATGAAGAACACTTTCAAATAAGCAAGAGGTGAAGGTGAATAGAAGTTAATGGAAGAATTGAAGGAATTAGGGAAAAAGAATAAAAGGCGACGCAAAGTGTTAGAAGAAAATCAAATGAACGGAAACAAACGAAAAACAGGTATCATGCATCATAAGAAAAAGAATAAGCAGAAGAAATCAAACAGAAAAAAAATGTTAGCGAAAGAGAAATAAGAATCTGCAATAAGTATGTGGAAGAATGAAAGGTAACGTGGAATTACAAGAAGAATTCGAATCAATTGACGATTCAGAAAAAGTACGAACATTAGCTAGAAACTAAATATAAGAAACGAAGAAACGAAAAAAAGAAGGAATAAATAGAAGAAAACAAACAAAAAAAGGCAAGAAAAAGAAATTGAAATCTATAATAGGTAAGGTTTCATGGAATTATAGGAAGAATTCGAATCAACGGACAATTGAAAAAAGAAAAATATGAATGTTAGCTGAAAAATAAATAAAAAGAAAGAAATCTAGAAGCAGAAAAGAAGAAGGAAAAATTTTAATGTACATAAAAGGAATTTGGGGATACGGAGATAGACGAGGAAATTATAGATTGTTAGAAAGACGAATAAATTACAAAAAAATTATATGTAACTAAATAGAAAGAGGATAAAAAAGAAGATAAAAAACTAGAACAAAGGTAGAGAAATGGTAACGGTCAAAAGTACAAACAAAACAGATATGAGGAACAATAAAAAACAAAAAAAGCTTTTGGGTTTATAGGGCGAATAATAAGAATAAACACTTAAAAATGAAAAAAAAACGAGGAAAAAATATTTTTGCGTTTATAATTTACAGAATAATAAACAACACTAATCAAATCAAACAATACTAAAACAATTGAAAAAAGAATAAAATGAGGTAACCGAAACAAGCAAAAATGTGAACATAGGAAAACAGAAACAGTTAGTTATGGATTAAAAAATAGAATAGGAGGAGGAAACTAAGAAATAGAATGCTAGAAGGAAAACATAGAAACAAAAACACCAGTTGGAAAATTAAATAAGTAAGCAAAAGTGTGAAGAGAAAAGTAAAAAAAAAGTATCTCGACTGAACGTACAGCAAAATAAGAACGGAGAAAAAACAAACCAAAAATGAGCTTTGTGATCCTAAGGAAAAATATTCTCGTGACTGGTAAGTGTACAATGAATGAAAATAATAAATGAAATGGAAAACATACAAATACAAGCGTAAGAAAAAGTATAGAAGGAGGACAACTTCTAGCAGTGGTAGAGAAAAAATAGTTGGAGAACTTAAAAGAAGAAGCAAACGTAAAAAAAGCATTGAAAACCAAAAACAATAATTTTAGAAAACCAAAACCAGATTTTAGAAAAGTTACGTAAGAGAAGCAGTAAAAGCGTTGTTGTCAATGGAAGGGAATGAATACTGACTAAAAATATTGCAAAATGAAAAAGTAACAATAAAAGCAAAACAAAAAGTATGCGTTTAATTCAATATACAAATATAAAATAATGTAAGAATCCAGATTATTTATTATTATTCTTGTTTTGGTATAATAAATTTAATCGGCCTAAAGTATACCAAGAAATGAGATCCTACTACACATATCAAGTCAAAAAAGAACAAGCTTGCTTTGCAATAAAACATGATATGAAATGAATCATGAGAAAACTCTCGGGGCAGCTTCCAGTGCGAGCGAATTCCAGGAAATCTCGGGCCAGCTTGAGGCACCCACCAACATGACTTTGTTTGACAATCGCGTCTTCGTCGTGAAATTTCCAAAATTCAAAAGTATTTCTCCTGTCAGTCAATTTTCCTAGTTTAATTGAAATAAAGTGTACCTAAGAAGGGGCTTAAATTTGAATAAAACAGAATCGTTGTGTCAAATTTAGCATCTAACAAAGGCCTTAGAAAGTGTACTGATTCATTTTTAGTTCCTCCCTCCTCTCTTCCATATCCTAATTTGTTTGAAACCAAATAGTATTTGTTTGGTTTTTTTTTTTTTTTTGAAATAGTATATGACGAAACGGAAACGGAACTCTATGCGAAGCAATTTCCGGGATTTGTTTCTTATCTGAGGGGAATTAGCGGCCCCGGGCTTTTTCAAATACTTAACGCAAAGTTCCGAACAAGTTACACGTGCTTGCCGCCTATCTATTAAACAACACCTGCGGGTGTTTGGGTTCCGCTTGTTATTCGCCTGAACATATTTATGGCAAGTCTGTTGTGCAAACATGAAAATTTCGTCGGTAAACAGACGCACGTTCAAGCCAACAACTGACAAAACAAATTCCCCGCTCGAATTTCGGCCGATCAAAATGACAGCGCTTTCGGATACAGGAATGCAAATTGAACATACATACGTAGTTTGTCGCAGATAATTTATGCGAAGATAAATTAGTTTTAGTTTCGCTCCATGAACATGTCATTTATCCTGTTTCTAGTAATAATCTTAACAGTAATGGAAAGTGAACGTATTATTTATCATCCACATGAATTTTAAAGTTATTGACCAATCTAATCCATCATCTTCATCTATACAAAATTTTGAGTGTATTTAGAAAAAAAATTAACTAAATCCCACCTACCGCCCTATCCAGGCCCATCCCCACGGCAACTTTGATTACCTTATTGTAAGAATTTGAACTTCCTATCCATAAAAAAAATAATTTATTCTGGTCTGAAATAAAACTTTCATTTAGGCTTGCGGCGCTAGCTCACATAAGCAAACAATACCTCATCTCAATAACATAACAAGCTCTTTGTGAGATGTCAAGTATCAAATCAAATGTGAGCTGTAGAAGCCTGTCACACCGGATAAGATAATGATTCAACTTACCGCGCAACTAAAACTGCCGGTGGACGGGAATTTTTCATGAACATGTTAGATATATTTTTATTAAGTTAAAAAAAAAATATAAAGGATCTATAATTTAAGAAATTACAGTTTCGCCTAAAATGCATCGAATATAAACCCAGACGGTTGGAATGCGAGATGGCACTTGAGAAACGTAAATAATAAACAAAATCGGTCGGGGCGAGATAGCTTCGTCCAAGGGCCGGGGCAGTGATTGATATGCTGTTAAACGATGCACACGCTAATAAGTATTTGGGGTATTAATAATTAATAATACATAAATCGTGCGGAATAATTATTATTACACGTCAAGCGCGTTATTGGCCAATCTCGCGGTTCGCGGCTCGGGGTATGCGATGTTTGCGTACGATTATAGTCGGCGTGTATTATATACAGGGTCCGTACATACAGGGTGTGTTTAGGAAATATTGTGCACCACACCGGAGAGATGCAGTACGCTTTAGAGATAAGTTGTATATTATAGCAAATTGCATGATATGTAGAGAATTAGCTTGATCTACTTCTTGCTTGGTATGAATGAGCGATTCCCCTGGGTTTAGGCTCGGCAAGGCGTGGCAGGTGCTACATCACTTGACCGCTGACTAGTTGGACTATGTTGGCGGGGGTGGTTGCGGGATGTCTGGGACGGCGGGGACGTTGGGGACATCATTGCATGAGTAGCCATCCCCGAAGGGGGATCGTACTAACAGGGTTTAAAAACGCAGCCGAGAGTGAACGACGTACTGTTCACGTACCAAGGTGATCCCAAGGGGACCCGATGTAGCGGGCGGCCCTGAGGAATTGTCACCAGCCTTACGTGCCAGGTGGAGGCCGGTGGTGAGATGCCACACCACCTGGTGGAAGAGTGGTAGAGAATTTACGGGTCGGATAGTACCAAGACGTGGGATAGAGCGTGTTTGCATGTACCTAAGTGAGGCTATCTGCGGTGCATGTAGAGTGTGCTTGTGGAAATAATATTTTAGAGAATTGGAACATATGAGAGAGCAACAGAAATGAGTTTGGGAAGGCCCAAGGTTGGTACCATTAAGAGATATGGTAGAAGCACGAGTGTAAGTTATAAATAGACCTTAAGGGTCGGTGGAGCAAGTGCAGACCATTGTGGCCTTGGGGACCGGGGGTCCCCGGTGAGTAAATAACTGTTGACTCTTGACATATGATTGTAAACACATGTTATTGTTGCATGAACGCAATGTGTCATTGGGCGATGACGGTGGCGGAAGGTTCCCAGTAGCCGAAGGAAAGGGTGAGCGTTTGATTAATTATATTTAAGTATACGCATTAATATGTTTTCATAATAATGAAAAGAAAATGTTTTGATAATTTTGCGGCCGGTCTTACAAATATTACCTTGCGTAGCAGTTAAAATTATTAACATTATAAATTATCCAAAATGTTTTTCAATATTTCTGAATCGTCTTCTTTGTAAAAATTTTCATTTTGTATCGGTATACACACAGAAAAAAATAATCTCATTTAATCTACCGGTCTGAGATAAAACAAAGCCTTCATTTAAGCTTGCGACGCCGACGTACAAAAACAATGCTTCACCGTTTCATTAGATGTCATGTACCAAACGAAATATGAGCTGAGTTACATGTCACAATGATTCAATTTGTTATACAGCGCACTTTAACCTTGACAAACTAAAACTGCTTGTATCAGCAGAGGGAGTTGAAATTTTACAGTGCAATATAATTATTTATTATTTATTAGTTATTTAGCTAAAGATTGTCAAATTCCTCTCTTTCGCCGTCTCTCTCCTTATGAGGTTTTCTTCTCGATTAACATACTGTTACTATTAATTGTTTATATGAACTTCGCTACGTAACAGGACGACATTTCAATAGAGCTTTCAACGCTAGATGGAGGGCGATTCAGTTTAGCGTTGCTTTTCGAACCCTAACGCAGATGCAACAGAAGATCTCATACTAGAACTGCAACGTCAGCTTTTTGTACGCGCAACAAAAAGGAATTAAGGTGACTTGCATTCACCTCATATTTCACTGAGTGCATGATACTTATTTACGTTCGTAGAAATATTCTGGCGACTGGATTTCTAAATGAAAACTTCGTCAACGACTGAGAGATTAGACGACATTGAATATTTTTTTCTTCGAACCGATAGGGACAAAGCCAACAAGGGAGAAGAACATGACTTGTTTGCTTGAGAATCGTGTCTTAATTGTCCTCGTCGTGAAATTTTCAAAATCAAAATTTCATTCTTCGATCAGTCCATTTTTCTAGTTTCATTCAAATAAAGTGTACCTAAGAAGCATCCACGACCGACGAGGGAATGGTTAAATTTCGTTGAAAAGATTCGCCCATGATAATGATTCTTTTATTGTCAATTTAAGTCCTATCGATATGTTCAATAAGTTAATGGAAGACATTCCTGTAAAGAGAAAGAGACAACGAGGGACAAGAACTTGTCATACTTTAGGCTTAAATGGCTCTATTCTGGCCTTTAACCATCCTAACAAGTTTTGGACGCTGCTTGTTGCTACATGCTACGGTGCTTATTGGAATTTTACTTTTTACTTTACAGACCGCGTTGGGAAGACATTCTGTTTGCACGTTAATTAATGAAGTGAGTTCTGGATGAATTTAAAGTGTTTGATTTTTGGATCCGGTGGCCTGACCGTCTTCAACGGATTTACCTGACTTCGTTGTTTGTTACCCCGCTATTTGTGGAGCCGTTTCTGGGTGAATTTATAGTGTTTGATTTTCGGATCTGGTGACCCGACCGTCCTCGTCGGAGGATTTACCTCACTTCGTAGTTTGTTACCCCGCTATTTGTGGAGCCGTTTCGATGAGAGTTTTCTGGAAATTTATGTTCTGAGGCTTGTTTTCCTTATAAACAAGGTTAGTGCCATCATCTTTTTTTTTTCTGCCTGTTTCCACGGGCGTTTATTGTTCACGATTGTATTGTATGCGTCGTTTACTCGTTTTATTTTTCTCTAGCGGCTGGTACGGGGTCAGATAATCTTTTTTTCTTGCCCGTCGGCAAAGTGACGCCTATTCTGCCCTTGGTGCAAACACTTCTGTAAATCTCAAACCATGCGACAAAATAAGAAAATCGTCTTTCCGGGGGTGGCCCGTGTCTTAAAAAGAGTAGATGAGTATGGATTATTAGTAAACAGGGGGTGGTTTTGTTGTTTTTCAAAGTAAAAAAAATTTTAGAGTAAGTATGTATATAGGCTGATCATTCCTAAATTGCTAAATAAATAAAGCACGGTCGTTACATTATTTACAGGAATGTCGTTCGTTTTTTTATTTCTGACGGCAACTTTGTGGTGTAGTAAAGTCGAAGGTGTTTCATGTGATATTTCCGTTTCCTCTACTATTCGTTTCAGCAAAACTTTAATACGCAATAAAATTCATAAATTCGAAATTCCTTTCGACAACCGAGGATTTCCGACAGAAGTTCAGAATTTAATTTTCAATTTTTAATGGAATTCCGAAAAGCAGCCGCCGAATCATTCCGTTTGAGAAGGCGATTTTACACGTCGCTGTTTCGAGATGGTTTATACAGGGCAGAAGAAGAAAAAGAAACCACCCCGGCGCCTCCGCCCGGACAGACCGACCACCGCCAATCTATCTCAAGGCAGGACGGGATATTCCTCCTCCTCCTCGTCGTCCTCGAGATTGGTGTTGAAAAGGAATTGATAAATCTTATATCGAAGTGACTGATCCAATACGAGAAAGTCGCATAGTAAAATGAGATCGGGGGATTGAATATTCCGTCGCGAAAACAGGGGGCGGCCAGCTCGGTGGAACTTTGCGATAATAAAAAAATATATCCACTTATTTCGGCCGTTTCTCCTTTCAAATGGTAATATGTGCATGGTGTATTACCAGAACCGGATTTTACGATCTCTCCATTGAACTTTACGACTGTCTGAATCTCCGAAGCATTCGGACTTTACAATGCGAAACCGTTTCCAAACCAAGATACTTTCGCATTACAGCGAATATCATTAAATGAATCATTCGACCGCAGAAAATTTTAAATTATTTAAAATTCAAACCGAATGATAAATAACTTGATTTATAATAATTGCACGGGAACATCATTGTTTTGCACCGACCACCACAAAAACTAACTGCATAGTTTATGTATAACATAATATACATATTAATTAAAGTGTTAATCGCGTTTATTGATAATCTAATGCAATATAAATAATTACATTTATGAATATAAACGGGCGTTATTCACGTTTAACGAGTTTATAAATTTTTGCTGGCGCGCGGAGTGCATTATGAAAATGCGACAAACGTTAATAATAATTTAGTTTAAGCACAACAAAACATTAGCCCACTTTTACGACTAAATTGAATATTTCCTGATAATGCGCGTTTGTTTCAGATGGTTTTTACGTTTTCAGCGTAATTTTCAGCACAGCTATATGATGCAATAACAAAATCAACACATACAGTTCGAAAACAATTCTATAAGCTATTCTTTAGTTATTTGTAATCGTGGTATGCCGTGAAAATCTAATAAAAATGTGGTATTGATGTATGTATCTAAACTTTGATATAATGAATGTCATTTGATTTTGGATTTTAAGCAATGTTGTGTTAAAATATGAAAGATCGCTTTCCAAGTGTCACCCTTTATATGTCGAGTTTTAAATCGCATTTATTCTCGATGGCGCAACGTGGGAACGCTCGGCGGTACAGATTCTCGCCTGCTTTTCATCCATTAAAAATAAGTTTTTGCTATCGTCTTCGCCGAAGTACAATTGGATTTTTATGGCACAAGTGGTCTCACGCCTCGCTTTATTTAGCTTTGTGGTGCAATTCGCAGACAGCGGGCTAACAAATAACGAAGCGAGGTAAATCCGTTAAGGACGGTCGGGTCACCAGATCCAAAAATCCAATATTTTAAATTCACCCAGAAACGGCTCCAGAAATAGCGAGGTAACAAACAACGAAGTCAGGTAAATCCGTTGAAGACGGTCAGGTCACCAGATCCAAAACTCAAACACTTTAAATTCATCCAGAAGTCACTTCATTAATTAACGTGCAAACAGAATGTCTTAAGAACGCGATCTGTGAAGTAAAAAGTAAAATTCCAATAAGCACCGTAGCATGTAGCAACAAGCAGCGTCCAAAACTTGTTAGGATGGTTAAAGGCCAGAATAGAGCCATTTAAGCCTAAAGTATGACAAGTTCTTGTCCCTCGTTGTCTCTTTCTCTTTACAGGAATGTCTTCCATTAACTTATTGAACATATCAATAGGACTTAAATTGAAAATAAAAGAATCATTATCGTGGGCGAATCTTTTCAACGAAATGTAACCATTCCCTCGTCGGTCGTGGATGCTTCTTAGGTACACTTTATTTGAATTAAACTAGAAAAATTGACTGATCGAAGAAAGAAATTGGATTTTGAAAATTTCACGACGGGGAAAATTAAGGCACGATTCTCAAGCAAACAAGTCATGTTCTTCTCCCTTGTTGGCTTTGTCCCTGTCGATTCGAAGAAAAAAATATTCAATGTCGTCTAATCTCTCAGTCGTTGACGAAGTTTTCATACTATAAATTCACCCAGAAACGGCTCCACAAATAGCGGGGTAACAAACAACGAAGTGAGGTAAATCCTTTGAAGACGGTCTGGTCACCAGATCCAAAAATCAAACACTCTAAATTCATCCAGAACTCACTTCATTAATTAACGCGTAAACAAAACGTCTGCTTCCCAACGCAGTCTACAAAGGAGTGCCGATCTAGAAAAATGTAACACATGGGTCACCCCCGAAGAAACGATTTTCTTATTTCGGTACCTGGTTTGAGATTTATAGAAAAAAAATACGTTTTCTGAAGTTTTTGCACGAAGGACAGAATAAAGATGTTTAAGAATGTCAAGTTTTTTCCCTCGTTGTCTCTCTCCTCATCGGAATTTCTTCGATTAACTTATTAAACATACTGATAGGGCTTAAATAATTAAAAGTAAAAGAATCATTATCACAGGTGAAGCTTCTGGACGAAATGTAACCATTCTCTCGTCCGTCGCGGATGCTTCTTAGGTACACTTTATTTAAATTAAACTAGAAAAATTGACTCACGGAAGAAACACGTATGAATTTTGAAAATTTCACGATGAGAGAAATTAAGATGCGATTGTCAGTTTTTCTCCCTCGTTGTCCATCTCCTCATGAAGATTTCTTCCACTAACTTATTGAACATATTGATAGTACTTAAATTATTTTTTTTATAATTCCCCGGCATTTAAACGAAGGTATCTTAATTAAATCAAACTTTTCTTGCTATATTCAAACTCACCCTCGCCGGTTTTGGATGCTTCTCAGGTATACTTTATTTCAATTAAATCAGGAAAATTTAATGATAGAATAAACTTTGAGTTTTGAAAACTTTACGGCGAGGAATTTTTAAAACGCGTGTTACACAGACTGTCATACTTTTCTTGTCCTATTTATTACGAGTTCTAGGGTGGCGTAGGAGTCCCTAGATTTTCGAAGACTTGGCTTGCAACGGGAGCTGCATACATGCAACGCATAGAGCTTTCCGATGAGTCACCCGTTGATTCACGTTCTGCAGAGCAGCGCAATGCAAGCTTAC
Source organism: Prosopocoilus inquinatus (assembly GCA_036172665.1). Lineage (NCBI taxonomy): Eukaryota > Metazoa > Arthropoda > Insecta > Coleoptera > Lucanidae > Prosopocoilus > Prosopocoilus inquinatus. The sequence continues at coordinate 4,253,500 of CM069871.1, read as the reverse complement.
TCTTTTTTTACATGATACCCTCGCCCCTAATATGATCTCATTTCTTAGTATAGTACTGTAGGCTGACTAATACTTTCGTTATATCAGCTGCACGGTTTTAATTTTGTATTTTGAAACGTATCATTCCTCGACATGATTTCTGAATGTATTCAGATTAATCATACTTCGACCCGATTTTTAATTTAGTAAAGTATCTTAATTAAATAAAGTGTACTGAATTGCGCAAAAATAATAATGATTACGTAGGTGTACCGTCGCAACTTAAATAAAGCAAATTTGTATTTTATAATTCGAAGTAAGTAGTGAGTGCTTTTAGTGTAATGTATACGGAATTATTAATACGATCGTATTACTCGATGTCTGTGAACTTTTCGTTTCGTCCTGGAAAAGAAAACGTCGCCGCCGGCAAAAAGCAAGGACGCTCGCACGCGGATTTAAATAATTAAATTTATCGCATCGTTCCGGCGGCGGCGTTGAAATCGCAGACAGATTGTCGGAAACGTCAATTATCGTATTCGAAGGGACTAATTCATTATTGACATGGCAGTTAATGCATTTCGATTGTTAAACCGCAGTCATTAATCCATGTAAGGACACGAGAACACGTCCACACCGACAATATTAGCTCGGTCAATACCAAATCCTTCCCATTGCCATAAACATTTTATGTCCTCGACCTTTCCTGCGTAGAATCAACAAGACCACGCTGAGGTCCTTACAACTAAACATACCAAGCCAAATTGACGATATTTTACGAATTTAAGGTTCGATTTAATTTATTTTAAAATAAAATACCCGATAAATCTAATATTTTCTCGTTTCGATTCCTTGTCTTCTGCGTACGCGTTTAAGCTAAAAATAATTTTCTTGTCTACGAAAATCTTTGTTGTTTTCTTTTCTGTCTGGCATTTTATTTTACAAATTTCGTGAGAATCTTACAGTTTTTTTTTTTATTTAAAATCGAGACAGGATTGTACAACGTCTAAACTTTTACATTCCTGTCTCGACTTTAAATATACAAAACAAAGGATGCGGTTTTTCTGCCTTGGTTTCTAGTGTTTGATCGTTGTTATTCGGGCGGAGTTTTAAAATTCACACACGTGTGACTTTTGCAGGGATTGGCTAATTTATTAACAACGTTACACTAGCACTAATTTATTTCATGCGTACCATCGACCAATTAATTTTTACAAAAACCGAACGATCAGTTGGTTGACTTCAATGCGAACTATCGATGTCTGTTTCTATTTTTATTTCCTCGACCGAGTGTTTAAATATGCACGGCTGGTTTGCGAGATTGTTTGATCTCGCGAAACTTCCGTCCCGTTCGGTTCCAATCTCTCTATATGGAAGTACCCAGAAAATTCCATCGCCGAAGCAGATAAACGTAAAGCAGAAGCTTCGAGATTATGTCGCGCCGGCTCTGACGCATGTACGACTAATTCGTCACAATATTATTCGTGGATGGAGGAAGATTTTATTAATCGCTTTTGTTACATCAGGCTAAACAGCATTTCGAAACGTCAGTCTAGTGTAAAATGTAAATTAATTTGGGGGGCTTTGCGCATTTAATGCAGAAGTTGTTAGTTCAAAACACGGTCCACACGTAGGTTCGCGTTTAATCCCGCTCTCTGGCAGGATATTGGAATGGACTCGGGCATGTTTATATCAAATTACGTGCATTTATGGTCGCTCTTTGAACTCTCGTGTTGCCGCCGGATTAAAAAGTTCTGAAGCTCTTCGGCTTAAATGCGTCCGTCCGTCACCGCGCCGATTATAAGAACGACGAGTTTAAAATCTATTTCGAAAATAAAATTATTAATCGCAATTATTTTTAAGTGCAGACTATGTAATTATGAGTTATTAAATGTTTTTTTTATAGATGCAGTTTGTACAAAGTACCAGAAGAGCACATTTTGTGTAATAATTAAATTGCACGCAGGGGCTTTCCTCGAATATTTTGGCAAAGGACGGCGTTTCTTCAATTTTTATTGCATAAATAATTGCCTGAAAAGTTTAATCGAAATGTGTACGTACCGTCATCGAAATAGCTTTATCATTGCTTAAACCGAGGTCTGAATAGATTAATTTCAAGCCACATAGTTTGTTACGGTTTCAAATCCCTTGGGTATTTTAATTCCGCCTCAGGACGAGGTTTGGTTTTAATAAATACGTTTTTGTTTTCCACGCGGCCCGGTGCTTCTTGGTGTTGCGTTGGGCGCGTCTCGTCTCGAATTTCGATTTTTTGCGTGTCCGTTAAAGCCACAAAATAACTTTATTTATCGCAATTCTCGTCTACGAAAATCTTCGCGTTGTTTCTCCTTGCGTCCGTCTAGCACTTTATTAGATGCTTTGCGTTTTATTTCACAAATTTCGTGAGAATCTTGCAGTTTGTTTGCTTAAAGTCGAGACAGGATTGTACAACGTCTGGCCTAGATTTTTTTTTGTTTTGGTTCCCAGCGTATGGTTTCTCTCGTGACCGTTGTTATTCCGGCGGGGTTTTAACATTCACACACATGTGACCTTTGCGGGGATTGGCTTAACTTTACGTCAGATTCCACCGGTTTGGTTACAGTTTATGTCAGCTAGTTTATGATTGCTCGATCTCCTTCCTTAGCGGTTATGGGGTGAAGCCAAGTGGTGGCTTTATTAATTTGAACGCGTGCTCTTATAGTTATAGTCATAGTTCAGTGTCAGCCTGCACCCCCGCCACGACTAAGCAGCTGGCTGTGCTGTAAGTTAATTTTAATTTAATGATACATTTCCCAATTTCCCATAATTTTCAAAGAAAGTCTTTCGTTTTTTGTGGTTCCTCTTACGTTGCTTGGTCTTTAGTTTCCATGCGGTTGATTTTGATGTTGGCGTTGGTGTCAGTGTGAACGTTGATCGTCTCCAGAATTTCTTGGTATCTTGGAATGACCATACTTTGTTTTTGACGTTTTATTTGGATTCGGATTTGGCTGTAGTGTTACAGTTTAAAGATTCTTCTGATATTTGGAGACACCGTGTATAATAATTATTATTTTCTTTTAATAGAATCCGCGGTTCGCTTTCCGGATAAATATACCGCGCCCTGTTTCTCGCTGTGCCAGTTTTTTTCGACTCTACGTATTATTTCTTTCTTTTTTGCTGAGAATCAAATGCCCGGAATCTTATTCAATGGAATGTTTTTCTACATAGACTTCTTATAATTTTGATGCAGAATTAGGCTCATTTCGTTTTAGTAAAATTCAAGAGAATTATATGGTATTTTATTCGCCTCCGGGAAGCGTCTGTTAGCCTGTTTTTTTTGTTAACTTGATCCGAACGAGTTTACAACCCTTTTTGCCTGCTTCTAGGACGCTCCCATTATCTCTCTGACATTTAACCTTATAGGCGGATCATTATGTCATTTTTTTCGGGGGATTGGCTGTTCATTCTCGATACTTATCTCTTTATGTTTGTTTCTCTTCTTCCCGCTCCACGAATCGAGTTAGCAAAACTTTCTTATCCATACAGAGTCCAGCGTTTTGTGAGTTTTCGTTGTGTCGAAGAAATATTTCCCAGGGGGTGAAATATACCTCACGGCCTTTGGCCGACTCTGACTGATTTACTTAAGATAAACGGGGTTTTCAAGCGTTTTTACCAGCTTGGTTCCGAATCTCACCAGGTGAGTTTAATCGTTGTTGGCTAATCTGATTCGTGTTTTACGACCTTTTTTGTTTACCCGTTAGGCTTTTAGTTTCCACCACGTAACATATCGTGGGGCGAAAAGGACAAATTAAACCACTTGTGTTTTGTGTGTGTTTTCGTTGAGTCGAAGAAATATTTCCCCAAGGGGTGAAATATACTTCACCGCCTTTGGCCAACTCTGACTGGTTTACCTAAGATAAGTAACGTTTTCACGCCCTTTTACCAGCTTGGTGTCCGACCTCACCAGGTGAGTTTAATCGTTGTTGGCTAATCTGATTCGTGTATTACGACCTTTTTTGTTTACCCGTTAGGCTTTTAGTTTCCACGACGTAACATATCGTGGGGCGAAAAGGACAAATTAAACCACTTGTGTTTTGTGTGTGTTTTCGTTGAGTCGAAGAAATATTTCCCCAAGGGGTGAAATATACTTCACCGCCTTTGGTCAACTCTGACTGGTTTACCTAAGATAAGTAACGTTTTCACGCCCTTTTACCAGCTTGGTGTCCGACCTCACCAGATGAGTTCAATCGTTGTTGGCTAATCTGATTCGTGTTTTACGACCTTTTTTGTTTACCCGTTAGGCTTTTAGTTTCCACGACGTAACATTTCGTGGGGCGAAAAGGACAAATTAAACCACTTGTGTTTTGTGTGTGTTTTCGTTGAGTCGAAGAAATATTTCCCCAAGGGGTGAAATATACTTCACCGCCTTTGGTCAACTCTGACTGGTTTACCTAAGATAAGTAACGTTTTCACGCCCTTTTACCAGCTTGGTGTCCAACCTCACCAGGTGGGTTCAATCGTTGTTGGCTAATCTGATTCGTGTTTTACGACCTTTTTTGTTTACCCGTTAGGCTTTTAGTTTCCACCACGTAACATTTCGTGGGACGAAAAGGACAAATTAAACCACTTGTGTTTTGTGTGTGTTTTCGTTGAGTCGAAGAAATATTTCCCCAAGGGGTGAAATATACTTCACCGCCTTTGGCCAACTCTGACTGGTTTACCTAAGATAAGTAACGTTTTCACGTCCTTTTACCAGCTTGGTGTCCGACCTCACCAGGTGAGTTCAATCGTTGTTGGCTAATCTGATTCGTGTTTTACGACCTTTTTTGTTTACCCGTTAGGCTTTTAGTTTCCACCACGTAACATATCGTGGGGCGAAAAGGACAAATTAAACCACTTGTGTTTTGTGTGTGTTTTCGTTGAGTCGAGGAAATATTTCCCCAAGGGGTGAAATATACTTCACCGCCTTTGGCCAACTCTCACTGATTTACCTAAGATAAGTAACGTTTTCACGCCCTTTTACCAGCTTGGTGTCCGACCTCACCAGGTGAGTTCAATCGTTGTTGGCTAATCTGATTCGTGTTTTACGACCTTTTTTGTTTACCCGTTAGACTTTTAGTTTCCACCACGTAACATTTCGTGGGGCGAAAAGGACAAATTAAACCACTTGTGTTTTGTGTGTGTTTTCGTTGAGTCGAAGAAATATTTCCCCAAGGGGTGAAATATACTTCACCGCCTTTGGTCAACTCTGACTGGTTTACCTAAGATAAGTAACGTTTTCACGCCCTTTTACCAGCTTGGTGTCCGACCTCACCAGATGAGTTCAATCGTTGTTGGCTAATCTGATTCGTGTTTTACGACCTTTTTTGTTTACCCGTTAGGCTTTTAGTTTCCACCACGTAACATTTCGTGGGACGAAAAGGACAAATTAAACCACTTGTGTTTTGTGTGTGTTTTCGTTGAGTCGAGGAAATATTTCCCCAAGGGGTGAAATATATTTCACCGCCTTTGGCCAACTCTCACTGGTTTACCTAAGATAAGTAACGTTTTCACGCCCTTTTACCAGCTTGGTGTCCGACCTCACCAGGTGAGTTTACTCGTTGTTGGCTAATCGGATTCGTGTTTTACGACCTTTTTTGTTTCGAAAAAGACAAATTCCTCCGCCGATCGCTTTCGGATGGACTCCTAGCCTTTTGAAGGAGTGCTGAGATCGTATCGTCTCCGACGCTGGACTTGGGGAGGATCTGAGGAGCCAAGTTTCTAGCGCGGATACTCGCTGTTCAGGCCGACGTAACACCAACATCAGAGACAAGGTCGGACTTTTCCTTTTCTTCCGTGTCTTCTTCCTTTTGTATTCGGTAATAATAATAATAATTTGTTTATATTTGGTAATAATTTAATTGAGACCATTGCTGTGACAGTTGTTGATTTGTGTTTTCAACGCAATTTTCTTTTGTCTTTCAAAATAAAGTTTATTTTGAATATTTAGCCGCGTTTCCTTAATTTTTTCCGCGGTTCACAAAAAATTGTGTGACGCCCTTTTACTAAATTTTCGCGCTGGTTTGAGAGACCCACAAGCGTCCCATTGCAGCTGCCGGCAGGACTGATTCAACCCAGTGCTAATCTCTGTTACGCGACCAGCAGGTAGGTGACAGTAGCTGAAGTCTTCTGCCCCACATTCGGGCGCCAATTGTTATTACCGTGATGGTCCTCACGTTCCGCGGTTGATAACTCTCGGCAAAAAACATGCAGATTTCATTCTAAAACATTACTTTCGAGACATTTCTTTGATTAATGCGTGCTCGACTCGTTCTTTGCGTCCTTCGTCCGTGGCGTAAATTTATTTTATTTACACAAAAAATATCGCTCGGCGGGTGAACGGAGAAGATGGCGGAGGCGCGCCGCTGAATGCGAAAGCTGATAAAATAATGTTGGTTTTGTCCTTAGTACACACGGATAAAATGTTGAATAAAATGTCTCACATTATGCGCACAAAAAAAAAAAAAAAGGAGAGAGGCGGCGGACAAAGATAACGTAAGCTACTGGAATGATAGATAATGCGGGCCGCCGCCGCGGGACGGAACTTTTCTATATAAAAACAAACGTTTTTGCTAATGAATAACAAAGGCAACTGAAACGAATTTAAAATGGAAAGGATAAAAGCGACCGCTGACCTCAAATAACACAGAACTACGAACGGTCGCTTTTTGCTCCGAGCAAAAACGTTAACACAATGTGGCCACTTGACATTCTTATAGTGAATTTTATGCGGTGGATAATTCAGACTTCCTTGGTTAAGAGAAGAAACGCATCTCCAAGGAAAATTAGATTCAATTAAGCGTTCAACTTCATCAATCAAATGTTTTGTTGAAATTAATTAATACATGTTTAAAAATAAGTTGCTACGGATTTTAAACAAACATTTTATTAATGTTCGTATATACACCACTGGCCTGTGGGCTTTTAAACAAACACGAAGGCGCTTTTTTGACTCGTATCGTAAGCGTTCGTGGCCCTGGCGGTATCCGCCAGCCAGTCTCAAACACACCTAGGCGTGACTAGTCATATTTCTTCTTTATTTTTCTAATGCGTTCCCTGTCGCACGCGTTAGTCAGGATGTTTCGATAAACTTTTGCCAATTCTGTATAAGTTTCTTGTGCAGATTTCGAAAAACATGGAAAGTGCAGCGTTTATTATCTGTATTGTATACAGTTTGCTTCAGGTGCTTTGTATGCATCTGTAAATAATTTCGTTTTGTCTTAAATTGTATCTAAAAATTAACTGTGTGACTACAATTTGAAAATAAATTACAATTCAATTCCCACAGCCAAAACTTTTTCATCGCAAACGAAGTTCTGCAGTGATAGGGATTTACGTTCGCCTCGCTGCATTGTCACATATTTTCAGATATTGTAGACTTGATAAATGTATTTATGCGGTTTTTATTACGTCCTCCACTTAACTGAAAAAGAGCCGAATATGGAGGCATTTTTTTTTTCGTTTTGGGCGAGCGACCGACGGCGCGAATGATATATAGACCGCGCATTCGGCGCTTTATGGCATTTTTGTGTTTTGTTTTCTTATCGAACGTTTCGGTCGCTATTGCATCATAATTTCAAATGGACGGACAGTCGAAATTCAGCAGCGCAGCATTAAAAAAAAAAAAAAAAATTGGGAGCGGTTTAATTACCTGCTGGGTGTTTCAGTAGTTCTCTCGTTCGTCATAGGAACAGGCACTCCGACTGGACTTCTCCTGCAAGAAAAAAGAAAGAAAGAAATTACGTTTTCCGGGGACCTATCAATTTCTTTTTTTATTCCTCTTTGCATTAAACGAACTTTGTTTCTGCGGAACTCTCCTCTCCGTTTTGAAATGAAGTGCACCTCTGCGGTTTACACGCTCTGCGATTTTCCATGCCCCATAAAGCCGGAAAATCTTAAAGTGCGCTCGGCGTTCACAGTTCATAAGTGGAATTAACGAACCCGGAGCGAATTTCCGACGATTCCCCCCCCTCACCCCCTCCCCCAGCCCATTTTTGAAATTTTCCGCGTGCCCGAAAGAAGCGCGCATTTAAATTTCATATCGAGACGAACGTAAATTTATAATTCATGTATTCCGTCACATGCATAAAAAATGGCGCGCAGAAAAGGTCTTCGAAATCTAGCCGGTATTTGGAGGGCATATTTTTTTATGCAAAACCAATTCGAACATGTGCTCCGCCAATAAAAATTTCCTTAAAGCGGCTCGCCTCCCATTTATGTCTAAAATTGACAAAATTGAAGCAAAATTCTTTAGTGTCTGTCCTAGAAGTAAACTGAAAAGAAAAAAAATCATTGGTCAACATTTCTAATTTCCGAAACGTTTACGAGACATTTAAGTTAATTATTTACGAAAATTTGAAGAGATTAATATATTATATATATTATATTTATACATATTTTTCGCATAAAGAAGAGAAGATAGTACCAAAATGAAGAAAATAACAAAATGGAAACCGCGTGAAGATTGTTCAAAGGGAAGGCTGAAGGAGGCGGAGAAATCAGGTTATCAGAGATTTTAAAACAATGGAAATTGTTGATTGGGAAAAGAAGGTAACAGACAGAAAGGAATGGAAGAAGGTACGAGGGAGCAAAGAAGTAAAAGAAAGGAAAAGACCCATCACCCAATAAAAACAGTCAAAGTCAAGAGAGAGACTCAAATTTCATCCTGCAATAAGAAACTAACGTGGGATGGTCATCTAGGCAAACAGAAGAGAAGACCAAACCATAATAAAAAAAAAACAAAAAATTGTAAGCCACCGGAAAATAAGCGAAAGGGAGAAGCTGAAAAGAGGACGGGAAAACCAGCAGGTCATTAGAGGTTTTAAAACAATGGGAATTGCTGATTAGAGGAAGTGCATAAGAGATGAAAAAGAAAGGAAGAAGATAACAGAGGGACCAAAGAAGCAAAACCACCTGTGGAGAGTCAGAAAGAAAAAGTGAAACGAAGTGAATCCCCACCCAGTCAAAGAAGTCAAGGTCAGAAAAGCAGCTTAAATTCCACCATACATACTAATTAATTCAGAAAATTTAAAGAAATTAAGGTGGTCACATAAGCAAGCAGAAGAGAAGACAAAACCATAATAAAAAAAAAACAAATTGGAAGCCACCGGAAAATAAGCGAAAGGGAGAAGCTAGAAAGCAAAACCGGCAGATCATTAGAGGGAATTGCTAACTAGAGGAAGCACATAAATGATAAAAAAAGAAAGGAAGAAGATAACAGAGGGACCAAAGAAGCAAAACCACCTGTGGAGGGTCAGAAAGAAATAGTGGAAGGAAGTGAACCCCCACCCAGTCAAAGAAGTCAAGGTCAGAGGAGCGGCTTAAATTCCACCATACATACTAATTAATTCAGAAAATTTAAAGAAATTAAGGTGGTCACATAAGCAAGCAGAAGAGAAGACAAAACCATAATTAAAAAAAAAAAATTGGAAGCCAACGGAAAATAACCGAAAGGAAAGAGGACGGCAAAACCAGCAGGTCATTAGAGGGAATTGATGATTAGAGGAAGCACATAAGCGATAAAAAAGAAAGGAAGAAGATAACAGAGGGACCAAAGAAGCAAAACCACCTGTGGAGGGTCAGAAAGAAAAAGTGGAAGGAAGTGAACCCCCACCCAGTCAAAGAAGTCAAGGTCAGAGGAGCGGCTTAAATTCCACCATACATACTAATTAATTGAGCAAATTTGAAGAAATTAAGATTGTGTGGTCGCATAGATAGGCAAACAGAAGGGAAGAGAAAACCATAACAAAAAAAATACAAATTGGAAACTACCAGAAAAAAGAGGAAGTTGAAAAGGGGACAGGAAAACTAAGTCATTAGAGGTTTCAAAAGAAGAGGAAGAAGATAAGAGACAAAAAACAATGGATGAAGATAACCTGTAGAGGGCTAGAAAGGAAAAATTGAAGGGGGTGACCTATTACCTATTAAAAGCTGTCAAGGATAAAAGAGCTCCATTTTGGGCCACTTAAATTCCACCGGCCTTCTTAATACGATCTACGACGTTACATCGATTGTTCCACTGGAACCTGAAAAAAGGCGAAGGCAAGGCAAAAATGGTTGGGGGTGGAACTGAAGTGCCGGAGTGGCCTTATATCATCTTGGCTGTTCCTGGACAGTATGTCATTTGCCAAGGGTTGGTCACATTTTGATAAATTGTTACGGTTAAAATTTCCGTTATTGGGAGCGTGCTCGTATTTTGCTGGAAAAATTGAAGGGAGTGACCTATTACCTATTAAAAGCTGTCAAGGTTAAAAGAGCTCCATTTTGGGCCACTTAAATTCCACCGGCCTTCTTAATACGATCGATTGTTCCACTGGAACCTGAAAAAAGGCGGAGACAAGCCAAAAGTGTTTGGGGGTGGAAATGAAGTGCCGGAGTGGCCTTATATCGTCTTGGCTATTCCTGGACATGACATTTGCCAAGGGTTCGTCACATTTTGATAAATTGTTACGGTTAAAATTTCCGTTATTGGGAGCGTGCTGGTATTTGGCTGGAAAAATTGAAGGAAGTGACCTATTACCTATTAAAAGCTGTCAAGGTTAAAAGAGCTCCATTTTGGGCCACTTAAATTCCACCGGCCTTCTTAATACGATCTACGACGTTACATCGATTGCTCCACTGGAACCTGAAAGAAGGCGGAGGCAAGGTAAAAGTGGTTGGGGGTGGAACTGAAGTGCCGGAGTGGCCTTATATCATCTTGACTGTTCCTGGACTGTATGTCATTTGCTAAGGGTTGGTCACATTTTGATAAATTGTTACGGTAAAAATTTCCGTTAGTGGAAGCGTGCTCGTATGTGAACGTTGTTCCAGAAAGAAGTTTTTATTTTCACGCTATTCATCAAATAGACCACTGAACACCTGCAGCTATTTCGACTGCTTGCGTTGTATGTACAAAATGCGTTGTCGCAGAACTGGTAACACTGCCACCGACACTCACCTCGCCTCGCTTTGATTTAATAGATAGATCAAAGTATGGCGGCGACAACGTATTATTTCTTTTGAGGTAAATTGCGTAAATCCGTTATAGTGCATTTTCGAAGAAGAACAAAGAATGTCGACTGTCATAAACGTCATTCATTTCCGCCGGTGTTCACAGATGGCAGACTGCTGTGTTGGACCACCGGCAAGGCGGTGTCTTTGTCGGCAAATTTCTTGAAGAAAGCCGATTTCAACACTTTTGCTTTTATTATTCGCCGTCTGTCAGCGTTTGACGAATAAATATAAGTGATGAGGATGGCTTCTCAAGTATCCAGAATCATTGTGAGGGAGTTACAGTTTCTAGATTCACCGCTTAGGCCGGGCGGGGCTGGAAAAGCGGCGCCGGTAAGTGACATGTTTTATATTACTGAATAGATACTCGTAAAGACTTGACTTGCATGGTCCTCATAGAATTGGAATGCGATGCCCACAAGCTAAGACGTTTATTGTAACTCCAATCTCTGATAGTATTGTTTCTCAATAATATTTAAACATAAACAAAAATAGTCAACACAGATATTCTCAATTTCGTTCTTGGCCAGGCTAATTCTTAAAAGATGATTATTTCGTTCTTGCCTTAAAGTATCTGATTTTGAGAGTAATTAGGAAAATGAATGTGCTTTCGCATTTGCCACCAAAAAGAAAAAAAAAAAAAAACAGAAACTCTGCGAAAAAGAAAACCCGAAATCCGCGAATCTAAATTGGGAAATAGCAAATTAAATAGCCCGGTTTAAATTAGATAATAAATTATGCAGGGTGAGATGGTAGATTGCTTGCGGTGAAGCGGGCGGCTCGTATATGTAGGTCTGCAGTGCCAGGTGCCGCCGACTAATCCGGCAAATGGCCGAGCCGAGCAATGGTCCATACACTACATTAATTATCATCCTACCATGACAGGCGATATGCATAATATAAGATGAAGTGTCCTCGGCGAGGATCAACCCCGCAATAAATAACGCCGCCTGCATCTCGATTTATAAATAAATGCGACGTGCGGCGAAACCTTCCGCACGTCACTGGAATGCCATCGCGGCGTGAAAAATGTAAAGGCATAAATAATTACTGCGACCTAAATATTCCATTTACCGGAGGGATTTGTTTCACGGCGTGGCTTAATGGATACGGAACAAACTGTACAAATTTTATGCTGAAATATGATATGAAGGGGGGGGTCCTTCAAAAATTTTTATCGCTGTAACGAAACCTGAGCGCCCAAGGTATAACATTTTTCATCTCTCGACATTGTATTGTGTTGTATCCAAAAACAAACAAAGTTAATTAAATCAACATTGCGTAAAAATGCAACGCAACGGAATATAAGCGTGTCATGTTTACATGTTCTAATTAAGAATGAGACAATTAGAATGGTTGGCTAAAACGAATTTGGGCAAGGCTTAATTGATGTTGACAAACCTTGGAACTTCTTGAGCTTTGGATCGGACCCTCCTACCGTCCAGGGCGTACACCGATTGTCACGTATATTTCACGAGGTGTAGATAAGAAGACACAAAATTAATTTTAAAAGACTCAGTAACTAAATCAAATTAAGCCGGTTTTCTTTAAGAAATTCAAGAAGACGTCAAGAATGAAATTAACGAAGAAAAGCAGACAACGACGACTCCATCGGAATCTGATCGAAACGGTGATGGCGCGCGCTTCGAAAAAGTCGCAGCGGACGGAGAAGAGAGAATGAAGAAACCACCGTTCGAGGCAGATAAAGCCCCCGAGAAACAAGAAAGCTCAACCGACGAAGAAAGCTTGGAAGATGAAAGACGGGAAGGTCCAAGCGCGGAAAAACCTACCGTTTCCTGAAAGGCAGATGAAGATGGTGACGGCAACTCCGAGGGGGAAGTTGGAACAGCGATGACGAATGACATCGAATCAGAAAGAGGAGGAGAAGAAGAAGAAGGCGAAGAGACAAGACGTCGCCTACAATTCAAGATTGCGTCGAGCAACACCATGCAGTTTCTTCCGAAAAAGAAGAAAACGATGAGTCTCGTCATCACGAAATCCAGGAGCCGGTAGATGAAGAGCCACTTGACACAATGACATCGAATCAGAAGGAGGAGAAGAAGAAAAAGAAGAAGAAGACGAAGAAGTCGAAGATAAGGCGTCGGTCTCCCACAATTAAAGATTTCGTCGAAGAACACCAAGCCCTTTCTTCCGAAAAAGAAGGAAACGACGAGATTCATAATCGCGAAATCCAGGGGGCGGTAGACGGAGAAGCACCTTCCGAGATGAGCGTCTCTGAAAATTGTTTCGTCTTGGACGTAGCCAAGGAGTCGCTCCCGTTCACCCTAAGAGAAGAAAACTGCAAAAAAACTATCTCGATAACTCCACTGACGACTGTTAAGATCGTTAACAACGCGAAGCAGATGGCGTCGGATGAAGACGAGGAACAGGACCAGGAGGTTTCTTCCTCCGACTCGACCTTCTAATCTGCAGCGGAAATGGCAAAGGAAGACGAAAGCAGAAGAAGTAATCGCTTCTGAAGTCATCGTTAGCAAATTGGAAGATTCAGAAACTGTGGAAGAGGCAAGTGAAGACGCTTGCATGGAAGTTACCGAGGAAAAGATTGCAGAAGAAGAAGTTAAAGGCATCGTCGAAGACAGGAAAGATGAAGAATTTATTGAAGGGAATGAGGAAGTGCCGGAGGAAAAAATCGTGGAAGAAGAGGTCATTGAGGAGGAGGGAGAAGAAGAAGTAGTAGAAAGAGACAATGTTATAGAGGAAGAAGGAGAGTTAGCTTTGATAATTGAAGTTTTTAAAAATAGTGAAGACACGCAGTCAAAAATTGAAGAAGAAATCGATTCTGAAGTCATCGTTACCAAATTGGAAGATTCAGAAACTGTGGAAGAGGCAAGTGAAGACGCTTGCATGGAAGTTACCGAGGAAAAGATTGCAGAAGAAGAATTTAAAGGCATCGTCGAAGACAGGAGAGATGAAGAATTTATTGAAGGGAATGAGGAAGTGCCGGAGGAAAAAATCGTGGAAGAAGAGGTCATTGAGGAGGAGGGAGAAGAAGAAGTAGTAGAAAGAGACAATGTTATAGAGGAAGAAGGAGAGTTAGCTTTGATAATTGAAGTTTTTAAAAATAGTGAAGACACGTAGTCAAAAATTGAAGAAGAAATCGCTTCTGAAGTCATCGTTACCTAATTGGAAGATTCAGAAACTGTGGAAGAGGCAAGTGAAGACGCTTGCATGGAAGTTACCGAGGAAAAGATTGCAGAAGAAGAATTTAAAGGCATCGTCGAAGACAGGAGAGATGAAGAATTTATTGAAGGGAATGAGGAAGTGCCGGAGGAAAAAATCGTGGAAGAAGAGGTCATTGAGGAGGAGGGAGAAGAAGAAGTAGTAGAAAGAGACAATGTTATAGAGGAAGAAGGAGAGTTAGCTTTGATAATTGAAGTTTTTAAAAATAGTGAAGACACGCAGTCAAAAATTGAAGAAGAAATCGATTCTGAAGTCATCGTTACCAAATTGGAAGATTCAGAAACTGTGGAAGAGGCAATTGAAGACGCTTGCATGGAAGTTACCGAGGAAAAGATTGCAGAAGAAGAATTTAAAGGCATCGTCGAAGACAGGAGAGATGAAGAATTTATTGAAGGGAATGAGGAAGTGCCGGAGGAAAAAATCGTGGAAGAAGAGGTCATTGAGGAGGAGGGAGAAGAAGAAGTAGTAGAAAGAGACAATGTTATAGAGGAAGAAGGAGAGTTAGCTTTGATAATTGAAGTTTTTAAAAATAGTGAAGACACGTAGTCAAAAATTGAAGAAGAAATCGCTTCTGAAGTCATCGTTACCTAATTGGAAGATTCAGAAACTGTGGAAGAGGCAAGTGAAGACGCTTGCATGGAAGTTACCGAGGAAAAGATTGCAGAAGAAGAATTTAAAGGCATCGTCGAAGACAGGAGAGATGAAGAATTTATTGAAGGGAATGAGGAAGTGCCGGAGGAAAAAATCGTGGAAGAAGAAGAGGTCATTGAGGAGAAGGGAGAAGAAGAAGTAGTAGAAAGGTACAATGTTATAGTGGAAGAAGGAGAGTTAGCCTTGATAATTGAAGTTTTTAAAAATAGTGAAGACACGCAGTCAAAAATTGAAGAAGAAATCGCTTCTGAAGTCATCGTTACCAAATTGGAAGATTGAGAAACTGTGGAAGAGGCAAGTGAAGACGCATGCATCGAAGTTACCGAGGAAGAGATTGCAGAAGAAGAATTTAAAGGCATCGTCGAAGACAGGAGAGATGAAGAATTTATTGAAGGGAATGAGGAAGTGCCGGAGGAAAAAATCGTGGAAGAAGAGGTCATTGAGGAGGAGGGAGAAGAAGAAGTAGTAGAAAGAGACAATGTTATAGAGGAAGAAGGAGAGTTAGCTTTGATAATTGAAGTTTTTAAAAATAGTGAAGACACGCAGTCAAAAATTGAAGAAGAAATCGATTCTGAAGTCATCGTTACCAAATTGGAAGATTCAGAAACTGTGGAAGAGACAAGTGAAGACGCTTGCATGGAAGTTACCGAGGAAAAGATTGCAGAAGAAGAATTTAAAGGCATCGTCGAAGACAGGAGAGATGAAGAATTTATTGAAGGGAATGAGGAAGTGCCGGAGGAAAAAATCGTGGAAGAAGAGGTCATTGAGGAGGAGGGAGAAGAAGAAGTAGTAGAAAGAGACAATGTTATAGAGGAAGAAGGAGAGTTAGCTTTGATAATTGAAGTTTTTAAAAATAGTGAAGACACGTAGTCAAAAATTGAAGAAGAAATCGCTTCTGAAGTCATCGTTACCTAATTGGAAGATTCAGAAACTGTGGAAGAGGCAAGTGAAGACGCTTGCATGGAAGTTACCGAGGAAAAGATTGCAGAAGAAGAATTTAAAGGCATCGTCGAAGACAGGAGAGATGAAGAATTTATTGAAGGGAATGAGGAAGTGCCGGAGGAAAAAATCGTGGAAGAAGAAGAGTTCATTGAGGAGGAGGGAGAAGAAGAAGTAGTAGAAAGGTACAATGTTATAGTGGAAGAAGGAGAGTTAGCCTTGATAATTGAAGTTTTTAAAAATAGTGAAGACACGCAGTCAAAAATTGAAGAAGAAATCGCTTCTGAAGTCATCGTTACCAAATTGGAAGATTGAGAAACTGTGGAAGAGGCAAGTGAAGACGCATGCATCGAAGTTACCGAGGAAGAGATTGCAGAAGAAGAATTCAAAAATATCGTCTAGGACAGGGGAGATGAAGAATTTATTGAAGGGAATGAGGAAGTGCTGGGGGAAAAACCGTGGAAGAAGAAAAATTCATTGAGGAAGAGGAAGAAATAGAAGAAGAGAGGGACGATGTTACAGTGGAAGAAGGAGAGTCGGCCTTGATAAAAATAAAGAAAACACGCAGCCAGAAATGGAAGAGACCGAAATGGTGAAGAAAAGTGAAGACGTGATTAACGAAGAGACAGACGAGCTGGCGATGAGCAATAAAGGAAACTTATGGCACGTGAGTGCAATACACGAAACAAACAAAAAAAACGCAATTCAGTAGTAGTAAGTGACGAAGAAGAAGAAAGGGAAGAAGCAATAGGTGAAAACAAATGAAGAAATTCGAATGGACGAAGAAAAGTGTGAGAAGATCAAGCGTCGGATTGAATAAATCAGATGATTCCATTCGAGTGCGAAGCCTGTGACGGTCTTAAGAACTGCGAGGAGGTTTTGGCGATGACCTCCGGATTCATTCGATGAATACACCGTCACTTCGCAGTTACTTGAAGAAAAAATGATCACCATAACCAATCGGGAACCAGATCCCAGTGCCAAGGCCGCAATGACCGAAACCATTGAAGACCTTGATGACAGCGGAAAATGCGTCTAAATCGGTGAAGAAATTATTAAAACCGTCGTATCTGAAGATGACGAGATGCCGAAACTGGTGCCGAGGAGGACGGCAACACGAGCAACATGCCGGACAGCCTTCAAAATCCGGAAGTGATTCTAGATCGTCATGTGACCGAAACCGTCGAGGTTTCTTCGCTGGAAGTCTTGTCGACGACGAACGAAACGGTTTCCGAGGAAAAGCGACAGTCCAAAAATACGGATCGATCGAAAGAAGGCAAAGGCGCAAAAGGAAGTGAAAGAAAGAAACTCAATAAATTGGTTACAGTTACCTTCGGCAACCACGTGTGGTATGTGTTTGACTTGGTAAGGTGGTTGCGTCCTGGAAACGACGTCGTTTGACATCAAGACTTTCATTGGTCATTGCGATCACGCTTTGTATTCGGATTCGCCCGCCATCTTGCTCGTGAAGAGCCTCTTCGACCTTACACCCCCTCCGGCCGACATTATCGTTTCGACACGTTATGGGGACAACGTGTTTGCGGTCTTTCGAGTCGAGAATTTGTGCATAGTTGAGTTTCAAAATTTTAAAATACATGCGCCCTAAGTGTCGTCTGAGAGCAAATTCTTCCGAGCGGATAAACCGTTTCCGCATTAATAAACAGAGATAATTAAGCAGCGATGTGGCGTGGGCCACGATTGTGATTGCTAAAAAAAATAAAAAATTACAAACGCATTCCAGGGGTTTCCCCTACTAAACCAAATTTCATTTCTAAGATAATTCTAAAATCAAATATTTTTGCCAACTCGTACCCGAGTAAAGGAACGCGATAATTAAATAACATCGAGTGGGGCAGCTAGGTAGTAATACAAGAGGGATCCTAGGACAACTCGATGGCATGTCCATCCGCAGTGACCACCGTTGAAGGTCATCCCCATGTTCGGGGGGTGGTTTTTAGTGCTGAAGAAGTAATTGAGGGGTGGTTTCTTGTGCAGACGAAGTAACCCCTTTGGTTCTTGTAGCTGAAGACTTGTCGACAATGACGTAATTTTACCAGAAGAGGTTGCTGAGTATTTTTTTTTGGGTGAGGTGGAAGAGAGACCGTCGACAATGACTAGAGGTGGTCGCAGAAGAAATTTTTTTCTGGTTCTCGAAGAAGTCGTATAGCTGA
Source organism: Prosopocoilus inquinatus (assembly GCA_036172665.1). Lineage (NCBI taxonomy): Eukaryota > Metazoa > Arthropoda > Insecta > Coleoptera > Lucanidae > Prosopocoilus > Prosopocoilus inquinatus. The sequence continues at coordinate 4,235,558 of CM069871.1, read as the reverse complement.
AGACTTGTCGACAATGACGTAATTTGACCAGAAGAGGTTGCTGAGTATTTATTTTTTGTTGCTGAGGTGAAAGAGACCGTCGACGATGGCCAGAAGATTTTTTTTTTGTTCTCGCACGAAGAAGCGCCGTCGTCGTCGTCAATGACCAGAGGAGGTCGTAAGAGATTTTTTTTGTTTGATTTTTGTTTGTAGGTATTGGAAAGCAACCCTTTCGTCAAAGAGCCGTGTCATACTTTGAAGCCGTCAAGATTTTAAATTATTACTCCTAATGAAATTAAATTATTTCTTATCGAACACAAAAGATTAATTGATGTAATAGGGAAAGGGAATTTTCAAGTCTTTTCGCCACATCCCACCGCTGCCACCAACGAGAAATGTTAAACTCATAAGAGTATAAAAGAGAATCAAGTAATATTTTGCGCTTTTATTTTGTAATAAGACGGCGGCGGAACGTGAAGACGGAATTACGGGAAATTCCGCGCGCCCGCTTTCAAATTTATACTTTCGCAAATCCACCCTAACGAATTCCGATTGATTGTATGTATATTAAAGACATAAAAGCGGGTGCACTGTAGCACGAAAACTGTATTAGTATTCAATGCAAATTCGGAACGACGACGACGGCGACGACCGACGGTACGGTTGAGGAACTGCGAAAATTGTGAAACTTTTACGTGCATCTTCCCTTTCCGGCTTTGTACATCTCATTAGCGATTCCGGGGAATTTCCCCGCCATTACTGGAGCGCGATCCATCAACCAAATCTAAATTTCTATTGACCGAACGAATCAGAAAACTATTACTTTCATACCGCGAGCTTGATGCGCCTCCGGAGTGAATATAAATGACGTTGAAGCCGCGGATTTATTCCGGGGCCCTGCGTTTTATGCAAGTGCGATTTTATTATTTATTGCGTGTGAGAAGTGCTTTCGGATTAATAAAATATAAAACAAGAAAATGACTGGAGGAGTTCCAATTTCATCGCATAGGGAAGGGTGTGGTGCACCTATTCAGAATAATATATGAAGTCGCAGTGCATGCAATATTTTTTCGTAATCGCTCGCTTCATAAAACCTACAATGTGCGCTCTATACTCGGCCATTGTATCAAAAAATGTGAAATGCGCTCTGTACGTATAAAAGAGAGCTTTCAAAGCTCGCCTGTAAGCCTTGCCTTTTACGCTGTACACTTTTATTCTTTCCTTTCAGAAAATTTGTTCAAAATATTTTCAAGTCTTTCACATGTAAGGGATTTTATTTTGCGACCGGTTATTGTCAAAGAACTTGAGGCACCCACCCTGTTCGTGCGGACAAAATCAAAGATCACTCGATGAATTTTCATCAACGAATCGAATCCCCCCTGAAATGGTGACTTTCGATCTACGTAATCATAATTTGCACTGGGACAACGGCAGTTAAATGCACTTATGAAACTAACTACATTGTACAGGAGCTTAAGTGTCCTGTTACGAGACGATTGTCGCATAATTTCATTAAAACACATCTAACAGCATTAAATGTCTGCACTTCCTTGTTCTGATTATTTAAGAATGCAGCATGTGATGTAAGTGCATATAAGTAAATAAGTACGTAAAGAAAATATTTGTACGTGAGGTGATTTTAATGAAAATCGAAAATGTGACGACTTTAAAATGCATCGACGCGAAATTTCGATTTCTTTAATAACAGAGTTTTCGATTCACTTAAACCCTCAGTATATGTGCATCGCGCACCTCATGTAACTGTATGCGTTATTTTATGTTTTTCGCATTAATTTATTTTTGTAATTTAAAAAAATTCATGTTAATTTTATAATTGAAAAGAAAGATCAAAATAAAGTGACTTGTCGCGTGTTTGCCATTAATTTTTTTTTTTTTTTTCAAAAAATATTTCTCCACTTTTATTTATTTATTTTTGTCGAAGAAACGTTGGCAAGCATTCGCAGTTGGTATTAATTGCGTCAGTTTTCTTTTGTTTGTTTCTAAATTATTGAATTATGGAGCAAAATATGGCGCAGCTATTTTATAAGCAACGGCGATATCCAAAAAATGTTAATCTATCACGTAGAGGAGTTAAAATTAATTTAGGAGCGAAAATTAATTTAATGTCATGAGGAGTTGACTAATTAAAAAAAAAACAAGTTTGGCATTCATTCACAGTTGGTAACGAAGTGCAGTTAATTGGGTCAATTTTTTTTCGTCAATTATTAATAAATTACTGAATTACGGCGCGGCCATCGGTCGTATTTTGTTTCTTTGTTTTGTTTTTGTTTTTCCAAAAAGAACGTGATATAAACACGAGATAATTTATTAATTAATTTCGGCAGTATTTTTATGAAAAAAAAAATTGAAATTCGACTGGAATACGAATGTCAATTGTTATTATTTTAATTTATCAAATAATAAAAAATAAAAATTTTAAAATACCGCATAGGTACGCAAGTCATCCCTGAGAAGTGCAAGCGCCGCATTCGTTTTATTCTATCTTTCCGTTTCGAATTCCGACGTTGTCAACATTCTAATGTAATTGAATTATTGCGTGTTGGCGGTTGAGCATCAAAGAGGTGGGGGAGGGGAAATCAAGTTGACGTCACGGCATGAATTACGACTTCAAACGCATACCGCCTTTGTGATCTACTTGCCGCCTGTTGTTGATTATACTAAAGGAGCGTGGCTTTTTCTTTTAAAATGCACGTAGGGTTGTTGCGGATTTGCAAGATCAAAGGTTACCGCCGCTTCGTAAATTTCAAGTCAGGTGTTTTGTTGCAACAACTACGAAATTCAGGTCCAAACTATTCGAAACACGATTCAAACATTTAAGCAGACATCTTGAAGAAAGTGACATTTCAAAAGCGAATTAAAATTCGGAAGAAAGCTTATACATACCTACTTGAAAGAGGCTTCGAGTATCTGTGAAGAGATGGCCCTGAAAGCAATCAGGAAAAACCTGAAGCATCCTCTGTTTCTTTTCTTCAATGACGATTGTTCACATTTGAAAGTTCTTTTTTTATTTTTTATTTAAGTCAACGACTTTAGGAGTTTTAAATTGATTTTACACACAGCGTTAAGAAGCGTTTAAAACCGTAAATTGTACACAGCGTTGTTTGAACATCTGCCAAGAGATGGCACTTATTGTTCAAAATACATTTTTTTTTTTCATTTAATTTCCAAAGTATGCAGCGCCGATGTATTTTCGAGAAATTATTTTTGCAGTACGCCGCAAAACTCTCATCGCCAATTAGAGAGTTGAAAGCGCCTTAAAATCAAATAATAAAAAATAAAAATAATAAAAGTTTTAAAATACCACATACGCAAGTCATCCCTGAGAAGTGCAAGCGCCGCATTCGTTTTATTCTATTTTTCCGTTTCGAATTCCGACGTTGTCGACATTCTAATGTAATTGAATTATTGCGTGTTGGCGGTTGAGCATCAAAGAGGTGGGGGAGGGGAAATCAAGTTGTCGTCACGGCATGAATTACGACTTCAAACGCATACCGCCTTTGTGATCTACTTGCCGCCTCTTGTTGATGTTACTAAAGGAGCGTGGCTTTTCTTTTAAAATGCACGTAAGGTTCTTGCGGATTTGCAAGATCAAAGGTTACCGCCGCTTCGTAAATTTCAATTACCCCGGCTTTGTTTACAATAGTTTGAAAGCTTCTTTCCTCCTCAGTGACCGAACCTACCGAAGCGATGCCGCGTTTATGTTTGACGATTTGTTTACATTTTTAGTTTCATTGTAAAGATAATTTATTAATTAATTTCGGCAGTATTTTTATGAAAAAAAAAAAAAGATGAAATTCGACTGGAATACGAACGTCAATTGTTATTATTTTAATTTACTTTCAATATAAAATGATAAAAGTGTCTTGTATTTTTTTGTCAAGAAAAATCGATCGTCTTTTGTTTTTTTTTGTTTTTTTTTTGACAGAAGCCATCAACACTGTTCGTTGACAAATTCAAAACTATAATATTATTTGACGACGTGTGTACAAACGCAGTGAATTTTAGGCATTTGTTTCTATAAAAACGAAATAGTGTAAAATTAATTTAATATCGTGACGAGTTGATTAATTAAAAATAAAAATAAAAAAACTAAGTTGACATGCATTCACAGTTGGTAACAAAGTGAAGCTAATTGCGTCAGTTTTCTTTTGTTTGTTTCTAAATTATTGAATTATGAAGTAAAATATGGCGCAGCTATTTCATAGGCAACGGCGATATAAAAACAAAAACAAGCGATAATTAATTTAATGTCGTGATGAGTTGATTAATTAAAAAAAAAAGAAAGAAAAACAAGTTTGGCATTGGTTAATTGTGATTTTTAGGCATTTGTTTCTGTAAAAACGAAAGTTGGTAACAAAGTGAAGTTAATTGCGTAAGTTTTTTTTTTGTCAAGTTTTGTTTGTTTTTAAAATTAGTCTTTCGCAAATCATAAAAGTCCTCTTCTTAACCAACAAAACAAACCCGTAAACTTATGCGCGATGTTGCCAAATCTGGCGACTTTCATTCAAGAAGTAGACAACAAAGAAATGAATGAATGCTCTAAAAAAAAAAATTGAAAATTCTACCATCGATCGTATTTTGTTTCTTTATGTGATTATTTCTTTTTTCGAAGAAGTTAACGCGATGTGAACACAACATAATTTGTTTGCCAGACGACGTCATGTGGTTTTTTTACGAAGAAAAAATTGAAACTCGACTAGAATTCGTCAAAAAATATGAAAAATATAAAATGTTCGAGAATGCACAAACGCAGTGATTTTTAGGCATTTGTTTCTATAAAAAGCAGGTAAAATTAAATTAATATCATGACGAGAAGTTGATTAATTTAAGAAAAGAAAAACAAGGTTGGCATACATTCACAGTTGGCAACAAAGTGAAGTTAATTGCGTCAAAAAAAAAAAAAAAATGAAAACTCGACTAGAATTCGTATGCCCAAATTACAAACATTTTAATTTTCTTTCAAGGCAAGATGACAGAAGTGTCTTGTATTTTTGGTAAAGAATTCGATCGATCGTCTTTTGTTTTTCAAAAATCATACAAGACTTTCCCATTCCTACCAGGAGTATTTTATTTATTTAAGTTTGCAGCCTGGTGAGTTACAAACTGAATTAATTAATTGTCTGGTGCCAATCTACTTCACTAATTTTAATATCGGTGTTAGTTTACGCCGCTCGCCCGTTTGCAATGATGCGGAAAACTGCCGCCATTGGCGTGTTATACGATATTTGTTGTTCCCCGGATTTCCACTCACTACTCTCAATTACGTACAGGCACGGCGTATCAAATTAAAAATTTTAATTAAAAGTATTATTTACCTCGAGCCGAGTAATTATACGTATAGAATTTTCGTAACGTCTACTTTTATTAAAACTCGTAACGGAAAAGATCTCTGACAGTTCTCGTAATTCAATAAAATTAAATACATGAATCTTAATTAACCAAAAGACATCATCGATTTGGGGGAATTCGCAACAAGTTTCACTGTAGGAAAAAACAGATGGCGCGGAAAATAGGCTTGGGTTAGAGACCCCTTAATTAGAGTCTGAACAATACCGCCATGTTATATCACAAAAAATAGCTGTCTATGATTGGAGAGGAAGAAAAGTAGGCGTTACCTTCTCGCCTATTACGCTTCGACAGTTATGAAGTTTGGATTTGAGTTATGACATGGTGGCGCCAATCGAAACTTAGCTACGAATTGTCCAGACTCTTATTATAGGGTCTCTAGTTTGGGTCGTGTGTTTGGATTAGTTTGGTTAGTTCGGATGGATGCAAATAGTAAAATGAAGAGGAATTAAACGATTTCCTTTTTGTGAAAGGAGATCGACCAAACCAAATCATCTACGACTTAACGCGAGTAATTGCACTGACGATGAAGAGATGCTTTAGAATCAGTAATTAAATTAAATTAAATTAAATTGATTATTACAGATGAGCTTAACAGTTCACTATTTTCCTTCATTCTGCCTTGGAATTGGTTTTAACTAATACCACTTAACCTAACGTCAGTCATTGTCATCACTTCGCTTTAGGATTTCAATCTTTGTCTTCCTTTTCTCCTAACTCCTCCTGTAAATTCTGTTTTCCTACATCCTCTTGGAATGCCCCCCAACCATCAGAGTCTCTGGATCTTTAGCATTCCTGTAGTAGGAGTAGTAGTTCCTTCAATTAAAACTTCGTTCTTCTCTCTCACGTTATTTTTTGAATGAAACAAGAAAAAACAGAAAACAAGAAAAAGAAGGGATGTGGTGCAATTGTATTCTACCTCTTTTTCTTACTTGTGTTCGTTCCGTTATCAGATGACGTAGGAAAGAAGAAGGAAGGAATTTTGTAGAGACCTGAATACTTCTTCATGCCTCTTGGTGGATTGGTGAAATCAGTCATGTTTGTCTATTCTTCTGTCGCCGTCGTTTTCAAGGCCACTCATCTCTTTACCGTGGTGGGGTTGCTGTTGTTATCAATTCTACATCACCCAACCAAAAACCAAACGAACGAAACGTTGGCAAAAGGGCAACTTATTCCATCGAAGGGATGTCATGGAGAAAATCGTAATCGAATCTGTTATGATGAGGCTACTTTCTATAACCTTCCTTACCACCACTCTGTTTTTCTTTGCATCCTATTAGAATGTCCTAACTATCAGAAGCTCCAACTACAATATCCGGTTCTTCACAGAGTTTCTTCAATTAAAAATTCGTTCTTCTTGCGCACGTCTTCTCGTAGGCCATGGCCAAGGAAGAAAAAAGAAGAAGAGAAGATTTAAGGTAACACGAGTTGGTGCAATTGTAATTGTAATTAAATTCAAAGAGACTTGAAGACTTTTGCAGGCCTCTTGGCGGAATCATGTCTTGTCCTTCTATTTTTTTTTCTTCTTGTATCGTTCTTCTTATTGTTGCACTTCGTTATTGTCGATGCTACCTACCACTTCGCAGAGACCAAACGAACGAAACGTTGGCAAAAGAACAGGCGTCCGCAGAAAGTCATGAAGACGTGTAATAAGACCAAATCTGCAATGGCTTACCATGAGTACTTCTACAAAGTAAAGCAAAGTAACGTCAGAAAATAAATCGGTCCGTACAGGTATCTCGTAGGGATGATGTGGGAATGACTAGTTAAAAAATTAGTTAAAGCAAGTTGGGCAAGAGAGGCAGCGAAATAAAGACCAAACAAAACTTAATGCCAATAGTTAAAGAGACGAAAGGTCTCTTTAACTATTGTTTGCATTAAGTAATAGTTAAAGAGACCTTTCATCTCCTTCCTTTCCCTCTTTCGTTTAGAATCATTTTGAATTGGAGCTACGTTTGTTTGGACCTAGTTTTAGTGGACGTACTTTTTTATTGGACCTGTTTTCGTTTCGGAATCATATTGGATCTTTTCCTAATTCTTGCAGCTCTTTCGTTCTGGCTGATCATCCCTGTAACTTTTGTTTTCCATATTTGGTCTTTATTTCCCAAAGTTTCGTGTCCAACTTGCTTTGTTGTTGTTAGCGGGTCGTGAAAGTAATGAACTCCAAGCGTTGACATATCTTCTGAAATAATGGAAGAGAAAATGAAGACCGAGGGGATAGAAACAATAAGCAAAGGAAAAAAGTAAGGCCAAACCTAATTTGATGCTACATAAACCGTAGGATAATATTCATAAATAAATAAAGCGAAAGCAGTGACAAGAGGTGGTTTCTTTCGCTAACAAAATCGTGATCCAAACGTGTTTTGTTTCAAAAATAACCATTCTTCTATTTTTAAGACTTGTTTGGATTGAATTATGGTTATTTACAAATGAACTGTCAATCAGAAAAGCAAGTCAGGTGTTTTGTTAAATCACATTTTAAACCAAACGAACTGTTTAAATTAAACAGGTATGTTTTAAATCGGCGCAATTTGAAGTTATTCTTTTCTCTCTTTCGTTTAGAATCATTTTGAATTGGGTTTGGACCTAGTTTTTTTATTGGATCTGTTTTCGTTTCGGAATCTTATTGGATCTTTTCCTAATTTCTGCAGCTCTTTCGTTCTGGCCGATCATCCCTGTAACTTTTGTTTTCCATATTTGGTCTTTATTTCCCAAAGTTTCGTGTCCAACTTGCTTTGTTGTTGTTAGCGGGTCGTGAAAGTAATGGATTCCAAGCGTTGACATATCCTCTGGAATAAGGGAAGAGAAAACGAAGACCGAAGGAATAGAAACAATAAGCAAAGAAAAAAAGTAAGGCCAAACCTAATTTGATGCTAAATAAAGCTTAGGATAATATTCGCAAATAAATAAAGCGTAAGCAGTGACAAGAGGTGGTTTCTTTCGCCAACAAAATCGTGATCCAAACGTGTTTTGATTCAAAAATAACCATTCTTCTATTTTTAAGACTTGTTTGGCTTGAATTATGGTTATTTACAAATGAACTGTCAATCAAAAAAGCAAGTCAGGTGTTTTGTTAAATCACATTTTAAACCAAACGAACTGTTTAAATTAAACAGGTGTGTTTTAAATCGGCGCAATTTGACGTTATTCCTTTCCCTCTTTCGTTTAGAATCATTTTGAATTGGAGCTGCGTTTGTTTGGACCTAGTTTTAGTGGACGTACTTTTTTATTGGATCTGTTTTCGTTTCGGAATCTTATTGGATCTTTTCCTAATTCCTGCAGCTCTTTCGTTCTGGCTGATCATCCCTGTAACTTTTGTTTTCCATATTTGGTCTTTATTTCCCAAAGTTTCATGTCCAACTTGCTTTGTTGTTGTTAGCGGGTCGTGAAAGTAATGGATTCCAAGCGTTGACATATCCTCTGGAATAATAGAAGAGAAAACGAAGACCGAAGGGATAGAAACAATAATCAAAGGAAAAAAGTAAGGCCAAACCTAATTTGATGATGATGAATAAAGCGAAAGCAGTGACAAGAGGTGGTTTCTTTCGCTAACAAAATCGTGATCCAAACGTGTTTTGATTCAAAAATAACCATTCTTCTATTTTTAAGACTTGTTTGGATTGAATTATGGTTATTTACAAATTAACTGTCAAACAAAAAAGCAAGTCAGGTGTTTTGTTGCAACAACTACGAAATTCAGGTCCAAACTATTCGAAGCATGATTCAAACATTTAAGCAGACATCTTGAAGAAAGTGACATTTGAAAAGCGAATTAAAATTCAGAAGAAAGCTTATACATACCTACTTGAAAGAGCCTTCGGTATCTGTGAAGAGATGGCGCTGAAAGCAATCAGGAAAAACCTGAAGCATCCTCCGTTTCTTTTCTTCAATGACGATTGTTCACATTTGAAAGTTTTTTTCTATTTTTTATTTAAGTCAACGACTTTAGGAGTTTTAAATTGATTTTACACACAGCGTTAAGAAGCGTTTAGAACCGTAAATTGTACACAGCGTTGTTTGAACATCTGCCAAGAGATGGCACTTATTGTTCAAAATACATTTTTTTTTTCATTTAATTTCCAAAGTATGCAGCGCCGATGTATTTTCGAGAAATTATTTTTGCAGTACGCCGCAAAACTCTCATCGCCAATTAGAGAGTTGAAAGCGCCTTAAAATCAAATAATAAAAAATAAAAATAATAAAAGTTTTAAAATACCACATACGCAAGTCATCCCTGAGAAGTGCAAGCGCCGCATTCGTTTTATTCTATTTTTCCGTTTCGAATTCCGACGTTGTCAACATTCTAATGTAATTGAATGATTGCGTGTTGGCGGTTGAGCGTTGTCCGAAGAGGTGGGGGAGGGGAAATCAAGTTGACGTCACGGCATGAATCACGACTTCAAACGCATACCGCCTTTGTGATCTACTTGCCGCCTCTTGTTGATTATACTAAAGGAGCGTGGCTTTTTCTTTTAAAATGCACGTAGGGTTCTTGCGGATTTGCAAGATCAAAGGTTACCGCCGCTTCGTAAATTTCAATTACCCCGGCTTTGTTTACAATAGTCTGAAAGCTTCTTTCCTCCTCAGTGACCGAACCTACCGGAAGCGATGCCGCGTTTATGTTTGACGATTTGTTTACATTTTTAGTTTCATTGCTACATTTTTTGCACGACGGAGAGATTAACTTGCGTTTATGTTTGATCTTTGATACATTTTTATTCTGTTACTCTTGAAGCTAACTTGAGCTTTAAATAAATAAATAATAGTTCATTTCTACAACAGAATGCCTTTCATTTGTAATATTTCTTTGTAAATCTCATAGTATAGTAGCGTAGAGCTAGAAGGGTTTGAATAAACCGAATGTATTCATAAAAGTGGAAGTAATCCCGAAGTTGGAATGTTTTTTTCATCCGGCTTTGAGTGCGCAAACCAATGCAGAATTAACCAACTGTGAAGTATTCGAGCTGTAACGTTGCATTTAATTGATGAGTAATTACTACTTTTTGATACCCAATTAAAACTATCGAGCGTTTGTGCAAAGTCTGAATTAATCTAGTCTTTAAGTTGGTTCTCGACGGAACTTTTTCCATGCAAACTTTCTTACGAGATTTTTCAATGAAATCTTGTTTATTTCGAGCGCATCGCAACGAAAAACAAAAAAGACGAAATTTTATTTGGGCCTTCCATATTTTATCAAAGAAATAAATTCGCTGACGAACACTTGCGCATAAAAATTTCACCTCTCGGTTGCTCGTTAGTTCGGCGGAGAGAGCTCCGACGAGCACGAGAGATGAAAAAGAAACAGGGCAAGATTCCGCGACAGTGAGAAATATGTTCTACATGCGCGTTCGCAAAAAAAATAAAATAAAAATATTGAAATTGCTCGACAGAGTCTACACGAGAGCCTTATTTTGACTCCGGTCTCATTTCAATGAAATATCTCGACGATCTTATTATTCATAAGCTACACGTATAAATCAGGCCTTGTTTTATTCCATCATCGATTTGGCCCGGTAAAAATCTCCCCCTCCACACGTTGTGTTTTCCGAAAATTTATTTTCATTTTGTTCATCACACCTTTTCTCATTTGAAAATTCTATACTTACTTACTCATACAGGGTTAGTTAGTTTCAACAAAGTGTGTCACGTAAGATTCATTTGGAATTTGATCGACTCGTCGTGTTCTCTAAGGTATTAAATCACATTTTAAGCCAAACGAACTGTTTAAATTAAACAGGTATGTTTTAAATCGGCGCAATTTGACGTTATTCCTTTCTCTCTTTCGTTTAGAATCATTTTGAATTGGAGCTACCTTTGTTTGGACCTAGTTTTAGTGGACGTACTTTTTTATTGGATCTGCTTTCGTTTCGGAATCTTATTGGATCCTTTCCTAATTCCTTCAGCTCTTTCGTTCTGGCTGATCATCCCTGTAACTTTTGTGTTCCATATTTGGTCTTTATTTCCCAAAGTTTCGTGTCCAACTTGCTTTGTTGTTGTTAGCGGGTCGTGAAAGTAATGGATTCCAAGCGCTGACATATCCTCTGGAATAATGGAAGAGAAAACGAAGACCGAAGGGATAGAAACAATAAGCAAAGGAAAAAAGTAAGGGCCAAACCTAATTTGATGCTAAATAAAGCGTAGGATAATATTCGTAAATAACTAAAGCGAAAGCAGTGACAAGAGGCGGTTTCTTTCGCCAACAAAATCGTGATCCAAACGAGTTTTGATTCAAAAATAACCATTCTTCTATTTTTAAGACTTGTTTGGATTGAATTATGGTTATTTACAAATGAACTGTCAATCAAAAAAAGCAAGTCAGGTGTTTTGTTGCAACAACTACGAAATTCAGGTCCAAACTATTCCAAACATGATTCAAACACTTAAGCAGACATCTTGAAGAAAGTGACATTTCAAAAGCGAATTAAAATTCAGAAGAAAGCTTATACATACCTACTTGAAAGAGCCTTCGGTATCTGTGAAGAGATGGCGCTGAAAGCAATCAGGAAAAACTTGAAGCATCCTCTGTTTCTTTTCTTCAATGACGATTGTTCACATTTGAAAGTTTTTTTCTATTTTTTATTTAAGTCAACGACTTTAGGAGCTTTAAATTGATTTTACACACAGCGTTAAGAAGCGTTTAAAACCGTAAATTGTACACAGCGTTGTTTGAACATCTGCCAAGAGATGGCACTTATTGTTCAAAATACATTTTTTTTTTCATTTAATTTCCAAAGTATGCAGCGCCAATGTATTTTCGAGAAATTATTTTTGCAGTACGGCGCAAAACTCTCATCGCCAATTAGAGAGTTGAAAGCGCCTTAAAATCAAATAATAAAAAATAAAAATAATAAAAGTTTTAAAATACCACATACGCAAGTCATCCCTGAGAAGTGCAAGCGCCGCATTCGTTTTATTCTATTTTTCCGTTTCGAATTCCGACGTTGTCGACATTCTAATGTAATTGAATTATTGCGTGTTGGCGGTTGAGCATCAAAGAGGTGGGGGAGGGGAAATCAAGTTGACGTCACGCATTAATTACGACTTCAAACGCATACCGCCTTTGTGATCTACTTGCCGCCTCTTGTTGATGTTACTAAAGGAGCCTGGCTTTTCTTTTAAAATGCACGTAAGGTTTTTGCGGATTTGCTAGATCAAAGGTTACCGCCGCTTCGTAAATTTCAATTACCCCGGCTTTGTTTACAATAGTCTGAAAGCTTCTTTCCTCCTCAGTGACCGAACCTACCGGAAGCGATGCCGCGTTTATGTTTGACGATTTGTTTACATTTTTAGTTTCATTGCTACATTTTTTGCACGACGGAGAGATTAACTTGCGTTTATGTTTGATCTTTAATACACTTTTATTCTGTTACTCTTGAAGCTAACTTGAGCTTTAAATAAATAAATAATAGTTCACTTCTACAACAGAATGGCTTTCATTTGTAATATTTCTTTGTAAATGTCATAGTACAGTAGCGTAGAGCTAGAAGGGTTTTAATAAACCGTATGAAAGAATGTATTCATAAAAGTGGAAGTAATCCCGAAGTTGGAATGTTTTTTTTTTCATCCGGCTTTGAGTGTGCAAACCAATGCAGGATTAACCAACTGTGAAGTATTCGAGCTGTAACGTTGCATTTAATTAATGAGTAATTACTACTTTTTGATACCCAATTAAAACTATCGAGCGTTTTGCAAAGTCTGAATTAATCTCGTCTTTAAGTTGGTTCTCGACGGAACTTTTTCCATGCAAACTTTCTTACGAGATTTTTCAATGAAATCTTGTTTATTTCGAGCGCATCGCAACGAAAAACAAAAAAGACGAAATTTTATTTGGGCCTTCCATATTTTATCAAAGAAATAAATTCGCTGACGAACACTTGCGCATAAAAATTTCACCTCTCGGTTGCTCGTTAGTTCGGCGGAGAGAGCTCCGACGAGCACGAGAGATGAAAAAGAAACAGGGCAAGATTCCGCGACAGTGAGAAATATGTTCTACATGCGCGTTCGCAAAAAAAAATAAAATAAAAATATTGAAATTGCTCGACAGAATCTACACGAGAACCTTATTTTGACTCCGGTCTCATTTCAATGAAATATCTCGACGATCTTATTATTCATAAGCTGCACGTATAAATCAGGCCTTGCTTTATTCCATCATCGATTTGGCCCGGTAAAAATCTCCCCCTCCACACGTTGTGTTTTCCGAAAATTTATTTTCATTTTGTTCATCACACCTTTTCTCATTTGAAAATTCTATACTTACTTACTTATACAGGGTTAGTTAGTTTCAACAAAGTGTGTCACGTAAGATTCATTTGGAATTTGATCGACTCGTCGTGTTCTCTAAGGTATTATCACATTTTAAGCCAAACGAACTGTTTAAATTAAACAGGTATGTTTTAAATCGGCGCAATTTGACGTTATTCCTTTCTCTCTTTCGTTTAGAATCATTTTGAATTGGAGCTACGTTTGTTTGGACCTAGTTTTAGTGGACGTACTTTTTTATTGGATCTGTTTTCGTTTCGGAATCTTATTGGATCTTTTCCTAATTCCTGCAGCTCTTTCGTTCTAGCTGATCATCCCTGTAACTTTTGTGTTCCATATTTGGTCTTTATTTCCCAAAGTTTCATGTCCAACTTGCTTTGTTGTTGTTAGCGGGTCGTGAAAGTAATGGATTCCAAGCGTTGACATATCCTCTGGAATAATAGAAGAGAAAACGAAGACCGAAGGGATAGAAACAATAAGCAAAGGAAAAAAGTAAGGCCAAACCTAATTTGATGCTACATAAACCGTAGGATAATATTCATAAATAAATAAAGCGAAAGCAGTGACAAGAGGCGGTTTCTTTCGCCAACAAAATCGTGATCCAAACGTGTTTTGATTCAAAAATAACCATTCTTCTATTTTTAAGACTTGTTTGGCTTGAATTATGGTTATTTACAAATGAACTGTCAATCAAAAAAGCAAGTCAGGTGTTTTGTTAAATCACATTTTAAACCAAACGAACTGTTTAAATTAAACAGGTGTGTTTTAAATCGGCGCAATTTGACGTTATTCCTTTCCCTCTTTCGTTTAGAATCATTTTGAATTGGAGCTGCGTTTGTTTGGACCTAGTTTTAGTGGACGTACTTTTTTATTGGATCTGTTTTCGTTTCGGAATCTTATTGGATCTTTTCCTAATTCCTGCAGCTCTTTCGTTCTGGCCGATCATCCCTGTAACTTTTGTTTTCCATATTTGGTCTTTATTTCCCAAAGTTTCGTGTCCAACTTGCTTTGTTGTTGTTAGCGGGTCGTGAAAGTAATGGATTCCAAGCGTTGACATATCCTCTGTTATAATGGAAGAGAAAACGAAGACCGAGGGGATAGAAACAGTAAGCAAAGGAAAAGAGTAAGGCCAAACCTTATTTGATGCTAAATAAACCGTAGGATAACATTCGTAAATAAATAAAGCGAAAGCAGTGACAAGAGGTGGTTTCTTTCGCTAACAAAATCGTGATCCAAACGTGTTTGGATTCAAAAATAACCATTCTTCTATTTTTAAGACTTGTTCGGATTGAATTATGGTTATTTACAAATGAACCGTCAATCAAAAAAAGCAAGTCAGGTGTTTTGTTGCAACCACCACGAAATTCAGGTCCAAACTTTTCGAAACACGATTCAAACATTTAAGCAGACATCTTGAAGAAAGCGACATTTCAAAAGCGAATTAAAATTCGGAAGAAAGCTTATACATACCTACTTGAAAGAGGCTTCGAGTATCAGTGAAGAGATGGCGCTGAAAGCAATCAGGAAAAACCTGAAGCATCCTCTGTTTCTTTTCTTCAATGACGATTGTTCACATTTGAAAGTTTTTTTCTATTTTTTATTTAAGTCAACGACTTTAGGAGTTTTAAATTGATTTTACACACAGCGTTAAGAAGCGTTTAAAACCGTAAATTGTACACAGCGTTGTTTGAACATCTGCCAAGAGATGGCACTTATTGTTCAAAATACATTTTTTTTTTTCATTTAATTTCCAAAGTATGCAGCGCCGATGTATTTTCGAGAAATTATTTTTGCAGTACGCCGCAAAACTCTCATCGCCAATTAGAGAGTTGAAAGCGCCTTAAAATCAAATAATAAAAAATAAAAATAATAAAAGTTTTAAAATACCACATACGCAAGTCATCCCTGAGAAGTGCAAGCGCCGCATTCGTTTTATTCTATTTTTCCGTTTCGAATTCCGACGTTGTCAACATTCTAATGTAATTGAATTATTGCGTGTTGGCGGTTGAGCGTTGTCCGAAGAGGTGGGGGAGGGGAAATCAAGTTGACGTCACGGCATGAATCACGACTTCAAACGCATACCGCCTTTGTGATCTACTTGCCGCCTCTTGTTGATTATACTAAAGGAGCGTGGCTTTTTCTTTTAAAATGCACGTAGGGTTCTTGCGGATTTGCAAGATCAAAGGTTACCGCCGCTTCGTAAATTTCAATTACCCCGGCTTTGTTTACAATAGTCTGAAAGCTTCTTTCCTCCTCAGTGACCGAGCCTACCGGAAGCGATGACGCGTTTATGTTTGACGATTTGTTTACATTTTTAGTTTCATTGCTACATTTTTTGCACGACGGAGAGATTAACTTGCGTTTATGTTTGATCTTTGATACATTTTTATTCTGTTACTCTTGAAGCTAACTTAAGCTTTAAATAAATAAATAAATAAATAATAGTTCACTTCTACAACAGAATGGCTTTCATTTGTAATATTTCTTTGTAAATCTCATAGTACAGTAGCGTAGAGCTAGAAGGGTTTGAATAAACCGTATGAAAGAACGTATTCATAAAAGTGGAAGTAATCCCGAAGTTGGAATGTTTTTTTTTTTCATCCGGCTTTGAGTGCGCAAACCAATGCAGGATTAACCAACTGTGAAGTATTCGAGCTGTAACGTTGCATTTAATTGATGAGTAATTACTACTTTTTGATACCCAATTAAAACTATCGAGCGTTTGTGCAAAGTCTGAATTAATCTCGTCTTTAAGTTGGTCCTCAACGGAATTTTTTCCATGCAAACTTTCTTACGAGATTTTTCAATGAAATCTTGTTTATTTCGAGCGCATCGCAACGAAAAACAAAAAAGACGAAATTTTTTTTGCGCCTTCCATATTTTATCAAAGAAATAAATTCGCTGACGAACACTTGCGCATAAAAATTTCACCTCTCGGTTGCTCGTTAGTTCGGCGGAGAGAGCTCCGACGAGCACGAGAGATGAAAAAGAAACAGGGCAAGATTCCGCGACAGTGAGAAATATGTTCTACATGCGCGTTCGCAAAAAAAAATAAAATAAAAATATTGAAATTGCTCGACAGAGTCTACACGAGAACCTTATTTTGACTCCGGTCTCATTTCAATGAAATATCTCGACGATCTTATTATTCATAAGCTACACGTATAAATCAGGCCTTGCTTTATTCCATCATCGATTTGGCCCGGTAAAAATCTCCCCATCCACACGTTGTGTTTTCCGAAAATTTATTCTCATTTTGTTCATCACACCTTTTCTCATTTGAAAATTCTATACTTACTTACTTATACAGAGTTAGTTAGTTTCAACAAAGTGTGTCACGTAAGATTCATTTGGAATTTGATCGACTCGTCGTGTTCTCTAAGGTATTAAATCACATTTTAAGCCAAACGAACTGTTTAAATTAAACAGGTATGTTTTAAATCGGCGCAATTTGACGTTATTCCTTTCTCTCTTTCGTTTAGAATCATTTTGAATTGGAGCTACGTTTGTTTGGACCTAGTTTTAGTGGACGTACTTTTTTATTGGATCTGCTTTCGTTTCGGAATCTTATTGGATCTTTTTCTAATTCCTTCAGCCAGCTCTTTCGTTCTGGCTGATCATCCCTGTAACTTTTGTTTTCCATATTTGGTCTTTATTTCCCAAAGTTTCGTGTCCAATTTGCTTTGTTGTTGTTAGCGGGTCGTGAAAGTAAAGGATTCCAACCGCTGACATATCCTCTGGAATAATGGAAGAAGAAATGGAGACCGAGGGGATAGAAACAGTAAGCAAAGAAAAAAAGTAAGGCCAAACCTAATTTGATGCTAAATAAAGCGTAGGATAACATTCGTAAATAAATAAAGCGAAAGCAGTGACAAGAGATGGTTTCTTTCGCTAACAAAATCGTGATCCAAACGTGTTTTGATTCAAAAATAACCATTCTTCTATTTTTAAGACTTGTTTGGATTGAATTATGGTTATTTACAAATGAACTGTCAATCAAAAAAGCAAGTCAGGTGTTTTGTTAAATCACATTTTAAACCAAACGAACTGTTTAAATTAAACAGGTATGTTTTAAATCGGCACAATTTGACGTTATTCCTTTCTCTCTTTCGTTTAGAATCATTTTGAATTGCAGCTACGTTTGTTTGGACCTAGTTTTAGTGGTCGTACTTTTTTATTGGATCTGTTTTCGTTTCGGAATCTTATTGGATCTTTTCCTAATTCCTGCAGCTCTTTCGTTCTGGTTGATCATCCCTGTAACTTTTGTTTTCCATATTTGGTCTTTATTTCCCAAAGTTTCGTGTCCAACTTGCTTTGTTGTTGTTAGCGGGTCGTGAAAGTAAAGGATTCCAAGCGCTGACATATCCTCTGGAATAATGGAAGAAGAAATGGAGACCGAGGGGATAGAAACAGTAAGCAAAGAAAAAAAGTAAGGCCAAACCTAATTTGATGCTAAATAAAGCGTAGGATAATATTCGTAAATAACTAAAGCGAAAGCAGTGACAAGAGGCGGTTTCTTTCGCCAACAAAATCGTGATCCAAACGTGTTTTGATTCAAAAATAACCATTCTTCTATTTTTAAGACTTGTTTGGATTGAATTATGGTTATTTACAAATGAACTGTCAATCAAAAAGCAAGTCAGGTGTTTTGTTAAATCACATTTTAAACCAAACGAACTGTTTAAATTAAACAGGTATGTTTTAAATCGGCACAATTTGACGTTATTCCTTTCTCTCTTTCGTTTAGAATCATTTTGAATTGCAGCTACGTTTGTTTGGACCTAGTTTTAGTGGTCGTACTTTTTTATTGGATCTGTTTTCGTTTCGGAATCTTATTGGATCTTTTCCTAATTCCTGCAGCTCTTTCGTTCTGGCCGATCATCCCTGTAACTTTTGTTTTCCATATTTGGTCTTTATTTCCCAAAGTTTCGTGTCCAATTTGCTTTGTTGTTGTTAGCGGGTCGTGAAAGTAAAGGATTCCAAGCGCTGACATATCCTCTGGAATAATGGAAGAAAAAATGAAGACCGAGGGGATAAAAACAATAAGCAAAGAAAAAAAAGTAAAGCCAAACCTAATTTGATGCTAAATAAAGCGTAGGATAACATTCGTAAATAAATAAAGCGAAAGCAGTGACAAGAGGTGGTTTCTTTCGCTAACAGAATCGTGATCCAAACGTGTTTTGATTCAAAAATAACCATTCTTCTATTTTTAAGACTTGTTTGGATTGAATTATGGTTATTTACAAATGAACTGTCAATCAAAAAAGCAAGTCAGGTGTTTTGTTAAATCACATTTTAAACCAAACGAACTGTTTAAATTAAACAGGTGTGTTTTAAATCGGCGCAATTTGAAGTTTTTCTTTTCTCTCTTTCGTTTAGAATCATTTTGAATTGTAACTACGTTTGTTTGGACCTAGTTTTAGTGGACGTACTTTTTTATTGGATCTGTTTTCGTTTCGGAATCTTATTGGATCCTTTTCTAATTCCTTCAGCTCTTTCTCTCGTTCTGGCTGATCATCCCTGTGAGGCAATTGACCGTCGCCGAAATTATTTTAACCCCGGTCACGCGCTACAACGATTTACCATTGAGCACACGTCGAATTTCAAGTACGCCGCAGGCTTAGTCAGAACGTCTTTGACCGTACCCGACCCTTCCGGCTGCACCTAACCTGTAAAGTATACGCCTTACTTTACTATTTTATTTACTTCTGGGCAATATCGCCACACGTTGCTGTGCACAATTTGAAGAAAATTAATAAGCGCTAAGTACCTTAATTAGTTTAATTAGTTTGTAAATTCCGCATCGCCACTTTTAAGAAAAAAAAAAAGTCCGTTTGTTCGATCAGATCTGATTCATTGCGATTATTTGTTGTGTGGGTCACTTTCAGTTTAAATTGATTTCTTGATGATTATGTCGTATTATTTGGCCTTCGCCTAGGCATTTAAGTTTTTGCATAGATGAAATCAATATATTCTTCTAAGATAATTATGCTGTGTTATTGTCTACGCCCTATGCTGAACGCACGAGTGACTGAAAATCTCCCCGGGGGATAAAGTATACCATCGCAGGCAATTCAGACTTTTTGAGAATCATTGGGAAGCCTTTATTTCCTTGGCGCCCCTGGTATACATCGTTTAGCAACCTACCCCCTATCCATACAGGGATCACTTAAATTATGTTTGTTATACTTTGATGTTTATGTCGTATTACTGGGCCTTTAGCAACGCTTACATATTTTATAAAGTTTGAAACAGTATTAGATATTTCTCGGGGTGTTGCGTTATTGTCTACTCCCTACGTTGAACGCACAAGTGAACGAAAACTTCCTGGGAGTTAAAAAATACCTTAATACATTCATCTGTTGCTGGGACTTTCGGAATCGTTCCGCAGCGGTTCTTTCAGTTGGGTTTTTTTCCCTGGCGCCCTTAGTTTACTCGTACATCGTGCAAAACCCACCCTCATCTCCTAGGAGCGCGGGAAAGCTTTAAGCATTTTACAAACTAGAACTGTACGGTTTTCGTTAAGAAAGCGCCATCTCTTAACAGATATCCAAATTTTTCTGTGTACATTTTTTTTCTTTGACTGAACGTTTCTTAACGCAGTGTAAAAATAAAATTAATTAAAGAAACTTCTAATTAAATTAGAAATAAGAACGCATACATTGAACAAGTGCTCACGGTTTTATTACTCAGAGCGCCATCTTTTGACAGGTTTGCGAATCTTATTGTTTTGGAAAGGACACTTCTAATTGAGCGTTTCCAGTGCGTTGCAAATAAGTTTGGGAAGAACGAACAGCCTTCCGCAACTTATTCTGAAAATTACAAAGAAAAGACTGCTAGAGATCGTCATTTGTTTTGTTGAGAATGACATCGAGTTTGAAATTCTTCCAAATTTCTTCAATGGCTCCTGACACTTTTTTTCTAAACCAATCCAATCTTTTTGTGTTGCTGTCATTGTCGGACATTGCAGTTTCAGATTAACATTTCTTTTCCTTTTTGTATCTTTTGTTTATCTTATCTCTAATAATTTCTTCTCCTTTGGTGTGATTTACGATCGCCATTTGTTTTTTTTTTTTTTTGCTTTTCCTTTCGAAGTGTTGGATATTTTTTTGTTTTCCATTTCGATTACATTTTTCCAAGAGTCAAAAATGTGTACCTACGTATTTTTTCTCCGACACTGAAGGGTACCTGAATTGGATACCGACCACTCCCGAGAAATATCCCGATCGCGGTTCGAACCTTCGACTATGCAATTGCAAGTCAAGGTGTTAATTATCTTAGTGAAGTTAAATTATCAAAATTTTTCTACGTTCCTTTTTCTTTCACAAATATTACGATCTTCATTTGTTTCTTTTTTCATTTCGACAGGGGTTATACTAACCGTCGAAAACATTCTTCATTTTTTCTTCTTGTTATTGAGAAATGAAGAAATTGCTTTTTTCAATATTTCGAGTTTCTGTTTCTTTCGTAAAAATGATCGTCACTTGTCTACCTTCTTTTTTTCATTATTTTTTGTTTGTTTCGCAATTTCGATTACTATTATTTTTGAATTTTATTATTAATGGTTATTTTTCTGAAAAAAAAGAAATTGTAATTCTACAATTCGTTTCGAGTTTTTGATTTTAATTTTCTCCTCTCGATTGTGCAATAATTTCTTCTTTTTTGGTGTAATTTACGATCGTCATTTGTTTTTCTTTTTTTGCTTTTCCTTTCGAAGTGCTGGAATATTTTCTTTTTTATTCCGATTACATTTTCCCCAGAGTTAAAAATTTGCAATTTTTTTTTCATTTTTGTTTATCTGTGCTTTCTGAAGTTAAATTATCATTTTTTTTCTTTGTTCTTTCACAAATATTACGATCTTCATTTGTTTCTTTTCCATTTCGATAGGGGTTATACTGACTGTAGAAAACATTCTTCATTTTTTCTTCTTGTTGTTGAGAAATGAAGAGATTGTCTTTCCGAGTTTCTTGAATTTCTCTTTCCTTCGTAAAAACGATCCTCACTTGTCTACCTTCTTTTTTTATTTTTGTCGTTTGTTTTGTAATTTCGATTACTATTATTTTCAAATTTTATAATTAATTGTTTTAGAAATTTTTATTCTGCAATTACTTTCGAGTTTTTAATTTTAATTTTTCTTTTCGATTAATTATGTTTTCTGCAATAATTTCTTCTTCTTCTTCTTCTTTAGTGTAGGTAATTTACGATCGTCATTTGTTTTTCTTTTCCCCGTTTCCTTTCCTTTCGAAGAGTTCGATTTTTTTTCTTTTCCATTCCGATTACATTTTTCCAAGAGTCAAAATATGCACCTTTTTTTTTAATTTTTGTTTATCTTATCTCTGCTTTCTGAAGTTAAATTATCAAATTTGTTTCCTCATTCTTTGTTTTTTCACAAATATTACGATATTCACTTGTTTCTTCATTTGTTTTTCTTACTTCTTCATTTCGGCTGGGTTATACTAATCGTCGAAGACATTCTCTTCATATTTTTCAGAAATTAAGAAAATTCTTTTTTTCCGCATTCTCTGTTTATTTTTTTCGTAAAGGTGATTATCACTTGTCCACCTCCTTCTTCTATTTAATTCGTTTTGTAATTTTGATTGTGTTTTAAATTTTATTATCAATTATTTCATTTTCTTACTCTACGATTCGTTACGAGTTTTCAATTTTTTTTTCTTTTTCGTTTCGATTGTGTTTACTCGTTTTGATTGTTTCCATTCTTCTGTCTCTCTTTCTTTTTCATAAATATTGCGATTGTTACTTGTTTTCCTTTTTTTTTGTTTTTTTTATGATCGTCTGATAATTTCGTACGTCGTACAATCGTGACGTCAATAAAAACTAACAAATACAGGGTGTTAGTTAAACTGTGTATGTGATTTTCATCAGGTAGCTCAGTGAAGATAGGCGCGGTCCAAAGTCCAACTGTAATAATTACAGAACGGAAATATACATTTCGTTTTAGTATTTAATCGAACAAAATATATAACTCCGTTCCCTGATGATAATAATAGTGTTTCCAATGTGTCTCGACTTCACAATAGTTTTATGCATAAATCCAGTATACTAGAGTTCGGGGGCAAGCAATTTAAATCGGAGGTAAATACAATCAGGGCCAATTACAGCTTGCGTGCACACATTCATTTAATTCAAACGTATAAAATTATACGAAACGTTGATTTGAATGTACCTAAGCAGTAATAATGACGTTCAGATGGCATGACAAGGTCGAAGCAGTTGGTTTTGGTTTCGTCCACGATACAGGATTATATTCGGTATGGGCACACGAATGTAAGAAATAAAGATTAAAGTGCGATAGATGTTATGTCATGCTCAAGGCGTAAGCACTGTTGATGTTTTGCCTCCCTGCCTTCGGCTGTCTCTCTTGCACATTGATCTTACGTTCTCCTGCACAGCCGAATGTTCTGTCGCTTCACCTCTAGTATTATTATTATTATTATTATTAATATGCACCGTGGTTTCGCCATATTACTTACAGTTAACTTGAGTGCCATGCCTTTTTCTCAGTTTTCTTGGTTTTGCAATTTCATAACCACAAAAAAGATTCTCTCGATGTCAATAACAGATAAGTCCTCTGGTCACTCGAGATAAAAAGCAACCGTCGCGTCGGTGAACCCCCCTCCTAATTCTACTTAGTTTTTAGTGCCGCTAGGCGTTATTAAATAACTTATCCGTCTACGTAGACGAGGGTGTGACATTTCATTTATATAAAATTATGTATTAGGGTAGCGCACTATGACAGGTTAGAAGGGTGAGAATCCTTGCCACGGGGATCACTCTTGAGAATCCATTTCGTCTGCTTTCTGATTCCTATGATATATGAGGCGAAATGTGTGTGCCCGGAATAATGTATCACTGTTTACAAAACCCGCACTTGTGTTTTGAATGTTATGTTTATAAAGTGGGAATTAATTTGTCGGGGGTGGTTTTTTTTCCTCCTCGTCATTCCCCAGCGCGGAAGAAATTTTTAGGCGAAAACAACACGTTTTTAACATTAAATCGTAAAGCAGTTTCGATGTTCAATCTATGTACATACGCATATTCTGCTGTATTGTTTGTAATTTTGATATATTACCTCCTCGTCTATACTAAATAATTTGATTAATTGATTGACTGATTGATTGATTGACTGATTTATTAATGGATAGGCTGATGTGATGTGATATGATGTGATGAAATTATTATTTTATTCGAGTTTCGTACTTGATAAACCCTGCAAGAATGTCGAGGGCTGTTTTATTATATACATTTTCGAAATGATTATGAACTTCAGGTAATTAATTACATTCGCAGTCTCATTAGATTTTCATTAGTAGTCTGTAGGCTTTAAATTCGGCAGGTATTTAATAAATCGGAAATTTTGCGTTAATAATGCGTAAGGACTTCTCTCCTCTTATGAACGGAGATCAAGTCGACGTAATAAATTTATTATGCGTGTTTCATAAATAATATTAATTAACAAACTCCATTTAAAAAAAAAAAAAACAAAGAAAATCTTTCCCTTGTAGAAAATGGTCCCTGAACAATATAATTTATTTTCGAAGGAAAGAAGAAACGCAAAACGTGCATAGTCTGTAGGAGTTTCAATTTCACTTGCGAGTGCCATCTCTTAACAGACAATCGAACTTTCCTGTGCGTAATTTATTTCAATTCAATCAATTCAAAGAATAATAGTAACATCGGACACAAAATAATTATCTTCTCGTTTTCAAATGTACATACCGGTCGTTGCTATAAAGTGAGAACGTACAAAACACAACAGACAGAAAGCCTTGTAGGCTTGAAAAAGAGATGGAGAAGGCCTTTGTCCGTCATTGTACCTTGGAAAACCTAACTAAGAAATTTGTAAAACCAAAATGTAATAAATCTGTATATGAGTTTTATTTTAAAAATAGTACAGACAAGTTGTGACGGTTTTGAAATAACCAGTTGACCAGTCAAGTCAATTACTTTATTTAGTTTCCCCGAGTCAAATGTTTCTTTTTTCGTCAGGAATCTTCCAGAATGGAATTCAACAATTTTCGTTTTGAAAGTGCCATCTCTTGACGGGCATCCAAACTTTTCTGTACACATTTCTTAATGCTGCTGCGTAACAAAAATTTTAAACTTCTTCTTTTGTAAATAAAAATAAAAAGAGCTTCTGCGGAAAGATCAGCGCATGGTCTGAAGAAGTTTCAGTTTCACTTGTTTTCACTTGTTGTGAGTGCCATCTCTTAACAGAGACTGGAACTTTCTTGTGTCCAAATTTTTTCATTTCAAAGGGATGAAATATAAATGCGATATTGCATTTCATAGTTTCATTTCTTCAAAATGTACATTTTACAAACTGGAACTCTATTCTTTTCGTTTCGAAAGCGCCATCTCTTGACACATATCCAATTTTTTTTGTCATTTTTTGACCGCGCTGTGTAAAAATAAAATAAATTAAGAAAAAGCTTCTACTTAAAGTAGTAATAAGAACGCATAAATTGTACAAATCTTCCCAACTTTCTTACTTAGAACGCCATCTTTTGACAGATATATGAATCATTCCCCGTACAGTTTTTCGTTTTAAAGACGCTTTTGAACCAACTCTCATAACTGAGCGCAGTAGTTTCAGATTAACATTTTTTTTTCTTTCTTTCGTTTATGTTATTTAAAATTCTTTCTTCTTCTTCTTTGATAAAATTTACGATTGTCATTTGTTTTTGTTTTTCCTCTTCTTTTCCTTCCGACGAAATGCTAGTCTTTCTTCTTTTCCATTTCGATTTCGTTTTTGCAAGAGTCAAAAATTTTCTTTTCTACAAAAGTTTTTATTGTTTTTACAAAAGTAAATTGAACACAACTTCTACTTACGAAATAAAACGAATGAATCTTATTGTGGGTATTCGAGATCAGTGTTGCCACTTCAACAATTATTTAATAAATCGAAAATTTTGCGTTTTTTTAATGTTTAAGGACTTCTCTCCTCTTATGAACGGAGATCAAGTCGACGTAATAAATTTATTATGCGTGTTTCATAAATAATATTAATTAACAAACTCCATTTAAAAAAAAAAAAAACAAAGAAAATCTTTCCCTTGTAGAAAATGGTCCCTGAACAATATAATTTATTTTCGAAGGAAAGAAGAAACGCAAAACGTGCATAGTCTGTAGGAGTTTCAATTTCACTTGCGAGTGCCATCTCTTAACAGACAATCGAACTTTCCTGTGCGTAATTTATTTCAATTGAATCAATTCAAAGAATAATAGTAACATCGGACACAAAATAATTATCTTCTCGTTTTCAAATGTACATACCGGTCGTTGCTATAAAGTGAGAACGTACAAAACACAACAGACAGAAAGCCTTGTAGGCTTGAAAAGAGATGGAGAAGGCCTTTGTCCGTCATTGTACCTTGGAAAACCTAAGTAAGAAATTTGTAAAACCAAAATGTAATAAATCTGTATATGAGTTTTATTTTAAAAATAGTACAGACAAGTTGTGACGGTTTTGAAATAGCCAGTTGACCAGTCAAGTCAATTACTTTATTTACAAACGGATTTAGTTTCCCGAGTCAAATGTTTCTTTTTTCGCCAGGAATCTTCCAGAATGGAATTCAATGATTTTCGTTTTGAAAGTGCCATCTCTTGACGGACATCTAAACTTTTCTGTGCACATTTCTTAACGCTGCTGTGTAACAAAAATTTTAAACTTCTTCTTATTTTGGAAATAAAAATAAAAAAAGCTTCTGTGAAATGAAAGATCAGCGCATGGTCTGAAGAAGTTTCAGTTTCACTTGTTTTCACTCGTTGTGAGTGCCATCTCTTAACAGAGACTGGAACTTTCTTGTGTCCAAATTTTTTCATTTCAAAGGATGAAATATAAATGCGATATTGCATTTCATAGTTTCATTTCTTTAAAATGTACATTTTACAAACTGGAACTCTATACTTTTCGTTTCGAAAGCGCCATCTCTTGACACATATCCAATTTTTTTTTCTCATTTTTTGACCGCGATTAAAACATAAAATAAATTAAGAAAAAGCTTATACTTAAAGTAGAAATAAGAACGCATAAATTGTGCAAATCTTCCCAACTTTCTTACTTAGAGCGCCATCTTTTGACAGATATATGAATCATTCCCCGTACAATTCTTCATTTTAAAGACGCCTTTGAACCAACCCTCATAACTGAGCGCAGTAGTTTCAAATTAACATTTTTTTTTCTCTCTTTCGTTTATGTTATTTAAAATTCTTTCTTTCTTCTTCTTTGATAAAATTTACGATTGTCATTTGTTTTTGTTTTTCCTTTTCTTTTCCTTCCGACGAAATGCTAGTCTTTCTTCTTTTCCATTTCGATTTCGTTTTTGCAAGAGTCAAAAATTTTCTTTTCTACAAAAGTTTTTATTGTTTTTACAAAAGTAAATTGAACACAACTTCTACACACGAAATAAAACGAACGAATCTTATTATGGGTAATCGAGGTCAGTGTTGCCACTTCAACAATTATTTAATAAATCGAAAATTTTGCGTTTTTTTAATGCGTAAGGACTTCTCTCCTCTTATGGACGGAGATCAAGTCGACGTAATAAATTTATTATGCGTGTTTCATAAATAATATTAATTAACAAACTCCATTTAAAAAAAAAAAAAAAAAGAAAATCTTTCCCTTGTAGAAAATGGTCCTTGAACAATATAATTTATTTTCGAAGGAAAGAAGAAACGCAAAACGTGCATGGTCTATAGGAGTTTCAATTTCACTTGCGAGTGCCATCTCTTAACAGACAATCGAACTTTCCTGTGCGTAATTTATTTCAATTGAATCAATTCAAAGAATAATAGTAACATCGGACACAAAATAATTATCTTCTCGTTTTCAAATGTACATACCGATCGTTGCTATAAAGTGAGAACATAGGAAACACAACACACAGAAAGCCTTGTAGGCTTGAAAAAGAGATGGAGAAGGCCTTTTTCAGTCATTGTACCTTGGAAAACCTAAATAAGAAATTTGTAAAACCAAAGTAATAAATCTGTATATGAGTTTTATTTTTCTAAAGCCTTTTATAAAAATAGTACAAACAAGTTGTGACGGTTTTGAAATAGCCAGTTGACCAGTCAAGTCAATTACTTTATTTACAAACGGATTCAGTTTCCCGAGTCAAATGTTTCTTTTTTCGCCAGGAATCTTCCAGAATGGAATTGAACGATTTTCGTTTTGAAAGCTCCATCTCTTGACGGACATCCAAACTTTTCTGTGCACATTTCTTAACGCTGCTGTGTAACAAAAATTTTAAACTTCTTCTTATTTTGGAAATAAAAATAAAAAAAGCTTCTGTGAAATGAAAGATCAGCGCATGGTCTGAAGAAGTTTCAGTTTCACTTGTTTTCACTTGTTGTGAGTGCCATCTCTTAACAGAGACTGGAACTTTCTTGTGTCCAAATTTTTTCATTTCAAAGGATGAAATATAAATGAGATATTGCATTTCATAGTTTCATTTCTTTAAAATATACATTTTACAAACTGGAACTCTATACTTTTCGTTTCGAAAGCGCCATCTCTTGACACATATCCAATTTTTTTTTCTCATTTTTTGACCGCGCTGTGTAAAACATAAAATAAATTAAGAAAAAGCTTCTACTTAAAATAGTAATAAGAACGCATAAATTGTACAAATCTTCCCAACTTTCTTACTTAGGGCGCCATCTTTTGACAGATATATAAATCATTCCCCGTACAGTTCTTCGTTTTAAAGACGCCTTTGAACCAACTCTCATAACTGAGCGCAGTAGTTTCAGATTAACATTTTTTTTTTCTTTCTTTCGTTTATGTTATTTAAAATTCTTTCTTTCTTCTTCTTTGATAAAATTTACGATTGTCATTTGTTTTTGTTTTTCCTCTTCTTTTCCTTCCGACGAAATGCTAGTCTTTCTTCTTTTCCATTTCGATTTCGTTTTTGCAAGAGTCAAAAATTTTCTTTTCTACAAAAGTTTTTATTGTTTTTACAAAAGTAAATTGAACACAACTTCTACATACGAAATAAAACGAACGAATCTTATTATGGGTAATCGAGATCAGTGTTGCCACTTCAACAATTATTTAATAAATCGGAAATTTTGCGTTTTTTAATGCGTAAGGACTTCTCTCCTCTTATGAACGGAGATCAAGTCGACGTAATAAATTTATAATGCGTGTTTCATAAATAATATTAATTAACAAACTCCATTTAAAAAAAAAAAGAAAATCTTTCCCTTGTAGAAAATGGTCCTTGAACAATATAATTTATTTTCGAAGGAAAGAAGAAACGCAAAACGTGCATGGTCTGTAGGAGTTTCAATTTCACTTGCGAGTGCCATCTCTTAACAGATAATCGAAATTTCCTGTGCGTAATTTATTTCAATTCAATCAATTCAAAGAATAATAATAACATCGGACACAAAATAATTATCTTTTCGTTTAAAAAATGTACATACCGGTCGTTGCTATAAAGTGAGAACATAGGAAACACAACGGACAGAAAGCCTTGTAGGCTTGAAAAAGAGATGGAGAAGGCCTTTGTCCGTCATTGTACCTTGGAAAACCTAAGTAAGAAATTTGTAAAACCAAAATGTAATAAATCTGTATATGAGTTTTATTTTTCTAAAGCCTTTTATAAAAATAGTACAAACAAGTTGTGACGGTTTTGAAATAGCCAGTTGACCAGTCAAGTCAATTACTTTATTTACAAACGGATTTAGTTTCCCGAGTCAAATGTTTCTTTTTTCGCCAGGGATCTTCCAGAATGGAATTGAACGATTTTCGTTTTGAAAGTGCCATCTCTTGACGGACCTCCAAACTTTTCTGTGCACATTTCTTAATGCTGTTGTGTAACAAAAATTTTAAACTTCTTATTCTGGAAATAAAAATAAAAAAAGCTTCTCTGAAATGAAAAATCAGCGCATGGTCTGAAGAAGTTTCAGTTTCACTTGTTTTCACTTGTTGTGAGTGCCATCTCTTAACAGAGACTGGACCTTTCTTGTGTCTAAATTTTTTCATTTCAAAGGATGAAATATAAATGCGATATTGCATTTGATAGTTTCATTTCTTTAAAATATACATTTTACAAACTGGAACTCTATACTTTTCGTTTCGGAAGCGCCATCTCTTGACACATATCCAATTTTTTTTCTCATTTTTTGACCGCGCTGTGTAAAACATAAAATAAATTAAGAAAAAGCTTCTACTTAAAATAGTAATAAGAACGCATAAATTGTACAAATCTTCCCAACTTTCTTACTTAGAACGCCATCTTTTGACAGATATATAAATAATTCCCCGTACAGTTCTTCGTTTTAAAGACGCCTTTGAACCAACTCTCATAACTGAGCGCAGTAGTTTCAGATTAACATTTTTTTTTTCTCTCTTTCGTTTATGTTATTTAAAATTCTTTCTTTCTTCTTCTCTGATAAAATTTACGATTGTCATTTGTTTTTGTTTTTCCTCTTCTTTTCCTTCCGACGAAATGCTAGTCTTTCTTCTTTTCCATTTCGATTTCGTTTTTGCAAGAGTCAAAAATTTTCTTTTCTACAAAAGTTTTTATTGTTTTTACAAAAGTAAATTGAACACAACTTCTACACACGAAATAAAACGAATGAATCTTATTATTGGTAATCCAGATCAGTGTTGCCACATTTTTCGTCCAATCTTGTTACATTTTCCTTTTTTTTTTGTTTCTATTTGTGTTATCTATGCTTTCTGTTAAGTTAAATTATCACGAATATTACGTTCATTTGTTTCTCTTGCTTTCTTTAGACTTTTATTTTTTATCTTTTTTTAATTTTAATTTTTTCTTTGCGTTTTACTACTCTTCAAAAACATTCTTCATTTTTTCTTCTCGTTTTTGGTTATTTATGATATTACGATAGTCGCTTATTTAACTTCTTTTTTAATTTTTTCAATTTATTTAAGAACTTTTATTTTATTTTTTCATTTAAATTGAGAGTTTCTCTATCTTTAGAAATGTTCTTCGTGCTTATTTTTCTTGTTCTCCATTTATTACCATTTATCAGAAATTTGAAATATTTCGCGTTCGTTTGTTATTAATATATTTTTTTTTATATTTAACTTTTTATTGCGGAAAAAACATTCGGTTACTTATTTTCTTTAGAAATTGAATTTTTTTCTCTCTCGACTGTGTTTCTTTACTTTTATCGTTTTCCATTAACCTGTCTTCGCTTGTCTTTCTCGTAAATACTGCGATTGTCACCTGTTTTCGCGATTCGTAAATTTCATTTTGAATTTTACGCTGCTGTAGAAAGTCCGCTAAGATTGATCCTCTGTAAAGCACTATTTCGGCCCTAATTGGGGCCTCCTCAGCGGAAGAGGAATTCCACCGCAATCCGAACGACTTGCTCAGTAACAGCACACAACAGTTTAAAGCGCTCCCTCAGGCGACCAGGGATTTGACAACGGCAACAGTTGCCATTTGGTGCAAACTTGATGAATTTCGCACGAAATTTGAAACATTTTATATTCATTAATAATCTTGCAACGAAACGTTTTACACGTTTTTATTAAAAACATAATCACGACATTGAAAATTAGTAAAATAAGTAACCGGCGTACCCTCCCGAAGGTTATCAGTGTGCTACAGTTTGTACAAGCGAAGTAACTGAAGTTTGACGTTTCCACGAGTTGCGGTGCTGCATCCTGGGGTTTGTTTGTGACTGACAGCTGGATGACAAGTGACGTCAATATTGCGGCATATGCTTCCGCATTAGATTAAAATTCTCTCGTGCAATTTAAGTTTAGTTTAATTTAAGTAAAGTGGATTGCTTCACCATTTTGTGTAGGTCAATATTGAACCTGATTGAACCTCACTTACTATTAAAGCTGAATATATTAATTTTTGATTCCCAAGGCGTAGGTTATTTTATATTAAGTTACTGTATCCTGTTGCCTATTTAACCTACTTGTGTGTCTAAATATATCTACACCATATTGAATCGTTTTTCAGACATAGCAAGTAAAATTAAATGTTAATGCAATTATTGGCTCTCTCGTGA
Organism: Prosopocoilus inquinatus; assembly: GCA_036172665.1. Taxonomy (NCBI): domain Eukaryota; kingdom Metazoa; phylum Arthropoda; class Insecta; order Coleoptera; family Lucanidae; genus Prosopocoilus; species Prosopocoilus inquinatus. The sequence goes on along the minus strand of CM069871.1, from coordinate 4,203,929 downwards.
ATTTTAGAGCAAAACGGTACAAGAAAATGTCATTCAGAATTTTTAAACGCACCTGATATCATATTTAGAACTTCAGAAGTTTTTCTGAAAATGGCAAAAATCTTCTGATTCTTCGTTTACTTACAAATCGTGAGATCCTTCCTACCGCCCTTAATATTTGTAAATCCACCCTTCACCATCAGAGTACTAGCTCGGGACAGCTGTTTGATTCTCAGCAGCGCCAACTTGCCAATATAATTCGATGAGTGATCAGGAGGTAATGTAATTGGAATTTATTTTTTTTATGCGCTGAAGGGTAGTGTTGTATAATGTTTTTTATAAAAAGGACCGTAAAACGACGAACGTTCCGAAATATTTAGTTTCGCTCTTCCAAAAAAAAAAAAAAGGGAACAAATGTAGAAGAACACATGCGAAAACGCAAAAATAAACCGGGCGGCGGCAATAAAATTTGCGTGAAACATCAACAGCAAATAGCCAAAAAAAAAAGATAGGAAAAAAGGGCATTTTATGGCCCCGTTAAAAACCTAATGCCTGGATATGTGGCCGCCGTAATAACGGAGGAAACTTGAACGCTTTCCTCCCGCCCATATATTTCATTTATGTGTTAACGCTACTGTAATTTTATATAGCCCTAATGGCGGAACGCCTGTAATAATATATTAATTGCAATAAATTCGCCGGGGGTGCCGCCCGCCCGCCCCCGCCCCTCACGCAAGCTTTCGCCCCGGAGTTTTGTTTTACGGCCGGGAATGAGCGACTCGGAAATCTGTCCGTTGATTATTTTATTGAATTACGAACTCCGTGTGCCGCGTTTAACACGAAAATTACATTTAGTTTGCTATTAATTAGAAAAGTTTAGGCCTGGGATCGGCGCACGATGTTAAATGGAAACACGAGCGTGTCCGGTGGCAGTTTTTACACGAGTGAGCTTTCATAAATTAATTTAACCGAGACAGATTTGTTGTTTGCACACATCCACAAAATATTTCTTTTCTTTGTGACTAAAGTGATGACCTTGAGTCTTCGTTTGACCTGACACTTATAACAAGCATAAATGTAGCCATAGACTAAGGCACCAATTTTATAATAAATGGCATTAGTTGTTAGGCGACAGTTCAGGTGGTGCTGTTCTCAATACATCAAAAAAACTTAAACTTAACTATATTCCTCGTGATACGTAAATCTTAAAACTTAAACTTAACTATATTCCTCGTGATACGAGTCTTCGTTTGACCTGGCACTTACAATAAACATAAATGTAGCCATAGACATAGAATGGCATTAGTTGTTAGGCGACAGTTCAGGTGGTGCTGTTCTCAATGCATCAAAAAAAACTTAAACTTAACTATATTCTTCGTGATGCGTAAATGTGGCCATGAGACGTATGCTACAGATTCGTCGATGAGAACCTATAAAACCCGAAAAAAAAAGGAAAGAAATCTGCGTCTCTCTACAAATAAAAGCAGGACGATGACGGAATTACTTTCCACCAAACCCCGCTGCCCCCCTTTTGTTTTATGTGTTCTGGAAAATAAAGATTAGCGTTGAACCAGTAGGTGTCACAAGAGATTACCGATAAATGAAATTACGAAAGAAGCAGCCGGGAAACGTACGAACTTTACAGTATCCTCACGCACGCATCGCTTTAGCTCGTCGAGACCTATCTAGAACAATTGATTTATTCCTCTGGAAGTTTATTTCAGATTTCTCCGGTTATTAAATTTTCCTCTCAAAGTGGGCGGGCGTCAAATTTTCGGAAGTAATGCGACGCTTTTTCTCAGCTTCCTGATGTACGAAGTGATACGCTCACCCTTTCGGTAATTCCCCCGTTTACCGAATTAATTGTCGGCCTGATGTTATTTCACGCGATATCTCACGTTTTACCCTCGTATAACGTTTCGCAGGTTTCAAGGAACGAATGTGCAATTTGGGAATAAAGGTGCAGGCACTTGCTCAATCCCTATTTCACGTTTGCACGTTTTTGATATTTCGAACGCGATGATAAAACGTGCTGAAGTTATTAATCGTACTGGCAATTCAATCATTTCCGTATCAATTTAGCACGAACCAAAACTATCGTAATTATTAAAAAATCTAAAGGCAGAATTAATGAAATGCATTCTCCAATAATCATATACTTAGGTACTACTGAACGTGAGAGTCGCTTGCGTTTGTTTTCTTCGAGTTACCATAAAAATTTGGTCTTAGTTGGTCGGGTCGCTTCATTGATACTAGTAATCAAAATTATAGTCCAAAGAGGTCGTAGAGTTATTATTATAAATAAAATCTAAGAGTTTACTTGGAAAAACATAATGCTTAACAAGCCGAACTGAATCTCTAGCCGAGGGAATGACGCCCACTGGTGAAATGACGGGTGGTATAAGCAGGCTTTCAGGACTGTCGCTCGCTAAATTTAAACTGTTTAAATCATCTTCACTAATATATATACATAGTTAATTCACCCGTTTCCAGTAAATTAACTAATCGTTTTTGCCAAGACTTTTGTAAAAACATTGCTGAAGAAGAATTATAGGTAGTTCTAAAAAAAAATATTTAGCGTTTTAAGCTGTAAATGTTAACAATAAAATTATTGCTTTTTCTTCTTCTCTCCATGCAAATTTTATCAAGAGGCAAGCAACCTTGGTTGACATTCATTTGGTATAAAAAAAAATCTGATCGTTTTAGAAACGGATTTGAAATGTTCTATACCTTGGATTTCGTGCTATATAATTGACAGAAAATTTATTATTTCCGAAATTTGAAGGCCCGGGCAGATAATATGGGCAATGAATTAGGCGCACAAATCACTAATGCAATTAATTCATTAGTAAATCAAATATAATTCCTATAATTTAGTAATTGCGGATGAATTGCCTGTTTGTCAATTGCGTTTCGGAAATAAACGATCGCGGCTTGTCTTTGCGAAGTGAATTTTGAGATGTGATTTTCCTGCGTTATAAATTAAACAAAATTCGTAATAAATACCTTTCAAATTTAATTAAAAAAATATGCTAGCGTTGATTAAATAATAGTCTGTTTAATAGAAAGGGAAACAGTAACGCAAAATATTTCTGTGAACGAGACTATTACAATAATTACGTTTTAATCCTGGTCATTTATCAATACCTGATGGCATGTTGCACCGAGAAGGCAATCATACGTTCCGAACCTAGTCTCTGAAAGAGAAGGGTATGAGTACGGGCGTCAAGGACTAACCTCAGCTGATGTGCGCACTACGGAACCGACTCCCAAGGATCCACAGCAGCGTGCGCTTGCCTTGACGGCTTAAAATAACTGAAATAATTCGAACTTGCATAACGTCCCAAATGTAAACGACTAAAATACAACGAACAAATTCAAATAGGTGCAGAAACATGATCTTCTTAAATGAAATATGGCTTAAAATGCACGAGAAAACCTTATACTAATAGGCGCACAAACATGTGCCGAAAATATTTACGTAAAACAATTACATTTACGTCCGTTATAAAGCAGCTGTGTACGTCACGGCTTTCAAGTTCCAGCTGATCGGTGTGACAGCGTGTCGGTCACAGCCAAATGTCAACAGTGTGATGCCCCCTCTCTCTCCCTCGGGAATGCGTCGTCACACTTCGGTCAATGCGATCGTATCAACATCGTACTTCTATGACGTTCGAGCAGGTGCCTCGCCGTCGTAGTGGCAACCCCGAGGAAATGGAATATTCACGGCGTAAATAGTCGTACACCTCCCGGAAAGATGGGAAAGAACACAAGAAAATGTAAAAGCGAAAATCGAAAGGGATTCCTCTGCCGGAACAAAAAGAAAATCATTTACGCTCTCCCTCTCGGGAATGCGACAGATTTCGGTCCATGCGATCGTACCAACATCGAACCTCAATGACCTACGAACAAGTACGTCTTAGTGGCGACCTCGAGGAGATGGAACATTCACGGCGTAAATACTCCCGGTATGGGAAGGAACAGAAGAAAATGTAGAAGTGCAAATAAAAGCGGATTCCTCGTTCAAAACACACATGCTCCATACCTGAACGACGTAGCTTAACCTTACCTACATCTCGATGTACGGAAGAAAATGTAGAAGCGAGAATAGGAGCAGATTACTTTGTCAAAATAAAAAAAAATTATTTACGCATTCTCTCTCGGAAATGCGTCAAATTTCGGTCAATGTTCGACCAGGTGGCGACCTCGAGGAAATGGAACACTCACAGCGTAAATACTCGTACACTTTCCAGTATGGGAGAAAATGTAGAAGTGTAAATAGTCGTCGTAATCTAACGTTTTCTCGCAGATCTGGATAATACGGTCGGAAAAATTTGCTCAAAAGGAAAACAGGTGACACGTAGGATTTATGTAATTCCAGGTACACTGTTCTACGGAATTTTATAACCCAATTGTGCACAAGTTCACGCAACCGAACAAACTCTCTCTCAAAACTGACAATCTTACGCGCGCGCCTTTTGAAATTAAAGATTTTCGTTGGACATAAGTAAGCGATCACGCTCTTCGCATTCCGTGTTCGGATTGGCTCGCCATTTTGGCTTATAGAAAAAGTCGATTCCGGCACTCGACTATAACGATAAAGTGCGGTCAAGATGGAAGTCGCCGAGACGTTTTCACCTCAACGTCTCGGTGAAAAATGGCGAGCCAATCCGAACACGGAATGCGAAGAGCGTGATCGTTTACTTAAGTCCAATGAAAATCTTTGATTTCAAAAGGCGCGCGCGTAAGATTGTCAGTTTTGAGACGCAATGTTGCCAACTTATTGTCTGTCTTGTCTGCTTTTGGCTTAACCATTCCAGGCACTTACTAAGTAATTTGAGCTGGATCACAAGCCGGACAGAAACAAACATCCATGGCCTCGGTGGGATACGAACCCACGCCGACGAGTGACACGATTTTATGATGACCGCTGAGCCACCCGCATGTCCGCCAACTTATTAAATCAAGCACATACAACACGTGGTTGCCGAAATTTAACTCGAAATTAACCCCTAACTCCCGTATGATCTGGTTTTATGCCAAGCTTTAAGCTATTTGAAACAAGTTCGGGTTCGAGTTTCGCTGACGATAGATTTTTTTCCGCCTGATTTGGTGTGTGTTTCCCTTTTCATTAAATTATTAAAATTATTCGTAATAACTAAATAAATCCTTGAATTTCTTCCCAACGTGTTCGGTCAATTTTTTTTCTGTTTTGTTTTGCATTTAAAAACGCTTGCAGCCGCATTTTCTGGATATTTGAACAACGGATTGCAACCTGGTATTAAAACGCGATTTAAATAATAACGTGCACTAAAAACCTAATAAAACATTCCGCCCTTTCGAACAATAACGCGTTAATTTAACGTGCAAACATGCGGTAGTTACACACAGCGGTACAATAGGCACGAATAAAATGTCGCTTAAAACATTTATACGTGAAATTTTCAACCATTAATCATAAAAATAACGACGCGCCCCATCGCAATTACACACAATCAGAAACGTGAATATAAATCATGCGGCCGGCGTTTAGTCGAAATAAATTATTAAAAGCTCCGGAAATAATGAAATCAATGAATCGATTCCTTTGGGGGAAAAAAAAAACCTCCTTGCTTCTTTTGTTTTACTCACCGGTACAACTGGGAAGAAGCCACAGTGTTCGTTTTGTAATTATCCAGCTTTTATGGGGGGGACGTTTTTTCTCATGATGTCGTTCGCGAGTCTGAAAAATAAAAACAAAACCCCTGGTTAATATTTCCAAAGCGCGCAATATTCAAATTAGTTATTAAAAATGGATTAGTTTCGTTCGGTTCCGTTCAACTCACGTTTTATAAATTCGGCCCGTTCCATTCCCTTTCCCGTTTACTGTTTCAGAAAACGAACGGTGGGGGGGACTCCCTCTCGCCCTTTGTTCTTGAAATAATTCCGTTTAACGAGAGCGCGTTTTCTATTGCTGCGCGCACCGTTGTCTTCGGCTTTTTGTTTTGTGCACTTTGTGCCGCTGTGAAGCTTTATTAGTCACGGAACAGTTATGCGCTCGCAAATGCATAACCGGTGGAAAAAACGAAACAATTCTGGTTTTATTTACGCGTGTCTTTTGTTCGCGTTTAAACAAAAGCCTGTTAATATTTATCAAAAACTGGATTATTTTAACTATTCGGCGAAAATATTTTATACACGTCTGTGTGCGTGTTTTTTTTTTTTTTTTGTTGTTGTTTCCAACATAATCCTTTGCATTGTCCACAGTACTCTAATAAAAGGAATTATAATTTGATTGAAATAAAATATATTTATGCACGAAGGAGTAACGATCGAGCAGAAAACGACACGCACTCTCCTCTCTCGTATGGCAAAAATAAAGAGCAGCAGAGAACGCAACATGTGCTGGACAAAGTGCGCGATACTCCACAATCCGTTCGTTTTGCCATAATGAAGGTGCTCAGCCAGACAGGTTTTCAATAGTACATGTTACGGCAAAGCGTCCTCCATACGCTTAACCTCGATGAATTTCTAAATATATTCCGTTCCTTCACTATTTACTAACAGAGTAAGTCATTATTGTCAGTCTGTAAAAAAAATAATTTAATGTCACTATAACATGCTTACGTCAAATTGTGGCTGTTCAAATTAGATAGATTAAGCGGTGTTGCCTGTTATGTCAATTTGCACGTAAATACACGTCGCAGCGAAAAGAAAATATTGCAACACTGCCTAACTCGGATTAACCTCAAAATCCAAATCAAAATGACATTCACTGTCAGAACATAATTACATGCATGACCGTTGAAGTTTAGAAAAAGTCAATTTTGTTTTAAGAATAGTTTGTTCATTCACAATTTGCAATATTTATGAGAAGAATCCTGGAGTTTATGAAATTTCGAGCTTTTCGGCGACATTAAGCTTGAAACTTTATTGTCACACCCCGTATAATTGATAACCAAGAAAATACGATGCCAAGCAAAAAGTAATTTGAGTGACATCGTCTTCAAGAGCTCGACAGCCGAAGATGAAGATTCTTTCAAAATTACTTTCAAGGGTAGGCTTAGAACTCGTATCAGTTCCAAGATAATTATTTTAAAAGAACTCCAATGTAATAAATAAATAAAAGTATTTTATTGTCAGTGAGCCCAATCCCATTCCAAGTACTTAAAGATTATTAATATATAATTAAGATTAATTTAAAGCCAAAAATTCTAAAAAATGAATCAAAAAGTTAAAAACTAAAGACCGTTAAAAATAAGGTTCGGTTAACCTAATCCGAGTAAGCTTAACCCACCTGTGCTCGGCTCAAAAAAAAATAATATTTTAGAAATTAAGTGTTAAAATTAATGAGAATTAAATCAGCTTCGGGCTCAATGTCAATCGAACAAATTAAAATTAAAAAGTTAAAAATTTAGTGAAATCAACTTCAGCCCGTCTCAATCCGATTAAACTCAACCTACATGAATATGTCCAAACCGAAGAAAACCGAAGAACCAGAAGAAAAAATTTAAAAGAAAAGAAAAACGAACGAAGCTATAAATTTAATAAAAATCAACGCAAGTTTAAGTCGACACAACTGAACTCAAGTAAGTTCGATTAAACAAAATAAGTATTAATTAAAATGAAGATCAACAAATTTCAAGGCCAACAAAACAACACCGTCTGGCAACTTCTAGCAGGTGTGACGTAATGGCGACTTCGAGGAAATGGAACATTCACAGCTTAAATAGTCGCACACAAAAAATTTAAAAAAAAAGAAAAACGAATGAAGCTAAAAATTTAATAAAAATCAGCGCAAGGTTAACCCGACCCAACTGAACTCAAGTAAGTTCGATTAAAAAAAGTAAGAATTAACTAAAATGAAGATCAATAAATTTCAATGCCAACAAAGCAACACCGGCTGGCACCTTCTAGCAGGTGTGACGTAATGGCGACTTCGAGGAAATGGAACATTCACAGCTTAAATAGTCGCACACAAAAAATTAAAAAAAAGAAAAACGAATGAAGCTAAAAATTCGATAAAAATCAACGCAAGGTTAACCCGACCCAACTGAACTCAAGTAAGTTCAATTTAAAAAATAAAATAAAAATTAATTAAGATTAAGTTCAACAAATTTCAAGGTCAACCCAACTCAACACCGTATCACTATCACCTTCCAGCAGGTGTAACGTACCGGCGACTTCGAGGAAATGGAACATTCACAGCTTAAATAGTTGTACACAAAGATTAAAAAAAAAGAAAAACGAATCAAGCCAAAAATTTAAAAAAATGTAAACGCAAGGTCAATCTAACCTAACTTAACTCAATAAGTAAGTTCGATCCAAGAAAAGAAATTATACTATAATGTAAAACAAAAATGAAAAAATAAGAATTACGGATTAATTAAAATTAAGCTTAACTAATTTGATCTAGGTTGATCCAAACGCGAACAAGCTCAACTCAACCCTGTTCAATCCAATTAAAAGAGTAAAAATTAAAAGAATTAAAAAGAATATATTACGTATTAAATTTTCAGTTAAATTAAAGAGAATTAGAAAGAAAATGACTTTCAGTAAAAAAAAAAAACAGAGTACAACTTAAGGTCAGTGCAACCCCAGTGTACTCAACTTATCTGTTCCCAAAACCGAAGACAAGTATTTAAAAAATAATAAAAAAAATTAATATGGAAAATATTTAAATTCAATCAATCTAATCGAACCCAATCAAGAAGAGTTGAAACAAATTAAAATTGAAATGTTAAAAATTTAATAAAATCAACTTCAGCCAATTTCAACACAATTAAATTCAACCTGCATGTGTCCAAACAAGGGAAAAAATTTAAAAAAAAAACAAATGAAGCTAAAAATTAAAAAAAATATTAAAATTTACTGAAAATCAATGCAAGGTCAGCCCAACCCAACTTTTACTCAAGTAAGATCGATCCAAGGGAAAGAATTTGTATAAAGTAAAATAATAATGAAAAAAATAAGAATTAAGGATTAATTAAAATTGCGCTTAAGAAATTTCGAGCTCAACCAAAACCAAGTAAATGCAACCTAACCCTGCCCGTTCGAATTAGAAAAGTAAAAAATTTAAAAAAATTAAAAAATATATTACATGTTAAATAAACGAAAAAAAAAACAACGAAAAAAAAACGGAATGAAAATTTAGTCAAAATAAATTAAATATTTAAATTCAATAAAATCAATTCAAGCTCAATTCAACTCATATTAAATATAGAATATAGAATAATATGGAAAGAAAATGGAAATTAATTTTTGAAAGTATTGAAATAAATTTAGAAACAATCGACTTTCAAGAATAAGCGAGCGAATAAGTACTTCGAGCTTGCATTATTGATTTAATTCACGATAAAAAGTTAAACAAAATAAGAAACAGGAAGAGAACTTGAAGAGATTAAGAAACAAGAAACGACAGAATCTCCAGAGTAATAATGAATTTCAGTTATGTTCGATGAAATACTGAAATTAATGAAAAACAAAAGACGATCGGCCGGAAAGGAACTTAACCTCAAAATACTTCCATTATTGATTTAATTAATTACGAAATTAAAATAAAGTAAATAAGACAAAAAAAATCTGGAAGAGATTAAAAAGAATTGTTTTTAAATTAACAACGAATTTTAATAAATTTTCGGTGCTTCTAGGAGATTAACTGTGTAAGTCTAATTTCAAGAATTGTGCAGGTCCAGCCAGTGTTGCCAACGCGGTGCATTTTACGTCAGATTTGATGTATTTAACAAGCATTGCTGATAGAAATAAAATATTCATTAAAATCACCCTGTGCGTGGGTTTTGGAAAGAAGATCTTATGGAATTTCAGTGTATTTTTATAGAACGTCTAAAGTAAAACGATTACCAATACTTGGCAACACTGAGTTCAATCAGTTTGTATTCGTGAACAGTAATTGGATGCTCTTAGATCACTGTAATTAATAATATTAATTTTCTTTTTCAAAAGGTCACTGGTCCAATGAGTCATTGGTATTAAGCAACTGTGTATTTAAAAGCTCAAAATTGATTACTATTATCAGGGAACGGTATTACATATTTTGTTCGAATAAATACAAACGAGGCGGCAAACGTAATGTTGGATCTTCATGGACGAATAAAGCTTATTATTATTATACCTAACAAAATATGTAATTCCGTCCTGTAATTATTGGTTTTTATAGGAATACTACAGTTTTTTAGTATCACACATCGAGGACCAGTACGAGCATTCTTATTATATTTTTGTTTTTGGCTCGGAAATTTTGTAATTAGTTTTATTAAATGCCTCTACAAATATTTACATTTACTTTTTACTTTCAAACTGCAATTAGCCTACTTCCCAATGTATTAAATCACAACTTCAGCGATCCATACTTGTTACTTCTTTGAATTTACTGCTTATCTGACAGGTAAACAACTCTATTACGTTGTTTTTGTTTGTACAACACAATGTAATTTCCTCATCATCTCATACGTCTCGTACTTTCGTATTTCCTTGAGGCAATTCCATTTTTATATTCCCAGTCACTTTTACAACCCTGTTCATATTATTAGGGCATACGATGTGATCTGTTGACGGACGGTAATATCTCGTCGGGCTAATACTTTTTAAAATTGGCGTCGACCCAGGAGAGGCCGCCGGAAATGAGCGAAAAATAATAAAACTTACGCGAAATTTAAATTTCCCGTTCGAGTTCGAGTCGTAAACAGCAAAACTGCACTGAAGCAAATTTAGATTCGAGTCATACACACAAGTTTAAAAAGTTGTCACGGCGCACGGGAGGCGCTGGAGGCTGCTGCCAGCTCTCCTGCGTAAATCTTCCAAATTACATCGCAGTCTTACCAGCCCCAGGTTAAACAATTTCCCGAGCTCACTGAATTTGTTAGAGATGGGGGAGACATTTACTAGACACGCTTTAGATATCGTGTTGGTTGCATGTCGCTGGTGGATGACATACATGTATATTCCATTCCTTCTCTCTAACTACTTGTTTACAACATCACAGAGGGGCGTGATTTTAAGTTAGTAGGTTGGCTATCATGTTAAATCAAATAAATTAGATTTAACGACGGATTAAGCGACGCTCTCAATTATGAAACTTTGAATGTGGTACTCATGTATGTAACTAAACTTTGACAGACAATGAATATCATTTCGATTTAGATTTTGAGGTTAGGTACTCAAAATTAAGCAATTCTGCTCTATTTTCTTTTTATTATGAGGTGTACTTACCTCATTTCTTTTCATTATGAGGTGTACTCACCTCATAATGAAAATAATGAAATAGAGCAGCATTGCTTAATTTTGAGTACCTAACCTTAAAATCTAAATCGAAATGACATTCATTGCCTGTCAGAGTTTAGTTACAAACATGAGTACCACATACTCACTAGAACTAGACTTTCTTCATGGCGCCTGCGATAAAATATTGAATAAAGGAATGACTTATACGTGATGATTATAAATAAGTCTGAATTTTAAAGTGAAATTCCTTTTTCTCTTTCGAAACTTTATCTCCTAGTCCAGGCGCAGGCTTTCTTAAAACAATTTCAGGGTGATAACCCACGGTGTCCTGAAACAACTAGAGCACCAAATTAGATTAAAGGTCACGACTGACGACGATTCTGAAGGGATGTGATATATTCTCTTCTTTCCTTTTAATTCAATGTTCGCACTGTAGGCTCCCGGAGAGATAGGGCCTCGAGAGTTTAGGTACATAATAAAGCGTCGAGACACACACACACACACACATGAAAGAGTAGGGACCACGTCGTTTCAAAATTTCGTTGAAAGCTTCTTTCGTCGAATTTACGCTCGAGGACGCCCGAACGCTTCAAGACACGTTGAGTTTCTTTAAAAAAAATTTTTAGCAGCAAGGAGATTCACACAACTTATTTTTATCAATCAAAGTATTTCCAGAATATTTTTTTTTATTGTAAATAAAATTAGGCAAAAAAGATATTTATGTGACTGTACCATACGTCCAAATAAATTTTTAATAAGGGTAGATCATGGAAGACAAAACGTTTGTCTCAGATTACTGCAGCAATTCATTTATTTACTTGTTCTAAGATACAACATACATCTACGCTTCCATGGCCTAATTATTCAAACTTATTGTGTATTTTACACAATAAGTTTCCAGAAAATCACACAGATGGCGCAGCTAATATTATTTCCGACGTATATAAACAGCAGCAATTTACTTATTTACTTGTTGGAGGTTACACAAGTTACAGTTACACATCCATGGCCTAGCTATCTCTATCAAAAATTTTTCAAACTTATTGCCTTTTCTACACAGTTTCAAAAAAAAATCACACAGATGGCACTCCTAATATTATTTCTGACGTATATAAACAGCAGCAATTTACTTATTTACTTGTTGGAGGATACAACATACAGTTACACGTCCATGGCTTAGCTATCTCTATCAAAAATTATTCAAACTTATTGCCTTTTCTACACAGTTTCCAAAAAAATCACACAGATGGCACTCCTAATATTCTTTTCGACGGATATCGACAGCAGCAATTTATTTACGTACTTGTTGTAGGTTACAACATATACTTACACTTCCATGGCCTATCTCTATCAAAAATGATTCAAACTCAGTGTGTTTTTTACATAGTTTCCAAAAAAAACACATGGATGGTGCTGTTAATATTATTTTCGATGCGTATCGACAACTGTTTAGTGCACCTCATTCATAACAAAAGGCTCCGAAATTAAGAAATTTAATTCATCTTAAACTTCGTGCGCTTAAAAAGTACAGCTCCAAGAAGTAAATCTAGATGGCGCTGTCAGCATTATCTTCAAAGTAATGTTTTCACTTCCTGCCTATTTATAATAAAACGTCGTTTGAAGTAGTTAATTTCAAAGAAAGTTTAACTCGCTTGGAAATACTTTACGGCTTCATTCCGCTTGAATTTCGCGCTTAAATCCATTTGATGAAATTTGGCACAGATGGCGCGCAGTTACCTTACCTTTTCAACGTGAACTGTTTCGTAATTCTCAGTCATAACTGCATTCATAACAAAAGGCTCCGGAAAAAATTAAATGCATCTTGAATTTCGCGCTTAATAAGCACAGCTTCAAAAAGTAAATCTAGATGGCGCTGCTAATATTATTTTGGATGCGTTTCGACAACTATTTTGTGCCCTCCGTTCGTAACAAAAGACTCCGGAAATCTTAAACTTCGCGCGCTTAAAAAGTATAGCTCCAAAAAGTAAAGTTAGATGGCGCTGTTAGCACTATCTTCAAAGTAAACTCTTCCATTCTTCCAGGTTTATAACAAAAGACCGTTCGAAATTAATTCCAAAGGAAGTCAACGTTGAAAAATAATTTTTAATCGTCTGGCAAGACGATTTCATTCCGCAGTTAAAATACAGTTGCTAAAATTTGGCACAGATGGCGCGCAGCACTTTTCAACGCGAACTGTTTCGTAATTTATTCTCAATCATAATGGCATGATTTGAATTTTAAAACTAAAGAAAGCGATCACTTAGTAAAAGGAATTCAACGCCATCATAAATACAGCAAAATAAAAAAAAATATATAAAGCAAAGTTTCCCAAGTATAGCGTAGATGGCGTTGCTGAGAATAATTGAAACGCGTACTGCTAATAAATATTTTGTGTACTCTGCACGCTTCATTCAAAAAAAAATTGACGATTTGAAGTTAATTCCGAAAAAAATTTTAATTTATCTTAAATGTTGCGCTTAAGAATATAACTCGCAAAGTTAATCTAGATGGCGCTGTTCATAACAGAGTGCTGCTCGAAATTAATTCTTCCAAAAGAAGAGAATTTGTAATCGCTTGGATAAACTCTCGTCGCATTTGAATTTCCCTCTTAAAAATGTAGTTTCGAGAATTTGGTACAGATGGCGTTGCTAGCGCAGTTTGCTCTTAACAGGGGATGTTTAGAAATTCTCAATCAAAACGACAGAATTTGAATTTCAAATCGAACGAGCATAGTGGTGCAAGGAATTCAACGCCATCCATTCCAATATTAAAAATATATATATACAAAGAGTTACTAAAAAGTAACACAGATGGCGCTCTTAAGACAGTGCGTTATGCTAAAGTAATTTTGTACACCCAAGCCGCAGCAAACGGAAATTTCCAAAAAAAAAAAAACAAAAAACATGTTTGACTTCATTTTAAATGTCGCTCTTAAAAATAGTTTAGCTCTAAAAAGTTAATCCAGATGACGCTGTTAGCATTCTTTTTACAAACCAAGCTTCACTTCTTCTAACATAGCAGAGGGTCGTTTGAAGTTAAGTCCAAAGAAAGCGAATGTAAATAGAATTTGCAACTTTGGAAAAATTTCACATCATTTGAATTTGGCGCTCTAAAACTCAGCTTTTAAAAATTGTCATAGGTGGCGCTGCTCGCAGGCTTTTCAACCGTGGGCTTCTTAGTAAGATAAAATGATTAAAAATTTAATTCTAAGGAAAAAATGAACGACCTGATCACTTAAGGAAGAAATAAACTATATGGCAAAGTTTCCAAATAACATGCAGAGATGGCGCTGTTGACGTCATTTTGATTAAGGTATTAGATCAACACAATATGTGTTCAGGTAACGTCCTCGGTTATTTCTTTTTATGTGAGACTTTGTGGCACAATTTACTCTTTTAGTTACCTTAGTTACCTTAGTTAACCTTTAGTTAGAATGTGACAGATATAATGACGTAAGACATACTGTCTGTCACATTCTAAGCCAGGTTTAAATTTAATCCTGGCTTAAATCTTTTACGCAACACACTCTCACACTAATTAATAATTTTAAATCACACTCACGTTTGCTTTCGTGATAATTTTTCATTTTGAATATCTGCGAGTGATGATCCTAAATATTCTGGATGGAGATTACTATTCTTTTCCTTTACAGCCAAATCTTTGCCATGACTTCAGCATCAGTAGAGGACGGCCTCTTCTTCTTCTTCTTCTTCTTCTTCCTACTCTTATTAAATATCTTATCAGATTTATGATTTCTTTTTAATTCAACAATTTGTTATTGTTATTCTTTCACTTTCTTTTGTCTCAATTCAAAGGCCTTTTACCAATAACTTTGTCAAACGTTAATGTATTCTTGGAGTGTGTTTAGTATTGATCACTTGCTCTTGCGCCTTCTGCTTTAATTTGAGAGATCATGAACATGACACCAGCCAGATGTTATGCTGGAGAAACTAACTTCGGCACAAAGCCAGCAGCTTAGTCGTGACGGATGTGAGAATTGATTGAACGCCGAGAATGAGCGTCACTTAATTTTGACCACTTAATTTTGACCAGAAATTAAGAATGGAATAGAAATCAGCATCAGTAGAGGACGGCCTCTTCTTCTTCTTCCTCCTCCCCCTCTTCCTCTTATTAAAAATCTTATCGATTTTATGATGAATGCCAATGATTTTTGTTAGTTCACAATTGGTTCCTATTTTTTCACTTCCATTTGTCTCGATTCAAAGGCATTTTACCTACAATTTTTGCCAAACGTTAATGTATTCTTTTAGTGTGTTTAGTATTGATTACTTCCTCTTGCGGCTTCTGCTTTAATTTGAGAGATCATGAACATGACATCAGCCAGATGTTATGCCGCAGAAACTAACTTCGGCACAAAGCCAGCAGCTCAGTCGTGACGGAAGTGAGAATTGATTGAACGCCGAGAATGAGCGTCACTTAATTTTGACCACTTAATTTTGACCAGAAATTAAGAAAGGAATAGAAATCAGCATCAGTAGAGGACGGCCTCTTCTTCTTCTTCCTTTTGAGTTTATGATGAATGCCAATGATTTTTGTTAATTCACAATTGGTTCCTATTTTTTGACTTCCATTTGCCTCGATTCAAAGGCATTTTACCTACAGTTTTTGGCAAACGTTAATGTATTCTTTTAATATGTTTAGTATTGATTACTTCCTCTTGTTCCTTCTGCTTTAATTTGAAAGATCATGTTGCCTATCAACACGACATCGGCAAGAGAAATTAACTTCGTCACAAAGCCAGCAGTTCAGTCATGACGGACGTGAGAATTGACCGAACGCCAAGTATAAGCGTCACATAATTTTGATCTGAAATTAAGAAAGGAATAGAAATACCGCAGTTTATTCAAGTATTGATCACTCCCTCCTCTTCCTTCTGTTTTAAGGGTCAAAGGTCATGTTGCTACCGATCTGAATAACAGCAAGATGTCGTGCTGGAGGCAATTAACTTCAGCACAAAGCCGGCAACTCAGTCGTGACGGGCGTGAGAATTGATTAAACGCGAAGAATGAGCGCCACTTAAGTTTGACACTAGAAATAAGGAAATTAATAGAAATACCTCAGTTTGTGGTGTGCGGATATCTTGCTTTGTAAGCGTGTATGCGATAATACTTTTTTTTAACTTCTTATTCTATCGTTTGGAATATTCGCGAGTGATGATAAATTCTCGGAATGAAGACTAGTTGGAGTTTAATAATATTATTTTTATGTAGCAAAATTATGATTGCATTAGGAATGCATTATGTGATTAGAAGACTCGTCTGCAAATTTTACAGCGTTAATGACTTCGCAGAGAAAAGTTATTTCATTTAGTTCTTCTGAATTCCAAGCAAGCTAAAGTGCTCTAATTCATCACCGAGATGGTACGTTTTGACAGAGCATCTGCATTCCGACTATATTTAAAAGCTCTGGTGGAAATCCATCTGCATGACTGACATGCATTTACTAGGCAAGCCTAGGTAGGTCATGCCGTGCACCGAGCGTAAATATTGATCAGCACGGGCACTTGTTCTTCGCCGGGCACAGGTGAACGTGAATGTGGATGTAAATTTAATTCGAGAGCTTAAAGTCACACCTACCCTCTTCCCCCTTGAATATTTAAAATCCCCTCTCGTTCAGAAAGCTGCGCTGAAATCTCCGAATTATTGCTTGTCTCCCGTGGCGAAACCGCCGAAGTGAATGCGGATGTGATCGAATGCGCGCCCGAATTTCGAATTCAATATTAAATATTAATTAAAATCCGTCCGAGCCCGAAACCCAATATCTGGAATACATTTTCGAATTATTATTTCCGTCAGTCGAATCAATTTTCTGACGCTTCGCGAGAAAAACTTTTAAATTAAAATCATAAATCATAAGTAGTTCCAAGGCGCGGCCAGAAAATATTAAAAAAAGAAAAAAAAAAAAAAAACACCGGAACGAGTTTACGAATGAAGGGGGAGACGTACGGATCAGAAACGTCACGCTCGACTCACCTCCACCTCCCCTGCATAAATAGAGCGATCTTTCCGTTTCGTTATAGGGCAAAACCAATGCATTTTTACGAAACGGGATTGCACGTAGCGCCTTTAATATGAATGATAATCCGAAAAGAAAAAAACGTACTGCTTTAGGACATGCTGAGCTACAAAACGTCTGTTTTAGAAAATTGATTTTGTTTCTGATTTTGCCAATATTAATTAAGAAATATCTGCGTTTTATACCTTATTTTTAACATTTATTTTCTCGTACTTCAAATTAAAATAATAAAAATGTAAAACAGACGTTTTGTAGAACAGACATTTTTCTATAAGTACGTTAATTGTTAAGTACTTTCATAAATAATTGTGGTCGCTACATGAAATCCCGCAAACAATGAAAATTCATCAAATCTGAAGGACACAGAAATCGAGGCAATCCCTTCTCCTTTCTTAGAGAGACGAGTACAAACGTAGTGTTGAAGTGACACAGAAACAGCAAAAAATTAAGGGATCCACTTTACAAACATGTTATATTTGTGTTTATATATCTTACAGATAAACGATAAAATAAACGAGTTTTAAAACTTTAGACTAGTTTTATTTTACTACAAATTTGTATCTGCTTAGAAATGTCAATCTTAATTCAATAAAGGTCTTATTGAATATCATAGTTTTGTTCTGAAATAACGATTAGTTTTGATAGTGCGAATTGCGTTATTATTAGAAATACGAATTGGTTCAAATCAGCAAAAACTGTTTATACTAGGGGGTGAAATGAAGAAAAAAAATATTCGTAGCATTCTGAAAATACTTGCAAATATGTACTGAATTGGGCAAACACCACAGAAAAAAAATGTAATGTAATGAAATGCCTTTATTTTTATTATTTGTTGCATCAAACTGTAAATATGAATTACTCTTACACATGTATAATAAGCTATGACGGAATTTATACCGAGTAGGTGTAAAATTTTCAATTACCTTTGTTTACATTTATTGTAGTCGTATAATTTTTTTTTTACATACTGTTACATATTCAAATGATAAGTACACATTTGCTGGTAAAATGTTACGTAAAACTTTAAGAAACGCCTTATTATCTATCTATCTTATTATAAGATGGCACAAATTTATGCTTTATTTTTTATGAAAATAAAAAAAAGATTGGCTGCTGGATCAAGAGTTGAATTTATTAACTATACTTACGGTGACAATATAACAGGAGACGAGCACTCGGCTGTGTGTTGGTATGTGCAGCCAAGCCTAAGATCAATGTGCGAGAGCGATAGCTGAATGCAGGGAGGCAAAACATCAATGCACGAGTGAGAACGATGTTTAATCTTTCAATTAGCATGAGATAACATCTACCGCACCTTAAGGTATTTCTTACAGTTGTGTGCACGTTCGGAGCACATCGTTTGATTACCTGTTAATCCCGTATCATAATTACATCATAAAGAAAATACTGTCAACTACTTACAAGTTAAAAATAGAATTGTCTGGCATAATTGGTGGTACGTGAAATATTTACTTCTATTTATATACATACGTTTTCTCTTCCATCCTTGCTTGCTGCCTTCAGAATCTTTTTTTGCTTTTAATTCAAGTTGTATAATATAATCAGGATTTCTAATAGGTAGTTTTCGTGTATGTCTAGGATCAACCAGTTCAGGTAAAAGACAGTCCATGTAAAACTATATATATTCAGTTTTCATAATATTTTTTGGACCCATCCAAACACCAAACAAGCAACCGCGTCTCCCAGTGACATGTAATTGTCCTTGAATTTGGTAATACCACTTATGTTTAGTATTTACAATATGTTCTGCATTGGATCCTACTTTCTAAAAGTTCACTTTTTTTTAAATGGCAGTATTTATGTCCTTTTTAAAAATGGAATAAGGGCACTTTATTTCTACGATCAGGTCGTCTCCAATTAATCCATCAGGCGTTGCACCTAAAAATTAGAAGGAGACATTCGATGAAAATTGGATGAATTAACGTAAAACGTAAATACCTAAGAAACAATATTTGTTATCCACGAAGAGTCCATTAGGTTCTATAATTACATTTTCTTGTTCTTCTAATTGTTTCAATGCAATTTTTTCATATCTTTTTCCATGTTGAAGCGAGGGAACATTGACAGAAGAATTATATAATAAAGCTTTGACTAGAGATTCACAACCCGTATGCTTTCTTCTTACACATACAGAATATAACATTGATGCTGTTAGGAGTTTCCGACGTTCTTCCAGCCAAAAACCATTTTTTTCCCTGAAGAACTGTACTTCTTTCGAGATCACAGCGTTCAGTATCAGTCCGTTGTAAAATTTTTAAAATTTTTTGTTCTTCAATCTCCAACAGTGTACTGTCTAAGTCGGTTGTTAAACACGATTCTCCATACTCTGTGTTATTCTGTGTACCTGTTTTACTACGTTTTCCTCTTTTACTTTTTCCCTTCCATAGTTGCCTCTTCCTCTGCATTTCTGTTTTTCGTTGTCTGATATTTTCTAGGTTTTTTATTAAACGGTTTGGATTCTTTCCATACGCAGTTCTTTGCAAAGCATTGTAAGGTTTCTTAGAATTAAATGAAACGACAGCCGCGTGACATCTTGCAGAATATGACCGCCTTTTACTGAAATCGACTCTTTTACCACCAATGAACTTTGCTATTATGGAATGAAATTGTTCTACGATATTGCTGCCAATGTCTTCGATTAAGCTTCTACTATGGTTAGATATATAAGACGTTATTTGATTCAAGCGCGAGTACAGTTCAGGGCAAACTTTTATGGAAGGAGTAAAGTTTTCATGGTCGTTACTTTTTTTACAGAAATATGTATCACAATCTTTATGTTGTCCAAACACTTGATAGAAATTGTTGTCAATGTCCTTTTTCAGTAATTTTGCACTTTCCGCTGTCTTATTTTGTTTTCGGCACTTTATGGCAGAAACTACGGCAGTTCTGAGTCTCATAATGTTAGTACTGATAAGTCTTCTTACTTGCAGAGGAAATCTAGTATCAGCCGAAACAGTTTTTAGTTTATTACAATAATTACGAAGAAGGTGATAACGGCATTAAATTTTTTCGACAGTAAGTGACTTGTACGGCCGCGAGTCCAATATTCTTCTGTACGTACGATTATCTCCATCAGCTATGAGACGAGAATATCTAATACCATACATTTTTTCACTTGCTTTAAAACCTTCCACCAAGCTTGCAGCTTCCATGACAGCTGATAATCCTTCGTAATTTTTGAAACAAACGTGATCTGGTATAACTTTAGAATCTTTGATGCAGTTGCAAATGGAACAGTATTTATTTTTGACTGCCAAAAATAATACTTTTCCGGTATGGAATCCTACGATAGCGGCACATCCAGAGGAAGCAGTATAATTATTTTTATATGATCGTTTTGACCAGCAGCAATCAGCAACTATTAATATAAGTGGAGTTCTATCGCTATCTACGTTTCCATTACTTAAGGCATATCCACTTTCTTTAATCGCTGCTTGCTTCAATAAGTCATCTGCAGTTTCTTCCAAACCATCACTAACTTCATTGTGGTACTTCGAGTATAACTTATTAGACATAAAAGGAATATTTAAGAAATTAACTCATGTGGTGCGAACTTTTTGGCGGTCACTGTATATTATTGTAGATATCATTGTTTATATGGGAATAAATATTAATTTATGACTCAAAAAACTGTCCTAAATTTTAATTATTACGCTTTAGTTGCATTACATTAAATTTGGCTCTCAAATTTCATTCTATAAATCTTACAATTATATGTTCATTCAAAAATTTATGAAATCATCCAATTATCGTTTACTATGGTAGCCTATCTCTCTTGCTGCAACAAATTTTACACAAAAATTAACATCGTATCATACGGGCCTAATAATTTAGTATAATGAGACCGCATACAAATATTTATGAGTTGTTGAATAACACTCCAAGTGATAACGAAGACGAGACGCCTAGCCTATTCACTTCCCCTATTCGTTTTGTGGAGGGAGAAAAGTTTTTAAGGGGAATACGAAATCGGTGGGTCGTTAGACGGAAAGATCGCTCTTAAGGCCTTGTTAATAAGCAAATTTCGTTTGCTCATTCTTTTTTTATATTTAATTACTTTCAGACTTTTCGTTCATTAATTGACATTTCCTAATCACTTCCGAATTTTTGGCGCAACGATTTTTTAATTCTAATTAAGTAGAAGAAACCGTACCCTTTCGAGTCATATGGCCGGTTAGATATATCAAAGTAAGCATTCAGGTGATAAACTATTCCTGAAGCGTGAGAATGACTAATAATAGTTTGTACGCACGCGCACCGAACAAACTGGCTGACACGAGGCTGACACTTCCCCGATGAGGTAGGCAACTTAAATTACTCCCGTGAGTTAACTGAGCGGACCCACCTGTGAGAACCAGTAACATACGAGTGAAGTGGGCCGGGCGTGGCGATTTTTAAAACAAACATAATTTTTATTTAAATAAATAAATAAATAAAAGTTATGCTCCTTCACGCAGATGAAATCAATTATTCCACGATCCTTCCTCCTTACTCGTGCAAGCTACAAATGTCTTAACGTTGTTATCATTTCTTCCTTCGTTCGTCTGCATTGATCGGTACTAATTAGTCAGCAAAACGATCCTCTCCGTCTTTAATAAATAAAATATAACCGAGTTAATTCCTTGCGTTTGTGAATTCCTAACATAGAGGAGCATCATCATAGTAAATATCCTACAACATGTGAGCACGTTCGTATTAGCCCTGCGGTTTCTCTGATGCGGGTTCCGGCAAGTTGCAACGGCACCAGCAACAAATACTTGTGTAACACGAAAACGTATATTTTATTAACGCGCTTATTAAGTTGATAATTAGTGTAGCCGAGTACGTATTCGTTAGCTGTTTCTAATGAGGAAGTACGCGCAACACTAACAAGGCTGACGTACCCCGGACGTGACGAAGAATTCGTTTTTGCAAGCCACAAAGTATATTATTTCCGTGCATGTTAATAATATAATTAGAAGAGAAAAAAAAATAAGTTTTTTTAATTACTAATCGAAAGGGTGTTCACAAACTATCACATTTGGAGTTGGCCATGACTTGAGATGGCCAAGAAAACGGCATGTCTGGAGTTACTGAGTCACAAAGGTTATCTATTCTTTTAATGTATGATGGACATCTTTTGGTAAGATTCCATAACAAATTCCGATGGGTAGGTTTACTTGTAACGGTAAGCAACGAAGAAGAAACAGTTGAAGGTTATGGAACTCATTCTCAATTACTTGCACGCCATTTTTTTATTTGTTCAAAACTTGTTCGCAACTTATCGTTATAGACCTCAGCACACATCTGATTTAAAGTTTCCGTAACATCGTTTAAAATATTTATTATTCAGGAGTTTCAAACTCATTAACTTTTCTACCGTTGCGAAAGCAACTTTCATTATTAATTTTCTTTTAAGAGAAGACTATTTTACGATGTACAGTAACGATTTTTTAAGACTTTTAGTAAATTACAGATGAAAGAATTATTACTTTAACCTTAAAATGTCAAATGAAATTTCAACTGGCTATGATTTATCAAATCGAAGCCAACTCCAAACGTGAATGTACTTCAATGCGCGTTATACACGCTCTTTGGTTCTTCAGTTTACTTTATTGGACAGATAATAAAAATAATAAAATACGAAATATGGGAAGTAAGGGCAACAAAACCAAGAAGACAATAAACGGAATGGAATGGAAGAAGTGATGAAAAGACAAGAAATAATCGACGGAATCAAAAATCCATAAGATCAGCAAAAAGAAGAAGAAGAAGAAACAGCATCATTAGATTCTCCTTCATCCGATGTCAATCTGCAGGACAGACAAGTGTTATTTAAAAAAAAAATAACTTTATGTTTTCATTTTTAATTTCCGCTAACTATCTTGTCCATTTTCCAATCTTGAAAAAGTTCGAAGGCGAAACGTTGAGTGGACATCGCAATTTTCAAACTGTAGGTTACTGCCAAATTGTTAATTACATTTTGACCACATTAACTTGTCACTAAGCAACTTTTCTAACAGCCGCCTTTAGACAACGAATATTCAACGAAATGGTATCTTCTTTTTCTCTTTCTCTCTTTTGCCATTATTTTGAAGATCTTGTTCATGTAGCATCTCGAATCCGTTACAGTTTATTGGCTTCTTTTCAGTTTCTTCATTGGCTGGCTTTGTTTCTGCTTTTTCGCTTTCATTTTTCTTCCAAGCGAATATCTTTTCGCTTCAACTAAATTTCCCTTCCGTTGTGTTGGGCTTGATTTCTTCCTGCTGCTCTTGTTTCTTTGAATTTCTTCTCGGATCCGTCAGATCCTGTCAACTTCCTGTAGGACCAAGTTTCTTTCAATTTGTCTTATACAAATAAAACATTTTGAAAAGGTTAAAGGGATCTGGTAAGTCATCAACAATTGGATAATGGCCTCTTCCTATTCTTTCTCCTTGAAGGTCTTTTCGGATCCATTACTTCTTTAAACTGCTTTTGTTTCGAAGAATTTCTTTGAATTTCTTCTCGAATTCGTTCGTCTGTTCCTGACGGCTTCTTTCAATTTGACTTATTAAACATTTTGGAATGGGTGAAGGGGTCTGGTAAGTCATCAATAATTGGATGATGGCCTCTTCCTCTTCTTTCTCCTTGAAGGTCTTTTCGGAACCATTACTTCTGTAAACTGCTTTTGTTTCGAAGAATTTCTTTGAATTTCTTCTCGAATTCGTCTGTTCCTGACGGCTTCTTTCAATTTGACGTATTAAACATTTTGGAATGGGTGAAGGGGTCTGGTAAGTCATCAATAATTGGATGATGGCCTCTTCCTCTTCTTTCTCCTTGAAGGTCTTTTCGGATCCATTACTTTTTAAACTTACTCTGCGACTGAAAAAGGTAGTTCCTCTTCTCGCGGAGTTTATCTGTAACTTTTGCCCAAACCCTTATTGTGTCCTTCGAGTGTGTTTAGCATTAACTCTTCCTCTTCCGACCCAGAAGTAGATGCCTTTAGAACGAGGGGTGACAGCATGACGTGATTGGATTATGAGTTAGAAAATCGCTTTTATTCCTCCGCGATTTGTTTCTCTCGCATTCTTTGTCTTTTTTTCCGACGCGACGCGACGTTTGTTGATATCTAATGTAATTATCTTATTACACGTCGGCGATACGGACGGACATCAAAGAAATATCGGAAAATATCAAAGTGACCGTTTATGGACATGATTTACGACTTCAGTTTTAAACACTCGCTTGCTTGTCGTAAGAAACAAACGCACGCCGCCTTTGTGATCTACTTGCCGCCTCTAGTTGACATTAGTAAAGGGGCGTGGCTTTTAAAACGCACGTGCGGTGATGCGGATTCGTACGATGAAAGGCTACCGCTATGTCATGAATGTCAATCACCCCGGCTTTATTTACGCAGTCTAGACGTTTGTTTCTTTCTTGAGTGGCCACCTGCAGAAACTTCAAACGCGTCACCTCTATAGTCCCGTCGGTTTGTTTATATTCCTAATTTTATTGCTATATCCGGCCGGGATGTTACGTTTCTTTTTTTTTGTACTTCCTAACTTCGAAAGGAGGTACGGCCAGTTTTGGCTTTATTAATAAGTTACGATGTGCCTAAAGCCCACAGAAAGGGTCGTCTTGCGATATTTCCAGAGTTTCTATATTCTGTGGTGAACAAGGTATGTTATTTTGGTACCAGCAGGACCTCAGGGAGGTTTCCTGCAATTGTGTGACTACGGTCGGAGATAATTTGGCGCCCTGGTGGATCAACAGCTTGTCAGAGTTTGTCCTGAATTGCAGTGGAGTTTCTTGAGCTACTCTGTTACTAATGAGGCCCCAATTAGGGCCATAGTAGCTACAAAGAGGATGTTTGAGAGCCGTATTGCTTTTTTTTAATAACTTTCTATGCCAAGTTTTCCGAATTTCAGAGTTGTGAACACAAAAATCACTTTTGGATATATTGCTTCAGAGTAAATTTTTTTAGAAGCCCTCTGTTTTCTTGGAATTGATCTTTACATTTCTTTTTAATTTTTTTTTTCTTAATACTTACTTAGTTTGAATGTCAATTTTTTTTAAATCTTCAATTACTTTTACGCAATCATACTTAGTTCATTCACATTGTGATGCTCCAACAACGCCTGATGCATGTCGCATGCGTCAGATCCTGACGCGTCACTCTGGAAAGTTCGAGGGACGCCCGTCTGCCTCGGAGCGTCAGAACTTTCGCGGCGAAGAAATTTCGCGTGACCAACCGCGGATGTAAAAACAACTGGCCGGTGGATGAGATGGGCAGAACGCGATAGACTGTTAAACCTGAACGCCCGACTATTGAAATAAATTACTTTGTTAAGTGTATCGTGTTTTGTTTTAAAGTAAAAATTAAACGAAGCCTAAATTCGTAACAGTATTATGTGAGGGCTCAAGCGTTCAAGGTTCAAGAAATCCCATTAAAATAGCAAATTCCTATTAAACCAAGCCCTTAGTTTTTCTTTTGCTTTTCGTTTTTCATTTGTTTTTTTTTTTTTTGATTGAATTTTAAATTACTTCTTGTTTTTCAACTGTCTTCTTGTTCATTTATTTATTTATTTTTGTCTTTTTTTTTGTTTTCCTTTGGGTTGTTATTTTTCATTTTTATTTAATATTTACCTTTTTATTTTTTCATTAATTTTGAAGTTTTGATCGCCCCTCATTGTTGAAATGATTCCTTTGTCATTCTTTTAATTTTTTTTATCCCCTTTTGTTTTCCCTTTCAGTTCATTATTTGTTTTCGTTTTTCACTTGTTTTACTTTCTTCTTTAAATTGTGATTTTGGCTTTATTTACTATTTTTGTTATTATTACTATTATTATTTTTTGATTAATTCAGTTTTTCTATTGGCTTCTTATTTTTCTTTGTTTCTTCGTCTATTTGCCTTTGGTTTTTGTTTTTTTTTTTTTGATTTCTCTTTGAGCTCTTTCATTTTTATTTACTATTTTCCTTTTATTTATTTTTTCATTACGGTTGATTTCCTCTCATCATTTAAATGGTTCTTTTGTCGTTCTTTCAATTTTCGCCACCTGTCTTTTGTTTTCCTTTTCAGTTTATTATTTAGTTCATTTGTTTTTCTTTCTTCTTCAAATTGTTATTTTGACTTTATTTACTATTTTTACTTTTCTTTATTGTTTTTTTTGTTTTTCTTTGTTTCTTCGTCTAGCTGGCTTTTGTTTTTCATTGTTTAATCTCCCTGTGCGTTTTTATTTTTCATTTTTATTTTCTGTTATCCATCTCTTTTTCTTCTCCGTTTATTTTTGGTCTCTGCTCATCGTTTAAATGGCTCTTTTCTCTTTCTTTTCAATTTTTTACGTATTTGTTTTCTGTTTATATCTTTTCATTTCTAATTCTCTACTCACCTATGTACTTTCGTTATTTCTTTTTTTTTTCATTTATTTATCTTTCTTGCATTATTACTTCCTTTAATGCTTTTGAGTTTTTCTTTCAATATTATGTTCTCTTTTTCATTTTTTTATTTTCTTTCTGTTCGTTGAGTTTTTGACTTATTTTTCTTTTTTTTAATTTGGTTTTTTGTTTTCGTTTTTCATTTGTTTTACTTTCTCTATTATGTGTTTCTGGCTATATTTATTACAATTTTTTATTTTTCAATTTCTTAACGGCTCCTTATTTTTTCGTTTCTTTGTATCTATTTCCCTTTTTTTTTTTTTTTTGATATGCCTTCGGGTTTTTATTTCTGATTTCTATTTATTGTTTTCGTTTTTATCTTATTATTATTTTTGATCTGCTCTCAGCGTTTAAATGGTCTTCCTTTCAATTATCCCCGGTTGCCTTTTGTTTTCCCCATTCAGTTTCTTATTCGCTTTCCTTTTTCACTTGTTTTACTTCCTTCTTTAAATTGTGATTTTGGCTTTATTTACTAGTTTTAACTTTTCTAACTTAACTTCTTTCAATTTTTTATCCGTTTCTTGTTTTTCTTCGTTTCTTCATCTAACTGACTTTTGTTTTTGATTTGCGTTATTATTTTTCATTTCCATTTTCTGTTATCTCTTTCTATTTATTTTTCTGTTTTTACTTTTGGTCTCTGCTCATCATTTAAATGGTCCTTTCGTTTCAATTTTGTGCGTATTTGTTTTATTTTTTATTTTCAGGTTTCATCTTTTATTTTTTTTTGTTTCGTTACCAATTCTTTACTTACCTATTTTCATTTTTCCTTTCTAGTTTCATTTATTTATCTTCCTTGTACTCTTAATTTCTTTAATGCTTTTGATTTTTTCTTTCGGCATCATATTTTTCAGTTTTCATTTGGCTCTTTTTTTATTTTACTTAATTTTTGCGTTTAATTTTTTATTTTCGTTTTCCTGTCATTTACTTTTTTACTTTCTTTATTTATTCATGCTACATTTCCTTTCCGTTTTTCATTGTTCTTTAATTTTCTTTTCGTTTTGCCTTTCATTTAGTTTTTTTTACATAGTTTCTTTTAATGACTACTCGTGCATTTTTAAATAGATTTTTTGCTTGTCCACTATTAACTTTTCTTTATTTATCATTGAATTTTTGTTATTATTCTATAAAGTGATCGAGAATGACGGTTTGAATGGGCGATGCTGAACTTATTTTTAGGCGATACGATTAGAGTGGGTAACTTCCGGTTTCGGTTGTTGACGGCTTGTTACTGACAGCCGTCACCGTCACGTGATAGCACACACCATTGACAAGTGGCATTTGACATTTCAAATTCAAATTAAGGCATTGGTTCTTCCTAATTAATTAATTTGAAAAAGTTTTTGCATCACAACAAAATATTTTCATCACAACTGCGTATTTCCGATGAGGGATTTAAGTTTCTGATGACTCGTCCTTGATGTTCAGGACGGGTATGTTCTTTCTCTTCTCGTGCAAATTACTATTGTCGAACTTTCCCTCCCTTACAAGCTTTTAGTATAGACTTTTATTGCGGGGTGCGATTCGTTTTTTTTTTGTTGATTGCGGTCTTTGATTAATCTGGTCGTTCTTGGAGCTATTTTTGGTTTCCAATTTGTTATCCATTTAAAGTCATATGGACACCAATATTCTAATTCTGATTAAAACTATTTTTTATGCTAATCTGTCCAGTTCATGATGTAGTTAATATATTCAATATTATTTGAAGAATAAAAGCAAAAGATTTTTTACTTTGAAAAGTAGAGCGTTCAGCGACGTATTTCATAAATGCAGCAAATTGTGGGGTTGAATACAGAAATCGAAAATGAAATAAAAGATTACCTGAACTTCGAGACAAAAACTCCGGCGAAGGAAAATAATGCCCCGAGCATTCCAGACGAGCTCAAAGACCCAGGTGGACTAAAATGACAGAAATGGATTCGCCGAGGATCTACCTCCGCTGTAACTCCTTGGCGTCGGATTCTCGAAGGATCAGGATATTGGAAACGCTTCCGGGACCGGCTCTACAAACACACGCCTACGCCGGGACTCCTTCCATTGATTGCTAGATCTTTGTCGGGTTCTCAGTTCGTTCGCTTTTGCTCGCCCGTCTGGTTATTATTGGTCTTTTTAATCAGTCCTACCAGCCTGCAAATCATGATTTAATTTGCTGATTGGCTCGGCCGATCTTGTTTGTAGTTTCGAGAATTTTTGATTAACCGCCCGAAGTTTCACGCGAACGCTCCGCCGCTGGCCGAAATTAAACTTCGAGTTTGTTTTTCGTTTTTCTTTCGGCGCAGTTTGGATATCGATTTTATTTCAAACATTGCAATCGAATGCTGCTGATTTGTAAACAATCAAGTACGTTACTACAAGTTAAAGAACATTCAAAAAAAAAAAAAAATACCGACAGTCAGTATTAACTTAAAGTTATTACCAGTGAGCGGCGTAATTGAGGTTTTTGATGACGAATGCAGGCGATTTGCATTGCCCGAGACCTTATAAGTCGTTGAATGAATGTATATATAATATACAATAAATTTACTTACAAGATTCCATAAAAATAATTTTAATATAATGATTACGGTTCGAATGACCTTAACCCATTTCCGGCCAATGATGCGTATACGCAACCTACATTTTAATTTTTTTTTTAATGATAATTAGACATCCAATTACCAAAATCTAGTTAAGCATCGTTTAATTAGGAATTTACGTGCACACAAAAAAATATTTATTGCATTTGATAAATTATTAACATCTGAAAAAATTTTTGAAAATGATCTAAATATGGAATATATGCAGATGTATGAAAAAGTGAGAAAAGTGGGTAGATATGTTTAACAACTTTGAAAATTTGTCTTCTTATTATTCGTTCAATAACGCATACTTGCGATATGTTGAGTTAAGTCATCAATAAAAAAATATTTTTCACAAAAAAAAAAAACTTTGCAAAGATTGTGTTGCGTATACGCAACGCTGGCCGAATGTATAAAATGATCAGGTGTATTCCTGTTGATTCTGGTCGAAGAATATTTCGTTCGTTACACGTAAAATTTCTTGTCCGTTCCTGTTGGAAATTTCTTTGCACTTCGGATTTTTATTATTATTTGATTGCGCTTGCCTTTGGGAGAGGGTGTTTCTCAGTGTTACTATTTATCATAACGGCCGGAAGTAAAATTTTAACGCAAAAACAGTTAGAGGAGGTTTTAGAAGAAGTGTTATTAGAATTAGAAGAGGAAAGAAGTGGTGAGATTTTTTTATCTTTATTTCTTTCATGTTTTTGACATGTGTACGAGTATATATTTTATATGTAAATTATTTTAGTAGTTGTGAATGCAGTCTATATACCACCTGACGTTGATGATTTGACAGATGAGGAAAATGTAGATGAGAATATGATTACCTCCGAGGAAAATGTAAATAAAGAAATAGCCGGTACGTTTGAAGTAGAAGTAGAACGTAATTTTGATACAGTCGACTCTGAAAGTGATTCCGATAACGAACCTCTTTCTGTAGTCCGGTCAAAATTACTTGTCCAGCAAACTCAGGAAGTTACTTTCGATGACATTATATGGCAAAAAAAAAAGATATGGTATATAGAAACCTACCAGAATCGAATGAATTTGAGACATTGCAAGAGCTAAAAGAGAAATTGGCAGGAAAGTCACCATTAGAATTATTTTTCATGTTTTTTGACGACGACCTGTTGACGATGATTGTCGATTACTCTCTACAATATGCAAGAAATAACAATCGTCAAAATTTCAACTTCAATAAAAATGATTTGAAAAAATTTCTCGGCATCTTAGTTCTTTCAGGATACCATATAGTACCACAAACAGATATGTACTGGAGTAGAGACGAGGATAAAGGTATTGAAATTGTCAAAAATTCAATGAGCAGAAATCAGTTCAAAAATATCAAACGAAATTTGATAACTCAAATCTTGACAAAAATGACAAATTTGCTAAACTAAGACCACTATTTGAAGCTATGAATAAACGAAATAAACAATTTGGAATATTTCGTTACAATTTATCCATTGATGAGCAAATGGTTCCGTATTTCGGCCGCCACTCCTGCAAAATGTTCATAAAAGGCAAACCAGTACGTTTTGGTTTTAAATTATGGTGTTTGTGTTTTTCAGATGGCTATCTTTTCAGTTTTATACCATATGGCGGAGCGAATCTTTTGAAACAGAAAAGTAAATCATCACTTGGACTAGGAGGAGATGTAATTCTTGAATTGCTTGCTGATGTAGAAACCCCATCTCATCACCAAATATTTTTCGACAATTATTTTTCTTCCTATAAATTATTTAGTACTCTGCACGCTAAAAATGTTTATGCCACAGGAACTATTCGTGACAATAGAACAAATCATTGTCCTTTAGAAGCTCCCAAGTCTCTGGCCAAAAGAGGAAGAGGTTCCTATGATACAGCTTGTGATGAATCCACAAATTTTAATATTGTGAGGTGGAATGATAATGCCTTTGTAACGATAGCTAGCAATAATTTTTCAGTTCAACTACTGCTAAAAGATACGATCGAAAAAATCATTGAGAAATTCAAATAAATCAACCCTACGTAATTTCTCAATATAATAAATATATGGGAGGGGTTGACCTACATGATAACGCTGTTGCAAATTATCGAATAAACATTAGAGGAAAAAAGTGGTGGTGGCCCCTTTTCATAAACGTTATAGACAGTACTATGCAAACTGTTGGAAGTTGTATAAGATATCTAATGATTCGAATATGTCACAGTTGGACTTTATATCTTATATTGCAGTGCGTTTGTTGAAAAGTGTTGATAGCGCTATTAGTATTATTCAGTTACCAGCAGTGGGAAGACCGTCAAATCATCCTGTCCCAAACGAAGTACGCCTGGACAACGTGGGACATGTTATTGTAGAGCATCCAGAGAAAAGTAGACGGCGGTGCAAATTATGCAAAAGTCAAACAATTTATTTATGTAAAAAATGTAATATTCATTTACATTCAAGTTGTTTCTTTCAGTTCCATAAATAAAGAATAAACTTCACATGTTCGGCCAACGTTGCGTATACGCAACGTTGTTTATTAGCAACAATTGATATTCATTTGGATTATTTTTTATTCCAGTGTCTTATTAATGTTCCTCTAGCAATAAATATTTATAAAAATTAAAAGTTTTTCTTCTTTGATTGGGTCTGGCCGGAAATGGGTTAAGTAAAACCTCAGGTCATCCGCTCCTTGGTTATTACCGTTGAAGTTTTGTTTAAAGTCCATTGGGAAATTCGCAAATTAAAACGTCTATAATGAAATAAATTTATCTTTTTTTTTCCTTTCGTTAATAATAACATCCAAAAAAACTTCGGAGAATATGTTGATTAATAAAGCTCTACAAATTCATAATAAGAATTGATGAGCTTTTGGCCAAAACGCAGAGAATGCACATATATATATATTTTTTTTTGTACAATGTGCAAGATTAATCCTTTGCTGGGCTTAGTTGGCGGTCGTATAAATAGGAATTCAGGCGTCATTGTGAGCAGGCCGGGGATCAAATCCCCTGTAATCCTTGGACGAGTGAGAGATGTCGCGTTCCGCTTCCGACCTTCGCAGCAATTTTGTGTTCCAGACAATGTTGTGCTTACACGTTTGAGTTAAATCGTTTTAAGTCAACAAATGAGTCGAGGTCGCACAGTTGTTGCGGCAGCCGACATACGTGTGCACTTCGACGAGAGTTCGGACGTGCGCTTGAATTTCGTTGTTGT
The DNA here is from genome assembly GCA_036172665.1 of Prosopocoilus inquinatus. Taxonomy (NCBI): domain Eukaryota; kingdom Metazoa; phylum Arthropoda; class Insecta; order Coleoptera; family Lucanidae; genus Prosopocoilus; species Prosopocoilus inquinatus. The sequence continues at coordinate 4,171,541 of CM069871.1, read as the reverse complement.
AATTAATTTGGAACGAGACACCCGGATTTTCACAATTAACATACGTTCAAAATTTGCGCATGCATGTATGCTTTGACTATGCAAAATTAACGAGGACCACGACTTAAGTAATATTAACAAGGATTTACATACTACTAACGAGTTCTAGGTTGAGACCGGTCCTGTACTCCTTCGAAACGAAAGCCACGAAGCTCGAGCTTTCGATGAATTATAGCTTTTATTATTACATTTTTGAGTTTGGATTCTCGTAAGAACAGTCTTAATGGACATACACACGATCAGGTAGGCCTTCGCGCCTGCCTGAGTCTGCGAGCAAGATTTATTTCTCTATTATAGTTCACCATACACACATTTGCACTTACCTCAGACCCTTCAAGTCTTCAGTTAAGCGCGAAAGCCTACCTGATCATGTGTATGCCCATCCACGTAGAACAATTTGGAGCATGCGCATTACAGATTTTTTTCCTTTCAACGCATACTTCTGACCGTTCAAGGGCAACTGTCGACAGTAAATTGACCTTTATGATTTTCCAAATTTCAGACGTTGGTGCAATAAATTGGAAAAATTGCAAAGAAGAAGAAATTAAAATGCCAAGAAGATTTGTAGACACATGATTATCTTGGAACAACAATGCACGCCGACTGAAAAAGAAGAAGGAAGAAATATTGAGAACTTGAATAAATAAAGATGAAAAGTATATCATCTAGCAAAACAATTGATTTGGCTTTCGGTCGGAACCGCTTCGCGATTTCGTTTCATTTCGTTCTTTAATCTCGACGACTAACGAGAAACAGCCATGAGGAGTTTTTGTGCAATGAAGAACGAAACAAGAAATTGTGACGCAGTTCCAATGGAATCCACTTCAATTATGGATGAAAGTTGCGGAAGCCTTCAAGTTAAACTGCTCCACTCATAGCAGGGGAATCCTGCACGTTCAAATCAAGCTTCATAATGAGAGATACGAGAAGGAAATAATGAAAGATAAGAATTTGGATAGGAGCAGCTGCAACGGTGCATGCGGATCTAGAAAGGTACTAAATATTGAAATAACTACCTACAAGAAGAGGAAAAGAAAGGGAAAGGCCCCCACCCTTTAATATATTGGAAAGCCATAAACTATTGGAAAAAACATTTTGGAAATGCGGCAAGTAGAAAACAATATATTGAAGAAAGAAAATAAAAAAGCGTGAACGTTTTTTTTTGAAATAAGGGAGGTGGCAGAAGAGGAAGAACAAAACCCCAATGTAAAGAAACCATAACATTAAAGACTTCGCAACAAAAATTGTGAGCAGGAAGAGACATTGCACATATAAGGCAAATAGAAGAGAATTAAGAGGAACAAATTCAGACAATAGAAGAAAATAAAGATGAACAAGGTCAATCGTAGATGATATTCAAAAGAAAAAACAACAGCGACGATGCGTAATTTATTATAAGATCTTCAAGGGAAGGAACAGTATTGCATTCTTAGACATGTGACTGCTTGTGACTAGCCGTACAAGAAGAAGAGATGCTGTTCACAACGGTATACGATCGAAGAGAGGATGCCATACTAAGCTTAAAGGAAAGCGAGAGAAAGACATTGTGAAAATTGATCCAGAGAAGACCTACAAAGTAGATGGCTGCTTATAAATGATTAAACCAATTTTGAACCAACTTAGATGAGTAGAAAGAAGCTAATAAAATCTCAACGCAGTATTTGGGTTTGGTTGGGTAAATGTACGATCGAAGGGAGGGTGCTTTACTAAGCTCAAAGAAAAGCGACAAATATACTTTTGAAAATTGACCCAGAAAAGACCTACGAAACGGATAGTTGTTTATAAATGGATTAAACGAATTTTGACCTTCGATTAATAGAGGCTTGATTCTTTCTGAAGCTAACAAAACGTCAATGCACTGTTTGGAAGACTAATATGGGGTACTCAAGAGCAAGTTGCTCAGTAAATCAGTTTCAGTTTCTTTTCTACTCGATTTGCTTTTAAGTGTGCCAGTGGCGTTCTCGCAACCATTGACTCAGATTACTTGAGACTTACCGTATAAGAAAAGACGTCTGCGACTAAGAACCAACCAAAAGATGACGAACAAGGCAGCCAAAAAACTATCTATAAGTTGATGCGAAAACGGCCCTTGAGAAAACAAGAAAAAGAAAGTACCAACTGTTATAAACAGATAAAGTCAACTTTGTCTTTACTTGAGCAAAAAAACTTTTTAATAATACTGGATGTTAAGTGTTGGCAAAATCGCATTTATTCTTGCTCCGGAACTTTTGAGGGCTATCCTTCTTTCTTTTGGCCATTTTTCTCATGTGCCCATACCATACTAACTTTTCAACCTCAATTATTTCGAGATTCTAATTTTCATTTTCTCTAATAAACTTCGATTTAACAATACCAGGTATTAAATGTTGGAAAGACAGCAATTCTTCTGGCTCCAAAGCTCTTGGGGGCTATCCCTCTTTTTTTTGACACCTGAAAATTGTTTAGTCCGGGAAGCCGAAAACCCTAGATCCTGCTCACCTTGCCCACCCCGACGAGCCGCCACTGAAGATGTGGTAGGTGTTTTCATTTTACGTTGTCCTCTTTGTAAGAAATTATATAAAAACAGATTCTCTTGTCGATGCATTAGGCGTTTACGAGCATGGATCGGGCTGGAAAAGTAAGATAGAACGAAAGCGTTTAATGCAAATAAGAGTGAGAGAATAGATTAATCGGTACACACCGCTCCAATCATCGTAAACGCCTAATATTATCTTCTGGCGATGTGAAAACGAAACAAAAAAACTGCAAGAGTGCGTTCCGCGTTCTTTTGTTTCAGATACCTGCGCTCTTAGTGCAGTGACAAATCGGTAATCGGAGCGATCGTACTCGAACGTATAAGTTTTATTTCGTCTATAATAAATCCGCCTGATTATAAATAAATTAAAACAGTGTGAGTGATTATAATAACTGCATTAGTATCGTGTAATGGTAAGTGTGAACTTTGAAATCTGTTAAATTTTTTCGTCTTCGAACAGTGCCGTAATTGCCGGTGTTCGCAGGGGTCCCGTGGAAGACGGGCCCCGGCAATGATAAGGGCCCGCCGACCCCGACGACGGACTCCACGTATACATAATTAATGTTCCATATAAACTCGAACGGAAACCCAATTTGTTTTCTATCCGCAGTTTGATGTAATGGTAAATTTAAATAAAATTAAAAAAGTTGAAAATAATTGAAAATCTCGAAAACATGAGAGTCATTTGTTTTACCGATGGTACCATAAAATGGGCCGGGAAAGGTGCTGTAACTTTCTTAATTTAATTTACTTTATAAAAATGTCAATAATGGAGAAACTGAACGAAATCGTCAAATCTACGCAGGGCCGTAGCTTGGGGGGGGGGCAAGGAGGGGGGACGAGCCTGCCCTGGAAAATTTTAAGCCTGCCCTGACCCTCACCTGATATGAAATGATAACTATCTATTCTGTTCTACTCTACTAAAGGAGACTTTAGAATAAAAGTCACAGTCACATGTCTAAAGAGATGCGAAAATGTAGTTATTTATACATCAGAATGTAACTTTTTTTTAAGTCTCCTTTAGTTCGATTATGACATGGTCACCTTAGATTAATGTGACCTAAAATGAGTTTTATAGATAATTTTTTTATACACATTTTTCTAAATTTTTACCATTTATTTTTCAGTGACCAGTGCAATGTTGTGACTGATGTTGCGTCGGTTCCAGGCTAACGGCAAGTAGATAGAACGGCACGCCTCGTTTAAAGGTAGGGTAAGTATTACAAATAAGTTTTCTATTCGGCAATTTCGTTTATTTATTTTTTTTATCTAATTTCAGTTCCACGTCGAGTTCCTGATTGGGTAGCAGCGCGGTGAGTACATTTTAAATTTGCTTTTGAAGGGACATTGTTTTTATGACATAAAGGGTGGAAAAGTGGGTTTCCAGTGGCTACGCTTCTGTTGATGAAACCCCATATAGGGTTGAAACAGCTGTACAGAGCCTGCTCGAGGGATTCGCTGCAATCAAAAACTATTTCCAACAAAATTTTTTAATTAACAAAAAATTCAAGGTCAACCCAAACCAACTCAAATGAATCTAAGTGAAGTCAATCCATGAAAATAATTTTACAATAGATAAAAAACGTAAGAAATTATAAAAAATCGAAATTTAAACTTTAGGAGATTGAAACAAGAAATCTTAAAAATTAAAAATTAAAAATTAAAAAATTAAATCATAGAAAATCTAAACTCAAATCATTAAATCATTAAATGGAAAAAATATTCAAGGACCGAAATTAAGCTAATCCAACCCAGGTAAACCGATGCTAGGCGAACCAAACCTACTGAACCTGAATGAACACAACTTCTTTTAAATACAAAATGCGAAACATTAAAAACGTTTCAAGGTCAAACCAGTCCAACTAAATTGAATCTAAGTGAATCCAACGCCACGACAAGAATTTTACAAAACAGAAAAAAGTAAGAAATTCTCAAAAATCGAAACAAAAATAGTAGAAAATTTAAGGAATTAAAAAAAGAACTAAAAGATTGAAATATGAAATGTTAAACTTAAAAATTAAAGGAACAAGAAAAAAAGTAAAATGCAGGAAGCGTTTCGAGGTCGACCCAGCCCAACCGAATTGAAATTATCAACAATCGAAAATTAAACTTTCGGAAATTGAAACAAGAAATTTTAAAAATTAAAAATCAAAAAATAAAATCATAGAAAATCTAAACACAATTTCACATAAAATTACAAAATGAAAAGAATATTCAAGGTCAACCGAAGCGTATCCAACTCGAGTAAACCGATGCTAGGCGAACCCAACCCTTCTGAAGTAAACCCAATTGAACTCAACTTCTGTTAAACACAAAATGCGCAACATTAAAGACGTTTCAAGGTCAAGCCAATCCGACTAAATTGAACCTAATTGAATCCAAGAATTTTACAAAAGAAAAAAAGTAAGAAATTGTTAGAAATCGAAACAAAAATTTAAGGAATTTCGAATACAAGAAAAAGTAAAAGATTGAAACATGAAATGTTAAATTTAAAAATTAAGTGTTCTATTTCCTTAAATAAATTAAATTGGACCAAGGATTTTTTTTTAACATTAAGAAACCGCTTCTTAATCATGTTCGAGAGATACTTAAACGAGTAAATCGTATGGATGATTTTTCCGTATGATGATGAAATGAAGGTAGGCATAATGAAGTGCATAAAGGCACAAAGTGTGAAGTGCACATAACATATTGGAGATGAAGCAGAAGAGACCAGGAATGAGGAGACTAAGGAGAAGACAAGATGAAGAAGGGAAGATCAAACTTATTGGACATTAAAGAAAGATTGACCGGAACCAGTGAGTCCATCTGTCTTTGATTTTTGACAAGATTCTCCAGAAAATAAGGCAGTTTGATTAAAATATTGGGAATGTATTTTAAATTGCTGTAGACACTAACATGAAGGTCTTCCCAAGAATTTAAAAGTAGGAAAGTAGGAAGCGTTGAGCACAGGTGCATTTATTTTTGCTGAAGGCATCAGGCCTTCTCCATCTCCATCTAAGATCTAAGCCATTGAGTTGTTCAAGCGTGACATAATTAACAGGAGAAACGGAAGTTGGGTTTGTTAAGACCACCGAAAACGCAGAATAGAAAAGGAAACTTCAGCTGAATTGAGAAAAAGAAAATAAGATGAGGAAGTGAGAATGTGGTTGAAGGAGGAAGAATAAAACGAATTTTACTAGTACTTTCAAACCAACACAAGATCTCCAAAGAAAAAGTAACAGAAATTAATATTGGAGTGAGAACGTCGATTCCATCGACATTGAGGTCTTGAACGTTGAAGAAAATGTTGGTGGATATGCTGAGGAGGTTACAAATTCAAATATCGAAAGTCGAACTCAAAATTTTAGGCCCCTCTTGTAAAATTTATCTGCCTTGTAATTTCGTTGGAAACTATTATCAAGACAGTTGTCTCCAGGGAAGGAATAAGGCCTTCCCAAGTCTCAGTCATGCTTTTGTGTTTTTCTCTTCTTCAAGAAATCAATAACGAAATGTCTTCCTAAACTTCTAGGATGACCCTTATATTCGAACGTTATAAGAAAAGGACTTTTGGTTCCTGAATAATTGCTCGAATAGAACGCGTATGGTATTTTAAATTATCGCCGTTGTTCTATGAAAAAAAATTAAAAAAAAAGTATCAGATATGAGTTTTGTAATCCAGTATTGTGTACACAGGCCAGTAAGCTCTCGCTTTCTCTCTCTCTCTCTCGCTCTCTCGCGCGCGTAAATAACGGCAAAGTTTTCGCGTGTACGCAATATAAATTTGGAGCAAGCGGTGCGAAGCAATAAACGGTTTTGTTTCGAACGTTTCGATACATTTAAACACACCTGCTTTATCGGATCGGAACTTTGTCGATTAAATTATACTTTTAAATTATGGCCGTATACCGCTCGGAATTTCAGCGGGCATAAATGTTCATTTCGGATTCGTTCTGGCGAGCTATCCGGCTTTTTACTTCCTGCGCTTTATCCTCACAGGACCTCGGACACTACCGAACAATACCACCGGTTTTAAGTAAACGTTCGCAGATCGAAAATCAAAGGTCGTTATTTCGAAAAGATCTTAAACCAAAGTCGTACGAAGTTCCTTAATTTTCTAGAGTGTAAACATTAGTTTGAAGTGCCTTCTGTTTTTCTACTTAATTGTTCAAGTTGGAAGAAACTACTGCGTACTATAAAATCCAACAACTAAATTACAATAATGGAAGTTTTTTCGAAATGGGCTTCGATTTGAGCTCATTCAATTGTAACAGTGGCTGTGGTTTCTAGATTCTTATTCGTTCAGTTACAGATTGATTTCTTTTCGACCTCGGTGCGTGTGTTGGTTTAAAACTGCATGATCTCTTTAGAGTTCGATCTGAATAATGATGAAACGATTATAGTACAAGGAATCACCATGCCAGAACATTTTTTTCTTTTATAAACGACCCCTACAGTTACTAAAGTTTCAGGAGGAACTTCATAAACTCTCATTTGTATTTCATCAAGCAAGTTGTTGAACAACCGGTCGAATAAATCATCATCAGTCCTTTCATCAAACATTCCCATTGTATGTACGAGGGAAGGCGAGGGTACCTTTAAATTTTCCAAAACCAAAAACCAATTATCCCTTAAAGTTTAATTCAACCTGAAGTCACAATGACCGCCCAATTAACTAATAACCTGCGTAGGAAATTTTAGTTGATGGCGTGGGTGTGTGCTGCGCTAATTCGATAAGTTTCGGCTGATTATCACGTCGCCACGGCGGCGGTGCGAAATAATTACGGCGGCGGCGGCGGCGGCGAAACGGACGAGATACGTCTAAATTAAGGGAATCCTGCGGTTATTAGTGCAAACGAATCGTTAAAATGGAACACGCTTTCAAATGGATTCGTTTCGGGCTCGAAGCGATGGCAAGTTCTCCTTTCCGCGATCGTAATTACCACCTACCCTTTCGCTGACGTGGTTTAATGTTTCGACAACCTGGATGATAGAATGAGGGGTTAAAATTTTCTTTAATAAAAAAATTATCTGCAGAGTAAACTTCAGGTGTAGTAGTCCCTGTATAATCTGCGGCAATCTTTTAATCACTATATTTTGATATAATCCAATTACACGAGCAGTTCTGTCTGACTAGATTCGAGTAAGTTGTGTTGTATGCGCACATTCGCATGTACATGATGCCCGGTTTCATGGTTTTACATTTTTCTGCTAATAAATTTTTTTGGATCGCCTTGTAATATAATTGGTGGTCTCTCGATTGTTTTGGGTGGTCTGTGAGTGTGTTCTCACGGTGATTCTCTAGAAAAACTTTAGAACTCTTCGAGTTATTTTCGTATGTGTGGTAGGTCGTACCCTAATCATCAGCGTCGTTGCGTTCCCTTGTGATTCTGATTATTTCTAATTTAGAAATCCGGCTTTTACGGCAGAGAAATATTAATTATTGTAAACACTAGGATGTTTATAATCCTTTTGTTACCCTCAGGCTGGCTACGAGCACTCTTGCCTCTTGTAAATGGAGTTAACCATACGTTTTAACCGATTTAAAATCAGACCACTATTAAATCATCCTAAAATTTTATTTGTTGGAAGTTGTTTTCATAGTTTAAAAATAAAGTCGTGCCTTTTGAGATTTGTTCGATAAAACTGGGTATATCATTTCCTGAAGAGCATTTCTAGCCAGATTTGCCTCGTCTTCCAGGCAAGTGTAAATGTGATTCGGATTCAAATTTAACGAAAGAATTTTATCCGGCTTTCTTTTTAACTGTTTTGACAAGTGTGTCTTACATCTTGTAAACACATTTTCGAGGAAACATTGCTTAAACTAATCCGTTCAGTTCTTTGACAGATTGAGCCGATCGGGCTTCCACATTAACCCATGTGTTTCTCATAAAATCCGCAGTGGTATTTACCAATCGCTTTTATGCCTACGTACACACATTTTTTTTTATTATACAATGTATGTATACATAGTATATATATGTATACATAGTATACATACATTGTATGTGTACTTGGCGTTTTTGTTTTTTGATTAAGGTTTTACATTACGTAGTAACTTTAATTTTTGCGTCATTTATACGAAAAAAAACGTAACAATATGAATGAATATTTTGTTTTTTTTTTAATATGCAGTATAAAAAAATATTTGCCATCCATTAAAATTGAGTTCCTGTTAATTTAATGCTACAACTGTATTATCTCACGCAACATAATAATACCTGGAGATTATTATAAGCTTATAATAGACATGACATAAGCTGAGAGGCAGCGTAATTAATAATCATGATCTTTGATTAATATATTACCGGTGTGCCGTTGAAGTTTGTTATTTGCGTTGTTGCAGGATGACGAGGCGTGAATTAAAAAAATCTCAACGATTTACTCCAGTATTAAAATTAGATTTGGTATTTAGGAAATATCGACTTTGATGTTTATTTACTTAAAAAAATAAAATCTGAATTTCATATGCTTGCTCTCTCATATATGTATACTTTTTTTTTTTGCTTTTTGCTTTCAATAACTTGTTCTTCAATTCTTTTATTATTCTTTTGGTGTGGTCTTTTAAATGCGGTTGAATTTTTCCGATATTTTCCGGAGTGATAATCATCAAAGTTGATTACCTTCGAGCCAAACCTTTCAGAGACCATTTCCAGTATTTCGAACGTGAAATCCTCAGAGAAACCGGATATGCTGTGCATACAAAAATTCAATACTGCACTTGCCTTGCGGCCTTTGTTCTCTTTGACGCCGGCCATATATGCACAACTATGTACGTAATTGAAGCGAACGTATTCAAACAGATCGAACCTCTCCATAATACGTACATATTTCCTTTTATGTTTGGCTCCATATTACTACCACCCTCCCAAGTCGTCTATTTTTAAATACTACGCTTGCACGAGCGCGATTTGAATAGACGTGGTGGTTTTTGCAGGAAAAGAATCGAACCCAAATACCCTCAGGGATTTATTTTATTTTATGTTGTTGTTTCTTTTTTTTTTCTACTACTCACAGACCGATCGTGACTTTAAAGCTTTCGATTCGTTTTGCCTCCCTTTTGTGGAAGTTGCTTTACAATATGAAATATTTCTGCGCAATTTAATTAAATGTACGTGGGGGTATATGGAGGTACAATATCGTATCTGGTCTTAGTAGATGAAACGTACTACACAGATGAAGAGATAGCGAAACTCTGTTGGCTTCTATTTAGATTTTGCGTCAAAGCAAAGGGATAATAAAGGCTATATCTTTACACCTGCAAAGCCATGGGACTAGGCGCACACGTAAAGCTGGGCCATATATTCAAAAACCGGCTTTCAAGTTTACATCATAAAGCTCATGGGAGCTTAGTTTATTTTTGCGGTTATTATGATGTCGAAGACTTTGAAACTTACTTCTCCCTCCTCTACATATTACTATATTTAATTTAAATCATCATAAAATGCCAAGGGAAAAGTTTTTTCTCAGAAGAACGTGTGGTCTTCACAAACCCTTTAAACTCTCAGTTAAATAATTCTTTAGCACTCATGTCTATTGCTTACATTTCCTTTCCGATTCGAAATCAACTTTTCGTTTTGGTTCCTTAGAGTTACTACCGTCCATTTTGTTTTTGGCCCATCCTCGGCTTTTAAGAATACCTTCCCGCAGCTAACAAATCTTCACCATTAACGTCACGTCTTCTAGGAATAACTTCTCATAGCTAATAATTCTTCACTATTATGGTCTATCGCTTTCCAGTTTCGTGTCCATTTTTCATTTAGATCAATTTTGGCCATCCATTTTTGGCTTTTAGGAATATCTTCCCTCCTTTGGATGTGGATGTGACGCAGCTACCCTCTGAGCCCCTAAGAACTGTATGATTATTGTTTTCTTTGCATACAGTCTCTTCTTTCCCCAAAAAATCCCCTTCCAATATTAGTTTTCTACTTTTTTATTATCTAGGGGTATAGTTGTCTAGTTTTCATTTAGATTCCGTAGAGTTACTATTGTCCATTTTGTTTTTGGCCCATCCTCGTCTTTTAAGAATAACTTCCCGCAGCTAATAAATCTTCACCATTAAGGTCTATGGCTTACCTATCCTTTCGAATCCATGTCTTCTAGGGATAACTTCTCATAGCTAATAATTCTTCGCTATTAAGGTCTATCGCTTTCCAGTTTCTTATCCACTTTTCGTTTAGATCAATTTTGGCCATCTATATTTGGCTTTTAGGAATATCCTCCCTCTTTTGGATGCGGATGTGACGCCCCTACAAACTGTATGATTACTGTTTTTTTTTTTTTTTTGGACACTTCTCATATCTCTTCTTCCCCCAAAAAAAATCCTCTTTCAATTCTAGTTCTTTTCTTCTTTAATATCTAGAAGTATAGTTGTTGTCCCTCCATTTTCTCCCCCCCAAAACATTTCCTCTTTCAACAGTTGTTTGGTTGGAGATCTGACTTCAGCATTTCTTCTTGAAAACCCTTTTCCTATATGCACGTAGCTCTTGTTTAGCTCACACGTACCTAGAAAGTTGTATCTATAATAATTCTAACTACACGTACCCCCAATACCAGAGGGATCTGGAAAAGCTAATTGGTTTGTTAATCCACGGAACTTAGGTTTAATCCCGCACTAGGTGACGTGAAACTGGAAAAAGAAACTTGCAATCTAAAAAAAATGTGACTTCCTTAAGATAAGCCTATGGACTATAATAGATAATTAGCTATCCTAACGTCAGATTATAATAAGACATGGCGACGATGTTGGTGGAGGGAGGGAATTGATAAATGAAATAGAGAGGTGTATGAGATGAACCATGAAAAACCAGACAAGAATGAAATTCCTTCTAATTGCTTCGTGCTTTGTAACTACCATCTCTCTTCCTACTTATTTCCTGGTATTTCCTCCAATTTCTCTTTTGAAAACTCTATCCTAGAATTTGCTATAATTTTACGAATAATCCCATTTCTACCACCTCTATCGTTTAACGGTAGTTAATCTTAATGTAATTCCGTTTATTTTTCGTATGTAACTAACAAGTAAAGAGTAAAATTATCTTGCCATCTCGAGACATGACCAACTTCAAACGTGGACATTTTTGTACGCAATTTGGGGCGGATTCTGAGGTCTATTCTGTATCAAAACCGTTACATTTTGTTGCTACGATAACAACCGATCATGGAACTCTGTTTTAAATTTTATAAGACCTCTGAATTTTAACAGACCGTTAATAAGTTACAGAATCCGCCCCTATGTACGTTAATGGGCTGTTAAAATTTAGAGGTCCTTTAAAATTTAAAGTACCGCATCAAAAGAAAATTAACAGCCCTTTAAATTTAACGCTTTGGTATAGAATAGGCTCCTTTATTATCAACAACCGATGTGAAGGTGATCTCTAAAAACCTCAAAAGTTAATAATCGCAGAAAAACCATCAATCTGCATAATCCATATCAGATTTTATATTTGTTCGTATCATTCATCTTTCTTTTTTTTTTTCAGGAACGTTTTCGTGCGTGATTAATGTTGCAAGTTCGCAACCTATTTGGTAATTGAGCAAACCTGGACTTTTCTTTTCCGGCCTAATAAATTTCGCCCACCTTTAAAGCTCATGTTCCGTCGCACATAAATTACGGATTTCTTCGATTACTTTCGACCTGACAGGGCAAAAAAGCTGCCACAGCTTTACCGGCAGGCAGTTCCAGTTAATGCAGGAAATTTGTTACTTTTATCGGTCACTTTATCGCAGGAACGCCGCCGCCGCCGCCGCCGTTGTTGCTTGTGCAGCAACGCGTGCTCCCGTTTAATACCAAGTTAATCAAGAGCTTTTTAAACGTTCTATCAAGTAGATATACCAGTCGATTATTAAGCTTACGCCGCCGAGTAGATTAAGTACTTTAAAAATACTGGGTCATTCGAAATAAGTTAAGCACAGATTGTATACGAAAGAAAAAAACAAAAAAGGCTCTAAGCATAAAGGCTCTCATATGCATGGTTTTCAAGATGAAATGAAGATTTAGACATAAATTGGTACAGCTGCATTATCGGACACTTATTCTGAATCATCCTGTATTTTAACTTTTGGATTTTAGATTTCGAAAATAATAATACACATACAGACAGGCAATAATGAAAGTGATTAGTAAAAGGCGAAGTATCCTCGACAATTCCAGGATGTAACTCGAGTTTAATCAAACGGCTTAAGTATACACATACGTCGGGTTGAGGAGAAGCAATTTCGCCGAGTACAGTAATCAAGAGCGCAGAAAATAAACAGCGCGCACACACACTGGAATTCACACAAATAAAATTTAAGGCCGGGGATAAACGACGTCGGGTACACGGGATGCCTTGTAGAAAATTCATTCGGAGATAAAATCTACATGAATGGTTTATATGAAAACACGCAGAGCCGCAACCTCACGCGCCTCTACCTTAATAAACTTTCTTTCTTTGAATATGCACCAACAGGGCCCCGAGGAACCCTAACGGTTGATTACACTCCGTGTTCGCCGTCGTAACTGAAAATAAACGACGGTGAACATGATGCAGCGTCAGTCATCACGGCAGACAACACGAAAACGCGCTCGTTCCATTCGCAAGACGGGAAATTGTTTACATGTTTTAAACAAAGTGGTACACTAATGCTTAAAAGTTTCGAAATGAAAAGCAATAAAATCGTTCGAATTTGAACCTTATTGAAACGGGCCTAATATATTTCGAACCTTAAGGAACAGAGACACTTTCTCCGCACCCCGATAGGAGGGTTGTTTACTTAGGTCCTATTAAACCCCGGCCGGTGCAGATGTTTATGGTTTGTTGAATTTCGTTGCCAGTATTTGTTTCCGAGTATTTATTGAGGAGACGCGCGGTTGCGAACGCGAACGCGGTGGCGAATTTGTTTGTTCTCTTTTGCTTTAACTTAAAAATTGAACAAAAAAATTTTTTTTTTTAATTAGAATATTTTATATTGTTAAATAACAGGATTTCAGATCATATTATAAAGACATATAAATGTTAAATGCTATAAAGGATCGACGATGTTAATTAATCTGAAAAATTATAATTATACCAAATTTCTGCCTTTATACACTTCTGGTTTGTTTGACTTCACAAAAATTTTATTCGTTTGTAGTTTGTGTATGTTTTTCTGTGGATTCTAAAATTTTCATTACGAGAAACACATAAATAGATTTTTAGTAAATTTGAAATACAGGGTGATTTATTAGCTCAGCGACAAGCTTTGCCATACGGAAAGCTCACATAATTTTTAGAAAATAATAACAATTAGGACATATGTTCGATTTTATTTATTTTTAGGTAAATAGAAGACCTCACAATTTTGATTCTAGTTATTTTGGCCCGTTCCTCTGTACAGCTGTTTTAGTCCTATTTGGGGCTTCGTCAGCAGAAGCGATCGCAGGATGTCACTATTTAAGCGGTTTCTATTATGCTCTTTAAGCATTTCCGTTATATTTTACATTTTTTCACGTTATCTTTATTTTATAAATGTAAATATATTGATATTTTCAATTCAATTTTATCATACACGTCTTATTCACATGTCAAGAAAGTATTTGAAGTATTTTGTGAAAATATGTGAATGATTTTTGAGTATTTGAAAAAATGTATAGAATGAACTAGATTATTTAAATTTGTTTCTTATTATAATAATATAAATGCTAAGAAGTTCTGCTCAACAAAGCTATTAATTAGTTGCAAAACATATGTGTATTTAATGAAACTAGAAAGTTAAATTTAATTAACGAAAAATAACAGATTTTATTTTATTGACTTATTTAATTTCAATTGCCAAAGTTTCAGAAATTTTAATTTCATAATGCACACATTATTTACTACACATGTTATAATATTTAGAAAATAAATTTTGTTAAATTTCTTATCCATCCAACTACAATGAAAGTCTTTCTAGCAGGCAATGTTGGCTAGGTTAATTAACTTTTTTGACAGCAATAAAATTATTGGTAAAAATCAGTTTGGTTTCAAAAGAGGACTGTCAACTAACGATGCTTTATGTGTGGCGTATAATACCATCCTGCGGAATATTGAATGTAAGGATAGAGTCGTTGGCGTATATTTTGATCTAACAAAAGCTTTTGATACTGTTCATCACAGCATTCTTCTACACAAATTAAAGCAGTATGGCATACGTGGTCCTGCTAGAGACTGGATCGCTAGTTTTCTAAGTGACCGTTCTCAAATTGTTTGCTGGTCAGATGCAGTATCAGAAGTCGCTCAAAAATACATTACGGTGTTCCGCAGGGTAGTATTCTTGGGCCGTTTCTTTTTATTACTTACCTTAATGATTTAAGCAAATTTATTGAACTAGGAGACATTATTCATTACGCGGATGACACCTCATCTATACTTAATTACACATCTCATGAAGAGTTATCACATAAACTTAATATATTACTTAAGAAAATGATGGATTGGTGTTATTGCCATAACTTATCTTTAAATGTCAACAAGACAGTTTTGGTCCCTTATTAATTAAGCACTGCGCAAGTTAAACTGGAAGATCTTAATGTTGACATTCCTATTGATACAAGTGTAAATTTCTTAGGGCTAACTTTTGATTCGGGCCTTACTTGGAGTGATCATTGTCTCAAATTGGCAAAATCATTAAATTCTGCATGCTATTTACTAAGAAAACTGAATGGCAGCGTATCTCTTGAAGTTTTAAAATTGTTTTATTTCGGCTGCGTCCAATCTAAATTAAATTATGGCATTCTTTGTTGGGGAAATTCGTCTGCATCGAATTCTTTATTTATAATTCAAAAACGCATAGTTAGAGCCATGGTGGATATAAAAGCACAAGTAAGTTGCAGAAACTTTTTTAAAGAACTTAAAATTTTAACATTGCCTTCTCTGTTTATTCTTAATTGCCTAATGTATGTTAAGAATAACGAACAGTTGTTTATAAGAGAGACTGATATTCGGAACTGTAATACTCGTTCACATGGAAAACTCAAATTTTACTTAGCACAACATCGAACAACCAAATTCCACAATAGCGTGTTTTACGTAGCAATAAAACTTTATAATCATCTCCCTGTTAATTTGAGACAATTAAACTCTAACAACAAATTTAAAAAACAAATTAAGTACTATCTTGAAACAAATGCCTTTTACTCTATTGGAGAATTTTTTACATCTGTGAACCACTGTGATATTAGGTGATCTTTCAACTAAATTGTTAGTATTGTATTTTTTCGTCGCATTTTTATATTTTTATTTTTATATTATATTTTAATTGACAATTTCCATTTTGGAATAATTATCTTTTAATATGTATCAAATTTGTATCACAATTGCTAACATCTGATAACTACCGATCTAATCAGCATTAAAGAATTATTATTATTATTATTATAGAAGACGGTACGTAAATGACTGAAACGTAAATTAAATACAGGGTGATTCAAAATAAGTATCTGACCCGACACGCACGGGTGGTACGCAGAAAAAGAAAACGAAAAGTCTACATGCATAGGCGATCTAATATCCATGGTTTCTGAGATAAAATGCATTGAAGATTCTGATATAAATTGGTTGATGGGCACTAATGCAGCTGTATTGCGTCGCAAGAGCAATGAACTCGAGTGAAATAGAACGAAACATCAGCGTTTACCTTGAAATTAAAACGCAAAACGTTTATATTTATTGCTTTCTGTGGAAAAAATGTATAATGCCCAATTATTTCATTCGAATGTCGGACTTGAGTATGTATACGTAAGAAATGAATCATAATTTCCATTTTAGATCCAAAGAAGGTTGATTTCTGACATTTCTTGCAATTTCACACTTGCATGGCCTTGCATGAGAGAATACGCTCCTAATAGGTCGGACATTTATTCTGAATGTAATTTTTGGGGCACTGGTTTACAATAAATTAACACTTCTTTGGCTGTTTACAAAATCCTAGGTTAGGTCAAAAAGCGATCGTAGGGTGTCACTGTTTAAACTCTTATTTATTTACAGGTGTGTATGTACTTCGTAGCCAACACAAACATACTGTCGTATATGCACAGAATGATGGCTTATCCTCATAACAAAGACTTGTACCGCAAGTCCGTATCGAACTGTATGAAATTTTAAGCAATACATCACATTTCCCCCCGCCAAAGTTTAAAATATATGATTTTATTTACAGTTTCAAGTAATTAACACGTCAAAAATTAATTAACAATTAATAACAAATTGTTTGCTCTATTTAACAATATTATTTCTTAAAATAATCGTGGGTTAACCTATTTGGAGGCCTAATAATCCTTTTAGGTCTATTTGAACGGTGACAGTCATTACTGATTTTGGCAATGTCAGTTTCAGTTTCATTATCATCAATTTCAGCATTGGACGAACAAGGTAAACCATCATTATCATTTTTATGATTTGTTTTTGCAGAAAACTTTAACATTTGATTACGATGTCGTTTCCATTTCTTGTTCAATTCTGGAATACATCACACTGAATCACCCTGTATAATCATTGCGATACTGAAAGAAATGGATATCTCCTACGTTTAAGGTCGTCACATGTTCTTGTGAGAAGAGATAGCTATGTCAGCATTTTTATTTTCTCTTTTATTAATCACAGGCTTATGAACTCCCGGCATTCTGCTTTTCTTTGTAATTTGTTAAAGCTTAGCGCAAAACTGGGTTCGTCGGTACACCTCATATTATGTACCGTGTGGGTACTTAGGAATTAATTTTAAACGAAGATGGAAGAAGGAAATTCTGAAGAGATAAATCGACTTCATACTTTAATCGTGCATAAAAAAAAATTCATGTAATTCGGCCATTCACTCTCCTGTCAGTTGATGATCCCAACGGAGAAGTAAATCATCATCATGATGGAGAGAAGAAGAAGAAGTTAAGAAGCGGCTTCTGCGGCTGACAGCAACTATGTATACTCTGTTCTCTATTTCAGAGGAGTACTTTGAAATTTTGGCGCTAAAAATGAGCTTTATAAATGTAGCTGGCCGGTATTGACCAATGACGAAGCTCGTTTCTAGCGCCAAAATTTCAAAGTACTTCTTTGAATTAAAAAAAAAAAAAAAACAGAGTGTAATATATTAAAGTATACTAAAAATAACGAGTTTTAGATTATTTAATTTTTAATTGTTTTTCTAGATTGACTCGGGCTGGTTTCCCCATGTTGAATTCAGTTGCAATTGACTTTTGACTTTTATTTTTGATTTTTATTTATTTTCTTTCATTTTTTTGCTTTTGATTTCTGAACAGACTGAACAGACTGGCGCTGAATTAACCAATAAAGATTCACTGTGACAACCTTTCTCTGTCACTTTTTAACAAATTTTTGGGAATTTTGCACAAAAATTAATATCGCGTTTTGAAAATTTTTTGAGAGTTTTCTATCGTCTACCTAATTGGTTTTGGTTGAATTTAGTTGTGCTGAATCGACCTTGACTTGTGTTGTCCAGCATTTTAATTATTTTAATTTAAATTTTCATATGAATTTCCTACTTGAATTGACTGAACAGATTTTTTTTTTTAATTTTTAATTGTTTGTTTAGTTGAATTTTCTTGCGACTCTTAACAAAAGCCTCAAAAACAAATATTTCCAAACTTCTAGGTATGTAAATACGTATTGTGTACGTACTTATTAATTAATTATTTTTAATTTGATTGCCGAAAAGTTAACAGAATTAATTAATTAGTACAAGAGAATTTTTAATTTAATACCTACATCCGAAAGGAAAATTACCAGAATATTTATTTCCTGAATTCACGTCCTCTAATCCACACACACATAAATGCACGCACTCATTTCACATATAATTATTCTAAATAGTATGCAATCGAACAGGTACTTACATATACTAGAACTGCTCGAACCGATTCACGTATCTGATTTGGTTCAAACCACCTGTTCCTTGGAACAGGTTCGATTCGAGTCCGCACTTCAGAAAAACGATCCTGTTTTAGTTACGAAAAAAGCTCAAGACGATGTACTATTTAAAGCAAAAGCATGTAAAACTGTGTGGAAATAAGCTAAGTTAACAACGAATTTGAAAATAATATGTTACATTCAGAATAAATCATTTATAAACGTATTAAAATACTTGTAATTATACAGGATGTTCCAGGAATGCCTAAGCAAAAATACTTTTTATATTTCCTTTGGCAGGGTACTTTTCTTGTACGAGCATCAATTAATAAAATACTTTAAGTCATTTTCTTTGACCTGTTTCCAACTTTCTCACAAGAATTGGATTCCGCCACAGGCTCTTGAAGAAATTCATCGATCGATTCATCTTTTGATATCTTTTTTTTTGCGTTTGGAGAACACACAAGCAACAATAATTTGATTCGTACGCTGAAACTGACTAGCTTAGTGTTGGAGTTGGCCGTTTTTAAACATAATCACACTTTAAGGAAGCTTTAATTTAAAGTCATTTTAATAATAGTGAAATAAATGTATTTTTTTTAGGTTAAGGTAACTTTAAATTTAAATTTCTGTTATGATACAAAGGTACACGACTCGCTGTATCCGTTCCGAACGTTAGGAAATTGTGTTACTTGGGGATAGTTCTATATTCACTGAATGGTAGGGTAGATTATCAACATTATGTTACCTGGGGGGGATAGTTTTGTATCCGCGGAATGGTCGGCAGGGTAGATTATCAAAATTGTGTGTTCTGTATCCACCGAATGGTCGGGCAGGGTAGATTATCATCTCCACCTGCATACGGTATTGTTCTGTATCCACCAGTAGCTTGGACAAAGGGAAGGCAACGTCGGAAACCCAGTAAGCAGTTTACCTGAGCTAGTGGATTGCATTGTGCCCTCCCAAATAGGTCGTTGACTCGATTGTAGCCAATGTTCGGCATTGTGGAAGTCACTAACGTCAATGACCCTCAGGGCATATGACTAAATAGGAGGCAAGGCATGCTAATATCCACCTGAGGCTTATCTTTATGCACGTAAAGTACGAAGTGGAAACCTTCGCCCTCCAACGGCGGCAACTAGATTCGCGGCTGAAGAGGGCGAGGGGCAGAAGAGCCCCGGTGAGTAAAAACAATTGTTATTGTTGAACATCGGACGTATTTTATTAGATTGGTTGCGTTTCCATTATCTTTTCTTGCCGCATTCTTTTGAGTGAAATTCTGTACTGTATAAAATGTAAACACTTGGACAGATAATGCGAATCAAAGCAATTTTCAAGCCAACGATTACATAAATGAAATTTCTCCGAAATGTTTATAATACATTAAGTAACTGTTTATAAAACATTGCGAGAAATGTTTGAGGAATTCCGACGATAAATTACAGAAGAGTTATACGGCAACAATAACGTATTAATCGCTTCATCTTTTGGTGTTGTTATCCGGTGCATGTTCGGGTAAATGAGAAACAATCCACTCTGATGGCTGGTTATTCATGAAAAAAAAAATTAATGACGATTTTATACGGCGCATTATCAATAAAGTATGATTGATTACGTCGGACCGAATTTTCGGATTATTGTGTTACTGAAAAATGATCCGCTACGTTCCCTTTGTGTGTGTGTGTGGACGTGCTCGTGATGTTCATTTGAAACCTCGCGATCACATTTTATGAATAGATAGCCTCGCAAATACTAACGAAAATCAATTTTCGCCCTCATTTAAAATTGTGTTTGGATAGACGTATGTTGGACGTATGTTGGATATACAAGTACATACACGTAAAGGTGCATAATCAGCATAATTTATGCATTTCGTTGCATGCTGCATTTTCAATGCGTTTTATTGAAAAATCCAATCCGGAACCCTGTTTATCATCAGTTGATTTTTAATTGCATTAGATGCAAATGTATAAATAGGAGAAATGGAACGAAGATAATTTGTTGGTTTGGCAACGTATGAAACGCAAATTGCGTTATTATGGGGCCGTTGTTAATTCAAATGAGAAATCGATACACCTATTTTGCACAATAATTAATTATTAGCACCGCCTGTTTTTAATTACAGGAAAGCAACTCATTAAAATGAGAGAGAGAGAGAGAGAGGACTCTTCACACGTAAAATTCAGCGTTCTACAAACTACGAAACATTCATATTTGCAATTTGTAATGCAAGTTCCTTAGTAATTTTCCTACGAAAAATACTACATGTACACACACGTTGCCAGAATAAAGTAAGTTTTACATCGCCGGTTACATAAATAACTTAACGCAAGAAAAAAAGAGGCGAGTGGAAAATATGACCCCTTTAAATCGTCTCCAATGGGATTTATTTGATGGCGTAAAGGACAAAGAAAAGGCAACTTCGCAAACAACAGTTCGGTATAACGCAACACACTCGCCTTAGCTGCTGTCCTTCCGGAATCCTTTTGAGGCACTAAATTTTACGCAAAAGGATCGGCTTTATTTGTTTCTCAAGTGGATTATAATGCTTGATTTTTGTGGACGTTGGAAACGTCGAGTCGTCCCTTGAGGTGAACAAGAACTACATTTATTTTATAAAAAGCGGATTATGTCGTTCAATTTTCAAACGATCTATAATTGAATCGGTGAGTGCATAACCGTGTTCAGTCCAAAAAAAAAACCACAAATACCTTCCTAGATTTTTATTTAAATAATTATTGGCTTCCTTATCTGAAAGAATTTTAAGCCAATAATTCACTTAAAATAAAAATCTAGAAAGGTATTTGTGGTTTTTTTGGACTGAACACGGTTATGCACTCATCGATTCAATTAAAGGATTTTTATCGACGCACTGAGTGCGTACTTAAGAAGAAGGGAGAGATACTCCGAGTGCACACCCGGTGCATAAATACACGTCAGTTAGAGTGCGTCAGACTTAAATGCAAGCAAATTTCATTATTTTAAAAATTAGATATTTATGACCTTCTTCGGAAGGCAACAGTTGGAATTGGTTAAGAAGTTTAATGAACTTTGCAATATGGAAAGGAAAGTTCACAGTTCATTTCTCTACTACAATTTAATTTCCTATTTATTTTTATCAACAAACACCTGAGCTTAAACTAGACCCTGGTTGTGTAAAGGCAAGACTTTTCTTATAATATTTGACATGTGTCGGTTAAAGGAAATGTCATTTTGATTAATGCACTCAGAAAAAATGCGATTACACTTCCAAAGTCTAAGGGATTTTATGACCTGATGTTAGAAGTTCTTTTAATTGTAAAATAGTTAATAATTGAATCATCACAATTGCAATTAAGGACCTTTGAGTTTTGTTTTTATGCGTGAGTTATGCCATCTTCAAGTAACAGAAATTTACAGGACTTGTTTAAGCGTTCAGCAACAGTTTCAGTTGAAAGCAAGTCAATCAATCATGTTTTCTTCTAATTTCTTCTATTTTTTTTTTGTGTAACTTGCCCTAATCAAACATTAATCAATTTACCAAATGCATAACATCCTCTTTGGCCGAATTTAAAGTTTTGCTCCTCATCTAGGGTCTTGCATTCCTTCCAGCATTACACCTATTTTTGCTTTAATGTGACCTAAATACACAGAGTTGAATGATTGAGAATAGTTTAAATTTGGCGCCGTACTTGTCACGTTTAAATTCACGCGGTAGATTCAAATTATCTACAAACTATACCGCGCACAGATCAGGTAAATTTTATACCGAATGCTTATAACAAATTTTAATCTGGATTTGCATGGACTGTGTTAATTATTAGAAAATACGGGTCTTAATTCATTTGTTTTAATTCGGTCATGTTTCAATGTTTAAGCCAAATGAAAAAGCTATGAGCCCAAATGCTATAATTAAATGGTCTTCTTTCGTGTTAAAGTAAATAAAAAAAATAAATAAAATTCAGTTAATTTTCACTCACGCTCTATGCTTTCAAAGCTTGTCCAGCCTTCTTCAATTAATTATTCAACATCGCCGGTTGGATTGAGTTTTGTATTCAGAATTACTGGTTGCGGCTGCGACCGATTTATTAGATGTTTCGTCTCCTTCTTCATTCATTTTGTAGTCAGAGAAGACCCAACTGGCTGTGTAACTAAATAATCGGAAACTATTTTCACTTATATCACATTCTTTTTTTTTTTAATCAATTGGAAACATAAATTTATTGAGAGTAGGATTAAAGGAGAATAAAAAACCTGACAAAGTTTTTATATTCCCGGAAAGGTAAATATTTATCTGCAGATGTTGTTGTTAGTCGTTTAAATAAAACAGGAGGAACATGTTTATTAAATGTTGCAAGTCACAAGCGAATAATTCTAGAAATGGGACGATTCGCCGTCGTCGACGACTTATCCTCGCCGATTGGCCAATTCGCCGTCGTCGACTCATCGTCGCCTATTGGCCATCGCCAATTCGCCGTCGACATAATTCGTCGTCGGCGATTTGGTCCAACTTGCCGTCGCCAGTTACTTTTATTCCACTTGTTGATAAGCTTTAAAAGGCTTTCGAATGTTTATTACAAAACGTGTACAGACTAATTCAAAGTTTTTCAATGTTTACAGAAAAACAAATAGAAAAAGAAATCTTATGGAATATTTTAGACGTGATGGAAAAACAGCTATTTATTATACAAGTGACTTATCTGCTGTTAAGGCACGAGTGGAAAACAAAGTTTTATCCAGCCCCTGGTCATTGCGAAGCCATAATAATGCTGATTATGAAGAACAGTTTAATTATGGGTTCAGAATTCCACTAGTGTCTTATAGACCTCGTGATATATTCAAAATCGGCATTTTTGTGCCTTCATAATAAACAGGTGTTGGATAAAAAGCATAATGTATTTTATTAATGGAAATCAAAAACATTTTTGCCAGAGAAATATATTAAATAAATTTTAAATTTTGATGGTAAGAAAAACAAATATTCTAAACAGTTTATTTTTCTTCGCACATGTTATAAATAAATCCTGTAAGAAAATATTTCCAAAAGTTTTATGAAACTGCATTTTTTTAATTAAAACAATAATCTTCCGTCTTTTTTTTTAATTTTTGTTTAAAACTTTGTTCAAATAAATCGCAAGACTTTGTCAAAGAAACGATGTTTCACTCTCTTTACGCACTGATACTACTAAAACAAATACATATCTCGAAAATAACTCATTTTACAAGAACATTATTTTTTTTAGAAAGAGAAAGTGTTATCAGAATTTTATTTGGGATCCAAACTCGTATAGATATACCGACTGCTCCGTGTAAAAAAAGCACAACATCTCGGTTATGCGATGTGCTTTTGTTTTTCTATAAACATCAGCAGAAACTATGAATTGGTCTGTATAATTTTGGTATTAAACATTTCTCTCTAAGATCAAAAATAAAAAACTTAAACGGGGTGGTAATACTTTCGAAATCACCCTGTGCGTACGGCGAGTCGGCGACGGCGAATTGGCGACAGCGAATCGTCCTCCAAGATCCAACAATTCTGCTTTCATTCAAGTTTCTTATAAACTGTATTTAACTAAGTGTCTCCGACCTTTACTTCAACAATCTCTCATTGTCAATTAATTACACATTATCTGTTAACTTTCTTAAGGGCGGTTTTCTTCCACGTTTGCCGGTCGCCAGTGACCGCCACCGAGTATGGATAACCAATCAGGTGATAGAGTATCTCGCATCAGTATAAACGAATTTATTTAGATAGATTGGATGTCGATGCTCGGTCGGAATCGTTGGCGACTGGCGAACGTGGAGGAATTCCGAGCTTTAGATTTGTATACCTAGAGTTTTCTTTCTTTTTCTAACTGAAGTAGGTCAGTAAATCGGAAAACTTTTTGTCAGAATGTGAATAACCTAAGGTGACTGCGAAACATGAACCATGTTAATTACGATTGAAACTTGTATAGATATACCGACTGCTCCGTGTAAAAAAAAAGCACAACATCTCAGTTACGCGATGTGCTTTTGTTTTTCTGTAAACATCAGCAGAAACCATGAATTAGTCTGTATAATTTTGGTATTAAACATGTCTCTCTAAGATCAAAAATAAAAAACTTAAACGGGGTGGAAATACTTTCGAAATCACCCTGTGCGTACGGCGAGTCGGCGACGGCGAATTGGCGACAGCGAATCGTCCTCCAAGATCCAACAATTCTGCTTTCATTCAAGTTTCTTATAAACTGTATTTAACTAAGTGTCTCCCACCTTTACTTCAACAATCTCTCATTGTCAATTAATTACACATTATCTGTTAACTTTCTTAAGGGCGGTTTTCTTCCACGTTTGCCGATCGCCAGTGACCGCCACCGAGTATGGATAACCAATCAGGTGATAGAGTATCTCGCATCAGTATAAACGAATTTATTTAGATAGATTGGTTGCCGATGCTCGGTCGGAATCGTTGGCGACTGGCGAACGTGGAGGAATTCCGAGCTTTAGATTTGTATACTTAGAGTTTTCTTTCTTTTTCTAACTGCAAACAAGTAGGTCAGTAAATCGGAAAACTTTTTGTCAGAATGTGAACAACCTAAGGTGACTGCGAAACATGAACCATGTTAATTAGGATTGAACACTTTCGTAGTATTTTTTTTCCTGCAACTTTCTAATAAAATCTGATACACAATAAAAAGTATTCGAAAGATAAACATTATCATAGCAAAACTTATAGTAAATAAATCTTGTTAAAATGTGTACGTCGGTTACAGTGGTCCACGTCCTCGGCTCCGCAAGTTCAGCGAGTTTCACACTCCAGAGACCGAAATTGGGTTGTTCGGCGCTCCCATTTCTCAATTCGAAGATGGAGTTACAAATTAAATTTGTAATACGGGATTCGCCGGACTCTCTCTCTCTCTCTCTCTCTCTCTGCAACGCCAGAAATTCATCGAAGCACTTGCGCCGCTTTATTTCATTAATTATTTCGCTCCTGTACGCCTCTTCCGAGTTCTTAAACACGAACGAAAACTCCCCGAGAAGAAAAAAAAAGGCAAGGGCCTTTTTATTTTCACCAGAAATAAATAGATAAAATCATGCAGTTGTGAATTAACTTGATCGCAGTCGAACAGTTTTTATTTCTTCTTAAATAACTGAAGAAATGCTGAAAATCGCCGTTAGTCATAAACAGAGATCGGAATCGCATATTTGGACGTCATCA
This sequence comes from Prosopocoilus inquinatus, assembly GCA_036172665.1. Taxonomy (NCBI): domain Eukaryota; kingdom Metazoa; phylum Arthropoda; class Insecta; order Coleoptera; family Lucanidae; genus Prosopocoilus; species Prosopocoilus inquinatus. The sequence continues at coordinate 4,145,974 of CM069871.1, read as the reverse complement.
AGAGGCTTGTTTATAAAGATTTTTAATCAAATTAAAATATTGTGCCCTCCGTTTCAAAATACTTTGGGGGAATTTGATCCCCCCGACTTCCAAATTGGTTTACGCGAGATCTTCACAATAACGTCGATTGAGTACGCTGCGCCGTTCACATGATGACGTCGACATATGTGATTCCGATCTCCGATCATAAATAACCGGTTGAGCGTTCGCTGCTTAACACCATGACATAACAGCCAAATAAATTTCGTCATTTGCGTTGTCATTATCACCGGCCGGGACGAATACGTTAAATACATTTATTACTAGACATGCGATTTTATCACAATAAATTACAACATATAATTGTCACGCACACTAAAGTTAATGGTTTACGACCAGCGTCAACGTTAACATTATGCGAAGCCTGTATCCTGCAGGTATGTCACTTGAAATCACCTTGGTTTTCGTTTATTATACGTGCCAGAAACGTACCAGAGTTTACTTTGTTTGGTAATATGTACCGTGAGTTCGAAAAATAAATACATACTGTTTTAATGTCTGCTTTTTATTTACAATTAGAATTGGAATTAATTTCAAAACTTTAAAATATCAAACTTACACCGAAAGCAACGATGAGAGCTAATGAATTTTAAAGCTTGCCTTTTGATTTCCAAGGTCAAGCCTTTCGTAATTCTTTTTTGATGGCATGGTAACGGAAATTAATTAATTAATTAATTTTATCAATTCTTTCCGTGAAATTTGAACGGGCTATCTTATCTTAACGAAAACACGCCCATCCTGAACTTGTTTTAAAATAAGTCCAATTTCACATGATTATAAATTAAAAAAAAAAAAAAAACACCCTCTACATTAAACTTCACTTTCTTAGTCTTAACTATTGATTGACGTTAGTGGTAACCATGTAGAAAAGAAAGAAAAAAAATGAGAAACACAGGGACAACGATCAAAAGAAAATTGATGACAAGAAGAGGCTTCTTAGCTTTTATTATAAAAAATGTCATAATCCTAATGCCGTTTATTTTCATGTCGTTTACAAAGGAATGTTTTACTTTGATGTTTCCTTTAAGCATAACCATTTGTGTACACAAAGAAATTCGAAAATGCGATAACTTTTAAGCACTTCAAAATTGCCCATTGTTTTCGTGTTGTCATGCAGATATTATTGAATGTTAGGCGACTTTAAATTGCCTGGCAATTTTACCGGCATCAATAGTTTCAACGATAAAATAGAGTTTATTGTCAGCACTACTAACATAAATAAAGTAAGCGTTTTCACAAAATTAACAGAGCCGAAGAAGTTGCGAGTTCAAATTTTTTTGTGTTTTAAGTGTTCATTTTTTATGGAAGTTGAGTTGAGTTGATTTCGGTTCAGTTTGCTTTGCTTTGGTTGAGTTGATTTCACCTGGATTGATCTTAGTTTTAGTTATCCTGTAATATTGAGTTTTAATTTTTTTTTTTTTTTTGAATTGTATCCGCTTTACTTTTTAATTCGTTGGGTTTTGAATTTGAGCTTTGGGGGTTCGGTTGGGAGTTAAACTGAACACGTTTGGGTTGTCTTTATTAATTAAATTTAGATTCCTTTTCAGGTTACGTTTTTTTTTTTGAGTTGTGGTTTTTAATTGCTTCTAGTTTTGACTTCTAATTTTTCACCTACGTATGTTAGAGTTGAATCCATTGAGTTTAATTTTTTTTTCTCGAGTTGGAACTTTCTCTTTTTAGTTTCTCGAGGTTTGAACTTGAATCCTGAGTTTGGTTTAGTTAAACAACTGGACTCGCTTTGCTTATGTTCAACTCTTAATACATACAAATTATTTTTCAGGTTTAATTTTTTTTTTTTTTATTGCCTCGAGTTTTAACTTTTAATTTTTTACCTACGTTTATTAAAATTGAATCCACTGGGGTTTTAATTCTTTCTTTAATTGTAACTTTCTCTTTTTAGTTTATTTTGAAGCTTGACTTTGAATTTTCGGTTTGGTTGAATTAAACTGGGCTCGCTTTGCTTACATTCAACTCTAAATCCATGCAAATTATTTTTCAGGCTTAATTTTTTTTAAATTCAAGTAAATTTTAATTCTTTTTAGGTTTAAAGTTTTAATGATTTACTTAGGTTGAGTTGAATTCGACAGAATTCGCTTTGCCTTGCCTTGTTTCGAGTCGATTGCTTCGCCCGGCTTGGTTATATTTTTTAAAAATGTTGAGTTTTATGTTTTATGAGTTGTAATTGTTTTCTTAACTTTTACTTTTTAATATTTTGAGTTTTGAGTTTGAATTTCGTACGCAGTTGAGTTAGACTGGATTGTGTTGGTTTACGTTCACTTTTAAATGATTTTATTATTAAGTTTTAATTTTTTTTTTTTTTTTTAGTTGAGTTCAATCGAATTCGGTCGAGTTCGCTTTGCTTCGGTAGAACTGACTTCGCCCGAATTGACTCAAGTTTTTTTTTTATTTGAATTTTCAGTGTCAGTATTTGTTTCCTTTAACTTGTACATTTTAATTCCTCGTGTTTCGAATTGGAATTTTGAATTTGATTGACTTAATAAACTAGGCTTTCAGTTAAAATTTAATTTTTTTGTCTAAATTAATTTGCATTGAATTCTGAGTCTTGAGTTCGAATTTTGGGTTTGGCTGATTGTGAGTTAATCTGAGACCGCTGGAGTTAGTTGTCCTTGTCGCGGTTCAATTCTAATTATTAAATTTAGATACTTTTTCCGGTTTGATTTTTTTTATCTTCAGATTTAAATTTCTAAATGTTTGAAATGGTCAGCCTTTACTGTGCGGTATTCTGTATTAATGATAAATTAAAAGTAAAAACAGTGTTTTTCTAATTTCCTTTTAATTTTTTAGTTAGGCTGAGTTGAATTGAATTCAGTAGAGTGATTCGCCTGGGTTGGCCAGATTTTGTGTTTAATTAAATTTAAATTTAATTCGTTTGAATTGTAATGTTTTTCTTTTTAGGTTTTAGTTATCCTGTAATTTTGAGTTTTATTTTATTTTTTGAATTGTATCCGCTTTACTTTTTAATTCGTTGGGTTTTGAATTTGAGCTTTGGGGGTTTGGTTGGGAGTTAAACTGAACACGTTTGGGTTGTCTTTATTAATTAAATTTAGATTCCTTTTCAGGTTACGTTTTTTTTTTTTGAGTTGTGGTTTTTAATTGCTTCGAGTTTTGACTTCTAATTTTTCACCTACGTATATTAGAGTTGAATCCATTGAGTTTAATTTTTTTTTCTCGAGTTGGAAGTTTCTCTTTTTGGTTTCCCGAGGTTTGAACTTGAATCTTGAGTTTGGTTTAGTTAAACAACTGGACTCGCTTTGCTTACGTTCAACTCTTAATACATGCAAATTATTTTTCAGGTTTAATTTTTTTTTTTTGATTGCCTCGAGTTTTAACTTTTAATTTTTTACCTACGTTTATTAAAATTGAATCCACTGGGGTTTTAATTCTTTCTTTAATTGTAACTTTCTCTTTTTAGTTTATTTTGAAGCTTGACTTTGAATTTTCGGTTTGGTTGAATTAAACTGGGCTCGCTTTGCTTACATTCAACTCTAAATCCATGCAAATTATTTTTCAGGCTTAATTTTTTTTAAATTCAAGTAAATTTTAATTCTTTTTAGGTTTAAAGTTTTAATGATTTACTTAGGTTGAGTTGAATTCGACAGAATTCGCTTTGCCTTGCCTTGTTTCGAGTCGATTGCTTCGCACGGCTTGGTTATATTTTTTAAAAATTTTGAGTTTTATGTTTTATGAGTTGTAATTGTTTTCTTAACTTTTACTTTTTAATATTTTGAGTTTTGAGTTTGAATTTCGTATGCAGTTGAGTTAGACTGGATTGTGTTGGTTTACGTTCACTTTTAAATGATTTTATTATTAAGTTTTAATTTTTTTTTTTTTTTTTTAGTTGAGTTCAATCGAATTCGGTCGAGTTCGCTTTGCCTCGGTAGAACTGACTTCGCCCGAATTGACTCAAGTTTTTTTTTTTTTTATTTGAATTTTCAGTGTCAGTATTTGTTTCCTTTAACTTGTACATTTTAATTCCTTGTGTTTCGAATTTGAATTTTGAATTTGATTAACTTAATAAACTAGGCTTTCAGTTAAAATTTAATTTTTTTGTCTAAGTTAATTTGCATTGAATTTTGAGTCTTGAGTTCGAATTTTGGGTTTGGCTGATTGTGAGTCAGAAACTGAAGACGCTGTGGTTAGTTGTCTTTGTCGCGGTTCAATTCTAATTATTAAATTTAGATACTTTTTCCGGTTTGATTTTTTTTATCTTCAGTTTTAAATTTTTAAATGTTCGAATTGGTCGGCCTTTACTGTGCGGTATTCTGTATTAATGATAAATTAAAAGTAAAAACAGTGTCTTTTTTAATTTCATTTTATTTTTTTAGTTAGGCTGAGTTGAATTGAATTCAGTAGAGTGCTTGGGTTTGCCTTATTTGTGTCGATTGTATCGAATTCGCCTAGGTTGGCCAGATTTTGTGTTTAATTAAATTTAGATTTAATTCGTTTGAATTGTAATGTTTTTCTTTTTAGGTTTCAGTTATCCTGTAATTTTGAGTTTTAATTTCCTTTTTTTTGAATTGTATCCGCTTTACTTTTTAATTCGTTGGGTTTTGAATTTGAGCTTTGGGGGTTTGGTTGGGAGTTAAACTGAACACGTTTGGGTTGTCTTTATTAATTAAATTTAGATTCCTTTTCAGGTTACGTTTTTTTTTTTTGAGTTGTGGTTTTTAATTGCTTCGAGTTTTGACTTCTAATTTTTCACCTACGTATGTTAGAGTTGAATCCATTGAGTTTTATTTTTTTTTTCTCGAATTGGAACTTTCTCTTTTTGGTTTCCCGAGGTTTGAACTTGAATCTTGAGTTTGGTTTAGTTAAACAACTGGACTCGCTTTGCTTACGTTCAACTCTTAATACATACAAATTATTTTTCAGGTTTAATTTTTTTTTTGATTGCCTCGAGTTTTAACTTTTAATTTTTTACCTACGTTTATTAGAGTTGAATCCACTGGGGTTTTAATTCTTTCTTTAATTGCAACTTTCTCTTTTTAGTTTATTTTGAAGCTTGACTTTGAATTTTCGGTTTGGTTGAATTAAACTGGGCTCGCTTTGCTTACATTCAACTCTAAATCCATGCAAATTATTTTTCAGGCTTAATTTTTTTTAAATTCAAGTAAATTTTAATTCTTTTTAGGTTTAAAGTTTTAATTATTTACTTAGGTTGAGTTGAATTCGACAGAATTCGCTTTGCTTTGCCTTGTTTCGAGTCGATTGCTTCGCCCGGCTTGGTTATATTTTTTAAAAATTTTGAGTTTTATGTTTTATGAGTTGTAATTGTTTTCTTAACTTGTACTTTTTAATATTTTGAGTTTTGAGTTTGAATTCCGTATGTAGTTGAGTTAGACTGGATTGTGTTGGTTTACGTTCACTTTTAAATGATTTTATTATTAAGTTTAAATTTTTTTTTTAGTTGAGTTCAATCGAATTCGGTCGAGTTCGCTTTGCTTCGGTAGAACTGACTTCGCCCGAATTGACTCGAGTTTTTTTTTTATTTGAATTTTCAGTGTCAGTATTTGTTTCCTTTAACTTGTACATTTTAATTACTTGTGTTTCGAATTTGAATTTTGAATTTGTTTGACTTAATAAACTAGGCTTTCAGTTAAAATTTAATTTTTTTGTCTAAGTTAATTAGCATTGAATTTTGAGTCTTGAGTTCAAATTTTGGGTTTGGCTGATCGTGAGTCAGAAACTGAAACCGCTGTGGTTAGTTGTCTTTGTCGCGGTTCAATTCTAATTATTAAATTTAGATACTTTTTCCGGTTTGATTTTTTTTATCTTCAGTTTTAAATTTCTAAATGTTTGAAATGGTCAGCCTTTACTGTGCGGTATTCTGTATTAATGATAAATTAAAAGTAAAAACAGTGTTTTCTTTTTAATTTCCTTTTAATTTTTTAGTTAGGCTGAGTTGAATTGAATTCAGTAGAGTGCTTGGGTTTGCCTTATTTGTGTCGATTGTATCGAATTCGCCTGGGTTGGCCAGATTTTGTGTTTAATTAAATTTAGATTTAATTCGTTTGAATTATAACGTTTTTCTTTTTACGTTGAGTTGAATTGAATTCAGTAGGGTTCGCTTAGGTTTGCCTTACCTACATCGTTTGTATCGACTTCGCAAGAGTTGGTCTGTTTTCCCTTACATTCAGATTTAATTAGTCTTTGTTATGATGATTTTCATTTTATTTCACTTTTAAATATTTTAAATTTCGGTTTTAGTTGAGCTAGACCGGGCCTGCTTGGACTGTATTCGTTTAGTTTCAATTTCAAATGAATTTAGATTAGAATCAATTTTAATTATTTTGGGTTTTATGTTTTAATTTAATTGGATTGACTCTTTTTGGGTGGGGTTTAATTCCAATTGAATTTTGAGATATTATAATTTTTTTTCTCAAAATAAGTGGTGTTAAGTTAAGAATTAAGAGAGATTTTAACTTTTTAAGTTAAGTTTGAGGTTTTGTTTGTTTGGAGTGGATTTAGGATTTTTTTCTTAAATTTCGGTCTTCTTGCTCGGTTTGATTTACTTCGTCTGGGTTGGCCTTGCTTGGGTTGGGTTTAATTCCAGTTGAATTAAGAAAGATTTTATTTTTTTTTAAGTTAAGTTTAAGCTTTTGTTTGCTTGGAATGGCGTTAGCACTTTTTTGAGTTTTGATTTTCTTACTCTCGGTTTGATTGATTTCGTCTGGGTTAACCTTGCTTGGGGTGGGTTTAACTCGAATTGAATTTGAGAGATTTAATTTTTTTTCTCAGATTGACTGGTGTTAAGTCTGAAGTTTTGCTTGCTTAGGGTGAACTTAAGACACTTTCTGAGTTTTGAATTCCTCGCACGGATTGATTGACTTCGTCTGGAAAGGGCTTTGCTTGAGTTGATTATAATTTTTTTTCTCAAAATAAGTGGTGTTAAGTTAAGAATTAAGAGAGATTTTAACTTTTTAAGTTAAGTTTGAGGTTTTGTTTGTTTGGAGTGGATTTAGGATTTTTTTCTTAAATTTCGGTCTTCTTGCTCGGTTTGATTTACTTCGTCTGGGTTGGCCTTGCTTGGGTTGGGTTTAATTCCAGTTGAATTAAGAAAGATTTTAATTTTTTCTTAAGTTAAGTTTAAGCTTTTGTTTGCTTGAAGTGGCGTCAGTACGTTTTTGAGTTTCAGTTTTCTTGCTCTCGGTTTGATTGATTTCGTCTGGGTTAACCTTGCTCGGGTTGGATTGAATTTGAGAGATTTAATTTTTTTTTTCAGATTGCCTGGTGTTAAGTCTGAAGTTTTGCTTGCTTAGGGTGAACTTAAAACACTTTTTGAGTTTTGAGTTTCTTGCACGGATTCGTCTGGAAAGGACTTTGCTTGAGTAGGGTTTAGTATTAATTGATTTTGAGAGATTATAATTTTTTTTCTCAAAACAAGCGATGTTAAGATAAAGTTTCATTTGCTTGTAGTGGATTTAGGACTTATTTTGAGCTTTTATTTTCCTTCTCGGATTGATTGACTACGTCTGGGTTGACCTCGCTTGGATTGAGTTTAATTCCAATTGAATTAAGAGAGATTTTAATTTTTTTAAGTTAAGTTTCAGACTTGGTTTGCTTGGAGTGGATTTAGAATTTTCTTTTGAGTTTTGATTTTCTTGCTCGAATTGATTGATTTCGTTTGGGTTGGCCTTCCTTGGGTTGGGTTTAATTTCAATTTAATTAAGAGAGATTTTAATTTTTGAAGTTAAGTTTAAGCTTCTGTTTGCTTGGAGTGGCGTTAGCACTTTTTTTGAGTTTTGATTTTCTTGCTCTCGGTTTGATTGACTTCGTCTGGGTTAACCTTGCTTGGATTAGGTTTAATTCCAATTGAATTAAGAGAGATTTTAATTTTCTTAAGTTAAGTTTAAGCTTCTGTTTGCTTGGAGTGGCGTTAGCACTTTTTTGTGTTTTGATTTTCTTGCTCTGATTGATTGACTTCGTCTGGGTTGTGGTCTAACTTGCGTTGGGTTTAACTCCAATTGCATTTTGAGAGATTTGAATTTTTTTTTCAGATTAACTGGCGGTAAGTTTGAGCTTTTTTTTGCAGTGGACGCAGGACTTTTTCTTGAGTTTTGATTTTCTTGCTTTGGTGATTTTCTTGCTTTGGTAATTTTCTTGCTTTAAATTAGATCGACTTCATCTGGCTTGGCCTTGCTTGGGTTGGGTCTAATCCCAATTGAGCTTTGAGATTTTAATTTTTTTCTCACATCGACCGGCGTTAAGTTTGAGGTTTTTAATTGCTTGGAGTGGACCTAGGACTTTTTCTTGGGTTTCGATTTTCTTGCTCAGATTGTTTGACTTCGTCTGGGTTGGCTTTAACTCCAATTGAATTTTAGGAGATTTTAATTTTTTTCTTTCTTTCTTTTTTAACGGATGCTAACTTTGAGGTCTTATTTGCTTGAATTGGACTTAGGACTTATTTTGTTTTGAGTTTCGATTTTTTTTGCTCGAATTTATTTCAGTGAGTTAACTTCAAATTCTTAGCATTAAAACAGCATAGCATATCAAAATTATAAAAAGAAAATATTTCAGAGATCAGAAGTAAATACTCAGCTGATTTCAGACTAACCAAAATCAGCCGATTGGATCCGATGAGGGTAGAATTAAACACTTGAGATCTATTCCAAAGAAGTAGGGCTAACCAATCATAATCGGGGAGGGTTGAACAAAATACTCAATCAATTTTTAAAGTAGTCAGAATGGGATACCTGTTTCACCAACCGATTGGGATTTGGTAAGGATTGAAATAGATATTTAATCCCAGGCAATGTATTGAGTGATCTTTCTCTTTTTTTTTTAATTGAACCTTTAATCCTTTTTATTCGCAATGGGGTTTTAAATTTAAAACTACTTTTATACATATAAACAACCTGCATTCTTAAAGTGAATCTATTTTATAGTCGTTTCCTTCAGTCACATTATGAAAACATCACTTAAATCATCAGTACTACATTTTCTAAGTATTTTCTTCCGCCAATACTAATGTTGCGGTTTCCTAGGAAGTCAATCGGCTGAAGCTGACCACGACCGACGCTACGCGACGTCCGCTCTAACTAAAAACAAGGAAAACCTAGCGAAGTCCAGGAAACCACCCCTATTTAATTTTTCGCTTTTGATGCTTTTGATTAGAGCGAAAGTTGCGTCGGTCGCAGTCTGTTTCAGCCCGACCGACTCTCCTAGGAAACCCCAGCTCTAGACGGATAAAGCAGAACCTCCGCCTAATTTTTAAGTTTCGAAAAGCAAAGAACGGTAGTCAGTTGTTGCAATGGTAATCAGTGTGTTGGCAGTTAATGTAAAATAAGAGGGCAACGACTGTGATGGAAAGGACATTGATTGAAGGAGATTGAAGACGAAGTAACGTGCGTCCCAAAAGCCTCATAATCGCCTGTGACCGATAATCCGTACCATTAATAACGTGAATATTTAAAATATGCAAAGAAATGAAAAACTTTGGGGTTTATCTGATCCACCACGCGAGTTATGGGTTAGTATTCGACGCGGGTGGTACATTTTACCAGTCGTAGGCTGCTTTTGGGACATACGTTAGAAGGACGAAGTGAACAGGACAAAGATTCCATTACAGAATTGATATAATCCGAACTTTATGTGCTATTTATTTTTTTTATGTTTGTGTTGGGATGTTTAGTACAAGAATGATGTAGTGTAGTTTGTGAAGAGAGTACTTAAACAGATGCTGTGTTTTGAAAAGTAATTGAGATTTGTTTGTTGCTCTACCGAAGGAATTTGAAGTACCTACCCAACAAAGAAATTCGTAATGACAGACAAAGTTCGGCGAGATGAACAAATCCCACGAAACCCGCCCAGACTGTTTACATAAAAAAAAAAGGTGTTAAATCGATTTATTTTCGAATCAGTATTTGCTTACAGATAACGCCACTGACTCTCCAGTTTATCGCGGCCAGTCAGTTAATGGGCAACGGTGTTTACATTTTTGCGTTATTTAAGCACTTGCAAAAAGGCGAAGTGTCGAATTTTATTCGAAACGTCTGCGTTGCGTCACACGAAACTAGCCGGTTGTGTAATAATGTAATTATCGCGGCCTTGCGGACATCGCAAAGTATGTTTGCATTTTTTCTATAGTTTTTCATCTGTGTGTGTATGTGTGTGTGTGTGTAATGGCTAAAATTAGCAGCTGTCGAATATGTGTGCGAGTGTGAGTGTGAGTATTTGTTTGGGTGGATGTTTCGAATACGATTGCTGCACGTCTTGTTAATAAATAAATTTAGCACCTACACGGAAAGCCTTGAACGTTTGACGACGACGACGACGACGACGACTTCGAGTAGTAAGGTAAATAGTCGAAAGTTTTTTTACGAGTCAATTTTTTGAATGTCATTCATTTTTGTTATATCTTTAGAAGCAAAACTTATTTAAAGGTACTACCCTATATCTTGGTTGGTTCTATTTCTTAAATAATTCAGTTTGCACAGGAAAAGTAGAACACGTTCCACCTCCAAAATGTTTCCGCTCTCAACTCAAAAACTTTTATTGTAGTATTGAACCCTCGAATCTTATATAAGAAAATCAAGAGCAATCAACTAATAGTAATTCCTTTTTTTATTATTTATTAATTTATTTAATTATTAAATAAAATATAAAAGCACACGTGAAAACACGGTTGGAAATAAAGCAGTACAATCAAAGAGTGTTTCGTGGCCTGAATTAAAAATAATAAAAAATAAGACGAAAATAGATTTTTCTAGATACTCACCCAAGAAAGAAAGACAAAACGAGTTCGATTTATGAGAGTACAGGAATAAAGCTGGCGCGAAATATCATTTTGTTTTTTCCTCAAATAACTTCACTCCTCCTAACGATTCGATTATAACGTGCGTGCAGTTCACGCTCACACATGCAAATCTTTGTTTTTGGTGGGTCTGCACGCTGTCGACGAAATTCACGTCGCACGCACATTTTCAAAAAATCGAATGAGAAAAGAACGTCCCTACGCCACTGGAGGAATTCATCGCGCGGGTGAAATTTCATTAACGAATTTCAGACAGACGTGCGAGCATGATGTCAAAGTGTGTGTGAGTATCGTACGTTCCCGTCTGTGTGCGTTATCCTTTCGTGCTCGCCGAACCTAAGCTATCGCGAAACTAGGACTTTCCTTTGATACCGCCGGATAACTCGAGCTTGCGCACGCCGCGTTTCGGTTATCGCCGTGGAAGATCGTTGGAAGCGTCACGACGCCCGGAATTACCATCAGATACCCGCCCGGACACTTCCCTCTCGCCTGACGGATTATTCCTCGACGAATGATTAGATAACTTCGACGGAATTTTTCCCGGATTTAGAACCATGCGTTTTATTAAACTTTAAACTTGCACTTAATAAGCACCGGGGGAGGGAGGAGTGCCGTGGCGAACTCGAAACAGGGTTTCGCTCAATTCAGGCGAGTCTGAGTTGCGTGCAAGTCTTCACCACTCGAGAGACTTAACAAGAAAGAAATTGCTCCGGCATTAAAAACTTCTGTACCGGCATCATAAACCAGTGAAATCGTTTTATTATTACGCGAACCGAAATTTAAATGAACGGTTCGGTACCGCCTGCTTGGTTTCAGAAGCCAATTAATGAGTCTTGTTCAATCCACGGACCGAAGTCGAAAGGCAATTAATCAATAACCGAACGAACAAGAGTGCAGCTTTTTAACTAGTCGGACCGTAGCCAAAATTAGCCGCCATCTTGGAAATATTTATATTTATTTTATAATTCTGGCATTTTAATTTGTGTTAAATTGTTTGGGAGAGAAGGGAGAGGGGGTGCTGCTTACTTTTTATAATCATTAAGAACACGTACTTATATTTTCATTATTTAATATTTGCTGGTTATGTTAATTAAATAAAAATTATTATAGGTACACATTATTATGTTTTCGTTTTCATTAGATTTCGACGCCCTAGTGTCTTCGCGCCCTAGTGTTTTCACCAAGCCTTAGTGTCGCGCGCTCAATGAGTTGCGCCCTATCGGCCCTAACCGCTATTTACTTCCAAACCTTATTATATTATATTTATTTTATAATTCTGGCATTTTAATTTGTGTTAAATTGTTTGGGAGAGAAGGGAGAGGGGGTGCTGCTTACTTTTTATAATCATTAAGAACACGTACTTATATTTTCATTATTTAATATTTGCTTGTTATGTTAATTAAATAAAAATTATAGGTACACACTGTACTGGCATCATAAACCAGTGAAATCGTTTTATTATTACGCGAACCGAAATTTAAATGAACGGTTCGGTACCACCTGCTTGGTTTCAGAAGCCATTTAATGAGTCTTGTTCAATCCACGGACCGAAGTCGAAAGGCAATTAATCAATAACCGAACGAACAAGAGTGCAGCTTTTTAACTAGTCGGACCGTAGCCAAAATTAGCCGCCATCTTGGAAATAGAGCGTGGATACCGGTTTTTGGAAATAACGAAAAGCTGGAATACGGGACGCTTTTCAATCGTTTAGAAAACCGGCAATAAAATTTGAAATACGACCGAGGTCGAAAGGCAATTAATCAATAACCACACGAAGAAGTGTGGACCTTTGTAACTAGTCGGACCGTAGCCAAAACTAGCCGCCATCTTGGAAATAGAGCATAAGTACCGGTTTCTGGAAATACCGAAAAACCTAAATATACCGGACGCTTTTCAATCGTTTAGAAAACCTGCAATAAAATTTGAAATACCGAAATTTTGACTTTGGTATTAATAAAATCAAGGCCGATTTCATAATAGGACTTTAAATTTAAAGTTACTTTAACCTAAACAATTGTTTCCCTATTCTTAAAGTGACATGTAGGATTTTTTTCCACCGTATTTAACATTTGCATTCCCATTAAGGCCCGTCTGTGGATAGGATTGCAATAATAATAATAATAATAATAATAATATATTTTCGTTCTGTAATACATAAAAGTGTAGAACATGTCAAATGTATAAATAATATATAACATTAAGAAACAAAGTATGACAATTACAATTACAAAAAAAAGCATCACAAAACAATGGCGGTTTTGAAAAAGTCATTCAGAGAATAAAACGCATGTCGATATAGATGTCGTTCAATAATTTTTCTAAATTGGTTGTAAGGTAAATCTCTAATTTCCCGAGGAATAAAGTTATATAATTTTATTAACTGAAATACATTTCTTTGTATTTTGGCAAGATGGGTTTGGGGTGCATTAAGGTAAGTATTTGCTACGCCGCGAGTATTATGGCAGTGATCCAATTTATATTTTTCCAGAAATTTTTCGTAATATGTCTTTGCAAAAAGAGAACATTCGAGAATGTAGAGTCCGTGTAACGTATGTATTTTTCTAGTTTTGAAAGTATCACAACAAGATTGTCTTGCACTTAATTTAAAAATACTCCTAACACATCGTTTTTGTAATATAAAAATTCTCTCCTTTTCTGTTGTGTTCCCCCAGAATATTATTCAATATTTTAACCTGGAGTTAACGTACGCATGATAAGCACAGAGAGCAGCCGATTCATTCACAGATGTTGCTAACATACGCAATGCATAATTTAATGAACTTATTTTTTTGAAGCTAAATAGTCTACATGTGGTTTCCAATTCAAGTTCGAGTCCAACTTCAACCCAAGGAATAGAACTTCGTCAGGTGTGGTAAGTATTTCGTTTTTATATAAGATTGCAATGCTTTTAATGCTTGTTGTTGAAAACTGTATGATGTTTGTTTTTTCTATATTTAATTTCAGGTTATTAGTGGTAAACCAGTCTTCCATTGCACCGAGTGAATTACTTATGTTTTGATGTAACGATGTTGTATTGGAGGATTTTATTACTACAGAAGTTTCATCTGCAAAGAGAGCAGTGTAATTGCTTTGAATTTCTGGTAAATCATTTATATACACCAAGAAAAGTAACGGACCCAGTACAGAACCTTGTGGAACACCTTTGTTTATGTATCCCCACGACGAGTGTAGTTGTTGGCCTTCACTGCTTACTGCGACGCACTGTCTTCTTTTTTGTAAGTATGATTTTAAAAGTTCTAAAATTGTTCCCCGAAATCCCATTCTTTCTAGTTTCAACAGTAGTATCTGGTGATCAACACTATCGAATGCTTCGGATAGATCCATGAACATTCCTACTACAAGATCTCCTTCATTGATAGCCTCCAGTATTTGAGAAATGATTTGATACATTGTTGTTGCAGTTGAACGGCCCTTCTGATAACCACTTTGATAAGAAAGTGTACTCGATTATTTGACTACAAAGTACACTTAACCAGAACGTTGTACTGGTTTTAAGTTTTTTAAAAATATACAAATGATTTACTGTCTGTTTGAACCCTCTCTAAATTAGAATATATTGAAAAACGAGAAATCTGTATTTCCCAATTTCAAAATCTTTAAAATCAATACAGAACACCGGCAGCAAGCGTATTTAGGTGTCTGCATTAGTTTTGAAAGGCATTTCAATTAAATCAAATTATCCTGCGACAACAAACACCACGATATTCCAAGAACCTTGTGTTTTTTTTTTTTTATATTTAACATCAACTTCATTACTGTGGGAATATTCTTAAATTATCTCGTTATTTTACTGTGGAGATCTCTCCATAGAAAGTTGTGTTACCTATTGCAACCAAATACAAGCATGAAAATGTCTTTTATTTTTGGCCTGATTGAAATCTTTAGATAGTCTAGTGCCAATCCGACAAATGCTAAATACTTCATTACTGTTATAAATACAGGAGCAAGAACTATTAAGTTTGCATTAAACATTTACGGGTGACCAAATTACAGGAACAAAAACTGCGAATCTGACAAATTTGGCCGAATGATCAATATTTTCTTGAACATAACCTAGAAATTTACATGTGGCGAATACCCATTCAATATATTACTGTAGATGTTTTTTCCTTGATTTGAAAATTTTCCGTTACTCATTACTACTTCCTGCTTTATCCCTGTCCGTCTAAAAATTCCTGGAGAACACGTATCAAGTGCCAATTTCCGAAATGCTAAATATTTTATTTATTATTGTTAGTAGAGCAAGAATTCCGTCATATTTGAAATAAACTTATCAGACAATCGAATTAAAGCACCCAGAAGTATTAAATTTGAGATATTTAGAAAATCTGAAGTGCCAGTTTCGACAATGCCAAATATTTTATATATTATGACAAATGGGGCCACAATCTCTGATGCGTTTATAAATGAACTTAACAGGCAGTCGAATTAAAGCACCTGGAAGTTTTAAATTGCGTTGTTTAATCAACATTTTCAAACCTAACCTAAAATTCTAAACTGGGCGAACACCTTTTAATTCTTACTTTATTTTACTGTGGAGGTGTCCCCAGTGGATGCCGCTTTACTTAACGCAACTAAAGACAAGTTAAAAGAAATTTCTTTTATCTCTAGCCTTCTTGAAATTTCTAGTAAATCTGAAGTGCGAGTTTAGGTCATGTATTATGACAAATGGGGCCCCAATTTCTGTTGTGTTTGTAAATGAACTTAACAGGCAGTCGAATTAAAGCACCTAGAAGTTTTAAATTGCGTTGTTTAATCAACATTTTTAAACCTAACCTAAGATTCTAAACTGGGCGAACACCTTTTAATTGTTACTTTATTTTACTGTGGAAGGGTCCCCAGTGAATGCCGCGTTACTTAACGCAACTAAAGACAAGTTAAGAGAAATTTCTTTTATCTCTAGCCTTCTTGAAATTTCTAGTAAATCTGAAGTGCGAGTTTAGGTCATGTATTATGACAAATGGGGCCCCAATCTCTGATGCGTTTATAAATGAACTTAACAGGCAGTCGAATTAAAGCACCTGGAAGTTTTAAATTGCGTTGTTTAATCAACATTTTCAAACCTAACCTAAGATTCTAAACTGGGCGAACACCTTTTAATTGTTATTTAAATTAAAGCTTCCTTAAAGCCTGATAATGAAAACCTTTTATTTTATTATAAGTTATTTATGCTCTTTATTGGCGTTTGTTATAGCTTTTATAAAGACACGTCGCTTAGAGCTAGTTGCACCAAGCACTTAAGCCGAGCTTAACTTTAAACACCGCTTAGGACCACCTAGGTACACTAATGTCGAAAAGTTTCAAGACGAAAAGCAACACTCCAGGCCGTACAAATAAATATCCGTGCTTTGCAATTGCGAACCTTTAACAACATTTATCCGACTGACCTGCTTTTATGATACGGCCGGCGGCAAGCTAAATAAATAATAAATATTGGTTGCGGTTTCCAGTAATAATAAAAGGCATCGTTGGTCCTACGTAAATATATCGCAAATGATATCTCTTTCCCTGTTTTCCGTTGGAAATTTCCATTTTGCAACACATAAAACGCAAAAAGGAAGTATTTTCTTGGCTTTGATCGCTTCGTTTACTTGTTATACAGCGACAAGAGCAAGTTTACTGCGCAAACTTGAAATTTAAATTATTTAAACGCATTCCAAACTTAGGGCGGGTTTAAAACATTCTGGTTTAATATCTTTCAATGTTTGTTCACAATTTTAATATGTAAATCTAAACCAAATAAAAAAAAAATACAGAATGTAAGAAAGTTAAAGTAAAAACTATTTTATAGTAAACATGACTATACACAAAATATAACTATATACCTCACGTAACTTTATTAATATTTACTGTATTAATAATCATAATGCAATACAAATTATGCAAGGTTCCATTACCTGGAATTTCCATACTAATTCGTAACAGATGACCTGCTCTCCCGAATGAATTTTATGATCCGGCTCAACCGCTCATCATGAGAGAGAGAGAGAAAGAGAGACGGGGAGCTCAAATGCAGAAGGTTCTAAATTCAGACGGGCTGTTTCGATAAGGCTCAAATTCCAATAGATTTACTGCTTTTCGTCCTAAAACTTTTCGACATCAGTGTACCGCGAAGGTTTAAACTGACGATCAACTAAACCAGGTTCAAATTAAACAAATTTGACATATGGCAACTAATGCATTCATAAACAAAATTTAATGAGATTTTGTTGACTTTGAAACTGGTTCAGTTGAACGTCGGTTTAAATCCACTTGGTACAAATGGCCCTTAGAATGTGAGTCATCACATTAAGCTCGGCAACTGTCCAATACGTCTACGTATAAGTTACATGTACACAATTACACGTAGTATCTAGAATAATCAATTTAAAAATTTTGCCACAGAATAACAGGTTTTCGGTAACAACAGTCATTGAACATTTTTTTTTTATTTTATTTAGCTAGTTTAAGTCCCTGTATCGCTTTCGACAGCTTATTAAACAATTTTATACATATGTGGATGAAGAATTTTTCGAATTTAGGAGATTTGAGTTCATTTACTAAGTTCTTCGAGTGGGTGTTATAATCAAGACCTTCGTGCAACAAAGAGATAAGTCCAAAATGCTAATTTTAGGTATGCTAATAAAAAAAGTTTCAATAACTTACAATCGAAGTGAAGTAGTGAGATAAACCCTCAAGCCCAAGCTACACTGCACAATTTGAACATCCTATTATCAGATATCGGACGAAAGTATGGATTTCAATGTCATTCTCATAAGCGGAACGTTAGGTAGGCGGTGTCCCGTTCGTGTATTTTGCGTTTATTATCGCATATTCATCACATTAATAGCTCGGCGCTTATGAACTGGCGGCGAGCGTACGCGTTGCATTCAGCAGACAAAGTGACCGTGTATATCCATACAAATATCCTAAGTTCGATCATTATACAAAAATACGTCCGTTGTTGCGCTAAACGGGTAAGCATTATGGTTTAAAAACCGGTCATATCCCAATGTAAACAGAATTGGAGTTATCCCTTTGTTGCACGGTGCAACCTTGGTGACCAAGGTCTTCAGTTATGAAAATCTGAGTTTGTAAAATAATTTTCTTTAATATAAATTTAAAACTTGTATACAAAGATCGCCGGAAAGGTTAAAAGGTTCAGGTTGTGGAATGCAGTTCTGCGTGATTCTCTTGGTGCAAGATCGCAAAATTCTTTTTGAACTAAAAACATTCTGCAGCTACCACTTGAGTTACCCCAAGCTATAACATGATAGGACGTCTAATGAAAACTTGATTACTGGAAGTAACATCTTTTAGTTGTACATAATTTCAAAATACCCTTTATTTAATTGCTTGCAAACCTGATCGACGTGTTTTCCAACTTACTTGATGGTCGAAGAAAAAATGATACTGTATTAATAAGTACAAGATTCCGCCCGCCGGCTCTTTTCTGTTGAAAAAATGCAGAATAACTATTTCACTGACGTTTAATATGAATTGGTTTTTATTGAACCAGTTTGATGTCACTTCAGTTACTTTTTGTCAGAGGTCTGTGCTGAGCATAACATAGGAAAATTATCCGCGAAAATTCTAAATTTTGGTCAAACTCCATGAACTTTCATGATTTATATAAACGATAAACAGCAAGGGACCTAGCACCGACACCTGAGGTACTCCCTCATTTATATCGTAATCAGCAGATGTGACATTTTTTTTATTTTGACGCGACACATTTGCGTAGGCATAGATAAGACCGCATCCACTTCAAGACATAGACCTCGCCGTTAATTTAGCAATGCCGTGATTAAATTCTCTCTCACTCTCTCTTATATTCAAGTTACAGTTTTTCACGCATTTACAAAGCTTTTCAATATGGTTGAGTAGTAAAATAATAGACGTTATGTAATAACGGGGGTCGATACGACTCCGTAATAGGGTGTCGATTATTTTACGACATTCAATTCTATTTAAAAGCTCTGCATGTGAAGTTTTTTTTTCTTCTACATATATTATAAAAGCTCAAGTTACACTATACATGATATTAAAGCCGATTATCGTGTGCAGAAATTAAAAATATTAAACGATTTAGTACAGTTTTTCTTTGTGTTCGGCAGTTACAATGCGGTCTGCTATTTTTTCGGGGGTTTCCACGTTCTTACTGGAGAAGACGTAAATTGCAAGACTTATCGTCAATTAAACTCCGTTTTTTCAATGCTGGATAGTCAAATATAGTTAGAAAAATCAAGTATGCGAAAGTTTTCGAACGTGAGTGCACGGTTCAAGCAGTTTTATTAATTCCAATATGATTGATTTCAATATCGAAAAAATACCGAAATATAAAAAAAATCGAACAAATTCACACTGGTAATCTCTAGTTTTACTTGAAAACGTTTCTGCGCAGCAGTTTCCCATTTAATACCAGATTTATCAGTGCGGTCAGTCGCATAATAATTATTGTCCAATCAGCTTTCCCCTAATTCCCCAAATTTATGTGTGGACGTGAAATACGTAGAATCGCATTAGCACAGCCTTCCTTCCTCCTCCTCCTCCTCCAACGCAAAGTAAAATTATGCATTACCTGCAAGTTTCTTACTTAGGAGGTGTGGAATTATGAAGAGACTGCGGCGGTCCACGAAATGGAAATTCGGTATTATGCAGGAAATTGCAGAGACGGTTTTCATGTCACCAATCTTTCTATTATAAGAGGCACGTTTCCTCTTTCTCTCACTTTTCCGAAATAGAAAAGTTTCGCGCTCCGCCGCCGCATGTTGATGCGAAGCGCCGCGAATTTTTTTTTTTAATAACGTATTGAACGGAAATAGCGAGAGAGGAGTTTCCAGCTTAAAAAATTAAGGCGGAAAATATTCTTGAGTTCAATATGTTATTATCAGATAGAGGAATTTGTACGGCATTGAACGTTGCCGTTCCAATCCCGTAAAAATTCCTCTCCCTGGTTATTATCGATGGTTACATGTTAGGAAATATGTTATTTAAGTAAAAGAACTTGCAACTGTGATTGCCGCAGGGGTCAAACCCAAACATGACTGTATTATAAACATCCGTCGATTTAATCTCATTTGCATATGAATGAAATTTAAAAAATAAACAAACTGGGGAAATTAATTATTCGCGACATGTTAATGTGTTTCCAAGGAGAAGTCAATTATGTTAAAAAAACTACTAATGAAGTGTGAACAACTAATTTCTCTCCTTGTAAAATAATTGAACACTTTCGGAATGAAGAATTTAAATTAAAACAAACGTCAAAGCATCACCGAAACGAATTAGGTTACTATAAGGAGCTTCATTTTAATATCACTCTCTTGTTTTAAAATAATCATAATCGAAGTAAAGGCTTTAAAATTAAAGTCACATTCTAATGGTGGAAATAAATAAGTTTGTCAATTCGTTTCGACGTGTAACGGCGACTTTAATTCTGCGTTTATTTCTAATCGCGATCGTAAGCATCGTAAAATATCTTCGAGTCATTTAAATGTGCAGGTCGTAAATGCCTTACGATGTTTACGATCTACCTTAGAATTGCAGGATAAATTTAGAGCGTCCTTTAGTTTCTAAGTATGTTTCGTAATCTTCTTTCATTCTCAATAGAACTTTATACACAATTAGTTATCTTCTTATAAGCCTTCTTGTGTTTTATTTTTTCTTTCCAATTCGTCACTGTAATCTACTCAATTTTTTTTTTAATTCCTCACTTTGGTCTTCCTTTCAATAATCTATTTCTTTTGTTTTCGAATTTTATTTTATTTATTTTCTATTTCTCAGCTCCGATTACAAAAAATTGTTTCCACTTCCTTCCTACTATTGGTTATATTTTTCATTTTAAGACATAACTTCTTTTTGTAATT
The DNA here is from genome assembly GCA_036172665.1 of Prosopocoilus inquinatus. NCBI lineage: Eukaryota > Metazoa > Arthropoda > Insecta > Coleoptera > Lucanidae > Prosopocoilus > Prosopocoilus inquinatus. The sequence goes on along the minus strand of CM069871.1, from coordinate 4,125,292 downwards.
GTATTTTCAATTTGACAGCACGAACAGAGTGAAAGAGATTAAAATAAAAATTAGGTTAAAAAAATTAGGAGCCATTGTTCCTCTTGAAGAATAAAATAATGCAAAGGTGGCAGAAATATTTTAAAAAATTGCTAGATGTAAAGAACGAAGAAGGGAAATGGTACATACGACGATGAAGAAACAGATTTTGAAATGGAAGAAGAAAACAATGAACGAGAATCAACCACCTTGTTTTGTTTTTCATTATTTTTTCTTTTCCTGGTCTTTTTTTTTAATTTGCTTTTGTCGCTTGTCTTATTCCTTGCGTCTCATTGTTTTGTTAATTGATCTTTTGCTTTTTTTTTTTCAAATTAATTTACAGTTGCCTTTTATTTTTATCGGTCGCATGATTTTTAAATACTTGGAGCATTACATTAATCATATTTTGTTTTCCCTGCATTTTATTTATTTTTTTCTGTGGCTGTACTTACTTTCTTGTTTTGTTTTGTTAAATTTTTATAAATTTTAATAGTTATTGATTTCCTATAAAGATTTTCACGGAAAGCTGATTTATCGTTTGTTTCTCCATTATAGATATTCGTTGTACATCATTTTTTCTTTACTTGAGCTTTCATTTTGTTTCCTTTTTTATTTACATGTACGCTTTGTGCATTTTCTTTTTTCTTTTGCTTCTCTCTATTCGACCTAGTTTCGTTTTTCATTCATTCTAATCTTTGTATTTCTAAATTGTTTGTTTCGGTTTTTTTTTTTTTTTTAATTTTCGTTGAATGAATTTTTTTTACGGAGAATGTATAGACCATCAGAACTGCGACGGTTTTTGTTTACTTTAATTTATTTCAAAAGAAATAGAACATTTTACATTAAAAAAATAAAATTTGGACTACAGGCCATGTTATTTCCTCTACTTGGCAACTTTTCTTTTGATAAAATTTTTAAATAACGACTTTTTTTCACAATTACGAAGTCTTTTTTTTTTCATTAATTTCTTTAAAAAACTAACGACGCTCAATCGTTTTTCTTTTTTTAATTTTTATAGACTGTAGTCCCCATTATACTACTTGCTTTATAATTTTTTTTTTCGATAATAAATAAGTTTGTCCACTAGCACGCTTTCGGCTTTTTTTCGGATTACTATGTAATTGAAATTTAATTTAGTTTATTTTTATCAGTTTCAAGTATTCCAGATTATTTTGACAGAGTATCATAATCTAGTGGATTTTAAGTTTTGTTTAAAATTCTGTCAGATAGACAACAATCCATTTGAAGATTTTTCTGGAAAACTCCTTCAGGTTCAAAAGTCCTTACAGTTTACAATTTAATTTTTTTGTTAGTTTCAAGGTCTTAATTTTTTTGTTAGTTTCAAATAATGCTGACGGATTATTTTCACACAGTTTCATATTCTAGTGGATTTTAAATTTTCTTTAGAATTCTTTCAGACTGACAAGAATCCTGCTGCAGACTTTTTTGGAAAAGTCCTTCGGGCTAGAAAATCCTTACAGTTTACTTTAGTTTCGACCTCTGCTTCACTTTTCGAGTTTCATTCTCTCATGGACGTTAAAATTTGTTTATAATCCGTTCAGATAAGTTAAGAATCCATTTAAAAACTTCTCTTCTGAAAAGGTTCTTCTTACTTTATAATAACGTCCTCTTCATCATTTTTCAAGTTTCAAGGGCTCGTGGACTTTAAAGATCAGTTCAAAATTCTTTCAGATAAGACAAGGATCTATTCGAAGCCTTTTTTGGAGATGAAATTCCTAGAGCTGTCTTCCTGGCTAGTGTCCTCTTCATTACTTTTCAAGTGAATTAGAAGAAAATCAGAACCATTTTGAACGATTTAATATTTGGTGGCCATGTTGATGAAAGGATCTTTATTATAGAAACAGGAATGAGTGCGAAATTGGAACAATTTTCATTCGAGTGTACGTGCACAAAATGGGACAGCAATTAAAAACGTGTTAATTATTTTAACTTAATTGGCTTTTCAAACCCAATTCATATTAACACCGTGTGTTTGCTGGTGACCCAAAAAGGAAGACCGTCCACATTGTTTGGAAATAAGTTCTTGGAATCGGCGGGGGGGTGGGGGGCGCTGTCCTCATCATAAGAAGCCGCAGGCGACCAACAATAATTATGATCGGCGGCAATTATAAGCACTATATTACCAAACTTAATTGCTCGCAGCGCAGACAATAATGACCACGTAATAATAATCATTAGAGAGCTTTCATTGGAGGGTATTTCCCAGGTGAGCCCCCGGCCGTACTCGAACTAGGCCAACCAACTTGGTCATTTCTATCCGATACGATGCCATTAAGCTGCAAACACTGCAGCACCGTCCTGTTGCACAAGACGTCGTCGACGTCGCTCCTTAATTAGGTAAAGGCGTGTTGTTCGCCGGGCTTCCATTTAGCCCAACCCAATCCAAGTTGACTAATAAAAATACACCGCCCCGATCCACGTTAATTAAAGCATTGACTTTTTAATAATATTATCGCTTCCATTCCTTTAGTATCTACCATTTTAATAGATAATATTTTGAAATTCTCTTCTGCAGTTTCCCTTGGGATCTCCCTGGAGACATCCTTACCACACACACACACATTCGTCTCGGGTGACTGGGTTCAATTTGTCGCCTCCTCTGAGCAAACCCACCCCCCCGACATGATGGTAGCACTGAAATGGTAAAACGCATTTGTTCCGGCCTAATGATCAACTTGCGACAGAGCGACGTATTCTCCCCCAACATGTACGCGTAGATATATGTATATTTTTTTTTATGGGAGTCCTACAAGGAATTCGTCGTTACCGAATGAGCAGCACTTTGTGCACCGTGTTTGCGCCTTTCATTCCGAATGTACGCCGAGAGAAATACGACCGGAATATGTAAAACTTGACGACATCTGCATGCAAATGTAAGTAGAGGTACGTCTGTACGCACATCTTACACACACGTGTGCGTGTTAAATGAAAATTGAAGGGGTGACCTTCACTGAACACGTTCAATTCGTGCGAACGTAAAGAAGAGAAAGCTGAATGAATTCATTTAATAATCCGGTGGAAATTTTTTGTCTTGGACATAACCTAACTTTAAAGTTCCAGTGTGGCATAAATCCATAACAAGAGATATATGTTTGCAACTCACTTGAGCTAACGTCACGTGAAAGGATAGAGCCTTTCGTATCGATTTGTGACATGTTCCTACATGAAACAAAAGAGCTTAAGCCTCGTTTTCACGGTGAGAGTTTCTGTGATAGTTGCTCTCATGAGAGGAAGAACCGAATTCAGAAACACGATGTTAGGCAAAACAGATTCACTTCAACCTCGTTCTCACGGTGAGAATTCTTGATAGTTATGCTCATGAGAGTGTGTAGTATGTAGTAGTAGTATGACAACAACTCTCACATAATCTATCATCGTGGAAACGAGTGTTTTTAAACGAATTTCACTATTGCAAGAGCTACTTACTCTCAGCTATCTAGTCAGACGGGATAGTACGAAAGTTGTGTCGTGAAGCGAGTAATTTCCACAGTGACAGTTTCTATGGTACTTGCTCTTACTACTACTGCAGCAGTTACTTTCACGAAATTCTCACCGTGGAAACTAAACTTTCGACTTGAAAGACGTGCGAGCGTCTCTGAATTCGGCCCTTACTCTCACGAGAGCAACTATCACAGAAATTCTCACCGTGAAAACGATGCTGTTACGACGTTGGGCGCCAATTTGTTAAAACACGTTGGTTGTCAAATTGTTGTATCAAATCACTAAACAAACCGTAACATGTGTACATAGAACGAAACAGAGCAGGCAGTTCTTACCTGCGTATAAGGGATTTCCAGAAATTGTCTTGTTGTCGTCACCAAGGGACACGGCGTGATACCAACGGCAGCTTTCTAGAGTCGGAGAGGGCGTGAAGTAAAAAATGGAAATCCGCAAAAAAAGTAGTATATTTGAAAAGAAAAAAAAAATGATTGGGAGGCGCCAACTGGAGGATACAAAACCACGGTATCAAATACAATTCCAACCCAAAATTAACCCCGATTTTAACAAATCCGAAAAGTGTCCGAGACAACAATCCAACGACATAATTTACGGTAAACAGCAATAAATACAGCGTTAACGTTAAAGTTAGATGCGTATTTCATCAAATGATCAAATTTAGTCAAAACAAAAATTTCAGCAAACATACAATACCCAAACAACTGATAACAGACAACGCAACACAGGTTTCAAGCAATGAATTTAAATAATTTGCGAAGAAGTATGAATTTAGTCGAAACTTCTTCGTCTTATCTTAGCCAAGGCAAGAGACAATCAATGAACTTGTTGTCGTCGCCAAAGGACATGGCGTGATGCCAACGGCAGCTTTTTAGGGTCGGAGAGGGCGTGGAGTAAAAGATGGAAATTCACAAAAAAAAAATAGTATATTTGAGAAAGAAAAAATGACCGGGAGGCGCCAACTGGAGGATACTAACCACAGTATCAAATACAATTCCAACCCAAAATTAACCAATGACAGGAAAAAAATAATTTACGGTAAATAGCAATAAATTAACGTTAAAGTTAGGTTCGTATTTCATCACATGATCTTAAATATTTCGAAATACAAAAAGGTTTGTGCGCTTGGAAATTTCCTGTCGCCTCAAAATAACCCATGTAACAAAAAAAAATAATCTCTAGTACTTGAATCGACTCATACGCTAAACAAAAGCAGCATAATTACGATTGACAAATATTACCGAGCAAAAATTAAGTATTGACTTCAATAAAAAAAAAATTGTAATAATTGAATTAACTTGTCTGAGGCAAGGTGACGCATAAAATAGGCAACCAAAGTTGCACGTGAGGTAAAAGAACAAAAATATCTTGTAAGCCGAGTCCGTAGATAAGTAGCGATGATCAATCAGAGCGACGAAGAAAAAAAGGTTTAAACCTTATTCATTAACGGCAGTACCTACGGTAGTAGTCGATGAATCGATCCCCAAGCTTCTTCAAAACTCATCTTCAGTGTACGACACCAGCTTTCTGAAAGAAACACGAGGCTTGAACGGTATTCGAGAATTCACTTCGAGTAGATAGACTTCCTTACGACTGTTTGGTACCCAGAGGTTTATCAGAACGGGTAGGGTAAAAGTGCTGTCGTAATCGGTAGCGGGATACGACTTGTCTATAAGAGCAACAAAATTTTTAAGTAAGATTTCAAAAGAAGAGGAAAAAAGAAGTCAGTTTCAAAAACAGTACAGAACGACTGACCTTGACACCAAAGAAGTGTTTCTCAAGCGAAGAAAAACATTTCGCCCAGGGGAAAAGATGATTACGTTGATTATAAATGGTTTAACAACTGTTAAAGGCTTCGGCACGAGCAACGCACAACGACGTGTTCCCCTGACCAGAGAGTTTCACATTAAAACGTAGGCTGAATGAACGCGCGGAGTCGAGAGGGAGGATAACACTGCTGCCATTTGTCTAACAGGAAGATTTACTGCAAATATAAGCGACTTCGATCGTATCCAATGACTAATCCTATTTAACATATCTACTAATTGACATTTCAAAAGTGGAAAATGATTTGATAAATTGGGAAACATAAATGACATAAAGGGAAAACCAAAAGGAAGAAGCTGTTAGTATCTCGAATTAATGTCGCTTGAAAGGTTAAATCAACTGAAGAGTATTTACATTTCGTTTTTTATTTTTTTGAATTACCCAGAAGTCTCAATTATCACTAATTTTAATGATTTTCTTTGAATAACTTTTTTTACCTTAGCAAAGAAAGTGATGTGGAAGTTATAAAAATGGTGGGGGTGGTGCTGGTGGGTCGGGGGGAGCGGGTTAAAGAAAAATGAAACTCCAGAAAAAATTGTTTATTTTTTGCAAAGCACTGTGCTAAAATATAATCACAAAAGCCTCAATTTTTTGCTGTCGCTTTCCACGCCCCGCTTGTTTGAAACTTTAAGCCGTAAATTTTTTATTGCCTCCACCACCTCCCCCGTTCAAGCATCATCTTCCGCAGATGGGATTTGATTAATTAAAGCCGCCCTCTAATCGTATTTCAAACGACATAATTACATCGGCCGTCTTTAATTAAAAATATCACCACGTTTGCGGCTCAATGGCCAAGTCCCGGCGGCGCACAGAACGTGAAACAAATCGGTAATCTCTATTGATTAAAGGAATTGTTTGCCAGACTCTGCTAATTATTTTCACCGCCGCCGCCGCCGCCGCCACCAGCGCAGGCAGACTGATATATGCTGTGAAAAATCGCCTACATGCCTTCATTAAATCAAGTCGAGATTAGGAAACAAAAACTGCAATTTGTCTTCTGTCAGCTTGCTGCGAGTGATTGCCCCAACCAATAACTCATTTTATAATTTATTACGGATTTGTGTTAATGAATAATACAAACAGATTAGGTAATTAACGAGGCTGACTGAATTCCGTACTGCATATTCGAATAAACAATCAATTCAAAATATTAAACTAGAATAATTTACCTCGTTCATTCCATTTTCGAATTAAAGAGAATTTCTAGCATCACCTTTCAACCACCCACACTTTAGTTAATAAAGTTGACTCAGACGATGCAAATGACTTCATTACTGCGAATTTACAAACCTTAATTAATTGAACTATTTGGTTGCCAAAAAAAAGTGATGTCACGGTCTTTCATCATCAACATCAAAATAATTTTTGGCATGCGACTACTATTTTAATTTGTATTTAATTTGCTCTAACCTTACCTACCATCCGTCATAATGTACAGTTACCCATTGAGATGATGACTAAGCTAATAAATTTATGCATTTCATCTTTAAAAATGCCGACGAATTTGTTAACATAACGTCCAAGTTCGACCCCCTACACTAATCTCCATTTGAGCTAGGGAAGCTCGTGTACAACTACACCTTATTACTCTCACTTTCGTGTAGAGTTTTGCAGATTTTCAAATAAATCAGGGAGAATGTAGCACACCGTTACGTTTTTTTTTTTGTCCTGAAGAAGTGAGTTTCCAAATTTCGATGCGACTTCAGCCTTTGCCCGTAAGATAGCGTACGATGTTCCGTTTTGAGGCAAGGTTGCGTCGCGCGGCGGACTTTTGCCTGGCGTCATTTAATTTTCGCATATTGACTTGAGGTGATCGTTCCAATTATCGATGCGACTTCCGCCTTTGGCCATGAGATCGCATATGACGTTCCATTTCGAGGCAAGGTTGGTTGCGCTATTTGCGCGCGGCGGACTTTTGCTTGGCGTCACTTGATTTTCGCACGTTGACTTGATGTGTTCGTTCCAATTTTCAATACGACTTCAGCCTTTGGCCGCGAGATTGCGATGACGCTCCGCTTTGAGGCAAGGTTGCGTCGCGATTTGTGCGCGCGGCGGACTCTTGCTTGGGGTCACTTGATTTTCGCACGTTGACTTGATATGTTCGTTCCAATTTTCAATACGACTTCAGCCTTTGGCCGTGAGATTGCGATGACGCTCCGTTTTGAGGCAAGGTTGCGTCGCGATGAGTGCGCGCGGCGGACTTTTGCTTGGGGTCACTTGATTTTCGCACGATGACTTGATATGTTCGTTCCAATTTTCAATACGACTTCAGCCTTTGAGCGTGAGATTGCGATGACGCTCCGTTTTGAGGCAAGGTTGCGTCGCGATGTGTGCGCGCGGCGGACTTTTGCTTGGGATCACTTCATTTTCGCACGTTGACTTGATATGATCGTTCCAATTTTCAATACGACTTCCGCCTTTGGCCATGAGATCGCGATGACGCTGCGTTTTGAGGCAAGGTTGCGTCGCGATATGTGCGCGCGGCGGACTTTTGCTTAGGGTCACTTGATTTTCGCACGTTGACTTGATATGTTCGTTCCAATTTTCAATACGACTTCAGCCTTTGGCCATGAGATCGCGATGACCCTCCGTTTTGAGGCAAGGTTGCGTCGCGATGTGTGCACGCGGCGGACTTTTGCTTGGGGTCACTTGATTTTCGCACGTTGACTTGATATGTTCGTTCCAATTTTCAATACGACTTCAGCCTTTGGCCGTAAGATTGCGATGACGCTCCGTTTTGAGGCAAGGTTGCGTCGCGATGTGTGCACGCGGCGGACTTTTGCTTAGGGTCACTTGATTTTCGCCCGTTGACTTGATATGTTCGTTCCAATTTTCAATACGACTTCAGCCTTTGGCCCTGAGATCGCGCTGACCCACCGTTTTGAGGCAAGGTTGCGTCGCGATGTGTGCACGCGGCGGACTTTTGCTTGGGGTCACTTGATTTTCGCACGTTGACTTGATATGTTCGTTCCAATTGTCAATACGACTTCCGCCTTTGGAGATGAGATCGCATATGACGTTCCATTTTGAGGCAAGGTTGGTTGCGCTATGTGCGCGCGGCAGACTTTTGCTTGACGTCACTTAATTTTCGCACGTTGACTTGATATGATCGTTCCAATTTTCAATACGACTTCCGCCTTTGGCCGTGAGATTGCGATGACGCTCCGTTTTGAAGCAAGGTTGCGTCGCGATGTGTGCGCGCGGCGGACTTTTGCTTGACGTCACTTAATTTTCGCACGTTGACTTGATATGATCGTTCCAATTTTCAATACGACTTCCGCCTTTGGCCGTGAGATTGCGATGACGCTCCGCTTTGAGGCAAGGTTGCGTCGCGATTTGTGCGCGCGGCGGACTCTTGCTTGGGGTCACTTGATTTTCGCACGTTGACTTGATATGTTCGTTCCAATTTTCAATACGACTTCAGCCTTTGGCCGTGAGATTGCGATGACGCTCCGTTTTGAGGCAAGGTTGCGTCGCGATGAGTGCGCGCGGCGGACTTTTGCTTGGGGTCACTTGATTTTCGCACGATGACTTGATATGTTCGTTCCAATTTTCAATACGACTTCAGCCTTTGGGCGTGAGATTGCGATGACGCTCCGTTTTGAGGCAAGGTTGCGTCGCGATGTGTGCGCGCGGCGGACTTTTGCTTGACGTCACTTAATTTTCGCACGTTGACTTGATATGATCGTTCCAATTCTCAATACGACTTCCGCCTTTGGCCGTGAGATCGCGATGACGCTCCGTTTTGAGGCAAGGTTGCGTCGCGATGTGTGCGCGCGGCGGACTTTTGCTTGGCGTCACTTGATTTTCGCACGTTGACTTGATACGTTCGTTCCAATTTTCAATACGACTTCAGCCTTTGGGCGTGAGATTGCGATGACGCTCCGTTTTGAGGCAAGGTTGCGTCGCGATGTGTGCGCGCGGCGGACTTTTGCTTGGGGTCACTTGATTTTCGCACGCTGACTTGATATGTTCGTTCCAATTTTCAATACGACTTCAGCCTTTGGGCGTGAGATTGCGATGACGCTCCGTTTTGAGGCAAGGTTGCGTCGCGATGTGTGCGCACGGCGGACTTTTGCTTGGGGTCACTTAATTTTCGCACGTTGACTTGATATGATCGTTCCAATTTTCAATACGACTTCCGCCTTTGGCCATGAGATCGCGATGACGCTCCGTTTTGAGGCAAGGTTGCGTCGCAATGTGTGCGCGCGGCGGACTTTTGCTTGGCGTCACTTGATTTTCGCACGTTGATTGAGATGATCGTTCTAATTTTCGATGCGACTTCGGCCTTTGGCCGTGAGATCGCGTATGACGTTCCATTTTGAGGTAGAGTTCTCCCCGTTTGCTTTTGGGGTCATTGTTGCGGATCTGCCAATGTGTGATTCTTTGAGGTTCATTAAACCATCGATCAGGTGAGTCTTTTGCCCTTTCCCCCCCCCACGTGTACGAGCGCCATTTGGTTGCTGTGTTTTCGTTTTGTCGTGGCGTTTTACTAATTTGATGTTGTGTTTCTCCTTTCTAGAGCAACTTGTATGGGGCCTACTTGCTACCCCTGTCCCCCTAATTGCGAGGCCGAAGCCGAAAAAGCTGGATATTCCGACACCGCATTTCAATCTCTTTGGTTCTCTTTTTGCTCCTGTGACGTCGATGCTCGAGAAAAAGTAGCCAACGCCCGAGAGAGGAAGACTCGTTTACGACTGATCTAAGAAGATCACAGGTGGAATACTAAGCCAGGCTTGGTTCGATTGGAATTTTCCCACCACTTAAGCTCGTTCCAATATTTCTTTCTTTTCACATTGTTTCGGCCCCTACCGACTTTATTATACGGCAATCAGATTAATTTTGGTTAAGAATATAACGTGACTTCCCGATCTGATGGTATATAATAAAAAGAAAATGATCTGTTGAGGAGATGTACGTTGCAAGTACATCTTCTAATGCTTAGGAATTCTCCCTAAATTTTAAAATGAGCCGAAAACAGCAACTCCAAACAACGCAAAGCATCGTGTTAATATTTTATGCGGCGCACCAAATCACTGCGTAACACAACAGAGCGGAACCTTTCCGCTAGTAAAGCTGCGCTAACGCGCGCACATAAACCCCTCCGTTTTCCACACGACGGCGATAAATATTTTCGAACGAAAAATCCGAAAATAAAACTCGGCTAATAGCACCCCCCCAATATGACTTATACATGCAGGACGCCATGTGTCACGGAGTCGAAGTCATTATCCCCAGCGCTCCGTGCAGTTTAACCCCGCAAAGCGATTTTTGAAGCGCTTCGATTCGCTAGGAAAAACTCGCGCATTTATGTTTTTACATTTTCTTCTTTATGGCTGACTAAATGGTTTGTTGCGGCGACTTGTAATACAATAATTGTAAAGAACGCTTACGTTTGGAGGAGGCCATGACTTGGGATAGCAAGAAACAAGCCAAGTCTTTACTTATTACTTAAACATGTTCAAAAATAAAACGATGTTAACTGTTGTTAAGTGATTTTTGTAGAATTGCATAACAAATCAAAAATATAAAGGCTTATTCTGCATCACCTCATTATTATTAAGGCTCATTCTGCTTCAACTTCCGCAAAAGTTCAAATTAAAGTTTCTACAAAATACAAAGCCAACTCCAAACGTGAAGGTATTTGAACGCATGATATTTTTACATATTAATAAAATATTAACCGCCCCGTTTAGAAACGGAGGCCGACACGGTATGGTACGGTACAGTGAACATTATTTAATTACAGGACATAATTTGAGGCGATAGGTATTACATATTAATTTATAACTAAATTCCATTCAGCGCCCCGGTCATTAAAGTCCTACGCAGGATTACGACTCTATTGGCAGCACTGTAAATGCTCACTGACATATAATACCGTGTTCATTAATCAAGCCGAAGGGTTCACTATGTACACAAGAGGGGATTTAGGGCCGGTGTTGCTAGGATAATCACTGCGCGTGCTTTTATGGATTAGTGCAGCGCGGGGAATCCCCGAAATTGAAATATTTTTTTACGGATGCGATGCAATAAAACGTTGGAATTAAAAATGCAGGTTCATATCCCGCAGCAGCGACGGATGTTTTTAAACGTGAGCGGTAGTTTTATGCCGGAATTGTTGCGATGAGCGTGCAAACTAATTAATTATTTTGCTTTTACGTAGTATACCGCATCGTGACTTGTTGTACTTTTTGTTTCCATTTTTTACTTTTTTGAAATAATACGAAGGAAATGCAGCAAAAAGATTAACCACGAAAATCCAGGAAAATAACGAAAGTTAATAGATTCAGGTTTTAGAAAAGGGATTACGAAATATACCGACGTTTAATTGCAAGAAACTCATGATGGTTGATAGATTTAGAAAAGCTCTTGGATGAAACCATATGCTAGTTAAATCTTTCAAAAATCAGTGCATATGGGAGATTTTTTTTTTTTAGTTTTACCGAAAAAAAAAACCTTTTTTTATTCAAAGATGAATGAATCTTCATGTCCTCATTGCCACTCATTGAAAAGGCTGAGCTCTTTTAAAAACTGCAATAATAGCCAATCAGGACAAAAATGGGTCTTCTTCTTCTTCTTATTTATGTGGGCCCGGTAGAATGTTTTTTCTTGTCAGAAAATCTTTCATAAACGTGTGAAACAGATCAGCAGATCTTCCATGCGTTAAGCATGGTATTTACGTGACGCCATTCCAACAACCCGTGCTCATATTGGATTTCTTTGTTCCCACTTTTTTTTATTTTTTACTTGGATTGAATGAATTCTTCTGGTGGCATTCTCTTGTACTCTTCCATATTCGCATTACCTAAACGTTATTTTGTTTCTGCTATGATATCCAAGGTGTCGATTCGAATATCGTCATTTTCTACTGCTTCTCTAATTCCAGATTTTAAATCGACAGCTTCCACATCATCTTCTACTTGCATAACTATTATCATCAGTACTTTCTGTACGTTTTCGCAGGCAAGTTTCTTTTTTGAATTCCGGCTGCGAAGTTGAGTTGATCATGCACATTTTATTAAAAAAAAAAAAAAACTCATATTAAAGCGCGATTCGGCCTCTGGAAAACACACGTTGAAATTTTCACGGTTGAAGCGACGCGTTTTAGGCACGACCCCAAAACGTCCGAATTTAAATTTTCGGAATAAAATTACGCCGGAGTGTTCGTGTCACGGTAATTGTGAGTTGAGAGCGAAAACGAAAGTTGTGTACAAAGGACCCTTAGTTCTTATGAAATGCGCATGCTAACTTTATTGTTATTTACCAGGCGTTGCAATTCATTACTGTTACGGTGTTAAATACGGTTGGTTTGGGTTACTTCTAGCGCCCGCAGTTACAATACTGGAAGCTTTTGGTTTGAGGACAATGTTTCATTTTTTTTTTTTTTGGGGAGGGAAGGATAAAGTTCTGATTTTTATTTTCAATTAATTTTGCCGTAAATTCAGATGTATCTACACCACCACCACAATAACACAACCGGAAGAAAGATGGCCACATAAAAAGATTTTATCTGGTTAGTAAAGTCCATAATGGGAATTCCCCGGCGATACTGTGTCGTCTTTGGTGATGTCCTAAATGAATAACTTCCGTTTATTGCTCGGCCATTAAAAGCATAAATTCATCGGCACATAAAAACGGGCTGCAGCTCTTAATGCTATTAATACCGTTGATGTAGTATACAACAGTGCCATTGTGTTTTATGGAGCAAAAGAATTTTTTTTTTTTCGCTGATGCAAGTACCCGATAATGTTCGGAATTCGAAATTTGTTTGTTCGCATGAAACTAATAATAAATATGATCAAAGCCGTCCGCATATTTCACACGAACAAAAAAAAAAAGAGAATACATTATTTGGGTATGAACGTATAATGTATTGATTAAAAATTTAAAAAAGCTTCCAAAAAAAAAAACTCTTCCAAAATGCTAGAATTTTAAAATTAATATAATATAATAAGGTTTGGAAGTAAATAGTAAATATAATTTGGAAGTAAATGACAATAGTAGGCCATGGCCGATAGGGCGCAACTCATTGGGCGCGCGACACTAAGGCGTGGTGAAAACACTAGGGCGCGAACACACTAGGGCGTCGAAATCTAACGAAAACGAAAACATAATAACGTGTACCTATAATTTTTATTTAATTAATGTAACAAGCAAATATTAAATAATGAAAATATAAGTACCTGTTCTTAATGATTACAAAAGTTAAGCAGCACCCCCTCTCCCTTCTCCCCCAAACAGTTTAACATAAATTAACATTAAAAAAAGCTCAGAGTCTCTTTACGTTGAGCCCGTTAATAAACGAGGAACTTTGAGAGCGTGCTTACCTCGTTCACATCCAACCTTAATCTCCTTTATTTTCGACTTACAGACGTCCTTTTCGTCTGATAAACAAAAAAGCTCTTCCAAAATGCCAGAATCATAAAATAAATATAATATAATAAGGTTTGGAAGCAAATAGCGGTTAGGACCGATAGGGCGCAACTCATTGGGCGCGCGACACTAAGGCGTGGTGAAAACACTAGGGTGCGAAGACACTAGGGCGTCGAAATCTAATGAAAACGAAAATATAATGATGTGTACCTATAATTTTTATTTAATTAACATAACAAGCAAATATTAAATAATGAAAATATAAGTACCTGTTCTTAATGATTACAAAAAGTAAGCAGCACCCCCTCTCACTTCTCCCGCAAACAATTTAACATAAATTAACATAAAAAGAAGCTCAATTTCTCTTTACGTTGAGCCCGTTAAGAAACGAGGAACTTTGAGAGCGTGCTTACCTCGCTCATATCCAACCTTAATCTCTTTTATTTTCTACGTCCCTGTCGTTTGATAAAAAAAAGCTCTTCCAAAATGCCCAGAATTATAAAATAAATATAATATAATAAGGTTTGGAAGTAAATAGCGGTTAGGACCGATAGGGCGCAACTCATTGGGCGCGCGACACTAAGGCGTGGTGAAAACACTAGGGTGCGAAGACACTAGGGCGTCGAAATCTAATGAAAACGAAAACATAATGATGTGTACCTATAATTTTTATTTAATTAACATAACAAGCAAATATTAAATAAAGAAAATATAAATACCTGTTCTTAATGATTATAAAAAGTAAGCAGCATCCCCTCTCCCTTCTCCCCCCCAAACAATTTAACATAAATTAACATTAAAAAAAGCTCAGAGTCTCTTTACGTTGAGCCCGTTAAGAAACGAGGAACTTTGAGAGCGTGCTTACCTCGCTCATATCCAACCTTAATCTCTTTTATTTTCGACTTACAGACGTCCCTTTCGTCTCATAAAAGAAAAGCTCTTCCAAAATGCCCAGAATTATAAAATAAATATAATACAATAAGGCTTGGAAGTAAATAGCGGTTAGGGCCGATAGGGCGCAACTCACTGGGCGCCCGACACTAAGGCTTGGTGAAAACACTAGGGTGCGAAGACACTAGGGCGTCGAAATCTAATGAAAACGAAAACATAATGATGTGTACCCATAATTTTTATTTAATTAACATAACAAGCAAATATTAAATAAAGAAAATATAAGTACCTGTTCTTAATGATTACAAAAAGTAAGCAGCACCCCCTCTCCCTTCTCTCCCAAACAATTTAACATAAATTAAAATGCCAGAATTATAAAATAAATATAATATAATAAGGCTTGGAAGTAAATAGCGGTTAGGGCCGATAGGGCGCAACTCACTGGGCGCGCGACACTAAGGCTTGGTGAAAACACTAGGGTGCGAAGACACTAGGGCGTCGAAATCTAATGAAAACGAAAACATAATGATGTGTACCCATAATTTTTATTTAATTAACATAACAAGCAAATATTAAATAAAGAAAATATAAGTACCTGTTCTTAATGATTACAAAAAGTAAGCAGCACCCCCTCTTCCTTCTCTCCCAAACAATTTAACATAAATTAAAATGCCAGAATCATAAAATAAATATAATATAATAAGGTTTGGAAGTAAATAGCGGTTAGGGCCGACAGGACTCAACGCATTGGGCGCGCGACACTAAGGCTTGGTGAAAACACTAGGGTGCGAAGACACTAGGGCGTCGAAATCTAATGAAAACGAAAACATAATGATGTGTACCTATAATTTTTATTTAATTAACATAACAAGCAAGTATTAAATAATGAAAATATAAGTACCTGTTCTTAATGATTACAAAAAGTAAGCAGCACCCCCTCTCCCTTCTCCCCCAAACAATTTACCATAAATTAACATTAAAAAAAGCTCAGAGTCTCTTTACGTTGAGCCCGTTAAGAAACGAGGAACTTTGAGAGCGTGCTTACCTCGCTCATATCCAACCTTAATCTCTTTTATTTTCTACGTCCCATTCGTCTGATAAAAGAAGAGCTCTTCCAAAATGCCCAGAATTATAAAATAAATATAATATAATAAGGTTTGGAAGTAAATAGCGGTTAGGACCGATAGGGCGCAACTCATTGGGCGCGCGACACTAAGGCGTGGTGAAAACACTAGGGTGCGAAGACACTAGGGCGTCGAAATCTAATGAAAACGAAAACATAATGATGTGTACCTATAATTTTTATTTAATTAACATAACAAGCAAATATTAAATAAAGAAAATATAAATACCTGTTCTTAATGATTATAAAAAGTAAGCAGCATCCCCTCTCCCTTCTCCCCCCCAAACAATTTAACATAAATTAACATTAAAAAAAGCTCAGAGTCTCTTTACGTTGAGCCCGTTAAGAAACGAGGAACTTTGAGAGCGTGCTTATCTCGCTCATATCCAAACTTAATCTCTTTTATTTTCGACTTACAGACGTCCCTTTCGTCTCATAAAAGAAAAGCTCTTCCAAAATGCCCAGAATTATAAAATAAATATAATACAATAAGGCTTGGAAGTAAATAGCGGTTAGGGCCGATAGGGCGCAACTCATTGGGCGCGCGACACTAAGGCGTGGTGAAAACACTAGGGTGCGAAGACACTAGGGCGTCGAAATCTAATGAAAACGAAAATATAATGATGTGTACCTATAATTTTTATTTAATTAACATAACAAGCAAATATTAAATAATGAAAATATAAGTACCTGTTCTTAATGATTACAAAAAGTAAGCAGCACCCCCTCTCACTTCTCCCCCAAACAATTTAACATAAATTAACATTAAAAAAAGCTCAGAGTCTCTTTACGTTGAGCCCGTTAATAAACGAGGAACTTTGAGAGCGTGCTTACCTCGTTCACATCCAACCTTAATCTCCTTTATTTTCGACTTACAGACGTCCTTTTCGTCTGATAAAACAAAACTCTTCCAAAATGCCAGAATTATAAAATAAATATAATATAATAAGGTTTGGAAGTAAATAGCGGTTAGGGCCGATAGGACGCAACTCATTGGGCGCGCGACACTAAGGCGTGGTGAAAACACTAGGGTGCGAAGACACTAGGGCGTCGAAATCTAATGAAAATGGAAACATAATAATGTGTACCTATAATTTTTATTTAATTAACATAACAAGCAAGTACTAAATAATGAAAATGTAAGTACCTGTTCTTAATGATTATAAAAAGTAAGCAGCATCCCCTCTCCCTTCTCCCCCAAAAAATTTAACATAAATTAACATTAAGAAAAGCTCAGAGTCTCTTTACGTTGAGCCCGTTAATAAACGAGGAACTTTGAGAGCGTGCTTACCTCGTTCACATCCAACCTTAATCTCCTTTATTTTCGACTTACAGACGTCCCTGTCGTCTGATAAAAAATGCAAAGCGATTTTCCATAAAAATATCGGAAATTTTATTGAAATTCTAATCGCGTCGGTTCGACCGTGATTTCGCCTTTGGATCCATCCACTACACATCTATTTCTGTTCGTGACACAAAATCGCTCGCCTCAACTTTGATATTACGTGCGTTCCTCCTCATTTCCGG
Organism: Prosopocoilus inquinatus; assembly: GCA_036172665.1. Classification (NCBI taxonomy): domain Eukaryota; kingdom Metazoa; phylum Arthropoda; class Insecta; order Coleoptera; family Lucanidae; genus Prosopocoilus; species Prosopocoilus inquinatus. The sequence continues at coordinate 4,108,053 of CM069871.1, read as the reverse complement.
TTTATTTGTGCTCGCCAAATAAGGCCTTGATACTCCTCCGTCGATAATAGAAAACGTTCGTTCGGGACGCATGGAAATTCGCGGGGAAGATTACGCCGGGGCAGTTTTTAATTAACGCCGGAAACGCTCCGGTGGTTGCGAACGGAAATCCGAGAGGAATATCTGCTGTTAATTCAGACATTAAAATTTTTATTGGCGCATTTTTATTAAAGCGCACAGCACCTGAGGAGGAAGATTTTCATTTGCTTGTTCGCTCGTTGTTTAATCACAAACCGCAACGAGACAACACGATGAAGGGTGAGACGGAAATACCAAACGTTCTTTTTCTTTAACTTAGCTTAGTTTCCGAAACGACCTTCTTCCTTCCTACAATGTAAGTACATACATACACACTTTTACAGCTTTCAAACTCATAAAAACTTCCAGCAATCTACTCTGTGCAGTTTCAACAGTAATTGTTTTATGGACAAGTCAAATATAGTGATTGCGAAACTCATACAGACGCACCTAATTAAATTTGAAACTGTGACGTTCCAAAAATTAACAACAAAAAAAATGCTTCTTTGAAATCGGACTCTTTGCTCTTCGACGTCGTCGTCCGTGAGAAAGTAAACGCCGATTTATTTATTATCTCAATTTGTTCAGATTTCATGCGACCGAGACCTTAAATAATAAATAGGTCGGTTCGCAAACGACGTTGCCGTATAGGTCAATATTTTACCAGCAAATAACAACCCGCATACGTGGGGATCGGAGGTTCACATAATGGCGAGTAAAATTGTGTGGGCTCGACAAATATTATTTACAGAGAGCTTTGAATACTTGACACGTATGGTGGACGACCTTCGTTAATTCAAATTTACAAGGAACCCCGTTAGTTGCTTATAAATTTTGATTAATTGTCACAACAAATTAATCATTTCCAACAAATAATAGTAGTTTGGCAACAGATTTCGGCTGTGGCGTTCTAGAAATGATTCTTTTACGTAACGCCATCGGAAGAAGATCTGGAAACTGTCTTACAAACTGTGTTACAGTTTATTCTGTTGGTACGTTTCGGCAACCACGCGTTTATTCATAAACTCGGCAGCGTTCCCTGAAAGTGACGTTAACGCTCCGTTTGAAATCAAGGCCGATCATTGGTCTGCTGTAACCACGTTTTTCCACTTTCGGTGTTTCGATTGGCCAGCCACGTTTAAAAGTGAAAGTGAATTCACGCAGCGATTTCTGGCACGCTCACTTTGCCTTACGATCACAACACGATAGAACACACACACGCGTTTCGTTGATTGTGTGAGTTTGTGTAAATTTGAGTACCTGACTGGAATGAATTAAGCTCTAGGTGTCTTTTGCGGTGTTTTTCAAGCATCTTCTCCCAACGGGTTGAAAGATTCGTATAATCTAAAAGTATTTGTGTACGAACGTTAAACGTTAAAACGTTATTTTTGCGTTTGGAATAGATCCGGCGTTTTCATTGCGGGGAATATATTTCCGAATATTTTGGAAACACATACAAGTACAGTGGATTACGCATTTTCCTGCGTCGTCCATCGAGGTTGCCGATTCGTTCCGCTAGAGTCCTTCGCCGAAGATCGCAACCATTTTCCCGAACGATTTCGGTCCAGTAATTCAACGTCTGGCCGATTGTGGCGCTGATGCAGTTACGAGTGCCTTAAATTATTGACTTGTCAAGACCTCAGGAGCGGGAATGTAAGCATAGTAACCATAACGGTGTCCTACGCATTTCGAATCGTCCGGTCATGGATCTAAACAAAGCAAATAATTCACTACACCTAAGGAAGGGTTTCTAAAGCGGTGGGGGATGGGGATAATTAACATTAAAACGATTGCAAGGATAGAACCCGACGAAACGCGACGGTGAATATCGAAAAAGCTCTTTCAGGATGCGTCCTTAGTAACTCGATTCATTTCAAAAGAACTAACGATTTTGGGCCTTTTTAGAAAATGAAAAACCAGTCCGGAAAGGACTAATTGCGTGGGGTTGCTTCTAAAACAGGCCCTTCCCGCCATTTAAGTTCCGACCTCTAAAGTGAGTGGTCCAAAACCATCCTGCTTGATTAGGGTGGATCTTCACTTTGGTACTGAATATTTCAGAACAAATAGAGATGTGGGAAGGGTTTTCCTCAACTAAATGAAGGAGGAGGCTATTTGGTTTGCTCAAAATAGTTCTGATCTTTCACCCCTCAGTCCAATTGGGCGCTGTCAATTCATACCATCGAACCAATAAGCGAGTAAGGGTTGAGATGGCTGGAGACTTGTTTGTGGTTTATTGGACATGAAAGAGAAAAACATTTTGACATGTAGCGGGTCAACATAATTTCATGGTCGCTGCAACCCCTACCGAGTACTTAAAATAAAATACGTCATAGTTCGACGGGATCGGTGGCATCGAGTCGCTTCTGACACACCTCCTTCCAACCTTTTCCAAAGTCGCTAGTGGTTCAAAACCATCATGCTGCCTGAGGTAAATCTCCACTTCGGTTTTTAACTCGGGTACTTACAGTACAGAGTTTTCTTCAACAAAACGTGGCACCCTGAACTATTGGGTATGCCCAAAATATTTTTGCTTGGCATGCCCCTCTCACCCGTCGTTTAGCGCAATTGGTTGGCAATTTTTTTCACCGAGTCAATAAGCCAGTAAAGTTAATGATGGATCCAGAATTTTTGTTTATTGGGCATGAAGGAGAGGAAAACATTTGGACATGTGACGAGGCAGTGCAATCGTCTAAGTCGCTTTTGGTCACGTGATGGCCTCTCTCTAGATCTTGCCTCAGTGATCTAATCAGACCAAGCTTCTCCTTTGATACCCCTTTATTTTCAGTAAGGAGGAAAATTTCTGCGCTCTGTGGAAGACGAAGAAAAAAATTAATCGATTTTCTTACCCACGCGTCGATTCCTTTCAGGTTCAAAAGGTGAAGGTCTGAGGATCTTGACGAGAACGGAAGAAAATTAACTTTGAAACTGTTTCAATGCCCCAAAAAGGCCCTTGCCACACTTAAATAATATTTTGCATATCAAATTGAGCCACACGAGCGTCGTGATGGAAGCATATTGTTTGCGGTCCGTGGAGGGTTGTTTGGAAGACCTCGACATTGAGATGAGTTTATCAAGACTCTATAATTCTTGGTCCTTGACCTTCGTGATATCATCTGGACTCCTGCAATCCTGTTCCTTTTCATAGAAGATCGGATCATGGCGTCATGGCGTCCCCATTCAGATTCAAAAGGTCAAAGGTGTGTTGATCTTAGTGGAAACCGAAGGAAAGTAACCTTGAAATTCTTCGAACGTCCCAAAGCCGTTCCTGCTATGTTTTTGCATTTCCAATTAACCTTCACGCGCGCGTCTTGGCGGAAGAATCCTCTTCCTGATGTCACTGCAGAGCGTTGATTGGAACTAAACGATCTAAGGTGAAGACTTCGACTTTGAGGTGTTGTGTTCTTCGCCGAGTTCACTGGGATCCTTCAAATTTTAATTTTTTTTTTCTCCCTCCTAAGATTCCTAAAATTATCTCTTCCCCTAAAATCAGGTACCTTTTCGTAGAGAATTGAATTATGCCGTTTCCATGATGTCCAAACATCAGGCAATTCTAAACAGAAGCGAATTATCTTCTTCTTCTGCATTTTTTGTCTTTGGTTTACAGGGTTCCTCCTTTCTGTTTTCCGTTTTTGAATAGGAAACCCATGAAAGTGATTCCTGAAGTGAGACGAATGTATGCACGCAGCAAGGAACCCATTAACTCAACGCCAAATGCCCAAAAACGTCGGCGTCGATCTAAATATCAACCGAAAGGTTATCTGCGATGATTTGGGAAAAAGACGCGAGAGAGTGAAACCGTGCCCAAAACTTTTAAAAGATTTTTGAAATCAAGAAGAGGTTCGGTTCACAACTCATGGAAGTCGGAATCATTCTGGGAAGAGGGCTTATCTGAAGAAGAGGACTTATCTGAAGACCACCGAAAGGCAAATTTAATGCAAGAAAAAGAATGTCGGTTTAATGACGGCCGAGCCCAAATTATTTGACCTCAAAATATTCGATGGCTTTTCTACTTTTGTTAAGTTGGTTCCTAATTTAATGTGCTGTAACTTTTTAAAACTGAGAGTTGCGGACAAGGATTTTGATTTTTCCAAAGTACCAAATTCCTAGGTTTTTTTAAAGCCAATTGAAACCTCTTTATTTTCTTTATTTATTGGAAATTTCTTGGAATGCCTTCTTAAATTATTCGTATTTCATTAAAACACTTGTTCCTTATCATTTCTGTTTTATTTTCAGATTACCTTACGAAATATTTTTGAGAGTTTACTCATTGTAAGTTTGGGAGACCCTGTATATTAAAAAAAAACAATAGTAGTCCTAAGTTATTATTTAACCCAAAATGTTTGGAATACTTTACGCTTTCTTCTCGTGTTATAGAATGAACAAAAATTTACCGATTCTGACAGCTTCGGTAAACAAAACACAATACGCCGAAGAAGTAGAAGCAGAAGAAGACGGATTACGATTATGGTAATACGCCTGAAATATTCTCATACGACATTAATAATTCAGTACGTCGTAATTTCTATGTATAGAAATTTTATACAAATCCGCCTTCGATATGGTTTAAAATAAATGCAAATACCTCAATAAATATGTAGCGGGGCTCTAAGATAACATTTCTCTTACGGTTCGAGCGACGTTAAAGGATGGCGTAAAATTTTATAGCTCACATTTCCAGCAATATTTAAATCTCCTAATGCAGATAAATTGGCGTTCAAGAACAGCGCCCGCTTACCGTAATACCCATTGAAAATTGTAAGACTCCTGGAGCGTATTTACAGTTTTTCCATGTTATGGGGAACATTAAGTTCCGCATAACTGAAATAAAAAAAGCGAAGTGCCCAGGGGACGTGGATCAATTTATATGTATTATCCAGAACGATGTTCATAAATAAATAAACCGTTCATCAAAAGACGAAAAAAAAAAGAACTTAAAGGAAATACATTCACAAAATATTACCAACTGGAACCAAGATGCTAAAGAACGAGGGCTTAAGTGAATTATAAAATTATTCATAAAATTACAAGCATCCATTGAACTAATTTTTTTTTCCAAATACTTATTGTAGAAGAGCCTTACAAGCTTAATTAAAATTCGATGGAATTGACGTCAACAGTGAGTCACTACAGAAGTCTACCTCGTTGATTCTATGCCAAAAGGGTTCTTCCTTTCCGTCTTTGACAAGAAAACTCACAAAAGTGATTACTACCGAAGTCAAACGGAAGATATATATGCAGCAAGGAACCCATCGAGTCAACGTCAAATGGACCAAAACTGTGGGCATTGATCCAAAGATTATCCATCGGTGAAACCTTGCCTAAGACACAGATTTTTGAAACCAAGAAGAAATTCGGTTCACAATTTATGAAAGTCGGAATCATTTTGGGAAGAGGACTTATGAATACCACTCAATGTAAGAAAAAGAGGATCACTTTTATGGGTTTTCTTTTCAAAGATGGAATGGAGGAATCCTTTAGGCCTGGAATTGAGTCAAGAGGTCTACTTCGTCTATCAAACCACGTTTATGGGTTTCCTTTTCAAAGGCGGAAAGGAGGAACCCTTTTGACCCGGAATCGACGAAATAGACCTCTGCAGTGAAGGGCTCTACCTCGTCGATCAAATCACTTTTATGGGCTTTCTTTTCAAACACGAAAAGGAGAATCCCTTTTGGCCCGGAATCGACGAGGTAGCGCTTTGCAGTGAAGAGGTCCACCTCGTCGATTCCAGGGCCATCCATCTTTGAGAACGAAATCCGTAGAAGTGATTCTCAAAGCCAAACAGAAGACTAAAACCGTATTCAAAACTCAGACTTTTGAAACCAAGAAGTGGTTAGGTTCATAATTTATGAAGGTCGGAATCAATTTGGGAAGAGGACTTTATCGGAAGACCAACGAAAGGCAAATTTAATGCAAGAAAATGAATGTCGTAGAAGTCTTTAATAGAAGAAAGGATATCAAAAATTCATCCTGGGGAGAAACAAAACACATTCATTTACCAAGATGTGTATGAATCGAAGAAGGAGTTGGTCCAGAGCTTATTACTAACAATGGATTTAAACCGGACATTATCTTCTTTGAAAGCCAACAAGCATTAAATTTACTAGAGTTGTAGACATCATTATTTTTTGAAACTCAGCATTGGAGTGCAGTTCATCTATAACGAGATGGCAAAAAAAAATTAAAATCTTCAGGAATTTTAATGAAACTTGGGCGATTTAGGTAAGCCCAGTCCGTATTCGGGTACACACGAGAAACTAGAACCATCAAAGAGCTAACCACAGGGTTTGGGTCTTCGAGATTTCCTCGAATTCATTAAACTTACCACATCAGGTGGATGGATTAAGTTTATCTTAATTTAGGAACTTCTTAAAACTCGGATTTTAAACCAGTGGTGTGAAGTAGAATTCTTCTCCTTGATTCCTCGAAATCCAAGTTGTTAGAACTGCAGAGATCATTAGTTTCTTGAAACGCAACATTGAAGTGAAGTCCATCCGTATTGAGGTGGCAAAGAAAAATTAAAATCTTCAGGAATTTTAATGAAACTTGGGCGATATAGGTAAGTACTCCGTATTCGGATAGACTCGAGAAACTAGAACCGTCAAAGAGCTCACCACAGGGTTTGGGTCTTCGAGATTTCCTCGAATTCATGAAACTTACCATTTCAGTTGGATGGATTAAGTTTATCTTAATTTGGGAACTTCTTAAAACTTGGATTTTAAACCAGTGGTGTGAAGTAGAATTCTTCTCCTTGATTCCTTGGAAGCCAAGTTGTTAGAACTGCAGAGGTCATTAGTTTCTTGAAACGCAACATTGTAGTGAAGTCCATCCGTATTGAGGTGGCAAAGAAAAATTAAAATCTTCAGGAATTTTAATGAAACTTGGGCGATTTAGGTAAGCCCAGTCCGTATTCGGATAGACTCGAGAAACTAGAACCATCAAAGAGCTCACCACAGGGTTTGGGTCTTCGAGATTTCCTCGAATTCATGAAACTTACCATTTCAGTTGGATGGATTAAGTTTATCTTAATTTGGGAACTTCTTAAAACTTGGATTTTAAACCAGCGGTGTGAAGTAGAATTCTTCTCCTTGATTCCTCGAAAGCCAAGTTGTTAGAACTGCAGAGATCATTAGTTTCTTGAAACGCAGCATTGAAGTGAAGTCCATCCGTATTCAGGTGGCAAAGAAAAATTAAAATCTTCAGGAATTTTAATGAATCTTGGGCGATATAGGTAAGCCCAGTCCGTATTCAGATAGACACGAGAATCTAGAACCGTCAAAGAGCTCACCACAGGGTTTGGGTCTTCGAGATTTCCTCGAATTCACGAAACTTACCATATCAGTCGGATGGATTAAGTTTATCTTAATTTGGGAACTTCTTAAAACTTGGATTTTAAACCAGCGGTGTGAAGTAGAATTCTTCTCCTTGATTCCTTGAAAGCCAAGTTGTTAGAACTGCAGAGATCATTAGTTTTTTGAAACGGAACATTGAAGTGAAGTCCATCCGTATTGAGGTGGCAAAGAAAAATTAAAATCTTCAGGAATTTTAATGAAACTTGGGCGATTTAGGTAAGCCCAGTCCGTATTCGGATACACACGAGAAACTAGAACCATCAAAGAGCTCACCACAGGGTTTGGGTCTTCGAGATTTCCTCGAATTCACGAAACTTACCATATCAGTTGGATGGATTAAGTTTATCTTAATTTGTGAACTTCTTAAGACCCGGATTTTAAACCAGCGGTGGGAAGTAGAATTCTTCTCCTTGATTCCTTGAAAGCCAAGTTGTTAGAACTGCAGAGATCATTAGTTTTTTGAAACGGAACATTGAAGTGAAGTCCATCCGTATTGAGGTGGCAAAGAAAAATTAAAATCTTCAGGAATTTTAATGAAACTTGGGCGATTTAGGTAAGCCCAGTCCGTATTCGGATAGACACGAGAATCTAGAACCATCAAAGAGGGTTTGGGTCTTCGAGATTTCCTTGAATTCACGAAACTTACCATATCAGTTGGATGGAACATTGAAGTGTATTGAGGTTGCAAAGAAAAATTAAAATTTTCAGGCAATGAAACTTGGGCGATTTAGGTAAGCCCAGTCCGTATTCAGATAGACACGAGAAACTAGAACCATCAAAGAGCTCAGCACGGGATTTGGGTCTTCGAGATTTCCTCGAATTCACGAAACTTACCATATCAGTTGGATGGATTAAGTTTATCTTAATTTGGGAACTTCTTAAGACTCGGATTTTAAACCAGCGGTGTGAAGTAGAATTCTTCTCCTTGATTCCTCGAAAGCCAAGTTGTTAGAACTGCAGAGATCATTAGTTTCTTGAAACGCAACATTGAAGTGAAGTCCATCCGTATTGAGGTGGCAAAGAAAAATTAAAATCTTCAGGAATTTTAATGAATCTTGGGCGATTTAGGTAAGCCCAGTCCGTATTCGGATAGACACGAGAAACTAGAACCATCAAAGAGCTCACCACAGGGTTTGGGTCTTCGAGATTTCCTCGAATTCATGAAACTTACCATTTCAGTTGGATGGATTAAGTTTATCTTAATTTGGGAACTTCTTAAAACTTGGATTTTAAACCAGCGGTGTGAAGTAGAATTCTTCTCCTTGATTCCTTGAAAGCCAAGTTGTTAGAACTGCAGAGATCATTAGTTTTTTGAAACGGAACATTGAAGTGAAGTCCATCCGTATTGAGGTGGCAAAGAAAAATTAAAATCTTCAGGAATTTTAATGAAACTTGGGCGATTTAGGTAAGCCCAGTCCGTATTCGGATACACACGAGAAACTAGAACCATCAAAGAGCTCACCACAGGGTTTGGGTCTTCGAGATTTCCTCGAATTCACGAAACTTACCATATCAGTTGGATGGATTAAGTTTATCTTAATTTGTGAACTTCTTAAGACCCGGATTTTAAACCAGCGGTGGGAAGTAGAATTCTTCTCCTTGATTCCTTGAAAGCCAAGTTGTTAGAACTGCAGAGATCATTAGTTTTTTGAAACGGAACATTGAAGTGAAGTCCATCCGTATTGAGGTGGCAAAGAAAAATTAAAATCTTCAGGAATTTTAATGAAACTTGGGCGATTTAGGTAAGCCCAGTCCGTATTCGGATAGACACGAGAATCTAGAACCATCAAAGAGGGTTTGGGTCTTCGAGATTTCCTTGAATTCACGAAACTTACCATATCAGTTGGATGGAACATTGAAGTGTATTGAGGTTGCAAAGAAAAATTAAAATTTTCAGGCAATGAAACTTGGGCGATTTAGGTAAGCCCAGTCCGTATTCAGATAGACACGAGAAACTAGAACCATCAAAGAGCTCAGCACGGGATTTGGGTCTTCGAGATTTCCTCGAATTCACGAAACTTACCATATCAGTTGGATGGATTAAGTTTATCTTAATTTGGGAACTTCTTAAGACTCGGATTTTAAACCAGCGGTGTGAAGTAGAATTCTTCTCCTTGATTCCTCGAAAGCCAAGTTGTTAGAACTGCAGAGATCATTAGTTTCTTGAAACGCAACATTGAAGTGAAGTCCATCCGTATTGAGGTGGCAAAGAAAAATTAAAATCTTCAGGAATTTTAATGAATCTTGGGCGATTTAGGTAAGCCCAGTCCGTATTCGGATAGACACGAGAAACTAGAACCATCAAAGAGCTCACCACAGGGTTTGGGTCTTCGAGATTTCCTCGAATTCATGAAACTTACCATTTCAGTTGGATGGATTAAGTTTATCTTAATTTGGGAACTTCTTAAAACTTGGATTTTAAACCAGTGGTGTGAAGTAGAATTCTTCTCCTTGATTCCTTGAAAGCCAAGTTGTTAGAACTGCAGAGATCATTAGTTTCTTGAAACGCAACATTGAAGTGAAGTCCATCCGTATTGAGGTGGCAAAGAAAAATTAAAATCTTCAGGAATTTTAATGAAACTTGGGCGATTTAGGTAAGCCCAGTCCGTATTCGGACAGACACGAGAATCTAGAACCATCAGAGAGGGTTTGGGTCTTCGAGATTTCCTCGAATTCACGAAACTTACCATATCAGTTGGATGGAACATTGAAGTGTATTGAGATGGCAAAGAAAAATTAAAATCTTCAGGCAATGAAACTTGGGCGATTTAGGTAAGCCCAGTCCGTATTCGGATAGACACGAGAAACTAGAACCATCAAAGAGCTAACCACAGGGTTTGGGTCTTCGAGATTTCCTCGAATTCACGAAACTTACCATTTAAGTTGGATGGATTAAGTTTATCTTAATTTGGGAACTTCTTAAGATTCGGATTTTAAACCAGCGGTGTGAAGTAGAATTCTTCTCCTTGATTCCTTGAAAGCCAAGTTGTTAGAACTGCAGAGATCATTAGTTTCTTGAAACGCAGCATTGAAGTGAAGTCCATCCGTATTGAGGTGGCAAAGAAAAATTAAAATCTTCAGGAATTTCAATGAAACTTGGGCGATTTAGGTAAGCCCAGTCCGTATTCGGATAGACTCGAGAAACTAGAACCATCAAAGAGCTCACCACAGGGTTTGGGTCTTCGAGATTTCCTCGAATTCATGAAACTTACCATTTCAGTTGGATGGATTAAGTTTATCTTAATTTGGGAACTTCTTAAAACTTGGATTTTAAACCAGTGGTGTGAAGTAGAATTCTTCTCTTTGATTCCTTGAAAGCCAAGTTGTTAGAACTGCAGAGATCATTAGTTTCTTGAAACGCAACATTGAAGTGAAGTCCATCCGTATTGAGGTGGCAAAGAAAAATTAAAATCTTCAGGAATTTTAATGAAACTTGGGCGATTTAGGTAAGCCCAGTCCGTATTCGGACAGACACGAGAATCTAGAACCATCAGAGAGGGTTTGGGTCTTCGAGATTTCCTCGAATTCACGAAACTTACCATATCAGTTGGATGGAACATTGAAGTGTATTGAGATGGCAAAGAAAAATTAAAATCTTCAGGCAATGAAACTTGGGCGATTTAGGTAAACCCAGTCCGTATTCGGATAGACACGAGAAACTAGAACCATCAAAGAGCTCAGCACAGGGTTTGGGTCTTCGAGATTTCCTCGAATTCACGAAACTTACCATATCAGTTGGATGGATTAAGTTTATCTTAATTTGGGAACTTCTTAAGACTCGGATTTTAAACCAGCGGTGTGAAGTAGAATTCTTCTCCTTGATTCCTTGAAAGCCAAGTTGTTAGAACTGCAGAGATCATTAGTTTCTTGAAACGCAACATTGAAGTGAAGTCCATCCGTATTGAGGTGGCAAAGAAAAATTAAAATCTTCAGAAATTTTAATGAAACTTGGGCGATTTAGGTAAGCCCAGTCCGTATTCGGATAGACACGAGAAACTAGAACTATCAAAGAGCTCACCACAGGGTTTGGGTCTTCGAGATTTCCTCGAATTCATTAAACTTACCATATCAGTCGGATGGATTAAGTTTATCTTAATTTGGGAACATCTTAAAACTTGGATTTTAAACCAGTGGTGTGAAGTAGAATTCTTCTCCTTGATTCCTCGAAAGCCAAGTTGTTAGAACTGCAGAGATCATTAGTTTCTTGAAACGCAGCATTGAAGTGAAGTCCATCCGTATTGAGGTGGCAAAGAAAAATTAAAATCTTCAGGAATTTCAATGAAACTTGGGCGATTTAGGTAAGCCCAGTCCGTATTCGGATACACACGAGAAACTAGAACCATCAAAGAGCTCGCCACAGGGTTTGGGTCTTCGAGATTTCCTCGAATTCATGAAACTTACCATTTCAGTTGGATGGATTAAGTTTATCTTAATTTGGGAACTTCTTAAGACTCGGATTTTAAACCAGCGGTGTGAAGTAGAATTCTTCTCCTTGATTCCTTGAAAGCCAAGTTGTTAGAACTGCAGAGATCATTAGTTTCTTGAAACGGAACATTGAAGTGAAGTCCATCCGTATTGAGGTGGCAAAGAAAAATTAAAAAATCTTCAGGAGTTTCACGAAACTCGAGCGGTTTAGGTAAGTCCGGTCAGGATTCAAATGGAAACCAGAAAGTAGAATCTTCAAGGAGCTCACACAGAGTGTACGTCTTCGAGATTTCATGAATTTGTGTTGGATGGATCATGTTTACTTTAATTGGCGAATTTCTTCTTAAATCTTGGATTTAACACGGAGGCTTAAAAGCGAAATAGGATTAAATCCTCCAACTCTCCAAATCTTTTGGATGGGCGAGTCCAACGCAGATTGTTTGAAATCTTCAAGGAGTCGACCCCAAAAATTAAGTCCTCAAGATTTCATGAAATTAGAAGCAAAAGAAAAAAATTAATAATAATTACTATAACGTGTTAATTTATTTTTATCTTTTGTTTACATATTTAGCGGCTGTTAACATCCCACTTTCGCAAATTAGAATGCGATCGGCGCCTTTCGGCGTCACCAGAAGATAAGACGCCACGAAGAGGAGAGTCAAAGGCCACGAAAACAAACTCGCCTCTTTTTTTTTTAATTTAAGCAGCAGAATTAACAAGAGGGAGTGTCTTGAAAGCGTCGATTCGATGGGGTATTTAAAATTTTCAAGTTTTTCGATTATGTTCTTTGTCGGAGACGTGAGGCAATGAGTGAATGCACTTTGAACGGCAAGGCAAGGGCTAGACGTAATTCCTCCTTAGTTCCTTATAAAGTGCGCGCTGAAATTGTGTTATAGTTCAAGTTTAGTGACACGTTTCACAAAGGAGCTCTTATTAAAAGCCGCCGTTAAAAATATTAGCGACTCAACTTTAAGGAATTCGAACCACCGAGTGGAAATGATTGCATCCCCTTTTTTTTTTTTTTTGGAGGAGGAGGGGAATAACACGAAGAGCAGCAGCATCTAATCTGGAATTATTTTATTCGCTGGTGCTGCTGCTGCTGCTGATGCTACTTGTTTCAGTCGGTTTCAGCATTCCGAAAGTAATTAAGTTCTAACGAAGGGACTGAGATGTTTAATGAGAGGAATTGTTCTGGATCGGACAGAAGTTTAATTAGAATGCGGCGATTTAAAACGAAGTTTAATTTCTAGCGCTCGATTTTTATTACCAATACGCATTTTTTTTTTTTTTTTTTAAATTTGTTGGGGTGAATTTGAAACTTGCACGACAGCGCTCTAGCTTGTATTCCGCCCCCCTTTACATTTCGCACGGGAAAGGTTGTGAATCGCTCGACAGTTTGAAACTTTAATTACGCACTAGATCGTTGTATGAAATCCGAATTTCTGCAGGCATTTAATTATACTGAAGTTTCAGGAGTTTACAATTCGGTGAAAATGTTTCAGTGAATTATATACAATAGAAATAAAAGGCGATTCACACGGCTGATTCACTTAAAGATTTAAGTTTTCCCCAAACACAACGAAGTTGGAGAGCAATTTATCAACGCCTCTCCCTGCAAAGCTTTTCTAATTAGCGGTAAATATAATTTGTTAATTTCAAAGCACGTAGTTTCAACTTTCTAGAAAGCTTTTAGAACGACGACACCTGAATGCGATATTATATTTTTGTGAATGAATAAATGTAATGGGGCCCCAAACGTATGTTGGTATCCTGCAGTACAAAACTTTCGTTGTTAATGGAAGTAAGCGCAGCGGCGCAAGCTTATACTTTCCGAATCGAAATTGCATGTTTACTTACTTTGTTGACTTCTAATTACACCAAGTCTCTGTGTTTCTTTTATTCGATTTTTAGCTTCAAGCTCTAAATTTTCCCAAAGTTCCCCCAAAGTCCGACTATTACACAGCGCGGTGCAATTTCTGTGGAATGACCTAAATAGTCGCAAGAGTGTTTCAATTTGTTACAACTTCGAACATTGCCGTTCCTCATGAACCTAATTATACTGCAACACTAAACAATTAAACAAAACAAAACTAGGCTAACACCTGCGTCACAGGTTTAAATTATGGCATTCATGTCGAAAGTAAATTGCGATCACGTCCCTTGCACTGTATATTATTTTCCCGAAGCTCTAAATTAATTACAAGCTTTTAATTAACGTGCGCGCGCGGCGGTCAACGCTGCTTACATTTATAAGTATGTTTTAATTAAATAACAAAAACGTTGTAAACCGGGAAAACGTGCAGCGAGTTGCAATGTTGTCGACGCGTCCAGAAAATTCCCTTCTCGCTTTCCCCTTTTGGGTCTTGCGGCTTCACTGAATTATCTCCCTCATGAATAATCTATGTGGGGAGTTCATTTATTGTATCATTGACTTATCTATTTCTTTGCTTTCCACCGTCCTTTCCGAAGCTCGCCAGAAAATATCCCGCCTTGATTTTATTTGCCGGACGAAGATTATCACTTTCAGTTAATTTACTTTTTGACCTTTTCAGCTCTCTTAATTTAATTAACTTTCTCAGTCACAATTAAATGCCGTCTTATAATTCATAATCCATGTACAAAAGCATATTTCCTCAATTCAATTAGCAGACAAAAGTAAAACACGCAGGAGATTGTCAATTTAATTTTATTGATTTTTATTTTTATTGAATTTTATTGAATTGAATTTTATTGATAATCCTCCACTTACTGCGGAAAAGCCTTCGACCGATGAGAACGAAATCGATCGCATAAAACTCAAATCGGGCGTATTGAACACTTGTAACCACTTCTCCCATTTCCTTTTACCAGACGCTTCCTTTTATATTTGTAATCGATTATTGATTAGCTTTTTCAGCCAGAGCTTTTTAGGCCCACCCCATTTTCCCTTTACTTCGAAGCTATTAAATAACGTTCGTTTAACTTTCCATAAAACAACTTGTGTTTAAAGAAAAAAATAATACTCGTAATTAACAAAGCCTACACAATAACAATGAATTTGAGTCATGCTCCTCTGGTGAACTTAAATGAACTTAAAATAACGCCACTCTATAGTTATATGAAAAACTTAATGAATTTCTATAGCTTAAAGCAATGTAATAACATTTTTAATCAGAACAACAGACTTCTGGATCTAGTTTTCCTAAACACTTTCAGTCAATGCTGCTTATCTAAAGCAGATGATCCCTTTGTACCAGAAGATGTTCACCATCCAGCTCTTGGTATCGATTATGTTGTTTCTAAAAAAAGACAGAAAAAGCTTCATTCTACTTCTGATTTAGAGTACAACTTCCGCAAATGCAATTTTAACCAACTCTATGAATCATTACTTAACGCCAGTTGGTCCTTCCTTGAGTCTTGTTCTACTGCAGATACTGCACTTACTGAATTTTACGCCGTACTAGACGACATTTTTGAAATTCATGTACCAAGGAAAAAGTCTCCTCCGTCACGTACATATCCCACTTGGTTCACTTTGGATATAATTAAAGGATTAAAAAAGAAAAATACCTCTGGAGAAGGTACAGGAGAACTAAATCAATCGAAGATTATAATCTTTTTAAATCATTAAGATCTTCAATTAAAACTGAAATTAAAACTGCTTATGCATCGTATTTACAACATATCAACAACACCTTAAAATGCAATCCTAGAGCTTTTTGGTCTTTTATACGGTCTAAAAGTGACTCTAATAATATTCCATCTGAAATGACCCATAATGACAAGAATTTGAATAATCCCGAAGAAATAGTCAATGCTTTTGCTGATTATTTTGCTCAATCCTTTATTAATAACAGTCATGTACAGGTTAATCAAGACTCTCTTACCTTAAACACAAACGTGCTGAACATAAACTCAGTCACTGAAGATGATGTAATTCGGACTATTAAGAAGTTGAAACCTAAAATGACGTCAGGTCCAGATGGAATTCCTGCCTTTGTTGTACGAGATTGTATTTATGTCTTTGCCAAACCTTTAACTAGGATATTCAATCTTATCCTTGGCTCTGGACAGTTTCCGTCACTGTGGAAAGTCTCAAGAATCTGTCCTGTACATAAAAAAGTAAATCTAATATTCTAAATTACAGACCGATATCAATTACTGTAAATGTAATTTTGCCAAAGTCTTCGAGTTGTTGCTTCATGTCTTCTTTTATAATCATGTCTCACGTATTTTAACCGTAAACCAACATGGGTTCATAATTGGGCGATCAATTGAAACCAATTTGGTGTCAGTTACCCAATTTTTGTATGCAGTCTTAGATGCCCAAGGCCAGGTAGATGTTATCTACACGGACTTTTCGAAGGCCTTTGATACGATCGACCATGAGTTGCTATTGCGTAAACTGGATTATTTTGGTTTTTCTGATAATTTGATTCAATTAATAACATCTTATTTGAATGATCGCTACATGTTTGTAACACTCAATGGACATAAATCCAATCTATTTAAACAGCAAAGTGGGGTACCACAAGGATCTGTGTTGGGCCCTCTGCTGTTTAGCATTTTTATCAATGATATTTCAGATAGCCTTGATACTTCGTTTTTAATGTATGCTGATGATTTAAAAATCTATCGTACTATAAACTCAGTAGAGGATTCTATTCATCTACAGAAGAACTTTGATGCAGTGTACGAATGGTGCATGGAAAACAATCTTCCATTAAATGTCTCGAAACGTAATGTAATGCCTTTCACTAGGAAGAAAAAACCTCTTGAAACAACATACAAAATTCATGGCACAGCACTTGTTAGACCCGATACTTTCCGAGATCTTGGTGTAATATTTGATCCTAAACTTACTTTCAGTAACCATATTGATTATATTGTTCAAACTGCCTTTAAGTACTTAGGCTTCATCATTAATATCGGAAGAAAGTTCTCAGATTTTAATACCTTAAAACTTCTTTATACGACGTATGTCAGATCTCGTCTGGAGTATGCATCGTTAATCTGGTCTCCCATACACAATGTTTACATTTCCTCACTTGAAAGGGTGCAGCGTAAGTTCTTAAAAGTAGCTGCGTATTTAGCTGATGGGACCTATCCACCTAGAGGTTATCCTCAAGACGTCCTTCGGCAACGATTTAATCTGACATCGTTAGCCTCAAGACGTGTTGAACATTCGATAATTTTCCTGTTTAAGGTGATACATGACATACACGACTGTCCCATCCTACTTTCTAGAATTAATCCTTAGAGTTGGTAGACCTAATTCCAAAATAAGAAACGTATTTTATGCACCAAATGTCAGAACAGATACAGGAATGAGTTCTCCGCTAAAGCAAATTATTTATAATTATAACTGTGTTGAGCAATCATTGGACATATTTAATTGCACAATTTTGGAAATAAGAAATGCGGTTCATTAGAACTGGTGTACTCAAGTGTCCTATAATTGGGCTTGTTCCGTTGGACACTTTAACCAAATAATAATAATAATAATAATAATAATAATAATAATAATAATAATAATAATAACAGTTTCGTAATAATGTCGATTCACTTCAAAATTACACAAATTTCAACGTTTCGATCTTGTTTGATGGCTTGCTCTGGAGAGGAAGTTCAATACTAGCTAGAAATGAAGAAGTTTTTGTTTGCGCTTCGCCCTTCCTGATTTAGAAATAAAAATAGAATTATTTTCATTTACGGTGTTTTCGACTGAAAACCTTCGTCTTCTTTTTTTATCAATCGTCGTTCGTTTCTTTTGTTTTCGATGAAGAAACAAGAAAAAAAAAAACGTCAGAAAACAATCGATTTCCTCTTTTCTTAGTGAGTGAACGAGAGTTTATAATTCCATTGACTTTTCTCTGACTCTCTGTCTTTCTCGTTTAAGGAAAAGAAGAGAGAGTTTGACGAACGATTGTGTTTTGTTTCGGTTTCGTCTTCCTTTACTTAGACAAAAAATGAGGTTAAGGAAAAGAAGGAAGCGTTTCAAGATCGATTGTCTTTTGTTTCTGTTTCGTCTATCTTTACTTAGACAATAAATGAGGTTAAGGAAAAGAAGAGAGTGTTTTATGATCGATTGACTTTTGTTTCTGCTTCGTCTTTTTTTACATAGACAAAAAATGAAGTTAAGGAAAAGAAAGGAGTGTTTCACGATCGATTGTCTTTTGTTTCTCTTTCGACTTTCTTTACTAAGACAAAAAATGAGGTTAAGGAAAAGAAGGAAGCGTTTCACGATCGATTGTCTGTTGTTTCTGTTTTGTCTTTCTTGACCTAAAAAAATGTTTAAAATTGTCTGAAAAATACGGCGTTATTTATTAATTTTATGGATCTTAACGTTCTTGTTTTGTTTTCTTTTCCCCCCGAAACAATTTGAAACTTTTGACATTCCGACTGTAAAGCTTCTTTTGTTTTTGTCGATCGTGATGTGTTTCTTTTATTTTCGATGAAGGAAAAAGAAACGCCAGAAAATAATTGATTTTCTTTTTATTTATTTTTTTTTAACGAACAATTTCTGAGTTTAAATACTTTTCTCTATTTCTTTCTTCTTCCTTCTAAGATTAAGGAAAAGAAGGGAGTGTTTCACGAAACGATTGTCTTTGGTTTCTGCTTTGTCTCTCTTTACGTAGACAAAAAATGAGGTTAAGGAAAAGAAATGGGTGTTTCACGGTCGATTGTCTTTTGTTTCTGTTTCGTTTTTCTTTCCTTAGACAAAAAATGAGGTTAAGGAAAAGAAGAGAGTGGTTTATAATCGATTGTCTTTTGTTTCTGCTTCGTCTTTCTTTACTTAGACAAAAAATGAGGTTAAGGAAAAAAAGGAGTGTTTCACGGTCGATTGTCTTTTGTTTCTGCTTTGTCTTTCTTTACGTAGACAAAAAATGAGATTAAGGAAAAGAAAGGAGTGTTTCACGGTCGATTGTCTTTTGTTTCTGCTTCGTCTATCTTTACTTAAACAAAAAATGAGGTTAAGGAAAAGAAGAGAGTGGTTTATAATCGATTGTCTTTTGTTTCTGCTTCGTCTTTCTTTACTTAGACAAAAAATGAGGTTAAGGAAAAAAAGGAGTGTTTCACGGTCGATTGTCTTTTGTTTCTGCTTTGTCTTTCTTTAGGTAGACAAAAAGTGAGATTAAGGAAAAGAAAGGAGTGTTTCACGGTCGATTGTCTTTTGTTTCTGCTTTGTCTTTCTTTACGTAGACAAAAAATGAGGTTAAGGAAAAGAAAGGAGTGTTTCACGGTCGATTGTCTTTTGTTTCTGTTTCGTTTTTGTTTCCTTAGACGAAAAATGAGGTTAAGGGAAAGAAGGAAGCGTTTCACGATCGATTGTCTTTTGTTTCTGTTTCGTCTATCTTTACTTAGACAAAAAATGAGGTTAGGGAAAAGAATAGAGTGTTTTATGTTCGATTGTCTTTTGTTTCTGCTTCGTCTTTTTTTACTTAGACAAAAAATGAAGTTAAGGAAAAGAAGGGAGTGTTTCACGATCGATTGTCTGTTGTTTCTGTTTCGTCTTTCTTGACTTACAAAAAATGTTTAAAATTGTCGGAAAAATACAGCGTTATTTATTAATTTTCTGGATCTTAACGTTCTTGTTTTGTTTTCTTTTCCCCTCGAAACAATTTGAAACTTTTGACATTCCGACTGTAAAGCTTCTTTTGTTTTTGTCGATCGTGACGTGTTTCTTTTATTTTCGATGAAGGAAAAAAAACGCCAGAAAATAATTGATTCTTCATTATTTTTTAATTCAAGAAACAATTTGAAATTCTCGGCATTCCGACCGAAAAACTTCTTTTGTTTTTGTCGATCGTGACGCGTTTCTTTTCTTTTCGATAAAGGAAAAAAAAAACGCCAGAAAATAATTGATTTTCTTTTTATTATTTTTTTTTTTAACAAACAATTTCTGAGTTTAAATACTTTTTTCTATTTCTTTCTTCTTCCTTCTAAGATTAAGGAAAAGAAGGGAGTGTTTCACGAAACGATTGCCTTTTGTTTCTGCTTTCCGTACGCAGAGAAAAAAACGATCTAAAAAATCGCCGCCCTTCATTTTGTGTTTTTTCTTTCTTGAAACAATTGAACAAATTGCTCGCTCTCTCTTTCATTGCTTTCACTTTCGTGTTCCTGTTAGAATTAGGAAAAAAACGTAATGTGACGCAAGCGATTGTTTTTTGTTTTGATTTTTTTACGGCGAAGGAAAATACGAAAAACTTCGCTCGTAATTTTTTGTTTTTTTTTTTTTTTCTTGAAGCAACTGAACAATTTTCCCTCTCTTTTCTAGTCTCATTTTCCTGTTACAATTAGATGAAAAGTAGTGTTGCGCAACCGTCTGTCTTTTGTTTCGCTTCTATTACGGTGAAGGAAAATGCGAAAAAAATTCGTTCTCCCTTTTTTTTCCTTGAAACAATTGAACAATTTACGCTCTCTCTTCTATTTATTTTCTCCTTTACGCTCTGTTTCTTATTCAAATTGCGCAAAAACTAATATTGCGAAAGCGATTGTCTTTTGTTTTGTGTCTGTTATGGCTAGGATATTGCGAAAAATTTCGTTTTTTTTTTTGAAATAATTGAACAACTCTCGCTCTCTCTCTGGACTTTTACCGTCGCTTGTCTGTTAAAATGAGCCAAAAAAATGGTGTTGCGCAAGTAATTCTCGATTGTTTTGCTTCCAATTAGAAGGCAGAACGTTGCAAAAAAAATCCTTTCTCCATTTTTTGTTTCCTCTTTTCCTTGAAGCAATTGAACAATTTGCGTTCTCTCTCTCTCCCTCTCTTACTCTCTCTTTCTCTTTGATTTTCGCATTCCTGTTAAAATTTGGAAAAAAGTAGTGTTGTGCAAGCGATTGTCTTTTATTTTTGACAGGGAGAAAAAACAATGTTAAAAAATGTGCCCGTACGTACCTGATTTTAGTGTTACAGTTTTGCCCCGACAAAATAAACGAAGAACAATCATGGGAGGGTAGAATTCCTATGGTGATGTTGAAAATGAATCTTCTTCTTCTTATTATTATTTTTTTTAATTGAACTGACGTGCCTGAACTTCAATAAAAATGCAATGGGACAGAAACCATGAGGTCTTCTTCTCGATTGGCACGCAGACGTTGCGTTGGTTGGTAAAAGTGGGTTTGAGTAGCTCAACATGTCGGGTGGAATCCCCCGAGTGACGTGAAAAGATAAAAAATAAGACGCATTTTTGCTGAACGTGAAAATTAATTACTTCTTTCAAATTAACCAAATCTGAACAAGTTCGTTCATCTATCGCCTTCAAATAAACCTACAAAAAAAAATCAATGAAAGGAACGAAGTCCGGCGTCTGTCTATAACCGAGGATTTGCACCACTTGACCACCACCTGTTCCGCCCGATTGCATTTCCCTTAAGCGAATGGAGTTTTAACGATTTTAAAGAATCGAGGATTCCGCTCACACATTTTTCTTTTTGGAACACTCGGTGCGGTGCAATGGTGCAAAAGAGTCCAAAATACTTTTGCTATCGTGCTTCTTAATTAAAAAAAAAAAACAAAACAATTTTGACAGCAGTGGGTTAAAAATACACAGTGTCATTAAAAAAAAATAATCGTAAATCACGTGATCAAAAGTTGAAAACAAAAACCAAACATCGGTATTCCTGTGAATTGTTGCTTCTCGTTCATCATGTTGTCCTTTCAATATTTTTCCTTCTCCTAGTCAAGTCCGGCTTATTCCAAGGTCAACCCAATTCAACTGAAGTCAATCTGCAAGTGCTCAGTTAGAAAAATAAAATAAAATAAAATTCAATAAAAACCAAGCTCAGCTCATCTCAAGGTCAACTCAATTCAATTCTGCCTAACCTGGAAGGAGAAGCTAAAAGAAATTACTAAATAAAGATAAAATTCTAGTCCAGCTCATTTCAAGGTCAACAAAACTCAACTGAACTCAGCCTACAAGTGCCCAATAAGAAAAAAAAATCAATAAAAATCAAGTTCAGCTCATCTCAAGGTCAACTCAACACAAGTCTGCCTAACCTGGAAGGAGAAGCTAAAGAAAATTAATAAATAATGATAAAATTCGATAAAATTCAAGTCCATCTCATTTCAAGGTCAAGCATATTCAAGTGAACTCGATTTACAAATGTCCAATCAGAAGAAAAATAAAATTTAATAAAAATCAAGTTCAGCTCATCTCAAGGTCAACTCAATACAATTCTGCCTAACCTAAAAGGAGAAGCTAAAAAGAAATTAATAAATAATGATAAAATTCGATAAAATTCAAGTCCAGCTCATTTCAAGGTCAAGTATATTCAAGTGACCTCGATTTACAAATGTCTAATCAGAAGAAAAATAAAATAAAATTCAATAAAAATCAAGTTCAGCTCATCTCAAGGTCAACTCAATACAATTCTACCTAATCTGGAAGGAGAAGCTAAAGAAAATTAATAAATAATGATAAAATTCCATAAAATTCAAGTCCACCTCATTTCAAGGTCAAGCATATTCAACTGAACTCAATCTACAAGTGTCCAATCAGAAGAAAAATAAAATAAAATTCGATAAAAATCAAATTCAGCTCATCTCAAGGTCAACTCAATACAATTCTGCTTAACCTGAAAGGAGAAGCTAAAAAAAATTAATAAATAATGATAAAATTCGATATAATTCAAGTCCAGCTCATTTCAAGGTCAACAAAATTCAACTGAACTCAATCTACAAGTTCCCAATCAGAAGAAAAAATGAAATAAAATTCAGTAAAACTCAAGTACAGTCCCTAATTCAATTCTGCCTAACCTGAAAGAAGAAACAAAATAAATGAATAATAAAATTCGATAAAAATCAAGCTCAGGTCATTCCAAAGTCAACCCAACCCAACTGAACTGAATCTACAAGTCCCCAATCAGGAGGGAACAATAAATAAATAAAATAGAATTCAGTAAAGAAAAAATTCGATAAAAATCAAGTCCACCTCATTTCAAGGTCAATCTTAAGGTCAACCCGACACAAATAAGCTCAACTCAACTCTGCTTAATCCGCAAGAAGTAATTAGAAAAATATAATTCATTAAAAATCAAGTCCAGCTCAACCCAATTCAATTAGGATAGGATAGGAGTAATAAATATTTAATAAAGAAAATCCGATGACAGTGAAGTCCAGCTCATTTCAAGGTCAACCCAATCCAACTCAACTCAATCTACAAGTGCTCAATCAGAAAGTTCATGCAAGAAATAGGAGACGTAGGGTCAGAAAGATCCAGACGTTAAAAAAGTGGAGGGGAAAAGGGGATGCCACGGGAGAAACAAATCAAACACTTGAGGATCAATTAAAGATTAAAGAAGTAAGGTAGAAGTAGGACTGGAAAAATTAAATGAAGCAAACTTTAATGTATGATGCAAATCTAACCACAACCTTCTTTGTTCTGGTTTCAAGGATAATTGAGTGCAAAGTCGACCGGCTTTAAACGAAAGGAGATGGGCCCCTCTCCTCCTGACACGAGGAAAGATTTTGGGCCATACATAATAATATGGAAAATGTCGGTTGGCAAACCTGTCGGGCTTCTGATATCAAATTATAACGAACTAATAACTTCTGAACGCAAGTTTCGCCCACCTACTTTTTGATTGATTCAAAGGATTCAACTTCGGAAATTGTTGTTCACTGTGAATATCGGTTGGCGAAAGTTTCGTGAAATTTAAACCTTAAAGAAGGACGAAGGGTGGGCGGGGTGGAACTCCTTGCAAGTAAATATTTCAAATTCTGTATAATATCGCAGGTAATTTAATAATAAGTAAAGAACGGAGAAGATATTTTGAAGTCCTCCTGCTTTTCGAAGCTTTCAAGTTTTTTTCTTGCGAATTGAGGGAGAATTTATAGAAATTTTAGATCTAGTTTAATAAAAATTTCTAATTTAAGGATAAAAATTTCTAATTTAAATTAACTAATTCATAGGAACAAGGAGGGTTTTGTATACGGAGTGTTTGCAAAATAAGTGCAAAATTATTAACCACAGTACGCCGACAGCACAAGCAACACGAAAAAAATACAAGAAAAAATCGTATGGCAAAAAGAAAATTCCTTTATCCGTCCCTTATTCGGCGCTCATGAAATAACAAAAAAGAAACTTACGGAACTTGCTTCTCCGATCGTAGACAGTAAACATCGCGAGAGTGACTAATACGCAAGACAAACTCATCGAATATCATTTGTATGGAGGGTTACATTCAAACAAACGTGCACTATTAGATATTTAGAAATGTTTATAATAATTATTCGATGTCATTAGCGACACACAAACGAGCTCGGCGAAAAAGTGATTCTTGCGTTTGTGTGCATGTCAGGATTAGCGCAAATGCTGTGGACGGCACTCCTCTGAAATGTTGTTTTCTTGCCGTTCGTGAATTGCGGAATTTTAATAATTAGTAATACTACGTAGATAATAATCATATCTAGCTTTAACACGTTCAATCACTTTTCACAAACTAAACTGTTGATCTCAAAGAATACGGAGCAATACATTGTGTATTATAATCATAAAAAATGCAGCAAATTTTTTCGCTTGGCTGTAATATGATTTATTGCGACGTTAAAAAAAAAAGCGCCTCTCGACTTCAGCACCGTTCGGTCACTGCTCGATTGCACTTCTGTTTTTTGTTCCAATCAAATTTCCTTTTCTTGACCCACCTCAAACACATAGACGTACGATTATTTCTTGCCCGATTTTCAGCTGCGATTTCCTCGAAACGTGACAAACTTTCGTTTTTAGGACACGTAAGTTCAATCGTTTTCATTTACGGCGATGTATTACAAGTTCAAAATTTCTGCGCTTATTTCACAAACACCCGGTATAATTCTTTAAAGGATGTACGCGTGTTAATATAAATTCCTGGAAATTTCATTTATAACATGAAGAGGGTGTCTCTAAAATACTCCAACCACCCCCCCCCCCTTGTGTGCCTACCTGCCTTTGTTAATCAGCTGAAGGGTGTTTAGAATGCTTCCGCTCGAACGAGCTGATTATCATCGCGCCACTTATCGAACGAACACCGGAACGCCGATAAATCTTCACGAATTTGGTTTCCGTACGGATTCAGCATCCAGTGAAAGCGAAAAGCTCCGCTTTTCCGTGAAACTGATCTAGGCGCTTCCGATTTCCCTTAAGTGCGATCGATAAATTGTCAGCAGCGTACGCTCAGTTCAAGGTCGCTCGCGATTTGGTTTGGGGGGAAAAGCTCGCACACAAAAAAAAAAGAACGACCTTTACCCCTCATTCACAGCGAATAGAATCATAACTGATTTATTAATTGGCTGCGAAATGGGTTTATAAAAAAAAAAAAAAACCAACCGCACTCGAACTGGATTGCATACTTCAGTTATCAATCATAGAATAGACCGTTCTTCTTGTAACGTGAATATTACGTTCTTGTGTTTTAAAGTGCAATAAAATTCGAATATTTCATTCCAAAGAAAGGAACGAAAAGCGACGAGAAGATAGGCGAGTGGTTGGAAGGTTACTCTGCAACACTCCTTGAAACTAGAGGAAAAATGCGGGTTTTCTTTGGTCCCTTTTCTTGCCTTCGGAAATGTACATAAAGAAAAGCATCGATAGTTATTTTTGTCTCTTTGACATTTGCGCTGCTCCGAGAACTCATGTGAAGTTATGTGCATTCCAACTTTCAAACTTTCAAAAAAAAAAAAAAACTTCATACTTTCGACGTCTTTGAAACGTGCACGTACACAGTTTCATGCTGGGGTTGTTTGTATCAAAGGAAAAGAAAATCATGAAAAGTTTTAATTAATACACTGTCACGTGATTGTGGTTTTCGTGGCTCGGTGACAGTTTTGAGAACGCCAGTCGGTGTTAGCTTATAGCTTATTGAAAAGCTCGCGTCTCATTCTCGTCGTTGAGTTATGAACCTCTAGGGAAACGATAAACTATCACTGGTAATTAAAAAAATAAAATAAGCTTATATCGAGTAAAACGAAACAAAATACGATCAATTGGTAATTAAAAAAAAAATTAAATTGTCAAAACCATACAAAAACCATAAGATGGGGAGCAATTGACAGTTAAAATATAAAAACAAATCGAATATAAGAGAAAAAAGAAAAACAAAAGCCGATCAACTGATTGTATTAAAAAAATACAGTTGCGGAATAAAATACAAATTAAAAAATAAAAACGGAATAAATGAAATCGATTAGAAGAAAAAAGAAAACATAAAGATCGGGCAGTTGATTACATTGGAAACTGAATTAAAGTTAAATAACGAATTTAAAAAAATAAAACGAAACAAAAAACGATGGGTGATGAAGACGAAAATAAAAATAAAGTTGATTCTTGTCATGAAAATTGTAACTAAAACGTTTCTTAATCTTGAACAGGGCAGAACTATGATTGGAAAAACGCTCAACGTTTCGCTATTGATTCATAGCTTCGTCGGGAGTGAGAAAATTAGATTAATCAATAGCGAAACGTTGAGTGTTTTTCCAATCATAATTCTGTCCGGTTCAAGATTCAAAAAAAAAGATTTACCGAAAATAAAAATGTTTTAAAACTGTCTAATTTAAGTCGAATCGAATCAAGAAGAAGTTTCTCTTTAACCGAAACTGTGATAATTCAAACATTAAAAAAAAAATCAAATCGAATCAAGGAAAAGGAGAGAAAAGGCGATCGGTTTATAATTTAAAAATAAATAAATAATTTCAAACAGAATCACAGATCGTCACGATTTAATAAAATTTAAATGTACGGAGTGTCTCAAGAAGGGCGGCGACCGGCGGTATACAGGGTGTTTCATAACAGGTGAAAAAAAATGAAATCTCATGTACGTAATGTCATTTTAAGTTGAAATGAAAGAATAGAAAAAAATTTACTCTTGCTTAGTTTCGGAGTTACCTGAACTTAAAAATATGACACAAATTAGATGAAATTGTAAAAATTGTTCAGTGTCCGCCTTGATGACATGCACAATTGACAGTTAAAATATAAAAACAAATCGAATTAAATCGAATATAAGAGAAAAAAGAAAAACAAAAGCCGATCAACGGATTATATTAAAAAAATGCAGTTGCCGAATAAAATACAAATTAAAAAATAAAAACGAAATAAATGAAATCGATTAAAAGAAAAAAGAAAACATAAAGGTCGGGCAGTTGATTACATTGAAAACTGAATTAAAGATAAAAT
This sequence comes from Prosopocoilus inquinatus, assembly GCA_036172665.1. Taxonomy (NCBI): domain Eukaryota; kingdom Metazoa; phylum Arthropoda; class Insecta; order Coleoptera; family Lucanidae; genus Prosopocoilus; species Prosopocoilus inquinatus. The sequence continues at coordinate 4,081,094 of CM069871.1, read as the reverse complement.
AACGATTTTAAAAAATAAAACAAAACAGAAGACGATCGGTGATGAAGACGAAAATAAAAATAAAGTTGATTCTTGTCATGAAAATTGTAAGTAAAACGTTTCTTAATCTTGAACAGGGCAGAATTATGATTGGAAAAACACTCAATGTTTCGCTATTGATTCATAGCTTCGTCAGGAGTGAGAAAATTAGATTAATCAATAGCGAAACGTTGAGTGTTTTTCCAATCATAATTCTGTCCGGTTCAAGATTCAAAAAAAAAGATTTACCGAAAATAAAAATGTTTTAAAACTGTCTAATTTAAGTCGAATCGAATCAAGAAGAAGTTTCTCTTTAACCGAAACTGTGATAATTCAAACATTAAAAAAAAATCAAATCGAATCAAGGAAAAGGAGAGAAAAGGCGATCGGTTTATAATTTAAAAATAAATAAATAATTTCAAACAGAATCACAGATCGTCACGATTTAATAAAATTTAAATGTACGGAGTGTCTCAAGAAGGGCGGCAACCGGCGATATACAGGGTGTTTCATAACAGGTGGAAAAAAATGAAATCTCATGTACGTAATGCCATTTTAAGTTGAAATGAAAGAATAGAAAAAAATTTACTCTTGCTTAGTTTCGGAGTTACCTGAACTTAAAAATATGACGCAAATTAGATGAAATTGTAAAAATTGTTCGGCGTCCGCCTTGATGACATACACAGCTTTCACAGCGGATTATTAATTTCTGGATATTTTGAACAACATTAAAAAAAAATTAACGTTACTTTGATTTGTGTGTAAATTTTTTTTCGAAGGCTAACCTTCTTAGAACTAAATAGATTATTTGAGCTTCTATTTTCAAACTCAAATACCTAACTCCGAAACTAAGCAAAATTTGACTTTCTTTATTCTTTCATTTTAACTTAAAATGAAATTCTGTACATGAGAATTTTTTTCACCTATAATGAAACACCCTGTATAGCAAACCGTAATACCTACAACAGATTTGGGGGAAAAAAATTATAGGTAAAGTGACCAAGAGAAATTCAATATAGAAAATGGAAAATATTTAAGTGTCTGAGTTGGCCGGAAGGGGGCGCAATCAATGGGCTCAACAATAAAAATTAATTTTACCAACAAAAGTCTCAGAATAAGGTGCAGCTTTGATAGCGCCATTAGAAAGTTGTATTCATTCTGCACAACAATTGTTTTAGACATATTATTGTATCACCGTTAATAAGGGTGGAAAAAACAATTGAATTATTTACTTTAAAAGATATCATAACTTAACTGTAGTCTTGAAAATCGGATACGTGGAAAAATCTCCGAGGACGAGTCTCCCGCGCTATGGTTAACGTAATGGGGAGGGGGGGGGGGTGATTGTGGTTTTCATAGCTCGCTGACAGTTGTTAGAACGCCAGTCGGTGTTAGCTTATTGAAAAGCTCTCGTCTCATTCTCGTCGTTGAGTTATGAACCTCTAGGGAAAGGATAAACTATCACTGGTAATTAAAAAAATAAAATAAACCTATATCGAGTAAAAAAAACAAAATAAGATCAATTGGTAAATAAAAAAAAAAAATTAAAATTGTCAAAACCATACAAAAACCACAAGATGGGGAGCAATTGACAGTTAAAAGACAAAAACAAATCGAATTAAATCGAATATAAGAGAAAAAGGAAAAACAAAAGCCGATCAACTGATTGTATTAAAAAAATACAGTGACGGAATAAAATACAAATTAAAAAATAAAAACGAAATAAATGAAATCGATTAAAAGAAAAAAGAAAACATAAAGGTCGGGCAGTTGATTACATTAAAAACTGAATTAAAGTTAAATAACGAATTTAAAAAAATAAAACGAAACAAAAGACGATCGGTGATGAAGACGAAAATAAAAATAAAGTTGATTCTTGTCATGAAAATTGTAAGTAGAACGTTTCTTAATCTTGAACAGGGTGAAAAAACACTCAACGTTTCGCTATTGATTAATAGCTTCGTCGGGAGTGAGAAAATTAAATTAAGCAATAGCGAAACGTTGAGTGTTTTTCCAATCATAATTCTGTTCGGTTCAAGATTAAGAAAAAATTTACCGAAAATAAAAATGTTTTAAAACTGTCTAATTTAAGTCAAATCGAATCAAGAAGAAGTTTCTCTTTAACCGAAACTGTGAAATTCAAACATTAAAAAAAAATCAAATCGAATCAAGGAAAAGGAGAGAAAAGGCGATCGGTTTATAATTTAAAAATAAATAAATAATTTCAAACAGAATCACAGATCGTCACGATTTAATAAAATTTAAATGTACGGAGTGTCTCAAGAAGGGCGGCGACCGGCGGTATACAGGGTGTTTCATAACAGGTGAAAAAAAATGAAATCTCATGTACGTAATGTCATTTTAAGTTAAAATGAAAGAATAGAAAAAAATTTACTCTTGCTTAGTTTCGGAGTTACCTGAACTTAAAAATATGACACAAATTAGATGAAATTGTAAAAATTGTTCAGCGTCCGCCTTGATGACATACTCAGCTTTCACAGCGGATTATTAATTTCTGGATATTTTGAACAACATTAAAAAAAAATTAACGTTACTTTGATTTGTGTGTAAATTTTTTTTCCAAGGCTAACCTTCTTAGAACTAAATAGATTATTTGAGCTTCTATTTTCAAACTCAAATACCTAACTCCGAAACTAAGCAAAATTTGACTCTCTTTATTCTTTCATTTTAACTTAAAATGAAATTCTGTACATGAGAATTCATTTTCTTCACCTATAATGAAACACCCTGTATAGCAAACCGTAATACCTACAACAGATTTGGGGGAAAAAAATTATAGGTAAAGTGACCAAGAGAAATTCAATATAGAAAATAGAAAATATTTAAGTGTCTGAGTTGGCCGCAAGGGGGCGCAATCAATGGGCTCAACAATAAAAATTAATTTTACTAACAAAAGTCTCAGAATAAGGTGCAGCTTTGATAGCGCCATTAGAAAGTTGTATTCATTCTGCACAACAATTATTTTAGACTTATTATTGTATCACCGTTAATACGGTTGGAAAAAACAATTGAATTATTTATTTTAAAAGACATCATAACTTCTGTAGTCTTTATCAGAAACTAACGAACTTCGGCTCGTTTGAAAGGGAATTTTAAGCTGATTCAATTAAGCTTCTATTCAACGACTCCGGCTACTTTGTTATAAATTAGTTAGAGGGCGCTATTTGCAAAAGTGTTTCCGAATTTTGGAAAAAATGTTGTAATCGCCTAGAAAAACTAAATACCCTTTTCTTTTGAACAAGAGATTTTTTTTTGTCTTGTAAAGATTATTCATTAGTTTTTCTTTTCACTTTCAACAATATTGGCTCTAGTTATGCTTTTTCGATTGAAAATCCTGTATTCGTTGTGATCACGTTCAGAATAACAGACTTTTCAATTCACCCTCGTAACTTCAGCACTCATAGAAAACAGCAGCAGGAACAGTGCGGTCTCGGTTCGCCTTTCCTGGCGTCCTATTGATTTATTGGTTTAATTAGGCTAGCAATGCGACATGCGGATCTGTTTGGCAAAGTTTCAAAACAAACGTATCAGAGATGGGTCGTAAAACGGGGGCGTTCCTTTTTTTTTTATTAATACAGAGGGGGCAATTTATCCGGCGTGATTGACACTTGCATGCACGTAAACAATCACCATCCACGGAACTAAACGTTACATTAAACTGCTAAACTGCCAGCTTTTAAAAAGGACGATCGATTTTCAATGATTCTGCTTACGATTCGTTTGAGTTTTATTTGTCGGATGCTTTGAGTTTTCGTTTTTGAAGAAAAAAAAAAGTAGGTTTTCTTTCTCAAGTATTTACGAGTGTTTAGACTACGAAGAGCTATAAGTAAGCATAGGATTTGAGAAAGTACACGCCATCGTTTCAGTAGCGCCGTAGAAATGTATCGAACAGGCACGTTGTATAATGGGACGGTGAAAATAATTTACGGCGTTCTTACTATATGATGCAATGTCGCAATAAAGTCCGCCGGTCGAGGTACAACTGGTCAACTAATTACTCTGAAAATCTTTACACATTTAAACAAGAAGAGTTGATTGCATAACTGTATTTTTTTATTGCGGCAGTATTGCTCTGTTTTTTTGTTATACTGAGTAACACCATTGCTGTAGCGGCGTTAATTGTCTCCGCAGCACTCGCGTTTGTTTACACGCTACGGTCTAATATTTTATATTGCCCGCTTCACTAGAATTTGAACCGCGCAAAATACATTTCCCCGATATATAGCTATACGCATACATACTTACGTATTTTGACTCATCGAACACGTACTATAGTTAGCAACATGCTAGAATAATGGTGATCGTTTTAACTAGAGTATAAATAGAAACAGAGCTTGCACTTGTCTTTATTTTTTACTTTTACATAACCGATAATCATCTAGGAGTACCTTCAAAGGTACCTAAGCACTTCGAATACTCGAAGTTCAGAATTTAAATAAAAATGAAAATCAAATAACGGGTGCCGTATTTTGTTTACGAAACGTAACAGTTACTGTGGCTGTTTTATTTACCTGTCGTACACTTTATTTCATTTATTTTAAGTTCATTCAATGCTTCAAGTTATTCTGGAGAGAAAATCTAAGGAGAGAGACAACGAGAGTGGGAAATTTGACAATCTTCAGGCAAAACCCTGGCCCTATTTCGACTTCACGAGGAAAACACCTTTGTGAGGGATTTTTTTGGCTATATCATCTCAAACTGGCTATCGAACAAGAAAATGGCTTTCAGCGGTAGCTTGTGAGTTTTCGTTTCAAAAAATATTTTTATTTCTTTACGACACCCGATTTCTTACGAGTATTTTGCTATTGTTTTGCTTGACATTTTCTTTAATTAATCGACGGTCTTTTGTTTCCTGAAAAAACGTTATTTTCTGTGGTAATCGATTGACATTTATTTTCGTAGTTGATTGTCATTTATTTCCTAGTTGATTGTGATTTATATTCTTAGTTGATTGTCATTTATTTTCTTCGTCATTTACTAATTATTTATTTTCTCAATTCGCCGATTATCATTTGTTTATTTATTTACTCGGTTAAGTTTATTTTTAATTTTTCTTGGTTTTGTTTCTTCATCGGTTATTTTGTACACTACCGATAAACATCTAGAAGACATCTTTCAAGGTTACGTAAGCACTTCAAATACCCAAAGTCAAGGTCAAGACTAAAACAATTTAAATAAAAACGAAAACCGAATAACGGGTGCCGTATTTCGTTGTTTACAAAACGTTACAGAAAATATCCGACAAATGGGATAACTTGATTGCGTCTCTTTTATTTACCTATCGAACATTTTGAATTTTCGTTTTTCTTTTTTTTGCTTTAACAAATATTTTTGTTTCTTTACTACACGTGATTTTTTTTTACGAGTGTTTAGACTACGAAAAGCTGTAAGCTGTTGAGTGAAAAGAAAAAAAACAACTTACATTATATGTTGGACCACCGGACATATACTACAGTTACTAAAAAAATGGAGATCGTATTAGCAGATTAAAAAAAAGAAACTTATTGCATTTGTCTTTATTTTTTACACAACCGATAATCATCCAGGAATACATTCAATATGAGGTAAATACTTCAAATCCTCAAAAGTTAAAACTAAAAAATATAAATGAAAAAGAAAACCGAATAACGGGGACCGTATTTCGTTTACAAAACGTTGTAGTAAATACTTAATTTGACTTATCAACTGGTGCTCAGTTTAGAATATTTAAAAAAAATACAGCGCCGAGAGTTATTGCACTCGCCTTTATTTTTTGCACAAGCAATAATTGGCCAGGAGCGTAACAACTTAAAAGTATTAAATAAAACTATCAAGGATGCTCTGAGTCAGAACTCAACAATTGAATCGAGCTCAAGTGCATAATCGTGTTCAGTCCAAATTTACTGTGTTGAGAAAACGACAAAAAATAACTTTCTAGATTTTTACTTTAAGTGAATTATTGGCTTAAAATTCTTTCAGATAAGGATATATGAAGCCTCCTCTAGCCAATAAATAAATAAAATAAATAAATAAAAATCTAGAGAAAGTTTATTTATGTATTTTTTTCTTTTTGGACTGAACACGGTTATGCACTCATCGATTCAATTTAAATGAATATGAAAACCGAATAATGGGACCCGTATTTCGTTTGCCAGATGAATCGTTTAGCTTTAGCTGCAACTGTGTGTGGTCAAGAACGAAAATTAGAAACAATAATAGTAAATCAAGTAAATCAGGTAATCAAAATAAAGTTATTTCGAATTTGGCGGTGTGTCAACTTCGAACGGACTCCAAGTTACCACATTATGCTTTCGTCATAAGAAAGTCGTCCGCGTAGTGCAGGTCGTCGAGCAAAACGGATTGTAAGTCTTGTAAGGTAGGCAACGACATTTATAGGAAGCTCAACGACAGCAATTAATTAATTTTTATTAATTACTTAATTAATCGTTGCGTTTAGCTTTGAAGCTTCCAAACAGAAAAAGCTCAAAATAAAAAGCCTAATTAAGAAGAACGAAATACGACATTTATAGGAAGCTCAACGACAGCAATTAATTAATTTTTATTAATTACTTAATTAATCGTTGCGTTTAGCTTTGAAGTTCCCAAACAGAAAAAGCTCAAAATAAAAAGCCTAATTAAGAAGAACGAAATACACATTACGGACTAATTTGCGCACAGAAATCGCTGGTCATAAATACCTGCTTAACGGAAATTTTCAGTTGTCAGGCTTTGAAAAACATAAATGAATCCTTGTCAAGGTACAAAACAAATAACACAGGGAATTCGATGTTCCTATGGTTTGGCTTACATTACAGTTTCAGAATTCTTTCAGAAACTATAATTTCAAATGAAAAAATCTTTATTAAAGTTTGAGCGATTACAATAAGGTGAGGTCATTAATAACATTAGACAAAAGGTAATAAATCTATTTACATTGAAAACGTGTAAATGAAATCCTGTTATTTCCATCGGATAGTCGTCGCACTTGAAGTTTATCTTCATTTCAGTTGCAACGGCGTCGAATGAAGACATATGCGAGTTTCATAGTTCAATATGGCCCGTCGAGCAGCGAACTTTTTTGCGGCGTCGAGAATGAGGAGATAGAGAAATAGGAAAAGTTTTAAGTTTCTATAAAATTGCATGCAAATGCAACGGCTAATATCGAAGCAGTTCTTTATATGCACACGTCGAGGGTTTTATTTATGGCCTGACTTCGTGGAAACTCTGTGTGTGTGTGTGTGTTTGGAAAAGCTTCGTTTGCCAACAACACAATCAACAATCAAAATCCGGGCGGGCGTTATTAAGGTTATTAAATAAAAACATCCGAAATCATTCTCGTCGTGTATAGCCGAAAGCTACTACACAATCAAAATAATTGCCGGCAAACATCCGAACGCTGCCTTTTTTTTGCTTGGAATAACTTGAGGGAACCTTTTAATAGTTAGGTAAGATTGAGCGAACAATGTAATGGTCATCGTTCTTCCCAGTTGTAATCAACCTGATTGCCACTGGAGTAAACAGTGATTGTTCGTCGAAGTTAACTGCGGATCTGGATAGTTTGAACCAATTCCCATTTATATCTTTCTGACAGATGTACGCTGCATGTTAAGTGGAAGTGGATAATGAGTTTAACGTCATTCCTCTCCACGGTATATACTTTATGATTCCCATTTTTTTTTTTTTGTATAAACCTAAAAATGTAGGTACACAGCACAATATTTCAAAAAGTATTTGCATACCCCAATATTTTTGATGAAACGTTCCGTTCCAAATCCCCCTTGCCTTGCCTCCCTCCACTCACTCCCGCCTCCCTCTCACCACGAAAGGAAAAAAAATTGCATTGCATCGCAATTTTCATTCATGTGCTGCCGCGGCTAAAGTAGGCGCCCTCAAAAACAATGAAAACAAAAGTAATACATCACGGAATTTAATTTCCGCTGAAGCTGATGCCACGGTTATAGAAATTTCCATCCACGTCTCGTAGGTGTGCGCGTACCTGCCTCTCCCAGATTGAACGGAACGAAAGATCCCAAGTTCTTATGGGGCGCGATGTGCTCCTCCGGAAGGCGCGTGGGACGAGTATTCTCATGCAAATTGAAAACGGGCGGCGATTTGAAACAAAGGGGACAGGCGCCTGATCAATGTGCGTAATCAGCGTCGGAGGGAATTAAAGTTTATTCATTAGAGGAAAATATTGCTGCTCGGGTGCATTCCTTTTTTTTTTTTTCGTTGTTCGGGCCGAGCCGAGCGCGTTAAAGTTAAATTGAATTTACTGCTGTATTTCCAGTAAAATGTATGTTGCAGTGGATGAGCTGCCACCAAACTTTAAATCGATTATTCCTGTTTAATATCTAAGGTGGCAAGCATACGCTGCATTGCAACAGCTGTAGTTCCAAGCTTCCGAGCAGTTCAGTGAAGAAAGGCAAGGTCCATAGGTTGTTCAAAGTCATCAGGATGAACTAAGACCCAGCATTTCGATGAAACAGTATTCCACCCCATGAGTCGACTCGGATTCACAATAAATTCAGATTTATTTCATTTAAATCGACTATCACCTATTCAGAGAAAAATTCCGAGCAGTTCAGTGCAGAAAGAGAAGGTCCATAAGTTGTTCAAAGCCATCGGGACGAAACTAAGACCCAGCGTTTAGACGAAACAGTATTTCACCCCATGAGGCGGCTCTGATTTACAATAAATCCAGATTTATTTCATTTAAATCGACTATCACCTATTCAGAGAAAAATCCCGAGCAGTTCAGTGAAGAAAGGCAAGGTCCATAGGCTGTTCAAAGCCATCAGAACGAACTAAGACCCAGCATTTCGATGAAACAGTATTCCACCCCATGAGTCGACTCGGATTCACAATAAATTCATATTTATTTCATTTAAATCGACTATCACCTATTCAGAGAAAAATTCCGAGCAGTTCAGTGAAGAAAGGCAAGGTCCATAGACTGTTCAAAGCCATCAGGATGAAATGAGACCCGGCATTTCGACGAAATAGTATTCCACCCCATAAGGCGACTCGGATTCACAATAAATCCAGATTTATTTCATTTAAATCGACTATCACCTATTCAGAGAAAAATCCCGAGCAGTTCAGTGAAGAAAGGCAAGGTCTATAAGTTGTTCAAAGGCATCAGGATGAACTAAGACCCAGCAGTTCGACGAAACAGTATTCCACCCCATGAGGCGGCTCTGATTTACAATAAATCCAGATTTATTTCATTTAAATCGACTATCACCTATTCAAAGAAAAATTTCGAGCAGTTCAGTGAAGCTAGAGAAGGTCCATAAGTTGTTCAAAGCCATCAGGATGAAACTAAGACCCAGCATTTCGACGAAACAGTATCCCACCCCATGAGGCGGCTCGGACTCACAATGAATCCAGATTTATTTCATTTAAATCGACTATCACCTATTCAGAGAAAAATTCCGAGCAGTTCAGTGCAGAAAGAGAAGGTCTATAAGTTGTTCAAAGCCATCGGGACGAAACTAAGACCCAGCGTTTGGACGAAACAGTATTCCACCCCATGAGTCGACTCGGATTCACAATAAATCCAGATTTATTTCATTTAAATCGACTATCACCTATTCAGAGAAAATTTCCGAGCAGTTCAGTGCAGAAAGAGAAGGTCCATAAGTTGTTCAAAGCCATCGGGACGAAACTAAGACCCAGCGTTTGGACGAAACAGTATTTCACCCCATGAGGCCGCTCTGATTTACAATAAATCCAGATTTATTTCATTTAAATCGACTATCACCTATTCAAAGAAAAAATCCGAGCAGTTCAGTGAAGAAAGGCAAGGTCCATAAGTTGTTCAAAGCCATCAGGATGAAACTATGACCCAGCATTTCGACGAAACAGTATTCCACCCCATGAGGCGGCTCGGATTCACAATAAATCCAGATTTATTTCATTTAAATCGACAATCACCTATTCAGAGAAAAATTCCGAGCAGTTCAGTGCAGAAAGAGAAGGTCCATAAGTTGTTCAAAGCCATCGGGACGAAACTAAGACCCAGCGTTTGGACGAAATAGTATTCCACCCCATGAGGCGGCTCGAATTCAAAATAAATCCAGATTTATTTCATTTAAATCGACTATCACCTATTCAAAGAAAAATTCCGAGCAGTTCAGTGAAAAAAGGTAAGGTCTATAAGCTGTTCAAAGCCATCAGGATGAAACTAGGACCCAGCATTTCGACGAAACAGTATTTCACCCCATGAGGCGGCTCGGATTCACAATAAATCCAGATTCATTTCATTTAAATTGACTATCACCTATTCAGAGAAATGTTCCGAGCAGTTCAGTGAAGCTAGAGAAGGTCCATAAGTTGTTCAAAGCCATCAGGATGAACTAAGACCCAGCATTTCGACGAAACAGTATTCCACCCCATGAGGCGGCTGGGATTCACAATAAATCCAGATTTATTTCATTTAAATCCAAGAAATGACAAAAACACAAAAAAAACGTATATTTACTTGTGTCAAATGAAGAAGCAAATACTGGAACCTTCAGACCACCCTTTTTCACGAAAATATGTCGAGGAAAGTTGCGAAAAAAAAAAGAATTAATAACCGTATGATGCATTTAATGGCGATATAATTATCTTTCAAGCTTAACCGGAAATAGGTGTAACTGAGACAAGCTTTGAAATTTTTAAATAGGAATGTACGTCGAGTTGGATATAGCTAAACAGTTTTTTTTTTTTTTTTTAAAAAAGAAACTTTTACTCAAACATACCTTTAATATCTTTTACGTTTCCCAGAAACTATTTTTTGGATTATTAAAAAAAAATATTTCTTTTCGCAAATCTTTTATGTTCCCATTTGAAATTTCAAAGTTGGCCTCTGTTGCACCTTGAAAGAGAGAGCGATTAGATTTTTTATAAGACAATTTAAAAATTACGGAAATAACTAACGCTTAAACTCTGTGCGTGATTAGTGCGTAATCACATTTCAGTTACGAAACCCAAAAAGATGATACTCGGGTTATGAAACTGGAACGCGAGCGTTACAAGCTTCCCGCAAACTCAGGTGCTATATCGAGACCTCAAGTTTCCTAGGAGAGTCAGTCGAAACTGACCGCGACCGACGCTCTAACCAAAAGCGAAAAACTAAATAGGCGGGCGGTTTCCTAGACGTCGCGCGTTTTCATTGTTTTTAATTAGAGCGGACGTCGCATCGGTCGCGGTCAATTTCAGCCAATCGACTTCCTGTTAAACCGTAGCTAAAGCAGACCAATTCTTTAAAACAAATTGGTCTCTCGTAACTCCTGTATACATCCATTTACGTAGGACAAACAGGTAGAAATCTTTCACACTTAAGGTACATATCTAGCTCTAACTTTGCTAATCAGTTAATTTTTTCTTCCCATGATTTCTGTCCCGATGGTAATGACGAATCTCTCCATAATTTCAAAAAAAAAAAGGTGATTTATTTAATATTGCTGAAAGCTTAAAAATATTATTAGGAATAATACAGTGGTTTTTCGAAAGAGCACAATCACTGGTTACTGACGTTATATTATGGAGATTCTCACCAAAAGAAAAGCAGACTTTTGCAAACAAACCCGTATAAATAGTCCGAGCCGAATTCGGAACTTTAATCGTTAACTAAATCGTTAGTTCGATTCACGTGAAGTGGCGTTACCGTTTCCTACCCCTGATGGACGCCGACGCCGTTACCCCTGGACCTTACTCGTCATTACGATTCACCTTTGAAGAGGCCGTCGCCGTCTGCCGGCCTTAATTGGTGCCGGAACTGTTGCAGGAGTCGGTCGGCCTCGTGTTAAACGACGAGCTTTTCGACGACTTCTCGGATGTTCGTTAGAGCGGCAGCGAAGTCTCTGGAGAGATGGTCTGATGGCGTCGGCGTTGGGGTCCAGGCGACAGCGACAATCGTCGTGGTGGCGAGGGCGCCTCTTAGTGTGAAACGGCATTAGGTGTTTTTAGACGTACGCTCCACAGCACAAGATTGGAGTGTGCGTTCCAATAACATGCGATATCACAGGTATTTGGAGTGAGACGTTCCGAATGTACCTACAAAATTTTTACTATCGATTAATGCAAGTGACTCCACGCATGAGGGAATGGGAATGGGAATGGGAATGGGAAATGATAATCGCCTACGTCCAAATACAAAAATTGTAAAATCATTTCGCCCATTATAGACTGGGAAAGATTTGGTCATTTACCAAAGCCCAAAAGTTATAGGGATTATTTACGAATAGATGGTCGGACATTTGAATATTCGCTGTGTTGATCTCATTTTAAAAATCTAGTCACGCGTTACTGTCCGTTGTGTACAAGCAAGCACAGTAGATATCGCGTGGTAAATTCCTTGATAAAATAGTGAAGAATTACCTACGTCCAAACTCTTGGTATTAGTTGAATTTACACCAACATTTCCTAAGTCACTGTTCGTCTAAATGCACCTATTGGGTCTGGTCTTAGTGCACGACTGGGTTGCCTGATGATTCGGGGCTGACGGCGTTGGCGTTGGCGTTGTGGTCCTGGGCGACGGCTACGATCTTCGTTAGAGCGAGGGCATCCCTTTGTTCGACAGCTTGGTGAACTACTGCCATCCTAAATTCGACCAGGTCTGTTTATACTAGATTATTAACCAAACTTTGCTTACTTGACCCAGCGAATTAATAATTTTATTAATCAAATTTTTGTTTTTTTTTTTTTTTGGAAAGTCACTGCATATTTTCTTAGTTTTCATAAACCACCATCCACCTCCACTCCCACCCCCCCGCCAGCCTTTCATATAAACCAGGTAAATTCGTAACAAGTTTTGCATTGTAGTTGGAACTCAAAAGAGACGAATAGCCTGTCGCGTTTCCTTTATCCTGACGAGCGCCTTGTACCACCCTTGACTGGAGCTAGCTAGTTCCAGAAACGAGCTACAAATGTATGCGCATGCATTACGAGATACTACCAACGAACGCTCCTGAACTCGATCACTCATTTGTTATCTGAAGAGGCTCATGCCACTCGCCATCTAACATCCGCTCATATCTGAAAGTCGTTTGTTCGTGTGTGACACCCTGACGTAGCTACTCCGCTACTTTAATTTCCAAAATGGCAAACACACAAGCACACACACGTCCGTGCGCAGCGTTGACGTTCCTGCAAATTATTGTTGATAACTTGGAGGTTTTTCCGCTGCCGGAGTGACATCAGTGTCTAAATGCAGGATTCTGAAATGCTTTTCCTGTGATTAAACCTAGGTGGAAAATACGGGTGTCTGGAGAAGGCATTTTCTTTTTTGATGCGAAAGGACGTTCTTTTATTGAACTTGAACATGTCAATTTACAAATCTGAAGGTGCAAGAAGAATCGCGCGCGCGCGGTCAGTTTACCACGTCGGAAATTCTACGTTTCATTTTCATTGTGAGGGGGTGGCGAAATTGAAATTCGATTTCAATATACATATTAAGCAAGATATTTCAGAAGGCCTTTCTATTGGTGGCCCTTTTCCTGAATAGAACTCTGCGATGTGTGAAAAATTTTAAATTCCAGAATACGTAGCCATATGACGGTTATCGAATGAAATTGAGACATCGAAATGAAAATAATGATACTGAAGCAAGTGGAAATTATATTTCAAGAAATAACTATAAATAAAATGTGTAATACGGTCCTGGACAAACGAAAACTTGCATAACGCAGCATTGCGGAAGGTAGTGTAACGTGTGCAAAAGTAACCTTGGGCGCACCAATCAAATTACAAGAAGTTTACACTCACTCGCCCTAAACAGTTACACGTCATAACGTCCATAAATACTCGAAGCGCACATTGCAGAGAGCAGTCGGTAGTGATAAAATCCTTAAACTAAAACCTCCCCTAGCGTAAATTGCCAAAATCACATAAATTAATTATTTATAATAAATGTATTTTTATTGTACTTTGCTCTACTACTTACGCCGCTATGCACGTTACGCTGCTGTTCTTATTTTACCACACTGACCAGTGTCGTACGTAACTTGCCTTCTTGCCTTGTAAATCCGGACTCCGTGCAGCCATGTACGTCTTTCAGAGCCTGACAACTTCATTCAAATGAATCAGGAATTTATGACAAGCGATATTTGTGCGCAGATTAGTTCATAATTTTGTTTATTCTTCCTAAATTAGGCTCAGGATATTTCAAGGCCGAACCTGACAACTTAAGTGGTGTCACTGAGCTTACTGTACGTGTGGGCAGTCTTTTCTCCCCGAATTTCATAGCGCTGCGTGAAGCATACCGTAGAGGAAAATTTATTCCGGGATGTACTCGTTCATCAATCTGCACGGAGAGGACGCCTTCCCTGAGACATAAGCGTGACGTTAAAACCTAGTGACCGAACGAAAGTGGTATACCGCTAGGTCAGAGTTAAATTTTTTTTAATATCTAATTTATCCTTAACATTTTGTTAATTGTTTCGCTTTTCAATTTTGACGACAAGCAGTCGCATTCAAAATTAGGAGATTCGTCGGGTGAATTACTGTTACCGTCTCGTAAACGAAATACGGTCCCCGTTATTCGGATTTCGTTTTCATTTAATTTCTTCTGGAGGTTAGTTCTGCCTTCTGGAAGGGTAGAGATATAAAAACGTACGGAAACCCACTTTTCATCCCCTTTTGTCCTCGATTCTTCTAAACAATCTGTACAAATCTCAAATTTTCTTTGTTGGTAGCGCTTCTGGTTTCGTAAAAAGTCAGAAATAGATTTTCCAATTTGTTTGCCACGGTTGCTCGAATAGTTTCAGGATTGTCGCCTTTTTCTTCTCTTTCTGTTTTTATTCTCCTTGGACTTCCGGTAGGAAACTTTACTTACGTGAATGTTTCAAATTAAAACGCCTAAATCCTTAAATGTAACAATATATTAAAAACCGTAAAATTTAGTTTACAATACAATTTAGGAACAATTAAATACTAAAATATATTAAAGGAAACGTGAAATTCAGTTTACAAATTAGAAAAAAAAGAATTTAATATGGTGTCTAATATATTATCAAGAACGTGAAATTTAGATCATAATACAATTACAAAAGAAAAAAATAATTTTCATATGAACAATTTTTTTTTTTTTAATTAAGACCGAATGAAACTTTGAAATATTTTATAAAAAATCTTACAATCAACCAAAAATAATTCAAGATAACAAAATTAATTAATACCATTAAAATTATGGCGTTAAATAAACGCTGATTGGAATCCTTCTTGAAGCACAGAATTTAAATTAAATTAATTAAAAAAAAAAATCGGTTTCGATTAAATTGATTATAAAAAAAAACACACACACACCGTGAAGAATTGTATCTTCATCCGCGAAATTAATTACAAACTGAGGAAGCTGACTAATTAAATATTAAAATTAAACAATAAAAATAAACAATCTTTCAACGACAAACAGACCGCGTAATTAGGTTGTAATTTGTACGTACGTAAGGAAATTTCCTTTTGTCTCACAGTGATCTTCAACAGTTCAAAAACTTGTGAAAATTAAGTCTAAAACAAGCAAAAACTAGTGATTAAATTTGAATTAGGCTAAATTAAATTGTCAGTATCAAAGTAAAACGAAATTGATCAGCAAAATAACACAAACGTGACTTAAGTTACTTGAGACTTGGAGTGAAGTGCAAATTCCGGGGTATACTACTCGCAACGATCTTCCACGCTGAATATCACAAAAAGGATTTACGACGGGGTGAAGATGTCCAGGTGCAAAGATCGCACAGAATGATATGGTCGGATCCAGGAGTTCTGTCGTGCCACCAGCGTGGTGGTTTCCTAATGAACAGCAAGACGGTCCATTGTAGGAACTAGATCTTCGACAAGCCAATAGCTTGAACGGTCTTAGAGCTGGCCAGTCGTCTGGTACGTGTTCGTAACTCACAACGCTTCGATAAAAGGCGGCGGAGCACAAATTGCCTATACAAGTGAACAAGGAACCCTAAATAAAATTCCGAAAGGAAACAAGAAAACTTACCAACTCAGTCCAACAAAAACCAACAGGAACTAACCTTGACAATAACTTGGTATTTTGCACACGAAGAAGTGTAACGTCTCGTAATATTACAAGTGGAACCTAATTTAGAAAGTTTGTAATTTCTGCTTAAATAAAAAATAAATAAATAAATCGCAATCGTCTGCGTGAAACGATAAATAATTTATGGGCGTGACTGGGGGTTTGTTAAATTATTTTCCATAACGATTAGTTAATGTTTTGCCAGCATAAATAAATAAATCATTAATAATATAGTACCTGTGATGTGGTACATTGCATAAATCAAATTCGTTTTAATCCGAAAACATAAAACTCCGAAATTATTCAGCCCAATACAAAAAATAATCGTCGATCATTTGAGATTTGCAAACCGCAGTAGTTACAACCTTTTTTTTTTTTTGATGGGCTTGTAGCCTTATTAACGAGAATAATTTAAATACAGTCTTCTTCTTTTGTTTTTCTCCTTTTGTCAATTCTTTTGTTTTTTGTTTCCTTTTGTCAATTATATTCCCGAATTCGTTAAGTGCTGTCGAGACGTAAACGGTTTGAATTACACTTCAGAATTCCATTGCATCGCATCGGTGCGAACAACGAATAGGATCGGCGTGTTTCCCGAAGGTCAGGCGGTGCACGACAGTTAGTGACAGTGACGGAAGTGAAGTACGACTTTTAGACGAGCGGCGGCGTTGCTCGGTGACGTTTGTTGACAGCTGGATAACCACAACTTCGTTCGAATTGCGCACGAAACCGTAAAGTAGGTAACGAGTGTTCAATTAAAAAAACGGTCTAGATAGCTATGAATTTATTCTGAACGTCTAGCGTAGGGTTCTTCATACGACGAGCGTGAAGCGTCACTTGCATTTCTAACCTCACTTTAACTCAAAGAAGACATTTCAAATAAACATTTACTACCGAATATTTATATAAAGTATAAATATTAGAAAAGAAATGCAGGAGCAGCTTTCGACTTTTATTAGTTAGGTTAACCGTCAACTTGTCAAAGTTGTCAAATTCAAATTATGTTAATCACGACATACGTTCGCGTCAACAAAAGCCTGCTACAGCCTACTTGACCGTATTGAACACTCGTTATTTATTTTATTTAATTATCTTATCTTCGCTTATAACATAAATACCGGCCAGGGCCGGCGGAAGGCGATAAGCAAGGCATTAAGGGACGATGCAAGAGGGGCGCCAAAACAATGCAAAATAAAAAATTCATTTTTGTTATATTACGAATTTGAATTAAATTGATTCATTATTTCTGCAAAATAAGGAGATACAAATACATACAGTGTGTCTCCAGAAAAAGAGTTTCTTTTTTCTTTATTTCTTAATTTTATGTTGTCTGAATCTTTTTATATTTTTACATTTCAATTATCAATGACAGTAAAATTTCTTGAATAAATTAGAGAATTTCAAAAATTATTTTGTTTGGTGGTACTCTTTCGTTTTTCATCTTCCTTTGTTTTTTGTTTTGGCACAAAATTTGATCCTTACTTTTTTTAATTTCCGATTACTTTTGGTTTAATGTCTCGTTTATTTCTTTTAGACTTTTTTTATGTTTATAATTAATTACGTTTTGCCTTAGCTCTGTTGTTTTACTTTCGGGATTAGCATTTGTTTTTAATTTTATTTTATTTGATACCTTTTCGTTCTTCACCTTCTTTTCTTTTTTTTTTTTATTTTGACTTACAAGTCGATATTTAGTTCTTCTTTTAATTTTGAATTACCTTGCGTTTTAATATTTCGCTTCTCTGCTTTAATCTTTTTTAGTTTTGTCTTAGCTTTCGATTATCTTTTGTTTTGCTTGCAAACACATACAGTGTGTCTCCAGATAGACCGAAAACGAGTTTCTTTTTTTAATTTTCAATTTTAGAAAAAAAGCCAGAAACTTTTATGACGAATAACATTTTTTTTCCTGAGGTTGAAAATGAAGTTTTTCTTGTATATTAAAACAACGATGACTTTTTGAAATGTGATTTGTTTTTAAAAGACTGAACTGGAGAGAAATTGTATGAAGAACTATGTTTAAAATAATATTTTTAAGTAAATTAGCAAAAAAAAGCAAAAAATAGTAAACAAAAAGCAGTTTCCTGTAATTGTTCTTCCTAAAAACGATATTGTTTAAGTATGACTTCACATGTTTTAAGAAAGCTTTGGGCTTGTCAAATTTGAAAGCATTCAAAATTTTTTAATGTCATTTGTTTGTTTTTTTGTTTTTATTAAGAGAACCGTTGGTGAATTTTGAGAGCACGAAAAATAGTCGATTTCTCTGGATTTTTCTGAAGAGGTTGGACGCTAATTTATGGAGTGCCATCTATCGTCTAAAAATGGAGATTTTTTTGCTACTTTCCTAAAAAATCGCCAATTTCAGACAATAGATGGCGCTAGAAATCTGTGGATTGGCGTTTTTTTTTCCCGAATTGTCAATTCACATGTCAAAGAGGACAACAAATTCGGAAGCATAATTGACAAAAGGGGAAAAAGAATCTAAATTAAATGAGTTTGAAGAAAAAATCAACAACCGAAAGTAATTTTGTAATTTTAAATCGACAGATGGCAGTGAACGTAACAATATCTTAAAATACAGGGTGAACGAAAAAGTGTTTCTATCTTTACCAGGCGGTATTGGTCTTAAATTTTTGAGCTTGTTTACTTATTCGAAGCAATTTGTGAGTGCTCGATTTATTTATACGTTTAAAAACACGTTTTAAAAATGGTTTAAAAATAAATTGAAACATCTTGATTGACATCCTAAACTATGGTTGCAATTTCAAAATTGTTTTCCTTATAAACAGATGCATCAAATAATAATAATATTGGGAATGTTTATGAAAGCATGTAATGGTAGGTGATATTTAAATGTTTTAAGAACGCTTTGGGCTTGTCAAATTTGAAAGCATTCAAAATTTTTTAATGTCATTTGTTTTTTTTTTTTTTTGTTTTTATTAAGAGAACCGTTGGTGAATTTTGAGAGCAAGAAAAATATTCGATTTCTCTGGATTTTTCTGAAGAGGTTGGACGCTAATTTATGGAGTGCCATCTATCGTCTAAAAATGGAGATTTTTTTTGCTACTTTCCTAAAAATTCACCACTTTCAGACAATAGATGGCGCTAGAAATCTGTGGATTGGCGTTTTTTTTCCCCGAATTGTCAATTCACATGTCAAAGAGGACAACAAATTCAGAAGCATAATTGACAAAAGGGGAAAAAGAATGTAAATTAAATTAATTTGAAGAAAAAATCAACAACCGAAAGTAATTTTGTAATTTTAAATCAACAGATGGCAGTGAACGTAACAATATCTTAAAATACAGGGTGAACGAAAAAGTGTTTCTATCTTTACCAGGCGGTATTGGTCTTAAATTTTTGAGCTTGTTTACTTATTCGAAGCAATTTGTGAGTGCTCGATTTATTTATACGTTTAAAAACACGTTTTAAAAATGGTTTCAAAATAAATTTAAACATCTTGATTGACATCATAAACTATGGTTGCAATTTCAAAATTGTTTTCCTTATAAACAGATGCATCAAATAATAATAATATTGGGAATGTTTAGGAAAGCATGTAATGGCAGGTGATATTTAAATGTTTTAAGAAAGCTTTGGGCTTGTCAAATTTGAAAGCATTCAAAATTTTTAAATGTCATTTGTTTTTTTTTTTTTTTGTTTTTATTAAGAGAACCGTTGGTGAATTTTGAGAGCACGAAAAATAGTCGATTTCTCTGGATTTTTCTGAAGAGGTTGGACGCTAATTTATGGAGTGCCATCTATCGTCTAAAAATAGAGATTTTTTTTGCTACTTTCCTAAAAAATCACCACTTTCAGACAATAGATGGCGTTAGAAATCTGTGGATTGGCATTTTTTTTCCCGAATTGTTAATTCACATGTCAAGGAGGACAACAAATTCGGAAGCATAATTTACAAAAGGGGAAAAAGAATGTAAATTAAATTAATTTGAAGAAAAAATCACAAACAACCGAAAGTAATTTTGTAATTTTAAATCGACAGATGGCAGTGAACGTAACAATATCTTAAAATACAGGGTGAACGAAAAAGTGTTTCTATCTTTACCAGGCGGTATTGGTCTGAAATTTTTGAGCTTGTTTACTTGTTCGAAGCCATTTGTGAGTGCTCGATTTATTTATACGTTTAAAAACACGTATTAAAAATGGTTTAAAAATAAATTGAAACATCTTGATTGACATCCTAAACTATGGTTGCAATTTCAAAATTGTTTTCCTTATAAACAGATGCATCAAATAATAATAATATTGGGAATGTTTAGGAAAGCATGTAATGGTAGGTGATATTTAAATGTTTTAAGAAAGCTTTGGGCTTGTCAAATTTGAAAGCATTCAAAATTTTTAAATGTCATTTGTTTTTTTTTTGTTTTTATTAAGAGAACCGTTGGTGAATTTTGAGAGCAAGAAATATATTCGATTTCTCTGGATTTTTCTGAAGAGGTTGGACGCTAATTTATGGAGTGCCATCTATCGTCTAAAAATGGAGATTTTTTTGCTACTTTCCTAAAAATTCACCACTTTCAGACAATAGATGGCGTTATAAATCTGTGGACTGGCGTTTTTTTTTCCCGAATTGTCAATTCACATGTCAAAGAGCACAACAAATTCGGAAGCATAATTGACAAAAGGGGAAAAAGAATCTAAATTAAATGAGTTTGAAGAAAAAATCAACAACCGAAAGTAATTTTGTAATTTTAAATCGACAGATGGCAGTGAACGTAACAATATCTTAAAATACAGGGTGAACGAAAAAGTGTTTCTATCTTTACCTGGCGGTATTGGTCTTAAATTTTTGAGCTTGTTTACTTGTTCGAAGCAATTTGTGAGTGCTCGATTTATTTATACGTTTAAAAACACGTTTTAAAAATGGTTTCAAAATAAATTTAAACATCTTGATTGACATCATAAACTATGGTTGCAATTTCAAAATTGTTTTCCTCATAAACAGATGCATCAAATCATAATAATATTGGGAATGTTTAGGAAAGCATGTAATGGTAGGTGATATTTAAGTTAAAAAAAATCTTACAAAGTGATTAAAAAAATTTCGCCCTCGCCTTCGCTTCCAGCTACGAAACGAAAAAGCGGCGACACTTTAAATGCGTATTTTCGCAATTAATTAACGCATTACGAAAATAACGACTCCAACTTCCGTTTAATTAAGCTAATCGCGCTGTAAAAATTAGCCCGGATGAAATATTCACGTAATTTTCGCGTTCTTTTTTTTTAATCGGAAAATTGCTTGCTGCTCGGCGGCGCGCCATAATTTCCATCGAACGTTCAAAACATGCGAACTATCACTACTGATACCGTTCATTCGAGAGAGCTTTGCATGATTTATTTATATTATCAACCATTTGTGGGATAGACGTGATTCTGGCCTCGTAAATGATAAAACGATAAAAGATAAACAACACAACGCAAAATAAAATGATGTGAGGGGCACGCAGGGAGAAAACGAAATTCGCTTGGGCCACTGATGGTATGCAACTTACTTACATAATTAAGAAGAGTTTGTAATCCTCTCGTCCTTCCAATGTTCGCTGTTGGTGTTGGTGGAATTAATACCTAGTTATCGTTTCAAACCACAGACTAAACAGACATGTACACCACGAGCCAATTACAAGTCTGCGTTTGAAGCTCTAATGCTCTGGGTAAACATCAGTGTATGCTCGTACGTGCTGCACTTTAAACTTAGCATTCAGCCACTTGCCATTAGTGGAAATAACTTGCTCTGCAATATGATGAAGTTAATAGTCTAGGCAATGCAAATGAATTTCAGGAAGATTTGCTTGAATTACAGCCAATTGTTTACAAGAGGGAAATAGAAGAAGAAACACCAATGGATTAATTATTAGTTGTTGCCCCAGCAGCTCAGTGAAGAATGGGGGTGGTCCAACTAATGATGTTAAGAACGCGCCTGACAGGCTGTTCCAAATGTGCCTCTTGTATTAGCAATCCTTTTAGCAGTCTGTGCAAAGCTTGAAGCTCCAGTTTCCTTGTTTGCAGCCTGCTTCTAAAAATACAGCCGAAAATCGATCTTCCTTCTCCCTTCGGGAATAATTACATTTGCTGCATATTTTTCCTGCTTTCTTCGAAAATTTTAATTTCGTAAGCAAGTACGGTGATAGTGATTTGTTTCTTTTTGTTTATTTTTGTGAATTTAGAATTATTATCAGTCTTGAATGTCAACGTTATTAATTTTAAATTTGGAATTCGTTTTGAGTTCTTGAGTCATTTGTTGTCGTGTTCGTCCATTTGTTTTTCCTGGGAAAAGTGCCAGGAATTTCTGTTTCTTCGTTTGTCTTTCTTTAGAAATTTTAATTTTCCACTTTGATCCTGGTTTTGGTTTTAATTTATTTTCAAATAAGATACTCATTGAAACTGAAATGATCATTTGTTTTTGGTGTTTCTTTTTCTTAATTTTCTGTTGTCTGATACCCCTTTGTACTATCTCATCTTCTTCACAAAAATTTATCTTCATCTTCGATTATCTTTTGTTTTGCTGTTTCATTTACATACTTGTTTCCGATTGTTTTGCTTACGAGATTTTTTTTTTGTTTACGATTATGTTTGGTCTTACTTTTCGACAATCAAGTTTCGTTTTAATTGTTCTTCCTTTTTTTTATTGTGAAACCTTTTTTAATCTTATTTTTTTCTCTTTTCATTTTCGTTTATCTTTCGTTTTATTTTTTCTCATTTTGTAATTTTCGATTTTTTTGTTTACGACCACGTTTTGCCTAAGCTTCCCGATCATCCTTTGTCTGGTACTCTTTCGTTTTTCACCTTCTTTTCTTTTCTTTTTTTTGTTTTGGGCACAAAAATCGATCCTTGTTTTTTAATTTTCGATTATCTTTTGATTTAATTTTTTATTTTGTTGTTTCCGATCTTTTTTTTTGCCTTTGCTTTCCGATCGTCTTTTGTTTTACTTTTCAATTATTATCAAAGACAGTAAAATTTCTTGAATAAATCAGAGAATTTCAAAAATTATTTTGTTTGGTGGTACTCTTTCGTTTTTCATCTTCCTTTGTTTTCTGTTTTGGCACTAAATTTGATCCTTACTTTTTCTAATTTCCGATTACCTTTTGGTTTAATGTCTCGTTTGTTTCTTTTAGACTTTTTTTTTTGTTTGTAATTAATTACGTTTTGCCTTTGCTCTGTTGTTTTACTTTCGGGATTATCATTTGTTTTTAATTTTAGTTTATTTGATACCCTTTCGTCCTTCACCTTCTTTTCTTTTTTTTATTTTGACTTACAAATCGATCTTTAGTTGTTCCTTTAATTTTGAAATACCATTCGCTTGAATATTTCGCTTCTCTACTTTAATTTTTTTTTAGTTTTGTCTTAGCTTTCGATTATCCTTTGTTTTGCTTCTCGAATATCATTTGTTTACGTTTTTGTTTCTTACTTCGCAGTTCGATTACCATTTTATTTCTTTCGTTTCTTTACTTTTCAATATTTTAGTTTTGTCTTCGTTTTGAATTCTTTTCTTCTATCACCTGTTGTTGTGATCGTCCATTTGTTTTTCCTACTTTTGCCAGGAATTTTTGTTAATGTGATTATCGTCTTTCTTTGGAAATTTTAATTACTTAATTAATTATTAATTAAGATTAATTAATTAATCTACTTACTTTGATCCTGTTTTTGGGTCTTCAAAAATGTTCCTGACTTTTCTTTTGTTTCTGATTCTGTTTACCCTCTTTCTGTCTTATTCTCGGAAAATGCAGCGATTATCTTTTGTTTCCCATTTTCTTTCTCTTAATTTGGGAATGTGATTTTGAACTTTGTCTTTTATTAATTACTGCTGCTTTTCTTGAGAAATTTTGAATCTGATTTTTTTTGCATTTATTTTCCTTCAAAATCCTTGCACGAACTGCTAAATAATTGTACAAATACGATTATAATCGTACGGTTGGCAACATTGATCAGAAGCAATGGAACAAATCAGCGGCGTGTTGCCAACATTTGGTGGAACATTAGACTCGACATAATCACCAACATCAAGAAATGAAAACTCTAAAATAAAAAATATTTAGTTTCTTTCGAAAAATTTCAACTAAGAAGTTCCCTTGATTTTAATGAATTTTCGCTAATTTTTCCTTTTTTTCCATTTTGTTTGAGATTATCCCTAGGTTTGACGACTTTATCCCTAAGTTGGCAACACTGAGTGATGCTGTACAGGGTTACAACTAATTAACGGGCCACCATGGGGGTCTCGTAAACCATAAGATACACAAAGATGATTAAATTACAAATAAAGTTGCGCTATTTTGGAGCCTATCAAAATATTCAAAAAAAATCTTTTCTACCTTAATTCGTTTCCGAAATATCTTCCTACCTTAATCCGAAATATCTTCACAAAAAACGGGAAATTCTAATTCTCGAAAATTTCGAATATCTTTCTTATTTGTTAGAGTAGAATCATGAAATTCGATATTTTTATGTTAATTTCGATGAGTAATGTAATATAGTCTGAAGAAATAGGTTAGGATTGACCGCTTCGCAGATACGACTGTCAACTGTCTTTTTTCTTATGGACGTTATCTTGGGTATTCATACCACGTGATACAAAAACAAAATCTGAATATGGCCATCCGAGACACTTATACTTTTGTTTTAAAACAAAATATCAAGATGTTATGAAAGATTTTGAAAAAAGAATCTATTAGACAGATGCGTTCCACATTCAAAACTAAAATTATTATTAAATTAATAAATCGTATTCAGTTATGGTACTTATTTACATATTTACATTAAAAAAATTACTTTTTAATAAAAATTATAAGTAACTTAATATTTTGTTTTGAAACAAAAGCGTAAATGTTCAAATGGTCGTATTCAAAAATTATTTCTGCATCACATGCTGTGAATATCTAAGGTACCGTCCATATGAAAAGAAACAATTGACGGTCGTATCTACGAAACTGTCAAACCTAACCTATTTCTTCGAACTGCATTAGGTTGTTCATCGAATTCAATATAAAAACGCCAAGGTTTTTTGATTCTGTCTTAAGAAATGAAGAAGATATTCGAGTTTTTCGAAAATGAGAATTTTCAGTTTTTTGAAGGTACTTCAAAAACGAATGAAAATCGAAAAGATTTTTTTTTGATATTTTCTTAGACCTCAAGATGGCGCAACTTTTTTGTAATTTAACCATCCTTGTATCTCTTATAGTTGATGAGATCCCCATAGTGGCCCTTTAATTAGTTGTAACCCTGTATACTTACGTGAGGACGCCGGATGCGCGCAACAAACAGCTCAAAATGGCGACCAATCAGAACACAGAATTAGATAGCGTGATCGTGTAGAACCAATGAGAGCATTTGATAAATAATCAAACGGGAAACAATGTTACCACCTGACAACACCAGATCTATCTGACGTGGTTGCTGAAAATAACGTAACAATCAACTTTAGTTAAAACTAACCGCAGTCAGCTCTGATTTTACATTTTTACATTTCCTCAAATGATCATCAGTGTATCTTCTCCAGCCATTTTTTTTTTACCAAAACCACCTTAAGTTTAGAAGTTATGATCTTCCTTTTTACGCATGGATGATGTCTTTTGATACGAACTAAGTAAAGTAAAGGCATTTGTTCAGGGTTTGTAATCAAAGACGTCCTAATTTTGATTTATGTTTCTCTGTGAAATATTAAAGCACTGATACGATTTAGTCGCACATATTTCAGTAACATGAAAGCGATCAACGTGAATAGGCGGCAAACTTCTCTCTGTGCCCTTCCAGAAGGCAGAACAAACCTTCGAATGGAACGTCTGAAGTTCGCGTCGATATTTTGCTGTGTTCTTAACGTAATTAGCTTCCAGTTATGGAAGGCTTCAAAGCGAAATCGCCGTATTGGAAGTGATTTGCTGGCACGTCGGGCGCCCGCTTTTCATTGAATAATTCCGAACGCGAATCGCCTTCCTTCGAAATTGAAGTTCACATATGTGCGCCGGGAAAGGGAAAATAGAGGAAACCATATTGCATGCATGCAACGGGCGTTACTCGCCCTAACGGTGGTGTAACTAAAGAGGGAACGTTACATACATCTATCGCATCTAACACCCCCGAAGTTAAATTACGGTGTACACTGATCGGGGAAACTGGAGCGTTTCAATCTAGTTTCTCTACTTCGTTTTGTACAAAGTTGGTGTGCAATATTGAGCTGAGTTATTAATCATAAAACAGTAGAAAATTCCACCTGAAGTACCTTTTTTTTTGGAAGCAAAATAGGGCGGTCGTAGTTAATTTTCCCATAGTTTTATGCAGGACTTATAAATGTGTAAGTATGGTTGCCTAGCTAACCGTGAGGGCAGGAGCTCGAACGTGGTGTCAATAATAAAAAGAAATAGTAAGGAGAGAAGATATTGTTAAGAAGTTAGCGTTGGTTTTAATTTATTTTCAAATAAAATACTCGGTGAAACTGAAACTAATTTATTAACAAACATAATAACACTAACATTGCAACAGAATTTGTGGAATCAGAAAAAAACGAAGAGGAAACAACCGCCAACATTTTGGAATTTTTCTTTGACCGCCCACCCCATTGTTTAAATTAAAAAACCTCACCTTGCAACGACTCAATCCCGGTAAAATGGCGCCCTACTACTTCTGAGCAGAAACTATTTTCAGCAGTTGTACCGCCTGAGTAGGTAGGCAACCGTAATATCGCAAGTGCATTGAAATCACAGTACATTGTAAGTCGTTTCTCACAAAAACCAAATAAATCATTTGCCTTTTGAATATATGTATTTGGATTTAGGAAATTCGAAATTTCATGACATAATTGCGATCGGTAATTAACTTAGGTTCGGACTTTTAACTCGTTTGTATTCGTAAAGTGAACGGCTACGAAAAACAAAAAAATTGAGGCTATACCACCGGCCATACTGACGGGTATTTACGGTTGCCTAACTATTAGGTACAGCAATGAAATTTAAAACTCGACGTTTACGGAAACTCCAATCCGATTAATCCGAGTAGAAATGTGAGAAGAGAGAACATATACAGAGAGTTTGAGCATGTAAGAGTGAGAAAAATAATGATCGGGTTAATCGGATTGGAGTTTCGGTAAAGTAAACGCCTTCCGAGTCTCTGCATATTACAATCGCCAGAATAACTTGAATTGGTTGGTGTGCAATATTGAGCTGAGTTATTAATCATAAAACAGTAGAAAATTCCACCTGAAGTACCTTTTTTTTGGAAGCAAAATAGGGCGGTCGTAGTTAATTTTCCCATAGTTTTATGCGGGACTTATAAATGTGTAAGTATGGTTGCCTAGATAACCGTGAGAGCAGGAGCTCGAACCTGGTGTCAATAATAAAAAGAAATAGTAAGGAGAGAAGATATTGTTAAGAAGTTAGCGTTGGTTTTAATTTATTTTCAAATAAAATACTCGGTTAAACTGAAACTAATTTATTAACAAACATAATAACACTAACATTGCAACAGAATTTGTAGAATCAGAAAAAAACGAAGAGGAAACAACCGCCAACATTATTGAATTTTTCTTTGACCGCCCACCCCATTGTTTAAATTGAAAAACCTCGCCTTGCAACGACTCAATCCCGGTAAAATGGCGCCCTACTCCTTCTGAGCAGAAACTATTTTCAGCAGTTGTACCGCCTTAGTAGGTAAGCAACCGTAATATCGCGAGTGTATTGAAATCACAGTATATTGTAAGTCGTTTCTCACAAAAACCAAATAAATCTTTTGCCTTTTGAATATATGTATTTGGATTTAGGAAATTCGAAATTTCATAACATAATTACGATCGGTAATTAACTTAGGTTCGGACTTTTAACTCGTTTGTATTCGTAAAGTGAACGGCTACGAAAAACAAAAAAATTGAGGCTATACCACCGGCCATACTGACGGGTATTTACGGTTGCCTAACTATTAGGTACAGCAATGAAATTTAAAACTCGACGTTTACGGAAACTCCAATCCGATTAATCCGAGTAGAAATGTGAGAAGAGAGAACATATAGAGAGTTTGTAATGCATGTAAGAGTGAGAAAAATAATGATCGGGTTAATCGGATTGGAGTTTCGGTAAAGTAAACGCCTTCCGAGTCTCTTCGCATTACAATCGCCAGAGTAACTTGAATTGCCTGCCCTCCAGGCCCGTATTTAGGGAATAATTTCCAGGGCTGCGTATGCAGGCGCGAAAGGCATCGGTATTTTCATTTAAGTTTCAATGTGACAATGTTTTTTAGTTTATTTTATAAACGAGAAATTATGAAAATACATTAATTAGACAAGAAGGAACCAAAACAGAAATCAAACAAACATCAGCAAAATGCAGAATAGGATGAACGGAAAACAAAATACGATCGCCGATTCTCGCTCGCTTAGGTAACTTAGGTGACTCAAGTAAACAAAAAGAAGCTTTGAATGAATGAAACATCGATCGAAAATCAAATTAAGATTTTGTTTCTCTCTTTTTTTAATTTTTTTTTTTTTTTTTTTCATTTCACATTGTCGTATGGTATTACTTTTCCTTATTGGAATAACGCTTCAGGTTCTTTTTCTTTTGTTTTCTGTTGACGATGATTTCATTTACTCCTCACCAGAAACGCCACCTTCCTTTTGCTTTTGTTTTGTTTTTGTTTTGTTTTTTTCGTTTGCCGTTTTCATTATAAGCATTACTACGTTTTTATTTCAGTTCGTTTCTGGTTTCCTCTTCAGTTTTCTTGGCAGTCATGACATTCGAACAATCCGACGTGTGTGTTTGTTGTTCATCGTCTTCATCTTCTTCTTCTTCTTTCGTTGTTCATCATTAGAATTTTCTTTTGTTTTTTGTAATCGAATTAATTTCCCATGCATTCATTTACTTACTTTCGACGGTTCATACAAGCAGACATTTTTTTTTTATTTTGTACTCCTATTTTTTTTCTGTTGGAAAATTTGAATCAGCAAACATCGGCAAAGAATTATCATCGATGTTCTTCTTTTTTAGAAATTAAAACAATCATTGATCGCGCGTTGTTTATTTTAGCGTATCTAAACGACCACTTCATTCAAGGGCGCTTGATTTTCGGACCAAAGCTTGAGTTTTTTTTTCGTTTCGTGCTTACGCCTGATGAGATTAGAAAAGTTGAGTGGTAAATATAAATAAAAGCTGAAGCGACGACTGAAATTACCCTAACTACCCCTAAAATTTTAGTAATAACTATTGTTATTGTTTTTGTTATGTTGTTATTGTTAATGATGCCTGGGATTGTGACTGATAATATGGTTTTTGGGGCGCATGAAAAATCGCAGGTGATCAGCAGTGTGAGGGCAGTTTTAGGTAAAAGACAAACGGACAAGTAAAATGAGTGTAGGACTCATTAATAGTAGGTACAAAATCCACCGACGCACACTAAAAAGAATTTATTTAACGTTAAGTCCAATAACCGATCTCTCGAGTTTAGTATTTAGTAAGCGCCCGACTCCTGCTCCTTGCACGCTCATCCAGACGACGTTGCCTTATTTTGTCCGCCTATTAGTAATCAGATCTGGTGAGGGTAATAGGTGGTTCAAAACAAAAAATTAGTTACCGGTTGCAAAGTAGTTAAAAATAAAAGGAATTTAAAAAGAAATTCCGTTTTTGATTCATTCTGTTTCTATCTTTTTTTTATTTTTTAGTATAGTTTAGTTTTAGTTTAATTGAAACACTTTTGACCTGCAAACAAATTATGATGTTTAAATTCGCTAGACCACAAATTTTTTCCCAAAAATAAAATTATACAATCTTAAAGTTCGCTTTGCGAAAAGAGCTGCTGTCAAAAGAAGCAGGCCATTTCTAGAAATCGCTGATTAAAAAAAAATTTAATAAATAAATATGCGTTACTTTTTTTTGTCAGGCCTCGTATGTAAGGAATATTCAAAAAATGCGTAAAATTAATTTCATTTCTTTTCCTTTGTTTCAGTAACTTACCTGCGGGGATTTCTTTCAAATCAAAAATTTCTAATAAAAATATAAAATTTATTTTAAAAGTTGCTATGCACTTAACATTTATTCTAATTAATTAATTAACCATAAGATAAGAACATTTTCATAGAAAATAAGAAATTATTAGACTAAGCATAATATTTGAAAACGTAGAAAATGAAAACGAAAGGATGTGGGGCGAGCCGAAATAATTTAACGCCGATAAAATAAACGGTCCCTAAATGGATTTGATTTTTTCTTCCTTGGGAGCTTTCGCAAACGGCCTTATCTCTTTAGTGGGCAAAGCCTCGGCCGTCACAGAAGTTTTGACACTTGCGGCGGTGATTGGTATCGATAGTTCAGCGTTCTCTTTTACTTCGTGCAGGATTCTATCCAAAGTTGAGACGAACTCGTCCACGTTGTCCTTCGTGAATACCATCGGCGGTTTCAGCTTGAGGACGTTGCAGTCGGGACCGTCCGTGCTCAACAGGATATGCTCGTCTTTCATTCTACAATCACAGAAATAATAAATTCGAGTGACCCGGGTTCGATTCCCGGACGTGACAGAATTTTCCTGTCCTTCTGTTCCTTAATTTAATATTAATTTAATTTTAATTTAAAAATCGGTAAATGAAATGGTGGCCAACCTGTGTATGACGTAGGAGGCTGCTTCTTTGGCTGGTGTCCTTTGGGTTCGGTCGGTGACCAATTCGATTCCGATGAATAAACCGACGCCTCTGACGTCCCCTATAATCTGATGTTTTCGGGCCAAAAGCTTACAGCTGTCCAGTAAGTATTCCCCGACTAAAATGGCGTTTTCTCTTAGGTTGTCTTTTTCGATTGTGTCGAAAACTGCGTTGGCAATGGCACAGGATACTGGATTTCCTCCATACTGCAACGAAAAAACAAAGTATTTTATCCAATTATAATTTAATACAAGGAAAGGAAACGCTAACGGGAAGAAAAAAAAGGAAAAAAATATGTCATCCATGGGAGTCGAACCCGTGTCTTTTCCATTAAGCTATGATCAGAGTCTCTCAAATCAAGACTCTTATAATCATAGTTCACATTTAATTCAGTTTTCATTTGCATGATATGGTAGAGGGGCATCGCGATAAACGATTGCTACATCTCCCGTCAAGATCTAAGCGCACGGCACTGACTCGCCTTGAAAAGGAGACGGTAACGCGTTCTGCATTATCATTTGTAAGAGACTGTGGCTATGATATACAATTTCGAACCTCAGTGTCTTCATAATTAAATAGAAAAAAATTAATTTAATTCTAAAGCAAACAATTTTGGCAGTTTTTTTAAAAAAGAAAAGACGTATGCAGTTAGGTGGGGAGCGGGGGGTTAGGATTCGATTCGAATTGATTTCCTTTTCAAACTTTATCGTACTAACTACAAATTGGTTTACACCGTAGTGCAAAGTTTAGTAACTCCGTCCGATCACAAATTGAATCTAAATATGAAAATCGAGACGCCTTAATAAATAACAGACCGCGAAAATGAGAAGAGAAGCTTTGGATCCACGAAATACCATCGAATTATGTAAACAGTCTCCGGATCCGGTTACCTGCAAATTGGGGAAACCCGCATTTTGATGAGCTGCTCGTTACTTCGAACGGAAACGGATCTGCTTAATTTTATGTGAGGTCTGATTTGATTGTTGCCCAGGGAAATAAAAGTCTTGTAGAAAAAAAAAAAAAATAGAAGAAATTCGCAAAATATGATTTTTTAATTAAAAAGCACTTTTAAATTATTAAATTCTAGAAAATGAAGACCTTGCTGATGAGTTCATTAAGAACGAAATGCCCAAAATAAAAAATACCGAATATAAACACGTTTATAGAAATACTTCTTTTATAGTCTTAAAACATGGAAATGAAGCCAATAAAAAAAAATTGAAGCTATAGAAATGGATGGTGTATTTAGATGGTCAACTAGGGGCGCCCAGGTACGTCGCCGGTCTTCGTGAGAAGGGTCGGGCCGGGGGCGCTCGCAATTAATACCGCAGGTAGTTTCGGGAAAGCTGCGGAGCATTCCCGTGCGTACGCGAAGAATCTGGACCTTTCTGCGCGTCTGTGGAAGCGACCGCATTCACTATAAAAACGAATGTCGGGCACTGTCAAGTCAGTTCTTGTTTAGTGGCCGAGGATAACGAGTATCACGGAGCTACAAACGGCCACATAATAAAAGTACGATTTTTGGGGGTGATATAAAAGACTTAAAAATTGCATAAAAGATTTAAAGTTTTTAAAATAAGTGTTGTGGAGTATTTCTAGTGTATTCTGTTGTATAGACGATTGTTTTTAATAAAGTGCTTTTTAATAAATGGGTGGGCACGTATTATTTACGAACCCCGAAGTCTAAACAACATCATATTTTATCAGAGTTTCAGATTACTAGAAAATAATTTAAAAGAAAAAGGCAATAATCCACTTTTCATACAAATATTTTTTCCTACATTGTTATTTAATTACATACGAGATGATTCTCGAACGATATCTGGAGATATAAGCGACCCGCTGCGCGGAAAACGAATGGGGGAGGAAGAGCAAGACGGAAGACAGTATACAAGTTATGCTCGTACACCCCAATCAAAACACTTTATAATTAAATTAGTGTTCAAGTTTATAAATAACTTAAATTATTAACGGTCTATCGTCATTTTCATTCGAATAAAATTAATCGATCTCTAAATTCTTAAGAATAAACAGATAAGGGGGTCTATTCTGTATCTAAACCGTTAAATTTAAAGGGGTGTTAAATTTTGTTGCTACTTTAACAACCAATCATGGAACTGTATTTTAAATTTTAAAGGACCTCTAAATTTTAACAGCCCGTTAATACGTTACAGAATCCGCCCCAGGAGGCATCCAGTCAGCTGTGACTAGCGCGCGACCCATTTAAAATGCGTACAAACAAAAGCATTCACAGCACTCTGGACTCTGTCATGCCGCGACTACAAACAGTTGAAAAAAAAATCAAAATTAGTATTGCCGATTAATAGCGGTTTCAACTGGAGTGCACCACGCACTCTGTGTGTCTTCATCTCGTTTTATTCCGTGAGGTTAAAACGAGATAAAGATACACTCAGTGCACAGTGCAGCCCAACCGAAAGCGCTATAAATAGCATACTTGTTCCACATTTTTCGCAAATTCAAACGAAACAAAAATGACAGTTTTAACATAAATAATACTCCTGATATTTAATGTTCAAAGTTTTTTTCAAGGTCCTTCTTTCTTCCTTTCTTTCTTCTTATGGAGAACATCTTTCTTTCCGGAATATTATGCGGACCAAAGTCCCTAGATTAATTAATAAAACTAATACGTTAGCGTTTTGGAGCCATTTGGGATATCGCGCGATGAGGTGGTCCAAATAAATATAGCAAATAAATTACCTAATGTTTAAGTATTATTTCTTTAAATAAATTAATAGTTAATCGTCATTTTTATTAAAACAAAATTAACGAAGCGTAAATTCGTTATAACAATATTGTGAGGATCTAATGCGCGATTGACGGATTAGCCTTACCTGCGTCGGGGCCTGGCGCGTCAAGTCTCGACGCTTCGGCGAACATTTGTCTACTTCGCCCGACAGAATTTCAAATTTAATAATTAATAATTCTAAAACAGCATATTATAGATTGGGTTGCATGAAAAATTGGGGTGATATAAAAGACTTAAAAATTGCATAAAAGATTTAAAGTTGGGTGGTATGATAGATTTAATTGCAGATTAAATTTAAACCGAAGCTAGAATATGCTATATTACAATATGCTGTATGATATAATCAGGGAAAAGAATTCGGGACACTTGTTATGTGAAAAATATGAAAATTTAGTACTCGGACTGTATTAGGCCCGCAATGAAAACACTTGCATTGCATTCTTTCCCCTCCTAGTCAATAAAAATTCGAGCCCCGGAAAGTAGCAAGAGTAAATAGTACATTCGGCGTAAAAAGCGTCCAACACTAAGTGGCCTGAATTCTTTTCCCTGGATATAATGCATGTCACATTCTAACTTAGGCTCAAATTTAATCCGGGCTTAAACCTTTCATGCAAACCAACCAACACAATAGTGTTAAATTTAAATTTTGTTAAATTATGATTCTATTTAACTTTTTCATTTCGTTTTTTTTTTTTTTAATTATAAACTGATCGCGTTTTATCTTTTCTTATTTCGATTTGACTTTTTATTTTATATTTCTATAATCAGTTTGATTGTCTTTTGTTTTTTTTTCTCTTTTTCAAACTTTCTTAAAAGAAAATCATCGGTGGTCTTGATTCGATTCGACTTACAATTAGTTTTATTTATTTAGTTTCAGAGAATTTTTATTTTTGTCTCATCTTCAACATCAATGGTTTTTGTTTTTATTTTTATTCCTTATTTGACTTTATTGAATCGTTTATTTTTTACCATGTATTATACAATTTATAAGCTAAACAATTGATCGAACTTTTTTCTTTTGTTTGATTTTAACATAATTTTATTTTTAATTGTTGATTTTAATATAACTTTAATTTTTTTAATTGTCGATTAATTGTTTTTGTTTTTATTTTTATTTTTTCATTGACTCGATTTGAGTTTAATTTATTTTGCGTTTTAATTCCGTCGATCTATTGCCATTTCACTTTTACTGGACTTGAATTTATTTAGTTTTTTAATTCATTAACTTTTTACAGATTAAATTTTCGGCTGCGTTGAAATTCGTCAGTTAGTTTCACGCAATATATTTTCGTCCTTGCAACATCGACGATCGTCTTTTGTTTTCCTTTTATTAGATTTATCTGTATTTAATTTTTTTATTTTTATTTTTTATTTTATCGATAGATCGACTTTTTTTTTCGTTTATTCGACTCGACGTTATTTAATTATTTAATTATTTAATTATTTTGTAGTCGATGTCAAGTTAAGTGCAATTACATCTAGATAGATATTTATTTCTTAAATTTGATTAAATTTATTGAATTTATTAAAGTACAACCGCGCATTTTTATTAAAAAAAAAGTTTTATTAAAGTATGTCAATGTGACATAACAACCTAAGTGCAGAACTGCAAATTAAAGCTGGATACCATCTAGGGGGAAAAATAGTGTCCCGTTTTATATGTTCGTCACTGTACAATGTTTGATTTAAATTTATTTAATATTATCAGTAAATGTTCTACTTTTTTTTTTTAATAAACTATTCAGGTAAGCGTCCACTAGACAAGAAATTAACTCCGACCCCCTAAAGTACCCACAGAGGTTCCTGGACCCTCAGCCCACCCCTTTAAAATCTTCGTCGATCCCCAAAAAGAGTCGACCTCATTGGAAGGAACCCCTGCTCTAAACAATTATTATTTGACTATTAAAAAAAAAACTATTGAGGTAAGCCTCCATTAGACCAGAAATTGACTCCCATCCCTTTAAAATCTTCATCGACCCCCTCATTGGGAGGAACCCCTGCTATAAACAATTATTAATCTTTGACTATTAAGAAAAAAAAACATTCAGATAAGCCTCCACAAGACAAGGAATTGATTCCGACCCCCCGAAAGACCCGTAGAGGTTCTTGGACCGATCCCTTTCGAGTCTTCTTCGAACCCCAAAAGGAATCAATCCCCTGTTATTTTAAAACGGAAAGAAAATGAACAGCAATTGATGATTTTTTTGAAAATTTCAAAAGTGTAATTCTCGCAAGAGTTTCAAGAAAAAAAAATTAAGCAAGAACGTCGTTCGTTTTACCTCCTTTTAAATTTATCTACCCTACGGTGAGTCTTCTCTGAAGACCATCGTGTCGACGATGGTTATTTTATTATATCACAAGGCAGATTAATTTACGAAGAAGAACCTAAGAATTGGTACTTACAGTGTTAAAGTATTCAACGCCGGTCTTCCTAAAGCTTTCCGCAATTTCCCTGGTCGTAACCACGGCGGCTACCGGGTGTCCGTTCCCCATGGATTTTCCCATGGTGACAATGTCAGGAACGACGTCACTTCCTTGCAATTGAAATCCCCACCAATGCTTCCCGACTCTTCCAAATCCAACTTGGACTTCGTCTGCGATGCAGACTCCTCCAGCAGCCCGGACGTGCTTGTAAACCTCCCTCAGGTAGTTCTCGGGAAGCACTACTTGCCCCCCACAGCTCAACATGCTTTCTGCAATGTAGGCGCAGACTCCTCTTCCACCCCCAACGATCCCTTCGCAGATTTCTTTGACTTCGTCGGCGTAGACGTGGCCCAGGTCACTTTTCTTGTGGTCCACATCGCGAAACCTACCTCTGTATGAATCGGGGCAGGAAGCCTAAAGACAGAGAAGGTGCGTGATTGGAGGAGCGAAGTGAATTTGGTGGGGGGGTGACTCACCACGTGGACGTGATCTTTTTTGCCGACCCCTCCGGGGAGGTTGAATTTGTAGTGCGAAATATCAATCAGCGAAGTCAAATGACCGTGGTACGCACTAAAAAAATAGAGCACTCATAGCTACCCGTTTACCCTCACACACATAAGCCCCCAAATACAACAAGTATATCCACAGGGTGTGGACCTCTAAGGCTGTTAATAACATACGAATAACATTCTCTTCGTTACGAATTATTACAAACATTTTAGCGCGCCTTAACAGCCTTAGATAACACGAAGGCGCTCGCTGAAACGGACTGTTATTTTTATTATTAATGGTAGAAGTGAAACCCTCGAGGGTTGCCAAGGTGAGATCCTGGTGAAGCCTGCTGTACGCAGGCAGGGGCTTCGAATCCTTCCGTCGTATCAACACTTACATGTATATGAAGCTGCAATAAAAAAATGAAACAATGAAATTAGTGACGTTCAGTTCAAACTTCTTTGCTATTTATAACACAAGAAAAAGAAAACAACAAGGCTTTAAAAAAATAATTAAAGATCTGGTAAAACTTTTTTTTTTTTCTGTTGACGATTCGATTTTACGAAACCTTTAACTAACATGCAACGATGCAATCGAAAACGACTAGTTCAATGATGAAATAGTTTGCATCGTTCCATTTCGTTTCAAATCACGCAAACAACATTAATACAGATAAGAGAATGATTGGTAATACCGTGCGTAGAAATGATATGAACAATCGCTTCCGCGCTTGTGATCTGTAAAGGAATACGATTTTCGAGGGTGAGAAATTAAACTTGCGGACTTACTGTTCCAGCGTGATTATGTCTTTGTTTCCGGTGTGCGTTTGTGCCAAGCGGATGGCCAAGTCGTTGGCTTCTGAACCGGAATTTACAAAGAAACACACCGACAGTTCCTCCGGCATGGTGCTCGTGATCCTTTGAGCGCACAGGATGATGTTATCGTGCAGAAAGCGGTTGTTCGTGCTGAGGAGGCTCATCTGCTCGCATCCGGCTCGTACAACATCAGGATGACAGTGTCCAACTGAAAAGACAAACCAATTATTACAGAAACATAAATAAAACATAAAATGAAAGTCATTACCGTGAGCTACGTTGTTGATGCAATCGAGGTAGGCGTCGCCTTTTTCATCGTACATGTACTGGCCTTCGGCTTTTAGGATCTTGATCGGATCTTTGCGATAATACAGCTGGCAGGATTTTCTGAAACAGAAAATAAATGTACTGTCACCAAAACGAATATTCAAATAGGTTTTGAACAAAGCCAATCAGTAATCATCGTCGAGGCATGAGATTCAGTTCGGAAAGTATCGCAAAAATCTTCAAGAACCACATCCGGTTATAGTCGAGGCATGAGATACAGATCGAAAAATAACGCAAAAATTTTCAAGAACCACCTCCAGAGGTTATAATGGACTACCCTCTATAGTGGACTGCCCCTATAATGGACTGAGATGAGATTCAGTTCGGAAAATAACGCAAAAATCTTTAAGAACCACCTCCGGAGGTTATAATGGACTACCCTCTATAATGGACTGCCGCTATAATGGACTGCCGCTATAATGGACTGCCGCTATAATGGACTGAGATGAGATTCAGTTCGGAAAATAACGCAAAAATCTTCAAGGACCACCTCCGGAGGTTATAATTGAGGCATGAGATTCATTTCGAAAATTAACGCAAAAGTCTTCAAGAACCGCCTCCGGAGGTTATAATGGACTACCCTCTATAATGGACTGCCCCTATAATGCACATGAGATTCAGTTCGGAAAATAACGCAAAAATATTTAAGGACTACCTCCGGAGGTTATAATGGAGGCATGAGGTTCATTTCGGAAAATAACGCAAAATTCTTTAAGAACCACCTCCGGAGGTTATAATGGACTAACCTTTATAATGGACTGAGATGAGATTCAGTTCGGAAAATAACGCAAAAATCTTCATGGACCACCTCCGGAGATTATAATCGAGGCATTAGATTCATTTCGGAAATTAACGCAAAAATCTTTAAGAACCACCTCCGGAGGTTACAATGGACTACCCTCTATAATGGATTGCCCCTGTAATGAACTGAGATGAGATTCAGTTCGGAAAGTAACTCAAAAATCTTCAAGGACCACCTCCGGAGGTTATAATTGAGGCATGAGATTCATTTCGGAAATTAACGCAAAAGTCTTCAAGAACCGCCTCCGGAGGTTATAATGGACTACCCTCTATAATGGACTGCCCCTATAATGCACATGAGATCCAGTTCGGAAAATAACGCAAAAATCTTCAAGGACTACCTCCGGAGGTTATAATGGAGGCGTGAGGTTCATTTCGGAAAATAACGCAAAAATCGTCAAAGACCACCTCCGGAGGTTATAACGGACTAACCTCTATAATGGACTGCCCCTATAATGGACTGAGATGAGATTCAGTTCGGAAAATAACGCAAAAATCTTTAAGAACCACCTCCGGAGGTTATAATGGACTACCCTCTATAATAGACTGCCCCTATAACGGACTGACATGAGATTCAGTTCGGAAAATAACGCAAAAATCTTCAAGGACCACCTCCGGAGGTTATAATCAAGGCATGAGATTCATTTCGGAAATTAACGCAAAAATCTTCAAGAACCGCCTCCAGAGGTTATAATGGACTACCCTCTATAATGGACTGCCCCTATAATGCACATGAGATTCAGTTCGGAAAATAACGCAAAAATCTTCAAGGACTACCTCCGGAGGTTTTAATGGAGGCGTGAGGTTCATTTCGGAAAATAACGCAAAAATCGTCAAAGACCACCTCCGGAGGTTATAATGGACTACCCTCTATAATGGATTCCCCTATAATGGACTGACATGAGATTCAGTTTGGAAAAAAACCAAAAATCTTCAAGGACCACCTCCGGAGGTTATAATCGAGGCATGAGATTCAGATCGAAAAATAACGCAAAAATCTTTAAGAACCACCTCCGGAGGTTATAATGGACTACCCTCTATAATGGACTGCCCCTATAATGCACATGAGATTCAGTTCGGAAAATAACGCAAAAATCTTCAAGGACTACCTCCGGAGGTTATAATGGAGGCGTGAGGTTCATTTCGGAAAATAACGCAAAAATCGTCAAAGACCACCTCCGGAGGTTATAATGGACTAACCTCTATAATGGACTGCCCCTATAATGGACTGAGATGAGATTCAGTTCGGAAAATAACGCAAAAATCTTTAAGAACCACCTCCGGAGGTTATAATGGACTACCCTCTATAATGGACTGCCCCTATAACGGACTGACATGAGATTCAGTTCGGAAAATAACGCAAAAATCTTCAAGGACCACCTCCGGAGGTTATAATCAAGGCATGAGATTCATTTCGGAAATTAACGCAAAAATCTTCAAGAACCGCCTCCAGAGGTTATAATGGACTACCCTCTATAATGGACTGCCCCTATAATGCACATGAGATTCAGTTCGGAAAATAACGCAAAAATCTTCAAAGACCACCTCCGGAGGTTATAATCAAGGCATGAGATTCATTTCGGAAATTAACGCAAAAATCTTCAAGAACCGCCTCCAGAGGTTATAATGGACTACCCTCTATAATGGACTGCCCCTATAATGCACATGAGATTCAGTTCGGAAAATAACGCAAAAATCTTCAAGGACTACCTCCGGAGGTTATAATCGAGGCATGAGATTCAGATCGAAAAATAACGCAAAAATCTTTAAGAACCACCTCCGGAGGTTATAATGGACTGCCCCTATAATGCACATGAGATTCAGTTCGGAAAATAACGCAAAAATCTTCAAGGACCACCTCCGGAGGTTATAATCGAGGCATGAGATTCAGATCGAAAAATAACGCAAAAATCTTTAAGAACCACCTCCGGAGGTTATAATGGACTACCCTCTATAATGGACTGCCCCTATAACGGACTGACATGAGATTCAGTTCGGAAAATAACGCAAAAATCTTCAAGGACCACCTCCGGAGGTTATAATTGAGGCATGAGATTCATTTCGGAAATTAACGCAAAATTCTTCAAGAACCGCCTCCGGAGGTTATAATGGACTACCCTCTATAATGGACTGCCCCTATAATGCACATGAGATTCAGTTCGGAAAATAACGCAAAAATCTTCAAGGACTACCTCCGGAGGTTATAATGGAGGCGTGAGGTTCATTTCGGAAAATAACGCAAAAATCGTCAAAGACCACCTCCGGAGGTTATAATGGACTAACCTCTATAATGGACTGCCCCTATAATGGACTGAGATGAGATTCAGTTCGGAAAATAACGCAAAAATCTTTAAGAACCACCTCCGGAGGTTATAATGGACTACCCTCTATAATGGACTGCCCCTATAATGCACATGAGATTCAGTTCGGAAAATAACGCAAAAATCTTCAAGGACTACCTCCGGAGGTTATAATGGAGGCGTGAGGTTCATTTCGGAAAATAACGCAAAAATCGTCAAAGACCACCTCCGGAGGTTATAATGGACTACCCTCTATAATGGATTCCCCTATAATGGACTGACATGAGATTCAGTTTGGAAAAAAACCAAAAATCTTCAAGGACCACCTCCGGAGGTTATAATCGAGGCATGAGATTCAGTTCGAAAAATAACGCAAAAATCTTCAAGAACCACCTCCGGAGGTTATAATGGACTACCCTTTATAATGGACTGCCCCTATAATGCACATGAGATTCAGTTTGGAAAATAACGCAAAAATCTTCAAGGACCACCTTCCGTTATCGTCGAGACATGAGATTCATTTCTGAAATTAACGCAAACATCTTCAAGGACCACCTCCGATTATCGACGACGACTTCTTGCAAGAAACGACATTTTTTTTAAAGAACTGCTCAACCTCGGGTAAAATGATTACGTCAATACCAATAGGCCACCGCACCAGACAAAAAAAATTCAACGACCTCCTCTGGTATTGCCGACGTTACTTCTACAACCTGACAGACATTATTTATTTTTCTTAAAAACTATTCAACGACCACCTCTTTTGGTAAAATGGGAATCGATCTTCAGCACAAGAAACCACCCCTAAGGAAAAGGTGAATTTAGAAACTGAGAAGAGAGAAATAGGCGTTCGAGTCTAAGAAGCTCCAGACGAACATTTTCGGGAGAAAAGCGAATTGTAGGCAACCCGTCAAACAAATTTAATTATTATTTATGATTTAAGCTCCCGTTAATTTGGAAAGTAGGAGGAAGAGAGAGACACGCTTCCAGCCTAAAAATCTTAAGACCAGTGGTTCACAACGGGGTCGATGAAAACTTAAAAAAACGATCGATGAACCTTGTGAAGCCGTTTGGAAGTCAAAAAAACCTCTAGGGATCCTCTGGGGGACCTCGACTGTGAATCTATTTAATAAAATCTATTTTCTATTGTCCTATTTATTTTTTTATACAATGCAGAGGAGAAATAATTTCATTTCCAAACTTAAGTTAGAAGATAAACCTCTTACCTAGACTGTCAGCCATGAAATTCGATTGAAATAGTTTTGCTTGTTATGAGAAAATTCGATTAAAATTGTTTTTTCCTATTACGTCAAGAGATGGCCCTTTTTTTAATAGTTCCTGTTACGCGTCAGTTTGTATTTTGCTATTAATAAAAAAAGAACAAGACATGATAAATGGTATTGTCACGATTAGATTCTTTTTTTTTAATTACAGAAATAAATAACACACTTAAACTTTATACGTAATCAGTGCGTAACCAGTTACGAAATCCTAGAACTCGCGAAAAACGTCGCGTGGGTTATGAAACTGGAACGCAAGCATTGCAATCGTTCCACACACTCGAGTGTTATTTCGCGACCTAGTTAAGCAAAGAAATTTTTGTGTATGTTTGCAAACAAACTGGCAGAAAATCCCGAACCACGGTGATTAATCTTAATCAAATTAAAAACTAAAACAAAAGAGGTACATTTTTATAAGTCGAATGTTTAAAAGCTCTACGTACGCCTCTTATACAAGCTCTATCTACGCCCCTGCAACTCCGCTTTTTCGTAGCATGGTGGATCGCCGTTTTCCATGACGGTATACAAACAAATACGATATACAAGCTATTTAAAATAGTTGTCATTTTTTGCTAAGAGATGGCGCTCGAAACAATCCTCAGCGTATATTTATTTCGCATTGTCGATTTAGTTTTGAAATTCCTCATCATTGCAAAGTGAAAAAAAGGCAAGGAAGGTTTTGCTTGCGCTCATGAAAATGAAATGCAATCATAGAAA
The DNA here is from genome assembly GCA_036172665.1 of Prosopocoilus inquinatus. Classification (NCBI taxonomy): domain Eukaryota; kingdom Metazoa; phylum Arthropoda; class Insecta; order Coleoptera; family Lucanidae; genus Prosopocoilus; species Prosopocoilus inquinatus. The sequence goes on along the minus strand of CM069871.1, from coordinate 4,038,524 downwards.
ATTCGATTGTGAACGGTTTTCAGTTGTAGACAACAGATGGCGCTTTAAATAACTTACGCACGTAGCGTTTTTCTTTATATTTTCGATTTAAAAGAAAGTGTTTTTTGTTCAGAATGTGAAGACGAAATCGTACTGTTGATATTCGGTTACGAAATAGGATAATAGATGGCGCATCACAGAGTTCATTAACTCGCTTGTAGGCTGTTTAAAGAAAATTCTAGAAATCCAATGAAATTTGATTGTCATTTTATTCCTGTGATGTCGTTTTAGAGTTACAGTAATAATTAAGTTCGACGTAGGGGAAGAAGGGGGTCGATGAACACTTTCTGTTGTACTAAAGGGTCGATGCTTAAAAAAGTTGTCTACTCTCTAGAAGAAAACCCAATTACAGCACCAGAAAAAAAAATCTTCAACGGTCACTTCCAATATTGCCGACGCCACTTCATTATATTTTTTTTTTTATTAATTATTCAATGACCACCTGCGGTAAAATGACATCCCCACTTCTTCATCGGAGGGAGTTCCTTCTTCAGCATAAGAAACAACCCCTAAAGATGAGGGTAATTTGGAAATTGGAAAGAGAAGAACACGCGCCCAAGCCTAAAAAGCTCCAGACGAACACTTTTAGGAGAAAACCCAATTGCAGGCAACCCTCTATCAGATTTTATTATTACTTATTATTTATCCCCCCCCCCCCCCCCCCGGTTAACCAAAATACGAGTCTACCTCAGTCACAAGCGTTTTTGTCGATTGTTTTTGCTTTAATTTACAAATAAAATAAAAAGTAAGAGAGAAAAAAATTGGATATCAAATGAGGCTAAAAATATGAATTTTTTAAAAATTAAAATGTATCGTACTTGCCCAAGGTCACTGCAATTATTCGTTAGTCTCTGAAATCATGGATAAAATCCTTTACAGTGCGATTTTTATTTTACAAATTTAATTTTTTTTTTTTTATAGAAGTAATCATTACAATTTTTTTTTCTTACCGCCATTTTTTTCTGAGTTTTTATTACAAATTGTTAGCAGCCTAATTTATTGTTTTATTAGAGAAATAATATCAAAGAACCTCAGAATTGAGTAGTATACGTGTTAATTGCCTGTGTTAGGTGACTTTACGTGTGGACATCCGGTATAATGTACCTACGAACGCGCATAAGTAAATAAAAATTTAACAGAAAGTATAAAGAATAAATTTAGGAATAATAAATTGCTTAACTGAGTTTGGAATAAACTGTTACTTTCAGATGTTTTCGTTTTGAATTTCAGAATAGTTTTTTTTTTAATTTAATTTCAAGTTGTTGGCCAACATTATTTTAAAATATAATGTTTAGTTAAGTAAAACACGTACCATATTATCTTATTTTTGTATTTTTTTGTCCTGTTGGGCAATTAAATTATTGCGAAGGCCAGCAGCGAAGGCTGACGGTGACGTTCAGCAACGACTTTCGGCAGCGACGTTCGGCAGCAACGTCCGGCAATCATTTTGGATAAAATCAATCGATTTAAAAGAAAAGAACTTGCTTTGTTTTTTGTTTTGTTTTAAAACTATTTGTTAAGTACTTTTCTGAACTTACTATAGTTGCAATATAAAAAAAGTATTGTAACTATTTCTAAAATCAAACGGACACAGCGTGGTTCTTCAAAATATTAATTAAATTAATTTTGTGCTCTTTTTAAAAGCGTTATAATTGCGTGACAGACCGAAGGCTATCGCATCGAATAATTCTTACAGAATTTAAATCCGTTTGATTTTTTTTTCCGCCTTCTGTTTATGTTACCCTGAGGTTCGCGAGCAATGTTTTCAGATCAGACAATTGCACGATTGCAAAACGATGATGAAACGAGTACAAAACTGAACATAATTAATTAAATTTTTCAACATTCTGAATGTAGCGACATATTTCTGAAATACAGTATGTTTCAATTTGAAATGAAAACAATGTTAGCACACAATCTCCAGCGCATAAATCAGTGTTGCCAATAAAAAAATGGCATATAATGCTTAAATTTTTTATATAATTAAGTTTTACAATTCCACGAACATCACCACGAGCATGTCTACACGTTTGAGGCCGGCATTAGAAGCCAAACATGCAAAGTCATGAAATCGTAGTTTAACATTTCGCCGAACGTAACAAAAGTCATTAATATTTTTTTTTGCACACGCAAGATTATTACTTGCTTAATTAAAATACGTTAAAGTTTGCTTGACCCGCTCACGCAAATTTTCAAAATCAACCGAAAGTTGAAATAAACGGTTTTTTTTTTTAAGTAAAGAAAACCCGAACGGTTTTCGATTCCAAAAAAAAAAAAACAAACCGCTTTCAAGTTATTTTGAGTTTAAAACTCTCTTACTTACAAAAAAAAAATCTAGAAGAGAAATTGTGAAAGTTGCGTTCAGAAACAATTATCATCACCGCGTTTTGCTTAATGGACATCGCAATTGCCATCATTTTCTGGAATTTTTCGAAAAAATTAATTTAAAAATTTAAAAGTGTCTCACCCGATGAGCTTGTCTCGCAAAGCGATCGTTTCAGATTTGGACAATTGTTCCATTCCTCCTCGTCTCGACAGAACAGCAAAATAAAAGTGTCGTCCTGGAAGGATCCGGATATCGTATACGGTACTTGACTACAGAGACCCACTTGGCTGGCAGTGACAGGGGCCCGACCATGACGTCGATATATGTACACCCGGGCGTTTGCGCGCGCACGGACCTCGCAATCTCGTGCTACAAGTTCAAAAGCATCTGGATAAAACGTGATTTCTATAGCACTTTATCGCTTCATGGTAGCATTATTATTATAATTACATCTCTCTTCGCAATGTCGTGCGTTTCTCTTCTCCAGTTATTTAATGCCTTTTGTATAATTTAATGACCGAGCGACGTTTTATCGCCTCAAAACATGCGTGCGTCATTCATTATACTCGCGATTATTATTATTATTATTATTAAGATTTATCGAGTTGTAATGTTATGAAATTAGACCGCGATGCGCAAAAATATACTTAAACTACCGTCCATAAATTTGATTTAGGCGCACTCAAGGAAGTAAAAACTAAACCCAAACAGTCAAATTCTTCGATTAGTTTCGAAAGCCATCAGATGTTGTCGAAACTATTTGAATTGTAGAATGTTTTTCTGAAGGTACGTTTTTGTTGCGGAACAACGGAGGCCAGCAGCGAAGGTTGGCAGCGACGTTCAACAGCGACTTTCGGCAGCGACGTCCAGCAGTCGGTTACTGAATGAATTTTATATTAAAAGCGTTCAACAGCGACTTTCGGCAGCGACGTCCAGCAGTCGGTTACTGAATGAATTTTATATTAAAAAGCGTCACTCGGTAGTTTATTTGTTTATTAAATACTTATACATCTTATACAGACAATATTAGCTCTTGCAACTTCTGCAAGTTTGCGTATTTTTTAAACATTCTTCAATTTATACGCTGTTTCTGCTTGGCAAACGTAATTGCTTTAGTATCTTGTCCAATTTCTTGGTTAGAATATTATTCTTGGCAAATCTTCAAAAAAATAATTGTAAGTTTTTAAAGAATAGTTACAAAGAAATTGTATTTGTTCTTCTGCATTCAATAAAAACAGTTTTGTGAGTCTATGACGATTGAATTTCTAGAAAAATCCTTTCCACTTTAACATCTTCATGAGAACCTTCGTGAAGATTTAAGGAATCGTTACTTCATTACAGTTTGCTACAATTTATAAATATATAAATAGGATATAGTATATTTAACAAAGCGCAATAAAATATATGTACTAAGACGCTCAACTTAAATGATACTCCTGGTTTTGGAACAAATTGTTACTTTCAGACGTCTTCGTTTTGAGTTTCCGAATACTTTTCTGAAGAAATGTCTTCTGTTGCGGAGACCAGCAGCGACGTTCAGCAACTACTTTCGACAGCAACGTTCAGCAGCAAAGTCCAGCAGTTTCATTTTGAATAAAATTAAAACAGCAAACCTGCTACGTTTTATACTGTATTAGTCGTTACGGTCGCACTTTTCTCCACTTCTAATTTAGAGATGGAAATTAGCTTCGAACTTCGCTCAGAAATCAGAAAACTTGCATGGAAGAAAAATTGGAAAAGATTTTTGTAATTTCATCAAGAATTTCGGGAGAAGGGGTAACAAACTGCAATACCTTGAACTCTTTTTGACTTAGGTAAGGGAAGATGATGAACAATTGGGCAATTATTGGTTAACCCTTTTCGTGGACAATTTTCTAAATCGTAGTTTTCGCTGCAATCTCAACCTGTTGGAACGCCTAGGTCTGAAAGACTTTGGGTGATCGATTAGTACCCATACTTTCCTTCTCTCCTTTAATTTTTTCTTTCAAAATGACTGTCTGCAGGGTTTGACTTTTCAAAGTATTGAAGTACCTCAAAAAATAATTTTGAAGGGGACTTCTATTATAGTTCAAATTTCAAAATACTTAAGAATCGATAAAATTCAACCGGTTAGCCCATTCTTCTTCCCTTTTCTTCTCTGCTTTTACAATTTACAATCTCTTCCTGCACTGAGCTTGCGGTCTGCAAAACTATGAATGTCAAAATGTTCTCTTTCTCTTTCCACATTTTCTCAATTGCCTTCATTCATGTTTTTCTTGAAATTTTGTGGCTTATCCGCAGTGGCGGATTTTCGCTCTGACGAATGAGGCGCGCACCCGGGGCCTCTTGAATCAAGGGGCCCTCAAATCTCATATCTCAAAAAAAATTTTGAACATTTTCGTTTTTCATTTAAACATTGTTTAAAATAATATACGACAGCATTGCAGTCAAAATGATTGGAGCTGCAACACCAAATCTATGTAGGTACGATTGCCAACCGTCCCGCATTTTGCGGTATGTTCCGGATTCAAAGCCTTTGTCTCGCATTCCAATTATTTCTTGCAATTGCCAACTTTTTTTGTGTAATTTATTGCTAAACGCAAACCGGAATATTTGACGAAATGTTCTTTTATTCGCCTAGCCTCTTCCTGCGACTCATCTATGACTCAGCTAGTATGTTATTGCGTTGCAAATCTAACTTAAAAAAAAAATCTTACTATTTTAAAAAGTCTGGATTTTCTTGTTCCAGTTTACGAAACTTAAAAGTCGGTAACCATAGGCGAAACATGCCAAATCTGATTATATCTAAACACGCGTATCTTGGCCACGACATTGGAATCTTCAAACGTACCTTAGCGACGACACTGGAATCTTGGAACGTACCTCAGCCACACCATAAGCACCATACTAATAGCGTTATCTGGTGCTATTTTCAGGGAAGTGAAGTAACGTGTGAAGGCGACTGGTTAAAGGCATTGTTGTAATTAATTAAAATAAAAAGAAACTTGTGAAACTCTTGTTGAGAACAATCTTCAATTTCCCATTTTCATTGGATCAAGATTACTTTGTGTAGTTGTTATTACGTTGTTGATTGTAAATATCACAAAAACGTTACTTAATACAAAACATAATTAATTGTTTATCGGCGTTTTAGTATTGCAATTCCCAATTCGTCTACAGGTTATGGGCCCAGATCCTTTCGAAGTTCATTTACATTTTTCTCATACCATTTTGTACAACAGTTCTTGGTGTTTAGTTGAGTTCCTTATATACACTTTTTCTCTTGTTCATCTGGTTTTCTTACCTTATTTATGAGGTAGTTTTAAGTAAGTAATTGGGCGATCTCTCGGACCTTGACTTCCTGAAACAATGAGGGCAAAATCTGAACGCGTGCCCAAATCAATCGGTTCCAAGTATCTCGTTCGATTATCGATATTAAAAAATAAAACCTTCAATGTCATTACTGCGGAAAAGATAAGGGGGCCCTTATCTTAGCTATCGCACTATGCGACGAGCGCAGATGATAATGAAGTTTAATCATAATGGTAAAGTCGCTCTAAATTTAGACAAAACAGATTGATATTGCGTAAGTTTTTATGCAGCAAGCGTTTGACCTTTCCCAAAATACTTTTTACATGTTTATCTCAACTCAACAATTTGTGCAACGAGTTCTGCGTGCTTTCTGTTTCTGGAAAGTTACTGAGAACGTCGGATATGCGGATTTTAGATTAGGTACATGCATATATTTTAACTCAGAAGTGTTTTACAGAGATAATGAAGTCGAGAGAATAATCAATGGGAAATGTCAACATCCATTTGTTGACTCACTAAGCAACAAAAAAGCAAAACAGACTTTGTTTCTAACAATTGCAACAGTCGCTGAAAATTGTTTTTGTATGTTTTCGAGTTGTATAAACTAATTTAGGGCCGGTTGCACTAAACATTTAAGCAGAGATTAACTTTAAGTGCCGCTTAGAATGTGAGTTACATTAATATTATTTAGGTAACCTTAAATATCACATTATAAGCAATAGTTTTAAATTTAAACTCTGCTTAAGTGTTTGGTGCAGCTGATCATTAGTGTTAGGGTCGGTACGGTCAAGAAAATCGTGTGTCCCACAATTTTTTTGTACATGAGTGTATTTAAGAAATTAATACTTCATAAGAAAAATATTGAATATTTTCAGTTACACTCTCAGGAGCACTTTATTAAGGAGATCAAGTACCGCCACTTTGTACACAATTTAATCAAATAAAAAAAACCTTGATCAACTCTTAACGTAGAAATTTATATCGCCGCAATGTTTCTTTCAATTAGGTCAATTATAAAGATGAAAGATACACAAGACACAATAGATAGATATCACGTTTAAACAAAATACTTAATTAAAACTTGGATGTTAGAAAATAATTGTATTACACGTTTCAAATAAATCGTTGAGGAGTTTTCTGTTTTTTAATAATTTGATTTCCAAATTATACGAGACATCTCGATAGATAATAAAAAAAAAAGTTACAGGATAACCGAAATATTTGCTTTGCCGTTTTCAAAATTTCCACGTCCAATCATTTATTTAAAATAATTAAATTTAGACGCTGACGGGGCGCCATTTAATTTGCATAACAAATTAATATTTCCAAGGCGAAAGCTGCGCGAAATTTGATTAGCACGCGATAATATTGTGTACGTACTCATTTCTAATTAATTAAAACCTCACTAGAAATAAATAATAAATAGTTTCGACCAGGCAATCAAGGATATCTTCAAAGAAGGTAGTTAAGTACACATACGCTGCACGCGAAGAAAATTATACCTACGCAAACAATAATAATAAATGGAATTAGTTAATAATAGTTTAAGTCAACACGTTTTGTTCTGTTCCATCAGCAAACAATAAACGATTATGTAGATTACTAGGCAGTTGATTAAAAAAAAAAAAGGAACGCTCGGTGCAAAGGTTCATAAACAAACAAGATGTGTGTACTCGATTAAAATTAAATAAAGAAAATTATGGGTTCAACACATTTAGCTAAAATTACACTTGTTATTGCATAGTTGCGTTCCAAATGATTAAATATTTGCTCTAATTTTGCGATAAACTTACAAACGTTTACGTTTTTTATAATCTATTAATAACGTGGTATGTTTTGCATAAATCGTACAATATACAGATTGGGTGAAGGATTAACTGAGCGTCTTGAAATAATGCATGTGACAGGGAACGCACTATGTAAATAAAGACGAAACATGACTGGTCACGCCTACTTGTGTTGAGGGCGTCAGACCATTGGCAATTAGTATTCCATGAAACAAAGAGAGATGTAGTTCGTTACGAATATTTTATAGCAAATAATTCTGCGAAGTATGATCACGACTGATCAATTAAGGAATCAATTCTATAACTGGGCCCAGTTATAGAATTAATTCGTAAATAATTCTTGTAGGTAGCTTTAAATGTAAAAATAAAACAATTATTCGTAGAAACAAATAAATATTCTGAAACGCCAAAACCTTGATTTGATTCTTAAATCGTTCCTGGAAAACTTTGAAGATCGTTGTCAGTTAGTTTATGATTATCCTGTATATGCATTAAATTGGTAATTCTCAAAGTTTGAAGATTCTTCCTTTGATGACGACTATTTCTAGCCAAAACCAATTATTGGAATTAAAAATTATGCCTTTTCACAACAGTTAACCGATTCCACACTGTTTTTGATGTAAACGACCGAAAAATTATAAGTACAAAATCATTTTTCTATAACTCCTCTTGATGATGGTTTGATTTAAAAAATACTTGTTTTCGAAGTGACAAGATTTTCTTTTCCTTCCCACTTTGTCATTAATCACGTGATACTCGTGTCCCAACTTAATAAATTATATAAATACATGCGACTTATAATAACGAGTGACGAGCATCGACACAATCATCTTTAATGATGCATACGTCAGCGAATAAGATAAGAATTAAAAATCTCTGCGCACTTGTGTCCTCTGAAACTGAAAAAACGTGTATGTACACAAGTGTGCCTTTCATGCTGAACCCACGTGATAACTGCGTATTTACAAACGTATTTAAACTGATGATCGCCTGAAAATGGTTTGCGAGTTAATCAGCCACATTTCTGAGAAAGAAAGAAAGAGCTTTAAGTACCTATACGTACCAATACGTTTACCTTTCACTTCATTACGTATCAGTTTTAAGAAGTGATCCAATGATCATTTTACAAAATGGATTGATTATATTGACGTTCTCAAACCAATTATCCAGATTTCTGAGAAAGAAAGCGCTTTTCATGACATCTTCGAATGTACGTTACGGAGGTATAAGTAAAACCATCTACCTTTCACTTCGTTGCTTCTTTGAAAACTAGAATAACAGAGATTGTTATGAATACATAATTTTTAAAAGGTGCGCTAAATAGTAATAATAACAGAATTAAAAACTACCCCTTTAAGTTTTTCTTTCTCAATTCCAATTCTCCTTGACCTTCTTTCTAAAAATACATTTTGAGTACATGAAAATTCCTGTTTACATTTCTTTTTATTTGATCAATAACTTCCCCTTCTCATTATACTTGAATAATCTCTCTCATTTCTATTTTTATACTTCTATACTCCTGAAATAAAGTTATTAAGTTTTCACAATAATTATTTTTACAACGAAAATATTAAATTGTTGATAACCCTTTCTTGCGTCCTATTTAATACCGACGTATTTTTTTTAATATCTTTAGCATTTTTTTTTCTCTCGAGCAAAAACAAAGAAATGTGTACTATACAAGTTGACCCCGGATGATTGCGTTAATGAATCGCGTGTATCACCAGAAGACCTCACGAGTGCATCTTAAGTAACAGTGGAAAATTACACACTCGGTGTTAATGTGCGATTAATCAAACGTCAACTTGCAATAATTAAACGGATAAAAATAATACAAAAGCGCGTGTTATGCAAGGAAACTTTCCATGCGATTAAATGCTCTGGCACTACGCATATAAGCAAGCAATTAGTGTACAAAAAAGTAAATAGGATTTCAAACAGTAAATAAGTGTACTATTTGACCGTACACAATTCTTTTAGATTAAATTGTATCCATTAATAGTTTTAAAAATGAAAATTGTTAAAAAAAATCCACAATCTACTAATAGTCAAAGAATAACTAAATATTTTGTTGCGAGAAGAAATTAGAGAATAAAAAAAATTTTTGTTTTACTAACGGTAGGTTTCACAAAAAACTTGTTAATCAGTGATTAATTTAATTCTCTGATCAAGGAACATAATTGGACGAAGTTAACAATAGATTTGAAACAACCAATCATATTGTTTCACTCAACCAATCACAGGCTTTAATCATGCTGTTAAATTAATCACTGATTAAATAATTTTTGTGAAACTGGGGATCAATGTCTCAATTATATTTTTTTTAATTAAAATGGTTTACATAATTTTCTTATTTTTTTGTGTAAGAGGAAGTCTATTGTCTTTTAAAAAGCCTTGGGAGGACTTGATGGAAGAAAGCAACTAGCGACATCTAATGCCGGTAAGATTAAACTGCTTTCAATATTAAAGAAGAATTATGCAACCCACACTGCTGGATATTTGATGAATTCTCAAAGCGGAATCTGTTTTATGTAATTTATTTTATAAAGGCTTATTAACTTGAGAGTTTAGTTTAGCTATCTTTTTTTAATTAATTAATCAAACACATTAATTTTAATTTTAAAAGTTTTAAATTGTGAAAATTTAAAACTTATTTAATTAACTAATTAAAACGGACATTAATTTTCAAGTAAATGCCAAATTAGCCAATTTGTAAGTATTTTAAATAAATTAGTATTGACGTTGTATTAACTACAGAGAATGATCATTTTAAATCTAGACGCCTTAAGATTAGACAGCCCTTTCCACAAAAGTGGCGTGAACTTTCAAGAGAAGTTATTATTAATTAGAAAATTCATTGTGTAAGATGTACAGTCGCGATCATTCTAATTGAGTCCGCTGCAACCTAACTGCACCCTTACTGACGCTAGTAGTAAGAGTTACAACACTGTCAATCGGTCTCAATTACTTCAATGGCGACAATATCCTACCGAGCGATCAACTAAATTTTACATCACACGTCACAGTCAGTGCTGCCAAATGCGATGTGTTCCTTTTCCCTAGAATTCTCAATAAGAATTCCCTGGACTTCTTTCTCCCTTCCAAATTTGTTGAAAATGAAAACTAGAAAGTTACCTAATTAGGTAAATAAAAAATTCGATCCTACGTCAAAAACTAATGCTAATGTCAAATTACGTCAACCAACATAAAATCTGTTTGAGCTTGTTTCCAAACTTACCGAAACAAGTTAAATATGAATTTAATGTCAATTTCATCAAACAATGGAGATTCACATACCCTCTGCTGTTCAAGTTAAAGCAATATTTCAATGATTTGCAGCCATGGTTCGCAGCTAGAGTTTCATCGTTCTAGTTACTACTAGAGGGCAGCAGAATTGATGACCAAAATCCACTGTACAGAGAACTTTCACGGGCAACAAATTGGAATACACATTTTTCTCAGCAGTAATTTTAAACAAAATGTATCTCAATTATTGTTAAAATTTTTGTTTTTAAAATTTAAATGTCAATCACACCTAGAGAACCTAGTCGAAGCTGGGGCTTCAAGACTCGTGTCTCAGAGTAAGATCGAAAAGAAAAAATAGTGGGCAATTACAGTTTTCTGTAATTTCTTTTCTCCCTATACGATATATTATTTTTAAATATAACCTTTTTGACCAAGCTTTGAGCCTGTCAAATCTGAAAGCTAAAATAATAACTTCTATTAGTGTTTATAGAAATATAAATTTTGCCTCCTGATTACAAACTTCTTACTTAGAGGTCACTATGAGGTTGTAGTTTATTGGTGTATCTTCCACAGCGATTCTAAGTGTCAAAGAATTTATCTGACTAGGTACGCTGAACAAAAAATTATAAAAAAAATATCAGCAGTAGATATTTCAAACAAAATTCTACTCTAAAACCAATTTTTGCTTTAAACATTTTCTAAAACCAAGCAACGATTAAACTTATTACATAAATAAATACAAGGAAGTTGTTCCAAAAAAAAGAGCAGGGAATCTACAGTAGAAAAATAGTAAACTAAAATAGAGAAAGAAACCAAATAGAAATAAAAAATAGAAATTTGAAGACTTTGTTACAACAAACGGATAAGTCCAAAATACTAATATTAGGTAAACTAAAAGAAACGTTTTAATAATTTATTATTGAAAATAAATGAAGTAGTGAGAAATATAAGTCTTGATTTAAATTCTGTGCCTACTTGGAATTACGTAATTTAAAAAAAAATCTGGATTGAGTAGTGTGTTGCCTATCTTAAGACATCACGTCTTAAAATGAGACGTAAATGATAGAGAAAAAGAAAAAATTAGTACCCTAGATTTTTTCTTTCAGTATTCAAAATATGGAAAATTATCAGAAATGCAACTTGCAACTGAGTCAGTCACATTAAAAAAAACAAAACTTCAAATTTATGTTTGCCTTGACAATAAAACTGTTTCCATAACATTAGCTTCACAAGTCTCATTAATTAGAATTGTTTTTAATTACTTAATTCAGATTTTGATTTGATTATCGATTGCCTTTTGTCAGCTTTTAACTAAATTGCTATCTCCTCTGTTCTGTAGGTTTGAGAACCCTCTGTGTGCTTTATTAAACCTAAACCTAAAGACAAACCAGTCTTTTATTTAATAATACGTTGGATCTAGCATGTCTAAAAACATAGGGATTCACTATGGTATTATTAATTCCCTCACACGAAGTTAAATCTTTATTAAACTAAATAGGTTATATTAAAAAAAAAATCGTCTCTTCATTCCACTCACAATCACAAATTAATTAAAACACCAATAATGTTTCTACGGATCTTTGAAATTGAGAAGGAAAATGTATTGAAGATTATCGAAATCGAAAAATTTATTTAAGACATAAACATTAGTCTCTCGATACAAATTGGAGCTTACAAACGACGACCTCTGCGACCTCCCTTTCTGCGGGTGGAATCTGATGGGATGGGAGTCACATCTTCAATCCGACCGATCTTCATATTTGAACGAGCTAAAGCCCTGAGTGCACTCTGCGCGCCAGGTCCGGGTGTTTTCGTCTTGTTGCCGCCCGTCGCTCTTAGTTTTATGTGAAGTGCCGTGATTCCAAGTGACTTGCATTTCTCGGCAACATCCTAAGGAAAGGAATTTTATGAAAAACATTAAATATTATTGCAAATACCACAAGATTTTTAAACATGTTTCATTATTTATTTGCTTCATTTGTAAAAAAATAAATAAACTAATCTTGGCAACTTAATTACATGACAAAACTTATTCAAAATTTGAAAAAATTCTTCCAAGCAAACTGGTCTAAATTTTATTTTCATTTTAAGTTTTATTGTGAAAAAATCAAGGCCAAGTTTACTTCAGTGAAAATGCAAGTCTGTACATAATACTGATGGCTGGAAATGATCCACCCTAAGGCCAACACTTGAAGAATGCCATATTTTAATAATTTACTAATGTACACCTAAACATTGAATTTTCTACAACAAGTAAAACGCCAGCTCAAATCTCCTTCAAGCATTTCAGCACAAGGGCAAAAAGAACTTAGTATTTTTATTTAATTAAATTAATTGGCTCAATTAGCTGCACCATAATGCAATTGTTAAGCACATTAATCTGAGGGCTATGGTTCATTTCCAGGTTTACCAAAATTACTCATTGTTAAATCATGCAAAATCTGTTATCGTGAATTTTGGGGCAATTCCAGGCTCCATTTTTATAGGCCTGGGTTAAGATACCCCAACTAGTCAATCTAGGATTGGTGACAACCCAAAATATGGAGAAAGAAGTCTTTGAAACTGGACAGTTTGCAGCACAGCTTAAACCGTGGTTAGAAACTTGCTAAACCAACTCAATTTAAGCCGTCTTCCTTACTGGTTTAACATTAAGTTAATTCAGCGAGTTTCTATCTAAGGTTTAAGCCACGGTACAAACTGGGTTTGTTGTTAAACCTAGTTTAATTTTTAACTAGACATGGTGCAAACGGCTATGAGATAAGCAGAAATCATCCTCCAAGTTTTGTGGTTGAATACTATAGAAAACAGAACACACTTACTTGAGCAGCCAACATAGCAGCATACGGGGAAGCTTCATCCCTGTCGGCTTTAACCTTCATCCCTCCGGTGACACGAGAAATAGTTTCTCGCCCGGACAAGTCAGTTACATGCACGAACGTATCATTGAAACTGGCAAATATATGAGCCACACCGAACACGATTTCTCCTTCGCGTACTTGAGGCCCGAGTGAAACCTGCACTTCCTCTTTTTGGACTTTTCCTTTCCTAGGGGCCATTTTTACCTGAAATGAAGAAGATTCACGTTTACAAAGCGGTGTTAACCTACAAAACTAGCGATGGTATTCCGGAAACATCTACGTTCAATCGGGGTTAAAATGGCTATTTTTGTGTTCGGAGGGGCGATGATTAACCAAAGGGGTTAAATTACGGGCTTATTTTCAATTAATAACGCGGAAAAGCTTGATTAATCGAGAAAATAATGAAAATCTTGGTACTTACACCTGTTTATTTGTCAACAGGAAACAGTGAAGAGAGGCGCTGCTGTCGAGTAATGGCGGGAAGTTTGAATGTTTGAATTGGCACGGTTCGAAAACTCAGCGCTTTCGTTTTATTTATCGAGTACCGACTGCATAATATTTTTTTTTATTTATTAAAGGCGTTGTTGAGTTGAAAATGGTTGTTATTTTTGTGTTGAATTATTGAAAGAGATTTAGTTTTCGTTTTCGGTGTTGCGCCCCTTGTGGAGCCGAGTGGAAATAAAATGTTGTAAGATTGTGCTGCCATCTTTGTGTTATATGTGAAGGTAACAGCTGTTTTGTAGCATATTCCGATTCGAGATTGTCGACAGGGGCCAGTGGACTGCGATCCGCTCGCCATATTTGTTGTTGTCGTTGATGGGGAAGGCCGTGATACTGGTGGATTTGTACTTTTGTGTTGATTCTGTGTGAAACTCTTTGTTTGTGTGAGTGAAAGTGTTTAAACGATATGCGTCAGTAGAAAGGAACTGGATGATGTGTTTGTAAGCCGTCGTGTCACAAGAGCAAAATACAGTCGGCTACTTCGGGGTATAAAGGTGGCCCTACAGGCGAGTGACCCCAAGCTGTGGGTCAAGGTAGTTTGGTGGCCAGGGGGCTCTTTCTTTGTCTGAAGGTGGCGGGCTCTGGAAACCTCAACGGGGGCAGCGCGGGTGGCGATGTCGCGACCGCGTTGCTGGAATGGGAGGACGGGGACCGATTTAGCTTTGAGGATTCGGATCGCTTCGAAGAGGACTCCCTTTGCAGCTGGAGTTCGGAACCGGAGAGTGTGTGCAACAACTGGCGAGGATGGAAGAAGCCCACTAACACGTCAGGTTCATACAGCTTCGCGAGCAACAAAAAATCAGCTGATGGTAAAAAACACTCTTTAATAGCTCACAACGTCTTTGTCCTCCGGACGGTTCTTTGTTCAACTGCCTTTTTTTAAAACACTTCGTACACAAGAAAATAACGCGTTATTTATTCAACACGGACAATTACTTTTTCAAACACTTTAATTTATTTTTATTTGTCATTTAATTGACATAAACCAAGAAAATTAAAGTTTCTTATAGAAGCCAGAACTTTCTATATATTCAAAAAGCTGTGTAACTTGAGTGATAATTTTTCAATCAAATTAACTACAAAACATATCAACAGAATTTAGAATCAGTATAATAACGGCCAGAATCTCTAAAATAAACTCCAACATACAGGGTGTTTCCAATAATTGACACCATTTGCTTTGTGACGTGTACTTCATTTCCAGGGCCCGTTTTACACGGTGGCAATTTTTGAATAAAAACTGAAACCAGTCATCAATACTGCCTACCAATGGCTGCTGCACTAGTGCGTACTTAGAGTATTTTCATCTCATTTTATCTTCATGTGAAAATAAGAGATGAGAATATACCGTGAGTGCGCTGTATCTAACACGACTGGCACATACAGGGTGTTTCCAACAATTGACACACCATTTGCTTTGTGCCGTGCGTTTCATTTCTAGGACCCGTATTACGCGGTAGTAATTTTTGTATAAAATTTGTTAAAAATTGACAGAGAAGTGTCAAGTGTCGGTACCAATGGCTGCATACTTTCATCGTATTTTCGTCTCATTTTAACTTCATGTGATGATCAGAGATGAAGACAGGGTTGTCAGATTGGACGAAATTTCTCCATTTGGACTACATTTAGACATATTTGGCGCTTAGAAATCTTATTTGGCGCCTAATTTGGGCTACTTTTGTTGTTGTCTTCACTTAGCGACACTCGACAAGATT
The DNA here is from genome assembly GCA_036172665.1 of Prosopocoilus inquinatus. NCBI lineage: Eukaryota > Metazoa > Arthropoda > Insecta > Coleoptera > Lucanidae > Prosopocoilus > Prosopocoilus inquinatus. The sequence goes on along the minus strand of CM069871.1, from coordinate 4,022,761 downwards.
CCACATCACATGTACAGTTCGCTTTTGTTTCCTACGAGTTTGGTTTTATTTTCAAGAACTTTAGTCGATTTTCGTTTTCTTGTACATCATGGTACTTCTCGGTTGAATTCCTGGCTTCCGGTTGGAACCGCGTCTCTTGGATTTCTTCTACTGCCGACGTTTCGTTCTCCGTTGCAGAAGAACTTCCTCAGGGCTGGTGCTGCTGGTGGTCTTGCTGCTGCTTCTTGTAAGTCGTTGAGACTTTCGTTCTCCATTGCAGAAGAACTTCCTCAGAGCTGCTGCTGCAAATAAGAAGCAGCAGCAAGACCACTAGCAGCAGTAGCCCTGAGGAATTTTTTCTTGTAAAGTTACAAGAAGCAGCAGCAAGACCACCAGCAGCAGCAGCCCTGAGGAAGTTCTTCTTGTAAAGTTACAAGAAGCAGCAGCAAGACCACCAGCAGCAGCAGCCCTGAGGAAGTTCTTCTTGTAAAGTTACAAGAAGCAGCAGCAGCCCTGAGGAAGTTCTTCTGCAATGGAGAACGTAACGTCAGCAGTAGAAGAAATCTAAGAGAGGTAGTTCCAACCGGAAGCCAAGAATTCAACCATGGATGACGGCCGTGGAAGCCTTCAAGTTAAACGTGGGACTTCTGTTTTTTTTTTTTTAATGCATTTTCTGCTTTCGCATTTCTCTTTTGTTTATTTTTATCAAATTGATATTCATATTTGGTTGATTGACACTTTTTTATAGTTGTCTTTTGTTTTTACTAGTTTTTTTTTCGTCTGGAGATTCAGTTGTTTTTTGTTCATCTTAGGCCCGTATGACATCATGCAAGATTTCACATAAAATCTTGTACAAAATGAGAGAGACAGGATACCAAAGCGAATATTCATTAGTTGAATTGATACTTCTAGTTTTTTTTTTTTTTTTTTAATTATAGGTAATTCTTACATAGCATCAAGCGGACCTTTAGTCGCTGTCGATGTTCTTTTTTTTTCTGTTCTTTATGTTCTTGCACTATGTACCTCTCTTTCGCTTTTCTTATGGAATTTTATTGACGCTTTTTTGTAGTTCAACGTTTTTTCATTTGTTTTGTGTTCATCTCAGTTGCGATCTTTGTTTCGCGCAGTTTTTCGTCGTTCATTTGTTTTTTTTTTTGTTTCTTTTATTATATTTTTCTATAGTTTGCTTTTATTTGCTACGATTTTTTTCGTTCGTCCGAAAATTATCGTTGTTTTTCGCTCCGCTTTGCTTTGTTGTCGATCTTCTTTTGTTTATTTTTTTTTTGTTCACTTCATGTGTTGTGCTTTGTTGCTGTTTCTTTTATTTTTCTTTTGTTACTGATTTTTCTTTGCAGGTTTCATTGGTTTCTGATTTTCGATGTCTCAAAATAATTTTTAAAATCCAAATTGTATAGGAACTGTCAAATGGAAAATTTAGAATTGAAGTCAATTCTTGTCGGTGAGGAACACTCCACGTTTCGCTATCGCTTGATAGCTTAGGGCTTAGGATAAAGACGGTGAAGAAATCTGACATTAGCCGAAGACCTCTACAAAAAGTATGATGGTCTTCGTTTGGACCCAGGAGCCCCCGGTCTTTTTACCTCCTTTGTAATTTATCTGCCCCATAAAATCCCCGGAAACAATTTTATTGACAGTGGTTTCTTAAGATACTGTCGTTAATTGTTGAAACAAATTTTCATCAGATGTTGAGGATCAAGCTGAATTACTTCAAGATTTTTTTACTTACAGTTAGAAATATCCGAAGAATAACAACATGCGAAGCTTCAAGAGTAAGGAAAAGTAAAGCAAAATGATGAAATTAAAAAAAAGAATGAGTTCCCAAAAGACCAATTTAAATTTGCTTCAAATAACCATCATTGCCGTCAATTCACCAGAACATTCTGCTCCCAACCAAAACGAATACTTCTTTAACGACGCTTTAAATTAATCTTGCTTCCTTTCGTTTTAAAATCATTCGGTGTTCTTAATTTGTTTAAAAGTTTAATTTAATTGTTCCTGCTAATTAAGCTTTCAGAAAAGCAATTTCGTGTGATGGTACATACATCCTTCTTAAAACTGATTGGTTACTTTGTACCTACCATTGGTTTTTTAGTGTTATTTTTTTTTATACAGTCTTTGTAATTAATTCACAATATTCGAGTTGACCAAAAGGAAATGGAGATCTTTATCCATCGATTTATTTGATAAACAACTTTAAAAACCGTATTGATATGGTGAGTGCATACAGATTGTTCGTTTTAGCAACGATTAGCTTTCTAAATTGCTGCCGAACGCCTGCACATAAAGCAACAAAATGTAGTTTTCTAGTTTTCTAAAAATAAATTTTTCTTGGAATCTTTATTTTTATTAAAAAAAAGTACCACTTTAAAGATAAGGTACCCGTGTAATCTTAATTTATCTTTATTAAGGCGATAAGAATATTGTTTTTCTTGTGGAATCTTTTGCAGTGAATGGAGTCTTTTGATGTGATCTACAATGTACAAGGTGTTTGTTCAGTGATCGGCAGCTGATGTTTTCAAAAAAGAAAACTTTCTTGAAAGCTATTTTTCCATACCACGGCCGCCTAGGTCACGCAAACGAAATTTCCTAAATCTCTTTTCTTTCTGGATTTCTTTTACTTTGAAGTCTTAGCTCCTATTTTCTATTGTTAAAATAAAAATAAATTTTTCTTGAATAACTCGTTAACAAAGGCACGTACGTATTTTTACCGTGGTTTCACTTCGATTCGTTTCAGCTTCCTGAATCGAACCCGAAAATCACGGGCATTACTTTTCCGACACCCTGTATTTATAAATTTGTGTTAGTTTTAGAATTATGCATACTTGAAGTCAATTATTTTATTATCGTAAAAAAAATCATTTTCTCCACAAATTCTGTGTTAATAACAACTTTTTTAGAATAGTTAAAAACGGTTTTAAATTGTTTCTTAAAAATCTCTGCTCCTTTGTAAACGGTGAGTGTTACATCGTGTGTCAGCGCCTCATTCATTAATAAATTCTTGTTGAAAAGATGACGGCATCCGGCTTCTGGGAAGTTGTACTCTTTCCTCGATGATAGTATTCTTTTCCTGAAAAGAATCAAACGATTCATTCATTGAGTCAACTGCTTCATTGGAGTTCTTGATATACTACTAGGATTATGGTTTTTATGAACATGCTGAAAATATTTTTAAAAAATAGCATTCATCATAAAAAAAGCAATTATTCATAAAATCAGCTCTCTTTTTACAAAGCCAGCCACACACGTTCAGTTTTAAGTGAGCGTGTGTGGCTGGCTTAAATTGAAATTGAAAAAAAATTAACGTTTCATGCTAGCTATTTTGATAATGATTTTTTTCTGAATACTTGCAAGTAATATCTAGTTGGTTAAACTGATACATATCTAACATTATGTAATTGAATACTTTTGGCAACTTGCACAAACATACCTATATTTAATTTTGGTTTTTTAACCAATGTTTCGCTGTAAGATTGACGCCTTTTTCAATCAAAGTAGCTGTGATTGAATGCAGCGAAACGTCGATAAGTGAGTGACTCTACAGGTGTGTGAATAAATATTGACAAAATAAGTTTTTAATAATAAATTATAAAAAAAAATTGAATATAATTATTTTAAATAAAAAAAAGTTCGTAAAATTCTAGAAGTTTATACTTTCCTCGATACCACTTAAATTCCAAATATTTCAAATAGATTTACAAGAATGTCCGAAGCCGAATTAAACTTTGCCTTATCCTGAAACGAATGACCGCAAAAACGAACTTTAGAAATAAGGGGCAGGGGACACAGCGTCCTTGAACTTTCCTGTTTTCCGAATTTTCTTATTCGCCGGGGAAGGCCAGATCTCACGAGGAGCAAATAGCGTTTTTATTATTATCCTGTCTTATTGTGCTGGCACTTTGTCTAATAGAAAGCAAGGATCTTTTTAAGTCCTTCCTCGTTATTTTTCCAGTTCGTTATGGAAGAGACATTCTCGCGTGCATGGAAAAGCAAAGGACTCGCATTTCTGTGAAATAAATAATTGAAAACAATACGTCGCAACAGTTTATACAACATTTACTAAATTAATCGTTATTCTCTTTTGATTCCATTTGAAGCACGTTTCCAGTACGTACCTCTTGAGGTTATACAGGGTGCGCCACTCTAAGTAAACACAAAACCTACATCGGCAAATATCGACGCACCACAATTTATTTGAATTTTGTATAACTTGTTATTAAAGTGAATTGTACGTATTAGATTAAAAATATCTGTTCGCCATCGGCAGACCATTTTGGTATACATTGGCTTACTCTATTTAAGTAAACAATTTTAATGTCGTGAAATATATTGCGGAAAAACTAATAAAGATTAAAAAAAATATTAAGAAAAGGCAATTCTCAAATTTAGTTAAAGAAGGAGTTAAGTTACAACGTAATCTAAGTAGTATCTGTTGAATAGGGAAGGTATTCTTTGTTAGTTTCATTCTAAGACAAATGTTGTACATTCAATTTTATTGGACCATCATTTAAACTATGTTATTTCAATTGATTTATTTCATTTGAATGATGGGGGTGTCTGGTCTATAAGCGCGCATGCATAAACGCGCAGATACCCTTGTTATTTCAAAGGGGAAGTGCACAGGTGGTGGTAGTTTTGAGTATACATGGATTCCGTTTTGATTCAATTTTCCTGCATACAAAAAAAATTAATAAGTGACACTTGTTTCGTAACAACTTCATTGGCTTCGTGCGCATATGTAGATACAATAATATCCTCATAAAACAACCCCTACAAGTGGTAGTGCACCTGCGGGGTCGTTGACATTGAGCATTCAGGGCAACTGTAACTGGGTACATACGTGATACTCGACCACATATGTACAGTTTGCTTGAGTTAATTATAATATTCATCTTCTTTTTTTCTCCCCAGGCAGGAAATTCACTCAAACCCAGCATTTACGTTCGCTGAGTTCGGTTAAATTAATTATAAGCATTGTGTTTACAGGAGGGTATATAACAGTTATGTGGTTTATGTTCTTGTCTATGTGCTTTTATAAAACTGCATTATATTTTGTTTCAATTACCTACCTACCATACGTCCTGTTTTGTAGCAAACTTTATTACAAACGTGAATTTACTTTTTTTTCTCCAATTGGCGGTTACTGGAGCATGAAATGAAACAACGCTCGGAATTAGTGAACGCGTTTACTTTTATTTTTATTTTTTCAGCCGAATGCGAATGCGAATACCCATGCAAAGCAGCGGTGGTGATGGTGGTGGCTCACTTTCCCGAAGAATACGCATGAAATTCATTAATGGACGAAATGTCATTAAGCATGCGTCACGCTTTAAAAATAACCACAGAATTACACTCCCAGAGAAGAATAGTAATGAAGTGATTTTAGCGCACTGCCGCGTTTAGTTATCGGAATTTGCCCACATTCTCCATTCAGTTTAAAATTCATTCCACATGAGACACGGAGGCGTAAACGACTGAAGACACACATATTGTAATAAATACTATTTACTATTTACATGGGCATACAATGCACGTGAGCGTGGAAAAGAAATCTCTTACTTACATAACATACCATCAGGGAAGACCATTGTTTATTTTATTGAGTTTTAAATGGGAACTGTGTCAGCTTTTAATCTAACTAGGTTTGTCAGTTAGTTAATCTCTGACCAAAACGTGCTAAATCACCTCATAGTTGGAATGGACGAAGATCATCAAAATGACATATCCAATCAAAGTCCTTAAAAATGACTGGAAAGGGAAATGTAATCAACTCTGAAGACCATCATTATATTCTTGAAAGTTCAAGGCTTTGAAAGACGAATCAATCTTAAATACCTTCCTGGAAATTCATATTCTTTAACAAGTCAAACCTCATAGTTGGAATAGACGAAGATCATTAAAATCGCATATCCAATGAAAGTCCTTAAGAATGACTGGAAAGGGAAATGTAATCAACTCTGAAGACCATCATTATATTCTTGAAAGTTCAAGGCTTTGAAAGACGAATCAATCTTAAATACCTTCCTGGAAATTCATATTCTTTAACAAGTCAAACCTCATAGTTGGAATAGACGAAGATCATCAAAATCGCATATCCAATGAAAGTCCTTAAAAATGACTGGAAAGGGAAATGTAATCAACTCAGAAGACCATCATTATATTCTTGAAAGTTCAAGGCTTCGAAAGACGAATCAATCTTAATACCTTCCTGAAAGTTCATATTCTTTAACAAGTCAAACCTCATAGTTGGAATAGACGAAGATCATCAAAATCGCATATCCAATCAAAGCTCTTAGAAATGACTGGAAAGGGAAATGTGATCAACTCAGAAGACCATCATTATATTCTTGAAAGTTCAAGGCTTTGAAAGACGAATCAATCTTAAATACCTTCCTGGAAATTCATATTCTTTAACAAGTCAAACCTTATAGTTGGAATAGACGAAGATCATTAAAATCGCATATCCAATGAAAGTCCTTAAAAATGACTGGAAGGGAAATGTAATCAACTCAGAAGACCATCATTATATTCTTGAAAGTTCAAGCCTTTGAAAGACGAATCAATCTTAAATACCTTCCTGAAAGTTCACATTGTTTAAATGTCAAGCACCAGATGACCAATCTGAATGGACTTTAAGCAGCAGACTAAGTGAATGGAAGGAAGTGTTGAAAATATCATGGAAGGCATTTTTTGTGTGTTCAGTGAGAATACAATTGTTACCCTTATTGAGTGTATTACGATCCAAACTGAGTTGGGTGAAGTTCATCAAAATCGCATGTTCAATCTAAATCCTTAGGAATATCGGAAAGGGGAAATGCAATCAACTGAGAAATCCAACATAACTCCCCTCAAAGTTGACTTTCTTTAGCGATTCAGGTCTGACCAAGTTTTTGCAATCGTCCAGTAAGATAGATGACAGATTGTACTTCAACTGAAATTGAATACCACGGGCGAGGAGATCCTTAAATTTGACACCTTGTAATTTTTTTGTTCTATATTCAATCATTTGACCGGAAATTGCGGCCTAAAGAATAAGATGAGTTGAAGGAATCTCACTGTGGCTGCCGTAAGGTCCATGAATCTGCATTTTTCTTTTGAATTTCATTGGGCTTTTCAGAGAAGGCTCTCCAGAAGACATTCATACATCACCTTATCGACGTATTTAAGCTCGTCATTAAAGTCCATCTGACTAAAACCCAATGGACCTTTGTTCAAATTACTGGATATAGTGATAGTAGCATCTTAAAACTTCATCAAAGCTTTGCCGTTCTCTAGAATGTGTAGACCGAAAAAAATTGGCCTTCCAAAGACAAGACGTTATTGAAAAAACAACAATTTAAATCCTACGGCAGCTGCGAAGACAGCTGGTGAGGTTGAAGGCTAAAGTCTATCAGATCGGTTTAAATGTTTTTCAGACTAGAAGATAGACCCTTTGAATAGACCCAGAAATCCACCTATTGTGGATTCTGAGAAGTTTCATGCCGCGTTACCGTTAATGGACCAGCCTTATTATACTAATTGCATGGGAGTTATCACATACCTTGATGCACTATCAACCTTCATTTCCACCGAATTGGTTTAAACTTTAGCCATTTCAAAAGCTCGAAGATGAGTTCTTACAAAATCATACCGACGATTTTTTTCGGTGAGGTATCCCAATCCCAAAATAAGAAAAACTGTATGGCTTTCACATGATGAGAAGTCAGAACCACGTATTCAACAAGGTCGATGTTGGATGCAGCGTGTTTTTGAAGAGGTGTTGCATTTTAAGATGATTCCAGAATGTTAGGCTTTTACTTTCAACAACTTGATCGCAGTTTGGTGCATTGAGGTAAGGAATCCGGAAGTGAGCCATCTTACAAAACGGTGTCCTTCGCAGTGGATTGGCCAGTAAGGCAGCTTGCCTAAATTGATTCCAAGTTGGGCTATACCTTAAAATGGTAGCCTTATAGTTGTGGTGGGTTGGTATCCTGTGCCTCCTGGCATCCAATATTTTTAAACCCAGTCTTCCCATGACTTCGCAAAGCCCAAGTGGTAACCTTATAGTTATGATGGGTAGCTATCCTATGCCTCTTGGCCTCCAAATGCAAGGCCCAAAGGCAAACTTCAAGAATTGAAGTTTTACCTTATTCAGCATAAAACCCAGCTAATTATAGATTTTGGGGAAATGCATCAATGATAGAAGCAATAAAAGTGCACCTAAAGAAAGAGATTGGCACAGCAACCGAAATCATAAATTAAATAATGCACAGCGATTGGTTGAGGTTCTTTGCAGATAATTAGGAAGAAAATGCTCGTTCTAAAAGCGCCGATTCTATTACTGAACGACCGTAAAACGTTACGTAAGATGTGAAACCGTGGCGTTAAAAAGTTTTAACGAAGCCAGGCAGTCGTTAGAAAGTAACGCAGCGCAAGAAAGTGGCACGAGCTGGCTCGTTGGTTCACTCCTGTCAAGGTTCCAGTGACTTTGGTCGTATTGGCAGGAGATTGAACCGTCCGTGTTATTGTGAGGCCGTTACCCTCGCCTCGGGGCTTGTCTGCCCGCACTTTGACCGCTACCCGGGTCCCTAACCATCTGCACGCAGGTTCCTCTTCAACGCGCCGTGTGTGTACACAATCTTCTAATTATAAATCATGTGCGATCCACGCGGCTTGTACGAGAAAATTATTTTAGAATTAAGTTACGACACCGAAATCATTGAAGCTACACATGGCAGATGTTCCTAGCAGAGCAATAGGGAGATGGGGACAACTAAATTTGGACATATGGTTTGGTTCGTTGCTGGTACCCATAATTGGCTGGATTAACTAAATATTTCTTGGTTATTAATAATTAAACATGGTAAATACTACTACCATTTGTTGCAACAGGGTTTTCCCCTGGATGGTTTAGGTAGTTCAGAGACTTATGATTTGGTTCGTTGCTGGTACCCATAAGTGGCATAACTGAATACTTCTTGGTTATTAATAATTAAACTACTTGGTAAATACTAGTACCATTTGATGCAACGTGAAATGATAATCAACCTTTTTGATCTTCTGAGATAAGGAACGGGGTTTTCCCCTGCCATTAAAGATACCTACTTGAAATTTCCAATATAAAAAGCTTTCCATTAATATTAACTGTCATGATGAGAATGACGGAGAAAAAAACTCGTGTACGAACTTTCACAAAATGATTCTTTAACAACTAACCCAAAAGCATGAAGAAGTTAATAGCCCCCATTATGCCTAATGACAGTTCTTAATGCCTGATAAATTTCGCAGGTAAAAAGCTAGAGCCTTAAGTAGAGTTTACGGCGATAAACAAGGTGCGTTGACCACATCTAAGGTTCATCGTTTAAAAATATCCAAGCCGTCCAGAATACTAAAAATAATGCCGAAAACACAAACAGAATTCGCATTTCAAAAAATAACGTCATGGAATAACTGCAGCGTTTATTTCATTGTTGCAGAGAACAAAAAAAGGAATTCGTTTTCAAAAAAAAAAAAAAAAAGGAACGATGCATATGCTTTCTTGTACGCCGTGGGCAATTGCAAGAGGGATTTGTGGAGGAGGATAAACTGTGAGGGTACTTTCACGAGAAGAGGAAATAAAAAAAAGAAAGGCACCTAATACGAAAAGGACAGTAAAACGTTTATGTTTGAACTTTGACCCCTATGTGCAATTCCCCCTTTTTTTCTTCTACGAAATTTGAAAGCCAATACGCCAGACACTGGAGGAAAAGTCCGATATACCCGTATTAGCACTTCAGTCACGATTAAATATATGACAAAGGAGAGTGTTTACTTTGGTTATTTTTAACTTTACGCTTCACGTACTCGACCATCTTTCAAGCGGCGAAATGTAAACACGCTTATTCAAATTAATTCAACGTCGATTACAATTTTTTTTTTCTTACATCGGATACGTTCAGAACGAATAAGAATTGCAAAAGAGGAACGGAAAGGAAAAAGTGGAATACGAACAAACCCAAGTAAACATAACAGGTCCTTTTGACAGGAAGAAAATACTTGAAAATTGAGAGGAAAGGGTTTAAGACGATGGAACTAATTCAAAAGAAATAAGGCGAAGGTTGTGAAATGGATTTGAAACTTGATGGACGATGGACAAGGAGAGATTGGAAGTGTGGGGTAAAAGATGCATAAAAAATTCTAGGAGGAAAGAAGATGCTGAAAGAATCCATGAGAAAAGTAGAATGCGAAAATATTATGAATTAAAACCGAAGATACAAGAAGAAGAAGCACATGTCTAAGGGTATGGATTGCAATCGGTAATGCGTGGGAGGATGCTTGAGGAAGAAACTCAAGAAGTCCAAATACTTGCGAGGGGATGCAGTTAACAACAATAACCAATGGGAATTTACGGATGTGAAATTTTGTGATGATGAAGACAGCAGACTCGGAGAGACTAGAAGTGCGAGAAAGAAGTATACTCAGGAAAATTATAGGAAGGAAGAAGGAACAAGACGTTTGGTGCTCCAGGTGCTAGAGAAAGAAACAATGAAAGTGATCCTGAGGAGAAGAAGGTATACTCAGGAAAATTATAGAAAGGAAGAAGGAACAAAATGCTTGGTACTCCAGCTGCACGAGAAACAAACAATGAAAGTGTTCCTGAGGAGAAGAAAGTATACTCAGGAAAATTATAGAGAGGAAGAAGGAACAAAATGCTTGGTACTGCAGCTGCACGAGAAAGAAATAATGAAAGTGTTCCAGAGTGTTCCAGAGGAAAAAAAAGATGAGAGATGATGTTAGAAGAGAAGAATCGGAGTTGTATGATAATTAAAGCCAATAGCAACCAGAAGACAAGTTGGGCCAAATGCAATGAAATTCGAAAAAGAAACTGTAGAAGATTGAAAGAAAAAAATATTTAAAAAATGGAGAAGTAAAAAGAATTTAAACGCAATATTTTAAAATATTTATGAAGATAATTCAAGGTCAATCTAAATCTAAAATTGAACTGAACCTAAGTCAAGCCAACTCAAGAAAAGAATTTTATAATAGATAAAAAAAAGTAAGAAGTTATCAAAAATGAAAAATAAAAAAAAAATTAAATCGTGGTAAATTTAAACGCAATATTTCAAGGTCAACCGAACTAAATAGAAATTAAGCGAATCCAACCCAATTGAACCGAAACTAAACGAACCCAACCCCCTTGAATTAAGCCCAATGAACCCAACTTGTTTTAAACACAAAATGTGAAACGTTAAGAACGTTTCAAGGACAAACAAATCCAAGTAAACTGAACCTAACCCAAGAAAGCAAGACGAAAAAATAAGAAATTCTCTCAAAAATCGAAACAAAAATATAAAAAAATTTAAGGAGGAAAAAATGTAAAGATGTAAACTTAAAAATTAAAAACGAACCGAAAATAAAATGTATAAAACGTTTTAAGGTCATTCCAGCCCAACTAAATTGATCCTAGCCGAAGATTTTTTTTTTATAAAAAGTAATAAAATGTAAGAAATTATTAAAATCGAAACAAAAAATAAATATTAAAAATTTTAAAGAAATAAAAAAATTTATTAGAAACAAGAATGTTGAAACAAAAATTTTTAAAAATTAATTAAAAAGAAGCCCAAGTAATCTAATAACTTGTTTACTACCTCTAGGAAAAATAACTTGTTTAACTTTAGCCAATTTGAATACTGACGCAAGAATTTCTAGAATTTTGTTTCTTGAAGAAACGCCACATTTGTATCTTCCACCTTTAAGAATTGTTTTCAGAATTGTTACAACAGGTTTTTCTATTGTTTTTATTTTTGGATCGCACATTTTTTTCGCTCATCTTTTCCCTCTTTGATATTTTCTTACTTCCATGTTTCTTTATGTTTCTTTTATCTAGTAGTACTAAAGTCTTTAAGATTTAAAACATCATTTCCCAAAGTGCTATTTCTGAATTTTTTGTTTTTTCTTTCTCACTTTAGAACCTACACAAAACAAAAACAAATATGGGCGCGCTACATTCCGTTGCATACGTCATTAGTGAATGATGACGTCAGACGCATGCTGTGTCGATAAATACTTAAATTTTTGATGATATTTTTTTCTTTATAAAACTGAATATACAATGTAAAAATTCCTTTGCATTTTAAGTATTTATCAGTACAGCATGCGCCTGACGTCATCATTCACTAATGACGTGTGCAACGGAATGTAGCGCACCTTGCCTGTGCTGAGTTTTTTTTTAATCAGTACCGAGACCTCCTAAATAATAACCGTTCCTCCGGTAACACCCTGTATAAGAACAAAATGAATTAAAAAGCTGTAGTGCGCCTTGCCTGTGCTGAGTGTGTTTTTTAATCAGTGTTAAATCCTCCAAGAATAATAACCTTTCATCCGGAAACATCCTGTATAAAAACAGAATGAATCAAAAACCTCATTGTGTTTTTGTCGGCCGTGTCATTAACGAAATGGAACATTGAATTTAACGATTGTTGTGCAACGGAATGTAGCGCACCTTGCCTACATTAAAGTTCTTTTTTATAATCAGTATTAAACCTCCTGAATAATTACACCGTTCCACCGGAAACACCCTGTATAAGGACAGAACGAATTAAAAAAGGTCATTGTGATTTTCTCGGCGATGTCATTAACGAAATGACACATTCAATTTAACGATTATTGTGCAACGGAATGTAGTGCGCCTTGCCTACGTCGAGGTTCTTGTTTTTAATCAGTGCTAAAACCGTTCCTCCGGAAACACCCTGTATAAGAACAGAGAGAATTAAAAAGGTCATTGTGATTTTTCCCGGCGGTGTCATTAACGAAATGCCGATAATATTATGTGAGAAATAAACATCGTAATGGTGATGATATCCTTTCTGAAATACAAATATTTTTATTTTAGTGTTCAGGGGTTAAAGAAACTCATTAACGAATGAAATAAATCAAATGCACTTCGCTTTGTCATTGTTTCGCGCTTCTTTTACTTCCGAAATTCCGTTGAACCTCCGTTCGATTGAGGTTGGTTTGGCGGCAACGGACGGTCTCGCAATGCGCCAGCGTCGACGCCGCTTAGATTGGAGGGGGGCGTAGGGTAATTTTTACATTCCGAATGGTAAATTTCGCTTTCTTTCGTTTTGCCGATACGTACAGGTGACCTCGAAATATGTTGCATGCATTTTTCCTGGATTGAATTTATCGGTTTTCAAAGTCCTTGCCGCAGTTTACATTAATTATAACGAGCAGAGCGCGTATACATAATAATTCTCGATTATGTAAATAGTGAGTTTTACATTGCACGCCGCACACAAACATAATTCCTACAAGTGGCCGTTAATTTATTAGATCGTGGCGTTGATGCTGAATGAGCAGCAAGAAACGAAATTAGAGTAGAGATTAATTAACAGCACAACGGCGCACCGGAAAAGCGAAACTCGAGGAAGGTTCGTGACGCCCTACATATTTATTATTCATTTTCTTTAGACTCGTAAAGCTTCAGTTTGCACAAAGGAGAATAGAAATTTGTTTTCATGCATAGCTTAAGATATTATTTATGAAGGTAGAGACGTTGCCCAGTCTTTCGTTTTGAGACACGGAAGGAGGAACGCTTATTTTATTTATGATGAGTTGAGTTGCAAAAAAAAAGTTTTTTCATGTTTTAATTACCATCTTTGTTGGTTAATTGATGATGATGGGTGAGCGTATTATAATTTTTTTTTTTTTTTAAACTAAAATAAATTTGATGGAATGATATTGCTTTCGTTGTCTGTTTTCTAACTTGGAAGAAATAAATAACCGGTTCAGTGAGCCAGCAGAATTTTAGAAATCGATACGAAAAGGTTGAATTTCACCATCCTCACACACACACACCACCTCTTGAAGACCAAGTTTTGTTTGATTGGATGCTGTTTGTTGTTTTAATATGGCAATAAGTATGCATACTTTAGGAGAGTTTTCTTAATTTGAATCTGAATGTTTAATTAAATTAACTGTAAGTACGTCTCTGACGTACACTCTATTTGATAAGTAGAACAGTTATCTTCTATTTATTTGTGTAACATATGCGAAGTTGATAAGCCCCAGTGTTCAGTTCATCACATCAACCAGATGTCCAACAACACAATATTTCTGATGTTTGCTGCTCTCTTCGACTTTAATAGAAAAGCGGTTTATGTTTCTGTTATTTTTTTTTTTTATTTTAATCACTCAACATCTGCTTTGCGCCGCTTACAGTTGCTCGAACCACAGGAGGACCAGACCTCCTTCGGCTTCTACTCAAGGCTGTCTCGATTATTGTAACCACCCTCCTTCGTCTCCGTAACTTGTTCGACCATAAGTCTAATATGGTCTACGGTTGGATTTCTTTATTTAGCCTACCCTACCTGCTGGTGTTTTGAGTTATTGACCTTCAAATATCAGCTGTTGTGTGTTTATGTTTTTTTTCCAGCGGTCGACTACCTGAGTGTAACTCTCTACTAAACATCACCAACCCAAAAGGGGCCTGCCTGGTCATCAACCACACCAGGCTCCGTTTTCTTTCTCTTTCTGAAGAGGCAAACTATTTAACGTCGACGACGAATTTTTGTTTTGATTATTATTAAGAATTGATTCCTCGATAACACGCTATCTTTAAATTACAAATGCAAAACCTTTACGTGGCGATAACAACAACCAAGCAATATTTACACAAGTTCTCATAGATAAATTATTTAACGGAGACTGTCATCAATGATAAATGAAGTACACGGACAATTCAATCCATATTGGAGAGAGTTTCGTGCTGGGAAGTCTCTACGATTAATAAATGATAAACGAAATGAAAACCAAATAGAGATAAGTAAAACCTTGTTCTGTAAATCGAAAAAATCACAATTTTTTTTTCAAGTAATGAACATAACAGTGATAAGTGGTGCTCATGGTATCATCAAGAGATACAACAACCACTAAGGTCCAGTATTACAAATGGGGTTCAACTTTGAGCTGAGGCTTAAACCTTTAGCAACGATTATTTCAACAATTGTCGTTAAGGATTTAAGCTTCGGCTCAAAGTTAAATCGTCATTGTAAAACTGGGTCTAAGCTAAACATTTCTTTAAACCAAAATTGTTTATTTTTTTTTTTAAATTAGAAATTTTCAACTTCCACTTCTTGTATAGATTTTTTAACTGTTCTTGGGTTTGTATTAACTTTTGAAAGTCTTTAGGCCTTTTTGATAAATAAACTCTTCAAAGACACGAATGATTTTACTTAAGATATAAGATTCTTTGACTTTTGCCCCCCAACTTGGCCACCCCTGTATTATTTTTAATTATCATATTATACAGGGTCTCCCAAGCTGAGTGGCTTATTAAGTCAGTATTATTTTCAGAGGTGTAGACCGTAACCGTAAAAAAACCCAAAACCCATTAAGAGCCGAAAATTTTCTCCAACCTTATAATCCTAACCCAAACCAGAATTAATATGCCTGAAATAATCCTAATCGAAATCGAAACCTTTATGCATTAATTTTTCGGTTAATTTCCAAATCGTTTCTTTATACTAACATCAGAGGCGGCCTTAAAAGTTGCGGGGCCCCGGGCGGCGAGACCGGCGCTTTGGATTGGATTGATTGACAAATTCCCCCGCCCTCCCCTTGCGATCAGGAAAAATGTTTATATTCTTTGTATTATAAAGTGCAGAGAAGTACTCCTACTAAATAAATTAAAAAATAGTAAAATAGGTAAAATAATTTTTGCAACACATGCGTAACTGATTTTTATTTATTTATTTTTTGCTATTAATTAGGTGTATAGTATAATATACTTGGTGGTCTAATTTGGCACATTATAAATTTTGAAAATACAGCAGGACCTCTTTAATCCGAACTAATAATTGCACTGATTGATCCGGAATTGCGAAATGTTCGGATTACGAACGAAAGACAAAATAATATCCGTTTTCCTAATTACCAGGGCCGGAGCACGGTAAACAAGCCATGAGGGCGCCAATTAAAAAAGAGGAAAGCGCAACTCGAACAATTTCAAGGTCAACCAAACTCTATCCAACAGTTGGTAAAAAAATTTTTAACGACCTAACTCCATTCAATCCAAATAAAAGAAGTAAGAAAAGGAAATAATAAAGAAATTAAAAGTAAAGAGATTGGGTCCTCCATGCGGTTGCAGAGTTAAGTTCACTTAGATTAAAAGTAAAAAAAATGTGAAAATGAAGGTTAACAAATCCCAAGGTCAACCCACCTCAACTTAACTGAACTCAGCCTAACTGTATTCAATTGAAGCAAAAAGTTTAAAATGCAAAAAATTAAAAGAAAAAAAAACGATTAAAGCGTGGTTCGACCATTGTCAAGGTTAACCCAACACAATTAAACTAAACTTAGCCTAACAGTGTTCAATTGAAGCAAACAAATTAAAATGCAAAAAAGTAAAAAAATTAAAAAAAAAAAAAAACATGATTAAACCGAGATTCAACCCAGGGTCGTAGCCAGCCTAAATATTCAGGGGAAGCTGATCGTAGTGTAGGGCAGGCTCTATAAATTTTTATTCCAATGTTTTTACGTATTTTTAAAACATTTTCATGTTTGGTTGGGCCATCGTAGGGCAGGCTTAAACTTTCCAGGGCACAGGCTCAGTTTCCCTTGGCGGCCTCCTAGCTACGGCCCTGGTTCGACCATTGTGAAGGTCAACCAAACTCGAGCCAACAACTGAACTCCGTTCTATTCAACCCAAGCAAAAAAATTAAAAATAAAAAAAAAAGAATTAAAAAAGAAAAATGGATGTTTACAAATGAATTAAAAAAAAAATTCGACGTCAACCCAACCTAACTCGAATCAAAGTAAAAAAATTAGTGCAAATTAAAGTGAACCTTAGCAAATCTCAAGGTCAACTGAACTGAAAATAAAAATAAAAATTCTTAAAAAAGTAAAAAAAAAAATATGTTAAAATTTATACACGGATTAAAGTTAAACAAATCTCAAGGTTAATCCAATCGACGTCAACAAATCTTCATCTAACGTAAGTAAAAGACTAAAAATTACTAGACAAACTAAAAGTAAAGATTAAAAAAATAAATAAAAATTAATTAAAATGAAGTTTAACTAATATCAAGGTCAATCCAACCCAATTTTTCTCAACGTAACCCCATTTAACACAAATAAAAATTGCAAGAAAAATTAAAAGTAGAGAAATGGTTAAAAATTAAAAATCAATTAAAATGAAGTTCAACTTATGTTTAAAAAATTTAATTTTTATTTCATTATAATGCATTTACTTCTCTTCCTTTTTTTAAAGGAAAACCTAAAATAAACCTAACCCAAACCGACAAAAAAACAGATTTTTTGTAAATTATTTTTTTTTCGCATTTGTCTTCCTTTAATCCAACTGGGTTTCACATTTTATTGACTCCTTTTTACAGTTCTTTTGAGTTTCCTGCGAGTTTGTTTTTATTTGCGAAAACTTTCGTTGATTTTCATTTTTTTTTGCTCATCGTAGTATCATGGCACTTCTGTCATTTATGGCATAAAATACTGTGTTGCTCTTTTGTTTATTTTTACCAATTTGATTTTTCACATTTTGTTGATCGACGCCTTTTTACAATTATCTTTTGTTTTCTACAAACAAAAGGCGATCAAGAAAATCAATCGAATAATAAAAATCGACACAATTGGAAGTACCTTGAGAAGGATTCTCTTTCGAAAATTTGGAGAAAAAAAAAAAGAAAAACAAAAATAAATTTTAGAAACAATCGCGATCGCTTAAACTTAAACAACAAAAGAACAGGCAAAATAAAGAAAACCTAGCCGTGAAAGAGACGAAGGCAAATTGAAAAAAAAAAATAAAAACAAAATAAAATAGAAAAAAACTTAACCATGAAAGAGACAAAGGCAAATTGAAAAAAAATTAAAAAAAAATAGCAAAAACACAAGATAATCGTTGGATCTTGCAAAAAAATGAAAAAAAAAAACAACGCGGAATGTTCTTTGCGCAAGCAACAAACAAACAAAAAATTAATAAATTTCAGAAACATAAAACGATCGCATTAATCAAAAAGAAGAAATCCCAAATCCAATCAAATTAAAAATCGAAGACAAAAACGAAAATATCTTAGGCAATTTCCTTTCTTCGAAAATTTTGAAAAAAATTAAATAAAATTCAGAAACAAAACCCGATCGTTTAAATTTAAACCAAAAAATTACTTTAAAAAACTAACCCCGATTTGGATTTAAAAAAAAAGGCAAATTGAGAACAAAATAGAAAAAGTAACTAAACGTAAATTAAACAAAAAAGAAACTAAAGACGATCGAACGTGAAAATTAATTTCACGTTTAATTAATTTTGAAAAAATTAAATAAAATTCAGAAACAAAACAAAAGTGAATAAATAAATAAAAACGAAAAATATGGATTTATGGCAAACAAAAAACGAACGCTTAAACTCACACTAAAAGAAAATCAATCAAAAAAGAAAAAAGAAAAAGAAAGCCTAACACTGGACTGGATGAAGGAAAGTTAAAGAAAAAAAAATCGATCGCTTAAAAAAAAGGAAAAAGGAAAACAGAACAACTTTTGCGCACGTAACAAAGACAACAACAAATCTCACAAACAAAAGACAAAAGACAATCGCTCTAACTTACATCAATGATATAAGACGTTAATAATAATAATACACATAATAAACACTCGTGTTTTAATAAATTTAAAAAGCGAAAAATGAACGTACCTACGATATAATAATATGCAGATGAATAAAAAAAATAATCAGATTAAAAATGATGTAATTATAAATTTGAAAATAAAAAAAAAAATGAAAGAATTAGGACATTGAAATTTGGTATATTTCCGTAATTTCAAACGAGAATCATTTGATTTTAGTAAAATTTTCTCCCAAGTTCAAAAGGAATACCACTTTACCTATAAAAATATTTTATTTCTTCTTGTGTTAATTCCGCCACCTTGAAGACTTTCGACGTCAAATTTGATACAAATTTATTTCGCACCCAGCAGACCTGAATTGCAAAAATCTGAATTCAACATTTTTTGGTCCATTGTACGTATCGCGTACTCAATCCGGGGACACACTGTATACTGCCGAGACAGCATTAAATGAAATTGTTGCAAATGATTCATTCATCGGTCGAGACTTTTTTTTCCAAATAAAAAAATTAAACACGCTTATTAACAATAGCATCAGTCATTACAATAATCTCTTACTGTCCACGAGTACCAACTTACTGATTTCATTAGTTTTCAAAACTTTGGTGGTAATTTCACAGATATTTGTCAATTTCATTTTCTGAAAAAGGCGGAACATTTCAAGGCTTACTTCGCTAACTATTCTCTATTGACAAAGTCTCAAAGATTTTTAACAGATGACTCTCACGCGTAGATATTAACTTGGTAAATAAATTAAATTTCGAGTTGCTTTAATTTTTGAATGCACCTTGCGTATTATGAAACAATCAAAACTGATCTGACTTTGATTCCCTTTTCAATTTTCTGTACAAGTGAATCGACCAGTGGCGTACTGTTTATAATTAGAACGATTATAGAGAGGCAAGGGTCCGAACATTTCGTTACAGAATTCGTTCGGCGTTTAATCCTTAAACCCCTGAAATTTCCGCTTATTTTGCCATCAAAGGAAAGACAAGAGTACAGAGGGTTGTTATACTTTATAATTACAATTACAATTAAAGCGCTGTATGCTCCGGACAAGCCGAATATTTTATTCGCTGGTACCCGCATTGGTGCACGTGATATTTATTCCTGCTAAATTACAACGTCGTTTTTGTCTTAAGTATTCACAAAATTTTGGCACGCTCCTATACAATCAACACAAAAAAAGAATAAAAATTAAATCTCCTTTTTACGTGACGCAACATAATAAGACTAATTAATTAAATCATTATGTGTGCGGCTAGCTAAGCTAATTTGCATATTTACTTGCGCAATAACTTTTAACATTAGATGCTGTAAATAGTATACAGGGTCACAACTAATTAAAGGGCCACCATGGGAATGTCGTAAACTATAAGACATACAAAAACGTTTTGCTATTTTGGAGCCTATCAAAATTTCAAAAAAAAATGTTTTCTAGCTTCATTCGTTTCTGAAGTATCTTAAAAAAATTGAAAATTCTAATTTTCGAAAATCGCGAACATCTTCGTTATTTATTAAAATAGAATTGTCAAATTCGATATTTTTGTGTTAAATTCAATAAACAATCTAATAGATTCCGAAGGAAAGAGGTTAGGGTTGACAGTTTCGCAGAGACGACTGTCAACCGTCTTTTTTCTTATGGACGCCATCTTGGGTATTCGTACCACGTGATACAAAAACAAAATCTCAACACGACCATACGACACACTTATGCTTTTGTTTTAAAACAAAATATCAAGACACTATAAAAAATTTTGAAAAGAAAGAAATCTAGTAAACAGATGCGTTCCACATTCAAAACTAAAAATTATTATTAAATTAATAAATCTTATTCAATTATGGTACTTTTTAACTTATTTACATAAAAAAAAATTACTTTTAAACAAAAAACTCTTATGGCCAGTTGCATCAAACAACTAAGTCGAGCTTAATTTTAAGCACCGCTTAGAAGGTGGTTTAATGTTGTGTAACCTCAAATGTCACATTATAAGCAGTACTTAAATTTAAGCTCGGCTTAAGCGTTTGGTGCAACTGGCCATTAGTAACCTAATATTTTGTTTTAAAACAAAAGCATAACTGTCCATGTGGTCGTATTCAAAAATTATTTCTGCATCACGTGCTTTGAATATCTAAGGTAGCGTCCGTAGGAAAAGAAACAGTTGACAGTCGTATCAACGGACCTGTCAAACCTAACCTATTTAAAACCTAATATAAAAACACCGAATTTTATGATTCTATCTTAAGAAATAAAGAAGATATTCGACATTTTCGAAAATGAAAATTTTCAGTTTTTTGAAGATATTTCAAAAGCGAATGAAAATAGAAAAGATTTGTTGCGTATTTTTTTTTAATCTCAAAACAGCGCAACTTTTCTGTAATTTAACAATCTTTATATCTCTTATAGTTTACGAGATCCTCATAGTGGCCCTTTAATTAGTTATAACCCTGTAGAGTATTTATCGAAACAAAAGAAAACCTTGGACCTATATTGTCAGGATGTATTTTTTTCTTAAACGCCCACTTTCATTTGCCACGTTTGTAACAAGGCGGATGAATCACCCTGTATAATTAATTTTTTTATATAACTAGAAAGCAATGGATTAAAGTCAATAACACGCATTAAACTTTTGTTTGTACAGGTTTTTTTTTTTTTATTTTTTGCACCCTATCTAGAGGCTTTATTTTAGAGGTCAGAGAAAAACTCTAAATGCAAAAGTTATAGGGTTTTACGTCTGTTATCTTTTAGTTGTATCACAAGAAACAAAAGCGCATCGAAAATTGGAGAAAAAATACAATTTTTGTCTTCTCAAATGTAACACCCTGTATATTGCTTGCTAAGATGAAAGATCATTTTTTCCTGACTTCAAAAATAATAAAATATTGATTTTTGGAAGAGCCATTTGTGAGATATTTGAGGTGAGAATACCAAGCAATTAAATATTTAAAATATTAACGCGGCCTGGAAATTTGTTTTTTATATTAATTTCTATTGTTTTTTTTTACTAACTAAAAGTAAAACAGCCATTTAGAACATTTGTAAGTGCCTTTACAGGCCGTTTTGATTTTTTAAACGTCATTATAGTGATATTTAAAAAAAAATTGTGCAAATCGTTTTGATTGCAGTGAAAACCTCGAGCAGCCCCTGTACAGCTGTTTCAGCCCTGCTTGGGGCTTCGTCAGCAGAGACGTAGCAATGTCAGGTCAAAAAGCGATCGTAAGATGTCGCTGTTTTATCTTTTGATATTTTAAACTTAATGATATGACGAATGGCCGCGGCAAATGTCAACATATTATACATATATTTTGATTTTTTAAGCGTCATTATAGTGATATTTTAAACTTAATTATATCACGACGGCCGTGGCAAATGTCAACGTATTATACATATGTATATTTTTGAAATCAGGAGAAAATGATTTTTCATCTTAGCAAACAATACATAGGATGTTCCATTTAAAGAAACATCGTTAACGAATTATTCAACAAAAAAGAAAACTACTTTTAAGTGATAAATTCTTAATTAATACAGGCTGGTTGGTTGGTTAAAAAATTGACTTGATGTGTTAAACACCGAATGTCACCGAATTCCATCTTAAGAAATAAAGAAATTTTCGAAAATGAGAATGAAATTTGAAGATATTTCAATAACGGATGAAAATAGAACATTTGTTTTTGGGCATTTTTTTTTTTTTTTTGACCTCAAGACAGCGCAACTCTTCTGTAATTTAACCATCTTTGTATCTCTTATAGTCTACGAGATCCCCATAGTGGTCCTTTAATTAGTTGTAACCCTGTATAGGGTTAGGTATACCTACATACTACAACTACAGTACTCGTAACGTGTGTTTTTTTTCTTTTTTTTAATTTAAATAATTGCTTAAACTAGAAAATTTTTGTGTTCAAATCCCACAAATAAATTTCAGTCGACTGGTTTACGAAAGCAATTAATTTCTAATTAAGTAAATATTTCGCAAGTTTCAGCGTTGCAAATTACACTCGGTAAATGTTTGAAAATTTAGCTGACGCAAACATCTAGAGCATGTCCCATTTAAGCGCAGCTATTTCAAACATGCCCCATATTTTTTTTGTTCCAAGCAAACTAAAACGCAACCTTTACGTTGTTGTGATGCAACGCAGCATTGAACAATAATACACTGTTGCATACTTCGTTGCGAAAATGTTTTTTTTTTTTTGTTTGCAACGTCTTCCTTGACCTGTTTTAAAAATTAACTGCAATTATCGACGGTTTTAATTATCATATCATCAAAATACCTGTAGGTTTGTTTAAGTATTATTTTTTGATTTGTGCTTTCGCTTTCTGTATTTGTACCTCCCCCTGCACGACACAAAGTAAATCGAATTTTAAATTAATTCCCTCGATTGCGTCTCTCTTGTAAATAAGAGTAATGCGCTGCGCGCGGATTCCGAATTAACAATCAGTATAAAACTCGTTTAATGTGCCGCTTTCGAAAATTAGTAAATTAAAAACGACTTCAGAATCAGAAACCCCTGGTTATGGTCGGGCCATAAAATATCTCGACAAATAGCTTCGCAGCGTTTACTGGAAGCGCTCTGGCTCTCTTGTACCAATTTAAATTCACGTCCGCTTGATGATACTTTACGGTGCTGTTTGTCATTTATTTAACTGATTTGCATCTCCATGTTATCAGATTTTGCATTCGAATTAAACAACGCAGCACGCCAGAAAAGGTTACTAATTACGGCAGGTGTTCAAAAAAAAAAATAAAAAATCCGTGATCCGAATACCTCGTTTTACGGACACGACGGAAAAGTAACGAGCTTTTTATTTTTATCAACAAAAGATCTATCAGATGTATATTTATTAAAATCATAAAAAAAAAATTGTAATTTGCTTTCTGTTATACGTATGTACAGGGTCCCCCAAGTTGAATACATAGATTGTTAAAAGAGTATTGGATATGGTCGGTGATTCTGAAAGTTAGTGAACGACGGCTTTAACACGAAGTAACCTTTCTGTACAAAATATATATATTTTTTAAATAATTATCTTTACATCATTTACATTTGGGATTGTACTAGAAAACACCCTCAACTTTCTTATTTCAAACTGAATGTTTGCCATTTAAACGCACTTGCTACTTCTCTATCTAAAAATTTAATCGATACGATGAATTTCAAAAACCAATATACAGAGTGTTTACGCAGGAAGTTTTTATATTTTAGGTGTTGATAGTAAAGGTCGTTTTAAGTAAAAATGTTCAAATACACGTGCGTCCGATTCTCAACGGTCACAGAGATACAGTCGTTTGAAGTTGGCGTGTAAAACACTTCTGGAGTTTTAGCCATTTTAGCGTCGAGGATGAATCACTTTAAAAAAGTAATCATCAATCGAGTAAGTACGCATTTTGTAAAAGGGCTCACTAAACAAATGAATAACTTAGAAACCGCACAAAAATTAAAGTAGGGTTAAGTTTTGATATCATTTGACTAATTGCATTCAAATCTCTTCGCAAATACCAAAGAATCTGAGAAACGGCCAATTAGCGTGGATCACCCTGTATACTTTCACTGAAGCTAAATTGAGGCCAATAAAATCATTCAAGGTTGACCATGCAACACCATATTTGTTCTTTGTTTTTTTCTTTTTTTTAATTTTTATTTTTAAAGAGATTCACGGTTGAGGATCCCCTTGAAAAATTAATCGATCGAGTGCGCACGCATTTTCTAAAATAAAATCTTGTTAAACAAGCGATTAACGCCGCTCAACATTTTTTATGTTCTTAGAAACTGCACAAAAAGTAGGGCCAAGTTCTGATACTTTTTGAAAAATTGAAGTGAAGCGAACGAAAAAAAAGACAAAGGAAGATCGACGAAGCCAAGCTGAACGAAAAACAGCAATTTTCCCAACGAATCAAAACGATTTGGGATATCAAAAGTTTTAACAAATTAAAAAAAAAACAAATGAAACCTGCCAATAAGTCAGAAACAAAATAAAAATGGAAACAACAGCATCAAAAGAAATACAAGGCATGAAGTGAACAAAAAAAAGCAAAAAAAAGATCGACAACAACAAGCTGATTGAAAAACAGTTTTATTTGTCGCTCGCGCAAGGAATTTTCTGTGTTCCTTTTTTCATTTTATTTAGAAACATTGTTTTTTGGGTTTTTTTTTTTTTCTATTTACATTTTGTTAATTCTTCTTCTCCCGACTTTCAAAAATTTCGTGATTTGTTAATCAAATCAAATCAAACAAAACTCGTCTGTTGAAAGAGTGGAGAGAGAGAAAGAGTTTTTTTTTTGTTTCATGTATGTACCAAATATTTTTTCCACTCTCGACGGATCGTATTCCAATTATTATTATATAATCTCAATCTGCACGAATAGTGCGTTCTCATTATCAAGTTCCGCGCCAAAGTTTTTTTTTTTACAGTGTCCAGCAATCAAACTTGTTTTTTACCCTGTATGTAATTTATTTAGCTTTTTCGAACGATATACCGGTTTTGTTAGCGCCTGGAGACATCCTGATAATGGTATTATAACTGTAAAAACTTTAATCGTTACCTTTACTTAAAATTGAGCGATATACCGATTGAAGACTTATGCTTTAGCCAGTAGCAACAAGGAGGAGATCCTTCGCGAGGTTGTTTACATAATACGGTGTAGGTGGACAAGCTCTGTTCGCCCATCTGCAAGGACGTCACTATTTTCTAAAAATAAAAGTCTGCTTCAATCGGTATAAATAAACTTTTAGCTAGTTTAGTTAAAACATAATTGATTTGTTTTTTTTTTCGACTCGGTTACAATTAGATTATAGCCCAGTATAAATCAGGGATAGTGATACCCGATAATTTTGTTGTTATCCGATAGTTGGTAGCCAAATGGTTATTTCCGATATTTACCACTCACTGGATATCAGGAGCGCGTTCAGAAACTGTATCGCGGGAGCACTTTGAGCGTTTAAAATGCAAAGCAAAATGCGCAGAATCACTTACATGAGAGAGAAGGAATATTACCCAGAGCGCATTCTTTTTATTCCTGGACAGATTCCAGGGGTCATCAGGGTAGTTATCGGTTATCGAGTATTGAGGTAGTTATTGGGTCTGAGATAGTATCAAGAATCAGAGTAGTTATCGGGTATCGAGTATTAAAGTAGTTATTAGGTATAGAAATAGTTATCAAGAATCGGGGTAGTTATCGGGTATTGAAGTAGTTATTGAGTATCGTGAATCGAGTAGTTATCATTTTTTTTTGTTTTTTTTTTTAAAGGAAGCGGTTTCATTTAATTAAACGTCACCCCTGGGATAAACAAAATCTGATCATTGAATTTCTTTTGAACTGAATGTCTCTTGACTTTTTTATCCTTTAGTTAATAATAACCAGGGAAAAGAATTCGGCCCACTTAGTGTTGGATACTTTTACCGATGGGACTAATACAGCCCGAATACTAAATTTTTCGAACTGTTCGCGAAACAAGTGGGCCGATTTCTTATCCCTGATGATAACATAATTTATACCTAATTCAGGTTAGTGTAATGAAGGTTGATAATTTATGAAATTAGTTTGGCAGCAAAACCTTGATCCGCCAGTCTACTAGTAGGACAGTTATCGAGTATTGAAGTAGTTATTGGGTATCAGGAATCGAGATAGTTATCGGATACCGAGTAGTTATCAATTTTTTTTGTTTTTTTTTTTTTTAAAGGAAGCGGTTTCATTTAATTAAACATCACCTCTGGCATAACCAAAATCTGATCATTGAATTTCTTTTGAACTGAATTTCTCTTGACTTTTTTATCCTTTAGTTAATAATAACCAGGGAAAAGAATTCGGCCCACTTAGTGTTGGATACTTTTACCGACGGGACTAATACAGTCCGAATACGAAATTTTTCGAACTGTTCGCGAAACAAGTGGGCCGATTTCTTATCCCTGATGATAACATACTTTATACCTAATTCGGGTTAGTGTAATGAAGGTTTGATAATTTATGAAATTCATTTGGCAGCAAAACCTTCACTCGTCATTGTACTAGTAGGACAGTTATCGAGTATTGAAGTAGTTATTGGGTATCGGGAATCGAGATAGTTATCGGATACCGAGTAGTTATCAGTTTTTTTTTGTTTTTTTTTTTAAAGGTAGCGGTTTCATTTAATTAAACGTCACCCCTGGGATAAACAAAATCTGATCATCGAATTTCTTTTGTACTGAATTTCTCTTGACTTTTTTATCCTTTGGTTAATAATAACCAGGGAAAAGAATTTGGCCCAGTTAGGGTTGGATACTTTTACCGATGGGACTAATACAGTCCGAATACTAAATTTTTCGAACTGTTCGCGAAACAAGTGGGCCGATTTCTTATCCCTGATGATAACATACTTTATACCCAATTCAGGTCAGTGTAATGAAGGTTTCATAATTTATGAAATTAATTTGGCAGCAAAACCTTCACTCGGCATTGTACTAGTAGGACAGTTATTGAGTATTGAAGTAGTTATTGGGTATCGTGAATCGAGATAGTTATCGGATACCGAGTAGTTACCAGTTTTTTTTTTGTTTTTTTTTTAAGGAAGCGGTTTCATTTAATTAAACATCACCCATGGGATAAACAAAATCTGATCATTGAATTTCTTTTGAACTGAATTTCTCTTGACTTTTTTATCCTTTAGTTAATAATAACCAGGGAAAAGAATTCGGCCCGCTTAGCGTTGGATACTTTTACCGATGGGACTAATACAGTCCGAATACTAAATTTTCGAACTGTTCGCGAAACAAGTGGGTCGATTTCTTATCCCTGATGATAACATACTTTAGACCTAATTCAGGTCAGTGTAATGAAGGTTTGATAAGTTATGAAATTCATTTGGCAGCAAAACCTTCACTCGCCATTGTACTAGTAGGACAGTTATCGAGTATTGAAGTAGTTATTGGGTATCGGGAATCGAGATAGTTATCGGATACCGAGTAGTTATCAATTTTTTTTGTTTTTTTTTTAAGGAAGCGGTTTTATTTAATTAAACATCACCCCTAGGATAAACTAAATCTGATCATTGAATTTCTTTTGAACTGAATTTCTCTTGACTTTTTTATCCTTTTGTTAATAACCAGGGAAAAGAATTCGGCCCACTTAGTGTTGGATACTTTTACCGATGGGATTAATACAGTCCGAATACTAAATTTTTCGAACTGTTCGCGAAACAAGTGGGCCGATTTCTTATACCTGATGATAACATACTTTATACCCAATTCAGGTCAGTGTAACGGGTTTCATAATTTATGAAATTAATTTGGCAGCAAAACCTTGATCCGCCATTGTACTGGTAGGTCCTAATAATGTGAAACAAATTGTTCATTAAACAGGATGATGAAAGGTCAAAGTTCCCAGCCTGGCTGGTTAATTATCGTACCGGAAAATAATGTTGCATTCACTCTGTAAACCTCCGCGCGACGCAGACATTATCGGAGATGATGGGATTATAATTATTCGGACCGACGCTGCAGATAACGCAGAGCTTTCCAGCCCAATTACTAGCGGACGCAACAGCCAGAAACCGCTCGGTTTTCTGTCTGGCGTCAACGAAAATAGACATGTGTACGTCGATCTCTCTAGCGAGTAATACTCTCGCAATTTCCCACATCCGGTTCACCGTAACGATCTACCTACTCAGGATATCCGCAAGATTCTTTTTGTCAGAGGACGATATCGTTCACGTAGATCTGCTTTTTGTACAGCATACAGGGGAAATTTGGCTTTGTGTGGGAGGCATCTCGACAAAAAAAAAAAGTTAATGCTGTTTCTTGTGGAGATTAAGAGGTGAGTGCTTTCTACAAGAAAGACTGAATGCAATATAAAAGAAAGTCGTTTTATAAAACGCCGACTACAATAGTTTCTGAAACTAAATCGAATTCTAATCGAATGTCCATGATATGATTATGAATAGGCGCGTTCAACAGACTCAGCAAATGTGCAACGGTTGACTAAATTTGCTGAACCCGACCGCTCACAACTGATGATTAGTTTTAGCGATCGCTTGTTTTTTGTTGCGTAATTTATCTTCGCTACCCGAGCGGAATAAGTTACAATGAATCGTTGACGGTTAAATTGGCATGTTTCTGTAACATACCACTCGAATCCCCCATAAATGAAGGCGTTCAACGGACTCAGCAGTTGTGCAACGGTTAACTACTTAAATCTCTGCTGAGTGCACCGCTCACAACTAATGAGTTATAGCGGCCGCTATTTTTTGTAACGCAACTTATCTTCGTGCCTGATCGGAACATGTTACGATTAGTGTTTATTGACAGTTCAGTTCTGACTAAATTTTAACTAGTGCAACAGGAAATTAATAATGTCATCAAGAGCTAAAACAATTTTATGGTCTGTTTAGAATACGACGTTTTCCGCAGGTTCAACGAAATACACTCACATTCTCTAATTAAGATTTAGGTGTCAGTCAAAATCATTATACTGCGTGGCCGTGCATAATGTCATATTCTGTACAACCAGGCAGGGGAATTTAAAAACGTGCTTGTATATTCAGGTAAAACCGAGCGGAAGTAGATTCTGCGAATGCAAAATCGTAGATATGAATAATGAAAAGGTTAAATCGATTAGGAGAACGTTCCAAGAAACGCGGTTAAACCGTACGTACTAACTAAATTTAACCAAGCAAGCACGAAACTCTTACCCCCACTATAGCTCATAGCTGTTAAAAGGAATTTTCATATTTTATCATCCTGCTGTGGTAACTCTGACATTTCGAAGCTCATTCAGCAGATATGACCCCTCAGTCTCAACGATTGGCACCGGAAACTGTTACTGATATGTTTTGCTGAACGCACTCACTATAACTGACGGCCGTTAAAAGAAATTTTCTTGTTTTAATTATCCTGCTGTGGTAACTCTGTAATTTCGAAGCTCATTCAGCAGATATGAGCGCTCAGTCTCAACGGTTGGCACCCGAAACTGTGTCTGATATGTTTTGCTGAACGCACCCACTGTAACTGACGGCCGTTAAAAGAAATTTTCTTGTTTTAAGTATCCTGGTGTGGTAACTTTGTAATTTCGAAGCTCATTCAACGGATACGAACGCTCAATCTCAACGGTTGGGAGCGAAAACTGTTACTGATATGTTTTGCTGAACGCACACATTGTAACTGACGGCCGCTAAAAGAAATTTTCATGTTTTAATTATCCTGCTAAGGTAACTCTGACATTTCGAAGCTCATTCAGCAGATATGAGCGCTCAGTCTCAACGGTTGGCACCCGAAACTGTGTCTGATATGTTTTGCTGAACGCACCCACTGTAACTGACGGCCGTTAAAAGAAATTTTCTTGTTTTAATTATCCTGCTGTGGTAATTCTGTAATTTCGAAACTCATTCAGCAGACTCGAGCGGTTGGGAGCGGAAATTGTTTGCGATTTATTTCGCGCTGAGCGCCCCCAATGATAATTCGCGTATCTACAAACTGATAGTTATATGAAGGTCGTAATTAATTTGACAGTTGTGGCAGTAGTTTGTAATTGAGGACTTTCTTTTAAAAACAGAATGCTTTATCCACAAACTAAATTTTTTCTGGAGCACGCAAAAACAATCTAACGTCTGTCAATACCATGAATTTCTTTGCTTAATCAATTTTGAATGAATGGTTCAGTTTTTATAAAAAATAATCTCCCGTGGTACGGTTGCGCTCCTTCAAAACTGGCATGACTGACAATTGATACAAATGTCAAAAATCGTCAGTCATTTTGGTGACAGCGTCAAATTTGACTGTCGGTTAGAAACTTCGGTTTCAAAATCAGTTTACGCCGCGAAAACATTGTTTATGACAAAATGTACAATTGCGGCCCTCTCGAAAGCTAGAAACGCTGAGAATTGACGTGACAATGCGGTCAAAAATTCGTCATTTTGTGCTGTGTAAATCAAACTTCATGATACAGCGTCATATTTGACAAATCCGTAGCAGGAGTGATTTGATTGATGTTTAGAACCTTCAGAGATTTAGGATCAGTTTATCCCGCCATAACATTATGACATTTGTCAAAGTATACCAGGTTTCAAAGGCCGCCACTGTATCAGTTTTCTTTTTCTGGTAAAAAAAATCAAATTTATTTTATACCCTCTTTTGATGAAACACAGCAAATTTATATAAAAATTCTAATTTCCGGAATTGAATGAAACTGACGTTTTGATTGACTGTGACGAGACCAAAATTTAGTGCTCGCCAGTGTACTGGTGTGTAATTAACAGCAAACAGAAAATTAATTTAAATAATTTTTTATTTTTGGTAAAGCAAGTTTTTGACTCAATTGTAATGAAGAAGAGATAAAGAAATATTTCGCCAAGTCCACTACTTGTACAGTCAGAAATAAAAGTAATGAGTTTCCAATAAAATGTTAAACTGAAAAAATAGGACCGCGCATTTACATTTCATTCCGGAGACATTATTTTTAGTTCTGACTGTACATTACAGTAAAATGTAAGTGGCCTTCCGTCATTTCAAAAAAAGACATTTTGCTAATGAATTTCGTATTCTTGCCATCAAAAACCATCTCTTTGATACTTATCTTTGAAAATCTGTTTTGAAGAAGAAACACGAATCAATTTTTTCCCGTTTTTACGAAATCATTGGAATTTTTGACTGACCTTGATCTTTACGTTATCCATATAAGTACTAATTCCAAACAAAGCCATGCAAATTTTAACACGCACAAGGGTTTTTTTTTATTGTTATACTGACTCTTACTTCTTTGATCACAGTAAAGAATTGATTGATAGTTATTTTGAGATAGAATCAAAATCTTGAAACTTTGCATTTAATTTTTCCCTTTTACTTCACATGGTTTCTCGTCTAGTCCGAAATCTTCCTAATTTTTTACAAAGGTCAATTTGGTACTGTCTACCTTTATCTATGCCAAAACGAAGCTGAAAGTTAAAGGAAAACAAATAGTGCTAGACGAAAAAGAATTTCATAACCTCGGCCTTTAAAATTCCGTCTTCGACAATGGATCCAAATAAAATAAACAGAATTCAAAATTTTGGATGTTTGAAAAAATTTCTCTTCTCGTTCGCCATAGTATCACTTAGATTCTTTTGGGAGAAATCCCAATTCAAAAAAGCAATATTGAGTGTTAAAAAAAAATCAGATTTGATAATCCTTAAAATTTTGAACAATTACTTTGATTAGTCCAGTGTTAGTTGTTGCTACATAAAATTGTGTATAAAATTTAAAAGTTAAGAAGTAATTAGGGAAGTACTATTTTCATGTATGGTCTGTTGAATCTGAAATTTATTTGATCACCATGTCATTAATATTTTTTGATCTGAGAATGATTTGAAATTATATTCTTGTGCCAATTATATCGGATGCAGAGTCTTTTCAATCTCATCTAAGTAATGCTTTTCCTGAACTCCCTGATTCATTATTCTTCTCTTCTCTTGTTTTAATTTCACGTAATAGAAAGAGACGGAGAAGCTCTTTTGTAGGGTTCTAGAGCAATTTGCCATTTTTGCTTTTCAATAGCTTCAACACCATCTATTACGCATTTAACAAAAGAATTTTGCCTGCACAGATGTTGCCAAGTCTGCTTTAATGATGTAAAAGTTAATATCCCCAACAACTACAAAAGATTTTCTTTGAAAATACCACTTTTTAGAAAATAAAATTGCTATAGGCATTTTTTGAGGGGCTGCCAGGCATTCCCCTATGTTGTCATGCATTCCCCTACTGGTCAAACAATTTGTAATTAAGAAAAGTGTAGAAGACTTAACTTGGTTAAAGGAAAGAATAGTGGGATGTTAAGATACAAAATCAATGAGAATTGTTAAGCTTTTACAATTTATTTATTTTTATCTTTCCAGAGAAGCAAACCGTGCCATCTTTAACAGAACTCGCAGCGAAATGCGTGGCGTCCCACATTCCTTTCGAATTAGTCGAACACGTATATCCACCAGTACCGGAACAGCTGCAGTTGCGAATAGCCTTCTGGAGTTTTCCCGACAACGAAGAGGACATCAGGCTGTACTCGTGCCTGGCGAACGGCTCCGCGGACGAATTCGCTCGCGGGGAACTCCATCATCGAAACCATTGCGTGAAAGATCCGTTACAGATAGGTAGGTATCAAAAAAATAAAAAAATTCCTAGTTTCAAAAAGTGTACCAACTTGCCAAAAGGAACCACACACCAAATCGTAAAGAACGCTGCTAAAAATGCAACCTCCATGGAACCCAAATCAACTATTCACCTTCAATATTATTCCTTCTTGCTCTTTATCAGTCAGTTCATTACTTTGGAGTGGAGTTTGAAGGAATTTAGCCTTAGCTTCGTGAAGTTTAAATGTGGACCAGTCGAAAGTGGGCCAAAAAATTCTAAAATTCTTCTCTCTTCCATTTCTTCTCTCCACCATGATTTCTTCCTTCATTCCTTCAGTCTTCATTTCCTAAAAAAAAGGAGTATAAACTAGGCAACCTGCTTATTTTCATAATGTACTAAAAGCACAGAAGTAGAATGGGTTGCCTATTTTTAATTTTTAAGGCGTCAGGTTTTAAAATGAGCACTCCGCATAATGATTGTATTACAATGGTATTTAAAAATCTCTTTTGTAAAGTTGTTTATGAACGCGTTCCAAGACAATCAAAACGAAGTACGTATTTGCTCCAACACTTCAAAGGACATTAAAGTGCTAATGAACTTGAATTTTGATCTGAACGTGTTCAAGTTATAAATAAAAGCGACTTAAACCACGAATGCAAGAAACGTAAATTCCCAATTATATTTACCGAACATTTAGTATAGTATTTTTTTTTTTTTTTTTTAATAATAATAAAGTTTTGTGTATTTACACCCACATATTAAATTATTATTCCGGAATTATTTAAATTTCTGCGTTCAACTCGCTTTTATACACGTACATAGATACATTGTCGAATAATAAATAAACGCTGCATTGTTAATATTTAATGAATTATAATAAAATCAATATCCCATTAACTCGCTCGAAAACAAAGACAACCGCAGGCCAGTCCATCCCCCAAACCTAACCATTAAGTGGTCGGTTTTAATTGCTTTCTTGTGATATTGTTATGTTTAAATTATTGCCCGCCCCCCTTGAAATCTAGCGCATTGGATCCTTTCACTTACGAAATGTCACAGCTATTAATAGAGAGAGGAATCTTATTATGTATGAAATGGTGAAAAAAAAGCAGCAGCTTGCAAATAAATATCATTTGATGATCATTAACCATCGGTAATTAATAGCGCTGAGCTGAATAAAATATAAACTTTTAAATGCTATTCGTGGTAGAAGCATTTCTCTTTGTTTGTCAATTTTGTTATTGAAATAAATAACGTTATTGAAATAAATAGTACATAGGGGGGAAGAAAAAAACAGCACAGTAAATTCTGTTTCTATTCTCGTGGGTTTAAGAACATCTTAAATTGAAAAGCAATATTGCTGACCGTTTGGGGAAAGCTTTGCTTGCTTAACAGAGATAAAGTTTACACAAACCATTTGGACGTGCACTGTTATTGCAGAGATGTCTTCGCATAGTTTGTATTGCACAGAACGGAAGCAAATATTTGGAAGCTGAGAGCAAGGCTCTTACTACTATTACTTACTGGGCCAACGAATAATAACTTTGAAGTACGCAAGCAACATTAAAATAATGTATTCAACAAAATGCAAAAATTAATTAATGAAGTTGGCCTTTGATTTTTTTTGTGTCAAATTCAGTTCAATGTTAAATGTTACTTTAGATTACGTCACGTGACGACCGTTTTTGACTGCGCTGTGGGGGGACGATTTGGATCAATTTCCTCAAGAAATATTTAAAAACCGAAATTTACAATTAAAATAATATTTTATAAGAAATTTGCTGTAACCACGATTTAAATGTTTAAGAAAATCAACCAAATCGTGTACACTGTATTCCAAATTTATTAAAGTGAAGGTTTTCTGTAGGAATTGTGACCTGTTTTATTGTGAATTGAACTAAAATTCATTTGGAAAAGGCGTACAGAAATAGATTTGTGCAAAACGGCCTCTAGATTATAATAGTGTGCATCGTTATTGCAAAGATTCAATTTTTATTATTAGGCAGCCATATATGCAGATGTGTATTGTTTGTTGCCTATATAACTGTCGGAAAATGAAATTTTGGGTAAATACCCGGATATTTGCTCGGTATTTACCCAAAAATTGGGTATATTTTGGGTAAATTCAGGATATCGTCAAATAGTAATAGAAAGAGAGGAACAATAGATGATGAAAACAACGACGGATAACAAAATAAAACAAGACACGAACTATGTATAAAATAAAACTCCATAAAATTTAACAAAAGTCAATAAAACAAACAAGGACAGATCGTCGAAATTAAATAACAAAATAATGAAAATCGAAAAAATCATGAAAGGGGAGGGTGGCACAAGCGAAAAACCAAAAATGAACGAGAAAATGAGACGCAAAATAATCAATAAAATGAAGCAACAAAAGACGATTACAATACACAAAAATAGGAACAATGAAAATCAAAAATTTAAACGCAAAAATAAGAACCAAAGACGAAAACAACGAAACAGAAAATGACGTAATTAATAACACAAAAAAAAAAATGTAGTAAAATTGAATTGAACGCAAACGAAAACGAAAGACGAACGACAAAACAAAGCAAAACAAGTAACGGAACAACCGAACAATACAATTACAAAAAGAGAAAAGAAATTCGATCAAATTAATTAAAAATCAAAAGGACCGGAAAACAAAAAGTGAAGCACAGAATGAAACGAAAAATAATCAGCGAAATAAAACAAAAGACGATCAATGAAATTAAACAAAATCAAAATATATATATTTTTTTTTATAAAAAACTGGAAATGCAAATGAGGAAAACAACGGCGAACGTTGAAATGAAACAAAAGACACGCAATAAAACAAAAGAGGAAATGAAAATCGGTCGACGAAATTGAAATTAAAGTCAAAATATGACAATATAATGACACCGACCGTCTTTTGTTTTATTTCGTTGATTGTTTATTTATTGTTACGCTGTGTTGTTCGTTCGTTTGTTTTTCACTGAAAAGAAAAACGGCCAACAAATACAAAAAAAAATTAATTAAAGTCGAACGAAACGAAGAACAAAAAGTGAATAGCAGAATGAATATGAAAACAATCAAAAAAATAAAACAAAAGACGATCAATGAAGTTTAACACTGACAAGACATTTATTAAGAAAAGAAAAAAGGAACGGCAAACGCAAATAAAGAAAAAGGAATGGCGAAACAAAAGATAAAGAGGATAAAGAACCGACAAAGAAAATGAAAACGGAGCAATAAAATTAAATGAAAATCTTGAGATTTATAAAATGACAGCGATTGTGTTTTGTTTTGTGGCGTTGATTAACTTTTGGTTCATTTTCTTGTTCGCTTTTTGTTTTACGTTTGCCTTACCGACAAAGGATCAATGAAATCAAACAAAAAGAAAAACAAAATACGATTAAAAACAAGTGTTATAAAAGGAAACGGCAGATGCAAATGAGAAAGGAAAAGCAGAATGTTTATAGAAGGAAACCGATTGTCTTCTTTTATTGCGTTGATTATTTTTTGTGCGATTCGCTTTTTGTTTTTGGTTTACATTAACGATGGAGAGAGGATCAACGAAATTGAACAAATGCAAAATACGATTGACATTGAATCAATGAAGAAGAAAAAAACAAACGATTATAAAATAAGACGGCAAATGCAAATGAGAAAGAAAATCAAAATTTATAAGAGGAACCCGATTTGTCTTTGTTTCACTCTGCAATTCTTTTTTTGTTTTTGGTTTGTATTATCGATGCAATGAAATATTAAATAAATTACGACTGACAGAGAATTAACGAAATTAAAAAAAAAACACACACACACGCACACACACACACACACACACACACACACACACACACACACACATACACAAAAGACTTATAAAAGGAAACGAAAAATTCAAACGAGAAAAAAAAGCAAAAGATTTCTTTCGTCTTTTGTTTTATTTTGCTGATATTTTTTTCATTTCACTGTGTGATTCGCTTTTTATTTTTGGTTGACATTATCGTTAGAGGATCAATGAAATTAAACGAAAACAAAATACGATAACACTATAAATAACGTCAAACGTTAAGCGCGTGTATCATAAGGCGACTGCGGAGGAATGGGCGTTACGAGTAAAAGTAGGAGCAACAGTACGTAATACCATCTCTTTCTCTCTCTCTCTGGCTTTGATTTTTCTCTTCACGCTTATGTTGTTAGGGCTAAAATTTTTAAATTATCCATGGTGTTTATGGAATTGTCGGGCCAAATGAAATGAGACCGATAACAAAACAGGGGAAACCCAGGAAGAACGCAACAAATTATGTGGTATGAT
This sequence comes from Prosopocoilus inquinatus, assembly GCA_036172665.1. Lineage (NCBI taxonomy): Eukaryota > Metazoa > Arthropoda > Insecta > Coleoptera > Lucanidae > Prosopocoilus > Prosopocoilus inquinatus. The sequence continues at coordinate 3,985,799 of CM069871.1, read as the reverse complement.
GATCATGATATTTTCATTTTAAAACTGTAAATGTAATTATTGTAATTTGGTCGCCTTTAAAAAAATAAAAAAAAGCAAACAGCCGGTATAAATAATTTATTCAATTTCAGTATCAATTAAAACGTGCCTTAATTCAATTGTCCGCACCAAAAATCTCCTTGAATTTTTTTTAACTTGATTAAACAATAAAATTTCTTAATTCTTTTTTTTTAAATTATTTTGTGAAGCAGCTCAACTCCTTTCGGCGATTATTTAATAAAGACCCTTCCGATGAGTGAATTAATTAATTGCAGCAGTTACTTGACGAAACAGTTCTTGTGCAGGCGGAGAAACTTTGTTAAAAGTTCCCGGAAAGCAATTAATTGCAAGTATTGGAGATATTGATGGAAGTGAAGTCAGTTATTTGCAGCATTATTACGAAACTAAAAGTAATCGAATTAACAGACGTCAAATGTAATTCGTGTATATACAGGGTGTTAGGTTTCGTTATGGATGAAAATATTGTTTCTTAAAAGAATATCAGAAAGGCTTGACCTCAGCCAAAGCAGTCTTAGGAGTTGCCTTAAAACAGTCCAGAGAAGTGACTGGGAAACGCATAGGACCGCCAATTTCGAAAATTGAGTTAGCCAATAAGGCCAAAAGTTGTTTTTGAGGGTTGCCTTAAAATACAGTATCCAGCAATCCTTTTAGTTCATGAAGTGTCTAAATCAATGGACTTACAATCCCCGAAGCTCAGGTGTACCAACTAAGGCCAAACGTGATTTAGGAACTGACTTAGAACACGAAGGAGTAAATTAGGAAACACCTGAGAGTCCTGAAAGTTCATAAAGGCCATTGTAAATTGCATGGATTTACAATACTACTGGCCTGTGCGAACCAACAAGGCCAAAAGAGCCTTAGGAACTGCTTTAAAACACAGAGGAGTGAATTGGGAAACGCAGGGGACTGGAAAATCGGTCCTGTTCGGTCATAACGGCCTTTGCGAATCGTATCTAAAGCTTCAGGACTTACAATCGTGGCCCACTAAGGCCAAAGCTCTGACTTTAAACGTAAAAAAATTAAATAGAAAAACGTTTGGACCTCTAGTACGGCCCTCACAGATCGCAAAAGCGAAAAACCTAACGATTCTTGAAGCCTAAATAATACTGATAAGGCCAAATGTGCTTAATAAAGCGTAGCAGTGTGGGTCGCAGAATCTCTACATAAAGTCCAAGTAACTTGAGTAGTTAGTAGTCCAACGAAAATCGATTCAAGGCCCAAATGTTTACGTTTTCCTTAACATCTTAAAGTCCAGATGACTTATCTAGTGACATAGTCCAAAGAAAATCGATTCAAAGGCCAAATGTTTACGTTTCCCTAAACTAGTGAGGTCAAAGGGCTTATTTAAATGCGGACGATATTAGGAAAGCAACGGAAGTCCTTCAAGCGAAGGTGTAACGATTCTGGAAACTTAAGTAATACTGATAAGGCCAAATGTTTTTAATAAAGTGCAGTTGTGTGGGTTGCACAAGCTCTGCGTAAAGTCCAGATGACTTACGTAGTGACCTAGCCCAATGAAAATCGATTCAAAGGCCAAATGTTTACGTTTCCCTAAACTAGTAAGGCCAAAGGGCTTCCTTAAGTGCGGACGATGTGAGGAAAGCAACTGAAGTCCTTCAAGCGCAGAAGTAACGATTCTGGAAGCCTAAGTAATACTGATAAGGCCAAGAGTACTTAATAAAGTGCAGTTGTGTAGTTTGCAGAAGCTCTGCATAAAGTCCAGATGACTTACGTAGTGACCTAGTCCAACGAAAATCGATTCAAAAGCCAAATGTTTACGTTTCCCTAAACTAGTAAGGCCAAAGGGCTTACTTAAGTGCAGACGATGTCAAGAAAGCAACTGATGTCCTTCAAGCGAAGATGTGACGATTCTGGAAGCCGAAGTAATACTGGTAAGGCCAAGTGTACTTAATAAAGTGCAGTTGTGTGGGTTGCAGAAGCTCTGCATGAAGTCCAGATGACTTACGTAGTGACCTAATCCAACGAAAATCGATTCAAAGGCCAAATGTTTACGTTTTCCTAAACTGCTAAGGCCAAAGGGTTTATTTTAGTGCGGACGATATTAGGAGAGCAACTGAAGTCCTTCAAGCGAAGATGTAACGATTCTAGAAGCCTAAGTAATACTGATAAGGCCAAGTGTACTTAATAAAATGAAGTTGTGTGGGTTGCAGAAGCTCTGCATGACTTACGTGGTGATCTAGCCTAACTAAAGTCAATCTAAAGGCCAAATGTTTACGTTTCCCTAAACTGCTAAGGCCAAAGGACCTTATCTTATGTGCAGACGACATCAGGAAAGTAACTGAAGTGCTTCAAGCTTACCTAAATTCCTTGTGGATTATTCAAAAGGGCTAAGGACAAACCTGGACGCTTAAACAACACCATTTTTCATAAGGCCAGAGGTCATTAACGATCGTACAGTTGGATCTTGATAAGGTCATTAAGAACTGCGACAAGACAAGTGATTATTATTCGTTAAAGAATTATTTTTGACATATTGTATTTATTGTAAAAGTTATCTTTGCCGAAAACCTTCAACATTTCTAGTTTTTTTGTTACTTTTTTTAACAATTATAAAAGCAAGTATTAATTAAGTTAAAAAAAGCAAGTATAGCACAAAATGAGACTTAAAAAGACATCTGAGCTTACATGTTTATGTAAACTTTTATGCTTAATTTTCGACGCTGAATCTGTAACCGAACTTACGCAACACCCTTAACAAACACCCTGTATATACAAGTCCGTTTGGCAGTTTAAAATTGTACATATTAAGCATGTTTTGTACAAAAATTTAAGTCTGGTGACTGAAGTCGTAGTACATATGATTTTATGATACATGACATGAGTGAAGACCGCTTTTAGATGCTGTAATTTTTTTTTTTTTTTTGCTTTCAGGATTCCACCTGTCGGCCAGTGTCAGCGTTCAACAGAATCGTATAGGCGCCCACAATGTAGCCGTGACCTTCGACCGGCGACGCATCTCGTCCTGTAACTGCACCTGTAACTCGTCCGCGTATTGGTGCTCGCATGTAGTCGCCGTTTGTCTCACACGTATACACTGGGTCAGTCACCTTTGATTTATTTTGTTTGAGATTTTACACAGGTGAGCGCGGGGCGCGCTTGCGCAATTCTCACAAACTCTGGGTTCCAAATTTCATGTGGAAACTCGGAAATTACTTATCGGACCACCCCTGTATAATAATTTTAGCCGAGCGCGTTGCTTTGAGGTTCTTTGATCGACTTCTGTATAGGCGAAGCTTTTTTTATCTGCAAATTATTTATGGTAAAGCCTCTGTAGAAAAAAAAACTTTACAGACTCCCAAATTTCCCATTTGTAAATTATTTATAGTGCATCCTCCGTAGAAAAAAAAAGCAACATTATTTTAAATCAAAACAAAAGTAACAATTGATGCTCTTGTTTATTTTTTATTTGTTTGACGTTTTTTTTTTTTATAACAGTGGCAAGGCAAAAGTGTTTTTTTTTAAATACATGGTGTTTCAAAAATAACGCTCTCGCTTTCGCGGTTCGACTGGGTAAGCTGAGACAAATCGAAATGAAAGAACAATTCAAATTCTAATTTGCCGCGTTCCTTCGTTCAAAAAAAAAAAAAAAAACTAAATCAACTTTTAACTCGAAAACGAAAACAGATCTTTGCATTGAGAATACTTAAGAATTTTTTCCATTCGCCTTTTGATGAACAGTTCAGATTTTGAATATGCCTTAAGTGTCTAAAAGAGCCACCTTTTGTTCGTTTATTAAAACTATGCTAATGCTGAGATTTAATTGGCGCTACGGACAGTTTTCTTTTTTTTTTTTTTTGAATAGTTCGAGAGAATTCAGAATAGATGGACACATAAAATTTACATGAAGATCAATTTTATAACCAATCAACCAACCAGCCTGTATTACATAATTAGGAATTTATCACTTAAAAGTCGTTTTCTTTTCTTGAATAATTCGTTAACGATGGCGCAATCGAAACTTCTAATTTCCATTTGTTTCAGCTTCCGGAATCAAATCGGAAAAGCACGCTGTATAACTGTACAGGGTTTTTTTTTTGCACCCTACCTAGAGGGTTTACTTTAGGAGCTAAAGAAAAACTTTAAATGCAAAAGTTGCAGCAGGGTTTTGTGCCTATTATCTTCTAGAGTTATCACAAAAAGACAAAAGCGCATCGCAAATTGGAGAAAAAAATACAACTTTTGTTTCTTTAAATGGAACATCCTATTTATTGTTTGCTAAGATGAAAGATCATTTTTTCCTGATTTCAAAAATATATGTATAATATGTTGACATTTGCCGCGGCCATTCGTGATATAAGTAAGTTTAAAATATCAAAAGATAAAACAGCGACATCTTACGATCGCTTTTTGACCTGACATTGCTACATCTCTGCTGAAGAAGCCCCAAGCAGGACTGAAACAGCTGTACAGAGGCTGCTCGAGGTTTTCACTGCAATCAAAAACGATTTACAATTTTTTTTTTAATATCACTATAATGACGTTTAAAAAATCAAAACGGCCTGTAAAGGCACTTACAAATGTTCTAAATGGCTGTTTTAGTTTTAGTTAGTAAAGAAAAAACAATAGAAATTAATATAAAAAAAAACAAATTTCCAGGCCGCCTTAGTATTTTAAATATTTAATTGATTGATATTCTAACCTCAAATATCTCACACATGGCTCTTCCAAAAGTCAATGTAATATATATTTTTGAAATCAGGAAAAAAATGATCCTTCATCTTAGCAAGCAACATACAGGGTGTTTATTTAAAGAAACAAAAAAGGTATTTTTTTCTCCAATTTTCGATGGGCTTTTGTTTCTTGTGATACGTCTAAAATACAATAGGCGTAAAACCCTATAACTTTTGCATTGAAAGTTTTTCTCTAACCCCTAAAATAAAGCCTCTAGATAGGGTGCAAAATACTAAAAAAAAAAAAAACCCTGTGCAAACAAAAGTTTAATGCGTATTGTTGACTTTAATCCATTGTTTTCTTGTTATATATATAAAAAAAAATAATTATACAGGGTAATTCATCCGCCTTGTTACAAACTTGGGAAACGAAAGTGGACGTAATTCTATGAAAAAAAAAATACATCCTGTCAACATAGCTCCGTAGGGTTGCTTTTGTTTCGATAAGTACATACCTACGAAACCTGTTGCAAACGTCATTCTTCATTTTTAAACAGTTGGCACTTAATTAGGTACTGAAACGAGGTCTCCGACGTTTTAAATGAGCAACGCAATTTCGGAAAATATACGTAAATTGCACTTTTGTTGTTTTATTTTATTTATTTATTTTTTTCATTTACTCTAAAGTTTTTGAAAACGTAACGAAACACCCTATACGTATATAATTGTAAGAAAAAGTTCAAAATTCTAATATGAAAATTGGCTACAGTAGCGGCTTTCCGTGGCCATCCTGTATACACGTTTATATAAGCTTTCGTGTTTATTAATTTGAAGTAGCGGTACAGATATATTTTTATTACACCCTGTATATTTTCTCGTACTTAAGTCACAAGTCTCACCTCAGATCAGATTAACGTCAGCAAATTAATTGCTAAACTGGAAATTTGAAGAAGAAGAAATTCGGAAAACTGTTTTAAATATTAACAAAAATTAGAAAAATTATGTTTTTAATGACGTTTTTAACAAAAAGAAATTGTTATGACGTTTTTCACAAAAAAAAATTATTGGGGGTTTTCAATAGATGTAGGCAACCATACAAACGTCTGTGTTCATTGAGTTGCCTATACTATGACTTTTCGTTTTTTCTTTTTTTTTTTAATTTAATTTAGTTCTCAAAATTTAAAAAGAAATAATCACCTGTTGAAGTACAGTTGAAAGCAAAAAAAAGTAGACAAACTACAGTTTCCTGTAATTATTCTTTCTCAAAATGCCATACATTAAAAACGACTTCACAGATTTTACCAAAATTTAAACTTGCTAATTTTGAAAGCTTTTATTTTTTTTAAATCTGTCAAGTCGTCTTTAATCACGACAATTTTCAGAAATAATGTTTACAGGAAACTGAAATTTGTCTGCTTTTCTTGCTTCCGACTGTATGTTGCCAAAAATCAAATTTTCCCAGATATGTTGGTACTTCACGTTGTTACTGGAATTTATACTTGTACGGAGAAGAGCAGTTGTTTTTTTTTTCGATAGTCTGTGAGTCAGTTCGTGCTACTAAACCAACTAAAAAAATTAAATCAGTCACTTTCTTCTTTAAACGTAGCTGAAAACAAAAAATTGTATTGGACTGTAAAAATGCACGGGTTACGCCAAACAAACTGAAAATTCTCGCTTCACAGTGAGCTGTTGTGTAGTAAACTTTTGTTTATCACTAAAACTTCGGATGAAAAGCTTCAATGAAATTATTTTAGTTGTGCTTATTGTACGTAATTAGTTTATTTGTTATTAAAAAAAAATGTTTAAAATGCCCGTCTGAGCTTAGTTCAGCTGCAGGTCAACGAACCATCAATAAACATAACCTAACACAACAAAATAGAAAAAAATGTCTCTGGGAAAGCATGCAATGAGTTTGTAAACAATTTTCCAATACAATGTACTACAAGATACCAACTTATAAAACTGTAATAACTTGTTTAATCTTGTTGTCTTAACATTCTTAAATGTTAGGTTATGTTCAGGACAACTCCGGCGTTACAGCGAGAGTAATTTACGACACACGTCCGATTTATTGGATAAAGGTAGTAAACGACTCGGCTCCGCCTCCTGTGACGTTTACTTTCCTAGTCTATTGCAGGTGCTTCCATCTAGCGTTTATCCTGGGAGTTATGATTTTCGTTTTTCTCTTATTTCCACCAAAATCACAATTCATTATTTAATTAAAAAAAAAAAACTCTACTTTATAAAGTAAACAATATCCAATGATTGGAGTGGTTTAAAAAAAATCATTTTTAATTTCTGGTACTAAACTGCATTTGTTTGTGGAACCACAAGAAAAAGAAAAGTGTTTTGAAGTGTTTTTAAAACTGTTTACTTTTTACATTATATATATAAAAAAAAACGATAGATGATAAGTATAATAAACGATGATAATTTTTTTAAAATTTGAAATAAGTAAGTACAGTCTATTTCAAAGTCCAAGGTTCAAAAATAATTAAACTTGAACATGAAAACCTATCGAGTATTAATTAATACACATAGTAAAATTGCTATAAAAAAGCGGTAAATTAATCTAAAATAAATTAATACCAGAAGGTAATTCGTAATACCATTCTTTCTAAAGTATTAATGAACTAATTAATTAATTTAATAAATATTTTGTGTGGGAACCCTTCACTAACAAATCACCGGACTCCTTGTTCTTAAGTTCGACTTCTAAGAAAGCTAAGTTTCTTCCGGCTCTAAGAGTTTTTGCATTTATGACTACGACATCCCCTATTTTGGCACCCTTGTGAAAATTCTTTATTATTGATTTCTCAGAAAATTTTATTCTTTATGAAAGCTCCTGCCTTCTGTGACGTTTACTTTTCTAGTTTATTACAGTTTCCTGTAATTTTTCTTTCTCCAAAATTGCACTGTTTAAGTGCGCGACTCCACGGGTTTTACAAATGTTTTGAGTTGATCAAAACATTTCGGAGAAAGCAGAATTACAGGAAACTGTAATTCAAGTGAATTCCGGATTAAAAGTTTGTAGCACTGACAGCTGTCCAATTATTTAAATTAAAGAAGTGTCAAGTTGAGAATTCTTTGTATTTTCGATTTTTAATTTTAGGATTATTTCTTATTGAAAGTTCGTATAGAACTCGACAGATTAGAAAATGAACACCGACAGTTATTCGGCCACTGTCCTCTTTTCACTCTTGTATTAAGTGTCGCCAACTTATTAAAAAAAAAAAAAAATCACGGCCTGCTATAATCCGGAATTCATTTGAGGGCACGATATTAGGTTTGTTTGTTTGTATTTCTCGGAGTCGCTCTAAACAAACACTGTAAAATGTAGTTTTCAATCACGGTGGGAGGTTTCTTTGGTGCGAGATAAACGAATGAGACTGCAAACTACTATATTTTATAGCTTTTAGAGCAACTCCGAGCAATACAAACAAACAAACCAAGTCTCACTTAACAGTTAACAATAATTATTTCCAGCCAACAGAAAACAATAACCATTTGTAATTTGTTTCATTTTTAGAGCTTCATTGAAAACGTTGCGCTGTATTTGTCATGTATGCAGATTTAATTAATGTCATTAACATTTGTAATTATTTAAATGAAGCGCCCGGTCCTATTAAATATTTTTCACTTAGTCTGTAAATGGACAATGACCCCGCGACGTACCCGAATAAATAATTAATTAATCAATTGATTCGCGGCTTTCATAATTTACAAGCGCCAATAACATTTCGTTATTAAATTATTCTGCTTCTACTTTCAATATCTGTGTGGCTTTGACGATGATGAAACGCTGCCCGCTTGGTTGAACCAATGATGGGAACATGTTTTGCAATTTGGTTTTTTTTTTTTGTCCGCAGCCACATTTAGTTACGTTAAGGGCCCCCGTCTCAGAATCGTTATCGCGTCTTCACCGGGATCAGCTGCAAAAATTCGCGCAGTATTTAATCAGCGAATTGCCGCAACAGATCCTACCGACAGCTCAGAGACTTCTTGACGAGCTGTTGGGCTCGCAACCGTCCGTAATAAATTCAGTTTGCGGCGCGCCAGATCCCACAGCCGGAGCCTCCGCCAGCGACCAAACTTCGTGGTACTTAGACGTTAAAGCACTCCACGGTAACATCAAGAAAATTCTCATCAAGTTTTGCGTACCGGCGCCCATCGTTTTTAGGTATTAAAACGCAGTTATAAAAGCGATTTCTAGAAAGATTGTAAATTCGCTTTTTAGTGACGTTAACTATTTGAGCACCACAGCTCCACCTGCGGCTGCAGAATGGACTTCGCTCTTGAGGCCATTGCGAGGCCGAGAGCCAGAAGGCATGTGGAATTTATTAAGCATAGTCCGGGAGATGTTTAAAAGAAACGACAGGAATGCAATCCCACTCTTGGAGATCATCACCGATGAGTGCATGGCATGCGAGCAGGTTTAAAATATTTCACCCCCAATAACAACCCCCTCGTTAACAATTTAACTCGTAGATTTTAGTCTGGTGGTTCAATACGAAAGTCGCACTTTTAAATGGTAGCTCCGGATACGGCGGCGGGGGAGGAGGAAAACACAACAACGTCAACAGCAACACCCACGCGTCACAACACGCTTGCTCTTCCCTCTGCGATGAAGTCGTGGTGCTATGGAGATTAGCCGCATTAAACCCTGGGTTATCCCCTCAAGAACGCGACATGCTGCACAACCAGTTCTCCACATGGCACTTCAAGATCATCGAGAAAGTCAGCAAGTGCAGAAACTCCAGCTCCCAGTCGAACTCGAACAAGAACGGTGGACTAAAAATGGACTTGGAAGTGTTCACGGGCTTCAAGCCGGCCATCGAAGCTTGCTATTTAGATTGGGATGACTACCCCATGCCCGGAATCACTTACACCGAGGACACAAACCCGATGTATCATTGCCCCTTTACTTGTTTTAGACATTCGGGTGATAACAAGTCGGAGAATGTTACGCAGGTGAATTCCAGCAAGGCCGTCTTGAATTGCGAGCACCCCCATACAGGCTCGCACGTGCACTCTCACCACCACCACCACCATCACCACCACCACACTCGAGTGACCGGCTTTGAATACGTCGACATCCTCAGAATAAACCCGGAGATTGATTTTCGAAGGGCCCACCCTCAGCTCTCCAGAGATGGCAATCGATCGAGTGTCAGCAGCGAAGGCTTCTGTGAAAACGACGATGACATCAACGTGTTGAGAGACACCAGGCGGATTTTAAGGTCCTTAGATTCAGATTCTCAAGAAGGCGGGGGGAGTGACTCGGGGAGCAGCAGTAGCAGCAGCAACAGCAACCGAGATACGGCCCCATCAGCGCAACAATCCAGCAACAGCGATGATAATGACTGTAAAAAGAAATACAAAACGCAGGGTGTGCAGAGACTACCCCGAGCGGTCACCAAAGGCCACGCTTTAGAATCGTCGCACTCCCAACTAAGCGACAATGACTTATCCCGAAGGCCTTCCAAAGACGAGTCGACTTCCTCATCGAACTCAGGCGATGAGTACAACGTTTATTACTACAACACTAAAGACGTGGGGGTGACCACCGAAGGCCATAAAGACTCCTCGAAACTACCGGAAGACCCCGATGGTAAAAGTTCGTTTGTGAATTTGAAAAAAGCCGACGACCCTTGGGATGTCCTCTTCGCGAGAGCTGAGGGTTTGCATGCGCATGGGCACAGCCGAGAGGCCTGCACCCTAGCGGTTAAATTAGCTGAGGAATTGCTGGCGAATCCCCCGGATTTAATGATCGACATCCCCCCGATTCCCAAGCGCAAAGGCAAGAAGCAGCAGGTGAACCCGGCTTCGCACCAACTCAGCTGCTTGGCCTCGGCCACCCTCTCGAAATGTGCTTTCCTCTGTTCGGTCTTGGCGGAGAACCCCGAGCATTACCACCTTGCGTTTCGAGTCGGCATGTTTGGTTTGGAAATGGCTCGCCCTCCGGCAAGCACGAAGCCCTTGGAGGTGAAGCTCGCCAATCAAGAGGCGGACCTGGTGAATCTCCTTAAGAAAATTCCGCTGGGCCACAGGGAATTGCAGATACTGAGAGAGAGAGCCGAGCAACTCAAGGAGGGCACGCTGAAATCCAGGGGCGAAGCGATGCTGCCAATTATGCTGGCGAGTTTTATCTTCGATGCGCTTGTGATGCCATCTTTCGTCGGGCGAGATCGCAATCGCCTGTTGAACATGCGACTGCCCACGGATGAACCCCTGGGATTCGAAGCCGCAGTCGCAGCCCTCGGTTTAAAAGCGAATGTATCCGAAGCAGACCATCCGTTGCTCTGCGAGGGCACTCGCAGGCAGCGAGGGGACCTGGCTATAACCTTACTTGTCTTTTATAAAGACGACTGCTGGAAAATCGCGCGGATAATGGACAGGCTGCTGGACAGGGAAGTTCACCAGCTCTTGAAGACCCCCATCATGAGCTCGTATTACTCGAGCAATCCCCCGATTAAGAGCCACTTTACGAATTTGAAGCGAGAAGAATGCGACAAAGTAATCTCCCCCTTGAGCTCGTTTATTCCCCCCGCAGAAATCGTCTCTGCTGACATCAGTAAGTGCTCGAGGGGCAATTCGCTTTTTATTGAGGGAGTTTCCGCTTTTTTAGGCAGTGGAAGCCGTCCTCACAGTTCCACAAGTGCCGAAGTAGAACAAGGTATTAACGCGTTGTCCATGGGCCCCACGACATCATCGGTGCCAACTCAGACCCCCAACGTGCAAGTCACTCGAACCAAGGAATCGAGGTACAAGGGCAAGAGGGCTTATCCATCCATTCCGAATCAACCTTCTGAGGCCGGGGCGCACTTCATGTTCGAACTGGCGAAGACTGTACTTACCAAAGCGGGGGGCAACAGCAGCACGTCGTTGTTTACCCAACCGTCAACGAGTCAGAATCATCACGGCCCGAATAGAGCGTTGCACATGTGTGCGTTCCAATTGGGGTTGTACGCCCTGGGTTTACACAATTGCGTCAGTTCTAATTGGTTAAGTAGAACGTATTCATCGCATGTCTCTTGGATTACAGGTAAATCATTTTTCCTATTTAATTTAAAACCTATTTTAGATTACTGGTTTGTTTGCATTGAAAACGCGGACAGAATAAAACAGACCGTTTTGGTCGGCATAGTTGAAAAAATAAGCCAAGTGAAGGGCGCCAATTACTGTTTTGCATAAAGGCGTCGACTACCCTTACAAGAATTTTATATCATGCGACATACACATTAATAAAAGAAATGGTATTTTTAATTAAGATATAATTATCATCAATAAAAGGATTTGGTAGAGCCATTCGTGGGGAAATTATTAAAAAAAAAAATTATTTTTGTTGCCTGTATCTTCATTTCTGTTATGATTTAGGTCAAGCAATGGAAATAGGTGCAGCTGCCATATCATTCCTGATAGACACTTGGGAGGGTCACTTAACACCCCCCGAAGCCGCAAGCATAGCAGATCGTGCATCGAGAGGTTGTGATCCGAACATAGTGAGAGCGGCTGCGGAGCTGGCCCTGTCATGCCTTCCTCATGCGCATGCTTTGAACCCCAACGAGATCACCCGAGCCATACTTCAGTGCAAAGAACAGAGCGATATAATGCTGGAGCACGCTTGTCTGACGGTGGAATCAGCTGCGAAAGGCGGGGGGGTTTACCCCGAAGTGTTATTCCAAGTTGCCAAATACTGGTATGAATTGTACATTCGACATACCCCCGGGGGAGAGCAGCTTATCGAGAATGACATGCCCCATGATCCGCTCTTGGATCCGCATGGGGCTCTTGTGGCGTTGATTGAGCCGAACCCGGAGATACAAATGCCCACGCAGAATGGGGCGCCTGTTATTGCGAATGGGGGACCGGTGGTTGTGACTACGGCGCCCCCACCTCCATATCAACACCCGGCTGTTACGACACTCGCACCGTTACCAATGTCGATGCCTTACGCTGTTACACCGTATAGTTTTACCGTTCAAGGCTTGCACCCGCATCATCCCCATCATGTTAGTTATGGGGGCCCTATACACCCCCACACAGTTCAATTGCATCAACCACCTCCGCCCCACATGCAGATGTACCTCTCACCCCCGCAGTTTCAGTACCCGCCCCACACAACCAACCAGCAGTTCACGAACAACCAACAGAGCTACGCTAACATGCCCCCTCCTCCTCCTCAGCAGGCGGCGTATCCTGTGCCACAGAGTGCCCCCGCACAGTACCAATTGCCTGCTCCTGCTCAAGCGAATTATGTGCCGGCAAGTCAGGGAGCTTCCTACAGTAATATGCCTCCTAATCCTGGTGCTCAAATGCAGTATTACGGGGCTGCTGTTACAATTGCTCAACCGGCTAACCTTCGATCAGCTCCCGTGCCTGCTGGTCACATATATCCTGTTGCGATGCCTCCCGGGGGAGGCCCTGCGTTGGTCCAACCGCCTCCTCAAGCAGCCGCTAGGCAACCGCATCGACAACAGCAGTTCAGTCAGGCACAACTGCGCTATCTTCTTGCAGCGTACGGTGCAGGAATGTTAGCGATGGAAACACTAGCGAGAAGAGTTCATGATGACAGACCTCAGGCTAAGTACGCACGAAATCCACCCTACGGAGAAGATGTTAAATGGTTGCTGCGTATTGCCAAGCACTTAGGTAGAGTTAACCTCCTAATTAATTCGCTTATAATAATAATAATAATAATTGTTTGCATCGGCTACACTCAGAGTATATATCTCCATCCCTTGTTATTACATGAAGTCTTGATTTAGTTTTTCTTTTTTTTAATTATTTTTAGGTACTCAATACCTCCATCAGTTTTGCGTGTGTGCAGTAAATTCCATTGTGAGTCCATTTGTCTTGTACGACGTTGCAATCGAATCAGCACAGTACCTGGCGAGGAACAACCCGGGGCTTGTAATGCAGCACCTCCGCACTGCTTTAACCCCCTTGGTACAGAAGTGCCAGCAAATGTACATCCAGTGCATGCACCAGAAGCTGTACCACTTAACCTCTGCGGATTATGAAGATTTCGTTAGCATTGTCTGCGCTGCGAGGGCTGCTTTTCAAATCACACCGGATGGAAGCGCTCAGTTCAAAGAGTGGTTGCAATCGATTAAAAGGTAAGCGTTAAGTCCTTAAGATTGTTTCGTTTCGATTTGTTAATTACTTGTAGGTCAAAGTCTTGCAAAAAAGACTTGTGGACTCAGATAAACGCGGCATTGCAAGCGAACAGTAAATGACAAAGGTCAGAAGTAGGTCCTCAGTGTAGTTCTAGTTACTACAGGGTGTCCCCCCTGGACACGTCGGAAGATTCGGAGCAACTGTCCCACCCACATCATATTCCCACAACAGTAACGACCACGAGCATCTGTACATTTCCAGCGATTATCAGGACAGGGCTTCCAACTATAATAAACCACCCAGAACACGTGTGCTATCCGGCCGTTGTCCAGGAACCACCGCCCCTTTGTAACCTAATCGAAATAAGATCTCGACCCTCTATCATCAACGAACAACAACAACAATTCGAATTCGAACAACAGGGCAACTGGGTTAACATTGCAGCTAAACCTGCGGACCTTAGTCGATTTGATAGTTTAAGTTAAGTGCGGTTTAGTGGGACTTTTTCCGTGATTCGTCGTAAATAAGAAAAAAAAAAAAAAAGAAAGAAAAAAGTGATCGCAATGTTTTTTGAAACCCATCGTCGTCGGCGTGCTCAGGTCTTTTTACCACCTCTGCCTTCATTATAAACGCATTCATAGGTGAATATCATCGTCGTAACTGTACACTACATTAGAGAAATAAATCGTTTTGTTTTTTTTTTTATGTATCAAATCCATTTCGCTCGCGCTCTTACTATTTTTTACCATACAAAAAAAAACACATACATCACATTATTAACAACTTGTATTTGTGATTAATTTAGGTTATTCGTTAGTTAATTAATTATTAAATCACTTATTAGGACTGATCTTCTTGTCTTGTGAAGATGAGAATTTTTATTTTACTTTAGTTGCTAATTCTGTTATGAAACGAGGTACAATTCCACAGTTCTCAGTCTCAACAAACCAAACGCACTCGTTCTTAATTAAATTATTTTATTAATACTATACTATAGACACCTACTTTACGTACGTTTAAATCAAATATTCAAGTTAGTGAAATTAAATGCTCGCTTGATTTTATTAACGGAATATATTTTATTAAGAAATATTTCAGATTTAAAAAGAAGAAAAAAAAATAAACAATTTTAACTTGTAACACCGAAGCACTGAAACGATTGTGTTTTGTACCTTTACATGATGTTTTGGGCATAATTATTTTTCTACCTTACGATGTCTCTTGCGTGAATGTTTTGTTTGTCGTTCGTTTTTTTTTGTGTCCGGTTAACTAAATCGAGAGTGTAATAATGAGTATTGTACGAATGAGGATGAAGTTTGAGTCGGTATCGTCTGCTATGTTATAATTTACGGCTGTTGCTATTTTAAGTTTCAAACGAACGCAAAAGTTGCAGTTGAGTTGAGTTTAGAGTTCTTAACCTTTCGTACATTCAAAGATGACTGTTTTATAAAGAGTTACAAAAATGTTAACAACTGTAACACATCTTAACATGACAATTTCTTTCCATGTTTTGTTGTATCAAGTGAATTATTGATTATTACAGGGTTGCCACTCACTGGGAAAAATCAGGGAATTGAAAAAAGATTCGTAATGTCAGGGAATTTAATGCAAAAGTCACTGATATTAATTGAAACTCCGGAATTTTGAATACCAACTTTGTTTTTTAAAATTAGAAAAAAATTGAAAATTGTTTTAAATATAAAAAAGTTAGGAGAATTGTGTAATCTAAATGAATAGTGTTTTTTTTTTGTACGAAAAATAAGTTATTGAGAGGTTTCAATACAGGCAACCACCAAGCAGCTGTGTTCGTTGGGTTGCCTATGTTAAGACTTCTTATTTTCTTCTTTCTTCTAATTTATTATTATTTTTTTTATGAACAGACGTGGTTTTAAAATTAATTCAACAATTTTCTCTCAACAATACACGTGTTTTGCCGATGAAATTAGGAGAAAACCTGGAAAAGTCAGGAAAATAAAGTAGGAAACCTGAATTATTTTCGAAATATTTCATTTTTCTTTGTTGATTTTTTTCAATTTATCGTTAAATTTTAATGCAGAGAGAAAAGCAATTTCCCCTGCAACGGTTAACAATATTTTGAAACTGAAACACTGGAAATTTGAACACAAATTTGTTTTCTAAAATAAGAAAAAAACTGGAGAATTGTTTTAACTATAAAAAAATTAGAAAAATTGCATAATCAAGGTACAGTGCAGTGAAAAGGTAAATCAAAATTTATCAAAGAAAAAGTTATTCAATATAGGCAACCATACAAGCCACTGTGTGCATTGGGGGCCCTATACTAAGACCTCTTGTTTTTGAAACCTAATTTTTTGAACGAACAAGCGCATTATTAAAATTAATTGCTTATAATTTTTAAAAGTAATTCAAAAATTTTCTCCACAATTTTCACGAGATAATAAAAGAAGTAAATAAATTTTTAAAAATTAATTTTGTACATGTCTGTTCTGAAATTAAAAAAAAAACATTCATATGTTCAAACGTGTAGAAATTAGGAAAGTTCCGTAATCGCAGTCAATAGTGTATTGTTGATGAAAAGTCGGGGAAAAATCGAGAAATGTTTCGTTGAAAATCAAATTTCATAAATGTTTAATTTTTCTTTGTTGTTTTCCATTTTATCGTTACATTTTAACGAGAAAAGCAAAGTGAAACACAGGAAATTTGAACACAAATTTGTTTTCTAAATTGAGAAGAAATGGAAAATTATTTTAAATGTAAAGAAATTACGAGAATTGCATAATCTAAATAAATAGTTTAGTTAATAATTTAAAGAAGAAAAAAAACATTGGGGTCTTTAATATAGGCAACCATGCAAGCAGTGGTGTTTCCTGCGTTGCCTATCTTAGAACTTTTTTATATATATTTTTTTTTAATTCTAATTTAAAAACACGAACGGACGTGTTATTAAAATTAATTGCCTGCAATTTGTAAGAAAGTTCAACAATTCAATGATAATAAGAAAGTAAATATAAATAAATTTTTTAAAATAATAAAATTTTAACGTAGAGAGAAAAGCAATGTTCCCCTGCAACGGTTAAAGATATTTTAAAAGTGAATCACTGGAAATTTGAATACAAATTTGTTTTTCTAAAATTAGAAAAAACCGGAAAATTGTTTTAAATATAAGAAAAAATTATGAAAATTGCATAATCAAAGTAAGCAGTGAGAAAGTTCATCAATTTCTTACGGAAGAAGAAAACATTGGGGTCTTCAATATAGGCAACCATGCAAGCAGTGGTGTCTGCTGGGTTGTCTATCTTAAAACTTATATATATATATATTTTTTTTTATTCTAATTTAAAAACACGAACAGACGTGTTATTAAAATTAATACCCTGCAATTTGTAAGGAAGTTCAACAATTCATTGATGATAACAAAATAAATAATTTTTAAAAATAATAAAATTTTAACGTAGAGAGGAAAGCAATGTTCCCCCGCAACGGTTAGCGATATTTTAAAAGTAAAACACTTAAAATTTGAATGCAAATTTGTTTTCTAAATTGAGAAAAAATGGAAAATTGTTTTAAGAATACAAAAAAAATTATGAGAATTGCATAATCTAAGTAAAGTTCATCAAGTTTTTAACGAAGAAAAAGCATTGGGGTCTTCAATATAGGCACTCATACAAGCAACGGGGTGTTCGTTGGGTTGCCTATCTTAATACTTTGATTTTGTTTTTAATTTGATAACACGAACGGACGTGTTATTAAAATTAATTGTCTACAATTTGTTAGGTAATTCAATAACTCAATGTTAATAAGAAAGTAAATAAATTTCTAAAAGTAATTAATAAAATTTTAATGGAGAGAAAAAAAAATGAAAATTGTTTTAAATGTAAAAAAATAAAGTAACAGTGAAAGTCTTTAATGTATAAAATAGTGGGGGCCTTCAATATAGGCAACCATACAAGCGACTGTGTTTATTGGGTGGCCTATACTGAGACTTCTTGTTTTTTGAAAAGCCTAATTTATTATTTATTTAAACGAACAGGCCGCTTATAAAAATTAATTGTTTTAATTTTTAAAAGTAATTAAAAAATTTTCTCCTCAATACAACTAATAATAAATAAATTACTAATTTTTGTACGTTTAATTGTAATTTTTCTCTGTCTTTTTTCACAAACTTATTTATCGTAAAATTTGAGTGTCGAGAGAAAATTCAACGCTCAATGATATTTTAAATAATTTCTAATTTAAAAAAAAAAAAAGTATTTTTTTATATTACAGTCTTCTTTTAAACCCAAAACTATTTTCCTGCATAAACGGTTTTTAAATAATTATTATTTTTATAGCCGTAAATTGTAATATGCTTGCACATTTTTCTGTCCGCCCCCCCCCCCTCCTTTCTCCCCCCTTATGTGATTGATCTCAATTTCGCCTACTTTAATTAATCCACAGCTGAATAGTGAGTAAACAAAAAAAGAGAAAAAAAAAGAAGAAAAGCAAATATGTCTGCTTAGTTCGAAAATAGTAAATTAATTAGACGAGAAGAAGAAGAAGACAAAAAAAGAGAAACATAATCAGGAAATCTGAACATTGTGCCTTGAGTATTGTATTTTAATAGCGCGACTGGACCTAATCAAAATTGCTGCTGTTGCATTTAAAAAATTAAAAAGAGAAAGAAATTTTATGAAATACAAAGATGAACTAAGCAGGATATTTTCTCGCGCAAATGTAAGAAGAAGAAGAAGAAGAAGAAGTTCACAAATCTGATGGTCTCCAGTTCTAGTTGAAGTTCTTTTTTTTTGTAATAATCTAGATTTTATTCTGTGTTTTTCGTTTGTACACTAATGTGTATTATTATTTTTATTTTTATTTTTTTTGACTTACTCTAGAATAGTTTTAGTACGTTTAACGTAACAGATTTATGTAAGTAATGGATTTTTTTAATGAAATATGATTTACATCACGTAGATCTGTTGTTTTTAAAAATAAAATAATTGACAGTTTTATAATAAATTTAAAAAGAAAAAAGGAAAGGAAACTTTAATACCGCGTTATAAGTGTAATAGTAGTTGAATTTTTGAAATTTCACAAAGTGTATATCATATTTCTTTAATTCTATACACATGAGAGAAATAAGGGCTGATTTATATTGTATAAATAGCGAATGCAGTTATCTGTCGAATCATTAATTAAAAGTTGCTGTAAAAAGAAGTTTTGCGTGTATTCTTTTAACAGTTTTTTTTTTTCTTCATTATTATTATCTTTTTTTTTTTTTTCATACTAACAACGCTTCATTATCCTTAACGAAATTGAATGATAAAAAGTGTAGGCTAATACACTGTATGTTGGATCACTTCGTACGTAATAAGCTCACTATTTTTTAAATAATAAACACGATCGGGTGAATACTTCTCTCAATAGGTTTCTTGCATATTCACATATCAGAGTATTCAGTATCCTTAAGGATATTTAAGCAATATTTATATTGAAGATGTAATTCAAGTTAAAAACAGTGCCTGAAGAAAATTTGCGTGAATGTGAATTTTATACACTTAAAAACTTGCTGTAAGTTACATGTGTATTCTGTGTATGTAAAGAAAAAAAAAATGTATATTATTAAATCATCCACAATGTCGAGGAGAAGTTTCTGCGCGTTGCAGAATACTCTTAAGCGCAGTGCTTAATCATTTTTATTTACACCACCGTAATATTTCACATCCTCAATAATAATATACAAATCAATTTACATATCGTCATAGCTCTAAAATTAAAAAGGAAAAAAAAATTAATCGACTGCTAAATAATAACAAACTAGGCTTTATTTTATTTTTTTTGTGAGTGAGTTTCTTGCTTGACTGACTGCGCTCAAAAAGTATTCTTCAATCGCACCTTAAAATCTCAAAAACAATCTTTTTTTATATGTGTAGATCTTTGTTGTTCGAGGAAAAAAAAAACAAAAATAGCACAAATTATCTTTCTTATATTCCTTATGTATATTGAGAAAGTAGCGATAATGACGTAGCATTTTAATAATAATAATAATAATAATAATATATAACAAACAGAGTATCAAAAATACGTTTAATGTGTGTTGGAAAAATACATTAAGTGTGTGTTTGAATTGATTGCAACATATTTTTACACTATTATATTCTTACTTGTAATGAAATTACAGTTCTTTCCATGTAAATAATATCTATTACCGTGTAAGATGCATCCAGTACATTCAATTGTAATGGCTGACGTGGTGTAATTTTCTTTTAAATGTGCAAGTGAGTTAAATAAACTGACATTTAGAATGTTCTCTTACTGTTGAAGTCATTTTGCTCACTCACACACACACACACACACACAAATAACAAAATCACACTTTATAAGAGCGGCGGGTTGATTTTCGTCGTTAGTACAGTAAATAGTTCAGTAGGAAAACAGTAGCTTCATAAATAAATTAAATTAAATTTTAATATTTATATTTGTAAACAAAATGAATTATTATAATTATGAAATAAAATTAATTTAATATAAAAAATGTAATTCACGAGAATAATTTTCGTGTCAAGAACTATTCTCAACGTCGAGAATAATTCTTGATGCGAAGGGGCACTGAATTGAAATTTCTAAGTAAATCGATGTATATTTATCCAAATAAAATCTCTTAATTCTTTTTTTATATAGAAAACAAAACAGTGAATGTCAATAATCATAGTGAAACATTAGTTATCTCATCTTGAAAATAGTGGCGGATTTAGCACTCGTCAGCCCCCCCCCCCTCTAATTATTTTTGGGTATCATTACAGATTACATTTCGTGCACGTTTTTACTTCAGCACTCGCTTTAGATTTAGGATGTGTTTGGGGTTGCCAGCTTCTTCTCTTTGGAAAATCGGGACACGTCAAAAAATTCAGGGCTTTTTAAATTTTTGTTGAAAACGTTGGAAGAAAAAAGTTGTAAGTGCCAACTCCAGGACCGTATTCTCATCTCATGATTAAAGTCGTCTCTAACTAAAGCCGTGATTAATATAAACATAAACGATATAGCTTTATGCGAACTTCATTGAGAGAGAATTTAATCACGGCGTTGTTAAATTAAAGACGAGGTGAGAATACGGACCATAGAATTTATTATAAAAAAAACGGACAATAAATTTGATATTTTCTTGTCGCTCCAAACTGCTAAATTCCTGTAGATATAATTAATTGTGATTCGAAAAGCAACGTTGCCTTTCACTGGAGGGGGCCTACGGGCAAGACGTCATTTTTCTAAAAACAATGACGGACAACTCCATTTGCACGGCGCTTATGCTGTGGCTGAGGTGCGTTTCCAAATTCGAATGTCGTGGCCGAGGTACGTTACAAGATTCGCATGTTTAAACACAGTCGTGCTTGGAATTCTTCCGGGGGTAGGGTTGTCAACAGTCGAAAAAGGTTTTCGCTAAAACGGACGCCGGAAATCACCAAAAAAATCACTAAATTCAAAACAAGTACGCCGGCGCCGCGCGCCGTCACAAGTTCGTCAAATAAGTAAGACAAAAACTTATAAAAATGAGACACATTAAAATAATTAACATAAAAACAGGATCCTGGGTCCCGAATTTATTCTTACATGCCAAATGGGAACTTTTTATAGCATCGTGCTCACGGTGTCAACTTGCACGAATAGGTTAGAAAAGTGGGCGGTCCTAAAACTGACGCGAAATTTGAAACGAAGTCTATTGGACTGCAAAAATGCATGGGTTAGATTAAATAAACTGAAAATACCCACTCTACACAGAGTTCTTGTGAAAACTCTTGCTTATTACCGAAACTTACGGTAAAAAGCTTCAACAAAATTATTTCAGTGTGGCTTATTTCAATAATAAATAATAATTTGCACAAAATGTATGTCTGAGATAAATACAGTCGCATGTCAACAACGTTAACAAACATAACCTAAGAGAATAAAATAAAAATAGTTGAGTGAAAATGTTTGTGAGTATTTTTCAAGGAAAAATACAACATATAAAATAGCGACATCTTACTATCGCTTTTTGACCTAACATTGCAGTAGGATAGACAAATTGAAGCGGGATTTGCTCCTAATGAGTCCTACTGCAATGTTAGGTCAAAAAGCGATAGTAAGATGTCGCTATTTTATATGTTCATCATTCTTACATCGCAATTGCGAATAAATTGGGCAAGTCGTTTTTGGTCTGCAGTGGAAATGTCGAGCTACGTTTCTGCTGAAGAAGCCCCAAGCAGGGCTGAAACAGCTGTCCAGAGGCTGCTCGAGGTTCTCACTGCAATCAAAAACGATTTGCACAAAATTTTTCTGAAAAATACAACATACTAACTTACAGAAGTATGAGTTCTCGTTGTCTTAATATTTTTTAAATGTTAGGTTATGTTTACGTTAACCCCGGCGGTATAGCAGGAATAATTTACGACGTACGTCCGACTTATTAGAGAAAGATACTAAACGACTCAGCTCCGCCGTTTACTTTCCTAGTCTATTGGCGTGGAAAAAACACGCGCTAGAAAATTGACAGTTGACAGTTGACTTCAGAAATGGTACCAACACAAAACTTACAAATAAAAAATTGTTCACAAAACTTGCAGGACGCGCCATGTGACAGTTCGTATTGCATATTATAAATATACATCTAAAAATGGCATTAGTCAACAAATAAATGACAATCAACAAATAAAAATCTGATAATAATAAAAAGAAGCCACGACGGTAGTATCTGTTTGATTTGAAAATGGAATATTTTAGGCGTTGGAGCGGTTAATCTATCCTCTCACTCTTACTTGCATTAAACGCATTCGTTCTATCTTACTTTTCTACCCCGATCCATGCCCCACTCCAATTATCGTAAATGCTTTTTCTGTGTGGCCCAAAATTTCAAATTTTTTACACGGCCACAATGTTATGGAGCTTCTAATTTATGCTTGGCTTCAGCGTTTTCAAAAAACTGACTCCTATAGTAAGTCACACAAGATTCCCCGGTTTTATATTTAAAAAAATCACCAAAAAGAGCAGTGAACGCTAAATTTAAAAAAAGTCGCAAACTCAAAACCACTAAATTTAGTGGTTTCTTACAATAACGTGCTCGCCGAGTCACAGATGTTTCGTAATCGGACCGAATAAAAGGAAATTTCGCCAAATATAGCGACGCGTAACAAGATGCGCTATTCTTCAAGGCTTACCTTGCACGTGTTCCGTTCTCGCGTTATACTTACTGTGATTTAATTTCTAATTTATTTTATTTATTTATGGATACTGAAAAAATCGAATCCTTGCGTTACAATTTATGAGTACTAAAAAATTCGAATCCTTACAAAAATAAGTAACAATAATTGATAATAACAACAAATGAAGTCGATTCTTGTCCGATGAAAAATGTAAGTAAAAGGTTTTTTTTTAAACTATAGCGAAACGTTCAGTATATTTCCAATCAAAACTTTTTATTAATAATAACAGCTATGATTGTGACCAAGAGGAAGAATTTTTATTTATTTATTTATTATTATTATCTTATGGATTAGCATCTTTTTAACACTAAATTATTACGAAAGTATTTTTTTTTATAAACAAGTTTCTACGAAAAAAATGTTAAGATATTTCGTTGTACGCGAGAGTTTCAGCAAATCTTTCGGGACCGTAGCTGGGGGGAGAGGGCGGGGAGCAAAGAGAGGCTCAGCCTGCCCTGGAAAGTTTTAAGCCTGCACTATGATGAGATAATACATATATTCAAGTATGCAACTAAGTTTTAGGCAATGTTGCAATATTTTCTTTTCATCATGAATTCAACTAGAGCATTACAATACTGTCGGAAGCAAAAAAAAGTAGACAAATTACAGTTTCCTGTAATCATTCTTTCTGAAAATGGTAGTGATTAGAGACGACTTCATAGAATTTAAAAGCTTTCAAAATTAACAACTTTAAAACTTCAGTAAAATCTGTGAATTCGTGTTCAATCTGCAGCATTTTGAGGAAGAATAATTACAGGAAACTGTAATTTATTCTACTTTTTTTTTGCTTTCAACTGTACTACACACTTGTTATAAATGATCTTTGACATTCGAAAAATAAAAAAAGAACATTTGTCAAATTTTTTACAAAATTTTTAGCTTGTCAAGACAATAACGCTTTCGAAATTTTTAAATGTCACCTGCCATGACGTATTTAAACAGCGCCACTTCGAAGAAAGAAAAATTACAGGAAACTGTAAGTGTCTACTATTTTTTTTTACTTTCTATCGTAGATTGCAGACCATACATTTTCATAACAAGCAAAAAGAGAGTTTTAAAACAGTAGACCTGACAACACTGATGCACGTTAACTTTTACTCTCGACTGGAAAGGGAATGCATGTAAAAATGCAAGGACAAGAATGAGCTGGTCTGTTTTTATTTACCCCGTTTGCTTTACATAATATAAAAGAAAGAGAAAATGCATACGTCACAAATGAAAAAAAAAAGAAAAGTATATGTAAAAGATGATACATAATAAATATTCTTAAGAAAACTTGTACTTCCCTTAAAACTAAAAAATTAAAATAATAATAAAAAAATATATTTACTATTACTGGAGGAGAGAAAAGTCGGTTAATTCGGAAAGCTCCTTGTGCAGTATTATTTGCTGTTTAATTATTTCGTTTGCTTCGTCTTCGTACTCATGAGACGTCGTCCTATTATTTTTGTCGTAGCCATCCTCGTCATCGTCATCAGTTGTCACGTGCTTCTGCTTCGCCATTAGTATAGTATTGTATATATTCATCACCTACACACGTTAATTATTATAATCATTTGTGTCACTCATACAATATTTATTCTTACCTGATTGTCTACCTTATTTAAAGCAGCCTTAACTTCTTGCCTGCGTAAGTCTCTTGCCACATTAGCCCTCAACTTCCTCAACTCTGATATATTATGTTCGTTAACCACGGTCAACTCCTGCTGGCATTTTTTGATTTCCAAAAGGATATCGTCTTCCGGTTGGAAAGTCTGGAAGAAGCGACAAGGTTAGTTTGAATTCCTTAAAAGCAGAAATCGACGCAGTACTTTTGCAAGCTCATCGACGTCCAAGATCCCTTGCTCCACCAGCTCCTTCCTCAACCGCCTATCCAAACAAATCCCTCCTCTCGCGCCGTTGTTATTTTTTATTGTAAAATCTGACGCTGTGTTGTAAACTATCATGATAAAAATCTGTTATATTTTCATTGTGTAAATGCGACTTAATTACCTTTTAATTTATCAAATACAGTCGGGTAGGACTTCATTACCTTTTCTTCTAAAAGAGCGGCGAGCAACCGCTGTGTTAAAGGGCTTGAAAA
Source organism: Prosopocoilus inquinatus (assembly GCA_036172665.1). Taxonomy (NCBI): domain Eukaryota; kingdom Metazoa; phylum Arthropoda; class Insecta; order Coleoptera; family Lucanidae; genus Prosopocoilus; species Prosopocoilus inquinatus. The sequence continues at coordinate 3,960,732 of CM069871.1, read as the reverse complement.
TGTGTCAACCATTCTACAAGAGTAAAAAAAAAAATAATTGCGATCGATTCACTTGTGTGAAGGGGGACTTACGAGTTGATTCCGTTCTTTTTTAAATCGTTCCCGAACACTTTCGTTTTGGGCGGCCTTCCGACCGCCGAGAGGTTCTGCTCTTGGTTCAAGGCGCTCTCCGCCCATTCCATGGCGTAGTGCTCTCCGACTTCTGGTATTTTCACGCTTATTTCTTGCGAACACTCCTGGATTAACTCGTCCAGGAACTAGAACAAGGGACGGATTAAAATGTTTTTTTAATAAAACCCTCTGAAACGCAGCTATACTTATGAAAACGCTCGAGAGAGAAAAGTCCATCCATTCTAATGCAGACAAAACTCACTCAAATTTAAGCAAGCGCACCTGGAGAATGAATTTTGCCAAATATTAATTCATAACATTTGTGAATCACCTTTTTTATAGCTCTTTTTTATATGAAGTAAACCCGGTCGTTCAAATTCAAGGAAAAAAAAAAGGAGAAGACACTTACATTTACATCATCTTTAGAGACGTCGGCGCAGTATGGTTCTATCGAAGACCAAAACTTATCCGACGTATCATTTCTAGGCAAAGTAACTTTAGGAACCTCCTGCTTTAAAGGTAGCTCATTTATAAACGAATTAATCCCCAAACTGTAGTGCTTGGTTTTTAATATTCGACTCCCGTTCTTACTATCTTTACATTTCAACTTGTCGTCGGGTCGCTTTCGTTTTAGGGAAGGCTGCATGTAATAAAATCAATCAATCATCATCTGTGATAAATAAATTAATATGGAATGACTGAACCTTATCGAAAGGCTTTCCTTTCTTCTCTCGCTTTTCTTCCACTCGATCTATGGATTCCACCTCGGACCTCAATAATCGATTGCGAACTGCGCACGTGGACAACAGCTTCTCGAAATCCTGTTGTATTTGATCTAAGTCTTCCATGCCAACTCCATCTTCCGCAGTTCGGCCTAAAACTACGGTAAACAAACTGTTTTATACATTTCAAAAAACGCAAGTGTGTGTTGTTTACCTAGACTGTAGCGAGGTAAAACTCTTACATTATCAGCTTGCTTGATAACCGGGAAAATAACTGGGACGGTCTCGTTATCCGAAACGTGTGTATCGAAAGATTTCTGTCGTGACGTGGACTGTTTCGGGGAGTCTTTCCCCTTGCTGCTGTATCGGTTCACATTCACTTTGGATGTGTTGTAAGTACGTTTCACTCCGAACATACTTCAGGTACTGTAAATAAACAAGAAACATAACCTCCAAATCTGAACGGTGGACATTTTCGTGTATGCGAGAGATGACGATAAGAGCGAAGGAAGAAGATAAGGGAAACATTGAAATGCTTTGTTTGCAATTAAAAAAAATTAATTAATTAAGGCAATAACCTTTTGACATCTAGCGTACCACTAGAAAACTGACAATCAGTCTCGCCAACTTATTTTAATGACGGAAGAAAATTACTACTTCTTGTATTTATTCCATTTATCCTGCGTTGTTTTGATGGAAATAAGAAACGTTATTTTAACTTTTTCGTCACCAATTTTCATCGAACAGAAGACGGCTTCAATTACCATTGCAGGTAATGATACGTGTATCGCTTCAAACGCCATTTTTTTTGCTGTATTTGTTTATGCTTGTTAAGTCTGACTCTATAAAGAAAAAGGAGCGTCTCCGAGATCCTACTACAAATAAAAAGTCAAATTTGCTCTTTAAGATGTAAGGTATCAACGAATACAGAAACTGTGTAGAATAAGAGGACTTAACTTCTTTCAAAATTAACCTTACAACGAATACAGAATTCTACTATACCGGCAATTTCACTAATGGTAGCAACTTGGCGTTTAAGAAACTTATTTCGCGCCTGGCGCCTCATTTGGGCTTCTCTTTTTTTTGTCCTCACAACAAAATTATACCAATTATACATTTTATTTAATCCACGGAACAAAATGACGCCACCGACCAAAAATTTGAAGCCGCAATGTCTGAGTGTCCACAACGTTCCCATGAGAGCTGCCGCGTTAGGAGATAGACATTTCATTGGTTAGTTTAATTAAATGATTTATATACTTTTAAATTGGGCCGTTAGAATCATGTAAAAATTTCAACGCCTAGCAATGAATATGGCTTCACACATTCATTAAATTGAAATAATTGACATAAAGTTACATACTTCAGCCACGGCACAAGCTGCTGCTAATCTTGAAGAGTCCCTCAGCCACGACACAGGCCAACGCGTATCTTGAAACGTACCTCAGCCACGTCTCACACACACTATCGCATATAATGAAATGTAGAAAAGAAAGCGAATCAATTTTATTGACTTAAATTAATTACAGTTCATATTCTTTACATAAATTCGTTTACATAAGCCTACCTAACAGGGAATAAATATACTGTATGGAAGCCTCTCACTACTAATTCACCGGATGTCTCATTTTTAATATCGACTTCTAAAAAAGCTAGATTTCTTTCTGTTCCGAGCGTTTTTGCATCTACGATTAATTCATCGCCTACTGTTGCCGAGTTGCAAAAGCTGAAACGAAGAAGAAATTGTTCATGAAAAGCTGTATACAGATTATGTCACATTGTAAGTGCGCACGTCATGTCACGTGTGCCAGCTATACCGGTATGCACTCAGTGTATCTCCATCTCGTTTTATTACATAAAGCTGAACTGGTACGGAAATACACTCAGTGCACACAAGTGTAGCCAGTGGAAAACGATATTAGATTATCTTCTTTCCTTATTACTCTTTAGTGTGTTCCATACCATAGCCAGAAATAATTTGAACAACCTGTACTTACTTCATATCTATTTTTGTAGATACATATTGACCGTCTCCTCTTTCGTGTGTGTAAAAAGCCATGCTTGAAATGATATCGACTAAAGTAGCGGAGAATCCACCGTGCAGTTTACCCGTGGCATCTGCATGTTCGGGATCAATTTTGAATTTTGCCGTACAGAAGCCATCACCAGCTGATAAAATTTTTACCTAAAGATTTAATTGAATTCAAGTAAGTACATTTACCTACGGGTCCTTTTTTACTTGGTATTAATTAAAGACATGTACAGTTGGGGCCTTTGAAAACTGTTATACTTTGATGTGCACGTTAAAGACAGTGCTCTGGCGCTGTAAACTGATCTTAAGACTGTAGCCAATGAAATAGGACAGACTGAAAATGGTCTAGAATGCTGTTTATTGAAGCCAGCATAACCTGTGGCTTTGTTTTGATCAGACACAGATTCTGATTGGTCGGGAGGCGCACACGCGAACGAGTATTACTATTAATAAATAGTTTTGGCTGAAAATTAATGTGATAACTTGCCTCCCGATTAATTCCTGTGTTATTTACTACGCATTTGAGGTTAAGTGTATGGAAGACGCCCTGCTTTATAACCTGCGTTATTGAAAACCGGTCCTGCCACGGGCCTTTAGTACGGCAAAACGAACACAGTGTAGAGAATCACGCTGTTTATCACGTCCATGTTATGTTTTTTGAGACTCTTTATTTTTGCCATACAAGAAAGAGGAGTGTGCGTCCAAAAATCGGCTCATTTTCTACCCGGTTGTTACTCCTCTCCAATTACTTAACCTCCATGTTAATACGTATTGTAAAATTTGAACTTTGTATTAAGATCTTTTGTACATACAGATTCTTTTTATTAGTTGTGTGGAAAATGTAGACAAATACACAGGTTATGTTGACATCACTGTTTTACCGTTGCGTGCTACTTCTAGACTTAAGAATTCATTGACTAAAGCAGACTGATTATTAATTGTATTTAAAACCTATTATTCTACTTCAGCATTATCGTTTTAAGTAAATGAAAAAGTGAGGTTAAGTATTGCTATCTAAAGTCTGATTCACAGTGCCGTGTTGGTGGATTGACATTGACAATGGTGTCCGAAATTTTCTGTCCACAACTGTACATGGAAAAGCTCGGTGGTGTTAAAAATGAGATCGTTCTAAATTTTAAAGAACGGTATGTTATGTAAGGTTTAAGGTTTAAGGTAGGTCACGAATATCCTGCGTGTTAATTACCTTATTCATAACCTGTGCGAAACCTTTGGCAGTTTTTAAAAAATGTATAACTTTTTCTTTCCCAGCCATTCGTAAGTAATGTAGCTATGCAACTGGAAATGTTTCAAGTAAAATTCTTCACATATATTTTGGGAGAAACACAAAACTGTCGAAAACAAAAAATAAAACAGTAGACAAAAAACAGTTTCCTGTAATCATTATTTCTCAAAATGGTATTGATTCAAGTTGGTTTTACAGATAACAAAGCTTAAGACTTTAGTAAAATCTGTGAATTTGTCTTTACTCAATATCATTTTCAGATATAATAATTACAGGAAACTGTTTTTTTTCTTCTAGAATTGCTTGCTTTCAACTGTAGCTATAACAAGTTTTCAATTATTGAAAAGTTCAAGTTGGTTTTGATTTTTTGGCAAAAAAAAGATTAAGCGAGAACCAGATGACTTCCTGTACATCAAGATTGACATTTGACGAATCAATGGCAGTTGATAAACGTTAAAGAATCCTCTTGTCTCGCTTACAAACTAAAAAGATCTAAAGTGACATTTGTCAAAGATGTACAGTCACGCGCACCTTAAGAGCAACAATTCTACATTTCCGTGTCCCTAATAGTAAATAGTAGGCAAATTACAGTTTCCTGTAATTATTCTTCCTCTAATACTCAGTTGCACCAAACACTAAAGATGTGCTTAACTTTAAGTGCCGTTTAGATTGTGAGTTACTCAATGTTATATAATTACATGTGTCACATTATAAGCAATACTTAAATTTAAGGTTAACTTAAGTGTGCGGTACAACTGGCCATAAATGTCATAGATTAAAGATGAATTCGCTGATTTTACCAGTGTTAAACTTGTTAATTTTTGTGATTCAAAATTTTTAAAATGTTACCTTTGAAGTCGCCTTCAATCACTACCATTTTCAGAAAGAATAATTACAGAAAACGGTAATATGTCTATCTTTTTTTTTTTTTTTTTGCTTCCGACAGTACATTACTTACCAGTCACTAGGTATATGTATATGTCCAACTCTGTGAGTGCTAATCTGCCATAAACCCCAAAGGTCATAGTATGTAGTTTCGTCTAAGACATTCTGAAAGTAGAAAGAAATAATAGCTGCGGCAAGTGACCGTTGACTTGACGATTTCAGTGCAGTTTGACCATTGGCTTAATGAAAGACCTTTCTTGCTGCAGTCAAATTTCAAATTTGCCCGCTAAGAAATTGTAGAGATCGGATTGGCCGTTTGATATTGGGCGCGTTCAGCGGACACTCAGCGACTGAGCTGCTTACTCAGCAGATGTTTGTGATTGGCCCACATTAAGATAATACAGTTTGGTTAGTTTTAAAATTGTAAACAAAACTTCATAACGCCAGAATGCCGAATTAATTTCTCATTTAGTTTAATAAAGCTACGCACCCACAAACAATCCACAAGGTGATCAAGAATAACAACAAATAACAGACATAACCTACCAGGTTATGCGAACGGTGTTTAAAAAAATTAAACTTACCTAAATCCCGCTTCCGAAAAATAAGTCATCCAACCACTTACATGTACCATTTAGAAACAACACTGAATGGGGTCCATTCTGTAACATTGATATGGACTTGATATTGCTATGTTTTAAGTGACCTTGTGAAGTTGGTGTTCCGTAAATAGTTTCGTAACAACTTGCAATCCATTTCAAATGTAATCTCGTGTCAATATGCCTCTCTCTTCAATTTACGTCCGGCAATCGACGTGAAATGTTATGAAATCGTAACAAATTCTCTTCAAATATTGAAGATCATATCAATTGATATGCATATCAATGTTACAGAATAGCCCTGATTATGTTCAACTCAAACATACAACGACGCTCAACTGAAATGATATCATTTGACAGTTTTGTAGCCCTTACGCTAAATGTTCTTAAGGGTGTGGTTCGTATGCAGGAGTATCATTTAAGTTGAGCGTCGTAGTACATTCTTGATCACTTTATATAACATCCTAAACTTTTTTTTAGATTCAATGGGGGTATAAGTTACAAGTCGCAGTCAAATTTATAATCACGTCGATTTTGCATTCTAAAAATAGCATAATATGCCTGAGAGTGTAATCTATGAGTTAGCCTATGAGAGGTTATGTTATGCCTAAACAATTCGCAGCAAGAAAAGTAGCAGGAAGTGCGTGGCGAATGTGATACTCAATTATTTAAACAAAAACCCATTAATTAAAGTAAAAAAATAGCTATTACAGATTACAGGTGAAATAAAACGAGCGTACTTACTTGCAACGAGTTTGTTCGTCGTCCGTACTTCGTGCAAAATTAGATTACCTAACATTTTTTCTGTTTGCAAAAAAAGTTGCTGAGTGTAAGATTGCATAACGTTATCAACGTTACTGAGTGATTAGTCATGAAAGTACATCATTTTTTAAAAATTAGTTTCGATGTACTTGGCAGTTGGCAGTGGTTTTTATAAAAAATGCTTTGCTTTTTTACAAAATTCAAAACTGGCATTATCAAAAAGATCTTAACATACGCAGTTGCAGTTGCTTCCATCTAGCGTTTATACTTGGAGTTATGATTTTCGTTTTTTTTCTTATTCCCACCAAAATCACAATAGGTTAGGAAAGTGGGCGGTCCTAAGGCAGGCGCGAAATTTAAAACGGAGTCTATTGGACTGTGAAAATGCATGGGTTACGCCAAACAAACTGAAAATGCACGCTTCACAGAGAGCTGTTGTGTAAACTTTTGTTTATCACTAAAACTTAGGATGAAAAGCTTCAATAAAATTATTTTAGTTGCACTTATTGTACGTAATTAGTTAATTTATTTGTTATTAAAAAAATTGTATAAAATGCTTGTCTGAGCTTAGTTCAGCTGCAGGTCAACGAACCATCAATAAACATAACCTAACACAACAAAATAAAAAAAAATGTCTCTGGGAAAGCATGCAATGAGTTTGTCAACAATTTTCCAATCCAATGTACTACAAGATACCAACTTATAAAACTGTAATAACTTGTTTAATTTTGTTGCCTTAACATTCTTAAATGTTAGGTTATGTTCAGGTCAACTCCGGCGTTACAGCGTGGGTAATTTACGACACACGTCTGATTTATTAGACAAAGGCAACAAAGGTAGTAAACGACTCAGCTCCGCCTTCTGTGACGTTTACTTTCCTAGTCTATTGCAGGTGCTTCCATCTAGCGTTTATACTGGGAGTTATGATTTTCGTTTTTCTCTTGTTCCCACCAAAATCACAATTCATTATTTAATTAAAAAAAAATACTCTTAATTTATTAAACAATATCCAACGATTGGAGTTTAAAAAAAAAATTCATTTTTAGTTTCTGGTACAAAACTGCATTTGTTTGTGTTGAAACCACAAGAAAAAGAAAAGTGCTTTGAAGTCTTTTTAAAATTGTTTACTTTTTACATTATATATATATAAAAAAAAAAAAACGATAGATGATAAGTATAATAAACGATGATAATTTCTTTTAAATTTGAAATAAATAAGTACAGTCCATTTCAAAGTCCAAGGTTCAAAAGAAATTAAACTTGAACATGAAAACCTATCGAGTATTAATTAATACATAGTAAAATTGCTATAAAAAAGCGGTAAATTAATCTAAAATAAATTAATACCAGAAGGTAATTCGTTATACCATTCTTTCTAAAGTATTAATTAACTAATTAATTAATTTAATAAATATTTTGTGTGGGAACCCTTCACTAACAAATCACCGGACTCCTTGTTCTTAAGTTCGACTTCTAAGAAAGCTAAGTTTTTTCCGGCTCTAAGAGTTTTTGCGTCTATGACTACGACATCCCCTAGTTTGGCACCCTTGTGATAGCTGAAACAATTAAAAGAAATTATTTTACCGCAGTTATTAAATTCGACTGAACGTTCCTTACCTTATATTTATGTTCACGGATACGTGGGCACATTCACCTCCTTCATGCGTGCACAGGGCCAAGCCCGAGACCACATCAACCAAAGTCGCTGAGAATCCTCCGTGTAAATTACCCATAAAATTAGTGTGCTCGTGCTCAACCGTAAATTCCCCTACACAAGAGCCCCCACCTGCCGATACTATTTTAACCTACAATATCATAACAAACTAGAATTAAAACAAAATTATTTAATTTTTTGTTTGTTTACCTTGTTTAAAACACTATCGAAACCCTTCCACATTTTGAGTAAATTTAGGACTTTCTCTTTGCCTGGCATTTTTAATTTTTATATGAAATTAAGAGCTCTCTAAATACGTTCTGTTTAGTTTAAGTGATGATTGTAAACTAATATGTAAGATTGTGAACCTTTTTTTTTTATTTGCCAAACAGGTTCGTGAAATATAGAAATATTGCGTAATTGCTCGGTACCAAAGGTCGTGGTTTAATTTGAGCTAAATACAAGTATTAATTTAAATTGAGGCGCATTTATGCCTTCTATATCAAGAAGCTTATTCCCTGTGCAATAATTTTGCCGAGTCATTGCCCTGCATAAATATTATTTAAGCAGGTCATTGGGCGCGTTCAACAGGAGCAGCACTGAAACAGCAATTGCTTTTTGGTAAGCTGAAGCGATTGTAAACAACTGAACGACTTATTTATTTCTCCAATTGACAGGTATAGCGTCAGAAACGTCAACTGCTTATGTTGTTGTTTTGTTGCGTTAATTAACTGTTTGATAACATCGGCCTTATATAAAGATAGATAAAGAATACATTTTAAAATTCTTTTTATTTGAAACTTAAACTTCGACAATTTTGCTCACATCTTTACTTTTACGTTTATAAGAAATTCGTGCCTGACATTTTTCCGCCATATTTTAGCAAAAATGTATTTCAGCACGGCTGGAGCGTGTTCAGAAACTTTATCAGAAGAGCAATTTAGGCGTTTAGAATGGAAAGCAAAATGCACAAATACATTTACATGAGAGAGAAAGAATATTACCCAGAGTGCCTCTTATCTATTCCTGAACGAGCCCCTAGATTTCAGCCAATCATAAGAAGGAATGGAAGTGCAGTTTGGCGCCAATACTTGGATTTGACTCGAAAAATAAACCAGCAAGGTTAGGTAATATGGCCCTCCTCCATTTACATTAACTTCATCCAAAATCAAATTGATTTATTATTTTTTATCGACCGACTCCTTTTTATAGTTCTCTTTTGTTTTCTACGAGTTCGTTTTTATTTGCAAAGAATTTTCGTCGATTTTCATTTTTTTACCCATATTAGTGTCTTTCTTTATGCTCTCTCGCTCGCTCTCGCATCTCTTTTCTTTACTTTTAGCAAATTGATTTTCCACATTTTGTTGACTGACGAACTGACGCTTTGTTTTGTTTTCTACTATTTTTTTTTGTCGCTAGAGCAGCCACGCTCTCGAGCGCTTCAAAAGAGCTATCCCCGGTCTCGTTTGTCTCGGGGAAACGAGAATTTATTCGCAGTTGCATGCTGGGAGTACATTTCCCCGCTAGTGCCCATTCCTGGTCTAGTGATACTCTTTTTTGTTCAACTGAATCATCAATTCTCTTTTGTACTTTCTGTTCTTTATTCTTTCCTACCTAGTGGATTTCTCTTTTACTTTTCTTGTCGGATCGAATTGATTTTTTCCATTTTATTGGCGCTTTTCGTAGTTCATTTGTTTTGTGTCCACCACAGTTGTGATCTTTTGTATTTTGCGCACTGTATTTCGTTGCTCGTTTTTTTCATAGTTCGCTTTTGTTTTCTACGAACTTTTTGATCCGTCCGGAAAACTGTGACTTTCTCGTTTAGTTTCGTGTTGTCGATCTTCTTTTGTTTTTTTTCTTCCCCGCTTCACGTGTTGTATTTCGTTACTGTTTCTTTCGCTTCTCTTTTGTTTCTGATTTTTTTGCACCCTATTTAATGATGATTTTTGATAATCTATATCGGCGATTTTTATTGTTTATTTTGTTCATATTTTATGTTGTTTTATTATTAGAGAAAATATACATTTTATTCTATTTCTTGTTCTTTTTTTTTTATTTGATGATGATTTTTAATAGTCTAAATCGGCGATTTTCTTACGTTTTTTTTTGTTCGTTTAGTCTTATTTTATTATTACAGAAAATTTACATTTTTTTAAATTTCTTGCTCCTTTCATGCCATTTTTTTTTATTTTTTGTACGTTTTTTTCTTTTGATGATTTTTGATAATCTAATTCGGCGATTTTTTTCGTTTTTTTTTGTTCAGTTGGTATTTGTTATGTTATTATTACAGAAAATTTACATTTTTTTAAATTTCTTGCTGCCTTCATGCCTCTTCTTTTTCTAATTTTTTGCACATTTTTTCGTGCAGCTTCGTGTTATCGATCTTCTTTTGTTTTTCTCTTCCCCGCTTCACGTCTTGTATTTCGTTGGTGTTTCTTTCAATTCTCTTTTGTTTCTGATTTTTTGCACGTTTTTTTTTCTGTTTGATGATTTTTGTTAGTTTTTTTGTTCATTTTGTTCATATTTTCAGTTGTTTTATTATTAGAGAAAATTTACATTTTTTTAATTTTTATTTCTTGCGCCTTTCATGTCTTTTTTTTCTGTTTTTCTTGCACGTTTTTTTTTTTAATTTGATGATTTTTGATATCCTAAATCGGCGATTTTTTACGTTTTTTTTTTTGTTCGTTTGGTACTATTCAACGTTGGGAGCGAAAACTTCCGTTCTGGTGAATGCGGTGTTGTCACGTAACTGCCAGAGAGATACTTAGTTGGTAGCTGCGTATACTGTCATCAACCTAACAAAATAAAATATCTTACGCTTCAACAGGCAGTGTTTCCAACTATTGGTAAACGGTTTACAAAACACTAGAATAAATTAAAATAAAATAATAAAAATAAAACAAAAATGACAAAAATACTGTGAATTCTTTTCTTCTTTTTAAAAACACTAGAAATTGCACTATTCACCAAAACTTAATTTTTATCACAATAATTACTTATTTAATTTACTAGTGGGAGAAGAACGAACACATATTATTTGCAAATTGTATTTTCAAAAAAAAACAATAATAATTTGAACAATTACTATACAATTTAGTAAATTGTACTAGATTAATGGCTTTTTATGTGTACAAATTTTCTCAGTTTTGTACATAATCCTATGCCAGCTAACGCCGGCACAAGACCAGATATCATCACAGCGTTTTCACCGAAAATATCACCCACTATACCATTGCTCAAGGGAGTTATAGATCTTGCAATCGACATTATACTGTTCGATGCACCCGATAGCACTCCTTTCTCATCACTTCTGGATTTAGTCAGCATCAACTCCATGCTGACTATTCTCAAGATGGTGCTCGCAAACGAGAACGGAATTAAAAACACGAAATACAAATGTAAGTTGGGTGCAAGGTAGAACCCTGCAAAACACACCGACAAAATACCGAAGGAATGCAAGATGCGTTTCAGACAGCTCGTATCACCTTTATAAAACTTCTCCGTTATTATTCCCAGCATAAAACCCGACACAACTCCGACCACACTTAAAAATGAAATCGTGTAGCCAATGTACCGCTGAGACAGATCATATTTTTCACGGAGGAACAACGATTGACTAGAAAAGAATATCGAAACGGTCAGGCCGAAAAGAAACCTTATGGCAAACGAATCCCAGTAAATCTGCCAGTTTATTGCTGTGAATCCCCGCACGGCGGCTAATATTTCCCTGCGGCAAGTCGAAATTAATGACACGTAACGTTCTCTGCCATTTTTCTTTCTTTGAATGTTAGGTAGTTTGAGGGCCAATACTGGAAAATTAATAATAACACTTCAGGAGACGATTCTTATTTCGCTTACCAATGTTAATCAAAAATAACAATGACGTCAAGCAACAAACGTAAAAGAATCCGTCGGGAATTTCAGAAATATGCCCTCCGATAAGGGGGCCTATCACGAATCCTAGCATCCCATAACCAGCGGATTGTCCATATGCTTTCGCATGGTCCTTTCTTGGAAGCAGATCTGCGATGATCGCTTTGCAAAGAGTTTGTGTATGTTTTACAACCCCTGAAAACTTAACAAGTTAGAAGGATTAAGGCGGCGGATTCGTTCTCGCCATACCTAGGATGAAACGTATCACGAATATGCAAAATACTGACGAGGTCAACCCTAATAAGACATAGCAAACGCTACTAATTAATAAAGTGTTTATTAGAACAAATTGCTTCCCTCTAATGTCACTCCAACTACCCTGTAAGCGACATAGCACTTTTAATTGGGGTGCACTATACACACTTTAGTGTATTTTCAACTCATTTCATTCCATGGGGTTAAAACGAGATGAAGATACGCTCAGTGCACGTAGTCCATGCCAATCAAAAGCGCTATGAGATAACTCGAGCTAGTTCTTTTAACAAAAAAAAGAATTACGTACTATTAGGGGTCCTGATAATACTTGAAGGGCTGAGTATGTCGATCCTAAAAGCCCGACTGTAAAGTGGTTAGCCCCTAAATTGCGCACGTGTGGATACAGCAAGGGAAAAATTAATCCGACAGCAAACAAGTCCTTAAAAATAATAAGTGAGGTTAAGTTACGGACAACAACAATTAAGTATTTTATCACCAACCATAAAGGATACGACATAAATGAAATGCAATTGATATTTTTTAATCATCGTAAAATTAAATTGGTCAGAAAATTAAACATTTTGCGCTTGTCATTCTGATAACCGCTGCACTTAGCATTGCCAATTGTGTAAAAATAAAAAAAAATGAATAGAGCACAGTATACTGTGAATAGAGCTACTACAGTGTAGCCAACTACCACCAATTTAATACGCCAGAGAGAGCTGGAAATTCCGCCAAATTTAGAAAAATAAGTTGTAATAAATAATAACAATAATAATAAGTTGTAATAAATAATAATAATATTTAAAGCTGCTTTGGGGATTTGGAGATTTGGGTATTTAGGGATTGCTCTCGTTGGCTCTCGTCGTTCAAAGAAACAAAAATTCCTGACAAACGTAAGAAAAACAATTGACGATCGTACATACAGAAGAATAGAACTCGAAACGAATTATAGATTTAAAATTAAAAAAAAATTATAATAACGAATATTCAAGACTAATAATAATTTAAACTTCACAAAAACCGACAAACAAAAACAAATCACTATCGTAATACTTATTTACGAAATGAAAGCAGGAAGAAACAAATGATGACTGTAATTATTATCCATTATCAGTGAAGGAAAACGTGTAGTGTACAAAAATTTCGATGAAAGGGGAAAAAAAAACAAACTTCACGATGGAAAACCACAGAGAAAAGCAAATGACGTTCGTAACATTTACGAAAGGAATAGAAACAATCTCAAGAGATAAACAAAAATGAAGAGAAAAGAAAAACAAATCGTTAATTCAAAGCTACTGCGAGACGGTCTTCTTTCGGCAACGACAAAAAAAAGAATCAGAAAGTGATGGAAATGTTTGAAGATGGAAACAAATGAAAATCGCAAGAAAAAATTCAAAAAACGGCGGAAATGTTTGAAGAATTTCAAGCTTAAATTTAAAAAAAGGTAATCCATGAACAAGTGACGATCGCGTTACGTTCGCAAGACAAAACTTGTACAAAATTAACGTCAAAATTCGATTTTTTCTCTAAAAAAAAGGCAAGGACTTCGAAATTTGATGACTTGGCAACACTGCCTGTAATTCCTCTTCGGTTCAGTTATTGGTATCTGGCAATTAAAACCCTTTTAACCAGTCACACACAACTTTATTTACTTCTGACTGCAGCGTTGTCAGTGTCAGTACTATTGACTAAAACAGTACTTCTTGACGATCCTTTAGCTTTCTTTCAAATTTGTAAAACAAGTAGGTATTATATCGTTACAGGAGTATGAATTTAAAAATTTTAATATACAGTTGAATATGAATTTCTGGCGAATCTTGAAACATACCTTGGCTACTACAAAAGCTCAGAAGTCTGTTCAAGAATAAAAGAGAGCGCTCTGGGTAATATTCTTTCTCTCTCATTTAAATGCTTCTGTGCATTTTGCCTTCCATTTTAAACGCCCAAAGCGCTGTCGCTACACAATTTCTGAACGCGACCTAGCCCTCGGCATCTCTTCTTTCCGTTATCTGTCAGACAACAATTATTTTATTTTTTTAATCATAGATTTTCATTGTTTCTTTTTAATGTCAAAGCGTAAAAGGTCGTAAGTATGTCAAATGCTCGACGTACGTGGTGGCATAATCTCTTATGTCATTATTTGATCCAATAAAACCGAGAATTCATAATAATAGAAAAAAATCATAAGGAAAAATTCGTCTTTTTGCTCTCCCGAAATATAGGGTTTGAAGCTAGATTCACTGCTAGGCGTTTTGCGTTGGCGTTAAAATTCTACGCGATTCTATTGGCTCAATTTAAAAGTATATAATTTGTTTAATTAAACGAACCAATCAAATGGTTATCCCATAACGATGAAGAATCGTCTAGCAATGAATCCAGCTTTAAACTTATGAGCTCATGCTGTGCCTGAGGTACATTTCAAGGTTTGCTAATTTTTTTACTACTTGTTATTTGACAGCAAAATTGAATTTTGCGCTTGTAATTGCTTGTGTGGGTTTAAGAGAAACCTATTGAAGTATATTTACCATTTATGGTGTGTTTATGAGATCTTGAGCTGTTGTTTAAATTCTGAATGTCCAATCATGCAATCTGATGAAATTATATCCACAATTATGTCTAAACTCATGCATTGGCGTGCATATTTAAGGGTCAGAATATGAAATTTTATTAAAAGGAATGAACCTAGTATAAAAACAATATTAATTTAAACAACAGTACTTTTCTCCATAGTCGGTATTCTCCTTTTAGAACTTTTATTTTAATGCTACTGGCAACATTGTCTGTCTGCCTTTCAGGTGCTGCAAAGTGCAAGGTTAGCAGTGTTGCCAGGAGTGGTAATTTATCGCCTGATCTGGGGATTCTTGTTATTCGTTAATTACCTGGTGATTATTTTTAAAAACTTGGGATTATCTGGTGCCTTTTCTTAAACTATAAATAAGAAGAAATTTATAACATTAAAATGATTTTTAGTTTCAATGATAAAAGTTGAGACATGTCTTTATATCGAATGTCGACCATCTGTCAGTGTTTTTCCCGCCAATTTTAAAATATTTGCAAGAAGGCACTTTTTCTTCGTAAACTGTAAACTCTTTTGTACAAATTCATATATTTTTAGTTGTGTTAGGGCCGATTTCATAATAGGAATTTCAATTTAAAGTTACTTTAATCTGAAAAAATACATTTTTTGTTCCTATTCTTAAAGTGATTTTAAATTAAAGCTGCCTTAGGGGTCTATTCTGTAACAAAACCGTTAAATTTAAAAGGGTGTTAAATTTTGTTGCTACGGTGACAACCAATCATAGAACTCTATTTAAAATTTTAAAGGACCTCTAAATTTTAACAGCCCGTTAATAAGTTACAGAATACGCCCCTTAAAGTCTGATTATGAAAAGGGCCGTTAGAATTAGAAAATTTAAACGACAGACGACACTTTACAATCGAAAGCAAAAAAGTACTCGTAGTAGGCAATAACAGTTTCCTGTAATTTTTTTGAACTATAGTTTCCGGTAATTTCTTAAACACGATTTCACAGGTGACACTTAAAAGAATTCCAAGCTTTCAGATTTGACAAGTTCACAGCATTTGTGAAATCTGTGAAATCAATCGCATTTAAATAATACCATTCTGAGAAAGAAAAATTACAGGAAACTGTAATCGTCTACTATCGATTTCTGCTTTCGACCGTACATTCGCCTAAAGCGGATTAGGAAAAGTATTTGAGTTTTTGTTTTTTTTTAATCATTTTGTACCTAAATTTAATAAAACAATTTTGAAGCGTCAATATAATAACGTCAAGAATTTTAATGAATTAGTACAAAAAAATAAATTGGTGACTTTCAGTTGGCAACTGGTGACTTTTTGCCAGCCAATTTGGTGACTTTTTGCCAGCCAATTTGGTGACTTAAATTTTGATCGTCTGGCAACGCTGAAGGTTAGGCTGTTTTAATATTTTCCTTCTGTTTGTTTTAATAATTAATTGCAGAAAAATTCTATAAATTTATGTTAAAGTACTTTTTATTGTTTCCCTGTATCATGTTTTTCATTTTAACCTCCCATTAAAATTTTTCTGATTGATTTAGGGAATTCTAGGGAAATGACGTGCGTCGAACAGGGAATTTTTGGTCGAGTTGATTGGCAACGCCGTCACAAAGGTTGGCAACTCAGTTGTCAACAATGAACGATTATCTCATGATTTCCGTCAATCACAGCATTTAAATTTGCCTTCCTTTTATTCAAAAGAGTGATTTATTTTACTCTTCAGTGAATTAATACTATTTAATGTGACTAATACTTTTTAAAAACAATCCAGAAACATACGCCTTCCTTTCTCTCGACACAAAAGAAAAGAAAACTGAAAATTTGAAAATAACAGCTTGCCAGAAACGTCAGCAAAATTTGAAAACAAATGTCAGGGCAGAAATTAATATAAATCGGCAAAACCTGACAAGCCAAGAAACGTTTTAATAACCTCAGGAACTGGCTTTAAAATGTCTGCGGTACTTTTATGTATAATATGTTTCCTGGTAAGCATGTTAATTAATAATTTGATACAACAATTATTAATGTGTGTGTTTCAGGACTCGTTATGTCTAGGACTAATGATACCTTTCTTCCCTCCGTATATGCTAACGATGGGGGGTACTCACACCTTACTGGGGGTATTTGCTTCGCTTCACGTGTTAAGCCTCGAATTATCGAGGCTCTTAGCAGTATGGCTTCGCACACCTTAATTTTGATTAAATGATTAAACTTTTTTTGCTCAACTCGCAGGGTAGGTGCAGTGAAAATTTCGGCTCAAAAATCACTCTGCTCACGACAATGATGATAGGAAGCATCGGGTACCTTACGATGGGCATGACCACCTCACTTATTCAACTCGTGATTATACGATTAATATTTGGTAGGTGGTTTCATTTAAGTATGCATTTACAGAACACTTTAAATCATTAAATTTAGATTCTACAAACCAAACATTAGACTTGTGTAAAGCCTACAATCAAAGCGGCCCGCAAAATGATGCGTATAACATAAAATTATGCACTTTGGCCGCAGTAGGATTTATCATCGGGCCCGCAATCGGTGGGAATATTTTCGAAGGCGAAAACGGCTTTTACAACCTTTGTTTAAAGGCGGCTGCGCTGTCAGCGCTTTCCGTTGGTAAGTTTCTTTATTTGTGTTAAATTGCCTGGGGGGTTCAAATCATTAACCGCCTAATACTATATTCCAGTGTTAACACTCTTCGTGCCAGCTAACGCCCTCAAGAATAACGATGCTAACACCAAAGAAACTTCATTCATTGACCTCGTCTCACACGAAATCAAGAGCTTCCTTTCCAACTTTCAATATCTTAAGTGGCGGTTTGTTAATATTGTTTTGATAAGGCTGTTCCTAGGCATGAGTTTAACTACTATAACCATAAAATTCTCTTTACTTTTAAGCACTCAGTATAAGTTCGGCCAGATGTATATCGGTTACACAACTTCCTACCAGAGTTTTGTGATTTTTATCATGAGCTTCCTCGTTCCGGTGATTGATCGAGTTTACGGTGATGATTATATAAAGAAATTATTTCACTTCTTGCCGCTGTTAGCCATTTTTCTTTCTTGCCTCTGTTACGCAGCTACTCATGTTGTGTATTTACTGAGCTACATTCCGTTTTGTTTTACAAAGTCTGTAATAAGCACCGCATGGAAAGACATGAGCAATTCTAAGGATGAAAATCTGGTGAACTTATCCAAAGCACTAGAGGTGGTTGATGTGATGACTTCTGTAGTAACACCTTTGCTATTTGGATACGCATGTGATTTGTATGGTCTTTATGGTATGAAAGCCTTTGCTCTTGTTCCTGTGGTGGTCGCTTCATTCATATCAACTTTGTCAGTTCACTCTGTGCATTACAAAAAAGAGTAAAATGCCAAAGTAATTAATTTCACTGCTTTATTCATTTTCATTCGCTGTAGCCTAAATAATTTTATTTTGTTTTTAATCAGAAGTATATACGTTTGACGACGGTATTGATTTATATTTGTAAAGACTTTTTAAAAATGTGATATTCCAAGGGAAATAAATTTCTTTAGTAAACATATCTGACTTTGAATAACTTTTTATTATTATTTTTTTGCTTAATTAAATGTTTGAGCGTATTAAAGCGTGTGCAGAGTACAGCGATTATAATTAGCTTTGTAAAAATATTGGCGTTTCGATTTTTTTAAATGAACATTGTAAAAGGAAGTTGCCCAATAAAAAACAAAAATAAATTATGTCTGCGTATTAAGCGGAAACATAAAAATTAATTAGAAAAACAGATAATCAAATAAACGTGTAGAGTTTCTGCGAAGTTGATTTTTAAGAAAAAAATTTCTCAAAATTTTCAAATGTCCGCAAATACAGAGATAAAATCCCTGAGTTGGCAACGCTGGGCAGGGTTTTTACCAATGAATTCTTAAATCTAGAAGAGTATGCAATGGTAAAACAGAGGTCCACATAACCTGTAGATTTGTAAAGTCCTTGATTGACGATTTGAATACAAGAAATTTTTTTTATTTTATTTTTGGATTAAAAATGAATTAAAATCGGAAACAAAAGCTAGAGTAATTATCTTTTTTTTTGCTTTCGACTGTATATTAAATGAGGGGGAGTTATTGGTATCCACAGAAGTCAAGGGACATATATATTTACATTTCGGTCTCATCTTAGCTGCCAGCAGGGCATTAGGATAAAGAAACAAAAAAAAATTTTCACCGCCAGCCTTAGTAAGATTTCTTTTGATCGGACTATACATTTAGCACATTTTTAACATTTTTATTACAGTTGATTGAAGGTTATGTAGTTATTTTTATTTTTGTTTGATGGAGATATACCGTCCTTTTTTATTAAATCGTTAATTTTTTGTTAAATAAATATTGCTTAACATATATTTTTAACCATTTTAATGATCTACCGAAATTTAGAGATATCTGTCGAAATTTTTCGCAACTTTTTCCCGAAAACATGCCCGGTCGGTTGGCAGCAGTGAGTTTCGCATTTCCTTGAAAGATTCGTTTGACACCATTTTCAGGCAAAATTTTAGTACACTGAGAGAGAGAGAGAAAGAGACAGGTGATCCTTTTTTTGTGCAAGATTTTATATTAAATCTTACATGGTGTCAAACGGGCCTGGCCAAAAAATAAAATAATATAATAATTGCTTTTTTTTTCTTGTTCCGAAAAGGAGCAGGAATCGACGTTATTAATATTTTTTTCGTTTCATTTTCCTCACTGCTTCTGCAAAACGACGTTTTTGCAAAAAGTAAGTAAAGATTCCTATTTGTTCATTGTTGGTAAAGAATTTATGATGATTTATGATTGGCCGACATGGCTCATTATTTTATGGCAAAACGACAAGGACAGAATCAACTGAAATAATCGTTTATTTATGGGAATTATTATAAATTTTGGACATTTATTGCCCGAAGTTTAAAATTTTAACAGAAAGTCACCAGAGTTAGCGTTAAAATCATTGTAGTGGCAATATTGGCCGCTGGTTTTTTTTGTTAAAGAAGAACGCGTTTCTTTTATGCTTGGTGAATAACACAAATAATTCTCCAACCAGGGACAGTCGCGAGCGTTAAATTTTGGTCGTCACTGTCAACAAAAATGTCGAAGTTTTAGGTGGTCAATGCAGTTGGCAATGCTGAATTTATTTTGAAATGGTACAACTGAAGTAACTTCCCGTTCGCTAATAGGTAACTTCTTTCTTTCGCTTAAAAGTTTGAATCGTGTTTCGAATAGTTTGGACCTGAATTTCGCAGTTGTTGCAGCAAAACACCTGACTTGAATTTTTGATTGACAGTTCATTTGTAAATAACCATAATTCGATCCAAACAACTTTTAAAAATAGAGAGATTCAAAGAAAAGAATGGGCGTGTATAGCGGCTGAGTTGCTTACTCAGCAATCGATTGTGATTGGCTCACATGAAGGTAATAGCCAATCACAAAACGACTGCTGAGTAAGCAACGCATCCCCAATCCGCGCCCAATATCTGGTTTTGAATCAAAACACGTTTTGATTCAATGATTTTGTGAGCGAAAGAAAGCTTCTTCTGTTGACAAATGTTTCAGATTCAAAGTGAACGCTAGACGTAACCTACAATTTTGTCGCCAAGTCAAACATCTGTCAAATTAGTCAACAAAATATATCCGCTTACAGTGTTGCAAATAGTTGAATGAGAAAACGCTCTTAATTGTGTTGCCAACTCAAACAGTTCTACTCGATCACTCAGTAGAAAGTGAAAAAATTCAGTTATTCTATTTTTTTTACCAAACGGTTATAAATTAATTTTTTAAGGTATCATTCTCCGTATTTGAAGTTAAGTCTATAATCTCCTTATTTTTGATAAAATACAAATCAGGTAGTTATCAAACTTTGACAATCAGTGACGACCAAAATTTATTGCTCGCGACTGTACGTAAAGAGAATGAATAAAAATAACCAAATCAGTTATCATTATTTCATCAATGAAAAAAAAGTCACTATAGATATGTCACTAAATTTAACGCTAACTTGCTAAAATTTCAGGCATGTGGAATTGACTAAAATTTGTCTGAACGTTCAACAGAAAGTCACCAGATCTAGTGATGAAATCACTAAATTGGCAACAGTGCTCAGGAAGTTCCTATCATGCAGGGAGGTGTAATGAAACTCAAAAAAAAATGTTTTTTTTGTTTTTTTCTGTTAGGGCCGATTTAATAATAGGACTTTAAATTTAAATTAAAGTTACTTTAATCTAAAAAAATACATGTGTTTCCCTATTCTTAAAGTGACTTTAAATTAAAGCTTCCTTAAAGTCTGATTATGAAAACGGCCCTTAACATTTAAAGTTTATTTTAATTGATTTTTCTTATAAAAACTTATATTTGTACTTGACTAGTATTTTATTAAACATAAGGAGAGATATATGTACAAAGAAATTTTTATAATTTTTAGAATGAAAACTGACGTTTTGATTCACAGCGACGACCAGAATTGATTGCTCGCGATTGTACTTCTTTCAAGGATAAATTTATTTACAAAATAAGTTCATATGTCTTTCTTTCTTTACTTTGCAATAATAATTGTTATTAAAAATTAGTAATTCAAGGCGTTATAGTTTTAAGCGACGCGAAGTCAGAAAAATTTTAATCATCAATTTGTTAACCTTGATCGTAATTTATTATACATACAAGTCTGTTGATTGTAATTTGCAATGATGATGCAATATTAAGTACTCAAAACTCTACGCATTATTGAAGCATTGAGGTTTCAAGAGATTACTAATCACTACGTGATTTACATTTTTTTTCTAATCTTATCGTCCGCAATTGAATTATTTGTAACTTCACTCGATCACTCGCCGTTAAATACTTAGCTCACTTTTATTTATAAACGCCTGTAAGTATACTCTTTGGCAACCGAAATGGTGTTGTCCTTGATTTACATATCGAGCTTCCTGGTAAATAATTTTCTAATTTTATGTGTTTCCCGGTGAAATAATCGCAGTTTTTTTTTTAGGATATTTTTTGTTTTGCGTTGTTACTTCCGGTACTTCCGATTCACTTGCTGGAGATTGGTGGTTCGAGGTTTCTCTTGGGTGTATTGGCATCACTGCACGCGTTGTTGCAATTATTAACAGGCCCTCTTGTAGTAAGATATTAAAAAAAAAGCGAATTAATTTTTTTAATGCTCTAATAAGTAATTATTCTTTAAATTCTGAATTTAATTTGTAAACAGACGTTTTTATCCCATTTTATAATTTTCTCTTAAGTTTACATTTCCACAACAGCTTAATAATTTAAATAATATAGCAGCTTAGTTTAAAATAAAGTAAATTACTGCTCTTTGTAATTCACATGAGTTTTAAAAATGAATTATAAACTTCTTGGCTAAACAAATTTAACTCTTTGGAGACCTTGAAGAAAGTAATTTTGCATTTTATTTTAGGGAAGCTGGAGTGATTCGATAGGACGCAAAAAGCTACTTTTTTATTCCTTCTTTCTATGTTTCCTGAGCAACATAGTCTTAACATTTACATCGTCTCTAACGTTGTACATCGTATCAAGAATCTTATTAGGTAGAGACAACTAGAGTGTGGTGTAGTTTTATTTTACATTTCTTCGGATTCTAGGGTTGTCTTGTCACATCCAAATCTTAACCAAAGCCCTACTCACAGACAATGTACCCAATGAAAACCAGAACGCCGCCTTTGCCAAAATCGGAGCAATCATGGGGATTAGTTTCATAATCGGACCGATCCTTGGAGGAGTTCTGAACACTTTTGAAAATGGCTTCTTTTACATCGGCCTCCTTTTAACCGGAGCAAGCCTCATCGGCACCGGTTGGTAGTAAAAAGAATCACAGTGCACTTTAAACAATGTTTTTGTACTTGAAGGAGTCGCATCTTTACTTCCCGAGGTTGTACCGAAGAGCTCGAGCAAAAAGAAGCAACGCCTTTCAATACTGAGGGAATTAACGAGTGCTTTTGTTAACTTGCGAAACATAAAATGGGACGTATTTTGGGATATCTTCGCGTTTAAGTTCCTCGTGGAGTCTTCGTTCTCTGCTTTCTTCTCAACATTCGGCATCATACTAATAGACCTGTACGGTGCTTCGCAACAGCAAATGGCTTTGGTCCTCTCGTTCTTCAGCCTGCTTACAATAGTAGCCAACATACTGTTTGGTAAAATAAAAAGAACTTTATACAAACATGACTTGCACGGTTTCCAGAGGAACTTGCACTGTTTCATCGGCATGAGTTTGGTGTTCGCGATTAATTACATGTGCAATAGTTTTTGGATGTATGTTCTGATGATGATACCCCTGGCATTCACGCGAGTATTTCTGGATGCGACGTGGATGGAAATGTTGATAAGCCGAATCCCAGAATCTGAGAAAGGCACCGTGATGGGCAGTTATGAAAGCGTCGTGCAAATATCTAGTTTAGCAACGCCAGTCATGACCGGGTACGTTGGAGAAGTCTGGGGTTACGAAGCGACGCCCCCAATTAACATAATTCCGGTCGCAATAGGAAGCATCGTCGCAAATTATTGTTACAAAAAGAATTCGTTAGTCGATGATGTTAAACGTGATTAACTTAAATAAATAAGTATTTATTAATTATCACATACCTAATAGTTGAAATAAAGAAGGCTTTTAATAAAATTACGTTTTGCCTGCGCTCTCCTCTAATGCTTTGAGCATTTTGAGCTCCTGTTTCTCTTGGATTCTCCTGATGGCCTCTTTGATTTCTTCTCGGTGGGATTTATTTTCGGGGGGGTATATTTCGCGTTTCATTTTCGTCACCCACTCCTCGAAGTATTCGGGCTGATTGAAGTAATGGAATAGTGCAACGGGGAAAGTCATGTACAATGCCATTTTGGCAACTTCCAACTTCCATCCACCCATTGCTATAAGCGAAATGTTAAATTAGTTTTATGGTTTCCTTACAGTAACTATTTACTTGATTACTTACTTGAAAAATGTGGTCGGGCCTAGAATAAAAATTCTTCAAAAGTTTTTTAGGTTATGTTTGCGTTGAAGTTTCCATTTTCAAAGCAGAAAACTGTTTTAGCTGATAGCGCTGGCGACATCTATTGAGTATGATCCATATTAGATAATCTTCCTTGATATTTGAAATTGATTTCTTATTTTCTTTTCTTTCTTTGAAATCTGTTAGGGCAAAAAGCTAAGTTTCATCTATGGCAAGAAAATTTAATTATTGATTCGTTAAAAAATAACTCTGTCGCGATTTCATGGCTCGTTGATAAAATTTCATTTCATTTCTGAACGTTGAAAGTTGAAACATTCGGAAATTTTATTTCAACCAAACACGAAAGGATTTTAATTGCCGATGCCGGATGCCGTACGCCGGAGGTGTGGAAACCTCTTGGAGGGAACATTAACACCAGTGGCGTAGCCAGAAATTTCTTCTGGAGGGGGTTTTGGTTTGGGTTGGATATTTCCTTCACGGGCGCCCATATGAATCTAACAACTTCCAAGAAGGGCGGGGGACGGGGCTGATAGGCCACAGTTAAATAATTGGACTGGCATAATAATCCAATAAAAAAAAAAATAAAGTAATTTTTATCTAGTACGCCAATTTACAATTTAACAGTTTAATTATTAATTAATGTAATGGTGCAAGAAGCAGCATTTGGTCCCACTGTAGCTATATTTTTCAAGGTCTAGGATGCGCATCACTCCAGCTCATTTTATTGTATGAAGTTAGAACGACATGGAGATACTCTGAGTGTGCATTCAATAGAAAACGCTATAAGTCGATTTCTTTAGATTTAAATTACACAAAAAGTCAAATCTGCAACTAATAGACTTTTAAATAGGTAGACTGCAACCAGGGCCGTAGCCTGACTAAACATTCACGGGGGGCTCATCATTATGAAGGGCAGGCTCCATAAGTTTTCATGTCAGGTTGGGCCATCGTAGGACAGGCTTAAAACTTTCCAGGGCAGGCTTAGCCTTCCTTGGCGCCCCCTCCAAGGAAGATTTCTATTTTTATGTGAAGAATATGTGGAATGTTTTCCACAATAGATTATGTAAAAAAATGATGATTAAACTTCAATTCCATTGCAAAAAATATATACATATATCAAGTAAACCTTCTGGGGGAGGGGGGGGGTTAATCCTTCCCCTCGTTGCGCCACTGATTAACACTCCTATTAATACTCCATCCACGGGAAACCCAGCATGATTTGAGTAACGGTTAGAAACTTCAGAGGATTTAAGATCGGTTTACACAACCGAAACATTGTAACAATTTTCATCGGACATGAATCAATGTCAATTATTTTTTTTTCGGTTTTCGTTCCTTTTACGTTTCTCTGAAAGACGAAAATGTGCTTCTTTTTTATTTTCATTTGTCATTTACTTTTTCTGAAATTAAATATAAAAAAAATATCTTTTTTCACGAATCATTACAATTTTTTGTTTTATTTTGTTGTCATTAGATATTTTCATTTCGACGTTTCGTAAATATTAGATAGTGTTTTGTTTTTGTTTGTCTGTTTGTTTGTTCTTTTTTTTACTGAATTTTGAATTAGTATTACGTCTTGAATGTGTATTTTGAACTAGGATTTTTTAAAGAAAATTTAAAATCTAACAGTTCGGTTGGTGTTTTTATTTATTAATTTTTTTTTTCTGTAATAATAATTCTGGTTAGGAATTTTTATTTTACGTTTCCTCGATAGTTAAAAAAGAGTTGAGACTGGATTATTTTGGTTTTTCTGATAATTTGATTCAATTAATAACATCTTATTTGAATGATCGCTACATGTTTGTAACACTCAATGGACATAAAACCAATCTATTTAAACAGCAAAGTGGGGTACCACAAGGATCTGTTTTGGGCCCTCTGCTGTTTAGCATTTTTATCAATGATATTTCGGATAGCCTTGATACTTCGTTTTTAATGTATGCTGATGATTTAAAAATCTATCGTACTATAAACTCAGTAGATAATTCTATTCATCTACAGAAGAACTTTGATGCAGTGTACGAATGGTGCATGGAAAACAATCTTCCATTAAATGTCTCGAAATGTAATGTAATGACTTTCACTAGGAAGAAAAAACCTCTTGAAACAACGCTTATATGTTTTTGTTTTCCATTGTCTGCCGTTTGTCACATTTTAAATAATTATACTACTAATTTCTTTTAAATTTTCTTTTTTTCTCTAGTCTAGTTGTGTTTCTCGATAATAATCATCAAAATATTTTCATTTTTTTTTAGCTTCTGATCTTATCTTTTTTTACCAATCGCCAATCCGGCGAAATGTGACATAAACCATATCGAATGAGCTTTAAATATCAAGGTTCACGAGCGCGTCCACGGAACGAACAAAATATGTTGCAACTCACTGAGAGCGGAGAGCAAAAAAAAGCCTGGCGTCACCCGGAATAAACCGCAATGAAATGAAATTCCCTCGGATTTTATTTACGAGAATCAAACGAGCGTATTTCTGACTCGAAATACCCTCATAGAAAACCCATACAGAACGAAC
This sequence comes from Prosopocoilus inquinatus, assembly GCA_036172665.1. Taxonomy (NCBI): domain Eukaryota; kingdom Metazoa; phylum Arthropoda; class Insecta; order Coleoptera; family Lucanidae; genus Prosopocoilus; species Prosopocoilus inquinatus. Next base: position 3,934,564 of record CM069871.1, on the reverse strand, counting down.
AAGGTTCCGGGTAATTACCAATTTAATTAGCTGCGTTCCCAGCCCGAGACGACAAAAAAAAGACACGTTTCGCTCGGCAAGAGCGCAGCGACACACCCTCTTCCGGCACGATAAAATAACCCGTTGATGAAGGAAAATTCGACTCCGGTAAATTTTACTATGTAGGGCGGCCTAAAATAATAAATGGATTTAAAACTGTAATAAAGTGCTCGTTCGTAGCCCGAGGCGACAAGAAAAAGACACGTTTCGCTCGGCAAAAGCGCAGCGACACACCCTTTTCCGGCACGATAAAATAACCCGTTGATGAAGGAAAAAATCGACTCCGGTAAATTTTACTATACAGGCCGGTCTAAAATAATGAAAAGGATTTAAAACTGTAATAAAGTTCGCCGCTCAATGATGACGTCGAAATATATGATTTCTACCTCTAGTTTTAAATAAATCTGTGTTGGGCTGGGTTTGCTTAACAAGTAATTTCATTGATTGTCCTATGAATGAAATGGATTTTCTTTTCTTTTTTTTGGTTTCTCACCTTACTATAGAAGAAAAAGGTAAAGAAGATTGGTGGGGGGTGCATTCTTGTAGTAGAAATTGAAATTTAGCAAAAGGTCTATCTATGCCAGAAACCATGTTCGACTGCAAGACATGACTGCATGAAGCTTGGTTTGCTAAACCAGGAATTTCATTGTTACCCGAATAAAATGGATTTCCTTTTCTCTTCCATTTTAGTTTCTCATCGCCTACCACAGAAGAAAAAAGAGATGAAGATTGGTGGGGGTGCATTCATTCTTTTAGTAGGAATTGAAATTTTAGCAAAAGGCCTCTCCGTGCCAGAAACCATGTTTCGAGTGCAAGAAAGATTACAGTGACGTGCCGTATTATATCTCCCGGTGAACATTTAAATGGCGAACAAAAGGAAGTTTCCCCTTTCAGTGTTTCTCGTGTAAATTAATGACGCAACATAAATCGCACGTACGCTTATCTAGACGGAGGTACAGTACTCTGCAGTAGTAGCTGGTAGTATGAGAGGCCATGGACAGCTATTGTGATGTGGGAGTAGCAGGATATCTCCGTGTTGATCTCACACGTGGGCCGTGGGGTAGGTCGCGGCCGCACGCCCTATGCTAATGGCCCACACATCTGAACGTCCATTACTCACTTGCAACTCTCACACGTCGATATTCTTCCGTCACGGTGCATCTTACTCGTTATAGACAATCGCCTTCTTTATTGTCCCACGGACTATGGCTCTGCATTATATATGGTTCATTGTCGTACGCCATCAGATTATTGGCTTCGTTACTTACCTTCTGGTCTGTTTGATTGAAAACTTCATTGTTCCACTGCCAGGATAAAAATTATACGTACCTAATCGCGTGTAAGTAAGGAACTTAATAAGTATGGCACGTTGTTAGGTGTCATATTATGTGACGTCATATCACTTGTATCAAACGATCAGAGTAGTATTAAGCTATTGTGTTGTTGCCTATTACACGCTAGGTGATAGCTTCTCAGATAGAAGATGGCGCAATAAATAAAAAGGAATATTCCACTTGAGGATCGATCCAAAGAAGAACGTGCCCAGTTTTGAGCACTCTTGATAAAGAAAAACTGTGTATTTCAACTTTCCATTCACTATTGCCCCTATTGCACCGATATTTTAAGTAAAACTTAAGTTTAAGTCATGTTTAGAACGTGACATTTATGCATGGTGAGTATAATGTCAATCACATTCTGACTGACACTTAAACTTCATTTAAGTATCATATTAGAATGTGTCTGACATTGTGTTGAACTTACATAAAATGTCATGTTCTTATCACGACTTAAATTTGAGCTCTGCTTAAAATATTGGTGCAACCGGCCGTACGTCTTTTTATACTGCTTACAAAACTGCCAAATTATAAGTTCCAAGTGGTATGTTTTCTGAAAGTTGTTAATGGTGGGTTGTTTTCGTTGTTACGTCTGTTTGTTGGACTATTTCCACCATTTGTTGGATAGATGTAATCCGACGTTTCGGTAGCAACTTGTCGGTTACCGTCTTCAGGGTATTCGCCTTTAGAAAGGCGGGTTTTTGCCAATTTTTCCATTATTAGGGATTTATTGGACTTTTATGTGCACGTCTCTTTTTTTTTTTTTTTATTTTTTTTAAGTCTCCTCGTGGATTTGAACCTAGGTTGCTCTGATTGTTAGTTTATCAGACCTTTCGCTCTACACACTTGGCTACTGAGGCGGCAACTTATTATAGTTCTTAGGTTCTATATAAGCTACCGTTTGTTGCGCCGTATAGGCTGCGCAGAAGTGCATGGGTCTCCGATATCAAGGATCGTTGACTCATACTTCTCTGTTGGGCCAGTTTCTTGAGCGTCAGTTCGTGTTTTTCTTTTAAGGTTCTCCCTTATGATTGGAATCCACAGGTCTTTAATCTCTAGGCTTGCTTGGCTTATGGGGTATATTGAAGTTCCGATGTACGCTGCTTCTTTCAATTTCCTGCGAATGGTTCTTTCTTCTTTTGATATTACCATTGCTTCTTCCCATTTTATCTTATGATCTTCTTCCCAAACATGTTCCGCAATTTTCGACTTCGTTATTTCTCCATTTTGTGTTAGGGTTTTATGCTCTTTTACCCTGATTCTTAGAGGTCTTTTTGTTTCTCCTATGTATTCCCTACCGCATTCGCAGGGCAATGCATACACGCAATTCTTCGTTCTTTGGTCCTCGTTGTCAGGTTTTGTCCTAGTTAACATTGACCTTATAGTGTTTGAGGATTTGAATGCGGTTCTGATTTTGTATTTCTTCCCTATTCTTCTGATTTTTTCGGAGACACCTTTTATATACGGAATTACTGTTGTGCATATAACTTCCTCATTGTTTGTTGGGTTGGTTGTGGTAGGAGGGAGGTCATTCAAGTTTTGTCCTAAGTTGTTTGTTTTGTCTTTGGCTTTTTGTAGAATGTTGTTGGGGTAGCCGTTCTTCTTTAGAGTTTCGGTGACATTTTCTAACTCTTTTTCTTTTTCGTTCGGAATTGAACAGATGGTGCGTGCTCTGTTGTATAAGCACTCTGCTACGCTTAATTTGACCTGGTTATTGTGGTTTGAGTCGAAGTGGAGATATCGTCCTGTGTGAGTAGGTTTCCTATAAACCTTTGTCTGGAATGTTTCTTCGTTTCTTTGGACCAGTACGTCCAGGAAAGGAATTTTTCCTTCTTCTTCGACTTCCATGGTGAATTTGATAGATTCTTCTTGGTTGTTGAGGTGTGTCAGGAATCTATTAAGGTTTTCTCTTCCATGTGGCCATATCACAAAGGTATCATCGACGTACCTTAACCACAATTTTGGTTTACAGTCAAACTGGTCAATTGATTTTCGTTCAAATTCCTCCATGTATATGTTGCTTAGGACTGGAGATAATGGGGATCCCATTGCCATACCGAATTCTTGTTTGTAGAATTTCTCTTCTACTTGGAAGTAGGTGGAGTTTACACATATGTTAAGTAATTCCATTATTGTCTCTACTTTCAGCGTTGTTCTGTCCGATAGGGTTACATCATTGGAGAGTCTTTCTTTCACAATGTTCAGAGCTGCTTCTGTCGGTACATTTGTAAACAGGCTTACAATGTCGAAGCTGACCAGTATATCTTGGCTGGTTATTCTTTGACCCTTTATATTTTCTATAAAGTGCTCCGTGTTTTTAACTGATGAATTCGTATTACCTGATAATGGATTTATGGTATGTAGTAGGAGGTAAGTGGTACTTAATACTACGACGACTGGATCACTGATTGAGTTTTATGAAAATAATGTAAGCGGTTAAGAGCTCGAGCGTCCTAAAAACACACTCAACTAAACATTAAACAAATTATATTGTCTGCGCGCTCACCGTATCAAACGTGGACTGTCTAAAACACGACTAATTCACCATTTCGATAGCTCTCTCTCTCTCTCTCTCTCTCTCTCTCTCTCTCTCTCTCTCTCTCTCTCTCTCTCTCTCTCTCTCTCTCTCTCTCTCTCTCTCTCTCTCTCTCTCTCTCTCTCTCTCTCTCTCTCTCTCTCTCTCTCTCTCTCTCTCTCTCTCTCTCTCTCTCTCTCTCTCTCTCTCTCTCTCTCTCTCTCTCTCTCTCTCTCTCTCTCTCTCTCTCTCTCTCTCTCTCAATCAAAAAGGAACTGCGAGTGCAATAACTCTCGGCGCACAGTTTTTTTTTTTATATGCTAAAATGAGCACCAGTTGATAAGTCAAATTAAACGATTAAGTGTTTTCTGTAACGTTTTGTAAACGAAGTACGGTCCCCGTTATTCGGTTTTCATTTATTTTATTAAAATTGTTTTAGTCCTAACTTTGACTTTGGGTATTTGAAGTGCTTACGTAACCTTGAAAGTACTTCTACATGTTTATCGGTAGTGTAAAAAATAACCGACGAAGAAACAGACAAACAACAAACTAAGAAAAATCAAAAATAAACTTAACCGTGTAAATGAATAAACAAACGATAATCGACGAATTAAAATCAACAAATAATTAGTAAGTGAATGATCGACAGATGAAAGAAAATAAATGACAATCAACTAAGAACATGAATCATAATCAGCTAAGAAATAAATGACTATTAAATCAACTACGAAAATAAATGACAATCGATTGACACAGAAAATAACGATTTTTCAGGAAACGAAAAACAATCGATTAATCAAAAAAAAATGTCAACCAAAACAATTGCCTGACCGATGAAGGATAATAAACGACGATCAAATGATCGAGCAAAATAAGTGACAATCGACTGATATAGAAAATACTCCTGATTCGGGAAACAAAAGACAATCGATTAATCAAAAAAATATGTCAACCAAAACAATTGACTGACCGATGAAGGATAATAAATGACGATCAAATGATCGAGCAAAATAAGTGACAATCGACTGAAATAGAAAATACTTCTGATTCAGGAAACAAAAGACAATCGATTAATTAAAAAATATGTCAACTAGAACAATTGACTGACCGATGAAGGATAATAAATGACGATCAAATGATCGCGCAAAATAAGTGACAATCGACTGATACAGAAAATACTCCTGATTCAGGAAACAAAAGACAATCAATTAAGAAATAAAAACCATAAATAAAAAATGCAAATAAATAAAATAAGTGACAATCCATTGAAAATAGTGCCGTTTCAGGAAACAAAAGACGATCGATTAAGAAACAAAAAGGCAATTGATCGAGGGTGCTAGGTAACAATGGACTAATACAAAAAGTAATACCATTTCAGGAAACAAAAGACAATCGATTATTAAATATAGAAACCAAGCAAGACAAGAACAAAAGGTGATTGTCGGATGCAGGAAAATAAATGACGATCACCCGATCAAGAAAAATACCTAGCAATCGATTAATATAAAAAAATACGCATTTTCAAGAAACAAAATAAAAATAAATTAAAAATAAAGGACAATCAACTGACGCAGGCAGATAAGTGACAATCGACTGATATGAAAAATTTCTACCTTTAAGAAAATAAAAGACAATCGATCGATAAATGAAAACAAATCCAAACGAAAACAATTGACTAATAAAGATTAATAAAGAAAAATAAATAAATATATAAATAAATAAATGACTTTCAACTTATAGAGACAAATAAATGACTATCGACGCTACATCCGTCGATAGTCACATATTTGTCTCTATAAGTTGATTGTTGACAATCAATTGAAAATAATGTTGCTTCAGGAAACAAAAGACAATCGATTAAGAAATAAAAAGCAATTGATCGAGGGTGCTATCGAATGAAAGAAAGTAACGCCATTTCAGGAAAAAAAAGACAATCGATGAATAAATGAAAACCAACTAAGACGAAAACAAAAGACGATCGATAGATGAGGGAAAGTAATTTACAATCAACCGCTCGAGAAAAATAAATAATTGTCTAATACAGAAAAATAAATAAATACATAAATAAACAAATAAATAAAATGATTTTCAACTTATAGAGACAAATAAGTGACTATTCACTGATGTCGAAAATAACGCCATTTCAGGAAACAAAAGGCAATTAATGAATAAATGAAAACCAACTAAGACAAAAACAAAAAATGATCGATAGATGAAGGAAAGTAATTTACAATCAACCGCTCAAGAAAAATAAATAATTGTCTAATACAGAAAAATAAATAAATACATAAATAAATAAATAAATAAAATGATTTTCAACTTATAGAGACAAATAAGTGACTATCGACGGATGTAGAAAATAACGCCATTTCAGGAAACAAAAGACAATCGATGAATAAATGAAAACCAACTGAGACAAAAACAAAAGACGATCGATAGATGAAGGAAAGTAATTTACAATCAACCGCTCAAGAAAAATAAATAACTGTCTAATACAGAAAAATAAATAAATAAATAAATAAAATGATTTTCAACTTATAGAGACAAATAAGTGACTATTCACTGATGTAGAAAATAACGCCATTTTTGGAAACAAAAGACAATCGATGAATAAATAAAAACCAACCGAGACAAAAAAAAAAACAAAAGACGATCGACAGATGTGGGAAAGTAAATGACGGTCAACCGATCGATGATAACAGGGAACAATCGATTTATACGGAAAAAGAGCGCCATAAACGGTAAAAAAATCGACAAATGAATAACGATAAAATAAACAAAATAGAAAACGGCCACAACCAGCCGAGGCGAAAACAAAAGACGACCGGCCGATGAAGGAAAACAAATGACAATCAACTCGTGGAGACAACCAAGTGACAATCGACTAAGGCTTTTTCAAGAAACAAAAAGGACTAATCGATCAAGGCTTTTTCAAGAAACAAAAAGGACTCGATTAATAAAGGAAAATGACGAACAATAATCGATAAAATGATGGATTGACAAAACCAATGACAGCAAATGAAGAAAATAAGTAAACAAACAGGATTAAAACAAAAGATATAATCGTTGCTTTTTTTTTAGTAAAGCTCTGTCCCTTCCTCACCCCCCTCGCCCTTGTGAATTTATGCGAATTAATAATTTAAAGAAAATGTAAAATTAGTTACGTGTAGGTTTTCTTTTTTCAGTTGAAAAAATGTCATGTCGTCGTGAAGCAAGGTTATTACTATCGCTTAATCGTTAAATATTTTTTAAGTGATCAAGAACGCCTCGAAATTCTTCTAGTGTGGTTGAGTCGTTAAACTGCACGAGTTGACATACAAACAAGTTCGAACTTTCATTAATGGCCGTTTGCCGTATTACCCCTTCGAAGATTACGTCCTCGGGCATAAAGAAGCAGTTTTAATTCCCGCCAGACATTTATACCAGTCGTTATTTTATTTCGTTTTTTTTTTCATTTTTATTTTTAAATCAATTTAATTATAAAGTTGTAGAGGTACATTACGCCGGAGCATGAAATTATGCGAAGCCACATAAAACTGTTCGCCCGAGCGTAACCAGATATTTGACAATTTTAATAATCTATGTATACGGAGTATAGTCGGCAAGAAAATAAACGCGAGCGGTTTTTATGACGTCCGTTGGCTTGGCGATTCTCGACGGCACGGCATACCAGGCCTGTCGTTACAGTTTATGGTCATTGATATTCTGCGAAAGTATTAATTTGCATTTCCAAGCGCCTTAGCGCGATATAATCGAGAGCGGGAATTTCTTAAACACTCGCTAATTGATTATGATAGTCTTCTAAATGTATTTATTATGTACCCTTGATAGGCCATTATATTTTACACCTTCTCATCTTTTTTTATGTAATTCTAGACAAATCGTACACAAAGTGTACGAAGGGTCGAGGTGAAAGGTCAAAATTACGTGTGCTACAATGTTTTTCGGAAACAGATTCGTCTACCTTTCGCCCACGACCATCTCCGCTGAGCTAGCCACATCCGCACAAATTCTAACCAACACGTATACACGAATAAAAAACATCATGACATTAGTAACAACCATCCGCGTTTCACATGACGTCAAGAAAATCCAATCGCGTTAAAGGTCAAGAGGGAAATCTTAATTAATCTTCAAGTCGAAACATTAACTTGCAAAAAACTGTAATTCACTTAGACTAGTTCTAATACCATCTCCGAACGATATTGTTTATTTAAAACCACAAAGGAGTGTCGACGCGTCGAGAATTTTATGCTATTTTATGCCTGGAATATTTTAAAACGAATGCACAGAAAGTACATACACGACAGGTCGTGGTGAAAGACGTGAGCTTTTATTGTCAAAATTAATTAATTAATCTACAGCGGAACGTTGAGTGTATTTCCATTCATAATTCTGTCCGGTTCAAGATTAAAAAAAAAAACTTTCTGCTTACATTTCTCATCGGACAAGAATCAACTTCATTTTTGTATATTACAACGTTTTTGGGAAACGGATTTGCCTACCTGTTAGCTCGGCTTCTGCCCATGACCATCTCCGCTGAGCTAGCTATACGAGCAAATTATGTCCAACACAAGCATATACGAATTGAAAACATCGTGGCATCAGTAGGAACCAACCGCTTTTCAGGTGACGTTAAGAAACCCCATTTTCATTAAAGATCAAGAGTGAAACCGAATTAATCGTTCAGTCGAAAGATTAACTCGCAAAAAACTGTAATTCACATAGACACGTTCAACACACAAAAAAAAATAGACGGCGGCGGAAATTTTGTGACTATCAAACCGCGTGGAATAATAATTTCGATCTGCTCTCACGAAACAACAGACGAAATACGCTTGCAAACGTTTTCAAAAGATGAGGCAATCTTGTCATTAAAAATAGAATCTCGTTACGATATTATTTATTTAAAACCACAAAGGAGTGTCGAGGTGTCGAGAATTTTACGCTATTTTATGCCCGGAGTATTTTAAAACGAATGCACAGAAAGTACATACACGACGGGTCGAGGTGAAAGACGTGAGCTTTTATTGTCAAAATTAATTAATTAATCTACAGCGGAACGTTGAGTGTATTTCCATTCATAATTCTGTCCGGTTCAAGATTAAAAAAAAAACTTTCTGCTTACATTTCTCATCGGACAAGAATCAACTTCATTTTTGTTTATTACAAAGTTTTTGGGAAACGGATTTGCCTACCTGTTAGCTCGACTTCTGCCCATGACCATCTCCTCTGAGCTATACGAGCAAATTCTATCCACCACAAGCATATACGAATTGAAAACATTGTGGCATCAGTAGGAACCAACCGCGCCCCAGATGACGTCAAGATACGTTTTTTTTTTTCGTTAAAGGTAAAGAGTGAAACCAAATTAATCGCTCAGTCGAAACATTAACCTGCAAAAAACTGTAATTCACATTGGCTAGTTCAATTAAAAAAAAAAACGGACGACGGCGGAAATTTGATGACTGTCTGACCCGCGTGGAATAATAATTTCAATCGGTCCTCACGAAACAGACGACGTGCGCTTGCAAACGTTTACAAAAGATGAGGCAATCCTATCATTTAAAAACAGAATCTCGTAGCGATATTATTTATTTATTTATAATCACAAAGGAGTGTTGCAAAAGATGAGGTAATCCTATAATCTAAGAATAGAATCTCCGAACGACATTATTTATTTAAAATCGCGGAGAAGTGTGTATTTTATTGAAACTGTAACAAAGAAGACGTGTAATTAAACAGAGAAAGAGAAAAGGGGAGTAAGAAGAAATTAATTCAAATCACGATTTTAAAATACTTTTATCAAACGTTAAGAGGAAGACCGAACACGTAATATCCGTTAATAAACTGTTTGGGAATTTAACCCGCATGCTATTATTTCAAAATTATAACGGAACCCAGTTAAGCAAGGACACGTCGACCAATTTTTGTGTATGCTTGCAAAAAACCGGTATAAATAATCCGAGGCGAATCTTGGAGGTTAATCGGTTTACACGATTCGCTTCGAGAGGCCGTGCCGTTTTCCATCCGACGACGGACGTCGCCAGCGTCGCCCCTAGACACAATGTATACACCATCGTTACGAGAAGGTCTACACCGTCACCATGGATCTTGCCGCCGCCTCTCTGCTAGAGGAGATCAAGAGACCCTAGCAGCCCCGAGGCATCGCTGCAACCTTGCGGCGTCATCCAGCCCGATTAATCAAACACCCCGCTTCAACGAACCAGCAGAAATCAACCGCATTTCCGATGACGTCAAGAAACCCCAATCGCGTTAGAGGTCAAGAGTGAAATCAAATTGCAAATCGTTTTTGATTGCAGTGAAAACTTCGAGCAGCCTCTGTACAGCTGTTTCAGCTCTATTTGGGGCTTCTTCAGCATGGGCTAAACTTATTATGTAGCAAACCCGCTTCAATTTGTCTACCCTATTGTAATGTCAGGTCAAAAAGCGAAAGTAGGATGTCGCTGTTTTATAAATTCATTAATCTTTCAGTAAACATATTAACTAGTTTAATAAAAAAAAAAATGGGTTTTCTCCCGAAAGCGATTTTCACACCGTAACACAGCGCATCTACTTCACAAGTCCACCCGCTCCTTCAAGCTTTCTTTCTTTACTGACTGCCCTTATTAATCAACAACTACCAATCTTTGAATAGAAAGTTTACTCTTACCTACTTCTTAATTACTTACTTCAACAACTTACTTAATGATCAACAATGAAATACCTATAATAAAAAATAAATAAATAAACCGCAATGTTTCAATCTCGATGTATCTATGTAGAACGCCGTAATTTTGATCCAATAAAAAAAGTAAGTAAACTCCAAATGTGCCGGAGGCAGTGCAAGTTATTTTAATGGATTGTTTAGTTTGCGATAAAGCTGTTAAAATTGACATGTCTCGAGTGAAATCAAATAGAGGTAACGTTTACAAAGTGAAGTCAAATTCGCCTGATTGAATAAAACTGTGGTCAAATGAATCGGTTTAATTTGAGGTGGTGTCGGCTTCCACTATAATTTTTATTCCAGCGTTTTTCCTGCGCACTTATATTATTTGTAATAACAAAAATATATATTTTTGATCGTATGCTATGCAATTTGTCCTTCCTCCTTCAATTATTTATTATCCTCGGCGTTCTCATATAATTCCGTAATTACCACGTATAGGTTTCAATTTTATAACCGCAAACGGTATCATTATTATTATTATTATTATTATTATGAGGTGATGGTTGAAATTAAAATGGAATTCTGCAGGAATATAAGTAAGTAAATAGTTGTATTCAAACGTCCTTGCCATTTAACTTTTATAAGTAGGTACTTAGTTACTTTACTTCGCGGGTGTCATCAGTCGACGGTGACCGAGTTAAAAACTTCTTCAGAAAGTTCCGCCGACCTTGGAGATTTCTATTATACTCTATATATAGATTCTTGTTCGTTATGTGCATTCGAAATTAGTTGACCTAGGTTTGTGTGTTTGACATTTTGTTTGGGACGCGGTTATTTATTATACTTTGGCAATTTTTTTCTTTTTTTTTTCTCGGGAGGCCAAAAAAGCTGCAGCCGCTCAAGTAACGTACATCAATTTGTAAATGTAATTTTTTAAAATAATAACAATTGGATTATTCTAAATCTGCCTTATAATAATGGCTGCTGCATTCCATCGAGAGGGAAATATAAAAATATTGCCACTAACAGGAACGATGTCGCAGAAGCCTAAAAACGATTATAAAACCTATAAAAAGCTGCAATACCGGGAGGTTTTTTTTTTAAAGTTATTTATTGTGCGAGCCACTTTTAAAGTAAGTTTCAGATTTACTATAATAATATAAACATATAAAATAGCGACATCTTACTATCGCTTTTTGACCTAACATTGCAGTAGGATAGACAAATTGAAGCGGGATTTGCTCCTAATGAGTCCCCCATGCAAGGCGGCCATGCTTGCTGTCAAAGCATAATGAAAGATTTTAGAAAAATTTTGTGCAAATCGTTTTTGATTGCAGTGAGAACCTCGAGCAGCCTCTGGACAGCTGTTTCAGCCCTGCTTGGGGCTTCTTCAGCAGAAACGTAGCTCGACATTCCCACTGCAGACCAAAAACGACTTGCCCAATTTATTCGCAATTGCGATGTAAGAATGATGAACATATAAAATAGCGACATCTTACTATCGCTACGTTTCTGCTGAAGAAGCCCCAAGCAGGGCTGAAACAGCTGTCCAGAGGCTGCTCGAGGTTCTCACTGCAATCAAAAACGATTTGCACAAAATTTTTCTAAAATCTTTCATTATGCTTTGACAGCAAGCATGGCCGCCTTGCATGGGGGACTCATTAGGAGCAAATCCCGCTTCAATTTGTCTATCCTACTGCAATGTTAGGTCAAAAAGCGATAGTAAGATGTCGCTATTTTATATGTTCATCATTCTTACATCGCAATTGCGAATAAATTGGGCAAGTCGTTTTTGGTCTGCAGTGGGAATGTCGAGCTACGTTTCTGCTGAAGAAGCCCCAAGCAGGGCTGAAACAGCTGTCCAGAGGCTGCTCGAGGTTCTCACTGCAATCAAAAACGATTTGCACAAAATTTTTCTATAATAATATACTAATTTTGCAGTTTTGCCAATTTGTTTGTTGGGTAATAAATATTGAAATTGCTTCTTGAAGAAGAATGGAAACACACTCACACATACACAGCCTCGTAAAAGGAATGTAATCTATACGGCAAGTCTATGGGCCTTAAAGTATGTACCAACAACATTTGAAACTTATAGAAGAACAATAGTAAAGGTGTCTCCGATAAAAATTGAGGAGTGACTAAGCAAGAAACATCGCACGCAAATAAGAAATACGGGATGGGACCGAGCTATTTGTATTCCTCCTACGAGCCCGTGTTCCTGATAGACAATGCAGGTGTGTAGCTGTTCCTACACCCCCGCATTGCGAGATCACAATTAAAAAACTAATTTGACTTGCAAACATTAACAATAAACCCGGCGATTGCTCGGCGAATTTTTTTCGGACCGCATCATTTACGAGGATTTACTGTTATTGGAATGGAAACCATTTACTCTTTACAAGCCAAAAAAAAAATGTCAAGAATGTCAGCGACGATAATAATTCATTTGATTCTATTACAAGGAAACAGAAAGGAAAAAAAAAATACTCTCTCTCACACTAATAACGACGCGTAACTAAAGCCCCCGCAAATCTATTTATTTACAAGTTAAATTAATGATTTATTTGATGAGGTACAGATGCAACCGTATTCCAAAACGATGAAATGATGAAATATCAGTTAAAAAAAAAAATCGAAATGTTGAATAGTATAATCGATGAAAATTATTTATATTTTTCGGAAAGGTAGGCAACTTAAGTTACTTCGAGGTGTACCATACGATGATTAATTGACAAAATTTTTTAGTTTTAGCATTCCGCTCTCAGTGAATTGCGACATATTTCGTTCGTTTCATGGGCGCGCCCGTGACCCTTGATATTTGCTCAAATCTCAAGTTTATGTCACATTTCGCCGGATTGGCTTACTCTTCTCGATCTCCTTTTTCTGCCGGTTCTCTTTTAGAACCGTGCTGGCAATAGATTCACTTATCATTTGGAAATCGAGTGAACTACTTGTGTTCGTGTTTGGTGTACCGTTTTACTGTTCAAAAGCAGGGAGATTGAAATGAATTGTCACGGCTTAAAGACGAGTTTGAAAGTTTGCTCCGATTAAAACCGTGTTCACACGCGCTTGTGTCAGCTTGGCGGAATTGATTTCCTCCAGGTGAGTTTGATTTGTCTCTTTATCGACAGGGAAAAACGAAATGACTAATTTTTCTTTTGGATCGCACACCATGACCAGTTTATCATTAGTATCCAGGAAATATCAGAATGTCGCAAACCGTGTTCACACGCGCTTGTGTCAGCTTGGCGGAACAGACTGCCTCCAGGTGAGTTTGATTTGTCTCTTTCTCGACAGGGAAAAACGAAATGACTAATTTTTCTTTTGGATCGCACACCATGACCAGTTTATCATTAGTATCCAGGAAATATCAGAATGTCGCAAACCGTGTTCACACGCGCTTGTGTCAGCTTGGTGGAACAGATTTCCTCCAGGTGAGTTTTATTTGTCTGTTGCTAACACGATCCTTGTTCTATATTTTTTCTTTATTTCCTCCAGTTAGGCTAAATTGGAAGGGCTGAATACTCAATCTTTCGTCCCGAACTTTTCCCTGCCGATTGCCTTTTGGCCCGCGAATGTTTCGCCGTCGCATAATCGGTTGTGACGCGTAGGTCCTGTCCCTATTTGTCTTGGAGAATTTCAAGAGGAGTCTCAAAATGATGTCTCGCATCGACACTCTTTTTTGGTTTTAAATAGATAATCTCGTTCGGAGATTCTATTTTTAGATGATAGGATTGCCTCATCTTTTGTAAACATTTGCAAGCGCATTTCAACTGTTTTGAATGAATGAATTACAGTTTTTTGCAAGTTAATATTTCGAGTAAACGATTAATTCGGTTTCGCTCTTGACCTTTAACGCGATTGGTCATCTGAAAAGCGGTTGGTTCCTACTGATGCCACGATATTTTTAATTCGTGCATACGTGCTGGTTAGGATTTGTGCGGATGTCACACGTCTTTCCTTTCCGTAGTTCCAATAAAAATACTAAATTTTTAAATAAGAAAACATATTCAGATATAAGACAGCAACAAAGAAATTCGCACGGCTGAATTACTATTATTAAATTAAAGGAAAGTTTATAATTTCATTACTGACAATTTTTGAATAGGAATTCTAAACTGACCAAAATTTTTAATCATTGAAAATAATTATGGTGGTAAATAGGGATGGAGGGAAGAAGAAATCTGTACACTTCTTAAAGCAATTTTTAAACTGCAACAAAATGAAAAATGGCGACGACGTTTCACAAGTTCTATTGTCTCTCTTTTGTTCGACTATCATTTGTTTTTCGATTGTCAAATGAAATAGATGTTAGCGAGCAACCGTAACCAAAACAGAATAATAGAAATTCAAGCCAACGGTAAGTTTCTATTATAATTTCCTAAAGAGTAAAACTGAAGGAGGAACGCAATAGGGAAAGAACAGACACGCAGTAACAATTTCACTCACCTGAATTACCTTCAGGCTTTTCCCTAATTATTAGTGCGCGCGCTATCGTTGCTGGATGACGTTTTCAAATTGAATCGAATGAAGTTGTTAGTTATTAATAAAAAAAAAAACCATGATTAAAAAAGAACCTGTTAACAGAATTTAAATTCTCAAATTAAGAAGCAATACGAATGATTTACTGCCACAATTTCGAATCAACAAAAGATACAATTTACGGTCGTTTGATTTAATTTAGTTTCCCGTTTCCGAGAAGAATTGCACTTTCGTGAAAGCAATGCATCTCTCGGGGGGGTATCCGAGATTTTCACACGAAATAAACCATGAAAATTGCAGTCTATTTACTTTCCAACGCTATTAATAACGCGAGGTGCGCATAAAGTAACGGGGTAAGGCGGCGGCGGCGGCGGCGGCGGCGATACACGTAATTCATACAAGGCCTTAATGAGACTTGTCTGTGGGCAATTTGAACATGGCGGTTCGTTCGACCGACGACGACGGTGAGTGCGAATGACGCACGGTACGCCTAATGAGACGGGGGCGTACGTACACACATGGGGGGATAACCTCTGCTATCAGTCATCTGATCCTGATGGATAAACCAGTCCCGTGCGGGCCTTCCATCCTCCTTTGATTACTTTCTTGACTTTGTTATTGTTCAAATGACACCCACCACTATGAAGATAAGCTCTACACCTAAAGTCACGTTATGTTACACACAAGTTAATGTATTTGTAAAAATTTGTCCTCCACCAATGCCTCCTATCATAATTCTAGGGATTGTAAACCGCCGCGCAAATTATTATTTTTTCACTATCGAAAAATATTGTGCAAAGAGACCACCGTTATTTACGAACGTTAAGAATTTCCTGTTTCGAGTTTCATTGGGTTTTATTTGCGTTTTAATAACACACAACTGCGTCGGCTTTCTTTATCGGCAAATTTCAAAGGTGTGCCGGGTTTAATTTTGTCTCCTAGCTCGTCACGCGATATGCGGGAATAAAGGTAATGTTGACTTTGGGGTGTAACTAAGTGATGGCAGTTTAATTTGCGTTCGAGGTTTGGTTTGCAAGGAGTCGTCGGTATAGCCTTCTTCGAGGCACGTTTCGTGCTGTCTAGGGGTTGATTTCTTTTCGGTGTCCACGCCGCCCTGGGACGTGGAACACATTTTTGTTTTTGGCAAGGGCCTTAGGGTGGCAGCGCATGCTACGACGAAGGCCGGTGTCGCGTATGCGGGTGTAAGGGAAAATTTAAATTTGGAGCGTAACAAAGTTATGGCTATTTAATTTGCGTTCGAGGTTTGGTTTATAAGCAGTCGTCGATAAGACCTTCTTCGAAGAACTTTTCGTGCTGTGTAGGGGTTGATTTCTTTTCGGTGTCCACGCCGCCCTGGGACGTGGAACATATTTTTGTTTTTGGCGAGGGCCTTAGGGTGGCAGCGCATGCTACGACGAAGGCCGGTGTCGCGTATGCGGGTGTAAGGGAAAATTTAAATTTGGAGCGTAACAAAGTTATGGCTATTTAATTTGCGTTCGAGGTTTGGTTTATAAGCAGTCGTCGATAAGACCTTCTTCGAAGAACTTTTCGTGCTGTGTAGGGGTTGATTTCTTTTCGGTGTCCACGCCGCCCTGGGACGTGGAACACATTTTTGTTTTTGGCAAGGGCCTTAGGGTGGCAGCGCATGCTACGACGAAGGCCGGTGTCGCGTATGCGGGTGTAAGGGAAAATTTAAATTTGGAGCGTAACAAAGTTATGGCTATTTAATTTGCGTTCGAGGTTTGGTTTATAAGCAGTCGTCGATAAGACCTTCTTCGAAGAACTTTTCGTGCTGTGTAGGGGTTGATTTCTTTTCGGTGTCCACGCCGCCCTGGGACGTGGAACACATTTTTGTTTTTGGCGAGGGCCTTAGGGTGGCAGCGCATGCTACGACGAAGGCCGGTGTCGCGTATGCGGGTGTAAGGGAAAATTTAAATTTGGAGCGTAACAAAGTTATGGCTATTTAATTTGCGTTCGAGGTTTGGTTTACAAGCAGTCGTCGATAAGACCTTCTTCGAAGAACGTTTCGTGCTGTGTAGGGATGGATTTCTTTTCGGTGTCCACGTCGCCCTGGGACGTGGAACACATTTTTGTTTTTGGCGAGGGCCTTAGGGTGGCAGCGCATGTGGCGGCGAAGGCCGGTGTCGCGTATGCGGGTGTGAGGGGGATGTTAAATTTGGAGCGTAACAAAGTTATGGCTCTTTAATTTGCGTTCGAGGTTTGGTTTACAAGCAGTCGATAAGAGCTTCTTCCAGGCACGTTTCGTGCTGTCTAGGGATTGATTTTTTTTCGGTGTCCACGTCGCCCTGGGACGTGGAACTCATTTTTGTTTCAGGCAAAGAGGCAGCGCTAAGGCCGGTCACGTGATTTGCGGGTGTAAGAGGAATGTTAAGTGAGTTTGGGGCGTGACAAAGTTATGGCTATTTAATCCGCTATCGAGGTTTGGTTCAGGGTTGCCATGTCTAGGGAATTTTCCCTAGATCTAGGGAATTCAGAGGTCTTAAAGGCAAAAAGGAAACTTTTCTATTTTTGGCCATAATCTAGGGAAATTTGAACAAAACTCTTCAGAAGATAAAATATTATTTAAATAAGAGATATAAGGTAAAAGAAAACATAAAGTTTTTATTGCCGTCTCTATTAACGCATAACTTATTTGTTATCATTTATTATTGAGCTGAGAGAACCACCATGTTCTGCAGATTGCAGATATTACAAACGTGAAACGGTATATTTTTTTTAAATTACTTAACATAAAACCAAAATAAAAAACTAGTAAAATTTATGCCGTAAAGTAAGCAGGGAGAGCTACTTTAATAGATGGATAGAAGTTACAATTAGTTTAATTTTTCCGTTTGTATGTATATTTAAAATTGTATTTATTTTGTATTTTTTAATTTTGTTGGTTTTTATATACACCGTTTACAATGTTTATGTTTTTGATAATAATATTTTTTTTCTTAAATACTCCTACAATTAATTTAAAAAAATAAATAAAGTGACATGTGTTTTTTTTTATACTCGCCCCGCTTTAGTGATTTATAAAATGCCTACTTTAAGGCTAGGGAAATCTATGAAATTTTGAAACATAGAATCTAATGAATTTGCAAAATTTCTTCTGCTTATTCTGGTTTGGTTTGCAAATAGTTATCGATATGACGTTCTTCCGGGCACGTTTCTTACTATGTAGGGGTTCATCCCTTTTCGGTGCCCACGTCGCCCTGGGACGTGGAACACTTTTTTGTTTGCGGCGAGTGCTACAGCTGAGCCCGGTCACGCGATATGTAGGTGTAAGGGGAATGTTGAATTTGGGGCATAACCAAGTTTTGGCTATTTAATCTGCATTCGAGGTTTGGTTTGCAAATATTCGCTGATCCGACTTTCTTCGAGGTACGTTTTGTGCTGTGCTATTCGGTGTCCACGTCGCCCTGGGACGTGGAACACATTTTTCTTTACGGCGAGGACGTATACTATGGCTAAGGCCGGTCACGCGATATGCGGGTGTAAGGGGAATATTGAATGTGGGGCATAATCAAGTTAAGGTTACGTCTACATACTAGATTCCAGCGGCGTTTACGAAGGCACCGATGCCGAAACCGATTCGATAAATTTAGACTGTAACGAAAGTTTGCACCGAGTTGCACAAGTTTGTCATTAGTATCCGGGAAATATCAGAATGTCGCAAAGCGATCAATTAAGAGTTTGGCAGTTTGGCGCGCTTTTTTATTCGTTCCGTCTTCTTCCAGCAGCAAGAAATGTATTTGAACCAATCAATCCTAAGAAAGAATGCAAGTACAGTATGGCGAAAAATAATCGTAAACTCTGGGTCTACTCAACGGATGTGTTTCAGCTTCGAAATTCGGTACTAAATAATATTTGCTTTGATACTAATATGGTTGAAGTAAGGCGGCAAATTAGTTCCAATAGAGTTTGTCATTGTCATTTGATGATTTAGAGCGGAAGATAATAAAAGAGTCAGCTTTTTACGATAGGAAAAACGAAATGACTAATTTTTTGCTTGGACCGTACACCATTACCAGTTTATCATTAGTATCCAGGAAATATCAGAATGTCGCAAACTGGCCAATTAAGAGTCTGGCAGATTTACGTGCTTTTTTATTGGCTCCACGGTATTTCAGCGAGAAGAACTCCTATAAGAAAGAACTCGAGTACAGTACGGCGCCATTACTTAATCTGATTTTGAAAATAAGCAAGCAAGGTTAGGTAATATTGGCGATTTGGCACTGGCGCGACGGATCTTGTGGCTTACGTTTTCTTCCCTCATCAAAGAAAGCGAGCGGATTTTTTGGTGGGCCAGGTTGAGATTACAAAGAAGTTAGTCGGTTTTTTTTTCCGAATGTGTTCGTCTGAAGCTCTTCAAGCTTGGCCGCGTCTCTCTCTTTCTCTCCCTAATCTCCAACAAATCAGTTAAGTTCCTTTGATTATTTCCATTTGTGAAGTGATGTTCAATCTCGAGGTGCGGGGCGGTTGGTCAAGATCAAGATCATTTCAAAAACCGTATACACGGATGGGCAATTAATTATTTGAGTGACGTGCACGCAGGCAGTGTGTAGGTACCTTTTGAGTTGCGCTCGTCTAAATCCTCTCCGACATTACAATAGCGTGTTGGTTGCGTGTGCTGAGTGTGTGTGGTTCGACCATTGTGTGAATTTTGCGTAGTTACAGGTTTTGTGGGTCAGAGCCGACAAGACAAGATTTCGGAGGCGTTCGTTGCGCTAAATTTAAGGCAAACCGCGGAACGCTGGCGCCCACGTGCGTTTCGTCTAAACTAAAACCTCGTCGTTTAAAACACGCGTTATTGTGACATATAAATCTCCTCTCAGCCGTGAACTAACTGCAAGAAGGATTCAGCGTTTATTGTGACAGATATAGAAAGTGTTTGATTCATTCAGGTTTGCGCTGAATGTATGTTCAGTTTTAGTCTCGCCGCCCTACGTTATAATTTTGTAATGTTGGCCGGGGGATGTTCTACGTTCAGTCAATCCGAAAATCGAATATGAAATCCATTCATCCATTTTGATTGTTAAAATCAATAGAATTGCAGTCATAATTAATGTCATTATGAATTTAAAAAATTAGCAAAAGGAAACGGAAATGGACGATCCAGCAAAAAGCAGAAGAAGAAGAAGACAAAAAACAACTAGAAAACGACTAAGAAATAGAGAAATCATTGGAGTATTACTTTCTTCATTTGATTTGTCTGGCGAAAGAGAACGCCTTTTTAAATACAGAAGGGTCAAGAAGTAAGATAACAAGAAGTAAGGTAAATAAAATGAAATCATTACTAACAAGCTCGTGACATACCGGAGACGACCAAGTCGTGACAAGACCTTTAAGGCAGAGCGGTGTAACAGAGACTCTGGGACGCCCTGGGGACATTCAATTAGATTTCGGGCTTCCAGGTTGGGTTTCATAGCGTGTAAAACTCATTTAAATATGTTGCCCTGAGGGAGTTTCAAGGGGGTTATGCTACCACGGCACAAACAACCGCACGGTTGAACGGTTAGATGGACACTCACGGACAACCAACTCGTGACAATACCTTTTAGGCAGAACGGAGTAACAGAGATTCTGGGACGCCCTGGGGGCCTTCAATTAGATTTCGGGCTTCCAGGTTGGGGTTAACAGCATGTAAAACTTATTTAAATATGTTGCCCTGAGGGAGTTTCAAGGGGGTTAAGCTACCACGGCACAAACAACCGCATGGTTGAACGGTTAGGTGGACACTCATTAAGTTTGCATCCTTTCAAGTCGCGGTGCCTAATTGTTCAATTTAATTTAATTAAAAACTTCCACCACTCCTCGCTTAACTACACTACACACGTTACCAAGGTAGCTTAACTCAGCGGCAACTTTAACAAGACTTGTGTTAAGATTTAGTTTTGAAATTAATTTAGAACGGCGGGGAACGGAGACGTATTCGCACGGTTTCTGCGGGTAATGCGATCTGAAATTATTGTTTAGACTATAACGTTTCCTGTCCAGTTCTCATCTACCGGGATGGGTTTACATTGAAATGAAACAGATGACGTAGTAATCCTGAATCAAAAAGTAAATTAAAACTTCGAATAAAGTATAAGAGCGAGTTTCCGGGCGCCCCGGGCCCCTCTTGATAGGCCCTGGCTACGGTGCTGACTACAAAACTAACACAGAGTGTCACGAAATGATGTCCACAAAAAAAAAATCTCGGACAACTCCAAACATGCATTTTTGAATAATTATTTATTTTATCAGACTGACTTTAATTTACATATTGTTCTAAGGTAATGTTAAAAAAAACAATAAACAAAAGAACGAATTTATTGTGACGACAGTACTTACAACAGGACGTATTCGGGGCTACTCTGTAACATTGTTATGCATATCAATTGATATCGTCTTCAAGAATTGAAGAGAACTTGATAGGATTCATAACAATTCAAGTGGATTGCCAAAAAAATATGACGTAATTGACGTATTTTTGAACATTTCTTACGTTTATTAAATATTACGTCTGATTCTACGTTTCTGCTCTGGTTGGTTCACCAAAACCGTGGTTGACCGGGATTCATTTTCACATTTTTACTTTTAATTTCTTAATTTCTTCTTTCTAATATGTCTTTTCCTTATTTTTTTACTTGGTTTGAATGGAGTTAGATCGCGGGGTGAAGGGGAGGGAGATTTCTCTTTCCAACCCAACCCTAAAGGTGATGGTGATCGCGAGGACAGCGTCCTTCGTGGCTGGGATGGTTTCGGGCGGCTCCCCTTCTTATAGTTGGCACTAATGTCCATTCCGTGGCAATACTGAGAGATTAAGTGCGTCAAGATCCATTATTCTTTCTTGTTGTGCGCGGAAACTACAAGGTGCGTAGCGTCATCGTCGTCTATGGCACGTTAACACAAGTCCACCAAAAAAATATGACGTAATTGACGTATATTTGAACATTTCTTACGTTTATTAAATATTACGTCTGATTCTACGTTTCTGCTCTGGTCGGTTCACCAAGACCGTGGTTGACCGGGATTCATTTTCACATTCTTTACTTTTAATTTCTTAATTTCTCTTTTCTAACATGTCTTTTTCTTAATTTTTTTTACTTGGCTTGAATGGAGGTCGCGGGGTGAAGGGGAGGGAGATTTCTCTTTCCAACCCAGCAGCTTCTGGCTAGGAGTTGACGAGGTGTGGTAGAGAGGCGTTCTACAATCGTTCTTAGGATGATGGTGATTGCGGGAACAGCGTCCTTGGTGGCTGGGATGGTTCCGGGCGGCTCCCCTTCTTATAGTTGGCACTAATGCCCCACCGAGTCGTTGCTTAGCTCGACTGTTTGCCAAATTTTAACCCGTACATTTTATACGCAATTTTCGTTTACATATTGTTCTAAGGTAATGTTAAAAAAAAACTATAAACAAAAGAACGAATTTATTGTGACGACAATATTTACAGGATAACATATTCAGGGCTACTCTGTAACACTATTATGCATATCAACTGATATGGTCTTCAAGAATTGAAGAGAACTTGATACGATTTCATAACAATTCAAGTGGATTGCCGGCCGCCAAACGAAGAGAGATGCATATTAACTTGATATCACTCTTAATACGGATTGCAAGTTGTTACGAAAGTGTTTACATAATACCGATTTCGCAAGGTCACTTGATACATAGCAGTAATTGATACGTATCAAGTCCATTTCAATGTTACAGAATAGACCCCATTATGCGTCCCAGTAGTTAGCAGGGTATCTCAAAATAGGCTATCGCTCTAATACAGGGTATCTCGCAATAAGATACATATACTGGGTATTCCAAAATACTTTGTACGGTATAAAAATGTTAACAATCAATTACCTAACAAATTTGGTTACGATTACGTTCATATTTTCTTGAAATCCTTCAACTATATCTGCGTTATTTTCCGTCTGTTCGATATAAATCAAATAAAATACGTATCGCAACAGGCAAGTTGATGATTATTATAGACCAAGCAACGACCTCTGACCCAAGACAATTTAAATACGATATTTACGAGTTCACAACGAATTGAGATTTAAAAGTCACCTGGCAATAAAGATGTGAAACGCGAGCGTTTAGATTAGCAAGGAATAATATAATAATAAGTATTAATATGAGTTCGTGGAATGCACCGTGCAGACCGAAGAAGAAAAGAAAAGAAAGAAAAAACGACGACAAAACTAAAGCATATTTCATCAGATAATAATCAAGATAAGAAAACAAATGGGACTTTACGTATCTAACGTGTACTTAGAGCACGAACGATTTAATCTGAGATAGATAACGCCATATTAATATGGAATAAGCTTTTAAGGACGCTGATAAATGCCATCGCGACCGAAAAATGTCCCTGCACAAGTGCCACGTTCGTCCATGAGAAATGCACCCCGCCGCCATCGCAATATATCATAGAATACACGAGAGGACGGGACGGTCGCAAAACACAAACACAGAACTGCGATAACGATCGTAAAGTTCACGAAGTTTGCTTCCGTTTCTCTGTGTTCCGCAAGTAATATTGTACAACTTTACACGGACGGCTGTTCCGTCCGCGTTTTATATGCAAGAGATAGAAAGAGATGGGGCCATCTTATGTGTGCGTCCCGATAAATTTTATTGCGGCAGACACGCGAAACTTCTCGCCGTGATTTTCGAACAAATCCCCCCGTAACAAAATGTGGCAGATAAGTAATGCTAAAGACGGGAGGAGAACGGAACCAGAAATAGTAAACGCTTGCATAGAAGCGTTGTCTAAGTTTATACGAACGAATAAGGGTAGCTTTTGCCTTGACGTCTAAAACAATTTTATTTTGCAAAACGAATTTCAGGCATTCAAAGAAAGCACTTTGCCAAAACAGCGGAACCCTTTAGGTCAAGTGGTCTTTTAGATAATATATTCCAAACAAGTGACAAAAAAATGACATATCGTCAAAAATACAAACATTTTTCTTTATCACAAAGGGGTGAAGGGGAGGGAGATTTCCCAACCAACCCAACCCGAAAGGTGATGGTGATCGCGGGAACAGCGTCCTTCGTGGCTGGGATGGTTCCGGGATCCGCTCCCTTTAGATCAAGTGGTCTTTCAGATAATATATTCCAAACAAGTGAAAAAATAATGACTTCGTCAAAAATACAAACATTTTTTTTATCACACAGGGGTGACGGCGAGGGAGATTTCTCAACCAACCCAACCCGAAAGGTGATGGTGTTCGCGGGAACAGCGTCCTTCTTGGCTGGGATGGCTCCGGGATCCGCTCCCTTTAGGTCAAGTGGTCTTTCAGATAATATATTCCAAACAAGTGAAAAAATAATGACTTCGTCAAAAATACAAACATTTTTCTTTACCGTAAAGGGGTGAAGGGGAACGAGATTTCTCAACCAACCCAACCCGAAAGGTGATGGTGATCGCCGGAACAGCGTCCTTCGTGGCTGGGATGGTTCCGGGATCCGCTACCTTTAGGTCAAGTGGTCTTTCACATAATATATTCCAAACAAGTGACAAAATAATGATTTCGTCAAAAACACAAACATTTTTCTTTATCACAAAGGGATGACGGGGAGGGAGATTTCTCAACCAACCCAACCCGAAAGGTGATAGTGATCGCGGGGACAGCGTCCTTCGTGTCTAGGATGGTTCCGGGATGCTCCCCTTCTTACAGTTGGCACCAATGCCCGTTCCGTGGCAATACTGAGGGAAGCGGACCCCGCTACACACAATCTTCAAGAACAAAATAAAATAAATAAAGATTATTTCGTAAATATCACAATGAATCCGTTGAAATGAGGATTGAAATTAGTTCAAACAAAATTTAGTGAACGAGTAGAATTTGATTCATGTATGAGCATGTCCTGAGGACGCGAACGGTTCAAAGAAATTGAAAATTTCATCAAGATGTCAGCAGTGGTTTTAATTTTTTGCATGGGATGAATACAATGTAGTTCAGTTTAGTTCAGACATTGCTTGAAATTGGTCGAACCTCGCTTTAATCGTTTTCTTTTTTCTACTTTTAATTTTTTGCAATTAAATTTTTTTGTTTCAATTGAATACAATTAAATTGAATTCAGTTGAGTCGGGTTGACCTTGAGGGCTTCATTTTCACATTTTTTTACTTTTAATTTCTTAATTTCTCTTTTCTAATATGTCTTTATCTTAATTTTTTTACTTGGGTTGAAGGGAGTTAGGTCGCTTTCAGGTGGATTAGGCAAACATTAAAAAAAAAAATTTTCCGTTGTTGGATCGAGTTTGTTGTTAATCATAAAATTGTTCGAGCTGAGCTTTAATCGTTTTTAGTCGGCGCCCTCGTGCCTTGCTTACCTTGCTCCGGTTCTAGTAATTAGGAAAATCGATGATTCGTCTTTCGGTCTGTAATCGGGACATTTCGAAATTTCGAGTCAATTATCGTTTCGGATTAAAGAGGTCCTGCTGTATTTTAGAAATTGAAACGTGTCTAATATCAGTTGCAAAAATTATTTTACCTATTTTATTATTTTTTAATTTATCTAGTATTTAGTATTTTGTAATATGTCTTTTTCTTATTTTTTCTTTTACTTGGTTTGAATGGAGTTAGGTCGCGGGGTGAAGGGGAGGGAGATTTCTCTTTTCAACCCAACCCGAAAGGTGATTGTGATCGCGGGGACAGCGTCCTTCGTGGCTGGGACGGTTCCGGGCGGCTCCCCTTCTTACAGTTGGCACTAATGTACATTCCGTGGCAATACTGAGAGAATAAGTACGTCAAGATCCATTATTCTTTCTTGTTGTGCGCAGAAGTTACAAGGTGTGTAGCGTCATTGTTGTTTATGGTACGTTAAATAAGCCCATAAAAAAATATGACGTAATTGATGTATGTTTGAACATTTCTTACGTTTATTAAATATTACGTCTGATTCTACGTTTCTGCTCTGGTTGGTACAATCGGTATTAGGATGATGGTGATTCCAGCGTCCCGAAAAGCGATGGTGATCGCGGGAACAGCGTCCTTGGTGGCTGGGATGGTTTCGGGCGGCTCCGAGTTGGCACTAATGCCCCATCGAGTCGATGCTTAGCTCAACTGCTTGCCAAATTTTAAATTTAGGATGATGATGATTGCGGGAACAGTGTCCTTGGTGGCTGGGATGGCTCACCTTCTTCGAGTTGGCACTAACACCCCACCGAGTCGATGCTTAGCTCGACTGCTTGCCAAATTTTAACCCGCACATTTGATACGCAATTTTGGTTATTCGCGCATTGGGTAGTTCGTAATGTGTCCTGTATTCTTTGTATCACTTGATGTAATCGTTTGCCCCAGTTATTTTACCTAATTTATTATTTTTTAATTTATCTAGTATTTTACTGCTCCTTATAATAACGAGTGTTCAATTAAAAAAACGGTCAAGTAGGCTGTAGTAGGCTTTTGTTGTCGGGAACGCATGTCGTGATTAACATCATTTGAATTTCAACTTTGACAAGTTGACGTTTAACCTAACCAACAAAACTAGAGAGCTGCTCCTGCATTTTTTTTTCTAATATTTATACTTACCATAAATATTCGGTAAGAAACGTTTATTTTTAAAATGTCTTCTTTGAGTTAAATTGAGGTTAAAAATGCAAGTGACGCTTCATGCTAGTCGTATGAAAAACCCTACGCTATACGTTCAGAATAAATTCATGGCTATCTAGACCGTTTTTTTAATTGAACACTCGTTACAAAGAATACAAACATTTTTGTTTGTCGCAAAGAGGTGAAGGGGAGGGAGATTTCTCAACCAACCCAACCCGAAAGGTGATGGTGATCGCCGGGAACAGCGTCCATCGTGGCTGGGATGGTTCCGGGCGGCTCCCCTTCTTATAGTTGGCAGTAACGCCCATGCAGCGATTCCGCCGATGTTTTATTATGAAACATGAACCGTGTTATATCGGGTTACCTCGCTTATTGCTATTACATTCCGGAACTATTGAAATTGCCCTAGATTTTACAAGTCCGTGCTTTAATAATTTCTTTTTATTATATGTAGTTTTTACGAGAAACTCCCAGTATGACAAACAAATGACAAAAGGATGACTTCGTCAAAACAGCAGACCCCCTTGGGTCAAGTGGTCTCCTAGATATAACCAAACAAGTGTGACAAAAAAAAACTTTTGCCTGAGATCGTGAAATGAAGATAATGGAAGTGCTATATCAGTTCCCATCGTGTTGTCTGATTAGCAAAGCGTTTCCGGGACCGTGCTGACACCGGAGCCGTGCAATGCAGTAACTGTAGATGGTATCAGAGGGCGGCCACACTCAGCGGGTGGCCATAGGACCGAGAGCACGCAGCACGACCAAGCCAAGGCAAGAATGCATTCTGAATTACATTATTTACCCTTTTTTCATAAATCTTTTCAGCCACGCAACTTAAAACACAAGGATTCCAGTAGCTAACGTGAAATTCCGACGATTCTTTATCAACGCCCGAAGCAAACGAAAAGAAAAAACAAACAAACAAACCTCAAAGGCGAGAGACAAAATACAATCGAGTTGTTTTCCTGAAAAAAAAAAAAAATCTTTAACGATTTTCTATTGTGGTGGCATGCAGCAAAAATTTCTGATGCACTTAGTACGGCAGGCACGAAAAGCAAAAAAAAAAAGAAAAAAAAAATTGGTAGCACGGTTCTGGCGCATTTGAATTTTATCAAAGCCGTCAAAGCCTAATCTTACGCTCAAATGACAGCACAAATTGACAAAGTAGCTGCAGTGACGAGCGGAGTGCAGCAGTCTTTTTGTGTTTTGTGAAAAACCGGCCGCTGGTGCTGCTGCTGCTGCATCGATGACAATGCCGGCGTGAACGACTTGTTTTTTCACAGAGACGGTGCACTGGCCTGCAAGTGCATACTGCAGAGGACCGAATGAACACCCTTTGGCCTTTCGCATTGACAACTCGCCGTAAATAAGTCACATCAGCGGATCGTGTGCAGCACAGCACGACTACGTTATGTTTTCTTCTTCATTAAAAGCAATTTTTCTGTCTCGCTGCTTTAGTCACCGATTACATTGAGACACTCATTTGGGGGGGTCACAAAGCAGCAGAAATTTTATTTTATTCGGTTGGTGACGACTTACTGTAGCGGGCCCCACGTTGGGCGCCAAATTTTACAGTGAATTATTTTTGAGCGACTCTTTGCAGGCCGGCCCCACGTAGGGCGCCAATTTTATGTAATGCGTTGCATGTGAACCCGCGTGGGACGCCAAAATTTTGTAAGGTTAAATTGGTGGGTTTGCCGCAGTTTACGTTGTCACGGGTTCATTTCGATTTAACCAATATAACCAACTGGCCCTGAATCCGGCTCTGCCCATCGTTTTTTGTTGACATCTTGATGAAATTTTCAATTTTTCTGTACCGTTCGCTTCCTAGGTACCTACTGGAATCAAAACCTACACGATCCCGAAAAATACTCTTGCAACGGTGTTTTCCTTCGAAAAATTCGAACAGGGCCGTTGTTAATACATAAAACTAATAAAATATCAACCAATGACAGATGCGAAATAAATCCTTTAAAGTTACAGCAACGTTAAACAAAGGAAGAAATGATTTTTTACAACAAAATAAATTAATATAAGAAAGAGAGTGAGACACGGATTTTGGGTCTTTTGCATTGATTAGTTCTTTAAGCGGAATTGATTCGTTTTATCAACCGAGCGTAAATTAATCTCTTCGTATCCGTTAATTAAGAGGCTTGGGGAAAATTAGTGAATTTATATAAAAGAATTTAAATCTGAGGTGCAATTTTAGAATCGCCCGGAACGAGAATATTCGGATGCTTTTTCCTAAAGCTTATTCGGAGTCCTGACTGACTGACTGACTACAAATTCAAAGGTTAATTGTTTTTATCATCTTCAAAGCTGCATCTCCCCGCCTTCCCTCGGGACACAAATACAAATACCTCCGTCCAGTAGGTGGTGCAGTCATCATCATCCCTTGGGGGTGTTTTCTCAAAGCTTATCTCATCAATTTATTTCATCCGATGCGCGAAACTAAAGAACAACATATTACTTACCTCGTGGAAAGAAACTGTCGTTGCAATTCTCACCCTGCAGCTTATTTTCTGAAGATTAAATGAAATTAAATACAGATAAAATAGCGACATCTTACGATCGCTTTTTGACCTGACAAAAACGATTTGCACAAAAATTTTTCTAAAAGAGAAATTAAATACCTTTTAATACATATCTGAATTTTGAATTCTCACAGTCAGGTGGTTTGATCTGACTATTGACTTGACGAATTCGTGCAGTTAGGTCATTGATTTGACTCAACCATGGTTTGGAAGATTCATGGCAGAATAAACAGTTGATCAGTCAATAATAGATAGTTAAATTGACTTGATGATTGGTCCAGTGTTTGCTACTAAATGAATCTACGAGATTCTTTTCAAATTTCCATTAGGTCTGCAGGTTTGTTATTGGAAAGTGTAATCCAAATGGCCAAAAGGTTTCCGCTCCATCTAAAATCGAAGACATTCTTAACAATTAGGTCTGAGGATTAGTTAGTTCAAGGAGATTTACTTCCCTTTTCAGGATAATCTATTCGGACGTCGAAGTTGCGTGCTTCCTAAACCCCTTCGATAAGGTAATTTCCTTCAAATCGCTGATAGTTTTGCATTATCTAGAAGTCGAACGCGATTGGACAAACGGATCCGTCTGATCGAAACTAGAGACATCTCCGGCCAAGTTGATGTAACCAAAAGGGGGCGGCTACTGGATAGGCGGCCGGAGATGCCTTTGGTTTCGATTAGACGCATCCATTTGCCCAACATTTTGCTCAACAAATTTCAACGGATTCATTGAGATATTCACGAAATAATCTCTTGTTTGATTTTATTTATTTATTTATTTATTTATTTATTGTCGCTTATCAACAGATATGGACATTGTCAAATACAAAGATAGTATCAATATAAATATAACAAATATATGTAAATCTGAAAAAATACAAATAAAATTACGTAACAAGCATTACATTGTCGGTAAAATAGAAATTGAGAGAAAACGTGACGTCAATGCGACTGCAGATAAACATGAAACAAAACATATATTTGCAGATAAACATGAAACAACAAAAAAAAATATATATATTTAAAAACAGAGGTAAAGAAGGTACGTATGTAGCAAATACAAAAATGAACATTATGGGTTTGCAGAAGTTAGTGGAGTTAGTCGCCGAAGCAAAGGTTACGGTTGAGGTTACGTAGTAATGAATTCATTTATGTGGTAAAAGTTTTTAGAAAGCAAATAAGTTTTAGTTAAAGTTTTGAATTGCTTTAAACTAACATTTTTAATATCGCTAGGTAGTGCATTGAATACTTTTATGGCTCTGTAATGAGCACCACGTTGATATAGTGTTGATTTGTGACTGGGGATGCAGATATCATTGCAGTGTCTAGTGCTCATACTCATATACATATCAGAATTCCGAGTATACAGATGCGCATGCTGTTTTACGAAAACAGCTAATTCTAAAATATATAAGCTAGCTAATGGTAATATCCCTAATTGTTTAAATAATGGTCTGCATGGAGTATTCATCGGAGCTCCACACATAACTCTAACAATTCTTTTTTGCAGCACAAATAAATTCGTGAAGTGACTGCATGAGCCCCAGAACATTAAGCCATACCGTAGCCTCGACTCGACATAGGCAAAGTAAAAAGTTTTTAGTGAAATTGTTCCCACATTAAATCTGAGATTATTTATAGCAAAAAAAGCAGAACACAATTTCTTGCTCAATTTACAACAATGTAGGTCCCAATCGAGCCTGGAGTCAACCTGAAGACCCAAAAATTCAACATTATTTGTAAGTGGCAAAGATTTGCTGTCATGTTTAACTAAAATGCTGTAGTCACGTATATGATTTTTGAATATTACCAAATTCGTTTTTTTCAGATTCAGTAGAAGATTATTGTCCGCACACCATTTATTCATGTTATATACAACTTCAGTACTGGTATTAGAAATTTCAGCGACTGATCTGTCAGCAATTATTACATTTGTATCGTCCGCATATTGAGAGATATGACCTGAAGTTACTGATACTGGTAAATCATTGACATAAGTCAAAAACAATGTTGGGCCTAGAATGGATCCCTGTGGAACACCTCGGTGAATGGGTACATTTGAGGACTGATGAGTCTTTATTAGACCATCATGTTCCGACGTTAAAGAAATAACTTGACTGCGGTTAGTAAGGTACGAGTGGAATAAGTTTAAGGCCGTACCCCGTATACCATAAGCTTCCATTTTGGTTAACAGAATATCATGATCCAAAAGGTCAAATGCTTTGGACAGATCAAAAAATATACCGGCAACATTATGTTTTTTATCTAGATTCTCATAAATATACGTTAATGTATTATAAATGGCATCTTTTGTAGATGTGTTGCTAATAAATCCAAATTGATTTTTATGTAATATTTCAAATTTCGTCAGATAGGAGGTCAATCTTTTATTCAAGATCTTTTCAAAAATTTTACTGATAGCGGGTAAGAGCGAAATAGGTCGATAGTTATTTATGTCGGATAGCTCACCCTTTTTAAAGATGGGTATAACTTTGGCACACTATAGTAGATCTGGAAATATGCCTTGCAATAGGCATTTGTTTATTACGTTAACTAACGGAGATGTGATAAATTTACAAACTTCTTTAAGCAATGAACAAGGTACATCGTCAATTCCAGCAGAATGTTTGTGTGAAATTACTTTAACTATAGACCTAATTTCTTCTTCATTAGTCGGAATCATAAACATATTTCGATCACACCCGAATTTGGCGGTATATTGATTATGTTGATAATTTGAGTTTGAAACTATGTTACTGAAATAGTCACAAAATAATTGAGTTATCTCTTTAGGATCAGTGATCAAGTTTCCAGAGGTCGAGATTATTTTGTAATCAGATGTCTTACAATTAGTTGAATTTACTATTTGCCTTACAATATTCCACGTTGTTTTTGATTTATTAGATGATAATGATATCTTGTTGTCATAGTATTGTTTCTTACTTTCCTTTATTGCTGCATTGTAATGTTCTTTCTGAGTTTTGTATATGTTTTGTAAGTGAGGATCATTATATTTTCTACAAAGAGCATGAAGATCTCGTAAGTTACAGGATAGTTTATGTAGGGAACTGTTATGCCAAGGCAAATTGGCTTTACTATTAGCACGTACTCGACATTTAATTAACGGAAAAGAATTATTGAAATGTTCAAGAAAAGATGTATAAAAATTTTCAAACGCCACATCCGCATTGTTTGCACTGTAAACGTTACTCCAGTCTTCCTTTTCTAAAGCTAGTTGCATACACGTGATATTTTGTGTTATAAATTTCCGTCTATAGATATATTTTGGAATATGATGAGACGGATCAACATTTCTCACTGCTAACATTTGGTAGTAATGATCTGATAGAGTCGAGTCTGAAACATGACAGTCTAAAATAGTATCACATTCACTTACAAATATGTTATCAATTAAAGTGGATGTTGTATTTGTTATTCTAGTGGGCTGATTTACAAGAGGCATAAGACCAAACGATTTAAAGACATTTAACACATCTGCTGATGCTCTAGAATT
Organism: Prosopocoilus inquinatus; assembly: GCA_036172665.1. Lineage (NCBI taxonomy): Eukaryota > Metazoa > Arthropoda > Insecta > Coleoptera > Lucanidae > Prosopocoilus > Prosopocoilus inquinatus. Next base: position 3,901,927 of record CM069871.1, on the reverse strand, counting down.
TTCCGCGAAATTAATGTTAAAATCACCACATACGATTAAAGTTGTATTATTTTTAGCATTACATTGAAGTATTGAGAATAATTCATTAATGAAAATTTCTAAGTTCCCGCTGGGAGATCTATATATACTAATAATTGTATATTTCAGGTTACCATTTATAAACTGAGCGCATGCATACTCGAAATCTTTCACCAGACAAGCATTAGCACATTTGAGAGAAGAAACTTTAAAATTTTTGTTAGCATAAATACAAACACCTCCACCTTTACAATCAGACCTGCAATAGCTACTTATTAAAGTATAATTGGTAAGAAAATATTGCAGAATCTCATCATCTGATAACCAGTGCTCCGACAAGCAAACTATTTCTGGATAAGATAGTTCATGTAACAATCCCTCAAGAGGAGCAATTTTCGATCTTAGACTGCGAATATTTAAGTGAAAAATTTTAAATGTTAACATGTATTTTGTGATATCGTTTTCATCTGAAAATTTGTAGGAGTACATTCAATTTGTATTAAATTATGATAGTTAGCGGAGTGACCTATCACCTCTGTGGGTTGAGCTGATTTGACTGTCACCGATTTTTCCGAGTCATATAGATCCGCTGCAGTGCCGAGCAGATAATTTGACAATAGTTGACTTATATGTCTTTTTGCGCGAAGTTTCAGATGGATTCCATCCCTTATGTAATCTTCGATGCCAATCACATTGTTTATGCAAAAAACGTGGACATGACTGTAGTTCCTTGCCATGTTATATATTTCTCGTTTGTTTTATCGAGTATCATATGCTTGCGGCGCTGACCATTGTATCTCCAGTACCGATATCTTAATTTCGGATTTTGTCATTCTACATGTTATAAGTAACCATCTGCGATCTTTTTCACGTGGCTTTGCACGCCAATTTCCCACAGATTGGGCAGTTACTTCGGTTGGTATCGTATTACTGGTATAATTATTTTAATATACATATTTTATCGCCTAACATGGTCTCTCATTTCTTTTTTGGGAATTCTCCTTCCTCCGCCTCTCCCCCATTGGTTTACCCATTTAATCTTCTATGAGCTAAGCATGGGTATTATCACGCTGTGTTTGTTGATTTCGACGGTAGGCGCATCGTGCCTTTGGCGTGATTTATATTGGAATTTTTGATGAAGATTTTGAGTCAGCTGTTTCGAACCGATTTATTGGCCGCAACACCCTCAGTTTCACCGCGTTGAGGGATCATCTGACGAATTTGTGGAGTGTGTCACGAGCAGATCGAGTTCGAGTAGGTCCGGTTTCTCGCTCTGCGTAGTGTCGAAAGCAGTTTCAACTCCAGTGACCCTCGGACTCCCCTTTCGACGTCGTTTTGTTTCGTTGGTTGACTAACGGTCGAAACAGTTCGTGGGTGCATCTCTTTAGATCTCTTTGGCGTGATTTGTATTGGAATTTTTGATGAAGATTTTGATCCAGCCGTTTTGAACGAATTTGTTGGCCGCAACATCTCAGTTTCCCCGCGTTGAGGGATCATCTGCCGAATTTGTGGAGTGTGTCACGAGCAGATCGAGTTCGAGTAGGTCCGGTTTCTCGCTCTGCGTAGTGTCGAAAGCAGTTTCAACTCCGGTGACCCTCTGACTCCCCTTTCGACGTCGTCCTTTTTCGTTGGTTGACTAACGGACGAAACAGTTCGTGGGTGCATCTCTTTAGATCCCTTTGGAGTGATTTGTATTGGAATTTTTTATGAAGATTTTGATCCAGACATTTTGAACGAATTTGTTGGCCGCAACATCTCAATTTCCCCGCGTTGAGGGATCATCTGACGAATTTGTGGAGTGTGTCACGAGCAGATCGAGTTCGAGTAGGTCCGGTTTCTCGCTCTGCGTAGTGTCGAAAGCAGTTTCAACTCCGGTGACCCTCGGACTCCCCTTTCGACGTCGTCTTGTTTCGTTGGTTGACTAACGGTCGAAACAGTTCGTGGGTGCATCTCTTTAGATCTCTTTGGCGTGATTTGTATTGGAATTTTTTATGAAGATTTTGATCCAGCCGTTTTGAACGAATTTGTTGGCCGCAACATCTCAGTTTCCCCGCGTTGAGGGATCGTCTGACGAATTTGTGGAGTGTGTCACGAGCAGATCGAGTTCGAGTAGGTGCGGTTTCTCGCTCTGCGTAGTGTCGAAAGCAGTTTCAACTCCGGTGACCCTCGGACTCCCCTTTCGACGTCGTCTTGTTTCGTTGGTTGACTAACGGTCGAAACAGTTCGTGGGTGCATCTCTTTAGATCTCTTTGGCGTGATTTGTATTGGAATTTTTGATGAAGATTTTGATCCAGACGTTTTGAACGAATTTGTTGGCCGCAACATCTCAGTTTCCCTGCGTTGAGGGATCGTCTGATGAATTTGTGGAGTGTGTCACGAGTAGAACGCGTGGCTGAGTTCGAGTAGGCACGGTTTCGCGCCCTGTATAATGCCGAACGACGCTGTTTCTTTCTCGACTGACGCCGCGACGGCTGTCTTGCGAAGCATCCTGAAGGCCGCTTCTCCTTGAAAGCAGTTTCAAGTCCGTCCCCGGTGTCCCCTTTCGATACGTATATTTCTTCTGGGAAGAAGCAATTTGCGTGAAATAAACTGACGTAATGTTTAATGTATTGGAGACTGTGGCTTGTCTAACAATAAATTTGGATTTGACTCCTAACCACAATTAAAAACTGACGTAAGATTTTTCCATCTCTTCTCCGGCAACGTGGGCGAACTGCGTGCAATTTCTGGGTCAACAAAATTTGTTTGTATCTTTCAACTGCGAACTCTGCGTGAGAGGATTATTTGCCTGTGATAATTTTTCAGTTTTGCTGCCCCAGTCAGAGATTTTAATTTTTGTTTTTTAAGTTTATTTATGCAGTTTATGTCCCGTATTTTTGTTATCTGTTTTGCCAACAATCGTACTTTTCACGTTAGTTTTTCTAGAATTCAGAGAACACAACCTTAGAATGTTGGAATGTTTTTCCGTCTCTTTTTCTTGTCTCTTTTGAATATTTTTCTTGCGCGCTTCACGCTGTAGGTTTTTTTCTTATGTGATAAGAATATGTATGTAAGCCGCGTCTGAGTACTCCCGCTAATAGGCCGATGCCCTTCTGATCGGCCCCTGTAAAATGCAATTTATATACTTCTTCCTGCTTGAGGAGTGTGTGAAATAAGCTGACTTAAGATTTTTCCGGGCGAACTACGTGGGTCAAAATTTGTTTGTATTTTTCAACTGCGAACTCTTTGGCAGAGGATTTCTTGCCTGCGATAATTTTTCAGTTTTGCTACCTTAGTTAGAGTCTTTTTATAGAGTTTAGGTTCCGTATTCTTTTCTATCTGTTTGGTCAATGTTCGTACTTGTCACGTTAGTTTTACTAGAATTCAGAGAGCATAACGTTATAATGTTGGAGTGTTTCTCCGTCTCTTCTTTGTGCCTCTTTTGAAGATTTTTCTTGCGCGCTTTCCGCCATAGGTTTTTAAATGTGTTAAGAAGATGTAAGCTGCGCGTGAGTACTCCCGCTAATTTGCTGATGCCGTTTTGCTCGGCCCCTGTAAAATACATTTTATATACCTCTTCCTGCTTGACGGTTTCCATTCTGCATTAGAAGCTTGAACAGTTAATTTTCGTTTCTGAAGTCGAAATATCTACTTCTAGAGGGGGGCGGGGCGTATCAGGTTTTGCTTCTTTCCGGCCACCCGGCTTCTGGCACCTAACCATCTCGAAGCATTTTAATGAATTCATGTGTTAATGACCGCCTTAAATTGAAAAAGAGAGTTATTCCGCGTCGAGGAAGATCTGGAAGTAACATTCCACGCATGTTCTTGGCGGTTTAAGCATCTTGTTTTCGCTGAAAATTTGACGGAGTCCTTTCGACGCGTTCTTATCGGTCGGTGAACACCTCATGAAGTAAGGTTTATTTATGACTCAGAAACGCTTGGTATTATCTTTCGCGTATTTCTTCAATTGGCAAGTACGACAGGGAAGGATCAGTCTCGTCCCCGTCGTAAACCGTACGTAGCGATCCGGAGCTGCCATCCAACGAAAAGCTCAACATCCTCAAAACTTCGCTACGAGGAGAAATGCGCCGGTAGAACGGTGTCGTTTTATTTACACCGTTGTAGATCTTTTTTTTTTATAAATAGCTGCGTTAGGATGTTAGCTTGCTGCATCTTCTTCTATGACTTCCCACAGAGTTGTACTTTTCTTTGCAATAATGATTTTTTTTAATGTGAAAATTTCACAGCATTTTCGACTGATTTGCTTGGATGCACTCTCTCAGAGTATCTCCATCTTGTTTTAACCTCGTGTAAAACAAAGGATGGAGATACTCTTAGAGTAAACGATGTTTCCCTTTTTATTACTGCTTGTGTATTCATCATGATTGATTTAAAATTAGACTTTCGTCCTTTATTCAGGTGATAAGTATCACAGCATTTACAGCAGCTTTTGTTGACATTTCAAGTTACAAAACTACCCCCTCCTTCCCAATTAAATTTAATTCGTTTTCAACAAATAACCCTACACCCTAAACCTAAATCCTAACCTTCAAATTGAGATTTGTATGACATTTGATATGTGTAACTGCTAGCGTACATTAATGGGCTGCGTTCGCAATTGCAACTTGGAGTGCAATCTGCACCTTAAAACTAAATCCTAACCTCCAAATTGAAACTCATTTGTCATTTGTCACGAGTAAGTGCTACTTTACATTAATGGGCTGCGTTCACAATTGCAACTTGAAGTGCAATCTTGGCGTGCAATCGCATCTTTCTCCCTAACGATTTCTTAACACATCGTACATCTCGATGATCTGTTTTAAGTTACAAAACCAGGCCCCCAATTAAATTTAATTCATTTTTAACAAATGACCCTTCACCTTAAACCTAAATCCTAACCTCCAAATTGAAATTCATTTGACATTTGACACGTGTAAGTGCTACTTTACACTAATGGGCTGCGTTCACAATTGCAACTTGGAGTGCAATCTTGGCGTGCAATCGTATCTTTCTCCCTCACGATTTTTTAACACAACGTGCACCTCGATGATCTGTTTTAAGTTACAAAACCAGGCCCCCAATTAAATTTAATTCATTTTTAACAAATGACCCTTCACCTTAAACTTAAATCCTAACCTCCAAATTGAAATTCATTTGACATTTGACATGTGTAAATGCTACTTTACTCTATTGGGCTGCGTTCGCAATTGAAACTTGGAGTGCAATCTTGGCACATCGTGCATCTCGATAATCTGTTTCAAGAAATCTTGTAATTGAAATATTAAATGCAACTGCAAAATGTTTAAGTGTCAATGCGTTCGGTGACTGTAATCAGTTTAATTGACAAGAATTCGCAGCACTATGTTAGAGTTACCTAAAGCAAAAAGCTCATGTAAGCTCATCATAAAAAAGGCTAGTTAGTAAAGGTAACACGATGTAAATATATCGGATTAATTTATTCGCGCCACGTGTAATAAATTCGAATGAAATGCGCTCGGAAGAAGAAAAAAAAAAAGGAAGCCTATTAAAGCTCACACTCGGTGGGCGGCAAATAAACGGCGTCGTGAGGTATGATATGAGCAGAGAAGTAGTATGTGGAATAATTGAAAGTTGTAACATTTGCATGCGTTTCCGCGTCGCAAAAGGCGCGCCCAGGGGGCGGTGTGGGTGCGACTGAAACCGGACTACACTTCGTTTGTCTCTTATGTCATCAAAACAACAGATCACGAATATGACATAAGAACATGCATACTCACACACTCGGTATATGCATGTATGTATGTATGTATGTATGTATGTATACGGAGAACGAACCAGTTTCGAGAATGAATCATTTAACGAAGCTATTTTAATTAATTTCTAAGTTTAGTTCAAACGTTGAGTAGGTAGGTAGGTATCACTGGTCTTGATGGTTATTAGGAATTATTTGATTTATTGATCTGTCATCAGAGGTGATTTGCTCAGTTATTACCGATCCGATCGTTTAGGTTTAGATTTTTTCTTTGGATTTGTTTATTTATTTCCTTGCAGACTGGATTCGTCTTAATTACACGGACAGAAAAAGTATTAGTACCGCCGCCACTGATCTACGTAGTAGTAATCACGTTAATTATTGCATGCCTATTTGAAAACGCTTTCGTGTTCTCAGAAAATTTAACACTATTAAATAAAGTCTTACGGGAAATAGTTGGGTAAATAACATTTTTTTTTTAAATTTATTAACCACTCAATTAAGATAAGAGGTTCATCCTCGTCTTCCTGGCGACCTTAAACCTCCCTGCAACTCAAGAATTATCTTCATCCACCAATAAAATCAAAAGCAACGAAAAGCCGAATTAAGGAAGAACGAAACAAACATTTGCGCACAGAAATCGCTGGTCATAAATACCTGATTATACTTGAAGTTGTCAGGCTTTGAAAAGCATAATTGAATACGTTATTTTGCGTAGAATGCCTTTTCCAGAACACGAAGTAAATCTCTTCCGTTTAGACGTCACTAAAGCATCCCGGCCTGAGTGAACGCAACAAAATGTCCGCAACCAACAAGTCCACGAATTGCATTTAGCGAAATTGCTTGGCGATTGACTGTTTTTTTTTTACAATTTCAATTATTGGCAAATGAGAATCAGAGACTTTCGAGTTGAAGGTCTTTCGTCTTTTTCTTCGATTGTCACTTGTTTTAACGATTGCAGTTTAGTTCCTTTTAATTTCTTTTATTCAGTTGCTTTGTTCCGATTGTTTTTTTGAAAACTTTTTGACTTTTTAGGCGCCGCGCCGGCGTTGGTCGATTATCATTTTGTTTTTTTTTTTCATTTAAATTTTTTCTCGTTTTTTAAACATATATCCGCGGCAATTGTTTTTTTTTTCTTACGTATTTAAGTTAAAAGAGAGTGGGAATTTTGAGTCGTGGTTTTCTTAGATTCGTCGAAAATTGTTTTCTTCCGATCCCTTTTTGTTTTTTTTTTTTTGAAAACTCGAGACTCTTTAGTCGCCGTGCTTCGTCGTTTTCTTCCATTGCTCGGTTATCATTTGTTTCAAAGGTAACTCATTTGATTTTATTCTGTTAAACGCTTTTCCCCGTTCGTTGTTTTGTTTCTTTAAATAAATTTTAGCGGCAATCGCTTTATTTAATTTTAAATGATTTTCTCAGTTTAAAAGATTAAAAAAAATGAGAATTTAGAAAACACGTGACTTTCAAGTCTTTGTTTTTTCCTTCGATATCGATTATTATTTGTTTCAACGACAGTTTTTTCTTCAAATTTTGTTTCTTTCGGTTGATATCTTCCGATCGTTTTTTTTTGTTTCTAAAAACTTCCTTCGTTCTTTTAATTTAGTCTCATTCAGTTGTTTTCTTCTGATTCTTTTCGTTTTGTTTTTTTTGAAACCTTGGGACTTCACAGCCGCCGTGTTTCGTCGTCGTTTTCTTCGATTAGTCGATCATCACTTGTTTTAACAATATTCTCATTGATTTGAGTTTTATTTCGTTTTGTTAAATATGCTTTTCTCCTTTCTTCTTTTCTTGTTATGTTTAATTTTTAAATATATTTCAGCAGCATCTGCTTTATTTAATTTTTTCAGTTTAAAGAGTCTAAGAAAATTAAAATTTCGAAAACTCGTGACCTTGGCGTTTGAGTCGTCGTTCTTCATCCGATGTCGATTGTCTTTTGTTTTTACCACATTCTTTTTTTAATTTTGTTTCATTCGCTCGATTTCTTCAGATTGTTCTTTTTTAAGTTTCTGGAAATTTTCTTGTTTCCTTTACTCAGTTGTTTACTTCCGAATATTTTCCTTTTGTTTTTTGAAACCTCGGGACTTTATAACCGTCGTGTTTCGTCGTTTTCTGCGATGTCGGTTATCATTTGTTATTACGACAGTCTTTCTTTTCATTCTGCTTCATTCGCTCCTCGATTTCTTTCGATGGTTTTTTCCTTTTGTTTTGTGAAAACTTTCTTGTGTCTCTTAATTTAGTTTCGTTCAGTTGTTTTCTTTCGATTTTGCGTTGTTTTTTTTTTGTTTCTTGAATTCTTGGGACTTTCTAACCGTTTTCTTCGACGTCGGTTATCATTTATTTCGGCGACAGTTTTTTTTTTTGATTTTATTTCACTCGGTTGTTTTCTTCCGATTGTTAATAAAAGAAAATTGTTAAGATAATCAGTTAACAATTTGTTGGCAAATGTTAACAAAAATTTCAATGCAATTAATCTACGAGATTAAAAAATATTTAAATTAAGAGAGATTTTAAAGAATTAGAATAAATATAAAAAAAAATTCCGGCAAAATTAAAACATTTCAACCGAATTCCAAATACTACAAAATCAATTTACACACATGACTAAAGCTGCAGATAAAAAATTAAATTTAAAAACAACTTGGCGCGAATTCAAAATACTCTTCGGACAGAGTGAGAGAGGGCGAGAGACATGACATTTTTGTACAGAAATTGAAGCTAACTATTACGAAATAAATTAATTAAACCAATTCACAAAAATTACGAACTTTTTGAAACTGGCTGAATAAACCCCCTTCACTACTGGCTTTCATTACTGGTGGAAGTTCCAGATGTTCTATTTAGTTTTTATAACGCTGGGCATCCAATTCTTAGTGTCGCGTGCATTCGTGATTCATTATGCGTGAGTCCCTGCGTCTGGCGATCGGTTTCTCCACGCCTTCAGGAGAATTATACTTTGTTTACATCAGCTCGCTGACTCATCCGTAAGCCATACTTTCCTTGCGACAAAGAATTAATTAATTAATTAATTAATTAATTACAGTTCACTCATTAATAATCCTACTACCTCATCTAATGCCCGATTTTTTCACCTACGGATAAATTTATCTGCCAGGTTTTATCTTTGGAAACCATTGTATCTATGTATACTACCTGCCAGATACATTTATCCGTAGGTGAAAAAATCGGGCCTAAGCTGCTCAAAATAATACAATACCTGTCCGCTGATTTTTTTTTTTAATTTAAATATTATTGACAAACAATACCCTCAGAGGACGAAGTTACAATAAACACTTACTCGCCGTTAGTTAGGTCTCTCTTTCTCTGTGTTCTTTCTTTCTTTCTCTCTCGTTTCCTTGACAGAATAGGTGTTGAGGGTAAACGTCTTGGCTTCCGGGTATCGCGTTCCAATTCGATGAGGACCTTGTAAATTACAAGTCACCCTTTACGAGTGTCCATTCGGTAATATGAAACATTTCACTTACCGGGGCCGTTTTTCCGGCCCCGCCCGCACACCAGCGGCGAATCTAGAAGCCGTATCTCAAGCACAATGATATTGGACACTGGAGAAGCCATCCATCTTATCTTCGCCTGCATTAACCCTCCTAACATTCGCCCCTGTGGATATAACACAGCGAGCCAGACTCATTAAAGCCTTTATGCATACGTTTATCCTTCGCGCTAACCTTCGGCAGACTACCGTAATCTTTTCTTCTGCCTGCCTGGGCCCCAAACACACCCCTGCATCGTATTACCATTAAACCATTAATAAATATGCTCGTGCTTTACAAATATATCGTGAATGAAAAAACTTTTTTTTTTTATCTGTGGCGGTTGCCCATCAGGATCCTATTTTCTATCTGTGGTGGTTGCCTAAATTTGTTCTAAATTTGTTAATTTAATTTTTAATTTTTAATTTCTTAAGTATACTATTACAACGTACCCCATTTGATCTCAGTATGTTATTATTATTATTAAACAAAGGGTACATTATTTATAAAGGTCGACCGGGAAAAATGAAAGGCGGAGACTCCTTCGACAATCGTTGCAGTAAACTGGTGCAGATCGTCCAATAAAAAGTTTCATCACTCTAAACGGGACGCGGAACACGAGGTTCGAGGTTGAGGTGACCATTAACACAGATTTAAATCCGGCATTGTCTTTGATAATTTCAGGCGATGATTCAGACACTTCTTTCATTTTTCCCCCTCGCATTATTCAAGATTAAAACACTTCTTCAGCTCAAAAAATGTCCGAAATTAATCAAAGGTATAATTTTGATTGCGATTTTTCTTTTGGTGTGCGAAATTCTTTGTTTTTTTTTGCTGTTGCGTCTGTTGTAGTTATATATTTTAGAAGTTTAGAATTTAAGAAAGTTTATGCATTCTCGGGATATCTCTGAAGCACTAGCGTATTTGTTTACGTTATTAGTTTGGTAATATGATATGGGGGCGTGTTTAGTCCTGGCAGCAAAGAAACGGCAGAGACGGCAGTCTCTCAAGGGCTAGCGCGGAAGGCGAAACGTGTCGGTAAACGGGGCCACGGATGGGCCTAATGATATATGTGGTGGCCGCGGTGTGTTGCCGGACATAAGATAGAGGGTGTCTGCAGAATATGACCTGAGATGGTATGTTCTGGCAGAAGTATTGGGGTGGTACATTCTCACGATTGGCAATGCGGTTTGAGGGTCATGAGTCATGAGTTATGCGGAGGTATTCTGGTAGCAGAATATTGTCCGGGACGCGATCCGGGGCGTTGACCAGAGAATGGTACCGTGCACCTGCATACGGTATCGGGGCTCTTGCCGCGGCGTGCAAGCAGCGCCGATGAAGAGCACGGTACCGGCAAAACAATTAGCTGTATTCTGCATGCATTGTGAGTGGAAATTCGGTTTATTGCATTCCTGACCAGGTGATGGCATTGAGCTATCCAGAAAGGTCTGGCATGATGATGTTATTGTACTGGTACGGAGTGGTGCTTGACACTCACGCAGTCGGTGCATCAATCGATCCTGAGAATATACGTTCGGGAGGTAAGGTATGCTAATATCTATCGGGAGGGGTGGGTTTTGTATCCACAGGTGAATGCATGCGAAGATAAAAAGTCAACGTGCGAGGATGACTTCCCCACTGTCCAATATCATCATGAGGGAGCTACAGCTTCTAGATTCGCCGCTGGAGCAGGTGGGGCCGGGAAAACGGCCCCGGTAAGTGGAATGTTCCATTTTACTGAATAGATACTCGTAAAGGGTTACTTATAATTTGCATGGTCCTTATCGAATTGGAATGCGATGCCCCGAGGCTAAAACGTTTACCTTCAGCGCCTGTTGCGGTCAGGGAAGCGAGAAAGAAAGAAAGAACATTGAGAATGAGAGACCTAACCAATGATGAGTGAATATTTATTGTAAGTCCGTCCTCAGATAATATTGTTTGTCTATAATATTTAAACAAAAAAAAAAAACTAGCCAACACGTCCCTTTTGTTTTCTTTAAATTACTGTCGCCTTGAATTTCAACAATTTTTTTTTCTTCTGAAGTCAAGTACAGTACAGAGGTGTGTAGAGGAATGAACGAAATCCTCGAACGTGACACACAAAAAAAAAATAAAATTCGAAGCATGTGACACTTGACCCTTGGCGCCCTTACTGCGAAACTTCTTATGATCATTACGCCAGTCATTACTCAACGGTTTCAGGGTTCGACTGAAATTTATTTTCCAATGCGATATCGTATAGATGTCGACACGTCCCGGCAATCAGACAGGTTTCATTTAGGCATTATCAAGTTGTCTGCACGGGCGGCTCCGATTGGTGGGGCACGAGTGCGACGAGGACAGCCGACTGTGACGTTTTTCGCACCCTCGGCCTGCACGAAAGTAGTTTAGTGCAGCGCGTGGTTTACGGTAACGAAGCAGCAGAGAATGCGAATTGATTTATTCCTGCGATCTCATCATCGGTCGTTACCCCCCTGGGCTGCGTGTAATCTCCCCCCGCCCCCATTCCAACCAACTGAAAATTTTCGATAACAGTCTGGGCAGGGCTTTATTTTTACCATTTTTTTTTCTGTCGCTTGTATTCATTGCAGATTTTCAATTTGGCAGTCGAAATCAACCCCAATCAATTATATTTATTACGGGTGTCGGAAGGGTGGGTGGGTGGGTGGGGGGGGGAGAAACAATTTGCCATTCATCTCCTTCTTCGAAATTACATCATACATGTGGTTGGATTCATTTACATATGTTTAATCTTCTTTGTATTTCCGTCCACTGAAATTGCTTATTGTACGCTATCCAGTACGACGTTTCGAGACTTTTTTTCTTCTTCCACTTCCACAGTCAATTTCGTCCGTCCGTGGTTCAAAAAAAAAAAAAAAATGCGGCACGCCAACGCAACGGTCTCACTCGACAATCAGTCGAATATAACATCAAGAAGGCGGGTGCAAATAGGGCCGTATAGAACAAAGGCCATAATACTGCATCACTTCAACGATTTGCAGGTTTTACGATTTCATAAATATAGTTCAGTAAAACAACACGCCGCCGCCGCGCCGCACCGATGCGGTGCTGCTCTCTCGGTTGGTTGGCTAATTTAGTTCGAAAGCTCGGCGGCGGCGGCGGCGCTGGCTCCGCTGGGCGTCTGGAACCTGTCTACCCGGAAAATATAACTTACGACGCCCAAAGATTTACGCATGTAAGACCGGACGTGCTGCCCTGTTGTAAAGTTCATGCCGTCCGCTTGATTAATTTTTGCTTCGCCTGAATGTTAAGTATCTTAAGCATTCGAAGGCGAGCGGTAGACGGACGCGTTGAGGAAGTCGGAATTCTCTGGTGTGTGTTTGCTTTCCGTACTAATTAACAATGTTGGCAACTATTTTTAATTCAATTCCCGCATGCACTATTCGGGCAGAGCAGGGCGTTCAAGTCAATCAAGCAGAAAATGGATTTTTTTAATGTACAAAAGTTTTTTTAATCCAAAAGCCATTTGCTACCAGCTTATTACAATTAAGTTAACTCCTGGCCATTGGTCACCGATAAGTGGTGGCGAGCTGCGCTGAGAAATCAATCAGCCGTCCCGAGCTAGTCTCTGAAGGAGGAGGGTATGGTTCAAAACAGATACGGGCGCCAGGGAGTAACTCCAGCTGATACGCGCACTGTGGAACCGACTCCCAAGGATCTACAGCAAAAACTTGCAATAAGAGATATCTTAACACTCGGTCATTCAAGATAGCTTTTACGACACAGGAAAACACCACAACGCACTTAATAATAAATATATTTACGCACACTAGGACCTACCTGAGTAGAAGCAAGATTGGTGTTGAAGAAATTAACGTACAGTATCACTAGCAGTTTCAGTCGTGGCGGGTGTGCGACGAAATTACAAGAAAGCATCGTTCTTCTACGCACAGCGTCCACGTAGGCCAACCAAAAAGAGACAGAGAGAGCCTGAGCTTAACGTAAAACGGGACGCGCGCCGGAAGTAACGACAGTTGCCAAAATGAAAGGCCAACGTAAAAACTTGCAGCCGAAGTAAGGGCTTGTAGGTATATTGTATTGCAAAACCAAAAGTGGTAACTAAAACTGGAACTTGTACTGAAATTGGTATCCAAAACCAAGAGCCTAAGGAGCACCTTTAGGAACTAGGCTGAGAAAACTCCTGGAGAGTTATGATCACCCAATCACCAAATTAACATCTGATATAATGTCAGGAAACCTCCCCGAGGTTCCTTCCGATAACAAAATTGTGTCGCCCCGAAGGACGGCACTCGCGAAAGTGGCCCAAGGCAAATACCATCAGGTGTTGGAGATATTGCTGCAATGAAAAACGCTCTAAGATGCGTCGCAGATTTTTAAAGGAAACCAAACATATCCACGAAAACTAAAAAAGGAGGGTTTGTAAGAATCAAAATGTGACGTCAACAGGGACCAACGAGTAACCATCTGACGTAAGCAACAACCAATCACGTTAAAGGCCAAAGGTGCGGCCATCTGAAAAAAACAAACAAAAAAGGCGTGACGGAAATTTTATGGCCGCGGGAACGTCTGAAATAATTTTACGATTTCCGACAACAAAATTGTGTCGCCTCGAAGGACGGCACTCGCGAAAGTGGCCCAAGGCCCGCCCGTACAAACACCGTCAGGTGTTGGGGATGTGGCTACAATGACTAATGCTCTAAGGTGTGTCGCAGATTTTTAAAGGAAACCAACCATATCCACGAAAACTACAAAAAGGAGGGTTTTCAAGAAGCAGAATTAATGTGACGTCAACAGGGACCAACGAGTACCCATCTGACGTAAAGAACAACCAATCACGTTAAAGGCCAAAGGTGCGGCCATTTAGACCATCCATCGCAACCAACCAACCAACTCGACTAAAAATTCTTTTCTCGCCATAAAATATTTCCCTAGAATAATCAAGGAAATTTAAATAGAATTGGTTTGACACAAAGAAATGAAAACTCCAAAACAAAAAAAAATTGTCGAAAAATTTCAGCTAAGAATTTGAAAAATCCCGCAGATTAAAAAAGTCTTCGCTTTCGTATGAAATTATTCGTAGATTTAACGACTTTTTCTCTAAGTTGGCCACACTGATCCCTTGAGATATTAACCCACAGAAACCTGAAGTTCGCATGAACTATTCTGATGAAAAAAAAAACAGAGAAAAGGCGAGGCGGAAATTTTATGGCCGCGGGAACGTCTGAAATAATTTTACGATTTCCGACAATAAAATTGTGTCGCCTCGAAGGACGGCGCTCGAGAAACTGGCTCAAGGCCCGCCCGTACAAACACCATCAGTTGTTTGAGAGATGGCTACAATGACTGACGCTCTGAGATGCGTTGCAGATTTTTAAAGGAAACCAAACATACCCACGAAAACTAAAAAAAGGAGGGTTTGCAAGAATCAGAAGCAATGTGACGTCAACAGGAACCAACGAGTAACCATCTGACGTAAGCAACAACCAATCACGTTAAAGGCTAAAGGTGCGGCCGTGTAGACCATCCATCGCAACCAACCAACCAACCAACTCGATCAAAAATTCCTTTTGCGGCATAAAATATTTCCCTAGAATTCCTTAAAATAATCAAGGAAATTTAAGCAGAATTGGTTTGACATAAAGAAATGAAAACTCCAAAAAAAAATTTTTTTTTTCGAAAAATTTCAGCTAAGAATTTGGAAAATCCCGTCTTCGCTTTGTGTGAAATTATTCATAGATTTTAACGACTTTTTCCCTAAGTTGGCCACACTGTTCCATTGAGATATCCATCCACAAAACCCTGAAGTTCGCATGAACTATTCTGATAGAAAAAAAAAAACAAAAAAGGCGAGACGGAAATTTTATGGCCGTGGGAACGTCTGAAATAATTTTACGGTTTCAATTTTTATTTTTTTTAACCATCAATTTATCACCGTTTGTTTTCGTTTTTCTATCGCTTGATTTAATTTGACATTCGATTTTATTTATTAATTGTCATTTCATCTTCTTTCTGCTTTTACTCGATTTGAGTTTTATTTTATTTATCTTACATTTTAATCCCGTCGATTAATCGCCACTATTGTTTTATTCTTTTTAATTGCGTTTGGCTTCATTTTACTTTTTTAATTACTAACTGATAGAGCCTTCTTATTTTTAATATTCATTAGTAAATCTCCTACTTTTCTTTTTTATTAAACTATTCAAATAGACCTCTAAAGGTTCATCGACTATCAGCGGACTCCTACAGGTTCATCGACCATCTGCCAAGTACTGGTCAAAATTTTTAACTGTAAATTATCTTTGAGAAAGTATCTTTGGAAGAATGATGGACAAGAAAAAATTGTTAAAATAATTTTAGTTTTCTTTGTGTGGATGGTAGATTTTGAACTTTTAGCTTCGCTTCTTCTACACTCTGCACCAAAACCATTTACTGTTATCTTCTTAGCACTTTTTGCATTTTTGGAATGACATTAATAAAATTTTCTTCTCTTTTTGGTTTTCCTCGACTTAAAAAACTGCAATTGCAGAAATCTTGTCGGCAAGTTAGAGGGCAACGACGTAACTACAAATAAATCTGATTCGCAGCTTTCTCTCTCTCTAATAAGGACTGACGTCGATAGAGTCTGTAAACACCTTCCAAATTACTTCCGCCTTCTCAAAATTTCCACTCTCTGGCTGGCAGACTAGTCGGGGATGTACATGTAATTATCCTTCCGACGGATTAAGCCCTGGGGATGCCCGTCGTCTGCCCGACTATTGCGCAACACTACGTCCTCGCTCCGCGTGGATCCCCCTGTTTATTAATTGCAATCACATGCTTCTGAAACAGGCAGGTTTGCATAGCTAAACGCATTAATCGATGGAATTAAAGCGACTTTAACCAAATATAATTAAGTAGTAATTAATATTAAGAAAAGAAAAAACAAAAACAAACAAACGTATTATATCAGACAGGATTTTTCCTGACCTATACGTTAATAAAAAGAGAACGGAAACGGAACATTTAAATTAAATTAAATTTAAAAATAAGATGGCTTCATCCAAGGGGTTGATGAAAACTTGAGGGGGGTCGATGAACCGCAGGGGTCGGTGATATACCCTCAAACATCGAACGTTAGGGAATGCAAAAGAATGAAAGGAGCCAGATAGGTAAATTTTTTAAACCCCTCACCAATCAGAGTAGTTAATCAACTAAGAAACCCTAGCTCGGCCGAAACTTATTTGACTTATTCAAAGTTATAAAGCACAACTTCGCGGGCAAAAAGCGCCGATTATTGTTTACAAGCAAACTTAAATTCTAACGAAAGGCACAATATTATTGAGGATTATGAAATCTTGTCCTCACACAACAGATGTTACTCTTGGAATAAGAGCAGGTCAGAAATAAGTCTCCCTTTAAAGAGATAGGTACTCTTCTTTAAGAAAAGCTAATTTCTTTTTGATTGAATAGGCTTTTAATTTGTTAAAGAGTGTACCCCTTGAACACTTTAAAAAAAAAAGAACCTAATCCAAACCGACTGAAAACCCTAACTGAAACCGTAACCAAAATCAGCTTAAAATTGAAACTGAAACCTTAACCTTAACCTGCAATGTCAGGTCAAAAAGCGATCGTAAGATGTCGCTATTTTATCTGTTCTTATCCTTAACATTTTATAACATGCGTGTACATTCCTGATCAGCACTCGGCACCTCAGCCCGCGGCTTATAACAGTATCATCAGTCTTTGTCAATGTTTGTTTTGTTTTAATTACAATTTACGATCTGTTAAAAAATACAGGGTGTTCTTTTACTGTATGCAAATAAAAAAAAACTCAGTGTAAGTACACGAAATGCTACCTTCTGCGGGTATTTTTTGGTGGCTAACGTATCATAGCCAAACATTTGGGATGGACCACTTGTTTGGAACTGTTGAAATGTGCGAGAAAGATAAGAAGGTAAACTTCGCCTTCCTCTCGGTATGAACACGCCCACCGATAACGCACTCGATGTTCAACGCAGCATTTCGTAATAATAATCACTGATATCGTTTATTAATTATTTTATTTAAAATTTTACTGACTTGCTCCAGGCTCACTACAAGTTAAAAAAACTAAACCAGTCTTACCCCCTAATGGTCGAAGGAAGGGTTTCCATGAATTGGAAGCACGGTGACATCAGCAGGAACCAACAGAATCTCAGATGACGTAAAGAAAGTCCGATAGCGTTAAAGAAACTGTAATTCACGTGTACTGGTCATGTAAAAAAGTAGACGACGGCGGCATTTTATGACTGTCTTGACGTGTTAATATAAACAATCACTCTATTCCCATAGAAAACTCGAAGTACACCTGCAAAAGATGAGGTAATTGGCAAAAGATGATGCTATTGGGAAAAGATGAGGCAATTGGCAAAAGATGACGCAATTGTATTTAAAAATGGATACTCTAGACGGTATTGTTTATTTAAGACAGTAAAAGATATGCCGTATGACCGTTATGCGATAATCAAACGAACCCAAAAAAATCGCCTCGAGTTGCATTATGATAATAAAACAGAGCGTGAGACCATTTGTGTTATAAAGAATCCAATTAAATATTTCGACGGGGCGATGGTAAAAAAAAAAACTGTTTTTCAATGCAGTAAAAGCGGTCGCAACAGGTGCGGCATGAAGCGTTTCCCGCACACAACTTCTTAAAATTGTGCAATCAAGAATCAATCCGATTTAAAACTTGATGTACAGGGTGTTTGCTGAAACATCTCGTACTCGGCAGAACAAACAAATAAAAACACAAGCTCGGAACTCTACCGACGAAAGAGATCACAAATATCAAAATCACGAGCGCTGGACTCTACCAACGAAAGAAATGGTAAATATAAATATTTCCAAGTAAAGAAAACTGCCGTTTCCGTTGAGAAATCCAAAATCCGGAATTTTTATCGCACTCTTCAAAACTACGTAATTAAAATCATAAAATTTCCCAACAGAAACTACAGGTAGTCAGGTATTATTATTTTTTTTTTGTTTACCTGCTAGTTAGTTATTCTTAAGTACGTCTACCAAGAGCGGCTCATTGTTATCCTCCCGAGAAATGCACGTACATTTTTTTAACAAATATTTCTCACATCCTTAACACTTAAGACATGATTCTTATGAGGGATAAATACTCTGCCATTCAGCTATGTTGTCCTGAAGTACCCGGAACAGCCAAATATTTTCGTTTCTTTGGCCCTAATTTTGCACGTAGGCACGAACCTCACTGATGCAGATTTAATTGAAATGCGAAGGTCTGAAGCTCAACATAGATTAATGCAAGAAATACTTTAATGGACATTCCTGGTCGCCGCCTCGTTGTAGTCTATCTTTCATATGCTTTCCCTCTCACGTTATTTTACGTTCTCGTGAACGTAACTCGGGCATTCGGAAGTGTTTGTATTTACCCCTGCTAATTCTGTACCATGCTCAAGAAGTTGAGTGCTAAGGTCAGCAAAACATAATAGCAACAAAAGTGTATATTGATAAAAAAAATATGTCAATATATCAAGAAATTTTAACACATAATTTCAACCGACAATAATTTTTAACGGTAATTACAATGAAAAATATATCTAATAATCGACTCTAAATGATTTTTTTTTTACAAAATTCGACTCAATTTAACAACGAAGTGTTATTACGTTAATATTGTTTATGTAAGCTGGCGTCACAACTCTGAATGACAGTTTTATTTCAGACCGGAACGCTAATTAAAATTATTTTTTTTGTTAGAGATAAATTCGAATCCTTACAAAATAGAGTTACCAAATGAAGTCGATTTTATGTCTGACAGGAAATTTCGGAGATCAAATTTCACGTGGTTCCGTGGTATTTAACAGCAAGGGGTTATTATGTTAATATAAGCTATTGTCTATGTGAGCTGGCGTCGCAGTTCTGAATGAGAGCTTTATTTCAGTCCGGAATTCTAATTAAATTCAATTTCTGTACAGATAGCAAATTCCAACGAATCCATACAAGACAAAGACACGAAAATAAATTCGAGTTTATGAAAAAATCCTGTCCTCTTAAACGAGGTGATTGGAACTGTACGTATGTGTATTCTGGACAAACTGGCAGACGTTTGTTCACTTGTTCAGGTGAACGCTCCTTAGCTTCAGCAAGATTAGGTTAAACCAATTCAAACTTTGCTATACAATATCATAGAATCAGGTCACACATCAAACTAATTTAGCCACCAATTGAAAAAAAAAAAACTAAAATTGTATTTTATTATTTATTTATATTTTATTTATTGTAATTGCATTTCGTAATAATAATCACTGATATCGTTTATTAATTATTTTATTTCAAATTTTAATTCACTGCACGAAGTAATATGTTTTACGATATCAACTATCGACGAATAAATCCGAAAGTTCATGCACCGATTAGGCAAGCGCGTTAAAAATGTGCTTCCTTCACCCTTTTACGTAAATAAACTTTTGCTGCAATCTCGCTGCTAGCTATGAAAGTATTACTACTTACGATCCTTGGAAACAAAGTAAATGTAAAATTTTTATAAGTCTTTTGAAAATAATATGGAATGAGAAATTAAAATTTGTTTGTACCTCGCTTTTAATTAATTTGTTCGGCAATTACGAACCGCAGCTTCTTGAATTGCACTAGATTTTAATTTAAAATACTTAAACTTGTAATTAATTGCGGTGAAGTTAATTTAAATTGTAAACGCTTTGACGAACCAGCTTGTCGCAGCGGCGCTGAGTTACGTCGCTCCTACTCGAGATCCAGTAAGGCACTGACCCTGGCCTACTTCGGCTGCGGGTCGTAATTGAAGAGGCGTCTGCGTTCTATTTTTAGCGAGGGTTTCACTGCAATCAAAAACGATTTGTAATAAATTTTTTTCTTAAGATAAGGTTTTATTATAAAACTCTGTTTGCGAGACATTAGTTTTAATTCCGACTATAATACCTTCTTGAATTGCACTAGATTTTAATTTAAAATACTTAAACTTGTAATTACTTGCGGTGAAGTTAATTTAAATTGTAAACGCTTTGACGGACCAGCTGATCGCAGCGGCGCTGAGTTACGTCGTTCCTACTCGAGATCCAGTAAGGCACTGACCCTGGCCTACTTCGGCTGCAGATCGTAATTGAAGAGGCGCCCGCGTTCCATTTTTAGCGAGGGTTTCACTGTAATCAAAAACGATTTGTAACGAAATTTTTTCTGAAGATAAAGTTTTATTATAAAACTCTGTTTGCGAGACATTAGTTTTAATTCCGACTATAATACCTCTCTGTGTTTCTTTTTTTGCAAAACAAATTTATCTCATTTATATCATCTTGTAGATAAATTTGTTATGTAGTCACGCTTCATAAATTAAGAAGTTCCATCCTGGACGGCTAGAAGTCGAGTAATTAAACATTAAAGACGTGCAACAAGTTTTTTTTTTTTTTTATTTATTGAGCGCAGTGGAGAGCTGCTTTGTTCTGAATGTGGTAGCGTTATTTATCTCAGTAGGTGGAAAAATTATTTGCTTTGCAATTATAATACATGACATGATGTGGTGCTTCTCTCATGCCCGCTGCCGTTTACATATGTGTGCCATTATCCTTGCGATCTCGGCGTTTATTTCTATTTTATAATGGAACAACGCACACAAGTCACATCTAACCTTTCGCGTTATAATACCTTTTACATCGTCGTTAACGGCGTTGTTGTTGTTATTATTATCATGGCCGGTAGGTGGGCTGGACGTGCGTGTTATAAAGCTCCGTGCATTTTTTTTTCTGTCACCCGTTATATGCAACAGGGCTGACTCGCGATTAATTAAACGCAAACGTCCGCATTATCGCATCGGTAACACGAGATAATAAATAAACGATTTCCTGATGTTGGTAAGTACCTAATACCCCCGTGTGCACTTTAATTTAATTTTATATTTTTATTAAATCCGGTGGGTGTGCGCTTTCAAAACTGCGTTGTTGCATAAATCGCGCCGAGATATCTAATGATATATGGCGGCGTTTCTTCGCACGAACGCAATTAATTTGCAGATTAAGAGCGCGGCTGACGTGTTACCTGGATGGTTGAATCATGTAGTATTCCCACTTTTAACGAATCATGTCAAGGTAAATGAAACGGGGAAAGCGAAAATACCGGAAAGAAAAATTCAGGAAGTTGGAGTTGAAATTGAAATTCTTTTGCATTGTTTTAGTGCTGTTTGAGTGAATTTCTTCGAGAGAGCTTTTTCGCGTTTGCGTTTTTCCCTTCCCGGGGGGTCGTTCAAGATTTCTTTTCTTACATACATACATATATTAAAACTTTTGTTATTTTAATTATTAAATTAAATTAGTCCTCAATTAAATTAGTTTTATCTACTCTTCAATAAATAAAAGTTTAATCGAATAGGTCCATGGTTCAATTGTTACAATAACATTTCGGTTCACAACGGGAGAGACTCGCGGTAATTTTTTGAAATAGATTACGGAGGCAAACCTACTGCAAGAAGTTGGAGATAAATCCTCTGTTACGTACTTTTCTCGCCGTCGTTGTTCGCGGTCGGGTAGGCTTCCCTTCGTACATAATTGTTTCGAGTGCGGCTGACCGTCGTAAGGTAGCGAGACAATCTCGCGCAGTTTACCCAACTTAGCGGATTTCCCGCTAGTTCTAGCTTAGTTGAAATAATAAAAAAACACACACACCCAATGCATTAAAAGAAAAAAGTAAAGTAGAGTATTACGTTAATTATAAATTAATTAAATATAATAAAAGGAATTTTTGAGTCATAATTTTCATGGACAGGCGAAACGCGCAGCCGTTAGCCTATAGCCGACTTATAAAGTCGAGCCACTTGTCGGCGTGGGTTCGAATCCCACACCACAACCATGAATGTTTGTGTTGTCCAGATTATGACCCAACTTATTAAACAGAGTAAATTGTCTGGAATGGTGAGGCCATAAAACAATTAACGTGCAATTCGCTGTGCAAAGCAAAGAAAAAAAGAAAGAATTTTCCATCGTGCTTGCGGATTGTTTAATTTTGTAAAAAAATTTCACAAAAGTTTTTATTATTTTTACAAAAGAAACGTTACCCAACTTCTACGTAGGCACGTAACAAAACGAACTAATTTAGTAGGGGTAATCTAGACCAGTGGCCAGTCACCTCAGTTATCAGGCGGGAAATTTAAATGTTTTCGTCCAATCTCATTATAAAAAATTAAATCAACGAAATTTAGACACTATCCTAGGAAATTAGAAACTACCCTAGAAAATTAGAAACTATCCTGGAACATTAAAAAGTAGGCTATTGGAACGTACTGGATTAGTTGGGAAACTCTGAGTACTTCGTTTTGGTAATTGGAGGACTCTCACGTACAGTATTATATGCATATCAGTATTATTTAAATACGTCTGCGCAAATTTTGCCGTGGGAATAAAGCGAAGCTTAAAGTTAAACTATGATGGTAAAACTCGGTTATCTGACAAGTCTTTTGAAAAAAAAACGCTTTTATTTTTTATAGTGTATTTGTAATTTTTGTTTTTTTTTCGTTTTCTAAAAATTGTTATATAGAAACCTTAGTATTAGGAGTTTCCTGTTTGTTTCTATGAATAAATAAATAAATAAATAACTAGACCATTTTGAGAACTTTATTTTTGCTTCCGACCGTAACTCCGATTTTCTGTGTCTCATGTTGGCTGCATTTATGTTTATGTTCTGTCATTTCTCAGATACCCATCTGCCTCAAGATAAATGTATTATGATGATTCATCAACATTAATTGGCGGAGGCTATAGGCGCCGGAGCCTGACGCGAAGAAATCTTCTGGGCAACTCAAGACGCTCTCGAACGTTCAGAATTCTACGGACTAGAAGCTCCGAGAAAAACAGCCCGGCTATAAAAAGACGCGTGCGGAGAAGTTTTAGAGTTTATAGTTGTTAATCGTTCGGCTATTAGCTTATAATTGTGTATTATACATATAAAATAGTGTTATTGTAAAAATCGCTAATAAATTAGTTTTAGTTTCACCGACAAAACAAAATAAAACGAACCCTAAAATTCGTCACAGTATTTTTACCGGGTTTTTATCGATGTAATTTTTATAGCGACGCTTTCAGCTAATTTTTTTCAAATTTGGCGCAATTTCAAGCTCTGTCCGGCGGATTATTTTTTTGATAGTTGGCAACACTGATCACACACGATCTTGCAAGCGACGAGACGTGACAGGCGGACAATTTTTCACGTCGTTAACGAAGTTGAACAGAATGTTTTAATATTTTTTACTTTTCATTTTTTGCATTTTAATTTTTTTGATTCAATTCAATACAATTCAGGGTTGAGAATATGTTTTTTGACGACTGTAACTATGTACATTGTTACAAAATAAATATCTATCTATCTATCTTGACTTTGGGATTTGTTGAGCTTTATTTTTTTGCTTTTAATTTCTTTAATGTTTCTTTCTCTTAATTTTTCTCTTGAGTTGAATGGTGTTAAGTCGGGTTCGAATGGACTGAGTGGACGTTGAATATTTCGGAAAACAACAAAATTTTTCCAGTTGTTGGATCGAGTTTGGTCGACCTTGAAATTGTCCGAGTTGCGCTTAAATCGTTTTTAATCCCTTTTGTTTTCTCTTGTTCGCTTCATGCCTTGTTTTTTGTTGCTGTCGTCTTGATTTCGTCTGAGGTTTCATTTGTTTTTTTTTTATTCGTTCTGATTTTTGATATTTCAAATTGGCGATTTTTTATTTATTTTTGCCTTTTTGTTTAATTTTTCATATTTTATTTATTGACGCTTTTTGCCGCTATTGTCGTTTATTGTTTTCTTTTAGTTGTTTTTTTTTTTTCGTTTGGAAATTCATTCGTTTGTTCTTCTCTTCATCTTAGCCGTCGATCTTCTTTTTTTTTTTGTTTTTGGTGTTCTTTGTAATTTCGTACATTGTATTTCTATTTTGTTTTTCGTATCAAATTAAGTTTTCGTATTTTATCATCGACGCTTGTTTGTAGTTCGACGTTTTTCATCATTTGTTTTGTGTCCGTCCTCTTGAATTTTGTGATCTTCTTTTGTTTTGCGAACTGTTCATCTCTTTTTTTCGTTTTTGTCTTAATCGTATTATTATCTTTCTTCCAGTTTGCTTTAATTTTTTTTTATACTTGTTCTGATTTTTGTTATTCCAAATCATCGACGCTCTTTTGTAGTTCGACGTTTTTCATTTAATCTTGTGATCTTCTTTTGTTTTGCGAACTGTATTTCGTCGTTAATTTCTTTCTTTTTTCTCGTTCTTGTTTTAATCGTATTATTGTCTTTCTTACAGTTCTTGCTTTTATTTTCTGCGAATTTTTCGATTCGCCCGGAAAATTGTGGCTTTTCCTATGGCTTGGTGTTTGCGATCTTCTTCTGTTTTTTTTTTTGTTCGCTTCATGCTTTGTTTTTGTTGTTCTCTTTTATTTCTGATTTTTTCTCGGGTTTCATTTTTTTATACTTGTTCTGATTTTTGTTATTCCAAATCATTGACGCTCTTTTGTAGTTCAACGTTTTTCATCTAACCTTGTGATCTTCTTTTGTTTTGCGAACTACATTTTGTCGTTCATTTCTTTCTTTTTCTCGTTTTTGTTTTAATCGTACTATTGTCTTTCTTACAGTTTTTGCTTTTATTTTCTACGAATTTTTCGATTCGTCCGGAAAATTGTGGCTTTTCGTATGGCTTGGTGTTTGCGATCTTCTTCTGTTTTCTTTTGTTCGCTTCATGCTTTGTTTCTGTTGCTCTCTTTTGTTTCTGATTTTTTCTCAGGTTTCATTTTTTTTATACTTGTTGCGATATTTGTTATTCCAAATCATCGACACTCTTTTGTAGTTCGACGTTTTTCATCTAATCTTGCGATCTTCTTTTGTTTTGCGAACTGCATTTCGTCGTTCATTTATTTTTTTTTCGTTTTTGTTTTAATCGTATTATTATCTTTCTTCCAGTTTGCTTTAATTTTCTGCGAATTTTTCGATTCGTCCGGAAAATTGTGGCTTTTCGTATGGCTTAGCGTTTGCGATCTTCTTTTGTTTTTTTTTGTTCGCTTCATGCTTTGTTTTTCTTGTTCTCTTTTATTTCTGATTTTTTCTCGGGTTTCATTTTTTTTTATACTTGTTCTGATTTTTGTTATTCCAAATCATTGACGCTCTTTTGTAGTTCAACGTTTTTCATCTAACCTTGTGATCTTCTTTTGTTTTGCGAACTACATTTTGTCGTTCATTTCTTTCTTTTTCTCGTTTTTGTTTTAATCGTACTATTGTCTTTCTTACAGTTTTTGCGTTTATTTTCTGCGAATTTTTCGATTCGTCCGGAAAATTGTGGCTTTTCGTATGGCTTGGTGT
This sequence comes from Prosopocoilus inquinatus, assembly GCA_036172665.1. Taxonomy (NCBI): domain Eukaryota; kingdom Metazoa; phylum Arthropoda; class Insecta; order Coleoptera; family Lucanidae; genus Prosopocoilus; species Prosopocoilus inquinatus. Next base: position 3,876,397 of record CM069871.1, on the reverse strand, counting down.
TTTTGCGATCTTCTTTTATTTTTTTTTGTTCGCTTCATGCTTTGTTTTTTGTTGTTCTCTTTTTGTTTCTGATTTTTTCTCAGGTTTCATTTTTTTTATACTTGTTCTGATTTTTGTTATTCCAAATCCTCGACGCTTTTTGGTAGTTCGATGTTTTTCATCTAATCTTGTGATCTTCTTTTGTTTTGCGAACTGCATTTCGTCGTTCATTTCTTTCTTTTTCTCGTTTTTGTTTTAATCGTACTATTGTCTTTCTTACAGTTTTTGCGTTTATTTTCTGCGAATTTTTCGATTCGCCCGGAAAATTGTGGCTTTTCGTATGGCTTGGTGTTTGCGATCTTCTTTTGTTTTCTTTTGTTCGCTTCATGCTTTGTTTCTGTTGCTCTCTTTTGTTTCTGAATTTTTCTCAGGTTTCATTTTTTTTATACTTGTTCTGATTTTTATTATTCCGAATCATCGACGCTCTTTTGTAGTTCGACGTTTTTCATCTAATCTTGTGATCTTCTTTTGTTTTGCGAACTGTATTTCGTCGTTCATTTCTTTTTTTTCTTCTCGTTTTTGTTTTAATCGTATTATTGTCTTTCTTACAGTTCTTCTTTTATTTTTTGCGAATTTTTCGATTCGTTCGGAAAATTGTTGTTTTACGTATCTTCGCTTGATGCTTGCGATCGTCTTTTGTTTTTCTTTTTCTTTGTTCGCTTCATGCTTTGTTTTTATTGCTCTCTTTTGTTTCTGATTTTTTTCAGGTTTTATTTTTTATACTTCTTGCGATTTTTGATAATCCAAATTTTTTAATTTGTTTTTGTCCTTTTTTTGCTTTGATTGTTCTCATTTTGTTGGTTGACGCTTTTTTACAGTCGACTTTTGTTTTCTCTAATTTTCTTTCTAATTCTTCGTCTGGACATTCGCTTATTTTTTGTGCACCTTGGTCGTCGTTCTTTTGTTTTGTTTCTCTGTTTCTTTACGCTTTCTTAATTGTATTTCTCTCTACCTTTTCTCATCGAATTGATTTCTCGCGTTTTATTCGTCGCTTTTTAGTTTTCATACTACTTTCTTGTTGCTTGATGAAGAAGCGAAGTATTCCAGCAAATATTTAGAATATTTTATGAAGCTAATAAGCACAGCTCTAATTGATGTGATGAATATTTTTGTTTTCTATTGAGTATAAAGTTAAATATAATCAAACTTTCCTTTTTTCTTTGCAAAAAAATTATTTAATTTGATCTAGAACTGTTAGGAGCATGCGCATTACAAAAGAATTCAAAGTTTTTTTTTGTTGTGGGCATGCTCTTGACGTCATCCAGAACCATCAGGAGCAAGCGCACAACAGAAGCTCATGACGTCATCCAGAACCATTAGAAACAAGCACACAACAGAAGGTCTTGACGTCATCCAGAACCATAAGGAGCAAGCGCACAACAGAAGCTTTTGACATCATCCAGAACCATTAGACACAAGCGCACAAGAGAAGCTCTTGACGTCATCCAGAACTACTAGGAGCAAGCGCACAACAGAAGCTCTTGACGTCATCCAGAACCATTAGCAAGCAGTAAGCGCACGACAAAAAAGATACTTGGGATTCTTTTGTAATGCGCATGCTCCTGACGGTTCCAAGACGATTCTAGTCTCTCCCTGCGAGAATTCAAGTATGTTATTTCTTGTTTAGGATTATATTTGAATCATATTTCTCAGAAATGATTCTTGTCTGCTTCTACATCAACTTTGTCCGCCTGCTAGTTATAGTTACAGTGGTCAGAAGGGATCAGACCGCAACTTTTTTGAAATATTTTATTAGAGAGACATTATTCTTAGATCCGATTGTACATTATAAGTCCAAGTTTTTTTTTTGTATCTTTGGGGGCTTCTCGCGAACACGAAAGTTATGTGATGTGATAAAATTTGATTTAAGTGTCGTGGCAAAAAAAATTAAGAACTTAGGCGTACTTCGAAACGTCGAAATTAATTTCCTGAGCAACTGGACAGAAAATGCAATGCAATTTTTAGTTGAGATGGTAGCTGAAGCCGAAACTTGAACGGCAAAAATATGCAACTCCGTCCGCTGCTTATTACGAATGTGGCCATTCGTCATTCATCAATTTTTTATAACCACCAAAGCTTGAATCTATAATTAATGTCAGCAAAATTAATGACCATCTCACCTTTATCATGTCACTAATTGTGAGGTATTTTTTCTATTTTATTTTAATTTGATTTCATTTTTTTGACGACAATAATTTCGCAGAGCCATAAATTATCCAGACACCACACACCAGCTTTTATTAAAATTTAAATTTACTAATTATAATTGCATTTATAACTACGGCCGGCCGATATAATTATTTATAGGATTATAAACCGCTCTCTTATTAGTTATTAGTGCCTGCAACAGGAAGTTCGTTTGTGTTTGTGTGTGAGAAAGTGAAACTGTCTGCAGTTAAATTATTATTATTTTTTTTTTTTTGAATTTGAAATAACAAGAATTTAACAACCACGATTAAACATTAATTTCTTATGCCAGATCTAATTGGGAATAAGAATGTACAATCACGACTAAAACCAATGTCCGAGTCAGAAAAAGATTATTTTAAAGTATCATATCATTTATGACAATTTTTGGTTTCTCATTCAAGTATGAACACCTACAAGGTTTTTCACAGCAGAAAGTTCCCACAGTCAATACGATTTGCATTCGAAAATAGCGTGAGCATTACCTTCTGAGTTATAAATCGAAGAAAACTAAATGCTTAAGATCTCAAGTGTCGTTGATTAACAGCAAAACAATACCTGGAGCTTCACGCTTGATTGGATAGAAGAATTTTTTCGCCTTTGCACATAGAGTTTCTTGCGAATGAAATTAATTGTTTTTGAAATTCAAATGCCTCCAAACGTAGTCCAACTAACTCACCGTCAGTAATAAACGCAGAGACAATTATCATTAATGCTCCTACAGTTCAATCGAGAAAGAAAAATGTTTCAGGTCACGTGCGCCTTTCTAACATAACAAACACATTTTGAAATCGCATTGCGTAAATTTATTCCGGGGGTTTGGGTTTTAATAAGAAGTGAATGTCGGAGAAATCAAGGACTTAAATAAACAAACAATTGAATGGTTCTTAAAAAATTAATCAGAAATTTGTTCATACATATATGTATAGTCAGCATTAAAAGTAATGTCCCCCCGGGCCAAAAGCTCCGCCCTCAAAGAGTGCACCTGCGCACATCATCGAATTCCTTTCTGCTCCAACGCCTGTCAGGTTGCTTGTTTGGTATAGCGATCAGAACAGATAAGACAAGTAATTCACTTTTACTTGTCGTTATTGGGGAGACATAGCTTTTAATCCTGATCGTACGACGATGAATGTTAGAAACTCTTAACGGTTTTTACAACATCGCCTCCCGCGCACAGCAATCTCATTCGCATTGTACTCCCATAAAATAAACTATTAAGTCGAAATTTGCATCAAATTAACAATTCATCATCGCGCTCAGAGGAGAGAGCGATAAATCATTTTAATGGAAGCTTGTCAAATCGAACGGAAATGGGTTAAATGTCACATTTGGCTGGCTGGAAAAATGCGTAATTACTTCTGTTTCAGATTATAACGTGCGTTCAGCCGGCGAAAGTTGATCCGAACACGTTTAGCAATAATGAATTATGGGAAGTATCCTGAACAGTGCCTCAGCTGCGGGAGGCGGACTTAATAGGCGAAAGAAAACAAAAAAAAAAGATGCGAAGCCTGTGAGCAGCTTCCTGCTGCATGCTGGGGCGAAACTCTGTCTCTTTTTGTGACCGAGACCTTAGAAGCAAAAGCTTCAGGATTGATTAGTATTAAAAAAAATTAATAATAATTAGAACGTGTACCTCAAAGAAAATAATTTTCAGTGGCGTAACAATTCCGGATGTAACGCAGTCAGTACAAGCAAATTTTTTCCTTACGTGATTATCAGAGATTGGATTTTTATATTTTATGCTTCAGACTCACGTATATTCATTCTGCAAGCTTCCACTTCTTGTCCAGCTAAAGTTAGAAACAATAAGCAAGTTGTCTGTTAATAAAACCAAAACAAAAAGTGAGTAGGGCGAAAATACCTTGACAACAGCAGGAACCAACCCAGCATAAGATGACATAAAGAAAGCCAGCCCAATAACGTTAAAGGTCTAGTGTAAACGCAATTTAATCTCTGCACTAAAAAAAGAAAAACTCGAATTCTCATTATCTAATCAGGCAAAAAAGAAGACTTCTGCTGCATTTTATGACTGTCTGGCTGTAAATAATTTGGCCATTCCGACAAAAGAAAACATGAGCTGCACCTACAGACGATTGCAAAAGATGAATGAACTTCAGACGATGTTGTTTATTTAACGCAATAAAACAAATTCCGACACATTTGCCGAGAATTTCACGATGAGTTTGTGACCGATTTTAAAACGAATGCAAAAAAGATGTCTGAGTTGCATTACGATAACAAAACAGAGCGTGGGACCATTTGCGTTATAAGAATTTAATTAAATCTTGCGACGGAGATGATGGCAGAGAAGACTATTTTTAACGCAATAAAAACAGACGAAATAGGTGCGGCATGAGGCGTTTTCCCACACACAATTTCTTAATATTGTGCAAACAAAAATAAATGCGATTTAAAACTATATACCGGGTGTTTCCTGATTTCCAAACCGTAAAACGTCAATACAAAGCACTCATCGGAAGTGTTTATTTTACGCTTAAAATAGTGGAGGGGGCGATTGGGAGACCTTTTTAGAGTTTTGAGTTGTAAGTCTGTAACTTTCAATTTTATAATACTTGAATATTTTTGAGTCACAATTTTGAGCTTGGTTTGAGTCGACTTGACTTCGAGTGAACTTAATTCCAATGAGTTTACAATTTTTTTAATATTTGAATACAGTTGAGTTACAATTTTGAGCTTGAGTTGAGTCGATTTGACTTGGGTTGACCTTAATTCCAATTGAGTTTACATTTTCTTTATAACCTTGAAGCTTTTGAGAGTTTTTGAGCAATTTTATTTTATTTTCTACCTCGGTTTGAGTCAAGCTAGGTCAGCTTGAGACGAATCGGTTTTGCTTGGGTTAGATTTGATTAAAATTGAGTCAAATTTTTCAGTCTCTATTTTTTGCTTGGGTTGAGTCCGGTCCAGTGGAATTCGGTTAATCAATCTTAATTCCAATTGAGTTTAATTTTTTTTTGAAGCTTTTGAAACTTTCATTCTTTTACAATTTTTAATTATTTTTGAGCCTTCTCCAAATTAAGTTAATTTAAGTTGAGCTGACCTTACTTGGGTTGGACTTCATTAAAATGTTTTGATTTTTGTGGTGTCGTTTTTTCTCAAGTTTCAATTATTTGCTTAGATTGGGTCGATTTAAGTTGACCTTAATTCCAATTGAGTTGAATTCTTTTTTGGTGTCTTGAAGCTTTGAAACCTCTTCTCTTTTTAAATTTTGGCAGTTTAAAATTTTTTTCGAGTCTTATTTTGTTGCCTTGGATTGAGTCAAGTTAAGTCAATTTCCAAATTGAGCTTAGATTTTCCGGAAGCCTTTTTGAAGCTTCGAGACATTAATTTTTGACCGGTTTTAATTTTTTTGAGTCTTATTCTTTTGCTTTGTAATGAGTCAAGTTAAGTCGATTTCCAAATGAGTTTAGATTTTTTGGAAAACTTTTTGAAGCATTGAGATATTAATTTTTGACGCTTTTATCTTTCTTTTGTCTTATGTTTTGCCCTTTACTGAGTCAAATTAAGTTCATTTGAATCGAATTGGTCTTGCTCGGGCTCAGTTGCACTTAATTAAAATCGAAATTTATTTTTTTTATTTAGAGTTTATTTTTGAATCTCAATGTTTTGCTTGGCTTTGGCTTGAATCAAGTTAAGACGAATTCCAATTGCGTTTAATTTTTTTGGGTAAGTATTTGTGGAAGGTTCGATACATTCATTCTTGACAGTCTGAATTTCTCCGCCTAGGATTGAGTTTTGTTACGCTAAATTGAGTTGAGTTGGCCTTGCTCGGGTTGAATTGGGTTTTGTTAGGCTAAATTGAGTTGAGTTGGCCTTGCAAAGTTTTAATTTCCTCAGCGTTTATTCCTGACTGTCAATTTTTTGTTTGAGTTGAGTCGAGCCGAGTTGAGTTTGCTTAATCTTAATTTCGTTCGAGTTTAATTTTTTTTTGTGTCTTGAAGCATTGAATATTTATTTTAAATCGTTTTAGTTTTTTAAGTTGTTTGCCTTGAATTGAGTCAGTCAAGTCAGATTAATTTGAGTTGAATTGGCTTTGCTTGGGTTAGGCCGAACTTAATTTAACTTGAATTACTTAAGCCAAGCAAAAAATTAAGACTCGATAAAATCGAGGTTACATTTTTTTTATTTAGTGTTTATTTTTGAGTTCGATAAAATCGTGGTATCATTTTTTTATTTAGTATTTATTTTTCGGTTTTAATTTTTTGCTTGGCTTAAGTTAATTCAAATGGAGTTGTCCGGTTAACCTCAATTCCAATTGAGTTTATTTTATTTTTCTGAAGCTTTTAGACATTAATTTTTGACGGTGTTAATTTTTTTTGGGGCCTAATTTCAAAACGAATTTAAAACGTTAATTGAAAAAATGTGCTTAAAAAAGGTGGCGTTTTTAATTCGGTGTTTTAAGCATGTTTTAAATATTATATTTTAAACAATGTGTTTTAAACTTGCAAGCGCCTCACAGATGAAATACACTTCCATGGGACACCCTGTACATGGCTTTCTTGTCGTTGAATGGTATTTACCCTGGTTCTTGAGCTACTCTAAATTTGAAATTTGGATTTTCTTGTAGCTTTATTATCTTGAAGGAAAACTCTGGTTTCCCAGGCACAGTTGATCAGAAAATACTTTTATGTCTTGGAAAAATTTTGATCGTGCAGAACTCTTGACAGAATTAAAAAAATTTAACACAAAGCGACTTTCCCGACGAGGTATTTTCAGCACGCGAAAACCTTCTCTCCCAAATTAGCCTTCTGAGATAATTTATAATTTAATTCTGCGCATATCAACGTTTCTCCATTGTGGTTCGATTAAGAGCGCTCTACGCTTTATTAACCGAACGTTTTGCGGATATTAAAGGAGTTAAAGTTGAGGGCATGGAAGAATTCGAGGCATTTTCCCATCAGATTTGAAGCTACGTAGGAGGTTCGTACATACATACATACAACGCATCCCATCTGCATACATTTGTCCTTCCACAAGATAAATCCACTTCACATTTACGTTACCTTGCTCCCGATACGACGTTATATATTTTTTTTCTTAAACATATAGAATTATGTTTGGTGCAGTTAATTTATTTTAATGCGGAGCTTCGCATGTAAGCAGGTAGAGTTTTTTTTAGTTAACGTTTGATCAACAACTCGTTTAAAGCTGGCTTCCCACGATGCGTGTTTGAGCTCTCGCACTCTAAGTCGACTGTGTGCGATTCGTGAAAACGTGCCCCGTGGGAAGTCAGCGCTTAATATTCACGAGATGGAAATACCTCGTGTTTTTTTCTTTTTATCCGTGACATTGAGTATTGTGTTTAACAATTCCGAGAATGTGCTGATATTAATCAGAGTGCGTGCGTGTAAAATGCAAAGTGTAGCGTTTTGTGTTTTGATATAAAGCACGTAGGTGCCTTCTTAGAAAATCCATTTTTTTCCCTACTAATCAATTTACTAAACGCCTTAATAATAATGTCAATGGTAAATTTATTTAGTCATGCTTTAAAAAATGAAGAGTTTTTGTAAAGGTTTTGCGCAGCAGCGAACCACGACGATTCCATGGAAAAACGTAAAGTCGGGTAAAATATTGTAGGTTTTTTTTATTGGCCATTGCGCTGTTATTTATTAAGCCGGGCCTGGCCGTCGATGGGGGAGTGTGCTGGGGGATTCACCGTCGAGATGTGCAACGCAAGACTTGTTTATGGCCCATAGTTCGCGCCCATTTAATGTTCGGCTCGCACGAGATCTGGAAATATGGAATAAACCAGGCGTCGCTAAAAGATCCATCAACATCCAAACGGCTCAATAAACGTCAGCAAATTATTTAATTCTAATGCCGTTCGCAAGCGATTTTATGTACCCGACGAGGAGAAATATATGCAGCCGGTGTTTCTATATACGAAATAAATATTAATGCCGGCGCTGGGATATACGATTCGTTTATACTACAACGCAATCTTAATATGGGCCGTACAACATACGTTTCGCTTTTCTGTTGGTGTCGCTATAAATTTCTGTTCTATTGTAAACCTTGCACACACGCTGCAACAACCTGCAAGTCGAAGATTTTTTAATCAAATGTGTTTCCCAAATAAATTTACCTATCGGTATCATCAAAAAAGAAACAGCAGAGTTTGCAAGATCTTTTTTTTTATTAAAGAAACTAAAACTTGATTAGCCTTGATCATCTCTTATTGGTTAATTTCGAATTTGCCGCTCCTTTTGGACAATAGATCGCCCAGTTGGAGCGGCGGTGACGTGAGGAGCGCGCGTCCTGTGGCGTAATAACAAAACGTTGTTAGTACGATTTCCCTTCGAAGGAGAATATCATATTGTTAAGACTTCGGGGTTCGTAAATAATACTCGTCAACTAATATTAACACTTGTAACGGCCACATAAAATATTTTGTATATATGTACATAATGTAGTTAGCATACCCGTTTTATTTATTTTGTGCGAATTAAAGTTTAGTTATGGTGGGGTTGTTTTAGTGGGGTCAGTTGAAGTGGGACAACTCCCACCACACAGCCAAAGCGTATATAAGTGACCGCTCGCGCGATTTAGGGAGAGATCGTGAGTGTCTCATGGTCTCAACTTCCAGTGCTCAAGTGTCTTGAGTATACCCGGCGACAAGCGTCATTGTCGACTCTTTCCAGTGCTCAAGTGTCTTGAGTATACGCGGCGACAAGCGTCATTGTCGACTCTTATCAGTACTCAAGCGTCTTGAGTATACCCGACGGCAAGTGTCTTGTCGATTCTGATTTGAGCATGAATGTAAATAACTGTGTAAAGATATGTAAATAAATTTGTATATAAGTTAACCTACCTGTATTTTTATTTAAGCGAACCTGGACACCGGCGAGTTAAAATCCCGGAACGTAGTCGCTAGATACCCGAATATTATAGATACCAGGAAAAACGACCGGAAATAGGACAGAAACGTTACACACTTTATATACTAGAAATACTCTATAAGATTTATTTCTAGAAACAGCGCATCTATTATATCGCCGTTTATAGCTCCTCGCTTGTAAATAAAAACTAATCCGGCAGCGCGCCTATGCCCTTCATAGTTAACTACCGTTTTGTGGTTAACACACCTGCTTTTATACTATACTTGTATGGAAACGTCCAGAGCATTCACGGTCCCACTAGATAACTCTTCAGCTTTCTCGAAGGTACCAGTGATATAGCGAGCATCCCCTTGTTAAAAAAACCAGTACCGCCTTGTCTGGTCGCACAAAAAAATATCTGTCTCGAGCCCAAACAATACTTGAAGAGACGCGGGTTATTTTTCTAGTAAATTTAGGGGTGGTCAGCTTGAACACTCACCCAACACACTTTTTGCAAATGCACGCACCAGTGCGTTACACGCAAACATGCATTAAATACATGACGTAATTAAAATAATACGTTAGGTTTGGCGACGGTCATAAGGGTTGTTCGCACGTAGATGTCAAACGCTGTCACGTAGTGTCGCCACCTTATGCCGTCGGCACCTCGAGTTTCGTTTGTGTCGATGGTTGTCAACTGCCGGACGTCCGTGACCTCAGCAATGCCCTCAAGTAATCGACCTTGATCGTTTCACACATGAATGCCAAAAAGGAACCAGGGAATCAAACTGTAACTCAGCTGTCACGTAGTGTCGCCACCTTATGACGTCGGCACCTCGAGTTTCGTGTGTGTCGATGGTTGCCAACTGCCGGACGTCCGTGACCTCAGCAATGCCCTCAAGTAATCGACCTTGATCGTTTCACACATGAATGCTAAAAAGGAACCAGGGAATCAAATTGTAACGATATTCTTTTATAAGCCGTTTTTATATACCGTCTTTGTTTTCCTATTATATTTAAAAATCATTTATCTCCTTTATTGAAGGTTGGGAACTAATTATTTATTTATTTATTTACTTATTCTTTGAATTATGTTGATGATTCTCAGTAATAGAGTGATGATGTTTTCATAATAAAACTACACCGTTTTCAAATACGTGTATTCTATACTTAAAGTGTAATAAGGTGCTTTCTTTCGTCACAAAATCGTGATCCGAACGTGTTTTGATTCAAAAACAGACGTTCTTTTCTTTGGATCTCTCTATTCTTAAGACTTGTTTGGATTGAATTATGGTTATTTACAAATGAACTGTCAATCAGAAATTCAAGTCGGGTGTTTTGTTGCAACAATTACGAAATTCAGGAGGTCCAAACTATTCGAAACACGATTCAAACTTTTAAGCGAAAGAAAGCACCTATAGTTGTTGATTACAAAATGCGTATGTGCATAATATTGTCCATGGTGCTTGTTGCTATAGAGTAAGCGACATCTATCGGTTTATACTAGAGTCTTAACCTGCGTTTATAGGTGGAAAATGTGCATGTGCATAATATTGTCCATGGTGCTTGTTGCTATAGAGTAAGCGACATCTATCGGTTTACTAGAGTCTTAACCTGCGTTTATAGGCGGCAAATGTGCATGTGCATAATATTGTCCATGGTGCTTGTTGCTATAGAGTAAGCGACATCTATCGGTTTACTAGAGTCTTAACCTGCGTTTATAGGCGGCAAATGTGCATGTGCATAATATTGTCCATGGTGCTTGTTGCTATAGAGTAAGCGACATCTATCGGTTTACATAGAGTCTTAACCTGGGTTTATAGGCGGCAAATGTGCATGTGCATAATATTGTCCATGGTGCTTGTTGCTATAGAGTAAGCGACATCTATCGGTTTACATAGAGTCTTAACCTGCGTTTATAGGCGGCAAATGTGCATGCGCATAATATTGTCCATGGTGCTTGTAGCTATAGAGTAAGCGACATCTATCGGTTTACTAGAGTCTTAACCTGCGTTTATAGGCGGCAAATGTGCATGTGCATAATATTGTCCATGGTGCTTGTTGCTATAGAGTAAGCGACATCTATCGGTTTATACTAGAGTCTTAACCTGCGTTTATAGGCGGCAAATGTGCATGCGCATAATATTGTCCATGGTGCTTGTAGCTATAGAGTAAGCGACATCTATCGGTTTACTAGAGTCTTAACCTGCGTTTATAGGCGGCAAATGTGCATGTGCATAATATTGTCGATGGTGCTTGTTGCTATAGAGTAAGCGACATCTATCGGTTTACATAGAGTCTTAACCTGCGTTTATAGGCGGCAAATGTGCATGTGCATAATATTGTCCATGGTGCTTGTTACTATAGAGTAAGCGACATCTATCGGTTTACTAGAGTCTTAACCTGCGTTTATAGGCGGCAAATGTGCATGTGCATAATATTGTCCATGGTGCTTGTTGCTATAGAGTAAGCGACATCTATCGGTTTACATAGAGTCTTAACCTGCGTTTATAGGCGGCAAATGTGCATGCGCATAATATTGTCCATGGTGCTTGTAGCTATAGAGTAAGCGACATCTATCGGTTTACATAGAGTCTTAACCTGCGTTTATAGGCGGCAAATGTGCATGTGCATAATATTGTCCATGGTGCTTGTAGCTATAGAGTAAGCGACATCTATCGGTTTACTAGAGTCTTAACCTGCGTTTATAGGCGGCAAATGTGCATGTGCATAATATTGTCCATGGTGCTTGTTGCTATCGAGTAAGCGACATCTATCGGTTTACATAGAGTCTTAACCTGCGTTTATAGGCGGCAAATGTGCATGCGCATAATATTGTCCATGGTGCTTGTAGCTATAGAGTAAGCGACATCTATCGGTTTACATAGAGTCTTAACCTGCGTTTATAGGCGGCAAATGTGCATGTGCATAATATTGTCCATGGTGCTTGTAGCTATAGAGTAAGCGACATCTATCGGTTTACTAGAGTCTTAACCTGCGTTTATAGGCGGCAAATGTGCATGTGCATAATATTGTCCATGGTGCTTGTTGCTATCGAGTAAGCGACATCTATCGGTTTACATAGAGTCTTAACCTGCGTTTATAGGCGGCAAATTTAAATGCTTCAACGAATTGTTTAATACGTTTTTAAATTATTTCTGAAAGATGATCAAGCAGCAGGTTGCACAAATTTTAATTTCACAAATTTGCAATAACCGTAAAGCAAGCAAATGAAGAGATTCGCAATCTAAGTATGTGATCAAAACAAAAAAAAAAAACAAAAACAAAAGCAAAATTGATTTTTACATTTTCCATATTGTTTTCTCCATCGACTTCAAAAAATAAACGACGTGCATTGCAGTTCGTTACTTGTGTACATTAACAAAGTGGTTTAATTACATGCAAAAGCGCCGTGCAATATTTCATCTCGGTTTAATCTAAATGGGTAATAAATTTCAGATTGTTCTTTTTTTCCTGCCATCCATCATCATTTAGTGGTTTATTATGTACGACCGGCGTTTAATTAGTTGCACTTATGTCAACGCTGTCAGTAAAGCTGTCGACATTAAAATAAAAAAAAAAAAACATTCGTTTTACATACATTTATTACGATGCACGCCTGTTTACAACGAGTATTCTTGATTCTAGTATGTACCCATTTTTGGAAAACATAGTTTTTCCAATAGGAAGATACCTTTATTATGCAATAACAACGTCTCGTTTGACGTGTATGTGTAAGTATGTAAGATTATAAACACGCACATTAAGTTATTACGTACCTATCGAAAGTTTATGTATTATTGCGCTTTCTCGCTTGTAATGTAAACGAAGACCTGAAAGCTCCTCTCATTGGTAATAAATTCAAGACGTAGCGTTGGGCCATTATATAGAATTTCACATCGTATAATATATTTTCTGCCTGCTTTGTTTATGCAGACGAGTACCCGGCGTCGGAATAAGTATATGAAGTCATGCTAAAGAACATGTCATACAATTGTATGTGACAATTGTCACGTAAAGTAGGCATGTTTCATTATTAAGGAGTTACTGTATTATTACCTTGTTTGTACACACTAACATACATCCTCATTGGATTTCAAATTACGCGTTATGAGTCTCTCTGATTAGCTATTAGCAGAATATTTTTATTATAATTGCAGGGATTAATCTTAGAAATCTGTTGGAATATACACACTCAAAATTCACTGATTTCAAAAAAAAAAAACCTAATAATTCGAGGGTCTACGACAATAAATCGATTTTCGAGAGGTGCATGGCTCAAGTATTAAAATCCCTCATATGCTACAATGAATTAATCGAGCACTAATTTAAAAACTAAACATGATGTATGTAAGATAACAATTACTGTACCTTTTAGGCAGAACGGAGTTACTATACCTTTTAGGCAGAACGGAGTTACCATACCTTTTAGGCAGAATGGAGTAACAGAGACTTTGTGATACCCTGGGGGTTGCCGATTAGATCCTGGGTATCGCAGCTGATTTTCTGTGCGTGTACAACTACACTCTCACACACGCACACTCACTTATGTTACCCTGAAGAGTTTTTTTGGGGGGTTAAACTGTTACATAGCGAAACAACCGCATGATTGGATGGCTGGGTGGACACTTATTTAATCTCGCATTCCTTCAAGCCGCGGTGCCTAATTGTCTGTATTAAAAATTTCCACCTCCCTCCTAACTTAACTTATAGGCGTTACATTATGTTATTATATTACACAAGTTTTAAAATTAATTTAGCACGGCGGGGAATCGCACGGTTTCTACGGTTAATGCGATCTTAAATTGTTCTTTAGGCTATAACGTTTCCTGTCCAGCTCTTATCTACTGGGAAAGTTTATATTAAAATGAACTACACAGATTAAATTCCACCCGTAGTAATTTTGAATCAGGGGCGTCAAAATATGTTAATTAAGAAACGATTAAACAACAGCTCGAACAATCTCAGTGTCAACCAAACTCGATTCAACAAGTGAACTCTACTCTATTTAATCCAAGCAAATCTCAGTGTCAACCAAACTCGATCCAACAACTAAACTCAACTCTATTTAACCCAAGCAAAAAATAAAGAGGAATGAAAAAATTAAAATGAAAAAAATTAAGTACCCTATCCAACTAAATCCAATGTAACTCCATTCAAGTCAAGTAAAAAATTGAGAAAAAGTAATGTTAAAAAAATTAAAAGTAAAAAATCAAATCTCAAAGTCAACCCAATTTAACTAAACTCAATCTATTGTTTTCAATTGAAGCGAAAAAATAAAATTAAAAAATTAAAAGACGATTAGGTGAAGCGATCAATGCCAAGGTCAGCCCTACAACTGAACTCGATTCTATTCAATCCAAGCAAAAAAAATAAAAATCAAAATAAACTAATAAAAAGATTAAAGTGAAAAAATTAAACGAAAAAAGATTTTCAAAGTCAATCCAGTGTAGCTGCACTCAACCTAATTCCATTCAACCATTCAAGTTAGAAATTTAAAACAAATATTTAAAAAAAATTAAAAATAAACAAAATATGTAAAAATTTATGCATGGATTCAAATGAACCTCAACAAATCTCAAGGTCAACTGAACTCAACCAACTTAAATAATACTGTGCATCATTCTGCACAAGTAAATGAGATTTTAAAAAATACTTAAAAAAAAAATTAAAAGTAAGAAAAATGTTAAAATTATGGATTAATGTTAAGCTCAAAAATCTCAAGGTCAGTTCAACCTAACTGACATCAACACACAAGTAAAAAATTAAAAGTTACGGGAAAAATTAATGTTAATTATGTTAATTAATTAATGAATGTTTCTTCTTGAAAGTAATTATTTATTAAAAAAGACAGTTTTCAAAGCTATAAATCAGATGAGATAATATAGTTTTCATTTTGGCCAAGAGATGGCGCTCAAAATGATGACGACAGCTGCCCTAAATCTCCTTCTGTTCGTCTGTTTCGAAAATAATTATTTATTAAAAATTCATTTTTTTAAAGCTGCAAATAAAAGAGGAGATAATATAGTTTTCCCTTTTGGCCAACAGATGGCGTTCAGAATCAATAAATCTCCCTCTGTTTTTCCTAAAAGCAATTAATAGTTACAGTTAGACGATGAGATGGGAACCTCAGCGAAATATTTCTTAAAATTCGATTACGATAGTTTTCCCTATTCGCCGAGAGATGGCGTCCTAAATGATATTGACGCTTCCTCTAAATCTTCTTTTAGTTTACTTGAAAATAATTATTAAAAAATATTTTTTTTTTAAAGCCACAAATCGAAGAGGAGATATTATACGTAGTTTTCACTTGTGGTCAAAAGATGGCGCTCTGAAAGATAGATATGATTCTATTTTTCCTAAAAGTAATTATTTTTTAAATATAAGATTATTATAAAAAAATTCAAACAAGCTGCAAGATGCAGCTCAGTCAGCTCTCTTTTATAAAATTATTTTTGGCTATACGGGGTGTTCAGTATTTTTGGCTGTACGGGGTGATGAACAACCAATAACAACCTAACTCCATTCAACCCAAGTAAAAATTAAGAAGAAGAAACAAAAATTAAAAGTAAAGGAATGTTAAAACTCAACAAATTTCAAGGTCAACTCAATCCAACTCAACCTAACTGTTTTCGATTGAAGCAAGATTATAAAAATGCAAGAAATTAAAAGCAGACAATGCGAAAAAATAAAAACGATTAAAGCGAAGTTCGATCAACGTCAAACTCAACCAAACTCGACTCAACAACTAAACTCGATTTTATTCACCAAGCAAAAACAGAAAAAAAATTAAAAATCAACCAGCAATAAAGAACATGAGTAAAGAAATGAAATGAAAAAAGATTTACAAAGTCAACCCAATCTAAATGCACTTAATTGGAATTAAAACAAAACAATAAAAAATAAGATCGATTGATTATCAAAATAAAAATAAAATACAGTCAAACCGAATAAAAACAAAAACAAAAGACGATCGTCGATATGGCGAGGACGAAAATGAAAAAAAAAAAGTATTGCGCAAAACTAAACATAAGTCTAATTGATGTAAAAAAATGACGAACGCAATCAAAAATTTGGTCCGCAAAATATTAAAGGAAAAAGACCAACAGTAAAAAATAAATAAATGAAAATAAAAAAATAAAATGAACTCCAACTTAGTAAAAGAAAGTAAAACAAAACAAAAGACGATCGACTGACGGTTAAAAAAAAAATAAAATAAAATCGCGTTAAATAAAAATTAAACAAAAGCACAAAGAGAAGAGGAGAGACGATAAATCAACAAGTTAAAACAAAGACTGAACAATTGATTAAAATAAAAATTCAATTAAAATCGAACAAGTAATATTTAAAGAAAAAAAAAGACAAAGAAAAAGACGATCGACGATGAAGACAAAACGAAAATAAAAATTCTTCGAATCGAGAGAGAGAGAAAGTTTAAACGAAAGGAAAAAAAACAGAAGAGAATCTTTTTTTGAGGCAACTGTAGATATTCACGTGAACTTGTTTTTTTTTGGAGGGGGGAAAAGGGCGCCAGTTACTGTTTTGGATTCCCTTCCTCCGGCCCTGCTAATGTGCAAGCAAAGTGCACACTTAGCACAACAAAGATAAATCAAGACTTGTTGAAATAAACAACAAATCAGGGTAAGTACTATTATAATACTAGCAAATTGGAATCGCACTTGTGCCTATACAAAGAAATGGATCTAATTTTTACTATTGATTTGTATTATTATTATTATACAGTGTGTCTCGACAGTGTGTTCTCGGACGATACAAAAAAAAAGTTTCAAGATATTTTTGTTTTAAATTATACACAGAGATCTGCTACATAACATTATTTTTGCCTGTGCAGGATAGGATTAATCAAAACGTTGTGGAGTTTGATGTAACTTTTGCATCGTCGAGGGTTAATTTAAAACCCTTTTTTCTTCATCTTTTTAAGATGTCTAACATTTCTTTTAAAATATTTAACTTAAAGGAATATTTTTAGGAAGAGAATTGATGAGTGGCGCGTAGTATAAGCAGGAAGTCGCCGCGATACCGCGCAACGTGGCGCAGACTATGGTGCCGAAAGTTCAGTGCATTTCCGAAACACGACGGCGTCGCGCGCAATCAGGACTAGTCGAAGCGTCTTCCGGTTGTGCGTAGCGTCGGTGGTCGATGCGGGTGCAGTGGGGCAGAGTGAGGTAGGTCCGGGCCGGGTCGATAGGCCCGTCTGGTGCGTTCTAGACGTTGTTCCGGGGTGTGAGGCCGTCCGCCCGTCCGCCCGCATTCATCCCAGTCACGCAGACGCATCCCACGACAAAAACAGTCGATAAGGAATCTTCGAGTTTCTCTTGTGTCCTCTCCTTTTGTTGCCTTCTTTTCTTGCACAATGCGCCCGTAACGAGCTCCTCGTGCTTTTACAAAAGATGGAAAAAGAAGCTTTGCTGAATTTTCTTTCTTTTTTTTTTGGACTGCCCGCATCTTGGAGGAAAATACTAAATCAATTTTTTAATTAACAATTTAACTTTGCAACAACAACAACATTTTTTTGTAGAGACATCCATCGATCGACATACCTATATCTTAATGCTCATAAATAAGTCAAAAGGTCTAAAGTAAGAACGTCTTCTAAGTAAAGTCCAGAAGGACGTCTACATGCAGCGACGTCCATAGAATTTGGCTTGCGCAAAATGCCACCGAGGCGATCAATCCCATATATTGTAATAGTAAGAGGAGTGATGACTCGTACAAGCAGAAATATCGACGGTTAGTTAACCTTGCCTTCAATAGCAATGCTCATCACTCCTCTTCCTGTTACAATATATGAAAATCAAAATCTCGTTATGTTAACCCTATGTTATCAAACAAGTGAGTTTCATTGGAAGACAACTTTGATGATCTTCTTTTAAAGAACTTCTCAACTAATTTCTTCTCATGAAGTGGAGTAAAATCATCCAGCTGGGGGTGAGGGTGTGGTGGGGACGAAAGGGTTGGTTTGTAAGTAATTTGGTGTCGTCAAGAACAAAACGGTTAATTAAGTTGGGTAACATTAGATGGTCGCGAAAGTCCGAGCCCCAATCTCCATTAACCCTCTCCGTAAAACACGTTTCGGAGCGACATCAATTAATGATCAAAGTTGCCTTGATAACAGACGAGCTCTGATCACTCGGTGCATCTGCAGCGGCGGAGCCTCGTCGGGGATTTGGGGAGTTTTCGGTCGGAGACGGGGGTGTGAGGTGGATGGAACATCGATAATTACGGCTTGCGAGCACGCGTCTGCAGTCTGCACGAAACTTACAAGTCTTAGCCGCCCACCGGATTATTTATTTAGAGGTGAGTTGGCTGGATTTATTTCCCGACTGTACTCTCCTGTTTATTAGTACCTCCGGTATTTATTATAAATTAATGCGCACGTTACGTTCGTTTTTCAAGAACGAGAATCCCGCGACTTATAGCTGCACGAAAGAATCTAAATACGACAACAAAGAAAAAGAAGGCGACACTCATATTGAACGTTGATGTTAATATTAAGTACTTCTTTAAATCATTTGATTATTTATAAGTATAATTAATTAAAACCAATTATTCCAATTAAGGAATAAAAAAAAACAACCTTATACAGGATCTTCATGATTGAATGTACTCCACGTAATCAAATTTTGCCTGATAGTTAGGCAATACCAACACAAGCAGTTGGCATAACTGCAGCAGCACTAAATCCACTTGCTAGTTTTTCATAGCACTCGATCGAGTGTTGGGGGTACTTTCGTTATTGTATGTATTTATGCCTTTCTGGAAAATTGAATTCATACGTCATAGGTCACGTGGAATTCGAGTTTAAATGAAGACCTGATAGATGCACCAAAAAGGATTCCAAGATTTTAACCGTCTAAGACTCGGTTTTCTCATCTCAGTTGAACTTTAATCTGCAGTTTAGGAATATATGGTGATAAACTGAAGGTTAAAGTTAAACTGAGATGGAAAACCAGGCCTAAAATAGACAGAACAAGTCAAAAGCTCGAAAAGTTTATGAAGGCAGAACCATCGAAGGGAATATAAGATAAATTAAACATAGACTTACGTTACAATACTATAAATCAGAAATTGGAAAGCAAAAGTTCAAAAGAATTGTAACTAATAAGGTTAGTATCAATGAGTATATGGGTTACAGTGGTTAGTATCAGTGAGTATCAATGAGTATATAGGTTACAGTGGCTAGTATCAGTGAGTATCAATGAGTATATAGGTGTTACAACCTACAACGGTTAGCATCAGTCAGTATATAGGTTCTAACACCTGTATACTCATTGATATTAACCTTATCAGTCAACTCTCAAATGAATTGAAACTAATAAAGTTAGTATCAAGGTTTAAATTTCTGTATACTCATTGATACTAACCTTACTAGACTAATTTCAAATTAATTGTAAGTTATATAGTTAGTATCAAGGTACTAGTTTCTATATACTCATTGATACTAATCTCATTACTCAAATTTGAAATGAATTGTAACTAATAGAGTTATTATTAATGAGTATATAAGTATTATAACCTATTTACTCACCCAGTGTCAATGAGTACATAGGTATTAGAACCTATATACTCACTGATACTGACCTTTTAGTTACAATTCATTTGAAATTTCAATAATGAGGTTAGTATCAATGAGACTTGTAACTAATAACGTTAGTATCAATGAGAATTGTAACTAATAAGGTTAGTATCAATGAGAATTGAAACTAATAAGGCTAGTATCAATGAGTATATGGTTGTTGAAACCTATATAGTTAGTATCAGTGATTGTTATTAACCTTATCTTTCAAATTTCAAATGAATTGTAACTAGTATAGTTAGTATCAAGGTATTAATTTCTGTATAATTATTGATACTAATCTTACTAGACTAATTTCAAATGAATTGTAACTAATACAGTTAGTATCAAGGTACTAGTTTCTATATACTCATTGATACTAATCCCATTACTCAAATTTGAAATGAATTGTAACTAATAGAGTTATTATTAATGAGTATATAAGTATTATAACCTATATACTCACCCAGTATCAATGAGTACATAGGTATTAGAACCTATATACTCACTGATACTGACCTTTTAGTTTCAATTCATTTGAAATTTGAATAATGAGGTTAGAATCAATGAGAATTGAAACTAATAAGGCTAGTATCAATGAGTACATGGGTGTTGAAACCTATATAGTTAGTATCAGTGATTGATATTAACCTTATCAGTCAAATTTCAAATGAATTGTAACTAGTATAGTTAGTATCAAGGTATTAATTTCTGTATAATTATTGATACTAACCTTATTAGACTAATTTCAAATTAATTGTAACTAATATAGTTAGTATCAAGGTACTAGTTTCTATTTACTCATTTATATTAATCTCAATACTCAAATTGGAAGTGAATTGTAACTAATAGAGTTATTATTAATGAGTATATAAGTATTATAACCTGTATACTCACCCAGTATCAATGAGTACAAAGGTATTAGAACCTATATACTCATTGATACTGACCTTTTAGTTACAATTCATTTGAAATTTGAATAATAAGGTTAGCACCAATGAGAATTGTAATTAATAAGGTTAGTATCAATGAGAATTGTAACTACTAAGGTTAGTATCAATGAGAATTGTAACTAATAAGGTTAGTATCAGTGAGTATATAGGTTCTAACACCTGTATACTCATTAACACTAACCTTATCAGTCACATTGTAACTAATAAAGTTAGTATCAATGAGAATTGTAACTAATAAGGTTAGTATCAATGAGTATATAGAAATTAGAACCACGATACGTTTTTTTTTTTCTACTTCACAATTACATCATTTTTAATCTGATTTTTTTTATTCATCTGCGTATTTTAAACGGAAATATTCAATTTTTTTCATTTTTTTTATATCTTCTCGCCTGCTTTAAATTTATTAAAACATGAGCGTTATATTATTATAAACGTCTTGTATCGCTAATCTAAATTAGAGCGATTGCCTTTTGTTTGTGAGATTTGTCGTTGTCTTTGCTTGCTGCACGCGCAAGGAATATTCTGTTTTCCTTTTCCCTTTTCCCTTTTTTTTAAGCGATCAATTTTTTTTAGTTTGAGTACGTTTTCTGTTTGTCACAAATCGATATTTTCAGTTTCTAAAATTTGTTTTTTTTTAATTTATTGCTTGCGCAAGTCGTCTTTTTATTTCCTTTAACAGTATCGTTCGATCGTCTTTTGTTTTGTTTAATTTACGTTCAGGTACATTTTCCTATTTTTAGGGTTAGTTTTCTTTTTCTATTTTAAGCAATTTTTTGGTTTCAATTTAAGCGATCGCGTTTTGTTTCTGAAATTTGTTTTTGTTTTGTTTTGTTTCTTTTTTTAATTTCCGAAGAAGAGAATCCCGCCTAAGACGATTTAATTTCCGTCTTCGATTTTTTAATTTGATTGGGTTTGAGATTTCTTCTTTTTAATTAAAGCGATCGTCTTTTGTTTCTAAAATGTGTTTTTGTTTGTTTTTTTTTAAATTTCCGAAGAAGAGAATCCCGCCTAAGACGATTTAATTTTCTACTTCGATTTTTTAATTTGATTGGGTTTGAGATTTCTTCTTCTTAATTAAAACGATCGTCTTTTGTTTGTGAAGTTTATTAATTGTTTGTTTGTTTATTTGTTGCTTGCGCCAAGAACATTCCGTGTTTGTTTTTTCCATTTGTTTAACAGAGATCGTTTGATCGTCTTTTGTTTTTGCTATTTTATTTCATTTTCAAAAAATTTTCATATATTTTTTCAATCTGCTTTTGTTAATTCACGGCTACGTTTCTTTTTTTTTATTTTGACTGATCATGGATCAGGATTACATAGTATCATAAAACTAAGTTTTTTTTTTGATTTATATTAAATTTATTATTTTTGAGTTTGTTTTTCCATTTTTTTAACAGAGATCGTTCGATCCTGTTTTGTTCTTGAAATTTTATTTCATTTTCAAAAAATTTTTTGATTTTTGTTTCAATCTGTTTTTGTTAGTTCAGGGTTACGTTTTTTTTTTTTAATTTTGAATGATCATGGATCAGGATTACATAGTATGATAAAACTAAGTTTTTTTTTCTTGACTTATATTAACTAACTATTATTTTTTTGTGTATTTCATTTTTGTCGTTTTTTTTTGA
The DNA here is from genome assembly GCA_036172665.1 of Prosopocoilus inquinatus. Lineage (NCBI taxonomy): Eukaryota > Metazoa > Arthropoda > Insecta > Coleoptera > Lucanidae > Prosopocoilus > Prosopocoilus inquinatus. The sequence goes on along the minus strand of CM069871.1, from coordinate 3,854,175 downwards.
GTGTGTTATCTTTTTAGTTCATTTCTCAAAATGGCTAGTTTCAAATACTGTAACAATATTTTGTCATAGTTATCTTTCGAAATAAATTTGATGTGATCTTTTGCGGTTTAAGTTTAAGCAATCGCTCTTTTGTTTCTGGAATTTGTCGTTGTCTTTCTTTTTCTTCAGATTTTCGAAAGAAAAAGGTACTCCCAATTGTCTTCGATTTTTTTACTATTTGATTGATTTCTTATTTTGAAAATTAAAGCGATCGTTTTTTTGAAATTTGATTTTGTTTCTTCTTTATCATCTGTCGCTCGCGCGTTCCATTTTTCATTTTATTTAGAAACATGAATTGATCGTCTTTTGCTTTTTTTTCCTGTTTCATTTTTTTTCTATTTACATTTTGTTAATTTTTCCGACTTCTTTTTATCAATTCGCCCGGTCTCTATTAGGTTTATTTTTATTTTGACTAAAAAAAAAAAAAAAGAAAATTGGGTTGCGGAAAATTTACATATTTATGTTTTTCTTTTTATTAATTAATAATTTACAACTTCACTGAAATATTATTTATATGTGATTAGTAGTAATTTTCTCTTAAATTCAAAAGGGAATACCCACTTTGTCTGCACGTGTTTTATTTCTTCTTGTGTTAATTCTGCGACCTTGAAGAAGACTTTCGCTGTCAAATTTGGCACAAATTCATTTCGCACCAAGCAGACCTAGGTTCGGTATTGTAATCGTTAAATAAATTTACTATACAGTTTAATGCCCTAGTAATAATTGTAAAAACAATGGTTACTAAAGTATTAAACTGTAGAGTAAATTTTACTTGCGTTTATAATACCGGGCCCTAAACTGCAAAACACTTGAATTTTAAAATGTTTGTTGTATTATACGTAACGAGCGAACTTAATCCGGGGACACGCTGTATTAGAGATCTTTATTTAAAGACAATCAAACAATTTAGGGGATGGGACGATTCGCCGTCGCCAACTCGCCGTCGCCGATTCACTGTCGCCAATTCGTCGTAGAACCAATTCGTTGTCCATCCAATTTACCGTCCGCCCAATTCGCCGTCCCATGTTATTACTTTATTTAGCTTGATAAGCTTTAAAACACTTTCTGACCATTTTAGATAATATCCAAGTTATACCTACGATTTGAAGAAAATAACTATAATTTCAGTACGTTTCAAGTAAATTAAAATGGACTTCACTATTGTTTTTCTATTTCAAGTTAAAATAAATTCCTAATTACAGTGCGACCACCGTAAGACACAAAATTACGAACAAATTGGTGCTGTACGTACACATAATCATAATTCTATTTTTTTTTTTTAATGGAACCCCTTTTTCAATTTATAATTTTAAATTACGAGCTTTCATGAATCAATATTTTGAAAGCAGTCGACTTTTGATGTGTAGTGATTTTGATTGATATGAAATTGATGAAAATCAATATGATTTTGAGCAGAATTTGAAAATATAAAAAAGAAGAATTGGAGGGATTTTACGAACACCCTGACGAATAAGAAATACTTCCTGGAAGACCAAATTTTTTTTATCTGTTTCTTTATCTATGTATCACATTTAATTAATAACAAATGATTTTATTTTCCATTAATTATGTTAACTTCTTTATTTTATTTACATATAATTATCGGTATATTATTATTTGGATATGTACCTGGACTTAAAACTTTAATCGCTAACGGCGAATTTACCGACGGCGTGTTTTCCGGCGGTGAATTGTACCTACGACCAATCGGCGACGGTGAATTGGCGACGGTGAATTGGCGACGACAAATCGGCGATGGCGAATTGTCTTAGACCCAACAATTTATTAGTTCAGGTTACTTCCGAGCTCGAAACTTTAAATAAAATATCGAAAGGAGGAGGAGGAGGTACTTTCGGGAATTGAATTTTTTCTTTCGTCGGGTGTTTCTCACACTGCGAGCGAAGTTAGATTTAAACTATTTTAAGTTTATTTCGAGTGAAACGGAAAAGTTCCGTAACAGAATTTTACGCGTGGACATACATAAATCCCCCCGAAGATATTTTCCTACAAACCTACTTAATTTATTTCCAGCTCGCAAACAACGAGTCGGTAAGTTTTCCACGCGAGTGGATTACACGGCAATAAACTAAATCTAAAAGTTTTCCCCGGCGCCCGTTCGACTCCGGACTCCGGGCTCCGTCCGTGGTCCACACTTTTTCGGCTTGCTCGCGCTCTTCTTCCGGACGATTATTTCCGGGCGTCCGTGTATAATTAATTTATGCGTCCGCACTATTCGATTCCGTCCACCAATTCGCGATGGATGGCGATGTAAAACTGATGTTATTAGCATACAGAAGTGCATTAATCATCTAGCCTTGTTAACAAGTCGCTACATCGCAGGTGGCTGATGCTAATAACAAACTTGCTTATGTTATCCCGCCGTATCTCGCTAGTTTATTGCCGGGTGTTAGCGGAGATGGAGATAATTCTTATGGTAATATTTTTATTTGGTAACGCCGTGTAATTAACACTACTTGTAGATTGTTTATCGATATGTTTTGTTATTAATTGTTGTTTGCATTATACGTCTCTTCCAATGAGGCGGAGGCCTTCCTTTTTTGTTCCATCCGCTGCTCACTTTTTATATGATTGTTCTTGCCTTATTAATACATGAGTTGTTATTATAGGATTAAAATGTCTTTGAGTTCTCGCTTGAATGGTAATCAAATTAAATCGTAATTGGGTTTCGTATTATACCCGCTGTCCAAATAAAGATGGCGACCGGCGATAAACACAAAATCTAGAACTTCGGGAGAAAGAAATAAAATAAACAAACGGACCAAGATAAATTTAAATAAAATATTCATAACTATCACGGTTTACAACAAGAGGGCGCAATCCATAGGCTCAACAATAAAAACTGATTTGACTTACCAAAGAAGTCTCAGAATACGGTCCGGAAAGCCAAAAATCGATTTCCAAATCGTTTTCCACGGAATGCTCGAATGGCGCTTACGTATATTTTCGGAATTGTGGAAATCGGTTCGCTCTTTATCTCTTTCTCGGCTTACGTAATAGTTAAATTTTTGGTCAACAAATATAATAATAATAATAAACAAAGACATCAACATCGTTTTATAACATTTTCGTTTTTACTTTCGCAAAACAAAGAAATTTTACCAATAAAATCCAAATACGAACGAATTCTTTGCGACGTGAAATTTATTGAAACTGAAGTTAAATAAAAACCTCAATTGTTCAGTTGTTGTTTAAAGAGGAATTCTGCTCGATCGCTTTCATTTGTTTTGCATTTACGTTTATGACTTCCGTCTTTCGTTTCAAACTGGCAGATTTTTCCTAATGCAACATTCATTTCTTAAACTAAATGAAATTATAGTCAACGAAATTTTAATTGTACACCGACAGAATGCGGTGCGGAAAGCCAAAAATCGATTTCCACATCGTTTTCCACGGAATGCTCGAATGGCGCCTACTTATATTTTCGGAATTGTCGAAATCGATCCGCTCTTTGTCTCTTTCTCGGCTTACGTAATGGTTACATTTTTTGTCAACAAATATAATAATAATAAACAAAGACATCAACATCGTTTTATAACATTTTCGTTTTTACTTTCGCAAAACAAAGAAATTTTACCAATAAATTCCAAATACGAACGAATTCTTTGCGACGTGAAATTTATTGAAACTGAAGTTAAATAAAAACCTCAATTGTTCAGTTGTCGTTTAACGAGGAATTCTGCTCGATCGCTTTTATTTGTTTTGCATTTACGTTTATGACTTCCGTCTTTCGTTTCAAACTGGCAGATTTTTCCTAATGCAACATTCATTTCTTAAACTAAATGAAATTATAGTCAACGAAATTTTAATTGTACACCGACAGAATGCGGTGCGGAAAGCCAAAAATCGATTTCCACATCGTTTTCCACGGAATGCTCGAATGGCGCCTACGTATATTTTCGGAATTGTGGAAATCGGTCCGCTCTTTATCTCTTTCTCGGCTTACGTAATAGTTAAATTTTTTGTCAACAAATATAATAATAATAAACAAAGACATCAACATCGTTTTATAACATTTTCGTTTTTACTTTCGCAAAACAAAGAAATTTTACCAATAAATTCCAAATACGAACGAATTCTTTGCGACGTGAAATTTATTGAAACTGAAGTTAAATAAAAACCTCAGTTCAGTTCAGTTGTTGTTTAACGAGGAATTCTGCTCGATCGCTTTCATTTGTTTTGCATTTACGTTTATGACTTCCGTCTTTCGTTTCAAACTGGCAGATTTTTTCTAACGCTACATTCATTTCTTAAACTAAATGAAATTATAGTCAACGAAATTTTAATTGTACACCGACAGAATGCGGTGCGGAAAGCCAAAAATCGATTTCCACATCGTTTTCCACGGAATGCTCGAATGGCGCCTACTTATATTTTCGGAATTGTCGAAATCGATCCGCTCTCTATCTCTTTCTCGGCTTACGTTATAGTTCTTCCTTATAATAGTTCAAATAAAACACTGACGGTGGGTTTCACAAGAAAGAATGGTTAATCAGCGATTAATTTAATTCTCTGATTAGAAAACGTCATTGAACGAGCTTAACAATAGAATTGAAATAACCAATTATATTGTTTGACTCCACCAACCAATCACAGGTTTTAATCACGCTGTTAAATTAATCGGTGATTAAATAATTTTTGTGATTTTTTTTGTGATTACAACAGCAAAGATGTTACAAACAAATTATTAATGTGAATTAAATTAATTAATTAAATTTTAACAATCACCATAAAATTGAATCGAGAATTTATACCTGATAGGTATATATAGGTAGGCTATTCACCGAAAGATGGCGCTGTTCTCCACCACCTAAAAAAATTCTATCGTCTGATTGTTCGCGATCAGTTGTTTTTTGGTTTTTGAATTATTCATTTACGTTATGTTTTCTTTTTTTTTTGTTAACAATTAATAATAATAATTAAACAAAGGTATCAACATCGTTTTATAGCATTTTCGTTTTTACTTTCGCAAAACAAAGAAATTTTACCAATAAAAGTTCAAAATACGAACGAATTCTTTGCGACGTAAAACTTATTGAAACTGCAGTTAAATAAAAACTTCAATTGTTCGCCGGTAGATGGCGCTGTTTACTCGCCTAGAATTTAGTCGTTTAACGAGGAATTCTGGTCGATCGCTTTCATTTGTTTTGCATTTATGTTTATGTCTTCCATTTTTCGTTTTAAACTGGTAGATTTTTTTCTAAGGCAACATTCATTTCGTAAACTAAATGAAATTATAGTCAACGAAGTTTTAATGGTACACCGACAGAATACGGTGCGGAAAGCCGAAAATCGATTTCCAAATCGTTTTCCACGGAATGCTCGAATGGCGCCTACTTAAATTTTCGGAATTGCGGAAATCAGTTCGCTTTCTATCTCTTTCCCGGCTTACGTAATAACTCTTCCTTATAATAGTTTAAATAAAACACTGACGGTGAGTTTCACAAAAAAATTGTTGATCAGCGATTAATTTATTCTCTGATTAAGGAACGTCATTGGGCGAGGTTAACAATAGATTTGAAACAACCAATTATATTGTTTGACCTCACCGACCAATCACAGGCTTTAATCATGCTCTTAAATTAATCAGTGATTGAATAACACAGACGACTCTCGAAACTTAAAAACAAAACGCTACCTTTTTCTATCGTTTCTTTCCTTCTTTATCAATTAGCAAAATGTAAAATCTTTATCCTTTAATAAAAAAATTATCTGGTCTCCGTAATCTTTACAAAATTCAGAAGTACTTTACTTACTTATCAATAGATGGCGCTACTAATTAAATTAAAATAATAAAATTAAAATCAATTACTTAACATCTGATTTATATAAGAGTGAATAGCAGAAGCTTATTCCATTTGTCGTGAGGTGGCGGTGCATCTTCTGCTTATCCTTGGGCGCTTGTATTTGTTTTTCTTGTACGTAATACATATTTTAGTTTTTTCTTTATTTTAAACTTGAAGTTTTTTTTGTTATCTCATTTTCTCCGATCTTGTAAAACTACTTTTTCTACTTTTTTTGTTTCTTCTTGTGCGTACATGCGTCGATTGCGTTTTTCGTTTATTTTTTTTTTTAATTTAACTTAATTCTTTTTTTATAAGTAGTATCAAGAAACGTCTGGCAATTTTAAATGCAGATCTTGATTTTCCCCTTTTACTTCTCGACTGAAATATTTCCGGAAGTTTCCGGGAAGCACAAACTACTTGAACCTGAACGAAATTCTACCCGAAGAAACTTTAGCTGTTTACCAACAGATGGCGCAGTTCACCGACAGCTGATATTCTATTATCTGATTGGTAGTAGTCACTTATTTTTTGATTTTGGAATTATTAAATTATGTTATGTTTTCTTTTCCGTATGACTTTTTGTCAAAAAATAAATAATGATAAAGAGACGTCGTTTTATAATTTTTGAAATTAAAAACAATAAAAGTTCAAAATACAAACGAATTCTTTGCGACCTAAAACATATTGAAACTGCAGTTAAATAAAAACTTCCATTGTTGGCCGATAGATGGCGTTGTTATATGTTTATACCCGCGAGAATTTAGATTTAGTCGTTTAATGAGCAATTCTGCTTGCCCGCTTTCATTTGTTTTTCCTTTACATTTAACACTGATCGTCATTCGTTTTAAACTGGCGATGAAATTTTAATTGTCCACCGACAGATGGCGCTGTCCGCTGTTTCGTTATTGACCAGTATTCATCGCAGCATTTCTGCTTGCTCGCTGATTTCTCTAATGTAGCGTTCATCTGTAATTTCTTAAATTAATTGAAATTACAGTCGATTATATTTTAATTGTCCACCAACAGATGGCGCTATCTTCTGTTTCGTTATTGATCAGTATTCGTCGCAGTCAGTTGTTTTTTACTTAACTGTTAAATTAAACTATTTTCCGCGGTGAGTTTCTTTATTAGCGGTTGTGTTTTTTTTTTTGCTGTACGATCACGCATGCGCATCAAACAAGAACGACATGCGCAGTAAACAAAACGGTTGCGTTTTGTTTTCTGCGCACGCGTGTGATCGTGAATGTACATACGGTTTACGGTGGGGTTTACAGTTTTTCAAGCAACTTGAACAAAGCTTATAATAATCTCGTCCAATCATTTCCCCGTTATGATTCTTTAAAATATTATTTAATCGCGATTCGTTTTTTAATTTTTATGAAAACATCGCATGTCTGCATACTGTATTGAATATTCGATACTTTAGGTGCACGTTTCGACGAGACGCTGTGATGATTTTGATACGTCGATCTTTGGACCCGAACTTTTAGAAAATGCACTTTGTCACATCCTTGACGGATAGTTTAAAAAGGGAAGTTTGTGTAAATCAATTCAGTTTTCAGTGATTATTCATTATTGTTTCATTCGGGCAGTTAGTGATCAGTAGAAATGAGCACGTCGCAGTGGGTGATGTGTTGGCCTCGGATGAAGAGCCAGAGTACTATAACGGTATTATAAAAACATTAGGTAATTATTTTGTATTATGTTTTCCGGAATGTGATGAATAGCAAACCTGTGGACATTAACCATTAATACATGATTATTTTCGGATTTTCGAATTTTCGAAGGAACTCTTCCCTAGGTAGGTAGAGACGCGTAACACTTAATGCATTGATATTATTGAAAGCGCTTAATGTGTGAAAGTCCTCATCGATTATGCAAAACTTTCCTAGGAAAGACAAAAAGGAGACCTCAATTAACGAAGGCGGTGGTCGCATAATTTCGAAAATCGCCAATTAATTCCGAACTAATTTCAAGTGCAAATTGCATCTAATGGCCAATAACGCGTTCATAACTCTTCGCAGAGACGCTCTTTTTTTTTCTGCCAGCGCGCAAATCTATAAAGTGGAACAGGCTGAGCGTAGCCGTTGGTTGGTTGCATATCGTTATTATTTATGGACAGTGTCGGCGTATAGTTGGAGATAGCGATCTCGCTATCTGTTCGGAGGTTGTCCGGTTGTTTTGTTCGAATAATTCGTGATCACGATAAACAGTAGTTCGCGATAACTTATATGAATAATGGGGCGGACAAAAGGAACGACAGAGAGGGGGCATGTGTGGCCGAATGTCCTTCAGGAGTAGCACGAAACCAGATCAGGCCCTTTTTATTTCTAGTTTCAGTTTATACTTCAATAGAAACCAAATAGGGCTGAAACAGCTGGACAGAGGTAGCTCGAGGGATTCACTGCAATCAGAAACGATTTGCAACAATTTTTTTTTTGATAATTAAACCATCAACAATCATATTGTCATATTATTACGTGATATTGACAAGTCCGAAGAAGAGAGAAAAAAAATATAAGAAAAAGGGACGGTGTAGAGCAGGAATTTCCTGTTGACCCCAAAGGAGTCGATGAACACTTAAAAAAACCTGCAAGGGTGGGTTGGGGAGGACGAAGGACCTCTAGGGATCATACGGGACGAGGGTCGATTATCCCATTTAATTTCTGTAGTCTATTTAATTTCTTTACACAGAGTAGACGGATGTGCCTCGTTTAAAACTCTTTTGTTCTCGTTGAATATAGTTCGCCGCTATTTGAAAAAAAGTGATAATTTCTTTTTTAAAAGACAAAGTTCTTGATGAGAACGTCTGCGATTAAATAACACTCCTATTTAAAATTCGTTTGAAATAGTTTCCCTCTTTTGGCCAAGAGGTGGCGCTCTTAATCATTCGCGTTGTTATCTAGCGGGAATTGACACGTGATCATCGCAGTTCTCGTAAGCGATTGACAGCCGAACGGAAGTTCGTGCTTCGTGGATTTTTGGCTCGTTAAGAGCTTGCGCTTTTAAAAGTATATGAAAAATGTCAACAAAAAAATGTAAAACCAACAAAAAGTGAAAAAGAAAAATCGAAAATAAATTAAAAATTGTTGAAAACTGAAACAAAAAGCGTGAGGATGCAGTTTTAAACCGACCTTTTTAAATCGCAATTCGAGGAGTGATAATTAAAACGAATTAATAATAAATAATTAATTAATCAATTAAAATTAATAATAAAAATAAAACGTCTTAGGAACAGCCCAATCCAACTGAACTAAACGTAAGTAAGGCCAATCCAAGAAAACGATTTAAAAAAGTTTTAAATATAATTTAAAGTGAAAAGAACGTCAAACCAAAATGTTAATAAAAATCTAGAAAATATATGGAATTTAAAAAAATTTAAACGTTAAAAATTTAATATGTTTTTCAAGGTCAAATCAGGTCAATTAAACTGCAACCAAGCGGACGCAGCAGTGGGAAAAATTTAATAATAAAAATGTATGAGTAAGAAATTCAAACCAAAATGTTAAAAATTGAATGCGTATGTAATCATTTTTTTTAATTCGAAAAGGAAATTAAAAATTAAAGAGCAAAATTAAAAAAGTAAATAAAAATCTAGAAAAAATTTGGAATTTAGAAATTTAAACGTTTAAAACTTAAAATACATTTCAAGGTCAAATCAGGTCACCTAAACTGAAACTAAGCGGAGGCAGCACGGGCAAAAAATTAATAATAAAAATAAAGAAAGAAGAAGAATTCAAACCAAAATGTTAAAAATTGAATGGGTACGTATTATTTTTTTAATTCGAGAAAGAAATTAAAAATTGAAATAGCAAAAGTAAAAAATTGAAAAAAAAATCGAAAAAAAATTGGAATTTTGAAGTTTAAACGTTAAAAATTTAAAATATCTTTCAAGGTCAAATCAGCTCAACTAAACTGAAAGTAAGCGGACGCAGCACAGGGAAAAAATTAATTACAAAAATAAACGAGTAAGAAATTCAAACCAAAAAGGTTAGCAATTGAATGGGTATGCATTAATTTTTTTTAGTTCGAGAAAGAAATTTAAAAAAAATGAAACAGCAAAAGTAAAAATTTAAATAAAAATCGAGGAGATTTAAAAAAAATGAGCGTTAAAAATTTACGTAACACCTGTGGTGGGTGAGATATCTCTAAACAACTGACGCTCTGAAGCGCGTTACAAATTAACCATGGAAATTTCCAAATAGTAATCGTTACCTTTTGGAAAATGAATACTTTTGATACTTTTTAAGCTCTTGCAGTTAACAATTCGCGATAGAATACGTAGAACGCACCTTACGACGTGCAACCGTGCCCTCAAATATTCAAAAAGAAAGGAAAGTTTTGCACGAACCAAAACCATCATGACATCAGCAGGGACCAACAAATATCAATCAATGTGACGTAAGGAAACCCGAATGGCGTCAAAAGTCAGGGGTGAGAGCAATTGAAACTATCCGTTTAAAGTAAAAAGTTCTTTGGAACGAACAAAATTAAGAAGGGAAAACACTCAACGTTTCGCTATTGGTTAATAGTTTTAGGGCAGAAGTAAAAAAGAAGTAAATGAACAAGTTGTCAAGAGGAACAAGTCGCCAGAACAGAAACAAAAAGCTAACACGATTTTGAACTAAAATACGAGTTGTCCGGAATGAAGGTACAAGTAACAAGAAATGAATTGAAAGTAATTTTTTTTTATCTCTCCGACGCACGGCGTGAAGTAATAATTTTGAACGGTTCTCAGTAAACGTATGTACTCGTTTATGAAAGATGATGCAATCCTATTTAAAAATAATAACTCCGAAAGGCTTTAGAACCACAACAAAGTGCCGATGCGTCGATAATTTGCACCATTTCATGGCCGGACTATTTTAAAACGAATGCGTCTAAAATAAAACGCGTGAGATTATTTAAAGTTGGCGAGATTCATTATTCCAGCGACGATGAGAACGATAATAATAATGAACAAATAAAACAGCGACATCCCGCGATCGCTTTTTGAACTGACATTGATAATAATAATAATAATAATAATAATAAAAAGAAACTGTTTTTATCGCAATAAACGACGAAATTATAAGTAGAAAGTTTTTTTAATCTCAAACCGGACAGAAAAATGAAGGGAAACACACTCAACGTTTCGCTATAGATTTATAGCTATAAATCTATAGCGAAACGTTGAGTGTGTTTCCCTTCATTTTTCTGTCCGGTTTGAGATTAAAAAAACTTTCTACTTACTATTTTCATCGGACAAGAACAAACTTCAATGACGAAATTATAGTCGATGAAATTTTAATTGTCCACCAACAGATGGCGCTGTCTGCTGTTTCGTTATTGATCAGTATTCATCGCAGTCAGTTGTTTTTTACTTAACTGTTACACTAAATTATTTTCTGCGTTAAGTTTTATTAGCGGTTGCTTTTTTTTGCTGTACGATCATGCGTGCGCAATAAACAAAATGCAACCGTTCTGTTTATTGCGCAGGCGTGTGATCGTGAATATAGATACAGTTTACGGTGGCAATTTGAACAAAGCTTATAATAATCTCGTCCAATCATTTCCCCGTTATGATTCTTTAAAATATTATTTAATCGCGATTCGTTTTTTAATTTTTATGAAAACATCGCATGTCTGCATACTGTATTGAATATTCGATACTTTAGGTGCATGTTTCGACGAGACGCTGACGATTTTGATACGTCGATCTTTGGACCCGAACTTTTAGAAAATGCACTTTGTCACATCCTTCACGGATAGTTTCAAAAGGGAAAGTTGTGTAAATCAATTCAGTTTTCAGTGATTATTCATTATTCCTTCGTACGGGCGGTTAGCAAATGATCAGTAGAAATGAGCACGTCGCAGTGGGTGATGTGTTGGCCTCGGATGAAGAACCAAAGTACTATAACGGTATTATAAAAACATTAGGTAATTATTTGGTATTATGTTTTCGGGAATGTAATACTGACTTTTTCATTATTTTCGGATATTCGAATTTTTGGAAGATCTCTCCCCTAAGTAGAGACCCGCAACACTCACTAAACGTTTGTACTTGTTTATGAAAGATGATGCGATCCTATCTAAGAATAATAACTCCGAAAGTCTTTAGAACCACGAGGAAGTGCCGATGCGTCGATAATTTGCACCATTTCATGGCCGGAGTATTTTAAAACGAATCCGTTTAAAATAAAACGCGTCAGATTATTTAAAGTTGGCGAGATTCATTATTCCAGCGACGATGAGAACGATAATAATAATGAACAAATGAAACAGCGGCATCCTACGATCGCTTTTTGACCTGATATTAATAATAATAAGAATAAAAAGAAACTATTTTTATCGCAATAAACGACGAAATTATAGTCAATAAAATTTTAATTGTCCACCAACAGATGGCACTGTCTATTATTAATTAATTAATTAATTAATTATTAATAATAATAATAATAATAATAATAAAAAAAATAAACCGTTTTTATCGCAATAAACGACGAACTGCGACGAACTAGGTGTGGCCTGAAGTGTTTTAAACACATAGAAAATTTCTTAATTTTGTGAAATCGGGAATAACTGCGAGTCAGACAGGTCGTTCCTTAAAAGTGGTTTTCACACCGTAACAATCATTCAACTCATATAGATACTTATTATGTATTACTTGTTCTGTTTTCTTTTCTGTTTATTTAAAATTGTGAGAAGTATATAACCGGTAAAGCGTAAAACAGCAAAATATAAAAAAAAATAGTCGAAGTAATTAACGTAAAGCCCGTCGTAAAATGGAGACTCAGAAAAGCTCAGCTTTTGTAGTGCGGAGTTAGGAGCGGCGGCGGCGGCGGCGGAGGCAATGCAATATACCAAAGCCGTCGTCTCGGGTGACAAGTCCTGCTAGTCACGTCCTAATCCTGGCGTTATCCTCCGGGCTGGCGTGCGTCTGGCAGGCCGACGGTGACCTGAGGTGACCTCGGAGGTAAGACGCACCACCCCGCGCCGCGACGCGCACCCCGCCGCGCTTAAACTCGTAACCCGGTAGACGGCGGCCCACCCGGCCGTTCACCCGTCGTTTGCACGCTCATCTACGGCTCGGAAAAAGGAAAATGCCTCTGCGTCGAACAAACGCAGCGTGATATAGATAAGCCACCTTACTCGCCTTGATGGAGATTTCACCCAGGAGATAAAACGCATACTATTTTTTTTAAATAAAAAAATTGCTTGAACAAAAAAAAAAATAGAAACGTTAAGAAAGGTCAAAACCTTGAATTCAAGTTGAACTGAAAATTATACAATTAGACCTAAAGGATAGTAAGTATCATAGATACATTTGTGAAACATTCTTTAATGATAACTCATATTTATAGATACTATAAAAAAAAATTGTATTGATTCATCTGCTTAAGCTCGAGAATTCTATAGATTGAATTTTTACGAAGGGATGCATAGATTATTTCAGAAGAATATCAGGATATATAAGCGACCCCCGGGGAAGGGGAATTTGACACTCGCCCCGAAAGTCCATGAATAGCGAAAGCTCGCTCCGTAATCGCAATATTGTAAATAAATTATTTCCAGGTGTAATTAGGGATGTGAAGTGAAACGGTTGAAGAATTTTCATCAAGGAAATTTCCTGAAATTTTTCGAAACTGCCAAAAGAGTGGAAATTTCTAGGTTTTTGAAATATTTCGGTGAAGTTTCCTTAGTTGCCGGAAATTACTTTTTTGTTTTGGAAATTTCACTGACTTAGAAATTTCCAAGTAGCGATCGTTACCTTTTGGAAAATGAATACTTTTGATGCTTGTTAAGCTTTTGCAGTTAACAATTCGCGATAGAATACGTAGAACGCACCGTACGACGTACACCCGTGCTCTCAAATATTCGAAAAGAAAGGAAAGTTTTGCACGAACCAAAACCATCATGACATCAGCAGGAACCAACAAATATCAATCAATATAACATAAGCAAACCAGAATGCCGTCAAAAGTCAAGGGTGAGAGCAATTGAAACTGTCCGTTTAAAGTAAAAAGTTTTCTGAAACGGACAAAATTATGAAGGGAAAACACTCAACGTTTCGCTATTGATTAATAGCTTAATAGTCAGAAAACATAGCCCAACATATTACAAAAAAAATTAACAAACGAGAAATGTAAATTTTCTCTAATAATAAAACAACTTAAAACAATATCAACGGAACAGAAAAAAAAGCAAATATAAGGTCGCCGATTTAGATCAAAAATCAGAATAAATAAAAAAAAACATATTAAATTAAATCGAAGAGATCACGACATCAGCAGGGCCCAATCGATTTACAATTGACGTCAAGAGACCCAACGGTGTCAATAGGTAAAACAATCGCCAAGTGTGTGGCGGGCTTAACGCCCCCAAGTGTATATTATACTCAAACATCAAGCAAAACTTTACAAAACAAAAAATAAATAAAAGAAACAGCAACAAAATACAAGGCATGAAACGAAGAAGAAAAAACAAAAGAAGATCGTCAACGCCAATGTAAACGGAAAAGCAACGGTTTTCCAGGACAAATCAAGAAGTTCGTAGAAAATAAAAGCAAACTATAAAAAAAAAACTTAAAAACAAACGAACGCCGAATCAAGTACGTAAAACCAAAGGTCACAACTGTAAAGGGACACAAAACAAACGAAAAACGATGAACTACGAGAAACAATTTTCTCTAATAATAAAACAACATAAAATATTACCAACGGAACAAAAAAAGGCTACTATAAGGTCGCCGATTTAGAGTATCAAAAATCAGAATAAATAAAAAAAACATATTAAATTGGGCAAAAAATCAGAAACAAAAAAGAAATAAAAAAAAACAGCAACAAAATACAAGGCATGAAACGAAGAAGAAAAAAACAAAAACCAAAAGAAGATCGACAACGTCAATATAAACGGAAAAGCAACGGTTTTCCGAACAAATCAAAAAGTTAAATTTTTCCGATGTCACACCTAGTGGGATATCACTAAACGACTGACGCTCCGAAGCGCGTTGCAAATTAATCTTGCCTCCAAATGTTCGCAAGGGGGGTTTACACGAATCGAAAACATCACGACATCAGCACGGCCCAATCGAATTACAATTGACGTCAAGAGACCAAACAGCGACAATAAGTAAAACAATCGCCAAGTGTGTGGCGGGCTTAACGCCACCAAGTGTATTATACTCAAACATCAAGCCAAAACTTTACGAAACAAAAAATCAGGAACAATAAAGAAATAAAAGAAACAGCAACAAAATACAAGGCATGAAACGTAGAAGAAGAAAAAAACAAAAGAAGATCGACAACGCCATTCTAAACGGAAGAGCAACGGTTTTCCAGGACAAATTAAGAAGTTCGTAGAAAATAAAAGCAAACTATAAAAAAAAAAACTTAAAAACAAACGAACGCCGAATTAAGTACGTAAAACCAAAGGTCACAACTGTAAAGGGACACAAAACAAACGAAAAACGATGAACTACGAGAAACAATTTTCTCTAATAATAAAACAACATAAAATATTACCAACGGAACAAAAAAAAGCTACTATAAGGTCGTCGATTTAGAGTATCAAAAATCAGAATAAATAAAAAAAAACATATTAAATTGGGCAAAAAATCAGAAACAAAAAAGAAATAAAAAAAAACAGCAACAAAATACAAGGCATGAAACGAAGAAGAAAAAAACAAAAACCAAAAGAAGATCGACAACGTCAATATAAACGGAAAAGCAACGGTTTTCCGGACAAATAAAAAAGTTAAATGTTTCCGATGTCACACCTGGTGGGATATCGCTAAACGACTGACGCTCCGAAGCGCGTTGCAAATTAATTGTGCCCCCAAATGTTTGCGAGGGGGGTTTACACGAATCGAAAACATCACGACATCAGCACGGCCCAATCGAATTACAATTGACGTCAAGAGGCCCACCGGCGTCAATAGGTAAAACAATCGCCAAGTGTGTGGCGGGCTTAACGCCACCAAGTGTGAATTATATTCAAACATCAAGCAAAACTTTACAAAACAAAAAATCAGAAACAATAAAGAAATAAAAGAAATAGCAACAAAATACAAGGCATGAAACGTAGAAGAAGAAAAAACAAAAGAAGATCGACAACGCCATTCTAAACGGAAGAGCAACGGTTTTCCAGGACAAATTAAGAAGTTCGTAGAAAATAAAAGCAAACTATAAAAAAAAAAACTTAAAAACAAACGAACGCCGAATTAAGTACGTAAAACCAAAGGTCACAACTGTAAAGGGACACAAAACAAACGAAAAACGATGAACTACGAGAAACAATTTTCTCTAATAATAAAACAACATAAAATATTACCAACGGAACAAAAAAAAGCTACTATAAGGTCGCCGATTTAGAGTATCAAAAATCAGAATAAATAAAAAAAAACATATTAAATTGGGCAAAAAATCAGAAACAAAAAAGAAATAAAAAAAAACAGCAACAAAATACAAGGCATGAAACGAAGAAGAAAAAAACAAAAACCAAAAGAAGATCGATAACGTCAATATAAACGGAAAAGCAACGGTTTTCCGAACAAATCAAAAAGTTAAATTTTTCCGATGTCACACCTGGTGGGATATCGCTAAATGACTGACGCTCCGAAGCGCGTTGCAAATTAATCTTCCCTCCAAATGTTCGCAAGGGGGGTTTACACGAATCGAAAACATCACGACATCAGCAGGGCCCAATCGAATTACAATTGACGTCAAAAGACCCAACGGCGTCAATATGTAAAACAATCGCCAAGTATGTGGCGGGCTTAACGCCACCAAGTGTGAATTATATTCAAACATCAAGCCAAGACTTTACAAAACAAAAAATCAGAAACAAGAAAGAAATAAAGGAAACAGCAACAAAATACAAGGCATGAAGAGAAGAAGAAAGAAAAAACCAAAGAAGATCGACAACGCCAATCTAAACGGAAAAGCAACGGTTTTCCAGGATAAATCAAAAAGTTCGTAGAAAATAAAAGTAAACTATATAAAAAAAAACTTTAAAACAAACGAACGCCGAATTAAGTGCGTAAAACAAAAGGTCACAACTGTAAAGGGACACAAAACAAACGAAAAACGATGAACTGCGAGAAACAATTTTCTTTAATAATAAAACAACATAAAATAATACCAACGGAACAAAAAAATATATAATAATATAAAAAATATAAAAAAAACATAAAAATTAAGTGCGTAAAACAAAAGATCACAACTGTAAAGGGACATAAAACAAACGAAAAACGATGAAGTACGAGAAACGGTCACAATAAAATGCGAAAAATCAATTCGATAAGTAAAGCAAAAGAAAAATCCAAATCCGTAGTACGCATAAAGCACAAAGACACCAAAAAAGACAAACAAAAAAAAATTAAAACAAAACACAACTGTATAAAGGCGTCAGTCCGACAGTAAGTGAAGATTTTATTAAATTATTAGAAAATTGCGTAAACAAAATTAAAACTTAAGATGTAAGTAATTATGTTTGATTTTATTGGGCCACCAAGTATATTATACTATACGTATAATTTGTAACAATAAGCGAAACGTGAATTTGATAAAAATAAGCGAGAAAGAAACACGGGAGCATAAAAACAGAAAGATATACCTAGATATAAGTGTAAGAATGGACAAAAACAAATTAAAACCGACGAAAATTTTGCAACTCGTAGGAAACAAAGGACAACTGTAAAAAGGAGTCAGTAAAATGCGAAAGAAGTCATTCAATTGAGTGGATGAGTGCATAATCGTGTTCAGTCCAAATTTACTGTGTTGAGAAAACAACAAATAACTTTCTAGATTCACTTTAAGTGAATTATTGTCTTAAAATTCTTTCAGACAAGGATATCTGAAGCCTCCTGAAGCCAATAATTACTTAGTGAAAGTTATTTGTTGTTTTCTCAACACAGTAAATTTGGACTGAACGCGATTATGCACTCATCGATTCAATTGATAAGAAGAAAGATGTGAAAACAGAAAAAAATAAAAGAAGAAACGACAGACAAAAAAATAAAAACGAAAATTTTCACAAGTCAAGAAACGTTTTTATTTTATGTAATCGTTGAAAATTCCGAATGATAAATAATGAGATCGAAGCGTTAACTAATTTTGTTGAAAATTGAAAACGTTTGAATTAGTCTGAGAATTGCGATAAAAATAAAGCAAAGTCTAAAGTTAAGTGACTGAAAAAAATAACTCTGAGTGCTTGAGATTGATTGTTTTAATTGACAGTTCATTGAGTTTATTAATTTTCATCTATTATACAGGCTGTTCGTTTACTGTGTGCAAATATTTAAACCTGCAATATATCACCATGAATGGCAACGATTGAACTCATATGTTCGTACCATAAATGTAATAGTTTTCGAGAAAAATGCAGTGGCAGATTTTCTCTAAACCGTTTGAGAATCGCTAGCATAGCTAAAAGTGGAACGCGGGCGCCTCTTCAATTATGATCCGCAGTCGAAGTAGGCCAGGCTCAGTGCCTTACTGGATCTCGAGCAGGAACGACGTAAATCAGCACCGCTCCAATCAGCTAGTCGGTCAAAGCGTTTACGATTTAAATTAACTTCACTGCAAGTAATTACAAGTTTAAGTATTTTGAATCAAAATCTAGGGCAATTCAAGAAGCTGCGGTTCGCAGTTGCCGAACAAATTAAAAGCGAGGTACAAACAAATTGTAATTTCTCATTCCATATAATTTTTAAAAGACTTATAAAAATTTTACATTTCTTTTGTTTCCAAGGACCGTAAGTAGTAATACTTTCATAGCTAGCAGCGAGATTGCAGCGAATGTTTAGTTACGTAAAAGGGTGAAGGAAGAACATTTTTAACGCGCTTGCCTAATCGGTGCATGAATTTTCGGATTTATTCGCCGATAGTTGATGTCGTAAAACATATTACTTCGCGCAGTGTATTAAAATTTTAAATAAAATAATTAATAAACGATATCAGTGATTGTTATTACGAAACTCTGCGTTGAACATCGAGTGCGGTATTGGTGGGCGTGTTCACACCGAGAGGAAGGCGAAGTTGACCTTCGTATCTTTCTCGCACATTTCAGCGGTTCCAAACAACAATCCGAAATTTTTTGGCTATGATACGGTAGCCACCAAAAAATACTCGCAGAAAGTTCGCATACTTATACTGAGGTTTTCTTATTTGCACACAGTAAAAGTACACCCTGTATAGTCTAACGTATTTTTTATTATTTTTAAGGCACCTTATTATTATTTATACTATTTCTTTCTTTGAAATTTTGATTTTTTTTTTATATTCCATTGAAATTTCATTCTTTTCACTTAATGTGAGTGAAATTTCTTGGAAATTTCATTGTATTATCAGTTGAAACGTTAAAATATTGAAATTTCCACTTTCTTTAAAAAGAAAAAAAATTTGAATTTTGAAATTTCCACATCCTAGGTATAATAAATAAGTTAAAATTCATTTCGTAGCGCCACAAGTCATCACGCATGCCTTTTCTGTAACGCACAATTAAGCTAGAAGTAAATCCAAAACATTTTACAACTCAACCAACCAAGATTTAATTAAATTTTCCGCAACCATAAATCGCCGTCGTTTAAACAGTTTTAAGCGGCTTCTCTTATATCTACCTGGAAATTGAATTTGATTTTTCCGCGGCGCCATTGATAACACCTTTATCTAATTCATCGCCGATTAATTAATTAAATCAAAGAGTGCCGTGGAACTAAAGTAAATCGTCGGAATTTCCAGCGGCCGCCAAAGACCCTCCGCCGCCGGCGGAACAAAGGATCGGATTAAAAACAAAAAAACGAAACAAAAACAAATGAATGAAAATAAATTCGCCGCTCCTCACGAAACTGAAAAACAAGAGAGGAAAAGCGCGCAGTTGCAGAACAAACGAGCTCTACAGTGCTTCCGAGATAATACGTAATTAGAATGCATAAGAAGCCATCAACGGTAAAGCAGGGCCAGGGCGAGGTGGAACTAGTTCCCCACCCTCGTGAGGTCATTTCCGTCTTTTTTTAAATTATTTTCGATGAACTAAATGCTGCTGTTTACAAAAAAAAAGGAAAAGAAAATGGAAAAACTATATTTTGAATAAAAGTATTACCTAAGAAGTTTGAATTTTAAATTTTCCACTTCAATTCTATTTCTGTATTTACTCATTTTCCTGTCTTTTTGTCGCAAAATGAATTGTAGTAATTATTATATTTATTATTTATTTCGTCCACCTTTTCCCTTTTCTCAATTTGTCAATTTCAAATCTGATTCTATTTTAATTCTAAATTTATTTTCGTTCAAAATCCAAAATGTTTTATCAAAAAAGTTATCATATCATTTAGGCATGTGATTTCGATGCTGAAATTGTAGGTAGGTCGTACCAACTGTTA
This sequence comes from Prosopocoilus inquinatus, assembly GCA_036172665.1. Classification (NCBI taxonomy): domain Eukaryota; kingdom Metazoa; phylum Arthropoda; class Insecta; order Coleoptera; family Lucanidae; genus Prosopocoilus; species Prosopocoilus inquinatus. The sequence continues at coordinate 3,833,970 of CM069871.1, read as the reverse complement.
AATAATCGTACGAATACAACTGTGATCTTACTGGGTTGGCAAGATTGATCAAAAGTAGGAGCAAAGGCAAGAACAAAACAAAAGAACGAACCAGCGTGAACTTTGCCAACTTTCTGCGGTTAGCCTGACATAATCACCAACATTAAGAAATCAAAACTCCAAAACAACAAATATTTAGTTTCTTTCGAAAAGATTCATTTAAGAAATCGAAGAATTCCCTAGATTTTAATGACTTTTTGCAATTTTTCCCTTTTTCGCTTTTGCTTGAAATTGTTCTTAGATTTAACGACTTTCTCACTCATTACGTCGGAAATACTGTACTAATGTCAAATGAAGTCAGAGCGACAACTTAAAAGCCAAGGTAGTAATGCCAACTTAAATTTAGTGACTACCGTGAAACTGCCTTGCTTGGAAATTTACTTGCAAGTAATTTAAGACTAAAATTAGCCAAAGGGCCGCTTAGGCCGCGACATCGCGCGGTCGGAGATTTGACGTTAAATTGTGCGATCAAGCTACAATGGGCCTTACTTATTAAAGCAACCTTTTTAAGCATCGACCCCTTACGAGAATATAAAAGTTTCCATCGACCCCCTCTCAAATATAATTAATATGATTTCTAAAACAGTAGATGTGGATTATTATTAGTTGTAACATTTAAATTTTGGTTAAATCGTGACAACCTAACCTAATTCTGTTTTATATTTGAATTATCATTTCGATTCTCTTGTTTTTTTCTTCTTTTATTCACGCTCTCGGTTAAAAATTCGTCTTTTGATTTAGTTTTATGAAATCGTCTTTTTTTTTTATTTATTGTTTAACTTTATTTAATTCAACTTTGAATACATTCAATTGTTTTTTTTCTTTTAGTCGACTTCATTTTTTCTTATTTTTATTTTTCAACCATAACTTTATTTAAAGTTTAGGCACGTTAACTGGCGGTCAATTCTTTGACCTAATTTTTTGCATATCAATTCATCCCCTTTTGTTCCTATTTCTCTTCTTTTTTCTTTTGACATAATATTGTTCTTTTTTTTTTCTACTCGATTTGAGTTTTTGAGAATTTACTCGTACTTACATTTTCATTTCATCGATTGATCGCCATTGGTTTTCTCTTTCATTCGATTTGCTTTGTTTTATTTTTTATTTATCAATTGTCGATTGTCTTTTTCTTTAATATTTACAGATCAATTTTTGGATTATAACAAAATTCGTCAAGTTCTAAATCAATTTGACTCTTATTGTTAGTTTTGTACAATTTTCATTTTCGTCCTAACTTTATTATCCTCGGTTTTTTTATTTCGCATTTGTAATTTTTAATAAAATCAGTTGATAGGCTTTTGTTTTTTGTTTCCTTTTCAAGCCAATTTAACTTGATTAGTTCTTATTTCTTTTTACTATCAATCTATTGTTTTTTTTTTCTTTTGTTTGATTTTACTTCACATTTTTTTATTTCTTAATTATAAATTAATCGTCAATCGTCAATTAATCGTCTTTTGTTTTTCCTCTTCCTTTTGCTCGATGTGATTACTTTATTTTACATTACCACTAATAGATTATGGCCCCCCTCTTAAAATTAAATTGAAAATATCGAGACGAAGTGAGCAAGAAGAGCAAGCTATTTTAATCGAATTTTAAATAATATCTGCTTCATGCACGCTGACGTACTCTTCAAAACTTTTGCCTGTCCAAAAAAATATTTTTCTGTATTTTTTTTTTAATAATTAATGTTCAACTGAATTAAAAGGGTTTGTTTACAGAGTGACGTGGCCCTCTTTAATGTTAAAGAAAATACACAAATTGAATCTTATTTAATAGACTCGACCCCCAAAAGATCCGTAGAGGTTTCTCGACCCCTGGTCGACCCCTACAAGTCCATCGACCCTTTTCATGCTTTCGTAATATTTTTTTCTCGTGATTTTAATTATCAAAGAAAAATAACTAAAAGGTTCGGTTTATTACAACGGACAGACGTATTGGGTTTGTAATGAATGAATAAGACTTGAATTTTTAAATCCAGGAAAACATAACCAATCTTGCTTGCAGACAACATCAACAACAACTCCCCTGACAGATTCTATCAGCATCTCCATTTATAATATTCCTCAAACTTATAATCCATTATGACCCAAAAATTTTAAGACGCGTTCCGAACTTCATTTAAACACCGGAAGGTAATTGATTGTTTGTTAAATTGAAAACACCCTATAGTTAAGATGATAAACGAGTAGAAGCAATTGTTGCTCCCGGACCAGTTTTTCTTTTTCTTTTTCTTCTTCTTCGTCCTACATAATTAATAACTTTGTTATCAAACACGTGTAATTCATCAATTCGTAGAGTTTCTCCCGCTTCCATGAGCACGATCTCTTGAAGGAAGGTGCAGGGTACAATCAAATTACCTTATAAATGAAACGACCTACGAAGAAGAGTTTTATGGTTCGTGGGTGTGCTGCATGGATCGATCACCGCTTTCGGCCGTAAGTAGCCATAAAGCGGTCTAACATATCCTTAACATCGTGCTTCGAATGGTAAACATCAATCAGCGCAAACACATTCCGGTTTTATCGCCTTCAAAAGTCTGCCGCGGCACATCGGATCGTCTGTATGGAATTTTATGGAATATTTCAGTTTTATGCACGCGTTCCGGCGCATCACTTCCAGAAATCTCTGCTGAGACCTCGACGCTCGAGGTGCGGATTAATTCTGACAAGCTTTCACCGCGTGTGCCCTCTCCCCATTTATTTTGTGACTTCAGAACTGTGAATGGAAGGGTAGTTTATTTAGAAAATCCTGAAAAAATATCCACTTCAACATACTAAGAGGAGAACAATACTAAGCGCATTAATAAGACGTTTTCAGTCCAACCAGTGAAGACAGTCAACGACATTTTATGATTCTAGACGGAATAAAATGCGTGAAGTTTATGACCGCGAGCGGTAAACGCACGTGGAAAACAACCAAGTAACAAAATGGAGAATCAACAAGGCATTTACCTTGCAAGCCGGACGACTCGCAAAACCGAACAAACAGCCCCAAAGCCTGTTGCGATAGCAACTAACGATGTGGCTGTAATCCGTTCAACACTGATCCATCAACAAAATCGATCCAAATAACACATAACTCACAATGCTTCAGAAACGTGATCACTACTTCACAGCACGCTTGTTCGTCGTCGAAAGGGGACGGATCGCTCCGCTTGAACACCACCGACATTGGGTAAGCGCAACTATCGAAACAACCGCAATGCCCTCGACACGCACGTACAAGGAAAAGCCTACCTGACAGGAACGATCAATTCGAATGTAACTCAAAGTATTGTAACATTGTGAACATTGTGTCTCTGCGTACTGAATATCCGAACCTTTACACTTTCCTTTTCCTTTTTTTTTTAAAATTTGTTAAAATCGTCATCAACTCCGACTATTAAAGCGTTTAAATTTTTGAGCATCATCGATTTTCTTTTGCAAGCAAAATATTCTCACGTAAATCATTTTTGATTTTTTTTATCGATCTTAATTCGATTTAATTCAAATAATTCTGGCCTATAAGATGATTTACGATTTGTGGCCTGGGCAAAGAAACAGTTGAAGCCCTATACTTTCTTCCCCTGTAATTTTTAAAACTCACTTTTTAAGAGACAGGTTGTGAAAATCTAAACGCGTACTTCATTTCTTGATCCCCTTCCTTAATCATGAATCGCATTAAAAATTACATTACAAAAGAAAGAAACGCACGTGAACTTAGCTACTCGGTGGATGCTTGGGGGTGTAGAGCAGGCAGGCAAAGAAACGGAAAATACTAAGAGAGTCTCTACGGGGTTAGCGTGAAGGGTAGACGTATGCATAAAGGCGTTAATGAATCGGGGGGTATATTCGGGGGTGAAAACAGGATGCATTTTACGACGCACGTAAATCGGATTATTCGTATGTTAATGAAGTAGGAAGGAAAAGTGGATAATTCGTTAGATCCGTCCATGAGTGTAGAAAATTGTGATCAGCTGGGGGATTGTTCCGTATCCGCCGAATGCTCGGACAGGGTAGATTATCACCTGCAGTTGCAAATGGCATTGTTCTATATCCGCCAGTCGCTTGGATAAGGGTACGCAATGTCAGAGACACAGCTAGTTGTATACCTGACCTGGTCGTAGTAATGTAATTCCAAGAACGATCCTGACCTGGTGCAGATCCGCGCTAGCACGAAGTGCTGAAGGCATTTGGAGGTTCTGAAATTAAGGCGGGTATGCTGTTAAGGTCTGGGCAACTGCTTCTTCTCGGGAAACAACCTGTATATCAAGTTTGACACGCATTCTCTCGATTGCATAGTCTTAAGCAACCGCGTGTGTGGGAAAGCGCTTCATGCCGCACCTACTTCATTGGACTTTATCGCGTATAGAATCAGTTTTTCTTACCATCGTCTTCGTCGCTGGAATTTTTGAATTCGTAAAATTTCAAATGCTCTCACGCTTTGTGTTTTACACAAACGCTTTTTTGTGGTTTCATTTTAAAATACTCCGGCCATGAAACGGTGTAAAATTTTCAATGCATCGGCACTTTTATGGTTTTAATTAGCTATAAAAAAATAATATCTTTCGGAGTTTCTATTTCTACAAAGAAGTGCCTCCTCTTTTGCAAATGTTTGCGAGCGCACTTCATCTGTATCGGGAGAACCGTTCGAAATTATTATTCCACGCGGTTGGACAGTCGCGGTTAGACGGTCATAAAAAAGTACGCCAACGTTTTCTTTTTTTTTTTTCTGAATTAATCTATGAGAATTACAATAATTTTTTGCGAGTTGTTATTTTGACGGGAAGATTAAAATTGCTTGAATTGATTTCTTGAGGTCATACGAAATGCGGTTGGTTCCTGCTGATGTCACCTTAAGTTTCCAATTGGTGCAAATATTAACGGGCACGGCTGGTTTTATCTTATTAATTTGTAACATGCTCGGATTCTTCTACCTTTCACAGGATGACAATCTTTTCTTTTATATCTTCTCCTTCCTTCCTCCCCCTTCATTCAAATATTTCTATAATCAACTATTCGCTAAATGATAATTAAAATTGGCAATTAGCCATTAGTTACAAAAATAAAATTGGAGATTGATTTGGCAAAATTAAACAACTAGTCTTTTCTCAATAGCTGTCTCGAAGCTAGACTCCGAAGGAAACGGGGGGATTAGTTGAAAGACGTTATAATAAGGACACCAGGGAAATAATCCCAGCAGAAGGCAGCACTATGAAGCCGCTTCCCAAGGCCCCAAAGCGTGCACCGGTGTTCTTGAACATCCAACAGATTTATCACAACTCCTGCGTTCAGCATAGGGTCAGACAGAAATACAACTATGTCACGTAGGAAATCATAATAATAAAATATGTAGCCCGAAAAGGTTAAAATTATGACACAAACAGAATTAAGGTAATTCGCAACTAACCCCGATGGATTACTTTACAGTAAAACGCGGAAGATCAGTACTGATCTGATCTTGAATCCAAAAACGATAAATACTACGATTGACTTAAACTAAATATGTGGAATGTTTGACGTTTGCAATTTTCTTTAATGTACAGAAATTATCTGCGCTTTAAGGGGCATAATAATAATAAAAGGGGGTACGTTGCGGTATACGATCAGAGTGACCGACTTCAGAGGTTCATAAATAGGAGGCGTGTGCAGTCCACGTCGCTCCTGTTCGTTTCGTCGAATTGTTTGCTACTTTCCCAGGAGTAACGGACTCGCCGAGCGCTGGAATAAAACGGTACCTCAGGATTGCGATTCCAACGGGAACGTCGAAGAAGTGATTCGCGCTCATCGTATTTTCAGCTGCCACAGTTTCACAAAAAAAAAAACGAATCTGTCGCCGAAAGAAAGAAGTGCAGTAAAGTGAAGCGTGGTTGATGGTCGACAAAACATCCCTGCTATTTCCTCGAACCCAGCAGTTTGTTGGTTTGAGGTTCGAGAAAACACTTCCTTCAATAAGACACCCGGGCTAAATAATAATAATAATAATAAGTTTATTAAGCACAAGATAATATTTGAATATGTACAATTATTAACCCATTAACGCCCACTGTACCCATATAAGTACACGTACTAAATTACTTAGTGCTGCCATCTTTTGTTCAAAAGTATAAGTTTGACATTACAGATGGCTTTAAGAATATTGAAAACAATGCACTAACTGCAAAAATTTAAATTCATCCGTTAATATTATGATGTTTTCCGTTCAGTGAAAAGTGCAATAGTTTTTGACGGTAAGTACGTTGCTAATTTATTTATTTGTCGCCGACAACAAAGCACTTCAAACTATTTTCCGCTGGATTGGTGTTTTATAAAGTATATATTTGATGTACACATCACTCAAAAAAAAATTAAGCCTTCGCTGACTTAGTTATTTTTTAGAAAACTCATCTGTACTCATTCGAGTACAATGGGCTAGAGTGAATACAAATACAATTATATACATTTAGGATACTTCTTTTATTATTTGCAGATATGAGTGGAAGTAAATTTTATGTTGATCCGGTGCGATATTACGAATATTTTAATTTCCTCCCAGAGGCATTACAAGAACTTCAAGAAGATGATGATATTGTTATTGTACCACCAGCAGCGGATTTTCTTACTGATAGCGAAGAATTGGATGAAAATGACATTCTTTCACAGCAAATGCCTGCAGATGTTGCCGGAACAATTGAAATAATGAGAACACGTTCTCCAGAAGACTTCAACAGCAGTGACGATGAACCATTGATTGAAATCCAAAAGCGTTTGAAAAAAACCTCCAAACGACAAACGACAGACTTGAAATGGACAAAAAAATCCCCCATTTATAATAAAATTGATAGCGAAATACGACAAGATTTTAATTGTAAGAAACAAATTGTTCAACAAGATTTAAGTAATTTAAATCCTGTCCAAATTTTTGAAAAAATGTTTGACAATTCAATTGTGGAACTCATTGTTGAACAATCAATTTTATACGCTTCTCAAAAAGATCGCCACCAATTTATTATTACCAAAGAAGAAGTGATGTCATTTATAGGCATTCTATACTTAACAGGTTACCATACACTCCCTCAAGAACGAATGTATTGGCCAACAGAAGAAGATTTATCTGTGGATATTGTATCATCAGCTATGTCGCGAAACAGATACCTTGAAATAAAACAAAATCTTCATTTCGCAGATAATTCGAATATCAACATAGTGGATAAGATGTTCAAGCTTCGGCCTCTTATGAATAAGTTGAACCAAAACTTTAAACAGTGGGGAATATTTCATAGTTATTTATCAATCGACGAAGCCATGGTTAAGTAATTTGGACATCATCCCTCAAAGCAATTTATTAAGGGTAAACCTGCTCGTTTCGGATACAAAAATTGGCTTTTATGCAGTTCCACTGGTTACTGCTATCATTTTGATACTTACTGTGGTAAAAGCGCTATGAAAAACGAAGCTGATACGTTAGGTGCTAATGTGGTACTTGACTTGCTGAAACACGTAGATCAACCAAAAGATCATATTGTGTACTTTGACAACTATTTTACTACAATTCCATTGATGATTCGTTTGCGTGACAAGGATTTCCGAGCTACCGCCACAATTAGAGAAAATAGACTAAAAAAGTGCCCTATAGAAGCCACAAAAACTATGGCAAAACGTCAGAGAGGCTTTTTTGATTATTATTTCGAAAAATACAATGAACTTTTGGTTGTGAGATGGGTTGATAATAACGTCGTTTCCATGATTACCAATCATGATAAATTTGAGCCGTTCACAAACATAAAAAGATGGTGTAAATCACAGAAAGAATATGCAGATATTCGCCAACCACTTCTATTCAAAAATTATAATAACAGAATGGGGGGAGTTGATTTGAGCGATCAATCGGTAAACACATACCGAATTGCAATACGTGGTAAAAAATGGTGGTGGGTCTTATTCACTTACATGCTGGACTTAGCCATGACTAATGCTTGGAAATTATCCCAAATAGTATCCGATAATAAAATGACTCAGTTACAGTTTACTAGGTACATTGTGCGCCATTACTTACGTAACGGCAAACAATCTAAAATTCAACGAAAGTCCTGCTCGATTCCACCCAGTATTGCACAGGATAATGTTGGGCATTTTCCTGAAAAGCTGAACAAACAACTGCGATGCGTAATTTGTCATGCAAGAATAAGATGGTGTTGAAAGAAATGCAAATCAACCTTATGTGTTGAAAGAGACTGTTTTGAATTGTTTCACACAAAAAAATAAATTTATACTGTTTTATCCCATTGTACTCATTTGAGTACACACTATTTTTTTTTTAAATAAAAAAAATTTCTTTCATTTTTTTTCTGTATTCTCCTTTCTAGAACCTTAAATAGTAAAAATTTGCAAACAGTTTACTTTTACAAGAACTGGGTTTTCAATGGGCGTTAATGGGTTAACTTGTAATCAGAAAGTACACAGATTCTTGAAATAGCGAAAGCACAAACGAGCTCAATCAAGAGAAGTGAATACAAAGGAGTCTACGACACGTTAAAGCACCGCCCAATCCCGCGGAGATGTTGCCAAGTCTACGAGCGAACCAACGGGTAAGCGCAGTTGCCAAAACAGTTCGGGCAAATCAACTGTAACAAGCCAACGACTTATTTTTAATTCTTTTAGAGTAAGTTTGCTAATTTCTGTATACGCAAAAATTTAAAAAAAGCTAAGCATTTGTGTGAAGAGAAAGTAACTATCTGTATGACAATTTTTGAACACAGTGGTGATCTGAATTATAGTGTATAGAGTTGTATTAATTAGGTTGGATCGAATTGATCATGTTATACCTACTGGTAGTAATGAACTTCTATTAAGTTTACTGAAAAAACAAAACCTAAAGACTTCAGTAATAATTTGTATGTATGTACATACAACGCCGCATATATTTCCCAGAATGGCCGATCCGATAATAATATACTGGAGGTCCGCGGGAATTATTTATTTACAGAGTGTTGACTACTTTCTCGACAAGGAGCGAAATTTTTGCGTCGCATCGAAAACGAAAGCAACATTGTAATTACAATGGCCGAGGGTACAGTTCCACACATAAATCGCGGGTCGGGATGAAGTAAGTGGTTATTTAAAGCGGTCGCAGAAGTCGAGTTTTGAAACGGCAGCTCCTAGCTTTAATGAGACCACGCACTGCTTGTCTTACACTGCATTAATTCAGAATGCATGTATCTGCTTACATATGTTATTTATGTGAGCACGCAAACACAATATACTCTCTGTCCCTGTCAAACGAAAATTAACTCGTTGTGTACAGCCGGCCGACATTTCGAACTCCTTGATTAAGACTTGTCCGGTTTACTCGATCGCTCGCCCTTCTTTGCAGATTTAAGTCCTACAGGTGCCTCACGAGCACCGGGAATTTATTGAGGAAACGCCGACGTACTAATTTCGTACGAAGCGATCCGCATTTTAAAATTAGAAAGGTAATAGCTTAATCGGAGATGCCCGTCCGCGTACCATGTAAACCATGCCCTCCAAACTCATAAAATGCAAAACAGTAAGTACAGAATCAGGTTGTTGAACACAATTCAAATTTGTCCGGGAGGTGTAACAGGTGATTGTTTCACAAAATTGGGAACAATACAATTCCTAGTATGTAACTACATTCCCCCAATTATGACTCTGAGATGATTAGAATGTGTTCGAAATTAAAAAAAAGAGCGATCATACGGTAGAAATTGCAATTACTTGAAAACGTGTACAGTGTGGTCCATTTTTGATGGTTTTACAGGGTTTCTCAGTTATTTATAGGAATAGAAGAAAACCGTTTTCGGGACCCAATTCTACTTTTTCGAGAAAAACTCAGTGGAGAAAACAAAAGTTAGCTATCTCGATTCGTTCGGGAAATATCGACCGAAAACGAATTTTTAATAAAATAACTAAACGCTATCACCAATCCTAATGGTTTTGAGTATTCGGATCATTGATTTTTAAAAATATGTAACAGGATTGTCTTGTTTTATACAGAGTGTCTACAAAAGTTTGTCAAGGTGTAGCAATGATACCGTACCTTGAAATGAATACCTTACATTAAAGTAGGCTGATACTTTTTCTTAATAAAGTTGAGAGTACGTACTACGTAATAAGAGCACAGTTGCCAGGTTGGGTGAAATTTCGCCATGTGGGCTACATTTTAGACATACTTGGCGCTTTATTTGGGCTACCTTTTACTTTCTTCACTTAATGACAAAGAAAATATATACCGTGCGATCAATAATGACCGTTCATGATGCTACTTTAAGTTAGGTATTATCAGACGAGGATATTCATTTCGATTTATTTCTTGTTTTTTTCTTTTTAAAGAATTGATGTTTTTCATTTTATTCACGGTTCGTTTGTTTTATTTTGTCCTTTTGTTTCCTGCCAGTTCCTTGACTTGCAAAAGCTTTCGGTCAGAGTATAGTCATTTCTTCATTATTTTTCTTTTTGTCTATTTGTTCGTCTTTTTTCTTCTCTTTTTTTTGCAGTTCTATTCTTTTTAATCAAATTGGTTTTCCTCATTTTATATTGACTCGTTTTTACAGTTCTGTTTTGTTTCTTTTTTGTCCATCGTTGGTACTACTGTTTTTTTCTATTCCTTTAATTCATTTTATATTTTGTATTTCTCTCTTTGTTTTTATGTAATTGATTTTTCCCATTTTGTTGGTTAACGCTTTTTTACATTTGTATTCTGTTTTCTACTAGTTTTTTTATTTGTCTGGAGATTAATTTGTTTTTGGTTCATTCATGTAAGCAGTCGATCTTCTTTTATTTTTTTTTTTTTCTGTTCTTTATACTTATGTACTACGTATTTCTCTTTTGTTTCTGACTCCTCCTCATCTTTGTTGTCCATCTTAACACCGTGGTTCTTCTGTTTTTTTTTTTTTAAATTCATTTTATGTTTTGATTTATCTTTTGTTTATTTCTACCTAATTTATTTTTTATATTTTGTTGGTTGACGTTCCTTGTCTTTTGTTTTCTACCAATTTTTTTCCTCTCGTGATTCATTTGTTTTTGGTTCATCTAAGCAGTCGATTTTCTTTGTTTTTTACTGCTTTTTACAGTCCCCTTTTGTTTCTTTTCATTTGTAAAAGTTCTCGACGAGTTCGTTTTTCTGTTCATCTTAGTTTCCTCGTACTTCTGCTTTTTTTTAATTCATTTTATGCTGTCGTATTTCTCTTTTGTTTATGTTTATTCAATTGATATTTTTCACATTTTGTTGAATGATGTCTTTTTACAGTTATCTTTTGTTATTTACTAGATTTCTTTTTTTTCGCCTGGAGATTCATTTGGTTTTTGTTCATCTTAGTCGTCAATCTCTTCGTTTGTTTTTCTTTCTGTTTTTTATGCTTTATGTATTCTTCTTTTCTTAATATTGATTTTGCGTACTTTATTGACGCTTGTTTGTAATTCGTCGTTTTTAATTTGTTTTTGTGTCTCATTTGTGATCTTTCGTTTTGCGCACTGCATTTCGTTTTCTTTTTCTTCTTTTTTTTTATCGTATTATTGACTTTTCTGCAGTTTTCTACGAAATGATGTTATCGATCTTTTTTTGTTTTTTTTTATTCACCTAACGCCTTGTATTTTGTTGTTGCTACTTGTGCTGCATTCATTTCTCTTTTGTTTCTGACTTTTGGGCGAGTTTCATTTGTTTTTTTTTTTTTTAATTTGTTTCGATTTTCAGTATATCAAATCGCTGAGATTTTCTTTTTTGTTTATGACTAAAAGAATTAGTACCGTTTGGCTACATTTTGTCAACATTGCCTGTAAAAAAATCTGGAAACCCTGTTCAAGAGTGAGAGGATAGTTGTCAACTGTCAGTTTACATTTAATAAAAGTTTTGTATTGTAATTCTAACATTTTATAAATTTAAAATACAATTTAACAATTTGATATTTCTTTAACTTAAATAACAGGACAGCTGACAGTGCCATAAATCTCTGGAAGAAAAAAAAAACATTGAAATTATAGGAAAAATGTACTCGTAAAGAAGTTTCTATGATATTCTTCTTATAGCTATTTATTATACAAGTGTCTTATAAGGCAAATAAGTCACGAGTGTAATACTAATAATTTTTAGTTTTTCGGTAGCTAACAAGCCATCCATGACACCAAAAACAAAACAAATAATTCAATTGTTTTCTCCAAAAATCAATTATTGTTAAGTAAAACAGAAAATTTATTTCAATAAATAAATAGCTTCGTATATCTATCAGATACTGACATAAAACCACAAGTATGTAAAAATGAATTAACTTTATTTGAACATTTCTTTAATTATTAATGTGAATAGTTAAGAGATTTCTATAAATTTTAAATTGTACAAATTAATGCATTTCTTTAAGGAATTATTGAAATGTCGGATATTTCTTAAGCTTAATAATGCTTTCCAGAACTTTTTTATATTAATAAATGTAATCGCGGATAGAAGTGAAATAAAAATATCTAAGAATTTTTGATAATATAAAATTTAAGATTTAATAATTTCAAAGGAACATACAACAAATAATTCTTCAAAACTGCATTGACAGTTAATCCATATTTACATTACTTGTAGTTTTATGAGTTCTCTAATAGCATTACATATTTATTTTGTTAAATTTAATTACCTGTATTATTTATTCTAATAATAGTTTTTTGAGAAAAACAACTGAATTTTCTTTTGTTTCTATCGTCATAGATAGCTTGATAGGTACTGCAGAAAAATGAAAATTAGTATCTTTGTTATTTATACAAATAATTATATCAACCTTTACATTTTTGAAAACCTCATTAAAAAAGCAATTTATTTGTGTCTTAGCCAACTACGGTTTCCATTTAAAATTAGAAAGTTATAGTCTGTTTCGCAGAACTGGCGCACTTTTTACAAAAGACAATAATGTCAGCGAAATCTACATTAATTTCTGAATAAAACAGTTTTTGAATTTTCAAAATATCTTGTCCAACAACTGAGATATTGTGAAAAATAATTTTTCGGAAAAATTCGTTTTCGGCCGATATTTCCCGAACGAATCGAAATAGATAACTTTAGTTTTCTCCACTAAGTTTTTCTCGAAAAAGTAGCATTGGGTCGCGAAAACAGTTTTGTTCTATTCCTATACATAACTGAGAAACCCTGTAAAACCATCAAAAATGGTTCACTCTGTACATACCGTATGTTTCGATTTGAATTGGAAACGAAGGCACACGTTTGCCTGACCATATACAACCCTAGTGCTCAGAACATACAGCAATACAAGCAGTGTTGTTAAAGATACATTTCTAATAGTATGTAGATACAGATGTAAATACTTTCACAAATATGTATCTAGATGCAGATACAGATACTTTTTCCGGAAAATATCTAGATACAGATACAAAAAAAAGTATCTGCGGTTTATCAAGGTACTTGTAAGTGTAAAATTCAATAACCTATGCAGTAATGAAGGTACGGTATTATTTGCGATCCAAATCGACTTTTTTTGTGAAAATTGACGAAGTTTTCGTATGAATATGTGAATAATGTACACACTAAAGTCCCTGATTATTTTCACAATTTTTTTCAGCAGTATTTCTTTTTAAAATAGAAAATTCATCTTTGTAATTAAGTTGATTAATAAGCTGATAAGTAATGACCTGGTTTTGTATGAAACCAAGTCAGGTCAACGTAAAATATAAAGTTATCAACAGAAATGACTCTACTTCCGTATCGGACAAGTTAAATATCAAATGAATCTAGGATCCTTAGTTGCAACCTTCTTGTAGCTAAGAGAGCGTTCCTATAATCAAGAGAAGTTGATAAAATCAACAATAAAGTCTTTTCCTTTTGATTTTCTCCTCTTGTCAATTATCTTTCCAACTTTTTAAAATAATTTTCAAGTTTCTAAACTATCAAATCGCGTTTTAAATAGAACAGTCATTTTACAAACTTGAAAACATAATTAACAAGAGGGGAAAATCAAAAGAAAGAGACTGTAAAGTCGGAGGTTGCATTTCCGCCAAGGTCTGCTGTTCTTATGGAAGTTCAAAATGTATCTAAAAAGTATCTTAGTATCTCAAATGAATAGATACACTGTAATTGTAGATGTGAGATGCAGTTACAATTACATTTTTTTAGTAGTATCTGAGATATGTATCTAGATACTCAAAAAGTATTTAGATACTGTATCTAGATACTTGCATCTAGATACTTAACAACATTGAATACAAGAAGCAAAAACATGTGAATTTTACATTTTAAAATTTTAACTTTTTGAAAACTGTTCGCTTTCTAGTTACTTAGGTTAGTTTCCGTATAATCCATTGTCCCTACTGAATGAGTTCCAAATTTCAAAAGTCGAGCGTTCCATCGAGATATTCGCCAAAACATTCTTGTAAATATATTTTTTTTATGTGTTAGCCATTTTCGGTTGTCATCGTTGCCAATATTTTGACGGTCGATTTTGAATACCCATTCCTAGTGGATTTTATGTTATAGCGCTTTCAATTGGGGTGCACTCAGTGTATCTTCATCTCATTTTATTCCATGAGACTAAAGCGAGATGATACACTCAGAGTACAAAGTGCGTTCCAATCGAAAGCGCGGGCTTCCCCTGACCTTCGTTTTACCCCGCGCATTCCACTTTATTCCCGGTCAGTAACAGTAACAATGTAACACTTTTACTAGATACTTCTCGCTCCGTCCAAACTTATTAAAGGCCATTGATGGGTTAACATAACCTTCTTTTGGTGATGCAAGCCTGACTAGAAGCGAATCTTTTTCCCTTCAAAAGTTATTATTTAGTAATCATCAAGGTCAGTCGTTCCGACTAGCATTTATGTTTTTTTTTTGGCTTATTTTTTCATTGACTTGGTAAGTTACTTTGTCTCTTTTCTGGACAGACGACTGCATCTACTCACTTCGAAATTTTTTTATTCAAGTTGTCACAACTTTGTCACAGCCATATTTGATTAATCTTCTCAATTCTGATTGCCATAGCAAATAGAATTGAGTCCGAAGCGTATTATTGCAAATTAAAAAACGGACATTGAAGGCGATTCCCTTTTTTTTCCTTCTAAATTTGAAGAAAACGAACGAATACGGTGAACAAGGAACTTTCAATTCAGGTTTTACATCGATTGACTAAAAAAAAAATGGGCAGAGGGCCGAGGAAAGATGGGAAGAAAAGAGTTGTGTGTAAAATTTCGTAATTAAAGTCAGAGATTTCTCGCTCTCGACACGACATCCAGAGGAAAAAGTTTGCCCTGGCAAGTTCTTGTAAAATTGATAATTTTGAAAGTGTGGATTTCTGTAACTTACTTTTCCTTTGTCATCTTTCAATACAATACAAGTTTTCAAGTTTTAATGAAACAATAGGTAAGCATGTGGATTTTGAGTTTCAAAAGACGGGAAGAAAGGAGTTGTGTGTAAAATTTCGTAATTAAAGTCAGAGGTTTCTCGCTCTCGACACGACATCCAGAGGAAAAAGTGTAAGTGGCAAGTTCTTGTAAAATTGATAATTTTGAAAGTGTGGATTTCTGTAACTTACTTTTCTTTTGTCATCTTTCAGTACAAGTTTTCAGGTTTTAATGAAACAATAGGTAAGCATGTGGATTTTGAGTTTCAAAAGACGGGAAGAAAGGAGTTGTGTGTAAAATTTCGTAATTAAAGTCAGAGGTTTCTCGCTCTCGACACGACATCCAGAGGAAAAAGTGTACCCTGGCAAGTTCTTGTAAAATTGATAATTTTGAAAGTGTGGATTTCTGTAACTTACTTTTCTTTTGTCATCTTTCAATACAAGTTTTCAGGTTTTAATGAAACAATAGGTAAGCATGTGGATTTTGAATTTGAAAAGACGGGAAGGAAAGGGTTGTGTGTAAAATTTCGCAATTAAAGTCAGAGATTTCTAGCTCTCGACACGACATCCAGAGGAAAAAGTGTACCCTGACGAGTTCTTGTAAAATTGATAATTTTGAAAGTGTGGATTTCTGTAACTTACTTTTCTTTTGTCATCTTTCAATACAAGTTTTCAGGTTTTAATGAAACAATAGGTAAGCATGTGGATTTTGAATTTGAAAAGTTGGGAAGAAAAGAGTTGTGTGTAAAATTTCGCAATTAAAGTCAGAGATTTCTCGCTCTCGACACGACATCCAGAGGAAAAAGTGCACCCTGGCGAGTTCTTGTAAAATTGATAATTTTGAAAGTGTGGATTTCTGTAACTTACTTTTCTTTTGTCATCTTTCAATACAAGTTTTCAGGTTTTAATGAAACAATAGGTAAGCATGTGGATTTTGAATTTGAAAAGTTGGGAAGAAAAGAGTTGTGTGTAAAATTTCGCAATTAAAGTCAGAGATTTCTCGCTCTCGACACGACATCCAGAGGAAAAAGTGTACCCTGGCGAGTTCTTGTAAAATTGATAATTTTGAAAGTGTGGATTTCTGTAACTTACTTTTCTTTTGTCATCTTTCAATACAAGTTTTCAGGTTTTAATGAAACAATAGGTAAGCATGTGGATTTTGAATTTGAAAAGTTGGGAAGAAAAGAGTTGTGTGTAAAATTTCGCAATTAAAGTCAGAGATTTCTCGCTCTCGACACGACATCCAGAGGAAAAAGTGTACCCTGGCGAGTTCTTGTAAAATTGATAATTTTGAAAGTGTGGATTTCTGTAACTTACTTTTCTTTTGTCATCTTTCAATACAAGTTTTCAGGTTTTAATGAAACAATAGGTAAGCATGTGGATTTTGAATTTGAAAAGACGGGAAGGAAAGGGTTGTGTGTAAAATTTCGCAATTAAAGTCAGAGATTTCTCGCTCTCGACACGACATCCAGAGGAAAAAGTGCACCCTGGCGAGTTCTTGTAAAATTGATAATTTTGAAAGTGTGGATTTCTGTAACTTACTTTTCTTTTGTTATCTTTCAATACAAGTTTTCAGGTTTTAATGAAACAATAGGTAAGCATGTGGATTTTGAATTTGAAAAGACGGGAAGGAAAGGGTTGTGTGTAAAATTTCGCAATTAAAGTCAGAGATTTCTAGCTCTCGACACGACATCCAGAGGAAAAAGTGTACCCTGACGAGTTCTTGTAAAATTGATAATTTTGAAAGTGTGGATTTCTGTAACTTACTTTTCTTTTGTCATCTTTCAATACAAGTTTTCAGGTTTTAATGAAACAATAGGTAAGCATGTGGATTTTGAATTTGAAAAGACGGGAAGGAAAGGGTTGTGTGTAAAATTTCGCAATTAAAGTCAGAGATTTCTCGCTCTCGACACGACATCCAGAGGAAAAAGTGCACCCTGGCGAGTTCTTGTAAAATTGATAATTTTGAAAGTGTGGATTTCTGTAACTTACTTTTCTTTTGTTATCTTTCAATACAAGTTTTCAGGTTTTAATGAAACAATAGGTAAGCATGTGGATTTTGAATTTGAAAAGACGGGAAGGAAAGGGTTGTGTGTAAAATTTCGCAATTAAAGTCAGAGATTTCTAGCTCTCGACACGACATCCAGAGGAAAAAGTGTACCCTGACGAGTTCTTGTAAAATTGATAATTTTGAAAGTGTGGATTTCTGTAACTTACTTTTCTTTTGTCATCTTTCAATACAAGTTTTCAGGTTTTAATGAAACAATAGGTAAGCATGTGGATTTTGAATTTGAAAAGACGGGAAGGAAAGGGTTGTGTGTAAAATTTCGCAATTAAAGTCAGAGATTTCTCGCTCTCGACACGACATCCAGAGGAAAAAGTGCACCCTGGCGAGTTCTTGTAAAATTGATAATTTTGAAAGTGTGGATTTCTGTAACTTACTTTTCTTTTGTCATCTTTCAATACAAGTTTTCAGGTTTTAATGAAACAATAGGTAAGCATGTGGATTTTGAATTTGAAAAGACGGGAAGGAAAGGGTTGTGTGTAAAATTTCGCAATTAAAGTCAGAGATTTCTAGCTCTCGACACGACATCCAGAGGAAAAAGTGTACCCTGACGAGTTCTTGTAAAATTGATAATTTTGAAAGTGTGGATTTCTGTAACTTACTTTTCTTTTGTCATCTTTCAATACAAGTTTTCAGGTTTTAATGAAACAATAGGTAAGCATGTGGATTTTGAATTTGAAAAGTTGGGAAGAAAAGAGTTGTGTGTAAAATTTCGCAATTAAAGTCAGAGATTTCTCGCTCTCGACACGACATCCAGAGGAAAAAGTGTACCCTGGCGAGTTCTTGTAAAATTGATAATTTTGAAAGTGTGGATTTCTGTAACTTACTTTTCTTTTGTCATCTTTCAATACAAGTTTTCAGGTTTTAATGAAACAATAGGTAAGCATGTGGATTTTGAATTTGAAAAGTTGGGAAGAAAAGAGTTGTGTGTAAAATTTCGCAATTAAAGTCAGAGATTTCTCGCTCTCGACACGACATCCAGAGGAAAAAGTGTACCCTGGCGAGTTCTTGTAAAATTGATAATTTTGAAAGTGCAGATTCTTGTACCTTACTTTTCTTTTCTCATCTTTCAATACAAGTTTTCAGGTTTTAATGAAACAATAGGTAAGCATGTGGATTTTGAGTTTCAAAAGACGGGAAGAAAGGAGTTGTGTGTAAAATTTCGTCATTAAAGTCAGATATTTCTCGCTCTCGACACGACATCTAGAGGAAAAAGTGTACCCTGGCAAGTTCTTGTAAAATTGATAATTTTGAAAGTGTGGATTTCTGTAACTTACTTTTCTTTTGTCATCTTTCAGTACAAGTTTTCAGGTTTTAATGAAACAATAGGTAAGCATGTGGATTTTGAGTTTGAAAAGACGGGAAGAAAAGAGTTGTGTGTAAAGTTTCGCAATTAAAGTCAGAGATTTCTCGCTCTCGACACGACATCCAGAGGAAAAAGTGTACCCTGGCAAGTTCTTGTAAAATTGATAATTTTGAAAGTGTGGATTTCTGTAACTTACTTTTCTTTTGTCATCTTTCAATACAAGTTTTCAGGTTTTAATGAAACAATAGGTAAGCATGTGGATTTTGAGTTTGAAAAGACGGGAAAAATGGAGTTGTGTGTAAAATTTCGCAATTAAAGTCAGAGATTTCTCGCTCTCGACACGACATCCAGAGAAAAAAGTGTACCCTGACGAGTTCTTGTGAAATTGATAATTTTGAAAGTGCAGATTCTTGTACCTTACTTTTCTTTTTTCATCTTTCAATACAAGTTTTCAGGTTTTAATGAAACAATAGGTAAGCATGTGGATTTTGAATTTGAAAAGACGGGAAGAAAAGAGTTGTGTGTAAAATTTCGCAATTAAAGTCAGAGATTTCTCGCTCTCGACACGACATCCAGAGGAAAAAGTGTACCCTGACGAGTTCTTGTAAAATTGATAATTTTGAAAGTGCAGATTCTTGTAGCTTACTTTTCTTTTCTCCTCTTCCAATACAAGCTTTTAAGTTTTAGTGAAACAATAGGTAAGCACGTGAATTTTGAATATTATTAAAAAAAAAACTTTGCTGGAAGTTCCAGAACTTGCATCATCGAAATTAAAAAGTAAAAGAAAAACAAAAATGAAGGCCAAGAGGATTTCTCTTCCTCACCTCATCTGCTTTGGTCTTGAGACTATCCTTTTTTTTCGCTCTCTCTCTTAATCGATCGGCCAGCTCATCACAATCAGATCAGCGGGGCGATTAAAACAGGTAAGTTATTGCTTTGCGTTAACTTCCAGAATCAATTACTGAATTTCTCTACGTCGAACGAACGAACAATAAAAATGTTTATTTATCTACGGCGCGCAAACAAACGATCAACATGCGCTAAGGTGAAGTGGAGGACGCGATGATATCACTTCACGTTGTAATAAGAAAAATAGGCATCATTATTATGCACTCCTACAATACATCTCATTAAGTTTACACACCTAATTTTTTTTATGCTGGACGCATTCTATTAATACATTCAGCCGCCGGCGTGCGGCTTGGACTGGCGTGCAAGAGAGATTCTTTTGTTCTAATTTACGTGGCAGAACGTTTTTCTTTTTGTTCGTCTTCTTTTTTTTTTTTTTAGGTGGGCTTGTAACACGCTTCCCTCTGTAATAAACTCAAAAAGAGACCACATCTATAGAATAAATAAGAAACGTAAGCACATAAATAATTACTGTTAATTAAATTAAAGCAGTTCACGAGCTCATTACAATGAGTTACGATACTCGTTACACCCTCTTAGCAGTAGTACTGGTAGCGTAGAATTCCCTAGATCATATGAGGGAATGGGGGAGGCGGGAGGTGGGTCGTATTTGGATGATAATTCTCCAGATTTTCCTAGCTCAGATGGGGGAGATAAGGGTGGGTCGTACTTCGACGATAATTTGTTTAAAAATAGATTTTTTTATAATTTTACTGCTTTAAGTAATAAAATTCAATTTCGAAATCAATAAGTACCATTCCTCTCCTGGCGCAGTTTCAAAAACAATTTATAATCCCGTTACATTGAACAATGAATAAGTTTATCAGGCGTACATAATACAATAAAACGGTTTATAATAAAGCAACACGTCAGAGGTGTGAGTTACTGTAGGTAGGTAAGTATTGTAGTGAAATGTTGCCTTATCTTTATGGCGTTATTTATGGGCTGCGTGTGCTGATCGATCTGGCTACGCATTCCCGCTGAACTGGTCAGCGGGCCCCCATTCAATGCACCATTACACAGCCTTATTTCTGCATTTATGTTTCAATAAGTATCACCTCGGCTCGGCTCGCATGTATAAGCCGTACAATTCGACATACTACATTACCGATGAGATGATATACATGCATACATTAATTACGCAAACATGCGGACATGCAGTGAACACGAACACTTGCACTGTTCCATCACGACGGATACACCAGTTTCTTGTACAACACCGAAATCATTATTCAAAACGATGGTTTCAAGAGAAAAGAAAAGAAAAAGTAAACTCAGGCCATTTAGAACATTCTGCTCTACTGTAACGACCGCAGGTTATTTATTTAGCTGGTTATGGGGCGGTTATGGCTTTATTTTTATTCTGATTGAAAATGGAGCAACCATCGATTACCAACGAGTCACCCCTGGAAGACAAACGCGGAAAAGAGAACATCAATAGCAAACGTACTTGTCCTTAACAACGGGGATGAGGCTGAGACAATTAGAATGAGCTTCCATCCTCCAAAGCAATGAGCGACGAGGCTGAGACAATTTGACTGAGTTTCCGTCCTCCACGTTAATAAGCAACTAGAGTTGAACGATTGAGGAAATCTCCCCTAACGTTCCTCGACAATATCAGAATGTGTGCCGTCTTCCAGGTGGATGCATCGCGATTTAAACATCACCAACAACCGGGTCCTGGGGATACCACAACGACGACCGCGTGCTCCAGACACGTAACAAATTAATAAAGCCAAATGTGGAAAGGGAGGGAGTGTTAGACCGAATCGAAATCATTGTGATATTAACAAAAGCCAACAGGGTATAAGATGACGTAAAGAGGAGGAAATGTCAAGATGTGAAACGTAATTTAATCTTTCCGTCGCATCGGAATAACAGGTGGATAATAAATTGTAAATCCACAGAATCCAAGCAACGGAATTCTGTATTTTGTTCGATTAAATATATATATATAACTAGGCGGCGAACGTACAATGCTGTAGCGACGTGTGAACGCACATGCGCTCCTTGCCGCCTCGTTCGAAATAAAACGAATAAAATTTATAATTCCGTCCTGTACTTATAACACAAAAACTAAGACGGATTTTCTGCTCATCTCGACGCTTAGAATAAACATTCAATCTGGTTCTCACGCAAAACTCGGGAACGCAGCTGCAGACGCCTGAAAAAATTGTGAAGTCAATGTTAATAATAGAAACTCCGTCAGGCCGATAAAGTTTACTTAAGGCAAAAACTCCGAAACGGCGACTTATTCCCGTTTGCAATTCGCGGAATATTTGTTTTTTTGTGTACGGATCTACGTGCAGATTTACGCAAAAAAATAAACAGTTTGCGAATTGCACCGCAAAATTAAATCGAGGCGTGGGACAATCTGTGCTATAAAAATTCTATTATATTGCGACGAAGAATGAAAAATTTATTCTAGGTTAATCCCTCGGACGATTTTTGACACTACGGTTGAGGCGATCGGACGTCGCGCTAATAATTGAAACTACACCAGGCCGATAAAGTTTACTTAACGCAAAAACTCCGAAACGGCGATTTATTCCCGGGTGCAATTCGCGGAATGTTTTTTTTTGTGTGCGGATCTACGTCCAGATTTACGCACAAAAAAAAACAGTTTGCGAATTGCACCGCAGAATTAAATCGAGGCGTGGGACAATCTGTGTTATAAAAATTCTATTATATTGCGACGAAGATAGAAAAATTTATTCTAGGTTAATCCTTCGGACGATTTTTGACACTACGGTTGAGGCGATCGGACGTCGCGCTAATAATAGAAACTACGCCAGGCCGATAAAGTTTACTTAACGCAAAAACTCCGAAACGGCGATTTATTCCCGGGTGAAATTCGCGGAATGTTTGTTTTTTTTTGTGTACGGATCTACGTGCAGATTTACGCACAAAAAAAAGAGTTTGCGAATTGCACCGCAAAATTAAATCGAGGCGTGGGACAATCTGTGTTATAAAAATTCTGTTATATTGCGACGAAGATGGAAAAATTTATTCTAGGTTAATCCTTCGGACGATTTTTGACACTACGGTTGAGGCGATCGGACGTCGCGTTAATAATAGAAACTACGCCAGGCCGATAAAGTTTACTTAACGCAAAAACTCCGAAACGGCGATTTATTCCCGGGTGCAATTCGCGGAATGTTTGTTTTTTTGTTTACGGATCTACGTGCAGATTTACGCACAAAAAAAACAGTTTGCGAATTGCACCGCAAAATTAAATCGAGGCTTGGGACAATCTGTGTTATAAAAATTCTATTATATTGCGACGAAGATGGAAACATTTATTCTAGGTTAATCCTTCGGACGATTTTTGACACTACGGTTGAGGCGATCGGACGTCGCGCTAATAATAGAAACTACGCCAGGCCGATAAAGTTTACTTAACGTAAAAACTCCGAAACGGCGATTTATTCCCGGGTGCAATTCGCGGAATGTTTTTTTTTGTGTGCGGATCTACGTGCAGATTTACGCACAAAAAAAAAACCGTTTGCGAATTGCACCGCAAAATTAAATCGAGGCGTGGGACAATCTGTGCTATAAAAATTCTATTATATTGCGACGAAGATGGAAAAATTTATTCTAGGCTAATCATTCGGACGATTTTTGACACTACGGTTGAGGCGATCGGACGTCGCGCTAATAATAGAAACTACGCCAGGCCGATAAAGTTTACTTAACGCAAAAACTCCGAAACGGTGATTTATTCCCGGGTGCAATTCGCGGAATGTTTTTTTTTGTGTACGGATATACATGCAGATTTACGCACAAAAAAAAAACAGTTTGCGAATTGCGCCGCAAAATTAAATCGAGGCGTGGGACAATCTGTTTTATAAAAATTCTATTATATTGCGACGAAGATGGAAAAATTTATTCTAGGTTAATCCTTCGGACGATTTTTGACACTACGGTTGAGGCGATCGGACGTTGCCAGGGGCGAAAAAGTCGGGGGGTGCAAAAAATTTGAATATAATTTCTTCCAACCCTTAAGCGTTGTCTCAGCGTCTTGAAAATTTCTACTGTCCTATCCTAAAAAATGAGGAAGTTTGCCTTGACGTCGGTAGTTTCGCGATCCGGTGCTCCGGGAGGAGGGAGGGAGGGTAGCGCAGGCGCGTACTCCCAAAAATTGCCAATTTTCTGAACTAAAAAGACTAAAAAAAATTTCAGCGCCCTTCGTTATTAACCGATCGGAACGAAATTCGAAGGATAAGCGGGGGGCCGGGGAGGCTATCGTCCCTTGGAAGGTCGTTTCGAGTCAGGTCCTGGAAAGGATCCGAAAAAATTAAAATATGCGATTTTCGAGGTGTTACGGGAATTTCTCGAAAACGTGGTTAGGGTATCGGAACGAAATTCGGCAGGTAAGTGGGGGCCGAGGGGGGCGGCTATAGTCACTTGGAAGGTTGCTTCGAGTCCGGTCCTGGAAAGGATTTTCCGGGAATTTCTCGAAAACGCGATCTTAGATTTTTTTTAAACTCTCTCATCAACTGCGAAGGAGAGAGAAAACAGCGATTTTATAAAAGTAATGACAAAACTATTTTTCGATTATCGTTTTAGGTAGTAACACAGTACAACGTAGAGAAGCAATTGTTTTCCTCCGTGTGTATCGAACTTACCAAAAAAAAATACTGTCTATTCAACATGACTTACAACGCAAGAGGGAGTTGTAACTCAGATTTGTATTATTTTTCGAGCTTATACACACATAACCTTGATGGAAATTTTGAGTTCGAACCGCTTAGGTCAGCTGTTTTAGCTTCAAGATGAAAATTCAAGTACCTACAAAGCAGATTTGATTATTGTGACATGTAATTCAGCTCGTATTTCACTTAGTACGTGACATCTGATTAAAAAAAAAACGTAAGTGTGTTATTGGTGAGACGTTGTTTATGAAAACTGGTGTGGCGGTTTTAAATGGAACTCTCAATTCTAACTTTTTAGTCTTCTTATATTTTCACTCTCAATAATTGACTGTAATTCACAGAGAATATAAAATACGATACAGAGATAAAGGGTTAGATTAATGTCACGTAAAGTTGTTGGTTTGGTTTTTTTCCTCTTTTTGAAATACATTGTAAGGCAAGTCCTTTTAATTCTTCATCCGCACACGTATTTCTCATTCTCACAATGCAAAAAGACTTGAAAGGAACTCAACCATATGTACATAAATTTGTTCGTCCTGTTATGGACTTGCAGTTAATTTATATTAGACGCGACTAATAGAATCGCAAGAAACCTAAGTAAGACGTGTTCTTGTATTGATGGCGTGTGCAATTGCAGTTGACATAAAACGAAACGACAACGTTGTAAACACGTCCCGCTGCGGTACCCATTAGCATTTCTTTGATTAACCGAAAAGTAGGAAGACGGTTGAATCGCTAATGCCGTTCGGATTTATAATGAGACGCGAGCAATTAATTGCCAATCTCTGTTTTAATTCCCTAATTAAAACAAAACGAGCTCGGAGAAATAATTGTTTACAATCGAGGAAGATTGAGTTGAAATGTTTCGTTCAGAAATCGATATGTGGATGACAATGGAAGACGTCGGTCGTCGTCGCCGTCGGCGTCGTCGTCGTCGCTTGCACCAAAGCGTCAAATATTAATACGAGACAATCGCACGAACCCACGAACATGCATGTTTCATATCCTGTCCGTATAAAGAGGTCGCTGCGGGCTAACCTCTCATTAACGGCACGCATACGTTTAAATTACATCGAAAATTAAATAAAAACGCGAAATTACGAGCTATTATTCCGTCACCCAAAATGCATTTAATGAATATTTCAACTTCTTGCTGCTGTTACGGAAAATGAATTCGAGCTCGTTTTTCATGCAGCTCAAGTACATTACCGATCGATGGAATTTAAATGATTTTCACGTGATCATACGAAACAAAATATTTCCATCCACATCAGTAACAAATACAAAACCTCTGTCTCTTCACAAATGAAGGGAAAGGATGTTGTTAGGCGAAATAAATTCAAAAAGGAAAGGAACCACTAACAGGAGGACAGAAAAATTCTGTCGGTTTGCGCCTCGCTTTAATTATCCTTTTCGCTCTCTCTCTCTCTCTCGTTATGGCTGAATCATCCATGCGGGGCCAATTGTTTGCTGTCGGGGCAGAAAGGAAATTGTGAGTAATTAACACGTCGAATTCAGTGATCAGCGCACGACGAAACCTTGACCCCGATGACAGAACCTAACCTGTGCAGTATACCTTTTCCTTTACTTTTCTATTTCATTGTGAACAGTTTCGGTACGACGCGACGCGATGAAGAAGAATATTAAAAGTTGATTGCGTTTTCTAGTTCTTAAACTCCGCATCGTCTTTTCGGACAAAAATCCACCTGTTCGATCGGATCTGATCCCCTCGCGTAGATTTGTTTTGTGACCACAGTTTCGTTTGTTATTCATTATACATTTGTGACGTTTTATTTGACCTTTGCCGAGCCCAGGGCCCCCCGCGAGGTCAAAATCCGATCGCGTGCGACTCCGTATTTTGGCGCCCTCTGACAGATGAGTTGGGGCATACAAAAACGGTCAATTATTAAAATTATTTAAAGAAACTAAAAGAAACAAAGAAATGGAAAAAACAGAAAAATTAAGAAAATTTTAAACATTAGGGAATTTTTGTTAAACATTTTCCAAACATTTTCCTTCATTTTTTTTAAATGCTTTCCTTCACTTTTTTCAAGTTCCTAGCTGCTGCGAGCCCCCAAAAACGAGCAACCCAATCTTCTCATCTGACTAAGGAGGAAGCCGTAACAGTCTATATAATTTATTTTTTTGCCTAACAAAATTATTAACTTTTTTTATAAAAAATTTGGTACACAAAACTTTTCCACTTTCAATTGCCGCAGTTAACTGTTCTATTTTAGTCGTTGTTTTGCCGTGAGGTTGACGGCTTCGCCAGAACTACCATTAATTTAAAAATAAAATTAAAAGAAACAAAAAATTGAAAAAAAAAACTGAAGAATTAGAAAAAATTAATCATTAGGGAATTATTCGTTAAATATTTTCATTCATTTTTCAAACATTTTCTTTCATTTTGAAAACATTTTCCTTCGCTTCTTTCAAGTTCCTAACTGCTGCGAGCACTCAAAAACGAAGCGCTTTCTTCTCATCTGACTAAGGAGGCCTCTGTTTAGACCCCTCCAGAATGCAAGTAGGTGAAGGCCGCTTGTTAATAATATTAGAAAAAGAGAAACAAAATCACAAAAGCAAAATGAATTTAAATTTCTAAAAACTTAAGAAAAGTAAAATGTAATTTGTTTTTTGTTTTTTTTTTAACCAAATCGTAACAGCTCATATAATTTTTTTTTTTACTAAGTACATCAAACTTTTTATGATAAACTTTTTCTACTTTTCCTTGCTGCATTTAACTGTTCTGTTTTAGTCGACGTTCCGCCGTGAGGTCGACGGCTTCATCAAAACAGTTCAGACTTGTGGATAGTTTTTCGAAAAATTTTTGCCAGATAGTTTTTTTTTTTGCGAAAAGAATGACAGAACCTGTCTAGTGACCAATAGGCTAATTGCCGCCCCTTGAAGATGGCGCCCGCGTGCACTGCACGCTTTGCACACATGGTTACGGGGGCCCTGGCCGAGCCACACATACGCTGTAACGTTTCAGTTAATAAATATTCCTGCGACAATTGTGTTGTATTATTGCCTATTCCTACGCCGAACGCAAGACCGCGTGAAAATCTCCCGGGGGGGTTCGCATGCGGTTGAGGCCTTGGGATCTGTTCCACAGTGAGTACTTCAGTTGGGTCGATTTCCCTGGCGTCCTTAGTTTTACAACGTTTAATGATCCACCCCTTCCCCGCAGAGCTAGAATCATCGGGAAAGCTGTTGAATAAACAACGCGTGCTTGCCTCCTAATTATTTCCGCAGTTTTTTGTTTTAATTGTTCTATTCGAAACTTAATCGAGACCATTCAAAACATTTTTAGAATGCATGCAATCCACAAACAGGTTGCGCTAAAGAAAGAAAAGGGACCAAGAAATCTGCACACTTCAAAACCTTTGTTAGCTTCTAATTTTCTAAGCCGGTTTTATTTTTTATTTAACTCGTCGGACGGCGCAGGTTTTCAAATTCCTTTCCGACACTCAATTTACATTAAAAAAAAAAGAACAAACAATAACAGTAATATTGACTGATAGAAAATTTAAAACTCGTAAGATTCTCGACTAGGAAATTATGAGATGGTATCAAATAACCAAGTCACTTTCAGAACTGGGTTCACTGTTCCGCCCCCCGAGTTAGTATTTAAGTATTCTCATATTCTATGTCACGTGGTTGACATAAACTAAGCGACATTCTCGGAAGTTATCCTTGTCTGCCTGTGAGACTCGATGATATGATTTAATTTCCTAATAGGATTTGGGATCGCTGAGTTTCATCATCATGCAATTTAATTTCTAAATTATAAATTAATTTAATTGTACAAAATTTTGATTCTTACAGTATTAGCTTTAATCGTAGCAAATTTTTAACGAACAGATAAAATAGCGACATCTTACATCGCAATTGCGAATAAATTGGGCAAGTCGCTTTTGGTCTGCAGTGGGAATGTCGAGCTACGTCTCTGCTGAAGAAGCCCCAAGCAGGGCTGAAACAGCTGTCCAGAGGCTGCTCGAGGTTCTCACTGCAATCAAGAACGATTTGCACAAAAATTTTTCAAATTTTTAACATTACATTAACGCACTTCGTCTGAAGCCACCTTTAATAATGCAAGGCATCTACTGAAACCATTTCTTTTTTTTTAATTTAATTAAAATGCAATTGAATAAGAAAACTAAATCATTTCTTTCCGTTCGAAAACCGGCATTTACACTTATTTATTTAATAGCATACGTGCGGGCATTAAGTGTGAAAAATGAAATAAAATAAAATAAAATAAAATAAGAAAGGACGCCAGTAGCGTTATAAGAAGATAACTCTCGAGGATGTATAATTATATTTTCATTAACAACTAATAGTAGACCAGTTCGTTTTCTCCCAGGGCAAAGAGAGCAAGAATATTATTCGCAGTTTTATTAATCCGGGGCTCTTATATATCACGCTTTTCATACCAACTGAGATTGATAATCACGTATTTAATTACGCCATTAATTACAAATAATAATGATATTAGAGTTCGTATTAATACACAGCCTGCCCAGTACAGTGTGCGGTCGCGTTTTCTTTACAAGAAACAAAAGAGAAAAAAAAAGTTGCGGCGCGGCCAATCAGCGCGTTCGCTCGCTTTATTAATAATAGCGGTTGAGCTGTTCCGATTTGTATACGTATCGTATGTGAGCTTGCCTGCTTGCTTACTTACGTAAATTCCAAAACGAGATTATTAGCGCACGTTGGCGTGAATTATTTCAGCGAAATTATTACGAAACAGAAACAGGCCGGCCCTGTATATAATATATCTCGGCGCGAACTTGATACTTATCTCCCACTGCGCCGTGCGTGATATTCTGCGTCGTTTTTCAATCGGCCACGCTCATCAATAACCGTGACACCTGAAACAGAAATCTGTAATTTACTGCATCCAAATGCGCTGCTTTATAATAGTGGATACGGATTAGCGGCTGCCATTCCTTCCAAGCAAGCAAGCAAGCAAGCAAAGATACTGCGCTCTCTCTCTCCTTGCTGCTTGTATGCGGTAGCTACGATCTGACACAGACAAAGAGAATGTGTAGATAAAGCATGTATGAATATTGAATAACCCCCCTTCATCAGGTGCGCTTATGTACGTACAATCCGACACATAGGGTTTCCATTGCTTTGAACTTGCACCCGAAGGATGCTATAATTGCTCAAATTCATTAATTGTATTTCATAAGTTATAAAATGAGCTCTTTAGATTCGTTACACCAGCATACGATATCTTATGACTTGTCGCAGTGACAACAACACTGATATGACTGATGAAGTGCACGGGGCATACAATGCCTTTGGACTTGTTGCAGTGGCAGCAACACTAACGAAATGCACACACCATATTGGAATGACGATATCGTTTAGCAAAACACGAATTCAAGTTCAATCGAAATGAAAAGCGAAAAGGTAAATATTGAAAAGGCTTTCGCAATTTAGGTAAACAAATTAAAAAAAAAAAAAACGAAAATCCAGCGTGATGTTATGTTTTTGTAATGATCGTAATTCACACACACCCGAGCACGGTCGAAACGATTTTAAAACGCACCGGTCAATTAATTAATCCGGAGAGAAATTTAATAGAATCAGCTGAAAAATGCCCCTGTGTATGTACGTGTACATCAAACAATTAACGTTCAACAATTAAAACGGCCGCGCGCGCCAACAACAACCGCCGATACCGAACAATAAAATTCAATCATGATTATTTACACACATAACTATTAGCGAATGATTACGTGCATAAGTTGTTTGCGGCTGCAACAATTAATTTAGTCGTTTGCAGTTTTTTTTTTCAAAAGTCGTGCAGTATTTACAATCAATTTGTTGTTGTATAATCGATGACGGTCGCACGTTATTCATTCGAACAAATAAAACTCTTTTTTTTAACTAAAAAATAAAAAAATTTTCATCAACTGTCAAATAACACAGTTTGTTCATGTATTGCATGGCATATAAATGTAGTTTAAATAAATTGAAATTAATCTCTGGGCCTAAAGTGTTTTTAGTTTTGACAAAGTTCCGGCAAGCACCGACACTGCGCGGGGTTCATGCACAGACACGATTAACAGATGTCAGGAGTATCAACAAACACGGGCTTGTTTAAAATCAAAAACTGAATAAATTCGAAAAACAAAAACAAAACGATCGGCGGAAATTCAATTGTAATAAAAAAAAACAGACAGTTTGGAAAAAGCCAACAGAAACGATAAAATAAACAAGGACGAAAAACAAGAAAACGGAAGCCGAAAAACGTTTTCCACAATAATCAAATAAAAATAAGAACAAAACATGATCGGCAAAAAGAATAAAAAGAAAAAAACGACAAAATAAAACCAAAACAGGATCGACAGATTTGACGCGCGAGTGATGAAACTTGAGCGCAAGCATTGCGAGCTCTTGCAAACTCAAGTGCACGGGTTTCGTACGGAAACCAAAACTAAAAACAAAAGACGATCATTTACGGCGAAGTTTTAGTTCAGTTTCTAAATAAATTAATTGAAAAAAAAAAAATTGACATAAAGATAAAGGACGACCGACGAATTTCGAATTGATTAAAAGACGATGTATAAAAACAAGCGAATCAGTAAAAAATTAAACGAAATGCTCGACATTTCGAAGCAAAATGCGGGATTCTGCTGTTTGAAAATCCTCTCTCTCTCTCTATCGGTAATGCAAACCAGAAACAAAAAGCGAATGGCAGAGTGTAATAAAAAAATAATCAACGCAATAAAAGAAGACAATCCATTTGCTTTTTCATTGACAATAACGCAAACGAAAAACAAAAAGCGAACAACAGAGTGAAACAAAAGCTAATCAACAACACAAAACAAAAGAAGATATTTTATAAATCTTTTGATTTTCATTTAATTTTCTCGAGCCATTTTCTTTGTCGGTCCTCTTTTGTTTTATTGTTCATATTTTGCTTTATTCCATAACGTTTGCCATTTTTTTAAAAATTTTTTTAATAAATAAATAAATATTTCGTCTTTGTTTAATGTTATCGATCGTCTTTTGTTTTATTTTGTTGATTATTTTTAGATTCGTTCCACTGTTCAATTTTTCATTTTTTTCGTTGCGTTTGATTTTTATTTAATTTGATCGATTTTCTTTTTTTTTTTTGGATTTATCAACTGTTTATCCATCCTATTGTTTTCATTGATCACCTGTCGGTAACGCAAACGAAACACAAACAAGGAACGAACAACAGAGCGAAACAAATAATAACAAAAAAACGAAATAAAACAAAAGACGATCGATGTCATTTTCTTGACTTTAATTGAGTTTCATCGATCGATTGTTTTATTTTTTTTGTCGGTCCTCTTTTGTTTCACACCTCTTTTGTGTCGCCGTTGTTTTTCCTCATTTGCATTTCCCGTCTTCCATGCATATTTTGATTTCATTTAATTTATTGATCGCCTTTTCGTTTTATCTCGCCGATTATTTGTCGTTTCACTCTGTAGTTCCCTGTTTGTTTTCCGTTTCCTTTGATATTTATTTATTTGTTTGTTTTATTTGATTGGTTTTCTTTTTCCTTTTTTTAATCGTTAACCGTTTTTCTTGATTTGTTGTTCCGTCACTTGTTTTTGCTTCGTTTTGTTGTTCGGCTTTCGCGCGTCAAATCTGCGCGAGCGATGAAACTTGAGCGCAAGCATTGCGAGCTCTCGCAAACTCAAGTGCACGGGTTTCGTATGGAAAGCACAACTAAAAACAAAAGACTATCATCCACGGCGAAGTTTTAGTTCAGTTTCTAAATAAATCAATCGAAAAAAAATTGACATAAAAATAAAGGACGACCGACGAATTTCGAATTGATTAAAAGACGATGTATAAAAACAAGCGAATCAGTAAAAAATTAAACGAAATGCTCGACATTTCGAAGCAAAATGCGGGATTCTGCTGTTTGAAAATCGGCTTGTAAAAAATCGGTGGAATCAATTATAATAAAATAAAATAAAAAAAAAAAACAAAAGAAAATTCCGATCTGTTTGCGTTCAGTTTAATCAACTATTGTTTATTATAACGGGAAACAAGCAAATAAGAACAAAAGACAAACGAATGATATAAAAACAAAAGACGACCAACAAATTTCAAACGTGCAATTAAAAAGAAGGCGATGTAGAAAGAAAACAAATAGAAGAAAATTGAATAAAAAAATGCTTGAGGGTTTCGAAGCAAAACGTGGGGTTCAGTTAAAAAAAATCGAATTGGAAAAAGTCAATGGAAACGATAAAATAAAAACAAATCAAGATCGACAGATTTGCTAATACGTTTTAATTTCGTTGATCCTATCTCTGTCTATAGATAATGCAAACCAGAAACAAAAAGCGAACGGCAGAGTGTAATAAAAAAATAATCAACGCAATAAAAGAAGACAATCCATTTGCTTTTTCATTGACAATAACGCAGACGAAAAACAAAAAGCGAACAACAGAGTGAAACAAAAGCTAATCAACAACACAAAACAAAAGACGATATTTTATAAATCTTTTGATTGTCATTTAATTTTCTCGAGCCATTTTCTTTGTCGGTCCTCTTTTGTTTTATTGTTCATCTTTTGCTGTATTCCATAACGTTTGCCATTTTTTTTTAAAATTTTTTAATAAATAAATAAATATTTCGTCTTTGTTTAATTTTATCGATCGTCTTTTGTTTTATTTTGTTGATTATTTTTAGATTCATTCCAGTGTTCAATTCTTCATTTTTTTCGTTGCGTATGATTTTTATTTAATTTGATCGATTTTCTTTTTCTTTTTAGATTTATCAACTGTTTTTCCTTTTGTTTTCATTGATCACCTGTCGGTAACGCAAGCGAAAAACAAACAGGGAACGAACAACAGAGCGAAACAAATAATAATAAAAAAAACCAAATAACACAAAAGACGATCGATGTCATTTTCTTGACTTTAATTGAGTTTCATCGATCGATTGTTTTATTTTTTTTGTCGGTCCTCTTTTGTTTCACACCAACGTTCGCCGTTGTTTTTCCTCATTTGCATTTCCCGTCTTCCAAAATGCATATTTTGATTTTATTTAATTTATTGATCGTCTTTTCGTTTTATTTCGCCGATTATTTGTCGTTTCACTCTGTAGTTCGCTTTTTGTTTTCCACTTCCTTTGATATTTATTTGTTTGTTTGTTTTATTTGTTTGGTTTTCTTTTTCCTTTTCTTTTAATCGTTAACCGTTTTTTCTTGATTTGTTGTTCCGTCACTTGTTCTTGCTTCGTTTTGTTGTTCGGCTTTCGTTTTCGTTTGCATTCGACCTAATTTTACTGTAGTCGTTTTATTTTATTGATTATGGCATTTTCTGTTTCGCTATTTTCATCTTTAGTCGTCATTTTTACGTGTATTTTGTTTTATTTTTACTGTTCCTATTTGTGTTGCTTCATTTTATTGATCATTTTGCATTTAATTCTCTCGTTCGCTTTTAGTTTTTTGCATGCGCCACCCTCCCCTAGCATATTTTTTTTTAATTTTTATTATTTAACTTCAAAAATCTTCCCTTGTTTTTTTTATTGACTTTTCTTACAATTTATTATTCGCCTCTAGCTTTGTTTTGTACACAGTTCGTCTCTTGCTTTATTTTGTTCTGTATCTGTCGTTGCGTCACATTTGTTTTTTAAAGTACTTTTATTATTTCTCTTTTCCTGTTTGCTATTCTTTGGTCAAATCTTGAATTGAATTGTTGGATCGCAAATCTCCCCAATTTTTGGGTAAATATCAAACAACAACAAATTTCAGTAACTGAACAACATAACCTCAAATTCCTAAAATTAAAAACACTTTATCCTAACGCTGCTATTAAAAAATTAAAAATTTTGCTTAACCTTAGGCCAAGGGCCAAATTATGAGACCCAAACGTAGTGCCGTAGTTAACCTTCCCACATCCCGAGCTTTGAACCGCCAGGCAGGTTCAGTGCCTTTTATTGCGACTTCAGTTCTTTAAGAATTTCCTTAACGGCTTCTTCAAACTTTACCCCTTCCGAACAAACTCCAAAGAAGGATCGTTCAGAAACATCCGGAGTCCTCGGTCTCTTGCTTAGGGATGGCTCAGCGTCTGACGCTTCCCCAAACAGGTCGATGAACTTTTTCTTGACACAATCCGTGGTTACCTATCGGGGACTTTAGGGTTAGTGAATCTGAATTGTCTAACTCGGACAGGTTCTATAAATCAAAAGGTCAAGGACTCTAAAAAAAAATAAAATAAAATAAAATGTTGGAGAAATAAAAATCTTTACTGTAACCATGAACAAGTCACGTAAACCATAAATGTTTAAATAAAACCGTACGTATTCCTTTAATTAATAAATAAATAACACAGCATCAATATGTGTGCTTGATTTTAATTAAAAATTATTTCGTAAATCAGTTCAGCCAAGGCGATTCGCATAATGGATAGTAGAGGGAGCACGGTGCAAACATTTATATTTTCGCTCGTATTAAAATGTTTTTTCTTTATTTTTCAAATATGTTCTACCTACTGGTGTCATATATTAGCAAAAGCTGTAATAAAACATTAGAAACGTTTGTGCTAATTCGATCTCCTTCTAATTAAATTAAAGTTGCATTTTCATCGCCGTTTTAGAAATTCCTCCGTAGAGAAAAAAAAATAATTGCGTAAGAATTAATTAATCGAAATTACACACACGAGAATAAAAATCCCCGTAAATTATCCGGCGCGCTGCTGCAATTTGCCGCCGAGTTGAAGAAAGAAAGAAAGAAAGAAATAAAAACAGCGCGTGCATAATTATTAAGTTTATATAAAAATGAAGAGTACGATACGATAGTTAAGAAAAAAGTACGATAATCAGGGATGGCAATTTTAAATCGTTAAGTATACGTTTAGCGACTTCGTTTTGTTTAGTTTTTTTTTTTCTTTTTCATTTCCTCTAACAAGAAAAATATTTTAATTTGCAAAAAGAAGAAAAAACAAAACTCAATCAGCAATTATTGCACTCAAGGACTACATACTTATAATAATAATCTACATATAATATTGTGGTAGGTACCTTCAAGAATTATTTTATTGTTTGTATAAGAAAGATAGACCTTTATTAAGTAAAAATATAAAGAATTTATAATTTAAGAAATTACAATGATACGCACGCTAAATAAGTGTTCGCCGTGCTTATTATTAATTAATTTTGTTTTATTTTGTCTTTTTTTTTTTTTTGAATAAAATCCAAAGAAGGAGGAGTCTCAAGTCTCTAACTATTTAAAAAATAAAAATTGTGTAGGTTAAGTTTCCAAATCCATTTATTATACAAGCATCACATTAAATTATTGGAAATGGAGGCATTTGTGGATTTGACTTAATAGCGTCAAGGCCGGAGAAAGGGTAGTCGACGCCCGCCCTCATGCAAAACAGTAATTAACTCCTCTCTTCCAAAAACATTAATTTTTATTTGACTGTGACTGACAATTCCAAAATAAATAGAAAATAAGTTAGACATTTACGAGTTTTTTTAATTTTTCCATTTTTTTTTTAATTTTTGCTTGGGTTGAACAGAACTATACACTCGGTAAATCCGAAGTTACAAAAGAATGTGACTCTCCTATTAGTCATTTATTCGTATTCCTTTTTTTATTTTATTAAAATAGCAACTAGTTAGCAACGATTTGGGGTGAATTTTGAATTTTTTTGTCGTCTGTTAGTTACATTGCAATAAATTATACAAACCTATAAAATCCGCCTATCAATAAGAAATAGCGCACAGGTTGGTTTACGTTCACGTCGAGATTGGTTGAGCTTCATTTTAATTGATCTTTAATTTTAAACAACTTTTTGCTAAGAAAAATTTTGCAATTTTGAATTTTTATTCGTATTAAATGGAGTTAGGTTGATGTCAGTTAGGTTGGATTGATTTTGAGACTTGTTGTGTTTAACTTTAATCCAACTACAAATGTAAACATTTTTTTTTACTTTTAATTTTTTTTAATATTCGTTTTACGTTTTCAACTTGTGTTGAATGGAGTTAGGCTGAGTGCAGTTAGATTGGGTTAACATTGAAATTTTTGTTTCATTTAATTTTTTGTTACTACAACTTTCTTTTATTGATTGATTTTATTGTTTTTTAATTTTTTGCATCTTTCATTTTGTGCTTGAAAACCGTTATCTTGAATTAGTCAGGTGAGTTGGGTTGATCTTGAAATTTAATAGGTCTCATTTTACCATTTTCTACTTTTAATTTCTTTAATATTTGTTTCTTTTTTAATTTTTTACTTTGGTTGAATGGAGTTAGATTGAGTTCAGTTGGATTCAATGGACATTAAACATGTTTTGTCTATTTAAAATTTTTTAGTTTAACATTTTTTGTTTACTTTTAATTTTTTTTAATATTCGTTTTACGTTTTCAACTTGGGTTGATTGGAGTTAGGTTGAGTGCAGTTAAATTGGGTTGACATTGAAATTTTGGTTTCATTTAATTTTTTGTTACTACAACTTTTTTTTATTGATTGCTTGATCTTTTATTTTTTTGCTCGGGTTGAATAGAATGGAGTTCAGTTGTTGAATCGATCTGGTTGACCTTGACATAGGTCGAACTTCACCGTAATTGTTTTTTAAATTTTCGCATCTTTCATTTTGTGCTTGAAAACCGTTATCTTGAATTAGTCAGCTGAGTTGAGTTTATCTTGAAATTGAATGGGTCTCATTTTACCATTTTCTACTTTTAATTTCTTTAATATTTGTTTCTTTTTTAATTTTTTACTTTGGTTGAATGGAGTTAGATTGAGTTCAGTTGGATTCAATGGACATTAAACATGTTTCGTCTACTTTAAATTTTTTAGTTTAACATTTTTTGTCTACTTTTAATTTTTTTTTAATATTCGTTTTACGTTTTTAACTTGGGTTGATTGGAGTTAGGTTGAGTGCAGTTAAATTGGGTTGACATTGAGTTTTTTTCTCATTGAATTTTTTGTTACTGTAACTTTCTTTTATTGATTGCTTGATTTTTTATTTTTTCGCTCGGGTTGAATAGAATGGAGTTTAGTTGTTGAATCGATATGGTTGACCTTGATATTGGTCGAAGCTCAATGTAATCGTTTTTTAATGATTGAATGGACATTAAAATTTTTTTGTCTACTTTAATTTTTTTAATCTTTTGTATTTTTAATTTTATTTGGGTTAAGTAAAAGTTGAGTTCTAGTTGCTGAATCGATCTGGTTGACCTTGACATTGGTCGAACTTCACCGTAATTGTTTTTTAAATTTTCGCATCTTTCATTTTGTGCTTGAAAACCGTTATCTTGAATTAGTCAGCTGAGTTGGGTTGATCTTGAAACTTAATGGGTCTCATTTTACCATTTTCTACTTTTAATTTCTTTAATATTTGTTTCTTTTTTAATTTCTTACTTTGGTTGAATGGTGTTAGATTGAGTTCAGTTGGATTCAATGGACATTAAACATGTTTCGTCTACTTTAAATTTTTTAGTTTAACATTTTTAGTTTACTTTTAATTTTTTTTTAATATTTGTTTTACGTTTTTTGCTTGTGTTGAATGGAGTTAGGCTGAGTGCAGTTAAATTGGGTTGACATTGAAATTTTTGTTTCATTGAATTTTTTGTTACTACAACTTTTTTTTATTGATTGCTAGATTTTTTATATTTTCGCTCGGGTTGAATAGAATGGAGTTCAGTTGTTGAATCGATCTGGTTGAATTTGACATTGGTCGAACTTCACCGTAATTGTTTTTTAAATTTTCGCATCTTTCATTTTGTGCTTGAAAACCGTTATCTTGAATTAGTCAGCTGAGTTGGGTTGATCTTGAAATTTAATGGGTCTCATTTTACCATTTTCAACTTTTAATTTCTTTAATATTTGTTTCTTTTTAATTTTTTACTTTGGTTGAATGGTGTTAGATTGAGTTCAGTTGGATTCAATGGACATTAAACATGTTTCGTCTACTTTAAATTTTTTAGTTTAACATTTTTAGTTTACTTTTAATTTTTTTTAATATTCGTTTTACGTTTTTAACTTGTGTTAAATGGAGTTAGGCTGAGTGCAGTTAAATTGGGTTGACATTGAAATTTTTCTTTCATTTAATTTTTTGCTACTACGACTTTTTTTTATTGATTGCTTGATTTTTTATTTTTTCGCTCGGGTTGAATAGAATGGAGTTCAGTTGTTGAATCGATCTGGTTGACCTTGACATTGGTCGAACTTCACCGCAATTGTTTTTTTAATTTTTTGCATCTTTCATTTTGTGCTTGAAAACCGTTATCTTGAATTAGTCAGCTGAGTTGGGTTGATCTTGAAATTTAATGGGTCTCATTTTACCATTTTTTACTTTTAATTTCTTTAATATTTGTTTCTTTTTTAATTTTTTACTTTGGTTGAATGGAGTTAGATTGAGTTCAGTTGGATTCAATGGACATTAAACATGTTTCGTCTACTTTAAATCTTTTAGTTTAACATTTTTTGTCTACTTTTAATTTTTTTTTAATATTCGTTTTACGTTTTTAACTTGTGTTGAATGGAGTTAGGCTGAGTGCAGTTAAATTGGGTTTACATTGAGTTTTCTTTTCATTGAATTTTTTGTTACTATAACTTTTTTTTATTGATTGCTTGATTTTTAATTTTTTTGCTTGGGTTGAATAGAATAGAGTTTAGTTGTTGAATCGATATGGTTGACCTTGATATTGGTCGAACCTCAATGTAATCGTTTTTTAATGATTGAATGGACATTAAATTTTTTTTGTCTACTTTAATTTTTTTTAAATTTTTTTAATCTTGTATTTTTAATTTTATTTGGGTTAATTAAAAGTTGAGTTCTAGGTGTTGAATCGATTTGGTTGACCTTGAAATTGTTCGAGCTGCGCTTTAATCGTTTTTTAATGAACATATTTTGGCGCCCCTCTTGCACCGGTGCCCTCATGCCTTGCTTACCGCCTTCCGCCGACCCTGAATGTCGTACAGTTTTGAAAATGGAATTTTATAGTGACTCATTGAATTTTATTCAAAAAAAGAAATTTAACTAGTCGCTAATCTCAAGGATAATCCCTTGGATTTTGTATTAATTAATATTGCGTAAAATGTGCGCGGTAATTATCGGAAGAATTATGAAGAAGAGCGCGCATTGTTGGCCAGCGTGCTCGCGGTTCGCGTTCGTCTATAGTTGGCCTTTATTATACACAGGGTTTGCACATACAGGGTGTGTTTAGAAAGAATTGTGCATTACTCCGAAAGGATAAGAAACGCAGTACCTTACGCTTTAACGATAACTTATCTGTTGTAGCAGGGAATTCTATATCAATTTCATTCACCACAAGAGGAATGTCACGTCGCGTCGGTCGGTTAAGAGATGACTTTGACATTTTACTTAATTAAAAAAAAAAGCAAATTTCTAAAATTAATATCAAACTATTATATTAAAAGAAAATAATTAAGAAGTGCGAATGTATGATGTACTGGTAATTAGTTAAAATGTTTTCCAAACAAAATTTTAAAGATCAACGTTTGATGGGCAGCTTACATGAAAAAAAAAAAAAGATTTGTTAAATTATTATCAAATGCCGAGGGCCACTGAGCGTCTCGCTCAATTTAACTGCGACTGAGGCAGACAGCCAGTGGAATGCGGTGGAGCGTGAGCCTGGTTTTTGCAACTGCAGTTTAAATTGAATTTATTTTGCCTATTTTTGCGTAACGTTGCGAAAATACCGTCTCTAAACAAACTATCAATCAAAAACGTTTATCGATTAGTTATTCCTCGGTAATGACTGCGATAAAACGCAAGAGTTTCAGGTGTTTTGCCGGTCTGCTCCTTTCTTCTTCTTGCATCTTTTTTTTTCGAAGCGTTTTTAGCTTCTTGCTTTCGTTCTTGCAGAACAAAGTTAAAACCACGTTGTTTAGAATTGCAACTTTGTTACAAAATTTTACTTACACTTTTTCTTTCGTTTTTTTTTTAAACTTTTTATGTTCATAATACAGTGAAGGCGTTTTTGAAATCTACGTCGTGTGCATCCGGAACGTCTATCGCATCTTTTTCAGTCGCAATTTTTAATTTATTTTGTATCTCACTTATGTATTTGTTTCTGGAACTCTTGCCTTTGTGTTTCCGATTGTTTATATTTTTCTATCTTATTCTGGTAAAATGTGGCGATTATCTTTTTTCTCCCTTCTTCTAATTACACCTATTTTTTTTAAGAAATTTTGAATATGATTTTTTTAATTAATTTTCTTTTAAAGTTCAACGGTTACTTATTAAATCAATCAGGGCTATTATGTACAGGGCTGTAACATTGATAATATGTACTTGATATTATTATATTATTGATTATGCACGCTTTTGAAACTTTGAAATTGTAGTTGTACAAACTGCTAAATAATCGCACGTTTGGCAACAGTGATCAGAAACAATGGAACGAATCAGCGTGAATTTTGTCAATATTTAACAGTTTCGCTCGACATAATCACCAAAATTAAGAAACAAAAACTCTAAAACAAAAAATATTTAGTTTTTTCGAAAAATTCTTTAGATTTTAATTAGTTTTTGCATATGTTCCATTTTCCCTTTTATTTGAAATTATCCCTAGATTTGAAGACTTTGTCCCTCAGTTGGTAACACTGCAAATGACCATCTTTGGGTATGTTTAATAATTGAATGCATCTGTCGAATGTCGAGCTTGTGTTAAACTTCTGCACGACATTTCGATTTTTAAAATGATTTTTTTAGCGAAGATACCAGTTATAACCGGCTTAAACATTTTGGTTATAAGTGGTTTGTCATTTTTGAAAACTCCTCCACCGCTAGTGAACGTATCACTAAAATGTAAAAGCCCTAAATTAGCTCAAGTTATGCTATAACTCCAACAGAATTTTTTTTTTATATATATTAATAAAATGAATACAGTCAAAGCTCCCTAACTCGAACTCCTAGAACTCGAATTTTTCTATAACTCGAAGTTGCTCGAAGATTAAAAAAATGCGAAACGCAACTGCAGGGGATAGAAATCCCCTGCAGTTGCCTAGCGTTTCGCATTGCTTTTTCTCTCTTTGTCTCGAATTTCTATAACTCGAAACAAATTTGACGAACAAAGGGCTCACAAAGCTCTATAACTCGAATTTTTATGACAAATCTCCACCTTTTCATGTTTCCAGCGACACTACTTCTGGGAATCCTCTTATTCGGATTTGATTCAGTTTAGTGTTTCAATTAATTTGGTCGTATTGTCTTTACATGCATATAAATTTCCGTCAACTTAAAAGTCTTACAGTTCAACAGAAGCTTGAAATTAAAAAAAAAGTCGAAAGTGGTGTCAAAAAGGAAAATATACAAAATCCTAGCAAGAACATTATCCACGCTTATTATATTAAATTTTAATGTGTGTATACTACATGTTCTTTTTTTTACTTCTTAATAAAATAAATATAAAATAGGAATGAATGAACCTTATGTATGGTATGCATGTCCTTTAACTCGAATATTCTATAACTCGAATTAAATCTCGGGTCCCTTGGCAGTTCAAGTTACGGAGCTTCGACTGTAGTTTAAACAGTGAAATCCTACGATTGCTTTTTGCAACAAATTTTTTTGATATATTTATAATAAATAAACCAGTGTTCCAATTAATCCAATTTGGCGTGGAAGGTTATCTTTTCAAATACGTTTAAATTTAAATAAAGATATTTAAGACCAACGAATAAAAACTGAATCACTCTCTGTGGTTAAGATTGGGTATTAGAAGATGATTAAAAGCAGTTTTATCCATGATTAGAAGTTCGTCAATTAACATACATTATTTCCATGTCAACGAATAAAAACATTTTTTTTATAGACTTTCATTAGTCTATTCTTCTATATTTTCTTCGTTGGTTTCTTATTGATTTCGCCGTTGTTCTTGTCAGTTCACCGTCTTTTGTTTTAACATCCCAAGTTGTTTGAATTTTATTTTAATTTTTCTTTTGTTCGTTGAATTGAGATGCGAAGTTAGCACATCAAAAGACACGCCGAGTTTAATTCTAATTAAGGACCAGATAAACTCTTCAGTTGCATTTTATACCTCCGAACGTTATTTCGAAAAATGTTAAAAGCAACTGTTCAAATTAATTTTTGAATAAATAATTAACGAACGTGAATCGTCTCGGGTCACATCCGTCCCAACTTTCAGGCGCTGTTGAACTAACGGTTGAAAATCATCCGCCCATCAACTTTCAAGTGCTGTTAGCATGCAAACATTTAACCAGAAATAAATTAGACGAGCCAAAACTGTTTTTTTTTTTTTTTGTAATAAGAGATAGAGTCATTAAGAAAAGGAACCACTAACAGGAGGAGAGAAAAATTCTGTCACATCCCTCCTGTTAATGGTTCCTTTTTTTAATGACTCTATCTCTTATTGCTAAAAAACGGAAACGATTCGATTCGATTAAAATAGGCCCCAATTTAAAACGATTCAAAACGAAAGCGGAAAAGAAATAACATCAAAAGCACTGTGAAAATCGGGTTAAAACATACCTTTTTAAATTAGACAGTTCGCTTGGATTAAGATGTGATTTAACATCGAAGAGAACACGTCGAGCGATGAACTTATAGAAAATCCTTATTAATTGAATCTTGCTAACAATATTTACATAAATTCACGGGAAAATGAACACACCCAACCTGCTTCGAACGTACCGGTATCGATAACGGCGAGATTGTCCGCAAAAAGCACATTCCCGCATTTTCCCGTTGCTTAACCAAACCGAAAATGGCCAAACCAATCGGAAAAAGGCAAAGAAGTCAAAATGTTTGAGGTGAAGGACAAATAAGGATAATAATAATAATAATTTCAAATGATGTTCTAAAATAATTTCCGGTCAATAGAGCGACTGTTGCCGAAAACGGTCCAATGAATTTTCCGATTTAAACAGTTTTTCCTTT
Source organism: Prosopocoilus inquinatus (assembly GCA_036172665.1). NCBI lineage: Eukaryota > Metazoa > Arthropoda > Insecta > Coleoptera > Lucanidae > Prosopocoilus > Prosopocoilus inquinatus. Next base: position 3,790,826 of record CM069871.1, on the reverse strand, counting down.
CGTATTTGTTATTAAATTTTTATTTCTCTCACTTTTTCTTCCACTTCAAGACTAAAGCTGTTTCAATCATTGCAAACCCATCGCAAACAAAGTAAATATTTGTTTTGGATGTCTTTAAAGTTAACTTTTTTCTGTAAACAAAACAATAAATGTTATAATTATGATATTTTCTTGTTTTCTTTAAACAACGAGTTTATAAGAGCGAAGACGCTCTCCTAAGTAATCGGACACGTATTATGAGTCACCCTGTACCTGTTGCATTTTTAAAAGCGGGTTATAAACTAGGATCGAACGTTGTGCGAGCATTGCAATTTCTTCCGCATATTATTATACAAGACTTTAACGGCACCTGCTTAAGGAAGCATGCATTGACAAATTTTTGTGTATGTTTGCAACCAAACTGGTGTAAATTATAGTCAGAGGAAAATCGGAAAACGATTCGCCACAAGAGGCCGACGCCATTCTATATCGAATGATGGACGTGGCCGGCGTCGCTATCGCCCCTGGACTTAAGATTTTCTCCGTGGAGAATTCTCCAAGTTCTAAACTATCAGCCAACTTTCTACTTTTTGTTTCGTCTTGTTTTTTGTTTTAATTTGAAATTGAGTGCCCCAAGGCGTCGTAGGTGAGTTAAATAAAATAAAACCGCCGCAGATAATAAAATTAGGTTCGGAAGTGTACTGCAGATTTCTTCGTCCATTTTCTCTGTTTGTGCCCAATCTGTTTTTGGATGATCCAAAAATTTTAATCGCCCGTATACGTGAGTCCTAAAATTGTTTATTATACACATATACAATAAATCGAAGCTTGGCGCCTCCACCAAAAATATTACCAAACTTGAGCTTCACCCAAAGTGTTACGGGGGAATTGAAGAAATAAAGAATAAATTAATTCTGTACGTACATGTCTGAAATAGTATTTTTGAAAATCGCTCGTTGTTAATATACAGGGGGTTTTCTTTACTATGTATGTGTAAATAAAAAAAGAACCTCCTCAGTATAAATTCGGATATTTTTTGGGTGGCTACAGTATCATAGCCAAGAAATGCTGGAGGTAACACTTGTTTGGAACTGCTGAAACGTGCGCCAAAGAGAAATATTTATCAAGGTCAATGACGCCTTCCTCTGTAGTCGGTATGAACACGCTCACCGACACCGCATCCGAACATCAACGCAGCGTTTTGCAATAATGATTAATAATCACCTACATCGTTTATTAATTATTTTATTTTAAAATTTTAATTAACTCAGTGAAGTAATGTTACATTTATTTGTTTTGCGATGTCAATTGTCGATGAATAAATCCGAAAGTTTATGTATCAATTAGGCGAACGCGTTAAAATTTTTATTTCGCTTTTCTCTTTAGCGTAAATTAACTTTCTCTAATCTCGTTGCTAGCTATGAAAGTACTATAACTTACGGTCCATGGGAAAACAAAGTAAATGTCAATTTTTCATAAGTCCATTAAAATTAATGTGGAATGTGGAATTACAATTTCTTTCTGCATCCCTTTTAACTTGTTCGGCAACAGCGAAGCACATGTGATATTCGCAGCCTCTTAAGTTGCGCTAATTTTTAAATTGAAAATACTTAAAATTGTAATTACTTGGAGTGAAGTTACATTTATTTATTTTAATAAATCCAGGCACTTTGTGAACGCGTTTAAAATGTTTTGATTGATCGGATGATTTACGTCATTGTTCGTGTACAAGGTCAAGTTAAACACTGACCACTCACTATCTATACCAGCAGTTCTCAAACATTGATAAAATAAATAAATTAAACAAAAGACGGTCGATTTTTTTTAAATAAAATTACTCACTCGAAAAAAAATCAGATATGAAAAGCGATTAGCACGTTGAGATGGCGCTGGCGTCGAGAGCAAGAGGCTTTTTCTATTGTCTATAATTTTTGATTACTTTTTGTTTATTCTTTTTTTTAATCGGATTCGTTATTAATCGTCTCTTATAATAATAATAATTATGATAATAACAATAGTAAACGGCTTTTATTTATTTATGTCGAAATACAGACAATTGTTTTTTATTGACTTTATTGATTTTTCGATTTTATTTATTTTTTCAATTGAATATTTCGTTTCGAAATTACAATTTATTTCTGCATCGCTTTTAACTTGTTCGGCAACAGCGAACCACATGCGATATTCGCGGCTTCTTGAGTTGCGCTAATTTTTAAATTGAAAATACTTAAAATTGTAATTACTTGGAGTGAAGTTACATTTATTTATTTTAATAAATCCAGGCATTTTGCGCACGCGCTTAAAATGTTTTGATTGACGAGATGATTTACGTTGTCCGTGCACAAAGTCAAGTTAAACATTGACTTATAATCGCGTCGTCATTCAACAAGCGGCTGCGTACGCGTCCGCTCATTAGCTATGCCAGCAGTTCTCAAACGGTTTGATGAACTTTTTTTCTTGAAAACTATTTACTTTTTGTTAAGAACATATGAGTTCAATCGTTGCCATTTATGGTGATGTATTGCAGGTTTAAATTTTTACCAAGTCACGTCTTCTGAAACTGCCTTAGTAAAGTGTTTTCGGTTTTTGCTTTTGCAACGCAACGAAAAGATGATGATTCATGCTGAAGAAAGTGTTGATGAAAAGTGCTCTTGAAACGAATAAATACATAGTGTCAGCAGCATCATCAAATGGTAAGGTACGAAGATCGTTTATGCGAATCACGCGAGTTTTGCTTGCATCGAGAGCCTTCGATAAAAGCAATGACGGTAATGACATTACTCATCGCTGATTTACTCGCCTTCTTCTCGGGGGCATGCAATATTCATGGCACGCTACATTACGTAGAATAAGAAATTAATCTTCAATAAATTATTGCTTCAATTAATTTCTGCGTATGCCTCCTACAACGTGCCCGGACGTTTGTTTTCGTTCCGATAAATCACTCGACGGGAACGGATCCCCTGTACCAGTAAGAGGAGCTTTTAATTTTATTTATTATTAATATTTAGCGCTAAGTTCGTTTATATGCGAGCGAGCGAGCGAACGACGTTTCGTTTAATCGACGACGCCCGTCACAATACGCGGGGCACCCAACTTTCCCAACGAACGAACGAACAAACAAACAAACAAAAAAGAGCGAATCGATGAAATAAACTGGAGATACGTTTATACAAACGAAACGTCATCGCATTTAATATTAATTGCGACATGATTTTTAATGGCGCGCGAACACGAAGAGGCCAGCTGGTATTTTTAGTTTCCGAATGTTTCCATTTCATCAGAAAAAAAAGTGGTGCACTTGCTGACGGTAATTTGTTATCATCCAATTCTGACGTAAATTGGAGAAAAATAAAGCCTGTTAGTACGATTTCCCTTTAATCGGTCCGACGAAAACGGAACCGATAAAAACGGCCGGCCTGTATTTTCAATTCCTGAAAATTAATTTGAATATAAAAGACAAGGCAATTAATTATTTGTTGGTTAGATTTTTTTTGTTTAAATATTTTAGACAAACAATACTATCTGAGGATGGAGTTACAATAAACATTCACTCACCGTTGGTTAGGTCTTTCATTCCCAATGTTCTTTCTTTCTTTCTCGCTTCCCTGACCGCAACAGGCGCTGAAGGTAAACGTTTTAGCCTCCGGGCATCGCATTCCAATTCGATAAGGACCATGATGCAAATTATAAGTAATCCTTTACGAGTATCTATTCAGTAAAATGGAACATTCCACTTACCGGGGCCGTTTTCCCGGCCCCACCTGCTCCAGCGGCGAATCTAGAAGCTGTAGCTCCCTCGTGATGATATTGGACAGTGGGGAAGTCATCCTCGCACGTTGACTTTTTATCTTCGCATGCATTCACCTGTGGATACAAAACCCACCCCTCCCGATGGATATTAGCATACCTTGCCTCCCGAGCGTACATTCTCAGGATCGATTGATGCACCGACTGCGTGAGTGTCAAGCACCACTCCGTACCAGTCCAATAACATCATCATGTTAGACCTTTCTGGATAGCTCAATGCCATCACCTGGTCAGGAATGCAATCAACCGAATTCCCACTCACAATGAATGCAGAATACAGTTAATTGCTTAGCCGGTACAGTGCCCTTCATCGGTGTTGCTTGCACATCGCGGCAAGCGCCCCGATACCGTATGCTGGTGCATGGTACCATTCTCTGGCCAACGCCCCGGATCGCGTCCCGGACAATATTCTGCTACCAGAATACCTCCGCAATGACCCTCAAATCGCATTGCCAATCGTGAGAATATATCGCCCTAACACTTCTGCCAGAACATACCATCTCAAGTCATATTCTGCACCTTCATCCCCCCCTCGTCACTTTCTAGGTGATCGCAAACTTAGCCACCACTTACGGGGACACCTACAGCATACAAAACCTGATCATCAGCGGCACGCACACCCACGGCTCACCGGGGGGCTTCATGGAACACTTCATGTTCGACTTGACCATCTTTGGCTTCGTGAAGCAAACCTTCGATGGACTCGTCTCTGGTATTACTAAAGTGCGTGGTATTTCTGAAAAACGTGGGTTGATCTAACCTCAAAACATTTTTAGGCGATGGTTAAAGCTCATGTGGGTATGACCGGGGCGAGGATCTTCTTGAATTCTGGTGAACTTTTGGATGCCAACATTAATAGAAGCCCAGCGTCTTATTTGAGGAATCCTGAAGCTGAACGGCAACAGTAAGTCGAAGTTTTAGTCATTGGATAAAGGACTGGATGAGAGAAGGAACCATTTTTCCTTCGGGTTTTTGCCCAAATTCAATCTCATCCCATTTTAGACAAAAAATCGAGAGAGTGAGAAAAAATCGCTGTTTTTTCGGGGCCCCATCCAAATTCAAGGCCGCACTTTCGATCAATCTTCAACGTAAAACCTACGTTTCATAAACTTTTGGAATTTGGTTCGACTCGGCTGATGAACAAGGCATGCGAAATTTTTTAAAAGGTCAGAAACACATTTCTTTTTTAATGGGGACCTGTGCACGTCCTCGAAGGTGTCTGACTCAAAATTAGATTCCATCATCAAATTCCTTGTAATTTTTTGGTCGTGTGGGGTTCGCACCGTAGCGATAAGACATTGTTTAGGGGTCGAAAAAAATCCGTAAGTATTATGGTCCCAAGTTTAATGACCAGGAAACAGGCATCTTTTTTTTAATTCCGGACCTGCACGTGTCCTCCGATGTATCTGAGCTAAAATTCGATACCAGTATTGGATGCCTTGTAATTTTTCAGTCGCATGAGGTCCACCCTGTAGGAGTAGGACGTCGTTTAGGTGTCGAAAAAAAATTCGCGAAAAGTGTGGATCTTCTCGAATGACCAGAAAGCGGATTTTTTTTTGTAATTCGGTCTTTTCAAAGGTCCTCGGGATCGTCTCAGTCAAAATTTGATACCCCCCTCAGATTCCTTGTAATCATTTGGGCGTGTGAGTTTCGTGTAGGGGTAGGACGTCGTTTGGGGGTCGAAAAAAAAATGCAAAAAGTGTAACTTTTCTCGAAGGACCAGAAACATGCATTTTTTTTTAATTCGAGCTTGTACAGGTCCTCGACCTGAGCCGTTCGTCTGAGTCAAAATTCGATACCCCCATCAGGTTCCTTGTAATCTTTCGGTCTCACGACCTTCACACCTTAGGGGTAGAACGTCGTTTGGCGGTCGAATTAAAATTCGCAGAAAGTGTGGGTTCGCGTCGAAACCAGAAAAAGCATTTTTTTTTAATTCGGGCCGCAGGCGTCCTCAGAGGTGCCCGAGCCAAAATTCGACGCCAGCATCAGGTTCCTTATAAATTTTTAGTCGCATGAGGTTCCCCCTGTGGGAGTAAGTCGTCGTTTGGGGGTAGAAAAAAAATCGCAGAAAGTATGGCTCTTCTCAAAGGACCAAAAATATGATTTTTGTTTTAAATCGGGCTTGCACAGGTCCTCATGGGGCGTCTGAGTCAAGATTTGATACCCTCATCAGATTCCTTGTAGTTTCTTAGTCGCGTGGGGTTTACCTACCCTTAGGACGTGGTTTGGAAGCAAAAAAAAATTTACAAAAGTGCGGCTCCTGTGTCTGAGTCAAAACTCGCTGTCAGGATAAGTTTCTTTTTAATTTTTTAGTCGCGAGAGGTCATAAAGGGGTCGAAAAGGGGTTAGGCGACTTCCGTCGCCTAACCCCTTTGACTCATAGTCAATCGATAAGTTCTAAACCCACCTACCTCTGGGCCAACGATCGATTCCAATCCGCTTGACCTTCCACCAATTTAAGCTGCGCTGACGCTTTCTATAATGAATGACGGTTAAAGCTCTTGAGGATATGACTGAAGCGAGGATCTTTCTAAATTTTGGTGAACTATTGGATGCTAACATTAGTAGAAGCCCAGCATTTTATTTGAGGAATCCAGAAAATGCATGACGACGGTAAGTCATAGTTTTATTCATTAGATAAAAGATTGGATAAAAGAAGGGATCATCTTTCCCTTGGGTCTTCGAGCAAATTCAGTCTCCCTGTTTCAGCCTCTAGTTTATGCCCGGCCCCATACCGCGGCCACCACATCTCTAATAAACCATCACCTCCTCAAGGCTAATATTTCGTGGACAACCCTTATCAAACATCCACTACACATTTGAACCAACTTCGCGAGCCCCCGTTATCCCGCGTTCACTTACCGCGCTATCCCTCGGGAGACTGCCATCTCTGCCGTTTCTTTGCTGCCAAGACTAAACACGCCCCCATATCATATTACCAAACTAATAACGTAAACAAACATGCTAGTGCTTCAGGGATATCCCGAGAATGCATAAACTTTCTTAAATAGTAAACTTCTAAACTAAATAATTGAAGTATAGAATATTTCAGCTTTCAAGAATTTTTTTTTTTGCTCGTGGTAAGTATATTATGATTATATTCCCAAGTAACCAAGAATGCTTTATTAAATTCTTATAAATGTCTTTAAAACTGAAAGCTTTATTATTTGGTCTTATAAACATTTTCTCGATATTAATAAAGCACTTAAATGTTCAAGATGGGGTACAGTGCTCATGGTTTTGATTTGACAATTGAATTTACAAATCTCTTAAGTTATTTGTGATGTCAATGGTGTGGTGTGTGTGTGTGTGTGTGGTTCCTTTAAGACGCAGTCACTTTGTCACCCTTAGGTTTAAACGATGGTAAAAGTAAGGGTGTGTGGCTGGCGTAAAATGCCCACTCAGTGGAGACGCCGATAATTAATAGCTATAAAAAAATCAATATATGTGTTACTTGGTAGTAGCAGGTGATTGAAAGTACTGAATTTGTTAAGAGCAAAACTTCTTCCTTATTACAACATTTATTCCCCCTACACACTTATATTATTATACGTAGGTTTAAAACAAAACCGTCAATTATAATTTCAAATGTTAAGTGCGTCATTTCATTTATGGAACCGGGCGTACCGCAGGTTTTAACGACGCACGTCCATAAAGCAAAACGAACGTAAAGTGTTCGTTTCGTTTCATAATAAATTATTATTAGCACGAGCGAACGAGCTCCGTTAATAAATAAATAAATAAATAAATAAATCCGTCAGGTTTTAAGGGAAAACCTCCGTGCAAAAAAGCGTGCGATTCGTGACCTTATGTGACGGGAAGATGAAGCAGCCTTAATACTTGGGGATCCGGAGAGGTGCAGGATGGGAATAAATTTGCAATTATGTACAGGTCCGGAGTATTATGTAATTGGAAAATCCGCTCTGCGTAAAAAACGTAATTACTCCGCAGTCTTACTTATTATTTTATAACACACTCGTGGCTTAATTGTCGATTAAATAATGGCTTTCTGAATTACACGCTTCGCCTGGAGGAAATGCACTAATGTAAATAAATTATGGGCATTAAACTTATCTGCAAGATGTCTGTAACGTATCTAGTTAATTGGAGCCCATTATAAATGCAAACGTTTTTTTCAACTGCCTCTTTTATACAATATACCGTCCACAAAAGAAACAGAAATACTTGGTATGGTTTTTTTTTTAAAACTATACCACAGTGGGCCGTACCACAAAAATTGAGAATACTTAAACACTTGAGGAAGAAAAACGAGCCTAGTTCTGACCATGACTGCGTTGTTTGATATCGCGTCCTACTCTCCTCGTCGAGTTTTAAATTTTCTATCAGTCATTTTTTCTATTTTGTTTCTTTTTGTTGGTGTGTTTTTTTAAAATTTAAATTGAGCGTCCCAAAGGAATATGTAGACCTGCGTCGGTGAATAAAATAAAACAAAATTAAATAAATCGTCGCAGCTTAAAAAATTAGAACCTAACAAGCTTTTAAAGCGTACAGATTTCTTCGTCCTTTCTCTCTCGTTACCGCAACCTGTTTTTGGACGATCAGAAAATGTTTTGAATAACTTCGGTACATGTTTTGTATTATTAAAGGACACGATTTCAATTTTGTTCCTTTGCAATGCATTTTACTTGACTTCATCAAATATTCGCGCCAGTAGAGCTCGGAAAAGGCGGCGCTACATACCGACTGTCTCATGGCTACTCGAAAAGAGGCGGAGACGGAACGGAATGTTCGCTTCGTGAAATAACCTATCGCTTATTCGTTGAACTGGACTATTTACGTTCTGCAAATAAATTCATCCACCAAAGTTCATTAAAACTGCTTTCTTTCCTTTTCATACATTTCCAAAATCTCCTCTCTCTACACCATTTTCGATAAGGTTCGTTCAATGTTTGACGACGAGGCGGTTGGTTTCATCTTAAGCCAATTTCGGAAGACGGTCGATTTTTTATCCTCTATTTAAAACTGCTTCAGAATTGACCAAATTGAGAAAACCGTCGCAATCGAAATTACATTGGAAACCTGTAGGGCGGGGCGACGGGACTTTTAAAATCAAAATAAAACAAGAAACGATCGAACTTTAAACCTGTACCTTGAGAAAGAATGGTCCATTTTTTTTAAATTTAAAACCGCTTCCAAAATTGCCGGCCGAACTGAGAAGTCCATAGGATTCAAAGTTCAAAACTTGAAGGGGTACGGGGTTTTTAAATCAAAATAAAACAAGTGACGGTCGAAGCTATGGAACTTGCGTCGTGAAAAGTCGGTCGATTTTTTTTCTTTTTTTTAATTAAAACCGTTTCCAAAATTGGCGGCCAAATTGAGAAATCCATCGGAATCAAAATTGGAAGCTCGAGTGGGGACGGGACTTTTAAATTTAAAATTAAAATAAAACAAGAGACGGTCGAAATGATGGAACCTTAACCTGTGTGTCGTGAAAAGATGGTCAATATTTTTTTTTTTTTATTATTTAAAACTACTTCCGAAACTTGGCGGCCAAATTTCCAACCCATCGGAATCAAAATTGGGGAACTTGAAGGGGCAAGATCTTTTAAAATCAAAATAAAACAAGTGATGGTGGTCGAAACTGTAGAACGTACGTCGTGAAAAGGTGAAAAATGAGAAATCCATCGGAATAAAAATTAAAAGCTTGAAGGGGCACGGGCTTTAAAGTCAAAATAAAACAAGTGACTGTCGAAACTATGAAACCTTAACCTGTACGTCGTTAAAAGATGGTCATTTTTTTTTTTATTTAAAACTACTTCCAAAATTTGACGGCCAAATTGCCAATCCATCGAAATCAAAATCGGGGAACTTGAAGGGGCAAGAGCTTTTAAAATCAAAATAAAACAAATGACGGTAGAAACTACGAAACCTTACGTCGTGAAATGACGGTCAATTTTTTCTTAATTTATTTAAAACTGCTTCAAAACTGGCGGCCAAATTGAGAAATCGGTCGGAATCAAAATTAGAAACTTGAAGGGGCACGGGCTGTTGACAACAAAATAAAACAAATGACAGTCGAAACTGAAGAACCTTAACCTACACGTCGTGAAAAGACGGTGAATTTTTTTTTTTTTTAATTAAAATTCCTTCTTTTTTTTAAATTTTACAATTTAAAATTGTTTCAAAATTGGCGGCCGAATTGGGGAAACCATCGCGATAAAAATTGAAAACTTGAATAGGGGAGGGGGCGGGACTTTTAATGCGAAAATAAAACATGCGTCAATCGTGAAAAATGGTTGATTTTTTTTTTTTAAATCCGCAACTGCCTCAAAATTAACGAAATTGATAAAAATCTGGGCGGGACTTTTACAATGAAACAAAAGACAGTCGACACGGTCGAAACTTAACCTGTACGTCGCCGTTGGTCGTGAAGAGAACTCCGAAAATCTGTCACATTCCGAATGGAGAACACGTAAGATGAAGGGGCAGGATTTTTAAACCGAAAATAAAACAAAAGACGATCTGTTTTATTTTATTTCGAAAAAATAAAACCACGAATCGCAAAATGCTTTGCTTCAAAATTTGACGATTTGAGAAATCTGTCGCATTCTAAATGAGAGAGGGGGAGAGGGGGGGAGGGAGACTGGTAAAATAAAAATAAAACAAAAGACGATCGATTTTTTTTTTTTTTTTTTGAGAAATGGAACGCTCTACTTCGTCATTTGACAAGTTGAGAAATCTGTCGCATTCGAAATTGATAGTAATCAGTATGTCAGAGAGGGGAGGGGGGCGTGGGAAGGACATTGGTAAAATAAATAAATTAAACAAAAGACGGTCGACTTTTTTTTTTTAATAAAGTTACGCACTCGAAAAATACTCAGATATGAAAAGCGATTAGCGCGTTGAGATGGCGCTGGCGTCGAGAGCAAGATGCTTTTTCTATTGTCTATAATTTTTGATTACTTTTTGTTTTTTTTTTTCAATCGGATTCGTTATTAATCGTCTCTTATAATAATAATAATAACAATAACAACAGTACACGACTTTATTTATGTTGAATTACAGACAATTTTTTTTTGACTTAGATTTTTCGTATTTATTTATTTTTTCAATTGAATATTTCGTTACCTGATTAAATTTTTCCAGCTTATTAATTTCATTTTTGTTTTTAAGGGCATTCGTTATTGATTGTCTTGTTTGACTTGTTTTGAACTTATTGGAATTTTTTAAATGATTTCTACCTCTTCTTCTTTGTTCGATTGTTTATGTTTACAAATGTTTTCGCCGCACGATATTTTTGATTTCTTCTCTTGTCTTTGATTTTTGATTTCTTTTTTGTTTTATTTTCTAATTTCATTGATTTTTCCCCCAACGTCCTAAAAAAAGCGTCGAAGGTGACGATGTCAACTCAAAAAACAAAAAAAAAAAACAAAAGATATTTTCTACGTATTGACAAAACGTCTTTGATTTTTTATTGATTTCTTTCAATTGTTTTTGCTTGATTGTTTTTGTTTGGGAGCGTTTCCTCCCCATTATATTTTTCTATTTTTTCTGTTGCCTTTAATTTTTTGATTTTTTTTTTTTGGTTTTGTTCTCTAAGTTCATTTGTTTTTCCTCCGAACGTCCTAGAAAACGTCGAAGGTCAGAGATCTTATCAATTCAAGAAACAAAAGACAAAAAACAAAACAAAACAAAAGACGGTAGATTTTCTTCGTAGGTAGTGGCAAAATGTCAAAAAAGTGGAACAGAGAAAAAAGACGTTTTAATGAATCCACAGACAAGACGTTCCTTAACCCAATCAATTAACAGTAAAGCAACAACAAAAGACGATCGTTTTTCTTTCCCATGTCCGTGATAAAATTCCGTCTCGCAAAATGGCGTCAGAAGATTAATTAGATCCATAGCAGCTTGTAGAAGGTGTGAGCGATGAGATGGCGTCGGGTGGTGGGGATTATCAACAGTCCTGAATTTTCCGGAATAAAAATAAGATCCTTTGAATAAAACCCTGATAAAAAAGGTAAACCACATAAAGACAAGGATGCCGAGGATGAAGGCAACGTAAAGCCGAACAGAACAATTTTTTTTAATACAGGTATAAAACTACATGCTCTCAAACTTTGCAAAAATAAAAAAGGATTCGTGGGGAAGTAGCGGCGCCGGCGTCGAGAAAGGTTTACCAACATTCCGGATTTTCATGCCGAAGCAACATAGATGGCGTGAAGCCAAGCGCAACAAATTTTGAATTCATCTTTGTTTAAATACAATATAAGACGTATTCTGTAACTTATTAACGGGCCGTCAAAATTTAGAGGTCCTTTAAAATTTAAAATACAATTCTATGATTGGTTGTTACCGTAGCAACAAAATTTAACAGCCCTTCAAATTTAATTATTAAAATTTAATTATTAAAATTAAATTTTGATACAGAATAGGCCCCTAAGTAAGTTGAATATCATAAAGGTAAATGATAAAAAGAATCGGGCCAAGGTTACTACCCTGCGGAATTTCTTGATGATTTTAAACGCTGCATCCGACCATCCAAGCATTGCGAGTTGCACTTGCAAGCAAGTTTGTCAAAGAAACGCAGCATAATCTAAATGATTTATTATCAAGGTTACAACAACTCATCGAAGATTAAATGATTACGACAACTATAAACAAACATAGAGAACCGAAATCACACTTGGTGGTTAATGAGTTCAAATGTGCTTAAGCGCTTGATTGCTGGATGCAGAAGAAGAAGAAGAAGGCTGTCAAAGGAAAAATCACGCTGCGTTATGACTTGCAGATCTAACTTCTTGTCTGCACCAGAAAAAAAAATCGCAGACTCGAGGAATTCCTTCCTGGTATGCTGACTGCCCCCACGTTAATTGCGCACCTGCTCGAATTTTTTCTGGGGGGTGATGGGAGGGAGGAGGGTGGTTGTATCGTTATTATCGGTGCAGGAAAGTTTTAATATTGCCGCAGCTCGAACTAATTAATGCATGCGCTTTTTAGCCGCCGGGGAACTTTTGGCGCTCTCTTTGAGGCGGCGAACGTCGCGTCGGTCGGCGTCGTTAGCGGGAAACTTGGCAGCACGAAGAAGGCAAATTGAAATTTCGCAAAAAAGGTGCCCCGCATAAATCATCCTTAACGAGCAACCGATAAATCAATTAAGCGGTCCTTAGTGACTAACGAAACGTACGGAAAAAATCACAGTGACACAAAATATTTTCGCCGAACGCTAACACCTCACGCACGTTACGAAAGCAACACTTCGATTTGTAAACGAAATACGGGCCCCGTTATTAGTGTTTCATTTTTGTAAAATGTGCTCGTTTCTTCATTTTAAAAGTTTTTTTTTTTAATAAAGCAACAATTTAAGGAGAATGGGGGAATCTATTATCGGTATCTATTCTGAAAATGTTTGATATAGTACAAAAGAGATTTGCTTCGTGTTGTGGAAAACGGGCTCAACACAAAACGGAACATTCATTAAGGCTTTTCATAGCCTGACAACTTCAATTGCCTAGTAATCAGGTATTTATGACCAGCGATTTCTATGCGCAAATTAGTGCGTAATGCCAGTTTCGTTCCTTCGTAATTAGCCCTTTTATTTTGGGCTTTTCCTATTTGGAATACTTCGAAGCGACCTGTCGAAGTAATCAGTGTCACTGAGTTTCCTGTACGAGTGAGACAGACAGCGAGTTGCACACCCTAGAGTCAGATTGACTCCGGAACGCACACTAACGTCTTGTTCCTTGAGCTCCACTACGAGGGCACCCTTCCTGGGACAGAAGCGTAACGTGGTGGCATGGTGACTGAACGAAGTTGGAGTTAACTTAATTTTGAGTACGTAATTTTTTGTTAACATTTCCTTAATTGTTTTGGTTTTCATTCTTGACGACACATAGTAGCAATCCCAGTTAAATGATTCGTCGGATGTTTGCTGACAACATGTTGGGAACGAAATACGGGCCCCGTTATTCGTACGTATTTCATTTCCATTTAGTTCGTAAGTTCTAACCTTGACGACATTTTCGAAAGGTCGTAATGTGAAAAAAAAGGATAGAGACTATCGACTTATAATTTAAAAAAAATGAAAAAATAAAGACAAATAAAATAACAGATTGTTACAATTTAATAAAATTTTAAATTTAACTTAAGGCGATATCTTGCTACCGCTTTTCTATAATTACGTTTTCCTCCTGGTTACATTACGATACCTGGTGGCAAGTTGCGCTGAGAAGTCAACCGCTGTCCCGAAGCTAGTCTCTGAAGGAAGTGAGGGGGTTTAGATAATACAATAAGGGTGCCAGGGAGCAACCCCAAAGTGATGAGCGCACTATGGAATCGCGTCCCAAAGTTCGATAGGATGTCAGATAGGATTCGGAAGTACAACGTCAAATCCGCCAATTTTCCAAGCTCCGGCTCGTCAAATTCACGGAAAAATCGTATCAAGTTAGCTCAGCCACCTATAAAATCTGACATTACTAACGAAATGACATTGTACTTCCGAACCCTGTCCGACATGTTAAACGTCAATTACATCTAGGGACCCTATTAATGGCTTAAAGCAAACTAAATACTTAAAACAAGTAACGACACAACAAATCAAAACATTAATTAATTTAATCATCAATTAAAAGTAACCGACCCTCACGGGGTTGACTTTGAAGTCGCGGAACGTTAACACAGATTAACTAAATTAAATTTGTCTTAAAAGTCACGAAATCGGTCCACACAAATGTGCCGAAAATATTTACGGCAGGATAACATAAAATGGGTAGAAAATATGCGGGTTCGTTACTGTACTTCCATCTCAGCTGATTGTTGATATCTTCTTGTTTCTCGTCGCCGGCGGTCAAAATGAAATGTCAGCGACTAGCGCCTCACTCGGGTAAACATCGAACTTCGATTCCTCTATCATACGCGCCAACGTCGTCGGTGACCTTCAATGCAGATACGCTGTTCAGTTGAACGGCGTCTCCGAAGAAAGGGGACAACCAGAAAACGAGATCTGCCTTACTCGCAACGACCCATAGAGTGTTCAGTCGTACCCCACGGTGAAACGGATTCGATTTGAATAAACAAAGGAAACATAAACGCTCTTTACGTTTTGGCAATTATTAGATACAGTTTTATCAATAAAAGATGACCGGTTTGATACACGTTTAATAAGAAATAAAAAAAAGGTGCGGTCGCACCTTTTTTTTTACAGACGCTTCGAATGTTCCTGTTTTTCATGCAGGAAACTTTTTTTGATAGCAACATATGTGTGATATACAGAAACAACACCGTTACAAAAATATCTAACGCAGCTTCCCACATGCTACCAGTAATTAACTTAAAATCATTAATCCTATCCAATTACATACCACGTTTAAAGTTTCACACGTAATTAAATTTTACGTTCGCGAACGAATTTGGCCTACTGGCAGAATGTACGAGACTTCCACATAAGATTTTACAAAAAAAAATGGTACAAGAGTATATTTAGTTCTTTGACGAAGTTACGTTTACACAAATATTACGGTTTCCACGTGTGCATGTGCCAAGATGAGTAAGGTCCGTATGACACGATGGTATTTCTTGTATCAAATTTTTAAAAACCTGCCAGAAGTGAATTAAGCGATAAATATTCACTATGATAACCTATCTCCAGTCAGTTTTTAACAAATTTTAGTAATTTTTTTTAGAAAACTTTAATTAAAAGTAATTATCGCATTAATATCGTAACAAAAACTCAAAGTTAAATTTATACATAAATATATAATTGGTAACTAATCGCAACAAGATCTGATTTTACATTTTGTTTTGTCGGATGTTTATTGATGATGGTTTGTAAACGAAATACGGGCTCCGTTATTCAGATTTCATTTTCATTTAGTTTGTGAGGTCTGACCTTAATGGCATTTCCGAAATGTTTTAATACACGCCGCAAATCGGAATACATCCGATTTTATTGGTTCGTTACTCACAAAATAAAATGGTGCATTAATATTGAAACGAAAGCTCAAGTTACATTTGTAATAAAAATGGATAACTGACCGCCAATCAGATCTGATTTTACATTATGGCGTTAATGTCGTATAAGGTATAATAACTCAAACTAAATCTGCAATAAAAGTTCATCACGAACCTTTGCAACATATCAATCGATATCTAGTCAATCAGTTGTGCAAAAATATCATACTCTAATTTCTAGAATTGAATAATTAATCAAAGTTTCTAAAAAAAAAACTTTAAAACATTAATCAAGATTGTCGGTCTCTTTTTAGTCTTGTAACGAATATTAAATGATTTTCTCTGAATTTTCCACGTTAGAACGTCGCCGTCGTCCAAATGAGTAGTAGTGAAGATTAATGTTTGTATATTAGCGGAAGCAAATACTTAATAATTTAATTAATCCGTAGATTAGCAAAGGGGAAGAAAGATCGAATCAAAGAGATCGCTTACGTTTGATAAATCACCAGCCAGTGATCTGTGCATAGTTCTATACTATAATTATAATTCAATTACGAGTTTAATCGATGCATGAAATCAGTGTGCCCTCAGTCGACATGTCATGCGAACATCATTCCGGCCCCTGCACTTGTTGCAGATGAATTTATTGTGGCCGGGCCATCATGATGACGGTTTCGTTTTATTGTTGAGCGTTTTGCCCTGTTGTTTCTTATGCGGCTTATCTATCGATTTTTAATCAGTGTGCTCCGGATTTGTTCGGTGTGCCAAACCGACGGACGTAAATTCCCCCGCTCGGCTAACTACTCTCTGACGTGAATTACTTTAGGAACACATTACGATCTGCCAACTTTTTTTTATACGTACATCCCGCGTGCATTAATTTACGTCGACTCGATTCTATCTTCGACGTCTCAATCTTAGCTCTTATCCTTATTTAACCAATGAACTTATAAAATTGACTATATGGACTAAATAAGGTTCATCGACCCCACAGTCGACGCTTAGAGGTTCATCGACGCCCCTTAAGTATTCATCGAACCCCTGAACTAACGAGGGAAAATAATCTCCGTCCCAAATTTCAAGTTCTGTTGAACTAACGCAAGCGTTCTCAATCTTTTTTAAGCATCGACCCCCTTACAAGAAAATTAAAATTTCCATCGACCCCCTTTAAAACAGTAGGTGTAGATTGCTCCGGGTTAATCTGCAGTGTTAGATTTCGGCAACTACGTGTTGCATGTGCTTTGTATATATAGTTGGCAACAATTCCTTCTGGAAGTAACGCTGATACGCCGCCGCCGTTAGAAATCAAGGAATTTCTTTGGTCACGGTCCTTCGCGTCCTGACTCCCGATTGGCTCGACATGTCGACATGTCGGCCCGAAAAGTCGGCCATATTTTTTTACTTACCATCCGGCACAATAAACTAAGCACGAATTTTTTTTCCTGGGAATTTGTGCAAAATTGTGTTAAAAAAATTCAATGAAGCAGTTTGACTGGAATTAAATAAGCTCTACGTGTCTGCTGAGGTGTTTTGTAGGAGCCTTTGCTGACGGATTTCGGAGTTTCGTGAAGATTAGAGGTATGTGGTGCGATTGTTAGGCGTGAACCCGCGGTTGTTTGTTTCTTTTGTTTATTGAAACCGAATTCGTTTCACCGTGGGGTACGACTCAACACTCTGCTGATCGTTAACAAAAAAAAACGAAAGATGATGGACTAAAATAAAAAAAACCATACCTATAAAAAATTGATACGTTAAATCTTAAAAAAAATATAATGCATCCAATATAAAAAAGAAAACAAAAATGACCATCGATCCAAGCGATTAAAATGTAAAACAAATTCAAATCGAGTAAATAAGAAAAAAAAAACGAAAACAAAAGACAATCAAACGATAACTAATAAATAAAATTAAATCACAGAAAAAAGAAAATAAAAATGGCGATCGATCGAAGGGATTAAAACGTAAAATAAATTCAAACCGATTAAATTAAAATAAAAACGAAAACAAAAATGGCCAACGGTGAAAAGGATTAAAATGCAAAATAAACTCAAATCAGGTAAATTAAGGGGGAAAGCGAAAACAAAAGACGATCAATTGATAATTAAAACATAAAATCGCACCGAATTAAAGATAATCCGGTAGTTAAAAAATAAATAAATAAATTCAATGAAATTGATTTAAAGAAAAAATAAAGGTCCATCAATTAATTATTAATTAATACAGCGTGGAAACTAAGTGACGGATAAATTCAATATTATCAAGGGCAATTAATTAAAAAAAAAATCAATTTTGTTTAATTGGGAGGGTATCATTAAAAAAAATAAAGATGGCGCGACCCCCTGAAAGCGCGAGGCTCCGTGCGGTTGCCCGGTTTGCCCGCCCCTAAGGCCGGCACTGGGTGGAAAGTCACAAATCGATTTCCAAGTCGCTTTCCACAGATTGCCCGAATATATTTATTTATTTATTTTTTTGAATTATCGAGATCTGTCTACTCCCTTATCTCTTTCTCGCCTTATTTAATAGTCCTTCCTTATAATAGTTCAAATAAAAAGCCGAAGCTTTAAATAACAAAATGCATACATTCAAATATAAGAAAAGATTCGGTACAATAACGAAGAGATTAAAAACAATTTAATAAAATTCATTAATTAAGATTTATCAATTAACATAAAATTGGAACTAGAATAGAAAGAGAGAAGGAAAGATCAATCAATCAGTTCACTTCCATAAAACTTTGTTAGATGCTGAATTTTAAGCAACAATGATTCTATGTACTTTATTTGCCGGTCGGGGATGCTTCTTAGTTACACTTTATTTAAATTAAATGAGCAGAATTGACTGATAGAAAATAGTTTTGAATTTGAAGCGATTCTCGTTTGAAATGTGTTACGTTAAGAGTTAAAGATTGCAAGAGTTTAAGGTTTCAAGGTTTCCAAAAGGAAGATTTTATGTACTATGTTCTCCTCAAACCAACTGACCATTCAATAACATTTCATGTTTCCTTTGTTTATTAAAATCGAATCCGTTTCACCGTGGAATACGACTGAACACTCTGCGGATCGTTGCGAGTAAGGCAGATCTCGTTTTCTGGTTGTCCCCTTTCTTCGGAGACGCCGTCCAACTGAACAGCGTATCTGCATTGAAGGTCACCGACGTATGATAGAGGATTTGAAGTTACATGTTTAGCCTAGTGAGGCGCTAGTCGCTGACATTTCATTTTGACTGCCGGCCGGCGACGAAAAGATATCATCAATAATCAGCTGAGACGAAAGTACAGGAACGTACTCGCATATTTTTCTACACATTTTAATTTATTCTGACGTAAATATTTTCGGCACATTTGTGTGGACCGATTTCGTGACTTTTAAGACAAATTTAATTTTGTTAATCTGTGCTAACGTTGTGCGACTTCAAAGTCAACCCCGTGAGGGTCGGTTAATTTTAATTGATGATTGCCGGTCGGGGATGCTTCTTAGTTACACTTTATTTAAATTAAATGAGCAGAATTGACTGATAGAAAATAGTTTTGAATTTGAAGCGATTCTCGTTTGAAATGTGTTACATTAAGAGTTAAAGATTGCAAGAGTTTAAGGTTTCAAGGTTTCCAAAAGGAAGATTTTACGTACTACGTTCTCCTCAAACCAACTGACCATTCAATAACATTTCCTGCTCACTCAACCTCTTGCTTTTAAGCCCAATCGCGATAGAATTACGTGACGAAATCTAAAGGCAAGGTGTTAAAGGATGTTAAAGTTAAAGTTAAAGACCAACGAGCCTTGAAGCAATTTACGACTTTACAGACGTAGCTAGCAATGGAGGGAACAACAAGCTTTTAATAGTTTTTTTTTTTACTAAATTTTGCCCAAAAATGATTTAGGGAGCCCCAAACCATGATGTAGGGAGTCCCAAACCATGATGTAGGGAGTCCCAAATCATGATTTAGGGAGTCGCCTAAATACTTGAAACTATGAAATCGATGATGGTGACAAATGTAAAAGATTGTCACCTTAAGTAGGAAGAGTAAGGCAGATCTCGGTTTCTGGTTGTCTCCGTTCTTCGGAGAAGCCGTCCAACTGAACAGCGTATCTGCATTGAAGGTCACCGATTTTAGCGCGTGTATTAGAGGAGTTGAAGTTCGATGTTTACCCGAGTGAGGCGCTAGTCGCTGATATTTCATTTTGACCGCCAGCGACAACAACATCAACAATCAGGAAGTACAGTAACGTACCAGCATATTTTTCTGCCCATTTTGTTTTATTCTGACGTAAGTATTTTCGGCACATTTGTGTGGACTAGTCTAGATTAAGTGCCGTGACTCTTAAGACAAATTTAATTTAGTTAATCTGTGTTAACGTTGTGCGACTTCAAGGTCGACCCCGTTAATTAAAACAATTAAACAGAAATAAATTAGACATAAGCATTTTGCTAACCAACAAAGGCAGAAAGAACACTTAAACCAAATAGTATTAAAGTCGTCAGCTGCTGTGCTTAATTAATAATTGCATAAATTCTGTCTTTCTTTATTTAATAAGATTTAATTAATTATGCAAATCTTCTAAAGAAGGCGATGAAGATATCGCATAATGCAAAATTAATTAGTCACGGGGGAATACGATAATAATTAACGACGAAATACGCGCGTGTATGAAACAATGTCCTCTTCTGTTTTTTTTCTTCTTCTTGTTTTTCAAAAGAAAAAGAGCGCCCGAGTTTAAAGTGGATGATGATGGCATGCTGTTAATCACGCGCGGAGCTTATGTAAATTGTATACAAGCGGACATTAATGTTTTAATTATGTCGTTTCCAGTGCATTATTTTATGGTCGATTTACATAAAAGCGACGGATTACATACGCGCGTTCGTGTGTGTGTGTGGAGAACGGAACGAAAGTCACTTGACAGTGACCTCAATGAACGAATGCGAACGAATGCCTTCCTTGCCTGGGCTCCTCGTCAAAAGAAACCCGAGGCTCGAAAACCCTGCGTGTGTGCGAGCACACGCTCGCAAATCCTTTTCAGGCACTTTAATTACAAGTTAATCACGTCTGTCGTTTAGAAGGTCGAATTTCTTTAACTGGTCGAGAGAGAACAGAGAGAGACGTCTTCGTCTTCTTTTTTTTTTTGCTTCTTTCTTCCTACCGTATTCACGTTTTGATTTATGCCGAGGTAGCATTCTTTCTGGACATGACATGATTCAACGGATTCCATCCACTTGTAGAATGATTTCATGCCTTTACATATTAATTGCAAATAAAGACAACTTCATAAAATGTAAAATCAATTTGATAAATATAAACCAAAGAGAAACATCAATAATAAATAAAAAATAAACAGAAGTATCAGGATACTAAGATGAACAAAAAAATATAAAGTCGTGGAATTTTGTTGCTAATAATAACGAAGCTCGCAGGAAAAGAGAACTGTTAAAATGAATCAGAAAACAAAATAAAAATACATAGCGCACAAAAGCATAAAGAATAGAAAAAACAAAAAAGTTCGACTGCTTAGATGAATGAACCAAAAACAAATGAATCTCCACTCTCCCGACAAAAAAAAAATATACAATCAATTAGATAAAAATAAACAAAAGCAGAAATACAAAGTATAAAATAAATTAAAAAAAGAACGCAGAAGTACCACGATGTTAAGAAAAATGAGAATCGACGAGTTTTTACAAAATAAATACAAATTCATAGAAAACAAAAGAAAACTGTAAAACCGAGACAAAATAAAATACGTAAAGAATTGAAAAAACAAAGGAAGTTCGACTGCTGTTCGAAGCTTACTAACCGATTCGAAGTAAACTCGCGAATTTTTTTCGACCCTTGTTTATGGGTCGAAAAAAATTCAGAATCAAAATCAGAATGCGAAACTGCCACTCTCTCATGAGTAAAAAAATCGTATTAATCGAAGCAAAACATTAAGAGTAAAAAATTAAAAGAACGATCTGACTCAACAACTGAACTCGATTTTATTTAATCCAAATAAAAAAAATTAAAACTGAAAAAGCAATAAAAAATGAAGTAAAAAAATTAATGAAGGAAAATTTCGATGTCAACCCAACCTAACTGCACTTCAAACTACCTAAGTAAAAATGTAAAACAAGTATTAAAAAAATTAAAACTAAAAAGAAAATATTAAAATTCATAAATGAACCTCAACAAATCTCAAGGTCAACTGAACTCACCCAACTTATATCATATTGCAAACCAACTTGTGTGATATTGTACTCCAAGCAATTTTTTTTAAAATACTGTTAACTGTTTTAATGTTAAAAAATTTATATATGGATTAAAGTTAAGCTCAACAAAAGGTCAATTCAACCCATCTATCATCAGTCTTCAACTTCTCTCTCAGATCACGTCAATCTTCTTTTGTTTTGTTTCCTTGTTTTTTTGGTTAAGTATTCTTTATATTTCGATTTTGTTTTTTTTTACTTCTTTTTTTGTCAGCTTCGATTTTCGAACAATCAGCCTTTTGCATTTTTTGTCTATCCTTTTGTTTAGTTTCCTTGTTTTTTTGGTTAACTATTCTTTATATTTCGATTTTGTTTTTTTACTTCTTTTTTTGTCAACTTCGATTTTCGAACAATCCGCCTTTTGCATTTTTTGTCTATCCTTTTGTTTAGTTTCCTTGTTTTTTTGGTTAACTATTCTTTATATTTCGATTTTGTTTTTTTACTTCTTTTTTTGTCAGCTTCGATTTTCGAACAATCCGCCTTTTGCATTTTTTTGTCTATCCTTTTTGTCACACTCCATCATTCGAGTTTTCTTTTTTTTTTAATCTTTTAAATCGATTAATTTCTGGTTCATTCTTTTACTGTCGCCGTTTCAACCCCCGTCCGCACGTTTTTACAATTCCACCCAGATTTTACATCGATGTGATGCCAACTGCACCAAAATAGAATAGAACTCCAAGAAGTGAGATCACTGTGACTTCTGGGACCTCATCGGGCATGTGCGACCCCTCCTTAAGGGAAATCGTACTAACGTTAAATAGCGTCGGGAGTATTCGTAGTTGGTAGCGAAAATTTCTGATGAGATAATAATCTGAAAACCATTTCGGCGGCCATTTCGTACACACGTCATCTCGTGCCTTTAAAAATGAAGCAATTAAAACGAACGCTTTAATGAGCCCCACCGAACAACCGCTGACATCGGCGGTGGAGGAATGCGAAACGATATCTGGCGTTAAATAAAATAAATACCCGGCCGGACCTGGAGATGATACATCAAGCAACATGCGAGACGTTTTTTCCAGCGCCACCACACGCAGAGTCAATCAAGTACGAGGCCGAGGCATTATTCCCGCGACCATTAATATTTCTGCGTGCCTATAATTATTTATCCGAGTGCGTTAGTTTAAATTGAAGGAGGTGTATGCAATTCGGAAACTTGTTTTCTCGCGGACGGACTCACATCAGTAAATCAGTTGCAAGGTGAGGTAATAACAATGTCTGTCGAATGCCGCCAAACGGTCCTGCAGGCTCGCCCAGTGTCCTGCTGGGATTGATTTTTATTAGCCGAAGGATAACGCTCGCAAAAGTATTAAGTTGTGACATATGTTATGGTGCTTTGTATTTATTTATAATGGTGCTTCGGAACGCGAGGGAACTTATTTTCTGATGTGTGCACGTCTGTGTGTGTGTGTGTGTTTTAATGTTATTGCACGTTACGATATAATTCTCTTCATCTCTTTTATTATTTATTACCTAAAGGCGTTTCGTACTTCTCATCAAACAAGAGAGTTAAGGGTATTTTACTCTACCACTTATTTTCTTCTGCAAGATATAGGCTAGCGATAAAACACAGTGTGAAAAAAATTATCGGTAAAAGCCTGGAAAAAATACGACATGCACTAGGAGTTGCCTTGATAACACGTGAAAAAAATTAAAGTAATTAATTAATTAATCACAAAGGGAGGTTTAGGAGAATTTGTATCACAACGCGACGGGGAAGGGACTGTCAACAAATAACTTGGCCAAAGTGAGGTTAGGAGAACGTCAATCCTTGTGGTGAAGCACGTGCGTCTATCTAGCGCGCAATTGAAGTTCCTGTCAAGCACGACGCAATGCACCGAACGGGGTGGAAGTTAACTCGGGGAGTTGACAATAAAATCCCTCAATGAAAGTCAGCAATGAAAGGTAACGATACACGCTAATGATAAAACTAGCAGCAGTCGGAGAAAGCCTGGAACGAATACGACATGCACTAAGAGTCGCCTTGATAACACGTGAAAAAAATTTAAGTAATTAAATAATTAACCACAAAGCGAAGTCAAAAAGAATTTATATTACAACGCGATGGGGAAGGGACTGTCAACAAACACCTTGGCCGAACTGAGGTTAGGGGAACGTCAAAACTTGTGGTGAAGCACGTGCGTCCATCTAGCGCACAATTGAAGTTCCTGTCAAGCTCAGTAGGACTTGGCGAATGGCGACCAGGACAGCAGGCGTAACTGTGGAATTGAAAGGTTTGCACGACGCAATGCACCGAACGGGGTGGAAGTTAACTCGGGGAGTTGACAATAAAATCCCTCAATGAAAGTCAGCAATGAAAGGTAATGATACACGCTAGTGATAAAACTAGCAGCAGTCGGTGAAAGCCTGGAACGAATACGACATGCACTAAGAGTCGCCTTGATAACACGTGAAAAAATTTAGGACATTAAATAATTAACCACAAAGCGAGGTCAACAAGAATTTATATCACAACGCTATGGGGAAGGGACTGTCAACAAACCTTGGCCGGACCGAGGTTAAGGGAACGTCAAACCTTGTGGTAAAGCACGTGCGTTCATTTAGCGCACAATTGAAATTCCTGTCAAGCCCAGTATGACTAGTAATGGCGACCAGGACAGCGCAGCGTAACTGCGCAATTCAGAGGTTTGCACGACGCAATGCACCGAACGGGATGGAAGTTAACTCGGGGAGTTGACAATAAAATCCCTCAATGAAAGTCAGCAATGAAAGGTAACCATACACGCTAATGATAAAACTAGCAGCAGTCGGTGAAAGCCTGGAACGAATACGACATGGACTAAGAGTCGCCTTGATAACACGTGAAAAAAATTTAATTAAATAATTAACCACAAAGCGAGGTCAAAAAGAATTTATATCACAGCGCGATGGAGAAGAAACTGTCAACAAACACCTTGGCCGAACTGACGTTAGGGGAACGTCAAACTTTGTGGTGAAGCACGTGCGTCCATTTAGCACGCAATTGAAGTTCCTGTCAAGCTCAGTAGGACTTGTAATGGCGACCAGGACAGCAGGCGTAACTGTGGAATTCAGAGGTTTGCACGATGCGATGCACCGAACGGGGTGGAAGTTAACTCGGGGAGTTGACAATAAAATCTCTCAATGAAAGTCAGCAATGAAAGGTAACGATACACGCTAGTGATAAAAGTAGCAGCAGTCGGTGAAAGCCTGGAACGAATACGACATGCTCTAAGAGCCGCCTTGATAACACGTGAAAAAATTTAAGTAATTAAATAATTAACCACAAAGCGAGGTCAAAAAGAATTTATATCACAACGCGATGGGGAAGGGACTGTCAACAAACACCTTGGCCGAACTGAGGTTAAGGGAACGTCAAACCTTGTGGTGAAGCACGTGCGTCCATTTAGCACGCAATTGAAGTTCCTGTCAAGTTCGGAAGGAGTTGTAATGGCGACCAGGACAGCAGGCGTAACTGTGGAATTGAGAGGTTTGCACGACGCGATGCACCGAACGGGGTGGAAGTTAACTCCGGGAGTTGACAATAAAATCCCTCAATTAAAGTCAGCAATGAAAGGTAACGATACACGCTAGTGATAAAACTAGCAGCAGTCGGAGAAAGCCTGGAACGAATACGAGATGCACTAAGAGTCGCCTTGATAAAACGTGAAAAAAATTTAAGTAATTAAACAATTAACCACAAAGCGAGGTCAAAAAGAATTTATATCACAACGCGATGGGGAAGGGACTGTCAACAAACACCTTGGCCGGACTGAGGTTAGGGGAACGTCAAAACTCGTGGTGAAGCACGTGCGTCCATTTAGCGCGCAATTGAAGTTCCTGTCAAGCTCAGTAGAACTTGGCGAATAGCGACCAGGACAGCAGGCGTAACTGCGGAATTGAGAGGTTTGCACGACGCGATGCACCGAACGGGGTGGAAGTTAACTCGGGGAGTTGACAAGAAAATCCCTCAATGAAAGTCAGCAATGAAAGGTAACGATACACGCTAGTGATAAAACTAGCAGCAGTCGGTGAAAGCCTGGAACGAACACGACATGCACTAAGAGTCGCCTTGATAACACGTGAAAAAAATTTAAGTAATTAAATAATTAACCACAAAGCGAGGTCAAAAAGAATTTATACCACAGCGCGATGGAGAAGAAACTGTCAACAAACACCTTGGCCGAACTGAGGTTAGGGGAACGCCAAACCTTGTGGTGAAACACGTGCGTCCATTTAGTGCGCAATTGAAGTTCCTGTCAAGCCCAGTATGACTTGTAATGGCGACCAGGACAGCAGGCGTAACTTTGGAATTGAGAGGTTTGCACGACGCGATGCACCGAACGGGGTGGAAGTTAACTCGGGGAGTTGACAAGAAAATCCCTCAATGAAAGGTAACGATACACGCTAGTGATAAAACTAGCAGCAGTCGGTGAAAGCCTGGAACGAATACGACATGCTCTAAGAGCCGCCTTGATAACACGTGAAAAAATTTAAGTAATTAAATAATTAACCACAAAGCGAAGTCAAAAAGAATTTATATTACAACGCGATGGGGAAGGGACTGTCAACAAACACCTTGGCCGAACTGAGGTTAGGGGAACGTCAAAACTTGTAGTGAAGCACGTGCGTCCATCTAGCGCACAATTGAAGTTCCTGTCAAGCTCAGTAGGACTTGGCGAATGGCGACCAGGATAGCAGGCGTAACTGCGGAATTGAGAGGTTTGCACGACGCGATGCACCGAACGGGGTGGAAGTTAACTCGGGGAGTTGACAAGAAAATCCCTCAATGAAAGTCAGCAATGAAAGGTAACGATACACGCTAGTGATAAAACTAGCAGCAGTCGGTGAAAGCCTGGAACGAATACGACATGCACTAAGAGTCGCCTTGATATCACGTGAAAAAAATTTAAGTAATTAAATAATTAACCACAAAGCGAGGTCAAAAAGAATTTATATCACAACGCGATGGGGAAGGGACTGTCAACAAACACCTTGGCCGAACTGAGGTTAGGGGAACGTCAAACCTTGTGGTGAAGCACGTGCGTCCATTTAGCGCGCAATTGAGGTTCCTGTCAAGCCCAGTATGACTTGTAGTGGCGACCAGGACAGCAGGCGTAACTGTGGAATTGAGAGGTTTGCACGACGCAATGCACCGAACGGGGTGGAAGTTAACTCGGGGAGTTGACAATAAAATCCCTCAATGAAAGTCAGCAATGAAAGGTAATGATACACGCTAGTGATAAAACTAACAGCAGTCGGTGAAAGCCTGGAACGAATACGACATGCACTAAGAGTCGCCTTGATATCACGTGAAAAAAATTTAAGTAATTAAATAATTAACCACAAAGCGAGGGCAAAAAGAATTTATATCACAACGCGATGGGGAAGGGACTGTCAACAAACACCTTGGCCGAACTGAGGTTAGGGGAACGTCAAAACTTGTGGTGAAGCACGTGCGTCCATCTAGCGCACAATTGAAGTTCCTGTCAAGCTCAGTAGGACTTGGCGAATAGCGACCAGGACAGCAGGCGTAACTGTGGAATTGAGAGGTTTGCACGACGCGATGCACCGAACGGGGTGGAAGTTAACTCCGGGAGTTGACAATAAAATCCCTCAATTAAAGTCAGCAATGAAAGGTAACGATACACGCTAGTGATAAAATTAGCAGCAGTCGGTGAAAGCCTGGAACGAATACGACGTGCAATAAGAGTCGCCTTGATAACACGGTGAAAAAAACTTACCGTATCAAACGGCTCGTCGGAGGCACTCGCCCGACAAAATTAATAGAAAGAGATAACCAAAACGGAGTCGGTTTGCACAAAATTGGAGCTTCTGAGCAAAATTTAAGCCACTTAAGGTGGCAATGCTCTCGCGCAACCGACTCGGGCGAGAGTCAGTAAGGGAGAGGGAGGGCGAAAAGGCGAACAAAGACAACCAATTTTAAAGAAATGGTAGACAAATAAATTGGGGGTAATCGGTACATTGCACAAATCGCTTTCCTGACGTATATTAAATATTATTTCGACTGATCCATTTGGATTCCATCCATTGATTGCAAACGGGGAGGGTTCTCGTTGAATTGCGTATCGACAAGCTGCCGTCGTCGTCCGGACGCGTCCGTCTGTTTATTTAATTATTAATGGTTCGTTTATGCGGCGGATCCGTGCGATTTGATTTCGATAAATTGTCCGACGTTTCGGGCCGGCATAATTTGTGATAACATCCTTTTCGTTTCAGTGTTTCACGCCGGCCGACGTTGTCTATCGGCGTTAATTAAACGCCCTACCAGATACGCGGAAATCATTTCAACCGTAGTTTTTGTTTTTTTTTTTTTTTAAACGCGGCGGATTATTAGGATGCACGGACAAACGATGTGTTTGTGTGACGGGTTTAATGGCTTTCGCGTTGTACAAATTCGCGTTTGCTGTTTTGCTTTTCCGAACATGGACCGCTACTTACGCAAATAGAGTTTTTGTTTGTTGGTGTTTTGGATGTTGTTACGTGGCAGAAGTTTTATCTGATGACTTTGATGATGGGTAGGTCCGGTGAGTCCCCAGGTCACCATCGGCCTTGACAGAAGAAAATATCACTTTCTCAAACCCGATATCCCAAATGAAATGATATCGGCGGACGAGCGAACTCGTGCGTTACCACTCAGAGACCACCTGCTCCATTTTTTGCATGCATTCAATTTGAAGCCCGTTAATTATTTATGTAAAGACAAAAGCAATTTACATTAAAAGAAAAAATAGGTATAAACTAAAATGCCGTGATGCGAGAGCAACAGGTGTAAAAGAAACCGGCTATTATTTTCCAATAACATGAAAAAAATGAAATGCGGTTAATAATATCATCAGCGCAGTTTTTGCCCCCCAGCAATAATGCAGTCAGTCGTATATACATACGAACATAAAAAGAGTTTAAATAGAAACGCATTCGTTGGGTGTAAACGCAGTAATGCGGCTCTGCAATTGCACGCAAACTGAAATCAATTGATAATCAATCAAGTGTTAAGTAAAGAGATACGATGATGGTAGATCAACACGAATAACGTGTTGGAATGCGTAAATAACTATACAGTCGGGTTCACGTTGCGTGACAGTTTTTTTTTCCTCTCTTTCGTTACGAATGCAGCTCTCTCTTATTCATCCAGAACATCACCGTATAGATTTTCTGCTCGGAATTACGCCTATTCTAATCGAGATGCATACTTTCTGAATTAATCATCATTTCATCCTGCATCTGATTTTTTCCCTTTTGTTGAAATAGTCGAGGAGGAGAGGCGATTAAACGGAAATTCTTCATTTATCTTCTTGCTCCTCGGATGATATTGCTGTCATATTCAATCTTTAAAAAAAGGGGTTTAAAAAAGGGACACCCAAGGCGAATAAATGGAATAAGACACACCTCTTGTTCTTCATGACAAGGCAACAAACAGTTTGAAGATCCACGTCGCCGTCGGAGACGTTGAGGTCCAACGTTTGGCGAGGTTGCAAAAGAAACTAAGACATCGCGTATAAAATGTGCGGATTAAAATTTGGAGTCAGGAGCGACGCTGCTGCGCATTACTGCCAACTATAAGAAGGAAAGTCGCCACACAGTCAAGCCCAGTTTGACGCGGAGAGGCATTATTGTCAATTCGATGAAGAAGGGCCGCCCGAGACCACCCCAGCGACCAAGGACGCTGTTCCCGAGATCACCATCATCCTGACGCCGATTGTAGGAGACCTTTCTGCCACCTCCAGCCAGAAGCTACCAACTTCACTCTCGGGCAACCACAGTCCCGGTGAGCCGAACCAGCCTGCAAAGGCAACCAAATAGCTTCTGTGAAAAGTAAATTGAACTTTCCGCCCGTCAATGTTGTAATGAAAAAGAAAAATTGCTCTCTAAAAATTAAAAAAAAAAAAAAAAATTTACCTGCAGGCCAGTAAGCACAGGCAACTAAGATAGCAGCATGTAAGGCCGGTGGATTCTTTAAAGGGCTGAAGACATACGTTATGTTTGAAATCCGGAATTGCGCGCGTTCCTATCCAGAATTCGATGCAACCAACCATCGGATTCCTTGGAATTTTTTACTCAAGAGACAGTGCAAGTTCCGCGTTCTGACGCTGTTTAGGGGTCGGAAAAAATTCACGAGTTTGCTTCGAATCGGTTAGTAATCTTCGTCGCGTATCAGATGAAACGTCTCGACGAATGGAGGTCGAAAAGCGTGTCGGTACACAGTATTTCGATTCAAGAAGGCGGGCAATGCAGTAATCGAACTTGATTGTGTCAAAGATAACCTCGCGTTGTCGCATATCATGTGAAAGGTCTCGACGAGCGACGGCGACGTTCGAAAATCGCGCCGCTTTCATTTTTCCAACCAAGTTAGCAGCATATAAGGCCTGTGGATTATTTAAAGGACTGAAGACACGTTATTTTTGAAATCCGGAACTGCTCGCGTTCCCATCCGGAATTCGATGCAACCATCGGATTTCTTAGAAAATTTTACTCATGAGAGAGTGGCAGTTTCGCATTCTGATGTTGTTTAGGGGACGAAAAAAATTCGCGAGTTTGCTTCGAATCGATTAGTAAGCTCCGTCGCGTATCAGATGAAACGTCTCGACGAGTGGAGGTCGAAAATCGTGTCGGTATACGGTATTTCGATTCAAGAAGGCGGACAGTGCAATAATCGAACTTGATCGTGTCAAAGATAACCTCGCATTGTCGCATATCAGGTGAAAGGTCTCGACGAGCGACGGCGACGTTCGAAAATCGCGCCGCTTTCATTTTTCCAACCAAGTTAGCAGCATATAAGGCCTGTGGATTATTTAAAGGGCTGAAGTCATACGTTATTTTTTAAATCTGGAACTGCGCGCGTTCCCATTCAGAATTCGATGCAACCATCGGATTCCTTGGAAAATTTTACTCACGAGAGAGTGCCAGTTCTGCGTTCTGACGCTGTTTAGGGGTCGCAAAAAATACGCGAGTTTGCTTCGAATCGATTAGTAAGCTCCGTCGCGTATCAGATGAAACGTCTCGACGAGTGGAGGTCGAAAAGCGTGTCACTATACGGTATTTCGATTCAAGGTGGCGGGCAGTGCAATAATCGAACTTGATCGCGTCAAAGATAACCTCGCGTTGTCGCATATCAGGTGAAAGGTCTCGACGACCGACGGCGACGTTCGAAAATCGCGCCGCTTTCATTTTTCCAACCAAGTTAGCAGCATATAAGGCCTGTGGATTATTTAAAGGGCTGAAGACATACGTTAAGTTTGAAATCCGGAACTGCGCGCGTTCTTATCCAGAATTTGATGCAACCATCGGATTCCTTGGAATTTTTTACTCACGAGAGAGTGCCAGTTCCGCGTTCTGATGTTGTTTAGGTGTCGAAAAAGATTCGCGAATTTGCTTGGAATCGGTTAGTAATCTTCGTCGCGTATCAGATGAAACGTCTCGACGAGTGGAGGTCGAAAAGCGTGTCACTATACGGTATTTCGATTCAAGGTGGTGGGCAGTGCAATAATCGAACTTGATCGTGTCAAAGATAAGCTCGCGTTGTCGCATATCAGGTGAAAGGTCTCGACGACCGACGGCGACGTTCGAAAATCGCGCCGCTTTCATTTTTCCAACCAAGTTAGCAGCATATAAGGCCTGTGGATTATTTAAAGGACTGAAGGCACGTTATTTTTGAAATCCGGAACTACGCGCGTTCCCATCCGGAATTCGATGCAACCATCGGATTTCTTAGAAAATTTTACTCATGAGAGAGTGGCAGTTCCGCGTTCTGACGCGGTTTCGGGATCGAAAAAAATTCGCGAGTTTGCTTCGAATCGATTAGTAAGCTCCGTCGCGTATCAGATGAAACGTCTCGACGAGTGGAGGTCGAAAAGCGTGTCACTATACGGTATTTCGATTCAAGGTGGCGGGCAGTGCAATAATCGAACTTGATCGTGTCAAAGATAACCTCGCGTTGTCGCGTATCAGGTGAAAGGTCTCGACGAGCGACGGCGACGTTCGAAAATCGCGCTGCTTTCATTTTTCCAACCAAGTTAGCAGCATATAAGGCCTGTGGATTATTTAAAGGGCTGAAGCCATACGTTATTTTTTAAATCTGGAACTGCGCGCGTTCCCATTCAGAATTCGATGAAACCATCGGATTCCTTGGAAAATTTTACTCACGAGAGAGTGCCAGTTCTGCGTTCTGACGCTGTTTAGGGGTCGAAAAAAATTCGCGAGTTTGCTTCGAACGGATTAGCAGGCTCCGTCGCGTATCAGATGAAACGTCTCGGCGAGTGGAGGTCGAAAATCGTGTCGCGTTCGGCTTTTCGATCATAGGTGACGGTATAAGTATAAGTGGTGGGTGGGTGGATTATTTAAAAGGACGAGGACGTACAATTTTTTTTTTAATTCGGATCCGCGCGTTCGCATCCGGAATTCGTTTTTTCTTTTGTTTTTGGTGGGCGTAAATTAGATGATTGGCTTCAGGCGCAAGATTTCCTTACTGCGGCACTGGTGGAGAAGGAAACGCAACGCAATCCAAACAGGTCAGGTATTCAGCTTGCGTTTTCCGATACAATCCCCCGTGCCTTATCAGAGGTGTGCAGTGCGACCGATACCCGACGACGTTGTTCTGCTGCGTAAGAAATGTGCCGACCGTTCGTTCAAGTTAGGACCAAAATTATCTTTGCGGTTTACTGTATTGTGCATATTAGTAGGAGTTATTTGCATGGTGATTTCAACTTCATTTCTATTTGTCGTTTTGATTTGAACTGAATACGCAGGCAGGAAATTACGAAGCAATGGCCGTTGGTGGAAACTTCGTCCAGCTGTGCGACCGGCGGCGATCGAACCAACAACACTCGACAATTTATTTGTAAATCTCGCCGTTTGGACACGGCCGTCGTTTCTGGAACATTCGCATCGCATACACGGATAGGTGGACAGCGTAAATCAGAATAATTACCGCAAATTACACGGTAGCATATGCATACGATTATATCGACGCGGCTTAGAAAGTCGCGCTACGGCAGTAGCGTAGCATTAGCGACACTTTTTCGCTCGGGGTGGAATCGGAATTAGTTTTGTCAGAATGCAATTAATTAATGTGTTCGCTGCGGCGGCGGCGTCTTGTCCCGTTTTTGCGAGAGGCCGACAGGCCGAGGTGTATGTAATTTCTTGTTAGCGAAACGGGTTTCCGGCAAGCCGAACCGCTACTTATGCCCCAAAGAATATTTTCGAGAGAGAAGGAACGCTTATGTGTTGTGTGTTGTGCGATAATTTCAAACGGGACTTAATTAATTCCTGCAGTGATTTCACCGTCTTATTATAGGTAGGTAGGTAGGTATATCAGAAGCAAAAGAAGAAAAAAAACGCGAGGATTTCTAAAAGGTGAAACAAGGAAACACATTATCGAAAAGATGTAGTAGATACACCTAGGTGGAAAGCGTTCAGATTATTATTATACATTGACATCGATATTATTTGAAATTGTGGTGGGAAAGTAGGCCAATTTCAGTTTGAAGCAATTGTTTTTCTTTTTGGTTGTGGTCACATCCCAAGTAACCAAAAATGCTTTATTAAATTCTTATAAATGTTTGTAGAAGATGTCGGTAGAAGCCTATAAGTCGAAGTCGGTTGTCACCCTTAGATTTAAGCAATGGTAGAAGTGAGGGTGTATCTTGCGTAAAATGCCCACTTAGTGGAGACGGCGCGGCTTAGGAAGACAAGAGTAATTTCATCGACGCAAGTTGATTCCGCCCCTGTCACCAATGTATCTAATGAAGCACGTTTAATAATAACAATAATAGCGATTGAGGGCTGTCAAATAAATAATCTGCTTGATTTTCCACCAATACAATTTATGGTTGATAAACGTGTAATAATTGGCGAGAAATTAACTAAGTAACTAGAACAACGCAATTTCCAACTAGAAAATTGATGAAGCAGACAAGTTATAATAGGTAGTTTATCGTCAAATATATTTGATTTTGATGAAGCATAATTATATTAAGCGAATACATCTGCAACAAGTTAATTACGAGGGTATCACGTGATTCGAATCGAATACCCCCTTTACCTGTATCTACGGCTTTCCGGCCGCACACATTACGCTGGTAAAATTAAGACTCGGAACATTATTTACGCTCGAATAAACAAATTATAAACAAACAACATAAAGTAATGTCCGAGCATTTCCTATTATCTAGTTTGCAGGAACTGGTGTAATTGTAAGGTGCATGCGATCAATAACGTCTAGAATGGATTCGAAACCGTAATCACGTGGATCGAGCGCCGAAATGACTGTAATCCGCGCGCACATAATTTAACAAACATGATGCATAAAACAATCGAAACCAATTATTAGAAACACGTGTGTCAATTATGTAGTCGTAGCAAGATTATGAAATATGATATACCGAGCCGGATATAATCGTCGTTCGTAATTAACGACCCGCTTCCCGATATTCGCGGAATCCGCTTGTCCACTACATACTATAAGGGAGCATAGTTTGCTGCATTATTGCGTGAGGTTCACGGATAATAGAATGCATACAACAGAAATTACTAACGTTCTTTACTTGTTTGCATGTTTTACACGCGGAGGACGAACCTGCCGCACCATTAAAACATTGACGATAATCTCCTGACTTAATCCCCCCAAAACTCCCTCCTAAACGTCAAAGTTTAAGGAAACTTTAACATAAATAACAAAACAGCACTAATCTAATAATACTAATATTGTTATCTTTGGGCTTAAAGAGGAACTTGTCGCAACTAATATTGGTCAGGCTAATATTGACATTGTGCTAGTGCCGAAGATTTTGCAAAAAGTTGGCTTAAATGAAGATGAATTTTATTCTTTTCGTTTCGGTAAATTTGATAAAACTAAACGTGATCGGTGCCGTCCTCTCAAGGTCTGTTTAACCAACACTAACTCTGCTAGAAAACCTATACAAAATTCTGCTAATCTTAAAACCTCTGCTGAATTTACCATCCTTGGATCCTGTGTGATAAAACATCACACAGGATCGTACTCCTGAACAAATTGAGTTGCGCAGGCAGATCAAAAATGAATTAAAGCATCGTGTCTCTAATGGTAAAAATAACCTAAAAATAATTTACAAAAATGGTATCCCATCTATTGTTTCTGTGTCCAACAACAATGACTTAAACTAAAATTGCCCAACAGAATTCCCAATTACTTAAACATCTTTTATCAAAACGCTCGTGGGTTACGTACTAAAACTCATGAATTCTATCTTAATACATGTGAACAACTTTATGATTTTATTGTGATCGCTGAATCCTGGTTGAATGATTCTGTTAAGAATGGCGAACTTTTTTCTCCTCAATATGATGTTGTAAGGTGCGACAGGAATTTTTGCGCCACAAATAAATCTACTGGCGGTGGTGTCATTGTTGGTATTTCTAGAAATATTGCATTTGAAATCATTGATGCTTTTGATTTTTTTAAACTCATTCCTTCAGTTGATTATGTTATTTGTAAATGCCAATTCTCAGTTTACATGTTCTACCTTGCATCATTTTATGTACCACCGAATCTATCTATTAATGACTATGAGATATTTTTCGAAGCCCTGGAAGTATTTTCAACTAATAAAACTTTAATAATTATTGGGGACTTTAATCTTCCTAAGTTCATTGATGTTGACCACATGTTCAAAAGTGCGATTTCTGCGAAATTTTTGTAATTCTTTAGAATTTGTGCAACATAATCAGGTATGTAATGGTGATAATAGATTACTAGACTTGGTTTTATCTAATCTCCCACATGAAGTTAATGTCACACATGAAGATCAGCCTCTCGTTGTTGAGGATGTTTATCATCCTGCTTTGGCGATCACAATTAAAAGTTTACAACTTGTAAGACCTTCTACTTTTCCTGTTGCGCAAGCTAGAAGGTATAATTTTCGTAAAGCCAATTTTATTGAACTATACAATGATTGGTTTCTTAATATTGATTGGTCCGTTATTGAATGTTGTTCTGATGTTAATAATTGTATCGAAAAACTTAATGAGATTCTTTATAGCATTTTTGAAAGAACAGTACCTGTGTATAAATCTCATACAACTACTTATCCTCCTTGGTTCACGTCGTCAATAATTCGTAACTTAAAGTTAAAAAAATCATTACCGACAAAAGTGGTTAGCTACAGACAATTTAATTTTTCTTCACCTGTTTAAACGTTTACGTATTTTATGTAAAGAACAAATATCTTCTGCGTATAAATCATTTACGTTTCGTGCTGAAGAATCCATTCTCTCTAATCCGAAGCACATTTTTCAATATGTCCACATGAGGCAGGGCACTTCTCGTATTCCTAATAAGTTATATTCAAGTGATAATAAGACATACACCAGTCCTCAAGATACTGTCAATGGATTTGCAAAATTATTCTCTGCTATGTTTTTGCCTGACACTCAAAACACTGTGCTTTCGGATGTCTTTTCAAATGTTTCTCCGTTCTCAATGTCAACTGTCTCTGAAGAAGAACTGTTAACAGTTATGGCAAAATTTCCAGTAAAGTTTACTGCTGGTGAGGATTCAATTCCAAGTTTTTTGATTCGTGATGCTAGATATGTGCTTGTAAAACCTCTTCTGCATATTATAAATCTTGCAATTGCTAAGTCTACTTTTTCAGACATCTGGAAACGCGCTAGAGTTACGCCTGTTTTCAAAAAAGATGATAAGACACAGCTTGAGAATTATCGTCCTATTGCCATTTTAAATAATATTGCCAAAATTTTTGAACAGGTTATTTATAAACTAATTTATAGTAGGATTAGTCCTTATATTTCGTCCCATCAACACGGTTTCATTTCTGGTCGACCTACTACTACAAATTAGGTGACCATAACGCAATACATAGCGGAAGTGTTGGGTAAGCAAGGTCAGGTTGATGTCGTATACACGGATTTATCCAGTACTGTCTCCTCCTCAATAAGCTCAGCTCTTTAGGAATGATTCCGTCTTTAGTGTGTCTTCTGCAATCCTATCTATCTGGCAGACTGAATTACGTCATTTTCAATGGCTATAAATCATTTGAATATCCAGTGACCTCTGGTGTGCCTCCGGGCTCAAATTTAGGACCCCTACTTTTCGTCATTTTCATCAATGATTTACTAGACTCATTAGATTGTCACTCGCTTGCTTTTGCTGATGACTTAAAAATCTATGCTTCTATTTCAAATACTTGGGAAGCTGAACGGCTCCAGCAGTGCCTAAACACGATTATTTCCTGGTGCGCTGATAATTGTCTGAAGTTGAACGTTAATAAATGTTGCGTCGTAACGTATACAAAGAAGGTCTATCCTGTTAATTACAATTACTGTATTAAAAGTGAGCAACTGGCTAGGAAAAGTGTAACTAAAGATTTGGGTGTTACCTTTGATTCTGCTTTAAGCTTTTCTCACCACACTGACGTCACTGTCACTGCAGCTTGTAAATCTTTAGGATTTGTTTTGAGATCTGTGAAGTATTTTAACAATATTGAGATATTTAAGTGCCTTTACAACTGTTTTGTTCTCAGTCGATTAGAATATGCTTCTCAGGTATGGTCTCCGTATTATATCTGTTATCAACTAGATATAGAGCGAATACAACGTCGGTTTTTCAAATTTCTTACCTTTAAAATCACAGGTGTTTATCCTGAGAGAGGCGTTGATTATGACTTCTTACTGCAAACACATAACTTTCAATCTGTTAAACACCGACGAGATCTGCATGGTGCCAGTTTCATTTGGAAGTTACTTCACTCTAAAATTGTTTGTCCTGAAATCTTGACCTCCCTAAATTTCCTAGTACCTCGATTTAACTCCAGATGGACTACTACATTTAAACTTCCAATACCAAAGAGTAACATTCTAATTAAGGCACCTCTTTACTCTATGTGCCGTCATGTTGATGCTATGTAGAGTGCTATATTTTTATGATAGATCTTTTTTTCTTTTTTTCTTACATTATATTTATGTTTATACATTTAGTTGTTTATCTATATATCTGTAGGTGTACATTTGTTCTTTTGTTTTAGGTTAGGTTGAGGTTTAGTTCTAATCGTTCTATATCTACTCTTCTTTTTTTTTCGTCCTGTAATTGGGATTATCCTGTTGGGCGACTACCTGCATAATAATAATAATAATAATAATAATAATAATACATGAAGCTTAACGAACGAGTTTATTAACAACTACTTTTCTTCACTGATTTGGCAGGCGTAGGAGTTAATTGCTGTACTTTCTTAACGACTATAACAGGTAAGTTGTGAGGCCGTTGTTATACCGTCTCTTTAATTAAATTTTTTTTTTGATAGCACTATCAGAGTATCGGTATTGAAACGAGCTCTTGGGGTGTCGTTGATACTCGGTCGCAGTCATTGGCGACCAGCTATCAAGGAGGAAAACCGCACTTACCTACAGGACTTACGAACCGTAACATTTACATCAAAGTACATGTTGTTACTAAATAAATGAGGAGGTGTGTGTCTCATCATAAATAATTTGCAAAGTCTGTTGGTTTTATGGATGCCTACTCCTTGAAAACCCCCCTCGTACTCTATGATTTGCAGAAGCAGGGCAATCGCTGGAAGATATGCAAATTAGAAAAATCGCAGAGGCATCTCACGAGTTGCTTATGAAATGTAAGAACACATCGCGCCGAAGCGAGAACACAATTTAGATAGGAATTGTAGTGCGGCAAGAATTCGAGTAATTCAGGCGAAGAATGGAAACATGGCGCTTGCCGGCGCGGCGCGGCACGGCGCGGCGCGGTTAGGCGAGGCGAGGCGGCGTTTCTTATCCCGGCCGAGAGCGCGCCGCTGCCTGATGGGGGGATCATTTAAATCTAGAGCAGCTCGATTGCACTTTTCTCTTTAGTTTAATTAAATTAATACGGCGACTGGATGCGAATAATTCCGTTTATCTGTATGTGTGGACGTGGTGCGCTCTCCTAATCCTTATTCCTCCGGCGGAATCGTAAAGTCAGGCGAACGTGCACGTTTTCTTTAATGCAATAAAAGCGCAATGTGCAAGTTTAACTTTCTTGGGATTTATTTCGGCTGGCTTGCACCGCTTTTTAATAATAAAATTACGGAAGAGAGAGAAAAAAAGGGTAATAGGGTAATCGAAACGAAAATACCAACCATTTTCTTCGTTGCTCCCAACCAACGGATTCACAATATTGCAATTGCAACATTTCATTACCCTCAAAGAAAAACAATAGTTTACGAACACTGGCTCAATTTCAGTCATACTTTCGCATAATTCTTTTATCAGTCATCAACAACCCCGGCTCGTTTGTATGATATCCCTTTCCTCCTAGGCGATCTGTGCTTCTGTTCTCTTCATACATTTGGGGTAATTTCAACCAGGGCACTAAAACATTGCGATTAGGGATGCATGCGATGCTTCGATACTTTTATAAGTATCGATATTTTTTGGGTATCGAATGGCATCGGAACATCGATACCTTCGTTTCGATACCTTTAAAGTACCGATACTTTCATTTGCTGCACTTTGTTAACGACTCCGACAGGTAGGTTTTGGTCTCTAATCAAAAGATTTGGGCGCAGCGTTCATTTTAGAAAATCCTCTTCATTTTAACTTTTAAATTTTGTTCTACGTTTCAAATTGTTTATCATGTCATTCTCTTTACCTCATTTGTTATTGATTTAATTTATTGATAATTTAAGTATTACAAACTTAGATTCGAAAGCAAACAATAAAATAATTTGCTTTTTTTTCACAGTCGCCGAGCTGAGCATTTTATAGACAACAAATTTCCTGTGCTATAATTGAGGGTTGTGACGTCAGTTTTTCCAATTAAAAAAAAAAACCGATTGTATTGTTGGCTGCCTAAACCGCAGGCAATGATTACTGATTGACTAGTCTTGTGCGCGATGAACGATGATATATCAGCTGACGCCGCAAGAGCACTCAACCGTGTGTGCATGAAAGCGCGAGATCAGTTGCGAGAGCGACAGCTGAAAGAGTAGTTCAAATATCAATGCGCGAAAGAGAACGCTGTTTCATCATTTAGCATGAAGTAGTATTAAAATATTTCCAGTTGCGTTGCGTGCACGTTCCGAACGCACGCGCTACTACCTATTGATTCTTTACTGTGGTCTCGTGTTTTTAAATTCTAATTTATTCTAGAAATAGACTACGAAAAGCGTAATAAATTATTTGTATAATCGGATATACGAATATTATCGCTTTTTGGATAATCACATGTTCGAATATTATCGGTTGTATTATCATTTTTACTTAATACTTACAGTTACAGAATATTAAAAAGTCGGGTCTTGGATATTCAAGTCGATTTTAACCATTATTTGGATAACCATTTATATCCGAAACTGTTTTTTAAGAAAATCGCTTCTTTGGTTTCATTTTTTTTCGGTTTTCGCGAGCATTAATTGAAATATCTCGTTTTTTTCGCTGAGTTGGCAAACAGGAGTTAATTGCTGCACTTTGTTAACGACTCTGACAGGTAGGTTTCGGTCTCTAATCAAAAGGTTTGGGCGCAGCGTTCATTTTAGAAAATCCTCTTCATTTTAACTTAATTTTGTTCTGCGTTTCAAATTGTTTATCTTGTCATTCTCTTTACCTCATTTGCTATAGATTTAATTTATTGATAATTTAAGTATTACAAACTTAGATTCGAAAGCAAACATTAAAATAATTTACTTTTTTTTTACAGTCGCCGAGCTGAGCATTTTATAGACAACAAATTTCCTGTGCTATAATTGAGGGTTGTGACGTCAGTTTTTCCAATTAAAAAAAAAAACCGATTGTATTGTTGGCTGCCTAAACGTCAGGCAGCGATTACTGATTGATTAGTCTTGTGCACGATGAACGATGATATATCAGCTGACGCCGCAAGAGCACTCAACCGTGTGTGCATGAAAGCGCGAGATCAGTTACGAGAGCGACAGCTGAAAGAGGAGTTCAATTATCAATGCGCGAGAGAGAACGCTGTTTCATCATTTAGCATGAAGTAGTATTAAAATATTTCCAGTTGCGTTGCGTGCACGTTCCGAACGCACGCGCTACTACCTACTAATTGTTTACTGTGGTCTTGTGTTTTTAAATTCTAATTTATTCTAGAAATAGACTACGAAAAGCGTAACAAATTATTTGTATAATCGGATATACGAATATTATCGCTTTTTGGATAATCACATGTTCGAATATTATCGGTTGTATTATCATTTTTACTTAATACTTACAGTTACAGAATATTAAAAAGTCGGGTCTTGGATATTCAAGTCGATTTTAACCATTATTTGGATAACCATTTACATCCGAAACCGTTTTTTTAAGAAAATCGCTTATTTGGTTTCATTTTTTTTTCGGTTTTCGCGAGCATTAATTGAAATATCTCGTTTTATTCGCTGAGTTGGCAAACAGGAGTTAATTGCTGCACTTTGTTAACGACTCTGACAGGTAGGTTTTGGTCTCTAATCAAAAGATTTGGGCGCAGCGTTCATTTTAGAAAATCCTCTTCATTTTAACTTAATTTTGTTCTACGTTTCAAATTGTTTATCATGTTTACCTCATTTGTTATTGATTTAATTTATTGATAATTTAAGTATTACAAACTTAGATTCGAAAGCAAACATTAAAATATTTTACTTTTTTTTACAGTGGCCGAGCTGAGCATTTTATAGACAACAAATTTCCTGTGCTACAATTGTGACGTCAGTTTTTCCAATTAAGGAAAAAAAAACGATTGTATTGTTGGCTGCCTAAACGTCAGGCAGCGATTACTGATTGATTAGTCTTGTGCACGATGAACGATGATATATCAGCTGACGCCGCAAGAGCACTTAACCGTGTGTGCAGGAAAGCGCGAGATCAGTTGCGAGAGCGACAGCTGAAAGTAGCATTAAAATATTTCTAGTTGCGTTGCGTGCACGTTCCAAACGCTCGCGCTACTACCTATTGATTCTTTACTGTGGTCTTGTGTTTTTAAATTCTAATTTCTTATAGAAATAGATTACGAAAAGTGTAATAAATATAAAAAAAATAATAAATATAAAAAAATGATTTAAACGAATTAAAACCTACTATCTTCAGTAATGTTTAAAATTGACAGGCAAT
Source organism: Prosopocoilus inquinatus (assembly GCA_036172665.1). Lineage (NCBI taxonomy): Eukaryota > Metazoa > Arthropoda > Insecta > Coleoptera > Lucanidae > Prosopocoilus > Prosopocoilus inquinatus. Next base: position 3,748,808 of record CM069871.1, on the reverse strand, counting down.
ACTTGTTTTACTATTACAAGGTACTAATTAAGAGAAGGGGTGGTTCGATTTAAACGTGTATCATTAATAAGCCACGACGTGCAGGATGAATTAAAAAAACACGTTTAGAGTGTAAAAATATGAATAATAAAATATTAACCACCTGTTCGGAATCATATTAATTAAACGGATCTTTATTATTTGATTTTATTTAATTGTAAACAACGCGGTGTTCACTCGAAGACTACAGCGTATCAATAATTGACTAGTTATTACTCCTATTATTATTATTATTATTTTGATTAAGGGCCGATTTCATAATAGAATTTAAAATTTATTTAATCTAAAAAAAACACATTCTTAAAATGACTTTAAATTAAAGCTTCCTTAAAGTCTGATTGTGAAAACGGCCGTAAGTATTGAAATAAAACGAAAGACCCCGTGGCAAAGAATAAGTGCGCGCATAGGAAAATGCATTTTCCAATTTTCAGTGGTAGGGACGGTAAAGTTTCCGGCACTGAGTTATTTTTATGGGTGCACCGACTGACTGCAGATTTCAGACCGAATAGAAATGCATAGGTACGTTCTTGTTGTGGTGATAGTGGTTTTGCACCATTGATTTTAAAACCTGATAACAACTGCATTTTCTTTATGGAATTCCTGAGAAATGGGAAAACGAAACCTGCGCTCTTTTATTAGTTGTACTTGGACGAAGAAATAATTAATTGTGCGTGTAACTCGCAAATGTTTTTATTAGTAAGCAAGCGGTTTGGGGGGAAGGGGGGCGGGGGAAGTTAATTTGCAGTAATTTGTAAGTAGAGTTAAGTTCGGAGGGAGAAGCAATGCCATAGATAAATTTGCGACCAAAGATACGCCCTGGCTGGAAGATAGTCCATCGCCAACTTAATTTGGAAACGTCTGACGGGCAAGCCACAAGAGCACGGCGGAATGGTGCGTTCATCCTTGGTCCAATCACTATAGAACGGGCGCTCCTTCTTCAACAGCCACAGCCATCTCGGTTCAACTCGTGTGTGACCCTGGCTTCCACTCACCCCAGTGTATCATGAACGCTTACCCTAATTCCGTAGAGCTGCTCGGATCCCCTCTATCTAATCCCTACTTCGTTGCAGCCCAATCACCATCTCTTGCAGAAATGCCCCTCGGCAACGAATTTCCCGGACTAGTGGTTACGGATGACGGTACTAGATAGTTTCGAGTTACGGCAGAATGTCCGCCGCCGCCGCCGCCGCCTCTGCGGCTATATCTTCACACAAAAGGTGCATTTTATTGCGATGCACTTAACTACGTCGCTAACGTGTTTTAAACTTTTGTTTGGCCGAAATGGATATTGCTCTTCCGCAATCACTTGCCGACAACTTTACCCGATCTCTTGTTATTTCTAAGGACTAACGGGCATGTTCACCTTAGTCCGTTCCATTTGTAAACCATCGGAGATTCTAAGAGTGAATTACATATTTACTTTGGGGGAACATTTTTAAAACAAAAACGATAAGAAAAGATAAAATTCGAATACTAAAAGAAATAATCACCAAAAAATCAAACAGGGCGAGATACCGTACATATTCCTGGATACAATTTTAACATAAAGTCGAATTTTTGATTTAAACAGACAAAATTGTTTAGTTAACATTTCGCAGATACGGAAAATTGTTTATTTAGCATTTCGCAGATACGGCCAGCGACACCGGTTCAATTGCTGTAGAAACTGTCTACATGAATTACCGACGTTTGCTTTCTTTTCAGATCGTCAAGGTCCTTTTCGAGCTTCGCAACGTAGACTAAATTAACGTTTAAACGGGGATTCCACGCTGACAATTGAAATTCAAGTTACTGTACTTACTTGCATTGCAGCACCGGGAGAGAGTATTTCATTAAAGAAAAAAAAAAAAAGAAACTAACGCGCTCGCTCATTAATTATGTATCAGCGAGACGCTGATAGTTTTGATATATCACCGATTTTTGGACCTGAACTTTTACAAAATGCACTTTGGCACAACCTGTACGGGTAGTTTAAAAAGGGTGATTTGTAAACCAATGCATTATTAAAGAGTGATTATTCGTTATTCATTCGGGCAGTCAGCCAATGATTTGCAGAAATGATTAAGTCGATTGATATGATTGTTGGCCTCGGATGAAGAGCCAAAGAATATTTATGGTAAAGTGAACCCTGGTCGACTATATTTATGTTCAAACACGACTATCATAGAGGGTCATGCCATAAGTCATCACGTTACGAAGACTCAAACTATCAAAACCGACCTGCAAGGGAAAACGTTTTTTTTTAATTTCTGGAAACGATGGCCACTGGTACTTAATAAAAAAAATTACATACCTGTGGTTATTGTTATAAATGGTTTCAAAAGCTTGGATATATCCGTTTCCTGTAAGCGTTGTGAATTTGTCTCAAGGATATTTTTTAATAATTAACAAATAATACAACTCCTGTAACTCAATATGTTCCTACTTAGATGATCAATTTAGCTCTGATATGACAAAGAAGAGAAAACGTATTGTTTTATGCATGTTAACAGTAAAGACTGCAATCGGGTAAGGTCGACAGGAAGGTTGTTTGCATTTTCCCACCCCTCATCTTCACTGAGTAAGGAGTTTTCTGCTGTACTTTATTTTCGACTCTACAAGGTAAGTTGTGGGGCCACCTTTTACAATCCTACAGTCTCTAAGTAATTTTATTTTTGAGTATGGCGCTTTACGGAACTTCTGCAACAAGAGGTTCAAGTTGAAAAATATAATTTGGTTGATGATCCTTAGATCCTCGATCAACAATCTAATTCCTGTTGGTCTTCTCGATCAACAATCTAATTCCTGTTCAACTCGAGCGTCTTTCAGATTTGGAAATTGACTGACTATGTATTTCAATTTGAACTTGAATTTTTTTGAGAACTCTTTCGCAAAATTGACTTGATCTTTAAAAATTTCAGAACGAATGATGACTCCTTAACCGGCTTGAAAACTATACTTTGGTTGATGATCCTCGATCAATAATCTAATTTTTGTTGGCCTTCTCATCCAAGTCGAGCGTTTTTCGGATTTGGACGTTAACTGTTTCTTTCAACATGAACGTGAATTCTTTTTTTGAGATGTCTTTCGCAAAGTTGACTTTGTCTTTAAAAATTTTAGAACAAATGGCCACATTGATGATGATGATGATGATGATGATGATGATGATGATGATGATGATGATGATGATGATGATGATGATGATGATGATGATGATAACTTATTAACTGACTTGTTCCTTTACGTCTGCGATTAGTTTCCCAGTGCGCATCTTGAGTTCCATAATCGAAACAAAATAGCAACTGAAATACTAAAGTTTGTTTCTTTTTTTGGGGGGGGGGGGGTGGGAGGGGGGGGGGCTTTTTCGAACTTATGTGTGTTGTGGGCGTTATTTTGGTTTACTTTTATGGTTAGTTGTTTGCAAATAGCAACGACATTTTTGACTCTGACTGGAACTAATTCGAGATTGCCACGACACCTTCACTTGAGTCGTCATTTTGAATTTGATGCCTTCATCGATCTACTCATCGATTGCATTGAGCGACTTCGGTGGCCGTCACGCCATATGTGGGACGAGATCCCAAGCCAGAACCGGTGGTTTGATTGACATAGATTGATATGATTGTTGGCCTCGGATGAAGAGCCAAAGAATATTTATGGTAAAGTGAACCTTGGTCGATTATATTTATGTCCGGTTTGATTACTTTATGCCAAGCGAGTGTTTCCTACGATGTAATGTAAAGCCTCTTGGAAGGTCGCGTCGAATCCAGTAATAGTATTTTTGATTGTACTTTTAAGAATGTGCTTTCGCACTATGAGGGCCGCTCGCTTAAGAGCCTCGCGACTGCTAGGAGAACCATTAGAGGGCGTTATCGGCGTTTGGCATCGGTTGGACCGCGAAACCCAAAAAAAGTGAAGGAAAATGTTTAAAAAAGAATGAAGGAAAATATTTAAAAAAACTGAAGGAAAATGTTAAAAATGTGAAGGAAAATATTGGAAAAATGAAGGAAAATGTCTTAATTACGCTTTCAGACTTAAAATTTTGGGACACTGATGAATAAATGATTAGTTCAGTGGATCAATTTGCTCGATTAGTCTAAAGACTATTACTTAATTCTTACTAACTTTAATTCAATTTTATTAAATCCTTAAAATGTAACACAGCGAATTTAATTATATTTTTTTGTAAAACGCAGACGTGTTGCTTGGATACGTTCTTTGTTCATGATATGAATATGAATTCGTAATTTGGTGGAGGTTTTTTAAATTTTAAATTTAAACCTCGGCTTATTTCGTGACAAAATAAATCTTTTAGTTAGTTTAGATACTTTTCTGCAAAGGAACAAAATAGAGTGATCATCTTAAATCATGACCCCTAAAGAATAGGCAACCTGTCAATCAAATCAGTATTTTCATACCGTATTACGCGCAGGGAAGTAGAGTAGGTTGCCTATTCCTAAATTTATAAAATGGCAACCGTGCACATTTGTTTTTTGTACGCATATATTTTTTTTTAATTTCTCTTCCACAGCTTCTTCTTCTTTTTAGTTTCATCTGCCACCTCATGACTTGTTGAAGAACTAATCGAAAATAATCCATAACTTTGGATTTTCCTTCCATTTTCTGTCAAAATCAGGTACTGGTAAATCATTTATTAACGTTTGAACTTTTAAGCTGCGTTAATGCTGTTCCAATTGGGTATTTTCAACTGCGTCAGTTTTTTTATTCTTTTTTATAAGTCGTTTTCATTCGAAGAGAAAAAAAAATGAACCAAAAGAAAACCAAAAAAAGATGGACAATTTTCAGTGTTCTTCTCCGTTTAAGAATCTAAATACTGATAAGAAAACAAAAGAAGCTGAAAAATGCGTCGTCGAAGATTGTTGACAGAGCAAGAGAAAAGAAACCAACGGAAAGCAAAAGAAGAAACTGCTAGAAAGAACACGAAAAAATGAGCAGGAGAACTGCTCAAGCGGGGATCAAGACGGATTTAAAAAAAATGAAAGAGCTTAGGATTCTGAGAGAAATTTTTCAAAATGCAATGTCTAACAAAAGAAACCCTGCAAAATGTCGAAAAAAAAATATTTCGACAAAAAGAAACAAAAGAGAAATAAAATAAGCAACAAAATATGATAAATGGAGAAACAAAAATGAAAAAAATGGGCCAAAATAATAATACCAAAACAAGATTGGTTCTCGGTGTTCTCTATTTACAAATATAAATTCTGATAAGAAGACAAAAGGAGAAGTTACAAAAAGCATCAGTGAAACAAAAGAAAACAAAAAGAAGTGTAAGGAATCATAAAGAAAATCGAAGAAAAAAATGAACTAAAACAAAATAAAAAAAAAACATTGATAATTATCTGTTTACAAATTGAAATACTGATAAGGAGACAAAAGAAGAAGTTACAAAAAGCATCAGTGAAAAACAAAATAAAACAAAAAGAACTGTAAAGGAATCTTAAGGAAATCGAAGATTGTTGGGCAGAGCAAGACAAAAGAATCCAAGAAGAAACAAAAGAAGACGTTAGTTTCATACGAAAAAAAAATAGTTCGAAAAAATAAGGAAAAGAACTCAAGGGTTGAAAAAGTGCGATTAAGAAAATTGTACTACGATTTGTTGTTTAAAAAAATTCCAAAATCAAAGTCTGACAGAAACAACATCCAAAACGGTGAAAAGAAAAAATATTCGATCGAAACTAAACAAAAGAGGAATGAAGTAAACAACAAAAACGAAAGAGAATCAACAATGTTCCTTCGGCCTGAAGCGTTCGAAAGTTACGACATCAAAAGAAAAGAAGTTTACTAATAATACTAAAAATAATAATAATAATTTTCTTTTTCAATCATTTCCATTATTTCACATTGTTTATTTCATTTATCTTTTGTTTTTTTTTAAATAAAACGAACTTCATTTATAGTTACGTCTTCTGAGAGTCTTTTGGCTTTCCACCAGAAGAAATCATTAACCTTCTTTTGTCTTCCGTTCTTCTAAATCTAATTCTGCATTGCGCAGTTGTTTTTCAATTCAGCTCCTATTTCAATTATCTTTTGTTTTCTCATTCTGTTGGAACTAGAACTTCATTTATGGGTACTTCTTTTGGTTTTCCACAGGATGAGAGAACCGTAAAGTCCACCATTTGTTTTTCGTTCTTTTACTTCTGAGTTTTGTTATTGTTTTCGATTCAGTTTTCTTTCGCGTTCTGTGCGTTTTTATTTTCTATCCAATGAAAACCCTCGCTCACCTTTTGTTTGCAGTTCTTCTAAATCTAATTCGTACTTTCTACCTTCAGAAAACCGTCGATCTCTTTTGTTTTCCGTTCTGTTAAATCCAATTCTGCGTTTTCTTTCACTTTCTGCGCGGTTTCATTTTCAGATACTTTTCCCAACGGATAAGGATCGTCGTTCTCCTTTTGTCTTCAATTCTTCTAAATCTAATTCACACTTTCCACCCGAAGAAGCCGTCGCACTTCTTTTGTTTTCCGTTATTTATAATTCTGCAATTCGTTGTTCTTTTTCGATTCAGTTTACTTTTGCTTTTTTCTGGGTTTTCTTATTTTCGAAAACTTTCATCGTCGGACGAGAACCAATGATTTTCTTTTGTTTTCAATTTTTTTTAGATCTAATTCTGTTTTTAATTTTTGTTTAATAGACTTGAAAACTAACTCACGAATGCACGAAAGTACTTAATTCACCTGAAACATTTAATTCTCTAACGGGACTATAGTTGACCACGGGATGAAGTTGAGAGTTGACGTGGGGTAGCAGAGAGGCGTCCTACAATCGGTCTCAGGATGATGGTGATCGCGGGAACAGCGGCCTTGGTGGCTGGGATGGTTCCCCTTCTTACAGTTCACACTAATGCCCACTCCCTGCGTGGCGATACTGAGAGAATAAGTACGTCAAGAACCATTATGTAAGATTCATTCCTGTTGTATGCAGAAGCTACTAGCGTTATCATTGTTAACTGAAGCCCGCCAAAAAAACTATGGCGTAATTGTAAATTGCTTGTCGTTCTAGTGACCCACAGCGCCTTTCGCTGCGTAAGGGGTTTTGCAGTATGCACTTACTTGATCCTGACTACATACTTCTAATTTGTAACGACTTGAACTTTAATTTTTAAAAGGTTTTATTTAGTTTTCTACAAATATTTCTATCGTGACAGTATGGTATTACTTAATCATCTTAACTTATTGTGAAATTGAATCTGATGAAACAAACAAAGCAAAAAAGATGAGTTGAATGATGTAAATCAATAGACACATCAATAAGAATAAGAAGTGCCTACGCAACCCAAGCGCAACAAGCGGGACTAAAATGTAATCCTCGTCGAGTGAACTTATTTTATTTCGCAATATTAGCATGTAACAAGCTGTTCGGAACTCGCCTGAAAAATGAAAAGAATCTTTGTACTCCCACATCACGTAAGCATAAACAATCGGGCGCAGGAGCGCGGCCTTTCTCGGCCAACTTTATGTATCATGTATGCGCTCGGCTACTTTACATCGGTGCTAATTTAACGACAACCAGAGTAAATCAAGCGATTTGTTATCAACTTAATTACGCGAGATACGTACACCGCATTGTTTCCCATCGCCGTTCCCTTGCGCAAAAATCCTCCGGTAATGGCGGTTAACACATCAGATAAAACGCCGGAGCGCGAACACCGGGAACAATCATCGACGAAACTCGTGCAGTGTTGAATACGGCCGGAGCGCAGGTCGTGCATCTAAGATGCTTCATTTTTACCGGAATATGGTGCACGCGTAGTTAATAACTTTCTGAAATACACCAAGAGCGAGGCATGCGGAGGTGTTTCTGGTTCGTGGAAACAAATTACCCGAACAGAGATTGCTTTGCACACAAAGCAGATTCACCTTCGATACCGAATAAATGACATGACACTTTTCTTTCTTTTATCATCCTTTATCATCATCAGTCTAAATGACTCAAGCAATTCAATCAAAAGAACAACGACATAAGAATACAAATCCAGTAAGGAAAATCACAAGACGACGTTTCTCCTGTCACAGATTATTCAGACGTCTCATTTGCTTTGCTGTCGGCACCTTTGATCTTCGCTGTCAGGGTTGTCAAGAACTGTGCTTCCCCCTCCGCGTTTAAAGTGTCACTTGCTCAGGGCCCCTGTAACAATGTGTGCAAAGGGTGCAATGCACGCGCGTGCCATGTTCAAGGGGCGGCAATTAGCCTCTTGGCCGCAGACTCGTTTCGTCATTTTTTCGACAAAAAAAAAATAATGGGAAACGGTTTTTTTGTCTGGTGAAAATTATTCCAAAAAACTATCCACAAGACTGAACTGTCTTGATGAAGCCGCCAACCTCATGGCAAAACGTCGAGTAAAATAGAAAAGTTAACTGCCGCAATTAAAACTTCATTCTTGCAACTTTCATGTGCTAAATTTTTCATAAAAAATTTAATGTACTTAATAATTTTATTAGGTAATTTACTTTTTACATTTTACATTTTACTTTTAAGTTTTTAGAAATTTAATTTCCTTCTGCATTTGTGATTTTGTTTCTTATTTCTAGTCTCCTTAGACAGATGAGAAAAAAGCAGTGATGTGCGTGTAGAGAATTGAACGTAATTTACATAATTTTTTACAATTGAAGTTTGTTCTTGTCCGATGAAAATAGTAAGTACAAAGTTTTTTTAATCTCAAACCGGACAGAAAAATGAAGGGAAACACACTCAACGTTTCGCTATAGATTTATAGCTTCGTCAGGAGTGAAAAAAAGTAAATAAACAAGTTGTCAAGAGAAACAAGTCGTCAAGAGAAACGAAAAGGTAACATGATTTTTAAACTAAACAACGAGTTGTTCGGAATAAAAGTAACGAGAACTAATTAAAGCTACTTTTTTTTTTTTTTTATGTATATATATAATAATTAATTAATTGACAGATCTATATCTTGTTTAAAGAGTCCAGAAAACTACAAAATATGTCATTTAAATTTTCAAAGTCCGTACGTTTATTAATAGAATTTCCAGACATTTTAATTTTACACATTTCTATGAAACGTCTTTTAAAAATATTAGATTCACTGTACAAAATGTCAGTATTATCAAAATCAAAATTATGATTATTTACTAATGAATGCTCTACAAGCATTGAATGATTTTGATTATTTTTTTGAATATGATATTTATGTTGGTCTAAACGTTTTTTTAAATTTTGGCTCGTTTCACCTATATAAACAGAATTACAATTTGAACATTTGATTTCATAAACCACGTTAGGTTGTTTTAATTTCGGTATTTTGGTTTTTAAATTCGAAAAAATTAAATTTAAATTATTCACAGATTTACTGGCTAAAATTAAATTATGTTTTTTGAAAATGTGTTTAAATGTATTGTGTAATGGTTCAATATAAGGCAAAGATATGTATTTATGATTCGAAGTTTGTCTAATGTTTTTAGAGACATTTGAATTTTGTAAGTATTTAATACGATTTTTAATTACTGATTCAATAAGATTTATTGGATAAGAATTTTGAATAAGAGTTTTCTTTATTAAATTTAAGTTATCATAAATGAAAACTTTATCAGAAAGTAAAATAGCTCGATCAGTTAATGAAATAATAGTTGCAATTTTATAATTTTTGGGCGTGTACGAATGAAAATTTATGTACCTACCTGACCAGGTAGGTTTATGAAACCAATTAGTAATTAATTTATCATTCTGTCTGATAATATTTACATCAAGAAAACTCAATGAATTATTATTTTCTTTTTCTGCTGTAAATTGTAATCTATTATGAAAAGAATTAAATTTATTTAAAACAAAATCTACCTTATCAGAAGGCAAAATCAATAAAATGTCATCTACATAACGAAAATATAACGTTAAATCGAATGATAAAGAGTTAATAACAGATTTTTCTAGTTCTTGCATAACAATTTCAGCTAAAGCCGGAGATAAAGGAGAACCCATTGCTGTACCAAAAATCTGTTTATAAAATTTATCATTGAAAGCAAAATAAGATGTTTCAAAACATAAATCAACTATTTCTAAAAAGTTACCTTTGGAAATATCAGTAAAATCTTTAATCTCTAACCACCTATCATTTATACTTTTTAAAGCTAAATCTTTAGGAATGTTAGTAAATAAAGAAATAACATCTAAAGAAATTATAATGCAATTATTTGGTACAGTTATTTGTTTTAATTTTTCTACGAGTTCAAAAGAATTTTTTATAAAATATTCTGATTTACTAGTAACCTGAGTAATGATTTTTGAAATAAATTTAGATAAGAAATATGGAGAAGAACCAATAGTGGAAACTATAGGACGAAGAGGTGTATTAGGTTTATGAATTTTTGGAATGCAGTATAATTTAGGAAATATGGGATGTTGTACTTTAAGAGATTTAGCAACAATATTACTAATTTCAACGGATTTCTCTATCTTATTAATAATACTGAAAGTTTTACGTTGATAAGATTCGGTGGGATCGTTAGCTAATTCTACATATGTATTATTATCAGACAGCATAGTTTGAACTTTTGAAAAATAATCAGTTTTATCAATTAAAACAATTACATTGCTTTTATCAGCTGTGGTAACAATAATATTAGGATTATCTTTAAGAAATTTTTTACAAGACAAAACATCTCTAATAAGAATCTTATACTTTGATTTTTCAAAAGTTTTATCAATATTTCTAATATAATTTAAAAAATTAGAACAAAATTTATTTCTTATTTGTATTTTTGAAGGTGAATCTAAAGATTTAATACCAAACTCTAAGCTACTTAATACTTTTAAGAAATCTACTTGTTGTTTATGAAAATAAGGTAACGAAAATTTTTTGCCTAAAGCGAAAATGTATTTTAAATTTGACGGAATCTCAGTTTTTGTATAATTTACAAGCCACTTATTTATTATATTTTGATCAAATTTAATGTAAAAATTTTTATCATATTCAAAAAAATAATCAAAATCATTCAATGCTTGTAGAGCATTCATTAGTAAATAATCATAATTTTGATTTTGATAATACTGACATTTTGTACAGTGAATCTAATATTTTTAAAAGACGTTTCATAGAAATGTGTAAAATTAAAATGTCTGGAAATTCTATTAATAAACGTACGGACTTTGAAAATTTAAATGACATATTTTGTAGTTTTCTGGACTCTTTAAACAAGATATAGATCTGTCAATTAATTAATTATTATATATATACATAAAAAAAAAAAAAAAAAAAAGTAGCTTTAATTAGTTCTCGTTACTTTTATTCCGAACAACTCGTTGTTTAGTTTAAAAATCATGTTACCTTTTCGTTTCTCTTGACGACTTGTTTCTCTTGACAACTTGTTTATTTACTTTTTTTCACTCCTGACGAAGCTATAAATCTATAGCGAAACGTTGAGTGTGTTTCCCTTCATTTTTCTGTCCGGTTTGAGATTAAAAAAACTTTGTACTTATAATTTTTTACATGTAGACAATAACGTAGTTTACATCATACTTTATTATATAGACAATGTAAACAATTGTTTTTTTTTTCTCATGTATCATAGTCATATCATCAATATAAAAGTACGAACTTTTTAACAATAATAGGCGTATTTTTTCGCTAATAATTTAAGATCGTCTTCCTGCAATTGTGATCCATATACTTACGATCCAAATGGCAATCAAGAAAACAACAACAAATATATTCTTCCTCAGTTTTTTCTTGTTTTTTTTTTTTTGCATTTCTCTTCTTTTTAATCGAATTAGTTTTCGCATTTTATTGTTCGCCGCTTTTGTTTCCTATGAGTTTGTTTTATATTTCCAATAACTCGTTATTTTTCATTTTTTTCATTGTATTGGTAGTTCTGTTTTTTTTTTTGAAACTTACTTTATCATTCTATCTTTCGCGTTTCTCTACGGTATACTAAATTGATTTTCAAATTTTGTTGATTGACACGTTCTTATAGTTGTCTTTTGTTTTCTACTAGTTTTCTTCGTCTGGAGATTTATTTGTTCTTTCAGATTTCACGAGAGGCGACGACAGTCAATGTAACAATCGTTACAAGTTTGTTTTTGTTTGCAATAACTGACGTCGGTTTTCATTTTTTCCATCGTAGTAATTCTGTTTTTTTTTTTTTTTTAATTTAAAATTGAAATTGTTTAAAAATTCTATCATAACCTACTTGAATATCGTAAAAAAAATGTTTAAAATTCTGTATCTCGAAAACTTTTTCATTAATATACCAAGTATTTTAAATTTTTGGAAAGGTAATTTTATTCTCTTTTCAAAAATGTAAAAATATACATATAAAAAAATCAGAAGTTCGGCTTATATCTCAAAAACTATGCGTCTCAGAAAAATGTAACTAACAGTAATGGATTCTACATTAAAAAGTGCCTTATGGAAGTTTTTACAGAAATCGAAAATTTTGTAGTTCATCTTCTTTCATTTGTTTTGTGTTCATCTCAGTTGTGATTTTTGTTTTTTTGCGTACTCTGTTGCAGCGTTCGTTTCTTTTCCGATTCGTTCAACGTGTTGTTTTTGTTTCTGTTTTTATTTTGTTTAGTTAATAATAATAATAACAATAATAATAATAAAGCAGTTTATTGGCAACACAGCATAAAGAGCAAAAAATATAAAGTAAAGTTTATGCTCGTATTTTATTGCTGTTTCTTTGATTTTTCTCTTGTTTCTGAAATTGTGTGAAGAAACCGAAAATTTTATTGTCTTTATTTTAATGTAACCTCAACTGTGAATGTCAACGGACAATAATTTTCTATATTCCCTACATAGTCTACATTGTATACACATTTTTACATGTAAAAGTACACAAACGTTTTGTTTTTTCAAATTTCTTGTTTTTTTTACATTTTTTTTATCATTTTGATAATTTGTCGTTTTCGCATGCCCCAACCCATCTGTCAGAGGGCGCCAAAATACGGAGTGGCACACGGGCGGCTTTTGGCCTCGCGTGGGCACTGCACTTGCTATATAGGGGTTGTGAGACAGTCAGAAATTGAAAAATGCAATACAATACATTTATTGGAACTTAAACTCAAACATAACTCACATGACCAGAGAAACCACACATCTTACCCTTGATATATCCTTGTGAAATCACACTTACCCTTACCTATGATAACGAGTTCGCACACTGCCATAAGTTTTCCGACGTTACCTTCCTTGTATTGTCAAGCTGATTGGTAATCTGGGGGAAAGGAGTGATATTTATATGGTTTGGGTGACCTAATTTCCGCGAGTTCATGGAGATCTTCATTTGAGCTTTAGACGTGCTATGTAGGCCGAGGTGTACGGGCGTTAGAAATTACGGAAGCCGATTTTACATTATTATTTCTTCTATTGCGATAGTAAACCGACTGAACGATCGAGCAGTAACTCCCAGAAGTTTTTATTAGAGAAGGATAAAAGTAATAATAACAATGAAAAACTTGCGCTTCAATCAAGTATGAATTTGAAACTATAAATTAAAAGACAAGTCCAAAAAGCGTTAGAAAGAAGAACATGTATTGATTCGGAACTGTGTACCTTCGATATTTATATTTTTATTCACAGATTCATAATAATTCATTTTCTTTATTATTATTATTATTATTATTTTTTTTGTATTTTAGGGAATTTATATTGTATTTTTTTATTTTTTCTTTTTACTTTCATACTTTAGTTTGTTTCTTTTTTTCAGTATTAGGCATTAATTTGCAATATTCTATGTTATTTTTTCATCAAGGTTTAGATTGAAGATCAGTATTTTACTGAATCTCACCTTGTGATTGTGTTAGTTTTGTTTTGTTTCTTAAATTTATATTTCTTTTCCTTTTTACAAGACAATAAAGTCTATTATTATTATTATCATTATATCGAAAACAGAAATACGAACAAATAAAATGCTAAATAAAAGACGAACAAAAAAATCATTCGTTTGGTAAACAAAACAAAGGAGACGTTAAAACTTAAAACCTGCAACGACAACAATTTTTTTAAGTGTGAAGTGAATGAAAACAAAAGGAGATCGTTGGCTCTGGAAAGGTGGGAAATGTAGCAAAAGATGAGGCAACACAGAAAACAAAAGAAAGTTATAAATGTAAAGAAATATGATGAAAGAAATGAAATGCGAAAAATAAGCTACAAATACCGGGTGTTTGGAAATTGTTAGTACAAAAAAAAATTAGGAGTTAGACAAAAAAAATTCTAATAAAATTCCTTTAGTTTTCGAGATAAAAGTTACTAAAAACTTGGCGAAAATTATTGTTGCGCCACTGAATTACTCGGTACTTTGGAGGACGAAGGAGAGACCAAGGAAAATTGAAATGAAATACAACACCAAAAAAACAATTAGGTTTAGAAGAATTGAAAACAAAAAGAAATCGTTGATTCTCTTCCAGGGCGGCGGGAAAACTTTCTGAAAATAAGAAAAAAACACACAGAAAGCAAAAGAAAACTGAATCGAAAAATAACAACGAAATGCAGAATTGGACATAGAAAAACAAGCAAAACAAAAGAAGACCTAAGGTTTTAGGTTTTAGAACTGCAAACAAAAGAGAATTGTCGTCGGATAGAAAGTATTTAAAACTAAAAGCGCACAGAAAGCGAAAAGAAAACTGAATCGAAAAACAATAACGAAATGCAGAAACAAAAGAGCGGAAAACAAAAGAAGATCGATGACTTTTTTGAGGTTAACAATTACCGTCAGATGGAAAACCAAGCTCTGTTTGCAACGTGAAATGCTTCGCCTCTTTTCCCAAGGTTTCCAGGGATTGCAAAGCAACCCGGCCTTTGGTACTTCGAAATACAGAAATTAAGTCAAAACTACTGCTCTCATCATCGACATGTTGGAGATCATAGCAATCCATCACGCAACCTAATTGTGAAAACAAGATTTTGGATTTCTTAGAATTCGTTTCGTTCTAAATCTATAAATTTTTTTACGTCTGCTCTGAAAGACATCTTCAAAGAATGCTTCCTTCCGTCAATCTTAGAAGTGAGATTATTTACGACTGCTCTGGTTTTAAAATACTCCGGCCATAGGGTAGTATAAAATTATCGAGAATTTTATGGCCGGAGTATTTTAAAACGAATGCAAAGAAAAGAAAGTGTCTGAGCTAAAACACAAAGTGAGAGAAAATTTGATGCATCTGCACTTTTTTGTGGTTTTATAGTCTGGCTACCGAAGGAACGGAGTGATCAAGTGTGACCCTTGAGATAAAGACACGGAAAGACGTATTTACACCAAACGATAGAGCACTTTAACCAATGACTACGGACTAACAGACACTGTAAATCTGTCGATACTAATCCTACAGGAACGACAATCACGCAGTTTTATTATTCCGCGTCTTCGATAGTCGGATTGTAATTAAATAACATCTTTCGGAGTTTCTAAAAAATACTTGGAAGTGAGAATTTTTTACGTCTGCTCTGAAGGACGTGAATGCTTCCGTCAATCTTGGAATTGAGTTGTAATTAAAAGATTGAATATAGCTGCTTATCTGTGTGTCTCTCTCCTTTCGTATTTACCCACGTATGTATGTGCGACTCACGATTTATGTTTTTATGTTTTGTAAAGCGTGTGTCTGGGTATGTAAGATAAGTTCGCCAATAAAAGAAGAAGCGAAGGAAAATAAAACCCTCTCCGTCGCGGTCGCCCCAAACGCACGCCTGCACTATTTCACCAAGGAGCTCCTTCTTTTGGCATATTGTGAGCGTGCTGCTGCATCGAACTTTATTTATTTCTTGTGCGACGACTCCCACGTACGCTCGCGGGGGCATCCCCTACAACGAGGCGGCGGCGGCGGCGGCGGCGGTGCTCCATTTTTCTGCAACTGTTAACAGCGTGCGAGCGTTCGGCAAACGTGACAGGATCCGAAGCGCGCGTGACCGTGCGGATTGCTGCTTCACGCATGAATAAGTATTCCTGCTCTTGCGTTGGTAGACCTTCATGCTTCTTTTTTTTTCTATCTTCTTTTTTCTTCGGCCCGCATTTTTTAGATCGGAGATCATGCACACAAATATTTATTGGTAATTGTTGCATGCCATGGCGGCGGTGCTTTTAATTAGTTTACAGCGCATTCCAACAGAGGGCGGCGGCAATTAAAGTAATATTAAATGGCCGACATGTTTGCAAGTAAGTTATAAGTGGATACACTAAGTTTATGACGCCTAACGTGAAGTTAATATTGTCGCGTTTGCTTCCACACATGATGCATGGATGTGTTTGAGGACTTAAATGAAGAAATAGCCTCAATTCATCGCTTATTTAAACGGAAACATAACGACCTGACATTTACGTATAAAGAGAATTAATTGATTCTTTATCGCGAGGAAAACTTGGGACATAAATGAATCAGCGGGTTAATCTAAACAAAGTAAGATTCTCCGCAAATTTCCGCAAAACCGATCGCCAGATGCAAAGTGAGTCACGAATGCACACGACACTACAATTAAGAAAGAAGAAATGAATGAATCGATCATGTACCAAATAATACTCAGACAGTACAATCTTAGGATATAATCATCATCGAATTCAAAGAGTTGTTACGGTGTGAAAACCGCTCTTCAGGAGACAGTGGGCAACCGCGTGTGTGAGGAAGCGCTTCATGCCAAGCCTGTCTCGTCGACTTTATCGCAGTAAAAACATTTTTTTTATCATCTTCATCGTCGCTGGAATAATTAAATTCGTGAAACATCAAATGATCTTTCGCTTTGTGTTTTTTTTAGCTCAGCCGCTCTCTTTGTTCGTTCGTTTTAAAATACTCCGGCCATCAGACACATTCTTTGCATTCGTTTTAAAATACTCCGGTCGTTGGGTAGTATAAAATTCTCGATAATTTTATACTACTCTATGGCCGGAGTATTTTAAAACGACACTTTCTTTGCATTGGTTTTAAATACTCTGACACTTTCCTTGCATTCGTTTTAAATACTCCTACACTTTCTTTGCATTCGCCATAAAATACTCCGGCCGTGGAGTAGTATAAAATTCTCGATAATTTTACACTGTCCTATGGCCGGAGTATTTTAGAATGAAAGCAAAGACAGAGTCTCAGCTAAAACACAAGGTGATAGAAAATTTGAAGTGTCTTCACTTTCTTTCTAGTTTTATAGTCCGGCCAGCAAAGAAACGGAGTGATCACTCGTTACCTTCGTGACAAAGACAAGGAACGACATATTTGCACCAAACGCTAGAACGCTCTAACCAATGACTACAGACTGACAGACACCGTAGGCTAGTGTAAATCTCTCGATCTCAAGTAGTTTTATTACTCCGTTTCTTCGGTAGTCGGACTATAACTAAATAATATCTTTCGGAGTTTCTATTTTAAGATAGAATTGCATCATCTTTTGCAAACGTTTACAAGCGCGTTCCGTCTGTTTCGTGAGAACTGGTCCAAATTATTATTACACGCGACGAGAAACTCACAAAATTTCCGTCGCCGCCTCATTTCTTACCCTGCTTTACTGGAACATGAGAATGACAGTTAATATTTCAACGAATAGTTTAAAATTCTGTCACCCTCGCCTTGTAACGCCGCCGTTTGTATTTTCTTAAGTCAGATTGGTTCCTGCTGATGTCATGATGGTTTCGATTTGTGCAAACCCTCCCCTTTCGAACATTTGGGGGCATGGCTAGGTTGGCTTTATTAATTTGTAACGCGCTTCAGAGCAGTCAGTCGTTTATAGCGATATCCCCAGCCCCTGGGGATGCTGTTCGTAGGGAGCGCTGCTCCATTTACGCGTTGTGGCCGTCCCGAAGGCCTGTCGACATTTTGGTTTGCTATTGAGGACCTTCGAGGGTGGGTTCGTCGTCGTAGAACGCTTCGTCAGTTACGATTAGGCGATCGGTCGATTATGATTACGCCTTGTGGACGTCCTGAAGGCCGGTTCACATTTTGGGTTGCGGTTGAGGACCGTCGAGGGTGAGTTCCTCGTCGTACGACGCTTTGTCGGTTATGATTAGGCCCTGGTGGAAACAGAACTCTTTGCAGTTGTGTCAGCCTCGTCCGTAGGGTTTCGGACAGGCTTTTTATTTCGGGCACAAGTTTTATTCTGATCTAAAGGTTTAGCTCGTCTTGGTCTGGGTTCGAGCTTTTCGTTTTGGTGACGAGCTACCTTTAGCTACACGTATGACTAGAACAACAACACTTTTTGCAATTCCTCCTTCATACGCCGACCGGGAGACTATAGAACAATCTTCGAGGAAGACTAGTCATCAGGTTTGATTGCGCTGAGGCATTATGCGCCGAATTGAAGCATTGAAGCAGTGGCGACGATAAGGTTTTGGGGGCTCCCCCGTCGTATTTATTCAATTATATACGTAACTCTTGGGAAAAGATTACTGATTGTGCGTTGAGTTAAAAAGTTACTTTGGATAAAGAATTTCTAATAATGTTTGAATTTTATTAGAAAAGTAAGTGACCTACCAGAGGCGCCCCCCCCCGCACGTCAGGGTCTGCAAGGGCCTTATCGCCGCCACTGTATTGAACGTTGCTCTGCGGCGTTTCACGCCAAATATTTTATTTGATGTTTTTAACGTTGCTGTGGGCGCTTCACGCCAACGATATTTGAGGACATAATTTGATTAGATTTGTGAAACTGACGACGGATCCGCCAATGGTTAAATTTGGATTGATTTTAAAGAAAAAGATTACTGTTTGTACGTTGAGTTAAAATGTTACTTTGGATAAAGAACTTGCAATTTTCTTTTTAATAATGTTTGAATTTTATTAGAAAAGTAAGTGGCCTTCTGGAGCCGGGGGCTTTATCGCCGTCACTGCATTGAACGTTGTTCTGCGGCGTTTCACACCAAATATTTTATTTGATATTTCTAATGTTGCTGTGGGCGCTTCACGCCGACGATATTTAAGGACATGATTTGATTAGATTTGTGAAACTGACGACGGATCCGCCAATGGTTAAATTTGGATTGACTTTAAAGCTGGCTTGTGTGGATTCCAGTTGCAATTAATATTTAATAACGCTGGTAAATTTTCGTAAAGTTTTTCCGATGATTTATGTACAGTACGGCCCGCCATACACTCGGCGGCGATTTTATTTTTGACGATACAAAAGATTTCCTTCCATTTCCTTTTCCTTGATCCTCTGCTCGTCTCGGGTTAAGATTAGTTGGCCCTTAATTATTTGGCGCGTTTAATTAACACCCACGCCCGTCACGACTGAGGCTGCTGGCTGTGCTACACGTTAATTTCCCCACCACAATATCTTGCTTCTGTTCAGGTAGGCAGGTATACGCCTTTCTTTTTTCGTTTGTTTACGAACATGTTTACGAACATGTCTACGAGTAAGTGAACGCGAGTTCGCCTTAAATAAAATAAACACATAAATACATATTTATATTGGTCTCCACCAACCGGAAAATAATGATTACGCACAATATTATGTACATACAAATCGAACGTACCCCGCAATAAAACCGTAATTACCTGTTTTTTTTTTATTCGTTCTGGATTTCTAGGCAATTACACGTAATTAAAGCGCGCAGGTGAATATAAATATTCCTCCACATATCATAATTTACTCAGTGTGCTTATTCATCCTGAACACAGGTGGAGATCGTATCGGCTTATTTCAGGAAGTCGATTTCATACCTTGTGCTTGCTCTTAAAGTTTATTTTTTCAGGCGGGATTTTAAAATTTCCCCGCCGCGTACGCCGGCGTAATTTCTTCCGTATTATGCAGAAAAGTCCTGCCCTGCACACGTGAGCTGCTCCGGCTGCTTCGAGGATGTGGATAATTAAAATTATCTGAGAAAAAAGCAGATTTGCGCTGGAAAAATTACAAAGTAGATAAATGATGCAAGGCACTTTGTAATTAATGTGTCTTATACACAGGATTTATTTTTTAATTCGAAAAATAGAGAACGCTTTTGATATGTAAAGAAAATAAACAACATTATGCTTGACCACATCAAATTATAGAAAATCGTCTCTCTCTGACAAATTAATTTTCGTGAGATGTTTACTGAAAATATTTCAATTTCAATTGTCATGTATACAGGGTGTACCTGAAATTGTTTATCGCGGCTTGAAGAACGAGCTGTACCGGCCTAAAGAATTCAACAATCAAAAAATAATAATTGATGTTTCTCTGTTATTAAAATGTAATTTACATTTGAAACGAAACGTCGATCATAAAATATCTAATAGTGTCTAATCTTCAAGTGAAATTGTAAACCTTTTGAAAATGCAAACGTAAGTGCCCCGAAAGTTTTAATTAAAAATTAACTTTTCACAAGGAACTCTTTCTCGAAAACCGACAGACAAAAAATGATGTCAAAAATATTGTTTAAAAAAGAAAACGCAAAACACTAATAAGGAACATGGAAAAAAAACGTTGCTGTACGCTGAAAACAATAGAAAGCGATCGGCTTCTTGAAAGACATCTTTTAGAATACAAAAGACAAGAAAATGATTAATTTCTAAAAGAAACAAGGAATGTTAAACCTGAACAGTTCTAGGCAGATCAAGATAAAACAACCATTAAAAAAATGAAATAACATAATTGGTAAATGCTTTAAATGAAAGAAGAAAATAAATAAAGAGAAAACCGCAAAGCAAAATAAATAAATTAAAAAAATTAAACTAAAAACTTTCACCCTGCGAATTGTGTGGTTGTTAGATTTTAAATTTAATTAATTTTTTTTCTTGTTTCTTCGATGATTTGTTTTGCGTTTTGAAATTTAACGGTGGCCGAAACCGGCGGCTATTTGTGGAAAACTTAAGATTATGAATTATTATTATTTATAAAGATTACAAAAAATGTTCGTCCGAAAAAAATAAAGGCAAGCGTCTTTATATAAAAAAATAACTAACTAAGAGACACAAATCGAGGGACTCTTAAAAAACGTGGAACAAAAGACGATCGACCCTTGAGAAACAAGAGGCGATCGACTTTTCGACAAATCAAAAACAAAACAAAAACGCGACTGATGTTCAAAAGTGAAGACTTTTTGAACAGGCGTCTGGTTTTCATATATATATATATATATATAAAACAAAAAAACAAAATACGATCGTGCGACTGTTGAGAAACGCAAGTCAAAAGACGACCGACCATTGAGAAACAAAAGACGATCGACTTTTCGACAAATTAAATACAGAAAAAGCGTCACCCACATTCGGAAAGTGAGGCGTCGGGTTTCTGTAAAAATAAAAAAATTAAAGACTCTTGAGAAACAAAGAACAGACGATCGACTTTTGAGAAACAAAAGACGATGTACTTTTCGAAAAATCAAATTACAAAAAAGCGCAACTCACGTTCAGAAAGTAAAAAATGCTTCCAAATGGGCCGGGTTTTTGTGAAAAAAAAAAAAAAATTAAAAACGATCCAGCGACTCTTGAGAAACGAGTAACAACAGACGATCGACTTTTGAGAACCAAAGAATTACTTACTTTTCGAAAAATAAAAAAAAGTCTCGACCCGCATTCGGAAAATGAAAATGCTTTCAAAAGGCACCGGGTTTTTGTAAAATAAAAAATGAAAGACGATCCAGAGGCTCTTGAGAAACGAGTAACAACAGACGATCGACTTTTGAAAACCAAAGACTTATTTACTTTTCGAAAAATAAAAAAAAATCTCGACTCGCATTCGGAAAATGAAAATGCTTTGTAAAATAAAAAATGAAAGACGATCCAGAGGCTCTTGAAGTACGAGGGACAAAGACGGTAGACCCTTGAGAAACAAAAGACGACATACTTTTCAAAAAATAAAAACGAAAACGGGATTTGCATTCGGAAAATGAAAGGGCGACGGAATTTTATATAAAAAAAAAAAATTAAAGACGATCCAGCGACTCTTGAGAAACTAGAAACAACTGACGAACGACCTTTGTGAAACAAAACTTAATTATTTTTCGAAAAATCAAAAAAAAAACTTGACTGGCTTTTGGAAAAGGAAAATGCTTTCTAATATTTTAAATGCGGCGGGTTTTTGGTTTTTGCAAAATAAAAGACGATCCATCTACTTGAGAAACGAGGAACAACGATCCACCATTTGAGAAACAAAAAGGAAAAACGCGATTCACGTTCAGAAAGCGAAAATGCTTTCAAAAGGCGTCCGGTTTTTGCAAAAAAAAAATAAATAAATAAAGACTGTCCGACTAACCGCAGCGGTTCCCGAATGAAAAACAAAAGGCGTTCTCGGCTTTTGGAAAACAAGAGGCGATCGACTTTTGAAGAGTAAAGCGATTTTCGAAAAGTGGTCTTTTCCTAGTAAGGGAATCAATCTTCAAAAAGGAAAAAAAAATAACAGATAGTATCTCCGAGTGAAAACAAAAGACCGTGAGAAAACAAAAGACGGTCGATTTCTCGGAATAAAGCACGCCCTTCCGTTCAGACACCGAAAAATGATTTCAAAAGCAATCGGATTCTTGTAAAAAAAAAAAAATAAAATCGGCTTACATACACATCGGTTTCGGAATTAAAACAAAAAAAGACTTCCCGACTTTTGAAAAAAAAACAGAAGGCGATCGACCTTAAATGAAAAATTGAACAGAAAACACTGAAGAATTTTTTTTTTTATTAATTAATTGTGCGTCCAATTTTCCAGTAATTCGATTCGCACGCCCGTCACGATTGAGTTGCCGGCATTGTGCCGAAGTTAATTTCCCCGGCACTTGCAACAAGAGATTAAGAAACCAAAAAGGGACTGTGAAAACAATGAGCATACTAACAATAAAGAGGAAAATCCAAAACTATATTTTATTTCGTCATTTTTTGTGCGATTCTGTCAACTCGTTCGGTTTATATTTACGCATAATTAAAAGTATATAAATCTAACGTAAACCTCCGTGCAAAATTGCGGTTCTTTTTTACATCCCTTCCCCCTTACTTAAGAGTTGACTATGTTGAATATTGTTATGGTAATTTTTGGTTTGGGGGCATAGTCAGAGTTAAGTACAATAAAATATAAATTTGTTATAAATAATAAATTAACTTACATGATTTGGCATCACGAACAACAGTGCTCTTACAATGTGCATTCAAGTATTTATTTGAAGTATGACGCGTGAAAAGATCTTATTGTAGGACCGCATTTTCATTTCTCATCAGCTTTAACCATTGGTTTATTCCCATGGTTAAAATTGTAGAGACAATTGTTTCTAAATGGTTAAAGTTAATCAGAGATGAAAAGATCAGGCCTTAATCTGATTCGTTACGATCAAGGCCTTTTTCTGCGTCTTCTAATTTTTGCACACGGCACGGAACTCCGTGGTTCTGCAGATCTCTGCTCACTCAGGGTCGTCTCGCATTACTTATTTTAATTGCAAGTAATACGTAAAATAAAATAAACTTCCTCGTTTCTTACAGTATCGTTTCGCTCTGTTCCTGTCCTCAGCATCTGTCTTTTTCAGACATCTCTGCCTTGATTGATTGATTGATACCTAAAGAGTACGTCATGATTTTTACTCCCCAGGTAGAAATATTTTATTTCTGTCCAGATTTTTATCTGGTGGGCATGAAAACACCGCTTTCTACTCGCGGCGGTCGTGAACAAAAAAAAAAAAATTTAACTGAAAGCCTAATTGCCATCTCCAGGTATTTATTCTTGGCAATTAGCATTAAGATATACTTAACATAAAACCGCTTCCTGCGAATCCCCGTTTATAATGTAATGCTTACCTGCGTAAGTAATCATTAAATCATCCGCGTTTTTATTCGCGAATCCTTCGATCGCGATAGCATAGCTTTAACTCGACCCGACCGAAGGAAGGTATGTAGCTTGGAGCAAAAAAAAAATAAAAATGAAAAATTTCGCCACGTAACACCTGATAATTTTAATAACATCTCAATCGAGGAAATAAGTCGTCTGCATTTCCCGCTAGGAGCGCTTTCCCTCCCCTTTCCCCCCGATGAAATTAATAACCGCATTAAAATGAGCGGCCGCGCTGTGCACTTATTTAATTATGACGGTGCAGCCTGCAGGAGAATCTTTCCTCGTCGTCTTTCATGTGGTTCGTAATCGATTTCGTGGGCAGAAGAAGTTGCGGCCTCTCTGTACGAGAGGATTGCACGCGTAATTTTCTTCGGTGCCTGGCTGTTAATAGCCACTCTGAGGCGTAATCGAATGCGTGGTATTCATGCGTTACCAGATTCTCGGGGAAAAAAAAGCTTGCGATTAAACTGAACCGATCATTACGAACGAAGAAAGGCTTCCAAAGGGCTATCATTACCTACCAAGAAATGCGTCGCCGTATGAATCCGACTTTAAAATGAATCACTCCTCGAATATTTCACCATTTCCACAATTTTCAACTTAGCCACTCACCTCTGCTTTTCGCTTTTATATAATTAGAGCTCGTTTGGAACATTCAACAAAAAAAACAGAAAAAATCACATAAGTGAACTAAATTAAGTAAGGGGGAAGGGATGTAAGAAACTGGGATTTTGCGCAACGTGCTCAGCTCTAGTAAAATATATATATTTTTTTAATTTATTACAAATGGAAGACATGGAAAGACACTCTATACCGAAACTTTTGAATTAAAACTTTTAATTCTGCAACGCACGGTGCAATTTCCATGAATCTGCTGAATAAGCGTCGAGTCAATCGGGTCGTTCTTTATGTACAGCGTGAGCTGAGAGTTTTTCTCTTCGGAAACGATTTCCATTTTTCCATCCTACTTTCGCTCGCTCGTTCGTTCGATGTCTTTGTGTTACTTCACGTGGCGTCAGTTAAATCGACTTGGTTATAGTTTACAGCAAATTGGAAATTTCTTACTTTATTCAAGCGTGCGTTGCATAACTCGTACGTCCACCAGAAATCACCCTTAAATTCGCCCAACATAAAATTAGTGAACTGCTGCTTGTTAAGGATATGTGCATCGTAGGCGAACAGTCATTTTCAATGTCCATTAAAACAATAGTAATTTGCTTGAATAAGTCAGCAAACAATCACAAACATACCTGCCCTTCACAAGGGGGACGAGGCTGAGACAACTCGGATGAGTTTCAGTCCTCCAACGCCACTACGTCAAAACCGACAACAAATCGTATTACTAAGAACGTTCAATGAGGTTCCTTCACAAGAACTCAAAATTGTGTGCCGCCCCTTAAACGAACACACCGCAAAACGAGACAAAGCCCCTTCTAAAAGCAGCACCACCAGTCGCCCATTAAATGCCCATAAAAAATAAATGCCCATTAAAAAATGCCCATTAAAAAAATTATAATTTGCGCGAAAAAGAAAGCAACACTCACAAACAAATCTGTTCTTCACAACGGAGTCGAGGCTGAGACAATTCGGATGAGTTTCAGTCCTCCAACGCCACCACGTCAAAACCGACAACAAATCGTATTACTAAGAACCTCCAATGAGGTTCCTTCACAAGAACTCAAAATTGTGTGCCGCCCCTTAAAAGAACACACCGCGAAACGGGGCGAAACCCTCTCTAAAGAATCCCACTCGAGGTGCGCTTAACGGTCATTTTTCATGTCCATTAAAACAATAGTAATTTGCATGAGAAAGAGAGCAAACAATCGCGAACATACCTGTCCTTAACAAGGGGGACGAGGCTGAGACAACTCGGATGAGTTTCCGTCCTCCAACGCCACTAAACGAACACACCGCGAAACGGGGCAAAGCTCCTTCTAAAGAACTCCACTCGAGATGCGCTTAACATAAAATTCGTAAACTGCTTCATGTTAAAGGTAAGTGCATCGTAGGCGAACGGTCATTTTCAATTCCATTAAAACAAAAGTAATTTGCACCACCAGAAAAGCAAACAAAAGAGAGAGAAAAAGAGAGCAAACAATCGCGAACATACCTGTCCTTAACAAGGGGGACGAGGCTGAGAGAATTCGAAGGAGTTTTAGTCCTCCAACGCCACCACGTCAAAACCGATAACAAATCGTATTAATAAGAATCTCCAATGAGGTTCCTTCACAAGAACCCAAAATTGTGTGCCGCCCCTTAAACGAACACATCACGAAACGGGGCAAAGTCCCCCTCTAAAAACAACACCACCAAGCGCTGGGGGCACCACAAGACGACTGACTCACTTCAGGCGCGTCGCAAATTAATAAAGCCAAAACTGGCCTTACCCTTGAGGTGTGAAGGAAGGGTTTGCACGAATCGAAAACATCGTGACATAATCAAGAGCAGCCAACAGAATAAAAGTTGACGTAAGGAAAACCAATGGCGTGAAATGTCAAATGTGAACGCAATTTAATCTTTCCATCGAAATAATACGTGTGCTAAAAATTATAATTCTCAGGACCTTATAATGCACAAAATAATGAGACGTCGCATCGCCCAAAATTTATGATCGTCTAGAGCGGGGCTTCTTAAAGTGTGGGTCGCGACTACTTAAAAGGGGTCGCAGAAATTTTAGCGAAATTAAAACATTTCTAGCCGACCGAAAATTTATTCATACAAAATTTAATAAGTCTTTAGGTAAAAGTAAAATTTGGCTTTATCTTTAACACACGATAAAAATATTTCATGCACATCAAAGAATAGTTTTCAAATAAATTTTCTTTATGATTTATTACGAGTAGATGTTTTAATTCGTGTTCTCGAAAATATTTTTTTGGGGCAAGTGCGGTCGTCAAGCAAAAGAGTTTGAGAAGCCCTGGTCTAAACGTATTAAAGTTATCTGTTCTCACGAAAAGTTCTGAAAATTCACCATAAGATAGAAACTCCTGCTGTTATTTGTTATTTATTTAAAACACTAAAAGAAATGCAGAAACAGCGAGAGTCGTAAGACGATTTAACATCTGAGTATTCTAGGTTACATTAAAAAAAAACTGTCTAGAATGACGAATCGAAAACATCGCGACAGTATAAAGAGCCAACCCAATAGAATAAAAGCTGACGTAAGGAAGGACCAACGGCGTGTCAAATGTGAACGCAATTTAATCTCTCCGTCGAAATAATACATGCCCAAAAAACTGTAATACTCAGGATTTTACGACACAAAAAATGAGACATCAGTTTCCGGAAATTTATGACCGTCGAGACGGTTTAAAATAAACACTCAATCTGTTCTAACGCAAACTTCGGAAAGTTTACTATAAACGCTTGCTCGCAAAAGATGAGGCAGTTATACCTAAAAATAGAAACTCCGGGCGATTGTTTTGTTTATTTAAAGCACTAAAAGAAATGCAGAAAGACCGAGAGTCTGCTTAGATTTAAAACCAAAGTATTCTAGGATATATAGGGTGAGTCAAAATTGGCAGCACAAATTTTATCAGTATGTAGGAAAGACTTTTTTAAGTAAAAAAGTTCCTATAAACCTGTGTCCTAAATTTTTCAGTGTTTTTTTTTGAACAGGCCGGCCTTTTAAATCATTCGCGCTGTATTACTCAGGATTTTACAACACAAAAAATGAGACATAAGTTTTCGGAAATTTATGACAGTAGGTGGAGACGGTTTAAAATAAACACTCAATCTGTTCTCACGCAAACTTCGGAAAGTTCACTATAAACGCTTGCTCGCAAAAGATGATGCAATCATGTCGAAAAATAGAAACTCCGGGCGATTGTTTTGTTTATTTAAAGCACTAAAAGAAATGCAGGAAGAGCGAGAGTCTGCTTAGATTTAAAACCGAGGTAT
Source organism: Prosopocoilus inquinatus (assembly GCA_036172665.1). NCBI lineage: Eukaryota > Metazoa > Arthropoda > Insecta > Coleoptera > Lucanidae > Prosopocoilus > Prosopocoilus inquinatus. The sequence continues at coordinate 3,721,231 of CM069871.1, read as the reverse complement.
TTTAGGATATACAGGGTGAGTCATAATGGGTAGAACAAATTTTATCACTACTTAGGAAAAACTTTTTTAAGTAAATTTAGTCCTAAATTGCATAGTTGTGAAGTGACAAGAAGTTAAAGTTTTTTAAAAAACAAATATGTAGTTTAATGTGTTTCATAATAACGGCAACGTATACTTTAGCCACTTGTACATTGTTGCGAATTTCATTGGCCATGTTAAAAATCTCTTGACGCAGCGTGCCAATTTTTCAGTATTTTTTGAACAGGACGGCTTTTAAATCATTCGCGCTGTATTACCTTTTGAATTTAATTTTAATTAAGAGAAACTTTCACTTCTTGCAGCTTCCCAACTATGCAGTTTAGGACTTAGGTTTATACGAACTTTTTTTATTTAAAAAAGTCTTTCCTGCATACTGATGAAAATTATGACTCACCCTGTATAAAAAGAAGTGTCTGCAATTTGCACCACAACTAAAGCGAAGCGTGAGACCATTTGCGTTATTATCAAAATCCAATTATTTTGCCACGAACAATGATAAAATACGCGCCGTTCACATGCTACATCCGTATTGGCGGTATCCCTAGCGTAGGAAGGAACGGTTTGCATGAATCGAAATCATCGTGACATCAGCAAAAACCAACCGGGTATAAGCTGACGTAAAGAGGACCAACGGCATGAAATGTAAAACTCAACGCAATTTAATCTTTCCGTGGGAATAACAAACGTACAAAAATTTGTAACTCTCAGAAACATGAACACAAAGACAGAAAATGAGGCGACGCCAGATTTCACGGCGCGGCGGCGCGTGTAGACGATTAGAATTCAACATTCAATTAGGTTTTCTCGCAAAACTCGAAAACCCCGTTGCGGACGCTTTGCAAAAGGAACTCGGGGCGATGAAGTTTACTTAAAAGATAAAAAGAAACGGCGAAACAGCGAGAATCTTGAAACGATTTAATGCCGGGATATTCTGAGTTTACAAAAAAAGAAAACAGCATGCGAATTGCACCACAAAACGAACTCGACGCGTGGGACAATCTGTGTTATAAAAATCCGATTATTTTGCGACGAAGACGACAGCAAAAACTTATTTTCGACGCGACGCGATAATATAACGCGGGCCGATCACACACCACGCCCATGTCTGAGGTCAATCATTGCAACGTCGGAAATAAACGCGAGGCAAGCTCAACATAGAGGCTGATTCCTGAAAAACGCTTCTCCAAACCGTAACAATTGAAAGACAGGGCAGGAAGCAAATAGCAAAGGACGGGAAGGAAAGGCAAACGAAAAGGAACCACCGACCTAAATGCAAAGCAGAACAAACGAAATTGAATGTCGATTCTACAAGGATGCTTACGCTGATTACAGAGTTCAAAATTTCGCTTATCAAGTGCGTCCCTGTACACGATTAATATTTTCAAATAAAAAAAATGTAAATTCCTTTCTTTTTTTTCGGTTAAATGTAAGTGGCGTTCAATTTTTGAAATATTTCAATTCCCACGCTCGTCACGATTGAGCTGCTGGCATTGTGCCGAAGTTAGTTTCCACGGCACTAACATCTTACTAGAGCACAGGTGGGTAGCAAAGGATTAAGAAAATTAAAAAAAAAGGAGATGAACCGGCGACTATTAGACAAAATAGCGCACTAACAACAAAAATGTAATTAACTATATTTTTCTTAGAAGGGAAGCAAAGCTTTTCCACATTATAAGAAGTATAGTGAATGTAGGTTGTAAGTTGAGAGAAATTCGAAATGAATAAAAAATGACGATAGAGCTTGCATCTCAAGGGGTAATAATGATCATAAGATTTACTTTAGTGCATCTAGATAACTCACGTAAGCGAACCGAACACTTGTTTTCCTCGTCCATCCATTATAAGAGAGAGAGTTTTTGCCTGGCGGGCGGAAGCAATGCATTTTCGAGTTTGAAGAAAACAATAAAGCACGAACGGAGGAGAGACGTCCGACATTTAATAAATTATGACCGAAAGGATTAGCTCGAGAAGTTCGAGGCAACTTCTGTCAAGTTTATAGCGAGACGGTAATGTCGTCGAAGTCTTTTTTGCTCCGGTTATTTTCCTCCTCCTCATTCTCCTCCCCCTCGGAAAATGCGGTTTATTTTATCTGGTGGTTCACACAAAATAAAAATACGTATAGCACTTCGAAAATATTGTCTTTGGGTTATAGGGTTACCTACAAAGAAAATTATTTGTAACTCTGATTGTGTGTTAAACAGCGCAACAAAAAACTTGTTCTACTTTGGCTTATCTTGGTTAAACAAACCTCTGTTACATTACTCGAGATCTGCTGATACCGGAGATAATTATTTAAGCCTCCGGTGTGTATCTGCGTTTACTTCGGGATCTGTAATTGCATCTGTCGTTGTGCAATTAAGCTCTTTAAAAAAAAAACGCGCGCAGTAATAACTAATGTTCAATTACTTTTTGCAAAAGGTTTTATGATTTTCAAGCAAACCAAGTACAAATTGCGCGGCGTTAAATTTGTTATTATTATTTGTCGCAGTAATAGGTTTCAGCGTTAGGCAAGAATTTGCTCTTTCTCGCCTTTGTTTTTTTTTCTTCTTTTTTTGAAATGTTTTGTTGAGTGAGAGAGTTCGAATCATGGATCAATGTGTATAATACGTACGATGCAAATGAATCATTTAACAATTTTTACCAGACTTTCTTAATGCATTTCAATCAATCGTTTCCATTAACTAAGCGGAGCCCCTCTAAAAAAAAACAAATTATCCCTGGTATAGCAAAGATTTGCGCAAGTTTGCCTGTAATTTGAGAGAATTAAACGCTCTGTGTAAAATTCTGAATGACCCCCAATTGTGGAAATCGTTTAGACAGAATAAGGAACGCTACAATCTAGCCCTAAAAGAAGCTAAGAAGAAGTATTTTGAAAATAAATGATTAAATTCATCCAACAAATCCAAAACTGGGTGGAATATTGTCAGGCAATTAGCAAATATAAATACGAACTGTAGCTTTAGTTTATCCTCTTTTTCTGACCATCAGAACATTGATCCTGATGCGGTGACTAACTTATTTAATAATCACTTCAGCAGCATAATCTCAAACGTAGACTACACGCAAAACCGTGAATTATCCACCGAGTTTGATTACGATGTAATCCCGCAATCAACAAATAACAAATAAGTGACAAACACAAAAAAAGTTAAATAAATTTTTCCATCGCCCCAACAAAATAAGCACCCTTAAAATTAAAACATGTTCCTATTTGCAACTGATGAAGCCGAAATCAGATCTGTGATCGAATCAATCTCCAATAAAAATTCTGCAGGTGCAGATGAGGTGCCCTGCTCTCTGATTGGCAAAATTGCTTCGTTTATAATAACTCCGATTGTTCACCTAATAAATAAATCTCTCCTTCAAGGGGTGTTTCCAGACTCAATAAAATGCGGCAAAGTCTTGCCGATATACAAAAAAGGAAACCGTTCCAATCCCGGCAATTATCGTCCAATTTCTCTTCTACCGGCCTTCAGCAAAATTTTTGAAAAACTTTTAAATTCAAGATTAGTCTCATACCTATCCCACTTTGAAATTTTAAATAAAAATCAATTTGGCTTCACCAGCAATGTCTCAACTAAAGATGCAATTTATAATACCCTCACTTATATATATATGATAAGTTGGATAGTAAATTTAACGTAACTGGGGTATTCTTCGATGTCTCCAAAGCGTTCGACTCACTGGATCACGATATCCTATTTAAAAAAAATGGAGAGCATACGTGGTCTAGCTCTGAGCATTTTTCAATCTTATTTATGAAACCGTAGTCAAATTGTCTCATTACCTCTTGAAATCGATAACACAATTAAAACTTACCATTCAACCGAGTCACCTATTCACCGTGGAGTCCCTCAGGGATCGATCCTAGGACCGACCTTATTTTTGATCTACGTAAATGACTTGCCTCTTACCGTCTCACTCGGACACCTATCACAATATGCAGATGACACTAACGCAATTATAGCTAATAAGTCAGCTGAGGAAATTTCCAAAATCAGTTCTGAAATTGTCGAGAAAATGACTCAATCAATAATCTTCGCCTTAATATGAATAAAACCGCGATTGTCACATTTAAAAAACAACCTGCCGCCTTTAGCATCTTAGTCAAACATAATAATAAATCGCTACCGACATCGAGTTTCGTTGAGTTCCTGGGTCTCACTGTCGACGCCAAACTTGATTGGGAGCAACATTGCAGTAAACTGAACAGTAAGCTTTCCTCTGCTTTCTATGCTTTAAATAACCTAAGAGCCAATGTAGGATTATCATCCCTCAAAGCGTTTTATTATGCTTACGTCGAATCCAGGTTACGCTATGGCATTCTTTTCTGGGGATCCTCCTGCCACGTTACGCGTCTATTCCTTCTACAAAAAAGGATTGTCAGAACCATGTGTGTGGAGTGCCGATAAATAGTTCATGCAAACCATTATTTAAAAATTTGGGAATTTTAACCCTTGCTAGTTTATACATCTATGAACTAGCCACGTTCATAAAAAAAAACACGAGCGTATGTTTACTCGTAATCTTGATATGTATGATAATATGCAAACTAGACAACGTAATGACTTCAGTATCCCAAAGCACAGGACGACTCTCTATCAAGGTGGAGCTCATTACAGAGCAATAATAATCTTTAATGCATTACCTATCAATATCAAAAGTGCAGATGTTAAACAATTTAAGATATTACTAAAACGCTACCTACGCGAAAAAGCTTTCTATCATGTCAATGAACTAATAAGCTCTGACAATTAGTGCCCTGTTGGGCAGATTTCGTTCGATTCATGCTAAAATTTAATTTATTGCTTGCTGTGGCTGGGTGAGTTTTTTTTTCTACACGTTTTCCCAGCGTATTCTTATCCTTGTAATTGTGATTTTTATATTGTTTGTGTTGACTGTGATATGTTACATACCCATGTCTTATATTGTTTTTAATTGTATTATGTTTTTAATTGTATTGTGTCACATGTACCTGATTTTGACCATGTCCATATCATTATAATGATCCGTGACAATAAACTATTATTATTATAGTTCATGCGGAGGAGGGAACATTTCAATTTCAATCCGCGAGTTTGTATTATCATCTGCAAATTGTCGGGGAATTTTCCGTGTTTCGAGACTGGTTATTACTCTGCAGGCTCGGTAGGACGCATCGTCGTCGTCGTTGATAAATGTGATATATGTGAGAAGTTGGTCTGCACGCAGAAGATTCGTGCATCCTGCGGATCGTGATTGGAAAAAGGGCATACGACCGCATTCGCAACGCAAACTTGCAGCAGATAACCAGTAGCGGTAGTGTACGTACACGGAAAATAAAAATAAAAGTTTGCTTTATACGATTGAATTCGATTCGATTAATAATATATGCACGAAGCGACCGGGGAACTGGAATTCTCGCTTTCTCTCAAAGTTTTCAATTTTTCCCGTCGAGATTTTATTATTATCTGCATTCCAATCGCGTCTTCATAACTTAAGTTTTAATTTAAAACAACAAAATTAAAATAAAAAAAAAACTACCAACAGGAAATAAAAGAAAACAGGAAATAATAGCTAAGACAGTTCCCTCACGAAAGTGTAAGCACTGCAAAAAAAAGATTTTTAAGTATAGAAAATAGAGCCCTTTGTTGATTCACAAGAACAAGAACGTGAATGTGAACCGAATTGGGTTATCGAACGCAAAAATATTCAGAATCACACGACCCATACAGAAGGATAATGGCACATCGACGTGAGTACTCCCGCATGGCTTACAGTCTCTTAGCATCTAAGCGCAAAACATCACAAATTACGACGTAAAGCGCGCATACTGAAATGAATGTAAAAAATAACCAATCGACACGATAAGAGGAACAACTCCAAAATTAAATAAATTCACCCTCCGACTTGAGCCAAATAAAACTACAACAGTTAACAAAACTAGTAAAATGCGGAAGAAAAGTACGGGTCATTAGCGGTGTAAATAAGACTCTCTATGTATTAAAAAAAAAAAACAAAAACAAAAACAAAAACTCCCCTGACTATGTTGTCACAGCAAAAGAAACATCGTTGAAATCGAAATAAATTAGCCTCCGCCACTGGTTCGAAGCACGCCCGTGGAATCACATAACGCAAACCGTCTTCGACGACGAATAAAAGAAAAGATGGAAGACTCTCACTCTGTCTATCTCTTCGGAGTGGAATGTCGATGGAATGGCCGCAACAACCCGAAAACGACAGCAGTTTATTTTTTCTTCAACGCATAGGGGACGAGGCGATCGTGTCGACCCTCGAGTTCGGAGCGACCCTCACAGGGTTAAAGCGAGGTCGGGGTGGCAGTCACCATGCTCTGAACTGGCGGTAAAAAAATCTATCCGGGACTACTTGCCAGAAGAAATGAGTTAACAACCGCGAGCGGTAAACGCACGTGGAAATCAAACTCGGAACAAAAAAAAAATATTAATTGCACTTCAAGTGCAAGAATAAAATATGCTCTTTTTAAAAAAGGAAAACGATTTTTCTTGCAAAAACAAAAAAAAAGTTTTTCAAAAAAAGTTGTTTAAACTAGTGACCAATTAAAAAAAAATGTTGAATTTTTTTTTATGAATATTTTGCTTCGCTGAATTTTATTCGAAAATTTTTCAGATCTCTTCTTAACTTTCTAAAAAAAAATATAAATAATTACTATTAAAAGAACCCCCCGCCTCCTCCCGCTCGCCAAAGAATACGTGTTTTTTTTTTCTTGATTTGTTGGAAGAATTAATAAATAAATAAATTGTGAATGGAAGGTTTCAATAATTTCCGCATTAAAGAAAAAAAAAACGTTTATCTCGTCCAAACAAAGTAAAGTCTGACCTTTCATATTTGTTATTGTGATTTTATTACAATCGGCTTTTACGTTCTCTTTTTTATTTTTTTTATTCTTTTTTTTTTAATAAAACGTTTATTTAATAATAGATACTGTCGTCGGAACAAAAAAAAAATTAATTGCACTTCAAGTGCAAGAACAAAAAATGCTTTTTTTAAAAAAAGGAAAACGATTTTTCTTGCAAAAACAAAAAAAAAGTGTTTTTCAAAAAAAGTTGTTGAAACTAGTGACTAATTAAAACATATGAATATTTTGCTTGGCTGAATTTTATTAAAAAAATTTTCAGATCTCTTCTTAACTTTCTTAAAAAAATATATATAAATTAGTATTAAAAGAACCTCCCCGCCCCCTCCCGCGCGCCAAAGAACAGGTGTTTCTTTTTTAATTTGTTGGAAGAATTAATAAATAAATAAATTGTGAATGGAAGGTTTCAATAATTTCCGCATTAAAAAAACAAAAAAAAAGTTTATCTTGTCCAAACAAAGTAAAGTCTGACCTTTCATATTCGTTATTGTGATTTTATTACAATCGGCTTTTACGTTCCCTTTTTTATTTATTTTGTTATTTTTTTTTAATAAAACGTTTATTGAATGATAGATACAGTTGTCGGAACAAAAAAAAATATTAATTGCACTTCAAGTGCAAGAACAAAAAATGTTTTTTTTTTTTTTAAAAAAAAAGGAAACGATTTTTCTTGCTGACAAATTAAAACTGTTTTGTAACAAATTCGTTTTAATTTTAATTTTAAGTAGCAAGATGGAAAAACAGCACGGCGGTAAACGCACGTGGAAATCAAACAAGCAACAAGATGGAGAATCAACACGGCGATAAACGCACGTGGAAATCAAACAAGCAACAAGATGGAGAATCAACGCGGAGGTAAACGCACGTGGAAATCAAACTAGGAACAAAAAAAATATTAATTGCACTTCAAGTGCAAGAACAAAAAATGCTTTTTTTAAAAAAGGAAAACGATTTTTCTTGCAAAAACAAAAAAAGTGTTTTTCAAAAAAAGCTGTTTAAACTAGTGACTAATTAAAAAAAATGTTGAATTTTTTTTTTAATGAATATTTTGCTTCGCTGAATTTTATTAAAAAAATTTCAGATCTCTTCCTAACTTTCTAAAAAAATATATAAATAATTACTATTAAAAGAATACCCGCCCCCTCCCGCTCGCCAAAGAACTAATTTGTTGGAAGAATTAATAAATAATTAAATTGTGAATGGAAGGTTTCAATAATTTCCGCATTAAAAAAACAAAAAAAAAGTTTATCTTGTCCAAACAAAGTAAAGTCTGACCTTTCATATTTGTTATTGTGATTTTATTACAATCGGCTTTTACGTTCTCTTTTTTATTTATTTTATTTTATTTTTTAATAAAACGTTTATTTAATGATAGATACAGTTCTCGGAACAAAAAAAAATATTCATTGCACTTCAAGTGCAAGAACAAAAAATGTTTTTTTTTTTTAAAAAAAAAGGAAACGATTTTTCTTGCTGACAAATTAAAACTGTTTTGTAACAAATTCGTTTTAATTTTAATTTTAAGTAACAAGATGGAAAATCAGCTCGGCGGTAAACGCACGTGGAAATCAAACAAGCAACAAGATGGAGAATCAACACGACGGTAAACGCACGTGGAAATCAAACAAGCAACAAGATGGAGAATCAACGCGGAGGTAAACGCACGTGGAAATCAAACTAGGAACAAAAAAAATATTAATTGCACTTCAAGTGCAAGAACAAAAAATGCTTTTTTTAAAAAAGGAAAACGATTTTTCTTGCAAAAACAAAAAAAGTGTTTTTCAAAAAAAGCTGTTTAAACTAGTGACTAATTAAAAAAAATGTTGAATTTTTTTTTTAATGAATATTTTGCTTCGCTGAATTTTATTAAAAAAATTTCAGATCTCTTCCTAACTTTCTAAAAAAATATATAAATAATTACTATTAAAAGAATACCCGCCCCCTCCCGCTCGCCAAAGAACTAATTTGTTGGAAGAATTAATAAATAATTAAATTGTGAATGGAAGGTTTCAATAATTTCCGCATTAAAAAAACAAAAAAAAAGTTTATCTTGTCCAAACAAAGTAAAGTCTGACCTTTCATATTTAAACGCACGTGGAAATGAAACAAGCAACAAGATGGAAAATTAACATGGCGCTTACCTTGCTATGAACAGCATGCCCAAAAAATAGAACGGCGCGACCCTGAAAACCGATCAAACGGTCCCAAAACCTACTGGGACAGCTATGGCGTGGCGATGTGGCTATATTCCGTTCAGAAAAACAATCAAACGGTCCCAAAATCTACTGGGATAGCTAGATTTACTGATCAAATCAAATCAATCTTTATTGCACATGCTAATACGTGCATATTAGATGAGTTCGATAGTTTTAAAGAAAAAAAAGTGAAGTGAAGTACAATAAACGAAAGATATTTTGAATTAATTAACAAACATCCTTCATCAACAAAACAACAAGCTCACAACGCGCTCAGAGACGTATCAACTATTTAACAGCTCGTTCGCTAGCAAGCAAAAGAAAGCGATGCAACGCGGTCCAAGCAATACAACCTGACACCGGGTGGGGACCTACAAACGAAGCAACCACAATGCACTCGACAGGCATGTACGGAGGACAGCCTACCCGACCGGAACGGTCAGCACGAAATTCGATTGTAACAAGGCGCAGCTCGCAGGGGAAAACCAAAATCAAGATGGATCGATGAAGTGGACTAAGATCCCATAAAGTTGCACATTGTAAATCGGAAGGAAAAAGAAAAAATGTCAATGCCCACCGGAAATGAATCAATGATTGGCCGTGAATTGGATTGGTTTGAAAAAAGAGTAGTAGGTAGTAGACAGAGTAACAAAAATGGATAAGTTATCTGTACTTAATTAATCCTATCCTTGTGAGGGATGTAAGTTCGGGCGGAATTAAGTTGCTTTCCCTTTCGTCTCCTTTAGGTTTCTTTCTTTTCCGCCGCCTTTCTCACTTCTTCCCTCTACGTTTGAGATCATGAAGGCCTTGAATAGATATAAAATAAATAGAAAATCAATGAAGATAATAGGAACGTGTCTCGAAAGTAGAGCTATCATTACATCCATTGTAAAACAAAAGAGAGTAATACGCAGGGTCCCACAGGGATTCATTTTAGGACCGACGCTAAGGAACGTGCTGTATAGCCAAATCCTGGAGACATAGCTAGGAGTAGGTGCCACCGTAATTGCGTATGCCAATCAACGTCACTGCCAAGATGGCAACGCTCTTGGAAGAAAGAACCTTTACGAATGACTGACAAAATCTGAGGAGCTATTAGAAGGTCAGGAAGAATGAGACGCAGTACGCATATGCTTAGGACCATAATGAGATCCAAGTCAAAAAACGTTTGCGGAAGAGGAAAAGCTGGAACAGGAAGAGGAATTAACAAAATGAATGGAAAAAAGGGGGCGAAGAGGAATTAAGAGGAGAATGGAAAGGAGAGAATAGGAAGAGGAGAGGAACAGAGGAGGAAGATAAGAGGAATGAAGAAGAAGGAATAGAAGAGAGGTGGATAGAATTAGTAGATAGAAGAGGAAGGAGAGGAGAGAGGAGGATGAAGATGAGGAAAGAAAAAGGATGCAAGAGGAACCAGAAGTAAAAAAAAGGTATTGTAAAGGTGAGGAGGACATAGGCAGGAAAACAAGGACGTAATGTCGAAAGGCGCTGAGTGGTACAAGAGGACAGGAGTTTAATTGGAAGGCGTCTGAGTTACCCCCATGCCCTGATGGGTCGGGTTCCCAGATGAATTCAAACTGCGTTGGGAGGATTCTGGGCCACGTAGTTTTTGCTTTCTTTTTCTCAAGTGTTATCAATTTAGTAAATTAAATTACTATATTTGAAGTCAACTTGTTTTGGCTTGCCCTTTTAAAGTTGCTTTAGATTATGGTCTTTTGTCCAGCACTTTGTTTTTTGGTTTTCTATCTTGTCTCTTCCACGACCTTCTTGTGTGCTCTTTCTTTTTTTTTCTCTCTTGCATCAAAGCGTATTGCCAAAATATCTTGGTACTTCTTCAACTAACCTTGTTTTCTTTCTTTTGCTTCTTCTGATTGTTGATCTATCACGAATTCAATTATCTAATTTCGATGACAATTTTTCAGCGGTTTCCTTTTGCCGTCCGTTGCTGTACCTGCGCTTTCTTCTCTTCTTCTTAACATTTCCCGTACTCCACTGATTTCTGATTCTTCTCGGTTCGTATATTCTCCCTCTCGAGTTACTTTAGTTTTCCTCCTTCTACTGTTGTTTGAATTAGTTTAGGTTGGACTAGGTCTAGGTCTTCTTCTTCACTTGTTTTCTTGTCCTCCTTCTTGGTTCGCAATTTTATCCCTTCCGTCCGCATTCGGTACACGCCCAAGCTGTTTCCGTTGTCTTTTCTCTAGTGCGATTTGAATTGGTTTTGTTTGCAAGTGTCGATTTTCTTATTTTCTTTTATCTTTGCTTGTCATTCTTTCTCGTTTCCTACTGTGACTACGTCTTCCTGTTTTTGTTCACCCTTTCGATCCAAGAGTAAGAATTGCATATTTTTTAGCAAGTACAAAGTTTTTTCATCTCGAACCGGACAGAAAAATGAAGGGAAAACACTTAACGTCTCGCTATAGATTTATAGCTTCGTCAGGAGTACAAAAAAAAAATTTTTTTAGCATTAATTCTTTTTAAACGTAAATAATATTTTTGAATGTCGGCTGGATGAATTCTTAGTAAGTCTCGTTGATGTAAATTAATTACTTTAAGTAATTGCAAGTTGGCAAAAAAATTTAGTCGTAATCGAGATTCGAACTCGAGTCTCCTTGGTTTGTAAGGAAAGGCTCTGCCAGAGCAAAAAGTCGAACTCGAGTCTTCTAGCTGCTAGCTAAGTACTCTGCGATCGCAAGCAAGAAGGAACGCGAGTTGACAATCCGAGACGAGACGGGTGGCGCTGTAAAGTACACGCAAATCAGGATGACACTTTAAGAACGTGAAAATAGCCGTAAACGGTCACACATATTAGATAGCCTAAATACGAAGTTGAAGTGTCAGCTCTGAAACGTAAGGTATCAGCTCTGAAATGTAAGGTGTCAGCTCTAAAATTTAAAGTGTCAGCTCTGAAATTTAAGGTGTCAGCTCTGAAATTTAAGGTGTCAGCTCTGAAACTTAAGGTGTCACCTCTGAAATTTAAGGTGTCCGCTCTGAAATTGATAGAATAATTATCTAGCAACCCAAAAATCTTCTTGGCTACTAGCCAAGTACTCAGCCACAGCAACTAAGAAGAGACTCAGGTTCTAATCTCTGCTCTGATACAGTACTTGGCTAGCAATCAAAAAGACTCAATTTTGAGTCTCGATTGTTGCAGAATTTTTTCTGCTAATATTTAATTAGCGTTTCTTTAGCCATTAATCTTTAAAATACACTAAAGAAATTCTTTTTTATTTAATTGAATCGTCCTTCGAAGAGAATCATCAAACCTTTACAAGCACCGATATTTGCAGTTATCAGTAATTAATGATATTTTGAAAAGTCTTCAACTGCAATTTGTTAATCTATTTTTCTTTTAAAAAATTAACAAGGCAATATAAATAATAATTTATTATTGATGTATCAGAACCTTTCTTTTTTTTTCAGAGAATTTATGGGGTTTGCTGATGTCATGAACTAAATATATTAAACCCCAAAACCGTTTAAATATATTTTCTGTATTAATTCCTCGATCCCTTTCGTATTTAATTCACCTCACGTGCATTGAATCTAACCTGAATCAATTTGATTTAATTTTGAAAAAAATCCTGGCATATTTCTTGATGCAATAAACGAACCCCACCCCAAAATGTTAACTCAAAATCATTTGCTAATGCATTTTTGGAAGCTTTAAATGTTTGTTTTAGATTAGATAACGGATAATTAGAACACATTAATTTTTCGTAACGAAATAAGCACAGATTTAGTGAAAAGCGTAACCTCAAAAATGTGTATTATTCTATGTCACCGATATGACATTTTGATAAATTAAAAAAAAAAAGAAAGATTCCTTTGTTTAACGGACATAATTGTATCGGAAATGGAAACGCATTTCCTGAAAAGCTCTTAACAATACGTGTACGTTTCGGGCGGGCGTAAAAATAAACGACCGACGCCGATTTCATCGACCGGACGGACATCTATTGCGACGGGGCGATAAAAAATCGCGCGTATATATCTCGGCGGGATTGGCCAATATCTCTTCCGGGAAAACAAAGGAATTTCTTGCCGGCGCGTTTAATGATTAAATTCAGGCGGGCGGCGGTGGTGGTGCATCGGCTTGACAAAGAAGGAACGCTCAGACGGTGGGCCGCGACGCCCAAGACGCACATCGATCAATGTCCGGACGGTGCAGACCGGCGCCGCCAAGGCCCACTACGCAACGGCCGCCTTCGGAAACAACCCGGAGCTCTAAAGCGGGCGCATCTAAAATCGAAGTTACACTTCGCACCCAAAAGCATTTCTACTTTGGGTCTAAATTTATTTGCTCATATCCAACCAAATACTATTTTAAATGGCAAGTAATAGCATTTTTTTAGAACTGCAGTTTAAAAATCGGAGATCTAAAGCGTCACTGTACACTCAAGAGTCCGCAAATAAGCTTCTAACTGTTTAGTTTATTCGCTTGCACTAAACAAAATACTGTTAGATAATGATTTTCGTTTAGAACTACAAATTAAAATCAAAGATCTGAAGCGGACGCATCTAAAAAAAGGACTGTCGACATTGCGAAAGCTTCTGCAACATCGGCAGATCTGTTTGAATTTTAAGTTTATTTATTTTAAACTGAACAAGGCACCATGTTAAACGGCAAATAATAAACTTCTTTTAGAATAATAAATTGAAATCGGAGGTCTAAAGCGTCACTATACTTTCAAGATTTCGTAGCTTTGCCTGCACGTTTTTATTTGAATTTTAAATTAGACGAAGCTGTGCGAGCGAAAATAACGCGAGTTTATTCCTTTGTATTCAACAAAATACTGTGTTAAATGGTAGATAATAATCTTATTTAGAACTACGAATTAAAATTAAAGGTCTGAAGTTGAGGCATCTAAAAGAGGACTCTCAGTATTTCGAAAGCTTCCACGTCGACAGATCTATTTGAATTCTAAATTTATTTTATTTTAAACTTAACAAAACACTGCGTTAAATTCTTTTAGAATAATAAATTAAAATTGGAGGTCTAAAGTGTTACTATACACCTTAGATTCCGTACCTTTGCATGCGCGTTTTTATTTGAATTTTAAATTAAATGGAACTCTGCGAAAATAGTGCAAATTTATTTATTATACCAAACAAAATACTATGTTAAATGGTAGATAATAGTATTCTTTTAGATCTACAAATTAAAATCAAAGTTATGAAGCCGACGCATCTAAAAAAAGGACTGTGGACATTTCGAAAGACCCTAATCTAAATTTATCTATTTTAAATTTAACAAGACGCTAAATTAAATGGCAAATATGACATTCTTTTAGAACTATAAATTAAAATCGGAGTTCTAAAGCGTCACTACATCTAACTAAGCTTCCCCCTGCACATTTCTATTTGAATTGTAAATTAAATTAAACTGTGCGAAAATAGCACCGAACAAAATACCGAGTTAATTGGCAGCTAATAAAAAATTTTAATTATAAGTTTGAAGTTGACGCATCTAAAAAAGGACTCTCGACGTTTTGAAAGGTTCTGCATCGGTAGATCTATTTGAATTCTAAATTAATTTATATTAAACTAAAGCAATTATGTCAAATGGCAAATAATAACATTCTCAGAACTATAAATTAAAATCGAAGGTCTAAACCGTCACTACACTTTAGCTAAGCTTCCCCCTGCACACATTTTTATTTGAATTGTAAATTAAATGAAACAGTGCGCTACAAACAAAACACTGTGGTTAAAAGACAGATAATAATATTATTTAGAACTGCGAATTAAAATTAAAGGTCTGAAACTAACGCATCTAAAAAAGGACTCTCGACATTTCGAAAGGTTCTGCATCGGCAGATCTATTTGAATTGTAATTTCTAATTTATCTTAAACTAAAACATAACACTAAGTCAAAGGGCAAATAAAAACATTCTCAGAACTACAAATTAAAATCGGAGGTCTGAAACATCACTACTCTTAGCTAAGCTACCCCTTACAGATTTTTATTTATTTTTAAATTAAGTGAGACTGTGCGAAAATAGCACTAAACAAAATACTGTGTTAAATGGTAGATAATAATATTATTTAGAACTACGAATTAAAATTAAAGGTCTGAAGTTGACGCATCTAAAAATGGACTCTCAACATTTCGAAAGGTTCTGAATTGACAAATCTCTTTCAATTCTAAATTTATTTACATGTTTTAAACTTAACGAGACACTATGTTAAATGATAAATAATAACATTCTTTTAGAACAATAATTTAAAATCGGAGGTCTAAACCGTCACTATATGTATATAAAAAATTAAATTGTGCAAAGGTAGAATGAGTTTTCTCGTTTATACTGAACAAAATAATGTGTTAAATAGTATATAATAAATTTGGTTTAGAATAAAAAATTTAAATAATTGATCTAAAGCAAAGCGGAGTATCTAAAAAGGATTCAACATTTCGAAAGGTACTGTATCAACAGATCTATTTCAATTATTATGTTTTTACATAAAATACTGTTAAAATGTTAATGTTCTTTTAGATCTAATAAAGATTTTATATTTAATAAAGCAAATAAAATTTTATCATTAAATAACCAACGGTTTTTAGAACTACAAATTTTAAACACAAAAAATATGAAACTTATGTTTCTTGTTTTAAATATTTTTTTTATTAGTTGATTTAAATTAAAAACGAATTTGTTTTTAATGTTTTTATGGCGAACGTTTTAGACCTTCTTGAGCGCGTCTTTCCAAAAACGCATTAGGCTTTCAGGCGGCTGCGACGTCGGGTTCGATCGATGATGTTTTGTCTGCCCCGCTTCCGATGCACCGTTGCACCACACCCCCCGCCGAAAGCCGTCGCTTCCCCTACTACCGGCGCTCGCCGTCTCACCCCCGCACCCCGCCGGCGCTGATCGGCGTCGCCGTCGCCGCCGCCGCCGCCGCCGCGTTAATGTAGGTCGCCCGCTGACCCAGTTCTATCAGACGCTTTACGACCCCTTTAGGTAACGCAGCGTCGCTTTGCGCGGCTTTACGGTCGCTCAAGGGTGTTTTCTTGGGAGAGGGGAGGGGTGGGGGGAGGGGGAGGTGCACACGTGGCGAATTATCTCCGCATAAAAAGCTCGATTTTAAATTATTAAGTACATACGTGTCTTATACCATTTAATAACAATTAAGGTTTCCCAAATTTTATTAAATATTTCACAAATTTCAAAATTTTATTATTTTGATTAATTTTATTTAAAGATTCGTTTAGTCATAACAATAGCACAACGTTATTTGTTTGTTCTTCCACACGCTCGCGCCTGTTTAATTAATTTATTATTTATTTTGCGTTTAATAAAACAATATGCCGTGGTTATGGTATTCTGCTCTAATTTTTGATTTATTAAACAACGGTGTGCAATTAATTGATCTTTTATCTTTTGGGGTTTGTATTAGAATTTCATGTAAAATTTTATTGCCCAAGACACTTTTTTTTATTTAGCTCAGTGATGTCACGATGATTTCGATTCGTGCGAACTCTTCCTTCCTGCGTTAGAGGTAAGGCCAGGTTTGGCTTTATTAATTTGTGATGTGTCCGGAGCACGCAGTAGGGATGCCAATTTCTTGTCAAGAGCATCGATTCTTGACTCGATTTAGATCGCGTACCTTAAAAATCGAGCAAGAAAAGAATCGATCTTTCCAAGATCGATTTATACAGGGTGTTTTTTTTAACTCAAAGACAAGTTTTGCTTTGTTGACAGTTTTTCAGGCGACAGTTTATTTCTGTTTCTCCAACCCAAATCAAAAAATAACTCTAACATTATCTTCGATTCGATTTCGTGTAAAATAAAGTCAATTCTTTTCGTATGCGACGAAGGTATTTTTGTAATGTAATTAAATAATTTTTTTTTGTTCTGAAAACATTTTTGCAAATCGTTTTTCCTGAAACGTCTAAAAGGCCTAATTTCCAATTGCACCAAAAAATAAACGAAAGACGATCAACTTCACAAAAAAGAAGTTTGTCGTCAGATTCGACACAAGAGAAAAGAAAATGATAAATAAAATGCGATGAATCGCACAGCACTTTCTTTTCCTGCGTCGAAAGGTCGTTGACGAACGAATCGTTCACTTTGAACGATTAGTATTATTAGGAACGATCCAAGAAGACTCATCCTTTAAGTATGAATCCCGAACGAACGAATCTCCTGAGTCAGTGCACGAGATGAACGAAACGAACTGATCGAACGTTGCGCCGTAATGTTATGTGTTCAATGTGTTTAATTAAATTAAGATTTGATTTTTAACAATATTCGGAATTCGGATCAGGACGTCAACATCATCATCATCATCCAGACTGGATAAAGCAAAGTTAAATGAATAAAAAAAAAACTAAAACCATGATAACAAGGGAGTGGCTTGGCGCAAGCCGTCACACATTATTATTACTTCAAAAATAAAAAATTTTGCCTTCAGCATTTAAACGAATTATTTAATCATAATCATCGTCCAGAACGTTTAAGAGACCTGCGACGGTCTTCGTGAGGTGGTCGAAAAATAATTTAACTTAGAAGCAAAAATTACCAATAGATAGCAAAAAGGTTCTAATGAAAAGACTCACACAGGCGATGGTCCCTCTGAAACCTGCAAGCCAAGGAGTCTTCATGAAGAAGAGAGTTAACTGATTAGCATATTTCCGAGGAAGAAAAGCGAAGTAATCTCTCCAGTCCAGATACGAAATTAGAATCCGCCAACTCTCGGATCCAAGATGACCAAAAGACTTTCGGCGACCTCTCTCTAAAATCCACGAGCAAAGACGGCATCTCTGCGGTATAGAATTGATCATTATCCGATGAAACCATGAAGATGGATGAAGAAAAAAGCAATTCCAGTCCAGAAACCTCCACCTCACAAAGCTAAGCAGCTAATAATTTAACTCTAGGAAAGAGACAGACTGTTATAAGAGCTGCTCTATTGTCTTTGCTTTTGGATCGGACATTTTCTTTCGCTCTTTGATCTCTTCTTGTTTCCATCTTCCTTCTTCTGCGTTCTTAAAACAATTAAATCCGCTTGTTGTTTTTTTCTTTTCTCATCTTTCTTTTATTTACCTCCTTGACTTTTTGGATTTTTGTTTTCTTCTCTTTTCCACCATCAATACCTCATTTTTAATCTTTTTTTCCATTGTATCCATTTGCTTCAGTTTTTCTCTTATCTTCTAGTCAAAAACCCGTTTTTTTTTATAAGGGGTTTACGGGTCGTTTAATCGTTCACTTTGAACGATTAGTATTATTATGAACGATCCAACAAGACTCATCCTTTAAGTACGAATCTCGAACGAACGAATCCCTTGAGTCAGTGCACGAGATGTTTAATGCGTTTAATTAAATTGAAAACGTTTGATTTTTAGCAATATTAGGAGTTCGGACCAGGACATCAACATCATCATCATCATCATCCAGACTGGATAAAGCAAAGATAAATAAATAATTAAAAAAAAACTTAAAACCATGATAACAAGGGCGTGGCTTGGCGCAAGCCGTCACACATTGTTACTATTTTAAAAATAAAAAATTTTGCCTTCAACATTTAAACGAATTATTTAATCATAATCATCACCCAGATTGGATAAAACAAAGCCATCTATTATTATAATTATTATTAAATGACGTAACACATAAATATTTTCTAATTATGAGGTGTGCAGAGATACAATATTTTAAAAAATAGCGGCACTAGTTCTGCATGGAAAACTTAACATAAATTTAATCTTCCCTTTGGATTATAATCTCCAGTTATGCAGAAAATTTGAATACGAAAGAAATATCAATCTGTAATTATTACAAAGTCATCATTTAGGGTCCGCTAGCGCTTCAACTTGGCAGACTAATCAATAAAAAAAGGCAATACTCAACAGTTCTAATAGTTCCAGTCGGTTGTGAAATTCATTACAACGACGACTCAAGTTTAGTAATAAAAGCTTTTTGCATCACGATAATAATAATAATAAATCGTTTCATTATAATTTTGTTTAAACAAGCTTCCGTTAGTTCTATCGACCTCGTCCCCAACAATGTTGTTATTTTATTTATAAATTGACTTTCTACAATTTGTACTTATCATAAAAATAATACCCTGCAAATCACGTATTGTCGGAATTAAAAATTAAAAGACCGGATGTTCCTTCAATTAAAGGCAAAACCAATTTGCCGGCGGTGATAGGTAGATGATATAACTGGCCTGAATCAAGAAATTATGCGGCGGTTAATTTACTGAAATAAGAAACAAGCGCGTTTGTCTGAAATTATGTACGTTTAATATATACATAACTAATCCGACATTACATGCTTAAGATACAAATGAATTACTCTTAAGAAAAAAAAAAAAGAAAAAAACTAGGTAAGTGGTCGAATTAGTTCGTTTCATTACCGCGCTTCTCTTTTTCTTCTTTTCGTTTAATAAATCATTGGGCTGATTTATATCCGTTGGACTATTTTACTGCAATCATTATAGTTTTTGTCCATGCAATAATTTCCCCTGTTATCATTAATTAGAAACTCCTTTTATTCAAGCCTGAAACTTATTATTTATTCATTTGTGATGAACACAGTCGGGGAAATTCCGGACACACCTGGAAAATATAGGGCGTCCATGCCCGTCTGGAATGTTTTTAGCTTTGGTGATGATAAAAAGAACTGAGCCATGTGCATGTTACATCCCCGAACTCCGTTCGTTGGAGTTTCATTGCATTTCGAAAACCCAATGGCCTTGCATTTCCAGCAGCAGCAGCGCGGTGGCGGCGGCGGCGGCAGACGACTAAAATTGATTGCTCCCCGGGTTCTTTTAAACTAAATCTCCTGCTAGAAAGTAACCACGTAGAAAAAGAGAACAAAGTAGAAATGACGCAGCAAAGTAGAATGCACCATGAATACAGATAGAGACTTAGACAAATCTGCGGTGGGATGAAATGTTGCACCGGCGTCGTCGGAGAATCGTAAAGGCGACCCGACGCTCGCCGGATAGAATTTGCACGAGGCCGCCCTCTATAAATACGCTGCTCTCTCTGTAGAGGACAGACGTACGCCGAAATAATGCATGGACGTCACCGATGCACAAACTTTGGAAATCAATAGCGAGTTCGACATTTCGATGTATATTTAACGGGGATTTCGGTTTGGCATGCAAAAGAAAAAACACTTGGAACGTATAAATATAGATCCTACTTTTATTTTATTCATTTGTGTACTTACGTACCATCTATGTATGTATATCCATTTTTAAGTAGACTCTATTTTTCTGATTGTATATTTTAAATTTTCTATCAGTCAATTTTTATAATCTTGTTTGTTTTAGTTACATCTGCCAAATTTCTAGCCTACTTATTTGATGAAACTATGAGTAATTTCAAGAGTCAAGTTCTTCCGCTTGGAGGATATATTAATTAACAAATTGCTTTCGTTACTCATATCATCTTAATTATTATAAACAAATCAACAGAAGAAATAAGGCAGTCATTTCTTTAATTTAATTTTTATTAATTTATTATACCGGGTGGTTGTCGAGGTATCCGAGATACTTAGTAGGTATATGAAGGGTATGGGACGATTCGCCGTCGCCAACTCGCCGCCGCCGATTCACCGTCGCCAATTCGTCGTAGAACCAATTCGTCGTCGATCTAATTTACCGTCCGCCCAATTCGCCGTCCCATGTTACTGCTTTATTTAGCTTCATAAGCTTTAAAACACTTTCTGACCATATCCATGTTATACCTACGAATTGAAGAAAATAACTATAATTTCAGTACGTTTCAAATAAATTAAAATGAACTTTACTATTGTTTTTCTATTTCAAGTTAAAATAAATTCCTAATTACAGTGCGACCACCGTAAGACACAAAATTACGAACAAATTGGTGCTGTACGTACACACAATCATAATTCTATTTTTTTTTTAATGGAACCCCTTTTTCAATTTATAATTTTAAATGGCCAGCTTTCATGAATCAATATTTTGAAAGCAGTCGACTTTTGATGTGTAGTGATTTTGATTGATTTGAAAATCAATATGATTTTGAGCAGAATCTGAAAATATAGAAAAGATGAATTGGAGCGATTTTACGAACACCCTGAAGAATAAGAAATACTTCCCGGGAGACCAAATTTTTTTATCTGTTTCTTTATCTATGTATCACATTTAATTAATAACAAACTATTTTATTTTCCATTAATTATGTTAACTTCTTTATTTTATTTACATATAATTATCGGTATATTATGATTTGGATATGTACCTGGACTTAAAACTT
The DNA here is from genome assembly GCA_036172665.1 of Prosopocoilus inquinatus. Taxonomy (NCBI): domain Eukaryota; kingdom Metazoa; phylum Arthropoda; class Insecta; order Coleoptera; family Lucanidae; genus Prosopocoilus; species Prosopocoilus inquinatus. The sequence continues at coordinate 3,699,888 of CM069871.1, read as the reverse complement.
TAATCGCTGACGGCGAATTTTTCGGCGGTGAATTGTACCTACGACGAATCGGCGACGGTGAATTGGCGACGATAAATCGCCGATGGCGAATTGTCCTAGACCCGTATATGAATTCTATGACTAATTTTAAGCAAAAATGAGTCTATTTTCTTTTCCCGAATTCTTGAAATAACGATGTTTGAAATTGCCAGGTTGTACGGGTAGTTACTAAAGAGTAAATTACACTGTTGCGAATAGAGAGCCAAATAATTTAATAATTAGCAATTTGGCTGGGATTAGAAAAAAATGTTGATTGTCGGTTCGTTAATTCTCAGAAATAATAAAACTAAAAAAGATTTAAAAAAATATAAAGTGAATAGAATCATTCTTGCTGAAAATTAGTCATATACGAAGTATCTCGGATACCCTGTATATGGGGCGCCAAGAAATAAAGCACAAACAGTTGAGAATTAATCTTTCTGATGAAAGCAAAAGTGAATTTTTTATGTGATTCTTAATTTTGAATATTTTCTTCTCCTGGAAAGCGTACTTTCGAAATTGAAATTGATGTTTTTCTTACGAGAAAAGAGAAGCCTAAAAACATCGTATCTGGTAAAATCTACCAAATAATTTCTATTTTACAAAAATGTCTTTTTTAGACTGGCCTATTTTAGGCAGAAATCCTGAAAACATACTAACAAAATAAATAATTTTGGAGGTAAAAAATTAAAAAAGGTTTATTTTAAGGAGGAGGCTGTGATTGTTGCTATTTTATGTTGTATGGTTGGAAATAATGAGAAATAAATATTAAGTTCAGAGTTGTCATATTTGAGGTTACGCTCGTGCTTTATACAATCTTTATTTTGTTATTTTATTTTGTATGGATGCTGGTTTAAATCCTTTCTTAGAATATTAGGAGGGGTCCCACTACAAAAATTTCTCTTAAGCTTATTGGAATGACCAGGGTCACGTCCGTTTATTATCAATTATCAAAAAAAAAAAAATGAATGCCACAATTCTGACACTTAAAATTTCAAACTGTAAGCCTGTGTTGCCAACTTTTTGGGAAATGTCACAGCCTGTTCTAATTATAAATTCCCTTGATGGCATGTTATTTACACTTATAACTATTGCCCTGCTATAGAAACTATTTTAAAATGGGAATGCTACAGCTACAAGTCGCAAAAAAAGACGATCTGTTGATAATTAAAAAAAACAAAAATTATGGCAAATTTAATCAAATAAAAGAAGAAGGAAAAGAAAGGATGATAAATTGACAGTTAAATAATAAAAACAAATCGAATAAAAGAATAAACAAAAAAGTCAGTCAATGGATTGTATTAAAAATTCATTTAAATAAGGAATTAGAAAACAAAAGACGATCGGTATATAATTACAAAAATAAATTTAAATAAAGTTACATAAAAACCAAGATTGCAAGATAGTAATGTACAATTTTCATGTTTTCATTAAGTGCTTTTGCTTTCTTTATATTTGATTAAGTCAAGGGTTTCCAAGCTTTTTTTTTTAAATAGCGACCCCTTCTAAGCAACTAAAAATTTCGATCGACCTCCCTTTTAAATTTAGTTAATATTGACAAAATAGTACGTGTAGATTTCTTTAATTTAAATATTGATAAATTGCAATTTTGTTTTTTATTTCCATTTCTTTTCATAATTATAAACCTATTATATTTTGTCTAATTTCTTACTTGAGACTTCATTTAATTGAATTTTTAATACAACTAACTGACGGTTTTTTCTTTTCTTCGATTTCATTTGATTTTTTAACTATCAATTTAATATTTTCCTAATTTTTTTCCTTTTATTTGATTTTATTTGACATGCTTTTTAATTTTTTTAATCGTCAATAGATCGTCTTTTGTTTTTTTATCTCTTAGTCGATCTGAATTGAATTATTTTGCGTTTTAATCGAGTGGATTAATCACCATTTTTATTTTCTCTTATTGAATTCGACTTTAGCTTGTTTTAATTTAAATATAAATGGGATATGCGGACCTGCATCCGATGACTTGCGTAAAATAAAACCGTCGCGGGCTTTAAAAAGTTTACAGATTTCTTCATTCCTTTAGAAATTCCGCAGGGGACTAACTTAGGACCGGCATTGTTTTTCATTATTATTATTGACTTCCAAGGTCCTTTGTCTGAAATCAACATCATCTATCAACTTCTGTAATAAACACGAGTGTTTCGATTCTGCATCGTAAACGTAATCAATTTAATGCAAATACGCGCCCAGAAAGAGATGTGGTAAGATGAGTCGAGAAAGTTGTCCACCTTGAGCTTAAAGTTCGTTGTTTTTTGTCGAAAGCACCGCCATCTACCGATTTATTTAAAACTTACAGGTTGTCTGCTTTACGTTAATACTTCGGTGTAACTGGGCGTCTTAGTGGAAATACATCAGGTGAAACGTGCCACGGGAACTGACATGGTGGAGAAACGTGGTATCTAGCCAATGAAGTGTCAGTAACAAATGAAACCAACTTGGTTGATTAGTGAAATCTGCGCGTCCGTTTTAATGTATTTCCACCACGGCAAATAGAACCAAGTATCTCAAAGATGCAAGGCAGGATGACTCATATAAAGGATGACTGACTGTATAAGTTGGCAGTACAACTGAGAGCACTAATCTTTTTTTTATTTGGCTGTTTGCAACGCTGCATCCTGATTCGTTTTGTTGGTTCATCTGACACTTGACAAGATTGTAGGTTATGTGAACAAAAGTTAACGATGCAGTGAAATTAACTTGAAATCATACTGCTGTAGCGTAGAAACCGCTCAATTATAAATTATTTGAATTTAAATTGTCAAGTGACACGTCGCTGTCACGTGACGGCTGTCAATGACAAGTTATTAACTGGAACTTGAAGTAGAATTACCATTGCAAAATAGAATACTGTATCTCAACTTAGTTATCCATAAACCCATTACAAAAAGAAAATGGGTTGTTGACTAGAAGATAAGAGAAAAACTGAAGCAAATGGATACAATGGAGAAAAAGATGAAAAAATGAGGTATTGATGGTGGAAAAGAGAAGAAAAGAAAAGTCAAAAAAGTCAAGGAGGTAAATAAAAGAAAGATGAGAAAAGAAAAAAAAACAACAAGCGGATGTAATTGTTTTAAAAGCGCAGACGAAGAAAAATGGAAGCAAGAAAAGATCAAGGAGCGAAAGAAAATGTCCAATCCAAAAGCAAACACAGAGCAGCTCTTGTAATAGTCTGTCTCTTTCCTAGAGTTAAATTATTAGTTGCTTAGCTTTGTGAGGTGAAAGTTTCTGGACTGGAATTGCTTTTTTCTTCATCCATTTTCACGGTTTCATCGGAAAATGATCAATTCTATACCGCAGAGATGCCGTCTTTGCTCGTGGATTTTAGAGAGAGGTCGCCGAAAGTCTTTTGGCCATCTTGGATCCGAGAGTTGGTGGATTCTAATTTCGTATCTGGACTGGAGGGATTACTTCGCTTTTCTTCCTCGGAAATTTGCTAAGCTAAGACTCCTTGGCTTGCAGCTTTCAGAAGGACCATCGCCTGTGTGGGTCTTTTCATTAGAACCTTTTTGCTATCTATTGGTAATTCTTGCTTCCAAGTTAAATTATTTTTCGACCACCTCACGAAGACCGTCGCAGGTCTCTTGAACATTCGGATAGGGGCCTTTCGGCTTCTCCTCGCTATCCGTTGCTACAACTACGCTCCTAGGCCATCAGAAGAGTTATCGGAAGTTGCCCCTTTTCTTTCCGGAAGTCACCCAGTCGATTTGCTTACTTTTTCCCTCTCCCTGAGGTACTTTCTTAGCCTAGTCCTTCACCATTTCCCTTTTTCCTCTGCCGTTTCTGATTTCGTTTTTGGTGGTCTTCCCCTTTTGGTCTCGTTTATTTTGAATTTTAGGCCGCCGCTGTCTCGGTGTACACATAACCACAGAAAGCTTCCTGGCCCTTTTTGCTTCCTTCTTCCATTTGTCGACCAGCTCACTTTTACCTTTGCGATCGTTCGTTCGAAAAAAAGCCAGATTGACGATGGTCTCTGTTTAGTTCATGGTCTCTTACCTTTTTTTGTTTTGCCCCTTCTTCTTTGAGGTCGAGTTGGTGGCCTTGTCTATTCGGTATCTTCTCATCCGACCCTCAACTGTCCAATACGTCTTCCATCTTCTTCCTTACTTTGTTGCACCCACATTGTTTCCTTCTTTTCAGTTGCGACTACGTCCACTGGGATTAGCCTTACCAAGATCAGGGCCTCTTCTGTTTGTTGCACACGGTACTTTACCTTGACACCTTCACAGTGTAAATTATTTCTTTATAAATCGATCGAAAAATGTTATGTTTTCTAAAAGTTTTTGCTTGTTTAAAAACCATTTATTTTCTCTAAAAGAATCAAGATATTTTACTTAAAACAAAAAATTCAAATTGCATTTTATGCGACGTATAAAATTGTATAAAATTTTAACATACATATTTTCAAGCCTTTTCCAAACATTTTTCATTATTTTACATAAAAAATACAATATCTTGTTTTTGTATAGAACATTAAGACTTCTGATAAGCAAATATTTTTATAAAGAGTATTATTTTTAATTAAGTCTTAAGACTCTTGTCCGATTAAATTTTTTCCCAAAGCTGAAAATAAAAAAAAACCATCCGAAGACATTGAATGTAATCATGTTTCTTTATTTTGTAAAAAAATGAATTAAGAGGAACTAAACGGCTAGATTATGTAACCAAAACCGGAGGTGATTGGCATTTACGACTTGCGACGGTAACCTTTGATCGTACGAGCACGCAATACCGCACGCGCATTTTAGGAGGAAGCCGCGTCCCTTCGAGTCCAATTCGACAAGAGGCGGCGGCGAGTGTATTACAAAGGCGGTGTGCGTTTACTTTTGCAATAAAACGAGCAGGCGTTTACTACTGAAGTCGTAAATCTGGTTTTTGTTCAGAACATTAATTCTTCTGAAAAGCAAAAATTTTTATAAAACGTATTATTTTTAATTAAGTCGACTCTTGTCCGATTAAAATCTTTTCCAAAGCTGACAATAAAAAAAATCCCCATCCGAAGATACATTGAATGTAATCATGTTTCTTTATTTTGTAAAAATAATGAATTAGGGTCGCATTAATTTACTCATATTTGTAATAGAACAAAAAAGTGTTTTATTTAATTTTACGTCGTTTTGGCGCCCCTCATACCTTGCTCACCTTGTACTAATATTATTATTATTATTATTACTACCTCTTACTAGCAAAGACTTTAAAAAGTGTACAGATTTGTTCGTTCTTTTTCTCCAATTTAATTAAATTACACATTTTTTTTTGTAAACTGACGAACTGAATATTATTTCCCGTGCGTTTCGCTTCATTCAAGTTCACCTCATCATATTTGGCGTTATACGTTTATAATACAAGCACACCGTGGAAATTGGCGTAGTATAATATGGATGTATGCACATGCAATAAGTAATGTAAACAATGCCTCTCATGTGCTTGCACGTGGACTTAACTGCTGAAACCATAGATTCAGCGTGTTTACAAAATGAGGCGAGACTAATATAATTATCACGTTTAACTTGTTCAACAGACTATATTGCATTTTCATAATGGCATATTTATACGACGCTAATTTTTATTTAAAAAAAAACAAACTGAACGTTGTATAGTTTTGCCATTTTAAATTGGTTTTTATGACAAAATTCTGAGTTCGGACCAGGACATCATCATCATCATTATCATCAACCAGACTGGATAAAGCAAAGTTAAATAAATTTAAAAAAAACTTAAAACCGTGATAACAAGGGCGTAGCTTGGCGCAAGCCGTCACACATTGTTACTATTTTAAAAATAAAAATTTTTGCCTTCAGCATTTAAACGAATTATTTAACTGGGTAAACAAAATCGCTTTATAAATCCTTTTAATACGCTCAGATCGACTGGTGCTTTCGGTACAAATCAAAATACTGTTACTTTGATAATTTTGATATTTTGCAAGCAATACGAGAGTACTCGCGCAGATGGTCGTGTAGAACATATTTTTAATACTTTTGGCAATAAAAACAATTTTAATTTAATTTTTTTATTTCTGGTAAATTCTTTTTGAACAAATTAAAAGTGTTGCCAAGTAAACACGAATTATCTGCTGTCAACTAATGCCTATCCTTATTAGGCTGGCATTAACGTGAAATTAGATTATTTTTGGGTTTTCTGCAGTGCACCATTTGCATAATTTCAAGTTGGCGCCCGTTTTTATCATCCACCCGCGGAGTTTGGCGTCGCGGGCGGAGCAAATAAGCCCCACATTCTTTGACTCTTCCGGAGGAAGAAAGCAATATCAAATTCATATTACCATCACAAGAATAACAATGAAGTTTATCAAAGCCTGGCGGGGGGTTTGAGGGGGGTGGTTTCGCCCCGGCCGCAAGCAAGCGCTGTCTGCCTCCAGCGAGGAGGAATTATTATAATTGTGGTTCCTCCTCCTGCTGTAATTACTGCTAATAGTTCGCAACTCTTAGTGGCCCAAACATAACTACCTTGTACCTACATACCTTCCTGAATTTCCAAATCCTCATATATTCAACCACTATCTGATACATATTAAATTAACCGAACCATTGTAAAACGAGCACTGCAATAGTACCTTGAATTGCAAATGAACCCCCGGCATTAGTACCTACTGCATACAGGATATCGCTGAACGGTGTGTAATTATTATTAAATTAAAAAAAAAAAAATTCTTTTGTTTAATTAAAGCAGAACGAAAAGTTATTTACTGTGGAATTAAGAAGCAAGGGCTCCGATAGAATTTTGAACTTTAAAAAAATCAAAAATCCCGTCGTAATAAATACTCGTGTAAATTATGAGGTGCAATAAATATAACCGCCTTAATAAAAATAAAATCATGCACATAGAGAGCTAGTCGTGGAGACTTCATGAAGCGTAAGCTCGCTCGCTCGCTCCACCGTTTCTGTTAAATTGCTGCGATGCACGAAGAAGAAAACTGTTATCCGCGGAGTGTCAACGTTTTTTTTTTTTTTATTTTCTGGAAAATCTCTGAACAAGTCCGCCGTATTAAAAGCATTAAAATGAGTAATATTCCCAGAGCACAGTGCGTTATTCTGAGCTGGCGTGCAGTATGCAATCATTGACGGCTCTTGGCTTAAGCTGCCATTAAATTACCATTATCGTTACGCGCGCACCGAGACCCAAGGGCATACAACTCACGATACACCGACGAAAAGCGAACGCCCAAGAAAGAGAGGAGAGAAAAAAAAAAAACGCGGAATGACAAACGGTCGCAGACGACTAATATGGAAGGCGAACGAAGAATAAAGCAGAGAAAATTGCCAACGCTCGGAAAGAAAAATGTCCATCACGATTATGCGATTATACGAGTTTCACTTGATGCGTGTCTAGAATGATGATGTAATTATTAAATCATACCATAAGGATTTTATTCGATTATACAAACGCTGTCAAAGAACAAACCAAAATTTCAACTTTAAACTGAATTTTCTTAATGGCTGTCTTCTTGATCTCAGCGCTATTTTTCTTTTCTTATTCCACATCCAAAAAAAAAAACAAAAACATTACTTTATGAACTGTAGGGTTGTATGGTTGTAAAGTGTAGCCCCACAACTTACCTCTTCGAGTCGATAATACAGTACAGCAGAAAACTCCTACGCAGTGAAGATGAGGAGTGGGATAACACAACGCTCCTGTCGATCTCAAAACTATTACGGTGTTTATTATTGACGTGGCATAAAACAACACGTTTCCTCATCTTTGCCTTAAACCGTCACACAAATCTGATTTGGACCATTCCATTTCTTAGTGGATTATCCATGACGTTAGTGACTAATGACAGGAACTTAATTTGCTAAAAGGTCACTAAAAAACGTAACGTAGACGTGGAAGGTTTCTGGTTATATTTCGCACAAACGATCAAGAGCGCAAGAATTTGCGTTGTACCGGACATAGCAATAAAACTTGGAATGTAAACAAACCAACGAGTATAGACGCGGTGCGTTTCAAGTATCCTGCATGTGGTCAATTAAAAGAGGAACTAAACGGTTAGATTATGTAACCAAAACCGGAGGTGATTGGCATTTACGACTTGCGACGGTAACCTTTGATCGTACGAGCACGCAATACCGCACGCCCATATTAGGAGGAAGTCACGCCCATTCCAGTCCAATTCGACAAGCGCTATTTTTCTTTTCTTATTCCACACCAAAAAAAAAAAAAATACTTTATGAACTGCAGGATTGTACTGTTCTAAAGTGTAGCCCCACAGCTTACCTCTTCGAGTCGATAATACAGTACAGCAGAAAACTCCTACGCAGTGAAGACGAGGAGTGGGATAACACAACGCTCCTGTCGATCTCAAAACTATTACGGTGTTTATTATTGACATGGCATAAAACTCATCTTTGCCTCACACCGTCACAGAAATCTTATTCGGACCATTCTATTTCTTAGTGGGTGATCCATGACGTTAGTGACTAATGACAGGAACTTAATTTGCCAAAAGGTCACTAAAAAACGTCACGTAGACGGTAAAAGGTCTCTGGTTATATTTCGCTCAAACGATCGAGAGCGCAAGAATTTGCCTTGTACCGGACGTAGCAATAAAACTTGGAATGTAAGCAAACCGACGAGTATAGACGCGGTGTGTTTCAAGTATCCTGCATGTGGTCAATTAAAAGAGGAACTAAACGGCTAGATTATGTAACCAAAACCGGGGGTGATTGGCATTTACGACTAGCAACGGTAACCTTTGATCGTACGAGCACGCAATACCGCACGCCCATTTTAGGAGGAAGCCACGCCCATTCAAGTCCAATTCGACAAGCGCTATTTTTCTTTTTTTCTTATTCCACATCCAAAAAAAAAATTACTTTATGAACTGCAGGATTGTACTGTTCTAAAGTGTAACCCCACAGCTTACCTCTTCGAGTCGATAATACAGTACAGCAGAAAACTCCTACGCAGTGAAGACGAGGAGTGGGATAACACAGCGCTCCTGTCGATCTCAAAACTATTACGATGTTTATTATTGACGTGGCATAAAACAACACGTTTCCTCATCTTTGTCTCACACCGTCACACAAATCTGATTCGGACTATTCTATTTCTTAGTGGGTGATCCATGACGTTAGTGACTAATGACAGGAACTTAATTTGCTAAAAGGTCACTAAAAAACGTAACGTAGACGTAGAAGGTCTCTGGTTATAATTCGCTCAAACGATCGAGAGCGCAAGAATTTGCCTTGTACCGGATATAGTAATAAAACCTGGAATGTAAGCAAACCAACGAGTATAGACGCGGTGCGTTTCAAGTATCCTGCATGTGGTCAGTTAAAAGAGGAACTAAACGGCTAGATTATGTAACCAAAACCGGAGGTGTTTGGCATTTACGACTTGCGACGGTAACCTTTGATCGTACGAGCACGCAATACCGCACGCCCATTTTAGGATAAAGCCACGTCCATTCAAGTCCAATTCGACAAGCGCTATTTTTCTTTTCTTATTCCACATCCAAACAAAAAAAATTACTTTATGAACTGCAGGATTGTACTGTTCTAAAGTGTAGCCCCACAGCTTACCTCTTCGAGTCGATAATACAGTACAGCAGAAAACTCCTACGCAGTGAAGACGAGGAGTGGGATAACACAGCGCTCCTGTCATCTCAAAACTATTACGATGTTTATTATTGACGTGGCATAAAACAACACGTTTCCTCATCTTTGCCTTACACCGTCACAGAAATCTGATTCGGACCATTCCATTTCTTGGTGGGTGATCCATGACGGTGGAGACTAATGACAGGAACTTAATTTGCCAAAAGGTCAAAAAAAAAAACGTCACGTAGACGGTAAAAGGTCTCTGGTTATATTTCGCTCAAACGATCCGACGAGTATAGACGTGGTGTGTTTCAAGTATCCTGCATGTGGTCTATTAAAAGAGGAACTAAACGGCTAGATTATGTAACCAAAACCGGAGGTGATTGGCATTTACGACTTGCGACGGTACCCTTTGATCGTACGAGCACGCAATACCGCACGCCCATTTTAGGAGGAAGCCACGCCCTTTCAAGTACAATTCGACAAGAGGCGGCGGCAAGTGTATTACAAAGGCGATGTGCGTTTATTTTTGCAATAAAACGAGCAGGCGTTCACTGTTGAAATCGTAAATCATGCTCGTAAACGTCAAATTGGTATTTTCTGACATTTCTTTTGTTCTTCACGACGCGCTGCAGACTGCAGACACGCAATAGAAGATTGCGTAATGTGTCGAAAGGGCGGGCGCTTCTTTACGTCTTGGAGAGAAACCTGAACAAAAGAGCAGTTTCCGCATTTGTTTTCTGAGTCGCATGTGACTCATCCTAGATTTGAGTAATGCAGATGCACGTGAATGTTGCAATGTAAACATTGGTTACGTAATCATTTGAATGCAAAAGCATTAAATGAATTGTTCAACAATAATATTTTAATCTTGCCGTTTAACTGTCAGAGTCTTCGGGAATTTTACGGGGCAAATAAATTTAAAGGGAGATAAAGAGATCGGACCTCCTGAATCACCGAAATTAAATAATGGCTAACGGTGGAGCCGCATTAAAAACTTTTATGAACAATAATGAAAACAAAAATATCTCTTATGGCCGCCTGAAGTTATGTCAATCAAACCACCGTTCGGGCTTGCTTCGAATCTCGTCCCACAGATGGCGTGACGGCCACCGAAGTCGTTCAATGCAATCGATGTATCGATGTATAGATCGATGAAGGCACCAAATTCAAAATGGCGACTGAACTGAAGGTGTCGTGGCAATCTGCGTTCTAGAATTAATTTCGAGTCAAAATATGTGAATCAAACCATCGGTTCTGGCTTCGGATCTCGTCCCACAGATGGCGTGACGGCCACAGGAGTCGCTCAATGCAATCGATGAGTAGATCGATGAAGGCACCAAATTCAAAATGGCGACTGAAATGAAGTGGTCGTGGCAATCTGCGTTCTCGAATTAATTTCAAGTCAAAATATGTCAATCAAACCACCGGTTCGGGCTTCGGATCTCATCCGACAGATGGCGTTTCGGCCACCGAAGTCGCTCAATGCAATCGATGACTAGATCGATAAAGGCACAAAATTCAAAATGACGACTCAAGTGAAGGTGTCGTGGCAATCTCGAATTAATTCCAGTCAGAGTCAAAAATGTCGTTGCTATTTGCAAACAACTAGCCATAAAAGTAAGCCAAAATAACGCCCACAACACACATAAGTTCGAAAAAGCCCCCCCCCCTCCCACCCCCCAAAAAAAAGAAACAAACTTTAGTATTTCAGTTGCTATTTTGTTTCGATTATGGAGCTCAAGATGCGCAATGGGAAACCAATAGCAGACGTAAAGGAACAAGTCAGTTAATGAGTTATTATCATCAATGTGGCCATTTGTTTTGAAATTTTTAAAGACAAAATCAACTTTGCGAAAGACATCTCAAAAAAAGAATTCACGTTCAATTTGAAAGAAATAGTTAACTTCCAAATCCGAAAAACGCTCGACTTGGATGGGAAGACCAACAAAAATTGGATTATTGATCGAGGATCATCAACCAAAGTATAGTTTTCAAGCCAGTTAAGGAGTCATCGCTCGTTCTGAAATTTTTAAAGATCAAGTCAATCTTGCGAAAGAGTTCTCAAAAAAAATTCAAGTTCAAGTTGAAATACGTAGTCAGTCAATTTCCAAATCTGAAAGACGCTCGACTTGGATAGGAAGACCAACAGGAATTAGATTATTGATCGAGGATCCAAGGATCATCAACCAAATTATATTTTTCAACTTGAACCTCTTGTTGTAGAAGTCGCGTAAAGCGCCATACACAAAAAAAATTACTTGGAGACTGTAGGGTTGTAAAAGGTGGCCCCACAACTTACCTTGTAGAGTCGAAAATAAAGTACAGCAGAAAACTCCTTACTCAGTGAAGATGAGGGGTGGGAAAATGCAAACAACCTTCCTGTCGACCTTACCCGATTGCAGTCTTTACTGTTAACATGCATAAAACAATACGTTTTCTCTTCTTTGTCATATCAGAGCTAAATTGATCATCTAAGTAGGAACATATTGAGTTGCAGGAGTTGCATTATTTGTTAATTATTAAAAAATATCCTTGAGACAAATTCACAGCGCTTACAGGAAACGGATACATTCAAGCTTTTGAAACTATTTATAATAACAATAACCACATGTATGTAATTTTTTTTATTAAGTACCAGTGGCCATCGTTTCCAGAAATTAAAAAAAAAAACTTTTTTCTCGTCCTGATTCCCTTGCAGGTCGGTTTTGATAGTTTGAGCCTTTGTAACGTGATGACTTATGGCATGACCCTCTATGATAGTCGTCTTTGAACGTGTTAAATTTCATCGCGTGCTGTTTGTTCTTGCACCTCTTGTTTCCGAAGTCCCGTAAACGTGATACTCCACGGAATTAATTCCCTTCGAACTGTGACAAAACCAGCTCGCACCTAACGGTAAGAAAATTACAAAGACGAATTACGTCGGGTCGCGTACGCAGAGCGGCAAATTGAGCGCTTCCAAAGAGGACCCTACATATGTCATGTTGTCATTCTCATTCTCATTCTTATTCTCATTCTAATTACAGTTCTAACGTTTATATGTAGGGTCCTCTTAATAAAGCGCCACTTTGTAAATGAACGAATACATCTTGTGCATCGCATCGTTTTCATAAATTAAAATCGAGGAGGCGAGATAAGAGGCATTTAGTTCACACGCTGACGCGTTACGGCGGCGTTGCCGTGTAGTTTTATGGACCGCATGATTTTAATGTGTGGCCGTACCCTATCTACTTACGTTAACTGCGCGTAACTTCGTAAACGCGAGCTATGGGAAAATTCGCCATTAAATTCGAAATCGCGTACTTCCTCGTAGCTCGAATACTTTCCACCGAAAAAGCAAAATTATTCTTCGAGGAGATCGAATTAAACGCGCAAGGATAATTAAGTAGACGTCCGGCAATTAAGACTAATGACAGCAACAAAATATAATAAAAATCAAACAATGCGCGAGTAATAATCCAAAATGTTGCATATGTACAGGGTGAGAAACAAAAGTTTGGTTCGGTTTCGAAGAAGTTAGACTTCAGCGATTTCCAAAATTTGTCAGAGAAGAATTTTGGATAGAGAAAAAAAAACTTTTGTTTTAAGAAACCTCTTCGCTTTTGATTTTTAATTTATAACCTAGCATTTTCATACTTCATACTTAACGGGCAACTCATTCCTCAAAATTAAGTGCATCCATTGAGTTTCCATTGGAATACAAAGCTTTGGCAATCTTCCAGCAATGTTATTTAAGGCAAATTGGAAGAAAGGTTTTTCTCTGTAAGGCAAATTAGAAGAAAGGTTTTTCACAAGTGAATAAAGATTTAAAAAACATGACAAAAGTGTTTGTTTCCGCTTTCCCCTTATCCAATTAATATTAACAAACGAGTAAAAGACTATTAGCCTTAGGGTAAATACAGGGCCGTAGCCAGACTAAATATTCAGGAAAGGCTTATCGTATAGTGTAGGATAGGCTCTATAAGTTTTTATTCCAACACTTTTTCGAATTAAAAAATAGAACAAAATCTAAATTACTATCGCATTAAATAATAACATCAAAACAATTGCAGTTTTTGTGTTGTTTGAAACAAATTTTATTCAGTTTCTTTTTTTACATTTAAATCACCCAATAGACAGCATCCGTTCGCAAATGGAAAGAACACTTCCAGTGTTGCCTTGCGAAACGTTAAACTGGCAACAGTGTGATCGAAGAAAAAAACAAAAGGAACGCTTTGCGCGTAAAGTAAAAAAAAAATCAAAACTCGCTAACTTCAACTTCCACAACAAAACAGCGTTATATTTTCTTCGACGCACAGAATTCGTGTAAAATAAAAGCAACCCTGCAACCGGGTTGTCAAATGCAACAATCTACAAGGTCCGAGATAACGGGTGGCGGCGCGTTAGCGGGAGTACTCACGCGCAGCTTACACCAGGGACGGGCACTAGCGGAGAAGCGAACTCCCACCAGCCAGCCAGTTCTATTTATTTTCCGGGCGTCTCTCTATGAATAAAATTACGTTTCTCCCAAGAAATCGAGAGTGGGGAGAGCGCGATCGTATTTTATTAAAAATAATGATCGAAATAATTTGACAAGTATTATTTCTGAACCCCGAAGTCGTAACAGTAGGTATTATTTTATGTAAGGTTATGTAAGGTTAGACCGTCGTCTCGTAGGAGAGGCTTAAAATTTTCCAGGGCAGGCTCAGCCTCGGCTCTGAGTTAACAGCAATTGTTTCAAGAAACGATAAATAAGTAACAACCAAATAAAACAAAATAAAACTGAAGACTATGTGTAAACATAACCTAAATTAAACTAATTATTCATTTTCGATGTTATTTATTTATTGTTTCTCGAGACAATTGCTTTTAACCCGTCACCCATCGGCCTTCTACCCTTTGGTTAATTTCAACTTTAAATTAATTGCTTGCACGTAAATTTCCAAGCAACGCATTTTCACGGTAGCCACTAGAACTATTCAAAATTTAACTGCAGTCACTTTAGTCAATTTAAGTTGGCATTACTGCCTTGATTTTAAGTTGTCGTTCCGACTTCATTTGACATTAGTAGTTGAGAAATGACGGTGCCCGGCTTGATTAGGTTCGTTTTAACTTTTTTAGAGCTTTTTAGCCATCAATTTCATAAAGATGGTAATAATTTAAGAGTACTGATTTAATTTTTTCCGAAATATTGTCACGCTTGCATTGCCCGGCGCCTCCACCATGTCACGCTTAGGGTGGTGCCTACACCCTGTCGCGGTAAGGGGGTTGGCGTAGGGTTTTCAGAGGATAGAGCTTTAAACACGGTTATTTTATAGGTGTTGATACCTTTTAATAATGTTAAATTTAATTTGATGGGGGTTTTTCGTTTTTCGTAATTCAAGACGGGGAAGTGGCGCGGCAAGCAGGGGTGCGGCTTCAACGGGCAGGCTGGTGCGGTTCACCGGGTTGAAGTCGGCAGCTTTAGGCTGGGGGTTGACAGCGGTGTCAGATAGGCGTCCTACGATCGGCGTCAGAATGCTGGCGATCTTGGGATCAGCGTCCTTGGTCTTGGAATGGTTTCGGGTGGTTCCTCTTCTTCGAGATGGCAGATGATGCCAATTCGGAGTCGCTTCTGGATCTAAATTTTACTCGCATTTTTATAGCCAATTTTTCGCACCGTGTTATTCGTAACACGCCCGGCGTTCGATTGTATTACCTACTTGATGAAATCGTTAACCTAAAAAAAAACCTATGCACACCAATTTTACTTTTTAAGAGTAACTTAAGGCGTATTTATCTGTCAGCTTTAAACATTTTTATTACAACTAAGCAAATACGCGATTCGATTCGATTTATTTTCTGCTCGTTGCAAGATAATCGAAAATAGCTTTTAAAAAAGACCCTGCGACGATCTCATTAGCAGCGACCACACATATGCAAAAATTATAGCTTCCGTAACGTGTAAAGATTTGATTGCTCTCCTGCGAACTAAACTAAGAGAGAGAGAGAGAGAGAGAAAAAAAGGAGGGCACCTGTTACGACGAGGCTTCTTCAGTTGCTGTCTGGACTTAAAAAAGAAAATTAAGTGCAATCCAACCTTTTCAATATGGTTATAAACCAGTGTGTTTTCAATTACGTAATTAATTGTTATGGAGTGAGTATCGACTATCGGCAAAACAACATCGAAGCCACAGCTTTGTGATTTATCAATTATTTATGGATACGTTCACACACACACACATACGTACCTACACACGGGCTCCGGAACACTACAAACAACAACGTGTGAAGCGCCCGGAGCAACTTGCCGTAATTGCGCTTACTGAAATAATTCCCCATTTTTGCATCTGATAATCACGCATTCGCATCAGTAATTAATCGGGAACTTAATGACTTCGGAATTGCTGCTTGTATTATTGCTTGTTTTCCGATAAAATACGCTGTCATTCTTCGGCCGGCAATTATCGTTTTTATTACATCTGATTAATTTATTGCCAACCTGCCCAGATTGTTTTCCAACTAATGTTTAATTTATTATTGTCGGCGGTTTAGTTTCTTTTTTTTTTTTTTGAATTAACTGGAAAACGCTGCGCTAATTTAGTTACGTCATCAATTTTACTTTTTAATTCTTTTTATTATCGTTTAACAGAAAAGACATATCTATCGTTGAGATATCGACAGAGGCGCAGGGGCCCAGGAACCTATAATTTTCAACGACCGAAACAGTAACTCGGGCCCGGGCACGTCAGGAAAACGTGAAGGGTTATATTCCCCTTCACCGGTGTCATATACAGGATAATCTTTAAATTCCGTGGACATGGCTTAATCACAGGTTCCTAACCTCAAAATAAGATGATTTAACCAAAGTTAACTGAATACAGGGTTACAACTAATTAAAGGATCTCGCAAACTATAAGAGATACAAAGATGGTTAAATTACAGAAAACTTGCGCTTTCTTGACGCCTTAAAAAAATATGCAAGAAAATCTTTTCCATTTTTCAAGAAACTTAAAATTCTCATTCTCGAAAATCTCGAATATCTTCTTTATTTCTTAAGATAAAATCATAAAGTTCGGTGTTTTTTAAATTAATTTCGATGGACAACCTAATGCAGTTCGAAGAAATAGGTTAGGTTTGACAGTTTCGTGGATACGACTGTCAACTGTTTCTTTTCTTATGGACGCTGCATTAGATAGATATTCATAGCACGTGAAGCAGAAATAATTTTTGAATACGACCATGTGAACGTTTATGCTTTTGTTTTGAAACAAAATGTTAGGTTACTGAACATTTTTGTTAAAAAGTAATTTTTTTATGTAAAAATGTTAATAAGTACCATAATTGAGTAAGATTTATTATTTTAATAATAATTTTAGTTCTGAATGTTTACACGCATCCGCCTACTAGATACTTTTTTTTTCAAAATCTTTTGTGGTATTTTGATATTTTGTTTTAAAACAAAAGCATAAGTGTGTCATATTGTGGTATTCAGATTTTATTTTTGTATCACGTGGTATGAATACTCAAGGTAGTGTCCATAAAAAAAAGACAACTGACAGTCGTATCTGCGAAACTGTCAATCCTAACCTATTTCTTCGGGCTCTATTAGATTGCCCATCGAATTTAATAAAAAAATATCGAATTTCACGATCCTATTTTAATAAATAAGGAAGATATTCGAGATTTTCTAGGAATTAGAATTTTCAGTTTTTTGAAGATATTTCAGAAACGAATGGAGGTAGAAAAGATTTTTTTGAATATTTTGATAGGCTCCAAAATAGCGCAGCTTTTTTTGTAATTTAACCGTCTTTGGAGCGTATTCTGTAACTTTTTGACGGGCTGTTAAAATTTAGAGGTCCTTTAAAATTTTAAATACAGTTCTATGATTAGTTGTTACCGTAGCAACAAAATTTAACAGCCGTTTAAATTTTACGCTTTTGATACAGAATAGGCCCCTTTGCATCTCTGCAGTTTACGAGATCTCTATGGTGGCCTTTTAATCAGTTGTATCCCCGTATGTGCATAACGTTACAATTTTTTTTTGTATACTGTTGGATGGATGGACAGATGAATTGATGTATTAATGGACAAGCGGACGGACGAATGGACGGATGGATGGATGGATTGATGAATGGTGGTTAATTTTTCTTGTAACAAAGGAACGCCTGAACCAATTTGGACCCTCCTACAAGAACGTAAGTCACATTTACAGGTGGTTTTCACTATTTACAGTGTATCTCTAGCAGGGTTGCCACAACACGTATCTTACAATAACTTTTTTGAGGTTAGGAAGATAACTTTAGTTAATAAATTTTTAGAATTTTATAAAGCGCAGTGGTACAATGTGTCATATCGAGTTTGGAACATTTTCTGACATTTCTAGAAATATCTCTAAAAATATACAATACTTTGCAAAGAAGCGGCAAACGAGTGCACGCGTTAAATAGAACAAAATATGCAACGCGTTTTCGGTCCAATGTTTGCCGACTTTCATCAATATTGGTGCGGCGAAACTGAGTTCTCTAATCAAAGGAAATTTACGAGATTTATTGCCGAGCGAAACAAACCTAAAAACATCAGCAAGGAATTATGTTCAGATTCAGTCAAAAACGTACCGTCAACGTTCCATTTGAAAAGGTTGAAAACAATTGAAGATATCGACAGTCATTTGTTTTTCCGATGGTACCATCAAATCGAGAAGCACGAAGGGTCCTAAAACTGTTTTAATTTAAGTTGTTTCGTGAAACCTTTAACAGTTTAATGTGATGTCATTCGTCACAATGTTCTTTGAAATTCGAGAGCGAAATCTGTCGGTATAATACGAATGAAATCCATCACAAAAGTAATTAGTTGTTTTCTTTTTTATGATAACACTATACAATCATTTCTTATACTATCTGTGAAGTCGATTTTGACGGCTTAAAAAATCAATAATGCAATGAATTCAATAAATTCATGTGTGGGCGATTATTTCAATAGTCACGTGATGAGAAAAGAGAAGAAGTTGCTTGCTTGTATTTCAATTTGCATTCGTTCGGTCCGTATTTGTTTTCAATAAATAAGAAGTTTATTTTAATTAAATCGGCCGGCACCGAGACTCTGTATATAAATAAAGTCAATTTAGATTTTATCTTTATTGTGTACTCATATTACAGTTTTATGTGGGTAATAACAATTTATTCGCAATGTACCGGACGATTTAAAACTTGTTGAATACAAATTGTATAGTTTTCATATATGGTAATTTCAACATCTGAGTACTCAACACCTACAGATGGCTTATAATTAAGTTATTCGTGTAGCGCGAATGCCCGCGGTCGTGTCCTTTTACGAGGAAACATTTTAACCGTAATTAATTATGCGCGGTACGCAATGCATCTCGGGAGTTTTTCTCGATTGCGCGCACCACGAACAACAAGAGAGGTTATAACACAACACGTTGCGTATACACGCGGTCTCTCCAACTTCCGGGTCTCCATTAATTTCTGCCTGTCAGAATAAATCACCGGAGTGCTCGTTTTATCTGAGGGTATCATTACGTCATTACGCTAAATGCAAATTTCAAATCAACGCACAACGGATGCAACGCCGGCTCTAAATATATGTAATCTCTTTGTAACCGATTCTCTCTCTCTCTCCCTGGTTCTCCGATCTATATGTTTGTTTTGGTCTTGCTAACGAATTACGAGCTAATCACGCGCTCTTCCAAGATATTTGTGATTAAGTACCATAAAATACCGTTAGCATGTGAAAAAATTAAATACTTATCTGTGTATTTCGCGCTGAGCAAAATAAAATATCTAAATATATGGTTGATGCGAGGAGAAATGCCGACCGTATATAGAAAAACAAAAAAAAAACGCAAGGAAAAGTCTTAAATTGCTGCTACTATGTACTTAGCTTCCGTGGGTACATACCATAAATAATAAAATGTATTTAACAACTGTAACCGCTGGGGGAATTGCTTCCGCAGAAACACAAATTATTTATACGAATTGGAAATATCGATCCCTATCTTATTATGGTATGGTCTTCAAACCTATGCAAACACCTGTATATCACATCATCTCTAACCACATGTGAATGTCACTCACGCATTGATTGTCACTTCGATCACATCTGATACTCATGTTTAAAAGGCGCACGAGATTATAACGGAAGTAAATTAAAAAAAAAGAACTTTTTGAAATCGAAAATACACGTCACATCCAAAGTTAGGGGCATTCGAGACGGGCTAGAGCGTCCTACTTATAATACACGAATTTTGTAAAATTTGTTCTTAGATTTTGCTACTACCTCCTGGTCACTTACTGATACCAGGTGGCAAGTCGCACTGAAAAATCAACAGCTGTTTCGAAGCTGGTCTCTGAACGAGGTGGAAGTGGGAAGTGATTAAATAAAACAATAAGGGCGCCAGGGAGCAACTCCAGCTGGTGAACGCACCATGGAACCGATTCCCAAGGTTACAAACACCTGTGTATCACATCATCTATAATCACATGTGAATGTCACTCACGCATTGTCACTTCGATCACATCTGATACTCACGTTTAAATCGCGCACGAGATTACAAATGAATTAATTTTAAAAAAAATTTTTGAATTCGAAAAAAAAAACATGTCACATCAAGTTGCACTGAAAAATCAACAGCTGTTTCGAAGCTGGTCTCTGAACGAGGTGGAAGTGGGAAGTGTTTAAATAGAACAATAAGGGCGCCAGGGAGCAACTCCAGCTGGTGAACGCACCATGGAACCGATTCCCAAGGTTACAAACACCTGTGTATCACATCATCTCTAATCACATGTGAATGTCACACACGCATTGTCACTTCGATCACATCTGATACTCACGTTTAATTAAAAAAAATTAAAAAAAAAGAACTTTTTGAAATCGAAAAAAACATGTCACATCCAAAGTTAGGGGCATTCCAGACGGGCTAGAGCGTCCTACTTATAATACACGAATTTTGTAAAATTTGTTGTTAGATTTTGCTACTACCTCCTGGTCACTTACTGATACCAAGTGGCAAGTCGCACTGAGAAGTCAGCAGCTGTTCCGAAGCCGGTCTCTGAACGAGGTGGAAGTGGGTTAAATAAAACAATAAGGGCGTCAGGGAGCAACCCCAACTGGTGAACGCACCATGGAACAGGCTCCCAAGATTCCACAGCGTGCGCTGATAAACGAAAAATTTTGCTAGTTCAAGACAGGGTTCGTAACGTAGCAAACGTGACGTGTTTATTGATAAATACATATATTGGCACACTCTTAAATTGTCAAAAATGTATACTGGCCTTAAAAGTCCAAAATAAACTAAAGGCAAGTTTCAGAATCGAACTAAAGGAAACTTTAAAATGAAAGTCACAGTCAGATCTCAATACTAACGCAATGACGTATTTATTTACGCATCAGAATGTGACTTTTATTTTAAAGTCTCGTTTAGTTCGATTATGAAACCGGATCTTAATTCTTATAAATAAAAGCCGGACGTTTAGGTCGTAAAAAAGTTGAAATACGCGCGTGGCTGATTTGGGTGGACTTAATTATTTATTTTCTCGTGATAGGTTCTTAAAATTGTCCAATAGAGTTAAATACATACAATGTCAGGTCAAAAAGCGATCGTAAGATGTCGCTATTTTATCTGTTTAAATACATACATTGAAATTAAAAGTTATGACGAGGAACTTTGCACAAAATTAAAATCAAAGTCGTTATCATCATTTCTTTACGAAATTCTGGATACGACTTTAATTTCAATATTTTATTTAACTTTACTGGAACTTGCTACGAGAAAATAAATACCCAGTATATCATAATTAAGTCAGCCAAATCAGGTACATGCGTTTTTGGAATTTTTTACCATCCAAAACCTCCGGTGTATACTTATTTATATCAAGTAACGATTCAATAAATCAATACGTCGATTAACTTAAATAACATTAAATAAACAATTAAATAAATTAGTTGTAAAAATTGTGATCAAATTTATGTAGGGCAAACAAAAAGATCCTTAAAAATTAGATTCAAAGAACACTTGGCTCATTTAAAATACAAACGCTTTGATAAATCCAGTGTTGCCTTACACATGCTTGAAAACAATCATTCGGTAAATAAAATAGATTTAATCAAACAAATTAATAACAAAACAAACCTAGATTCTTTCGAAAGCTTGGAGATTCACAGAAATAGGAATAGATTAATGAATTTTGAGAAGTCCGGGCCGACCGCTTCTTGCCTCTTCGACCTTTAGATTTTCGAAGAATCCCGGTTTGCTTTGCATGCATAATACGGTACAAAGAAAGTGAGGGGGGGAGTGCGGCTAGTCTAGTTTAGTTTATTTGTTGTTTTAAAGTTTAATATCAGTTTAGCGCTGAAGATGGTAACTTCGTTACCGAAATACGTATTCGCTTTCAGTGAATTAATGTGGTCGAGGGGTTTTCTCACTATTTAACTTAAATAACAAATAAATTTACTTAAGTTCAGAATTAGATTATAAGCCAATTATTCATTAGGGTTCTCTTCGGTCGACTGTCAGTCTATTAATAAGATGTATTTTATATTATTCTATTTAATTTTGTGTATATTACGGAGAGACAGCGCCCTCTTTGAAAACACCTTTCTATTTCGGTTGAGAACAATTTGTTAAAAAATACTCAATTTTTTTTACCATTGGTACAAGACAAAGCTGTTGATGAATAGGTACGTAACGATGAAATATCAAAATAGTTTAGCTTTTGGTCAAGAGATGGCGCTCTTAATGATTTCTGTCTTTTCCGTCGCGCTTTGGATTGGGTTTTCAATTTAATTTTGAAAGAAAAAAAGGAAAAAAGGGGATTTTACTGAGAGTATCGAAGTTGAAGTTCGATTAAAGCAACTTTCATTTTTAGAATATGAAAATAAGTGAATGAACAGATGGCGTTCTAAATAATTCACTATCAGTATAGGTACGTTAATGGATTAATGACTTTTTCGGTTTTTTCCCGGTTTTTCATGAGAAATACTCTAAAAAAAAAAAAAAAAAAACTGTGAACGCGGTTAAGCAATTAATTTCGTTCGAAATTGAATTTTCCAATTCTTACCGATTTTAAGAAAGACGCTTAAAACACGCAGAACAATTAGTTACTAATTCAATTCACACCTGTATTTAATGGAGGAAATTATTGAATTACGTTTAAAGCAATTAATTTTAGAACATGCCAATCCGTTAAGAAAAAATAAATCAATTAGTTTTTCGAAAACGCAAGAAACCTTGGTATAGGCAACCCGGCAAGCACAGTCGTTTGTACGGTTGCCTATACAGAAGGACCTAAAAAAATTTGTTTTTTGTTAAAAATGTGATAAATTTTTTCAGGTTTTACTGAGATTATGTAATTCTACTAATTCTCCTAATTTTTTAAATATATTAAGCGATTTTTTTTAGAGACAAGGTACAAGACAAAGCTGTTGATGAGTACGCGGCGATGAAATATAAAATAGTTTCTCTTTTGGCCAAGAGATGGCGTTCTTAATTATTTCTGACCAAGGTTGGTGAAATTGATATTGCATCTAGCAGGTTGCCTCGTTCCCATTTAATACGCAGTTTGAAATTTGCTCCCCGCAGAAGTAATTCGTGACGTCATATGAAATTTCTATCTGTCACAGTCAAGTGAATAGAGTGAGTTTTAATCTGTTTCCTAAAGCTTAATCTAATTCATTAAAAATGGAATCAATTCTATGGTCCTGTTGATTAAATAATGCAAGAATCCCCTTAATATGCCCAATGGAATTTATCACGTGACGTGACGCAACGAGATACGCACCCTCTGTCCCCTCCGCTGATCAAGGCAACCTTCTAATACACAGTCCTGCTCTACCAACCTTGGACCAGCTCAGATGTAGCCCCATCTTTATGAAAACGAATGAACAAAGCTTTGAACGATTTATGCTTACATACAATCGCAATAATCAGATCTACTTAATAAATAAGCAGCATTATAAAAATGTTATTATATCTTGAAGGTACACCGGATATTATGTTTTCTGCGAGCCAACGTTCGCACACTCGCGGGCTTAAAAAAAATGTAATGGCTACGCTAGTTTGCTATGCACGATAGTTTCGCCAAGTCTTTAATTTATAATTAGTTCTAAAGCCCCAGTCGCTTATTTGTTAATTAAGGCAGAGAAGCTCGTTAGGCTAAACACACGTTCGCTCGTTCACATCAGCGCCCAACTAAAAGATAACAATTATTCGCAAAGATCCGAAGTGATAAATCGAGCGCGTCCTCCGCCTTTTGATTATTTTATTCTTCGGCGGAATGCTCTTCATTCATTCAGCAGCTTAATAAATGGATGGTTGTTGCAAGATGGTTATAAATCATTCCGCCAAATGATCGGGTATGTCTCACTTATTATAACTATAAATCAAGTATGGATATTATAACTAATTCCTTTTGTTTACAGCTGTGGCCTGTGTTTTATTCGAATGTTCTCCAAATAGGAAGTTATGCAACAGCATAAATAATACTCCTACTTACCACGTTCGTCCTAGACTATACCAAGTTTGTATTGTTTGTTCTTGCCTAACAGTCTTGGTTCTTTGTGTTGGAAATACACTTTGCCTCACTAAAACTTGAAAAATAACAGAAATAGACTTAGCTCCTTTGTATGAAACGAAAAAAGATTTAAAGCGAGCCAAGTTGCCGTGACGCGTACGGTATATACTGGTAAGGGCAGGTGACGCAAGCGTTTCTCTATGGTAACGTTAAATTTCTAACTAAAAAAATTGTTGCGATAATAAATAATTTCAAGAACTGAACGGCAAGTCAAGTCCTAGAAAGGGACGTGTTATAATCCGACCTTCGGGCCTGGAGTAGAGTAACTAAAAAAATTTTTATGATAATAAATAAGTACAAAGTTTTTTTAATCTTGAACCGGATATTTTTTTATTTATTTTATTTTTTTTTAACTTTTGTTCATTCCTGATGAAGCTATAAATCTATAGCGGAACGTTGAGTGTGTTCCCATCATATTTCTGTCCGGTTCAAGATTAAAAAAAAAAAAAAAACTTTATACTTACAATTTTCATCGGACAAGAACCAACTTCAATGATAATAAATAATTTCAAAAAAACTGAAATTGACTATCAGACCGCAGTAACAACTTGTAAACATAAAGATTGAAGGTTACCGGAGAGTTGACGTAATAAACGTGACGTGGAGTCCTAGAAAGGGATGTGTTATAGTCCGACCCTCGGGCATGGAATAGAGTTACGTTACGGCGCGTACGGGAGTTTCTTTTAAAACTTACTGTCAACAACCAATCGGAAGACGAATGCAGAAAAATAATCAACGACCTTGAGGTAAAAAACGAGACTTGCCTACTATTGAACGAATAAAATATTTGTTAGGTATCTAAGGTGGATCGTCAGAGAAAAAAGAAATTCTCTATCAAAATCTACGGTTAGAAATATACCATGTAATTAAAATTAAAGTTAAAGAGGCGTGGTGGCTCGAAAACAATTGAAGTTTCTCGCTCTGTCTCTGTTGATAAGAAAGTTATTACAGAAATGCAGAAATATGACCCTGTATATTATATGTAGAGTAACACTGCCCCCTTTAATTCTTTTTCTTTCTGCTCACAGCAATTTATTATTATTTATTATTATTATTATTATTAAAAAAATTAAAATCGTACGTATTATTAAAAAATAAAATAAAAATGTACACTTTAACGCCATCTATTGACGAGGATGTTCGCGAAGAAACATTTAAAATTCGATTACTAATTGTTTTTCTTTTTGTCCGAGGGATAGAACAAATCCTGCTGCGTGAAGTCATCTTTCGTACGATATCATGCTTTTTGAAGTTAGTTTTAAAATAACTTTGATTTTTGGCCAAGAGATGGCGCTTCGATGATGTCTTCCCGTTGTTTTCAGTTTTCCATTAAATTTTAAAAATTAAAATGTTTGCGAAGTTAGAAGGCAAGACCTTGCTGAGAACGTCAGCGTTAAATTGATATTCTATTACGGAAAAGTGGTTCCCCTATGGATCAAGAGGTGGCGCTTTGAACAATTCCCGTCGCGCCTTCATTTTGAATTTGAAATTAGACATATTGAAGACATCCATCCGCGTGATCAACAGATCTTTGAATATTTATAAGATTCGATCTGTCATTGCTGCTATTGATTTCCATTAAATCACGTGATTAACCATAACCAATAACTTTGGTTCGCCGAACGACCAAAGCCAATGACCGCACGCCTCAAATAACGACTTCTTCAAATCTCCAAAGCGTGAAAAGCAGCTATTGTAGCATTAAATCATTTTAACTTTTAGGCAAAGATGGCGCTCGGAATGTCTCTTACCTGCGTAGGTTTTATATTTTCGATTTAATTTAAAGAAAAAACTTTACTGACGGAACCTTGTCACTGACATTGGATTAAATTGGCTCTCATTTTAGTACATGATGACAGATGGCGCCTCAAATAGCACGCTTACAGCGCAAGATTTTTTTTCTTTCGTTAATTGATTTCAATCCAAGCTTGACGATGAAAATGGTAACGACAAGATTACAATAACTGGCAGCTATACAATAAACAAAAGTAAATAAATTTTTTATTTGACTCTTCGATGGCGTTCGATGCAATTTGTTACAATAACTATTAAAAGCAACGTTTTTGAATTTTTCTTTCCGTGAAAATCTTAATTTCTGAAAATGCTTAATTGGTAACCGAATCATTTAATTAAGGCCCGACGTCTTCACCTCCTGTTAAATTTATCAACCAGGTAATATCCCTGGAAACCATTTTGTCGATAATGATTTCCTAGGATATTATATGACAGATAAATTTATCAGGAGGTGAAAAAGTCGAACCTAAGAGACATGACAGACCAATGGATGCAGAATCAGAAAAAAGAAAAGAAAAAAATAGTTGAACATCGTGCTTTTCTAAAAGAGACAAGAGAGTGCGTTTTTAACTTTAATTTTTGTCTCTAAAACGAAAAACTTTGTTTTTAACTCACGTACAGGGTGATTATACCCTGAAAGAAAGTTGACGTGATTTCATCCTGTAAGTGAGTTAAAGACAAAATTCTTCGATGTTCAGCTGTTTTTAAGTCGAACACAGGGTACATCTTAAAAAAAATAAATTAAAAATAATTCTCAGGCTTCTTTTAAAGTTATAGGAATAAAAATTAAGCAGCTATGGGGTTCGACTAAAACTAAAAGGTATACTTTATAGGTTAGGTGTAGCTGTTGCTCTGTCAACGGGTTCAAGGTTTCGTTGGTACAAGTCGTCCAATGCCCGCGTCCCTCACTGGGTTCGACGCTTGCTTTCAGCTTCGATGGCTCTACCTGATTGACTCAGCCGGTACGAAGAAACCGAAGGAGAGATAAATTCGGCAGAAACAGGTCCAACAAAACTCTAATAAGTAGCCCCAATTAAAAATAGCTTCCGTTAAAAACGCGTCTAAACGAAAGAGAGCAAGAGAAAACGCCAGAGAGCGCTGTTAATTATCGAGTTAAACATACCTGTTTAAATTAAACAGTTCGCTTGGATTAAGATGCAATTTAGCACTTCAGAAGACAGGTCGGGTCACTCAACTTCCAGATAATCTGTATTGATTGAATCTTGCACAGGTTCACAGAACAATACACATACACAACTTGCTTCGAACGTTTTGTTTTCGACAGTGGCGAGAAAATGCCATTGCAAAGTTCTTCTATTTTCCGTTGCGGTGATATCGTAACATTTGAAGTAAAAGACAAGTAGGGAGCTAGCATTTCCAACGATGCGACGCTCAAAGTCTATTTCCGGTATATGAAACGACGTTGTCACGTCTACGTAGAAACCAAGGCGCTGTTGCCGAAACCGGTCAGGCAGATTCTGACTGTAACAATTAATTGACGCGGTTTTGTGCGTTAAACGTTAAGGCAAATGTAGCCGTAGTATAAGTAGAATTAATTACAAATTAATCTGTAAGCCATAAATAAGATGATTGGTCGGTTGTTAGGCTAACTGGTTTGATACACCTTATGTACAGGATGTCTCAACACCGCGTCCTCGGGCAATATCTCGACAACTACTGAAGGTACAAAAAAAGTTTCCAGACATTTTTATTTTAAATTTTAGAGGTCTACGACACAAAATTATTTTCTTCTGTACAGGATGAATCAGGCTAACTGGTTTGATACATCTTGTATACAGGATGTCTCAGCACCGCGTTCTCGGGCAATATCTCAACAACTACTGAAGGTACAAAAAAAGTTTCCAGACATTTTTATTTGAAATTTTAGAGGTCTACGACACAAAATTATTTTCTTCTGTACAGGATGAATCAGGCTAACTGGTTTGATACATCTTGTATACAGGATGTCTCAGCACCGCGTTCTCGGGCAATATCTCAACAACTACTGAAGGTATAAAAAAAGTTTCCAGACATTTTTATTTTAAATTTTAGAGGTCTACGACACAAAATTATTTTCTTCTGTACAGGATGAATCAGGCTAACTGGTTTGATACGCCTTGTATACATGATGTCTCAGCACCGCGTTCTCGGGCAATATCTCGACAACTACTGAAGGTACAAAAAAAGTTTCCAGATATTTTTATTTTAAATTTTAGAGGTCTACGACACAAAATTATTTTCTTCTGTACAGGATGAATCAGGTTAACTGGTTTGATACACCTTGTATACGGGATGTCTCAGCACCGCGTTCTCGGGCAATATCTCGACAACTACTGAAGGTACAAAAAAAGTTTCCAGACATTTTTATTTGAAATTTTAGAGGTCTACGACACAAAATTATTTTCTTCTGTACAGGATGAATCAGGCTAACTGGTTTGATACATCTTGTGTACAGGATGTCTCAGCACCGCGTTCTCGGGCAATATCTCAACAACTACTGAAGGTATAAAAAAAGTTTCCAGACATTTTTATTTTAAATTTTAGAGGTCTACGACGTAAAATTATTTTCTTCTGTACAGGATGAATCAGGCTAACTGGTTTGATACACCTTGTATACAGCATGTCTCAGCACCGCGTTCTCGGGCAATATCTCGACAACTACTGAAGGCATAAAAAAAGTTTCCGGACATTTTTATTTTAAATTTTAGAGGTCTACGACGTAAAATTATTTTCTTCTGTACAGGATGAATCAGGCTAATTGGTTTGATACATCTTGTATACAGGATGTCTCAGCACCGCGTTCTCGGGCAATATCTCAACAACTACTGAAGGTATAAAAAAACTTTCCAGACATTTTTATTTTAAATTTTAGAGGTCTACGACGTAAAATTATTTTCTTCTGTACAGGATGAATCAGGCTAACTGGTTTGATACGCCTTGTATACAGGATGTCTCAGCACCGCGTTCCCGGGCAATATCTCGACAACTACTGAAGGTACAAAAAAAGTTTCCAGACATTTTTATTTGAAATTTTAGAGGTCTACGACACAAAATTATTTTCTTCTCTACAGGATGAATCAGGCTAACTGGTTTGATACACCTTGTATACAGGATGTCTCAGCACCGCGTTCTCGGGCAATATCTCGATAACTACTGAAGGTACAAAAAAGTTTCCAGACATTTTTATTTGAAATTTTAGAGGTCTACGACACAAAATTATTTTCTTCTCTACAGGATGAATCAGGCTAACTGGTTTGATACACCTTGTATACAGGATGTCTCAGCACCGCGTTCTCGGGCAATATCTCGATAACTACTGAAGGTACAAAAAAGTTTCCAGACATTTTTATTTGAAATTTTAGAGGTCTACGACACAAAATTATTTTCTTCTCTACAGGATGAATCAGGCTAACTGGTTTGATACACCTTGTATACAGGATGTCTCAGCACCGCGTTCTCGGGCAATATCTCGATAACTACTGAAGGTACAAAAAAGTTTCCAGACATTTTTATTTGAAATTTTAGAGGTCTACGACACAAAATTATTTTCTTCTCTACAGGATGAATCAGGCTAACTGGTTTGATACACCTTGTATACAGGATGTCTCAGCACCGCGTTCTCGGGCAATATCTCGACAACTACTGAAGGTATAAAAAAAGTTTCCAGACATTTTTATTTTAAATTTTAGAGGTCTACGACGTAAAATTATTTTCATCTGCACAGGATGAATCAAAGCGGTGCTGCTGGATGCAACTACACTTTTTTTTTGTAAACAATAATCAGTGCCTGAACCTAAACCTTCTGGCGATGTTTACCACCTCATCCAAACAATGTTGTTTAGATTAAATATCTCATAAACAGTTTACGTTTAGGTATGTAGATGATGGTACAGAAAAAAAATTGTAGAATTTTACAGGCGTTCCAAACTTGACATCATACATAGGGTATCTGATTTGAAATAAAATAGTTGCATTATTGTACTGATAAATAATGTACATATGTTTTGCAGCTTACAAATTTGAAACAAAGTTGTTTTGATACTCTTTTTATGTCTTCAGTAGTTATCGTGATATAACCCGAGAAATCAATGCTGGGACACCCTGTATATTACCCCAGTTTTTAAAAAAAAATGAGAGGAAGCTGACGAAACTTTTGTTTCGTTTGTTCTGCATTTGAAGTGTGCTTAATTGATTGCAACCCTAACTTTCTTTTAGAAATTGAAAAACACTTTTAGAAACTGAAAAACATTTTCGTTTCTGAGTAATGAAAAATATTTTCTAAGACGTTCCTGACCCTGGGCAAAGTTGATGGGTGTAAGACGATGCCCTTGTGTATATCTCCCCGTCCTCCGCCCCCTTGGAAAGACAACAAACAGCAGCGCACCCCTGCCGGGTAATGGATCCTGTTCTGCCGCGCCGGATTAGACAAAGTCCTGGACCCAGGACAATAAAGCAGGATGATGGGCGCAGACGGACACGACGTAATAACGAGGCCTGGCATTACGTTGTGCGCTGAATTTACGGAATGGGAGCTGCTTGTGTCGTGCAGGAAACTCATTAACGGAACAGATATTGTAGTACGTAGTTAGACAGCTCCGTGTTGTACGTAAATTTCGTTATTATCTTTTCTGTTATCGGATGACTGATTACCTGTCACCGGTGCAACACAAAAATATTAAATAAGTGTATTAAAATCGATTCGGAAATTATAATAATACATTTCGATTATTTATTAAAACGTAAGCTATCAATCTAAAAACTTGAAAGCACCATACATGCTATGGTACTATCACGCTCATCGAACACACCCTTAAGAACTTACTTTCAGATGCAAGCATTTAAAACAAAAGCGTCGAATAAATTATCAAACGGTCTCATCGTTTTAGTCGAGCGTAATAGTACACGGAGCTTACTAAATCTACATTAGCGAAACAAATATGTAATATCAAATTGAATGAACGTGTTAATTTGAAAATACCTGTTGTACCTGTTAGGATTGTTTCATTCAAAACAAATCGCCTGTAAATGTGAATTAAAGGGCGAAGAGGAAACCGTGCAAAAATTATTTGCGGTGCTAACACATCAATCATTCTCTTTGTGTTTTGCACTAACCGCAGTAATTAACGACATAAAAGGTGTGTATTATAAACACCCGTCGTTGTTTCCACATTAATTAAACGCGTTGAAGTCTTCACGTTTTTACATGTTACGTTATTTTTCATTTTTTTTTTTTTGCAATGTTTGTGTACATATTTTAGATTGCTGTTTGTGTAAACGTCGTACTTCAGTTCTCAAATTAGTTCATTTTTGACTTTAGTATGGCAATCCTGTGTATACTATATTGACACCTAACCTAATAATAATTTGTTTTATCGTGTTTTGTGCGTGGAATAAAATTTTTAATTAATTCATTTCAATTTAAGACAAAAAACACTAGATGGCGCTACTCATGTTTACTAAAAATAATGGTTAACATCCGACGAACAAGGCCTCAAACTTTCCCGAAACTTTCACAGTTTCAATCTTATGCAGTTTTCATAATTTTTCGTAAAAGAATATGGGTATGCTTGTGTCATCTTTAAACTTAGTTCACGCGGAATTTAAGAGATGGCGCCGCAGATTATCCATTGTAAAAACATTGTTGTCGTTCGTGTTTACTTCCAATGTTTTTTTCGAACCATCTGTTATAAATAAATGCTAAGAAATTTGGCAGAATTGGCGCTGTTTACATCCTGTGAAATCTCGGAACTAAAGATTGTTATTCTGTAGATGGCGCTGCTTGAATATCACAGTAACAATGCTAACGTGTTGATTGAAAATTTAAATTCGACCGTTTTCGTCTCCCTTTGCCACTGAAGTAAAATTTTTAATTAAAGTTCTCCTTCACTCATCTTAGGTCTAAAAAAAAAAAAAAAACAGTGGTTTGCTTTAGCAGGCTTTTCTAATTAAAACAAGAAACGGTCCGACCTTTTCAGATTTTTGGCTGAATATAATTTTAACACGTTTGGGGGGCGACTTTTCTTGTTACATAAAATAAGATGATTTTAACGACGCATCAATTTTGAATTCGTGAATGAATGAAACTCTTCTTAAACGATTTATTTACTTTATTTTTTATTATTTATTTATTTATAATTAATTACTTTCTTCCAACTAACATTTTTTTGAGTTAAAACTGAAAAAAAAACGCGCCGAACAAACTGAAGCCAAAATATTAATTGTCCTTGACCCTCATCTTAATGTTGACATTTTGAGGTTTGGTGATGTTTTGTTTTCAACAGTTGGTGGTGCAGTTTGAGTCATTTGTTTTGATGTTTTTAGGATCAAATAATGAATAACGGTGCGCTACGGTGTGTTTTGCTTTTTTTTTTTGACAACAGACCGTATATTTATTTTACCGAAGCGAAGATTAATTACGCCGAGTTGATTAGGGAAAGTAGGCAGATTGTGACTTCTTACGGCGGCACAGGAAATATGAAACTTTTCATTTGTGAGTTTCTTTTTGTAAGAAAATACCAAAAGGTTATTTTGACCGTTGGCGATCTGTGGGAAATAATACTGCGATGATTAAAAAAAAAGTAGACAGGTTGAGACTACTTTTGGTGGCGATAATTTATTATCCATCAACCCGATCATCACATTTCTTACATGTTAGAGTTTGTCGTAAACAGGCGCTGTTCTTATCTCTCATTTTACGTCTCCTTTTGTTTCATTATTCCCTCCTTAATAATAAGCCTGTTTTACATTATACTAATTTGCGTTACAAAAAAGTGTTTCATTCATATTTTACTTCTTATTTTCTTTTCTATTGACAAAGCGTAAAATAAAAAGGCGCAAAGGTTTTAGAATTCAATGATTTTAATTTTGTTCTTTCATATTAATTTTAGTAAAGAAATGTAATTAAAACGAAACGTACGATAGCTTCTCTTAAATAAAACTCGACACGGATGTGTTTTTTTTTTTACTTAAAATATTTCCTTAATGAAAGGAAATCAGATTTTTTTTCGCTTTTTCATTTCGATTTGTTTCATCGTTGTGAATCGAATACTAATAAAAGCTTCGGTTTTCATTTTGGAACATCCTGTATACAATTCTTTCATTTCGTTGTTTTATTTCAACATTCTGAACCAAATAGCAAAAGCAGCGGCTTTAATTATTTTTTGGACACATGATAGGATTCTATTTTTCTAGTACTATTTTTTTTCTTTTTTTAATTCAAATTTTTACGCATTTTTAATTAAAAAAATTAGTTAAAATTAAATGCGACGTTTTTAAATTTTTTTAAAATTAATTGTAAAACTACCATTTTAAAAGATGAAAAGCCAAAAGTTGACTAAATTGATTAAATTCCTATAATTCCGAAAATTTCATTTTAATTTACGAGGGCAAATCAGAATTTCTTTCACTCTCTTATTTCGATTTGTAGAGGGCACTATTTGCATTCGCTTTCCCCAAACTCTCACCATTTCACTTTTCCATAAAATAAAAAAAAAAAATTGGGTAACGCTTGTATTACTTTTAAACTTAGTTCACGTGCAATTTGCCAGATGGCGCGGTTTATATCTCTTGCAAAAATATTGTCATCGTTCGTTCCACCTTAAAATTTTCTTTCTTCGATTTTTCGTTTGCAAATAAATACTGAAAAATGCGAGAGAGAGAGAGGTGTTTCGTTTGTTACATCTTGCAAAATTTCAAAAACAAAAAACGCGTTTCAATAGATGGCGCTGCTTGAATTTCATAGCAATTTCATAGTGCTGGTTAGAAGTTCAGCGTGGGGTCCCTTGGGAGTTGAGCAAAATTTTTAATTGAAGTTTCCTTAGCTCTCCACTTACGTGAACAGTTGCGTTTACTTTAGCAGGACTTTCTAATTAAGACAAGAAACGGAAGATGGCGTTTTTTTTGCAATCACAAGAAGCCGTGATTCGTATTGGAAACAGTTGTGTTGGCTTTAGCCTCTTCAGCAGAGGTTTTCTAATTGTTTTTTTCTAACGTAGTTTTAGTTGAATACTCGATGGTAAAAAAAAAAAATAAAAGTTGGACGACAATACCAAGCTAAACAAAAAAGAAAAAGCAAGTTTTTCGGACAAATCTAAAAGTTTGTAGTAAATACATACAATGAATACTCGATTGTTAATAAAACAAACGAAATTCGGAAAAACGGACTTCAGAAATTCTATATATTTCTTATACTGTTGCATACGTACAGAGTGGACCATTTTTGATGGTTTTACAGGGTTTCTCAGTTATTTATAGGAATAGAAGAAAACCGTTTTCGTGACCCAATGCTACTTTTTCGAGAAAAACTCAGTGGAGAAAACAAAAGTTAGCTATCTCCATTCGTTCGGGAAATATCGGCAGAAAACGAATTTTTCCGAAAAATTATTTTTCACAATATCTCAGCTGTTTGACAAGATATTTTGAAAATTCAAAAACTGTTTTATTCAGAAATTAATGTAGATTTCGCTGACGTTATTCTCTTTTGTAAAAACTGCGCCAGTTCTGCGAAACGGACTATAACTTTCTAATTTTAAATGGAAACCGTAGTTGGCTATGACACAAATAAATTGCTTATTTAATGAGGTTTTCAAAAATATAAGGTTTGATATAATTATTTTTATAAATAACAAAGATACTTATTATTTTTTATTTTCCGGTAGCTAACAAGCCATCCATGACACCAAAAAAAAAATTTAGTTCAATTGTTTTCCCAAAAATCAATTATTATTAAGTAAAACGGTTAATTTAATTCAATAAATAAATAGCTTCATATATCTACCAGAAACTGACATAAAATCACAAGAACGGAAAAATGGATTAACTCCATTTGAACATTTCTTTAATTATTAATGTGAATAGTTAAGAGATTTTTATAAATTTTAAATTGCATAAGTTAGTGCATTTCTTTAAGAAATAATAATTTCATTATTTTGCAGTACTTATCACGCTATCTATAAAAACAAAAGAAAATTCAGTTGTTTTCCTCAAAAATCTATTATTAGAATAAATAATACAGGTAATTAAATTTAATAAAATAAATATCTAATGCTATTAGAGAACTCATAAAACTACAAGTAATGTAAATATGGATTAACTGTTAATGTAGCTTTGAAGAATTATATGTTATATGTTCCTTTGAAATTATTAAATCTTAAATTTTATATTATCAAAAATTCTTAGATATGTTTATTTCACTTCTATCCGCGATTACATTTATTAATATACAAAAGTTCTTGAAAGCATTATTAAACTTAGGAAATATCCGACAATTCAATTATTTCTTAAAGAAATGCATTAGATATTTATTTTGTTAAATTTAATTACCTGTATTATTTATTAATAGATAGATAATAGATTTTTGAGGAAAACAACTGAATTTTCTTTTGTTTTTATTGTCATAGATAGCGTGATAAGTACTGCAAAATAATGAAATTATTATTTCTTAAAGAAATGCACTAACTTATGCAATTTAAAATTTATAAAAATCTCTTAACTATTCACATTAATAATTAAAGAAATGTTCAAATGGAGTTAATCCACTTTTACGTTCTTGTGATTTTATGTCAGTTTCTGGTAGATATATGAAGCTATTTATTTATTGAATTAAATTAACCGTTTTACTTAATAATAATTGATTTTTGGGAAAACAATTGAACTATATTTTTGTTTTTGGTGTCATGGATGGCTTGTTAGCTACCGGAAAATAAAAAATAATAAGTATCTTTATTATTTCAAAAAATAATTATATCAAACTTTATATTTTTGAAAACCTCATTAAATAAGCAATTTATTTGTGTCATAGCCAACTACGGTTTCCATTTAAAATTAGAAAGTTATAGTCCGTTTCGCAGAACTGGCGCAGTTTTTACAAAAGACAATAACGTCAGCGAACTCTACATTAATTTCTGAATAAAACAGTTTTTGAATTTTCAAAATATCTTGTCAAACAGCTGAGATGTTGTGAAAAATAATTTTTCGGAAAAATTCGTTTTCTGCCGATATTTCCCGAACGAATGGAGATAGCTAACTTTTGTTTTCTCCACTGAATTTTTCTCGAAAAAGTAGTATTGGGTTACGAAAACAGTTTTCCGCTATTCCTATAAATAATTGAGAAACCCTATAAAACCATCAAAAATGGACCACACTGTACATAATGTTACAAGTTTTCTTTTGTATCCTGGCGTTTTTTTTTTTTAAAGCTAAGGGTAATAACAAGAGGGATGGCCAGATGATGGTCATCCGCTGAAGGGTAGAGAAAGTTTTCTCGAACGTTTGTTACGATAAAAAATCATAGATGGCGTTATTTATATTTAATTAAAACTGAAAGTCACAAGTAAACATTTCCTGTACAATCTAAGTTGTTGAGGAAATTGAATCATTTCGAGTTATATACAGCGTGGTATATAAAATCAAAAATCGTAGCATTGCACGCTGCTGAAATGTTGCATGAAGCAAATGATTTATGCGCAGCAAAATGGAAGTTAAACATTTTAGCAACTTTCTTGGTGATGATTTGCAATCGCCGTAAACAAAGACGTAAATCAAAGACAACAATAACCGCTCGGCGACGCTGTCGAAGCGTACCAAAAAAGTAATTGATTGCCCCGTTAAAGTTAAATACAATCCGAAGTTATTATTTATTTATCTCGGAGGAGGCGACTTTACAGCGACGACTAAATTAACGCAATGAATAAAACATTCGTTCGAAAAAAATCGGCCGGTAGACGTTAAAAGCGTCGTTCACCGTGCGCGCATCGCAGCCTGAAATGACAAATGTTTTTATTGATCAATTTGTAACGTATCCCGTCACTTATTTCTTATAAAATGATTGTGTATTCGTCGTTAACCGGATACTTGCCTGCATTAACATACGACTGCCGGCTATTAAGCGCCGGACGGTTGCGGTAGATAACCTGCCAACTTGTCATATGGATGTCAAGTTATAAATTGCGAATGCTATAAATTATTCTTGCCGTATTAATTGAAATATTTTGTATAATGGGTTGCAATTTGTCATTTTTAGTTCGTCATTCTATCGGAGGAGTGAAACGTTGAAGCTTTCTATTTAATACACCTAAATTTATTCGTATACTTCTAGGCTCTGTTTGTTTTATATTTTCCTTTTCTTGTGAATATCTCTTCAGTATATTCAATAATATACAGTCTGTTCTTTTACTGTGTGCAAATATTTAAACCTGTAATACATCACCATGAATGGCAACGATTGAACTCATATGTTCTTAACATAAATGTAATAGTTTTCGAGAAAAATGCAGCGGCAGATTTTCACTAAACCGTTTGAGAACTGCTGGCATAGCTAAAAGTGGAACGCGGGCGCCTCTTCAATTATGACCCGCAGCCGAAGTAGGCCAGGGTCAGTGTCTTACTGGATCTCGAGCAGGTACGACGTAACTCAGCGCCGCTCCGATCAGCTGCTCCGTCAAAACGTTTACAATTTAAATTAACTTCACTGCAAGTAATTACAAGTTTAAGTATTAAATTAAAATCTAGTGCAATTCAGGAAGCTGAGGGTCGTAATTTCCGAACAAATTAAAAGCGAGGTACAAACAAATTGTAATTTCTCATTCCA
Organism: Prosopocoilus inquinatus; assembly: GCA_036172665.1. Lineage (NCBI taxonomy): Eukaryota > Metazoa > Arthropoda > Insecta > Coleoptera > Lucanidae > Prosopocoilus > Prosopocoilus inquinatus. Next base: position 3,662,353 of record CM069871.1, on the reverse strand, counting down.
TATAATTTTAAGACTTAGAAAAATTTTACATTTCCTTTGTTTCCACGGATCGTAGGTAGTAATACTTTCATAGCTAGCAGCGAGATTGCAGCAAAAGTTTACTTACGTGAAAGGATGAAGGAAGAACATTTTTAACGCGCTTGCCTAATTGGTGCATAAAATTTCGAATTTATTCGTCGATAGTTGATATCGTAAAACATATTAATTCGTTCAGTGAATTAAAATTTTAAATAAAATAATTAATAAATTATGGGGGGATGACTTCTTTTGAATTTTACCAAAAATAAGCAAAAAAACGCAAGTTTTACAAACTTTATTTAAAAAATAATCGTGTGGCGTGGTACAAACGCAGTCAAAAAGGCATACAAAAGTAGAAATACCTTAACATTTAAAGTATTATTAACTTTCTCCTTCCGATAATATCATGATTAATTTGATAATAACTCGAGAACGAAAAAAAGATAGTTCCAGTTTACGTAAGCTTTGGGTTAGGCGTTGGTTTTGAAAAATTTCGATGACTCGTTTTGCTTTACTGACAGCTGTAATTATGTAACTGATGTGACCAATGTGCGAATGTAAGGCAAGGTTTGCTTGTGAAGAATGGAGGAGTCGGGAGCCGATCTTATATGATTATTTCTTCTGTCACACTATCACCTCCAGCAGCAAAAGAGAAAATAAGGTCGACGACAGTTCAAGTTCAGATCAAAGATAAGCAACACACTTTGTAAATTGTTCCTCCTCAAACGAACGACTCGACGAAAAGCACAATCTGTGTGATTTTTTGGGGCCTTCGAGTAACAATCACCAAAACATAGAATAGGGAAGGGAGGAAGACAATTGCGAGGAAGAAGGATCCAAAATAAAATCATGTTGGATTTATAAAAGAAAAAAGGAAAAGAATAACGAACGAACCATCAGTCCACCGGCGATAATGTTTTTCAAATTTAATTGATTTGCAATCGCCCAGGCAAAGGGAGTGAACTGTCATTAAGAAAAAAATGGATTTTAGATTGAGCAAAGGAAAACTAATTTTGCAGACAATTTTTGGCAAAAACATATGAAGAGGAGATTTGATCTCAAGACTGTAAAGTATATTTTTTGGTAGATTTGGGTTGATTATCACCATTTTTGGAAGAAAGAGGATGAACAATATGAAGTCTTGGAAGAAACTGATCAGAAAGAAGAAACCATCAGACAATGAAAGATGGCGGTTGCTCTGGATTATTTTGAAAAACTTTTTCCCAATACATTTGCTTATTTGTAGCCAGTGATCCGAAGTATTCCTATAATTTAGTAATTATGGAGAATGTGTTTTCACAGTTAAAAATACAGGCTGTTTGCAAAATAAGTGCAAATTTATTTTTAACGACAGTACGCCGTGTAACAAAATATTCGGCGCTCATGAAATAACAAAAAAAGAAACTTACGGAAATTGCTTCTCAGATCGTAGACAGTAAACATCGCGGGAATGACTAATACACAAGACACACTCAACGAACATCATCTATGTGGAGGATCACATTTGTACAAACGTTCACTATTAGGCATTTAGAAATGTTTATAACAATTGTTCGACGTGGTGTACATCATTAGCGATACACAAACGAGCCCGGCGAAAAAGTGATTGTTGTGCTCGTATGCATGTCAGGATTAGTGCAAATACTTATGAATACACTCCTCTGAAATGCCGTTCTCTCGCCGTTCGTGAATTGCGGTATTTTAATAAGTAATAATACTATGTAGATAGTAATCGTATTTTGGCTTTAACTCGTGCAATCACTTTTCACAAACTAAATTGTTAATCCCAAAGAATAGGGAGCAATAAATTGCGTGTCATAATCATAAACAATGACGCAAAATTCTTTCGCTCAGCTGTCACGACTTATTGCGACGTTAAGGACAACGCTTTTATTGGCGGATACTCGACTTCGGCAAAGATCACTGCTCGATTGCACTTCTGTTTTTTGTTCCAATAAAATTTCGTTTTCCTGACCTACCTCAGAGACATAGACGTGCGATAATTTCTTGCCCGATTTTCTAAAGTGCGATTTTCTCGATATGTGTAAAACTTTTGTCACGGACGTCTAAGTTCAATCGTTCCCATTTGTGGTGATGTATTACAGGTTTAAATTTCCGCACTTTTTTCATAAACACCCGGTATGTTGGGTACTTATCGATACTAAAAAGAATTTATTTCGATTCCTGTTTTTTTTTTTTTGTATGGTCCGGTTAAAATTACAAAACCAGTCAATTGAAAAGTAATGAAGTTGTTTTTGATCGGGGCAAATTGTTTCATCAGAAACGCTAGGCTGGGGCGTGCATTCGGGAGGGGACGGCGATTTATTTTGCTCGATTTGGCAGGGACGGACGAAATTCATCGACAAATTAGTGCTTCTGTTCATATTTCATCTCCGCTATTACGATAACAAACTTGTTTCCTGCTTAATCGCGGCGATAAAACAGCCGGCGAACTGTTTGCTGTCGGTGCTGCTGCAACTTCATTTATTGCATTACTTTTATGGCGTATTACGTTTCATTATGTACATATAATTAACGTTTTAATTAAACGTAAAAATAACGCATTCGCAATTAACATTCTTCACCTTTTATTTACAACAAATTCGTCGTGCAAAAATTTATAGATTGCGACGAACTTGCGCATGTAATCTGAACCTCCTTGTTTATCTCCTTCTTCTTCTTCTTCTTCTTCTTTTTCTTCTTCGATGGTTTGCCATGGGTTTTATGCGTTTCATATGAAAGCGCGAATTAATTTACGCAGTTGTAAAATTTACGTTCTCGGCAATAAATTTATTTTTTACAAAATCGTTTTATGTACGTACATATCATATTTTATGCTCTTCTTGATTACTAAATTTTTAATCCAGTTTGCTGCTCATCTTTTTCTTCATCTTTTTTATTATGAATCATTCTGTAGAAATTTACGACAGAGTCGATCATCCAAATCGAGGCGTCTGCAAACTAACAACGTCCTTGATGTCACTCGCAGTAAGGATTGCAAAACTGTCAAACAGACTCAATTATTTTGGTCGCAACTGTACAAGATCAGGCTCAACTTCTACAATAAATATTTGGCATACTAACTGTAGGTGTTAAATTCTTTCAGATATCAATCAATTGTATCAATTTCATTTTTGATACAAGGAGGAATTATAAGGAACATAAAGTAAAGAAAGTTATATAACTTATAATCAATGTAATTGTAATCGATTTTTTTATTAATTTAATTTAAATTCTGTGTTTCAGGAAAGTCAACGTTGTTGGTGAGTTGCAACGAAAAAATATTTTGCGTGAAAAGAAAAGCTGTTTTCTATTTAACGCTGTGATTTCTCTCTTCACTCAATTAAAACTAAGTTCCAACCAATTTCAAGGTTAACTCAACCCAAGTAATTTCAACCTGATCATATTTAACCCAAGTAAAAATTGAAGAAAGTAAAAGAAACTAAAGTAACAAAAATTAAACTAAATATTGATATATATTTAGTTTAATTTTTGTTACTTTAGTTTCTTTTACTTTCTTCAATTTTTACTTGGGTTGAATATGATCAGGTTGAATTTACTTGGGTTAAGTTAACCTTGAGATTGGTTGGGATATAGTTTCAAGTAAAAAAGAATCAACAACGATTCGACTCAATGAATTTTTTTTTTTTAAATCAAATATTAAAAATTAATTAAATTATATATTAAATTAATTATAGTTTTAAGAATTAAATCTGATAATCTAAAGGACCTATATCTGGCCAATTCGTGCAAGAAAATGAATAAACCCTAAAACTTTAAATACAAAAGGATTCAGTCTAACAGAAGAAAGGCTAACCAGAATCGGATTGAAAACTTTAACTAAAATCAAAGTTGAAAAATTTTTGCAAAGGCAATGAAAGTTAGGTCCCAACCATCTCAAGGTCAAACGTTGAGTGCTCTTCCATTAATAATTCTGTCCGGTTAAAGATTAAACACTTTTTAACTAAAATCAAAGTTGAAAAATTTCTCCAAGGCAATGAAAGTTAGGTCTCAACCATCTCAAGGTCAAATGTTGAGTGCTTTTCCATTTATAATTCTATCCGGTTAAAGATGAACAACTTTTTAACTAAAATTAAAGTTGAGAAATTTTGCAAAGGCAATGAAAGTTAGGTCCCAACCATTTCAAGGTCAACTTAAACAAAGAATTAAAAATGAAAAAATTAAAACGTGAAAAATTTAAATTGAGCCGTGATTTCAAGGTCAACTTAGCCTAATTATGTAAGTATATTGAATCCAAGTAAAATTTAAAAAAAATGGTTGCAATGTCAAAAAGTGATCGTAGGATGTCTCCGTTTTATCTAAAAATTAAAAAAAATAAATGAATAAACCTAAAACCCTAAATACAATTCAGTCCAACATAAGAAAGGCTATTCCAATTCGGTATATGTAGAAAAGTAAAAAATTAAAATTAAAGTCGAACAGTTTTTGCAAAAGCAACGAAAATTAGGTATAAAGGATCGTCTCAAGGTCAAGGCAACTCAAACAAAGAATTAATACGTGAAAAAATTAAATTGAGCCTCCGTCAATTTCAAGGTCAACCCAACTCAACTGTACTTAGTCCAACTATATTCAACCAAATCAAAAATTAAAAATTAAAAAGAGTAGAAAAATTAAAACTAAGGTTGAAAGAAATTTAATTTTATTAAAACCTAAACCTAATGTTGTTAAAACCAAATAAGTAAAAAAATAAAAGTTGAAGAAATCATCAACAGAAAAATATAAAATTTAGTAAAAATTCAATCCTAGTAATCTCAAGGTCAGTCCGACCAAACTCAACCTAATACGCGCAAAAAATATTAAAAAAAAATTATCTCAAGGCTAACCCTAACCAATCCAAGCAAGCAAATAAAAATGAAACTGAAAAAACCGAACAAGAACAATGAAAATTAGGCCCAGCAATTCGCGTAGGCAAAAATCCCACCCAAAAAATTAAAAACTTGTAGAAGGTTCTATATTTTAAAAAAATTCAATTAAAATTAAACCCCAACCAATCTCAAGGTCAAGTCTGTCCAACTGAACTGAATTCAACCTATGTAACTATGCACAACACAAGTAAAAATTAAAAATTAAACCAAGCAAGAAATGAAAATAAAAAAATTCAAACTGAACGAAAATCAATCGTCTCCAGCAACCCAAGAAATCTTTCGGCCCGGCCCATCGTCCATTCCATTCAACGCAACGTAGAAGTTTTCATCGTGACGTTCCCAGCAACCCAGATTTTCGTAATCAATTTTTTCTTTAAGGCTCTACCTACGATCCTACAAACCGGCGTTCAGTCTCCTGGTGACATGGTCAAGGCCATTCGTGACCTGGTGGAGTCTTTTGTAATACAGTGAGGTCAAATAAAGAGGCACATTTTGGTAATCAAGTTGTTTTAAAAGCTCTACCTACGCCCCTACAAACCGGAAGCCCCCTGGTGACAAGGTCAAGGCCATTCGTGACCTGGCGGAGTCTTTGGTGACACAGTGAGGTCAAATAAAGAGGCACATTTTTGTAATCAAGTTGTTTTAAAAGCTCTACCTACGCCCCTACAAACCGGAAGCCTCCTCGTTACGTGGTCAAGGCCATTCGTGACCTGGCGGAGTCTTTTGGCGACATGGTGTGGTGAAGGCGCAAAAGGCTTATCGTGACAGTACTAAAAAATTAAAAAAGACAATCAAAATTAAGTCTAATTAATGTCTAGATCGGCCCAACCGAATTCAACCTAACGCTGACTAATTCACGCAAAGAAAAAATAAATTAATAAAAAAATAAGAAAGTATGTAAACTTAAAACCTTAAAATCAAGAGAAAAAAATAAAAATTCAGTAAAATATAAGCAAGGCCAACCCAAGTCGACCCAGAAGAGCAAGAAGCAGTTGAAAATCAAAATTAATAAAAAAAGAGAAGAGTTAATATAAATTAATGCAAGGAAGGAAACATTAACAGGGAGACAGAAAAATTCTGCCACCTTTGGGGTTTGAACCTGAGTGTGTCGGAATCGCGCCGAGTGGTTCGGGGTTCGAAGGTATTAACCTAACAGAAACCGTATCGCGCCGAATGTTTCGAAGGTTTTAATCTAATAGAAATTAGTATTAAGTGGTAAATTATTTATAACCTGATCATTTAGATTTTACATTTTTTACCACCTAATTCTAATTTATATTAGATTAAGGACCAGTTTTACAATGACGGTTTAACTTTGAGCCGAAGCTTAAATCTAGCACCGTAGCCAGGGCCTGGCAAGAGGGGCGCAGATCTGAAAGGGCGCAATTGTATACGTCCGGAAAGTCGATCTTATATTTTATTAGAAATTTTAATTTAGTTTTTGATTCAAGATTACTACGGATTACTACGTAATCTATTTCATTCCAATGTAAACTTTCCTAGTGGATAAGAACTGGACGACTGGAAACGTTGTAGTCTAAACAATAACGTAAGATCGCATTACCCGTAGAAACCGTGCGAATACGTCTGTTCCCTGCCGTTCTAAATTAAATTTAAAATTAATTTTTAACAGCTCTTGTTAAAGTTGACCCTGAGTTAGGTAACCTTGGTATTATCTGCAGTTAAGCGAGGAGAGGTGGAAGTTTTTGATATGAACAGTTAGGCACCGCGACTTGAAAGAATGCAAAATTAATAAGTGTCCACCTAAACCTTCAACCATGCGGTTGTTTGTACCACGGCAGTTTAACCCCCTAGTCGTAGAAATCCTTTCAGAGTAACACGAATTAGTGCGTGGGTCTTTTACGCGCTGCGAAACTAAACTATCTAATCGAAGACTCCCAAGGCGTCTCAGAGTCTCTGTTACACCGTTCTGCCTAAAAGGTATTGTCAAGAGTTGGTCGTCTCCAGCATGTCACGAGCTGTCGGCGTCCAGACTCGGGGGTTACGTAACTCAGAGTGGCAAGAGAGCAACGGATGATTGCGGAATTGATTTATCTTATATACATCATATTCCCTTTTATTCAACATTTTTTAAAATTTATTTACTTTTATTTTAATTATTAAAGAATACAAGTAACTAAAAATATAGTCTTACACGTTTTTTTATGAAGATTTTATACGTGCCAGCCGTTCGCCAGTAGCCTCTTCTATGTATAGGGTGAACGAAAAAAAAATCATTTTTTAAATGCAACACCCTATATTTTTTGACATATTTGGATTCTCTGAATTATTCTGAATCTAAATCTATATACATTACATATAGTGTAATTGGACCATTCGTTTTTGTGTTATATGTCAAGAAATTACAGGAGTTTTAAGGTAATGCGAAACAAAAACAAATTAAAATATTGTTAAATATCGTTAATTTGCGTTTCTACTTCTTGTTTAATAGATTTTTCCTAATGGGCATCAATATATATATATATATATATATATACATATATGTACTTGGATTCAGAATAATTCAGAGAACCCAAATATATTAAAATATACAAAATATATATGCAAAATATTTTCATTTAAAAAATGAAAATATTTTCGCTCACCCTGTATATAGAAGAAGCTACTGCTGAATTGTTAGCATGAACAAAACCTACATAGAAAACCGTGTAAGGCCATATTTTTAGTTTCTTGTATTCGTTAATAATTAAAATAATAAAGGGGGGTTCTTATTTATAAAACTGACCGTGTACAAATTCTTTATAATTGTTATTTTTTTTTTGTATCAACTTCAATTAGTGCTCAATAAATCCGTTGTAGCACACGAGAGATTTACCTGTACAGTTTCTGAGTTAAGAATCACGCGTACCTGGAAAATAAAGCCAATATAAAAAAATCTGAGTATTATACATCAGAATAGAATTTACTTTTCTCAAATGGATCCGATGCCCCTTTTATCATTAAATTAACGCATCGATGGTGATAACACATCAGTTTGCGTAATCAAGGGAGGTTTTCCGTTATTGTCTAAATTTGAAAAGAAAATTCTCATTTCATTTAACCCGGCTTCTTTGACTAGAAGACCACGCTTATAAATAGGTGCTGCAGCACTGGGATTTTCTTTTTCAAAATAAAATCAACGTTTAGAAAGGCAGTTCCTTACACAATTTTGAGTCTCGTGAGGGCGCAGAATCAGAATCTTGCCTTGGGTCCAGTAATCCTGGCTATGATACTGCTTAAATCCTTCACTACAATAGTTGAAATAATCGTTGCTAACGGTTCAAAGTTCAGTCGCGTTTATAAAACTGGACCTTGGACCTTCGAATCCCGGATTCACTTTAGTTTAGTGGGTAGACGGCTTGACGCGATACCGAGAGACCCGGGTTCAAATCCCAGAGGTGACAGAATTAATAAATTAATACAAGAAAGGAAACACTAAGAGGAAGACTTTCTGTCTTCTAACACTAAGAGGAAGACAGAAAGTCTTCCTCTTAGTGTTTCCTTTCTTGTATTAATTTATTAAATTCGGCATTAATATATGCTTCTCCTTAAATTTGGAAGTTAAGTTAATCTAATTATGTCCCGTCGGTCCCAGTTGAGATTCGAACCCGAGTCCTTTTGATTGCGTGCCTGATGACGCCTTAGCGGCTGCATTTTTTTTTTTTTTTTTCATTGTAATTATTACTACTCCTGATTATTTTTGATGCAGCTTGTTATCAAACATATGCTACTGATTTATCCGCTGATGCCTAATGGCATCAATAATTAATATCTTTTACGGATGGTGGTGGCAATCCATGAAAATAAAAAAGTCAATTGGAAGAGGAGTCCGTTTCTTGTTTGTTCCGAACGTCTCGGAGGAAGTGACATAATTACTATTACGACTTTATTCGACTGCCTACAATTTACCAATTATGTTAATGCACCGCGGGGTCGCCTGGTTATAACTTTTTAATTAACGTTTAAAACCGTAATACGTACAACGATCATTAAATTTTACGTAAATTGCCAGCTCATGATGCCCGTTCGTTTTGATCATCCGGCGTTTATTCAGGCGTGTAATTGTAATTAATCCCTGTTTGCACGGCGAAGGTATTTGATCAGTCTTACTGAATTTAGTCCCGGAGAAGGGATTTTTCCCCCTTAGGTACAGCATTACTAGGAAAAAATCTCTCCAGATTTATTAAACAACACTTAAACAATCCTAATGTGTGGTCGTAATCAGGGCGTACCACAAGTAATTCCAGAACGCGAAACTGCCTCCCACTCAATGCGATGAAGCGCCGTGCACTTAGATCCTGACTGGTACATAATTTCCAGAATATTTTCCTCGTCACAATATGCAGCTCTCGTTGACAGCAGAATTTCTCTATGCAAGTCACGCCAGTGAAAACTTAATTAAATTTGATATGGTATATACAGGTTGTGTCACTTATTATTGATTCTAGATTCTAACAGCAGGTATGAGAGAGCACATGCCTATCTTCTTATTTGTCATGTATGTATGTGCGTTCGATAAGTTGTTAGGATAAGATTAATTTATTTATTTACTATTTAAATCGTAATAAAATTATTTGCTGTAAAGTACCTTTCATTTAAGAAAATCACCTTTTAAATCAAAAAAGTTTCTGTCAAAAGAAACAAAAATTCTTTCAAAAGAAAAAAATTCTCTTAAAAAAAAAAATTGGCAATGTCAAGCACGCGTACGGTTTCGCGATTGCGAAATCAATAACCACTGTTGCCAATCCACTGGCTTTGTCACTTGCTCTGGTGACTTTCTGTGGTTAAAATTTCAGATAAATTTCGGTAAACGGACTTGTCTACGTGATAACTAATTTGGTTATTTCACTTTAATCAGCGATGTTGGCTAAACGTAAAAATTGAAAACCACTAAACTTTCATGGTTTATGGCCAATGTTGCCTATTCTGGATATTGGCACTAAATCAGACAACTTCGTGTCATAAAACAATCAGCCGTATTCGTAAAATCTAAAAATCACGTGCTTCTTTATCAAAAATATGTGCAAAAGAAGGATTTTCTGTTTACATATTGAATATTGCCTTGCAATTCGCAAAAGTAGAAAAAAATTAAAAAAAAATGAATAACGATTATTTTTCCCATCCATTCTTTGAACAAGAAACTTTTTTTCTACCGTCGAACGAATTTCGTTTATTTTTTGTCTTTCCAAAAAAAAAAAAACACGTGACATAAACTCTTGTAATTTTGTTTATTGACAGTTGATTCTATTTTGTTTTTTTTTCTTTCTTGAGAAGGAAATTTCTTTAAATTTCTCATCAATTTCTTTTGTTTCCTTATTCTTAGTTATTGGAATTTGTATGATCTTATTTTTATGTTCGTTAATTAATTAATTTTTTATGTTGTTAGTTTTATATTTAGTTTTTATTATTTTTTCTTTATATTGACAGTTCTCATTTTATATTGATCTTGTATCTAATATTACATAGGGAATAAATTTGAATTTGAATTTGAAGGAAAGAGTCGGAATTCGATAGAAACTCGAATGTGTTTTGTTTTTATTTTAAACGCAAGAGCAAAAACAAAACTGTTTTTTTTTTAATAATTCCCAGGAATTCACAGGAAACCAATCAGAAACCGATCTACATACAAATAAATATTTTGTGTGTCCGAATGCATCTGAACCAGCCTCTATATTCAGAACGTCCATGATTTTTACTATTTACTTTCCTTTCTTTATTTGCATTTGTTAAACAATCGATTGTCTTTTGTTTTCATTTTATTTTTTTGTTTCTCACTTTTGTGGAGGAAACAGTTGAAATTCGATCGTTTACTGTTTTTATTTGTACCCATACCGCAAAAGTGAAAACGAAATGTTTGCCTCTATTTAAAATCGTCGATCTTTTTCTTTCTTGCATTTCTTAAATAGTCGATCGTCTTTTGTTTACGTCTTTGACGAAAATCAACGACACTAATCGCAAGTTTTCTTTCGTAATTTTAATTTGACAGTCGTCTTTTGAGCGCTGAGGCTACCAGTGTTGCCAGTAATAATACGTTTAAGTAGAATATTCAAAAGCGACTGTTTGAGTTGGCAATGTTCTGAATTTTATTTCTAAATGAAGTCAATGGGCGCGTTCAGCGGATGCGTTGCTTACTCAGCAGTCGTTTGTGATTGGCTATTACCTTGGCGTGAGCCAATCACAATCGATTGCTGAGTAAGCAACTCAGCCGCTGAACGCGCCCAATAGTTGTTGACATCTCTGGGCAGGGTTGCCAAATTGGGCGAAATTCCACCATTTGGACCTCACTTGTTGGCGTCTGGCGCATGATCTGAGCTACTTTTTTTTTGTTTGTTGGCTTCACATGACAACTCTCAACAAAATCCTGCATTTAATAAAATTCATAGAATAAATAATGACCGTCCGTGTCGCTAATTTAATTTGTAAAATAATAATATTTCTTCAAAGTTGAGAAATCTACCCGAAATCTCGGTTCCAGACAAAAATGAAGAATTTCTTTAAAGAAGAATGCTCTTACAGCACTGAAGAAATTTTCAAATATACTGACTCTTAATTTTTTTTTTTTTGTATTGCCTTTGCACTCATGTATTTATAGGTAGACGTGAATACTACGATTCTCGTTCTCTTTTGTTTTATGTTTTATGTTGTTTTTTCTTCTCTTGTTATTTTCTTTTTGTTTTAAGGAGTTGATGCATTGCATTTGTTCACGGTTCGGTTGTTTTATTTTGTCACTTTGTTTCCTGTCGGCTTTTTGACTTGCAAAAGTTTTCAGCCGAAGAATTATTAGATTATCTTCTCCTCTCATTGCTCTTTCGTATATTCCGCAACCAAAACTAAACTGATACAACCTGTATAATCACCAAAATATAAATGCAATTGTAAAATTCAAATTGCACCCTACATATAAATGTAGTGGCCCTCCTGCATACAAAGTAATGCACAAAGTTCCATCCGAGTGGTGTAATTAGCACCTCTCGTCGTGCCGGCTATTATGCAACGGTGTCACATCCAAGAATTCATAGCCGAGTGGTTCCAGGGGAAGCACCGCATCTCGTTTGCAGAGAGTCGTCGCAGCAGCTCTTTGGGTGGCTGCATCTTTAATTACTCATCAAAGGCGGCGTGACCAATGGTCGCAGGCGAACGAGCGAGCGAAGAGACGGAGGAATCTATAATAAGTAGATTAGCAATTCTCATTCTAATGCACGGCCATTCCAACAGCAGCAGCAGTCCGCCGTGAAGACCTCTTGTCTCGATCAAGATCTCATTAATTCGAAGCGGTTCATTGATCGCGTAAATCAATATTGTCAAAGCGAGAGATGGGGTTTTGTTCGGGGGGGCTCCCAGAAGTGATGATGATACGTTTCAGTTCGGAGCGGCAATGTTTTGCCAGGACGTTAAGCTAAGCTTCCTGAGAAAACTAAATTAAATAATGCTAACGGGATCGGATTGAATTTAATTCATTCAATTTAGATCCATTAATATAAGAGCAATTTTATCTGGCTCTATAATGAATGAACAGACGGACAGGTAAATCACAGACGGGGATTGTTCGGAAAGACAATGAGAGAGAAAGAGAGAGATGTTGTTCTTGCGATTGGTGGTCATAAAATTGATTATGCAAGAAAATTAAGCGTGTATGTCAATGTGGTATGTAATTTTTGTCTGGATGAAGCTTTCCCCTACTCATTTATTCTTGGGTTCTGTAATTGGGCGTTTCATCTTCGATTTCAATTCGATTCATTGATCTTACTTACATTTCCGAGGCAATACGAATCGCTTCTTCTTGTCATGCTCGTCATTTCACTTCTCTTTTCGATTGTTTCTAAAAAATTTGTCCTGAAATTTTACTTGCAGACGTTATTGCTTTTTCAACTCAGCAACGCTGACTGAAATCTTTCTTAAAATCTTAAGATCAGCTGGTTCTAATGATTTTACAAATGGGCAGTATCTAAAAATGCGATCACTCCTTCAAAAGTTACGCTTATGTACCAATACGAATGTTATCATAATGTCTGTCCCTTTGTTAACTGATAAGAGTTTTCTCAACAGTAAACTCTTGTTCAATCATAAACTAAATAATTTTATTCAAAGAGTAAATAATTGCGAGCATGACTCTATCTTTTTTGTGGAATTCATTAAATATAGGAATAATATCCATCAGACTCATAGACTAAATACTGCTAAGGCTATTTTTAATATCATTGCAAATGAAATTTCAGACTCGTTAAATTCTGATTATGGTGTGCCGGAACATATGTGCAATAGGGAAAGTGGTAATTTTTTATACGAAACCATCAGTCAAAATCAGTCAACAAAGTGACATCACTGCACAAGTTAACTAATAAGTCAAATATTATTTCTAACGACCGCTCATTAATAGTTATAAATAGTGATAAACCTGCATGGAAAGATATGGGTACCAATCAAGGCAAATCTTCTGATTTTACTATCGACTTTTATTTCCAAAATGTTAGGAGTTTGAAAAAAGATATTTGACTTTATTTGCAATCTGTCCTTGAATGAATTCAACGTAATTAGTATAGTCGGCTGAAGTTTGGTTCACAGATGATTTGCGAAAAATGCGGGAACACTTAAATTTCTTATATGAAGTAAAAAGTAAATTTCCAACCCTCAAAAACATAGAAGATCACAGAAATTACAAATTCATTTATAATAAAGAGTTAGAAGCGACAAAAAAATCATCTTATGGAAAATATATAGCAAATTCCAATAACAGCGCAAAAGCTATGTGGAACGTTATAAACATGCAAAGAAATCAAACAAACAGAATTACATCTGCAAATGAACAAATCTCTGCGAACGATTTTAACATTTTTTTTGCTAACATAGCAAATGAAACTATTTCTAAATTAGATCCGCCTACAGATTCTTTCGATGTTTGTGCCTTAAATACCATAAAAATTAATCAGTCTTTCCATTTCAATGATGTAACTTTTATAGAGATTCGCGATATTTTCTAAATATGAAACCCACTAATAGCTTAGATGCGTATGGTATGAATGTCTGCATCATAAAAAACATTGTCAATTTAATATATCTACCGTTAACTAAACTAATCAATCTGATATTTGCTACTGGTGTATATCCTGATGTCCTAAAACTCTCTTGTGTTGTACCTATATTTAAAAAAGGCAATCCAAAAGAATGCAGCAATTATCGACCTATCTCTCTGATTCCAGTTATATCCAAAATAATTGAAACGGCAATGAAAAACAGAATATGTTCTTTCTTTGAATCTTTTAATTTGTATAGCATTCATCAACACGGTTTTCGGAAAAATCATTCCACCGTTACTGCAATAAATTCGCTAATCGAATATATAGTTGATGCATTTGAAAACAGAGAGAATGCATTTTCTGTGTTTTGTGATCTCACAAAAGCATTTGACTGCATTCCGTACGAGATCTTAATTTCTAAACTAGAATATTACAATTTTGATGTATCAAGTATAAAATTAATAAAATCATATCTAACGAATAGAAGACATTTTGCTCGCTATCGTGGCGAATGCTCAAATACAGTAAATACTACGTTTGGTGTTCCCCAAGGATCTGTACTTGGTCCTACTTTGTTCTTACTGTATATAAATAATATTGATAAATGTCTACCTAACGAAAAGATATTATTGTTTGCGGATGATACAATATTACTAACTCGTGATGCTGATTTGATAAAAGGAACTGATAATTTTATGAATGCCGTAATTCAAATTAAAAACTGGTTTACAAATGATAAGCTTAGCTTGAATGAAAGCAAAACACAGTTTATGCTGTTCTCTCTAAGAGATACAAATAACATTAAGACAACAAATTTCACAAATACAAAATGTATCAAATATTTGGGTGTATATTTAGATTCTACTTTACAATGGGGTGAATATATTAATTATCTGGCTAATAAACTTGCTACGGTTACTTATCTTTTACGAAACTTAGTTAAATCTGTTCCCTTGAGTACCGTAATAGCGGCTTATTACGGTATTTTTCACTCCGCCATGTCATATGCTGTAATGGTATGGGGACATTGTCCAGATGCTAAAAGAATTTTTCTGCTTCAAAAAAAAGCTATTCGCATAATAGACGGCATTGGATATAGAGACAGTTGCAAACCTTCCTTTAAAAAACTTAATATCTTAATGTTTCCTTCATTATATATACTTGAATGTTTGATTTACATAAAATTGAATGCCAGTAATTACAATGATCATTTGTCCATTCACAACCACAATACTAGACACAATTCTGACATAGTACTGCCACAACACAGATTAAATAAATTTCGGAATGGAACTAATTATTTTGCAATAAAATTCTTCAATATTCTGCCTGCCGAAATAAGAGCAACTCCATTTCTGAAGTTTAAAAATATCATTAAAAATTATTTAATAAAAAATACTTTCTACTCGATTGAAGAATTTCTCCAGCATACTTACACTGCCTAGAATACTTTTTTATACAATATGCTGTATTTTGTATTTTTATTCTATATGTTTTGACCTATGATATACCTTGTGTTTATATCATCAATAAAGCATTATCATTATCACTATCATTATCAAGTTCTGTCTTCAGAATTGGTATCGTCAGATTTCTTAGCCCTAAGATGTGACAAAGACTTTGAATCAGTGGGTAAATCCAGAGGAGGTGGATGTCTGGTTGCAATAAAAAATTCTTTCACAGTTACAGAAATTGACTTTTCTGAAATAAGGAAATGTGTTCCACTTGTTGATATAATTGGCTGTAGGTCGATGATAAAACCGGGCAAATTTATAATAATGGTTCTATTGTATATTCCTCCTGATGTTCATTCTGAATCTTTAAAATTGTTTTTAACTTTACTTGAGGAATACCTGCTAGACTTTGATGGTAGTATTTTAATAGCTGGTGATTTTAATGTAGGCTCACTTTATCATGAGGCAGAAGACGCTAAATCTATGAATCTCAACTTTTTTTTATTGAAACGTTAAATTTGAATCAGGTGAACACCATACATAACTGAAATGGAAGGTTACTTGCTTTGGTTGTACAAGACACTGTCAAATATAGACTGGAAATACCTCTGCAGTTTTAAGGATGTCAATTCAGCATGCGAAGCTTTTTACAGCAAACTTAATGAAATACTTCATATGTATGTTCCAATTGCTATCAAAAAACATTACCGTTTTCCTAAGTGGTATTCTCGTTGCCTTAAAACACTTATTAAACAAAAAGAAGCGGTGCGAAAAAGATTTAGGAGATGTAAACGTAATGCTGACTTGCTCAGTTTTTAACGAAGAGAAATGAAAGCTCAAATCAAAATTGATTACAATGCTTATATACATAGTTATTGACGATAGCAAAAACTTCTGGACTGTAAATCCAAAAACAACAAAACCCAATTTCCTAACACTTTACTTATTGAAGATAAAATAACTACGTCTTCCTGTGAAATAGTTGAAGCTTTTGCAGAATACTTTAGTAGCATTTTTAAAGCCAGCAATGATAGTTCCAAAACTGATCACAGTTCTCATTATGTCGTACCTACTGTTAACATGCCCTTAAACCATACAGTTTTTGAAGTCTCGGAGAAGGATGTTTATATGACAATAAAAAAAACCGAAAAATAATTTCACCTCAGGATTAGAGGTCTACCATCATTTTTTGTTAAAGATTGCGCTCCTGTGCTAGCGGCTCCGTTAAGTTATTTATTTAATATGACTTTAAAAACGTCCAGTTTTCCTAAGGTATGGAAATGTGCGAAAGTTACCAATTCTTAAAAAAGGTAAACCTGGTAGCGGTTATGAATAATTTTGCTAAAGTATTTGAAATATTGATCTATAAAAATATGTATGAAGTTCTCAAAACTAATTTTATTAGTGATAATCAGGGAACGGAATTATATATTTTGTTCGATTAAATACAAGCGAGGCGGCAAACATTGCAGCGACGCCGACGTGTGAATGCACACACGCTCGTTGCCGCCTCTTTTGAAACAGACTTGAACAAAATATATAATTCCGTCCTGTAGTGATAATCAACATGGATTCATGAGTGGAAGATCTGCAGCTTCTAATCTGTGTAATTTTGGGCAATTTGTATCTAATACCTTAGATAAATCAGGGCAAGTTGATGTGATCTGGACAGATTTCGAAAAAGCTTTTGATAGAGTGGATCATAAGCTATTACTTCATAAGCTTTCACTTATTGGTTTCTGTCCGAATATAGTTGATTCTTTTAATTCCTACTTGTCTATGAGAAAATCCACCGTAGTCTATCGAGGTGTTGGGTCAAGTCCTTATTTCCCGACGTCGGGTGTACTCCAAGGGTCTAATTTGGGTCTTCGTTTATTTTCCCTTTATATAAATGATCTGACAGGAGTTATTAAATTCATAATTTATTATTTGCGGATGACGTTAAATTTTTTTGTAAAATCAAAGATATCAGTGATTGTCAATTTTTACAATAACAGTTAGATCATCTGATTGAGTGGTGTAGAATAAATAAACTAAATTTAAATGTGGATAAGTGTAAGGTTGTTACTTATACTAGGAAAAGAAATGTAGTTGAGTTCAGTTCAGTTTTTTCTGAATGTACGGTCACGCTTTTAAGTAATGTCTCCAAAATATCTACAAAATTTGAAGTCACCATAATCTAAAAGGTAAAACAAAAACGTGTTGAATTTTATTTTTTAACCTACTTACTCGACTGCTTGTTTAAGGTTTGTAGGGAATTGGCTGTCAATCAACAAGTCAGCTACCGCCCATCAAAACAACCGTTATTGCTTTACTCGCACTAAGTAGCGAGAAACCTGAAGAAAAAAAAAACAATTCAGGTGAGAGAAATTGTTATTGTGTGTCTGTTCGTCCGTCCGTTATTCACTAACTTTATTTTTTTTCTTTGTTATACGCCCTGAAAACAGCTTCCTGAATGCAGTTTTTCATTACTGACTATTGAGCAGTGACCACAGCAATGTAACGTTAAAAATTTCCCTATGTTCAATTTTATATGAAAATGAAAACGTGGATTATCTCCACGAAATTTTTGTTTATGTGCAGCAGCGTTACAGGATTCCAAAGTCTAAAGTCCAAAACGTTGGAATCTTGTAGACCTTATATAGACGCATGTACAGTCGTGAGCATTAAATTTTGGTCGTGGCTGTCAATCAACAAGTCAGCTACCGCCTATCAAAACAGACGTTGTTGCTGTACTCGCATTAATTAGCGAAAAACCTGAAACAAAAACAATTCAGGTGAGAGAAATTGTTATCGTGTGTCTGTTCGTCCGTCCGTTATTTACCAATTTTAAGTTTTTCTTTATTATACGCCATGAAAACAGCTTCCTAAATGAAGGTTTTTCATTATTGAGTATTGAGCAGTGACCACAGCAACGTAACGTTAAAAACATCCCTAAGTTCAATTTTATATGAAAATGAAAACGTATCTTCACGAAATTTTTGTTTATCCAGAATTTTGAAAATTTCTAGACGAAACAGTTGAAGAGTGAATCGATTTTTTGCATTCGTCGGCTGTCACACTACAAGTCTTCAAAACAAACAAACAAACAAAAGTTGATTTAATGTTGACAGGTGACATGCATGATAAAAATTTAAATAAAAAAATCGTTCTTTCCTTCATTTTTACCGAATTAATAGATTAAGTTGCGAATTTTTCTTGAATTAATTAATTAACTAATGTAATTTCTGTACTGCACTGCACTGAATGTACGGTCTTGCTTTTAAATAATGTCTCCCTTATAAAATTTGAAGTCGCAATAATCTAAAAGATAAAACAAAAACGTGTTGAATTTTATTTTCTATTTTTATTTTGCCTTGGTTTAAACTACTTACTCGATTGCTTGTTTAAGGTTTGTACGGAAGACATTACTAAAAAGCATGACTGTGTACACTTAGCGCACTGGTACACTGGTACACTGAGAATTGTGACGCGTAAATGTGTGAAAAGTTCGTGTGAATCAAACTAAAGTTGACAAATTCGAGTGACGTTTGAAAATATCAACTTTCGGGTCGATTTAGGATCACCAAAACATAGTATTTGTCAAGGCGTGCCGATTTTTAAGGACCGCAGCTGTACATTTTCGGCACAAAATCCCGTCTGCGTATTTATTTTGCAAACAATAAATGCGTAAATCATGAATACTGATGATGTCAAGCAAATTAGAAACATTTAACAAAAGGAAGCCTTCAATATTTTCTTAAGTTATGTATTGTCACGATTACGGAAAATTTGAAAACCGTATTTAATTAATTTAAAATGTATTTTTTCCAATGCATTGCGAGTTATTTGCTGATAAGCGGTTTGCTGGTGCAACGACTGAGGCGATGAACTTGTAGCGTGAATCCGCAAAGTTGCAAATACGCAAATAACTCGGGCTTTGTATGAGTGTTTAAACACAATCAATTAATTCACGATTTAATAGAAATGACGATTGGAAACAACGTGAAAATCCTGACATCACCTTTTCAGCAACCGAGCAAAGTACGGGTTCAATTAAAGTTTTGCGGAATTTGGTCGTGACGTCACGTACATTGGCAGTATAAAAGATGTGCGTAATTTGTAGAAGATATCAGTTAATCTGATCGTCGTCGTGGGATACAGTTATCTGTATTTCTGACCTTTAAACAATAAAGGTAATCCTTGTTGTTTTAATGAGTTAGTTTGCAGTTTCCCTGTTACTCCCTTTTCATCCCCAAGTTACGCAACCCCCGCGTCTGGACGCCGACAGCTCGTAACCTGCTGGAGACGACCGACGCGTCTTTCAAAAAGTATGCTACAAATGGGATTTTTTAATCGATTTTTAAACGAAGAGGGATAGTATTACTCAAGACTAGTTTTTTTTGTCTTAGAAATCATTAAAAAAAAAAACATTTGAATTGCGATTGTTGTCAGAGAGCGTAGAGTTTCGGAACGTTACATTGAAATAATTACTCCGAATCAAATGAAGTAATTGCGAAATAAGAAACAAATTTCGTGTTTTCCTATTCATATTATTTTGACGGACACTTTAATCTCACAAGTATCTCCTGATGTAGTGTGTATTGTTACGAATTCGCGAGAGAGAGAGAGAGAGAAACCTTCGCTCTAAGTACGCGGGCCAAGACGTGCATTCGGGCATGCGAGTCTAAACTTTTGTTTTAAAACTATGAATGCGGACATTTGGGCGCAGCAATCACGGCGCGGCCAAATGGGCGCCGCTAGTAGGGCGCGACGCCGCTAGGGCGCAAGTCCTCTACAGCGCGAATACGCTGCGACGCGAAACTCATTGTTGTCAATTATCCCCTGATCGTGTAAGTACCATTGCGGCCATAAAACTTCGCATGATTTAATTTTTCGTTGTAAATAAGATTTTAATGACTTGTCAAAACATTTCAAATAGCAAATTTCAAATTTTAAATAATTTTGAATGGCAGATTTCAAATTTTAAGGTAGAAATGCTTAGGCTCGACCTTTCCAACCTCCTAATAAATTTATCTGACGAATAATTCGACGAATCACCATGATAACCGCTCATAAAATTCAACTTATTCACCAAATAACGTCATTGGGAACTTTATTAGTAAGTGGAAAGATCGGCCCTCAAAATGAATGCAAAATCACGTACTTTCTGAGATAGAAAAAATTCTGCTTGTGTTTCTTTTATTTTTTGTCTCTGCTGAAGAAGTCCCAAATGGGTCTGAAACAGCTGTACTGAGGCTGCTCGAGGGTTTCACTGCAATCAAAAACGATTTGTAGTTAAAATATAACCAAATCATCTGAAAACCAAATGACTTGTCAATGTTGTGTCATTCCTGTCAAATTTCTGTCATTTCTGCACACATTTGCACTCACAGTGGTTGTGTTTTAAATACTTCTTTCTGATCTGTAATTTTGAGCGATGTAAACGAAAGAACAGTGCTTGCAATCATTGCATTCATACATCAGAAGGTATGATTATTAAAGAAATCCACAATCATTCAACACAATGTATCATGTAACGAGTCATTTAAACAAAAAAATCATTGAAGTAAACCATGATTTTGATGAAGGTTGTTGGCGATTGAATTAATTAAAGCCTAGTTCGTTCATTAAAAGATTACTTTAACGCTGCACATTATTATGTTTTCATTTTCATTTGATTTCTGCGCCCAAGTGTCCGCGCGCCCTAGTATTTTCACGCCTTAGTGTCCCACGTCCTATCACTTGCGCCCTATCGGCCGTGGCCTACTGGTCGCGCCCTATTGTCCGTAACAGTTAAAACTACGTTTACAGACAAGTCAGGTTTTAATAAATTAAATAATAAATGAAACGTGGTTGATACAAGCTATTATCTTGAACCAGTTCGTGGCGGACTTGGCCGGCGCGCCAAGTCCGCAACGAGCCGGGAGCGCCGGAAAGTATGTGCGTGTATGGCGGGCTATTATCTGTGTATCAGTGTAAATTGCCAATTTTTAAAAAAACTAAAATTCTAAAAGTCAAATTTTGATTTATAAATTATAAAACGCAACTCTTGTTATGATTGGTATTAAACGCGAACATGTGAAATTTTTTTGAAATTATTAACCAATTATATAACGAGTTCGTGATTTATTAAACCATAAATTCTAGCGAGAGAGAGAGAGAGAGAGGGTGAGAGAAATAAAAGTAACGATAATTTAGATTCGTGTGTTTTTGTGCCACCGCCCGTGAGAAGTCGGACACAATATTTTTAAACAAACAAAGCGCAGAAATAAATTTCCAAGTTATTACAAACGAATAAAATAATACATTGTAGTGACTTAAATTTTTTCGAATTGAATTGACTTTCTCCGGCGTCGTCGAAAAACCGAATAGTAAAATTAACACAAACGTTATGCTTTTACTTATCGGACGTAAAAGGCGAGAAAGAAGTATACAGTGTGTTATATAAAGAGTGAATTTTTCGTCGGAATTTAACCGCAAAACGTGGAGGTGAAAATTTTTTGATGGTGATGGTGTTGTGCAACCAACGACGGTTTTCATGTACTCGTAAATACCTAATCTGGCGCGTATCGTATGAAACTCCGTGTATGCACCTAATTAAGAAAGCACTCGCGTAATTAAAAATAAATTAATCAGGGGATGCATAATTTCCGTGCACCTAAAATGGATTTTGGGGAAGATAATGTCGGCGGTGGCTTCCCCATTCCATATTCTGCTGGCTGGTCTGGAAAGCACTTGACGCCGACGTCTAGCGCGGAATGACGGCTCCCTCGAGCGTCGCGGTGCATCGCGTCCTCAGATAACTCGAGGTCGATATCATAAACCGGGATTACCGACTCCATAATAAAATATCTAGGTAGTTTTGTTCCAGAATTTACCGTCCTTCCTAGATAGCTGGGCGCCGAATATTCGATCCACCCTAGAATTAACGACCGGCTTCCCATTAAACTTTACTCAACTGGCTTTCATCTTTTGATTTCATTTCACACATTTATGTTCTTCTTCCCAACTTATTTTTTAATGACATTTAGTTACCTATTTTTTTTTTTCATACTCTGCTTTCACATTCTTGTACCTCTTCCCCATTTTCACGTAAAAAAAATCCTTTCACTGACTACTTATTTATTATATCTGCATCAGATCTAGAAAAGAAAAAAAAAACAAGAAAAATTACGTCTTCGTTTTCTTTCTGTATCATTTCCAGTCGGTTGGTTATTTCAAATCAATTGTTATCAATTCGTCCAATGACGTTCCTTAATCAGAGAATTAAATTAATCGCCGATTAACATTTTCTTTTGTGACACCCACCGTGATTGTGAGTATGGTGTGAAGGGTTTGCACGAATCAAAATTCTCATGACATCAGCAAAAACCAACTGGGTATAAGTTGACGTAAAGAAGATCCAAAGGCATGAAATGTCAAGTGTGAACGCAATTTAATCTTTCCGTCGAAATACCTAACAAGCGCCAAAAAATTATAACTCGCAATTCAATTCAATAATTCGTAAGTTGCTTATTTTAAATTCTTCAGGGGTAATGCTTTAATTGGACGCGCTGTATGAACACATGCTGTCACACGACAACAGCATTAACCAAGAGCTTAATTTATGGATGCAACCCTTCTTTTTAAATTGTAATCATTTTTTTTAATTTATTTCAGTATTAAACATTGATTTATGTATAATACTGATTGTCAAAGAATTAAAAATGCAAAGCGTTAAAAAATCTGTCAATAAAAATATGGAATCGTTGTTAATATTTTGACAGTGACACAGCACGAGGCGTCGCCAGATTTAATGGCCTGCCTCGACGATTAAATTCTTACACAAAACTCGGAAACTCTCTTGCAGACGCTTTGCAAAAGATTGTGCAATAAAAACTAAAAATAGAAACGATTTAGTGCCGGGGTATTCTGAGATGTACAAAAAAAAACAGTCTGCGAATTGCACCACAAAACGAACTCGATGCGTGGGACAATTTGTGTTATAAAAATCCAACTGTTTTGCGACGAAGATGCAGACAGATGCGAAAATTTAACGCGCGCCGTTCATATACCACAACCATGTCTGCGGTCAATCATTGCAACGTCAGAAATAAATGCGACGCAAACTCAACATACAGGGTGATCTTTCACTTTTTCAAACCATAATGTTACGAATTCGAGATCCGAAAATAATACTCGTCAAATAATTTCGAACACTTTAATATTCGTTTACACAACAAGGAATACACTCTTTAACATTTATTTTAACAAATAACACCATAATTCGCTGTCTATTCTCCTGAGATGTGCTCACTGTCGCTCGATAAATAAGAACTGTCCCACCAGCGCCCGATATTCGCTTTTTTAGTTAATGTACCCGTTCCAGACACGTATGGAAGCATCCGGAAATCGCGCGGCTGTGCTAGAATATTCCGCAGTTTTCTCGAGCGTGTCAAACGCGAGCGGCTTTAGAAACCCTTGTTTTTTGATGATGTTACAATAATTTCGATTTGTGCAAACCCTTCCTTTCTGCGTTAGGGGTAAAGGCCGCAGTGTTGTTTTATTAATTTGTGACGTGCCTGGAGGACGTCAGTCGTCGTTGTGGTGTCTCCAGTGTGTGTTGTTGGTGTTTGAGAGGGCTCTGCCACATTTCCGTCTGGAGGACGGCACACATTTTGGTTATTGTCGCGAGTAACCTCAGGGGAGGTTTCAATTTTACAACTTTTATCGGTTTTTCCTGGAGGACGGAAACTCATTCGAGTTGTCTCAGCCTCGTCCCCGTTGTTAACGACAGGTCTGTTTGCGATTGCTGCTCTCTTTTTGCGCAAATTATTATCGTCGAACTTGTCTTCCCTTTCAGGTTTTTTCTCGGCGTCGACGACTTAATTTTACGATGGCTTACGCTTGTTTCTCACACGGCAGCGCCTCGGTTCCTATGCTTTTACAAGCAATTTTCTGACATTATAATGTTTTCGAGTGAGAATTGCTTCATTTTAAACCAGCAGAAGCAGCAAAATGACGCGTTGACGTATGAGAATCACACCTTAAGCCTCGATTTCCTAGGATATCGGCACCATAACTAAAAGTAAATAAAAGCGTTTTTTAAACGTTCGGAATCCTCTTTTGATGACCCCTTCAGTTTCTAAATATGTTAGTAACGTCACATCGAAATGGACCGTTATGAAACACGTAAAATAAATACACACCGTCGCTTTTTCTTGCTTATTTTACGTCGATGTATGTCATTTTTCAACGCTATATGACGTCATTCACCGTCTTATTGCGACCGCTATATTACGGTACCGTTATCTTAGAATACTAAGGTTTTGCTGTTTTGTAGAGCGTTTAAGTTTTACTTTATGACGTATTGCAGCTTTCGTTTCGGTTTTTGCGAGTAAATGTTCGAGGCTGCTGTCTGATACTTTCGAGGGGGGTTGAGGAGGGGGAAGGACAGGGTAAAGCTGTGGTGCCGGCTTCCATCGGAGCAGTCCTCGAATCGATGGCGATGTTTTGAGGTTGGCGTCTCCACTTAAAGTGAATGAATTAATACAGTTTTTTTTATATAATACAATATATTCACAGAGTGTATCACATGGTATAGTTTCTGAACATACCTCACCTCAAAATGCTTAATGAACTTCCTCAAACGGCAAGATTATGGCGACAATTTCTGAAAATTTCAGTTGGAAATGCAAAAATATTAATTTATCTTAAATATGAGAGACGAACGCAAGGTCCATTCCAAGAAACCGTAGTTTCTGAACGCACTCCAATTCATAAATAAAAAGGAGTCATACAAAACGATCTCCACATTGTTTTGGGGGGGATTTTAGTGAAATGAAAAGTACGTTAATAACTGTAAATAAGCGAAATTTCATAGATTCGCAAAATGTACCACAAGGTACAGTTTCTGAACCCACCTCAACTCAAAATGACCAATAAATTTTCTCAAAAAGTAAAATAATGGCGATGAATTCTGAAAATTTCAGCTTGAAATGCAAGAATGTCAATTTATTCTGAATATAAGAGACGTACGCACGTACGCAAGGTCCATTCCAAGAATCTGTAGTTTCTGAACGAACCACTGTACAAAAATGAAGAGGAGTCGTACAAAACGATCTCCACATTCTCTTGCGGGGATTTTAGTGAAATTAAATTTACGTTAATTACGATAAATAAGCGAGACTTCAATAGATTCACAGAGTGTACCACAGGGTATAGTTTCTGAACATACTTCAACTCAAAATACCCAATGAACTTCCTCAAATGGCAAGATGACAGCCATAATTTCTGAAAATTTCAGTTTGAAATGCAAAAATTTTAATTTATCTTAAATATGAGACACGTGCGCACATATGCAAGGTCCATTCCAAGAAGCTGTAGTTTCTGAACGCGCCCCAATTCGAAAATCTATACCCTTCAGGTGTGTTAAGGTTTATACACACTCTTGTTAGGGGTTATGCTTTTATGGCATTGCATAAATTGAGTTATTTTCTTTTGTTCTCTCCTCATCTCCGTTTATTAAGATTAGGTGGCGATCATCTATTTTCGCGTTTAAGTAACACCCACGCCCGTCACGACTGAAGCTGCCGGCCGTCCTGTGAGTTAATTTTCTCTGCACAAATATTGCTTCTATCCACGGGTCTTATTCTCGAATCGAGGGAACAAACTCGCAAGAGAACACGACGTCAAAATGACGTAATTCTCCTGCGAATCGTGTAGGTTTGTGTGAGAGTCTACGTCATTTTGACGTCATGTTCTCCTGCAAGTTTGCTCCCTCGTTTCCCTCGAATAAGGCCCCTGACAGGTAGCAGTTAGCTGAAATAGTTTTATTTTGTACTTCGAGGACCTCTCCGATAACTATTACTTTGTTGATAATTTCATATTTTATAATCAGTTAGTGAAAGTATTTTTTTTTTTTAGATTGACCTGTAATTGATAGGCAATGGATCTACGTTTTGTTGACAGAAAACAATCTTATTAAAATATATGTATATAATGAATAGAGATCGGAATCACATATCCTGACGTCATCAGTAAGAGTTCGAATGGCTGGTTGGTCGGCTTGTTTTTTACAAAATTATTTCTAATACATTTTTATTGCGTAATCCTTTCCGGAATATTCCAGGGGCGCCCCAATTTCAAAACCGATTTACGCCAGCGACATGACAAGACAGATGCAACAGTGGCCGACAATGATGACGTCAAAATACGTGATTCCGATCTCTAATGGTCAATATTATATCTGGTTTGTGATACTTTTTTGGTGAACAATATAAAGCAGGGTAGGGGAAGGGGGGATAAAGTAAAAGAAATTCGAGGAACTGCCAGCCGGCAATTTATTTAAAGCATCTCGGGAAATCCGTGACAATTCCACGGAGTGTAGCCTTACCGTTAGTAAAAAGCTTCCTTACGACCAGATAATAGATACTTAATATTTTTTTGCTGAAATAATTTCAAAGCGAAAGTAAAAACTAGAAATTCCTCTGGTTCGACGATAGGAAGGAATGCTTTGTACACCACCTTCCTCCTCCTCCTCCTCCTCCTCCTTCATCCTTGATATTATTATTTCAGTATAACATTTCACGCGTGTGACTCATTCGGCATCCATTCGAGCGTAATAAATAAATTGGAATTCGTTTTATTTGGGTAAACCAGAGAACCAATAAATGTGTGTGTGTGTATGTGTATAATAGCGTGTGTAACTTATTTTACATAATTTCAAACAAGAATGTCGGAGATATTTACGCGGCCGGCGCATTCGATTATGAACCATTTACACATTAATAATGTATGGTGCGCATGTGGATTATTAATTCGCCCTGCATAACCTATTGGCAATTCTTCCTTTTTCCAACTTGAATTTATTAAATACTCTATTTACTTTGATTCATTCTACGCGGACAAGGTAATGCGTCGGTTATTATAATGTATTAGCATCGTATGCAACACTTCCCGTGAGAGAGTCGAGCCGCATTAATTACGGCTGACGAGTTCCAGCTAATGCAGAAAACGCTAACGCATCACGCAGATTCCACTAGAAACGAAACTATTTCGTCATTTCTCGGATTAATTAATAAGAGAGGCCCCAAGGTACACTAACTACACCGACGTACTTACACGAGGATGTGCACAAACAAGGTTTTAAATTCGCTTCGTGATTTCATAATCATGAAGCCCCATCTCTTTTTCTTTTTGCTTCTTTTCTTAATAATCGTACATTCTCATTAAAAATATTTTTATTACGCCGTGCTTGTTATGCAACGTAAGCTTACAAGCAAAAGATTTTAAGCTCAAATTAAAAAAAAAAGTGTTTGAATTCGAAATAACCTTTTCTATGTGACTACATGATTCCTGGCGACCTACATCACACGAAACAGTCCCAAAAAAGGCGTAGACATTAATTATTATCACGTCACGTGAATTCACGTGAAGACACGTGCTTTGGCAGTGGTCACGCTATTGTCACTTCACGCATTCACGTGATTTCACGTGCTGTCACACGTCATCATGCGCTCAAATTTTTTTTTTATTGAGCGTCTGCAACAGATTCGAACTGCTGTCTTCTTTTCAAATTGCAAATTTTATTCAACCGTTTCCCGATCTTGCTTTCCACGCCACTGAAAGCAAAGCGCATTGGTGTTTCCTAAGGTCGATGTCCCACTGTCAATATTTTGAGCAAAATTTCCATCAAAATAATATGTATTACAGTGAAATCTCTGATAAGCGGACAGGAACCGTCGCCAATTATCTGTCCGCTTGTAAGAGGTGTTCGCTGAATTTTATTAAAAAATTCTATAGAAAAGTTCCATAAAAAATTGTCCGGTTGCGAGAGGTGTCCGTTTCCCAGAGGTGTCCGTAATGAGAGAGTTCACTGTACTTAAATATCTAAGGCCCGGTTTCCCCATCACAGTTTAACTTTAAACTTCGCTTTATTCCCATGGTAACAATTGTAAGGATAATTGTATAATAAAACGGAGCTTAAAGTTAAACTGTGATGGTGAAACCGGGCCTAAGTGAATTATATCACAGTATATACAGTAGGACCTCTATAATACAGGCTGTTGTTTTACTGTGTGCAAATATTTAAACCTGCAATATATCACCATAAACGGCAACGATTGAACTCATATGTTCTTAACGTAAATGTAATAGTTTTCGAGAAAAATGCAGCGGCAGATTTTTACTAAACCGTTTGAGAACTGCCAGCATAGCTAAAAGTGGAACGCGGGCGCCTCTTCAATTACGACCCGCAGCGGAAGTAGGCCGGGGTCAGTGCCTTACTGGATCTTGACCAGGAACGACGTAACTCAGCGCCGCTCCGATCACCTGGTCGGTCAAAGCGTTTACGATTTAAATTAACTTTACTACAAGTAATTACAAGTTTAAGTATTTTAAATTAAAATCTAGTGCAATTCAAGAACCTGCGGTTCGTAATTGCCGAACAAATTAATTAAAAGCGAGGTACAAACAAATTCTAATTTCCCATTCCATTTTTCCATTATTTTTAAAAGAAATTTTTGTAAAAATTTTACATTTATTTTGTTTCCAAGGACCATAAGTAGTAATACTTTCATAGCTAGCAGCGAGATTGCAGCGAAAGTTTATTTACGTAAAAGGGCGAAAGAAGAACATTTTTAACGCGCTTGCCTAATTGGTGCATAAATTTTCGGATTTATTCGTCGATAGTTGATATCGTAAGACACATTACTTCGCTCAGTGAATTTAAATTTTAAATAAAATAATTAATAAACTATATCAGTGATTGTTATTACGAAACTCTGCGTTGAACATCGATTGGTATCGGTGGGCGTGTTCATACCGAGAGGAAGGCGAAGTTGACCTTCCCATCTTTCTCGCACACTTCAGCGGTTCCAAACAAGTGGTCCATCCGAATTTTTTTGGCTATGATACGCTAGCTACCAAGAAATAACCGCAGAAGGTAGCACTTCGTGTACTCGTACTTACACTGAGGCTTTTTTATTTGCATACAGTAAAAAAAAACACCCTATATACGAACATGCCCTAATCCGAACCTCCAATAATCCGAACAGCGGTAATTCGAAGCCATAATCCAAACAACGCCTTCTTAATCCGAACTGCTAAGTGATTCCCTAAATGTCCTATTTATTAAACTATTTATTGTTCATTGGAATGTTGACCGCTTAGCCTCGGATTCGTAGGATAGCGGTAGAATAAATCATTGCTTAAAAAAAATCGCAAAGTTACAAAAAACAATTTCGAATAAATAAAGTTGAACGGAAACGGTTAAAAAAGAAGTTTGAAACATAAGCAGCGCCATCTATTAATCTGCAACCGCCGCTATTAATTTTGAATAGATAAAACAGCGACATCCCACAATCGTTTTTTGACCTAACATTGCATACGAATTGATTGACAAATTGATTGACAAATTGAAGCCGGTTTGCTAAATAATAATGTCACCCCATGCAAGGCGGTCAAAGCAAAATGAAAGTTATTAATTCTGTTTCCTTTAAATTTTGGAAGACCAGTTTCAAAACGGCTGAGAAAACAAATTTCTTCGAGAAAGTATTCGAGAAATTTGTTTGTAAAAGTGCTCCGCTTATAGCGCTAGCTTCCGGAAGCGTTTCTAACCTAAAAATTTTGACAGCTCTTGTCACTTTTTTTGAAATAGGATTAATCCAAAAGCAATTAAGCAGTCCTAATTTATTTAAGGTGTTTTCTTTCGCTCGCAAAATCGTGATCCAAACGTGTTTTGATTCAAAAACAGACATTCTTTTCTTTGAATCTCTCTTTTGTAAAGCTGGTTTGGATTGAAATATGGTTATTTACAAATGAACGGACAATCAAAAATTCATGTCAGGTATCTTGTTGCAACAACTACGAAATTCAGGTGCAAACTATTTGAAACGCGATTCAAACTTTTAAGCGAAAGAAAACACCTTTAGCTTCGAAAGTAACCAGCTGAAAATTTGTATCTTTTTTATTCTCTTAATAATAAATATTGTGAATGTAGTTGATTCTTGTCCAATGAGAAATGTAAGTAAGAATTTTTTTTTTAATAGTTATTAATCTACAGCGAAACGTTGAGTGTATTTTCAATCATAATTTTGTCCGGTTCAAGATTAAAAGAAAACTTTTTTACTTAATAAATATTGTAATAATAAAAGGCGCTGGTGAAAATTTTGCAACCCGGCGGCTTGACTTCTAGTTACGTCACTGCGTGATATCACGTGAATTCACGTGATGTTCCCATTAATTCGACGAAGTTTTGGGCACTTTGACCATAATTTTTCTCTTTTCGTCCTGAATCTGTAGGTATTACGATTTGCTATACGTATATATCGCCGATCACCGCCCATATTGAGATGAATAAATAAATTTGTATGTTCGGTTATTGCTCGGCAATAAATCTGGTAAATTTTCTTTTTGATTAGAGGCCGTGCTAGTATGCATAAAAATCGGCGTTTCGCACTCAACGAGAAACGTGTATTTTGTTGTTTAAGTTAACGCAAGTCGCATCTTACCAAAAAAAAAAACTTTCTAGGAATGTCCGGAATTTTCCGGACTGCGGTAATTAAAAACTGATGTAATAGCAAACTGAATTTTTTTTTTTTTTAAATCGCCTGAGCGCTATGAATGGTGGAATAATAGTGAGAAAGAAAATGCGCTTAAAACTTAAATCCGTTAAATTATGCAGCCGCAAAATTTAATGGAAATAATAATTGCGAAAGCGAAGACGACGTACTGTCACATTTCAGCGTGCCACAAAAATGCATCGGGCGTAATTAAATATTCTACAGGGCGTTGCTTTCGAATGTGCACACTCTCAGAACCTAAACGTACAAACATATTTTCTGTTGTGTTCACATCATTTTCTGTATTCATTATTACTGTAAATCACTTTTTAAACCCAATTAATTTTAATAACACACACATACGTGTAAGTAATTAAAAAATGCTCAGCAGCTACATGTAAACATACAAGCCGGAAAGATTTACTCCTTTTTTGTTTTCGTTCTTTTTTTTTTGTTAAGTACATACTTATATGTTTCGCATGGTTTCACATTAATAACATTTCGAAGTATAATATACATACATATATGATCTCCTCAATAGAAATAAGAACTGATATAATTATCTTGGGTTATTAAATATAACAAACCTTTAACATTGGAGGTTTTTGTATGAAAAAAAAACAAAAAAAAAACAAAAAGACCGACACGCTCGTAACGACTTCGCAGCTAATTATTATCTATGTATGTATGTGCATATTATCGGCGGTAAATAAAAGGAATTTCCAGTTTTAACTTAATAAATAAATAGATTAAAGTGCGATCATATGTGGCGAATGAAAATAGAGAAAGAACGTTTCATTACTTCTTATTTGGTATAGGTCTTTATTATCGCCGTTTGTTTGCAGCAATTTAAATTTTATGTGTTCGTACGTTATGTAATTTAGTTTCTTCAGAAGTAATTAAACGAAACAGACGTGCAAATAAAAAAAAATGATTTAATATACAGGGCGTGTATACAAATCTCGCCGACTTACTAATTGTAGGTACGTTTTTTATCCCCATGGACATTCACCCTATTACAACAAATAATTCAGGAAAGGACTTCCTTACAAAGTTGTCAAATACTTTGCCCAAACAGCATTTAAAATCCTCAACGAAACTTCAAAAACAAGTGAACGAATACGATCGCCGCAATTAATTACTTTGTATACGTATACATGTAATTAAACGATGTAAATACCACCTGGCAACTTCAGCCACTTCCCATTCATTTATAAACAAAGAATTTGCGCATAAGTTGACATACATATTCATGTTGCATTATTAATGTATAATTTATTGGTTTATCATAATTTGAGAGGAATTAAATTGGAATAAAAAAAAAAGCTATGCAAGATAAAATTTCTGCTCGAAATAAATTATCTTCCAGACAATAAGAGGAAACCGTTTTAAATAAGTTCTACAACAAAAAATTACAAAAATTACAAAAAATAAAATAAATGAAAAGAAAAGAAAAACACAAAAATTGGAATGAAGCAATAGCATTAATGATTAAAAGAATGATTACAAGAATGCAAAATTAAAAAACAAAAAACATCTAAAAAGCTGTAAATAGAACTAAGTACTTGCAGTATTCTCAACATAACAGAATGATGAGAATATGCAAGATGCAAATAAAATATTTTAGACCAATCTTTGAAAAACAGTAAGAAATTCAAGTAAATATTTTAACTTCGGGAAAAATTTAATAGTAGCGACATCCTGCGATTGTTTTGGTTTGCAGTGGAAGTCTCGAGCTGCGCTTCTGCTGACAAAGCCCAAATAGGACTGAAACAGCTATGCAGAAATTGCTAGACCGCAAATTAAAAAACGATTTGCAACAACAATTAAAAACTTTAGGATCGTCATGTCGTTTTATCATTGATGAACTCGTTAATAAATTAAAACGAACGTGCACCTTTCCTTCAAAAAAATCTAAAACGAAACTTTAAAAATCATTATTATTATTATTATTATTATTATTATATATTGGAAACAAAATAGTTGACAATTTCGTCACAAGAACAGCGAGATCGATTTTTTAAGTTTTTGTAATCGATTATCAAGACAATCCGTTGTAAAAAATCGAGTTATTTAAAAAATATTATTCGATTAACAAACGGTCAATTCAACGTGGTGCAGATGAATTTAACTTCTTTTAAGCCAGGGCATGCAAAGAAAAAAATTAAAATTCTGTTTTAACTAAAATAATTTCTTTTTAAGCCAAGACATGCAAATTTTTTATTTCTTAATTTAATTCTTGAGAAAATAGTTTGCCAATATAACTGCTCGACTTTGGTTGTAAATGAAAGAAAGTAAAAATAAATAAAAGTAAATTATACAGCGTGTTTACTTAAGTTGGCAGCATATGGAAAACTATTTTATTGTATGTATTAAATTTTATGCAAAAAGTTTCTTTTCATAAAAAAGTTCTGCTTTCTGAAAAAATACTAGTGATAAATCTCATATACGATTGGTTATTTTTAATGTAATATGATTTCATTATGCATTTTAGACCATGCAGAACTTTTTATACAGAAAAACTTTTTCCATAAAATGAATTATAGAATAGTGTTACAAATTTAGGGTTCGTTCAATTCATTTTTAAACCAAAACACTATAACTATTTTTTTTTAAAGCGTTACACTAATTTATTTAACACTCTGACGCACATGATTAATTCGTCACGCATTAGATCGTCACAATAGTTTTCCATATGCTGCCAACTTAAGTAGACGAACCGTATAATTTGTTTCCAATTAAGAACGTAAAGTACTTTTAACTGAATTGACACGTTCATAAAATAAAATAAAATGAAAATTCTAGTTTCCCAGAAAATTAAAAAAAAAACTAATTTGCTTTGGTTCTAAATGAAACAACTCATCAATATTTTTCTTTTAGTAAACTGCTTTCTAAATATTTTTCTTTCTTCTCATCTAAAAGACGCATTTATGTAACATGAAATTGATTGATTAATTTTTTCGCAGGATTTCTTTGCCACCTCTTGAAGTTTCTTCTTCTCAAAAATTCAAAAGTTCACGTTATAGAATACTTATTTAAAGGTTAGATTACATTATCCGATTTTCCATTCGATTTTCAGTTTCGAGTAGCTCAAACGTGATAGTAGTTTCATTCGAGACAAACTCGAATATAAAACCGAACAGAAAAATCAAATAGAAAAATCGAATAACGTAAACTGGCCTTAAAACTGAGAAATATTCGTGTTTACAACAAGTTTCTATTTAATTCTACAAGATTCGAGGCTCTTCTCCGTAATCTTCATTCATTAAAGGTCGATCTTTGATTGTTGCTTTCAAATAAGTTGATGATTTAAACGGAGCTTAAAATAAGTTAAAGATCAAAAACAAGAACTTTAAATTTGACATAGAGCTACAGTCGAAAGGCAAAATGTAGCACGATTGCAGTTTCCACAAGAGCGCAAAATGAAAAAAAAAACATCTAAAAAGCTGTAAATAGAACTATGTACTTGCAGTATTCTCAACATAACAGAATGATGACAATATGCAAGATGCAAATAAAATATTTTAGACCAATCTTTGAAAAACAGCAAGAAATTCAAGTAAATATTTTAACTTCAGGAAAAATTTAATGGTAGCGACATCCTGCGATTGTTTTGGTTTGCAGTGGAAGTCTCGAGCTGCGCTTCTGCTGACAAAGCCCAAATAGGACTGAAACAGCTGTGCAGAAATTGCTCGACCGCAAATTAAAAAAACGATTTGCAACAAAAAATTAAAACTTTAGGATCGTCATGACGCTTTATAATTGACGAATTCGTTAATAAATTAAAACGAATGTGCACCTTTCCTTCAAAAAAATCTGAAACGAAACTTTAAAATTCATATATTGGAAACAAAATAGTTGACAATTTCGTCACAAGAACAGCGAGATCGATTTTTAAGTTTTTGTAATCGATTATCAAGACAATCCGATGTAAAAAATCGAGTTATTTAAAAAATATTATTCGATTAACAAACGGTCAATTCAACGTGGTGCAGATGAATTTAATTTCTTTTAAGCCAGGGCATGCAAAGAAAAAAGATTAAAATTCTGTTTTAACTAAAATAATTTGTTTTTAAGCCAATTTTTTATTCCTTAATTTAATTCTTGAGAAAATAGTTTGCCAATATAACTGCTCGACTTTGGTTGTAAATGAAAGAAAATAAAAATAAATAAAAGTAAATTATACAGCGTGTTTACTTAAGTTGGCAGCATATGGAAAACTATTTTATTGTATGTATTACATTTTATGCAAAAAGTTTCTTTTCATAAAAAAGTTCTGCTTTCTGAAAAAATACTAGTGATAAATCTCATATACGATTGGTTATTTTTAATGTAATACGATTTCATTATGCATTTCAGACCATTTATACAGAAAAACTTTTTCCATAAAATTAATTATAGAATAGTGTTACAAATTTAGGGTTCGTTCAATTCATTTTTAAACAAAAACACTATAACTATTTTTTTTTAAGCGTTACACTAATTTATTTAACACTCTGACGCACATGATTAATTCGTCACGCATTAGATCATCACAATAGTTTTCCATATGCTGCCAACTTAAGTAGACGAACCGTATAATTTGTTTCCAATTAAGAACGTAAAGTACTTTTAACTGAATTGACACGTTCATAAAATAAAATAAAATGAAAATTCTAGTTTCCCAGAAAATTAAAAAAAAAACTAATTTGCTTTGGTTCTAAATGAAACAACTCATCAATATTTTTCTTTTAGTAAACTGCTTTCTAAATATTTTTCTTTCCTCTCATCTAAACGACACATTTATGTAACATGAAGTTGATTGATTAATTTTTTCGCAGGATTTCTTTGCCACCTCTTGAAGTTTCTTCTTCTCAAAAACTCAAAAGTCCACGTTGTAGAATACTTATTTAAAGGCTAGTTTACATTATCCGATTTTCCATTCGATTTTCTGTTTCGAGTAGCTCAAACGCTCGAGACAAACTCGAATATAAAATCGAACAGAAAAATCAAATACAAAAATCGAAGAACGTAAACTGGCCTTAAAACTGAGAAATATTCGTGTTTACAACAAATTTCTATTTAATTCTACAAGATTCGAGGCTCTTCTCCAAAATCTTAATTCATTAAAGGTCGATCTTCGAATGTTGCTTTCAATTAAGTCGATGATTTAAACGGAGCTTAAAATAAGTTAAAGATCAAAAACAAGAAGTTTAAATTTGACAGAAAGGAAAAATGTAGCACGATTGCAGTTTCCTGTAATTTTTTCTTTCTTCAAAATCGTCTTCTCCATAACCTGAATTCATTTTACTGTCGGTCTTCCAATATTGGTTTAAATTAAGTTGATGGTTTAAACGGAGCTTAAAGTCAAGAGGCGTTTTCCACTTAAAGATCAAAAACAAGAAATTTATTTGACGGAGAACTACAATCGAAAGCAAAAAATAATAGATGATTACAGTTTCCTGTAATTTTTCTTGCTCCAAAATCGTACTGTTTAAGTACGACTTCCCAGGTGACACTAAACTGGATCTTCACGAAATGTAAAAAAAAGAAAATTGTGAAACAAAACATAGATTTGCCAACGTGGATATCTTAGAAAAAAAAAAGATATAAGCGTTATAGAAGAATCGGGAATCCATCAAAAGGGATTGCGCTCCCAAGTAAGGGTGGGACGCGGTTAACTTTCTTGTTTCGTTTATTTTTGGACTTTATTGGTATATTAATTTCGTTCCAAATACGAAATCGAAAGTGACAAAAACGTAACGCATTTGAAAACAAGACAGATGGCAGCATGGTGGGCGTCATTTGGTCGGATGAAACTTGTTCTCGTTCGAGCGGAAAACGAACCGGCTCCACGAAGAAGGCGAAGAAGCAGTTTTGGGGTCCGACCTACGCCAAGCCAAAATGTGTGAATACGTCACTGACCTCACACGCAGTGCGAACGTGACGTCACGAGGACAACGACCAGACTGTGATATCGATTTGTTGCGGGAGCACGCCTACCCTGACTCTAATAATCCATAACTCTAATTGCATGACTCCGACCTGCAGGCTAACCTGCTCGTCTTCTTGTTCTTATTTTTTTTTTTTCGCGTCGGATCTCTCCACCACACGTGTGCAGAGCGCCATGGAACACGGAAGCACCGTCCATCACTGTCCACAAATACATCGCCTCAAATAATATTATGAAAATGCACCCACCACTGCTTTCAAACTTCAGTGAAACATGCGAAATAAATTTTGCTATGAGTGTTTAGTTTCACGTCAGCTATAGCTTTTATTCGATGCTATAAATAAGTTTTGACTGCTCGTTGCAGATAATGATGATAAGTAGACCGAAATTCTGTAAGAAGGAAGATATATTCTCAAATGGATGAGTGTATTGGGGATGGGGGCGAAAGCCCAAAGGAGAAGAAGAGGAAGAAGTCGAAGGATTATGAGATAAAGAAAGTATTACAACTTTAGAATTTTATCTTCTACTTCCAGTTTGTCCTGGTCGAGCTAATCGCATTCATTTTCTATTGTTCATCTTCTCATTTGAGGATGGCTTTCTGAAAATATGAGAAATTCTGTGAGGGGGAAAATTTACTCTCAAATGGATGAGGATATTGGGGATGGGGGCGAACGCCTAAAGCAGAAGAAGAAGAAGTCGAAGGATCATGAGATAGAGAAAGTATTACAGCTTTAAAATTTAATCTTCTACCTCCAGTTATCCTCGTCAAGCTAATCGCATTCATTTTCTATTGTTCGTCTTCTCATTTGAGGATAACTTTCTAAAAATATCAGAAATTCTGTAAAGAGGAAGATTTATTCTCAAATGGATGAGTGTATTGAGGATGAGGCGAAAGCCCAAAGGAGAAGGGGAAGAAGTCTAAGGATCGTGAGATAAAGAAAGTATTACAGCCTTAAAATTTTATCTTCTGCTTCCAGTTTATCTTAGTCGAGCTAATCGCATTGATTTTCTGTTGTTTGTCTTCTCATTTGAGGATAACTTTTTGAAAATATCAGAAATTCTGTAAGGAGGAAGTTTTATTCTCAAATGGATGAGGATATTGGGGATGGGGGCGAACAACGCCCAAAGGAGAAGAAGAAGTCGAAGGATCGTGAGATAAAGAAAGTATTACAGCTTTAGAATTTTATCTTCTACTCCCAGTTATCCTCGTCAAGCTAATCGTATTCATTTTCTATTGTTCGTATTCTCATTTGAGGATACCTTTTTAAAAATATCAGAAATTCTGTGAGAAAGAAAATTTATTCTCAAATGGATGAGTGTATTGGGGATGGGGGCGAAAGCCCATAGGAGAAGAAGAGGAAGAGGTCGATGGATCATGAGATAAAGAAAGTATTACAGCTTGAAAATTTTATCTTCTACTTCCAGTTTATCCTGGTCCAGCTAATCGCATTGATTTTCCATTGTTCGTCTTCACATTTGAGGATAACTTTCTAAAAATATCAGAAATTTTCTGAGGAGGAAAATTTTTCTCAAATGGATGAGTGTATTGGGGATGGGGGCGAACATCCAAAGGAGAAGAAGAAGAAGTCGAAGGATCATGGGACGAACACCCAAAGAACAAGAGGAAGAAGTGGAAGGATCGTGAGATTAAGAAAGTTTTATAGCTTTAAAATTTTATCTTCTACTACCAATTATCCTCGTCAAGCTAACTGCATTAATTTTTTATTGTTCGTCTTCTTATTTGAGTATAACTCTTGTTTCTAAAAATAATTGACCGAGTTTATGTGATCAGCGTCAAAAGATTCGTGTCTTTCTCTGAATCCAGTTCCAAGGCTTTGGTAAGCAGTAAAATTTATTTTATTTGCTAAATTTTTTCAATGACATAACATAACATAAGAGTTTATTTTGTTTTATTTTTTTTTATTGTGGTGCAAAATCTCCAGAAAATTATTTTGAATTTACTCTAAACTCTTCGTATAATAATAATTGAATCTGTTGATTATTTTTATATTATCTGATTCTGTAGGATATTATTATTTTTTTTATCTCATGTTTGCCTGAAATATTGTTAATTTTATCAGAAATTGTCCAACCCGTTTTTTGTTATTGTTTTTCATCAATTTGACGAAAATAGTTTCGCGTGTTATTAATTAATTTGTTTAAATCTTATTACATCATTCTTAAAAGGTTTGTAGTTTTTTATTTCGTATCTGTACCGTCAATTCGCTCATCATTAAAAATATCGTGTAAGGCAGGCAAGGACCAAAATCAGTAAAAATACGGGTTGAAAGTGATTCCTGGCTACTTAGAAGCTCCAACCAGAAACGCTCAAATAAGGGAATTATTGTTCTTTTTGGGTCGTTAGTGTTTGATCAAAAATAACATCAAGAACTAAATTAGAGCAAAAAAGAAACACGTTTTAAACGCAACCAATGCCTTCGAATTAAAAGAAACGCACAAATTTGATTTATGAATGAATCGAGCTCTGTCTAACGTAATCAAATTATCCATCATTCATTGTCCTTTTTTTAGATTTTAGGAATTAAACCGCCAGTTCAGATTTATATCGTCGGGGACTTTTCTTTCTTCAAGTTTTTTTTTCCTTTTTCGAGAAGTACACGATTACCTTGGCCTATGCACGTTTCTTCTTAGCATCGCATCTTTGCCTAGAATTTTCCACACTGAATTCAGATGAAAACACCAAGCGATTATAACAGTTTTTTAAACCGCAACAACTCATTAATTCAAGTCTAATTTATTCACAATAAATTATAATCAACGATAACATTATTTGATTGCGTTCAGAAATGTGTACTACTCTATTATTTATTGAGAGTTCATCGAGTAGAAAATTGAATTGTAGCAGACTGTTAATAGACTGATCAATCGTATCAAGTTAATCGATTTTTATAAATATGTCATATTTTTTTTATTCTCTTTTCAAAAAAATTAATCTCTTAAATCTCTGCCTGTAATATTTTCTTCACGTTGGCAACCAATATCATTACTGCATTAATTAATTTGAATTCACAAATAATGAAATTGCTGAGAGAATTCTGACTCAGCACCAGCTGATCTTGTTAAGGTAATAATAACAACCTCTTCGGCTGTTTACGTTTGTTAACAAATTGTACATTACAAGCAACTTACTTTTTTTTCTTTAATAATTACTGCGCTCATTTCTTTTCGTTTTTGTTTTTTTTTTTGTTTTTTGGCCGTACAAGGAAGGTGCAGCAGCGAAGTTTTTAACTTTTTTCGTCTGTAAAACTAATTTTCTTCCTTTAAT
This sequence comes from Prosopocoilus inquinatus, assembly GCA_036172665.1. NCBI lineage: Eukaryota > Metazoa > Arthropoda > Insecta > Coleoptera > Lucanidae > Prosopocoilus > Prosopocoilus inquinatus. The sequence continues at coordinate 3,622,239 of CM069871.1, read as the reverse complement.
TACGTGAAAATAAATACGTATTTTGAACGTGAAAGACACGCGGTTGCCCTTTATATTAATAATAATAATAATAATCGTATGCAGATTTAATATTTAAGTTTAATTGACTGTATAAATTTTATTGGCTCCTTTTATGCTACCGCCGACTTACAAGGCATAAATAAACCTGATGCGTTTCATTAAACTATTAATGCCCCCTTCTTTTTTTTTAAATTTAAATTAAACTCATTGAAATACACCAATTAAAATCGGAGAAAGAATTGTATAAGCGAGGTTTATATAAAAGGTTGCTAATTAAAAGCACAAGGCATGAAGCTGTGCTTAAATCATTACTAACTTTGTTGATAGTATAAAGTAAATGCGTGCTTAAATTATTACCAACTTTGTGTAGTATAAAGTAACGTACGTTCGAATACTTTCACGTTTGGAGTTAATTTCGGTTTGGGATGCTCTAGTCTAATCATAACCATATGATGTTTAATTTGACGTTTTAAGGTTAAAGCAATTCTATTGTCGAGCTAACTCTTTTTTTCGTCTGGAGGTTATTAATTTATTCACTAATCGTTTTATTTTTCGAAAGAAAATTGTAATTTTTTGTGGGCGTTTTTGTTTAGGGCGGCGGGGTTTTTAAAATCCACACACATCTGAGCTTTGCAGGGATTGGATCGACTTTACGTCAGATTAAATCGGGTTGGTTACAGCTTACGTCATCGAAGCTTTTGGTTGTGCGAACTCCTTCCCTGGCGGTTTTGGGGCGAAGCCAATTCGTGGCTTTATTAACTTGAATGCGTGCTCCTGTCGCGCCAGGATCGTTTACGACCATCTCATCGTCTGGACCTAAGCGCGGGCCTTTTCATATCTTTGGACAGTTCTTGCGGTCCAAGTACATCTCTGGAGTATGCCAATGAGGAAACAATATTTCCTTTTGGTTAAAGCAATGCACGTTATTAGACTTTTTATTTAACAGTTTAAGTTCGTAAAAGGATTTCAGATTCTGATATTTATTTAATGCAGATTATAAATAAGTGAAATAATTTGGCTGAGTAGTAGCGATTGCAATTTGTATAGTATAAACTAAACTACTTAAATAATTATTGACTTTGTATAGATAGTATAAAGTAGCGTATGTTCGAATACCTTCACGTTTGGAGTTGGAATTTCGGTTTGGGCTGCTCTATAGTCTAATCATAACCATCTGATGTTTAATTTGACGTTTTAAGGTTAAAGCAATCCTATTGTCGAGCTAATTCTGTTTTTCGTCTGGAGGTTATTAATTTATTCACTAATCGTTTTGTTTTTCGAAAGAAAATTGGTATTTTTTGTGGGTGTTTTTGTTTCGGGCGGCGGGGTTTTTAAAATCCACACACATCTGAGCTTTGCAGGGATTGGCTCGACTTTACGTCAGATTAAATCGGGTTGGTTACAGCTTACGTCAACTAAGCTTTTGATCGTGCGAACTCCTTCCCTGGTGGTTTTGGGGCGAAGCCAATTCGTGGCTTTATTAACTTGAATGCGCGCTCCTGTCGCGCCAGGATCGTTTACGACCATCTCATCGTCTGGACCTAAGCGCGGGCCTTTTCATATCTTTGGACAGTTCTTGCGGTCCAAGTACATCTCTGGAGTATGCCAATGAGGAAACAATTTTTCCTTTTGGTTAAACCAATGCACGTTATTAGATTTTTTATTGAGTTTAATTTCGTAAAACGATAGATTTTTTATTTAACAGTTAAAATTCGTAAAAGGATTTCAGATTCTGATATTTATTTAATGCATGTGAAATAATTAAGTTGAGCCGTAGCGATTGCAATACAGGGTGGCCTTAAAAAAACAAATCTGGTTTATATTTCAATAATACGTTCGATGGGAACAGGAAAACCCAAATTAAATTAATCTAAAACGGTGTTCCGTCTCAAGGCAAAGTCGATGTGGATGTTGTTTTGCGGTCATAAAAACAACATAAACCAGAGGAGAGACGTTTGTTTCCTTGCGCGCAAACAGATAAAGGCGCTTTGGAGTCGCATAAAGTGGAACAAAGGTCTGAATGGCAAACAATCTATGCAAATATCGCCCGTGAAACGCGCGCAGAATGTTCAGTTGGCCGTGCAACATGATATCGAAAGAATTGGTGGACGACACGGAGATACTACCGCACGGATAAATAACGGCCGGATTCTAAAAATATATATACCTACACATTCGCGGAATTAATTTCGGGAGAGCCGACAGCCGCAGGTCACCTAAAAACCGGTGGCTGAAAAATCACGTTCTTCTACTGCCAGCGACCGATGAATGAATCGCTCGAATCGCGAAGATTTGATAAAAACTCGAATACAGGGTGTCCGGAAATAACCACCCGACGAAATAAAACCACCAAAAGAACCTGCATTGTTAGTCAAGCCAAGTCATCACCATCGCCATGCCCATAATAACCAATTTCGAAATGGAATAGTTAATTGAGACGTTTAAGTTGATTAGATTTTAATATTTTATGCGACTTTGCACGAGTTTCGCCCATAATTTCTCTTGTACTCCTAATTTTCCAATCGCTCGTTCAGGCGTAACAACATATCTCCCGTACATCTAAATCCGAACGAATCTGTAAATCGCTCGTGAGATTGCTTACAAAGTTGTTTGTTACGCCCGAGATTGCTTGCATCCACACGAGAAAGTTGCTTATTGATATAAACACACACACACAGACACGTGAGTGTGTGTGTACATGGGTATGTAGCATCGCAATCGCGTGGATCGTATTGTACTGTACATGAAATAATGTATGTACCGATGAACCTAATACTCGGAATTAATCTACGACGAGGCTTTCTTTGCGAGCGGTGGGTAAGCTTTTCAAGAAACAAAACAGTTTTGAAACATGAGGAGGAAGCGCGTCGTGGATGCACTTTTAGATTTCGCAGAAGTTGCTCTTCGAGATAATGTTTGGTAAACATTGTTGCGAATTATGGCTTGACGCATACTTGCGTTCCAGTTTAATTTTACCCTAACACTTCTTCTAAATCAAAAGAGCATAAACAACGTGGCGATTAATTTGTTTATGTACAGAATAGTTTCTGGTTGAAAACGTCATATTTTATACAGGGTGCCCCAAGTTGTAATTGTATTAAAAACGTTAGAAACGGTTCAAAATGAAATAAAACCGATATCTGCACGAGTTTCTTCCACCAAATTAAAACAGCGGGGATTACTCGAGATTAATTTTTTAACTGAAGCTGTCAATCATTGTGCAAAAGCGTCACATATTTTTATATTGGGTACTGTTGTAGTTATTTATTTTATAAGTTTAGAATTTAAGAAAGTTTATGCATTCTCGGGATATCTCTGAAGCACTAGCATATTTGTTTACGTTATTAGTTTGGTAATATGATATGGGGTCGTGTTTATTCTGGGCAGCAAAGAAAATGGAAAAGAAAGGGCAGTCGCCCGTTGGTTAAAATGTGTAGTGGATGTTTGGTAAGGACTGTCCACGAAATATCAGCCTGAAGGAGGCTGTCTTTTATTACGAGACAACATCGGGCTTGAAATGGCAATCTGGTAAAGTATTTCGTGGTTGACTTGGTGAGGTTTGCGGGGCCGTCAAGGCGACGGTGACCCGGGCTCTCCAGTGTGAGCAAGAGTGAGATGTCGTCGGGGAACGGTCCAGTGGCGTAGCACTGTTGGGGACAGGCGATATGGGAGAGATGCACGGAGACGTCGGCAGGCGTCTCTAGGTGACCTCTTAGGTATGGTTGAATGATGCATTGTCGGGGATCGGTCCAGTGGAGTGGCACTGTAGGGGACCGGCGCACAGTGGGGCCGAGGTGGAAAAAAAAGATTTCACAAGGGGATTAATTCGTTGATTTAACTGACTTTTCTTACATTACTTTAGTCGTAGAATCTGGCTGTGATAAAGGTTTTGCGGTAAAAATTAGCTTTCATCTAATATAAGGGCTTAAATCTCATTCAGTAAGCCATAAAGTCTTAAAAAGAGTAATTTTGTGTAATTCCGTCAGCTTCGTGGATTATTTTTAAAAGTTACTCCATTTTATATTTGGTTAGTACATACTAACAGCTTTTTGTAAAAAAATAAGTTACTCTTTAAAGAAACTTAGACGTGATAATTTAGCCGAAATTAGATTTCTGGGCGTAATGCGTATTTTTAGTAAGCATACAAAAAAAGCTTCAATTTCCTACGGTCTGTAATATTGTTTTTCTAAGAGCTATAATATTTATCTACCTACCCTAAAAGTTTCACGGCCGCAATCAACCGCATGCGATATACAGGCTGTTTCAAATTCAACTCTCACCATGGGGATCTCGCTTATTTGAAGAGATAGTTGGTAGGTTTAAATTTGGAAAAGTTGTTAAATTTCATGAGCTTTGATATCCGGAGAGAAAAATGTTGATTTTTATTCGAAGTAATTCTAAAAAAAAAAGAGAAAAATTATCATTTTCTTATTTTGGATCTATCTTCTCACATTAAACATTTTCATTCTGGCCTTGTTTTAAAGAATTTTTATAACACGTGCTATGTTGCCCTAATCGGCATAGTGAATAGGTTCTCTTTCCACTAAATTTCAATATAGGCGCCATAAGAAAAAATGAACTTGATGATGGTATCAATTTGACGAAACGTGTTATAGAAAAAATAGTGCTTACCACTGTGTAGAGAATTGAGAAGTTTCTTAAGGAAGTATTTTTATTTTTTTTGATATCTCTTTAAATAAAGAAGATTCAGATAAAACAAGAAAATGACAATTTTTCATTTTTTTACAATTATTTCGAATAAGAGTTAATATAGAAACTTTTGTTGCCCTAATCGGCATAATGAACAGGTTCTCTTTCCACTAAATTTCAATATAGGCGCCATAAGAAAAAATGAACTTGATGATGGTATCAATTTGACGAAACGTGTTATAGAAAAAATAGTGCTTACCACTGTGTAGAGAATTGAGAAGTTTCTTAAGGAAGTATTTTTATTTTTTTTGATATCTCTTTAAATAAAGAAGATTCAGATAAAACAAGAAAATGACAATTTTTCATTTTTTTACAATTATTTCGAATAAGAGTTAATATAGAAACTTTTTCTCTGCGGATTATTAATGTTCATTAAATTTAGCAACTTTTCCGAATCTAAACCTATCGTCTATCTCTTCAAATAAGCCAGATCCCCAGTGAGGGTCGAATTTGAAACAGCCTGTATATTGAATACGAAGTTGAATAGAGATGCGAAAAACAGCACCAGCGGTCCGTACAAACATGATTTGTTGAATCAAGGAAGCTAACAGAGCTCCTCACTGTTAGTTTGTAATAGGTACATAAAAACGTTCTGCACTTGGAGTAAAATTAAAATGATTATACCTTATAAAAAAAATTCTTTTTTGAAACTTTGAGAAAGTCAAAAATTGTTATTTAGTACCTTCTTGAAATTTCCTGAGTTTCACTTCGATCAGACAAAAATTCTGGAAATGAGAGGTTTTATCCATAAATCGGACATTTGGCCCCACTGTGCGGCGATGCGAGCGAAAGATGTGGTTGAATGATGCATTGTCGGGGATCGGTCCAGTGGAGTAGCACTATAGGGGGCCGACGATGAGAGAGAAAGATATGGTTGAACTGTCATGCATTGTCGGAGATCGGTCCAGTGGCGTAGCAATGTAGGGGACCGCCAATGCTGGGGAATAGCTAGCTGAATGCCTGACCTTGTAGGGATCGGGCTCCCTAGAACGGTCATGACTTGGTGCATATCCGTGCTCGGACGAATGCTGAAGGCACTTGTACGAGGCGGTTACACCAATGATCCTGAGAGCTCATGCGCAGGAGGCAAGGTATGCTAATATCCATCGGGAGGGGTGGGTTTCATTTCCGCAGGTGAACATGGAGCTTAATGCATGCGAAGATAAGAAGTCTACGTGCGAGGACGACTTCCCCAGTGTCCAATATCAGCATGAGGGAGCTACAGCTTCTAGATTCGACGCTGGAGCAGGAGGGGCCGGGAAAGCGGCCCCGGTAAGTGGAATGTTCCATTTTACTGAATAGATACTCGTAAAGGGTTACTTATAATTTGCATGGTCCTTATCGAATTGGAATGCGATGCCCGAAAGCTAAGACGTTTATCCTCGGCGGGCGCCTGTTGCGGTCAGGGAAGCGAGAAGGAAAGAAAGAACATTGGGAATAAGAGACCTAGCCAATGGTGAGTGAATGTTTATTGTAACTCCGTCCTCTGATAGTATTGTTTGTCTATAATATTTAAACAAAAAAAAATCTAGCCAACAGTACCGCAAGTCAGGGCGAGCCTCAACTTCATTCAAACATGCTAGTGTTACAAGCGATTCAAAATAATAAAAAAAAAAACTTTCTTTTGATTTGCTTTAGATTAAAAAAACTCGACCCCAGAGTCGCAATAGCTCAGTGGCTAGAGCGGTTTGGCATGAATCCTGGTGATACGGGTTCGAGTTCCACTTGCGACAAAACACCTTTCCCAACGAGTCTAGGACCTTTTCCCCAATATCCCATAGTATTTTGGGGGGTGAGGAGTCTTTATTTACTAGTTTTTACTAGTCAAAGTAATCGTTTTATTCGAATAGCGCTTATGTAATACATTTACCCACTTTCAGAACGGCATACAACGGTTGCGAAGCTTTCACGTAATTTCTTGAACATTCGCGTGCATCGTAGATGGCGTAAATTGTACGCAAACACTTTTTTTTTAAATTATTTCTGATCCATTAGGCTGACACATAGATGGAAATCGTGGAAATTCTGTAACATTTATTTAAATGCAATAGTTTTCGGATACGATACAAGTACAGCATTGGCACACCCTGTATAGAATTAAGCCCCTTATTTTTCTTCAATAATTACAACAAAAAAAAAAAAACGCAGGTGAATCTCACAATCTCTGCACATTTAAATGAGTAACTATCTTTAATTTTGCTCCCAGGTTTAACCCCGAAACCGAAGGACGATTTCAAATGGCGCAGACTTTACAATACTCACTGGCTTAGTTTAATAAAAGCACGTTGCAGAAATGCCTCGGCGAATAAATAAAGTTCGCCGCCGCCGCAAAACTTACATGTTTGCATTTGCTCCGAAGTTCCGCGTGGCTTTTAAATTGCGTAATCGATTTTAGTAAACTTGCGATCCACTTTTAACCAGCTCTAGAGTAAGTAAGCTTTGCGTTATGAATACGTTTATTTTCCTTCATGCAACTTCCCGATGAAACTTCTGAGAAAGATCAAAACGACTATGTCACAGTTAAAATACGCAGGGACGTAATAAATTAAAATGGGCCGTAACTAAAAGTGAACCGTAACTAGAAGTGAGCCTGTAAGGAAAGGAAAGTTTGACTTGCACGAAAAGAAAGAGAGCAACAGTTACAAATGTACATGTCGTGTACTCCAAGGGCGAGGTTGAGACAAGCCCTGATGAGCTTTCAATCCTCCAGTGCCACGTAAAAAAAAACAGACGAAACGTACGACAAGTGGCTCCCTCAAATTCAAAATTAGTGTTAAAATTACTGTACAGTTGAAAGCCAAAAAAAAGTGGGCAAAAAATAAACAAAGTCAATCCAAATCCAGTTCAATTAAACTCAAATAAAAAAAAATTAAAGTTATTAAAAATCTAATAAAAATTAAATCCAAACCTTCTCAAGGTCAAACGGAAACAAAAATTAAAGCGAAGCTATTTCTGCTCAACGAAATTAAGAAAAAATTGAAAACTCAAATTGGAATTCTTTTTCTAAAGTCAAATAAAAAAAAAAGAAACAAAAAAATCGAAAAACCGATTTGGGATATTGAAAAACTACAACAAATGGAAAAAAAAATTAAAAAAAAACAAATAAAACCTGCAAAAAATCAGAAACAAAAGAAAAAGGAAAACTACATCAGCAAAATACAGGGCGTGAAGTGAATAAACAAAAAAAAAGACTTAGATGGACAACTCCAAGTTGAACGAAAAACAAAAATTTCCCAGACGAATCAAAAAATTCGTAGAAAATTAAAGCAAACTGGAAAAAGTCAGTAATACGATTCAAAAAAAAAGAAAAACAAGAAAATACGGAATACAGTGCGCAAAATAAAAGAAGATCAAAACGGAGACACGAAACAAATGAAAAACGAATATCCCAGACGAATCAAATATTCGTAGAAAATTAAAGCAAACTGGAAAAAGTCAGTAATACGATTCAAAAAAAAGACAAGAAAATACGGAATACAGTGCGCAAAACAAAAGAAGATCAAAACGGAGACACGAAACAAATGAAAAACGAATATCCCAGACGAATCAAAAATTCGTAGAAAATTAAAGCGAACTGGAAAAAGTACGATTCAAAGAAAAAAAAAACAAGAAAATACGGAATACAGTGGGCAAAACAAAAGAAGATCTAAACGGAGACACGAAACAAATGAAAAACGAATTTCCCAGACGAATCAAAAATTCGTAGAAAATTAAAGCGAACTGGAAAAAGTACGATTCAAAGAAAAAAAAAACAAGAAAATACGGAATACAGAGGGCAAAACAAAAGAAGACCAAAACGGAGACACGAAACAAATGAAAAACGATGAACTGCGACAACGGCATGCAGTTTAACTAAACTCAAATTAAAAAAAAATTAAAGTTATTAAAAATTAAATTCAATAAAAATTAAATCCAAGTCATCTCAAGGTCAACCGGAAACAAAAATTAAAGTGAAGCTATTTCTGCTCAACAAAATTTAGAAAAAATTGGAAGCTCAAATTGGAAAACCAAGTCAAACAAAAAAAAACAAAAAATCGCCTTGTGTAGAGTAATACGGGGTGACTTCAGTTGACCTTGAGATTTGTTGAGATTCATTTTTATTTGTTGCAATTTTTTATTTGGGTTGAATGGAATTAGGTGAAGTGCAGTTAGTTTGGGTCGAAATTTTTTTTTTATTGTTTCTTGATTTTGATATTTGGAATAGAATGGAGCCCAGTTGTTGGATTGAGTTTGATTGACCTTGACACCGGTCAAACTTCGCTTTAAAGGCCTTTAATTTTTTTACTTTTAATTTTTTTAATTTAAATTTTTTTGCTTCAGTTACAGGATACAGTTAGGTCGGGTTCAGTTGAGTTGTATTGACTCAAGGTCAATTTGTTGGGCGTCATTTTCACATTTTTTTTTTTAATTTTAAGTCTTAATAATTCCTTCTCTTAAATTTTTACTTGGGTTGAATGGATTTACGTTGGGTGGACGTTAAAAATTTTTTAATATTTTTCTACTTCTAATTAAAAAAAAATTATTTTAATTTTTTATTGTTTTTTATTTTTAATTTATTGCTTGGGTTAAATGGAGTTGAGTTCAGGTGTGCTGGATCGAGTTTGGTTGACCTTGAGATTGTTTGAGCTGAGCTTTAATTGTTTTTTAATTAACACGCCTCGCTTGCGTTGCTTACCGCCTTCCGCCGGCCCTGATTTCTCTAAATTTGTATTTTTGAAGTAATCTTTTTTTCCCTCCGACTCGTTCTGCTGTATCGACTCTCAAGATGACGTGTCACGAAATAAATTTAAGTTCTGTTTAAAATATTGCTGCAACAGGGCATCAGACATTTTTATATTATTTGCTTGTCAATCAATTTTGAAAATCGCGCGTAACTTTATAAGAAAGCATTTTTCGACACATGTTTGTAGGAACTTTTTTCACAGTCTTGTTCCGTACAACACATTTGTAAAGTTTGGGCGAGTAATTCGGACAAACCCTGTATATTTAGTACTGGAATAAATAAATTGCCTAGTGACATTACGAACCTTCTCTTAATTCTCTGATTTTTCGAGTTTTCCTAGTGAGTGGGGGAACCCTGTCGTGGAATCATTTTTTCTTATAAAAAAAGAAAGGAAAAAAGTAAAATAAAGTATACTGGGGAATCCTCCAACTTGGTTTCGTGAATCCAACCAAAAATGTGAACCGACCTTTTAAGACGATTACGACGCGAAATGAGAGGCAACGCCAATAGTAACTTGTACGAAAAGAGAGAGCAACAGTCACAAACATACTTGCTCTGAACTTCAAAGGCGAGGTTGACACAAGCCCTGACGAGCTTCTAATCGTCCAAGGCCAAGTAAGGATGACTGCGATGCGAAATGCGTGACGAAGCCATTAGTAACTTTTACGAAAACAGCGAACTACAGTTACAAAGTTACTTGTCCTGGACTCCAAGGACGAGGCTGATACAAGCCCTGATGAGCTTTCAATCCTCCAGGGCGACGAGAAAGAACCAAAAATTATTTTAAAGTAAAATATCACAAACAAGAACTTTACTCTCACGTGATTATTCGTATTATATGTACGTACAATATACAAGGTTTAAAGTATTTACATACAGGGTTCGTTAAATACTATAAATCAAAGTTGATTTCTTTTAATCAATTTTGCTTTTATTCAACATTGAACTCGATTCGTTTTTTTTAAATTTAAATAAAGCATCCTTTGTATTATTGTCTTGAGAGTTCGTGAACGAGAGCTTACGAAGATATTTAATAATTCTTGTAGTGAGTGACCTAATAGTAGTAGTAGTGAAGTAATAGTAGAAAAGAGAGAGCAACAGTTCCAAACATACTTGTCCTGAACTTCAAGTTCAAGGGCGAGGCGGACACAAGCCTTGGCGAGCTTTCAATCATCCAAAGCCACGTATAAAAATCGACGAAAATAAAGTATACTGGGGAATCCTCCAACTTGGTATCGTCAACCCAACCAAAAATGTGAGCCAAACTTTGAGGACGACTAAGACGCGAAATGCGGGGCAATGCCAATAGTAACTTATACGAAAAGAGAAAGCAACAGTCACAAACATACTTGTCCTGTATTCCAACGAGCGAGACGAGGCTGACACAAGTCCTGATGAGCTTTCAATCCTTCAGGGCCACGTAAAAAAATCGACGAAACGTCGTCGTATACTGACGAATCCTCCAACTTGATTTCGTCAACTCAACCAAAATTGTGAACCGAACTTTTAAGACGAACACAACGCGAAATGCGGGGCAACACCAATAGTAACTTGTACGAAAAGAGAGAACTACAGTTACAAAGATACTTGTCCTGAACTTGAAAGACGAGGCTGATACAAGTCCTGGATGAGTTTTCAATCCTCCAGGGCGGCAAGAAAGAACCAAAAATTATTTGAAAATAAAATATCACAAACAAGTCATCCTGTGTAATATTGAATTCCTGTACTGAGTGATCTTTGTTATGTTACTCCGCTCTATCATTAGCTGAAAAAAGTAAAACAAAATAAAATAAAATAAACACTTTTAAACTTGTTTACGGCAATAAGTAATATGCGGGAAAGTTTAACACTTTTTCGTATTATCCTTCGTACCCTGACATTTGAAATGATTTGCTTGACTCGGTGCTTTTACCCGTTGATATTAAAACAAACACAAACGTGTAATTATGTGCACTAAACGTACTTACTTACTTACTCCACCACCGTGTGATTAACGTAAAATTGTGTTTCAATTTATATGTAAATATTTGCCCAACACGTTTACACTGTCAAAACATTTCCGCATGACTCTTTGCTTTGGATGTACTTACATGCACAATCAGAATTATGTACATTAAAAAAAAAAAACATCAACCTTAAACCCGTTCGTATGTAAAATATTTAATGTGAATTTTAAATTATAAAAAAAAAAACTTTCATATTCATTACAAACAAATAGTTAATAATTTTAATTGAAAAATAATACTCGTAATAATTTGGACTGAAGCTCTTCGAACATCCGACACGTGATAGATTATTCGAGACGGGGGCATTATTTAAAACGAAATTCCATTCTTACAATTATTATGTTAATTACATTCTTAATTGCAGGTAATTATTAAAATGTCTGGCTGAAGATAGCACAATCGTCCGCTAATTAAAATGTATCTTTTAATCAACACGCATGATCCTGAGTCACCGAAGTAAACTTTTTCTTTTTTTTTTCTTTTTAAGAAAGTAATTACACGCTTGCACATTTTTTTTTTAAAGGAGACGAGAAACAATGTAGCGGAGAGTCAGTGAACTGATGATGCTACAGGGTGTATACAACAAAATGAGATTTTTTTTCGTGTTGATTTTGTTCATGCCCAAAACTTATACATACGAGTATACTACCAGAAAGTTTCTTTCCTTGGCATGAGCGAGCAGCAGCACCGTTTCGCTGTCGGCTATGTTCCGAACGCAACGTTCCATCCGCCTGATCGCTTTAATGAAAACATATTTAGTTAAATGGCTCGTGTATCTGGCACGATCTGAACGCGAGATTAATATTAAGGAGATCAAGTCGCAGTGCGATATAAAACTAACTGTTCACGTTGTTATCTGCACATGTTAATGGTCGTAATTTCGCCGATTATTATTATTTAAATTACTTAAGTCGCGCGCGAGATCGCAGTGAAAAATTGTTGGCTAAAAAAAAAGTAGAAAGAAAGCCTGAGACTTTAATGTATGGAGGAATTATGTAAATTTGAGCGTGTGGCTACTTAAAGGGGTTTGTCACCGATACTGAACGAGACTTTCACGTATTCGGAACGGTCGGAACCTCGAGGACAATGATGCTGAACAGTGTTCACAAGTCACTTCGATTGTAAATCGAAGCTTTAATTATTAATAAGTATTGTTAGCACAAATCATGATTATGTACGCATACGTCCGGATACGGGGCGAACAACGACCATACCTCAAATAAATACACATACAAAGTCCTCTCGTGGACAAAAAAAACGCGTCTTTACGGGAGTACTCACGCGTCGGCTTACACCAAAACATAAAAAAAAATCAACGCTCAAAACTAAATTAAAGCGCCTAAACAAAATAAGGTAGCGAATCTTAAAAAATTGTCATTAAACTTACCGTCCGTATGCTCGGACCGGTCGAAACCTCGAGGACAATGATGTTGAACAGTGTTAGTTCACTTCACAAGTCACTTCAGTCGTAAATCGGAGTTTTAATTATTATAAGTATTGCTAGCACAAATCCTGTTTATGTACGCATACGTCCGGATACGGGGCGAACAACGACCACGCCTTAAATAAATTCATATACAACGCCCAACTGGTGGACAAAAGACGGGAGTACTCACGCGTCAGCTTACACCAAAACATAAAAATCAACGCTCAAAACTAAATTAAATTGACGTATTTTAAAAAAATTCTCATTAAACTTACCGTATGCTCGGAACGGTTGGGACCTCGAGGACAATGATGTTTCCAAAAACAAAAAAAAATAGAAAAAATTGAAAATATGTTTAAAAATTCAAACAGTGATAGGAAAATTTAAATTCGTCTCAAACAAAAGGGAATATAAGGGCCAAACAAAATACGCGCAGTGCGCCAACGAAGGTTCGTGTGTGGCGGGGAGGGGGAGGGAGGAAGAAAAATTCTCCACACAACGACGACGTAAAACGAAAACGTCACCCCGCAAGAACAGTGACGAGAAAAGAAAAAAATAAATAAAACTACCTTAAAATCCTTCCGACGCGACGCGGCGTCGACGTCTCAGCGACGTCTTGCCCAGGACGTCCGGGCGGTAGCGGCCCTTTTCAACGAGACAGAAGACGGCAGCTGTCGCGCTCGTCTCGCTGATGCAAGTCAAACGGAGATCGGTCGATGTTGCAAAGGATTCGTCACTTCCAAGCCTACTTCCAATCGCAACGGGGGTAAAGGAAAGTGTGAAGCTGCCCCCTGACTAGTACTAGCACTAGCACTATAATAACTAACGGAAACGAGAAGGGGAGAATTAACAAAAGAATTACCACGAGGTCCCCAAAAAAGAAAAAAAAAACTTACCCTACGTTGCACGTAGGTACAGATCGGTCGATGTTGCAAAGCATTCGTCACTGCCAAGCCTTCTCCCAATCGCAACGGGGGTAAAGGAAAGTGTGAAGCTGCCCCCCGACTGGCACTAGCACTAGCACTATAGTAACTAACGGAAACGAGAAGGAAACAATTAACAAAAGAATTACCACGAGGTCACCAACAAAAAAACTTACCCTACGTTGCACGTAGGTACAGATCGATCGATGTTGCAAAGTATTCGTCACTGCCAAGCCTTCTCCCAATCGCAACGGGGGTAAAGGAAAGTGTGAAGCTGCCCCCTGACTAGTACTAGCACTAGCACTATAATAAGTAACGGAAACGAGAAGGGGACAATTAACAAAAGAATTACCACGAGGTCACCAAAAAAAGAAAAACTTACCCTACGTTGCACGTAGGTACAGATCGGTCGATGCTGCAAAGGATTCGTCACTGCCAAGCCTTCTCCTAGTCGCAACGGGGGTAAAGGAAAGTGTGAAGCTGCCCCTGACTGGCACTAGCACTAGCACTATAATAACTAACGGAAACGAGAAGGAAACAATTAACAAAAGAATTACCACGAGGTCACCAAAAAGAAAAACTTACCCTACGTTGCACGTAGGTATAGATCGGTCGATGTTGCAAAGGATTCGTCAGTGCCAAGCCTTCTCCTAATCGCAACGGGGCAACGGGTGTAAAGAAAAGTATGAAGCGGCCCCCTGACTGTAACTAGCACTAGCACTATAATAACTAACGGAGACGAGAAGGGGACAATTAACAAAAGAATTACCACGAGGTCGCCAAAAAAAAATAACTCACCCTACGTTGCACGTAGGTACAAGTCGGTCGATGTTGCAAAGGGTTCGTCACTGCCAAGCCTTCTCCCAATCGCAGCGGGGGTAAAGGAAAGTGTAAAGCTGCCCCTGACTGGCACTAGCACTAGCACTATAATAACTAACGGTAACGAGAAGGAAACAGTTAACAAAAGAATTACCACGAGGTCACCAACAAAAAAAACTTACCCTACGTTGCACATAGGTACAGATCGACCGATGTTGCAAAGGATTCGTCACTGCCAAACCTTCTCCCAATCGCAACGGGGCAACGGGGGTAAAGCAAAGTGTGAAGCTGCCCCCTGACTGGCACTAGCACTAGCTCTATAATAACTAACGGAAAGGAAAAGGAAACAATTAACAAAAGAATTACCACGAGGTCACTAAAAAGAGAAAAAAACTTACCCTATGTTGCACGTAGGTATAGATCGGTCGATGTTGCAAAGGATTCGTCAGTGCCAAGCCTTCTCCCAATCGCAACGGGGCAACGGGGGTAAAGAAAAGTATGAAGCAGCCCCCTGACTGTCACTAGCACTAGCACTATAATAACTAACGGAGACGAGAAGGGGACAATTAACAAAAGAATTACCACGAGGTCGCCAAAAAAAAATAACTCACCCTACGTTGCACGTAGGTACAAGTCGGTCGATGTTGCAAAGGGTTCGTCACTGCCAAGCCTTCTCCCAATCGCAGCGGGGGTAAAGGAAAGTGTGACGCTGCCCCCTGACTGGCACTAACACTAGCACTATAATAACTAACGGAAACGAGAAGGGGACAATTAACAAAAGAATTACCACGAGGTCGCCAAAAAAAAAATAACTTACCCTACGTTGCACGTAGGCACAGAAGAGACATCAAAATCTGTGTTAAATCAGCAGAAAGCGATCCCCGCTTACATCTTGGAGAAAAGTAACGGCGGGCCGACTCACAGAAAATTCGTAGCAAAACGTTCTGAAACGGTCACACCCAAGTCGTTAGCGAAGATTTTTTGACTTCGTCCATGCCGAGCGCGTGCCCACCTGTGTTCCTCCTACCAGACACCGCAATGCGACACATTAGCCGCTAAAAAAAGGTACGACAGGCGACATCTAAACGTCTGAAACTCAAAAGCGCGGAAGTGAAATTTAACGTAACAACTTCTTTGTTGGTGCCCATAATAAATAAATTGATTGAATAAATGCCACCTTTATTTTGCTGATCTTGATCTTAGTCACTTTCCTTTTCCCAATTATAAAGAAAGAACGAAACAAACTTCTAGTAGGAGTATCTTTTCTTTCTTCTCTTTATCTCTTCAGGTTCACGATGTCCAACCAACAGATTCATTAATTTGATTTTCCTTGATTGATGTTTTCCGAAAGCTACACCAAATTCTATTGGTAACATTTAATTTTCAGTTGACGAATAATTGATCCTCACACTTGATTCCTACGTTTCTGTTACAAAATTCCAACATCAATGGATAGATAAGTCGTTATTGCATTCGTTTCGTTTGTAGAGGCATTATTAAAAGCAGAATTCGTTTCGGATTCGTTTTTTTTTTTCCTCTCTCTCCCCATTAGAAGAACCAAATTGCACACCGCGAGTCTCTTAGGTTAGGTTTTGTATTCTATCGCAAGATGTGAGTGCAAGCCAGCGTGCAGAATGATCGTATTTCACCGCATTCGTACCATGCAGCTCTAAATTAGAGCTCGTGAGACGGGGCCGCCTTCATTGCGAAGAGTCACGAGCCGGGTTTTCAGCGAACGGACTTTTTCCGGCTTTATCCTCGCCATTTTTTCCCTCCCCGGATTCGTTCTTAATTATGCAAGCGCCCCAGTTATTATCCGAGCGCACATATCGATCCGATTAGTTGGGTCGATTCTAAATTACGATGACATTCGTAGGCGAAGCAATAAATAACGGCAATCGCACGAGAACCACGTCTGGAAGGTAATGTTTTTGCATAAACAAAGAAAGAAAGAAAGAAAGAAAGAAAGAGAGAGATTCTGTTACAGCTACTGCATTGAAGATACTCTCTTCAAATTTAAACAATTCAATTGTGCAAGGCAGCAAGACATATTTTTTTTTTTTTTTAAAAAGGGTTTCTTTTGTATCGGTGATAAACCCAAGAACTCCTCTAGGATGAAGAAACAATCGTCAAAATCGTCCAGAAAATTGGATTGGACTCCAGAATGGAAAATTTGGAGACAAGAAGAATAACAAAAAAGGATCACACGACGAAATCTACTCCTAAAAAATTAGATCTTAATGGTTGAGGGTTACCACCACTGCTTGACCAAATGTAAGACCTTGGTTAAGCTAAAAGCTCTCGACGAACAATAACCAGGGGAATACCAACGGTTTCAGGAAGAGAGCGAGAGGCAATCAAATATCTATGTTAAAAGAAGTTGCTACCTACGCGAGGAGATTATGACGTCAGAAGCGGCTCTCGACGTCAGAGGTGGTCCTTCCACCAGGCCAGTTCCGAGGAATCCTCTGGATCAGCTGAATAAAAGGGCTCAACGAGCAATAACCAGGGGATTGTCAAAGGTTTCAGGAAGAGAAGAGGAACCCCTTGGATCGGCTGTATAAAAGTGCCTGCACTCGTTCTCAGATCTTTCGGGATCACTTATGGAGCGGAGTAGGCAGATCAAGGCCGTCCACATCGTTCTTTTTTTTCTCAACCTATCTTATTCCCGAGTTCTTATTCTCTTATTCTTAATTTCTTTGATCCCTTACCCAGCCGAGCGAAATCTAGAATTCGCTTTGTCAGTGATAATTATAAAGTACAGAAAAAGTAAGTTTGGGTGTGGTTTTGCTAGGTTAGATTACGTTGACCTTGAGATTTTTTGAGCTCGACTGTCATCCATGCACAATTTTTTTTTTTTACTTTTAATTCTTTTTTTAATTTCTGACTTGTGTAGAATGGAGTGCAAAATAATATAATAAGTTGGGTGAGTTCAGTTGAGATTCACTTTAATTTGTTTCAATTTTTTTTACTAGAATTGAAGTTAGTTTGAGTGCAATCGGATTGGATTGATATTAAAATTTTTTCATCATTTTATTTTTTACTTTAATCAATCCCTTTATTGTTTTTCTGTTTTTTTATTTTTGTGCTTGTGTTGAGTAGAATCAAGTTCAATTATTGCCTCGAGTTTGGTTGACCTTAACTTTAGTCGAAGTTAGCTTTAATCGTTTTTTTTTTTAATTTTGTACTTTTAATTTGTTTTAATTTTAAATGTTTGACTTTAATTTAATATAGTTGAGTTCACTTGAATTGAATTGACCTTGAGATTTGTTGAGTCCGACTTGTTATCCATGCAGATACGAATTTTAATATTTTTTTACTTTTAAACATTTCTTCTTAATTTTTCACTTATGTAGAATGGAGTGCAATATAATAATAATAATAATAATTGGGTGAGTTCAGTTGACCTGGGGATGTGTTGAGATTCACTTTAAATTGTTTTAAAAATTTTACTAGAGTTGAATGATGAAGTTAGTTTGAGTGCAATTGGATTGGGTTGACATGAAAATTTTTCCTTCACTTCATTTTTTACTTCAATTTTTTTTTTAGTGTTTTTTGATTTTTATTTTTATTTTTTGCTTGGGTTGAATAGAATCGAGTTGAGTTGTTGGCTCGAGTTTGGTTGTAGAACTTCCTTTTCATCATTTTTTTCTTTTAATTTTTTACTTTTCATTTTTTCTTAATTTTAAATGTTTTATTTCAATTGAATACAATTGAGTTCACTTGAGTCGGATTGACCCTGTCTTATCCAAGTTTATTTTTTAAATTTTTTAAATTTTAATATTTTTTTTTTAATTTTTGACTTGTGCAGAATGGAGTGCAATATAATGACCTTGAAATGCTTCCCATTTTCAATTTTTTTTAATTATTTTGTAATTTTTAATTTGTTTGCTTGGCTTGAATAGAATAGTCGAACTTCGCTTTAATCGCTTTTTTTTAAATTTGTTACTTCTAATTTTTTTTAATTTTAAATGTTTTATTTCAATTGAATACAATAAAAGTGAGTTCACTTTAGTTGGATTGACCTTGAGATTTGTTGAGCTTGACTGTTATTCATGTACAAATTAAAAAAAATTACTTTTTTTTAATTTTGACTTGTGCAGAATAGAATATATTGCACTCTATTTCAGTTGACCTTGAGATTCGTTGAGCTTTTATTAGGGTTGAATGGAGTTGGGTTGAGTACAATTGGGTTGGATTGACCTTGAAATTCTTCCCCTGATTTCATTCTTTATTTCAAAATTTTTATTGTTTTTTGATTTTAATTTTTTTTTTTTGCTTGAATAGAATCGAGTTCAGTTATTGTTAATAATAGTAGAACTTCGCTTTAATCGTATTTTTTTTTCAATTTTTTACTTTTAATTTTGTTCTAATATTAAATTTAATTGAATACAATTAAGTTGACTTAGGTTGAATGCAGTTGGGTTTGGTTGATATCGAATTTTTTTCCCATTTAATTTTTACTTCAACTTTTTTAATTGTTTTCTGATTTTTAATTTTTTTGCTTGGGATGAATGGAATTGAGTTCAGTTGAGTCGACTTTGGTTGACCTTAACAATGATCGACCTTCGCTTTAATCGTTTTTTTTTTAATTTTTTTACAATTTTTACTTTTAATTTTTTGAATACACATAAGTTGAGTTTACTTGATTTTAATATTTCTTTTTTTTTAATTGGATTGAAAGGAGTTAGGTCGAGTTAAATTGGGTGGACATAAAATTTTATTTTTATTTTTATTTTTTTAAATCGTTTTTAATTTTTTTTGATATTTTTATTTTTCATTTTTTTTGCATTTTAAAGTCTCGCTTCAATTGAATAGGTTAAGTTTAGTTAGGTTAGGTGCAATTGGGTTGGGTTAACATCGATTTTTTTTCCATTTCATTTTTACTTCAACTTTTTTTACCGTTTTCTGATTTTGTATTTTTTTGCTTGGGCTGAATGGAATCGAGTTCAGTTGGGTCGACTTTGATTGACCTTAACAATGATCTAACTTCGCTTTAGGCCCTATCTTACCACCTCCTGATAAATTTAACCGTCGCTTAATATCGCTGGAAACCATTATGCCAACAATAGTTTCCTAGGATATTAACCGATGGTTAAATTTATTAGGAGGTGGTCAGATCGGGCCCTAATCGTTTTTTTAATTTTTTTACAATTTTTACTTTTAATTAATTATAATATATAATTATAATATATAATTATAATTAATTATAATTAATTAAAATTAATTTAATTAATTAATTTTTTGAATACACATAAGTTGAGTTTACTTGATTTTAATATTTCTTGTTTTTACTTGGGTTGAAAGGAGTTAGGTTGAGTTAAATTGGATGGACATAAAATTTTATTTTTATTTTATTTTTTAATTATTTTATAGTTGTTTCTAATTCTTTTATAGTTGTTCTTAATTCGTTTATAGTTGCTTTTAATTTTTTAATTTTTTGAATTTTTTTTAGATTAAATAAAGTTGAGTTCAGTTGTTGGATCGAGTTTGGTTGACCTTGAGATTATCCGAGCTGCCCGTTAATCGTCTTTTAATTAAAGTAATTTGGCGCCCCCTTACATCGGCGTTCTCATGCCTTGCTTACCACCCTCCGCCGCCCCTACCCCCATCGAAACCGTTTCAATTTGGACGGGGTGGTAAAAAGTACAATCCGATTAGTTACAAAACTGAACTCTAATTGGTCTGTTACGGACTGATTTCTTTTCGACTTCAGTCCGTGCGTTGCACAAAACTGAAACTGAACAAATTGGCTTAGTTTCAAACTGATTTATTTAGCCCTCGGTTCGAGTAGAGATAAAACAGTTTCATTGGTTTACGATTATGGTGGACATCGCAGCATTCTTTTTTAATTCTATTTGCAAAAATGTATCTATTACAGCTGATTATTTTGTGTACATAAAAAGCTATCATTTGTTCTTAATTAAAATAGCAAGCAAGAAATTGCATTCGCCGCTTGTGTGTGTGTGTGTGTGTGTGTGCTACGTTAATAACAATATTATGAGAGCAAGGCAAGATTAAAAAGGCACGTGTTAATTTAACGAAAAGAAAATCGCACACATAAACGCAATCGTTTTTTTGTTGCAGGGCAAAAATATCACGGACGTTAATTATAGCCTGTTAAAGCCTGTTAATTATAACGTACCGGGCAAGAAAATGGCGATATGCATCATTTGCTTCAATCATACACTTAAGCCTTAAAACAACACGCTCTGTGCGAAAGAAAACGCACGAATCGTAACAGTTCGCATATAATCAAGTAATCGGCATGCTAAATACGCGCAAGGCCTCGTCGTAAAATGCTTTTGCAGTTCCTGTAAAATCATTCCAGCGTAAATTGGTGCTTGTAATTTATTATTGATATAATACCTGAGGAGCGGCGATTTTTCTGCGCTCGGTTTTATTACTTGGTAATGAGGGACGCCGGCGAAAAAAAAAAAACACGCAGACAATGGCCATAAATTTTCACTGGAAAAATCACTTATTCGGGCTATAAAAATCACGCAATGCGTATGTGCGTGTTTCACGTGCGTTACACGCGATTTGGATATTAATTTTTTACAATTAACTTTGACCTTTGTGTCTTGCCTACGTGATTTTCTTTTTTCGTTTTACCTTTCTCTGCTACTTTGTAAGCAGCGAAATTATAAAGCTAACTAAGTATATTTTTCGCAAGCACTTTATTTTTTCCACCACCCCTTGGCCCACATGCATCAAAAAGAAAAGGTTTGTTCCATCAGCAGAGATAAGCTTGACTAGCTCGAGACCATCAAAGATGTTACGCCACTGGATGAAATCGGTTATTATTAAAACTAGGACAATTCAGGCGTTTCCACGGTCACACATACAATTTATACTTACTCTTCGTACTACGTAACTAGGTCAGCGCCCAAAAATGGGCCCTTCACGGGCTATAAACTATTTTTGACTATTCCAAACTAGTCAAAAACTTCTGATGGAACAAACCTTTTGTTCCTGTCTTCTTTTTCTGCTTTGCATCGCTTCTTCTGTATTTTTTGGCTGTGCTCTCGCACCATATCAAAAAAAAAAAAAATGTAGAAATATTCATCAATTTATGTGTAACCCTAACTAAATGATCACAAAAGGCGCAACACTCCAAGACCCGCTCACACAGCTGTATTATTAAGAAAAAATGCTGAACAAATATAAGCAAAGGTAGTCACAGGATTAAAAAAAAAAGCGTCCGCGGGAGTACTCACGCGTAGGCTTACAAACGGATATTAAACATGAGAAACAAAACGTACGGTACGATAACGCACGCCGCTCGCAAATAATAGATACCGGGCGCATAAATAAAAAGAATATAAAGCGTCGTGTTGTCCTATGCCAACCTCCTTAGGCCCAAAGTAGCCTCAGACGGGTTCCATTACGATTTGGTCAAATTAATTTAAGAGTATTTGGCGCCCAGACAGACCAACTGGTTCCATTACGATTTGCTCAAAAGAATCTAAGAGTACTTGAGACCCAGAAAAGTCGAACTAGTTCCATGACGATTTGCTTAAAATAATTTAAGAGTACTTCGGGACCAGACAAGCCAAACTGGTTCCATAACGATTTGCTCAAAAGAATCTAAGAGTACTGGGAGCCCAAACAAGCCGAACTGGTTCCATGACGATTTGGTCAAAAGAATTTAAGAGTACTTGGGGCCCAGACAAGCCAAACTGGTTCTATGACGATTTGATCAAAAGAATTTAAGAGTCCTTGGTACCCAGAAAAGCCAAACTGGTTCCATGACGATTTTTTCAAAAGAATTTAAGAGTTCTTGAGGCCCAGAAAAACCGAATTGGTTCCACGACGATTTGGTCAAAAGAATTTAAGAGTACTTGAGACTCAGACAAGCCAAACTGGTTTCATAATAATTTGCTTAAAAGAATTTAAGAGTACTTGGGGCCCAGACAAGCCAAACTGGTTCCATGACGATTTGATCAAAAGAGTTTAAGAGTTCTTAGGGCCCAGAAAAATCGAATTGGTTCCACGACGATTTGCTCAAAAGAATTTAAGAGTACTTCAGACCCAGACAAGTCTCACACTGATTCCATGACGATTTGCTCAAAAGAATTTGTGAGTACTTGGGGCCCAGAAAAGTCGAATTGGTCCCAAGAAGATTTGGTTAAAAGAATTTAAGAGTATTTGAGACCCAGACAAGTCTGGTACATTGGTTTCAGGACGATTTGGTCAAAACAATGTAAGAGTGCTTGGAAGAAAATATATGTGAAGAGAAACTAAATCATATAACCAAGCAAAGAATATAAAAAGAAAACCAGAAAATTAATACTTTGATGAATTCGATCGGAGAGTCGAGTTTGTAGTCATTAATTAATTAAGAATGTAATTATGTGAACCACAATCTACCTAAAACATTTGGGAAATGGGAAGTCGAAGATAAAACCAAGCTACACGTCCAAAAAAATGCATTTAAAAAATTCAACCAACATGAAAATGCAACGGAAACGGCTCACGGTGCGAGTCCAAAACAAATTGCTAAGGGATCCATTTAAGACCATCCAATCCAACTTAACCTATCCCAATTCACATAGGCCCAAATAAGCATCGAATTGTTTCCAAAACCATAAAATTTTGGCCAAACGAATTTAAATCGGGTCTTAAAGCGGAAGTAAATTGTACAACCCCGCCAACGAACATTAAAAAAAATGGGACAATGTTGAATTCGATAAGATAGGAAAGGTTATGGGAAACATAATTATAATTCAAAAATATTTGACAAAGTCAAATGCCATGCCAAATACCCAGAACGCGCACTGCTTTCTATAGAAGGGTTGAAAATAAATGCTTTCAAAAGACAAGAAAGTGTTTTGACGAACGATTGAAAATCAAACGCAATGGAAACCGTATGGATTCTGAAAAAAAAAATTACCTTCCACCTAAATAAAACCCCAAACAGAATGAGGTTACAGAAAATCCCAAGCCATCTTATCCTGGGGTCTTGCATTTACCTCCACGGTTGTTATTACTTCCATTCCCCGAGCCTTCTTATCTTGAGGTCTCGCATTTATCCCCATGGTTGCTATTATTTCGATTCCCAATCCCGAGGTCTCACCACTGTTAGCCGTGCCTACAGCTTTTTCGCCTTCCTCGAATTCCATTCGTTTATAGCAGCCCATTGCGTATTGGGACATGAGTCTTCTGTTTTCTTCACCTCCTTAAATTAATTTGTACCAAACCATCTCATCCTGGGTTCTTACCACTTTTAGCCATTGGGATAGCTTTTCCGATTTTCCCAATTTCTGTTCGTTTGTAACACATTGCGTCTTCGGGCGTGAGTTTTTAATCCTAAAGGATAAGCAATATGAAGGAACAAGCCATGAAGAACTGAATGATTGAAAGAGCAAAGAGGCTGAAAGAAAGAAGGAATTCGGAAAGAAAACGGAGAACTTTGAAAGTTTTTTTTTCGCCTCGTAGGGAGATCAGAGATAAGTGGAGTAAATTAGTCGAAAATGATGACGAAGCTATGAGGGTCTTGAGACGAAGAGTTGAAAATCAAACGCAATGGAAATCTTCTGGATTCCCGAAAAAAGCTTCCCACAGATTGTCTTCCATTTAAAACCTCAAACAGAATGAGGTTAAAGAAAATCGGAAGAAATTGCAAAAGTCCAACAAGGTCGTCAAAAATGTAACGTAAAAGAAACACTTTTTCTTTAAAGAATTTTCACCAATTTGTGATTGGTTGATCCTCCTTCAATAATCATTATAACCAAAGACGTGACAACCAAATTTATTTAACCATCAACAAAATTATTTGGGAATTCCATTGTCTCAAGCAGGATTTGGGATTCTATTGTTTTAAGCACCCTTCTTAGAAATGACACCTCTCTTCAAGCACCGGCTGTTTTCAAGTAGAGATAAAGAAAGATGGAAAAGAAAAGGATGTTGTGAGGTAAACTAAAAATAATCATATTGGTTAATGCCAAAAGGGAAAGGGTTTGTTTTGTCGAGGCTTCGATCCATTCTTGTCATATGTTAGCTTTATTCTGTCGAAGTTGAACCCAACTGTTCAAGTTCTATGGGGTGGTCTCATTCCTATCGATTTCTACCTCTTTGCAATTTTGATTTGACTGCTGGTTCCTACTCGGTGGCCTACGTGGTTGCATGTACAGTCGCGAGCAACACATTTTGATCGTCATTGATTGTCCTGACTTGTATTTTGCTAAAAGTAAGTAAGGAGATTGATATGATAGTCGTTAGACCCACGGTGAGATGGATGCAAAATACGGAAACTGAATGTAAGAGAAAAAGAGAAAGAGATATGGATAAGAAAGGCTTTGAAAGGAATATCCGAAGAGAAGAAAGAAGAAGGACTGTGGAGAAGAAGAACAAACTGCGAATTAAAATGCCTGTACACACGAAAGCCCTTATAAGCCAAATCATCAGAAGCCAAGCATTAAGATGGTTGAGACGTGTGGTAAAGGGAACGATTGGAGAAGTGATTGGAAGAAAAGGCAAAGATGAACCCCGAATTTCATGGACAGTTTCAGGCAGTAGAAGAAGATTTGAGATGGGAATCCCGCACTGGGTAAAGCCAACAGCAGAGAAAAAGAAGTGGCGACAATATATAACCAAGTCATGGGCCTCTAGGGACTTTCGGGCTAAAGCGATGGAAGGAGATTGACGTCTTAATTTGGAGTACCGCGAGTAATTTCTTAAAAATTTTCGACCCTTTTTTGGTAGACGATAACATTTGTTGTAACTTTTGGAATTAAAACTGCCCTTTCAGTGGACAGTGACTATCAAAATTTAATACTCGCCACTGTACCATTCTCCTTTCCTCATCCTTACGAAACTGACCTTTTGATTGACAGTGACGATCAAAATTTAATGATCGCGACTTCTCTTCTTACCTCTTCCATTCTCCTTTCTTTTCCCATTCGTCTATCCTCTTCCTTACAAAATTAATCTCATCGTCTGTTTTGGATTGCTGTCTTTCACGTTTGCTCCGCATTCTGTCACCTTCTCGACTTCTCCTTTCCTCTGCCCTCTTCCATTTTCCTTTCCTCTTCCTTATAAATTTAATCGCAGCGTCTATTTTAGATTGCTATCTTACGCGTTTGCTCCTCGTTCTGTCACCTTCTCGACTTCTCGTTTCCTCTTCCCTATTCCATTCTCCTTTCCTATTTCTTGCAAATTTAATCGCAGCGTCTTACGCAATGTCCCCTCATTCTTTCACCTTCTCGACTTCTCCTTTCCTCTTCCCTCTTCCATTCTCCTTTCCTTTTCCAATCGCCTTTCCTCTTCCTTACAAATTTAATCACATCGTCTATTTTGGATTGCTGTCTTACGCGTTTGCTCCTCATTCTGTCACCTTTTCGACTTCTTCTTTCCTCTTCCCTCTTCCATTCTCCTTTCCTCTTCCTTGCAAATTTAATCGCAGCGTCTATTTTGGATTGCTGTCTTACGCAATGTCCCCTCATTCTTTCACCTTCTCGACTTCTCCTTTCCTCTTCCCTCTTCCATTCTCCTTTCCTTTTCCAATCGCCTTTCCTCTTCCTTACAAATTCAATCGCATCGACTATTTTGGATTGCTGTCTTACGCGTTTGCTCCTCATTCTGTCACATTCTTGGTCATTCCGTTCTTGGCATGCTCAGTTCTACAGTTTGAATTGAGGAATTGAGGAATAACTAAGTTCTTCCACCTTCTTATTCCTTTATCGAGGATTAGGTCGAGTTTTATTCCGTCGAAGTTGACATCCATCCCTTAATTTTCATTGCCTGTTGGGTTATCTCTTTCCAATCGAGTTCTAACCCTTTGTCGCTTTGATTTGATTGTTGGTTCCTGCTTGGATTACGTGATTGGCCCATTCTCCTTTCCTCGTCCACACAAATTTGATTTTTGGATTGTTTTTATGGTTGTTATTGCTACAGTTTAATCAGTATTAATCAGCGTATCAGTATTCAGAGCATCTGATTGACACCATTACCAGACCCAAGCAGGGATAAAGTAGGAAGGGTTGTGGAGGCCACCTTACCTGACATCAAAATGAATTCCTCCTTCGTAATTATTCATTTTATTTATTGATCGACCCTTCTAGATGTACGTGGATGTAAAAGAAAATACTAAAAGACCAAAACTAAAAAAAAAATAGAAAATCTTGTTGGGTAATGTCAAAGCAAAGGATGGTCTGGTTGCCAACTCTTTAAGTAAGGGGGAAGGGATGTAAAAAAGAAGAAATCTAGGTTCGATACAAAAAATTTAGATTCAAGATTGATTTATTGATTTCTACCCAAAAATCAGATACCCTTAGCAGGAAGAAGTGTAATGTAAATAAATAGAACCTCATTTTTGGTGTTTTAAATCTATTGCGAGACAATCTCCTGCTGAGCCTATCCTTGCCGCATTTTTCACGCTGCACTGTGACTTCCTGCCATTGTCAATAAACGGCATTGTTTTATCAGAGTAGGCACAAAAGTTTCAATGCAAAACGTCTCAAAACAGCCGACTGGAACACAAAGCAGATGTTTCACGGTGTTTTACATACCTCCTCGGTAAAATAGAAAAAACAAAAAACAAAAAGAAAAAAAAATAATAAACAATTACGTACGTACAGAGCTAATTACGCAACACCAGCAAATAAATTAGAAGCCGCCGTGTTTGACTTATAAATAAGGAAATGCTTCTCGCTTTTTCTCTCTTGCCAAACGTATGCTTTTGCTGATTAAAACGTCCGCACTGATTAGGGACGCTTTATCTCCTGCGGCGCAGACATTCCAAGTTCAATGTCAAATATGAACTGCTCTTGAAACGCATTCGCGATAAGGAATTTTTGCTTTCACAGTTCAACGCTGCGCTACGCATTTCAACACAGAAATTATTTGGAATTACGTGATTACGAATGTTCAGTACATAAACTAAACATGTATAATTTTTCTTGTGCGGAAATTTATCTTCGAAAATTATTCCGCGGCAGACGCAATCGTAATTAATTACGTAAAAGTTGGATGATTTATTTACGCAGGCTTCAATTTAAAAATCGCAATACGGAGAAATCTGCACGGAAATTAAGGCGAGCGTTCCGCAGGGTCTTATCATAAGACCACTTCTGTTTGTTTGTTTTTTTTTTAATGTATAAACATACGATATGACCACTGCAATAATCAGAACCGGAGGAAGGGTAGTCAGAGCTTTTACGCAAAATAAAACAAAATGTCTTAAAAATGGTATGCCTCCTTCATAAGCTGACAATATTGGTCCCTACAGACAATCAAATCGATTTCAGAAAAAAAAGTACCTACTTCCGTAGTTGCCAGATTTTTTTTTTTGAAATTTGAAAATCTAAATATAGTTTTTCCTAAAATAATAATTTTATCATAATTTTCATTTTTTATTAAAGATAAAATAAAACAATATCGGGATTTTTTGGAATGAATTAAGCTCTACGTGTCCTTTGAGGTGTTTTTTTTTCAAGCACTTTCTGATAAGTAGACATAACCAGATATCGTTTTCCCTAAAAAATAACAATTTTATCACAATTTTTATTTTTATTTAAAAAAACAACTTTTTCTTCGAACGAATGGAGTTCTATGTGTCTTTTGAGGCGTTTGTTAAGAATTCTGTGCCAACCAGATATAACCGGATATCGTTTTTCTTAAAAAATAATCTTAATTTTTATTTCTTACTAGAAAAATGTCTATTTTTTGAATGAATAATGCTCTCAAAATGTGCTCAAAAATAACAATAGTATTATAATTTTTATTTTTAATAAAAAAAAAACAACTATTTTTTGGAACGAATTAAGCTATACGTGTCTTTTGAGGTGTTTTACAAGCATCTTCTGCCAACCAGATATAACCGGATTTCGTTTTTCTTAAAAAATAATAATTTTATCATAATTTCTATTTCTTATTAGAAAATATCTGTTTTGTTGGAATGAATAATGCTCTATGTGTGTTTTGCGCGGTGTTTTTCAAACATCTTCGAGTTAAAGTTTATTAAATATGTATTACTCCTATTATTTATAAAAGTTTTTTTTTTGCTTATTCGAAAACCATTATTAATTTCCAAGAAATAACAAAATATAGTTTTTCCTAAAATAATAATTTTATCATTATTTTTATTTTTTATTAAAAAGAAACAATATCTGGATTTTTTTGTCAAGAATTAAGCTCTGCGTGTCCTTTGAGGTGTTTCTCAAGTATCTTCTACCAACTAGTCATATTCATATATCGTTTTCCTTAAAAAATAATGATTTTATCATTATTTTTATTCTTAATTAAAAAAAACAACTGTTCCTTTGGAACGAATTAAGCTCTACGAGTCTTTTGAGGAGTTTTTCAAGCACCTTGTGCCAACCAGATATAACCGGATATCGTTTATCTTAAAAAATAATAATTTTATCATAATTTTTATTATTAAAAAGAAAACAACTGTTCTTGTGGAACAAATTAAGCTCTGCGAGTCTTTTGAGGAGTTTCTCAAGCACCTTGTGCCAACCAGATATAACCGGATATCGTTTATCTTAAAAAATAATAATTTTATCACAATTTTTATTTTTTATTAAAAAGAAACAATATCTGGATTTTTTTTAGAATGAATTAAGCTCTACGTGTCCTTTGAGGTGTTTTTCAAGCATCTTCTACCAACTAGTCATAACCAGATATAGTTTTCCTTAAAAAATAATAATTTTATCATAATTATTTTTAATTGAAAAAAAAACTGTTTTTGGAACGAATTAAGCTCTACGAGTCTTTTGAGGTGTTTTACAAGCATCCTCTGCCAACCAGATATAACCGGTATCGTTTTTCTTAAAAAAATCATAATTTTTATTTCTTATTAGCTGTTTTTTTTTGGAAAGAATAATGCTCTACGTGTGTTTTGGGGTGTTTTTCAAGCATCGTCTTCGAGTCGAACGAATTCTGAAGGTGTGTACGATCATTAAGCGTAATCGCGAGGTTATATTTTTTATTTTATTCATTTTTTTAAAATAGATCCACTCCATTGCAGGGTATATTTTAGACAACAGTATTCTTTGCCATACACATACACACAGATGGTATCCGTTATCCTGCTCTAACTAAATAAAAACTTTCGTGAAATTAATCAAACAATTTCTAATGCTGTGTGATGCTATCATAATTTTTATTTCTTATTAGGAAAATATCTGGTTTTTTTTTTGGAACGAATTGAGCTCTACGCGTCTTTCGAGGTGTTTTTCTTCTGCCAACGGGTAGGTAGATTCGTACAGTCTGAAATCACATGCGTACGACAACGATCATTAAGCGTGAACATGCGGTTACACTCTTTATTTTTGCGAATGAAATAAATTCATTTCATTGTGAGGTATATTTCCGATTATTTTTGAAAATATATGCTTTATAATACATACATAGATAGTATGCGCCATCCTGTCCTAACCAAATAAAAACTTTCGAAACTTTCGAAAATTAAACAAACAATTTCGAATATGGTATGACAGTGATATCATTTTCTTAGAATGAATTAAACTCTATGTGTCTTTTGAGGTGTTTTTCAAGCATCTTCCGCCGACGGGTTGAAAAATTACTATAAGCTGAAGGCATGTGCGTACGACGGCGATCATTAAGCGCGAGCACGCGGTTACAATCTTTATTTTTCGATTGAAACCAATTTAAAGCATACTTACGAATATTTTAGGCAGTAATATCCTTTGTAATGCGTACATAAAACATAGATGGCGCGCGTTATCCTGCTCTAGCCAAAGAAGAACCTTCGTGAAATGAATCAAAGAATTTCTAAAATGGTGTGATGGTGATATAATTTTCTCGGAATGAATTAAGCTCTACGTGTCTTTTGAGGTGTTTTTCAGGCATCTCCACGAGCTGCTATTTTAATAAAATAAAAAATAAATAAAACAAATAACTGATTAATATGTAGGAGAGCTGCATTCATTTACAACTTTTTCAACAACGCTTAGAGCTTTAAAGAAAAAACGATTAAATAAGTGCGTTGAAGCTGATAAACGTTCAACAAATGCGAATACATTACGCCGAGCAATAAATAATTATATCGTCGCCGCGCCGCGCCGGTTGTATGATGAAGCGTTCTCTGATAGCAAACAAAAACAAAAAGAAAAAAAAAGTAACAACACTGAATGATGCATAATTATTTGTTATTGCTCAAGCCTTTGCTTCTAAAATATTCCGCGTGTTTCGCAGAAAAGTAATCGCGATTATACTTCATAATTTGCGCAAGTTATGTAACGCGGCGGCCGGAGCGGCGTCGACAGGTAAATTATTGTTTTTCCCATTCATGTAAAACGCAATTATATATACATATTTTTTTTTTTTTTAGAAAAAGAAAAACCTGTGGATGTGAGGAGGAATTCACGCATAATTAAATTCATCGAACCAGTTGGGAGACGGATTCATTCACTCCCTCGTTCGTTTTCACTTTAATGTTAAATTCATGACCCGACACGTGTTATTTAGTTCCATAAAGTTTAATTAAATCGCATTAGTGGAACGATTCCGGGCGGCGGCGGAAAAATGATGATTAGAAAGGAACCAACCTGGATTCGAAACTATTCCACCAGGCCCAAGGAAAAACCACTTAATTGTTTTACCACCGCTTAATGTAAATCATGAGCTAACAACTATAAATCATTATTATGTATGTAAATTATAGGCATTTAGTACGTATAGGTAATATAAATATTGAGATCATTTATTACGTTTAATTTGTGTTTGTATTGGGGTTCGTATAAGTAGCGCGTGAATGTGTAAATAATCTTACAAACAAACCGACAACAAATAGCCCCGCGCTAAAAAGAAAAAAAAAACAGCGCAGCAGATACTGATAATGAAAGTAAAGTGATTTCCTTTGGATTGGAATAGTTAATTACGTTGCTTTAACGAGTTAAGCTGAAATATATATTTGGAAAACTGGTTTATTCAAATCTTATTGCAATTATCAAAGGATGTAACAAATTCAAAACCAGAAATTGAAGTTGGTTTTTGTCCGATGAAAATTGTAAGTACAAAGTTTTTTGAATGTCAAACCGGATAGAAGAATGAAGGGAAGACACTCAACGTTTCGCTATAGATTTATAGCTTAGTCAAGAGTGATTGGTTTGAGACTAAAAACACTTTGTACTTACAAAACCAGAAAGTTTTGAAAACGTAGGAATAGGAAATGAAGTCTATTCGCGAAGCCCAAATTCTTTTACCATTCTTGCTTTTAGAAGTACAACTTAAATTAAGAGTTGGTTTTTTATTTTGCAAATAATTTCCAGCTCAATCTAATCTGAAATACTTGGGGAGAATGTAATCGGAATTGGACTGTCGTTGCTTGAACCCATTCCTCTGAATCCTTTACATTTTTTTGTCAGAAAAAGACCTGGAACCATTTGGAGCTCTTAGCATCTACGATCGTATAATTCAAGAAATAAGATGGAGGCCACATCATCACTTGGGAAAAATGAGATCCAAAAAAAATTTTTTGAAGGCAGAAGAAGGGAAAATATTGATATTTAATTTAAGTATTTTTTTTTAATTTTACAAAATTTCTTCGGTAGTTGTAGATCCGCTTTCAAATTCAACCAAAAAATGAAGCTGAAGAAAATAGTTCTCGGTTCTACAAAGACTACCCAACCATCCACCATCAAGATCAGATCAGATTTTACATAAAAATCGTTGGAAAATGTCTGTTCGTTAGCTGTAAATTCTCCTCCTTCAAATTCAAATTGAGAAAATAAAATTGAAAAACCAGTTCTGAATTGTATTAGGTCCAACTGACCATTCAGCGTCAAGAGCAGATCAAATTTTACAAACAAAAAAGAAGGGGAAAGTGCTATGAAGAAGAAGAAGAAGAAGACGTTTAGGTGATGGCAATTCTTAGTTTAAACGTCCCTTCGTCAGCCATAGATTTGGGGCCTTTCAATTCAATTAAATTCACGAGAAAATAAAATTGAAGAACAAATTCTGAATTGTACAAGATCTGACAGTAACCATTCAACGTCATGATCAGATCAATTTTGACAGAGAAGATAGAAGGGAAAGTGATAGGAAGAAGAGGTTTAGGTGATGGATCTTCTTAGTTTTAACGTTTCTTCGTCACCTTCGAGTTCGTGAGACAATCGAAAGTTAAACACAACTAATTTGAATGTTTCACTAACGGCTGACTAAAGAAGGATTAAATGATGAGTTGAGTAGAATAAGAAGAAGAAAGGGTTTGGGTGATGACGACAGTCCTCTTGCCTCGTTGGTTCTAGATTCGTCACCCTCAGATTCAAGGGAAAATAAAATTGAAGAATTAATTCTGAATTGTACAAGATCTGACACTAACCATTCAACGTCAGATCAGATCAATTTTGACAGAGAAGATAGAAGGGAAAGTGATAGGAAGAAGAGGTTTAGGTGATGGCTCTTCTTAGTTTTAACGTTTCTTCGTCACCTTCGAGTTCGTGAGACAATCGAAAGTTGAACACAACTAATTTGAAGGTTTCACTAACGGCTGACTAAAGAAGAATTAAATGATGAGTTGAGTAGAATAAGAAGAAGAAAGGGTTTGGGTGATGACGACAGTCCTCTTACTTTGTCGGTTCTAAATTCGTCACCCTCAGATTCATGGGAAAATAAAATTGAAGAACCAATTCAGAATTGTACAACGGCTTGAAAGATTCAAACCATTAACCATTCAGGGTCTTGGCCAGAGAACAACTTTGACAGAGAAGACAGAAGGCGAAAGCGGTAAGAAGAAGAAAGATGTTTCTGTGAAGACAGTTTTAATGACCATTATGGCCAGATCAAATTTGACAGAAAAAATAGAAGGTTAATTGATAAGAAGAAGAAGAAGAAGAAAGGGTTTGGGTGATGACGACAGTCCTCTTACTTCGTCGGTTCTAGATTCGTCACCCTCAGATTCATGGGAAAATAAAATTGAAGAAGTAATTCTGAATCGTACAAGATCTGACACTAACCATTCAACGTCACGATCAGATCAATTTTGACAGAGAAGATAGAAGGGGAAAGTGATACGAAGAAGAGGTTTAGGTGATGGCTATTCTTAGTTTTAACGTTTCTGCGTCACCTTCAAGTTCGTCAGAAAATTGAAAGTTGAGCAACTAATTCGGAGGTTCCACTAACGGCTGACTAAAGAAGTGTTAAATGATGAGTTGAGTAGAATAAGAAGAAGAAAGGGTTTGGGTGATAACGACAGTCCTCTTACTTCGTCGGTTCTAGATTCGTCACCCTCAGATTCATGGGAAAATAAAATTTAAGAACCAATTCAGAATTGTACAACGGTTTGAAAGATTCAAACCACTAACCATTCAGGGTTTGGCCAGAGAACAACTTTGACAGAGAAGACAGAAGGCGAAAGCGGTAAGAAGAAGAAAGATGTTTCTGTGAAGACAGTTTTAATGACCATTATGGCCAGATCAAATTTGACAGAAAAAATAGAAGGTTAATTGATAAGAAGAAGAAGAAGAAGAAGAAAGGGTTTGGGTGATGACGACAGTCCTCTTACTTCGTCGGTTCTAGATTCGTCACCCTCAGATTTATGGGAAAATAAAATTGAAGAAGTAATTCTGAATCGTACAAGATCTGACACTAACCATTCAACGTCATGATCAGATCAATTTTGATAGAGAAGACAAAAGGGGAAAGTGGTAGGAAGAAGAGGTTTAGGTGATGGCTATTCTTAGTTTTAACGTTTCTTCATCACCTTCGAGTACGTGAGAAAATTGAAAGTTGAGCAACTAATTCGAAGGTTCCACTAACGGCTGACTAAAGAAGGGTTAAATGATGAGCAGAATAATAAGAAGAAAGGGTTTGGGTGATGGCGACAGTCCTTACTTCGTCGGTTCTAGATTCGTCACTCTCAGATTCATGGAAAAATAAAATTGAAGAACTAATTCTGAATTGTACAAGATCTGACACTAACCATTCAACGTCACGATCAGATCAATTTTGACAGAGAAGATAGAAGGGGAAAGTGATACGAAGAAGAGGTTTAGGTGATGGCTATTCATAGTTTTAACGTTTCTTCGTCACCTTCGAGTTCGTGAGACAATTGAAAGTTGAACACAACTAATTTGAAGGTTTCACTAACGGCTGACTAAAGAAGGATTAAATTATGAATTGAGTAGAATAAGAAGAAGAAAGGGTTTGGGTGATGACGACAGTCCTCTTACTTTGTCGGTTCTAAATTCGTCACCCTCAGATTCATGGGAAAATAAAATTTAAGAACCAATTCAGAATTGTACAACGGTTTGAAAGATTCAAACCACTAACCATTCAGGGTCTTGGCCAGAGAATAACTTTGACAGAAAAGACAGAAAGCGGAAGCGATAAAAAAAGAAGAAAGATGTTTATGGGATGACAGTTTTAGGCCCAGTTTCACAATGACGGCTCAACATTGAGCCGAAGCTTAAATCCTTCATAACAATTGTTGAAATAATCGTGACTAAGGTCCAGTTTTACAAATGGGGCTCAACTTTGAGCTGAGGCTTAAACCCTTAGCAACGATTGTTTCAACAATTGTTGTGAAGGGTTTAAGCTTCGGCTCAAAATTAAACCGTCATTGTAAAACTGGGCCTAAGGGTTTAAACCTCAGCTCAAAGTTGAGCCCCATTTGTAAAACTAGACCTAAGTGACCATTATAGCCAGATCAAATTTTGACAGGAAAAATAGAAGATTAATTGGTATGAAGAAGAAGAAGAAGAAGAAGAAGAAAAAGGTGATGGCAGCTCTTAGTTCCAACATTCCTTCATCAGCTGTAGATTCGTCACCTTCAAGTTGGTTGGAAAAATAAGTAGATAGATTAATTCAGAAATTTGACTAACCATTTACTATCATTACCAACTCAAATTTGACAGTGAAGGTCAAATGATGAGAAGAAGAAAAAGGAGAAGAAGAAAAAGGAGAAGGTGTTTAGAATGTTAACCGTAACAGTTCTTCTAACGTTCCTTAGCGAACTTTTGATTCGTCAGCTTTACGTTCATCGGAAAAATAACTTGGGGAACCAGTGCAGGGTTCTAAACGGTTTTGTTGACCATTCACCATCACGACCAGTCTAATTTGACAGAGAAGGAAGAAGGTTAGTGGAAATGGAGGAGAAGAAGAGGAGTTTCAATGATGACATCAGCTTTTAAGTTCCTTGGTCAGCTGCAGATTCATCCGTCAAGAAGAAAGGCGTCCACCATCAATACCAGGTGGGTCAAGGAATATTTGGCAGATACCTCACCTTCCAAGTTGGTTGGAAAATTAAGTTTAGGGATTAAATTCAGAGGACTGTCTGCACGTACCATCACCAATTCAAATGCACGTACCATCACCAGCTCAAATTTGACAGTGAATGTTATATGACGAGAAGGAGAGGAAGAAAAAGAAGAAGGTGTGTCAAATGATGACCACAATTCTTATTCTAACGTTCCTTCGTCAGCTGAGGATTCGTCATCTTCAAATTCATGGGCAAAATAACTTGGGGAACCAGTGCAGGGTTCTAAACGGTTTCTATGACCAATCACCATCACGACCAGTCTAATTTAACAGAGAAGAGAGAAGATTAGTGGATACGAAGGAGAAGAAGAGGTTTAAGTGATGGCGACAGTATTTAGCTTTTAAGTTTCTTCGTCAGCTGCAAACTCATCCGTCAAGAGGAAAGGAAGGAATTAGTTGAGAATTGTTCAGGCATCCACCATCAAGACCAGGTAGCTCTAAGAATATTTGGCAAACTCCGCAGAAACGAAGATTAAGTAAAGGTGACAGTTCTTCTTTGCATTCTTCAATCTGCTGTTTAAGTCGTCGTCTGTAAGTTTATCAGAAAACCAATTTGAGGAACTAGGTCAGAATTCTACTACACGCGCTGACCAGAGTGACCAACCATCCATTAATTAAGACCAGGTCAAAAAAATTTGCCAAGCTCCCAAAAAAAAGGTTTTGCGTTCTCTGTGTGCGGGAGCCCAGACTTTAAACTGATCCTAAAAAAAAAAAAAAGGTTTTGCGTTCTCTGTGTAAGCCCAGACTTAGATCTGAACAGTTTCTGATTTTTCTTTAGGTATCACTTTCCTGGTTGAGGAATTTTTGTTTGGCGGATGACAGATTAATGATTTTATGCAAATCAAAAAAATGCTTAGGCCTATCCTCCTCAGCAATTGAAAATGCTTGGACGCCGGTCAGAAAGAGCGAAATAAAAACCTTTTTTTGGTTTGCTTGAGCAACATGGGCATGGGTTAGAATGAGGAAGAAACGTCAGCTTTTTAAAAAGAACTTTGAAGACTTGCTGGTTATTGGCAACCAAAGAAAGGATTATCTCGCCAGAGAAGAACTTTTGAGTTGACGGGGCAATGGTCATGTCAAGGTCACCTCGTGATGAAACAAAAGTATGACTTGGTGTATACACAAGTGGTGCTGAAGAGGCTTGAATTGCGTCGCTACCAAAACTATTGTTACGCCTTTTCTCAGAAGAACTTGCGGATTTGACTTTTGATGATTTTTACGTCGTGCTTTTTGAAGTTGCCTACGATTTACTGAAGAGGAAGCTCATATCATTAATGGAGAAAAATGAAACCCTCAAGAAATACGTGATGAATGGTACTGAAGGCGTACCACTCTTCTTCTAAATTGGAAACTCTCGCCAGGACTCTTTCTTAAATTCCAATTTTTGTTTTGTTTTTCGGTCCATTTGAATCTTGAGCTTCTTTTCCGATTTCTTCAGCTTTATGTACCTTTTGGAGATGGCTGATGTTTCTTCAGTTCTTGCAATCATTCTTTATAGTTCTTGGAGCTGCTTACCATTCTTTGATTTGATTTGGGAACATACGTCCAAAAAAGAAGAAGAAATGAGGAATTTTCTTCTTTTTTTCAATTTCTTTAATTATAACTTCATGTATCTCCTGGACAATGGCTTTCCCTTCATCTTCCGTATACCTTCTCACCAGTTGATTTTGTCGTTATTTCTTAAACCTTTAATTGGCCTTTAATAAAAAACATTGGACTCAAGATATACCCTGACGGTTTCTCTGACTTTTTTGAAGTACGTGATGAACGGTGCTGAAGGCGTACCATTCTTCTTCTAAATTGGAAACTCTCGCCAAGACACTTTCTTAAATTCCAATTTTTGTTTTGTTTTTCGGTCCATTTGAATCTTGAGCTTCTTTTCCGATTTCTTCAGCTTTATGTATCTTTTGGAGATGGCTGATGTTTCTTCAGTTCTTGCAATCATTCTTTATAGTTCTTGGAGCTGTTTACTATTCTTTGATTTGATTTGGGAACAAACGTCCAAAAAGAAGAAGAAATGAGGAATTTTCTTCTTTTTTTTTCAATTTCTTTAATTATAACTTCATGCATCCCCTGGACAATGGCTTTCCCTTCATCTGCCGTATACCTTCTCACCAGTTGATTTTGTCGTTATTTCTTAAACCTCTAATTGGCCTGTAATAAAAAAAACATTGGACTCAAGATATACCCTGACGGTTTCTCTGACTTTTTTGAAGTACGTGATGAACGGTGCTGAAGGTGTACCATTCTTCTTCTAAATTGGAAACTCTCGCCAAAACACTTTCTTAAATTCCAATTTTTGTTTTGTTTTTCGGTCCGTTTGAATCTTGAGCTTCTTTTCCGATTTCTTCAGCTTTATGTACCTTTTGGAGATGGCTGATGTTCCTTCAGTTCTTGCAATCATTCTTTATAGTTCTTGGAGCTGTTTACTATTCTTTGATTTGATTTGAGAAGAAGCGTCCAAAAAGAAGAAGAAATGAGGAATTTTCTTCTTTTTTTCAATTTCTTTAATTATAACTTCATGTATCTCCTGGACAATGGCTTTCCCTTCATCTTCTGTAAACCTTGTCACCACTTGATTTTGTCGTTCTTTCTTAAACCTTTAATTGGCCTGTAATAAAAAACATTGGACTCAAGATACACCCTGGCGGTTTCTCTGACTTTTTTTTGTTTTTCGCTCGCCTTTTTGTTTCAGATCCCTGTTGATTCCTTTATGGTTGAATTGGAAAGCACACCTGCATCAATTAATTAGCCCCTCCACCCATAAATACACAGCTGTTAAGTAAACGAGTACTTGGACAAGTAAAAAGTAGATTGATTGGTGTAATTAATCAGTTCGTAACCTTTTTTACCACACCACGTTTGAAATTCCGTTTCGATGGCCGGGGGAAAAACCTCTGTGGAATAAGTTAATTGAAAATAAATCATAGGTAACTGAAATGCAAGAGGTAAACCACGAGTTTAATTCCCCATAAACGTCGGCGTAATTTAGCTAATTATGTACTAGATTAGCTTTTTGCGTAAATCTGATTTATTAACTCATAAACACGCAAGTCTGCGAATTTTATCAGGCAGCAGACTCTAAACAAACATGTTGGTTGGTTGAGTTGGATTGGTTGTTGTTCGAGCCGGCCTGCCTTATTATTAACTCCGGCGTTTTGTTGAAAATCCACGAAGGTCGTCGAAAATATTCCTTGGGCAAATAAACCTGCGAAGAAGAAGGAATATTTATCGGTCGCTCGCTCGCTGGCTTCTTTTACAGGATTAGCCAGCCGTATCCGTTCGATGGAGAGAGCACGTATTGTCGAGCACCACGGTTCTTTTTCTTGAGCTCCGGAGTTTGCTTTACGGCTCTCGACGGAGCAGCGCAAAAAAAAGGTAACGATCTTTTTAGCTACGCAATTAATGTCTCACTTATTTATGGTCATAAGCTGATGAACAAGTCGACAGGAATCGGATCTGGTCGGGCTTAACTTGTGTACATCAATTGTTCATCAGTCACAGACGAGGGCTTTCAGTTTTTGCAAAAATATTCCTGAAAACAATGTTGCTATTTTACAAAGTGTATTTATTAATAAAGCGTTTAACAGAACGAATCTGTGACATCCAAATTAATGTCGGAAGAAAGTTAAGAAGAAATATATTTAAGGGCATGGTTCATCTAGATGAATGGGTTCCATGGAAATGTGAATGGTTTCATAAACTATGAAGGATTTCATTGCAGAACGTCGTCAAGAAAACTCCAAACCTTTTGAAAACTGAAGCTTAGGCCTAGAAAAATCCAAACCTGAAAGCTATACAAAAACCTACTGGCACAGGAAAGAGGGCGATATGATGAATGATAGCTCTACAAACCGCAGCTAAGTCACTGGTCACTCCTTCTGCTATACTATTGGTCAAGATTGTTAAACTATCTCCAGTCGCCAAGAGGCTCCATAGCACTGCAGAAACAAAACTTTCGAAGAAATTTCTGGTTCGTGCAAAGCGATTAAAAAATAAAGCATTCATCTTTCTGTAAGAATCAATTCCAAAAACTTTAAAAAAAAAGTACCCTGACTTAGCAATGCACGAAATATTATTTCGTAAAAAAGCCATAACTCAACCCCACTTAACATCAAAAGGAAAGAGGATCAAGTATTTAATTAAAACTGGAAAAATGCAGTGGACGTATATGCAATAACCAACCAAACAAGAAGAAGCCACATTCACAATCTTTTCTGATGACGCAGTTTTTTATTTACATTAAAAAGTTGGCTGTGGAATCGAGTTTAATTTGATTAAGAAGGTTTTATTTTGGCTGCTTTGGTAAAAGCAATTATTTATTCCAGTAAAGATTTTGACGCGCCAGCATCAAAAGAGCAATAAAAGTTGTAAACAAGATTAATATTTCGCCTAAGAAATCTATTCCTTCTTTGAGCTAACGCTCTTTTCAGATGTTGGTCGTTGGACGTCACAGATGAACGAGGTGCAACCGTTATAAAAGCCAAGACATTGTCCCGGAACTATCACTCTGCTGGTCCTCCGCGGAGTCATAACCTTAACTCTACCTGACGAGGTAACCGCGAAAAAAAAAAAATGGATGGGAAATTTTGAATTATTTTAAATTAATAAATGAAGAAATTAATTTAAAATAATAATAAACTTTGCAAGAAAAGAGAAACGAAAACGTTTGGATTTCGAAAATCAGAGAGCGTAAGGTACTGAAATGATCTTACAAGGAATTCCATCATCAAGAAACTCAATCGGTAGAAATATCAAAAACATTTTTAACCAATTAAAACATTAATTAATCATTTTGACAAAACGGACAATTTATTTAACAAAAGCAAAACTGGCAAGATGGTTTATAAAAGGAAATCTGACAATCTTTTTTTTTTTTTTTTTTGGAGAAAAAGCATTTCTTTTACTGTCGGAGACGTCTCCTATTGTTTACAATAATATTTTTACATAATGTAACTCTTTAAAATATAGAATAAAAAAATGATTATCGGAAACTCTAAGACATACTGGCATTTCTGTTGGAAAAACTTGAGCTGTTGGGAATAAAGATTGAATTGAATTGAATTGATTCTCGAAATGTTTCCGTTTTAAGCCAAAAGTTCAAATAATTAAGGGAATTATTGAAAACAAAAAACCAAAACGATTTAATGTGCCGAAAGGAAGTCGTCGAAAATTTTATTCAAACTTATTTTATTTAAATCTACATCTAAAAAGTGCTGATGAGTAGGGAAGATAGGTTTGAAACACACAAATAAAACTAAACACACGTTGAATCACATTGAACAGGGAGAATGGAAATTCCAAGATATTCAAAAGAAAGAAAGTCAAAAGATAAAGATCATTCTGCTGGTTTCCCGCGGAGTCATAACCTAACCCGACCTGGCGAGCTCAATCCGCCGTTCCTCCCTAGTAAGTATTCTGCTGGTCAACCGCAAGGTATTAACCATTCCGTTCTACACATGGTTCGCGTTTGTTTTAAACATGCAGTAGACTATGATACTTTTTTTTTAATTAGTTTGGCGTCAGCTCAGGTTGATGTCGGACCTGTCATACGACGTTTCTTTAAAAAAAAACATTCGCCTTGTCAATTCAGTCATTGATTTAATTAATTTACTCCTGGCACTTTGTTCTTCAACTTCTGGTTACTTCAACATGCCGAAAATAATTTCTGCTGACAGGAAAACGTATTTAAAAAGATGTTTTGAGAATATAAGAAAGACTCGATTGTCATCAACTGTAACCTAAAGTAAATTTATTATTGAAAAATAACAACACTGCCAAAGGGGCGTATCAAAACCGTATCCGTATCAAAACCGTTAAATTTAAAGGGCTGTTAAATTTTGTTGCTACGGTTACAACTAATCGTAGAACTGTATTTTAGATTTTAAACGGCCTCTAAATTTTAACAACCCGCTAGAAAATTACTGAATACGCCGCTAAGTCTACTAAAATGTCATATTTTAATAGATAGTGCGAATTGAAAACAATCGCAAACGGTATATGGTAAGTGCTCTGCTGGTCCATCGCGGGGCATTAACCGTTCCACCCTGGTAAGGTATTCTGTTGGTCATCCACGGGGTATGAACCGCTCTCCTCTAGTGCATTTTGCTGGTCAGTCGTAGGGTGTGGACCGTTTTTCTCATGAGGTCTTCTCGCCAACTCCGTTTTCGACTTAAGTTAGCCAGCGCCGTTTGTCTACACCGCCCCGCAATCGTCAATAATCACATTGAACGTAATAATCGCCCCGCAGTCGTCCGTAGTAACCGCCCCGCAGCGTCCTCGATAATCCAGGCCACTACAAGGAACATTCCGTGAGGCGACGTTGTTTATTACGTTATGCGAATTTTATCTCCCTTCGGAAACTGTTACTGTCAAAGCCAGTCGATCTGACTACCATATATAATCCTCTTCTAGCTTATTTTTTGGATTGATTTGGTAAGTTATTTTTTTTTTCTTTTCTGGAGTTGTAGTTAGGGTTTCTTCGATCACTTCTAGGCATTTTTTCGCTGCCCTTTGAACGGTAAACGGACATGAAGTTTATTTAGTGTCCCCATTATTGCATCCAACAATAGGGCCTCACATTTAACACCATTGGAAGACATAACATCTCACGTTTATGTCAGCAACTGTTCTTTAGCCTCATTCTTATGATGACGCTGTCCTGTTTCTGCTTGAATAAAATTATTTTTAAAAAATTTGACATTTCCAATACCTCTACGTATTATATTTTGATTGCTTTTTCCGTTTTGATTCCTATTTATTTTCGTGATGGATGGAACAGGTGTATGAGTTGGGTACTACCTTATTATTTTCTTTCTGACGAAAAAGAGAATTTTATCAACAATCTCTTTATGCCTTTCATTGCTCCGGGCGAGATCACCAACAACGTGCCACACGGGCAAAAAAAAATCCAGCAGTTATTTCCTTCTTGTATTGGCGTGCAATCAGTTTCCACAAAAGAAAATCTTTTACGGCGCAACGGTTTTTAGAGCGTTACT
Source organism: Prosopocoilus inquinatus (assembly GCA_036172665.1). Taxonomy (NCBI): domain Eukaryota; kingdom Metazoa; phylum Arthropoda; class Insecta; order Coleoptera; family Lucanidae; genus Prosopocoilus; species Prosopocoilus inquinatus. The sequence continues at coordinate 3,579,385 of CM069871.1, read as the reverse complement.
AAAACTCCCGATCGCATTCGTCACGCGTTACGCATTAATTTAGAAAAAGGGAAATAACTTCACAGAACTCGCGAGCTCTGTTTTGCTCTCGTGAAGAATACCCACTCGAAAGCACCAAAGCTTCGCCGCGTTAACGCTATGCGTGCTGTCGTATTTTACGGAGTTAACGAACCAAGTGAAGCACCTACTATTACGAATGTAATTATTACACATAAATCTTGCAGCATTCTTCTGGATGTAACTCCTAAGATGACTAATGTGTGTGTGTGGTGTGTGTACAAGAACGCAACGTTGAAAACTGGTTTGTGTGTTTTATTCCTGAAAAAAAAGGAAACTCCCGCTGGTTACGAGGAGATGCACTTAAATGCGCATATTGATTTTGTTCCGCTAATAACAAGTCATTAGTTAATAAGAAAGTAGACAAGTATATATTTGAAACAATTATAGAAATGTTTTTGTTTAATCTTTTTGAGAGCGGGTGGTATATTTTCTATGCGGACGAAGAGTATCACGCATTTCCAAACTTCACATATACAAAGTAGTGAGTGGAACATGTCCCTTTGATTCCTGAAAGTCAAAGGAAGTTGAGAAATATCTAACTACTCGTGCAGGAGAGGGAGGTGAGGCACAAAACTGAAGGCGGCAACCCTCTAGGTCGTTACCTCAATTCTAAGAGTCGATTTCTTTAAATTTAAATCTAATTAGTAAAGGGTTGTTAGCTGTAATTAATTTATTTTCTGTTATTGAAGATAAGAGTCTTGTAAATCTTAATATTTGATTCATATTTGCCATTTTCTCACCGTAGATAGACAGAGAGATGGAGCCCGCGAGCTGTTTATTTTTTCTCTCATTTACAAAACAGTCACATTTGAAAATGTTAACTTGAGCTCCTTACTTTTTAATGCGGATATAAGCATGTCAGTGGGTACATTTTTCCATGCCGACGAAGTGTATCACGCATTTCCAAACTTCACATATACGAAGTATTAACTGGAACATGTCTGTCTATTTGATTCGTTAATATCAAAGGAAGTTGAAAAATATTTAATTGCTCGCGCAGGAGAGCGAGGCGAGACACAAAACTGAGGGCGGCAACACTCTAGGTCGTTACCTCATTTCTAAGAATCGATTTCTTTAAAGTTAAATCTAATTTGTGAAGGGTTGGTAGCTGTAATTAATTTATTTTCTGTTATTGAAGATAAGAGTCCTGTAAATCTTAATATTTGATTCATATTTGCCATTTTCTCACCAAAGAAAGAAAGAGAGAGAGAAGGAGCCCGCGAGCTGTTTATTCTTTTCTCTCATTAACAAAAAGGTCATATATGAAGATGTTGATTTGAGCTCTTCACTTTTTAATACGGGTATAAGCACGTCAGTGGGTACATTTTTCCATGCCGACGAAGTGTATCACGCATTTCCAAACTTCACATATACGAAGTAGTAACTGGAACATGTCCATTTGATTCGTTAATATCAAAGGAAATTGAGAAATTTCTAACTACTCGCGCAGGAGAGCGAGGCGAGGCACAAAACTGACGGCGGCAACCCTCTAGGTCGTTATCTCATTTCTAAGAGTCGATTTCTTTAAATTTAAATCTAATTTGGGAACGGTTGGTAGCTGTAATGAATTTATTTTCTGTTATTGAAGATAAGAGTCTTGTAAATCTTAACATTTGATTCATATTTGCCATTTTCTCACCGTAGATAGAAAGAGAGATGGAGCCCGCGAGCTGTTTATCTTTTTCTCTCATTAACAAAAAGGTCACATGTGAAGATGTTGACTTGAGCTCTTTACTTTTTAATGCGGGTATAAACGCGTCAGTGAGTACATGTTTCCATGACGGCGAAGTGTATCACGCATTTGCAGACTTCACATGTACAAGGTGGTGACTGGAACATTACCCTTTGATGTGTTAATATCAAAGAAAGTTGAGAAATATCTAACTACTCGTGCAGGAGAGCGAAGCGGGGCACAAATCTGAGGGCGGCAACCCTCTAGGTCGTTATCTCATTTCTAAGAGTCGATTACTTTAAATTTAAATCTAATTAATGAAGGGTTGGTAGCTGTAATTAATTTATTTTCTGTTATTGAAGATAAGAGTCTTGTAAATCTTAATATTTGATTTATATCTGCCATTTTCTCACCAAAAAGAGAGAGAGAGAAAGGGGAGCAGTTTATTTTTTTGCTCATTGACAAGAAACTATCACATGTGAGTACATTTGAGCACATTTTACTTTTTAATGCGAATGTAAACGCATAGTACGCATCAGTGGGTACATTTTTCCATGCTGAGCTAGTGTATCACGCATTGGCAGACTTCACGTATATAAGAATGTGACTGGAACAAGTCCATTTGATTCTTTAATATCAAAGGGAGTTGAGACATGTCTAACTACTCGCGTAGGAGAGCGTGACGAGACGCAAAACTGAAGGCGGCAACCCTCTAGATCGTTACTTTATTTCTAAAAGTCGGTTTTTTTTAATTAAAATCTAATTTGTGAAGGGGCGATAGCTATAATTAATTTATTTTATGTTATTAAAGATAAGAGTCTTGTAAATCTTAACATTTGATTCATGCTTGCCATTTTCTCCCCAAGGAGAGCGAACTTCATTTTTTATTGCGAGTATAAACGCGTAGTACGCGTCAGTGTGTACATTTTCCATGGCGACGAAGTGTATCACGCATTGGCAGACTTCACACATACAAGATTGTGACTGGAACAAGTCCATTTGATTCGTTGATATCAAAGGAAGTTGACGAATTTCTAACTACTCGCATAGGAGAGCGAAACGAGACACAAAACTGAGGGCGGCAACCCTCTGGATTTGTTGCCTTATTTCTAAAAGTCCATTATTTTTCTTAATTAAAATCTAGTTTGTGAAGGGACGGGCGGTAGCCCCTAATTAGTTTATTTTCTTTTCAATCAAAATTAAAAGATCGGATTCGTTCAAAATAAATCGTTCGCTTTCTTGAATTAGGTAATTCCAGAATGTGATTGAGTCCGATACACTTTCCAATTGTCACTGTTCGTTAGGAGAACCAGAATTCACAATTTGGTACTTCAAATTATCGACGATTTCTGCATTTAGCCATCTCTAGCCGAAAGAGATTATCTCTTTTCACAGATAAAGGGAATCAACCTCTTTTTAGTAGGTATTTTTTTTTTAAATATGTTTTGGAAACAAAATGTTTTCCTAAAGGGACGTCGTAGCTTAACTTGAAGCCTCTTCCCAAGGCCCCAAAGCCTGACGCTGGTGTTCTTGAACGTCCAGAAGATTTATCACAAGTCGCGCGTTCAGAATAGGGTTATACATAAATATAAAGATTTATCACAAGTCGCGCGTTCAGAATAGGGTTATACATAAATACAAAACAACACAATGCAGAAAATATACATACACATATTAATTCGCTGCAGAATTTTATTTAAAAAAAAATGTTTTGGCTATAATGAAAATAATAAGATTGATAGAATGCTTTAGCTGATAGATTAACGTTGGCATATCGCGTCAAATATTTTTGCAGCGCTCGTGAGTTGGTAATATAAATTTTCATAGCATGGCGGAAGTAAAGTGTGGAATAGTAATTAGAATTTATGGTATAGATTAAGTTTCTTATGCGTCATACATTAGGTATGCGTGTGCTCTGGCTTCATCAAAGCACCCGAAGGTAACGATCACAATAAGAACATAACTCGGAACATGTGCGGCTAGGTGATGCATCGGACTTATGTTAATTATTACTTAATAGTCGGCGGAGAAGTATTCTCGTTAGCGGATATTAATTAGTGCGGCGATAAATCACGACGAGAGGGGGAGGGTTGGGTCGATTTTCTTGCGAGCCCCGGCCCGGTCATTTAACACCGTCGATACAATTAGCGGGCCAGTGGCGTCGCGATGGGTCGGGACGTGAGCGTAAAGCTCTCGCAAAAATGAGATTGCATTTCACGCTCGAGCGGCGGCGATCGACACTAATTACCAGTGTGGGGATCGAGGCTGGCTGCGTTACCGTCGTTCGTAATCCCGGCCCCGTCACGCTCTGCACGCCTGGCTCTAATCCTCGCCGTAATGCTCCAACTACTCAGCGTCTCATCCACAAGCTCCAATAATAATTCTTTGTTTGTACAGAGTTTTCAGATGCCCGATAAAAAAGAATCGTTATTTAATATAGGGGAGAGACCACCGCGGGGTGAGCAATCATCATCATCCATTTATCGCAGACCCAACAAACATGACTAATTCGGCTTTGTTTGAAAAATGCCACGCCTGTGGTTAAGCGGGTTACGCAATGCAAAAGAATGGAATTAACAGAATGGCTAATTCGACGTTGGACGCAGGACTAATTGGAATATGCGAAACAAAGCAAACAAATGAAACTGGATGCAGTTTTATCCTTAGAAGAAATAAATATGTAAAAAATGCCAACTTCTTTTGTATTTAGAAAATTTTTGCCCAAATACCGCAGTGTGATGCGGACGCGCCATTTTTCCAACGCCCTGTATAAAAAAAATTAAATGACACAATTAAACTTTATGCATACTCAGTACGTAATCACATTCCTGTTTCACGAAACCCTAGGACTCAGCTGGGGTTATGAAACTGGAACGCGAGCATTACAAGTATTCCGCACACTCAGGGTTATTTGGCGACCTAGTTAAGCAAGCAAATTTTTTTGTAAACAAATTCGTTTAAATGGTCCGAGCCGAATTTGAAGCTTCAATCGTGATTATGATTCACCCATAGAGAGGCGTTGCCATTTCCACCCCCGAAGGACGCCGTCGCCGTTGGTCCTGGATCTTAGTCGGTTAGAGCGATTTCACCTTAAAGACGACGAGTTTAAAGATCCAGGGCAACGACGGAGGCGTCGATCAGAGTTGGAATGGACGCCTCCGTCGTTGCCCTGGATCTTTAATCTCGTCGCCATCGAACCTCGATTCAACAATCAACTTCTGTTGTCACCTCGCCGTCAGAGTCAAAGCCATCAAGAAACCACAGCGAAACACCTCAAGGCCATCTGCCTCCCTACAACAGCACCGAAGTGCCATCGGGTGCAAATAAAAGTAAGTAAACGACACCTAAAGGAATTTTTGTGTTGTTTTAGTTTTGTGAAACCAGTTCCAGTACAATTTGGACAATTATTTGTGACATTCAAGTAACATTAGTCCGTTACGACGCATTGGAAAATCAAAGTCAGATATACAATAGCGAAAAAAATAGTTTACTTTTCTTTGCACCCGATGGTACTTACGTCAAACCCCACACGACCCCCTGCGCAGTCTGCGTCGTGGACGAACCGGAAACCCACGACTGGCGGAAGACCTTAAATCTCAACAAATTTTTGCAATTCGATTGCTTAAAAGCTCTACCTACGCCCCTACAACCCCGAAAGTTTCTGCGTGACATGGTGAGTGCGCAGGTATGAAATTATTCTTGGAAGAAACCCAAGATTGTTGAAATATTTGTTTTCAACTTCGATCAAACACTCCCAATCGAAGGCATTCCATTTTTTATATCTTATCTTATATCTTTCTTTCAAATAATATTTGCCTTGTCAATACGGTCATTGAATTAATTAATTTACTGCTGGCACTTCGTTCTTCAGCTTCTTGTTAATAATTCAACATGCCGAAAACAATTTCTGCCGACAAGAAAGTGTACACTAAAAGATGTTTTGAGAATATAAGAAAGATTCGGTTGTCATCGACTCTAACCTAAAATAAATTTATTATGATATGGAATAACAATTATTGCCTAGGCTTACTAAAATGTCAGATTTCAATAGAGAGTGCGAATTTAAAACAATCGTAAAAGGTGTATAGCAAGTATTCTGCTGGTCAACCGCAGGGTATTAACCGTTCCACCCTGGAAAGTATTCTGTTGGTCATCCACGGGGTATGAACCGCTCTCCTCTAGTATATTCTGCTGGTCATCCGCAGGATATGGACCGTTCCCCTTTTGAGGTCTTCCTGTCAACTCCGTTTTCGTCTTAAGGTGGGCAACGTCGTCTGTATACAGCGCCCCGCCCCCGTTGTTCGTAATCACATTGAACAGAAAGATAGACAGGAATTCCAAGATATTCAAAAGGGGAAAACTGAAAGTAAGATCAACTATCAAGATGTTAAGGCATTTTAATAAAATGCCAAATTAAAATTTAGGAAAGCATTTTAAAAATAAGTCGAGAAAAGAAGTAGGTGGTAAGAGAACAGCAAAGAAGAGAGTAAACAACGTGAAAATCAAGGGGGAGGAGGAAGGACATTGCTTCCAAATCTTACTTATTTTTTGAATCTTCCTCGTTCCTTCTCCTTTGTCATGTCTTTTCGTTGTTTTTTTCTTTTTGATTCCCTATCATTAGATTTTTGGACTGTTCAGTTCCATCCCCTCATTCTTCTTCTCATTCCATTTCCATGCTTGTTGTTGATCAATCGTCACATGTTGGAACTCCAATTTGACATTTTTTCTTTTCTTCCTCGTTCCATTTCTTCTCCTTTTTCATCATGTCTTTTCGTTGTTTTTTCTTTTTGATTCCCTATCATCTTTCCGTATCTTTAGTATTTTGAACTGCTCTGTTCTATCCCCTCATTCTTCTTCTCATTCCATTTCCATGCTTGTTGTTGATCAATCGTCATTTTTGGGAACCCCAATTTGACATTTTTTCCTTTCTTTCTCTCCTGTTTTGCCGTTTCCGATTCGTTCCATTTCTTCTCCTTTTTCATCGTGCCTTTTCGTTGCTTTTTTTGATTGCCTGTCGTCTTTCCATATCATTGATTTTTTGAACGATGCAGTTCTATCCCCTACTCCTTCTTCTCAATTTGAGATTTTTTCCTTTCTTCCTCCTCTGTTTTTCTGCTTCCGATTCGTTCCATTCCTTCTCCTTTTTCATCATGCCTTTTCGTTATATTTTTTTTATTGCCTGTCGTCTTTCCATATCATTGGTTTTTTGAACTGTCCAGTTCTATCCCCTCCTCCTCCTTCTTCTCGTTCCATTGCTTGTTGTTGATCAATCGTCATTTTTTGGAACTCCAAACTTCCAACTTTTTCCTTTCTTTCTCTCCTATCTCGCCGTTTCTGATTCGTGCCATTTCTTCTCCTTTTTCATCGTGCCTTTTCGTTGTTTTTTTGATTCCCTGGCGCCCTTCCATATCATTAGTTTTGAACTGTTCAGTTCTACCCCTCCTCCTTCTCCTCATTTCATTCCCATACGTGTTGTTGGTCAATGGTCTCTTTTTGGAACCCCATTTTGACATTCTTTCCTTTCTCTCTTTCCTCTTTTGCTATTTCCGATTCGTTCCATTTCTTCTCCTTTTTATCGTGCCTTTTTATTGTTTCTTGATAGCCTATCGTCTTTTCATATCATTAGTTCTTTGAATTGTTCAGTTTTATTCGCTCCTCCTTCCTCTCATTCCATTTTCATGCTTGTTGTTGATCAATCGTTATTTTTGGGAACTCCAATTTGACATTTTTTCCTTTCTTTCTCTCCTGTTTTGCCGTTTCCGATTCGTTCCATTTCTTCTCCTTTTCCACATCGTGCCTTTTCGTTGTCATTCCATTTCCATGCTTGTTGTTGATCAATCGTCATTTTTTGGAATCCCATTTTGACATATTTTCTTTTCTTTCTCTCCTGTTTTACCGTTCCATTCCTTCTGCTCTTTCATCATGCCTTTTTGTTGTTTTCTTGGTTGCCTATCGCCTTTCGATATCATTAGTTTTTTGAACTGCTCAATTCTATCCCCCTTCCTTCTTCTCTTTCCATTTCCATGCTTGCTCTTGATCAATCGTAATTTTTTGGAACCCCACTTTGACATATTTTCCTTTCTTTCTCTCCTCTTCTGCTGTTTCCGATTCGTTTATTTATATGTTGAAAGGAAACGATTGTAATCATCACATGTTTAAATTCACTTGAGCGATAAAAAATAATTGAGCCAGTGGCGTGCCCAGACCAAGACCAAATCAATTAAAAAAAAAAACCTTCGCAGATATTATGTTATATTAATATTGTAAAGTTGTTTTTCTCTGTGGAACAATATAAGAGAGCCGTATAATAAGCGTGAAGAAATTTGCTGTGCTAAGAATAGCTCGCCTGTTTTAATGAGTCAATAATGAACGCTAAACTGACGATATAAAAATAGGCATTCTGCTGCAATAAAATCGGCCGTTTCAAAAAGCGTCCAGTTATTATTACAACACACTTTCCTTATTACTGTCTAATTACCCTTACGGTGCAACATTCCTCATTGTTCATGCTCGCTGGAACTTTTGCTGCAACATCAAACAAACCAATCACGGGATCCCAGGTGATTGGCGTTTGTTGCCGCGGCAAAAGTTTTAGGACGAAGAAACAATTCAAAACAAAACAAACAAACACAACGAGCAAGGAGCAAAGAAAAAAATGTTTACTACGCATTTACTGCATGTCATGCCTTTTATGAATGAATGGATTACATAAAATGTGCCTTGGCTCTTCAACTTCTTGCGGATTAGAAAGTTTCTTCTCTTTATCTGGAGTGTACGGGCAGGCAACGTTGGGCTGCGATTATATGGTTTATTGGATGTTTACGAGTGAGGTAGATGCAGCAGAATCTTCCTTGCGATATAATAGCGACATTCTACATGCGCATAAATGTGTAATGGTGATCTCCGTGCATTAACCATGCGAACCTACGCGGGCTCCGGCTCTATTTGCATTGTGACTGCGGAGTTCATGGCACCCATTAAATGCTGCGTGTGCGCCACTGGCGGGGTGAATATGCCATTTCACGCTTGAAATCCCATGCACTTGCGAGAGTAGGACCAGCGGCCTTTTTTTTTTTTTTGTTAGATCAAGGAAGTGTTCGGTCACACCGTGTGCCCCCCAGACAGGCCGTCCGAAACTAGTTCTACTTCTACAAGGGGAATTACGTTACGAGTTTTTTTTTTCTTCTTAATTTTATTTTTATTTTCAACATCCGAGCTAAACGCAGAGGCGTCCACGCAGACCTCCAAATATATACCTGCGTTGCCAAACGTTGTATTCGTTACGACAGAAATCTTCCGTCTCATAAATTAAGCCGGCCTTGTTGTTTCGTAACAAAAACAAATTATGAATTACTAAAAAATTTCTCTGCTTGGATTTCCTCAACTATTCATTAATTAATAAGAAGACCAAATACTGTTAAATAAGTGCCCATGATTGCCCGATTCAGTTGTTTAAATAAAATGATAACCACGCCGCGGATTGTGATATGTTTCCGTAGGTACGTGAACCTGTCACAATTTCTTTCCCTCTCGCATAATACGAGTAAATATGTATGTATTTAGAGGATATCTGCTGCTACTAGGCGTAGGGTAACACAGGGCCGTAGCTGGAGGAGCGCCAGGGGAGGCTGAGCCAGCCCTGGAAAGTTTGAAGCCCGCCCTACGACGCGACGGTCTAACCTGACATGAAATAATACACACTGTTACGACTTCGGGGTTCAGAAATAAACTTATAAGCCAAATTATTTCGAAACACTTTAATAAAACACAATCGCGCTCTCCCCACTCTCGATTTCTTAAGAGAATCGTAATTTCATTCATAAAAAATAAATACAACTGTCGCAGATGGGTGGTGGGAGTACGTTTTCCCGCTAGTCCCCGTCGCTGGTGTAAGCCATGCGTGAGTACTCCCGCTAAGACGCGCTGACGCCCATTACCTCAGACTTTGTAGATTGTTGCGTTTGACAACCCGGTTGCGTGGTTGTTTGTATTTTACACGAATTCCGCGCGTCGAAGAAACTAAACGCTGTTTAATTGTTGAAGTTGAAACGAGCGAGTTTTGATTTTATTTACACGCAATGCGTTCCTTTTGTTTTTTCTTCGATCACACTGTTGCCAGTTTAATGTTTCGGGAGGCAACAAACACTGGAAGTGATCTTTCCATTTGCGAACAGATAATATCTATTGAGTAATTTAAATGTACAAAAAGAATCTAAACAAAATTTATTTCAAACAACACAGAAACTGCAATTATTTTGATGTTATTATTTAATGCGATAGTTCTTTATCTTTTATTTTATTTTTTTTAATTCGAAAAAGTGTTGAAAAAATGTGAATAAAAACGTATAGAGCCTATCCTACACTACGATAATAAGCCTTTCCTGAATATTATTTTGGTTACGGCCCTGGGATAACATAATGTTTAAACCGGACGATAATATTTTTTTTCAGATGAGTGGCGCCATCTATTACTCAACCGACCAATGTCGCGGGTTGGCAGTTGAAGTCTGGAATTTTCGAGAAAGTTCGCGTTAGTTCCATGGCATTCCAGGCGTTTCCACTAACAGCCGGATGGAAATAAAATGGAGGATGGCGCTCGATTTAAAACAGTTTACATCAAGCCAGCGATAGTGTGAGCAACTATCGAAATAGACGCTGAAATATTTAAGTGCTATTTATCAAAATAACTGTTTAATTAAAGTTTTAAATCAAGAGACGATTATTACTTGCGAACCTCGAATTCGTAACAATAATACAAAAAAATGTTGCTGCAAATTCGACAGAGTGATTAAATTATGGGTTTCCAAAAAACAAAGTCGGTCGATTTCGGCCGATTTTTCTCTTTTTTTTAACAATGAATACAAAGCATTCCTAAAATCTGTATAATACAAAGCGTTTCTAAAATAAACAGCGAAAAAAAGTAAAGAAAGAAAAAAATGAATTTGTTCCTTAGTTTTCGACATCACTGTAAATATGTATCTACCAATTTATAGTTTCGTATTTTACACAAATCAATACGGATTCAGTGTTTAAATAATTCTTTTTATCAATAGTTTATTTAATAAAATATTCAAGTAATCGTGGATTATTAAATATATGTCATAACCTAACACTACCTGGCGAGGTCAACTCGCCGTTCCTTCCCAGTAAGCATTCTGCTGGTCAACCGCAGGGTGTTAACCGCTCCTTCCTATACACGGTTCACGATTGTTTTAAACATGCAGTAGGCCATGATATTTTTTTATTAGTTTTGCATCGCGTCAGTTCGGCGACGGCCCTGTCATGCGACGTTTCTTGCAAAAAATATTCCTTGTAAATAATTTGCTTTAAATGGCCCCCACAAAAATAAATCCCAAAATTATAAAGTCGGGGCTCCTTGACGACCTTGAAACTAGACTGGATTTCTGCAAAGAAACTCCAAATCTCTAAATTTGTCAACTAATAATAATACGAGAATAATAAATTGAATTGAATTGAAACGAAAGAGAAAAGTTAGTTATATTTTGCGGTATTTAAATCCTTCTTTGTTAAAATACGTTTCCTACATGTCACATTAAAAATATAAGTCACGGATAAAAAAAAAACGTTACGAGCTGCAGGGGCGTGACATCCGAAGGAAAAAATAAAAAAAAAAACAAATAAATTGACTAACTCACCGACTGACCGACTAATTAATTAACTGTCCTGATTAATTGATGACTAACTAACTGAATTAATTGAATTGTCTTGTTTGACGATTGTCTTTTGTTTTTATTTCGTTCGATTTTATTCGTATTTTAGGAGTGTCTTGATTTTGATAATCAATTGAGCGTCTTTTTTTTTCTCCTTCGTACGAGCTAATTCAAATTCTTTTAATATTATATGTATTTTCTTTTTACTTTTTTTATAAACTATTCAACAAGACCTTCATTACGCAAGACTTAACAACTCCGACATCCTGAAAGTCGCCCAGCGGACCCTTAATGAAGATTCATCGACCCCTTTCAAGTCTTCATCGACGTCCACAGGGTCGATATACCCGTGCTATAGAATACGAATAATCGTCTCTTAGACACAATGTTACGTTTTAATTAAACAAAGTTTTAAAAGATAAAATTTGTTTAAGAAAAAGAAAGGCGATTTTTATTTTGAGATACCAAATAATTAAAAAAAAAATACCAAGTTTTCCGATTAAAAAATTAAAATTTCTGTTTATATCGCAGTTATGCGATGTTCATTTGTTTTTCTGCAAATATCAGCAAAAACTTTGAATTAGTCTACGTAAGTTCTATAATAAAGACTTCTTTCTAAAGTAAAAAAATAAAGAAGTTAGAGGGGGTGGGAAGGGGTGCATAACAATTTCTTGTAAAGAATTATTTGATAAATTAGTTGCAATTTGCGTTCAATTTTTTTATATTTATTCTGCAGCGCCCACTTTGAAGACTTAAGCGCCCCCTCCTCAAGGGGGCGCGACTCACAGTTTTGGAAACGCTGATGTAAGCAATTGAGATTCATGGCACGTTTTGCTCGTTTGTTGTACACGATCTATTGGTAAATACTGATAGATACTTACCACGTGATAATTATTAGAGCCAGGCGTTTTAGTAAAGTATATAATAATAATACGTCTTTATTAGCTCAAGCTATTAATTTACAATTATATGTTTACCTTCTAAACTATACTAAAAGTAAAAAGTAAATTACAGTTAATATATATTTACAGTATACCCATTTCATATTTTAAAATTAGTTCTAACAAAATTAATTAACTCCTTTTTAAAATTACTTAAATTATAAGTTTTGATTTCGCTTGGTAAATCATTAAATATTCGCAGCCCTTTATAAAACAATGATTTATTTGTTTTACTTTTAGTGCATTTACCAACAAAGAAATTACTTGCACTTCTTGTCGGATAACTATGTATATCACTGGCATATATAAGTCGCTCGCATATGTAAAACGACAATTGTTTGTGCTTCATTTTGTAAATAGAAATCATTGTTTTATAAATAATTCTCTGCTCAACACTCATTAAATTTAGACTCATTAACATCTTTTCAACTGGAGTGTATATACTACATTTTAAAATTTGTCGCATCGCTCTATTTTGTATTTTTTGTAATTGCTGTATTTCATTTTTATTTAAGTGGAAAAGTACCGTGGAGCAAAATTCTAAATGAGGAGCAATAAAAGCTTTATATAATAAACTTCTAGTATACATGCTTAATGATTTTCCTACTCTATACATAAAATTTAATTTTTGTGACATTTTTCGCATTACATAATTTGCATGACTTTTAAAATTTAAGTTACAATCGATTATGATACCTAAATATTTAATTTCATTAACTCTTTCAACTCTTATATTGTTTATTAAGTACATCTTTATCTATTTTCAAGTTATTTAATTTATAATTGTTGCCGATAATCATAAACTTTGTTTTACTCATATTTGCACACAAATTATTATTACATAACCATCTATAAACATGATCCAATTCTATATTTATAGTATCGATCATAGTACCTTTGTTATCACCTCTTATATATAGCATTGTATCATCAGCAAACAAGCAAATTTCACAATCTTTTACAACTTTTACCATATCATTAATGTACAATATGAAAAGAAGTGGTCCCAAAATTGTTCCCTGCGGAACACCATGCTTAATTTCAAGGTCATTGGAAACGTAATCCTTGAATTTAACTTTTTGCTTCCTGTCACTTAAGTATGAACGAAGCCATTCCTACACCGTATCACTTATTCCATAATGTCTCAGTTTCTCCAACAACAAATTTCTATTAACAGTTTCAAATGCTCTTCTAAAATCTAAGAGCACAGCTAGGACAATACTACCATCGTCAATCTTTTTCAACCATTTATCACATACACTTATAATTACTGATTCACAAGAATGTTGTTTGCGGAGTCGCGATTGTTTTTCGGTTATGATATTATTTTCATCACAATAGTTTTTCAATTGCTCTTTCACAAACATTTCAATTATTTTTTCATAGGGAGGTACTGTATTTATGGGTCTAAAGTTTTCACAACGATTTGAGTTCGTCACTTTTGGAATTGGGGTAACATATGTTATTTTCCATTTGCTGGGAAACACACCATATTCCAATGATGTATTTATCATGTCCAAAATACGATCACCCACAACCTCACATGCATCTTTGAAAACCACTGTAGAAATTCCATCTTCGTGTCCATTAGTATTTTTAAGAACAGTCACAATTGATCTCAAGGCCTTCATTTCCATTTTCTTAAATTTTTTCATTTTAGAAAAGCATTCATTAATTTCAGTTGTTATATTGAATTTAGGAATCATATTTATTATATCACTTATACTGTCTAAGAAATATGCATTAAACTTATTTGCAATCATTTCAGATGTATTTATTTCACTACCATCAAATATTACACTATCATTTACAGATATTTTTTTATTTCCCAAGACATTTCTTATATTTTTCCACATTTCTTTACTATTATTTTTGTTAGCATCAATTACACTATGTAGATATTCTTCTTTTGCTCGCCTTATCATTGCATTAACTTTATTTCTTTGTAGTTTAAATTCTTCCCACACTCCGGTTACTTTTGTTATCATTGCCTCTTGGTAACTTGTAGTCTCGTTCTCTCATTGCTGAAATAATTTCATAATTGATCCATTTATTATGCTGAAACAGCTGTCCAGAGGCTGCTCGAGGTTCTCACTGCAATCAAAAACGATTTGCACAAAATTTTTCTAAAATCTTTCATTATGCTTTGACAGCAAGCATGGCCGCCTTGCATGGGGGACTCATTAGGAGCAAATCCCGCTTCAATTTGTCTATCCTACTGCAATGTTAGGTCAAAAAGCGATAGTAAGATGTCGCTACTTTATATGTTCATCATTCTTACATCGCATTTGCGAATAAATTGTGCAAGTCGTTTTTGGTCTGCAGTGGGAATGTCGAGCTACGTTTCTGCTGAAGAAGCCCCAAGCAGGGCTGAAACAGCTGTCCAGAGGCTGCTCGAGGTTCTCACTGCAATCAAAAACGATTTGCACAAAATTTTTCTGAAATCTTTTAGGTATCTCACTACTCATTAAAGGACACATTGAATTAAATACATTAGATATGTCATTTATAATGTTATTAGCTAATTCCTCAACATTTGTTTTACTATTATTCCATTTCAGATTTCTTGGGTTTTCTTGAAATTTAGCCACATTATAATTTTTATAGCTACGCTTTTGAAATATGATTTTTTTTATTATTAGGTCTTAAAATATGAATATTCACTGTAATAATAGAGTGGTCACTGATTCTTGGTGTATGGCAAACTTTACAGTCAATGTTTTTATTATTAGTAATAACAAAGTCAATTAATGTTGCGCTATTCACATTAATTCTAGTTGGTTCCTTAAAGTGAGCAAAAAAAAAAAATGTGAAGACAAGGAAATCCCGAAATACTGCGAGGGTTCATTGTCAGAAAATAATTAGCCCAAAAAAAGGACTTGGATTTCGGATTAGCTCCTTTGTAACCATCAGAGTCTCTCTTCGGCGTACGATTTTTAAACAATTTTACAAGAGAGTAAACCCGTGAATAGTATTTCTGTGCCGGTCGTGACGAGCACAATAACTTGCTCTCCATGGAAGTTACGAGTTATTTACGCATTCAATATTTACGTTAATCGTCTTTCTCGTTTAATTTGGCGTTAATAAGTGTGTACCGCGAAGAGAGACAGCAGCACTTTCTTATTCTTGTCCAGGACAGTCATCACTGGCGAGTTAGTTCTACTTTTACAATAATACCTATGTACCTACATTTTATTTTTGTTTTTTTTTTTTTTTAATAGTTGGCTAAAAAATTTTTTCTATTCAAAAGCAAAGCAAAAGTAAGAAGAGATTGACATTCTAGATAGTGTTACTTGCTTTGCACGCTTTATCACCGGAATGTGTAGAAAAAGAAACTTTTAATTAATTAAATCCCACTTACAAAATAGGTGAGTTGAGAATGTGAACTTCAGAATCGTTGGAATAGCTGAATTTCATTAAATCGCGTACGTCGTCGTACAGACTCGCAGGATCAATTGTGTATAGATGTAACCGATGTAAAAGGCTATCTACGCAAAGTGAAAGAATTTAGATTGGAAGAATAATATACAAGGTGTTCCACGAAAAGAAATCATTTTGTATATACTCTGATTATAACTTTTTTTTTCTTTGGGGGGTAAACTTAACCACCATTTTGTTAATGTAACAATAAAGTATAAAAGTACGTTAAGACTTATATTCATATTTAAACAACTTCGTAATAATATTTCAATGGCCTTAAATTTGGGATGCAACACAGATTTCTATATACAGACTGTTTAATTGAGTTGGTTACCTTTAATATTAATAATAGTAGAAACTAGAGCGAAATGATTTATGTATGTAAGCATTCCAATGTACAGAATCAGTGAAAAGAACGATGTAAGAATGTAGTGGTATCCATTCTTTTTGCAGGGGGGTTAAATCATTTATTTAAATTATCTATCACACAGAGTTGTTAGGTATTCTCGAAATGGCATTCTGAATAAATACAACAGCATGCTCACAAAGGTGTGAAATGACTTCGATGTACGTACATTTCATTCATTACTAATAAGAAGAAGAGATGCAAATCATCTCAGTATGAATACCTACGTATGTACTTACTTGCTTACATATTATGTAAACGTGGGAGAATGCGCTACTGTTTTTAAATTATTATTTTTTTTTCGGCGTTTAAATTCGATTCATTTCAAAATATATTCAGTTTTACCAGTTTTAATTAATTTTATTACCAAAGCACGGATTTGTTGTTATGTTACAAATGCTGATGGCAGAATAAAGTTTATTGAAATTACTTCTCCCATCGAGAGCAGTATTACACTAAACCATATTGTATTTATTATTTCCTCCTTTAGTTCGGGCTTTGGGCCTTAATGCCATCTATGGAGTTATTTGAATCGCGCAGGCTTAAACTCGCAAAATTTGTTTAAAAAAGAAAAAAAAAAACTAAAACCGATTTAAAAAATATGATGGACTTGCATTTTTGCTTTTATATTTAGCAACGCCATCTCTGAAGCGCGATGTGAACTGCAACTTAGAATGCGACTATATATTATAACAATTCATAGATGGCGCTAGTAAGTGTAAGAAAATGTTAAACGACTTTATTCCATTAATGGCGTTAATAATTGCAAAAAGTCATCCGTAAATTGAAAACATGTAGGAGAATAAATTTTGAATTTTGTGATTTTAAATTCTGTTTATTTTAAAGTACGATTCAGATAATATTTCATAGATGGCACCACCACACATAAAAATGTCAGTTCTTTTTTTCAACCGGAACTAAGATTTTAAATTTCCCGCGCTTTACTCTGTTATTTAGATAAGATTTCACGTTTGACACACCTTAAATTGCGATTTCTTTAACAATTCATAGATGGCGCTAGTAAGTGTAAGAAAATGTTAAAAGACTTTAAACCACACAAACTTTTTTGTATTTTTTTTCCATGTTTGAATGATGCCCGATTTCTTCACCGCTTGATAAATTTATCTGCCAGGTAATATCCTCGGAAACTATTATCGATACAATGGTTTCCAAGGATATTACCAGGCAGATAAATTTATCAGGTGAGGAAATCGGGCATAATTCAAACATGCAAAAAAATACAAAAAATGACTTGATTTTTTCCAGCGTATTGGTTTAAAGCCTTTTAACATTTTCTTACAGTTACCAGCGCCATCTATGAATTGTTATAAAAATCGCAATTTAAGGTGTGTCAAATGTGAAACCTTATCTAAATAACAGAGCAAAGCGCGGTAAATTTAAAATCTTAGTTTCGGTTGAAAAAAAAAGAACTGACATTTTTATGTCCGGTGGTGCCATCTATGAAATATTATCTGAATCGTACTTTAAAATAAAAAAAAATTTAAAACCACAAAATTCAAAATTTATTCTCCTACATGTTTTCAACTTACAGATGACTTTTTGCCACCAATGTAATCGCACCGACTTGAAACTCGTAATATTATTTAAAAAAAAATAAAATCAATTTAAAAAATATTTTGATAATATTTTTGCTTTTATTTTTAGCAAAGCCATATCTGAAGCACTATGTGAACTCAAGTTTAGAATGCGACAAATACAAAAATGCAGAAAAAATACAAAAAATTACTTGATTTTTTCCGGCGTATCGGTTTTAAAAATATTTCTCTCGCTTATTAGCGACATCTATAAATCGTTATTAGAATCGGAAATTAAGGTGTGCCAAATTTAAAACTATAAAATTAAAGTGAAAAAAATTATAAAAGTTTTTAATTTAATTCAAAAGAGAAAAAAAAACTACTAATTTAGCATTCGTTCGTTTAGTAACGCCATCTGTGAAACATTATCTAATATCGCAATTCTACATTTAAAAAAAAAATCTAACATTTTAATTTAAAACAAATTGGAAATTAATTTAGTATTTTTGCATTAAATGGCGTCTCATAATTAATTTACATTACAAAATAAAATAGAAATCAGTATTTAAGAAATCAATTTTAAAATATGCGTGGAAGATATTATTAATTAAATTACGAAAATGGTCTGCGAATAAATTGAGAATTTTTTTTTATAAAAAATTAAGAAATATTTGGCATTTTCCAAAGAGTGTCAGCCCTTTGCATTTCCTTAGAAATAACGGCTTCACAATTTAGTTTTTCCAGTTTTACAAAATTTAAAAATTAACTAAAAAATAATGCATAAATAAATATGTCAATACAAATGCAAAATACAAAAAATAATTAAATAGAAAGAAACTAACGACAAATCTACGGTTTTCGGCGCAAAGCTTCCGCATCTCAAGCTCAAAGCTCTCATTTGATTATTTTATTTTCACTGTGTTTCACATTTCCTTAAAAATTTGACAGAAAACGCCTGGAACGAACGACGATAAAACGCAGGTTAGGTTGAATGCAAAAACAAAAGACCATTGTCGATTCTGATTCGTCCAGGAACAATTGAAGTAAGCAAAGAAAGTCAAAGGTGCTGAGAACAAACGAAAAACCGACGATTTCCGGCGCAGAGCTTTTGCAAATAAAGTCTTCTTCGGTTTCTTTTCTCTTTACTGTTTCACATTTCCTCGGGTTTCGCAATTTAAACGAAATGAAACACGAGGAAAAATTAAAAAAAAATAACAAAAGAAATACTGCATAAAGAAAGACAAAAATTAATTAGATGAAAAGAATCAAAAAAAAAAAAAAAAACGACAAAACGCATAATAAAATAAACTGACAAACAGAAGACGATCGTCGGTAACTGTTGTTCGTCTGGTAAACAACTCAAGAAAGAAAAGAAATGTCAAAGACGCTGAAAACAAATTAAAAAATCCGAACCGAGATTTCCGGCGCAAAGCTTTTCGCAAATCAAACTTTCATTTGTCTGAGTTTTAAATCTTTTCCTTAATTTTTATTTTTCTTCTTGTTTTCTGGATTGAGTTGAGTTGGGCTGATCGGGCTTATTGTGTCGGATTTAAATCCGATTGAGTTTTGACTTTTCTTTCGTAGCTCCTTGAATTTTTTCTTAATCTTCGGTAATTTTAATATTGAGAATTATATAAAGAATTAAAGATGGAAACCCCAATACTCAAAAAATAAACTTAAAAAAATCAATTAAAAATAAAATAAATTAAACAAAATCCTTAAAACAAAAGTTAATCAGGAATAATTCTCAAAAAAGGATGAGTCAGCTTTTTTTGAGAATTATTTAAGTTTATTTTTTGAGTATTGAGGTTTTCATCTTTAGTTCTTTATTTTTCACTTTTTCAGTTCAGTTTATTTTGCTTGCGTTGAATCGAGTTGAGTTGAGTTCGAGTGACTTTCTAATCGAGTTTAAACTTTTCGCCGTTTGGCATGAGATTTTTTTAATACTTGTTAATATTTTTTTTTTAATATAGTTTTTGTTGAGAATTAATTCTAATAATTGAGTTATAAGTATTTTTTTTTGTTTTGTAACACTTTGTAACACAAGTTGAGTTGGGCTTTTCTTGAGTTAAGTTGGACTGCGATTGAAATAAATTCCTTTTAAGTATTTTTTGATTGTTGATATTTTTGAGTACCAACCTTTTCAGCTTCAATTTTATAAAGTCTTAAAATTTTTGATTTGGTTGAGTCTTTAATCTTTAATCCTAATCGAACCTAATGTTTTTCTGGTGTTTTGAAGCCTTGAGTTTTGTTTAATTTTTTGGCAATTACATTCTTTGTCTTTTTGCTGGGTTGAAAAAAAATTCAACAAATTCATTCAATTTCTGTTTTTTTTTTTGTTTTTTTGCGGGATTAAAAATCGGAGAAAAATCGTCGACGATTTGAGTTTTGTTTAATTTTTTGGCAATTACACTTTTTCTTGCCTTTTTGCTGGGTTGAAAAAAAAATTCAACAAATTCATTCAATTTCTGTTTTTTTTTTTTTTTTTGCGGGATTAGAATTTGGAGAAAAATCGTCGACGATTTGAGTTTTGTTTAATTTTTTGGCAATTACATTTTTTTGTCTTTTTGCTGAGTTGAAAAAAAATTTCAACAAATTCATTCAATTTCTGTTTTTTTTTTGTTTTTTGCGGGATTAAAAATTGGAGAAAAATCGTCGACGATTTGAGTTTTGTTTAATTTTTTGGCAACTGAATTTTTTCTTGTCCTTTTGCTGGCTTGAAAAAAATTCAACAAATTCATTCAATTTCTGTTTTTTTTTTGTTTTTTGCGGGATTAAAAATTGGAGAAAAATCGTCGACGATTTGGGTTTTGTTTAATTTTTTGGCAATTACATCTCTTTTTGTCTTTTTGCTGGGTTGAAAAAAAATTTCATCAAATTCATTCAATTTCTGTTTTTTTTTTTGTTTCTTGCGGGATTAAAATTTGGAGAAAAATCGTCGACGATTTGAGTTTTGTTTAATTATTTGGCAATTACATTCTTTTTGCTGGATTGAAAAAAAATTCAACAAATTCATTCAATTTCTGTTTTTTTTTTGTTTTTTGCGGGATTAAAAATTAGAGAAAAATCGTCGACGATTCTTCTTTTTTCTTCTCCATTTAATAGAGAGTAAACGATGTACCGCTCCCCACAAAATTATTAAACGACAATCGAAAAAAAAAGAAACAAAATAAAACAAAATGAAGAAAAATGATTGAAGACAAGACTCAAGAAAATTGAGTAAAGCAAAAAGCAAAAAACAAAATTAAACAAAAACATTCGTTACAATTTATTGAAAGCAAGCTCAAAAGGTATTTATTTTAAACAGATAAAATAGCGACATCTTACTATCGCTTTTTGACCTGACATTGCAGTAGGATAGAAGAAGCCCCAAGCAGGGCTGAAACAGCTGTCCAGAGGCTGCTCGAGGTTTTCACTGCAATCAAGAACGATTTGGACAAAATTTTTCTAAAAAGTATTTATTTTACAAAAGTATTTTAATTAATTAGCAATGCCTTTCAAAATATAAATTTAACAAATATGGAAATAATTGCTTTTGGAGATTTTTTTGCAACTTTTAACTCGAAAACGAAAACAGATCTTTGCATTGAGAATATTTAAGAATTATTTCCATTCACCTTTTGATAAACAGTCCCGATTGTGAGTATGCCATAAGTGTCTAAAAGAGCTACCTTTTACTCGTTTATTAAAATTAAGCTAATGCTGACATTTAATTGGCGCTACGGACAGTTTTTTTTTTTTTTGTAGTTCGAGAGAATTGAGAATAGATGGACACAAAATTAATCGTTTCATGTTTTCCATTTTCATGTTTTATTATTTAGCAGTGTATTATCAATGAAGAACGGAAAGTCGTACAGGTGACAGGTGGGAGGGAGCCGTAGGAGGTGGCAAATTTTTGATTCACAAGAAATAAGTTTTCGGACAAATTTTCTCACGGAACAAATTTTCAGGTAAATTTTCGTCCATGCAAGAAAAAGGTAATTTGCCAAAATCCAAGCGCAAATGTTCAACTTTAAGTTAGAATGGCGCAAATGTATCGGTGGCGCAAATGTGCACGGCGCAAGTTTCCCAGTTTCAGAACTCATACATTGGCTTTTTTTAAACCAGCTGTTTTAAATTTAATTCATTTAGACCTCAGTGCGAGTGACGACAAAGGGATTTCATTGGTTTACGATTGCAGTGTGCGGGTTTCTAAGGGAACCTCCCACTTTTGAAATCGCTTATTAACGACCCCGCAATCGAGAGGTTAAGAATGTCTTTGCGTTTTCTTTTTCTTTTCGTTTTTCATAACGACAGTTCTTTCTGTTAATCGTTGCAAGGAAATAGCGCAATAGCGTGGGTCACGCTCTTTTAAAACTTCCTTCAGTATAAATTCTTAAGGCGTGCTTTTAATTATTGTGAAAATAGCTTTCGCATTTTTTAGTTTGGTTGAAAAACTGAAACCTTTTTTTTCTTTTCCCTGGATTGACTAGACGATCGAGTAGTTACGTTACTTAAAAGAGAGGAAGGCCAACTTCTTTCGCCCTGATTTCGTCGTATGATGAGTAGGTATGTACTCTTGTACAGTAGAATGCAATCAAGCCCCAAAGAGCTTGAGAACCTGTTAATGAAAATAAACCATTATTACTTTTAGATTTCATAGAGGCCAATAAAATGAGTGCATAAAAGCGTTCAAGCAGAGCACATCCAAATGTTTTACCGTGAGTCTAACGGTGCATTTGCCGGTAATTATTTGTGGTGCCGACGTAGGTTTTCCCACTTCTTCGCCACGACTTTCAAAATCGTTGGCCGGCCTGCGAGAGGAAACGTATGGAAATTCCGGTAAAAGTGCTGACAAACTTTTTCGAGATCGCCTTGTCCATCACCGTGAACCGTAATAATTCATTTCGTTCGGATTAACGGGCTCGCTTTTTTCTGCGCACTGACTTCCATTACTTTGAATTGTAAATCCAATTATATTTGAAACAATATATATATACAGACAGTCCAAAGAAAGAAAGAAAGAAAGCAAGTTCGAGCCTCCACGCCGATCGGCGACGTTCCGCACATTCTGCCAGCAATCACAAAGCTGTGGACAAAAAGCTCCACCACACACGTGGACACGTTTTTGAAACAGCCATCGAGAATTTGGACCATTAAAATTACGTTAAATAATAAAATAATAAAAAAAACACTTACAAATAAATTAAATTGGTAGGTGAGGTGCATTTATCGTATTGAAAATCCCAAATGGTTTGACTGTACAGCTGGTTGAAATGACATTGCAGAATGAAGTGTGTTGTAAAAGTTAACGCAAAAAATTTGATGATTTCGATTCGATATTATCATCATTATTATTCTACAGGGTGCTGCATTTTGCAACGACGCAACATAGGAAATCCCATGCTAATTTAAAATTGCTTGAATATTGTCTTTCCTAATTATTTTACAGCAAAATTCCATTTAGGTTTCTTAAAGTACTCTTCAAGATGAATCTGTCTGCGAAGCTTGACAATTTTTCATGCACTCAGTTTCGAGATATTTAAAAAAGATCACTAACGAAATCCAGTATCTACCGAACTATCAGCACGGCCTTGGTCGTCAGTAAATGTTAAAACAAATTACTGGAAAAGCTTTTTCCATCAATCAAAAATGAGTAAAGTTATTTATTATCTCTCCAGTTTTTATTATTATCGATTAAGGCTGTGCTGAGACAGTTTGGTATAAATTGAACTTAGTTACAGAATCTTTTTTTTTAATATCTTAAAATTGGGCGTACGAAAGATCATCAAACTTCACAGACAGATTCGTCTTAAAGAGTACTTTAAGAAACCTAAATGGAATTTTGCTGTAAAATAATTAGGGAAGCCAATATTAGACAACCTTTAAATTAACATGGGATTTCCTATGTTGCGTTTCAAAATGCAGCAGCACCCTGTATACATAATATTAGAAGGAAAAAAAAATTAATTGAAACTGATCACTTAACAACAAGAAGCAGAAGGAACTGCGTAATAAGATGAGATGAATCCACAAGCGACAAAGAGGAAAGAAGTTGTAAGTACAAAAATTAAAACAGGCGTGGGCGTAGTAGGGGAACATAACGGGATACTTTGCAGTATTAGCACTGTTGCCAACTCAGAGAAAAAGCCATTAAATCTAGGGACAATTTCATAAAGGAAAAAGAATAATTGTAAAGACTCTTTAAAATCTGGGGAATTTTTCAACTCAGTTGAAATTTTTCGAATGAAACTAAATATTTTTTGCTTTTGTCAAAAGTTCTGCTGACGAAAGCAAAAAAAAAACAATGACTGCGTAATAAGATGCGATGAATCCACAAGCGACGAAGAGGAAACAAGTTGTAAGTACAGTAATTAAAGCAGGCGTGAGCATGGTAGGGGAACATGACGGGGTACGTCGCGGTATTAACAGTGTTGCCAACTCAGGGAAAAAGTCGTTAAACCTAGGGATAATTTCACAAACGAAAAAGGAATAATTGCAAAAACTCGTTAAAATCTGAGGAATTTTTCGACTTAGTTGAAATTTTTCGGATGAAACTAAATATTTTTTGCTTTTGCAAAACGAATTGTGGAATTAAAACTAAAAAATAGTTCAAGACTATTAATAATTTGCATTTCACAAAAACCAACAAATAAAAACAAAACACTATCTTCTGACAAAAGCAAGAAAAACAAATGATCATACGTTTAGAAGAAAAAGACTCAAAACTAATTGTATAATTAAAATTTAAAAAAAAAAACATAATAACCGTTCAAGGCTAATAATAATTCGAATTTCACAAAAACCAACAAACGAAAACAAAACACTATCATAATATTTATTTACGAAAGCAAGCAGGAAGAAAATAAATGACAATCGTAATTATTTGCGAAGAAGAAAGAAGCGCAAACATTTCTTGATTAATTAATTTCAGAACGAAAAACAGATGACGATAAATACGATGCATTTAACAACGAAAAACAAAAAACGATCGTAATATTTATGAAAAGAAAAAAAATTTATGAGATTAACAAAAAAAGAAAAGAAAAACAACTAATACCAGACAATCGTTTTTCAAACAACAACGGCAACAACAACAAAAAAGTCAGAAAGTGACAGAAGTATTTAAAAATGGAAACAAATGACAAACGCAAGATAAAAAAACAAAAAGAGACGAAATGATAATACAATTATTAACGTTGATATTTTTAAATGAAGTTGTTTCTTGTCCGATGAGAAATGTACATATGTAAATAAAAAGTTTTTTTCAAGAGCGCTTGAATATTTTTATTTTTTTTTTAACATAGTTTACATTCGCTATCCTTTTTTTACTTGAATAATAATTATTCGCTAAGATTGTCGCAAACTTTCTATTTGAAAAAAATAAATAAACAAATAATTGGACAGAATAATTTTATTAAAAGTTTCGCGGAATCAATCGGTTTTCGATTGATTCTAGTGACCGTCAGAATTGTAAATTTCTTTTGCTCTTTCCGCGAATTAAGTTAATTATTTTTTTCTCCGTTGCTCATTTGAATCGAGTTATTTTACGCTGTCTGCGTGTTCCCAATATCAAATTTATGAAAATAATTTACTGCTGTAAATATAAATGAAAAACTTCCCAGCAACAAGATTTGTTACAATTTCTTGGGCAAAGTGATAGAGTTGTATCAATTCAACCAGTGGCGTAGCAAAAGGTTTTAGTTTCTTAGGCGCCTGCCCCAGTCTAAAAAACTAAAATGTTTGTTCACAAGCAAAATATTCTGGCATAACTAATTTTTATTATCGATCTTATATTTAAGGACCGATTTCATAATCGAACTAAAGGAGATTTTAAAATAAAAGTCACATTCTAATGTATAATTAACTATGTTTCCGCATCTGTTTGGATATATGACTGTGACTTTTATTTTAAAGTCTCCTTTACTTCGATTATGGAATCGGACCTTAATTCGCATAATTGTGGGCGTCTTAACATCTGGATAGAGAAACAGTTGAAGGGTATTCCACCTAAAACTTTGACAGCTTTTTCTTTAACAGGTTGAGCCAAGGCCAAGATTAAGAAATCTTCAATATAAATATACAGTTTAGCATGATTCACACCATCTAGTCGTTCCTCAGATTCGTTTGAATTTATGAATCGACATCGAAAAAAATAAATTCGTAGAAAAGGAATAAAATGTGAGCGAAATTTTTCAAAGTATATCAAAACATAACCTTACTTTAATTTTTCTTCACGTTTCATAAAGCAGCAGAAAATCTTACTGCGATATTCATTTGTTTTTCATATTTTTTCTAAATAACACTCAATCGTTAATCGAGACGAGAATATTTAGAGAATCATTTTCTTTTGTCTTTTGTTCATTTATTTCACGGTTCATTTGTGTTATTTTATCTTTTTTGTTTCCTTGATTCGCAAACGTTTTCGGCCCAGTAATACTTTTTCATTTATTTCTTTCGTCTGGCCATTTTTCTTTTGTGTTTCTCTTCTTTTGTCTTTTGTTCTTTTAATTTGTTTCTGTTTTCTTCCAAAGAATTGATGTTTTGCATTTAATTCAGGGTTCATTTGTTTTATTTTATCTTTTCTGTTTCCTTGACTTGCAAACGTTTTCGGACCAATAATACTTCCTCATTTATTTATTTTGTCTAGCCATTTTTCTTTTGTCTTTTGTTCATTTAATTTGTTCGTCTTTTCTTCTAAGGAATTGATGTTTTGCATTTAATTCACGGTTCATTTGTTTTATTTTATCTTTTTTGTTTCCTTGCCTTGTAAACGTTTTCGGCCCAATAATACTTCTTCATTTATTTCTCTTGTCTAGTCATTTTTCTTTTGTTTTCTTTTTCTTTTGTCTTTTGTTCTTTTAATTTGTTTCTGTTTTCTTCCAAAGAATTGATGTTTTGCATTTAATTCACGGTTCATTTATTTTATTTTATCTTTTTTGTTTCATTGAATTGCAAACGTTTTTGGCCCAATAATACTTTTTCATTTATTTATTTTGTCTGGCCAGTTTTCTTTTGTTTTTTTTTCCGGTCTTTTTCGTATTTCTCCTCTCTTTAATCGATTTGGTTTTCGCATTTTGTTTATATTCTTTTCTCAGTTTTCTTTGACTTTCTGCGAATTTGCTTTTATTTGCAAAAACTTTCATTTTTTTGTTCTTCTAATTTTCATCGAATTTTTCTAAATTCATTTTATGCTTTCGTATATCTCTTTTGTTTATTTTTATCGAACTGATTTTTCATCTTTTGTTCATTGACGCTTTTTTTACAGCACAATTTTTTTTCGTCAGAATTGCGATCTTTATGATTATTTCGTCATTCCGTTTTTTTTTTCTTTCATTTTTAATCGTATTATCGATTTTCGTACAGTTTGCTTTTATCTACGAATTTTTGATTCGTCCCTAAAAATGCTATTTTTCGTTCAGCTTGTTGTTGTCAATCTTCTTTTGTTTTCCTTTTTTTTTCTCACTTATTACCTTGTATTTTGTTGAACACTTTCTTTAATTTTTCTGTTTTTGTTTCATTTATTGCAGGTTCCATTTTTTTGTTTATTTTTTATCTGTTCTAGTTTTTGATATTGCAAATCGGTGTTTTTCATTTGTTTTTGATTTTTTCCTAACCCGTACTTTTTTTTCAATCTTATTATCGACTCTTTTATTTTTTACGAATTTTTTATTCGTCCGGAAAAATGTCGTTTTTCGTTAAGCTTGGTGTTGTCAATTTTCTTTTGGTTTTTCTTTTTTGTTCACTTGTTCCCTTGTATTTTGTTAAACTGTTTCTTTCATTTCTCTGTTTTTTTGTTTGATTTTTTGCAGATTTCATTTTTTGGCTTATTTTTTATGTGTGTGTTTTTTTAAATTTATTTTTGATTTTTTTTTCTAATCCTTGCTTCGCATTATCTTTGTTCTTCGCTCGAATTTTCTTTTGTTCCTTTCTTGCTACATTTCCAACGAAGAAAATGCGACGTTTTGTTTTTAAATAAAACAGTTTTTGTAAAAATTACAGTTCCCTGTAAAAAATTACAGTTTCCTGTAATTTTTCATTTTTTTTTTTTTCAAAATGTTTCTGTTTAAATGCGATTTCACAGGTGAAACCATTGCGGCTTCGACTCAATCAATCACAAAAACTTTCTGTCCTTGCAAGAATGCCATTTTATTCGGAAAAAAAAAACAATCTTTATTTCAAGTCACAAAGCAAATGACAGATATGTCAGGTGTTTCAAAAATTGTGCTGCATTGACAATATACACGTCACCGCCAACTTCGACGTCAAATTAAAAAAAAAAAAAAAACGTTATAACCGAACAATCTTAATCTTAGAACCGAATGACTTTTCAATGTTATGTCATTAGTGTCATATTCAGTAGTGTGTTGGTTGTCAAAACTACAAATATTTCAACAAAATCGGACTACTTGTCAGAGGCCGCAATAGTACAGAGACATCAAAAATGATTTTGGTCAGGGGGAGTCATGACATTAATGGAAAGCGACTGTCTTTTAACAGCAAGTAAAGCCAAGGCTTCGTCAATAATTTTAAGATCTATGATTACCTACCCTTGACCAAAAAATAATGTTTGATGTCAAAGTACTTAGAAATTTTGAAAGCTGTCGGATTTGATAACCTCAAAACTTTTGTAAAATTTATGAATAAACCGTACCATTTCGGAGAAAAAAAAATTACAGGAAACCGTAATTGTCTGCTACTTTTTTTTTTGTTTTCGACCGCATCGTATATGGACTTTAGAAAAAATTGGTGTTTTTTTTTTGGCAACATTTTATCAACAAGTTGGCGCGGCATTGCCTGCAAAATCGGTAAATTGTGTTGCGCAAAGGCCAAAATGTTTAAATAAACCGATGTATTATTATCATTATTATACTTATATGAATCTCATAAAATGTCACATACGTCATACCCATAAGTCGTCATAACTCATAACCAAACTTTTGGTTAATGTTGAATGACGTAAGGTCGAATGTCCATTGTCTTTGTTGTATTGTGGGCCAGGCGAGACGCTCTTGGATACGCTTCGTGCCGTAAAAAAATGCAAACTATCTCGATTAACGTTCGCAAATTCCGGCAACCTTGACCATCCCAACCGTCATTTGCATTTTTTGTGCGTCCTATTCGCGGCTGAGACGAAGTGTTTGGTCACCGGCGCATAACAAGTATTCATTATGCACGCATTTCGGTTGGGACTGACCGTCTCAAGGTTACATCTAGTCGGCTAGGACGGCCAACACAAACACGGTGCGTTTTTCTGCTTAATAACAGATTGGATACATGTTTATTATAGGTATACGAAATGGACGGGCGAATGCCGGGGACTCTGGCTGGCCTCTCTTTTGGCGCTCTTTGAGGCGTTCGATTTTTTTTTTCTTCCGACTGGAATGCTTCGGTAATTTCTAAAATGCTTTTGCAAAAAATTGTTTTTGTGAGTCACCATGGGCAAAAAGTTATTATATAAAGTACACACTTAGTATATTACATGTACACTTTTATTTGAAACGTGTGTATGTGAGTGTACATACGTTCGGGACCCCAGGGATGATATAATACGTGACATTTGCATGTTATACGTTACGTGCGTTATATGTACGTACATATAAAACTTACAAAACATATAATACATATATACATACTCACTTATCCAAATTATACGTAAACCACAGTATTATACGGTATAAGACTGTAAATGTACATACAAAATCTGTTTTACCAACAATGCGAAAATGTCATTTTCTAGTGCAGGTTCTATTTAACTGATTGTGTTAAATAACATTCTGCAAATCCAAACATGGAAAGTTGCTACAGTAGAATGTAAATGACGTTTATATAAAATTAAGCTATTTGCTCATTACATACTTTGTGCAACAGAGGCATTTACAAAATTAATCGATAAATATAGCATAGCCAAGTATGGGCAAGCCTGGGCACTTGCCCTGGGTTGATATTCTAAACGAAAAAAAAGTTGATACTTACTAAAAATTTTACAATACAAACAACTCACTTTTCAAATGTTTAAAAAATAAATTATGATTTTCCTAAACCAATATATCTATACCTATACTATTAAACATGTAATAATAATTACAGATTGTTTTAATAATTTTTTTTTAAATAAGCCCCTGTTTAGAAAAAAGTCTGGTTACGCCCATGTTCCGACAGTTGTTCGTCAATTTACCAAATGTTTTGATGTAGTTTTTTTTTTGTTGCGAACGTGGGCTTAGCCAAGGGGAGACAAAGGGGGCGGCAGTTGCCCACCCTTGGTTCACGGGGCGATAAAGAATTATTTCATTTATGTAAATAGGAAACGAAGGATAAATGAAAAGCGCAGAAAGTCAGTGACGGCGAGGCGAGAGAAAAAACGGCGAAAGGAAATGAATAAAACATCAGAGGAAAATCTAGAGAAAATAAAATTTTACAATAGAGACAACTCGCTTTTAAACTGTTTAAAAAATAAGTTATGATTTTCTTAAACCAATATATCTATACCCATACTATTAAACATGTAATAATAATTACAGATTGTTTTAATCATTTTTAAAATATGCCCCTGTTTAGAAAAAAGTCTGGTTACGCCCATGTTCCGACAGCTGCTTATCAATTTACCAAATGTATTGATGCAGCTTTTTTCTTTAGCTGCGAACGTGGGCTTAGCCAAGGTGAGACAAAGGGGGCGACAGTTGCCCACCCTGGCTCATGGAGCGATAAAAAATTATTTCATTTCCATCTGTAAATAGGAGACAAAGGATAAATGAAAAGCGCAGAAAGTTAGTGACGGCGAGGTGAGAAAAAAAAAACGGAGAAAGCAAACGAATGAGGAAAATGTAGAGAAAATAAAATTTTGCAATAGAGACAACTTACTTTTCAAATGTTTAAAAAATAAGTTATGATTTTCTTAAACCAATATATCTATACCTATACTATTAAACATGTAATAATAATTATAGATTGTTTTAATAATTTTTAAAATATGCCCCTGTTTAGAAAAAAGTCTGGTTACGCCTATGTTCCGACAGCAGTTTGTCAATTTACCAAATGTTTTGATGCAGTTTTTTTTTTAGCTGCGAACGTCGGCTTAGCCAAGGTGAGACAAAGGGGGCGGCAATTGCCCATCCCTGGCTCAAGGAGCGATAAAAAATTATTTCATTTCTATCTGTAAATGGGAAACGAAGGATAAATGAAAAGCGCAGAAAGTCAGTGACGGCGAGGTGAGAGAAAAAACGGAGAAAGCGCATGAATAAAATATCAGAGGAAAATGTAGAGAAAATAAAATTTTACAATAGAGACAACTCACTTTTCAAATGTTTAAAAAATAGGTTATGATTTTCTTAAACCAATATATCTATACCTATACTTTTAAACATGTAATAATAATTACAGATTGTTTTAATAATTTTTAAAACATGCCCCTGCTTAGAAAAAAGTCTGGTTACGCCCATGTTCCGACAGCTGTTTGTCAATTTACCAAATGTTTTGATGCAGTTTTTTTCTTTTGTTGCGAACGTGGGCTTAGCCAAAGTGAGACAAAGGGGGCGGCAGTTGCCCACCCCTGGCTCACGGAGCGATAAAAAATTATTTCATTTCTATCTGTAAATAGGAAACGAAAGATAAATGAAAATCGCAGAAAGTCAGTGACGGCGAGGCGAGAAAAAAAACGGAGAAAACAAGTGAATGAGGAAAATGTAGAGAAAATAAAATTTTACAATCGAGACAAGTCACTTTTCAAATGTTTAAAAAATAAATTATGATTTTCTTAAACCAATATATCTATACCTATACTATTAAACATGTAATAATAATTACAGATTGTTTTAATAATTTTTTTTTAAATAAGCCCCTGTTTAGAAAAATGTCTGGTTACGCCCATGTTCCGACAGTTATTTGTCATTTTACAAAATATTTTGATGCAATTTTTTTTAGTTGTGAACGTGGGCTTAGCCAAGGTGAGGCAAAGGGGGTGGCAATTGCCCACCCCTGGCTCACGGAGCGATAAAAAACTAGTTCATTTCTATCTGTAAATAGGAAACGAAGGATAAATGAAAATCGCAGAAAGTCAGTGATGGCGGGGTGAAAGAGAAAACGGAGAAAGCAAATGAATGAGGAAAATGTAGAGAAAATAAAATTGAGAAAAAACAAAAAAAATCAAAAGAAAAGACAGCATAAAAACGCTCTTGTAATAAATAAAGTTCTGAATTCTTTTCTTTGGTTGGTTCAGTTTAATTGGGTTGGGTTGACTTCGAAAAGTTTTTTCCGTTTATTTTATTTTTTGGATTTTTTATTTTTTTTTAATTTTTAAGTTTAACGTTTCTTATTTCAGTCTTCTACAGTTTTTTTTTCGAATTTCCTTAAAATTTTTTATGTTTGACATTTTTGTTTCGATTTTTAACAATTTCTTACTTTGTTTAACGTTTTTGTTTCGATTCTTGATAATTTCTTACTTTTTTTTTTATCTGTTGTAAAATTCCATCCTTGGCTTGGATGCACTTAGGTTCAGTCTGGTCGGATTGATTAACCCTTGAAACGTTTTAAGGCCTCAAATTTTGTGCTTAAAAGGAACTGAGTTCGTTTGGGTTTTGGTTTAGTTTAGTAGGGTTGGGTTCGCTTAGCTTCAGTTTAGTTGGACTGGATTTGAGTTGACTTTAAAATATTTCTTAATATTTAAAAATATTGTGCATAAATTTTCTAAAATTTTTATCTTTTTCATTTTTAAGATATCTTATTTCGATCGATTTTCATTTTAAAATGTTTAGTTTCTCAATAATACTCAATAAAGGACTCAATAAAATGTTTTATTTTAAATATATTATTATTATTATTTTATTTTTATTTAATTTTCATTATTAATGATAATTTCTGACGTTTTTTTTTATCTATTTTCTTCTTTACTTCTTCTTTGAAATATCGTGTTTAAATTCTTTGCGATTTTTACTTTTTTTTTTCGTTTTCAAAATAGTTGATTCAATATTTTTTGTCTTTCAAGCATCAATCCTCATTTTTTTTTTCGAATTTCCTTAAAATTTTGAATTTTTGTAGAAGTACTGAAGGAGGCCGAAAAAACGGTCTTTCTTTTTTTTTTGATAGACCATATACGTCAAGCACTACTGAAAAGCCTTCTTCTGCGTTACATTGAGTCGCTCTTGAAATAATTTCTAACGATGATTTGGAAGTTATGCTTATAATTACATATTTTGTGAGCTGCAGAGTATTTTTGTTATGTTTAAAATATATGATAACAACAAATAAAGGTAATTTCAAACGTGTATCGGGCACATATTACCCCATAGAAGACGTAACTAAAAGAATTTATACAGGATTTGGAGGAGAATCGTTTGAATTGTGTTACACAGACACAACAGTAAGTCTTAGTGAGAGTATTAATATAATAATTCACTCTTATAAAGGTTGCAATGTGTCGCATAATAAATATCTTTAGAAAAACATGTTGATATTGCAGCTTTTTATAGGTTTTATAATCGCTAATGGGCTGATAGAATGCCAGCATCCATTGTTCTAAAACACATATGGAATAATACAATTATTATTATTTCGCATAAAAAATTATAAAATTCAATTATCTATAAATCAATAACAAGGTAATTAAAGTAAATATAACAATAACTTTTTTTTTAATAAATATTTATGTGCAATAAATTTATGTATTTCACGTGGCGCGTAAAGTTCTTAAAAATATCGAGACAACTCTGACGATGAATTTTGATTTGCATAAAAAAACTAAGTCGGCGAAGCCTCCTAACGGCAATTCGAGTATTTCATGTTGTACTGAAGACTAAATTGGATGGTATACTTAAGAAGATATTTTGTGACCTTAATAAAATGAAACTCCACTATTGATAACTGTTATCAAACGAAATAGTTTTTTTTTTTTTTATAAAAGGTATACCTAAAAGAAGTCCACAGTAATTAGGCAACAAAATAGTTACTGTAAACCTATTTTATAAGAGTTGTATAAAAGCAATAATATTAACATGACTTTCAGATACAATTGGCATGCAGCATTGGCCAGTTGGCTTTTAAACATATCTTATATCTTCGATTGATGTCGTAAGCGTTCGTGCCCCAGGCCTCATCCAATACACACACGCGGGAGGCGTTCCTTCTTTATTTTTATAGTGCGTTCGTTTCCTGTCGCACACCATCATTCATTGTGTTCAGTTAGACCTTTACCAATACTGTATGTTTGCGCCGTAAAAAAAGAACTGGCACGAAAACGAAAACTAAATCGGATGGTGTACTTAAGAAGATATTTTGTGACCTTAAAATGAAACTCCACTATTGGTAACTGTTATCCAACGAAATAGTTTTTTTTTGTTATAAAAAGTATACCTAAAAGAAGTCCACAGTAATTAGACAACAAAATAGTTACTGTAAACCTATTTTATAAGAGTTGTATAAAAGCAATAATATTAACATGACTTTCAGATACAATTGGTATGCAGCATTGGCCAGTTGGCTTTTAAACATATCTTATATCTTCGATTGATGTCGTAAGCGTTCGTGCCCCAGGCGTCATCCAATACACACACGCGGGAGGCGTTCCTTCTTTATTTTTATAGTGCGTTCGTTTCCTGTCGCACACCATCATTCAGTGTGTTCAGTTAGACCTTTACCAATACTGTATGTTTGCGCCGTAAAAAACAAGCTGGCACGAAAACGAAAACTAAATTGGATGGTGTACTTAAGAAGATATTTTGTGACCTTAAAATGAAACTCCACTATTGGTAACTGTTATCCAACGAAATAGTTTTTTTTTTATAAAAGGTATACCTAAAAGAAGTCCACAGTAATTAGACAACAAAATAGTTACAGTAAACCTATTTTATAAGAGTTGTATAAAAGCAATAATATTAACATGACTTTCAGATACAATTGGTATGCAGCATTGGCCAGTTGGCTTTTAAACATATCTTATATCTTCGATTGATGTCGTAAGCGTTCGTGCCCCAGGCGTCATCCAATACACACACACGGGAGGCGTTCCTTCTTTATTTTTATAGTGCGTTCGTTTCCTGTCGCACACCATCATTCAGTGTGTTCAGTTAGACCTTTACCAATACTGTATGTTTGCGCCGTAAAAAAAAAAAACTGGCACGAAAACGAAAACTAAATTGGATGGTGTACTTAAGAAGATATTTTGTGACCTTAAAATGAAACTCCACTATTGGTAACTGTTATCCAACGAAATAGTTTTTTTTTTTTTTATAAAAGGTATACCTAAAAGAAGTCCACAGTAATTAGACAACAAAATAGTTACTGTAAACCTATTTTATAAGAGTTGTATAAAAGCAATAATATTAACATGACTTTCAGATACAATTGGTATGCATCATTGGCCAGTGGGCTTTTAAACATATCTTATATCTTCGATTGATGTCGTAAGCGTTCGTGCCCCAGGCCTCATCCAATACACACACACGGGAGGCGTTCCTTCTTTATTTTTATAGTGCGTTCGTTTCCTGTCGCACACCATCATTCAGTGTGTTCAGTTAGACCTTTACCAATACTGTATGTTTGCGCCGTAAAAAAAGAAAACTGGCACGAGCGTGTGTGTATATGTATTTATTGAAAGCTCTAAAATTAAATAATTAGGAACGAAAACGTAAAGCTGAAAAATAAACACTCCGGCACAAACTGCAGCCGGCTGAATTGAATGTGGATGGCACAATCATCGAAGTCTATCAGGCGGCGGTTTTTAGCGCCCGGCCAGAAATAGCTGTGTCGCCATCCGGCAATTGAAAAGCGAAACAAGTTTACAAATCTCCAATTATTCGCAAAAAAAAAGGAGCGGAAAAAATCGCGACTGTATTTTCCGTCCTATTAGCGGACCCCAAAAAAGCGTATGAAAAATGTCGACGTTAATTAAATTTTTTTGCGCTGCGAACTTTTTGTCGAACACCCCCTGATACGTTTTTTTTTTTGTTTGTTTTTGAAGCGAAAACGGCGCTTCGTCGATGTGAAAGTATTTAACAAAAATTGTAGATTTTTTTAATA
This sequence comes from Prosopocoilus inquinatus, assembly GCA_036172665.1. Classification (NCBI taxonomy): domain Eukaryota; kingdom Metazoa; phylum Arthropoda; class Insecta; order Coleoptera; family Lucanidae; genus Prosopocoilus; species Prosopocoilus inquinatus. Next base: position 3,543,692 of record CM069871.1, on the reverse strand, counting down.
CAGTCAAATCTCTCTAAGACACAGAACAGAATAGGAAAAGAATGTCCGCGGCTTAAAAAAAGCGTCTGCCTTGCAGAGACTTCACTGTACATTCTCTTTGCTTTTTAAATTCTGTATAATGTAATCTAACGGGTGTCCAACGATTATTGTAGTCCTGGACGACTGTGAAATCAAACGTAAACAGATTCTTGGCATTGTTACAGCTTTGGGTTGAGTTTGATTAGGTTCAAATCAAATCAAATGTACTGTTACAGCGTTGGGCTCGGGGCGCCCAGGTACTTCGCCGGCCTTTGTGAGAAGGGTTGCCGGTAGCGCTCGCGATTAATACCGCAGATAGCTTCGAGAAAGCTGCGGAGCATTCCCGTGCGTACGCGAAAACTCCTCGGACTTTTCCGCGCGTGTCTCTGAAAGCGAGTGCATTCACTATAAAAACGAAGTTCCGGCACTGCCGGAACAGTTCTTATTTAGAAGGGAAGAATATAAGGAACTATAAAAAAACAGCGACGTATACTTAGAAGTGCTATTTGTTAAAATAAGTGTTGTAGAGTATTTCTTGTGTAGACGATTGTGTTTTTAATAAAGTGTTTATTAAGATGATGAGTCACGAGTATTATTTTCTAACCTCGAAGTCGTAACAGTATCGTCCAATTGATATTGGCTGATATATTAACAGTCGAACAACAAATTTAATGTTTCATGACAATTTGAAACAATAATTATTTAAAAATGATTAATTCCACAGCCACTCATGAGTACAACGATGTAATAATTAGTGAACAAACGTTATTTCGTTCTTAGAAAAAAATTTTTTTGTGCAAATCGTTTTTGATTGCAGTGATCGTAAGATGTCGCTATTTTATCTGTTCTTCGTTATTTCGTTCCTATACATACAGCAAAACAAATGTAATGCAGCTTCACTTTCTTATCCTGTCAATTCTGAAGCGCTTCAAGGATCAAACTTGAGACCACTGCTTTCTCTAATTTTCACAAACGGCTTGTGTTAGTTACTCTGTTGATTTCTATTTGGCGCCCAACGCGATCATTGGGCGGCAAAATTTACGGCGTTGTACGTACTCGGGATGCTTCGGATGACTTCTGGAACGTTTTTGTCTTTTCTCAAGGTCGTAATTCACTTACTCTTTTTTCCCCTTGTTAACAACCTTTTCCTTTCTGTTAGTATTTTATTTTTTTTTAAATCGATAATATAAAAACTTTGTACGGGTGTGTTATTCAGAGCGCCGACGCCGTCGCCATCTGTTGTTTAAAAGAAAAAAACTAGTTTAATCGAAGTTCCTATGACAGTACATGAACCTCACGCCGACGTGACGCGACCTTCTCAGCAATACCCCTTCTAATCCAACAACGATTTTAATTTCAGAATTAAATTGGAAATGTAAAGACAAGGCGGCGCACTGGGACTCATTCAGAACGCCATCTCTTGACCAAAAATGAAAGTCATTTTGCGCTAATTTCAAATAGCAGGATGCCTCATTCACTTTGATATTTTCTGCTTTTCCAATCGAATGATTTTAATTTAAAAATTAATTGGAAAACGTAAAGGCAAGGCGCGCAGTGAGGTTTTTAAGAGCGCCATCGCTTGACCAAAAATGAAAGCTATTTTATGCTAATTTCAAATAGCAGGATTTCGCATTCACTTTTGACACTTTTTGCTTTTTCCATTACGTCATGGCCAACAGCGCCATCTCTTGATCAAAAATTAAAGCTATTTTAGTCTAATTTCAAATAGCAAGATGTCGTATTCACTTTGACATTTTCTGCTTCTCCAATCGAATGATTTTAATTTCAAAATTAAATGGAAATGGAAAGTCAAGGCGCGCAGTGAGATTTTTAAGAGCGCCATCGCTTGACCAAAAATGAAAGCTATTTTAGTATAATTTTAAGTAGCAAGATTTCGCATTCACTTTTGACACTTTTTACTTTTTCCATTATCTCATGGCCAGCAGCGCCATCTCTTGATCAAGAATGAAAGCTATTTTAGTCTAACTTTAAATAGCAGGATGTCGTATTCACTTTGACATTGTCTGCTTCTCCAATCGAAATATTTTACTTTCAAAATTAAATGGAAAATACAAAGTTAGGGTGCGCGGTGCGATTTTTAAGAGCGCCATCGCTTGACCAAAAATGAAAGCTATTTTGTGCTAATTTAAAATAGCAAGATTTCGCAATCACTTTTGACATTTTCTTTTTTTTTTCTTTTATCTCGTGGTTAAGAGCGCCATCTCTTGACCAAAAATGGAATCTATTTTAGTCTAATTTCAAATAGCAGGATGTCGTGTTCATTTTAATATGTTCTGCTTTTCCAACTGATTGATTTTAATTCTAAAATTAAATGGAAAATACAAAGACAAGCCGCGCAATGAGATTTTTGAGAGCGCCATCGCTTGACCAAAAATGAAAGCTATTTCATGATAATTTTAAATAGCAGGATTTCGCATTCATTTTTGACATTTTCTGTTTTTTTCCCTTATCTCATGGATAAGAGCGCCATCTCTTGATCAAAAATGGAAGCTATTTTAGTCTAATTTCAAATAGCAGGATGTCGTATTCACTTTGACGTTTCCTGCTTTTCCAAACGAATGATTTTAATTTAAAAATTAAATGGAAAATGGAAAGTCAAGGCGCGCAGTGAGAATTTTAAGAGCGCCATCGCTTGACCAAAAATGAAAGCTATTTTGTGCTAATTTCAAATAGCAGGATTTCGCATTCACTTTTGACATTTTCTGTTTCTTTCCCTTATCTCATGGTTAAGAGCACCATCTCTTGATCAAAAATGGAAGCTATTTTAGTCAAATTTCAAATAGCAGGATGTCCTATTCACTTTGACGGTTCCTGCTTTTCCAAAAGAATGATTTTAATTTAAAAATTAAATGGAAAATGTAAAGTCCAGGCGCGCAGTGAGATTTTTAAGAGCGCCATCGCTTGACCAAAAATGAAAGCTATTTTGTGCTAATTTCAAATAGCAGGATTTCGCATTCACTTTTGACATTTTCTGTTTTTTTTCCCTTATCTCATGGTTAAGAGCGCCATCTCTTGATCAAAAATGGAAGCTATTTTAGTCTAATTTCTAATAGCAGGATGTCGTATTCACTTTGACGTTTCCTGTTTTTCCAAAAGAATGATTTTAATTTAAAAATTAAATGGAAAATGTAAAGTCCAGGCGCGCAGTGAGATTTTTAAGAGCGCCATCGCTTGACCAAAAATGAAAGCTATTTTGTGCTAATTTCAAATAGCAGGATTTCGCATTCATTTTTTACACTTTCTGCTTTTTCCATTATCTCATGGCTAAAAGCGCCATCTCTTGATCAAGAATGAAAGCTATTTTAATCTAATTTCAAATACTTATATTTTCACTTTTACATTTTCTGCTCTTCCAATTATCTTAAAGTTATCGCTCATTCTAATCTGGAAATGATTTTAATTTCAAAATTAAATTGAATACGTAAGGGCGGCACAGTGAGATTATTAAGAGCGCCACCTTTTGAACTAAAATGAAAACTATTTTATTCTAATTTTTTAAATAACAGGACGTCGCGTTCATTTTAACATTTTCTGCTTTTTCCATTACCTTTTGGCTAGGAGTGCCATCTCTCGACCAAAAATTTTATTTTATGCTAATTTCAAGTATCCGGATAGAATTCTATTTTACGCTGATTTCAAGTAGCAAGACATTTTCTGTTTTTTCCATTACCATACGGATAAGAGCGCCATCTCTTGACCAAAAAAGAAAACTATTTTGTTCTAATTTTCAAATAGCAGGATATCGTAATCACTTTGACATTTTCATTGCTTTCTTTTTTCATTATTTTTTTATGGATATCGAGTTGAATGAAAACTGAGCGACGAATTATTTAAAGCGCCATCTTTTCGCTCATGACTAAACTAATTTCAAAAACGCAAAAACATTGAATTGAATATGCTCGAAAAAATTGCGAAAACGGAAGTATGCATTCAAAGCGCGATAGGAATTGAGATAGAAATCGGTCAGAGCGCCGTCTCTCGGCCAACAGACCTACTTTTCGAACTTCAGGCTAAAAACTAAATTCTCTCATCATCAAAAACGGGTCTTCAAACATTTTTTGAATAACCAACTATATTCAACGGCACCAAAAGAATTTTTAAAGAGAAACGCTCGGCCTCTGTAATATAAAGAAATTAAATAAAATAACAGAAAATACATTTTATTTATTTAATCGACTACTAACTGTACGTCGAACCTTACAAGGTCATTGCGAGTTATTTGACTCAAAATAAAAACATCGATAATAAAGATATATCAATTGAATCGATGAGTGCATAACCGTGTTCAGTCCAAATTTTCTGCGTTGAGAAAACAACAAATTGACGTCCTCTAGATTTTTATTTTAAGCAATTATTGGCTTCAGGAGACTTCGGCTATCCTTATCTGAAAGAATATGAAGCCAATAATTCACTTAAAATAAAAATCTAGAAGAAGTTATTTGTTGTTTACTAAACACAGTAAATTTGGACTGAACACGGTTATGCACTCATCGATTCAATTCATTTATTCAGCATAATATCGATTAATCGAAATAGTCGATGCATCGATTAATCGATTTTGTGATGAATAAATTAATCGATACATTATTATTATCGATGTATTAATATTATCGATGTATCGATTAATTGTTACATCGATCATTTTTATTTTTGTTATCGGTATTCGGTAATAGATTTGTACATCGATATTATCGACATATCATCGATTCCTTGAGGGTATCGACCCTGTTGGAAACCCCTGGTTTAATAGTTTGTGACAGCAGTCATCACCGATTAGGTATGTTGACTTGGTCATGTCATCATTTAAGTCTCCTCTTCCTTTGTTAGACCTCATCCTTCACTGACAGTCTTTGTTATGACCTCCTCCAGCCGCTTAACCTCTTCACCTTCGATGAGGAGCTCTCTCTGTTACGAAGGATCCCGTATTTCCATATTCTCATCTTTTCTTTCTTTTTTTTTAGTTGGATACGTTCGCCTAATCCCTCACAGAATCATGTTTAATAATGTTTCTCTTTTCTTAATTTAATTGAAGTAATTTTGTACGATCGGATTACGTCCCACAGTCAATGGATTCATGATTTTCCTCGTTTCTTTTCGAATCAAATTTAATCTTATTCAGGCTCTCCTCGACCGTAATTGAGGAAGATTGTTTGTGTTTTTACTTTCAGCCGTTATTACCTCTAATGAAGCCTTTTACCCTTTATTAACGCAGCGCTTTATTTAAGATGTTGAATGTGCGCAAGTGTAATTCGTTTCCGTAACTGCCGAGATGATGGTACCTAATCGTTCCGTGGAAGGTTCTAAATTCATAAGCCAGACATTCTCTTTTATTTCATATTATTATTACTATTTTTGTTTAATTTTTTTAAAAAAAATTTCGAGCAACCTCTGTACAGGTCAAAAAGCGATCGTAGGATGTCGCTGTTTAATTTATTTAATTTTTTTATTGGTTAAACTTGGTTTACATGTTTTTTTTTAAATTAAATTAAATGCGGTGAAAGTAGAACGCTGCCCCATAATTAAATCAAGGCAGGTGTAGTTGGCCAAATCAGTAACAACAGCCGTTTCTTGGCTGCTTGTCTTCGGGTGTTTTCAAGTTTCAATGAAACAATCGGTATGTATTATAACCAGGGGAAAGAATTAGGACCACTTGTTTGGCGAACGGTATGAAAATTTAGTAACTCGGACTGTATCAGCCTCGCCTACAATAATTTCTGCGAAGTGCGAATGCCTCCTACTCAATAATAATTCGATACATCAGGGGGGCCGCAGAAAGGTGGTAGGAGTAAATAGTTCATTTGACGTAAACGCTATGTGGTCTGAATTCTTTTCCCTGATTATTACTGTATTAAATGTAGTATTACTGTTATTATTGCTGTTTATTTAGACCTTCGCATACTTTTTTGATTTGTTAAGGTTTTTAATAAAGTAAATATAATAATATTAAGCTTTAATTTTTAAGGTCTTGCTGTCTAAACATTTGTAAGAATTTTTTGGGAAGTAATGTCGACATTTTTTCTTTAATTTGGTTTAAAAGCTTCCCAACGAATTGGGTGGGTGCATTTTAAAAACGAATCGTCCTTTAAATATCAATCCCCTTGTGCTAAAGAAATATGTTTCGATGATATACGATCTCACGAGTTCGGTCGAAGTGCGAGGAGAATAGCTCTCTCTTCCTCCTCGCATTATCCCATAGACAAATTTAATGTTTTTCTTTATGGTTATGGCTTCATGTATTTTAATGCACAATAAAATCCGAAAATTACATATATATTTCTCCAGCGGATTATAAACCTCTGAATTATAGCCGCCGCTGTTTATATTTGAATTTCTTATGTTGGCAGCGCCAGCTACCGCTCGGTGAGTGATTTTTAAATATTCAATCGTCATCTCCGAGGAGGGTACGTGCACATCTTCATTGCCAGCAGGAACTTTACGAGAAAAAAAATCCGTTAAATTAATCGATTAATTAATTAAGCGATCTGAAATTTGTTTATGGTTGAGAGTCGTTCGGCCCGGGCAAAAAATATTTATTAATAAATCCGCAAAGTCAAGTAGCAGTCGCATTAATCACGAAAGCCCTTGAAAGTGACGTTCTTTTTTTTTCTCTAATATTCTCTCCTTCTCTAATTAATTTCGGGCGATCAACCTATCACTTGCATAGTCGGTCTACCTCTCTGATTTTATTATTACGAGATAAACTACAAAGGAAAATAAAATAACAAAATGGTATATCACCAAAGCCAGAGACATTCCAGACAAGCAAGCCTGTGATTATGTGATTATGATTAAGAGATAAACTATATAGTAAAAGAAAATAACAAAATGTTATATCACCAAAGCCAGAAACATTCCAGACAAGCCTATGATTATGTGATTATGATTACGAGATATACTACAAAGGAAAGAATATAACAAAATGTTATTACCAAAGCCAGAGCTATTCCAGACAAGTCTGTGATCATATGATTATTATTACGAGATAAACTACAAAGGAAAAGAAAATAAGAAAATGTTAGCACCAAAGCCAGAGACATTCCTGTCACGCCTGTGATCATGTGATTAAGATTACGAGATAAACTATAAAGGAAAAGAATATAACAAAATGTTATCACCATAGCCAGGGACATTCCAGACAAGCCTGGGCATCCTACAATACATTAATTTTGTAAAATCAGAAGTGATACATTCTAATGGAATATTCCCATTTATTTAAACTGTAAACCCATAAATGTCTGGATTTGTTTTGAATTTGTATATGTGCGATTAACACTGCTGAATTTAGCGTAATTTAGCTCTCTTATCTCATGGTTAAGAGCGCCATCTCTTGATCAAAAATGGAAGCTGTTTTATGCTAATTTTAAATAGCAGGATTTCGCATTCATTTTTGACACTTTCTGCTTTTTCCATTATCTCATGGCTAAGAGCGCCATCTCTTGATCAGAAATGAAAGTTATTTTAGTCTAATTTCAAATACTTATAATATTTTCACTTTGACATTTTCTGCTCTTCCAGTTATCGCTCATTCTAATCTGATAATGATTTTAGTTTCAAAATTAAATTGAATACGTAAAGTCAAAACGGCACAGTGAGATTATTAAGAGCGCCACCTCTTGAACTAAAATGAAAGCTATTTTATTGTAATTTTAAATAGCAGGATGTCGCATTCATTTTAACATTTTCTGCTTTTGCCATTATCTTTTGACTGGGAGCGCCATCTCTTGACCAAAAATTCTATTTTATGCTAATTTCAAATAGCAGGACATTTTTTTTTTGTGTTATGTTATATCACCAAAACCAGAAACATTCCTGACACGCCTGTGATCATGTGATTAAGATTACGAGATAAACTATAAAGGAAAAGAATATAACAAAATGTTATCACCACAGCCAAGGACATTCCAGACAAGCCTGGACATCCTACAATACATTAATTTTGTAAAATCAGAAGTGTTACATTCATACATTCTAATGGAATATTCCCATTTATTTAAACTGTAAACCCACAAATATCTGCATTAGTTTTTAATTGGTATATGTGCGATTAACACTGCTGAATTTAGCGTAAGATTTATTAAATGCGTAAACCTATTTATTATTTCCCCGTGCTCCCCCTGCTCTTGAAGTCTGATTTAATTTTTATGTTTGTTTGGCTGCAAGAAATACGAGCGCTCGGCAATAAATCTCGTAAATTTCCTTTAATTAGAAACCGCAGTCTCACTTTTTTTTTTAATGCGGTAATCCATAAAAGTCGAATACATTCGACCGGACATGGACACTCGTATTTAGTTCGATTTGACGCACCGCATCTTCCTAAAAATTTATGTACTTTCTAGGATTGTCCGGAATTTCCCGGACTGTGCTAATCACCTAATTGACAAAACAATTTTTTTTATTAATCTACTTCTACTCATATTGATAGTAAACCATACAATTTTTAATTCTCTTTAACTCTTCTCCCCCCGCCATTAATTATTTTTCTTATTTCTCTTACACGTACCACGGGAACGTTGAAAGTTGTTTAATTTTTTTTTTCTTTTTTTTAAGAGGAATTTAAGGAATATTAGAAGCACGTATGGTACATAAAACCTGTGTTAAGGACGAACAAAAACATTATTAGCCGAAGCATTTGGAACACCTGCGCGTCGTCTTTGATTGGAAATAATTTAACGTGAAATAAAGTGTTTTAAAAGTATTTAATAACTGACAGTGTGTGCGAAATGGAAATTAAGAAACTAATTGCTTATTTACCGTGTGCGGTGTAGAAAGTTTTTTCCGGCGAATTCCGGTTGGGAAAACTTCGCCGTCGTCGTGTCACGTCGTTTCTGCCGAAAGAACTTGAAGGCGGGCAATTATCAAAATTTAAAATCAAAAGTTTGCTTTTTATAAGAAAAAAGAACTTGATCGATTTTAAAATTAACAAAAATTAATTTCAACTCACTTCTTTTCAGGATCGAAACACTTTAGGAGGACATAAATAAAATGTTTCTTTTTTTTAATCTTTAAAAAATTAAAACTTGTAAAAATTAACTCAATGTCAACTCAACTCAGCTCACTCTAACTTTACCCGAGTCAAGAAGATAAATTAAAGCTAGAAACTAAAAAAAAAAACTGATATTCAAAACTGCAAAAATTAAAAACCAAACTCACAAAAACTAAGATAAAAATTTAATTGAAATTAAGTTCAACAACCCAAGACAGAACAAGCCAACTGAAAAGAACTTAAAACGAAATTTAGGGAATACTCAAAAAAATAAGACGAAAACGTAAAAATAAAAAGTTAAATCTCAAAATTCAAGTGGGTATTTAAAAAATCCTAAATTCAGGAAAATAATTACGTCCAACCCAAAACAGTCCAAGCCCACTCAACTCCAACTAAATACACGTTAATCGAGAGTTAGAAATGTTTAAAACTTTAAAAAATTGAAAATCGAAAAGTATTCGAACACAGTCTAGCTCGATTCAATCAGAGTAAGAAATTAAAACCACAATTAATACTCAAGACCAAATGAGAGACAAGAAATAATAAAAGGAAAAATTAAAATTTAAAACTCAAACACTCAAGAAAGCTCGAAAGTCAAGTATAAAACTTTAAAAAATTAAAGCTCGAAATGCAAAAGAATTAAAACAATCGAAACTTAATTAATTAAGATTAGATTTAGCCGAAGAAAGACCAATGAAATTCAACCTACGAACAGCCAACGGCTGCATATTAAAAAGTTAAGACTTAAAAATGTTAAAATATTAAAAATGAATGTTAAAATATATTAGAACTCGCAACTTAATTCAAACGACTTGAAACTAAAACAAATGTTGATAGCCAAAATACGAGTTAGACAAAAAGCTGAGAGGAAATAATTAAATCTGAAAATTCAAATTCTCAAGAAAGCTCAAAACTCAAATATAAAACTTAATTATTTGGAACATTAAATTGTTAAAAATTTAAAGTCGAAAAATGTTAGAACTCAACTTAGATTAACCAACTTAACTATAGTAAGAAATTAAAACAAAATTTACTACTGAAAACTCCAATAAGACAAAGTGAAAAAAAATTAAATCTGAAATTCAAGCACTCAAAAAAGCTTGAGACTCAACACGTCCAAAACTTATATCTTCAAGAATTCTAAACTTAATCAATTGAAATTTATTGAAATCTAATTTGAGTAAAAAATTAAAACGAAAATTATTGTTCGCAACCCAAATGTGATAAATATGTTGTTCCTATTCTTCAGTTTGTTAAGTGAAGACTTGAAAATGTTAAAATGTTAGAAAAATGAAAGTTGAAATATGTTAGAAATCAACTAAATTCAAACGACTTGAAATTAAAACAAATGTTGATACTCAAAATCCGAGTTAGACAAAAAGCTGAAAGAAAAAAATTAAATCGGAAAACTCAAACACTCAAAAAAGCTCGAAACTCGAATATAAAATTCATAACATCCAAAAATTAAAACTTTAAAACGCAACCCAATGAAAGGAAAAAATTAAATCTTAAAACTCAAACTCTTAAAAAAGCTTGCAATTCGTATACAAAACTCGAAAAAAAATGAAACTTAAAATGCGAGAAATTAAAACTTCAAAACGTCTAATATATTAGAATTAAGTTTAACCGAAGGAATGCCGATTAAACTCAGCTCAACTTAAAAACTCTATTTAATATTTTATTGCTGTTAGCGTCCATAAATATACAGATTCTGTTTAGTGGAGACTCTATTTTTATAGGCTCCAGAGAAAACTGTAGAATTTACAAAAAAATACAGATTCTGTAAGATGCAAACCTGCTTCTGATTTTGTTGTTATCAGCGTCCTTAGACACAAATTCTAATGCTACAGTTATAGCAGGACTATATGCAGAATCTATAGAGTCTCTAAAGATTGTGATTCTTACAATTTACAAAATATGTTAAAAGACTCCATTTAAAATTTTATTACTACCTGCGTCCTTAGACACAAATTACAATGCTACCGTTGCTACATCAGGACTCTATACAAAATCTATAGAATCTCTGCTTCTTACAGATTTTGACGCTGCTAATATTAACATAACATGTGAAGAGTTCATATCCGCTTTTGTTGCCTCCGACATCTGTAGACAAGATTTTAATGCTACTAAATTTATTAAGATCGCATTTATTAATCTATGTCGTCTGTACCGCGACTCTATAGATTCTGATACTGTCAGACTTTTAGAACCTGTAACAAGAGTCTATTACAGATTTTCTTTATGGCAGCGACCTTAAATCCTTAGATTGTGATGCCGCCAGATTCATCAAGACTATTTAGAGGCTCTATAGGACTATAGAATCTGAAAAAAATACGGATTCTGAAGTCGTTAACTTTTTTAAAACGTACAAATAAACTCTATTTCAGATTCGGTACTTAAATATAATAATTCAAATGTCACCGGATTAATTATTTATAAGATCTGTAGTGTCTCTATAGCAAGGATTCTCCGAACAGATTTAGATACTTGGTTTTTCACATCTGCAAGAAAAGTATATTTCAAATTTTATGCCATCCGTCCTTGTACACAAATTCAGTAGTACGTGCAGTATATCAGGATCTATAGAAGCCCTAAGGAGACTCTCATTACAGATTTTGACGCTGCTAGTATTTTTAAAGGGTGTAAAAAAAATCCATTTCAAATTTTGTTGCCTGCAGCGTTTTTAAACACAACTTTAATGCTACTTCGTTTATTAAGACTCTATTTATTGAGCTGTGGCATCTATAAAGCGACTCTATAGATACTGATACTGCCAGACTTTTAGAACCTGTAACAGAGTCTATTTCAGATTTTATTCTTGCCAGCGACCTTAAATACTTAGATTTCTCTTGATGCTGCCAGATTCATCAAGACTCTATAGGCTCTATGGGACTGTAGAATCTCAAAAAATACAGATTCTGAAGTCGTTAACTTTTTTAAATCGTACATATTTCCGATGTTGTATACTTAAATATAAATTCGAATGTCACCGGATTACTTATTTATAAGATCTGTAGTGTCTCTATAGCAGAGATTCTCCGTACAGATTTAGATACTTGGTTTTTCACATCTGCAAGAAAAGTATACTTCAAATTTGATGCCATCCGCCCTTGTACACAAATTCAGTAGTACGACCAGTTTATCAGGACTCTACACAAGATCTATAGAACCCCTAAGGAGACTCTCATTAGAGATTTCGACGCCGTTAGTATTTTTAAAGTGTGTAAAAAAACCCATTTCAAATTTTGTTGCCTGCAGCGTCTTTAAACACAATGTTAATGCTACCTCGTTTATTAAGACTCTCTTTATTGAACTGCGGCAACTATAAAGCGACTCTATAGATACTGAAACTGCTAGAGTTTTAGAACCTGCAACAAGAGTCTATTTCAGATTTTTTTTATTGCCAGCGACGTGAAATACATAGATTGTGATGCCGCCAGATTCATCAGGACTCTATTTATAGGCCCTATAGGACTATAAAATCTCAAAAGTAGTAAGATCAGTATATCAAGACTCTACACAAGATCTATAGAATACCTAAGGAGACTCTTATTATAGATTTTGACGCAGCTAGTATTTTTAGTGTGTAAAAAAAACTCCATTTCAAATTTTGTTGCCTACAGCGTCTGTAAACACAATTTTAATGCTACCTCGTCTATTAAGAGTCTATTTATTGAGCTGCGGCATCTATAAAGCGACTCTATAGATTCTGATACTGTCAGACTTTTAGAACCTGTAACAAGAGTCTATTTCAGATTTTTTTTATTGCCAGCGACCTTAAATACATAGATTGTGATGCCTCCAGGTTCATCAAGACTCTATTTACAGGCTCTATAGGATTATATAATCTCAAAAAATACGGATTCTGAAATCGCTAAGTTTCTTTAAAACGAACAAGTACACTATTTCCGATGTTGTACTTAAATATAAATTCGAATGCCACCGGATTAATTATTTATAAAACCTGTAGGGTCTCTATAGGCAGAGATTCTCCGTACAGATTTAGTTGCCTGGCTTTCTTGCACCTGTAAGCAAATTGTACTTCAGGTTTTATTGATGCCAGCGTTCTTAGATACAAATCCAATAGTACGACCGTTGTATCATCGCAGTACTCTACAGAGGCTCTATAGAACCCCTAAAGAGACTCTCATTATAGATTCTGATGCTGCGAATATTTTAAAAATATGTAAAAAAGAAGCTCTGTTTCGAGTTTTGATGCTGCCACGGCCTTTAAACACGAATTTTAACGCCGTGACTCTACTTTTTCAAATAGAGAATCTCTAAAGCGACTCTGTACAGATTCTGACGCCGCCGCCAGACTCTCGCAAACTGTAAAAAAAATCAATTCAGATTTGATTACAGCTAGCGTCCTTGAGATACTCTTGCATAGATTCTGATGCTATCAGGTTTATCAGGACTCTATTTATATATATATATATATATATAGGTTCTATAGAGCTATGGGATTTGCAAAAATACTGATTCTGATGCTGCCAACTTTTTTTATTGTTTAAAAAAAACTGTATTTCTCAATGCGAATGTTACTATTAGGTTTATAAGTTATAGAGACTCTCCGTTCGAATTTAGTTGATTGCCGGCAGTTTTGCCACACCCTGTATCATCGCTGCTTAATAAAATCAATTAATTCACTTGTTAGAAACTGCACATAACATATTTTCTCGATCAATACAGGCGCAGTTTTACCAACTCTTTTGTCCATAGTATCTTTAATTACAAAATTAATGTTTGTAATCAACTACATGGAGCAATTTTCCTGAAAACTGAATAGATGTATGTAGATTTGGATGATCTTTGATTGGAGTTTAGGTAGTAATTAAGGTAATTAAAGGAGAAACGTAATTGGCTACATTTACGTGAAATAACACCGGAGTGGTTCATTCCTCCCCCCTTCCACTCAGGCGTAAGTGACGCAGAGATAATAGAAAATTCAAAATTATGTAAAGGAGATTCAAACGAGAACGCACATTATGCGTCCATCGCAGATCGCCTACGCACAGGCGTGTCCATACTCTGCCAATAAGGGTGCGCAGAAGGCACCCTCACACTGCGAAGGTGGAGTCACGATCCCTATGCCAGGCACCCCCGAGTGTCCCTCCGAAACCTACTAACCGCTCGGGGTTAGGATGCCGCTATGGCGCCAAATAGTGAACTCTTTGTTCCCTTGTTTGTCGCCTTGTTTACACTGTCACGATGCGTTCCCGGACTTTAAAAAACATCAATTCCGGATTCCCTCCTCGACGGTGCGGCGGAGGAGTAGAGGTGGGAGACGTCCGGGGATGCAACGTACCTATAACTTTAACGCAAAGCCGATATTGATGATGGTTTATGGGGGGTGATATTTTATATTTTTGCGGGCGGGTGGTAATAAATGGCGGAAAGAAATAAGGAGACAAATGAATATAGAGGGCATTTCTTAAAAGCTGTGGGGTGACATTTTTAACCGAAACACTCGAGGCTTTAAAAACATAAATCCATACCGAACATAAATTTTCAAATTATCTAAAAACATACTGTGAAATTAAATTAATTTAATTATCAGTAACGATTAAGTTAAACTGTATTACAAATGCAAATACGACGAAAAAAAAGTTACAAATAATATGTTTTTACCGTCAGAAGAAATAAACTTAAAACACGGTTAACTCTGAAAGGTAAGCAGATTGAGGCGTCCAATTTTCTTTTGAGAATCGTAGTCTTCACTCTTCAAATTCAAACACAGTCTACATAGAAAATAAAATGCGTCAAAAAACTTCCACGTTTAGAATTAACCAAGATTTGAGATAGCACGAAACATGTCTACATAGAAAATAAAGTGCGTTCAAGAACTCCCACGTTTAGAATTGGCCGTGATTTGAGATAGCACAAAACATACTTATTACTGACGAAGCTATAAATCTATAGCGAAACGTTGAGTGTTTTCCCTTCATATTTCTGTCCGGTTCGGGATTAAAAAAAACTTTGTACTTACAATTTTCATCGGACAAGAACAAACTTCAATTACTTATTATATACACATAAAATATATTCAAGCAAAATAAATTGAAGTTATCTGAGGAGAGGATTTAGTTTTACAACTTTTAGGTACAACAGAATTAATTTAACATTAATTTAACCTTAAAACGTCAAAAATCCGATCAACTGCAACTCTTCATAATTGTTATTCACACGATCCAAAGATGGCAATAGTAAAAGTGGAGTGAGGGTGAACCTATTTTGACAGCCTTTTCTGGAGCTTTCAGACATTAATTTTTGACGGTTTTATTTTTTTTTGGCTTGTATTTTTTGTTTTGGATTGAATCAATTTACAATAGAGTTTAAATTTTTTGAAATCCTTTTTCAAACTTCTACACATTAACTTTTGACCGTTTTAATTTTTTTTTAGTCATGTTTTTTTGCCTTAAATCGAATCAAGTAGGTTCATTTGAGTTCAATTGGATTTAATTAAAATTTTTTAAGTTTAATTTTTTTATTTAGTGTTATTTTCGAGTCTCAATGTTTTGCTTAAGTTGAATCAAAGTTAAGTTTAAATATTTTTGGAAGCATTTCTTGAAGCTTCGATACTTTAATCTTTGACAGTTTTAATTTTCTTAACTCCGAGTTATGTTAGGCTAAACTGAGATGAGTTGAGCCTTGCTTGGGTTGGACTTAATTAAAAGAGTTTTGATTTCTTTAGCGTTCACACCCGACTCTCAATTTTTTGTTTGAGTTGAGTCGAGCTAAGTTGAGTTCGGTTCAATTTTTTGTTTGAGTTGACTCGAGCAAACTTGAGTTCGTTTGACCTTAATTCCAATTGAGTTTAATTTTTGTTTTTTGGTGTCTCGAAACTTTTAAACTTTTCTTTAATTTTTTTTAAGTTTCAATTTTTTTTTGCCTTGAATTGAGTCAGGTTAAGTTAGGTTAAGTTGAGTTGGGTTGGTCTTACTTAGATTGGGCCGAATTTAATTCAACTTGACTTAAAGCCAAGCAGAAAGATAATACTCAATAAAATGGAAGTTTAATTTTTTATTTAATGTTTATTTTTGAGTCTTAATTTTAATTTTTTACTTGGTTTAAGTCAAATTAAATTGAGTTTGGTTGACCGTAATAACTGAGTTTAATTTTCTTTTGAAGCGACATTAATTTTAGAGTTTTAATTTTCTTAACTCCGAGTTATGTTAGGCTAAATTGAGTTGACTTGATCTTGCGTGGGTTGGACTTAATTAAAAAAGTTTTGATTTCTCTAGCGTTTATTCCCGACTCTCAATTTTTTGCTTGAGTAGTTGAGTCGAGCTAAGTTGTGTTTGGTGGACCTTAATTCCAATCGAGTTTCATTTTCTTTTTTGGTGTCTCGAAGCTATGAGATTTTTTTCTTTAATTTTTTGAGAGTTTCAATTTTTTTAGTCTTAACTTCTTTGTCTTGAATTGAGTCAAGTTAGGTTAAGCTAAGTTGAATTGGCCCTGCTTGGATTGGGCTGAATTTAATTTAACTTGACTTAAAAACAAGCAGAAAGCTTAATACTCGATAAAATCGAAGTTTAATTGTTTCATTTAATGTTTATTTTTGAGTCTTAATTTTTTACTTGCCTTAAATCAAGTTAAATTGAGTTGGGTTGACCTTAATAATTGAGTTTAATTTTGTTTTGAAGCTACATTAATTTTTGACAGTTCTAATTTTCTTAACTCCGTGTTATGTTAGACTAAGTTGAGTTGAATTGACCTTGCATGGGTTGGACTTAATTAAAAAAGTTTTGATTTCTTTAGCGTTCATTCCCGACTCTCTATTTTTTGCTTGAGTTGACTCGAGCTAAGCTGAGTTCGGTTGACCTTAAATCCAATTGAGTTTGATTTTCTTTTTTGGTGTCTCGAAACTTTAAGACTTTTTTCTTTAACTTTTTTGAGAGTTTCAATTGTTTTTTTAGTCTTAACTTCTTTGCCTTGCCTTGAATTGAGTCAAGTTAGATTAAGTTAAATTATTTGCCTTGGGTTGAGTCAAGTTCGGTTAGTTTGAGTTGAGTTGGCTTTGCTTAGGTTGAGCCGAACTCAATTTAACTAGACTTAAAGCCAAGCAAAAGTTAAGACTCAATCAAATCCAGTGTTAGTGTTTATTTTTGAGCTCGATAAAATCGAGGTTTCATTTTTTATTTAGTCTTTATTTTTGAGTCTTAGTTTTTTGCTTGGCTTAATTTAAATTGAGTTGTTCGGTTGACCTTCTGATTCCAATTGAGTTTTTTTTTTTTTTTTTGGAAGAAAGAAGACGAGAGTCATTTATCTTTTCAAGCTAATTTAATTTGAAGAGTAAATGCAAGGAAGTAATTAATTAAACGATGATAAAATCATTAAGAAATGGATTTCAAACGACTCCAGTGAGTAAAGATTAGGATTATGGAAAGGCAAAAGAAACGACGAAGTCAAAAATAAGACCAACAAAAGAAACTCAAAAAATTAATTAATTAAAATTAAATTGAATAATTAATAAAATTAAATGGAATCGAAGCAAAGCTACATGGTGAGTCGAAAAGTCAAGAAACGAATTGAAGGATCCCATGCAAAAGTCGTCTCAATCGGACATTCTTCGAAGAAAAGAACCCAATGATCTAAACTACTAACTATAATTAATTGACGTTTCATACAACACATCAAAAAAATGACATAATCGAAAGGAAGAGTCGATTTTTCTTAAACTGAGAACAATATCTTACGTCGCCCTGATCTAAATATTTTTCGAGAACAAAGCCAATAGATTGAAGACAATAAACTATCAATAAATCAATTCTTAATTGATTTTTTATTCAACAGATGACGCAAACGTAACTTAACATTTTAATCATGTTAAGTATTTAATGCATGTTTGTGTATA
This sequence comes from Prosopocoilus inquinatus, assembly GCA_036172665.1. Taxonomy (NCBI): domain Eukaryota; kingdom Metazoa; phylum Arthropoda; class Insecta; order Coleoptera; family Lucanidae; genus Prosopocoilus; species Prosopocoilus inquinatus. Next base: position 3,525,813 of record CM069871.1, on the reverse strand, counting down.
ACGCAGTATAATGTATATTATTAGGCACTGGACGGAACTTAAAGAAAGAGATTATCCTATCTCTAATTAATAGAGAATTGATTCCTTAATTGATCAGTCGTGATCATACTCCGCATCTAATTATTATTATTATTCTATTTTATTGAAAACAAAAATATTTTTTTCTTAATTCATATTATCTAAAATCTTTTGGTGGTTTCGACAGGAACAACTTGAAGGTGCTGCTGACCACAGAAAGCTTTCCAGCGTGGACAAGTTTAAACCAACCTAATAACAAAGTTTTGTTGCAAATCGTTTTTGATTGCAGTGAATCCCTCGAGCAGTCTCTGTACAGCTGTTTCAGCCCTATTTGGGGTTTCCTCGGCAATTTTTTTTTAAACTTTCGTTGTGCTTCGACGGCAAGCACGGCCGGTCTTGGATGGGGTGACTTATTATGTAGCAAATCCGCTTCAATTTGTTAATCCTTGTGTAATGTAATTAAAGGTGCCGCTTTAACTTAATTAATAACGTCAAACAAATCGCACATTCAGATTTTAGATTAAAACCGCCGAGCAGTTTTGAACCCATTATGTTCGCAAGTGCCGGCGATGTGTTTATCGTGCACCGCTTATTTATTTATCTGCAGGGTAAATCCTTACAAGTTGAAGCTATCGGGTTTCTATGGACGTCGTGGGTGCGCAGCACAAACAATTTTCGCGGATTATGATACTTTTACGAGTTCTCGTTGGCGTATTAATAGCTAACGTGTAAACGACGAAAAAAATATTTATTGTACGATACGTATACCTAGTAATAATAAATCGAGGAAACCGTTAAGGGGACCCTACACGTGCTGGATGGAACTACTTTATCTGCATTGCGATTAAAATGAGGGAGTGAGGGGACCCCCCCACAGCATTACAACTCTATACGTACGAAGTTAGTTGCGAAACATAACCTGCAACAAGTTAAGACAATTATAAAAACGAAACTGACAATAATTGCTTTGCAATAAATTTTATAAGTAAGTTGTTTCAGCCGACTGTCGTATACGGAGTATCGTTGAAAATGATATTCGTGCGGAAACAACTTCTTCATTCCTAACCGGACAATGCCAAGGTCAAATGTGTCTGCGGCAACTTAATTTTTCCTCAGCAGTTACAAATATAGCATTCACCAACAGTAGGACGATATATTTAAAAATTTCGTCGTGAGATGCATCTTTTCAGACTTGCAGGAAATTAAACTCCTCGTCGTTTAAAGTAAATAAAGCAAGCCGTAGTAAATCTTGACTGAACGAGCGATGAAATTGAAATCCAAGTTCAATTTTCTTTTCTGCAAATCGCAACAACAGTCACAATCACCGCGACAACTAATGACTTTGAAAGTCGCTTAAAATCTAATTTAAATTGAAAGTAATTATTTTACGAAGGCAGGCAAATGTAGACATCTGGTGAGGTAGGAGGAGGAGGAGGTATCGTTAGAAAGAACAATCATCATCTTAAGTATTCGCAAATAAGACAAGCATATCCCACGGCGATCTTTTATACAAGCGTAAATAAAAAGCCAATAAGCCATAAGCCAAGGGACAATTATCGCAAATCAGATAGATGGCTGTTTAAACAGTACCTTTACGAGCCACCTCTTTCACCATCATCATCATCATCATCATTCCGCAGTTTATGAAACATCAACCGGGAGTTAATTTGCCGTTACATTATTTGCGGATTAAATGTTTTATTGTGGCGTTTGTTTTTTTCTTATTTTTTTTTTTTCAGGCGTTTTTGTTGCCTCTGCACATCTGTGATGTAACATACTCGACAGTTAAACAGGATAATCCAAGCAAAAAAGAACACTTCACGAGATTTGATTGAACCCAAAACCATGATACTACGTAAATAGGACGACACCTACGTGGGCTGCTGGAAAATTTTCAAGCAAAGCCAACTCAACTCAAACTAACCGAACTTGACTCAACTCAAGGCAGATAATTTAACTTAACCTAACTTGCCTCAATTCAAGGCAAGGCAAAGAAGTTAAGATTAAAAAAACAATTGAAACTCTCAAAAAAGTTAAAGAAAAAAGTCTTAAAGCTTCGAGACACCAAAAAAGAAAATCAAACTCAATTGGAATTAAGGTCAACCGAACTCAGCTTAGCTCCATTCAACTCAAGCAAAAAATAGAGAGTCGGGAATGAACGCTAAAGAAATCAAAACTTTTTTTAATTAAGTCCAACCCAAGCAAATGGTCAACTCAACTCAATTTAGCCGAACATAATTCGGAGTTAAGAAAATTAGAACTGTCAAAACTTAATGTCGCTTCAAAACAGAATTGAACTCAATCATTAAGGTCAACCGAAATCAATTTAACTTGAGCCAAGTAAAAAATTAAGACTCAAAAATTAAATAGAAAAAAATTAAACTTCGATTTTATCGAGTATTATCGTTCTACTTGGCTTCAAGTCAAGTTAAATTGAGTTCGGCCCAATCCAAGCAAGGCCAACTCAATTCAACTTAACCAAACTTGACTCAATTCAAGGCAAAGAAGTTAAGACTACAAAAACATTTGAAACTCTCAGTCTTAAAGCTTCGAGACACCAAAAAATTAAATTAAACTCAATTGGAACTAAGGTCAACCGAACTCAACTTAGGTTGGGTCAACTCAAGCAAAAAATTGAGAGTCGGGAATAAACGCTAAAGAAATCAAAACTTTTTTTAATTAAGTCCAACCCGTGCAAGGTCAACTCATCTCAATTTAGCCCAACATAACTCGGAGTTAAGAAAATTAAAACAGTCAAAAATTAATGTCGCTTCAAAACAAAATTAAACTCAATTATTAAGGACAACCGAAATGAATTTAACTTGACTTGACTTAAGCCAAGTAAACAATTAAGACTCAAAAGTAAACACTAAATACAAAAATAAAACGTCGATTTTATCGAAATCGAAAATAAACATTAAATAGAAAAAAGATACCTCCTCGATTTTATCGTGTCTTATCTTTCTGCTTGGCTTTAAGTCAAGTTAAATTGAGTTCGGTCCAACCCAAGAAAGGCCAACTCAACTCAACTTAACCTAACTTGACTCAATTCAAGGCAAAGAAGTTAAGACTCAATTCAAGGCTAAGTTTGAAAAAAAATTGAAACTCAAAAGAAATTAAAGAAAAAAATCTCAAAGATTCGAGACACCAAGAAAAATTAAACTCAATTGGAATTAAGGTTAACCGAACTCAATTTAGCTCGACTCGACTCAAGCAAAAAATAGAGAGTCGGGAATGAACGCTAAAGAAATCAAAACCTTTTTAATTAAGTCCAACCCAAGCAAGGATCAACTCAACTCAATTTAGCCGAACATAATTCGGAGTTAAGAAAATTAGAACTTGCAAAACTTAATGCCGCTTCAAAACAGAATTGAACTCAATCATTAAGGTCAACCGAAATCAATTTAACTTGATTTAAGCCAAGTAAAAAATTAATACTCAAAAATAAACATTAAATAAAAAAATTAAACTTCGATTTTATCTAGTATTGGTTTTAAGTCAAGTTAAATTTAATTCGGCCCAATCCAAGCAAGGCCAACTAACTTGACTCAATTCAAGGCAAAGAAGTTAAGATTTAAAAAAAATGTAACTCTCAAAAAAATTAAAGAAAGTCTCAAAGCTTCGAGACACCAAAAAAAAATAAATGAAACTCAATTGGAATTAAGATCAAACGAATTCAAGTTTGCTCGAGTCAACTCAAACAAAAAATTAAACCAAGCTCAACTCAAACAAAAAATTGAGAGTCGGGAGTGAACGCTAAGGAAATCAAAACTTTTTGAATTCAGTCCAACCCAAGCAAGGGTCAACTCATTTCAATTTAGTCTAACATAACTCGGAGTTAAGAAAATTAAAACTGTCAAAGATTAAAGTATCGAAGCTTCAAGAAATGCTTCCAAAAATATTTAAACTTAACTTTGATTCAACTTAAGCAAAACATTGAGACTCGAAAATAAACACTAAATAAAAAAAATTATACTTAAAATTTTAATTAAATCCAATTGGCTCAATGTAAGGTTCGATTCAAATGAACCTAACTTGACTCGATTTAAGGTAAAGAAATATGACTCCAAAAAAAAATTAAAACGGTCAAAATTAATGTCTCGAAGTTTCAAAAAAAATTTAAACTCAATTGTAAATTGATTCAATCCAAGACAAAAAATACAAGACAAAAAAATAAATAAAATCGTCAAAAATTAATGTTTGAAAGCTCCAAAAAAGGCTATCAAAAAAGCTTCACCCTCACTCCACTTTTACTATCGCCATCTTTGGTTCGTGTGAATAACAAAACTCAATTATAAAGAGTTGCTGTTGATCGGATTTTTGACGTTTTAAGGTTAAATTAATGTTATTGGCTTTTGGAGATGAAGCACCATCAAAGGGCAGTGTTTGTAATTGGTTTGCCGGATTCCAGCGTGGACGTACCTCTCTCAGTGACGAATTTCGTGAAGGTCGTCCATCAACATCTGTTGTTGCCACTTATGTAGATGCCGTGCGTGAAATGCTTGAGCGTGATCGACGTGTGACATACCGTGAGATTCAAGCATCCTTACGCATTGACATGAAAGCAATACACCAGATTTTGCATGATCAATGGAACGTACGAAAGCTTTGCAGTTGTGGGATCCCACACAATTTAACAGAAGCGCAAAAGCAGGTTCGTGTCAAATGGTGCGAAGAAATGCTCAAGAAATTCAATGGAGGTCGTTCAAATTTAGTTTATAACATCGTTACTGGTCACGAAACGTGGATCTATTCGTACGAGCCAGAATGTGAACAACAATCTACCGTTTGGATATTTCAAAATGAACCAAAACCAACAGAATTTGTCCGTTCACGCAGTGCTGCGAAGCAAATGATTGCTTGTTTCTTTGGTTTAACTGGACATGTAGCAACCGTGGCTTTAGAGGATCGAAAAACCGTGAATGCTGATTGGTATACTACAATTTGTTTGCCGGAAGTCATCGATCAAATAGGAAGAAACAATCGAAATCGACGAATTATTCTCCATCATGACAACGCCAGCTCTCACTCAGCTCGTCAAACAGTTGATTTTTTGTCCAACAAAAATGTTGAATTAATGACTCACTGTCTGTATTCACCTGATTTATCACCTAATGATTTCTTTTTGTTCCCAAATATCAAAAATAAAATGCGTGGTGAGCGATTTTCGTCGGCTGAAGCAGCGGTTGAAACATTCCGGACACTGGTTTCTGAGGTACACTTCTGCTATAAAGTTTTCGGAGTACGAGACATGCCACTGGCAGTAAGAAATTTTATGCTTTGCAATTATGAACCTTATAGCTTTTACAACCGTACCTGCTACCCCGATAATAAAACCGGTCATCGCAAACACAGCGATTTAACACAGATGCGAACTTATTCAACCAACTTGAATAATCTGCTAGAAAGACTTTCATTGTAGTTGGATGGATAAGAAATTTAACAAAATTTATTTTCTAAATATTATAACATGTGTAGTAAATAATGTGTGCATTATGAAATTAAAATTTCTGAAACTTTGGCAATTGAAATTAAATAAGTCAATAAAATAAAATCTGTTATTTTTCGTTAATTAAATTTAACTTTCTGGTTTCATTAAATACACATATGTTTTGCAACTAATTAATAGCTTTGTTGAGCAGAACTTCTTAGCATTTATATTATTATAATAAGAAACAAATTTAAATAATCTAGCTCATTCTATATATTTTTTCAAATACTCAAAAATCATTCACATATTTTCAAAAAATAAATGTTATACGATTTAATCATTTTCTCTTAACTTCTAGATTAATGAAAACTTGCCAAACTTTGTGGATGAACTTTTCAACTTATTTTACACTTTTCAACTTATTTTACTGATGTCAGATTTGAGAAGAAACTAAAAAGAAGAATATTATTTTTTCCTCTGTGGCGTAGAATGAAATATGTATATTATTTTTAACGCAAGTATTGCAATTTTTAAGTATTCCACATATCATTCTACATTCTAGGAGTTTAATACTATATTTGTTAAGTTTCCTAAATTTGTATGATTCTGAATAATTTTAATGAGTTAATTATTCGATCAATAAGTATCATCAGTAAACTTATTATTTGAATGAAATTAAGTTATTTTAAATTTATTTCACTGTAAATTCTTACAATATTATATGATACCGTATAAAAAAGAATAACATACACTGGAAAAAGTATTCAAGGCTTTATTATTGAGAACAACGAAAAACTTATTACAAGTAAAAACAAAACTAAAGTAAAAATTAACAAAACAATTCACGTATATATTTCAAAAAAAAAAAAAAAAAACAGACCAATAATACTGTGACATATTTCTCAATAATAAATTAGTAGACTTTATTATTGAGAACATTTATTTTACTTGTTTCCAATAATCAACACATAATTTTTGTTTTATGCATACTTGATATATAAAATTGTTTTAGATTTTTTTTATATATTGTGCATCCTATACCATGAGTTTTTTTTACTCTGAACATGCAATGTAAATATCCCTATGGTCGATTCTAGAAAAAATAATAACACTTATTTTTAGTAAAAACATTTTAACTGCTTCAAATGTCCTTCACGTTTTAAATACTAATGCCAAACGATTATCAAATTCTTTCATAGCATTTTTTTAAATATTTCGGATATAATTCATGACATTCATAACTGACATTAACATCATATTTGTTTTATTGAAACTTGTTTGCATATTCTGCCATGCATTGACATGTTTTTTTTTATAACTGAACCTGGGAATTTTTACCTTTTATGTTTAGAGTTAATAAAATAAGTCACGGTATGTATAGATGCTTCATTTTAGGATCCGCAGAAAAACATAACAGCATAAAAGTCATAGGTTTTTATACGTGATATCTCTTTATCACAAAGAACAAAAGGGTATCATAAAACAGAGGTTCGGTAAAATGAAACATAATTTTTCTTGATGTCGAAAATATTTTACATGAATAGGTTTCTTGACATGTGAATAAGACGTGTATGATAAAATTGAATTGAAAATATCAATATATTAACATTTATAAAATAAAGATGACGTGAAAAAATGTAAAATATAAAGGAAATGCTTAAATAGCATAATAGAAACCACTTAAATAGCGACATCCTGCGATCGCTTCTGCTGACGAAGCCCCAAATAGGACTGAAACAGCTGTACAGAGGAACGGGACAAAATAACTAGAATCAAAATTGTGAGGTCTTCTATTTACTTAAAAATAAATAAAATCGAACATATGTCCTAATTGTTATTATTTTCTTAAAATTATGTGAGCTTTCCGTATGGCAAAGCTTGTCGGTGAGCTAATAAATCACCCTGTATTTCATATTTACTAAAAATCTATTTATGTATTTCTCGTAATGAAAATTTTAGAATGCACAGAAAAACATACACAAACTACAAACGAATAAAATTTTTGTGAAGTCAAACAAACCAGAAGTGTATAAAGGCAGAAATTTGGTATAATTATAATTTTTCAGATTAATTAACATCGTCGATCCTTTATAGCAATTTAATATTTATATGTCTTTATAATATGATCTGAAATCCTGTTATTTAACAATATAAAATATTCTAATTAAAAAAAAAAACATTTTTTGTTCAATTTTTAAGTTAAAGCAAAAGAGAACAAACAAATTCGCCACCGCGTCCGCGTTCGCAACCGCGCGTCGCCTCAGTAAATACTCGGAACCAAATACTGGCAACGAAATTCAACAAACCATAAACATCTGCACCGGCCGGAGTTTAATAGGACATAAGTAAACAACCCTCCTATCGGGGTGCGGAGAAAGTGTCTCTGTTCCTTAAGGTTCGAAATATATTAGGCTCGTTTCAATAAGGTTCAAATTCGAACGATTTTATTGCTTTTCATTTCGAAACTTTTAAGCATTAGTGTACCATCTTTAGAGTGGAAAACGTGCTTTAGAAATTGGTTCGAGCGTATGCAAAAGTGTATTGACGTCAAAGGCGAATACTTCGAAAAACAATGATACCGTTTACCAAATTTCATATGCCTTTTTTCATACCGTTTCCAGAAACTTTTCCAGCAGCCCACGTAATAATGTTTTGTATGATTTTGTTTTTAAGACCTTGACATGGAAATAATAGTTGGTGTACTTTTAGAAAGTGATTAGTAAATCTGTATCATATCAAAATGAGCGCTTTACACTTTCGAGCGACTGTCGTATACGGAGAATCGTCGAGAATGATACCCGTGCATACATGCAAGGATGACTTCCCCATTAAATTCCCGTAACAAGACGAGTCACCCTGTATAATACGAGTACTGTAATAAACTCTCTGGCATTTATTTAGGTTACCTCCGTGCTGGTTTATTTTCAACAACAATAAAGTCCGGACGATTTAATTTCGCAACATAATCAAATGGGGAACGCGTCGGCCAAAGTAAATGAAATTAAACTGAACGCACTTCTCTTGGCATTCGTTCTTTATGGTGGCGATCTGCCAATGACGACGAGACCATGGCATTGAGCCTTCGTTAACCGTTGTCGTTGTTGCTTGTGCATTGGAGATTTACGCACGTGTCGAGGCAATACAGGTGGCTCGAGTGGTGCTCGTTTTCCTTATGGGCCGGTCGACTTCGAGTTATTATGCAACCGGCCGCATGTTAAAAATCGTGTGTGCGCATATTTATGGCGTGCGGTAATCGCAGTCGATGGGAAGTGCGTTTATCTGATGCATTCCGTAGAGATGTGTGTCACATTTGCGTCTATTTTAGGCCATCTTCGTCTTTGTACGTACGACATACTTGGACCACTTGCCAAATACCCTCGGTAAAAATAAAGCACTCTTTTTTAAAGGTCTTACCTAGTACTTTGTTTATTAATTTCAAATTCCTTACGGGAAACCATTTGGTAAACAATTCCAATCCAAATATATCCATTACCACAAAAAAAAGGGTGGATAACATTTGCTTTGAACCCAAATCTGTAAAAAGCCTTTCAAAATCTTCCTGTCTTCTGACTTGATCTTCTTCTTCCAATTCATCCTCGATGGTGTGGACGTAAGGTGCAAAAGGACCAGTAGTTAATTTAATTATTTGGAGCACATTGGACCAAATATTCTCGGTAGAGATCCAGTTTTTATTAATTTCAAAATACCTTGTGGAAATCAAAATCCAATCAAAAGATCCCCATCAAGAAAGGAAGAAGATGGGGTAACATTTGTTTCGTGTCTCCAGACACGTGGAGGAAAATTTCAGATCATCCTTGTCTTCCTCAATTTGATGGTCTTCTGTACATTTCTTCTCAATGATGTGGGTGCAGGAGGCAAAACAATCCAATCAAAGTATCCCCAAAAAGAGAGGAAAAGTATACGATAAGATTTGAATTTCCAAACCCGTGGAAAAGAATTTTGACGTAGAACATACTTTTGAAGTCCTTCAGATCCACCTTGTCTTCCTTCTCCATATTGATCTTCTTCTGCACATTTCTCCTTAATGGTGTAGGTACAGAAGACAAAACAATCCAATCAAAGTATCCCCAAAAAGAAAGGAAAAAACGTCGGGGAAAATTTGTTTTGAATCTTCAAATCCGTGATGGAAAATTTTCACGTAAAACGTACTATTGAAGCCTTTCCTCGTCTTTCCCAACTTGATCTTCTTTTCATTTCTCTTCAGTGGGGTATGTGTAAGGGGCAAAACAATCCAATCAAAGTATCTCCAAAAAGAAAGGAGAAGACGTAGGGTAACAATTGTTTTGAATCTCCTAACCCGTGATGGAAAATTTTGACGTAAAACACTACTGAAGTTTTTCAGATCATCCTTGTCTTCCAACTTAATCTTCTTCTACACATTTCTGCCTAATGATATGGGCGTTGGGGGCAAAACAATCAGCAGCTTGAACTACCCGATACAATTTCATTTAAAAATATTGTGCACAGAAAATAAATTGAATTGAAAAATGTGAATTGTTACTCTATCTCTTCTTATATGATAAAAGGAGAAAGGAAATACTTTGTCGAAAGGGTCGATGGACCCACCTGCAAATGAAAAAGGCTTCAAGAGAATATATCCCATTTCCTTTTGCGTGAACAAGAATGTTATCATTAGATCTTGGGCGATTAAATTCTTGGCTTCCGATTGGAACCGCGTGTCTCAGATTTCTTCTACTGCCGACGTTTTGTACTTCATTGCAGAAGAATTTCCTTATTCTTTCTTCATTACAGAAGTGAGGAAGTCTTTCTGCAATGAAGAACGAATTGAAGAAACGATATCCGAGACACGGCCACTCCAACCAGAAGCCAAGAATTCAATCACTGGCACTGCCAGAATCCTCCTTCTTAAATTACCCTGTGCCATCCACAAAGGAAATCGAATATATTTTTTCTATTTGAATTTCGTTATCTTCATTATTATTGGCGTTATTGGTGTTCCTCCTCTTCCAATTTTGAATTTTTTTCGAAATTACCGGAATGTCTTCAAACTTCATAGCTGGTTGCTTTGTTCTTCCCTTTATTGTTTGTAATTTACAAAAAAAAAAAAATGGAATAGGTATATTTTAAAATAAAATACACTAATCGGTATATTTCTAGAAAAAAAAAATCAATTTTCTTTTAAATTTTGACGAAAAATTATTTTTTTGCTGTTATTTTAGAACCTGGGAGTGATAGGGGTCAGGTAACATATAAAGAGAAAGAAATAAATTAGGCGAAAAAGAAAACGTAAATTAGGAGATAAGCCCAAAAGGAAACTATAGTTTTTTGGGCTTATTGGGAGGTTGTGAAGGTTCAAACTTTCAGGCTTGTTGAGGGAAGGGGTTACGAAACTTAAAAGATCGGGAAGCAATGTTCTAGTTCTAGAGCGTCATGACTCTCATAAGCGTCATACTGATTTTTTTTTGAAGTTTGTTCTTGTCCGATGAAAATAGTCTGTCTGTCCGGTTTGAGATTAAAAAAAGATTTTTTTTTGCTTTATTTTGAATTTTGTGAACGACAATTCTCTGTCTTCCTTGCTTTAGGATTTTAAATCTGATCATTTCTCAAAACATGAATCAACCAGCTCATCCTCTGGACCCTCAAATCATTAAACGTGTACGTACTTCTTCATAAAATGCATTAATTCAACATTAGTCTTCATCCTGGAATGGTTTTGGACACTTTGCCTTCAAGCATATTTAATTTTCTTTTCCTGTTAAGTCTTCTTCCTTGGTCTATAATTAAGAGCCTTCGGCTTTGCTTTAATTTTTTTGGCGTTTCATAACCAGTCTTTCTTCTCTTAAATTACGTCATTTTAGTTTTCGTCTTAACCCTCATTCTTCCTTCTCTTATTGAAAAAATTTTTGTCGTTCTTCTCCTCTTGAAATAATTTTTTCTCGCTTTTCCTTTACAAATCCCGTGGCATTCCTGATTCAGAACGTTGCGTGATTTTCTTCGACGTTTTCTTTCTCTCTTCACCTCCAGTCTCTCTTCTCTTGAACTACGTGATTTGCGTTTCCGTCTTCACCCTCATTCTTTCTTCTCCTATTGAAATAACATTTTGTTACACCGTCATTCTTTTTCCTCCTCTTGAAATAATTTTCTGTCGATTTTCTTTCATAAATCCTCGAACTTCTTTTCCTATTCCTTAATTTTCCATGAGATTTTGTTTCATGAATATTTTAGGCATTTACTGTCCTTGTCGTGATTAAGAAATTTCAACTTTACACGATAGTCTTTGATCTCCATTCAGCTCCAGTCTTTTTTCCCTTGAAATGTCATATTTCTTTCACAAATCTTCAAACTTCTCTTTCCCATGATTCATTTTCCATGAAGAAATATATTTTTTTACATATATTTATTATGTTTAGTTTCCTTGACCTTCTTTACCCGTTTTTCCTTTTCCTCTTCACATTTATTCTTTTTTCTGCTCTTGAAATAATTTTTGGTCGTTTTCTTTCACATATCTTCAGATTAATTCATTTTACGTACCCAGAAGAGGTTCAATGGATACTTGTGGCATTTAGTCTCCTTGTCCTGATTAATAACCTCCGATTGTACGTGATTTTCTTTAGCCTCTCAATTCCCTCTTCATCTGCGTCTCTCTTCTCTTGAAATAAACTTTCTGGCATATTTCTTTTTTCTCTTTTCTTTGATTTAATTCCCACGAAGAAATAATTTTTTCATAATAAACATTTATGGTCTCCTTAATCTTCTCTACGTGATTTTCTTTTTCGTCTTCATCTTCATTCTTTCTTCTCCTCTTTTGTCGCTTTTTCTTTGTGTTAATCCATTTTCTATAGTGAGATGTTTTGTCACTAATTATGGCATGTAGTCTTCTTATCCTGATTAAGAGTCTCCATTCTCTCTTCCTCTCCAATCTCTCATCCCTTGAGATAAGCTTTTTATTACATTTCTTCCAATTTCTCTTTTCTTTGATTCATTTTCCGCCAAGAAATGTCCTTTTTTATAAATATTTATGATATTTAGTCTCTTTCACCTCTTTCCTCTCGTTTATTCTCAATTCGTTCCTTTTCGATCTAGCTTCGAATGTATCCACTTTCTTCTGTTAGGTTTCTTTAGATTCTCGTCAAGATATCATCAAATTATTGTTTGTTTTATACCGTTGGGACTATTTCCAGCCCCAAAGTTCCTAATGGTTTTTCCCCTACGCCCCCGACTTGAGCTTTACAGTTCGTTCTTCTGAATAGTCAATGACAATGACAAATTCATAGTCCTGGAGCACGCACCACCAAGAATATTGTCATTCACCTTGAAGATCATGCAATGTAATGATCATTATTAATTAATGGGTATACTGAGAGTATTCCAAAGCCTCGTATGTATGTCAATTAACAACATACCGTCTGTAAATTGATCTGCGTTGCATAGATGACATTCCGTTCATAAAATTATAAACTTACACATAATACAGAAAAGTATCAAGTGTAATTTAACGTGTTACATAAACAGAAGGAAGGCAGGGACGTGCATATAATTGCTAAATGCCAAACGTTCACGACAATAATCTCGGATTTACGCCGCTGCACTTTATTTTCTGTTCTGCGTTCATTTAAAATTCGAATTAGAATAAGGTCGCGGCTCTCTATGCATAGGTTATCAGAGATTAGAACGTTATTATTTCTGTGCACTTTTCCACCACGAGTATAAAAGTTTAATGCGAGAGGAAATATGACCAAATGTTGAATGCCATTCAAGTTTTATCGTTTTCAAAACAGATACAGACAAAATAGATGCGGTACTAATAAATATCTTTTTGCATTGTTCGAGGAATATCACAACAGATGAAAAAGTTTCACGTTTCGAAAATCGAAACCCGAAATTACAGCCTCAGGGCGCCTATCAAGAAACTCCTTGACCTTCAGTGTGCAACGGAAAAGTTTTATCTATGCAAGCACAAGATGAATTAAAAAAAAAAAAAAAAAAAACTATAGAATGGGAAGGAAGGAAGGTCAGCGTGCTGAAAATTATAGTACGTAGATATACAGATATTTACAATGAAAGGATGTAATGTGTGGCATTCTACCTCCCCACATACATATTTAATAATTACAACAGAACATTTTTGATAATGTGCTTCGTACACACACACACACACACACATTTACTTATACAAGTTAAATCTAGATCTAACGTTCTTTAATGAAGCTGTTTGTAATTTGATGCCGTTAACACACGAAGAAAAAAAAACAGAAAAAAATACATTCTCACAAGAACGAGCTCCACTTGCATGTACGTTGTACGTACTATGTGGCTGTGTGTGTGTGTGTGTGTGTTAAACAGCACGTAATAAAATTCGCTGTTTAATTAAATTAAATTAAGAAGAGGATCGTTAGTATCCCCGTGGCCTTGATACACATATAAACGGTTCATTCAATAAGTTTTTCTTTGTTTTTCGAAATTGAACTTCAGATAACACTAACCAACATAAATACGTATGCGGGGGTCACCTTCACAACAGGTTGTAAACGGTCAGAAAATTCCGGGCATTTTTTTTTTTCTGTGTTGCCAGACCGAAATAGATAAATAGGCACGCAACGCGCCGCCCATGTGTTAACGACTACCGAAACGTAGCTCTCTGGTTTCACCGCGACGATGACAAGAAAGAAAAAAATATATAATTAAATAATTAGAATAAATATCGCGGGCTTTGGACGTTTTACAGATACACAAGATCGGAGTTAATTACTTCATTACAGGAAAAGAGAGAATAAAATTAAAACCTATATTTAATACAAAAAAAAATTAACTAACTCTTGCTCTAGATTCTTTTTTTTTATTGGAACCAATTCTTCAAAAAAAAAGCAATTGAAGCGTTGAATTATTTTAATAAAAGTTAGAAGGAAATAACTTGCACTCTCTCTTTGCTTTAGCTTCCATTCCATGTCTTCAAACCTGTCGCTGAGAATTAAAATTTGCTTCAAAATTGGCAGTGAAAGACGACAACAATTATTTGTGTAGTGGCCTCTTAAAATCAGTGTTGCCAACTCTATTAACTATCTTACACCAGACGCTTTACAAAAATACACGAGAATCTCACCAAATCCTCTTTCCTAAAATATATTTTTTATAATTTTTATTAATTGAGGATAATTTGAATTTGGCGCCAGATTTTTTAAATGAAAAGAGCACTCACATACACTCATTGGACACCGGGTGTCCAATGCCATGTGTTCACCCTCTTAAAACTTTTATTCTTTTTTTAATCGATTTACATGAAATTTCAAAAGGATAAAATGGTTGGGTAAAACCTGCAGAACGGGGGTGGAAAATGGTGATAGATTAAAAGAAGTTGGGGACTTTTTTCCGGTGTTTCAATAACGATTAGAAAACCAATTAGCCAACTACCCTCTTTTCAACCCCATTTCGTCTCCAATTCTTTCTTTTAGCAGTCCGTATAGTCCGCATATCGTTGAGTCTTGAATTCCTTTGTTAGTAGCGTTCTGGTTTTCGGGAGGTTGAACAACAGAGGCGGCCTTAATAGTTGTGAGGCCCCGCGGACGAGAAGTTGCATTATAAAAAGCAGAAAATACTAAATACCTACATTCAAAACAATAAAATAAAATAAGTAAAATAATTTCATGTGACATCTTCCAATTTTTAAAATATGTCGTTATTTGAAAAGTGTGAAATAAAAATGGTACTATGGAAACAAAAAAGTAAAACTTTGACTTCGAAAGAAATAAGTAACTATAAAATAAAGATATATAACAAAAAAGAAAGAAAGTAGACGATTAATTGATATTCAAAATAAAAATAAATATCGTCAAATCTAATGAAGCAAAAACAAAAGACGATCGTGGATGATGACCGGACGAAAATAAAAATGCGTAAAACTAAGAATAACTCAAATCGATGTAAATATTGACGAACAAAAATTTAATCTGTAAATATTAAAGACTAAAATGGAGTAAACTCAAATTGAGTAAATGAAAAAAAAAATAAATAAATAGATAAAAAATCCTATCAAATAAAGTAAAAGGAAAGATAAAACAAAAAGCAAAAGACGATGGACGAAAATAAAAACCATACGTATAAAAAAATTGAAACGTTATATATTAAAGAAATATAATGTATCCAATATAAAAGAGAAAACAAAAATGTCCATTGATCCAAGGGATTAGAATGTAAAATAGACTCAAATCGAGTAAAAAAAAAACAAAAAACAAAAATGAAAGACGAAGACGTCAATAAATGAAATAAAACCGCGTAAAGGAGAAAACAAAAGACGGCTATCGATCGAAGGAATTAAAATGTAAAATAAATTCAAATCCAGTAAATAAAACAAAAAAGAAAAACAAAAGACGATCAAATGATAATCAATAAATAAAATTAAATCACATAAAAAAGGAAATAAAAATGACGATCGATCGAAGGAATTAAAATGTAAAACAAATTAAAATTGAGTAAACAAAAAAAACGAAAACAAAAGACGATCAAATGATATTCAATAAATAAAATTAAATCACATAAAAAGAAAATAAAAACGGCGATCGATCGAAAAGATTAAAATGTAAAATAAATTCAAAGCGATTAAATTAAAACAAAAACACAAATGGCGATCGGTGAAAAGGATTAATATGCAAAATAAACTTAAATTAAGTAAATTAAGGGGAAAAATAAAAACAAAAGACGATTCATTGATAATTAAAACATAAAATCGCGTCGAATGAAAGATAATCCGATAGTTAAAAAATATAAATAAATTCAATGAAATTGAATAAAAGAAAAAAGTCGATTAATTAATTATACAGCCTGGAAACTGAGGGGCGGATAAATTCGATGTTATCAAGGCAATTAATTAAAAAAAAAAAACGCTGGGACCCGTCAGTTTTGTTTTTAAAAAAAATAAAGACGCCGCGGGTCTTTTAAAACGCGAGGCCCCCGGCGGTTGCCCCTAAGGCCGCCACTGGGTGGAAGCCACAAATCGATTCCCAAGTCGCCTTCCACGGATTGCTCGAATTTTTTTCCGGAATAATTGAAATCGTTCACTCATCTCTTTCTCGGCTTATTTAATAGCCCTTCCTTAGAATAGTTCAAATAAAAAGCCGAAGCTTTAAATAACAAAATCCATACATTCAAATGTAAGACAATTTTTGGTACAATAACAAAGAGATCAGTCGTGGATGCTTCTTAGTTACACTTTATTTAAATTAAACGAGCAGAATTGACTGATAGAAAATAGTTTTGAATTTGAAGCGATTCTCATTTGAAATGTGTTACGTTAAGTGTTAAAGATTGCAAGAGTTTAAGGTTTCAAGGTTTCCAAAAGAAAGATCTTACGTACTACGTTCTCCTCAAACCAACTGACCGTTCAATAAATCGCAGACCATGCATTTTCTACTTGATATTAGGGAACAAA
This sequence comes from Prosopocoilus inquinatus, assembly GCA_036172665.1. Lineage (NCBI taxonomy): Eukaryota > Metazoa > Arthropoda > Insecta > Coleoptera > Lucanidae > Prosopocoilus > Prosopocoilus inquinatus. The sequence continues at coordinate 3,508,960 of CM069871.1, read as the reverse complement.
AGAAGTCATTAGGCAATACTTCTACGAAATTGATGATGGTGGAGAACTTAAAAGATCGTCTTCTCCAACATAACCTAAGTATGATGTATTAGGATGATTTTGAATGCACTTCGTTAAAATCACAGATGAATCCAACTCACCAGAGTCTACTCTGAAGACTGGCCACAGTTTGGAGATTAAAGATATATGCCCAAATTATGGTTTAGGGGGTCGCCTAAATACTTCCGTAAAATTGATGATGGTGAAGGACTTAAAAGAATGCCATCTCAACATAACCTTAATTTAACCTATTGGGTTGATTTTGAATGCATTGCCTTAAAGTCACAGACGAATCCAACCCATCAGAGCCTACTAAATACTGGCTACAGTTTGGAGTGGGGAGCAATTTCAGAGATTGAGCTGCTCCCCAGTCCAAAAAGTGCCGATTTAAAAATTTTCAAGATGGTAATAGCAAACTTCGAAAAGAAATTGTCAGAAGAAAAGAAAAAAAGCAAACAAGAGACAATCGAAACAATTTGCAAGAAGGAAGATACAACAAAAGAAAAAGTTACACAATGAGAAATAAGAAAAAAGCGAAAAACTTTTTGATAATCAAGAAACACGATGAAAAAAATTAAACTTCTTAAGAAATTATAATTATTTAATTTATGAAAAGTGGTAAACAAAATTAAAAGAAAAAACATGAAGAATTTTTTAGGAGTCGAAGAAAAGTAAAATAAAAATTCCCAATAGCTAAAAAACAGCGACATCAAACGCTCGCTTTTTGACATAACAGTAATGCGAAATTTACCAAAAAAAAGAGCACACAAAAGCAACAAAAACAAAAGACGATTGCCGCCACGGTTTGCAGAGTGCAGAAAGTTTTTATTATGTTCAAAAATATATGACAAATAAAATAAAAAGAAAACAAAGGAACATTTTCGTCTGTTTGAAAAATGTAATTGGAATGGAAATTTAAAAAAAGAAAAACATGGGAAAAGAAGAGAAAGAAAAACAAATGACGTTCGTACGTTTTATGACGAACAGAAAAGAAAAATGAAAAAGTAAAGAAATAATTTCAGTAAATATAGAAAATAAGCGAAAGGACGAAATTGATTAATAACTCAAAACCGCTGAGAAGTATTCTAATCGATGAAAAAGATCGCATTACGTTTGAAAAAAAAACAAACTAAACAAAACAATAAATAAATTGAAGCAAAAAAAGAACGTAACTATTTAATAATCTCGCTGTTTTTAATCATGCTTGATAATACGATTTTTTAATGACAAAATGAACAAAAAAGTGTACAAAAAACTGAATTGTCACATAAATTCATGCTTTATGTTTATTACGGTCTGGAAACGTATTAATTATTTCTTGAACATTGAAGCTTTTTTTTTCTCTCTCTCTGTCTTTATAACAAACATAGTATGAATTTTATTTTATTTGAACCCCCCCCCCTCCCCCACCAAAAAAAATATAAACAAATTTCAACACAAAATATACATTTTATGTACAGTAGCAGACACAGTTAACACACAGACACAGTTTCTACGAAAAAATCGAATTTGAAACTTGATGAGTTGGCAGACGCCCCTGATGGTGAAGGACTTGAAAGAATGTGATCTCCAACATAACCTTAATTTAACCTGTTCGAATGAGTTTGAATGCATTGCCTTAAAGTCGTAGACGAATCCAACCCACCAGAGCCTACTAAAGACTGGCTACAGTTTGGAGTGGGGAGCAATCTCAGAGATTGAGCTGCTCCCCACTCCAAATTGGCCTGTGTTTCCAGTAGGCACTGGTCGAACTGGGACACTTTTGGTTAATTAAAACACATGTCCTTGCCAAGTCATTAAATTGAATTACAGCATGAAAAAGCCTAACCAATTACACCAAAAACCAAAATCGAAAGACACCCATATCTTTCCTCCTCTCTCCCTCACGTGGTGTATGCAGATTTTTAAATTGGCTTCAAAAATCAATGCCCAACCTCCACATCACAGATAAATCCAACTCACCGGTGTCTACTAAAGACTGGCCACAGTTTGGAGATTAAAGACACATGCCCAAATTATGGTTTAGGGGGTGGCCTAAATACTTCCGCGAAATTGATGATGGTGAAGGACTTAAAAGAATGTCATCTCCAACACAACCTTAATTTAACCTATTGGGTTGATTTTAAACGCATTGCCTTAAAGTCGTAGACGAATTCAACCCACCGGCGTCTATGAAAGACTGGCTGCAGTTTGGAGTGGGGAGCAGTCTCAGAGATTGAGCTGCCCCCCACTCCAAATTAGCCTGTGTCTAGTAGGCACTGGTCGAACTGGGACAGTTTTGGTTAATTAAAACGCATTTCCTTGCCAAGTCATTAAATGGAATTAAAGCATGAAATAGCCTAACCAATTACACCAAAACAAAATCGAAAGACACCCATATCTTTCCTTCTCTCTCCCTCAGGTGGTGTATGCAGATTTTTAAATTGGCTTAAAAATCAATGCCCAACCTCCACATCACAGATAAATCCAACTCACCGGTGTCTACTAAAGACTGGTCACAGTTTGGAGATTAAAGACACATACCCAAATTATGGTTTAGGGAGTGGCCTAAATACTTCCGCGAAATTGATGATGGTGAAGGACTTAAAAGAATGTCATCTCCAACACAACCTTAATTTAACCTATTGGGTTGATTTTGAACGCATTGCCTTAAAGTCGTAGACGAATTCAACCCACCGGCGTCTATGAAAGACTGGCTGCAGTTTGGAGTGGGGAGCAGTCTCAGAGATTGAGCTGCCCCCCACTCCAAATTGGCCTGTGTCTAGTAGGCACTGGTCGAACTGGGACAGTTTTGGTTAATTAAAACGCATTTCCTTGCCAAGTCATTAAATGGAATTAAAGCACGAAATAGCCTAACCAATTACACCAAAACAAAATCGAAAGACACCCATATCTTTCCTTCTCTCTCACTCACGTGGTGTATGCAGATTTTTAAATTGGTTTAAAAATCAATGCCCAACCTCCAACATAAAGAATCGCATAAATCTGATGACACTTTGAAAATAATAAAAGTAGTAACATTGCATTCGATATTCTCAAGGATGTTCCACTCGAGTATTCGGGGTTAACCGAAATAGAAGTTGTTGCAACTTCGCTTATAAGTTTGTGTCGTCTTTCTTCAATGATTCCGAACACATTCCCGTTGTTGCATATTCGAGAAGTTTGTTTGGTCGTGAATGCAGGCAGGCAGGCAGTCACGTGGTTCGCGTGAAAACAACAAACGCTTGTTGCGAGCAAAACCGCATTCATTAAAAAAAGACTTCTTCTTCTTCTTCTTCTTCCAGAGAAAAATCCCACGTAATAGGACGTACTGACGCAGTTCTGTCGTTGCGTAACGAGATTTATTTAACATTTAAACTAGAATCACAGCTCAACAATAAAATAATTATTCAATTACGTACACACATTTTACATGCAATTAAATCCTGCCTGCTCGCACCCATCTTTATACCATTCGCGATTACTTCATAACCTTGACATTAACACGCGTTCGTTCTCAGTTAGTAGACCACATATACATATGTACACCGGAAAAGTTGCACGCAAATCACACAATAGACCTGCGTAATTAATTTATCATACATACTTAAAAAAAAAAAAAAAAATTAATTCTGCGTATTCTAGGTACCTACGCACCCCGCACCCACGTGATCTCGATTGTTTACACCTACCCATTAACTAAGAAATACGTAACTCTTTTCAAAAACCTGCGCATGTAGAACATGTACATACATAAAAATAAAAGGACGCAGAAGCGAACCTTTTTTTCTTCTTCTTCTTCTTGTTCGTGTTTCAGAGAAGTGCAAGTCGTTGTTTATTGGCTAAAAAATTACGAACACACACTCGTTCGTTTCATAACTCCACGGACCATTTCAGTTTTGCTTCACGGTTGTTCACGTGTTCAGCAGTAGTAAACTACTAGCTGAAATTATTAGCGAAGTTTTAAAAAGAGAGAGAGAGAGTAAAAGAAAACCGTTCGTTCGTCACACAGCAGGTATATTTTTTAATTTTTTATTTATTTTTTGGTCTTAATTCATTTTTGCAACTGCGTTTTATTACTGTGAGTGAACCTAATCCTCGCAGTGTTCCAGTAATTTTAATAACCCTATGAAAACCGGAAACTAAAAAAGATAATACTGGGTGATTCAAAATAAGTGTCCGACACGTTCGTTAACCGCAGGTGGTAGACGAAAAAACAAAACAAAAAGTCTCTGCGCATAAAGGGTCTAGTGTGCATAGTTTTTAAGATAAAAATGCATTGAAGATTCATATAAGAATTGGTTGATGCTTACTGGAACAGTTGTACTGCGTCACAAGAGCAATAAACCCTCGTGGAGTACAAGGAAACCTTGCTGAAACAAAACTCTAAAACGTTTTGTGTATGGCTTTCTGCGAAAAAAAAATGTGTAACACGCGGGTCCTTCTTTCGAACATCGAACTTACGCATGCACGCATAAGAAATGAATCATAATTTCCATTTTGGACTCGAGGGAGGTTGGTTTTTGGAATGTCTCTGATGAATTTATTTCTTGCACATTCGTACTTGAATGACCCTCGTAAATTATGCTCTTAACGGGTCAGACGCTTATTCTGAACCACCCTATATAATGCAGCCACATACTCAATTACAAATGATATTCTATACCAGCGCTTCGAATGAGCTACCCACGCTCTCAACTGTCTCCTTAATTGTATCGGATAATCGAAAATTCATTCACAGAGAAGCGCGCGGAAAATAAAAAGCGAAATTCGCTTAGGAAAAAAATTAATTTAAAATGAAATATGATAAAAACAGAAGAGGATCGGCAAAATCCGAATTAATTAGAGGAAAACGCAGAAGAAAAAAAAAAGACAATAAAAAAAACGAAATGAACCAGATTTCGAAGTAAAATGCGAGTCAGCTAAAAAAAAACACACACACACAAAAGCACTTGTAAAAAAATCTATAAAAATGATAAAATAGGAGATTGTGACAGATTCGAAAATTGATTTAAAAACGCAAAACTCGGCGCGTTTTTTTTTTTTTAAATGAAAATTCAATTTCAGAAAACAGCTTGGAGAAAAATCAGTAAAAGCAAAGAAATAAAAACAAAAGAAGACCGAACAGATACAACTAAAAATTTGAAAAAAAATTGGGGAAAGCTGAAAACACGAGTCGAAGAAAAAAATGTGCAAGAAAAAAAGTTGATCGACAGAGAACGGAAATTCTACGGAAAAAGAAAACAATTAAGAAAGCGAAATTAACTCAAAGAATTCTTTAGATTTCGAAATAAAAGGCGAAATACAGCTAAAAAGAAACCGTTTAGAAAGAAATCTATAAAAAGGATAAAATAAAAGAAGATTGTGACGGATTCGAAATTTGATTTAAAAACGCAAGACTCGACGCGGTTTTTTAATGAAAATTCAATTTCAGAAAACAGTTTGGGAGAAAAAAATCAACAAAAACGACGAAATAAATACAAAAGAAGACCGACGGGTTTAACAATTAAAAACGCGAGATTTAAATTTGAAAAAAAAAATTGAGGAAAGCTGAGGAGAACACGAGTGTCGAAGAAGAAAACACGGGCAAGAACAAAAGGTGATCGACAGGGACACAGGACACACGAAAAAATCAAAAATGAACAAAAGAAGATCGACAGATTCAAATGAAAATGCGAGACGATTTAAATTTGAAAACAAAAAAAAAAAAATAACGAAAACGTCAAGTTGGAAAAAAGTCGACAATAAAACGAAAACAAAAGAAGATCGCTGGGACTCAAAAGTGGTTGATTTTAAAAATATCTCTGATAAGTTTCTTTCTTGCAATTTGGTATTTACATGACTTTAGTAAAGACGCTCCTAACGGGTCGGACATTTATTATTAGAGATCGGTATCACATATTTTGACGTCATAGATGCTGCAGCTCTGCAGCAACGTTGCCAACCGTATGACTATTTTAGTAGTCAGTACTATGAACGATTTCTTCTTCAGAATCGTGCGGATGCTTGAGGTGGATTTTGGATTTTGAGAACGGAGATGAAATTCCTCTTCCATTTCCTTTTAGTCATGCGCGATGAAACTCAAAAAGATGGCAATAGCAAACTTAAAAATGAAATTGTCAGAAGAAAAGAAAAGAGGAAACAAGAGACAATCGAAACAGTTTGCAAGAAGTAAGATACAACAAAAGAGGAAGAAAAAGTTACGCAAAGAGAAACGAGAAAAAAGCGAAAAACTTTTTGATAATCAAGAAACACGATGGGAAACGGGAAAAAATTTAACTTCTTAAGAAATTATGATTATTTAATTTATGAAAAATGGTAAACAAAATTAAAAAAAAAAACATGAAGAATTTTTTGGGAGTCGAGAAAAAGTAAAATAAAAATTCCCATAGCTAAAACAGCGACATCATATGCTCGTTTTTTGACATAACAGTAATGCGAAATTTACAAAAAAAAAAGAGCACACAAAAGCAACAAAAACAAAAGACGATTGCCGCCACGGTTTGCAGAGTGCAGAAAGGTTTTATTCTGTTCAAAAATATATGACAAATAAAATAAAAAGAAAACAAAAGAACATTTTCGTCTTTTGGAAGAATGTAATTGTAATGGAAATTTAAAAAAAATATGAGAAAAGAAGAGAAAGAATAACAAATGACGTTTGTACATTTTATGACGAACAAAAAAAAATTAAAAAGAAAAGAAATAATTTCAATAAATACAGAAAATAAATGAAAAGACTAAATTGATTAATAATTCGAAACTGCTTAGAAGTATTCTCATCGATGAAAAAGATCGCATTACGTTTGAAAAAAAAAACAAAGCAATAAATAAATTGAAGAAAAAAAAACTGTAACTATTTAATAATCTCGCTGTTTCTAATCATGCTTGATAATACGATTTTTAATGACAAAATACAACTTTTTTCTACGATCAAAAAATCGAATTTGAAACTTGATGAGTTGGCAGACTCCCCTCCCCCCCTTCCCGAATGATTCCGGAAAGAATTACGTAATAAAAATGTATTAAAAATATTTTTTAATCAAACCCAAACTCCTATTGATGACGTCAGAATATGTGATTCCGATCTATACTTATTATGAATCATCCTGTATGTGTTAATTGGAAAGTTGCTAATACTCGCTAGATCTTAAATCCAAAAATGAGAATGACCTCTCCAGCATTAACAAACGTTAAAAAATATCGATTTTATTCTTTCGGACTAATTGATGTGTATTTTCTGGTGTCCGACCGAAACCGTTTTCTCGCCGAAACCGAAACCGAATCTTATTCGAAGGAAGTTAGAGATAATAGAGATAATAGTTTTATTTATTAATAACTGAAATTAAATAAATTTATATTTTAAGACAGAAACAAAAACAATTTTAAGTTATTTTTTTTTTTGTATTAATAACTGAACTTATATTGTAAGACAAAAACAGAAACAATTTATAAAATTTTCGTGTGTACCATATTTTACAAAAGTCAAAAGAGAATTTTTTTTCAGCTGCAGCTCATAGACAAAATTCAAATGTGTGTGTGTGATGTGTGTGTATTAAATTTAGGTCATAATCAAAAATTTTGATATTTTAGAGATTTCACGTCGTGCAAAGCAAATTTACGTTATAATTTGAAGCTTTCTGGTAAAGATTGCGTTAATATTACGGCGTGCCTTCTCAAACTGGGGAATTTTTAGTCAGCTTTTGAATGGAGATCGGTCACATTTCAAATATGCGGTCAAATATGAGTTTATGCAGCTTTGATTCACTGTCAAAATTGACATTTACACTGTTAAAACCGAGCATCATTAATATTTGACATCCAACAATAAATCAAGTTTGAGATTAATATGCATTTAAAGCAGAAAAAAGAAAATAAATGTAGTTTCGGTTGTAGCCGAAAGTTCGGCTGTTTTTTGACCGAAACCGAAACTTCGGCCGAACCACGCAATTGAAGCCGAAACCGGCCGAAACCGAAACCGAAACCGAAACCGAAACCGAATATTCGGTCGAACACTAGTATTTTCTTGTTGTTGAAGTTTGTGTGAGTTTCTTAGGTCATGGTGGGCTTTCTTGATTTTTCGCGGTTGTTAAACAATAAGTTTTATGCTGTCTATCTCTTGGTGTAATTTCGAAAACAGATCAAAATGAAATACTAACCCTCCGATTAAAATGATAATCGTCGGTGTTGTGCATGCAGGTGTGTGAATTATAAACCCTGTTACGACGACAATCCAGCAGAGAGCTTAATGGCCATGTGCTTGCAGCAGGATTTTCAGTGCGGCGGCGGCGGCGGCGGCAGGATCAGGGGTATTGCCGCTCAATACCGAGTGTGAACTGCTGACCTAAAGCTTCTGTCTGGTGCATTTCAGTTAACAGCTTTCATAAAATCCTAAGCACACCGAAGCATGCACCTGACAAGGGAATCAATTCCTGCTTGCCCGCAGCCTCCTTATTTCGCAAACGGAGGGTTTGCCGTCACGTTGCCTGAAACGAGACGGCGAGATTTTATAGACGCGATGCGTTATGACTTGTGTTCTAACTAGATACGGACGTGGATAAATCGCATGTGCGCTCTTTGATATACGCTTCGTGTTTTATGTGCGTCGAAAAGTTTCATAAATCATCCGTCTTGTTGGCGACGTGCATTTTCTTGTGTGAAATTTGTCTTTTGTGCTCCGCCATCGTAAAACCTCGACAAAAACTAGTCTAACAGAAAATTGAAACTAGAAACTAAAAACTAGAAAATTGAAAAAAAAATTCATACCAAATCGATTGAAACCTTTCTACTAACTACAACACACAAAAAGAAACTGCATGATTTAATTGAAACTTACTAAATTACAATTTTTTTTTTGCTTGGAACACCCGCTATAAACAGCAAACAAAATAAATACATACTCCTATTTGCTTTTGTTGGTGCTTGGTTTAAAAGCTATCAGACAGACGCTTTTCGTGCGGTGAGAAAGCGAGCGAGCGAGCGAGCGACGGTGAATCCCCCGGATCAATGTTGCATGCGTAAACTAATATAATTATTGCGGACACGCAATGTCTGGGTACTTCATTTAAGTCTCTATCCACGATAGATTTCCAAGAAGACAGCAAATGAGACGTGGCCGTATTGACGTTTAATTATACTGTTAATATTTTATGGATTTATTAACGCTGTTATTTATGAGAAGTGACTGACGTGTTTGGGCCGCCTAGTCGCAGCAAATAAAATCAGATCTGTTCTATGGTCTAAACTCCAATTACATAATTGAATCTAAGAAGAAAATAGTATATTATTATACAAGTTTCACAAGAAGACTCGCTTCGCCATGCTCGCCGTACCTCAACCCCACTCGTGCTACAATGCCTCTTGTGAAACGTATATGTACAGGATGGATTAATTTCGATGTCTCTTATGGGCATCTCCGTAACTATAAGAGACAGAAAAAAACTAGTGGCCAAGTCTCGATCTCTTTTTTGGAGATTAAGTCAATAGCCTAAACAAAAATTGGCTATCTTCTTTTGTTTTCAAGTTATGGCCAAAAATTGACATTTTCGACTTTTCGTTTTTCGGTCATATCTCGTTTATTTCTAGAGATATTAAAAAACTGTTTGATCATTATTAGGACACTTTTTGGAATACATTTCAGTGGTGTAGTTGCTTTTTTAATATTTACTTACATTTTCAAGTTATAACATAAAGTTATATTTTTTTAAATAGAAATCATAGTAGGCAATGCCCTCATTAAATAGAGATTTTTTTTTTTCTGTTTTAAAAAATATATACTTTGTTGGGTTTATTTCTTATAATTAATAGGGAAAATGCCATGTTTATTATTAGCCTTGCATATCCTAGTCTCAGTAGGCTGGCTTCAATGCAGTGCCGACATATTTTTTTGTTTTTATTAAATATTAACGAACTTTCAAACCTTTAGACAGTTTTGGCCGCGTAAAGAATTTCATATTCACTTTATTTTATAAAATTCCGTTTGAGAAACGTAGCACCCATCGTGACCGATCTGGCAAAAGCTATTTTGTTTTTATTAAAGATGAATGCAGATGAATTTAGTTTGATACATATCCGATTTTGTTTATATTTTACTATTTGTGTGTTTGTTTTTGTTTTTCGTGTTTTTAATAAAATATAACTCAAGAGAAACAAAAAAAACGAAAGCTTAATTTAGTTCTAATTTAGTTATTATTACCTTTGTGTTTATCCGAACAACTTGTATTTTAGTGTAAAATCTTTTCGCTCCTCTTGACAACTTGTTTATATACATTTTTTCACTCCTGACAAAACTATGAAGCGATAGCGAAACGTAAAGTGTTCTTGCGATTTTACAGTGTCCGTTTTAAAGTTTAAAAACTATTTTCTCTCACATGTTTCATCGAACAAGAGTCGACTTCAATTATAAATTTTTTATCGAAGTCGTTTCTTGTCCGGTGGAAATTGTATAAAAATTGTTTTCAATTTTAAAAAGATATTGTGATAATTACAGGAACGTTCAACGTTTCTTCCTAACGAAGCTATAAACTGATAGTGAAACGTTGAGTATTTGTGCAGTTTTGACTGTTTAAAGATTTTTAAACAATTTTTCTATAAATTGAATGATAAACTCATTTTCAATAGAAAGTCAGACAGGAACTCTTATCAGAACGGTCGCTCAAAACGATAAAACGGAAATTTGTAAATTAACGCGAATGCGAAATTATTTACGCACCCAAAACTTTGAAAATATTTGAAGGCTCGTTAAAATTAAAAAAAATAAAAAATCGGCTCCGTATTGAACCCAGCCTACTGAGACTAGGATATTTACGCAAGGATAATAATAAAAATGACAGTTTTTCCTATTAATTATAAGATATAAACCCAACAGAGTATATATTTTTGAAAACAGAAAAGAAATCTCTATTTAATGAGGGCATTGCCTACTATGATTTCTATTTAAAAAAATTTAACTTTATGTTATAACTTGAAAATTTAGTAAATATTTAAAAAGCAACTACACCATTGAATTGTATTCCAAAAGGTGTCCTAATAATGATCAAACAGTTTTCTAATATCTCTAAAAATAAACGAGATATGACCGAAAAACGAAAAGTCGAAAATGTCAATTTTTGTCCATAACTTGAAAGCAAAAGAAGATAGCCAATTTTTGTTTACGCTTTTGACTTAATCTCCAAAAAGGAGATCGAGACTTTGCCACTAGTTTTTTTCTATCACTTATAGTTACGGAGATGCCCATAAGAGACATCGAAATTAATCCACCCTGTACAATATACAAACTTTTTTACTTTGCGTCGTTCATTAAACAAAAGTATGAAAAATGTTTTTAAAAATTGGATCTTTTTAGTAAACTCAAACTATAATCAGAGTGATCAGTTAAGGAATACATTATTCAGTAAATACATGCAGGGTGACTCATAATGGGCAGAACAAACCAAACTTTACCAGCATGTAGGAGAGACATTTTTAAGTAGAAGAGTTCATAAGAACCTACATACAGGGTGTTTAAGGGAAATCACTGCAATAGCCAACGTTCTTATTTGCATTTTTACGAAGTAACCGAAAATAGAAAAGTTTTAGGACCTTTTCTTCTCGATATTATGCTGCTTTCGAAAAAACACATCACGACGATCAGGTTTTCGAGATTTTCAATTGTTTTCCAGTTTTTTTTTTAATGGAACGTTAGGATTTTTATCATCGCATCGTGTCCAAGATGTTAAATTAATTATGTTTCTAAAATATCATCTCCCAAAACCAACTATTTTATAAATTATTTAGTAACGAAGACAATTGAAATTCTCGAAAACCTGATGGTCATTTGTTTCTCCCAACATACCACAAAATCGAGCAGGAAAAGTCCTAAAACTTTTCTAATTTAAGCTACCTCGTGAAATGTTAAATAAAAAAGTTAGCTATTGCAGCCATTTTCCGTGAACACCAATATTTTGTTAGTAAATAATTTATAAAATAGTAGACTCTAAATACGAGACGATGATAAAAAACGTAAGGTTCCATTTGAAAAAGTTGAAAACAATTAAAAATCTCGAAAACCTGATTGTAATTTGTTTTCTTGAAAGCAGCAATAAAATCGTAGAGGAAAGATTCTGAAACTTTTCTATTTTCAGTTACTTCGTAAAAATACAAATAAGAAAGTTAGCTGTTGTAGCGGCTTCACATGAACACCCTGTGTGTGAGTTTACATGAAGTTTTTTTACTTATAAAAGACCCTCCTACATACTGGTAAAATTTGTTCCGCCCATTATGACTCGCCCTGTATATGCGGAATTTTAATTGTAATGCCTGACAACCTTTTGTTTTAAACATCGTTTTAGACATCGAAATTAATACACTCTGTACAATATACAATTTTTTTTTACTTTGCCTCGTTCATTAAACAAAAGTATGAAAAATGTTTTTAAAAATTGGATCTTTTTAGTAAACTCAAACTATAATCAGAGTGATCAGTTAAGGAATACATTATTCAGTAAATACATGCAGGGTGACTCATAATGGGCAGAACAAACCAAACTTTACCAGCATGTAGGAGAGACATTTTTAAGTAGAAGAGTTCATAAGAACCTACATACAGGGTGTTTAAGGGAAATCGCTGCAATAGCCAACGTTCTTGTTTGCATTTTTACGAAGTAACCGAAAATAGAAAAGTTTTAGGACCTTTTCTTCTCGATATTATGCTGCTTTCGAAAAAACACATCACGACTATCAGGTTTTCGAGATTTTCAATTGTTTTCCACTTTTTTTTAATGGAACGTTATGATTTTTATCATCGCATCGTATCCAAGATGTTAAATTAATTATGTTTCTAAAATATCATCTCCCAAAACCTGCTATTTTATAAATTATTTAGTAACGAAAACAATTGAAATTCTCGAAAACCTGATAGTCATTTGTTTCTCCCAACATACCACAAAATCGAGCAGGAAAAGTCCTAAAACTTTTCTAATTTAAGCTACCTCGTGAAATGTTAAATAAGAAAGTTAGCTATTGCAGCCATTTTTCGTGAACACCAATATTTTGTTAGTAAATAATTTATAAAATAGTAGACTCTAAATACGAGACGATGATAAAAAACGTAAGGTTCCATTTGAAAAAGTTGAAAACAATTAAAAATCTCGAAAACCTGATTGTAATTTGTTTTCTTGAAAGCAGCAATAAAATCGTAGAGGAAAGATTCTGAAACTTTTCTATTTTCAGTTACTTCGTAAAAATACAAATAAGAAAGTTAGCTGTTGTAGCGGCTTCACATGAACACCCTGTGTGTGAGTTTACATGAAGTTTTTTTACTTATAAAAGACCCTCCTACATACTGGTAAAATTTGTTCCGCCCATTATGACTCGCCCTGTATATGCGGAATTTTAATTGTAATGCCTGACAACCTTTTGTTTTAAACAAACATCAAATTGACAAATGTTTCTTGCCCAGTTTTTGTAAGTATTCTGTTCGTGATTCTGTTAAATATGACGCTGCACAACAAGTCCGATTAGTATCAATAAAATTGGCCAGGTCCCAAAAATTAGAGCTTCCTTCCTAAAACTCCCTAACCCCGAACAATACACTGTCCTTACAGTAAATAAGATGAAAGTTTGTTAGGTCAAAATCTCATTGGACATCCTTCAGCATGAGATAACATTAAAATATTTCTCACAGTTGCGTGCACGTTCAGAACGCCCGCGCTACTACCTGTCGATTCTTTACTGTGCTTTGGATTTACTCTTCTTTACTTTTATTTAATTACAATGTTATAACTTTTTTGCTTTAATTCCTAATTTCTTCTTGAATACTTCTGACCTTCCGGCTCCGCTTTTGTTAACCGTAGGCTTAGTTTTGCTTAACAGTTTAGTTTAACAATCGTTTAATTTCCAGAAATTTTTATTTTTCTCCACCTTTTTGTTGTTTTTTCATTCTTTCTTTCGATTACCTTCACTTAGGTTCTCCTTTGATTGGTTTGGTTGGCTTCTTTCTTATTTTTCAAATTACAGCTTGAGACGCGCCGTCAAGCGCAAAGCGGCCAATGCGAACACAAATGCTATAAATTTCGCACATTATAAAGTCAAACCCCTGGCTGATTGAAGGCGCGCCTCAAACTGTAGTTTGCTATTACAGGCTTACCGTTCGTAAATCGGGCGAGTGGTTTGGATTGCGGTGGAGTTTCTCGAGCTACTCTTCTGCTGATGAGGACATAATTAGGGCCGAAATAGCTATACAGAGGATGCTTGGGAACCCCAGTGCAATCTACAAGCTTTAAAATCTTGTATTTGAATTTTAAAATTGTTTTGCTTAATTTGCTTTATTGTCTTTCTTAATAAAGCATGATTCAAACCATACTTTTTTAAGTATTGTTATTGTATTATTTTGCACGTAAAAGTAATTAATAAATGTTGTTCAAAACTAGACGTCTAGACGTAATTTCTCAAGACTGTCAGTGAACAATCTATATTTTAAACTGTTGAAAGGGGGTTGTGATGAAATCCACGGCGCATACACATACATATATAATTTGAGGAAGTGTACGGTTTCGAAATGAAAGATATTGACTAATGTTTCAGCAAAACAGAAACCGATACGTTCGTCAATGAATTTCAAGCTCATACAATGTTAAACAAACAACTCTCGGTATACAAAAGCACACATACAACGAAACTAAAATAATTTGTTCCGGAAAATTTGTTCTCGAGAGAGGAAGGACAGAATTTGATAACGTTAAGCATTTCCCGACCGCGAGAATCCGAAACACGAAAACCAAAACTCCGACAATCAAAAAATCAATTCGCCAAAGTATAATTAACAAATTAACTGTCGCGAGAGGTGGTATCGAATTAAATATAAATTAATTAATTAGTTAATTAATTAATTAATTAGAAATACCACCTCAGCCGTAAACGCGTTCATAGCAAGCGAGGCTTCAGAAAATTTTCCGGAAAAATAAAATCAGGCAGTTTAACACCGGAGCGAAGTAAACTGTAAATTGCTTAACGGCACAGGGCAATTTAATTGAATTTTTTCTTTAAATGCGTTCAAAGAACGCGAGTTCTATTGAACACCAAGTAAAATATTTGCATTTTGTTCCGAGATCTTGCAACTTAAGAACAACCTGTCACGTGATCTGTTGGGATCATAAACTCATATGTTTTTGAGTGCAACTTTGGGCGTCTTTCTCATCCAAGATTTTTAATACATTTTGCCTCTCCTCATCTCCTTTACGTATTCTTGGATTTACTTTATTTTCAAGACAACGGGCGAGCCTTTATCAAAAATTTATTTGTACGTACAAGTGGTACAGCATGGGCCTTTCAATTTTGATACTTGCATGAATAATGATTGATTGTCAATGTTTTCTTTTTATAAGCAACGTAAAATTAAATTATTTAAAAAAAAATGTTTAATATTCAGGGAGCCAAAGACAAAATTTCTGTCTCCTTTATCTTTCTTTATTTCTGAAGGCGCGGAAAGAAATGTTTCAGACGGCGCGACGTGTTCAGAAATGTTTGAAATTTGAATTTCCCGCTCGCTAGAATGTTGTTTTTAAAAGGGAGTACTAAATTCTGCACTGTTTTACCATGGGCGACGCATAGGAATTTATTTATGATCTTATAATTTCCACGTGTTTTCTTCGTCAATGAAAAATATACGCGGCTGTAAATGTAATAATATGAAAACCCATTTTTGATGAGGATAATAATACATAAAAGTTATTGTTTAACAATCACGAAAAATCAAGGAACCCCACCATGACCAGAAAGAAATTCACACAAACTTCATCAACAAAAAAATATCAATAAGTCCAGAAGAATAAAATCGATATGTTTTTAGTGTTTGCTCACGCTGGAAAGGTCATTCTAATTATTGGATTGGATACCTAGCCAATGGTGATCTCGTTAGCAACTTCTCAAGTAACTGTAAACTCGAAAATAACGACGTTCAACCTCAACAACGCTCAATAGACAGTGCTACCACTTTACTAGTTTTAAACGTTACACTCCTGGACACTACGACTTGGTTTGGTTGGACAAGTACGCGCGGAGATAATTCTCCCTCTTTATTTATTTAATACCACAACGGAGTGTAGAGGCCTCGAGAATTTATTTTACACTAATTCATGGCTGGAGTATTTTAAAACGAAAGCATCTAAAATAAAACGCAAGGCGTGAAATTATTTGCAATTCGCCTAATTAATCATTCCAGCGGCGCGACGACGAAAACGATCACAAAAAAAAAACTATAAATAAAAGTCGGTGCGGCGAACTGGATGCGGCGACTAAAACATTTTAACTCTACAAAGAAAAATAATTTTTTTCGTGCAATCGGAAATAAATGCGAGTCGAACTGATTATACAGATCGCTCCCTGAAAGCGGTTTTAACACCGTAACATCCGCTTGAAATAAAAATATTTCATTTGATTATGATTGAAGTTGATTCTTGTCCGATGAAAATTGTAAGTACAAAGTTTTTTTTTAATCTTGAACCGGACAGAAATATGATGGGAACACAATCAACGTTTCGCTATAAATCTATAACGAAACGTTGAGTGTGTTCCCATCATATATCTGTCTGGTTCAAAATTAAAAAAAACTTTGTACTTACTTGATTATTATTAATTTATAACGAATAAAAAAAAGTCTGAAAATGCGGTCGAATTTCCCTCATCTTTTGCTCCTCCAGAAATTCAATAGATGGCGCCAGCGACATTCTTAAGTTTCCAGTGTTGCAAAAACAATTCTATTTAACTCTTCTTGACTGAAAAAAAGGATTCGATGTTTGATTTGGAAAGGTAGAAGGTCGTCGAAATATGATAAATTCTAGTTAAATTAAAATGAAGCTTCTTAAAAATTTATTAGAAAATACTTTGGCGACTCGTTTTCTTTAATTCTAAGAAAAGAACTATAGATGACGCCACCGACCGCCGACCGATGTTCTTCATTTTTCACAATTTATTTTGCATATCTCTGTAAAAATTACTTTGTAATTTGTTTCATTTGACTTCGATTCATTAAACTCACGGAAAAAATTGCATAAAATAATATTCGTTCTTCCAAAAAAAAAAGCCTCTAGAAAATTCACTTAAATTTGGCGCTTATTTTGTCTGAATTCGAGAAAAAAATAATAGATGGCGTTGCTGACATTCTTATCTCTTCCTGCGTTAAAAACGACTTCCCTGGAAAAAAAAGATTTTGAAAGGGTAAAAAGTGAAACATGATAAATTCAAGAGAGAAAAAATCTCTAGGAGATATTTTTGAATTTTCCGCTTCATTTGTCATATTCGAATAAGAAAAAGTGAAAGATGGCGCCACCAATGTTGTTAATTTTCGAATAATAAATCAACTCTATTTAACAACACTGTCAATCTGATTTGTGATTCGACTTAAATTTTTATTGAAGATGAAGGCACACTTTTTTAAAGTTTTTTTTTTTAATTCGGAAGAAATTTGATAGATGGCGCCACCGACGATGTCACACAATGAAGCCGCTTCATAAGGCCCCACAGCATGCGCAGGTGTTCTTGAACCTCATGGAGATTTGTTTACAAGTCGTGCGTTCAGAGCAAGGTTAGACAATAAACACAACAGCATAAAGGAAAAAATACTTATAATACAGTGAGCCCAAGTATGGAATACAACGCGTAATTTCTTTATTTTTGACATTTCAAAGAAGAAAAAAAATCAAAGAGATGAATTTTGTGTTGAAAAGCATAAATTTTCAAGTGAAAATCATTTTTTAACAGTCATTTGTTTTCGAGTAATGACGTCATCGAAATATATAAATATTTTTTAAGTATCAACTCCCGGGTCCTCGACCGTCTTTAATTTTTTTTTCTTTTTACAAGAAGGCAGTGCCTCTTGAATACGTTTTCACGTTCCCAATGTAAGTTGCGCTTTTTTTTTATTTTTAGAAAAGTAGACCGTCTTTTGTTTCTCAAGAGTCGATCGTCTTTCATTCCTCGTTTCTCGAGAGTCTCTGATTCGTCTTTATTTATTTTATTTTATTTTTTTTTTTACAAAAACCCGAGACACTGAAATTGTTTTCACTTTCCAAATGTGAGTCACGTTCTTTAAATTATTTTTCCAAAGCTGAAGTCTTTTGTTTCTCAAGGGTCGAGATTGTCTGTTATTCCTCGTTTCTCACCGGTCTCACGATCGTTTTTTAATTTTTTTTTTCTTACAAAAAAACCGGCGCTTCTTGAAAACGTTTTCACGTTCCGAATGTGACTCCGCTTGAAACTGAAGAAATTAAGAGACTTATTTAAAATTAAGTGCACGGTTTATTTTCAGGTCAACTCGATTTAACTCAACGACTAACTGTATTAAACTCAAATAAGTTTGAGTGCAACACTTGAAACGCTTGAAACTCAAGAAATATCCTCTTGATTGCTTTCGTTTTTTTTATAACTTTTAAACAGCGCCCCAAATAATCGATATTTTTTTTGTTTTTTTCGTTCACCTTTCTCGTTGTAATTTTTATTCTTTCGTTTGTTTTTCCTGCAAGTTTTCTTCGCTTTTCGTTAGTGTTTTTATTTTGTTTTTTTTTTTTTTTTGTTACAGAATGTTTGGATCTTATTTTGTTTATCGTTCCCGTATTCTAGCTTATTCCCATTTTGTCGTACTCTTGTTTTTTTCGACGTATTCCATTGACGGCGTCTATGTACAGGGTCTTTTTTATGTTACGCAAAAGTTACAAGGTTTCATGCTAATTAGCTTTTAGAGTTATCACAAGAAACAAAGCATACAAATTTACTGTTTTATTATAGCTAGAAATAATAGAAATAATATCAACTAGAAAATTGAAATCAAAACTCAAAATCGGCGCCCCTGGTGGTCGCTCGTCTCTTGCTCCGCCCCTTTATCCGGCCCTGGGTGTAATTCGTAGTTAAATTAAAATGGAAATTTAAAAATCGTAAGCTTCTGAACTAAAGCAACAATCGTTTTTTTTTTTTCTTTTAATTTTCAACAGAAGGAAATGAACTGTTGCATGAGATTTTTTTAAAACATGTTCGCGGTTTTGGAAAAATCCCAACATAGGCGTTGCAAAAGTCTTTCTTAATCATGCCCCCACCCCACTTTCTTGTTATAATAACAAACGCAAGATATGAAGTTACATAACGTACACATAAGAGGATACATAAATATTTTGCTGCAAAGTTGAGTTTTTATCTCAACTTTTGCTATAATA
Organism: Prosopocoilus inquinatus; assembly: GCA_036172665.1. Lineage (NCBI taxonomy): Eukaryota > Metazoa > Arthropoda > Insecta > Coleoptera > Lucanidae > Prosopocoilus > Prosopocoilus inquinatus. The sequence goes on along the minus strand of CM069871.1, from coordinate 3,489,764 downwards.
ACAAGAGATAAACAGAAAATTTTTTTCGAGAATTTGTTTACTTTCCGCGTTAGATTCGCAAAATCAAATCTGCGCGAATAAAAATTAATTTGATACAAACAAGTAAATAAGTGTGTACAATACACACATGTAAATAAATAAATAGATACATTTTCTATTCGAATATGAATCGATGATAGATTTTTATATCAGCAGAGCCCGACGAAAGTTACTCCAGTAATGTTTGTTGTGTTTTAATACTGGAAAATCTTGGAAATTCGAAGCCAGTGAATTTCATACGCACGCAGATCATTGCGATACGTGGGGGGATCACCGGAACGAAATAAACTGAAAAGAGAGCGAGCCAGTCTAGCGAAGATTCCAATTATTTTCGTGTCGCTGCCGCAAAGAATTCCGCACCATCATTTTGGGTGCGATAGGATACGAAATCGATTTATACTACTGTTTCCGTAATGACCAAAGTCCAAAAATAGCTTTTCCCAGTCGTCCTCTAGCTTCGTCATCATCATTAAAGCTCTTCTCGAATACGCATCGGTACGAGTTTTTGCTGCGACTTTTCACATTGGCACAATTAGGATAACGAACGTGCATAATAATTATATGTTGCACAACCCAAGATTTTTAAGATTCGAATAGGTTTAGGGGGGTGAGAGGGGGGCGGGAGGCAGCAGTTTCATGATCTCTCTTTTAAGCAATCAGCGTTATCATCATAATCATCATTCGGTGGTGTGTTTGAGATGTTATTTTTGCGCAGCTTGGATAAGTTTTGCGCAGTTGGCTCGAACGTGACTGACTTCGTGTATATACATGTATAGTGCCATAAAACACAAAATGGCGGAGTTTCTTCCAATGCCCTCAAATTCTACTGCCCTATTTATTCATGCGCCCCCCTTCTCGTTCAGCCTATAGAAGAAGCCGTAAACGAAACAAAATGTCGAAACCTGCAGCCGGCTGTAAAGCCGGAAATTGTATTATGCGAATTTTTTTTTTGCCGTTCGTTGTTGATGTTGATCTTGGCTAAAGCCGAAGAGTTTCACGACGTTTTGTTGAAAGCAAAAAGAAAAAAGCAGAAGAGCTGCAGTTTTAACTTCTTTTTATTATATAACACATATTCTATCTTAGAAGAAAATCGTTTTCGAAATATCGGTCGAAAACGAACTTTTCCGAAAAATTACTTTTCACAGTATCTCAGCTGTTTGTCAAGATATTTGGAAAATGTCGGTCATTTTTGCATTTTCGCATCGCCTGAGTTCACCGATGAAAATCTCACTGTTTAGAAGAAGAAAAGAAAACCAATTTCCCTACATGCATATAACACTTTTCTTACAAAATATTTTTTTTTTTCGGGAAAAACGAAAATAAAAGAAAAACTTCAATACGTTAAGTAAACTCGGGCACACACTGTAGAAGCTGTCAGGTGAGGTCATCACCAGAATTATCAGGGAATTCACCAATGAAAAATCGAGGAGTTCATCGCTAACTCATCAAAACACACGCTGTTTTTGTTTCTATTAATGATTTCTTGCTTATTTTTTATCACTATTATTATTATTATCATCATCAAAAATCGGTTTTCATATTACTACTTTTAATATACAGGGTACCAAAAATAATTGTTTCTATTAATGATTTTTTGCTTATTTTTTATCACTATTATTATTATTATCATCATCAAAAATCGGTTTTCATATTACTACTTTTACAGCCGCGCATATTTTTCATTTTTCATTCAGAAAACACATGGAAATTAAGATCATAAATAAATTCATGTGTGCGCCCATGGTAAAACAGTGCAGAAATTATTACCACCTTTTAAAAACAACATTCTAGCGAGCGGGAAATTCAAATTTCAAACATTTCTGAACACGCCGCGCCGTCTGAAACATTTATTTCCGCGCCATCAGAAATGAAGAAAGATAAAGGAGACAGAAATTTTGTCTTTGGCTCCCTGAATATTAAACATTTTTTTTTAAATAATTTAATTTTACGTTGCTTATAAAAAAGAAAACATTGACAATCAATCATTATTCATGCAAGTATCAAAATTGAAAGGCCCATGCTGTACCACATGTACGTACAAATAAATTTTTGATAAAGGCTCGCCCGTTGTCTTGAAAATAATGTAAATTCAAGAATACGTAAAGCAGATGAGGAGAGGCAAAATGTATTAAAAATCTTGGGTGAGAAAGACGTCCAAGTTACACTCAAACACATACGGGTTAATGACCCAACAGATCACGTGACAGGTTGTTCTCAAGTTGCAAGATCTCCACCGAAAATTTTTTGCATAGATCATAAATTTTCGATGCGGTTGGTTAGAGTATTCAGTAAGCTATCTGAATCAAGAAGAAAAGTTCCAAAGGCAGATACTTACAGAAAATTATTTACAATTACGGGTATAAGGTTCTGAAATCTTTTCTGAACACTGATTTCTTCCTTACAAAAGAAAATTTACTTCAAACTCAATTACTGTTGTGGTTTTAAAAGGATGCAAAATACGAAAAAAAGAAAAATAACAAATCGGACTCGTATTCTGAGCATGAAAAGAACTGTCAAAAAAACGCGGCTCGTGATTTTTTAAAAACGTAGAAGCTTCAAAATTTATGTTAATCGTCAAAATCAGTTATGCCCTACAGGTCGAAAGAAACTGTATATATAATTTGTCTAAACGTCCAATTCAAATCCAAAAGAAAACTTATTTTTCTAATGATTTTGAAAAAAAAAATCAGTTTTAATAAGAAGATCGGGAGACCCTTGAGAAATGAGAAAAAAAAATAAGACGATTCAGCGAGAAATGAAAGACGATCGCCCCTTGACAAACAAAAGACGGTCTACTTTTCGAAAAATCAAAAAAGAAAAAAAAACGCGACAGCGTTGCACTTTAATACGCATTCAAACTTATTTTGGTTTGACACAGTTAGTTGTTGAGTTAAATTGAGTTGACCTGAAAATACCCTGCACTTAATTTTAAATAAGTTTTAATTTCTTCAGTTTCAAGCGGAGTCACATTCGGAACGTGAGAACGTTTTCAAGAAGCACCGGTTTTTTTGTAAGAAAAAAAAAATTAAAAAACGATCGTGAGACCCTTGAGAAACGAGGAATAACAGACAATCGACCCTTGAGAAACAAAAGACTTCAGCTTTGGAAAAATACTTTAAGGGACGTGACTCACATCTGGAAAGTGAAAACACTTTCAAAGGGTCTCGGGTTTTGGTAAAAAAAAAATTAAATAAAATAAATAAAAACGATTCAGCGACTCTCGAGAAACGAGGAATGAAAGACGATCGACTCTTGAGAAACAAAAGACGGTCTACTTTTCTAAAAATAAAAAAGAGCGCAACTTACATTGGGAACGTGAAAACGTATTCAAGAGGCTTTGCCTTTTTGTGAAAAAGAAAATTAAAGACGGTCGAGCGACCCGGGGGTTGATATTTAAAAAAAAAAAATTCGATGACGTCATTACTCGAAAACAAATGACTGTTAAAAACTGATTTTCGTTTGAAAATGTATGCTTTTAAAAACAAAATTCACCTGCACTTTAAGATGCACTCAAACTTATTTGAGTTTGATACAGTTAGTTGTTGAATTAAATTGAGTTGAAAATAAGCTGCACTTAATTTTAAATAAGTTTTAATTTCTTCAGATTCAAGCGGATTGTTGCACTTTAAGATGCACTCAAACTTATTTGAGTTTGTTATAATTAGTTGTTGAGTTAAATTGAGTTGTAGGCTGTACTTACTTTTAAATAAGTTTTAATTTCTTCAGTTTCAACCCGAAAGATGCACTTTCAGATGCACTCAAGCTTATTTAAGTTTGATGTTGTTAGGTTGAATTAAATTGAGTTGACCTGAGAATAAACTGCACTTAATTTTAAATAAGTTTTAATTTTTTTAGTTTCAAGCGGAGTGTTGCACTTTCAGATGCACTCAAAGTTATTTGAGTTTGATAAAGTTAGTTGTTGAGCTAAATTTAGTTGTAGGTTGTATTTAATTTTAAATAAGTTTTAATTTCTTCAGTTTCAACCGAAAAGATGCACTTTCAGATGCACTCAAGCTTATTTAAGTTTGATGTTGTTAGATTGAGTTAAATTGAGTTGACCTGAAAATAAACTGTACTTAATTTTAAATAAGTTTTATTTTTTTTAGTTTCAACCGGAAAGATGCACTTTTAGATGCACTCAAACTTATTTAAGTTTGATACAATTAGTTCTTGAGTTTAATTTTAGTTGTAGGCTATACTTAATTTTAAATAAGTTTTAATTTCTTCAGTTTCAATCGGAGTGTTGCACTTTAAGATGCACTCAAACTTATTTGAGTTTGTTATAGTTAGTTGTTGAGTTAAATTGAGTTGTAGTCTGTACTTACTTTTAAATAAATTTTAATTTCTTCTGTTTCAACCGGAAAGATGCACTTTTAGATGCACTCAAGCTTATTTAAGTTTGATGTTGTTAGGATGAATTAAATTGAGTTGACCTGAGAATAAACTGCACTTAATTTTAAATAAGTTTTAATTTTTTTAGTTTCAAGCGGAGTGTTGCACTTTCAGATGCACTCAAAGTTATTTGAGTTTGATAAAGTTAGTTGTTGAGCTAAATTTAGTTGTAGGTTGTATTTAATTTTAAATAAGTTTTAATTTCTTCAGTTTCAACCGAAAAGATGCACTTTCAGATGCACTCAAGCTTATTTAAGTTTGATGTTGTTAGATTGAGTTAAATTGAGTTGACCTGAAAATAAACTGTACTTAATTTTAAATAAGTTTTATTTTTTTTTAGTTTCAACCGGAAAGATGCACTTTTAGATGCACTCAAACTTATTTAAGTTTGATACAATTAGTTCTTGAGTTTAATTTTAGTTGTAGGCTATACTTAATTTTAAATAAGTTTTAATTTCTTCAGATTCAAGTGGATTGTTGCACTTTAAGATGCACTCAAACTTATTTGAGTTTGTTATAGGTAGTTGTTGAGTTAAATTGAGTTGTAGGCTGTACTTACTTTTAAATAAGTTTTAATTTCTTCAGTTTCAACCCGAAAGATGCACTTTTAGATGCACTCAAGCTTATTTAAGTTTGATGTTGTTAGGTTGAGTTAAATTGAGTTGACCTGAGAATAAAATGCACTTAATTTTAAATAAGTTTTAATTTTTTTAGTTTCAACCGGAAAGATGCACTTTTAGATGCACTCAAACTTATTTGAGTTTGATGCAGTTAGTTGTTGAGTTAAATCGAGTTGACCTGGAAATAAACTGCACTTAGTTTTAAATAAGTTTTAATTTCTTCAGTTTCAATCGGAGTCTTGCACTTTAAGATGCACTCAAACTTATTTGAGTTTGTTATAGTTAGTTGTTGAGTTAAATTGAGTTGTAGGCTGTACTTAATTTTAAATAAGTTTTAATTTCTTCAGTTTCAATCGGAGTGTTGCACTTTAAGATGAACTCAAACTTATTTGAGTTTGTTATAGTTAGTTGTTGAGTTAAATTGAGTTGTAGGCTGTACTTATTTTAAATAAATTTTAATTTCTTCTGTTTCAACCGGAAAGATGCACTTTTAGATGCACTCAAACTTATTTAAGTTTGATGTTGTTAGGTTGAGTTAAATTGAGTTGACCTGAAAATAAACTGCACTTAATTTTAAATAAGTTTTAATTTTTTTAGTTTCAAGCGGAGTGTTGCACTTTAAGATGCACTCAAACTTATTTGAGTTTTATACAGTTAGTTCTTGAGTTTAATTTTAGTTGTAGGCTGTACTTAATTTTAAATAAGTTTTAATTTCTTCAATTTCAACCGGAAAGACGCACTCAAGCTTATTTGAGTGTGATGTTGTTAGGTTGAGTTAAATTGAGTTGACCTGGAAATAAGTTGGACTTGATTTTAAATTAGTTTTAACTTTTTACTTGAGCTTCAAGCGGAGCAATCTGGTTACTGTACGTTTCTCACTTTTAGATGCACTCAAACAGAGTTCTTCTCCATCACTTTTCTACCGTTCTAATATTTCTGTCTGTATTACTTTCTGTCGTCTCTTCTCTCATCATTTTATTGCGCTTCGTGATTCCTCCCCCAGTTATTACTATCTCGTAAGTTTTCAGTATCACAGAAACATCTCTTGGTGAACTCGATTGTAACCATCTTTGTGTTTTGGCTAAACGGAGATGTTATTCTGCTGCAACCTGTATATGTGAAAGAATTCAACCTTACAGACGTTCGAACGACCTTAGTCCTGCGTGGTATTGAAATTCGATAATGTCATCCAAAAATAAATTTATTTATTTGCGTGATGCAAGTCAAATGTCGAAAAGTGTGATCTGAAAAATGTGACCTCAAAGCAACCGTTGAAATAAATTTAAGAAAAAGAAAGAAAAAAAACTGCACCTAATATGCATAAATTTAGAAACCAGTATTTTTATTATTATGTTGCCTTATTATAAATACGAAAATTTTATTAGACGGAGAAAGAAAAAATTGGCAATCAACTTTTGAAATCCCGTGCCTATAATAATTTATGATTATAGTAGTGATTTTTTTTTTTTTTTGCTTGGGCTGCTTGATTTTCGCTGTTCAATTTAATCGCGAAACTGATCGCTTTGCAATTCAGAGCGGCATGGTTTATTCATCATAATTTTGAACCGTGTGTGCCAGTTGTCCAAAAATATTTTGCGGCGTCACTTCCCATGTTCGCGCGGGTTAAGGCTAATCGCATTCGAAATCGCTTTGGCTGAAACTATTCTGCCCCGTTTTAGACGGGAACGTGTGCTTACGTTCCGTGCATTAAAATTGCAGAGCATGTTGATTGTTACGTGAACGGAGTATGAATTCGCATTTGAATATTTTACCGAGACTTTGCATGCAGAAATAAGATAATGCGTAAATTTATAATGGAGCGCGTCGCACTCGTTTTATTTACTTCTTTCTGGTTGATAAGTGGGACGAGCCGATGGAAAAATGTTTCTCTAACTCCGACATTACAGATTTTCATACATGTTCTAGTTCTAGAGAATCCCAAGTAACGCATGTCTTGTTTCTTACAGCTAAATTACTGTATTATTACCAGGGATAAGAAATCGGCCCACTTGTTCCGCGAGCAGTACGAAAATTTATCATTCGGATTATATTAAAGCAACCGATGAGAAGTTAGCAATAAAATTCCAGCAATAAAATTATGAAATTTCAAAACGCTGCCACCGCTAAAATAACGATCACAGATCATTAATATTTAATCTATTACAAAGAGTATAATGTGTAGATTCCCCTCATATGAAGAAACTGAAAAAATATTTGATGTTAAGTTAACTATGACTATTTAAACCAGCATAAGTCATTATTCATATATCGCACCAAAACAATTGCTTTCACTGAAAATTTTCACACAGTCATAAAGTAAACATACATATCTATTTAATAATGCCTTTAGAAACTTTTAGCCGGTTGATTTGAAGTAATTAGAAATTAATTAAAAGTGACGCTCGGACCAATGAAACAGTACCAACTTCAAATGTTCATAACTTTTCTCACAACACTTGCATAAAAATTCTGTTTGCAGATAATGAAAGCATGGATCGAAATCTATCGTTTAAACCAGCCTCCAGAAGATTTCCGGTTTTCTCAGTTTTGCTAAAGATCTCAAGCAGCTAATGGATATTTGTCAGTTAATTCATCCGAATGGTTACCTTATTCATTTATGTTTATAAAAAATATTCAATAGAATAAAATTTGCTCTTGCCTTCTTACCTGCACAAGAAAATTTGAAACGATTTTTCACGTTTCTGTGCCAGACCTTTTTTACTTAAAATATCGTGTTATTGTTTTTGATTTATCCATAATACATTTCTCATAACCCTAATTTAGAATAAGCAGATCGAAAATTGCAAGAATTACTTCTACTTTTTGCTTCGGACCCGTTTAAATTCGTAATTATAAAATCAATACTTTTCGTAATAGCCATGAAATATTTACTGTTTGTACAAATCTCGATTTTTTAAGTACAAAATAATTCAGAAGGGACAATGTAAAGTTAATATTGTTTTACTCTTGCCAATGTCACAACTTATTACTTTGTAATAATTGGTACTGTTTCATTGGTCTGAGCGTCACTTTTAATTAATTTCTAATTACTTCAAACCAACCGGCTAAAACTCAGAGGGTGGTTTAAACGATAGATTTCGATCCATGCTTTCATTATCTGCAAACTGAATTTTTATGCAAGTGTTGTGAGAAAAGTTATGAACATTTGAAATTGGTACTGTTTCATTGGTCCGAATGTCACTTTTAATTAATTTCTAATTACTTCAACTCAACCGGCTAAAACTTTCTAAAGGCATTATTAAATAGATATGTATGTTTACTTTATGACTGTGTGAAAATTTTCAGTGAAAGCAATTGTTTTGGTGCGATATATGAATAATGACTTATACTGGTTTAAATAGTCCTAGTTAACTTAATATCAAATATTTTTTCAGTTTCTTCATATGAGGGGAATCTACACATTATACTCTTTGTAATAGATTAAATATTATTGATCTGTGATCGTTATTTTAGCGGTGGCAGCGTTTTGAAATTTCATAATTTTATTGCTAGTAATATCTGCGAAGTGCGACCTCTCGCAGTATAACCCTTCCCCTCCCACTCAATAGCAATTTAAAAGCATCGGAGCCGCAGAAGGACTAAGGGCCAGTTGCACCAAACACTTAAACCGAGCTTAGAATGTGAGTTACATTAATATTATGTAACCCAAATATCACATTATAAGCAACAACTAAATTTAAGCTTGGCTTAAGTGTTTGGTGCAACGGGCCATTAGTAGTACATTCGATGTAAAAAGTGTCCAACACTAAGTGGGCCGAATTCTTCTCCCTGATTATCACTCTTTACTTGAAAATTATTTTTAAAAAAATACGAGAAAAAATGAAATTAAAAATAAAAAGAAATCTGAGAAAAAATGAAATTAAAAATAACGAAAAAAAGAAACAAAAGATGATCGACAATTTTCAGGCAAAATGTAAAAAAAAGCAAAAGAGGATAAACGAGGGCGAAAAATTTTACAAATTTCTTGAAGATGTAAACCTGTCTTATGACTTAACTCTTTGTCTTCCCCTTATCTTTATATTTTTTTAATTTCTTCAAATTGATTTATTTCGTCAACATAAAAATTGAAAAAAGAAAAATACAGAAATAACACAAATAAATAAAAGGATTAACAAAAATGTTTGATTATTCATTCAAAATTTATATTTTTTTTTTAATAGCTCGCCAATTTAGGATTACTCTTGTATTGAAATATTTTTATCAAACGCGAGTCTTTTTTTTATAGTTTTCAGACCGGATCTTCTAAACAACAAAAAAAAATTACTAATTTTATATAATTATATTACATTTTTTTTAATTTTTACCAAAGTACATTTAAATTCAAAATGACTTATCAGTATACAAACTTAAGAGAAAAAAAAAATACCTTTACAAATAAACACAAAATTTTGCATTCTTTATTTAGAGAACTTAATTTTAAAATCAAATTAATTTATTGAATAAATAGCCACTTAATTTAATAAGTAATAAAAAAAAAGTGGCAAGACCCTCCATGCCGTTGCAGATCAGAGTAAAATTTAAAAAAGAAAAATTGACAGCTATCGACTAGGTACGTGAGCGCTTTCGCTTTTCTTTACCGTACTTGATAATGCCTTTTACGACGAAACCGGTCCTGTAAATTAATAAAATTTTATGCAGATTGACAACTCAATTTTTTTTTTAATTTTAATAAGTAATTAAAACTGACAAAAATTTCAATCGAAATTTATTTTTTGTCTTAATGGGTTTTTAACCGTTTTTTAACGTTGCTAGATATAATTGTTCATTTTTAATCTAATTTTATTTAAAATAGAGATTTTTCAACAAACAACAAAAATGTTTAGAAAAACAGTACATAAACAAAAATGATCATTTAGAATTTGTATATATATATTTTTTTTAAATATCTGAACAAGTTTGGATTAGTCTTGTTTTTAATGTTTTTATTTCTACTAAACGTGAATTTGTCTTCTTTTATTCTTTTTTTACTTTAGTTGAAGTGATACACAAAAACACAAAAGAACATTTTTTTTTAATTTTTACCAAAGCATACTTTAATTAAATCTTTAAATTAAAAATGTGTTATCGGTTTACCAACTTAAGAAAAAAAAAATAATTTTATAACAGAGAAGACGGAGAATTTCGCATTTTTTTAAATTTTTACTGAAGCATACTTTAATTAAAAATACGTTATCGGTTTACCAACTTAAGGAAAAAAAAATAATTTTACAACAAAGAAGACGGAGAATTTCGCATTTTTTTTAATTTTTACTAAAGCATACTTTAATTAAATCTTTAATTAAAAATGTATTATCGGTTTAGCAACTTAAGGAAAAAAAATAATTTTACAACAGAGAAAACGGAGAATTTTGCTTTTCTTGTTTTAGACAACTTAATTTTAAAATTAAATTAATTTATTAAATGAATAATAATTTAATTTATTAAATGAATAATGATTTAATTTATTAAATGAATAATAATATAATTTAATCTAATTTTATTTAGAAACAGAGATTTTTCTTTTCTTTGATTTAAATCTAATTTTCTAGTAAAAGAAAGAAATACAGGGTGTTTCCGTATTTGCGCAGTGAGATGTTAATTTTAATAATGATGCAAAAAAGCTACAACGTTTCGAATTTTGACGTGATCAGTGATTAGACTGGACACTTAATTAATGGAAGTAAGAAGAAATAATTTTTAAAAAAATCAAGGAAAGATATTTACAAAAAAAAAAAGTTTTGTCTAAAGTAACATGTTTTGATTACTTTAAAGGTGATCTAGATCGTGATCACAATGACAGATTAGTATCAACGAAACACCCTACATAACAATCTACAGGGTGATCGAAATTGATTTTCCTGATCCTAGATTAGTTTCCGTGAGCCTGAATTATGAATGTTCAAAAATTGTGAAGTTTTTCCCTGAAACTGATGAGTTCGCTGGACGATTTAAAAATTTAAAAATCAAAAAATATTTTTTGACACTACTGATTGTGTGTTTGTGTGTGTGTGCGATGCTAATTACGAAACGTTGTAAACCACATTACCGACGTTGAAAAATACGGCGACCAGCGTAAAACACATCACACTTGCCGTTTAATCATCATTATCTAAATCCAATTTGGAACGGCAGTGTTCACTTCCGGCGCTCCACTGCAATGGTGTTCCGGAGTAGGGGGGGCGCATAGAGCTCAGGCTGCGTTATAAAGTCAAGACGTGAAGATGGCCGGCCGTCTGGCCCCGTGCTCCGACAACGAAATTAGTGGGTGAAGGTGGCCTAGATCAATACTAGTCTAGCCTAGTCCACCCGCCGCCTCCCCCGGTTGCGTCACGCGCTGTCTCGCACCCCCTCCCACACCCAACACAACCCTGCTGCATCGCCCACCCGCTTGCACCGCGGCTCTGCACGAAACTCAACTGAATAATGTATCGGAATTGATACATCTTACCTTTGTGTCGAATGTATTTATCTATGTATCTCCCTGTACATGCATGTATCATCCACCGTATATACGTTTTTGTTTGTTTTGTTCGTTCGTTTGTTTGTTTGTTTGTCACTTGAAAACTTCATTATCTAGCGCCGTATTAAATTACTCTTTAATTGCAAATCCGCTGCCTTTACGGTGCCAAACGACGACGTTCAAATTAAAGACGGTATGTGCACACCGAACGTAATGACGTTAGAAACGGAAAGAATGTTTGAAAATATAATTACTGTGTGACGTCATAGGCGATACCCCATTCGGTTAAAACCGCTAACTTATTTACCTTCCTTGTACATAATGGAAAAGGTGCTTTCGTCATGAACCATTCTTCTTCAAACTTTCAACTCATGAAACGAAACACTCGGTACATATTTATAACTACACAGAACGCACGTGCATTGCTTTTTAGATCACTTTCAAAATCTTGAACAATCTTTCCAAAACCTATGTATAATGTTCCTTGTACATAACAGAAAGGGGGCTTTCGTGAACCATTCTTCTTCAAGCTCTCAACTCATGAAACGAAACAGAATTTAGCTTTTTAAATCACTCTTAGAATCTTGAGCAATTAATCCATAAGACCTACGATGTTTTTAGTGGAGTTTCGCAAGGCTCGATTCTTGGCCCTCTCCTTTTTTTGTTATACATAAATGATCTGCCGGACCTTTGAATCGTACACGGGCATTATTTGTTGGTGATACCAAGCTAACGGTCTTCTCAAATCACATCCCTTGTAATATTCAAGACGTCTTCGACCTAATTTTCGCCTGGACAAAGAAATGGATGGTCTCTCTCCCTCCCGATAAATGGGCTGCGCTGTGTATAAGAGAGGAACAATCCTGAAATTGAATGCATCATTAATGGAACTAACGTAAAAAAAGGTAGACTTCCAAAAAGAATTTACATTGTTAGAGTGACTGGAACCTTACAGTGAAAGAAGCAGAGTTCCGCAAGGTTCAGTACTTGGTCCTCTTTTCCTTAATATGTAATATGTTTAATACAAATGATCGGCTACACTTATGACAAGGAAGTGCGCATCGTCGAAGATTTCTTTCTCTTCTGATCAAGTTCTCTTTGAAAAGGAAAACAGTTAGAAGGAGGAACATTAGACCAAAGTCTACAATCATGCTCGAAAAATTTTGCCAAACGATTTCTCTTCTGGTTAATGACTAATCTTGGTTTTCGGATCGTTGCCTCTTCTGGTCAACTTCTCTTCCCCATTCTCTTTCTGATTAACTTCTGTTCTTTGAAAAGGCAAACCGTTAAGAAGGAGGACCACTGGAGCAGATCCTGCAAACTCATGAACGAAAGTCGAAGATTTCTTTCGGCATTACGATGGTAGTCAACTTCTCTTTGAAAAGACAAACCATTAGGAAGAGGACTATTAGACCAAATCCCACAATCGTGATCGAAAATCAGGATTTTTTGATGAGGAGGCACTTGACCAAATTCTACTCGTCATGCTCGAAAGTCAAAGATTTTTTTTGCCATGATGGCAGTTTGCACAAACGATTTCTCTTCTGGTTAAGGACTGATCTTGGTTTTCGGATCGTTGCCTCTCCTGGTCAACTTCTCTTCCCCACTCTCTTTCTGATTAACTTCTGTTCTTTGAAAAGGCAAACCATTAAGAAGGAGGACCACTGGAGCAAATCCTGCAAACTCATGAACGAAAGTCGAAGATTTCTTTCGGCATTACGATGGTGGTCAACTTCTCTTTGAAAAGACAAACCATTAGAAGGAGAACGATTAGAACAAATTCCACAATCGTGATCGAAAGTCAGGATTTTTTGATGAGGAGGCACTTTACCAAATTCTACTCATCATGCTCGAAAGTCAAAGATTTCGTTTCACCATGAAGGCAGTTCGCACGAACGATTTCTCTTCTGGTTAATGACTGATCGTGGTTTTCGGATCGTTGCCTCTTCTGGTCAACTTCTCTTCCCCACTCTCTTTCTGATTAACTTCTGTTCTTTGAAAAGGCAAACCATTAAGAAGGAGGACCACTGGAGCAAATCCTGCAAACTCATGAACGAAAGTCGAAGATTTCTTTCGGCGTTACGATGGTGGTCAACTTCTCTTTGAAAAGACAAACCATTAGGAAGAAGACTATTAGACCAAATCCCACAATCGTGATCGAAAATCAGGATTTTTTGATGAGGAGGCACTTAGTGAGTCATCTTGTTTTTCGCATCTTTGCCTCTTCCAATCAAACTATTTTCGCCTATAGGCAGCATTTTTGCCTGGATTGAAAAAAAAACCCTAAAAGCCCAAGGTAGTCACCGTCCAAAAAAATCATTTTTCTTCGATAGATTCTCGCCATATGCGGTACAAATGTTTCGAGCCGCCTCCTATACATACAGATTTGGTTGCAGATTTGGTTGACATAGCGCCATTTATCATTCAAAATGATACAGATTCTAAAATACCGCATTGATGTTATTAACTGTCCAAATTGTGACTGGTGAAACATATAATAAATGAAAAACTTTGTTAGCAAAGTGCAATTTTGTCTCACTCCGGTAACAGGAGCGCATAATGATACTTACTTTTTAATCATAATCTCAACAGCGACATCTATTGCTACAATGAATAATTCTAACGAAATTAAGGTGGCTTGTTTCCTTTTCTGACAACCAGTTCAGTGGTATTTCATATGTCATTTGATAGGCAGTTGATCTGAACAGTTCAGTTCAATATTCATCCGCCTGGACTTCATTTGACGTAGTGCAGAGCGGTTTTATTTTAACATACATGCAAACCAAAGATTGGTTTACGGTGCAGAAATATTTTCTAACCTCAAAAATTATATTAAATCATTTCACATGTCATTTGATAGGCGGTCGACCTGAAAGCGACGCAGACTTTTGTAAAAATTTGGCATCGTACGTACTAGATTTCGTTGCGGAGTAAGCTATTCATTACTACGCAATGAGAAACTTTCAATATTCTAACCTAAAAAGCTAAGTTAATTCACTTGACAAATCATTTTACCTTAAAGTGTCGTATTTTTGCTAACAAGCCGATGCAACGAATCCGGTAAGGCAATCCAAATTCTCTAAGTTGTCCTTTTTTTGAGAGTATGAAGTGAGACAGTCAGTTTAAGATGAAAAACAACTTTTATAATTTGGCATCATACTACTTTTCATCGCGTAGGAAACCCATCAGCGTTTTATTATACCATGCGATCAATGGAATTTATAATTAGAGCGGGCTGTGTATTTTCCAAAAAGTTGGCCTATAGTTTGAAGTTGAAAAGTTGAAATGTCAGAATTGTGACATTTATTTATTTTTTTAAATGATTGATAATAAACGGATTTGTTTTACGGAACCTCCACTAATATTCTAAAAACGAAGTAAAATAAGATAATAAAGATTGTACAAAGCACGAGCGTAACCTCAAATATGACAAGTGTCAATTTATTATTTATTTCTCAGTGTATCCAACCACACAGCAAAAAATAGCAGTAATCACGGCTTCCTCTAATTATAAATTCCGCATTATGTCTACATATAATCTATGAGACTGGTCTACCTACTAATACAATGAGAAACTTGTAATATTCTAACCTCAAAAGTTATATTAATCAGTTTACAAGACATTTAATCTGAAAGTGCCGGACTTTTGTTAAGAAGTCGACGCAGCGAACACACTAGTATCATATGGATTACCAAAAATGTACTTTGTTAAAACTTTCAGTCAGTTTGAACATGAAATAGGCGTTTTATCAATTTGGCATCGTACTTGTTTTCATCGCGGAGTAACTTACCTTTTAGGTTAACTTTCTATCCGAGCAGAGGCTATACGTATACTTACCTACACAACAAACACAAACAAAGCGAGGATTAAAAAGTCCCTACTTGCGATGTTTTTCGATGCGATCGAAATCGGAAATCGGATCATGTGCGCCGCGACGCGACGGTACTATTTCATCCGCGCTTTAAACATAAATTAAAAAAGAGACCTAAGATTACATATACATATAATTAATATACAGGGTGTTCTTTTACTACGTGCAAATATTTAAACCTGCAATATATCACCATGAATGGCAACGATTGAACTCATATGCTCTTAACATAAATATAGTAATAGTTTTCGAGAAAATGCAGTGGCAGATTTTCACTAAACCGTTTGAGAACTGCAGGCATGGCTAAAAGTGGAACGCGGGCCCCTTTTCAATTACGACCCGCAGCCGAACTTGGCCAGTGTCAGTGCCTTACTGGATCTTGAGCAGGAACGACGTAACTCAGCGCCGCTCCGATCAGCTGGTCGGTCAAACCGTTTACAATTTAAATCAATTTCACTGCAAGTAATTACAAGTTTAAGTATTTTGAATTAAAATCTAGTGCAATTAGGTTCGTGGTGCAACTAGGTTCGTAATTGCCGAACAAATTAAAAGCGAGGTACAAACAAATTGTAATTTCTCGTTGCATATTATTTTTAAAAGACGTATAAAAAATTTTACATTTACTTCGTTTCCAAGGACCGTTAAGTAGTAATACTTTCTTTGCTAGCAGCGAGATTGCAGCAAAAGTTTATTTACGTAAAAGGGTGAAGGAAGAACATTTTTAACGCGCTTGCCTAATCGGTGCATGAATTTTCGGATTTATTCGTCGATAATTGATGTCGTAAAACATATTACTCCGCTCAGTGAATTAAGATTTTAAATAAAATAATTAATAAACGATATCAGTGATTGTTATTACGAAACTCTGCGTTGAACATCGAGTGCGGTATCGGTGGGCGTGTTCACACCGAGAGGAAGGCGAAAGTTGGCCTTCCCAACTTTCTCGCACATTTCAGCGGTTCCAACCAAGTGGTCCATCCGAATTTTTTTGGCTATGATACGGTAGCCAACAAAAAATACCCGCAGAAGGTAGCATTTCGCGTACTTATACTGAGGTTTTTTATATGTACACAGTAAAAGAACACCTGGTATACTCCTCTTAGAAAAACTCGATGGCGCCAAAAGTTTTATTGAGCGGCATAATAAAATACATTAGAAAAATGAACAAAAAAAAGAAAGCTGATGACATTATAACTTGCAGATATTTATGGAAATTTATTATGGTTTTTGCGCTACATTCTTCCAGTAATAATAAATATAATCACGCTGTTTTTCATATTGAAAACAGTTGATGGATACACCCACGCTAATGAAACATGTTTGGTGATTTCGGTGTCGCTATCAATAGTGCACGGCTTACGCACGTGTTAAAGTGCATGGGGTCCCAAAAAAAAAAAAAAAATTAAAACTTTTCAAAAATGAAAAGTTTGAATGCCCCCCCTCCCATCCGTGGTCCGGATTGGCCGGTCGCCAGGCGAAATTAATAATATGCGTTGTCTCCCCGCGCTTGTTTGTGCGAACGTGAATACATCACATCAGTCCCCCGCAAAAAAAAAAAAGAAAAATTATTCGGATTCATAAATATGGCGGGATTAGAAAAGCGAGGCCGGCGATTTTATTCGCGTTTGCAAATTTAATGCGCGTTCTACTTTCGGAACTATGACATGCGAGTTTCGCGCTAGTTAGTTATTATTCGCATGGATACCGCCGGCTAGAATTTGCAATGCGTTCGTCGTCTGAAGGTCACAGATAATCTGTTTTATATTTCGGCCATTCTCGTGATTGAAATTGCGTAACGTACGGTATGGGATGGATAACGTCGGTGTACGTGAAATTTCGCGTTGTTCGCTCCTGCGCCAGCAACTGCGTAAATCGGACTGTATATTTACACCTGGACATTTTTGGCGGGCGACAATTAGCATATGAGGCGCCAAGATGTGCCACCGACATATTGAAACGCAATTCACTTGTCTATCAACTTGAATTTTTGTAACATTAACAAGTTACATCACATTTGAAAACAATCCCAATGCAATTAAAAAAAAAAAGTTTTACGTCTGTCATCAATATCATCAGCAAGGGGTCTATATTTTATGCATTTTCAAGAGCGCAGGCGCAGTGTAACGGTATACGCCCGAACACTACGTTACTGTCATGGCGTTGCCAACAGACCTTCGCAAAAAGTGTCAATACAAACACATAGAATAATTCATTAATAAATGCACTAGATGATAGATAAAATATGACTGTTTGAATTTGAGTTGACAATACAACGAAGACTATTTGAAGACTGGCAACTGTTTGCAACACTGTAATAATTAATTAGCCCAAATACGGCGTCAATTAAGTTCTCTTGTCAATTTAAAAATCCATTTTCTAATTAACTATTAAATTTTAGTGAAGACGTATTCTAGCATTGTTCCAGAAGTTTAGAAATTTTGTTACTGGCCGATAGGTGGCGCTTCGATTCTTACTGTTCAGACAGAGGCAATTTAAGGAAAAAAAACATGGGGGTCGATTAAATTAAAATCGCAGCGAAATATTTGCGTACAAGTACAAAACAATTTTATTTTATTTTTTGGATGTAGTAAATAGGGCACGCGCTAAATAATAATAAGTAATTTTTGTTATTTTAGTCAACAGGGGGCAGTTCTGGTGCTATTTTTTTTTTTTTAATTTAAAAAATGAGTCAAAAAGAATTGCATTTTTGGCGAAATTTTGTTAGAAATTAAAAACCTCTTTTTATTTTTATTTTATTAATAACAAGCGTACGTCAGCGAAATAGCTTTTGTTTCTAATTGACAGAGGGCGTTTCGTATTCTAATTTTCTAAAGACAGATATTTTTGAAGTGCACGCGGCCGATTACATAAAACCGGAACGAATTTTTTGCGAATTTCAATCAAACTCGTTTTTAAAAAAATTTTAAATCTATGAAATAGAACGAAACGTTAGGTATGTAAACTCTATGGTTGTTCAACAGATGGCGCTTTTGGTTTTAATTTTCCAAACAACCACAATTCTGAGAAGCATGGGGTCAATTAAATAAAATTGCAATTTTCTTGCAAGATTGAAAACGATTTTTCTAAATTTTAAATTTAATAAAAGGGCCCGTTACCGAAAGATTTTTGTTACTAATCAACCAATCAACAGATGGCGCTTATGTCTAAATTTCTGTCTCAGTTGTCTGAAAAATGTTGGTCAATCAAATCGAATTGCAGTAAGGGGTTCGTTAGAATTTTGAAATCGTTTTTCCATTTTTTTTTTTTAATTTAATAAATTGCGGATAGTAAAAATATATATATTTTTTTTGTATTTAACAGAGGACGTTTTGGGCTTTGATTTCCAAAAAAAAAGGAATTCTGAAAAGTAAGGGGTTCGTTAGAATTTGGAAGCCTTTTTATTTTATTTTTTATTTTATTTTTTATTTTATTTTTTATTTTATTTTATTTGTTTTTTATTTAATAAATTTCGGATAGTAGAAACGTAGCTTTCTTTTTGTAATTAACAAGGGTCGTTTTGGGTTTTGATTTTTCAAAACAAAAAACGAAATTCTGAAAAGTAAGGGGTTCGTTAGAATTTTATAACCTTTTTTTGTTATTTTTTATTTTTATTTTCATAATAGCTTTCTTTTTTGTGTAATTACCAGGGGACGTTTTGGGTTTTGATTTTTCAAAAAAAAAAAAAAACGGAATTCTGAAAAGTAAGGGGTCCGTTAGAATTTGGAAACTTTTTTCATTTTTCATTTTTATTTTTTTCATTTAATAAATTGTAGATAGTAGAAATATAGTTTTTTTTTTGTAATTAATAGACGTTCTGGGATTTGATATTCCAAAAAACGGAATTCTGAAGAAATTATGCCAATTAAATAAAATCCCAAGGACAGTCTGCCCGTTTTGAAAAACACTTTTTTAAATATTTTTTTTTAATTCTACGAAACGGGCACCTTAAAGAAAATAGCTTTTGCTTCTAATTAACAGATGGCATTTCGGATTCTGATTTTCCAAAAAAAGAAAATCAGAAAAAATGGGGCGGGCCAATTAAATGAAATCGGTGTGCGTGTATTTGAAAACTTTTTTCAATTAAAAAATTTAATTTAAAAATAAATGCACGACGTAACTACTTCCTGATCAAACAGATGGCGTTTCTGGTCTCGTATCTAAAAGAAGAAAAAAAAACACCGTTTTGTTAAAGACGGGCTATCGAAAATCTCAGCAATTTTTTCACGAATTTTGGAAAGGCTAAACTGTGGTATTGTTTCTTTAGGTGACCGAGCAACAGATGGCGCCACTTCTCAAAGAAAAATCCGTAAACTCAGAGTGAAATTTCGAGTTTATAATTTAAAACCAATGAACAAATAGTATTAGTTTTTAATTCGCTTTAAAATGGTTGTAAACTATGTTTTTTTTTTTTTTTAACTGATCGAATAGTTGAAACTCAACTAAGAGCACGCGGTAAGGAAGTTGTTTAGGTTACCGGACAACAGATGGCGCCACTTCTCAGAGAAAATTCCGTAAACTCAGAGTAAAATTTCGAATTTACGATTTAAAACCAACGAACAAATAGTATTCGTTTTTAGGTTTTGTAGATTAAGTTGATAGATATTTGATCCAGCATTAACATTCACTTGACAGATGACGGCGTGTAACGGCGTTGCATTCCGGTTGAACCAATGATGATGGTTGTCAGTGTCAGAAACAGGGTTGCCAGCTTGTTGATAAAATGTAGACAAATGGCGTCAATGTTTTTCTAACAACTAATGTTTCAAAAAAAAAAATACAATTACAGTTTCCTGTAATTTTTCTTTTCTCTAAAATAGTATTGTTTAAAAGCAACCAAGAATGAGGAAAAAATTGTAAGAAAATAAAAAAAGTCAATAATATGGATAAGAAAAAAAGAAACGAACGAGGAAATACAGTGCGCAAAAGCGTCAAATAAAGAGCGAGAAATCAACTCTATAAGAAAAACAAAAGATGAATATGTAGAGCAAAAGCATAAAGAACAAAAAGAAAAACAAAAGAAAATCTACTACTTGAGGAACTAAAAACAAATGAATCTCCAGAGGAAAAAGCTAGTGGAAAACAAAAACTGTAAAAAAAGGGCCAACGAACAAAATTAAAAAGTGGAAAGTCAATTAGATAAAAATAAATAAAATAGAAATACGAAAGTATCAGTTACTAAGATGGAAAAAAAAATGAATATCGACCGAAAGCTTTTGGAAATAAACGCGAACTCGCAGGAAAACAAAAAAGAATTGTAAAATGAAATCAATCAGATGCGGAAAAGCAATTCAATTAAAAAGAAGATACATGCGAAAAAAATGAATGGACAAAAAAAATTAGTGAAAAAAATGACGATTTTTCGGCAGAAAACTTTTGCAAGTCAAAAAACCTACAGGAAACAAATGAAGAAAATAAAACAAGCGAACCGTAAATGAAATGCAAAATATAAATTCTTTAAAACAAAAAAAAGACAAAAATAAGAGAAGAAAAAATTAAATGATAAGTGTACTTTTGGTGGTGTACTTTTATTCCATGGATTGTATTAAATATAAAATTTTGTCGAGAGTTGTTATGCGAAGACAACAAAAAAGTTCAAGCGCCAGACGCCAAGTAACAATAATAATAATATACAGTGCAGTGTTCACCGTGTATTTAAAGTAAAGTAATTAGAAAATGAAAATAACAAAAGAAATTATGAATTGAAAACGAAATACAAGATTTTTAAAAGCCAATTAGGTCTAAATTCCGCCCAAATGGCGGAATTTCACCCAATCTGGCAACCCTGTTCACAGATGTCAACAACCAATGGGCGCGTTCAGCGGACGCTCAGCGGCTGAGTTGCTTACTCAGCAGTCGATTGTGATTGGCTATTACCATAATGTGAGCCAATCACAAACGATTGCTGGGTAAGCAACTCAGCCGCTGAGCGTCTCTGAACGCGCCCATTGACTTCGTTTAAAAATAAAATTCAGCATTGCCAACTCAAACAGTGGCTTATGAATATTCTACTTAAGCGTGTTAGTATTGGCAACACCGGTGGTTTCAGTTTTCAAAAGATATCAGTCAAATAAAAATTATAAAAAAAAACTTACGCATTGGTGTTGTTGATTTTTGTCAGAAACGTAAACAAAAGATGATCGACAGTTTAACAAATGCAACAAAAAGAAAAAAAATGATGGACGATTTTGAATATACCTAAGGAAACCTTTCGTTTTCGCTTTTGCACGGTACAAATGAAACAGAAGACGATCGAATTTCAACTGTTTCCTTCACAAAAATGAGAAAGAAAAAGTAAAATAAAAACAAAAGACAATCGAATGTTTAACAAATGCAAGTAAAGTGAAACTGATGGACGTTCTGAATATAGAGGCTAGTTCAGATGCATCCGGACACACAAAAGGTGCTTTCTTTCGCTCACAAAATCGTGATCCAAACGTGTTTTGATTCAACACAGACATTCTTTTCTTTGAATCTCTCTATTTTAAAAACTTGTTTGGATTGAATTATGGTTATCTACAAATGAACTGTCAATCAAAAATTCAAGTCGGGTGTTTTGTTGCAACAACTACGAAATTCACATCAGGTCCAAACTATTCGAAGCACGATTCAAATTTTAAGCGAAAGAAAGCACCTAAAATATTTATTTCAAATCGGTTTCAGATTGGTTCTTTTAAGAAAAAAAAAACCGCAATAAATATTTTGCGCATGTGGAATTCGTGTGAATTATTGGAAAAAAGTTTTAGAAAACCTTTTGTTTTTGCTCTTGTGTTGAAAATAATTCGAGTTTCAATCGAATTTCGACTTTCTCCTTCACAAAAAACAAAAAAAAAAAACAAAATAGAATCAACTGTCAATAAACAAAATTACAAGTGTTTATGTCACTTGTTTTTTTTTTTATCTGAAAAGAAAAGAAATAAACGAAATACGTCGACGGTAGAAAAGAAAAAGTTTCTTGTTCAAAAAATGGATGGGAAAAAGAATCGTTATTCATTTTTTTTTTAATGTTTCTTTCTGTTTTTGCGAATTGCCAAGAGAATATTTCAATATGTAAAAAGAAAATCTTTCTTTTGCACATATTTTTAGATTTTACGAATACGGCTGATTGTTTCATGACACGAATTTGTCTGATTTAGCGCCAACATCCAGAATAGGCAACATTGGCCATATAACTTTAATGGTTTTCAATTTTTACGTTTGGCCAACATCGCTGATTAAAATAAAATAACCAAATTAGTTATCACGTAAACAAGTCTGTTTACCGAAATTTCTCTGTAATTTTTTTAAGCACCGAAAGTCACCAGAGCAAGCCAGTGGATTGGCAACAGTGGTTATTGACTTCACAATCGCGAAACCGTACGCGTGCTTGACATTGCCAAATTTTTTTTTCTTTTGAGAGAAATCTTTTTTCTTTTGACGTAAACTTTTTTGATTAAAAAAGTAATTTTCTTAAATGAAAGATACTTTACAGCAAATAATTTTAATATGATTTAAATAGTAAATAAATAAATAATTTCCAAAATGCATCACGTCTTAAGAATAAATAAGGACAATATTATTTTATACAGTGTGAGAAATGTCGAATACACACAAACTAAATGGAAAACTTTACTATACTCTGTTTTTTTTTTAATTTCGAAGGAGTACTTTGAAATTTTGGCGCCAAAAACGAGCTTTGTCATTGGTCAAACGACCCTTGTCATTGGTGAATTCCGGCCAGCCACCAATGGCAAAGATCGTTTCTGGCGCCAAAATTTGAAATAAAAAAAACAGAGCAGAGTTTTGTTTCATCTTGACTACATTTACATTTTAATTTGTTAGTGTTGCCAACTTAGGGCTTTGTCTTTGTCTAAATTTGGGGGAAATTTTTCTTCGATGAGAGGAATTTTATGGCCAGTTGCACCAAACACTTAAGCCGAGCTTAACTTTAAGCACCACTTAGATTGTGATTTACTGAATGTTGTGTAACCTCAAATGTCACATTATAAGCAGTACTTAAAGTTAAGCTCGCCTTAAGTGTTAAGGTGCAACTGGCTACTATTACAATCTAAAACTAACTTTAAATAACAATAACAATAAATAAATAAATACAGTTCGTGGACTTGGAAATTTTGTCGCTCTCTTTCTTCTTAATACAAGAAAAAACTTATAAATATTTTCAAGTAAAGGTGAACGTATTCAAATCATCAATCATTAAAGATTCGAACCCCATGTTTATCACTATCGATGTCACTACCAACATTTAACTTGTCTTCGTAAATAATATATTAACAAACGAGTCTTACACGATCAATATTCATCTACGCCAAGTGGCCAGGTTGAGGAATATTTATCGAAAATGTATTTATTTGAACCTACACGCGCAGGCATGCTTGTGGTCATGCTCGAAAACAACGAACGCTTCTAAGCGAGATGAGATATCTGAAACCGTTGTGATTTCGCAACCGAGATTAAATCGAAACACTAATTAAGTTTATTAAAGCACAGTAAACTGTAATAGCTCAAATATATTCCCGAAAGACGAGTACACATCTAATCTCTCTCGATTTTAGTTTGGAAAGTAAGGTTTGTAATTTTTTAATTAATAAGTGGGAGTAAAAACAAATAGAATTCCTTCCCAATTTCATTATTAAATCAATCAATAAATTAAGTCATCACCCCAAAAGCATATTATTACATGTGGTATACATATTTTACACACAAACTCAAAATAGAAGTTTTAATTCAAGCTGAAAGAATATGTATAGACAATAATCCATGTAATCCATGTGGTCACATATCACTTGAAACGAAATATTAAATGGTATGAAATAGAAAAAACCGAAATCTTAACGTAACTTTATGAGATAAGTTTCGGGACGTCCAGGTTTATCTGAACTTCAAAACTAGTCCCGTAAAGTCCCGACTATTTCTGCGATTGGAAAAGCGTGTAAATTTCAAGTCCGCAACTATTAGGTTTACGAACACTTTACAGCCTTGTTTACGTCAGAAAAGAATTACAGCTCCAACTAACAACGGCTTATCTCAAATGCGATCACAATTACGGGTCCGCATAAATTACGCTTAAGTTAATTTCTTGATATCGCAATAAATTCGATCGCTTTTTATCAGATTTGTTAATATGTTAATGGCGAGGAGGCGAGAGCGGTTTATAGCGTTTTGTGGGAAAAAAATGATGGCGGTGAATAAATGTGGGCTCATGTTACCCAACGTATGCGTGCCATGTTTGAAGGAAGAAGATAGCTTTAATAATTCCGGATTACCTATTAAATGGCCGGGGGAATAGACCAAAGGATTTAGAACAATTACGTCAGCCGGAGACATCAGACTTTGGAAAAATCAGTAAAGAAAATTTTTGATAAAATGACGAACCAAATAAGGAAGCAAGTTATAGCTTACAAAAAAAAAAAAAACTGGAAGTTTTGCCTTCCAGAATCTCCTCCATTTTCTTCTTCTATAGCTTCGTTAATATTTCCTTCTTTCTCCAACACCTCTAAGATTTCATTGCTTCAACTTGCCCAATTTCTTCCCTTTATTTTCCCCCAAATTAACAACGACGTTATTATTTTTTTTTTATGCACGCTTTAAGTTTCGAGGGTCACAAAACATGATTCATAATTTGGAACTCTGCGATACGCAGAGCCGTTGCTAGTCATAACAATCGAAAAATGTAAACATCTAGTTTACATCGAAAGCTCCTACCACGCGCAGTGTTTTGTATACGTTAGCACAATTTAATAATAATGATTAAATTTTAAACATGTGCGAAATAGACTTCTTAATTAATTTTAAAAAAAAAAGGACCACTAAAAATACTTTCTGGTTCTACCTGATACCGTAAAGATAATATAGTACTTAATGCCTTACACGTAAATGAAATGTAGCTTTAAAGCTGACGTGGAAGATAAAATCACTTTCGATTCACCGTCCTAGAGCACACTCAGTGTATTCGATTTAATTGAGCACAAATATTTCGAAGGTCTCTTTTTGAAAAAATGATCATAAATTTGATGCAGAAAAATTTTGTGAGACACACAACACTAGAATAAGCCTCCTTTCACCTATTCCCCGGTAAATAATGACTTCATTACGTCATCCTTACAATACGTTTACATATATTTACATACTTTTAATATGTATTGAAAATTTTATTAAAATAAGCGAGGTTAAGCGTCGCCGTTTCTTTTTTCTTCTAATAATCGCATAATGTAAGACATGCCATCTATAAAATGATTTGTATGTACGAGAAAACCAAAAGGATCGGCTCACGCGTCTCGTATTCCAACAACTGCGTGTTGCAGTCTCTGTCTTGACAACGCTTGCCCTAATACACCTGTTTCCGTCACCGTCTTGACATTTGCGCAGTTTGCTCTCTCACATACATAGCGTTCTGCATACATGTATACATAAACATTATTTTATGACCGGGTCAGTTAAATCCCGGCGTTACATAATATATAAATGCCTTTAGGAAGTTCATATTCTATTTAAGAATACCTAGTTTACATTTTCATTTATTCGTATGCCGGTTTTTCGTAGACAGTCTCGTAAATTTACATGTATTTGACTTGTTTGACCAGAAATACCCGGGCAGTTACATGCATTAAAAAAACATAACGGTCCCGTTAATTCAGAATCAAATTAAAAAAAAAAGTAACTTCGAAGGTCTTAATACCTTGAGCTTCCTATTCCTGGAATGGAACACCCGATATATTTTTCTAACAGCAAGACTCAGAGCCAACCAACGTAAATTATACCTAAATGGATTTCAAAAGTTGTGTAACTCTAAGTTGCAAATATTTACAAATTTTGATTTATTAAACCCCAAATCCTTCTGGTATCAAGCTGGCCGTCAAATAGAAAAGAGCAGCGCGAATTACAAATTGCAATTTGATGATCTGGGACGTTTTGCACAAAGCAAATAAACCTGTAACTAGTTAATTGTATAGGAGTTAAAATTTACAAATTATTTACATTGTGCAAGACGTATTGTTTAAAAATGAGAGATTTTATCGCTTTCGCCTTTTTTGAAGTCTAATTTCTGCAGGAAAAGATGAGATTGTTCTGTTTTTTTGACACACCAATTGAAGCTTGGTTGGTCCAAACGTTAAAGAGCCATTTTAAGGTATTCAAAAATGGGGGTTTTGAAGCCTATGCCAATGGTTTCTTTTCAAGAGCCCAATTTCTACCTTCTAGTGGTCTGTAGAAAGTCTTTCTAGTGGTCTGCAGGAAGCCTTTCTAATGGTCTGTAGGAAGCCTTTCTAGTGGTCTATAGTAAGCCTTTCTAGTGGTCTGTTGTAGGAAGCCTTAAAATCATATTGAAATGGGCCGTTTCTAAACACTCCAAATACACCTTAAACTTCAACCTCTTTCTTGGTGTCTTTCCAACAATATTTCCGAGTGCTAAATTGCCTTGGTTCATAAATGAGAATTTCGTTCAAAATTAAAGGGCTTGAATCCTTTTCTGTTGATGTACCTAATTTTTGGGGGTCTATAAAACGAGAGGAATCTCAAAATCGTGCAATAATAACCCATTTTTCGACATTTCGACATGAAGATTTTGGAGTAACTCAAAAATGAAGGTTTTGAAGACTTTTCCGATGACGTTTTTGACGTTTCCAATTTCTGGGGGGTCCGTAGAAAGGGAGAAACTCCAAAATCAAAAATATCTCGAGACCTTAGCCCGTTTCTTTGGTGTTGCTTTCAACGTTTTTCCATGTGATTGATTGCCTTAATCCAAAAACTTTGGGGTATTTCAAAAGTGCAAGTTTTAAACCCTCTTTCAACGACTCTTTTTATATGACCCTCTTTTGAGGGTCTATAAAAAGGGAAGAATTTGAAAATCGTGCAATAATGACCCATCTTTCGACATTCAGGAACGAAGATTTTGGGGCAATTAAAAAACGAAGGTTTCGTAGCCTTTTTCGACGACTTTCTTGACGTATCCAATATCTGGAGGGTCCGTAAAAAGGGAGAAGCTTCGAAATCGTGCAAAATCACCTACTTTTCAGACATTCCAAAGATATCTCGAGACTTTAGCCCGTTTCTTTGGTGTCGCTTTCAACGTTCTTCCATGTGATTGATTCCCTTAATCCAAAAACTTTGGGGTATTTCAAAAGGGCAAGTTTTAAACCCTCTTTCAACGACTCTTTTTATATGACCCTCCTTTGAGGGTCTATAAAAAGGGAAGAATTTGAAAATCGTGCAATAATGACCCATTTTTCGACATTCAGGAACGAAGATTTTGGGATAATTCAAAAACTAAGGTTTCGTAGCCGTTTTCGACGACTTTTTTGATGTATCCAATCTCTGGGAGGTCCGTAAAAGGGAGAAGCTTCAAAATCGTGCAAAATCACCAATTTTTCAGACATTCCAAAAATATCTCGAGACTTTAGCCCGTTTCTTTGGTGTTGCTTTCAACGTTTTTCCATGTGATTGATTCCCTTAATCCAAAAACTTTGGGGTATTTCAAAAGGGCAAGTTTTAAACCCTCTTTCAACGACTCTTTTTATATGACCCTCCTTTGAGGGTCTATAAAAAGGGAAGAATTTGAAAATCGTGCAATAATGACCCATTTTTCGACATTCAGGAACGAAGATTTTGGGATAATTCAAAAACGAAGGTTTCGTAGCCTTTTTCGACGACTTTCTTGTCGTATTAAATATCTGGGGGGTCGGTAAAAAGGGACAAGCTTCAAAATCGTGCAAAATCACCTATTTTTCAGACATTCCAAAAATACCTCGAGACTTTAGCCCGTTTCTTTGGTGTTGCATTCAACGTTTTTCAATCTGATTGATTCCCTTAATCCACAAAATTTGGGATATTTCAAAAGTGCAAGTTTTAAACCCTCTTTCAACGACTCTTTTTATATAACCCTCTTTTGAGGGTCTATAAGTAGGGAAGAATTTGCAAATCGTGCAATAATGACCCATCTTTCGGCATTCAGGAATGAAGATTTTGGGGCAATTAAAAAACGGAGGTTTCGTAGCCTTTTTCGACGACTTTTTTGATGTATCCAATTTCGGGGGGGTCCGTAAAAAGAGAGAAGCTTCAAAATCGTGCAAAATCACCTACTTTTTAGACATTCCAAAAATATTTCCAGACTTTAGTCCGTTCCTTTGGTGTTGTTTGCATCGTTTTTCCATGTGATTGATTCCTTTAATCCAAAAACTTTGAGCTATTTCAAAAGTGCAAATTTTAAACCCTCTTTCAACGACTCTTTTGAGGGTCAATGAAAAGGGAAGAATTTGAAATTCGTGCAATAATAACCCATCTTTCGACATTCAGAAATGAAGATTTGGGGGGCAATTCAAAAACTAAGGTTTCGTAGCCTTTTCTGACGACTTTTTTGATGTATCCAATATCTGAGGGGTCCGTAGAAAGGGAGAAACTTCAAAATTGTGCAAAATCACCTACTTTTTAGACATTCCAAAAATATCTCGAGACCTTAGCCCGTTTTTTTGATGTTGTTTTCCAAGTTTTTCGATGTGGTTAATTCCCTTAATCCTCCAAAAACTTTGGGGTATTTCAAAAGTGTAAGTTCTAAACCCTCTTTCAACGATTCTTTTCATATGACCCTTTTGGTGGCTTCAAACAATTTTTCCAAGTGCTTGATTATCTTGGTCCATAAATGAGAATTATAAAAAGAGAGGAATCTCAAAATCGTGCAATAGTGACCCATTTTTCGACATTCAGAAATGAAGATTTTGGGATAATTCAAAAACGAAGGTCCTGAAGTCTTTTTCGACGACTTTTTTGATGTATCTAATTTTTGGGGGGTCCACAAAAAATCGTGCTACATCATCTGTTTTTAGGCATTCCAAAAATATCTCGAGACCTTAGCCCGTCTCTTTGGTGTTGTTTTCAAAGTTTTTCAATGTGGTTAATTCCATTAATCCAGAAACTTCGAGGCGTTTCAAAAGTATAGGGTTTAAACCCTTCTTCAACGATCCTTTTCCTATGTCGCCCGTTTTGGTGGTCTCAAACTATAAAAAAAAACATTTACCATTTGAAGACGATTCAAAATTTACTTACTCAAGACTTTAACACCCTTTTAAAACACTTTCAAAATCATTTTACGTACACTCAACTGCCACAAATGACAAATCCGTTTTGGAGTGTTTAAAAATTTGAGGATTTTTCAATGAATTTTTTCTGTTCAGTGTTTGGTGGCCCAAAGGATCATGATCGTTAAGCTCTTTTGGCGTTTCTTCAAGGATTTTTTCACATCTCAAATTGCCATTGTCCAGAAACTAAATATCCAAATCTTAACCATTTTTTGTGTTCAATTTTTGATGGTCTGCGGAAAAGAGAAACTTTAAAATCGTAGAGGATTTCCTCATTCTGAGGCGTTCTAGAAATAATCGAAGAACATAGAGAGCCCCTTTTTGGTGGTTCTTTGAACGATTTTTCCGTGTGCATGATTAGTTGACCTTGCTTAGGAAATGAAACCTGCATGTTGGTGTGCTTAAAAAATGAAGTCTTAAAGCCTTTCCTCACGAATTCTTTCACGTGCCCAATTTTTGGTAGGCTACAGAAATGGGAGAAGCCTCACAATCATACAGAATACTCCCATTTCTCGACGTTCCAAAGATACCTTAATAACTCACTTTTTTTTCAATCGCATCATTAGCTTAAACCATTTTGAAAAATTTTATTTATTTTTTTATTATTTTTCATTTGCTCATTTTATAGCGGCCTACAAAAAATGAGAGAGAGCCTAAAAGATTCCCATTTTTGGACTTTCTTTCTTTCCAATTGTTTTGCTCCAGGACCGGGTAACCACTTTGAGGCATTTCAAAATAACGTTTTTAAAGTGTCTAATTTCTTTTCGACATTTTTCTCATGCCTTTGTCCACAAATGAAAAATCCGCTTTGGAATATTTACAAAAAAAAAATGGGGGGACTCTTGTCCGATGAAAATTGCAAAAAAAATGGTTTTTAAACTTTAAACGGACACTATTAAAATTGAAACTAGCACGCAACGTTTCACTGACGATTGACAAAGCTATCAATCTATAGTGAAACGTTGAGTGCTCCTTCTAGTTTTAATAGTGTTCCCCGGTTTTTCCCGGTGAGTGGAAACTCTGTCTATACAAACACTAAAGTTCGATTTTTTTTGCATTTATCTTTAGTAAATTATTATGTGATATGCGAGTGATTTTTGTAAGCTGAATGTGCATCCAAAATTATCTTAAGCAATTTTTGAAAACTTCTGTAGTTTCGAAAACATTACAAATTCTTAAAAGAAGTTGTTTCTTGTCCGATGAGGAATGAAAGTAAAAAGTTTTTTTTTTTTTAATTTTAAGCCGGACAGAATTATGAATGGAAATACACTCAACGTTTCGTTATAGATTTATAGCTTCGTCAGGAGTGACGAAGCTAGGAGGACTGTATCAGCTTAGCCCACAATATTTCTGCGAAGCGCGTACGCTCGCATTACATTCCTTCCCCTCCCACTCAATAACAAGCATCGGAGCCACAGAAAGGTGGCAGAAGTGACTGGTACATTCGGCCAATTCGGCGGAAAAAGCGCCCAACACTAAGTGACCTAAATTCCTTTCCCTGGTTATGAGATTACATTGATGTAAGTAATCTACGTGTTTATCTTTGAATTTTCGAAGATTTTTTTAATAAGTATGCAAATTTTTGCCACTCAATCTTCTTTACAATGTACTTTTTGACGTCCCTTTCTCCAGACAAATTAACGCAATAAACATTACGGTTAATCATCGTCGGTCAAACGTCATTAAGGAACCACAGCTGCATAAAAATTATGCGCATACTCAGAAACATCTTTTTTTTTTCTTCTTTAATACGCGTAAGATTACACACAATATAAATTTAAAAAAATTCTCTTCAAACGCCCGTTCACACCAAACATGTGGATACATAGTACGTCTGCGGGGAAACACACAGAGCTTTTTACGTAAGCCTCTCATTAAATTAAACCTGCTGATTCTGACGAGAAATTAAATAATACATATTTGAATTGGCGGTAGACTTAATGAATGAATGAAAGAATGTGTAATATAATGTAACATGCAATGAGCAGGTAACTTGATATTTTTTCTTACATTTGCGGTATATGTGTGTAAAAAATGCAGTGTGTTTGACAAAAAAAAAACTACACGATAGCAAGAAAGACGTCAAAGTTGAGTTTTTTTAACGAAAAACTTTGTATACAATCGTATTTTTGAGTTCCCGAGTAAATTCTAGCCTGAAATGATGGGTCGCATCATGGGTCTAGGGCGAGCGGTTGTCGAGTTTTTTCATTTGTTTTTAATGAGACAACTCGAAAACCAATCAAGATAGACCCTTGGTGCGACCCATCATTTCAGGCTAGAATTTACTCGGGAACTCAAAAATGCAGGAAAAAATACAATTTTCGTAAATCTCCTGAAGTTGCCTTGCCCATTTTTCCACCATGACATGCAGTAGCAGATATAATTTTATAAAAAAAAAAAACTTGGGTTCGATTTGCTTTCGTTTAGAACTTTTTCATTCACTAAAAACGCAGTACATTTAACAAGAAAAAATTCACGCTACCAAGAAATACGTCAAAGTTGCATTTCTTAACGGAACACTTTGTATACGATGATATTTTTGAATTCCCGAGTAAATTCTAGCTTGAGTTGATGGGTCGCATCATGGGTCTAGCGCGAGCGGTTGTCGAGTTTCTTCATTTGTTTTTAGTGGGACAACACGAAAACCAATCAAGATAGACCCGGGTCGCACCAGGGGTCTATCTTGAACAAATGAAAAAGCTCGACAACCGTTCGCGCTAGACCCATGATGTGACCCATCATCTCAGGCTAGAATTTACCCGGGAATTTAAAAGTGCCATTGTATACCAAGTGTTCCGTTAAAAAACTGCAACTTTGATGTATTTCTCGATAACACGAGTTTCTTTTTTTGTTAAATGCAC
Source organism: Prosopocoilus inquinatus (assembly GCA_036172665.1). Lineage (NCBI taxonomy): Eukaryota > Metazoa > Arthropoda > Insecta > Coleoptera > Lucanidae > Prosopocoilus > Prosopocoilus inquinatus. The sequence continues at coordinate 3,457,457 of CM069871.1, read as the reverse complement.
TGCATTTTAGTGAACGAAAAAAAAATTAAAAATCAAAATCTAAACAAAAAGAAGTCGAACCAGTGATAGGATTGTTTTAAATAAAATCACATTTGCTCCCATGTACCAACCACCAAGTTTCTTTTTTAAAAAGGCCGACGAGTCAATCACCTTGGCTTTCAATCGCCAACAATTAACAAACAAGAAAATATTGGGCGGGACCTGAAAGCTGTAAAAATAAAATCGACGTAAATAAACAAATGTTAAGAGTCATCATGTTCCTAAAAAAAAATTAAACAAATTTAAATAACGCCGAGATAATAAAATTGCGCTTCATGCACCCACTGCAAATAAATAACGTTAACCGTTCCGAAATTTATGCAGATTATTTATTTTCCGCAGTTGTTGTTGGTAACGGGGGCCATCTTCGTAACGTAAAAAAAAATTGACTATGTAACAAAGTTCAATGAGCCTTGCTAATTACAGTTTCTGATAAGAGATTATAAAAAAAAATTCTCACGTCACTAATTTTGATAATTATGACTAGCACGCGTCTGCCACCGCGACGATGACGTTGTGTTTTTTTATCGATTTCGCGAAAATAAACAAAAATATTACTTTTGCCCCGGCAAACATCGTAAATCAGTGGCCGCTCGTCAGTTTTTTTTTTTAAGTCAGAATGTTATACTTATAAATAAGTTAATCATTGATAGTATTCAAATTCTCTTTGTTTGTCTCCTTTCATTTGATTTCCAGGCGTGAACATTTTTCAAACGGTTTTAAGTTTCTCTTAATCTTTTCAAGTTTTGTAATTTACGACTGGCGCAAAATATTTTTCAGCATTATCAAAATGTGATAATGCGAGTGTACGTAGATAAATAATCAAAACTTAGGTTGTTGGTTATCGTTCGCCACCGTTACCGCCTCCCATTCACATGCATGCAACAATAACATGTGTTTACAATCATTTGTAGGAGAGAAAGAGTTATTTATCAACCGAGACCCCCATCCCAGCTCCATAGGGGGTCACCCTACTAAAGCTTGTTAGTATGATTTCCCTACGAAGAAGCCAATCAGGTGCCCGGTGACCTATCTGCAATATTTTTGAAAGCCATACGGCCCGGTCATTGTTTAACTTTAAACTTCAGTTGTTCATTTCCAATTGTTCCCATGTTAAAAATAAATAAAGTGATAATAAATAAAATAATGGCTGAAGACGATGGTTTTTAGACAAAATATTATGTGTCTGAAAAACGGTTCAATTTAGGTGTACATAATGGTGTATAAAAAATAAGTAAAATTTTACGAGCGATCCAAATTCGACATCATATACAGGGTGTATCATTTGAAATTTAAAAAAGATTGCATTGAGCACGACTGTTTAGATTCATCCTGTATAGATGAAAATAATTTTATGTTGTAGATCTCTAAAATGAAAAGAAAAACTGTCTCGAAACTTTTTTCTATCTTCAGTAGTTACCGAGATATTGCTCGAGAACGCATTGTTAGGACACTACGTATATTCTTTTGTTTTTTTTTTTTAATTTCTTATACGTTGTATAATCTGGACGGATGTAGATAAATTCTATACGTTAATTGCACGCATAATTTATTCAATTCTTAAATTAAATTGTTAAAAGAAAAATATCTAAAACACTTTCAAAATAAAAAATCAATCACCACAATCAACAAGTGCAATTATTAAATCGGGTTAAAGAGGTTGTATTGTATTTAAAAAAGTTGTATACATAAAGTACCTTTAAAAAAATCCTTTATTTACTAGGAAGAGACGCAATTATTAATTCCCGGCTCAATAGAGGGTCACCCTACCAAAGCTTGTTAGTATGATTTCCCTTTGAGGAAGCCAACCAGGTGCCCGGTGACCTATCTGCAATATTTTTGAAAGCCATACGGCCCGGTCATTGTTTAACTTTAAACTTCAGTTATTAATTTCCAATTGTTCCCATGTTAAAAATAAATAAAGTGATAATAAATAAAATAATGGCTGAAGACGATGGTTTCTAGACAAAATATTATGTGTCTGAAAAACGGTTGAATTTAGGTGTACATAATGGTGTATAAGAAATAAGTAAAATTCTACGAGCGATTCAAATTCGACATCATATACAGGGTGTATCATTTGAATTTAAAAAAGATTGCATTGAGCACGACTGTTTAGATTCATCCTGTATAGATGAAAATAATTTTATGTTGTAGATCTCTAAAATGAAAAGAAAAACTGTCTCGAAACTTTTTTCTATCTTCAGTAGTTACCGAGATATTGCTCGAGAACGCATTGTTAGGACACCCTGTATTTTCTCTTGTTTTTTTTTTTCAGATTTCTTATACATTGTATAATCTGAGCGGATGTATGTAGATAAATTCTATACGTTGATTGCAGGCATAATTTATTCAATTCTTAAAATAAATTGTTAAAAGAAAAATATCTAATACACTTTAAAAATAAAAAAAAAATTGTTAACATGAAGAAATATATGTACATTTGCATATATTATCTCAAAAACGATTTTGTAATTTGCTTCACCATTTCATACGATGTGAGTGAGTCTGTAAGTTTTTGCTTTACGACTCCTTCCGCCTGTCAGAGAACCTCCTCACGTGAATCTCTGCGGATGCTTGTTGCAGTTTAGTGTCAAAAACCGTCGAGAGAGCAATCAAGAACGGCCATCAGACTATGTTTATAAATATTAATAAAGTCGTAATGTTTATTTGAAGTAATGCGTCGCCGTTTTAAAACGGCCCGAGGCCAGACGTTTAACATAATTGCAACTCAAATGCCCACGAGGGGATCACAGGGAAACGTTTTACTTAAATCCGCTTGCGAAACCGTTTTTTTGCGTCTTTTCTTAACGCACACATTCCGCGAACGTAAAAAAAATATATTACCTACTCAGTGCACGTTACATATTACACGAGAATATTATACTGCGCTACATTTTTTTTTTTTTTATTCATTCGTTCATTAATCTACCGCCGATTTAAATAACAATTTCATTTCTCGTCAGTACTAGGAGGTATGATGAGAGGTTTCTGTAAAAGAAAAATAATTGAATGTTATTCGTTTATACAGGGGGGTATTCGAATTTTAATTTCAATTTCGATTCAATCAAATTCGTCTTGTGAATGGAAATGGGCAGGGCGATTTCAGGAAATATAGGAAAATTGCGATGGCGTTTTTGAATTCCTGAGTAAATTCTAGCCTGAGTTGATGGGTCGCATCACGGGTCTAGCGCGAGCGGTTGTCGAGTTTTTTCATTTGTTTTTTATGGGACAACTCGAAAACCAATCAAGAGAGACCCCTGGTGCGACCCATCATTTCAGGCTAGAATTTACTCGGGAACTCAAAAATGCAGGAAAAAGTGCAATTTTCATTTATTTCCTGAAGTTGCCCTGCCCTATTTTCACAATTAACATACGGTAGCAGATATAATTTTACAGATAAAAACTTGGGTTTGATTTTTTCGTTTAGATTTTTTTCATTCACTAAAAATGGAATGTATATAACAAAAAAAAAGAACTCAGCGTTATCAAGAAATACATCAAAGTGGCATTTTTTTAAGGGAACACTCTGTATACGATGGCATTTTTGAATTCCTGAGTAAATTCTAGCCTGAGTTGATGGGTCGCATCACGGGTCTAGCGCGATCGGTTGTCGAGTTTTTTCATTTGCTTTTTATGGGACAACTCGAAAACCAATCAAGATAGACCCCTGGTGTGACCCATCATTTACCACTAGAATTTACTCAGGAACTCAAAAATGCAGAAAAAAGTGCGATTTTCCTATATTTCCGGAAAGTGTCCTTCCCATTTTTTCAATATTACAAATTTGATTGAATTGAACTTATTCTATAAATTTGCAAAATATATATAAAATCGAAACAAACTTGTTTTCTGTTTATGTTTCAAGGTGATGCGTCACGGCCCGAATTCCATTTTCCGAAGAATTTACGATTTTGTTCCATTTCACTCGCAGCCAGCACAAGATAAACATCGTAATAATTAATCGTCTTCATCTATGTCTGGCCGGCCGTTCTCTCTCTCTCTCTCTCTTTCTCCGCGCAGAAAGTAATAAATAACCTATGCTACATTACATCGCCCGGACTTTAATTTATGCGCCAATATTAAGTATGCAAGACAAAAATAAAAATTCTATTCTCCTCCACATTTCCATACAACATTGCGATTACGGCGGACTTCCTTTTTCTCTCGTTTTCGAGTGGCGGCGGCGGCGGCAATTTTTCGCCCTTATCGTGAATATTACGTGACGAACTTTCCGAACACTTGTCGTTCTCTTATTTATTTAAATTATATGTGCCGGTGTTACGACGCCGAAAGTTTTCACTGTAATTACGACGACGACGACGCGACGTACACCAGAAGCCCTTTGTGCACAAGAAGATCGGAAACATTTACATTTACAACAAAACAACGAACATACTGTATATAGGTGTATATCTAAACACACAAACAATGCGGAATTCTTGCTGTGCTAATTAGACCCTTCATAAACGAGCTCTTATTTCTCATTTATAATATTTATTTATTTATTTAGACGGGCTGTTTTAAAATTGAATGTACAGGGATCTCCTAAACCGAGGGGAAATTCGTAAGAAACAAGAGAATCGATGTTGTCTTGGTTTTTGCTTTTGTTTATGTTTTTTTTTATATTATAAACAATAAAGATTCTAACATAGACATGTTATTTTTACAACAAATACACACAAGCTCAACTTTGATGGAAAACATTGATTGTTGGGTTTTAATTTTTGCCTCGAATACTGTTGAGGTACCTATTAGGTAATTGTTTAAAGAATTCCCTTCGGTAGTACCCAACTCGGTATAATAATGTCACACCCCACATTGGGCGCCATACTTAAGGTGTGATGATTGGGCGCCATACTTAAGATATGATGATATTAGTGGTACTGTTGTATTGATATTGGTGACGGAGAGCTAGAGTGTGAGAGAGACGTTGATCTACACGAGTGAGCAAACCCACCCACAGAATGATCAACCAGATATTTAGGGTAACCCTTCTATAAAAATTTTGTTTTGTAAAAACTTCTATAGAGTTTCTTCACCTCGAAACAGATATTACATTTTTTTGGTATGGGATTGATTTTGGTAGAAATGTCAAAGTATCCAAGGTCAAATCATTTTAACTTCCGAACATTGGCGCCACAATTTCATGTTATAGCAAATGCGAAAATGTTTGTGGGGATCAACAAATTGCTTTTCGCGCTAGTAAAAAATGTATTTTGGATTATATGTATAGAACATTCATAAATGATTGACAGTTGTTTGAATTTGGCGCGGCTTGTATTAAGAGGTAAATGAAAATAAAATGTTATCTAAACGATTATAATTAATCAAAAGTTTGTAATACACTAACGAATAAGACAGAGAAGATCTTGCCTTCAAAGACTTGGACCAGTACCATCAGGTGTCACGCCAGGCCGCTCTACCTTTGAGTGACCTTTGTGATGGGTATGTTAATCTAAATTACAATTAAATTATTGATATTAATAAATATTAATTACAACCTGCGTAGGCAATGTTCTAATTCTAATTAAAATATTAACAAACTCGAACTCGTGAGTCGTCGTAGCTAAATTGCATGCAGAGTGGCTTGGCACATGACATAAGTCAGAACCAACCGAGTAAAACGCGGTGTTAGTTGGTGACAATGGCGATAAATGTCAAACGTGAAAACAATTTGCAACTTTACGAAAATAACAAGCTTATTTCGCAGATAGCACAAAAAAGAACAGATCAAACAGTGCAATTATAATTTCGGTAGATTAAAGAGGTTCTACTGCATTAGTATGAACTATTAAAGTTGGCAGCATGTGAATATTAAGACATACCGGGTGATCACTTTCAATCCGGAACGTGAAAGGTTAGTATGATTACCCTTGATAATGATTTTTTATACTTTTAATTAAAAATGTCACTATCAAGGGTAATCATGCTAACCTCCTATCCTATAGGGTGATCATAAATGAGGGTGATCATAATCACCAAAGCGAGGATTAAAAAAAAAAGTCCCAGCATTTCGCCACACTTAATATTTTGTTTTAAAATAAAAACATAAACGTACCATAGGGTCTATTCAGATTCTATTTTTATATCACGTGGTATGAACATCTAAGATGGCGTCCATAAGAAAAATAAAACAGTATCTGCGAAACTGTCACTCCTCACCTATTTCCGCCGACGCAACGGTATTATTAAACCGCCCAGAGAATTTAATATAAGTTTACCGAATTTTATAATTCTATGTTAATAAATAAACAAGATATTACAGATTTTCGAAATTGAAAATTCTCAGTGTTTTGAGGATGTTCCAGAAATTAATGAAGATTTTTTTTGTTGCACATATTGATAGACCCCAAAATATCGCCACTTTGTTGTAATTTAACCGACTTTTCATCTGTTACAACCCTGTATACGATAACTAATCCTGGGAAAATGTCAAGTAACAAAAAGTCTAACACTTCGATCAAAATCGTAAGTCTCGCCGCGACGGTACTATTTCATCCTCGCTTTAATAATCACATAATCCGAACATTTCGAAAATCAATCACAATCAACAAGTGCAATTATTAATTTCCAGCTCCATAGGGGGTCACCCTACTAAAGCTTGTTAGTATGATTTCCCTTCGATGCAGCCAACCAGGCGCCCGGTGACCTATCTGCAATATTTTTGAAAGCTATATGGCCCGGTCATTATTTACCTTTAAACTTCAGTTGTTAATTTCCAATTGTTCCCATGTTAAAAATAAATAAAGTGATAATAAATAAAATAATGACTGAAGACGATGGTTTTTAGACAAAATATTATGTGTCTGAAAAACGGTTAAATTTAGGTGTACATAATGGTGTATAAAAAAAATAAGTAAAATTTTACCTGCGATCTAAATTCGACATCATAAACATGGTGTACCATTTGAATTTAAAAAAATTGCATTGAGCACGACTGTTTAGATTCATCCTGTATAGTTGAAGATAATTTTATATTGTAGATCCCTAAAATTAAAAGAAAAACTGTCTCGAAACTTTTTTCTATCTTCAGTAGTTACCGAGATATTGCTTGAGGACGCATTGTTAGGACACTCCGTATATTCTCTTGTTTTTTTTTCTTTAATTTCTTATACATTGTATAATCTGGGCGGATGTAGGTAGATAAATTCTATACGTTGATTGCACGCATAATTTATTCAATTCTTAAATTAAATTGTTAAAAGAAAATTATCTAAAACACTTTCAAAATAAAAAATCGATCACCACAATCAACGAGTGCAATTATTAATTCGGATTAAAGAGGTTGTACTGTATTTAAAAAAGTTGTATACATAAAGTATCTTAAAAAAAATTCTTTGTGTACTAGGAAAAGACGCAATTATTAATTCCCAGCTCAATAGGAGGTCACCCTACTAAAGCTTGTTAGTATGATTTCCCTTCAAAGCAGCCAACCAGGTGCCCGGTGACCCATTTGCAATATTTTTGAAAGCCATACGGCCCGGTCATTGTTTACCTTTAAACTACAGTTGTTAATTTCCTATTGTTCCCATGTTAAAAATAAATAAAATGATAATAAATAAAATAATGGCTGAAGACGATGGTTTTTAGACAAAATATTATGTGTCTGAAAAACGTTTGAATTTAGGTGTACATAATGGTGTATAAAAAATAAGTAAAATTTTACGTGCGATCTAAATTCGACATCATATACAGGGTGTACCATTTGAAATTTAAAAAAAATGCATTGAGCACGACTGTTTAGATTCATCCTGTATAGGTGAAAATAATTTTGTATTGTAGATCTCTAAAATTAAAAGAAAAACTGTCTCGAAACTTTTTTCCACCTTCAGTAGTTACCGAGATATTGCTCGAGAACGCATTGTTAGGACACCCCGTATATTCTCTTTTTTTTTCAATTTCTTATACGTTGTATAATCTAGGCGGATGTAGATAAGTTCTATACGTTAATTGCACGCATAATTTATTCAATTCTTAAATTAAATTGTTAAAAGAAAAATATCTAATACACTTTAAAAATAAAAAAAAAAAAATATTTAACATGAAGAAATATACAGGGTAGGGCAAAAGTATCGAACCGGCTTAATATTTCGAAAACTGTTTGACGTATCTGTTTGAAATTTGGTATGTCATTTAGAGTAAATAAGACCTACTTTACCAATTTGTCTCAATTGTTTATCTGCTCTTGTCTCTGAAATCCAACGCCTACTTGATTTTTTTTTAATGACAACCTGCTGATTTTTTTTCCTTTATTTAATAGCTTGTTTAATGCTTTAAACGACCACATAAAAATATTTATCTATTACATAAGAAAATTTTCGGGAAAAAAGCGTTTGAATGAAAAAGTTAGGAAAAATGGTTTATTGTCTGATATTCGACAAAAATTCTAGTTTTAACAAAAAACTGGAAGACCACAAGATTATGGGCTGTTTTTAAGACAGTCCTAAAGAAAATTTTAATAAAAATTGCCTTAAAAACATGAAAACAAATACCAAATATCGGCGTAAACCATTTTTTCCAACTTTTTCCTTCAAACATTATTTTCTCGAAAATTTTCTTATGCAATTAACATAGATAAATATTTTTATGTGGTCGTTTGAAGAATTAAACGAACTATTAAATAGAGGAAAAGAAACAGCAGGTTGTAATTAAAAAAAAAAAATCAAGTAGGCATTGGATCTCAGAAACAAGGGCAGATAAACAATTGAAACAAATTGGTAATGTAGGTCCTATTGACTCTGAATCACACAGCAAATTTCAAATAATTACGTCAAACAGTTTTAGGAATATTAAGCCGGTTTCATACTTTTGCCCTTCCCTGTATGTACATTTACATTTATTATCTCAAGAACGATTTTGTAATTTGCTTGACCATTTCTTACGAAGTGAGTGAGTCTGTAAGTTTTTGCTTTTTGTAAAAATTGTTAAAAGAAAAGTATTTAAAACACTTTCAAAATAAAAAATCAATCACCACAATCAAGAAGTGCAATTGTTTAATTCGGGTTAAAGAGGTTGTACTGTATTTAAAAAAGTTGTATACATAAAGCACTTTTTAAAAAAAATTCTTTATTTACCATGAAATGCTGACGTACTGCATTTTTATGTTACTAATCCATATACAGGTTGTTTCAGAAAAGAATGTAATGTAATTCTGCTATCCTAATCTAATTTTTAACAGACGGGCTCCGAACGGCGATAGTATCAAAGTTTTTTTATTAATTGACGAATTAAACCGAGACAGATAAATTTTATCATTCCGCCGATAAAAAAATTAACTTGTTGATTGCATTCTAAAAGTATTCAGAGACGACTTTTGCACAATTTGCCGATTTGCATAAATGTCGTTATAGTTTTTATGGCATGTCGTCTGCCCAAAAGGGGCGGGCAGTGGGGAGTTGGGTGTTCGGGTCGTCTGTTTTCGAAAAGGTTTGTGTAATAAATATCTTATCGACGCCTGCGGCAGTGGCGGCGGCGGGCGGCGGAGAGTCGGTGGCAATTATTTGAATATGCGTCGAAGTACAAACAGAGAGTTCGCGGATGTAGAGACAGAGAGGTAGGCATGTCTAGGTGGCTGGCGTTACCATGCACACGTCAGCCAGATATGCAGTAGATAACAATAATGAGCTGGAGTTGGGTTGCACGCAAGGCCCGAGTGAGGGTCGCGACCTCGAACGCATCGCCTAAAATGTGCGAGTGATTTCGCAACTCGTCTAGCCGGCTGTGCAAAATTGCGGGCCCCCAACGGGTGCAACCAAGCGAAATACCGAAAACGCTCCGCTTCACTCTACCGTAACAAGAAAACATTATTTTTTAAACACCACGTATAATTTCCTTCTACGCATTACCCGGACTCTAACATCGTCGTTTACGTTCGCTTCGCGCTCCTGGAACTTTCTTGTGTTACGGATCTCGTTTCATTGTATTATTAAAACTACTTCAATTAATAAAAAGTTAACAAAGCAATTCGTCTGACTTACCTAAAACACGTGACACACTTAACAACCATTAATTTGATGATGCTCGTAGACTTGTTCGATTATAATATGAGTTGAGATCAGAAGGAGATCTTTTTACATTCTCAAATATACAGGTTGTGTCACCTCCCCTTGGTTATGGAGTACACGAAAGAGCAATAAGGAAAGAAGATAATCTTACCTCGTGCACCCATCGCATCGATGTTAAAACGCAGTGTTTCTAATAAGTTTCTAATAAATCTGTTCATTCGGCTTATGTCACCATAGACAGACAATAAATCACCAAAACTGTCACTAGAAATAGTTTTTACTTGAGATCAGAATGAGATTTTTGAGATTATCAAATATACAGGTTTTACCTCTGTTTATGGAGTACATGAAAGAGCAACAAGGAAAGAAGATAATTTTACTCTCACAAATGCGCACATCGCGTGGACGTTAAGGACGCAGTGTTGCCAATAAGCTTTCGAAAAAAATCTAAACATTCAGCTTAAGTAATCACTAAAATGTCACTAGGAATAGACAATAAATCACCAAAAAGTCACTAGAAACAGTTTTCGCTTGAGATCAGAATTTCATTTTGACATTCTCGAATATACCCTACAGGTTGTGTTACCTTTGGTTATGGAGTATAGGAAAGAGCAACAAGGAACGAAGATCACCAATGAAACTATTCGTGTTCAGTTTTGCATCAAAAAAAAAAAATAACAAATTAATCGCGATCACAAAAAACTTTCGAATTCCAATTTCGTTTAATAAAAATAATTAAAAAAATAAATAAAAGAAAGTCAACTAACAAAAAAAAAATTCCAGGTGTGTGTGTATCGCATTTTCTTCCTTAATAGAGACGAAAATGGAAAAATAAAGGATCCTGTGTTGGCATTGATAAAAAGCAACGTGATTTTCATGTTTGGCGAATATGACGGAACCCACCTCCGCCTTCCCTGCCATGGTTGTAGACAGGGGGTGGATTTAAGTAGAAAAATCACTAAATTGGCAACAGTGTAGAAGAGCAATCGAAGCAGGACGACCGACAAGACAGTCGCGCGCTCTCTCGCGCTTATTGCTATAACCAATAGCACGTGACACAACCTGTATACTATTTCGGGCAAATAATTTTCTTTGAATTAAAAAATCAAATTTATTTCAAAACATAACTGTGACAGGGTTAAATTATAATTTAAAAAAAAAGAGATGATTCAAATATAAAATAAAGCTAAATTTAATCAAGAAAAGACAAAAGAAGATCGGTTTGTGATTAAAGAAAAAAAAAGCAAAAGTCAAATAGAATGTGATGTTCTATTTGACTTTGCTTCATCTTTTTTTTTTCTTTTTTTTGTCTTCTCTTAATTCAATCTAGAATGTGACGTTCTATTTTTTTTTTTCAATCATAAACAGATCGACTTTTGTCTTTTCTTGTGTCAATTTGACTTTATATTTTATTTATTAAAAAAATAAAATAAACCAAACTCAAACAGATTGTGATGTTTTATTTGATTTTGCTTCGTTTCTCTTTCTTTAATCATAGGCCGATCGTCTTTTGTCTTTTCTTGATTCAGTTTGACTTTATTTTATTTTTGATTTTTTTTTCTCAGTTCCAAACTTTCGGTTAAAAATTCGTCAGCGCTCTTGGTTCGACTTGACTTACCGTCAGATAGTTTTACATAGAATTTTTTTTTCGTGTTATCTTCATCATCACCGAGCGTATTTCGTTTTTGTTTTGTTTTTTTTTTTTAATTCCTTATTTAATTCAATTTTTTATACAATCAACGATATTTTTTTCTTTCATTCAATTATTTGTTTTGTTTTTATCATGTTTTGCTTTCTCTTTTGTTTGGTTTTATTTGACATGACTTTATTTTTTAATTGTCTTTTGCGTTTTTTTTTTGCTTTTTACTCGATTTAAATTTAATTTATTTTACGGTTCAATCCCGTCGATTGAACGCCATTTTTGTTTTGAACCGATCGTCTGTTTTTGTAATATTTACAAATTGAATTTGCGCTTTCGATGGAATTCGTCAGTTTTTATGTCGATTTGACTTATTTTGTTAATTTTACACAATTTTTATTTTCGTTCATTTTTTTGTTTCCTGTTCGACTTGACCGTATTCTATTTTATTTCTACTTTGACAATCAATTGACAGTCTCTTTTTTATTTTTATTTTATTATTATTTATCATTTATTCATTTATTATTTTATTTATTTATTATTATCGAGTTGACTTTTAGCTTCAACGTAGTAGAACTGCCAATTAAAGAGCTGAAAACGTTTCTTCTTAGCCGACGATCGTCTTTGTCTTTTGTTTTATTCAATTCGCCCGCATTTCATTTTTAATTATATTTTATTATTTTAATTCATGTCTTTCTCTTTCTTTCTTTCTTTTATTCAAGATCACTTTCAACTTCAACAACGCAGAACTACTCCATTAAAACTGGATACCGTCTAGAAAGGAAAAGTGTGCCGTTTTCTGTGTACGTCACTGTACATACAACGTTTAATTCAAAGTTATTTAATATTATTCGTAAACCTTCCATTTTTTTTCTCTAAATAAACATTCATTTGCTTCATCGACGATCGTCTTTTGTTCTTGTTTTATTTAACTCGACCGCGTTTTATTTTTATTTTTATTTTGATAACCAATCAATCGTCTGTTTCGTTCTTTTATTCGAGTTGACTTTTAACTTAAATGGAAAACTGCCAATTAAAACAGGACACTATCTAGAAGAAAAAAAATGCACTTCATCGTGCTTCGGAATTGCTGAGACTTCATCCAGCGGGGAGGTGGCGACAGGAGTTATGGAGTCCAGGGGAAATGGCGACGCGATGAAAGTCCAGGGCCGACGAGGGTGACGCTGACGACGTCCCTCGTTGGCACGGCCTCTTACAGACTTACTTAAATTATTCCGTAAATCTTATTTTTTTTTTTTTTTAAATAAATCATACAGGTAGGTCTCCACTAAACCCTGAATTCATAGCTACGTCCCTAGAAAAAAATACCTGTAGGTTAATTGGATCACCAGCAGTTTTCATCGACCCCCAAGGAAGCAATATCTTTTCTTTCTTATTTTATTATCAACCCCCTCTGCCCCACACGTTATATTATGCATATTATATCCCAGTTAAAAAAAAAGTAAATAACCTACAACTTCGTTGAAAAAGTAAATATCTTCAATAAATAATGATATACTGGTAGTTGTTTTAAAATGAGAGTATGGGCAGTATAAGAGGGAAGTACGTAAAAGTAAAGAGGGGTGGCTTTTGTACGTTCTAGACAGTGTAGACTGTAGACCATTGGGGAGGTTTTTAACTATTCAAAACCTAATGCTATCCCGTTTGCACTTCATGAATTTCAAACGTCCCGTCCTTTCGATTATGGTGTTTACAACGTTACTCAATCACTTCTTGTGATTTGAAGCAAAAAAAAAAAAAAAAATAGGAGTATATAAATGTATTTACACGTTCGTAGGGGCTTTTAATTTTCTTAAGTGACAAGACTTTCTCGCTTTTGCAAAAGAAAGCATATGACCGTTATCTCGACGTGGTTCGGCGCAAATTCATTTTTCTCTGCGTTATCGTCAATTTATCGATGGATTTGTTTATGCTCGGCTTAAATTTCGAGAGAGAGGAGGCATTTGAAAAGTTTTTCTCCGCGAGCATAACCGAATTACGTAAAATGAGCATGCCCACATAAATTTGGTGTCAGTACGTGTATATACCGCGTTGATACATTGTACTTTGATACAGTGCAAAACCAGAGCTATCGAAAGGAAGTTCGATCCCATCCATGCATACAACGTGAACAGTTTGTTTCTTTTGCACCGTGAAACGAACCAACCGCCCTCGCATTATGGTGTAAGTAGATTTTTATGTCTTCGCATGAACCCCGTGCCATGCAAATACAATAACCCTCTTAGTTTCCAAAATCAATCAATGAATTCGAACGGATTGTATAAATCATATTGACCCAAAAAATAAAATATCCTAAATAATGCGAGATATACTCAGTGCCGACTGTAAAGATTAATTAAATTAAAGTACGGTCAAGTGGGTTAAATATGCGACAAGCAAAAATTAAAAAAGTATGAAAGTGAAACAAGCCTGTATTAATTAACAAATCAATTGTGTTGTATTGTATAACTACAAGTGCTATTGTTTAACTTGTAGTTTCATGAAAATATAATATAGTTGTTGTACATAAATTTTGTACTGTCCATGAAATATTTTCGAAATCGATGTGAAAACATATACATTTTATTGTACATACAACTTTTCCTGTAACTGCAAAATAAATTGCAGTTTTATGTATATATTTTTTCTATTTTTGAATTTTGAACACAGAAAATAGGTCACAGATCATAATGCCGTTTTCGTTTTATATTTCTGCTATTCAATTTTTTTAACAGCGATTTAAATTCTTGGGAAAAAGTGGAACATCGTTTAGGGAAAAAGTGAAACACCGTATGAAAAAATATGAAACAATTTTGCGCAGGATTGTGTAGGTATCAACCGGAATTTGCGCTTCGTGCTGTGAGAATACAAAAAAAATAATAATAAATCAGTTGGATGTGTGATTTCGACCAAGAAACTAAAAAAGAAAAGAATTTTTCATGATTTTTATCGGGTTTGGTACACAGAAAAAAAAATGATAGTAAAATAGGAGAAATATTTACTACAATTGTTCGAATATTTGCTACAATTTGTATCTGTTTCCTGTTTTAATATAATTACGTTACTTTTTACTATATTTTTTTTCTGTACAATGTTTTGTTTACCGTATTTTTAGTTAATTATGATAATTTTGATGTATCTTTATTATTTATAACAAAATAATTTAAAAAAATCGAGCTTAAAAAAGTCTTATCGAACGAAAGACAAAATATCCATTTTCCTTATTACCAGGGCCGGAGCAAGGTATGAGAGCGCCGATTAAAAGCGATTAAAGAGCAACACAACAATTTCAAGGTTAACCAAACTCGATCCAATAACTGAAAATAAAAAAAAAAAATAAATATTCAATGTACAGCCAATCCAACTGAACCAGGCCTAACTCCATTCAACCCAAGTAAAAGAAAAATAGAGTAAAAGAAAAGTAAAAAAAATATGAAAATGAAGCTCAAGGAGAACACAACTCAACTGATCTGAATTCAACCTAACTGTATTCAATTGAGGTAAAAAATTTAAATGCAAAAAATTGAAAGCAAAAAATTGAAAGCAAAAAATTTAAAATACAAAACATTGAATGTAAAAAAAATTAAAAAGACTATCAAAGCGAGATTCGATCGTTGTCAAGGTCAACCAAACTCGATCTCGCGAAAACTGAACTCCATTCTATTCGACCCAAGCAAAAAAGAAAATTTTAATCAAAAAACAATTTAAAAAAATTGATGTTGACGATTAAATGAAAAGAAATTTCGAAGTCAACCCAATCCAAGTCCAATCAAAATAAAAAATGTAATTGAAATTAAAATGAACGAAAAAAAATATGAAAATGAAACTCAAGGACAACCCAACTCAACTGAGTTGCATTCAACCTAACTGTATTCAATTGAAGTAAAAAATTTAAAACGCAAAAAATTGAAAGTAGAAAATTTAAAAAGACTATCAAAGCGAGATTCGGTCACTGTCAAGGTCAACCAAAGTCGACCTCGCAACAACTGAACTCCATTCTATTCGACCCAAGCAAAAAAAAAATTAAAATCAAAAAGCAATTAAAAAAAATTGATGTTGACGATTAAATCAAAAGAAATTTCGACGTCAACCCAACCCAAGTCCAATCAAAGTAAAAAAATATAATGCAAATTAAAATGACCAAAGAAAAATATGAAAATGAAGCTCAAGGACAACCCAACTCAACTGAGTTGCATTCAACATAACTGTATTCAATTGAAGTAAAAAATCTAAAACGCAAAAAATTGAAAGTAGAAAATTTAAAAAGACGATCAAAGCGAGATTCGGTCACTGTCAAGGTCAACCGAAGTCGACCTCGCAATAACTGAACTCCATTCTATTCGACCCAAGCAAAAAAAAAATTAATCAAAAAACAATTTAAAAAAATGTATGTTGACGATTAAATCAAAAGAAATTTCGACGTCAACCCAACCCAAGTCCAATCAAAGTAAAAAAATGTAATGCAAATTAAAATAAATGAAAAAAGAAAATGAAAATGAAGCTCAAGGACAACCCAACTCAACTGAGTTGCATTTAACCTAACTGTATTCAACTGAAGAAAAAATTCTAAATGCAACAAATTGAAAGCAAAAAATTTAAAAAGACGATCAAAGCGAAATTCGGTCATTGTCAAGGTCAACCAAAGTAAAAAAAAATAAAATCAAAAAGCAATAAAAAAAAATTGATGTTGACAATTAAGTGAAAAGAATTTTCGACGACAAATCAACCTAAGCCCAATCAGAGTAAAAAAATTCAATGCAAATTAAAATGAACCTCGGCAAATCTCAAGGTCAACTGAACTCTCCCAACTTATTAGGATGTCATATTGCACTCCATTCTGCACAAGTAAAAGAAATTAAAAAATACTTGAAAAGAAGTTTAAAAAAAATTTGTACACGGATTAAAGTTAAGTTAAATAGATCTCAAGGTCAATCCAATCCAACTGACGCAAGCCAAACTTCATCTAACACAAGTAAAAGATTAAAAATTACTGGAAAAACTAATGGAAAAGATTTAAAAAAAAAGAATTCAAAATCAATTAAAATTTCAAAAGTTCAACCTCAATATAAATCAACCAAGTTTTGTTCAGCCCAGGCAGAAATTTAAATAAAACTAAATAAACTAAGAAAAAGATCCGCTAAATGCCATGAACTTAATTTTTCTCAGACTTTAGAATTGTCACTCACAATAAAATAAAAATTAGGTGGTCTATTTTGGTCGTCAAAACCAAAGCCAATCGATCACCACGGTTTATCGTCCGTTTGGTGATGAATCGCCACGGTTGGCAACACTGTCTGATTCTGAAATCATATACGCAATTTTTGGAGGGGGGTGGAGCGGGGGCGCCAATTATTGTTTACTTAACTTAAATTATTCTACCGGAAAGCAAAGAAATTATTGCGGGCCATAAAATATCTAGTCCTCATACAACAGATGTTATTGTTGAATAAGAGGGGGTCTGATATATTTTTTTTTTCTTAAAGTGCGATTTGTTAATACTTCTGATTTTTTCTTTTTTTTTTATTGAATAAGCTTCTATAATGTTCATTTATATGCTTATAGATTTTACGCAGATTTTCGATAAAATCTGAATTCTGACTGAACTATCACGGCTTTAAAAAAATTAAAAATTCACACATTGTAAAAAATGTAAAGTTTAGAAATAATGCTAGGTTCACAGATTAATTTATAAACAAAGAAAAACAAAGAATATTAATATTTATTTAAAATAACGCGGGAATTTCGTGTTTGTGTTTAAGAAAATGTAAGTTTTGCTTCGTTATAATGTATTTACTTCTCTTCCTTTTTTTTTAAAGAGTGCACCCCTTGAAGACGTAGAAAAAAATCCCTAACAATATTTCAGTGTGATTTTTCTAAGTGCCCTAAAAACCGAAACTTGTGTTTTTTTTTGTTGCGTATTTACCCCACCTGACCCTCTCCTGATATTGATGATTAAATAATAATGAATCCGAAATACAATAGAATTGTTAAAAATAGAATTCCTTCGAAATATGCGGCGCCAAGGGTCAAGCCTATAAGCTGAAAGTGTCACTTAAATGTAACTTCTGCCTGTACCGTATTTATGTAAGTGTTTGCTTGTGCTTCACTTAATTTTCAGGTAATTTTTTTCATATTGTACAGAATTTTATGTAACTGTAATAATTTAATAGTATACAGGGTGTATAACGAGTTAATTTCTTTCATGTAAGAAATATTTAGTTTATCGTTCTATAAAAAAATGCATATTCGACAAAATTTTCATTGAATTGTTTGCCAGAATTTGTGGATGTCAATGCGATCTTTTTTTTTCAATAAAACATATTACGAAACGTTTGATTTATAAAAGAAACTTTTGGACTTTATTAATCACAGCAGTCGCATATATTTATTTTTTTTTCAAACATGTTAAGTTCCTACTTTCATTTTTGTAAAATAAGTTATGAATATCATTACTTTTTTTATTGCATTAATTTCATTTTCTTACGAAGAAACTATTTTCAAAGCAGAAGGTATTAAACATCAGTTGATGCTAAGTCCGGCGAATTCAGTTCCATTTGTTTAATGCCGACACTATTCACAAAAAAAGAAAAACATTTTCATGGAGCATTTCCTATTCTGTAATGCTCAGCTTGTTTCTGTAATGCTCAGCTTGTATAATAGAGACTTGGGCGTGGCTTAACAGACAAGCCAACGCATGCTTTATTTGTAATATTCATTGCGTCATGTCTCCGCCTTTTTTCAAGTTTCAATGAAACGGTCGGTATGTAACCCCCGTATTACATGGACCATTTATGACCTATTTATTTATTTATTTTTCTAAAAACAGGTTTGACACTAGGTGTAAATTGTATTAGGTGTACAATTGTTTCTTTTTCATTTACGCTAATAACAGTGACTTAAGTTCATAGGCGTAGCCAAGGTTGGACCCACCCCTAGTTTATGGGATAAAAAAAAATCTGTTTCAGTTTTCTCGCAAATAATTTATAAAATAAACACGTATACCATCTGGTTGTTTTTTAAACAAAAAAGAAATACACAAAAATGCTTGATTTTTTCAACGCCACTCCTGCACGCTTTGAATGAAAAAAATGACATTCGATGAATTAAATTAAATTAGAAGAATTATAATGTATGAAATACTACCGATGAAGAGATCAATAATGGTATAACTTGTGGAGAGACAAACACTATGCAGAAAGGAAGAATCAAAGAAGGAGCTCGATACTGTAAAAGTACCACCGAAGGAGGCTAAAATATTTTTTTCCCGCTGCTACAAAAACACTTTTTGTTGACTCTAACTTAGTTGCGTCGAAAGATCTGCGGAAGATCCAAGATCACTGTTGCTTACTTAAAAGATTCGATTTAAGTTTGTCCCTCCCTGAATAAAATCCTGTCTACGCCTATGTTTAAGGTGCGTTCAGACTTTGTAAGCTTTTGAGTTGCGCACCTTTATAATGCGTTATTGTTCGTTCGATGAATTTATACAGGACAACTCGTTTTAAACTAAATTAATTAAATTGTCGGTCTATGTATATTTACTTATTCTATGTCAATGTTTTTGATACATTTTTTTAATGCTATTCTTATTTACGCTTCGATCCAACGAAACTTAACTCGATTTTATTCAAGACACGAAAAAAAAACAATAAAAAAATGATATGAAAAAATATGTTCAAAATCATCCCAATTTAACTGCACTCCTCAACCTAATTCCATTCAATCTAAGTTAAAAAATTAAAACAAATATATTAATGAAAAATTAAAAGTAAAAAAATAATAAAATTTATACATGGAAACAAATCTCAAGGTCAACTGAATTCACTCAACTTATATCACATTGCACCCCACGCTACACAAAAAAAAAAAAAACAAAAATTGAAAATAAAAAAATGTGAAAATTTACGGATTAAAGTTAAGCTCAACAAATTTCAAGGTCAATCCAACCCAAATGACAATCAAACTGATTTCATCTTACACAAGTCAGAGATTGAAGACCAAAAGTAAAAATTAAAAATCAATTAAAAAGAAATTCAACTAACGACAAGATCAATCCAACTGATTTCAACCTAACTCCACTTAACACAAATAAAAATTGCAAAAAAGATACATGAAATACAAATAATTGAAAAATAATAATCAATTAAAATGAAGCTCAACCAATCTCAACATCAACATAATCCAACCTAGTTCTATTCAACCCAAGCAAAAAATTTAAAAAAAATAAAATAAAAAATCTGTTAAATGTCTTAACTTAATTTTTCCATATTTTAAAATTGTCGCTGTCACAGCTAAATGAAAATTATTTCGCCTATTTTGTTTTTTGCTCATATTTATCTTAATTTTTTCTTCCTTTTTTTGTTTTAAGAATTGATGTTTTTTATTTTATTCACGTTTCATTTGTTTAATTTTGTCCTTATATTTCCTATCAGATTCTCGACTTGCAAAAGTTTTTTTTGTCTATCCATTCTTTTCTGTTCTGTTTTTCTTTCTTCGTATTTTTCGCATATTTCTTTTTTTTTTTTCTTCAAGCATCGTTCTCTGTTATTTTTTATTTCTTGCGTATTTGATGTTTCTTTTTTATTTATGGTTTTGTTTTAAGAAATTGATATTTTGCATTTTATTCACGGTTCGTTTATTTTATTTTGTGCTTTTTTTTCTCTTGTCAGCTTGTTCACTTGCAAAAGTTTTCGGCCGGAGATTGGAGAATCGTCATATTTTCATTATTCGTTTTTCCTTGGCCATACATTGCTGTTTCTTCAGGTTTTTCGCATTTTTGCTTTCTTAATCCAATTGAGTTTCGCATTTTATTGACTCCTTTTTAAAATTCTCCTTTGTTTCCTACGAATTTCTTTTTTATTTGCAAAAACTTTCAAGAACGATTCTAATTTTTTTTTGTTCACCTTGTATTCTGGTACTTCTGTGTTTTGAAAAAAAAATTCATTTCATGCTGTCACATTTCTCTTTTGTTTATATTTATCAAATTGATTTTCTTCATTTTGTTGATTGAAGCTCTTTTACAGATATCTTTTACTTTATACTAGACTTTTTTTACTTTTCCGTCTGGAGATTAATTTGGTTTATGTTCAATTTAGTTGTCAATCTTCTTTTGTTTTTTTCTGTTTTTTTTTTAATTTTGTTTATATTTATCAAACTATTTTTTAAACATTTTCTTGATTAACGCCTTTTTACAGATATAGTTTGCTTTGTACTAGATTTTTTTTCTAATTTTTCGTGCATTTGTATTATGTAGTTTTCTTTTCTTATAAATTAATTTTGCGCATTTTATTGACGCTTGTTTGTTGTTTGTCGTTTTTCATTTGTTCTTGTCTGATTTGTGATCTTCCTCTGTTCTGTGCACTGTGGTTGGTGTAAATTGTAAACATGCAAAACGTAAATTCGATTCCTTGGATCGATTTTGTGTGAAGCTCGAAACGTACAACGGAGTTTACCTTCCTGGTAACTTCACTTGACAGCAGTGGTAGAATAAAAAAGTTAATGGTTTAATGGCGTTTTGTCGCCATAAAAACGCGTGGCTTAACGAACAAGTGAACGCTTACTTCATTTTATAACCCAGCACTTCCTACTCAGTCTCCGCCTCTTTTCGTGTTTCGGCAAAACAGTGGGTATATAGCAACCTATTGCATAACTGTCACTTATGAACCGTTTATTAATTTATTTTTTTAAAAATTAGGTTTGACATTAAGAAAAAGTTGTTCAATTGCTTGCTTTCTTTCCGTTACGCCAATTCTGTCAAAGTAGCAGCATAAAGTTGTGAAGTAGTAAAGAACAGGAGCGCATAACTGGGCTATTGTAGGATCCCCATAACTTGTTCGGGAGAGTTCGGAAACAGACGTTTTTGTTTTAAGTTCTTTTTTTTCAGAATTTTTGGTTGGCCGATCTAACTTGACATTGTTCAGTTCACAGCAATGAATTATCACTAGAAATATTAAAATATAATTTTGCTATTTGACTTAATGATACCGAAGTCGAGAAACTGGCGAATCCGATACGTCCGTCGTTCTCAAATTCTATCAAGTACGATAAATGTCAGTCGAATCTAGGGAATTCTAACCTAACCTAGGGTCCCTAGATTTGATCTTACTTGCTAGAGTTCGGAAACACAGTCATTTTTGTTATAGTAATTTCAGATTTTAAGGTTTGCTGATCTAATTTGATGTAAGTGTTCGCAGCAATTATAAAAAAATTAAGTAGTATGAAATCATTCAAGTCATTCAACACTTGACTACTTCACCTGAGTCTTATGATACATCCAAATTGAGCATCGATGTTATCGCCGCCCGGTGATTCACTGGACGTTATAGATTTGGAAACAAGATCAACTTGAACATTTCTACTACTACTATTTATTCTTTTTTATCTCTCAAATTTTATCTGTTTGTAAATCATGATTTTTGTTATGGAGGTACCTACCACATAGAAAATTTCGCCATGTTTTCAAAAAAAATGGTTGACCTATGAGCACTTGAACACCGTGATTGGACTCGTTTGCCATTTTTGTTTTGTATCAAGTTTTGACACTTTAAACTAATATTTCTGAGGAAAAATTCTTTTCCTCCGGGCTTTGTAAAGTTTTGCTGTTTTAAGTATCACCATTTTGTTTCTGTTTCGATCGGCTTGCAAAATTTGGCTGTTTTATGTGTCACTCTGTATAATTTCTGTGCAATTTTAGAGCTCCATCAAAAAGAAAGAAAGTCAGTTTCGTCTTTTTGATTCGATTGGATTGTCAGTGCAGTAGTGTAAGGGCGACACCTCATACTTGGTGCTAAAAAAAAATCACACAACATCTAATTCTTCAAAATTGAATTAATAGTTAATCCATATTTAATTACTTGTGGTTTCATGAGTTCTCTAATATCATTATGAATTTCTATAAAATTCTTCTATAAATTCTTCTATAAAATAAGGAAAGTTAGTATCTTTGTTATTCATAAAAATAATTATGTCAAACTTTATATTTTTGAAAACTTGATTAAACCAGCAATTTATTTATATCACAGCAAACGGTTTCCATTTAAAATTAGAAAGTTATAGTCTGTTTGGCAGAACTGGCGCAGTTTTTACAAGTGACAAAAATGCCCATCCATGAAATCTGCGTTAATTTCTGAATAAAATAGTTTCTGAATTTTCAAAATCAAATTCGTTTTCGGCCGATATTTTCCGAACGAATTGAATTATCAAACTTTTGTTTTCGAGTATTTCTCGAAAAAGTAGTATTGGGTCGCGGAAACGGTTTTCTTCTATTCCTATAAATAACTGAGAAACCCTGCAAAACCATCAAAAATGAACCACACTGTACATATGTACAGCAGACGGTTTTGATTACAACGTATCATTTTGAAAAGTACGTACAACCAAAAACCAGGAGAGTTTTCGAAATAGTGTAAGTATTTCAAGAAAGCGAATTAAATTGAATTATGCCGATCAGATCAGTTTTTGCTGATGTTCACAAAGAAGACATAAATCAAGGTTATGCTTTCATTTTTTTTTTTTTAATGAAACCATCAGTATATTTGTTGATATTTGAATTCCAAAGTAAATTCTGGTAAGACGAACTGTTTTGGTTTATAAAATTCCCAAAATTCTCTCATTGTAAAGATCCTTAACGGTAATAATCGGTACTTCCCCGAAAGTGAAAGTAGTAAATGGCATTTAACCTGGACCGGCAATTATTCCGTGCGTTTTTTTCTGTTGTTTTTACAAAAGATAATAATGTCCATGAAATCTACGTTAACTTCTGAATAAAATAGTTTTTGAAATTTCAAAATATCTTGACAAACAACTGAGATAATAATTTTTCAGAAAAATTCGTTTTCGGCCGATATTTCCCAAACGAATCGAATTATCTAACTTTTGTTTTTTTGCACTGAGTTTTTCTCGAAAAAGTAGTATTGGATTGCGGAAACGATTTTCTTCTATTCCTATAAATAACTGAGAAACCCTGTAAGACCATCAAAAATGGTCCACTCTGTACAGGGTGGCCCAGCAATACGTATTTCTTCTGTGAGGCCTATAGGAAAAAAAATTGATAAAGAATTTTATACTAGACAATACGCGACATATTATAAAATTATTTTGAACTATACAGAGTGGTGGTTCGTGGAAACTAATTTTTTTTTAATGAAACACCCATTATGTTTTTAGATATTTGGATGCGCCGTAATGAGCTGATTACAACGATATAAAGATATATTGAATTCATTGAATAACTTTCGTAAAATAATTTTTTTTCCTTGAAGAATTTTGCAAAAATTCAGTCAGTTTGAATATGAATTTCTGATTACTGAGATAACACAGACCAACGAAAATCTAACAGGATATTTTTAGGACTTTGGCCTTTATGAAAATGTGAACAAAATTAAGATATCTTTTTGCATTATACCGAGTGATCGATACTTACGAAACATTCGGTATCTTTTTTTTTTTTAATGGAACGGCCTACTTTTTATTTCAGAAACGGATAGCACTTAAACGTAGCTTTCTGCTGATACAAGGTTATATATCTTTATTTTTAATAATTTCGTCACTAAAAATTTTCTTTTTACAAGTATTTCAATGGTCTGTTTTTAAATTATTTTTGGTAAAATAAATCCTATCGCTGGGGTATTCGAATTAGAGATCTGTGAAAGTAGAATCAAATAATCGAAAAATGACTTCGAATGATTGAATTTAGGTAGGAAAGTAGCAATACTGAGTGTATAGTTTAAAACGCCGACCATTGAAGTATTTATAAAAAGAAAATTTCTAGTGACGAAATTATTAAAAATAAAGGTGTATAATCTTATATCAGCAGAAAGCTATATTTAAGTGCTATCCATATATGAAATAAAAAGTAAGCCGTACCATTAAAAAAAAAATGAGATACCGAATGTTTCGTAAGTATCGATCGCTCGGTATAATGCAAAAAGATGTCTTAATTTTGTTCACATTTTCATAAAGGCCAAAGTCCTAAAAATATCCTGTTAGATTTTCGTTGGTCTGTGTTAGCTCAGTAAACAGAAATTCATATTCAAAACTGACTGAATTTTTGCAAAATTCTTCAAGGAAAAAAAATTATTTTACGAAAGTAGTTCAATGAAATCAATATATCTTTACACCGTTGTAATCAGCTCACTGCGGCGCATCCAAATATCTAAAAATTTAATGGGTGTTCCATTAAAAAAAAATAAGTTTCCACGAACCACCATTTTTCTGATCACTCTGTATGGTTCAAAATAATTTTATAATATGTGGCGTATTGTCTAGTATAAAATTCTTTAAAAATATTTTTCCTAATTTTTTTTCCCATAAGCCTCACAGAAAAAATACGCATCGTTAGGCCACCCTATACAGGGTGGATTAAATTCGATGTCTCTTATGGGAATCTCCGTAACTATAAGTGATAGGAAAAAACTAGTGGCCAGTTCCGATCTCTTTTTTGGAGAGTAAGTCAAACCGTAAACAAAAATTGGCTATCTTCTTTTGCTTTCAAGTTATGGGCAAAAATTGACATTTTCGACTTTTCGTTTTTCGGTCATATCTCGTTTATTTTTAGAGATATTACAAAACTGTTTGATCATTATTAGGACACTTTTTGGAATACAATTCAGTAGTGTAGCTAATTAATTAATATTCACTTAAATTTTCAAGTTATAACATAAAATTATATTTTTTAAATAGAAATTATAGTAGACAATGCCCTCATTAAATAGATTTTTTTTTATTTTCAAAAATATATACCTTGTTGGGTTTATTTCTTATAATTAATAGGAAAAACTGTCATTTTTATTATTATCCTTGCGTAAATATCCTAGTCTCAGTAGGTCGGGTTCGAAACGGAGCCGATTTTTTATTTTATTAAATTTTAACGAGATTTCAAATATTTTCAAAGTTTTGGCTGCGTAAATCATTTCGTATACGCGTTAATTTACAAATTTCCATTTTATCGTTTTGAGCGACCGTTCTGATAAGAGTTCCCGTCTGACTTTCTATTGAAAGTGAGTTTATCATTTAATTTATAGAAAAATTGTTTTCAATCTTTAAACAGTCAAAACTGCACAAATACTCAACGTTTCACTATCGGTTTATAGCTTCGTTAGAAAGAAACGTTGAACCTTCGTGCAATTTTCAGTGTCCGTTTAAAGGTCAGAAACAATTTTTATACAATTTCCATCGGACAAGAAACGACTTTAATAAAAAATTTGTAATCGAAGTCGAATCTTGTTCGATGTGAGAGAAAATAGTATTTAAACTTTAAAATGGACACTGTGAAATCGCAAGAACACTCTACGTTTCGCTATCGCTTTATAGTTTCGTCAGGAGTGGAAAAATGTAAATAAACAAGTTGTCAAGAGAAGCGAAAAGGTAACATGATTTTACACTAAAATACAAGTTATTCGAATAAATATAAAGGTAATAATAACTAAATTAGAACTAAATCAAGCTTTCGTTTTTTTTGTTTCTCTTGAGTTATATTTTATTAAAAACACGAAAAACAAAAATAAACACACATATAGTAAAATATAAACAAAATCGAACATGTAGCAAACTAATTTTGCGTGCATTCATATTTAATAAAATTAAAGAAAGCTTTTGCCAGATCGGTCGCGATGGATGCTACATTTCTCAAACGGAATTTTGTAAAATAAAGTGAATGTGAAATTCTTTACGTGGCCAAAACTGCCAAAAGGTTTGAACGTTCATTAATATTTAATAAAAACAAAAAAGAAATGTCGGCATTGTAGCCTACTGAGACTAGGATACTCAAGGCTAATAACAAAAATGGCATTTTTCCTATTAATTATAAGAAATAAACCCAACAAAGTATATATTTTTGAAAACAGAAAAAAATCTCTATTTAATGAGGGCATTGCCTGCTATTATTTCTATTTAAAAAAAACATAACTTTATGTTATAACTTGAAAATGTAAGTAAATATTAAAAAAGCAACTACACCACTGAAATGTATTCCAAAAAGTGTCCAAATAATGTTCAAGCAGTTTTTTAATATCTCTATAAATAAACGAGATATGACCGAAAAATGAAAAGTCGAAAATGTCAATTTTTGCCTATAACTTGAAAACAAAAGAAGATAGCCGATTTTTGTTTACGCTATTGACGTAATCTCCAAAAAAGAGATCGAGACTCGGCCACTAGTTTTCTTCTATCTCTTATAGTTACGGAGATGCCCGTAAGAGTCATCGAAATTAATTCACCCTGTACACCTAAATTTAACCATTTTTCAGACACATAATATTTTGTCTAAAAACCATCGTCTTCAGCCATTATTTTATTTATTATCACTTTATTTATTTTTAACATGGGAACAATTGGAAATTAACAACTGAATGACCGGGCCATATGACATCGAAATTAATCCACCCTGTACATTGACGGCGTTTGTAGTGACTTAATTCTGATATTTTTTTTTAAACTTCTTTAATTCATCTGCCGTCAGTATCATTGATAGGATAATTCATTGCCCGAAAAGGATTTGGCCGCGTTGGTTTTGAAAAGCTTTTTTTTTTGATTCGATCGGATTGCAGTTGCAGTTGGTTTCGGTCTTGGTCGTTGCGTAGCAAAAACGCAAAACGTCGAGATTTTTTCTGAACCAGTAACAGGATAAAGGAATTAAGCGTTAATTTAATTTAGCGCGCGTACCACGTCGTCGCCGTCGCCGTCGTGTTCAATCCCATGCAGGAAAGTGAGAGGTGTGTGCGTGGTCTCTTCGCGTTCACACCTCGCACCGTCTGCGAAATTGCGGCGGCGGCGGCGGTGGCGGCAGCGAGCGCACCGGCTGGAACAGTTCTTGTAGAGGAGAGCCTATCTATCCGTTCCTGCGTGCTTCTTTACACCTCGTTGCTTCCATCCGCGCTGGAGCCGGTGGTTCTCCGTCAGGCGATGGCAATTACGGATGGTACTTTTGTTCGGGTTTGCTTGAAGGTACCCGGATATCGATGGGCGCCTTGTCTACTACGTCTGGTGGTAATTATCAGAGCAGGTTTGCAAAACCTCGCGATTTCGGGAGCAATCATCAAAGCGATGCGTGTGCAGTGCGAAAATATGGTGGGGCTGCGGGGGCGAGCAGTCGCGAGCTAGCCCGAGTTGGTGGCTGACGGCGCGTTCAGACAGTTGGCCGGCGACGTCACATCAGGCCGGGTCCGCCAGCCAGCCGTTCTTCTGCGCTTCTAGACACTGTTCTTTACATGTAGCAAGGTAATACAATTACCAACCAACCCCCCGGTTATAATAACGCACACGTGACCTTCTTCAAGAGCGCCGTCCCCAAAATTTTCAAAAAAAAAAAAAAAGTCACCGCCGCACGAACTCTTCACGTGCTTTCTCGCTCCTTCGTCGCCGCCGCCGCCGCCGCCGTCGCCGTCGCCGTCGTCGTCGTCGTCGCAAATGTGCGAAACGTGAACAAGTGTTTCTCTTGTTTAATTTTTTGTTTTCGTTTTGCTAAAATAGTGATTGCAAGAGCGCCATTTTGAACGGCCTAGCTATTAGCTAATTTCGGTAGTTCCGGGTTCGCGCGCTTTGTCCGCCGCGAACTTTCGAAACACCGTTCGTCGTCGCTCGATTGTTTTGACTGTGCGGCCGTCACGTCAGTCTTGTGCGTTACCAGGTGTCTACCAGACTATAAAATCTATTGTGAACGGAACATTTGCCAATTTTGTGTTTCCTCCTGATTTTCCTCCAGAGCTGACGAGCTGATCCCGCGCGCCTCTCTACCAGAATTCAACAACTATTCTTCTCTTCTCCTCCAGCTGAAGTGCGTCCGTTCCTGTGGGCGATCCCCGACGTGCGTTCGAAACGCATTGCATAATCAATGTCAGAAAGGTGGTTTGTTTGTTTAACACTACTAGCCTAATATAATTCGGAGTTGTCAGTTGAGTTGTTTGTTTCACGCACAGGTATTATTACTATTACTTTTTTTTTTTCGAACTTCTTTTTTTTGCATGCCGCCGCCTGCTTTTGTTTGTTGTTTGCCGCCGCCGCCGCCGCTTTTCTAGAAATAGCTCTTTTCGCGCTAGCTAGTTTTCCGCGCGTTTCAGCCGCACAAGTTCAAGTTCAATAAAGTTATTACGCACTTTGTTTATTTTTAGAACGGCTCACTTTTTTTTTCTGCTACCACTGAATTGGCTCGAGTATCATCATCGCATTTGATTTCTTCAAATCGCCGGCTCGTTCATTTATACATATTTGTCACTTTGTAACTTTACTTCATTTGGGCACTAACTACCTACATATATATGCCATACCCCCCCGAGAGCTTAATTCTTTCTTGATTTATGAAAAAAAAAATTGTTTCGAAAAGCATTCTTTTAGCCCCGCAAAGTTTTATACTTTAAAATAATTTATTATACAGTGTGTGCTTGTGCGTTATGCGTTTAGATACAAAAACAGACACTCATTTAGGAAAAAAAAAATTATTTCGAAAAGCGTTCTTTTAGCACCGAAAATTTTATAATACTTTAAAATAATTTATTATTATACAGTGTGTGCTCGTTTCCGAGCGCGTTTCTCATTTATTGTCGCTTAAAAATGTGCCGCCGCCCGCTCGATCGTTCTTTATAAACCACGGGTTACATTAATTATGCCAAAAATCATAAATTTGATTGCCGCACATTCAAAACCGAAACCTTAAAAATAGGTAGACACCAGGTTTCCAGGAAACCTTCTCCAAATATACTCGTACGCTATTAGGTGCTTTCTTTCGCTCACAGAATCGTGATCCAAACGTGTTTAGATTCAAAAACAGACACTGATTTACGAAAAAAAAAAATTATTTCGTAAAGCGTTCTTTTAGCACCGAAAATTTTATAATACTTTAAAATAATTTATTATACAGTGTGTGCTCGTTTCCGAGCGCGTTTCTCATTTATTGTCGTTTAAAAATGTGCCGCCGCCCTCCCGATCGTTCTTTATAAACCACGGGATACATTAATTATGCCAAAAATCATAAATTTGATTGCCGCACATTCAAAACCGAAACCTTAAAAGTATGTAGACACCAGGTTTCCAGGAAACCTTCTCCAAATCCACTCGTACGCTATTAGGTGCTTTCTTTCGCTTACAAAATCGTGATCCGAACGCGTTTAGATTCAAAAACACACTCATTTACGAAAAAGAAAAATTATTTCGAAAAGCGTTCTTTTAGCACCGAAAATTTTATAATACTTTAAAATAATTTATTATACAGTGTGTGCTCGTTTCCGAGCGCGTTTCTCATTTATTGTCGTTTAAAAATGTGCCGCCGCCCGCTCGATCGTTCTTTATAAACCACGGGATATATTAATTATGCCAAAAATCATAAATTTGATTGCCGCGCATTCAAAACCGAAACCTTAAAAATAGGTAGACACCAGGTTTCCAGGAAACCTTCTCCAAATCTACTCGTACGCTATTAGGTGCTTTCTTTCGCTCACAAAATCGTGATCCAAACGTGTTTAGATTCAAAAACACTTTACGAAAAAAAAAAATTATTTCGAAAAGCGTTCTTTTAGCACCGAAAATTTTATAATACTTTAAAATAATTTATTATACAGTGTGTGCTCGTTTCCGAGCGCGTTTCTCATTTATTGTCGCTTAAAAATGTGCCGCCGCCCTCCCGATCGTTCTTTATAAACCACGGGATACATTAATTATGCCAAAAATCATAAATTTGATTGCCGCGCATTCAAAACCGAAACCTTAAAAATAGGTAGACACCAGGTTTCCAGGAAACCTCCTCCAAATATACTCGTACGCTATTAGGTGCTTTCTTTCGCTCACAGAATCGTGATCCAAACGCGTTTAGATTCAAAAACAGACACTCATTTACGAAAAAAAAAAATTATTTCGAAAAGCATTCTTTTAGCACCGAAAATTTTATAATACTTTAAAATAATTTGTTATACAGTGTGTGCTTGTTTCCGAGCGCGTTTCTCATTTATTGTCGTTTAAAAATGTGCCGCCGCCCGCTCGATCGTTCTTTATAAACCACGGGATATATTAATTATGCCAAAAATCATAAATTTGATTGCCGCGCATTCAAAACCGAAACCTTAAAAATAGGTAGACACCAGGTTTCCAGGAACCCTTCTCCAAATCTACTCGTACGTTATTAGGTGCTTTCTTTCGCTTACAAAATCGTGATCCGAACGCGTTTAGATTCAAAAACACACTCATTTACGAAAAAAAAAAATTATTTCGAAAAGCGTTCTTTTAGCACCGAAAATTTTATAATACTTTAAAATAATTTGTTATACAGTGTGTGCTTGTTTCCGAGCGCGTTTCTCATTTATTGTCGTTTAAAAATGTGCCGCCGCCCGCTCGATCGTTCTTTATAAACCACGGGATATATTAATTATGCCAAAAATCATAAATTTGATTGCCGCACATTCAAAACCGAAACCTTAAAAGTAGACACCAGGTTTCTAGAAAACCTTCTCCAAATCTACTCGTACGCTATTAGGTGCTTTCTTTCGCTCACAGAATCGTGATCCAAACGTGTTTAGATTCAAAAACACACTCTTTTACGAAAAAAGAAATTATTTCGAAAAGCGTTCTTTTAGCACCGAAAATTTTATAATACTTTAAAATAATTTATTATACAGTGTGTGCTCGTTTCCGAGCGCGTTTCTCATTTATTGTCGTTTAAAAATGTGCCGCCGCCCTCCCGATCGTTCTTTATAAACCACGGGATACATTAATTATGACAAAAATCATAAATTTGATTGCCGCGCATTCAAAACCGAAACCTTAAAAATAGGTAGACACCAGGTTTCCAGGAAACCTTCTCCAAATATAATCGTACGCTATTAGGTGCTTTCTTTCGCTCACAAAATCGTGATCCAAACGTGTTTAGATTCAAAAACACACTCATTTACGAAAAAAAATAAATTATCTCGAAAAGCGTTCTTTTAGCACCGAAAATTTTATAATACTTTAAAATAATTTGTTATACAGTGTGTGCTTGTTTCCGAGCGCCTTTCTCATTTATTGTCGTTTAAAAATATGCCGCCGCCCTCCCGATCGTTCTTTATAAAGCACGGGATGCATTAATTATGCCAAAAATCATAAATTTGATTGCCGCGCATTCAAAACCGAAACCATAAAAATAGGTAGACACCAGGTTTCCAGGAAACCTTCTCCAAATCTACTCGTACGTTATTAGGTGCTTTCTTTCGCTCACAGAATCGTGATCCAAACGTGTTTAGATTCAAAAACAGACGCTCTTTTTTTTGAATCTTTCTATTTTTAAAACTTGTGTGGATTGAATTACACAACAACTACGAAATTCAGGTCCTAAACTATTCGAAACATGATTAAAACTTTTAAGCGAAAGAAAACACCATTTATCAAGCTATTAACATGTCCTTTTCTGGAACCTGAGGAGAGAAATTAAAGTAAGAACTGAAAATATTTTTACATAATTCCAATTAGAATTATAAAGTTATAAAGAGAAATTTAGCTTATTTTAGATTTAACTCTGAATCGACAAAAACTGACTTACTTTACTTTCTTATACAGGCTGACTACGTGACAATTCCTACCCCCTTTAACTCTTTTATTTTTGATTTCAGGAAGTAATATTTAATTCAAAACTTATAGGGACACTAATTTGAAGTGCTCACAGAAAAACAATTCATGGTCGGATAAACGAAATATAAACTAAACTGCAATTTTTTTAAGTGGAACACCCTGTATATTATTGCGATTTTCGATTCAAAATTAAATTCTACTGGGACTACGTATGTATATAATAAAACTAATCATGTAGAAGCTGGCTATAAAATAATTCCTATTTCATTTTTCTTATATTTGGATTTTAGAAACAGAAAACTCGAATAATGATCCTTTTATACTATGAGATGTGATTAAAAACATGTTAAAAAGATTTACACTTTGTGTAAAAAAAAATTGAGAACGCTTTGAATATGTTTTACATGAAATTTTTTAAAGTTTTTCCGAAATAGTTTTCATTCCCAGCTTAAAAGTTAATTTTTAGAAATCGATTTAATATGTTAATGGTAAAATTTTATTTCATGTTATTTTATTTAAAACCAAAACTTCGTTTATTTTTTTGGGTATCCGTCGCTCAATTGCTTTTTTTGTGAATATCTGTAGCAGTACTGAAATAAATTCTACTTACAACTTCTTAGATCTTTTTTGTTTCTTTCTAAACTCAAAATTTAAAAAAATTGAGTAGGAATTATTTTATAGACACCTTCTACATGATTAGTTTTATTATATATGGTAGTCCTATTAGAATTTACTTTAGAAACGAAAAACGTAATAATATATAGGGTGTTCCATTTGGAAAAACCTAGTTTATACCTCGTTTATCCGACCAAAAATTGTTTTTCTGTGAGCACACAGAGAGACTTAGAATTAGTCCCTTTAAGTTTTGTATTAAGTATTTACTCCTAAAATCAAAAATAAAAGAGTTTAAAGTGGTAGGAATTCTCGCTTAGTCACCCTCTACATACAGGGTTGTGCTTTTTAAAGTGCAAAAAAATTAGGTCCAGAATTATTTCATTTTTTCATTTGCTCGTTATATACTATTTATATGCCCACGTTATTAGGCAATTAATTTTCTTTCGTAAAAACTTAGCAGAGAAATTAAAGTAACTACTAAAAAGAATTATTCCAATTAGAAATAAGTTATAAAGATTTATATTAGATTTAATGTCTGTTTACATAATCAGACTTTAAGGAAGCTTTAATTTAAAGTCACTTTTAGAATAGGGAAACAAATGTATTTTTTCTTTTTAGGTTAAAATAACTTTGAATTTAAAGTCCCATTATGAAATCGCCCCTTAACTCTGAAACGACAACTTTACGACGACGATAAGCATTCTTCAATCTTAATACTTCTCGTACAGGGTCGTACTTTTTAAAGAGAAAAAAAAGTTCAGAAATATTTTATTTTTTCGTTTGATTGTTGTATATTTTTTTGTTCTCTTTTTTTGATGAGAAACTCACCTGATTTGTAAATACATACCTGCTTATATAAGCAAGGATCATTATCTGAAATTAAAAACGTCATTTTGTTATCGGCTGCGTGCTGGTAATTTCCTATATTATACAGGGTGTACTTATTTCCGAGCACAAGTTCTTATTCTTCTGGTTTATTTAATTCTCTACGCAATTGAAAAATGAAGTACGTACTTCGTCTTATGTCATTCTTAATTCTTAACTTAAAACCTCTGCACAGGGTGTGTTCTGAATCGGGGAACTCTTCTGGCTTAATTTTCTAAGCGATAGAAAAATGAAATAAAATGTTTTCCTTGTGGAATTCCTAATGTTTAACTTATTAATTGTTAACCTTTAACTTATTATTTAACTATATAATAAGTACAAAGTTTTTTTAATCTTGAACCGGACAGAATTATGAAGGGAAAACACTCAACGTTTCGTTATAGATTTAGAGCTACTTAGAATTTTCATCGGACAAGAACCAACTTCAATTTAACTTAATACTTCTGTACAGGGTGTGCTTTTTAAATAGCAAAAGATATACACAAGCCCGAAAATATTTATGTTCTTTTCGTTTTATGATCGAACTGTTTTCTTTTTTCTCGCAGAACTCAACTGGTTGTGAGTTAACTGTTTAAAATCAAGGATCATTGTCTAAAACAATAAATTTATTATTATTAGCTTGTGCTGAAGTTTCTTGCGTAAGACGTGTTGTTGTATATACAGGGTGTGCTTGTTTCCGAGCACAGGTTCTCAATCGAGAAACTCTTCTGGTTTCATTCTCCACGTGACTGAAAAATGAAGTAAAATTTCAGCTTTAAGCAATTCTTAATTTAAAAAAATGTAAATTTCCTAAACATTTCAGTTTTTTATTTGTGAGATCCGTTCAAGACGGTGTTATTTCTTTGTATGAAAATCTCACAACGTCCGTTTAAAGATTACAATGAAATTATCATACAATTTTCATCGGAAAAGATTCAACTGAAGTTATTCTTTTTGTATAAAATTAATTATAAAGTGAGAGGGAGAGAGAGAGAGAGAGAGAGAGAGAAACAGGCTGCCGCAGTGAACAGTGATTGGTCCGCACGATTTTATACTAAAATTATCACCGGGTCATACAGGCCTTAAAAAAAGTGGGCGTCATTTTAAATAATTTCATAATCTCGATTTTCCAGATTTTTTTAATCACTTTTATATCTTTAATGCTCTTTATAAGCAGAGGGCGGAATTTTGGGGCTTTTTGCGCTAATACCGCTGCGTTGATCGATTAGAAAAAGAGACTTCGAAATTCCACCCTTTGGTTATAAGCAACAACTTTACGTTTCAAAAAAAAAATATATAAAATTTATGCGCGCGTAAATTAAATTATTCTGAATTATTTTAAATTATTCTAAATTATGTATACCTAAGCGGACTGGTTTTTCTGAGACTTCCTCTCAGAAATCTCAGAAAATGTCGACAGAATGAAATCTACAGGGTGTTCGTTTAAATTTAAAAAGATTAGACAAGTTTAAACTGCATTAACGACGTTCTGTCGTAAGAAGAGAATAGAAGTTTGACAGTTGACTTACTAAACACATTATGTAACTTGTTCGTTTTTCTTTTGTTTGACTTTTTACTATTAAGGACGTCATTTGTTCTATACTAACTTACGTTGGGAAAAGCGCGAGCCCACGGGACGAACACACCTATTTTTTATTATTATTTTTTTTTTGCAATAGATAACATCTGCGTTTCCTTCACTTTTCGAGAACTTAAATAAATTATTGTTTATCTCACGCGTTTATAAAAATATCGATCGATCAATTGAAGAGCCAAGTACCTATAGTAAATTTGAAAACGTACAAAATGGAGTAGAGTAGAAGATAAGAAATTAAAATATCATAGTAACGAAGTCGTAAAGTTCATACAGACGTCACGAATTATTTGATTGTACAGTCGATAAAACAAACAGCTCTTCATAATACCGTGCGGGCAATTAAAAAAGAAAAAACCTTTTGGAATATGAATCTGTTGTCTTCGTCGGCCTCACACATTAAAATATTGCAAGCGTAATAGTTTAACGTCGCTTACAACATTCTCAGTCCGAATTAATCTAAGACATTAAGGTCTCTTTTTTTTGTTGCCCTCACGGTATAAAAGCAAAATATTAAATTCGTTTTATCGAAACTGTAGAATATGAATATGTTTGTTATCTTCGTCGGCCTCGTACAATAAACTGTTGTAAGCGAAACAGTTTAATGTCGCTTACAACTTTCTCAGTCCGAATTAATCTAAGACATTAAGGTCTCTTTTTTTTGTTGCCCTCACGGTATAAAAGCAAAATATTAAATTCGTTTTATCGAAACTGTAGAATATGAATATGTTTGTTATCTTCGTCGGCCTCGTACAATAAACTGTTGTAAGCGAAACAGTTTAATGTCGCTTACAACTTTCTCAGTCCGAATTAATCTAGGACAATAAGGTCTCGTTTTTTTTGTTGCCCTCACGGTATAAAAGCAAAGTATGAAATTCGTTTTATCGAACTTTTGGAATATGAATCTGTTTGTTATCTTCGTCGGCCTCGTACATTAGACTGTTTTAAGCGAAACAGTTTAATGTCGCTTACAACTTTATCATTCCGAATTCATCTAAGACATTAGGGTTTTTTTTTTGTTGCCCTCACGGTATAAAAGCAAAATATTAAATTCGTTTTATCGAACCTTTGGAATATGAATCTGTTTGTTATATTCGGCCTCATACATTAAAATGTTGTAAGCGAAACAGTTTAATATCGCTTAAAAGTTTATCATTCCGAATTAATCTAAGACATTAAAGTCTCTTTTTTTTGTTGCCCTCACGGTATAAGAGCAAAATATTAAATTAGTTTTATCGAACCTTTAGAATATGAATCTGTTTGTTATCTTTGTCAGCCTCGTACATTAAACTGTTGTAAGCGAAACAGTTTAATGTCGCTTACAACTTTATCATTCCGAATTATTCTAAGACATTAGGGTCTCTTTTTTTGTTGCCCTCACGGTATAAAAGCAAAGTATTAAATTCGTTGTATCGATTAATTCGTTGATGCAATTTAATTAATCGTGGGACGTTGAGGAAATTAAATTTTCAAAGAGTTTCTTACGCGAGACGTCAGGAATCAGGATGGTTCGATAAGAGAACGACTAGCGCCGCCTCGTGGAATGCGTCGCGAACTACAAAACCCTCCACAAAGGATAACGCGCTATGTCCGATTACGGACTCAAATCTTCCTGTATTCGCAAGATTTCTAAAATTTCGAAAGTCCAAAAGAATTGTATTAAAGAATTCAAAAAATTTTGATCCGTTGGTTGGTTGTTAGTTGAATAAATCGAGGCAAAATTTTGCTTTAAATTTGTTAAGGGATGCAATATGTACTCTGTACGGGGCAGTTTACTTCCGTTTAAAACGTTTCGACGATGGTATCTTCTTCAGTACTTGTTCAATTTGCCGAAATACCGCGAGTCTTTACAAATCTTTGGGAGTTTTACAGCCAATCTAAAAATGTCATCAACTCTCTGTCTCTCTCTCTCTCTCAACCGTTTTCAATCTGTTACTTGTTGACAAAAATCATTATGTAATTATTTTCTTGATGGGATAGGGATAGTTTCTAAAATCAATTTAAAAGTCGACGTTTCGCTGTGCTCCAACCACTTCTTCTGGATACAAAGCGTTAATCAATGTCTCCTGGTGGCGGTTTCAAAGGGAGAAAAGAATTAAGAATTAAACTCCATCGCTTTATACATGAGGGACTGTTGTTTAAACTACCCTTACATAAGAGAAGACGATGAAGAGGTGGATCTGTTAATATTCTCAACGTTTCCCCCCGCTAAACAAATAAATTAATTAAGGGGTGGACAGTTCTAACTAATTTCTTCCTTCCCTTGAAGTTCCTCCAAATTTAACAAAATAGATTTTTGCAAATTGTTCGTTGGTGAAATTCACTTTAAGCAAACTTTAAAAAATGTCGTTTCTTCTCCTGCTTTCCCCTCTCCTTCTTACATCTAGGCCTTTATTTTGATTTATTTCCGCTTACCTTACCCACCTATTCGATGGTTGTTTGCTTATCCAATAGTTTTTCTTTATTGTTTCAATATCACGATAGTAACTTAAGATTTGTTGTCTTATCCTTCTTGTTCTTCTTCTTTTTGCATAGTTTAAATCCTCCTCCTTGATTTATTTCAGCTTATTGTCAGCGTTATCTTTACGGTTCATCTATGTGGCGGTCATCCAATTTTTGGAAAAAAAAATGATGCTATCGTCTTCTTCTTCTTCTTCTTCTTGTAGCTACTTTCGTTATGTTATCAGACTAGGCCTGTCTCCGATTTTCACTTTAATTTACTCTTAAAGTTCTTTGTATTTAATTGGACCGTCTGTTCAGTGGTTATTCCCAAATCCAACATTTTTATCCTTCCTGTAATACATGTTATTTTTTTTCCTAGAGAAAAGTTGCTTCTTCTTCTTCTTCTTCTTGTAGTTTGCTAGTTTCGATATGTAATCAGACCAGGTCTCCTTGCAATGTCCACTTTTAGATTGTTCCAGCTTATCTAAAACCCTCTTTCTGTTTAGTTAGGGTTATTCCTTATTCCAACATTTTTGTTCGTTTGCTCTGCTCTCTTTAGGTATAAAATCGTGACCAAAACAAAAAAAGAAAACCAGATTTTTGAGCTCTCGTCACCAGAGCAAAGTGATTAATAGCAGCCCACTTTAACCGATCAAGTATTTTCTTGCCCTAAATCACTATTTTAAATCAGGTTTGATTTAGTATTTGCCACTGCCATAACAGACCAATGTCATTAAGGAGTTGGAAAGTAGACAGTTAGTTCAATGGGGGTCGCTACTGAAAAATTTGACCTGTTTTTCAACAAACACTGAAATAAATTAATTAGGGGTTGTTTACATCCAATGGTCTAGTCTAGTGAGCAAAGGAATTTGTTGGAATTGTCACAAATTCATTCTGGTATTCTTGCTTTTAACCTGATGACCCATTTTTTTTTTTGCTTGGGGTTTATACATCTTCAGCTTTCGCCTTTTTGCCGCATCTTTGGTTTTATCACATCCACGTGAATCTTGCGGTTTTTTTCATTTGCAGTTACAACCGTTGCCCCCTTACAACCCAAAGCTAAGCAACCCTCGCGCCTGGACTAAACCCCGACTCGTGACAATACTATGGTTCATGTTTCCGCAAGTCAAGTTGGTCGTTGGTCCATATATTCGTTGGTTTGCTTCACTTCACTTGCTCTTCCAACCTTTTTAACATTTCCTTTTATCTTTTACTGTGAGTTTGCTTTACAATTTAAGTTCTACCATAAATTTCGGTTTGATGATAAAGTACCAGACCTACTGCTGGTTCTCTGATAAATTTTATTACCTCGCATTGATTTCAATGATTTGAAATGTGACCAAGTTACTTATATTTCCCAGTAGAAGCAAATAATTGTCCTTCCAAATCCGTTTGTGTAGAAAAGAATTTTCCTCCCAAATCCATTCCTGGTAGAAATTATTTTTTTTCCAAATCCATTCGTATAGAAAAGACTTCTCCTAAATCTATTCACGCAGAAAAGAGTTTTTCTCTCAACTCCATTCATGTGAAAAATAATTCCTCTTCAAATTCCATTCATGTAGAAAATAATTCCTCTCCCAAATCCATTCACTTAGAAAAGAATTCTTCTCCCAAATCCACTTATGTAAAAAAGAATTCTTCTCCCAAATCCATACATGTAGAAAAGAATTCTCCCAAATCCATTTACGTAGAAAAGTGTTTTTCTCTCAACTTCATTCATGTAAAAAAGAATTCCTCTTCAAATTCCATTCATGTAGAAAAGAATTCCTCTCCCAAATCCATTCTCTTAGAAAAGAATTCTTCTCCCAAATCCACTTATGTAAGAAAGAATTCTTCTCCCAAATCCATTCATGTAGAAAAGAATTCTCCCAAATTCATTTACGTAGCAATGAGTTTTTCTCCCAACTTCATTCATGTAAAAAAGAATTCTTCTTCAAATTCGATTCATGTAGAAAAGAATTCCTCTCCCAAATCCATTCTCTTAGAAAAGAATTCTTCTCCCAAATCCACTTATGTAAGAAAGAATTCTTCTCCCAAATCCATTCATGTAGAAAAGAATTCTCCGAAATCCATTTACGTAGAAAAGAGTTTTTCTCTCAACTCCATTCACGTAAAACAGAATTCCTCTTCAAATTCGATTCATGTAGAAAAGAATTCCTCTCCCAAATCCATTCTCTTAGAAAAGAATTCTTCTCCCAAATCCACTTATGTAAAAAAGAATTCTTCTCCCAAATCCATTCATTTAGAAAAGAATTCTTCTCCCAAATCCACTTTTGTAAGAAAGAATTCTTCTCCCAACTCCATTTATGTAGAAAAGAATTCTCCCAAATCCATTTACGTAGAAAAGAGTTTTTCTTTCAACTTTATTCATGTAAAAAAGAATTCTTCTTCAAATTCGATTCATGTAGAAAAGAATTCCTCTCCCAAATCCATTCTCTTAGAAAAGACTTCTTCTCCCAAATCCACTTATGTAAAAAAGAATTCTTCTCCCAAATCCATTCATTTAGAAAAGAATTCTTCTCCCAAATCCACTTATGTAAAAAAGAATTCTTCTCCCAAATCCATTCATTTAGAAAAGAATTCTTCTCCCAAATCCACTTATGTAAGAAAGAATTCTTCTCCCAAATCCATTCATGTAGAAAAGAATTCTCGCAAATCCATTCTCGTAGAAAAGAGTTTTTCTCTCAACTTCATTCATGTAAAACAGAATTCCTCTTCAAATTCCATTCATGTAGAAAAGAATTCCTCTCCCAAATCCATTCACTTAGAAAAGACTTCTTCTCCCAAATCCACTTATGTAAAAAAGAATTCTTCTCCCAAATCCAT
Organism: Prosopocoilus inquinatus; assembly: GCA_036172665.1. Taxonomy (NCBI): domain Eukaryota; kingdom Metazoa; phylum Arthropoda; class Insecta; order Coleoptera; family Lucanidae; genus Prosopocoilus; species Prosopocoilus inquinatus. The sequence goes on along the minus strand of CM069871.1, from coordinate 3,416,908 downwards.
TCATGTAGAAAAGAATTCTTCTTCCCAATCCATTCACGTTTCCAATAAGTCAGCATCTAGTGTTAATAAATCCCCTTTGCCCTAATTGCCTTTTTACTGGTGCGATGGTTTCATTTATGTAAATTTATTTGATTTGGAAATCCAATTCTGTTGATTCTTCTTTTAGACCATCAGCACCAAGCTTCTATGATGTTCAATAACATTATTCGTTGTAAATCGAACGAATTCATTTTAACCACAGAGGAATTTATCTGAAGTAAGTGCCTGTATAAGTACGTTATAATTATTAGCAGTATTTATTTTAGTATTTTAAGACAATGAACGTTGACCACAATCTGGTCTTTTAAAAAAGGCGTTGGGGAAAGGAGAGATCCCTGAACGCATACTCCAATTGGCATTTTTTTCCTTATGCCCGTAGGCGCACTAAGTGCTCTTAGACGCCCGCTAATTAATTATAAATGAAAGGGCGTTTCTTCGGCGTTAAACTATTCGCAATTAAAAACTCACCTCAGAGAATTGACGCGAAACTATCAACCGCGAGAGTGCGTTATTTTCTTTCACGTCCTCATAAATTATGGATAACTGAATGCCGCCGGTTCAATTTATAGCCATTTGCCAACTATAACTCTTATCAACGGGAGGCGAGGAATAAGAGAAGGAAAACTTGCACCTACCATTCGCAGGATTGTTGTTGTACTTAATAGTTCTGGGTTAGTTTACTACGATGCTTAGATAACCTTCAGTGAAGAGGAAAATCTTTGTATCTTTGTAAGAAGAATGCTTAGGTGGATACCAAAAATTGCGAAAACGAAGATGGAACAGTCAGAGCTCTCTCTGTGGGAGTCCTCTTCAATCCTAGGGATTTAATTGTAGAGAGGTTTCACTGTATTTTGTCTTTCTTAATTTGTAATCGAACCAAACCTTGTTGGTAGATACAAAAAAAAAGTTGTTTAATCTGTTAGTCATAAAATATTAAAGTGCTTCTAGACATTGGCCCGCCATACACGCACACACTTTCCGACGCTCCTGGCACGTGGCGCGTGTGTTTAGAGAGAAAACCAGCGCTCCAAGTACGCTGGCCAACACGTGCATCCGGGTTCGCGATTCTAAATTGTTGTTTGAAAACAACGTTTACGGGCAAATCAGGTTTTAACAAATTAAATAATAAATGAAACATGGTCGATACGAGCTAGTGAGCCATTTGTAAAAATATGTCAAAAAATCAAAACTGGAATGAATTAAGTTCAATCCAACTCAACCCAAAAAAAAATTAAAGCGCAAGAAAGGAAAGAAACTTTTCAAGAAAAATCAAAACTGGAATGGAGTTAAGTCAAATCGAAAACAAGGTCACCCCTCTTAGACTCAACCTAACTTAAATCGACCCAAAAAAAAAAAAAATTAAAGCTCAGAAATTAAGACTAAAATAATGAAATTCAAAAAAATTAAAAACAATTCAAATTAAGGTCAACCCAACGCAACTCAGTCCAATTCTGTTCAATCCAAGCATAAAATTAACATTTGAAAAAACTATAATTCAAAAATATTCAAACGAAAAATTAAAAAAAAAAACAAAAACATTTAAAAAAAAAACAAAAACTCAGAATTTAAAAACGAGTTAAAAATTAAAGATATCCTACTGTATTTAACTTAAATTAACACAACCCGAGAAAAAATTGACTTAAAAATTTCAGTCAGACAAAATTAAGACTTAAAAATTTCAAACTCTGCCAAAATTAAAACTAAGGAATTAAAACTCAAAACAAGAACATACATAAAATAATACATACTCAAAAAATTAAAACTCGGCTAAAATTCAGTGCAATCCATTTTAAGGTCGACTCGACGAAAATTTGAAAATATACAACCAAAAGCTCAAAATTCAAAAACAGGTCAAAAAATTAAACACTGCCGACTCAAAAAACCTAAATTAATTCATCGCGATTCTAAATTGTTGTTTGAAAACAACGTTTACGGGCAAATCAGGTTTTAACAAATTAAATAATAAATGAAACACGGTCGATACCAGCTAGTGAGCCATTTGTTATTCAGAACACATTCTTGAAGTCTTGTATTTCAATTCGGCTTGCTTCTGTGGGCAAAAGCGCACCCGGCTTGAGGCGGACTTGGCGCGCGAGCAAAATCCTCCGGAAAACATCTGCGTGTGTGGCGGGCTATCGCCGAAAAGACATGTACGTAAGTTCCACTTATTACCTCCAACCCACACCACTTAAGGGTAGGTGTGAAGAAATTGCAAATATTTATTTATCGAAGTCGTTTTGCTTTAAAAGTTCCGTAAACTTTTCTCTCTTTTTAAATTATGATAAAGTTAATTACGTTTGTGGATTTGAGTTTTGAGCGTCACAGAATGCAGTATTTAATTACAGTCGGAGGAAAGTCACTCAAAGCGGGCAACCCTCACGAGAATGAAACCAGCCGATTTTTCTCTCCTCTTCGTCTTTGTAATTGCAGGAAGCGCAATGGAACGTGTAAGTGTGTGATTCGAATTTAGAAAGTGCGCGTAATTCCAGCGTTTATTTTAATTGGAATTAATGCTTCCTCGGTGGTGTCGTTACACCAGGAGAGGTGAATCTCTTCGAAAGAGTCATATAATAATTTTGTTTCATACTTAAGCTTGAAGACTTGAAGATGTCTAGAGCTTACAGTAAAACCCCATCAAATTCTTCTGTTATAGACATTACGTGCTTGTAAGTTGTTTCATAGAGACCACCTCAGGGCCTTATCGCTTTTCTAATCGTTTTAAATATTTTAGTAACTCTAGAGACGTCTTGAATTAGCTAGCTGTGTAACTGTTAAGAAAAAAATACAGTGACGCCTGGAAATTAATTAATTAATTAATTAAAAGCTTCGAGTCCGCTTGGTGTATAAAAAAAGTGTCTTCTTAGGCCGAATCATGATCGCTGACTAGGTTCTTAGGTTGGAGCTTACTCCGACGTAAGAAGCTCCCGCCTGAGATATTTCCTGCCCCGCTCCGACGTTCCTCTTAATCTCTGTAGATGCCGCCCCGCCTTTATTTGCTCAATCATTTTAAATACATTAAATGTAAGCCTAACGTACAACTCCAGTACTAATCTGGAGCATGCGTCGAAGCTATACGGCGGCGTGACTTTTAATTTATTTCGAAAATAGATTTACGTAATAGTAAACTGCCGATATTAAGTTATGTAATTCGAGTCGCCAAAGTGTATCTTTGTTTGAACGAAATTCCTCTAACGCACTTCCCGTTTACATATACATTGCCCAACCGTATCAAATTCGCGTGTGTGCGGATTGTCGCCGCGAAACGTCACGATTACGCACGAGGCCTTAACGGAATGTGGTACGTACTCGGTACGTATAAATTAGCGTAGTGATCCTTCTGTAAACACGCGGAGGATTCTTTCAAAACTGTTTACGTATCTCCCGACCTGTTTATATTGCGGCGTACATTCGAGTGATTTCGTTCTCGCTGTTTTATCATCGTCCCATTAACTGGATGATGTGATTTGAAAAGGAAAAAAAAAAAAGAAACAAAAATTGAAAATGGCACTTGGCTCAAGTATAAACCAAGTAGAGATGAGGAGGTCCTTGCTTATTTTTGTTTTAATCTGCTGTTTATACTGCGTGATATAATATTATCGAATTTTTCTTTTGCATTCATTCACATCGAAACATAAAAATAGTGTTTCAGTATCAAACTGAAACACTATTTTTATGTTTCGATGTGAATGAATGAATGAATGCAAAAGAAAAATTCGTTTTCCTTTCCTTTTAGATTTGCTAAACTTGCCTTAAGAATCGTCAACTTAAGCAGAAGCTTTTTTTTAATAAAAATTCTGCCTAATCTGTACATGTGTTCATCCCATAAAGTGTTTGTTGTATTTGCTGTATTTTTTTTTTTTTAATGAAATGCAAAATATTTTTCCTTTTTGTCTTCCGTTAAGTTCTGCGTACATAGCTCATGCCATTCCCATCACTTGTACTTTTTATTTTCAGAAGCGTAAAAATGATACTCAGGTACGCTGTATACGTTCTTCTTAGTTTCAATTCTTTTCGTCATCGCAGCAGTAGGTAACCACATACATGCACGTTTAAGTTAAGAAGTGCATTTCTTTCACTTCGTTTGAACTGTTGCGTATGATGTTATGGCATCTTGATCTTCGTGTTTGGTTTTCATCGTCGTTCTGCACAGTTTTTTAGATTCCCATAATCATTCTGTTTGTTAGTTTTTTTTTTTTCCATTGAACTTCGACGCTTCATGCAGCAGAAAGTACTACCCCTAAACACTTCAAATTCCCATCATCATTCTGTTTGTTAGTTTTTTTTTTCATTGAACTTCGACGCTTCATGCAGCAGAAAGTACCACCCCTAAACACTTCAAATTCCCATCATCATTCTGTTTGTTAGTTTTTTTTTTCATTGAACTTCGACGCTTCATGCAGCAGAAAGTACCACCCCTAAACACTTCATATTCTTTTCACAGCGTAGAAAAGGACGGAAACTGAAGTCGGCTGGTTCGCAAAAAAAAAGAAGAAAAAACTGGGATCGGCGAGATGAAATAATAATCAGCCGGATTAAATGACATTTTCCAAATAGACGACGAATGAAGAGTTTAAAACCATTTAGGCAGGAAGGGTTGCATGAAGACTTATGACAAACATTTAAATCGAGCTTAAATTTAAGTAGTATTTGAAGTTATACAACGTGCATTTTAAGCAGTGCTTAAGATTAAGCTAACCCCTAAGTGGTTGATGCAACGTCATGGCCAGTTGCACCAAATTCAAAGCCTAAGGTTAGCTTAGCTTAAGCTTAAGCACTTAAGCTGACCTTAAGTGTTTGGTGCAACTTTACGGCCAGTTGCATCAAACGCTTAAGGTTAGCTTAGCTTAAGCTGAAACGCTCATTAAGCTGACCTTGTGTTTGGTGTTGCAGCAAACGCTTGAGGTTAGCTTAGCTTAAGCTTAAACACTTATTAAGCTCGCTTTGTGTTTGGTGCAACTTTACTGCCAGTTGCATCAAACGCTTAAGATTAGCTTAGCTTAAGCATAAAAGCTCATTACGCTGACCTTGTGTTTGGTGTTGCAGCAAACACTTAAGGTTAGCTTAGCTTAAGCTTAAACACTTATTAAGCTCGCCTTGTGTTTGGGGCGCAACCGGCTATTAAGTCAGGATTAAATTTAATCTCACCTTTACAATGTGACTCGTCTCGCCTGTCACATCTTAAATCTTTTTGTACGACCCAGCTTGAAGTTTTGGTTTGGGAATGGAAATTCGGAAATAACGGAAAAGAAGTTGACAGCGAAAAGAAAATTATCAACTCGATTTGAGTGGAGTCAAAATTTGGTTGCAAACAAAATACGTGGGCAAAAATAAACCACCCCGCCCCCTCCCCCAAGGCGTAAGGGATTGCTGAAGGAAAAGCCAAAGGAAATCAAAATTTGACAAAAAGTCTGTGGATTATGACGAAGTACAAAGCGATTTTTAGCACAAAAACAGAACGAATCATGTGATAAGACTAAAAAGAAAAAAGTTTAAAAAAAATAATAATAACGACGAAGAGGCAAGAAGTGAAAATCGTAAGAAACGGCTTAAATTTAAGTACTATTTGAGGTTATACAAGATTCAGTAAATCGCATTCTAAGCGGTGCTTCAGGTTAAGGTAGCCCCCAAGCGTTTGGCGCAACTTTATAGCCAATTGCACCAAAATCTTAAGGTTAGCTTAACTTAAGCTTAAACACTTATTAGCTCGCCTTGTGTTTGGTGCAACTTTTCTGGACAGTTGTACCAAACGCTTAAGGTTAGCTTAGCTTAAGCTTAAACGCTCATTAAGCTGACCTTGTGTTTGGTGTTGCAGCAAACGCTTAAGGTTAGCTTAAGTGCTTAAGCTTAAACACTTATTAAGCTCGCCTCGTGTTCGGGGTGCAACTGACTATTAAGTCAGGATTAAATTTAAGCCCAGCTTTACAATGTGACTCGTCTCGCCTGTCACATCAAACTTCGCATTAAATTTAACACTGGCTTAAATCTTTTTGTACGACCCAGCTTGAAGTCTTGGTTTGGAAATGGAAATTTGGAAATAATGGAAAAGAAGTTAACCATTATCAACGCGATTTGAATGAAGTCAAAATTTGGTTGCAAACAAAATACGTGGGCAAAAATAAACCATCCCCGCCCCCTCCCCCAAGGCGTAAGGGATTGCTGAAGGAAAAGCCAAAGGAAATCAAAATTTGACAAAAAGTCTGTGGATTATGACGAAGTACAAAGCGATTTTTAGCACAGAAATAGAACGAATCATGTGATAAGACTAAAAAGAAAAAAGTTAAAAAAAAATAATAATAATGACGAAGAGGCAAGAAGTGAAAATCGTAAGAAACGGCTTAAATTTAAGTACTATTTGAGGTTATACAAGATTCAGTAATTCGTATTCTAAGCGGTGCTTAAGGTTAAGCTAGCCCCCAAGCGTTTGGCGCAACTTTATAGCCAATTGCACCAAAATCTTAAGGTTAGCTTAACTTAAGCTTAAACACTTATTAAGCTCGATTTGTGTTTGGTGCAACTTTACGGCCAATTGCATCAAACGCTTAAACTTAGCTTAGCTTAAGCTTAAACGCCCATTAAGCTGACCTTGTGTTTGGTGTTGCAGCAAACGCTTAAGGTTAGCTTAAGTGCTTAAGCTTAAACACTTATTAAGCTCGCCTCGTGTTCGGGGTGCAACTGACTATTAAGTCAGGATTAAATTTAAGCCCAGCTTTACAATGTGACTCGTCTCGCCTGTCACATCAAACTTCGCATTAAATTTAATACTGGCTTAAATCTTTTTGTACGACCCAGCTTGAAGTTTTGGTTTGGGAACGGAAATTCGGAAATAACGGAAAAGAAGTTGATAGCGAAAAGAAAATTGTCAACTCGATTTGAGTGGAGTCAAAATTTGGCTGCAAACAAAATGCGTGGGCAAAAAGAAACCATCCCCCCACCTCCCCCAAGGCGTAAGGGATTACTGAAGGAAAAGCTAAAGGAAATCAAAATTTGACAAAAGTCTGTGGATTATGACAAAGTACAAAGCGATTTTTAGCACAGAAATAGAACGAATCATGTGATAAGACTAAAAAGAAAAAAGTTAAAAAAAAATAATAATAATGACGAAGAGACAAGAATTAAAAATCATAAGAAAGAGAGAGACAAACTGGAGATAAGTTGCAATTTTAAAACAGCTGATGCTATGAGAATAATGACAAAAAGAATGACGAAAAGGCAAGAAGTAAAAATCATAAGAAAGAGAGAGACAAACTGGAGATACGTTGCAGTTTTAAAACTGGCGATGCCAAGAAAATACTGACAAAAAAAAGCAATGACGAAGAGGCAAGATGTAAAAAATCATAAGAAAGAGAAAGAAGAAGACAAATTGGTGATAAGTTGCAGTTTTATAACTCGCCCAATTATAAATAATAAGTTGAAGTAAAAACGATGAATTTTTAGGAGAACAGCCTCGTGAAATATCTGTATGCGTTTGAAACAACCTTTCAAGGCTTTCATCTCCAGTTTTTTCGCAACAAATTACTGGCAAAAAATTCGGTTAAAAGTCAGTTGTCCACCCTGCTCAATGTCAAGTTGAAGGAAATTGTGCGCGTAGGAAGCGTTTCTCCAAAAAAAAAAGAAAATGATGCAAAAGCGTCATTTTGTTAATCATAATTTTTTTTGTTTGCGATTCAAGGAGTACAGTCCAGTTCATGAAAGAATACACGCACGTCATGTACAATACTCGTCTGCGTCAAATAACTGGACTGGTTAATCAACACTGCAAGAATTTGTATACAGGGTGTTGCATTTTTGAAGCGCAACATAGGAAATCCCATGTTAATTTAAAGGCGCTCGAATATAGGCTTTCCTAATCATGCCATTTAGGTTTCTTAAAGTACTCTTCAAGATGAATCTGTCTATGACGTTTTAGAATTCAATAAACGAGAACGAAAGTATAAGAGAAAAAAAAAAAACAAATGGAAGACGGGCCAAAGAAAATCGATAGAAATTAACTTGGAATGGAATAGTCTTGAAGAACGACGGTTCCAACTCCGTTTATAAAAAAATGTAAATAAAAAAAGCAAGGGGGAAAGCGACCAATGCAATATGAACACAAGAGGAGAAGAAACGACCCCAGAAAAGTCGAACTCAAGGAAAATTGGATCCGGCCTTTAAAAAATACTTCTTTCCATCGCAGTTCCACAAAACACACTCGTCTTTTTTCATTTTCATCATTAATCTTTTCAGTTGAGTTATACTAATTAAAAAAAAAAAAAAAAAGAAAAAGGTAAAGTGAAGGTTTCATTTTATATTTTTCACGTTCTCATCAACTTCTTCCATCGATTTTTTTTCTATTATCTGCGCAAATCGAAATAAGTACCTCTTCATTAGGTGTTTGTTTCTCTGCATGTTCTTGCAAGTAAAGTAGTAATTTTTCTGTGTTTTAATATTTCCATACTTGCCGCAATAACTTTATAAGTACAGTACAATAAACTAGCGTGCATGTTCCCTTACTTACCAGTTATAAGGATCTAAATTTTACGGCGAATTTAATAAGGCTGTACTGCCTTTTATTACACCTAAAAGTTTCCTACTTCTTTTCGTTTTCTAATTTTCCATGATGTCTGTGTCGCCTGTTGTTTTCTCTTGTTTTCACGCAAACGGGGAGTGAAACACGAAACGAATACTGCTTTATCATGTCGTAATTTGATTCAGTTCAGAAGAAACTGTTCGAGAAATATTTTTTAAATTTGTACAACTCCAGAAACTGGACTGCCGATAAATAAAACTTGTTTCGAAAAGATTAAGGGCCGCTTTCATAATCAGACTTTAAATTTAAAGTTACTTTAACCTAAAAAAAAAAAAAATACACAGATAAAACAGCGACATCTTACGATCGCTTTTTGACCTGACATTGCAATAGGACAGACGATTTGCAACAAAATTAAAAAAGAAAATACATTTACTTTCCTATATTTAAAGTGACTTTAAATTAAAGCTTCCTTAAAGTCTGATTGTGAAAATGGCCGTAAGCAGCGACATTCCGCGATCGCTTTTCGAGCAAAAAAACGATTCGCAACTTTTTTTTTTAAATGGTTGAATTAGTCATTGGTAAAACAATGAACTTTGTCATGCGCAGAGCTCGTTTTTAGCATAAACCAAAACTTCAAAGTAGTCCCCTGAATTAAAGAACAGAGTATAGTTGGATTGTAGTGGGTTCGCGAGCTACTCCCTTGCTGAGGAACCCCCAAATACAGCCGAAACTGCTGTACAGGAGATGCTCGGAAAGTCCACTGCAATCGAAACCGAGTTGAAACTAATTTATTGATTTTTTTGTCACGTGACTTTTCTGGTTTTGTCATGCCTAAGATCCTCTCCTGTTTTTCCCAATAATTTCCTTCCTTTGCAATTTTCATCAAACACCTAAATAATGTAGATTTCTTTATTATGTTTCAGAGTTTTTCTTGTGGCCTTGTATGCAAAGTATAAAGGATTTCCCCGAGCCCACAGTAACAAATCTTCTTCTTACTTTTGCTGCTAACGTTTTCCCCTTTTAATTGGTCGTACTTTTTTCAATTAACGTCGCAAGCAAGGCTGTTGCACTTAAAATATCTCTAATTTGTAAGTGACCGTTGTTTGCCAATTTTTGCTTGCTTTCTTTCTTTCTCTCTACATGAAGATAAAACCAACATTTCCAAAAAAAAAAAAACATTTTCTTTAATTATTTTTGAGTTGCTTACGATGACATCACTAGATTTTATTTTAAACGTTTCATCTCGTTCTGACCATCGGCATCTTCATTGTTACTTACAGCCGCCCTAGTGGATTTTAATAACGATAAATAAATAAAAAAGAAACATTTCGAGATCCCATTGTAGCAAGCGTAACAACCTGTTGGCTCCCTAAGTCTTCGTCGATCTACTTCTTTATATTTGGATTTTGCGTCGACATGTCTCGCTGCTTTGCTTATTTCTGTGCTTATTCTTTTAGTTGCGTTTTTTTTTTTTACTTCGTTCGAAGTTACTTCATGGTCTTTGGCCTAGTGACCTTTTGATCTGTTGCTCCTTTTTTTATCTGACTCATCATACTTTCGCGCTTTTCTCTTGAACCGTCATTGCCTATTCTACTCCTTTCATGAGATTTCTTCTCTTGAAGCCTCTGCCACTTTTCCTGATCAAATCAAATTCTCATTTCTACTTCGTTTGAAGTAACTTCCTCTTCCCTTTTCATGATACACGAACTGTCACCTTTCGTGATCTTTTCCTTTCTCCTCTTGGTCCTATTTTCCTAATAATTCTGGAATCATTTTTTCAATTGACTATTTTACTTCGTTTGGGGAAACTTCTTCTCTCGATCCGTCTGTTACTATTCCTAATATTCTATTCTCTTTTTTTTTTCATTACCTGGTTTACTCCTCTCATGATATTTTGATCTTTGGCCTCGTCCATTGATCTTTTCATCTTTTCAGACGTCTCCTTCTCCGCCTTCTTCTCTTGATCCCTCTGCCACTTTTCCTAATCAAATCAAATTCTCATTTTTGAACTAACTTCCTCTTCCCTTTTCTTGGTATGCGAATTGTCATCTTTCATGATCTTTAGTCCTGTGGCCATTGATCCTTGATCCTCTGACTTCTCCTTTCTCCTTCTCTTCTTGGTCCTATTTTCCTAATAATTCTGGAATCATTTTTTTTAACTGACTATTTTACTTCGTTTGGGGTAACTTGTTCTCTCGATCCGTCTGCTACTATTCCTAATATTCTATTCTCATTTTTTTTTTTTTCATTGACTATTTTACTTCTCTCATGATATTTGATCTTTGGCCTCGTCCGTTGATCTTTTCATCTGAGACGTCTCCTTCTCCGCCTTCTGCTCTTGATCTCTCTGCCATTTTTCCTAATCAAATCAAAATCTCATATTTACTTCGTTTGGAATAACATCCTCTTCCCCTTTCATGATATTTTTTGATTTTTCATGATCTTTAGTTTCGTGACTCCTTGGACCATTGTTATTGTCATTTGACTCTTCCTTTCGCCTTCTCCTCTTGATCCCATTCTCCTAATAATTCCGTAGTAATTTTTTTTTTTGATTGCCTATTTTCATTCGTCTGGGGTAACTTCCTTTTCTGCTCTGATGATCTGTTTCATTTTACGTCGTTTTTATATCTCGCTGCTTTTCTTAATTTTGTGATCAGTCTTTTAACTGCCTGTTTTACTTCGTTCGAAGTTACTTCATGATCTTTGGTCTGTTGGTTTTTTTTTAATCTGACTCGTCCTCTTTTCGCCTTCTTCTGTTCATCCGTCTGCTACTGTTCCTAATTTTCATTTTTTTTTTCATTGCCTATTTTACTCCTTTGATGATATTTGATCTTTGGCCTCGTCCGTTGATCCTTTCATCTGTCACGTCTCCTTTCGCCTACTTCTTTTGATCCCTAATCAAATCAAAATCTCATTTTTACTTCGTCTAGAGCAACTTCCTCTTCTCCTATCATGATATTTGATTTTTCATGATTTTAGTCCCGTGACCTCTCGAACGATTGTTCTTTTTATTTGACTCTTCCGTTCGTCTTCTCCTCGAGATCCTATTTTCCAAATAATTCTGTAGTAATTTTTTTTAGTTGTCTATATGAATTCGTTTGAGGTGACTTCCTCTTTTCCTTTCATAATATTCGATCGTTCATAATCTCTTGGTCTATTGATCTTTTCATCTGAATTCTTCTGTCACCTTCGTTTGGGGTAACTTCCGGGTTTTCACGATCTCTGGTCTCGTGATCTCTTGGTCTACTGATCGTTTTATCTGACTCCTCCTTTCGCCTTCTCCCCTTGATCCTATTTTCCTAATACTTCAGCAGTCTTTTTTTTATTTAATTGCCTGTATTAATTCGTTTGGGGTGACTTTGATCGTGATAATGATCTCTTGGTATATTGATCTGTTTATCTGAGTTCTTCTGTCTTCATTTGGTGAAACTTCCTCTTCTTCTCTGATGATATTTGATCTTCCACGATCTCTGGTCTCGCGACCTCTTGATCTATTGATCTTTTCATTTGAGTTCTTCTGTCGCCTATCGTTTGAGGTAACTTCCGGATTTTCACGATCTCTGGTCTCGTGATCTCTTGGTCTATTGATCGTTTTACTTGACTCCTCCTTTCGCCTTCTGCTCTTGATCCTATTTTCCTAATACTTCTGCAGTCTTTTTTTTTATTTAATCGCCTGTATTAAGTCGTTTGGGGTGACTTCCTCTTTTCCTTTCATAATATTTGATCGTGATCATGATCTCTTGGCATATTGATCTGTTTATCTGAATTCTTCTGCCGCCTTCATTTGGTGTAACTTCCTCTTCTTCTCTGATAATATTTGGCCTTCCATGATCTCTGGTCTCGCGACCTCTTGTTCTATTGATCTTTTCATTTGAGTTATTCTGTCGCCTATCGTTTGAGGTAACTTCTGGATTTTCACGATCTCTGGTCTCGAGATCTCTTGGTCTGTTGATCTTTTTATCTGATTCTTCCTTTCGCCTTCTCCTCTTGACCCTATTTTCCTAATACTTCTGCAATCTTTTTTTTATTTAATCGCCTGTATTAATTCGTTTGGGGTGACTTCCTCTTTTCCTTTCATAATATTTGATCGTGATCATGATCTCTTGGTACATTGATCTGTTTATCTGAGTTCTTCTGTCGCCTTCATTTGGTGTAACTTCCTCTTCTTCTCTGATAATATTTGGCCTTCCACGATCTCTGGTCTCGCGACCTCTTGATCTATTGATCTTTTCATTTGAGTTATTCTGTCGCCTATCGTTTGAGGTAACTTCTGGATTTTCACGATCTCTGGTCTCGAGATCTCTTGGTCTGTTGATCTTTTTATCGTATTCTTCCTTTCACCTTCTCCTCTTGACCCTATTTTCCTAATACTTCTGCAATCTTTTTTTTATTTAATCGCCTGTATTAATTCGTTTGGGGTGACTTCCTCTTTTCCTTTCGTAATATTTGATCGTGATCATGATCTCTTGGCATATTGATCTGTTTATCTGAATTCTTCTGCCGCCTTCATTTGGTGTAACTTCCTCTTCTTCTCTGATAATATTTGGCCTTCCATGATCTCTGGTCTCGCGACCTCTTGATCTATTGATCTTTTCATTTGAGTTCTTCTGTCGCCTATCGTTTGAGGTAACTTCCGGATTTTCACGTTCTCTGGTCTCGTGATCTCTTGGTCTATTGATCGTTTTACTTGACTCCTTCTTTCGCCTTCTGCTCTTGATCCTATTTTCCTAATACTTCTGCAGTCTTTTTTTTATTTAATCGCCTGTATTAAGTCGTTTGGGGTGACTTCCTCTTTTCCTTTCATAATATTTGATCGTGATCATGATCTCTTGGTATATTGGTTCTTCTGTCGTCTTCATTTGGTTCTTCTTCCTCTTCTTCTCTGATGATATTTGATCTTCCACGATCTCTGGTCTCGCGACCTCTTGATCTATTGATCTTTTTATCTGAGTTCTTCCGTCACCTTCGTTTGTCTTCGTTCCTCTTGTGATCTCTTGGTCTATTGATTTCTTTATTTGACTCCTCCTTTCACCTTCTTCTCTTCCATCTACTTCTGCAGTCTTTTTTAATTTAATTGCTTGTATTAATTCGTTTGGGGCAACTTCCTCTTTTCCTTTCGTAATAATCATGATCTCTTGGTCTATTGAGTTCTTACGTTGCCTTCTTCTCTTAATCCGTCTGCTCCTCCTAAGTAACTAATAATCTTCAAACTTATCTTTTTCTAAAAATGTTGCAAATTCTGCCAATGTCTCATCTTTTCTTGCAAGAAGACTCGGTCCTCAGTGCTCTTGTTGCGGATATTCTTTTTTGTGATTGCTGCTTCTCCTTTAATTTCTTTTCATTTTTCTTTCCATCTTCTCGTGACGTTTGCAACACCACAGGCAAACTATGTAAGAGGCGTTGATCATAAACCTGCATCCTCCTTACGTCGGTACATGCCAGTTGGCAAGGCTAAGAGTTATGTAGACATGCTCATTGGCCTGAGTTTTGACATTTGGCAAAATTTTGCTAACGGCCATGACATTTCTAATGTGGACTTAACGATTTCCATGCGGCTTTGCCATTTGGCTTTGAATTGCAAATTGGCATGTATCGGCATAATGTAAACGAGACTTGAAGATGGTCTTTGTGTTGAAAACACTTCGGACGTAAAGTTCGAGTGAGTGTTGAGTTGCAGATTTGCGATTTGCATGCGGCAAAGACAACTGGCTTCCTTTGCCATTTGGCTTTGCAAATTGGCGTGCATCGTCATAATGTGGATGAGACTTAAAGAAGCTCTTTGTGTTGAAAACTCTTCGGACGTAAAGGTCGAGTGGGTGTTGAGTTGCAGATTTGCGATTTGCATGCGGCAAAGACAACTGGCTTCCTTTGCCATTTGGCTTTGCAGATTGGCGTGCATCGGCATAATGTGGATGAGACTTAACGAAGCTCTTTGTATTGAAAACTCTTCGGACGTAAAGGTCGAGTGGGTGTTGAGTTGCAGATTTGCGATTTGCATGCGGCAAAGACAACTGGCTTCCTTTGCCATTTGGCTTTGCAAATTGGCGTGCATCGGCATAATGTGGATGAGACTTAAAGAAGCTCTTTGTGTTGAAAACTCTTCGGACGTAAAGGTCGAGTGGGTGTTGAGTTGCAGATTTGCGATTTGCATGCGGCAAAGACAACTGGCTTCCTTTGCCATTTGGCTTTGCAAATCGGCGTGCATCGGCAGAATGTGGATGAGACTTAACGAAGCTCTTTGTGTTGAAAACTCTTCGGACGTAAAGGTCGAGTGGGTGTTGAGTTGCAGATTTGCGATTTGCATGCGGCAAAGACAACTGGCTTCCTTTGCCATTTGGCTTTGCAAATTGGCGTGCATCGGCATAATGTGGATGAGACTTAAAGAAGCTCTTTGTGTTGAAAACTCTTCGGACGTAAAGGTCGAGTGGGTGTTGAGTTGCAGATTTGCGATTTGCATGCGGCAAAGACAACTGGCTTCCTTAGCCATTTGGCTTTGCAAATCGGCGTGCATCGGCATAACGTGGATGAGACTTGAAGATGCTCTTTGCGTGGAAAACTCTTCCGACGTAAATGTCGAGTGAGTGTTTGTTGAGTTTGCACATAACGTCTCGAGTGATTGATTTGTGTAAGGACTAAATTTCCTCAACCGGTTCTACCAATCGGGTATTTAATTTAATTTAATTTATAAAGTGATGTAGATGCTCGTATAGTTCATTATGTCTTTATTCTTGCGCGGCCTGTAATTGATTTGTACGCAATCAAAGCAAGAATGAGAACGTAACGCAATGATCCGATTCTCATTAACGAATGCCTTAACGTTAAGAAAAAAAAAAATAATTACTCACTCGCATGCAGGTGTTGCGTTCGCGATTTTTGAACATACATAATTTATGGTATTTTTGCGGCGCAAATTATGCATCGCATAAAACGGAGCAGGCAAGCGAGCAGGCTTATTAATATTTAAAATAGGCGGGCGCACGAAATTAGTATTTATGTCGAAATTTTTTGCCACGCTGAGCTGAACATGTACGCGCGGCGGTTAAGCTGGCTTAACAATTTGCGGACTTTTTTTTTCTATTTCTTTAATAGAACGGGCGGGTTTTTCCGAAACTATTCTTTCGGCTGTGATGATTCGCGCGGTCCACTTAAATAAAACTGGTGCCACGAGAATAAAATTGGCATTCTCCTTTTGCTAGATTCCTTTTTTTTTTTTTTTTTTAAATTAAACTCGTCTTTAAGAAGGCATGAAAACACAAAAAGATAATTAACGTGTGCATGCGTAACTATTGTTTCGCAATGACACTGCGTAATTATTTCTCTCGACGGTTTCTGCGTCTTAAAATCTGATGAAGGATAAATAACGTTCCCTATGCAATCGCCGATAAATTTCTAGATTTTTCGACTGTTACACATCAAACTCTCTGTATCTTAAAAGCGAAATGTTTCAAAAGTGACACGTCCGTGGCAAAATACGTGTTTAAATATGAATTAGCGCTTAACGAGCGTGAACGTTACATTGTCGCTGCACGTAAGTAGCAACTATCACAAATGTGTGTGTAATGTAATACGCAGAAGTTTTTTTTTCTCTCTCTCTCTCTCTATTTCTTTTTAAACAACCCACAATCAGAGAGAGGGGGAAAGGAAAACATTCCGCTGCTCAATTTCATTTGCACCCTTTATTTTAGAATTATTTCCGAAACTATCCGTGCAAAAACAACAACCATTGCACTCCATTTAATTTGAGTATTCAAGAAGAAATAAATATTGATTTCTAAAAATAATTGCCCGCGCGTCGAAAAGAAATTCGTGAGATCGGTTTAGGTTGCGAGTTTTAATTTATTTTTTAACGCGCCGGTGAAACTCTTGAGAGAAGTTTCTTTTAGGAAGTTTTAAGTGTTGGTTCTATTTTTTTTTTTTTTTTGTTGGTGTGTGTGTGTGTGCTGTTACTTTCCGGGCTTTCTTTTCAATCGGACGTCCAGTGGTCTGAGGTCGTCCTATATCCGGCCTGATTTTTCTTTTACTACTTATCTCTACTCTTAAGAAAACTTAAATTAAATGATAATCCACTTTATCTTTCCCGAACTTACGACCGTTTTCATAATCAGACTTTAAGGAAGCTTTAATTTAAATAAAGTCACTTTAAGAATAGGGAAACAAATGTATTCTATTTAGGTTAAAGTAACTTTAAATTTAAAGTCCTGTTATGAAATCGGCCCTTAGAGAGAATTTTTAATGTCCAAAAGCGTTTAAATTCACACTAGGTCGTCTTATACATATACTATTCATTTCTTTTATTTTTCGTTTGTATTCATGTCTAGAAGTTTCAGGAATCGCTACAATGACATCAAAAATGATGTCACCCTCACATGACCAATTTGAATCAAGCCCTGTGTCTTGCCGTGGCCAATTCAAATTGGCATTCGTGACTGTAGATGTTCTTTTTTTGTTTAAGTTTAGTTTTGGGAAGGCGAGTGGCACAGCGGTTAGCCTAGCCGACTTATAAAGTCGTATCATTCGTCGGCGTGGCTGTCGATTCGAATCCCCGGCCCCAGGGGCGTGGATGTTTGTGTTGTCCGGATTATGTATGACTCGGCTTATTAAAACAAAACAAATCGTCTGGAATGATGAGGCCGGCCATAAGGGGTGTCTTGCGATTTTCTTTTTAATTCACAAACAAGAGATGGCGCAGCGAGTGTTTGTTTGCAGTATCGAAGAGGCGGCACATAATTTATATTTACGTAACAGCCACTTAGTTTTTGTATTAAGTCGGATTACCTGATGGGCAGTGGCTTTAGGGACTACAATTTTGAGCGTGGTGGTTTGGGTACGGGATTCGGCATCTGGATTGTATTATGCACTTAGGTGTCACATAAACCAAGAATATTTTCTCGTTATATTCAATAAAATGGTTGTTAGTACATATGATTTCAAAAATAAGACAAATACATATTATGTGTACTTACGTACAGTACAAATTTTAAAAATTATGTTTTAAAAATATTGCGGCACAATTTTTCTTAAATAATTTAAAGAATATTTTTTTATAAAGAAATATTTAATATAATTACAGCCTATACAGTGTGAATAAAAAGTAAGGAATATCGATGGGTCGAACCTTTTTTTCTTTTTTTTGTGACTTACAGTCAAAGACTTAAAAGTTGGTGATATTTTTCTAAATTTTGTAAAGGCCGTTTTCATAATCATCAGACTTTAAGGAAGCTTTAATTTAAAGTCACTTTAAAAATAGGAAAACAAATGCTTTCTTTAGGTTAAAGTAACTTAATGAAAAATTTTTGTTGCAAATCGTTTTTGTTTGCAGTGAAAACCTCGAACAGCCTCTGTACAGCTGTTTCAGCCCTGTTTGGGGCTTCGTCAGCAGAGACGTAGCTCGACATTCCCACTGCAAACAAAAACGACTTGTCCAATTTATTTGCAATTGCGATGTAAGAGTGATGAACAGATAAAACAGCGATATCCTACGATCGCTTTTTGACCTGACATTGCAGTAGGATAGACAAACTGAAGCGGATTTGCTCCTAATAAGTCCCCCATGCAAGGCGGCCATGCTTGCTGTCAAAGCATAATGAAAGTTTTAAGAAATTTTGTTGCAAATCGTTTTTGATTGCAGTGAAAACCTCGAACAGCCTCTGTACAGCTTGTTACACTTGTTTTTGTTTGCAGTAGGAATGTCGAGCTACGTCTCTGCTTAAGAAGCCCCAAGCAGGGCTGAAACAGCTGTACAGAGGCTGCTCGAAGTTTTCACTGCAATCAAAAACGATTTGCAACAAAATTGCTTAAAACTTTCATTATGCTTTGACAGCAAGCATGGCCGCCTTTCATGCGGGACTTATAATGTAGCAAATCCGCTTCAATTTGTCTATCCTACTGCAACGTCAGGTCAGAAAGCGATCGTAGGATGTCGCTGTTTTATCTGTTTAAATTTAATGTCCTATTATGATGAAATCAGTCCTTATTTTATAAATGGCACATGTGGCACATACACATTGGATAAAGGACCATCATCTACGTACGGTTTTTCCCTGAGTTTTTCTAAACACTTCCATTTTTTTCTAGCCAGAACAGAGCGACGTGATCATTTAGTCTCTGATTATAGGATTTATTTATGATTCCTCTTTCTGTTTTAATTTTCATTTCTAAAAGATAATAATAAAATCCATTTACCTATTCTAATAATCTATCACATTCTACAAACTTTTACCGTAAACGCTCAAATGTTAACTTCTTTCGTAGCACTTGTCTACCACTAACACGACCGTAAGGAACTGAAATGCGTAAAGAACAGATAATTACCCATTTGTGGTGTGAAAAAAAGATAGATCCCAAGCAGACCTCCCCCAGTTTTAACATATCTGATAACGAACTTTAAACGAGATTAGAACGAACCGAAATTCTAGCGACATCTATGAATCTTCCGGTTTACTGCAGTTTATATGTATTTAAATACAAAGAATAGTTTTGGGGGTTTAATTTCAATAATATATAATTTATGGAAGTTATTTCAATTGCTAATAATACTTTGGTACCTTGTCTTGCTATTAAAGTCAGATCATCCTCTCTAAATGTATATTAACCGAGTTATGGACATCAAAAAGTAACAGGTTTATGTACTTAGGAAAATAAAAATTTATAACAATAAAACTGTATATCATACGATAATAAAACTTTCTTATTTTAATATCTAGGGTATTTAGCGCGTGCGTACAAATTGTGAATACATTCTGATTATTAATTCGCAAGACTAACTCACAAAACGAATAGTACATATAATTTTTAGACGCAAGACCACCCATAAGACAATTGAAGACCACAACTTCAAAAGGATCTAAGTGCCAAAAACATGCTTAGAAGTTATTAAAAAAAAAACTGATTTACTAAATCTTAAACGCACATACAGATATCGCCATCTGTGATTCATTTATTACACTTTTTATTTAGCCACAGGTACATAGACCATGTTGCAAGACAATGGCTTTTGCCCACAGATCATTTGCTGTCAAAATACTATTTTTCTTATTTTTTTTTTGGCACTTAGATCCTTTTAAAGTTATGGTCTTCAATTAGGGCCTGTTGTACCCAGAAGGTTTAAACCAATGAATGTTCAACTTAACCATGTTCAAAGTGAACAAAGTCGGATCATATTTTATTTACGAATGCGTTAGTTGCCATATTATGTCCTTAAGATACTATGCGAATTTGTTTTTACTTTGAACCTGGTTTAGTTGAACGTCAAACTTTGTACAACCGGCCCTTAACGTGCAGGTTGCTGCGCAAAGCAAAGAAAGAAGAAAGGACTTTAGTTTTGGTTAACCGAAACAAGCAATTTATTGTAACAATCGTTTCGGGATGTGGTCACGTGGGTTGAATTCCTTTTTGATGTCTCTGTAGATTTTTTAGGTTTAAAACCGTTTATAATTCGTGCTCCATTTGCAAACGTCTTTTTCACCGATAGAGTTTATTGAAATCCGATTAGTTGAACTCACATTCAACTTATAATTGAAATTAATCTCCGCCCACATTAATTTTACATCCGTAGATACGTATTTCGGCAGCTAAGCTCCCATCTTCAGTACGCTACCAACTTAAAAGCACTTGAAAAGATCTAAAAACAACCTAATTTTAGTGCACATTCAAGCTATTATTGTCTACCACAATATTTTAGACTTGGCTGGTGGAGTGGTTTCTTCAATAGAAGATGAGTCAGGCTAAATGAAGTAACAGAAAAAAAAATCGTCTTAGAGATGGCCAATTTGTTGGGCAAACAAAAGTGGAGATCACAACCCCTCTCTCTCTTTTTATCCAAAAAAAAAAATAATGGTGCAAGGATTATAACTCAAATCTGCTCCATTTCTGTGGAGCGGAGCAATAACTTCACCGTGAGCTATACAAACGTGGGTTCTCTATGTTTTGCGTTTAAAAAAGATAAGTGTCCAATCTAAATACTCAACGTGCAATCCAAACACCCCAACCCACCACAAACTCCTACCCCAAAAACATCCGTGAACATCAAGGAAGAACAAAAATCTTGCTGGCTCCGCGCCATTAATCCAGATCAATCTTGATCATGCACAAAAAATGAATGAATACCACTTAGACTTAGGTCCTTAATAGTAATAAGCAGGCAGAGACAGGATTACAAAAATTTTGGACAAAATGAAGTGACAGAAGCAGCAGAGACGCGAACACAAGATTCATTTCACTTTTAAATAATCAAAAACTTGAATTTATTTTTTATTTATATAGTGCAGTGTCTCAATTCATTCTACTTCGCAGGAGGTTGATATTGATGAGGCAATTGTGAGAATCCGTGAGAAATCCGAAGCTTTCTAATCAAAACCATTTTTTTTTCTGTTGCGAGAGAGCAGTCAGCTTTGAAAGGAAGGAAGCAAATGAATATGTGTAGGTGAACCTGAAAGAAAAAAGAACCTTGTCTTAAAACGTAAAGCGTTTTTGAAAATGAAAATGAAATATAATTGCTAAAGAAGAAACCTGCTCGACAAGAAGGAAGATAAGTATCTAAGGAAGAGCTGTGCAAAACGCTTAATAAAACTTTCGTCCAAATTGTTATACAGGGTTGGTCAGGCTGAAGTTAAAAGGAAAGATTATTTTTCTATTTTGGAAGGGTTTCTTTGGGAACGTTCCTCTTATAAGAAGACAGCTTAAGAACAGTACATCTGAAGAATCCCATGCACCATAAGTTATCAGCAGGGAAAAGAATTCGGGTCGCTTGTTCCGCGAGTGGTACGAAAATTTACTGCATCAGACTGTATCAGCCTCGCCCAAAATAATTTCTGCGAAGTGCGAACGCTCGCATTGCCCTCCTTTCCCTCCCACTTAATATCAATTCGACGCGGATAGATGGCAGGAGTAAATAATACATTCGTGGTGAAAAGCATCCAACACTAAGTGGCCTGAATTCTTATCCCTGGTTATCAGATTCGTCATAGAAATGGTCCTTTAGCTTTTCCTTTAACATTCTTAAACTCCCACCCATCCCATCTCCTCAGATGATAATAGGTGATCAAAGATTGGTTTCTTCTGTTTCGCTCTGTTTTAAACTGAGTTTTCTTTTTCTTTATTAAACGAATCCTTCTTCCTCTCTGGGATTCACGTAACTTACTCTTTCCGTTCTCCTACTGAGAGCAATCGTTGGTCCCTTCTACTTGCATCCCTTTCGTTGATGTTCTATTAATTTCTTGGTTCTATTCCATTTTTCTTATTATTGATTAATAATTGTTATACAGGGTTGGTCAAGCTGAAGTTAAAGGAAAAGATTATTTCTGTTTTGGAAGGGTCTCTTTGGGAACGTTCCTCTTATAAGAAGACGGCTTAAGAACAGTACATCTGAAGAATCCCGAGCACCATAAGTTATTGGATTCATCGTAGAAATGGCCCTTCAACTTTTCCTTTTCCATTCTTAAACTCCCACCCCTCTCATCTCCTCAGATGATAATAGATGATCAAAGATTGGCTTCTTCTGTTCCGCTCTGTTTTAAACTGAGTTTCCTTTTTTCTTTATTAAATCCTCTCTGGGATTCACATAACTTACTCTTTCCGTTCTCCTACTGAGAGCAATCGTTGGTTCCTTCTGCTTGTTTTCCTTTTATTGATGTTCTATTTACTTCTTGGTTCTATTCCATTTTTCTTAGTGTAATAGTTTCCGTCTTGTTTTAGATTGCATACATAGATTCAGACATTTTTTTTATCTCTAGCTTTCTGTATGCTCATACTTGGTCTAGCTTTGTCGTTTCCGGTCTTCTCTGCTTTCCTCTTTTTTGTGTAGCTGTTCCTTTTTTGGGTTTGTGTTATTTTTCCGGAGGTTTTGTGAATTCTGCCATCCAGACTTTAAATTCTCGTCCATGTCAAAACTATCCTTGTGTGACTTGTGTACCCTTTTTACACGTCTCTTGTGATTAAGAAGCAAAGAAGTCATATGCTGAAGATGTCAGCGTAGCTGCCGAAATACGTATCAAAAAAGCATTTCAGTGGTTAGGAGGTCTTGTTTAGAGGACTTGGCCAAAGAAAAAAAAAAGAAAAGAAAAGCTATCGTAAAGTTTATTCGAGTTTGTTGCTTCGGGATAATTTCGCTCGTGATCAAAAATCACGACTTGCCTGCGACCCGTGATTTCTAAGGCAATGTCACTCACGAAATAATTGGCGAGGAGCAACAAATTCCCATTGCAAGAAGTTGAAGAAAACGTTTTCGGCAAATCGCATCATAATAACAATAAGAACAATGATAGGCTCTGCAGCAAATTCTTGTTCTTGTTTCGTCTCGTTTAAGTTTTATTGAATCCGGATTGCGCGAAAGCGCAAAACGAAGACAACGAAGAATGAAGACGTATGTTTGTAGGTTTTTAGCAACGATAATACTGTCGGGGATTCTCACATAAATGTCGTCCGCAAATTGTTAACAGGTGATTGATTTTTTTTTTGGTCTTAAGCACACAACGTTTTTTTTTTTTTGCAAATATTCCTTCATTAACTCGCACCTATAAAGTTAAATATTTAATCATCAGTAATTTATTTATTGTTTTATCCTAAATTTTATTTTAACCATTAATGCTTGCTGGAAGAAAGGCTCATTATTTCAAATTAATATGAAGAAAACACTCAGGCAAGTTATTTTAACGAAATTGTTCGTATAAAATTCCTTCTTCATCCCACGGATCCTGTGAATGCACACGAGATTTGCTTTTTATTCCTGGGTAACGTATCGGTTATAATGATTAATAATAATAATTATTATTCAACGTGGGCTTCCTTCCCACTCGGTTTTTTTTTTTTTTGTAACAAATAATCCTTTTATTCTGCGTCTGACGAGAGCTGTCGCGGTTCGCTTATTTAAATTTCGAGGTTTTTAAGCGGACGGTGTTAAGAAATTATTCAAAATTAAATTATACTGAATTACGAAATTAAATTCTAGTGAATAGTAATCGTTGTTTGCTTGCTGAATAGTTGTTTGCTTGTTGCTATGGATGTTTTATTATTCAAAATTATAATGTGTCAATATTTTTTTTGCCAACGTTTCGTTCTTCGTTACAAAAACTCCTCGGCGCAGTTGCTTCTGTTCTGTTGTTGTTTCTTTGCATTTTTTCTCAAGATTGAATGAAGCAAAGAAAAACATCAACAGTCCTGAAGACGTTCAGCTGCAACGAAGAACGAAACGTCGACAGAAAAAGAAATATAGACCGCAGTTCTGTCGGAAATAGAAGAAAAAATGTTCAAGGGTTACGAAAGCCTTCAAGTCTATATAAAGAAAGTCAAATTATATTTACCTTTATTTAGGAATTTTTTTGATGAAAGAAATATTTAGTGCTCATTATAAGAAGGAATATGAAATAAATTACCATCGAACAGTCTAGGAGTTTAAAAAGTCGAATAGGCAGGAAACGACCAGAATGTCGAATCCAGATAAAAAGAAATGTTTTATCAAAAACTACCAGATAAAACAAAATTAAAAAAAAAAAAAACATAGAACCAAGAAGACAAGACAAGGGGCAATGCAGAACGTCCGTATGAAAACGGAATCTTCTGGGTACTTATCAAGTAGAAGAATTAATTAAATAATGAAGAAAAAACTTACCTTAGTTTAGATCAGAACTGAAGAAGAGAAACCTAAGATTATAAATCATCTGTGGAGAAGGATGGAAGTCCAAGAATGGAAAAGGAAAAGCTTACGGACCATTGTAGAAAGGCGTGAATGCATGGGAGGATCTTCGACAACAGATGGCCCAAGACCTCAAAACTCAAAGCCGATGGACAAAGGAAAATGAAGAAGACCTAAAATACCGTGATGGCAAGAAAAAACAAAGATTTATTCTAACCTCAAAAATGAAAAACGTGAAAGAGATGAATTGGAATAAGAGTGCGAAAGATCGGAGCAAAAAGTAGGTAATCCTTAATGTTTCGAACATAAGGATAAGAATGGTTTGACCTTAAATGGTTTTGCCTAAGAAAATGTTTAATTGGAAAACACCAGGCAAAACAGTACGAAGAATTAAAAAGATTGTCAATAAGATGAGGACTAACAGAGCTATAGAAAAGGGCAAGTCCTATAAATTCCAAAAAAAAAGGATGAATGGTTGGTTTAAGCCGACGAATTGCTTTTGCAAACAACGATAAAAATAAAACTTGGTGCAAATAAAAGAAGAAATCAAAACTACGACAGATGGCCTACTAAGAAAATGTTTAATTGGAAATCACCAGGCAAGGAAGCAGTACGAAGAATTAAGAGACCTTCAAATGAAAAAAAGATTGTCGTTAACAAGACAAGATCCAATAGAGCTGTAGAAGAGGATAAATCCTGTAAATTCCAAAAAAGATGGTTTCGCTTAAGCCAAGGAATTGCTTTTGTAAATAACGATAAAAAAGAAGCATGATGCAAATAAAAGAAGAAATCAAAACCGGATCACCCGAGGAGGATGGGGTTTTCTAAAACAAGAAAGAAAAAGAAAAGAGAGCAAGTACAAGGAACCATGGTCCTCGGAAGATGAAAAAGGAAAGAGAACAAGTACAAGGAACCATGCTCCTCAGAAGATGTGATCTTGAAGAAAATTCTGGATGCCCTACGGTTTGTTGTCTGTCACTGAAGAAGAAAATGTCGAAGCAGAAAGGAAACTGTTATATAAACATGTGTCCAACATCTCTTCAAATATTGGGCATTCTTGCAGCAGCGTCGGTTTAAGTCAATTTACTTGAACAACTGAAATTCTAAGCGCTTTGAGGACGTCATATTAAAAAAAAAAAAACCATTTTCTCGTCTGTTGGTCTATTTCGTCTGTCCTTCTATGTCGTCTGTCCATCTAACTCGTTTAACCATCTTCCTCTATCCATTTATCTTGTCTTCCCAGCTTTCTCATATTATATCTATATCTAACTCTCTCGTGTAACCGTCTATCTCACCTATCCATCTGCTTCATCTATTGGGTGAATAGATGAAGCAGATTGTCTGTACGTCCATCTGGTCTATCCATCTCTCTCGTCTAACCGTCTATCTCATCTATCCATCTGCTTCATCTATTGGGTGAATAGATGAAGTAGATTGTCTGTACATGTACATCCATCTGGTCTATCCATCTCTCTCGTCTAACCGTCTATCTCATCTATCCATCTGCTTCGTCTATTGATCCGTTTTGTCTGTGCGTCCATCTGGTCTATCCATCTCTCTCGTCTAACCGTTTATCTCATCTATCCATCTGCTTCGTCTATTCATTTATCTTGTCTGTACATCTATCTGGTCTATACATCTATCTCCTCTAACTGCCTCTCCCTCTCTTCCAACTAGAGACAAAAATCAAGATAATCTGAGAAAATTGAAAATGAAACCGAGAAAGACATTTCAGTGAGAGACTGCTCTCCTTTTCTTGCTGTTCTTTTGGTTTGGAGGGTTTTAGAAGAAGTCGGGATTTTCTTCGAGTTTGTGTTTGAAACAACGTTTTGGCAACTGATGAGGTTCAAGGCAAGGGGGATCGGTCGATGAGGTTTTGGTTCTGAGGTTCTTTTTGACATCTGCAGCATGGACCAAGCAATGGATCGCTAAGAGAATGAAAGAACTTTCATTTATTGAATTGGTTTACGACCACATGGACAAAAGATCATAAGCTACATTCCTTACAAACCGTAATTTGGTAATTTTTAAGAACAGGACCGGCTTCGTAACTTCTTCAAGGCTGGGTGAAATTACTTTCCCTTAAGTCTGAAACTGAAATAATAAGACCAGAGGTAATCTTGAGGACCTTCGCAGTCGTTTCCCGTCTTCTGGAGCTTCCGGAGCATTGCCTTAATCTCTTCTATTGCCGACGTTTCGTTTTTCTTGCAAAATAATTGTTCAGAACTGGTGGTGTCGATGTTCTGTCTTGCTGCAGCTAGAAAAGAACTTTTTGTCCGAAGTCTGAAATTCAATAAGTAAGACCATAGGTAATGTTGAACGCTTCCGCAGTCGTTGGCCATCTTCTGGAATCTCCAAAGAACTGATTTAATCTCTACTACTGCCTGTTTCCTTTTTCTTGCAAAAAAAAAATGCTTCAGGATTGGCCCTGTCGATGTTCTGTCTTGCTGCAGCCAAAATGTAACTTTTTCCAAGAAATTTCGAAACGCCGTCGGCAATGGAAGAGATTATCCCTGTTTTCCGGACGCTTAAGAAGAAAAATAAGATCATCTCTGCAACTGTGGCATTGGTACTTACATCGAACCAAATCACCAACCTTAAATGTACAATCTTTAAAAGTTTATTTCTTGCAGTATTCAACCTTTGGGATCTCGTGAGACTAGTCTCTTTCCAAAATTGAAATTAGCGCCGCAGACGAAGTCCCAGAAGAGGAAAAAAATCATCGATTCGATGATTTTAAACGAAATTGGTTTGCACGCATGGCGACCACATGGTAACCATTTTGAAAAAGTGAATGTTTAGAATGTCAAGACCCGAAACTTTTCAGTAACCTGAACATTGATGGGCAGGTGATCGAAGAAAATGTGCAACAAAACGTACGCAAAAGACGACGAGAACCGGGCCTGAGAAAACGGTGGCACATCAAATTAAATTAAGAGAAGAAGAAAAAGAAGAAATGCCTCGAGCAAAACGAATTCCTCGTAACGAGATTTTAATAATCTAAACATTGATGACAGACAGCCCAAGAAAACGTGAAACCAAAGGTACGCAAGAGACGACGAGAACCGATGGAGATTAGGCCTGAGAAGACGGTGGCACATCTCGTTAAATTAAGAGAAGAAGAAGAAGAAGAAGAAGAATTGCCCCAAGCAAAACTAATTCTGCATAAGGTGATCTCCCAACGAATAACAACATTCAAATAAGCAGTGCAAAATATAAGAAGAAATTAAAGTTGGAACTTCCGAGGCAAAAAATGGGGGTTCCAAGGCTTCCCAAAGAAATTGAAATGTAAACATAAGAGACCATTGCAGAAGGCTTAGTCCTAATTTGCTTGAATACATTCATAAGCGTTAAGAGTATCTAGCAGCAACAGAAGAAACTATATTTAGAAGGAAAAGACCTATGATATCACCATCCTAAGGGATGTCCAAAATAATTTAGCCATTTGACAGATACGTTACCATCAGTGACAAGATTAGTAAGTACGTAAGCGTAATACTTTTGATGACCACGAGTGTACAAAGCCGATGGGAAGAGGCACGTCATCAGATGGGCAAATCATCTGAATGCAAGGCAAGGCAAAAATCTGATTCTGATTGAAAAATCCAAATATTTAATGCAGGATTGAAGAAGAAATAAAAATTGGATCTTCTGAGGCGACGGTTGTTGGTTTTAACATTTCCACCATCGTGGGGCAACGCCTCTGTATCATCTGCGGAGGGTACCTCTTCTTCGATCATCTGGTTTCTTCCTTCCAAAATGCAAAAGAAACAGGAAGTTTGTACCCAAAGGACCACTGGAGAAAGCGTAGGTTGTCCTTAAGGAGACTTAATGATTGATGGCCCAATAAATACGTGTGTATCTAACTAGAAGAAGAATTGAAGAAGGTTTTGCAACAAGACCCGAGCAGATTATGCCAATTATTCGCAAATGGTTTTGTTTAGAGAAAACATTAACGCCATTTAAGTGTCTACCTAATTCTAAATTCTTCCATGTAACAAGTGCCAACGAATTTACTGCTAATACTAGAAATAAATTAAATCCGCGCTTCCTCATTAAATTCCGAGGAGTAATTTCAATCAAATGCTCTTCATGCTGGCATTTAAAGATGCATCTTCTTATTAACAGTTCTTTGAAGTGAGCAAGAGAAGATAGATTGACGTTTGGGTTTGGAAGGAAGACACGCTAATATAGATGCGACTAACTTTGATGAGCGAGCGAGTGAGTGAGTGAGTGAGTGAATGGAGTGGAGTGCATAAAACTAGCTGCTGCAATATTCCAGAAATTAATGAAAATCATAAACACATGAACGCTGGCGTAATTAAAAGCTGTAAGTAGTCGAATAGTTCAATAATTACCAGAGAATATTAAACAAGTGCTCGGTAATAAACGAGCACCTAAGCATATACTTAAAACTAACGAATGATTACGTAAGGCCCCGCGCATAAAAATTCCACGGATGCAATCACCTTATTAATGAGTAAAAAAAAAAGAAAGAAAATGTCCGATGTGTAGCTTTAAGTGCTTCAAGTCGCTTGTAACAGCCACCTAATTTGTGAAATCGAAGTGTGACTGGCCTGCCATTATGACACATGTCAGTCACTCCAATAATAATTTTATCGCTCGTTGTTATTACGCGGAAGAGAAACTCCACTTTAACAGAAAAACAAAAAAGAAAAAAAAAGTGTCGTTGGCTAGGTAACATAAACGTCTTAATTTCATAAAACCCAAACTCGTTGCTAGAAGTTGGCTATTGGCTGTTCGACGGAGGCCCCCCCTCCCCCCTCTTACTCTTTCTGTTCTGTAATCGACTTCCTCCACCATTTGATGTTTACATAACCGACCCTCACCCTATTTTGTTCATTTCAACGGCAACCAATCGACAAAAGTGTGGCCTGACGGAGGACGAGGGTTAATGCGGTGTTACACAACGCGAAAGAGAATGGAGGGGGCAATTTATTGGACTGTTATATCTTTATGTTGCCCAATCACAATGAAATATGCTTAAAACTTTTTTAAAGGTTCTAACCTATTCGATTGCTTGACTTGGTGTCGCAAGTTAATGAAGCAATTCAATTCTTCCTGCTTTAAGAATAATTTATTAATCTCAGACACTAAACCGTTATTGAAACTAAACAACTGAATCTTAATCGCATTAACAATCTACTATGATTGTTCCAAAAAATGTTAAAAATAACAAAAATTTGTTCTGATCGAAAAAAAATAATCAATCTAGTTTGGCCTTGCCATGAAAAAGTAACTTTAAAAAAGTTGTGTTGGCACTACCGGTGTGGCGACCATATTCTTTTCGATCAGTCATTTGACATTTAACAATTTAAGGTTAATTTTGCAAGATTTTTTTTTTGTTTTCGAAACTTTATTTCAAAAGCAACGTCGATAATAAATTATTGTGAATCACATTCGGTGTCACAATTTGAACGAAGATTCAATTAAAAAAAAAGAAAATATTTTCTGCGACTGCAGTTTAAATGTCGTCATTCTTCTTGCCTTACACCAAGTGATCAACGGAATTCATAATTAGAGCAGGCTATGATTAGTGCTATTTTATGCTGTGCAGTTGGGCACGCTGAGAAACGGATAATAAATTGACAGTTATTATATTTGAGGTTATGTTCGTGCTTTGTACGATGTTTGATGATCGATTTTATTTTTTACGAAATCGAATCGAAAATGATTTATTTTTTAAATTGGTTTGAGGAAACGGAATATGGAAATAAACTGTCTGTGAGAGACTACATATTAGAATTGCTATTTTTGAGTCCCGTGTAATTTTTGAATTTCTATTATATGAATTTTTAATTTTCAGAGAAGCTTAATTACATTCCTTTCCGTTTAATTAATTAATTAGTTTCCATTTAAATAGTTGTTGATAGACTTTGGAAAATAGGTTTCGTTTTTTAATCTTTTTAATTTTTAAAATGGTTTATTTTTGTTGCCTGTTTTAGTAAAAAAAAATTAAATTTGACTTTGTGTTTAATTAAAAAAATATAATTGAAGTTTGTTCTTGTCCGATGAAAATAGTAAGTAGAAAGTTTTTTTAATCTCAAACCGGACAGAAAAATGAAGGGAAACACACTCAACGTTTCGCTATAGATTTATAGCTTCGTCACTCCTGACGAAGCTATAAATCTATAGCGAAACGTTGAGTGTGTTTCCCTTCATTTTTCTGTCCGGTTTGAGATTAAAAAAACTTTCTACTTATTTAAAAAAATATACATCTTTAATCACTACCATTTTCAGAAAGAATAATTACAGGAAACTGTAATTTGTTTTTTTTTTTGCTTCCGACAGTAAATGCTGTGACTAAAATTAGAAATCAACTAAATGAAGCTCACAGAAAACAAAAGAGAGGACTGAAACAAAAGAAAGAGAATATAATAAACGAGAAACAAAAGGACACCGACACCGGGCTTAGGGCCGATTTCATAATAGGACTTTAAATTTAAAGTTACTTTAACCAAAAAAACAATTTGTTTCCCTATTCTTAAAGTGACTTTAAATTGAAAACGGCCTTTAATCCTATTTTTTTTGTTTTTTAAAAAATTTCCTTGGTTTAACTTTTTATTTCGGCGGATTGGTCCCAATTTTCGTTGATTTTTTGATTTGATTTTTTGGTTTGCGCTGTGTTAACATCGAGATTAGTTGGGTTTAATTTTTGATTAAAAAAATTAGAGTGGAAAAAGACTATTAGAGGTCTGAAACAAAAATTATCGAATTTCGCTGGACGTAACGAACAAGAAACAAAAGAATATCGACGACTTGGGGGCTTAATCTTAATAAATTTTTCCTCGGATGGAAGTTAACATACGCGATTTGAATCGATTGAAAGATCGATGCTTTTGACAAACATAACCTCGACTGTAAGACACAAAACAACGATAAAACAGTGAACGATAATGAATTTTCTGTTAAAGTCGCGTTCTTGGTAAACTAATGACCTTTTTTTTATTATTACTGTATTTATGTATTTATGTATTCATTTCGAAAATGACTTTCGATAATGAATTAAATTCGGCGGCAAAATTTGACTAAAGATTAAACGTCTGATTTGGCGGCAGATTTAAATATTGTTATAGTTCTTATCTACACAAACATAACCTCAACTGTAACCAGTGCCAGACGATCAAGATTTAAGTCACCAGATTGGCTGTCAAAAAGTCACCAGTTACCAACTGGAAATCACCAGTTTATTTTATTTTTGTTTGTACTAATTTGTCGTTGATTTTAATTTTGGACGTTATTATATTGAGGCATTAAAATTATGTCTTATATTCAGGTACAAAATGATTAAAAAAAAAAACAAAAACTTCAAATACCTTTCCTAATTAAGAGGTGCTTTCTTTCGCTTACAAGAACGTGATCCAAACGCGTTTAGATTCAAAGATGGACGTTCTTTTGCAAACGGATTAATCCCCACTCTCCTTGAAAATTCAGTCCCGATCGATAATCCCATTTCCTTTTCAAATCAAACTATTTTTACTTTTCGTTTGGATTGAATTGCAGTTATTTACAAGCAAACTGTCAATCAATAATTCAAATCTGAAGTGTTTTATTGCGGCAACTACGAAATCCAGATCCAAACTATTCGAAACCAGGTTGAAAGTTTTAAGCAAAAGAAAGCAGCTACGGTTGAAAATAAAAAATAATAGACAGTTACAGTTTCCTGTAATTTTTCTTTCTCCGAATGGTATTATTTATGCAATTGATTTCACAGACTTTACAAAAGTTATGAACTTGTCAAATCTGCAAGCTTAGAAAGTGTTACCTAAAGTGGGAAATTGTATTTAAAGAGTACCATTTTGGAGAAAAACTACAGGAAACCGTAATTGCCTAATACTTTGTTGCCTTCGATTGTAAAATGTAAATGTTTGTAAATTGCAAAATGACATTTAACACAACTAAAAATATATGAATTTGTATAAAGGAGTTTACAGTTTACGAAGAAAAAGTGCCTTGCAAATATTTTCGCATTGGCGGGAAAAACTAGCACTAAAGGTTGACACTGTTGACAGACGCTTGATATTGGATATCGCAAAAAGGCAACGTCTCAACTTTCATCATTGACACTTAAAATTACTTTAATGTCATAAATTTCTTCTTATTACTTATTATATTTTATGAAAAAGCACCAGAAAATCACGATTTTTAAAAATAATCACTAGGTAATTATCAAATAACAAATATCTCCAGATCTGGTGATAAATTACCATCTCTGGCAACACTGACTGTAACGCACAAGAAACGTCGGTAAAACAGTGAACGGTAATTAAAATCGTTTCAGCGACACAAATTCGAGTTCATGCCCATGGTAAACTAAATGACCTTTTTTTTTATTATTGCTGCATTTATAACTGCATTTTATTTACACTCTTGGCAATTTTTTAAAATTTTATTTCGTATTGACTGAACCGTGCGGGAAATTTCAAAAACCTGCAGGAATAAATTAAATACCTCCCGAATCTGAGAATTTATTTCTGAATTTTGAAAGCTGAATGATAGTAAACTGAAAGAATGTTGATGTAAGTAGGAAATTCATCAGGATAAGTATTTTTTTGACTTTTTTTGTTAGTTCATCCCTTGTTCTTTTTTATTTAGATTTCTTTTTATTGTCGAAAACATCCTATTTATCTATTTCCTTATTCACTTTGTGTCTTTCCTCTGATAATTGACAGTGTGAGTGATGACAACTGGAAGGAAATTTTAAATTTTTTTTTTTTTAATCCGGGAAAATCACTGATTGTTGGATTCATATCAAATCAAAAAGAGCAAAGTATAGAACTCGAAAATCCACGAAAAGAATTTTCGAACTGTAAAATAATACTCTTGTAAAAATAATACTCGTGATTTGTTTCTCCTCGTACGGCATAAAATGAACGAAATTCCTGGTTCAGGTTAATCACTTACGACCGACAAAATTACCGGCTATCTTTAATGGAACGTTTAGTTATAACAGTTTTTGCTTGATTTACCTCGCAACATACACATTTTTTTTCGACATGCCGCAATAATGGCGGCGGCGGCGTCTCATTGTGTTTGCGCTGAACTGTTTAGATACGCACGACTTGCTCCCCGCCAGTGCAATACAGATTGAATTTGAGGCGAAATTTTTTATTTAATTTTAATCGAACACATTCGCCCCAATTTAATGCACAGACAGACACCTGGGCCCGATGGTTCCGTAAATTCCCCGGAGGAAAATAAAATACCTACTCACGATGACATTTTCGAATCGTCGCGCCAGAACACTATGAGAGCATCTCCCATCCCTTTCTTATTTTGATAAGAAGTTTCAAGAAAATCGCTCTAAGAAGAACCAATTCAAAATGCTGTCATGTCAGTTTCTGTTTTAATATTGAAAAGATTTTTTTCCGTTTGAAAATGTAAATTGACGCTTCAAGGTATCATCATGCTTAGTAAAAAGAAGATTTAGCGTCTCAGTTACTATAACGGTTACGGAAATTGCCTGGTGGTATCAATTCAATTGAGCATGATATTACTTAATTCTGTCGCTTTTATTATTGACGCGCTAACTAATTCTAATAGACTTTATTTGTAAAAATATATTTTATTATGATTAGTTAGCGCGTATTATACAGATTGTCCACTGCGAAGTGTTACATAATGTGGGCGCTATCAGTTTTTGTGCCGTGCCTTCAAATGAATTCCCAATTAAAATGGCCTATGATTTCAGTGTTTTATTTCCGAAACGTTTAGAACACTGATGACAACTGTCCAATTACTTAAATTAAATAAACGTCAAATTGTGACACTTGTCATGTATTTTCGTGACATCACCAGAATGTCTTGCATTGATTACTGAAAGTTATTTTCAAACTGATAGGCTAGGAAATGTAATAAGTGTTGCCAATAGCTTAAAAAAATCACAGCCGACTTTAATGAGGAATTCATTTGAAGGCACGGTACTTATAACCAAAGGGAGGATCTAAGAAAGTGAACTGCTGGAAACCAGTTTGAGACAGCGGCAGTCCGACTCGACCCGGGAGTCTAAATCGAAGCGTTAAATGTTCCGCCCGCTTATACGTGATTTTTAATCAATCAGTCTAATATCGCCACGGTAACAACGCGAATATAATTCCGGAAGCTAATAACAGCTCTTTCTTGAATTTAGAAACAACAATTTAGTTGATTTGAATTAAATAGAAACACGACACGTCTCTGCAGCACACTCTCTCGTGCGCATCGTGTCCGAGCATCGCAGTCAACCGCGACATTATTGTGAATCATGCCGTCCTAACGAATGCATTATTACTTTGGCTTACCGATTGTTCACTATCAGCTAG
The DNA here is from genome assembly GCA_036172665.1 of Prosopocoilus inquinatus. Classification (NCBI taxonomy): domain Eukaryota; kingdom Metazoa; phylum Arthropoda; class Insecta; order Coleoptera; family Lucanidae; genus Prosopocoilus; species Prosopocoilus inquinatus. The sequence goes on along the minus strand of CM069871.1, from coordinate 3,382,410 downwards.
ACGCGCTGCGCCGGCAAATATGTTCAGGCGTGTACACAATCTATTTATAACATCGCACCGCTTCGTTGCAATAGTAAAGTTTTACACCTTTTTCTGTCCGCCATGTGCTTATAACCGAGACGATATCGATCATCCCCACATATTCTACTCATGGTACTGAATTGTAAAGGCGGTGCCACTTTGCACAAGATTTTATAACAAACACTGCATGGTGTCACACCAGTGTTGCCAACTTAGGAATGTCATATCTACCTACATACATTTGGAGAATATTATTTGGAGACTGGGACTTCTAGAGAGATCATATCGAGGCCCTTACGACACGATGGTATTTATTATATAAAATTTGTAAAAAAATGACAGATAAATGTCAAATTAACCAATAAACACTGACCACGTTAACCTAACTCTGTCACTTTGTGTATCATATAAATTTTACACTAAAATTAACTTCGTGTCATACGGCTCTTAAATTAAGGAATTAACAAAAACCATTTAGTTATATTTCGACTTAGATATTATTCGTTTTGCGTGTACTTGTATTTACTTTTGCTTTCTAATCAATTTTTGCTAAAGAAAAATGTAAGGTTTAAGATGAGACAAAGTTCTGAAAGTAATTAGAAAAGTGACAAGTCGCTTGTACTGAGCTCGCTTGTTTATTTCTACGAGGTTTTAGGGAAAGTTTTAGGGAATTTTAAGCTAATTCTGGTGAAACTGTCTTAGTTTTAGGTTAGTAACACTGTGTGACACGGGCTTAAGTGAGTACAGAAACACTGTCACCCGTAAGATCGTAGGTATTTTTTAATTATAATTCTTTTGATTAAGAACTAATAGTATTTTTTAAACATTGGTTTATGGATTTTTTTATTTTTTTGAAATTGGCAACCCTGCCGATAATAACAATATCGTCAATTAGGTTATGTCCAAGCAGATATGTCGTGTCGTTTCTTTTGCGATTTGATGGAATAAGGCATTAATTGTTAATTCTTTGTTATTTACTCATTGTTGGAAGACGGCAATGTAGGAAGCTTCGTGTAGTAAGAGGTTTTTTTGTTTTTATCTGTCAAAACCACAATCTCCTTTACTCCTTTGCTACTTTAGTGAATTTGTTTGTTTTATTTTTATGCCTCATTATGTTAGTTGTCGCAAAAACTTACAATTTTTCACCAAAAATAAATGCGCAAGCACCAATCCTAATCGAGGAAAAGCGGCTTTCTAACATAGTGAGTTGTAGTGAGTTTTTGTTTTTGTTTTTTTTTTAATTTGGCGTCGAAGTGACGCGGTGGCGGTGACTGTTCATTGTGAACGCACCACAACATCTGATACCTGTCATTTGCTTTGAATTTTCAAATAAAAATTGTTTTTTTAATGGCGTTTTCACAAGAACAGAAAATTTTCGTGGTGGAGTTCACCATTTCAACATTTTCCCGGTTCATTGTTAATATCGAACTCAAAAGCAAGGTTAGGTATGCCGTAGAGCTAAGTTCAAACGTCAAATTGACATCTATTAACTATTATTTTGACACGACACTTCACAATTAAACTTTCACAGCCAACAAATTAAAAAAAAAACACACTCTTTATTTGTTATCGATCGATCGTCTTTTTTTTATGGTTTTTCTTTCGAAACGGTCTTTGAATGCCGGGTGATCAATGGACTTCATAATTAGAGGAGGCTACGACTGGTGCTATTTTACACTGTGTGGTTGGATACAATGTTAAATAAATAATAAGTTGACGGTTGTGGTATTTGAGGTTATGCTCGGGCTTTATACAGTGTTTATTTTGTTTTGTTTTTTTTTTATTATGAATGAATGCCGGTTTAAACGCCTCTTTAGAATATTAGGGGGGGTTTCAACAAGACAAATCCGTTTATTATCAATCATTTAATGAATAAATGTCACAATTCTGACACCTAAAATGTTTAATAATTTCTATAAGACTATGTTGCTAACTTTTTGGAAAATATCACAGTCTGCTCGGATTATAAATTCCGTTGATCACATAATAAGACTAGGGTCAGTGTTGCCAATCCTAACAAAGTATACTAAAAATTTAATAAAGTATAAAAATTCTTTATAAGCAGTTGTAAGAATTTAGTAAAGCATTTGTGATTACTTGGGATGTTTCTATTGAAAGTTTCAAGCCGCGTTCGTTTTTTCAACTCCGTTCACTCTTTTCACATTTTTGTCTCACTTTTGGTACAAGTTAAAGTGAGATAGAAGTACCAAGAGAGTAAATGGAGTGAGCGAAGTTGAAAAAAACGAACGCAGTTGTCGAATTTACTCACCGGAATTAATTTGCGGTGAGTGCGGTGCCAGTTCGTCATTTGTTTATTCCGACGACAGATTCTAACCTCTTTCGAATTACCGGCTTTTTCAAGTTTTTATAATTATGGCGAGAGATCATGTAAGAAAATCTAACCTCACTGCGCATGTCAAATGTTGATTGCTAAACAATAGTTTTCATAGCGGCTCCAACTTGTTTAAAACCAACATAAATGAAACATGATTTTGGTTTTAATCGACAGTTGGCTCCGTTGAACGCGTCCATTGTTTGAATCCGGTGACGTTTACTAAGGTAACTTTTTGCAAAAGCCTACTGGCAACACTGGACGAGCAAATTAATTTACGGGCGCGTTCAGCGGACACGACTGTTGAGTAAGTTGACTTGTTTAGTACGCTGAACGGTTAATGGTTACTTATGTTGACTGTCAACAGTTGTCGAATTTGCTCACCGGAAATAATTTGCGGTGAGTGCGGTGCCAGTTCGTCATTTGTTTATTCCAACGACAGATTCTAACCTCTTTCGAATTGCAGGCTTTTTCAAGTTTTTATAATTATGGCGAGGGATTATGTAAGAAAATCTAACCTCACTGCGCATGTGAAATGTTGATTGATAAACAGTGGTTTTCATAGCGGCTCCAGCTTGTTTAAAACCAACTTAAATGAAACATGTTTTGGGTTTTCATCGACAGTTGGGTCCGTTGAACGCGCCCATTGTTTGAATCTGGTGACGTTTACTAGTGTAACTTTTTGCAAAAGCCTATTGGCAACACTGAACGAGCAAATTAATTTATGGGCGCGTTCAGCGGACACAACTGTTGAGTATGTTGACTTATTTAGTATGCCAAACGGTTAATGGTTACTTATGTTGACTGTCAACAGTTGTTGAATTTGCTCACCGGAATTATTTTGCGGTGAGTGTGGTGCCATGTCGTCATTTGTTTATTCCGACGACAGATTCTAACCTCTTTTGGATTGCCGACTTTCTCGAGTTTTTATAATTGTGGCGAGTAATTATGTAACAAAATCTAACCTCACTGCACATGTCAAATGTTGATTGATAAACAATAGTTTTCATAGCGGCTCCAACTTGTTTAAAACCAACTTAAATGAAACATGTTTTTGGTTTTAATCGACAGTTGGGTCCGTTGAACGCGCCATTGTTTGAATCTGGTGACGTTTACTAGTGTAACTTTTTGCAAAAGCCTATTGGCAACACTGAACGAGCAAATTAATTTATGGGCGCGTTCAGCGGACACAACTGTTGAGTATGTTGACTTGTTTAGTACGCTGAACGGTTAATGGTTAGTTATGTTGACTGTCAACAGTTGTCAAATTTGCTCACCGGAAATAATATACGGTGAGTGCGGTGCCAGTTCGTCATTTGTTTATTCTGACGACAGATTCTAACCTCTTTCGTATTGCCGACTTTCTCAAGTTTTTATAATTATTTCGAGGAATCATGTAAGAAAATGTAACCTCAATGCGCATGTCAAATGTTGATTGATAAACAATAGTTTTCATGGCGGCTCCAACTTGTTTAAAACCAACATTAGCGAAACATGTTTTTGGTTTTCATCAACTGTTGGGTTCGTTGAACGCGCCCAATGTTGACATTTTCTAATGTAACTTTTTGCAAAAGCGTATTGGCAACACTGAACGAACAAATTAATTTATGGGCGCGTTCAGCGGACACGACTGTTGAGTATGTTGACATGTTTAGTACTGTTTGGTTACTTATATTGACCGTCAACAGTTGTTGAATTTGCTCACCGAAAATAATTTATGGTGAGTGCGGTGCCAGTTTGTCATTTGTTTATTCCGACGGCAGGTTCTAACCTCTTTCGGATTGCCGACTTTCTCGAGTTTTTATAATTATGGCGAGTGATCGTGTAAGAAAATCTAACCTCACTGCGCATGTCAAATGTTGATTGATAAACAATAGTTTTCATGGCGGCTCCAACTTGTTTAAAACCAACATTAGCGAAACATGTTTTTGGTTTTCATCAACTGTTGGGTTCGTTGAACGCGCCCATTGTTGACATTTTCTAATGTAACTTTTTGCAAAAGCGTATTGGCAACACTGAACGAACAAATTAATTTATGGGCGCGTTCAGCGGACACGACTGTTGAGTATGTTGACATGTTTAGTACTGTTTGGTTACTTATATTGACCGTCAACAGTTGTTGAATTTGCTCACCGAAAATAATTTGCGGTGAGTGCGGTGCCAGTTCGTCATTTGTTTATTCCGACAACAGATTCTAACCTCTTTCGGATTGCCGGCTTTCTCGAGTTTTTATAACTATGGCGAGTGATCATGCGAGAAAATCTAACCTCACTGCGCATGTCAAATGTTGATTGATAAACAATAGTTTTCATAGCGGCTCCAACTTGTTTAAAACCAACATTAGCGAAACATGTTTTTGGTTTTCATCAACTGTTGGGTTCGTTGAACGCGCCCATTGTTGACATTTTCTAATGTAACTTTTTGCAAAAGCGTATTGGCAACACTGAACGAACAAATTAATTTATGGGCGCGTTCAGCGGACACGACTGTTGAGTATGTTGACATGTTTAGTACTGTTTGGTTACTTATATTGACCGTCAACAGTTGTTGAATTTGCTCACCGAAAATAATTTGCGGTGAGTGCGGTGCCAGTTTGTCATTTGTTTATTCCGACGGCAGGTTCTAACCTCTTTCGGATTGCCGACTTTCTCGAGTTTTTATAATTATGGCGAGTGATCGTGTAAGAAAATCTAACCTCACTGCGCATGTCAAATGTTGATTGATAAACAATAGTTTTCATGGCGGCTCCAACTTGTTTAAAACCAACATTAGCGAAACATGTTTTTGGTTTTCATCAACTGTTGGGTTCGTTGAACGCGCCCATTGTTGACATTTTCTAATGTAACTTTTTGCAAAAGCGTATTGGCAACACTGAACGAACAAATTAATTTATGGGCGCGTTCAGCGGACACGACTGTTGAGTATGTTGACATGTTTAGTACTGTTTGGTTACTTATATTGACCGTCAACAGTTGTTGAATTTGCTCACCGAAAATAATTTATGGTGAGTGCGGTGCCAGTTTGTCATTTGTTTATTCCGACGGCAGGTTCTAACCTCTTTCGGATTGCCGACTTTCTCGAGTTTTTATAATTATGGCGAGTGATCGTGTAAGAAAATCTAACCTCACTGCGCATGTCAAATGTTGATTGATAAACAATAGTTTTCATGGCGGCTCCAACTTGTTTAAAACCAACATTAGCGAAACATGTTTTTGGTTTTCATCAACTGTTGGGTTCGTTGAACGCGCCCATTGTTGACATTTTCTAATGAAACTTTTTGCAAAAGCCTATTGGCAACACTGAACGAGCAAATTAATTAATATTACTCAACACTTCATGAACACCTTTTTAAAATACGTTTTTTTTTTTTTTAGTTTCCATTAAGAATACTAAACTGCGAATTAATATTAGATGTAATTAATTGCAGAAACTAAGGAATGAATTTTCGACCAAAAAACAATTAAAGGGTCCTAATTAATGAATACAGCCGGTGGCTTAAATATTTAAACGACTTGCTAATTTATTCTGTTAATCCGCGTAAGCCGACAACTTTTTTTTTCATCACTTTACTTTGTAGGCAGCAGCAACAAAGTCGGCAATGAAACGAATTTGTTACACGCATGCTTACCGCTTTGACTCGTTTTTTTTTTTTGCGCTAAAAACTAGCATTGAATTTGTAAGTGTATAGCGCGCCGACGTTTTTAGCATGCTAACTAAAATCGCAATCCGCACGACTCAACACGCCGAATATATCAAGGTTAGTAAGTACAGTCCAACCTTGATGTTGCCAACTTTTACCAGATCAAAAAATTATTTAACATTAGATTAGGTCAGTGTATTATTAGAGCCACGAAAACGTATCCTAGCTAACATTTTGCGGCGCAGCGCTCCGCAAATAATTAACGCGCAAGCCGTTACGTAAACGTTGCGTAATCGTTATTTATCTGCTGTAATTTTCGCACATAGACACAAAGTATTTCGAAAAAAAAAAAATAAGTAACGTAAATTCTCTCGCTATTATTGCTATTATTATTATATCTTGTAAACGCCGCCGCCGCCGCCGCCGCCGCCCGCCACCGAAGCTGAGAATTGAATTAAAATTATGTAGGCGGCGGAAAATAGCAAAGTTGAACGACGCGACGCGAAATAGTTTTCTTCATTCCGCGAGGTTTCAAAATCCGAAAGCGAAATTCTACCGTTACAGTTTTAACTCAGTTTAGTTCAGTCTACGACTAGGTATTTTTTTTTTTTTATCAATCAATAATAATGGAAGCACTCACCACATACCTGAAAACAATAACCCGAAGGACTACGGCATTTTAATGTTGCAACTGCAACAACGTGTTTCAGCTGCACCTAAGCATGTAAGTAATCAATTATGTCTAATCTAATATGCTTTCATGTATTTTACGTTTCGTCTGGTATTTTTTAAATTTAAATTCATTGCTTCAGCAAGATAAGAAGCTGTAAGAAATGAAAACGCAATGAGTCCCTGTAATTAACTTTAAAATGTTTATAATCAGGTTAAACACTTATTTGTGAGGTGCAATTTATGGAGATCAAAGTAACAGCGTACGTTAGGGTAGATTCAAACACTGAAATGTTTAAAATGTTTTATACAAAGAAAGTTAGGAACCCTTGTTTAGATGAGCCGAGAATAAAATTATTACCTTATTTATTTTATTAATTATACCGGCTGTTTCAAATTGGGTGTGCACTGAAGGGATCTCCTAAACCGTAAGAGATACAAATTCGGTTAAATGGAAGAAAAGTTGCACGAAGCAATGCCTAACTCGTATTCATTAACAGAATAATTTTTTTCTGATTTCTTTTTGAGATATTAATAAAAATGTAACAAAATCAATTTTCTTTTTCTCCCTGATCTCTTTAATGTACATAACTTTGAAATTCTGATTTAACTTTCTACAGGCACTTTTTGATTCTGCTTCGAATAAGAGTAATAGAATTGAAGTCAAACGTTTCGTCTTTCCACGACCATCATCAGTTTCGATTTTTTAAATACAACTTATCTCTTTTTATTTTTCTATTCGATGGCATTTTTTTCTCCTGATTGTAATGATATGTCACACTCAATAGTTGATATTAATTTGATGCTTAAATAAATCAGCTTTTATATGAAAATTTTATTTAATACATAATCTGAAATTTTTGGTTCATTTCTTATCTTTTTATAATTCTAGTCGATAGCATTTTTTCTGGCGATTTCAGTGAGTATAATACTTAATATCTTTTTTCAAGTAAAGTTAGAATATGACAAACAAACTGATTTAGTTTCGTCATGTTTTTCTTAATAAGTAAATTTATTCCTAACCACTTTTTTTTTATTTGTTAAGTGTTAGCAACTAACATTCAGTTGTCGGAAGAGGAAGAATCAATAAATATTGACTAAATGATATTAGGTGATTAACATAAACCGAATAAACAGCAGTATAAACATATTAAATTACAAGAACAAAATAAATAAGTTGAATACAAATTATAAAAGAACAAAGAAACATTGAGTTTTGTGAAATATGTGAAGTGAAATAAATAAATTAAAGTAAATCGTCGAAATATCCTCCACTGTTTTCAAGATACACATTCGTCCTTGAACCTTTTCTATAAGAATCTAATATTCGCCTTCTTAGTTCCCCGTTATTATTTATCTAAATGCTAGTCACTCTTTCAATGTCCAAAATATAAAGCCTACTTTATCCTTTTAAATTATGGATGGTGGTCCCGATACCGTGCCAAACTTTAACTGTTCAAAAGGAGTGACAACATTTAGTTCCATTTTTTGACTTAACCATATTTAAAAAAGAAGATAGTGAAGTGTTGAGAGACACTGAGTGCTAAAGAAATTAAAAAAAAAAAACATTGTTATAGAAAGTATCTTTCAAATTTATCACAAGAATATTCATTTTTAGCTTTGTAAAAGGTACTACTCAGTAATATCTAAATATTTTTAGTATAAGTTAGTATTCACTTTTTCTTTTAACCCAATAGTGCGAGTCGAAATTTAGAACTAGGCTTTTTCATTCCTATACCAAAGCTGTGATACTAATCTAGCAAATTATATTAGAACTAGATGTTTGTCGGTAAAAATTCATTTTCGTAAGTGCAGTGCATTATCAAAATAACGATACAGAAAAACTTGAAATAGTTTATTATAATTTACTCTATAGCTAAGAAAATGAACTAAAAATGTCAAATTATGTATTAATTAAAATTTTCATATAAAAGCTGAATTATTTAAGCTTCAAATTAATATCAACTATTAAGTGTGACATATCATTACAATCAGGAGAAAAAAATGCCATCGAATAGAAAAATAAAAAGAGATAAGTTGTATTTAAAAAATCGAAACTGATGATGGTCGTGGAAAGACGAAACGTTTGACTTCAATTCTGTTACTCCTATTAGAAGCAGAATCAGGAAGTGCCTGTAGAAAGTTAAATCGGAATTTCCAAATTATGTATAATAAAAGAGATACATGAAGAAAAAGAAAATTGATTTTTTTACATTTTTATTAATATCTCAAAAAGAAATCAGAAAAAAATTATTCTGTTAATGAATACGAGTTAGGCATTGCTTCGTGCAACTTTTCTTCTATTTAACCGAATTTGTATCTCTTACGGTTTAGGAGATCCCTTCAGTGCACACTCAAATTTTCTTATTTGTATTTTTATGAAGTAACTTAAATTAGAAAAGTTTTGGGACCTTTCCTCTTCGGTTTTATGGTACTTTCAAAAAGACAAATGACAATCAGGTTTTCGTGATTTTCAATTGTTTTCAACTTTTTTAAATGGAATGTTAGGTTTTTTATCATTTTATCATTCAATCAATAATAAAGAATTTTCCCATATCTAGCCAACTTTCTGCCGGACACTGTATAATTAAATAAAATGCGTGATTTATACAAAATGTAAAATGGCGGAAACCAAAGTTAACCAAAATACAGGGTGTAACAAAAATTCGGGCCGCTACTTCAGGGACGTATTCTACAGATCAAAATAAAGAAAAAAGTTCATATAAACAGGTATACAGGACGTTCACGGAAAGCTGCAACAACTAACTAACTCACTTATTTGAATTTTTACGAAGTAACTTATGTTGGAAACATGGCTATATATAATTCTACGGCTATATCGAAAAAACAAATGACTGTCAGGTTTCTGCGATTTTCAAATCTTTTTAACTTTTTTTTTAATAAAACCTAATAATTTTTGTCATCGCCATGCATTCAGAACGTCGTATTGATTACGTCTCTAAAATATTTTGTTCCAAAGCCTACTATTTTTTTTTTTAATTATTATTATTATCATTATTTGGTAAATAAATTTTGGTGTTTAAGAAAAACGTCTGCAATAGCTAACTTTTTTATTTGAAACTTCCCGGGGTAACTTAAATTAGGAAAGTTTCAGGATATTTTCCGCCAGATTTTATGGTAGTATCGGAAAAACAAATTACTGTTTGGTTTTCGAGATTTCCAATCGTTTTTAATTTTTTTTTTTAACGAAATATCAGCTCTTTATCATCGCGACGCCTTTAAGATATCTAATTCAGTACGTCTCTAAAAAGTCCTTTCCTAACTGTGATACAATTTCACGCGAACACCCTGTATACATACATTCTTCACTTTAATCTGTACGATGTATTCTTAAAGTAGCTACTACTTCTGACACATTTTGCTAACCAAAATGAAGAAAAAGTTCAAATAAACGTGTAAATAGCCAAAATTAGTTAAACTATTAAAATTGTTAAATTGAAAATTAAATATTTATTTTTAATCCAAATGTTAAATTAAATGCAGAAAAAAGAATCCATTTCAACATGTATACAGTATAGTTAGTTGTTGTAGACATTTTTCTTTATCATCAAGATTTATTTACCAAATAAAAAATCACTAAGCTTTGGAAGAAACTGATTCGGAGACATAATTAATATGACGTTCTGAACGTGATGCGAGCGAAAAAAATTACGACTTATTAAAAAAAAAAGATAAAAACAAATGAAAACCCCCAAAATCTTGACAGTCATTTGTTTTTCCGATATTGCCATAAAATTGGGCAGGACAGGTTATGAAACTTTTCCAATACAAGTTACTACGTAAACATTAATAAAATAAAAGAGTTAACTGATATTGCAGCTTCCCGTGAAGACCCTGTATACAAGTTTGTACGAATTTTTTTTCTTTATTTTGATGTGTCCGTGAAGTAGCGGCCTGTATTTTTGTTACACCCTATATAGAGAGAACCAGGGTTGCAGAGGTAGATTTAGGCATCAATCAAAGGGTCCCTCTGCGGTTAAAAAAATTAACAAAAAAATCTGTTATATGACTGAAAGTATTTTTATTTTCAATAAATATTTAAATTTTTTGATTTCAAAGTGCTCGGGCCGAGTTGCCCTGCAACCCCTGTTGATACGCCGCTGGTTGCGCGGTTTGATTTTTCACGTGACTTTTACAGAATAGAATCGTATCTAATCTCAGTTTTTAATGTGTATTTCTTAAGTCAAAAATTCAAAATCAAATAGAAAATCTGAAAAGTTATTTTCTAGCTATCGATGCGTTTTCCCGCGAACACCCTACATACATGTTTTTTTTTCATTTGTTTTTATCTGGAGTTAACTGTATATTAAATTAAATTAATTTTGTTAATACGGCTTTGCTTGTAATTTATTTATTTATTTCTCAAATGCAAAAAAAACTCCTGTCTTATTAAAAAAAAAAGATAAAAACAAATGAAAATCCCAAAATCTTGACAGTCATTTGTTTTTCCGGTATTGCCATAAAATTGGGCACGACAGGTCATGAAACTTTTCCAATACAAGTTACTACGTAAACATTAATAAAATAAAAGAGTTAACTGTTATTGCAGCTTCCCGTGAAGACCCTGTATACAAGTTTACATGAATTTTTTTTCTTTATTTTGATGTGTAGAATACGTCCGTGAAGTAGCGGCCTGTATTTTTGTTACACCCTGTATAGAGAGAGCCAGGGTTGCAGAGGTGGATTTAGGCATCAATCAAAGGGCCCCTCTGCGGTTAAAAAAATTAACAAAAGATCTGTTATATGACTGAAAGTATGTTTATTTTCAATAAATATTTAAATTTTTTGATTTCAAAGTGCTCGGGCCGAGTTGCCCTGCAACCCCTGTTGATACGCCGCTGGTTGCGCGGTTTGATTTTTCACGTGACTTTTACAGAATAGAATCGTATCTAATCTCAGTTTTTAATGTAAATTTCTGAAGTCAAAAATTCAAAATCAAATAGAAAATCTGAAAAGTTATTTTCTAGCTATCGATGCGTTTTCCCGCGAACACCCTACATACACGTTTTTTCTTCCTTTGTTTTTATCTGGAGTTATCTGTATATTAAATTAAATTAAATGTGTTAATACGACTTTGCTTGTCATTTATTTATTTATTTCTCGAAAGCAAAAGACTAATTTCCTCCTGATATGAAGGAAATAAATGACTCACCCCTCTGCCATCTGAGCTGCATAATATGGACGTGGAACTGTAACAATGTGTATATTTAGTAAATTAAATCGAGAAAAACTATGATTTCACTCACCCTACCGTTTTACGAAGCGTGCAGCTCTAGTGCCGAAAACCCCCCAACCAGCAACCACAATACACACACTAAAAAGTTATAACGTTTTTGTAAATCAGAAAGTTTTCACTTCTTAAAACTAAATTAATTAATTAATTGGCTTAACACCTTCAACATACTTTTTCGAATTCTAGGGGCCACTTCACGATCGCGTATCTTATAATAAACAAACTATCGCAGTAATATTAGGCAAATTCGCTAATAAGAACAAGAGAAGATCGCACATTCCCTGGCGACGTCCGATAAGTGACTAAAGACAAGGGCCAAATAAGAAAAGAAAAGATAGCTGTGGAACACTCGGGCTCGTTTTTTGCCCGTTTTTGTCATAGATGCACTCGCACGCCGCGCCGCGCCGGAAGAGTGAGAATTTTATCTCTCTTTAAATTATTTTCAATAACACGAAGTAAGCGAACTTACGTTGCAATATATTTTTTGCTGTAGATGGAAATAAAAACATCTGAGTTTAATATCGTCGAAAATAAAATGCTTTAATCACTTGATTTAAAATTCAATCATTTTCCGAAGGAAGGCAGTCGTGTTTCGGTGCAAAGGAATAAATATTTGTACGCAGCGCCGACGACAAATTGTCCTGCTTAAGTTTTTCATTTATTTTTGTTTTAGAAAATACTTAAGGCGATAAATTGATCTGTTCAATTAAAGGAGAGGGAGTGCTAATAATCTCGTAGTTTTCCTCTCTTTTCCTGATTGTTAATAATAGTAAGTAAATACCTAAATTTGATTTATGTTTTAATATTGGAAGGAATATCGACAACACAGAGCTGAACGAACACAAAAAGAAACAAAAAAAAAAGAGAAAGAAATTTCAAGTTCTGAACTATCGAAATCATGCGCAGTGATGAAATTTTACTTAAATTCGTGCTTTGCTCGAAGTTCTGGCGAAAGGAACGAATCTATAGTACACAAAACAACTGAGATGCACATAAAACAAATGAAAAACGATGAACTACAAAAAAGCATCGAGTTATACCGCTGGAGGACGCCACGCCGTATAACGTGTATTACTGAGAACCGGTTCGGCCGCGGGCCTTTTGTATGGCAAATCGAATAGAGTGTGGAGTATCACGCACATTGTCGCACACATATTGCTCTTTATTTTTGCCATACAAGAGAGGGGATCGCGCGTCCGAAAATCGGCTCATTTTCTGCTGGCTCTTTACTCCTCCAGAGGTAAACCTCCGTGCAGAAGAGGTTCAATAAAATTCGAATAGTCAATTTGAAAAGAAAATCAAAAGATAAATACATAGTACGAGAACATAAAAAAACAGGAAAAAATACAAAAGAAGATTGACCTTGACACGATACAAGAATTGATATATAATTTTGACAAAGTGACCGAAAAGTATCGATTCAACTGCGGTAGCCTCTCATTTATTTTGCACAAGATTTGATGTTGTGAAATTATGCACAGTGATAATCAAGCCTAAGGTAAACAAAAAACGAAAAAGTAAAATTAGTAGAAAACAAAAAACAACTATAAAAAAGCGTCACTCAACAAATTGTGAAAATCAGTTGGATTCAAATAAACTAAAGCGAAATTGATGTGAAAGAGAAAATGAATTAAAAGAAGAAAAAACAGAACTATCATGATGGAGAAAAAAAGAAACAACTATCACGATGGAAAAAAAGAAAGAACTATCACCACGAAAAAAAAAACAAAAGAAAATCGACGAAAGTTATTGCAAATAAAAACAAACCCGTAACGATTACTACTTCACTATCGTAGCCTCTCTCTCATTCTGTACATACAAGATGTAAAATCTTGCATAGTGTCAAACGAGCTTAAGATAAACAAAAAACAAATGAATCTCCAGACAAAAGAACTAGTAGAAAACAAAAGACAACTATAAAACTATAAACAGATAAAATAGCAACATCTTACTATCGCTTTTTGACCTGACATTGCAGTAGGATAGACAAATTGAAGCGGGATTTGCTCCTAATAAGTCTCCCATGCACGGCGGCCATGCTTGCTGTCAAAACCTAATGAAAGTTTTAAAAAATTTTGTTGCAAATCGTTTTTGATTACAGTGAAAACGTCGAGCAGCCTCTGTACAGCTGTTTCAGCCCTGCTTGGGGCTTCTTCAGCAGAGACTTAGCTCGACATTCCCACTGCAAACAAAAACGACTTGACAGTGGGAATGTCGAGCTACGTCTCTGCTGAAGAAGCTCCAAGCAGGACTGAAACGGCTGTACGGAGGCTGCTCGAGGTTTTCGCTGCAATCAAGAACGATTTGCACAATTTTTTTTTTATAAAACTATAAAAAAAGCGTCAAGCAGGAAAATGTGAAAATCAGTTTGATAAACAAAACAGAAATGCGAAAGATAAAATTAATTTCTAAAGAAAAACAGAACTGCCACGATGAAAAAAAAAAATCGACGAGTTATCGCAAATTAAAACAAACTCATAGGAAACAAAAGCGAACTTAGAAATGAGAATCAATAAAATGCGAACACCAATTCGTTTCAAAAGGAGAACAATGCAAAAAAAAAAAACAAAACAAAAACTGAAGTAAAATGAATAGACAGAAAATAAATGAAAAAGAAAACGGCGATTTTCCGCCGAAAAAAAAGTGTTACAACAAAAAAATTAGTAATCAGGAGCCAGACGTCAAATAAGATTTTTAAACACCAAATGTGATGTGGCCCAAATGGCGGAATTTGGTCCAACCTGGCAACCCTGGAGAGAGCACTAACTTACCTACTGTAAATCTTATTATAAATGCATGTAGACTATTAGCAATCTACCAGCGACACATTTATACAAAATGGTCAATCTCAAGTGTCCGGGGTTGGCAACAAAAAGATCCCTACATTAGTACATTTTTATCTTTTATAGTTTTCAAACATGATTCAGTAATTTATTATTTCCGCCGAACTGTGAGACGCTGTGCTGTCACTCGTGTTTACTGTCATAACAACGACATAACCAAAACATAACCTTCTTTTGACAGATTGAAACCGGATATGGAACGGATCATGTTAGGCAATTATTCAATCACGCCACCTTAAATTAAGAATTACCAACTCAGGACACTTGACATTGACCACCCAGTAAATTAAAGTACTGTTAAGAATACCGAAATAAATGTTGTTTATTTTGAAAATAATTAACAATAATATGGTTATTTCTTTCTTTCTTTCTTTCTTTCTTTCTTTCTTTCTTTCTTTCTTTCTTTCTTATAACGACACTTCAGGGAATGAACGTACTTACCTAATTAAAAAAAATTAATTCCAACATTTCGGTATTGCTACAGTCTTTTTTTTGAGTTTACAATCACTTTTATGTTGCCATGTTGTGATATACGATTTTTTTAACATTGGCCGACCTAGATTTGTTTACAACCAAAACAAGGAGATATTTGGTAAACTAAATTTGAATTAAGTCAACTGAATTAAGCAAATTCCTTGCGTTTATTATTAAATAATTTTCTAGGCGCAGTCAAAAGCAAAAAAATAATAGACAGTTACAGTTTCCTGTAATTTTTCTTCCTCCGAAATGATACTGTTTAAATACAACATTATAAGTGACACTTAAAAGTTTCGATAGCTTTCAGATTTGACAAGCTCTAAGCTTTTGTAACATTTGTGAAGTCCTATCTACTTATAGCGTTTTCGATTATTTGCATGTCATTTTATTCCTCGAGGCTAGAGCAAGATGAAGATGCACTCAGTGCATACAGTGCACCCGCAATCGAAAACGCTATCAGAGGTGCCATTTTGAAAAAAGAAAAATTACAGGAATCTGTACTTGTCTAGTTTTGTTTGCTTTCGACTGTGTATTAAAGGTGCGATAATTTAAATTTGGCGCGCGGTGATTCTCGTTTCTTTTTATTAATGACAGTTGGCAACCGCTTTACCTACGGTCAGTATTGACAGGGTATTTGTTTTTATTTAGTGCTTTCGCTTACCTTGATTTTGCATTTTTAATTTCAATATTCAATATTCCATTAATATCAAAATTGTGTTCAAAATCAATTCGGTTTCCGGCTGTATGGTTTTACTTCTGTAAAACCTGTCAATGTCAGAATTCTCGTTTTTCTATTGGAAAGCCTGTTTTATCTCTGAACGTATTAGTTCATGCCGGTCCAAAGATTTTTAGTAACGTAATGTTTTGCAGGTTAAGAATCTTTGTTATACAGTGTGATCAAAGTTACTGCCGCGCTATTGCTAACTTCGTTATTATTGGAGCTACGAAGTCGTTCAAATTAGCAAAAATGAAGTGTTTTTACTCGGGATTAAAATGGTAATATCAGAAAAACAATTGCACGTCGGATTCTCAAAATATTTGGCTATGTAATAACATTACGTAGCCAAATATTTTGAGAATCCGACGTGCAATTGTTTAATGGAACATCCTGTATTTTTTTAGTGGCATATGAAAGAACATCAAATTCTAAATACAAAAAAATTCCTTTCTCTTTCTCAATTAAAGCAATAATAAAGGACTTAGGGAGTCTTAGCGTACTTTTGTACGTTGCAACTTTAATTTTGAATTTGTAATCTGACATATTTAGCGCTTTCCTTTCATTTACGTCAACTGCTGCCAACTGACCAAGTCTTCAAAGCCAGTTGTTCCTTTCACTTTTGGCATCAAGTCTAGGATGTTAAAATTGTCTTTCCCCGTACCCCTTTTATGCTTCGGCTTTACGCCTCAATTTAAAATGTGAGGTTAGGTATTACATGTCACACGTTTCAGTACCATAAATTTATTTATTTTTCTATTAATAGTTAAGAATTAATCAAGTGTGAGATGATGGTAGTCAAAACTCTAAGTTTGTGAGGTTATAAAAGTATTGTTCACGGTTTTTTCTTTTTCTTTAAAACAGCTGACAAGTTTGTGAGATTATAAAAGTATTGTAGATTTTGGATGGTATTTTTGTTGTTCCATTCGCAATTTATCTGAACCGTCTAAAATCACAACGAAAAATGGAGGAAAAGCAGCAGTTGACATGTCAAGATGGTAAACTGAATGTTTGTAAATTTGATTGCTAACTTTCAGGTATGGTAACCACTGCTGCCAACCGACCTAGCGTATATTTCAAAAGAAAGTTTTAAAAATTCAGGTAGTTGTTACACTGCTGCAAGGTTGGTAAGACTGATATTATTGCATCTATCAGGTTGCCTCGTTCCCATTTAATATGCAATTTGATATTTCCTAAGTCATGACGTCACACAAAACTTCTATTCGTCCCAGTGAAGTAAATAAGGTGAGTTTTAATCTGTTTCCTAAAGCTTCATCTAATTCACTAAAAATGGAATAAATTCTACGGTCCTAGTAATCAAATAACGCAAAAATCTCGTTAATATGCCCAATCGAATTTATCACGTGACGTGACGTAACGAGATACTCACCCTCTGTTCCCTCCATTGATCAAGGCAACCTTCTAATACACAGTCCAGCTCTACCAACCTTACACTACTGAATGACTACAAAGATCAAACAAAATTTGAAAATAGGTATTTGATAATCGTTCAACCATTTCGATTAATTGATCGCTGCTAATTTAATTAACTATCCACAGACGAACGACATGGGAGAAAATAATAGACACCGTCTAGGGTAAACGGAATTTGCTTACAAATGATCGAACACCTGAATTTAAGCACAAAAAAAAAGAGAAACTGACTTACTTAGCAATCAACACAGTTACACAAGCAAGAACGGAAATTATTAACCTTATATAATCTGATTCTGCATTGTAATGGATTTTCGCCAAGAAAATCCAATCAGGTTTGCGTCAACAGAAATGTTTGAGGTTAAATACAACTGGTATAAAATTATCGTCCGTAAACAACCACAAAAAGAGGAACGCGACTTTTCAAAGAACAGCCAGATTCATGCTAAAGTGACCAATTACCAACTGCATTCGCCTCAGGGAGGGTAACTTGAAGACATAAAAAATGCCGAAAATGGGTGCGCATGATCTTTATGTCAAAATATGAAGTTAAGGTGTCGGCACTAAAACCAAAATGGCCAAACACGTCAGGTCAACCCAAAAAAATAACATAAATGGAAACGTTTTTGCAAAAATCTATACAAATGCGTTATAATGAGGTTTGAAAATTGTTCAAAAGAATTTATGGAACGTATAGAGTTTTTTTTTTATTTTGTTTCATACTTAGGAAGCGAAAGGTTCAGAAAAATTGTAAATTTTATAGAAGCGTCAACCAAAAACGATGGACAGAGACGGATTCAGGGGCAGTACGGAGCATGTAAAAATAAATGTCACTAAACAATTTTAATAAGAACAATTTTCTTTTTAATTAAATAAGACCGAATGAAATCTTGAAATATTAACTAAAAATTGTACAGTCAACCAAAAATAATTGAAGATAACAAAATAATTAAATATCAATGAAGTTATAGCGTTAAATAAAGTAAAAGAAAAATTGTTTGGAGAGGCCCAAGGCGAATGAATATTCAGTGCAAAATAATTTTAAAAAAGCGCGTCTTAGAAAATAGATTTTCTTCTTTATGCGTAAAATGAATAATTTTTCTTTCAAATCACCAACGCTGATTTTCTTGAAAGAGAGAATTTACATTAAATTTTTAAAGTAGAAAAAAATCTCGTTAATATGCCCAATCGAATTTATCACGTGACGTGACGTAAAGAGATACTTACCCTCTGTTCCCTCCATTGATCAATGCAACCTTCTAATACACAGTCCAGCTCTACCAACCTTACTCTACTGAATGACTACAAAGATCAAACAAAATTTGAAAATAGGTATTTGATAATCGTTCAACCATTTCGATTAATTGATCGCTGCTAATTTTTTTGTTGGCATTTGTAATTCAGCGTCCGTACGGAAACGACAAGCGAACGTTCTTGTTTGAAATTCTTGTCTAACCATGTAAGTCGAACCAAATGCAAATTTTTTTCATGCATATGAAGCACCGTTTAGATTCTGGTAGATACCACTGAAAAGGACGGTTCCCACTGGATGGCCAAAATCAAGGCTTATTTCGGATGCAAGTCGGTCCTCGCGGTGTGCCGCCAGGACGAATACGAATTTGGTTTTAATTCGCCTGTTCCCTGCCACCTGCTCGGACTCCTTCTTTCTAATTCGTCACGATTTCGCAGATCGCCAGCACACGTTACACTTTAATAAAATAAATAATACATCAGCGAAAAGTCGAAGCAGACGAGAGTTCTCTTTAAAACGCGATTTTGTATTCCTTGCGGGCGGCCCGGGCGAAATTTTGGCTTGTTTGGTAACCTGAATTTAAGAATGAGCTCCTACGACGAATTTGTGTTTTTATGCAGAACACATTTTTAGTTTCAACATTGTGCGAATAGCAAGTAATAACAGCGAAAATAAAGTTTCCGTATAATAAAATCAAAGCCAAAAAGGGGGCATGCAGTATCGTTAATCTGCGCGGATATACAAACCAAATATTATACAAACAGATACAAGCGTTCTTATATTAAATAACTTTTTCTTTACGAACTTTAAAAATGCCCTGACTAAAGCCCGGTTTCACAACTGAACTAAAGAAAACTTTAAATTTAAAGTAGCTGTCAGTTGTCAAAACAAACTTTATTATTTATAGGTTAGAATGTGACTTTAATTTTAAAGCCTCCTTTAATTCGATTATGAAATTATCACCCTTAATAAAGCATTTTAGGACAAAGTGTTTCAGAAAGCATCGATTCAACTAATGGACATTCATTCCGATAGTCTCTCTCTTCTTTTGTACAAGATTTTATATTGTGAAATCTTGCATAGCGTTGAACGAGCCTAAGGTAAACAAAAAACGAAAGAAAAAAAAACTAGTAGAAAACAAAAGACGACTATAAAAAAGCGTCAATCAACAAAATATGACCATTACAAAGATAAAATAAATTAGAAAAAAACAGAACTATCGTGATGGAAAAAAAAGAAAGAATTATCACGAAGGAAAAAAACGAAAGAACTATCACGACGGAAAAAAAAAGAAAATCGACGAAAGTTATTGCAAATAAAAACAAACCCGTAACGATTATTACTTCACTGTGGTAGCCTCTCTCTCATTTTGCACAGTGTCAAACCAGCTTAAGAAAAAGACAAAAAACAAATGAATCTCCAGACCAAAGAACTAGTAGAAAACAAAAGTCAACTATAAAACTATAAAAAAAGCGATGAACAGATAAAACAGCGACATCTTACGATCGCTTTTTGACCTGACGTTGCAGTAAGGTAGACAAACTGAAGCGGATTTGCTCCTAATAAGTCCCCCATGCAAGACGGCCATGCTTGCTGATGAAGCCCCAAACAGGGCTGAAACAGCTGTACAAAGGCTGCTCGAGGTTTTCACTGCAATTAAAAACGATTTGCAACAAAAATTTTTTATACATGCAAGATGTGAAATCTTGCATAGTGTCAAACGAGCTTAAGATAAACAAAAAACAAATGAATCTCCAGACGAAAGAACTAGTGGAAAACAAAAGACAACTGTGAAACTATAAAAAAGCGTCAGTCAGGAAAATGTGAAAATCAGTTTGATAAACTAAACAGAAATGCGAAAGATGAAATGAATTTAAAAAGAGAAACGGGACTGCCAGGATGTAAAAATATGACAAATAGACGACTTATTCCAAATAAAAACGAAGTCACAGGAAATAAAAGCAAACTGGAAAAATGAGAATCAATAAAATGCGAAAACCAATTCGTTTAAAAAGAAGAAAAATGCAAAAAAATAGAAAAAAAACTGAAAAAGAATGGATAGACAAAAAACAAATGAAGAAAGGCGTCAAGGAAGATTTTAAAACGTCAAAACGTCTAAAATGTAGCCCAAGTGACGGAATTTCGCTCAATCTGGCAACCCTGGAGAGAGCACTAACTTACCGACTGTAAATCTTATATACTTATACGGGGTGATCAAAGTTACTGCCGCACTATTGCTAACTTCGTTATTATTGGAGTTACAAAGTCATCCAAATTAGCAAAAATTAACGGTTTTTAAATCATAATATCAAAAAAGCAATTGCACATCGCATTCTCTAAATACTTGCATATGTAAATTTTTCATTGCGTTGATATGTGAGTGATGGCTTACAAGACTAAGCTGTAGTTTACAATTAAGCGCTGTCAATTCGTAAAAAGACCGGACAGGTCAGATTACCGTGGATTTCTCGAACTGCTCTTCTGCTGACGAGGCATCAATTATGGCGGAAATCGTACCCTACAGCAATTCAGCCGATTTATAGCAAATTTCTAACAGAAGTTCTGTTTGTAAAAGATGAATACAAGTATCGCAATAACTCGTTTATTATTGGTTTAATTGAGAACCAGTAAAGAATGATTTGAATTTAATTAACGAATCATTTTAGGGCACAGAGGGGCGGATTCTGTAACTTATCAACGGGCTGTTGAAATTTAAAGCTCGTTTAAAATTCAAAATACACTTCTGTGATTGGTTATTATCGTAGCAACAAAATTTAACAGCCCTTTAAATTTAACGCTTTCCATACAGAATAGGCCCCAGAGTTGGATTAAAAGGTCTTGTCCTTAGCCCAGGAATCTGTGGTTAACCTACGTCCACGGTATTTAATGACACCCTGTATTTATTTCAAGGTAAGCGTACTGAAAAAAAAATCCATATACTACTTTGAGGAATTAAGAAACTTCTAACATCCGAAGTACGACGAAGTATTTCTGCATAATTCCTTGAGAGTCATTAAAAATTTTATCAGTTGCAATACACTACCGGATTCCTATAAACGGCATGTTCTTGGACATATAGTTTGACAGTTTGGAAGATTAATGGCCGAGTCATGGAGGTTAAGTAAGTGGAGGAGCAACAAACGAGCGGAAAACGAGTCGATTATCGAATGCGCACTCTCTTTTCTTGTGTGGCAAAAATAAAGAGCACCAGAGAACACAGTAAATGCCTGACAAAGTGCGTCATACGCCACAGGACGTTCGTTTTGCCGTACTAAAGGTCCACAACCCGACCGATTATCAGTAGTACACTTAATACGGCACATCGTCCTCCATATACTTAACTTCGATGGGCAGAATAAACAGCTGGCCAATCAAAGAAACTAAATTCCTTTATAAAGGGAGCAGTTCGCTTTTGACAGCGTATTCCGCCATTTATACTCCAAAATGTCACGCAATGTTTTTATTCTTATTTATGAACGGTTCAAGACTAGTTAACTATCCGCAGACGAACGACATGGGAGAAAATAATAGACACCGTCTAGGGTAAACGGAATTTGCTTACAAATGATCGAACACCTGAATTTAAGCACAAAAAAAAAAGGAGAAACTGACTTACTTAGCAATCCACACAGTTACACAAGCAAGAACGGAAATTATTAACCTTATATAATCTGATTCTGCATTGTAATGGATTTTCGCCAAGAAAATCCAATCAGGTTTGCGTCAACAGAAATGTTTTTAGGTTAGATACGACTGGTATCAAATTATCGTCCGTAAACAACCAAAAAAAGGGGAACGCAACTTTTCAAAGAACAGCCAGATTCATGCTAAAGTGACCAATTATCAAGCGCATTCGCCTCAGGGAGGGTAACTTGAAGACATAAAAAATGCCGAAAATGGGTGCGTATGGTCGTTATGTCAAAATATGAAGTTAAGGTGTCGGCACTAAAACCAAAATGGCCAAACACGTCAGGTCAACCCAAAAAAATAACATAAATGGAAACGTTTTTGCAAAAATCTATACAAATGCGTTATAATGAGGTTTGAAAATTGTTCAAAAGAATTTATGGAACGTACAGAGTTTTTTTTTAATTTTATTTCAGTACTTGGGAAGCGAAAGGTTCAGAAAAATTGTAAATTTCATGGAAGCATCAACAAAAAACGATGGACAGAGACGGATTCAGGGGCAATACGGAGCATGTAAAAATAAATGTCACCAAGCCATTTTAATATGAACAATTTTCTTTTTAATTAAATAAGACCGAATGAAATATTGAAATATTATCTAAACACTTTACAATCAACCAAATATAATTCAAGATAACAAAATAAGTAAATATCAATGAAGTTATAGCGTTAAATAAAGTAAAAGAAAAATGGTTTGGAGAGGCGAAAGGCGAAGGAATATTCAGTGCAAAATAATTTTAAAAAAGCACGTATTAGAAAATAGATTTTCTTCTTTACGCATAAAATGAATAATTATTCTCTCAAATCACCAACGCTGATTTTCTTGAAAGAGAGAATTTACATTAAATTTTTAAAATAGAAAGAAATCTCGTTAATATGCCCAATCGAATTTATCACGTGGCGTGACGTAACGAGATACTCACCCTCTGTTCCCTCCATTGATCAAGGCAACCTTCTAATACACAGTCCAGCTCTACCAACCTTACACTACTGAATGACTACAAAATTCAAACAAAATTTGAAAATAGGTATGTGATAATCGTTCAACCATTTCGATTAATTGATCGCTGCTAATTTTTTTGTTGGCATTTGTAATTCAGCGTCCGTACGGAAACGACAAGCGAACGTTCTTGTTTGAAATTCTTGTCTAACCATGTAAGTCGAACCAAATGCAAATTTTTTTCATGCATATGAAGCACCGTTTAGATTCTGGTAGATACCACTGAAAAGGACGGTTCCCACTGGATGGCCAAAATCAAGGCTTATTTCGGATGCAAGTCGGTCCTCGCGGTGTGCCGCCAGGACGAATACGAATTTGGTTTTAATTCGCCTGTTCCCTGATTGATTACACACCGTGAAGAATTGTATCTTCATCCGCGAAATTAATTTCAAACTGAGGAAACCGATTGAGAAAAAAAATTAAAACAAACAATCTTTTAAGGAGCAACACGACGCGTAATTAGGTTAAGAGGTTTTTCTCAGAAAAACTAGGAAGATCCACTTGTACGCTACCGCACTACTTAAGAATTATTCCCTTCCAGATTGCCGCGCAAGTTGGATGTTGCATTTTCCAACGCAAAAGAAATCCCTAATTGAGTGCATAATTTAGGGCTACCGTAAACTCACACATCTCAGTTCCAGGAAATGCCGCCGGCTCATTTCATTCTGGCCATACACGCGTTATGGTTCGTGATGTTTTTAATTAAATCGCAAGTTGTTATTATTTTTTTTTTAGGAAAAAGACATTGCATTTTTGCATACTGAACATCCGAACCTTTACACAGTCTATTATTTTTAGAAAGTAGTGGAGTTGTAAGTGCGCAGATTGCACCAATCAGTACGGTGATTGCATCCCCTAGAGCTTTTTCATTCTTAAATTTTTTACTAGCCAACTTAACCGCACCCATACATACTCGTAATAGATAAGAACCTCTTCCTTATGATATGGTGCAGATGAGAAAAATCGGTAACTTTTAGATAGAGATAAACTATGTGGATGTATTGACTGGCCTTAATTAGCTGATGTATTATATCTGTAAGAGTTGCTTGGATGATTCTTTAGACGTCTCCCTCTGCTGGAATTCAGCGGTCAGCTCAGAACTGATGCAAATTCCTCGGAAAAATGAGTGCGTATGAACCGATTGGAAAAAAATTGAAATAAACAATCTTTCAAGGAAGAACACGACGCGTAATTAGGTCAAGAGGCTTTCCTCGAAAAACTAAGAAGATCCGCGTCTTATACGCTCCCGCACTGCTTAAGCATTATTCCCTTCCAGATCGCCGCGTAAGTGAGAAATATTAGGTGTTCCATTTTCCAATGCAAAAAATATCTTTAATTGAGTGCATAATTTAGGGCTACCGTAAACTCGATCTCGTTGTACACACATCTCAGTTCCAGGAAATAACTCATTTCATTCTGACCATACACGCGTTATGATTCGTTGTTTTTAATTATAATCGCAACTTATTTTTCTTTTTTAGAAAAAACGTTTCATTTTTGTATACTGAACATCCGAACCTTTACACAGTCTATTATTTTTAGAAAGTGGTGGGGTTGTAAGTGCGCAGATTGCACCAATCAGTACGGTGATTGCATCCCCCTACAGCTTTTTTATTCTTAAATTTTTAAACCGCACCCATATTCGTAACAGAAAAGAACCTCTTAAATATGATATGTTGGATATGAGAAAAATCGTAAGTTTTAGATAGAGATAAACTATGTGGATGTATTGACTGGCCTTAATCAGCTGATGTGCAAAGTCTGTAAGAGTTGTTTGGATAATTCTTTAGGCGTCCTCATCTGCTGGAATTCAACGGTCAGCTCAGAACTGATGCAAACTCCTCGGAGAATCCCGAATCTGCGCTATCTTTTTGATACTCTGAAGTGATCAACGTGAATAAATTCAAGCAAGCGCGGGTGAACAGTGGGAGTAACTTAACCATCTTCTTGAGTCGGTGAAGTTAATGTCAACATGCCACAAACCTTAAACATGACAGACACCGTCGAGGGGAGGCTATTTTTTTTTGTTTAGCAAAAACAAAGTTTTTGTTCAAAAATCAACATTTCTGTGCATCGTCCGTCGCGTTTACAAAAGGACAAAAGCGTTTTCGGCTAATTAGTTTGCACGCAAAATATACGAAACCGGTACGAGCCGAGGTTAGTATACATCTGTTGATAATTACGATTAGCACGTTTTTATGAGATGAGTTGCGATAACGAGTCTGTAAGCACGCAGGAGAGAGTTTTTTTTTCTTTCTTCTCTTGCATTTGACTAGGAGCACTATTTATCATTTAAATGAAAAATCCGCGGGCATTTCATCATTTGCGCCTGCCTTTAATGTGAGAATTACGTTGATCGCAATCAGGCAATGCCAACCTCGCACAGGCCTGATTCATTAGGTGGGGGGGCGGGCGAGACTTGGACTCACTCCCGACTTGAAAATTGATTTTCATCTGAAATGCGGTGTCCAGTTCGCCATTTTAAGTTATCTTTCCGTCTTTATTGATACGCGGAGCGCATGGATTTTCACGCGGCTTAACAGCGAAACGCTTAGGTCGCGGAGGTCTGATATTCCTACGCGGTGACTCAGGCCTGTTTTTGAAGGCGGCGTTGAATCGGGCCGTTGAAGCTCGCGAACGAATCGAGTTTGCTTTATCCGACAAGTCGGTAATT
This sequence comes from Prosopocoilus inquinatus, assembly GCA_036172665.1. Classification (NCBI taxonomy): domain Eukaryota; kingdom Metazoa; phylum Arthropoda; class Insecta; order Coleoptera; family Lucanidae; genus Prosopocoilus; species Prosopocoilus inquinatus. The sequence continues at coordinate 3,356,412 of CM069871.1, read as the reverse complement.
AATAATCATAGACCTCTGCGACGTATAATATAATATAAAACAACCTAATACTTCTTTCGCTCTCGTTGTTGATTAACTGTATTGTAGGTATGTGGATAATTAGTCTTGCATAAAAGTTCGCTTCAATTTTAGTTCGCGCGTTAATCTTGTTTCAATTATCTGTACACGTTATTAATAGGAGCGCGTGAAGATTTTATCTGTCACGCTTATAATGAAATTGTGTGTTTGTGTGTGTGTGTGTGTGTGTATTAATAAAAATATTCAGAGTTTGCGGTATCATTACGTTTTATTTTTTTTTATCTCTCGCTCTCCTTATTTAATGATTTTAAAACACACGTATGTACATACTTAGATGCACGCGCGTGTTACCACTCACTAAACAAATAAAATTAATTAAATACAATTATTATTATTTAATGGCGGTGTGTTCTTCTCTCTTTTCCTAATTCTAATCTGATGACGCTTTTTTTTTGCGTTTCTACGTGCTTAAATGAAATTCGCAATGTAGCCGGGTTATATGTATGTATGTATAGGTATATTTTTTTTCCATTCACACACGCATACGCAATTAGTTCTAAGCCACGGATCAGTGAGCAAAATTTTAAACATGTGAATTTTAAGCGAACTGACCTTGATCGGTGAATACCACGCCACTGTAAAAGTGAACAGGCCTTCTCTCTGTCTGCAATGGGAATCATTCACAACGCCTCATTCCCAAATCAAATTGCGCTTAATTCGTTCGGTGTTACGTATACCCAGGCCATAAAAAAGAAAAAAAAATTGTGACCAACCTGAATGATGACGACGACTACCTAACTTTAAATAATTGATTTCGACGAATATATTTTGATAGCGTCCGAAAAGGGGAAGCACCCGAATCTACTGCGCTTCGAATTTCATTTTACTACCACGTGGCATGCATTAAATGACTGACGCAAAGTTAATAGTAGGTTGGGAACCCTGAGGAATTGGCAGTATTTAATGCACGTCATAATTTTCTCACGTGATCGCTTAGCTGTCAAGTTTTTAGGTTATAGCTGACGTTGTTACGATGGAATTAATCAAAACTGTAAATTTAAGGTGCTTTCTTTCGCTTAAAAGTTTGAATCGTGTTTCGAAAAGTTTCGACTTTGAATTTCGAATCTACTACGCTTCGAATTTCATTTTACTACCACGTGACATGCATTAAATGACTGACGCAAAGTTAATAGTTGGTTGGGAACCCTGAGGAATTGGCAGTATTTAATACACGTCAGAATTATCTCACGTGATCGCTTAGCTGTCAAGTTTTTAGGTTATAGCTGACGTTGTTACGATGGAATTAATCAAAACTGTAAATTTAAGGTGCTTTGTTTCGCTTAGAAGTTTGAATCGTGTTTCGAATAGTTTCGACTTTGAATTTCGAATCTACTACACTTCGAATTTCATTTTACTACCACGTGACATGCATTAAATGACTGACGCAAAGTTAATAGTTGGTTGGGAACCCTGAGGAATTGGCAGTATTTAATGCACATCAGAATTTTCTCACGTGATCGCTTAGCTGTCAAATTTTTAGGTTATAGGTGACGTTGTTACGACGGAATTAATCAACACTGTAAATTTATGGTGCTTTCTTTCGCTTAAAAGTCTGAATCGTGTTTCGAATAGTTTGAACCTGAATTTCGTGTAGTTGTTGCAACCAAATACCTGACTTGAATTTTTGATTGACAGTTCATTTGTATATAATCACAATTCAATCTAAACAAGTTGCAAAAATAGAGAGATTCAAAGAAAAGAATGTCTGTTTTTGAATCAAAACACGTTTGGATTCAGATTTTATGAGCGAAAGAATGCAGAAACTACTTATTCCGATTTCTTTAGAATTTTATAACTGTATACCAACATAAACGTCGAAAAGTGTTGCCAATCTAATAAAATAAATCTCAGTCAATGATAATAGTTACTCGGTATTTGTGTTATGTTAAAAATTCTCGGGACTCGTAAGCTTTTTTTACGTGTCTACTTTTACCTATGTATATCTGTAATAATAATATCCATTCTATCACGATTGTCCTGGTTTAAGCATAAGTTCACATTCTCCAGGTTTTCAATGTTTGTTTTTTTTTGTCTGACGTTGGAAACATTGCCCGTGCCTTTTCATTAAATGAAATGTCTGCATTCAAAAATGAAAATGAAAAATTAAGTTGATTGTTCTGTTTAAAGCTTGCGAGTCTAAATTACGTATTGCGAACTCTAAGTCAACGATAAATGAAATAATGACGGAGCTATCCGTGATAGCGAGCGCGCAAAGTCCTTACTGAAAAGAGGCTCCTCGTAAGGTTTCCAAAATTTTCTGTTTTTATATTTCTGAAACCTGCACATTTTTGTCAACTTAATGAGGATTAAATCATTAAATCACATTTGTCATTTATCATTCTATTACGACATAATAAGAATTTATTTTCAGCTTTATCCATGTCATGGATAGGCTTCGTAAAGAAGAAAATTGAGCACAAATAACTTCACAATTAAAATAATAAAATAATAAAACATTTAGGATATACCACGTGACTATAAATAGTTGAAGCAAAGTTAGTAGGTTGGGAACACTGAGGAATTGGCAGTGCGTGCTCTACGTCATAGTTTTTATATAGTTCGCTATTTTCACGCGATCGCTTGGTTAACTTTCTAGGTTATGGCTGACTTTGTAAAGAAATAAATAACGTCGTTGTGAAGGAATTAAAGAAAATTGCTAAGTATTGGTAAAAATAAGGATGAAAACTATTCTGATTGTTAGAGTTTTACAGTGGTATACGAACGTAAACATTGAAAAGTGTTGCCAATCTAATAAAATAAATCTCAGTGTTAATAGCCGCGTTCAGCGAACGCAACTATTGACGACTACTTCAAAAAAATACCGACTATCATTGCATTTTGTTGTCGTTTGTTTCAACAGTTCTTTTTCGTTTTTTCTTATCTAATTAATTAATGTCTCTCAATGTTCCTCAATTTTTTATTACGAAAAAATTTATCAATCTGTTTTTAATTATTTTATAGATTAATTTTGAAATCCTTCGCTATTTCTATTTTTGATTTTGTAACTTCTACCACCACCACCACCACCATGTAGGGCGTGCCTGGAGAGTTCTCGAGTCTTCGGTTGGTTCATAGATGGCGCGACTACTTCAAAAAAATACCGATTGACTATCATTGCATTTTGTTGTCTTTTGTTTCGACAGTTCTTTCTTGTTTCTTCTTATGTAATTAATTTAATGTCTCTCAATGTCACTCAATTTTTTATTACAAAAAAAATTATCAGTCTGCTTTTAATTATTTTATAAATTAATTTTGAAATCCTTCGCTATTTCTATTTTTTATTTTGTAACTTCTACCACCACCACTACCACCATCTAGGGCGTGTCTGGAGACTTCTCGAGACTTTGGTTGGTTCACAGATGGCGCGCGACTATTTAAAAAATTACTGAGCGACTATCATTGGGAGCGTTCAGCCGACGTAGCAGTTGACGAAAACCAGAAACGTGTTTCATTTATGAAGCGCTTAAACAAGTTGGAGCAGTTGAACGTTATAATAACTGTCAATAAACATTTGATCACTAGTTTGAGGTTAGGTTTATGATTAATTATTCTAGATTATAAATTTACAAATTATTTGCAAAAAAAAAAGTGAATTACTGGAAGATGACATGAACTGGAATGCGATTCAAGCTGTTTGTCGAAATGTTACAAATTTCTGTAAATACTTGTAAATGTACTTTTTTTGTAACCGGCTGATTATTTTATAAGTACAAAATCCTTCAGTAGGAGCATTCTTTGACCAGTTTTACTTAACCATTAAGCGTTCAGTGTACCAAAAAAGTCAATATACGTAGACTTTTTTGGTTTCCTTTTGTCTTCAAGCTACAATTCTACCACTTCCAAGTATGTTGAATTTCCTGTTTGTTATACTTTTTTCCGAAGCAGATCACTTTATTAATTTCTTCTTTTTTTTCACTTTGTCCACCCCAGTCTTTCAGGAACTCCTTCTCCTCTGTCCGCTTTTCATTCATTTAATGGCCGACTCTCAATTTTTACATTCATTCGACTGTCTGGATAACTTTAAGGCCCAGTTTTACAGTGTCGGTTTAACTTTGAGCCGAAGCTTAAATCCTTCCCAACAATTGTTGAAATAATCGTTGCTAAAGGTTTAAGCCTCAGCTCAAAGTTGAGCCCCATTTGTAAAACTGGACCTAAGGGCCACTTGTTCAAACACTTGAACCATAGTTCTGCTCTGAACTTGCTTTAATTGCTGTGGCAACAATTGTGAAAACATGCGTTGCAATAGTTTTAGAATCAAGTTCAGAATTGAACCGTGTTTGAACAAGTGGCTCGTACGGCTATTTTCATAATATGACTTTAAATCTAAAGTTACTTTATCCTAAAAAAAATACCTTTGTTTCCCTATTCTTAAGGTGACTTTAAATTAAAGCTTCCTTAAATTCTGATTATGAAAACGACCTTAAGGGCCGGTTTTTCAATCGAAGTTAAACTTTAAGCTCCGCTTATTCCTGTGGAAACATTTGTCCTTTGCCCTTACGATTGTTACCATGGGAATAAAAGGAAGCCAACAGTTAAATTGTGATGTAAAATATCCTGCAAGATATCTTAATTTCTCTTCTTCTTCTTCTTCTTTTTCTTTTTCCTCCGGTTTTTTTTTGCCTTTTTATCCCAAGCACACCATCTTCTGTTATTATTCTTTCATTTTCAAGTATTCTTAAGTTCACTTTTTTAAATGTGGACAATAATTTAGGTCGCGCCGTATTTTTTACCTAATATTGATATTATTTTTTGAGGTTAGGATTACGTTTGGTGTATAAATGTTGCTGTACAGTCCCATGGAAGATTGTTTATACGTTATATCAGTTTCACAGAGTCATCTTTAAAGCTAACTTCACTGCAAATAGTGAAACGGAAACACCGGCACCGATTAAATTGGTTTGTTTATACACCTATTCTCCAGCCGCCATAATCGTGACGTCAGCTGGGGTGCGTTCGAAAACCTCACCTTCTGCGCATCTTGCGTATTTTTCGCGTCGAATTTTTGACCTAAAATTGATAATTGTTTTTTGAGGTTAGGATTACGTTTGTTGTATAAATGTTACTGTACAGTCTCACGAAAGATTGTTTATGTGTTATATCAGTTTCACAGAGAGACACTTTAAACTTAACTTCACTGCAAATAGTGGAAACGGAAACACCGGCACCGATTAAATTGGTTTGTTTATATACCTATTCTCCATCCGCCATGATCGTGACGTCAGCTGGGGTGCGTTCGAAAACCTCACCTTCTGCGCATCTTGCGTATTTCTCGCACACGATTTTTAACTTATAACATATTTTGACTCTCGCTCGTCTCTTCCAAGAAAAGCCTGTAGATTTTAAAAACGGTGTTATTTTTAATGCTTTCGTAACCTGTGTGTTAAGTTTGTGATGTAAGTAACGTATTCAATTAAGCATTAAAAGCAAAATTTTCTGACGCAAATCGCCAATTAATCACCACAGACATCGACGGATCTTTCGAGTGCATCCGCTTCCGTCCGGGCCCGAAATTTTTCGTCGAAGAAATACTATTACTAAATACGATTATATTTTTTCTTTTAATGTTTAGAAATAAAAATTTTGATTGTGAAAAGAATTTGTCAATTTTTAAATCAAATTAACTACTGTTAGTCGCATGCAGTTTATATTTTCGTCTATCAATTGATCGTTTTGTTTTTGTTTTTCTTTTGTTTGATTTTATTTGATACGATTATTGATTTTTTTATTATAAATTGATTGACTTTTGTTTTTGTTTCTTTTTTCAGTTACTCGATTTGAGTTTATTTTATTTGACACTTTAATCCTGTCGATTTTTGTTCTCTATTTTAGGCGATTTATCTTTATTTTTTAATTATATTCTTTTTTTCTTTAAACGTTTTGAGATTAACTTCACTGCAAATAGTGGAAACGGAAACACCAGCACCGATTAAATTGGGTTGTTTATATACCTATTCTCCAGCCGCCATGATCATGACGTCAGCTGGGGTGCGTTCGAAAACTTCAACTTCGGCGCATCTTATTTATCACTCGCGATTTTTAACATATTTTGTCTCTCGCTCGTCTCTTGCGAGAAAAGTCTGCAGATTTTAAAAACGGTTTTATTTTTAATGCTTTCGTAACCTGTGTGTTATGTTTGTGATATAAGTAACCTATTCAATTAAGTATTAAAGGCAAAATTTTCTGACGCAAATCGCCAATTAATCACCACAGACATCGACGGATCTCTCGAGTGCATCCGCTTCCGTCCGGGCCCGAAATTTTTCGTCGAAGAAATACTATTACTAAATACGATTATATTTTTTCTTTTAATGTTTACAAATAAAATTTTTGATTGTGAAAAGAATTTGTCAATTTTGAAATCAAATTAACTACTGTTAGACGCATGCAGTTTATATTTTCGTCTATCAATTGATCGTTTTGTTTTTGTTTTTTCTTTTGTTTGATTTTATTTGATACGATTATTGATTTTTTTATTATAAATTGATTGACTTTTGTTTTTGTTTTTTTTTTCAGTTACTCGATTTGAGTTTATTTTATTTGATACTTTAATCCTGTCGATTAATCACGTTTACTTCAAGCCATTTTTGTTCTCTATTTTAGGCGATTCAACTTTATTTTTTAATTATATTCTTTTTTTCTTTAAACGTTTTGAGATTAACTTCACTGCAAATAGTGGAAACGGAAACACCAGCACCGATTAAATTGGTTTATTTACCTATTCTCCAGCCGCCATGATCGTGACGTCAGCAGGGGTGCGTTCGAAAACTTCAACTTCGGCGCATCTTATTTATCACTCACGATTTTTAACATATTTTGTCTCTCGCTCGTCTCTTCCAAGAAGATTTTAAAAACGGTTTTATTTTTAATGCTTTCGTAACCTGTGTGTTATGTTTGTGATGTAAGTAACCTATTCAATTAAGCATTAAAGGCAAAATTTTCTGACGCAAATCGCCAATTAATCACCACAGACATCGACGGATCTCTCGAGTGCATCCGCTTCCGTCCGGGCCCGAAATTTTTCGTAGAAGAAATACCATCTTTATCAGATTTTAATTAATTAGAAATGTATCGAAAAATCGACGGGAAGTGAACTTTGCTTCGAGGAATCGAAGTTTTGAGCATGCACTCGATTCGAGTGTTCCGTTTCCGGAGCCTCTCTGCGATTCCTTCCGACGAACAGGAAACGTCCTCTTGATGATCCGACTCAATTAATTGACGGTGATGATGTCGGAGAGAGGAGATGCGTTCGAAAACAAACAGGAGATTAAATTCGACTACTCACTGATTCGATGCGGACGATAAGATATGCGTGCCTACTTGATAATAATTTCGCACGCAAAAATAGCATGTTGATAAGGACGTGGATTTTTCAAATTTAGCAAGTTGGGATTGGAGGTGGAGAGGAGGAATAATGCGTCTGGCCTGTTTTTGACACGCGATTTTTTTTTTTTTAATGCGCTTTAGGTAACGAGCAGATAAATTTAATTACGCGGAACGCGCTCTATCGCTTTTAAGTTTTTACACGTAACCGATATGGCTAATTTTATTTGCCGTAACGCCTGCCTGTTTCAAAACAACAACGTTAAAAGCAATGAAAAATAATCTTTCTATTACCGTTACGAAAAGTATCTACACTTTTCGACATTCAGTTTAGTTTTTCGCTCTAGCACGAGAAAGAAACTTTACGTTAGTCTAAAACAGATCGTAGATCATGCATCTAACTTGTTTTCAAAAAATTGCATCATTCATCATCACATTTGAGTTCAATCATTGAGTTTGAATCAAGCGAGGCGCTGTTACGTTTGAAAAAACGACCTCCGTACAGGTGCGTCACTTCTGTCAAATCGAGACTACAATTCATCATTTTTATTCCTGCAGTAAAACCAAATTCTGGTAGTTTTGGTTTAGTTTTAAGACAAAGAAAGCTGCGTCTTGTGCTAATCGTGGTTGTTATGGCAGGAAATGAGCAGAAAAAAAAAACTGAAATATCATTTCTTAGTCACATCAATGGGCTTATTAAATTCTTGAATACTTGAAACGCCATATTGGTGCTAGCATAAGCCCCGCCCACTATTCCCAATTTTCGTGTCCGGAAAGTGTCCGTGCAGACCAGGGGTTCCCAAACTTTTTTAAGCTTCGATTACTTACAAGAACAAAAAAAATGTCCGTCGACCTCCCTTTCAAATTTTATTAACGATCTTAAAACTTTGACTTTATTTCTTTTTTTTATTATGTTTTGTCTTTACTTGATTCAATTTAACTTTATTTTAAATTTGATTCCCTTTTGTTTTTCTTCATTCGATTCGACTATAATAATAATAATAATAATAATAATAATAATAGTATTTATTTCAAAACAACTGAACAAAAAACAGTACAGGTTTGAAAACGTCCAAACTAACTAACTAACAATATTATAGTCTTTTTCTTTTGTTTTTTTTCCCTTTTCTCAATTGTATCCTCCAATTTGTCAAACGACTTTCCTGTTTGACATACGATTTGACATTTCCGAAAGCCGAAAACGATTTGACAAATGGGGAAACATAATTGACAAGGGACGAAAACCAAAAGAAGCAAACACCGGAAGTGACGTGGAATTTTCACTTTCGTCTTATCTTCATCACCGATCGTCCTTTGTTTTTTTTTTCTTTTCCAATCCTTATTTGATTTTATTTAATTCAATTTTTAAATAATATAATCGATCTTTGTTTTTTTTTTTGCTTTTATTCGATATCGTTTAATTTATTTTTGTTTTTTAACTGTCAGTTCGTCTTTCATTCGATGTTATTTTATTTTTTAATTGGCAATTGATCGTCTTTTGTTTTTGTTTTTTTTTCCTGTTTGCTCGATTTGAGTTTATTTTAGATTTTCATCTCGTTTTTATTTTCTCTTTTAAGCGATTTAACTTAATCATATTTTTTTTATTTTAATGTTTAGAGATAAAATTTTTGATTCTGAAAAAAATTGTCAATTTTTAAATCTAATTAACTTACTGTTAGTCGCATGCAATTTATATTTTCGTCTATCAATTGATCGGTTTTTTTTTTGTTTTTTCTTTTGTTCGATTTTATTTGATACGATTATTGATTTTTTTTATTATAAATTGATTGACTTTTGTTTTTGTTTTTTTTTTCTCAGTTACTCGAATTGAGTTTATTTCATTTGACACTTTAATCCTGTCGATTAATCACGTTTACTTCAACCCATTTTTGTTCTCTATTTTAGGCGATTTATCTTTATTTTTTAATTATATTCTTTTTTTCTTTAAACGTTTTGAGATTAAACTTTTGATTGTGATAAAATTCGTCAATTTTTAAGTCAAATTAACTTATTGTTAGTTGTATACAATTTATATTTTCGTCTAAATTGATCATTTTTTTGTTTTTTTTTTTCTTTTTTTGATTTTATTTGATACGATAATTTATTATATTTTTTTATTATAAATTGATTGACTTTTGTTGTTTTCTTTTTCACTTACACGATTTGAGTTTCTTTTATTGACGTTTTAATCCTGTCGATTGATCGCGTTTACTTCATCCCATTTTTTCTTTTTTCTTTTAGGACGATTTAACTTTATTTTTTGATTGATGTTTTTTTTTAATGTTTACAGATAAAGTTTTTGATTGTGAAAAAAAAATTGTCAATTTTTAAATCAAATTAAATTATCGTTAGTCGTATACAATTTATAATTTCGTCCGTCAGTTGATCATCTTTTTTGTTTTTTTTCTTTTATTTGATTTTATTTGATTTTATTTGATAACAATTGATCGTCTTTTGTTTTACTTATTTTTTTCTATTTGCTTGACTTGAGTTTATTTTAGATTTTCATCCCGTTTTTATTTTCTTTTTTAGGCGTTAGGATTTAACTTTACTTTTTGATTATATATTTTTTCTTTTAATATTTAGAAATAAAATTTTTGATTGGGAAAAGAAATTTCTCCATTTTTAAATCAAATTAAATTATCGTTAGTTGTATTTATAATTTCGTCCGTCAGATGATCATCTTTTTTGTTTTTTTTTCTTTTATTTGATTTTATTTGATACGATTGTTTATTTTTTAATTACAAATTGATTGACTTTTGTTGTTATTTTTTTCTCACTTGCTCGATTTGAGTTTATTTTATTAATAATCCTGTCGATTGATCGCGTTTACTTCGTCCCATTTTTGTTCTCTCTTTAAGGCGATTTAACTTTTTTTTTTAATTATATATTTTTTTAATGTTAAAAGAGATTAAAATTTTAATTATATGATGAAATTCAAAAATTTTTAAATCAAATTATAGTCGTATATAATTTTTATTTTCGTCTATCAATTGATCATCTATTGTTTTTGTCTGTTTGTTTTTTCATTTGTTTGATTTTATTTGATACAATTGTTTCTTTTTTAATTATAAATTGACCGCCTTTTGTTGTTGTTTCCTTTTTTCACTTACTCGTGTATTTTATTTGCCTGTTGATTGATCACAGTGACTTTATTTTATTTTTTAATTATTCTTTTATATTTACAGATTAAATTTTTGGTATGCCGTTTTTTTTATATAAACTTGAATTGTTGGTATACATTTTATTTTCGTCGTCTCTTCATCGCCGACCGTCATTTGTTTTTATTTTATTAGATTTAACGGTATTTTATTTTTATTTTGACTGATCAATATTGATCGCCTTTTTGTTCTTTTATTATTCGAGTTTATTAAATTTAATTATTACAAGTTTTATACTTCACTAATATCAATTGTCTTTTTTTAAGCCATTTCATCTTTCATTCTCTCCTTCAATTGTTTTCATCATTTGACTTATTGTTAGTTTTGTACTTCACTAATTTCAATTCATCTTTCTTTAGTTATTTCGTCTTTCATGCTCCTGTTCAATTGTTTTCATCATTTGATTTATTGTTAGTTCTACACAATTTTATTTTCGTCCTCTCATTCATCGACGATCTTTGTTCGTTTTTATTTCATTAGATTTAACGGTATTTTATTTTTATTTTGATAGATCAATTAATCGCCTTTTCCTTCTTCTTCTTTTATTCGAGTCTATTTAATTTAATTGTTATGTGTTTTGTACTTCACTAATTTCAATTCTTTTTTAAACTAATTCATCTTTCATTCTCCTCTTCAATTGTTTTCATTATTTGACTTATTGTTAGATTTTCACATTTTTTATTTTCGTTCTCTTTTCATTGACGATCCTTGTTCGTTTTTATTTTATTAGATTTAACGGTATTTAATTTTTATTTTGACTGATCAATTGACCGCCTTTTTCACCTTCTTCTTTTTTTTATTCGAGTCTGTTTAATTTAATTGTTATGTGTTCGACAACAACCTCCATTAGTACAATCGTATTGTGTTAATAATTATTTCTTGAACTTTTATTAGATTTATAAGTACAGTTGTGTGTGATCAGAAATTTTATGAAAAGTTTTATTGAAGTTGTTAAAGTTAAAAAAAAGTGCCCCGTTCTTTATGTCTATTACTGTACATACAATGTTTAATTCAAATTCATTTAATATTTGCAAATCTTCTAATTTTTTTTTTAAATAAATTATTCAGATCACGCCTGCACTAGGCAAGAATCCATAACTTCGACCCCCTAAAAGACCTATAGAGGTTCATCGACCGCCAGTCGACCCCTACAGGTTCATCGACCCCTTTTAAGTTTTCTCTGACCCCCCAAGGATCGATGTAGAGCCCATTGGTAACCCCTTGGTGTAGACCTCTGTAAGTACAGTGGTAAAAAATAAAAAAACGAATGACAATCTCGGATCTCGGTCTGCTTCTGGCAAAAGGAAGTGCATTAAAATCGTTTTCGTTTTATTTCCAGCTAAAGAAAAAGAAAAAAATTTATTGAAATAAATCCCCGAGTGTCAAGACGTATCACATTCGTCTTAATCTCGGAATAATGCCCTAATTATTGTTATTAAGAGTACATACTGACGGAAACAGCGTATTAGCAATGCACACACTCCGCTCAAGTTCCTCAATGAAATAATCATTAAACGCCGTATATGGTGAAATTTAATTAATCCGACGCATTTATTGCTTGTGTTTCTTCGTATGAAACCTGCGACTTCACATGTCTTGAAGAACGAAGCCGATTAGGCAGTCAGTTCTTCGCTCGGGGCGGCCGTCATTCAAAGCGATTTCCCTAAGTATCAACATCCCGCTGGATTTAATTAGAAATTATAAAATTCAGAACGAGTGCGAGCGAGCGGGTTTTCTTTTTTAACACGCGAGCCAATCATATGGTCGATGGATTTATGGATAACTTGGAATTTTTGAACCTTCTTTTTTCTGACCTGACTCGGACGCCTCCGTTCCTCTTGGACTTTTTGGACCTTCATAAAATCCTTTCTACCTCCAAGATTCTCACTTCTCTTCAGTTTTTTCCTGTTTTGGACACCTCCATTCCTCTTGATCTTTTTTGGCCCTTTCTTTTCTGTCTCCAAGTCTCCTAATTGTCTTCATTTTTTCTATCTCGGAACCTCCATTCCTTTTGGACGTTTTGGGCTTTCTTTTCTGACTCTAAGAATCCTATTTCTCTTCACTTTTTCTGTCTCCATTTCTCTTAAACTTTTTGGACCTTCGTTAAACCCTTTCTTTTCTACCTTCCAAGGCTCCTGTTTCTCTTCATTTTTTCTGTTACGGACGCCTCCGTTCCTCTTGGACTTTTTGGATCTTCTCTAAATCCTTTCTTTTCTACCTCCAAGATTCTCACTTCTCTTCAGTTTTTTTCTGTTTTGGATATCTCCATTCCTCTTGATCTTTTTTGGCCTTTCATTAAACCCTTTCTTTTCTGTCTCCAGGACTCCTAATTCTCTTCATTTTTTCTATCTCGGAACCTCCATTCCTCTTGGACGTTTTGAGCTTTCAGTAAACCCTTTCTTTTATACTTCCTGAGACTCCTATTTGTCTTCATCCTTTCTGTCTCGAGCGCCTCCATTTCTCTTAAACTTTTTGGACCTTCATTAAATCCTTTCTTTTCTACCTCCAAGATTCTCACTTCTCTTCAGTTTTTTCCTCTTTTGGACGACTCCATTTCTCTTGATCTTTTTTGGCCCTTCATTAAGCCCTTTCTTTTCTGTCTCCAGGACTCCTAATTCTCTTCATTTTCTCTCTCTCGGAACCTCCCTTCCTCTTGGACGTTTTGGACTTTCATTAAACCCTTTCTTTTCTGCCTCTGAGACTCCTATTTCTCTTTTGTCTCGAGTGCCTCCATTTTTCTTAAACTTTTTGGACCTTCATTAAACCCTTTCTTTTCTTTCCTTCCAAGGCTCCTGTTTCTCTTCATTTTTTCTGTCACGGACGCCTCCGTTCCTCTTGGACTTTTTAGCCCTTCATTAGACCCTTTCTTTTCTGTGTCTCCAAGATTCCTGTTTCTCTTCATTTTTGTTCCGGCTCGGAAGCTCCTCGTCCTCTCTTTCTTTTCCGTTTGCAAGACTCCTTTTTCTCTTCATCTTTTTCTGCCTCGGAAGATTCATTTCCTCTCACAGGAAACTACTTGTACGTATAAGGACCAATTCCCATAGTCAAAATAACTTCTTCAAAGTACAGAAGCTTTTCCCGCCTCTAAAGCAACTTTACTGGATTAATTTATCAGTTGTTTTGATCGCGCAGCGACTCATCCATATCGATCTTTCTTCCATCCTGGGGCTTTTTTGACCTGCATACCCTAATTTGGACTAGACAAGAATTTCAAATTAATTTCAATCTGAGGAAACTGATTGAAAATTAAAATAAAAAAAATAAGCGAAAAATACAGCGCGTTGAGGTGTAGAGACATCACTCGAGGGTCCCGGAAGATCGACTTCTTGTGCGCTCCCGCATTACTTAAGCATTTTCTCCCGTTTGGATTCGTAATAAGCGGGAGCTAACGGATGTTGCATTTGCAATGCAAGAAACGTCCTTAATTGAGTGCGTCATTTAGGTGCAATATTGCAAGTTTCGTAACTCCGGTTCCTTTTCTTCTGCGGACGCGCTCTGCCCTCCGGGCGCAAAATTCCAGAAAAATAAGCCTCCTGCTTGACTCGTTTCATTCTGACTTTATACGCGTTATGATTCATTATTTTGTTTTATTTATTATTATGATTTTATTTTTGTTTTATTTATTTTATTTTGTAGCAAAAATGTTGTTTTCTTGTGTTGCAAAAATAAATATGATATGATATGATATGATATAATATTTAATAGCCAGTCACCCTAAAAATCTGTGCTGCGCTGGAGTTGGGAAGGTACCTGCCCCCCCAAAAGAAAATGACAGTTGAATAGGACCAACGTGTAAGCAATTAAGTACTAAAACCATTTAGAAGTTTGTCCGTAGATGGCGTTAGTGATATTTATTTCAAACAAAAAAATAGAGAACCTCTGAATAGTCTTAGCTCAAGGGCGAAAATCAAGAGAAAATAAAAAGGAAAAGGAAAACGAAAAGGAAAAAAACGAAAAATATATTTGTCTAAACCCAAAATAAGTCTAAACCCAAAATAAGATAGACTGTCTAACGTCAAAGTCTAAACCCAAAATAAGACGAAAATAAAAAGAAGAAACTCAAAATAAACAAAAAAGGTATCTGAATGGTTTGACTTTAAAAAGAATGACTAGGTACAGAAAATAAAAGAGAAATTTGCCTTTGAGAAAAATGACTTTAGAACAAACCCCACCTCAACCCCAAAAAAAAAACACGGAAGAAAGTCGAAAAATCATGGGGCGGGCGAGGAGAGATTCCAGAAAAGTTTTTGAATTGAATGCACCGAGCATTTAAATTAATACGTAATTCGAACAGCCCAGGTGTTTCGTCTCGATTTATTAAGGTTTTTAATAAGTCAAAATTGCTTACATAACAATTCAATTTTAAGAACAAGCTCTAAATAATAAAGCATTTACTGTATCACTGCATTTATAAATCTTGCATGTATACCTTCTATAAGTAGAATGACCATCAAATGGACAAGTGCGTTAGTATTTTCTACAGTATTTTTCCATTTTGGTTCAAAGGTAACCACTGACGCCATTAGAGTGACCCATGCTTATACTTGATTTCTTTGTTCCAATACACGAATCCACAAAATCTTCTACTTTTTATTTTCGCCTTGCCGTTTCTTCGGTTTTTCAACATTTCATTCGACTCGAAAAACAGGTTACTAGTTCGCGCTTGAAATAATTTCTAATGACGATTTGGAGGTTATGTTTATCAAGGTTTTTAATAAGCCAAAATTGTTTACATAATAATTCAATTTTAAGAACAAGCCCTAAATAATAAAACATTTACTATATCACCGCATTTATAAATATTGCATGTGTACTTTCTATAAATAGAATGACCGTCAAGTGGACAAGTGCATTAGCATTTACTACAATATTTTTCCATTTTGGTTCAAGGGTAACCACTGACGCCATTAGAGTGACCCGTGCTTATACTTGATTTCTTTGTTCCAATACACGAATCCACAAAATCTTCTACTTTTTATTTTCGCCTTGCCGTTTCTTCTGTTTTTCAACATTTCATTCGACTCGAAAAACAGGTTACTAGTTCGCGCTTGAAATAATTTCTAATGACGATTTGGAGGTTATGTTTATCAAGGTTTTTAATAAGCCAAAATTGCTTACATAATAATTCAATTTTAAGAACAAGCCCTAAATAATAAAACATTTACTGTATCACCGCATTTATAAATATTGCATGTGTACCTTCCATAAGTAGAATGACCGTCAAGTGGACAGGTGCATTAGCATTTTCTACAATATGTTTCCATTTTGGTTCAAAGGTAACCACTGACGCCATTAGAGTGACCCGTGCTTATATTTGATTTCTTTGTTCCAACAGACGAATCCACAAAATATTCTACTTTTTATTTTCGCCTTGCCGTTTCATCTGTTTTTCAACATTTCATTCGATGGAAAAACTTAAAAAAGTTACTAGTTCGCGCTTGAAATAATTTCTAATGACGATTTGGAGGTTATGTTTAAAATTACATGTTGTGTGAGCTTACAGAGTGTTTTTGTTATGTTTAAAACTTAAGAAGGAAAAAGAAGAAACCCAAAGTAAACAAAAAGGGTATCTGAATGATTTGACTTTAAAAAGAATGACTAGGTACAGAAAATAAAGAAGAAATTTGACTTTGAGAAAAATGACTTTAGAACAAACCCCAAAAAGACACTTAAGAAAGTATATAAAGAGTGTCCGTATGGCAAGAATGACCTTGGAAAATAAAAGGTACCTACGTTTCTCGAAGAAACCCGAATTATGTGCAGAGAAAATTGGTTGGTTTAAACTTAAGAAATAAATTTACCCGTTTTCAAAATGTCAGAAATTTACAAAATTCGACAAACCGTAAAGTTATATTCGATGCTACCTAAAAGTTCCAGGAACCACCAGAAAAACGGCAGAAATTTTTATTCCTGATCAAAAATTTAATAGTCCTCCTCAAGGTACCCGAGTCACCAATTGCAGGGGGAGATTTAGGTATGGTCTTTATGGACCGCAGCCCAGGGCCCCGTTCAATCAAAGGGCCGTTTCACAGTCAGAAAGTAGATTATCTCAGTAACGCTTCAGAAAATTCGATTTTTTTTTGGATTTGTACCGATTTTTCAAAGATAACGTCCCGATTTACGAAACTCAGAAATTGGCAATGCTACTCGAAACGTTGCAAACTGATCCCAAGCCTAATTATGTCCAAACACGGGAATCTTGAAATGTACCTCGGCCACGGCATAAACGAATCTTTGAACTTACCTCAGCCACGGCATAAGCGCCGTACTAATGGCATTATTTCTTACTATTTTCAGTGAAGTGATATCTTAGTGTTTAGGGATATAACCTGGCTGATAAATTTATCAGGAGGTGAAGAAGTCTGGCTTATTTCAAGCTTATAGCTTATTTTTTCAAAGCGGATTAATTTTTTTAATAGTTGACAAAACTGTTTTGAACTATGCAGTTAGATAGGACAAACCTTATGTTTACGATTTGATAATTACTTTAAACTTGATAATAAATTTAATTAATCATCCGTCTTCTTCTGGTTGTTTATTTTTGGTGACATTTTAAAGATCCAGACCGATTGTGAAAGAGAGCGTTAACTCTCGCCGATTAATTAAGTGCCCACCAACGCAAAAATGCAGATGATTACAGACGTTGTGTTTATATACAATACGTCTTATCCACGCGTGGTTACATTGAGGGGCAAAAAAAAAAAAAGGAACGTGAAGGTCAAGATCAATGTTAATCTAAATCACTACGGCGGCGGCGGCGACGACGACGGACGTTCGAAGCACTAAAGGAAACCACCGCCTTGTGCTGAGAATAAGTATGTTATGCGACGTGACGTCGTCGTCGTTCGCCTCAATAAAACTCACATCCTTGCCAATATTAATACGCGTGTACACGTGTATTTATTAATGGACGAACCCACACTTTCAAAATAGCCCAGGTGTTTCGTCTTGATTTATCAAGGCTTTTAATAAGTCAAAATTGCTTACGTAACAATTCAATTTTAAGAACAAGCCCTAAATAATAAAACGTTTACTGTATCACTGCATTTATAAATATTGCATGTGTACTTCTATAAATAGAGCGACCGTCAAGTGGACAAGTGCGTTAGTATTTTCTACAGTATTTTTCCATTTTGGTTCAAAGGTAATCACTGACGCCGTTTAGAACGACCCATGCTTACATTTGATTTCTTTGTTCCAACAGACGAATCCGCAAAATCTTTTACTTTTTAGTTTCGCCTTGCCGTTTCTTCTGTTTTTCAACATTTCATTCGATTCGAAAAAAAAAGTTACTAGTTCGCGCTTGAAAAAATTTCTAATGACGATTTGGAGGTTATGTTTAAAATTACACATCTTGTGACCGTACAGAGTGTTTTTGTTATGTTTAAAACTTACGATGAAAACAAATAAAGGTAATTTCAAACATGTGTCAAGTAACGAGTGTTCAATAAAAAAAAAACGGTCAGGTAGGCTGTAGCAGGCTTTTGTTGTCGGGAACGCATGTCGTGATTAACATCATTTGAATTTGACAACTTTGACAAGTTGACGGTTAACCTAACTAATAAAAGTCGAAAGCTGCTCCTGCATTTTTTTTTTAATATTTATACTTAATATAAATATTCGGTAATGATCGTTTCTTTTTGAAATGTCTTATTTGAGTTAAAGTGAGGTTAGAAATGAAAGTGACATTTCACGCTCGTCGTATGAAGAACCCTACGCTAGACGTTCAGAATAAATTCATAGCTATCTAGACCGTTTTTTTTTTAATTGAACACTCGTTACATATTATCCCATGGATGACGTAAATAAAATTATTTACGTATGTGGGATTTGATCGTTTGTGTTGTGTTAGACGGTTATAAATCCATTATTACATTACAACCGTAAGATTATTATTAATGTTTGAGTAGTAATTTACTCTTATAAGAGGTTGCAATGCGTCGCGCAATGAAAGGTTAAAAACCTGTTGGTTTTGCAGCTTTTTATAGGTTTTATAATTGCTTATAGTCTTCTACGGCATTGTTTCTTTCTGTAAGCGGTCATATTTTTGTTTATGTTTCCCTCTTGATAGGATGCAACAGCCAGCAGCGTAGCTAGGGCCTGGCAATAGGGGCCTCCACCAGGGGCGCAGATCCGAAAGGGTGCGCGCAATGTTCAGCAAGCAATTTTTAAAATTGAGTAGATTTATTAATAATAATAATAAATAATAAAAATATATTGCAGGAAAAGAGATCGCTAACATAAGTGAGGGCGCACCTAATTTTTATTTTTGTACGCAACTTGCTAAATAAAATATTCTAGAAATTAAAACAAAAATAAATAAAAATAAAAATAAATAAAAATAAAGAAATGGCTTTTTCTCAATCTCTTCAAAATGAAAGAGAATCATTTTCGAATAGTTCTTGCCCATGAAAATTGCAGAAAATTTTTACATTTTCAGCTCGTTTTTAAAAGTATTTTTATTTGGTTCACATTTTGTTAAAAGGAATGAGTTAAATTGATTTTTAAATTATTAATTAGTGTGAAAGTACGGCACTTTTCTTTTCAATTTAACCTCGTATCGCTTAAGATAAATAAGTTAAATCCCCCCCCCCCCAATGCTTAAACTCAAAAACTAGGCCGGAACCCGGAACAAGTTTCTCAGAAAATTTTATTCTTAATAATAATAATTTTTGCCGTATTTGAAAATCTTAATTCTCCTCATCTTACTTTTTCTGTACGTTTGAGGTGACCGTTCATCCCGATTTTGGAGGGACGGTCCCGATTTTTAATAATTTGTCCCGCGTCCAGCAGAGTTTCAAAAAATCCTGCTTTTCGAAAAAAAAATGTACCTTTTGAAGATTAGACGTTCTAGAAGTAGAGATTATTATCTAGGGGTCTTTTGGGTCGATTATGAGTCTATTAGATCAGATCGATTTTATATTCTATTCTATTATGGAGGGACAGCGCCCTCTTTGACAAACTTTTTATTTTTTAGTAAATGAAGTTGATTCTCGTCCGATGAAAATTGTAAGTAAAAAGTTTTTTTTTTAACTTGAAACGGACAAAATTATGAAGGGAAAACGTTGAGTGCCTTTCAAAATTTTGTCCGTTTAAAAAAAAAAAAATTTAACTTTTTATTTTTCATTGAAAATAATTAGATGTTAAAAAATACTATTTTGTTTTGAAGACAATGATAAAAGACAAAGCCATAGATCAGTACGTGGCGATGAAGCATTATTTGTTTAAAATAGTTCTAATATCTCTTTTGGCCAAGAGATGGCGCTCTGATTGATTTTTTTCTTGCTTTCTGTCGCGCTTTGGATTGTTATCAATATAATTAAAAAAAAAAAAAGGTTTTGCTGCGAGTATCAAGAGAAATCGCGTTTTTGCAGCAAGTTCGATTGGGACAACTTTCATTTTCAGGAAATGAAGATACACAAGTTAGCAAAGAGATGGCGCACTAAATAATCCACTACTCTCTGTTTACTAGGACGCGTTAATCTTAATTTTCAATTATGTAGCTTAAAATACCGCAAAGGCAGAAGTAGAAGCTATTACCGAGAGTGTCAAAGCTAACGCGATAACGTAACGTTTGGAATTATAAAAAAAAATAGCTTTCATTATTGGTCAAGAGATGTCTTCTCGGATGATCCCTTCACTTGACTCGATTTTAGATTTTCTATTTAATTTAATTTTGAAATTAAAGTCGTTGCGAGGTTAAAAAACCTAAAAAGAGTATTACTGAGAACGTCAGCGGAAAAAAAGAAATACTATTACGAGAAATTTGGATAGTAAAGTTGTTTTCGCTTTTGCTCAAGAGATGGCGGTTTCGATAATTCATGTCCTGCCTTGATTTTTATTTGGAAGAGAAGAGAAGGTTGACGTGAAACGCATTTATTGGAAATTTGACTAAAATAATTTCACTTCACTCAACGTTAACGCGATAACGTACCATTTGAAATTACAAAAAAATAGCTTTCATTATTGGTCAAGAGATGAATTTAATTTTCAGATTAAGGTCGCTGCGAGGTTAAAAGAGACGTATCGCTGAGAACGTCAGCGGAAAACAAGAAATACTATTACGGGAAATTTGGATAGTAAAGTTGTTTTCGCTTTCGGTCGAGAGATGGCGGTTTCGATCATTCCTGTCGCGCCTTGATTTTTATTTGGAACGTGAATTTTAAAATTCAGTTGAAAGGCGGGGATTTTGCGGAGAACGACGACGTGAAATGCATTTATGGGAAATTTGACTAAAATAATTTTACTTCACTCAACGTTAACGCGATAACGTATCATTTGAAATTACAAAATAAATAGCTTCCGTTATTGGTCAAGAGATGCGTTTCGGATGATCCCTCCTTCACTTCACTCGGTTTTAGATTTTCAATTTAATTTAATTTTCAGATTAAGGTCGCTGCGAGGTTAAAAGAGACGTATCGCTGAGAACGTCAGCCGAAAAAAAGAAATACTATTACGGGAAATTTGGATAGTAAAGTTGTTTTCACTTTCGGTCAAGAGATGGCGGTTCCAATAATTCCTGTGTCGCCCCTTGATTTTTATTTGGAAGAGAAGAGAACGTTGACGTGAAACGCATTTATTGGAAAGTTGACTAAAATAATTTCACTTCACTCAACGTTAACGCGATAACGTATCATTTGAAATTAAAAAAAAATAGCCTTCATTATTGGTCAAGAGATGAATTTAATTTTCAGATTAAGGTCGCTGCGAGGTTAAAAGAGACGTATCGCTGAGAACGTCAGCGGAAAACAAGAAATACTATTACGGGAAATGTGGATAGTAAAGTTGTTTTCGCTTTCGGTCGAGAGATGGCGGTTTCGATAATTCCCGTCGCGCCTTGATTTTTATTTGGAACGTGAAATTTAAAATTCATTTGAAAGGCAGCGATTTTGCGGAGAACGATGACATGAAATGCATTTATGGGAAATTTGATTAAAATAATTTCACTTCACTCAACGTTAACGCGATAACGTACCATTTGAAATGACAAAAAAATAGCTTTCATTATTGGTCAAGAGATATCGTTTCGGATGATCCCTCCTTCACTTCACTCGGTTTTAGATTTTCAATTTAATTTAATTTTCAGATTAAAATCGTTGCGAGATTAAAAGACGTACTGCTGAGAACGTCAGCGGAAAAAAAAGAAATACTATTACGGGGAATTTGGATAGTAAAGTTGTTTTCGCTTTCGGTCGAGAGATGGCGGTTTCGATAATTCCCGTCGCGCCTTGATTTTTATTTGGAACGTGAAATTTAAAATTCATTTGAAAGGCAGCGATTTTGCGGAGAACGATGACATGAAATGCATTTATAGGGAAATTTGACTAAAATAATTTCACTTCACTCAACGTTAACGCGATAACGTACCATTTGAAATGACAAAAAAATAGCTTTCATTATTGGTCAAGAGATGTCGTCTCGGATGATCCCTTCACTTCACTCGATTTTAGATTTTCAATTTAATTTAATTTTCAGATTAAGGTCGCTGCGAGGTTAAAAGAGACGTATCGCTGAGAACGTCAGCGGAAAACAAGAAATACTAATACGGGAAATGTGGATAGTAAAGTTGTTTTCGCTTTCGGTCGAGAGATGGCGGTTTCGATAATTCCCGTCGCGCCTTGATTTTTATTTGGAACGTGAAATTTAAAATTCATTTGAAAGGCAGCGATTTTGCGGAGAACGATGACATGAAATGCATTTATAGGGAAATTTGACTAAAATAATTTCACTTTCAGACAAAAGATGGAATGACACTTAGATGGTGGTGGTTGTAGTAATAATTAACTTTAAAATATAGAAGGTAGGGAAGTTTTCTTTTAAGGGGTCTATGCTTTAAAAAAGATCGGGAATCCGTGATTTAAATGCAAAGTTATTTTCTTTTTATTGGGTTGGATTGAGTCAAATCTTTAATTTTCAGTTTCATAATTTTAATAATTTAACTACATACAAAAACAGCTGATTTTTGGATTTTTTTTAGGTCCGGTTTCACCATCACAGTTTAACTTTAAACTTCGCTTTATTCCCATGGCAACAATTGCAAGGATAATTGTTTCCATAGGAATAAAACTGGGCTTAAAGTTAAACTGTAATTTTTTAAACATATAAAATAGCGACACCTTACTATCGCTTTTTGACCTAACATTGCAATAGGATAGACAAATTGAAGCGGGATTTGCTCCTAATGAGTCCCCCATGCAAGGCGGCCATGCTTGCTGTCAAAGCATAATGAAAGATTTTAGAAAAATTTTGTGCAAATCGTTTTTGATTGCAGTGAGAACCTCGAGCAGCCTCTGGACAGCTGTTTCAGCCCTGCTTGGGGCTTCTTCAGCAGAAACGTAGCTCGACATTCCCACTGCAGACCAAAAACGACTTGCCCAATTTATTCGCAATTGCGATGTAAGAGTGATGAACATATAAAATAGCGACATCTTACTATCGCTTTTTGACCTAACATTGCAATAGGATAGACAAATTGAAGCGGGATTTGCTCCTAATGAGTCCCCCATGCAAGGCGGCCATGCTTGCTGTCAAAGCATAATGAAAGATTTTAGAAAAATTTTGTGCAAATCGTTTTTGATTGCAGTGAGAACCTCTTACATCGCAATTGCGAATAAATTGGGCAAGTCGTTTTTGGTCTGCAGTGGGAATGTCGAGCTACGTTTCTGCTGAAGAAGCCCCAAGCAGGGCTGAAACAGCTGTCCAGAGGCTGCTCGAGGTTCTCACTGCAATCAAAAACGATTTGCACAAAATTTTTCTGTAATTTTTTAGAAAGATTTTGTGCAAATCGTTCTTGATTGCAGTGAAAACCCCGAGCAGCATCTGGACAGCTGTTTCAGCCCTGCTTGGGGCTTCTTCAGCAGAGACGTAGAAAAATTTTGTGCAATGTCAGGTGAAAAAGCGATCGTAAGATGTCGCTATTTTATCTATTCATTAAACTGTAATGGAGAAACCGGACCTTAAAGTTTAAGGTCTTGCCGCATTTATAAGAATTTAATAAAGCGTTTTGGTTACTTGGAAGGATGTAATACATCTCCAGTATACAGGGTGCTGCGTTTTGAAACGCAACATAGGAAATCCCATGTTAATTTAAAAGTCCTGGAATATTGGCATTCCTTATTATTCTACAACAAAATTTCGCTTAAGTTTTTTAAAGTACTCTTCAAGATAAATCTGTTTGTGAAGTTTGAGTATTTTAACATTTACTGATCAAGACCGTGCTGATAGTTTGGTGAAATTGATTTTCGTTAATGATCTTTTCTAAAATATCTCGAAATTGGGCAAATGAAAAATTCTTAAACTTCACAAACAGATTCATCTTGACGAGCCCTTTAAGAAACCCAAATGAAATTTTGCTGTAAAATAAATAGGGAAGCCAGTATTCGAGCACCTTTAAATTAACATGGGATTTCCTATGTTGCGTTTCAAAACGTTTCAAAACGAAACTTTTTCGAAGAAATCAACTCCTTAAAAACATGAAAATGATAGTAAATCTATTATAATTTTGTTGTGAAAGTACTTTTTTTCCAAAACTTGAATGTATATCAATCATAGTTACCCAATTTAGGGCTTCCTCTGCTTTCATCAAAATGTACCTATCGAATTATGCCAGCGCGCATTCATTCTTCATGTTTTATTCATAATGTGTTCCAGTACTGCTAATTGACTTGTTCGACATAGAAACTACAGGAGGTTGTTGAAAAACCAGCTTTGGCCGTTTTATAACTGCTTGTTTGTGCGTGAAGAAGATAATGCGAGCGGAATAATGTTCGCAGCGAGATTCGCAGCTTATTATTTCAAGCTTCTTTTTCTTTTTAATGGGACAACCCCTTTTCCTGACATTTCAAACCTACATCTACGTTTTCAAAACTTACCAAAAAAAAAAATTCAACTCTTGTAATAGGACAAGGAACGTCGTACATACAAGGCATTCATAATTTGGTTGTAACCCACGTGACCTCCTGATTGTTAGAGAGCCAACAGCGATAGGTACACATGATTGGCAGAACTGTAGCAGCTAGATTGGTTTGGTACGTTGGGGGCTATACGATTAAGTGAAGACTGGATAACCCCACTTCCTACGAATATTGCCTTAAAGTCTTCGTAACATGATCCAAAGCACAGTAAAGAATCAATAGGTAGTAGCACGGGAGTTCGGAACGTGCACGCAACTGCGAGAAATATTTTAATGTTATCTCATGCTGAAGGATTCCTCGGAATACTTGTACACACAATGAAGTCATCAAATTAATAGAAAAATGTACGTGTATCTCTTCTGTCAGATAAAATAAATTTCCAAGTGGAGGAACATTCTACACAATTAACCTAACTAACGTTGCTTCCGCATAGGAAAAACGAGCGTAAAAACGCAGTGATTAGTGTTGATATGAAAACATCCTTTTATATTAAGATAATAGCCACGAAATTACTCTCCTCGTAAACGTGTACAGACGGACAGACAGTCGGTCGAATACTATTAATTACTTCAATAATGGTCGTTGCGTAATTGTAATAGGACGTAAGTAATTGCAGTTAAATTCGCAAAACGGAGAAAAGTTTTTGCTCGGGCAGGTTAATAGCGTTTTATGTATGAAATAAACTGAGCAAAACCATTTATTGCCTGACATGTCGAAAAAGATTCTAATTACGCATTCCCCGTTAACAGAGTATTGCTTTGGACGAATGTTACATCAGGAGATACCGTACGCCAGCCAAAGCTACAGCTCGCCACAACCCACAAATAAAGTAATACTGAAACTAATTAGCCGACGGACATTGTGGACATATTTTATAGTACCGTTGTGTTCTTAGGGGAAATGTAATTTACTAAACGAACGCGCAGATTGTAATAATTACAACGTACTTGTGTTTAAAACGAAAATACCACAGGGCAATGTACTTGGGCCAATACTCTACATTAAAATTTTCCCTCTGCACTAGCAATTCTTTTGTCATAGAACTTGAAATGCAATCCAAAAAATAAATCCTCGTGTCATTAATTTCATGCGTAATTGTGTCTGAGAGACGTTTATCATTATTATTATTATTTATAAAAGCATGTAGATTACTTATAAATACATACATAAATATTCATGCAAGAAATTTGCTTAATGCATGAAAAAGAAAAAAAATGTATTCTTCAAGTCAACAAAATTCCTGTAGGTATAGGTGAGAGTACCGCAGGGTAATGTACTTGATCCTGTACTCTCTTTCCCAAAAAGGAAATTACAAAACGCCACAGATATTGGAGCATTTAAATGGCGAACCGGAAAATGCCAGACCATCATTTATTTAAATTTGAAGTAATTAAAAAGGCGGATTTTTTTTATACGATTGCACATCCTGCTGATCGACTCGCGCTCCGCTCCGTACATTAGAGGTTATGGTGTGAATATTTTGACGTTCAGGGTCCTCCTGTTCACTCACTTAAAAAGCACCGCACCCTGTTTTTTGTTTTTTTTTTTTTTGTTTTTCGAAGGAGTACTTTGAAATGTTGGCGCTAAAAACGAGCTTTGTCATTGGTAGCTGACCGGAATTGATCAGTGATGACAAAACTCGTTTGACCAATGACAAAGCTCGCTTTTAGCGCCAAAATTTCAAAGTACTCCTCTGAAATTAAAAAAAAAACAAAAACAGAGTATAGCAGTAGAAAATTCTAAATCTAAAGACGCTTAAAATTAAAAAAGTCACATTCTGTTGCGCAAATAATAAAATGTATTTTCACGATTATTTTGACATCTGAAAGTGATTTAATATAAGTCACCTTTAGCTCGATTATGAAATAGATGCAACCTTAGTTATTAAAGAAAATCTTTTAAAACAAACTAAAACGTCCGCGATGAAACATGTTTTAAAATGGGACTAAAATAGATTTCCTTCTCGGCCAAGAGATGGCGCTCTAAGTGATGATGATGATGTCTTCTTTAAAATCCTTGTAGTTTCCATTGAAAATAAATAATTGAAAAAAAAATCATTTATTTAAAGCTAAAATTAAAAATTGAGGTGAGAACGTCGGCAATGTTTTAAAACCGTTTCAAAGTTCGACTTCCGTTTTAGCCAAGAGATGGCGCACTAAATGATAATGATGTTTCCTTTCAATTTCTTAAAAATAATTAATTAGTTATTTAAAACGTTAGAAGTAATTTTTTTAACTAAAATTAAAGAGTGCTGTGAGGACTTCAGCGATGAGATATGTTTTAAAATTCGGTTAACATTGTTTTCTCTTTTGGCCAAGAGATGGCGCTGTAAATGATTCCTCGCATGTTCCTCGCGCGCTTTGGTTCTATCTATCTATCGATTTAATTTTGGAATAAGATGGCGCCCTGATGATTTCACTGAGAATATAATCAGCACGTCGCGTCGTATTAAAATGTTCGATTAAATTAATTTTCTTTTTGGAACAGCAGATAGCGCTTCAATATTACGTACGAACTTAGATTTTAATAGGTTTTTTTTTTTAATCGACCTTGAATGAGAAAGTTGTTAAATTTAACTTTTGTTCATTAATTTTTAAATTAAAAATCGATCGTGTTTTCGTTTTTCTTAATCCGATTTGACCCTAATTTATATTTGAATTATCAGTTGGATTCTCTTGTTTTTTTTTCTTCTTTTGTTCACATTTTTGATTTGATTGATTCGATTTGACTCAGACTTGCAAAATTCTTATTTTCGTCATAAATTCATCTTCATTCGATTTTTGTTTTATTTTTTTAAATTCATTACTTAACCTTATTTAATTCAATTTTTAATATCTATGGACCTTTGTTTTTTTTTAATCGATTTCATTTGTTTTGTTTTTATTTTTTAACTATCTATACAGTTTAGGCACGTAATCTTATAATCAATTTTTTGATCTAAATGTTTTGCATATGTTTCAATTTATCATATTTTGCTCTGCTTTTTCTTTGTTATTTGACACGGTTTTATTTTTTTAATTGTCGATTGATCGTCTTTAGTATTTTCTTTCACCAGATTTGAGTTTAATTTAAAGCAATTTTATTAACAATCATGGCAGATGTTCAGAATGTTTTTTTTTTGTTTTTCTTAACCCGAAAGATGAAACCATACTTCGTTCACAAAAAATATTAAATCCAAGGTGCCATTATTATCTAAGTGATTTATAAACGTCTGGCAATATGCCATCTTAACACTGGAATCTCGTGGAAGAAGCTCTTAAACAGCCGAAGAAGATTTAAATCAGTTTTTAATATTTTCTGGCTGGTTTAGTTTCCTATACCATCCTGAGAAGGAACATTTTAGGAGATCGTACCATTCTTGCTCTGCTGCAACATCCGCCGCAACTTCAGGTGTTCTTTTTTTTTGGGAGGGGAGAAGGGGAGCTCCATTATCAGCTTTTCAACCAAAAGTTCCTACATCACGAAGTTTTTCCAACAATTTGTTGAACCAATTTTGGGCACTCAATAGCAAAAAAAAAACAAGAGACGCATTTTAAAAACCAAGCACGCAGAGCTTCCATTTAAAGCTTCCAATTGAAGCTTGTGGTACGGTTTGCAAAATTTAGAATGAGCTTTGACATTTTTTAGTTCTGTCCAATTCAAAAAATCTGAACAGTTTCCTCAGAGAAGGATGAATAGTTAAAAGATAAACTCACTCCCGCCCCCTTCGGCATGGTCATAAGAACAGCTTCACAATGAAAAGTGAATGGAAAAAAAGTTTATTATTGGGGTTCGAGGAGTGACCTTAATTAACAAACCCTTGAACTCCACCGCTTCCACTTGACTTGTGATGGTTGTCACTACTCGCCATAAACAACTGACGAAGAAATTCTCGCCAGAGTAAACCAAATTAAATAGTATAAAGGTAGTAACAGTCTTCCTTCCTTTAAGCGTCAGAAAGCAAAATATTTGCTGTTTAGAAGACACTTTGCGAAGGAAAACTTAAGAAGAAAAGAACAGGTTGAAGAAACACATCAAAAAATCCACCCTACAAGAAAAGGGTAAATCGTTTGGGGATTGTATGCCTTTTTTTTTTGATTAACCCATGACATGGTCATAACCTTAACCTTAAAATGACAAGGAAAAAGGGCTTTGATGCCGCTTTTGTTCGTTGTTGGTCTTCGAAGGATCAACTCGAACGTGATGGTCTACTCTGGTGGTTACGCTTTAATAAAAAGGAACCCGAAGCTTAAAGTCCCTGGACTCCCCGAATCTCAGAGAGCTGTTCTTCTTGTTCTACGTGAGAGAGAAGCAACCATTAGAGAACAATAGTCACTAGCTGTTATAAATCGGATAAATGCTTTACCAGAGTAGGCCAGATCTTTCCACCCTCCCCATAAATGTAATATCCTAATATCCATCATACAATTGTCTCCAGAGATTTTATGGGGGGTGAATACATTTATAAGAAGATAGAAAAGACAGGGGTTTATACTTTGTCCTTCTTTAAAAAAAAAAACAGAAGAAAAAGGAGGAGGAAAAGAGTAGGACTATTAGGAGACGAGAAGGAGAGTACAAGAAGTTGGAGGAAGAAATCCTACAAGAGATGAGAGGGTAAATATTTTTGAGGATATTAAGTCACCCTGCAGAACGACCTCTTTTTTTTAAATTTAGCTCTTTTCCTATTACCATGACATGATATTAATCATAAGTAACTTAACATTGAAAGGGGAAAAGGCTTTGACGTCTCTGCTTATTGTTAATCTTGGACGAATGACCTTGAACGTGATACTGCTGCGTTTTAATAAGAACAAACGATTATTTTAAAAGCCTTAGATAGCTGCCCTTGTGAAGGGAATGTGAAAGCAACTATTAAAAAGGATCTGTCAACTGCTGCAATTAATGGCAACAGTTTCCTTCCCTCTCATAAGTCTTTCTGGAAGACCTCGAGGACAGATTGAAGAGAAAAGCACTGAACATTATGGGATGAAAGCCCAAGAAGAAGAAGCTGAAGACAAAGATTTAAAAAAAAAATCTCGAAAATTGAGCGCGGAAGTTGTGCGATCTGAAACAAAAACTCAAAATCCAGTTTCGGGAAAAAGAAACGTAGGAGACGAAGTCCTTGCAACATTTAAAAGGTTGGTAAATCCAAGACGGAAACGTCATGAAGGAGATCAGGAGGTGCAAAAAGCCCAAAAGAAGATCTTTCCAAAGTAGAAGCCCAAAAAGAAGATTTTTCCTAAGGCAGAAGCCCAAGGGAAGATTTTTTCCAAGGTAGAAGCCCAAGGGAAGATTTTTTTCCAAGGTAGAAGCCCAAGGGAAGATTTTTTTCCAAGGTAGAAGCCCAAAATAAGATTTTTTTTCAACGTAGAAGCCCAAAAGAAGATTTCTTGCGAAGTAGAAGCCCAAAAGAAGATTTTTCCCAAGATTCTCCAAATCTGGATGAAGGAAAGAACATGGAACCGGAATTAACACAAAGCCAATCGACAAGTCAAACATTAATTGCAGAAAATACCAACGCAATCCAATCTAATTTCTTGCTGCCTTCCGCCCACAATTTTTTGAAGTTTTACAATTTTTTTTACTTTGGCCAGTGCCCAATATCGCCGCTCGATCGGTCACATTTAGGGAATGTTTGGGTGGGTGAAGGAGGAGAGGGGGGGGGGGGGGAGGGGGGCAGAAATACATGATTGATTCGTCAGAAAATTGTACATTAACAACCCTTAGTTGAGACGGACTAAAAGAATGTAGGGCGATTGTACTGACCTGAAAATGGCAAAGGGTCACAGTAGATCCGGATGATAACCCTGTAAGGGAGGGGAGGGTGAGAGTAAATGCGCGGCACATCCAAGAGACTTTTCGACGTATCGCCTTACTCTTCCGACCTCCGACGGAAAATCGCGAATTTTAAAATTGTATAAACCGACTGGGCAGAAGGTAGACAATTGCCCCTCCCTAAACCCACCCCTAATAACGGAAATCGATTCTTCAGTTGTTCCTCAATTCCCACACTGCCAAAGGCCTTGTCGTAATCAACAAAATATGGTAGGATGATATGATTTGCTTATTCTATTTGTGGAATTCGGGCAATGAGGAAGTCGATGGATGGCTGCTTAAACATTTCTTCTCTCTTCTCGAATCTGCATATCCACCATGGTTTTGTGGAGATGAGTTTTCGTCTCTTCAGTATTTGTTATAATATATTCTGTTATCTCTTCCTTCTGAAAAACAGTTTCAGTTCCTCAATCAAAAAAAAAAAAAAAATAATGAGGAATGCTGTATTTGTGCCTGGGGCACTCTGTGAAGAAGTAGATATGATATGCTATGGAAATTCTTGTACCCTATCGGTTGATGCGTGTCCTTTTCTGTTTTGATCACCTTCACGAAGATTTAGAACAGCGAAGAAATGGGGCGGTACTCTCTTGGTCTCCATTCTCTCAGGCCAATCATCACAAATCCAGGTATTGCAGGACACATGGGCATTCTCTCCCTGCATTTCGCAGTTCTTGATCTAACTCTCTTAAGGCGTATTTTACCTTTCAAAATACTTTTTCAATCGATAGTCCAGAGGATGTCAAAAATTCGTTTTGTTATACCAACCCTCATGGTACTTGAGTACTTGAGCCACTTTGGTTGTACGTTGACATTCACAGTTTCTGCTAAATTGAGGAACATTTTGGACACATTTTTCTTGGCTCAAACAAACGAGACGGTCGTCTTCATAATCTTCCATCCCTCATGTATCTGTATATCTCAGGGTGGAGGATTTAAGCTGTGCTCTTGCTTCCTCTATCTTCAACCTTTTTGGTTGCCCTTTGCCCATTTATTCTATTCATTAAGAAATAATTTGGAAACCTTCTTCTCGACTTAAATAGTACGAAATGATCGTGTACAGTACGAGATGATCGTGTACAGTATGAGATGATCGTGTACATAACCTTAAAATTAGAAAGAGTCGAAGTAACTTGGCTTGAGTTTCAAAGTGTCGAATTAGGAAAAAAAAAGTAGTCAAATATTTCTTGATGTCACACACTTAACAGAACAATCAACCACGATTTATTTGGAAAGGTTTTTATCTTAGCAACATGAATACGAAATATCCTTGCCTTATCACACTCGCACGTATGTATCTACACTCAGTACACGTTTGTTCCTGATGCGTGCATTATACATACAACCACACTGACTCTGAATTATTGAATCAATAGAAATACCTAATGTAATTTTTGTTTTTCTTTTTTTTTGAGTTTTGCCAACCAAAACATGTTTGGGAGTGCCTCGCTCCAAATGAGATGCGACATTGTTTTTTAATTGGTGTGTTTGTTTTGTTTCAGTGTGGTCTGTCTTAGAAATGGGAAGTGAGCACTATTGCCTAAGGTGGAACAATCATCAGAGTAACCTACTGGGAGTGTTCAGCCAACTACTACGAGACGAGAGCCTTGTCGACGTGACGCTGGCCTGCTCGGAGGGCCATTCTATTCGCGCTCATAAAGTAGTCCTCTCCGCCTGCTCTTCGTATTTCCAAACGCTCTTCGTAGACCACCCCAGTCGCCACCCCATCGTCATTCTGAAAGACGTGCGCTTCTCCGAACTACGCACCCTAATCGAATTCATGTACAAGGGTGAGGTCAACGTCGAATATTGCCAGTTGTCCGCTTTACTGAAAACCGCAGAGAGTCTGAAAGTCAAAGGTCTGGCCGAAATGACGAACCTCGGCCCTTCGAGGGACTACAAGCAGGAGGCAGAGCCGGAGCAGACCGAACCGACGGAGTTGGTCAACAAGAGATTAGATGAAAGAGATAGCGTGCCCACGCCCCCAAAGATGTGTCGGACGCCCGATCGGCCCGCTTCAGTTGAACCGGCGCGATCTGACACGCCACCTGAAGAGTGTAGACCTAGTGATATGAGTATGCACAGTAATGGTAATAATGTTAGTTCTTGTTCTACGCTCGGAGCACCCACGATATGCAATAGGCTTGCTTCACCTATCAAAAATGAGCCACTACCTGGACCCTCCAATATGCCACCAGTTCAACAAGTGCCTCTGGTAAGTTACTTCCCAATTTATAAACCATACCATTCATCTTAAGCGGCTTTAAATGTCAGGGCCAGGGAGGTTTAAATTTACGTTCAAATGAACCAAGTTCAAAGTAAAAAAATTCGTACAGAATCTTAAAAACATTTGGCAATTTATGCATTCGATTTTGTTCACTTTGAACTTGGTTTAGTTGAATGTCGGTTTAAACCTCTTTGCTACAGCTGGCCCTCACTGTCTTAATCGATTGACAGTTGACGTAAATGTCATTGACATTCTCACTTATCCAATTGATGCATTCGATATTTTGTTCACTTTGAACTTGGTTTAGTTGAACGTCCGTTTAAACCTCTTTGGTACAACTGGCCCTCACTGTCTTAATCGATTGACAGTTGACGTAAATGTCATTGACATTCTCACTTATCCAATTGATGCATTCGATATTTTGTTCACTTTGAACTTGGTTTAGTTGAACGTCGGTTTAAACCTCTTTGGTACAACTGGCCCTCACTGTCTTAATCGATTGACAGTTGGCATAAATGTCATTGACATTCTCACTTATCCAATTGATGCATTCGATATTTTGTTCACTTTGAACTTGGTTTAGTTGAACGTCCGTTTAAACCTCTTTGGTACAACTGGCCCTCACTGTCTTAATCGATTGACAATTGATGTAAAAGTCATTGACATTCTCACTTATCCAATTGATGCATTTGATATTTTGTTCACTTTGAACTTGGTTTAGTTGAACGTCGGTTTAAACCTCTTTGGTACAACTGGCCCTCACTGTCTTAATCGATTGACAGTTGGCATAAATGTCATTGACATTCTCACTTATCCAATTGATGCATTCGATATTTTGTTCACTTTGAACTTGGTTTAGTTGAACGTCCGTTTAAACCTCTTTGGTACAACTGGCCCTCACTGTCTTAATCGATTGACAATTGATGTAAAAGTCATTGACATTCTCACTTATCCAATTGATGCATTTGATATTTTGTTCACTTTGAACTTGGTTTAGTTGAACGTCGGTTTAAACCTCTTTGGTACAACTGGCCCTCACTGTCTTAATCGATTAACATTTGACGTAAATGTCATTGCCATTCTCACTTATCCAATTGATGCAATCGATTTTGTTCACATTGAACTTGGTTTTGTTGAACGTCGGTTTAAACCTCTTTGGTACAACTGGCCCTCTCTGTTTTAATCGATTGACAGTTAACGTAAATGTCATTGACATTCTCACTTATCCAATTGATGCAATCGATTTTGTTCACTTTGAACTTGGTTTAGTTGAATGTCGGTTTATGCCTCTTTGGTACAACTGGCCCTCACTGTCTTAATCGATTGACAGTTAACGTAAATGTCATTGACATTCTCACTTATCCAATTGATGAATTCAATTTTATTCACTTTGAACTTGGTTTAGTTGAACGTCGGTTTAAACCTCTTTGGTACAACTGGCCCTCACTGTCTTAATCGATTGACAGTTGACGTAAAAGTCATTGACATTCTCATTTATCCAATTGATGCATTTGGTATTTTGTTCACTTTGAACTTGGTTTAGTTGAACGTCGGTTTATGCCTCTTTGCTACAACTGGCCCTCACTGTCTTAATCGATTGACAGTTGACGTAAATGTCATTGACATTCTCACTTATCCAATTGATGCAATCGATTTTGTTCACTTTGAACTTGGTTTAGTTGAACGTCGGTTTAAAACTCTTTGCTACAACTGGCCCTCACTGTCTTAATCGATTGACAGTTAAC
This sequence comes from Prosopocoilus inquinatus, assembly GCA_036172665.1. Classification (NCBI taxonomy): domain Eukaryota; kingdom Metazoa; phylum Arthropoda; class Insecta; order Coleoptera; family Lucanidae; genus Prosopocoilus; species Prosopocoilus inquinatus. Next base: position 3,322,157 of record CM069871.1, on the reverse strand, counting down.
GTAAATGTCATTGACATTCTCACTTATCCAATTGATGCAATCGATTTTGTTCACTTTGAACTTGGTTTAGTTGAATGTCGGTTTATGCCTCTTTGGTACAACTGGCCCTCACTGTCTTAATCGATTGACAGTTAACGTAAATGTCATTGACATTCTCACTTATCCAATTGATGAATTCAATTTTATTCACTTTGAACTTGGTTTAGTTGAACGTCGGTTTAAACCTCTTTGGTACAACTGGCCCTCACTGTCTTAATCGATTGACAGTTGACGTAAAAGTCATTGACATTCTCATTTATCCAATTGATGCATTTGGTATTTTGTTCACTTTGAACTTGGTTTAGTTGAACGTCGGTTTAAAACTCTTTGCTACAACTGGCCCTCACTGTCTTAATCGATTGACAGTTGACGTAAATGTCATTGCCATTCTCACTTATCCAATTGATGCAATCGATTTTGTTCACTTTGAACTTGGTTTAGTTGAACGTCCGTTTAAACTTCTTTGGTACAACTGGCCCTCACTGTCTTAATCGATTGACAGTTGACGTAAAAGTCATTGACATTCTCACTTATCCAATTGATGCATTCGATATTTTGTTCACTTTGAACTTGGTTTAGTTGAACGTCAATTTAAACCTCTTTGCTACAACTGGCCCTCACTGTCTTAATCGATTGACAGTTGACGTAAATGTCATTGCCATTCTCACTTATCCAATAGATGCATTCGATATTTTGTTCACTTTGAACTTGGTTTAGTTGAACGTCGGTTTAAACTTCTTTGGTACAACTGGCCCTCACTGTCTTAATCAATTGACAGTTGACGTAAATGTCATTGACATTCTCACTTATCCAATTGATGCAATCGATTTTGTTCACTTTGAACTTGGTTTAGTTGAACGTCGGTTTATGCATCTTTGGTACAACTGACCCTCACTGTCTTCATCGATTGACAGTTGACGTAACTGTCATTGACATTCTCACTTATCCAATCGATTTGCTCGGTCTGTATCTAACAATATCCGAGTTAATTAATTACATATTCGTAGGTATACAGGTTGTATTAGGCGATTCTGACTGTAGGAATGGGGTGTGTATGAGAGAGAGAGAGACAGAGAGAGAGAGACTTCGTATATAATGACTAAAGCGGATGTGCATATGCTGGTGATGAAAGGGTAGAAATATTTTCGTTGTTTATTGGTCTTTATTATAGTTGACATTCTTCTTTATTACCAGGGAAAAGAATTCGGGCCACTTGCTCGGCGAACGGTATAAAAATTTACTGTATCAGCCTCGCGTACAATAATTTCTGCGAAGTGCGATGCCTCCCACTCAATAATAATTCGATGCATCAAGGTCGCGGAAAGGCGGTAGGAGTAAATAAAGTACATTCGACGTATACGCTAAGTGATCTGAATTCTTTTCCCTGTTTATTACCTTTTATTATAAACCGTAACCCGCAGAAAATGTCATGTCAACCTGTTTATGATGGTGAAGCTGGAACTTCAGCCTACTTTCAGTGAGTTTACGATGTTAAGCAAACAAATTAATAAATTAACTTTAATATTGAGCATTGGGTAATCATGTCGTCACAGTTGCTTGCTCCAAGCGAGACAAAATTGTGAGGTTAAGATTGGGCTTCGAAATGATAAAGTCCCCAGATTGGCAAACAAAGTGCCGCAATAGCTAAAACTAATATATCAGCATCTTGGAGCCAAAATGGCAGTGTCATTGTGATATACATATATCCATACATACAGGGTGTCCCGTAGCTCCGTAAATCCATAACTTTCTTGCTACTCCAGGTATCTATGCGATTATTTTTTTTATATAATAGGAGCGCTTCTGTTGCACATTTTAAAAATATTTTCGTTTCGTACGTTTTTTTTTTTGAAATTGAAACACCCCACTTTGACTTAATTTTTGATTTCTACGCTAAACTCTGCGTTAAATTCGTTTGAATCATTTTTACTATCAATCAACCATACTTTTTGACGTGAGTCAATTTTTTTCTGTATCAGTCATACTTTTTGATGTGAGTCATTTTTTTTTCTTGAAGATTCCCAGATGCAAGGTCCCATTCAAAAATTCGTAACTTCTAAACCGCTGAAGATAACGCCACCGATTTTTTTTTCAGTCGATGCCCTAGGTTGTGGCCAATCTTTCGAGATAAAGCCGAGTCGTGAAGGAATGTTCCAAGGCTTGCTACGATTTTTTTTTGTTAATATGAATAACTACAAGTAAAAAAAATCCATTTTTGAAATTCGCCCTTTTTGACACAATACGTCTGTAACTGATGCGAGATTGGTTTAAAATTTTAATCGCTTTTCATTTTGACACCAGCCTACTAAAAACTTTCAATTTTTGTATTAAATATTTACCTGGAAAAATTACTATTTTTTCAATAACTCGTCGAATATCAGAATTGAACCCTACAGATCGTAGATCACTGAAAAGCTTGTAAAAAATTCTACTAAGGAATGGTGTGAAAATATACAGGGTGTTCTATTTGAAAAAAATGAATTTGTTTATTATTTGTATATATTCAAATTCAAAAAAATCGTAGCAAGCCTTGGAACATGCCTTCACGGCTCGGCAATATCTCAAAAGATTGGCCACAGCCTTGGCCTGGACTGAAAAAAAAAGCGATTGCGTTATCTTCGGTGGTTTAGAAGTTACGAATTTTTGAAAGGAACCTCGCATCGGGGAATTTTCAAGAAAAAAAATTGACTCACGTCGAAAAGTATGATTGATACGTCGTAAAAATGACTCGAATAAATTGAACGTACGCCGGATTTAGTTTGGAAATCGAAAATGAAGTCAAAATGGGGCGTTTTCATTTAAAAAAAAAAAAAAAAAAAACCTAACCTTGATATTTTTATAATATTTGGGCAGCCTATATACAAACGAAAATGTTTTTAAAATGTGCGACAGAAACGCTCCTAACACATAAAAAAAAAATCGAGTCGATACGTGGAACAGCAAGAAAATTATGGAACTTATGGAGCTCTGTGGCACCCTGTATATACAGGGTGCAGTGCATTTTTCGAAAAAATTAAAAAACAGAAATTTTGGTAAAAAAATCAAAACAACCTTAGCGTGTGATACAATTTTTATTTAGAAACATGAAAAGCCAATACGGCGTCCATAATAATAAAAAAAAAGTTGACAGTCGTTTCGCTATAATTTTGACAGCTCGGGCAAATGTAATGACAGATTTAGATTCTCCGTAAAAAAGTGTCTGAAGTGAAGTGTCAAGTTTCAAAGTTTCAAATGCCTCCTAGCTTTATCGGTTTTCGATTATATTATATCGATATTAAAAAATAATAGTTTTTTTCCTCAGTATTTTCAAAACGAAAAGGAATAAGTTAAGTTGCTCTTCAGATTATTAATTGGTATGAAAATACGCAACTTTTTTGTAACTTAACCGAACTCATATCTTTTAAGATAAGTGAAATCGCTTAGGCTCGAAATTCCCCCTACATGGTTAGGCCATGTCTACGGAATTTAGGGACGTCATGTATGTATGTATAAACTTTTTGTTTTTTTACAGACATTACTCTGGTTGACATACAAACTGTTGCATGTTTTTAAATTAAAAAGAAAGAAGACTTTCTAGATACGTAAGGACACGTTCGAAAAATGCCAAATTCTTTTGTATAATGTAAAAGTAATTAAAACTTACTTCGTATAATTACCAAAAGGAATCAAATGACGTGGACGTGCAACTCTGCAATAATTTTGAAACTTTAAATTAAGATTAAATTATCTATGATTTAAAATAATAATTCGAATTATTGATAAATAATAGTAACCGTTTCAGAAGGTTTTATTGCTCAGCGCGCTTTTTAAATTTTGCCGCCGTTACGTGGAGCCAAAATGGCGGAAGCTCGCGGTACTTCGTTTTAATCTAGTAGGGAGACTTTCAGAATGTGGCCTCGTTCGCAATTCGCACGAAAATGCAATTAATTTCATGTGACCTTCACACTTGCACGATATTTGGTAATTTCGGCGGCGGCGCCTTGTTAGGAAACACACTGCTTTAATCGCAACCCGCTGAAGCAACCACGTTTTTTTTCTTTCATATTGTGACATGTTTATTTCTAAAATTTAACATTTTTTTTTTCAACGTGCATTGCCTCATAAAGAATTATGTATTAAACTAATGTACTTTAGGCGGACATAGAGAGGGTTTCCGGTTTTCATTTTATTTTATTAATTAAGTGTGTGTGTGTGTTTTTAATTTGTTTTTGCTTTTATTTTCTGCATTCACGTAATATACAGTCACGTGCAATTAAAACGCACTTCTCGCAAGCAAACCTAACCAACCAGCACTTGAGCTGCGCACGACTGTACTTAATTTGACATTTTGCGCGCTTACAGAAAGAAATATAGCTGTTGCATTCGATTTGAATAAATGGCAAAGAACTGTTAGTTTATTTAAAAAAAAAAATTGAAAGCTATTTAAATTTAACGTAACGTCAGGTATGCTAATTTAACTGACTTGCAACTAATATATCGCATTAAAAAAATTTATGAAACTTGGTTTGAGTTTTTTCCGTTATACATTTTATCTCGTTGTTTAATTTTGAGTTAGAAACGCGACAAGCGCTTCTTTCTTACCGTCGTGTTCTTAAAACTACGAACCTCGTGTGCTCAAAACGAATAAAAAATGACTTGTTTCCGCCCCCCTTTTCAAAGTTTAATCAAACCGTGAGTATTTACGTCTTTGGAACTTGTTTTTACTGGTGCGATAGTTGTTTGAAGTATTTAGAATAAACCGAATTTTATGAAATTGCACTTTATGTTACAATGGCCGCTGAGGATGGACTTCCTATAAACGAAATACGTACAGGGACTTTTGAAAAATTGTTTTTCTTATTTTGCCTACTTTTAATTTCTTGCTAAATTATAATCGGCTGATGAGGAATTATCGTTGTACCACTTACATACTACTCACTTACTGAACAACGACGTGCAAATGGGTTGACTGTGACGTATTCAGTAGCATATTCAAGAAGCTTTATGGACGATTATTTATAAAATTTGGTTGCTAAAAAAATCGTTATTGGTTATCTCCGTCTGGCGCCTTTGTCTTATCTTGTCAATTACGCTAATTCATTTTTAGTCATCTCAAAGTCTTTCGCTGAATAAATAAAAAAAATTACCTTTGGTTCCTATTTGGCTTTTTTACTAAAAAAATGTATTTAATATCGCATGCATTTTTGTGGTGTTCCTTAATTCTATGTTGTCATTTTTTAGTCGCGTAATCAACATTTCCCTTTTTGTTTCAAATATATATTATTACAGAATAAGTAACTATAATAATCGATCGATTTTTTTGCAAAATTAATAAGTACATGAAACAGTTTCGACGTTTCGCTGTACGTTTGACAGCTTCGTCAGGATGAAAGATAAAATACTTTAATTAACAGATAAGAGAGTACTTGAATTATAAATCACTGTGTAAATCTATTTCTTGTTTTTGTCTTCGTAATCTAAATCTTTTTTCATCAAGTTGATTTTCTTCATATTTTTTTTAATTTGTAATTTCATGTGTTAAAAAATGCTTTCATGAATTATTCAGTCTTCTCGTTCAGTGATTTTATGCTTTAAATTTTTTTCTTGTTTGCTATTATAGCCAACTTTTGGTTATGAGTACGAAAGTTAATTATTAACATGCACATACAAGTATATAAAAGTGGCTTAAAATTACTGACTAGTTGATTTAAGCACACTCTTGAAATTTTTATATTTCCCCATTTTTTGTTATTAAGTGTCATATAATCTGCTTCTTCGCCTGAAATTTTGAAATTTACAACTGTTAAATGCCAATTTTAAAAAATGACATTTTGTCTGAATTTTTTTCCAAAAAAGTCCTTCCCGGATGAAAGAAAATTTGTGTTCTACAGTTGGCACGGGTGCTTATAAATAAACTTCTTTACATTTATGTTTTAAAAAGAAATTATAAAAATAAAAATAATAAACAATCCAAATTTTAAGCCAATCGCCAGCCGTACAAAAATAACCCAAATGGCGAAATTTCCAACACTGTTTGCAGGGGCGGACCTTCAACTTTGAGGGCCGTGGATTAACACCGTTCGGGGGCCTACCCAATTAACCCAAGTTTTTGTATTACTATAACAAATACGTCACGTGGGTTACAAGATTAAATGAAGATCAAATATAATTTGAAAATGCAAAGACGCCAAATTCAGAAATAAAAAAATGTAAAAATTGCATTCAAAGTGTAATAATTATCAAATTAATTATAACAGTAAAAATTACTGAACTTATTATTCATAACAAGATTTCAGAATGTCAATACGTTTTAATGTATTTTATTATCTTCCGAAAAATATGATATTTTCAGGGGTTCATTTTAATACACGGTGATTCATAATAGGTAATTACGACTAAAAAAAAATGTTTCGGAATGAAGAAAATAAATAAAAAAGAGACACAAATTAAATAAAATTCATATTTTCGTAATCATTTGAACCTCTAGCGCTAAAGGGGGCATATTTTGATTTTGATTTTAGGAGGGACACGAACAATTCTGCATAATTTATTTTTTCTTAAATTAATTCAGATTTCATTTTTTGACAAGTAAAAAATGGCGGATTTAGGCCTGGTCTTTACAGGCTGCAGGCCAGGCCTAAATCCGCCCCTAACTGTTTGTGACGTCATACCACAGGAATCTTGACCTGTACCTCTGCCACAGCAGGAGGTCCGCTTCGTCTTCCCTCCACTGTGATGAAAGGAGTTGGTGTAACAGTCGTATTTTTACATTCCGAAACAATGTTTGTAATTGGATTTTTTACTTGCCATTATTGTAAATTTATTTGAATTAAACGACACCATCCCACTTTTAAGTGATGTGTCAAAGATTTGCCCTTCGTCATGTAAATAACGTAACTAGGCAAGCGAGATGGAAAATGAGGTTAAAGAAAAAACTCGTGAAAATGCAATTACACGCTCAAGATGCACTACATACAGCCAATTTCCGAACGCACCCCTGTTCGATGGCAGTGTTGCCGCCAACTTAAGGAAAAGTCGTTAAATCTGGAGATAATTTCAAACAGAAGGGAAAAAGGGAAAAATTCCAAGCACTCGTTAAAAATTAGAGAATTTCTCGACTTCGTGGGAACGAAAGAACAATCGCCACATTTTGCGACGATAAGACAGAAAAAGAGTAAAAAATCGGAAAAAAGCGAAACATTTTTAAAGATCCAGAACCACGATCGAAGTGAAACAATTGAAATTTCCAAAGAGATTATAATAATTATTTGACTTCTGAAAAATTAATTTTATTTAGACAGTCGTTATGTAAAAGACTTCACTTACACATACGAAGCATTCAGGATCTTTTGACATTCTAGTAGGCTGCGTTTTTTAGGTTTTTTTTAGGTTACGTGCATGTAATCAAAGTCGGACATGTCAAAAATTTTGTAATTGTAATAATGACCTAGTTAATTATTTGGAAGAATACTGATCATGGTCATGTACTAATGGGAATTCCGACTTCAGAGACAATAATCGTGAAATTCTAACCCAATTTTCTAACGTCCGCATTTTTTTAGTAATACCAAGAAAAATGTCACCCTAACATGGCCTACTCTGTTTGCCAAAAGATCGTGAACAGAAAATAAATTATGTACAGTCGCAGCAATCCATGGAAAATAAACGTGCGTCTTAACTCGATTGTCCACTTTCACTGACATTTGTTGAACGTAACCCTCAAATTACTCATCATCAGTTTTCGCGTTAAGTATTCTATTCGGCAATATGTTCTTTACGGAAATAAACAAGCTTTTGCTAATTACTAAATTTCGTATTAGACTTCGGTCATCATGGTGTAGATTAATTGATAATATTGCATTTTTAATGATATAAAATTGAGGTTATTTTCTGCGCCAAGTGACAGTCATAAATAAGAGTGTACGGGCTACGACATACCTTTGTTAATCGTTTCGTCATTTCAAAGCACGCTAGAGTTTTTTTCGACTGTACATGCGTTACATTTGGATCACTGTGTCACTGCAGCATTCAGAAGTTTGCATTCAAATCTAATCGGAAAATCAGCGCCTTCCCACCACTGTTGCCAACCAGCAAAATCCCTTTTCGTTGCCTAGAAAAACTTATAAAACAAAACCTGAAACCGTCCACGAAACAGAAAACGTAAACGCTGCGCAATGCAAAAAGGAAAGGCCGCGCAATGCAAAAAGGAAAGGCTACGCAATGCAAAAAGGAAAGTCTTCGAAACGCAAAGAAATTTTAGGAGAAAGAAAAGAGTTTTCAAAAATGTCATGCGTGATCAAATTAACTCCGTGCAGATATATGTACAATGGGCGTTCCGGCCGAAATCGCCGTTTAATTTTAACATGATGGCTCTTAGTTTTGTTTGTATAGGTTTGGTTGCCTATCTTCGCTAGATGCTTACAGTCACTGGATGCGTTGATGCGTGTAACTGCGGGTAACGAGTAACAGTTTATAAATAACAGGTAATAGATAAGTAACAGTTAACTAAATTCTTCTATTACTTGAAAGCTACTCCACATCAGCGCAGCAAACGCCTCCACGCACCTAACAAGAATAGGCAACCAAACCTACACATTTAAAACTAACGGCCATTTTCATAATCAAACTTTAAGGAAGCTTCAATTTAAAGTCACTCACGCGTAAAGTATTCTATTCGGCAATCTGTTCTTTACGGAACTAAACAAGCTTTTGCTAATTAATAACGTTCTTATTAAACTTCGGTCATCATGGCGTAGATTAATTAGTAATATTGCATTTTTAATTATATAAAATTGAGGTTATTTCCTGCGACGAGTGACAGTTGTAAATAAGAGTGTATGGGCTAAGACATACCTTTGTTAATCGTTTGTATGTATTTAAAGATGCAATCCGTAAGAGAAAAAAAAATGTTATGTGTTGTTTCAGTCCCTGAAAAAAGAAGTGGATTGGGGAGGAGGGTTGCCGGAAGATAAGAATTCAGGTGAAAGTTCTTCAGATTACCCCAGGCATTCTCATGACACGGTGAGTAAGTTTTCCCGTATTATGGTAGTATGTAATGATTAGAGTTATACATAAGATGGTCGGTGGTTAATTGTGCTGCTAAACGAAACTGATGTGTGTGCTCTGTCAAGAAGTTGACATTCATTTTGGCTTAGGATGTTTTATTTTGACTTATTTCGCCTAAAGCTGTTTGTGCAGATGTGTGTAGAGTCGGTACAGGGGGCAGCACTGCAGACAGTCCTTCAGCCAAACAATGATCGTCAACTTCTTGAAGTAGTGTTACAGGGTAGTAAGATTTTGCGATGGCAAACGGCAAGAAGTTGATGTCTTTGTTTGGTTGCAGGAGATGGACTGCAGAGACACCGGGTCGCCTCTTCTGTACCCCTGCATGTACTGTCGTGCTTCGTTTCCCCACCAGAGTAAGCTGACCCGACACATCCTCTCGCATAGCCTCGAAACGTTGAAGTACCGCGAACCTCAGCATCACGCGCCCTTTTCGCTAGCCGAACCCCTAAACCTGATGGAGTCCCATTTTAGCGGTCGGGCGCCGGTTATGCACCACGAACCGCCGGACCCTACGGACCAACCGCCGACTTCGATGGATCTCGAATTGGGTGGTGACGGTGCCGGTGTTGTGCTGTGCAAGTTCTGTGGTAAATCGTTTCCTGACGTGGGTTCCCTCATAGCGCACCTTCCGGTTCACACAGGTGACAGACCGTTCAAATGCGAATTTTGTGGTAAGGCCTTCAAGCTTCGTCACCACATGAAAGACCATTGCAGAGTGCATACGGGCGAGCGGCCGTTTCGTTGTGCCCTGTGCGGGAAAACGTTTTCGCGATCCACGATTTTAAAAGCACACGAAAAGACGCACTATCCTAAATACGTGAGGAAGTTCCTTTCGCCAAGTCCACTCGACACGGAAGAGGAAAGCCCACACTAGCGACCCCTTACACCCCAAATCCACACACACCACCACCCCCCCAGTAAATAGTTCCTTAGACTGACGCTTCACTAGCTGAGCTTGTGTACTATACTAGCTAATTTTACATAACTACATATATACTTATACAAAAATATATATTGTTCACCAAAATTTTTATATTGCCGCGTTAGCAATCACAGTTAGATAGTATCGTATGATCAATCAGGCAGCCCGGTCGGCAGCCTGTGGCCATTACCATAATCTTCTAACTGAACCGCGTTAGAGTACATGGGCGCCATTTTTAATCTCTTATCATTAAAAAAAAAAGGCAACTGCAAGAGCTGTGATAGAAATAACTATAAGTGTACTGGAGTGCGAGCTGTGATGTGAGGCCATGATCGTTCGGGCTGCCGGATAATTAGTTACTGTTCATGTTGTGTAGTCTATCACGAGAAATGATCTTCCATGAATGTAGATGAGCTAGCATTCCAGAGACGACGCGTGCTTTTCTGTTACTAGTTACTTATCAATTAGTTACTAGTTTACTTATCGATTGTTTGTTTGGTACGTTTTTACGGTGAACGGCAACGCGCAGAGCTTACACACACGAGCTTATTTGGGCCAAAGTATTCCTTCCACTCGACATCAACTTCAAAAATCTTTATAATCGAAAACAAAAAAATAGTAGACAAAAAACAGTTTCCTGTAATCATAATTACTCATAGCGCTTTCGATTAGGGTGCACTGAGTGAGTGCATCTTCATCTCGTTTTAACCTCGTGGAATAAAGCGTTTCACAGATGACCTTGAAAAAGATTGAAAGCTCTCATATTTAACAAGCTTGAGGCTTTGGTAGAATCTGTAAATTCGTGTTTAATCAATACCATTCAATGAGAAATAATAGTTACAGGAGACTGCTTTTTTGTTTACCATTTTTTGCTTTCAACTGGTAGAATCGAAAGCAAATAACAAACAAAACAGTTTCCTGCCATCATTTTCTCTGAAAATGATGGTGTTCAAGCTTCAAAAAAATGTTGGCTGCGGTACGTCAACGGTCGAATTGGTCAGACGAAAGCACTTAACCACTTTTCCCAATCGTTGATTGATCAGGTGGTTTGATCTGTCCATTGACTTAACGATTCCGTGTAGTTTGATCATTGACTTAACTCTTGTAAAATCTGCAAAATTTGAAACTTAAAACGTTTGGCTGCAATAAGTCAACGGTCAAATTGATCCAGACCAAAACACTTTTTCCAATTTTTTTGATAGATCAGGTGGTTTGATCTAAGTTCGTTGACTTAACGATTCCGTGTAGTTTGACCATTGACTTAACTCTTGTAAAATCTGCGAAATTTGAAGCTTAAAACTTTAGCTGCAGTAAGTCAACGGTCAAATTGATCAAGACCAAAACACTTTTTCCAATTTTTTTGATAGATCAGGTGGTTTGATCTAAGTTCGTTGACTTAACGATTCCATGCAGTTTGACCATTGACTTAACTCTTGTAAAATCTGCGAAATTTGAAGCTTAAAACGTTTGGCTGCAGTAAGTCAACGGTCAAATTGATCCAGACCAAAACACTTTTTCCAATTTTTTTGATAGATCAGGTGGTTTGATCTAAGTTCGTTGACTTAACGATTCCATGCAGTTTGACCATTGACTTAACTCTTGTAAAATCTGCAAAATTTGAAGCTTAAAACGTTTGGCTGCAGTAAGTCAATGGTCAAATTGATCCAGACCAAAACACTTTTTCCAATTTTTTTAATAGATCAGGTGGTTTGATCTGCGAAATTTGAAGTTAAAAATTTTTGGCTGCGGTAAGTCAACGGTCAAATTGATCAGACGAAAGCACTTAACCACTTTTCCCAATCGTTGATTGATCAGGTGGTTTGATCTAAGTCCGCTGACGTAACGATTCCGTGTAGTTTGACTATTGGCTTAATTAACTCTTGTAAAATCTGCGAAATTACATTTAAGCGCAATACGATTTTGAGAAAGAAAGGAATTACAGGAAACTGTTTTATCTACTATTTTTTGAAGACAAATATTTACTTCTCATAAACGGGTCATCACATTATATTTTATTTCTGTGACGTTAAGAATTTGAAAATGGAAAAAAAGGTGTTTCTATTTTGGAGTGCTCGAAGGGCTGACTAATCCGAATGCAAAAACGAGAAAGTGCTCTTGGTCGCCATTTTTAGTCCAAGCAGAAAACTGACAAGTTTATGTTTGGATGGCCAGTAAAATTTTCTCATTATACTTACGTAATTGGTGTTTAAAATTCTTAAATTTAAACGAACGGAAGGTACGCCAACGCTAAGATGTAGAGCGTCATCTCTTGGCACATTGAGAAGCTCGTTTTAATAAAAAAAATTTCGTCATCTCTTGGCCGATTGAGAAGCTTTTTTTTAATAAAAAAAATTTCGTCATCTCTTGGCCGATTGAGAAGCTCGTTTTAATAAAAAAAATTCGAAGTACTCCCGAAGGCAAAAAGTAGAAGACAATTACAGTTTCCTGTAATTTTTGTTTCTCCGGAATGGTACTGTTTAAATACGACTTCGCAGATTTTACAGACGTTTTGAGCTTGTCAAATCTGAAAGCTTTCAAAATGTTTAGGGCTGCACCACTTTGAATTATTAAATTTTTGCTGTAGTCAACTCCCTAAATACGATTATTATAATAATTGATTCCGTGGGAATTGCCGATTCAAGTTAATCAGACCGCCGCAATGGGCAAGTGTCATCCGCAAAGTCGTATTCAAACACTACCACTTTGGAGAAAGAAAAATTACAGGAAACTGCAATCGCCTGCTAATTTTTTTGTTTGTTTTCGACTGTGTTTAGAAATTGCATTGCTTCTTTCATCAAGTTAAAAAATATTTTTTTTTCTCTTCGTAAAAAGTTTAAAAATCAAATGACACCGACAGTACCCAAAAATAAAATATTTTGGAATTGCTGTTGGCTCAAAGCAATTTTTCTTTTCGTGGTGCAAGAAACTGAAAACTTAGGCATCTCAATGCAAGAGACGTTTTGACGTTTGAATTTCTTGAAGGGGTACCTGAACTGAACTGAAAGCAAAAGAAAAAATGGAATTGATCTAAATCCACCTTCATTATTTGATGTAGATTGAGCGCCATCTCAGTTGATTTCTGCATCATAAGCATAAGTTCGTTCCAATCATTTTTTTTTTCGAAACTTTCGTCAAGTTATAAAAAAAAAAACAAGTTTTGAACGCAGGCAACGCGCATAAATTATTTTTAAATGGCTAAAAGCAATTTGAAATTCTTGAAGCGCAAAGCCGAAACGGAAGCAAACATATGTAGCTTTCGGATTGATTAATTTTAGCCGAGCAGGAAAACAATTTGGGATCGTTTTTTTTGTGCAAAATTTTCTCGACGTTTGAATTTTTTAAACTTCGAATTTGACGCGGTTGTCTACACGAATTATAAAAATACAAATTTTTGTTGCGCAGAATAATAATTAATTGCCTCGTGTTTCGGAAAGACCAGAAAACGTACGACTGGTAAAACAACGCCATCTTTTGGAAGGTCTCTGCTTTAATTGTTGAACAGTTTGTATTTTGGAAAACTGTAACGTTCAACAACAGCGCCATCTTTTACTAAGTTGATTTTTTTTCTTTAAAATTAATTTTTAAGCAAATTTTTCAAAATAGGCACCTAGGTCCGATTTCATAATCCAACTAAAGGAAGGAGACTTTAAAATAAAAATCACAGTCACATGTCCAGAAAGATGCGAGAGCGCAGTTATTTTATACATCAGGATGTGACTTCTATTTTAAAGTCTCCTTTAGTTGGATTATGAAATCGGGCCTAAGCCCAGAGACGCAAGTTATTTTCATAAAGTTTAAAAAAAAAATCAAATTTTTGACACAACCAGCGCCCAGAAATTGTATGAACCCCTGGCTATTTTGTAGTGAGGGGGGGGGGAGGGACATAACACAATGAATTTTTAAATTATTATTTTTTAAATAAACTTAGTATTCATCGTGTCACAAAAGTTAAAATTTTGAGACGATCACTTCTATTTTAAGAAAAGAAATACATGACTGAACGACCGTTGCAAAACGCCATCTCTTGGCCGATTCGGTTTTCAAAAAAAGAATTATATACATCGACTGTTCAGCAGACCATCTCATCTTCTCATTTTCATTAACATTTTGAGACAATCAATCACTAACTCATCTAATTAAAAAAAAATGTCACTGAAAGACTTTTACAAAACGCCATCTCTTCAACGACCAGTTAAATCTCCTCATTAGTTAACCATGTTCATGTTTTGGAAAAGAGTGATTCATGGCGACTGTTAACTATGCCACCTCTTGGCCGATTTAGGTAATTTTTTTTCATCAGAATTACGCGAACCAAATTTATTTTTCGAAACATAAAACTCAGTTCTCATCAGTGTATAAAATTCAAAATTTTCGTGCAACCAATTAATTCCTTGATCTCGATTAATGACTTGGCGATTTTACCAAAAATAAAAAGAAAGCAGAACGACTGTTGTAGATCGCGCGCCATCTCTTGGTCGATTTGGTAATTTTTTTGAAACAGAAAAAAAAATTGACATGGTTATTTGCATAATATTATGAAGGTCAAAATTTTGACCCGCAAAATTAATAATTTCGTATTTTAACAAGGAATACAGGCGATTACATTTAAGAATTCAAACTGACACTAATAACAGCGGGTGACATACGTAAATAACATCAAAAAGCGATCGCAGGATGTCGCTGTTTTAGCTTTTTTGTAAATAACATCATAAGCGAAGCAGCTAATAATAAATCATACGTGAGTAAAATACTCGTGCATTTAATTCAGAAAACAGTTGAATTGAATTGAATTGAATTGAAAAGACCAGAAAGCACGCCACTGTTTGATTGGTCGCTTGTATTTATTCTTAATTAATTGAGAAATACATTTTACAAGATTTATTTTCACATAAACGCGTTTGAATGCGGGATCCAATCCAATGAGATGATGTTATTTCTGCGTCTGCCATATACCAACTCGACCTCTGTCATAGAGCGCCATCTTTTGACGGATTAAGTGAAATTTCTTCGTCATAACTTCGTCCTTACATGAACACACAGAATTCTGAACCGATCCACCATTACTTTTGACATTATTGTTGAAACATAAGAAACACCGAGACATAAGTCACTTTAAATCTATTTATTAAACAAATAATATTGGATTCACTGGTATTAATCAATAAAATTTAAGAGGAAATAATTCGCGGCTGACCAGAGAGTAAGCGCGTTCTGCTTTGAGCGTTTGAGATGGTTTGTGCGTGCCTACTACCGGCCAGGTTCAGATGGGGTTACGCAGCTTTGGTCCTTCGAGCCGGATCCTTTGATCCATAATATTCTTTGGGGCCAAGTTTGCGCTTCATCCACCAGGACATGACGGCCGGTACATTTTAGATGTTAGGACGATCCCTTTAATCAAAATTCTCGAAATAGAAAGTGAACTTTGGGACGGTTTTGTTTTTGACACAACCAAGGCCCAGAAAATTATGTAACCATTGCATACTTTGGGAAAAAAAAACTACAACGTCCGTTATGAAGTGCCGATGTAGTAAATTTCTTCACCATTTGAACCCTTGACTTACGCCAGTGGATTCCTCGAGTTATGAATTTTTTTGACGCAATCAATAAGTACCCAAAAAAATATTTTTAAATGACCGAGAGCAACTTTCTTGCCCAAGCTGAATAACTTTCTTTTGTTAATGAGAAATAGATTGGGAATCAACGGTAAAAAATCTTTAACAAAAATTAGGACCAGTCAAGTATTAAGTTAAATTAAATATTAATTGAGCCGAGAAAAGACGAAGTTTAAGGCCAGACGTTGAAAGTTACATTTTCATATTCAAGTCGACCAAAAGATGGCGTTTTAGATCCAATGCATTTAAGGTTGCTAGAGCTGGACTGTGTATTAGAAGGTTACCTTGATCCAGAGGGGAGAGTTTGGGTATGTAACAGGGCCGTAGCCAGGCTAAATGTTCAGGGGGGGGGGGCTTATCGTAGTATAGGGCAGGCTTTTTTTGCAATACTTTTACGTAGTTTTAAAGTGTTTTAACTGAGGTTGGGCCAGACATTGAAACTTACATTTTCAAGTCAACCAAAAGATGGCATTTTAGAACCAATGCAAGCAAGGTTGCTAGAGCTGGACTGTGTATTAGAAGGTTGCCTTCATTCAGAGGGGAGAGTTTGGGTATGTAACAGGGCAGAGGGCCGTAGCAAAGCTAAATGTTCAGGGGAGGCTTATCGTAGTATAGGGCAGGCTTTATATAAGTTTTTTTTTGCAATACTTTTACGTATTTTTAAAGTGTTTTAACTCAGGTTGGGCCAGACGTGGAAAGTTACATTTTCAAGTCGACCAAAAGATGGCGTTTTAGATCCAATGCATGCAAGGTTGCTAGAACTGGACTGTGTATTAGAAGGTTGCCTTCATCCAGAGGGGAGAGTTTGGGTATGTAACAGAGCACAGGGCCGTAGCCAAGCTAAATGTTCAGGGGAGGCTTAACGTAGTACAGGGCAGGCTCTGTAAAAGTTTTTATTGCAATACTTTTATGTATTTTTAAAGTGTTTTAACTGAGGTTGGGCCAGACGTTGAAACTTACATTTTCAAGTCAACCAAAAGATGGCGTTTTAAATCCAATGCATGCAAGGTTGCTAGAGCTAGACTGTGTATTAGAAGGTTGCCTTGATCCAGAGGGGAGAGTTTGGATATGTAACAGGGCACAGGGCCGTAGCCAAGCTAAATGTTCAGGGGAGGCTTATCGTAGTATAGGGCAGGCTTTATAAAAGTTTTTTTTTGCAATACTTTTACGTATTTTTAAAGTGTTTTAACTGAGGTTGGGCCAGACGTTGAAAGTTACATTTTCAAGTCAACCAAAAGATGGCGTTTTAAATCCAATGCAAGCAAGGTTGCTAGAGCTGGACTGTGTATTAGAAGGTTACCTTGATCCAGAGGGGAGAGTTTGGGTGTGTAACAGAGCACAGGGCCGTAGCCAAGCTAAATGTTCAGGGGAGGCTTATCGTAGTATAGGGCAGGCTTTATAAAAGTTTTTTTTTTTGCATTACTTTTACGTATTTTTAAAGTGTTTTAACTCGGGTTGGGCCAGACGTTGAAAGTTACATTTTCAAGTCAACCAAAAGATGGCGTTTTAGAACCAATGCAAGCAAGGTTGCTAGAGCTGGACTGTGTATTAGAAGGTTACCTTGATCCAGAGGGGAGAGTTTGGGTGTGTAACAGAGCACAGGGCCGTAGCCAAGCTAAATGTTCAGGGGAGGCTTAACGTAGTATAGGGCAGGCTTTATAAAAGTTTTTTTTTTGCAATACTTTTACGTATTTTTAAAGTGTTTTAACTCGGGTTGGGCCAGACGTTGAAAGTTACATTTTCAAGTCAACCAAAAGATGGCGTTTTAGAACCAATGCAAGCAAGGTTGCTAGAGCTGGACTGTGTATTAGAAGGTTACCTTGATCCAGAGGGGAGAGTTTGGGTGTGTAACAGAGCACAGGGCCGTAGCCAAGCTAAATATTCAGGGGAGGCTTAACGTAGTATAGGGCAGGCTTTATAAAAGTTTTTTTTTTGCAATACTTTTACGTATTTTTAAAGTGTTTTAACTCGGGTTGGGCCAGACGTTGAAAGTTACATTTTCAAGTCAACCAAGAGATGGCGTTTTAAATCCAATGCATGCAAGGTTGCTAGAGCTGGACTGTGTATTAGAAGGTTGCCTTGATCCAGAGGGGAGAGTTTGGGTATGTAACAGGGCACAGGGCCGTAGCCAAGCTAAATGTTCAGGGGAGGCTTATCGTAGTACAGGGCAGGCTTTATAAAAGTTTTTTTTTGCAATACTTTTACGTATTTTTAAAGTGTTTTAACTCGGGTTGGGCCAGACGTTGAAAGTTACATTTTCAAGTCAACCAAAAGATGGCGTTTTAAATCCAATGCATGCAAGGTAATGTAACTCGTTACGTCACGTCACGTGGTAAATTCCATCGGGCATATTAATCAGGTTTTTTTGCATTATTTGTTCAACAGGACCACATAATTGATTTCATTTTTAATGAATTAGATGGAGCTTTAGAAGATCACTCTATTTACTTCACTGTGACGGATAGAAGTTTCACGTGACGTCACGAGTTCCACTTTTGCGGGAGGGTAAGGAACAAACTACATATTTAATAAATGTGAACGAGGCAACCTGCTAGATGCAGTTGCAGTTTTACCAACCTTGCTGAAACTCGCTCTTCCTAAATCACACGTTGGTTTTACTTTAGGAATTCTAAGCAGCTCTTCTCTTGCAACGCAAAAATTTACTGAACGGACCAAGAGATGGCAGTCCAAATCGAATATCCAAATCCTCCGGAAGGTTTCATTTTGAATTTAAGATGCTGATAATAACTGTTTTTTTTAACAATAATAATTTAGGAAGATCTGACTGGATAATATAGATTTATGTTAAAAAAGATTGAGGAGTTGTAGTAGGTATACCGACACAACATGTGATGTGATGTACTTATACGTTTAGGTATTTATGGTCATTGATTGGTGTTGTTTGAAGACAAAAGAGGATTGAAGTTGATGTGGGATGTGAATCGGCGTATCGGCGAATAAGGAACTGTGTCTGTAAGCCTCTGCGTGTGTGTGTGTAGGAATGCCGATGTTATTTTTATACCTTGATAAATGTCTTGGCAGTATTATTGTGCAGGGAGGAACTGTTAAGTTCTGCACCACGCCTCGTATATTAGTTTAGTAGTGCACATCGCTTGTTTCTCTCCGTGTGTTTGGTTCTTAACAGCGAGCTGACCACTGACCGGTGCGCAGTGCCATCTGCTAGCAAGCAATATACTGCGACTTCTATGTTCCTTTACGTTTATAGAGATCATTTACCACGGAATATATAGCAATAATAATATACAAAATAGTAATATATATTATATATCAGCACTAGACACGGTAGTAGTAAGTTACAACTACTTTTTGTTTCCTATGTCAGAGAGTATATTTATCAATATTTTTAATAGAGAGATATATATTGTTGTACATACATACATACATAGCTGTAGGCGTAAAAATATTTATTTCCTAAAACTGCGGGTCACTAGTGACCTCCCATCTTGTGGATGGCCAGTGGTCAGCCACAACGGACTCTACTGTAATAGTAATAATAATAATAATCCACTACAACCGGAGTGCCTCTCGATAAGACTAATTGAGGAACAAGTCTGTTTTACACGTCATTGATAACACACGGTCTTACAGTTAAGATTTAATAAGCCAAGTCACAGACTAGGGTGCTACGTTTTTAAAATTAAATTAGTGTTTTATAAGGCAGTGTTAGTGAGATTTTTCTTCTTTGAAAATGCGATATTTATGTGTTTGTTTCGATTTATTAATGTTAAGGAAAGTACTTATTTCTCAGTGATACTAAGCATACCTATTTATTTATATTTAGCGTAAAACCGAAAGAATTAGCTCTCTTTTAACTAGTACCCCTTCCAAATTATTATCTAACATCAACAACAGCAGTGTAATAATTTTCTTTTTATTATTGGAAAGCATTGTTACCCTTTTCTCATTGTTAATACAGATGAATATTCATTTACTTTATCTCTGAAGAATAAATTTTAATAAGTACGAAAGGTATAAGTTTGGTGACGCCCTGTATTTGCGGTAGGCGGTACTATTACGATACAGGGTGCTACCAACCTTGAGTCTTACTGAAGCTCGCCTGCCCATTATGCGAAGTCCACATTGCGTTTATCAATAAAGAAAAGTAAATTTGAATTAACTCGCCAATAAGCAAGCGCTTGTTCATTATACGCGCTATTAACTCGAACTTAACAATACAAAAAAAAATATCAGCAACAGGCAGTATACTAATTTTCTTTTTATTACTGGAAAGCATTGTCACCCTTTCTTCATTATTGTTAATACAGATGAATATTCATTTATTTTATCTCTAAAGAATAAATTTTAATAAGTACGAGAGATATAAGTTTGGTGACGCCCTGTATTTGCGGTAGGCGGTATTATTGCGATACAGGGTGCTACCACCCTTGAGTCTTACTGGAGGCTGCCTGCCCATTACGCGAAGTCCACATTACGTTTATCAATAAACAAAAGTAAATTTGAATTAACTCGCCGATAATCAAGCGCTTGTTCATTACACGAGCAATTAACTCGAACTTACTAATTAATACAAAATCAGAAGAGATCTTTATATAATAAAAATGTCATAAATTATTAAAACAAAAGGCAAAAGTGTCGGTTTGATGATACTTAAACTAAACTCTAGTTTACACTACGTTTATCAACGAAGAAAAAAAATAATTTGATTTAACTTTCCAATAAGCAAGCGCTTTGTTCAGGGCCGGAGGAAGGGTGGTCGACGCCCTTACGGAAAACAGTAATTGCTGCCCCTCTTCAAAAAAAAAAAAAGGAACAAATGCACGTGAATTTATACATTTTTAAGCCGAAATCGATTGCAAAAAAAAAAAAAAAAATTAAATGTGAATCCAAAATTTATGCTAAAAAGTTAATTTTGACAAATTTTTGCTTAACTTTCCACCATTTCAATTGATTGCTATCGAAATTAATATTTTTTAAATTTTTTACTTCTTTAAAAATAGATGCAATACCATTTAATAAGTTAGGTAAGTTCAGTTGACCTTGAGATTTGTTGACGTTCCATGTATAAATTTTAATAGTTTTTTTAATTTTAATTTTTTTTTAATATTCGTTTTAAATTTTTTACTTGAGTTGATTGGAGTTAGGTTGAGTGCAATTAGAATTGGTTTACATTGAAAATCATTTTTCATTTGTTTTTTTTTTTGTTATTTTAACTTTTCTTTGCTTCGGTTTAATTAATAGAGTCGAGTTCAGTTGTTGAGACGATTTTGGTTGACCTTTGACAAATGTCAAACTTCCCTGTAATCGTTTTTCAATTATTTTCATCTTTAAGTTTTGATTTAATTGAATACAGTTGAGTTCAGTTAATCAATTTTTTTAATTTTTTTCATCTTCAGTTAGGTTCAGTTCAGTTGATCGGTTTTTTTACTATAATAGGTCAGGTGAGTTCAGTTGACCTTGAGATTTGCTAATTTTGTTGATTATCCAGGTATAAATTTTAATATTTTTTTAATTTTAATTTTTTTAATAGTTGTTTTAAATTTTTTACTTGAGTTGAATGGAGATAAGTTGAGTGCGGTTAGATTGAGTTTACATTGAAAATCATTTTTCATTTGTTTTTTTTTATTTTAACTTTTCTTTGCTTGGGTTTAATAGAATCGGGTTCAGTTGTTGAGACGAGTTTGATTGACCTTGACATAGGTCAAACTTCCGTGTTATCGTTCTTTTTAAATTATTTTCATTTTTAATTTTTGCTTCAATTGAATACATTTAAATTGAGTTCAGTTGATCATTTTTTTCTTACTATAATAAGTTAGGTGAGTTTAGTTGACCTTGAGATTTGTTGATTATCCAGGTATAAATTTTAATATATTTTTTTAATTTAATTTTTTTTTAATATTTGTTTTAAATTTTTTTACTTGAGTTGAATGGAGTTAGGTTGAGTGCAGTTGGATTGAGTTTGCTTTGAAAATCTTTTTTCATTTGTTTTTTTTTAATTTTAACTTTCTTTTTGCTTTTTTTCATTTAATAAAATCGAGTTCAGTTATTGAGACGAGTTCGTTTGACCTTGAGATAGGTCACCTGTAATAGTTTTTTTTTTTTTTAATTTTTTTTCATCTTTAATTTTTGCTTTAATTGAATGCAGTTAGCTTAAGTTCAGTTGAATTGGGTTGACCTTGAGATTTATTGAACTTCATTTTTAACAGTTTTTAACTTTCAATTACTTTTATATTTCTTCTTCTTAATCTTGTACTTAGGTTGAATGCAATTAAGTTCAGTTGGATTAGATGGACATTATTTTTTTTTTTCCTTTTTATTTACTTTTCTACTTAAAATTTTTTATTGTTTTTTTTATTTTTAATTTTTTGCTTGAGTCAAGTAGAGAAGAAGAAAAATGTACAATCACGAGCACGAAAAATGGGACACCGTTTTATTTTATTTTTTCTAGGTGGTGTCCTGCTTCAAATGACAGTTCTAACTTTAGGTTATAATCAGTTAAACTTCAATAAAAAAAATATAACGCAGATATAATTGCGTTTGTTTAAGTAGACGTCGTAATCGAAAAGTACGACCTCGCTGCTTGATTTTTTTTTTTGGGGGGGGGGCTTTAGCTTTAGATGTGGCCCGTTTTCTGTGCTCGCGACTGTACCACACAAAAATAATAAATTCGGTTGTCTTTGTTGAAAATGTTCACGATTTTCGTTGCGAAGATCGAGATTGACCTATCTGGAGCAAACTCGTTGTTTCGTGACCCTGTAGCAATGTGAACAACAACAATGACATTCATCCAGGGGTGCAGGGGTGACGCACGAAACTATTATATCATCCTCCTCCGCACTTGTCCTGCTACCCCCCCCCCCCCCCGGACGAATTTCAATTAATTTTTTCAAGTTTAATTTCGCTTTGAAGGGTGGTTAAGCAACATGAAAGAGTCGAGTTCCGTTACACACTGTATAAATGAATTAAGTAACCGCTATAATTAATATTTTGTTATAACACCTTAGGTGACTTATTTAAAAAAATAAAAGTATGCCAAAATATTTGTAAATTGGAAAAGCCGCAGACAAAACAAACAAGATTTTGAACTCGGGAAGAATTTGCACCTTTGCACTTAATAGCTGAAAACGAAGGATTTTTTTTTTTTTTTTGAAAAGTTGAAGGACGGGAATTCGCTCTTTCCTCATTATATATATATATGTATATATATTTTTTTCTTTTGCTAGAAAAGTGGCATTTCAAGAACGCGCTGAAATCTTATGCATCTTTCCAATTTATTTATTTCTCTCTTACGTAAAACGAAAGGTCAACTTCTCCTAATTCTAATTAGACGGGTGCATGCATATATATGTATATAATTTTTTTTTTTTTTTAAACGCAGTCTATTAAGTCGGAACATAATTTTCCGGTGAGCTTGTTAGGACCAGTTGGTATTTACGTGGCGGAATAGCGAACGTAATTAACGTCTAGAGGTGTAATTTGGTTTTGAAATTTGTTTTTTTTTTTTTTGCAAAGTTCATTTCGTTATTTTATTTTTTATTTTTTTTTGCAAGCAACTTCAACTTTTTAACGGTAAAAAAATTATTTAAGGAATAAATAATCTCGTTTGTTTCACGGCAAAAAAAAAAACCTTGTCTCAATTGGGTTTGTGGATTGATTTGTATAGGAGCAGGCCCGTTCAATTTCATTCAAATTTGTAAGTACGGTTGCCTACCTATTTATTTTCCAACTCGACTATTAAGAATGAAACAAGGGTAGTGTAAGTAAAGATCGGACTGTAAGTAAGTGAGTATAGGCATGAGCGAAACTGAAACACGTACGATGTGTGTGAAGTTGCAGCTTCGTTAACCTAGACGTAATCTGTGTTGTGAAGTTAACTGAGCTGCAACTTCACGCGTGTCAGTCGTTTTTGCTCACGCTGTAGTATACGCGTAATTAAATTAGTATCAGAATTGATTTTATTTTTTTCGGCCGTTATGTGTAATTATGAAGAGAGCTAATTCTTAAAAAGTTTACTGATGCTGCCTTGGGAGTTCAATTACATCGGTAGATCGGTAAGGGAGTCGTAGAGGGAGAGAGAAAGAAAAAAAAAATTAAATTGACTGATGATGGTATTACAAGCGAGAAACGGGACGGTCTCGACGAAGTTGCAAGCGATATCATAGCGCGAATTAATATATATTAATCGTAGGGAACACAATAATAATTAATTATTATAATAAAGAATTGCAGATGTAATCTGTGATAGTCTGTGATGCGACACGTACACGTACGTGTTGATGATTCTCATAAGTTTCGCGCGTAAGTTCCGCTTCGTTTTTATTTTATTTAATTTTATTATTTTTGTTTTTTTTTTTTTGAAAACCAAATTCGAGTAGCTCTCATCTTGATTGTTCGACGAAAAAATTCGTAGTGGTAGTAGACGAAAAGGAAATTCGAAGTGTTTTTGTTTTTTTTTTTAATTTTCATTTTGATGAGTATAGCTCGCAGGCGTTCGTTATTTAAAAAAAAAAAAAATTGTATCGGACTATTTTACAGCAGATTATCGGTGAAAAGGTTACATTAGTAAGTTTTATAATTAGGTACCCTTTCTATATGGTAGCTCAGGGTCACTCACTTCCAATATCAATAGAACTGTTATTACAATAAAAAACTAGATGTAGCATACAACAACGGGGCCATGTAATGTGTTGCCATTTATTTTACCTGAGGGGGTCTTAATTAAATAAGGCACTTATTTAATTGATACATTCAAAAGTGCTGTTGTTATAAATCCATGAGTTGCACGGTTTTTAATAAGAAGCAAGCGTGAAAATGCCTTTATTCTGTTAACCTATTATTCATTGCCTATTTTTGACTAATAAACTATAAATGAGAGTGCTAACAATTTTGTTAGCATTCAACGAAAGCCGAATGTTTTGTTGATTTTCTTTTTCGGAATGAACGCATTATCTGCTTTGCCCTAACAACATCAAACGCAGCAGTGATTTCAACGATCGATCAAGCAACAAGCAACATCCCTTCCTCCCTCTCCAACTTACTTTGCAACAATTTCGACCCTCTGCTGGTGGAATAATTTAACAACACATTAAATCGCCCACATCAACTTTGATACTAGATATTATATTTTACAGGTTACTGCAACGGTTTTAGATTTTATTACAATATAAATAATATACAAATACAAATAATATACTGGAATTATTTACAGATAATTACTTTTTACTATGTTGTTGAGTGCCAACTACCAATTGATGTTAATTGTAATGTTGTTAAGTTTTCAAACTTATAAATATGATGAAACATGGATTGAAGAATAATAATATACGAACATGCTGCTTGGAACGAGTGATATTGCATTTTCTTTTTTCTTTTTTTTAGAGAGAGAGAAATGCAATATGACTTGTTCTGCATCATTTTTTCAAATAATGATATGACGTCGTGAACACACTTTATTATATAAAAATGTAATCAGATTGACAGCTCTGACTTCTTTAATAAGATGCGAACAAACTGGACTGTATTAAAAACAAAAACGAAAAAAAAAGAAAACTAGAGTACTGCAGTGTTTTTATGTTCGAAAAACAACTCCATGTTCCTGTAGTAATTACAAGCTACTCTGTAAACCATAGGATATGCAACAAAAAAACACTATTTATGATTAGTAAATCTACACAGGTTTCTATGCCAGTATGTAACTTTCATTCGCAGTTGCTGATAATTAATTAACTAACTAATTAATTGATTAATCGTTTCCACTGTTACTTATTATGAATGTCTGTGTAAGTAATTTTTTTTTTACATTATTGTTATTATTATTATTATTATGTTATTGTCATTATTATATTTTTATTGCTATATTTGGACTGTGCTATAATTTAAAGTAGAATTTCCACGAACAGATTTTTAGTTGTGTATGTGAAGTCCTGATTAAAAAAAAAATATTGCCCGTGTGCAATCATTTAAAACAAACTTTTTTTTTAATTAAAAAGCAATAATGTTGTGCTTTATACGTTGCTCTCTTATGGTTCTGAAATTTAAATTAATTTGTTGTAATGAACGTTCGAAATTTCGAAAAGCTGCTTTTGTTGTTCTATTTTAAAAATTCTCGCAAGTTTGTTTGTTTTGATCTCTTCAAAATAGAAAAAAAAAACTTTTATTCTTTCATTCAAATTTGAGTTTTCTATACATATCCAAAATTCGATCAATTACTTTTTTTGCTGTAAAAAAAAGGTAAAATAATCAAAATTAAAAATGATTTTTTTACATTTATTTTCCCAGTTACTTCGAACACAAACCCTTCGCTTTTTTAGATGAAAATCATTTTTCTATAATTTTTATTTATAATTGTGTTGCTAAAAGCGAGTTAATTTCTACAAAAAAAAAAAAAATTAAAAACGAAGAGTACCGTGATTTTTCAAAAATCTTCTCCGCTGCCATTCCACCAAAAAAAGATCGTCCGCTAATAAAAAAGTGATGAAGATTATCGTCCGCTAATAAAAAAAAATGATGAAGATTAAAGTCTTTAACAAAAAAAAAAATGCTCGAATTAGTATTAAACACCATAAAACAGTAACCAGTGTACGAGAAAGACCTAAGAGAAACGAATTAAAATTCCCGCCTGAAAATACGCGCTGTGATTGGCTACTTACATTGTTTTTTTTTTTTTTTTGTAATATTCACGTGACAGTTCTATTTTCAATTGTATTTAAAACCCGATTATTTTCTTCTACCAACATTATTATAAATAAATTGTAATAACAAAGCTAAAATAATGCGATCGGTTTTTTATTAAATAAATTTAAATTTGCCGCCGCCGCCCGTTAGAGTCCTCTCGCTTGCTTAAATGAAACGGGGATGCGTTCAGAAATTACGCTTTGACGTTTATTTTAGCGTCTCGCAAAGCAATTTGGCGCATTTACATTAATTTCGCCCCCTTTCATAGTGGAATTACATTGCAAAAAAAATAAATAAATAAAAAGGAACGAGTACTTTGCTTTGATTAAATTAAATTAATGAAACAAGGGCGCGTTCAGAAATTACTTGGAGTTCACTCTTGAATAAATTGTATTGATTTTGCGTACGTACATTTGGCTTTTCGTATTAAATTACACAAGAATTGGTCGCGATTGATTTTGGTAAATTTAAATTATTTAAACTATTTCTTTAATAAAAAGCGGATGCGTTCAGAAAATTCGAAATTACTTTAGTCTCTCTCGTATAATTAACTTATAATTAATACTTAGCTTTTAATCGCATATAATAATATAAATTAATTCAAAAACCATAATTGTTTTTGACAAGTTTGTGTATCTTCTGCTGAAATTCTTTAATAAAACGAAGATGCGTTCAGAAATTATACTTAATAACAGACAACTTCGATGAAGTAAGCCGCTTATTGTCTACCAACTTAATATGAAACAGAAAATAAATTTTAAGAAAGTTTAAATGACGCGATCAGTTTTTGTTAATTAATTTAAATTTGCCACCGCCCGCTAAAGTCCCTTGAATGAAACGGGGATGCGTTCAGAAATTACGCTCTGATGTTTATTTTAGCCTCTCGCAAAGCAATTTGGCGCATTTAGATTTATTTCGCCCCCTTTCATAGTGAAATTACATTGCAAAAAAATAAATAAATAAAAAGGAACGAGTACTTTGCTTTGATTAGATTAAATTAATGAAACAAGGGCGCGTTCAGAAATTACTTAAGGTTCACTCTTGAATAAATTGAATTGATTTAGTGTACGTACATTTGGCTTTTCGTATCAAATTACACAAGAATTGGTCGCGATTGATTTTGATAAATTTAAATTATTTAAACTATTTCTTTAATAAAAAGCGGATGCGTTCAGAAAATTCGAAATTACTTTAGTCTCTCTCGTATAATTAACTTATAATTAATACTTAGCTTTTAATCGCATATAATAATATAAATTAATTCAAAAACCATAATTACTTTTGACAAGTTTGTCTATCTTCTGCTGAAATTCTTTAATAAAACGAAGATGCGTTCAGAAATTATACTTAATAACAGACAACTTCGATGAAGTAAGCCGCTTATTGTCTACCAACTTAATATGAAACAGAAAATAAATTTTAAGAAAGTTGAAATGACGCGATCAGTTTTTGTTAATTAATTTAAATTTGCCACCGCCCGCTAAAGTCCCTTGAATGAAACGGGGATGCGTTCAGAAATTACGCTCTGACGTTTATTTTAGCCTCTCGCAAAGCAATTTGGCGCATTTAGATTTATTTCGCCCCCTTTCATAGTGGAATTACATTGCAAAAAAAATAAAAATAAAAAGGAACGAGTACTTTGCTTTGATTAAATTAAATTAATGAAACAAGGGCGCGTTCAGAAATTACTTAGGGTTCACTCTTGAATAAATTGAATTGATTTTGCGTACATACATTTGGCTTTTCGTATTAAATTGCACCAGAATTGATCGCGATTGATTTTGGTGAATTTAAATTATTTAAACGAGTTCTTTAATAAAAAGCGGATGCGTTCAGAAAATTTGAAATTACTTTAGTCTCTCTCGTATAATTAACTTATAAGTAGCTTTTAATCGCAGACTATAACCTAAAAATTAAATCTAAAACCATAATTGCTTTTGACAAGTTTGTCTATCTTCTGCTGAAATTCTTTAATAAAATGAAGATGCGTTCAGAAATTACACTTAATAACAAACAACTTTGATGAAGTAAGCCGCTTATTGTCTACCAACATAATGAAATAGAAAATAAATTTTTGTTAATTAATTTAAATTTGCTGCCGCCCGCTAGAGTCCCTTGAATGAAACGGGGATGCGTTCAGAAATTACGCTTTGACTGAATTTTAGCCTCCCGTAAAATAATTTGGTGTATTTACGTTCATTTTGTCCTTCATATGAAATTACAAAAAAAAAATAAGAAACGAGTGTTTTGATAAAACTAAATACAATTAAGTCAATGAAACAAGGATGCGTTCAGAAACTACTTAGTGTTCACTCTTGAATACTGCATTGTTTTGTATATTTGGCTTTTCATATCAAATAATTGGTCGCGGTTAATCTTGGTAAATTTAAATTATTTAAACGAGTTCTTCGATGACAAGGGGATGCGTTCAGAAACTTCGAAAGTACTTTGCTCTCCCTCTTATAATTAATTTATGATTAATGCTGCTTCGCTTTTAATCGCAGAATAACATGAAAATAATTCAACAAACGTAATTGCTTTTGACAAACTGAAATTCTTTAATAAAATGAAGGTGCGTTCAGAAACAACACTTAATAACAAAATACTACGGTGAAGTAAACTGAAGCAAAGCTTCTAATGAACGAACCGGACCTTAATTAATTCAGTTTGAATTATCTGAGGATCCGATGATTTAAATCAAAATTTCAGTTGTCTTATCAGAATTACCAACAGCTTTTATCGAAATCATGACTTACTCGAATTAAAAATTTTAAAATGACGCGTTAGTTTTTGGTAAATTTAAATTAGTCGCCGCTAGAGTTCGTTAAGTGGCACGAATGCGTTCAGAAACTAGTTCACGTGTTCACTCTTGGATGATAATTCAATCTAACCTAAAAGAAATGGGGCTGTAGCACAGCGGCAAATGGGAAATACTATTTTGCCAATTTTATGTTTATTCATTAATTCGGTTAGAATTATCTGACAATCCGATGATTTAAATCAAAAATTCAATTGTCTTATCAGATTTACCAACAGTTTTATCGAAATCATGACTTACTCAAATTAAAAATTTTAAAAATGACGCGTTACATACGGTTGGGTTTTGGTAGATTTAAGTTTGTTGCCGCTAGGCCCGCTAGAGTCCGTTAAATGGCAGGGATGCGTTCAGAAACTGCTCGGGTTCACTCTTGGATGATAATTCAATCTAACCTAAAAAAAATGGGGCTGTAGCAGAGCGCAGAATGGAAAGTACTATTGCCAAATGTACGTACTTACTTAATTATAATATTAGTTCATGTTCTTCATTAATTAATGTTTAACGGAGTTGTTCCTGTGTAATTTTGACTTAGGTTTTTACTTCTTCAAATTTACGAACGTAACTCGTTTTTCGTATTGGCAAATTCTTATTCAGTCAATTTATATTTACACAATCATTTTTTTTTTTTTTTTGAAAATTCGGTAAGCCGAAATGTAGAGAGAAAAAATTGTGCTTCGCGTTGAGTGACCATTAAAGATTGTTTGGTAATAATGGCAACGTCGCTTAGAACAAACGCCGTCTCTATTAACATAACCTCGTCAATACAAATAGAAATCGTGTTTGTCTGTCTCTCTCTCTTGAAAAAAAATTATGAAATCAGATAATTCCGAAGTATGTCATTCAATAACATCTAAGGTGTTTGTCGCTCGGTTTTGCTGACCACATTGAACGCACCTATTTCTTTTTTTTTATTGTGTCAATGCAGCCAACTTATAAAACGTACGCATTTTGTAACTAAATGACTGAAGAAAAGAAAATAAGAATAATATAAAGATTAATAACGTTTTCATGTTTGCTTAAAAACGTTCGGCTGACATTTTAAGGACCGAAGTAAAGTGACGTCATTTATTTGATGGTCGCGAACGCGACCTGCGGCTTTTGATATTCAGCTGAACCATCCGTAATATTATAAAATGACACATTAAAGCTCGGCAGCGTCCAACAGGTGGTTGCATTAATTTGAACGCGCTCGTTTATTTTTATTTATTTTTTTTTTAATTTAATGGCAAATTCGTACGTCCTAAATTATTCGGATATCGGTCGGTTAAAATTTTGTTTTTTTTTTAATAAAACGCACCGCGCGAACCATAAACAAACAAATAAATTGTCGGTTTCACATTACGCCTAATAGTCGAGAGATAAAAACAAAAAAATATATTAAAAGCTATTTAATTTTTTTTTTTTTGGGGGACGTCTCGAGGAAACTGTTTTAGCACAACCTGTATATTATAAGGTTTTTTTTTGCGAATTTTTTTATCCACATTGTTTGTTACACGTTATCATGAAGTTATGAACAGGCAATAATAAATAATAAATCAATGCGGACAATAAATCAAAAGACGCAATGCATAAATCAGAACTGAGCATATATACAAACTATCCACATACACAGTTCGTCGAATGTGATGTATTAAATTATGTGCACGGTCCCCCACCCCCGCCCCGCGCCCCCATTTAAACTCCATAGATCACGTAATTACTAGTATTTTAGTTGGATACTTTGCAGTTGTTTTGTAAATCACAGAAAAAAAGGAAACAAATCTGTAAATAAGTGATACGTACTGAATGAATGTGATTTGTTTATTTAATTATTTAGTTATTATAAACATGTGTTTTTTTTTGTTTTGTTTACACTTTGTTGAACTGTCTCTTTGAGAGACGTGTGCCGGCGTGTGATTTAGGATTAGAGCGCGATTGTGATACTCTCGGAAGCGAAGTTTTAGTTTCGGGCGCCCCTGTACACGTCTCTTCCTCGCACCTCTTCAACATTTTAGTAAACAAACGTTTTCTGTTGTGAGTTGTTGTTGAAGGTTGATTTTTTTTTTTTTTAATTAATTTAATTTATTTTTCGATATCGGTGCTTCTAAGTTATCGCAATCCGGCAAGTAATATTTTGTAAGTATACTACAATACACGTTGTACATTTCGTTGTCAGTATGAATAATAATATATAAAATAGTACCTAGTTTGTCATAAGTTCCTGTATTAAGTACATAAATAATTATATATACGCGACACTGCAGTAGTTATAATCACATCACATAGTTGCCCGAGTCAGTAGTGATTGATCTTGCAGATATGTCGTAGACATTTGAATAGCATAGCTAGTTACCTCGTCGTAGGACTGTCTAATGATATTTCATCAGCCAATTAGAGACGAAACAGGAAGTTATTTATTGCGTTTAGCTTCGGCGCTTTTCAGATCGCAGTTTTAATTTTTTTCAAAAAAAAAGAAAGAGGACGCCAGAAATTATTATTATCACATTAATCGTCTTGATTCATTTACTAACGGAATTGTTACTGCATGCAAATATGCCAGCAAAACACAAAAAAGGCCAACCATATACTCCTATCTCATTTTTCCCCCAAGTTATCAAGGGCAAATTGTTTGAATGTACTGTTTAAAAATACATCCTTTTCTTTACCCTCTTCTAATATAATATCAGCTTTGGTTCACCCTGTATTGTCCGGAAACCAAAAAAAAAAGATAACAAAAAGTTTACATGAACGTATTTCTAGTTTCTTTGTTATTTTATTTTTTTCTTTGTGCTGCACGGTAAATGGAAAACAGATCTAAGTACATACTTGAAACAAGCAAGTATAAAAATTTCGATTTGAAAGTGAAACGATAATTTGAACATACTGTTAAAAATACTGCGTTTTATTTTCTCTCTTCTAATATAATATAAGCTTCGGTTCACCCTGTATTGTCCGGAAACCAAAAAGAAAAAAGAAAAAACAATGTTTTTATTAGCATAATTCTAGTGTTTTTTTTTTTTTTTGTGGAGCACAGTAAATAGAAAACAGATCTAAGTATGTACATACTTGAAACAAGCAAGTAGTATAAAAATTTTGATTTGAAAGTGAAAAAACGATGATTTGATTTTGAAAAGCGAAACAAAAGTGGATTTTGAAACTTATTACGAAAGATAAGCGTCTATCCATAATTATACCCAAAAAATAAACGGAGATATTTTTTTCTTATGCTTACAATTAATCAAATTTACAAGGAGGATGCACGGAGTCAAGGTGAAAGCGAGAGAAATAAGAACAGTGCCGACTTGAGGAATCGAAGGCGCTGAGTCCGAATTTGAATTAGAATTTTCGCGCTGAGGCTTTTTCTATTATTAGTGAGGGGCGCAGGCTTTTGTATAATCAAATTGTAATCCTTTTTAGAAGTTACTACAAATGAATTATTAAATTAATTAAACAAAAGTAAGAAAAGGTGGATGCAAGCAAGTGATAAAACAGGGAGTCCCCCCTGTAGTGTACATACTCCAATTCAGATTCGGACTCAGCGTCTTCGATTCCCAAAACGGCGCCATTCTTTTCTGCTTTTACGTTCCCACCTTGCCTCGGTGACACCCTTTTGTTGCTTTTAATTGCATTGAATAAATTTTTGATATTTTCCAAAGTTTATTTCAGAAGGTAGACGTGAGAAGTCGGCCGAGCTCGACGTTTTCTTCCTTTTTTTGTCAAAAAAAAAAAAACAAGAATAAAAACAGGAAAATAAAAATTAAAATTAAAAAAAAAACGAGTTCGAAATTCAACTTTTTTCTTTTGTCAAAAACTTAACAAACTATATTGAATATGTTAAATATTTTCCAAAATTTCTTTCACAAGGAAAATATAAGAAGTCGGCCCTCGAGGTTTTCTTCCTTCTTTCGTCAAAAAAAGAAACACAAGAATAAAAACAGGGAAACAAAAATGAAAATGAGAAAAAAAGAACAAGTTCGAAATTCAAGTTTTCTCTTCGATGTTTTTTCTTTTGTCAAAAACATAACAAAAGGCGATTAGTACTGGTGGAAGGGGGGAAGGAGGAAGGGGGGGGGGAAGAACAAACTGACAAGAAAGCTTTTCGTTTTTATTTCTGATCAAGCAAACAAAAAATTAGTGAACGCAGGCAACTATGAAACAAAATTATTACAAATGTTTATTTGAATCATCGTGTTTTCTTTTTCTTTGTCAGTGGTCTGTTGTCGTTTGTCTGATCAAACGCAGAAGTGTCTTTTCGGAAAAAATTGAATAATTGCAAAAAAAATCGCATGTGATTGCCTTGATTTTTAATTGAAAAAAAATAAACTTATGAAAGCTTGTCGGACATCGCACAATTTTAGACAATTTTTCAGTGCAGTTAAAATTCAATATTCCTTTTTTAATAATTATGATTAAGTTATGGAAATAATTAATTAATTAAACTAATTCAGGAAAAATCTCTGTTTTTTTTAATTCTCGCGGTGGTGATTAAACAAAGGCACAAAACAAATTTGAAATAAAAAAGAAACAGGGTTTAGGAAAAATTAAGGACAAAATAAAACAAAAAAATTAATCAAAACGAAAAATGCCTAGACAAGCTAAACAAAAAAAATTTTTAGAGACGTTAAAAACATAAGCTGCAGCAACAAAAAAACCATGAAGAAAGAAAAAAGAAAAAATTTAAAAAGTCAATTGAGATAAATGGACAAAGGCACAAAACAAATTCGAAGAGAAAATATGGTTTAGGAAAATATAAAATAATAGAAATAATTGAAACTTAAAATGCAAGTTTTAGAGACATTAAAAATATAAGCTGTAGCAAGAGAAACCATGCCATGGTAAGAAAAAGAAAAAATTAAAAAAAAGTTAATTGAAGTCACATGTTGAAAAGTTCGTGTTCTCATCAGGAAAACCAAGAAAAGTCCAGGGAATTGAGAAAATGTTCATAAAGTCAGCGAAAAAATCACAGAATTTGTCTATTTTAATCATTAATTATTAATTAACTGAAGAACTGGAAATTTGATATTCGGATATTTATTTTAACATTTCCAATAATAATTATTTTATAAAATTTTATTAATTATTTCATTTTTTATATTTTATTTTATTTTACTGAAATAGACTTATATAATAATTTTCTGCTTTAACGTGTAAGTGACTTTTTAAATTAATTAGACCGTGCGTCTACTAAAGGATCAAATTCGTTTTCTAAAAGTAAAAGAGAAATTAAAAATTGTTTCAAAAATTTTAAAAGATGATGGAAATTGCATAATCTCAGTGAATCGCCCAAGCTTTTTCATATTTTCAATAAAAAATAAAATGTTCTTAGGGTTAGGACCTTCTTTGTATATAGGCAACCACACAAACGACGGTGTTCGTATTGTTGCCTACACTAAGGCTTCCTGTTTTTTTTTTTTTTTAGTTTGTTATTCTTACTATTATTCTTAAAGGTAGTCATTTTCTCTATTGTTACACTTGAAAATTAAAAAAATATATATAAATAAATTACTGATTTTTGTACGCCTGTTATATCTGATTTGATTTTCTGAAGTCAAGAAATGGAAAATTATTTAAAT
Organism: Prosopocoilus inquinatus; assembly: GCA_036172665.1. Taxonomy (NCBI): domain Eukaryota; kingdom Metazoa; phylum Arthropoda; class Insecta; order Coleoptera; family Lucanidae; genus Prosopocoilus; species Prosopocoilus inquinatus. The sequence goes on along the minus strand of CM069871.1, from coordinate 3,287,516 downwards.
TTACAAAATTTAAGAAGGAAGTTACATGAACGTAGTCAGTTGTAAATTTGTCGGTTTTGTGACGAAGAGTCGGGGGAAAATCTCGAAAAGTCAGGAGGTCTTTTAATTAAAAAAAAAGAAAGTGGAAAGCCTGAATCAGCTGTGGAGTTAAAAATTGTCTCAATTTAGGCTTCAAACAATTGCGATCACAGACTTAATTATTCAAAAAAATCTATTGACCGCAGTCAATCGTGAAATTGTCAGTTTTTTTGACGAGGAAAAGTCAGGGACATCTTTAAAAGTCGGGGGATTTTTTGAAGAGGAAATAAAGTCGGAACCCCGAATAAGCTGTCTACTTTAAAATTATTATTAAAACAACTGCGATCAGAAACGTAATAATTATTTAATTATAGTATATTACCATACAAGTTTCACAAGAAGGCTTATTGTAGCTTGTAGCACGAGTGGGGTTGGGGTACGACGAGCGTAGCCAAGTGAGCTCGGAGTGCCCCATCAGAACGATGCAATACTTTAAAAAAATTCAAAACTGGTGGCCATGAATGATCCCTTAATTTTTACGCTGAGATTTAAGAGCCAAAAGTCGATTTATCTCTTTCTATTGCCAAATAAATCAAAATTTAAACGAAAAGCAAAAAGCGAAATTGGATTTCTAATCATATAAGTCCAATCGAACTTCGATAACTCGAATCAAATTTCGAACTTGGATAACTCGAACCTTTGATAGCTTGAATCAAATTAGTTTAAATTCAAGAGTCTAGAGAGAATTTTTTTTAAAAATTATTTAACTCGAAATCTTGATAATTCGAACTTTTTTTTGTTTGTGGTTCGACGTATCCGAGTTCGATTAAAATTCAATGAAACTGTAATAGTAAGACTCCTGCCAGAATTGCAATTATTGAATTTTAATGTTATTTGACAAAATAAATAGCAGTTACTTATAATTAACAATAACAGTTTTAGGGGTTGTGTTTTTTATTTATTTTTTTTTAAGAAAACTGCTTTTCGTGCGACTCAATAAGCGAATTTATCTTTAAAACGTCTTTTATTTTCCATGAGGAAAGAGATATACAGGTTAGATCTATTATTGTGGACACTCTGTATATCACACTGGTTACATTTAAAAAAAATTTGAAACGTTGAGTAAACATCAAAACGTAGATGTTCAGAATTATTAGAGAGAACCAGGAAAAATGTAATGTAAATTTTAATTGTGCTTAATCTTTGCGCAACGTATTAACGTCGAAAAAAAAATATTTTAATAGCGGCGATGAGAATCAAAACGAAACTGTTTGTGTTTTGATTTTTTCAAAAAAGAAATTTAGATCATCTTAAAAATATCCCAAACTTAACGTTTAACTTAAAACATTGAAAGTATTTCCTGAATATAGGGGAAATCCCCAATCTGACAACCCCACCTATTTTATACATGTGTCTTAATTTTTAATTTTCTTTTCTTTGAGTTTCAAAGTTCTTTTAAAATAATTATTTATTATTTTGTGGACTTTAAAATTATCTATATTTTAGAATTATCTCTATTTTAGAATTAAAACAATTGCGATCAGAAACGTAATAATGATTTAATGATAGTATATTACCATACAAGTTTCACAAGAAGGCTTATTGTAGCTTGTAGCACGAGTGGGGTTGGGGTACAATGAACGTAGCCAAGCGAGCTCGGAGTGCCCCAACAGAACGATGCAATACTTTAAAAAAAATTCAAAACTGCTGGCGATGAATGATCCCTTAATTTTTTACGCTGAGATTTAAGAGCCAAAAGTCGATTTATCTCTTTCTATTGCCAAATAAGTCAGAATTTAAACGAAAAGCAAAAAGCAAAATTGGATTTCTAATCATATAAGTCCAATCGAACTTCGATAACTCGAATCAAATTTCGAACTTGGATAACTCGAACCTTTGATAGCTTGAATCAAATTAGTTTAAATTCAAGAGTCTAGAGAGAATTTTTTTTAAAAATTATTTAACTCGAAATCTTGATAATTCGAACTTTTTTTTGTTTGTGGTTCGACGTATCCGAGTTCGATTAAAATTCAATGAAACTGTAATAGTAAGACTCCTGCCAGAATTGCAATTATTGAATTTTAATGTTTTTTGACAAAATAAATAGCAGTTACTTATAATTAACAATAACAGTTTTAGGGGTTGTGTTTTTTATTTATTTTTTTTTTAAGAAAACTGCTTTTCGTGCGACTCAATAAGCGAATTTATCTTTAAAACGTCTTTTATTTTCCATGAGGAAAGAGATATACAGGTTAGATCTAGTATTGTCGACACTCTGTATATCACACTGGTTACATTAAAAAAAAAAATTGAAACTTTGAGTAAACATCAAAACGTGGATGTTCAGAATTATTAGAGAGAAGCAGGAAAAATGTAATGTAAATTTTAATTGTGCTTAATCTTTGCGCAACGTATTGTCGAAAAAAAAAATATTTTAATAGCGACGATGAGAATCAAAACGAAACTGTTTGTGTTTTGATTTTTTCAAAAAAGAAATTTAGATCATCTTAAAAATATCCCAAACTTAACGTTTAACTTAAAACATTGAAAGTATTTCCTGAATATAGGGGAAATCCCCAATCTGACAACCCCACCTATTTTATACATGCGTCTTAATTTTTAATTTTTTTTTCTTTGAGTTTCAAAGTTCTTTTAAAATAATTATTTATTATTTTGTGAACTTTAAAATTATCTATATTTTAGAATTATCTCTATTTTAGAATTAAAACAAATGCGATCAGAAACGTAATAATGATTTAATGATAGTATATTACCATACAAGTTTCACAAGAAGGCTTATTGTAGCTTGTAGCACGAGTGGGGTTGGGGTACAATGAGCGTAGCCAAGCGAGCTCGGAGTGCCCCAACAGAACGATGCAATACTTAAAAAAAAATTCAAAACTGGTGGCGATGAATGATCCCTTAATTTTTTACGCTGAGATTTAAGAGCCAAAAGTCGATTTATCTCTTTCTATTGCCAAATAAATCAAAATTTAAACGAAAAGCAAAAAGCGGAATTGGATTTCTAATCATCTAAGTCCAATCGAACTTGGATAACTCGAATCAAATTTCGAACTTGGATAACTCGAATCTTTGATAGCTTGAATCAAATTATTTTTTAATTCAAGTGTCTAGAGAGAATTTTTTTTTAATTATTTAATAACTCGAAATCTTGATAATTCGAACTTTTTTTTGTTTGTGGTTCGACGTATCAAAGTTCGATTAAAATTCAACGAAACTGTAATAGTAAGACTCCTGTCAGAATTGCAATTATTGAATTTTAATGTTTTGTTTTTTTTTTACTGAAAAACTTGAGTAGCGACATCTTGCGGTCGCTTTTTGACAAAATAAATAGCAGTTACTTATAATTAACAATAACAGATTTAGGGGTTGTGTTTTTTTATTTATTTATTTTTTTTAAGAAAACTGCTTTTCGTGCGACTCGATGACCGAATTTGTCTTTAAAACGTCTTTTATTTTCCATGAGGAAACAGATATACAGGTTCGATCTATTATTGTCGACACTCTGTATATCACACCGGTTACATTTAAAAAAAAATTTGAAACGTTGAGTAAACATCAAAACGTAGATGTTCAGAATTATTAGAGAGAAGCAGGGAAAATGTAATGTAAATTTTAATTGTGCTTAATCTTTGCGCAACGTATTAACGTCGAAAAAAAAATATTTTAATAGCGACGATGAGAATCAAAATGAAACTGTTTGTGTTTTGATTTTTTCAAAAAAGAAATTTAGATCATCTTAAAAATATCCCAAACTTAACGTTTAACTTAAAACATTGAAAGTATTTCCTGAATATAGGGGAAATCCCCAATCTGACAACCCTACCTATTTTATACATCCGTCTTAATTTTTAATTTTTTTTTTCTTTGAGTTTCAAAGTTCTTTTAAAATAATCATTTGATTCAGTTGTCGGTTTTTGGTGTTATTGCCTGAAGTAACAATTCCAATAAAATTCCAAACGAATCTCCTTTATTTTTCAAAATGAAAATAAGTATTTACATTTCTGGCGATTATTTTTAGCTAGATGAACAATGTCGTTGGTTGGTCCCGACAAAACGGCTCTGCTTGTACCCCCTACCCATCGATTTAAACGTGTGCTTATTTATTTCTTTTAAAAAAAAAAAAAGAAAGAAAAACGGTAATTTGTTTGTTTGTTTTTTGCTCGTTTGTTTTGTTTTTAGTCGAACTCGTCAGACACTAACGTTTTTTAAACTTATCAACTCTTTTTATTACTATTATTATTACTATCGTTTCGTCATTATATCTGCAATGCTTATTGGTTTCAAAACAAGATGCATATCATAGTTGTAAAAATACAATTTTGACAAATAAAATCTGTAAATAAAGACCTCTTGCGTTTGTTTCATTTGCCGCGTATCTAAAATAAGATCCTTCCTTACCGTGTCGAAAGCGGCGCAGCGGCGTCGTCTAAAATTTTTTCCCATCGACATCATCATACCCTATTGAATTAAAAGGTTGAATATTAAATTAAAAAGATTCCATTGCGTTTCAATTTTCTTCCGTTACGAGGTGACTTCAGAGTCGACCTCAGCATATCAGACGTGCCGCAGTGAAAGGAACTCAAAATATCAAGCGAGTCATTCGTTCTGCTGCGATGAAGCAACTCATTCAACGAGGAGGAAAGAGGTGTAACAGAGAATGCGACAATTTTCAGAGCAAGGCGGCAACGCACCGTGCACAAGGAAGGAAAAAAAAATTAGGAAGTTCAAGATGTTTAGGAGGAGGAGGAGGAGGAGGTGAAGAGGCTCGCTCCTCCACGTGGAACGACGTACGATGATTAAACTAAACACTCAGAGTACGTCTTCTAAACGAGAGCGGCAAAAAAAAATAGTAGTAGACAATTACAGTTTCCTGTAATTTTCTTTTTCTCCAAATTGGTGCTGTTTAAATACGACTTTGCAGACTTTACAGAAAGTTTGCAGCTTCTGGAATACGAAAGCTTTAAAAAAATTTAATTACCACCTGTGAAGTCGTGTTTAAACAGTAACATTTTCAAGAAATAAAAAATAAATGTAATTGTTTACTATTTCTTGCTTTACAGTAAGAAGTAGAGACCATCCTCTACCTCTTAGGGTTGAGAAATCCCAGGCAGGGAGGCCGGCCCTTCTTTCTCTGCTCGTCGCCGAGGAGTCTTTCCGTTACAAACCACACTCGCACTTGGGACTTAAGCCCTTTATGCCCAAATTCTTTTTTTTTTCTCAAAAGGTTTGTTCTAGTTCTCCCAAGGACATTCCAGAACAAAGACAAGTAATTTCGTTTCTTCACTCGCCAACATACGATCGCCCCGTGAAAGAATTCTTTCTTTATTTGTTCCTCCAATAAAATAAACAACTGAGGGAAAAATAGATTAATTAAGAATTCATCAAGAAAATTGGAGACGGGCAAAAAACAAGAACTTTGAGTTATTTGGCGCCGAAATCGAAATCTATTCACCGATAGATGTCACACCACCATCCGTTCGACTTTACGTTCGGCAAGGTTGCCATTCGGCTTATTTGTTAAACGATGCAAGAAATACTTCTATGTACATACAAGTGTTCATTGCTTAATCATAATTTTCGATTCTGTGTATTTTTCTTCAGTTGCACTTGCAGATAAGGAAAAACGATTTGTTACGCTTTACTTGCCTTAATCAAGGTTCGTAATAAGTAACTTAAAATATCCGTTCTACATTAAATAGTCAATGGGTTCTACGTGCAGATTTTGGTCTATCTTCTGTCAACCTCAAAACTTTTTATGTGATTAATTCCATTAATATTTTTGTATGTAAAGTTTAAAGCTCCGTTTGGTGTTTAATAATCATTTTACAATTCCCTCCCGCATTTCATAACTTTCAAATTCAATGTTTACAAATTCCGCGCGCGATAATCGCAATTGCGATGTAATAGTGACGAATAGTTCAAACAGCGACATCCTACGATCGCTTTTTGACTCGAAATTGCAGTAGGTCAAAAAACGATCGTGGGATGTCGCTGTTTAAGCTATTCATCACTATTAAATCGCAATTGCGATTATCTTTGTTCGAATCGTTTTGGCTTAGAATAGAATAGAATGGTTTATTAGTCTTGTTTACAGGCCATTAAATGACACAAGACTGGTCAGAATAAAAAGTAATACATGTAGAATAACATGAAACGCAATCACAATAGACAAAAATATAACAAGTGAAAGTATTGGTACTAGTACACAATAAATTGTAAAGGAATAACAAACACGAGTTAATAAATAATTGAATTGAATTGTTTGCAGTGGAACTCTTGAGCTACGCGCCTGCTGAAGAAGCCTCAAATAGGGCTGAAACAGCTGTACAGAGGCTGCTCAAGGGATTCATTTCAATCAAAAGCGATTTGCAATAAAATTTTTCAAAACAATGTCGTCAAGGACACAAAATTGGAACCCAAAAACATCAAAGATACCGACACGAGTGTCGCTTCTGTTACTCTGTGGTTACAGTTTCGATTTCGATTTCCAAGAATCTCATTTTGACCTGAAAAGTTCGGATTTTAAGATCATTCTTCGGGATTTAGGTTTCAAATTAAATAATCAAGTTACTCTAAAAATCATACTCCTATTATCTATTCGTGAACAAAACGTTGACGTAGTGTTGCCAATTTGAAAGAGGTTTCTTGATTTGATGCGGGGAAAAAGTAATTTTTATTAATTTGAGGGAGTTTTTGTGAATTTTATGAAAGTAAAGAAAGTAGTTGTTTCCACGTCCTACGCAATCCGAAGTTAAAAATTAAAAAAAAAAATCAACTGTAGCAAATTATTCGAGTATTTTAATAAATTTTTTATTTGCAGCTAAAATTAAATTCTATTTCATAATAAGTGAATTTTGATAATGAAAATGAACTTTTTTACGAATTTTGGACTTGAAGATTGACAACACTCTTTTCACCTCTATGTGGAAGTGACTACGCACAATTTTTTTTTTTTAAGTTGTAATTTATCAAACGCACTTTTTTTCTTCAAAAAAATTTTATTTTTATTATTACAAAACCATTTTTCATTAATTTATTTAAAACCAATTTTGTTTTTTCATTACAATTATTATACAATTATTGATATTTCATCCCCTCAGCTTTTCTTCGTGCGAAAATTACTTTGAAATAATATTTTTACCACAGATTTTTTTTTTCTTAGTTGTCTGTGAAATAATTCACGCATGTCGCATTTATATTCACTTAAATTCTTACAACTGCGTTCAACCTAACCAAGAAGAATTAATATCAGACATGACTGTTGCGTGTTTATCTCTCTCGTTCCCGACCAACTCCGGAAAAAAATTCTGTGACTCACACAATACATGTTGTTTTTGATAGAGACGTTTTAAATTTCAGGATTCTATGGCGATTCATTTTGTGTAGCTGTACAGAATTCCGGTTTCTTACACGTGAAAACTGCTATAATAAAAAATTAGCATTGCCAATTTGTGAGTAATTTCCCACTTCATGAGTATTTTGTTCGTCCGGGAGCATTTTATGAGAATTTTGTAAGTCCCAGGATATTTGGAAGGTTTTAAGATTTTGAATAATAATTACAGTTTTAGCTGATACATAAATAATTGTTTTTTTTTTTTAATTATGTAATATTTTTGTTACATCAAAAGGATGCGTTGTTTCGATGTACTTTAAAAAAAAAAATTGTTTTGTTATACCATACGTTCAAATATATTTTTAATAAAGGTTGGCCACGGAAGCGTAAACGTTTGTCATAACCTACACTAATAAAAATGACAGTAAAATTATAACATTTTTACACTAAAATTTAATGTTATTTTACTGCTATTAAGTAATGATACATGGAGTTCTATGTTAAAAATTCTCATTAAATTTTATTGTAAAAAAAGATTGTTGTCAAGAAAGTTGTCAATTCATATATTATCAAGTAAATAAATAAATAAATTACTGTTGTAATCTGAGACAAACGTTCGCCTTCCATGGCCCATTATTATCAAAAATTTATTTAGACATACGGTACATGCATCCCATTCAGACAGGATTTATTATAAACGAACAAAACCAATCCTGATCTTACTAAGGGATCTATTGATTAAAACGAAGTGATTTTGTCTGCGAACCAAATAGAGCTTAGCGAGGCTCAAAGCTCAAAAGGTCGCATGTCAAAAATTCCTTTTTCTATTATATTATCTCAAAATCCCATATGTGTAACCATACATAACATTTTATAATTTCCACCTGGTCACACAATCTCTTATGTCATCATTTGGTTTAAGTAATATACTGCTTTGTAACGTTTTGAAATGCAACATAGGAAATCCCGTGTTAATTTAAATGTGCTCGAATATATGTTTCCCCAATTATTTTACAGCAAAATTCCATTCAGGTTTTTTAAAGTACTCTTCAAGATCAATCTGTCTGTGAAGTTTCAGCATTTTTCATTCGCTCAGTTTCAAGATATTTAAAAAAGATCGGCAACGAAATTCAACTTATACCAACAGATCAACACGGCCGTGTTCAATAAATGTTAAAATAAATTGTTGGAAAAGCTTTTTCTAACAATCTTTCTTCAAAAACGAACTAGATTTATTAATTGTCTGTTCAGTTTTCACTATTACTGATCAAGGCCGAGATGATATTTCGGTATAAATTGAATCTTTTTTTAAATATCTTAAAACTCAGCGTATAAGAAAATCTCAAACTTCACAGACAGATTCATCTTGAAAAGTACTTTAAAAAAACCTAAATGGAGTATTGGTGTAAAATAATTAAGGACGCCAATATTCGAACCCAATTATTATATTATTATAATTATTATATATCAAATTAATTATAACAATGAAAAATACTGAACTTACTATTCATAACAAGATTTCAGAATGTCAGTACACTTTAATGTTTATTATCTTCCGAAAAATATGATATTTTCAGGGGTTCATTTTAATACACGGTGATTCATAATAGGTAATTACGACTGAAAAAAAAATGTTTCGGAATGAAAAAATTAAATAAAACAGAGACACAAATTAAATAAAATTCATATTTTCGTAATCATTTTAACCTCTAGGGCTAAAGGGGACATATTTTGATTTTAGGTGACACGAACAATTCTGCATAATTTATTTTTTTTTTTTATTAATTCAAATTTCATTTTTTGATCGCGAAGGGGCCCTTCGAGTCAACGGAGTCCTGGGCTGCAGCCGGTAAAGACCATGCCGAAATCCGTCCCTAACTGTTTGTGACGACATACCACAGGAATCTTGAACTGTACCTCGGCCACAGCAGGAACTCCGCTTCGTTTTCCCTCCACTATGATGAAAGGAGTTGGTGTAACAGTCGTATTTTTACATTCCGAAACAATGTTTGTAATTGGATTTTTTACTTGCCATTATTGTAAATTTATTTGAATTCAACGACACCATGCCACTTTTAAGTGATGAATCTTTTTTTAAATATCTTAAAACTCAGCGTATAAGAAAATCTCAAACTTCACAGACAGATTCATCTTGAAAAGTACTTTAAGAAACCTAAATGGAGTATTGCTGTAAAATAATTAAGGACGCCAATATTCGAACCCCTTTAAATTAACAAGGCATTTCCTAGGTTGCGTTTCAAAACGCAGCACCCTGTATAATAAAAAGAATCCTTGCTTCCCTGAAATATGCAACTTTTTGACTTTCTGATCGACGTCATGTCGAATTCCTTTTGCTAAAAAGATTATTGTATTTACGAACATACTCCTTTTTTTATTGATATTGTTCAATGAAGAACTGTTAAAGGATCGATGAGAATTTAACAAAGAATTGCGGCCAAAAATTGGGAATTTTTTCAGAGGAATCGTGCATTGGCAACTCTGGTTAGGAAAGCAGCTGTTTTATTTATATGCCGGGCGTCTGTCTGCCTGATTCAGGTCTGGATTCTGCCAAAAAACCAAGAGTGGATGTTGGTTTCCGATCTGAGCTACGCCTATTTCTATTGCATAATAAGACCTTTTCTAAAATAGTTGAAAAATACAAAGTTATGTTTTCTTTTTTTGTTATTTCAGAATGTAGTGGAGATAGAACGTTGTTTCGGATCTCCATGCCTGGAACGTCCACCGAGTGCCCACAGCAGTCGATCGTCCACCCCATTCGCCCTTCCTTATCCATCCTTGGCGACTTCCCTGCTGGAAGTCGGCCTGATGCATCCGGCCCTCCTGGGTGAAGAGATGTTCCGTTGTTCGGCGTGCATGGCCGCTTTCCCTTCGATCTGGCTCCTGGAACAGCACACGGCCCTCCAGCACATAGGTACCCTTGGATCGATTGATAAACCGTTCGTCTGCGAACAATGCGGACAAAGCTATCGTTACCGATCCGCTTACGTAAAACATCGGGAGCAGAATCATAGAGCCCGACTGCCCGCCGATAAACTATTTTCGTGCGACGTGTGCGGCATGCAGTTCAGATATTTGAAGTCTTTTAAAAAGCATCGGCTCAACCACGCTTTAGAACGGCTACATGGAAAAAGCTCCGACGCCAGTCCAGCTGAAGGCAAAGCCGAACAACAGAGCAGCACAACGAATAATAAAGACGTGAGCATCGAGAACAGCAGCGATCAAGTCTCCAGTTCCAATGAGACGATTACGATTGATGAGAACGAAACGGAGACGATCAAGGTGAAGAAGGAGAACATCAGCGACGAAATGGGGAACGAAGGAGGTTCATCGGACGCGGATAAAAACGAAGCCGACCAAGATGACACCATAGATTCAATGGGGTTCTCTGCGACGAGCAGCAGCACGTCCGAAGCTCTGAGGAATGCTCAGGAAGCTTCGATTATAAGTTTTTTAAGGGCGGACGCGGCGGAACGCCAGCGCGAACGGCGGTTCGCTTGTCCTTTTTGCGGCAAATGCGTGCGATCTAAAGAAAATCTCAAGCTGCACGTACGCAAGCACACAGGTGAACGTCCCTTTGTCTGTCTGTTTTGCGGACGGGCGTTCGGAGGTAAGAGTGATCTCACACGCCATCTACGTATTCATACCGGCGAAAGACCGTACCACTGTGACATGTGTGGAAAATGTTTCGCGCGCGCTGATTACTTATCCAAGCATCTCACCACTCACATTAATACTCCGCGCTGATTAATTTTACTTCCAACTCGTTGTGATTATACTTTTTCCTAATTTCTCTAACGTCTTGCTTTATTTTCAAATTTATACCTACAGATTGATTTCGAATTTCACTTTAGCCCAATACTGGTTTCATGAAGAGCAACAAAGAGCAAATGACCCTCACAATATATTAAAAGGAAAAAGCATTCTTTCCACTCACGTCAAATGTTTACTTTGATGCCGCGCATCCATCACTTGGATGCTACTTGAATGACCTAACAATTACATCAAAGTTTACCTCGATAGGACACTTACATCTGAACTTACTGGGATGACGTCATCAAAGTAAGTTAGCCGCTGTCCAAGTCAACTTGGATGTAATTTTCACTTGGACAAGTAAGTAAAGTATGCACAGTTGAAAAAAGAAACCCGCAGCGGTCCATGGAAAATAAACGTGCGTCTTAACTCGATTGTCCACTTTCTCACTGACATTTGTTGAACGTAACCCTCAAATTTTTCATCTTCAGTTTTCGGAAAATGCGGTTAAAGAAAAAACTCGTGAAGATGAAGATACACCACACGCAGCCAATTTCCGAACGCACCCCTGTTCGATGGCATTTTTTTCTTGTTTGCTACTTTTGGTTATGTGTACGTTAAGGTTAATTATTAACATGCACATACAAGTACATAAAAGTGGCTTAAAATTACTGACTAGTTGATTTAGCACACTTTTGATATTTTCATATTTCCCCATTTTAAGTTATTAACGGCCAATTGCACCAAACACTTTAATGCCCGTTTGCACCACTTTCACTTAAAACTTTAAGTCCCACTTAAATGGTTAAGTGACACTTTTTCCATAATAGAAAGTGTCACTTAACCACTTGAGTAGGACTTAAATTTTAAGTGAAAGTGGTGCAAACGGGCATAAGACGAGCTTAAATTTAAGCATTGCTAATAATGTGATTTTAAGGATTACACAACATTGAAAACGTCACATTCTAAGCGACACTTAGAGTTAAGCTAGCCTTAAAGTGTTTGGTGCAACTGGCCCTAAGTGTCACATAAACTGCTTCTTCGCCTTAAATTTTGAAATTTACAAATGTTAAATGTCAATTTTAAAAAGTGACATTTTGTCTGAATTTTTTCCAAAAAAGTCCTCCCCGGATGCAAGAAAATTTGTATTCTACAGTTTGCACGTGTGTTTATAAATAAACTTCTTTACATTTATGTTTTAAAAAGAAATTATAAAAATAATAATAATAAACAGCCCAAAATTTAAGCCAATCGCCAGCCGTACAAAAATAACCCAAAGTGCGAAATTTCGCCCAATCTAGCAACACTGTTTGCAAGGGCGGACCTTCAACTTTTAGGGTCATGGATTAACACCGTTCGAGGGCCTACCCAATTAACCCAAGTCTTTGTATTACTATAACAAATACGTTACGTGGGTTACAAGATTAAATGAAGATCAAATATAATCTGAGAACGCAAAGACGCCAAATTCAGAAATAAAAAAAATTAAAAATTGCAATCCAAGTGTCATAATTATCAAATTAATTATAACAGTAAAAATTACTGAACTTATTATTCATAACAAGATTTCAGAATGTCAATACGCTTTAATGTATTTTATTATCTTCCGAAAAATATGACATTTTCAGGGCTTCATTTTAATACACGGTGATTCATAATAGGTAATTACGAGTGAAAAAAAATGTTTCGGAATGAAAAAATTAAATAATAAAGAGACACAAATTAAATAAAATTCATATTTTCGTAATCATTTTAACCTCTAGGGCTAAAGGGGACATATTTTGATTTTAGGTGACACGAACAATTCTGCATAATTTATTTTTTCTTAAATTAATTCAAATTTCATTTTTTGACCGCGAAGGGGCCCTTCGAGTCAACGGGGCCCTGGGCTGCAGCCGGTAAAGACCATGCCTAAATCCGCCCCTAACAGTTTGTGACGTCATACCACAGGAATCTTGAACTGTACCTCGGCCACAGCAGGAACTCCGCTTCGTTTTCCCTCCACTATGATGAAAGGAGTTGGTGTAACAGTCGTATTTTTACATTCCGAAACAATGTTTGTAATTGAATTTTTTACTTGCACATTACTGTAAATTTATTTGAATTCAACGACACCATCCCACTTTTAAGTGTTGTGTCAAAGATTTGCCCTTCGTCATGTAAATAACATTACTAGGCAAGCGAGATGGAAAATGAGGTTAAAGAAAAAACGCGTGAAAATGCAATTACACGCTCAAGATGCATTACATACAGCCAATTTCCGAACGCACCCCTGTTCGATGGCAGTGTTGCCGCCAACTTAAGGAAAAGTCGTTAAATCTGGAGATAATTTCAAACAGAAGTGAAAAAGGGAAAAATTCCAAGAACTTTTTAAAAATTAGAGAATTTCTCGACTTCTTGGGAACGAAAGACAATCGCCACATTTTGCGACAATAAGCCAGAAAAAGGGTAAACAATCGGAAAAAAACAAAACATTTTTAAAGACCCAAAAACACGATCGAAGTGGAAGAATTGAAATTTCCAACGAGATTATAATAATTATTTGACTTCTGAAAAATTAATTTGATTTAGACAGTCGTTATTTAAAAGACTTCACTTACACATACAAAGCATTCAGGATCTTTTGGCATTCTAGTAGGCTGCGTTTTCTAGGTTTTTTTAGGTTACGTGCATGTAATCAAAGTCGGACATGTCAAAAATTTTGTAATTGTAATAATGACTCTGTGTTAATTATTTGGAGAATACTTATCATGGTCATGTACTAATGAGAATTCCGACTTCAGAGACAGTAATCATGAAATTCTAACCCAATTTTCTAACGTCCACTTTTTTTTAGTAATACCAAGAAAAATGTCACCCTAACATGGCCTACTCTGTTTGCCAAAAGATCGTGAACAGAAAATAAAGTATGTACAGTCGCAGCAATCCATGGAAAATGAACGTGCGTCTTAACTCGATTGTCCACCTTCTCACTGACATTTGCTGAACGTAACCCTCAAATTACTCATCTTCAGTTTTCTCATTAAGTATTCTATTCGGCAATCTGTTCTTTACGGAACTAAACAAGCTTTTGCTAATTACTAAATTTCGTATTAGACTTCGGTCATCATGGTGTAGATTAAGTGGTAATATTGCATTTTTAATGATATAAAATTGAGGTTATTTTCTGCGCCAAGTGACAGTTGTAAATAAGAGTGTACGGGCTAAGACATACCTTTGTTAATCGTTTCGTGATTTCAAAGCACGCTAGAGTTTTTTTCGACTGTACATGCGTTACATTTGGATCACTGTGTCACTGCAGCATTCAGAAGTTTGCATTCAAATCTAATCGGATAATCAGCGCCTTCCCACCACTGTTGCCAACCAGCAAAATTGAAAAACCCCATTTTTGTTACTTAGAAAAACTTATAAAACAAAACCTGAAACTGTCCACGAAACAGAAAACGTAAACGCTGCGCAATGCAAAAAGGAAAGGCTGCGCAATGCAAAAAGGAAAGGCTACGCAATGCAAGAAGGAAAGTCTTCGAAACGCAAAGAAATTTTAGGAGAAAGAAAAGAGTTTTCAAAAATGTCACGCATGATCAAATTAACTCCGTGCAGATATATGTACAATGGGCGTTCCGGCCGAAACCGCCGTTTAATTTTAACATGATGGCTTTTAGTTTTGTTTGTGTAGGTTTGGTTGCCTATCTTCGCTAGATGCTTGCAGTCACTGGATACGCGGATGCGTGTAACTGCGAATAACAGGTAACAGTTTATAAATAACAGGTAATAGGTAAGTAATAGTTAACAAAATTCTTCTATTATTTAAAAGTTACTCCACATCAGCGCAGCAAACGCCTCCACACGCCCAACAAGGGTAGGCAACCAAACATACACATTTAAAACTAACTGCCATTTTCATAATCAGACTTTAAGGAAGCTTTAATTTAAAGTCACTTTAAGTATAGGGAAACAAATGTATTTTTTTAGGTTAAAGTAACTTTAAATTTAAAGTCTGATTATGAAAACGGCCCTAAGACCCTCAACATAAACTTAAGCGGTGATCATCAATTTCAATCCGGAACATAGGAGGTTAGTATGATTACCCTTGATATTGATTTTTTTAAAATATTTTTAATGATTTTAATTAAGAATGCCATTATCAAGGATAGTCATGCCAACCACCTGTATTCCGGATTGAAGACGATCTTCCGGTATACCTACCACCAAAGCCGTGCAAAGTTAACACATGCGACGCCATACTGAAAACATCACAAGGGTGGTGTAGAATTGGTTGCATATGCTTATGATTATAGTTGTTAATCTAACTTGTTATTAATGACTTGATGAAACCCGCTTGAGCTGGAAACGCAAAGCTCAGAAATAACGAAAATGCGGCTAACAGCTGATTTTATGCAAAAAGCAATATTTTTTAACTTAAAAGCAATGTTAGCAACTAACAAATCAATCGTGCAGTAAAAATCAATAAAAAGAAACAAGAGTCCTGAAGGTCTCCAGAAGTTCCTCAAATTAATCTGGGCATGAAAATCCCCCAAAAATTTAGTAAATCTTTCAGGTTGGCAAACGTGCTCCCCCACCGCCAGTATTGCCAGTTGTCGCATAATTATCGAATTTTAACGATTTTTATTTAAATCTAATACGGTATTAATTTAACTTCAGCTTAAAAAAAACCGTATTTTTTTTTATTTGATTTAAAAAAATATTAGTAATCGTGCATTTACTTTCCCTTTCAAAAAAAGATGCGTGAAGGAAGAAAGAGGAATTTATTTAAAAGTTTCCCCCGACTTAAATACTTTTTTTCCCGATTATCTCTTATTATTGTTGTTACTGATTAGTTGCTTTTTGGACTTTCTTCTTTAATTCTTTTTAAATCTAAAAGTTTAAGATTTTAAAATTGGTACTCGCGACGCACACTGCGCCCGTCCCTTTCAACCGCGCACACATGCTCTTTGTTGCTCTTCACGAAACCTATTTGGGCCAACTTGAAACTCCCCAAACGGCATACGAACGTACGTTTTATCTTTTTTTTTAATACATTACATTTACAGTACAGTACATTTAAAAAAATAAAATAAACCGAAACGTTTACAGGGTGTTTGCCCGGTAGTCGCCAGGTAATTTAGTTACTCAAATAATTTAACTGGGCTGGGTGCCAACCTTTAAATTCGATGACTCCCATTGCAAATATCACTAATAAATGCTGTTGCTGTAGTCTACTCTAATTAGAGCAAAATTTAGTGCATCACCAAACACGACAACTACACCAGCGATCCATAAAAAATCTGAACATATAAAGAAAAGAAAGAAAAAGTAACTAATAATTCACCAAAAATAAATGCAGAAAATGTTACTGAAAGACAGCACCATCTGTGATGTAGTTGAGGAACAATTTCATCACAATCTTCGTTTGAATTTTTTTGAACAGTGATGCTTTGGATTAAAAATAGTTTTTCTTTATAACAGAAATTCTTCCTAATTAAGTTTTTTTTCTTTTTAATTTTTTTCAGTGCTAAATGTCAAATATTTTGAATGTAATTTTGAATCATTAGGAGAGAAAAAAAAAGAAAAACGTTTACAGTCAAAATTGTTGATGTGATTAATTAAAAATTTAAATAAAATAATTTACGTTTATCTATAAAAGGAAAACCGCCAACTTTTCAAGCTTCGCCCTGTACAAATCCCAACGAGATTTGCATATTTAAGGGACTCTAAAAAATCAGACGTACCAATTCAACACGTGTTATTTCTTGCGTAATTAAAACATAACTTTTGGAGTCAATTAATGTTCTGATTAACAGGCAAGACGATTAGATTTCCGAAATTAATAAAAGAAAAAAGTAAAGAGAAAAAGAAAGAGAAGAAGTCGAAGCCGTTAGATAACATCTGTACGTAAAAATAATTGGGTGACTCATTTTATTTATTAGGCACTTGAAATTCGTCGAAATGAATCACGTGAGCGATTACGAAAGTGCAATGTGATGCAACTATCGAGATAAAAACAAACTCGCCTGGGTTTAAAGTCAAAAAAGTTGGTAGATTTGAAGAAAAAAAAAAACCAAAAAATAATTAATGTTATCGACGCATCCTTCAAGAAAAAAATTAATTAAATTGAAATTAATTTCTTAAAAGTAAATCATTTTAATCCAATAGTTACAATTTCGTACAATTTTTGTAAGTAATTTATTTTACTCGTAGTATTTTATTAATCAATTAATTTTATTATTTTTTTTTTTTTGAGTAAGAGAAAGGAGGATCTTTTTTATTTTGTTTTTTTTTTTGTTTTATACAGTGCGGACAGAAATGAGCGATACATGTGAAGTTGCAGAAAAAATTAATTAATGTTATCGACGCATCCCTCAAAAAAAAATTAATTAAATTGAAATTAATTTCTTAAAAATTAATAATTTTAATCCAATAGTTACAGTTTCGTACATTTTTGTAGTAATTTATTTTACTCGTCGTATTTTATTAATCAATTAATTTAATTATTTTTTTGAGTTAATGTTATCGACGCATCCCTCAAAAAAAATTAATTAAACTGAAATTAATTTCTTAAAAATTAATAATTTTAATCCAATAGTTACAATTTCGTATAATTTTTGTAGTAATTTATTTTACTCGTATCATTTTATTAATCAATTAATTTTATTATTATTTTTTTTTTTTGAGTAAGAGAAAGGAGGATCTTTTTTATTTTGTTTTTTTTTTGTTTTATACAGTGCGGACAGAAATGAGCGATACATGTGAAGTTGCAGAAAAAATTAATTAATGTTATCGACGCATCCCTCAAAAAAAAATTAATTAAATTGAAATTAATTTCTTAAAAATTAATAATTTTAATCCAATAGTTACAGTTTCGTACATTTTTGTAATAATTTATTTTACTCGTCGTATTTTATTAATCAATTAATTTAATTATTTTTTTTGAGTTAATGTTATCGACGCATCCCTCAAAAAAAAATTAATTAAATTGAAATTAATTTCTTAAAAATTAATAATTTTAATCCAATAGTTACAATTTCGTATAATTTTTGTAGTAATTTATTTTACTCGTATTATTTTATTAATCACTTAATTTTATTATTATTTTTTTTTGAGTAAGAGAAAGGAGGATCTTTTTTATTTTGTTTTTTTTTTGTTTTATACAGTGCGGACAGAAATGAGCGATACATGTGAAGTTGCAGAAAAAATTAATTAATGTTATCGACGCATCCTTCAAGAAAAAAAAATTAATTAAATTGAAATTAATTTCTTAAAAATTAATAATTTTAATCCAATAGTTACAGTTTCGTACATTTTTGTAGTAACTTATTTTACTCGTCGTATTTTATTAATCAATTAATTTAATTATTTTTTTTTGAGTTAATGTTATCGACGCATCCCTCAAAAAAAATTAATTAAATTGAAATTAATTTCTTAAAAGTAAATAATTTTAATCCAATAGTTACAATTTCGTATAACTTTTGTAGTAATTTATTTTACTCGTATTATTTTATTAATCAATTAATTTCATTTATTTTTTTTCTTTTGAGTAAGAGAAAGGAGGATCTTTTTTATTTTAGTTTTTTTTTTGTTTTACACAGCGCGGACAAAAATGAGCGATACGTGTGAAGTTGCAGATGACACAATGCACAATAAATGAACAAAGTTTCAACGTCACTCGCATCTTGTCATTTTTGCTCGCACTGTATTTATTATTTCTCGCCGTTTTAGGACCTTTCTCTCTACAGTAAAAGCAAATTTATTCCACTTGGCCTTCTTTTGGAACATTTCGTTGAATCTTTGCACAGGGCTAAGCTTCAATTGAATCTTTTTTTTTTGACATAAGATGATTAATGAAACTGAAACTTTACTCCAAACGGAAAATAACAAATTTTTATCTCTGTCACTTTTCTTGATATGTTCTTTTTTCACTGCGGGTTTTGGGTGAAGTGAACTAAAGTACGCAGTCATTTTTTTATGACTAAGGATAGTTTGAATTTCCCGCCAAGCTGAACTGTTATTACTACAGCGAGGATAAAATAGTACCGTCGCAGCGGAGGCGTTCGTTACCACGTGGTCGACCGGAAGCTTAAATTTATTGTGTGGCGAAATTGCTGATAATAATAATAGTAATCCATTTATTTATTGAAGTCACATACAATGGCGAATAGGACACGTCAATTAAAAGTACATAAACAAAAGAAGTACAGCGTCAAAAAACTTATTCTAACTTAGATTATGCGTTTGAGGTGAATACAAAATATGATAAACTAAGGCAGGGACTTTTTAATCCTCGCTTTAGTTATTACCGGCAAATCCCGGTTCCGCCACTCACCTTTATCAAAATACCTAACGTGTGGACAATTAAAAACCGAATGATCAATATTTGTCCATCGTTGCCACATTTAAAACGTAAAATATATTATGAATTATGGCGCCAAATTCAAACTATCTCCAATCATTAATCACTGAAGGTCACACCGTCTATTCAATGAGCAGCTTTCACTTTTCCTTCAGAATGGTTTTGTAAAGAAGGTGATTCAGTTTTTTGACGAACGACAAAATAAATATCAAGCCCGGTCTTTTAACTTCCTCGTAAATTTATCTACCTCGTAATATCCTTGGAAACCATCATCGACAGGTACAGTCACCTCTAGGGATTTTATAGGTGGCAGATAGATTTAAAAGGAGGTCTAAACCCAACTTAATACAATAAAAAATTTTAGAAAATGTTTAAAATGTTGTTGGAGAATGAATAGAAAAAAAAAAAAGAAATAAAACGTACGTTCGTAAGTGTGAACCCTTCAGGAACCAGAAAACTTGCCCGATTAACTAAATTGGAGATGTTATTTGCAGACGATGATTTACATTTTTTCCGTCCGAAACGAATTAAATTGGTACACGTAATTGGGTATTTTAAAATTAGTTTCTGGCTGTGAATAACATTTACGTTAAAAAGTTAAAAGAATAGTTTTTATAACGTGTAATTAATTATAAATCGATCGGTAAATAAATTAATTAATTAAATAAATATATTGAGAGAGCGAGAGAGAGAGAGAGAGAGAGAAAGAAAGAGAGAGTGAGAACGAGCGATGATGCATGGATGTTCTCATCTTTTTTTTTTGTTGTTGTTGTTGTCGTCGTCTTTTAGGCAAAAGTAAACGTAGCAATTCGAGGAGTTCGAAGTAGAAATTAGTCGATGTTGCGCCATCTCTCGTTTAGGAGTAGCACGTCGCGTTTTGCATGACGAGTGGCTTTTCTGTAAAACGTCGCACCGTTTTTTTTTTTTTTTTTGTTTTCTTCGTTTTATAAATAAAATCCACTATTAAGCAGAGTGAGGAGTTACCAACCACAAGCAAGCAATACACGCACATTAAGCGCACTCTCAGCACTGTTAGTAGTTCCTGCTAGTCACCAGAAGATGGTAGTCAATTGTTGTTCACGCCTTTGTAATTTATAATACATAATAAACATTACCGTCTTGTAAATAAATAAATAATTAATTAATTAATTAATTAAATGAGATGAAATGAAGAGTAATAGCGCCCTACCCTAAATGTTCGCGCTGGCGAGAGCGACGCGCCGCAATTATTTTAACCACCACATCGAACTGTAACAAGTTTTAAATAATAATAATAATAATAATATAGAATTGTTTTGTGCCAAATTGATGTACCTCATATTTGTGAATATGTATGTGTAGATAACCAATAGCTAATATTTAATAATATATTGAACATAATAGATTTAACAGTTGGATGTTGTTTCCGGAATTAAATGTTTAACATCGAACGCTGCCTCAACAAGAAAATAAAAAAAAACAGATGTTTATTTTTTATACGTGTACAGAATATTTAAACCACCGGGTACATTAAAATGCCAATATTGTTGTTAATTTTTTAATATTGCCGACGCTCAACACAATCAGATGTACCTAAACGCCATTTTCTCTATTTATTGTAAAACTGACACAAACTCTCTACAAGATGTTAAACATTTATCATTTTTAATTGTTCGATTTTTGGTTTCTTTTTTTTGTTGTTGTTGTTTGTGTTTTGGCTTTCGTTTTTAACTGCTTTAGGACAAAATCCATCAAAACGAGGGTATTATTACATTTTCAAACACAAGCACGATTGCCTACCAAACAGACAGATTTACGTATTTGAGTTTCTTTTTTGCTTACCATTCTGAAATGCATTTTTTAATTAATTACAACAGGGCTATTCGTGAAGCAATTATAAATTAAAGAAATAATCTGGCTGGCTCACTTCCTCATGGAGTTTTTTTTTTTTTTACTGGGGCCTAACAAAATGTAGGGGACGGCATTTATAAATAACAATCCAAGAACAGGTAACAAATAGAAAACTGCCGCTTTTTTCTTATCCTACGACATGCCATCGCCAGCACCTAAAAATGATCACGATAGGCAACCATACATACGCGTTTGACACACTTCTACATAAAACGCCATAAGGAAGTGAGCCCGAACCCCCAAGGAATGTCTTCTCGTCTCTGTCTACAAAGCAAAATTAAAAACGAAAAAAAATGGAAAAATTTTAAAGGTGTTAAATCATTCAAATTGCTTTTAAAACTTGCGAATTGAAAAAATTAATTTAACAAGTTGAATTCATATTTTTTAATTGTGCGAATTTTGGTTAAAAAAAAATATTTCTGCAACGCACATTTTAATTACTTATACTTATTTAAAAGTTTTAAAAAATTAACTAAAATTATTTTAATATACAGGCTGTTTCACACCACCCGTTCCACTATTTTTTTTTTCTCTCTCTCTCTCTCTCTCGATAACTAAAAGTCATAGGAAGTTGCGATAAAAATTCTAATAACAAACAAAATGCTACGCGATGCATTTAATGACGATACATTTATTTTTCAAGGTCATATGGAAGTAAGGGTGATTACGTAATTCTCACGTTACTTCCATATGACCTTGAAAAATAATTGTATCGTCATTAAATGCATCGCATAGCATTTTGCTATTTTGCTTTTTACCCTCTTTAACTCTTTTATTTTTGATTTCAGAAAAAAAATGTTTATTACAAAACTTACAGGGACTAATTCAAAGTTTCTCTGTGTGATCACAGAAAAACAATTGATGGTCGAATAAACGAGATATAAACTAAATTTGAGTTTTTTTTAATGGAACCGCCCGTATATGATTACAATTTTCGATTTTAAATTAAATCCTACTGGGACTACGTATATAATAAAACTAATAATGTAGAAGGTGTCTATAAAATAATTCATATTTAATTTATTTTATTTTTGAATTTTAGAAATAGAAAATTTCAATAACGATCTTTTTATACTAAGAAAAATGATTCAAAACATGTTAAAAAGATTTACACTTTGCATAAAGAAAAATTGAGGACGTTTTGAATATGCTTTACGTTACATTTTCAATTATATTTTAAAGTTCAATTTTTCGGAAATATTTCATTTCATTTTTAGTTTAAAAGTTAATTTTTAGAAAATATCAAAATCGATTTAATGTGATAATGGTAAAATTTTATTTAATATTATTTAATTTAAAACCAAAACTTCGATTATTTTTTGGGTATCCGACGCTCAATTGTTTTTTTGTGTACATCTGTAGCAGCACTGAAATAAATTCTACAACTTCTTTTATCTTTTTTTCTTTCAAAATTCAAAAAAATAACAAAAATTAAGCAGGAATTATTTTATGGATAGTTTTATTATACACGTAGTCCCATGAGAATTTAATTTAGAATCGAAGAACGTAATAATACACAGGCTGTAACTTAAGTTTAGTTTATATCTAGTTAATCCAACCGTCAATTGTTTTTCTGTGAACACACAGAGAGACTTTGAATTAGTCCCTTTAAGTTTTGTATCAAGCATTTTTTCCTAAAACAAAAAATAAAAGAGTTAAAGGAGGTAGAAATTCTCGCGTAGTCACCCTGTACGCGTATCTGAGACGAACTTTAATTTTAAACGGAAACGTATGTCAAGATGGATTTTATTAAATACTCCTAGGATTCTTAAAAAGAAATATAACTTTTACTTGAACAAATTTTTAACATCTTAAATAGTTTTCTAGCAAGAAATTAAATTGTGTTCAAAACATGACGATCTGTATTCTTAATCCTAACCTAAACCAACAAACACAACGCGTGATTAATCGAAGAAACAAATCGACGTGTTCTTAGCATATTTTATTTCTTCTCGAAAACTATTTAAAATATTAGGAATTTGTTCGAGTTGTCTGTTTTTAATCTTTATTCTATTCACTGACATGCGTTCCCATTTAAAATTTGTTTAAAGTTCGGCTGAGGTACACCTACTTCCGGTTGACCTTGAAAAATTATTGTATCGCCATCAAACGCGTCATATAGACTTTTGTAATTATTTTTTTTATTTGCGCAACTTCCTATGACTTCTAATTTCTAATCGAGAAAAAGGGGTGGGACAGGTGGTCTGAAACAGCCTGTATACATCATTATTCTTTAACCTTTAGCCTACAACGCAGGACTCTGTAATAATGGTATAGTTTAGTTGTTCACAATCTTAATTGTTTGTTGGAATGCGTACCTACATGGTTATTTAAGTTATAATCCAACGTTTCGGCTGTTTTCATAACAAAAAAAGAAATTCCCATGAATGAAGGCAAAGAAAGATTCCTTCTTCACGAAGCAGACAATCGAAAAAAACTGAATTATTTTAATTTTCAAAGATGTTTCGTCGGATAACCCCACAGAAAGAAACAGGAACGAATACAAAAGAAACAAATGAAAGTTTGATTTTCAAAAGCGTTGCAAGGAAGTCCTGATTTCTTTTTTGCACACGGAAACAAAAATAACGAAACGCAAAGAAGCAAAGAAAAGTTCCGTTTTCTCAACAAGAGCTTCGCGCCCATTGCTGTCAAAAGAAACAAAAGGATGATGATATGCCAAAAACAAAAAAACAAAAACAAATGAAAGCTCGACTTGTTTTCCATAAACTTCAATTTTTTTATTATTATATTTTTTTTGTGTAGAAATGTAGTGAATGCTCGGAAACAAAAAAAAATATTTTTTAATTTTCAAGGGCGGCTTTTGCTTGAAAAAAGAGCAGCAAACAAATGAAATACAAAACAAGTAGAGAAAAAAGATTTTTTTTTATTTTGTTCTAAGCCCATTTACAAAAAGAAAACAAATTAAATAAATGCAAAAAAAAACAAAATTTTGTTCTAAGCCAGTTTATAGAAAGAAAAAAATTAAATAAATGCAAAATAAATTCGTGAATCGTAACGAAAATCGTCAATTTCCCATTTGTTCTTATTTGTTTTTCTTGTCTTTTGATTTTGTTCTTATTTGCTTTTCTTGTCTTTTGATTTTCGATGGCTCCCAGCTAAATGTCAAAAAAGTCGACGATCGTCTTTTATCTTCATTCAATTCTGGAAAGCTGGACTTCTTTTCCATAAACTTCGATTTGTTATTACTATTATAATTTTTTTATATATAGAAATGTAGTGTATGCTCGGAAACAAAAAAAAATGTTTTTTGATTTTCAAGGGCGGCTTCTTTTGCTTGAATAAAAAACAACAAACAAATGAAATACAAAACAAGTAAAGAAAAAAGATTTTTTTTATTTTGTTCTAAGCCCGTTTACAAAAAGAAAACAAATTAAATAAATGCAAAAAAAACAAAATTTTGTTCTAAGCCTCTTTACAAAAATGAAACAAATTCAATAAATGAAAAAAAAATTCGTGAATCTTGACGAAAATCGTCAATTTCTCATTTGTTCTTATTTGTTTTTCTTGTCTTTTGATTTTGTTCTTATTTGCTTTTCTTGTCTTTTGGTTTTCGATGGCTCCCAGCTAAACGTAAAAAAAGTCGACTATCGTCTTTTATTTTCATTCATTTCTGAACTTCGTCTTTTGTTTCACTTC
Source organism: Prosopocoilus inquinatus (assembly GCA_036172665.1). Lineage (NCBI taxonomy): Eukaryota > Metazoa > Arthropoda > Insecta > Coleoptera > Lucanidae > Prosopocoilus > Prosopocoilus inquinatus. The sequence continues at coordinate 3,262,476 of CM069871.1, read as the reverse complement.
GCTTTTGTTTCTTCTTATGTAATTATTTGTATTGCGATATTTTTTTTTGTTATTATTTTCAATTTATTCAGCAGCTGTCTGGAGGTTCTAGCGACTCGTACAAATGTGCTTAATTTAGCTCCGGCTTTTGTCAAAACGACAATCATTTCTAAATTGTTAACGCACTGTGTAGGTGCGTTCAGAAACTATTTTCTAAACAGCCGCATTCGGTTTAAAAAAATTAATAAATTGGAAGCCTCGTGGAAACAAAGATTTTATTTACATTTTAACTGTATTTGTTTTTTTCTTGTCTTGTCTTTCTTTCTTTATTTGATTAGTTTTTTGATTATTTTATTTTAACGTCGTAATTAGTTTTTTTTTTAATTATTCTCGATTTTTTTTTGTTTTTTTAGCTATTTTTGTTTTGGATTGTGACTTGTGATTTTTTTAGCCATTTGTTTTTCAATTGTCTTCCCTCTTTGATTAATTTTGTAATTTCATAACTGTCGGTTCCAGATTACTTTTCCGTCCTTTCTTTTTTTTCTGCTTTCAGTTTTTCTTTCTTTGTCTTTTGAACGCCGTTCGTTATTCGATAATTACCTATTTCTAAATTTGAATTGTCTTTTGTTTTTCTCACCGTTTTCGATTTTTCTTTCCTTTCTGTCTTTTCTTGACACCGTTCGTTTCCCGATTATTTCTAAATTTTAATTGTGTTTAATTTTTTTTTCTAATTGTTTACGATCCAAAAAAAAATGGATTCGCAATTCAACTATTTTTGGCGACGTTGTGACGTCACTGCGTTCTTCAATTACATAGCCATTCTTTTGTTTTTTTTTTTCATTCTTTTGTTTTTTTTTTTCTAATTTCTAAGTTTATACTGTTGCTGTGAAATGAAAAAAGTTTTAAAAAACATAACTTTTTGAAAAAATTTATTCGAGAAAATCACGAAGTGGCTGACACCTAGCGGAAGTTTTATGAAAGGCCCTACAGTAAAGAAAACATTAGAATTACGTTTGATTAACCTATAAAAAAAAAACAATAAATTGAATGATTTGACGCTTCCACGGCTATAAATATTCTAATGTACGTAGGTCTGTAATAATAATGAAACTAACAAAACCATCGAAAGAACGAATAGAACAAGTTACAGATTTTGAGAAACATGAATGACAGCTGGTTGTTTTCCTTATTAAAAGAGAAAGCGCCATCTGTTGGTTGCTGATTTTCTCGAATAAGAAGCAAATTACAGTTATGTTATAAAATCAGAAGTAGGAATGGCACTAGCAAGTAATTTCTGAACGTGCCCCCGAAGTTCAATGCCGAAATTTTGGTTGGTAGTATTTTAAAACAGATGTCGCTTCATTTTCATAACAAATTTGCAATTACAGTAATAGATGGGGCTCTGTATTTCTTTTTTCTTTTTTACATAAACTGTAATTAAATTTGATTCAACGATATTCTTTCCAACTCTTCAATTAATTAATATTTTGGGTTATTATAACCCGACGTTTCGAGCGCATTTGGAAAATATACTCTCAAAAAAAAACACAAGCATGTATTTACGAGCTTGAAGTTAATTGAATTGGGCGTTTCTTTTTTTTTTTTTTTTTCATGGCTTGGCAGAGATTGAACCATGGGCCTTTGGCCTTCTAGATTTTATAATCACTAAGCTGTTGAGGCGACAACTTCAACATAATAAATAAGTAATCAAGCAAACAAACCGATGAGCATTAATTAACAAACACAATATAAAAACATGAAATAAAATTTTACAAGGGAGTCATTACTAAAATCAATGACTGTACCTGCTTATTTGAAACCAAAAAATCATACCATACCTATACGTTTGAATCAAATAATGATTGTGAACAACTAAACTGATTACTTATATATGTGAACTTCAACTTGAAATGATATCGAAATGCACTTTTTGTTATTCGAGTGATTAATTAAAAAAATGCATTGTAATTAAATTCCGTAAGCGTCAATTCCCCACGTAAAATAAATTTTATGAACGTGCCTTTTTATTGTTGTTGTCAAATAAAAAAGAAAGAAGGTCCTTTAAACAAAAAAAAAAAAACAAAACAAAACAAAAAATAATTGTCCTAAAGCAAATGTAAGTCCTTCCATGTAAAGAATATTATATCTACTGGGCATTGAAGAATATATTCCCCGTACTTCATTCGTACCATGTAAATAGGTAACATATATATTTATAAATACACGTTCCTATTTCAATATAAACAAATAGGTTCTAAGTATATTTTAATATACAGTATATTTTCACCGTAGCAATTTAAAAAAAAAAAATGAAAGGAAATTAATTTTTTTGAGTTTCGACAACATGCTTTTTTGAAGAACGTGTGATGACGATGATGATGATGATGACATGCGCGGTTTGCCGTTTCCTTTTACGAAACAAATCTATAGTACATTATAGAGTAATATGATATATTAAACGCTCTATACGACGATAAGAATGATCACTATGCATTTTAGTGAATGTAAAATATATACAAATAGGAGGGGCATAGACTTATTAATAAATCTTTGACTATTTGTGACTAAATGTTCGTTGTTTATCGGTGTTATATATTGTCTAGTGGATAACAAACGTTAACTTTTTTTTGTAATTTCGTATCGAACAAGCAAATGCCTACGTACATTTTTTGCCTACATGTGAAAGCTGTAGTTTGTAGAGTCCTAATTTTAAATAAAATAATAATTAATATTTATAAGAAGACAAAGTTTCTTTTTTTTCGTTTGTTTGTTTGTACCAGGGGGTGCCCCGTCGACGGAGATGATTTTTTTTTTTTTTTAATAATAATAATTAAATAAATTCGAATCGGAATCTCGTCTTTTTCCGTTGATTAAATCGAATCATTTCTGAGCGATGGGGCGCAACGACGATTCAACGATTTTTGATTTGATGACATAAAATTGTGATATTCTCTTTAGTTCGAGTAATATTCTAGGAACGTAGCGAATAAACAAAATGATTGTCTAACAAATAATCTACTGAATTGTGATGCGTGATATTAAACTATTTAAGTTTTAAGTAAATTCTTTTTTGTACTTTCGACGATTGATTGATTGATCACAAAGGACAATAATCGATTGATTTTCCCGGCTGTAATTTTTTTTTTTGTAATTTTTAGTGTTCTTGTTTTAGGTTCTTTGTTTAGTTCTTATGGTGTGGCATTTCAAATTCGGTTCTAACGTGTGATGTTTTTTATTCTCTCTTTTAATTAATTTATCAATTTAGGGCTCTTACAATTTCTTACAAAAAAAAAGAAAAAATAAGTTGCGTTACTTTATAACCTGGGTTAGGGTTTAGAGGTTCCGGACCGGCCGTATTGTCGCCGCAAGAGAGCCGAACCTCATAAACCGTGCGCAGTTTATAACCAAATTTCAAACCCTAGCGTAGTCTATCTTTCACCATGCTTTCTCTCTCACATTATCTTAGGTCCTTGTGAACGAAACTCGGACACGCAGAAGTGTTTGTAATTATACCTGTTAATTCTGTGCCATGATCAAATCTGATCCAAACTTTTTGGATGAGGAAGCGTGGATGTGTTTAATCAAAATAGAAAAATGATGTTTTGCTAATATATTTCGAAGATCCGACTGTTCGATGATTTTTTGAAAACTAGGGCCAGTATGTACACACATGTAAAATAGAAATAGAGAAAAACAACAAATGCTAAACGTGCTGAACAAATTCGTGGAATGGTTAGGCATATTGCAAAACACCAAATATGTCTAAGTACAACAGAAGAGTTCCCTAAGAAGGACCAACACTACAAACTTCCATAAGAAAGACCATTACAGACTTTCATATGAAGAACCACTGCAGATTTTCATAAGAACGACCATTATAGTCTTTCATAAGAATGACCCTTACTATATACATGAGAAGGACCATTACCTATAATCCTTTTCACTCTTCAGACTTCCAGAAATAACCAATGTATGAGAGGAGTTGGAAACAGAAGAGGAATACCATTATACCAGAACGAATGGGGCTCTGAACGGAGTATGAATAAATTAGAAGAATAACCATTACAGACTTTCATATGAAGAACCACTCCAGATTTTCATAAGAAGGACCATTATAGTCTTTCATAAGAATAACCCTTACTACGTACATGAGAAGGACCATCACCAATAATCCTTTTCACTCTTGAGACTTGCAGAAATAATCAGTGTATGAGAGGAGTTGGAAACAGAAGAGGAATACTAGTATACCAAAACGAATGGGGTTCTGAACAGAGTATGAATAAATTAGACGAATAACCATTACAGACTTTCATATGAAGAACCACTCCAGACTTTCATAAGAAGGACCATTATAGTCTTTCATAAGAATGACCCTTACTATGTACATGAGAAGGACCATCACCCATAATCCTTTTCACTCTTGAGACTTCCAGAACTAATCAGTGTATGAGAGGAGTTGGAAATAGAAAAGGAAAACCATTATACCAAAACGAATGGGGCTCTGAACGGAGTATGAATAAATTAGAAGAATTTCCATTACAGACTTTCATATGAAGGACCACTCCAAACTTTCATAAGAACGACCATTATAGTCTTTCATAAGAATGACCCTTACTATGTACATGAGAAGACCATCACCCATAATACTTTTCACTCTTGAGACTTCCAGAAACAATCAGTGTATGAGAGGAGTTGGAAACAGAAGAGGAATACCAGTATACCAGAACGAATGGGGTTCTGAACGGAGTATGAATAAATTAGAAGAATAACCATTACAGACTTTCATATGAAGGACCATTATAGTCTTTCATAAGAATGACTCTTACTATGTACATGAGAAGGACCATTACCAATAATCCTTTTCACTCTTGAAACTTCCAGAAATAATCAGTGTATGAGAAGAGTTGGAAACAGAAAAGAATACCAGTATACCAGAACGAACGGAGTAGGTATGAATTGGAAGAACACCTCAACAGTTAAGTCTGAGGATAAGAGATGAAATAGAAAGAAGAAGCAAGGCGACAAAAGAGCAAGATTAATTTTAAGGAATAGTTTTTGCAAAGATGGATGAAGCGCAAAAAAAAATCAAAGCAGGAAGAAACCAACATTACAATACCAAGGATGCCAATACCCAATTCAGAAACGGAGAACAGCTTGGGTTTTTGCGTCAGCTGCACAAAACATTTGGGCTCAGCTCAACCTTGAACATGACACAATTAGATTTAAGATCGAAAAGCGCAAGCCCGTTCCCTCTTTGTTTCTGAATTGGGTGATCTCAGAGCTGAAGAATTCCGTTGTATTTAAAACTTGCGAGTCGACTATCTTTCAGTTTCTGATTTCTGAAAGTCTTCTTGATTTGCTACTTCCAAAACAAACTTGCCTTAAAACAAAAACGATCCAATTGTTGTGTGAGTATTATCCGAACCAAAGGAAAGCGGCAGCTAATGATTTGGTTAGTTGATTTACAACTGCCATAACTGCCATAAAAACCGGCAACCAACTAAAAAAATGAATGTTCATCGCGTGACGTGTTAAAAAGCTTTTTTTTGACGAAGAAGAAAAGAAAAAGAGGAAGAATAAGCGATATTTGGTAGATGAGTCGCTTGGAGCGCGTTCAGAAACTGTAACGCCAGAGCACTTTGGGAGTTTAAAATGGGCACTTACATGAGAGAAAAAAAAATTACACAGAGAGCGCTGTTTTTTATTTCTGAGGGGGCCCTTGGAAGTTAAGAAGAGTAGGGAAAGTGGAAGGCCAAGAACAAAATTGACGCACCGCATAGAATAGATTCGGAATAGGGACAAGAAGTAATTTATTGTTCAAATCCAGGAAATATCTTGACTTTCACACCTTATCTTTTTCTTGGGTTGATCTCTTTGTCCGTCGTCTCTAACGATATCGTTCGATGTTATCAACTGATTGGTTTACTCCATATTCTGTGTTATTTGTAAATATTTGCCTGTGTATCACTTTGTTACACACACACATACAAACACACACACGCAAAATGGCGATTTTAAAATTTTAAGCTCCCCCTGATGGTCCTTTTGCTAACGTAGAAGACCTCAACAGTGGTTAAAATCGCCAATACAGCATGGTTTTTTGGATGTGTGGTTTAGGGATAGTTTGAATTCGGCGCCGTAACTTTTTAATTCGAGCGGTAAATTCAAATTAACCCCTGTGATTAAAAAGCGCGGATAGTTAGGCAACAAAAGTTAAGTATTTGTTATTTTATGTCCTAAGCTAAGATTCAACAGCTTTTATTGCTGACTGTATAAAATTCGAAGGTGGTCTCTTGTTTTCAATATTCAAGATTTTCTGTGAACAGACAAAAAAAAGTCATTTCTTTCATTCATTCTTTCATCTTTCTCAAAGTTTCGAACGCCAGAAACTAATAATCAAAACAGACAAGTTTTAATAAGTGTTAGCCTAAATGTCTGCATTTTTGTTGGCCTCACCATTCGAATTGTAGTTGTAGATACAAATTTTTTAATACGTCTTTCAACGTAATACAAATTCTGTTTTCCGTGTAAAAGAGAGTTAATTTTTGAGGAATGTTCTCGCAGAAGCAGAAACGTAAACGATCGAAACAATAAATTAGGCGCCGACATGCGTTAGATCTTGATTTATGCACATGTCTGTTTTTAAACGCTTCACCGTTTCAGATAGAAACGATAAGGCTTCTGTAAATGTGAATGTAGCTGTCATGTTTTGCTCGTTAAAATTGCTCCTGTGTGTGTACATACATATACATACACATACCTACCCACATTTGAAAGTGACCGTGCGTTAAGGCCTTTCAAAAAATACTCACTCACCGACGACCTCATTTGAATACCCACAGAAGAAGAGAAAAAAAACATCACACGTTAATAAAAATCACTGTATGTATCAGTTTTTTTTTGTTGTTTTAATTTAGTTTTCTTTTTCTTTTCCATTCTTGTGATTTTTTAAAAAAAAAAGAAAAACAGACATTTTTTTTTAATTTTGTAAGGATTGATAATGCTCAGTACATTCGAAATGAATATTGGTGCTGTAAAACGGAAACGATAATGTGATATGGTATTTTCGAGTGTGTTATATATACATAACTATATATTGTAAGGTTTTAGGGTTTTTCATAATATAATATATAAATATAATATATCTATATTTTATTTGTACTTCTCCGTGTGATGTTCTTCACTACCACTTAGTAGTAAATTTATATAAATGTGTGATCATTTTAATGTTGATGACAAATGTAAACACACACCTATTTGTAAGTCTGTGTACAAAATACATCGAAAGAGCTGAACGACGACGTCTTTCATTTGTTTGCGCCAACCGCCCGCCGCCGCCGCAGCCACCGTTTCGAATCATTTCGGTACGTCAAGCACGTAACCAGCCGTGCTTTATGATCAATAAAGCCATGCTTTAATGAGTTGTTAAATGTTATTCTGTGTTTGGTTAAAACGGCTACTGAATACTGAGCGACTGCTGTTATTTCGGACGACTTTATGTAATCGGTGTGACGTCAGTCTTCACCTTTATGGGGCGTACTAGTAAGTTTATTGAAAATTATTATCAATCCTTGAAAAGTAACAAATAAGCAAGAATTAATTGAAAATTCAATCCCAATCCCACACGTGCACGCATGTTCGTCGACATGCTCGAACTGTCTCTTTTCTAAAGAAGAAATTATCAATGATTAAAAAAAAATATCTTCAATCCTTGAAATATAATAAAGAAGCAAAAAATAAATGGATGAAATAAGCAAAAAAGAAAATAAATGGAAATTCGATTCCATGCATGCACGCATGTTCGTCGACATGTTCGATGTGTCTCTTTTCTGAAGAAGAAAATTATCAATTATCATCAATTATAAAAAAATTGTTATCAATCCTCAAATAAGCTAAAAATAAGTTGAGTTTCAATTCCACACGTGCACGCATGTTCGTTGACATGTTCGAACTGTCGTCTTTCTAAGGAAGAAAATTATTATCAATTATTAAAAAAAAGTATCTTCAATCCTTGAAATATAACAAAGAGGCAAGAAATAAATGGATGAAATAAGCAAAAAAAAATAAATGGGAATTCATTTCACGCACGCATGTTCGTCGACATGCTCGACCTGTCTCTTTTCTGAAGAAGGAAATTATATCAATTATCATCAATTATAAAAAAATTGTTATCAATCCTCGAAAAACAACTAATAAGCTCAAAAATAAGTTGAGTTTCAATTCCACACGTTCACGCATGTTCGTTGACTTGCTCGAACAGTCTCTTTTCTAAGGAAGAAAATTATTATCAATTATTAAAAAAATATATATCTTCAATCCTTGAAATATAACAAAGAAGTAAAAAATAAATGGATGAAATAAGCAAAAAATAAAACTGAATGGAAATTCAATTCCACACATGCACGCATGTTCGTCGACATGTTCGACCTGTCTCTTTTCTGAAGAGAAAAATTATACCAATTATCATCAATTACAAGAAAAAAATGTTATCAATCCTCGAAAAACAACAAATAAGCTAAAAATAGTTAAGTTTCAATTCCACACGTATACGTATGTTCGTTAACATGCTCGAACTGTTATCTCTTTTCTAAGGAAGATAATTATTATCAATTATTAAAAAAGTATATCTTCAATCCTTGAAATATAACAAAGAAGCAAAAAATTAACGGATGAAATAAGCAAAAAAAATAAATAAATGGAAATTCAATTCTCCACATGCACGCATGTTCGTCGACATGCTCATTATCATCAATTATAAAATCAATTATAAAAAAAATTGTTATCAGTCTTCGAAAAACAACAAATAAGCTAATAATAAGTTGAGTTTCAATTCCACACGTGCACGCATGTTCGTTGACATGCTCGAACTGTCATCTCTTTTCTAAGGAAGAAAATTATTATCAATTATTAAAAAAAATAGTATCTTCAATCCTTGAAATATAAGAAAGAAGCAAAAAATAAATGGATATAATAAGCAAAAAAAAATAAATAAATGGAAATTCAATTCCACACATGCACGCATGTTCGTCGACATGCTCGATCTCCCTCTTTTCTGAAGAGGAAAATTATATCAATTATAAAAAAAATTGTTATCAATCCTCGCAAATCAACAAATAAGCTAAAAATAAGTTGAGTTTTAATTCCACACGTGTATGCATGTTCGCTGACATGCTCGAACTGTCTCTTTTCTATGGAAGAAGATTATTATCAATTCTTAAAAAAATATATATCATCAATCCTCGAAATATATCAAAGAGGCAAAAATTAAATGGATGAAACAAGCAAAAAAAAATAAATAAATGGAAATTCAATTCCCCACATGCACGCATGTTCGTCGACATGCTCGATCTGTCTCTTTTCTAAAGAGGAAAATTATCAATCATCATCAATTATAAAAAAAATTGTTATCAATCCTCGAAAAACAACAAATAAGCTGAAAATAAGTTGAGTTTCAATTCCACACGTGCTCGCATGTTCGGTGACATGCTCGAACTGTCGTCTCTTTTCTAAAAAAAGATAATTATCATCAATTATTAAAAAAGAGTATCTTCAATCCTTGAAATTTAACGAAGAAGCAAAAAATTAATGAATGAAATAAGCGAGACAAAAATAAATGGAAGTTCAATTCTCCATATGCACGCATGTTCGTTGACATGCTCGATCTGTCTCTTTTTTGAAGAGGAAAATTATATCAATTATCATCAATTATAAAAAAATTATCAATCCTCGAAAAACAACTAATAAGCTCAAAAATAAGTTGAGTTTCAATTCCACACGTTCATGCATGTTCGTTGACTTGCTCGAACTGTCTCTTTTCTAAAGAAGAAAATTATTATCAATTATTAAAAAAATATATATCTTCAATCCTTGAGGTATAACAAAGAAGCAAAAAATAAATGGATGAAATAAGTAAAAAAAAATAAATAAATGGAAATTCAATTCCCCACATGCACGCGTGTACGTCGACATGCTCGATCTGTCTCTTTTCTGAAGAGGAAAATTATGTCAATTATCTTCAATTAAAAAGAAAATGTTATCAATCCTCGAAAAATAACAAATAAGCTAATAATAAGTTGAGTTTCAATTCCACACGTGCACACATGTTCGTTGACATGCTCGAACTGTCTCTTTTCTAAAGAAGATTATTATCAATTATTAAAAAAATATATATCATCAATCCTTGAAATATAACAAAGAGGCAAAAAATAAATGAATGAAATAAGCAAAAAATAAATAAATGGAAATTCAATTCCACACATGCACGCATGTTCGTTGACGTGCTCGATCTGTCTCTTTTCTGACGAGGAAAACTATCAATTATCATCAATTATAAAAAAAATTGTTTTCAATCCTCGAGAAATAACAAATAAGCTAAAAATAAGTTGAGTTTCAATTCCACACGTGCACGCATGTTCGTCGACATGCTCGTTTTGTCTCTTTTCTGAAGAGGAAAATTATATCAATTATCGTCAATTATAAAAAAAAATTGTTATCAATCCTGGAAAAACAATCCCAGGTAAGTTGAATTTCAATTCCACACGTGCATGCATGTTCGTCGACATGCTCAAACTGTCTCTTTTCTACAAAAAGAAAGCGCAAACTTAAAATTTCGTCAGTGTCATCCTCTTTACCTCCTCGACATTGTTTTAATTTTGAAAAAAAAAACAGAGATATTAAAAATTAGAAAGAAATAAAAGTGCTCTGCTAATTGATAAGTCTTTCTGGAAATTCGGCAGCGCTCGCGCGTTTATTTTCATTGCGTTGCATGATTTCACGAAGTCGGGTAATATCGGAGAGAAATTTAAATTTAAAATTTTCTTTCGCGTACATTCGACGACAGTCGCTCTTTTCTTTTCACCCCCCTGGAGAGGACGTAACGCGAGAGAGCGAGAGAGACAAAAAAATTATTCGTCACGTCTCTATTGCACCACTAATTTGAATATCCGGTCCCAGGTAAGTTGTGCGAAAGATCAAACGTTCCGCACCGAGTATTTTTTTCTGTATAGATTACTACTAAGAACTAATAAATAAAATAAATTAAGTAACAAATCAAAAAAAAGGAAAAAAATGCTAAAAATCCAAAATTCATTTGCCGGAAGATTCAAATTAAACAAAAGAGAAAATGAACAAACGGACTAAAGAAGGAAACAAAATAAGGAAACGACGTTAAATTAAAAATAAAAACAAAGCAATTGAAGCAGAAACCGTTAGAAGACAATGTAAAAGAATAAGATGTACGAAAAACAAAAGAGGAAAACATCAAGGACAGGGGCGGATTTAGGAAAATAGGAGTAGTAAATTATGTTTATAAGAGGTGCTCAAGGTGGCCTCCATTAGCATGAATGCGTGCATGTAATTCTTTAAATTAATTGAATCGATGAGTGCAAAATCGTGTTCAGTCCAAATTTACTGTGATGAGAAAACTACGAATAACTTTCTCTACTTTTTATTTTAAGTAATTATTGACTTCAGGAGGCTTCAGGTATCCTCATCTGAAAGAGTTTTAAGCCAATAATTCACTTAAAATAAAAATCTAGAAAGTTATTTGCTGTTTTCTCAACACAGTAAATTTGGACTGAACACGATTTTGAACTCATCGGTTCAATTGTTCTCGTGTAGTTATTTCTCGGCTATAAGCTAATTGCTTTGGGTGTCCCTAAAAGTAATAACCAAAAGAATTTAATCCAGTGATCGTGGTCCTAATAATAATTCCACAAAAATGGTCCAGGGTTAATTTTTTACTTTTGAAAAATTTGTTATAACTCAGAAATATAAGCAGATTGGATATATATTTGCATACATGTTTTTTTTTTACTTAAAATGACCTATCACCGGTTATCGTTTGGCGCACTTGTCATAGATCACCCTGTATACACACCCTGTATATTAAGCAATAGTTCCATTAACACGTGTCATACGGCTTTGCTTGTAATTTATTTATTTATTTCTCAAACGCAAAAGACTAACAATCATCCTGATATAACCTACTAAAAAAAAATAAATAAATAAATGACTCACCCTACTGCTATCTCTAAACTGCATGCCGACGTGGAACTGTAACAATATGCATATTTAATAAATTAAATCGAGAAAAAACTATGATTTCACTCACCCTACCGTTTTACGAAGCGTGCAGTTCTAGTGCCGAAAACCCCTCAAACAGCAACCACAATACACACACTAAAAAAGAAGAAAGAAGCAATTAAAAAAATTGTGAAATCTCGATAAATTAATAACTTTAATATGCATTATATAATGCGCTATAAACCACTATTAATTTAAACGGGAAAGGTGCCGAGCGATTAAAAAGCGAAATTATTATTTTTTTACAAAATCAACCGTATCTCCGAAACCGTTGATTTTCGGACCTACGTTTATTAAGACTTTTTCGTCTGAATTGTTGAGATCCATAACCAGGCAAAATATCACGATTTATTTTTTTACACCCTGTATAATGGAAGCTATTCTAGAGAATGGTCCAAAAGTAATGGAAGTCAGAGATTTCCGACATTAAAAATATTGCGTTTTAACTCAACTCGCTCAGTTCAAAAGCTGATAATAAAGGAGATACAGGGCGTTAAAATCAAAAGTTTAATTTCAATTTTCTTCGATGATTCTTCGAGTTTTTGACATATTGCGCTGCTCAAAATTGACGTGTGGGGGTTTCTTGGGGCGAGAAATTATTAAGCGACCTCAATTTTGATGTGGCAGATAGAGGGCGCTGCGTACGGTATCATTCTCGCGTTTAAAATGCTTTAAGTTTTTTGTGAGCGGATTTTCGGCACTTTTAATAAGCAGATGTTATTCTCCCATCTCGTTTAAACAAATTCGAAATACATGTCCGATAGCGCTAAAGTCAACCGTTTCCGAGATATGTGCTATTTGCTATTTTATCTTTGGCTGCGGTGTTGGTGTTTTTTCGATTTTGTTCTGACCGAGGAATAATCGACGTTTATCGGTTATAAAAAGTTTATTTGGGCATTCGCTGAACAATATAAATAATATTATTACCAAACGCCACGAAAGAATGTGCGTTTTTTGCTGCCCACAAAAAGTTTTCAGAGAACAGCTCAGTTCACAACGCCCCCTATCCGATACATCAAAATTGAGGACAAATTATTGTTCCTCGTCCCAGAAAACCCCTACGTGAAAATTTTTAAGGCGAAACGTCAAAAACTGTCAGAATTATGGAAGGAAATTGAAATTAAACTTTTGATTTGAACGCCCTGTATCTCTTTTATTATCAACTTTTGGACTAAGTGAGTCGAGTTAAATCGCAATATTTTTTAAAGCCAGGAATCTCTGCGAACCATTACTTTTGGACCAGCCAGTCGAACAGCTTCCATTGTTGTCCCTACATACAGGGTGTATAAAAATAAATTGCGATTTTTGTGCCTACTTGAAGATCTCATCGATTCAAACAAGGAACTCTTAATAAATGTAGAAGGTGCCGAGGGATTAAAAAGCGAAATTATTATTTTTTTACAAAATCCGCCGTATCTCCGAAACCGTTGATTTTCGGACCTACGTTTATTAAGACTTTTTCGTCTGAATTGTTGAGATCCATAGCCAGGCAAAATATCACAATTTATTTTTATACACCCTGTATAATGGAAGCTATTCTAGAGAATGGTCCAAAAGTAATGGAACTCAGAGATTTCCGACATTAAAAATATTGCGTTTTAACTCAACTCGCTCAGTTCAAAAGCTGATAATAAAGGAGATACAGGGCGTTAAAATCAAAAGTTTAATTTTAATTTTCTTCAATAATTCTTCGAGTTTTTGACATATTGCGCTGCTCAAAATTGACGGGTGGGGGTTTCTTGGGGCGAGAAATAATAACGCGACCTCAATTTTCACGTAGAAGATAGAGGGCGCTGCGTACGGTATCATTCTCGCGTTTAAAATGTTTTAACTTTTTTGTGAGCGAATTTTCGGAACTTTTAATAAACAGATGTTATTCATCCATCTCGTTTAAACAAATTCGAAATACTTGTTCGATAGCGCTAAAGTCAACCGTTTCCGAGATAATTGCTATTTGCTATTTTATCTTTGGCGACAGTGTTGGTGTTTTTTCGATTTTGTTCTGTCCGAGGAATAGTCAACGTTTATCGGTTATAAAAAGTTTATTTGGGCATTCGCCGGAGAATATAAATAATATTATTACAAAACGCCGCGAAAGAATGTGCGTTTTTCGCTGCCCACAAAAAGTTTTCAGAGAAGAGCTCAGTTCACAACGCCCCCTATCCGATACATCAAAATTGAGGACAAATTATTGTTCCTCGTCCCAGAAAACCCCTACGTGACAATTTTTAAGGCGAAATGTCCAAAACTGTCAGAATTATGGAAGGAAATTAGAATTAAACTTTTGATTTGAACGCCCTGTATCTCTTTTATTATCAACTTTTGGACTAAGTGAGTCGAGTTAAATCGCAATATTTTTTTAAAGCCAGGAATCTCTGCGAACCATTAATTTTTGGACCAGCCAGTCGAACAGCTTCTATTGTTGTGCCTACATACAGGGTGTATAAAAATAAATTGCGATTTTTGTGCGTACTTGTAGATCTCATGGATTCAAACAAGGAACTCTTAATAAATGTAGGAGGTGCCGAGGAATTAAAAAGCGGAATTATTATTTTTTACAAAATCCGCCGTATCTCCGAAACCGTTGATTTTCGGACCTACGTTTATTAAGACTTTTTCGTCTGATTTGTTGAGATCCATAACCAGGCAAAATATCACAATTTATTTTTATACACCCTGTATAATGGAAGCTATTCTAGAGAATGGTCCAAAAGTAATGGAAGTCAGAGATTTCCGACATTAAAAATATTGCGTTTTAACTCAACTCGCTCAGTTCAAAAGCTGATAATAAAGGAGATACAGGGCGTTAAAATCAAAAGTTTAATTTTAATTTTCTTCAATAATTCTTCGAGTTTTTGACATATTGCGCTGCTCAAAATTGACGGGTGGGGGTTTCTTGGGGCGAGAAATAATAACGCGACCTCAATTTTCACGTAGAAGATAGAGGGCGCTGCGTACGCTATCATTCTCGCGTGTAAAATGCTTTAACTTTTTTGTGAGCGGATTTTCGGCACTTTTAATAAAAAGATGTTATTCTCCCATCTCGTTTAAACCAATTCGATATGCTCGTTCGACAGCGCTAAAGTCAACCGTTTCCGAGATATTTGCTATTTTATCTTTGGCTGCGGTGTTGGTATTTTTTCGATTTTGTTCTGTCGGAGGAATAGTCAACGTTTATCGGTTATAAAAAGTTTATTTGGGCATTCGCTGGAGAATATAAATAATATTATTACAAAACGCCGCGAGAGAATGTGCGTTTTTTGCTGCCCACAAAAAGTTTTCAGAGAACAGCTCAGTTCACAACGCCCCCTATCCGATACATCAAAATTGAGGACAAATTATTGTTCCTCGTCCCAGAAAACCCCTACGTGACAATTTTTAAGGCGAAATGTCCAAAACTGTCAGAATTATGGAAGGAAATTAGAATTAAACTTTTGATTTGAACGCCCTGTATCTCTTTGATTATCAACTTTTGAACTAAGTGAGTCGAGTTAAATCGCAATATTTTTTAAAGCCAGGAATCTCTGCGAACCATTACTTTTGGACCAGCCAGTCGAACAGCTTCCATTGTTGTCCCTACATACAGGGTGTATAAAAATAAATTGCGATTTTTGTGCGTACTTGTAGATCTCGTCGATTCAAACAAAAAACTCTTAATAAACATAGAAGGTCAATTTGAAATAGTAAGTAGATACATTATAAACGATTTTCAATAGATATAAGCAAGCTGCTCTGATAATAACTGTCATCATCTTTTAGTAAATCAGAAAATTTTCACTTTTTGAAACTAATGGCCGTTTTCATAAATTTAAAGTTACTCTAACCTAAAAAAAAATACATTTGTTTCCCTATTCTTAAAGTGACTTTAAACTAAAGCTTCCTTAAAGTCTGATTATGAAAACGGCCGTAAAATAAATACTATTTGGTTAACATCGCTGAATATTAACAATGCCAGGTCGACTGATTGTAAGTTGCTTTCGGTTTTGAAAATAATAAATACGAGCTTGAATTTTAATTTAAATGTTTGGCTGGCAAGGATATATCGCAGATGGCTTCAGAATGTACTCACCTTTTTCACTGTGACTGGCGAATTCTAGGAGCACTTCACGATCGCGCTTATTATAATTAAAAACAAACTGTTGCAATAAATGTTGCAAATTCGCTACAAGCTCGCACATTCGTTTTAAGCAGAGCCTATCACAAAAAATTCCAGAACGCGTAACTGCCTCCCACCCAACGCGATTCGGCGCCCTGCACTTCGATCCTAACGGGATATGCAACACTCGTTGATCACGGAAACCCTCTGTCCACGCCGTACCAGTCAAAACTGAACTCTAAATTTTATAGGCTCTGCTGATAAGGTACAAAAAACAAGAGCCGACTAACCAACAGGGACGGCTCTGCGTAACATATTTGGGTAGGCGACCGTTGTGTGTCGTGTATTGTTTGTTCCCTGTTCATGTGTGTTAGACAGAGCAAGCGCTCTGGGAGTATGTCTGCCACCTACCCAAATATGTTATGCACGAGCCGGCGCTGCTAACCAATGAGAAGGTAGCCGTGAAATATTTGTTTCTTCTTGCGTTTTTTTGCCGACTTTTACGCCGGGAAAGCGAGAATTTTATCTCTCTTCGAATTATTATTTCAATAACACGGACTAAGCGAATTTACATTACAATATTTTTTGTGCTTTAGATGGAACTAAAAACATCTGCGTGTCACCCGAGTTTAATTTCATTTAACAAAAATACATTAGAATGAAATTGAATTGAAACTTCTAACCACAAAAAGTTTTTTTTTTTAAACGTTTCAAAAAATGCTTTAATTTGAAATGAAATCGTTTTCCGAAGAGAGGGCAGTCGTGTTTCGGAGCAAAGAAATAAATACTCCTATTTTTTTAACAATGTCAACGACGAATGGTCCTGCCTAAGTTTTTAATTTATTTTTGTTATCGAAAATACCCGAGGCAATTGATTTGTTTAAATAAATGAGAGGGGGTGCTAATAATCTATCAATTTTCCTCGTTTTTTTCTGTTTTTTTTTTGATTGTTAATCATGAAGAAATATCTAAATTTTAAAAACGGATGTAATTCTTTTAATTTGCTTCTGCCCTTTATTATAACACAAGAGAGTGTGCTTCTTTTAAAAAAAATCAATCACCTTTAAAAAGAAAAAGTTGACGTTGCTTGCGATATTTTTATTAAAAAAAAAAAATTGACGACATTGTCTAGAAAAAATCTGGCAAACCTGTGTAAAAAAATATTCAGGGGTCAATGTTGCCAACTGTCTAATTTAAAAAAAAAACACACACCATTTCCACGCGCGCCAAATTCAAACAAGCGACGGTATTTCTGGTCCGGCTAAACAAAATACTACGCCTTGTGACTTATTTGCTTTGAAATGATGTTTATGGACGACATTTCTTCGTAATAGTTATTTGTATCATTAGGCCAGAAACTGTCACTTTGCAAGTGAGAGCACTTGCAAGGCAGTTTCTGGCCGTATGATACACACTATTTTTTTGATCCGACCAATTTTAAATTCTCTCTCAAAAAGTTCAAAAAAAAATTAAATAGCTTGCTCCAGGGAAGTACGTATTCAGGTTGGCAACACAGTGTCTAACACCTGATTTCGAATTGAAGTAACACATTTTCGATCTAACCTAAAATATAAAGAAATTTCACTTTGCGAATCTCCTGGCCAGTTGCACCTAACACTTAAGTCGAGCTTAATTTTAAGCACCGCTTAGAATGTGATTCACTGAATGTTGTGTAACCTCAAATGTCACATTATAAGCAGTACTTAAATTTAAGCTCGACTTAAGTGTTTGGTGCAACTGGCCATCACTCACGTTCGGTAAAACAAGCTGCAACGTATTATATACATACATTTTCAGCTAAACTTAACCTCAAATTAAAAAAGAATTATTCAGGACATCAAATCTAATAAAAAAGTCATTCCTTACAATACGCGAAAAACAAAAGAATATCGACGACAACGTTGCCAACAGGTTTCCGCAAAAGTCTGTACATTCAGCTCAAATAATCGCTAAAATTGTCACTGGAAGAAGTCAATAATTTAAAAGCGATAACAAAAGACGTTCGGAATCCAATCTCCATTTCTCTTTCATTGCAAAAAAATCTTCGTTTTTGCAGTAATGTAAAAAAGAAACATTGTTTAGATTTGCCGATAAAACAGAATGCGATTTCTAACCAGCAAAGAAAAAAAAATAAAATCAAATCAAATTATTTTTTACACGCAATGAATTATATCTTAATTATTTTCAAATAAAATTACTAGATTTGTCGCTAAAAAGGGATACAAAATCACCAAATTTCAAAACGTTACCAAATTTTGTCTGAAATTTCAACGGAATGTCACCATATCCAGTGACCAAATTACTAAGTTGGCAGCTATGATCGACGATCGAATCAGAATGTTAGCAGGTAGGAAAAATGTGTACTTAAAGGAGAAAAGCAAACAAGGACATAAAAATGAATAAAGAAACAAAAGAAGACTGGCGTGCTTCCAACAGACCCTTCGAGAATACAGTCGTCACTTTGACACACGAAAACAATAGAATAAAGCGTAATGAAATACAACAAAAGAAAACTATTTAACGTAAAGAGAAAACAGATCTCTAAGCATCGTGAAAAATTAAAAAAATAAATAAAAACTAGACAGAATCAAAATAGCAACAGAAAGTAAGTAGATATTTTACGTAATTCGACATTTAAAAAAATAAGAACAGAAAAGAAACAAAAGGAAAATCAATAATTTTTCGGTGGAAAGTTTTCGAAAACCAAACCAAACTGGTAGAAAACGCGTAGAATTAATTCATTAAGGAATGAAATGAAATAAACCACAGTTTATTAAATGTAAGTAAAGTAACGCACGTAATAAAAAAGAAAATTAACCTCACTTTTCCAACAAAGTCTGAATGTCTTGCATTTGAATACGAAATGAAGCTATCAAAATAAAAAAAAATCGTTTGAATAAGCAATCGACTTGTAAACATAGTCTTACAAACGTAATAACAAGTATATTTTTATTTATTTTTTCTACGCTATAACCAGACAGCGGGATTCTTACGGGATGAGGAAAGCACGCGTAGTCGGCCAGCCGACTCAACGAAACGATCTGCCGAGTTTCTTTACTTACTCATACATAGTCCGCTGTTAAAACCACGCATTTGTTACAGCCGACTATGTACGGACACGTAAAGAAATTCGGCACAGCGCTTCGTCTACTCAGCTGGCCTATTACGCGTGTTTTCGTCATCCCGTAAGAATCCCGCTGTCTGATTATAACCTCAGTTTTCCGCACTTTTAAAAAGTCGGGAGGAATAAACTATAAACTGCAACGCCAGACGTTAAAATTAAACAAAATGGAAAGAAAACAAGCAAACAATAACGAAATTCGATGTATTAATAAAATAAATACATACAAAAGAAACTAAATGAAGCAGCAGAAATTTATAGTCTTTTTAGTATTCGTGTATTTGTATTTGTATTACTTCTACAGTTTCTTTTCTTCTCATTGTCTTTCTTCGTTGACTTTTGTTATATTTACATATTTTTTCTCATTTTCTGTAATTGTTGTTTAATTAAAATTCATGAGAATGTCTGTTTCTTAATTTTTTGTTCCCTCGTTCCAAACAGTCCAAACTAATGTGTTACCACCAAAAGATTTAAAAGCTAATACTCCTGGATTCCAACATCGTAATACTGGTAACAGATAGCGTTGTCTTTGGACAACTGGTTGCCACGGCTGAACTTGGTGGGGAATGGGCGGGGTAACTAAATATAAACAAATAGGGCGCCAGGGAATTACCTTCCCAATTGTCAAACACACTTTGTTGCTTTCCCAAGGCCTCAATGTGCGCGCTTGAAGTATTCTCAATTTTCTCCAGGAGATTTTTCCTCTCTTGATGCGTTCAAAGTAGGAGATTAACATAAGCAAAACACGTTCAGTGATACGGTGTTTATTAACACACACATACACTAGTTGAACAAAATTTAACAATGTTTAAACTGTAACCTATCAAAACTTTAAATGATAACCATAATACGCGGGATGGACAGATCTGACCTCACAATCGGTGCTCCAAAGACACCACGAAATTTACGTAGACGTTACTTAAATATTAAACTAAGTTACGAACTATTAAATACGTAAGTTGCTTTCGTGTCCGGTAAAATAGTCGGCATGCAATTCGAATCAAAGTAATAATGGTATACGTCACTCTTTGTCGCTCAGCTGAGCTCCAGTTCCTGCGAGAAGCGTAAGATGTCACTAGTTGGTAGGCGCCGCTTCGTTCCAAGACGATTTTCAATCAGCAATGCTGCCAACGGCGGTCCAACTCCAGATGTCTGTCTCGCTCTAATGTCGCAACGGAGTCCAGCGATTCAAACACAGGTGCGTTTCGTATTCGAACTGTTCACATACCCATTCGGGAATTGATACCAACGCTCAGTACTAATACTAATGCAATCAGTAACAATAACCAACAACAAACAAACGACTCTGAAAGGGAACGGAAAGAACAACCATTAACCACGTGTAACGAACGAATTAATTAAACATACCTGCTACTTAGCAAACTCGTTGGACGTGAACGTATAAACGTTCCACAAGACTCGGGAGAGATATTTGCTTCCGGAAAATCCGTAGAAAAGTGGTTTTGTTTAAACAAACACAAACCGTCGATAGCACTGAATATGCGTCTGCTCTCGCACGAGTCAGAAGAATGAATGAATGCCCGTAATACACAATGGCCGCTGAAGAAGATGATTTCCGTTTTATAGACTACACAAAATGGCCAATCCAATGGGAAAATTATGACGTCAGAAGACGGAGATTAAACACCAATAAGAAATTATTAATTTGAAAGAATCGTTTCCTGCCGCGAATGTTACAGCGTTGCCAGATGACACAACGCCGAGCGTTGCCGGTAGGCGTCCAGTAGCAACGTTGCCAGTTCTTAGCCGAATCGGAAATAAATGCGTAATAACAAAATCGACTGTAACAAATGCTCCCTTTCCATTAATTTATTTTTGTTGATTACTTTTATTATATATTAAAATTTTGTTCGTAGTCACGAAATTATTGCTGTTTTTTTTTTCATTCGACTCGACTTTTTGTTGAAGGACAATCGTCAATTTTCTTTCATTAATTTGTTCATTCAATTCTAAGGTTTTCCTTCTTTTATTTAGGTACCTTTTTATTTTTCCTGTATTTTTTTTGTTTTCTAGCAATCATTCAATTATTTTTGTTTATTCGAATTCACTCTTGGCCAGCGGCAGATCGTCATGAATTTTCAATTGTTGTTATAATTTTATTTTTGTGGATACGTTCCGAATGATCATTCAGACTCTCTTTCATCCATATATTTAATCGATTATTATTATTATTTATACTATATTTTATCTGTTCATCACCTTTACATCGCAATTGCGAATAAATTGGACAAGTCGTTTTTGTTTGCAGTGGGAATGTCGAGCTACGTCTCTGCTGAAGAAGCCCCAAGCAGGGCTGAAACAGCTATACAGAGGCTGCTCGAGGTTTTCACTGCAATCAAAAACGATTTGCACAAAATTTTTCTAATATATTTTATTGGTTATAAAATATTTTGTTTTTGTGTTTACTTTTCTTGTTTCGTGTAAATCTTTTGACTTGGAACTGTCTGCTAAGAGAAGAAAAACATTAATCTTTAGTTAGGTATTTTTTCATCTGATTCTTTATTATTGTTATTGATTATTCAACCGAAAAGAATGCGATTTTTTTTAATTTTTTTAATCCGAATTCCTGTTTGTTAATTTTGTTGAATTATTTTTGTTGCTTGTTAATTTTGTTTTACTTGCGAACCTCTTCGTCGAAGGAGAACGATCATTCTTAACTTTCTATTTCTTTGTCTCTTTGTTTTAATTATTATTGCCTTTGTTTTTATTTAAGTTTCTCTTTTATAGGTTTATTTTATTGGCTCGCGCCAGTTTTTCTTCCCTACATTTTGCTCTTTCATTTATTTTTAGGTACCCTAGCGAACTCCCTCGATTCGTTTATGTACTTTAAATTACTTGAATATGACATAAAATTTTGACATTTTTTTACAAAGCGAGAGAGACTTCCACAGTGAACATTTATTGGTTGAGTTTTGACTAATAATTAAAAGGTACTTACTTTTTACTGCAGCTGCGACCGACTTGTTTAATTTCTGTTTTTTTTTTCTTTTAATTTTTTTGGTGAAGAGACAATTGTTTGAATTTAAAATCACTGGGAGAAATAAATAAATAAATAAAGTTTTATTGATTAAATGTAAACATTACAATAATTTAAGACGTTAGAAAAAATATTAAAAAAATCAAATTATTCGACGAACACCATTTTTCATAATTTTTGGCGTTAAAATTACTACTGCTCAATTCTTGAGCACGGTTCGCAGCTATTCCTTTATACCTCGTTGACCAATAACGCGGGATTATGATCATGTTGATGGTTATAATCAGACAGCGGGATTCTTACGGCACGCATAGTACGCATAGTTGGCCAACCGGCTCGTCGAAGCGCTTTCCCAAGTTTCTTTACCTGTCCGTACATAGTCCGCTGTAACGCATGCATTTGTTACAGTGGACCATGTACGGACAGGTAAAGAAACTTGGCAAAGCGCTTCGTCGAATCAGCTGGCCGACTATGCGTGCTTTAGTCATCCCGTGAGAATCCCTCTGCCTGGTGATTAGTCAACACACAAATGGATAGCTCCGAACCAAACTTTTGATTGGTTAGTTGGCCAACGAGGCATAAACGGATAGATACGAATCAATTGAAGCTTGGTTCGCAGCTATCCCTTTATACCTCGTCCATCAATGGCATGGGATTGTGACCAACTGTATAAAAGGATGGCTGCGAACCTAGTTTGAATTCCCTGAGAACACCTAAATTAGGGCAGTTACTTCAAGAAACAGAGCTTCAGTAATCCCGTTTCTTCATCAACCAATCCCACTTGTCATACTGTACTGACGTATCATTGAGACGATGCACGTTCTTCGACTTAACCTTCCGCACAAAGATCCTCCTCCTACCAATATTTTGAACATGCCTGTAGTTATTAATGAGAGGGGTGCTTCTGTCGTCGGCTTCTAAACTTCTGAACTTGTTCATCTAAGAAGAGAATGCAGTGAAAACATTTTAAATTTTTTGGCGGGAAAACTTGAGGGTATTACTTGCGCAAGTGACGTCTAAGAAGAGAGTGCAGTGAAAACATTTTAATTTTTTGGGAGGGAAAACTTACTTGCGCGAGTGACACAGGCATCGGATCCGGAAACAGAATCCACGTGACCGCCTCGGAGCAAGGGGGTGTAGTCAAGGACCCCCTGTACGTGTAAAATATATCCGTGTCGTCGATTGGTGGCACAATTGACGCCAGCGTGAAGGTCTCGTTCAGTTTAACCCCGGTGTTCACGGGGTTCACGTACTTTAACATCCGGACTATCTGGGCGAGCTGTTTGTTTTCTCTTTCGCGAATCTGCAACACTCTTTGATTAAAGGGGGAAGCCCAAAGCGCCTTGTTGACGTTCAAACACAACCGGTGAAGCTGCCACCGCGACCGCGTTAGTGTGCGGAAACCTTAACGCGAAAATAAATAATAATTACTTGATAAAAGAAGCCCAGGACCGTGAGGCCATCGCTGTAATTCAACGCCTCCGCCACGTTGGGGTACTTCCTGTTGCGGTGGATGATGTGCATCTCTAGGGGATATCGGATGTCGTTGAAGACGTGCTCCGCCCCCAGGTTGTTGCTGTCGCCCCAGTGAAAATGCAGGCCTTCCAGTTCGTACTCGTTTTGGAGGCGGGCCCCAAACACGTAGGGGATGTATTTCGAGTAGGGGTCGTCTGGTTTCAATTTTGGAATGCTCAAGCTAACTGCAACGCAAAAAATTTGTTCGTCGGTCGTTTTCGAATATACACGCAATTAGGGCCCTATTCTGTATCAAAACCGTTAAATTTAAAGGGCTGTTAAATTTTGTTGTTTAAGAATTAAACGCAATGAAAAGCATTTACGATAATAATTTGTTGTCAGAAATCACTCTAAAGGGTGTGGGGGAGGGGGACAGTGGCAGCCCATGATGATTTATTGCGGATTTACTGCAATAGGGAAAGATGGGTGCATTTTCCAAATACATTTGTTTTTCGGGGCTGCCCCGACATGGAACCGGAACGTGCAACTTCAGTAGTGCAATGCCCCCCCCCCCTGTCCATTACGACGATTTGCCACCAGGAGGGGGAGGGTCTATCGAAATCTGAAACTCTTTTGTTCCTTGAAATGTAACCAAAGAAAATTGAAAGAGGACGTGCCCATTTTAGATCATATCCCGGCGCCTTAAAACTTGAAGATAGGCAACCCAGTCTACTTCTGTGCTTTTAGCACATTATGGGACGGATTCTGTAACTTCTTAACGGGCTGTTAAAATTTAGAAGTCATTTAAAATACAGTTCCGTGATTGTTTGTTATCGTAGCAACAAAATTTAACACCCCTTTAAATTTAACGGTTTTGATACAGAATAGACCCCTTTGAATAAAACCCTTAAGGTCAATATTGACTCATCAGTTGATAACCCCCCGATCTAATCGATTTTATGTTTATTTGAGCTGCATCGGTCAAGATTTAAGTTTTCTGACCCTTTTAACGCCGCTTTAATAAATAATTACTCTCACATTAAAATCTCGAAATTAAAAAAGTAAATTTCAATTAAAATTCAACTGAAAAAAATATTCAGGAAAGGACTGTCCGTAAAAGTGACTGGGTTGTCACCCTACAGTCGACTTGAAAGAGAAAATTGAATAAAGAATTTTAAAAGAAAAACAAAAAACGATCGATGATGAAGATAAGAAGAAAATAAAAATTCTATAAAACTAACTACTTAATAAAAAGAGCATTGACGAATTCTTAACCGAAATCTTGAACAAAAGAGAATTAAATTGATAAGTTTAATAAATAAAATAAGGCCGAATCCAATCAAAAAAAGATAAAGAACGATCGGATTATATTAATTCATCTCTCTTTTGTTTATTTTTTATCAAATTGATTTTTCTCGTTTTGTTGTTTTGTTTGTCTTGTTTTGTGTCTTTTGTTAGCTACTAATTTTTTAAAATTATTTTTGCTACTGAAAATTCATTTGTTTTTTTCTTTCATTTTAGTCGTCAAGCGTTTTCTGCTTTCCTGTTCTTTACACTTTCGTATTATGTGCTACTCTTTTGCTTTTCTTATCGAATTGACCCTTTCGCGTTTTATTGACGCTTTTTTTGTTGTTGCTCATCGTCAACAATTTGTTTTGTGTCCATTTCAGTTACGGTCGTTTGTTTTGCGCAAGTATTTCGTCGCTCACTTCCTTTTTTGTTTTTTGTTTTTTCTTTTTTTTAATCTTACTATCGACTTTTTTTAAAGTTTGCTCTCCTTTTCTACGAATTTTTGAATTCGTCCGGAAAAAAAAGTTATTTTGTTCAGCTTGGTGTTGTTAATCATCTGTTTTTTTTTGTTCACTTCCTGCTTTGTATTTATTTTGATGCCGTTTCTTTCATTTCACTTATGTTTCTGATTTTTTTTGCAGATTTCATTTGTTTTTTTTTTCATTTGTTCTAATTTTTGATATTCCATATTAATTTCACATTTGTTCTTTCTGTTTTTGTTTTGTTTTTTTTGTTAAGGAATTGATGTTTTGCATTTTGCATTTTGCGTTTTATTCACGGTTCGTTTGTTTTAGTTTTTGCTTTTGTTTCCTGTCAGTTTCTTGACTTGCAAAAATTTTCGACTTCTTCTTCGAAATCTTCGCTTTTTACTATTTTTTTTTTGTCTATTCGTTCGTATTTATTTATTATTTTTTTTGTTTTTCGCATTTATCTTAATCAAGCTTCCAGCATTTTATTGACTCGATTTTGCAGTTCTCGTTTGTTTCCCATGAGTTTGCATTTATTTGCAAAAACTTTCGTCGATTTTCATATTTTTTGTCCATCGTAACAGCGTGGCACTTCTGATTTTTTTTTAATTTATTTAATATTTTCCTTTTGTCTATTTTTATCTAATTGATTTTACCCATTTTGTTGGTTGACGCTTTTTTACAGTTGTCTTTTGTTTTCTGCTAGTTCTTTTTTTCGACTGGAAATTCATTTGTTTTTGGTTCATCTAAGCAGTCGATCGTCTTTTGTTGTTTTTTTTTTCTGTTCTCTATGCCTTTGCGCTATGTATTTTTCTTTTGTTCTTTTGTTTTTGATTCCTTTTTATGGTTCTCTTTTGTTGCCCATGAGCTTCCGACGATTTTCATTTTTTTTGTCCACCTTAGCATCGTGGCACTTATCTTTTTTTTTAATTACATTTAATATTTCCTTTTGTTTATTTTTATCTAATTGATTTCACCCATTTTGTTGGTTGACGCTTTATTACAGGTGTCTTTTGTTTTCTGCTAGTTTTTTTTTTCGACTGGAAATTCATTTGTTTTTGGTTCATCTAAGCAGTCGATCGTCTTTTGTTGTTTTTTCTCTGTTCTCTGTGCCTTTGCACTATGTATTTTTCTTTTATTCTTTTGTTATTTTGTTCTTTTGTTTTTGATTCCTTTTTACGGTTCTCTTTTGTTTCCCATGAGCTTCCTTTTATTTGCAAAAAGTTCCGACGACTTTCATTTTTTTTATTCATTTTAATATCCTGGCACTTCTGTTTTCTTTTTTTTTTCTTTTTAATTCATTTTATGCTGTCGTATTTCTATTTTCTTTACATTTATCAAATTAATTTTTCACATTTTATTCGGTTTTTTTTCAGTTATCTTTTATTTTCAACTCAATTTTTTTTTTTAATTTTTCGTCTGGTTTCGTTTTGTTTTTGTTCATGTTAGTCGTCAATCTTCTTTTGTTTTTTTTGTGTTTTCGTACTATGCATTTTCTTTCTTTCTTTCTGACGCTTGCCGTGTAGTTCGTCCTTTTTCATTTGTTTTGCGCCTCATCTGCGATCTTTCATTTTACGCACTGTATTTCGTTCTCTTTTTTTTCCTTTTCTACAGTTTGTTTCAATTTTATATGAATCGATCTTGACGATCTTCGTTTGTTTTTTTTTTTTGTTCACCTCTCGCCTTGTATTTTGTCGCTGTGCTTTTGTTTCTGACTTTTTTGGCAGGTTTCATTTGTTCTTTTTTAATTTGTTCTGCTTTTTGATGTACCAAATCGGCGATTTTTTTGTTTTTTTTTGTTTATGACATGTCTATGACATGTCTATGGCTAACAATTCGTCAACAACGGAAAGCGAAAAGACCCTCAAAGGTTCATCAATGACATCATCTCCGATCAACCCCTGCAAATTTACAATACTGATTATTTTGGTGCTTTCATCCAACCCCTTTGGGAACCCCCGACACATGCTTATTTCGAAAATTTTCCACGAATTTTTGAAAGAGCATTAAAGAAATATCATTGGATCAAATATTTGCTTTGAGAAAAAAGAAATAATGATTTAACACAACAGAAAAAAAATTAGTACACTTTAGAACGACAATAAAAATCAATCGATTAACAACTACGTCGCCTTTTTTAACATAACCTCAAAGCCTCCCTAATTTAATTAGACGATTCCGTCCGCGCTAATTCCCCATCAATTATAACCTATAAGAGCATCAAAGGAGCATGAATTTGCAATTAGTGCGGCAAAAGTATAAAAGAGTAAGCCAAACAATTCCTGGCGTACGTTCGGATTGTTAATAATAATAATAATAAAATCGACATGAATAATGCATCGCTGATCCTAAATGATTTAAACCCGGTGAATATTTGCACGATTATGTAAGATGCATGCCGAACACGTAGGTGTTTAGCGATGGCTCCTGAGACATACCTGAGTGGCCATTATTCTGCAGTTCCAAAGGACCCGGAAGCAGGTCGCGGTACCTAACCATTTCCAGGGCCGGCATGCGTAAAGGAATCGCTCGGGAGCTGTCGATTTGAATGGGGGATTGGAGGTCTCCGCCGCAGGAGGAATGCTGCTGGCGCCATTTTCTTTGTTCGAATTTCGTGTAGCCGAAACGGTGGGCACAGTCGACTGAAAACAATTTTCATTTACGTCAAGCAAAGAAGAAGAAGAAAATTCTCCTGAATTGATTTGATTTTGTTGTCTGAAACTGAAACACGAAAAGACCTTTAAAAAAAAAGCTAATACCTTTCGGTTGATCAATCAGATAGACTATTTTTTTTAATATGTGTCCCTAATTATATAAAAACCACCATTTAATTAACTACAACATGATTATTCAAGAATGACAAGAGTAAGTGGCAACACAATCGGGGGCATTTTTTATTTCGCTTTTGGCATTACTGCAATCGGATATGTTTTGTTAATTTTTTTGACAGTTGTTGTTTTGACGTACCATCGACGGCGATCAGATTGTAGGTTATGTGAATAAAAGTTACCCATACAAGGAAATTAAACTTAAATGCCGCTTCGCAAATACGCCTTCTCAATTAAAATATTGTATTTTAATGCAAAAACTTTTATAAATCAATTAATTCATAGGGTGCACCCTTTTAATTTGAATTTTAAATGTCGAGTGACACTCGTCAACGATGCTGAAACGTCAGTGTCAAGCCTCCAACAACCGGAAGTTGCATTAGGTGTGTTCTTTTTAACGCAAAACTCACTTTAACTCAGATAAACGTCATTTCCGTTCGCGCGAACAAGTAAGTTTGAATGTGTATTTCGACCTGGCAACCAATAGGAGTGCACGAGTGACAAGGTAGGAGATCGAAATCACAGTTAATACTTACTTGTTCATGCCAACGGAAATGACGTTTATCTGAGTTGAGATGAGATTTGTGGCAAAAAGAACACGCCTAATGTTAACCGAAATATTCATTCTACTGGGTGGTCAATGTCAACTGTCCCGAGTTGGCAATACTTTGTTTAAGATGGCAAGACTGAATAATTGCCTATTGTGATCGCTTCCATATCCGGTTTCAATCTGTCAAAAGAAGGTTATGTTTTGGTTATGTCATTGTTATGACAGCAAACACGAGTGACAGCACTCGTTCGACTGTTCAGCGGAAATAATAAATAAATAAAAACTATCAAACATAAAAATGTACTAATATATTATAGGGGGCTTTTTCGCTGCCAACCCGGGACACTTGAGATTGGCCACTTTGTACATAGACTACTTTCTGTTTACTAGTATTTACCCCAAATCGTATATAAAAAACAAACACGGTACGAAATTAAAACAGTCTACTTTGTTTCAATTAATTAATTAATTCATTAGTCTTCCACTTACAACATATTTGAATTCTGATTGATTCAAATTCACTTAAAAATCACTATACTCTAGTTTTTAATTCGGTGGAGTGCTTTGAAATTTTGGCGCTAAAACAGAGCTTTGTCATTGGTCAATTCCGGCCATCTACCAATGACAGGGCTCGTTTTTAGCGCCAAAATTTAAAAGTACTCCTCCGAAATAAAAAACAGAGTATAATTGCATTTAATTTGCAGTTATTTAGTCTTATTCAGTTGGCGATCTGTGTTGAAGAAGTGACTGAGTTCCTTCTCCCTCACCCCCCTGCTGATCAAACTGATTTTTACAATCAATAATCAGTTTGGTGTGATTTCATCTCGGATACATATCACACATATTTTGAGGTTATGTTCATTCAATTTTAAACTGTTGTTCCTTTAAGAAACTGTCTGTTCGCTTTAAAATCAGTTCATTTCAAAATCGAATCAATTATTGTCATGAGAATGAGTGGAGGAAGAATTTAATTTCTTGTTATTATAACGAGACATCAGAAATTATTTCGGTTAACGGCGGTTACGAAATGAAAAGCGACTGTATATTAAAAGTGAAATTAAACCAAAATAATTGAATCGTTGAGAATTTAAAAGGCACCAACTGCCAAAATTAAAAACAAAATTAGGTACATTCCTCTGCATTGGTCTGTTGAAAGCGTTTTCCATCGTTTGGTGATGAAAAGAATATTGTGCACTTAGGTGAGATTGGGCGCGTTCAGCGGACTCTCAGCGGCTGAGTTGCTTACTCAGCAATCGTTTGTGATTGGCTCACATTAGGTTAATAGCAAATCACAAATGATTGCCGAGTAAGGAACTCAGCCGATGAACGCGCCCAATGTCATGTGGAAAACAAAATGGTTGGATAGAGAAAAATACTAAGCTACTGACGACATTTTGGTTTCCTGGATTTAGTGCCTTTTAATTCAATTTTAAAATCCATGACTACGCACAATATAAAATAGCGCATTTAATTAGTGGTCGCGTTCAGATGACAGAGTGACTAAAGGTACTTTCTTTCGCTCGCAAAATCGTGATCGAAACGTGTTTTGATTCAAAAACAGACAATGGGCGCGCTCAGCGTATGCGTTGCTTACTCAGCAGTCGTTTGTGATTGGCTATTACCTTCATGTGAGCTAATCACAATCGATTTCTGAGTAAGCAACTCAGCCGCTGGACGCGCCCATTCTTTTCTTTGAATCCCTCTATTTTTAAAACTTCAAATTCACGATTCAAACTTTTAAGCAAAAGAAACCACCTTATGTCGCTACTGAACACGTTTTAGGTCAACGGTTCGTTTTACTTATTATTGTTGAAATTTATACGACTGAAACTTAGCAAATACATCCGTTCAATAGCTGCACTGAGTCAAAGCAATTCAGCCGTTGTCACCTGAATGCGACCATTGTTGATAAACGTCACGTCACAATGAACTTTATACCTTCTTTCCCTTTCTTCTTCTTCTTCTTACTTCTGCTCTGCTTTACCATCTGCGCATAATTTGTTCAAATTTAACTGAATTACTTATAAACTGACGCATTTTTTGACATTTCCCAATTTTATTTTAATTCAGCTGTACCTAACTTTTCGCATTCGTGTTTAATACCAACTCACTGCGGTATCAGTGAGTATGTAGGTACTAATAAGAGGAATTACGGAGTCAGTATTTAAAAATTGATATACATAATCATGGAGGTTAAGTAACTGGAAGAGTAACAAGCGAGCAGAAAATGAACCGATTTTCGGACTCGCACTTCTCTTTTTTGTATAGCAAAAATAAAGAGCACCAACATGACAAAGTGGGCGACACTCCACAGTCTGTTCATTTTGCCATACTAAAGGCCCGCGACCGGACTAATTTACAGTAATACACTTTATACGGCACAGCATCCTCCATATACTTAACCTCGATTCGACAAGGATGGATAGAAAAATGTCGCTACCTGAACACGAAGTGTGTCGATTTAGAACCTTATGTGAACCTAGCTTAATGGAAAAGAAAAAAAAATGAAAATACGTCAATATGAGTTTACGAATTAAATTACATAGAATAAATGGGAGTTTCTTTTAAGATCATTTCGGCTTAAAAAGACTAAAGATAATTAGAAAAGAATTAAATTACCAATTAATAATTCGACATTAACAATAATAATAATAATTAGAAGGTCTCTATATATAATAGACGTTATGTTATTATAAATATTTTTACGTGCCAGTGCCATCTAAGCTATTGCCACTGAACTTGTTATTTTGAAGGCAGCTGGTGGTAAAATGGCGGTAAATTTGATTTTTTTCGAAACTTCTCTCTTGAAATTAAAAATTAGAAGGTCTCTATATATAATAGACGTTATGTTATTATAAATATTTTTACGTGCCAGCGCCATCTAAGCTATTGCCACTGAACTTGTTATTTTGAAGGCAGCTGGTGGTAAAATGGCGGTAAATTTGATTTTTTTCGAAACTTCTCTCTTGAAATTAAAAATTAGAAGGTCTCTATATATAATAGACGTTATGTTATTATAAATATTTTTACGTGCCAGTGCCATCTAAGCTATTGCCACTGAACTTGTTATTTTGAAGGCAGCTGGTGGTAAAATGGCGGTAAATTTGATTTTTTTCGAAACTTCTCTCTTGAAATTAAAAATTAGAAGGTCTCTATATATAATAGACGTTATGTTATTATAAATATTTTTACGTGCCAGCGCCATCTAAGCTATTGCCACTGAACTTGTTATTTTGAAGGCAGCTGGTGGTAAAATGGCGGTAAATTTGATTTTTTTCGAAACTTCTCTCTTGAAATTAAAAATTAGAAGGTCTCTATATATAATAGACGTTATGTTATTATAAATATTTTTACGTGCCAGTGCCATCTAAGCTATTGCCACTGAACTTGTTATTTTGAAGGCAGCTGGTGGTAAAATGGCGGTAAATTTGATTTTTTTCGAAACTTCTCTCTTGAAATTAAAAATTAGAAGGTCTCTATATATAATAGACGTTATGTTATTATAAATATTTTTACGTGCCAGCGCCATCTAAGCTATTGCCACTGAACTTGTTATTTTGAAGGCAGCTGGTGGTAAAATGGCGGTAAATTTGATTTTTTTCGAAACTTCTCTCTTGAAATTAAAAACGCGAGAAAAACTAGGAATTTGAAGTTCATAACATTAGCAAAGTTGAAATTAGGAAAATAATTAGCAACACAATTTTTTTTTTTTAATAAAATAACGGTAGACAAGACTTTACGAAAAAATTAAAAATAAGCACCAGCGCTACCCATTTAATTTCAACTGGATTTACTTTACTGTTGTTTTTAAAACGAAGTTTCGCTTGAAATAAAACATCTAAACCTTAAATTAAAAGGAAAAGCCAAAATTATTTCTTAAATTGTATTCAGTTTGAAATTGAATGACAATTAATAACATGAGCGCCATCTATCTTGTTTCAACTAAACTTTGTACATACTTGAATTTAAATAACGTCTTAAATTTGAATAATTTAAACATTTGATTTATCTAATATTAAACTAATCCGTTTTGAACTCTTGATTTTAATTAATTTATTAAATTTGATTAATTTCAACACTTAAGAATAATTGTAAGATACAGTACGAGTATAATCACTCTCATCGTAAAAGCAATCATAAATAGGGTTCGGCGCCTATGCTAACGTTGAAATCTTTTTCTTTCTAACAGTTTCCTTTTATTATAGGAGTATTATTTGTTCTTCTTCTATTTTGTTTCGTATCCAAGTACCAACTGTGCAATATAATATGTTCCACGACAGTCTACAATACAAATTGTTTAATCTTAAAGTCAATAATTACTTTTTTTCATTTTTAGAGCAATAAGCAGTTCTCTTGTGAGTTTTAAAAGAAAAAAGGCTTACAAGAAGAAAATGGGCAGATTTATTATATTTTTTGTTGTCTATTTAAACGTTAATTTCAACATTTTATCAAAACATTTTTCGACTATCTGACTGAGATGCAAGAAAAATATTACAAAATGAAAATTTTTCAGATAAATTTATTTTATTAATAACTCTTGTGAATGTTACAGAAACAAATTTTCGATTGTAAATATTTAATTTAATATTTACTAACTAACATTTAATTTAATATTTACTAATGAACAATTAATGCGTTTGGAATTCTTCAAATTTTTTCACTAAAATAAAATGCCTCACATTTTAGGAGCGTTGCGCCATTGAAAAGCGCTTTGGACGCTCGTCACTAAAATCACTTGTGAATCACATGAATGATAAAAATGTGTTAAATAACGATCCTATCAGTATATCACATCAAGATAAAAATTGTGAGAATCTGTGATTTGGTATTTCTGTTTTTTGTGTTATCTCTAAGTTCATTATAATTTTGATGAATTCGAATACTAATCGAAATCCCCCAAATCCAAAGGTCACGTCTACACTGCACGCGTGCAAACAGGGGGCAGACCAATCAAAGCATTCAAAACTAAAAAAAATATTTGCATTTAATAATTATGTGCGAACATAAGACCATCCATCCATCCTATAAGAACTGGCTTGGATTGAAACTGTTTTTTTTTTCTTTTTTTTTAATAAATAGTTTCGAGCCATTTTTGATTTTTATTAATAAAGCTAGGATAATAAATGAATGCGAATGACACTTACCGTCAAACAAAAGCACGATACAAACTTGTATAACCAGTGCGAGAACTGTATGATGCATCGCTGCCATCCAAAAAGAACAGACTGCGAAACCGCCACCTTGATTTAGTTATTATCACAAATGAACTTATTCATACTGCGTGCCCACCTTATTTATATGAGGTCATAACTTCATAAGTGGCCGCGTGTGGTGGACGTTTATTTGTAGTCGGATGCCATCTTCTTATCTAGTTATCAATTCCGGAGATTGGCGGCGTTCTTATGCAAATGCTCCTGGTGATTTCGCGAAGAATTCGAAACGAGCGCCGACGCCACCGCGCCATTGTTGGCGTTATTTATTGAAGGATTTGACTTAAATTTTGATGCGATTTATGTTAATTTTTTTTGTTCGTGGCTCATACTTAATAATCTTCATTTATTTGTGGGTATGAAGGAAGCGAAATTGTAGATAAGTATTTATGAAACAATTTTTACTTTCTACTTTTAATTTTTATTAATACTTATCGTTCTACCAAATGCTTTTCTATTTGAGGAGCAGAAACTGATTTAAATTGTACACGGTGTCCCAAACCTCTGGAAAAGTCCAATAATGGCCCTTTAAATTAATTTTATCAAGAAAAAGTCTTAGCAAAAGTTGTTTAAAAAAAGACGTCAACTTTTCAAATCATATGAACAAATTATCTTAAAAAGAAGAAGAAAATTGTGAAAATTCAAATTTTTACCTTTTCTTAATTGAGATTAAAAGAAGAAATCTGAACGGTTACCCCTTGAACTATTTAGAATTGATATTAACGTATCTGAAAGCTTTCGAAATTTTTAAGTACACTTGTGAAGTCGTTTTTAAACATTTCGGCGAAAGAAAAATTGCAGGAAACTGTAATTTTTGCTTTCGACTCTCCCTTCTCGATGACTTTAGAAGTTCCGATGCGCGTTCTAGACGGTGCTGGAAAGTTCTCAAAACACGAAATCTGTGTAAAAACCCAATCAGCTGTATGTACATACAGGGTGTCCCGAACCTTTGTAAAAGTCCAATAATGGCCCTTTAAATTCATTTCATCAAGAAAAGGTCTTAGCAAAAGTTGCCACCAAGCCATTGTTGGCGTTATTTATTGAAGGATTTGACTTAAATTTTGATGCGATTTATGTTAATTTTTTTTGTTCGTGGCTCATACTTAATAATCTTCATTTATTTGTGGGTATGAAGGAAGCGAAATTGTAGATAAGTATTTATGAAACAATTTTTACTTTCTACTTTTAATTTTTATTAATACTTATCGTTCTACCAAATGCTTTTCTGTTTGAGCAGAAACTGATTTAAATTGTACAGGGCGTCCCAAACCTCTGGAAAAGTCGAATAATGCCCTTTTAAATTAATTTTATCAAGAAAAAGTCTTAGCAAAAGTTGTTTAAAAAAAGACGTCAACTTTTCAAATCATATGAACAAATTATCTTAAAAAGAAGAAGAAAATTGTGAAAATTCAAATTTTTACCTTTTCTTAATTGAGATTAAAAGAAGAAATCTGAACGGTTACCCCTTGAACTATTTAGAATTGATATTAACATATCTGAAAGCTTTCGAAATTTTTAAGTACACCTGTGAAGTCGTTTTTAAACATTTCGGCGAAAGAAAAATTGCAGGAAACTGTAATTTTTGCTTTCGACTCTCCCTTCTCGATGACTTTAGAAGAATATTGATTTTTTATTATGTAATTGGTTTTAGTTTATATAATCGATGATGTTTTTAATAGAGAAGAGAATTTCCAAGAAACGACGGGAATGATCATATTTTATTCGTCGTTTTCTTTCCGCTGCAAATTGCCGAAGGTCACTGTGAATGAAATGAAGAAGTTTAAATTAAATAAATTGTGTTAATTAGGTTGCCTACATGAAAAAAGTGTAACTCAAAGTTGCAACAATGATTCACTTAATAATAATTTTTTATCACGTTACTCTTTAATAAATTTCATTCATTCTTTTTTTTTGTATTTAAACACGTAACGATAATTTACTATTAATTATTTAATATTGTTACGAATATAAGATGTGTTTTAATTTATTTTAAAATAAAATACTAGGAGAAACTAAAACTAATTAAAAAAAAAATTTGTTTAATGTATTGGAGACTGTGGCTTGTCTAACAATAAATTTGGATTTGACTCCTAACCACAATATATTTTTTTTAAAACTAAATACGTATTTCGGCAGCTATGCTGCCATCTTCAGTAGTTGCGACTTCTATTTATATAGCTGCCGAAATACGTATTTAGTTTAAAAAAATATATATATTTTGATTAGAAGTCAAATTAAAAAAAAAAAATTGTTGAGAATCGTTTAAACTAATTTATTTTAACGTAACCCGAGCGATGGTTAACTTCGATACGAACTGTCAATGTCTGTTTTTGTAACTCTTCGTGCCGTGTTTTTTTTATAACGGGGGTGGTTTTCTCGGGGCTTCTGGACCCAGAGAATTCTGTCGGCGGAAGCATTTGGACGGCCGTTCGAACGTTCACGACTCTTACGCATGTATGATTAATTCGTCACGCATTAGATCGTCACAATGTATTGATTCCGTGCCCTCACATTACAGGGTTCAATATCATATTTTAAATACCCATAACCGAAGAACAATCATTCATTCATTTTTAATGTATGACCAATTCGCATTTTTTTTTAAAGAATCCATTAGTATTTATGTTAGACTAAATTCTAAATTTTTGAAAACTTGAATAAATTGAATAATTTAAGTCTTATTTAACTCTACTTCATTTAATACTATTACATCTACTCTCAGGCACACTCTGAGATAAAGTTAAGCCAATATTTATCAACAATTTGGAGTTAACAATCAAGATTTCATTCGCGTTTAAAACAAACATCAAACAATAAAGTGGGTAGTATTAGTTATGCCAATTAAATAATCCTACTTTACACGAGCGTCAAGTACCAAGCTATTTAAAAAAAAAAATGTGCAAACATATTATGTGCATTATAAATTATGTACAGTGTCATTCCTTCTCTTGTTGACGTCATAAGATCATATAAGAGAAGAGCGAAGCCAATTTTTTTTTCGCGAGGGTCTCACGTGAATGTAATCTTTCACACCTGAGGACGGATTTTTATTTGTTGGATAAGAAAACTTCCTTTTGCAACTCTGATATATAACTCCGGATGACGCGATTTATAGTGAATTAAACGCGTCAGAAAATTTTCACTTCGAGGTGATAATTTAATCACGTTCATTGTGTCGCTCAAACCAGTGGAATGCAGTTTCGTCTTCATACATTCTCGAAAGGATTTGTTTAATAAAAGACGTCAGCTTTTCAATCATATAAACAAATTATTAAAAAGCAGAAGAAAAATGTCAAAATTCAAATTTTTTACCCTTTTTTTTAATGAGATTAAAATAGAATCTGAACGGTTACCCCTTGAACTATTTAGAATTGATATTAACGTATCTGAGTGCTTTCAAAATTTTTAAGTACACCTGTCAAGTCGTTTTTAAACATTTTGGCGAAAGAAAAATTACAGGAAACTGTGAGTCATTTTTAAACATTTCGGAGAAAGAAAAATTACAGGAAACTGTAATTTTTGCTTTCGACTGTCCCTTCTCGATGACTTTAGAAGTTTCGATGCGCGTTCTAGACGGTGCTGGAAAGTTCTCAAAACACGAAATCTGTGTAAAAACCCAATCAGCTGTATGTACATACAGGGTGTCCCAAACCTTTGTAAAAGTCCAAAGCCCTTTAAATTCATTTTATCAAGAAAAGGTCTTAGCAAAAGTTGCCACCAAGCCATTGTTGGCGTTATTTATTGAAGGATTTGACTTAAATTTTGATGCGATTTATGTTAATTTATTTGTTCGTGGCTCATACTTAATAATCTTCATTTATTTGTGGGTATGAAGGAAGCGAAATTGTAGATAAGTATTTATGAAACAATTTTTACTTTCTACTTTTACTTTTTATTAATACTTATCGTTCTACCAAATGCTTTTCTGTTTGAGCAGAAACTGATTTAAATTGTACAGGGTGTCCCAAACCTCTGGAAAAATCCAATAATGGCCCTTTAAATTCATTTCAACAAGAAAAGGTCTTAGCAAAAATTGCGTAGGTTTACATTCCGCGTAATTTAAAGTTATTTTCAAATATACAGACTGTTCATTTACTAAGTTACAAACCTAACTTATCATTTTTTAAATGGAACAATAAATATTTTATTGCAGTTTCGGTTAGCACTTGAAGAGACGATAAAAATGATATAACATTATACTTAGGTACTTATTTTTAGTATTTACCGAGTTATTTTTAATTTTATGCAAAAAATGAGTCATATTTGATTGTCTGTCAATTTGTCAATTTTAATGATACGACAATCAACCTTGGACCAAAGCATTTCTAAATCTCTCCACTTTCACAATATTCAGCAGTTTTAAAAACCCAGCGGCTATCAACAACACTATGATTCAGTGCGCGTATTGTAAAATTAGTAATTATTTTCACATGGAACACCCTGTGTATTATAGTATATTTGGAGCTTTCCAACCATGTCATATTTATGGTCTTAAGATTTATAACTTGTGAGTTATTATCACTTTTCTATAATCAACTTAACGAACGTGCTGTAAAATATTTTCGTTCGTCTCAGAATCCTTTAGTATGTTTATTCATAGATTATATTCCTATTTATCGTACTTTTAGCGATTTAAATAAAAACAAATAAATAAATTCAGGACCTGAACGATTTTTTTTAAGGTAATTCCTGTCATATAAGAACTTGTTACGAATCGGTTGGATAATCGCTGGATAGAACGTGGTAATGCTTTGAAGTGGTCTCCATAGTTACCAGATTTGTTTCTCGACTTCTTTTATGGGGACACGAGTAAACAAATGAAAAAAATGTTCTCTTATCACAATTTGTTTATAATCGTAGATACGTATTTCGACCGCCAAGCTACTTCTTCTACTATCTTCATTTCCATTAGAGATTCAATGAAAATATTCTTTGGCTCATATCAACCATAGAGTGCGCGTGTGTGGATGATTAAAAATGGGCAACGTATCTGATGAAATACGCATTAAAAAATATATTCTAATATTACCCTGAAATAAATTTCAAAAAAAAAACTATTACTAAAATGCTTTCACCTTTACTATTCTTAGTTTACGGGGATATGTAAAGAAATAAGGGTATAAAGATCTACCCGTCACATGCAAAGAGAAGAACATGTGTGTTTAGCAATATGGCAGAGTTCCTTTTAAATTTTTTTAATAGTTTAAATTTTTATGATTTTGTAAACCTGTTTGTGACTGGAAACATTTTGTTTTTTCTTAGTTAATGTGTACAAAATGTTAAGATTCAATTTGTTTTTTTTTTTTCTTTGGATATGTAGCTTACTTACTTACCGTGTAAATAAATCGTTTCCATTCGTTCTCGTAGTGTAACTGGAATTATTTAGTGAAAATCGTTCAGTTCCTGTATTTATTCCATCTTTTTATTGCAACCGCTAAAACAATGATAATAAAATAGTTAATTCGAAATATACGTATTTATTTAAAATACGTCGATCTTTTTAATGACGTGCAACGGAATATAGCGCGCCTTACTTTTATAATATCCAAATACTTTATGAAATGAAAATATTTTGACTTTTCGGCATTTATTTCCAATGGAAATTTTGGCGAACCGCTTCTTGC
Source organism: Prosopocoilus inquinatus (assembly GCA_036172665.1). Classification (NCBI taxonomy): domain Eukaryota; kingdom Metazoa; phylum Arthropoda; class Insecta; order Coleoptera; family Lucanidae; genus Prosopocoilus; species Prosopocoilus inquinatus. Next base: position 3,222,774 of record CM069871.1, on the reverse strand, counting down.
TTCTGATGACTATTTAAAAGCCATTAAGGTTTAGATTTTTGCAAAAAGTTTCCATTTAATAAAGTAAATAAGAACAAATTCATAGCCCTGGTAATAGTTTCTAATTTATTTTTTTTTTTTTTTAAATATATTTCATTTTATTTTTCAAGCTTGTGGCGGCATACTTATTTTGGATTTAGTGATATTTCGTTCTTTTGTGACGTTGGTTTTAGTGAAAACCTTTTTTTTCTTCTTTGCATAATAAAAAGCAGAAAATACTAAAAACATTTAAAAAAATTAAGTAAAACAATTTCAAGTGGCGTGTTCCAATTTTTAAAATATTTATCGTTATTTGAAAGTGCGAAATAAAAATCGTACTACGAAAACAAAGAAATAAAACTGTATGACTTGGAAAGAAAAAAGTAATTATAAAATATGTAAGATATGTAAAAAAGAGAAAGAAAGACGATTATTTGATATTCAAAATAAAAATAAATATCGTCAAATCTAATAAAACAAGAACAAAAGACGATCGTGGATGAATATAGGACGAAAATGAAAATATGTAAAACTAAGAATAAGTCAAATCGATGTAAATATTGACAATCAAAAATTTAATCTGTAAGTATTAAAGATTAAAATGAAGTAAACTTAAATTGAGTAAATGAAAAAAAATAATAAATAAAAAATCGTATCAAATAGAGTCAAAGGAAAGATGAAACAAAGAACAGAAGATGATAGGCAAAAATGAAAACGATATAAAAAAAGAATTAAAAATTAAATGTCAAAAATTCATTTCTATTAGAGATTCAATGAAAATATTCTTTGGCTCGTATCAACCATAGAGTGTGCGTGTGTGGATGATTAGAAACGGGCAACGTATCTGTCGAAATACGCATTAAAAGATATATTCTAATATTAGCATGAAATAAATTTGAAAAAAAAACTATTACTAAATGCTTTCACCTTTACTATTCTTAGTTTACGGGAATATGTAAAGAAACAAGGGTATAAAGATCCACCAGTCACATGCAAAGAGAAGAAAATGTGTGTTTAGCAATATGGCAAAGTTCCTTTTAAATTTTTTTAATAGTTAATAATTTTTATGATTTTGTTTGCGACTGGAGACATTTTCTTTTTTTTTTGTAAAAAATGTTAAGATTCAATTTGTTTATTTTTATTTTTTTTTGATATGTAGCTTCAAAATAGTAGAACTTTTCACCGTGGAAATAAATCGTTTCCATTGGTTCTCATAGTGTAATTGGAATTATTTAGTGAAAATCGTTCAGTTTCTGTATTTATTCCATATTTTTTTATTGCAGCCGCTAAAAAAATGACAATAAAATGTTAATTTGAACAAAAATAAAGTGTTCGGATAAATGGCTTGATTGATACAGCGGATACAATATTTCTGAGACGAATAAAAATATTATACAGTACGTTCCTTAAGTTGATTATAGAGAAGTGATAATAACTCACAAGTTATAAATCTTAAGACCATAAAATATGACATGGTTGGGAAGCTTGTAGAAAGAACTATCCAAATATACTACAATATACAGAATGTTCAATTTGAAAAAAATGACTAATGTCACAATACGCGAACTGAATCGTAGTGTTGTTGATAATCACTGGGTTTTTAAAACTGATAAATATCGTGAAAATAGAGAGATTTAGAAATATTTTGGTCCAAGGTTGATTGTCGTACCGTTCAAATTGAAAATTTGACAGACGATCAAACATGACCCATTTCTTGCATAAAATTAAAAATAACTCGGTAAATACTAAAAATAAGTACCTAAGTATAATGTTATATCATTTTTATCGTCTCTTCAAGGGCTAACCGAAACTATAATAAAATATGTAGTGTTCCATTTAAAAAAATTATAAGTTAGGTTTGTAACTTATTAAATGAGCAGCCTATATATTTTGCTAAGACTTTTTCTTGATAAAATGAATTTAAAGGGATATTATTGAACTTTTACAAAGGTTTGGGACACCCTGTATGTACATACAGCTGATTGGATTTTTACACAGATTTCGTGTTTTGGGAACTTTCCAGCACCGTCTAGAACGCGCATCGAAACTTCTAAAGTCATCGAGAAGGGACAGTCGAAAGCAAAAATTACAGTTTCCTGTAATTTTTCTTTCTCCGAAATGTTTAAAAATGACTCACAGTTTCCTGTAATTTTTCTTTCGCCAAAATGTTTAAAAACGACTTGACAGGTGTACTTAAAAATTTTGAAAGCACTCAGATACATTAATATCAATTCTAAATAGTTCAAGGGGTAACCGTTCAGATTCTATTTTAATCTCATTAAAAAAAAGGGTAAAAAATTTGAATTTTGACATTTTTCTTCTGCTTTTTAATAATTTGTTTATATGATTGAAAAGCTGACGTCTTTTATTAAACAAATCCTTTCGAGAATGTATGAAGACGAAACTGCATTCCGCTGGTTTGAGCGACACAATGAACGTGATTAAATTATCACCTCGAAGTGAAAATTTTCTGACGCGTTTAATTCACTATAAATCGCGTCATCCGGAGTTATATATCAGAGTTGCAAAAGGAAGTTTTCTTATCCAACAAATAAAAATCCGTCCTCAGGTGTGAAAGATTACATTCACGTGAGACCCTCGCGAAAAAAAAATGGGCTTCGCTCTTCTCTTATATGATCTTATGACGTCAATAAGAGAAGGAATGACACTGTATATAATTTATAATGCACATAATATGTTTGCACATTTCTTTTTTCTTAAATAGCTTGGTACTTGACGTTCGTGTAAAGTAGGATTATTTAATTGGCATAACTAATACTACCCACTTTATTGTTTGATGTTTGTTTTAAACGCGAATGAAATCTTGATTGTTAACTCCAAATTGTTGATAAATATTGGCTTAACTTTATCTCAGAGTATGCCTGAGAGAAGAGAAAAAAGAGAAGAGAAAAAAAAATGCGAATTGGTCATACATTAAAAATGAATGAATGATTGTTCTTCGGTTATGGGTATTTAAAATATGATATTGAACCCTGTAATGTGAGGGCACAGAATAAATATATTGTGACGATCTAATGCGTGACGAATTAATCATACATGGGTAAGAGCCCAGCCCAGAGTCGCGAACTTTCGAACGGCTGTCCAAATGCTTCCACCGACGGAATTCTCTAGGCCAAGAAGCCCCGAGAAAACCAGCCTGGTTATAAAAACATAACGTGGAAAGTTACAAAAACAGACATGAACAAATCATATCGAAGTTAACAACTATCGCTCGGCTTACGCTAAGATAAATTAGTTTATAATCTGCATTAAATAATTTAGAGTTAATGTCAGTTTGCTGAATAAACTAGTTTTAATTTTTTATTTAAAATAATTTAGAACGCATCTTAAATTCGAAACAATATCAAATAATGTTGTGTAGTGTTTAAATACAAAAAAAGAATGAATGACATTTATTGAAGAGTATTGTTGCAACTTTGAGTTACACATTTTTCATGTAGGCAACCTAATTAACACAAACGGAAAGAAAATGACGAATAAAATATGAACATTCCCGTTGCTTCTTGAACCAGAAATCTTCATAACCAAGGAAAAGAATTCAGGCCACTTGTTCCGCGAACGGTACGAAAATTTAGTACTCGGACTGTATCAGCCTCGCCCATAACGTGCGAACCTTCGCATTGCACACCTTCCCCTTCCATTCAATTACAATTCGATCCATCGCATAGTACATTCGACGTAAAAAGCGTCCAACACTAAGTGGCCTGAATTCCTTTCCCTGTTTATAACTAATCAGAAATTCTCTTCTCTATTTAAATCCCATCGATTGTGGAATGCGAGCGGAAATGATTGAAAACAGTTTGAATTTCCCGCTATTCATGTTTTTTTCTTCTTTTTGTTAAGTTTAAGATTAAAATCGTGTTAAAAAACGCAAAATGTAATTCCTTAATTAATTTAATTAAAAAGTTTTTTTTGACCAGGACCACACACAAAATAAAAATCACTACGGTACGATTCCTTTAAACCGTGTAACTTCCGTATTTGTTTAAAATCGATCGTCTTTTGTTTACGCTACGACGCGACGGGCGTTGCCAACTCTAGGTAATGGAAAGGCGCGCTACATTCCATCGCACGTCGTTAGGGAAGCATGACGTCAGAATCATGTTGATAAATATACGTATTTACTTAAAATGCGTCGGTTCTTTTTTATAAAACTGAACATACAATGTCAAAAATTCCTTTGCATTTTTAGTATTTAGGGCCTGACGTCATCGTTAGCTAATGACGTGCAACGGAAAGTAGCGCGCCTTGCTTTTATAATAACTAAATACTTTATGAAATGAAAATATTTTCACTTTTCGGCATTTATTTCCGGTGGAAATATTGGTGAACCGCTTCTTGCTTCTGGTGACTATTTAAAAACTATTAAGGTTTAGATTTTTGTAAAAAGTTTCCATTTAATAAAGTAAATAAGAACAAATTCAGAGCCCTGGTAATAGTTTTTAATTTATCTTTTTTTAAATATATTTCATTTTATTTTTCAAGCTTGTGACGGCATACTTATTTTGAATTTAGTGATATTTCGTTCTTTTGTGACGTTGGTTTTAGTGAAAACTTTTTTTTTCTTCTTTGCATAATAAAAAGCAGAAAATACTAAAGACATTAAAAAAAATTAAGTAAAACAATTTCAAGTGGCGTGTTCCAATTTTTAAATTATTTATCGTTATTTGAAAGTGCGAAATAAAAATGGTACTACGAAAACAAAGAAGTAAAACTGTATGACTTGGAAAGAAAAAAGTAATTATAAAATATGTAAGATATGTAAAAAATAGAAAGAAAGACGATTATTTGATATTCAAAATAACAATAATTATCGTCAAATCGAATAAAACAAGAACAAAAGACGATCGTGGATGAATATAGGACGAAAATGAAAATATGTAAAACTAAGAATAAGTCAAATCAATGTAAACATTGACAACCAAAAATTTAATTTGTAAATATTAAAGATTAAAATGAAGTAAACTCAAATTGAGTAAATGAAAAAAAAAATAATAAATAAAAAATCGTATCAAATAGAGTCAAAGGAAAGATGAAACAAAAAACAGATTATGATAGGCGAAAATAGAAACGACATAAAAAAAATTTAAAGTTTAAATGTCAAAAAAATATAATCAAATAATAAAATCGAATTGCACAAAAAAGAAAACAAAAATGGCCATCGATCTAAGGGATTAGAATGTAAAACAGACTCAAATCGAGTAAAAAATCAAACAAAAAACAAAAATAAAAGACGATCGATTAATAATTAATAAATGAAATCAAATCGCGTAAAAGAGAAAACAAAAATAGCAATCCATGGAAGGAATTAAGATGTAAAATAAATTCAATTCGAGTAAATAAAAAAGAAAAAAAAAAACAAAAGACGATCAATTGATAATTAATAAATAAAATTAAAACACATAAAAGAGAAAATAAAAATGGCGATCGATGGAAGGGATTGAAATGTAAAATAAACTCAAATCGATTACATTTTTAAAAAAAAACAAAACAAAAATGGCGGTCGATGGCAAGGATTAAAATGCAAAATAAATTCAAATTAAGTAAATTAAGGGGACAACAAAAACAAAAAACGGTCCACTGATAATTAAAACAAAAAATAGCGTCGAATGGAAGAGTTGGAATAGTTAAAAAATAAAAATAAATTCAATGAAATTGAACAAAAGAAAAACAAAGGTTGAGCAATTGATTATACTACAGCGTGGAAACTAAGTGGCCGATAAATTCGATAAGGCAATTAATTTAAATTTAAAAAAAAAATAAATAAACGATGGGACCTGTCAATTTTATTTAATTGGGAGGGTATTAAAGCATTGAAAAAAATAAAGATGGCGCTGGCGCTTGAAAGCGCGGGGCTTTAAAAGCGCGAGGCGCCGGGCGGTTGCCCGGTTCAAAATATAAAATGGTCCTGAAGTATCAAATTTAATGATAATTGTTTAATAACTTGTTACTAAAAAATGCCGTAGGTGCCCGGATTTTATTGTTCGTTATTGTAATTTTACAACTTTTTACAAATTTCTAATGTTTAAACAGTGTTGCCAATCTGATTGATTGGTAAATTTTTTACAATTTAGAATTTTAGAAAATTCTTGCGCGGCGTCCAATAAGGCCGTGCGGCCTTAGTATACCTTAAAAATTAAATTAAAAATACCTTATTTTTATCATAAATTGTCCCATTCGTTCGTCTGGAAAGGCCACAAACGAAAATTAAACGTTTAAATATGATTTAAATTAAAGAAGAAATCGAAGTAATAGTTTGACTTCTAATAAGCGATTTCAACTTCAACTTTTCAAAATATAACAGGTAACCATGGTAACTTAAGAATGTGCAAGGATTACAGATTAATGTAAATACAGTGCCATCTCGATGCCCTGGGGGGAAACATAATTACGTTTAAAACCGTGCCAACAAACATACAATAATACAATAATTTCTAATGTTTAAACAATGCTGCCAATCTGATTGATTGGCAAATTAAGAAATGGAAATCATTAATCATTATTATTTGAGAAAATTCTTGAAAACATAGAGACGTTAATTTAATGTTTTGCTTGTATTGTTTAAAAATACTTCGTACGTGAGACTTTTTAGTTTTTTTATTTTCTTTGAAAGCTTGTCTTGCTGATAGATTTAATTCTTATATTAAATTTATATTACAGATTTTTTTGTTTTTCTTTTAATGAAAGAATTAGAAATTTTAATACTTATACTGGCTAATTTTTATCTCCCTCTTATCAAATTAAAATCCGTGTTGTGAAATATCAAATTAAATTCCGTGTTGAGAAAGAAAATATTTTTCACCAATTCATAGGAAATTTTGGTTTTAGAATGTTGACAATATGTTCAAACGCATCTGCGTTTTTTGTTTCTTTAAACTCCTAAACGATTTTAATCAAAATTTTCATAAATTTAACAAAATTGATGTTTTCAGCGAAAGCGCCTACAATATAGGCAACACACATTACAAGTAACAGTCACCGATCAGCTGATAATCAGCTGCTATGATTTGTCAATCGCGAGCACAACAAACAAGAATGACTGCTCGACTTTAAACAAAGAGTGTAGTGATCACTAGTTTCTAATTTTTAAAATGAAACCTGTCACAACTCTCTCCTGATCAACAGTGTCCCCCAAAACTTTAAGGTAAGCAAAATCTGCTGGCAAGCACACACGCAACCTTTACATAATCCCAACACAGTCGTCGAACACCACGTTGTCACGACTCGGTTTTCAGGTCAAGACAGCAATGCAGTGCAATGATATCCACGAACTCACCACAGCTCTGCGTGAAAACGGCGATAGGATCCTCGACGCGACCAGCAAACTATCACTATCAACGAGCCTAATAAACAAAATGAACACCTCTTTCAATCACATCCTCAACCACACTGATACTTACGCATCGCCTTTTCACGTGCTAACCGGCAGCAGTAATTTAATCGATCAGTTTCTAGACCTGCAACTATTGTACGATTTCGTTCAGAAGACTGTGGCCTTAAAAATATTACCCGACTCGGACACGCACTTCGTCGACATAAACCTCTTTCGCAATCTCAAATTCCTCGAGGTGCACCGAATCAGTTTGAATCTAATAGCGGGCCTGCGCAATCTGAGATCCCACCTGGAATACTTGATATGCAGGCACAGCATAAACACGCTCAAAGACGTGCTGGAATATTGCGGGGCGGATAAAACCAGCGGGTACGTCTGGAGCGAGTTAAAACAAGCGACGTTCAGCCACAACGATTTAGATGATTTAGACGCGAGCTTGCAGTTCACGCCCTGGCTCCGCTCCATCGATCTAAGCCACAATCATATACACGACGTCCATTCCTTGAGCTGCCTGCCGAATTTGAAATATCTGAACCTTAGTTTTAATGCGATCGAGACCGTACCTGCGTTCACCGGACAGCTCTGTAACATGCTGCGGGTGTTGATACTGCGAAACAATTACATCGACGACGTCAAAGGACTGAGCTTGTTGGTAAACCTGCGCGAACTCGACCTAAGCCATAATTGCCTTGTAGAACATAGTTGCTTGATGCCCCTGGCGAGCATGTCGCTGCTGCAAAAGCTTCAGCTACGGGGGAATCCCTTGAGTTACCATCCGCAGCACAGAAATGAAACCGTTAAGTACTTGCATGTGAATGTTTTGTCTGTGGGGTTCATGCTGGAGAATGTGGTTTTGAGTAAGTTTGAGTTGCGCTTCGTGGGGGCTTCGCACCCGATTTGTAATTCGTTGGAGCGATCGTCGTCTTTTAATTCAACCACCACTACGAATACAGTCATCCCATCGTTCCCCTCGTGTGATAACGCAAATAAATGTAGTGAAGGGGCAGGAGTGTGTAAATCGGAAGAGACCATGTGGCTTGAGAACGGAATCAACAAGCAACAAGAAGGACAAGGGATGCAGGACAGTGGTTTTGTAGCCGAACAGAGACCTGCCTCGCCCTCTGAATGTAGCATAGGTAATTTGGAAGAACGTATGCGATTGTACTAACTCTGCCCTTGCTTACTAACTCATCCCCTTTCATTAGACAGTCCTGCGCAAGTGTTGGTTGTGGCAGAAGTGCATAAGTCAGTTCGTAAGCTCTTGAAGGTCCGCCAATGTGAATTAATTTCCTGATAATTTTCGTTACGCACAGGTTCGGCTACTTCGTTGGAAAGCGCCAACAGACTTTCAGAGCAGACTATCAAGTACTGTGAGAGTGACATTGAAGTTCTTAGTAATCCGAGCCAAAGCAGTATTGAAGTGTTATCGAATCGATCAATTCCCAGGTAATATTAATTAGTTTTGTGCACTCAATTGAACTGTTTAAATAAGTTGAAGTATTTCAGGTGTATACAATCTTCTAGTGCAATTCTAACACAAACGATTAACGAAATGAGTACAAATGATGATCTCAAGAAATCATTAGAGGAAATGCATAGATCTTTATAAAAATAAAATAAAATGCTGTGATTCGGTAAAGTTCGATTGTACGTAGAAGTACTTGAGTAAGATCATTTTTTTTTTGTCTTGCAGATACATATCCCACATCATGCCTTGTTTAATACCCCACCATTTCTCGTAAGGAAATAAACGTTAACTGTTGGCTCTCTTTAAGTGTTTTTAGGTTTTAGTAGTATTTTGACGCCTTAATGCTTCCATATTTAATTTATTTCGTGTAAGATTAGAATGACGTGTGGTTGTTGTATGTAGAAAGATTTATTAGGATACATCGGAACGACAACTTTCAAAGCTGCGTTCTGTCTAGCTCAAATGTTTATATTTACATTGTAATATACTTGGAAAATACATTATTTTCTTTAGTCTTGCGTTTTTTATCGCCAGTTATGTATTCCCAATTTTAATATATTTTTTTTAATGCAAAACAATGAATTAGGATTGTCTTTATTGAAAGCAATATAACCTGTAGCAGTAGCAAGTCCACCAACAGCAACCCTGAGGAAGTTCTTCTGCAGTGAAGAACGAAACGTCGGCAGTTGTGTGACTCCTGAACCTCAGGTAAAAAAATAATGCTCTTTGGATACGTCATAATCATAATTGGTCCTGTGGAAAATAAGAAATGTAATCAAATTTACAAATTATGTTGACTTCAACGTTTTACCACTGCATACCATATTCTTCTAAACTTAAAAATCCGTTGCAAAATAACATATTTATTAAAATTTACCTACAAAATATGGTAGCATATTTACATCAAGCGTATTACACACAGAGTTATATAAAAAAATAGAGAATGAATATACATTATGCACTATGCACTTTGTAACAACAGTCTCGTTAACAGTCAACATCAAAAACGAACTTGGAAGAATAGTTTTTTTTTTTTTTTTTAGCTATCATCCTCCACAACGAGGTCGCTATCACAGGTAAGACATTTAACCGCCTTCTGATGTATCGTCTTCTGCTTTTCGACTGCGAACTGCGTCGAACACTTCATACACCGATACACAATGAAAATATCCTTTTCCGGAGGCCTGTTATCGATGATACTCCTCAGCCGTTCATAAAACCGTTCTCTTTCGTCTTCTGCCAACCGATAGTACCGACTGCGATCAGTGCGAACGGTATCAAACTCAATGTAGAGGTACGGGACATCCCCTTCAACGACCCTATCACATTTAATCAGGGTATCCAAAGCGAAGCGACCAAGACCCTTCATGCTAACAGGATCTTTCTCGGTCAGGTGCGTTTTGGTTGTGATCACGATGATATCATCACTGTTACCTTTGATTGAGGCTAAAAATATATTGCTTTCTCCGCTTTCAAGCTCGTCGTCATCGCTTGGCTCAAATATATCTTCGGATTCCTCAGGCTTATTTGAGTATATATCGCTGGGCTCATCGCATTTTTCCGTGGCAGAATCCGATGCAGTTACGTAAATTGTTGGCTCGGGTGTGACTTCGCTTTCGGAAGCTTGAACATAAGCCGACATATCACTACTGTAAGGGGTTGAAGAAAGCGGAAGGGACATTTGCGAATCCAAATCGAGCGAACGTGACTTACTATAGAGTGATTTTATGTAATCTTTATGCACGTTCTCGAGCTGTCGCTTAGTTTCAGGGGCTTCAGGTACCGTAAACAGGGTTGCAATCGATTCAATTATATCCAGCTCCGGGGGTACATTATCGTCTGATATTTTTGCATGCCTCACCCGCCTGTTTCTTTCCTGTTCCCTTGCAACTATACTGGCAGTTAAAGACTCTGCGTAAACTTGAGGCTTGTGCAATTCCTTCGGGTGTAATGACCCGATTGATTGCTGTTCAGTCTTACTAAGCGCAAGCTTGTCCAGAACGAATTTCACCGTGGCGGTGTTCATATGGAGGTAGCAGCAAACGCGCGTTCTGTGTTGGGGATGATAACTCAAGGGGTTGTCTTTCAAGTTCAACCATTGCAGGGTCGCTAAATACGACAGGGGAATCAAAGCGTTGTGTTCAATCAGACAGTTTTCGGTTAGGTCCAACTCGCATAGGTTTGTAAGTCTTATTATTCCTTGAATGTTTTCAATGAAATTATTGGAAAGGACGAAGACCTACAATTTCGGAAATCAAAATTATAAACGAAACAAATGTCTGGTATTTTTTTTTTTCAAGTACAAGTTACTTTTGCTTCAAGTAAAACAATTGTTCTTTTGGAAATAAACTGAAGATTAAAGTTAACTTTAGTATCACCGACTTACCTGTAATCGGTTGCAAATGTGTCCGGTGAAACTCGGCACTTTATTCAATTTGTTGTAGCTCAGATTAAGATATTTTAAATTCGACAGGCAATACAAAACGTCCGCGTCTTCAATGTTGTTATGACTCAAATCGAGGGAGCTCAACCAGGGGATGTACTCGATGCTGTTATCTACGCTTTGCAAATTATTGTGCGTGCAAATGACCTCCTTCAACTCGCTCCAGACTTCGGGGTCGGTCTCATCGGCCCCGCACTTTTCCAAGACGTCTCTCAAAGACTGCATGCTACGCACGCACACCAAGTATTGCAGGCTTCGCCTGAGCTCCTTAATCCCCAGCACGAGCTTAATGTTAACTCGGTTCACTTCAAGCAGCTTTAAGCTCTTGCACTTGGATATATCGACGAGTTCGTTGCCCGGCGGGCTGTATGAATTAGGCGTTAGCTTCAGACTCGGGGACCTTTCGATGAAATCATGCAGGAACTGAAGATCACAGAAAAGATCGGTTTTGAAGCTGGTGTTTACGACGTGGAAAGATGAATTCATGGCATCTCGTTGTTCGCTGATTAAGTTGAACGAACTGTTCATTTTGTTGAATAAATCTGCCGATATGGTTAGTTTGCTTTCGTTGTTCAAAACTTTGTCGCCGCTGTGTCGTAAGATTTCCGCCAATGCACATATATCATCCATTTCTACTAAAACGGGTGTTGGGGCAAAGCCTCTCTACTTATTATGATGACGAAGAATATCAACCATTCTTATAAGATAACCTAGAATATTATTGAGTTAGAAATTATTAAAGTATTGCCGTTGTTGTTTTGGTTATTTATTTATTGAGTACCTTCAAAATAATACGGAGAAATAGCTGGGGCCATCCAAAAAATCTGTAACTTTATTTTTAAATGTTAAATCCAAAAAAAATTCCGCTCGTTCGACCTTGTAACTGACAGTTTCAGAGTAGTTCAAATGTACCGCACTGAGGTAGGCGTAATGAACACATTAAATTTAAAAGGTTCTAGGAACTATTCTGTAACGATTACGTTAAATTTAAAAGGAGTATTACCGTTGATTGTAATCTCAATCGACGATATAAGATGTATACTCACTGGTTTAGTACAGTTGAAAGCAAAAAGTAGTCTGAAAAGTAGTAGACAAATTACAGTTTCCTGTAATTATTTTTTCTCAAAATGCCATAAATTATAGACGAATTCACAGATTTTACCAAAGGTTTAAACTCGTTAATTTTAAGAGCTAATTACAGGAAACTGTATTTTTTTTTTGCTTCCACTAATATGTAAGACTAATGGCGTTTTCTACTGGCTGCACTCAGTGCACACTGAGTGTATCTCCATCTCGGTTCAGCTTTAAGTAATAAAACGAGATAGAGATACACTCAGTCCACACTGGTGCAGCCAGCGAAAAACGCTATAAATTTAGGTCTGGCGATGGACAGGAACCGATGAATCAATCGATTCAGGTGGCAAATTTTCAAGGGCGATAAAATGAGGTGAAACTTAAAGGACTCTTTTTCGCTAGTATTGCAAACATGCAATAGAAAATACGACAAATGTAAGTCTAAATTCATGTGGCAAATTACTAACGCCGGTCCTGAACGAACTGTGTTTCATATTTTTGCCATACAAGAGAAGGGAGCGCGAGTCCGATATTCGGCTTGTTTTCTGATACTTTTTACTCCTCCTTTTTACTACCTCCTTGGGCAGTAAAGTGTAGAGGGGAATCGTACTTCTTCTTTTGATTTTTAATGGCTAAGTAAAAATTGTTAAATTTTTCTCCATTTCTCCTTTCGTAACTTTAGTAGCAGAGATAACTTTTTTAGTTTTACAGAAAGAAGACTATTGGCAACAACGTATGTGAAGTTAGCAACTACGAAATAGGGTTAAGATTTTGTTGATGTATTTATTTACATGAAATATAAATAAAATCACTTCTCCAGCATAAAATGTCGATAGAAATTGAATCAGCCGAGTAATTTTAATATCCTACAGCAATTTCCTAATTTATTTATTTAATACCGTTTTCAGTGTAATCCGTTTAATTCAACAGTACCTGAAGGAGTCCAACTTATTCAGAACACTGCAGACGTTACAGGTAATACCGGACTGAATCTTAACATGTGTTTTTTTTTGGCAACAAGTTCACTTCCTCCACTTAGTCTGATGCGTTCTAGGAAGAAACGGGGGTATCTCTAAATACCGTGGACAGTGTCGATGGATTCTGCGCAGACATAAACAATGGCCATTGGGACACTGTGCTTAAAGCCATTCAATCCCTTAAGCTGCCCGATAAGAAACTGATCGATCTTTACGAGCAGGTAAATCGTGTTTAATTTGGCCATTAAAACGTCGTCCTTAATTTAATTTGGTTTTGATCACAGATTGTTCTGGAATTAATTGAACTGAGGGAATTAGGAGCGGCAAGGTCGCTTCTACGCCAAACAGATCCCATGATCATGCTGAAGCAGAACGAACCTGAGAGATACATTCACTTAGGTTGTAGTTACAATTTACGCAGACGCCCAAATGAATATTCTGTTGTAAAATTTGATTTCATTTTTTGCAGAAAATCTATTGGCACGTTCATACTTTGACCCTAGGGAAGCCTACCCTGACGGAAGCAGCAAGGAAAAAAGGAGGGCGGCAATCTCGCATGCTTTATCGGGAGAAGTTTCGGTTGTCCCATCGTCTCGCTTGCTGGCATTGCTCGGCCAAGCTTTAAAATGGCAACAACACCAAGGGCTTTTGCCGCCAGGTTCGATAAGGTTAATCCAAAACTACTTTGCACTTAAATTAATTATGTGTTTAGGAACGACGATTGATTTGTTCAGAGGCAAAGCGGCTATCAAAGACCAAGAGGACGAGCACTTCCCCACGCAGATGGCCAAGCAAATCAAGTTCGGGCAAAAATCTCACGTGGAATGCGCAAGGTTCTCACCAGATGGTCAGTTTTTAGTTACGGGCAGCGTCGACGGTATAATCGAGGTGTGGAATTTTACGACGGGCAAAATTCGGAAGGATTTAAAATATCAGGCTCAAGTACTCATCATGGAATTTACATCAAAGTTTTCCGTGACTCTAAACTAATTGGTTTTAACAGGAAAATTTTATGATGATGGAGCACGCTGTTTTGTGCATGGCTTTCTCTCGAGACAGCGAGATGTTAGTGAGCGGTTCACAGGCGGGGCGCATCAAAGTCTGGAGGATCAATACGGGGCAGTGTTTGAGGAAGATTGAGAAGGCGCACACAAAAGGGATTACGTGCCTGCAGTTTTCCAGGGATAACAGCCAGGTGTTAAGTGCTTCTTTCGATCACATGATCAGGTAGAATTAATTAATCATCAACCAAGAAATTTATTATAGCAAATAGTTTTGTTCGATAGAATTCACGGATTAAAATCAGGAAAAATGTTGAAGGAATTCCGGGGGCACACGTCGTTCGTCAACGAAGTAATTTTCACGCAGGATGGCCATAATATACTTAGGTGAGCTCGTGTGTGGATGTGAACCATCCCCCGACTTTAAGTTTGCTTTCTCCTTCGACAGTGCTTCATCTGATGGCACAGTGAAAGTTTGGAATATAAAAACAACTGAGTGCGTCAACACAATAAAGGCGTTGGGGGTGGGTGACACCACCGTCAACAACATTCACAACTTTGCGAAAAACCCCGAGCACTTCGTCGTCTGCAACCGAAGCAACACCGTCGTCATAATGAACTTGCAGGGACAGGTACGATTTTAATTTTAATAATAATCACCCGCCACACGGTTGGATCACCAAGAAAAATAGCATAAAAAATTGTTCATGAAAGACACCAATGGAATTCGATTTTTTCATCTTTTATAAAGAAAAAGTTCTTAAAATTCTTTCGTACTTGCTCAATATCCGTTTACCAAAAAATCCCACGATTTTAATCGATTGCCGATAGTTTTACGGGCTTCCCATTTAATTTCTTTTTTTTAAACAATCGCTGCCTTTTTCCTGTTTTCTCTGATTTTCAGTCAAAACACTGACATTTTCACTATTGTCTGCGATTACGAAACTTTCCTAAATTTTATGAGTTTAAATAATAATTAGGTATACCTATAAAAATTATCATTATTATTATTACTTTAATAATGTGCTAGTTCGGATAAAAATCAATAAACAAAAATACTTTCAATTAAAAGCCTTGGTAAAGGCAAACCGACACACTCAACAGTCTGTATGGTTGCCTATACTAAAGGCGGTAGAAATATTTTTTTTTGTCAAGAAATTTTTGAGTGGGAAATTTTCTAATACTTCTTGATTTCAAACGTACAAAAAATGACTGATTTAATTACTTTTTTATTGTTCTTGTTTTTTATTGTATTGTCTTTAAAAATTAAAAAAATAATTTCAATCACATGTACGGTCGAAAGCAAAAAAAAACAATAGACAATTACAGTTGCCTGTAATTTTTCTTTCTCCAAAATGGTACTTCCAGTTTTAAACGTCAAATCCGAAAGTATTATCCTGTGAAGTCGCATTTCAGTGGCGTAGCTAAAGGGGTTGCAAGGATTTGCAGACTAACCTGGTGGGCGCCTGTTCGAAGTCTAAGGTAAAAATTTTTGTCTGGATCTCTAAAGATTCACAAATGCGAAAAAGTGTAATAGCTGTAATGAGAAAAAAAGTAAGAAGATTAATTTTTGGACGGAAAACAATTTGAAAACAGCTGAAAACCTCCAAAAAATACGTTTCAAGCACTAATTTCGAATGAACGACATTTGTGGCACCGTAAATTCGTAATTTGCCGGAAAGAGATTCCGAAACAAATGAAAAACGTTAGGAACCTTCAAGAGAAAAGAACTTTTATACTTAAATAGTTAAAGCGAAAGAATTTGCGTGCACCTGTGGCGCCATCTGTTACCCTGAGCCGTAACATTGCACTCTTTATTTACGAAAACAACTGAAAAACTTAAGAACATTGTTCTTAAAACGACTTTAAACAAAAAAAAAAAACATTTGTGGCGCCATCTGTTACCGTGAATCGTAACTTTGTTGTCTTTATCTGCGGGGCAGCAATTTCAAGGCTACTGAGAATCGCTGAAAAAATTTTAGGAATATTGTTGCAAGAAAAAAAAATAATTTCGAATAAATTAAACTTGAACAGAAATGGTTAAAAAAACACGTTTCAAACACAAACAGCGCCATCTATTTATCTCCAGACTCAATTAGTTTTGTTCCCTTTAAATTTTGGAGCACAGTTTCAAAACAAGTTTCTTCAAGAAATAGTTTAAGCGTGTTCCTCTCAGCGTTAGTTTTCGGGTGTGTTTCTAACCTAAAATTTTGACAGCTCTCGTTACTTTTTTAGAAACAGCAAAAGCAATTAAGCAACCCTAAGCCTTGAAAGTAAACAGCTAAAGATTCTTTTTAGTTTTATATTCTTCGTAATAAATATTGTAATACATGTATAATAAAAGGCGCTGGTAAAAATTTGGCAACCCGGCGAATCGACTTCTAGTTGTGCCACTGTCGCATTTGAACTATATGCCATCTCGGAAAAAGGAAAATTACAGGCAACTGTAGCCTGTAACTGTGTACTGTTTTTTGCTTTTGCTTTCGACTGTATACTTGTTTAAAAATAATAAATTGAAACTAAAACAGAAAAAGAAAGAAACAAGTAGCCTTAATGTAGGCAACCCAATTTACACGATTGTTTCCGCAGTTGCCTATATTTTTCTTCTTATTAAAAAATGTGATAAACTGTTCACGATTCACTGTGATTGTAATGTTCAAAACAATTTTCCATTTCTTTTTGCAATTTCAAAAGAAAAAAAATAGTTTTAATAGGTGCGGAATACAAATGTAAATGCGTTTGTGTAAAAAAAGTTACCAATTTAAGAAATGTCAACCTACGTTAATACAGAAGATTGTCTTAAAATTCGAAGTAATTATTAATAAATAAAATATTAAAAAAAACGTACTTGTTAATGGAGATGTTAAAAAATAAATATTGCACACAACAAAATAATACGTAGACGTAGATGTAAAAAAAAAACTAATCTTTTTTTTACTCAAAATAATACTTGAAGTTTGTTCTTTCTTGTCCGATGAAAATTGTAAGTACAAAGTTTTTTAAATCTTTTTTTCACTCCTGGCGAAGCTATAAATCTATAGCGAAACGTTGAGTATTTTCCTTTCTGTCCGGTTCGAGATTAAAAAAAAACTTTGTAATTCAAAATAATACATTAAATTTTCGGTTCTTCAATTGTTTTCACTGACATTTCTATTAAAACAGACAAATTTCCTGACTTTTCCCCGACATTTCTCATTCTCCCTGATCACGGATGCAAAAAAATCAGTAATTTATTTATTTATTTTATCGCGCGTGTTGCGTTGAGCTACATTTAAAAATAATAAACAATTAATTTCAATGTTTGTTGGAATCAAAAAATATTTTTTTTTTTAAGAAACCAGAAGTCTCGATATAGGCAACGCAATATACACAACCGCTTGCATGGTTGCCTACGTTGAAGACGTCCAACAATTTTTTTTTTTTTGTTAAACTTTTTGACAATTCACTTAAATACACTACGCAAGTCTCCCTATTTTTTTAATATTCAAAACAATTTTCCAGTTTTTCAAGTAATTTTAACTGACTTCAAGCAAATTCCCCGACTTTTCTCTGACATAACTGATTCCTTTGCCTTTTCCCGGTGGGTAGGAACCCTGCTAGATTATTACTTAACTGTTTCTTAAAACAAATATCTGTAAAATTAAAAATCACCGTTAAATTACTTTCGAGTGGCATTTTTTCTCTAACACACCTGACAAGAAATCGAAGAATTCTATCGGCATATTTCATGAACTGATGAATTTTTTGTGCTTATAATAAAAAAATGCATTCCTTCCAGATCGTGCGTTCGTTTTCAAGTGGTAAAAGAGAGGGCGGTGACTTTGTCTGTTCGACGGTGTCTCCGAGGGGCGATTGGATTTACTGCGTCGGCGAAGATCTGGTCTTGTACTGCTTTTCCACCAACTCAGGAAAGTTGGAGCGCACGCTCAATGTAAGTATCGCATCAATTTTGTACGCCCCTTAGATTTCGAATAATAAATTTTAGCGATGAACAGATAAAACAGCGACATCCTACGATCGCTTTTTGACCTGACATTGCAGTGGGAATGTCGAGCTACGTCTCTGCTGAAGAAACCCCAAACAGGGCTGAAACAACTGTACAGAGGCTGCTCGAGGTTTTCACTGCAATCAAAAACGCTTTGCAACAAAATTTTTAATAAATTTTAGATACACGAGAAGGATGTCATCGGAATAGCACATCATCCTCATCAGAATTTACTTTGTTCGTATAGTGAAGACGGATTGGTGCGACTTTGGAAGCCATAAGTCATTTGGATTTATATAATTAAGTTCGAAATTATAATTTTTTTCAATCGCAATTTGATTTAATTTCTTCCTGTCCCCTGTTGTACTTAAGGCCTGACCTAAACCATACATTTTTGGGGACTTCTAGTAACTATTTCTTTTTTTCAATTGTGTTTACCTTTAAGTGGAAATTGTGCGAATTTCTGACTTATGTTTGTTTCAGTAAAATAATTCCTATTTTCTTTTGAATTCAAGTCACAAAATGTCATTGTCAATCTAGCATCAAAACGTAACTGCACATCACGATAAACAAATCCATTTTACGAAGCATGACCACATCAGGGAGAGTTGGTACGCATCCTTGCCACCCCCTTCTTTTAACCAGCTCAAACTCGTGTGTTTGTTAACTCTCCCCCCCAGGAATTCAACGGCGTTACATAACCGTAATAATGCTAACTCTAGGTTCGATTCTAAGCTTCTCGATGATCCATTCTGCGACGCTAACCGCCTCTGGTTTGCTGAATTGTTGCATTAATTGTCCGCACGACTACAACCACTCAAAATTGTGTCCGGCAGGGAGGCGGCTTATTGAGAGCGTAAAAAAGAGGGGGTGTGGCATTTTGCAAGGTTGCTCTGACAGCGACAGTTTCAGAACACTTTCCGGGAACATCACTTCCTGGAGTGCACCGCAAACGAAAAGGCCTTGCTGATGGGCTACAGCATATCGCACATACCGGGGGGCGCAATCTCAGATGTTTATGGTGGAAAGCATTTAATTGGCTTGAGTATTTTGATGAGTTCCGTGGTGGTTTCACTTCTGCCGGTTATTCTGAAGCACTACCGGGTGTGGCTCATGATCATGATGAATTTGTTAGTCGGATTATTAACGGTTAGTATATGAATTATGTTAACTTAAACTCTAAGGCCCAGTTTTACAATGACGGTTTAACTTTGAGCCGAAGCTTAACTCCTTCACAATTGTTGAAATAATCGTTGCTAAGGGTTTAAGCCTCAGCTCAAAGTTGAACCGCATTTGTAAAACTGGACCTAAGGCCCGGTTTTTCCATCACGGTTTAATTTTAAGCTTCGCTTTATTACCATGGTGACAATTATAAGGACAAATGTTTCCGTAGGAATAAAACCGAGCTTAAAGTTAAACCCCGATTTAAAAAAGTGGCCCTTTTAAATTTCTTCCTTGGTCAGAGTTTCTTTCTTTGAGCGGAGAAAGCCCGAAAAAGTCAGGGAGTGTTTTAACGTAAATAAAGCAAGAACCAAGTTTTTTTTTTTGTATGCTGGTTTCCGGCAAATTATTGTTCTTTCCTCATCCTCCGTCCTTTCCACTGAATCCTTTCTTTTTTTATCTTAAATTCAGGGCGTAAGCAAGTCGGCTAGTGTTAGTTTACTCGCACACTGGCTACCTGAACACCAACAAGCCTACCTCAGCTGCATTTATTTCAGCGGGGAAATCCTAGGAGCACTTGTGGGGGCCCACATTTCCAACTCGCTTCTCAAATCCGTAAAATGGGAGCTCTTCTTTTACTCGTGGTCTGCGCTGGGGCTTGCGTATTACATAATATTTTTAAGCGTGGTCTATGCAAGTGCAAGGGCTGACCCCCAGCTTACGCATGCGGAAGAACAACTTCTGATGAAAGGTAAGCTTCGCTATTCCGAGCGAATTGAATTAACTGTGTTCAAAAGTTATGTATTTCCCAAGGCGGATTCCCTGGAGGAAAATTTTGAAGGACGAGGCGGTTTGGGCTATATTCGCGGCGCAAGTGGGCCACAATTTCGTTGGCCATTTGATCTTCGAGGTCCTACCCGATTATTTGATGTACCAGGTGGGTACGGATGCGAAACAAAGCATGGAATTAATTTTGACACCCCGCCTGGGTTTGGTTGTGCTTGCTATAGCCAGTGGTTACCTTGCCGATCAAAAGGTGAGGAGTCAGTTCATACCGGTGGGGTACCTGAGGTGCTTCTACATAGTTTTTGGTAAGGCCCTGCAGAAAAGACATGAACATTTTTTTTAAAGAATTTTATTTAAAAGCAGGTAAAAATAGATATATTTCTTTTTTTTGATAAATGAATATTAAAGTCGTAAAAAATTAAAGAAATTTGAATTGATTAAATTCCCGCCAAAACGCACATTCCGACCGTGTGACGTCAATGTTCATATGCTGTCAAATCGTAATACGTGAATATCAATACGAACACTTAAAACTTATTACAATAAATAGTAAAACATATTATCAATATTGTACTGTGCTATAATGTAAAAATACCTGTGCAAGAACTCCGAATAAATTATTTATAAGCGTTTCACCACAAAGTTTAGTGTTACCAACCTTACTTCTCAATGGCGAAAAGTTCCCGTTGCCACCACAAATTTCTCACCAACAAAGTAAAAAAACAATTTCTTTAAGATATTCACTTCGTAATTGTTGCTTAAATTAAAACTATATTTTTCAGCACATATTAAGAGCAAACATTCAAACTATTTGACAAGGGTCTGCATACGACATAAACGTCAAGGACAATGAACAGATAAAATAGCGACATCTTACGATCGTTTTTGGACAATCTATGAATACTGACGTCAAAACGAATGGAAAGCCTTTCGAAACCACGTGATTTATATTTGAATATTTTCGATTTTATTTATTAATTTAAGAGAATAATAAATAGAAACAGCGTACAAATTTGGTGTTTTCGCGTGTGTTATTGACTATACTCTCAATTAGAGAGCTTTAATTAATAATTTTATATTACTGTCATGTACCCTATTCACGTTGCCCATTTCTTAATTATTATTTTTTTTTTTTTAATTGCAGGTAATCTTGTGCCTATAATTTTTACGATGACGATTATTATATTTGGGTGCAACTATTATGCGACAGCCGCAGTCTATTCTCTATCGATTATGTCATCCGGACCAATTTATGCGGGGGCACACTTGAATACATTCGATTTGACATACCATTACACCGGTACCGTGTACGGTCTAACAAATGGACCTGCAGGAGTCTTCAATGTTATAGCCTCGCTGATGTTTAGGTATATCAACAGAGAGGTACGTCTACCTTTGTATGTCTTTAAGGCCCACTTTCAGAGACTTTAAAATAAAAGTCACATTCCTATGTACAAATAACTATGTTTTCGCATTTATTTTAACATCTGACTGTGACTTAACTAATTTTAAAGTCTTCTTCAGTTCGATTATGAAATCGACCCACCGCCATTTTCATAATCAGACTTTAAGGAAGCTTTAATTTAAAGTCACTTTAAGTATAGGGAAACAAATATGTATTTTTTTTAGGTTAAAGTAACTTTAAATTTAAAGTCTGATTAATGAAAACGGCCCTATATTTTATAAATTTTAAGGAACCTCTAAATTTTAACAGTTAACGGTAATTTTCATAATCAGACTTTAAATTTAAAGTTACTTTAATCTAAAAAAATATACATTTGTTAACCTATTCTTAAGGCCGATTTCATAATCGATCTAAAGGAGACTTTAAAATAAACGTCACATTCTGATGTATAAATAACTACGTTTTCGTATCTTTTTGGATATGTGGCTGTGACTTTTATTTTAAAGTCTTCTTTAGTTCGATTATGAAATCGGGCCTTAAAGTCTGATTATGAAAACGGCCATAAGTTACAGAATCCGCCTTAAAGGCCAAATCTTTCCACCTCCTGATAAGTTTATTTGACGAATAATTCGACGAATCCCCATGACAATCCTACGTAAAAGTCAACTTATTATTTCCAAATAAAGTTAATGGGAATTTTGTGAGCGAGTGGAAAGGTCGGGCCTAAAACTAAGGCCTCAGATTTCATTGTACACTGTAATCAGGGTTCCCACTCAGCGGGAAAAGTCAGGCGATTTGTTTGTTTCAATGCAAAAGTCCACGCGCGTCTGGAATGTTATTAGCTTTGGTTATTAGAATCAGGATTGAAGTCCATCCGCGTCTGGAATGTTATACTAGCTTTGGTTATTAGAATCAAGGGTTGCCGGATTGGGGGAAATTCCCCCAATCTGCCGCTTGATTTGGGCTACTTCTATTGCCTCGCCATGGAGCGTGTCAAGTAGCGCCCTCTCACGCTCTTTAATTAGATGTTACCATGGTTACGACACCGACGCTTACTTTGACAACTTAAATCTCAAGACGAACTGACATTACTCGTAACAAAATTGGTGAAAACGTAAAATCGTTTTAAGTATTAAAAAAAAACTTTATTTAAATAAATTTTGGAAAAGTTCAACACAACATTGACTTGTCAAATTAAATTTTGATTACCACACTTCTAATCAATGTTTAATTAATGTTTTCTTTTTACATTTCGGATTTTAGGTAATTGGGCTAATTACTTTTTTGTAATATCTTTGGCCATAATATTTTTTAAGTAAAAACTGGCAATCCTGATTAGATTCGTGAAAGATTCACAACGTCGCGGAAAAGTAAAGAAATTTGCTCATTTTAATGCAGAATCCAGTGGAAATTTGAATACAAAATTGGTAAAAACGGAAAATTGTTTTGAATATTAAAAAAAAAACTTCATTTAAATAAATTTTGAAAAGTTTAACACGTTTTTAACAAAAGAAAAAAATATCCTTGTGTCTTCAATATAGGCAGCCAGACAAACGATTCTGTCAATCGGGTTGCCTATACTAAGACTTATTGTTTTCTGAACAATCCGATTTATTATTTTTTTAAACGAACAGGTGCGGTTATTAAAACTAATTGCTTATAATTTTCTTTAATTAGATGTTGCCATGGTTACGACCGACACACACGCTTATTTTGACAACTTAAATTTCAAGACGAACTGACATTACTCACAACCAAAAATTTCAAGATGACAGTAATTTTGACACTAGTTTTGAATTTGGAGGCGCCACTTGACACACGCTTTTCATTTTTTCCAAAAACTTTTTTTAATACTCTTTGGACTGGTCGTATATGACATATCAATTCAGCTGATCGTGGTCTCCATATAATGGGCGCGTTCAGGGACTCTCAGCGGCTGAATTGCTTACTTAGCGATCGTTTGTAAATGGACGCGTTCAGCAGAGACTCAGTGGTCGAGTTGCTTACTCAGCAGTTGTTTGTGATTGGATATTACGATAACGTGAGATTGCTGAGTAAGCAACTCAGTCGCTGAGAGTCCCTGAACGCGCCAATTGGCTCACATTATGGTAATAGCCAATCACAAACGACTGCTGAATAAGTAACTCAACCGCTGAGAGTCCGCTGAACGCGCCCAATGACACGACGTTCAACAAAATTCTACGTTCTACTTCAAACCGCAAATATCTACTTACTTCGAGTAACATTTGCTTTTGTTTTTTGTTTACTTCGTATTTTTTCTTTCTCTTTTGTTTTAAGAATCTGTTGTTTTTATTTTTCTGTTTTTCGCATTCTTCTTTCTTTTTAATCGAATTTGTTATTCGCATTTTACCAACTCATTCTTACAGTTCTTTTTTGTTTTTATTTGCAAAAACTTTTATTTTTTTTAAGCTTTCGTATTTCTCCTTTGCTTATTTTTATCAAGTTGATTTTTCAAGTTTTGTTAACTTTTTTGCAGTTGCCTTTTGTTTTTTGCTAGTTTTCTTTGTTTTGTCTTGGGATTCATTTGTTTTTTGTGCGTCTTAGTTATTAATTTTCTTTTTTTCTGTTTTTTTTTACGCCTTCGCACTGCAGTTTCTCTTTTCCTTTTCTTATCAAATCGATTTTTCGCATTGTATTGGCGCTTCTGCGTAATTCATCGTTTTTCATTTGTCTTGTGTCCATCAGAGTTGTGGTTAGTTTCGTTTTTTTTTTTTGAATTATTGACTTTTTTTGTAGCTTGCTTTTATTTTGTACGAACTTTTTGATTCGTCCGTTGTTTATCGTTCAACTTGTCGATCTTCTTTTGTTTGTTTTCTTTTCGCTTTATACTCCTCCTTCAGCAGTCAATTACGATTTTTTTTTTCAATTTCATTTTTCGTTCATCAGTTTAATTCAATTGTTTTATTAATAGATTTTGTGATTTTTAATTTTTCCATTTTCGGTCGATTATTAATAATTGCAATCGGTTTTCTTCCGTGAGTTGACCGTCATTTGTTTCGTCTTTTATTTTTTACAGGAATTTTGTACTTGTCCGAGTCTTGCCATTTTGAATTTTACTTTTTTTTTTTGTTTTCCTTCGTTACAAAAGAAATTCACAATTTTTTATTCTCAATGTTTCTTTACGCGATCTTCTTTTGTTTTCTTTTCGTTTCTTCGTATTGTGCTGCTGTTTTTTTTTCATTTCTCTTATGCTTCTGATTTTTTTTTGCAGGTTAATTCGATTTTCTATAATTCCTTACTGCTCCCGCTTTTAGCAAAAACAAAAAAAAATAGTTCACCTTGACTTGTCAAATTAAATTTTGATTACAGCACTTCTAATCAATGTTTAATTAATGTTTTCTTTTTACATTTCGGATTTTGATTAATTGAGTTAATTACTTTTTGTAATATATTTGGCCAAGTAAAAACTGGCAATCCTGATTAGAATCGAGAAAGATTCACAACGTCGCGGAAAAGAAAGAAATTTGCTCGTTTTAATGCAGAATCCAGTGGAAATTTGAATACAAAATTGGTAAAAACAGAAAATCGTTTTAAATATAAAAAAGACTTGATTTAAATAAATTTTGAAAAAGTTTAACACGATTTTAACAAAAAAAAAATATATATTCTTGTGGCTTTAATATAGGCAGCCAGACAAACGACTCTGTCAGTCGGGTTGCCTACACTAAGACCCCTTGTTTTCTGAACAATCCGATTTATTATTTTTTTAAACGAACATGTGTGGTTATTAAAATTAATTGCTTAAAATTTTCAAAGGTATTATTAATAATCGATGTACAGGGTGTACATCAACTATTTCTTGTTTTGAAATCAGGAAAAAATGCAAAAAAATTAAGAAAATTTCGTGATTGCAACCAGTAGTGAATTTTTTTGACGAAAAATAGAGAAAACTCGAAAATTAAAACAAAGTGGGAACCCTGTGAAAATTAGGTTTACCAAATCTGGTATAAGAAACACATTGTTGGTGTAAGACATTGAATGAATGTATTTTAGCATTTTGTTACTGCCTGGAGGTGTATGATTACGATGGATTTTATGTTTGTCGCAATCATGGTTGTACTGTACTTCATTTGGATGCACGGCGAACGTTCCAGCTGGGACCTAATCGATTAAAAAGAGTAAAAAAAAATTACTCATCATCGGAAGCAATTTTATTCACAATGTAACATACACTTTCCGTTTTGGTTTTGAGATGACGTCGCGAGAAATCGTTCTTTGCGTCATCAACCCAAATTGAATGGCAGTTTTAATACGTTCGGGGCCCCGCCGGGGCGATTCCACCACGACTTTACATCAACAAAAATAAATGCTCGTGTGTGAAATAAACAATCCCGCCGGTGCAGTGAACGTAAAAGAACCATCGATACACATCATTACAAACATTATAAAACTAATACATACACCTAAATCTATAATGTATCTATTTTTTTATTTTCAGTTGGCTACGTGTAGTAATTCATTAAGAAATTGTATTATCATCGGGTGTGTGTGTTTTCTTTTTTGTTTTGTATATTTACAGACTACCGAAACACAAATAAATACACAGTCTTTAAATAATTATTCCTTAATTAAATTTTTTTTTAGAAGACTAGATTACAACACATTCTCTTTCGTTCAGAAACAAAAAAAAAATTAAACCTTAGCAGCTCATTACGAATAAGAAGCTTTGAGAGCGTTCAATTTTCAAATAATTCTTTAAAACGTTACTTAAAATCCGAAACGTTTTTTTTTTTTATTTGACCGATAAAGCATTTAATTATTACTGTTTAGGCTGCTGCACATTTAAAATAACATGGCAAACGAAAATTAAAATGAGACTTCCGAAGGTCGATTGATTATTTTAGTTTCGTATTCGATACGTTCTGTTGTCTCATCCACGAACACGAATGAGCCCAACCTGGATATCCGTTTGCTGCTGGCTTCCGCCTGCAAGATAACCCCCCCGTCTTTATTATCGAATGTGTTGCTTCGTATCAGTCGTGGTGATGACTCGGGCTGCGCCTCAGCCCCAACTCTCTGCTGGGGGCGTTTGCTCTCCTCGGTTTTCTTCCAAAGCCCTGCGATTCGACTGGTGATTTGCTTGGTGGAGCCGTTCGAGGTTATGCTGGAGTTGCTGCTGGATCTGTGTGCGTACTCCGGGGCTGATGACCGCTTTACAGCACCCCCCCTCAAGTTTTGGTTCGATGAGGAGCCCTGCAGGCTGCTTCTTTTAACCACATCCCTTGCGTCTGCGCTTGGTGATCGACCGTACATCCGGTTGGGGGATGTCTGCAATTTATTGGCACGGTCCGTGCTTGCAGATTTGATTATACCGGTCCTACCAGGACCTTGACGGTTTGAAACAACCGCAGCATTAATTTTGCTCACCGTCTTTGCCACAATCCCATTCGTTTGCGTCACGGCGCGAGCTATGCGTGATGAGGGTTTCGGTATTGAGCTTACTGGAGGCGGAATTTTGCTTTTCGTGGCCGTGGCGGCGGCGGCGCCCCCATCTTCTTTAGTAAAAGTCCCCTGCCTCTCTAAAACCGGTGGTTTATTAGTTTTCTGCACCTCCTTTTTACTACCGGTGGCAGCAGCCTGCGAACGAACAGGGCTCACCTGTTTGGGGGAAGTACTCGAGTATTTGGGGGCCGCTCTGTAATTCGAGGGTTGCTTCAACACTTTCCCTGTCGACTGTGGGACTGTGGGAGGCTTCGCCGTTACAGATTTAGCGGCAGGCGGTTTTAACTTCAAGCTTGAAGTTACGTTCTTCACGAGGGTGGAAGACACATTCTTGATGGGCTTGATGGTTTTATTAGGGGGTGCGCTCTTTGCATACAACGGTTTTCTACGCCCCCTGATCCCTTTCGTTTGGGTTTCCTCGGTTTCTAAACTCTCTCTGCTCGCGCTTCGTTCAGACGGTTTGACAATCTTAGGTTTACCCGCGACTTTCGCCCCATCATCATCATCACCATCTTCATCCGACAGGTTCGCAGTTGATTTATCACTGTTTAAATAATCATGATTGTGTTGCTCTAGATTATTTTCATCCAAATAAGCTCCAAGGCGATCACTATTCAAATTACCGTTGTCGTAATTTTCAAGATCAGTTTTGCTCCTCGACTGTACAACCGGAATGTTGTTGTCACTGAAACCCCAGCTCTTATGATAAGTTCTATAGTTGATAGAACTTCCAGAATTGTGTTCAGAATCGTCTTCGTTCGAAACCAAGCTCAAGGTCTCGCAGTCAAGCAGCTCGTCGGGCTTGGATTTCGCTTCGTGGAGGGTCTTCAAGACCACGTCGGCCTCTTTCTGCAACAACAAGTGAAGCTCGGGCGAATTGATGTTCATGTTCAAGTTCGTGGGGGAGCCGTTCAGTAATTCCGGAGACAAACTGCTCTCGCTTAAGGTCTTAGTCCGGAAGCGATCCCTGTTTTCCAGCCGCTTCTGCAAGAAATTCCTTCGCGTGCTCAACTTCGCCTTCGCCGGGCTGTTCAAGGGGCTGCCACCACTCAAGGGACTCTCATCGCTGTTTTGCATGGGCTCGCTTGAGCTTGCAAGACTCTCGAGGTTCTTCGCTGAAAACAACGACTCTTCTAAAACCTGCGTTTGAAAGCGTGACGGGTCGTTCTGCCTTCGCTCTTTCGGTGTAATTTTTCTTTGTTCGGGAGATTTCGGCGGCGCGACGTTTTCTGTCGGGGTGTTAACTCCTGTCTCTTCCCCCATTAACATCTCAGCAGCCACGGTGTATGTTTTGTATCGCTCCTTGGCCAAATTCCTCCTTTGCTTCGCCGTCAGCGTCTTCTGCAGGCTTTTAATCTTCCGGGGCGTCGACTCATTACTGCTATTGCTTGGATCTGATTGGAGGGGTGTAACGCTGTTTGCATCTGAAAACTCATCAGTCTGCACGTTTGTTTCCAGATGAGTGCAGCAGTCCTCGAAGACCTCGGCTTCGCTGCAAATCCCATCCGTAGGGGCGTCAGCCAATGAATTGCATAGATCGGTGATTTCGTTGAAGATCGACGGGGGGTTGATGTGCTCCAATTCGGTGCAACTCAAATACGAATTGCTCACTAGGATGTGCGACAGGGGCTGCTTAACGTTAAAAATTGGATTGACCAAGTCGGGGGCGACTTCGCTCTGCAAGCTCGCCACACTCGTCATGCTCCCCTCCAAATCAAGCAAATCCAACACGTCCCCCATCGCAGACGGGGGGTTCATGTGATCTAAATTCGATAGGCTCTCCAAACTAGACGCCTGGTTAACAGAATTCGAGAGGGCCCTGCGCACCATCAGCCCAGCCGGAAGAGATTTCTTCCTCGAGCCCTGCCTTTTTATTTTTGATTCCATCTCATGGGTGCTGCTACTTAGAACAGCCCCCACACCTCCTCCTCCTCCGAGTGTGGTGCTGTTTGTTAACGAATTCAACTGCGAAGGGGGTTGTACCAAATCTAACTCGAGCGAACCCCCACTCTCCGACATGGTTTCAGTCTTGAACGTCGTGATTATTTTAGTGGCCTCCATCGCAATCAGGGTTGACTCGGTGAGTGTGCTCGAGTTCATCGAGGAGAAGTCGTTTGATTTCTGCTCGCATTGAATCAACCCGTCGACTTCATCGTTTAATAAATCCTTGGCTTCGTTCGAGTCGCTTTCGAAAGTGATCACGTTGGGAGTTGAACCGGATATGCTTGGGAAGGTAACGTCGTTGGGGGAAGTATCTTCGTTCCATGTATCGCCACCCTCTGTGACCGACGCCTGGAATTTGCTTTCCTCTTTGTTTTGCAAGTGCGAGGCAGCCTGTGAGACCAGCTCCGCAGTGAAACGGTCTAGGCTTTCGATCATTGCATCCGGGTCCAACATGCGGTTGTCGATGTTTCCAAGTTCTTCGACTGACTCATCACTTTTACTACTACGGTGCAAAGGGTCCTGCGGGGTCTCCTCAGTTTTATTGATTTTGTTATTAACGTCATACCCATTCTTCTTTAGATCGATCGATGAGTTCGCGTTGGTAGGCGAGGATTTGTCCTGTGACGTATCTACTTGAGCTGATGTCCCGGTTACCACCGTCACAGGATTGGGACTCTGTCCGCTGCTTAAATCTTCTGCGGGTTCTACGTCTGCTATCATTGCTGTGATTTCGGGACATTCTTTGCTTTCCATTCGGATTGTGTTCTCGACAGCAGACGCAGCATAGACGTTTTTTGAATTTGACGGTGCCTTCTTGTCCCTCGCTTCAACCTTCAAGCCCGCGCCCTCAGGTTTCCTCACACCGACGAAACGTCTCTCTTCGTATTTTATTTTCGTGATGAACTGTTTCGTTGCCACTCCCACAGGTTTTTCTTTTTCCACGGTGGTTTTAGGGGGGACCTCCGTTTTACTCTTGGGCATACCCGATGAGATGCACTGCTCTAAGAGTGCCTGTTCTGTTTCGAGTGAACCCAAAGATTCCACACTCAGGGAAGACAAGGAATCCTGACGCGACAAGTTTTCCTTTACTTGTTTATTTGAAGTTCCAGCCGTTTCAGTCGTAGTTCTGCAATTAAATGATTAAATATGTTTTGGTTCCCACTCTACTTTTATTGAAACATTTCTTGAATGAAATCTTAGCATAGGCAACCCAATTAACACAGTCGCTTCGTATAGTTGCCTATATTTGGTTTTATTGAAACATTCCCTGATAAAAGGCGTTTTCGTTCGCTCACAAAAACGTGGTCCAAACGCGTTTAGTTTCAAAGACGGACGTTCTTTTGCAAACGGATTAATCGCCACTTTCTTTGAAATTTCAGTCCGGATTGATAATCCCCTTTCCTCTTCGAATCAAACTATTTTTTATGTTTTGTTTGGACTGAATTTGCTGTTATTTGCAGACGAATCGTCAATCAATAATTTAAATCTGAGGTGTTTTGATACGACAATTACAGAATCCAGATCCAAACTATTCGAAACCAAATTCAAACTTCTAATTAAAAGCAGCTTAAATCTTAGTATAGGCAACCCATAGCACGGTCGCTTGTTTGGTTGCCTATATTGAAGACAATTCATAAGAAGTGAAACGGGAATAATTTTTACGAAAGCTTGAAAGAAAAATAAGACAACTTACTTGGTAAGCCCTGCAACGCTGCCATCCACCGTTAAATCACTCAAACTCGATCGAAGTGAAAACTGGCAAGGGCTGTTCTCCACGGCGAACTTCTCTGTATTTTCTTTGGCTGTAAAATACGAAGGCGCTTTATTTTTTTTGCCCTCCTCCTTCGGAAGACTCTTGGCTTTCGCTGCTGCTTCGTTCTTAACCTGAGCTTCCCGGTTGAACGGTTTGATGGGGGCGCTCAGCGCCACATTCTTTGATAAAGTAGGGATCTGCCTCGAAGTGGTTGGCTTGTTGGAGGTGGTGATGGTGGTGGTGGTCTTCTTTGCTTTGGGCATGGCTGATTGAATGCACTCGGCTAGAATATTGTCGTTCTCTCCGGAGAGGTTACTGCTTTCATCCGAGAAGTAGCCCTTCTTTGCCGCCCCCGAATCATTCGGCATTGACAGAATGCTCAAGTCTGAGTTTGAGCCTGCGTGACTCAAAGCTGCGGGGGTGTCCTCAGTGCAGTACGTCCTAACAGAATCAAAAGGTACGTCAGGTTTTGTTGGTATTCTGCTGGCGGAGCTATTTCGTGTCGGTATGCTGGATTTAGGCAGGGGGATTCCGCTGCCTCCGAAATTTCTAACCTGAGGGGGCTTCTGTGGACTTGCGTATTTAGCAAACGAAGGCGGCGCAGTGGTTTTGTTGGTGGTCACGTCCTTGTTTTGGCGATGCCTTAAATACACAGGAGCATTAATTAACAGCCCTTCGTTAATGAAAAGAAGCGTACCTGTTATTCTGCATTCCAATGCTAATACAATCTGCAAGAATGGCATCGTCACCTTCATCTTCGGATATGTGGAGGAAGTCCTCGTTTGATTCCGCAGCGCTCTGTTTTTCTTTTTGGTCGTCTTGCTTTTCACTTCCGTCTTCTTGTTTAACCATCGAGGAGACCTCACCGATGCTTGCCATTGGGGAAATCGTGCTTTCGCTCTGTTGGCTCACCGACGGTGACACCTCAAACAAGCAAAATCATTTTGTTATTACCAGAAAAAAAAAAAGTACATTAAGTTTACCTTTTTGAAGAACAATTGGTGGAAAAGAAACATTTTTAGATTTAGAAGGCACGAAATAATTATGTTCCAAGCAACTCGAGTTCGAACATAAATGCGCCTTGTGACTTAGATTATGTTATTTAGATAACATTGTTTGAAAAATCCACGCTTGTTGTAGATAATATTTTTCTTTCGACTTACTTTGATTTGGTCATCGTGATCATCGATCGTCAGACTGCTCAGGCTTGTAGTGGTTGAAAACTGCACGGGCGTGCTTTCCTCCTTGAACTTCGTGACATTGTCTTCGAAAACGCTGGGTTTTTGAATTGTGCGCGGTGCTGGTTGGGGCCTTCCATCGGGGGCCACCTTCGAGAATAACGCAGGGGGACCCCTCGAAGTCGATGGGTATTCTAAAGGCCCCTTCCTCGGCTTCGGGCTTGGAGGGACGGTCTGCGTTGGTGAATCGGGAAGCTCACTCGGAGACACTAATCCACTAGTTAACCGACTGTACAAAAATAATTTATTAATAAACAAATAAATAAAATAAGTGAGTGCACTCTTATCTAAATCCAACTTCCATAATAAATATTGATTTACTTTTATTTATCTCGTTTCATGCACGGCGTGATGATATCCGATAAAAAAAAATAATTCTTTACGCAGTCGATTAAAAAAAATAATAATAAATTTGGATTTACCTAAAATCTGATATAACCGAGCTCCTGTCATCGTGTATGGAATGCTGTTCGACACTGTCCAAAGAAGCGAGTGAACTTGACCTTGAGAACATCAGGGGGGTTTCTTCAGCGTAGTTGACGGTCTGCTCGAATTTTACAGCTTTGATGCCTGGAAATGGAAATTTTGACGTTTGTAATCACATTGACGATCGAAGCGAAAAGTTGAGTGACAGAGGATTAAAGTCATTTAATTATTAATTATTGTTTCTCGCACTTGAGAATGCTATCTCGAATTTGTGCTTTAGTTATTATATTAAGAATTAAGTAGACTAGACAGTTCAAATAAATAAACACGGCTTTATTTAACGTATTAATGTTATTTCATTAATTACAAAAAAAAACACACACAAATTAATTTGTTTAAAAGAAGCGTTTTCTGAACATTAAAGAAAAATATCGGTGAAAAAAAGAACATAATCGTAACTTATTACTTCTCGTAATAATAAAAAAAGTGTCGCTTAATACATTTGACGTCAAAACAAAAGAGTTAACGCGTAATGACTTGCGTAACGGATTTGATTAAATAAATATTTGAAGTCTTGCGGTCTTAATACGGTCCTGTCGGATTTACGCTCAGTAAAAAAAACCTGTCAATTTGACAATTAAAATATTTTGAGGTTAGCTGTCACAGGTCGCAGACACGTTCAAAAATTAAACGTCAGAGCGTGGATGCGTTCAGAAACTGTACTTCAGTTTCGCCCTTCGACGATAATAAAAAAACATAAATATTTCTGATCATTCACGATGATGTCATGACTATTGGTATTGTTTAGGATTTTTGAGACAGACCAAATTTGACAATTAGAGGTAGTTGTAGGCCAGCTGTCACTTTAGCAGATGAAAGATCAAGGGTACGTTCAGAAACCGCATATGTATCATCTAAATCTTATTACAAAAAAAAAACCATTAAAATTCATCGCATGCAATCAATTTTCTAAATATTCAGTAAGACCGACCATAAACTAATTAAAATTTTTATATGTCAATTTTTGTCAAAAACTCAAAAGATCTTTTAATCAATGTACATGCCTTAAATAGAGTAAGAAATTTATTGAACTTCAGATTACTTTGAGAATTGTTAATTTTGCAATTAAATGTATTAGAGGTGCAGGTCAGCTGTCACTTTGAGAGTTCAAGGTTAGGAATGCGTTCAGAAACTGTAACTGAACTGTCATAGTAAGCAGCAAAACACAAGATTTTTGATACTTTTGACTTTTGAAAAAACAACACGACGAGATTGCACTTAAGCATAATTTAAGTAACCTCTGGAACGAGGTCACTAATAAATACTTTTAACTTTAGTCTTATTACGACTCTGTCTGATTTAATTCCATAAAAATCCGTCAATTTGACAACTTCAAGTACCTATAGTTAGCTGTCACTTTGATAAAATTCATAGGTTAGCTGTCATTTTGGCGGTTCAAGTCAGGGACGCGTTCAGAAACTATACTTCCGTTTTACTTAATTAAAAATAGTTATTTTTTTTAAATATTTACATATTCCGAACATATTTTGAAGTATTAGAAATTCATAACCACAAAAAAGTGGAAATATTCAAACCTGAAACGTGATTCAACTTAACCTATAAA
Organism: Prosopocoilus inquinatus; assembly: GCA_036172665.1. Classification (NCBI taxonomy): domain Eukaryota; kingdom Metazoa; phylum Arthropoda; class Insecta; order Coleoptera; family Lucanidae; genus Prosopocoilus; species Prosopocoilus inquinatus. The sequence continues at coordinate 3,188,654 of CM069871.1, read as the reverse complement.
TGTCACTGAGTTTATGGACGTTCGCAAATACAATGTTTCCTCGGTGCAAACTGATCTTAAATCTGAAGTTTCTAAACGTCACACAAGTTACTAGAAGTAAATCCTGCTGTAGATTTGGCAAATTTGACACCGTCACTAAAATGGTTGGACAGATGAAGGTTTGATTTACACATTACAAAATTACGATTCTTTGACATTTATTTCAAGTCAGTGTAACAGTTTTCGAGGGCCGAAATTGTACAATAACCTACCAATTGCGAAAGAAATTTTAATATTAAAGTTTAAAGTACTGTTTTTAGGTGTAGAATTAGGTGTAGAACACAAAATTTGACAATAATTGGTATGTAAGTTTACATAAGGATAAACTGTCACTTTGACAGTTGAAAACTCAAGAGATTCGTTCAGAAATGAGACCTGAGGCACGTTCAGAAATTAGAGATCCGGGACACATTCAAAATGTAGATCCGGAAAGACACGTTCAGAAATTACAATGCGAATATATCCAAAAGCTATAATAGGGATAGGCTCAGAAACTAAAACAGGGGTATGTTCAGAAACAGTTTTATTTCAAAAAAAAAAAATGAAAATTATTTTGCTAAAATTACAACACTTTGAAATTGATTATCCAACCATATTTTAAAAGAACACGTGTAGGTATAGAATTTTTAAGAACAAATAAAATTTGATAATCGAAGGCGTGTAAGTACAAGTACAGATAAGCTGTCACTTTAACAGTTGAAAACTCTGAGATACATTCAGAAATTAAAAATGGGATACGTTCACAAATTAGAGACGGGACAGGTTCAAAATCTAGGTCTGGAAACGTTCGAAAACTAAAATGGGGATACGTTCAGAAACTATATGTATATGAGGGTCACCCGATAAGTTTTATTAAAAGAAAAAAATTGAAAATCGGCATAAATTACAAATTTTAAAATTGATTATCCAACTTGCATTTTAAAAGAAAACGATATAACGTAAAGGGATGTGGGTTACGTTCAGAAATTAGATCCGGGATGCGTTTAAAAAAAAACCTAGATCTGGAGCACGTTCACAATTTAGACCAGGGGCACGTTCAGAAGCTATGTTAAGGATAGGTTCAGAAACCCGAACAGGGATACGTTCAGAAACTACACATGGAGATCACCCGTTACTTATTAAAAAAATATTGAAATTTGAATTGCAAAAATGCTTTATTTAAAATTAAAAAAAAATTCAATGAATGTAAAAAAATTAAAGCGATTTTTGAAGTGGCTTTTTAGAAACCTTATTCGTCGTTGCCCGAATAAAAATTTGTAGTTACAAACAAACGAGAATGTCTCTGTCTTGTCACAAGGGAGTTTTACCATTCTTATGACAGAGAAGGGTAAGGACCACTTTTAAAGCCAATAATTCGAGTTTAGATATAATCATGTTATTATGTAAAGTAGTTGGAATATGAGAAGGATCTATCGGCGGAGCTCATTTGCTGTATTGCTTATGTAGCACATACCACGTGATAGGTCCTTCTCATTTTTCGGCTACTCTAGCATTATATGACATTTCAAACTATCATCTTTCAACGAGACATACTTTTTTTTAAATTTTGCTAAACTAAACTAACCTTCACTTGGTGAAGTATCCACTTTCGTGAGAGTTCCCTCCCTATCACCCTCCTTAACATTTTCTTTCGCTTTCTGGTTTTCATTAACAGGCAACGAACTCAAAGACCCGAAACTGCTGACCCTCGAAAAATACCCGGGCGTCCCTTCGTCACAGTAATTCACCGGCTTCTCGGGCGACATCAAACCAGAGCTAAACTCAGACTTCAACACTTTATCACCGTTCTTCGGCCTGCTCTCGATCTCCGATATATCTTCCACCGAGCAGTGATCCTTCTCGTCCAGGTGCGAAAGGGCAGGGTTTTTTGTTTCGCTCTTGCTTATCAGCTTGTCGTTGTCTATAACAACTTTCTCTGCATCCCCGGACGTGTCGATTCTAAGATCCGACATGGAAGTTGCAGTGGAGAAGTTGAAGGGGGTTTCGTAGGGAGTGCCTTCGGTGCAGTACGTTTTAACCGTGTCTTGAACGAACTCATTTTTGGAGATTTTATCGCATATGTCGGAGTCTGAGTCGTCTTCTGCGTAGCGCAGTGAATAATCGGTTGGCTGGTCCAGGTCGGTTTCTGCATAAATCCCATACCCGTCGTGGTTCTGGTTAGGAACCCCCTTCGAGGATTTCCCGTAGTAAGTCTTGCTTTTATCATCCTGGTCGGAAGACTGATTAGGCTCGGTGGTGTTGATGGTTTTAATCTCAGCGTACTTTCGACTGAAATCAATCGGCTGATCTGCTATGTCGTTGTCATCTTCGAAACCACAATCCGAGTATTTGTTTCGCACTGGGATGTAAGTACCTGAGCGTTTCGCGTTTACGCTTACGTTTACGTAAGGCAAACTCGTGCTTGCGTAATTTTGGATGAGCCTGCCCTGATTCGGATGGTAACTGCTGCTGCAAGGCTCATTCAGGCTTAAACTCGTGAAGGTTTGACACAGTCGCTCATCGCTGTTTCTTGCGAGGTAATCCTCTCTCCTTAGAACCTGCTCATCTTTCTCATACTTCCAAGGTGAACACTCTTTATCCAACAAATGGATTTCTCTGTGAGACAAGTGTTTTATTGAGCTATCGCTTGCTTCAAACATTAGCTCACACTCACGCCTTTCGGATTTCACAACGTGCTTACCCTTGTGGGTTTTATGCAGCAGTTCATTAGTTGGAATGTATTTCTCAGTCCTCTCGAATAATTTGTCATCCGTGCTGGTTTTCGTAGGTGAATCGATGTTATCGAAAGTCTCCAGCAGATTTTGATCCAAGTCTTGCAGTAGAGCCTTTTGTTTGCGTGCACCTAACGTAGGCAAAACCGGTAGGTCCATGGCTCTGGCCGTGGCGTCCATCTGCGGAAGCAAAGTGTGTGAAGGCCTCGAACTTAAAAGATTCTTCAGGGCTGCGCTTGATCCCATTGCGATCATTTTATGTTTGGAATGGTTTAAGCTGCGTAGCATCGCGGGCGCCCCCATTTGCCAGAGGGCCTCTTGATCTTGCGCATTCTTCGCAGACAAATTCCAAAGCGTCCCGCAGGCGTTGCTAACGATGGTTAAGCTCGGTGATTTCAGCTGTTCCAATAGAACTTGCAGGCAGTTGTGTTTTCTTAGGATTTCCCTGTAGTCGTCCCTGACTGCGATTTGGCTCGAGATGTTCCTCAAGATCCCGCCTGAGTTTTCTATCACTGCCAAGGATTTCGAGGGGGTTTTATACGAGAGCATGTCGACTAGAAACCCTAGAGCACCCTCTATGGCACAAATTTCAGCCTTGTTTTCGGTGCAATGCGCCGAAAGGTTCCACAGTGCCGACAGTATTGATTTTAGGGTGTTTTCTTTGCTGTCTACCATCGCAGCTTTCATGAGGCCTGTAACTGCCATTACTTCGCGTAGGATTTCTTTGCTTACGGTATCTGCTCTCCATGATAAGTTTCTTAGAACACTCGCTGTTACCTAAGAACAGACATTTTCTTTAAAAAAGAATTTTAAAAATCATAAAAGCCAGTCTTTGCAACTGTCAATTTGACAATTAAAAATAATTGTAGGTTAGTTGTCACTGTGACAGTTCCTTGGAGAGTTCAAAAATTACTTATAGGTTAACTGTCACTTTGACAATTCATAATTAACGCTATTATAGTGTTGCCAAATGCGTGGAATTTTCTCAAAGCCGTAAGATTTTTTTTAATGAGCTTTAATTCCTAAATTTATGGCAACAATAGTTACATTTCATTAATAAATCAAAAAAAATTATGCGGTGCAGACACCGTACCTGTCTCAGTTCATCGCTGGGGCTTTGCAGTTGCACAACAAGGGCTCGCATGAACTGCTTGAAGGAGCAGAGCAAGGCCTTATTGCCGCTGTCCCCGAAAGTGAGATTGGTGAGGGCCATGCAAGCATATCTACGCATCAAAACGCACTGTGTATCCTCAGACGTGCTCCCATGTATCGTGTGCTCAGTCTACAAAAGACAAGGGTGAAGAACTCATGCAGTAAAACACAAAAAAGTATTTCTTTTTACCTCAACCATACTTGCTATCGTGTGAATCCCACCGAGTTGACATATAGCTTGACGGTGGCCCTCATCGAAAGACAGCTTCATCACATGAGCCACCGTTAATACTGGATGTTTATCTCCGTCTACAAAAGTTTAAAAGAAACTAAGAAATGAAATTTTAAAATGTGGGGAGAGGTCACCTTCGGATGTGCTGGGCGTTTCGGGTTCGTAATCGGTGTTGTTTTTCACAGCCTCCGTGTACAGTCGCATCTGATCCAGGAGTTTCAACACGCGCGTCTCTCTTTTCCTAAGTTTCTCCTCCGGCTGGGAATATACTAAGTTGTGGAGTGCTTGCGATGCTTTCTTTCGGGTTTCACCGTCTTTATCAGACTGCACCAGTTGTACTAAGAGTGGAACACAACCTGCAAGAGATTAAACATTCGTTTTTTTTTAAGTTACATTCATCATAAACGAAGAAATAAATGCCTTGATACGGCCCTGATTGATGTAATTCGGTAAAAGTCCACGTTATACAACAGTAAAAGTACTTATAGGTTAGCTGTCACTTTGACAGTTCACTTATAGGTTATCTGCCACTTTGACAGTTCACTTATAGGTTAGAAACGCTAATCAAACGCAATTACCTGATTGTCGCATGGCAAGGCAACTTTCCGGACTAGTACTGAGAGCGAGGAGAGTCTCTCCCATGTCGGCGTGTTCCTGACCGCCCAACATGGCTAGAAGACTATAAACCATGTCCATTTTGGCTTCCAGTTGCTGTGATGATCTCCTCGAATGATCCGGACTGCTGAGAACTCGATCTAGAGGAGCGCCACCTGAACTTGACGCGAAGCTCATCACACTTGCTTGGTCCTTTAATTGAACGTAATAAATCTATCATCAAATACTTTCACTTTTTACTCATTTCAGACTTATCATTCTGCACTTTGTGCTTTAATTTTTTCGATCTGACACTCGTAGATTTTAATAGATTACAAAAACAAAGTGTTCAAAAGTGCAAGGATTTTGTTTTTTTTTTTTTTTTTTAATAGGAATGATGTTTGTTTTCTGTTTCCGCTAATTTGTAAGAGGGTTCCTAATATTGCTGATGATGAAGTCGATAGTAAAAAATAATTAATGTTTAGAAACGTCAGAGAAAGCAATCGCTGCACTTGCGTAAGGAAAGTCTTAGTGCGGCCCTGCCTAATTTCGTTCGACAAAAACCCGTTGTCACGACTGTCAACTTGGCAAGTGAAAGTGCGAATCTTGAAACGTACCTCAGCCACAGCAAAACTTCGGCGTTCGGCTTCCCTCCTCGAGGAACGAAGTTAAATTTGAAGGTACAAAAACGCTTGATCACTCGCGCATGATGATGATTTCCCCTTGCGACAATTATAAAAAAAAAAGTTTAAAAGTTATCAGTTAACATCAGTTAACAGATGCGACTTCGATAGAGGGGAAGCCGAGCTTGTGTTCTGGCCAAGGTAGATTTCAAGATTCGCAATTAAAAGCAGGGCTTCGATTAATTAGTCTTCTACCAAATCGTCAAGTCAACGGTCAAATTAAATACGTAATTAATTCTGCTAATCGCTGATTGATTAGGTGATTTAATTTTAACAATTTCATATAATCTACAATCTATGTAAAGGTTAACTGTCACTTTGTAAGTGCGAAGAGCACGGATGCGTTCAGAAATTACATTTCGACTTCATTCCTATTCCTGGATAACAAAAAGAAAATAATAATTTCATTTCTTTCTTAATTAATGATGATAATTTAACTCATTATTAAAAATTTTCCCATCGGTGCAACTGTCAATTTGACAATTAAATGCAGGTTTAAAGCCGGATTTATTGCTAGGCGTTTTGCGTTAAAATTCTACGCGATTCTATTGGCCCAATTTAAAAGTATATATATTGTTTAATTGAACGAACCAATCAAATAGCTTTCCCGTAACGCGGCGGTAAAAAATCGACTAGCAATAAATCCAGCTTAATACGTACATACCAATTGTGTGTAATTTTGACAGTTCAAAGAATATAAACGCGTTCTAAATTATATTACTTCTCTTACGACTCTACTTCTGTCTTAACTCTTAACTAATATATTGCTAATATAAAGAGGGATACGTTCAGAAAGTATATTGTGAGAATAGGAAAGGGAAATAGGGATGCGTTCAGAAACCATACTCTAGGTATTCACATTGAATACGTAATAAAAAAAAATAAATGTTTTCTGAAAATGAATTTTATTACATATTATTATTAATTTTTATCGAAAAGATAATAAATTTCATTAAGAAAAACATTGATTTCGACAATTTTTTTTGATAATTCTGATCCGCATTTCTTAAATTGATCTTGGCAAATAAAAAAAAGTTAAAAAGAAAACGTATTTCAAAAGAACCCTTCGTTATTAAATGAATGAATGCTTTTAACATAAATGGAATATTTTTACAACATCGCCTAAGAGCACACTAGAGTATTTATTTTATTTGAAGATTCTCATAAATTTGTCGCATTTTATAAATGCGATGTTTCCAATTGCATCGTTATTTATTAATGATTTTAATGAATTTTCCAAATATTTTCTGCAAAAACTTGAATTAAGGTTCAATAATTATCTGTTGCTACGGCGCGGCGGCGAGTGGACGTTGATCATTGTGTCGCTGTTTAAAAAAAAAATTAAAAACACACCTACATAACCTCAATTGCAAAATACGAAAAGTCGATATAACAGAAAACGATAATTATGATACCAACACATTTTTTTTGTGTAACTTTTTCGATGGTGGTTACTTAGTTTCCTTTTGAATTTGAATCTTTATTTAATAGCGAGAAAAATACATAAATTTTATTTGGCACCCTAAGAAACGTTCAAAGGGGCACCGGTTCGTCAGTAATTATTTTTAAACTTAAAGATTTGTTTGGTATTCACAATAGCCACTCAATTTCTTGTACTGCACAAAAGGGGGCGCTAAAAAATCGATGAAAATCAAATAAATTGACCTAATTTTTGAAATTAATTAAGCCACGCAAGGATTAAACAAAGAAATAATTATTTTAAGAAGAAATCTGCAATGTCATTGTTTTCAAACAATGCAGGCACCTCGAACTAAGTCACAAATATTTTGGTTGGAAACATGTTTGCTTTCAAAGTTATTTATTAAAAAAAAAAGAATACTTATAGGAAAAAAATACATTTATACTCCCGTCATCTTTTGTTTTTATTACCGCTCACTTATCTTATAATTTTCTTGATGTTCGGGGCCGCCATCTACAATTAGGGTCGCTAATAAATTTTTGAAAAAATGAATGTTATGAAATACAATTTTATGAAAGCGATGCATGCTATTTGTGTGTGCGTATGTGTGTGTGTGTGTGTGTGTGTGTGTGTTTAAAAGCAAAATAAACAGCTAATACCCACCACACCGCCTATTAATTATTACAAAAATAACGCAGGAAAATATCCCACACATGAATTAAGACCAACCAGCTCCATCCGCAAATAGAAAATAAAGCGGCGGCTCACACATAAACGGAAAGTGCGTAAATTATCAATAGAGAAAACAACTCCATGAATCACGTCACCAAAATAGGAAGTCACAGAGAAAGAAAAAAAAAACTCACAGAACGACCAACGGCCGAGACAATCGATCGAAGTATGCCGTGTCTGTGTGTCAGCGGCTCGCGCTTTTCTTTTCCGCTCTTTTTTTGTTTTTTCTCTTAAAGTTAGGCGTAAACTGAAGGAAGCCCACGTTGGCATCACTGTCCCAGTTCCAGATATCATCACGGTTTAAATTTACCAATTACTAAAAATACAGATTAAAAATATTTATGTACGCGTCTATCTGTTACTTTCGGCAGATAAATATTACTCGGGAGAAACGGACACTTCAACGCGATCGACATTTTTTGCGTGGGAGTTTATTTTTAGAAACGGAAATTACCGGATGGAAGATAAACTCCAATGGCAACTGACTGCATTAATTGAGTAAATATTAGAGATACAACGCGCGAGCAATTTATAAATTGAATTACACAGTAATTTATCACGAAACTGGAGTTCGATTCCGGGCGACTGTGGAGATCCAAAAGCGTAAGAGCCACTTTTATAATTTCAAATTTTGACAACTGTCACCTGTCAAATGTCAATCGATTCAGGGTTCATCCGTTTTCGCTTTGAATGCCGCTTTCTTTTCAGAGCTTGAGCTGCTCGGAAGAGTTCAGGGTTAATATTCGCGTTGTTCTTTTCAGGAGAGGCGTCGATGAACTCCTGAGGTTCTGAGTAGTTCTAATGATCCGCTTCCCCTTTCACCTCGAGCTCCATCTATTTCGTTCGAGCTTTTGTGTCGAATTGAGGTTAGATTTAACAAAAAGAAATGGAAAATTCTTATTGCTTACGGATGGAGAGAGACAAATATCATTTACAAACTAATTGTAAATTTAAAATAATTTCAATTTCATTTTAAAGTGACAGTGTTACAATCGTTACAAACGCAACGACGTATTTTTTGAGGTTATCTTGTCACATTTATTGCCTAAGTTCTTTTCAGGATCGTTTCCTAACAGCTCCGTTTGTCAAGCACCAAGGCCGTCACGTTCTTGAAAAGAAAGCAGCTATATTAGGTGCTTTCTTTTGCTCAAAAAATCGTGATCCAAACGTGTTTTGATTCAAAAACACACATTGTTTTCTTTGAACCTCTTTGTATTTAAAACTTGTTTGGATTGAATAATGGTTAATTACAAATGAACAGTCGATCAAAAATTCAAGTTAGGTGTTTTGTTGCAACAACTACGAAATTCAGGTCCAAACTATTCGAAACACGATTCGAACTTTTAAGCGAAAGAAGGCACCTCTTCTTTCACTTAAATGAAGTTTTTAAAACGTCATTATTTCAAGGCACTTCGTTTTTCGCTAATAAAAAATAAAACCCTAGTCATTTTAAGCAGTAGGTAACGTTCTGCTTAGCATATCGTGTAACCGATCATAAATCACAAGAAATAGAGAGAAATATCGACGGCGCGAAGAGTTAAGAAATTCAAAACACAAAAAATATTTACGAAAAACAAGAGAAGAGAAGCGTTCGGTGGAAGTACGTAAAAAGATGATAGAAGAATTCTTCGATATCTTAAATTTCGCGGCCAAACAAACGTAATTTGACAAGATTTACATAGATGGCGCCAGATGATTGCGTTTATTTTTAGTTCGTGCTCTTTTTTTTAAATAATCTTTTTTTTACATAGCGCTGCTTGAAATAGGAATAACAAAAGAAAAACAAAAGTGTATCGACGAATCTACGGCGAAAAGTTAAGAAAACCGGAAGACCAACGTGAAAGACAAAGAAAAACAAAAGAAGAGGAACGTTCAGAAATACGAAAAACGACGGAGACTTCGGACCCAATAAAATTTTGCGCCCAAGAGAACGTAGTTCGATAAAATTTAAGTAGATGGGGCCAAAACAATGGCGTTTTCACAGGTGTTTTTTTTTATATTTCCTTTAACATAGCGCGGTTTGAAATAAGAATACAAAGAAAAACAAAAGAAGAAGAAATTCTTAGATATTTAAAATTTCACACCCAATAATTCGACGAGGTTTAAGTAGAAGTGCTTTTTTAACATAGCGCTGTTTAAAGTAAGAATAACGAAAGAAAAAGAAAAGAATACCGACGAAAAGTTAAGAAAATCGTTAACGCGAACAACAAAAAAACAAAAAAGAAGATCAACGTTCAGAAATACGTAAAACGAAAAGATGACAGGAACTTCGTTCCTAATCACCAGATATTTTAAATTTCGCGCCCAAAGCAACGTAGTTCGACGAAATTAAAATAGATGGAGCCCACACAGTAGTGTGTTTTTTACATCTCCTTTATGCCGGCGCTGTTTGAAATAAGAATTAGAAGAAAAACAAAAGAAATACGAAGGATCTACCTTGGATTTTACTGCGAAATTTTTAAATTTCGCGCCTAAAGAGGCGCCCCTATTTTTTTTTTTTAATAATCTGTCATAGCTCTGTAACAAGAATAAGAACAAAAACAAAAGAATATAAACGATTCTACGGCGAAGGGGAAAATAATCAAGACAAACGTGAACGACAAAGAAAAAAAAAACAAAAGAATTAAATCTTTTAGGTGTTTTGAGTATCTCCCTCCTCCCCCGCATAAAACAACAGATTTATAGCGTTTCCGATTCGGGTGCACTATGTATATGCATCTTCATCTCGTTTTATTCGACGAGATTAAAACGAGATGAAGATACACTGAGTGCACAAAAAATAGTGGATAATTACAGTTTCCTGTAATTTTTCTTTCTTGAAAATGGTATTGTTTAAACGCGAACGCCTATATTTTACAAACGCTTTGAACTTGTCAAATCGAAAAGCCTTCAAAATTTGTAAGTGTCACCTGTGAAGTCGTATTTAAACAGCACTATTTTGGAGAGAGAGAAAAATTACAGGAAACTGTAATTACCTTTTTACTTTCGACTGTACGTGTTAACGCAAATTATCAAGTTTTATCCTCCGCAAACGCCTAGAAATGAAAGAATCCCAATTGGAAGCGACGCACAATGAATTTCTGTAAAAGAAATCTCTCTAGATTAAGCTGACTCACCATTCGTTGTGTAAGAGTGGAGTTGACAGGGCCCAAATTTGTCGGTTCGGAGTTCCACATGGTGGTGCGTTCCACGGGCCAGGTGCCGTGATACAGGCTTGCCATCCCCCTGGTTTTTTGAGAAATCGGCTCGCTGCTGACGGACATGTTGTGAGTGCTGGGAACCCTTCCGCATTCATCTTCGCTGCACGTGGTGTCGCCCTCTGCGCTGTTAGTCTCCAAATGCTAAAGAGAAAAGAATCAGAACTTAATTTCATTTACACGTAAGAGATGGTTCAATTATAAAGTTCATCAAAGAAAAGATTAATATTAGCGTTTTCGATTCAGAAGTTAAAATAAGATGGCTATACTCTGAGCGTACGATAATAGAGTCAATTGAAAACGCAAATCAGCAACCACCAGATGGCGTTTTTAAAGAGGAAAACAAAGCGCTATCATTAATGTTCTTCAATGTAATCCGTTCTATTCGATCCACCAAAGCTGTATTATCGTTTGTGCGTTATGTTAGAAGTATGGAAGCGAACAATTGAATTTAATATTTTTTATAGGTTAACCAAATGTCATAGGGCTCTTTGCAAAAAGTTCCGCTAGATGTCGGCCACTCCGTGGTTTCCTTAAAGTCCCTAGATTACCAAAGTAACGCGAACTTCCACCATTGTGGCTCCAGAAAAATTGGCGGGCGCCAATTTTAAATGCTGAGATTTTCACGAATAAAACAACTATTCACTGGATTTAAGAAAGAAAAAAAAAGCAATTTACGTACCTCACTTCCGGCATTGTTTTTGTGTTGTAACTCCAGCACTAGAGGTTCCATGGTTAAACCAAAAGGCCCCGAAATTACATCATCAACGGAAACTCGGCGAATCTGTAAATTAAATAAATCAGATAAAGTCTCGAGAGCAAAGAGAATTCGTACTTAAACACCATTCAATCGAAAATATGTACGAAAGAAAAATGGAATTCGTGAAGTTACCGACGCTGCTTATAATATTAACACCTATTAAGTTATACAATGGCGAAATGCATCGAACAAAAAGAGCAAACAACAAAGAATATCTGCACATACCTACATCTTCATTAATATTTTATTCATGGAACCTTGAGTTGCTTGCTGCTGCTACTACTACCACGCAAGGAAGGCGTTGAACTATTTTGTTTTGCTGTTTATTTACGACTATCAGATAAATTTCGTAGATTACGGTCCTGGATTTTATCTAATTTACAAAATCAGCGATGGATTCCTTGCGTTTCTTTACAGACACTTGAATTATTGAATGAGTCAAAAGATAATGATGGATGGAGAAAGCCAAACAAACAACATTTTAGAATTCAAAAAGGAAAAGTGTAGTGTCTTGCTTCCAAAGAGATAAGAAGCCTTGGCTGCCGCTAATTAAAACCAACAAACATGATTAATTTTTGCAAAAACGTGTGTTAACGAACGATAAGAACGTCCATAAAATTTAAACAATTAATTGCGTGGCGTAAAAAATACGCAAGGCCGTAAACTTCTTGTTAATGAATAACGATTAAATTATTATTATAATAATAATCTCGAGTAGAACACAAAAGAAAGTTCACTTTAATTAATAATGTATTTAATGCTAATGTGTTTCGTCAAAGAAAAAAAAATCGATTTCGGAAAATTAATTGCACCAATTACGAGGTAAGGACAGGTTTAATGGTTGATTATAATAAATTACAATGTATAAGTGCACCCTCTATATCCGTTTATTATTGTCGAAGTAATTATCGAATTTAAATAATTTGTATGGGAGGAAGGTCAAGTTCGAATTTAATATAACGTAAATATCTAATTATCTTGCATGTAGATGTAGAACAAAAAATAGTCACGCATAGGAGGAAAACCGTAATTTAAATATTAATAACACTCAATTAATTAATCTGGAAGACTGTATTTAAAAAAAAAACATAACCTCAATTGTGAAAAAAAAAATAAATAGTCGATAAAACAGAAAGCGGTAATCGTGATGCCAACACAATTTTTAACGAAAAAAAAAATAGTCACACATACGAGACTATAAATTAAACATTAATAAGACCCTGTTATTATAAATTAATCTGGAAGATTGCATTTATTAAAGTTTGAAAAAGGGGTGGAGGAGATTTAATTGTTAATTTGATTTAAAAAAAAAAACATAGCATAACCTCAATTGTAAAGCACAAACAGTTGACAAAACAGAAATCGACAATTATGATGTCAACATATTTTTTCTATTCTTTTAACAGAAAGTTAAGTTAATTAATTATTAACAAAGAAAAAGAAAAAAGTAAGAAAAACCGTAATTTTATAATAGTAACATTGAATTAAACATTAATCTGGAAGATGTTGGACACATTCTAATTGACTCTTCAATTGTAGGTTAAGTATCGATTAGAATGTAACTCACATTTGTTGAACTTACATAAAACATCACATTCTCCTCATTCTAAACACGACTTAAATTAAAAATATCTACAATACTAGCCGTTAGTTGTTAATCCGATTGATTTGTTTCTTATAAAAATAATGAGTTTTAAAATTTTTGTTGCAAATCGTTTTTGATTGCAGTGAAAACCTCTAGCAGCCTCTGTACAGCTGTTTCAGCCCTGTTTGGGGCTTCGTCAGCAGAGATATTCCCACTGCAAACCAAAAACGACTTGTCCAATTTATTCGCAAATGCGATGTAATAGTAAAAAATAATGCAGTTATTTTTATTTCATCTAAAACTAAAGGGTAGGTTGCATGACCGTCCGCTGAGGGTGGCAAATGGGGTAGGCCCTCCTAGAATACTAAAATTACTCCAAGAATAGTTTAGACGGTGATGCAAAATTATGTTTGACATGTCTCCAATTCTTGCCCCATATGAATTTCTTTTTGCGGACGCCCGTGGATAATTATCTTCCCCCCTCCCTCCCCCTCACAAAAGTGTGGGCCTTTTCTCGATTTTCAAACTAAAAAAATCCGAAAACAACGATACTTCTCGTTTTGGGCATTTTCGACATCAACGCAGTGACAGTTACTGTAGAGTCGGTAATATCACTCACTCGTTTTGAGTTACAAAACACGTTACTACGCATGATCACTGCTGCCAATTTAGTGATTTGGTCACTAGATCTGGTAACATCATTCAATGATAAATCATTTGATTATTTTTATTATTTTTGTATAAATTCGGTCGTGAAATAATTTGCGACCTTCACCGAGAATGGAAAGTCAACATGACCTTCAAAAACACGCTCAATATTGTTGATTTTCCGTTAAAATTTCAGACGACTTTTAACGAGGTCAGACCTGCCGATAATTTAACGAAGTCGTGACCAATTTTGTTTTGTTTTGTTTTAGTGTCAAATTTAGTGATTTTATTTGAAAATAAACTACTAAATAAATAATGAATTATTTCAGTTGATTCTGTTTACGATTTTATTACTTTGCCATGAACTATGTAGTTCGCCAAGCATAAAAATCGCATCCTTCTTTACCGACAATATTTGTTTCTTGAATTTGTTAAATAGTCGATCGTCTTTTGTTTATGTTTTTGACTTATCAGTTTTCTTTTGTACTAGGTGACTATAAATGACAAATGAGTCAAAGTCAACATAAAAATCGCATCCTTCTTTACCAACAATAATTGTTTGCTGAATTTGTTAATTAATCGACCGTCTTTTTTCTTTATGTTTTTAACATATCAGTTTTCTTTTACGACTAAGTGGCTATCTATAAATAATTGAAGCAGTCAGCATAAAAATCGCATTCTTCTTTACCGACAACATTTGTTTCTTGAATTTGTTAAATAATCGATCGTCTTTTGTTTATGTTTTGGACACGTCAGTTTTCTTTCGTGGCTATAAATGATTAAAGCAAAATCAGTAGGTTGGTAAAACTGAGGACATAACGTAAACATTGAAAAGTGTTGCCAATCCAACAAATAAATCTCAGATATTGATAGTCACTCCATATTTTTAACAGTTTTCTTTCATTTTTTTTTGGTCTTAATTCTGAAACCAGTGCTACCAATCCTATAAAGCTCAAGTAGAATATAGTGTAATATTAAAAATATTCACCGCAGTAACGGGTCATTTTTAAAATTTTTAATCGGAGTAAGCCATGATTTAACAAAAGTTGTTGGAAATTCTAAAAAAAAAAAACTACTGAAATTTTGATTTAAGTCATCAGATCGTCAGGTAATTTGAATTAAATTAATTAATGGCCCGGTTTATTCATCGCGAGTTTAGTTTAATTGTTAGTTTATTCCCATGGCGACAATTATTTTTATAAGTGCTACCACGCCAATAAACTTAAAGTTAATTTGCGATGAATAAACCGAATCAGATGTCACGCATTCATAAATAAAATAAAAAGTCATGGCTTACTGCAATTAATGATTTTAAATAACGACCCGGTATGACAAATAACACAGTTTGATTTTTCGGCATTTGTTTCTGGTGAAATTTTTAGTGAGTTATTGTATAGCTTCTAGTGACTTTTTAGTGATTATTTGCATGTAATTTGATAGAAGTGTCAAAGTTTGACGTTGTCAAAAATTATGAAGTTTCCCATTTTGTAATAACGACTCGAAAGAATACTTATCACGGTAAGGTTAAATAAAATTAAATAACCTTGTTGAAATTCTAACCCAACTTTTTGACGACCACATTTTTTGTGACACCAACAAAAATGTCACCCTAACAGGGTCGGCCTACTCTGAATCTAAAAGAACGTGAACACAACATAATTTGTACATCGACGAAATTAATGCAACTGACAAAGCAATTTCTAATTAAATTTGTCTTTTCATTCTTACAAATAATAGAAAAAGTAAATACAGGGCAAGTTTGAGTTAGAAATGTTGAATATTGGGGATATGAAGAAATTTAAAAAATATTGATGAATCGAATTTATTTTTTAAACGAATCTTTTTCTTTAAAAAATCATAAACTACTCGTACATTAACTCGCCCACGACAGGCTCGACTTAATTACGACCTCCTACAAGAAACGCGGCGTACATTCTTCCGTTTTACGTAATTCCCGGCCGACCACATGTGGAAAGGCCCATTCACTTTTTTACAAGAGGACTCTTTGAATGTCTAAAATAGGATCTGTTGAATTACAACGAGGAAGACGCAACACGCCATATCGAGGAGCCCTCTATGCCGGATACATCTCACTTGATTATTAATA
Source organism: Prosopocoilus inquinatus (assembly GCA_036172665.1). Lineage (NCBI taxonomy): Eukaryota > Metazoa > Arthropoda > Insecta > Coleoptera > Lucanidae > Prosopocoilus > Prosopocoilus inquinatus. The sequence continues at coordinate 3,172,794 of CM069871.1, read as the reverse complement.
AGCGAGGATGTTATTTGAATACGAAGTCGTAGATATTAATATTTTAGGTGCCTCGTTAATTTCGTTTTTTTTTTTTTGGCGATGCCTTCACTGCCTCACGCGTGTCAGCGGATAATTGTGTCACTAAACGAAATGTGTTTGAAATTTTAGCTCGATTAGACGCAGACACGTTGCAGACGAGGCAGCACATCTTACAAGCAGATGTTAAAGAATTATAAAAAAAACAAACGAAGAGAACACACTCAAAGACCACTTACTTACTTTATAATATATACTGCTAGTACATACACTTTAACCGCCCGACACAGAAATTCTATGTAGCAAGAATGATCAGAATTCAGAACTGTGCAGTCGAAAGCAATAAAGAAGACAATTACAGTTTCCTGCAATTTTTCTGTCTCCAAAATGGCACTGCGTAAGCACGTCTTCACTGGCGACATCCCACTGTCAATATTTTGATAACAATTTCCATCAATAATTAATAAATATGGTTTTTTGGCAGTGGAAAGATTTGTGTAAATCAAGTTCTCATAAAAATGTATTATTTTGATGGAAATTATGATCAAAACATTGACAGTGGGGCTTAAAAAACATTTCCAAATTTGACAGCTCAAAACTTTTGCGTAAAATCGGTGAAGTCGTATTCAAACAGGACCATTTTTGGAGAAAGAAAAATTACAGGAAACTGTAATCGCTTCCTATTTTTTGCTTTTTCTTCAAACAAACGAAGAGAATTCTCGAAAATAGTTTTGATTGCGATGATTAACTTCACGAAAGCTTTACGAATGTCGATAATGACGGAAATTCTTAAACGATTATTCATCGGAATTCCACACTTTCGTTGTTGATTCGTTCTCAATCAACAAACAATGAGCGACATGACGAAGAGTCTTTTGTTTTTCAATATCGTACTTACAACAACATGCCTTTAATTAAACAGTGCATAAGTGAAGTCCATAAAAATAATTTTGCTTTCGCCATTTCCTTCTTCCAGGCGAATTAAATTTTCTTTTTCATTTAATAATATTTTAATAAAAACAACAATTTATTAGTCCCACGTGCACAGTTATAATAAAATGAACAAACGGTGACAAGTCAAAATTGGAGTACGATAAAGCAAATATCTAGATCTAATCTTAGCTCAATCCTACTTTACCGGCCGAAGATTTTAACATTCTGTAATTAATTAATTAATAAGTATGACATTCACGAGAACTATCATGGAAAATGATTGACGACAAACATAACAGTAAGTAATAAGTCGATTAGGATCAACAACAATAATGGGACAATAAACCGCTTCGTCTGAAGAAAAAAAAAATATTTTCTCACACAACCCACTCACTCATTTCTGTTTCTACCGTTCTGTTAAGTGGCTCGTTAATTATTGTTCTCGCTGTACAAGTTCGTGAAATTTACACACAAATCGTTCCTCGTTTGTTATCCGCAGTTTTTTTTTAATTAACATGGACAGAAGATTATTGGAAAAAGGATCAATAAATTAATTAAGGATTACATTACACTTGGTGACCTATTTCCCTCTTCCTCCCCGCATCCCTTTGCAATTAAAAAGAGAAAAACATGATATCAAATGAATTTATAATTGGAACAAGCCGTGGTTTGCGTTACACAGTTGGTATAAGCAGGGTTGCCAGATTAGACGTTATTTGGGTTGCTTGCATATTTGACGTTTAAAAATCATATTTGGTGTGTGGCGCCCGATTTGGGCTACTTTTGTTTGTTTTGTTTTGTTTGTTTCGTCATGTCGCTCATTGTTTGTTTGTCAGCGATACTCAACAAAACTCAAAATCTGATACCAGCAGCGGCATTAAATTATTGAAATTAGTAGGTTGGGAACGCTGAGGAATTGGCAGTACTTACTACACACAGTTCGTTATTTTCAAGTGATCGTTTAGTTACGTTTTTGGGTTACAGATGGCGTTGTTAAGATGGAATTAATCAATAATGTAAATATTAGTAAAAAAAAAAATAAGAATGAAAACTATTCAGATTATAAAAATTATTCAGATTGTTATTGTTTTGTAGGAGTACATGTTCCTACATAAACATTGAAAAGTGTTGCCAATCTAATAAAATTTTAGTCAATAATAGTCACTTGGCAGGTAACAAAAGAACAAAATAAAACAAACGAATCGTGAATAAAACGCAAAAAGAAAGAAAGATTACAGGCAACTGTAATTGTCTACTGATTCTTGCTCTCAACTGTACTTTGAGTATCGTTTTCTTTTGCTTTTTTTGTTCATTTTATTTATTTCTTTTTTCATTTGTTTTTTTTTTGTTCTTTTATTCCTGCCAGTTTTTTGATTTGCAAAGGCATAATGAAATTTCGATTTTAATTTCAAGTTTTCGGCCGGAGAATCGCCGTTTTTCATTTATTTTCTTTTTGTCTATCCATTCTTCTTTTGTTTTATTATCTTCCTCTTTCTTCCTTTTTCGCGTTTTTCTTTTCAATCGAAATGGTTTTCACTTTTCATTGACTCCTTCTTTATGCAGTTCTCTCTCCTAGAAGTTGGTTTTCATTTGCAAAAATGGTTTTTATTTTTTATCCGTCTTAGTATAGTGGTACTTCTGTTTTTTTTTTTTTTTTATTCATTTTCAATCTTCGGATCTCTCTTTTGTGTATTTTTGTTAATTGACGCTTTTTTATCGTTGTCTTTCGTTTTCTGCTAGTTTTTTTTTTAATTTTGTCTAGAATCTCATTTGTTTTTTGTTCATCTTAGTCGTCAAACTTGTACGATCATCAGTTGGCAATACTGAATTTAAACGCTGGATATAACCTACAATTTTGTCACTAGACCATATATCTGTCAAATAAATCAACCAAACATATTCATTTGCAGTGTTGCAAATGTTAGAAATGAATAAGAAACTGCTCTTATTGTTAATAGTAGTATTGCCAACTCAAACAGTCATACATAATTCACGATTCGTTTGTTTTGTTGTCTTTTGTTTCCTGCCAGTTTCTTGATTTGCAAAAATTTTCGGCACGAGAATCGCCGTTTTGCATTTATTTTTTTTTGTCTATCCATTCTTCTTTTGTTTTTTTTTCTTTCTCTTGTCCGCGTTTATATTTTTAAACCACTTGGTTCTAGCTTTACATTGACTCTTTTTTGCAGTTCTCTTTTGTTTTCTACGAGTTTATTTGCAAAAAAAAATTCATTTTTTGTCCATCAATCGCAGTACTTTTGATGTTTTTAATTCATTTCGTTGTCTTTTGTTTTATTTAAATCTTTTTTTTTGTCTGGAATTTCATTTGTTTTTTGTTCATCTTAACTCGTCAACCTCTTGTTTTTTATGTTCTTTTTACTTTCTCTTTTGTTTTTCTTATCGAATTGCTTTTTCGAATTTTATTGACGCTTCTTGCAGTTCAGTTTCGTTGTCTTTTGTTTTCTTTTATTTTATTTTTTGTCTGGAATTTCATTTATTTTTCGTTCCTCTAAGTCGTCAGTCAACTTCCTCTTGTTTTTTATGTTCTTTATACTTTCTCTTTTACATTTCTTATCCAATTGCTTTTTCGAATTTTATTGACGCTTCTCGCAGTTCATGATTTTTCATTTGTTTTGTGTCCATCTCAGTAGTGATCTTTTGTTTTGTGCACTGTATTTCGTCGTTTATTTCTTTTTATCATATGCAATTTTTAATAATAATAATAATCTATATTTGTAATAAAATTACAAAGTGCGTTACAATGGTAGCTTGGTTTTGTCGATTCTCTTTTATTTTTTTGGTTCTCTTTTCTTTTGTTCAAATTGCAGGCAGGTACTGTCAAACAAAAAATTAGGTTCTATGTGTAAGAAGAAACCGAATTAAGATTCATTAACTTTATCTTAATATTTCTTTCAGAATAAGTTTCTGCACTTCTGTAAAGGAACATAAAATTCAAACGTTTCAGATTCACGTGTTATACGGACTTAGCGCCTTTTGGCTAGATTTTATCAACAAGTTGGCGACATTGCCTGAAAAAAATCTGGCAACCCTGTGTGCACAAGTGAGCAGCAATTAAACAAAACAACTTTTTAGTTTGAGGTTAGATTTTATGTTCTATGATTCGAACTGGGATCCCTATAAGGTGCTTTGTTTCGCTTAAAAGTTTGAATCGTGTTTCGAATAGTTTGGACCTGAACTTCGTAGTTGTTGCAACAAAACACCTGACTTGAATTTTTGATTGACAGTTCATTTGTTAAAAACCATAATTCAAACAAGTTTTAAAAATAGAGAGATTCATAGAAAAGAATGTCGGTTTTTGAATCAAAACACGTTTGGATCACTTATAGAAAGCACTTATAGTATTTGATTGGTTTTTGTCATACTTGATAGGGGTTGATAGGAAACAAACTGTCATTTTTGTTAGTAATTTCAGATTTTATGGTTGCCTAACCTAATTTGATATTATCACAATATTATTATTATTCACTGTACTTTCTCACAAGTTACTAGATTAAGAAAGAATAAAACGTAGAGAGAGATCATTATACTTTGTCCAAAAAAAAAAGAAAACTACTTTCCAGAGACGTGTTACCAAAATTTTCATCCACCGTCCTGTATAGAGTGAAGTTGGATAATTCGAAACGATTCGGAGCTCGTAAAACCAAGCGAAAAACTGACGAATTTGACAGATTGTTTCCGAACCCTATCAGGTAAGACAAACACGCAATCAAATCTAGGGACCCTAGTTGGAATCAGTTCGGAACTCAAAACATTTTTTTTTGTCCCGGGAATTCACTGCAATCAGAAACGATTGGCAACAAAATTTTTCAACTGTCAAATTTTGACAATTCAATATATGTACGTCAGACAGTGTGACCAACTGTGCATTGCAAATGACGTCCTACTCTAAAATGATTAGGTACTTCTTTGTAACTACTACATAAATGATTTTATTTAAAGTAACTTATAAAATACTTTCTCCTTCACTAAGAATTGGATCTGTCTAGGTGACTTTATCATAAGCATAAGGCCATTTGCAACTAACAGTTGCCTGCATCATTAACATTATACTTGCTGCAGGTACTTTATTAACAATAATCGAGCAGTCGGTAAAAGAGAAACTCCGGAGGATGCTGGAGTATTAATTTGGCTATGAGGTTACTTTACTCGACAAAAAAAAAACGGTGCTCTCTTCCAGGCCTTGACCTTGACTGACCGTGCTTGAGTATCGACTACTTCGGCGCGTGCGAAGAGGCTCTCCAGAAGTTTCGGATTGCACAGTGCCAGTCGCTTAATGAGTACAAAGTGGTTAGTTTTGTCGCAGGAAGTGCTGCATCGAAACTTTCTGAAGATGCGACTTTTCGCTGCAGTATTTTGCAGTCGGCAGGAAAAGAGCACGAACGTCGCAAAATGCGTTCTAAAAACGCAAATTTGCAATTAATTTCTTTTTTATATGAAAGTCATTAATATTAGAAAACGTCAACGGTCGACGGTGAAAAGTAGGCAGGTTGAGGTCGTCTGAAAGACCGTTTAATTTCTTAAAATTGCAGCCGAAACGTCGAATTGTCCCAAAAAATGACTTTCAGCTTCCTTCACTTGTTTTTCATTCCGTACATGTTAAAATGCTCTGGTGGTATCGATCTATTCGAGCGTCATTGTACATACACACTGCTATTAGATACTATTTATGCAATTAGTAAAAAATGTGGATTTTTTTAATTAAATGGAAAAAAAATAATCGAAAAGACATTGAGCGCAAACTATATAAGGTAACTGTAATCATTTATAAAATTCGATCAGCTTAAAAAAGTAAAACGCGTCTCGCTTTTGAGGTTAAGGCCTGCTCGAAAACGAAGAAGTGAAAGACGAATGAATAATATTAAGGAGGTAGGTCTCTTTCACCGGCTCGTTCGAAATTAATTAATTAATTATTATTTTAGGACGATCGCTTTTGCACAAGTGCTGGCTTGCGTTTGACTGTGATGAGCAAACATCGGATGAAAGTATGGAACTCAATGTCATTCTCATAAGCGGCGCGTTAGATGATCGGTGGCCGAACACGTGATTTGCGTTTGTTATCGCGTAAGAAATCAAAAAAAAAATTAAATAAAATAAAGGGATCATAACGTAAAATATGCTAGAAACCTATGCTAGAAACAATTGATAGTTTTAAAGACCGTTTTCTTCAAACCCACGACGTAAATGAGAGCGCCACAACTCAATGAAAAAAAAAAAATTCACAAGAAAAGCAAGGAATAAATTAATTTATTCCTGATTTCAGAACAGAAATAACAGATGTACAAAAATTGGTCACTTATAAAGTTTTCTTTTTTTTAATTATCTCATGTATTATGGAGAGAATTGTTGAATTACTTTAAAAAATTTTAAATAATTAATTTGAATAAACTGTCTGTTCCTTTAAAAAGTAGTAAATGAAATAAAAAAAATAAATAAAAACAAAGAAGTCTTAGTATAGGTAACCCAATTAACACAATTGTTTGTATGGTTGCCTATATTTTCTGCCCCAAGAATATATATATATATATATTTTAAAACGTGATAAACTGCTTCATAATTCACTTCGATTAAACAATTAATAATAAATACTAATAATTTTACGCTGAAGCAAGTCTGCTCAGATTGCAGTGGGGCTCTCAAGCATCCTCCTCTGTACAGCGCTATTTCGGCCGAAATATTAGTTGCGCCTAGGAAAAAATGTGGACTGCAATGAAACAAATGACAACTTAATTTCCTGATTGTTTTATGCTGTAGCAAGTCTGCAAGTCAGATTGTAGTGGAACCCTCAAGCATCCTGTGTATAGCGCTATTTCGACTCTAATTGAGGCCTCATCAGCGGAAGAGCAGCTCGAGAAACTCGCAATCCGAACGACTTGCCAGTCGGTTTTAAACTGGAACGACCAGCTGTTGGGCTGCGAATAATAATCTTAATTAATGGTTTTAGAAAACAATTTTTATTCGAATTTTCAGTTCTTCAAATTTATTGCTTTTATTTGAAAATAAACCACTAAGGTCCAGTTTTACAATTGCAGCTCAACTTTGAGCTGAGGTTTAAACCCTTAGCGACGATTATTTCAACAATTGTTGTGAAGGATTTAAGCTTCGGCTCAAAGTTAAACTCTCATTGTAAAACTGGTCCTAAATAAATAATTCTGTTAGTATTTGGTCACTTTGCCACATACTACAGTAGTTCGCTAAGCATTAAAAAAAAATCAATCTTGTTTATCAACAATATTTATTTCTTGGATTTGTTTTAATAATCGATCGTCTTTTGTTTACGTTTTTGACAGTCGAAACACGTCGTTTTCTTCTGTCATTTTAACAGATTTTGTTTTTTTAATTCCGAAGCCAGTGCTGCCAATCCTAATACGCTTAAGTAGAATATTATAGAATTTTAAAATTATTCAACAAACCAGAAATACAGTAAAATTTTTTTGTACAAGTAATTAATTTTAATGACGTGTGGGGTATATTTAAAAAATAAAAAAATGAAACAGATTTTTCAAAAAACAAGATGCCTTAGTAGGTATAGGCAACACAATTAACACAGTCGTTTGCATGGTTGTCTGTACTGAAGAACCCGAAAATATTTTCTTTTTGCTTAAAAAATAAACTTTTCACAATTCACTTAGTAGATTAAACAATTCTACATTTTTTTTATGTATAAAACAATTTTCCATTTAAAATCGTATTTTAGAAAATAAATTTCTTTTCGAATTTCAACGTTGATGTCTAAATTGATTTTTACAACTGTCCAATCAGTTATAGTTACATACTTTGTGATAAATAACTTTTACAAATTACGCCGGCACGATATAGATAATCGTCGATTGGTATTAATTACAAAAGCAATTGTTATGTCACTGTATGTTATTTACTGCATGGTTCTGCTCTAACGAGTTCAACGAATTCGCCCACGATTTATTTATTTATTTACTTACTTATTATATTTAACGTACAACGCACAAAACAAGAATAAACTTTAAGCATTTTAAATCAATATTCAAATCAATATAATTTATTAATATGACAAATGTAATTAATCTGCAACAGTTATACATTGTATTTGGTTATGCGATTATTTCTTTTTTTGATTAATTAAACACAAAAATGTTTTATGGTAATTGATTGGCGTGGAAGTAAAAAAAAAGGTAATAATAATAATAATACCTGCTCATTAGCGTGGCTGTAATAAACACAAAGTTATTAATTTTATGTAAAATATTTGAAAATTTATGTTTGTCAGCCAACGGTTGTTAATATTTACCTTTAATTTAAATATTATTTATAGATCCCGCACGCCCATGAAAACGAATATCTACAGTTATTCCCGAGTGAGTAAATTATTTTTAGAAAGAAAAAAAAAGCAGTGAGTGAGGGCCATGAGAATAATTATTTTTTTTTAAAACCTGATCGTTGTTGTATTGGCTGTTGAATGAACGGTAAATTTGCTGTTATGTCTTTCACATGCCCTGTCATAAAAGAATTGAATTAGTATGTATGCATAAATAAATAAAATAACTTGCCCTGACGTTTTTTTTTTTTTTCCTAAATAAACCTTGTCGAGAGAAAAAGAAATAAAATAAATCGCCGTTATAATTAGCGTTTTATTCCAAACCACAGTAATAACCGAAGCTAGGGACACTCCAGACCGACGCGTGCGTCTTACAAAACCTGTTGTATTAAATTCTAATCGAATGCTTATTCCTATTCGTTTAAACAAAACAAATAAATATATTTGATTTTTTTTTTAATTTTTTAAGTATATACAGGCTGTAACAAAAATACAGGCCGCTACTTCACGGACGTATCAATTCACATGTTCCGTCATAAAGAATTGAATTAGTATGTACGCATAAATAAATAAAATAACTTGCCCTGACGTTATTATTTTTTTTTCTAAATAAACCTTCTTGTCGAGAGAAAAAGAAATAAAATAAATCGCCGTTATAATTAGCGTTTTATTGCAAACCACAGTAATAACCGAAGCTAGGGACACTCCAGACGGGTACGGGCGTCCTACAAAACCTGTTGTATTAAATTCTAATCGAATCCATATTCCTATTTGTTTAAACAAAACAAATAAATATATTTGATTTTTTTTCTTTAATTTTTTAAGTATATACAGGGTGTAACAAAAATACAGGCCGCTACTTCACGGACGTATCAATTCACATGTTCCGTCATAAAGAATTGAATTAGTGTGTACGCATAAATAAATAAAATAACTTGCCCTGACGTTTTTTTTTTTTTTCTAAATAAACCTTCTTGTCGAGAGAAAAAGAAATAAAATAAATCGCCTTTATAATTAGCGTTTTATTGCAAACTACAGTAATAACCGAAGCTAGGGACACTCCAGACGGGTACGGGCGTCCTAAAAATCATGTAGTATTAAATTCTAATCGAATGCATATTCCTATTTATTTAAACAAAACAAATAAATATATTTGATTTTTTTTTTAACTTTTTAAGTATATACAGGGTGTAACAAAAATACATGCCGCTACTTCACGGACGTATCAATTCCGTCATAAGGAATTGAATTAGTATGTATGCATAAATAAATAAAATAACTTCGAGAGAAAAAGAAATACAATAAATCGCCGTTATAATTAGCGTTTTATTGCAAACTACAGTAATAACCGAAGCTAGGGACACTCCAGACGGACACGGGAGTCCTACAAAACCAGTAGTATTAAATTTTAATCGAATGCATATTCCAATTTGTTTAAACAAAACAAATAAATATATTTGATTTTTTTTTAATTTTTTGAGTATATACAGGGTGTAACAAAAATACAGGCCGCTACTTCACGGACGTATCAATTCACATGTTCCGTCATAAAGAATTGAATTAGTATGTATACATAAATAAATAAAATAATTTGCCCTGACGTTATTTTTTTTTCTAAATAAACCTTCTTGTCGAGAGAAAAAGAAATAAAATAAATCGCCGTTATAATTAGCGTTTTATTGCAAACTACAGTAACAACCGAAGCTAGGGATACTCCAGACGGATACGGGCGTCCTACAAAACCTGTTGTATTAAATTCTAATCGAACGCATATTCCTATTTGTTTAAACAAAACAAATAAATATATTTGATTTTCTTTTTAATTTTTTAAGTATATACGGGTGTAACAAAAGTACAGGCCGCTACTTCACAGACGTATCAATTCACATGTTCCGTCATAAAGAATTGAATTAGTATGTATGCATAAATAAATAAAATAACTTGCCATGACGTTTTTTTTTTTCAAAATAAACCTAGTCGAGAGAAAAAGAAATAAAATAAATCGCCGTTATAATTAGCGTTTTATTGCAAACTACAGTAATAACCGAAGCTAGGGACACTCCAGACCGACACGGGCGTCCTACAAAACCTGTTGTATTAAATTCTAATCGAATGCATATTCCTATTTGTTTAAACAAAACAAATAAATATATTTGATTTTTTTTCTTTAATTTTTTAAGTATATACAGGGTGTAACAAAAATACAGACCGCTGCTTCACGGACGTATTCTACAGATAAATAGAAAGAACTTCTAAGGTATTCCACTGACCAAAGCGAAGAAAAAGTTCAAACAAACGTATATCCAAGAAATCGGCTGTTTTTATGTTACAATTAAATTATTAAAATTATGATACTGAAAATTAAATATTTAATTTTAATTAAAACTTTAAAGTAAACGTGGAAAAAGACGTAATTAATATGACGTTCTGAACGTGATGCGGTGAGAAAAAAAATATGTTTTATTAAAAAAAAATGTTAAAAACAATTGAAGATCTCAAAAAACTGACAGTCATTTGTTTTTCCGATATTGCTATAAAATTGGGCAGGAGAGGTCCTGAAACTCGTCCAACATAAGTTACTTCGTACAAATTCAAATAAGAGAGTTAGAAATAAGAGAGTTAGTTGTTGTTGCAGCTTCCCGTGAACACCCTATATACATGTTTATACGAACTTTTTTCTTTCTTTTTAACTGTGGAACACGTCCGTGAAATAGCGGCCTGTATTTTTGTTACACCCTGTATATTTAGTATATGTATGTGCAATTAACGCTTGAGAATTGAGTTTAATTTTATTAAATGCGCAAAACTATTTATTATTTCCCCATGCGACCTTCAATATATCTGTTTTGAAGTCGATTCCGTTTTTACGTTTTTGTGACTGCAAGAAAAAAAAACCTTCGCTCGGCAATAAATCTCGCAAATTTCCTTTAATTAGAGGCAGCACTCTCATTGTCTTTGTGGAACGCCGTGCTGGTATTCATAAAAGTCGGCAAACATTCGACCGGAAGCGTGTGTTTTGTTCGCCCAATCTTTGCAAAAAAAAAAATTCCAGGAACGTCTGGAATTTTCCGGACTGTGGTAATAAATGGTTTTAAATAATTAGAGAAAATGCACTTTTTCTTAATACGTGCTGATAATAATCAAATATTAATTATGTACGTGCGGATTTGGATTATTTTTTCTCTTTATACAGTGTGTTGCGGCGGCGTCCTCAAAATCCCCGACTGTTTAGAGAGTGGCGGCAATAAATTAGCCACCTTCATATACACACAGTGACACAGTTAACCAAAAAAAAACATCTCTCGATGCTGGTGGTTTGATGGCGTATTGTTTCACTCTCGTTAATGCCTGCAATTACTTTAATAGCCGTTTATTTGCGGATGTGTTACTCATCTTGGTGTGCAATTAACCCAAGTACATTAGCATCGTTTATTTCGATCGCCCAGTAATGTAACCTTTTGCATTCGCCATTGCCACCTGCACTGGGTGAACTAAATTTAAAGTTGTTAAGAAATTCTCAAGCCATAAGAAGGACGGACACTGTATTGTCCTATTAGTAGAGAGCGGATGGCCTCAGGTTTTACTTAAGGTCATTGAAACCGAAATCATTGAATACAAATTATTTCTGTACAATATTAAGCGTTGACATTCATGCAACATCCGGTAAATGTCTTAAATATTCTTGTTCCGATATTAAAAACCTAAAACTAACCGCTGCGTGCTTATTATTAGTTTTTTTTTCTTTTGGAGGGAATGTATTGATGTTTACCGGTGTCAGGATGTGGTAGTTACAATATTATTGGAAAACTGAAGTTTGTTGCTATATCACGGAGCCATTGAGTATTTCTTTGAGGCGCATTAATTGAAAAAATCGTTATGAAATGTTTCTAGGTACTTACTTACTTGTGAAATAACGTAAAAAAAAGAGTTTGGTATTATAAACGAGCTGTTAACTTTAAAACTGTCCAATCCCATTGAAAATAATAATAATAATAGTATTTATTTGCCACGAGCCAAAAAAACATGCACGAAAGAACGTAAAGGGATTACACGAAATCTGTAATAACAATGAAAAAAGCTAAAATTAAAAAGAAAAAGAAGAGGAACGGTAGAAAGGTGTACTTAATGAATTATAAAAACCGCAAGTTTCAACTCAAGTACAGTACAATACAATAGACAATTGTAAAAAAAAATTGAAAACAAAAGAAAAGCGAATACTAAGATATACGTAAGATTGATAACTCTTCTGCTGAGCTATTCGAAACTCACAGACAAAAATTCGACGAAAAAACAAAAGAAAACTAACCGGAGACATGCAAATGCTATTTACAAAAGGAAATAAAAATTCGGCAATAGATGGCGTTAACTGACAGTGTACAGCAAGAGTGTACAGTACAATACAATAGACGATTGTAAAAAAAAAAAAATAAAAACAAAAGAGAAGCGAATACTACTTATAAGACAATTGAAATTGAAACTACTGCTTAACGCTAGTTTTGGGGAGCTTTTCTAACACGAAAAGTTTCAAATAAAAGTAGCGCCATCTGTTAGTCCACTGTCGAAATTAATTTCGCTTGCTTTAATTTCGCTTGCTTTAATTTCCGACAAATTTCCCCCGGAATGTATTCGAGAAACATTTGAAACATCGTCCGCTTAGCGCTAGAGTTTTCGGCAGTTTTTCTAACCTAAAATTTTGACAGCTCCTTTTTAGAAAAAAAAAAATCCCAAGCAGCTAAAGACATGAATATTTAAATTTGGTTCTTGAGTTCGGTTTCAGTGAATCTTTTCTCTCAGTTTTACTTAAAAAAATAATGCAAAATTAGTAAACCAAAACAGTGTTAGGGATCACAACGAATATAATTCTATTTTTGTGACGTCACGTTGCCTAGCAACGGCAGACATTAGCTATGCAATAAACAGTAATTGTTTTTCTCAAAATGGTATAGTAAGATTGGTAACTCTTCTGTTGAAATATTTGAAACTCACAAACAAAAATTCGACAAAAAAAAAACAAAAAAAAACCGACCGGAGACATGCAAATGCTATTTACAAAAAGAAATAAATTCGGCAATTGATAGCGCTGACTAACAGTACACGGCAAGATACAATAAACAATTGTAAAAAAAAAATTAAAAAACAGTAACTTCTGTTGAAGGATTTGAAACTCACAGACAAAAATTCGACGAAAAAAAAACATAAGAAAACTAACCGGAGACAAATGGTGCAAATGCTATTTACAAAAAGAAATAAAAATTCGGCAATAGATGGCGTTAACTGACAGTGTACAGCAAGAGTGTACAGTACAATACAATAGACAATTGTAAAAAAAAAAACTTAAAAACAAAAGAAAAGCGAATACTACTTGTAAGAAAGAATTTAAAAGTCCGTCAGTAGATGGCGTTAACTTTCTGCTAAATCAAGAAAATTAAAAATCCGAGTTTACTCTCTTCCGAATCAATCGAACATTTGTTGTTCTAATTTTTTCCACTTCAAAAAAAATAGAAGAGAGCGATAAATTCTTCTCCATTTTCAGACAACAGATGGCGTTGACAACCTGCAACTTAACTTTTCTTCTAGAAGAATCGAACAATTTTTCTTACTTAAAAAAGAAAGAGTATAAAAATTTCACACAATTTTCAGTTAACAGACGTTAACAGATTGTAAATTACCGTCAAACCTCATCCGGAAGAATTGAATGTTTTTCTATTATTTTTGTTCCAATTTTTTCCCACTCAAAAAAAAAAAAAAAGAAAATTTATAAATCACATTTTCAGACAGTAGATGGAGTTAACAATCAGGTGAATTAGCATCCAACCTCTTCCGAAAAAATCGCGTATTTTTTGCTCTTATAACACACCGATGTTTTTCTTAGAGAAAACAAAAAAAAAGAACAAGAAGAATAAGAGCAAACAACAGAATTGAATGTTTTTCTATTATTTTTGTTCCAATTTTTTCCCACTCAAAAAAAAAAAAAAGAAAATTTATAAATCACATTTTCAGACAGTAGATGGAGTTAACAATCAGGTGAATTAGCATCCAACCTCTTCCGAAAAAATCGCATATTTTTTGCTCTTATAATACACTGATGTTTTTCTTAGAAAAAACAAAAAACAAAGAACAAGAAGAATAAGAGCAAACAACATTCGATATTTCCGGAAGAGGTTGGATGCTGATTCAAATTATAAGTCACCGATTATTAACGCCATCTATTGTCTGAAAGTGGTGAATTTTTAGGAAAGTAGCAGAAAATCTCGATTTCAGACGATAGATGGCACTAACAATCCGTAAATTAAATTAGCGCCCAACCTCTTTTCTTAAAAAAATTTTCAAATTTCAAATTTTGCAAGCTCAAAACTTTCTTAAAATCTTCCTTAAGTCATACTTAAACAACATCATTTTGAGGAAGAACGATTATACAGGAAACTGCTTTTTATGTACTATTTTTTGCTTTCAACTTTAATTTACTTAAAATTTTATTAATTATTTTAAACATAGTTCAGTTCGGTTCAGTCTTTTAAAGACAAATCACATTTTAAAAGTGATCGTTATTTTAATACACAAGAAAAACCTTGTCTTCAACTTCAGAAAAAAAAAATATTCTTATTAAAGTTTCTACTTTAAAGTTGAAAATAAAAAAAAATCTCTTTTTCAGTCTACCTGGGGACACGCTGTATGTATTTATATTTTCTTCTACAGAAAACACAAAGAAAAAAGAACAAGAAGAATAAGAACAAACAACATTTGATATTTCCGGAAGAGGTTGGATGCTAATTCAAATTATAAGTCACAGATTGTTAACGCCATCTATTGTCTGAAAATGGTGAATTTTTAGGAAAGCAGCAGAAAATCTCGATTTCAGACGATAGATGGCACTGACAATCCGTAAATTAGCGCCCAATATCTTTTGAATTTGAATTGAACAATTTTTCTTCTAAATTTGGTTCTTGAGTTCAGTTTTAATGAAATAGTTAACGATCCTTTTTCAGTTTTACTTCGTTAACAATAAATAATGAAATTGTAAGGTGTTGGTGAAAATTTTGCAACCCCAAACCCGCCGGTTTGATTTCTAGTTACGCCACTGTTCTTATTTCAATTATATTAAGACTACTACACTAAATAATATTGTTATTGTAATTTTCTTTTTCGTTATTTCTTTCGCCATTTCGTATCGCAGCAAGATGGAATCAATACTTCTGTTTTCTTCTGGCAAACACCCCAAGTAACAACCGCAGATGTTTTATAAATGTTTATATTTCATAAAAAATTTGTGGTTCCTTGGGACAGATGTTTCGTCTGGCAATTTTTCATGCTTTCATACGTAATTAAGCAACCTCCGCAACGTACAAGGGAAATTAGGTAAACCGAAGAAATTGTCGATTTCAACATAATGTATGTATATAAATCCTGTTGGGCTATAAGAGAGTTTCTGCAAACACATAATCATTTTTTTTTTTAATGTATGTAGATATGGATAACATTTCTTCTGCGATTTGCATGTACGTATGTACATCACGCATGCATTCTTAATATCGGCGTTTCTCAATTTTAGGCACGCACTAATAAATAACAAATTAAATTAACGGAAACACGAAAAAGCGTAACAGAAAAAGGTTAATCGCGTTTGCAACGCATTTAAAATGCGCGCGGTCATTTTCTTAACTGATTCGGTTTTTTTTTTGTTTTTTTCTAAACAAATGAACAAGACAATAATAGAAATAATTGCGGTGAGTCACTTCGTGCGCATACTTAAATGAATAATACTTCCTCCAGCAGCGATATTATAAACTTACCGAGGCGAGAAGGAGGTAAAGAAACTAAGAGTAATCCAAATATATCAATGGGGAAGGTCTAAAATTAGAGGAGCGTGAAACGACACAATGAGGAACGAACACAACAACGCTCCGCTTATAAAAAAAAAAAAAAAACGTCTTAAAAATACGAAACCGTGCAAGCGAAATCGAAACGAAAACTAACGTGGACGTGGTGCAATGCAGAGTTGCAGACTGCGTCTGCCCAGCTGACACAAACAAGAAAATCGACCAAGGGGAGCCGCTGGAGAGTGATCGTGAGAGCCTTCAGTTCAGATCGAAGAGGAGGTCTAATAATACACACACGCACGTACAGCAAGTGCCCTGCTTCTTTTAAAACTACCAAAGAGCGAAAAAAAAAAACTAAATTAAAAACCTAATAATAATAAATCACTTAAATATAGGAGCACGAGGTATTTACTGCATGTTAACACTTACTTAAATCAGTCGGTTCTATGTTTAACGCTTGCACTACAGCATTTTACACTTAACATCTTAAATTGATTTTTTTTTTCCTGTGAATCTTTTCGACCAAATTATTTCAACTATTTGTGACTACGTTCTTCTATATAAATGGCATTGCCTTCGTTGCATGAAACATGCACACCTACTAGGGCCCCCGCGAGGCCAAAAGTCGTCCCCGTGCCACTCCATATTTTGGCGCCCTCTGACAGATGAGTTGGGGCACGCAATTATCAAAATTGTCGAAAAAAAAAATTGAAAAAACAGAAAATTTTAAACATTAGAAATTTTTTCTAAACATTTTCCTTCACTTTTCTAAACATTCTCCTTCACTTTTCTAAACAATTTCCTTCATTTTTCTAAACATTTTCCTTCACTTTTCTAAACATTCTCCTTCACTTTTCTAAACATTCTCCTTCACTTTTTTTTTTGAAGTTCCTAGCTACTGCGAGTCCCCAAAAACGAGTGAAACCCAGACAGCGCGAAGCCTTTTCTTCTCATCTGAGGGCTAAGGAGGCCTCTGTTCAGACCCCCCCCCCAGAATTCAATTCGCTTGTTATTAATATTAGAGGAAAAAAAAAGAAACAAAATCACAAAAGCAAAAGCGTGCCACTCCATATTTTGGCGCCCTCTGATAGATGCGTTGGGGCACGCAATTATCAAAATTGTCTAAAAAAAAAATTGAAAAAACAGAAAATTTTAAACATTAGAAATTTTTTACTAAACATTTTCCTTCACTTTTCTAAACATTCTCCTTCACTTTTCTAAACAATTTCCTTCACTTTCCTAAACATTCTCCTTCACTTTTCTAAACATTCTCCTTCACTTTTCTAAACATTCTCCTTCAATTTTTTTTTTGAAGTTCCTAGCTACTGCGAGTCCCCAAAAACGAGTGAAACCCAGACAGCGCGAAGCCTTTTCTTCTCATCTGAGGGCTAAGGAGGCCTCTGTTCAGACCCCCCCCCCCCAGAATTCAATTCGCTTGTTATTAATATTAGAGGAAAAAAAAAAGAAACAAAATCACAAAAGCAAAAGGGACTTAAATTTCTAAAAACTTAAAAAGTAAAATGTAATTTGTTTTTTTTTTTTTTTTTGACCAAACCGTAAGAGCATAATTTATTTTTTTTTTACCTAATAAAATTATTAAGTATACTAAATTTTTTAACACACGAAAATTACAAAGCTGTTCTACTTTTAATCGCCGCAGTTAACTGTTCTATTTTAGTCGACGTTTTTCCGTGAGGTTGACGGCTTCATCAAGTTTTTTTTTTCGAATAATTTTTACCGGACAAGAAACTGTTTCCGATTAATTTTTCTTTTTTTTTTTTGTGAAAAAAATGACAAATCATATCCAGTGGCCAATAGGCTAATTGCCGCCCCCTGAACATGGCGCCTGCGTGCGCCGCACGCTTTGCACCACATGGTTACGGGGGCCCTGTGATACCACCTACTCAGGGCCGGAGGAAAGGGCAATCGACACCCTTATTCAAAACAACAATAAGCGCCCCCCTCTTCAAAAAAAAAAGAAGGAAACGAAACTTGTTTAAAAAAATAATCTTAATTTAAATAATTGCGACCGAAATTAAAAAAAAAATTATAAATAAAAAATCTACACATTTTTGCATGTGATTTTAGTGTCGGATTGGTTGGTAGTGCGGGATAATCAACGGAATTCATAATAGAAGGAGGCTGTGACTGGTGCTATTTTATGCTGTGTGGTTAGATACACTGAGAAATAAATAATAAATTGACAGTTGTCATATTTGAGGTTACCCTCGTGCTTTGTACAATCTTTATTTTGTTATTTTATTTTGTACGGATGGTAAGATGGAAAATTCGACAAAAAAAAACAAAAGAAAACTAACCACAGACATGCAAATGCTATTTACAAAAAGAAATAAAAATTCGGCAATAGATGGCGTTAACTAAAAGTGTACGGCAAGAGTGTTCAGTACAATACAATAGACAATCGTAAAAAAAATAAAAACAAAAGAAAAACGAATACTAAGATATAGGTACGTAAGATTGGTTACTCTTCTGGTGAGGTATTTTAAACTGATGAACAAAAATTCGACAAAAAAAAACAAAAGAAAACTCACCGCAGACATGCAAATGCTATTTACAAAAAGAAATAAAAATTCGGCAATAGATGGCGCTGACTAACAGTACACAGCAAGAGTGTACAGTACAATACAATAGACAATTGTAAAAAAAAAATTAAAACAAAAGAGAAGCGAATACTAAAATATATATAAGATTAGTAACTCTTCTGTTGAAGTATTTGAAACTCACAGACAAAAAAACAAAAGAAAACTAACCGGAGACATGCAACTGCTATTTACAGAAAGAAATAAAAATTCGGCAATAGATGGCGCTGACTGACAGTACACAACAAGAGTGCATAGTACAATACAAGAGACAATTTTTTAAACAAAAGAAAATTAAAAATCCGAGTTTACTCTCTACCGAATCTAATATTTTTTTCTTCTAAGTTTTTCCACTTAAAAAAATAAAAGAGGGCGATAAATTTCCATTTCCATTTCAGACAATAGATGGCGTTGACAACCTGTTGACAACTTTTCTTCTAGAAGAATCGAACATTTTTTCTTACTTAAAAAAGAGAGAGTAGAAAACACAATTTTCAGTTAACAGATGTTAACAGTTTGTAAATTACCGTCAATATTTTTCTTGTTCCAATTTTTTCCTAGTCAAAAAAAAAGAAAATTTATAAATCACATTTTCAGACAGTAGATGGTGTTAACAATCAGGTGAATTAGCATCCAACCTCTTCCGAAAAAATCGCATATTTTTTGCTCTTATAACACACTGATGTTTTTCTTAGAAAACAAAAAAAAAAAAACAAGAACAATAAGAGCAAACAAGATTCGATATTTCCGGAAGAGGTTGGATGCTAATTTAAATTATAAGTCACAGATTGTTAACGCCATCTATTGTCTGAAAATGGTGAATTTTTAGGAAAGTAGCAGAAAATCTCGATTTCAGAAGATAGATGGCACTAACAATCCGTAAATTAAATTAGCGCCCAACCTCTTTTCTTAAAAAAAATTTCAAATTTCAAATTTTGCAAGCTCAAAACTTTCTTAAAATCTTCCTTAAGTCATACTTAAACAACATCATTTTGAGGAAGAACGATTATACAGGAAACTGCTTTTTATGTACTATTTTTTGCTTTCAACTTTAATTTACTTAAAATTTTATTAATTATTTTAAACATAGTTCTTCATATAGTTCCTCTTCGGTTCAGTCTTTTAAAGACAAATCACATTTTAAAAGTGATCGTTATTTTAATACACAAGAAAAACCTTGTCTTCAACTTCAGAAAAAAAAAATTCTTATTAAGGTTTCTACTTTAAAGTTGAAAATAAAAAAAAAATCTCTTTTTCAGTCTACCTGGGGACACGCTGTATGTATTTATATTTCCTTATTTTGTAGAAATAATTGAATCATTAATTATTTATTCGTAATAAAATAAAAATGATTTTTTCATTATACATCGCCCTCACGCCTTGCTTACCTGGCTTATCGCCTTCCGCCGACCCTGTACATACTTCTTAAACTTAAAATTACCCAAATTAAAGTAAATAAATTGATGGGATTAACCACTGGCAAAGAAACCTAACAACTCATGAAACAAGAGATTAAAATACCTCATCAGAATCATGTCTGTGGTTGCACTTCCTTCCTAAACAAACACTAACAATAAAAAAAGTAAAATAAAGATAACTTACTGACAATGAGTAAATAAATTTATCTCAAGCAAGTTGGTTATACTCATTGCTTTCATTTCTTCCATTTTTTTTTTATAAAATACACCAAATTTAATAACAAACAAACCAGAGGCGTGTCATACAAAAAAAAAATATTTTTTAGATTAAAATATCCAAGTTGAAAGTATCTATCTGCTAAGTTCTTTTGTGTGGCCGTTCAATGAAAGGAGGTGGCTTTAACAATGAGATATTCAAGATTAAAATAAGAAAGCGAGTAAAAGTCGATTGTATTTTTGGGAAAAGTGACCGGAATGCAGACAACATAACTTAATTAAGTAAGTAAGCAAGCAAGCGAATTGCCCACGTTTAAAAATTGCTTTCGACAGGCGAAACAATGCGTCTCGTAAGCCCTTCATTATTCACGTTTTAATTAATTGGCGTAATAGAAATAACTTTCGTTTTTTTTTTTGTAACAAAAGAAGGTGAGTCTGAAATACTGACGCTTGTTTGAATTTGGCGGCGCACGGGGTAAATTAAAAAAAAAAAAAACGAATGACAGTTGGTAACCGCGTTAGGATCTTATCATCCGGGTCGCGTTCAGAAATTGTGTAGCGAGAGCACTTTGGGCGTTTAAAATGGAAAGCAAAATGCACAAAATCGAAATGCACATGAGAGAGAAAGGATATTATCCAGAGCGCGCCCTCTTTTATTCCTGAACGGGCCCCTGTACTATTGTCATAGAATTCGAGAAAATCAGTAACCAACAAATGGTGCTTTTAC
This sequence comes from Prosopocoilus inquinatus, assembly GCA_036172665.1. Classification (NCBI taxonomy): domain Eukaryota; kingdom Metazoa; phylum Arthropoda; class Insecta; order Coleoptera; family Lucanidae; genus Prosopocoilus; species Prosopocoilus inquinatus. The sequence continues at coordinate 3,151,756 of CM069871.1, read as the reverse complement.
TAAGGAAACAAAAAAAGAGTTGTCATTCAAGTTTTTGAAAAAAAAAAAACAATGTTTTTTTATAGGTTAAACCAAAATGTCATTTCGTTTTTTTTTTATTATAAGGCTTAAAACTTTCGCTAGATGTCACCCACTTCGTGATTTTCTTCTAGATTTTCTCGAATATCAGAAGCAGCGTTGCCAACTTGGTGCGTTTTACACCGGATTTAGTGTATTTAACAAGCACTTGGTGATAAAAAATAAAGCTCTCGGTGTGTAATGTAAATCATTTTACATTTTTATAACAATTGCAAATTTTTATATTTTTATGAAGAAAAAAAAAGAAAAGAAAAAGAGAAACAAAATTCACAGTATTTTTATTATCTTCTTTTTTTGCGTTTCTTATTACAGAAGAAGAAAACAGCGCCCCATTTCGTTTCCGCGCAGTAACTTTACATAACCTCACTTTTGTCGAATCCGTTCATGGCAGAAGGCATTTGAGGTTATGTAAGCTTATTCACTAAAAGAAAAAAATACTTACTTAAATCAATTTTACAAAGTGTCCGTGGAAATAAAATTATACTCCTATTCCTATTCTACTATAGTAAAAATAGTAAAAAAAAATGACGTTCTGGTTTTCACTAAAAACAGAAAATCACTAAACATTAAAAAAAGCGAAAGCGGAGATGGAAATCATCATCGGAAAAATAGTGACCGACGAAAAACAAAAGACGATCGATTTCCTAAAAAAATACGAAACAAAAGAAAGAGAATTTAAGTAAACAAGAAGTTTACTTAACCTCAAAATATCTCATTTTGATTATTAAAAGTCGTCTCTTATCCCAATGAAATTTATAAGAGAAAATAATTTGTAAACTTTAAACGGACACTGTTAAAATTGAAAAGAGCACTCAACGTTTCACTATCGTTTGACAGCTTTGTCAGGAGTGAAGCTATTAAGTTTATTATCGAATTTGCGACAATATTTCTGATTCGCCCGGCGTTCGCGTCGTCCTACCTGGTGATTGGAGGAGGCATTCGACAGCGGCGGTGCACTCGTAGCGGATGACAAAAGGGGCGCTGCGAGCTGCTGTACGTGCTGAGCCTTCCGCCTCAGACAACGCACCTCCTCCAGAAGGGCCTCATACTGCGACATAGGCACCGACATCACACACCATCACCTAAAAAAAAAGAAAAAAAAAACATAAGGACTTTGGAAAACAAAATTTGGTGTCTAAAAATACAAAGCGATCAAGAATGACCGTTTCAGTTGGCAACACTTATTTATTCCGTTGTTTATAACACTGCAATCGCGTATGTTTCGCGTCACTGACGTTTGACGTAAAGTCGAAAATAAAAATGGCAACATAACCTTCAATTAAGTATAACAAATCTGTTAAAAATGCGCTGAATGTACAGGGTGATCAAAAGATATCTTAAGGCTGGCCGTGAAACAAAAACTGTTCTTTTGCTTTTAATTCTAGCGCAGCTAAGGTAACTGTCATTTATATTTCTAGGTTATAACTTAAATGAAACTAGTGGAAAATTAATGATTTTATAAAACATTTATGTTCTTACTGTAAAATGTTAGTTCTCTCTCTGTGGTGTGTGCTCCGTTTGTTGTACTTTGCCTCAAAGTTGTCGACACCTTACATTTTGATTATACTGTCCTGATGAGGTCTAATAAGATCGAAATGTAAGTACGTCGACGGTTGCTGTTCCTTTGCCAGGTAAGTTTGTTTTACCTCGTTTCAACCGTACTAATCGAGTTAATGTTTGTCGAAACGGAAGTTCCCGAACACGACAGTGTGGGGAGAGATGTTTTTATTATTTTGATTTATTTTTCTATCGTTATTTTTTTTTTATAAAACTTGAAATATGAAATTTCGGTGGAATTAATTCGAATTCGGTAGGTCGCTAGATTCTAGATTGAGTTCAAAATCGGTAAGGTTGGCAGCACTGGCAACAAAATAGTTTTCTGCCAACTTTTAAGGCAATCTGGTGATTTTTACGTCAATTCTGGTGACTCATATTTTCTTAATGTGGCAGTCCTGAGTGCGATTGTAGTGATTGTATTAACTCTTGAAGCAGCACAGCATTTATATCAAGAAAAAACAATTTAAAATCATCCTCAGAAGGTCTTGGAATTAAAACTGAAAAACACCCGATATTTGTCGCCGACAGATGTCACCCTAGACATAAAATTTTTCCAATTGATAAATTTGGTTCTATTTGTCGGCAATTAAATGTCTGTTGGACAATCTGTAACAATAATATATTATCTTCTGTCACGAACTTATTTATAAAATGACTAAGACTAATAATTCTAACCTATTTCTACTGGATCATTCACTTTCACGCTATATGAAAAAAATTGAAAAAAAAAACGTGTAATTTTTTTTGTCACTTCACGTCAATAAATCAGCTCCCTGTAATACTTGGCAGCTTTGTCGTATCTGACGTCATTACTTACATTGACGTCACCCACCATCTTGGTCAGTGATGCAAAGTATACACGGATGTTTTTTTTTACAAAATAAAAGAAACGCAGCTGTAAATGGAAATTATAAAAAAATTGAAGGAAATTATAAAAAAATTGAAGCAAATTACTTTTAATGACTTTTAATAATTAATTTAAACAAAACAAAAACAGCAATATTTTGAGTGTTCATTTTAATAAAACAAAAACAATGCGTTTGTTTCAGTTTTAAAAAGTAGTAGGCTTTTGATATCGCTCTTTTTACGATACGATACTTATCATTTGAACACACTGTACATACAATTAAAATGTATTTGAACTTTGCACGCGTACTTCACCAGATCCACAAGGATCCAACCAATAAAATGTATTGCAGTTATCCAGACTACACGTAAAAAAAAATATTATCAGACGTGATTATTAAATTCAGTAAATATTGACTGGATGACTGATGACATGAAACAGTTGACTCTTTGTGTGTGCCGTAACAAATGCGAAATATTGAAAATTCACGGCGGCAAAACAATCTATCTGTTACGAATGCGAACAAAGTATCGATTTTCCCTGAATTAAAAGCTCGGGGGTGTGACATTTAACCTTTCAGAATGTGAACTGCAGCTGCACGCAATTATCATAACCAGATGCGCGGATTTATTATAAACAATGATTTGATTAATTAATTCACGCAGGAGAAGTATCAAAACAATTAAGAGAATATGTATTTATTTATAATGTAAAATGTGTGGTTAGGTACACCTGCGTTTAGTAAAATTAAAAAAAAAAAACGTAAAGAATGCTGCTTACCATGATTCCGGTGAAACAAAGCCCTGTATGACACAATTTATTTTAAGTTTTCAATAAAATTGTTTATCACAACAAACAATCACCCCGACTGCATATCTGCAACTAACTTCTTTTCAGAGCGAGGTCTGCGAGATATCCGAGCAGTGCAGCCACCATTAGAAAACCTATTTACACCAAAAATACTGTTGCCGGATGCTAAATTTCCCCGAGAGGTTAGTGTATTTATGTGAACGAACGTGAGGAAAGAGACACAAATGAAAATTTTACGTAAAAGTAAAAATTAAATTAATTTGACAGAAGATTACTTTATTTAATTAAACAAAAAGTTTGAAATAGGACGTTTTTGTGAGTTACCAGCACTGGTGTCTGGTGATTTATTGGCAAGTAGGCTACTTTCTACTTTTAGTAACCGTTCAGCTTCCTTTTTTTTACGGTGGTACAAAATGAACGCATCATTTTTTATTTAGTTGTTAGTGACAACTCTGAAATGCGAAAGATTTATCCTACTTTTAGTTTACTTCTTATTTTACATTTTTTGCTTGAGTCGAACACATTTGAATTCAGTCGTTAGGTCAGGTTAGATTGACCTTGAAATTGGTCGAGTTTCGCTCTAATCGTATTTTAATTCTTAACATTTTTTACTTGTAATTTTTTCGCGTTTTCACTTTCTTCCCTCAATTAAACGGGGTTACGTTAAACTCAGATGACCTTGAGATTTGTTAAGCTGCGCCTTGATTAATGTTTAACAATTTATTATAATTAATGTCGATTCAGGAATTAACGTTTCGTTGTATGTCGACTTTTAAATTGATTTTGACCACTAACCGAGCAATTTAATTTCGTATTTTGTTTTTTTCTTTTTTTGTAATTTGAATTTGGACGGTTTACAAGCAACTTTCTCTGCGGAAAGTTGGCTACAATTGGTTAACAAACCACAGCAAACCAACGAGTCAGCGAACAGTTGGCAGTGTTGCCAATACAGGGAGAAAGTCGTTAAATTTGAGGATAATTTCAAATAAAAGGGAAAATTGCAAAAATTCTAGGGAATGTTTCAATTTCTTAGTAAAATTTTTTCGAGAGAAACTAAATATTTATTGTTTCGGAATTTTCATTTTTTAATGTTGGTGATTGTGTAAAATCAAATCGCCAAGTGTTGGAAAAGTTCACGCTGCGGGTATTGCGGTTCGTTCCGTTTCTTTTGATCAATGTTGCCAACCGTACGATTGTAGTCGTTTTAATACGATTATATAACAGTTGGCACGACGTACAATTTCAGCTTTAAAATCGTCTACATAAATATTTCGAACGAAAATAATTTTAAATTACATCAGATTTGAAATTTCTCAAAAAAAAACTACTCCTAGTTAATAATAAGCACTCAAAACGGAATTCACGAGTTAAGAAGAGGAAAAAGGAGAACAAGAGACAATCTCTACATTTTGCGAGAGTGAGACAGAGAAAGAGGGCAAACAATCGATGACCCGAAAACGCAAATAATCGAAATGTAAAAATTAAAACTTCCAAAGAAATCGTGAATACGTATTTGATTTCTGAACAATTGTAAGCAATTAATTAAAAGAGAACGAGAAACGTTGTTGACAACTGCAAATAAAAGAGAAAACTAGAATTCTAGACAAAAGTAAGAAAAACAAATGGCGATCATACATAATATAGAAGAAAAATTCTCAAAACGAATTGTAGATTAAGATTTCAAGTTAAAAAAATAACAACGACCAATTCGTCTAGAAATGTGTTCCAGTAAAGCAAGCCGTGGAGTGTAACGGATCGTGTCAACTAGCGCCCCTAACTCTCATTAATTAGGTGTTACCATAGTTACGAGACCGACGCTTATTTTAACAAATTAAATTTTCAAGACAAATTGACATTACTCCTAACCAAAAATTTTAAAATGACAGTAAATTTGAATTTGAAGGAGTAACTTCACACACCCTTTTCATTTTCTTCAAAAACATCTTTTAATGCTCTTCGGACTGGCGGCCGTATATGACATAACAATTCAGCTGGCCGTGCCCTAAGTCAGAAAGTGACAGAAATATTTGAAGATGGAAACAAATGACGATCGCAAGAAGAAATCCAAAAAGTGACGGAAATGTTTGAGGACGAATTTCAAACTTGAAAGCAATAATCCATGCAAACGATCGCGACACATTCGAAAAATAAAACTGCAAACAAATTTCGAAAAGTCTAACCAAATACACTGTCAAATAATTCAGTTTTTTTTTTCTTCTTCTTATTTTACTTATTATTATGAAACGTCATTTCGGGATAATACGATTTTTAACGTTAAAATACTTTTTCAAAAAAGAACGGTACGAATTTCGAAATATGATGAGCTGCGCGTTCAGCGGATGCATTGCTTGCTCAGCAATCGATTGTGATTGGCTTGAAGGTAATAGCCAATCACAAACGACTGCTGAGTAAGCAATGCATCCGCGAAATTATTTCAATATTTTTCTGTCGTTTGTTTTAACAGTTAATTGCGGAAACATTTATTAATTTACCTGTTTACTTAATTAATCAATTAATTAAGTTTTTTTATTGTTTACTACTTCCCCGATTAATTTAGGAAATTTTAGAGAAATGCAGGAACTCGTTCAGGAACTTAAAAGTGCGCACCCTGGGTAATATTCTTTCTCTCTCGTGTAAGTGATTTTGTATATTTTGTTTTTCCTTTTAGACGCCCAAAGTGCTCTCCCTCTACAGTTTTTGAACGCACCCTCCATGTCGATAGAGGAATTTTTGATCGAATCTATTGGCAACAACATACGTACATATAAATTTATGAGTTGGCTATCGTGTTTTTTTAGTGTATTGTGTTGTTTGTTCATTCATGTATTTTAGAATTGCTTAGCTCTCCCAATTTAAATTAAAAGAAATGGCTATGTTTGGCGTCATTGTCTCCGGCAGACTGGTAATTATTTAATAATCACTTTTCTCATGAAATTTTATTTAATTATGTTTTTAGGTGCAAACCGAATTTCAGCAAGTGAGCGAGACACAGTTCCTCACAACAATCCTCGAAGCGGATAATGTCAATCACATTGTGGTGTTCTTAACGGGTGCGGTGCGTTTTCCTGAAGGTACCGCCGGACAGGTGTATTTCAGTTGGCCCGACCCAACTGCGCCGCCTACCTGGCAAATTCTAGGGCACATTTCCAACAGTAAACCGTCGGTTATTTTTAAAATATCCACCCTGAAGAAGCTGCACGAGATGAGTACCGACGTGAACATGATGACGTTCGGGGAGCAGAGTATATGCCACAATGCTCAGATTGGGATATCTATAGGTGAGGTACAAACATTTATTTTAGTCAAATATGTTCTTTTCCACAGTATTTTCCTGTTATGGTTAAAATACAGAACTCCGAGGATCCCTGTCTTTCGTATTATTTATACGTGAGCTCAATTATTTTGTTAAAAGTTAATCGATTAAAGAAGAATAAACTGAAGTAACAGTATTACTTCCGGTGACCTCTAAAGGATGATTAAAAGAAAATTCAAATTAAATTCATTTTATATTATGCCAAATTAAAATGGTATAGTAAAAAATTAAAGTATTGTAGCTTTATCATATTTCAAATTACTCGGCCATTCTAATCAATAAAAAGGTTACGTAGTTTAATCAGAAGAGATAATTAATTCAATAAGGTATAGTAAAGTAAATCATAATAAGTAAAATGTTCAATAATTTACGGAGCTTTTCCGAAAGAAAATAATATTTAAAGTTCTCATGATCTTAGAAATAAAACTACTAGTATTATTTTGATCGTTGCTCAATAACTATAGATACACTTCAGGTTACTTTTTTTCATAAATTAATACTGTGTGTCTTCAAATTAATAATTCTGATTAGAGTAGGCTATGATTTCAACGTTTTTTTTTTCTCTCAAAGTTTGTAGCACTGGCACCTGTCCGAATACAACATCATTTGAATTAAACAAAAATTAAAGTGTAATTCCAATAGTGTTTTCAAATTATAAAATGAATTAGAATGAAACAACACAAGATTTTTACTATTGAGTTATTTTCGAATTGGTAGGTTAGAAAATGAAAGCTGCTTTTCCTGCTGGGAAGATTGGGTATTTGGGGATTGCTGCTATTGGTTTTCTTTGATCACGTGATCAACGATAACTAGTAACTTTCGTTAACCGAACGACGACAGCCAAATGACGGCAATCCCAAAATATCCAATTCTCCAAATCCCCAAAGCAGGAAAACTAGCTTTATTGGCAAGTGATTGTAACTGTCTTGTCACTTTTCTCCTTTTTGCTTGTCTGACGCATATTGAGATCTTTATAAATTGCAGATTAATCTAACCTCAAATTAAGAAGTTCGTTTTGATTATCCAGTTTCACCAACTGAGTAACGCTATCCATGGCCTGCTCCAATTGAATCGTTTTTTTTTTTTCATTTTTTCTTCGTCCTTAACCCGTTCAACTATCACCAACAATTTAAAAAAATTAATGAAATTAGTGAATTGCTAAAGTCAATAATGATGATGATGTTCATCAATGATGAACATGAAATGTTCGGGCATTTTAATTAAAGTGTTAAAAAAAGCAAAACTACGTTGACATTTTTTTTGCGCCACCGCCATCTATGTATACTCGACGAACTCGGATTTTGTTGGCGCGAAATTTGAAGCGAATATTTGCTTTTCGTTTATACAGGGTGGTCGGAAATAACTAATACAAAAAAAAATGTGGCATGTGGAAGTTCTAAAAAAAATCCAAGAAACCAATTTTTATACGAACGTCAAATTTATTATTTCAGATTTATTGTTTAATTATTTCATTATTATTGCTAAACAACGTGAATTGTCTTTTTAAATTATCTTAACTCAGTGGCGCACCAACAATTTTGGCCCAAATTGTTTGTAATTTTTATCTTGGAAACTTGAAAGGATTTTTATTAGAATTTTTTTTGCCAACATCAACTCACCATCATCAAGTATCAATTTTTTTTTTTGGTACTAGCAATTTCCAAATACACTGTGTTTGACAGAATACAATAAGATGGTGTAACATTTAAAATCGCTATCTCTTTTCCAAATTCCACTAACGCTGGTTTTTTTCTATTCTCAACTTTATTTCTTAAATTACTTTCCTGGAATGGCGACAAAAGCAATTTAATTTTTCGACCAAATTATAGTTTTAAAATACATTTTTAAAAAGAAGTTTATGCAGAAATAAATTTGTTAATTATTAAAAGTCTTCAAAAGTATTCCATAGTAATTTTAAATAAGAAAATACAAGGTTTACATAATAAATAAAATATGTTTTAAACTTGCGCAGAGCCACTCGGCAACATACAGGAAGTTCAGCCGGCAGAGGGTCCAACTACATACATGAACTTCGCCCAGAAGATGCTGGAAAACTTCATGAACTACGTCTTAAGTTATTCGATTTCACAAGCACACATGATACCCGATCCAACAGCCACATACGTCCCGCTCTCTACGGTTCAAAACTGGTACACTAATTTCGAAAGACGGCTAACTCAGAATCCCAATTACTGGAAGTCGTCGTAATCATAAACGTTTTGTAGATTTTTAGATAATTTAATAATAACATTTGTGTTTGGCATTATTTTACCGCCGTTCATTGTGCATTGTCCGGAGCAGCCACATTTTTTAATACTGTATTATATGTATCAGGGAAAATAAACTAAAACCAAAACGTTTGTTTAATTATTTACTTATTACTGAATTTAATTACGTATAACTAGATTATAGAATTAGAGTGAATTTCAGGGGGGGAAAAAAACAGATGTTTGGACTGTCTTTAAAATTTCGCCTTTAAAAGTCAAAAAAATGTAATAATACTTTCGTCAATTCGATTTTTAAACCTTAAAATCATCATCCCTTAAAGACATAATTTAGGAATAAAAATGAGAACGAAAGCGGTGAATATATTTCTTATGTATTCAATAAACACACGTTACATTTAGAGAAGAACTGATCAAATACGACTATAAACTTAATTAAATAAATTCAGGATAAATTGTCTAACCAAAAGACGAACCAAATGAAAATGAAACAACTACACTATTTTCAACAGTGCAATTATTACTTTGCAGGGTTTTCCGCTACTGTTTCACCGCCCTCGGTTTTCACCATCTTTCCGCTATCACCTGAAACAGTGCCAATTAGCATGAAATCGTCATTAAACAGATTTGACCTATTACTTACTTTCAGAGTCGGCTTGTTCACCTCCTGAACGACGGCGTTTCCTTGCAGATCTATCACGACGGAATACTTTCTGTTGTGCAGGTAGAGGATCCATACCTAACACCTAAAAGTACATATTTAATTAATGTATGCACTTTCGGTTTTTTAATTTGTATTAAATTAATGTGCAGAGATTTGGGCTACAGAATATTCTGCAACACTGAATATTCTGCGAAAAACTCTGAAGCTATAATATTGCCCAGGTGAAAACAGATCTTTTAAGTGTACTTCAAAGGACCCGTCAAGCTAATCTGGGCTGTTTTGTTTAACAAAAAAAAAATTAATTTACTTGCCTTGTGGATCTGTCTGTAAGCAATTAAACGAAGAGCGTATTGTGCAGAACAAGTTAAATCTTCACGTTGCTGTGCTGTAAGTGCGACAGCTGCGTCAGGGTTATCCTTTTCACACGGATCTCCTAATCCAGGTCCACCCGGCAGCAGAATACCACCGGCAACCGCCTCCATCACTCTTCGAAGCGCATCACCCGGAGACAACTGCATTTGTCCAGGTACTGATGATATAACTTTTTCAACCAATAATTCCATGGCCTAATTAAAAAAAATTTATGATTTTAAGAAGCGTGCAATGTATAAAATTATTACCCATGAGCTTAATGGAGACCATGTCGGTACTCGCTGGCACAAATCTCTCAAAATTCGAATGATTACAACACAGGAATGCAATCCGAGTGCTCTAGCCTAAAAACAATGCACAGTCAAATACAAGCAACAACTTGGCGTTTAGAAGCCCTGCCAAAAGTTTATACGTGGGTGCCTTTCTTGAAATTAGTCAAAGTTCAAAGTGAGAAACAAAAAAAATTAAAGATTATATAAGTCGTGTCCGTTGATGCAAAACAAAGAGCGACCCGTCAATTTGAAACGCAGGGCTTCCCCAACTTATCGGACTACAATCTGATTTGAGATGTGACTTTCTCCAATCGTAGCATGTTTTGATTTGATGAAACAATTTGTTTACACGAACGGAGGAGTGGGAATAGAAGCAAAACAAGAGTTTCTTAACACAGAAAATAAAAAAAATTACAGAGAGCAAATGTGACTTGTGAAAAAAAAGCTCCGATTCCCAATTTGATTTGATTTGAATTTTTTTTTTTGTTTTTGAAGTAACTGGTGATTTTATAAAACTCACATCGTCAGATCGAATACAAACAAACAAGTTATATTAAGTTGAAACGCGTTGCGCGGTGTGAGAAGAGACACAAACCTGGAACCATTTGGTATGTCTGAGGGCTGCCAGCGCCTGGAGACACTTGCCGCGTGCGAGAACATCCCGGTCCGACCCGCCGCTCGCAGCTTCTAGACATCAGAAAGGGTGTTTGACCATCGTGCACACCACAGCTGCAGAGCCTGCAGCCATAGTGTGTCAGTTGATCAAAAATCCTTATCCCACACCACCTAAAATCAACTCTAAACCTGGCAATCAGCACAGTACAAACAGATATAAGTATTGGACCGGCTTGTTGTGTGTCATTTCCATGTAATATTATACACACACACACACCATTTTGCAATCTTCATCTAGTTTACAGAAGAACAATTAGAATTAGATCTAAGAACAAATAAATTAAATATCATACACTAACTATAATTACCAGACTTCGGTAAACTTCAAAAATCTAAAAAGTCCAATATTTATTAGAAACGTTCAAGGTTTAAGCTGCCAATAATACTTTTTTCACACAAACACACGCACACATTCACACAAAACTAGATGAACATTATTTTAACATCCATTATTGTCATCTTTTAAGACAATAAAAAAATCAGATTAGATTAAATTAGACAGAAGATTATCTTTGTACACACATCAATATAGAAGAACAAGCAACACAATTATCATTTTTTTAAGAAAATACTTTTGTCATGTAACACGAGACAAAAGATTAACTAAATTTTAATAATTGCCCGTAATACATAAATTTGCATGAAAGGGTCTAAAAGCTTGTTTTATTTAAAAAAAAAAAAAAAAACAATTTTTATTTAACCAAATCTCTGTTTCTCTCGTCCATTAAAACAAGCCAATAATGGCATGGCATAAAATAATAATGTGCACCACAAATTTTTAGATCATCTTCATTTAATATCTACAGGGTGTCTAACACATCCAGTAAGCAGACACACCACGCACACATTAAAACACAAACAATAATTTTTACAAATGCACATTAACAGACTTTAATTATAAAATGATTTTCCTTTTTTATTTCATTGCATTTTCCAAACAACCAACAACACGTGGCTTATATTAAGATGAGCTTAAAAAGCACATCCTTACAAGCCGGGGAATCACACAAAGTGACTTCCTTCTTTAACACAGAACCTACACGCAACAGGGGGGATTCAAACCCACGCTTAGATAGTTGCTGCATCAAGCGTCAAGTCCATTACCAAAGGACTCGACCACCTCTTCTATGCAACTTATTTTCTTTTTCTTTCTAAGTTAGACACCCCATTTTTTTTTTTTTTTTAAACAGAAATAAAAAAATTTTCAACTTAAACCCTGCCTATATACCAACAGTACTGCACATTAACATTCATTCACATTCTACCACACATCTAACCTTGCTCCCTCATGACAGGGCTGGTCAACTGCACAAGAACCGTGAGCGATTCTTCAGACACTGTAAATCCAGCTTCGGCAGCGTTTATAGTTACGGTGTAATTATGCTCTGTAGTTAGCTGTTTGAGGGCGGCTGGTAGCATTTCTACGACTTTCCGGAGGAGAGTCAGCGTCGGCTTGTCAGCACACAACACAACCAATTCCACGTTGGTGTCGCCTTGGAGGAGGAGCCCCTTGGCCAAGTGTCCCACTCGCATGACCCCCTTCAGTGTTCTGGTGGCGTCGCGGTCTTCACGTTGGAAAGAAAACCTGCGAAATTAAAAAAAAATTAATCGCGCACCTCAAAATTTAATCGATGATTACAGTTGATTATCTCGGCCGTCCTCTTTTTGTTCACTGGCAATCTTCTCGCCGTCAGTCTTTGATTCGTCCGTACTCAAATTCGCTTGTGCTTGTCCTGGTTGATCGTCTTTCTTCCCCGGGGTATCCGCCATCTGATCCGATACAATCTTCAGTGCACGCTCAGTGTGCGATACAATACGTTGGATAGCTTGAAGTTCTTCCTCTTTCGGATAGATTTCTGAATGGCGAGCCATTACATGACGATCATCACTTGATTCAATACGACGAGCAATCTGTTGTCCTTGATAAAACTGCGAACGTGAACAGCGAAGTGATGATTTGGGTTAAATTTCCCTAATTTTAAAGACTTACCGGTGGAGGACCGCTGCCAGGGAAAGGTGGTCTTCCTCGAGGGAAAGGCCCCATGTTTCCTCGTCGACACCACTCCATGTAATCTTCTTCGTAACGTCTGCGTTCCTCCCAATACATTCGCTCTTCTTCATCCTCAGCCGCCATATGTCTTCTTTGCCAGTATTCTTCACGCAAAGCCTGTTTTAACAGGATTAAACATAAAGCAAAAGTAACTATAAATAAAACGACATGTTCGGAAACGCAAACCCAAAATCAAATGGGTTACGATTTTGGGGTGAAGTTTTCCAAAATAATCTTCGACGGCTCTAAAATTTTGATGCGATTAGCTTCAAGCAACAAAAGGAACAGCCCTCGATCGTGTGTGTATGTGTCTCATTATGAAATGTTTTTGCAATAACTTACAGCACGTCGCATTTTCTCTTCTTGTATTTTCCTCTGTCGGAGCGAAGGCTTCACATCGACCACCAAGTCGGGGTTCACCTTCTTCTTGTATTGAAGGCGATGTCTTCTGCCTTTCATGTGCATTTCCTTCGCGTTCGGATCATTAAAACGGCACTCGCAAAGCTTGCAGTTGAAACTAATAACCTTTAAGAATGGGGAAACATTTTTTTAGAGGAAAGAAACTTTATAGTTTTTGTTGAGAGATGATACCTTCCCGTCATCACTCTTTATTTCCTCGATGTAATCCTGACCTACAGGCTGAATGTCTGGTTCCGGTGTTTCATCCACGTCATCGTCCTTGTTGTCACCGTTGCCGGTAGAAATGCCCAAACCACCAGACTGCACGAAGTTTATCTTAGGGGTAGAGCTGACCGACTTACGTGGCCCACCTATCACTTCCGGTTCTTGGGAAGGAATCGGTTTACCAAGTTTGGTGTGCAACATAACGACTTTGGAATGCTTGGCACCTCGTATATGAGCTGCATATGCATCATTGCCTATAAAAAAAAATTTAAAGGCAGGTGTTTACACCCAGTAGCAGAAATAATTTCATTGAAATTTGTACGGCGGCTTCGAAATTGGTTACAGTAAAGACTGTAATCGCAAAAGATTTTTGGAAGCTGCTAAAGTTTATTTAGCAAGGTGTCTGATCAGCCAACAGAGAAAATAACTGTCACTGAAATTCTCCTTGCCAGATACACATTGGATTAAACAATTAAAAAAAAAAATTAATTAAATAAACAAGTAAATATAATATTAAGACAACTGTGACCTATGTTCAATTATGTTCGAGGGAGACTTATAATTAATTCATTATTTTAAAATGAATTAATTACAGTGCGTTAATTTTTTTTTTAATTGGTAAAGTCTAAGGTCTAACTAAAAAAATATTCAAGGCCTCAACAAATTTAATTGCTTTATGAATAAAATGTAATACTCGATTAATATATTACAAAGGAAAAATTAGGATATTTTATTTTGGTGACTTACCAGTGCAAGTCACATCACACAGTTGGCAACGTAAAGAATTTCCAGCTCTATTTTGACTTGTAACAGCAACGGATGCCGTCATCTTAGTGGCGGCCTCACGTTTCTTATGTTTTTGTCCTTCGAGATGCTCTCTGTATGTCTGAGGGCCAGCACAGCTGCAACGAAAAAACAATTTTCCACGCACTTATTACACAGGTACTTCCAAACTCAATCTCTAAAGACTTATTTTTAAATTAAGTACAGCGGGGCAAAAGAAAAAGTGGTTAGTTTTACCTTATTTTGCACACGTCACAGTAATGCAACTGCTGTGGTTTCGGGGGTGCCTTAGTCCTCATATTTTTGGCGCCCCCTCCTCCCTTCTTGTATCCCTGCCAACCGCCTGTTTTTTGTTGTTGTGCACCGCTGGACTGCTGCGCCACATACATTGTGGCTGCAGAGTACAGGGCGGCGTCGTATCCGGAATACGTGGTGGTGGAGTTTGCTTCTAAACAATCACAATTTTTTTTATTATCGCAGAAAATTACATATTTCTTACCGAGTCATCGCAACAGAATCAATGCATGTAAGTAAATTAAAAAAAAAAATAGTTTACGTACGCTTCGCTTGAGTTGTAGGTTGTGCGGCAATGGTTGTTTGCACAGCTGGTTGAGCGTAGGTTGCTTGATATCCGGTGGCGTTGGCTTGATATGTGCCAGTATATTGAGCCGGTTTCGCAGCTACAGTCTGGAAAGAATTCAAGAGCTCCAAAACAACTTTAAATTTAAATTAAAAGGCGAGTGTTTTAGGTGAACCGATTTTAATTTCGAAACTTCATCGAGATTCAATTAATAATGAGGTTGTATGTAAACTTGTACAGAATGTAAGTGGAATTAGACTTAATATCTTACGTGCAAAAAGATTTGACACATTGATTTGTTTATTAAATACTGAGTAAGCTTTTCTTTTATCTGACTTGCACTCATAGAGTTCCAAAATTTGATTGACATTAAACTTAGGTTTGCTTCAAGTGAACTGCATCTACTATGAATGGCAAACCCCTGCATAATACAGTGTGACCCATTTAATAAAATGGAAACACTCGTCAAAAAAAAAAAAAAAAACTTTATTATTTGATTCGAATCGAATTGTTTATTATTCGATTTGAATCGAATTATTTTAGAAAAGTAGAGCTTCAGAAACTCTGCAGTAATGAAAATTTCTGACAGTAAATTTTCATTCTCAAAGCCTACCATGATTTTCTTTTTGTTAAAAATGACATAAATTGATTCGTGATAGTTTTACTTAAAATCTGAGTACGTCGCTGGATTTGGGAAGCCCTAAGTTTCGTGAATTTTTTTTGCAATTAAAACATTTCTGTAAAAATTAAAATTGGGTAATTTTCAGCCGATTTCAGACGTTTTCTTGTAAAAAAAAAAAAAAAATAAACTCAAAGGAGCCCATTAAAAAAATAAACGAAAGGCGGATATAATCTACCATGTTTATTATTATCTTAATTTTAGAATCCACAAAAAATTTTAATAAATTTATTTACATGTGTCACGATCTGTTTATTGTGAAAAAAACTCCAATTATTCTTACCATCAAAAATTGTAAAAAATAACAAAAAACATATTAGATTAACTTAAACTGCCTTTCATTAATTTTTTTCATGAACTGCTTTGAATTTTTTTTCTTTTCAACAAAAAGCCTGAACACAACTGAAAGTAACCCCCAACATTAATTTTTACCTAAATCTTTTAATTAATAAACTTTTTTTTTTTTTTTTTAATTTAATATCAACCCATTTAAAGGGTTCCTGATTAGAGTGATGTCCTTAGATTTTGAGTTTAAAAAAATCCCAAATCAATTTTAGTCATGTTGGAAATTAAAAAAATCTTGAGAATTAAAATCTGTTGCTAGAATTTTCATCAGTGAGTTTCTGAAGTTGCACTTAAAAAAAAAAATTGGTTCGCATCAGGTACAGCAGGGATGTTTCCATTCTAAAAGGGTCACACTGTATATCTTCTTGCTATTTTATAAGCGACCACAAGGTCACACAAAATCAAACCCCATCAAATAAGTTTAACAACAATAAAATCTGTGGACTGTAATCACTACACTAATGCCCGATTTCTTCACCTCATGATACATTTATCTGCCAGGTATTATCCTTGGAAACCATTATATCGATAATAGTTTCCAAGGATACTATCTGGCAGATAAATTTATTCGTAGGTGAAAAAATCGGGCCTTAGGCCAAGTTTAACAATGACGGTTTGACTTTGAGCCGAAGCTTAAATCCTTCACAACAATTGTTGAAATAATCATCGCTAAGGGTTTATATCTCAGCTCATAATTGAGCTGCAATTATAAAACTGGAGCTTAGGCTCTTTTTTTGGGTGATCAGAAGTTTGTATAGGCGTAGAGTACTTATGAAAATGCAGATGTGAACGCTGCAAGTTTAACTTACACAACTAACAACATTCATCATGTGTGCAGTTTCATGGGCATTCTATACCTATGCAATCTCCTGATTGCCTAAAAAAAAAAAAAAGGCTGGTAATCACCTGTGCCAAGTGCAAACATGTTCTTGAACGCACATCATGACCTGAGATGTAACAAGAAAATTTCAAAGACTATTCAGGATAATAAAAAAAAACCAAACGGCAAACATTTAAGTTTGTCTTCCCGAGTTTCAGTTCGGACTCATTATTATTCCGGTAAATGCCATTGAAATTTGGAGTTGCAGCTTTTAGAATTTTGGTTTTGTTTAAAATGAAAACGGAACGGAATATAATCTAGAGAAGAAAATTGAAAAATACTTACTGCTGCCTGCGCCTGAGGCTGTGCAGTTGCACGCTGCGTGTAGGTAGTTGCGTAGTTAGCCGGTTTTGCTGCGGCAGCAGTTTGATCATAACCCGCTGTATACCCTTGAGCAGCTTGCCCTGTGGCAGTCTGCTGGTAATACGTTTTAGTGGCGTCGTAACCAGTGGTAGCGGCGGCTCTTCCGTAACCGTATTCGTATGCAGGGGTGGTACCAGTACCAACAGCAGCATAAGTACCTGGCGTGGTAGCTGCTTGATACGCAGTTTCGTATCCCGCCGGTCTTTGAGTACCGTAAGTAGCAGCAGCTGCGGCAGTTGCCGGTGCTGCTACTGCATAACCAGCTTGACTCGCTTGATACGCCGCTCCGGTTGCAGCCGCCGCGCTGAAAATATACCGAAAACAGCAATCATAAAGTCACAAAACGAACAGATCGCGGAAAATTCGTCAAATTCGCGCGGAAACGAGCCAATTGGACATCGAAAAACGTGAAATTGGGCCGAAATTTACCGGAACAAAAAAATGCCCTCCACCTAGACGGACCGAGGCTGTTTTATTGATCGAGCAAAATGCCGGCGCCATTCGCTCAAGGACGCCGGTCGCAAAGCACAAACATAAATGTTTACCGCTCGGCTTTCACAGATAATCGCTGACGTATAGTCTTAAAATAATCCTTAAAAAATGCGCTTTATTTATTTAATAACATTACTTACCTGTACTGGGTCCCACCGTGCGCAAAACCGAAATAATTATTAGTCGCCATATTACACTAACGCACTCATTGACAACTATTTTCTAACAGGCCTGCCAACTGAAACGAATCGGAAGCTGCTCGTTGGAAAATGGACGCCGGAAATACTGACATATTCAAATAAGAACGCGGGAAATATAAATTCCGTGAGTCTTAAATTTCGATTCACTGCTACAGAATACTTTGAGAATATCTCCACCCCCCTTCTTATAATATGACATTAAAATAAGACGGGAATACTCTGAGATTGAGATTGTTCTAATAATTTAATAAATTTTGGGCCCGGTCTTTTCATGTCTGAGTAACTTTTAACAGTTGATTAATTCCTATACAGAAACAATTACAACTATGGGAATAAATCCATGATTCAAGTAAAAGAGCGATGGAAATACCGGCCCTAAGGCGCCCGATTTCATAATCGAACTTCAGGACACTTTAAATTAAAAGTCACAATCTGATGTATAAATAACTAGGTTTTCGCATCTTTTTCGACATGTGACTGTGAGTTTATTTTAAAGTCTCCTAAAGTTCGATTATGAAATCGGCCCTTAATAAAATAAAGGTTCGCCACCGTAAATAAGATAAAACCATTTCAATCTCTTTCGTAAAGGATATTCGCTTTGAAGGTTCATTTCATTTCATCAATAACTAAATTACTCTGCAGGTTGATTGAGGCCAACCAGTTCATTAAAAGTTTATGGATTCACAATTTTCTTTATTTGAACTGAAACATCCCACTTTTTATTGAATTTTGATGTAGGAGAAATATAAATACGATTAAATTACTGACGGTAGGCTTGAAAAACTAGGCAAATCTCTTTCTCTAATTTTTAAATGAATTGTTTTGAAACATTCTTAGCTCCTGGAGCCTCTTGTACAAAACGAACGACTTGTAACTTCTTTTCGTTTGCAAAAGCTTTTCTCTAAGAAAAAGTAAGCCCTCCTTCATCTCCTATTTCATTGATGTTTCAAATTAAAAATAGGAAACAATTGCGGCGACATCTATAGACAGATGGCGGCGACATTTTTTAGTGAGTTGGGGCGAATTCGAATTTTTTGCTTTGCTTAAGTTGGTGACACTGAACACAAATGATGACAGTATGACAGCAAACATTCCGTACATTTAATAACCAAAAAAAAAGTTTTAGCAGAACATAAATTGTGAACATAATGGTAAATAACATTTTAATTTTGAATTAAAAAAAAGAAAAAGGAAGAATTCGTTTACATAATTTTTTTCCAGTCTGCCCTCTTTAATTTCCAAAGCTTAATGTCTGTAATTTTACTGCTAATATGCACATGTACGTACTTGAGGTCTTTATTTCCCAGCATTATGGACAGAAACAAAGTTGGGTACGTATAATATTAATGAAGAAGCGAAGTCAAATCCGTGAGTAACTCGAAACGTTTGCAGCCTTGCGGGGACATTCTGGAAATGTGCGAGAATTGGTGAGAGGAAGTCACCTTACGTTGCAGTGTTTTGCTTAGGAATGGCCTTTCTCATTTTATTTCTAAATTAATTAAATTAGTGCTGTAATATTTAAGAAGTTTTTAATATACTCAAATTTTTTTATTATGAACTAATCTGTGAAATTAACTTCTTTAACTTTTACCAGCTGCTCCTTTCAAATTATAATCATCTTTTATTAAAGTTAATTCCATCTACATATAATTGATAAATCCTGAAGGATTAAATAGGTTTTGTTATGTACATATAAATAAGTCGAAGCATTTCAAGTGTCTGTATATTTGATCGAATTAATTTGTAATATAAAAAGTACATAATACATTCACTATTACATAATATGAAAACGATTACAATTAGGATTCTGCCTTTTCTAAATTTCATGTCTGCATACGAACACGCACGAAATTTAAAAAGAGCCGTAAACACAGACAAAAGTCTTTATAGTAACAAACTATTTCTCAATGCAATTGACTTTTGTCTCAGTCGATATTAAGGTATATATACACACTGACGTTCAGATTTCAAAAGTTAACTTCCAATTGGGAAAGTACATTTGTTTTGTGCAGTACACGTTAACAAACAAAAAAAAATAACAATGCAAAAAATTAAATTTTGAATAAACAATATCTTTTATTGAGAGATGATTCAAAAAGATCTGATGTACTGAATTGTAAATCCATTTGCACACTTAGAAGCTCTTCTACTTACTGACTTAGTTTAACTGTAACACCTAATTCATAAATAAATATAAACAGTCTTGTACGACAGTAAAAAACTAACACTTTTTCATCATCTAACATAAATACTCCGCAGGATATACTTATCGAAGACACATATTAAAGCGTTTACTACAAAATAGATTTCTACTATTTTTTTTTCAATGGTGTTCTCTTTTCTTTACACAAAATTTGGACTACCGGTATTTTAATTGTTTTTTTTTTTCTTCGAAATGAGTGCCAAATGTAATCACATATCGATTTAGATTTGCCTGAGAATTGGCAGTGGTTCTGTTACAACTAAGCATCATACATTCCAACTAAACAAAAATCTACATACAAATAAATACAGGAAACTACAAGCAATGTACGATCGGTTAGTCATAACGGTGCACCATTTTTAAATTACTATCTTATCATCTCTAGGTATTTTTGTTTGTGCTTGGCCAGCATGTCGGTTACGGTGACGAGAGTCTTTATGTTAGGGTTGACTTTAGCGACTGCTTGAAGCTCCGAGAGGTGAGCAACGCATATGTGATGTAATGTTGCAAGTTCCTTCGCACTGTCCGGCTTCGTGGTTATCGTTGGCTCACCGGGGTCGCTTATAGACGATAGCTGATCGAGGAAGACAACCATGCGCTCCTTGTTTTTCAAAATGAACGGATTTACAACTTCCATGTACGGTTCCTAACAAAGAAATGCAATTGACTTGAGGGGAAAACAAACATTTTCCACGAGTACACGTACCTTACCGCCAAACTCAACTAGATTCGCAAGATTCTGCAGACATTTTGCCACCATCACAAGACTTCGGGTAGCTGCGGGACTAGGCTGTTCACTGACCAAGCCGAACTGTCGAGGGTTCAAGAGAGCGGGGCAGAGTAACCTTAGAAATATGAAGCCCGAGACTACTCGGGTGCGTACTAAACGTTCGCTGGGCCATTTCGCAGTGACTGCCCTCTGCAAGCATCCGAAGATGTACCTGACTGGTTTGGGGCATGTATCCGGAGACAAATATATACAAAGCGTCAACTAAAAAAAATATACTCTTACACTGCTTGGAAATAAAGTGGGGTGCAACACTCTTACAAAGTCCAAAGTCTGCAGCAAAAACTCAGCGTTACTACAAGCATCATCGGGGGAATCCATTTTGTTCGGGTTTAACTCAGCGCTCTGCTTGCTTTCTAATAAGCGCAACACCGTTTCCAAAACTGCAGCTTTCACGAAGTAACCGCATTCTGCTCGCATGTACAGATCCATTAAAGTAGTGGGCAGGGATGCAGCTCGAAATAACGTGGATGTTTCAGTTTCTTTAGCAATCTGTAGAATTTAGAATTAAAAAAAAACCGTGTTGGATATTCAGAAGTACTATACCTCGGCCGCGTTTAATTCTCGTAACAACTCTGTCTCACGTCCTTCACCCCTAAACACTCTGAGTAAAGCGGTTGCTAGGGGCACTCGATCCGCATGACATATCTCCGCGAGGGTTTTCACCGAAACCAAGCCTGGTTCAAGCAGAAGTTGCTGCAACGGGCTGTATTCCTCTGCGGGCATCACTAAATCATGTAAATATCTGAAAAGCGCTTAATTGAAAAACGAAACCTCTTCTCTGCCAAGGGCTTAATAAACCTTGTGCGTAATCTTAATGACCCCCATTCTCCGATGGGGGTTAGACCAGATAAGGCATACCACTCTTCGCGTTCCTCTCCGTTTCCAAGTTGGGACAAATCCACGTGTAGCTCTGCCACTTCCGAGTCCTTCCCCCGTTTCCCCTTGTTGTGTACAGTAAGAGTAAATGAAACAATATCACATGGCACATCACTAAAAAAAAAAAAAATCGTCGATAGTATTTTACAGGAAGAAGTTACTTGCATTTGTATTTTTTTTTTTTTACTGTACGACGAAAATGATTTAAGTATTCAAATTAGTGTACTTAGTTTTTTCTATTTTCATTGTTAACCATCGAAAATGGGACACCCTGTAACTCACTCTAAAATGAATTCCTCATCCCAAACTGGATCAGGCCCGGATTTGGCACGAGTCTTAGCGATTCGCACTTGATTATTCAATTGTATTGTCACGTACGGCTGTGGCACAAGTTTATATGGCAATCTGTGAGCATCGGAGACGTGTAACGTAAGACAACGTAACTCTCTAAGTCTTGGCACCTGTTACAAAAAAGGAATTTCGTGTGAATTTCACTTTTCGTGTATCGTGTATCATGTCGTACCTTGCAGGTGGCCCTGCTTAATTGTGGCACACAAAGAGGTTTGAGCGCGTTCACCCATTCTTGGCATTCTTCGGCAGATGGGGCTGCTAGATGTGTGACGGTTGCCAAACACGGTAAGGCCCTTTCGACGATTTGCAAGCAATGCGGTCTCTCCCACAAACTATCATGAACCTGTCACATAATAAATTTGTTATTGAAGGCGACTCATGTCCAATGAAAATTGTAATTAGAAGGTTTTCAAACTATTGATTGACTCCTAAATCGATAGTGAAACGTTGAGTGCCTATTCCAATTTGAAAACTGTCTGCTTAAAGTTTGTTCCACAAACATATTAATACCTGGTAAAGGTAAGCGCAGGATAAATCGATGAGGCCTTTAGGTTTCGTCCGTTTCGGATTCTCATACAAATAAAGATGAGTGTCGGTGCCCTCGACCAACAAAACGAAATACAACAACTTCCACTTCTTCGTAACCTTATCCGACTTGCGATGTAAATAACCCTGGTGTTTGATGCCTCGCATCTTTTTTAAACCGGCTTGATCTCGACACTCTCGCAGAGTTGCATAGATCTTCTCCGCTTCGGATTTGACTTTCGGATTCTCCGGTATCCAGTCCTGTTGGGTCGAACCATCAACCACCAACTACAATATTTAATCAATTTTAGAATGCACTGCGGCTTTATTAATTAATTCGAAATCCTTCCTTACAGGAAACTGTAGAGTGTAGCCTTCGACGATCTGCTCTTTCCTGTACCTGTTGATGACAGCGTCCAGGCATTCGAAGACTCTGCCCCCCATTAAGTAACGCACGCCCTTCTTCTCTATTCTAAATCTCTGAATTTGATTGTTGATGTGAAAGAAAAGGGAGTAATCCCCGGGGGAGTTGTCACTGGGGCGTACGAGGAAGCTCCCCGGACCGGCTGAAGTTAATTCAAATTTTACTAAGCACGGAGGAGAATTTGAGTAGGGAAGGTTACCCTTAACGAGTAAGTCCACGGCTTCGTTCTTTGTGCAGTTCGGGTGAAACCATGGGAAGACGGTGTTCGGGTCTATTCGATCATCCAAGTCTTCGACTAGTTCTTGGAAAATCATGCCCTGTTCGCCTGTTCGATGGGCAGTCACCCAGAGCCAACCGTCCCCCATGTCGTTGTGCACGAAAAAAATGTCGCCCTTTTTGAATGTCAGCTCATCTGTGTCGGGCATTTTTGTATATGGCAGTATGGCAACTACTCTCTAAAAAAAAATAAATCGAAAAATTGAAAGAATGAGGCATCAAAACCAAACAAAAAAAAATTATTTGATAGGAGTGTCGTTAACAGACAGTATTCGCCTTCATTAATTATTTAAAAGGCTTGCTATTAAAGTTATTACTTCCATAATATAAATTATGCTTGGTCTGTTTTGGATATCTAAAAATCATGCAGTGAATATGTTGCTTGTTAAGGAAGCTTTTAATGCCTTGCTATAACTGTAAATATAAATATCCTAAAGTATGTGTTGCATGTATTATACAAGTCTTCAGAGTACAGTATTTATTTGCTATAAAATGTGGACACAAGCATTTAATAAATTGTTTTCTTGTTTTCTATCAATATGGTTCCTTATCTTTTAAGAATGACTGCAAGTAGCATGTTTCAAAATAAACCACTATACAACACTGATAAATACCTGAATAAAAAAAATCATATTGTGAAATGTAATATGTAGAAATAATATTTCAGTGATAGAGTAGAACAGTAGGCGAAACGCAATTTAAAAATAAAACTGTAAGATAAACCGAACGGATTTCGCGCAGTTATCAAGGCTGAACTTCCACTGTAATCTTTATCAGGGGCGTTTTTTAATATACAATTATTTTTTTTCCTAAAGATAAAACGTGACTCACACGTTTCGACGGAACGTAACCCGTTGCTGTAGCCCTGAGCAAATGTTTGACGACTTCAATTCGCACGGACCGACTTCGTCATCAAAAAAATTGGAATGAGGAACGAATTAGAAAATTGAAAAAGGATGTTTGCACAACGGTTATTTATCAATAAACGTTTTTCACACCTGGCGTGTGTGTTCAAATGATTTGATTACAGAAGGCAATTAGTAAACGCTTTGTAAAGAATGAGTCAATGAGATAATTGAAAAATTGAGGAAATAAATTAAACTTCTGAGTTAAACAATTAAAATCGTTTGCACATAATAAATTGATAGATATCTCGCATGTATTTAATTAAAAGTTAATAGTTAATCAACGCGTTTAAAGTTTCAAAACGCTTGGGGGGAAAGAAGGTGTAAAATAAATTGAAGCTGTAAATGTAATGAATGTGAATCATTAATTAATTAAAAGACAATCACACACAACGTAAGGTTTCGATGATTTAAAGACTTCATTCATCATTAAAGGCACATTTCGAAATAAATACAGAATAGCAAATTATGTTATGATAATTACAAGAGATGGTGAAAAAAAAATTCGGAAATAAATGGAAAAGGAAAGAATCGTTTTCTCTCTTCAGAATAAAGAATAATAAAATTTTCCAAGTCTTCACTGACAGTTCATCAAGAAACTTTAAATTTTTGATTCCAGAACAGAAAAAAACAGATATTTAAAAATTGGTGATTTGTTAATTTTTGATTACCAAATTACTTTTTAAAAATTAAAAGCAATTAATTTTAATATCATGACAAAAAAGTAATAAATTCTTCAAAAAAAAGCCTTAGTATAGGCAACCCATTTAACACATTCGTTTGTATGATTGTCTATATTGAAGACTCAGAGAATGTTAGTTTCTTTTTGCTTTGTTGAAAGCGTGTTAAACTTTTTCGCAATTCACTTCGATTAAACAATTCTACTATTTTTTCCCCAAATATTTAAAACAATTTTCCATTTAATTCTAATTTTAGAAAACAAATTTGCGGATAAATTTACAGTTCTTCAAGTTTAATGATTTTATTAAAAAATAAACCACTAAATACATCTCTTCTCAATTGAGTTTGTTTACATTTTTGTCATTTTACCATAGACTAGAGTTTGCCAAGAATAAAAATCTCATCCTTTTTTATCGACAACAATATTTGTTTCCAGGTCAGTGGGAACCCCGAATTAAAACAAACTAGAACATAAATTAGTTAAAAACGTGAAAGAAGAAAAGAAAGATGCCTGAGGAAAACAGACAAAAAACAACGAATGGAAAGATATGAGAAAAGTAAAAAGGTTTACAAGTTGATGATAAACCAAATGGTTGAGAAAAGTATCATTTTACTTAAAAATCAAACCCGAAACGGTTTTAATGAAGAAACGCAGAACAAAAGCAAAAAAATGGAAATCAATTACAGTTTCCTGTAATTTCTTTTCTCCAAAATGGTACAGTTTAAATTTTAAATACGACTTCACAGGTGATACTTAAAAACTTTAAGTGTTCTTGAGACGCTTAAAACATTTATAAAATCTGTAAAGTCGTATTTAAACAGTACCATTTCAGAGAAAGAAAAATTGCAGGAAACTGTAACTGTCCAGCATTTTTTTGCTTTCAACTGTACAAACAAACAAACAAACAAAAAGAAAGAAAAGTCTTCGTGATTCCCCTAAATACGAAAGGTGACGAATAAGATGTCGAAAATCAAAAGCCGTTCAACTTTTGCCAACTTTACACATACAAGTGTTGCGCCAAACAGAATAGAGAAGAAAGAAAACGAAAGTGAAGACAGAGCACTTTGCCAAGACATGCGAGTGACACTAGCTGCAGTGTTGCCAATGCTATCGCTTTCGTAGTAGATCTATTGTTACTTCTCCTGACAACACTTAACTTTATTTTAATTTAGCGCCATCTAGTATTGAAAATAACACACGTCAATTCTAAAATTGACCTTGTTGGAATTAAGCACAAAAATTTTGGTCAGGAAAGTTTCAAATAACGTCCACAATGTGGGAAATAGTCTGTGTTCACTGAAATACTCCAATATTTTTTATTCACACGTGTATAATTTGGTGCTATGATGGCGACATCTGTTAATGTGAATGCGAAGAGCCGCCTGTTAGGAAATCTGCATCTTTTCCATGGCCAGCTGATTTGATATGTCATATACGCCAGTTCTAAGAGCATTAAAAAATGTTTTTGGAAAAAATGAAAAGCGGGTGTCAAGTGGCGCCCTCAAATTCAAAACTAGCGTCAAAATTACTGTCATCTTGAAACTTTTGGTTATGAGAAATGTCAACTCGTCTTGACATTAAAGTTGTCAGAAAATTTTTTTTTTTTTGCACAAAATTTTTATAAAATCTTTCATTATGCTTTGACAGCAAGCATGGCCGCCTTGCATGGGGGACTCATTAGGAGCAAATCCCGCTTCAATTTGTCTATCCTACTGCAATGTTAGGTCAAAAAGCGACAGTAAGATGTCGCTATTTTATATATTAAAGTTGTCAAAATATGCGTCGGTGTCGTCACCATGGTAACAACTAATTAATGACTATGAGAGGGCGCTAGTTTACACGCTCCATGGCTTGCTTTATTGAGACTAATTTTTAGGCGAATTGGACTGGCCGTATATGACCTTGGTATACAGGTGGCAACACCTATCTAGCTTGGTTTTGTTTTTAACCTGATAAGTGACAATTGTTTCTGTTTTTAACCTGAAAATGGGAGTTGATTGATCTCAAGCTTAAGATTATTGTGGCGGCCAAAGACAGGAAGAAGAAATCTAAAGTGAGCAATCATCTGCTAATTTGACAAAAATTGTGGAAAAAATGGATGAGGCCGGCAGGGATAAAGCTAGCAGAAGCCAAAAAAAAAAAGTAAGGAACGTATCCAAAAACAAACACGAAAAGATTTTTAAAAATCAGAGAAAAAATAAGTTTTCTTAATAATTTAAATCAAATACAAAAGAAGCGTTAAGTAGAAAATAATAATAATAATTTCAAGGTCCTCTCATTTGCTGATATTTTCAAAGTAAAATTTTTCAAATATTTAAATAAATTTAAATAAAAAAGATTACAGAAGTAAAAAAAGAGAGAATTGCATCCAATAAAACCACAAAAAGAATATATTTTTTTAATTACTTAATTTAAATCAAGCATATCAACATAAATAAAAGTAACTTCAAGGAGACACTATTAGGCCATTTTTGTTTGTTAATATTAAAACGGTCAGATATAAACATTTTTAAATAAATTTAAATAATATAACTTCAAGGGGGCAATTTAGGCCCTTTTTTGTTTCTTAATACTAACGGCCGATTTCATAATCAGACTTTAAATTTAAATACAAAGTTTTTTTAATCTCAAACCAACTTCAATTTAAATTTAAAGTTACTTTAACCTAAAAAAAATACATTTGTTTCCCTATTCTTAAAGTGACTTTAAATTAAAGCTTCCTTAATGTCTGATTATGAAAACGGCCATAAAAGAGTCAAGTTTTTAAACATTTTTAAATGAATTCCAAAAATATTAACCCGTTTACTTTGTTTATGTAAAAAAAAAATTGGATTTACCTACCTTTTTATCGTTAACCGGTTCCGGTGGTGGAATTGGATGCACCAGTCTTTCTCTCTTCAACAAATCACTGTAAGCAGTATAAAACCCAATAAGATCATTCAACGAATCGAACTGCCGACCACCAATATAAAAATCACCGCAGACGGCTGTGATACGAAAGTGATTCACTCCAGTTCTTCCTAAATATGACAGCACGTAAGACCCGGGTTTCCTATCGCTCTCCCTGACCAAGTAGCTCCCGAGCTTTCCGCTTGCCCAAAGTCTTTCTTCGGCTTGATATCGATCCAACCTTCCGTGATACCACTGGCTCTCCGAGGGGGCGTGAGGAGCTGAATCCCCAAGATCGGGTTCATCAGGTTCTGGCTTGGGGGCCGGCTGTTGTTCCTGTTCGTTCCCGTCCTCGCTTCCTGTACTTGGGGAGCCCAACTTGTCTTTCATGATGCCTGCTCCTTGGCCGCTTCCTGCGCGCATCAGATCTGCCATTTCGTCGATATTTCGACACCATGCAACTCTATGTCATGCCAATTAATTCCACGTTTGTTTACTAGCACGCCCACTTGCTGAACGACGCTCGACAGGAGGAATTAACATAAGCCATTGTTCGTTCAACGCGACGATTCGTTGGATATTGACGTTTCAGCGTTTACCCACTTAGCTCTTTTTGACAGATCTCGGCATGGTGCGCGCGGTGAGTAATAAAAATTCCTTCTTCGAATTCGGTTCGTCACTCGAACGGAAAATCGTCTGCGAGTAAATTTATTCGTCGAGGCGAAATCAACTTAAGAAAGCGTTTGCCGCAAATACGGATAATCATGACACTGGTATTATTTGTGTGATTGTGTGCGTATAAACGGTTTCGTTTATCAGTTGTTTCTGAATAAAATCTTTTGTTTAATCACCTAAATCATTTAAACCAATCAAATATGTTTGTAATTGTTAACTCATCACTTTTTTTTACTTCATTTTTTTAAATTATTTATAAGTATTATTTCATATAAATTCAAATGGCAAACAATTAAAAAAAAGACAAATAGAAATCACCTAGAAATAAATAGATTGTTACTACACAAATTTATTGAACAGCTACAGCATGCAAACCTAATTTTACATAAGACTACAAAATAAAATTTCCCGTGGAAGATTTAAATTTAGCGCTGTAATTAATCTAACTTCCAGACTGGCGAAAATTCAAAACCACACGACTTCCAGCGCGGAGCTTCACATCCACATGACTTCCAGCGCGGAACCGCGGAGATTCAGATAACCAATCAGTCGATGCCTCCTATCCCCTCCCCATACATTTGCACCTTTTTAAAAACCGAACCCAAAAGTTCCGATAAAACGCGAAAAATAAATTCGGTAAGAAAAGCAAACGAGAAATTTACAATACGAAAGCATAAAGAACAGAAAGAAAACAATGGAAAATAGATGATTTTATAGTGCTTTCGATTTGCGTGCACTAATATGTGCACTGAGTGTATCTTCATCTCGTTTTAACCTCGTAGAATCAAATGAGATGCAGATACACTCGGTGCATGCAGTGCACCCCAATCGAAAGCCCCTATAAGCTGAATAAAAAACAAATGAATCTCTAGACGAGGAAGACTAATAAAAAACAAAATACAACCGTAAAAAGCGTCGGTGTGCCAATCAACAAAATCTGAAAAATCAGTTGATAAAAATAAACAAAAGAGAAATACGAGAAAGATGGACAAAAAAAATTAAAGCAAATAAAAGAGGAGATTATAAAGAGGAGTCAATAAAATGTGAAAATCAATACGACTAAAAAGAAAAAAATGTGAAAAACAGTAGAAGAAATAAACGAAGAAGGGAAAAAATGCAATACGTTGATTCGACAAGGAAAAGAGAAAGAAAGAATAAAATAAAACAGAGACCCGTGAATAAAACACAAAACATCGCCTCCTTAAAACAAGGAAAAGAGAAAGAAAAAAATATGAAATGAACGAAAGATAAAACACCATAAATTAAAGTAGCGGCCAGTGTTGCCAAACTTTTCCTGCCGAAAAATGTAGCTAAACAAAAAGTAGCCCAATTACTCCAAACTCCGAAGTGCAAAAAGAAATATTAATTGTATTACATGATTTGAAATCTTAGCAAACATAAATAAAAAAAAAAATAGGAACAAGCAAAGAACAAAGATATAGATACTAATAATAAGATAAAAATAAAAAAAAATAAAAGAGAACGGTACTCAACGTAGATAATCATAAAATTAAAATAGAGGCACGGACAGTTACTAATTGATCACACTGTATATATATATATACCACTGAGGGTGGTGTACTGGAACAAAAGTAGTCGAAATCAGCCGTCAGGCGCCAAATAAGACTTAATCGCCAAATATATCTAAAATATAGCCCAAATGGCAAAATTTCGTTCAATCTGGCAGCTCTGACGGTAATTCTAATGACGTTTTTGACGAACTGCTCTGCTGGCTTTAGATAAAAGATATAATAGATGTCAAAGCCAACGTTGTATATGTGGAGCAACGAAATGCGCGCCTGACGCGGCCTGGGGGGAATTAAAATAAAAAAGGCGCGTAATTTAAAAATATTTCTGCGTTAACGGTTTAAGTTTTTTCCAGGAAATTAAATCTAAATCTGATACATTGAGGTGCATTCTTGCCCAGATACTAGTTTAGGGCTATTCCAGAAGAATGAACGGACAATTTGCGATTTTCTTTCTGTAAATTACGACCACGTTTGCTCGGATCGTTTTTCGCTCCGGCGCTTAATAAGGCCGCGCGGCCGTGGTAGCCAAAAAAGGGCACGTTTCGCTTATCGTTCTCTCTTACCTTATTTTTATTACAAATTATCGTGTTCGCCTGGGATGGCCGCAGACAGAATTTAAACGTTCAATTAAAAAAGAAATCGAATTTGGCTTCTGACAACCGATTTCAAACTTATCAAAATCAATAAAAAGGTAACCATGGTAACTTAAAAAAATATGCCAAGAATTACAGATTACTGTAAATACAGTGTCATCACTGCCACCTCAGCAGCCTGGAGGGAATTACAATTACGTTAAAAACTATTGCCACAGCAACAGACATAAACAAATAAACTCCTGTGCTCTCAGAGTAATTCTTGTAATTCATCATGTAAGGACACGTAAGAGTCACACGAGAACGCCATAAATGCGCTCGCACGGTATTCTATTTTCGAATGTGTGGTAGAATAACATTGCGTCGAACTAGTTTCCATTCTTTTATTTTAATAAATTGGTACCCCTGGTTTACAAAATTTAAAGTTGCCTAGGTAACAGCCAGTAACGGCTTTCGGTCTCAAACAGTATTTATGCGAATGCGGTAAAATGTCCGAAACGAATTTTGTGAACGCCGACCCTACGTTAGTAAAGAATCTGAAGGGGCACACGGACATCGTAACAGACTTATCTTTCCACCCAGATGGAAACCAGTTCGCCAGCAGCAGCGCGGATCACTCGATTATGCTGTGGAACTTGGCACAGTTACACAAGAGATGCTACAAATTCGTGGGGCACGCCAGCAGCGTGACCTGCGTGCAGTTTTCAAGCAGCGGACAGTTACTGGCGTCCGGCTCCGAAGACAAAACCGTACGATTTTGGGTGCCCAGTATTATGGGAACCAGTGCAGAGTTTAAGGCCCACAGCGCTGCAGTTCGCAGCTTATCATTCGCACCAGGTGACAATCAGGTTTGTATACACTGAACACAACTTAAGTGATACTTCTTTTGATGCGTTATTTTGTAGTTAATAACCGGTTCGAATGATAAATCGATTAAAATGTGGGATGTACAGCAGAGACGGTTCTTAAGCTCGTTCAAAGGCCACAACAATTGGGTGCGTTGCGTGAGGTATTGTCCGGATGGGAGCTTTGTCACTTCATGTGCCGATGATAAATCGCTGCGAATTTGGGACACCAAAAGTGGCCAATGCGTGCATGTTTTTAGAGGCGGTAGAGGGAGCGGAACTTATCTGGCAGTGCACAGTGATAGCAAGACGATAGCGTTGGCCTTAGATACGGGGACTGTGCGTCTGTATGACATCCGTGCAAAGAATTTGCTGCAGCATTATTCTCTTCACGATAATGTGACTTGCGTAGCGTGGCATCCACATGCGAGTTATCTCTTGACGAGCGGGCATGATCAAAGGATGAACATCGTGGATGTCATGGAGGGGAGACCTTTGTATACGTTAAAAGCGCACGAAGGAGTCATATCGGCGGTTGCATTTACTCGTGACGGTGATCAATTCGCATCATCTGGCTTTAACAGACACATCAACGTAAGTAGCAAACCCACAGTTCATTTAATTTTGCTTAAATTCGTTTTTATTTCAGATTTGGAACACCAATTTCATTTCTGAAACATCTCCGACGACATCGATGTGCTCAACGAGTCAAGAAAGTGTCTGACCTACATTATAATGTCTTATAAAACAAACTTTCAGGCAGTATTATTTAATTTTTTAATATATGCATCGTTTATGAAGTAAATAAATCATCGATTCTATTTTTTACATTGCTCAAAGCTTCTTAAAATATTAAAATACTTTTGAGTTTTCACAAAAAACTTACCCTCTAAATAAACTCGACTTCTTTTACACAAATCAAACACTGTGTTCTTTCCGTTTAATTTTTTTATTTTCACCCTAAATATATCGATGATTCCTTTCACATGAATTGACTCGGAAAATAATGTTCTTTACATCGAAATTTAATGTATTCGTAAATCAAGAAGCGTTTCAAAGAAACTAATTACTCCCTTGAGACTTGTCCATGATTACAATGTACGTTTAATTATGAAGCAAGTGCCTTTCATGCTTTAATATTACATGATGCGTCCCGGCGTTCACTTCATCAAACCTTTAGATTCGTTAGCCGTAATGGTTGGCTTGTTGACACCCGACTGCGATGAGATTCCTCGATGGTACAAAGCGTACTCAATTCTGTTAATAATCTCGTTGGGATGCAGCTGTGCGTGGTCTCTGTACGAGAAGCTGCAAGTTACTTCCTGCGGGTTATCGAGGACCACCGTGACCATGGATCTTCTCCTCAGCATTCTTCTAACACTCGTCAACATCCTGGGCGTAACCAAGGCTGTGATTAAAAGGAAAACCATGGCGAGGATACTGAGATACTTGAATGAAATCGATGGAGCCATGCCGTACAAATGCCCTTTTAACGGGAGGAAGCAGAAGGTCTTCGTTGTGGAACTCCTGTGTGTTCTGCTGGCAATTCTGGGGTACACTTTGTACGATGTTTACGTGCAGCTTTCTATAGCGGGCCGAATAGTGTTGGTACCACGCCTATTAATGATCATCAACGACTATATCGTGGCAGTGACCATCTTAACATTTTACACCATCATGATTTCTTTGAAAGACAGGTTCTGCAATTTGAATAACAACCTGTTCAGGATCGCCCGGAGAAGCAGGAAGATGTGCGACGCAAACACACCGCATGACATGCTGAACATATCCAAGACCTATCATAAATTGTGCTGCCTGATTGACCTCGTGAATAAACACTGCGGATTTCAGATACTTGGAATTGTTATGATCATATTTGTTTATATTATGCAGCTGGTGAACATGATATTGAATTATCACAATGCGAAGAGGATTTTTTTAAACGGGATTCCCATCGAACATCTCGTGAAGGAGTACTGCGTCATCTCAGTGTTGTACATGGTAAGTAAATTAATTAATTAGGGTTTATTGTCCTCCGACTTTTACAGCCTGCCTTCCAAACACATTAAATATTGAATATAATCAATCATTTTCTCTTATTATTTATTTTGTTCGCATTCATTCAATCACATGAATTTACTTGATTGTTTACTTTACACGCACATTGAGCTCTGAGTCTTCAGTGGTTCAAACAAAATGAAAATGAAAAGGAAAACCTTGCAGGTTGTAATGAAAGCCTTAGGCAATCATTTTACTGATGGAAAACAACACAAGGGCAAGTTTCACGTTTTAAATAAAATCATAGCCTGCACGCTGATTTTAATTTTAATTGTCGTCTACGTCTGGATTCTCATTGATAAATCCGGGACGTTTTACCAAACCATTCCTGGAATGGCCGCTTCGTTAGATGCCCTCGCAGACACTCTTATGGTGGCCATAAACACAACAGTGCTGTACTCGACTGGTTTTGGCAGAAAGGACGCCCCAGATATCTTCAAATCGAAAACGAAAAGCGTCGAGGATTTCCTGAAATTCCGTTTCTCTGCGAACAAGCAGTTTAAAGCAACGAGAATCAAACTGGCCACACTTTTTATGCTGCTCTTCAGCTCGTATTGCTATAATCTATACGCAGCCTTCACTAAAAAATCCTTCATCTTAAA
This sequence comes from Prosopocoilus inquinatus, assembly GCA_036172665.1. Taxonomy (NCBI): domain Eukaryota; kingdom Metazoa; phylum Arthropoda; class Insecta; order Coleoptera; family Lucanidae; genus Prosopocoilus; species Prosopocoilus inquinatus. The sequence goes on along the minus strand of CM069871.1, from coordinate 3,117,724 downwards.
ATACTACATCTTTTTGATGTTGAATCAATTCATGATCGGTGTGGTCGTTTTAAAATTGAGGAACACGCTGTATTTGCTAAACAAATATTTCGGCCTCTTGAATAATAAGCTGGCGCTAGAATGGAAAGTGGTTTCTAGGAGCGAGGAAATTCGGGCTTTCGCGAAAATCCATCAGACTTTGTGTGAGTTAACACGTGCGGTCAATGCACAGTACGGAATGAGGGTGCTGGGGATTGTAAACCTCATTGCGCTCTACATTATTAGGGCTGTTTATTTAATCATTCGAATTACCATCAGTGAGAATCGATGTCACATCGGAAGCCAGTTTGTTATTATTGAAAATGCTTGCACTTCTTTACTTTTTCTGGTAAGTACATGAAACTCAAAGGCATAGTCCCCCTTCGAATTAAACCAAATTTGAAGCAATTGCTTCTCGGTGACTTTTCCCCCATCTACTTATTAGTTTAGTTAAAAGATCTAGATCTAGATGATTGAGTTGCTTATGCTAATGACTGTTCGTAGGTCTTTGTAGTTTCATCTTTGCTGTAATTACTACGTATCAGTAAATAGGAAACTCCTAAAGATCTTTTTGTTTTAGTATTTTGGAATAATGATTGCCTCGTCTTGTGAACTGGTAATCAAAAGTGCAACCGATACAGCACAAATTTGTCATAAGCTGTTGCTCGAGGCCCCGTTCAACGGCTGCAATAATAAGGATGATCCTCAAGGGCAACTCCTGCAAGAAGAACTGTTGTTATTGGCCCACCAGGTCACGCACTTGAAGCCGAAGTTTACGGCTGCGGATTTCTTTACGGTCAACTTCAGCATGCTGTACGGAATGTTGGGGTCTATAGTCTCGTATATCGTTATAATAATTCAACTTTAATTTCGTTATTATTATTATTATTTTTTTTTAATTCCTATCTAGAGCTATTTGGCAGTAGGGTTCTCACTCACCGAGGATAGTCAGGGAATTTAATAAAATTTTAGTCAATGAAAATAATTGAAAAACTGGAAAATTTCCTTTAATAATTATTTGTATGTTGGTCATTAATTATTTTCTAATTTTCAAAGCAGTAATTTAATCATTTTCTGCATTCGTTGACTTTCCTTAAATTAGCAAGTTTTGTGTGGGCTTAATCTAGGAAAAATAAATACAGATTTGTTTTTTGAAAATAGAAGAAAAAGTGTAAAATTGTTTTGAATATAAAAAAAATGGAAACTTCAAAAGCTGGGCGAATCCGGAACTTAGTTTATCATCACATTATTTAATTAAAACGAATAATGTTGTAATCTTACCGTTTTCAGTATAGGCAATCACACAAACGACTGTGTACATTGGGTTGCCTACATACCAAGGCTTCTTATTTTGTGAAAACGTTGATTTATTGTTTTTTTTATTGCTTTCACATCAGAAATAATTCATTCGTGCGACTGATTGAAACGGTTTTTTTTTTTAGCCGTAAACCAAAAAGTTTGTAAAGAAGAAGATTATTTTTAAACGCACAAGTTTATTTAAGCAGTTCAGGTTAGAATCAATTCGAGATAAGTTCGGGACTAGCTCCGCGAATAACGCTAACGAATCGGGAAATTGTTAATGAAATTCCCCAAAACAAATTTGCTTCCAACACGAAAATTTTCTGTTCTTGCGAAAACGTCATCAATTGACAGATATCAGATGTTTCAAAAATTGTGTTGCGTCCGCAATAAACACGTCACCGCACGTCATCTTGTAATTTATAAGAGATACAAAGGCGGTTAAATTACAAAAGAAACGTGCGCCATTACAATACGGGCGCCAGGGAATAACCCTAGCTGCTGAACGCACTATGGAACCGTTTCCCAAGGTCCCTTAAAAAATTATAATTCCTACAAAAATGTAAGCAAAAGGCGATCAAAATAAACGACTTAAAATTAAAGCAAAATAACTAACCGCAATCCTAAGTAATTAAGGATGGAATTTCTGAGATATGATACATACAAACAAAAACAAGAAAAACTGAAGAATATTACCGATGGCTCGAAAAATTGACTGAATTGAAAAAAAAACGCAAAATTTCTGAGAAAAAGTAAAAAAAAACAATTGACAGATATCAGATGTTTCAAAAATTGTGTTGCGTTCACAATAAACACGTCACCGCCAACACCATGGGGATCTTGCAATTTATAAGAGATGAAAAGGTGGTTAAATTACAAAAAAAAAAAAAACGTGCGCTATTACAATACGGGCGCCAGGGAACAACCCTAGCTGCTGAACGCACTATGGAACCGTTTCCCAAGGTCCCTTAGGTCCAGTTTTACAGATAGGGCTGAACTTTGAGCTGAGGCTTAAACCCTTAGCAACAATTATTTCAACGATTGTTATGAAGGATTTAAGCTTCGGCTCAAAGTTAAACCGTCATTGCAAAACTGGACCTTAATCTAAACGAAAACTGCCAGGAGTTCTATTGACACTCGTGGTTACCATGGGGATCTGTAATTTATAGGGCCCAGTTTTTCCAACTCGGTTTAACTTTAAGCTTCGCCTTATTCCGATGTTAACAACAGGGTACATGAACATTCTTTTTAATGATTTTATTTGAAAGTAGGTAAAAATACGATAATTTAGATATATTTCTTTTTTTTTTTTTTGATAAATGAATATTAAAGTCGTAAAAAATTAAAGAAATTTGAATTGATTAAATTCCCGCCGAAACGCACATTCTGACCGTGTGACGTCAATGTTCATATGTTGTCAAATCGTAATAAGTGAATATCAATACGAACACTTAAAACTTACTACAATAAATAGTAAAACATATTATCAGTATTGTGCTGTGCTATAATGTAAAAATACCTGTGCAAGAACTCCGAATAAATTATTTATAAGCGTTTCACAAAATTTAGTGTTACCAACCTTACTTCTCAACGGCGAAAAGTTTCCGTTTCCACCACAAAGTTCTCACCAACAAAGTAAAAAAATATAATAATTTCTTTAAGATATTCACTTAGTAATTGCTGCTTAAGTTACAACTATATTTTTTACCACTTATTAAGAGCAAACATTCAAACTATTTGACAAGGGTCTGCATACGACATAAACGTCAAGGACAATGTATGAACACTGACGTCACAACGAATGGGAAGCCTTTCGAAACCACGTGATTTATATTTGAATATTTTTTATTTTATTTATTATTAATTTAAGAAAATAATAAATAGAAACTGCGTACAAATTTGGTGTTTTCGCATGTGTTATTGACTATAGTCTCGATTAGAGAGCTTTAATTAATAATTTTATATTATTGTCATGTACGCTATTGTAAAGGACAATTGTTTCCATATGAATAAAACGGAGTCTAAAGTTAAACTCCAATTGAGAAACTGGCCCTAAGAGATACAAAAGGGGCTGTTCTGTATGGAGTGCGTTTAATGTAACGGACTGCTGGTCTGGTAACAACCAATCACAGAAGTGTATTTTCAATTTTAAAGGACTTCTACATTTTAACAGCCCGCTAATAATTTACAGAATACGCTCCAAAGACGGTTAAATTACAAAAAAAAAAGTTGCGCTATTTTGGGGATTATAAATACAATACGGGCGCCAGGGAACAACCCCACCTGGTGAAAGCACCATGGAACCGCTTCCCAAGGTCCCACAGTGTGTGCGATAATAAACGAAAACTGCCGGGAGTCCTACTGACACTCGTAGCGGCTCAAATAAATTAAATAATGCAAAGAATTTAGCAACGCAATTCGTCAATCCGGCAGTTAACTTAAGCAACAGTTGAAATGATTTATTTAGATCAGTCCTGACCGCACAAAATCGACTTGAGGACACTATTTTTTTTATTCTAATTTTTGAAAGTGCATGAAATTTATGAAAGTTACGAAATCAAAGTCAAAGGGGAAAGTTTATTGGGTTTTTGACGAGAAGTCGGAAATTTTTTTAATCAAACTGAAATGATGGGAACCCTCAGCAAGTCAGAACCAGCAACAAATAATTTCTTTTAGTTTAAGAAATGTAGGTAATAGTGCACTTGAAATTGTTCGTTGATTGTGAACATAATAATTAGTAGTTACATGTCTGTTTCGTTAAAAGGACATAAATAGGTACCTAATACATCAATTGATTAAGATGTTTGTCTTTTAATAACATGTTATCGATAGCACTAACTGTATGTTGCATGACGTATTTATTAATAGTAGGTAATCATATTCTCAGAAGACATTCTGCCTAGAAGGATGAAAGTCATAGCACTCTCGTTTATTTCCGTTTTGCTTGGGCTGTCGCCCCCCAAAACAAAACGACGAAGCCTTCGCTTGTTTTATAAAATCTACTGTTTAACCTTGATCGTTTCGGTAATCTATGAGACAACGTGGGCTGCTTATGGAAGAGACGATTACAACGGAGAGAAGCTGACAGGGATTTTGGACAGCACCCTAAACTTGCTGGGGGCATTAACGAACATGATTGCGATCTTGCAAGGGATGTTCTCATACAGGCAAATCGATTATTTTTATTGCAACACAGCGCCGACCTACAACAAAATCTTGGGGACTCAAGAAATCCTGGACAGGAAAGCAAAAATCTTTTCTCGACAACTATCGCTCCTGCACGTTTTATGTCCAACCATGTTTTCAATAATGATTTACGCAAGCCAATTCGTACTTGAATGGAGACTGTATAAATACTTCTTTGTACCCTGGACGTTCCACTGGTACATGGTTACAATGATGCTGATGGCTTTTCGAGTTCACGTGGAATTTTTAATCACCAGCTTCGCGGCGTTGAACAAGAAATTGTCGACGTGCCTCGGTGAGGCTGTCACCCCATCACGATTTGTGACGACGCAGGAAATCAATCCATTGCAATGCATCAATTTGATACAAAGCATGCATCACACGCTTTGTGATTTGATCGAAAGCCTCAACAAGGTTTTCGGCGTCCGGATGCTCTTCATCGTATTGTATACGTCCGTTGCGTTGCTAGAGGGGGTGGAGGTTTTGGTTAATTTTTGGAACGCAAGGGATTTTCGAACCAATGTGTGTGCACTTGCGTCCTTCGTTCTTACAATCACCTTATTGGTAAGTGCGATTAGTAGAAAATATATTTTTTGAAACCGTAGCGCCTTAAGATAGGCAACACATTTCACAAATGAGAGGCAACTTCATGTTTCTACCTTATTTTTTAAACGCAAGCGTTTCTTTTTTGTCAAACGCATTTATAATCAAGTTAATAGAGTTGAAATCCCTTTTTTTTAATTTGTTAATCATGACAGAGTACGTAAACATGTAAATAATTATGTGAATACAGGTAGTGAATTTTCAAATTCAAATTGAAAGCAGTATGAAGTTGGCTGATTATGAACAGCCACTTCAAAGAAGTCACGGAGTGGCTGACACCTAGCGGAAGTTTTGCGAAAGACCGTATAATATAAGGAAAACATGGGCGCGTTCAGCGGATGCGTTGCTTACTCAGCAGTCGTATGTAATTGGCTATTACCTTCATGTGAGCCAATCACAATCGATTGCTGAGTAAGCAACTCAGCCGCTGAACGCGCCCATTGCAAAATTTGAAATATTTGATGTGCTTTCTTTCGCTTAAAAGTTTGAATCGTGTTTCGAATAGTTTGGACCTGAATTTCGTAGTTGTTGCAACAATACACCTGACTTGAACTTTAGATTGACAGTTTATTTTCTATAATTCAATCCACGCAAGTTTTTAAAAGAAAGAGATTCAAAGAAAATAATGTCTGTTTTTGAATCAAAACACGTTTGGATCACGATTTTGTGAGCAAAAGAAAGCACCTTTGGTTAACCTATAAAATATATTGAATTGATTCGTTTGTTTGTGATGCGTCCGTGTCTTTAGTATGTATAACGCATATACATTAATAGAAGTAACAAAAACATTAAAGCATCAAAAAGAACACGAATAACATTAATGACAGTTCTTTGTTTTCCTTATTACTTCCTTTAATCTGATATCCCACGTGATCCACGACGTAACGTGGTAACCAATTCTCTGACAGTTGGCTAAAATGAAAATACACTATGACTCATTGTTAGTTACCTCGTTCTGAGTCGTCCTCCATTTACAACCTATTTGAATTCTAATCGATTCAAGTTCACTTAAAAATCACTGATTGTATTTCATTTGTAGTTATTCAGTTTGCGATCGGTGATAAAGAAGTCATTGAGTTCCTCTTCCCTCATCTCCTACCGACCCAGCTGATTTTGACAATCGGTGTTCAGTTTGACGAGATTTCATACATTTTTTGAGGTTATGTTCATTTAATTTTAAAATACTATTCCCTTAGGAAAACTTTGTTCGTTTTAAAATCAGTTCAGTTCAAAATCAAGTCAGTTAGATTTTGGATGTAATGAATTGAAATGGAGGACGGCTCTGGTCTCGTTTGCTTTCTTTTTAAAACAAATTTAAATAAAGTCGTCTTCAATATAAAAAATATTGTTTTGAAATTGTCTCCACGATGAAAACAAAATGTAATTACAATATTTCTCAAAAAAAAAAAGGAAAAGAATTAGTGAGTATTCAAAATGAGATTCACAAATGAGATGAAGAAAAAGGAAAACAAATGACAATTGCGGCGTTTATGGAAAAAAGAAACGGAGAAAGAAAAAGAAATGGAAGCATGCAAGAAATACGGGAAATGAAAAAAAATTGATGGCCGCGAAACACAACTGAAATGAACTGAAAAATAAAATCCCTAAATTAACCAAAAAGAAAAGAAAAATAGAACAAATGGTGATCGTAATAATAAAATATCAAAATTTGGGAATGTGATAAGTAATTAATAAGTATTAAAAAATGAGAGAAAACAAAACGTAATCGCAACTTTCACGAAAGAAAAAGAAACGCGAGAGAAAGTTCTGAAAATGGTAAACAAAAACATTTAAAAAAACAAAAAAATAAACATTTTTGAGAAAGGTAATCAAAATGAAAAAAAGAAGCAAAAATTTCTAAACAAAGTAAGAAAAGCAAAAGAAGGAACATAGCTGAAATGATTTGAAACGGGAGAATTCCTAAAGTAAGCAAAAAAAAAAGAAAACAAATGACGATCGTAAAAATAAAAAATGTAAATTTGGGATAAAGAAAAGAAAAACAATTGACAATCGTGATCGCGATAAGGCAGAAAAAAATTGAAATCTGAAAAAACAAATCAAAACATAAAAAAAGAATGTTTTTGGTTCTTGCAAAAAAAGAAAAATGACAAATGTTACCGACCGAAATGAAATAAAAAATGCAATGTTTCTGAAAAAGGTACGAAAAACAATCGACAATCGTCGTCGCGATAGAGCAGAAAACAATGGAAATCTGAAAAGAAAACAAATAAAACAAAAAAGAGGAACGTTTTTAGTTCTTGCAAAAATGTAATCGGAACGAAAACGCAAAAAATACGAAATTTTTGAAAGGAAAGAAGGAAACGAAAAGAAAAACAAACGACGACGTAAATTTTAAGAAAAGAAAAAAGACAGCACAGTAAATGCCGACCGTAATGTTTACGAAAGAAACAAAGAAAGGAATATTTTTAATTTACACGTCTGAAACTACCGTGAGTGAGATATTCCGTCAAACAAACTAATAAAAACAAAAAAGGAGAAAAAAAATGACAAAATAATAGCTATAAAACATTTAAGAATGAATTTTAAATATTGAAAGATGATACGATTTTTAATGGCAAAATCCGATTTTCTTTACCTATAAAAAAAATTTGAGTTTGCCAATTGGTGAATTGGCAACACTGTTCGTGTGTTAAGAGCGAGGACATTTATGCAGTGTTGCCAACTTGGTGCATGTAAACCAGGGCAAGTGTACTTGATGAGCACATGGTGATAAAAATGATGTTTTCGGTGTATGGTGTAAATTCTGATGCGTTTATATGACAATTGGTGTAAATTCTAGTGATTTTCAGATGAAAAGATTCTGCGGTATCGTTAGTTTCTTGTTTTCTTTCCGTTAATTACATTTTTTTATAAAAAAATTGACGTTCTGGTTATTTAAAAACAGACGAAGAAAGAAATTCAAGAAATGTGACGTGACGAATGATGCGATGTCGGTATGGCAGAGAACGCTACTCAGGGAGCGATGGTGGATTTGTTAATTGTAAAAAAAAAATCCAAAAAGCTACGGATATTGAAATTACCAAAATTGTCGAGATTCCAGTTTCAGTTGATACGGCCCAGATACTGGAAAGTATGTAGACACCCTTCAGAATTGTTTAAAACACGCAGTGGGCAATCAACTATAACCTAAAATGAATTAATTTTTATAACGTTACTGCCGCTGTTTTGTGGATTTTGTTTGTAAACACACTTGATGTTTGCGACACTGTCAATTAGGAAAATAAGTCGTTCAGCAGCTCACAGTCGCTGCAGCTTAGCAAAACAGCAATGATGTCTCAGCGCTGTCTCGGCTGAACGCGCCCTTTGATTAATAGTAATATCGATGGTAGCCGTGTGATGGCGGTACTTAACAAGTTCGCTTACAGTTTGCTGATTTCAAATTTAAATCAATACAATTTTTGTTCTTCAACATTTGCATTTGTAGAACCAAAAAGAATCCCAGGAAATGCCTCGATCACGTTTTCTAGCTCTAGCCAAAAGTCCCACGAATCGGAATAAATCCCCCGATTTGGGAACACTGCGAAAACCACCTAATCAATCAGCGATTGAAAGTACAGTACAGAGAAAGGAATAGTAAAACTATTTAGCAAATACCATGGTATAACGTACAACAAACAGTTCCATAGAAAAGGATCATTCACATCATCATCATAGTTAATGGCTATGCATTTTATTTAGATTTTAAAAAGCAATCTTAATCTATAATAAATTAGTATGCAATAATTAACACTCAAGGGAGTTAGGTATAAACTATTAGTACAATCGTTTCAAGTCTTCCGAACTTTATTACGATTTATACATTTGCCCAGCAGTTTTGATTTAAAGCAAACATAATAATGATGCACAGTGGAAAAGTGCTTTCGCTCTTAACTATACTCGTAGCTCAATCATCACCGAGCTCAAGCAACACATTTCTTTTGCTCTCACACAAAATATACAGTTTTATCATCCTGGCTCTTTTATTAACACAAGCCATTTGGGGACACCAAGGAAAACTGCCCGTCCTCGTGGAACCGCTCGCCTGGTCTTTAGACGTCATGGTATCATTACTCGCAATTTTCATAAATCTGATTTCCGTGTCGCAGCGATTATTTATGAAGAAGGAGAAGCTAACTCGTCTGGAACAGTTTGAAAAATACTTCTGCAAGACTATGAAAGTCCAAGATGAGTATGCACAACGTAATAGAGTTGTCTTGCTTCAATTAATCGTACTACACGTCGTTCTATTAATAATCCTCGTGCTCATATATTTTGCAAGCGAATCGATTATGGAATGGAAGTATTACAAGTATTTTTTCGTAACGCATTTAATCTCCACTTATATGATCGCAATTGCGTTGATGAATTTTCGTAATTCCATAGATTTCTTGGCCGTCAGCTACAGGATCATAAACAACAGGCTTTCGATTTACTTCGATAGGCTTTACAAGTGTGGTCGTGATTCGAGGGAATTCCCCAAGTTGAACTTTGTTAAGATCGTGCAGAACTTGCACGATGTATTAAGCGATTGCATCGAAGGCGTTAATCGATGTTTCGGATTTAGGGTTTTATTAATCGTGTTGTACACATCGCTTGCGATACTGCAAAAGACTCTGTTAGTTCTGCGCTTGTGGAATGGCGAACGTTGGAAGAATTCGTTGGCAATAGCGACGTTACTTTTACCTCTTACTTTATTGGTAAGTAGTGACGTGGACTTATTTATATTACCACGTTACCTAACAGTAAATTTCCTACGTTATCGGCAGGATAACATTGGGCGCGTTCAGCGGCTGAGTTGCTTACTCAGCAATCGATTGCATGATTGGCTCACATGAAGGTAATAGCCAATCACAAGCGACTGCTGAGTAAGCAACGCATCCGCTGAACGCGCCCAATGCTTTCTTTCGCTCACAAAATCGTGATCCAAACGTGTTTTGATTCAAAAACAGACATTCTTTTCTTTGAATCTTTGAATTTTTGAAACTTTTGAAAGTTTTTCAAATGATTCACTGCCTACTTGTGAACCGCTACTACGTAATGCATTCCAAACATTCTTCACACTCTACCAAATTACTCAGAAAATGTAAAAAAGAAAATTTAAGTGTAATTCGGGCCGCTAGATGTGACCACTAGCGCTGTAATTGGTAATCAGGGTTGCCAACTTGGGCGGTTTATCGCAAATTGGGCGATACATTTTTCAATTTTGCGTTAAGAATTTGTATTTTGCGATGGGCGATTATTTAGGCGCTATTCAAAAAAAATTAAAAATTTAACTGAAGTCGACTCATGTCCGATGAAAATTGCACAAATTTTTTTTTTTTTAACTGTAAACCGGACATTGTGAAAATCGCACAAAACCTTAACGTTTCATAATCGATTGATAGCTATCGCCAGCGCTTAAACGCTTTATTACCGATTAGTTTTATAAATAATATTTTCTTTTTTCTTTCATCGTCTTTTGTTTAAAGTTCGATCAAAACCCGGTGCATTCGATTTTTTTTTGTTCCTTAAATTTTCATACTGATTTCGGTCGTCTTTTGTTTAAAAATCGATCAACTTTTGTTTAAAGCTTGCTCAAAACCTGACGCTTACGAATTTCTTGTTCCTCATATTTTCGTATTGATTTCGATCGTCTTTTGTTTAAAAAATCGATCATCTTTCGTTTAAAAGTCGATCATCTTTTGTTTAAAAGTCGATCATCTTTTGTTTAAAAGTCGATCGTTTCTTGATTAAAAGTCAATCGTCCTTTGTTCTAAATTTTTCTCGTTCGTCAAAGCTCGCGACTGTTTTCTATCGTCTTTTGCTTATTAAAGCTTGATCAAAGCACGACCCATTCGATTCTCTTGTTCCGCAAAAAAAATTGCGTATTGGTTTCGATAGCCTTTTGTTCAAAAGTCGATCTTCTTTCGTTTCAATTTTTTCTCGTTCGTCAAACTCTCGCGTCGGCTTCGATCGTCGTTTGTTTAAAGCTTGAAAATCAAAGCCCGACGCATCCGATTTTCTTAATCCTCCAAAATGTTCGTTCGTGTCGATTTCGATCCTCTTTTGTTTAGAATTAGATCCTCTTTTGTACAAAAGTCGATCGTCGCCTTGCTTTCGATTGTTTTTTGCTTAAACAAAACATCGATTTTGATTTAAAAAAAAAAAAAACCTTTTCTGAAAATTACAATTTTCAGTTAATTTAAATTCGATCGCTTTTTGTTCAAAATTCAACGTCGACGTTCTAGATTTTCTTTTGTTTTTCAAAATTCCGCACTGCTTTCGTTCGTCTTTTGCTTAAATATCAAAACGTTGATAATTTTTCTTCCCTAAAAATAAAATACCCCTATTACAGGAGTAAATATTTTCTTTTTTTGATTTTTTTGTAAAGTAAATGAACTTAACGACTTAAATGTCAAACTTGAAATTTGGGCGATTTGGGCGATAATTGCGATTACATTTGGCGCGCTCGGATCTTCCAATGTTGGCAACCCTATTGATAATGTTTCGGTAAGGTGACCGGTAGAGTAACATTAAAAATATATTACCGGTAATTTAACAACAGTATTGGCAAGAGAAAAAGAAAACAAAGTAAAAAGACTTGCTTTTTCCAATTCGTTCGAATCCAAGTTGAAAATTTCTTTCAGGTTCTTTGTTTCATGTCGGCATCTGCGTGCGAGCAAGCGGTTAAAGAGGCGAAGTCGACGTCCCCCCTGAGCTTCAAATTGCTATTGGAGCACCAACCGATGTTCAACGATTTGAGTTCCGAGGAGGAGATGATACGCGAGAGCTTACTGACGTTAGCGTCGCAGGCTCTGCAGAGGAAACCGACTTTTACGGCCGCCGGTTTTTTCACCATAGATTATACCATGCTCTATAGCATGATAAGCACGGTGTTGACTTACGTCGTCATTATAATACAGCTGCTTTTCAAGAATTGAGAATTTGAGATTTTGCACTCTTTGCAAACGCAAAATTTAAAAATTGACAGAAAGAACGGGCGCGTTCAGCACACGCTCAGCGATTGTGATTGGCTCACATTAAGGTAATTGGCAAATAACGTTGCTGATAGAGGGCGTTAAAATTTCCAAACAATGGCGGCGCAGACGTGTCCAACCGTAATCAACGAGCGTTTTTGTTGCAAAACTTTTGCACTGTCGAACGGAACAATCTTTCTTTATCGGAAACTACTTTTTTATAATAATTCACGCATCTAACGATTCTAATCAACTTGTTTCATCACAGCTAAACACGTCTATTCTAGTTATCGGAGTCTCCACCAGATGCCAACACTTGTTATGAACGTTCTCAATAGCCAGTCACAAATGACTGCTGAATAGACAACTCAGCTGAGCCTCGTTCGGGAACTGAAAAGAGCTTGCTCTGGGTAATATTCTTTCTCTTTTGTGTAAGTGATTTTATATATTTTGCTTCTCGTTTTAAACGCCCAAAGTGCTCTCCCGTTACAGTTTTTGAACGCAGCCTGCTGAACACGCCCATTACTTCATGCTTAAAATACATTCATTGCGTTGTTGGTAAAAAGAGAATTCTTTTAAAAATACCCTACGATCACTGATTAGGTTTACAAAAATAATTATTATAAATATACTAAAAATAAACAGTTGTGGATTGTTAGTTTCTTTAATTTATAATACCTTTCTTTTGTTCATCGTGTTCCCACTCTGCCAACCTCGGTGTTGCCAATCAACTCGATTAAATATTCCTTTCTCGGCATTTAAAATTTTTCTAGAATTCCCTAGATTAATCTGGCAAATTTTAAATAGAAGATTAAAGTTAAAAACACGATTACAAAAAAAAAAAAAAAAACTTAGCATACCTACACAGCAAATTTATATAAAATTTTTCTGCAGTCAGCTGTTAAAACAAACGAAATAAAAACATTAAAACAACCTAAGGCTACTTTTCCTGCTTTGGAGATTTGAAGGGAAATAAAAATTCTTTGGCTGCTCACTTTCAATGCTAAATAAATCAAGACTGCTTAATTGTTTTTGTTATCAAAGCTGTCAAAATTTTAGGTTAGAAAAGCTACCAAAAACTAGCGCTAAGCGCGGTAGATACGCTTAAACTATTTCTCGAAAACTTTCTCTAAGAAATTTGTTTTCAGCTGTTTTAAAAGTGTCTTCCAGAATACAAAGGAAATTACAATTACAAAATTAATTGCTACTACAGATTAATAGATGGCGCTGCTTATATTTCGCTTCAAGAAAATTCCTTGAAATTTTTTTTTACCATTTCCGTTCAAGTTTATTTATTCGAAATCGTATTTTTTGCCGATTTTCAGTAACCACCTTGAAATTGTTTTGGTTGTAGGGACAATGTGCAGGGGGAAGCCGGATTTCGATGCGAAAATGAACCTTATGTTACCCCCTCCGTGCGAAAGTGAGCCTTATGTACCCCCCTCAGTGCGAAAGTGAGCCTTATGTACCCCATTCATAGCGAAAATGAACCTTATGCACGTTGCCTGCAAAATAATGGCCTCCAAACTGCTTTCATTATATTTCGACGTCGTTGCTCGCGTCGGTGTCCTATCTACTTGTTCTAAGTCTGTGATAACAAACAGTTATGAGCGCGTTACCAACTTAAAATAGAATTTTACCTCCTGACAGCTGATTATGGTTATTTTTCATTTTGTGGTCGTTACATGAGCAAAACGCAACAGAAATTTGCATTTTTTTCATTCATTACAGCAACTCGGGCTTCAAATTAAGCCGAAAATGTTCAAAATTACCAGGTAATTTTAAAACACGCATAACCTAGATTAAAAACAGAAAGAAAAACAATTGCACGTCTATTCCCAAACAAAAGGTTATGTTGCAGCTTGTTCCTAAAACTTTCGAAAAAATGTCACTGTTTCATAATCACTATTGGAAAAGTATAAAGAACGTAAAAGTAAATTCGCTTAGAATATTGTCAGTGTGAAGAATATTTGTGATATGGTAGCAGTAGGTATTAGTTTAGTGGATTATGTTTTTAGGCTTGCGGTGAAAGTCGGCTTGGCAGGAGGGGCGGTGTATTATTTATCAGAGCAAGGGGTTTGGAAGGAAAGCACCGAGACGACTAAATTGTACGAGCAAATTTCAAACGCACTCTCTCCGTATGCGAAAGAAGCTAAAACACAGTTGCCTTTCCAGGTAGTTGCTTACCACCACAGTTTTGTTGCAACTTTTTGTAAATGAAATTCGTAATGTCTAGATTCCAGACTTGCCCAGCTCCAATCAGGTTTCCTATTTAACGAAACAATACTGGAATCAAGGTGTTACTGCAACATTTATATATATCGGGGATTTACCGTCTCACGTGTCTAGATGGACGAGGCAGGGTGTGGATGCAGCAAAGAAAAATGAGGAAATTAAAAAATTTCTGGAATCGTTTTCAAGTAGTCCAAAACCGCCAGCCGTAAAGGAAAAATAAACTTTTCTTTTAATTTAATTGTAAATAGTGACTGCCTAGACACAATAAATTATTTGTTGCACGAAAAGGTTTGATTTGGACGACTCGTCAGAGCCACACGTTAAAAAGGAACAAACAAACAATCAAAATACCAAATATTTATTGATCTGTGAGACATGATAATTTAAATTTCTAACATTTTTTTAGTAACATCATGAAGGAGGAGTACTGAATAGAATGTTACAGAAAGAAATATTACCGATTGTTATTTATAATAGTACCATTATAAAAAAGAAATCAAAATTATTTAGAATGTAAATTATACTTTGCAAGTATCTGCACCATGTAAAAAGTAGTGGATGACGCATGTACGGCTTATATATTTTTTTTTTTCTCCAAGATCCGCTCCGCTCTCATAAATCTCAGTTATGAAGAAGGTAATTAGACAAAAAAAAAAGGATTGAGAGAGAAAGAGGGCAGTGCATAAATACTATGTCAAATTATTAAAAAAAAAAAAATTGAAAACAAAATTAATTCAACAGCAAATTTGACGATCGATTTTCAAAAGAGATTAGAATGTCTAACTGAATTGCAAAATTCTTTAAGCCGCCGCTTCAACTTCCATTGGTTGTTCCACTGCGTTTTCTGCCTTCTTTTTTTTCTTCTTGGCAGCTTTGGGATTAGCGGAGGTGTTGAGTAGAGATTTAATTTCAGGATCGGTTATGGAGTGCTCTGATTGGTACAGTTCTGGTTCGAAAGGTAGACCGGTGATTTTATGTGGCCCGTTCGGCATCAACAGCACAGTAAATTTGTAGTGCGCCACGTATTCACCTAAAAATATTAATTACCCTCATCAATTACCATCAGCAAGAACTGAAATTCGCTTGTTATTCAAATTAAACGTCAGCGTAAATCTATCGTCACAATTCGAGATCAGTTGGATCAATTGGAGTAGTTTATAAAATTAATCATCATTGTAGAGAAAAATTAGATAAAAGAAGTTTCGAGTGGGCGGACTTGCCTGGTTTTTCGTAAAGCACTTGAAATGGTTCAATAAGTTTATGGTTGACGCACTCGACGACCCCCATCTTTGCTTTCGTCTCTTCTTCGAAACTCCTCAAGTTGAACGGCATAGTCCCATGTTTCGTTCGCACTTCGCTGTAAAACATCCGAGATGCTTTCAATTTAAGCTGATATATTTCGTCGGTCTTTTTGTAAATCGACACTCTCGTATCAGCTTCCTTAGCTGGAATTTCCAAGTTCTCAGTAAACATCAAAAAAGAAACACATCCATGATGTTAGTGATTATTTGGGAGTTGTTATTATAATATAAAGTCACATGCTTGAATTTGCAATTAAAAATTTTTTTTTATAAACTTACCAACACCATCTCCTGTACTAATCAATACGTCCATCGCGTACACCTCATGCTTATCAAACTCGAACTTCTCGTGTTCTTTCTTCTGCGCGTCATTCGGATTTTGTATAATCGTTTTTTCACCGTCGATTTTGAACTGTTTGAGCTGATGACTTAACATTCCCTCGACCGGCTTACACTTATAAGATTCTGCGATTTTTTGTACTGCTTCGGTGATTGCGTAGGTTTCATTTCCCGGCTTCAGCAACCTCAGCGCCGCCTGAGAGGCGAAGTGAGCCGCCAATATAGTGTCAGCTTTTCTGCCGGTTACCTTATTTTCGCTAGATGCACCTATTACGATAGTGTGGGCCACAACGGCGATGAAACCGTCCACATGAGCTCCCAAATCCCTACAAAGTTCAATTTCATTGCACGAATATTAATGATTACAATGCAAGAATAAAACCGGGTGATAAAAAAAAATGTTCAAAGTAAACCAAGCCCAAACGATTTAACCCTTGGATAATTTTCAGTAGCTTTTTTAAACTTCCCTTTGGAAGTTACAATGATTAAAGAATTGAGACAGTTTTCATAAAGCACAGATTGTTTTTAGTGTGGCTCCCTCTGTATAATTTTGAGCTAAACTTCCATTGTTGCCATAGTAACCACACAAAATGTTACATCTGACAATCTGTTTCGATTTAAATTTTATACCAATTCAAATAAAAAATTATAAATACATTACACTCTCATTATTATTATTACATAATTTTTACATTGATTTTCTTTCACTGTTTGTCTGCAGAAATCACTTCCTTAAAGATAGTAACAGATCACTCCAGTTAGAGCCTAGTGTGGCTCCCTCTTCTGAATACAAAAATAACACGGAACTAAAAATGTGACCGGCCAGCTAAAGGGCATTGACATTTATTATTAATTAATTAATTTATAAAAAAAAAAGACACGATGCAACATTTTCTACAAAAAAAAAAAATAAAATAAAATAAAAAAAAAAACAAAAGATCGAGTTACTTCCCTTTTACATTTCGCATTCTTTAATTAAAAACACCTGACTTTAAGGTTTACTTGCATCAATTTTTTGATCACCCGGTCCAAGATAAACTGAAGTGCTGAAAGAAAAAAAAACAAAAAGATAATACACTCACACTTTACATACATCCTCATCTTTTAGGGTGTAATCCGGTTCACTGGCTACCGGAGAAAAGTGACAAACGCAGTTATTCACAGATATACAGGTCGGGAAGGCGATCCCTTTCTTCAGCTCTTTCTCTTTCTTAAACACCTTGTTGGTCTCTTCTGTCAGTAAGGTGTCTCCGAACTCGCAAATTTCTCTAACAGACGCGCCAGACACGCATTTATCTATGACCTGTTTCAGGACTCCTGGAAAAACGATAATGACAGCAAGAATGGCGACGCGAAGCTCCGGCGTTCTACCGAAATTAAGCGCCGAGATTTTTAACAGGTCTTCTACTAACTAACAACACAAAATCAACAAATCAAGAAGCCACATGGTCACCATACAACCGGTGCTGCACACAGGCCATATGGCCTTCGGTTTCTTTTGTTAATAGCGTCGAAATTTAGGAAGGAACATAGAGATTTTTGCATCGAACATAAAGGTAATGTGTAGGTGATTAAAAAACTCACTGTTAACAATTTCTCCGGCCATTTTATACTTGGTAACCACCAAGTCTTCCGCGATGGTTTTCTCGACCACATCTTTGTCGTCCGCCATGTCGTCAACGTTGTGGTCACGTGACATGTTTCCGTTTGCTCCGAAGCGGGGAAATTAAAAATGAAAGTTACTAAAAAAAAAGAAAAGTAAAAGCTTTTACTATCGTACAATAATGCAAATGTAATTAAATTTGACGAACAATTGTAAGTTTAATTTAAAAGTCGACGTTTAACTGTATCTGCATGGTGATGTTTACACGAAGAGGCTGTCAACGGTTCGGGTACTGACGTCAACTTTTAAATTGAATTTACAATTTATATATATTTACAAATTCTGTGAGAATCTTCAACGGAAAAAGAAGTACTTAATTACAAAATGTAATTATTTTTATGTACGCACAAAAAGAAATAGTAAAAGAGAAAAATCATGGCGCCACCTACCGGACAGAAAGTATAGTTACGTGATTGTAGGAAAACAGGGATCTAATTAAAACAATATATCAAATATACAAAGTGATCAAGTATGATTATTTGAGTTTCTAATTAATTAAGAGGACTTCTTAATCAATAATAATTAAAAAAAATAAATGTCAATTATGACACTTCAAATTCTAACACATTTCAAATTGTAAGCCGGTGTTGCCAACTTTTTGACACACATCATAGCCTGCTGATTATAAATTCCGCTGATCGCATGGTATTTGCAACACTGTAACTGTTATTTTTGATTTGACCCAGCGACGAAATTATAAAATGCACAAACCCTTAATATAATACCATTTATTAATTAATCCATTTCAACATCGTTAACTAAATATTTTAATCTTAAAATCATGGTACTAGGTGAAGTTAAATCGGCCACTAGTATTTCAGAATTGTCTTTTAAGCCTAAATCTACGAGACTTTTGCTGAGGTTCTCCCTCGTCTTCTCCTCGATGCTTTTTATAGACGACATGTACAGGGTCTTGTTCTTCCCATCGACGACAGTGGTCAGCCCGGGGCTCTTCATTTGAAAAGAAGCACTCTCACACAACAGCTCTATAAGATCTCTGAGTTTGAATTTGTTGGGATCTTTAATCGGAAGCGTGTACGGGATCTGCGAACAAACCAAGCAGTTTTCTTTTTTCTCCGCTTCATAAGTGTACGTGTAAATTCCATCCACGTCGTTAAAAACCATGTAATTGTTCATTGGAACGCAGCAGCTCGTAGCTAACTTGAATACCTGCAATTATTTATTTTCTAAAAAGAGAGAACTTGGGTTTTAAACGATTTTACCTCAGTGGCACATATTGCAGCAATGACTGCGTTTGTAGAAGCGACGGCTGGTATAATATTTTTCACCACCCCCTGGACTAATCGAAAAGTTAAGCCTGTAATATTAAATTGCAGGGCGCGTTCCATTGATTTCTCATAAACCCAACTAATGTGCTGTGGATCATCTCCGTCAAGAGACACCCCCCAAGGATTTTCCTTAGGCCACTGAATTACTTTTACGTATTCAATGCAGTGTTCTGGAAGGCGGGGCGTATTCGCTATGGTGCAAAGGGGATAAGTGACTTGCGGAGGATATAAATCTAACGTACAATCAATGCACGCGCTAATTCCCGGTAAGATTACCCGTGCATTACCCTTAAATCCTTCTGTACCTAAACTCAAGAATTGCATTAACTTAATCAAACCTGTTGCACGTTTAGTTTAATACCTCCATCTACAATTGGAATAATACTGCTTTGATCTACTACGCTGTCTTCGTAGTTAAGCATAGATATCACCATTCCGTTGATCCACCTTCTAGCAACGATCGAGTCCAACCCGCAGACTATTATGTGAAACTGCCTGTAGAAAGTTTCGTCGTATTCTTGTATTTTCGTAAAATGCGGAGTAACATGACAACCGGTCACTCTCCTATTAATAAACGCGGCTGCACATTCAGCCTTGGACTTGCCGATGTCTTTGTGCCTGAAGAGAAACTGCCGGTTCAAGTTTGACAGTTCGATGGTGTCCATGTCAATGACGTGCAGCTGTTTGAAGCCCATCAGGGCTAAATCCTTTAATAATTCGCAACCTAAACCACCTGCTCCGATTACAAGCACTTTGCAAGTTGTCATTATGAAATCTAATATCTCTGACGACGGCTCGAACTCTGGATGACAGAACGGGCCCGGCCGTTCCAAGATTTTTCGCAGGTGATCCCATCTTTTGTGAGGCATCTCTTGAGATTCGCTCATGTTTAAATTCTTTTTTCTCCTCTTTTTTAAATACACACTTCAACTCCAAATTGCCGAACATAACCTACAAAATGCAAAGTGACGCAATTGTGGCGCCATCTATCGTGAGTTTAGAACGTACAAGTTGAAATGATAATTTTAAGCAGATACGTTAATTTATTTATTTTTTGTATGCATGGATGCACGTGCTTAATTCATTTATATAAATTGAAAAAAGGCAATGGTAAAGATTAGGGGCATCAGCCGACGCGCATATGTACGCGCACCTCCGAGAATTGAAATCTACATGACTTCCAGCGCAGAGGTTCAGGTAGCCAATTAGTTGATTATGAAATTCAAATCAAATCCAACGCCTGTAATATCTACCATTGCTTATAGAAATACTTAAATTTGTTGTTTATTTTTTACATATAAAATAGCGACATCTTACTATCGCTTTTTGACCTAACATTGCAGTAGGATAGACAAATTATTTTTTACGGTAAATCAAATCTTCACTCATTCATTATTTCTCATCTCATGACCAACATCGCCAACTGATTTACAGAAAAGTTATTTACCGTGTCGCCATCTAGGATGTCATTGCGATTAACGTTATAATTCTGAAATGATTCTGCTTTAAATTTAAATAAACATTTTGATTCTTGATGGGCATTAATTAATTTTATGTAAGCTCCATTTATGTGTGGTATTTGTGCATTTCCTTTTTGTAATTTAGCGTCAATAGTGTATTTTGTTACCGCAATGTTTTCGTGAAAATCACAAATGTCCCTAAAAAATTCGGACTGCCGACTGAAAGCAAAACGAAAACGTCACACATTAATCTTGGTCAGTGTTGTGCGAGGACATGATTTGTGAGAAAGATATAAATCCAACTGATATATCATCGCTTATAAAAAGTGGTGATAAGGTCACCATTGCCATAGATAATCGTTCTTGCACAAAGCCAGCGGCCAGGGTGAGTTTAATAAATTACGTGCTGGTTCACTTCCTACTTACACATTTCTTTTTCATCTTCATGATCATAGTGAACTGTATCACTTTGTTATTGTTTATTTTTGTTTAAGATCAGTGACTTGATGCTTACGTAAATTGCACATCTGTGTTTATATTGATCTAAAGTTGCTGTGTGTGTCTTGCCTGTCTGGCCCAATGGATAGAATTATAAAAGAAAACCTGTTCATTAATGCAAAGAGTCAAATTTGCATTTTCTCCTCAGCTAAAAAATGCAAATCAATAGATCAATCAAAATTGATTACAAGTGGGGGTGGATTTACATGCATAAATTAAATAATCAGAGCCAGAGCTGTAAGGGAATCAGATGAGTCAGAAATATTTTTTTTTTACTTCTTTAATATTTATTTTAAAGGCAGTGCAAAGAATTGTACAGCAGAAATAGTTTTATGTTGCAAACTTGTTCACATTTTGGCATGTTAAACTGCATGTACTTAGGCACTAAAAATAGATGAAGTGCTGGCTTCAATTGAGGAGGAATTGATTGACCCATTTGTAATGCGAATAACTTATTTTATGAAGGCAAATATGCTCTTGTAGCCGATACTGTTATTATTTCGTATTAAATAAAAATTAAAGCAAATAGAAATATTTTTATATTTTTTTCCAAAAATATGGATGAAATATGCCTACTTGTTTTAAACGAGAAGGAATTGATCAACCTGTAATAACTTATTACATAACGTCCAGTAATGTAGCTGTAATTTAAAAATTTAATTCAAATGATGAATAAATAAATAAATAAAAATTAATTCTCTTTAACTAGAATTTTCAAAGAAAAGGCTCATGTCTTACTAAATCAAAGAAAAGCAATACTTGTCTCTTAATCTTATCAGCATGAAACAAGTACATTTCGTTTAACAGCAGATTGAACCTGTGTATTTTGTATTACTGAGAAGATAACGATTTTCTGCAAAAATATTGTTTTTATTAAAAAAAAATATAACTTTGATATTTTCTCATAATAATTTACGTAGTGCATGAATGCCTGTTCAGAAATACATTTCGTTCTTCTACCAGTAATACTTAATTATCATAGCCAAGTAGGACATGGATCAATGAATTTGAACCTATAATGGGGAGGTAATATCACGTGATCGAAAGCGATCGTCATCGCTGCTCCACATTGTGAGGTCACTTCTGTCTAAATGAAATTTCACATTTTCCAATGAATAACTTTTTCGCGCTCTTAAATACTACATTCACATCGAAATATTGTGCTGAAGAAAAAGCTAGATGTCGCCACCTTAGCGCCAGAGTTGCAGTTGGGAACCGAATTCAATCAAAGTGAGGTTATGCAATACAAATTAACAGCGTAATTAACGTAATACGTTATTTAACATAAGTATACTCACTTTAATTCTACGTAAATAACATTCATTTTGCTCGAACAATTGCAATATAATAGTTTATTGTTAAATCACTGTTCACTTATTAAAGAAATGCCAAACTTTTAGGTTAGAAAATCGCTGAAGTAGTGTATGCCGTTGCCCGTTGTTTTTGTATCAGCAATTTCCAAACACCCGGTATAATATGAAGACAAAACAAAATATCCTTTACATTATTTTTTTTTGTGGATAATTTTATTTAACAAATACTGGCAAATAAATAACTGGCTCCGAAACTCTATTTAAAACATTCCAGAATAATAGATCGTCGAATGCGTTAATCCGAAAGGCAAACAATGCCACAATATTGTAAGCTATAATAAAATAATACGCTATTGTTTTATAATCACAATTAAAAGATAAAAGCACAAACATGTAACATATAACGTTAATTGCCGGCGAAAGCGTTAAATTATTAACAGTTTACAAATTTTTTTATTGTCTCGTCATTGTGAGTTGTGAAAGTTCCGTTACCGTGAGCATCACCAGAAAATATCTTGATTCAAATAATAATTAATAAAGAACGAATGCATCTATTTACCATGTATTTAATATTTACTATTTTACATATTTTACTTTTTTTTTAAATTGCAATAAGTTTTAAAGAATTCTATTTTTTATATCGTTTACGATTGAGTTGGTAATGTCGTTATTTGTCATAATAAATTTATTATAGGTTATGTTTGATCTTTTGATGTACACTTTCTTGTCGGCGGAAATTATTTTCGGCATGTGATCAATAGAATTTATAAGTAGGGACGGCTGTCATATTTACTATAAAGTTGGCAACACACGCTTGCAACTTGACATAAAAAAATCTAAATGTCAGCGTGACATTTATTTTAAGCCAACATAAACATAACCTCAAATATAATAACGATTGCCAATTTTTTATTATTCGTTTGTCAATGTGTTCAACTATACATTAGAAAGCAACGCTAATCACAGCCTCCTTTAATTATGAATTCCGCTGATCATCCAGTATTGAAACTTATACTTTTTGGAGAAAAAACAGTTTACAGGAAGTCTTTTTGTATACTGTTTTTTTTTTTTTTGCTTGCAATTGAAAAGAATGTAACAATTTGAACGGCAATTTTACGTTCCATGCCTTCTTGAGAAATACTGAAATAAAAATTAATTTCAAGTTTCACGTCGACAAATTGTAGTTCGAATGAGTATACATAGATGGCGCTGTCGTAGCAGAAGTCCTACCAAGTCTAGAGTGTAACAATTTAATGATAGATTTTTTCTAAACAATTAAAATGCAAGTATTTTTGTTAATCTAATATAATCGATACTCGTAGGGAATTTTGGGCTCCGAAGGTTGAGAAAATTGCATCTGCATTTGTGTCATCATCTGACAAATTCGAAAAGAAAGTTAAAATGTGTAACTGCCGAGGAGACAGTAAGTATCTCAATAAGAAAAAAAAGAAAGAAACTATTTCGATTTGAAAGTCAAACAATCTGCCGAAACGAACGTAGTGAACGATTTAATATGCAAACTAACGAGTGTTCAATAAAGAAAAAAACGGTTAAGTAGGCTGTAGCAGGCTTTTGTTGTCGGGAACGCATGTCGTGATTAACATCATTTGAATTTCAACTTTGACAAGTTGACGGTTAACCTAACCAACAAAAGTCGAAAGCTGCTCCTGCAAATTTTGTTCTAATACATATTTATACTTAATATAAATAATAATAATAATAAACGTTTATTTTTTGAAATGTCTTCTTTGAGTTAAAGTGAGGTTAGAAATGCAAGTGACGCTTCACGCTCATCGTATGAAGAACCCTACGCTAGACGTTCAGAATAAATTCATGGCTATCTAGACCGTTTTTTTAATTGAACACTCGTTATTTTTAACCTCCAAAAATTTGTTACTAAAACGTCACTATCAGGTGGCCAACGTGAATCACGTTTGGGGACAAAAAGGGCTTCCAACAGAAACCCTAGAATTTTGGCACTGACAAGTACTTATAGAGAAAAATAAATAAACTATAATTTGAACTATCAGTAACTGTAATTACTACCTATATTTAAAAAAAAAAATGCAATTTTATTCTTTCCTGTTTACAACTGCCGTATTAAGTATTTTTTTAGACATTTACATAATTTTCTAATGAAAGTATCGTATCTGGTTCCTTTTACTTTTAAGAAGGAATTTAATTTCATGGTTCCCATATCACAACGTTTCACGTAATAATAATCCTCCGCCATCAATGCAATAAACAAAATCCTTTTCTCCAATCTGAAACAAATATTTTTTAATTATATTTCGTAATAACAAACGGGTGATTTATTTTCAAATGATTTGCTTTAATTTATTTATCAGATGTGCAATTTACTTTCGTTACTGAGGAGATTACGATTCCGATTGTCTCTCGCAGATTTCACGCTTTGCAAAACACTTTTCACAAAATGTTTCACGAGCCGACCCTGTCTACTATCATTTCAATCACGAGCACGCACCATCTCTTTCCGAGCAGCTGCTTGTGTAGTTAGTAAGTTTCTATTTGAAAGCAAAATTAATTATTGTATGTATATTTGAGAGTAAGATACGGTTGGTGTGTAATAGCGTTTCAAAATTGTTACAACGAAAGTGGAATTAGTTAAAACAAAAAAAGAAAAAAATTAATAACAATTACGTATATTTGGAGTAGCTTCTTGCGTTTGCCGGACGTTGATTTAAAAGTAAACGGCGGGCTTTTAAAGTTGGAAGTTTATTTGCTTGCTTTTCCTGCGTTTATTTTTCTTTTTATTGTGTATGTTTTCCAGTCTTGAATGTTCTCTATGTTGCATGAAGCTGGAGTACTCTGGTGTTTGTGAATAGCACGTTAAATTTGGATTAAAGGATGACGAACTCACAGGTAAGTTTAGATTTTCAGGGGGTTTTGGGCCTATTTCAGATTTATTTCGGGCTAAAATATTGCTGTTACGTAAAATATTGGATGTATATTTGCACGGTTGATATTAAAATTTATTTTTATTTTATTTATTTTTTAGATATGCGTAGATTTGTTTTAATAAATTGCAGCTTGACTTAGATAAATTACAGAGTTTTTTTTTTTTAATTTGTTAAATAGTTATCTTGATTTCTATTCTATCTAAGATTATTTATTTCCAAGTGCACTGACAAAAATTGTCTCAAATCCGCCCTGTCATTTGCTGAGAATTTATAGCGAAGCGCTATATTTTATGATACAACCATCTTTACTTTGTCTCCGCCCTTTTTCAAGGTTCAATGAAACTATCGGTATGCAATAATTTACATCAACAACAGTGACTGCTGGAGTTACATTTTTTTGTTTTGTTTTATAAAAATATGTTTCAAATAATAGCTTTTTTTTTATTCGTTCCAAATAAACTACCTACTTCTTACTGATAGGAATTTTTATGTGAAATTTCACATTGCAGAAGTCCAACGTATAGAAAGTTGTGCAACGTAATTAAGCCTCTTATCTATTCCGATTCCCAGGAAAGCGACATTGCAAATTCATTTTCTAATTGCGTTTTTATTCGCTATTTGCAATTTCTCACGTCTGCCACCTTATTAATCAAAAGGAAATATTCAGCGATTCATTTCATTTTCACTTTATAGATATAGAAGTAATATTTCATTCGTTTTCGTTTTTGTATTCAAAGCTTGCGCTTCGTTGGCCCCTGCGTGTACGCTGAAAAATATTTCTGCGTGTAATTAAATGGACCGATCGATATTTCGGGGGTAATTTTCAGTAGTTCGCTGAAGTGTTATCGCGTACCCACTTGTGTTTCCCCCCTTCTAATGATGGTGTTTTGGAATGCCATTACTTTATTTGCTGTTATCGTATCTGTCTCATTTGTTTATTGCGTGTAATGAGCGTGTGTGGGTTCGAATTACAAGTCAGCTGTCCTGTGCTATTATAATAACTTCATCATAACATTTGTGAAGGTCAAAAAACGCGTTCGCAATATACAGGGTGTCACGAGAATACATAGACTTAGGTGGTTTTCATGTACAGGTTAAAACGAGCTCAGTTTTATCATGAAGATTTCTGAATTGGTAAGAAATGAAGGCATACACTTGAATTTTATTCTATTTTATTTTTGTGAAATGCCTATTTCTAACATACAGAGGGGCCTATTCTGTATGAAAAGCGTTAAATTTAAACGGCCGTTAAATTTTGTTGCTACCAATCATAGAACTGTATTTTATATTTTAAAGGATCTCTACATTTTAACAGCCCGTTAAAAAGTTACAGAATACGCCCCAGAATACTTTAAAATTGCAGGAGCCCCTTAAAATTATTCGCCATATCACTCTTTCTTCTGCTTCATCAAATTTTTCTATTTTCTCAATTTCATTTCTGTTTTTGATTTTTAGTTATGGCGACCGGACGTCCTCAAGTATTTCGTTTGCTTAAAAGTTTCCCGTTGGTAGTCCATCTAGCCTTTAACAACAGAAGAAAAAAAAAAAAACGAATTAGTTTTGGAAACAAAAGTGCATATCGTACAGATGCTGTCATTATTGCTAGACCTGTCAAAATATAGAAATTTGAGGTTATGTGAGCTGAATTCAGACTGTTAACTTTAATAGTTATACTCTTTTAATTAATATTACTTTCAAGATGTTTTCTAGCATTTCACCACCTAATATGAAGAAGATATTTCTTATTCTTGTCCGCATGTGATCAACATTTTAAGGTTAATTAATTTTTGACATGTAAAAAAATTGATTATGCAAGGCTATACCACACGATTTTTTCCAAGGCTGGTTCGAGTTAACCTCCATTAATTTTCGTCAAAAGAATCGGTTCGTCAAAAAACAGATTCTTTTGTCGAAGATTAATGGAGGTTAAGGATTCCAATACTCATTTTTGTGTTTCACGGTGGCAGATTGGTCAGTGGTTAGTTTCCAAACAAATGCAAATGTTTCATAAAAGATTATAATTGTAGGTGCTTTCTTTCGCTTAAAAGTTTGAATCGTGTTTCGAATAGTTTGAACCTGAACTTCGTAGTTATTGCAACAGAACACCCGTTCTGTTCACACAGTTCATTTGTAAAATAACCATAATTCCAGCCCAAACAAGTTTTAAAAATAGAGTGATCCAAGAAAGAAAAGAATGTCTGTTTTTGAATCAAAACACGTTTGGATCACGATTTTGTGAGCGAAAGAAATCATCTTATTAGAAGTAATTTGTGTACTTTCTATAAAAAATCACAGCTGAGAAGCGATCTTATGCGTATCACCGAGTGTTGTATCTAATCAGACATGAAAATGATTAAAATCGGTGGAATTTCAGTTTTGAGGTTAGAAACTTTGCTTTGTTCGGAAACGGATCTGTCATAACGTGACATCAGGGTGACCGCAGTATTACTAAAAATATCGACTCCAGATAATAGATACAAAATTCATTTTTCTTGGAATTCAAAATTATATCAAGAAATCTTGTTCCAAGTAATGTTAGGAAAGTGCCCCTTGAGTTTGGTGCGTCAACACCGAAACATCCTGTATATTTTAACATTTAATCAAGTTGCGTTGATGCGGTTTCCATTTTAAATAAAATAAAACATTAAAATTAGCTGTTCACATTTACATCAGTGCATTGTTTGTTTTCGTTGAAGTGCATACAAATAGGTTGGCATACTTTCCTGGCGTAAGATAGACGAAGGCTAGAGCGACCTTCGACTCACTTCCGTATCCCATGTCAGATATAGAAGGTACAAAAGTAAATAGAAAAATAAATAAAGCAAACTATTTTTAAAGTTTTTCGATCAACTCTTGCTTTGAAATTCAAAAACCACGTTTTAATTTTGGGTCTGTTCGTGTGTTGCACTTTCTTACGCCAGTGTACACTCAGACTATTTGTGTCTTACTCTAATCTCATACATTAATACGAGATGAAAATACTTTGTTGGGCAGTGCAGACTAGTGCAATAAACGTGTTGACAAACGAACAGGCCTTTTGTGAGGTTGTATCACGTGACTTGTTGCTGAACGAGCCCCTGGGGTTCGTTCAGGAACTTATAAGAGCGTGTTCTGAGTAATATTCTTTCTCTCTCGTGTAAATGATTTTGTATATTTTGCTTTTCCTTTAAACGACCAAAGTGCTCTCCCGTGCAGTTTTTGAACGCAACCCAGTAAAACTAATGACATGCCGATGTCGTCCGGATTTCATGGCAATAGTAAATATAAAAATTAAATAGAGCAAACTATTAATAAAATTATTCGATAAACTCTTGCCTTTAAATTGAAAAACCACATTTTACTTAGCTTTTTGGAGGTTGTGTCACGTCACATGACTTAATACCAACAGTTGATAAAAAAAATTAAATGACACGTACCTACTTAATTACGAAAAGAGCAGAGAAGGAAAAGGCAAAACGCATAAAAGATATTTGTCGCCTCTCCCACGCCCAATGTCGCAATTTATGCCTATCCTGTCGTTTAATATCGTCGCACTAAAAAGATTAATGAGCTCGTTTAAGGGGCCTATTACAATTATTAATATAGAGAGCAAGGCGTGAAATGTCTTCTTGCCGTAGAAGTTAATTGGAATAAACGACGTGCTTTCCACAAGTGCCACCCATAAACAAACTGTTTCTTGAATTTTGTTTAGTATTTTCAAAGCTTAAATATGTCAGCACTACAGAAAGAAAATATACTTAGGTATTAAATTAAAGGAGTGCTCACCATTGTTTATAATTTGATTACGAGCCTCCAGGAAATTCCGTTTTTGTTTTCTCAGCGCCACCGTGACCGCCGCCGTCTGACTTCGATCTACAAATCATTATTTATAATTAAGGGAGTACTCACCCCTTTTTTTTGTAATTTCAAATCGCTATTTGCGAGGCTTTCCGGACTCCATGTTTTCAACTACAGTTTTTATTCGAAATTCCGTTTTTGTTTTCGCAGCGCCATCTGATTTCGATCTGCCAACCACAAATTTTGTCGCTTTTACTCGAAAAATTAATATTTATAGCACTTTTCTTGTGTCTTTTTGTGGCGAATTCGTTTAATTAAACATTACTCTTCGTTTTTAGTCGAAGGAATTTCTTCAACCGCTCGTTGTTTCAATTTTACGTCAAATAATGCGGGTTCGAGATTATGCGTTTTGGGGTCGAGATTATCCATTTTGGGGTCGAGATTATCTAACAAAATTTGACATGCAAAGATTTCCTTCCTCTTTTCAAATTACTATAATAAGACGTAACTCGTAATTTACTTTTAATCTGTACTTTAATTGAGTTTGATTATTCATTGTGCCTTTTCTTTCAGTGTTGTCAATATTAAAAAAATTAAATAAAATTTCGTTTTCCCTGCGTACAGCAAGATGCGACGAGGACTTTGCACATTTCGTTATGCAGAGGATATTTTCGTGTTATTTAATTTTTTTCCGTCTTGTAGTTATGGTTTCGTGGTGTTCGGAGCTCCAAGTTCCGACACGTATACGGCGACCCCGCAAAGAGAGAAAAATGTTACGATAACATTAAAATAACGAAGAACGCGCACGATTCACAGTTCTGTGCGGTCAACCCGAAATTCTTGGCCATCGTTACCGAAGTTGCTGGCGGCGGTGCCTTCATTGTGCTCCCCATTGACAGCGTAAGTACAATTTTTTAATTATTTGAGGTTAACGGCCATTTTCATAATATGATTTTATGGCTGCCGTTTGTGAGCGGTCGAAGTGCTCAGATCAAATCACGTGATCACTTTTCTCAATTGCTGATTGGTCGGAGGGTTTAGTCGAACCGTTGACTTGACGATTCGGCGCAATTTGATCGCTCACTTAACTCGGCCTAAATCTAAAGTTACTTTAACCTTAAAAAAAATACACTTGTTTCCCTATTCTTAAAGTGACTTTAAATTAAAGCTTCCTTAAAGTCTGATTATGAAAACGGCCATAAGTCGATGGTCAAATTTCACGAAATCGTCAAGTCAACGGTCAAAACAAACTACCTGGCCAATCAGCGATTCCTATTGGGAAATGTGATCACGTGGTTTTGTCTAACCAACTTCGACCGTTCACTTATCGCAGCCTAAGAGAAAAAAAAAAAGGTTTTCACTGTTTTTACTTCACGTATGCAGTATGCATCATTATTTAATGGTAAATTAATGCGAATTGCGCGAAGTATAAAACCTGAATTAATGTCATTTGTATTTTTTGTATTTATTTCAAAAGTCATTGGGTATTTTCCGCTTGGAATAAACAAACAGTGACTTTTATTTTCGTTTCGCTTTGTGCGATGCCAACCTATATTTACATAAAAACAAAAAGTTGTTCTCTTCAATTTATTGTGGGTTAAAAAAAAAATGCTCACGTACGCCAACTTGACTTGTCAACTTGCCAATGTTGCCAACGTTCGGATTTCCGTGTTGCCGAGTTGCATCCTTAATCGCTCATCATTTGTTTGTAACAGATGTCGCTTTTACAGTTTGACAAAAATTACACGATTGAAAATTATTAAAATAAATTTACAAAAAAAATTCGATGATTTTCATTTTTTTTTTGTACGTCTTGGTACGTCTGCTTTTTTTTAATTCATTTTATACATGGTATTTCTCTTTTGTTTACTTTTATCTAATTTTTTTTTCGCTTTTATTACAGTTGTCTTTTGTTTTCTACTTAGTTTTTTCGCGTGGAGATTCATTTGTTTTTGGTTCATTCGTTCATCCATGTAAGCAGTCGATCTTCTTTTGTTTCTGACTCCTTTTTATTACAGTTCTCTTTTGTTTGCTACGAGTTTCTTTTTATTTGCAAAGGCTTTCGACGATTTTCATTTTTTCGTTCATCTTAGTATCCTGGCACTTGTTTTTTTTTTTAAATGCATTTTATACTTTGCGTTTCTCTTTTGTTTCTGACTCCTTTTTACAGTTCTCTATTGTTTCATAAGAATTTACTTTTATTTGCAAAAACTCAACAATTTTCATTTTTTTTTCTTTGTTTTGTTTTCTACTATATTTTTTTCTAATTTTTCGTCTGGAAATTCATTTGGTTTTTGTTTATCTTAGTCGTCAATCTTTTGTTTTTTTTATGTTTGCACACTATATATTTTTATTTTTTTATGCAGTTGACATTGCGCATTTTATTGACGCTTGTTTGAACTTCGTCGTTTTTCATTTGTTTTATGTCTCATTTGTGATCTTTCGTTTTGCGCATTGTTTTTCGTTTCCTTTTTGTTTTTTTTTTACATCGCTTTCAATAAAGCGCCAATTCGTAGAAAATTAAACTAAAGTAAAGAAAACTCAATAGTTTTCTTTACTTTAGTTTAATTTTCTACGAATTGGCGTTGTCGATTTTCTTTTGTTTCTTTTTTTCGCCCTCACGCCTTGTATCTTGTTGCTGCTGCTGCTCTCATTTCTCTTTTGTTTCTGACTTTTTGGCAATTTCATTTGTTTGTTTTTTACTTGCTTTGATTTTTTTTCTTGTTTATGACTCTAGAAGAAAATGGTCGCCTCTTGGCTACATTTTGTCATCAAGTTAGCGACATTGCCTGAAAATATCTGGCAACCCCGCGTACACTTGCCAACCTACATTTTTGTAATGGATCAGATTTCGTGAAAAGATTATTTACATTTTTTTTACAGTTTTCATGCGTTTTAATCAGTCTAAAAGAACTTACTTGAACTTGCGCAAGGAAATTGATTTACGCCAGCGCCATCTGTGTATATTTTGTCAAACTGCAATTTGTCAGCGCGAAATTTGAAATGAATTTAAATTTAAAATTATTTTTGCAAAAAATGAATAAAAACGACTTTTTTCTCCACGTCAAATCAAAAAAATCTCTAAAAAAAAAGGAAGTTTCCCCAGAGTTGGCAAGACTGCGTTCTACTAACTTTTTGTCCACGAGTAAAAATATTTTAAAATTTTTAATGCACATGAATAATTTCATTTGAACCCCAAATGCTTCGGATCAAACCTACCATAATTAACTCTTACTAGGATCAACCACAATTTTACAGCGCCATCTCTTATCATATATGAAAATCTATTGGAAAACTAAAGAGACATTTAATACAAAGCGTATAATTTTTTTCTGGCTACCATTGATGATTATTTTTTTTTTATATAAAGTAGGGCAAAAATTTCTTTTTTTCCTGTGTTTATTACAAAAGTGAATTTTTTTTTTTTTAGACTGGCAGGCTAGATTTTAACGCGAGCAGAGTAACCGGTCACACGGGTGCTGTTCTCGATATAAAATGGAACCCTTTCGATGACAACATAATCGCATCATGCTCCGACGACTGCACAGTAAGTCACAGCAACATTCTTCAGCCTAAACTGAAATATTTATAATTAGTATGTCATTAGATTAAGCTCTGGCATATACCCGATAACGGCCTTTCCATGCACCTCAACGAATGGTTGGTAGAACTGCAAGGGCACAAGCGCAGGATCGCTTACATCGAGTGGCATCCCACCGCGGCCAACATTTTATTCAGCGCCGGATTTGATCACTTGGTAAATAAGTGTCGAGAAAAATTAATTACAGCTCATAGAAGAAAAAAATAATACGCCTAATAGCAATCTATAGTTAGTGCGATTTGTTTTTTTAGGTAATAGTGTGGGACATTGAAAAGGGGGAAGCGGTAAATATGATTGACTGCCACACAGACGTCATTTATTGCATGACTTTAAACAGGGATGGAAGTTTGCTTGCGACAACTTGTAAAGATAAAAAGTTAAGAGTGATTGAGCCTCGCACTGGCATAATTAAATCAGTAAGTTTTAATTTTAATTTTGAATTACATGAAACTGTATTATAATTTTTTTTTTTTAGGAAGGTGTTTGCCATGCTGGTTCAAAGGCAAGCAAAGTAATCTTCCTGGGCTCTTCCGGCCGTCTTATGACGACTGGTTTTTCACGTCATTCCGATCGCCAGTATTCAATTTGGGACCAAGATGACCTTTCCCAGCCTCTGCACACAGACACCATTGATAGTTCATCCGGAATTGTCTTTCCGTATTATGATTACGACACAAACATTGTTTACCTCGCTGGCAAGGGCGATGGCAATATTAGATACTACGAGATCGTTGATGAAACACCATACGTGCACTTCTTAAGTCAATTTCTATCTGGTAATCCGCAAGTACGTTGAAGAAGACGATTTAAAGTTGTGATTTATTTAACGTTGTTGGAAATTTTCCAGCGTGGCTTAGGCTTTATGCCGAAGCGAGGCTTGAACTCAAGCATATGCGAGATATTTCGCTTTTATAAATTGCATACAACGAGGGGGCTCTGCGAACCCATCAGCATGATAGTTCCAAGAAAAAGTGACCAATTCCACGAGGATCTCTACCCCGACACTGCGGCCCCAAAACCTTCTCTGTCTGCCCAAGAATGGATTAGCGGAAGAAACTGTCCCCCTGTTCTTATGTCAATGAAAACAGGTATACAAGTATCTTTCATTTTTAAGTAAAAAGTTTTTAATCTTAAACCAGACAGAATTATAAATGTTTCACTATCGATTGAGATAGCTTCATCGGACATTTTTTTTTTTATTTTTAAGTTTTAATTAACCACGTTTTCTTCTTTAACAAGGGACAAATATCAACAGTGCTTCCAAACCGAGGGTACAGAAATGCGCCGTGAATAAACCCTTGATTCCCGCAATCGACAACAATAAAAGAAAGTTCGCCTTCCTTGCAACCGAAACGAAACCAGACTACAGACCAAAGAGTATAATAATCGAGAAAGAACAGAAGACAACGACGAACCAAAGCACTAAATTCCAGCAGTTGCAACACCTTTTCGGAAGCAACATGGAGACCTTCGGAGAGGGCGACATTCCTTTGTTGAAGGAAATCAATATCATCGAAGATAACATCAACACCGAGAGGGATGTGAGTAATTGCAATTGATTATAAATCAATCAACCCTGCTGTTTCTTTTTTTTTTTTTTGTCCAGTTACGCAAGGCTTATCTGCGACAGTGTGAAGAAATCAGGTTATTGAAGAAACAGCTGGCAAACAGCGAACAGCAGGTGAAAGAACTGGAAGAACAAATCAGGAAGCTTAAAAAGAAATAAAACCCTTTCGTTCTTTTCTACGCTACAACAAATCTGCTTTAATGCCTCAACGTAAAATACGCTCTAATGTGGAAGTTGCTTAAAGAAAAAAAAACTATTATACATGTAAGTTTACTTTTTAAATTATTGCCCACTTTAAAAAAAAAAAAACAAAACCTTAACTTTTAAGTTGCAGTTTCACCTTGTTACCAAATGTTTATATATTTTTTTTTAGTGTTAGTTATTTTTCTATTAATTATTTTAGTTGGCGTGGACTCTAGATCTTTATTCACATAATTATTATTTATTATGTGAGGGACATTTTTTTTTAATGTCATGCAAAGATGGGGAGTCTTCCGAAAATGTAAGTAGTTTGTTAGTTGTGATATAATTGTACTAAATTAGTGTAAACTTTTTAATTTTATATTCTCGACATAAGTGTTTTTAACCTTGTACTTGCAGTTTTATAAGTTGGGTAAATCAAGCACATATTGAACACAAACGATATTATTCATTCTATTCCATCATAATATAACGTTTTAAATGGCTTAAGGAATGCTCAAACCTTTTCACAGGAGAGTTTAGTTATTAAGGAACTTAGGAGTTAGAAATTAAGTTGCATTTATTTATTTAGATTCGTTTTGTACCAGGGCAAATGGGAGATCTTGATAAAAACTATTGATTCTCGAAATTTAGCCGAGCGTTCAATCATGCCTCTTAGCCAAACACGTTTTATTTATTATTATTTTTTTTTTAATAATTGATTGTTTTAAATTATCATCCTTCTTTGTGGTAATCACGAAAATTTATCCAAGCAAGTAAGAGCCAGACGCTTTTTAAAAGGAATATTTAGCTGCCTTTATTATTGCATGTGTGATTATCATATTGGCGTGCAAACGAATGAAATGAGCTCATCTCGTTAAATTAAAAAAAAAGAAAAGAAAAAAAAGTTGCTTGAAATTTATAAATTCGGTACAAAATATATATTTGTATGCACATGAATGAGAAAGCAGAAAGAAAATATATTTTTGCAATGCTTTAGATGTAGTGTTCTCTTTTATAAGGATTTTTGTACATATATTTGTTTTTCTTAAGGGAGAAACGAGGTCTGCTTTTTTTTTTTTTTAAAAAAAAGAAAAGAAGACAATGAGCCAATCAATTAAAAAAAAAAAAAAATTGTCGATGAAAGAACTCAGGACTTTTCTTCTCCCTACTTAAATTATACGTGTAGGCCTTGCATTAGCTTAAATCAAACGTAAATTTCTTTAGACTGTAGAACTGTATTCGACTGCGATTTTTTAGTTTTCTAAAAAAAAAAAAATAGGAGAGGGGGAAAGTGGTGAAAAATCAAAAACAGTTTCTCAGGAAAGAAATTTATGTGTTTCGAAACAGCACAATCAGTATTAGATGCATATTCCAAATTATATTTAGTGTCTATGTACAAGGGTATGTTCTTTGACATAATAAAGTACGAAACAGAATTAAATTAAATTCGTTTTGTAGAAAATCTACGATCCTTTCCTAAATAAAAAAAAAGAAGTTGCTTGAATGGTTATGATGTCGGTAAAAATAACATGTTTGATTACTTTAAATTAGCTGCTAACACTCTCTGCCATAATTAAAGATCGGAATCGCATAATTTGACGTCGTCAAAGATTTGTGTAAACGTAACTGGAAGTCTGAAAATAAATCAGGAACAAAGTGGAACGAATGTACATTCAAAACAGAGTAAAAATAATTTTGTCTTTTTTTATCAAAAGCAAATCGCTCGTTCTTTACTGAACTGATGACGTCAAAATATGTGATTCCGATCTGTAGTTACACAAATAATCATTTCTTATTTTAAACACTTAATTTTCTAGACTTTTACTTTAATAAAAAATAATACAACATTTATAAATATCGATTGCATGTTAATTAAGTATAATTAGACAAATATAAACAGTAACACGTAATAACCTATGTAAATAGCATTTCAAACATGTACATTATTATTTATTTATAACTCGGATTGCAAATTTAAATTTCTCCAAAATAAGACAACGGTCACCCTTTCGATGTAAAGCAAAAATTAAATTACTTACGTGTTTTTTTTTTGTACAGTTTGGCTTATATAACACACTAGCTCATAACATACTCAGATCTATCTACCTCACCATTATTTTATAACTAGCTAATATAACGAATAAAGAAATTAACAAGCTGCTGTACGTCGGCCTGTTCGTTTGAGCAGGATTGCAACCGTCACCGGTGCACGTGAATACACACGTCCTGTAAGTCAAAATATCTCCGGGTTGCTTAACGTAATTGCAATAATTTCCAAGGTCCAACGAAGAACAGAATCGTTTAGCACCGATACCCCCTGAAAGAATAAACGGAATTACTTCGTAAACTATTTTTGAAATCGACGGGGAAGCTTTAGTTTTAGTAGCCTTCATGCATACCATACCATCTAAACTGGTGGACTTGATGCAATATTGTGCTTCGAACACGTGGTCACAGCTTTGCGGACTCAAATCTGCCAAATGGATCATTCCATCTGAGCAATCGATTGTTTCAGATGATGAACACTGGTAGCATTGTATCGTGCTACCTGGGATGATCCACGCAGAATTAAAGAAGCAACATGTTAAGCATTATTATTAATAAACTTTCTAATCTAATAATAAGATGTTAGTAGTAGTAGTAGTGGTAGTAGTAATCGAGTAGGATTAGAAGAGGGAGAGTTGGATGATGCCCCAGTAGTTCGCCACCACGGTTAATTATTAAATCTGTTGGAATTTTGTTGAGTGTATGGTACCTTCAAACCGTCCTATGTGTTTTATGCAGTATTTAGCGTCGTAGACGTTGTCACATGATTGCGGTTGAATGTCGATATCGCTGTCTAACCACTCGTTGCACTGAAAAGGCTCCGAAGGATCGGTTCCCTTACACTGATAACAGTCTATACCTAAAGCTGCAGGTGACAAAAAATGAAAATCAAAAATCAACACAATGTGGTCCTTGAAGAATCCTTAAATAAGTAAAAAAAAGGGCTTAAATCAAATTTTTGTAATAATTAATGTTTTAACGTGATTTTATTTTTATGAAAACAAAACGAAATCAGAGAAAAATCTTAAAGTCAAGCGTATCAAGGCCACATCTTTGGAGTATATTGGAGGCATTAATTTTCAAAATTAAAAAATCAAATTCCCCAATCGTTTGGAAGTGAAATGAATTAATATTTTATTTTATTTTTTGTTTTAAAAGGTGGCCAAAGACCAAAGACAATAAATAAAGCACCATCTGTAGCAGCAAGTATTAAAACAAAACAGTTCTGAAGTGAGACACAAGATGTCAGTGGTAACTAAAGACAGAAAGGCCACAGACTTACCGTCGGGGTTCAACTTTTTAAACGTTTTACTTCATGCCACGGGAATAAAGCAAAGTTTAAAGTTAAACTGTGATGGAAAAACTGGGCCTAAGTCAAGCAATAGAATTCAAAGAAAACATTTGGGGCCGTTTTCATAATCTAACTTTAAAAATTCAAAGTTACCTTAACCTAAAAAAAAATACATTTGTTTCCCTTTACTTAAAGTGACTTTAAATTAAAGCTTCCTTAAAGTCTGATTATGAAAATGGCCGTAATTATCTTTTTAAACAAACAACTTTTGAACGAATGTTCACAGTTTGCCAAAAGAAAAAGAAAAAAAGAAAAAAACAAAAGACGATGTGTGTGCGTGTTCCAGGAAACCTTTGAAAATGTGACACTAGATGGCGACAGTTGAGGTAAGCGCAAAAACTCAATCAAAATAAACTCTTAATAAATAAACAGAAAATCTTTTACGCGGCATCAGAGGTAAGTCTGTTAATTTTTTTATTATCTTTTCAAACATGTCAGTTTTTAAATTAAATTTTAATTAAACTCTATTTTTTTGAAACGGAACTCTTTCAAACAAACGACTTTTGTTTCATAAATACGAAAGCAAACAAGCGAAAAGCGGAAACAAAAGACCATAATATCATTGACAACGTTGATTTGTCGTAATTAGATTACCTTTTTGTTTCTCAAAAGAAATCTGGCAAAACCCTGCTTCGAATCACGGAGGGAATAATAAACTACAAACTTCGAATAAATAATTTAAAAAGTAAAAGTAATCTTCCAACGAACGCAATAAACAAGGGCAAATATTTCATTTCATGGAATGAATGCCTTTTATGACTGAAAAAAAATTAAATAAACAAAAGACAATCTGCAACCCTCAACGTTCAGAATTACGAAGTGAGTTTAAACGTTAAAGAAAAGAGAAAAAAACTAAAAAAAAAACGTATACTAAAAGAAATTTAAATAAAATTGAAACATTTATGAACACTCGAAAAAATGAGAAGACAATCAAAACAAAACAAAAACGAATCATCAATCATACAAATGTAATTAATTTTACCATTCTCAA
The DNA here is from genome assembly GCA_036172665.1 of Prosopocoilus inquinatus. Classification (NCBI taxonomy): domain Eukaryota; kingdom Metazoa; phylum Arthropoda; class Insecta; order Coleoptera; family Lucanidae; genus Prosopocoilus; species Prosopocoilus inquinatus. The sequence goes on along the minus strand of CM069871.1, from coordinate 3,079,127 downwards.
GGGGAACTATTCTTTTTTTTGTTAAAAATAACAGTAGAACAAAGATAATACGAATAGAAACAAAGAAAAAACAAAACAAAAATAAAAAAAAATCGCCGAACAGAACAAAAACCAAAAGCAAAAAATCAGCAACAAGAGAGAACTGCAAGAAAAACAGCAATAAAATGCAAGGCATGAAGCGAAAAAAAAAAAAAGAAAATCGACAAGTTCGTAGAAAATAAAAGCAGCATGAAGCGAAAAAAAAGAAGATCGACATGTTCATAGAAACTAAAATAGTAAAGGAGACTGTGGTTTAAAAGATAATTGAAATTAACCTCCGCCCACAATAATTTTTATATCTGTAGATACGTATTTCGGCAGCTAAGCTGCCATCTTCAGTACGTTACCCTCTTAAAAGCACTACAAAATGTCTAAAAACAACCTAATCAGGTTGTTAACCTCCGCCCACAATAATTTTTATATCCGTAGATACGTATTTCGGCAGCTAAGCTGCAATCAGGTTGTTTTTTGAAATTTTTTTAGTGCTTTTAAGCTAAGCTGCCATCTTCAGTACGCTACCAACTTAAAAGCACTAAAAAATGTTTAAAAACAACCCTAATCAGGTTGTTAACCTCCGACCACAATAATTTTTATATCCGTAGATACGTATTTCGGCAGCTAAGCTGCAATCAGGTTGTTTTTAGACATTTTTAGTGCTTTTAAGTTGGTAGCGTACTGAAGATGGCAGGTTAGCTTAAAAGCACTAAAAAATGTCTAAAAACAACCTGATTAGGTTGCTCGCACTGAACACATTTTGTTTATTATTTCTTATGTCTTTTAAAAAGAAAACGTGTTTAAGTATTCTTATAAACACTTGTGCGTTTGTTTCAGAGACGATTATATTTTGTTTCAGAGACGATTATATTTTGTTTTTCTTTTACGAGAAGAATAAAGTTGAAATTAGATACGTTCTTTCATATCTAACAAAAAGAATTTTCTCGTTTTGTTTAATTTTTTTTATTAACGCTTTTTTATGTTGATGCCTATTTTTTTTTGTAAATATAACGGGTTTTGCTGATGCCAGTGTTGCCAACCCTAGTGTGTTTGATATTTTCGGCATTTGTGTTTATGCTGCTACATTAGATTTAGCGTATATTTTCACAAAAGAAAAAATAATATTTAGTTCACGAATCAAGTTTATTGGCTTTTTTTAATTCCATTTGTTTTCTGTTTTCAAATTTGTTTTTTTTCCATTTCGTACAAGTTTATTACATTAGAGAAAAAAAATGAAAATCGAATTATTGTAGACTGATTTATTTTATTTATTTAAGTTTATTCAATTTTATTTTGTAAGCAAGATATAAAGAAAATAGTAAAATTTCTTTAAAAAAAAAAAAAAACTACTACATTCTTGATCACTTTGTATATTAAAAAATGTAGTATAAAGAAAACATTTCCTTACGTCCTTACATTAATTACATTTACCATATTTGACTAGTATATCAAAGCAAAACCCTATCTTTTCTGTTCTCAAATTTAAATCCGTTTAATTTAGTCAGTCATTAAAATGTGAATCCCCTGTCGAATTTAAGCATCGTTACAAACTACATCTACACGGAGGATTAGCATCGTTAAAATGAAGCGTGCAGATAACTTTGAATAATATTTCGCCCTCCGAGTTTGAAGTTCAAGCAAAATCAAGGGAGCAAGCACTTCAGTAAATTTGTTTTTGTGTAAACACTGCGACGGAGACGAAGTGTTTGCTCCCGAATCGAATCCAAAGAAAGCGAAATTTAAATTTGCATCGAAACAACAAGAAATTGTGCTTGTTTATTTTTATACTGTTACGAAACCAAATATTTTTCTTTTTTCTTTTTTGAAAGGAAATTCATTCTGCATCTCTGCATGCCAAGCCTTGAGGGATCTCGTTCTAAATCGCTTTTCAGTAAGTAAGTAAGTAAGTAGGTAATCATCAGGGAAAAGAATTCAGGCCACTTGTTCCGCGAACGGTACGAAAATTTAGTACTCGGACTGTATCAGCGTCGCCCATAACTTTACTCATTCCCCTCCCACTCAATGACAATTCGATGCATCGCATCGGAGGCCGCGCGCGGAAAGGTGGCAGAAGTAATTAGTACAATCGGCGTAAAGAGCGTCCAACACCAAGTGGCCTGAATTCTTTCCCCTGGTAATCATTAACGGACTTGCTTAATTACTTTGGGGGAAGAGCCCTTTGTCGCAGAAGCAATATCGTAAAACTTTGGAAGTAGTTCCAATAGGTCTCCTAGAATATTATGGGAGCGCATAAATTGGCTTTCAGCCAGTCAGTCGATTGAGAGCGTGACATTGTAAAGTCAATAAGTTCGTGTTTGAAGCTGTTTGCAACTCGGCACTCCGGCACGGGGCTCTGAATTATTCATTGCAACTATTATGCCAAAGCTGCAGATACTGCAAATAAAAGGCAGAGAAAAAAAACTTGAATTAAAATTCCAAAAAAAAGAACACACCAGTATCTGTTGAGATAAGTAAAAAAACAACTGTATTAAGGATTTGCCTTAATACAGGGTTGTACTCAATACTGTGTACATACTTATGATTCCCGGACAGATTTTAAGTTGTAAAGTTCATATAAACATACAAAGTAAAACGCTTGGTTTTCGATCTACGGGGTTCTAAAAATTTTTTTATTTGTTTTTCTGGGTTTTTATCAAAAATCTCGAAAACGTTTTGAAATTATTTACAAAAAAAGGTGCTGAAAATCAGGTTTTCGCTTTTCTTCTCATCGACCTGCGAACTCTTAAGTTTGTGCAGAAGCAGGAGGTGGTTTATATTTTAAACATGTTTTGTAAAATAATCTCGAGAGGTTTCAGCTGAAAACCGCATAAAAATTTCAGCACCCTGTATATCGAAAGACAAGCATTCTAGAACTTATGTTTGTTTGAAGTTTTTCACTTAAAATCTGCTGCCCAGGAATAAATCGCTCATTAAAATAGTTTCATAACATTTAAGCATCTCAGGGTGTTATTTATGGGATCTTCATTTAATCTTGTGTCCCACGTGACCTGTGACGTACAGTAGCGATCAAGCTAAACGAGACCCGCAGTTAACTTACAGGGGTCTCCATCAGAATGATTTATTTATTTAATTATTGCTACAAATTAGGCGTACAGTATAATATAACAAAGTCAGAGCCAAAAAAAAAAAAAAAAACGGCGATCAATCGACGAGTTTAAATTGTAAAATAAAATAATCTTAAAGTCAGTAATATAAAAAAAAAAAAAACAAAAAAACAAAAGACGACCAATTGACAATTTAAAAATATAAAAATCGTGTAAAATAAGACCAAAAAGAAAAAGAAAAAGAAAAAACAAAATCATAAGTTGATAATTAATTAAAAAAAAAAAAAACGTAAAAACAAAACAAAAGAAATCGTTTAAAAGAAAGGTCGATCGATTGATTACGTTAAAAATTAATATAAAATAAAGTCAAATGAGGAATAAAAAATAAAGGATCGAGACTGAAACAAAAATTGTATTAAACTAATAATATTTCAAATTAATTGATAAAATTTAAATAAATCTGAATCAGCTTGAATGAAAAAATAAAATAATATACTCGTGAAACACGGTCAAGTTGAAGACAAAAGACAAAAGATGATCGACGAATTCGTCATTATGAAGATAGGGCAAAAGCGAAAATTGTGTAAAACTCAAAAATTCGCCAAGTCGATGATATCAAAAACAACGAATTTCATCCAACAACAAAAAATTTGAATATTTAAATATTAAAGAAAAAAGTCGTTCATAATAATAATAAATAATTAAAAAATAAAATAAATAAAATAAAGTCGAAGCCGAAAATGGCGATCAATCAACGAGATTGAAATGTAAAATAAAAGAAGATCCAGATCTCAAATCCAATTAAAAAAAAAAAAAACACGAAAGATGATCAATTGACAATTTTTAAAAATATAAAAATCGTGTAAAATAAAATCAGAAAAAAGAAAAAGCAAAATCATCAATTGATAATTAAAAAAAAAAACTTTTTAGAAAAATTTTGCTGCTCGAGGTTCTCACTGCAATCAAAAACGATTTGCACAAAAAATTTTTCTAAAATCTTTCATTATGCTTTGACAGCAAGCATGGCCGCCTTGCATGGGGGACTCATTAGGAGCAAATCCCGCTTCAATTTGTCTATCCTACTGCAATGTTAGGTCAAAAAGCGATAGTAAGATGTCGCTATTTTAAATGTTTAAAAAAAAACGTAAAATAAAAAAAAAAAACAATTGTTTAGTTGAACTTGGTGGTCTAATAATCAAACATAATTACTTACATCTTAACTTTTAATTTTGTTTACACAATTTTCTAATAATTTAATCAAATCTTTTTCATCTAAATTATTCCATTCTTGTACAGTTTTAGAAAGAAAAAAAATTATTAAAAAGATTAGTCTTTGAAAAGGGTATTTTATAAGTAAACTATACGTAACCAATTACACAAAAAAAAATGTTTCTGATTGGCATTCCTTCTGAACAATGTCATGTCGTAATACAGTGTTGCCAATTGTCAACATAATTATCCGATTTTAACGTAACGTTTCCTGAATTCTTATGAATGGAAAAGCGTAAGATAACATAATTTGAGCTTTCAGAAGTTTTACAAAAAAAAAAGAAAATCATTAGTCATGTTCATTTGCTTTTCTTTTTTTACGAAAACGATTTTTTTTGTACATTTTCTTAGTGATGTGACAAAACCAATTATTTAATTTTTTAATAATTAAATTAAAAAAATGTACAGGGTTTTCAGATATAATTAGGTAATGAATATAATGAAGGCGTGTGCTATGTTTCTAGAAAAATTTATTTGTTCCAGATTTGATAATATCGTAATTGCTTGTCACTAAAAGCAAAAAAAAAAAAAAACTGACTAACATGAACATAGGCGTGCGAGCGTAATTCACTAAAAGCAAAAAAAAAAAAAAAACTGAGTAACATGAACATAGGCGTGCGGACGTGATTCTTATTCTGATGATTCAACGACACTTGACGAAAGGTACTATGATGCTCAACTTAAATGATACTCCTGCATACGAACCACGCCCTTAAGAACATTCAGCGTAAGGGCCACGAAACTGTCAAGTGGTATCATTTATGGTGAGCGTCATTGTACATGCGTCACGTTAAATGTCAATCACATCTAGGGATCCTAGGATTTACAAATCATCGATCGGCTTTTGTTAAAATAAATTAGTATACATACCGCGAACAAAATTCGATAGACAATCGGCCGAAAAATCTCATAAACCAGCCCGGCATATTTAAGCGGCCGGTCGGGAAAATGACAGTTCGCATTGGAGTTTACTAGGGTCCCTAGATGTGATTGACATTTAACATATCCGACAGGGCTCGGAAGTATGTACAACGTCATTTCGTTAGCAACGTCAGATTTTATAGTTGGCTGACCTAACTTGTTGTGATTTTCCCGTGGATCAGAAAGAATAAAACATAGTATTGTCGTGCCGTAAACGAAACGGAGCTCGATACGTTAAATGTCGATCACATTTAGGGACCCTAAAATTTACAAATCATCGATCGGCTTTTGTTAAAATAAATTGGTTTATATTCCACCTAAAATAAATTAGTGTGTTTGCAACTTTTTAATAAATTAGTTTATTAGTTTATTAGGTGTATCAAGTTTTTTTATTTTAAAATAAATTTAAAAAACCCTAAATGTCAAACAGTATGTTAGTAATGTCGACCTTCAGTAAATCTAATTTTTGGTTTTGCTAAATTACGCGCACAGAGATGTGAACGTAAGTTTATAATATTATTTATGGTTATGTTTATCGCTGTTGCGTTTAATTGTAATTGTAAGAGTCAATCGAGTGATTTTTTTTTAATTTGTTGTCCAGAGTGCTGTGGATACTTTTGTTTATAATAGATCGTGTTTATTTTGTATTTTCTTTTTTTACAAAAAAAAAAAAACTGATTTAAATTCCGTTCGGAAGGTATTGGACCACCGAGAGAAGTTTGTACACAAAGAAGAGTTGAAGAAGAGAATTTTCAGTTTATTAGGTTTGACGTTTCAAATATTTTCTTTATGATTTGACAGAAACATAACCTCAATCAAAACCTGATTTATCAAATTTCTGTAAATATCCATAAAATGTCAAATTCATTAAATAGGAATTAATCTTTCTGCAAAAGTAATAGATTAATAGTAAGCTTTAGAATCAGTTAGCCACGTATTTCCAGTGTTCTAGTGTATTTTTTTTACAAGATATTTGAAATATTAAATTTCTAGGAATATTTCAATTTCATAACGTGTCTTGCCTGACACCACAACTTTATGAATAATGTGAACCATTTTATTGAGTCACCCACTATATTTAGAAGAAGAAAAAACATTTTGCATTTAATCATTTTTTTTTTAATTAATCAACAAGCAGCACATCGAAACATCTTATAATTTAAAGGAATTTAGAGCATTTTCAATTAACTGCAAGAAAGAGAGCACTCTGGGTAATATTCTTTCTCTCTCATGTAAATTATTTTGCGCATTTTGCTTTCCATTTTAAACGCCCAAAGTGCATCGGCAATACAGTTTCTGAACGCACCTCAAACTATCTCATCTTGTTTAACCTCATGTAATAACAAAGGATAGGAGATACTCTCGGAATGCACTGGAGCAATGAATTGAAAATGCATTAAAGAGAACTTATATTAGTTTGTAGGTATAATAAACGACTTCATTGTGTACTTTTGAATGCGTAATCAAGTATTTAAACCACCGTGATAATTAGGAAATTACGATTCAAGTTCAATAACTCCTTTCTAGTGAAACAATCGTACTTTCAATGTACTTGTGCTTTTGTTCACTATTAAAAAAAACAACAAATATTTGACGCCTAAATCATAATAAACTAAACCTCGAACAATTGCCACACAAACATAAACACGCAATGTAAACAGAATTTCTTATGTTAATAAAACTACTTTCTTATAAATTTCTACTTACATTCGTTGATGTAGAGCAGGAGAAACGTGATGCAAACGAAGAAATGCATCGCTTTCAAGTTTTTTTTCGGCAACTCCGATCGATTTTAATTACGAAAATTAACCGTACACGTGAATCATGCACAGCCAACCACACCTCCACTGACCACTACTCAAAAGTTTTCTTGTGTTTGACCATCGTGCAACTGTAGTGGAATGAAAGTATGCAAACTGCAGCATTATCTACAGCATAAACGAGCGTGCTGCGTACAGATCAGGCGCAATGGAAACGACAGTTTCCATGGTAACTATTCGTTTGTAAAATAAAAACAATTGCGAAACCGACGCGACGTGAAGATGAAAACATTTTTTTTTGTTTGAGCTTGAATCAGGAGGGATGTTTATTGTTCACAAAAATTATAGTGAATAAGTGATTACATCTAACTGTTTTATTTAATACGTCTAATACGATTTTCCTTGTAGACAAACACTGACAAAATGGAACTACGAATTTATTTGCTGTGTGTATATCCAACCCACAATGGCGACGTGTATACTAAACGCCTAGCGTTGCCGCTGTCTTCAAAAAGATTAATTTCGCAAAACGATTAACAGCTGAAATTTAGCAACAATATAAATATTTTTTTATAGCTTGTGTTCTGTTCAGTTCTTATGTAAGTAAACAAGTTAATTTAAATGTCAAAAAATTACCGTTTCCCGATAATTTTTCCAATACACAACCGCCCGCCACAGAAATGTGAGAGAGAAAAACTCTGTTTCAGTGCACAAAGACGTAAGATGATCCGCTTTTAGAAAAGGTTATTCAAATACGTGTCCAAATATTTTCTAAATTAATTTATATTGAGGTGTCACTTGGATTTGCTGGGGCGACAGTTGCTTCACCTGCAGGGTGAGCGAATTCAGTACATAGTTTTTTTTTGTTAAAAATCGGGGACAGAAAGGAACAAAAGAAAAGTCAAGCAAAGAATAAAGATATACGAATAATAAGTCAGACAGAACAAAAACAAAAAAAATCGATCCATTTGGAATATCAGAAATCAGAACAAATAAAAAGAAAAACAAATTAACCTGCAAAGAAATCCGAAACGAAAGAGAAAAGAAAGAGACAGCAACAAAATACGAGGCATAAGCGACAAAAACAAAAGAAGTTCGACAAGACGAAGCTGAACGAAAAAGCAACAGTTTTCCGGGCGAATCAAAAAGTTCGTGGAAAATAAAAGCAAACTGTAAACACGATAAAACAAAGAAATGAATGACGAAATACAGTACATGGAACAAAAGAAGATCGCAACCCTGATGGATACCAAACAAATGCGCCAATAAAATGCGAAAAACCAATTCAATGAGAAAATAAAAAGAGAAATCCATAAAACGAAAACGTAAAGAATAGAAAGCAAAACAAAAGAAAATCAATGACTAAGATGAACAAAAACCAAATGAATCTGCAGACGGAAAATAAAAAAAAGAAACTAATAGAAAACGAAATACAGAACAAAAGAAATACGGAACAAAAGAAGATCACAACCGTGATGCACACAAAACAAATGCGCCAATAAAATGCGAAAAATCAATTCAAGGAGAAAATAAAAAGAGAAATCCATAGCACGAAAGCACAAAAGAGTAGAAAACAAAACAAAAGAAAATCGATGACTAAGATGAACAAAAACCAAATGAATCTGAAGACGGAAAATAAAAAAAAAGAAATTTATAGAAAACGAAATACGGAACAAAAGAAGTACGGAACAAAAGAAGATCACAACCGTGATGCACACAAAACAAATGCGTGAATAAGAAGCGAAACACCAATTCAATGAGAAAATAAAAAGAGAAATTTTTAATAAATAAATAAAAGTGACGGAAATTTTTAAAACTCCACAGTACTTAGCAAAAAAAATTTTAGTAGTAGTTCGTCGTTTTCATCGCTAAATAAAATTTTATTCATTCGTATTTTTACCATTTTATTCCATCATAAGGGCGTTGCCATGGTTACATTTTTAGAAGGACCAATGAATACATTAACCATAAGAGAAGTTGACTCTCGTCCGACGAAAACTGTAAGTAAAAAATTTTTAATCTTAAACCGAACAGAATTATAATTGGAGAAGCACTCAACGTTTCACTACCGATTGATAGCTTCGTCAGAAGTCAAAACATAAATAAATAAACGAGTTGTCCAGAGAAACAAGCCGTCAAGAGAAACAGAAAGGTAACATGAAGACCAATGAATAATAGGCTTTCATCGTCTGAGTACTATTCTGTGGTCGAGGCAACGACTGAAGTACAACCATCATTCTCAGCGGAGAAGGCGCGTTCAGCCGGGGCAGCGCTGAGACAGCAATTGCTTTTTGCTAAGCTGCAGCGATTGTGCGTAACTGAACAACAAATTGTCTCTCCAATTGACAGATGTAGCATCGCAAACGTCAAAAGGCTATGTTATTGACTTGCTGCGTTAACTGCTTGGTAAAATCGGCTTTAACTGCTTCATCTTGGAAGATAAAGAACATATTTTCAAAGTTCCTTTTACTTAATGAAAAGTAAGTGTTGGCAATAATAGTAATAATAATAATAGTAATAATAATAATACATACCTTTCAAAAATAGCTTGGATGATATCACTTGAAACTGAACCATTGAATCTCGCCAATTTTGTCGTTTATAGTGAATTATATTGTGTATATTTATACAAAGTGGTCAATCTCAAGTGTCCGAGGTTGGCAACAAAGAAATCCCTACGAACACTGACGTCACAACGAATGGGAAGCCTTTCGAAACCACGTGATTTACATTTGAATACTTTCGATTTTATTTATTATTAATTTAAAAGAAAAATAAATAGAAACTGCGTACAAATTTGGTGTTTTCGCGTGTGTTATTGAGTTATAGTCTCGATTAGAGAGCTTTAATTAATAGTTTTATATTATTGTCGTGTACCCTATTGCGGTTGTACATACAATTTACGAAATGAAAATGTCATCGGTGGTATTCGCTGAGTTCGGCACTGATCAAAAGTGTGTGAGGGAGAGCAACTGCGTTTATCTGTGCGTAAGAGTGAATAAACCGAACAATTCAGAGGTGATTGATGAGAAAGATCGCATTGCCGAACCCAGTTATTGTAGAAAGCGGATCTGCAGGTTTAAATTAAAAACTGGCTGGAATTTGAAAAAGAAACGGTGTTCCAGTGTTAAAACAGTAGTGAACAGATAAAATAGCGACATCTTACGATCGCTTTTTGACCTGACATTGCACAAAATTTTTCTTAAAACAGTAGGTTTGGCATTATTGTGTGCCTATTTTATAGTTTTTAAAAACAAACTGCAGAATCTAGAAAGCCATGAATAAGTAATAATAAATAGGAAAACTCATATTTTTGAAAAGAAGAATACATTTTTTCTGGTAAATTATTTGAACTTTTAAAAAGATTTTGTTAAATTGACAATGTTGGCAATCCTTATCTAGCGACATCTAACGGCAACGGATCGATATTACAGATAGTGAAAAAAAAGTTTGGGTGCGATGAGTGTGTGAGTATGTAAATAAAATTACATAAATAATCTTTAGGAACATGTAAAAAAGCAACAAAGCGTGAAATTCTGCAAATATATTCAATGTGGTAAGTCGCTGGCCAGCAACAATTCGCTTTCTAGATTCGCTTTTTTTAAAAAATCCGTTATTAATAACCTAGTCAATCAAAACAAAAACAGCTGATAGACATGTCAAAATTTATTTAATGCGGCCTCACGGATTTCGTAATTGTGTTCGTTCACGGTTCCCGTCGTTTCGTGAGTACGTTTCGATTTATCGAGCGTTTCCAGCGTATAAAATTCCGGGGTCAAGCTAGGTCAAAATGCCCTGCATGACACCTGACTTTTAGTTGACTACAAATTGGGCTCAATTATTTCAGATTATGTTTCTTAATTTGAGAGCCTGAGAGAGTGATGGATAGAATTACGTGCGATGGATTTGAATTCTTTAGTGATTTCGATTCGGGAAATTTATCGAAAGTAGAGTCAGTTCCGCAGATTGATTCTGGTAAGTATTTTTTTTTTTTTTGGTACTTCGCTTGCACGATGTTTGAGATTAATGAGGATTGTGTTATGCAGTCATTGTGCCAATTAATAACAGCGGGAAGTTTGTAATACCTGAAATACCCGATGTGGAATTTAATGTTTGGACGAGGCCGGATTGTGGAGGTACAGAATATGAAAATGGTAATCGGACGTGGTTTTATTTTGGAGTAAGAGGTTCGTGTCATGGAAAGTATATTTAAAATAGTGATAGGTCTGCATGTTTTTGATTGTGCAAACGAATTTCTAAATCAGACTCACCTCGCTTCCTCTTTTGATCATCCTTGATTGACTTTCTAAACTAATAAACGTCCTTGAATAATTCAGTGCATTTCCAATGAGAAAGTCATTTGATAATTGTCTCCAAATATTCACTTCTCACTATAAATCCCTAATTTCCAGCTTTTGCTTGTATTTCCTCATCACTTTATCTTAACTGAGGAAATGTTTAAAGGACAAAAGTCCTCACTTTCCCTCATTTTATTTAAGTGATCGCTTTTGATGTCTCAAATGACTTTAATAATAAAAAAAAAATCAGAATAATGCTTCCAATTCACTTACTCACTTTTCGTTTATATTGAACGTGAAAAGTGATTTAATTATAGATAAGTACGAATAGGAAAGTGCTTTTTTTAAACTGTTTCTTTCGTTAAAACACATTAATTTTAAGCCAACGCACCCGGCCTACTAGTGAAACTAAACTTAGTGGATCTAAACAAGCAATCGAAAATGTACAGTCAAGGTATGGCACCCGTCTACAGAATAGTTCCAGGCAAATCTCATTGGGAAAGAATACGTGATAAACCTACGTTCACTGTAAGTCCTCCACCTCCACTTTTAGGTCTTGCAGCGTCCACACTGACTTCACTTTTGCAGACGGACGAAATCTTTACCTTAACTTTCAAGTTCAGAACACCGGAAAATCTCAACAGCATAACGTACTTTGCGTTTACATATCCCTATTCGTACACAGATCTGCAAAACAGTTTGTTTATTTTGGACAGCAAATTTTTAAATTCGGAGCCCTTAAGCAAAGACGACATTTATTACTATCGTGAGTGCCTGTGCAAGTCACTGGAGGGTAGAAGAGTTGATTTAATAACGATCTCATCCTATCATAATATAAGTACCGAGAGAGAAGCGAGATTGAGCAATCTATTTCCCGAGCATAACATCCCCAGACCTTTCAGGTTCATCGCGAAAAAAGTAAGTTTCAATCTTATTAACTACGAATCAGGAAGGAGGTGGAAATACTTGTTTATTTTAGGTTATTTTTGTATCGGCAAGGGTTCATCCTGGTGAAACCCCATCAAGTTTCGTCTTCAACGGCTTATTAAACTTACTTACGACTCGTGAAGATCCAGTCGCCGTAGCATTACGCAGGAATTACGTCTTCAAATTAATACCGTTCTTAAATCCAGACGGTGTTGCTCGCGGCCACTACAGAACTGACACGAGAGGAGTGAATTTAAACAGGGTGTACCTCAAGCCGAATCTTGTCTTTCATCCTTCGGTGTATGCGGCGCGTGCTCTCCTGCGTTACTACCATTTCGGTTTCGAAAAAGAAGACGAGTTCACTTCAAGCGATTCATGCATATCAGAAGACTCCACCGGCGGTAACTTGAAGACGAACGACAATAAGCTCACGAAGAAAGTCTCCACGATGACGTTGGAGGAGAATAAGAGAAACCTAAAAGACGAGCCTGAAACTTGGTGTTCCAAATGTAAGAGAAACATTTTAAAACTTGAGGAGACCATGCCGGGGATTTCCAGTATTATACCGAGTTTTAATCATAACAATCGCCTGTCTTTAGGGAAAGAACGGTGTTTGAGCTGTGGCGTTAACATATCTGATGATTCTATCAACGATCAAGATTGTGAAACTGAAGCTTACCCGCAGGGTGACACGAATTGCAACGAGTCGGGGTTGTTTTTGTATCTCGACATGCACGGTCACGCTTCGAAGAAGGGGATATTCATGTACGGGAATCATTTTGACGAGCTGGAGCAGAACGTCGAATGCATGCTCTTGCCAAAAATTATGAGCATTAATAATCATAATTTTCATTTTACTGCGTGCAATTTTACAGAAAGGAATATGTATCTGAGGTAAGCTGTTACATGTTTGCTTTGCGCCTTACATTTACTCATTCTTTTAAATCCGGGATGGTTTAAACTGTTCAAAATATTGATACGCAACCACACTTTTTAAAAACTGTTTTATTTGCCTTTTGAAAATTATGTTTGAGAAACATCAAATCAAGTAAGTAAATTTATTTTTATTGTAATATTCAATCAACCGCATTAAAAAAAAATTAAAAAATAAAATTTCAGTAGCCATAGATTTTGATTCAGTTTTACTTTAAACCAATAGATGGCGCCAAGTCGAGGAAAATAAAACCGGAGGCCTCAGTTGCTCGTAGACAACAAAAATTCACACAATTTGAAGCTTTCCGTATTAAAATTAATGCTATGGTTGCTGTTAGTTTAATTTATTTCAATTATTGGTGAAAAATGTCTTGCTTAAAGAATGAAGATGTCAGTCGCTGTTTCGTTTAATTCAGTGTAAATATTGCCCAAAAGATGCCGCCACATTCGTGAAGTGTAAAATAATGAGTCTCGCAAATTAGCTCGATTAGTTCTCGATAGAGGACGATAATTGCTTCAATCTATTTTGGGGAAGAAGATTCTGTAACTTTTTAATTGGCTATTAAAATGTTATAATTCAAAATGCAGCTTCATGATTGGTTGCTGCAAGTCAACAAAATTTAACGCTTTTGATGTAGAATAGGCCCCTTTCATTGTTGCTTTAAAAATTAAAATGTCAGACGCTGTTTTGTTTGATCAATTTCAGATATTATCTTATAGATGGCGCGACATTTTAGAAGAAAAGGTAATTTTGCAAATTAGTTTGTTTAGTTCTGCATAGAGAACGTCGACTGTTTGATCTTACTTGAACTGCTGCCTAAAAAACTAAATAAAATAATTATTATCCAATAGGTGGCGCCACGTAGAGAGTTTAGAGACAGTTTTGCGATTCAGTTTGGCTGGTACTTCATAGAGGACGCTAATTGGATTTAGGAATTAATTTTAGTTATTGCCTAAAAGAAATTAAATGTCAGTCGGGTCTTTAGTTTAATTCATTGTAAATATTGGCAACACAGATGGCGCTGCATTTGTATAGAAAATATCTGGCACAAAGTTTGGTCGGTCCTCGACAGAGGTTCAGTTTATTTTAACTATTACCTAAAAATATTAAAATTTTCACAATTGCTTTATTTCGAATATTATTCAATAGATGGCGCTATTTCGACAAAGTCTATAAAATAGTAGTAATGACAATTTTACAAATTAGTCCGGCTGATTCTCGATAGATCGCGCCGATTGCTTTAATTCATTTTTAATTGTTGCCTTAAAAAAATGAACATCAGGCTCGATTTTGTTTAATTAATTTCAAATATTGTCCGATAGTTGGCGTCACATGTAAAGAGAGTCTTGCAAATTAGTTCCGCCGGTTCTCGATAGAGGACGCAAGTTGATTTATTTCAACTTCTGCCTAAAAAAAATAAAAGATCAAATAAAATGACAGTAGCTGCTTCATTTGTTCAAATATTCTCAAAAAAAAAAAAAAATCGAAAATCAGAAGAAATTGAAATATCAGTCGCCGCCTCGTTAAATTTATTTTAAATATTATTCGATAAATGGCGCCACATTTGTAGCACGAAGTCGGTAAAATAATGACATTTTTGTAAATTAATTTGGCTACTACTAGTTCAGTTTATTTTAGCGATTGTCAAAAAAAATAAAAAAATAAAATCTCAATTGCTGTTTCGTTTAATTCAATTCAAATATTGTCCAATAGATGGCACCAAGATTTGTAGCTAAAGTATAATAATAATAATAATAAAGATGAACATATAAAATAGCGACATCTTACTATCGCTTTTTGACCTAACATTGCGAATAAATTGGGCAAGTCGTTTTTGGTCTGCAGTGGGAATGTCGAGCTACATTTCTGCTGAAGAAGCCCCAAGCAGGGCTGAAACAGCTGTCCAGAGGCTGCTCGAGGTTCTCACTGCAATCAAAAACGATTTGCACAAAATTTTTCTAAAATAATAATAAAGTTATAAATAAACTAGTTGAAGCCGCTCGAAATAATTATAGATTTGCAGGTTAGTATGACCAGTTCTCGATAGAGGACGCTAATTTCTTGTAAAATTTAACTATTGCCTAAGAAAAAAAATTAAATATCAGCCGTTGTTTAATTCATTTCAAATATTATCCAATAGATGGAGCTACTGTTTCATTTAATTTGTTCACGGCCAGCTGAATTGATATGTATGTCATATACGGCCAGTTCAATTCGCCTAAAAATGTGTTCCAGTAAAGCAGCAAGCCATGGAGCGTGTCAACTAGCGCCCTCTCGTACTCATTAAGTAGTTGTTACCATGGTTACGACATCGACGCTTATTTTGACAACTTAAACGTCAAGACGAATTGACATTTCTCATAACCAACAATTTCAAGATGACAGTAATTTTGACGTTAGTTTTGAATTTGAGGGCGCCACTTTTCATTTTCTCCAAAAACATTTTTTAATGCTCTTTGAACTGGCCGGCCGTATATGATCAATCAATTCTGCTGGCAGTGAATTTGTTTAATTCAGTTCGAATGTTGTTCAGTAGATGACGCCACATTCGCAGGGAAAACGGTGCGTTTCGTTAAAAAAACATGCGAAATGGGTTGCGAAGTGCAAAACGGAAGGTAGATGTCAGCTGCCGTTTACTTTAATCGTTATCCAACAGAGGGTGCTACATCTTAGGAAAGAAAAACTGACTTGGCTTATGGCGTTTTCGACTGATTCGATTATTCGGGTGCACTCTCAGAGTATCTCCATCTTGTTTTAACCTCACGTAAAAATAGTGGATAGAGTGGTCAGATGAAAACGCCATTATTTCAGTCATAGTCATAGTCCAGTAATAATTGCATTGTAAGGTAGTGTAACTATAGTCCAGTGGATGGCGTCATCACAGTTAATGAAACAAAAGATTTGCACACTTGTTTATAAAAAAAAATGAAGGTGTCAATCGCTCTTTCGAAAAAAAATGTTAACAAATGCGGAAAGGTATCAAATCCTTTATCTTCAACATTGCCCAACAGATGGTGCCACCGCCACATTTATAAAAATTCTTGTAAAAATTTGCGCACAAAACGTTTAGGTATTTATTCCTTCAGGTAATTTTGTTTAAAGCCAACTACCTACTACTTGAAATGGAATAAAATCTAAACTAAGGTTTCCTTTTCCTTCCTATCAGGGATCGAAGAGATGGCATGAGCAGAGAAGGATCTGGAAGGGTGGCCGTGCTAAAAATGACCGGTTTAATACGCAGCTACACTCTGGAGTGTAACTACAACACCGGAAGGTTAGTCAACGTCCTACCAGCGACCATAAAAGAATCGAATTCGAAAAGCGTCCACACTTTACTAGTGCCTCCAAAATACACTCCGGCTATTTTCGAAGAGGTCAATCAAACACTAACGCGAAAGTAACGATTCAGTTTACAAGAAGTAAAATTTCAGGTGGGAAAAGCACTCGGGTCTTCCATCTTGGACTTGACCGGGCAGAATCCGGTGACCCGTCTGCCTTGCTCCGAATTCCACTCTCTCAGTGGACTGCGTGAATGGCTTCGCATCCACTGCGCCAATGGTTTTGGTGAAACGAGAAGTCTATCGAGTAAATTGAAAATGCGACCATCGTCTAGCCTATATTCTCAGGTAGGCAAACAGAACAGTTCGGATGATATAAACGTTACCATCCGTCAGTGTTCTATCTCTTGATTTAAGACTGCTTACTCTCCTCTACCAAGTGTGTTTCAATTCGGGTCCAATTTCTTTTTTTTTTTTTTTTTAATTATTTTCGTCTTCCACTGAACTGATCATGCTTTAATTATTATATACCTAGTGTTCTTTTTTGAATAAATGTATGTATATAAATCAAGGACGTTTGTACTATACTTGCCAGTATTGAAAATTTTGTAGAGCAAAAGAAAAAGAAATGTGTGATGGGTTTAATCACAGTTTATAGAATTAAACAAAGAAAGTCATTTTGTGTTTTATGTTTTATACGAACATAACCACCGGAAGCCTTGTTAACGAGATTGACTATTATATACCTACGTCTTTTTTCCTTTTTTTTTTCTTTTTTGAAATATTGTAATTTTTTTTTTATATATTCGAACGATGTATTTATGGCAGTGTTTTATTAAATAGTTTCAAGAGTTAGTTATTTATTTTTTTGTACTCAAACATTTTCCAGAATCCTTTATATTCGAAGTAAACGATCTTTTTTTTATATTATCCATTACATTTTTAGATAAAATGATTCGTCCTTTGAATGCAGTAAACATTTCTGGCGTAATTTTCGATTTAAATTTGTTTACACTTTGCGGCCAAGTCATTTGTTTTTTTTTTTTTTTATACACAGCATGAAAGTTTTATTCTCAACTTTGTATATAAAGCACTATTTAATAGTTGTTAATGCGGGACAATAGAATTTTTTTGTCTCAAACACGTTTAAATTGACAACAAAAATCAAAAAAGTACCAACAAATTATTGTATAGAATAAATTAGTTGTTTGTATACTGAGTGTGTGCGCAAATGTTCATTTAATTTACTAACAGTTGTTGCTTTCTTTCGTTAACAACAAAATCGTTCTTCAATTGTTTAGATCAGGGGTTCCCAAACTTTTTCAAGCATCGACCCCTTGCAAAGAATTAAAAATTTCCACCAATGTACGTATAGGTATATTAATAGCGTTAAATTGTGACTATCTGTGATTCTATTTGTCTTTATTTTATTTTTTTATTATACTATGTTTGACTTTATATTTTATATTTGAATTAATAGTTTGAGATTTTCTTTTTCGTTTTTCTTTTAATGAAAAACAACCGCTTGTTTTGTTTTTATTTTAAAAAATCTGCTGCAACTTCAAACCGTATGCAAAACATAACCTCTCTTTTTTTCTTTTGTTCCAAACGTTTTATTAAAAATACGTCAACGCTCTTAATTCTATTTGATTTATTTATGATTCTATTTGACTTATTTATTTGGTTTTATAGGACTTTTATTTTCGCCTTAACTTCGTCGCGATCGTCTTTTGATTTTTTTTTAACGTTATTCTTTTTCTGACTATACAGGGTGACTGTTATAATTGTGCAAAACTCGAAAACTGTAATACACCACTAGAAATGGTGACGGTTGAACTCATAACACGTCGTTAACGAAAAGTTTGCAGTTTTCGAGAAAATCGCAGTTGAAAATTTTTCCGAAACTGTTTGAGAACCACCGGCGAGCGGCCGCAGCTTGAAACTTACTTAATATATCACCACTATAAACGGTAATGACTGAAAACGCGTCTGTTTGAGAACTACTAGTTTTCAAACAGTTTCAGAAAAGTTTTCAACTTGGCCGGTGGTCCTCAAACAGTTTTGGAAAAATTCTCAACTGCGATTTTCTCGAAAACCATCAAGTTTTTGTTAAGGACAAATGAGTTCAATGATTACCGTTTATAGTAGATAATATGTTGCAGGTTTCGAGTTTTGCACAACTATCACAGTCACCCTGTATATATATACTTAATTTAATTTTTAATATAATCAACTGATCGGTTTTTGTTTTTTCTTTTGTTCCGTTGCATTTGTTTTGTAACTGTCAATTTATCATCGTTTGTTTGATTTGATTTTTTAACTATCTATTGATCGATCGTCTTTTGTTTTTTTTGGTGTTGTCGTTTACTCGATTTGAGTTTAATTTTTGTAAAATCCCATCGATTGACCGCCATTTTTGTTTTCTCTTTTAATCGATTTGGCTTTGTTTTAATCTTTAATTATTAATTAATCGTCTTTTATTCTTTTTTATTAATATTTCGGATTAAATTTTTTGGTTATGATTAAAATTCGTCAGTGTTTATATCGATTTGACTTTATAGTTATACACAATTTTTATTTTCCGTCCTATTTTCATCGGCGATCCTCATTTGTTTTTATTTTATTCGATTTCACTGTTTTGTTTATGTTAGAGGTTTGATTATTATGACATAATTTTAGCGCAGAACTGCCAATTAAGACTGGATATTATCTAGGAGATAATAGTGTCCCGTTTTCAATGTTCATCACTGTACAATGTTTAATTCCAATTAATTTAATATTAAATGAAATCGTAAATCTTGACTTTTTTTTAGAATAAACTGTTCAGATGCGCTTCTATCAAAGAATTCATAATTTCGAGCCCCTAAAAGACCCCCAGAGGTTCATCGACCCCCTCTTTATTTTTATTGAAACATTCCTCGAGTTTTCCCGGACTTTTAATTAAAAAACTTACACTATTGTCCGCGATTATGCGATTGTCATAATTTTTACATGTACGAAAATTAGTATAATTTATTGATTCATTTATTAACACGTGTATAACGGAGAAAATTGTTGAATTAGTTAATAAAAATTATAAGCAATCAATTTTAATAAAATGCATATTCGTTAAAACAATAATTTTCAAAAAACAAGAATTTTTAGTATAGGCAACCAAATTCACACAGACGCTATTTACGGTTGCCTACATCAGAGACCCAAATAATTTATTTTTCTTGTTAAAACAGTGACAAACTTTCCACAGTTCATTTAGATTACGCAATTCTCCTAATTTTTTTTTTAATATGTAAAACATTTTTCCATTTTTTTTTATAATTTTAGAAAACAAATTCCTGTTTCTCAATTAATTTCACTGATTTTTGCATTAACACAAGTTCCATTCCTTTTCCCTGACATTGTGATTCTTTTCTCTCGATTCTCTGACATTTTCTGATAAGTGGAAACCCTGCTATAGCTTAATGGACCCTTGCAAAGCCTTGATCAACCCCCAAGATTGATTCAAACACTGAAGGATGTTCTTCTGTAAATTTCAATTCTGATTAGCCTTTCCCTTTTAAATCTTCCTATTTTTACGTTTTGTTTGGATTCTAATTTAATCCAAATTTGCAAAACCAAAGATGGTGGTGATAAAACTATTGAATCACGATTTAAACTTTTCAACGAAAGAAAGCAACTAATAACTATCATTATTATTAATGCTCACTCGTATTTCTCACGCACGTTTTTTTTTTAATTTTTGTAGTTCACTGTACTGGATAATATAAAAATCATAACGTAAATGGAAAATTAAAGCCCGATTTTAACTTAGCAATATCAGCCACATCTAGCTTTGGTAAGTCTTTTATTGCTCCAGGGTAAAAGTCTGCGTGCTGTAGTCGTCAAATCACGTTCGACAAGTGCAAAACCTTCCAGCAAGAAATCCGTAAAGGTATCGAGATCGACGAGCGTACCCATCGATCGCAAGGAAAACATAATCCTGGGCGGTGACCTCGCATCTCAGCCCAGCTGTTCGCACACGAGCTCCGTTGCAAGCTCGGTTAACGTAACAATGCAAAGATTAAGGCCCAGCTTGAAAACCGTGAGGAACCGCCCCAAAAAAGATGTCTGCTTGAGGCGATCGGGTAGTAACAACGAGAAACCCCTGAAGTCTGTTCCGCGTGTGCAAGTGCCGAGCTCCATGAGCTTGGGCAAGCCGAAACTCAAGGTCGATTTATGCTCGAAGCTTCAGACCGTGAAGGAGAAACAGTCGAAGCAAAAACTAATAAAAGAGAGCAACCCAGAGCGTTGCCAGTTGAGAGAGATTTGCTTTATAAGAGACAGCGAGGGTAAGAAAGTCATAGCGAAATACAACAAAGCCGAGCAAACAGATGTGTGCGAAGACAACCTCGTGGTCTCCTGGGAACCCGGCAGCTCCAACGCGCAAGTTTTCTCCCAAAAGAGATTCTCCTGTTATAACCCCGGCAAGACCACCAGCGAGACTTGTTCGAACAGTAACAAGAAGAGCGCGTTTCGAGTTCACAATTTTGCAAGGAACAGCTCGTTTTCGAAGGTGAAACGAAGCAAGCGAAACCTGCGCAGACTTGCCGGGGCGAGTGATAACGCAGGGAAGATCGACAAGATGAAGAAGCGGAAAAAACTGAAGAGCAAAGTCACCTAACTTTTGCGCGCTTTCGAGTGATATTTTATTTATGTGATTTATTATTGTACAAAATAATTTTATGTCCCCTGTATAGTAAAATTACTTGTTGCTTTGTGGTAGTATCCCCAAATTTTTATTAGTACATTTAATTTTGTCGTATGAAGAAATTCTATGTTTTGTTGTTGGTTGTATACATATTTTATTGCACGTGTTGGCATTGGGTAAATAACTTAAAGAGCACTAAATCCTAGTTTCAGAAATTCTAAAGTTCATTATTACTTTTCAAAAGAAAAAAATTAAAAAAAAATAATACATTTCTGTACTGTACGGAACACTCAACGCCAACATGAATTAGTTGAAAGTTCTTTTTTTTCCCTTCTATTTATTAAATAAAGCTACCTTTCGTCTTGAGAAACTTTCTTTAGTAACATTAAAGATAAAATTTACTGTGATCATGAACTCAATTAAAAATGACCGTGTTTTTCACTTACCTAATTCAAGAAACGGTTAGTTTTGATTGACGATCGTGTTCACGGAGATGTTAGAATTAAAGATTCTGTTGCTACTATTAAGGCTTTCACACTTGTTATTGTACTAGGAAAGTCGTGATACTAAAAAGTGTTCATTTTTATAATTGCCAGACTAAATTAATCTAATTAATTAATAGCATCGATTCTGTTTTGTGAGAGAAAGTGGCTTTGAAAAATTAATTTACGAAACATTTCGAGGCTGGACCTTGAAAAATTGTACGCAGATAATTAAAAAAAACAATGCAAGGCTCACAAATTGAAATTTGGATGTTGCACAGAATTAAAAAAAATGATGGTGGAAGTATAGAAAGAAATTTGGTGCTTCCACTCTCTCAACTTAGCTTCTTCCTTTGAGGCTTCCTTTTCTCCTCTCTGAAGTCTTTCGTGTTGAATAAAAAAAAAATACATATTTCAGTCATAAACCTGCCTCTACAATTATTGCAATTATTTTTAATAATAAAACAACGTTTTGGTAACATCTTCAAAGTCACTAATTCTTACAAGACGAATCACCACAATGCTAATAATAAAATAGGTTTGTTCCAACAGTTAGTTTCTGACTGGCACGCTTGCTTTCGACGGTTGTTGGAACAAACCCGAACCCGACGTTTTTATAAGTCACCCTAACAGTTACTACTTTGAAAAATATCTCGTTTTGTAAATACTTACAAACAAAACTCGATTAGCAAGTTAACTATAAAACATTTACGTAATGTTGTTAGTGTTGTCATTATGCCATCGTTCTGTATGTTATACCAATAAAAGGTTTCTTTCATTATTACAAGTGTATTTTTTTTGTTTTACAAAATTAACGATCGATTTGGCCACATAAATATGTCCGGTGTTTCATAAAAACGGATGTAAACAATTCGTTTATTGTTATTATTACATCTTCTCAACATGCTCTTTATTATAAAAATATACAAACAATAATTTATTTAAATGTAACTATAGCAAGTACATTATTAATAAATTTGGCAATGAAAAAACATCTAAACTATGTACATAAATGACACATGCAGTATATAATAATTAAACAAAACGAAAATAAAGAAAAAAACTGCAATTAAATAATTGCTAAGGAAAAAAGGAATTACTTTTCCTGTCAGTAGATTAATGAAAACTCAAAAGTCAAGTATTATATACTGCAATGGCAATGAGGTGTATTAGATACAAAATAGATAGATAAAGTAATATCTGGTATTTTATTTTAATATGAGGTAGGGGCGCAGAAAATTTAATTTAATTTAAATACTTGTATAACGTTGCTTTAAATTAGGCACAGCAGGTCATGTTCCTCCCCATAACTTCAATAACAAATTACTTATTTAGTTTTAAAGCTCAGAAAAATAACACAATCTCTAATTTATCTAAATAAAAAAAAAAATTACTGCATGTTTATTTATTATGATTGTTACCTTTCTTTTTTTTTTCTTTTTAATTAATGCAAACACTGCTATTATTCAGTAAATTAGTTTTTGCCGACATAAAATTTTTAAGTCATTAATGATGAATGCGTGACATGTTCTTAATTCATACTTACCTATCTATTTTATATCACTCGACTTATAATCGTCACTGCGCCTGTAATATCAGGATTAATTGTTGCTTATATCTTTCAGCCTCGGCCTCTTTCTTTTTTAATCGTATCTTGTATTCCTCGATGAGCTTGTTTGCTTCCGCCAGTTTCTTCTTCATGTCCTCCAAATCCGTCGTAGCCGGACTTTGCATTTTTATTTTAGAAAGCTAAGACAACAAATTAAAATCGACCAAAACCAAATAAGAATAATTGGAAGCTCGCTTACGTTTATCGTGGCCGATATTGGAATGGTTTTATTTTTCTTCATGACGATCCTCTTCACGCCAGCTTTCGCATTTACACCGGCTTTATTATTTGAGGTGAAATTACAGTTCGTCGTTATGGCTAGGAATTCCTCGGGTGTGACCGTGATGATCTTCTTCATGTTCAAAGCCGGAGGAGCAGCACTGTTCTCTTTGCTCGGTTGTTTTATGTTGTTTTTTGTTGCTGCAGCTGTCTGGGGGATGGGGGACTCTGACGGCTTGATCGAGTTTAAAACTTGCTTTCCTGCTTCTGGTGGATTTAAATAAAATTGGAGCAACACTTAAAACATCGCGTACTCACCTGTGAGCACAACTGTATGTCCATTTTCTATCACCGAATTTAAAATATTGCTATTATCAGCAGGCAGCATGGTAATTCCACGTTCTTGCAAATATTTTATCGACTCTAAATACGAACAGGTGTTGTTAACTTCGATGCTTCGCTCTGGCACAGAATTTGAATCTGTAATACACATCAATTAATTAATTTATGTTGTCCAACGTGTCATCTTGTGGCCAATTTGTCACGTTTGTTCACTTGATTTTGAGATAACCCAGACAGGTCAGTTTGATTGCAGTGGGAGTTAGATCTTGAGCTACTCCCCTGCTGAAGAGGCCGTAAATCGGGCTGAAGTAGCTGTACAGGGGATGCCCAAGAGGTCCACTGCAATCGAAACTGACTTGCAAGTAATTTCTTTTATAAATTAAAGGTGAAGTAATTTTCATACTTTGTGATTCTGGTTTTTCGGGATCTATAGAGTTTTCACTATCGGCTTCTTCCATTAAAATAGTTTCTGAAACAATAGTGAAATCAGTTTGAAAAACGATGAATGAAATAGGGTTCTCATTTTATTTTATTTTTTAAATAATCCCTAATTTTTCCCGGTTTTCGTCGACGTTCAGTCGAAAAACACTTTACGATTGACTGTGGTTACAAAAATTTCGTATATGTTTAAATAATAATTAAAAAAATGTGTACCTTTAAAAGAATGTATAAAATTATTATCTTAATAATGCACCAGTTGTATAAAAATAAAAAAAAAAAAGATATTTACAAAGAAGTCTTAGTATAGGCAAACTAACGAACTCAGCAGTACGCATGGTTGCCTACACTACAGGCGATAAAAATACCTTTTTGTTTGTCAAAATTTTGACTTGTCCATTCGCCTTATTCTTTTTATTAGGACAGTGTACTTGGGACCAATAAATTATTATTATTATTATTAATAAAAAAAATTAAATGTAGGAATGGCTTCGTAACTATTAAGACTAACGTTATTAGTTCTTTACATTTCCTTTTCTTAGAATCTTTTTGTTGAAGGTTTGTTTTATCAATTTCAAATAATTACTTACATCTCTAATTAGCAGTCAAATGTTTTTTTAATAATATTCACTAAAAGAATATTTAGGCCTGTTCGTATTGCAGCATTTGACTGATTTGAAGCCATCAAAAATACGCATTCACTAAACTTGTATGCTTGCTAGCACTGTTAAAATTGATAATTGTTACGATGGACAACTGGTTCTGATGATTTTGAATCAAACAAAAACGCTGTACGAATAAACCGATTAATATTTAAGTCTGTACCTATAGGAACTGGATTATCAACATCGTTTTCAGTCAAATCAACCACCGGCTCGATTGTATCGTTGCTATCACCCGTCATTTCCAACTGCAAATGCTGAGTGGCTATCAACGGATCCCTAATCCCCATATTTATAATTTCTACTATATCGTGCCTGTTTAGCTGTGCAGCCAAGTCCGCAGCAGTCAAGTTGAATTTATTCACTAAATTTGTCGTCGCTCCATATCTAATGAGCAGGGTTGCAACATCTGCATGGCCATTTTGGGCAGCCCAATGCAACGGTGTCATACATAACTAAAACAAGATTTATTTAATTGACTGTGGTAAAATAAGTCCTTTTAGTTTATTGTACCATATCACGACAATCATAATCGGCCCCGTGCTTCAGCAGGCACTCGACGATTTCGATGTGGCCTTCGTATGCAGCCATGTGTAACGGAGTACGATCGACTTTCGTCCTTGCATCCCTGGAAATTCCCGCTCTCAATAAAACTTCGCACACCTCCAAGTGATTATTTTGCGCCGCCAGATGTAAAGGGCTAGTTCCAAGCTGTAAGTTTACTTTGTTTACCCCAAGGAGATTATTCTGGTTATTCTGTAATTTACCCAATCAGCTGTGAAGGGCGCCCCTTTTGTCATTAAACTGCGAATCTCCTCTATGTTACCTTTACCCGCGGCCTTCAATAATCGCTTGCCCAGTTCATTAATCGTCTGCGTTTGCGGCATAAGTCTCCCATCCAAATCAAGCTGAAAAAAAACAGCAATAAAGGCAGGTGTATGACGCTGAGGTCTTACAAAGCTGTCGCTGTTGTTATTTACTGGGATCAACTCTGCCCCATCCAAAGTGATGGTATCCGAAATCCATTTCGTCGACTGGATAACCTGCTTTGGCGGCTTGTGCGTCGTCTCGACGATTTTTATCATCTGGAAAACACAGGGAGAAGTTCATTTTCGATTTACGCCGCGAACTCCCGAGAGAAGTGAGGTTAGGTCCGACTGGCTTTGTTTTCAAATAGCCAGCAACAGGAAAATCACCATCTTGAATGGAGTTTCCTGTTCCTGTTCGGAGGCGGAAATGGACTCTTAACGTGGCCATTTCGATCAATATTTTGAGAAATGTGCGTAAAAAAAATGTCGCACTTACGTTTTCTGGGTCTCTCGCAATTATTTTGCAAACTATTTACGCATTTCTGAATTACTGCAAACGCACAGGCCATGCGTCATCTTTTTGTTTCGTTGCACCATCTAGTGAACTTTTAAGCGAACGCCGTCTCTTAAGTTGGCAGTTAATCGCGCGCCAAATCATAATCAATTTGAATTTGTTTCTCTTTCATAAATCATAGAACATTACTAAATATTCTTATATACTTCAACGTCGACTTGAAACCCGATTCTTGAATTGGAAGAAAAGATTCGTGTGACAAAATGACGCAATCCCCGAACGATTTGCAAAGATTTGTGAGTAGTCCATTTTCGCAAACGATTTTTTTCTTTCGGTTTAAGATTAATTCATATTGAATTTTACATTCACATGAACTCAGTACTCCTTGTAAACGCAACAGACACTTAGATAAAATCTGTTCGCAAATTAAAAGACCACAACCAGTATTATCTTAAGAAAAACAATTGGCAACATTATTCTGGTTAAAAATTTGGTAAGAAAAATGACGTATGCCAAGGTTATTATACGTTATTCACAAATTAAAAAAACCACCACCTGTTGCATTATGTTGGTATAAAACATAAGTCCCTTATAGAACATTATCAAAATACTAAGTTGGCAAGGTATTGGAAGTTTCATGTCAAAATAATTTGTCAATTCAATTTTACTATTAGATTATTTACATTTATATTCATTTTAACGAGCTGTTTCAACTAATTACAGTGTGTGTGTTATAAAATTGCTTGCAAACGATAAGGTAAGAACCATGAATCTATAATAATTATCAAATTTAGAATCAGGGATTTGTTCAGAACGTATAACCTTATTGTTTATCAGTACAAAGTTTTTTTTAAAGTCAAACCGGACAGAAAACTGAAGGGAACACACTCAACGTTTCGCTAAAGATTTATAGCTTCGTCAGGAGTAACGATGCTATATATCTATAGCGAAACGTTGAGTGTGTTCCCTTCATTTTTCTGTCCGGTTTGATTTAAAAAAAAAACTTTGTACTTACAATTTTCATCGGACAAGAACAAACTTCACTTATTGTTTATTTCAAACACTTGTCAATTTTGTTACCAAATTTTTAACTGGGACCCTGTTGCCGGTTTTATTTTTCACAAGGCAACACCGCCAGTGGTCTTTTAAGTTGTGAACAAATTATAATCATTTCTGAATTTTTAATCATGATAAATTAATGATTTTTAACTTTGCATCATAAAATTTACACAAATGTAATCAATATAATAAATAATGAAATTGTTGTCACAAATGAAATTTCAAATTTCTTGCCAACTTAGTATTTTGATAAGAGAATTAAATATCCCTAAATTGAAGTAAACATTCGATAAATTTCTGTTTTTCAAAAAAATTTAGTGGAAACGCGTAAGAAATAAACATGATGAATAAATACAAATAACTTTTTGCGATTATTTCCGAAACGCAACATTGTTTTTATAAATGTTGATAACTAGGGAAAGGAATTATATATTTCCTTCGATTAAATACAAACGAGGCGGCAAACGTGTAACACTGCACCGACGTGTGAATGCACACGCTCTCTTTGCCGCCTCGTTCGAAATAAACCCGAACAAAATATATAATTCCGTCCTGTATTGATAACAAAATAAAAACCAATAAAAACATGAATTTTAATAAGTCGAACGAATACTTTCTTTCTTAATTTCTCCCTAAAATATCCCTAAATAAATTTTCACTTTAAAAATTCTCAATCTTCAAATTATTTTCCCATGTACCTAGGGATAAAATCACTGATTTGTCAACACTGGTGGAGATGTAATGTTTTTCCACCTAAAAGGCAAACAAAACAAACACGCTATTGTTGTTATTTGCTAAAGTCAAAGTCTTCAACCGGTATAATACATAGCCTGTCCAAAAATTAGCCCATTTGATTTTTTTTTTTTAAATTTTGAACGTTTGTTTACTTTTTTTTTTAAATAGCGTTCATGGCCGTTGCCAACAATAGTTAGCCTATTTATGTCAAGACAAGCAAAACATGAGGGCGCCATTGTAAGAGGGGCGCCAAAATAATATAATTAAAAAGCGATTAAACGGCAGCTCGAACAATCTCAAGGTCAACCAAACTCGGTTCTGAACTCAACTGAATTTAATTCAAGCAAAAAAAAAAAAAATCAAAAATTCAATATTCAATTGAGGCAGAAATTTGTAAATACAAAAACTTAAAAGTAAAAAATATAAAAAATTTAAAGAAAAAAAAAAGCGATTAAAGCAAAGTTCGATCTGTGTCATAGTCAAACAAAGTCGACCCAATTGACCTGAACTCTATTATAGTTCAGTTTATTAATTCTTCCAAAAGACAATAAACATGTATGGAGGTTTTTATTCAGCCCAAGCAAAAAAAAATTCAAATAAAAAAAAAATAAAAAAATAGTAAAAAAATTAATCCAAGTTAAAAATTTAAAACATTAAAAAAAATAAAGGCAATTTTTTTTTTTTAATTTATACATGGATTAAAATTAACCTCAACAAATTTCAAGGTCAACTGAACTCGATAATCTCAACAAACCTCAAGGTCAACTAAACCAACGTATTATATCATATTGTACTCGATTTTATACAACATTTAAAAAGAATACTTAAAAAAAATAAAAGTAAGAGAAAATGTTTATAGATTAAAGTTCAAAGCTCAACAAAACTCAAGGTCAATCCGTCTTAATTGACGTCGATCTAATCTAATTAAGATGTTAAAAAGAATTAAAAATCTATTAAAATGAAGTTCAGTTAACAGCAAGGTCAATCGAATTCAATAGATCTCAACCAATACATAAAACAAAAATTGCAAAAAATTGTTAAAAATTAAAATCAGTTAAAATGTCTCAACATAACCTAACCTAGTCTATTCAACCCAAGTAAAAATGTAAAAAAGAAAAATTAAAATTAATTGCCAAATTTAATTTTTTCGCATTTTAAAATTGTCACTCACTGCCAATTAAAAATTAATTCGCCAATTTTGGTCGCCATTCGCAATTGCAGGGAAAAAGTAAGCCGAACTGTTACCACGGTTTATCGCCCATTTAGTAATAAATTGCCAAGGTTGGCAACACTCTGAAATCATAAACAGCTTGAACAGTGACATCTAAAGTAACGTAATGTAGGAATTTTTTTGTTGCCAACCCCGGACACTTGAGATTGACCACTTTGTATAAATTCACGTGAATTTGTTTTTTTTTTGTTTTGTATAATTGAGTAAATATTTGAAAGTAGATAACTCGAACAATTTCTATGTAAAAAAAAGGAAGCTGCAATTTTATCCATTAGCCATTTCATATTTTTCCGAGCAAAATATTATTTACACGAAAACTTTCTTCTACTCCTAGTAACTTACTGTTTTTAGACTTTTCCAAATTTGGAATAGGGTACATGACAATAATATAAAACTATTTATTAAAGCTCTCTAATCGAGACTATAGTAACGCGAAAACACCAAATTTGTACGCTATTTCTGTTTATTATTATTTTAAATTAATAAATATAATCGAAAATATTCAAATATAAATCACGTGGTTTTGAAAGGCTTCCCATTCGTTGTGACGTCAGTGTTCATACATTGTCCTTGACGTTCATGTTGTATGCAGACCCTTGTCAAATAGTTTGAATGTTTGCTCTTAATATGTGCTGAAAAATGTAGTTTTAATTTAAGCAACAATTACTAAGTGAATATCTTAAAGAAATTATTATATTTTTTACTCTGTTGGTGAGAAATTTGTGGTGGAAACGGGAACTTTTCGCCATTGAGAAGTAAGGTTAGTAACACTAAATTTTGTGAAACGCTTATAAATAATTTATTCGGAGTTCTTGCACAGGTATTTTTACATTATTGCAGAGCACAATATTGATAATACGTTTGAATATTTATCGTAATAAGTTTTAAGTGTTCGTATTGATATTCACTTATTACGATTTGACAACGTATGAACATTGACGTCACACGGTCAGAATGTGCGTTTTGGCGGGAATTTAATCAATTCAAATTTCTTTAATTTTTTACGACTTTAATATTCATTTATCAAAAAAAAAAAGAAATATATCTAAATTATCGTATTTTTGCCTACTTTCAAATAAAATCTTTAAAAAAAAATGTTCATATACCCTATTTGATGCTGCATTTTAACACGTCTACTTGAAGAAGCCTGCTTTCATTGTTGCTGAGCAAGTCGAAAGTTCGCTTGAAGACAAACAGCATCCCGTAAATAATTCGGCACAATCCTTTTGCATCATTCATTATTAAGCGATGGGTTTTCAACTTACGTAACTTCCTGAAACAATGACTATTTCGCAATCAATATTCTAGTATGCACGTATGCTTTTAGTGCTGTTTGGAATACAATAGCTATTATGGATGATAAAGACCTGCTAAAGATAATGGGCAAGGACAGGATCGATAAGGAGAGGTTATCCTGCGCTTTTCACTTTTCCTGACGGGAAAATTGTCTCTGAAGTTGCTCTGTAATACTCCGTCAAACTTCAATTTGAACAGCCCACCATTGCGAAATAAAATTCTTTATTTTTTACTTAAAAATAGAAATTCGGTTAAATTAAAATGCAAAGATTCTCTGAAATGTTCATGTTTGTTTTGAACATTACGTTCAAAATTACGTTTGTTCTATTTTTGTAGGTTATGTGCTCAAGAAAAGTCAGCGTTTAGCGCCATCTGTCAAAAGGCGAACGAAGAATCTACATAATCCAAACAATTTTTTCGTAAATTTCAAGGCATGAGCGAGAAAAAAACAACTAAAAGAAGATCGACAGTACCAAGTTGATCGAAAAATCAATAGTTTTCCGGGCAGAAAGAAAAGCAAATTATTATTTATTATAATTATAAGAAATAGTCATTAAAAAGAGATAGCAACGATGAAATGCAGCGCATAAAACAAACTGTGATGGACACAAAACAAATGCAAAACGATGAACAAGCGCCCATAAAATGCGAGAAACTAAGATAAGACATTCAAAAGAGAAATCCGTAGCACGAAAGCATAAAGAAGAGATTAAAAAAAAAAAAAACAAAAGAAACTTGATGACAGAGATGAACAAAAACCCACGAATGAATCTCCAGACGGAATAAAAAAAAATCGTAAAAAACGAAGTACAACTGTAAAAAAAGTGTTGGCCAACAAAATGTAAAAAATCAATTTGATAAAAATAAACAAAAGAGAAATACGAAAGCAGAAGATAAATTAAAAAAAAAAAAACAGAAGTACCCCGACACTAAGGCGGACAAAAAAAAAATAAAAATCGATGGAATTTTTTACAAATAAACTCAAACTCACAGGATACAAAAGAGAGTCAATAAAACGCGAAAACAATTCCAACAAAAAAGAAAAAAAATAGAACAACGGATAGACAAAAAAAGTAAATAAAAATGGCGATTCTCTGGCCGAACAGTTTTACAAGTCTGGCAGAGAAAGCAAAGCGACAAAACAAAATAACCGAACCGTGAAAAAAATGCAAAACCTTAAGCAATTCCTTAAGATAAAAAACAAAAGAGAAAAAAATTATGAAATGACCGAAAAACAAATGAAAATGAAACGTCACTATTGATCGTGTTGATAATTTTTCTCGAAGACAAAAAAAAGAAAACAAAAAATCGTCGATTTGGGATATTAAAAATCAGAACAAATAAAGAGAGAAACCTGCAAAAAAAGTCAGAAACAAAGGAGAAACGAAAACAGCACCATCAAACAAAATACAAAGCGTGAAATGAACAAAGGAAGATCGACGACAGTAAGCTGAACGGAAAACAACAATTTTCCAAAAACCAAAGCAATCTGTAAAAGTCAATAAAATGATTAAAAAAAAAACGCGAAATACAGTACGCGAAACAAAAGAAGTTTACGATTGAGACACAAAACAAAAGAAAAACGATGCACTACAAACAAGCGTTAATCAAATATGAAAAATCAATTCTGTAAGAAAGGAAAAATAAAATTAATATTAGGAAAGCATACAAAACAAAAGAAAAAAAAACAAAAACAGAAGAAAAAAGAAAACGGACTAAGAAGATGAACAAAAACCAAATGAATCTCCTGACGAAAAATTAAAAAAAAGAAATCTTGCAGAAAACAAACAAAATAAATGCGAAAAAGCGTCAGTCAACGAAATGCGAAAATTCAATTTGGTAAAAATAAGCAAAAGACAAACACGACAATATAAAAAAATGAATTAAAAAAAAGATGAGCGAGAAAAATGATAATCGACGGAAATTTTTGCAAATGAAAACAAACTCGCAGGAAACAAAAGAGGAGTTAATAAAAATGTGAAAACCAAATTGGATTTAAAAAAAGACATGAAAACATAAAACAAAAGAATGGACAGAAGAACATAGTTAAATAAAAAATGGCGATTCCCCGGTTGAAAATTTATTTTGCAAGTAAATAAACTAGCACAAAACAAAAGGACAAAATAAACAAACGAACGAAACAGAAAATGCAAAACGTAATTTTCTCAAAATAAGACAAAAACAAAAAAGAAATGAAACCAACAAAAAACAAAAGAAAATGACCTTGAAACCATTCTCGTCATGTAATGCCTTGAAATTCAAGCAGTGATATGGACAATCATTATTGATCGCATTGTATATTTTGTTTTTTTTTATTTGTCATTATGTGAAGACAGCAAAAGTAATCAAAATCAGGCGCCAGGCGCCAAATAAATGTAGCCGAAATGGTGGAATGTCGCCCAATCTGGCAACCCTGTTCCACGGTAACGTACGGATAAAATCTCGTCATTAATGACGAAAACTCATATCATCTTAAAATACTAGAGAATCATGTAAAATGCTGTAAACAAATGAGGAATAAGTTGGCAATATATCGCCATGTTGTCAAGTATAAACATTAAACATTCGCACATAACCTCAATAATTTGTTAACCGTGTTTCGTGTATCTGAGAGTTACTTTGACTGTAAACTGAGTCGTACTTAAGTTCAATTACTTCCAAATTTCATTCTAGCGATACAAGATGTAATTATTGAGAAAAAAGAAGAAAAGAACGTTTTTTCCGTTTTTACTGCATGACGTTTCAAATAAATTTCTGTTTGGCGCCGCTACTTGTGGCAACATTGGACGAAGCAAGCGTAATGCGTCACAGCCAGTAATGACGTCAAATTACTGACTGTGACGCATTACGCTTGCTTCGTGACGGGGACTGTAATAACGATAAAAATAAATAAAAAATCCCTCCGATGTATAATTCTCCCAAGTGACGTCATCTAAAAGTCATCCCCAAAGAAGGGAAATTTCCTTCGAATTTGCAACACTGCTAACTCTAAAACGACATACACTGCTTTTGTTGCCTCATGTTCTACTCAAGATTTTAAACAAATTTTTGTTTCTAATAATTAATTACATAATTTATTGCAAAATGAACATTGCGAGAGTAAGAAGCGCGTCAGTAATTTAATTATTTTAATTTGTAATGTTAAAAAATTATCAGCGCCCGAGTATGAATCGAGTAGGTCAAAATCAAAAATTAATAATTCGTCAGGCAGTCGGCAGCGACTAATTTCTCCTTAACGTTGACCTACTCGATACATTAAAAATTTCCACTTTTAATATTAAAATAATTAATTTAAAGACGCACGTATTAGAAACTGAAATTAGATTAAAATTTTGAGCGGAACATAAGTTAACACGAAGCAACGTTTTCAGCATGGCCATGTCCACAGTTAAAAAAGAGCACTGTATACTGATTGAAGACTTCCACTTTAACCAACAGTCGTGTTTTTATCTCTGTCTCTTGTCTCAATTGCACTTACGAAATCTGCAACTAACAACATCGACCACTCTAAGGCCCAGTTTTACAATGACGGTTTAACTTTGAGCCGAAGCTTAAATCCTTCACAACAATTGTTGAAATAATCGTTGCTAAGGGTTTAAGCCTCAGCTCAAAGTTGAGCCGCACTTGTAAAATTGGACCTAAGTGATTAGTTAAAAAAAAAAAATAATAAATTAAGTAAGTAATCACGTTAAAGCCGCCTTCCCACGGTGTGTGTTTTCACGGATCGATGCGGTGGATCTTTGCAGTTACATCGTACTTTCCTTACTCGAGTAATAAATCAACGCATTCTTTTATTCTTATCTAATAGTAATAATCCCTTGTTGAGTTTTAAATCTGTTCCAAGCATCGTTCGTGACGTTTTTATTTTTGTGTTTCGCCGTTGTTGATGAATTTCAAAACGAGGACGCACTTTAATAAAGATTCAAAAACTTGACAATTATATGCCATCTTCCGTTATCGTAATTATAAGTATGTGCGTGCAGAAATAGCGACAATGAAATTATTAATGGAAGTATAACATGTTCGATCGATCCAGACGAGTTTGCGTTATACAGGGGGTTACAACTAATTAAAGTGCCGTCATGGGGATCTCGTAAACTGTAAGATGTACAAAGATGGTTAAATTACAAAAAAAAGTTGCGCTATTTTGGGGCCTATCAAAATATTCAAGAAAATCTTTTCTACCTCCATTCGTTTCTGAAATATCTTCAAAAAGACTGAAAATTCTAATTTTCGAAAATCTCCAATATCTTCCTTATTTATTAAGAAAATAGA
This sequence comes from Prosopocoilus inquinatus, assembly GCA_036172665.1. Lineage (NCBI taxonomy): Eukaryota > Metazoa > Arthropoda > Insecta > Coleoptera > Lucanidae > Prosopocoilus > Prosopocoilus inquinatus. The sequence goes on along the minus strand of CM069871.1, from coordinate 3,044,287 downwards.
ATCATGAACTTTGATATTTTTATGTTAAATTCGATGAGCGATATAATATAGTCCGAAGAAATAGGTTAGGATTGACAGTTTCGCAGATACGACTGTCAACTGTCTTTTTTCTTATGGACGCCACCTTGGGTATTCATACCACGTGATACAAAAACAAAATCTGAACACACGACCATACGACACAAATATGCTTTTGTTTTAAAACAAAATGTCAAGATACTGCAAAAGATTTTGAAAAAAAATATCTAGTAGGCAGGTGCGTGTAAACATTCGGAACTAAAATTATTATTAAAATAATAAATCTTACTCAATTACGGTACTTATTTACATTTTTACATAAAATAATTACTTTTTAACAAAAATTCCTAGTAACTGAATGTTTTGTTTCAAAACAAAAGCATAAACGTTCGTATGGTCGTATTCAAAAATTATTTGTGCATCACGTGCTATGAATATCTAAGGTGGCGTCCATAAGAAAAGAAACAGTTGACAGTCGTATCTACGAAAGTGTCAAACCTAACCTATTTCTTCGAACTGCATTAGGTTGTCCATCGAATTTAATGTAAAAACACCGAATTTTATGATTTTTATTTAAGAAAGATATTGGAGATTTTCGAAAATGAGGAGAATTTCCAGTTTTTTTGAAAATATTTCAAAAACTAATGAAAATAGCAAAGATTTTTTTGCACATTTTTTAAGAACTCAAGACAGCGCAACTTTTGCTATAATTTAACCATCTTTGTATCTTTTATAGTTTAGGAGATCCCGATTTAATTAGTTGTAACCCTGTATATCAGGTCCAATGAAGCAGTTGAAACGTTGAAATTAAAATTAAAAAGAAAGTAACTTTTCCAGTTACGAAGGGAAATTACAAAAGTCAACTACGCGCCCCCTTTCTTCCAGTCAACTTATTACTATACGTTTTAATTAAAGCACTCCATTAATTCCTAATTTTTCTTTCGTAAAATGAAAATGGGAAGTTGCCGTTTACAGCGTTAGACTCTGGTTAATATTTTAAAAGCATCCTTATAGGTAGGCACCTACGTCCAGACCAAGTTTTTAATATTAATAATGGAACTGTCTGTCTAAGAAGTTCGTAACATCCCCTCCTCCCCCGAGTTCAAATATTCAAGGTCGTGTTCAATTTATTACTATTTCAAAGCTTGAATAAACTGAGCATACGGACTACGCCATATACAGTGCGAGCGAAAATGAGAGGAGGATGTAGTATGTGAAGTTGCAGCTGTCACTTTTTTTGCTTGCACTGACAAGATTCATTGTATTATTAGAAAAAAGTTATTTCCTCAGGAAAATACAGTGTGTTGCCAATTTAGGGAAAAAAATCAGGAAAGTGTCAAAACTAACCTATTTCTTCGAACTGCATTAGGTTGTACATCGAATTTAATGTAAAAACACCGAATTTTATGATTTTTATTTAAGAAAGATATTGGAGATTTTCGAAAATGAGGAGAATTTTCGGTTTTTTGAAGATATTTTGAATGAAAATAGCAAAGATGTTTTTGCACATTTTTTTTAAGAACTCAAGACAGCGCAACTTTTCTATAATTTAACCATCTTTGTATCTCTTATAGTTTCGGAGATCCCAATTTAATTAGTTGTAACCCTGTATATCAGGTCCAATGAAGCGGTTGAAACGTTGAAATTAAAATTAAAAAGAAAGTAAATTTTCCAGTTACGAAGGGAAATTACAAAAGTCAACGAATGAAAATAGGAAAGATTTTTTACGTATTTTTTAAGAACTCAAGACAGCACAACTCTTGTTATAATTTAATCATCTTTGTATCTTTTATAGTTTACGAGATCCCCATTTAATTAGCAGTAACCCTGTATGCTTTTTATCGTTGCCCCTTGGGAATTCAAGGCTAGGCAAAAAAAAAAAACAAGTAAGTACATTGTATCAACTGTTTTTTATTCGAAGAGTACGTGCTCGAAGCAGGAAGACAAATAATAAGCCGTCCACAAAAAAAGAAATTCATTTGCTTCGGTGATTAAAGTCCAAGCAATCGCAGCGGCTCTCTGCACTTCACTTCCGCTTGCGTTTAATTCCCCTGGCCATAACCCGAAGGTGAATTACTAGAGCGAAACATTGTATGTATGTTTCATGTTTTACAGGGCACAATAATTTAAATCGCCACCACGAAACTGTACGGTTTGTTACAATCTCATTCTCATTCTCATTCTCATTCTCATTCTCATTCTCATTCTCATTCTAATTCTACAACGAATTAAAGTATAAGAGGGACGATGTTGATGATATGAAATGAAACTGTACACAACAGTAATACGTGTGGGGAGGGGGAGGGGGGGTGGTGGTAGATAGTATGTATACATATTATGTTGAACACAGTTTAAATATGTATGTAGATCTATCCATCTCAATTCTCTATTGTCTTTGCCAGAAGGATATGCTTTAGTTATTTTCAGGTTGTAGCGGGCATGCGCGATTTGGGGCGGCGTCGTTATCAGCCAGCGTCGAGGCGAACCTCGAACTCGGTGTGCAGTTCACGTAGGACCTTAACGTGGAAGGCGTCGCGACGCGATACGTAAACATTTCGCAAACAGTGATTGTTGCACAACTGTCACCGCCACCACCAATGTTGATCGTACCAGGAATTTGGATGAAGATTCGTTTGTTCGGCCAAATTTCCAGATTGGGGCTGTTTTGCACTGTGTAAGTTACGTTCAAGTAAAACTTTTCGATTGCACCATGTACGCACAACAATTAACACAAATAGGCAATACTAATTTTAACGCATGGTGACCTAATCATTATAAAATGTTTTTAATGATTGTGTACGTGTGATCCGAAAATCATCTATAATATTATTGATTCACTGAAAGACAAAAAAAAATCGTGCATACTCCCACAGAGGAACTAATCAACAAAAAATGTTCGTACCCGTTCTCGTTTATACAGGGTGCAATTTTAATGAGGGGCCAAACTTTAAGGGCCAGTTCCTCACACCGAAATATGAAAAAAAGTTCGTATAAACATAGGTCCGCAAACGCATAGTTTTCGAGTTATGAATTTTCTTTCAATTTTCTCGAACGATTTTCAATTTCTATGTCTTTTGTTTCATTCCAACGTTCGCAATTGTTGTCCTCATTTGCATTTCCCGTTTTTCTTTTTTTTTTAATATACAGGGTGTAACTTTAATGAGGGGCCAAACTTTAAGGGCCAGTTCCTCACACCGAAATATGAAAAAAAGTTCGTATAAACATAGGTCCGCAAACGCATAGTTTTCGAGTTATAACAAAATCATCGCAGGCAGCCACGATTTCATATTTGAAATCTCGTAACGTTCCCGAACAACTTTCCCAAATAACATTTCCGCGTATCTTGAAAAATAAAGGTACTTTACTCTTACGTCGATTTCAAACATTTCGATCTCCTCGGTATACGACGATAGATATTCAGATTTTGACAAGTGCGTTTTAGGTTTGGGAGGACGCGGCAACTTTCATAAAGAATAAATTTTTCTGAGAAATCGACAACAAAAAAGTTTCCCTGCTTTTTTCCGGACCCTGTATCTCGGAAACCATGCGCTTGCCGACATGTGTTTATATGAACTTTTTTTCATAATTCGACGTGAGGAACTGGCCCTTGACGTTTGTTCCCTCATAAAAATTACACCCTGTATATTAAAAAAAAAAAAATCATGTACACGGATTTTAGACTTTTACTTTCCAGAACACTGTCTGCAGTCATTGCAATACTTATTCTATTTTTCTCTTGGCGTATTTTAGCATCTAAATGAAACAAAAAAAAGAAATACTCGTCAACATTTACTTTTCGAGTACTCATCGTTATAGTTCGTACATAATTAAATCTCATAATCGAGTTAATGACACACGTAATGTGCAGCACTCGACGCAAAACACTAAAGTGCATCGTGGAATGTGGGAGGGGGACGTAATGCATCTTTATAAACACTAATGGCCCCTTGGGGGAAAGGTCCGCGAAACATTCATCAAGCTCATCAGCGCTAATTACTTCCGAATTTAGCGGAAATAAAGGCCGTTTGAATTCTCGATGTTGTGTCCGTATAAATTTGGTAATCAAATTTGAAACTACTGCTGGGTTTCATAATTGATCGTGTCCCATGTGACCGAGTTCCACCTGATAGTTGTACACGGTTAACCAAATATAGAAGACGGTTGGCAGAAGTGCGACGCGAAGGACGGCGGGCGGATGGAGCTAAGCATCACAGTCACTGTTTTTTCACAATAACTTCATTTGAGTATTTTATAATTTTTAGAATTATTTTAGTCAACAGTTAAGTACATTTTGGTTTTGGTACATCGAAGGTCGTAGGTCACGTGGGATACGGGATTAAATGAAGACTGAAGACATAACAGAAAAGTAAAACGAAATTCTAGAAAGACAAATTTTCTTTAGTGACGAAGCTTAAGCGATATTAAAGATTTAAAAATACCTTAATTTTTGGGGACCCTGGGCTAACACTATCAGGGGGGCTATCCAATTAACCCAAATTACAACTGATTACAATTCAAAAGGCAACATCAGACATCACTTCTCTTCTCTGAAAATAGTAACAGTTAATGCAATCAGTACGGCGCCTATTGTGGCTGAGGTACGTCTTAAGATTCGCATGCCATGGCCAAGGTACATTTCAAGATTCGCGTGTTTAGACACAATCAAGTTAGAGATGTTTCGTGTATAGGGTTGCCACCTTCTGAGTTTCGTAAATCGGGACGTTGTCTTCGAAAAATCGGGACATGTCCAGAAACATCGAGACTTTTGAAACATTGCTAAAATAATATAGTTTTTCATTTCTTGACCACCAAGGGGGCCCTTTGATCGAACGGGGCCCTGGGCTGCGGCCCATGAAAATCATGCCTAAATCCGCCCCTGACAGACATTGAGACTTTCACGTTAAAACCTAACCCTCGCCGGGCACTTTTTTAAATTTTATTTTTGAAAAACAAGGAGAACTGCAGAAGTTAAATAAAATAAAAATAATTCAAACATAACGGTAATAAATTGAAAAATTATTTGAAAGAGAAAAAGTAAATAAATAATGTCAAACTGATTTAAAAAAAAAATAACAAAAAAATGAAATCAAAATTAGATCGTGAAATAAGAAACTAAGAAATATACAAACGGCAATCGCAGTAAATGTTAGAAAATAAAGAAAATCATAAATACACCAATCAACACGAAAAGTAATTACAATTTAAATAAAAACAAACGCGCAATTGTTTTGTTCAAAGGATTGCTAAGACAAAAACAAACAAGAAAGAAAAGAAAAGAAGAACATCGAAAAATCGTTAGTGAAGCAAAAACAAAACATTTAAAAAACAAAACGAAATACAGAATGATCAGGACAGAAAACAAAAGTTGAAGATGATTCCATCTCAGGCGAAAAATGATTAAATATTTAAAAATTTGACAGATGACCTACTAAGGGGGACTTCAAATACAAATTTAATTTTAGGAATAAAAAATGCACACCAAAAAATATTTGCTTACTTTTCCAGCGTAAGAAAAATAGTAGATATTTCTAAAATTTTGGGGGACCCCCCCCCTCCTTGCTCGACATCCCGTTTAGATATTTTTTTTGCAAATGCTGGTTGTCATAATAATAAACGAGTTCGGACGTTTAAAGATCGCCAAAAAAAATGACAGTGGCCTCCTCTTCTTGAATTCTAATAGCCCCCACCTCCTGGCCTCTTCATATTAAATAATTCTTGTTTTTTAAAAAAAAAAAAAAACTAGCACACATTCAAGAGGGTTCAAGAGAAAACACCGAAAAATTGATTTTTTCGAATTATTTAAGAGATTTTACATAAAGGATGTGTTTCGTGATCGGTGCCCTTAAATGCCATTAAATAGAAAAAAAAAAGAATTAACTAAATTTGAGAGATGATTTCCAAACCCGGAAGAGGCGGGAGGAGGGAGGGTTAAATTTAATTTTAGGAGAAAAAATCGAACGCCAAAAAAAATGCATGTTAAGACGTAAGAAAAATTTAATTTTTAATTTTTTTTTATTACATGGATTGAGGTCGCCGGATAAAAAATATTTGGGTGCCCCCTCGCTTCATGCTTCAAAATTTCTAATGAAGAGATTTTTTGCTATTACTGTTTGTCACAAAAAAGTACAGACATTAAAGATACCCCAAAAAATGACAATGCGCCCTCACTTTTCTTCACTTCTATTCGCCCCCTCGTCTCTTCATGTTAAATAATCATTTTTCTTTTGCAAAACTGGCGCATATTCAAATGGCTTCAAGAAAACACCGAAAAGAATATTTTTTTCTTGAATTATTTAAGTCGCCTTGTATAAAGGGGGACGATTCTCAATAATCGGTGCCCTTGAGCGATTTCTCCTGAGTTTTTATCCGTTTTGTTAAATTAAAGAAATTCCACTAAACAGAAGAAAAAAAAAATTAGTTTTTGTAACTAAATTTGAGAGATGGTCTACAAAGAGGGGGGCTTCGAATTTAATTTCAGGAGTAAAAACCGCACAATAAAAAATATTTGCATATTTTACGTAAGAAAAATTTAATTTTTGAAAAGTTTTTCATCACATGGACTGCGAGGTCAGCTAAAAAAAAATCTTTGGGTGCCCCTTCGCTCAGCGCCCTCTTTAAATATATTACAGAATTTTTAATGAAAAGATTTTTTTTTTGGAATTTCCGGTCGTTACGAACGAGTTCAGTTGTTAAAGTTCACTAAAAATCCCCCCCCCCCCTCCCCCCGTCCCCCCACCTCTCATCATCAATTTTACTATCCCCCCCTTGCCTCTTGATATTAAATAATCGTTTTTCTTTTTGGCAAAACTGGTGCAAAAACCACCGAAAAAATGATTTCTCCAAATTAGTTAAATACAAAAAATTCTAATTGTCCTCGCCCCCCCCCCTCCCCACTATCTGTTCTCAACGTACAGTAGTGGATAATAAAACCCTGGCATATGATTTCCCCACAATGTAAGTCTGTAAGTCTTACTTTAATGTTTTTGGCGTTTTGGTACAGCTGTGGATAAAAATTTCGGACGTCATTAACAACATAAGAGTGCCAAACGTGTTTTGGTGTAAAGCCCCCCCCCCTCCATCGACCTCTCATCATCAACTTTACTACCCCCACTTGCCTCTTCATATTAAATAATCGTTTTTTTTTTTGGCAAAACTGGTGCAAAAAACACCTAAAAAATGATTTCTCCGAATTACTTAAATACGAAACAATTCTAATGCCCCCCCCCCCTTCCCGCCATCCGTTCTCAACGTACAGTAGTGGATAATAAAACTCTGGCACGTGATTTCCACATTGTAAGTCTGTTCTCAACGTACAGTAGTGGATAATAAAACCCTGGCATATGATTTCCCCACAATGTAAGTCTGTAAGTCTTACTTTAATGTTTTTGGCGATTTGGTGCAGCTGTGGAAAAAAATTTCGGACGTCATTAACAACATAAGAATGCCAAACGTGTTTTGGTGTAAACTAGTCTTTTCTTGTTCTCTCGTCGTTTGATTGGCGCTTAGAAATAAAATTTAATTTTCGGACGTATCGTATTTAAATAAAGTCAAAATTATAATACTAGGTAACTATCCAAACAATACTGAATCATCTGCTACTGAATCGCATTTGATTAATACCGAGACATCAAAAATTATTTTGGTTAAGGGCGGTCATGAAATAAACTCGGGAAGCTATCAACAGCAAGTAGAAGCGAGAAACTAAAGAAAAAAACACCAAGTACAATTTTTCAGAACCGCTTGACAAATTTTGACAATCAAAAAATGATTGATACAATGCACGAACCTAAATAATTTTTAAATCAGTTACTGTCCTGGACCAAATAATTTTTGATGTCAAAGTTTTAGCCGCTTTCCAATTGCCAAAATGAAATAATTTTTAAAGTCAAAGTATTGGCCGCTTTCCTATTGCCAAAATGAACTACTCGGTGCTCCTCCGAACTGATCCAACATGTTCCAACTTTTTTTACTTTCACTTGTTCCTTCACGCACCTGCTTCTATGACTACATATACATACATCACGCTTATATGATTAAAATCTCAGAAGTGAAGTTCGGATCAGATCAGTTCAGATCATCTAAGGTGCTTGAAATTCGTAATTGAAAAGCGGCTATTATTGCACTCGCTGTCAAAATGGTAGGTACGAATATTACTGAAGTCAAAAGTGAGGTTACTTTATTCTTAAAGATTGGTTCACACTGTTGTGATGATGGACCGATGACATCGGTGTCCGAAATTTTCTATCCGCAGCTGTACAAGTTTGTGCGGAAAAGAAGTTGCTGCAAAATTTCAGTTGTTTCTTTTTTTTACACAAACACAAGTTTCTCAACAAAAATCTCGTTTCCTAAACTTTTGTAAAAAAATGCGTGATACGTTGCCCTGAATTTATCGTCCGCCGCTGTACCTCTCTGCCAAAGAATACAATTTTTCTTTTTTTTTTGGAGTAACTTCAGGTTGTTGATACTCACGGCCACTTACGAAACGAGATAAGGTTGCGTTAAGTGAACGGTTATTTTGAGTAAAATCGTTAAGTCAACGGTCAGACCAACCCCCTTATTCTATAACCCGTAACGACATCGTTAGATGACGAAAATCGTTAAGTGGCTTGTTTTGACCAATCAGGTCTTAGATGCATAGCTTTTCTATGCATTGATTGGTCAAAAGATGTCACTTAACGATTTTCGTTATCTAACGATGTTGTTACGGGTTATAGAATAAGGGGGCAAGACACCTGACCTATCAGCGATTGAGAAAAGTGATCACGTGGTTTAGTCTGACCAGTTTGACCATTCACTTACTGCAGCCTAAATAGTTGCACTCGGAGTTTTATCACGTGAGGTTAAAACAAGATGCAACAGAGTGCAGCCAGTGCAACTGAATCGAAAACGCTATTAGTTTCTTTACACACACCCTTAATTTTTTATTGACATAACCTACAATTTTGGCGCTGTCGATGTTACGTCAAATAAACTGACAAAACACATTCGGTCTGTTTGTTTTGTTACCCTGCACTAGTGTATACTACACAAGTATTTGTGTCTTGTTCTAACCTCATGCATTAATACAAGATGAACTAGTGCAGGATAATATTCGGACCTATTAAGTTGCAATGTTGCCAATAGCGGAATGAAAATGTCATTCTTGATCACTCTATAGAATCGTTTTTAATTCAGATGACATTCGAAATTTGGACACAAACGTGAAACCGTAACATCACTATTCAAAAAGAAAGAGACTTTAACGTCGACGAGCTTTCAGCTTTCAAACTCGCTTTTACTGAATACATTTCATAAAAGCATTCGACGTTATTATTATTAGATAATAACGTAACTGTCGAACGAATTTCAAACTAATTATCCGTGACAGATGCTTCTCGCTTTTTCGATAAGGGAAGCGATAAGGCAAATAAATTTTCCACAACAACAACAAAAAAAAAACTGCAGTTTTTTTGCGAACTGTTTTTTTTCCGACGCGGAGGGATTCGATTCGTTTTTTTTTTTTTTTGGTAATTCGTTCTGCCGCCGCATTCCCCGCACTTGACGTATATGCAATAAATATAGACCTCGAGGGAACGTGACATTTCGAATAATGGAGACAAGATACTTTTATGTGTGTGTGTGTGTGTTGGTATTATCGGGGGCGCATTTTAAATTTTTCTCGTTCTCTCATTTTTTATGTCGTTTGTATACGTACGCCGGGGAGGGTTGCTACCCTCTTAACAAATATGTATTTACCTATTTTTACAAGTATTAAGATCATAAAGTTCTACATATTTTCGTTGCTTTAAATGTTAGGAGGTTAAGCAGTGTTGCCAATAGATGTTGCAAAAAGTTTGAACGTTTTTGAAATCTGTTGTAATGAATGTCAATGTCAAAAATTTAATTATTTAATTTATTATTAAATTATTATTAATTTAATAATGCTAAAAACTTTAAGAATGAGTCATTGTTTAATTTTAACAAATCTCGGCTCATATTACCCACACAGATAAGGCAAAAATGAAAAACGGATTTAACCTTAAAAAAAAAAATAATAATTCGCTTGTCATCCGTAAGTGACAGTTCATTTTTACAACCGTCCAGCAAAATTTTTATTATTATTGTTAAGTTTACGTCAATTTTTTTTGGGGTGGCCGCCAGAGTATATTCCCACCATACCCAATTCAAATTCGCGAATATGGAATAGCGCAATTCGTTCCTTAATGTTTGTTTAAAGCGCTCCTCGACATGATCAACATGAACCTGCATTCGACAGCAGCGAAAACGCCCTTTCAAAAACATGTATAATTTCCTTTGGTAAACACCGTCGGAATGAATTACCCCCACGTCGTGTAATAACTAATTTAATTAATAACTTCAAAGCGCGCCTAAAATATTACTCCTACTTACATGGTTAAAACGAGAACGAATTGAAAATTAATTAAATTATACAAAACTGTTGATAGGAAGTTAATTAGGAGTATTAATTAATAAGGTACGTCCGATCCGGATGGATTATTTACGAAATAATTTTCAATGACCCAACGAAGATGTTTTTGTTTGTCCAGTAAAGAATTTTGTCTTTTTTTTTTAGGTTATTATTTGACATTTGACATTAAATGTCAAAGTAATGCATCGATTGTTTTCCTGCACCCGATGCAGTGTTGTCGTTTTACATCAAACGCTCTATAAAAATATTACCAGATTCTCTTTCGATCCAGTACTACACAAACAGTGTTGCCAACAGTCGAAAAAAAGTTTTCACAAAAACGGCCGTCGGAAATAAAACTTACAAAACGAGACATATTCAAAAAAATAACATAAGAGCAGTTAGTTATGGTTAATTGTAATTAATTATTAGCATGAATCGCCATCTATGAGTCTCTTAAGAAATTAATTAGCTTCTATTAATAACTTTAACTCTCGTAAACTCGTCATATTAAAAAAAAACTGTTTGAAGCGCCATCTATTCTCCTAAAGTGACGTTTTATAAAAATACCCCAGAATTCTATCAGATTATCTTTCGACCCGGTACTACGCAGTGTTGCCAACAGTTAAAAAGAGTTTTCACTAAAACGGATTAGAACTTATAAAACGAGACATATTAAAAAAAAAATAACATAAAAGTAGTTACTTATAATTATTTGCAATAAATTATTAGCATGAATCACCATCTGTGAGCCTCTTAAGAAATTAATTAGCTTTTCTTAATGACTTAACTTATCTCGTAAGTTCGTCATACTAAAGAAAAAACTGTTTGAAGCGCCATCTATTATCCTAAAGTGAAAACTAAAATAAAACGACTATCAGTAATACGATTTTGCCGTTATTTTCTCAATAAAAACAATGGCCCGCCATTCTCACCTCGTTTTTAATTTGGCAACGCTGTGATTAAACTCTTTCTTACTCTCTTGCTCATGAAATTCGCATAAAGCTATATCGTTCATGTTTATTTTAATCACGGCTTTAGTTAGAGACGACTTTAAACATGAGATGAGAACGCGGCCTATTGTCTTAAACTAAATTGAAAAAGCAACAATCCTGGCACGCAAGCGTTATTCAGAACGCCATCTGTTGTCCGAAAGCGAGAACTGCTGAAACAGTATGTCATAGAAAATATTGAATCATTTTAGTGCCACCTCTTAGCCAAAAAGGGAAAACTATTTTTTTAATTGAACGTTGGTGATGGATGGTTACATCAATTTGGCCGTGTCTTGGAATTTTACTTAAAAAAGTCACATTTTTTCTTGATAATTCATTTTCTTCAAAGGAAGTAAACAAGTAAAATTGAATAATAAAAAAATAAATCTCTTTAATTTAATTTAATTTTTAGTGGACGCATGGGCGTAGCCGGGACCTTGTTTAGGGGAGGGCAAAATTAGATCAAATCTTATCGAAATAAAAGAATAGTAAAAATTAAAGATTTTAAGGAAATTAAAAAAAAAAAACTGTAAAAAATTGAAAGAAAAAAATGTAAAAAATTAAGTATTTTAAAAATGAGGAAAGTAAAAATCGTTGAGAATTTGAACACGATATTTTAAAATAAAAAAAAAATCAAGGTCGACCCAAACCAACTGAACTGAATCTAAGTGAAGCCTACCCACAAATAGAATTTTCCAATAGATAAAAAAAAAAAACGTAAGAAATTAGCAAAAAATCGAAACAAAAATATAAAAAAATTTAAGAAAATTTGAAAAACCTGCAAAAGATTGAAACATGAAATGTTAAATTTTAAAGTCAAAAAGAATCCAAAAAAATGTAATATAAAAAATGTTTCGAGGTCAGCCCAACCCAACTAAATTGAACCCTGCCGAAGAAAATATTTTTATATAAGAAAAATCGAAACAAAAAATAAATATAAAAAATTAGGAAGGAAATAAAAAAATTAGAAGTCAAAAAATTGAAGGAAAAAAACATTAAAAAATAGGAGGAATTAAAAAGAGGCCCAACTAATCTAATAACTTGTTCCACTGCGGGAAAGGGATAGATAATTTGAATAATGTACAAGACAGAAGAATTTCTAGAATTTTTCTGTCTTTAAAAATTAAAAAAAAAAAAAAAGGTCAACCGAACTTAAGCGGACCGAACTAAACCGAACTTAAGTGAACCGAACCCAAAACACTCACTAAACTAAACTCACACACACGAACCAAACTTCTAAAAAAGTAAAAAATTAGCAAGAAATCAAAACAAAAATATAAAAATTTTAAGGAAATTCGAAAAAACCGCGAAAGATTGAAACATGAAATGTTAAATTTAAAAGTCAAAAAGAATCCAAAAAAATGTATTATAAAAAATGTTTCGAGGTCAACCCAACCCAACTAAATTGAACCCTGCCGAAGAAAAGATTTTTATGTAAAAGAATCGAAACAAAAAATAAATATAAAAGAATAGGAAGGAAATAGAAAAATTAGACGTCAAAAAATTGAAAAAAAAAAAACATTAAAAAATTGAAGTAATTAAAAAGAAGCCCAACTAACCTAATAGCTTGTTCCACTGCAGGAAAGAGATAGACAATTTGAATAATATACAAAACAGAAGAATTTCTAGAATTCTACTGTCTTTAAAAATTTAAAGAAATATATTTCAAGGTCAACCGAACTAAACCGAACTTAAGCGAACCGAACCCAACTAAACTCACACGAACCAAACTTCTCTTAAATACAAAATGTGGAACATCAAAAACGTTTCAACACAATATTTTAAAATATAACGTTTCAAGGTCAAACCAATCCAACTAATCCGAACCTAAGTGAATCCAACCCAGAGAAAGAATTTTACGAAAGATAGAAAAGTAAGAAATTAGCAAAAAATCGAAAAAGAAATTAAATTTTTTAAAGAGAATTCGAAGAAACTGCAAAAGATGATTGAAACATGAAATGTTAAATTAAAAAGTCAAAAAAAAAAACAATCCAAAAAAATGTAATATGAAAAATGTTTCGAGGTCAACCCAACCCAACTAAATTGAACCCTGCCGAAGATTTTTTTATTAAAAAAAAAGAAAAAATCGAAACAAAAAATAAGTATAAAAATTAGGAAGGAAATAAAAAAATTAGACGTCAGAAAATTGAAACAAAAAACATTAAAAAGAGGAGTAATTAAAAAGAAGGAAAGAGGATAGCCGATTTGAATAATATACAAAACGGAAGAATTTCTAGAATTTCGTTAATAGTAAATAGTAAAATTTCATAATAGTAAATGTTAACCGGAAAGAAGCAGGCCCGGGTCCTTTTCAAAGAAGTCCTCGCACAGCAAATTAACTGGACCCTCAAATTTATTGGGAAATTCAAATACAGTACAGTTTTGGAAAATAATTCTCTCTCTTTGGCAAGTTGGGAACCACGATAACAAGTGTATTTCGATTTGTTCAAGGAATCCTCCAATCTGCGCCACTGGTCTAAGGCAAAATTTATCTGCCGACTAAACCAAGTGCGGATTTAATCCCAGAAATCACGGCCAATTTATTTCTCGTTACGAATTTAGTTAGATAGAGTTAGGGTTTGAAGAAGATACCACTGCAACATGACGTCTTTCGTTGTCTTTTCATGACGTCAACATGCGGATAAAGCACTTTCCTCATTAAACACAGAAAGTTTCTTCGACGCGCATCTTAAGCATTCGGAATATGTTAAAGCCGAAAGGCCCAATCCCCCACTCAATAATAATTATTTGTTTCTACGTGTTTCTAAGAATAATTATCTTTTATTTTTGCAAGGTTGATGCTCCAAAAATTATGTAACTCCGGAATTAAGTGTTCAATATAAAATGTCTATCCGTCACGAACGTATCTCTCCTTGATTCACGGAGTACTGGATCGCGTTAATAACTGCGAATGGTTCGGTGGGCGCCCCCTACACAACTCCTGCAACAATTAGATGTATAACTGGGTTTTCGTTAAAGCCGTCGCGAAATTAGGATTACGTGCTCGGTGTGTTAAAGTAGTGTAACATCCCCCGCCCCTCCTGAAAAAAAAACGCCATGGAAAAAGAAGTAAAATATTCAGGGCAAGTTTTTCCAGTGAACGCATCCGGTTTCACTCCGGGGCGCGGCGGCTTTAACTCCGTTAACATTTATGACGCTCCTCCACTGAAAAGGAGAACATACAAATGCCAAGCTTGAAATGGAAATCGCGTTTATTACACATTTATTCGACCTGGCCGCCGCCGCCTGCGGAGAAAGAGAGAAGCTTACGCGAAGGTAACAAGTCCCGGAAAAATTTACTAACGTCGGCAAATAAATTCACAGCAAATTATTTCGAACCTGTGAGTATCGTGATTCGGATGCCTGGAAGTGAGGTTTTTGTGGGGTGGGGGAGGCAGGGGGGGATTTTTCGTGCAACAAATCACGCCAGTTCGCCCGTTAAGGGATAAACGATAGCTGATTATTACGCGCTCGCATGCAACTTCGATTTAAAGAAATCCGCGGCTTGATAAATGAAAAATCATTAGTTTTACTGAACTCTAATGATCTTTAAGTTTAGAAGAACGCAGACAGTGTTTTATGTTACCAGGGGATTTAAATTTTCTTCTAGATCTCGAAAGCAAAACATAGTAGACAATTACAGTTTTCTGTAATTTTTCCTTCTCCGAAATGTTACTGTTTAAATACGACTTCACAGATTTCATAAAGGTTTTGAGCTTGCACTGAATTTGAGAAAATAGGTGCTTTCTTTCGCTTAAAAGTTTGAATCGTGTTTCGAATAGTTTGGATCTGAATTTCATAGTTGTTGCAACAAAACATCTGACGTGAATTTTTGATTGACAGTTCATTTGTAAATAACCACAATTCAATCCAAACAAGTTTTAAAAATAGAGCGATTCGAAGAAAGGAATGTCTGTTTTTTAACCAAAACACGTTTGGATCACGATTTTGTGAGCGAAAGAAAGCACTTAGCTCTACCAACCTTGGAAAATCTAAGGCACTCGATCTCTGTCTTAAGGACACAGGTACTGCCATCATATGTTTTTTGACACACGACGGTGGGTATTTGACCTTGAACGAGTGGCTTGTCAAAAATGACAAACTGAAATATTTTATGTAAATCAAGACGAAAAATGAGGCAGATTACTTTAAATTTCCATTTTATTGAGGCAAAATATAAATTTATAATAACTCCAAACGTTTACAATAGGAATATGACATAAACGGAAAACTGTAAGTTTTTAGTAAGTACAAAGTTTTTTTAATCTCAAACCGGACAGAAAAATGAAAGGAAACACACTCAACGTTTCGCTATAGATTTATAGCTTCGTCAGGAGTGAAAAAAAAGTAAATAAACAAGTTGTCAAGAGAAACAAGTCGTCAAGAGAAACGAAACGGTAACATGATTTTTAAACTAAAATACGAGTTGTTTGGAATAAAAGTAACGAGAACTAATTAAAGCTAATTTTTCTTTTTATATATATATATATATATAATTGACAGATCTATATCTTGTTTAAAGAGTCCAGAAAACTACAAAATATGTCATTTAAATTTTCAAAGTCCGTACGTTTATTAATAGAATTTCGAGACATTTTAATTTTACACATTTCTATGAAACGTCTTTTAAAAATATTAGATTCACTGTACAAAATGTCAGTATTATCAAAATCAAAATTTTGATTATTTACTAATGAATGCTCTACAAGCATTGAATGATTTTGATTATTTTTTTGAATATGATATTTATGTTGGTCTAAACGTTTTTTTAAATTTTGGCTCGTTTCACCTATATAAACAGAATTACAATTTGAACATTTGATTTCATAAACCACGTTAGGTTGTTTTAATTTCGGTATTTTGGTTTTTAAATTCGAAAAAATTAAATTTAAATTATTCACAAATTTACTGGCTAAAATTAAATTATGTTTTTTGAAAATGTGTTTAAATGTATTGTGTAATGGTTCAATATAAGGCAAAGATATGTATTTATGATTCGAAGTTTGTCTAATGTTTTTAGAGACATTTGAATTTTGTAAGTATTTAATACGATTTTTAATTACTGATTCAATAAGATTTATTGGATAAGAATTTTGAATAAGAGTCTTCTTTATTAAATTTAAGTTATCATATATGAAAACTTTATCAGAAAGTAAAATAGCTCGATCAGTTAATGAAATAATAGTTGCAATTTTATAATTTTTGGGCGTGTACGAGTGAAAATTTATGTACCTACCTGACCAGGTAGGTTTATGAAACCAATTAGTAATTAATTTATCATTCTGTCTGATAATATTTACATCAAGAAAACTCAATGAATTATTATTTTCTTTTTCTACTGTAAATTGTAATCTATTATGAAAAGAATTAAATTTATTTAAAACAAAATCTACCTTATCAGAAGGCAAAATCAATAAAATGTCATCTACATAACGAAAATATAACGTTAAATCGAATGATAAAGAGTTAATAACAGATTTTTCTAGTTCTTGCATAACAATTTCAGCTAAAGCCGGAGATATGCAAGAACTAGAAAAATCTGTTATTAACTCTTTATCATTCGATTTAAAGTTATACTTTCGTTATGTAGATGACATTTTATTGATTTTGCCTTCTGATAAGGTAGATTTTGTTTTAAATAAATTTAATTCTTTTCATAATAGATTACAATTTACAGTAGAAAAAGAAAATAATAATTCATTGAGTTTTCTTGATGTAAATATTATCAGACAGAATGATAAATTAATTACTAATTGGTTTCATAAACCTACCTGGTCAGGTAGGTACATAAATTTTCACTCGTACACGCCCAAAAATTATAAAATTGCAACTATTATTTCATTAACTGATCGAGCTATTTTACTTTCTGATAAAGTTTTCATATATGATAACTTAAATTTAATAAAGAAGACTCTTATTCAAAATTCTTATCCAATAAATCTTATTGAATCAGTAATTAAAAATCGTATTAAATACTTACAAAATTCAAATGTCTCTAAAAACATTAGACAAACTTCGAATCATAAATACATATCTTTGCCTTATATTGAACCATTACACAATACATTTAAACACATTTTCAAAAAACATAATTTAATTTTAGCCAGTAAATCTGTGAATAATTTAAATTTAATTTTTTCGAATTTAAAAACCAAAATACCTAAATTAAAACAACCTAACGTAGTTTATGATATCAAATGTTCAAATTGTAATTCTGTTTATATAGGTGAAACGAGCCAAAATTTAAAAAAAACGTTTAGACCAACATAAATATCATATTCAAAAAAATAATCAAAATCATTCAATGCTTGTAGAGCATTCATTAGTAAATAATCATAATTTTGATTTTGATAATACTGACATTTTGTACAGTGAATCTAATATTTTTAAAAGACGTTTCATAGAAATGTGTAAAATGAACATGTCTCGAAATTCTATTAATAAACGTACGGACTTTGAAAATTTAAATGACATATTTTGTAGTTTTCTGGACTCTTTAAACAAGTTATAGATCTGTCAATTATATATATATATATATAAAAAAAAAATTAGCTTTAATTAGTTCTCGTTACTTTTATTCCAAACAACTCGTATTTTAGTTTAAAAATCATGTTACCGTTTCGTTTCTCTTGACGACTTGTTTCTCTTGACAACTTGTTTATTTACTTTTTTTCACTCCTGACGAAGCTATAAATCTATAGCGAAACGTTGAGTGTGTTTCCCTTCATTTTTCTGTCCGGTTTGAGATTAAAAAAACTTTGTACTTACTATTTTCATCGGACAAGAACAAACTTCAATTATGTAAGTTTTTAATCTTTAACCGGACAAGAGTCAACTGCTATTATGAGACACTGTAAGTTCTGCTTAAATAGCATCAGTTTTGGTCAACTATTACCTACGGCTCTTTGGATTGGACAATGAACCTCGTTTTTATCCTTATTGGTTTTCGAACTTGCTAAATCTAATTATATTTCAAGTTTCATTATCCAGACCCTAATAGTCACATGTAGGACACGGCGGAAAATTACAGTCCACAGTTTTTTTTCTTAATATTAACAAATAAATGATTGAAATTTCTGTTCATACAGTTAACTATTTATAAATTTATGCATTGAAATAATTTCTGGGTTTTCAGTGAATTAATATTTTACCTGAAAAGCGTCCAATATACTCACGTCAAACTCACGTATGCTTTTTGGTTATTTTTCCATTTTTTGTGTCATATTCGCACTATTAACGCTTAGATTTATTTATAAAATAGAAATTTAAAGTGATTTGCGTTACATTTGCCTTATGATTTACATAAAGTATTCAGATTGTCATTTTTGACAACCCGGTCGTTCAAGGTCAAATACCCACTGTCAAGTGTCAAAACCATATGACCTTAGACAGAGATCGAGTGCCTTACGAAAATCCTAGGAAAATCGAGAAGTACCTGTCACCTAACGGAAGTTTTATGAAAGGTCCTATAATCCGGAAAACATTGGAATGACGTTTGCTCAATAGTGTTGCCAATTTGGTGCATTGTACACCAGAGTTGATGTGTTTGACAAGAACTCGGTGATAAAAAAATACTTGTCCATTTTGTGTTTCTTATTCCGGCTGTGAGAAAAATCACGTATGTCGTAGTTGTATCGAAACTTCAAATTTTAAACCCGTTTCATTTGAATTCTCTTTTAATAGGCGTTTTCTTTCGCTTAAAAGTTTCGCTTAAATGTTTGGAATAGTTTGGACCTGAATTTCGTGGTGGTTGCTACAGAACACCTGACTTGAATTTTTGAATGACAGTTCATTTCTAAATAACCATAATTCAATCCAAACAAGTTTTAAATATAGAGAGATTCAAAGAAAAGAATGGGCGCGTTCAGCGGATGCGTTGCTTACTCAGCAGTCGTTTGTGATTGGCTATTACCTTCATGTGAGCCAATCACATTCGATTGTTGAGTAAGCAACTCAGCCGCTGAACGCGCCCAAAGTCTGTTTTTGAATCAAAACACGTTTGGATCACGATTTTGTGAGCGAAGGAAAGCACCTAATAGCATTACTTACCTCATAAACCCAATCGCTGTTTATTTTTCTTCAATTTCTTAAATAAATTTCAACCAAGTATCGTCAACGTAAACGCAAAAGTGATTAGTTATTCATAAATAAGCAAAAATAAAGAATCACAATGACAGGCACTGTCACTGACAGTTCTTTTACAACTGCTGTCATCCCAACCATGTAAAATTAATATTAGTCGTGACTGCTATGTGTATCTCTCTCATTCATAGTCAAATTCTGCGGCTCGCACATTACGCAACCTTATTTTTGTTGAACACGTTCGTTAAAGAAGACATTTGAGGTTATGTAAACTTACCAAAACTTATATAGGTATAACTCACTAAGAAAATGAGGATTAAATAGGGTTGCCATACGTCCGTTTTTACAACGGACTGTACGTTAGTGACTTTCCCATGCAGGGTTGCCGGATTTTTTTGTAGGCGATGTCGCCAACTTGTTGGCAAAATATAACCAAAAGCCGCCGATTTTTTTTCTAACGTCAAAGACAAAAAAAAATCTCCGATTTGGCAAGTCATCGAAGGAAACCTGATAAAAAATAATCAGAAACAAAAGAGATATGAAAGCAACAGTAACAAAATACAAAGTGCGAAGTGATAAAAAAAAGACAAAGAAAGATCCACAAGAAAATTAAAGCAAAAAAAGTTAATGGTACGATTAAAAAAAAGGAAACGAAACGCAGTACGCAAAACGAAAGAAGATCGCAAATGACGACGAAAACAAATGAAAAACGAAGAACTACAAACAAGGGTTAATACAAAGCGAAAATTAAATTCAATGACAAAGTACAAAAGCGCAAAAAAAAAACAAAAGGAGATTGACGATTATGACGAACAAAAACCAAATGAATCTCCAGAAGAAAAATTAAAGAAAAATCTAGTAGAAAACAAAAGATAAATGTGAAAAAGCGTCAATCAACAAAATGTGAAAAATTGATGTGATTAAAAAAAACAAAAGAGAAATTTGACAGCATAAAATGAATTTAAAAAAAAAATGAACAGATAAAATAGCGACATCTTACTATCGCTTTTTGACCTGACATTGCATAAAAAAAAATAGAAAAACAGAAATACCTAACTACAAAAAAAATGAAAATCGACGAAAGTTCAGTCCGAATAGCTTAAACTAGACGCCGGACGCCCAATAAGACTTTTAAACATCAAATATGTCTAAAATGTAACCAAAACGGCGCAATAGATACCAACTTTTAGAACTGTCGTCGATTTTCGTCATCTTAAGGTTATTGATGGTTAGGTTATGTTTATGACAAACCCGACGTTACAGTAGCAATAATTTACGACACACGTCCGATATCATGTAAACGATCTTATAATATTATTATTATTATTATTATTATTGGACAAATATAGCAATTGATTAATAATCTCTTTCGGAACGAGTATAGGCCTATTTTATTTGGTTCGCGGGATTTGTCCATTGCGAAATCTTGATTATTTCAAACGTTCACACGGCCATAAAACTTCCGTCTCGCCTTTTCTGTTTTTCTTGATTATTTCAAACGCCTTTTCTGTTTTTTTTTTTTTTTTTTATTAGATCAGATCATGGCATTTAAAACATCATTGGCTGTTGCTCACCTATTGGTCACTGTTGCTGTCACATTGTTTCTGATTAGTGCAAAGTGCAAACCCTCCTTTTTAAATATTAGGGCACGTGTATGATTTCCGGAATTGGGTGAAAATATTTGTGAGAATGCATGCGATTAATTTGCATTTGTTCCAATATATTATACAACATACCAACTTTTAGAACTGTCGTTGATTCTCGTTATCTTAAGGTTATTGTTGGTTAAGTTATGTTTATGACAAACCCTACGTTACAGCAGAAATAATTTACGACACACGTCCGATATCATGTAAATGATCTTATAATATTATTATTATTATTATTATTATTATTGGACAAATATAGCAATTGATTCGGCTCTGTCTTCTGTGACGTTTACTTTCCTAATTTATTGAAACTCATTTCTGCGAAGAAGACCGAGGAATACTTTTCAACTTTTCTTTCTGGTGATACAGTGGAAGTTTTTCCCAAAAAAAAAGGAAAAAATCTGATGATTTTTGAAACACAATCTTTCAAAGCTGCGTTTCTTTTTGTGCTTTTTGAACCACACAGTCGACTCCATGAACTAGTTGAAAGGAGAATCGCAAAGTTTCTAAATATTTTTGAATCTGAAATTTATTTTATTGAAAGAATTGTGATGTGAGAGTTCTTGTTTATACGACCATGCCGGAATGTTATGGACCAGAGAGCTCAAAAAATTTAAAAATTTGCGCAGAGTTAAAGTAGAATTCAAGAAAATAAATATTAATAATAATAAAAAAAAAACTTTTCTTTCTGGTGTATTCAAACAGTACCATTCTGAAGAAGGAAAATCTACAGGAATCTGTAATTGTCTAATATTTTTTGCTTGCGATTATACCACTGATTGTACAAGAAAACTGAGTTCCAAATTCCAAACAAGATAAACTATTTTCTAAATTCGAAATTTATTCCCGATTCGCTCATATTCTATCTGCGCTTATCATAAACCAAAACGTTGCGGAAGGGTTTTGTTGAAAGTAGAGCAGCGCACGGTACAATACGTACAAAAGTCGCCGAGAACAAAATGCCACCTGTCTCTGCTCTAAAACAAAGTTATGAATACTTCATGTGTACGGCAAAGTTTCAGGCGGAATAACACGTTGCAACGTTTATTTTGCCTTGCAGGCCGAAATATACTACTAAACTGACTTGTAAATTAGCGTTGCATTTCCATACGGTCGGAACTTATTGATTTGTGCAAACTATGCGATAATTCATGAAGCAATTATTACCGAACAGAGTAAAACGAGAGAGAAGGAGAGACATTCGTTCTTTATCAAGAGAGAGAGAGAGAGAGAGAAAGTTCGATTTCTTTACTTAACTTTGTCTTCTCAGAGTTGAGAAAAAATATTTAAACTTCGCGCCTTGCTTTGTTGGAATGTGATTTGTGAATTATAAACACACCATTATTTTTTGTTTTATTAGCGGCATTGCATTAGAAAGTAACAGAACTTATTTATTATTATGCGTGCATTAAATTATACAGAGTTTCTATAAATGACGCATTGGACTTCGGGGGCGTTGAAATGCCCCGCC
Source organism: Prosopocoilus inquinatus (assembly GCA_036172665.1). Lineage (NCBI taxonomy): Eukaryota > Metazoa > Arthropoda > Insecta > Coleoptera > Lucanidae > Prosopocoilus > Prosopocoilus inquinatus. Next base: position 3,021,667 of record CM069871.1, on the reverse strand, counting down.
TTTTTCCGATTGTGAAAGTATTGCATTTCTGACAGCTGTTTGTCAATTTGACAGAAATATCCGTCGGTGTGTTGCTGGTTATTTTGCTCCGAAAGTTGAAAATTTACCGCAGATGTAATTTTCCAGTAGAGAATGCAATTTAGATACGTAAGAAATTAATTAGTTGATGTTCGCGGTTGTGCAATTAGGTTATTGTAATGGCTGACACTAAGATGAATAATCGGCAAATATTATTTTCTTTTATTTTCGAGAGGATACAGGATCAATAAATAATTTATAGAAACTCAGTACATGTTTCAATAATTATCTTTTATTATTAATATTTATTTTCTTGAATTCTACTTTAACTCTCCGCAAATTTTTAAATTTTTTGAGCTCTCTGGTCCATAACTTTCCGGGATGGTCGTATAAACAAGAACTCTCACATCACAATTCTTTCAATAAAATAAATTTCAGATTCAAAAATATTTAGAAACTTTGCGATTCTTCTTTCAACTGGTTCATGAAGCCGACTGTGTGGTTCAAAAAGTACAAAAAGAAACGCATCTTTGAAAGATTGTGTTTCAAACATCATCGGATTTTTTCATTTTTTTTTTGGGAAAAACTTCCACTGTATCACCAGAAGGAAAAGTTTTTTTTTATTATTAATATTTATTTTCTTGAATTCTACTTTAACTCTGCGCAAATTTTTAGATTTTTTGAGCTCTCTGGTCCATAACATTCCGGCATGGTCGTAAACAAGAACTCTCACATCACAATTCTTCCAACAAAATAAATTTCAGACTCAAAAATATTTGGAAACTTTGCAATTCTTCTTTCAACTGGTTCATGGAATCGACCGAGTGGTTCAAAAAGTATAAAAAAGCGCAGCTTTGAAAGATTGTGTTTCAAAAATCATCAGATTTTTTCATTTTTTTTTTTGGGAAAGAGTTTCACTGTATCACCAGAAGGAAAAGTTTTTTTTTATTATTAATATTTATTTTCTTGAATTCTACTTTAGCTCTGCGCAAATTTTTAGATTTTTTGAGCTCTCTGGTCCATAACATTCCGGCATGGTCGTATTAAACAAGAACTCTCACATCACAATTCTTTCAATAAAATAAATTTCAGACTCAAAAATATTTGGAAACTTTGCAATTCTTCTTTCAACTAGTTCATGGAGTCGACTGTGTGTGATTCAAAAAGTACAAAAAGAAACGCAGCTCTGAAAGATTGTGTTTCAAAAATCATCAGATTTTTTTTTGGGAAAAACTTCCACTGTATCACCAGAAGGAAAAGTTTTTTTTTATTATTAATATTTATTTTCTTGAATGCTACTTTAACTCTGCGCAAATTTTTAGATTTTTTGAGCTCTCTGTTCCATAACATTCCGGCATGGTCGTATAAATAAGAATTCTCACATCACAATTCTTTCAATCAAATAAATTTCAGATTCAAAAATATGTAGAAACTTTGCGATTCTTCTTTCAACTAGTTCATGGAGTCGACTCTGTGTGATTCAAAGAGTACAAAAAGAAACGCAGCTCTGAAAGATTGTGTTTCAAAAATCATCAGATTTTTTCTTTTTTTTTGGGAAAAACTTCCACTGTATCACTAGAAGGAAAAGTTTTTTTTTATTATTAATATTTATTTTCTTGAATTCTATTTTAACTCTGCGCAAATTTTTAGATTTTTTGAGCTCTCTGGTCCATAACATTCCGGCATGGTCGTATAAACAAGAACTCTCACATCACAATTCTTCCAACAAAATAAATTTCAGACTCAAAAATATTTGGAAACTTTGCAATTCTTCTTTCAATTGGTTCATGGAGTCGACTGTGTGGTTCAAAAAGTACAAAAGAAAACGCATCTTTGAAAGATTGTGTTTCAAACATCATCGGATTTTTTCATTTTTTTTTTGGGAAAGACTTCCACTGTATCACCAGAAGGAAAACTTTTTTTTTTTATTAGTAATATTTATTTTCTTGAATTCTACTTTAATTCTGCGCAAATTTTTAGATCTTTTGAGCTCTCTGGTCCATAACATTCCGGCATGGTCGTATAAACAAGAACTCTCACATCACAATTCTTTCAACAAAATAAATTTCAGACTCAAAAATATTTAGAAACTTTGCAATTCTTCTTTCAACTGGTTCATGGAGTCGACTGTGTGGTTCAAAAAGTACAAAAGAAAACGCATCCTTGAAAGATTGTGTTTCAAACATCATCAGATTTTTTTTTGGGAAAAACTTCCACTGTATCACCAGAAGGAAAAGTTTTTTTTTTATTATTAATATTTATTTTCTTGAATTCTACTTTAACTCTGCGCAAATTTTTAGATCTTTTGAGCTCTCTGGTCCATAACATTCCGGCATGGTCGTATAAACAAGAACTCTCACATCACAATTCTTCCAACAAAATAAATTTCAGACTCAAAAATATTTGGAAACTTTGCAATTCTTCTTTCAATTGGTTCATGGAGTCGACCGTGTGGTTCAAAAAGTATAAAAAAGCGCAGCTTTGAAAGATTGTGTTTCAAAAATCATCGGATTTTTTCATTTTTTTTTTTTGGGAAAAACTTCCACTGTATCACCAGAAGGAAAAGTTGAAAAGTAAAGTAAAAGTAAGAATGGGACGTGTGTCGTAAATTATTTCTGCTGTAACGCCGGGTTTGTCATAAACATAACCTAACCATCAATAACCTTAAGATGACGAGAATCGACGACAGTTCTAAAAGTTGGTATCTTGTACAATATATTGGAACAAATATAAATTAATTGCATGCTTTGCATGGTTTGCACTTTGCACTAATCAGAAACAATGTGACATCAACAGTGACCAATAGGTAACACACATGAACAACAGTCAATGATGTTAAATGTCAGAGGTGCGGCCAATCAGACCATCCTTCGAGGGATTAATTCGCAAAAACCTGAAGTTCGCATGATCGGATCTATAAAAAAAAAAAAACAGAAAAGGCGAGACGGAAATTTTATGGCCATGCGAACGTCTGAAATAATCAAGATTTCGCAATGGACAAATCCCGCGAACCAAATAAAATAGGCCTACACTCGTTCCGAAAAAGAGGATCTTCGTACGTACGATAATTGTTTAATTGTATTTAATGTATTATTAATTTTAGAGAGAGATTAATTCCAAACAATACGCTCAAATAAAACATAAATACAGGGTGTTTTGAAACTCTAGATTTTCTCGTCGCCGTCCAAAAACAAATCCACTCAGCGATTCACGACAAAACACGGCTTTATTCACTTAGGCCCGCAATTATTTATTTAAGCCCGTCCCGTGCGAGTCGTGCTTTTGACAAACGTGCGAACGTGCGTGTATCATACAGATGGCAAATGAATAATTATCATGCCTCCCTCACGGCCGGTTTGTTTGGGAAATGTTTGCGCTTGTTTACACTTGACTCACCTTGTCACCGACGAGACGCGACGCGACGCGACGCGACGACTCTATTATCCCCGCACGACTCGTAGGTACGCCTAAATGTTAAAGTGAGTTGGTTAAAAATTGATTGCCAAGCAAGAGGAAAGGGGTACGGTACTTCCCCTGTGAACGATGCCACACAAAAAGATTTTTATTATATTAATATAATGTATGCATTAAATTAAGTCAACCGAATTCAATTCCTTCACATAACCTCAATTTTCTGTTTTGACAATCTTCGTAGTTCATTATTTTAATACCTGTCAACGTTGACAGCTGACATCTGTTATAAAAAAAGATGATAATGTTTGCTTTTGCTTTAAGGGCGCTTATTCTGTAACTTATTAACGGGCTGTTTAAATTTAGGGGTCCCTTAAAATTTAAAATACAGTTCTGTGATTGGTTGTTACCGTAGCAACAAAATTTAACACCCCTTTAAATTTAACGGTTTTAATACAGAATAGACCCCTCTATCTGTTAAATTCGTATTTTTGTTCTCTTTGTTTCTGATTTTTTGCATTTTATTCATGTTTCGTTTGTTTTATTTTGTTTTGTTTTTTTCTTTTGTTTCCTACCAACTTCTTAACTTGCATAATTAAAATTTTTTGTGCGTCCATTCTTGCATTTTTTCTTCTGTTTTTCGTATTTTTTTTTCGTCTTTTTAATCCAATCGGTTTACGCATTTTATTGATTTCTTTTGACAATTCTCTTTTGTTTTTTACGACTTTGTTTTTAAAATATTTTCATTTTTTTTCCAACTTGTAGTATCTTGGTACTTTAATTTTTTTTTGCAAAATTTATTTCTGTGCTTTTGTATTGATTCTTCACATTTTGTTTTCTATTAGTTCTTTTTATGTTTCATTTGGTGATTTATTTTTTTTTGTTTGTCTTAGTTTTTTTTAATTTTTTTTTGTCAATCTTAGTCGTCAACCTAATTTTATTTTTTCGTTCTTCACGCTTTCGTACTAAAAGGGAGATTTTTTTTTTGCTTTTCTTATCGAATTGATTTTTCGCACTTTATTGTGGCGTTTTTTGTAGTTACCATTTTTTGTTTGTTATTCATTTGTTTTGCGTCCTTCCGAATTGTGATCTTTTTTTGTTTAGCGCACTGTATTTCGTCGTTCAATTTTTTCTGTTTTACGGGGTGATTGTTTTTTACAATTTGTTTTAATTTTCTACAAATTTCTTGTTTGGTCAGTCTGGAAAACTGTTGTCTGTTCAGCGGGATGTTGTCGATCTTCTTTTGTTTTTTTTTTGTTGTTCACTTGACGTCTCGTATTTTTTTACATCTCTTGTTTCCCATTTTTTTGCAAGTTTCATTTGTTTTTTTGTTTTCATTTCTATTGTTCCGATTTTTGATATCCCAAATTAGCAATTTTTTGTCTTCGTTCTTATTCTTCGCATTTTTTTCTGCTTGAAATTTCTTTTGTTCCTTACTGTTATAGTTGTAATTAAAGTAATTAAAAAAACGACATTTTTAATGTAAACCAGTTTTTGAAACATGTCGTGATTGGTTGATTATATAAATTAGAGACGAAAACAAAAGAAAAGAAAAAACAGCAGACAATTACAGTTTTCTATAATTTTCCTTTCTCTAAAACGTTGCTTTCAGGTTTGACTTGACAAGCTAAAAACTTTTGCAAAATCTTTGAAGCCCGCCTTTGGAAAAATTGGCGCTTTTTGGGCTACATATTATCAACAACTTGGCGACGTTGCTTGCAAAAAATCTGGCAACCGTGCCCTGGTAAGATGTATCTTGATTGAGGCATTTTCCTAACCTCAATTCAATTAGTTCCACCTATATGCGTAGATCATTAAAATTGCTTAACAAAGCGCGTGTAAAACAGTATTTATTTATTAAATGAACAAAAAAAATATTAATTAATTAATTAAGGTTCCGAATTTTCCTTTCCCCCCCATAAAAAGAAAAAAACATTCATAAAAATTGAACCCTACATTTAGGGTGAAAAACTATAAGTTGGCAATACTGCTTTCATTGGTTAGTGTTCATTACGTGTAAAGACCAGCAACCAATGAGAGTTAAGGAGACCCGACGTTTTGAAATAAATGCCCAACGCCCCAGGTGACTCCGCCTTAACAGTTAACAGTCAAAGAAGAAATTTTTTTATTGGGTTTATTTATTTTTTCTTTTGTTCTGTTTTTTTTTTGATTTATAAAAATTAAATACGCATTTAATAAGAAATGTGCGTCTAGCTTTCAAGCATCATTTAATCCATTGCGATTAAAAGAAAAAACAAAATACAAAAGCGTAACGCATAACACGTTAATTTATTTTCATTTTTTAATGATACGCTACTCATTTGGTAAAGATTTTCTTTCTCTTTTCGATGATGTAAAATTCCAATGGCCTTTTTTCGTACATTTTTGATGGAAATTTTATTTATTTGCAATCTGATGTGATCTAATATTTTTTTTTTAATTCATTTCCGACTTTTCTATATGTTTGGCGTACAGCTTAAGTGGCGACATCGCGCGGCTCGAGTTTTAACTTTAAACTGTGCGAGAAATAGCAAGTAACAAGCGTAGTGCTGTCTCATAGGCTAACCATGCGTGTCATCGTAAATGCGTGCGTAAATCAGGCGAGTCGGTCGGATTGGGGTGGAGTTCTCGGGCGATTCTTCTGCTGACGATGCCCCAATTCGAACTGAAATAGCTATACGGAGAACCCCGTTGCAATCTACTAGCCAATTTGCAAGAAATTTTAAAATGTATTTTTGATAGAGTAGTTCATAACACGTTATACTTACTTTCGAGCATCCTGTATATTACCTTAATTTAAATTCTTTTATTGTCTTCTCTGCTCGTTTTTTACATCCTAATCCAGTTCTACCGACAGGCAGACGTAGACGGGGTGAAATGCCCTGACTGACTAAAAATAGAGCGAATTCGTGTTTTTGTTTTTTTGTTTTTTTTTTGAAACTTTCGACCAATTTAGCCCTCATTTCGCCGCCCTTAATTTCTGCAAGGCACATGAAAAATTCAAAGCGACTGCGAACAGTTGAGCTTATAAAAAGATGAAATATCGATTTTCGCTATGCACGGCGCTGCCTGATACAAGCTCACTTAAAATGTTTCCAGCCACAGCAAAAGCTTTTAACGAGGTTTTGGCTTTCCTTGCACCACCTCGCAATATTTACACCTCCGCCCCGCACGTATCTTTCCGCATTAATTTCGTCAATAAATAATAAAACGGACCGCTTTAATAAACAACAACAAAGAGTTTCGACTGAAACAGGAGCCCTTGAGGTGAACCAAAAACGTTCGCATTTAAGCGTTACAAAATCATTTAAATCAATGTAACTATCAGAAAAATTTCGAAAGCTCCGATTCCTAGTCAAGAGTTTTACAAGAACCGGAACCCCAGGAGGACTCGAGTTCGAATCTCGATTTTTGTTTTGCCTAGTGTCTCGTTACATTGTTCTAAATAATAATTAATTTGATTAATTATTTTGATTTAAATAAATAAGGGCCGATCTTTTAACCGAACTAAAGGAAACTTTAAAGTAAAAGTCACATTATGATGCATAAGTAAGTACGTTTTCCCATCTTTCTGGACATATGACTGTGACTTTCATTTTAAGGTCTCCTTAAATTCGATTATGAAACCGGGCGGGCATAAGTTAATTAATTAATTAATTTAAATCAATGTAAAGATACACTACACAAAAAATGGAGATTCGAAATCGAGTCATCGTGGTTCTGATAAAACTTTTGACTAGGAATCGGAGGTTTCGGGACTCGAGTTCGAATCTCCGTTTTTTCTTTGCCCAGTGAGTCTTTAGTCTTTACATTGATTTAAATCATTAACTTACTTAATTATTTAAATCAGAATAATTAAGCAATTTAATTATTCTAATCACTTGATTATTTAAATCAAAATAATTAAGCAAATTAATTATTATTTAAAGCAATGTAATGATACACTAGACAAAAAATATCAAGATTCGAACTCGAGTCCTCGTGGTTCTCGTTCTGATAAAACTCTTGACTAGGAATCGGAGGTTTCGGGACTCGAGTTCGAATCTCCGATTTTTTGCCCAGTGTGTCTTTTGTCTTTACATTTTTTATTAATAATAATTAATTTACTTAATTATTTAAATCAAAATAATTAAGCAAATTAATTATTCTGATCACTTAATTATTTAAATCAAAATAATTTAGCAAATTAATTATTATTTAAAACAATGTGACGACACACTAGACAAAAAAAAATCGAGATTCGAACTCGAGTCCTCGTGGTTCTCGTTCTGATAAAACTCTTGACTAGGAATCGGAGGTTTCGGGACTCGAGTTCGAATCTCCGTTTTTTCTTTGCCCAGTGAGTCTTTTGTCTTTACATTGATTTAAATCATTAACTTACTTAATTATTTCATTCAAAATAATTAAGCAATTTAATTATTCTGATCACTTAACCCCAAACAAAAGAACGAAAACAAAAGAAAAATGTTCGTCTTACCTGTTTTTTTTTTGTTTACGTGCAAATCCACCTGAAAGTTTGATCGACTTTTAAAAATTTCGGTGAAATTTCTTTTTTTGGCCCCTGAAATGAGCGCCCACTCGCGTCGTGAATACATTTATTTAAAAAAAAAAATAATTGTTATTACGCACATTCATTTGTTGTTGTGAATTGAATTGAATTGAATTAAATGCAAGAGTTAAATGTTCCCAAAAAAATATTACAGGAGAAAAGGCAGGGTTGTCAGATTTCTTGTAGGCAATGTCGTGCCAACTTCATTGAATTGACACGTTTCATTTGACGTTTTCAATTTCTAACAATGACGTAGCCTCTTTGTTTTTTTTATCGAAAATAAATATTATTGTTATTATTATTAACTTGTTGACGAAATGGGCGCCATTTTTTTCTAAAGTCGAAGACAAAAAAAAACCAAAAATCGCTGATTCGGTATATCGAAAATCAGAAATACAAGTAAGAAAAACAAAAAAAAAGAATATAATAAAATAGAGAAACAAAAAAGAAACGAAAGCAACAGCGACAAGTTACAAGGAAAAAAAAAAAAACAAAAAACAAATATCGACAACACCAATTCGCAGAAAATTAAAGGAAACTGCGTAAAAAAGTCAGCAATATTACAATTTTTTTCTTTCTTGCGTCTATTATCTCTCCTTAGTTTCATATATTTTTTTTTCTCAAAATGACTAATTTCAAACACTGTAACATTTTTTGTAACGGTTTATGTTTTGAAATAAATTTGATTTGATTTGAATACAAAAACAAAAAGGAAACAAAACACAGTGCGCAAAACAAAAGAAGATCACAAGTGAAACACGAAACAAATGAAAAAAAAACCGATGAACTACAAACAAGTGTCAACAAAATGCGAAATTTTTTTTTTTTGCATTTTGTTGTTTTTATAAGAAAAGATTCTTATAAAATTGATTTTTTGTATTTCGTTGACGCTTGTTTGTAGTTCATCGTTTTTTGTTTTCATTTGTTTCGTGTTTCACTTGTGATCTTTTGTTTTGCGCACTGTATTTTGTTTCCTTTTGATGTTCTTTTTTCATTTGTTTTGTGTTTCACTTGTGATCTTCTTTTGTTTTGCGCACTGTATTTTGTTTCCTTTTGATGTTCTTTTTTCATTTGTTTTGCGTTTCACTCGTGATCTTCTTTTGTTTTGCGCACTGTATTTTGTATTATTGTTTTAAAATGCGAAGTACGAGAGCACGAAAACCAGAAAAGAAAAACAAAAGAAGATTGACTATCAAGATGAACAAAAAAAAAAAAAAACAAATGAATCCCCAGACTCTGGTAGAAAACAAAAGGCAACTGAAAGAAGGCTCGTTCAACGAAATGCGAAAAATCAATTTGATAAAAATAAACAAAAATACGACACAGCAGAACATGAATTAAAAAAAAAACAGAAATACTAAGATGAATTATAAAAAAAAAGGAAATCATCGAAAGTGTTTGCAAAAGAAGAAATAAACTCGCATGAAACAAAAGACAACTGTAAAAGGAGACAATAAAATGCGAGAACCAATTCGATTAAGAGAAGGAAAATGTAGAAAACCTGAAGAAAAAAAAAGAATAATGGAGACAGACAAAAAAATTAATGATTAATTTTCCCGTCGAAAACTTTTGCACAAAATGACAAAATAAAACAAACGAACCGTGAATAAAATGCGAAAAAGAAAACATGAATGCATTAAAACGAAAGAGAGCAAAAATATGAAACGATTAATAAACAAAAGAAGCTCGGAGTATTCTCGTCATATAATATCTACTTATAAATGAACGTAGCAGCAGTACAATCATTGTTGATCGCACTGTATATTTTTTTTGCTTTGTTGTTATGCTATCAATGCCTTAAAACAAAGGATAGCAAACTGGGAATTGGAGGTTTCGGGACTCGAGTTCGAATCTCCGTTTTTTCTTTGCCTAGTGAGTCTTTAGTCTTTACATTGATTTAAATCATTAATTTACTTAAGTATTTTGATTTAAATAAGCATTTTCATTTGAATAATAAAATATTTTGATTTAACTAAATAAATCAATTATTTAAGAGACACTAGACAAAAAAATCCAGATTCGAACTCGAGTCCTCCTACTCCTAGTTTTTAATTAATTAATTACTTAGTCCTAGTTTTTTTATAGTATTAATTTACTTAATTATTTAAATTAATGTAAAGACACACTAAACAAGTCAAGATTCGAACTCGAGCCCTCCTATTTCAGCTTGATAAGTCCTGACGTTTACATTTCGTCCTGAAATTATTTTCGGTGCTTAAATTCTAATAATAATTTTCGTGAAACTCAATTTCTGCTAATTCGCAAGGGGGCGGAGGGGGGGGGGGGAAGAGAAAACAACGCGTTATTACTTTTTTTTTTTCATTTTAATTTAACTTCCCCCGCGCAGAGTGTATTATGATAATCCTTGATGAAATTTTTAAATCTCGAACGAAGAGAAAGACAGCTCTCGCAGTTCGTTCTTTCTCGCTCTCCTTTCACTTCACGCAGAATATAATTCGCTTGTAATCGACGTCTGACGTCTGGCGTTTTCCATTTAAATCAACCAAAAATATGAAAATATGAATAACAAACAAAAGGGATTCATTCCACTCTAAATCAAGGCGAACGCGGGAGTTACAAGGGAGTATCGAAAAAAGAAAATTAATTACGCCGGGGGTAATAAATAAGCTCGTAAAAGGAGATTTTTAGCCTCATCCCTCATCCCATTCAACCCTCAACCCATTCATGTAATAATAGTAATAATAATTTATTATACGTTATTTTTTTTTCTTTATTTTTTTAGTGTTATTTAACTTCCTTTGGGGGGAGGAAGAAGCATTTCCGATGAAATTCCCGCGTCACATTCTTGGCTCGTCTGCACCGCCGCTTTCGCCCCCTTTTTATTTTCAAACTTCAGACGACTGTATTATATCCGGCTCTGGAATATGAAATGAATACGCAAAGGTATTTCGTCATATGTGAGACGAGATGGAATTATACACTTCAAAGAGGGATGAAATTTGGGAAATGTAATATTTTTCTTTTTTTTTTTTTTTATTAAATGCCGCTGTAGCGGGCGGTTCCCGAAATTTGCATTCACGTGTGGCACGCCGGTTATCAGGAATTTTCCGACAGGGGAAAAAGTCGCAAGAAGACATAAATATGTAGGAGCTTTATTTATTTTTAAGTCCCCGGGGAGGTGCATCATCCCCTTTCGATTAGGACCAAAGCGGCGAAATACAATTTTTTTTTTTTTTTTTGGACCAGTGAAGTCAAGCCACCGGGTGGCAAAATTTTAGCACCGCCTTACAATTATTTATTTTTATTATTAACAAAGTAAAAACTCGAAAAAATCGTCGGGTGTGGAGGGGGGGGGGGGTTCTTACCCTAATTGCATCTTGCAGGTTTTTTTGACTGATTATTCTGATTTTATTGATTACTTATCGTCACATTCGTTAATCATTGCCGTGTGTATTTCGTCGATTTTTATTACTTTGTTGTTGTTTGTATTGATTTGAGTTGTTATCATCAGCTGTTACTTCGCAAAAATAATATTTGGTTACAAAGAGAAAGAGAGGGAGAGAGGAATTCTGTTTGAAAGAAGAAGTCGCTTCGATCTATCAGAAAGACTTTTCAAAGTCTGTTGTTGCTGTTACTTTGTAGAAACTGAAAGTCTCTGTGAAGTCAAAACCTTTTTCTATTTTGCGGCTGTCACAGTGACATTTGTACGGTGGCTGCCAACGTGACGTTTCCTGGGCTGCGTTCAGATTTAAACCGTTTTGTGCAGTGCTCCCAACCGCATATTTTGGAAGCGTATATTTTGAAAGAAAGTTTTGTAAAATTCCGGTAGATGTGTCTGAATTTCGGTAGAGAGGTGCATCATCCCCTTTCGATTAGGACCAAAGGGACGAAATACAATTTTTTTTTGGAGCAGTGGCGTAACTAGAAGTCAAGCCGCCGGGTGGCAAAATTTTGGCAGCGCCTTAAAATTATTTATTATTAAAAAAGTATAACTCAAAAAAATCATCCCCTTTCGATTAGGACCAAAGCGGCGAAATACAATTTTTTTTTTTTTTTGGAGCAGTGGCGTAACTAGAAGTCAAGCCGCCGGGTGGCAAAATTTTAGCACCGCCTTACAATTATTTATTTTTATTATTAACAAAGTAAAAACTCGAAAAAATCGTCGGGTGTGGAGGGGGGGGGGGTTCTTATCCTAATTGCATCTTGCAGGTTTTTTTGACTGATTATTCTGATTTCATTGATTACTTATCGTCACATTCGTTAATCACTGTCGTGTGTATTTCGTCGATTTTTATTACTTTGTTGTTGTTTGCTTTGATTTAAATTGCTATCATCAGCTGTTGCTTCGCAAAAATAATATTCCATTGCAAATAGAGAGAGAGAGAGGAATTCTGTTTGAAAGAAGAAGCCGCTTCGATCCATAAGAAAGACTTTTCAAAGTCTGTTGTTGCTGTTACTTTGCAGAAACTGAAAGTCTCTGTTGTGAAGTCAAGACGTTTCTATTTTGCAGCTGTCATCGTGACATTTCTACGGTGGCTGTCAACGTGACGTTTCCTGGGCTGCGTTCAGATTTAAACCGTTTTGTGCAGTGCTCCCAACCACATATTTTGGAAGCGTATATTTTGGAAGAAAGTTGTGTAAAATGTCGGTAGATGTCTCTGAATTTGGGTAGATTGTTAAAAATTATTAAAAAATAGTACAAACGAAAAATAAAATAGCAAATAGGTGCAACAATAAACATATAATGAATAGATAAAATAGCGACAGAGACTGCTCGAGGTTTTCACTTCAATCAAAAACGATTTACAACAAAATTTTGAATAAAAATATAATAAAAAAACGTGCCATATGTACTGTATGATCAAAAAATAATAATAAGGTTGATCGCAAAGATATGGATATTTTGGTTTTAATCCTAACGCCACAGCAACACCTAAGATAACTGTCACTTACACTTTTGCATCATAATTTAAATCAAACAATTATATAAAAACATTTATATTTTTTTTTGCAAGGTCTTGATTATTTTAAATCATTATGAGTTTCAAAAATGTTTAGTTTGAATAAAAACAACATAGGTATTTATATGTATTATACAGGGTTGGACAAAAGTTTCAACCACATTAATCAACTTATTGTTTGCCGAATCGGAAGTTCTCGAATACGATAGTTGTGGAAAGAAATTTTATTATTTTTATTTATTTTTCCATGCTTACATTTTTATGCAAAGTTGTGCTATGAAATTTGAATTCGGTAGATCGTTAGAGTAAGTTCAAAATCGGCGCAGACCTACCGAAAAATCAGTAGAGTTGGCAGCACTGGTTTTGTGTCAGACGATATGCTTTTTCGGCGTTAGCTGCGATCAAGGTAGTGATTGGTTCATTTCTAAAGCGACGGTTGCTGTCCTGTTTAATATAACCAATCACCGTTTGTATCGCGCCTGACACAAAATGCAGCTTGGAAAGCGCAGTCGAGAAAACGTCAAAAGCGGACATGAAACGTCACCTTGCGCTTTATCGGTAATATCGTACGCTACGATTTAGAATCATAACCTAACTCTGTTGTTGTTCAGTAAGTATGTCCAGTAACTTAAACGATGAGAAATTTATAGAAATTCAACTTAATCAAAGAAGGTGCAAATAAAGGTTAAGGTAAAGAGTATAACATTTATTATTTTTTCATAGAACATTAGCCTTTACCCCACTTAATTGATTTATTTGCCGCTAACTGTAATAAAATTATTTTTTCCATCCACTTTTTTCATCATCGGTCGCTGGGAGATGAAAATTGTTAAATTTTCATCTCCGGATGCGTCCACCCTATAAATCTGAACGCGCCCGTGACGTCTGTCATTGTGACATCTGCCATCCTGACGTTGTCTGATGTATGTCAAATTTGACGTCGCCTCGCTGGTTGCTAAACAATGAATGAGACTCTAAAATTTAGTGCTATGATTTAGGCCCGATCTTACCATTTGCTGATAAATTTAACCGTCGGTTAATAACCTTGGAAACCATTGTCGGCACAATGGTTTCCAAGGATATTAACCGACGGTTAAACTTATCAGGAGGTGGTAAAATTGGGCCTTAATACAATAATAGATTTTGACTTTATCGGTCAGAAAAGAAAAATATTACTCCGTCAATTTATCACAGACAACTGTTTTATTGCCGTTTATTTTCCTGGCAAGTTTGAATGTGCGTCTTCTTATCTTGCATTATCGTAATAGACGCAAGTATGTTTGGTTGCCTGTTTATGTCAATCACGTGGCTTTCAATTTTTTGTGAAGACTCTGTACAACGGACCTTTTCAGCGGCTGAGTTGCTTACTCACCAATCGATTGTGATTGGCTCACATGAAGGTAATAGCCAATCACAAACGACTGCTGAGTAAGCAACGCATCCGCTGAACGCGCCCATTATTACACGTCGAAGTGCTCGTGCGCGTACATTTTCTGTTGTGGTTATTTTGATGATGTAAAGTTGGCCACAGTGCGACTCCTTTTGCATTAACTTAAAAAAAAATTCTTTAGCCGCTTGCATTCTATGCTAAATAAATCAAGACTGTTTAATTGCTTCCGGATTATCCTATTTCTAAAAAGTGACAGGCGAGTTCTCAAAATTTTAGGTTAGAAAAAGAACGCTAACCGAATCGAAATCGAAACTGTTTGTTGGAAATTAAAGGGTACAAAATTAATTGCGGCTTTAGACTAGCAGATGGCGTTGCTTAAGATCTGGCTGTTTATTAGAAATTGTTTTTGTAACGTTATTTCTTGAATTTTCTTAGCTCTTTTCATTTGTTTTGAAATTAGCTTTGTTCCAACTGCTCGAGAAACTGTACATTGTACGATCATGAGCATGTGCATCTAAACAAAACGGCTTGCGCAAAAAAACATGCGCAGTAAACAAAAAGACAAACGTTTTGTTTATTGCGCATGTTCATGATCGTACAATGTACGGTTTTTTGAGCTGTTGCAACAAAGCCATTTTTTCTGCACAAATAAACGGGACAAAGTTACGGCTTACGGTAACAGATGGCGCCACTAAGGTTTGTTGTTTATTAGAAAGGCTCCAGACAACCAGCGCTAAGCAAGAAGTGTACGCTTCATTTGTTTCTCAAACATTTTGTCGACAAAGAAATTTTAATTCTTTCGCATTGCGTTCAAAAAATTTTTTTATTCGAAGTTGTTTTCAGGACGCCGTTTTTGAACGTTCCTAGTGACTGACGAAACTACGCGACATCCAAATCATGCAAGGTCAAAGATCTCGCCAAGTTCACAGTGATGTGAGATCAATTATGTAGAAATGCAAGCGACATTAAAGGGAGGCGCATAAAACTAACATCGCCTACGTCACAAATAGCTGCAACACGTTATGAGTTACATCGTTCGAACATCTACACTTCAAACACATCCTAACCTAAGGTCCGTGAATTTTCCTAGAAAATATAAGCGACTCGCTTTTTATTGTTAATTATAAGGGCGGGTCCGGTTCTAATCGTATAAACACTTGTCATTTCGACTCCAAGAGAAGTATTTAGAGGCCTACGCCACAAACAGTAAGAATTAAATTATATAACATCAGCTGCAACACGTTATGAGTTACCTCGTTCGAACATCTGCACTTCAATCAAATCCTAACCTAAACTCCAAGGATTTTCCTGGAAAATATAAGCGACTCGCTTTTCATTGTTAATTGTAAGGGCGGATCCATTTCGTAAATAATTAATTAATAGTCATTTAGACTTCAAGAGAATGGTGCTCGTAAAAAAAATGTCAAACTTAACAAATCGTTAATGTGTACTTCAGTAAGAAACTCTTTTTTTTTAGATTACTTAAATTAAAAATAAATCAAGTGAAAATGTGTGCTTGTTTCGCTGAATTCTCGCAGCTTTTTAAAACGACTGTTTAAGCTCTAAGCGCCATTAACTAAACAGCGAGTGTGAAAAATTAATCTTGATATTACGCTGTGCTCGGTGGTCATAAACACAACTGTTTTAAGCAATTTAGATTTATCCTTTTTTTTTCTGCAGTTAAGAGAGAGCAAGTGTTCGCTTTTTAAAAGTTAATTAATACGTAGGGGTGTAAAAAATAGGGTTTAAATGTATTAAAAAAAAATCTTGCTGATGCTGCCTTGGTTGTTTGTAAAAAGGTAAAACGAAATCCATTAGGATGGGGAGGGGGGGGGGGGAACCCCGAAACCTCGTCTCGCTTATTAGACCAATATATCCGCCGCGTTAGTTCTTTAATCTTTCTGTAGTAACCCCTAACATCAAGGATTTCTCAATCCGCTTCGAGTTTTGCTTTAAAACTTGGTCGCCGCTGGGGCGGAGATTTATTTGACTTATTCGGCGAAAGTCACCGATGTAAAACATTCAAACGGGACGTCACTTCTTGCATAATTAATGGCGCAATTTAGGTCCACCCAGGCCAAATAAAGCTTAGTGTTCTTCTCTTCGCAAAGTAACTTTCGGAGGAAAACAGCGTTCTCCTTAAGTGGATAAAAACGCGGCAACGCCTGTGAATTATGCAAACAGACGAAAATACTTCATAAGCCTTGAGGAGGAGGAGGAAGAGGAGGACTCCTCTCGAATACTTCGGAGGAAAAATTGCCTCGCCTTCGCCTTTATTGTCTTCGGCATGCAAATTTCGAACGTTATGTACCGCTTCAATTATGTCTTTTACCTGTGTATAAACGCTTATAATAACTTCGAGAGATGTACTTTAAGTCTTAGTGCTTAACTTTATAAAAGTAGACTAATCATACCTTATCAATAATAAATCTTGAAGCTGCGGTTAAAAAAAAAACGTGAGATAAACCATTCTAGTAGTTATAGAATTTGAATTTGGCGCCGTTGTCTTTAGTATATTTCATATTTACAAAGTGGTGGTCACACTGAAGTAGATAGCTTTAGTCGTTCGGTTCATGTGACGTAGTTGTACTTAGTGTTGTAAAGCTGAAATATTTAATTTCATTGAAATATTTCGTAGCATTCAGAAATTTCATGAAACTTATTTCAAATTTGCCGCGCAAACAGTGTGTGCGCGCCTGCGCATGGTTTGGATTCGAACGTCGGTTGAACATGTTGAACATAAACTAACCGTTACAATGCTACATATTTCATTATATTTAATATTATTTTGTTTTAAATAAACTTTATTTTTTCCCCTCGTTTTTACGAGTTATTTCAGAAACGCTGTGACACGTGAAGCGATAATTGTTATGACATTTCAAATTTAACTCTCTTTAATATTTGAACTGAAAAGTGCATAAAAAATTAATGACAATAAAGAAATGAGGTTGCAATACATTTCATTGACGGTCAAAAACATTTCATGATATATTTCATGAAATAATTAAAAAAAATATGTTTCATGAAATTTTTACATCACTGTAAATGTACTTGTTGTTTTCTAGTTTTCTTCGCTTTGCTTTCGCTTTAATAACGTTACACATAATCATCATAAAATGTCTGTAATCGAAATGTCATTAGTAAAAAAAATATTCGGTGTTTTCGCGCCAGTAATTTTTTCCGGCGAATGATTGGTTTCAAAATTTCTTGTAAACGTACAAGTGTATCGCATTTTACAGTGGCGGGGTGGGCAAGGAGGGCAGTGCCCACCCTGTCCTATGAAGTTGCACGATCCGCGTTTCTCGTCCGGGCAACCCCGAAAAACACATTTGTTCGGAAAATGCACCCACTTTTCCCTTTTGCAGTTGTTGTCGATTCGTCGATTGTTTTTTGGTGAAAGGCGTTGGGAAGATGAGAAAAAACTCTGTAAATCCCCCGCTTAAATTGAATTCAAAAATTAAAAGTGCGATCGCGAGGGGAAGGAGAGACGTTCGGTTAATTAAGCAAAGGCGCGTTGCTTTTTTTGAATTTTGATTGTATCTCGAGAAGGCGTTCGGCGATTGTTTTTTGGTAAAAGGCGTTGGAAAGCCGAGAAAAAGCTCTGTAAATCCCCCGCTTAATCAAAAATTAAAGTGCGATCGCGAGGGGAGGGAGAGACGTTCGGTTAATTAAGCAAATGTGCGTCGTTTTTG
This sequence comes from Prosopocoilus inquinatus, assembly GCA_036172665.1. NCBI lineage: Eukaryota > Metazoa > Arthropoda > Insecta > Coleoptera > Lucanidae > Prosopocoilus > Prosopocoilus inquinatus. Next base: position 3,003,685 of record CM069871.1, on the reverse strand, counting down.
AATTTTGATCGTATCTCGAGAAGGCGTTCGTCCATTGTTTTTTGGTAAAAGGCGTTGGAAAGCCGAGAAAAAGCTCTGTAAATCCCCCGCTTAAATTGAATTCAAAAATTACAAGCGCGATCGCGAGGGGAGGGAGAGACGTTCGGTTAATTAAGCAAATGCGCGTTGCTTTTTTTCAATTTTGATCGTATCTCGAGAAGGCGTTAGTCCATTGTTTTTTGGTGAAAGGCGTTGGAAAGCCGAGAAAAAGCTCTGTAAATCCCCCGCTTAAATTGAATTCAAAAATTACAAGCGCGATCGCGAGGGGAGGGAGAGACGTTCGGTTAATTAAGCAAATGCGCGTAGCTTTTTTTGAATTTTGATTGTATCTCGAGAAGGCGTTCGTCCATTGTTTTCTGGTGAAAGGCGTTGGAAAGCCGAGAAAAAGTTCTGTAAATCCCCCGCTTAAATTGAATTCGAAAATTACAAGCGCGATCGCGAGGGGAGGGAGAGACGTTCGGTTAATTAAGCAAATGCGCGTTGCTTTTTTTGAATTTTGATCGTATCTCGAGAAGGCGTTCGTCGATTGTTTTCTGGTAAAAGGCGTTGGAAAGCCGAGAAAAAGCTCTGTAAATCCCCCGCTTAAATTGAATTCAAAAATTACAAGCGCGATCGCGAGGGGAGGGAGAGACGTTCGGTTAATTAAGCAAATGCGCGTTGCTTTTTTTGAATTTTGATCGCATCTCGAGAAGGCGTTCGTCCATTGTTTTCTGGTGAAAGGCGTTGGAAAGCCGAGAAAAAGCTCTGTAAATCCCCCGCTTAAATTGAATTCAAAAATTACAAGCGCGATCGCGAGGGGAGGGAGAGACGTTCGGTTAATTAAGCAAATGCGCGTTGCTTTTTTTTAATTTTGATCGTATCTCGAGAAGGCGTTCGTCCATTGTTTTCTGGTGAAAGGCGTTGGAAAGCCGAGAAAAAGCTCTGTAAATCCCCCGCTTAAACTGAATTCAAAAATTAAAAGTGCGATCGCGAGGGGAGGGAGAGACGTTCGGTTAATTAAGCAAATGCGCGTTGCTTTTTTTGAATTTTGATCGTATCTCGAGAAGGCGTTAGTCCATTGTTTTGTGGTGAAAGGCGTTGGAAAGCCGAGAAAAAGCTCTGTAAATCCCCCGCTTAAATTTAATTCAAAAATTAAAAGTGCGATCGCGAGGGGAGGGAGAGACGTTCGGTTAATTAAGCAAATGCGCGTTGCTTTTTTTGAATTTTGATCGTATCTCGAGAAGGCGTTCGTCCATTGTTTTTTGGTGAAAGGCGTTGGAAAGCCGAGAAAAAGCTCTGTAAATCCCCCGCTTAAATTGAATTCAAAAATTACAAGCGCGATCGCGAGGGGAGGGAGAGACGTTCGGTTAATTAAGCAAATGCGCGTTGCTTTTTTTTAATTTTGATCGTATCTCGAGAAGGCGTTCGTCCATTGTTTTCTGGTGAAAGGCGTTGGAAAGCCGAGAAAAAGCTCTGTAAATCCCCCGCTTAAACTGAATTCAAAAATTAAAAGTGCGATCGCGAGGGGAGGGAGAGACGTTCGGTTAATTAAGCAAATGCGCGTTGCTTTTTTTGAATTTTGATCGTATCTCGAGAAGGCGTTAGTCCATTGTTTTGTGGTGAAAGGCGTTGGAAAGCCGAGAAAAAGCTCTGTAAATCCCCCGCTTATATTTAATTCAAAAATTACAAGCGCGATCGCGAGGGGAGGGAGAGACGTTCGGTTAATTAAGCAAATGCGCGTTGCTTTTTTTGAATTTTGATCGTATCTCGAGAAGGCGTTCGTCCATTGTTTTTTGGTGAAAGGCGTTGGAAAGCCGAGAAAAAGCTCTGTAAATCCCCCGCTTAAATTGAATTCAAAAATTACAAGCGCGATCGCGAGGGGAGGGAGAGACGTTCGGTTAATTAAGCAAATGCGCGTTGCTTTTTTTGAATTTTGATCGCATCTCGAGAACGCGTTCATCGATTGTTTTCTGGTAAAAGGCGCCGGAAAGCCGAGAAAAGGCTCTGTAAATCCCCCACTTAAATTTAATTCAAATGAAACCTATGTACGGAGCCTTCAAGTAGGACGGAGAGTCACGTGATTCTTGGTGTGGATTTTTTAAAAATATTTTTTGTCCGCTTTTCCTGCTTAAGAAGATTAGATTTGGGAATTGTTAGTATTGGTTTTCGTTGATCACGAGATAACATTAGCAATCCATTAATATAACGTGCTTTCTTTCGCTTAAAAGTTTGAATCTTGTTTCGAATAGTTTGGATCTGAACTTCGTAGTTAGTTAAACAAGTTTTAAAAATAGAGAGATACAAAGAAAATAATGTCTGTTTTTGAATCAAAACACGTTTGGATCACCTAAAATTATGATATAACTGATATCTTTGTACTACAGCTGGCAACACTGTATGTTGCCAACCAACATAAATCAATTTTCTACGGCGCGGCGGTAAATTCAATATTTAAATCTTTCTCGTTACTAATGAAACACGAAATGCATCCACGTTTGAATTATGAAGCCAATTAATTTCTCTAAAACTCAGAGCTCCGCCTTAATTTTTAATTAACCCCCGCAAACATAAACGACTGCCGCGAATTTAGATTTACGACGCGGCACTTCAATCCGAGGCGAATTAATGAATACGTCTGAAACTAGGCAAAAGTCGACTTCTAATGTTTTACTCCGGCAGCTCGTTAGTTCGAAACTAATGGAATCCCCGACGGATATGAAGTGCTAACAATAGAAAAAAAAAAATATGCAATTTGTCACAGACACACGACGACCAGTCTTGATTTAGCTGAATTTTATACGGGGATTTTAATAATTATTGCAAATATTTTGCTTGTCATGTAAGGTTTCGTAAGTACTTCCTTGATATTGTAATTTGCTTTAAGTAACTGGCATTGATGGTTGTTACAGTTTAATTAAAATCTCATGGAAAATTTAGAAGCACGTGTTGCTAATTAAAACGGTTCATCTTTTCTAATTATTATTAATTGATTTTGACCTCGGTCGCCTAGATTAATGATGTACCGGTGCTTTATCCGGCCGGTCGCTTCAGGGGAAAAAAAACTGTTCCTAGATATTTGTCGTTAGTGTGGCTTCCTCTGTACTTTTTTTTGCATTGAATGATGACATTTTACTTCGTATTCTTTGCTACATTTTATGTCAACTTGAATAATAAAACACAAAAAAAGTGCAATCCTGTCAATCTAATGGCACCTTTGATTCGGGTGCGCTATATACTCTCAGAATATTCGTATCTACAGTCCATGTAAACAGGCAGCCGACTTTCGTCATTCATATTTATGACGTAATGCCATGACAATGTTGCCATGCACTGAAGTGTTTACATACGTTTGGTGGTTGACGGCGTATAGGTTATGTAGGTAGATTTAACTTCAAAAACAGAATTCGCGGAAATCAATTGATTGAACGGTGTTGAAAGTGCGTTCCGATATTTGTTCCAGACCGTCCCAAGAACGGTGCGGTGCATTTGTCACATAATTATAGTGCTTGTGGAGCGGAATGATAATATCCGAACGCGCTGGTATATTTCGGAGCATTTACGCGGCGGTTACAAAATGAATAAGAAAATAAAACAAGGTTTATTAGATGCAATTATTTTTATTTACTGTTTTGCTTATAAATTTTGCATATGCAATAGTGTACCATAATACAGCATTGCTTGAAGTACTTATTACAGTCGAATGTGCATACTCCAAACACACGACTCCGACAATAAATGAATGCGTAAGATTTCACTGGAAGAGTTCCAAATGCAAAATTCTAACGCTAAAGAGTGTAAAGGACTGTTCGGAGTGAAAAATGCAGATATCCAAACGCCTTTCACTATAACTTGTTATATTCGACCCATCAAAAGTATGAATTTCTTGTTTAAGTAAATCTTCTGCATCTAATTACAGCCCTGTGTATGGAAATGGTTGAAACATAAACACCCTCGGTCCGCAGTAATATTTTCCTAGTTCACCCTGCCGAGCTGTAACCCTCGCACTGTTTAAAAGACAATCGGAAAATAATCCTGTCAGTTCATTTGCAACTTGCACAGCACTATCGACTCCAGTAATAGGTTTACTACGTGACACTTTACGTTTCGGGGAGCTCAATGTTTCGTTTCTTTTAACCAATTGCCAGACAGAAGTCACAGTACTCAAATTCAAATTCAATGCTGCCGCCACACGCTGTAATCAAAAGAACTTTAAGAATAACTATTTCATACCAGTGGTTTATAAATACCTCTCGTACAGCAGTTAAAGGTAATAATATACATCCGTTATCACGTTCTGCCTCAAAATAATGAATTAAAGAAGCGACCAGCTCCTTTGCCTGACTACCTAGCGCTTTAGGCATTTTCGTAGTATCAAGCAACTATTTGTTCTAAGAAGAACAGTACGGAATTATAATTGCTCTAGAAGTCTATCAAAAATGCACCAACGAACTTCGAATAACCTCAAACACACTTGACAGTAAACACGTCTGACATTAGTGATAATTCAAGCGGCAACATCGTAATTTTCAAAAACATGTAGTAACTAAATGTTACCAAATTTCAACGAATACATCGTACGTTAAATCTTCAGTTCAGTTGGTACTGATTTAACGTCATTAATGACGAAAGTCGGCTGGATGTTTACATGGACTGTAGTTTGGTTACATGAGATTAGAACGAGATGAAGTGCATATAGTACACGTCAATCAAAAGCGCTATTCGAGAAAGTCACGGAGTGGCTGACATCTAGCGGAAATTTTTAAAAGGGCCTTAGAATAAAGAAAACATTGAGATGACATATGACATTTACTTAACCTACAAAAAAAAACGCATGAAATTGAATAGTTTGTGCGTGACGCTTTCACACAAATAAATGTTTTTGTGTACGTACGTTTGTGATGATTATAAAAGTAACAAAAACATAAATGGATCGATTAGGAGAATTGTACTGAATAACTTGAATGACATCTCTTTGTTTTCCTTTTAAAAGCGCCATCTGTTGTTTATTGATTTTCTCTAATTAAGCGCAACCAATCTCAAGGTCGATTCAACTCTAAGTGTGCCCAGCTAAAGAAAAGAATTTAAAAAAAATAAAAATCAAGTCAAACTCATCTCAAGGTTAAGCCAACTCAACCAATCTCAAAGTCAATCCAGCTCTAAGTATGCCTCGTTAAAGAAAATCATTTAAAATAATCAAAAACTAAAAAAATAAAAATCGTCAAACTCATCTCAAGGTCAGGCGAACTCAACCAATCTCAAAGGCAATCCAACTCTAAGTATGCCATGTTAAAGAAAATGATTTTGTTACCACCAAAAGATTTAAAAGCTAATACTCCTGGATTCCAACATCGTAATACTGGTAACAGATAGCGTTGTCTTTGGACAACTGGTTGCCACGGCTGAACTTGGTGGAGAATGGGCGGGGTAATTAAATATAAACAAATAGGGCGCCAGGGAATTACCTTCCCAATTGTCAAACACACTTTGATGCTTTCCCAAGGCCTCAATGTGCGCGCTTGAAGTATTCTCAATTTTCTCCAGGAGATTTTTCCTCTCTTGATGCGTTCAAAGTAGGAGATTAACATAAGCAAAACACGTTCAGTGATACGGTGTTTATTAACACACACATACACTAGTTGAACAAAATTTAACAATGTTTAAACTGTAACCTATCGAAACTTTAAATGATAACCATAATACGCGGGATGGACAGATCTGACCTCACAATCGGTGCTCCAAAGACACCACGAAATTTACGTAGACGTTACTTAAATATTAAACTAAATTACGAACTATTAAATACGTAAGTTGCTTTCGTGTCCGGTAAAATAGTCGGCATGCAATTCGAATCCAAATAATAATGGTATACGTCACTCTTTGTCGCTCAGCTGAGCTCCAGTTCCTGCGAGAAGCGTAAGATGTCACTAGTTGGTAGGCGCCGCTTCGTTCCAAGACGATTTTCAATCAGCGATGCTGCCAACGGCGGTCCAACTCCAGATGTCTGTCTCGCTCTAATGTCGCAACGGAGTCCAGCGATTCAAACACAGGTGCGTTTCGTATTCGAAATGTTCACATACCCATTCGGGAACTGATACCAACGCTCAGTACTAATACTAATGCAATCAGTAACAATAACCAACAACAAACAAACGACTCTGAAAGGGGACGGAAAGAACAACCATTAACCACGTGTAACGAACGAATTAATTAAACATACCTGCTACTTAGCAAACTCGTTGGACGTGAACGTATAAACGTTCCACAAGACTCGAGAGAGATATTTGCTTCCGGAAAATCCGTAGAAAAGTGGTTTTGTTTAAACAAACACAAACCGTCGATAGCACTGAATATGCGTCTGCTCTCGCACAAGTCAGAAGAATGAATGCCCGTAATACACAATGGCCGCTGAAGAAGATGATTTCCGTTTTATAGACTACACAAAATGGCCAAACCAATGGGAAAATTATGACGTCAGAAGACGGAGATTAAACACCAATAAGAAATTATTAATTTGAAAGAATCGCTTCCTGCCGCGAATGTTACAGCGTTGCCAGATGACACAACGCCGAGCGTTGCCGGTAGGCGTCCAGTAGCAACGTTGCCAGTTCTTAGCCGAATCGGAAATAAATGCGTAATAACAAAAATCGACTGTAACAATTTGAAAAAATCAAAAAATAATAAAATGAAAATCAAGTTAAGCTCCTCAAGGGCAGTCCAACTCAACTGAACTCAACCTAAGTAAGCTCAACCAAAGTAGTAGAGAATTGAAAAAATTAAATTAAAACAAATTAAATTCAATCAAGGTCATCCCAATCGAAGCAAAAGAAAAAAAATTAGAACATTTTAAAATTAAGCTCGACCGTTTTATCAAGGCCATCCTAACCCAATCCAAGCAAAAGAATAACAAATGAAAAGACTTGGAAAAGATCTCAAGGTCAACCACAAAGATAATGATAACGTAAATGACAACTCTGCTTTCTTTATTGAAAGAGCTATCTCTTGGTTGTTGATTTTCATTGAAAATTAAAAAAAAAGCAAAAGAATAAAAACACAAACTAAAAAATTTTAAATAAAAAATGAAGAAATAACGGCAAAGGTTCAAGGTCAACCCTATCCAAAGCGTTTTGCTTTCTTTGTTGAAAGCGCTATCTTTTGGTTTATGATTATCATCAAAAATTTTAAAAAAATTCAAAAGAATAAAAACACAAACTAAAAAAAATTAAATAAAAATTGGAAAAAAAGGCAAAGATTCAAGGCCTATCCAACCCAACAGAAACATAAGTGACAGCTTTTTGTTTTCTTTATTAAAAGCGCTGTCTCTTGATTGCTAATTTTCATCGAAAATTAAAAGAAATCTAAAAAAATAAAAACAAAAATTAAAAAATTCAAATAAAAAATTTTAAAAAAATTGCAAAGGGTTCAAGGCCAACCCAAACCAACAGAAACCAATCTAACTGGAGGCAATCCAAGGAAAAACAAACTAAAAAGAAAGACATGATGAAAAAGTAAAGCAAAAAATGTCAAAAACTAAAAATGTCAAAGAAATTTGAAAAAAACAACCAAGAATAATTAAAATTTGGTAAACAATTTCTAAGTCAACCCAACGCAACCGAAATGAACCTAAGCGATGTCCACCGAACACAAAAAAAGAATGAACGAAAAAATTAAGAAAAAAATAATGAAGATTAAGGCAAAAGTAAGCCCAAGGTCAACGCGACCCAAACGATCAAGCAAAATAAAAACATTAAAAAAGTTAAAATTTAAATTTTGTAGCGCAAGCGCTTCCTTCAAATAGAAACAAAAGAGAAATCACGAAAAATTAAAACAAAAGATATGTTAAAAGTTCTAAATTCCAAACAAAAACAGCAAGAAATCGCCAGAAATTTTAGAAATTAGGCAAATAGTTTCAAACCAACCTAAATGGAAAGTAACCCAAGGAAAGAGTAATTTAAAAAAAAAGGAAGATGTTGGGAACAATTAAAGCAAAAATCTGAGAAAATGTGACAAATAGTTTCAAGGTCAACCTAACCTAACAGAAAGCCAATCTAAGTGGAGGTAACCAAACGAAAGAGTAATTTCAAAAAAGAGAAAGAAATTGCGAAATATTAAAACAAAAGAAAAATGCCAAAATATCCAAAAATTTTTGAAATTATGTCCTCATTGTCTGAAGCTAGTAAAAGTTCACTCTAGCGTGGCTCCCTCTATTAGGCACAGAAGAGTGACTCTGAACTAAGAACACGACTAACCGGATAAGGATTTCGTTCGTTATTAATCTAAGAAGCCATGTCTTTTTTTTTGGCTTTGTCATAAAAATTTCTTCCATATTAAAGAAAAGTAAAAATTACCAACTTACAGTCCCCCGTGATCGAAAGCAATTTGTCTCTAAATATGACTTATGACTTATGCCCGTCCATACACGATATTATAACTCTCGAGGTGGCCCTTGCAGTTTCGAAATTGTTCCAGAACATGTTATTACAAAAGTCCATCGCGTCGGTCAAGATGCTTCAAACTTCATAATAACCTAAGTTGCGTTCAAGAAGAGAGCTCCAGGAGGACGTCGCGTCGCGTCGCGTCGCGTCGGTCGGGGCTCTCTCAAGAGTTTCTCGTTCTATTCATTTCACGTTTATGCGTTTGTTTGTGTCCGTGCGTCGCTCGGTCGGTTTTTCTAGAGGTTGAAACGTCCGCTTTTTATGAAGCTATAAAGTGGTCTCTCGTTTTTGTTTTCGTCTGTGTTTTTTTTTCCGCGAAGAACGTTGGTCTTTTGTTTGTATTTTATGAATAAATGACGTGGACCGTGAATCTCACAAACCTAGGAATGCCATACGTCTGTTTTTACAACGGACTGTACGTTATTCAGGAAGCGTCCGGGTGTTCGGTCCGTTTTTAATAAATGTCCGTGTTTTCCCTAATACGATTGAAAAGGGATTACTTTTCAGGTAATAGTAACAGGAAACGAATTCTTTTTGTTAGTATCGAAGTAGCGCTGCTTTTGTCGTTAAGTGGAACTAACTGACAAAATGACAAGATTCGTTGTATTATTAGAAAAAAAAGGCAAAAAGTTATTTCCTCGGAAAAATATAGTGTGTTGCCAACTTACGGAAAAAATCGTTAAACCCAGGGATAAATTCAAACAAAAGGGAAAAAGGGAAAAATTGCAAAAACTCATTAAATTATAGAGAATTCTTCAAATTCCTGGGAACAAAAGATGACGGCTACATTTTCAAACAATAAGACAGAAAAAGGTTTAACAATCAGAAACAAAAAAAAAGACATTTTTAATGACCCACAAAGACGATAGAAAAATTAAAATTTACAAAGAAATTACAATAATTTGATTGTTTGGTTTTTGTAAGATTGGAAGTAATTTTAAGAAAATGAAAAAAAATTTTGACAGTCGAGAAAACCACTATAAATTTAAAAAAATCTGACTAAAGTAAGAAAAACAAATGACGATTATACACATAGAATAAAATAACTCAAAACGAATTGTAGATTTAAAATTAAAAAAATAATAATAAAGAACATTCAAGACAAAAAATACAATAATCAACAAACAAAAACAAATCTCTATCGTAATACTGATATACGAAATAAAAATTTCTGAAGAGAACAAGAAAAAAACAAATGACTAATTATTGGCGGAGGAAAAAGAAGTGAACAAAATTTTTAATTAATTAATTTCAGAACGAAAATGAAAGAAACAAACGACGATTGTAAACTTCACCACGAAAATCCACAAAGAAATACGAAAGGGAACGAAACAATTTCAAGAGATAAGCAAAAAAAAGAAAAGAAAAACAAATTATTAGATAATTCGAAACGGTGTTCCTTTTTAAACAATAACGGCAACGGTACCCAAGAAAATTCAGAAAGTGACAGAAATTTTGAAGATGGAAACAAATGACGATCACAAAAAAATCAAAAAGCGACGGAAATGTTTGAGTTGCAAACTTAAAAACGATAATTCATAAACAAGAGACGATCGCGTCACATTCAAGAAACAAAACTAGTGCGGATATTTTTTTTGAAAAATCTAACCGAAGCGCCACTACCTTTTTCAATTCAATAATAGGTTTTTATTTCAGTTTTCTTATTTATATACAGGCTGTCCCAATAGTGCGTTCTCGGGCTATATCTCGATAACTAGCGCAGCTACAAAAAAAGTTTTAGGACATTTTTGGTTTAAAATTTAGAGGTCTACAACATAAAATTATTTTCACCAGTACAGGGTGAATCAAAACAGCGGTACTGAATGCAACTTTTTTATTTCAAATGGCATACCCGATATATGATGTTAAATTTGGATTGCACATAAAATTCTACACATTTTTTATGTACCATAATCTACGTCTAAATCTAACCGTTTTGAAGATATTTAACGTTTTATCTAAAAACTGACGACTGCAGCCATTATTTTATTTATTCATATTTTGTTTATTTTTAACTTTAGAGAAAAGATTTTCGGTAGAGCTGTAGTTGATACTTTAACTTATTCTAAACCACTATTAAAGGTATTTTTATCGTTACAGGGTGGTCATGGTATTAACCAAAATATCGGAAATTTCAAAATGACATAAGTCAAATTTCTTAAATAGCATGCCCTATATTTTTGTATCCTAAATTGTTCGCCTAATACAGTACTTTCGTTTTTGTCTTGCATGTCTTATACCTATCTGCTATATTTTTTTTAAACCCCAGGCCTGTATGAATTATTTGTTTTAAAACGAGTAATTGTCTAAGGTGGCCATGGAAAACAAACGAACCAGCTGACATTAATAATTAGTTTACCTGTTTTCCACTTAGCCATCTTGTACAATTATACGTTTAAAAAAAAATAACTCAAATGGATATAAGGCCCTCGAAAAATATTGCAGATATGTATAGAACATGCATGACAAAAACGAAAGTACTGTATTAGACGAACAATTTAGGATATAAAAATATAGGGCATGCTATTTAAGAAATTTGACTTATGTAATTTTGCAATTTCTAATATTTTGCTTAGTACCATGATCACCCTGTAACTATAAAAATACATTTAATAATGCCTTAGAATAAGCTAAAGTACACCAACTACATCTGTGTCAAAAATCTTTTCTCTAAAGTTAAAAATAAATAGAATATGCATAAATAAAATAATGGCTGCAAGCGACAGTTTTTAAATAAAATGTTAAATATCTTCAGAACGGTTAGAATTAGACATAGATTATGGTACATAAAAAATGTGTAGAATTTTATGGGCAATTCAAATTCGATATAGTGTATAGGGTGTGCCATTTGAAATAAAAAAGTTGCATTCAGTAACGCTGTTTTGATTCACCCTGTATAGGTGAAAATAATTTTATGTCGTAGACCCTTAAATTTTAAAATAAAAATGTCTTGAAACTTTTTTTATATCTGCAGTAGTTATCGAGATATAGCCCGAGAACACACTGTTGGGACACCCTGTATAATACGATTTGTAACTTCAAAATCGATATTTTCTGTAAAAAATATACGAACTTCGAAATTTGATGAGTTGGCAATACTGCCGCGGATTGCCGCAAAGTGTGAGATTGGGTTGTTTTAAGATCTTTATTTCTTTTGTTTTAACGGTTAATTGCAGCAAAATTTTATAAATTTTTAGGTGTGTTAGTAAATAAATTTATATTGTTTTTTCTTTGTAATCGCGCTTATAACTTTTAACTCCTATTTAAATTTGCCTGATTAATTTTGATCGAACTGATTGACAAGACGGTGTAATTGTTGAGGGAGTATGTACAGTCAAGCTCTTTAGTAAGGTCTCCCCTATAAATGTTAAATAACGAACTAATGCCTTCTGATCACATTGATTGGTAGACAAACAAGCAAACGGACAAGGAGGTGAATAAACACAAAATAAAAACATGAAATAAAATTCAGCATTTGTCTGTATACCTTTCAGATCGCGACTTAAAATTTTATTGGGGAGACATTACTAAAGAGCTTGTCTGTACCTACCATCGAGGGGGCAACCATCAATATCACTGCAAAGTGAATACAAAATAGTTTGTCCGTTATTTTATTTCTAATAATATGGCAACCCTAGGCAAGTGTAATTAATGTCAAAGTTCCAAATGATAACACCCAGCAGGAACACCAACGTTGTAAGCGTTAAGGTGACAATTACTAATATGTAAATAAATACTTATTATAAAAAGGTTTTGCTTTTAAAAATATTGTTACAGCCGTCACGCACAAACAGATCTATTTTTAGCATCAGTACGCTGGTGCCTTGCGTCACAGAACATGACTGGAGACTACTCAATCATTCTAGTATGTTGGAGCAACAGAGGGCTCTGCTATATAAGCCGTACGATCCGCCTGAATTAGTTAGTTATTAAGATAGCCAGCGAAGGATTCGTACCTCGAATAAATAAAAAAATACATTTGGTAAAAGTGTTATTTGATAGACGAGCTCATTACAATTGCGTTGTTAATTGTGGTAAGCCGCAGTTTATAATTAAAGTGTTCTGAAATTTAACGACCATAATTGTGAACCCCCAAATTCGTAACAATATTTTGCATTTTTCGAATTGATATTATTGATTATTGATCCTATCATTCCGGAACCAAACTCTCATAACTTTTTAATACTTCCTGATATAAAAACAATTTAATTACGTTATCTTTCCGTCGTTATTTTCAGTTTACCTCCGACGCATTAAAGTGTATCTCATTAACCGTCACTTTATGGCTGGCTCATAATAAACCCTTGCTCCATTCATATTTCAGGGCAGGTTATTACCATAAAATTTTTAAATACCCCCCTGACGTCGTACCCACTCAAATTCGATGTTCACCTCGGATGAATGTTTTTTTTTTGTTCTTTTTTAATTTTTTAATTCCTGTGAGCGTAATACGTATGACAAATTAATACTCCCCACAAGCATTTTCAGGCGAAATCGTTTTATCTCGTTAATTACTGTTGCACGTACGAAGATGAATTCTGAAATTAGTTCTTTGTTCCAGCTAACAGATACCTGCCATGTGGAGATGACGTGAAAATGACAGCATGAAGAGCCTGGTGGGGATCATGTGGATCGTCCTAGTGCTCATATCAGGTTGGGATTTATGCACGAAACTTCCACAAACAAAATTCTACTTTTACGTTATTGCGTCAAGCTCAACGAAAACCTCATAAATTTAAAATGTAAACTGCCCGGATTATTTCCAACTAGGTTTTTATAGGATAATCTAAACAGTTTATGCACTAACTTTATGTCATTTTAAGACTTTGTTTGCAAGGGCAGGCTTTTAACTTTGAATGCCCAAATTATAATTGGTTACAATTCAAGAGGCAACGTTACCGTTAACTGATCGCCTACAGACATCACTTCCCTTCTCTGAAAATAGTAACAGTTAACGCCATTAGTACGGCGCTCATGCTGTGGCTGAGGTACCTTTCAAGAGTCGCATGCCGTGGTCGAGGTACATTTCAAGATTCGCGTGTTTAGACACAATAAAGCGCTTGAGATGCTTCGGGTGGGGTTGCCAATTTTGGAAAGTTTCGTAAATCGGGACGTTGTCTTCGAAAAATCGGAACGTGCCCCCCGCCAAAAAAAAAATCGAGATTTTTTGAAACGTTGCTAAAATAATTTACTTTTTGACCGCCAAGGAGCCCTATGATCGCACGGGACCCTGGGCTTCAGCCCATGAAAACACAGACAAATAAAAAATCGACGATTTAGATTATATCAAAAATCGCAGCAATTAAATAAAAAAAGAAAAAAGAAAAAACGTGCGGAAAGATCAGAAACAAAAGAGTAACGAAAGAAACAGCAACGAAATACAAGGCGCGAAGCGGAAATCGGAAACAAAAAACGATCGACAGCACCAAGCCGAACGATGAAGCAACAGTTTTCATCATCAAAATCAAAATCATCGAAAAGTTCGTAGGAAATAAAAGCAAACTATAAAAAAAAAAAACTAACGACAAAATACAAGAGTTCAAAACAAATGAACAACTGCGAAAAAATGTCAATCAAGTGCGAAAAATCGGTTCGGCAAAAAAAGCAAAAGCGAAATCCACGGTATAAAAGCATAAAGAACAGAAAAAACAAAAACAAAAGAAAATTGATGACCAAGTTGAACAAAAAAGAAAAACAAATGAATCTCTAGACGATAAACAAGTGGAAAACAAAACACAACTGTAAGAAAGCGGAACAGCAAAGCAACAAAAACAAATTCGAATAAAAAATCGGCGATTTAGAATATTAAAAATAATAACAAATAAAAAATAAGAAAAAATAACTAATTGCTAAAAAATCTGAAACAAAAGATGAACGAAAGGAACGGCAAGGCGCGAACCGGAAAACAAAAACAAAAGAAGATCGACAACAGCAAGCCGAACGATAAAGCAACAGTTTAAAAACAACATAAAGAACAGAAAAAAACAAAAGAAAATTGATGACCGAGTTGAACAAAAAAATACAAATGAATCTCTTGATGGAAAAACTATTAGAAAACAAAACGCAAAGCATAAAGAACAGAAAAAACAAAAGAAAATTGATGACGTTGAACAAAAAACGAACGAATCTCCAAAACTAATGGAAAACAAGAGATAACCGTGAGTTCGTCAGTCAACAAAATGCGAAAAATTAATTATTTGATACAAACAAACAAAAGAGAAATACGACTGCGTATTGAGTTGGACAAAAAGAAATGAAAATCGACAAAAAAAATTCAAATAAAAACTCTACTGAGATAAATAAAAAAAAAACAAATGAATCTCCAGACGAATAATAAAAAAAAGACTAGTAGAAAACAAAAGACAACTGCAAAAATGGCGTCGACAAAATGAAAATCGACGAAAATTTTACAAATAAAAACACGACTAATATAAATTAAAAAAAAAAACAAATGAACCTCCACTCGAAAAGTCAATAAAAAAGACTGGTAGAAAACAAAAGACAATTGTAAAAAGGGGTCGATCAAGAAAATGTGAAGAAAAAATTAGTTTAATAAAAATAAGCAAAAGAGAAATACGACAGTGTACTGACATGAAAAAAAAAAAATTGAAAATCGACAAAAATTTTGCAAATAAAAACACGACTAAGGTAAATGAAAAAAAAAACAAATGAATTTCCAGACGAAAAATCAAAAAAGACTAGTAGAAAATAAAAGACAACTGCAAAAATGGCGTCGATCAACAAAATGTGAAAAATCAGTTTGATAAAAATAAACAAAAGAAAAATACTACGGCACACTGAGATGAACAAAAAAAATGAAAATTGATAAAAAAATTACAAATAGGAACACGACTAAGGTAAATGAAAAAAAAAAATAAATGAATCTCCAGAAGAAAATAAAAAAAAAAATAGTAGAAAACAAAAGACAACTGCAAAAAAGGCGTCGATCAACAAAATGTGAAAAATCAATTTGATAAAAATAAACAAATGTAAAATACGAAAGCATACAGTGAATTAACAAAAAAAAAAAGAAAAACAGAAGTACCACGATACTAAGATGGACAAATGAAAATCGGCGAAAATTGTAAACATAAACTCGCAGGAAACAAAGGAGAACTGAAAAAAAGAGACGATCAATAAAATGCGAAAATTAATTCGATGAAAAACAACAATGCGAAAAACAATAAAAGAAAAACAATAGCAGACGGATACGTAAAAAATTAAATCCGGTCATAAAGTTTTGCGAGTCTAAAAACTGGCAAGAAACATAAGGACAAAAAAAAATGAAACAAACGAACCGTCAATCAAGAGAAAGAAAAAATATGAAATGAATAAAAAGAAACAAAAGAAAACAATGTACGAAGTATTCTCGTCATATAATCCTGTACGCGAGTGTGGTTATGTAAAGACAAGAACAAAAGTAGCCTAAACCAGGCGCCAAATAAGATATTTGAACAACGCCAAATATGTCTGTGTGTGTAAGTGTCGCCCAAATCTGGCAACCCTGTTGAATATTACAATTCAAAAGGCAATGTTGCCGTTCACTGGTTGCCTGCAGCATCGCGTTTTTTTCTCCGAAAATATCGACGGATAACTCTATTAGTACGGTGGCTGAAGTGCGTTTCAAGATTCAAATGTCGTGGCCGAGGTACATTTCAAAATCGACAAAAATTTTGCAAATGAAAACACGACTAAAATAAATAAAATAAAAACAAATGAATCTCCAGACGAAAAGTCAAAAAAAGACGTAGAAAACAAAAGACAACGGTAGAAAGGCGTCGATGAACAAAATGTGAAAAATCAGTTTGATAAAAATAAACAAAAGAAAAATACTGCGGCACACTGAGATGAACAAAAAAAATGAAAAATCGACAAAAAATTTACAAATAGGAACACGACTAAAATAAATAAAATAAAAACAAATGAATCTCCAGACGAAAAGTCAAAAAAAGACGTAGAAAACAAAAGACAACGGTAGAAAGGCGTCGATGAACAAAATGTGAAAAATCAGTTTGATAAAAATAAACAAAAGAAAAATACTGCGGCACACTGAGATGAACAAAAAAAAATGAAAAATCGACAAAAAATTTACAAATAGGAACACGACTAAGGTAAATGAAGAAAAAAAAATGAATCTCCAGACGAAAATAAAAAAAAAACTACCTGCTACCCTGTTGAATATTACAATTCGAAAGGCAACGTTGCCTTCCACTGGTTGCCTGCAGCATCGCGTTTTTTCTCCGAAAACATCGACGGATAACTCTATTAGTACGGTGTTTATGCAGTGGCTGAGGTGCGTTTCAAGATTCAAATGTCGTGGCCGAGGTGCATTTCAAAATTCGCGTGTTTAGATTATAATCAGGCTCGAGATGCTTCCGGTAGGACAGCCGTCTTCTAAGTTTCGTAAATCGCGTTTGTTATCCTTGAAAAATCGGGACGTATCCAAAAAATAACCGTGATTTTTTTTTTAAAGTTATTTAAAAAGAATAAATAAATAATTAATTTTTTTTGTAGTTTTGTTGTTACTTGGAACCAACATAAAAAATATTCAGAGTTTATTCTTCATGTCTTACGCGAGTTCACTCAGACAGAGTCAAGTCACCCCCCTAATATTAGCAAATGATTCGATTCCGAGGAGTCATCTACTGTGAAATTACGGGGGGGCGCGTAAAATCAGTGGCAAACTTATCTCTTATTATTCGCACCAAGCCAGCCTGCCTAATGCGACATCAAGAAGCTATAACCCGTATCAAGTTAAGGGAAAGCGATCGTGGGGGGGCATTTACACCCTCGTAAATTTTAAATGATATTCGGAGACGCGTTATTTAGATAATGGGGTGGGGTGGGGGCAGGGGGGAAACGACGACGTGCACGTTTCTTAATCAACGTCTAACCCTAATAAAATTTAAGAAATTTAAATTGGCCGATCTTCCATAACAAGAATTTAATAGACATTTAATAGAGTGCGGCGGAAGTCGCATTGATGAACCGGGGGTGCAAACCCTCCGAGGAATCCCGGACTTTATTGGTGCCCTCGGAGAGCATGTGGAATGTATGGCTTCTCGGTATGTGCTCATTTACTGACTTAAATAGAACCTGACTTTCAAGGGCAAAAAAAACCTAATCTACTAAAGTATATTAAACGTTCTGAATTTCTAATTTCAAAAAGCAAAAAAAAAAAAAAATTAAACAAGCTGTTTAAAAAAGTGCCCGACGCCCAAATTTTAAGAAAAAAAAATCAATGTACATGCACACGCGTCTCAAGTGTCATTTAACGAAGCGCATTTTTATAATGAAAAAAAAAGAAACTAAATAAATAAGGCATTCCGTTTTTTCTTTTTGATCCATTCACCCAAATGTTCAGTTGAAAAGTTTTTCGAGCTGGGTCTGAATTTTTAAAGAAAGAAGATGGGACAAACAGAGCGTCATTTCCGAAATGTCAAAATTGACGTTTGACGGATGACATTTGTCAAAAATCCGTCCAGATCTAACCTAATTAATAAATAAATCCGGGTGACGTATATATTCACAACAAGCTCGCGGAAAGTAATGTAGGATCTGGGCAATCAATGTCGATTTCCCTGTAATGGGCTCTCGTCCACTTAATTTTACAAATGATTTTAATCGTTAAAAATACAAAATTTCAGATCAAGAAGTGGTTTCTGGAAAAAAAAAATTCACCAAAAAAATTATGTTAACATCTATGCGAGTTTAAATTTATGGCGTTTTCGATTGATTGCTCGGGTGCGCTCTCAGAGTATCTCCATTTTGTTTTAACCTCATGTAAAGCAAAGGAATGGCGCGTACACGAATCTGTGAGTCAGTGTTGCCAACTTAACTCAAGGGAAAAAACACGTTAAATCTAGGAATAATTTTAAACATTTTAATTTTGACATTTGTCAAAAATCCATCCAAACCTAACCTAATTAATAAATAAATCCGGGCGATGTAAATATTCACAACATGCTCGCGGAAAGTAATGTAGGATCGGGACAATCAATGTCGATTTCCCTGTAATGGGCTCTCGTCCACTTAATTTTACAAATGATTTTAATCGTTAAAAATACAATATTTCAGATCAAGAAGTGGTTTCTGTAAAAAAAAATTCACCAAAAAAATTATGTTAACATCTATGCGAGTTTAAATTTATGGCGTTTTCGATTGATTGCTCGGGTGCGCTCTCAGAGTACCTCCATTTTGTTTTAACCTCACTTAAAACAAAGGAGTGGCGCCTACACGAATCTGTGAGTCAGTGTTGCCAACTTAACTCAAGGGAAAAAACCGTTAAATCTAGGAATAATTTTAAACAAAACAAAACAAAACAAAAATTGCATAAAATTCATTAAAATCTGGGGAGTTCTTCAACTTCTTGTAAACCAAAAAAAATAATTGCTACATTTTGCGAGAATAAAACAAAAAAAGGGTGAACAATCAGAAACAAAAAAGTAAAACAAGAATAATTTTAATAATCGAGAAACACGATTGAAGTGAAAAAATCAAAATTTTCAAAGAAATTTTAATAGTTATTTGATTTCCGAAAAATTGGAAGCAATTAAAAAAAATGTAAGGGATGATCGAGAAACCACTACAAATGAAAAATTCCTGATTGACTGACAAGGTCAACCCAACTTAATCCAAATCGTTAGAAAATTTGAAAAATTATTCAAGGTCAACTCAACCAAAATTGTCAAAAAATGTCGACATTTTTAAAAGTAGTTCAAGGACATTTCAATTGAACTGTAGGAAGATCAGAGTAGAAAATTAAAATTAATTAATTATTTTTTTTAGATAGATCAGAGCAGAAAATTAAAATTAATTAATTAATTAATTTTTTTAGATAGATCAGAGCAGAAAATTAAAATTAACTAATTAATTAATTAAGAGCAGAAAATTAAAATTAATTAATTAATTAATTTTAATTTTCTGCTCTGATCCATCCACAAAAAATTAATTAATTAATTAATTTTAATTTTCTGCTCTTAATTAACTAATTAGTTAATTTTAATTTTCTGCTCTTAATTTACCAATTAGTTCATTTTAATTTTCTGCTCTGATCTATCTACAAAAAATTAATTAATTAATTAATTTTAATTTTCTGCTCTTAATTAACTAAATAGTTAATTTTAATTTTCTGCTCTTAATTAACTAATTAGTTAATTTTAATTTTCTGCTCTGATCCATCTACAAAAAATTAATTAATTAATTAATTTTAATTTTCTGCTCTTAATTAACTATTTAGTTAATTTTAATTTTCTGCTCTTAATTTACCAATTAGTTAATTTTAATTTTCTGCTCTGATCTATCTACAAAAAAATAATTAATTAATTAATTTTTATTTGCTGCTCTGATCTATCTCCAATCTATCTAGGGAATTTTTTAATTAATTTTTTTCACTGGCTTATACACCACACGACGGGTTTATATCGACGCGGACGCTTTCGACATCGCACCACCGCCATCTTAGATTCCAAGATGGCGTCGACATGACGGCAGCGATCGACGCTTTCGGGTTCGGGCGGACGACAGCGAAACGATTTTTTCTGGGAACTGCGGGCCTGATGGTGGTGGGATTTGGGGTGTGTGGGGGGGGGGGGGGGGGGCAGACAACTTATACTATTTTTTTTTTTATTTCAGCGTCATGCTTCACGTCACTCTCAATTGCTGTCTCGAATTAAGATTAAGAAACAAACTATACACAGCAACGAGATAAAAATATTTTATTTTTTGTATTACTTTAATTCAAAATGTGTATAATACGTGGCGCTGCTTTACTACCGTACTTATTTACTACTTTATACACTGATTTTTACGTGAACGAGTGGTGTAATATAGATAAAAAAAAAATTAATGTGATTTAAGCTTTGCAGCTATATCCACGTTTTTATTCGGTTAATTTAAAGCGCGGTTGAACTTTATGATTGCCCGCGTACGTTTTATGAACACCGTAAAAACGTAGTAACGTTATGTTTTATCATCCGGCCTGTGAAGTTATTAAGTTTATTAAGTTCAGAAAAATCGTAGCAGCGTGCAGCGTAGGGAAATAAATGCATGTTACAACAAACGTCCGAGTTGTTCATAATGATACGTTATAGTATGTACAGGATGAGCATTTTTAGAACATCAAGGATACGTAATTTGTCCGTATAGGCAACACATCATACACACGCGATTAACTTATTATTATCAGAGAACGGAGTTATATATTGTTTTCGATTAAATACAAAAAAAAGATTAAAACAACCTAACCTTGCACTTTCTGGCAAGCAAAAGCAGTGTTGCCAACTCATCAAATTTCGAAGTTGGTACTTTTTTTTTAAAGAGAGAGAAAAAAAAACGATTTTGACGTTACAAATCGTATTATCTCGAGATGGCGCTTAATAATAAGAAAAAATAAGAAAAAAAAAATTGAAATAAAAATTTATTATTGAACAGAAAAAGATTTTTTAAAAAAAGATTTTGCAATTTTTGTTTTTTTGAGTGTAACGAGATCGTCACTTGGTTATTTCCGTCACTTTTTGATTTTTTTTTGTGTTCGTCATTTGTTTCTATCTTTAAAATATTTCTCACTTTCAGATAAAAAAAAAAAACTGAAGTAAAATATTACTTCAGTTTTTTGTTTTTTTGTTTTTCAAAAAAAAAAAAAAAAGATATTGCAATTTTTGTTTTTTCAATGTAACGCGATCGTCACTTGTTTATTTCCGTCACTTTTCGATTTTTTTTGCAGTCGTCATTTGTTTCTATCTTTAAAATATTTCTGTCACTTTCAGATAAAAAAAAAAAAACTGAAGTAAAAAATTATTAATGAGTAGAAAAAGGTAGGTTAGGTTTTTCAAAAAAAAAAAAGATATTTCAATTTTTGTTTTTTCAATGTAACGCGATCGTCACTTGTTTATTTCCGTCACTTTTTGATTTTTTTTGCGGTCGTCATTTGTTTCTATCTTTAAAATATTTCTGTCACTTTCAGATAAAAAAAAAAACAGAAGTAAAAAATTATTAATGAGTAGAAAAAGGTAGGTTAGGTTTTTCAAAAAAAAAAAAAAAGATATTTCAATTTTTGGTTTTTCAATGTAACGCGATCGTCACTTGTTTATTTCCGTCACTTTTTGATTTTTTTTTGCGGTCGTCATTTGTTTCTATCTTTAAAATTTTCAGATAAAAAAAAATCTGAAGTAAAAAATTCTTATTGGGTAGAAAAAGGTAGGTTAGATTTTTCAAAAAAAAAAAAAAAAGGTATTGCAATTTTTGTTTTTTCAATGTAACGCGCGATCGTCACTTGTTTATGAATTATTGTTTTTAAGTTTGAAGTTCGTTTCACAAACATTTCCATCACCTTTCATCACCTTTTTATTGTTCTCTGCGATCGTCATTTGTTTCTGTCTTTAAATATTTCTGTGACTTTCAGATTCTTTTTTTTTTTTGGTGCTGTTGCCGTTATTGTTTAAAAGAGGACGCCGTTTTAAATCAATAATTTGTTTCTTTTTTTCTCGTTTTGTTTTGTTTAAATTATTTCATTTCGTTTCGTGTTTCTTTGTGGTTATCCGTGGTGAAATTTACGATCGTCATTTGTTTGTTTTTTCAGATTTTTTTTTGCCGTTTTGAAATTAGGATCCACAATTTTTCGCACTTCTTTCTCCTGCGCGAATAATTAATAAGTCATTTGTTTTTTTTTTTCTGTTTTCTTCAGAAATTGTCAAAAAATGTCGAAATTTTAAAAAGTAGTTCAAGGACATTTCAGTCGAACTGTAGATAGATAGATATTTATTTTGTAACAATGGATACAGTTGCAATCGTCAAAAAAGCAACACAGATCAGGGCACAAAATTAAAATTAATTAATTAATTAAAATTGGAAGATCAGAATAAAAAATTAAAATTAATTTAGGTCAATCCCACCCCATACCACCCGAAACCAACCTAAGTGAAGTCAATTCGACGAATAAAACGAACGAAAAAAATTAAAAATTGCAAAAATTCAGAGAGGAAGAGCGAATGTCGATGATGAAAATTGCCAAATAATGTGGAAAATTTGAAAAACAGCTTCAAGGTCAAGGTCAAACTAACTGGAACCAACCTAAGCGAAGCCAATCCAACGAAAAAATTTAAAAATGCAAAAATTTAGAGACAAAGTGTTGAATGTCGATCAAAATTGCCAAATAAGGTTGAAAATTTGAAAAAACAGTTTCAAGGTCAACGTCAAAGTAACTGAAACTAACCTAAGCGAGGTCAACCCAAAGAAAAAATTAAAAAATACAGAAATTTGGAGAAAAGTGTCGAATGTCGATCGAAATTGCCAAATATGGTTGAAAATTTGAAGAACAATTTCAAAATGAAGGACAACGCAACAAACCTGAAACCAAACCTAAGCGAGGCCAATCCAACGAGACGATGAACAAAGAAGACAAAAAATTGTGAAAAAGAAAAATCAAATTTATGAAAATTGCCGGAGAATGTTGAAAATTCGATTAAAAAAAAAATAGTTCAAGGTCAACCCAGCCCTATCAAAAAGTAGTTCAAGGTCAATCCGATTCAATTGTAGAAAAAACAGAGCAGAAAATTAAAATTAATCAAAGTCAACCCACCCCAAACTCAATCTAAACCAACCTAAGTGTAGCGAATCCGACGAGAGAAAAACAAAAGAGTCGAATGTCGATAAAAATTGCCAAATGACCTCAAAAATTTGAAAAACACTTTCAAGGCCAAGGTCAAACCAACTGCAACCAACCTAAGCTAAGCTAACCCAACTAAAAGATTTAAAAATACAAAAACTTAGAGAAGAAGTGTCGAATGTCGATCGAAATTGCCAAATAAGGTTGAAAATTTGAAGAACAGTTTCAAGATGAAAGTCAACGCAACAAACCTGAAACCAAACCTAAGCGAGGCCAATCCAACGAGACGATGAACAAAGGAGAAAAAAAATTGCGAAAAAGAAAAGTCAAATTTATGAAAATTGCCAGAGGATGTCGAAAATTCGATTTAAAAAAAATAGTTCAAGGTCAACCCAGCCCTATCAAAAAGTAGTTCAAGGTCAATCCGACTCAATTCTAGAAAAATAAAATCAGAGCAGAAAATTAAAATTAATCAAAGTCAACCCACCCCAAGTCAATCTAAACCAACTTAAGTGTAGCGAATCCGACGAGAAAAAGACAAAAGAGTCGAATGTCGATAAAAATTGCCAAATAACCTCAAAAATTTGAAAAACAGTTTCAAAGTTAAAGTCAAACTAACTGGAACCAACCTAAGCGAAGCCAACCCAACGAAAAAATTTAAAAATACAAAAACTTAGAGAAGAAGTGTCGAACGTCGAACGAAATTGCCAAATAAAGTTGAAAATTTGAAGAACAGTTTCAAGATGAAGGTCAACGCAACAAACCTGAAACGAAACCTAAGCGAGGCCAATCCAACGAGACGATGAACAAAGAAGACAAAAAATTGCGAAAAAGAAAAGTCAAATTTATGAAAATTGCCAGAAGATGTCGAAAATTCGATTAAAAAAAATAGTTCAAGGTCAACCCAGCCCCATTAAAAAGTAGTTCAAGGTCAATCCGACTCAATTGTAGAAGAAACAGAGCAGAAAATTTAAATTAATCAAAATCAACCCACCCCAAGTCAATCTAAACCAACTTAAGTGTAGCGAAGCGAATCCGACGAGAAAAAGACAAAAGAGTCGAATGTCGATAAAAATTGCCAAATAACCTCAAAAAATTGAAAAACAGTTTCAAGGTCAAGGTCAACGCAACAAAACTCAAACTAACCTAAGCCAGGTCAACCCAACGAAAAAAATACACACAGGAAAAAAATTGGAGAGGGTCGAGCTGTGCAACTACAAATTACAGACAAGGACAAGGACATTAGACAATTGAATTGAATTATAATATTGTTTCGAATTAAACACATATGCTATAGCATTTAGAATCCAAATGATTTAGCAAATTAAGTATTTTTTTTTTAATTGGAAGTAGGGTTAACGCACTATATAAAATGCAATGTTGCCACCCATCACTGAAAATGTTTTTTTCCGTCTAAAGCAAGGGTGCCATTTTCGTATTTACGAAAAGAAGTAGGGTTAATGCCCTGTATAAAATGCAATGTTGCCGCCCATCGCTGAAAATGTTTTTTTCCGTCTAAAGCAAGGGTGTCATTTTCGTTTTTACGAAAATATATGTACGCCATGCAACTATCGGGGTATAATCAGGGGGGGGGGATGAAGTTTTTTTTTTTTAATGGTCGTTGATCGAAACCTCGAAGCATCTCAGCTTTCCCCAAGTTCAGAACTAGAGGAAATTTAATCTCCTCCAGTCTGGCTTACCGTTACGCTTCCACACCGGAACTTCTTGCTGCCTCATCATTAGCCGTCCTTATCTGTACTTCCTTCGTTAGAATATTTCCTGTTGGAACTTATTACCGCTAAGTAGGGAAGGCATTTATGTAGCCTTTGGGGATGCAAGGCAAAGTGGGTCGTGTTTCAAAAAAGATAAAAAAATAGTTTCAAATTAAAAAAAATATATATTATGCGCTATTTTATTAACAGGGGGGTTTCCTTGAAACTTGTTGTTGTTGTATATACAGGGTTACAACTAATTAAAGGGCCACCATGGGGATCTCGTAAACCGTAAGAGGTGCAAAGATGGTTAAATTACAAAAAAAGTTGCGCTATTTTGGAACCTATGAAAATATTCAAGAAAATCTTTTCCACCTCCATTCGTTTCTGAAATATCTTTTAAAAAACTGAAAATTCTATTTTTCGAAAATCTCCAATATCTTCCTTATTTATTAAAAAAAATAGAATCACGAACTTCGATAATTTTATGTTAAATTCGATGAGCGATGTAATAGAGTCCGAAGAAATAGGTTAGGATTGACAGTTTCGAAGATACGACTGTCAACTGTCTTTTTTCTTATGGACGCTATCTTGGGTATTCATACCACGTGATACAAAAACAAAATCTGAACACACGACCATACGACACAATTATGCTTTTGTTTTAAAACAAAATGTATCAAGATACTGTAAAAGATTTTGAAAAAAAGAAATATCTAGTAGGCGGATGCGTGTTGTAAACATCCAGAACTAAAATTATTATTAAAATAATAATCTTACTCAATTACGGTACTTATTTACATTTTACATAAAAGAATTACTTTTTAACAAAAATTCTTAGTAACTTAATATTTTGTTTCAAAACAAAAGCATAAATGTTCGTGTGGTCGTATTCAAAAATTATTTGTGCGTCACGTGCTACGAATATCTAAGGTGGCGTCCATAAGAAAAGAACAGTTGACAGTCGTATCTACGAAATTGTCAAACCTAACCTATTTCTTCGAACTGCATGAGGTTGTTCATCGAATTTAATGTAAAAAACATCGAATTTCATGATTTTATCTTAAGAAATAAAGAAGATATTCGAAATTTTCGAGAATGAGGAGAAGTTTTTGAAGATATTTCAAAAACGAATGAAAATAGCAAAGATTTTTTTGCACATATTTTAAGAACTCAAGACAGCGCAACTTTTCTATAATTTAACCACCTTTGCATCTCTTATAGTTTACGAGATCCCCATTTAATTAGTTGCAGCCCTGTATATCCGGTCCGATGAAGCAAGCGGTTGAAACGTTAAAAAATTAAAATTAAAAAGAAAGTAACTTTTCCAGTTACGAAGGGAAATTACAAAAGTCAACTGCGCGCCCCCTTTCTTCCAGTCAAGTTATTACTCCACGTTTTAATTAAAGCACTCCATTAATTCCTAATTTTTCTTTCGTAAAATGAAAATGGGAAGTCGCCGTTCACAATGTTAGACTCTCGTTAATATTTTAAAAGCATCCTTATAGGTCGGCACCTACGTCCAGACCAAGTTTTTAATATTAATAATGGAACTGTCTGTCTAAGAAGTTCGTAACATCCCCTCCTCCCCCCCGTGAGTTGAAATATTCAAGGTTGTATTTAATTTATTACTATTTCAAAGCTAAACTCTTGAATAAACTGAGCGTACCCGACTACGCCATATACAGTGCGAGCAAGAATGAGAGGGTGATGGAGTATGTGAAGTTGCATCTGTCACTTTTGTTGCTTATATTGTATTAACTATATACTTAATAAGCCAAGAATAATTCAGGCGTGCAAACTACCAGTTTGTTGTCCCTTTGGTGGAAAGACGATGCAGTTGGTTCTGAAGGGTACCCAAACCCTAACCACACATTATTTTATATTAAATCAAATCAAATTAAATTATATGAACAAGGCATCCACTTTTATTAATGCAGACGCGATTTTTGGGGGTGTGTGCGCCATTCTTCCATTACAAAATTAAACCCTATTACCGATGATTTAAGTATAGGACGGTACAATATAACAGTCACGTGTTTGCACTCGTGATAGGGTTGCCATACGTCCGTTCTTACAACGGACTGTACCGTCGCGATCATCGTAATCAAGACCGCTGTACGCTAACTGCGCCCTTATTGACGCTGGTAGTAAGGGTTACAGAACTGTCAATCGGTCTCGGTTAGCTTGATCGCGACTGTACGTTATTCAGGAAGCGTCCGTGTGTCCGGTCCGTTTTTAATAAATGTCCGTATTTTTCCTAATACGATTGAAAAGGTATTACTTTTCAGGTAATAGTAACAGGAAACAAATTCTCTTTGTTAGTATCGAAGTAGCGCTGCTTTTGTCGTTAAGTGGAACTAACTGACAAAATGACAAGATTCGTTGTATTATTAGAAAAAAAAGGCAAAAAGTTATTTCCTCGGAAAAATATAGTGTGTTGCCAACTTAGGGAAAAAAATCGTTAAACCCAGGGATAAATTCAAACAAAAAGGAAAAAGGGAAAAATTGCAAAAACTCATTAAATTACAGAGAATTCTTCAAATTCCTGGGAACAAAAGATGACGGCTACATTTTCAAACAATAAGACAGAAAAAGGTTTAACAATCAGAAACAAAAAAAAAACATTTTTAATGACCCACAAAGACGATAGAAAAATTAAAATTTACAAAGAAATTACAATAATTTGATTGTTTAATTTTTGTAAAATTGGAAGTAATTTTAAAAAAATGAAAAAAATTTTGACAGTCGAGAAAACCACTATAAATTAAAAAAAAATCTGACTAAAGTAAGAAAAACAAATGACGATGATTATGCACATAGATTAAAATAACTCAAAACGAATTGTAGATTTAAAATTAAAAAAAAATAATAAAGAACATTCAAGACTAAAAATACAATAATCAACAAACAAAAACAAATCTCTTTCATAATACTTATTTACGAAATAAAAATTTCCGAAGAGAACAAGAAAAAAACAAATGACTAATTATTATTCGCGGAGGAAAAAGAAGTGAACAACATTTTTGATTAATTAATTTCAGTACGAAAATGAAAAAAAAAAACAAACGACGATTGTAAACTTCACCACGAAAAACCACAAAGAAATACGAAAGGGAACGAAACAATTTCAAGAGATAAGCAAAAAAAAAAGAAAAGAAAAACAAATTATTACATAATTCGAAACGGTGTTCCTTTTTAAACAATAACGGCAACGGTACCCAAGAAAATTCAGAAAGTGACAGAAATTTTGAAGATGGAAGCAAATGACGATCACAAAAAAATCAAAAAGCGACGGAAATGTTTGAGTTGCAAACTTAAAAACGATAATTCATAAACAAGAGACGATCGCGTCACATTCAAGAAACAAAACTAGTGCGGATATTTTTTTTGAAAAATCTAACCGAAGCGCCACTACCTTTTTCTATTCAATAATAAGTTTTTATTTCAGTTTTCTTATTTATATACAGGGTGTCTCAATAGTGCGTTCTCGGGCTATATCTCGATAACTAGCGCAGCTACAAAAAAAGTTTTAGAACATTTTTGTTTTAAAATTTAGAGGTCTACAACATAAAATTATTTTCACCAGTACAGGGTGAATCAAAACAGCGGTACTGAATGCAACTTTTTTATTTCAAATGGCGTACCCTATATACGATGTTAAATTTGGATTGCACATAAAATTCTACACATTTTTTATTTACCATAATCTATGTCTAAATCTAACCGTTTTGAAGATATTTAACGTTTTATCAAAAAACTGACGACTGCAGTCATTATTTTATTTATTCATATTTTGTTTATTTTTAACTTTAGAGAAAAGATTTTCGGTACAGATGTAGTTGATACTTTAACTTATTCTAAACCACTATTAAAGGTATTTTTATGGTTACAGGGTGATCATGGTACTAACCAAAATATCGGAAATTTCAAAATGACATAAGTCAAATTTCTTAAATAGCATGCCCTACACAGAAAAAAAAGTTGTAGTAAAAATGGAGACAGAAACAAATTGTAGGAGATATTCGTAGGATTGTAGGAATTGTTCATACAATTGTGAGGCAGGACTCTATTCTTATCGTAAAATTTATTACAATTCTTCTAATATTTGCTATAATTTGTGTCTGTCTCCATTTTTACTACAATTGTGTTACTTTTTACTACTCATTTTTTTCTGTGTATATTTTTGTATCCTAAATTGTTCGTCTAATACAGTACTTTCGTTTTTGTCTTGCATGTCTTACACCTATCTGCTATATTTTTTTAAAACCCCAGACCTGTATGAATTATTTGTTTTAAAACGAGTAATTGTCTAAGGCGGCTATGGAAAATAAACGAACCAGCTGACATCAATAATTAGTTTAACTGTTTTCCACAGCCACCTTATACAATTATACGTTTTAAAAAAAATAACTCAAATGGATATAAGGCCCTCGAAAAATATTGCAGATAGGTATAGAACATGCATGACAAAAACGAAAGTACTGTATTAGACGAACAATTTAGGATATAAAAATATAGGGCATGCTATTTAAGAAATTTGACTTATGTCATTTTGAAATTTCTAATATTTTGCTAAGTACCATGATCACCCTGTAACTATAAAAATACATTTAATAATGCCTTAGAATAAGCTAAAGTACCAACTACATCTGCGTCGAAAATCATTTCTCTAAAGTTAAAAATAAATAGAATATGCATAAATAAAATAATGGCTGCAAGCGACAGTTTTTAGATAAAATGTTAAATATCTTCAGAACGGTTAGAATTAGACATAGATTATGGTACATAAAAAATGTGTAGAATTTTATGGGCAATTCAAATTTGATATCATGTATAGGGTGTGCCGTTTGAAATAAAAAAGTTGCATTCAGTAACGCTGTTTTGATTCACCCTGTATAGGTGAAAATAATTTTATATCGTAGACCTTTAAATTTTAAAATAAAAATGTATTGAAACTTTTTTTATATCTGTAGTAGTTATCGAGATATAGCCCGAGAACACACAGTTGGGACACCCTGTATAATACGATTTGTAACTTCAAAATCGATATTTTCTTTAAAAAATATACGAACTTCGAAATTTGATGAGTTGGCAATACTGCCGCGGATTGCCGCAAAGTGTGAGATTAGGTTGTTTTAAGATCTTTATTTCTTTTGTTTTAACGGTTAATTGCAGCAAAATTTTATAAATTTTTAGGTGTGTTAGTAAATAAATTTATATTGTTTTTTCTTTGTAATCGCGCTTATAACTTTTAACTCCTATTTAAATTCGCCTGATTAATTTTGATCGAACTGATTGACAAGACGGTGTAATTGTTGAGGGAGTATGTACAGTCAAGGTCTTTAGTAATGTCTCCCCTATAAATGTTAAATAACGAACTAATGCCTTCTGATCACTTTGATTGGTAGACAGACTAGCAAACGGGCAGGGAGGTGAATAAACACAAAATAAAAACATGAAATAAAATTCAACATGTGTCTATTCACCTTTCAGATCGCGACTTAAAATTTGATTGCGGAGACATTACTAAAGAGCTTGTCTGTACCTACCATCGAGGGGGCAACCATCAACATCACTGCAAAGTGAATAAAAAATAATAATATTGCAACCCTAACTCGTGATTAAGCAATTTTCTTGATACCTAACAAAAAAAAGTTGTTTACGACATTTTTCAGCAACGAGAAATTTAGAAAATGAAGTTGACAGCAAAATATTTGAATGCATTTCCCATCTTGTACTAGACGAGCCCGTGTTGATTGACCTTGAAATTGTTCGAGCTGGGCTTTAATCGTTTTTGGTTAACATTTTTGGATCAGCGTCCTCATGTCTTGCTTACCTTGCTTACCGCCTTCCGCGCCGTCCCTGCATAATGGTACAATGTATACAGAGTGTCCGAAACCTCTGTAAAAGTCCAAGAATGCCCCTTTAAATTCATTTTATCAAGAGAAGCTCTTAACAAAAGTTGTGTAGGTTTTCATTCAAGTTATAAACCTTAAGACCATAAAATATGATATGGTTGGAAAGCTCGCAGGAAGGACTCTTCAAATATACCATAATATACAGGCTGTTCTATTTGTGAAAACCATGACTAATTTTAGAATACGCGAACTGAATCGTAGTGTTGTTGATGGTCGTTGGGCTTTTAAAAATTATGAACACGCTTTTGGTCTAAGGTTAATTGTCGCATCATAATCATAAAATTGACAATTTGGCAGACGATCAAACATCACCCATTTCTTGCATAAAATTAAAAATAACTCGGTAAATACTAAAAATAAGTAAGTATAATGTTATAGCATTTTTATCGTCTCCTCAAGTGCTAACCGGCTAACTGCAATAAAATATATGGTGTTCCATTTAAAAAAATAATAAGTTAGGTTCGTAACTTATTAAATGAACAACCTGTATACTTGAAAATAATTTTAAATTATGCGGAATTAAAACCTACACAACTTTTGCCGAGAGCTTTTCTTGATAGAATGAATTTAATTTAAAGGGGCACTTTTGATCTTTTCCAGAGGTTTGGGACACCCTGTACATCTGACAAAATGATTAAAGGGCACGTGATCACTTTTATTTCGATTTGCAACGGACGTGACAATCAATCATTGTCACTCACTCTATAGATACAACACGGCTCCAAGCTCACGTGGTATCTCTTTCGTTCGCGTCTTACTTATTCTATCTAAACAAGACGAATGTGAAAACCTTCTCCCAATCTTTTTTTTTTGTTTAGTAAATAAAAGCACAATAAAAGTTACCTACTCTTCGTGAACTAGAAATTCCCTTTTCATTTTCTGTTTTCTGCGATTTCACTTTACGAATTATTATTATTATTATTATTTATAAAATGAGAAGTGCCTTGTACAAGAGAGAGTTCCATCGGACCTGTCTCCCATTCCGGCTCGTCGTCAAAGATACCAACCGAAGATGGCTTCCATTAAAGTTTCAAGTAACAGGTGCAAAATTTAATAGACGTCCAGCTGCTTCAAGTATGGAATGCCGTACAGTATAATCAAGTATTTAAGACAGTGTGGTGAGGCGTTCGTCGTGTTAGAGTTACTTACGCCTCGAAATTCCAAGTAAATTTCACTGACAACGAGATGGAAATCCAAAACCGATAACTCAGTTACACAATGTTAAATCCTACAGAGAAAATCGCCAAACAAAGAGCAAGAGGGATTGGGATTGTATGCATACAAAAATAATAGTTGACCCTTGAAGGTTTTGGAGATGTAGGCAACCCATCAATCAAATCAGCGTTTTTAGGAACTGAATATACAGAGGAGTAGACTGGGTTGCCTATTTTCTAATTGGCGCGGCGCGGCGTTAAAAAATATACTTGACCCGTGAAGCTTTTGGATTGATTAGGCCACCCATCAATCAAATCAGCGTTCTCAAGAACCGCACACGTAGAAGTAGAATGGGTTGCCTAGCTTCTAATTCCAAGGCGTCACGTCACTCTGCGTAATATAAAAAAAAGCCAAAAAAATTCCTGAATTCATAAAAGATCAGAGCAATTTCAGAGTACACTTAAAATAAACAATCAAGGGAACTTAAATTATATAAACAGGAGAGCAAGCAAACGTAAGCCAACAAGCACACAAAGCTACACAGAAATATTTACCTACAGTGCATACCGTGAATTATAAATAAACTACTTTGTTGCTCGCCTGTGTTTCGCAGAAGTTGTTTGTTTTACTTTTGGCGTAAGCCCCTTTTTTACTTCTTGCGGAATTGCAAACGCACGAAATTATTTATAAGTGCAGTAAACTCGGCGTGCAAATTTATTAACACAGTCTCGACGACTGAATCTCAATAAGTAGAAAAAAAGTGATCTTTAGATTACCTCCCGCAAGCGTGAACATCGTAATATGAAAGATATTTAAATTATTATATATTATTTACTACAAGCAGGGCGTTCCGAGTTAACAAGCAACCCCATATTGGGCAGTCAGTGGTGGTTATATCATAAATATTGTATTTTACATGGTCCAAGCAAAAGGGCATCGGCGCCTTAGCGGGAGTACTCTCGCGCAGCTTACATTTTGTAACGTCTACGAAAAGAAAAAAAAAAAACAGTGGCGTGATGCGCGCAAGAAAACAATTCATGAGAGGCAAAAGAAAACGAGTTGGAGAAAAACTCCAGTAGCTTTCTGGATTTAAGCCAAACTAAATTGACGAACAAAGAAAGTAGCACAAATACGAGACGTAAACTGTACAGATTCTAAGTTTCACAAAAAGAATTAAAAATTTAACCCCCCGACAATATTAGGGCAGCAAAAATTGAGGAATTCTCACAGGCAAAAGCCCCCCGCGCCTCCCCTCCCCCCAACCAACACAGAGTTCGCCGTTGACAAAAGAAGTACAATCAAATTTTTGGAATTTCCCCAAAACAGGCTGTCAGTAGCAGGTATATAAAGCAAGCAAACAGACATCGGGTAATTAGCGGGAGTACTCTCGCGCAGCTTACATTTTTTAGCATCTACAAAAAGAAAACTGTGGGCTGAAGGGTAATTTATTGACTTACTTGACGTTTCGCAAATAAAATTATTTGCCTTATCAAAAGTGAATAATAATAATAGCAGGCTAAATTGTTTATATTTTCCGTTATTCACTTTTGATAACGCAAATAATTTTATTTGCGAAACGTCAAGTAAGTCAATAAATTACCCTTTTAGCTCGTTTTAAAAAGTTTTTTTTATTTGTTTCATATTCTCTGCAATTCTCACGAGTAAGAACTACCCAAAAATTAAATGTATAGGTTAAGTTTAACAAAAAAAAAAATAAAATTAAACCCCCAAACAATATTAAAGCAGCAAAAGTTGAGAAATTCTCACAAGCAAAAGCCCCCCTCCCCCCAACGCAGAGTTCACAGTTGACAGAAGAAATAAAATTAAATCTTGCCCCAAAAATTGGCACGTCAGCAAACGGGCATCTGCGCATTCGCGGGAGTACTCACGCGCAGCTTACATTTATTAACATCTACAAAGAAAACTGTGGCGTGAACCGCGCAAGACAATGTTCACGAAAGGCAAAAAAAGCAAGTGGAGAAAAACTCCAATAGCTCTCTGAATTTAAGCCAAACTAAATTGAGACGGGTACGAACAAAAAAATAGCACAAATACGGGACGTAAACTGTATAGATTAAGTTTAACAAAAAAAAAAATTAAAAATTAAACCCCAGACAATATTAAAGCAGTAAAAGTTGAGAAATTCTTAGAAGCAAAAGCCCCCCTCCCCCCAACGCAGAGTTCACAGTTGACAGAAGAAATAAAATTAAATCTTGCCCCAAAAATTGGGACGTCAGCAAACGGGCATCTGCGCATTCGCGGGAGTACTCACGCACAGCTTACATTGATTAAAATCTACAAAGAAAACTGTGGCGTGAACCGCGCAAGACAATGTTCACGAAAGGCAAAAAAAGCAAGTGGAGAAAAACTCCAATAGCTCTCTGAATTTAAGCCAAACTAAATTGACAGGTACGAACAAAAAAATAGCACAAATACGGGACGTAAACTGTATAGATTAAGTTTAACAAAAAAAAATTAAAAATTAAACCCCAGACAATATTAAAGCAGTAAAAGTTGAGAAATTCTTAGAAGCAAAAGTTCCCCCCCCCCTTCCGCAGGGTTCGCAGTTGACAGAAGAAATTAAATTAAATCTTGCCCCAAAAATTGGGTCGTCAGCAAACGGGCATCTGCGCATTCGCGGGAGTACTCACGCGCAGCTTACATTTATTAACATCTACAAAGAAAACTGTGGCGTGAACCGCGCAAGACAATGTTCACGAAAGGCAAAAAAAGCAAGTGGAGAAAAACTCCAATAGCTCTCTGAATTTAAGCCAAACTAAATTGAGACGGGTACAAACAAACAAAATAGCACAAATGCGGGACGTAAACTGTGTGTACATTCCAAATTTAACAAAAAAATTAAAATTAAAATTAAACCACCTCGACAATATGAAGGCAACAAAAATTGAGAATTTCTCACATGCAAAAGCCCCCTCCCCCCTCATAGCCGCACAGAGTTCGCGGTTGACAGAAGAAATTCAATCAAGCCTTGCCCCTTGTCAGTTTATCATAAACATTGTATTTTATAGGGCCCAGCGGGAGTACTCTCGCGAAGCTTACATTTCTTAGCATCTACAAAAAAAAAAAAATGTGGCGTGACGCGCGCAAGGCAATATTCAAGAGAAGAAACTAAATTGACAAGTGCGAACAAACAAAATATCAAACGATGAGACGTAAACTGTATGAAGGCTGAAAGTTTAAGAACAAAAGACAAATTAAAGTCCCAAACAATATTAGGGCAGCAAAAATTAAGAAATTCTCACAGACAAAATCCCCCCCCCCCCCCCGCTGATTTAGCTATTATTAGTTATAAATATTGTATTTTAGAGGGCCCAAGCAAACGGGCATACGCGCTTTAGCCGGAGTACTCTCGCGCAGCTTACATTTCTTAGCATCTACAAAAAAAAAAAAAAACAACTGTGGCGTAAAGCGTGTAAGATAATATTCAAGAGAAGAAACTAAATTGACAAGTACGAACAAACAAAATACAAACGAGAGGTCGTAAACTGTAAAAAGACCCAAAGTTTAACAAAAAAAAAAAAAACAATTAAAGCCCCAAACAATATTCGGTCAGCAAAAATTGAGAAATTCTCACATACAAGGCAAGTCCCCTCCCACAGAGTTTGCAATTGGCAAAAAAAATACAATCAAATCTTGTACGGGAAGTGCAAGTAATTCGCCCAAGTTGCCGGTTCGTCACGTGACTTGCACACCACTGCCGTTGCGGTGTCCGCGCCGCCGTTCGGTACTATGCAAGGCGATAAACTGGGCCGGCGCTTTACTCAGCCTCGCGAACTGCCCCTGACTACTTGCTATAAGGGAGAAAATAAATGGAAGTAAAGCAACCCTAAACGGTAAACGCACGTGGAAATCAGGCGAGCTTCAAAACGGACGGAACAAACACGGCGCTTATCTTGCCGAAGAATAAGGTAAGCCTGGATAGCGGGGCACACTCCACAGAATCGTCGAACGATCCCCCAAACGCGGGGAAAACTGCGGCCAACAAATCCGTTAAAAATTTCAACACAAAAGAAAATTGAGGCACGCGCGAACAAACGAAATGAGCCTTTTAGATTTTCAACTTTGTATATTATTGGGCCCCCAAAACAATCGGAAATGCAACAGCCGTTAACATTTCCATTAATTAATAAATTAGGCAAATCGTAATTACTCTCGACCGAACAGTAAACAATGCGTGCAAATTTAATTTTCGAAACGACTTCCGCTGCGCTAATTTATGACCAATTCGCCGCGCGAGTTTTGGCGCCCAACGTGGGGGGGCGGGGGAGGGGCTAATGCTAATTTGATAAATGAATTTTAACCATAATGCTGTCAAATGCGCACGTTTATTAATTCGATTCTAAGTCGAATAATGAACGTGTTCAGATTTATGTGAAGAGGGAAATTTTGTAGTAATTAACAGGTTTTGATTTAATACGAACGACGAAGTTGCCGCCTGTGTTAACTTATTAATAACCATAACCGTGCGTTTTCGGGTGTTGTTAATTGGGGTGTGTGTGTGTGAGGTAATTTTCACCCTTTTTTTTCGCAGGATGTTCGTGTAACCCAGACGCAAAACGCCTTTATGATGATCTGCTCTCCAACTACAATAAATTGGTGCGGCCGGTTGTTAACGTCACAGATGCCCTTACCGTTAAAATTAAGCTCAAATTATCACAGCTCATCGATGTTGTAAGTATTCGTAAGTTACTTTTATTATTAAAAAAAAAAAAAGAAAAAAATACCGTGTGTGAATGAATTTATTAACAGGGAAAAGAATTCGGACCACTTGTTCCGAGAACGGTATGAAAATTTAGTACTTGTTGACTGTATTAATCTCGCCTGCAACAGTGAATGCTGCCTCTCCCACTCAATAATATTTGATGCATCATATCAGAGGCCGCGGAAAAAAAACCGCGACTTTCTCGAAATGTGTAAAACTTCTGTTAAGGACATGTAAGTTCAATCGTTCGCATTTATGGTGATGTATTACAGGTTTAAATTTCTGCACTTATTTCACAAACACCCGGTATATATTTATGATTTATGATATCAATACACTCTTTATGTATGCAATTAATGTTTCTGTAATGTAAGCGACTTTGAAAACGACAACCCTTTATAAAACTAAGTCTAAGTCTTACATTTTAAAATGATTTTTTTTTTGACAACATATAAGTCCGTGTCCGATTGTGCGGTTTATGTTTTACTATGATTTGCTGAAGACTTAAGAAGGAGTTTTAGTGCGCGCGAGGGTGAGAGGGTTTAGTTTGAACGGTGGGTAGGGAGCACATCCCCGAGCCAATATTTGATAAAATAAAAATTTTACGGCGGCTCGCCCTCCCCCTCTAACACGTCTCTTACTTTTATGGAATTGTAACGAGCGCACTATGTTCAAACTTCGATCAGAATAACTCTAACTTTAACACCCACATAAAGTTGCTGAAAATTACTGTTTTCTTCATGTGTATGTGCTTCAATCGGCGACGTTTCGAAGCAATCGATGAATTTAAAATCCTTTTTGCCTTGGAGGATAAAAAAATATTCTTTTATTCACGATCGAGAGTAGCAAACAATAATTTATAAAGATTAAAAAAAAAATATAAGTCACTCCCTAAGAAGTTTCCATTGCATTGATATTTACGCTGAGAGAGAAATGCGAACGAATACAACTACAAGCAACCACCACGCCTTTTACATGCGTGCACAAAGGGAAGCCTACCCGACCGTAACGATTACAAAGAAATACGAACGTAACAGTTATCTAAAACTTTTGCGAAAGTGAGAATAATACTTGAGTCGTTGTTCTACAATCACAGCCATCGACGAATGGAAAACGCTTGATTTAAAAAAAAAAAATGAAGGGGGAATACCGGCAATAAGTGCAATTAGATAACAATTCGATCATCGAGAGTATTTGGCGGGGCTTCTGTGAAAAGGGGATTATTATCTGCGAAGGATATATTTGGAGGATGCAGTCAGTGAGGGCTCGATCGTCTTATAATCCAATTAACAGCAGTGCAAAAGTTTTCTTGCGTACAAGAACTCCAACAAAAACAACACCCCTCAGGAAAATTAAATCAAAGTTTATCACTGTTGATAAATGACTGATTAATAACTAACGTGCGGACGTTTTAAGGTTTTTGAGTAAGCGAGACTCAATTAATAAATGAGACGTATGTGACCTTGCCTTAATTTGTCCGCTCTCAACTAATAATTAATAAGTATGAGACGTATATGACCTTGCCTTAATTTGTCCGCTCTGAACTAATAATTAATAGGTATGTTTATCGATATGTCGCGTCGCTGTCATTTTCCTCTTACATGTATTAATTTAATTGATTACCTGTCCAAGTATTTTTGCCTTTGATTAAAAAATGTAACCAGGTTAAATTAAAGCAGCGAAGCAGCGCTTTCAAGCCCTAATTATTTGAACAGCCTCCTTTTATGCCGCGCCATCCATCGCATCGGATGGAAAGCTTTACAATTAGGCGGGAAAAATGTAAGCTCATGAATATTAGACGAAGCTTTCGGTTTCGCTTGCCTCCTGTCGCACGAAGGAATTGCAAATGCCCGTCCGATTTCGAGCTCGGGTTATATACATTTTTTTTTGCGCTTATGTGAAAGTGGGCTAAGCATTTCATGAATAAAACCGGAGGGGGAGGGGGAAACACGTACGGACTGTTTCGCCGAAGAGACACGAAGCAGAAACTAAAAAAAACGAAGAAAACCCAAAAATATGTCGCGAGATCAAAAGAATTAATTAAAATACAAATAAAACTTTTATTTAAAAAGAAAAAATATTATTTTTTGTTTTTACGTTTCCTGAAACTAAACTTCTTTCACGAATAATTCCGATCATAATTTGTTTTTGTTTTTTAATTTTGTTCCGAAATTTTAATTTTGCAAATTGTTATCGCGCTGGTACATCTCTCTTTGTTTCTTGGTGAAGGTCACCTTCATGTCTTTGAATGTTTATTATTAAAAAAATCTTGCTTTGTTCGTAATATCAACTGAATAAGGTTCAACGTACGCAAAAACTTGCATATAAACACATAGCAGGACCGTACAGATGATTAACAATGTCTGGAGAAATAAAATTATCGACTCTCTTCTCGTCGAATGGGCTTGGAGCTATTTTTCTTTGTTTAATCTTGAAAACCTCATGTTCCTTTGTCCTTAATATCAAACTGACTAAAGCCAAACTCACTCAAACTAAGCAAAAGGAAGAGATAAACACATAGCAGCACCATATAGGTTATTACCAAGGTCTGTGAAAATAAAATTAGCAACTTTCTTGTCATCAAATGGGCTTGGAACTATTTTCCTTCGTTCGGCCGTGAAAAATTCATGTGGCTTTGTTCATAATATCAACTGAATAATGTTGAACTCGCTCAAATTGAGCAAAAACATCGATATAAACACATAGCAATACCGTACAGATTATTTACAAGATTTGGAAAAATAGAATTTTCAACCCTCTTGTCGTCGAATGACCTCGAAGCTATTTTTCTTTGTTCAATCTTGAAAACGTCATGTTTCTTCGTCCGTAATATTCAAGTGACTAAGGCTAAATTCACTTAAATTGAGCAAAAGGAAGAGACGAACACATAGCAGGACCGTACAGGTTATTAGCAATGTCTGTAAAATAAAATTAGCAACCGTCTAGTCGTCAAGTGAGCTTGGAGCAACTTTCCTTTGTTCGACCGGGAAAAATTCATGTTGCTTTGCTCGTTATATCAACTGAATAAGGTTCAACTCGCTCAAATTCAGCAAAAACATCGATATAAACACATAGCGGTACCGTACAGTTTATTTACAAGATCTGGAGAAATAAAATT
This sequence comes from Prosopocoilus inquinatus, assembly GCA_036172665.1. NCBI lineage: Eukaryota > Metazoa > Arthropoda > Insecta > Coleoptera > Lucanidae > Prosopocoilus > Prosopocoilus inquinatus. The sequence goes on along the minus strand of CM069871.1, from coordinate 2,964,001 downwards.
TTCAACCCTCTTGTCATCGAATGAGCTCGAAGTTATTTTTCTTTGTTCAATCATGAAAACGTCATGTTTCTTCGCCCGTAATATTCAAGTGACTAAGGCTAAATTCACTTAAATTGAGCAAAAGGAAGAGACGAACACATAGCAGAACCGTACAGGTTATTACCAATGACTGTAAAAATAAAATTTGTAACCTAGTCGTCAAATGAGCTTGGAGCTATTTTTCTTTGTTCGGCCGGGAAAAATTCATGTTGCTTTGCTCGTTATATCAACTGAATAAGGTTCAACTCGCTCAAATTGAGCAAAAACATCGATATAAACACATAGCGGTACCGTACAGTTTAGTTACAAGATCTGGAGAAATAAAATTTTCAACCCTCTTGTCATCGAATGAGCTCGAAGCTATTTTCTTTGTTCAATCTTGAAAACGTCATGTTTCTTCGTCCGTAATATTCAAGTGACTAAGGCTAAATTCACTTAAATTGAGCAAAAGGAAGAGACGAACACATAGCAGCACCGTACAGGTTATTACCAATGTCTGTAAAATAAAATTAGCAACCCTCTAGTCGTCAAGTGAGTTTGTAGCAACTTTTCCTTGTTCGACCGTGAAGAATTTATGTTGCTTAATTCATAATATCAGCTGAATAAGGTTCAACTCGCTCAAATTAAGCAAAAACATCGATTTAAACACATAGCAGTACCGTACAGTTTATTTACAATGTCTGGAGAAATAAAATTTTCAACCCTCTTGTCATCGAATGAGCTCAAAGCTATTTTTCTTTCTTCAATCTTGAAAACGTCTTGTTTCTTCGTCCGTAATATTCAAGTGACTAAGGCTAAACTCACTAAAATTGAGCAAAAGGTAAAGATGATCACATAGCAGGACCGTACAGGTTATTAGCAATGTCTGTAAAATAAAATTAGCAACCCTCTAGTCGTCAAGTGAGCTTGGAGCAACTTTCCTTTGTTCGACCGGGAAAAATTCATGTTGCTTTGCTCGTTATATCAACGGAATAAGGTTCAACTCGCTCAAATTGATCAAAAACATCGATATAAACACATTGCGGTACCGTACAGTTTATTTACAATATCTGGAGAAATAAAATTTTCAACGCTCTTGTCATCGAATGAGCTCGAAGCTATTTTTCTTTGTTCAATCTTGAAAACGTCATGTTCTTTCGTCCGTAACATTCAAGTGACTAAGGCTAAATTCACTTAAATTGAGCAAAAGGAAGAGACGAACACATAGCAGCACCGTACAGGTTATTACCAATATCCGTTAAAATAAAATTAGCATCTAAGTAATGAAAGAGTAATGAAAGAATTATTGACTGTGGGTAATTGATGTTTGAGAGGCACGGCATAGCAGAGGAATACCGTAACAATATAACATCCCCGGAATGTATTTTTTTTTCGCACCACGTACGGAATATATGTGGCACATAAAATCCCTATGAGGTACGGAAACAAGATATGAAGTATAATAACCAAAACTGCTGCTTAGAAGAGAAAATGCGCCAAGATCGAGATTCGATCTTCTGTGACCCTTTTAAGGAAGAGGAGGAGGAGGAGGAGAAACAGGCGAAAAATTCATTTTCGCATTAATATTATTAAATCGCGATCAGCAAAATCTCCGGTGTGTTTTCTCACATATCAAGCTCTTCTTAATCGCGTTTTCATGTGGCCGGGAACGTTTTCGTGATTTCTATGCGTCGACCCCCCGAACAATAACAGCGCGTGTTTAGAAGTATTGTCTTCCGATATTGTGTATTGTCCTTGAATCCGGGGAGGGCCCAAATCCTTACGCAATTTCGTATTCATTGAATCTCCGTCCGGATTGATCTCTTCCATCACAGAGAAATCGCGGAAGATTATTCAATTTCTTTAACTCGAACGTGTTTTGTTCTCATTTTGAAATTTGAAAACTTGTTATATTCTGTACATAAAATAAAATAAAATGTACATAAATAGTTTTCACGGTCGAACAAAGAAAAATAGCTCTAAACGTTTGTCTGACGACAAAAGTGTTGCTGATTTTATTTTTACAGACATTGCTAATAACCTGTACGGTGCTGCAATGTGTTCAACTCTTCCGTTTTCTCAATTTGAGTGAGTTTAGCCTTACTCAGTTCATATACGGACAAAGAAACATGGCGTTTTGAAGATTGAACAAAGGAAAATAGCTTCGAGCTCATTCGATGACAAGAGGGTTGAAAATTTTATTTCTCCAGACATTGTAAATAATTTGTACGGCACCGCTATGTGTTTACAATGACATTTTTGCTCAATTTGAGCGAGTTGAACCTTACTCAGGTGATATTACGAACAAAGCAACATGAATTTTTCCCGGTCGAACAAAGAAAAGTTGCTCCAAGCTCACTTGACGACTAGACGGTTGCAAATTTTATTTTTACAGAAATTGCTAATAACCTATACGGTGCTGCTATGTGTTCATCTCTTCCTTTTGCTCAATTTAAGTGAATTTAGCCTTAGTCACTTGAATATTACGGACGAAGGAACATGACGTTTTCAAGGTTGAACAAAGAAAAATAGCTTGGACGCCAAGAGGGTTGAAAATTTTATTTTTCCAGACATTGTAAATAATCTGTACGGTACTGCTATGTGTTTATATCGATGTTTTTGCTCAATTTGAGCGAGTTGAACCTTATTTAATTGATATTACGGACGAGGCAACATGAATTTTTCCCGGTCAAACAAGGAAAAGTTGCTCCAAGCTCACTTGACGACTAGAAGGTTGCTAATTTTATTTCTACGGACATTGCTATTAACCTATACGGTGCTGCTATGTGTTCAACTCTTCCTTTTGCTCAATTTGAGTGAGTTTAGCCTTAATCACTTGAATATTATGGACGAAAAAACATGACGTTTTCAAGGTTGAACAAAGAAAAATATCTTCGACGCCAAGAGGGTTGAAAATTTTATTTTTCCAGATATTGTAAATAATCTGTACGGTACTGCTATGTGTTTATATCGACATTTTTGCTCAATTTGAGCGAGTTGAACCTTACTCAGGTGATATTACGAACAAAGCAACATGAATTTTTCCCGGTCGAACAAAGAAAAGTTGCTCCAAGCTCACTTGACGACTAGAGGGTTGCAAATTTTATTTTTACAGAAATTGCTAATAACCTATACGGTGCTGCTATGTGTTCATCTCTTCCTTTTGCTCAATTTAAGTGAATTTAGCCTTAGTCACTTGAATATTACGGACGAAGGAACATGACGTTTTCAAGGTTGAACAAAGAAAAATAGCTTCGACGCCAAGAGGGTTGAAAATTTTATTTTTCCAGACATTGTAAATAATCTGTACGGTACTGCTATGTGTTTATATCGATGTTTTTGCTCAATTTGAGCGAATTGAACCTTATACAGTTGATATAACGAGCAAAGCAACATGAATTTTTCCCGGTCAAACAAAGAAAAGTTGCTCCAAGCTCACTTGACGACTAGAAGGTTGCTAATTTTATTTCTACGGACATTGCTATTAACCTATACGGTGCTGCTATGTGTTCAACTCTTCCTTTTGCTCAATTTGAGTGAGTTTAGCCTTAATCACTTGAATGTTATGGACGAAAAAACATAACGTTTTCAAGGTTGAACAAGGAAAAATAGCTTCGACGACAAGAGGGTTGAAAATTTTATTTTTCCAGACATTGTAAATAATCTGTACGGTACTGCTATGTGTTTATATCAATGTTTTTGCTCAATTTGAGCAAGTTCAACCTTATTTAATTGATATTACGGACGAGGCAACATGAATTTTTCCCGGTCAAACAAAGAAAAGTTGCTCCAAGCTCACTTGACGACTAGAGTGTCGGAAATTTTATTTTTACAGACATCGCTAATAAGCTATACGGTGCTGCTATGTGTTCATTTCCTTTTGCTCAATTTGAGTGAGTTTAGCCTTAATCACTTGAATGTTATGGACGAAAAAATATGACGTTTTCAAGATTGAACAAAGAAAAATAGCTTCGAGCTCATTCGATGACAAGAGGGTTGAAAATTTTATTTTTCCAGACATTGTAAATAATCTGTACGGTACTGCTATGTGTTTATATCAATGCTTTTGCTCAATTTGAGCAAGTTCAACCTTATTTAATTGATATTACGGACGAGGCAACATGAATTTTTCCCGGTCAAACAAAGAAAAGTTGCTCCAAGCTCACTTGACGACTAGAGTGTCGGAAATTTTATTTTTACAGACATCGCTAATAACCTATACGGTGCTGCTATGTGTTCATCATTTCCTTTTGCTCAATTTGAGTGAGTTTAGCCTTAGTCACTTGAATATTACGGACGAAGAAACATGACCTTTTCAAGATTGAACAAAGAAAAATAACTTCGACGACAAGAGGGTTGAAAATTTTATTTTTCCAGACATTGCTAATAACCTATACGGTGCTGCTATGTGTTTATCTTTTCCTTTTGCTCAATTTGAGTGTGTTTAGCCTTAGTCACTTGAATATTACGGACGAAGAAACATGACGCTTTCAAGGTTGAACAAAGAAAAATAGCTTCGATGACAAGAGGGTTGAAAATTTTATTCTTTCAAACATTGTAAATAATTTGTACGGTACTGCTATATGTTTATATAAACGTTTTTACTCAATTTGAGCGAGTTGAACCTTATTCAGATGATCTTACAAACCGAAGTAATATGGAATTTAAAGAAAAATTGCTCCAAGCCCACTTGATGATAAGAGGAGTTGCTAATTTTATTCATTTTATTTTACATACATTGTTGTTTAAACCTGTACGGCGCAGCTATGTGTTCATCTGTACCTTTTCCTCAACTTGAGTGACTTGAACCTCATGTTGCAAATTTAATAACCTGTACGGTGCTGCTATGTGTTCGTCTCTTCCGTTTGCTCAATTTGAGCCTTAGCCAGTTGATATTACGGACGAAAGAACATGACGTTTTCAAGATTGAACAAAGAAAATAGCTTCGAGCCCATTCGACGACAAGGGGGTTGAAATTTTTTTTCTCTGGACATTGTAAATAATCTGTACGGTACTGCTATGTGTTTATCTCTACGTTTATGCTTAATTTGAGCGAGTTGAACCTTATTCAGTTGATATTATGAACCGAAGTAACACGGAATTTAAAGAAAAATTGCTCCAAGCCCACTTGATGGTAAAAGGAGTTGCTAATTTTATTTATTTTATTTTACATATATTGTTAATAACCTGTACGGCGCTGCTATGTGTTCATCTGTACCTTTTCTTCAACTTGAGTGACTTGAACCTCATTCAGATGTACAAAAAAACATGAAACATGACTTTTCTAATTAATTTTCTTTTCAACACTTCTCGTCTTAAAGAGTTTGAGTTTGTAGCGAACTGACATGCATAGAATTGCAAGCAACATTGTGCAAAGTAATTCCGAAATTGCTTGGATACATCTTTTCTGGCATTTGCATAAGCATTTATTAGTTTGAAAGCAGAAAACGCATTGGGCAGTCGAATTAAACGAAGGAGGAAGAAATTCCGCCGTCTTATTAAGAGGAACATTTTATATAAAGTTGGAAACAAATTAACGAAAATCAAAACTGCAAGAGCGCAATATTCTTATCGCCTCCGGAATCTACGAGAATTGTAAAATTTTCCGGGGCCGAAATAAACCAGCCGGAATAAGTCTGTCTTCGAGCGAGCGACAATATTTGAAGCCATCTGAAAAATAAGGCGAGCGACGCTACGGGAGGGAGCAAATAGAAACGAACTTCGAACTTCTATTTTTCTTCCCCCCCGGTTTTGAAAATTCAATTAATTCAAGCGCCTTAAAATTACTTCCTTCCACTTTTTTAAAGTGAGTTCGTTTCTAACCTATACGCAGCAGGTGAATTTTGGCGCCCAACGTGGGGCTCGCCCTAAGAAGATAGATACCACGTCCAACAATTTATTTGGCAAGAAGGAAAATCCATTAATAAAACAAAATAAAAGAGCCGTTATTGATGATCTAGCAAAACGATTTACCTAGAACTGCGAAAGACAGAAAATCTATTAACGTTTGGAGGTAACGTTTCAGACGTCGCGTCGCGTCGCTTTTACGAAGAAGAGGGGGGAGTGTTTAATTCTCGCTTGCTTTTATTGACCTGGAAAATCGGATTGGCTCAAGCAGGGGGAGATTTTTCGTCGGGAATAATCAGCGGTAATTAAATCAAAGGCCCAAATCCACGTCCAATTTGCAGACGTAGAAGTGGCTTGTGATTACATGCTCGTGCATAAAGCGGTTCACTTACCGCGTCAACAAACGTGGGATTAAGTGGAATTCTCTCGCTGGTGAACAATATCCTCCTCCTGGATTCAAATTACTCTGAAAAAAAAAAAATAAGAGAGTTAGTTCTTCTCTTAATCAGATTCCTGAAGACGATGGGGGGATTTGTTGGAAAGCTCGAAATGAGAGGATCAGACTTTATTTCAATTATTGAATTTCTGTCAGTGAAGAGTGATTTTAATTAAAAGAATAGTATATTGACGTCCAAGTTGACATTTCTGCTTGTATGAGTCATCGCTCCTCTTTCTGTTACATTATTACAGGCAGCTCTGAAACCATGACTTCGAAATATTTATATCCTTTTTTTTTTTTTTACTGGCAACAGTGAGTTTATAAGGGTGTACCTGTAATGACATCCTTAACAGTTAGAAGACGAACGTTTAATTAAAAAAAAAAAATATCTACAAGTGGTTGTTTGATTAAACAAAAATGAAAGTTTTGAAGCTTTTGAAGCTTTTCGTTGCGTTGGATCCGATTGATCTGATCAACTTAATTTACTGACATTTCTGCTTGTATGAGTCATCGCTCCTCTTTCTGTTACATTATTACAGGCAGCTCTGAAACCTTGACTTCGAAATATTTATATAATTTTTTCTTTTTACTGGCAACAGTGAGCTTATAAGGGTGTACCTGTAATGACATCCTTAACAGTTAGAAGACGAACGTTTAATTAAAAAAAAAAAATTTACAAGTGGTTGTTTGATTAAACAAAAATGAAAGTTTTGAAGCTTTTGAAGCTTTTCGTTGCGTTGGATCCGATTGATCTGATCAACTTAATTTAGTGACATTTCTGCTTGTATGAGTCATCGCTCCTCTTTCTGTTACATTATTACAGGCAGCTCTGAAACCTTGACTTCGAAATATTTATATAATTTTTTTTTTACTGGCAACAGTGAGCTTATAAGGGTGTACCTGTAATGACATCCTTAACAGTTAGAAGACGAACGTTTAATTTAAAAAAAAAATTTACAAGTGGTTGTTTGATTAAACAAAAATGAAAGTTTTGAAGCTTTTGAAGCTTTTCGTTGCGTTGGATCCGATTGATCTGATCAACTTAATTTAGTGACATTTCTGCTTGTATGAGTCATCGCTTCTCATTCTGTTACATTATTACAGGCAGCTCTGAAACCTTGACTTCGAAATATTTATATACTTTTTTTTTTTTTACTGGCAACAGTGAGTTTATAAGGGTGTAACTGTAATGACATCCTTAACAGTTAGAAGAACGTTTAATTAAAAAAAAAAATTTTACAAGTGATTGTTTGATTAAACAAAAATGAAAGTTTTGAAGCTTTTGAAGCTTTTCGTTGCGTTGGATCCGATTGATCCGATCAACTTAATTTAGTGACATTTCTGCTTGTATGAGTCATCGCTCCTCTTTCTGTTACATTATTACAGGCAGCTCTGAAACCTTGACTTCGAAATATTTATATAATTTTTTTTTTACTGGCAACACTGAGCTTATAAGGGTGTACCTGTAATGACATCCTTAACAGTTAGAAGACGAACGTTTAATTAAAAAAAAAATATATTTACAAGTGGTTGTTTGATTAAACAAAAATGAAAGTTTTGAAGCTTTTGAAGCTTTTCGTTGCGTTGGATCCGATTGATCTGATCAACTTAATTTAGTGACATTTCTGCTTGTATGAGTCATCGCTCCTCTTTCTGTTACATTATTACAGGCAGCTCTGAAACCTTGACTTCGAAATATTTACATACTTTTTTTTTTACTGGCAACACTGAGCTTATAAGGGTGTACCTGTAATGACATCCTTAACAGTTAGAAGACGAACGTTTAATTAAAAAAAAAATATTTACAAGTGGTTGTTTGATTAAACAAAAATGAAAGTTTTGAAGCTTTTGAAGCTTTTCGTTGCGTTGGATCCGATTGATCTGATCAACTTAATTTAGTGACATTTCTGCTTGTATGAGTCATCGCTCCTCTTTCTGTTACATTATTACAGGCAGCTCTGAAACCTTGACTTCGAAATATTTACATACTTTTTTTTTTACTGGCAACAGTGAGCTTATAAGGGTGTACCTGTAATGACATCCTTAACAGTTAGAGGACGAACGTTTAATTTAAAAAAAAAAATATTTACAAGTGGTTGTTTGATTAAACAAAAATGAAAGTTTTAAAGCTTTTGAAGCTTTTCGTTGCGTTGGATCCGATTGATCTGATCAACTTAATTTAGTGACATTTCTGCTTGTATGATTCATCGCTCCTCTTTCTGTTACATTATTACAGGCAGCTCTGAAACCTTGACTCGAAATATTTACATACTTTTTTTTTTTTACTGGCAACAGTGAGCTTATAAGGGTGTACCTGTAATGACATCCTTAACAGTTAGAAGACGAACGTTTAATTTAAAAAAAAAAATATTTACAAGTGGTTGTTTGATTAAACAAAAATGAAAGTTTTGAAGCTTTTGAAGCTTTTCGTTGCGTTGGATCCGATTGATCTGATCAACTTAATTTAGTGACATTTCTGCTTGTATGAGTCATCGCTCCTCTTTCTGTTACATTATTACAGGCAGCTCTGAAACCTTGACTCGAAATATTTACATACTTTTTTTTTTTTACTGGCAACAGTGAGCTTATAAGGGTGTACCTGTAATGACATCCTTAACAGTCAGAAGACGAATGTTTAATTAAAAAAAAATATTTACAAGTGGTTGTTTGATTAAACAAAAATGAAAGTTTTGAAGCTTTTGAAATTTTTCGTTGCGTTGGATCCGATTGATCTGATCAACTTAATTTAGTGACATTTCTGCTTGTATGAGTCATCGCTCCTCTTTCTGTTACATTATTACAGGCAGCTCTGAAACCTTGACTCGAAATATTTACATACTTTTTTTTTTACTGGCAACAGTGAGCTTATAAGGGTGTACCTGTAATGACATCCTTAACAGTTAGAAGACGAATGTTTAATTAAAAAAAAATATTTACAAGTGGTTGTTTGATTAAACAAAAATGAAAGTTTTGAAGCTTTTGAAGCTTTTTCGTTGCGTTGGATCCGATTGATCCGATCAACTTAATTTAGGATTGTTCCTCCTTGCTGCCAATCTTGGTTGTAAACTCCGTTTTAAACCCGATCGATGATAATTAATTGTTACGTGAAGTGTTAAATTTCATAAACGCGGATGAATCGTGGGAGTTTCTTGCTGAGAGAGCCCGAGCACCTGGAGCTATATCGTGTAAGCTCATTTATCGTGTGCTGTTCCGTTGATTAACCAGAGATCTTGTTCTTGTAAACACAAGGGGGGTTCCACACCACCACCATTAATCGACGTGTTAGGATGTTATTGTGGCACAACGGTTTATTTAAAACTATGTACAAACACAATTTTAAATGCAAGTTTATTGTTAATTAGGAACTTTCTGTTGCAGAATCTTAAGAATCAAATCATGACAACGAACCTTTGGGTCGAACAGGTAAGTTAAGTTTTTTTTTTTGCAACTGATTAGTTTAGTTTGTGCGTACTTTATTTTATTTCATTAACTTGATCATCCAAGCTCATTTAAATCCTGTAAATGACTTGTTTACCTCTGACGGCCATAGCCTAAAGCTGTCCGCTTCCTAGTTATGACGTTACTTGCAATGCATGGAATACAAGCCCGTGCTTTTCTAAAAGAAAATAAAATATCGTGTTGTTTATAAAAAAGAGAAAACCAAGAAAGAAATTCAAGTCATTCGCACGTCAAATACTAATAATTAAAAAAAAATTTAAAGTCTTCCGCTGATTAAAAAAATAAATAAATTTAGATGAACGGAGGACGAAGGAAGGTAAAAGAGTCTCAGCTAGAAAAGGAGGCGAATAAAGAGACGAGCTGGCTCATGGAAAAATAGGCAAAGCGATTAGGTCTTGAATTGAAATATCTTCTTCCACCAAAGAAGAAAGTTACATTAAAAAAAAAGTAGGCGAGCTTACGTGGTCCTGAAAGTTCTTAAAACAGTTTTTTTTTAAGAAATCCATGCAACAAAGTGTGCCTAAATTAGGTGGTAATCTTAACTACTTAAAAAAAAATTCATAACATTGCCTTTCATGTACTATACTCTATACTTTTGATAGTTAACTTTTGTAAGATAGAAAAAAAAATATTTTCGTTTGAAAACAATGACAAATTGCTCATTTTCGGTTGGGTCACTGAATCAAACAACTTGTAAAAATCGACGGGTGTTTAGTTTTTCTCTATTTCAGTTATTAAATGACGTTATCAATCGAGTACTACTCAATTTGGGTCACCCTATACATACAACCTTCACAGTTTCTTCGTGTTTCAATTTTCTAAATTCGTTTTAAATTATTTATTTTATTTTTATACAAAATTTAATAATTTTCCACATTAATTGTTAGGAAAATTGCATGTTAGTGGAGAAGTTTATCGCATTTTTAACAAGAAAAATATTTCAGAGCCTTCAGTGTAGGCAACCGGCGAATCGACAGAGATCATTCGGTTGCCTACATCAAAGCTTGTTTTCTTTTTGGAAAAATCTGATTATTATTTTTTAAACCGACAGGCATGTTATTAAAATTAATTGTTTATAATAATAAATGATAATTAATTAAATTTTCCTCCTGATTTCAGAAAACAACTAACAAAATAAAACTATTAATACTTCTTTTTAATTTCCATTTATGAAGAAAAAATACTGTATTACCTTTCGCATTATTAACAAAGAAGTACTTTAAATCCTGCAACGTAGGCAAGCGTCGAAGCGACTGAGATCATTTGGTTGCCTACATCAAGGATTTTTTTTTTGTGGAAAAGTCTGGTTGTTATTTTTAAACACACAGACATGTTATTAAAATTAATTGTTTATATTAATAAATGATAATTAATTAAATTTTCCTCGTGATTTCAGAAAACAACTAAGAAAATAAAACTATTAATACTTCTTTTTAATTTCCATTTATGAAGAAAAAAATACTGTATTACCTTTCGCATTATTAACAAAAAAGTACTTTAAATCCTGCAACGTAGGCAAGCGTCGAAGCGACTGAGATCATTTGGTTGCCTACATCAAGGATTTTTTTTTTGTGGAAAAGTCTGGTTGTTATTTTTAAACACACAGACATGTTATTAAAATTAATTGTTTATATTAATAAATGATAATTAATTAAATTTTCCTCGTGATTTCAGAAAACAACTAAGAAAATAAAACTATTAATACTTCTTTTTAATTTCCATTTATGAAGAAAAAAATACTGTATTACCTTTCGCATTATTAACAAAAAAGTACTTTAAATCCTGCAACGTAGGCAAGCGTCGAAGCGACTGAGATCATTTGGTTGCCTACATCAAGGATTTTTTTTTGTGGAAAAGTCTGGTTGTTATTTTTAAACACACAGACATGTTATTAAAATTAAATTAATTATCGTATATTACTATAAACAATTAGTTTATTACTATTTTATTCTTACAAATTAGGCGTATAGTATAATATACTTGGTGGCCTAATAATCAAACATAATTATTTTCATATTAATTTTTAATTTTGTTTACATAATTTTCTAATCATTTAATCAAATCCTTTTCATTTAAATTATTCCATTCTTGGACAGTTTTAGGAAAAAAGGAAAATTTATGAAGATTAGACTTCGAAAAGTGTATTTTATAAGTGAAGTTATGTTTTTCTTCTACTACAAGAATCATTATTATAAACAATTAATTTTAATAACATATCTCTCTGTTTATAATAATAAACAAAAGTTAATTTAATTTATCTAAAAGAAAAGCCTTGGTGTATGCAACCAAATGATCTCAGTCGCGTCGACGGTTGCATACACTGAAAGCTTTAAAATACTTTTCTTTTTTGTTAAAAATGCGAAAGGTAATTCAGTAATATTTTTCATTAGCACAAAGGGAAATTTAAAAAAAAGTTTTATCTTATTTTATTCATTATGTTCTGAAATCAGGAGGAATCAGCAATATTTAAAAATTTGGAAGGCTGCATAATCTTATCGTTAATCGTGAAGCTAATCCTCCTTCTTGGAAGATTGGGTATTTGGGGATTGCTGCTATTATTTTTCATTGATCACGTGATTAACCAATCGATAACTTTCGTCAAGTGAACGACGACAGCCAATGACAGCAATCGTCAAATACCCAATTCTCCAAATCTCCACAGTAAGAAAAGCAGCTTAAAAGTTTTTCTTTTTTAATTTCTTGACAAAAATTCATTCTTACCGCCTTTAGTGCAGGCAACCACACAATCTGCTGAGTCGTTGGTTTGCCTGTACTAAGGCTTTTCGTAGAAAATGTCTAATTTGTTTATTTTTTTGACAAACTATCACATTATTAGAATTGCATGCCTTTAATTTCTAAAAGTAATTTAATTTTCTTTTCTTAATTTTCTCCGTTATTACGCGTACAATAAAATAAAATAAATTTTGTACCCACATCTATTATTTCGGTTCTGAAATGGAAAATTTATTTTTAGTTTTTAGTTTTGATGGAAACAAAGTGGAAACTCTGTGATATCACTTTTCTTTCTTCTTCTTCTTCTTCTTTTTCTTCCTCGGCGTAAGGACTTAAAAAAAAATCATAAAGAAAATCAACCTCATGTCGTCACTATCGACACTTCTTAGACCCGATCTTTTAAACATTTGAATGAAGTTCTCGTAGAAACAAAGATTTTTTTTTGTTTCTAATAAATCTTTTAGGTCTTCTACTCGCATGTTAGTAGAATGGGTTGCCTGCTTTTTGATTTTAAGGCGCCAAAGATAGTCCATCAATCAAATCGGAAAGTATTTCTTGTTTTTTTGTTTTTTAGATCTCAAGAACCTCAGAAGTAGAACCTCTCCTGCTGAACTAAAAAAAAAATCATAAAAATCAACCTTACGACGTCACTATCGACACTTCTTAGACCCGATCTCTTAAACAATTTGATCTGAAGTTTTCGTGGAAACAAAGATTTTTTTTGTTTCTAATAAATCTTTTAGGTCTTCTACTCGCATGTCAGTAGAATGGGTTGCCTGCTTTTTGATTTTAAGGCGCCAAGAATAGTCCATCAATCAAATCAGAAACTATTTCTTGTTTTTTCTTTTGTGTTTTAGATCTCAGAAGTAGAACCTCTTCTGCTGGACTAAAAAGAATCATAAACATCAACCTCATGACGTCACTATCGACACTTCTTAGATCCGATATTTTCACCTCCTGATATCTTTATCTGCCACTATCATCGATACAATAGTTTTCAAGAATAATACCTGGCAGATAAGTTTATCAAGAGGTGAAAAAATCGGACCTTATTCATACTATTCAGATGTAAGAGCTAAAGGGGATGACCTTGAACGACATCTACGCCCACGATTAAGACCTTCTGGTCGTTGTTGACGATTCTCTTGCTGAAGAACTATTTTTCCTTCTTTCAATTGAGCTTCAATTTAAACAAATTGAAATCGAACTGAAATTTTCATGGAAATAAAGATTTTTTTGTTCCTAATAAATCTTTTAGGTCTTCTATACTCGCATGTCACTAGAATGGGTTGCCTACTTTCTGATTTTAAGGCGTCAATGGATAGCTCATCAATTAAATCAGAAACCATTTCTTCTTATATTTTTCGTTTTTTACATTTCAGACGTGGAAGTTCTTATTCAGATGTAAGAGCTAAAGGGTATGACCTTGAACGAAATATGCGCCCCTTGAACGAAATCTGGTCGTCGTTGACACCTCTTACGCTGAAGAACTTTTCTTCCTTCTTCCAATTAAACTTTAATTCAAAAAATTTGTACATGGAAACAAAGATTTTTTTTGTTTTTAATAATTTTTTAAGTCTTCTACTCTAGCATGTCGCTGCTTTCGAAAATTATCAATTTATCAAAGGGCAGAGAAAGACTTTTACATTTTTGAAGAAGAATGGGTTGCCTGCTTTCTGATTTTAAGGCGTCAGTGGATAGGCCCAACAATCAAATTAGAAACTATTTCGTAGATTTTTTTTTGTTTTTTAGATCTTAAAAGCAGAACTTCTTATTCAGGTGTAAGAACTAAAACGTATGACCTTGAACCTCGACCTATTATTCCACTTTTTTGTTTTTTAACATCTTAGAAACTGAACTCCTTATTCAGATGTAAGGGCTAAAGTGTATGATCTTGAAACTTGAACTTCTGGTCGTTTTTGGCAACTCTTCTGCTGAAGAACTTTTCTTTCTTCTTTCAATTAAACTTTAATTTAAAAAAATTGTTCCGAAGCTTTCATAGAAACAAAGATTTTTTTGTTTTTAATGATTTTTTAAGTCTTCTTTCTACTCTTGCATGTCGCTGCTTTCGAAAATTATCAATTTATCAAGGGACAGAGAAAGACTTTTACATTTTTGAAGTAGAATGGGTTGCCTGCTTTCTGATTTTAAGGCGTCAATGGCCCATCAATCAAATTAGAAATTATTTCGTTTTTTTTTTGTTTTTTAGATCTTAAAAGCAGAACTTCTTATTCAGATGTAAGAACTAAAACGTATGACCTTGAACCTCGACCTATTATTCCACTTTTTTGTTTTTTAACATCTTAGAAACTGAACTCCTTATTCAGATGTAAGGGCTAAAGTGTATGATCTTGAAACTTGAACTTCTGGTCGTTTTTGGCAACTCTTCTGCTGAAGAACTTTTCTTCCTTCTTTCAATTAAACTTTAATTTAAAAAAATTGTTCCGAAGCTTTCATGGAAACAAAGATTTTTTTGTTTTTAATGATTTTTTAAGTCTTCTTTCTATGCTTGCATGTCGCTGCTTTCGAAAATTATCAATTTATCAAGGGACAGAGAAAGACTTTTACATTTTTGAAGTAGAATGGGTTGCCTGCTTTCTGATTTTAAGGCGTCAGTGGATAGGCCCAACAATCAAATTAGAAACTATTTCGTAGATTTTTTTTGTTTTTTAGATCTTAAAAGCAGAACTTCTTATTCAGGTGTAAGAACTAAAACGTATGACCTTGAACCTCGACCTATTATTCCACTTTTTTGTTTTTTAACATCTTAGAAACTGAACTCCTTATTCAGATGTAAGGACTAAAGTGTATGATCTTGAAACTTGAACTTCTGGTCGTTTCTGGCACCTCTTCTGCTGAAGAACTTTTCTTCCTTCTTTCAATTAAACTTTAATTTAAAAAAATTGTTCCGAAGCTTTCATGGAAACAAAGATTTTTTTGTTTTTAATGATTTTTTAAGTCTTCTTTCTATGCTTGCATGTCGCTGCTTTCGAAAATTATCAATTTATCAAGGGACAGAGAAAGACTTTTACATTTTTGAAGTAGAATGGGTTGCCTGCTTTCTGATTTTAAGGCGTCAGAGGATAGGCCCATCAATCAAATTAGAAACTATTTCGTATATTTTTTTTTGTTTTTTAGATCTTAAAAGCAGAACTTCTTATTCAGGTGTAAGAACTAAAACGTATGACCTTGAACCTCGACCTATTATTCCACTTTTTTGTTTTTTAACATCTTAGAAACTGAACTCCTTATTCAGATGTAAGGGCTAAAGTGTATGATCTTGAAACTTGAACTTCTGGTCGTTTTTGGCAACTCTTCTGCTGAAGAACTTTTCTTTCTTCTTTCAATTAAACTTTAATTTAAAAAAATTGTACCGAAGCTTTCATAGAAACAAAGATTTTTTTGTTTTTAATGATTTTTTAAGTCTTCTTTCTACTCTTGCATGTCGCTGCTTTCGAAAATTATCAATTTATCAAGGGACAGAGAAAGACTTTTACATTTTTGAAGTAGAATGGGTTGCCTGCTTTCTGAGTTTAAGGCGTCAATGGATAGGCCCATCATTCAAATTATTTAACTATTATTTAACTATTTCGTTCTTTTTTTATTTGTTTTTTAGATCTTAAAAGCAGAACTTCTTATTCAGATGTAAGAACTAAAGCGTATGACCTTGAACCTCGGCCTATTATTCCTCTTTTTTTTTGTTTTTTAAGATCTTAGAAACAGAACTTCTTATTCAGATGTGAGAACTAAAACATATGACCTTGAACCTTGACCTATTATTTCTTTCTTTTTTGTTTTCTTAGATCTTAGAAGCAGAAGTTCTTATTCAGATGTAAGAACTAAAGCGTATGACCTTGAAACTCGACCTATTATTTATTTTTTTTTTGCTTTTTTTAGATCTTAGAAGCCGATTTTTTTATTCACGCGTAAGAACTAAAGTGTATGACCTTGAACCTTGACCTTCTGATAGTTTTTGACACCTCTTCGGCTGAGGAACTCTTCTTCCTTCTTTCAATTTTTTCAACTTCAATTTAAAAAAAAATCGACTGAAACTTTTTCATGGAATCAAAGATTTTCTATTTTTAATAATTTCAGAAGTAGAATAGCTTGCGTATTTTTTTGGATTTAAAGCGTCTTTGGGCAGCCCGTCAATCAAATCAGAAACGATTTCGTCCCTTTAGATTGTAGCGGTCGAATGGGTTGCCTATTTTCGAATTTTAAGGCGTCGCGATATGAAAATATCATTTTTCATTCAGCATAAAATATAGTCCGCGCCACAAGTCTCAAACTTTTTTAACTTAAGAACGAACAAACTTTTAGATATTTGAAGTAGAATGAGTTGCCTGTTTCTGATTTTAAGGCGTCAATGGTTAGACCACCAAACAAATCAGAAACGATTTCTTGTTTTCTTTTTGTTTTTTTAGGTTTTAGAAGTAGAACGGCTTACGTATTTTTTGGATTCAAAGCGTGTTTAGGCAACCCATCAATCAAATCGAAACTCAAAAACTTCCTTCCTGCCTTTAGATTTTGGTTTTAGCAAATTTTACAATTTTAATTAACGGCCCGTCGCGTCGCGTCGCTCGCACCAAACCAGAAACGACTTCGTCCTTCTAGCTTACAGAAGTAGAATGGGTTGCCTATTTTCGAATTTTAAGGCGTCGCGATTGGAAAACGTCATTTCTCATCCGACACGAAATAAACACTACCGGCGCGGCGGCCTCAAACTTGTTTAACTTTTACATTATTTAATGCGTTCCTAAGAGCCATAACGTCTGCACGTATAAAATTTGCAGTCTTGGTACGACTACAAACTCAAATGGGACCCGAAGGAATATGGAGGAGTGGAAATGCTACACGTCCCATCCGATCACATCTGGCGTCCTGATATCGTCCTTTATAACAAGTGAGTGGAATTTTAAATCGACGCTAAACATATATCTCCATTCATAATTTATTCTTTTCCGTTGGAATTGTTTTAGTATCCATCATAAGTGACGGGGGGAGGAGGAGGAGGAGGGGTGGGAGGGCGAAATTCCACAAGGAAACATAAATTCGTTTCTTGATATGGCATTTTATTATTTGTGAAAAGTAGTTGGTGCAAAATATTTGCAAACTATGCAAGCTACACAATAGGTGATTTCTTTCTTTCGCTCAAAAAATCGTGATCCAAACGTGTTTTGATTCACAAGTAGACATTCTTTGAATCTCCCTATTTTTAAAACTTCAAAATCAAAATTATTTGACCTCTTTACATTTATTATTATTATTGCCTCGTTCGTTCTTCTTTATTTTGGTTTGGTTTGGATTGATTTCGAAACAAAACGTAAAGAACAAAAAAAAAAGTAAGGTTAAAAAAAGAAACAAACGAATGATGTTTCCACGGCGGGCAAAAATTTTGAAAATCGTTGAATTTTTTTCTTTCTTGTTTATTTTGAAGCGACGCTTCATCCATTTGTTTTCGTTTCGGGTTGGGTTAATACTTAGGAAAAAGACGAACGAAAAACAAAAGAATATCGACGTGCTTCGCTCGAGAAAATCAAAACATAAATTCGCAGCAAAACTTCAAAATAAATACAAAAAAGAAAAATAATTGAAGAAAATGAACCAAAGAAAAATCGCGTTTTTCTTTTGGATTGGAGTTAGAACTTAGGAATAAGATAAATGAAAAACAAAAGAATATCGACCATGCTTCGCGCGGGCCATTCAAAATGAAAACTCAAAGCAAAACTGCAAAATAAATACAAAGCAAAAAATAATGGAGGAAAAGAAAACAAAGAGAAATCGCGTTTTTGTTTTGGATTGGGTTACAACTTATGAATAAGATGAACGAAAAACAAAAGAATATCGTTGACGCTTCGCGCGAGCCAATCAAAACAACAACTCAAAGCGAAACTTCAAAATAAATACAAAAAAAGAAAACCAATTCAAGAAGAGAAACAAAAAATCGCGTTTTTGTTTGTTTCGTAGTTTTGGATTGTGTTAGAACTTGGGCATGAGATAAACGGAAAACAAAAGAGTATCGGTGCAAGCCAATCAAAACAATAATTCAAAGCAAAACTTCAAAATAAATACTAAAAAAAAAATAATTGAGGAAAAGAGATCAAAGAGAAATCGCGTTTTTGTTTTGGGTTGGGTTAGAACTCAGGGGAATAAGATAAACAGAAAACAAAAGAATATCGTTGATGCTTCACGCGGGCCAATCAAAACAACAACTCAATGCGAAACTTCAAAATAACTACAAAAAAGAAAATCAAATCAGGAAAAGAAACAAAAAAATCGCGTTTTTGTTTGTTTCGTTGTTTTGGATTAACTTAAGCCTAAGTTAAACGGAAAAGCAAAAAAAATAATTGAGCAAAAGAGACCAAAAGAAAATCGCGTTTTTATTTTGGGTTGGGCTAGAACTTAGAGGAATAAAATGAACAAAAAACAAAAGAATATCGTTGACGCTTCGCGCAAGCCAATCAAAACAACAACTCAAAGCAAAACCTCAAAATAAATACAAAAAAAAAGAGAAACAATTCAGGAAAAGAAACAAAAAAATCTCGTTTTCGTTTGTTTCGTTGTTTTGGATTAACTTAGGCCCAAGTTAAACGGAAAAGCAAAAAAAAATAATTGAGGAAAAGAGACCAAAGAGATATTGCGTTTTTGTTTTGGGTTGGGTTAGAACTTAGAGGAATAAAATGAACAAAAAACAAAAGAATATCGTTGACGCTTCGCGCAAGCCAATCAAAACAACAACTTAAAGCGAAACTTCAAAATGAATACAAAAAAAAGAAAAACAATACAGGAAAAGAAACAAAAAAATCGCGTTTTTGTTTGTTTCGTTGTTTTGGATTGTGTTTGAACTTGGGCATGAGATAAACGGAAAACAAAAGAGTATCGGCGCAAGCCAATCAAAACAATAATTCAAAGCAAAACTTCAAAATAAATACGAAGAAAAAAATAATTGAGGAAAAGAGACCAAAGAGAAATCGTACTTTTGTTTTGGGTTGGGTTAGAACTCAGGGGAATAAGATAAACAGAAAACAAAAGAATATCGTTGATGCTTCACGCGGGCCAATCAAAACAACAACTCAAAGCGAAACTTCAAAATAACTACAAAAAAGAAAATCAAATCAGGAAAAGAAAGAAAAAAAATTGCGTTTTTGTTTGTTTCGTTGTTTTGGATTAACTTAGGCCTAAGTTAAACGGAAAAGCAAAAAAAAATAATTGAGGAAAAGGGATCAAAGAGAAATCGAGTTTTTGTTTTGGGTTGGGTTAGAACTTAGAGGAATAAAATGAACAAAAAACAAAAGAATATCGTTGACGCTTCGCGCAAGCCAATCAAGACAACAACTCAAAGCAAAACCTCAAAATAAATACAAAAAAAAGAGAAACAATTCAGGAAAAGAAACAAAAAAATCGCGTTTTTGTTTGTTTCGTTGTTTTGGATTGTGTTTGAACTTGGGCATGAGATAAACGGAAAACAAAAGAGTATCGGCGCAAGCCAATCAAAACAATAATTCAAAGCAAAACTTCAAAATAAATACTAAAAAAAAAATAATTGAGGAAAAGAGATCAAAGAGAAATCGCGTTTTTGTTTTGGGTTGGGTTAGAACTCAGAGGAATAAGATAAACAGAAAACAAAAGAATATCGTTGATGCTTCACGCGGGCCAATCAAAACAACAACTCAATGCGAAACTTCAAAATAACTACAAAAAAGAAAATCAAATCAGGAAAAGAAACAAAAAAATCGCGTTTTTGTTTGTTTCGTTGTTTTGGATTAACTTAAGCCTAAGTTAAACGGAAAAGCAAAAAAAATAATTGAGCAAAAGAGACCAAAAGAAAATCGCGTTTTTATTTTGGGTTGGGCTAGAACTTAGAGGAATAAAATGAACAAAAAACAAAAGAATATCGTTGACGCTTCGCGCAAGCCAATCAAAACAACAACTCAAAGCAAAACCTCAAAATAAATACAAAAAAAAAGAGAAACAATTCAGGAAAAGAAACAAAAAAATCTCGTTTTCGTTTGTTTCGTTGTTTTGGATTAACTTAGGCCCAAGTTAAACGGAAAAGCAAAAAAAAATAATTGAGGAAAAGAGACCAAAGAGATATTGCGTTTTTGTTTTGGGTTGGATTAGAACTTAGAGGAATAAAATGAACGAAAAACAAAAGAATATCGTTGACGCTTCGCGCAAGCCAATCAAAACAACAACTCAAAGCGAAACTTCAAAATGAATACAAAAAAAAGAAAAACAATACAGGAAAAGAAACAAAAAAATCGCGTTTTTGTTCGTTTCGTTGTTTTGGATTGTGTTTGAACTTGGGCATGAGATAAACGGAAAACAAAAGAGTATCGGCGCAAGCCAATCAAAACAATAATTCAAAGCAAAACTTCAAAATAAATACGAATAAAAAAATAATTGAGGAAAAGAGACCAAAGAGAAATCGTGCTTTTGTTTTGGGGTCAGGGGAATAAGATAAACAGAAAACAAAAGAATATCGTTGATGCTTCACGCGGACCAATCAAAACAACAACTCAAAGCGAAACTTCAAAATAACTACAAAAAAGAAAATCAAATCAGGAAAAGAAAGAAAAAAAATTGCGTTTTTGTTTGTTTCTGGATTGTGTTTGAACTTAGGCATAAGATAAACGGAAAACAAAAGAATATCGGCGAGGCTTCGCGCAAGCCAATCAAAACAACAACTCAAAGCAAAACCTCAAAATAAATACAAAAAAAAAGAGAAACAATTCCGGAAAAGAAACAAAAAAATCGCGTTTTTGTTTGTTTCGTTGTTTTGGATTAACTTAGGCCTAAGTTAAACGGAAAAGCAAAAAAAAATAATTGAGGAAAAGAGACCAAAGAGATATTGCGTTTTTGTTTTGGGTTGGGTTAGAACTTAGAGGAATAAAATGAACGAAAAACAAAAGAATATCGTGTATGCTTCGCTCAAAACCGGTCATAACAACAACTCAAAACAAATAGAATAATTGAGGAAAAGACACCAAAGAAAAATCGCATGAATAACTAACCCCCTTATTCTATAACTCACAACGACATCGTTAGATAACGAAAATCGTTTTTTTTTTTTTGACCAATCAATGCATAGAAAAGCTATGTATCTAAGACCTGATTGGTCAAAACAAGCCATCTAACGATTTTCGTCATCTAACGATGTCGTTACGAGTTATAGAATAAGGGGGTAAGAATAAGAGAAGAGAGCAAGACGAAACAAAGAAGACGCGAGAAAAATCAATCAAATCGCGCGCCATCTCTTAACCAGAAGGTAAAGCAATTTAAATCGAATTTCCTGTGACATCATCATCGTCACGCTGACTTTCTTAACCTTAACCGATTTCGCTGAGAGATTTTAATTTCAAATGAGAATTCTGCAGACAGTCCCCAAAACTAAAGCTATTTTATTATTACATTGTAGAATGAATCATCCTATCGTCGTTATGTAATAACAATAATAATAATAATAATAATAAATCTGTCTGCTTACACCATGTCGGATTAATTAATAACACGAAGCAAAATTTTCTTTAAAAAATAAACAATGTAATAAAGTATGAACAGATAAAATAGCGACATCTTACGATCGCTTTTTGACCTGACATAATAAAGTATGACAGTCAACCTGTAATGCGGCGTTGCCGAGTGATTTTATTGATTTATTTTATAATAATTACAAGAAGAGAAAAGAAGAAATAATTCACACCAGCCGCTGAGCGTCCGCTGAACGCGCCCATTAATGACAGACAGCTCTTTGTTTTCCTCATTAAAAAGCGCCATCTGTTGGTTACTGAGTTTCACGATTTATTTTAAAAAGATAACGATTTATTTAATTTACATTTTCCTTCACTCGATTTTAACTTGTTTTCTCGATGCTTGTGCTTATTGTTTGCATTAAGAAAAAAGCAAAATGCAGATCATGTAACAAGGTCACCCACCATTCAAAAATTCGCTGGAGGTTTCCTTATTGAAGGCGTCGTTCAATAAATTTCGAGTGAATTTACAGGGATATAAACACACAGGGAGAGTAATCTGATTTTATTGCCTTGTCTGCAATCGTACCCGGTGACCTATAAATCAATAATACAATCAAACAGGTTTCCTCCCCCATTGTTCGAATAATATAGGTCGTGGCCGCTTTAAAATTCGGGTTAATTTGGATTGGCTTGGTTTTCAGCGCGGATGGAAACTTCGAGGTGACCTTGGCCACCAAGGCGACCCTCAACTACACGGGTCGGGTTGAGTGGAAACCGCCTGCCATATACAAGTCTTCGTGTGAAATCGACGTCGAGTACTTCCCCTTTGACGAGCAAACTTGCGTAATGAAGTTTGGATCGTGGACTTATGATGGCTTCCAGGTAAAATTTCTTAATTCTCCCTTGTAATTCCATAACACTAAACAGTTGTTGTATTTGTGGAGTTACATAAAGTTTTTCAGATAAAATAGCGACATCTTACGATCGCTTTTTGACCTGACATTGCAAGAAACGATTTGCACAAAAAAAAAATATTTCTATAAAGTTTTTCGTTATTGAAGTTTATTTTCTTATGTTTACATTGGGTGTTGGGATTATTCAATAAAAAAATAAGCGTTCAGTACATTCGTTGTGTAATTAGAGTGACCCTACCACTGTCTTAAAATGATTCACCGCTCAAGTAAATTTAGTCCAAACTCGTTAAAACCAGTCAGTTATGTAAGTGGCAAGAAAAAGGAAAATGAAAATAAGGAATCGTAAGTCAATGTAAGTCTTAGCATCGGTGGTGTGAACTTGTGAAGTGCACCGATCGAGAAATTAGAATTCAGGTTAGTGCGGGGTTTATTATTTACATACAGTCCTAACGATTTTACAATGTTAATATCGCCGAATGAACAGCTGGTAACAATTTATCAATCAGATGGTTAAAAAGTCGTCGAATAGTTATGAAATCGTAACAAATTTATTGAAGACCATATCAATTGATACGCGTATCAATGTTACAGAATAGCCCTGAATATCAATTCGACCCCTCTTGTAATAAATCACCACCAACTTTTTCTCTTTTTTTTTTAATCAAACAATAAAAACTTCGTTGTCTTTAAACGGGTTGAGTAGACCTTGAGATTGGTTCGACTTAATTTTTAGGTAATTAAATTTATTTATGGCTTATTACTCGGACCTTTTTGTAATTTTTACTTTACAAATTAAACTTAGTTGACCTTGAGACTGAACGAGTTCAATTTTAACTAATTTGAAATTTTTTCATCATTGCAACATTTCTTGCTTTGGTTTTTCGTTTTAATTTTCTTGTTCACTGTTTACGATTCGGTTGGGTTGGATGCAGTAAACTTGAGCTTTGTTGGGTTGGCATAGAGTTTAATTTTAAATAATTAAAATTTTTTTCATTTAAAAATTTTTCTTTAGCCATACTTTTTCGTTTCATTTTCTCGTAAACTTTTAATGCTTCGCTCGGGTTGGTCAGAATTATATTGAGCTGAATTAGGTTAAATTTTTAATGCTTCGCTCGGGTTGGACAGGGTTATGTTGAGCTGAATTAGGTTCGCTTGACCTTGCTGACTTTATTTTATCTTCCTTTTAAAAATGTCTTGCGTTTTTAATTTTTTTTTGTTAATATTTTAATATCTCCCTCGAGTTGGACACAATTCAGTTGGGTTTACTTGGGTCGGGTCGACCAATTTAAATTGGTTCATTGATTTTTAATTTGTTTTGTATTTCTTTCTAATTCTTAATTTTTCACTTCTGGTGGGCGGAGTTAAGTTGAGGTCAAAAGGGTGGGCGGCTTGACCTTGAATTTTTCATTCTTAATTATAACTGATTCAAATTCTTATTCATTTATATTGTTTTCTTTTATTTTATAGTGTTTAATTTTGAATTGAATATGAATTGAATAGAATTTGGTTCCGTGCAGTTGGATTTAGTTGACCTTAAGCTCGGACGAGCTTAATTTTTTAAAATTTTAATGTTTTTTTAACTTTCGCTTTTTTTTAATTAGTTGGGTTGGTTGGAACATTCTCAAGTTGTCCTTGACCTAGCTTAATTTTAGTATTTTTTTTAACTTTCGTTTCCTTAATTCCTAATTTTTAATTGGTTTTGATTTAATAGGGTTAAGTATAGTTAGTTAGGTTGAATTGACCTTGACATTGTTTGAATTTAATTTTAGTTGACTTTTCATTTTAATTTTTAATATTTCCCGCGAGTTGGACACCATTATATTTAATCTTTTTTTGTTTTATAATTTTAAATTAAATTTGAATTGAATAGAATTAGGTTCGGTTCAGTTGGATTCGGTTGACCTTGAGATAAGACGAGCTTAATTTTTTGTTGTTTTGAAAATTTTAACATTTTTTAACTTTCGTTTTTTTAATTCTTAATTAGATCGATTTAATAGAGTTTGGTTTACTTCAGTTGGGTTGGTGGAAACATTCTCAAGTTGACCTTGACCTAACTTAATTTAAGTTGTTTTTAAAATTTAAATGTTTTTTTAACTTTCGTTTTCTTAATTCTTAATTGGTTTGATTTATAGGGTTAGGTTTAGTTAGTTGAGTTAGGTTGACCTTGACACTGTTTGAATTTAATTTTAATTGATTTTTCATTTTAATTTTTAATATTTCCCTCGAGTTGGACACTATAATATTTAATTTTTTTGTCTTATAATTTTAAATTAAATTTGAATTGAATAGAATTAGGTTCAGTTCAGTTGGATCTGGTTGACCTTGAGATCGGACGAGCTTAATTTTAGTCGTTTTTAAAACTTTAATATTTTTTAACTTTCGTTTTTTTTAATTCTTTTAATTTTTTATTGGGTTGATTTAGTGAAGTTAGTTTAGTTATTTAGTGAAGTTAGTTTTGGGTTGGGTTTAGTTTGACTTTGTTTGTACTTAATTTTAATTGATGTTTAACTTTTAAACTTTTCTTGTTTGTGCTTGGATTTCTCAAATTATTTTAAAACTCATTTCTTGGGTTTTTTAGTTCTCTTAGGTTGAGTTCAATAGGGTTCATCGTCGGCTGTTTTTATTTATTTAATTTAATTTTTATTATTTAAAATTGATGTTAACATTGTTTTGATTTGATTTTGAATTTTTCTTTGATCGAATTGATTTCATTTTTGCTTGGATTTTGAAAATTATTTTAAAATACATTTCTTGGGCTGCGCTAACTTCGATTGAGTTCAGTTAGGTTGGGCTCGGTTGGGTTGAGCTTCTGTCAAATTTGTTTATTTATTTCGTTTTATATTTTTTAATTTATAATTTTACGTGTAGTTTTTTAATTTTGATTTTTTTACTTTGCAGTTAGGATTGGGTTGGGTTGGATTTGCACTTACTTTTATTTTCAATTCGATTTTCAACCATTTTTTTACATGTGTTGAATACAATTAGGTTAAATTGAGTTGACCTTGAGACAAGTCAGACTTAATTTGATTTCCAATATTTTTTTTACATGTATTGAATACCGTTAGGTTAAATTGAGTTGACCTTGAGACATGCCAGGCTTAATTTTAGCTTCATTTTTTCGTTTTCTTTTTTTGCTTGAGATTTTCATTTTCTTTTTTTGTTTTTCATTTTTCGCTTGGATTGGACACAGGTTTAGTTTATGGCATTCTCAGTTAGGTCGGCGGCCTTGCGCATAATTTTTATTACTTTTTAACTTTTCATATTTTCCTGTTTTGCTGATTTTTTATTTTCTGAATTGCATCGGGCAGGTTTGGAATAAGTCCAATTCAGTTAGGTTGACCTTGAGTTAAGCCAAAATTTTTTTGCCGTCAACTTTTTTAAAAATTCTTAATTTTTTGCTCGAATTGATTGAATAATTTTCAGTTCAGTCAAAACATCGTTTAGTTCAGTTGGGTTTGATTGACCTTGTGATTGGTTGGCCTTAATTTTAACTAATTTATAATTTTTACTTTTATTTAGTGTTAAAATAAGACAATTAGTCATCATTTGAACTTTTAATAAATTATTTTTACCGTCATACAAACTGCTATGTTACACTTGGCGTAAGACAACCTGTATAATGAATTACCATCATCTGTTCTACGTGGAAACTTTCACCACCGCACCGCGTAAGACTTGGGGGTGGCGTAATAATACTAATAATACAGCTGAAGGGGGGAAATTAATATCGGGAATAAAAATTTCCTTCGGGCGTCCCAGGGCAAATTAAAAGATTACGAGCCCATTACAGACGTTCGCAATTAGAGGAAGTTACCTGAAGGCCTCTGGGATGGCAATCGGAAAGGTCGTTTCACGTTGTCGGAATTGAGTAAATTACATTTGTGTTTGGGCCCTTTATTAACAACCGACCGGGC
This sequence comes from Prosopocoilus inquinatus, assembly GCA_036172665.1. NCBI lineage: Eukaryota > Metazoa > Arthropoda > Insecta > Coleoptera > Lucanidae > Prosopocoilus > Prosopocoilus inquinatus. The sequence goes on along the minus strand of CM069871.1, from coordinate 2,937,204 downwards.
CCTCCTTAATGTGAAGTAAATTAAATATTTTTTTTGTTGGTTTAAAAAAAAAAAAATTCTTTTCACCGTTTTTTTTATTTTTACTAATTAAGAGTAATAACAAAAGGGAAAAAAGCAAATAGTGGACTACTCCGTCTCGCTTTGTTTCCCCGACGGAAGCGAAACGAAAGCAAATTTTCAGGAAAAAAGAATTCTAACAAAAATGGGCATGGTTTAGGGGGGAAGTTCCAATGTCGGCATCTTCACCGACGACATTGGAGGAGGACCAATTCAAATTCGGACCACGTTTTGCCGAAATCCCAAAGACCCATTCAAATTTGAATCTCCAATCTTCTTCTCACTTCTCTTTCTAAACGGAAAGAAATGAGAGCAAATTCTTGGAAGAAAATCGGTCCAAAATGGCTGGGGGGCGTAAATTTGGGGAGACTCCAAACATGGGATCTTCACTGACATTGAAGACCAATAATTGGAATTTGGAGCCATAATACCAACCCCCATCGTTCTTTTCGTCCTTGAAGGGGAAAGAAATGAAAGCAAATTTTCAGGAAAAAAAATCTAATCAAATTGAAGACCAATAATTCCAACTTGGATCCACAATTCCAACTCTCATCGTGCATTTCTTCTTGGAAGGGGAAAGAAACGAAAGCAAGTTTTCACGAAAAAATCAATCCAACCAAAATGATTGGGGATAGTTTTGGAGGGAAGTTCCAATGTCGGGATCTTCACTGACATTGGAGGAGGACCAGTTCAAATTCGGACCACGTTTTGCCGAAATCCCAAAGACCCATTCAAATTTGAATCTCCAATCTTCTTCTCACTTCTCTTTCTAAACGGAAAGAAATGAGAGCAAATTCTTGGAAGAAAATCGGTCCAAAATGGCTCGGGGGCGTAAATTTGGGGAGACTCCAAACATGGGATCTTCACTGACATTGAAGACCAATAATTGGAATTTGGAGCCATAATACCAACCCCCATCGTTCTTTTCGTCCTTGAAGGGGAAAGAAATGAAAGCAAATTTTCAGGAAAAAAAATCTAATCAAATTGAAGACCAATAATTCCAACTTGGATCCACAATTCCAACTCTCATCGTGCATTTCTTCTTGGAAGGGGAAAGAAACGAAAGCAAGTTTTCACGAAAAAACCAATCCAACCAAAATGATTGGGGATAGTTTTGGAGGGAAGTTCCAATGTCGGGATCTTCACTGACATTGGAGGAGGACCAATTCAAATTCGGACCACGTTTTGCCGAAATCCCAAAGACCCATTCAAATTTGAATCTCCAATCTTCTTCTCACTTCTCTTTCTAAACGGAAAGAAATGAGAGCAAATTCTTGGAAGAAAATCGGTCCAAAATGGCTCGGGGGCGTAAATTTGGGGAGACTCCAAACATGGGATCTTCACTGACATTGAAGACCAATAATTGGAATTTGGAGCCATAATCCCAACCCCAATCGTTCTTTTCGTCCTTGAAGGGGAAAGAAATGAAAGCAAATTTTCAGGAAAAAAAAATCTAATCAAATTGAAGACCAATAATTCCAACTTGGATCCACAATTCCAACTCTCATCGTGCATTTCTTCTTGGAAGGGGAAAGAAACGAAAGCAAGTTTTCAGGAAAAAACCAATCCAACCAAAATGATTGGGGATAGTTTTGGAGGGAAGTTCCAATGTCGGGATCTTCACTGACATTGGAGGAGGACCAATTCAAATTCGGACCACGTTTTGCCGAAATCCCAAAGACCCATTCAAATTTGAATCTCCAATCTTCTTCTCACTTCTCTTTCTAAACGGAAAGAAATGGGAGCAAATTTTTGGAAGAAAATCGTTCCAAAATGGCTGGGGGGCGTAAAATTTGGAGAGGCTCCAAATATGGGATCTTCACCGACATTGAAGACCAATAATTCGAATTTAGAGCCATAATCCCAACCCTCATTGTTCTTTTCGTCCTGGAGGGGGAAAGAAATGAAAGCAAATTTTCAGAAAAAAAGAAATCCAATCGAATTGAAGACCAATAATTTGAATTATTTGGAGCCACAATTCCAACCCTCGTCTTGCTATTCTTCCTGGAGGGAGAAAGAAACGAAAGCAAATTTTCAGGAAAAAACAAACCCACGAAGATGACTGGGCGTAGTTTTGGGGGAAAAAGCCGAAAGCTAAACTGCTCTATTCAACCTTCCTTCAAAGTCATTTGTTTTTCTTAGCCGAAGAGAGAGAACGAAACGCAAGCAAATTTCCAGGAAAAAATCAAACGCATGAAAATTACTGGGCGCAGTTTTGGGGGAAAACCGAAACCCAAACTATCTATTCATCCTTCCTTCAAGGTCATTCGATTTTCTCAACCGAGGAAAGAGAAAGAAACGAAAGCAAGTTTCCAGGAAAAACAAACAAACAAACGCACTATAATGACCGGGCGCAGCTTCGAAATCAAAGAAAGCAAAGCAGGTCACAGCGCGCCATCTATTGAAGTTCATCTTCTTTTTTAATTTAATTAACTTTACTTCACTGGGATTTTTTTGCATCAAATTATTTAATATGCTATATTTTATTTTTTATTTTTTCAACATTTCAGAATATCGGATTCGTGGTTTGCACTGAATTAAACAAAAACAGCAAAATGTAATTATTCCATTAAACTAAAACTAGAAATTGTAGCGCCATCTGTTGAGGCTTTTTCAAACAACGGAAGGATAGGGTTGTTTAATGTTTAATAATAATTTTGTTTATCACTATTCTTTCCGTCGTTTTTCACTTCATTGCCATGGCCTTGAACTCGAACTATATTAACCTTGAAAACTGCGCCATCTATTGAGATTTTAGTAAATAAAGTAAAGACATCGTTTAACTCTGTAATTATTTTATCATTTTTACTTGATTTTTCATTTTATTAAACTCTTTATCTCTGTTCTGCTTTTTGTATTTTCTGTTTTTTTCTTTTTTACTTCATTGCCATTCACTTAATTCGGCCCACTCCCACTTACCCTTGAAAACTGCAAAGTACAGCGCCATCTATTGAGATTTTTCATCATTTTTTCATGATCTTTTGTTTTATTATTATTTTTTTTGCGTGCAATCTTCTTGCCTTCGCGATCATTTTTTTAAGAATTAGATTTCAGATTGTTGTTTTTTTTTTTAAAGAATCGTCTTTTTTTTATTTATTTAATTTTTTTGTCTATCCGCTCTTGTATTTTATTTTTCGTGTTTTTCGCATTTTTCTCTCTCTGTTAATCGAAAAATTGGTTTTCGCATTTCGTTGACTCCTGGATAAGTGTAGTTCTCTTTTGTTTCCAACGAGTTTTCGTTTTTTTTTCTGTTCATCGCAGGATCGTGCTACTTATGTTTTTTTTTTTTTTGATTCATTTTATGCTGTCGCGTTTCTCTTTCGTTTATTTTTATCAAACTGATTTTTCACAGTTTGTTATTTGACGTTTTTTTTACAGCTACCTTTTGTTTCCTATCAACAACCTAGAATTCAGAATATTGATTTCTTGGTAAGGAAAAACGAATCATGCATTTTTTCCTTTCAATTGTGGCGCCATCTATTGTGAGGCTTTAGTAAACAATGGAAGGATTTCTCTTGCTTAATGTAATTCCATTTCTCTCCACGTTTCTTCACGATTTTTTACTTCATTTAACGCGACCTTTATTAACCTTAAACAATGGAAGGATACGGATATCTTTTGTTTAACGTAACTTACTTGATTGTTTTTTTTTTAATTTTTCGTCTGGAAATTTATTTGGTTTTTGATTACCTATCTTAGTCCTGTTCTTTGTTTTTTTTCTGTTTTCTGTTTTCCTATGCTTTCGTTTTACGTATTTGTCGATTTCTTGTTTGTTTGTTTCTTGCTCGTTTGTAATTCATCGTTTTAATTTGCTTTGCGTCTCAGTTGTGATCTTCTTTTGTTTTGCGTACTTTATTTCGTTTCCTTTTTGTTTTTCTTCATCCTTTTTTGACATTTTCACGGTTCGTTTTGATTTTCTACGATTTTTTTATTCGTCCGGAAAAATATTGTTTCTCTCGTTCAGCTTGGTACCGTCGATCTTCCATTGTCTTTTTGTTTTTTGTTCACTTCACGCCTCATATTTTGTTGCCGTCGCTTTCATTTCTCTCTTGGTTCTGTTTTTTTTGTAGCTTTCATTTGTTTTTCTTTTTTTTTTAATTCGTGGTTTGATAACCAAATCGAAAGCGATTTTTTTTTCGCTTTGTCTCTGACTTTAGAAAAAATTGGCGCCTTCATTTTGTCAGTAAGTTGGCGAAATTACATCCAAAAAGTCTGGCAACCCTGCCATGGTCCACAACAATGGGCGCGTTCAGCGGCTGAGTTGCTTACTCAGCAATCGATTGTGATTGGCTCACATGAATAGGTAATAGCCAATCACAAACGACTGCTGAGTAAACAAGGCATCCGCTGAACGCGCCCAATGATTGCGCCATCTGTTATCAAAAGTGAAAAAACAAAATTCAAAACGCGTTCGCAATTCTCTTTCCTGTGTTGTTTTCTTTTTTTTTTTTTTCTAAACACTTGGTTAGCGGTTGTGTATAAATTATTTCACGCGTTGCAATTTTAATTAAGTAACTTAATAAACAAAAAAGAAAATAATACTAATTCTTCGATTGAAGGTTAGTGGACTACAATGTCGCCTTTAATGTCAACCGTTTTCGTCCGAAAAGTTTCGCGAAGATTTCAACTTTACGCTCGCAGAAATTGTTTTGTTAATGAGTCCGCCGGCTTTAATGGGTTGTAAACAGCAGTAAAAATATTTTATCTTGAGAGATCGTTTATTATTATTTAAAGTGTTCCCTCCGAGACTATGCAAATCGCTTCTCATTACAGTCTCTATTTTCGCACGCTGTTAAATTCTGGACGTAGCCGTCGGGCGCGTTTAAATTTTATGATTGACAGACAGACGCGCGAAGTGAAATTTTACGTGCGATTCGAAGATGATTTTATATCGCTTTGAAAATTTAAAGAGGGCAGAGAACGCTTTATACTATTATAACATAATGAAAGTTACTCTTCATTCCGTTATTTAGAACCGAACCGAGCTTGTGCAAGCTTTTTCTTTCTCTTTTTGTAGGAGTTACAGTCGAAAGCAAGAAAAATAATAGACAATTACAGTTACCTGTAATTCTTCTTTCCTCAAATTCGCACGCCGTTTAAATAAACGATAAACAATTCATTTAAATAACACGCCTGTTCGTTAAACAAAAAGTTATAAAAAAAGAAATCGTATTATAGGCAACCCAATGAACACAGTCGCTTTTATGGTTGCCTATATATTGAACCGTGTTCGTTACTAATGTAATGATGTAACTTTGAAGGATTTTAAAGGTTCGATAGGATAATAAGAGTAAATAATGTAGGCCAATCTAATGAGATGGCGCTTAATGGAGGAACATAACGCGACAATGTTATTTATTAGTTCAGAGTCCCCGTAACTAAAACTGAGAATTGCGTTTCTGCTGATTATGATTCTGTTGTAAAATGGAGATATTTATTTTTAGTTTATTTATTTATTTTATTTTTATTCGTGGAAATATTTTTTACTTTTATTTGTTATATTGTTATAATTATTTATTTCTTTATTTTATTATTTATTTCTTTATTTTATTATTTATTTTATTATTATTATTATTATTTTATTCTCCCGTTGTTGTTTTATTTCGTTTTAGGTTTAATTTTTAAATTAAATAAAATCAATCAAAACCGATCGAAATTAACCCAAACGAATAAGCAAGTTTAATTATTTATTTCTTTATTTAATTTACGTCTATTATTATTATTTTAATCTCCCGTTGTTGTTTTATTTCGTTTTAGGTTTAATTTTAAATTAAATTAAATCAATCAAAACGAAGCCCAAAGTCAATCCAAACCGATTAACCGAATTAACCCAAACAAACAAGCAAAATATTATTTTTTTAAATACGCAAAGCTAAAACAAAAGAAATAACTAAAATTAAGCAAACCTAAGCTCAAGGTCAAGTCAACCCAATCGAATTCCACGAAACGATTATTTAATTAAACCAACAATTAAAAACAAGAGAATGTTGAGAAATAAAAATTCATAAAGAAGTTAAAAAAATCACTGTCAAAATATAAGTTTATGGGAGGGGGGGGGGGAGGTGGGTTCAAGGTCAACTCAATCTATTGAAGCCAAACTCCACTAAACGACCAAGTAAAACCAACAATTAAAACAATAGAATGTTGAGAAATAATAAAAATTTATAAAGAAGTTAAAAAAAAAACATTGTCAAAATATAAGTTTGGGGGGGGGGGCAACTGAAGCCAACCTAGAGAAAGAATAATGTTTAAAAAGTGTGAAGAACTAAAACAAAAAAATAAAAATTAAGTAAAGCTGAGCGCAAGGTCAACCCAATCCAAACTGTAAGTCTGTGGGAGGGGGAGGGATTCAAGGCCAACTCAACCAATTGAAGCCGAATTTCACTAAAACGATCAAGTAAAACCAACAATTAAAACAAAAGAAAACAAAAAGTGGAGAAATAAAAATTAAAAAAATAATTTTAAAGAAATCGCTGTTAGAGTTTGTGGGTGGGGGGGGGGGGGGGGGGGGGAGTTTCAAGGTCAACTCAATCCGACCGAAACCAACGTAGAGAAAGAATGATTTTTAAAAAGTGTGAAAAACTAAAGAAACATTCCCTAAGAAAAAACAATTGCCAAAACGTAAATTTGAAGAAGAAAGTGTTTCAAGGTCAACTCAACTCAACTAGGGCCATCCTAAGTGTAGAGGAAGCCCAGGGAAAGAATAATTTTAAAACAATTACGGAAATTAAAAAGAAAGTAAATATTAAAACAGAAAAATAATAAGAATTACGCAAAACTAAGCCCAAGGTCAACGATCTAACTTGAAGAATAAAAATTTTTTTAAAAAATAAAACAAAAGAATGCTGAGAAATAAAAATTTTAAAAATAATTTTAAAGAAATCGCTGTTAGTTTGCAGAGAGGGGGGGGGGGAGTTTCAAGGTCAACTCAATCCGACCGAAGCCAACCTAGAGAAAGAATAATTTTTAAAAAGTGTGAAAAACTAAAGAAACATTCCCTAAGAAAAAACAATTGCCAAAACGTAAATTTGAAGAAGAAAGTGTTTCAAGGTCAACTCAACTCAACTAGGGCCATCCTAAGTGTAGAGGAAGCCCAGGGAAAGAATAATTTTAAAACAATTACGGAAATTAAAAAGAAAGTAAAAATTAAAACAGAAAAATAATAAGAATTACGTAAAACTAAGCCCAAGGTCAACGATCTAACTCGAAGAATAAAAGAATTAAAGAAAAATTAAAACAAAAGAATGTTGAGAAATAAGAATGTATGAAACATCTCCCGCCCTCCCACCCCCCTCCAAAAAAAAGTACCAAAATATAAATTTGAAGGGAAAAGCGTTTCAAGACGACCCCCAACCCAACTGAAGCCAACCTAAGTGAAGGTAACCCAGGGAAAGCATAATTTTAAAAAAGTATGAAAATTAAAACAAAAAAAAATAAAAATTAAGTAAAACTAAAACCACCAAACGAAAAATAAAAAAATTAAAGAAAAATTAAAACAAAAGAATGTTGAGAAATAAGAATTTATGAAACATTTCCAAAAGAATTAAACTGCCAGAATATAAATTTGTAGAGGGTTTCAAGGGCAACCCAACCCAACTAAAGCCAACCTAAGCGGAGGCAAATTATTTAATTAAAAAATTTAAAATTAAAACAAAACAATGTTGAGAAATGAGAATTTATGAAAAAAAAGAAAAATAAACTGCCAGGATGTAAATTTGAAGAAAAAGAGCTTCAAGGTCAACCCAAACAAACTAAAGTCTGAGTGGAGAAAACACTCAACGTTTCGCTATAGATTTATAGCGGTAGGGAAAAAATAATTTAAAAAAAAATGTAAGTACAAATTTTTTTTGATCTCGAACCGGACAGAATTATGAAGGGAAAACACTCAACGTTTCGCTGTAGATTTATAGCTATAAAAACGTTGAGTGTTTTCTCTTCATAATTCTGTCCGGTTCGAGATTAAAAAAAATTTGTACTTACAATTTTCATCGGACAAGAAGCAACTTCAATTAAAAAAAAATGGAAACGTTTACAGGAAACTGTAAAAAAAATGTCAGTACTTTTTTTTAATCTTGAACAGACAGAATTATGAAGGGAAAACACTCAACGTTTCACTATAGATGTACAGCTATAAATCTATAGCGAAACGTTGAGTGTTTTCCCTTCATAATTCTGTCCGGTTCGAGATTAAAAAAAAATTGTACTTACAATTTTCATCGGACAAGAAGCAACTTCAATTAAAAAAAATAATCAAGGCAAGACCAAGCCCAAGGACAAACTTGTTCAAGGTTTTTCTTTTTCTTTCTGTAGGAGTTACGGTCGAAAGCAAAAAAAAAATAGTAGACAATTACAGTTTCCTGTAATTCTTCTTGCCTCGAAAGATTCGCATCGTTTAAATACGGCTTCACTGATTTTGCAAAAGTTTTAAGCTTGTCAAGTTTAGAAGCTTTAAAAAATTTTAAGTGTGCATTTAAACAGTGCCATTTTGAAGAAGGAAAAATTACAGGGAACTGTAATTGTCCCTCATTGAATAAATTTAAATAATTTGTTCGCAGTGTTGTATATACAATGATCAATTATTAATCACCTGCCTAACGAGAGCTTTGTGACGAAAGCACTTAGGTATTGGTATGTCTAATTAAAACCTGCAGTTGACATATTATAATGAAGGGCCGATGCAAGCGATGAATTGACAGACAGCATTTTAATTAAATTTCAATTCATCACCGCCTCATTAGACGATGGGAGTGGGTGGTTGTCTGTTGGCCACCACCAGCTAGAGGCAGACGGAGGCAAAATTCAATTAAATCCACTACTAAATACGAAAGCTTGGAAATCAATTGTATCATTTGCTATTCAGTTAGTTTTCTCTCTCTCTTTCCCCCGCGACTCTGCGGTAAGTAAATATCGACTAAAGTTCCCCGCTGAAAGCCCAACTTTCTCAAATGTTTGCACCAATCGCTCGTAACCGCTGGCCGAGAAAGCACTGTTTCCGCAAGGAAAAAAAAATTAATTGGGGAGGGGGGGGGGGGGGTGAGATGAAGTCATTCTTAAAAAAAACAATTCAATTTTCGTCTGTGTGATTCATAAACATCAACCGAATCCGCAGGTCAGCCTACAAAACAAGATAAAATATTATAAATAGTTATTTATATAGTCGTCATGTGCGATGATGCGTTGTCTTTCGTTTTGTGAATCGCTTATAAATTATTTCCTTATTTAATTTCACTTTCAAACATCATAAAGAATGTGTTGGTGTTAAGTAACTAAATCGACCCAATTATAAAAACGAAAGTTAAAAAATTAAAAAAAAACGTTAAAAATCAATTAAAATTAAGTCCAAAAAATGTCAGGGTCAATCCAACCCAACTGAACTGAACCTTGCTTTATTCAGCGAACCCAAGTTAAAAAAAATCAAAACTATGAAGTACATGAAAAGATTAATTACCGCGACCTTTATTAACCTTGAAAACTGCTGCAAAGTGATCTTTCGTTTTGTTAAATTTTTTATATTAAATCTTCATCTTTACTCTGCTTACTTTACATCATGATTTTTCTACTTCATTGCCGTTCGTTCATTAAACTCGTCCCAGATTGACGTCGAGATGCAAAGTACAGCGCCATCTATTGAGATTTTAATAAATAACACGAAGGCATTGTTTAAATTACTTTCTTTCATTTTTTTTTTAAATAACTTCCTGTTATATTTTGTTATTATTTTAATTAAAAAATTTAATGAAATCTAATATCAAAAGCAATGCAATTGCAATGAGATGCAAAGTACAGCGCCATCTATTGAGATTTTAAGAAATAACACGAAGATATTGCTTAAATTACTTTCTTTCATTTTTTTTATTTTGTTACTTTAATCAAAAAAAAATTTAATGAAATCTAATATCAAAAGCAATGCAATCGCAATGAGATGCAAAGTACAGCGCCATCTATTGAGATTTCAATAAATAACACGAAGGCATTGTTTAAATTACTTTCTTTCATTTTTTTTATTTTGTTACTTTAATCAAAAAAAAATTTAATGAAATCTAATATCAAAAGCAATGCAATCGCAATGAGATGCAAAGTACAGCGGCATCTATTGAGATTTCAATAAATAACACGAAGATATTGCTTAAATTACTTTCTTTCATTTTTTTTATTTTGTTACTTTAATCAAAAAAAAAAAAATTATGAAATCTAATATCAAAAGCAATGCAATTGCAATGAGATGCAAAGTACAGCGCCATCTATTGAGATTTCAATAAATAACACGAAGATATTGTTTAAATTACTTTCTTTCATTTTTTTTTAATTTTGTTACTTTAATAAAAAAAAATTAATGAAATCTAATATCAAAAGCAAGCAAGCAGATTTAATGCAATAAAAAAATAAATAAAACAAAAAGTCATTAAAAAAATTAAGCAATTGTTTCTTTCAGTTTTTAATGACTTTTTGCTTTATTTTTTAAATTTTTATTGCATTAAATCTGCTTTCTTTTGATAATCTTTTTTTATACGTATTAGATTTCATTTAATTTTTGAATTTCTTTTTTCTTGCTTCGCCCATTCAATACAAACAATAGTGGCATTTTTGACAACGTATTTTTAAATATTAATAAATATTTAGTAAATTAAAAAAAATTAAAATTAAAAATACAACTCAAACAATATACGCGCCATCTTTTGCATGTATTTTTTAAATATAATGCGCGTCTTTTATTTTTATTCCTTTTTTTTTAAACCGTTGTTATATATATTTTTTAAATACGTATTGTACAATTATTTTCTCGTCACCATGCTTATCATTTTTTTTTAATTAATCAGCCAAATTGTGTTTCAAAACCGACAAACATTTGTTTCTGATTTTTTTTTCTGCAACGTGCAGCGCAATGAAACCACTAATTGGCTAAAGTGAAAGACTTCGATCGGTGTACTGACCACAATAATTGTGTTAGGTTTTACGTTTTTCGTTCATAAGATTAGAAATGTACTCCTGCAAATCGAATCATGTGCTTCCTTTTTTTTGATTACAGGTAGATTTAAGACACGTAGACGAGGTGAAAGGTTCCAATGTTGTCGATATCGGCGTGGATCTAACAGAGTTCTATACTTCGGTGGAATGGGATATTTTAGAAGTGCCAGCCGTTAGGTAAAACATGCATCTCGCACAATGTTAGTAGTTTAAGGTTAAGGGAGTGGCTAAACTCAAATTTGTTTCAGTCATTTATGAACGCCTTATATAATTATACAGGGTGTATCTTTTATGAAGGGCCAAACATTAAGGGCCGGTTCCTCACACCTAAATATGAAAAAAAGTTCATATAAACATATGTCGGCAAGCGCATAGTTTCTGAGATACAGGGTCCTGAAAAAAAGTAGGGTAACTTTTTTGTTATCGATTTCTCAGAAAAATTTATTCTTTATGAAAGTTTCCGCATCTTCCCAAACCTAAAATACACTTGTCAAAATCTGAATATCTAATGTCATATACCGGGGAAATCGAAATGTTTGAAATTGACGTAAGAGTAAAGTACCTTTATTTTTCAAGATACGCGGAAATGTCATTTGGGAAAGTTGTTTGGAAAAGTTATGAGATTTCAAATACGAAATCGTGACTTCCTACGATCATTTTGTTAAATCCGATCCGCGAACGTATAGTTTCTGAGATATAACAAAATGATCGTAGGAAGTCACGGTTTCGTATTTGAAATCTCATAACTTTCCCAAACAACTTTCCCAAATGACATTTCCGCGTATCTTGAAAAATAAAGGTACTTTACTCTTACATCGATTTCAAACATTTCGATCTCCTCGGTATATGACGATAGGTATACAGATTTTGACAAGTGTATTTTAGGTTTCGGAAAATGCGGGAACTTTCATAAGGAATAAATTTTTCTGACAAATCGATAACAAAAAAGTTTTCCTACTTTTTTTCCGGACCCTGTATCTCAGAAACTATGCGCTTGCCGACATATGTTTATATGAACTTTTTTTCATATTTCTGTGTGAGGAACCGGCCCTTAAAGTTTGGCCCCTCATTAAAATTACACCCTGTATATTTGCCGCTGAATACTCACACGATTAGTGCAAGTTTAAACGAGTGGCTAAACACACATTTGTTTCAGACATTTATGAACGCTCTGTACAATATTTGCCACTGAATATACATATTCCTCTCGAATTCTTTTCCGAACGCAACAAAACCGCGATTAATTGTAATTATCATTATTATTTTTTTTTCCTTTTGTAACAAAATACCTACCGGTTATAAAGAGCGGTGAAAAATAAATGAGCGAAAACCCAACTGATTCCAATTAGTCCGGTGAAGTCTCTGCAACAATGAAAACTCAATACCAATCTCGACCGGCTCGTCCGCAGTTTGTGGCGGTGTTTTAATCTGGTTCAGTTTAATTGTTTTACGCTTATATTATTGATTCTTTTTTTTTTTTAAATTAAATCCGCCCGAGTTACAGTACAAACGAAAAAAAAGAAAGAATCGCCCCAGACTGATCGACCCAGATCTATTTAAGAGAGTCCACTAAAAGCTTCTGTAATGTTATTAATTAATTAATTGGCAATTATTTATAGTATACAGGGTGTCCCACAACACAACGGCTGCAACTTGAGGACCTGCTGCGCAAGTGATTTTTAAAACAAAAACGTCTAATGAACACGTGCTCCAAAGTTAGTCGTAATGAAGCTACGGCAATTTTAAGTTTAGATTTTTTTTTTTAATTAAATTAAAATAACTTCATAAACATTGTAAGGAAAGAGTTACCTTGCTGTTAAATTCGACCTTTTTACGCCAGAAGCTGCTATTCGTCTAATTTTAATTTACTTTAATTTGAACTCGCCTTACACAGGGTGATTCATTAGACTCTGCAAACTTGACTGTGACTGTGATTGTGACTACAAAAAAATTGTCTTTTTTTCGAAATTGTAGCGATTTTTATTTTTTTAATATTTAATAACACAAATTATTTACTGTAATGGCACAGACACTAAGTAAATAAACGTCCCCCTCCTCTCCTCACTTCCTCCCTCCTCATCTCACTTCTTATAAAATGACATTTTTGAATTTCTGAGTAAATTCTAGCCCGATTTGATGGGTCGCATCATGGGTCTAGCGCAAGCGGTTTTCGAGATTTTTCATTTGTTTTTAACAGCGCAACTCGAAAACCAATCAAAATAGACCTACGGTACAACCCATCAAATCAGGTTAGAATTTATTCAGGAATAATTTTTTTGGTCTTGTTTTAAATTTTTCGGGATGTTTACTTATTTTTTTTTGTGTGGAACGTAATTCCATTCAGGTTTTGATTTCGACTTGTTTTTTGGCGTGATAAATTTTATTTTACTAAAATTTTTAAGTTTATTTAATTTTCATATTTTTGAGTTTTAATTATTTCTGTTAGTTGTTCTTTGCCTCGGCAGGACTGACTTTTAATTGTGTAATATTTTTTTCTATATTTAATTTTGATTCAATTTTTTAAGTTTTATTTTGTGAGAATTAATGTTTTCTTGGATCGGATCAATTTAAGTTGAATATAATTGGCTGGCCTCGTTTCAAGTTAATTGAGTTTTGATTTTTTGACTTGTTCTTCAGTTTTTAGTTATTTTTTTAATTTAATTTTTTTTCAAGTTTTAATATCAATTTTAATATTCTTGACTTTTAATTTTTTCGGGTGTTAATCTTTTGTTTGGCTTGAACAGAGTTGTAGAGTGTTAATTTTTTGTTTTGGTTTTGAATTTTAATTCTTTAGTTTTAATTTTGAGTTGAGTTTGAGTCAAATTAAAAAAAAAGTTTTTAGGTTGAATTAATTTAGACTTTTTGAGTCGGCAGTGTTTAATTTTGTGACTTGTTTTTGAATTTTGAGTTTTTGGTTGTATTTTTTAAATCTTTTTGTTTTTTTTTAATTTTTCGTTGAGTCGACCTTAAAATGGATTGGACTGAATTTTAGCCGAGTTTTAAATTTTTAGTTTTAATTTTTTGAGTATGTATTGTATTATTTTTTGTAAGTTCTGGTTCTGAGTTTTAATTCTTTAATTTAAATATTGGCAGTTTTTGAAATTTTTAAGTCTTAATTTTGTCTGACTGAAATTTTTAAGTCTTAATTTTTTGTCGGGTTGGATTAATTTTAATTTTTTAAATCTTAATTTATTGGGTTAATTTAAGTTAAATACAGCAGGATAGCTTTATTTTTAACTCGTTTTTAAATTTTGAGTTTTTGGTTTTTTTTTTAATGTTTTTGTTTTTTTTCTAATTTTTCGTTTGAATATTTTTGAATTATAGTTTTTTGAAATGTTAATTTTATGCTTGGATTGAACAGAGTTGGACTGAGTTGAGTTGGGTTGACCTTAATTTTAATTGTTTTTAATTTTTTTTAATTTAATTTTTTTAGTCTTAATTTCATGAGCTTTAATTTTGTTTTTTTTTGGTCGATTTAAGTTAGGTTGAGTCTAAGAGGGATGAGTTTGTTTTCGATTTGACTTAACTCTATTCCAGTTTCGATTTTTTTAAATGTTTCTTTTCTTTCTTGAGCTTTAATTTTTTTTTTGATTAAGTTAAGTTAGGTTGAGTCAAGTTATGTTGAGTCTAGGAGGGATGGCCTTGTTTTTAATTGGATTTAATTCCATTCCCGTTTTGATTTTTTTGACAAGTTTCTTTTCTTTTTTGAGCTTTAATTTTTTTTTGGGTTGAGTTAAGTTACGTTAAGTTTAGCTGGGGGGTGGCCTTGTTTCGGGTTGGACTTAATTCCATTGCAGTTTAGATTTTTTGACATATTTTTGAGTTTTATTTTTAATTTTTTGAAGTTCTGATTTTTCGAGTTTTATAAACTTTTTGATCGGATTACGTAGAATTAATCTAAGCATCACAGAAGAATACAAAAAATACTGATTCACCAAAAAATGAGCTCCAGGACATGTTCTGGCCACTTTTGTTTCCATCGTTTGTTAAATCATAACCGCCTACTACATTTTTGTTTTTTAAAAACTTTTAAATCGCTATATCTTCTAAACAAAAGCAAATCGGACCTATGTTGATGGGACATTTTTTTCATAAAATTGCATTTACTTTCGTTTGCCAAAGTTTGTAAAGGGTCTAAAAAATCACCCTGTATATCCGTGACGAATGGTTTTGGATATATGTTCATATAAGTCATTGCTGACTTAAAATAAATTTAGCAACACGTCCTTAAGCAAAAAATAACGGCTGTTATAACATGGGACACGCTGTATTTTAAATAATTGCACGCGCTAATAATTATCCAGCAGAGCTTTCTAGAGTAGCAGTGTTTTTGAAACTAAAAACAAAAGGAATACGTAGTTAATTAAATAGAATTAGGGCAGAAGGAGAAATGTCCTGCGTGCTGCCTTAATTAGGCGCAAAAGGACCTTCCATTCTGCTCACCGAATGTCTGCGCCTTTTATTCCCTAGAGGTGTTTATTTAATATTTTCTAATTGACTGTTGAATTTTTTTTTTTTTTGAAATAAAAATAAACCTTGCCGTTTGTGTTCGTTTTCCAGAAATGAAAAATTTTACACTTGCTGTGACGAACCGTACCTCGACATAACGTTCAATATCACCATGCGGAGGAAGACGCTATTTTATACCGTGAATTTAATCATTCCCTGCATGGGCATTTCATTTCTCACCGTACTTGTGTTCTACTTGCCCTCAGACAGTGGAGAAAAGGTGAGCGAAATAATATTATTTTTATCTTGAACCGGGGAGGGGTGGAAAGGTCCTTCGGCCGAGAATTTATTATGAAAACCCAATACTGTTACTTAAATCTTTTTCAGGATCGTTTCTCAAGTGTGCTTTATTTCTTTCTTTCGTTCGTTTCCTATTCTTTGTAGGAGTTTCTGCGAGCGTAACGAGATAATATGAAATAAAAAAGTTTCTTTTTTTTTCGCAGCCGTAATCGTATTGTGATTGTGTTGATGTCTTTTACCATCACCACGACGGTGAACGAAAGACGTTTCGTATTTTTCCATGAGGGTAAATAAATCAAACAATTTGATAAATTAATGCGAAGGAAGAAATATTAACAGGAAAACCGATGTATTCTGTCGCTTTCGGGATTTGAACCCGAACCTATCGATATCGCGCCGAACGTTCTAACCACTGAGCTAAATAAATAAATAAATACGATTTTATTGAACGCAAAACGAAAGAATTGGTGGCGCCATCTGTTACCTCGAGTCGTAACTTTGTCCTCTTTATTTACGGGGAGACAATTTCGAAGCAACTGAAAAAACGCCAGGAAAATACAAAGAATAACGAAGTTACGAAGTGCAATTTCGAATAAATTAAGTTGAACAGAAATGGTTCGAACACGCAAACATAATTAGCGGCATCTGTTAATCAGCAGCCGCAATTAATCTTGTTACCTTGCATTTTCGGGAAACGGCTTAAGACAAATTCCTTTTTCGAAAAGGTTTTTGAGAAAGAATTTGGAAATGACGAACTTCCGCTTAGCGCTAGTTGTCAGAAGTTTTTCTAATTAACAGTAAAATTTGTGGCGCCATCTGTTACCATGTTGCGTAACTTTATCCCTTGCATTTGCGTGGAAACAATTTCAAGGCAACTGTAAAACGTTACCTACGAAAAATAATGTCAAGTAAATGAAGCTTAAACGGAAATAGCCCGAACACAAATATAGAATAAGCAGTGCCATCTGTTGCAATACGTTTTGTTCGCTTTAATTTCTGGGAAACACTTTCAATACCTAACTGTAACCCTTGTCGCTTTTTAGAAATAGGATAGTCGAGAAGCAATTAAATAAATTAATATAAAACGCTAACAGGAAGACAGAAAAATTCTGTCGCTTTAGAGATTCGTACCCGAAGCTATCGATATCGCGCCGAACGTTCTAACCACTGAGCTAAAGCGACACCAGCGCGGTGTTGGGATTACGTAGGTGATTTACATGATTTTTTTTTATCTAGATAACAATTTTTCATCTATTATCTCTTATCTAAGATAATCTTTAAATTACCTTATCTGTCCAAAATATTAACCTATCTCAATAACAGATTCTGAAAACAGATAAATGCAATTGTGCAACAACCCTCTGCATAACAAGTTTTCATTTCTATTTTTTTATTAATAAGTGGGTTTAGGTTATGTTTAATTTTTTTATGTATGCACAGTTGGGGCCTTTCAAAATTGGTGCAAAACAAACTTCAAAGATTAAAAATTTATTGAATCGTCTTTAAATTAAAACTGGCATGAAAATAAGCACATTTTGGAAGTATTATTGTCGGAAAATCATTTTGAAAACAACTGAAAATCGCTCAGAAAACTCGAGGAATAAAGTCGGATGATTCAAGGTGAATGTAAGGTACAGAACACGAAGTGTGTTGTTTAGTACTTTAGATGAATGACGTTTGTGGTGGCGCCATCTGTTAACGCGCGTTTTAAATTTGTAATTGCGGGAGGAAAATATTTCAAAAAAAAAACTGAAAAAACTGAATAACTTCAGGTCACAAGGAACGCTCAAACACGACGTCCTCCTAAAAATTTAATAATAAATAAATGCGATTTTATTGAACGCAAAGCAAAAGAATCGGTGACGCCATCTCTTACCTCGAGTCGTAACTTTGTCCTCTTTACGGGGAAACAATTTCGAAGCAACTGAAAAAACGCCAGGAAAATACGGAGAATAACGAAGTTACGAAGTGCAATTTCGAATAAATTAAGTTGAACAGAAATAATTAGAACACGCAAACATAATTAGCGCCATCTGTTAATCAGCAGCCGCAATTAATCTTGCCACCTTGCATTTTCGGGAAACAGCTTAAGACAAATTTCTTTTTCGAGAAGGTGTTTGAGAAATAATTGGAAATGACGAACTTCCGCTCAGCGCTAGTCGTCAGGAGTTTTTCTAATTAACAGTAAAATTTGTGGCGCCATCTGTTACCATGTTGCGTAACTTTATCCCCTGCATTTGCGTGGAAACAATTTCAAGGCAACTGTAAAACGTTACCTACGAAAAATAATGTCAAGTAAATGAAGCTTAAACGGAAATAGCCCGAACACAAATATAGAATAAGCAGCGCCATCTGTTGCAATACGTTTTGTTCGCTTTAATTTCTGGAAAACACTTTCAATACCTAACTGTAACTCTTGTCGCTTTTTAGAAATAGGATAGTCGAGAAGCAATTAAATAAATTAATATAAAACGCTAACAGGAGACAGAAAAATTCTGTCGCTTTCGGGATTTGAACCAAAGCCTATCGATATAGCGCCGAACGTTCTAACCACTGAGCTAAAGCAACACAAGCGAGGTGTTGGGATTACGTAGGTGATTTACATGATTTTTTTTATCTAGATAACAATTTTTCATCTATTATCTCTCTTATCTAAGATAATCTTTAAATTACCTTATCTGTCCAAAATATTAACCTATCTCAATAACAGATTCTGAAAATAGATAATTGCAATTGTGCAACAACCCTCTGCATAACAAGTTTTCATTTCTATTTTTTTTTTTAATAAGTGGGTTTAGGTTATGTTTAATTTTTTATGTATGTACAGTTGGGGCCTTTCAAAATTGGTGCAAAACAAACTTCAAAGATTAAAAATTTATTGAATCGTCTTTAAATTAAAACTGGCATGAAAATAAGCACATTTTAGAAGTATTATTGTCGGAAAATCATTTTGAAAACAACTGAAAATCGCTCAGAAAACTCGAGGAATAAAGTCGGATGATTCAAGGTGAACGTAAGGTACAGAACAGGAAGTGTGTTGTTTAGTACTTTAGATGAATGACGTTTGTGGCGGCGCCATCTGTTAACGCGCGCTTTAAATTCGTAATTGCGGGGGGAAAATATTTCAAAAAAAAAAAACGTGAAAAAACTGAATAACTTCAGGTCACAAGGAACGCTCAAACATGATGTCCTCCTAAAAATTTAATAATAAATAAATGCGATTTTATTGAACGCAAAGCGAAAGAATTGGTGACGCCATCTCTTACCTCGAGTCGTAACTTTGTCCTCTTTATTTACGGGGAGACAATTTCGAAGCAATTGAAAAACGCCAGGAAAATGCAAAGAATAACGAAGTTACGAAGTGCAATTTCGAATAAATTAAGTTGAACAGAAATGGTTCGAACACGCAAACATAATTAGCGGCATCTGTTAATCAGCAGCCGCAATTAATCTTGTTACCTTGCATTTTCGGGAAACGGCTTAAGACAAATTCCTTTTTCGAAAAGGTGTTTGAGAAAGAATTTGGAAATGACGAACTTCCGCTTAGCGCTAGTTGTCAGAAGTTTTTCTAATTAACAGTAAAATTTGTGGCGCCATCTGTTACCATGTTGCGTAACTTTATCCCCTGCATTTACGTGGAAACAATTTCAAGGCAACTGTAAAACGTCACCTACGAAAAATAAGGTCAAGTAAATGAAGCTTAAACGGAAATAGCCAGAACACAAATATAGTATAAGCAGCGCCATCTGTTGCAATACATTTTGTTCGCTTTAATTTCTGGGAAACACTATCATTACCTAACTGTAACCCTTGTCGCTTTTTAGAAATAGGATAGTCGAGAAGCAATTAAATAATTTAATATAAAACACTAACAGGAAGACAGAAAATTTCGAAATAACGAAACTTGAATTATTTAATAAATAAATAAATAAATAAATAACAGTACATTGAACGCGGAAAATAACATTTCCATGTATGTAGTTCAACCAGGCGTACTGAAAATTATGCGATTTGTTTTAACAAAGCCTGCAGTGTCGTAATAACGATTGCGGTCGACCGTAAAAATAATAATCGCCCTGCAATCTGCAACATTACAAAACTAAATAGTAATGCCGAGCATTTCAAAGCGATAAAAAAACTGCATTCACCTAAAAAAAAAAGAAAAAAAATGGTTATGATGTGGCCAAAAGCTAGCAGTGGCTAATTCCATAAAAAAAAATCTCTTACATAACGAGTTTGTAACACCTACGTATTTCAACTGCCACCCTACCATCTTTAGTACGCGAGAATTCCCACCAATAGTAGGCTTTGACTGGTAATGTTTGAGGAACGTAATTTAATTGTCGTCTTGAATACGACGCGATGATAAAAACGTGGCGTTCCATTAAAAAAAAGTTGAAAACAATTGAAAATCTCGAAAATTTGACAGTCATTTGTTTTTCTGATGGTATCACAAAATCGAGCAGGAGAGATCCTGAAACTTTCCTAATTTGAGCTACTTCGCATAAGCGCAAATAAGGAAGTTGGACACTGTGTCGGCTTCCCGTGAACATCCTGTATATCCAAATAATTTTTTTTTCTTTTTTAAAATTACACAATGTTTTATTGAGATTTAAAATTTTGTTACATTGTGAAATGAAATCTTAAAATAAAAAACAAACAAATAAAAATAAAGAAATAAATTGGGAAAATAAATCTGTTTTTGTATTCGTCTTTATTTTATTTTGTTTTATTTTTTTAATGTAAGTCGTATAAGATCGTCTTTTTTTCTTTTCTTGATTCGGTTTGATTTTATTTTATATTTGAATTGTATATTTATTTTTCTTTTTCTTTTAGATATTTATTTTAGATATTCACTTTGATTCTCTATTACATACTTAAACTAACTTTCAGTTAAAAATTCCGGAACGCTCTTGATTCGATTTGATTTTATGTTAGTTTTATAAAAAAAATTATTTCAGTCTCATCTTCGTTAACGATCATCTTTTGTTTTCTGTTTTTTTTTTCTTTTCCAATTCCTTATTCGATTGTATTTCATTTAATTTTTAATATAATCAATTGATCTTTGGGCTTTAGTTTTTTTTTCCTTTAATAGTTTTCATTTTTTGTTTGTTTTTATTTTCTAGAAAATTATCACTTGATCGTCTTTTGTTTTTTGTTTTTCTTTTCTTTTTTTGTTTATTCAGTCTGAGTATGTTTTACACTTTAATGCCGTCGCCATTTCGTTTTCTCTTTTATTCGATCTGATTTGATTTTCTTTTTGTTTTTCGTTTTTAAATTATTAATTGGTCGCCCTGTTCCTTTAATGTTTACAGATATTTCTTCTTATTTTTAAAAACAATTTGATTTATTGTTAGTTTTATGTAATGTTTATTTTGGTCCTTGCTTTTCCGACGTCCTTTATTTTTATTTTTTTAATTCCTCATTCGACCTCATTTCATTTAATTTTTAATTTAATCGTTTGATGGAGTTTGTTTTTTCTTTTAATAGATTTCGTTTGTTTTGTTTTCATTTTCTAGCGAGCGCTCACCATGTTTTTTGTTTGATTTTATTCGACTTGGTTTTGTTTTTAAATTATCACTTGATCGTCTTTTGTTTTTCTTTTTTTTTTGTTTATTCAGTCTGAGTATTTTTACAGTTTAATGCCGCCATCGATTCATCGCCGCCGCCATTTTGTTCTCTCTTTTATTCGATTTGATTTACTTTTTGTTTTTTTTTTCTAATTTAATTTAATTGAATTTAAGAAAGTAAAACGTAACATTTTTCATTTTGTGGTCAAATAATTGAAATAGAAATTTTATTAATGTTATCAGGGTCAGTGGCGGCTCGTGATGATTTACTGCGGGTAAGCAACAACTGCAAAAGGGAAAGCGGGTGCATTTTTCAAATAAATTTGTTTTTCGGGCCTTGTAATTTTTTTGAACTAAATTTAAGCGTGAGATTTACTAAGCTTTTCTCTCAGCTTTCCAACGCCTTTTACAAAAAAAAAAAAAAAAAACAATCGACGAACGCATTCTTGAGTTATAATCAAAATTCCAAAGCGGCGGCGCGTTTTTTATTCGCTCAATTAAATGAGCGTCTCTCCCTCCCCTCGCGTTCGCGGTTGTAATTTTTTAATTCAACTTAAGCGCGGGATTTACAGAGCTTTTCCTCAGCTTTCCAACGCCGTTTACCAAAAAACAATCGACGAACGCGTTCTTCAGTTACAATCAAAATGCAAAAGCGACGCGTTTTTTATTCGCTCAATTAAATGAACGTCTCTCCCTCCCCTCGCGATCGCGCTTGTAATTTTTTAATTCAATTTAAGCGTGGGATTTACAGAACTTTTCCTCAGCTTTCCAACGCCGTTTACCAAAAAACAAACGACGAATGCGTTCTCGAGTTACAATCAAAATTCAAAAGCGGCGACGCATTCTTTTTTTTATTCGCTCAATTAAATGAAGGTCTCTCCCTCCCCTCGCGATCGCGCTTGTAATTTTTTAATTCAATTTAAGCGTGGGATTTACAGAGCTTTTCCTCAGCTTTCCAACGCCGTTTACCAAAAAACAATCGACGAACGCGTTCTCGAGTTATAATCAAAATTCAAAAGCGGCGGCACGTTTTTCATTCGTTCAATTAAATGAACGTCTCTCCCTCCCCTCGCGTTCGCGCTTGTAATTTTTGAATTCAATTTAAGCGCGGGATTTACAGAGCTTTTCCTCAGCTTTCCAACGCCGTTTACCAAAAAACAATCGACGAACGCGTTCTCGAGTTACAATCAAAATTCAAAAGCGGCGACGCGTTCTTTTTTTATTCGCTCAAGTAAATGAACGTCTCTCCCTCCCCTCGCGATCACGCTTCTAATTTTTATATGAAATTTAAGCGCGGGATTTACAGAGCTTTTCCTCAGCTTTCCAACGCCGTTTACCAAAAAACAATCGACGAACGCGTTCTCGAGTTACAATCAAAATTCAAAAGCCACACTTTTTTATTCGCTCAATGAAATGAACGTCTCTCCCTCCCCTCGCGATCGCGCTTGTAATTTTTCAATTCAACTTAAGCACGGGATTTACAGAGCTTTTCCTCAGCTTTCCAACGCCGTTTACCAAAAAACAATCGACGAACGCGTTCTCGAGTTACAATCAAAATTCAAAAGCGGCGACGCGTTCTTTTTTTATTCGCTCAAGTAAATGAACGTCTCTCCCTCCCCTCGCGATCGCGCTTGTAATTTTTTAATTCAACTTAAGCGCGGGATTTACAGAGCTTTTCCTCAGCTTTCCAACGCCGTTTACCAAAAAACAATCGACGAACGCGTTCTCGAGTTACAATCAAAATTCAAAAGCGGCGACGCGTTCTTTTTTTATTCGCTCAAGTAAATGAACGTCTCTCCCTCCCCTCGCGATCGCGCTTGTAATTTTTGAATTCAACTTAAGCGCGGGATTTACAGAGCTTTTCCTCAGCTTTCCAACGCCCAACCCTGATTAGGGTATCGATTTGTCTAAAAGGTATACGAATTGTTTTTTTTTTTTTTTAGAATAACAGAATATTTAGGTATAAGAACAAAACAAGATGAAGTATTATTGATTTATCTATCTGTATATCACCGAGTGTCATCTTTATTGGGACAGACGGTATATATCTTTCTAGTTAATATACTTGTAAAGGCGCCACATGGACCTCCAATTTAGAAGCAAGGATAACACACTTTATATTAAGTTCATTCTGAAGTAGAACATTTACATTCTCACTTGATTAAGAATTTAAGAGTAGTTTCCTTGCCAAGGAGACTTCCACCGAAACTAGGACGTTTGGCAACTGCTGCTACTCCAGCTTTTTTAATAATACGTATATATTTTTTTTTTTTCTTATCGAAGAACGATCGAACTTAAACTTAGGTAAAAATATGATTAAAAAGTAATATTAATATTATTTTAGGTAAGTTTATCAATCTCCATTCTGCTGTCGCTCACCGTGTTCTTCCTGTTGCTCGCCGAGATTATTCCTCCCACATCGCTCGTGGTCCCTCTTCTCGGCAAGTTCGTACTGTTCACTATGATCCTAGATACCTTCAGGTGAGACAAATTTTAACCAGCCCCCCCACACAGACCAGAACACCCTGTGATTTGCAGTATATGTGTAACTGTTGTGGTGCTAAACGTTCACTTCCGGTCCCCGCAAACGCACACGATGGCCCCGTGGGTACGGCGCGTCTTCATCCACATTCTTCCAAGGCTTCTGGTAATGAGGAGGCCGCATTATCAATTGGATCGAAGAAGGTAATCATTTATATATTAATACTATCTAATAATATGAAGTTAAATTAATGTTGGCGTTTAAAAAACGTTTATCTCGATTGTTATGGAGAGGCGGGCATTTTTGGGACACGCTGTATTTGTGTGAGGGGAATAAATCCGCCTGGCTTTCTCTGCATCTGAATGGCGCGCCGTTTTCGAGATGATCTACGATTTATCTCGGGAAAACCGAAGTAAAAAGTGATAACAAATTACCCAGGGAGGGGTGGTGGGGGTGTGACGAACAATCTTTTCTTTTGCATAGGTATACCGATTGTCTACGGAGAACTGTAACATAGTAGTTTATATGACGTATAAGAAAAAAGAATTGAAATGAGCTAAATACAGTAAAGATGGAGATTGCAATGTCGTTAGTTGAATGGAGATGATACTCCACGTTCTCAGTGTTGCCAACTGTACGTTATAGGCCCGATCTTACCACCTCCAGATAAATTTAACCTTCGGTTAATGTCCTTGGAAAACATTGTGACGACAATGGTTTCCTAGGAGGTTTCCTGATAAATTTAACTGTCGGTTAATATCCTAGGAACCATTGTCGTCACAGTGTTTTCCAAGGATATTAACCGACAGTTAAATTTATCAGGAGGTGGTAAGACCGAGCCATAATCATATCGGCAAGGTTGCCAGATTTTTCTTCATATAGCCAAACTCAAACTCAGTAGCCCGATTACGCCGAACACCGAATCGCAAAAAAAAAATTATTTATAAATAATTAAGTGCTAAATAACATATAACATAAAATAATAATGCCACCTTAAAGTTTTCGGATTGGAAGTGTGGCGATATAAAACAAACGAATCATTAATTAATCATACGAATGCAATTGATTTGACGGTTGTCAAGGTGAACTATTCTTTCTTGTTTTTTTTTTTTTTGTTTTTGGTAAAAAAAATAGAAGCAGAAGGAAACAAGAAAAAAAAAACGAAACAAGTAAAAAATCGCCGGTTGGACAGCTGTCTAGGTGAACTGTCCTCTTTTGTTTGAACTATTCTTTTCCTTTTTCTTTGTTTTTGGTTAAAAAAAATAGGAGCAGAAAAATACAAGAAAAAACAAAACGAATAAAAAATCGCCGGTTTGGAATATCAAAAATCTGATCTGATGTGCGGCGATAAAAAACAAACGAATCATTAATTAATCATACGAATGCATTTTTTTGGTAAGAAAATAGAAGCAGAAAGAAACAAGAAAAAAATAAAATAAAAATCGAATGTTTGACAGCTGTCAAGGTGAACTATCCTCTTTTTGTATGAACTATTCTTTTTTGTTTTTGGTTAAAAAAATAGAAGCCCAAAGAACCAAAAAAAAAACGAAACAAATAAAAAATCGCCTGTTTGGAATATCAAAAATCTGATGAACAAATAAAAAAAAAAATTAACCTGCAAAAAATATAAAAAAACAAAAGAGAAATGAAAGAAACAGCAAGAAACTTCGAAGCATGAAAAACGAAAAAACACAAAAAGAAGTTCGAAAACACTAAGCCTTAACGGAATGATGCAAAGTTTTCCGAGCGAAACAAAAAAATCGTAAAAAATAAAAGCAAACTAGAAAAAAATACAATAATCCAAAAACAAAAGGAAAAAGAAAAGGACAAAATACTGTGCGTAAAACAAGGACAATAATGTAATAAAAAAGAAAACGAAGAAAGAATCGTACGACCAAATACATCGCATAAAACAAAAAATTACCGCTACGATGAATACAAAACAAATGAAAAACATTGAACTATGAAAATAAAAGCTGTAAACAAGGACCAGATGGAACGAAAGTAAAATCAAAGAATAATTTGAAACTTAACCTCCAAAAAATCAGAAACGAAAGAGAAATTAAAGAAACAGCGACAAAATATAAGGCGTGAAGCGAAAAGAAACAAAAGAAGATCGACAACACCAAGCTGAAATAAAAGCAAACTATGAAAAAAAAAGGCAATAACGCGATCAAAAAAAAAAGAAAAAGAAAAACAAACGAACAACAAAACACTGTGCATAAAACAAAAACTGTGGTGTACATAAAACAAATGAAAAACTGTGAAAAAATCGCCAGTAAAATATAGAGAAATCAATTCGATAATAATATAAGTAAACGAGAAATCCATGGTGTTTAATTTAATTAATTAATTTATTTTTTTAATAAATTAAAATTAAAAAAAATAAAATTAAAAAATTAATAAGCTAAGTAAACGAGAAATCCACGGTATTTAATTTAATTTTTATTTAAATATTTTTTAATTTAATTTTTTAATAAATTAAAATTAAAAAAAATTAAAAATTAATAAGATAAGTAAACGAGAAATCCACGGTACGGAAGCTAAAGAACAAAAGAAAATTGATGACGTAGTTGAACAAAAAACAAATGAATCTCTAGACGAGGAAAAAAAGTTGAAAACAAAACAGAAAATAAAGCAAGGAAATACTAAATGGATTAAAAAAAAACTGAAGCGGAAAATTTAAAAAGAAAAAACAAAAAGAGAAAACCGTTGATTGTGTTATTAGTTAAAAAAGTGATAATTTTGTTTTCTCGATTTCTTTAAGGAGTTTTCTTTTGTTTCGAGTAAGCGCCATTTTGAAACAATTTTTGGAAGAATGGTCGATCTCTCATCAGCATTTTTTTTTTTTAGATAATTTGTATGTCGTAATTTCCGATTTTCTTTTGTTTTTTTTTTTTTTTTTGTAATTGAATTAACTTTTAATTTTGCATCAACTTTTGAAGAAGTTTTCTTTTGTTTCGAGTAAGCGCCATTTTGGAACAATGGCCGATCTTTCATCAGCATTTTTTTTAAGATAATTGTCGTATGTCGTAGTTTCCGATTTTCTTTCGTTTTTTTTTTTTCTTGTAATTGAATTAATTTTTAATTTTGCATCAACTTTTGAAGGAGTTTTCTTTTGTTTCGAGTAAGCGCCATTTTGAAACAATTTTTGGAAGAATGGTTGATCTCTTTCATCAGCATTTTTTTTTTTAGATAATTTGCTGTATGTCGTAATTTCCGATTTTCTTTTGTTTTTTCTTGTAATTGAATTAATTTTGCATCAATTTTTAAAGGAATTTTCTTTTGTTTCGACTAAGCGCCACTTTGAAACGATTTTTGGAAAAGTGGTCGATCTTTTTTGAGCATTTTTTTTTCTTAGACAGTATGTCGTAGGTCATAGTTTCCGTTTTTGTCTTGTTTTGCTTCTCTTTTTGTAATTGAATATTAATTTTTAATTCTGCATCAAGTTTTTATTTACATTTTTGCTTTTGTTTGTGTCGTCGCTTTTAAATACAGCGAGGCAAGCGCATTAGTATCTTTTGTTTTTGACATGCAGTTACAGTTTTGTTTTGTCCTTGCCACTTTTGTTTTTGGAAAGCTCTAGACTTTTCAATTCATTCCTTATTTTTACATTTCACGCTTTTTAATTGTGTTTTTTTTTATTACATTATAGTTAGTAGTTAATTTTTCATAAAACCTTGAAGCTTCAAGCAATGTGTATTTTAGTCTTTTGTTTTTTTTTTCTTTACAGTCTGCTTTCTTTCGTCTTGTTTCCGCGTTAGTTGTTTCAGATTCTTTTTTGTTTCCGTTGGCACTTCAGTTTTTTTTCTTCAGTAAAATTTCCTTTTCTTGATCTACCGCAAAGACATAGACGTACGATTATTTCTTGCCCGATTTTCAAAACTGCGATTTCCTCGAAACGTGACAAACTTTCGTTAAGTACACGTAAGTTAAATCGTTCCCATTTATGCTGTTGTATTACGGGTTTAAATTTCTGCACTTATTTCACAAACACCCGGTATTGATATTCTTGAAGACATAAAAAAAAGTAATTTGCAGCGCCTAGACTACACTTAAAAATAATAAAAAATATAATTTCAAACAATTTCGTATTCTGTCCTAATAATATAGCGTTCCCCCGTTCCGTTACTTATGAACCGACCCTCGTAGTTAAGTGCATTCAAAAAAATTGCGATTTTATTTATTTTCATTTATATTTTTTTTATGTAGCCATCGTATTATGGTTCGAACGTGCAACGGTCTCGAACTCCGAGATCCCGGCTTATATCCTGATGCAAGTGATCTGGGAGAAGATCCTTCAGGATTATTTCCAAGTGCCAGTTCCAGGGACGAGTTAACTCCGAGGTAAGGTCGCACTCTGTAAGTGCATCTGTTTGAAAAATTAAAACGGGTATTTAAGTCATTAATTAATTTAAAAAAAAAACACATTAAAAATCGCGTTATTGCAAGTTATGAATAAAAATGAATCGCATTTAATAAGTAGTCAACTTGCATTTCTCCACAAAGCCCTCTCGAATTACACAATGAATTTACATCTCTGCTCTGTTAAACCGGTTCAAAGGATTTATGCTAATCTTAAAATAATTTGCATTAATCGATATACAGGCACGTATTATTATGAATGGGTTGTGTCCCGGTTGGAAGGAGGGCTTCGCAAGTTTCGAATGGAGAGAACATCATGATTCGTGGCCGATTTTTCTCTTCGAGAACTTCCAAATTTGATTTGGAAGTGATTGTAAGTGTGAGGGGGGGGGGGGGGAGGCATCGATTCTTTTCACAAATACGTTCGGGCAATCAATCAGGCAACCAAGTTTTCTTAGTTGTATGTTAGGATTTGATACAAGAAGGTAAGAAAAAATCGACCATTTGTCTGCATTAAGTTGTCGGACGTTAACTATAAAAGCAAATTGAAATTGATTTGTCTTTCGCTCCCGGTATTACCTGACTTGAGTTTTAATGTTTTATTTTACGGAATACCGTAGTTTTGCTTCTGTGTATTAAAAAAATGCACCGATAGAATTAATACGCCTCTTTCTTCAGGCAATTTTAATAATAAAAAAAATTGCACACTTTTTTTTTAAATAACTTATAAACGTCGATGAAGGAAGGACTCCATAATATTTCTAGGCAATTTTTTTTCTACTAAGTCTCGCTAGGATATTTTATTTCACTAGTTGCCAACAGTTGCAAATTAGAAAAACGAAAGAACACGTGAAAAATAAAAAAGAAACGTTTTCTGAATTAAAAAAAATTGTTTGTTTTTCTTTCAGTCTTTCTACAGTTTTTTATGTCAATGGTTTGCAACTATTGAAATAAAATAATGTAGAAAGACTTGGAAAAAAAAACGTAAAAACATTTTTTTTCTTTTTGAATTCAGAAAATGTTTGTTCTTTTATTTTTCACGTGTTCTTTTGTTTCTCAACAAAACAGCAACAAAATGCAGGGCGTGAAGCGAAAAAGAAAAAACAAAACAAAAAAGATCGATATCTCCAACACCAAGCTGTACGAAGAACAATAATTTTCCGAACGAATTAAAAAAAAAATAACGTTTTCGGAATTAAAAAAATGTTTCAATTTTCTGTTTTGTTGAAAAACAAAAGAACACGTGAAAAATAAAAAAATAACGTTTTCTGAATTGAAAAGAATTGTTTTCAAGTTTTTTTTTTTTCTTAGTCTTTCTACAGTTTTTTATTTCAATGGTATGCAAGTATTGAAATAAAATATTATAGAAAGACTAAAAAAAAAAAAACTTCAAAACAATTCTTTTCAATTCAGAGAAAATTTTGTTTTTCAACAAAACAGCAACAAAATGCAGGGTGTGAAATGAACAAGAAAAAAAAAACAAAAGAAAATCGACATCTTGAACACCAGACTGTACGAAAAATAATAATTTTACGAACGAATTAAAAAAAAAATAACATTTTCTGACTTAAAAATTAAGTTTTTTTTAGTCTTTCTACGGTTTTTTTTTTATTTCAATGATTTGCAACTATTGAAATAAAATGTTATAGAAAGACTAAAAAAAAACTTGAAAACAATTTTTTTCTTTAATTCGGAAAACGTTAATTTTTTCATTTTTCACGTGTTCTCTTGTTTTTCAACAAAAAAGCAACAAAATGCAAGGCGCGAAGTGAACAAAAAGAAAAACAAAAGAAGTTCGACTCCAACTTAAAAAAAAATGTCTTTCTACAGTTTTTTATTTCAATGGTTTGCAACTATTGAAATAAAATGTTATAGAAAGACTAAAAAAAAACTTGAAAACAATTCTTTTCAATTCAGAAAACGTTCTTTTTTTTATTTTTCACGTGTTCTTTTGTTTTTCAACAAAACAGCAACATAATGCAGGGCGTGAAATGAACAAGAAAAAAAAACAAAAGAAAATCGACATCTTGAACACCAGACTGTACGAAAAATAATAATTTTACGAACGAATTAAAAAAAAAATAACATTTTCTGACTTAAAAATTAAGTTTTTTTTAGTCTTTCTACGGTTTTTTTTTTATTTCAATGATTTGCAACTATTGAAATAAAATGTTATAGAAAGACTAAAAAAAAACTTGAAAACAATTTTTTTCTTTAATTCGGAAAACGTTAATTTTTTCATTTTTCACGTGTTCTCTTGTTTTTCAACAAAAAAGCAACAAAATGCAAGGCGCGAAGTGAACAAAAAGAAAAACAAAAGAAGTTCGACTCCAACTTAAAAAAAAATGTCTTTCTACAGTTTTTTATTTCAATGGTTTGCAACTATTGAAATAAAATGTTATAGAAAGACTAAAAAAAAACTTGAAAACAATTCTTTTCAATTCAGAAAACGTTCTTTTTTTTATTCTTCACGTGTTCTTTTGTTTTTCAACAAAACAGCAACAGAATGCAGGGCGTGAAATGAACAAGAAAAAAAAACAAAAGAAAATCGACATCTCCAACACCAAGCTGTACGAAAAATAAGAATTTTCCGAACGAATTAAAAAAAATTAACATTTTCTGACTTAAAAATTGTTTTTTTTTAGTCTTTCTACAGTTTTTTTTTTATTTCAATGGTTTGCAATAAGACAAAAAAAAACGAAAACATTTTTTTTCTTTAATTCGGAAAACGTTATTTTTTTTATTTTTCACATGTTCTGTTGTTTTTCTTCAAAAAAGCAACAAAATGTAAGGCGCGAAGTGAACAAAAAGAAAAACAAAAGAAGTTCGACTCTGACTTAAAAAAAATGTTTTAGTCTTTCTACAGATTTTTATTTCAATGATTTGCAAATATTGAAATAAAGTGTTCTTTTGTTTTTCAACAGCAACAAAATACAAGGCGAGAAGTGAACAAAAAAAAAACAAAAGAAATTTGACATCTTCAACATCAACCTGTACGAAAAACAATAATTTTCCAAACGATTAAAAAAATAAAAAATATCATTTTCTGAATTAAAAAAAAATGTTTTTTTAGTCTTTCTACAGTTTTTTTTATTTCAATGGTGTGCAACTATTGAGATAAATATTACAGAAAGACTAAAAAAAAAAAAACTTGAAAACAATTTTCTTTTTAATTCAGAAAACGTTATTTTTTTTATTTTTCACGTGTTCTCTTGTTTTTCAACAAAACAGCAACAAAATGCAAGGCGCGAAGTGAACAAAAAGAAAAACAAAAGAAGTTCGACTCTGACTTAAAAAAATGTCTTTCTACAGTTTTCTATTTCAATGGTTTGCAAATATTGAAATAAAATGTTATAGAAAGACTAAAAAAAAACTTGAAAACAATTTTTTTTTTAATTTAGAAAACGTTTATTTTTTATTTTTACGTGTTCTTTTGTTTCTCAACAAAACAGCAACAAAATACGAGGCGAGAAGTGAACAAAAAAAAACAAAAGAAGATCGTCATCTCCAACACCAAGCTGTACGAAAAACAATAATTTTCCAAACGACTAAAAAAATTGTTTGATCTGTTCTGATTTTTCAAACTGACATATTACTGTTATAATTACTTTTAAAATTCAATTTTCTGTCAAAAGATTTCGTATACAGGGTGTTTCACTTCATATCTCTCTGGTTATTCATTGTCAACGAATAAATGGATTGGCGGAGCAGGATCAGTCAGTCGGCCTGCTCGATCTCTTTATTTTAAAAATCGTAAAGAAGAAAAATCTAAATACTGAAAAAAAAAAACTGTCAACGACAGACACCGACAGCCCCATATCATTGAAAAGAGAATTATATAACGCATTTACGGCGTGGTCGCGCATTCCATTCAAAAAGAATTAGTTATCCTAGTTTGAACATTCTCAAGTTTATTAATTTTTTTTTTTTTTGGTAAGAACTTATGTCACAGTTACCCGTAATTCACATAACTCACAGGTTTTACAAAAGTTCTGTGCTTGTCAAATCTGCGAGCATTCAAAATCAATTTAAAAAGAGATAGGCATCGCCGAATAGCGCATCTAATAATGATAAAAGCTATATAGCATTCCATTAAAAAAAATTAGTTATCATAGTTTGAATATTCTCAAGTTTATTAAATTTTTTTTGCAAGAACTTGTGACGCTGGGATTTTGTCTTGACAGCGTAACTGAAGAAGCATCTCAAGCCGTAACTTTTGGAAAAAACCACAAGTCTCTAACGTCATTTGTTCGGAAGATATTCGCGTTTGTTTGAAACTATCGCAACAGTCATAATTTTTTGTAAAAAGTTGAATAACGCGAAAACGCTTTAGATTAGAACCCATGTGTGCTACACAAAGTCACATTGAAATTCAGTCGGGCATCCGAAAATATAAAAATATATAGGATGTTCCATTTAAAATAACGAAGTGACATAACGCCCAGGCCAAACGGAACACCCTGTATACACCAAACTAATTTTAAAATATGCTCCACGTGATATCAAGTAACTTTCGCTTGAAACATTTCTTTGTAAAATGAGTAACCAGAGAGATATGAAGGAAGCCGCCTTAAGTGAAACACCCTGTATGTGAATGACTAGAAAAAAAAAACAAATGCGCAGAAGGATTTTTGTTTCGACTGAAAATTGAATTTTCGTTCGGGGAACTCTTGATTTAGAGTGTTTGACAAAACAGGGAGCTGGAACCTGGCGCTCTGAACCCATGCCGAATACACGGGACGCCCCCTCCGGGGCTGCGGGTCAACCTCGGGGAGGATTTATGCACCGACTTGGGTCAAGGACCGTTGGAGGACATCTTCTGCAAGGGGGTGCATTCGTGGCATCATTGTCCGGAAGTGCACAAAGCCATCGATGGGGTTCGATTCATTGCAGATCACACCAGACGAGAGGAAGACTCCACAAGGGTGAGTCCACCAAATTATAAACCACCCTTTACAAGCCAGTAACAATTTTATTTTATTTTGGTTTTTTGAAACTCGGGTTGGCTCTACTGTTAAATTGATATTTCACACAGATTTTCCTTTCGCTAGGCCTAGGCCAAACAAAACAATAATAAATGTTAAGATAAAAAAGAATCACGTTTTGAATTTAGAAAGCTAATTGTGATGACGTCGTTCCCCTACTCTACTGCAGATGGCGCTGCTCTTTCTTACCGCAACCGAAAACTTTCCAAATAAATCGTCTAGTAAAGAAAAAAAAGAGAAATAAAATGGAAAATTTAAGAGCTTCGAATAAGACGTGAATTAATTAATATAAAATGCATGTCGTGCAACACCAAGCAGTTATATATACAGGGTGTAACTTTTTTGAGGGGACAAACGCCAAGGGCTAGTTCCTCACGTCGAACTGTGACAAAAAGTTCATGTAAACATATGTCGGGAAGCGCATGGTTTCTGAGATACAGGGTCCGGAAAAAAAGTTGGCAAACTTTTTTGTTATCGATTTCTCAGAAAAATTTATTCTTTATGAAAGTTCCCGCATCTTCCCAAACCTAAAACACACTTGTGAAAATCTGAATATCTATCGTCGTATACCGAGGAGATCGAATTGTTTGAAATCGACGTAAGAGTAAAGTACCTTTATTTCACAAGATACGCGGAAATGTTATTTGGGAAAGTTGTTCGGGAACTCTATCAGATTTCAAATACGAAATCGTGGCTGCCTACGATTATTTTTTTATATCTCAGAAACTATGCGTTTGCGGACCTATGTTCATATAAACTTTTCTTCTTATTTCGGTGTGAGGACCTGGCCCTTAAAGTTTGGCCCCATGTTAAAGTTACACCCTGTATAAATATGATTCATTATTAGCAAAGCGAGGATAAAATAGTACCGACGCGGCGCACATGGTCCGATTTCGAGCAATCGCATCGACAAACACCGAGGCAGGGACTTTTTAATCCTCGCTTTGATTATTAGTCACTCTCTCGTGATGATATCTGTCACAAATTAATTAACCGTGTTCGACAAACAGGTATAAAAATCACATTCTTCTTTATCACCACATGGAATTTTTATATTTTGAAAAAAAACAAAATTTTTCAGTATTTTTATTTTAGTTTATTTTTGTGTTTCGTATTTCGGGCGAGGAAAACGCCGCCGCAGTTTAATGCCACGAGGTAACTTTACATAACCTTATTTTCATCGAATAGGTTCACTAAAGAAGACATTTGAGGTTATGTATACTTGCTCGCAAAAAAAATGGACACTTTTATAAATCAATTTACAATTTGCGATCGTGAAATACACTAAAACAGCGCCAAATTCAAACTTTGAATCTTTAATAACGATTGAAGATGACGATAGCCCGAATGTTTGTAATGTTTGAAGACAATTTTAAAATTGAACGAATAAAACAAGAAGCCTGTGAATGAATTGAACGATGAGAACGTTAAAAAATTAAATTAAAGAAATAACACGAAAATTAAAGAAAAAACTATTCGTTGAGATAATTGGAAAATTTTCGGGAAAACTGATCGTCGGTAAAATAGAGTAACCGACGAAAAACAAAAGACGATCGATTATGTAGAAATTACGAAGCAATAGAAAGAGAATTCAAGGAAATAAATAAGTTCACTTAACCTCAAAATTTTTATTATTATAATAAAATAAGAAACAGAATACAATTTGAAAATTAATAAAAACCGAAAATTAATTATTAAGAAGATAATTTTAATCGATTTCGATAATTATATGAAAGAAAATAAAATATTGAATTTGATTAGAAACAATAGGCGATCGATTTTATCAAGGGCAAACGAGCTGACTACTTCAAGTTTTCATTATTGATTTATTAAAAAAAAATTAAATTAATTAAAAAACAGAAAGCCACCTGAAATTAATGAAACAAACAAAACACGATCGAGTGAGAATTTTTAAAAAGATAATTTTAATCAATTTCGATAATTATATGAAAAAAAATAGGAATAACTCAGAAACAATAGGCGATCGACTTTATCAAGGACAAACGAGTTGAATACTTCAAGTTTTCATTATTGATTTAATCATAAAAAAATTAATTAAATCGAAAACAGAAAGCAACTTGAAATTAATCGAAGATTAATAAAATTATAGAAATGTCATTTCAAGAATCGCGCATGGCAGGCCCTCGGCCAGTGTTACCAACGTGATGCATTTTACTTTAGATTTGTGAATACGTATTTAACAAGCACTTGGTGATAAAAATAAAACTTTCGTTAAAATCACACGGTGCATAGGTTCTGGAAATCTGGATCTGAAACTGGATTTTGGTGTATGTTTATAAAACGTCTGGTGTAAAACGATTACCAGTGATGACAGTATTGCCAATCCTAATAGGAAATGTCAAAATAAATTTCAGTTTTTTTCCATAGAAATAATAAAATCTTGTGGAACGCGCATCGCCGACTACGCCTGTTGGCATCGTAAGGTAGGCAACTTACATTGCTTCTAAGGGCAAGAGGGCGGGAAAATACATTCGTGCCCGGTTGTTTTCCGGTTATTTTTGTAAAGTAGGCTGGTAATTCATCATAACGCATTTTTCTATAGGAATTGATGGTCACTTGCCTTCAGGTGTCGTGTTAGTTGCCTAACTTACGTTGCCAATATGGCTGCTGTGCAACAGTGTTGCCAGAGGTGGTGACTTATCACCAAATCTGGAGATTTTTGTTATTCGTTAATTACCTGGTGATTATTTAAAAAAAAATCGGGATTTTCTGGCATTTTTTCATAAAATATAATAGTGCCAACCGTCAGTGCTATAAAGGGTACTCCTAGTAGGCAATTACAGTTTCCTGTAATTTTTTTAAACACGATTTCACAGGTGACACTTGAAAAAATTCTAAGCT
The DNA here is from genome assembly GCA_036172665.1 of Prosopocoilus inquinatus. Lineage (NCBI taxonomy): Eukaryota > Metazoa > Arthropoda > Insecta > Coleoptera > Lucanidae > Prosopocoilus > Prosopocoilus inquinatus. The sequence continues at coordinate 2,901,169 of CM069871.1, read as the reverse complement.
TTCAGATTTGACAAGTTCAGAAGTTTTGTAAAATCTGTGAAATCAATCGCAATTAAATCATACAATAGGGTACATGACAATAATATAAAACTATTAATTAAAGCTCTCTAATCGAGACCATAGTCAATAACACACGCGAAAACACCAAATTTGTACGCTGTTTCTATTTATTATTCTCTTAAATTAATAAATAAAATCGAAAATATTCAAATATAAATCACGTGGTTTCGAAAGGCTTCCCATTCGTTGTGACGTCACTGTTCATACATTGTCCTTGACGTTTATGTTGTATGCAGACCCTTGTCAAATAGTTTGAATGTTTGCTCTTAATATGTGCTGAAAAATATAGTTTTAATTTAAGCAACAATTACGAAGTGAATATCTTAAAGAAATTATTATATTTCTTTACTTTGTTGGTGAGAAATTTGTGATGGAAACGGGAACTTTTCGCCATTGAGAAGTAAGGTTGGTAACACTAAATTTTGTGAAACGCTTATAAATAATTTATTCGGAGTTCTTGCACAGGTATTTTTACATTATAGCACTGCACAATACTGATAATATGTTTTACTATTTATTGTAATAAGTTTTAAGTGTTCGTATTGATACTCACTTATTACGATTTGACAGCATATGAACATTGACGTCACACGGTCAGAATGTGCGTTTTGGCGGGAATTTAATCAATTCAAATTCCTTTAATTTTTACGGCTTTAATATTCATTTATCAAAAATAAATAAATATATCTAGATTATCGTATTTTTGCCTACTTTCGAATAAAATCTTTAAAAAAAAATTTTCATGTACCCTATTATGAGAAAGAAAAAATACAGGAAACTGTAATTGTCTAGTAATCGATTTTTGCTTCCGAGCGTACGTTCGCCTAAAGCGAATTAGGAAAAGTACTTGAAGTTTTAGTTTTTTTTTTTAAATCATTTTGTACCTAAATATAATAAAATAATTTTGAAGCGTAAATATAATAACGTCAAAAATTTAAGTGAGCGACAAATTAGTACAAAAAAATAAACTGGTGATTTTCAGTTGGTAATTGGTGATTTTTTGTCAGCCAATTTGGTGACCTAAATTTTGATCGTCTGGCAACACTGCTGTGCAATTCGCATACGGACGCGCGCTCCATATACTGTCTATACTCTAAGGTTTTCTCATAGTGCATTACAAATAGGTTAGAATTAATTGACGGTTTATCAGTTTATAAATAGAGAGGTGACAGAATTAACCGACAAGTACATCCGAATTTACGATTGGGAATATTTCATTTCCTTTTTTCTTTTTTTTCTTTTTGTTTTAAGCTGTAACTGTAAAATTTACTTTATCGATTCGAACAATACAGACAAAAGCCTCATAGTTTATACACGTAATCCCTGAATTATATATCAATCTGTTACCATTTGATTCGAGAAAAGCTCACAATCAGAAACGAACGTCCATGAATAATTCAATCTAATTATTTCCGTTCGCCGCGCAGCGCCGCGCCGCGGCGTATTTCGCGCGCCGCACCACAATTCCGCCGCTGAATATTAACGACGGACTTGTTTGGATTTTAGGTGAAGGAAGACTGGAAGTACGTCGCCATGGTGCTGGACAGGTTGTTTCTATGGATTTTCACACTAGCCGTGCTCGTTGGCACCGCCGGAATCATTCTGCAAGCGCCCACGTTGTACGATGATCGCATTCCTATTGATGTTCGTTTATCAGAGATCGCGTCGACCACAGCTAAGCCTCACATAGCCACCTCACTATAATTATAATAACTCATTTGTTGTTACAAGATATGTATACATATTCAGGACTTCCACGGTTTTGATTTTTTTTTTAATTATTTGTGTAGTTACAGATACCTATACAGATGTAAACTGCGATTTAAAATGGTCTCGTTCAGGTGACCAAACAGCTGAGTAGGTTTGATTTGATGAATATCAGACACATGACGCTCAATTTAAACAGTGGCGGCTCGTGGCTAATGATCCAGGGTAGGCGACACAGTGAAAAAGAAATTCGAAAAAAGTCGCGAGCAATAATTTTTGGTCGTTATTGGTTATTTAATTTTTTTACTTTGCAGAAATTAACGTTCTGATTGACATTGACGACCAAAATTTAATGCTCGCGACTGTACATACTTAAGTTTTATAAATTATTATATTTTTTTTAACAAAATTGCTAGCACTAAATAAACCTTTTACTTTCATCTCCATCTCGAAATGAGAGCGCTTGTTTTGCCAAAGTCACTCTTACGTCTATTAAGCACGTTAAGAGAATTCTACTTTTTTGTTAACTTCATCGTTATCCAAGAAGCGTTTTGTCTGACACCTGATAAAAGAATATTTTTTTATGCCAACAAAAAAGTGCCTTTTTAAAATTGTTTCCACACACAACCATTTATGATTTTCATACTAAGTAGTCTTAAACGAACGATAAAATAATTGAACTCTTTTATCGGCATTAAAATATTAATTGTGTCTACCCAAAGAAAAATATTTCTGTGAAAAGGACATTTCTTAAAAAAAAAGAGTACGTATAATTTCATACGCGACATCCATGCTCCATGACGATAATAATAAATTATAATAATGCTCACAATATTTAAACTGATTCAAACGTAAATTATGGAATAACCAAACTGAAACGTTTCTTGAACGAATAATTCCGAATAGCCCGAGGCGACACGATCTGTCGCCTAAGATGGTACGTATTCATTTTACTACACGTCAGTGGGATAGAAAGAGATAAACATATTAATCGCGTGATACTTTCATGAGGATTTAAGGCGAAAAATTATTTCGCCTATTTTACCGCTACCCACCAACCACATCGTACGCAACGGAGGAACCGTTCAGGAATGCAACTTAGGATTCGTTCAGAAATGCAACTTAGGATTCGTTCAGAAATGCAACTTAGGATTCGTTCAGAAATGGACCGCAATTACCTGTTCGACAAAAATATCAACATAAAAATAAACAATGGGTTATTTGTAATTAATATTAAATTAAAAAAGTAATAATAATAATAATAAAAAATTAAACTTAATTCTTTATAAAATGTTAGGGTAGGCGACGCCTACCATGCCTACCCTGAAATGCCGCCACTGAATTTAAATGATACTTTTGCATGCGAACCACAACCTTAAGAACATTTAGTGTAAGGGCTACGAAACTGTCAAATGGTATCATTTGTAGTGAGCGTCGGTTAGGGTTAAGGTTTCGGTTTCCATTTTACTCTGAGTTCGGGTACGGTTTCAGTTAGGGTTTTCTGTCGGTTTGGGTGGGTTAGGGGTTTTTAAGGTTTTCAGGGAGCGCACTCTTAAAAAAACAAGGAAGAGAAGTAAATACATTACAATGAAATAAAACTTACATTTTTTAAAACACGAACGTAAAATTTATCGCCGCAAGGACTACCTTTGGCAACCGTTCGGCTTACGTTTTTTTTTTTTTCTAAAATGACAACTGACGTCCAAATTAGGCGAATTAATTTCTGAAAAATTAAGTTCATGACAGGGTTTTTTTTTAATTTTTATTTAAATTTTTGCTTGACCTGAACAGAGCCCCCGCGAGGCCAAATGCCGCCCGCGTGCCACTTTATATTTTGGCGCCCTCTGGTAGATAAGTTGGGGCAAACAAAAACGGTCAATTATCAAAATTATTAAAATTTAAAAGAAAAGAATTGGAAAAAAACAGAAAAATTTTTAAACACTTTCCTTCACATTTTTTAAACATTCTCCTTCACTTTTTCGAAACATTCTCCTTCACTTTTTTTAAACATTCTCCTTCGCTTTTTTAAGCACCCTCCTTCACTTTTATTTAAACATTTTCCTTGATTTTTTCAAGTTCCTAGCTGCCGCAAGCCCTCAAAAACGAAGAGAAGCGCTTTTTTCTCATCTGACCGAGAAGACCTCTGGTTAGATGCCCCCCCTTCACAGAATGCAAGTTACTAATATTAGAAAAAAAGAAACAAAATCACAAAAGCAAAAGGAACATAAATTTATAAAAACTTAAGAAATGAAATATAAATATGTTGTTTTGTTAACAAAATCGTAACAGCTTATATAATTTCTTTTTTTACCTAATAAAATTATTAAATTTTTATGAAAAATTTAGCAAACGAAAATTACTAAAGTTAGGACTTTTCTACTTTTAATTGCCGCAGTTAACTGTTCTATTTTAGTCGATGTTTTGCCGTGGGGTTGACGGCTTCATCAAAACTTGTGGCTAGTTTTTCGAATAATTTATACCAGACAAGAAACTGTTTACCATTATTTTTCTTTTCTTGGGCGAAAAAAAACTGACAAAATATGTCCAGTGACCAAGAAGCTAATTGCCGCCCCTTGAAGATGGCGCCCGCGTCCACTGCACGCTTTGCACACATGGTTACGGGGGCCCTGGACCTGAACAAAAGTCGAAGTCGACGATGAGATTGGTTGAGCTTGATTAGAATTGATTTTTAATTTTCAACGATTTGTATACTCTTAATTTTTCTTGCAGTTTTTATTTGTCGTAAATGGAGTTAAGTTGAGAGATGTTGGGTTGGATTGACCTTGACGTTAGTTAAACTTTCTTTTTAATTGTTTCTTTTAATATTTTCTCATCTTTACTTTTAATTTTTCCAGTAATTTGTTAGATGACGTTTGATTGATGTCGGTTAGATTGGATTGACCTTGTGAATTATTTAACTTAACTTTAATCCATGTATAAATTTTTACATTTTTTTTACCTGTGGAGAATGAAGTGCAATATGATGTAATAAGTTGCGAGAGCTCAGTTGACCTTGAAATTTGCTGATGTTCATTATAATTTGTATTAAATTTTTTACTTGGATTAGAGTTAGCTTGGGTTGACGTTTATTTTTCTTTATTTAATTGTTAATATCATTTTTTTATTGATTTCTGCTTTTAATTCCTTTTGCTTAGGTTGAATAGAATGGAGTTCAGTTGTTGGGACGAGTTTGCTTGACCTTGGCGATGGTCGAACCTCGCTTTAATAGTTTTTTTTTTTAATTTTTTACTTTTATTTCTTGCATTTTACATTTCTCGCGTTTTCTTAATTTTTTACTTGGATTTAAAGGAGTTAAGTCGGGTTCAGTTGGATCGGGTTAACACTGAATAATAAAAAAGAAAAATTATTTCAGTCCGTGGATCGAATTTGGTTGACCTTGAAATTGTTCAAGTTGCGCCTTAAATCGTGTTTAATCGGCGCCCTCATGCCTTGCTTTCCTTGCTCCGGCCCTGGTAATTACGAAAATGGATATTATTTTGTCTTTCGTTCGTTTACTATTTTTTAATTCATTTAGTATTTTTCTGCTCTTTATAATACAATCTTTCCTTATCGCAAGAGGGGGCGGGGAATTTATCAACCAACCCAACCTTAAGGGCGGCCGGTCTCACCCAGGGCTTCGCAACAATTAAGGCCGCCTCTGATGTTAGTAAGTATAAAGAAACGAAATCGAAATTAACCGAAAAATTAATAAGCGGTTAGTTTTCGATTAGGGTTACTTCAGGCATATTAATTTCGGTTTCTGTTACGATTAAGGTTCAAAAAAAATTTCTGTTTTTAATGGGTTTTGGGTGATTACAGTTTTGTTAAGTTGGCCGTTCGGCTGACTTTCAAATCGTGCCGAGTAACAAACAACTCAGCCGCTAGGTCACCTGAACGCGACCAATGATTCTACAGAAAACTGCAACTCCGATTTTATGTGAAGATGTCGCTATAAAATTTTAGATTTGCAAATTTTATTTCTTTAGTAATTTTGTCGTTATGGATAAAACGTTTCTCTGTCTCATCGTTCTGCGTTTAGTTCGAAGTTTAACAGCGATGGTCGGACTATCTTCTAAACGAAAAGTTTGACCTTCGCAGTCGTGTACGGTCGGTTTTCAAATCCCGACCACCTCGACCAATCAGCTGATTCGTCTCAGACAACGTAAAATAACCACGCATTAGACAACGACGAGTAAACGAAATCACAACGTCGTCGCCCATGAACTAAACGCAGGAAAAGATCTTACGTCTAAAGCAAAAAAAAAAAAAAAAATAGTAGACGATTACAGTTTCCTGTAATTTTTCTTTCTTCAACGTGATCCCATTTGTTTTTGTTTTTTTTTTAAATTTATTGTTGAAGCAAAAGTATCCTGCAGTATTTAAATACGACTTCACAGATTTTACAAAAGTTCAGAGCTTGCCTGTGAAGTCGTTTTTAAACAGTAACATTCAGAAGTAAGAAAAATTACAGGAAACTGTAATTGTCTACTTTTTGCTTTCGAGTCTAGCATTCAAATCGCTGAATTATTTACTGGACAGGGATGACCAAACAGCGAGGACATGGTTTTAAGGGTAGATTAATTACAGCACTTCAATTCTTCTATCTTCGATGAAATATCGAATAAATCAAGAAGAGACTATAACTGAATAAACGATAATAGTTTGAGAGGAAAAAGTGCAGCAAAATAAAAATTTAAGTATGTACGGTTGCGGCCCTTGAAAACTGGTGCACTGAAAATTGACATCAATGTCAAAAGTTCATCTTTAATCTGTCACTTTGTTGTCAGTGTCAAATTTGACATCCATAGTAGGGTTTGTTAGAGTGATTTGAGGTACGTTCAGAAACTTTAAATTTAAGATCAGTTTACAACGCCGAAATATTGCATTTGTCAAAGTGTACCTGCCAGTTTTCAAAGGCCGCAACTGTACAAAAAAAAAAAACAAGTGTAGGTAATTAAAAGCGATGTAACACAAAAGACAAAAGATACAGTTTGAGTGAAGAAAAAGAAATGAACGAGATCTAAAAGTGAAAAAAAAAACTGCATGAAAACGAAAGACGCGTGAGGAAAACACTGAATTAATTTAATTATTGGCGAAACAAAGGAACTGCGGCGGCGAGAGCGTTTGATGGCGTGAGAAACTACACGGTAAACAAACGCAGGCGAGACGCACGCGGAATATGACGTCAGAAAATTTGCAAACAATAAAATATGCAGAACAGAAAAAATATACTTAGATAAAAGATTAACACATTTTCAATGAAAAACCACGCAAAAATGAAAAGACTAGAAAAAAAAAACTATGAATGAAATATTATTTGATGGGAAAAAAACACATTTTTTTTAAAATTTATCCATCGAATTAGGTTAAGGGCAGTTGAGTTGAATTCTTCTTGAAATGGATTGGATTTAATTTTTGTTATTTTTATTTTATTTTTTAATTGTTGGCTTAAGATCAGCACACTTAATTTTTTTTGAGCCTTTAATTTTTTTAATTTAAATTTTTTTTGTTTATTCTTTTAAATTTTTGGCTTGAGTTCAGTACGTTTGGGTTGAGCGCATTTGAATTGAGTTGGACTTTATTATTATTGTATTAATTTTTTTAATTTTTAATTTTTCATTGTGTCCTAAGAACAGCGCATTTAGGTTGAGTCCGGTTGGACTTGGTTATCCTCAAGGTGGGTTTAGACTTCTTTGTTATTATTGAGTTTTTTTCTTTTTTTAATTTTAATTTTTTTGTTTATTTTTTTTTAATTTTTGGCTTGAGTTTAGCACGTTTGAGTTCAGCGTAGTTAGGTTAAATTGCACTTAATTATTAGAGTTTTAATTTTTTAATTTTTAATTTTGTCATAAATTGAGCATATTTAGGTTGAGTCCAGTTGGATTTGGTCGACCTGAAGGTGGGTTCATTGACTGCATTGTCATTGACTTTTCTTTTTTTAATTTTAATTTTTTGTTTACTTTTTTTTAAATTTTTGGCTTGAGTTCAGAACGTTTGGGTTGAGTGCAGTTGGGTTAAGTCGGACTTATTAGTGTAGTATTAGTGTTTTCATTTTTAATTTTGTCCTAAGTTGAGCACGTTTAGGTAGAGTCCAGTCGGATTTAGTTGGCCTTGAGATGGCTTGGACTTCATGATTTTCATTGAGTTTTCAATTCTTGCTTATTTTTTTTTAATTTTTGCCTTAAGTTCAGCACATATAGATTGAGTGCAGTCGGGTTATTTTATTTCAAAGTTTACATCTGCTCTCTATAATAAATTAAATTGACCTTGAGATAGGTTTGACTTAATTTTTGTTTAATTTCAAATTTTTCATTTTTTATTTTTAAAATTTATTTCTCTTGTTTTTTTTATTTTTATTAAGATTTCATTTTTTGATTAATTTTTTTAAAATTTTTGCCTTTAATTCAGCACATAAATTTAGATTGAGCGCAGATGGGTTGAATTGACCTTGAGATGGATTTGCCTTAATTTTTGTTTAATTTCAAATTTTTCATTTTTTATTTTTATAATTTATTTCTCTTGTTTTTTTAAATTTTTTATTGAGATTTCATTTTTTGGTTAATTTTTTTATAAATTTTTGCCTTTAATTCAGTACATAGATTTAGATTGAGCGCAGTTGGGTTGAATTGACCTTGAGATGGATTTGATTTAATTTTTGCTTAATCTCAAATTTTTTATTTTTTTTAATTTATTTCTCCTTTTTTAAAATTTTTATTGAGATTTCATTTTTTGCTTAATTTCTTTAAATTTTTGCGTTTAATTCAGCCCATAGATTTAGATTGAGCGCAGTTGGGTTGAATTGACCATGAAATGGCTTTGACTTAATTTTTCTTTAATTTCAAATTTCTAATTTTTTATTTTTTTAATCTATTTTTCTTGTTTTTTTTTTAAATTTTTATTGAGATTTCATTTTTTGCTTAATTTCTTTAAATTTTTGCCTTTAATTCATCCCATAGATTTAGATTGAGGGCAGTTGGGTTGAATTGACCTTGAGATAGATTTGACTTAATTTTTGTTTAATTTAAAATTTTTCATTTTTTATTTTATTTCTCTTGTTTTTTTAAAATTTTTATTGAGCTTTCATTTTTTGCTTAATTTTTAAAAATTTTTGCCTTTCATTCAGCACATAGATTTAGATTGAGCGCCGTTGAGTTGAATTGACCTTGAGATGGCTTTGATTTAATTTTTCTTTAATTTCAAATTTTTAATTTTTCATTTTTTTTAAATCTATTTTTCTTGTTTTTTTTTTAAATTTTTATTGGGATTTCATTTTTTGCTTAATTTTTTAAAATTTTTACCTTTAATTCAGCATATAGATTTAGATTGAGCGCAGTTGGGTTGAATTGACCTTGAAATGGCTTTGACTTAATATTTCTTTAATTTCAAATTTTTCATTTTTTTTACTTGGGTTGGGCAGTTAGGCTGAGTTTAATTGGTTGTTTCGACTTAGTCTTTATTGATTTTTAATCGTTAGAATTTTTAATAAACCTTTACTTAAGTGACGGCTCTTGCAAGCTGTCAAAAAGAGAAGAGGAGAAGAAGAAGAAGAGAAAGAAAAAAGAACTGACAACGTTTCCGTTGTTTTTTTTTTGTTTTTTGTGTACTGCGTTGTGCAGATTTTTTGCTATATACTTTTTATCAACTTGTAAACCTGCTTAGTCCCTCCCCCCCCCCAAAAAAAAAAAAATGAAAAGGGGCAGCGACAAGTATGTTCTAGTTTTGCTACACGTGCCCTTTTTATCTTATTTTGTTTTCAGTTTTAAATTATTTCTCGCCTTTATTTATTTCGATTAAATTTTACAAAATTATCGGTTTTGTTTGTTTGCTTTTCTCGTATTTTGCATTTTTTTTTTTTTCATTTACAATATTTTTATTTTATTTTCTTAAAACTAGAGAGTGTCGATCTTTTATTTATCGTTCATCTTCATACGGTAGTTATTATTATTTTAATAATTGCATAATTAATCTAACCTTAAAATAACGCCCCTTTATTTTGTAGTCACCCTGTGCATAAAATCATAGGAGGACTAAATATGCGTCTTCCTCCTCCACTCGACTTTTTCGAAAAAAAAAAAAAAAAACAGTTCAGTGTTGGCTCCGAGCAGATTGTGCAGGAATTACCGACACATCTGATTGTTCGGACCTGCGCGAAAAATCGAATTCACCCTCACACACACTTCATACTCGTAAGTAGTAACTCACACGTGTACACACGACTTCCGTTTTACGATACGAGGCGTAGGTACAGTCGTGCGCATCTTAAGTGCAACAATTTGACGTTCGACATTTCTGTGAGCCTTGTAGCACAGCGCAATGGTCTTTTAAGGGTGCGAGAGGTGCATTTTAGTTGCGCACGACTGTACATAATCGAGCTATTCTTTAGTGGTTTGCGTTTTAAGTACTTACTTACTGGCATAATAAAAGTCAAACCGAGCGCATAGGTAATGCATTCATGTATGTATGTTGTACATATACAGAAACCTGATTAATAAATATATTGTATGATAATCTGATGAACTGTCCTTTTTGTTAAACGTCTGACGTTCTAATTTGTTAAATAAATTTGTACATAAATAGAAGGTGTCGTTTTAATTTTTAATTTGCCGCAGCAACACGCGCGGTGTGTGTAATCTGCAATGACATAAAAACTGAAGAAATTAAAGTTATTTTCATTAATCATGATGTAATAAGTATAAAAACAACTCCAAAGTAAAACGTGTTCATGAGGAACGACGGACTCTAGCTATTTTTTTTTAAACTGCGCGCCATAAATCTGTCATTTGTTTGGATTTCAAATAATTGTACTACGGTAATCAATATCAATCACTCTTAGATTAAATATTTGCAACTGATTATGACGTACTTGCGTCTGGTACATAAAAAAGGTGTTTTCTTTCGCTTAAAAGTTTGTTGAATCGTGTTTCAAATAGTTTGGACCCGAATGTCGTAGTTGTTGCAACAAAACACCTGTCTTGAATTTTTGATTGACAGTTCATTTGTAAATAACCATAATTTAATCCAAACAAGTTTTAAAAATAGAGAAATTCAAGGAAAAGGATGTCTGTCTTTGAATCAAAACACGTTTGGATCACGATTTTGTGAGCGGAAGAAATCACCTAAAATTATTTGAAAGGTTGGCCTTTGCAGGAACACAAATTTTCTTGCGCCTAGGAATACCAACCAAACTCAATCCATACCACCAACCAAAATTTTCACATTTAATTTTAGGGGTACGTTCAGAAATGACATGTTTAATACTTCAAGTGTATAACATCCTTTCCTGTTTTCTAAATCTTTTTCAAAAAGTCACGTATTTTTAAACTTATAATCGAAAGCGACAAAATGTAATTGTTCTTCATCAAAGTATTGTTTAAATACTCCGCGAAAATTAGTAACCAACAGATGACGCTCTTAATAAGGAAAGCAAAGAGCTATCATTAATGTTAATCAGTATAACTTGTTCTATTCGATCCATCAATGCTTTTTGTTAGTTTTTTTATTATATTATTTTATTATTATTGTGTGTAGCACGGAAATATCACAGAAATTACAAACATTTCAATTCATAGGTTAATCACACGTCATTCATCCAATGTTTTCCTTATTACAGGGAACTTCCGGTAGATGTCAGCCAATCCGTGATTTTGTTTTGGATTTTCTCTAGAGAATTTTCTTGAACTGACTAGGAGAAAAACAAACAAAAAATAATAATCACGAGACGAGAACGAAAACAGAAAAAGAACGAAAGTAATATGAACTGAAACAATTAAAAAAAAAAAATTGAACACATTGATTAGGAAGATGAAACGACCAATGAAAAAATGATCAAAAAATGAGGGTACCGGAAAAAAACAATTACAAAAATAATTACAAAGTTAAAACAATTATAAATTTATAAAAACAATCGAAAAGAAGATAGTTGAGTGCAATTTAAAAAAAAAAACAAAACAAAACAAATGACAATCGAGAAGGAGCTCAGTTCGCCCGCCATTATCTTTCTATATTCAAAATAAGATTTTTTTATTTAAATTTCTTTTTCTTATTTATTATTAAACGCCATCATAAGTTAAGAACTTCGAAATTTGATGAGTTGGCAACACTCGTTCTGATTGCTGCAAAGTGCATTAAAATGCCAGTTAGATTGTTTTAATATTTCTCTTTCGTTTGTTTTAACAGTCAATAATTATTTTTGAACTTTAATTAATTTATTTCCGCTAGATGTCAGCCATTCCGTGATTTTGTTTCAGATTTTCTCCAAACATTTTTTTTTTCGAATTGACCAGGAGAAAGAACTATTACAGGAATCTGTTTAACAGTTTCTCTCGCGTATTTCTTTTTTCGAAAGAAAATAAAAAATACTACCAGCGAAAATTATACGAAAATATTCAAGAAATAATAATAAAGAAAATCGAAAACAATTGAAATTAATTATCTTAATCTTGCAGTTAAAAAAAAAATAAACAAAAATCGAAGGTAGTAGAAAAACAAAAAGAAAATAATAATCACGAGACGAAAACGAAAACAAAAAAAGAACGAAAGTAATACGAAATGAAACAATTTAAAAAAAAAGAAATTGAACACGATTAGGAAGATGAAACGACCAACAAAAAAATAATCGAAAAATGAGGGCAATGGGAAAAATAATTACAAAGTTAAAACAATTAAAAAAATTATAAAAACAATCGAAGAAAAGAAAATTGAATGCAATTTAATAAACGAAAACAAAACAAATGACAATCGAAAAGGAGTTCAGTTCGCCACTATCTTTCTACATTCAAGAGAACAATTTTTTTATTTCAGTTTCTTTTTCTTATTTTTCTTATTTATTATCAAACGCCATCATAAGGTAAAAATCAGGGTAAAAATTTCGAAATTTGATGAGTTGGCAACACTCGTTCTGATTGTTGCGAAGTGCATTGAGTGCAAGTTAGGTTGTTTTAATATTTCTCTTTCGTTTGTTTTAACACTTAATAATTATTTTTGAACTTTAATTAATTAATTAATTAATTTATATTTCCCTAATTCATTTAAGATTTAAGGAATTCTAAGAAAATGCTTGTATGCCGAAAAAGGAATTTTTTTATCTAGTTGATTGGCAATACTGCTGCTGACAAGCGTGATTCTGGTTTGTCAGATTACACGCGAAAGTTCATTTATTTTTACTTACGAATCCGATGCTAAGCGGGGGGCACTGCAATCAAAATAATTAAATAAAATGCGTACATTGTATCATTTACTGCGGACACTTATTTACAAATTTCTTGTCCATTTGCTGCGTCTCAATTGCACTTACGAAATTTGCAACAAATAACACCGACCACTCTAAGTGATTAGTTAAAAACAAAAAAAAAATAATAAATTAAGTAAACAATCACGCCAAAGCCGCCTTCCCACGGTGCGTGTTTTCATTCACGGATAGGTGCGGTGGATCTTTGCAGTTACATAGCACTTTCCTTACTCGGGTAATAAATCAACGTATTCTTTTATTCTTATCTAATGGTAATAATGCCTTGTTGAGTTTTAAATCTGTTCCAAGCATCGTATATGACGTTTTTGTTTTTGTGTTTCGCCGTTGTTGATGAATTTCAAAACGATGACGCATTTTAATAAAGATTCAAAAACTTGTAAATTATTTGCCACTTGCCGTTATCGTATTAATAAGTACGTGCGTGCATAAATAGCGACAATAAAATTATTAATGAAAGTATGACATGTTCGATCCAGACGAGCTCGCGTTATACAGGGTTATAACTAATTAAAGTGCCATCATGGGGGTCTCGTAAACTATAAGGATATACAAAGATGGTCAAATTACAAAAAAGTTGCGCTATTTTGGAGCCTATCAAAATATTCAAAAAAATCTTTTCTACCTCCAATCGTTTCTGAAATATCTTCAAAAAACTGAAAATTTTAATTTTCGAAAATCTCCAATATCTTCCTCGTTTATTAAAATAGAATCATGAAATTCGCAGTTTTTATGTTAAATTCGATGAGCAATCTAATAGAGTCCGAAGAAATAGGTTAGGATTGACAGTATCGCAGATACGACTGTCAACTGTCTTTTTTCTTATGGACGCTACCTTGAGTATTCATACCACGTGATACAAAAACAAAATCTGAATACACGACCATACGACACACTTATTCTTTTGTTTTAAAACAAAATATCAAGAAACTACAAAAGATTTTGAAAAAAAAAATATCTAGTAGGCGGATGCGTGTAAACATTCAGAACTAAAATTATTATTAAAATAATAAATCTTACTCAATTCTAGTACTTATTTACATTTTTACATAAAATATTACTTTTTAACAAAAATTTTCAGTAACCTAATATTTTGTTTCAAAACAAAAGCATAAACGTTCATGTGGTCGTATTCAAAAATTATTTCTGCATCACTTGCTATGAATATATAAGGTGGCGTCCATAAGAAAAGAAACAATTGACAGTCGTATCTATGAAACTGTTAAACCTAACCTATTTCTTCGAACTGCATTAGGTTGTCCATCGAATTTAATGTAAAAACACCGAATTTTATGATTTTATCGTAAGAAATAAAGAAGATATTCGAGATTTTCGAAAATGAGGAGAATTTTCAGTTTTTTGAATGTTTTCAAAAACAAATGAAAACAGAAAAAATTTCTTTGCATATTTTTTTAGACCTCAAGATAGCGCAACTTTTCCATAATTTAACCATCTTTGCATCTCTTGTAGTTTACGAGATTCCCATGGTGGTCCTTTAATTAGTTGTAACCCTGTATACACCTTTGAAGTTTTCGAGACGCATGATCCCGCACAGTCACAGATGACTTGCTTCCCACGATGCGATGGCGCGGGCTCGTCCGTAAAAACAAAAACACGCACCGTGGGAAGGCGGCTTTAAACAATACCGATTAACGATTGCTGCAGTTTTTGTAACAAAAGTCAGTCAAAGTCACAAACTAAAAAAAGAAAAAGCGCGATAATCGCAAGAAACTAATTACAAACACTATATTTTTGTTTTGCTAATTGTTTAATTGTTTTTTTTTTATTCGCTATTAACCTCCCAGACTGCCATTCAAGTCAATTATACTCGTATAAAAGGACTCTACGAGTGCAATAGTATTTGATCGTGCTTTGTAATCAGTTTGAAGCAGATCCTGAAAGGTGGTCGAGGAGTTCTTGCAGAAGGCCGTCCGTCTTCCACTCAGGTAATATTCCATTCACGATTCTTTCCTAAACTGAATAATACATGGAGAGAGATGGAGACAGATTCTTTCAGTTTTCCTATCTGAATTCCTGAGTAGGTCAAATGGGTCACGCAGCACGCGTGTTAATTTTTCTTAAAAAATAAATAAAATAAAAAAAGAAAAATTTGGAATCTGGAAGTGCAAACGAACGTACGTCTTTTCTTAGAATAGTTTGTTAATCAAAATGACATGTCGATGTCGAAATAACAGGTGCTTTCTTTCGCTTAAAAGTTTGAATCGTGTTTCGAATAGTTTGGATCAGATTTTCATAGTTGCAGACTTGAATTTTTGATTGACAGTTCATTTGTAAATAACCATAATTTAATCGAAACAAGTTTTAAAAATAGAGAAATTCAAGGAAAAGGATGTCTGTCTTTGAATCAAAACACGTTTGGATCACGATTTTGTGAGCGGAAGAAATCACCTAAAATTATTTGAAAGGTTGGCCTTTGCAGGAACACAAATTTTCTTGCGCCTAGGAATACCAACCAAACTCAATCCATACCACCAACCAAAATTTTCACATTTAATTCTAGGGGTACGTTCAGAAATGACATGTTTAACACTTCAGATTTATAACATCCTTTCCTGTTCTCTAATCTTTTTCAAAAAGTCACGTATTTTTAAACTTACAATCGAAAGGAACAAAATGTAATTGTTCTTTATCAAAATATTGTTTAAATACTCTGCGAAAATTAGTAACCAACAGATGACGCTCTTAATAAGGAAAGCAAAGAGCTATCATTAATGTTAATCAGTATAACTTGTTCTATTCGATCCATCAATGCTTTTTGTTAGTTTTATTATTATATTATTTTATTATTATTGTGTGTAGCACGGAAATATCACAGAAATTACAAACATTTCAATTCATAGGTTAATCACACGTCATTCATCCAATGTTTTCCTTATTACAGGGAACTTCCGGTAGATGTCAGCCAATCCGTGATTTTGTTTTGGATTTTCTCTAGAGAATTTTCTTGAACTGACTAGGAGAAAACAAAAACTATTACAGGAAACTGTTTAACTGATTGTATTTCATTTTTCGAAAGAAAATAAAAAAAAAACATTTATATTACTAATGAAAATTATATGAAAATATTTAAAAAAATCGAAAACAATTGAAATTAATTAAAGATAATCGTGCAGTTAAAAAAAATAAACAAAAATCGAATGTAATAGAAAAACAAACAAAAAATAATAATCACGAGACGAGAACGAAAACAGAAAAAGAACGAAAGTAATACGAAATGTAACAATTAAAAAAAGAAAAATTGAACACATTGATTAGGAAGATGAAACGACCAATGAAAAAATGATCAAAAAATGAGGGCAACGGAAAAAACAATTACGAGTTGAATTTTTGATTGACGGTTTATTTGTAAATAACCATAATTCAATACAAACAAGTCTTAAAAATGGGGAGATTCAAAGAGAAGAATGTCTGTTTTTGAATCGAAACGCGTTTGGATCACGATTTTGTGAGCGAAAGAAAGCACCTAACGTATGTAAGTTTTTTTCTTTGAAATTAAAAAGATGTCTTAGCTTACACACTCTTGTCAGTTGGCGCAGAAAATAACCTCAATTTTATATAATTAAAAATGCAATGTTACCAATAGGGTACATGGCAATAACATAAAATTATTAATGAACGCTCTCTAATCGAGACTATAGTCAATAACACACGCAAAAACACCAAATTTGTAAGTTTTTTAAATTTATTATTCTCTTAAATTAATAAATAAAATCGAAAATATTCAAATGTAAATCACGTGGTTTCGAAAGGCTTCCCATTCGTTGTGACGTCAGTGTTCATACATTGTCCTTGACGTTTATGTTGTATGCAGACCCTTATCAAATAGTTTGAATGTTTGCTCTTAATATGTGCTTAATATGTGCTAAAATATAGTTTTAATTTAAGCAACGATTATGAAGTGAATATCTTAAAGAAATTATTATATTTTTTTACTTTGTTGGTGAGAAATTTGTGGTGGAAACGGGAACTTTTCGCCATTGAGAAGGTAAGGTTGGTAAATTTTGTGAAACGCTTATAAATAATTTATTCGGAGTTCTTGCACAGGTATTTTTACATTATAGCACAGCACAATACTGATAACATGTCTTATTATTCATTGTAATAAGTTTTATGTGTTTGTATTGATATTCACTTATTACGATTTGACAGCATATGAACATTGACGTCACACGGTCAGAATGTGCGTTTTGGCGGGAATTTACTCAATTCAAATTTCTTAAATTTTTTACGACTTTAATATTCATTTATCAAAAAAAAAGAAATATATCTAAATTATCGTATTTTTACCTACTTTCAAATAAAATTCTTAAAAAAAATGTTCATGTACCCTATTAATGTACACCATGATGACTGAAGTTGCATACGAAAGTTAATAATTAGCAAAACCTTGTTTAGTTTCGTAAAAAAAACAGATTGCCGAATAGAATATGTAACGTGAAAACTGAAAATGAATAATTTGAGGGTTACGTCATCAACAAACGTCAGTAGACAATCAAGATAAGACGCACGTTCATTTTCCATGGATTGCTGCGCGTGTTTTTTTTTTCAACTGTACATGCATGAAAGCAAAAGTGTGAGGGAGAAAGCGACTGTGTTTCACTGCACGTAAGAGTGAGACACTGTTGCGAGCGTAAACTCGAACTCCTCCGGAGTATCACGCGCATCAACTCTTAAAACTACGGCAATTCATTTACGAACGTCCTGTATAATTTGGCGCAGTTATTTATTTATTCGCGCGTAATACATACCGAAACTAAAATAAATTGTAAAAGGTCAGGTGGTGTGAACTTTGAGGAAAAATAATAGAGCGGTCGTGTTCCGGTATTTTTAAACTATCAGACAATGTATCAGTCTCGTCGATAAGCAGCTTACTTGCTTGCATGCATCTGGGATCGAAAAAATATCATCGTAAGTCATTTGTTTTTTAATTTTAATTTTTAGCAAAAGTCCAAAAAATATTTTTACTTAACCACGATGTAGTACTGTGAGTAAGGAGATTTTAGCATAGCTCTAAAATTCTTTAAAAAAAAATTATTTATTTATTTATTTTTTTTTATATGATTGCCAACAATCTTTATTACTCTGAAGAGATGTCAAATGAAAATAATAAATTCTACAGAGTTTCTTAATTATTTATAGAAACAAAAGAACATCGTTTTCGCGAGCCAACTCTACTTTTTCGAGACAAGCTCACTGGAGAAAACAAAAGTTAACTATCTCGATTCGTTCGGGAAATATCGACCGAAAACGAATTTTTCCGAAAAATTAGTTTTCACGATATCTCTCTGGGTTGTTTGACAAGACATTTTGACATTTTGAAAATTCGAAAA
This sequence comes from Prosopocoilus inquinatus, assembly GCA_036172665.1. Lineage (NCBI taxonomy): Eukaryota > Metazoa > Arthropoda > Insecta > Coleoptera > Lucanidae > Prosopocoilus > Prosopocoilus inquinatus. Next base: position 2,882,806 of record CM069871.1, on the reverse strand, counting down.
CTATTTTATGCAGAAATTAACGTAGATTTCAAAATTCTTTTAAAAATAACGTATGTACTTTGATATTAACTTAAATAATTTAAGACAGAGTTTGTTTAATTTAGGATTTAAATCAGACGGCATGTTTTTAGTTCGATGTTTTAAACACGGCGGCCTTTATTTGCCGCTCCTTATTAATAGCAAAAACAATTACAGATTCCTGTAATTTTTCTTACTCCAAAATGGTAAGCACACTCATTAGCAAATGTCCAAAAAATATTTTTACTTAACCACGATGTAGTACTGTAAGTAAGGAGATTTTAGCATAGCTCTAAAATTCTTTAAAAAAAAATTATTTATTTATTTATTTATTTTTTTATATGATTGTTTTGTATTGATTGCCAACAATCTTTATTACTCCGAAAAGATGTCAAATGAAAATAATAAATTCTACAGAGTTTCTTAATTATTTATAGAAACAAAAGAACATCGTTTTCGCGAACCAACTTTACTTTTTCGAGACAAACTCACCGGAGAAAACAAAAGTTAGCTATCTCGATTCGTTCGGGAAATATCGACCGAAAACGAATTTTTCCGAAAAATTATTTTTCTCACAATATCTATCTCTCTCTCAGTTTTTTGACAAGACATTTTGACATTTTGAAAATTCGAAAACTATTTTATGGAGAAATTAACGTAGATTTCAAAATTCTTTTAAAAATAACGTATGTACTTTGATATTAATTTAAATAATTTAAGACAGAGTTTGTTTAATTTAGGATTTAAAACAGACGGCATGTTTTTAGTTCGATGTTTTAAACACGGCGGCCTTTATTTGCCGCTCCTTATTAATAGCAAAGACAATTACAGTTTCCTGTAATTTTTCTTACTCCAAAATGGTAAGCACACTCACCAGCAAATGTCCAAAAAATATTTTTACTTAACCACGATGTAGTACTGTGAGTAAGGAGATTTTAACATAGCTCTAAAATTCTTTAAAAAAAATTAAATTATTTATTTATTTTTTTTTTTTTATATGATTGTTTTGTATTGCCAACAATCTTTATTACTCTGAAGAGATGTCAAATGAAAATAATAAATTCTACAGAGTTTCTTAATTATTTATAGAAACAAAAGAACATCGTTTTCGCGAACCAACTTTACTTTTTCGAGACAAACTCACCGGAGAAAACAAAAGTTAGCTATCTCGATTCGTTCGGGAATTATCGACCGAAAACGAATTTTTCCGAAAAATTATTTTTTTCACAATATCTCTCTCAGTTTTTTGACAAGACATTTTGACATTTTGAAAATTCGAAAACTATTTTATGCAGAAATTAACGTAGATTTCAAAATTCTTTTAAAAATAACGTACGTACAGGGTGGATTAATTTCGATGTCTCTTATGGGCATCTCCGTATAAACCAAAACCAAACTTAATTTTTCCGCACTTTAGAATTGTCAGTCACAAACAAATGAAAATTAATTCGCCCGCTTCGGTCACCAATTACCATCGTAGATGAATAGGTAAGCCAAACGGTTACCAAAAGTAGCCGATTTGGCGATAAATCGCCACGATTGGCAACAATGTCCCACTCTAAAATCACATACGATGGTTATTTTTTAAGTTACTAGTCAATTCCGGTAGCAATCATTTAAAGTGGCTCAAAGTTCAGCAAAAATTTGTCAAAAGTTTGTAACGCAAATTTTGGAAAAACAATTAATATATTCAAATTAAAAAAAAAAAAAAAAAACTCTGGCAACTATGGAATTACAATATTTTTTCTGCAATCGATTTCATTCTTTGCAACTAACGTCAGCCGATAAAGGATGCAAACTATTTCTTTGAAACAAATGCATTAATTCACGTTTAATTTTTTGAAAAATGGAGTGCCAATTACTGTTTTGCGTAAGGGCACCGACTACCCTCCTCCGGCCCTGGTCGAAGAAACAAAACCGAACCTTTCAACTGAACAATCGTTAGACGTTGCTTTTCGTTCTTCTAAAAAATCTATTCCTAAGAATTGCTAAGAAGCAATAATCAAATATTTTCCCGTACGTTACGAACTTACGACTATGTCGATTTTCTGAGACATTTAAAACGTCTTCGGAAAAAAGTAAGGTTTGATAGGATTAGGATTCAAAACGTGATCAGAATTTCGTTCACGTTTACGGAACGCAGCCGTTACGTATGAGGCGACGCTGCTCTCAAAATATGACAGATGTGAATATGACAACCAAAAGTGAGGTTAAACACACTGTATTGTCGGTAAAACAGAAATTTCACGATCAATTAACCGCATTTCTTCTTGATCATTAGGTATATAGGATGGCTTCGAGAAAATAAATGTAAAAATCATGAATTTTCAGTTCATAAAAAATAAAAAGGGGATGGTTCACAAAAAAAAATGAGCTCTACGACTTTTATACAATGGGATTCAAAATGAAAGAATTAGGTACACGAATCACCGGAAAAATGTTTTCAAAACACGAATTTCAAAAATCTGCAATTATTAACGCTAGGAATTTAGAGTTAATTATTTCACGAATTCAAAAACTCTTGAACTTCGCAGTAGTTCAGTTCGAAAACTTGGTGAGTGTAGATTTTTTTTTGGATTGGTTCTAAAAAGTTCAAAACTGATCACTTCAAAGGTCACAGAGCTTTGTTTAAGAATCAAATCCAGATAAATAATGAAAACAGTTCGCCGAATAGTTTAATTTTTTTAAATACAATTAACTCCAAGAATCTTGAGACTAAGTTCTAATTCAGAATTAATTATTTCAAGAATCCATGTCCAGTTGCACCGACGCGATGTTGATTAAAATTAATCTCAAATTAAGAAACACGCATAGAAAATCCTAAGGTCGCTAAATCTTTTAATAATAATGTAGCGCTTCATTAATTCCAAGAATACGCTAAAAATCTTTAATTTTTAACTCTAATACTTTAAAATTAATCAAGTCAAAGACTTCTAAATCCTAAAGTTATTGCGATTAGGTTCGTTAACTTAGTGCTCGCAGTTTTCAAAAATGCACGTTCATTAACTCCAAGAATGTGTAATTACTAATTCCAAGAATCCGTAACTACGCCGGTAAATCCATATCTTAGTAGCAATTCAATCCGATAACTTAGAAACTATAGTTTTTCAGAAGTGCACAGTAATTAATTCCAAGAATGTGTAATTATTACTAATTCTAAGAACCCATAACCATTAATGCCAGGGATTTAGAACTAATCGATTCAAGATCTAATCTTAAATCTTCGTGGCGTTTAAATGCGTTCACTTAGTGTTGACACTTTTCAGAAATGCACGATCATCAACTCCAAGATGGTGTGACTGCTAATTCCAAGAATTCATTACTATTAATGTGAAGAACCAATCGATTCAAGAACTATAAGTGATAGAAAAAAACTAGTGGCCGAGTGTCGATCTCTTTTTTGGAGATTAAGTCAAAAGCGTAAACAAAAATTGGCTATCTTCTTTTGTTTTCAAGTTATGGTCGAGAATTGACATTTTCGACTTTTCGTTTTTCGGTCATATCTCGTTTATTTTTAGAGATATTAGAAAACTGTTTGATCATTATTAGGACACTTTTTGGAATACAATTCAGTGGTGTAGTTGCTTTTTTGATATTTACTTAAATTTTCAAGTTATAACATAAAGTTATATTTTTTTTTAATAGAAATCATAGTAGGCAATGCCCTCATTAAATAGAATTTTTTTTTCTGTTTTCAAAAATATATACTTTGTTGGGTTTATTTCTTATAATTAATAGGAAAAATGACATTTTTGTTATTAGCCTTGCGTATCCTAGTCTCAGTAGGCTGGCTTCAGTGCAGTGTCAACATTTTTTTTTTATTTTTATTAAATATTAACGAACTTTCAAACCTTTAGGCAGTTTTGGCCGCGTAAAGAATTTCATATTCACTTTATTTTACAAAATTCCTTTTGAGAAATGTAGCACCCAAAAAAAAAAAAGCAACTACACCACTGAATTGTATTCCAAAAAGTGTCCAAATAATGATCAAACAGTTTTCTAATATCTCTAGAAATAAACGAGATATGACCGAAAAACGAAAAGTCGAAAATGTCAATTTTTGGCCATAACTTGAAAACAAAAGAAGATAGCCAATTTTTGTTTACACTATTGACTTAACCTCCAAAAAATAGATCGAGACTTGGCCACTAGTTTTTTTCTATCTCTTATAGTTACGGAGATGCGCATAAGAGACATCGAAATTAATCCACCCTGTACAGGCTGACTACCCGAGAATTCCTACCCCCTTTAACTCCTTATTTTTGATTCGAGGAAAAAATGTTTAATACAAAACTTATAGGGGGACTAATTCGAAATTCCTCTGTGTGCTCACAGAAAAACAATTGATTGTCGGATAAACGAGATATAAACTAAATTTGGTTTTTTTTTTTTTTTAATGGAACACCCTGTATATTATTACGATTTTCGATTCTAAATTAATTTCTACTGAGACTACGTATATAATAAAACCAATAATGTAGAAGGTGTCTATGAAATAATTCCCGTTTAATTTATTTTTATTTTTGAATTTTAGAAATAGAAAACTTGAATAATGAAGAGACGTGAATCAAAACATGTTAAAAAGATTTACACTTTGCGTAAAAAAAAAATTGAAGATGCTTTGAATATGTTTTACGTTAAATTTTTAATCATTTTTTAAAATTCAATGTTTCCGGAATATTTTTCGTTTCTAGTTAAAAAATTAATTTTTAGAAAACGTGTAAATCGATTTAATATGTTAATGGTAAAATTTTATTTAAATTTTATATAAATTTATTTTTTTTTTGGATATCCGACGCTCAATTGTTTGTTGTGAGTATCTGTAGCAGTACTGAAATAAATTCTACAACTTTTTTTATCCTCTTTTCTTTATAAAATAAAAAATAAAAAAAATTAAGCAGGAATTATTTTATAGACACCATCTACATTATTAGTTTTATTACATATATAGTGCCTATAGAATTTAATTTAGAATCGAAATACGTAATAAAATACAGGGTGTTCCATTTAAAAAAAAATGAAAAACTTAAGTTTAGTTTGTATCTCTTTTATCCGATCATCAATTGTTTTTTCTGTGACCACACAGAGAAACTTTGAATTAGTCCCTTTAAGTTTTGTATTAAGCATTTTTTCCTGAAATCAAAAATAAAGGAGTTAAAGGGGGTAGGAGTTCTCGCGTGGTCACCCTGTACATATACAGGTTGCTCCTGAAATTGAATCGTTCGCTAAAGCCATTCACAACTCGAATTAAGCTGAATAAACCAGTGTTGTTAATTTGAGTGGTTTTTATTTGTCTGAATCATTTTCATTTCATTAAAAAAAGCGAGTTTGAAAGAAAAACTCTCTGTTTTTTTTTGCTATTAGAAGCAATCTAGAATTCTAATAAAGTACGTTCTACTTATACAGGGGTGTTACAAACTTGAGTCGTTTTTTCAACGTTTCTCTGCAAAGTGGGCGGTAGCGCCCACCAGTCGTCGCTGAAGCGTTCTAGGGGGGCGGTAGCGAGTTCACGGGCAATTTGACAGCGTTTTTCTCAAATTAATATAAAATAAAATCGAAAATAATAAAGCTCGATTTAATGATAATGTTTTTCGAGCATACAATTTACAATCATGGGCGTAGTCCCCTTGTACTTTGATAATAATTTAAATCATTTAAGACTGAGCTTGTTTTAATTTAGGATTTAAAACAGACGACATGTTTTTAATTCGTTGTTTTAAACACGTTTCAAACGCCATGTTTTAAGCGGTTTGTTTCCAAACATTCCAAACCTGTAGGTACAGTCGCGATCAAGCCAATGGACACCGATTGACAATTCCGTAACCTTCACTACCGGTGTCACAAGGGCACAGTTAGCTTGCAGCGGTCTCGATTAGGTTGATCGGGACTGTACCGTTTAAATACGATTTCACAAATTTTATAAAACTCTCCAAAACTTTCAATACGGCGAAAAGCACCCAACGTTTCGCTATCGATTCATAGATTCGTCAAGGGTGATTTCAAAATTCTTAAGAGTCACCTGCAAAGAAGTCCTATTTAAAGTTTGCTTACCATTTCACCAGAAAGAAAAATTACAGGAAACTGTAATGTAAATCATTTAAGACTGAGCTTGTTTTAATTTAGGATTTAAAACAGACGCCATGTTTTTAATTCGTTGTTTTAAACGCGTTTCAAACGCCGTGTTTTAAGCGGTTTGTTTCCAAACATTCCAAACCTGTAGGTACAGTCGCCATCAAGCCAATCGACACCGATTGACAATTCCGTAACCTTTACTACCGGTGTCACGAGGGCACAGTTAGCTTGCAGCGGTCTCGATCGGGTTGAACGGGACTGTACTGTTTAAATACGATTTCACAAATTTTATAAAACTCTCGAAAGCTTTCGATACGGCAAAAAGCACCCAAAGTTTCGCTATCGATTCATAGATTCGTCAAGGGTGATTTCAAAATTCTTAAGAGTCACCTGTGAAGAAGTCCTATTTAAAGTTTGCTTACCATTTTACTAGAAAGAAAAATTACAGGAAACTGTAATGTAAATCGTTTAAGACTGAGCTTGTTTTAATTTAGGATTTAAAACAGACGGCATGTTTTTAATTCGTTGTTTTAAACACGTTTCAAACGCCATGTTTTAAGCGGTTTGTTTCCAAACATTCCAAACCTGTAGGTACAGTCGCGATCAAGCCAATCGACACCGATTGACAATTCTGTAACCTTCACTACCGGTGTCACGAGGGCACAGTTAGCTTGCAGCGGTCTCGATCGGGTTGAACGGGACTGTACCGTTTAAATACGATTTCACAAATTTTATAAAACTCTGGAAAGCTTTCAATACGGCGAAAAGCACCCAACGTTTCGCTATCGATTGATGGATTCGTCAAGGGTGATTTCAAAATTCTTAAGAGTTACCTGTGAAGAAGTCCTATTTCAAGTTTGCTTACCATTTTACCAGAAAGAAAAATTACAGGAAACTGTAATTGTCTCTGCTATTAATAAGGAGCAGTTTTTATTTGCCAGTCTAATATCTAACGAGTGTCTAAATAAAAATCTGGTGAAGTAGGCTATGACCGAGAATGTGATCGCTGCATGAACGTCGCTTCTAAGTTCATGTGCGAAGCTGTCAGATGTAACGTCAAAATTTGCTGTTGAATAATCACTTTTACTTAATTATTTTTATAAATGACATGTTAATTTTTGGAAGCCTATTTAAACATTATGTTTACAGTTAGCTGGACACTGAAATAACTTTTAACGAATTACCATATGAGGGTTTATGTCTTTGCTGAAAGTACGAAATCGTCTGAGACGTGCAGCCTTTGTTTGTGAATTTTTCCACAGCCTGCTTGACCAGTTTATTTTATTTTTTTATTTAGACTCTCGTTACTTTCTTGAATATGTATTATATGCATATTTGTTAATCGAACTTGTAACATTGATTCTATTGACTTTTGACCTCGCACGTTTTCGTTCCGTATTCCAGACGCAATTCTTCTTTTTATATTCAAATTTATGTAAACGGTAAACTGTCGTCTATAAAATTGATGTGCTGAATACGCCCGAAAGTTCAAACGGAAGCGATCTCCCAACTTTTCTATAGACAGGCGTGGTCTTTGGGGTTACAGCCCAGGACCTCGTTCAATCAAAGGTCGAAAAAATAGAAATCTAAATACACTCAGTGCATGCTAGTGCAGCCAGTGGTGGAAAACGCTATTAATAACAACTTCTTGTTTTCCTTATTAAGGCCCGATTTCACCATCACAGATTAACTTTAAGCTCCGTTTTATTCCTATAGAAACAATTATCCTTGCAATTGTTACCATGGGAATAAACCGAAGTTTAAAGTTAATCTGTGATGGTGAAATCGGGCCTAAGAGCGCCATCTGTTGGTTGCTGATTTTCGCGAATTAGTAACGTATCAAAAAGTTTCGATTTGTTTTTGTTTGGACATGTCTCGATTTTTCAAAAACCACAGCGTCCCGATTTACAAAACTTTAGCTGCGTTGTATAAAAGTTTTAAACCAGGATTAAATTTAAGCCTAAGTTAGAATTTGACACATCACGACGTATCGCATATTGTGTCTCACAATCTAAGTTAACCTTCAAGTTAAACCTGGCTTAAATCTTTTATACATCGTAGCCTTAGGCCCGGTTTCACCATCACAGTTTAACTTTAAGCTCCGTTTTATTCCTATGGAAACAATTATCTTTGCAATTGTTACTATGGAAATAAAGCGAAGTTTAAAGTTAAACTGTGATGGTGAAACCGGGCCTTAGAAGTTCTTTCTAGGCTTAAGTTTGAACTGCGTTCCTGACCTCCAACCTTGCCACTCGAGCACTCTCATTAGTTGCCACGTTGAAAAGTACGTTCAAATTTAAACGGAAATGACGCTTATCTGTGCTGAGTTGAGATTTGTGGCGAAAGGAAAGCATCTTATGTTTAAACACTGGAATCTTGAAATTTACCTCGGCCACGACATTCGAATCTTCAAATGCACCTCAGTTGCAGCATACACACCATACTAACGGAGATATCCGTCGGTATTTTTTTGAAAAAAAATAACGTAATACGTACTCATCAACAGCTTTGTCTTGTACCATTGTCTTAAAAAAGATCGCTTGATATATTTAAAAAATTAAGAGAATTACTAGAATTACATAATCTCAGTGAATCCTGAAAAGGTTTATCACTTATGACATTTTTAACAAAAAAAAAATGTTTTTGGTCCTTCTGTGTAGGCAACCGTACAAACGACCGTGCGTTCCGGGTTGCCTATATCAAGGTTCTTGCGTTCTCGAAAACTTATGCATTTTTTTAACGAATTGGCGTGTTCTAAAATTAATTAATTGTAGCTTTTAAACATAATTCAATAACTTTTTCCATTAAATACAGTGTAAATTGAATTAGTAACTATTTGAATTCAATTTAGCAATTAGTGGCTTACTCAAATATTCAAATGTATTGGAGACTGTGGTTGCAGTAAAATAAAATTGGATTAAATCTCCTAAAAAAAAAAAAGGTGGTTAGAAGGTTTAACTCAATTTTATTGTTAATAGTTGCCGCGGAAATAAAGTAACAGTTAAATTAAATTTTCAATGATTGCATTAATTTGGTTCCAATTACCTACTATCTGACAATCAGATGACCTAAATCAAAATTTCAATTGTCTTTCCAGAATCATTTCAGAATTGTCAACGTCATTGTAAAATCATGGCTTACTGCAATAAAAAATTTTAAAATGATCCTTGAGTGTTGTTTTGTGAAGACAACAACAAAAGTAGGCCAAACCGGGCGCCAGCCGCCAAAGAAGATTTTTGAACGCCAAATATATCACAAAAATGTAGCCCAAATGGTGGAATTTCGGGCAATCTGGCAACCCTGCGGTCTGACGCCGAAAACGCCTTAAAGCTTTCCTGTTTTGGAGATTTGGAGAATTGCCTATTTGTGGATTTGCTGTCATTGGCTTTCGCAGTTCACTTGCTGAAACTTTTTGGTTATTATTAGTCACGTGAGAAAATCAACCACCAACAGATGGCGCTTTTAATAAGGAAAACTAGAGGAAAACAAAAGGCTTCATGTTATTCAATATAACTTGTTCTATTCGATCCTTCTATATTTTTGTTACGTTTATTATTATTACAGTAGTCGCGTGAGAAAATCAGCTACCAACAGATGGCGCTTTTAATAAGGAAAACAAAAGGTTTCATGTTATTCAATATAACTTGTTCTATTCGATCCTTCTATGTTTTTGTTACGTTTATTATTACTACAGTAGTCACGTGAGAAAATCAGCTACCAACAGATGGCGCTTTTAATAAGGAAAACAAAAGGTTTCATGTTATTCAATATAACTTGTTCTATTCGATCCTTCTATGTTTTTGTTGCGTTTATTATTATTACAGACGTACGTACGACTATTTATTCGTATGAAAGTATCACGTACAAACCATTTAATTTAATAATTTTTATAGGTTAACCAAATGTCACTCCAATGTTTTCCTTATTATAGGGGACCTTCGCAAAACTTCCGCTAGGTGTCGGTCACTCCGTGATTTTCTCGAATAACAACAATCCCTCCCAATTACCCGATCTTCTAAGCAGGAAAAGCGTAGCAGTTTCATAAAAATATTTCTAGCAAGCTGGGGGTTTTCCGACCTTGTGTTCAATATATTGCCAACTGTAGTCGAATTTTAATGTTGGTGACTTTCTTGTTATTATAACAGCCAACAAGCCAACTGGGCCAAATCGACCGGCACCGGAAACGCTTGTTATACTGTTATGTTACGTTCTAATTACATTAAGGATTAATTGAACTCGAGTTCAAATGTGAACGTCAGTATTATAAGAAGACTGCTTACTCTGCCAAAAAGACCTCCACCTATTTTAATAATAATAATGCATTTTTTAACAATTTGAAGAAAAAAAAGTTGTCTTTTCCACAGCCAACGATTTAAACAAGCCAAACATGTACACACCAACGGGTGTCTTGGAAGAGACGGAAGAGGAAATCTGTTCGAACACGAGCAAGAAATGTGATCTGGTGCCCCGAGAATACAAATACGTTTGGAGAAATATTATTCTGTACATCTATTTACACGCTGCTTCGCTGTACGGGGTATATTTAGTGTTTGCATCGGCGAAAGTTGCAACCGTCTTGCAGGGTACGTGAACAGATCGATTACGGCCTTAAAATTAAATTTCTCGCTTTAGCTTTAGTTCTTCTCCAGTTGGGAAACCTGGGCATTACCTGCGGGGCACATAGATTATGGTCGCATCGAGCTTACAAGGCCAGAATGCCCCTGAAAATTCTTCTGGTTGTATTGCAGACGTTGGCGTTCCAGGTGAGGCAGACGACTGACTCAAATCGGAAACGTGAATTTAAAAAATATTCCTTGCAGAACTCGACGATCGATTGGGCTCGCGATCATCGTGTCCATCATAAGTACAGCGAGACAGATGCCGACCCGCACAATGCCACGAGGGGCTTCTTCTTTTCCCACGTGGGCTGGCTCTTAACGAGGAGACACCCCGATGTTAAAGAGAAGGGAAAATGCGTGGATATATCGGATTTAACGAGCGACCCGATCTTGCGCTTTCAGAAGAAATACTATCTATTCCTCATGCCGTTGGCGGCTTTCGCCTTACCGACTGTAATCCCGATGTATTTTTGGAACGAGTCCTTCGTGAACGCGTGGACTTTAAATTTGTTGAGATATTGCCTCGGGCTTAACATTACTTGGCTAGTCAATTCTGCAGCTCACATGTGGGGGATTAAACCCTACGATAAGTAAGTTGAAGAAATTCTTTGTAGCACAATATACATTTGTATGCCTTAATAATTACTTCTTTTATGAAGAAATTTAAAGGGATTGTAAGGCATTTTTTTCATTCCCTGCACTTGGTTTTGTTTGCTTTTTTGTTCTAAGGTTTATTAATCCGTCTGAGAATGTAAGCGTGGCACTGTTGGCTCTCGGAGAAGGCTGGCACAATTACCACCACACATTTCCCTGGGATTACCGTGCCGGAGAACTAGGGAAATACAGTGCGAACATATCGACCGCATTCTTGGATGCGATGGCCAAGATTGGTTGGGCTTACGACCTCAAGGCCGCCTCTGAAGACTTGATAAGAAAGCGAATGGACAGAACTGGAGATGGATCTCATAAATCGCATCAGCATTAGTAAACTCGATGTTTATCTTGATGTAAAAAAATAAACAATGTGATAATTTTGGTTGAAGTTGAGAAATACAGTAATCTGAAAGGAGGATTATTTTAGTGTTGAAAAAAGTTTATAATAATTTATGGGAGGATTACTTCAAATTTATTTATGGCTTTGAAGCATGTTCAGGGCTAAAAGAGGATTTATTTTGGTACTAATGCAAGTGCAGGATGACCTTTTATAAAAGAATCGAGTCTTGACTCGAGTACTCAACTAAATTCGAATTTATCCGCGGAGGTTGAGTACTCAAGACTCAATTTGTTTCGCTCTGCGGTCTGTTTTATTTTATTTTCATTGTTGAAAGTAACAAAACTTACAAAATTAGAGTTCCTGAATTTCTTCATTGAACTCCAATATGGTGCCAACATCAAACAAAATAACGATTTTCAAGTCCTTAACTCTTTAATAGCGCTTTCGATTGGAGTGCACCATGTGCACTGAGTTCATCTCGTTTTAACTTCATAGAATGAGAATGAGATGGAGCTACAGGAGACAATCAAAAACGCAATTAGTTTTCGTTTTTTTGTTACGTTACGAAAAAGAACCGAACGATTTAATGATTTACTTAAAAAAATACTTACGCAATAATCTACTGCTTACCACAATTCATTTTATTCTAATCGTGGCTTGCGAAGTTTTAAAATTGTTAAGCGTTATGTCAATAAACGCGAATCTTGAAATGTACCTCAGCCACGGCATAAGCTCGCGTGCGGATTTAGGCTTTTGGTCTTTACGGGCTGCAGCCCAGGGCCCCGTTCAATCAAAGAACCCTCTTCGCAGTTAAAAAATTAATAAAAAAAAGATCTGTTATAGATTCCCACAGTGTTTGATTTATAAGAACAAAAGATTTAGATTTAGATTTTAAGAACAAAAGCCGCTTTACACCACCATCCTGATTGGCCATTAAATTGTGAATTTGACTTCAGAAATACAAAATGTATAGTTCTTGCTCGTGAGAATTGCAGAAAGATATGAAACAAATGAAAAAACTTTACAAAACAAACTAAAAATGTATTTTATTAACTTACTTATACAAGGTGGTCAAAATATACTGTTTGAGTTGGCAGTGCTGGATTTTATTTTTGAATGGTGAAACTAGAGTAAGTTCCTGTTGTTGAAGGCTCGATTCTGACAACTGTCATGACATTGTCATGTAATTTCAAATGCAAATTAACACGCAGGATATAACTTTTTACTTGCACGCTTATCGCATGTGACGTTAAGTCAAGAAACAATGGGCGCGTTCAGCGGATGCGTTGCTTACTCAGCAGTCGTTTGTGATTGGCTATTACCTTCATGTGAGCCAATCACAATCGATTGCTGAGTAAGCAACTCAGTCGCTGAACCCGCCCAATATCCGGTCGCAGTGTTCTAAACAGTCGAACAAAAAAATTCTCTTGATTGTGTTGCCAACTCAAACACTCACATTTCGTACCACTTTATTTATTTGCTTTATCAAAAATGCAAACAATTTGGCCCACTAATTTTTATAATTATTTGTTTACATTTCCGTTATTCGCCTTTGATAAAGCAAATAATAATATTTGCGAAACGTCAAGTAAGTTAATAAATTACATTCTCAGCCCGTTTTCTAAAGTGTTTTTATTTGTATAATTAAAAAAAAAGAATAAATTAAAAATTCTAACAATTAAAAATAATAAAGAATTAGTAAAAAAATTAAATCTATACAGTCCAACTGCTCTCAACCTAATTCCTAATTCAATCCAAGTTAAGAATTAAAAACAATATTAAAAAAAGTCAAAAATAGAAAACGATATTAAAATTTATACGCGAATTAAAATAAATCTCAAGGTCAACTGTATTCAATACCTCAAAAAAACTCAAGGTCAACTGGACCAACTTATTATAGATATCATTTACATTCCATTCCAAACAAGTAAAGAATTAAAAAAAATACTTAAAAATACTGACGTTAATCTAACATCTAACACAAGTAAAAGATTAAAAATTACAAGAAAAATTAAGAATTAAAAATCAACTAAAATTAATTTCAACTAACATCAAAAGGCCAATCCAATCCAATTGATTTCAACCTAACTCCATTTAATACAAATAAAAATTGCAAAAAAAAGTATACAAATTAAAAATCAATAAAAATGAAACTCAATCAATCTGAACGTCAACATTAAAAACATCAAAAATTTTAAAAAATAAATAGAACTTAAAAAAAATCCTCAAATGCCAAACTTATTTTTTTCGTATTTTAGAATTGTCACTCACAGCCAAATAAAAATTGATTCGTTCATTTTGGTCTCGACATTGTAGAAAAAATTAAACCAAATAATGTTCATTAGCTCGTAGCTTAAAATGTAAACATCATAAAAAAAATTATAATTTTAGAGTCAGACAATGTTGCCAACCGTGGCGTTTCGCTTACTTTTTTTCACAACGGCAACGAAGAAGGAGCGAATTAAATGTTATTTGGCTGTGAGTGGCAATTCTAAAATGCGAAAAAATTAAATCTGGCATTTAATAGATTTTTATTTATTTTTTTTAATTTTTGCTTCGGTTGACTTATGTTGACGTTGACATTGGTTGAGCGTCAATTTAATTGATTTTATACTTTTATTTTTTTTGCAAATTTAAATATAAATTTGTGCTAAACGGAGTTAGCTTGACATCAGCTGGGTTGGATTGACCTTGACGTTACTTGAACTTCATTTTCCTTGATTTTTTAATTTCTTTTAAATCTTTACTTTTAATTTTTCTTGTAATTTTTAATCTTTCACTTGTGTTAGATGAAGTTAGGTTAATGTCAGATGGGTTGGATTGATCTTCAGATTTGTTGAGCTTAACTGTATTCCAAAAAATTTTACATTTTTTTACTTTTAATTCATTTAAGTATTTTTTAAATTTTTTACTTGTGTAGAATGGAGTGCAATGTGAAATAATAAGTTGGATGGGTTCAGTTGACCTTGAAATTTGTTGAGGTACATTTTAATAAATGTATAAATTTTAATATTTTTTTTCTACTTTTAATTGTTTAAATATTCTTTTAAATTTTTAAATTCGCTTGAATAGAATTCTTGTATTTTTTTATAATTTTTTTACGTTTTTTGATTTTTTTCGCTTGAGTTGAATAGAATCGAGTTTTGTTGTGGGGCCAAATTTGGTTGACCTTGACATTTTTTTTAGAATGCTTTTTGATTTTTAATTATTCTGTTTGCTTGGATCGAATAGGATCGAGTTTAGTTGTTGGGCCGAATTTGGTTGACCTTGACATTTTTTTTAGAATGCTTTTTTATTTTTAATTTTTTTTTTTGCTTGGATTGAATACAATCGAGTTTAGTTGGGTAGCATTTCGTTGACCTTGAACTTCGTTTTAATCGCTTTTCTTTCTTTACATTTCTTACTTTCAACAATTTGCTTTTTTATTTGTTAATACAGTTAAGTTGAGTCGAGTTGGCCTTGAGCTCGAGCTTAATTTTAACATTTTTTTTTTTACTTTTAATTTTGCTTCTCCTTTCTTACTTAAAAAAAAATATTGCAAGTCGTTTTTGATTGCTGTAGATCCCTCAAGCAGCCTGCGTACAGCTGTTTCAACCCGATTGGGGTTTCATCAGCGGAAGCGTAGCTCGAGAGTTTCACTACAATGCAATGTTAGGTCAAAAAGCGATCGCAGGATGTCGCTGCTTAAGCTGTTATTAATTTTCTACTTGGGACGAATGGAGTTAGGTTAGGTTCAGTTGGGCTGCGGTAAGTGAACGGTCGAAGTGGTCAGACCAAATCACGTGATCACTTTTCTCAATTGGTGATTGGTCAGAGGGTTCAGTCGGACCGTTGACTTGACGATTTTGTGCAATTTGACCGTTCGCTTAACGCGGCCTTGGACTGGGTGGACGTGAAATTTTTTTAAAAACTATTTGCTGCTTTAATTGTTTTACTTTTTGCCTGCGCTTAATAGAGTTGAGTTCAGTAAGTTGTTGGATCGTGTTTGGTTAACCTTGTTAAATTGTTCGAGCTGCCCGTTAATCCGTCTTTTAATTAAAATATTTTGTCGCCTTGCTTACCTTACTTATCGCCTTCCGCCGGCCCTGCCAAAAGGTATTTGTCAAAGAGCACCAGTTTTCAAAAGCCGCGACCGTACGTACACTGATAATCGACATAATTGTGAAAACTTCGAAAGTTTGTAAAGTACAAATTAAAAAACCACGTATAATATCACCCATCATTTGCATCACAAATCACAAGTCAAATTTTTGCAAAGATGTCAAGTTCTTAAAGTTGGCGACAGTGTTGCCAATCTATGAAATCGAGGAATCCCTTTTGTTACGATTGAAAATCAATTATGGTTAAAAATTCGTTTCTGTTTTGAAAAAGTGCAGTGATGAGTGGCCATCAATTGAAAGGAAGACTTAACTATAAAATAAACCAAACAAAAAATGCAGATTATTTGCTAACGTTTTTTTTTTTTTCTAAATGGCAATTTCGCGTTGCTTTGTTTAAGAGCGTTGGCACACTGACACTGTACTTTGGCGTTCATTTGTTTTTATAATGCAATAAGCGTCAATTTAAATATTTTTTGGGGAGTTCAAAATTAACTTTGAAGTAAGAGTAAGGCGACGAAGTACGGAATGTTAAAGACGACAACGCCTTGCGGCTATCTTTAAAATAATTTATTTTACAAAATCTTAACATTAAATACAGATATCTTGGACAAGAAACAACAAGCCACCAGGTGCATAATAATTATACAATATAATAAATAGGTACGCTTACCAACTAAACAGAAACAAAAAAATTATCACTGAGTTGCAGCTTAAAAACTACCGCTACAAACTAAGTATTTTATTGGATAATATAAATAATATTCACAACACGAAATTCATGGAATGAGACGCCAAGTTGTTATTTAAATTATCATTCGAAATAAACACGAAAAGATTAGTTCCAACGCAATAACTGCTAACAACTATTAAATCAGTCTCCGGATGAACATGACCTTTCACGCCATACTGTACATAAAATGAAATACCCTGGTTTTAATAATCTCGCTTGTAAGTGACGACCGCCTCGTTGACTTCGTCGCAGGGCTGATCCACGTCGCCCCAGCCCCACAGTTCGTGACTTCCATCGCCGGTCCTCTCCACTCGCTTCCTAATCATGTCCTCGGAGACGGTTTTCAATTCGTAAGCCCAACCGATTTTCGCCATCAAGTCAATGAAGAGGCAAGTCGTGTTCACGCTGTATTTGCCCAATTCGGAGGTCTTGTAATCCCAGGGGAAGGTGTGATGGTAATTATGCCAGCCCTCACCCATCGCGAGGATAGCAACTCCTTTGTTCTCAGCTGGATTAATAAGTCTAGACAGACAAAGCAAAATAATTTCAATATTCACACAATGCATCGCTTCAAGGATGCACCACGTTATCAATTAGATTAATAATTAAAGCAGGCTGTCGTTCGCAATTCACAGTTGGTCATGCTGTCTGACGTATCATGAGTTGTCAAAAATTTGACAGTTTTTGACACATGAAATCTAACCTCTAATTAGAAAGTTCACTTACACTAACTGCCACGGCCCACTCCAATTATAAATTTAATTGATATCCCGGTGTGTGCTTACCTATCATAAGGTTTAGATCCAAACATGTGGGCAGCTGAATTCACAAGCCAAGTTGCATTTAAGGTCCAAGCGTATCTGAAGAGATTCAAGAAGAAGGCGTTCTTGAAGGTCTCACCCCAGAAGTACATCGGAACTGCGGTGGGCAGGGCAAAAGCAAGCAAGGGCATGATGTACAGGTAATATTTCTTTTGGTATCTCAGGATGGGGTCCCGGTACAAATCCGACATGTCGATGCCCTTGCCTTTCGCTTTGACCTCCGGGTGTTTCCTGCACAAGAGCCAACCGACGTGGGAGAAGAAGAAGCCTCGTTTGGCGTTGTGCGGGTCTGCGTCGGTTTCGCTGTATTTGTGATGGACCCGATGGTCTCTGGCCCAGTCTATCGCGGCATCCTGGAATGTGATGAAGACGATGATGTATTTGGTCTGTTTAAATTTGAAAGTGAGGGGGCGGCGGATGAATGGGCGGCTTACCTGGAAAGCGATGGTGTTGAACAAGGTGAGGAGGAGAGTTAATTGCCACCTCGCCTTGTAGGATTTGTGTGCCCAGAGTCTGTGGGCTCCTGCTGTTATTCCCAATCCGCCGATTTGGTACAAGAAGAACGCTGCAAAAGAAAATATCAAGTAATTTAATTTCTTTGTGAAAACTTGAGGGATCGTTTTATTAATCATGAATTAACTTGTTTAGCCTGTTGTGGAAGAATTAATATTTTCAACTTCATGGGGTATGAACAGTGCAGAAAGAAGTTCAATTTTGATCAGTCAGTTTTTGGTGGGAAACTAATTTAAGGCAATCACACCAGTAGAAGAAATAGAAGGAAAAATTGAAGGGCATGAAGGAAACACCAGAAAACAAGAGAAGGAGATAAAGAAAAACATCCATGGCCACGCTGAAAGAGCAAGAAATAAAATAGGAGTTGGGAAATGGATAATGCTTGACTTGAGTAAATGAAAGAGCAAGAAATAAAATGGGATTTGGGAAATAACTAAATGGCTAATGCTTGACTTGAGTTAAAAAAAAGAAGAAACAAAAAGGTAGTTCGGTTAACATTGCAAGAAAAAAAATTGATGTAATAGGAAAGGATCAGAAATGCATGGAAGAAACAAGAAAAGTCAATAAATGAAAGAAAAAGAAAAGTTAATTAAGATTTAAAGGAACATAAGCAATAGAAGTCTTCATAAAGGATTCAAAAACAGTAAACTAAAAACATTGATTTGGTATAATTAATAATAACAGAAAAGGAAGGGAAGAAATTATTATTAATCATGCAGCAGATGAGAAGAATCGAAATGAGAAGAGAAAAAAAATCTCCATGGTAGAAAGCGAGTGAGTAAAAGAGAGAGAAAAAAAAAACAACAAATCAAAAGGCCAAATAAAATTATCCATCTTATTATCAAATCCTATCATAAAAAAATCATCCCTTAAACCAAAACAGAAAGGCTGCAGTGGATGAGTGAAAAAGAGGATCATTTTTTAATTACGAAACTGAATACTGAGTGTCTGCAATGTTGCCAAGTCATTATATAAAAATTTCCCGTTTTTGCGCCACCAACACTTCTTCCAAAACTTAGAGGAACCTAAATGTTTAAGTGTTGTTTCTTCCTCAATTTCCTCAATTCTCCGCGTATTGGGCGTAACACTGCGTACTGCGACTCCATCTTGGAAACCAAGATGGCTGAAATTTCACATGAAACAAGAGAAATAAATATTCCCAAAACAATTGACTTTTGATGGCGGCTGAGGAAGCGATTTAGAAGAAGACGGTCATACTACAAATCGATGACGTCATTCTAAAAATCGATGACGTCATAATAAAAGTCGCTAAATCTTGATAAAAAAAAACGATGACGTCATAACAATATCAACGTTGCCAAACAATATTTTAATACAAAAGTTGGTCTTTCATCTGCTGTATAATATTGAGCTCTTCATAAATATAACTATTGTATAAATATAAATAAATACAATAAATAATTATTAAGACACGATGACAAGAACTGGAAATACTAAATTATTTATTCCTCAAAACTAGCAAAAAATTCCCTCTCAACCTAAAATTTTCTCATTTCAGGGGAAAATCCCCATTTGGCAACACTGAGTATTAGACACGAAAAGAATTCTTGGCGAAAACCAGTCAACGAAAACGGCAGGCGAACGTTTTTGATAGAACTGGACTAATATTTCAAAATCTTTGATTCTATTCGAAAATAAAATTAACGAAAGTTAATCAATCTTTGTTTTCTTTTTCTGTCGAACTGGTAAATGAAGGACTGACCCGTCGCAGTTCTGCCACCGCGTCTTTTCAATTTTTCCTAAACACTAAACAAAATGGACCTAACTTTTCATTTCGTTGTCAATTCGTTTCCACTTGACGTTTAATAATCGCTTGACCTTTTTGCATTCGTTCTATTTTCCTCGTGTCGGGCGAGTGAGACTGAGATTTTTTTTTATTTTTAGGGCGACCTTGAGTTTCATTTGTGCGTTAAAATTGACCGATCCAAAACGTCGCGATAAAAAGCGCGGAGGAACATTAAAACCACTTTGAGTTTTAATGTCGCTTGTTTGAATTTCCCGCTAAGTCAGTTAGTAAATCGTATTGGCGCCACTAGATGTCGCAACGATATTCCGTACGTCATCCGTGCGAATACACAGCGGCGCGGCGGTTCCAAGAAAAAGAAAACCATGATTTTACTTTTTATGGGTTGTTTCTTTTTTTTTAATGGACGGAATAATTTAAATTTGCCCCCCCCCCCCCCCCCCGACAAAAATTCTGTACGGTTAATGGCAGTCTTTATTTACGGAAAATAAATAAATAAACTACGTCTTTCGTTCGTAAATCATCTGACAGTTTTAGTCAACTTGGAAGCAGAACTACAGGCAGAATTTTTTATTTGAAGGACTTGTAAGCATCCTGGTAAGTGAAATTAATTTTTGATTTAATTTTACAGATTCTCTCCCTGGTTTAAACCAACCTACACCTTGAATAAACCATGAGAATTTTTCTGGACAAAAAAAATCAATAAAAATTGATGCGTAAAACGAAATTAAAGTTACCAAAAAGTGTAAAAGTGAAAGAAGGGTCTTGGATGGGTCTTGTCAGTTTCGGGTTGGAACTAACATGGTTGCCAACAGTCGAAAAAGTTTTCATTAAGATGGATATCGGAAACCACCAAAAAAATCACTAAAGTATGTCGCCACAAGCTTGTCAAATATAGTCAAATAAATTTAATGAAAATTTATAAAATTAAACGTATTTAAAAACTTTAACAAAAACAGTAACCTTGGCCATGAATTTGTTCTTACACACACACACACACTTACTAAATGGAAACTCTTTATAACATCGTCGACGTAGCTTCAACTTGCACGAATTGAAGGGAAACAAATGGACGTTTGGATAATTGACAACTGACAGAAACTAAGAAATAACACCAACACAAAATTTCATAACAAGAAAAAAACTAAAAACTTCTTATCTTTTTGGCTCTTATTTAGCACTTTCAATGAAGTTTTCAAATTTAAAATTAAACGCAGTGACAGTGACATGAAAGCTTAAAAAAAGTCTAGCGCTGTCAATGGGTGCGTTCAGCAGACGCTCTGAGTTGCTTATTCAGCAGTCGTTTGTGATTGGCTATTACCTTAGCCCAATCGGAAACGATTGAGTGTCCCTGAACGCGCCCATTCTTTTAACTTCGTTAAAAACAGACGTTTTCAAAAATGAATACAGAGTCGAAAGCAAGAAAAATAAATAAATAGTATACAACAATTACAGTTTCCTGTATTTTTTCTTTCTCCAAAACCATTTAAATACGAGCTTCACAGGTGACACTTTTGAACACTTTCAGATCTAAACAGTAGGTGCCATTTTGGAGAAAGAAATACAAATACACAACAAATATTTCTATATTTTTGACCAAAAAATGTTTTGATTTTTATTAAGGAGCTGTACTTTGAATAATATTCAAGCTTGCCAACTTGGCCTCATCAAATTGCGTTACCTCGAGTTCTAATTGCGCCGGGGAAGAAGTGACGTGCCTAAAAAAAATGCACGTCGTTTCTAAATCCAACGAAGGTGTCAAATCTAACCTCAAAAATGTGTCAAATCTAACCTCAAAATTTGTCGTTGATTATCATTTAATTGTTAATAGTGATTTTTTCCCGTGAAAAAAACGGGTTCTTCAAAACTATTTCTTATAAAATACTAAGAATGCATGTTTCAATATTACAAAAAAAAAATAGCTATGTAATTTATAATTGAAAATTACTTTACAAATTACAAAAGTACGAAAAATTATCCCAGACGTGCAGACCTTTTTCTGAAAATTATTTTCCTACGGCCTACTTGATCTATTCTGTGACACTCGTCACAACAAACAATTGAAATTTGAAAACAAAAATTTCGTGAGTCTTGCCATGCCTTCTGTACTGTACGGAATTACTTAATAAGAAAAGGTCGTTGAATTTCATTCAATTGGATTTATTTATGTAATTTACGAGCATTATTGACGAAAGTCTTCTAACATTTGCATTTGTAATTTATGTCTAACACTCTGTATGTAAAACAGTTCATTATACCTATGTATAGTATATATATATATATATATATAGAAACAATGTGCTGTTTTGATACATTTTTAATCGTAAATTGAGGCACCTACTTTCGGAACAATGAAAAAAATATATTTTTTGAAAATAGGAAGTTGCTTCAATGATGCCGTCACTGACTTCAATAATTTATTGCTTAATCATAAAGCAAAGGGATTTTGAAAAGTTATTTCAGATTAAAGGTTAAAATTGCTTAACAAGTGGTTGAAATTTGAGAAAGTACCAAATATTCAATTAATTCTAACAGAACAGGCCTTTCGTTTCCATTTTTAATAAAATAGGGGATGGTTTAAATTTGGCGCCGTTATTTGACGCGGGAAATTCAAATCATCCTCGATCAGCCGACAATAAATTCAAACTCACCCCATAAAGCCGTCTTGATCTGTGCGGATGTAAAGAACAAGTAGGCACCGTAGAGGGCAGCAAGGTGCAAGTATCCCATCAGGATGATGTTACGCCAGACGGGTTTGAGTTTCCGGTCGTCGGGTTTGTGGACGTCCAAAGGCACCTCATTGGCCGAGAT
The DNA here is from genome assembly GCA_036172665.1 of Prosopocoilus inquinatus. Classification (NCBI taxonomy): domain Eukaryota; kingdom Metazoa; phylum Arthropoda; class Insecta; order Coleoptera; family Lucanidae; genus Prosopocoilus; species Prosopocoilus inquinatus. The sequence goes on along the minus strand of CM069871.1, from coordinate 2,860,363 downwards.
CTCATTGTCTGTCTCGTGGAGGACGCCAGTCACCGAAATTTTCGGAGCCATATTCACTGGGCTAGAACAAAATTTTTCTTCATATTAATCTCATTTTCCGATTAATTCAAAGGGCGAGGGCGAGTTTCCTCAAACTTAACCTCTCCCCTCCCCAAAAAAAAAGGGAAACCAAATTAGATAGTTCAGCAAAAACAAAGTTGGTTCAAAACGAAAAAAAAAAAAAAAAATGAAACAACGTCAAACTAATTTTTCCTTTCTGGTCATTCGAAAACCAATCGTTAAAACTCAATAAAGCTTTGGTTCTAATTTAATTTTAATTAAAAACGATGGGGTTCCCCTAGGAGAAGATCTCCAAAGACAATTAAGTGTACCCAAATCTTCTTCAAAGGATCATCATTTAAGCTTTAATTTAAGGTGCTTTTAAAATAACTTAAAGACTCATCTTGGTGGCATTGATCCGAAGTCAAATGAAGCAATTTGAATGTTTGTTACGCGATTAAACTTAAACGGTGGACAAAAAAAAAACTTAATCACGCTTATGCAATCCATTAAAAATTTTCCTATGTCCACCGATTAGCTACCACGAAATCCCATGAACTTCGGCGTAAATCAAGTTTGATTCGATAACCTCTGCCCGAGTCAAAAGAAGCCAAAAAGAAAAAAACAAAAAACCATCGATTGCCTTATCAAAATTTTTAATTGCCAACAAAATTTCGGCGCACGGATAAACACGGCGAGATTTTCGGGCGCTTTTGCAACCTGCCCCTTGAACCCACGTTCTCCATTTTTAGAGGCACGGTAAACTCATTCTTCTTAATTAGATGCGATGATGATGTAAGTCATTAAAAATGTTCGTTATAAGTCGATTAAGTTAATTAATTAAAGGAGATTTTTTTTATCGCCCCCGATCCTCCTCGTCCTCCTCCTCCTCCTCTCAATCCTCGACGGGGTCTTAATTAAAATTTGAAATCAACGTGAAACGAAAAGCCTCCTCCACTTTAAATAATTCACGGAGGATTCTAATTTTCCTATCGATTTTCCCCTGTTTGTTGCTCTCACATGCCAGGCCAGATGTTTTATTTTCCACAGAATCGCTGATGTGGTCTTGGAGGGTATAATTATAGATACTTCTTGGATAAGAAAATCGATCGAGGACAGAGGACATGTCGATGCAGAAGCAAATAGGTTGCCCCCTCTTTGATCAAACTTGGATGTCAAAAAATGGAAGAAGGAAGAACGCATACATAGTTGTAAAAACGAACTTTGCAATTTTGAAAAAAAAAAGAAAGAACGAGAATAGCAAACACACAAAAGAATGAAGACGAAGATAAGGTAGGTAAAAGAAAACAAAAGAGAATTTGGTTTGATGGAAGAGGAAATTTCAGAGAAGCAGGAGAGGGAAAATCCAAAAGGGATGAAAGGAAAAGAAAACGCATTACTAACTAAAACTGTTTGAAAATTAAAAAGGAAATTGTCCAGAAACACTAGGGCAAGGGAAACTAATCTGAAACTGTTCACTTGGTGGCAAAACAAAAAAAAAGGGAAGACCCAGAAGGGGAAGATAAAGAAGTAAATAAAAATAACTTTGAAAAATGGAAAACTGCAATTCCAGGAAAGCCTCATGTGGAAAGAAACATAATATAAAAGATGCAATAAGGTCTGATGGAAATGGAAAGAGAAAAAAAATATAAACCGCTTCGTTTAGTAACGCAATAAAAAAGAAGCAAAGCTCCAGGAGAAGGCAATAAAAATACAGACGACAATAATTTGGGGAAATGGAAGAAAGAAGTGTTACGCAGAGGAAAATTAAATAAAGAAGATTAAGCAACCAAGCAATTATTCAAGCTCGAAGATTGCGTAAAAAAAGGAAATGAAGGAAACCAGTCGACTGAGCTTAAAAACAATCCAAACTTTGCAACGAAATATACAGTACGCCATTTGAAAAGTCATTGAGGAGAAAGAAGAAACCAAAAGGATGTACTGTGATGTTCACCTAAAATCATCTTCTTCTGAGGCTACTGTGAAGATCACACAGAATTTCCGAGCCGTCTCACTGGTTTTAATTGATCATCGTAATACTTGCAAGACTTTGTACATCAAAAACACTAAGGAAAGAGCGAAAAGCCCAACGAGCTCAGCAAAACTAGTACAGAAAGGAATCAGTGATTTGAAAGATAGAGCGAGGCGCATTCGAAAGGGGGCCAACAGCTTTCGAAACTGAATGGCAAAAGCCAAAGTACTCAATTCTTCAAATCTCCAAAGCAAGAAAAGCAGCTTTGCATATTAAAGAAAAGACCGAAAGAAAATCTGACGATGTCCAAAGCGATTTGGAAGAACAAAAACTGGAAAGAGAGTGCATCCAATGAGCTCAGAAGAACTAGACAGACGAAGATGTATGAAAAGGTACAAAGGGGATGAAAGGGAGTGGTATACAAAAGAATCTGGAAGCTCAGAGTGAATCCTGGGCATTTCAAATCATTCTGTGGATTGTCAGTCCTATTCTCTCCTTGTCGTTTCTTTCTAAAGACGGGCCAAAAGCTTCAGAAAAGAACGACAAGCGTCCGAGGTGCTGAGCAATTAGATTAGAAAGTGGAACAAATCCTAAATCGGTTTACTGAAACCAGAAGACAAGAAAGAAAAGGAAGAACAATATTTGACAGGAAAAGGATTTAAAAGATCAAAAACTGAATAGAAATGACAATAAGAAGAACAAAAAAGGAAAGGAGGTTTGAATTCAAAAGATCAAAAGCTAAAAAAAGAGCCATAAGCATCCAAGTAGATGTAGAAGGAAAGGAAGTCCACATGGCAAAAGAAAAACAGTTTTTTTCTTTCAGTTTTCCCCATTTGTCAAATATGTTTTCCAATTCTGTTCCGGAAACGTCAAGTCGTAGTCATTTGACCAAACGGGAAACGCTTGGCATTGGCAAAAGGGGAGAACAAAAAGAAAAAGAAAAATACCTAATAATAGCACGGCACAGAAGACTTCGGTAAAGTTTCTACTTGGAACCAAGACCTAATTCCCTTATACTGAAGATTACTGAAGACCTGATCGTGCGACAGTTTTGATGATTAATGGCGCAATAAAAAGTCTTCCAATCAAACATTCCGAATGAATTCCGCTGCCAATCTGTCTAATTGTACTGTAATTTGTACCTGTACTCTCAGTATAAAGGATGTGACTTATAAGACGGAAAGGATAAGAAAGGAAGGAATTGAATTGAACATTTCGTGAAGGACAGGAAAAAATCTGCGTGTCAAGGAAGAACGAGGAAAGTTAGAAAGAAAAATAAGCTATAGGTAAAATACTGTAGAATTTGAAAGGATGATGTTGTAATAAGAAACAAAACGGTTTAAAACATCTGCTTATAAAGAATTGGAAAGAAGAAGAAAGACGCCCGTTCTAGTCCGCCTACAAGACCAGAAGGACGATTACAAAGAGAAGCCGGAGAAGTTTGCTATGGCAAAGGACAGGAGCTTAGCGAACTTAATCTTAATTTGAAATGTTAAGTATTTTACTTAACAAATTCATTTCAATCTACAGAAACCGATGGTAAGAAACAAGTTTAAGCAAAGGCAAATAAATAGGTTTGAAGAAGATCCGAGTACAAAGGCAAGACGAGGAAACACTAAATATTTTTTTTAGTCTTATTCGCTACTTAAAATTAGTGTCAGTGTTTATTGCATTAAGTTATCAGTTAGTTTTTTTTTTCTTTTATTTCATAAATGCAGTAAATTCTGTTTTTGGTAAATCAATTATTTCATAAATACAGTAAGTTCTGTTTTTAGTAAATCAGCGTTTATCTCAGAAACGATGCGTTGGCGGATATGTATTCATAATGACAATTTTGTTGGGTTTTCGCTCAAGAATACGCCGGTGAAGTTTTGTGTAAACGTGGCTGAACACCCTGTATGCAAAAATGCTTCTTAAATAAATCAGTTTTCTGCCCTCGTTATCAGTCCTCGAAAAAAAATGTCCTTAAAATAAAATAAATAACTTTGCTTATGGTTAAAGAAACGCTCGAATAAATTCGAATATTTTTATTTATTTTTCTAATTTTCACTTATATGAATAAAGAAATTGAATTGCTTAAAAAAAATCGTAAACAACTCAATTTAATAACACCTATTCGCACAAAAAAAAATAATAAATTAGATTTTTTCTTTGAAACAAAAAGCCTCGGTATAGGCAACCCATTATACATAGTCGTTTACATGGCGGCCTACACTGAAGGTCCTACGAACATTTTTTTTTCTTGTGAAAGTTTTCGATACACTCTCTCACGATTATTCGCTGAGTTTAAGAGCAATTTTTTTAACTTTTTTTAATCTTAAAACAATTTTTCATTTTTCTTTCTAATTTCAGAAAGGAAATGTGTGCTTTTAGTAAACGTACAATTATACTAATTATGGTAATTTAAAAGAAAAAAGGTCACCCACATTAGTGCAGAAAATTAATAAATTGCTTTCAGAATTAAAGATAATTAATATTAAATTAAATAAATAAGAAAATATACAGGATGTCCCAATAGTGCCGAATCGTAAACAACTCATTTTAATAACACCTATTCGCACAAAAAAAAAAAACAATAAAATAGATTTTTTCATTAAAACAAAAAGCCTTGGTGTAGCCAACCCATTATACACAGTCGTTTGCATAACGGCCTACACTGAAGGTCCTAAGAACATTTTTTTTCTTGTGAAAGTTTTCGATAAACTCTCTCACGATTATTCGCTGAGTTTAAGAGCAATTTTTTTAACTTTTTTTAATCTTAAAACAATTTTTCATTTTTCTTTCTAATTTTAGAAAGGAAATGTGTGCTTTTAGTAAACGTACAATTATACTAATTATGGTAATTTAAAAGAAAAAAGGTCACCCACATTAGTGCAGAAAATTAATAAATTGCTTTCAGAATTAAAGATAATTAATATTAAATTAAATAAATAAGAAAATATACAGGATGTCCCAATAGTGCCGAATCGTAAACAACTCATTTTAATAACACCTATTCGCACAAAAAAAAAAAAAAACAATAAATTAGATTTTTTCATTAAAACAAAAAGCCTTGGTGTAGGCAACCCATTATACACGGTCGTTTGCATAACGGCCTACACTGAAGGTCCTAAGAACATTTTCTTTTCTTGTGAAAGTTTTCGATAAACTCTCTCACGATTATTCGCTAAGTTTAAGAGCAATTTTTCTAACTTTTTTTCATTTTTCTTTCTAATTTCAGAAAGAAAACGTGGGCTTTTAGTAAACGTACAATTATGCCAATTATGGCAATTTAAAAGAAAAAAAGGTCACCCACGTTAGGGCAGAAAATTAATAAATTACTTTCAGAATTAAAGATAATTAATATTAAATTAAATAAATATGATAATTATACAGGGTGTTCCAACAGTGCCTTCTCGGACTGTAGGTATTTCGATAACTACTGCAGATAAAAAAAAAGTTTCAAGACATTTCCGTTTTAAATTTTCGTGGTCTACAACAAAAAATTATCTTCATCTATACAGAGTGAATCAAAACAGTGGTACTGGATGCATTTTTTTTTTTTTTAATTTAAAAGGCACACTCTATGATGTCAAATTTGGATTGCCCATAAAATGTAGGACGCATATTTTATATACCGTAATCTTAGCCTAAATCCATCCATTCCGAAGTGTTATTTAGCATTTTGTCTAAAAACTATTGTTCGCAGCCATTATTTTATTTATTCATATTTTATGTATTTTTTAACTTTAGAAAAAATATTTTGGGGCGGATTGAGATATAGCCTGAGGAAGACCTGCTGGGGCACCACCCTGTATAACAGTGGAAATACATTAAGAAAAATATTAAAAATCAAATTTTCAATTATGTTCAGTTAGTGGAAATGAGAATCCCGCCTACAGCAGTCTCTAAATATTCTCATCTCGTTTTAACCCCCTGTATTAATAGAAGAGGGAAATATTCTGAGAACGCTCTAGTCTAGAAAGAGCAGCGAATCGAAAAGTTTTGAAATTTTGGCAAATTTCAACTCGGAAATGCGAAATGTAATTACACAATTACAGGACCGTACTTTGCGAGAAGCAAGAGTCACGGTCACGCCACTTTTCCGATTGAATAAAGAAATGACCGACTTTTTTACTTTCGCCAGCGCGCCGCGCCATTAAAATTTCAGCGTTTTCGATTCACCTTTCGCATCGGTTGCACTTTAACAGTCCATATTTGCATCCCGTTTTAATCTCATGTGATAGTACGAGACGAAGATAGTTGTACTCTGAGTGAGTGCGCGCCAGTAGCGCAGCCAAACGAAAACGTTTGATTTTTCTCGTTAAATTTAGAAATTTTTCTTATGAAAATTCATTTTATCCGTACGTCACAATCGTAACAAAAAAAAAAAAAAAACTAAATTAGTATCCGGCAAACTCGTGCAAATTTTTACTTTACTATTGATTTTTCTCTTTTATCTCATCGTTTTCTAAAGCGAAATGTCGATAATTTAACAATTTTTTTTTTTTTAATATGTAACACGTCAACACCCTAAAGTATTGCACAACCCCAAAATAAAATTATTTGAGATTGGTTTTGTAATCGCGTGATCGAGGAAAACAAAAACGCGTCGCCAACTTTCGCGGCGTCCGGCGAGGCAACGACGTGGCCCTAACCGAAATTTAAATTTAAATTAAATTAAAGGAATAGAAATTAAATAGTATAAAAATTATAAATACCTTTTCTTGAGTTGCGCCCTTAAAACAATATGCGTGAGTTGGAGGAGGTGGTGGTGTGTAATCCCAAAAACTTGGAAAGCACTTTCTTTACCGCAGCCAGGCGTTCAAACTTTGTAGAATTGCAAACGAAACTAATCCGCAGGTTTTGGTGGGAGTTCCTTTTATATCAACGATATTAACGATAAGGACCTTATGCACGGTTAGATCTGCCGGCTACTTTAGAGAACACGCGGTCCAAAGGTCAACGGGGAAACCAGTGCCTTTTAGAACGCATGTGTATCACGCGATTTTCTTTGCGCTTGCGGAGCAGATGATTTGGCGGCGTAGTGGCGTGATCCGCAAGGCGTCCCCACCAAAAACAAGGTGAACGCTAACGGCACGTCGTCGCCGTCGCACTCGGAAGATCCGACGGCGGTGGGCCAAAAAATTATAATCTACCTTCACACCATACATTCATCAATCTAACCAATACTCGTATATAGATCAGCGCATTGTTATCGACACTTCGGCAAACAAACGAAAGCTCTCTTCACACAAATTAATTACTAGAGAGAGAGAAAAATAAATCCCAATACGATGAAAGCTCCAGGCTCTAGGCAATCTACGACCCGCATGAGACAGACAATACATGACTTCTTCTGACATCTTTATCATAGGATTGAACTGCTTCTTTTTTTTTTTTTTTTAATAGATTTCAAGTCCAAAATATTTATTTCTGCTCAAGTTTTACGCAATGACGCCTTTGTGTATGTACGTGTGGTGCGTTCGAGAGCGTCTTCTGCCGATGGTATGATGTTTTGTTTCTTTTTACTTTTGCAAGTGTACAGTTAGAGTTTAAAATAATGTCTCCCCCCATCGGTCGGACGACAATGGCGTAACTGTGGGGCCGAAATGCAGGGCCCCCGCGAGGTCAATATCCGATCGCGTGCGACTCCATATTTTGGCGCCCTCTGATAGATGAGTTGGGGCATACAGATTATCAAGATTGTTAAAAGAAGTTAAAAGAAACAAAAAAATTGAAAAAACATAGAAATTTTAAAAAAATGGAAAAAACAGAAACATTAAAAAAATTTTAAACATTAGGGAATTTTTTTTTAACATTTTCCTTCATTTTCTAAACGTTTTCCTTCATTTCTTTAAACATTTTCGTTTACTTTTTTCAAGTTCCCAGCTGCTGCGAGCCCCCCAAAAACGAGTAACCCAATCTTCTCATCTGACTCAGGAGGAAACCGTAACAGCCTACGTAGTTTATTTTTTTACCTAACAAAATTATTAAGTACATTAATTTTTTTAATAAAAAATTTGGCACACGAAACTTTTCTACTTTTAATTGCCGCAGTTAACTGTTCTGTTTTAGTCGACGTCTTGCCGTGAGGTCGAAGGCTTCACCAGAACTCCCATTGATTTTAAAATAAATTAAAAGAAACAAGAAATGGAAAAAAGAACAGAAAGATTAAAAAAAAAATTAACTTTAGGGAATTTTTGCTTCATTCATTCTTCAGACATTTTCCTTCATTTTGAAAACATTTTCCTTCATCTTGAAAACATTTTCCTTCATTTGGAAAACATTTTCCTTCGCTTCGTTCAAGTTCCTAACTGCTGCGAGCCCACAAAAACGAAGCGCTTTCTTCTCATCTGACTAAGGAGGCCTTTGTTCAGATTCCCCCCCCCCTCCCCGACCCAAAAAATTAGAGAATTTTTTATTCTCAAGCAAAACTGATTCAATTTTTTTTATCGGTCTTATATTTAATTGACGTAATTGCGGCCTGTTAAATAAATTACGATTTTCAACTGGTTTCATACTAAAAAAATCTTTGTATTAAATATTGAAAGCGCGTTGTGTTAAATACTCGATTATGTTGAAAAGTCTAAAATACTATTATTTAATAAATAATTTATAGAATAGTAGACTTATTATGGCCGATTTCTTCACCTCCTGATGAATTTATCTGACTGGGATTATCCTTGGAAACCATTGCATCGATAATAGTTTGCCGGGATACTATCTGGCAGATAAATTTATCAGGAGGTGAAGAAGTCTTTTTTGCCCTAACAGCTGCACAGAGCCTGCTCAAGGGATTCACCGCAATCAAAAACGATTTGCAACAATTTTTTTTTTTTAATTTAAAGTTACTTTAACCTAAAAAAAATACATTTGCTTCCCTATTCTTGTAAGTGACTTGTTATTTGCAAGCATATTTACAGACACTTTCACATTTTCTTGATTTCTAAAAAAAAAAATCACAGGCGCAGGAAAGTGAAAAACTTATTTTTGACTTCTGATAAGCGTATACTTACTACATTTTCGAATGCGGAATATATCCACGTCTGAAATAAGTAAGAAAAGAAAGAAAGTAGGAAGAAGAAATTTACTAAATCGTCTTTAAATTAAAACTGGAAGGATTAAAATTAAAATTCAAAGCTGAAAACTAGAAAAGGACTAGAGGAATGCGTTATCGTTTGTGGCGCCATCTGTTGCCCTGGATCGTAACTTCGTTCCCTTTTTTCGTGGGGAAGCAATTGGAAAACGCTAAGAAAAATTCAAGAAATAACATTACGGAGAAAATACAATTTCGAATAAAACAAGTTGAACAGAAATCTCTACGAATAAATGAATAAGTTGAATAAAGTTGAAGAGCAATTGAATAAAGTTGAGCGGCAACGGCTAGGACTAGAACATAGGAAGTTTCAGATAAAAGTAGCGCCATCTATTAATCTGTAACCGCACTTATTAATTTAGTTTCTTTTAATTTTCGGGAAACAGCTGAAAACAAATTTCTTCTGCAAGAAGACGTTTGAGAAACAACTGAAGCGTACTTCCGCTTCTCGGGAGAAGTTCATAATCCGATGAAATAAATTGACTGATTGATTGATCGAAAACACAAAGTGATCAAGAAGAACTGTTTGAGCTGGCAATACAATTAACAGCATTTTCTTATTCGGCTGTTTGCAACACTGCAACCGGATATTTCCTTTCGCTTTCCTTTTGACGTAACGTCAACGGTGACAAGATTGTAGGTTATGTCCGGCGTTTACTTGCAATTGAAATGACGCTGTCACATGACAGCTGTCAGTCCCAAGACGTCAACGCCGCTTTAAAATTAAATTTAGTACTAACTCGCCAACTCAAGCAGTATATCTTGACCACTTTGTACATATGAGGCGTGAAGTGAACAAAAAAAACAAAAGAAAATTTCGCCGAACAAGAAAGAAAACAACAATTTTCCGGACCGATTTAGAAAATCGTGGAAAAAATTAAAGCACGATAAAACAATTTAAAAAAAAAAAAACAAAAAAGAAGTACATACATTGCGCGAAACAAAAGCATATTATAACTGAAATGGACACGAAACAAATGATTAATAACAAACGAAAAAATCGTCAATGAAGTGCGTAAAATCAATTCGACAAGAAAAACAAGATAGAAGTGCGTAGCATGAAATCGCAAAGAACAGAATAAAACAAATAAGATCGACAACAAAAATGACCAAAAAACAAATGAATAATAATATTAATAAATAATAATAGTAGCAAGTTTATTCATCGATCAAAATGGAACATGGAACCTCAAAAGGAGAAGGGAAATAAATCAAAAAAATATTAATTACAGTGTTACAATCTCCGGACAAAAATAAAGTAAAAAAAAGTCACTAGTAAAAAAAACAAAAGACGACTGTAAAAGAAAGCGTCGATCAACAATGAAGCAAAAATTCCCTAAAGTTAATTTTTTTTTTAATCTTTCTGTTCTTTTTTCCATTTCTTTTGGAAAAAAGAACAGAAAGATTAAAAAAAAAATTAACTTTAGGGAATTTTTGCTTCATTCATTCTTCAGACATTTTCCTTCATTTTGAAAACATTTTCCTTCATCTTGAAAACATTTTCCTTCATTTGGAAAACATTTTCCTTCGCTTCGTTCAAGTTCCTAACTGCTGCGAGCCCACAAAAACGAAGCGCTTTCTTCTCATCTGACTAAGGAGGCCTTTGTTCAGATTCTCCCCCCCCCTCCCCGACCCAAAAAATTAGAGAATTTTTTATTCTCAAGCAAAACTGATTCAATGTTTTTTTATCGGTCTTATATTTAATTGACGTAATTGCGGCCTGTTAAATAAATTACGATTTTCAACTGGTTTCATACTAAAAAAACCATTTGTATTAAATATGCAAAGCGCGATGTGTTAAATACTCGATTATGTTGAAAAGTCTAAAATACTATTATTTAATAAATAATTTATGAAATAGTAGACTTATTATGGCCGATTTCTTCACCTCCTGATGAATTTATCTGACTGGGATTATCCTTGGAAACCATTGTATCGATAATAGTTTGCCGGGATACTATCTGGCAGATAAATTTATCAGGAGGTGAAGAAATCGGGCCTTAGGAGGGAAATATTTTAGACAAGTACTTAATTTGACATCCTGAACGCGATACGGCGATAAAAATATAACGTTCCGTTTAAAAAAAAAAAAAAACGTTGAAAATTTTGAAAACCTGATCGTCATTTGTTTTTTTTTTTTCGAAAGTAGCATGAAATCGAAGAGGAAATGGTCCTAAAACTTTTCTGATTTATTGATTCGTGAAATTTCATATCAAACAAAAAAAAGTTAGCCTTTATAGCCGTGATAAACAAACCTTACGTTCCATTTAAGAAAGTTGAAAACAATTGAAAATCTCGAAAACCTGATTGTCATTTGTTTTTTTTTTTTTTTTTTTCTAAAGTAGCATGAAATCGAAGAGGAAAGGTCCTAAAACTCTTCTGATTTAAGTTACTTCGTGAAATTTCAAATTAAAAAGTTAGCTATTCTAGCCATGATAAAAAAAACCTAACCTTCCATTTAAGAAAGTCGAAAACAATTGAAAATTTCGAATACCTGATTGTCATTTGTTACTTCGAAACTACCATAAAATCCAGCAAGGAAAGTCCTGAAACTTTTTCTAATTTAAGCTACTTCGTGAAATTTCATTTCAAATAAAAAAGTTAGCTGTTCTAACCATAATAAAAAATCCTAACGTTCCATTTAAAAAAATTGAAAACAATTGAAAATCTCGAAAACCTGATTATCATTTGTTTTTTTTTTGTTTTTTCTAAAGTAGCATGAAATTGAAGAGGAAAGGTCCTAAAACTTTTCTAATTTAAGCTACTTGGTGAAATTTCAAATAAAAAGTAATCAATTGTAGCCATGATAAAAAAAAAACCTAACGTTGCATTTAAGAAAGTCGAAAACAATTGAAAATCTCGAGAACCTGATTGTCATTTGTTACTCCGAAACTACCATAAAATAGAGCAAGGAAAGTTCCGAATTCTAATTTAAGCTGCTTCGTGAAGTTTCTTTTCAAATAAAAAAGTTAGCTATTGTAGCCATGATAAACAACCTAACAACAATTTAAGAGAGTCTTGAAAACAATTGAAAATCTCGAAAACCTGATCGTCGTTTGTTTTTTTTTTTTTCTTCGAAAGTGGCATGAAATCGAGGAAGGAGTCACGAAACTTTTCTAATTTAAGCTGCTTCGTGAAAATTTAAAAAAGTTGAAAACAATTGAAAATCTTGAAAACCCGATCGTCATTTGTTTTTTTTTCGAAACTAGCATGAAATCGAGGAGGAAAGGTCCTAAAACTTTTTTTTTTATTTGATTTTGAGTTCTTCGTAAAAATATAAACAAGACGGTTAGCTCTTGCAGCGGCTTCCCTTGAACAACCTGTACGTATACGACGTCTTTTTCTTTCTCTTTTGTTTTAAGGAATTGATTATGTGTTTCGTTTTATTCACGGTTCGTTTGTTTTGTTTTGTTTCCTGACTCGTCTTCGGCCGGAGAATTCATTTCATGCTTTCGTGTTTCTCTTTGGTTTATTAAAAAAAAAAAATTGACTTTTCACGTTTTGTTGATCGACGCTTTTTTTACAGTCGTCTTTTGTTTTTTTACTAGTGACTTTTTTTTACTTTATTTTTCGTCCGGAGATTGTAACACTGTAATTAATATTTTTTTGATTTATTTCCCTTCTCTTTTTGAGGTTCCATGTTCCATTTTGATCGATGAATAAACTTGCTACTATTATTATTTATTAATATTATTATTCATTTGTTTTTTGGTCATTTTTGTTGTCGATCTTATTTGTTTTTATTCTGTTCTTTGCGATTTCATGCTACGCACTTCTATCTTGTTTTTCTTGTCGAATTGATTTTACGCACTTCATTGACGATTTTTTCGTTTGTTATTAATCATTTGTTTCGTGTCCATTTCAGTTATAATATGCTTTTGTTTCGCGCAATGTATGTACTTCTTTTTTGTTTTTTGTTTTTAAATTGTTTTACCGTGCTTTAATTTTTTCCACGATTTTCTAAATCGGTCCGGAAAATTGTTGTTTTTTTTTTGTTCGGCGAAATTTTCTTTTGTTTTTTTTTTGTTCACTTCACGCCTCATATGTACAAAGTGGTCAAGATATACTGCTTGAGTTGGCGAGTTAGTACTAAATTTAATTTTAAAGCGGCGTTGACGTCTTGGGACTGACAGCTGTCATGTGACAGCGTCATTTCAACTGCAGGTAAACGCCGGACATAACCTACAATCTTGTCACCGTTGACGTTACGTCAAAAAAGCCAGCAAAAGGAAATATCCGGTTGCAGTGTTGCAAACAGCCGAATAAGAAAATGCTGTTAATTGCATTGCCAACTCAAACAGTTCTTCTTGATCACTTTGTGTTTTCGATCAATCAATCAGTCAATTTATTTCATCGGATTATGAACTTCTCCCGAGAAGCGGAAGTACGCTTCAGTTGTTTCTCAAACGTCTTCTTGCAGAAGAAATTTGTTTTCAGCTGTTTCCCGAAAATTAAAATAAACTAAATTAATAAGTGCGGTTACAGATTAATAGATGGCGCTACTTTTATTTGAAACTTCCTATGTTCTAGTCCTAGCCGTTGCCGCTCAACTTTATTCAATTGCTCTTCAACTTTATTCAACTTATTCATTTATTCGTAGAGATTTCTGTTCAACTTGTTTTATTCGAAATTGTATTTTCTCCGTAATGTTATTTCTTGAATTTTTCTTAGCGTTTTCCAATTGCTTTCCCACAAATAAAGGGAACGAAGTTACGATCCAGGGCAACAGATGGCGCCGCAAACGATAACGCATTCCTCTAGTCCTTTTCTAGTTTTCAGCTTTGAATTTTAATTTTAATCCTTCCAGTTTTAATTTAAAGACGATTTAGTAAATTTCTTCTTCCTACTTTCTTTCTTTTCTTACTTATTTCAGACGTGGATATATTCCGCATTCGAAAATGTAGTAAGTATACGCTTATCAGAAGTCAAAAATAAGTTTTTCACTTTCCTGCGCCTGTGATTTTTTTTTAGAAATAAAGAAAATGTGAAAGTGTCTGTAAATATGCTTGCAAATAACAAGTCACTTACAAGAATAGGGAAGCAAATGTATTTTTTTAGAACATATAAAATAGCGACATCTTACTATCGCTTTTTGACCTAACATTGCAGTAGGATAGACAAATTGAAGCGGGATTTGCTCCTAATGAGTCCCCCATGCAAGGCGGCCATGCTTGCTGTCAAAGCATAATGAAAGATTTTAGAAAAATTTTTGTGCAAATCGTTTTTGATTGCAGTGAGAACCTCGAGCAGCCTCTGGACAGCTGTTTCAGCCCTGCTTGGGGCTTCTTCAGCAGAAACGTAGCTCGACATTCCCACTCACTGCAATCAAAAACGATTTGCACAAAATTTTTCTAAAAAGTATTTTTTTAGGTTAAAGTAACTTTAAATTAAAAAAAAAAAATTGTTGCAAATCGTTTTTGATTGCGGTGAATCCCTTGAGCAGGCTCTGTGCAGCTGTTAGGTCAAAAAGGACGACGCTGTTTAAACTATTCTTTAAATTTGTTATATATTTAATATAAATTAAATTTTCATACTATTATGAAATCGGCCCCTAGTCCGTCTTTTTCCAAGCATCGATGAAACAATCGATAAGTACAGCTTTTCTGCTATGGTTGCTTTCGTTTAGTTAACTTGGATTTTTTTTATTGTCGCTCCCTTTTGCATTATTACCAGATAGGGATTTTCCCCAAAGTGGGGAAATTTCGAGCGTTTGGAAAAAATGATGAGAAATCGGCTCCGTGAAGTTGGCCCCCACAATATTAGTTTATTGACTTACAATTACATAGCAATTAGTAATCAATTAGTAATTACTTATGACCAATTTGTAATAATTTGTAAGATCATTGTTAGCGAGAAAAACACAGGTGACTATTTTGGTGCTAACTTCTCGGGAGCACCCAACTATTTTAATTATTATATTTTTTCGTTACCAGTAATTAGTAAGTTAATTGTAAGTTTTTGTAATCCCGAAAGTGTAATTTGTAAGTGATCCTTTAACGTTAATTTCAATAATTAATTTTCTGGGTGTTAACATCTCGGTGGCACTTTAGTTAATGAACTTTAAATATTTATTCTGCCTAATATTTAATAAGACATTAGTAAGTATAGACGTCTAGAAAGTATTCGGAAAAAAGTAAACAATTCTGCAACTTCCAGTTTCTGAATTTATGAATGAAATAATTTAAATAGAGCAAAAAAGATAATACTTGTTACAGTTACTTGTCTTTTTCAAAAAAAATTCTTACAAATCTTTTTGATTGCAGTAAAACCCTCGAGCAACCTCTGTACTGCGATCAAAAACGATTTATATTCCACGATTCTTTTTTAGACGAAGGTATTTACGTTCTTTTTTTGTAATATCTACGTGGTATATTGAGATAATAGAAGGAAAAGTATATTTATTAAAAAGAAACAAAATAATAAAAAGTAAAATTATACAGTATACCGAGTGTCCCGCGCCATGTGCTCATCCTTCTACAATTTTTATTTATTAATCGATTAACCTAAGGTTAAACAAAAAATGGGATTTTTCGACATACTGCAAGTCGTCGTAGGACTTCCGATTTCGCCGGAAGTGATATCAACTTTCTTATTTTAAATGGAACACCCTATATATTTTTACATATTTAAAATCTACGGATCATTACGAGTCCGAATACGTATCAATTGATAATTTTTGTTTCCATGACCAATACTGTAAAAATGTTAAAAATCAAAATACCATCAAAGGAGTGAGTTTCTCGAAACACTTGATCGCATTAAATTGAAAAAATGCGATTCATAGCTTTCTAGATTGAAAAATAAATAAGTTTTTTTTTTCATTGTCATGGAAAACAAAATCAATTGATATGTATTCGGACTCGTAATGATCCGTAGATTTTAAATGTGTAAAAATATATAGGGTGTTTCATTTAAAATAAGAAAGTTGATCCAACGAAACCGGAAGTCCTATGGCGACTAGCAGTACGTCGAAAAATCCCATTTTTTGTTTAATTTATTGTCTCCAAAATTCAGGTTAATCGATTAATAAATAAAGATTCCAGAAGGGTGAGCACCTGACGCGGGACACCCGGTATATAAGTGCAGGTATGTTATGTTTTTCGTTACTTTTCACAGTATGTACTTTCTTCTTAATATCATTATACATTTCCCAGGAGCCGTCCAATTTTCTACACAAACAATAATAGTGTCCAATTCCACTTCTTGTCAGTGGTTTGTTGAAACCTATTATTGATCGCAAAATTAAATTTTTACTTAGATTTAGTACGAGAGGAAGAGAATTTAATATTATATCTTCTGCTTCATAAGTGTCTACAAATATTTTGTAGATGAGAAAAGTTCGCCCGTTATCATGGCAATGACGTAACGATGAATGATGAATGAATGAATGTAATGATGAACGAAATGCAATTTATGTCAGTAGTAGTGAGTGAAGATACAATTACACGCCCAGGTTGCAATCTACCTTTTACATCTGAACGCAATCTTCAAGTCTTGGTATTGTCAACTTGCTAGTTGCCTTTCTTAATTCAAATATTAAATCATTATTTTAATTAAACTAATTTTTATTTTATCCTTTCACAAAATGTTTTTTACAACTGAACAAAAAGATTACGGCGTGGAATCTTACTTCGTATTACACAAAAAGTTAACAAAATTTAGTGGTGCTAATGCGTCTGTTCTAAGTCAAGACATGAGTTTTTTTTTTGACTAAGGAAGAACTTACAAATTATAATTTTTCACTTACAAATACTTACTAATAGCTTACTAAATATTAGGCAAAATAAATATTTAAATTTCATTAAGTAAGGTGCTCCCGAGAAGTTAGCACCCAGAAAATTAATTATTGAAATTAACGTTAAAGGATCACTTACAAATTACACTTTCGGGATTACAAAAACTTACAATTAACTGACTAATTACTGGTAACGAAAAAATATAATAATTAAAATAGTTGGGTGCTCCCGAGAAGTTAGCACCAAAATAGTCACCTGTGTTTTTCTCGCTAACAATGATCTTACAAATTATTACAAATTGGTCATAAGTAATTACTAATTGATTACTAATTGCTATGTAATTGTAAGTCAACAAACTAATATTGTGGGGGCTAACTTCACGGAGCCTGAGAAATCCTCTTTTTTGTGATTTTTTTGGGGGGAAAAAGTAAGCTTCCCCAAAATGGGGAAATTTCATGCGATTGGAAAAAAATGATGAGAATATTTGTTTTTGATTTTTGTGGAAAAATAAGTTAAGTAATTATTTTAGTTGTTATATTCTCAAAAAAATAAATAAATAAAAAACAATAATCTGGCAATTTATCAAGCTTAATTATTTTACGTCCGTGTACTCCATTGTATTATAATAATTGCAACCGAACTATTTATTTGCTTATTCATATTTACACAAATCATTTCATTGAATACTTATGCTCAAAATAGCCCTAAACATTACGCAATTGAAAAACCGATACTTATTGTATTTGTGATGTCAAAATTTATTGAAGTACTTAATATGAAATAATTCGTTTATTTTATTTTATTAAATAAATGTTTGCGTAATTTGTTTATGATAAATGTAATATATTATTATTTTTTACATACATATAGAAAGCAGTATGAAATTTTAAAACAATTTCCTAGTTTTGGGAAAAGATTAATTAATAGTTTTAAGACCACATAAAGAAAAACGTTGGAAGACTTAAAAATAAATTAAAATAATAAAATAAAATTAATAAGAAGCTTAACAAATTACATAAGGGAATCATCAATGCGTAGTCAGTAATTTTGACGTACCATGTAAAAAAATGTGTACATACAGCCTTCCATTTGCATATTGGAAAGCGTCCACTAAACTAATAGGTGTATTATACTCCTGCGCACTATCATTTTACGTAACGCAAAGTTTTACGATTTCCACGAACCCAATCAAATACTTTACACTGATTGATACTTTACGGTTGACAGGCACTTTGCAAGTTGTAAAGTACATAATTGTTGTAACATAACTGAATATTTCAGACGACACACCTCGAGTTGCAGTCAGATATTACTGAATAAGACTTTAAATTTGCACGTGGATTGCGGAATTTGTCCAGTTTCGCAAGAATTCTTAAATCAACGATGGTCGAATCGGAATTTGCATAGAGATAGAAAATTGAAAGGGAAATGGTCGCTGAACAAATCAGCCAATCAGAGCTCTAGACTTGGATTATTACCAATCGGCGGATTCGAAAGGGTTTTCCGGCTGAAACAGACAGTTTGAGACAGCAACAGTTCGTTTTGACGCGTAGATCAAAACGGAAGCGTTAAAGATTATGCACGTTTATACGTGATTTTTAATCAATCAGCCTAATATCGTCAGGGTAAAAACACAGATATAATTCCAGAAGATAATAACAGCCCTTTCTTGTAATTAGAAACCACAATTTAGTTGGTTTGAATTAAATAGAAGCACGACGCGCTTCTGCGCCAGACGTCTGTCACATGACGCATTGCGTCCGGGCATCGAGTCAACCGCCAAATTATTGTGAATCATGCCGCTCTCACGAATGCACTCTCTCTTCTTTGGCTTGCCAATTGTTCGTTATTGCTAATCGCGCTGTTGGGTCGCGTACACATTCTACAAGTTAATAGAATTTTGTTGCAAATCGTTTTTGATTGCAGTGAATCCCTCCGTACAGCAGTTTCAGCTCCATTTGGGGCTTCATCAGCAGAAGCGCAGCTCAAGAGCTCCACTGCAAACCAAAACAAATTTATGAAGAACATCGCACCGCTGCGTTGCAATATGAAACCGTGAAACTTTTTCCGGTCCGTTCAGTGATTATTACCTTACATGGAATTACAAAAGGATCGCAAATTATACAGGATGTTCAATTTGAAAGGGCCGTCATTGCTAACTTATTTATTGTACTTAAAGTGAGAAAGTCGATTAAACTGGCGAAGATTCTCTAATTTCCATCGATTCTGAAATTGTAAGAGAAAAGAAAAAAAACAATTGCAATGCTAGTTGCAATAGAGATTTCCTTTTCTTTTACAACGATACCAACGTTTCTTAAAATGCCTGCTGAATAACTGAATAATAAAAGAAAATGTTCAAACGAGTAGACTATGCTCACGTATGAAATCAAATTGCCTAAGCAATTGACAAATGCTATCTATCCAATGTGCACGTAAATAACAAATACAATGAAAGAGAGCATCATCATTAGCAATTTCCTTTGCATTTATGTTAATTACAATAAACAATGGATGTAAAAATAGCAAACACAACGTGGACTGTGGGCGTGTTTTATTATTTATTTACGTGCACATTAGAATAGATGTCATTTGTCAATTACTTAGACCACTTGATTTTATACACACGTATAGAACATGGCCTACTCATTTGAAAAAGTTTTTCTGTTAATATTTAATTATTTTCTAAGCAGTTTAAAAGTGTTTGGTATCGTTGTGAAGAGAAAAGAAATTTCTACCGAATATACTATGTTGATATTAAAAAAAAAAAAATAGTACAGTCGTACAAATATTTTGACAGTTACCAGTGCAATTGTTTTTTTTTCTTTTATTACAAACTCAGAATTCTACTATGGATGGCAGATAATCATTGCCAATTTAACCGAATTTCTAACTTCAACAATTAAAAAGTTGGCAGTGGTGACCGTTTCAAATTGAACACCCGATATAGTACATTCAGGGTGAATTTCATCAGGGTTGCCAACTCAACTGTGCAATAAAAATTTTGAAACTGAGAAAATGTGAGTTAGTTACTATAAAGCATGAACAAGAAAAAAATATAAATAAAAATTTAAATTAAAAAACAGCGATGCGCGGGAAAAAATGAAACGGCGATAAAAAATAATCAAAGTTTAAAAAAAAAATAACAAAAGTCGTAATATTGAAATGATTAATTAGAATTTAGAAAAAAACGCTCAAGAGCTGAAACACAATAAAAAATCTAAAAAGATTTAAAAGAATCGAAGCACGCACGAACATGAACAAAATAGAAACAAAAAAATTAATTAAAAAAAGAGCGACGCACGAGATAAAATGAAACCGCGATAGAAAAAGAATTAAACATTGAAAAAAAAAATTAACAAAAGTCTGTACACTGAAATGATTAATTAGAATTTAAAGTTAAAATTCAAGAGCTCAAACAATACAATAAAAAGTTAAAAAAGATTAAAAAAAAATTAATAAAGCGCGTGCCACTTTAACAAGACAGTTAATACAAAAACATGAACATTAGAAAAGAGAAAAAAATGGTGATGATTATTAAAAAAAAAAAAACTCATAAACAAAACTTAAACCTGTGAGAGTTTCTAAAAACCAGAAAAAACAAAAGAATAATCGCAAATTAATCTGTTAAAAAAAAACAAAAGACGAACGTCGATCATCTCATAATACAAGAACTAATCAGTAAGGCAGTTAGTATAAAGCACGAACAAGAAGAAAATATAAATAAAAATTTAAATTAAAAAAAACAAATTTAAAAAAAAAATAACAAAAGTCTTAATATTGAAATGATTAATTAGAATTTAGAAAAAACGCTCAAGAGCTCAAACACAATAAAAAATTGAAAAAGATTTGAAAAAATCGAAGCACGCACGAACATGAACAAAATAGAAACAAAAAAATTAATTAAAAAAAGAGCGACGCACGAGATAAAATGAAACCGCGATAGAAAAAGAATTAAACATTGAAAAAAAAAATTAACAAAAGTCTGTACACTGAAATGATTAATTAGAATTTAAAGTTAAAGTTCAAGAGCTCAAACAATACAATAAAAAGTTAAAAAAGATTAAAAGAAAATTAATAAAGCGCGTGCCACTTTGACAAGACAGTTAATACAAAAACATGAACATTAGAAAAGAGAAAAAAATGGTGAATATTATTAAGAAAAAAAAAAAAACTCATAAACAAAACTTAAACCTGTGAGACTTTCTAAAAAACAGAAAAAACAAAAGAATAATCGGAAATTAGTCTGTTAAAAAAACAAAAGACGAACGTCGATCATCTCATAATACACGAACTAATCAGTAAGGCAGTTAGTATAAAGCACGAACAAGAAGAAAATATAAATAAAAATTTAAATTAAAAAACAAAGTTTAAAAAAAATTACAAAAGTCTTAATATTGAAATGATTAATTAGAATTTAGAAAAAACGCTCAAGAGCTCAAACATAATAAAAAAATTGAAAAAGATTTGAAAAAATCGAAGCACGCACGAACATGAACAAAATAGAAACAAAAAAATTAATTAAGAAAAGAGCGATGCACGAGGAAAAATGAATCCGCGATAAAAAAATAATTAAACATTGGAAAAAAAAAATAACAAAAGCCTGTACACTGAAATGATTAATTAGAATTTAAAAAAGGGTGTTACAAATATTTTGACAGTTACCAGTGCAATTGTTTTTTTTTTCTTTTATTACAAACTCAGAATTCTACTATGGATGACAGATAATCATTGCCAATTTAACCGAATTTCTAACTTCAACAATTAAAAAGTTGGCAGTGGTGACCGTTTCAAATTGAACACCCTATATAGTACATTCAGGGTGAATTTCATCAGGGTTGCCAACTCAACTGTGCAATAGAAATTTTAAAACTGAGAAAATGATTTCAAATTCAAAATCAGACGCCCTTCGATCCGCTCTCTTTTGTGGATCTTCTTTTCTTTTTGGCCTTTTGTGAGCTCCTGACCTTGGAGTTGGTGGGTATTACCCCAGACAGACTGTGATACATTTGCGTACATTAATGCTTAATGTATTGCAAACAATGCAAATTAACTTTCGTGTTCTAACTTACATAGATAAAAAGAATCAGAGAGAGAATGTTTTTGTTGTTTTATCTGATTGCAAAGACGGATTATAACAATCAATCAATTATTATTTATTATTTGAGCGATATAACGTATGAAAAACTTCAAATCTGCTCATCGAACCTTTTCTGGAGGGGGAAAATTAAATATTGTTACGAATTTAGTGTTCGGTTAATTTTTATTTTAATACAAAACACGCTACACTTAAATGAAACTAATTTATTTAAAGCAGAACTTAAAAACTAATTTATTGTAATATCCGAGCGTTCTGTTTCAATTCTAAGACGTTCTATTCTGTCATCCGCCGGTCGCCGGTCGCTTTTATATCCGCGGCTCGTCACGCGAAATTTCTTCGTCGAGAAAATTCCGGCTCCCCTCGAACTTTCCAGGCTAACGACGCCCCGGCTTTGGCGTCAGGCATTAGATCATCACAATATGAAACCTACATAAAAAAAATTATCCACAAGTAAATGATTGTTATGTGCCTTAGAAATAGAGGAACACTTTTTTTATTTATTTAAAGAGAGGTGAGGGAGAAGAGTTCAATAGTCATAACCGTAGGCCGGCGATTTCTAGGATGTATGGTGAAAACCTCGCGCTTATGTGTTTTTTACCAGATCGAGCCGGGCTCTAGTCATAAACGTAACAATGAAATCAAATTGACACCTTCAGGGAACCACCTTAGTGGGCGGCCGAACCGGGCGATCAATTTTCTTAGAAGACCTTCGGACACGTCTAATTTTTTGTCGTTTCCGGATGCTATTTTTAATACTACAGGGTGTTTGCAAAATGTCCGGGCGAGCGTTAATTTTTTTAATGATCGACTTTTTCCACTGCTCCACACTGTATAATTAATTGATCGACCCTTACCTTTTTCTTTTATGCGATTTAATTTAATTTATTTTTATTTTTGATTCGATTTCATTTAATTTATTTTTATTTTTTATTTTATCAATTTTAATTTTAAAATTATTTCTTTTTTATTTTTCAATAATTATTTTTTTATTTTTTAATAATTAAAAAATAAAATCGTGTTGAATGAAAGATGAATCGATAAAATAAAAATTTTGTTTTTTTTTCCTTTTATTTACTCGATTTGAGTTTATTTTACATTTTGATACCTTGATCGATCGATCGCCATTTTTATTTTCTCTTTGAGGAGATTTGATTTGATTTTTTGTTTATCAGTTGATCGTCTTTTGTTTCTTGTTTTGTTTACTCGATTTGAATTTTATTTATTTTACATTTTCAATCCTTCGATCGATCCCCATTTCTGTTTTCTCTTTCACGCGATTTTAATTTACTTTTCAATTATATTTTTCCTTTAACATTTAACATTTAACATTTTGTTTCCTGTTTTTTTTTATTCGTTTGATTTTATTTGATACGATTTTTGTTTATTTTTTAATTATCAATTGGATTGACTTTTGTTGTTTTATTTTTTTCTTTCTCATTTATTCAATTTGAGTTTATTTCATCTTCGACTTTAATCTTTAATATTTAGAGATTAATAAAATCTTCGGTTGTCATTATTCATATCGCTTTGACGACTTATTCTTAGTTTTACAAGTTTTTACCAAGATTTAAAAGAAACGCAAGAAGTAAAAATAAAATAAAATAAAGGGATTGTAAAGTAAAATAAGCTAGAAACAATTGACGGTTGTAAAGACCGTTTTCTTTAAACCTACGACGAAAATTAGAGCGCCACCACTCAATAAAAATAAAACAGAGAAAAGCAAGAAATGAAAAAATAAAGAGATCATAAAATCAATTGAAGGTTGTAAAGACCAATCAAATGACGCCCGTCTTCTTTAAATCTGTGACGAAAATGAAAGCGCCACTACTCAATGAAAAGAAAACACAGAAGAGCAAGGAATTAAAAAAATAAAAGTAAACCAAAACCAAACGAAGGTTCCAAAGTTTAATCAGTTAAACAAATAAAAGCGCTGTCACTGGATTGAAGAAAATAGAGGAAAAAACAAATTTTAATATTTAATAGAGGAGCACAAGAGAAACAAATCAGAAAAGAAAATCCGGTAAAATCTTCATCACAGCGTTGATGACGAAGAGAGATTGTAAACGTTTGGCAAAGAAAAGAAAAGAAAAGGGAAGATCGAAAAACAGTATTCTATATATTGTTGATTTAAAGTCTATTTTATATAAAAGTTTGTTCTTTTATTTCTGGAAAAAATTAAAAAAATTGTGGTAATTATTAATACAGTGTTTGCAAAATATTACTATTTTTTTAGTATCTTTTTATTGACCACCTGACTTTGGTGATGACGACTGGTTAATGAACTCCAGGCTGTTGTTAAACAACTAAAACAGTCGAGGTCAAAAATCAATAGAAACAAAATTAAAACTGCAAATAACAAATATACATGCATTATTCAAGAAAGTAGACATTAGAATAACGAGTAAGCGCCGAAATGCAAATGAAATAAGTCGGCGAAAATGAATTTCAAAAAACAAGATTGCCTTTTCATGTTTATAATGCAAATTCAAACCAAACAAACAAAAACTGAAAATAGAAAATTCCGCATCCTTCATAGATTATGTGTACCTATTTTTTTATACACTAATAATGTTGGTATGCGTTGATAGCGTGCGTTGGTATTCTTGAACCTCCAGGAAATTTATCACAACTCTTGCGTTCAGCGTAGGGTTAGACAGATATACAACTTAATGTAGAAAATATCTATTGTTTCGAACACGTAAGACCACGTGGCATATTGATTACATGATTGAAGCAAAGTTAGTGGGTTGGAAACACTGAGGAGTTGGTAGCACTGACTATTCATTGATCGATGAAAATTGTAAGTAAATTGTAACTCTAACCTGACCTGAATTATAATTGGAAAAGCACTCGGCGTTTCACTGTCGATTGACAGCTTCGTCAGGACTGAAACGTTGAGTGCTCTTCCAATTATAATTGTGTCAGGTTAGACGTTTAAAAACAATAAACAATAAATGAAAATAAAAAAACACTAATTTATCAAAAAGGTGGAGTCGGTGCACGATGTACGAAAATAAAGAACTAAAACATTAGAATATTTTTAAAAATTAATTAAAAAAACGCAGACGCATCCAAAAACGACAGAAATCGTGAAGAAATAATAATTGTAACGAATTGAACATTAACAAAACATTAATGTTGTAGAAGAAGGAAAGAGGTCGTGATAAGGAGATAAAAGATAATTATAATAGTTAAACATAAAAACAAAATTAACAAAAAAAGAAAAAACATCGATAGTGAAAGAAGATAAAAATAATTAAAAGAAAGCTTAAGCGCATGAAAAGAATAATCGGAAATTAATCTGTCAAAAAAAACAAAAGACGAACGTCGATCATCTAATAATACACGAACCAATTAATAAGGCAGTTGGTATAAAGCATGAACAAGAAAAAAATATAAACAAAAATTTAAATTAAAAAACAGCGATGCGCGGGAAAAAATGAAACGGCGATAAAAAATAATCAAAGTTTAAAAAAATAATAACAAAAGTCTTAATATTGAAATGATTAATTAGAATTTAGAAGAAAACGCTCAAGAGCTGAAACACAATAAAAAATTTAAAAAGATTTAAAAGAATCGAAGCACGCACGAACATGAACAAAATAGAAACAAAAGAATCAATTAAAAAAAGAGCGATGCACTAGAAAAAATGAAACCGCGATAAAAAAGAATTAAACATTAAAAAAAAAATTAACAAAAGTCTGTACACTGAAATGATTAATTAGAATTTAAAGTTAAAGTTCAAGAGCTCAAACAATACAATAAAAAGTTAAAAAAGATTTTAAAAAAATTAATAAAGCGCGTGCCACTTTGACAAGACAGTTAATACAAAAACATGAACATTAGAAAAGAGAAAAAAATGGTGATGATTATTAAAAAAAAAAAAAACTCATAAACAAAACTTAAACCTGTGAGAGTTTCTAAAAAACAGAAAACACAAAAGAATAATCGGAAATTAATCTGTTAAAAAAACAAAAGACGAACGTCGATCATCTCATAATACACGAACTAATCAGTAAGGCAGTTAGTATAAAGCACGAACAAGAAGAAAATATAAATAAAAATTTAAATTAAAAAAAAACAAAGTTTAAAAAAAAATAACAAAAGTCTTAATATTGAAATGATTAATTAGAATTTTGAAAAAACGCTCAAGAGCTCAAACATAATAAAAAAATTGAAAAAGATTTGAAAAAATCGAAGCACGCACGAACATGAACAAAATAGAAACAAAAAAATTAATTAAAAAAAGTGCGATGCACGAGATAAAATGAAACCGCAATAGAAAAAGAATTAAACATAGAAAAAAAAAAAATTAACAAATGTCTGTACACTGAAATGATTAATTAGAATTTAAAGTTAAAGTTCAAGAGCTCAAACAATACAATAAAAAGTTAAAAAAGATTAAAAAAATAATAATAAAGCGCGTGCCACTTTAACAAGACAGTTAATACAAAAACATGAACATTAGAAAAGAGAAAAAAATGGTGATGATTATTAAAAAAAAAAACTCATAAACAAAAGTTAAACCTGTGAGAATTTCTGAAAAACAGAAAAAACAAAAGAATAATCGGAAATTAATCTGTTAAAAAAACAAAAGACGAACGTCGATCATCTCATAATACACGAACTAATCAGTAAGGCAGTTAGTATAAAGCACGAACAAGAAGAAAATGTAAATAAAAATTTAAATTAAAAAAAACAAAGTTTAAAAAAAAATAACAAAAGTCTTAATATTGAAATGATTAATTAGAATTTGGAAAAAACGCTCAAGAGCTCAAACACAATAAAAAATTGAAAAAGATTTGAAAAAATCGAAGCACGCACGAACATGAACAAAATAGAAACAAAAAAATTAATTAAAAAAAGAGCGACGCACGAGATAAAATGAAACCGCGATAGAAAAAGAATTAAACATTGAAAAAAAAAATTAACAAAAGTCTGTACACTGAAATGATTAATTAGAATTTAAAGTTAAAGTTCAAGAACTCAAACAATACAATAAAAAGTTAAAAAAGATTAAAAAAAAATTAATAAAGCGCGTGCCACTTTGACAAGACAGTTAATACAAAAACATGAACATTAGAAAAGAGAAAAAAATGGTGAATATTATTAAAAAAAAAAAAACTCATAAACAAAACTTAAACCTGTGAGAGTTTCTAAAAAACAGAAAAAACAAAAGAATAATCGGAAATTAATCTGTTAAAAAAACAAAAGACGAACGTCGATCATCTCATAATACACGAACTAATCAGTAAGGCAGTTAGTATAAAGCACGAACAAGAAGAAAATGTAAATAAAAATTTAAATTAAAAAAAACAAAGTTTAAAAAAAAATAACAAAAGTCTTAATATTGAAATGATTAATTAGAATTTGGAAAAAACGCTCAAGAGCTCAAACATAATATAAAAATTGAAAAAGATTTGAAAAAATCGAAGCACGCACGAACATGAACAAAATAGAAACAAAAAAATTAATTAAAAAAAGAGCGACGCACGAGATAAAATGAAACCGCGATAGAAAAAGAATTAAACATTGAAAAAAAAAAATTAACAAAAGTCTGTACACTGAAATGATTAATTAGAATTTAAAGTTAAAGTTCAAGAACTCAAACAATACAATAAAAAGTTAAAAAAGATTAAAAAAAAATTAATAAAGCGCGTGCCACTTTGACAAGACAGTTAATACAAAAACATGAACATTAGAAAAGAGAAAAAAATGGTGAATATTATTAAAAAAAAAAAACTCATAAACAAAACTTAAACCTGTGAGAGTTTCTAAAAAACAGAAAAAACAAAAGAATAATCGGAAATTAGTCTGTTAAAAAAAACAAAAGACGAACGTCGATCATCTCATAATACACGAACTAATCAGTAAGGCAGTTAGTATAAAGCACGAACAAGAACAAAATATAAACAAAAATTTAAATTAAAAAACAGCGATACACGGGAAAAAATGATAAAAAAATAATCAAACTTTAAAAAAAATAACAAAATGATTAATTAGTATTTAGAAAAAGAGCGATACACGAGAAAAAATGAAACCGTGATAAAAAAGAATTAAACATTTAAAAAAAAATAACAAAAGTCTGTACACTGAAATGATTAATTAGAATTTTAAAAAGTTCAAGAACTCAAACAATACAATAAAAAGTTAAGAAAGATTAAAAAAAATTAATAAAGCGCAGGTCACTTTAACAAGGCAGTTAATACAAAAACGTGAACATTAAAGAAGAGAGAAAAATGGTGATGATGAGTTTCTAAAAAAAGAAGAAACTAAAAACTCGTAAATCATTACACCCATTCAGTCATTTCAGCAAAACCAAAGAGAAAACAATAGACAAACAACAAACCTAACAGGTGATTATTACGTGTATTTTTTTATCATCTTAAACCCACCATTGAGTTATATAAAAAAGATTGCCTCAAATTATTCAACATTGCATTCGATGCAGCAGGGTCCAAGCGCAGGACCTCTGCTTATTCATTATTATTCATGTTTAATTTGGTTGCATAATCTTTCATGATGCCGTTATTTTTGCAATGGGTCATCTCGATTAGGATTAGTAATTCCTCTGATATACAAGTTTATTATTGCACGTGACCTGCACGACATTAAGGAGAAGCTGACCTAGACATTGAACCGTGCATCCTTCCATTCCCTATCACAATTTCGATAGATAAACTCTTCGACGATCACTGCCAAGTTATTTACTTAATTTGCAACTTTTTTTTTTTTTTTTTAAATAAGTTAATTAGGATCATTAATCGAGCTACATGGAAAGATTTGTTTTTTTTTTATTTATTTTTTTTGCGTTTCCTGCGGATATCGCAAAATATAACTTTTATGTAATATGCGTTCACGATTTTTTTAGACTCAAAGCAGGCCACGTTAGGCTCCCATTTTTGTTGGTGTTATTAAAAAATCTCGTCCGTCAGGAAATTGAATGACGGTCTTTTTTTGATTTTATGATTATATTTTGAAAAACTATCACTGCCACTGTTGCCAGCTCGACTAAAACAAGAGTGAAGCATTCCGTGAAAATTAGAGAAGTATCGTCTCCAGCAAACGCTTGATAATTATTTATTTTTTCATTAAAAAATTAATTACATGCATGGGAATTTAAATAGTAGGATCTTCTTGCAGTTGCTGATGACTTAGAACTTTGGCCATGGTGATTTGGACTTCATTTAGAATTACGTCTACTTCTTCCATCACCTCCTCCAAGCGCACACTTTTAGATTCTTCTGCTAACACGACAGTGTTCGCTTCGTTTTTTGAATTCTGGCGATCCATAATTAAACGCCTTCACTATCGCACCTTTAATTCCGCCACTTATAACTTTCGTGAACGGTTAATACATCTTTGTATCTACGCATCGAATCTAGAAATTTGGAAGTCAAATTTCCTTTTTTTTTTTTTTGACCGATCATTGTTTGCTCGTAATTCCGAACCGATGTTTGAACAATGGCACGTACGCCGGCTGTTTAAACAACAAATTAAATTGTCCTGATTGCTATCGGCGAGATGAAATCTTAAAATTACAGGAGTGCTCTTTATCTATCTGACTGCAATTGTGTTGCACTTATCTCCGTCTTGAAAAAAATAAACAAGTATTGCGAGTACATATGAGTGCAACCAGCACACAGTTTCATTCAGTTAAAAAATAAATAAATAAATATAAAAAAATAAAAAAATAGATTCTTCAGCCGCCTGGAATATAAGCACATGCAATAAAAATAAAGTATCCTTTCATTGTACAATCTTTTTTGTCTTTAGTTCTTATCGTAATTTTTCTCTTAGTTTGTTTGTTATTTTTTCTTGCTCGTTTGTTCAATTTAATGACAATCAGGGCGGTAAATAATTGACTTGTTTTGAACTCTAATTTCGTAATTGCGTAGATCAATGGTTTACACGTTGCTAATTTCAACATGAGACGAGTTAGATTGCGGTGGATAACATACCTACGTCAAAGACAATTAATTAATCTTCATTTGGGGCTGATAAGAAAAAAAAAAAGGTGTAATTAAAAGAACGTTGTTGTGCCTTCAATAGGATTCTGCGACATCATTCTCTTAATTATTCAGTCAAACCCACAGTAAAGAATCAATAGGTAGTGGCGCGGGCGTTCGGAACGTGCACGCAACTGCGAGAAACATGTTAGTGTCAACTCATCTCATGCTGAAGGATTAAACACCTTTCTCTCTCGCGCATTGATATTTGAAATCCTCGCTCTCGCAAATGATCTCGCGCTTTCATGCACGGATCGTCGCACGGCCGAGTGCTCACCTAACATATCGTTCACCGTGGTTCCATCCGAACCTGATTTTTTTTTTTTTTAGTAATTCTGAAGCAGATGCAAAAAGGTTGTTAGTACTAGATCTCAGGAAAAGTTTCCGGAAATTGGAAAATCGCAAAAGTAATAAACTGTGTTATACCCGAACGAGTAATGAGCTTGCGTTTCAAAAGGAGATTAATTAACGACCCTTCTACTTTTCATTTATCCAGAAAGTGAGCACCTACCGTTTGCCCTTGACATAAAACAGTACATCAAAAATTTACAAAAGCAAAACAAAATCGGTCGATTTTCGACACTTTTAATCATCAATCGAATGAAAGCATAGATAGAATAATTTCCAATCTGGATAATAAAAAAAAAAACAAATCCGGTTCGAGGAAACAAATCTGGTTCGATGAATCAAATCCGATTCGAAGAACCAATCGTGTTCGGAATTTTTTTTTATTGTTTTGTTCTGGGGCCTTCATTTTTCTTCAATTCAGGTTTAGTTTCATCGTTTGTTCTTCTTCCTGTTGGTTTCTTCTTCATTTTTTGAACTATTAAAAAAGGAAAATATATTAGTCAGTGCCAGAGGATTGGGGGAGGGGGGGGGGAGGGGTACTCATCCTATCTACGCTAATGCCATCATCGTAGTTTCTTCTTCATTTTTCGAACTATTAAAAAAAAAAATTTGTCAGTGCCAGAGGGTGGGGGGAAGTACTCATCCTATCTACGCTAATGCCATCATCATGGTTTCTTCTTCATTTTTCGAATTATTAAAAAAAAATATTTGTCAGTGCCAGAGGGTGGGGGGAAGTAGTACTCATCCTATCTACGCTAATGCCATCATCATGGTTTCTTCTTCATTTTTCGAACTATTAAAAAAAATATTTGTCAGTGCCAGAGGGTGGGGGGAAGTAGTACTCATCCTATCTACGCTAATGCCATCATCATAGTTTCTTCTTCATTTTTCGAACTATTAAAAAAAAAATTGTCAGTGCCAGAGGGTGGGGGGAAGTACTCATCCTATCTACGCTAATGCCATCATCATGGTTTCTTCTTCATTTTTCGAATTATTAAAAAAAAAATTTGTCAGTGCCAGAGGGTGGGGGGAAGTACTCATCCTATCTACGCTAATGCTATCATCATGGTTTCTTCTTCATTTTTCCAACTATTAAAAAAAGAGATTTGTTAGTGCCTGAGGGTTGGGGGGTGAGTACTCATCCTATCTACGCTAATGCCATCATCATGGTTTCTTCTTCATTTCTCGAACTATTAAAAAAAAATATTTGTCAGTGCCAGAGGGTGGGGAGAAGTACTCATCCTATCTACGCTAATGCCATCATCATAGTTTCTTCTTCATTTTTCGAACTATTAAAAAAAAATATTTGTCAGTGCCAGAGGGTGGGGGGAAGTACTCATCTTATCTACGCTATCATCATGGTTTCTTCTTCATTTCTCGAACTATTAAAAAAAAATATTTATCAGTGCCAGAGGGTGGGGGAAGTACTCATCCTATCCACGCTAATGCCAGCATCATGGTTTCTTCTTCATTTCTCGAACTATTAAAAAAAAAATATTTGTCAGTGCCAGGGGGTGGGGGGAAGTAGTACTCATCCTATCTACGCTAATGCCATCATCATGGTTTCTTCTTCATTTTTCGAACTATTAAAAAAAATATTTGTCAGTGCCAGGGGGTGGGGGGAAGTAGTACTCATCCTATCTACGCTAATGCCATCATCATGGTTTCTTCTTCATTTCTCAAACTATTAAAAAAAGATATTTGTCAGTGCCAGAGGGTGGGGGGGGGGAGTACTCATCCTATTTATGCTAATGCTACCATTGATATTTTCACTTTTTCTGATTTCTGACATTTAGAGAATTTTATAAAATCCGGAAAATTAGGGAAAAACAAGTTCTACCTTCTCCTTTAGTGATTTCGAAATGACCTTCGATTTACTCGAGTACATTTCAATTTTGAAATATGAACAGTTTTAAAATCATATTTTTTTTAAGAGAAATAAGTATGTAGAGGGTTTAAGAATCAAAGTGGAAAATGTAAATAAAGTTAGGCTGAACATGGTCACCGTTTGAACCCAATTATAAATGCTTTTGAAGTGGAGGGAAAAAAGGCCTAATTTAAAACATCAAGTACCCGGCCAATGAGAAAGGCAGAAAGAAGTTTTTTATTTCACTTTAATTCCATTGTCTTGATGGTAAACAAGCTTCTTGCTTCTTCAATTAACAAAATTTTAATATAATTGCAACGAATTGATTTCTTTAAAGTAACTCCACCTTGATTGTTTAGTTACTTAGTCGTTATTAAAAACAAGTTTTTATGTAAATTAATTACAATTACGTCAATAATTTACATAGATCTACATTGTATATTTACTTTACACATTCAAATAAATTATAATATATTGCACACTTTGAGTACGTCGATTTTTTTTTTTTTTTTTTGCATAACTTGTAATTAATTTTACTTTTGAGCTTTGAACTATATGAGTAAGCCACTGTTTCATAATACTGACGCAATATATTTTGTAATTTCTTCGCCGTTTGCTTGTTTGTTTTCGGTTACATAAAATATTTTTTGGAAATTTTATTTCGTTCGAGTAACGACGAGGACCAATTAAGTTAAAAACAAAATTCGTAATCACTATAATCACGTATGTAATCACCCGTTCAAAGCCTAAAGCTCAAGAGAATCTTTAATTATTAAATTTGATAAACAAATTTCTGTTATACGTTAGGTCCATCACGTTTGCAGAAATCACGCGTTCATGCAAGACCATTCACAGTCTCCCAAACATGCGTGTATCTTTAGTCATACTGAACTTTGAACATCGGAACATAATTAAAATTACATTCTTCGGTCGTAAACACGTTTTTTTGGACACCTTTTTTGAAGTACGTGTGAACAAAACATGTTTTTGTGAGAGAGAAAAAGAAACTGTTTTTTTTTTTTTAAATCATATACTATGTTTCTTGTCTTTAGCAGTGGCGTACTTATAGGGGTTGTAAGAATTAACTAAATGCAAAACAACCCGGTGCCCAAAGTACCGGGTGATCAATGGAATTCATAATCAGAGGAGGCTGTGATCGGTGCCATTTTATGCCGTGTGGTTGGATACAATGAGAAATAAATAATAAATTGACATTTGTCATATTTGAGGTTATGCTCGTGTTTTATACAATCTTTATTTTGTATGGATGCTGGTTCAAACCCTCTTTGAATATTACATGGGAGGGTTTCACAAGGAGGCAAATCCGTCTGATATCAATCACTTAAA
Organism: Prosopocoilus inquinatus; assembly: GCA_036172665.1. Lineage (NCBI taxonomy): Eukaryota > Metazoa > Arthropoda > Insecta > Coleoptera > Lucanidae > Prosopocoilus > Prosopocoilus inquinatus. Next base: position 2,826,869 of record CM069871.1, on the reverse strand, counting down.
AAAAAAAAAAAATGTCACAATCCTGACACTTAAAATTTTTAATTTCAAACGGTTACCCTGTGTTGCCAACTCCTTGGAAAATATCACCGCCTGCTCTAATTATAAATTCCGTTGATCGCATGGTACATATCAGTGGGTGAAGCCGTTGTGAAGCCAAAAAGTCATTTTATTCCCTTAATTCGCATAATTGTGACCCAGCTAAATCAGTGGCGTAACTAGAAGTCTAATCGCCGAGTTGCAAGATTTTTACCAGCGCATTTCATTATTACAATTTTTTATTATTAATAAGCTTTTGTCCCGGTTTTGTCCTGATTTGAAATGGAAAGTTGTTTAATTTAAAATGTAAATGGTACAAAAAATAATTAAGATAATTCAATTTTCTGCTTCGGCGGACTTTCGGTACTTTAAATACCTTATCTATCTGCTTCTTTTTAATAATAAAACATTTTTCGGTAGTGGCCTACCCAGATAGTAAAGTGACGTGAAAAGGGCGTTATAAAGCCGTCATCTTCTTGTCACAAAACTGTCGTCATTCTTACATCCAAAAGACGTCTTAATCACTTTATGAGTCAAACCATATCACGTCATGTAGATGACGTACCTTTGACGTTGATTGTGACGTAAATAAACGACATAATGACGTGATAATGACGACGAAGTAACATGTTTCGCCCCCACGTTGCAGCCAAATTTATGTAGGGGTATTTTTTTTTTCTCACAACTATAGCATACACGTTATTATTTGCCTTAATTTAACAATTCCAATATTAATTTTGGTATAATTAGCTTCAGAAATATTCAAAGTAGTTATTTACACTTTTTGTTTAGTTCCAAAAATGTTTTTAAACTAATAATTTTCAAAGATAAACTTAGTAACATTTTATCACTTTCTACTGACGTGTCTATGACGTCACTTTTACGACCATATTAATACGTATTGTACGATTCGTCATATTGACGTCACTTTTGGGACAAATGACGTCAATGACGTAAAAAAAACCTAAAAATGACGTAATTTCGACGTCACTCTGCTAGCTGCTAATTGGTTTCAGAAATATTCAAACCATTTTTTTACACTTTTCGTTTGGTCCCAAAAATCTTTTTAAACTAATATTTTTCAAAAATAAATATAGTAACATTTTATCATTTTCTATTGACGTGTTTATGACGTCACTTGTATGACGTTATTAATACGTATCGTACGACTCGTAATATTGACGTCACTTTCGGGATAAGTGACGTCAATCACGTAAACAAAAATTAAAAATGACGTAATTTCGACGTCACTCTGTTAGCTGCTAATTGCTTTCAGAAATATTCAAAGTATTTTTTTACACTTTTCGTGTAGTCTTTTACAACCTTATTAATACGTATCGTACGACTCGTCATATTGGCGTCACTTTCGGGACAAATGACGTCAATCACGTAAAGAAAACTTAAAAATGACGTAATTTCGACGTCACTCTGCTAGCTGGATAATGTGTTTCTCTTCGCCCTATCCCGTTTCCCACTCCTGTCCCGGTTTACAGCTTAATGATTATGATATATATAAAGTGACAAGAACTGTGGAAATTTTAGGTTAGAAAAGCTTCCAAAACCTAGCGCTAAGCGGAGTATGTACACTTAAACTGTTGCTCGGACACTTTCTTTAAGAAATTTGTTGTCAGTTGTCTGCCAAAATTAATTGCGACTACAGGTTAATAGATGACGCTGTTTACATTCGTTTGAAATTTCTTTTGAACTTTCTACCATTTGCCTTCGATTTTATTTATTCGAAATCGTTTCCCGTAACATTATTTTTTTGATTATTTTTTTAACGTTTTTGAGTTGCCTTGAAATTCCTTCCGCACAAATAAAGAGAACCAAGTTACGGCTTATGATAACAGATGGCGCCAATTTCTTTTTTTTTTTTTTAATTCAAAGTCGCTTCAAGAACGTTGTTCTTGAATGTTCTTAGGTTTTTTTTAGTTGTTTTCCGGACAATAAAGAGTACAATAGTATGAGATAGAGGTAACAGATGGCGCCACACGTGCATATAAATTTGAGCATAAAATTGTATTTATCCAAAGTTCTTTACAGGACGTTGTCTTTGAACATTTCTAACGTTTTTCAGTTGTTTTGGAATCTCCTCCTGGCGACAAATTTACAATTTACATATTTACGGCTCGGATTAACAGAGGGCGCCACGAGCTTCCAGCTGTTTTGAAATTGTTTTCCGGCAATAACATCTCGAAAAATTAGTTTTTCTTCTTGCTTTTTTCATTTTCTTTCTTTTTTTTTACTTATTTTAGACCATTCTCTATTTGAAAGTAAGTAATTGAAGTACGACTTACAAATAAACTTTTAATTTTTCGCGTTTTTCGGAGATTCAGGCCAAATGTTTTACTTTGGACTTCGAACTGACCGTCTATCGAACAGGCGCCTACGGCGTCTTAGCGCCGGTTTGCTTTGCAATCCCTGCAACCCCCTTAACTATGCCACTGTGCTACATGAATTGCAATTTCTAACCGACTCGGCCTAGACTAACCTTATTAAATTAACCTTAATTAAAGAAATTATTTCAGTTTCTATTTCCAAACTCTCTTCAAACTTGCCCGCGCAAAGAAACGGTTTTTTTTTTCAAGGCTAACCTTATTAGAACTAAATAAATTATTTCAGTTTCTATTTCCAAACTTTCTTCAAACTTGCCCGGGCAAAGAAACGGTTTTTTTTTTCAAGGCTAACCTTATTAGAACTAAATAAATTATTTCTGTTTCTATCTCCAAACTCGGATAACTCCGAAACTAAGCAAAATTTGATTTTTTTTTACTCTTTCATTTTAATTTCAAATAAGATCCTGTACATGAGAGTTCATTTTTTGTCACCTGTTACGAAACACCCTGTACATGCGAGAAAGAAGTCGACAACAATAATTAATGAAAAATTGACTATTTTCGTCGCAAAAAAATTTTTTTTTTTTGGATATTCGTTGTTTTTTTTGTCGCGTTAATTTTTCTGGTTACAATCGACGATTCGTACAATTTCTTCTTTTGTTTTCTGCAGGCGATTTGATTTCTTTTATGTACGTGAGATTTCATTTGTTTCACCTGTTATGAAACACTCTGTATAAAGGAGTAAAATCAATCAAAGTAGAAAAACAAATGAAAGCTTGACGATATGATTTTCATGAGCTCCTCGCCGGAAATCGTTTTTTTTTGTTTGTTCTCAATTATCCTTTTCGTCTACTGAGTGTGATTCTTTTACATTCGTATTTAAAAAAAAAACATTATTTGAAACAGTTTGTTCGTTGTTCGTTTGCCCTAACAAAGAAGACAATAGGAAACGAAAATGACAAACTCGTTGACAAAAGAAAAGTCAATAAATTGATGCGCTTGACTGTCTGTCGTCAATAGTTTTCAATATTGTTGACGCTCATTTTAGTTTATAGTGACGAAACATTGTGCGACATGTCGCGCAAGAAAAATACCAGATCATTTTTTTTTTTTTTAATAAATTTTAGTTACGTAAATATCAAAAACAATAAACAAAGAGATAGACAGTAAAATGTGCAATCATTATTATACAGTGTTGGCAATAAAAAAACAGTACCTCGTATCAAATACGTACGTACGAAATAATACAAGTACAAAATGACTAATACAAAATGACAAAATAATTTAGGTACCGTTTATCTTCGAATGCGTTTTCTGTTCTCCACATTTAATAAATGAAAAAAAAAATAAATCCGCGCGCGCTTAAATGTCGGTAGTTTTCCAAATTTGCGCAAAAAAATGCCTCAACCTCTGGCTTCACGTCTTCGTTTCCGAACAACATCAAGATATTCGACGTGGTCGTGTCGTAACAATAATTAAAAGAAGTTATCGATAAATTTCGCCAATATTTAACCCTTGACCTTGCCTTGCTTATCAATTGACGGTTAACACGTACTCACCTACGTATTTTTGCCTGTTGCAAAAGATGGTAAAACGTATACCCACGCACGTAATAGATTAGCATTTTATGAAAAAAAATCTTATCTTCCGTTCGTAGTTAGAAGAGAGAGAAATTGAAATAAAAATTGCAGAAAGACGTAAACCAGAACAAGCAACAATTAAGAGGGACGAGTTCATTTTTTTTTTTTTTTAATTTTTAATATGACACGTTTATGTATTATTATTTTTTTTTTCAGAATCAGGTTGGGTTTTTTTCTATTTTTTTTATTTTTTTTTTAATTAAAGTTCCCTTAAACTTTTATCTTTCACCGACTGCCGGATGGTGTTTCGCAAAGAAGAAAAGAGAAAAACTTTTGGGTCTTGGAATTGTTTATCGTTTCGTTTTGCTTTAGGACAAGAGCAACATTAACAGGGGGTGGAAAAAAAGTGGCGTTAGACCACCCTCCGATCCAAGTCGTGAAGTCTTGCAGAACGCTGCTGGCGTATGGTCAATGGCGTGCCTTACTTAGATTGGAGGGAGGTCCACCGCCACCCGGGCAACGCTAAATGAGAAAGACTCGTTTAATTAACTTACTCGTACTCGTTCACTGTAATTATGAAGAAGGTAAGAGTAATTAAGTCTAACAAAAAAAAAAAAAAGAAACAACAATTTGAATATAAAAAAATGGCATAGTATTTAGCAGTAAAAAAAAAAACTTATTTGTTTCACTGTACTTCTCTGTTTATTATTTTTTATTCACAAGTTTCCAATAGAATTGCCATTTTTATTATTTATTATTAAATACTAAAAGATGTTATAAGTTTAATTACATTATTTTGATTAGGTAATTAAAAAAATAAAATAAAAATTAATACAGGATACTAGGCGACCCTGTTTGGGTCAATAAAATTGGCTTTTACGTCAATGCCGCCAACTTTTCAGGTCAAAAAGCGACCTCATCACCTTGAATTTGCTCCAAGGTTACCAAATTTGCGCTAACCGTTATCAATCAAGTAATTACATTGTTTTCCCATTTCGAATAAGTTATAAGATCTTTAAATTAATAACAGTTCAAGGGAAAACAATTAATTGTTTTCTTATGTATTTATCAATCGAGTATTTTATTTGCAATTTACGTTTGACTAACACCGTGCATTCAATTAATAAATTCCTGATTAAAATAGGCTTTTCTTTCTTCTCCTAATAGTCTGCATTAAATGAAGATCCGATACTTATAAACTAGTCAGACTTATCTAATGACGTTTTCGGTTGACCACCCTGGAGCACTTTCAGGATAGTGCTCTGGAGCACCTCAGAGTATTCCAGAGTATCTCCATCCTCTGCTTTTACACGAGGTTAAAACAAGATGGAGATACTGAGGGGCGATCAGTCGAAAAGCCTTATAACATGAACAAACCCAAACATTTATTAAATAAAAATTCCAAAAACCAATTCTTAAATCCGTAGTATACATTTTCTAAGTTTCCTCGGAAAAACTTCCATCCTCGTTTACGATTGCGTAATGGTGCGAACCGTCGCCGTGTTTTTCCACGACCTTCCGAATTAAATCTTCGGAGGGATATCGCGCGTCGTAACACCAGCCGATCTTCTTCATCAAATCCAGGAAGAGCGTGGTGAGATTCACCTTGCCAAATTCGGACGCCCTGTAGTCCCAGGGGAACGTGTGGTGGTAATTGTGCCAGCCCTCTCCGCAGCTCAATATGCTCACGAATAAATTTTCCGCAGGGTTTATCCTTCTGAAATAAAAACAAGTCTCTTGATATTCTAACAATTTTGCAACGAATTAATTTTTTTATCATCAAAAAATTAGTGGGCGGTGTTCGGAAATTGAAAGAACGCAATTGGCGACAGTGTCCTAGTTAGAAATTTAAAATTAACAAAAATGACAAATGTGTGAATTAAACAGTAATGTCAGGATGTTTAATGATTGATTTTTTATCATCGAAAATATTTTTCTGCTTAAAATAAATATAAATAATACAATAAGTACTGAGATTAATTTGACAAATCTTTAAACTCCAAATGTCTTCATTTTCGTCTTCATCTTCATCTATCATTTTGATGTCGGTGTCAAATTTGACGAATCCCAACCAGGAATTGAAGTAGTTGAATTCCACAATGCGCTAGAATTATCACTCTTTGACCAAATGTATGAGGGAGAGCAACTGCGTTTGATTGTATGATTTGATTTGAATTACAGTCCTACTACATTCAAATCAACGCTCCACTCCTACTCCTCCCTTCCACCGACCACATGTACCAAGCTCCGTACTGTACTAATGACACAATCAAACGTACTGTCACTTCTGTCAGTTTGACAGTGTAGACGTCAGGTGAATGAACTACAGGAGCGCGTTCAGGAAAAAGCGAAAAAGCGGTAACAAAAATGATAATAAAATAAGGAAAAATCAGGTGCCAACCTTTGACATAATCAATGACGACCAAAAGTTATTGCTCGTGACTGTACATTCATTATATTTATTTGTTCTCGAATTTAACAACGCCTTCTAAAATTTATTATGATATCGTGTATAAATTTAAAAATAACTGTCATAGTGTCACTTTTGTCAGTTTGACAGTGCAGACGTCAGGTGAATGAAACTACAGGGGCGCGTTCAGGAACTAGCACTTTGGGCGTTTAAAATGAATTTAAAAACTATTTTCTAACAAATTTCATCGGACTTCAACTAAAAGCGAAACGTACAAAGTCACTTACACGAAAGAGAAAGAATGTCACTTGGTGCGTTATTCCTGAACGTGCCCCGGTGCTTCGTTTCAAGCTATCCTTAGCACCGTTTACGAATCTAGCCTATAAAAAATTAACAAAGTTTTCTTCTTACTTATCATAGGGTTTGTATCCATATAAGTGCGCAGCACTATTAACAAGCCAGGTGAAATTCAAGACAATAACGTAACGAAATATCGTCATCATAAAAGAATGGTACCAGGATGCACCCCAAACTAGTGGTGGCACTATGAGCGGTAGTGTAAAGCAGAATATTATTTTCATGATGAGGAAATGCCTGAAACTCAGAGAAATTAAAGAAATAGTAAGCACGTATGAGACATGTTACAGGTACTACCATGCTCAATTAAAACGACAACGCTTGATAATTTCGTCGCATTTGTGAGTGAGAGAAAAGCTGCGACGCGCTCTGCGAAGTACTCGTCTCTGAATGTTGTTCGTAACGGCGCGGTTTGTACGCAAGAGTATCGTTTTTGTTGAGCACGACAGTATAAGAGGCTCAAAAATGTGTTATTTTATACCGGTCGTTGTTTTAAAATGAACACGCAGACAATGCGACGGACAAAAGAAATGAAGCAGGCTCTAACCACGCGTCGTTTCCTTATTTAGAATCTAATACCGTCCCTTTCGTGGTTCATAAATTTCAATCGGTTTCACTCATTTGAAAATTTCGATTATTAAGAGTTTCATCTTCTTTCCGATGTTCTCGAGTCGCTCTTTCTTTTTTAAAGTGAAAAATGAAGCATTACTTTGGTAAAGTAAACTGTTCACGGACGAACTTCTGTGGACATCTTGTATATCTTTTTCTTGTGCGTTTACCTGTCATACCACGTGACCAGCGGATCGTTGGCAATGAAACTCATGTCCACCGTTTTTCCCTTCCTGTAAACATCCGGGTGCTTTTTCATCATGAGCCAGCCGACGTGGGCGAAGAAGAAACCTCTCTTTGCGTTGTGGGGATCGGCGTCGGTCTCGGTGAATTTGTGATGAACTCGATGGTCCCGCACCCAATCGTAAATTTTATTCTGAAAATAATTTATTCAAGCAAGAGATCCATTTTTTACGAATTAACACAGAGGCGGCCTAATTTACCAAGTGAAACGTCATGCTTACCGATTGAGGATAATTTGAATTTGGCGCCTTAGGTTCTGGTGTATTTTACGTTTTAAATGCAACCCATTAAGAACGCAGGAGCATAAAAAAGAACATCCAGCAATCAATTAGAAAAGTTAATCACAACTTCGTGTTGTTACTATCACACAGTGATCATTCATTCAGTTTTAAATTTTAGAGTCGACGTGTAATTTTAACAAAGGTGGGTGACAGAACCGGCTGTTGCCAACTTAATGGATAATTTAGTAGGGCGGTAAATTCAAGTAATCCTCAGGCATTAAAACTCACACATTCGTCATAATTAATATTACAATAGTTGATGACGAATATTAATTAAAGTTTCTTTCTCAGGAGATACTCTAAAATTATTGAGATAGGATCCTAACCAAAGGCGACTTTAGATGCTTCACGTTGTAGGTTCACTTCTGTCAAATTGACGGAACATTTTGTAATGTCAACTTTTCAGTTAAAAACTGTTTTACTTAAGAAAATTTTTAGTTTACTTAGGAAGAAAGCGTTATGGTGCCTGTCTGATGTAGTTAATAACTGTATAAGCAGTTGGTATAATGGCAACAATACATTGTGTCGTCTCCTGTGATACAATCTCTTTGGTTAAAGTTTATGAAAATCGTCTTTTTTACTCACGTGACCTGCAGTTGCGTAAAAGACCAATAATATTACAGCAAAAGGAAGTTTGGCTTTGAATGATCGATGTGAATAGTACCTATGCGCCGCTGCCGTGACTCCTAATCCTGCCAAAGTTGCGACTATACAATCTGTAGACACGTAACAATTTACATAAATAAGAAAGATTGTCTATTTTTTGTTTTATTTAAAATAGTTGGTTAAAAGATAAGTTTGTTTCCCTTTAAAATATTCAAATTTCAGTCGAAAGCAAAAATAGCAGTCAAGAAAAAAACAGTTTCCTGTAATTGTTCTTTATCAAAATAGCGTTCACGTGATACTGTTTTGTAAATACGATCACTTAGACGACATTTAACAAAAAAATAAACGTCACTGATCCAATCAAACGCCTTTAGATCCAAATTTCACCTGCGAAAGAATACGGTTCTATAGTTAGCCCGACCTTGGTAAAAATTTGACTCGACACGTTTTTCGAAGACAGGGTTGCCAGATTTTCTTGCAGGCAATGTCGCTAAAAGGTGCCAGTTTTTCCTAAACTCCATGGAACAACGTATTGTTTTATTAATTTCATTTATTTACTTTTTTTATTAATTGTTTTAATTAATTTTCAAGCTAAGAATAGAAGAGAAATGAAAGGAACAGCAACAAAACACAAGACAGGGTTGCCAGATTTTCTTGCAGGCAATGTCGCCGAAAGGTGCTAATTTTTTCTAAACTCCATAGAACATTAAAAACGTATTGTTCAATTAAAGATATAGCAAAAGAGAACAGAAAAAATTTTCAAGCAGAGAACAAAAGAGAAACGAAATGAACAGCAACAAAAGAACACAAGGCATGAAGCGAACAAAGTTGAAACAAAGAAGATTGACAACACCAAGCCGGACGAAAAACAAATTTCCGGAGGTATCAAAAAATTCGTAGAAAATAAAAGCGAACTGCCAATAAGGCGTTTTAGATAAAAAAAAAAAAACTAAAATAAAAAAAGAAATGCTGTGCGTAAAACAAAAGATTGCAACTCAGGTGGACACTCAATCTATAAAGCAAAAGAAAACATAAAGAAAAGAAACAAAAACAAAAGAAAACTGACGACTAAGATGAAACAAAGGAACAAATGAACCTTCGGACGAAATATCGAGAGAGAAAAAACACGAAAACAAAAGACAACAGACAAAAAAGCGCCAATCAACGAAATTATAAAAAAAAAAAACTATTAGATAAAAGAAGATAAAGGAGAAAAAAAGCCAATCAACGAAATTATAGAAAAAACTATTGGATAAAAGAAGATAAAGGAGAAAAAATTAAAATAAAAGAGAAAGTTGGGTAGAGTCTGGTAATATTTAGTTGAGTTGGGGTGACCTTGATATTGGCTGAATTTGCTTTTAATCTTTCCTTGCAATTAATTTTTTTTTCAATTATCAATTCTATATTCGTATTGGGTAGATATAGCCGAATCGGCCTTGAGATTGATTGCACTTTAATTGAGTTTCAGTTTTTAATAATATTTTTAGCTTTTTAATTTTTTGCTCAGGTTGGATCGTTTTTTTTTGGAATTAATTTTCGTTTGGCTTTATGTACTTTTTAAAAATTCATTTTTTTATAAGTATATAACTCTATAAATACGAATTATAGTATTTTATTATTCCCTCGAGTTCGGCGTAGTCATGGTCGCGTTCGGTTAGGTTAGGCCGACCTTGATATTGGTTAAACTTAATTTTAATGAAAAATCGGCGCAGGAAATTTTTGCAAGTCAAGAAACCTGCAGGAAACAAAAGAACGAAATAAACAAACAAACGAACGTTGAATAAAATGCAAAACATCATTTCTTTAAAACAAAAAAAGAACGAACAAAAACAAAACGATACTCGAAAAATCTGTAAACTGCAGAAGCGGAACGTACTTCCACTATTCGCGAAAATCAGCAACCAACAGATGGTGCTTTTAATAAGGAAAACAAAACAGCTGCCATTAATGTTATACAGTATAATTTATTTTATTCGATCAATTAATGCTTTTTGTTGGTTTTATTATTACGTGTACGTTATGCTAAAAGCACTAAAAGTACGAAAGTGTCATAAAACTCAGAAACGAGCATTTCAATTTAATGTTTTTTTTTTTTAATAGGTTAACCAAATGTCATTTCAATGTTTTTCTTATTATAGGAATGTTCACAAAACTTTCGCTAGATGTCAGCCACTCCGTGATTTTCTCGAATTGATGGCATTGCATATTTTTTCTTTGCATCAGGGGCGGCGAATACATGGATGCAAGGGGTTGTTAGTTGATGAGGCGCCAGACCCAAATAAGATTTTTTTTAAGCCAAATATGTTCAAAATTTAGCCCAAATGGCGGCGTAATTTCGTCCGATCTGGCAACCCTGTTTGGAGACCTTTTTTACCAACCTTGACAAATGCAATAATCTATGCAAATCTATTTAAATGAATTAAAAAATTCATTCATGTCAAGTCGCTTAATAAGCCATTTCATTCGAGAAACAGTTTCTTGTAAATATTATTATTCAAAATGGTATTGATTAAAGACGATTTCGCAGATGTCACTGAAAGTATTTGAAAGCTCTCATATTTTTATTTTAAGCTTCAGACTCTGTTAAACCTGTGAATTTGTTTTAAATCAATACCATTTTAAAAAATAATAACTACAAGAAATTGTGCTTTGAAGCTGGTATTAGTTATCCCACTGTCGGTTTGATGGCGCCAGTGATGATCCAGTAATCTTTTTTTAAATACGTATTTCCTCAATTCTTTCCACACAAAAAAGTTGAAATACTAAAAATGGAAGGAAAACACGTCATATATTTAATCACAATCGTCTCCTTTTAAGGATATTTCACAGAAAGTTTAAAAAAAAGTACTGTCATTTCATTTCAATCGATTACGGGAGATATCGGCTTACAATTATATTTTTTCAAGGTATTGTTACTTAACCTAATCGGCCCTCAAAATTCGTTCCTGACCCTGAAACGCTTATAAAACCTGTGAAGTCATACTTAAACAGTAATTACCATTAAAAAAAAAAAAAAAAAACAATTACAGGAAACTGTTTTTTGTCTATTGGGGCACGTTCAGGAACTGAAAAGAGCGCGCTCTGCGTAATATTCTTTCTCTCTCGTGCAAGTTATTTTGTGCATTTTGCTTTTCGTTTTAAGCGTCCAAAAAGTGCTCTCCCGCTATAGTTTTTGAACGCAACCCTGTATTTCGCTTTTGACCTTAGTACACAATTAAATGAATTAATCGTCGACTACTTACTAAACAGCGTAAGATCCCAGGCTCTTATGAACGGAAACGTGAGGAAAACGTACAGAGCTGCAACATGAAAAAGTCCAATGAAAATAACGTTACTGTATATCAACTTCTGTTGATAATCTCCGAGTACGCTGTGATAATAAACAGGTTGTTCACTTGTTTTTGATTGATTGTCGTCTTGTGATTGCTTGTTTGTAGGGCTCTTTAAAATCGTGGCGACTGACATATTCAAATGCTAAAAATAGAAGAATGAATATACAAAATACATAACAACAGTTGATATGAGTATTAGAAAGAAAAAGAAACTCATGGTTACAATGAGTAATGTACAGTTTCGATCAAGCAAATCGAAAATGATAAATGACAGTTCTGTAAACCTTACTGTAAGCGTCAATAAAAGCGCAGTTAGCTAACTACAGTGGTCTCGATTAGGATGATCGCGATAGTACGTATTGTCGAAAGAAAAAAAAAACAACAGTCAAGTACAGTTTTCTGTAATTATACTCTCTCAAAATGGTACCGATTAAAGATAACTTTACGGATAACATTTAAAAGAAAATCGAAAGCTTTCAGATTTAACAACCTTAAGGCTTTGGTAAGGTTTATTGATTCGTCTTTAATCAATAATACCATTTTCAGAAAATGAAAATAATTACAGGAAACTGTAATTTTCAACTGTACGTATGCACGTTAAATAACTATGCCGTTGTTACAAATATAAATACAGTAATTAGTATTTTAACTAACTTTTAGTACTATGATAGAACGTAAATTGTAGTAATGCTCACACCTCGCGGCTTTGTGAGCATGCGCATTAATAGTTTTTCGTTTTGCGTTTTACGTTTTTCGTACACCCGCATTGACGCTTATGCTAATGTATTTAAGTAGTCGCTTTAATTCGTTTAAAATTCAGGCCGTAAAAAAATAGATCGTAAGGTCTAAGGTCACTGAATTGTGAAGGTAACGCCATTCTATTCCCCGCTTCTCGTCCCCCAAATTGAAAAGCACGCTCTAAAATTTGATTCCGATTAGATTTGGAATATTTAGGGGATTGATATCATTGGTTTTCGTCGATTATGCGATCACTTCCCCTACTGGCGCGGAGGTATTATCCGGAATCTCCAAAAAAAAAAACATGTTCAAGTGTTTTTAATTTTTCTTAAGGGGCAATTATTTGATTCCAATTAGATTTGGGGTATTTGGGGGATTGGTATCATTGATTTTCGTCGGTTACGCGATCACTATCCCCCCTACTGGCGCGGAGGTATTAGCCGAATCTCCAAAAAACATGTTCAAGTGTTTTTTTTATTTTTCTTGAGGGGCAATTTTAAGACGCATGCGCATTTCTCATTAGCTCAATCAGCTGTTTCTGTTAATTTGTCTTCACATTATTTCTTAACAATTTACGTCTAACATATATACTTCGGACCCCCTTCATAATCTTCAACTTTCCAATTAATATTCAAAGCAGGAAAAGCAGCTTTACTGTTGTCATGGAATTTTCGCAGAAAAGTGTTGCCAACCATCGGTAACCCTTTTACACCAGGCATTTCGAATTTCATCAGTCTCTCTTTCCAAGCTCATGCCACAGAATTAAACAATATACAGTATGCTGTTCATTGGATTGAAGACGGTTCGAATTATTTAGTGTTCAGAGACGAGGCATTAATTTATCAAAAGTAAGTGACAGTCACAGAACTGTTGCCAACATAACAATAATTTTATATGACTACAAACTTTCACGTTTTTTTTTTTTTTTTCGTAATGATCTCTTCTTTCTACTTACTCAAAATGAGTAAAGAATCGCAACGTCATTTTTTATTTTAAATTATGTGATTATACAAAGTGATCAAGCATAACTGTTTGAGTTGATAACGCAAACAAGGGCATTTTGTTATCCGACTACTTGCAACACTGGAACCGGATATTGTTTTCTTAGTTTACTTGACGCAGACAAGATTGGAGGTTACGGTCGACGTTCTCATTTTTCCATTCGTTTCGAATATGATGCATGACAGTTGCGAGTTCAAGCCATCATTAACCGGAAACAAATCCGGTTCTACCATTTCTAAATCAAATTTAGCATTGCCAATTGAAACAGTTATTTGTATTTGTAACGAGTGTACAATTAAAAAAAAAAAAAACGGTCTAGATAGTCATGAATTTATTCCGAACGTCCAGCGTAGGGTTCTTCGTACGCCTAGCGTGAAGCGTCTCTTGCATTTCTAACCTCACTTTAACGCAAAGAAGACAATTCAAAAATGAACGTTTGTTACCGAATAGTTATATTAAGTATAAATATTATAAGAAAAATTTGCAGGAGCGGCTTTCGAGTTTTGTCGGTCAACTTGTCAAAGTTGAAATTAAAATGACGTTAATCACGACATGTGTTCCAGACAACAAAAGCCTGCTACTTGACGGTTTTTTTTTTTTTTTCATTGAACACTCGTAACTATGCAGACCACAGAAACGTGTTTCAACTTTTTCTATTACGCCAGTCGTCATTTGTTTTGTTTTTTTTTTTAACTTTACTTCGTTACATAGTAACTATGCAGACCACAAAAGTATGTTTCAACTTTTTCTATTATAACAGTCGTCATTAGTTTGTTTTGTTTTTTTTTTTTTTTCAACTTTAGGAATTTATTTTTTCCAGTTTCAATCTCGATTAAATTTTTTTCTTGTTTTTTTTTTTTTTGATTGTTTTCTTTTTTGTTTCTTTATTTCAGTTTTCCGTAAAATTTGCGATCGTCAGTTGCTTTCCTCGTTCCTTTTTCATCTTTTATTATTAATTATTTGCAATGGAAAATTTTCAGTTTAAATTCGTTGGCCGTTTTCTTTAAAGAACACACATTCAGCGAATAAAAGTTACCAGAAAAAAAAAACAAAGGAGTGCGGTTTCTTAACTCGCGAGAAAATAAAAGTAAAATAAAAGTAATAAAATAAAAATAAAAGTAATGTGGATTTTGTTTCTCTCTCTCTCTCTCTCTCTCTCTCTCTCTCTCTCTCTCTCTCTCTCTCTCTCTCTCTCTCTCTCTCTCTCTCTCTCTCTCTCTCTTTTCTTAAAAACGCTAGAATTTGCACCAAATGGCATGTAAATGCATCAGAAGCGTAATTTTTATTATCGAGTGTTTGTTAAATAAAATAAATCTGGCCGAAAAATGCATAATTGCCTCGGAATCTAACCGCGATTTAACCTCAAATTAAAAAAAGGAGAGGGAAGAGAGCAAGAGAGTGACACAGAAAAATAGTGGTATCTTCTCAATACAGTACCTAATCTCGATGTATTCTACAGTTATAATAATTAATAAACTGTATTATACATATTACTTGTGTGCATTTTTGTTATGATTCAACAGTAGTTAGCAGAATAAAAGTCATAATTGAATTTAATTGGACATCGTGATAGCGACAAATTTGAGGTTATTTTTACGTCGGATAATGACGTTACCGAATGACGTCATTCATCTGTGACTTATGGCTGTCAGTTTAGAGTCACTTTGATAACGTGTATAAATATTCATAATAATATATAAATATATATGTATATATATAATAAATATCCATATAATATAAATGTCCATTGTTACAAAATAAATATCTGTCTATCTAAAATATAATTTATCGATTTTATAATTTTTTTAAATAAAATATTCAACGGTTAAATTAAATAATTGGTCTCTTCTATTATTCTTTTTTTTTTCTTCTCTAGCCATCTCTTTTGTAAAGCTGACAATAAATATTGTTAAGTACTGAGACTGTTATTTATTAGGACTATTTCAAATTTAAAAAAAAATTAGGAGTAGGATATTATTTTTTTCTTTGCCTCTTACTTTCAAATGACGACGTAATAATTTTTTTTTTATGAAAAATGAAATCAGAGCAGGTGGGTAAATAACTTTCTTGATTGGCATCAGATTAAACAAGCTAATGCGGAACATTAAGAAATTTAAGGTTGCGGTAATAATTAGAAAAAATAAAAATTGAAAAAAAAAAAAATTATAAAAAAGAACTTTTAGAAAGCGATTGTTGATTTATTAAAAAAAAAATCGGCGATTTTGTTTGTTTATTTTTTTCCTAGTTGTCACTGTATTTTTAATTATTAATTAATTTATTTAAAAGAAATAGCTGCGTTTTCACAATTTACATAAAATTCGAAAACACGAAGAAAATGACACAAAGAGACTGATTTTTTTTGCTCCTATTTTTTATTAAATTTTTGTTGGAACGTGTCTGTCCCTTTATGCTCGTACAAACGTTTCATCGATTTATATATTTTTTTTTTAATTATAGCGTTTAATTCTTACAGAACGCAACAAGATTTAATTTAATTTAAATGCTATGGTTTTTATTTGAAGGTTATTATACTCACCGGATTTTAAACCAGTTAAATATTTTAACAGCCACGTTAATTTCTGGGCACCTTTAACTCAACTGATAACAATGACCAATGGTTATTGGCGTCTACAAGCGACTAGACAACCGGTCGATTCAAAAATCAAAAGTCGTTTTTTGGCGATGGAATTGTTTCAACTCTCTCATGTAAATTATTTTGCTTTCCATATTGAACGACCCAAAGTGCACTCGCGATGCAGTTTCTGAACGCCCCTTTGTCAGTACGGTCAAAAGAATTCATTTTAGTGTTAAACCAGTGACGTCACTGGAAGAACCAGGTTGAATAATGTCATTGTGGTTCAAACAATTGTTGTATGATTGGTCCAATATGGCAGTTGAAGAATTTGGCAGATAAGAAAGGAACTTGCTGCCTACCTGCTCTTGACCAAAATAATTCTTTATGTCAGAGTAAAATACTCAGTATAATTTGATCTATCTTTAAAAAAGTAAGTCGAAAGTATAGTATAAGACACTTGACTCTTTAAGTATTTACCTTAGCGATTATACACTCTGCGCCATCTTGTGTACCGTCACGGGAAAACAATTGAAACAAAAATTCATTTCAAATTTCCCGCCAACAAACTTTGCTTCGACAAAATATACATAGATGGCGTTGGCGTAACACAAGGCGATCTCTTTTTGTACTGAAAACCGCAAAAAAAAAACATTCATAAATATTTTTTGATGAAAACGTCAGAGCAAGAATTATGTCGCCTCAATTTTTTTGAGCGTCTCTCTTAATTTGAATAAAATATTTATTCGCAGCATTTTCTCTGCGGAACTTAAATTCTACAAAAGGGAACTTTGAAAAAGTTAGGTAAAAAGAATTTTTTATTAACTCACAGGGACTTTTGGACTCGGAAAATGGGCAACACTGTCTACTGTTTTGTTAGGTTATGGTTACGTACAGTTTCGGACAGAAAATTACGGATTCCACTAACATAACATTGTGAACCAGACTTTAGCAACACATAACCTCAATTTTGGCTTCAGTCGTATTAGTCGCAGAATTTAAAAGCACGCGATTCTGTGGCAGATAGCTTTTGTCAGTCTCGGCACACTCTTGAAGGGTTAAATCGTACCTCTTCGGACAATAATTATAATTCTAACAATATCAAAATATGACAATTTATGCCTGACAGAAAAGAAACTTGAAAATTTCATGTCATGTCAGTCAAAGTGACAAAAAAAGTTACGATTACAGCAAAAAACGTTTCTCAATTTTCCGTTAATCTGATGACAGTTCGAAGTTTTCCGTCCGCAACTGTACATAAGCCATCCCTACGAGGGATTTGAAGACAAATGAAGATCCGAATTATGTAACATAAACCAAACACTTATTTATTTAAATTAAAATCACAAATACCAACGTGGTTCCTTAAACGTAAATAAGTATGACATTTTCTAAGTTTCCTCGGAAAAACTTCCATCCTCGTTTACGATTGCGTAATGATGCGAACCGTCGCCGTGTTTTTCCACGACCTTCCGAATTAAATCTTCGGAGGGATATCGCGCGTCGTAACACCAGCCGATCTTCTTCATCAAATCCAGGAAGAGCGTGGTGAGATTCACCTTGCCAAATTCGGACGCCCTGTAGTCCCAGGGGAACGTGTGGTGGTAATTGTGCCAGCCTTCACCTAAGCTTAATACGCTCACGATTAAATTCTCCGCAGGATTTATCCTTCTAAAATAAAATAATCTTCAGGTCTCATGATTCTAAAAATTTTGTAACGAATTTATTTATTTATTTTTTTCATTATCAAATTGTTGCGACTCCGTTTGATTATATGATTTGATTTGAATTACATTACTACATTCAAATCAATGATCCACTCCTACTCCTCCCTTCCACCGAACACATGTACCAAGCTCCGTACTGTACTAATGACACAATCAAACGTACTGTCACTTTCGTCAGTTTGACAGTGTAGACGTCAGGTGAATGAACTACAGGAGCGCGTTCAAGAAAAAGCGAAAAAGCGGTGACAAAAATGATAATAAAATAAGGAAAAATCAGGTGCCAACCTCTGACGTAATCAATGACGACCGTACATTCATTATATTTATTTGTTCTCGAATTTAACAACGCCTTCTAAAATTTATTATGATATCGTGGATAAATTTAAAAATAACTGTCATACTGTCACTTCTGTCAGTTTGACAGTGCAGACGTCAGGTGAATGAAACTGCAGGGGCGCGTTCAGGAACTAGCACTTTGGGCGTTTAAAATCAAATTTAAAAACTATTTTCTAACAAATTTCATCGGACTTCAATTAATAGCGATACGTACAAAGTCACTTACACGAAAGAGAAGGAATGTCACTTGGTGCGTTATTCCTGAACGTGCCCCGGTGCTTCGTTTCAAGCTCTCCTTAGCACCGTTTACGAATCTAGCCTATAAAAAATTAACAAAGTCTTCTTCTTACTTATCATAGGGTCTGTATCCATATATGTGCGCAGCACTATTAACAAGCCAGGTGAAATTCAAGACAATAATATAACGAAATATCGTCATCATAATAGAATGGTACCAGGATGCACCCCAAACTAGTGGTGGCACTATGAGCGGTAGTGTAAAGCAGAATATTATTTTCATGATGAGGAAATGCCTGAAACTCAGAGAAATTAAAGAAATAGTAAGCACGTATGAGACATGTTGCAGTTACTATCATGCTCAATTAAAACGACACCGCTTGATAATTTCGTAGCATTTGTGAGTGAGAGAAAAGCTGCGGCGCGCTCTGCGAAATACTCGTCTCTGAATGTTTTTCGTAACGGCGCGGTTTGTACGCAAGAGTATCGTTTTTGTTGAGCACGACAGTATAAGAGGCTCAAAAATGTGTTATTTTATACCGGTCGTTGTTTTAAAATGAACACGCAGACAATGCGACGGACAAAAGAAATAAAGCAGGCTCTAACCACGCGTCGTTTCCTTATTTAGAATCTAATGCCGTCCCTTTCGTGGTTCATAAATTTCAATCGGTTTCACACATTTGAAAATTTCGATTATTAAGAGTTTCATCTTCTTTCCGATGTTCTCGAGTCGCTCTTTCTTTTTTAAAGTGAAAAATGAAGCATTACTTTGGTAAAGTAAACTGTTCACGGACGAACTTCTGTGGACATCTTGTATATCTTTTTCTTGTGCGTTTACCTGTCATACCACGTGACCAGGGGATCGTTGGCAATGTCACTCATGTCCACCGTTTTTCCCTTCCTGTAAACATCCGGGTGCTTTTTCATCATGAGCCAGCCGACGTGGGCGAAGAAGAAACCTCTCTTTGCGTTGTGGGGATCGGCGTCGGTCTCGGTGAATTTGTGATGGACTCGATGGTCCCGCACCCAATCGTAAATTTTATTCTGAAAATAATTTATTCAAGCAAGAGATCCATTTTTTACGAATCAACACAGAGGCGACCGAATTTACCGAGTGAAACGCCATGTTTACCGATTGAGGATAATTTGAATTTGGCGCCTTAGGTTCTGGTGTATTTTACGTTTTAAATGCAACCCATTAAGAACGCAGGAGCATAAAAAAGAACATCCAGCAATCGATTAGAAAAGTTAATCACAACTTCGTGTTGTTACTATCACACAGTGATCATTCATTCAGTTTTAAATTTTAGAGTCGACGTGTAATTTTGACAAAGGTGGGTGACAGAACCGGCTGTTGCCAACTTAATGGATAATTTAGTAGGGCGGTAAATTCAAGTAATCCTCAGGCATTAAAACTCACACATTCATCATAATTAATATTACAATAGTTGATGACGAACATTAATTAAAGTTTTTCTCTCAGGAGATACTCTAAAATTATTGAGATAGGATCCAGGGAGTTGCTGTCGTATGACCAAAGGCGACTTTAGATGCTTCACGTTGTAGGTTCACTTCTGTCAAATTGTCGTGACATTTCAAAATGTCAATTTTTCAGTTAAAAACTGTTTTACTTAAGAAGACTTTTAGTTTACTTGAGAAGAAGAAGAAATTATGGTGCCTGTGGTAATGTATTTAAGTATGTAAGTAGTTGCTATAGTGACAACAATAACAATTGAGCTTGATTAGAATTGATTTATAAATTTTAACGATCTGAATACTTTCTAATTTTTCTTGCAATTTTTATTTGTGTTAAATGGAGTTAAGGTGAGAGATGTTGAATTGGATTGACCTTGACGTTAGTTAAACTTCTTTTCAAATGATTTTTAATATTTTTTTTCATTTTCACTTTTATTTTTTCTAGTAATTTTTAATCTTTTACCTATGTTAGATGACGTTTGATTGACGTCAGTTAGATTGAATTGACCTTGAGACTTGTTTAACTTAACTTTATTCCACGTATAAATTTTAACATTTTTTTTTACTTGTGAAGAATGAAGTGCAATATGATATAATAAGTTGGGAGAGTTCAGTTGACCTTGAGATTTGCTGATGCTCGTTTTAATTTGTATTAAATTTTTTACTTCGATCGGAGTTAGCTTGGGTTGACGTCGATTTTTTTTCATTTAACTGTTAATATCATTTTTTATTAATTTCTGTTTATAATTCTTTTTGCTTAGGTTGAATAGAATGGTGTTCAGTTGTTGGGACGAGTTTGCTTGATCTTGACGATGGCCGAACCTCGCTTTGATAGTTTTTTTTTTTTAATTTTTTACTTTTATTTCTTGCATTTTACGTTTTTCGCGTTTTCTTAATTTTTTACTTGGGTTTAAAGGAGTTAAGTCGGGTTCAGTTGGATCGGGTTAACACTGAGTAATAAAAAAGAAAAATTATTTCAGTCGTTGGATCGAGTTTGGTTGACCTTGAAATTGTTCAAGCTGCGCCTTAATCGTTTTTAATCGGCGCCCTCATGCCTTGCTTTCCTTGCTCCGGTCCTGGTAATTACCAAAATGGATATTATTTTGTCTTTCGTTCGTTTATTATTTTTTAATTCATTTAGTATTTTTCTGCTCTTTATAATACAATCTTTCCTTATCGCAAGAGGGGGCGAACCTAAAGGGCAGCCGGTCTCACCCAGGGCTTCCCAACAATTAAGGCCGCCTCTGATGTTAGTAGGTATAAAGAAACCAAATCGAAATTAACCGAAAAATTAATAAGCGTTTCGTTTTCGATTAGGGTTACTTCAGGCATATTAATTTCGGTTTCGGTTACGATTAAGGTTCGAGAGAATTTTCGGTTTTTAATGGATTTTGGGTGATTACATTTGTGTTAAGTTGGCCGTTCAGCTGACTTTCAAATCGTGCAGGGTAACAAACAACTCAGCCGCTAGGTCACCTGAACGCGACCAATGATTCTACAGAAAACTGCAACTCCAAATTTTAAGTGAAGATGTCGCTATAAAATTTTAGATTTGCAAATTTGATTTCTTCAGTAATTTTATCGTTATGGATAAAACGTTTCTCTGTTTTATCGTTCTGCGTTTAGTTCGAAGTTTAACAACGATGGTCGGGCTATCTTCTAAACGAAAAGTTTAATCGTCGCAGTCGTGTGCGGTCGGATTTCAAATCCCTACCACCTCGACCAATCAGCTGATTCGTCTCAGACAACGTAAAATAACCACGCAATAAACGACGACGAGTAAACGAAATCACAACGTCGTCGCCCACGAATTAAACGCAGGGAAAGATGTTACATCTAAAGCAAAAAAAAAAAGAAATAGTACGCGATTATAGTTTCCTGTAATTTTTCTTTCTTCAACGTGATCCTATCGGTTAAGATTTCTTATGAAAATCATTTTCTACTTACATGGCCCGCAATTGCGTACAAAATCAAAAGTACGACAACCAAAGGAAATTTGGCTTTGAATGATCGATGTGTATAGTACCTATGTACGGCTGCCGTAACTCCAAATCCTGCCAAAGTTCCGACCACACAATCTATAGAAACAATTTGTTGATAAAAAAAAAAGAATCTCGATTTTTTGTTTTATTTAATATGCCATTTACGAGTAGATAATTTTTAGCAGGCAAAAAAAAAAACAGTTTCTTCACATCAGTCTTTCTCGAAATGGTATTTATTTTATTTAATGTTGCAATTCTAAGCTTGATCGTAAGCCTCGTAAGGCATTTAAATGGTTCAATTATACCTTACGATGCTTACGAACGTGTTTAGAATTACAGCGTTAATCTGTGAAGTCATATTTAAACAAAACCATTTCGAGGAAAAAACAAATACAAGACATTGTTTTTAATAGTTCTAGATCAGTTCTGAACTTTATTAATCACGCGCTCTTGCATCGCCCGCTTCATACAGGCCTGATTCATTAGGTGGGACAATACCCCGACTCATTGATTCATCCGGAATGATCCAGCACAGCTCAACAGCGAAGCGCTTGCATCGCAGTCCCCAGATGATACCCTGAGGTCTGATAATACTCCTACGCGATGACTCAGGCCTGTTTTTGATATGGTGCTGGCCCTTGTTAAATTGATAGACGACGCTATTGCCAACTGATTTGGGACTGTGCGGTCACAAACCTTAAATCACCTGTCCAATACTTACTCAACAACAGAATATCCCACGCTTTCACGAACGGAAACGTGAAAAGAACATACACAGCTACAATATGACCAATTCCAAGAGTAATAACATTAGTGTAAATCAACTTCTGTTCATAATCTCCAAGTATGCTGTGGTAATAAAGAGGTTTTTCACTTGTTGGTTGTTGACTTTTGTCTTCATGTGATTGGTCGTTTGTATAGCTCACGGCATCTGACATATTCTACAAAAAAAAAAACAAAAAAAAAAAACAAAATACAATAATTGAAACTCGAAAATTTAATTTAATTTTCGCCTTATTTAACAACAGTGACTTTTCGAGGACGAGGGGGAAGAAAAGAAGAAGACACAAAAAAAGAATAATGTAGTAATAATAATAATAACAACAATTTACAACAAATTTATCTCGATTGCATACATGTATAGTATGACGAGATAGGTCATAAATACAAATGTAAAAATGTAAAGCAGATACAGAACTCATTCATAATGTAAAATCGCATGTTTTGCATACAATTGTTAGAGCACTCAATGCAGCATTTGCACACAATGTAAATATAAAACAGATAAATGCAAACTTACATTCATTCACATTATACTGTAGACCATTATGTGCGTCGCGTTCTAACTCAGGCTTAAATTTAATCCTGGATTAAATGTTTTATATTTAAAAACTTTACGGCTGGGTTGCATAAAACATTTAAATAAGTACGCAACGATTAAAAAGAAAAATAAACAACTAAAGTATCAAAAGGATAAAATAAAATACACAGTGTATGCAAATAAACAAATGAAACTAATGTTAGTTAAAAAAAAAAAATTAAAAAAAAGCAAAGATATTTGCAAAATTATGAAAGAGAAAAAAATAATATTTCCAAATTTATGGATAAATAAGATGATTAATAGCAATTAATAAAAAACAAAACAAATAAATTTACGTAAATATTTCTAATTATTAATTAATTTATTTTTTTAAAGAGACGCAGTATTTTCAAGAGGTTTTCAGAACTTCAGAAAAATTACGAAAACAAAGAAAAAGAAGAAAAAAACTGTAAGGATTTTTTTTTAATTTTTATTTTCGAATTTGATTAATTTATTAATTCATCAAGAAAAAAAAAAGGGCTTTTTTTTGTTTATTTTCATAGTTACGCCGAAAATAAATAAAATAAATGCAAATAAAATTTGAATTAGCAACAATTCGCTCTGCATCTCTCTTACAATTAAGTACAATGTACAAACAAGGTAATAGGAAGGAATTATTTATGTTTTATTAATTTTTAATAATTAATTAAGATTATACCCGATTTCTATTTTTCTAATTTGATTAATTTATTAATTCATCTTTTCGTTAAAGACGAAAAAAAGAAAAGAAAGAAAAAGCCAGAAAAACCCCCCCGAATTTTTTTTTTGTTTATTTTCATTGTTACACCGAATATAAATAAATAAAATAAACGCAAATAAAATTTGAATTAACAACAATTCGCTCTGCATCTCTCTTACAATTAAGTACAATGTACAAACAAGGTAACAAGAAGGAATTATTTATTTTTTATTAATTTTTAATAATCAATTAAGATTATACCCGATTTCTATTTTTCTAATTTGATTAATTTATTAATTCATCTTTTCGTTAAAGACGAAAAAAGAAAAGGAAAAGCCAGAAAAACTCCCGAATTTTTTTTTGTTTATTTTCATTGTTACACCGAATATAAATAAACAAAATAAACGCAAATAAAATTTGAATTAACAACAATTCGCTCTGCATCTCTCTTACAATTAAGTTCAATGTACAAACAAGGTAACAGGACGGAATTATTTATTTTTTATTAATTTTTAATAATTAATTAAGATTATACCCGATTTCTATTTTTCTAATTTGATTAATTTATTAATTCATCTTTTCGTTAAAGACGAAAAAAAGAAAAGAAAGAAAAAGCCAGAAAAACCCCCCGAATTTTTTTTTTTGTTTATTTTCATTGTTACACCGAATATAAATAAATGAAATAAACGCAAATAAAATTTGAATTAAAAACAATTCGCTCTGCATCTGTCTTACAATTAAGTTCAATGTACAAACAAGGTAACAGGAAGGAATTATTTATTTTTTATTAATTTTTAATAATTAATTAAGATTATACCCGATTTCTATTTTTCTAATTTGATTAATTTATTAATTCATCTTTTCGTTAAAGACGAAAAAAAGAAAAGAAAGAAAAAGCCAGAAAAAACCCCCGAATTTTTTTTTTGTTTATTTTCATTGTTACACCGAATATAAATAAACAAAATAAACGCAAATAAAATTTGAATTAACAACAATTCGCTCTGCATCTGTCTTACAAATAACTTCAATGTACAAACAAGGTAACAGGAAGGAATTATTTAATCTTTATTAATTTTTAATAATTAATTAAGATTATACCCGATTTCTATTTTTCTAATTTGATTAATTTATTAATTCATCTTTTCGTTAAAGACGAAAAAAAGAAAAAGGAAAAGCCAGAAAAACTCCCGAATTTTTTTTTGTTTATTTTCATTGTCACACCGAATATAAATAAATAAAATAAACGCAAATAAAATTTGAATTAACAACAATTCGCTCTGCATCTCTCTTACAATTAAGTACAATGTACAAACAAGGTAACAGTAAGGAATTATTTATTTTTTATTAATTTTTAATAATCAATTAAGATTATACCCGATTTCTATTTTTCTAATTTGATTAATTTATTAATTCATCTTTACGTTAAAGACGAAAAAAAGAAAAGAAAAAAAAACCAGAAAAACACCCCGAATTTTTTTTTGTTTATTTTCATTGTTACACCGAATATAAATAAACAAAATAAACGCAAATAAAATTTGAATTAACAACAATTCGCTCTGCATCTCTCTTACAATTAAGTACAATGTACAAACAAGGTAACAAGAAGGAATTATTTATTTTTTATTAATTTTTAATAATCAATTAAGATTATACCCGATTTCTATTTTTCTAATTTGATTAATTTATTAATTCATCTTTACGTTAAAGACGAAAAAAAGAAAAGAAAAAAAAACCAGAAAAACACCCCGAATTTTTTTTTGTTTATTTTCATTGTTACACCGAATATAAATAAACAAAATAAACGCAAATAAAATTTGAATTAACAACAATTCGCTCTGCATCTGTCTTACAAATAACTTCAATGTACAAACAAGGTAACAGGAAGGATTTATTTAATTTTTATTAATTTTTAATAATTAATTAAGATTATACTCACTGAATTTTACACTAAAGCTAAATGATTAAATTGCCACGTTAATTTCTGCGCACCTTAAACACAACTGATGACAGTGACAAATAGTGATTGGAGTGCACTTTTCTAAGCCACTTATGTTTATATGTACGTTTACGATTTTGCAAGTTGCGATACAATAAGGAATAATTATTGTACTCCTGTTAAAAAATAAGGCCGAGCGCGCACCAGCGATTACACAAACAGACGGTCAATCCAAAAAAAAAAAGAAAAATTAAATACTCAGTTATGACCGAATTTAGGACGTTTCGGCCGTTGCTATGGTTACGCTGTACGAGGTCCCTGATACCCTGTTAGGGTATTATACGTCTTATCTAAAAGGGTAATTATAAAACACTTATGCCCGTTTGCACCACTTTCGCTTAAAATTTTAAGTCCTACTTAAGTGGTTAAGTGACACTTTCTATTATGGAAAAAGTGTCACTTAACCATTTAAGTGGGACTTAAAGTTTTAAGTGAAAGTGGTGCAAACGGGCATTACACTTTCTTAATACTCAAGTATTCTACGTTTTCTCTGCAAAAGTTTGACACGTACAGTCGGTAGTTACCGTCAATCAAAACGTCAGAAGTGAAATGTTTTCATAGAAATATCCTATCATCTCTCAACAAAGTGTCGAAAATAGTTTAAAAATTTTAAGAAATTATTCGCAGTAGTCAAAATTAAGACGACAATCTCCTTAGGTACTTTCAGTCAAATCAGGCATCAATTTTTGACACAATCAATGATGACCAAAATTTAGTGCTCGCGACTATACAATATACGGTATAAAACTGTTTAAAATATCTATTTACCTGTGTGTACCTAGGTCTTGATAAATGTTTAAAAAAAATGTTAAAAATCGTAATTATGATTAGAGGATCGAAGGTCCGATATGCAAAGGGTTCGCAAAATTTATCCAATTTGAAATAATTTTCCGGATTTTAGTTTTAATTGCAATCGACCAAGTGCATTATTCTTCCAAGTTTTAAATGAGTGCGACGATTATTCAATCGGTTGAAATCGATGAGTCCAACATGCGTTCATAATCGTTCAATTGTTTAGGTGCACCTAGCTTTAACAATGCATGCGCGCCCGGCCTTAATACTGCGCTGCATGCGCGCCTGGCCTTAAACCTAAACTGTCTAAATCCTAGAAGCAAGTACATACATTTTCTTTTTACTTCGTTAATGGTACATGCCCATGTATTTACGTACGCCATTGTAATACGCTTCGGTAATGCATTTTTTCTTCTTCTCTTTTTGCTTCGATTATTACGAAATTGGTCGTTCCAATGTTTCCTTTTGTCTAGAACTAGAAATGAAATGATGAGAATTTATGTAGGCACGGTGCGAGCTAAAGAAGAAGAAAAAAGACCGACGGGCGTGAAGTTACGGCTTTATTGAGAGCACGTAGTAATAATCGGGGAAAAGAATTCAGGCCGCTTAAAATTTTCGTGGCGTTCGCGAAACAAGCGGCCTGAATTCTTTTCCCTGATAATAATAAGAAGTCAGCAGCGACGTTGCGTCTGTCATCATGTCATTTTTGCTCACGCTGTATTTTTTTTTGAAATCCGGAACTCGTCTTAGACAGTTCTTTTTTCTCTCTACAAGATTTTTTTTTTTAGATTCGGTTCGTTTATCTTTGTTTACAATTTACGACGACTCAAAACAAATCTATTATCTCCCAAAATACAGGGCGATCGAAAATGAATGTTACCTGTAAAATCTCAGCTTAATTTATATTAGATAATACAAATAATTAGCACAGCTCCAACTTCATATGTGTCAATTAGCACAGCTCCAACTTCATATGTGTCAATTAGTCATTCTTGATTGCGCTGTATTTTAGGAGATAATGGATTTCTTTAAACCGAATTAAAAAAAAAAAACTTGTAGAGAAAAACTCGTGTATCACGTGTTTCGAATTTATTAAAAAAAAAAAAATATGTACAGGTTTTTTTTTTAAATTATGCACCCTATCTAGAGAGTTTATTTTAGAAGCTAGAGAAAAACTTTAAATGCAAAAGTTGTACGGTTTTATGGCTATTATTTTTTAGATTTTTCACAGGCAACAAAAGCGCAACGCAAATTGAAAAAAAAAAATACAATTATTGCTTTTTTTTAAAAAAATGGAACACCCTATATGAAAGATCATTTTCTTCTGATTTCAAAACTACTCACCGTAGAGTCTATTATGGGTATTCGAACATCAAACTTAATATTTTCTTATCGCTTCAAACTGCCAAATTGTTGTATAATTAATTACAATTCGTTAACTGTCGTTAATTGGTCGCCAACAGACGTCAATTGACTTCTCCGAAAATGTTAACAGTTAACGCCATTAACACGGCAGAGGCGCTTATGCCGTGGCTGAGGTAAGTTTCAATATTCGCATGCCGTGGCCGAGGTACATGTCAAGTTACGCGCGTTTAGATAGGACGCGTTCTTTATTTCATCCAAAAAAAAAAAAAAAAACCGCTCGAGGGTATCAGTTGCGTCAAGCCCGTTCTTTTATTATTATGTGATGGATCACTCAAATTAATCAGCTGTTGTCCTTTTATTCTAGTCGGTTTTAATCAGATGACATCACCATTCGTTTCAGGCAGTGATGCCAACTTAGCCCTTTTGGGGCGACATTTAGGTCTTTTCTGAGAGATTTGACCCTATAAATTTTTTCAAATAACGCTTGAGAGCTATTTCAGCCCCAAAATTGATTTTTTTCCCATTAATGTTCGTTTTGTTTTATTTTATTTATCGTACTTTTTAAATTTAAAAATTGTTAATTGTCTCTTATTTATTTTTACAAGAATTTATTTTCAGTTTTGTATATATGATATATGTATTTATATATTTTCGTTGGATTTTGTTTTTTATTTACAGTATTTAAAATATTTTAAAATAAACTTTCGACTAGATGAGATTCGCAATAACAATTTTATTTATTTTATTTTATTTATTAGCTAACAAATTAATAAAAGAATGTTCATTTTTAACTTTCAAATCTAGCCCTATTTGGCTTCTGTCTAGCGCTTTTCTAAATGTACAGTTGGCATCGCTGGTTTCAGGTGATGGAACTGTTTGAAAGTTCAAATCTCAAACCTAACCTCACTTTTTTAAACACAAGTATATGTAAAAGTTGTGTTCGTTTGTTTGTTTTATATTTTTTGCACAAACCGCTCCTGTGCGCATTAGACATTTATAACGTAAATTGAAGTGTAAATTTGTTAAAAGTGTAGAAAGTGCGGAACAGACCTGAAATTAATTGGAGGTGTACCGTGTTTAGTACGTACAATGCCGGACACTTGGATCAGGTGATCATTGATTTTAAGAAGGTAAATAAACTATCTACTTTTTGAGGTTAGAAAGAATTTCAGTTGAACGCGAGGCGTTCTTTCATTCCTGATGACGTCATTGCATGAAATCCCAACACTGATTCTGTCAATCATAAAAATTGCGTTAATATAAAGAGCATGATGCTCTCATAATCAGGCTCGGGACGTTTCGCATAGGATTGCCAACTTTTAAGTTTCGATTAATCGGGTAATGTCCGGAAAAAATTGGGCCTTTTTAATCGTTTATCGAAGATTTTTTTTAAGTTTCTTGCCGGCGATTCGAAAACAAAAGAAATTAGTTTGGACAAATACGATCGAGTAAGTTAATACCCTAATTGTCAATTGCTTAATAATTTTTTTTATCGTGTATAAAATAACTATGTTCAGTCGAAAAGAAACTCTAGCGTGCTTTGAAACAACAACTTAATCCATATACTTTTGTTTTATTTACAGATTTGCAACTGTCAAGTTTTAAACATGAAAGTCCGCAATTTAAACGAAAGCTTGTTTAGTTCTGAAAAGAACAGATTGTCGAATAGAAAATTTTACGTAAAAACTACGTGAAGAGATGAATAATTTGAATTTGACACTTAGGTTAGGTTACGTTCAACAAATGTGGATAATCAAGTTAGGACGCGTTGACTTTCCATGGATTGCTGCGAGTTTTTTTTTGTCTACTGAACATTCGTTACGTGGTAAACGCGGTGCACAAAACAAAAGAGCATCTATTTTAATTTCAATTGTGATTGTAATTCTGTCGATTAAGAAGTCCCTTGCCAGCCAAATTATCATAAAGTGGGTGCGACTCGCTGCTCTCGGATTCAGTTCGGTGTACTTTATTTTCTTTTTTTTTGTTTTTTAGAAAACGCACAGAAGGACGAGGCGAATTAAAATACAATCATTCAATTGTCCTGCGTTATAATAACCTCAATAAGTTAAAAACTATCACAACACAATCCTTGGAGTTCTCTCTATACGTGCAGGATTTCTCGAATTTTTCTGCTTGGCAATCCTTTTGACCCGAAAACATTTTCGCGGCCTCGACTACAGAGAGGTCTCTGATATAAGAATATGAATTAAAAATTTTGCTGATAATAAATCGTGAAGAATGTTTATATTAAAACAAATCCGCACACTTTGAGAAATCTTGCTATAGTAGATACATGTGTGTAGTATGATGGGGTCTAGGACAATTCGCCGTAGGTCCAATTCGCTGTCGCCGATTCGCCGTAGGTACAATTCGTCGTCGGTAAATTCGCGGTTATCCGTCAGCGGTTAAATCTTTAAACGCAGATAATAATGTACAATAATTATAAAATAAAAATAAAATAAGTTGTCATTAATTAAATATGATATATAGATAAAAAAGCAATTTTTTTTGCACCTCCAAGCAGGGTAACTGCGTCCTTGTGGACTCTGGCGGTAAAGGTTACAAAAACGTCAATAGGGCTCGATTTGTTTGATCGCGACTGTACGTACTATCATGCTCAATAAAATCATACCATTTGACAATTTGGTGACACTTGTAGCAATTGAGAGGGGGGTGGTATGTACAATAATCCGCAACTAAAATGCACCACCAGCCTTAAGAACCTCGCCCTTAAGACCTTCTTACTTAAAAAGACTAATAGAAATGTCAACTTTTAACAACACTTAAGTTCTATTAAGTCAGTTTTGATTTTTCCCCGAAGAAAATAGAAATAAATTTAAAAAAATGAATACGAAACTGCAAAATTTTAAAAATACATTTGTTTTTGTTTTTAGAAATCAAAATGTCACTGAATTTCGTAATTTAGCGCCAAAAGCGAAGTTACTCTGCATACAATAACCGGAAATATTTATGACAGTTCGCGGTTTATTGACGTCAACACTGTTCACTTTAGTACGTTGTAACAAAATACCGATGACTGACAGAACATTAAAATAAATAAAAACATCTACTAATTATTTCGTTGAATTTTTTTATTACGTAAGAAATAGTAAATGCACGCATATGTAGACAATTACAGTTTCCTGTAATTCCTCTTTCACCAAAATGGCGCTAACCAAAACTGAAAGCTTACAAATTTTTTTTAAGTATCATCTGCGAAGTCGTCCTTAAACAGCACTATTTTGCAGCAGACAGAAAAATTACAGGAAACTGTAAGTTTCTATTACTTTTTGTTTTCGACAGTAGCTTTTATTTTGAACTGAAAACATTTGACGACACTTGCCAGTAATGACGCCCCTCAGCGTAAAGTCGTCGTCCACAATCGGAACTTACGCCACGTACAGTCGCGATCAATAAATTTTGGCCGTCGTTGATTACGTCAAAGGTTTCCGTTTGACTTGTACATATTTTATTAAAAATCGAAAAATTCAGGTACTAATTTTGAGTACTGGGAATTTAAAATTTTACTTGTATTCGTCATTTCTTTTTATACGTATTTACCTAAAGCGACGACGTAAATTTTGAGACATCAAAAATCATAACAAATAAACAAAACAAAACAAAAACAGAAGAGAAACGAAAGAAACAGCAACAACAAACCTACACAAGACGCGAAATATATCAAAAAGAAAACAATAGAAGATCGACAACGCCAAGTTGGAAGACGAGCAACGATTTTCCGGAAAGATTGAAGAAGAAAGACAAATTGTAGAAAAGTGACTAACGCGATAAAAAGAAACAAAAAAGAAATGAACGACGAAATACAGCGCACAAAACAAAAGAAGAACAACTGAGATGGGGACAAAACAATGAAAAACGATTAACTACAGAAAAGAGTCAATAAAATGCGAAATACGGTGCACAAAACAAAAGAAGAACAAAACAACGAAAAACGATTAACTACAAAAAAGCGTCAATAAAATGCGAAATACATTTTATTGACGCTTTTTTGTAGTTAATCGTTTTTCGTTGTTTTGTTCTTCTTTTGTTTTGTGCAACAAAAGAAGAACACAACCGAGATGGGACAAAACGACGAAAAACGATTAACCACAAAAAAGCGTCAATAAAATGCGAAAAATCGATTAAATAAGAAGAGCAAAAAAAAGCAAAAGAGAAATACACAGTACGAAACCATAAAGAACACAAAAAAAAAGAAACAAAAGAAGATTGATGACTCATTAACTTTAATCGTCGATTTATTAAACTATAATTACAATTATAGAGACAATTGTTTCTCTATAGGAATTAATCAACAGTTAAGTTAAGTTAATCGGAAATTAAAAGATCGGGCCTAAGATGAACAAAAAAAACAAAACAAATAAATCTCCAGATGAAAAATAAAAAAAAAAAAAACTGGTGGAAAACAAAAGACAACTGTAAAAAAAAGGTCAGTCGACAAAAGGTGAAACATCAATTTGACAAAAACAAAAGAGCAATGCGAAACAGAAATGTGGTTTACGCAAAATAAAAACAGATTCTTAAAAAGCAAAAGAGAACTATAAAATAGGAAAGCCAATTCGATTAAAAGCTGAAAAAATGCAAAAAAAAAAACATAAAAATACAAAAGAAGAAAGGAATGGCGAAAAAAATAATTGACATAACGGCGATTCTCCGGCCGAAAACTTTTACAAATCAAGAAAAAATTAGCATGAAACAAAAGGACGAAATAAAACAAACGAATGAAATGCAAAGCATAAATTCCTTAAAACAAATAAAAACAAAAAACAAAAGAGGAAGAAAAAAATATGAAACGAACAAAAAAAAACAAAAGAAAATGACACTCGAAGCATTCTCTTCATGTGATGCCTAAAAATTAAAGTGGCGGCGTTGCAGCGACTCTACGGTTTCAAATTTTCGGCAATTTCATCCAATCTGGCAACCCTGTCTCAAAGTGTATGTGCATAAATTAGATTTCATTGATAAACAAACAAAAACGGATAATCGTAGTACAAATAAAACAAATGAAAAATTATAATTAACTACGAAAAGGCGCCAATAAAATGCGAAAAATCAATTCATTTGGAAAAACAAAAGAGAAATCCATGGTAGGTACGAAAGCGTAAAGAACTGAAAAAAAAATTAGCGAAAATTGCAAAAAAAAAACAAATTAACCTGTAAAAAAATACAAAACAAAAGAGAAATTAAATAACCAGCAACAGCGTGAAGCGAAAAACAAAAGCAAAAGAAATTCGTCAAGCCGAACGAAGAAGCAAGTTTTCCGAACGTATCAAAAAGCAAACTATAAAAGGTGAGTAACGCAATAAAATAAACGAACGACGAAATGCAGTGCGTAAAACAAAAGATAACAGCTGTAATTGACACAAAACAAATGAAAAATTATGAACTGCGAGAAAGCGCCAATAAAATGCGAAAATCAATTCGTTTGGAAAAACAAAACACAAATCCATGGCAGGTACGAAAGGGTAAAGAACTGAAAGAAATTGACGTGAAAATTGATGGCTAAAATGAACAGAAAAACAGACGGAAAATAAAAAAAGAAACTAGTGCAAAACAAAAAACAACTGTAAAAAATGTGGTAAAAATAAAGAGAAATATGACAGTTGAATTTAAAAAAAATATAGGAGTATCACCTCGATACTAAAATGAACAAGAAAATGAAAATCGACGAAAAAATTAATGAGAAAATGGCCATTCTCCGGTGGAAACTTTTTGCAAATCAAGAAACTGATGGGCAACAAAAGGACGAAACAAAACAAACAGACCGTGAATAAAATTATGCAAAACATCAATTCCTTATGAAACAAATAAAAAAAAAACGATAGAGAAAGAAAAAGTATTAAAATAGATGCATGGACAATCACTATTGATCGCATTGTATATTTTTTTTGCATCGACTTTGCGATTTTAAATTTTTGGACGGTGGTGTACCTTTATTCCACGGATTACATCGGAATGTGGAATTTTGTGGAGTGTCGTTGTATGTGAAAGCAACAACAAAAGTAGCGTAAATCAAGCGCCAGGCGCCAAATGAGATTTTTAAACTAAACTTAAACTTTTTAATCTATTTAAAATATTTAAAATGTAGCCCAAATGGCAGAATTTCGCCCTATCTGGCAACCCTGGTAACCAAGTTATGTTGGGTTTCTACACTTCCGGCACACAGTGTTGCCAGAGGTAGTGAATTATCACCAGATCTGGGGATTTTTGTTATTCGTTAATTACCTAGTGATTATTTTTAAAAACTCTTATCTTATCTTATCTGGTGCTTTTTCATAAAATATAAATAAGAAGAAATTTATAACATTAAAATGATTTTAAGTTTCAGTGATAAAAGTTGAGAGGTGTCTTTTTTACGATATCGAACATCTGTCAACAGTGTCTACCGTCAGTGCTTTTCCCGCCAATTTAAAAATATTTGCAAGAAGGCACTTTTTCCTCGTAAACTGTAAACTCTTTTGTACAAATTCGTATATTTTTGGTTGCCTTAGAATTAGAAAATTTAAACGACAGACGACGTTTTACAATCGAAAGCAAAAAGTACTCCTAGTAGGCAGTTACAGTTTCCTGTAATTTTTTTGGACTATAGTTGCCTGTAATTTCCTAAACATGATTTCACGATTGACACCTAAAAAAATTCTAAGCTTTCAGATTTGACAAGTTCACAACTTTTGCAAAATCTGTGAAACTGTATTTAAATAATACTATCTTGAGAAAGAAAAATTACAGGAAACTGTAATCGTCTACTATCGATTTCTACTTTCGATCGTACGTTCGCCTAAAGCTAATTAGGAGATGTATTTGAGTTTTTGTTTTTGTTTTATCATTTTGTACCTAAACTTAATAAAACAATTTTGAAGCGTCAATATAATAACGTCAAAAATTTAAATGAACGACAAATTAGTACAAGAAAATAAACTGTTGATTTTCAGTTGGTAACTGGTGACTTTTTGTCAGCCAATTTGGTGACTTAGGCCGCGTTAAGTGAACGGCCAAATTTCACCAATTGCGTCCAAGTCAGCGGTCCGACTAAATCCTCTGACCAATCACCAATTGAGAAAAGTGATCACGTGATTTGATCTGACCATTTCGACCGTTCGCTTACCGCAGCCTTAAATTTTGATCGTCTGGTAACACTGTTGACAACGCCAACATTCAAAAATTGTTTAGGTTATGTTGTTCAGTTACAAATTCAATAAAATATAATTTAAAATGTCAGTGTGGAAGAAGGCAGCCAAAGCTAATCAAAAAACCCACCGAGAACGCCATCAGCCACAAGAACGAAAGCATCTCGGGCTGTTGGAGAAAAAGAAGGATTACAAAAAGCGTGCCACAGACTACGGTGACAAGCAAGCGGCCCTGAAACTCCTGCGAAAGCGGGCCTTGAACAAAAACCCCGACGAGTTTTACCATCACATGATCAATTCGAAAACTGAAGACGGCCTGCACTTTGAGAAGGAAACCGAAGACGAAGATTCACCGGAGCAGTTAAGCTTGATGAGGTCTCAAGACCTGCGGTACGTGACGACCAAGAAAACGTCTGAGTTGAAGAAGATAGAGCGCCTACAAGCGCAGCTTCACTTATCAAGCGTCGATAATAATAAAAGGGGTAAACACACGTATTTCAGAGAGAATTTGGATGAGACCTACAGGAGAAAACCCGTGCACGAAGAGCTTGCGAAGTTTGAGTTACCAGACGTTGATTTAAACGCTTTGAGGAAAGCTGCCGCTGAAAAGAAGGCTTTGTATAAGCAGTTGGTTAAGCGAATTAATAGGGAAAGAGAGTTGGCGATCGTTCAGCAAAAATTGGAATTACGTAGGCACCTTGAAGGGAAGAAAAGCATATTACCTCCTAAACGTGTTCGGAAAGGTACCAAAGATTTTCCTGCTGTGTACGTGTGGAAGTATGAGAGAAAACGTTAATTCATTTTAATTGTAACGTAATGTCATTCTTTTTTTATAATATAATTTTTATTTGTAAACTTCGTACTTTAAGTCTTCATCTGGCTCGTTTTTCCTTTAGTCCCTATTTGAACAGAAAAAAGAAAATTAATTTCTGAATTCTAATGCTGGGTTTCCCCACCTCCGGCGTTCGGTATTCGAAATCCTATTCGTAATTGGTTGATTTAAAATTTTAACGTTCAGGAATTTTAAATTTTAACCAATCACGAATTGGATTTCGAATGCCGAAGGTGCAAAGGTTTCAAGGTAAAGCGTATCAAGTATCAACGTTGATTTACAATAATTCACTTCAAACTAATAACAGCTTCCCTGTTTACTAATTATTAAAATTTAAAATACAAAAATTCATTAAATGGATCACTCTTTCGCAAGAAGGCTGGTCTTAGTGACATCTGCCATCTGTCACATCTTCTACAATTACAGAAATCTACACTGCGATCGTAAATGGTTGAACGTGCCACTTCATACAAAAATTTCTTGGTCCAGTTAATAGAAATCATGTACCCAATTTAAAGGCGTGCGGATGTAATTTTAACCTAAAAATTGTGTAACATTAATCAGAAATCGAGACGCAAAGAACGTTACTTACTTGTAAAAACAAAGTCAACTGAATAATAGTATTCAAAAATACTTATTTACTGATTTCGAATGATTTAAACTGCAAATTGTAGAAAACTCAAACATAAACAAACCATACACGAACGCTACTGCTTGCCAGCTGATCTGGAGCATTCAAAAACGCGAAAATTCCCTAGGCGGAAAGTAGTTTTGATCACCTTTGGGTATTTACTTTCTCAAGGACGCTCAATCATTTACGACCACAGTGTATATTAGGTAGAGCATTTAATATCATCGAGGTTAAGTACATGGAGGACGCTGTGACATTTAAAGTGGACATCGAGTTAAATCCGTGGAGGACGCAATGTTGTATTCTTTGTTGCTCTTTATTATTGTTGCCACATAAGAGAGGGAAGTGGGCGTTTGAAAATCGGCTCCTTTTCTGCTCGCTTGTTACTCCTTCACTTAGTTAATTTTTATTGTTTTTTTTTTTTTTATAATTTAATGCTTCCTTTGAAAATATTTGTTTTTCATATCCAATGTTGTCAACATTTTCAAGTCAAAATTTCCTGTGGCTTGGTTTAAAATTCCCTTCTCCTTACCGTATTAAAACTCGCTTTTGTAAAATGGAAATTCATTTTAATAAGGGAAATAATAATAATAAAAATAATAATTGTTTAATCACACCATATAAAGAAACCAATTCAGTACAGTAAGGTCAAATACAAACTGACCTACTAATTGAACTATAAAGTAAAAAAAGAAAGTTTATTAAAACTGTCAGAAATTCTTTTAGCAAAAGTAATCGAAGCTGGCGCCTGTAAGAGAAAGAAAAAAACAGCTGAAGATCGTATCTTACGAAACCTCAGAATAGTACCCTTTAGTACTCTAAAAGGTACTATTCTGTAACGGAACTAACACTCGTAGTCATATTTATTTTATTTATTATTTTTCAGGTGAATTAAAAAATTCGTAGAAAATTAAAGTAAACTGTAAAAAATTCAGTAATAAGATTTAAGAAAAAAAAGCAAAAAAGATACGATATACAGTGCGCAAAACAAAAGATCACAACTGAGTCACGAAACAAATGAAGAACGATGAACTACAAGAAAGCCTCAATCAAATGTGAAAAATCAATCGCGAAAACAAAAACCAAATTAATTTTCCAACAAAATTAACAAACAAAAAACTTGTAGAAAACAAAAAATAACTGTAAAAGGCAACAAAATGTTAAAAATCAATTTTATAAAAATAAAAAGAGAGAAATACGACAGCGTAAAATGAATTAAGAAAAAACAGAAATCCCAGGGTACTAAAATGAACAAAAAAAATGAAAATCGACGAAAGGTTTTGCACAAAAGACAAATTCGTATGAAACAAAAATTACGATTAAAAGAAGAAAAATGCAGAAAAACATGGAGGAAAATAAGAGAATGAATAATATAATAATAATAATAATAATATTTATTTACTATCGCTTGTCAACAGATATGGACATTGTCATATAAACACAAAAAACTATTAGGAGTATATAAATATAACAAATATAATACATGTAATAAATAATGAAAAAAGGTAGTATAATGAAATAAATATCATATAACGCAATAAACTTTACAGTGCCAATAATATATATAAAAAAATGGCTAGAATAGACAAAGAAATAAATAAATGAGAAAATGGCAACTGTGGTAGAAAAATTTTGCAAATCAAGAAACCTGCAGGAAACAAAATAAACGAAACGTGAATAAAATTCAAGGCATCAATTCAAAATTCAAACAGGAAAAAAAAACAGAAAAGAAAGAAAAAATATGAAATGAACAAAAAAACAAATAAAACGATACCCTAAGTATTCTCCTCATAAAATGCCTAGAATTAAATAAAGTAAGTTAAAGTAGTGACAGTCGTTGTTCATTGCATTACATATATATATATTTTCTTTGTCGTTATGTGAAGACTGCAAAAGTAGACCAAATCAGGCGACAAATAAAATTTTTAAACGCAAGTATGTCGAAAATGTAGCCAAAATGGTGAAATTTCGCTCGATCTGGCAACCCTGTCCTCCATGTATACTTAACCCACGGCCAGCTGAATTGATACGTCATGTACGGCCAATCCAATTCAAGACAAGAATACATTTTTCATTAAAAATATCCAGAATTCATTGAAACAGAATAGTAAATGAAACAAAACTTTAAAACAAAGCATCTTGTATAGTGTGTATTATAATTTTTTATTTATGCGTGAAATAATTTTAAATTTTGGCGCGCTTATTTTAACCCAAAATGGCGCGTTTGCGATACTTTAGCTATCTAGGGACTTTACGCCTTGGCATTAATACGGTTGCCTAATTAAATACTTAAGAATTTTAAAAAGAATCCAAATTTGTTTTCTCATTTATTAATAATAATAGTAATAATTTATTGTATATTTTTAAATTTATTAAAATAAGTATGACTTAAGACAAGATGGCAGCACCGACAAAGTAATTTGAACAAATAACATTACAGGCTTTATTAAACTAATTTTAGTTTAATTCTTCTCTTTTATATACGTTTTATTTGAAAAAAAGTGCGTTTTCATAGTAATTTTACATCACAAAAGGTATGTATTACAATCGGGAATAAAAGGCTTCACGCCGGAGACGTCTAACCTCAAAATTTCAGGTGTTATGTCACAGTTCGTAAGAATGTTTCTAGCAACGGAAATCACTTGCATACCTCAGATTTTAGATAGATACATAGGTAAATACTACACAAACACTGTCAGTAATGGTGCTACATGGATTTTTTTCCTCTGGCATATCCTGCATTTCGTCTTCGAAGAATTAATCAACGTACGTACTCGCTTCATGCCAGATTTCTTCACCTCCTGTTCCATTTATCTGCCAGGTATTATTCTTGGAAACCATTGTATCGATAATAGTCTTTGAGGATATTACCTGGCAGATAAATTTATCAAGAGGTGAAGAAATCGGGTAAACACTTTGCGTTCAAGACTTATTTCTTTCAGATGCTGCTGAAGAAAATGCGCGTTAAAGAATACATACGGGTAAGATTAAAGCAGAGCGTGTGGCATTTGGGTTTCTACGGAAGCAGCTTCGTTTACTGCACCGCGACTTTATTAAAAAATAACATCGACCTGTTCGGTCAGAGGAAGCTATTAGTTGCTAACGCGAGCACTGTGCCTAGCTCTTTGGTGGTAGGCTTCGTTGTATTGTGCACGTTTTACGGTCATTCCATCATATGGGACAGCTTGCACAAAGGATTTTCAATCTCATCCCTTAGTTACATGTGGTTGACTTTATTTATTTTAACAACCTACTTTACAAGGTTTGTTCAAATGTTTCTTCAGAGAGAGAAAGGGAGAATGAAGGGGGGGGGGGGGGTAAATCCCTTAAAGTGGACGTTTTTCTTTCTGTTGCAGGAAAGTCGAGTTGTCTCTTTCGTTATTGACGGTGATAAGTTTCTCTCATTTCGGGATTGAATTGGCTAGATGTGTCTCGACTTTATTGAGGAACGACTCTGTAATATCACAGTTTGTGTCTAAATTAATATTCGTGGTTGCAGTGTGCCTATTGTAAGTAATTTTGTTTTTTTTTTTTTTTTTTAATTACGATCGTAAAGGTGACGGGGTGTT
This sequence comes from Prosopocoilus inquinatus, assembly GCA_036172665.1. NCBI lineage: Eukaryota > Metazoa > Arthropoda > Insecta > Coleoptera > Lucanidae > Prosopocoilus > Prosopocoilus inquinatus. The sequence continues at coordinate 2,786,640 of CM069871.1, read as the reverse complement.
TTGTTTAAGTATTTTGTGTTGTGTTGTGTTGCGCATACTCGGATTAACTTGACCTAAGTTTATTTGGTGCTTAGTGTAAATAGAATAATAAATTCTAAATCTATTAAGAAACTGTTTGCACGCACGGGTTTTGTGGTGGCGGTCTTTAAAATCTTGTTCTTGCACGAGCTAGCCGTTGTTAAACACGTTGCCTTTTTAAGCTTCATTTAAAGCGACTTGCATATCTAAGTGCGTTTTCATTTCAGCGTCCTCACTCATCTGATTATTATCCCGCTACTCTTCTTATACCCTCTTGTGTACAGTTTTGTCTGGGAATCTAAGTCTTTGGCAAACGTAACGTTGAACTGCTTTATTTGGTTGTGGTTAATAACTGAACTTATGAATAATGTAAGTAGGAGTAGAAGTAGGAGTAATTCGGCCACCCTCCGTGTGTTATCGGCATTTACGCATGATTGCAGCCCTTATTTAAATTCTTCATCCATCGCATCTACCATAACGAAGAAACCCCGAAGACGTCTTGCCCCGGGCTGGTGGTCGAATGCGCTCTGTTTCAACCGAGAGACGACGTCGCTTATAACATGAAGATCATCCGGCAAGAAATAAAGGAGCGTGAAGCCAAGTGATTTATTACGAAAATTCTTTTAGCTACCGGCTTAATTATAACCTGTGTTGCAGAATGATTTTGTTGAGGAAACCGAAGAATCGCAATATGCTCATGCAAACCTTGAAATGTAAGTCGCATTTATTAAATAAAAAAAAAAGAGAAGATCCCAATCCGGTGTTAGTTACATTTCGTGTTGTATTTAAGGCATGGTTGCTTTGAAGAGGAAACTGAAGGAGAAGCGTTCGTCTGACAGCTCCGATTCAGATGAATCAGACGGCTCTGAAAGCGAAGGCAAGGACAAGATCGAGAAGAGTGACGGCTTCGAATCTGATGATGATCCTTCGGAGCATGAGACCTTATTAAGCAGAGCCGAAGATAACGATTGCCCAACAACGCAGCACAAGTGCAGAGGTGATAACAGTAAGCAAAGTCAAATTCACGTAAACGAATAATGCAAAACATTACAAAACACGCTACAGCACTGAGCTTTATTATTATTATTAAACTACTAACCAGGCGAATGATAATAAATATTATTACTCTATTTTAATCAGGTAATTAAATTTATTACTTCCCTCCCCCGAGTCGGGCGCCAAAAATTTCCTTCCGTACACTTTTAAGAATGTCTAGTTTTATCTAAACCTTTAAGCTAACGCTAAATTGTAACAGAAAAATTTCGTAAGTGACTATAGTGCCTGCAATCTGTAAGAAAGAAAGGGAAAATGAAATTGGAATGTTTTGTTTTTAAGGCAAAGACTAGACTTACACTAAACACCAGGCCCCTCGTCACGTAAAACAGTCTCTTTCCCGACAGGGCTACGGTGTTGGTCGACATTTGGCTTACCAATCGATCAATCTACAATACGACAAATCCTTGCAAGAAAAAAAGAGCTTTCGCAGGGCTGCTGCTCCCCTTCGAGTCTTCACGGGAACAACAACAGCAACTCTGCGGAAGCCTTTCCGCAATGACTTAGATCAATTAGATATTTTTTTTTACCTCATCGTTGTAGTACTCGGAGCAAATGGAGTTTAAATAAGGCAGGGCCTCTCTGCTTGCATCGTTTACTTTAGCAGCGAAAAGCGAAACTGAAATTGTACGGAGCAGCAAGAGCGAGAAAGAGAAGAAAAAGTAAACGCTTTCTGTAAGAGTGTTCCGGGGGCTAAAACAAAATAAACAAGAAAAAAACAAAATCGTTAATTTAATTTTGATTAGCTTTTAACAATTAGGAAGTACTCTATTATTTATTTATTTTTTTTTAATGAGATTTACTTACGTCAAGCTGCCATAGAACTGCATCAAAATGAAATACAAGTTGTTCGCAAACGAAATCAAAATTATGTTCGAGATTTCTGCATCCAATCGACAGCACAGCTTGCATAATTTATCGTAATCCAGGCGAACACGTTTCCAGAAATCACTGCAGCTGATCTTAAATTTAAAAAAAAAAAAAAACGATTTCCTTCCGTTGTGTTATACAAAGCAAAAGATCTCTCTCTGCACTTACTTTTAGGTCACTTGCCTTTTTAATTCTGTTGGTGACCTGCTGGAATTTCGTTGCGAGAGCCAAACTCATCAGCATTATGAAAACGTCGGAGAAATTCCAGTAGAATGTATTTACGAAATTGATTACCTACAGAGAGAGGACTTCGGTGTAAAAGTCATGGCATAAAACATTTCAATAAAATTCTTTATAAGTTGCTTGAGTAATCAAGTTTAATTTTAATAAAAATTTTGTGCAAATCGTTTTTGATTGCAGTGAAAACCTCGAGCAGCTTCTGGACAGCTGTTTCAGCCCTGCTTGGGGCTTCTTCAGCAGAGACGTAGCTCGACATTTCCACTGCAAACAAAAACGACTTGTCCAATTTATTCGAGCTACGTCTCTGCTGAAGAAGCCCCAAGCAGGGCTGAAACAGCTGTCCAGAGACTGCTCGAGGTTTTCACTGCAATCAAAAACGATTTGCACAAAATTTTTCTAAAAATTTTCATTATGCTTTGACAGCAAGCATGGCCGCCTTGCACGGGGGACTTTTTAGGAGCAAATCCCGCTTCAATTTGTCTATCCTACTGCAATGTCAGGTCAAAAAGCGATAGTAAGATGTCGTTATTTTATCTGTTTAATTTTAATGTAAAGATTAAATAGAAAGACATTTTACGATCGCTTTTTGACCTAACATTTTATCAGGATGAGTCGTTTGGTTTACAGTGGAACTCTCGAGCTACGCTTTTGCTGTGATGAGGCCCCCCAAATAAGGCTGAAACAGCTGTACAGACGATGCTTGAGGGATCCACTGCAACAATTTTTTTATTTTTTAAATTTTAATCTACCTAGAATCATCTCTTTTCATTTAGGTATGTATACTCGTACAGCTTACAAGCTATTCAATTTGAGTTTTGAATTTTGGCACGCCTTATAAAATCAGTGTTGCTGTAATAATAAAAAAAAAACAGGTATTTAAGATACATTGGTTTAATTTCTTTGATTTTTTGTTTGGTTTGGATAGAATTGAATCTTAAAGTTTGCTTATTTTTAATATTTCTCTTTTATTCTTTTCTAATTTTTGTTAGTTAAGTCAAATCGAATTCTGAGCTTAATTATAATTGATGCTTTTACTTTAATTTTTTTTTTTAATTTTTGTTTTCTTTCTTGGGTGTTGGATTTTTGAATTTTTTTTCCTCGGATACTGGATTTTTGAATTTTTTACTTGGTTGGATAGAATCAGGTTGAATTCACTTGAGTTAGGCTGACCTTGAATCTTTTTTTTGTTTGTTGTAAGATTAAAAAGAAACTACAGTGAAATATTAACAAAAGAAAAAATTAAAGCAAGTGTTTGCTTACTTTTATTTATTTATAAGAAGATTCAAGGCCAGCCTAATCTACAAACAGATTCAAGGCCAGCCTAACTCAACTGAATTCAAACTGAATCTATTAAGAAAAAATAATAATAAATAAAAGTAAGGTGTTTGTAGTGCTTGTTTACTTTTATTTATTTATTTATTTTTTTAATATTTTCACTGCAATTTCTTTTCGATGTTAATTTCTTGTTTAAATTCGATGGAGTTGGGTTGAGTTCAGTAGGGTCGAGTTGACCTTGAGATTCGTTAAACTTATTTTATTTGACTTTCGACTTAAATTTCTTTTTTCTATTTTCAATTTCTTCATAACTTTCTTTTTAATTAGGTTGCATAAACTTAGGTCGAGTTCAGTTGAGTTACATTGACCCTAATATCCCATTTTGCACTTAAAAAATTAAAAAAAAGACAAATTTAAAATACATTTGTTTAATTTCTTTAATTTTTTTCTTTGGTTTGGATAGAATTGAAACTTAATATCTGCTTGCTTTTATTTTATTTTTTTTTATTAATACTGCTTTTATTTCTTTTTCTAATTTTAGTTAGTTCAGTTGGATCGGGCCGACCTTGAGATTATCTGAGCTTAATTGTAACTAATTTTTGATTTTTAAAGTTTCTGTTTTACTTTAATTTTTTTTTTTCATAATTTTTGTTTCTTGGGTATTTTCAATTTTGTATTTTTTTTTTACTTGGCTTGGATAGAATAAAGTTGAGTTAGGCTGACCTTGAAATCCTTTTTTTTTTCTTGTGTTTATTTACTTTTAATTTATTTTTTCCTAAAATATTTTACTGTATTTTTTTTTAAATTTTGTTTGTTTGGGTTCAATGGAGTTGGATGGAGTACAGTAAGATTGGGTCGACCTTGAGATTCACTGAATTTATTTTATTTGATTTTCAACTTATTTTTTTTTTACTTTTTGTTTCCGTGTCATAATCTAAGTTAGGCTTAAATTTAATCCAGGTTTAAATCTTTCATGCAACCTACCCTAAGTGTTTGCTTACTTTTAATTTCTTTGTAACGATTATAACATTTATATATTTTTTTTTTTACTTGGGTTGAATAGAGTTAGGTTGAGTTTAGTTGAACTAGATTGACCTTGAGATTTTCATAGCTTCATTTCGATTGATTTTTAATATTTTATTTTTTTACTTTAATTACTTTTTAATTTTTATTTCTTTATTTAAGTTGACGTTTAATAACTTTTTAATTTTTATTTCTTTATTTAAGTTGACCCTGAGGTTGGTTCTAATTTTCAGTGATTCTTTACATTTTTTCTAGTTTCTTTTCTTATTATCATGGTTGACCTTGAGATCTTTTCTGTAAGTGTTTATTTTTTACTTTTTTGCTTGGATTGGGTTAGGATGGCCGTGATAAAAATATTATTTTAATTTATAACTTTTATTTTCTACTTGAGTTGAGTGTAGTTCGGTTGAGTTTCATTGAATTGAGATGACCTTCAGTTTTTCTAACCTTGATTTCCATTGATTTTTAATATTTTAAACCTTTTTACTTGAAATTTCTTTTTAATTTCTATTTCTTTAAGTTGACCTTGAGGTTGGTTCTAATTTTCAGTGATTCTTTACATTTCTTCCGGTTTAATTTAATTTTTTCATTTATTTTCATGGTTGACCTTGAGATCTTTTCTATAAGTTTTCATTTCTTATTTTTTTTTTACTTGGATTAGCTTAGGATGGCCTTGATAAAATAGATGAGCTTGGTTTTTAAGATTTCTAATTTTTTGTTTGTTTTTATCTTCTGCTTCGATTGGGGTGACCTTGAGAAGAACCTGAACTTGATTTTCATTGAATTTAATTAAATCTTATTTTTTCAATTCTCGGTTACGATTGGGCTTCCCTAGGTTGAGTTGGGCTGACCTTGAGGACCTTAACTTTTTTATTTTTTTTAGTTTTTGATTTTTTTTTTAATTATTCTTTTTTGCCTGCCGCCCTACTTCGAGTTAGAATGACCTTCGGGTTGATTTTTATTTTTTGTTTTTGTTTTTGTTTTTTTTTTTAATTATTTTCTTTCATGTGCCCTACTGGGCGTTACATTGACCTTCAGGTTGTTTTTTATTTTTTGTTTTTGTTTTTGTTTTTGTTTTTTTTTAATTATTTTCTTTCATCTGCCCTACTGGGCGTTACATTGACCTTCAGGTTTTTGAATTTTTTTTAGTTTTTGATTTTTTTATAGTTTTTGATTTTTTATAGTTATTTTCTTTCGCCTGTCCTATTTAAGAGTTAGGTTGACCTTGAGATTGTTTGAGTAGGATTAACCTTGAGATGAGCATGATTTTTTTAAAAATATTTTCTTTAGTTAGGCATACGTAGGGTTGAATTGACCTTGAGATTGGTAGAGTTGGGTTGACCTTGAAATTCTTCTTTCAATTCTCGGTTATGATTAGGCTTACTTCGGTTGAGTTGGGCTGACCTTGAGGACCTCAACTTTTTAATTTTTTTTAGTTTTTGATTTTTTTTAAATTATTTTCTTTTGTCTGCCGCCCTTCAGGTTGTTTTTTTTTAATTTTTAATTTTTGATTTTTTTTTAAATAATTTTCTTTCGCCTGCCCTAACTCGGAGTTCTATTGACCTTCAGGTTGTTTTTAATTTTTGATTTTTTTAAATTATTTTCGTTCGCTTGACCTACTTAAGAGTTAGGTTGACCTTGAGATTGGTCGAGTTGGGTTTACCTTGAGATGACCTTGACTTGTTTTTTTTTAAAATTTTTCAAAATTATTTTCTTCGGTTAGGCATACATAGAGTTGAATTGACCTTGAAATGGGTCGAGTTGGGTTGACCTTGAGATGAACTTAATTTTTTATTTATTTTTTAAAATTTTTTCCTCTAGCCGGGAATACGTAGAGTTGGACTGACCTTGAGATTAGTTGCTCTCAATAGAGCTATTCAAACTAAACAAAATCGCGTTTCCAGTTCGACAACGACGTGGGCCTTTATAATCCGAAACAAATTTTATTATGTTGTCGCTCTTCGTCGAGAGATGGCGTTTCTCATGCTTCAGTAATTTAATTGTAATTGTTCTATTGTTGTTAGATGCTATGAATAGATGTCATGCAATTTTTTTTAACAAAGTCAGTATGCTTCGACTATTCATCAACAGTTGGCGATTGAACTATCTTATAACTCTACCAGAAAAAGTCGAGAGATGGCGCTCGTAATTCCAAAATAATCAAAATCAATAAATAACAAAACAAAATCGTATTTTTCACTCAGCCAGGGCGTGATTCGCTACATTTTCATTATTTTCTAAAGCAAACAAATTAATTAGGTTATCATTCTAGATCGAAAGATGGCGTTTCAAGCCTTTCACGTTCTATTCATACTTCAGTAATTTCGACTGTACCAACTTAATTGTCTGTCCGTCTTATTCTAACCTCATGAAATAACAGAGGATGGAGATATGAAGCGCTGTTATTAATAGTCGCTTACCTTAATAAAAATTCCTAAGTACAAGGAATAGGGAATGTATTCGAAAATAAATGGGTCGTCGTGTGTAAAAATGTGATACCAAATACTCTGCGACGAACCATTTTGCACAATCACATTCGCATTCGTGTAAGAACTTGCAATGAACAGCAAATGCTCGACTGTAAACAAAAAAAATCACAAATTGCATAAAATATTAGATTAGCGCAGATTTTTAATTATGTAATTACTGAGTGCGATGCTTAATATTGAAGTTGCAATCGCAAGGAATTTCCAAAACAACTGGGTCGTGCAGCCCAAATTATTAATCGACGTTTCAACCTCGTTCCAAACGCACATGAATTTGGGCCACCGCTGAGACAACCGGAGGAATAAAGTGCTCACTATGAAACCGTTGAGGAAAAAAACGCAATTTGCTGAAAACATTTTTTTTTGTTTTACAAATCGTATAGTACACTCCTGTATACTTACTCGTCTTGTGCAGATCAATTCCGCTGTTGCAAATCCTAAACAGGCTCATAAAGACCAGAAAACTCGTGGCGAAGCTCAACAGGATCGTATAATAGACCCTTTTGGTCTTCCAAGAGAACTTCAAGCTCTTGGGGGAATCCTCGCCCACGCCGCAAACTGGGAAAACCCCAAAGCACTGCGACATGATCAAAATGTATTTTAAATCGCGATGTAAATTAGAAACGCGTCGAGTTGTGAAGATTTCGTGTGGCCCCATCGTAATTAAATGCGAAAGGCGGCTCTGCTTTTTTTTTTATTACATCGAAAGCAAATCTAAATATTGTAATAGCGATTAAACGTGGCTGGGAGGGGGGCGGCGGTTATTAGTTAAAATCGCTTTGAACCTTGTGTAAATCAATTATGTGTGTGATTTATTCATGAACCCATTAACTTCGGCGATGATTAAACGGAGGGTTTCACTTGAGCTTATCAGATCGTTATACATAAGTGTTTTGATTGACTGACGCTGTACTCTGGGTATACAGATTGATGACCTTCAAGTTAGCCCGTGAAAAGCAGCAATGTGCTAAAAAGAAAAAGCGTTATTAACGTGAGTAGTGGGGAACAATGTGGCACCCACTTCTTTCATTTACCTGGAAACTTCAGCAAAATTACGACAAGGATGGAAAGTGGCGAAAAAAAGTGCGTATTTAATAGTTACACGCGGAATTCCCTAGCTCGAGGGGAGATACGTGTTGTGGGTCGATCTTCGACGATAATTTGTTTAAGGGCGCCATGGACCATATGATATTTTAAATTTTAGATAAAGTTTAGCCATGAAAAACAAATTACCTTTAAATTTAGCCGTTTAGGATGATAGTATGGACGGGAAAAGAGGAAATGGCAAACCTGCAGTCAGAACTAAAGAAGCTCTTGGTATTTTACAGTAAATTTTTATTTATTGAGTTATCTCGCACTATACGTTTTGCTTTCCAGGGCCTCCCTTTATCTAAAATTTTAAAAAGTCTTACGCTACAATCGTCAAACGCAAAAAAATGCACTGGCGTCACAAGAGTTGTTTCCAAAGCCGCATTCGTGTTATGTCCACGTGAACTAAAACAAAAACACAAACGCACTCTTCGACTGTTCGCCTAAACAATACCAGGAGGCCGAAATGGCCGTCTCGAGTGCGAAAACGAGGGTGCCAGGTGCGAAATCAGCCAGAGTAACGTGCGATCCCTAGAGCAAAGAAGTATTTCGTAATCTATCACGGGTGAAATTAACGAGGCTGCAAAAGCAACGGTATAAACAAATATACTGAAAAAAAAATGGGAAGAGGTGGTGCTTTTGGTTTAGGCTTAGGGATTCCCCCCGATCTTTTATCAGCAACAACCGCCGAGAAGAAAAGGAAGTTTTCATCGAGCCACCCGAATTCAAGATGGAGTCAGGATTACAACCAAGACGCTTGTCTTAGGTAGGTCATGTATGCAAGTCCCTTGCACTGAAGTCAGGAGTACAGATAAGACGCTTGTCTGGGGTTATGCAAGTCACTTGCGCTGGAGTCAAGAGTATAGACAAGACGCTTGTTTCTCACTTGCACTGGAGTCAGGAGTACAGACAAGACGCTTGCCTCGGGTTATGCAAGTCACTTGCGCTGGAGTCAAGACTACAGACAAGACGCTTGTCTCTCACTTGCACTGGAGTCAGGAGTACAGACACGACTCTTGTCTCAGGTTATGGAAGACACTTGCACTGTGATCGAAAGTACAAACAAGACGCTCGTCTCAGGTCGGTTATGCAAGACGCTTGCATCGGAGTACGGGATTCTTAAATTTTAACTGTGACCACAACGCTATAACTGACTACAGCTCTAAATCGGTATGTACAGGAATAATGTTAAATTTAGATTTCTTTTAACTCGCATGTAATAAAATCGTAAATTAAATCGTTCGCCTAAACAATGCCAGGAGGCCGAAATGACCGTCTCGAGCGCGAAAATGAGGGTACCAGGTGCGAAATCAGCCAGAGGAACGTGCGATCCCTAGAGCAAAGAAGTATTTCGTAATCTATCACGGGTGAAATTAACGAGGCTGCAAAAGCAACTGTATAAACAAATATGCTGAAAAAAAATGGGAGGAGATGGTGCTTTTGGTTTAGGTTTAGGGATTCCCCCTGATCTTTTATCAGCAACGACCGCTGAGAAGAAAAGGAAGTTTTCATCGAGCCACCCGAATTCAAGCTGGAGTCAGGATTACAAACAAGACGCTTGTCTTAAGTAGGTTATGCATGCAAGTCACTTGCCCTGGAGTCAGGAGTAGACAAGACGTTCGTCTCAAGTTATGCAAGACACTTACACTGTGATCGGAAGTACAAACAAGACGCTCGTCTCAGGTCGGTTATGCAAGACGCTTGCATCGGAGTACGGGATTCTTAAATTTTAACTGTGACCACAACGCTATAACTGACTACAGCTCTAAATCGGTATGTACAGGAATAATGTTAAATTTAGATTTCTTTTAACTCGCATGCAATAAAATCGTAAATTAAATCGTTCGCCTAAACAATGCCAGGAGGCCGAAATGACCGTCTCGAGCGCGAAAACGAGGGTACCAGGTGCGAAATCAGCCAGAGGAACGTGCGATCCCTAGAGCAAAGAAGTATTTCGTAATCTATCACGGGTGAAATTAACGAGACCGCAAAAGCAACCGTATAAACAAATATATTGAAGAAAAAAAGGAAGGAGATGGTGCTTTTGGTTTAGGTTTAGGGATTCCCCCTGATCTTTTATCAGCAACGACCGCTGAGAAGAAAAAGAAGTTGTCATCGAGCCACCCGAATTCAAGCTGGAGTCAGGATTATAACCAAGACGCTTGTCTTAGGTAAGTTATGCATGCAAGTCGCTTGCACTGGAGTCAGGAGTACACACAAGACGCTTGTCTCGGGTTATGCAAGTCACTTGCACTGGAGTCAAGAGTACAGACAAGACGCTTGTCTCAGGTTATTCAAGACACTTGCACTGGAGTCAAAATACAGACAAGACGCTTGTCTCAGGTTATGCAAGACACTTGCACTGTGATCGGAAATACAAACAAGACGCTCGTCTCAGGTCGGTTATGCAAGACGCTTGTATCGGAGTGCGGGATTCTTAAATCTTAACTTTCCACAACGTTATAACTAACTATAACTCTAAATCGGTACGTACAGGAATAATAATATTAAATTTAGATTTCTTTTAACTCGCATTCAATAATATCGTAAATTAAATCGAAAATATATAAGGCGCATAAAAGTAGACATCAAGCTAATTCCGAGCGCCATCTGCTGCCTAATTTATTTGATTTCCTATAGCGGCGTTTTATCCTCTTCACTGCAACGTTCTCGGCAAACTCCATGCCTTCTCTTAGCTTCGCAACGATGTTAACTTTTTAAAGTGAAATTTAAAAAAAATATATTTAAGAACCGGGGCGGCGAGAAATGTCAGGGCGACATCTCTTGATCAAAAGGGGAAACGAACTTTTATCGAAATTCCTGTGACAGCGTTTCGTTTTCATGCTGCTTAGGGACTTTAATGCTGACGTCTCGAAGCCTTCGCGATGTATTTTTACACACGATTCGCGGCAGGAAATGTTCCGAGCGCCATCTCTTGATCAAAAGGGAAAACGATTTTATGCCCTCACAGAAATGACATTACATTTCCAGCCTAGCCCTCGCAAGGATTTTTTTTTAATTTCAGAATTTAAAATCAAACTTTAAACATGTTTATTTTTGATTTATTTCTTTTTGCTTTGTATGTACTTATTTCTTGTTCTTCTGACCGAAATTGGGTTTACTTTGCATGTATTGGTCATAATTGTATTTTGATTTTTAAGTTTTGTTAATTGTCCAGTTTTAATTTGAACTTTTTTTTGCTTGCGTTGAGCAGAATTGAATAAGTTGATTTGAGTTGGGTTGGACTTAATTTTAGTTGGATTTTATTATATTGTTTTTTTACAAAAAAAAAAAAATGTATTCGCTCAAATTTACTAAAATCAATGGCTAATCATTTTTAATTTTTTTCAAATTTTATCTTTTTGACTTTTATTTTCTGAGTTTTAGATTTTTAAAGTTTGAGTTTGCCAACATGTTGCGTGCCTTAATTTTTTTTTGCTTAGGTTGAATAGAGTTAGGTTTTACGACTTGAGAGTTGAATCGCTTGCTTCCGTTGAACTTAATTCCAATTGAGTTTCGATTTTTCGTTTCGTTTTTAATTTTTTTTTTTTGGTTGAATCGAGTTAGGTTGGGTTTACTTCGCTGGAATTACAGTTTTACCTCTAAAAATTAATTTTAATTTGCTGTATCAATTGATTTCATGTTTCAATTTATTCGATGATTAAGTTTTTATTAATGTTTGAAGTTTTATTTTGATTATTCTTTTTGTTTTGCGTTTTGTATGTTTTAATTCTTTTTTTTTAAATGGATACTTTAATACTTTAACAGACACTTTGAAAAGCGAAGTTTTCTAATTTTATTAACGTTTCACTTTCACTTCATAACTTCAGTCCTCCTGACGAAGCTATCAGAGAGTGAAACGTTGAGCGATCGCGCGATTCTCAAAGTGTTCAATAAAAATTTATTATAAAAATTTTATCGGGCTTCAGTTTATGAATTTTTTTAGTTAATTATAATTGAATTGAGTCGGGGTGACCTTGCTTGAATTGAATTTAATGTCAGTTGAGTTTTTATTTATTTTTTTAATTTTAAAGTCTTCCTGGTTTGGATGAAATTAGGTTGAGTCCAATTGGTTTTGCTTTGCCTTTGGATTAAGTCGTCGAGTTAAAGAATTTTTTAATAAAGCGAAGGCACAAAACAATTTCGAAAAAGAAATGTAAAAGTTAAAGTCCTAGGAGCTAGTTTTATTTACGTTGGGAACCGCTGGTTTAGGTGAAGGTTTCAGATGCAAACAGAATTAACAATTGCCAAGAATATTTATTTATTTTTCCTTGGAGATACAACTTCTTAGGGTAAAAAAATCAACTTACAGTGAACGTTTACATCAATAGTCCAACAAATTTCCCAACCGAAATTAATCTATAACCAAAGTGTAGGTAAGGTGATGCTATTGTATGTAGGGATTTGAAATGTTGCAAAATAAGAACAAAAAAGAATCAGAAACTCCAAACCTATTTGTTTTTGCGTTGCTTCTTAGGAGGTGTACGGCTAGAAGAATGTTTTTCCGAACTACTGGAGCTTGACCTGTTCGCATGCTTTGTTTGTGCAGGGACCGCTTTACGCTTAGTACTTTTATGTCTGTAAAATGAAAAAAGTTACAATTGTTAATTTTGGTAATGCACTAGTCAGTAGTCACTGGGGCTAATTTTAAACTTAAGTTTATTTCCTAAGGCCCGATTTATTATTCCCATGGTAATAATGGTAAGGGCAATTGTTTCTACATAAACAAAGGGCAGCCGAAAATTAAATCTCAATTGAAAAAAATAAATTGTACAGAAAATAAAATTAATTAGTGACTCATGTACTAACTCTTAGTAATTAAACTTCTTTTGAAATCAATGTTACCTGTCAGAAGAATCACTTGAACTACCGGAACTTGAACTACTATCAGATGATGAACTGGAAGACGCCCTTTTCCTAACATTTGGTTTCCTATCAATTTCCTTAATAACCTTCACAGCTTTTATCAACTTCTCCCTCTCGAACGCGTCTCTCTGAGCCTTCTTCGCTCTTTCCAACATCTCGGCCTCCTCTCTCGCCTTCCTCTGCTTCTCCAACATCAAAAGCTGCTTCTCTCTTTGATCATCCTCCTGTTTCTTCTTCATTTCCAACAATTCCAGCTCCATTTTCTTCCTGATTAAAATCAGCTTCTCCGTGCGCCTCTTGAATTTTTCCGCTTCAGTCTCTACCACCTTCTTGGTTGTCAGCTCTTTCTTCTCGTCCTTGTCGGAGTTCTTGCGAGCCCTCTCGCCTGAAGTGTCAGACCTGGATCGCCTCTTGTCTTTGCTCCTTGATCTCCTGGGCGAACGGCGCTCACGTGACCGGGATTTTCGAAGTGGCTCTCTAGACCTCGACCTGTGCGTTCTTTGGAAACGGCGGCTGCTGCGATCCCTGTCGAATCTCCTAGGCCGATCTCTTCGATCACCACCCCTTCGAAAATCACCTCTCCTCCTGCCCATTTCATTGCGATCATTCCGGTAGACTCGTGTCTCAGGCTTCTCGTTCTCAAATTTGTTTCGCTCGTTGCGCTTCACTTCCAAACCATCTCGCCTCTTGGAATCCGCGTAGTCTTTACCACCGGTTTTCTGCACCCTTTCTTTAGTATCGACGCTCACGTTTGCTTCAGGCTCAGAATTTTTGGCATTGATTTTAGTCCTGACCTTCTGCTCCTCCAGCTTTTTAACCTTCTTATCATAACCGCTGATTATTATCTCACCTGTAGGGGGGTCCTCGCCCGTCTTGATTTGCACACCTAAAGCACGAGCGAAAATCTCCGACTGTTTATTGGGAATCATCTCTTCTAGTTTAGCGGAATCACCGTCGTTCTTCTTGTGCTCTTGCTCGCTTCCATCTTGCTTATTATCAACTGGTTTGAAAGTGCCCGGTAGTGGATACTGTACTAGGCTCGGGACTTGTTTCCTTGGAACTTCGCTTTCGTCATCGGTTTGGTTCTCATTGTCTTCATAATCTAAGGCATTATAATCGATTTTATTCTCCTTATTGTCGCTCTTGTACCTGTGGCTTTGGTCAATGTCCGGGGTGTGACTCTCTTCTTCGGCTTCCAGTCTCTGCTTGCGTTCTTCCTTTTGCTTACGACTTGCTTCAATTCTCTCATAATCGGACAGTTTAATAACCCTGGACTCTTCCTTCTTCCAATGTATCGGCGTGCCACTTCTTGAACGACTTCTCGAAGGAGTCCTGTAACGCTGTTCAAATAACTCGCATCAGTAGACGTTGAAGGAAAAAGTGTAATAAAACTGAGGTTTTGCGTTCAATTTCCGCAGCATCCAGTTAGAGATTAAAAACAATTTTCATTGAAAAGTTATTTTGAGAAAGTGTAACTTACAAATACTCCTCTGCCTTTGATGATTCTTCCGCTCTTCGTCGTAGTTGGCCCACGATCTCGACGGTTGTAGTTTCGATTGTCCCACTCCCTTCTTCCAAGGAAACGATCCCGTCGGTTGTTCTCTCGCCGATCGTCTAAATGGATACTTTTACGCTTGTCGTTCTTTTTTTCTTTCGGTGGTCCACCACGTAATAAAAATTTATTAACCGGCACGTCAGGGATATCTTCGGGATTAATGTTGGATACAGTCGCCAGTGGATGTAATTCGTCTTCTTTCACTTCGCCTTCTTCTTCAGTATCGCCAGAGTCCTTACTGCAACATTATTATTACAGACTTATTAAACATCAGAAAACCTAATAATGATGAGTTTTTTAATGCATATAAATTAATCGGGAGTTTCCCTGACTTTACACCAAACAAACTTTCATTTTGGCTTACTTTTATACAAGTTTAAACAGTTCTTCCCTAACTTCAGCACAGAAATTTATTGTTTCTTTTTTATTATTACGTGTGTTATGGAGAGAATTGTTGAATCACCTTTAGAAATTATAAACAATTAATTTTAATAATATATCCGACCGTTTAAAAAATAATAAATTAGATTTTTCAGGTCACAAGAATTCTGAAGTATAGGCAACCGAATTAACACAGTCGTTTGCATGGTTGCCTATATTGAAGCCCCACATGAATAAACTTCTGTTTAAAACCAAAGTTTAAAATGTGATTAATTTGTTCACAATTCACTTAGATTAAGCAATTCTATTAATTTTTTTTAATGCTTCATACAATTTCCCTTTTTTTTTTCGGTTTCAGAAAACAAATTTGCATTCAACTTTCCACGTCTTCAAATATTACTCTCACTGACTTTTCCATTAAAACAAGCCTGACTTTTCCCTGATGTGCTGTGAATCTTTTCTCAATCCCCCCCCCCCCCTGCCCGACTTTTCCGGGAGAGTGGAAACCCCGTCGTTGCAATGTTTGGTTGAAGAATGCGATATATCTCACCGTTTCTTAACTTTCTTCTCCTTCTTATCCTTCTTCCGCTCTTTCTTAACTTTCTTTTTTGATTTTCTTTCTTCGTCCGATGTTTCCGATTCGTTCTCCCCTTCGCTTGCCTTTCGCTTCTTCTTTTCCTTCTTTACTGCAATTATAAGTAATTATGATATTTACGGTGTTTATTATAAACAGTTATTACAAAAGAAATAATTTAAATTAATTAAAAGAAAGTGAGACAAGTAAGAAACAAAATAATAAAGGGAAGTGGAACATGGGAAATTTATTTGTTGTTTATTTCTTACTTTTGATTTGCCTGACAAGTTCTCCGCAACGTGTAATTTTGGCATCTTGCAGCGGCCTGCTATTGGCATCAACCGGAAGGGATTCTATTTGCCGAACAACGTCTATACCTCCAATAACTCGTCCAAAAACCACATGCACACTGAAAAAACATGTTCGACGTGTTTACACCTCATCGAATGATTTAAAGCGGAAGCGTGAACTTACTTGTCGAGGTGAGGGGCCGGTTGCGTCGTACTATAACACAAAATATGACAAGATATGATCAGCGAAGGCGAGGTTAGCCGGGAGAGATGCAGCGCTACAGAACAACAGAAGTCAACGTTCTGTAACACATTCTGATTGTCAGAATTAATTTGTCAAGTATATCGCGTTTACCGTTAACTATACTTAAAAAATTCGTTTGTCTTTACCAAGTTCTACCAAACTCACATAAAAAACTGGGAACCATTCGTGTCCTTCCCTCGATTTGCCATCGACAACAGAAATGGATGCTCGTGCATTATCTCGAATGACTCGTCTAAACAGCAAAAATTTTTGGTGTAAAACATAAAACGTCTGGTTGGTAAAGTGTGTTATAAAGCGCTCACTGTGGGAGTCGGACTTTATAACAAATTTTACAAAAAAAGAAAATTAACAGTTGTCTCCTTAATACCTTCGAATGTTCCCCCATATATACTTTCACCGCCTGTTCCATTACCGTTTGAAAAGTCACCACCCTGTATAATAAAATCCTTAACGACTCTATGAAAAATGACTCCCTAAAAACGTAACACACAATTAGTTACTTGAGTTACAAGACGGGAGGGGTAAGCATAGTATATTTACGTTGTAATGTAATGGTTTCTTAGTTGTTTCTCCTGCACCCTTTTCACCTGTGCACAAGGCTCTAAAGTTTTCGCAAGTCTTCGGCGCCACATCATTAAATAATTCGAAGACAATGCGGCCGGATTGCAAACCTCCGATGGAGACATCGAAAAAGCACCTCAGGCGATTTACGGGTTTGTCTTCCGAAAGGCTCATCTGCAGCAGAACATGTAGAAGAAAAGTTATTGTTATATTCAGTTAGTAAAATAGATTTACTTTGAGAATATTTTAATAAATTGTACACAACATGACACATACAACAACGGCCATTTTAGATACCGCCGCACAGTATTGCCAATTGTAAAATTTAAACATCTTGTGTTCGATAGACGGCGCTTCTCTATTGGCGGTAAATTTAAAATGTTCAGCCAGTTGTTTTTCAATCGTTTTAAGGTCGCGTCATAAAAACATTTCACCACAATCAACGATTTTACTATGAACTGACTTTAGTAATTTCGCGCCGCATTAACGCGACTTTTTACTGATGCCATATGTAAAATGTTAAATTCATCTTTAGCAGTTTAATCATGCTCATGATGTTGACGACATGATTGTGATACCGTTGATATCGTTAGTGGGTTGTTTTGATGATCATGATGGGTAAAATTTTTGTGAAAGTCGTAATTATTGTCAGTTTTACGCTCGCACTACGAAAATTAAAGCCATATTTTAGCGACGCAGCGGTTTGAAGCACGTTTTTAAAAAGCTTGCAATTTGTTGGTTAAGTAGAAGGTTTTCTGTAAGTATCCAAATTTCCTATAGAAAACTTATTACAACAAGAATTCAACATTTGAAAATTAGTTTAATAAGGAAAAGTGAACTATTTTATACAACGCAAGTAACAGCCAGACACTGACTGATTGAAACTGTCAAAATTTATTGAAAACATGCACTTTCGCTCCTTAAAAAGTTATGACGTAGCAGCTAATACGGTTCAAACCATTCTATGAATTGCTTTTAACACGAAATTATGCTTTAAATTTGAAATGCAAATAAAATTTATTTCTCCCCCACCCAGCCCTCTGTTGGAAATAGTGGCGCCATCTACTAATGAATTAAAGCATTACCAGTCAAGACGCACGTTAGCTCTGCATTCAAAGTTAATTATTTTATAGTCACAAATTAACAATTAGCTTACGTTAACGTGATAGCTGAGAAAAGAGTCCGTGAAGTTTCAAGCAAAGGTCACGTCATCAAGTTTTCAAGCATTTTTCAAAGGCCGGGTTAAGTGAGCGGTCAAATTGCACATAATCGTCAAGCCAACGGCCCGAGTAAACCCTCTGACCAATCAGCAATTGGGAAAAGTGATCACGTGATTTGGTCTGACCTCTTCGACCGTTCACTTACCGCAGCCAAACATCGAGAGAGGAAGAGAGGTCGAAAGAAGTTGGTAATGAAGAAGAAGAAGAGTAGTTGGTAATGTCCGTTTATTTTCAAGCAATGTGTCAGTTACAATAGCTGCGTTCCTTTGCCATCAATCCTTCCTTAGATCACAT
This sequence comes from Prosopocoilus inquinatus, assembly GCA_036172665.1. Lineage (NCBI taxonomy): Eukaryota > Metazoa > Arthropoda > Insecta > Coleoptera > Lucanidae > Prosopocoilus > Prosopocoilus inquinatus. Next base: position 2,768,580 of record CM069871.1, on the reverse strand, counting down.
AAACGTCATTTCCGTTGGCGCGAACAAGTAAGTTTGAACCGCATTGTTGACCTCCCCATCTTGCCGTTCAAGCAGCACTCCCATTGGTTGACAGGTTAAAAAATACGTTCACACTTGCTTGTTCATCCGAACGGAAATGACGCTTATCTGAGCTGAGGGGTGAGTTTTGTAGCGAAAAGAAAGCATTAAAATATTAATTGTTAATTGTCTGTCATCCGACGCCAAAACGAGAAATTAAAAAAAAAATTGCATTCCAAGTCTCATAATTATCAAATTAATCATGAACAGTGAATATTATAACTTATTAATCGTAATAAGATTTTAAGAATGTCCAATACACTTTAATGTTTATATTTTAGAATAGTTTTAAATTACTTCACAAGATATTACTCCTAATACGTTTTTAATTTCGCCATTTTGTCGGCTTGGAAAAAAATATGATGCTTTAAGGAGTTCAATTTAATACAGAGTCATTCATAATAGGTAGTAGCTACGACTGGAAGTGTCTTGCAATGAAAAAATTAAATAAAAATATGAGACACAAATTAAATATGTAGGTGTTACGATTTTCAGAAATTTTAAGCGGATTCGAATAAATTAATTGAGTTTTTCGATCTTGATACTCACATTCTTCTTCCAGATAATTCGGCTTTTGGATGAAACCGTTCCATTCAGGTTGTTATACTCAATCAAACAACTCGAAAGCAACAAAGTATATTTTTCTCTATTCGTTTTCATTTTAACCTAGAGAACATCACATACAAAATCTCTTCCTATTATGAAACACCCTGTATTTTAACTCACAAGTGCCTTTCACTTGCTAAATTCGAATGACGTTTTTTTTTTGGACATAAATTCGTCACATTCGCAAAATTACAACTGAAAAGATTGATTTGCAATGATTTTTCAGCGTTTTAAAATTATTTTTATATGACTATTACTTTCATGGACATAAAAAAGTTAATAAAAGTCATTTCTTTCACTTTCTGAATGTCTAAGATAACGTCCACAAAAAAAAAAAAAAACAGTTGACAGTCGTGTGTGCGAAACTGTCACTCCTGGAGTAGATTGTCCATGGAATTTAATATAAAAATACCGAATTTTATGATTCTATTAAATAAATAAAGATTTTTGAAAATAAGAATTTTCAGTTTTTCTGAAGATATTAATCATACCTATTGAATTAGATATCCTGAACACGTTGCGATGATAAAAAGCCGACAGTCCGTTAAAAAAAAATTAAAAACAATTGAAAATTTCGAAAACGAAATAGTCATTTGCTTTTCTGATACCGCCATAAAATCGAGCGGAAAAGAACTTTCTTAATTTAAGTTACCCTTTGACATTTCAAATAAAAAAAGTTGTAGTTATTGTAGACATTTTTCTTGAACACCAAGACTTATTTACCAAATAAATTAAAAAAAAAGAATAATAAATAAATAATAAATTTAAAAAAATAGGCTTTTAGAAGAAGATATTTTAGAAACATAATTAATATGACATTCTGTACGCGTGGCGATGACATAAATTGCTAGGTTTCATTAAAAAAAAGTTAAAAACAATTGAAAATCACAAAAACTCGACGATCATTTGTTTTGCCGCCGATGTTGCCGTAGAATTTGACATGACAGGTACTGAAGCTTTTCCAATATAAGTTACTTCATAATTGAAGTTGTTTCTTGTCCGACGAAAAATGTAAGTAAAAAGCTTTCTTAATCTTAAACCGGACAGAATTATGAATGGAAAAGCACTCAACGTTTCACTATAGATTTATACTTAAACCGGACAAAATTATGCACTCAACGTTTCGCTATAGATTTATGCTATAAATCTATAGCGAGTCGTTGGGTGTATTTTCATTCATAATTCTGTCCGGTTAAGATTAGAAAAACTATTTACTTTATAAGTTACTTCGTAAAAATTCAAACGAGAGAGTTGGTTGTTGTTGCAGCTTGCCATGAACATCCTGTATACATGTTTACAGGAATTTTTTTCGTTATTTTGCGACCTGTATTTTTTTACACCCTGTATACAGAATTAAAACTAATTATAGGACCACTATGGGGATCTTGTAAACTATAAGAGATACAAACAAATTATAGAAAAAGTTGCGCTACCTTGAGGTCTAAAAAAATATGCAAAAAAATATTTTCTATTTTCATTAGTTTTTGAAACATCTTCAAAAAAAAAAATAGAAAATTCTCATTTTCGACAATCTCGAATATCTTTTTATTCCTTAAGATAGAATCATAAAATTCGGTGTTTTTTACATTAAATTCGATGAACAACCTAATGCAGTTCGAAGAAACAGGTTAGGTTTGACAGTTTCGTAGATACGACTGTCAGCTGTCTTTCTCTTATGGACGTCACCTTAGATAATCATAACACGTGATGCAGAAATAATTTCTGAAATATATATGAATGAACATTTAAGGTGCTTTCTTTCGTTCACAAAATCCTGATCCAAACGTGTTTTGATTCAAAAACAGACGTTCTTTTCTTTGAATCTCTCTATTTTTAAAACTTGTTTGGATTGAATTATGGTTGTTTACAGACGAACTGTCAATCAAAAATTCAAGTCGGGCGTCTTGTTGCAACAACTCCGAAATTCAGGTCCAAACTATTCGAAACACGATTCAAACCTTTAAGCGAAAGAAAGTACCTTTATGCTTTTGTTTTAAAACAACATAATAGGTTACTAAGAATTTTTCTTAAAAAATATTTTTTTTTAATGTAAAAATGTAAATAATTACTATAATTGAGTAAGATTTATTATTTCGATAATAATTTTAGTTCTGAATGCTTACACGCATCCGCCCACTAGATATTTCTTTTTCCAAATTCTTTTGTAGTATCTTGATGTTTTATTTTAAAACAAAAGCATAAGTGTGTCGTACGGTTGTATTCAGATTTTATTTTTGTATCACGTGGTGTGAATATCCAAGATAGCGTCCGTAAGAAAAAAGACAGTTGACAATCGTATCTGCGAAACTGTCAATCCTAACCTATTTCTTCGGACTCTATTAGATTGCTCATCGAATTTAACATATTATTAAAATAAATCTCAAAATAAGATGAGAAAATATGATTTGGAATTCCCGTTGAATTCTGCTCCCCTCCCCCTCCCCCAAATAAAAAAAAAGATAAGATAGCAGAACAAAAGACATTGATTAATAGACGCCAGAAACAAAAAAAAATACATTGGGGGATTTTCGTTTTTACTTTTGACCCACAAATTAAATCAAGAACAATGACGGAAGACGTTCGAATTCCAATCGAATTCCCACCACACTTTTTTCTTCAATTAAGAAAAAAAAAATTTGATTTTGATTAAAAAAAAAGAAAACTGAACATAACCAAACATAAAACAAAACGAAATGCGAGGTTGGTATGGGATGTCGGCTCAAAACAAAAACCTAAGTTTCTTGTCGTTATCTTGTTATTCTGCAACCCCTGCGGTCCCGATTGCTACGCCACTGATTAAAAGGAAATGTATTTAATTATGATTTAAGAAGCGTTTGGTTCTGTAGAACCTATAGAAAAGCCGGTCTTGATGAAGATGATGAGTTCGATGAGAAGAAAAAAGACAGCTGACACTTGTATCTGCGAAACTGTCAATCCTAACCTATTTCTTCGGACTCTATTAGATTGCTCATCGAATTTAACATATTATTAAAATTTTGATAAGTACAAAGTTTTTTTTTTAATCTCGAACCGGACAGAGATATGAAGGGAAAACACTCAACGTTTCGCTATAGATTTATAGCTTCGTCGGGAGGCAACTTGTTTATTTACTTTTTTTTCACTCCTGACGAAGCCATAGGTCTATAGCCGAAACGTTGAGTGTTTTCCCTTCATATTTCTGTCCGGTTCGAGATTAAAAAGAAAAACTTTGCACTTACAATTTTCATCGGACAAAAACAAACTTCAATTAAAATTTTGATGCAAGTTTTGATCAAATTATTGACAGTGAGATGTCGGCCGGCTTAAAACCAAAATCTAAATTTCTTGTCGTTGTGTTGTTATTCTGCAATCCCTGCGGTCCCGATTGCTACGCCACTGATTAAAAGGAAATGTATTTAATTATGATTTAAGAAGCGATTGGTTCTGTAGAACCTATAGAAAAGCCGGTCTTGATGAAGATGATGAGTTCGATGAGAAGAAAAAAGACAGCTGACGCTTGTATCTGCGAAACTGTCAATCCTAACCTATTTCTTCGGACTCTATTAGATTGCTCATCGAATTTAACATATTATTAAAATTTTGATAAGTACAAAGTTTTTTTTTTTTAATCTCGAAGCGGACAGAGATATGAAGGGAAAACACTCAACGTTTCGCTATAGATTTATAGCTTCGTCGGGAGGCAACTTGTTTATTTACTTTTTTTCACTCCCGACGAAGCTATAAGTCTATAGCCGAAACGTTGAATGCTTTCCCTTCATATTTCTGTCCGGTTCGAGATTAAAAAAAAAACTTTGCACTTACAATTTTCATCGGACAAAAACAAACTTCAATTATAATTTTGATGGAAGTTTTGATCAAACTATTGACAGTGAGATGTCGGCCGGCTTAAAACCAAAATCTAAATTTCTTGTCGTTGTGTTGTTATTCTGCAATCCCTGCGGTCCCGAATGCTACGCCACTGATTAAAAGGAAATGTATTTAATTATGATTTAAGAAGCGATTGGTTCTGTAGTGCCTATAGAAAAGCCGGTCTTGATGAAGATGATGAGTTCGATGAAAAGAAAAAAGACAGCTGACACTTGTATCTGCGAAACTGTCAATCCTAACCTATTTCTTCGGACTCTATTAGATTGCTCATCGAATTTAACATATTATTAAAATTTTGAAAAAGTACAAAGTTTTTTTTTTAATCTCGAACCGGACAGAGATATGAAGGGAAAACACTCAACGTTTCGCTATAGATTTATAGCTTCGTCGGGAGGCAACTTGTTTATTTACTTTTTTTCACACCCGACGAAGCCATAAGTCTATAGCCGAAACGTTGAGTGTTTTCCCTTCATATATCTGTCCGGTTCGAGATTAAAAAAAACTTTGTAGTTACAATTTTCATCGGATAAGAACAAATTTCAATTAAAATTTTAATCAAATTATTGACAGTGAGATGTCGACTTAAAACCAAAATCTAAATTACTTGTCGCTGTCTTGTTATTCTGCAATCCCTGCGGTCCCGATTGCTACGCCACTGATTAAAAGGAAATGTATTTAATTATGATTAGGGAACGGAATTATATATTTTGTTCGATTAAATTCAAACGAGGCGGCAAACGTGTAACACTGCAGCGACGTGTGAATGCACACACTCTCTTTGCCGCTTCGTTCGAAATAAACCCGAACAAAATATATAATTCCGTCCTGTAATTATGATTTAAGAAGCTGTTGGTTCTGGTAGTATAGAAAAGCTGGTCTTGACGAAGACGATGATTTCGATGAAAAAGTTGTTTTCAGTGATTTTCACTTCCTTTGGAGGATTAGATACCGGCGTGCGTTTATCACCATATCATAAATCGTAACGAACTGCGATAAGCTCCATTCATTAACGAAAGTCGCTATTTGCATAACTGCGTTGAGTCATGAAAGCACTTACTCTCCCATATGTGCAGTTTATTAACAGGTATCTCCTCCGCAGATCCGAAAGGTAGTATTTTTTTTTTTCGCTCCGCGACTATAGTTTTTTTTTTCTTGCTTGTATCATAGCAGGCAGAAATCGTACCTGCGCATGTCAGTAGCATGTATGCTAAATGCTGAATGGTCGGTTCACTTCTGGCACGGTGCGATTTGACTGTCAGCGACTTCGTGTTAGTAGAGCTTGTGTTTGTGGACGATTAGTGTCTTACGTGCAAAACAGTTCCAAATGACTACTTATTTATGGCGGTACGAGCATTTCAACTCGGCATTGTGTTTACAGTAGGATTTTATTTGGCCTCTGCAACACGTAAGTCCTACGCAGACTCTACGTAATTTATTTCGACGAACGGCGTATTCCGCTTTCATTTAGCCTTACACTGTACACACCGAACCGATACTGTATAACCAGAGCCAATATGGCGGATGCTAAAACCTCCCAAGAAACGAAGAGTTTTATGCCGATTCCTTCGTTAATTCGCATTGTCCATCTTTCGCGAACATTGATACGGGTGACGTTCGTCTTTGCACGCGTTTTCCTCGAGGACTTTCACCGGTATGCGCATTTATTGACGCTGTCACACCGAAAACATGATTCCGTGCTCTAATAAGTTCCGATAGTGTTTTTCGTGTCCTATCAATACGTTCACTTGCTTACGGGACGTACGTAAATACTCCTCTTCCTGATGTTTATTTTTAGGCTGCTGTATTGATTAGCGAATATTTTATTTTTCGGCACGACGCGCACATGTGCTTTTTATTCGCAGCTCGCGGTCATGTGGACACCTGTGCCCGTAATACCCTTTTGTTATTTTAATCTCATTCTCATTCTCATTGCCATTAGGTTTGTTTTTTTTTTTCTCATCCTTATTGCGTAGATTAAAGTACAATGGCCGATAATGTTAATGTAGGTCATACTGTATGCGTTTTTATTTTTATCTCTCATGCGCCTGCTGCAACTAACTCGGTTTCTCTTTCATCGGCTAATTGCAATTACATAATTATTAATGCATACTACTTACTTAGATAAAGCATTATGCATTTTATTTATTTCTTTCTTCGTGTATTTTGCTGATTTCAGTTGTTTCGCACACATCGTGCAAATCACCGCCCGCAATTATTGCAAATTGTACAGGATGGATTAAATTCGATGTCTCTTACGGGCATCTCCGTAACTATAAGAGATAGAAAAAAAACTAGTGGCCAAGTCCCGATCTCTTTTTTGGAGATTAAGTCAATAGTGTAAACAAAAATTGGCTATCTTCTTTTGTTTTCAAGTTATGGCCAAAAATTGACATTTTCGACTTTTCGTTTTTCGGTCATATCTCGTTTATTTCTAGAGATATTAGAAAATTGTTTGATCATTATTAGGACACTTTTTGGAATACAATTCAGTGGTGTAGTTACCTTTTTAATATTTACTCAAATTTTCAAGTTATAACATAAAGTTATAACTGATAAAACACGCTTGGATCACGATTTTGTGAGCGAAAGAAAGCAACCATACTTGATTGGGATTCCCTTCATTGGGAAAATTAAGAGTTGACAATACCGGTTGATCTATGTATCTGGTTTGAAGTGTCAGATTTTGGCGCATTTTATAATGACATGATATTAATTTGTCTGATTTTACTACAACAGCCAACCTAGTAAAATAAAATCACAACCTACTTGATGGTAAATAAATAATAAAAAAAACAGATATTACGTATGTACAGAGTGGACCATTTTTAATGGTTTCTCAGTTATTTATAGGAATAGAAGAAAACCGTTTTGGAGACCCAATGCTACTTTTTCGAGAAAAACTCAGTGGAGAAAACAAAACTTAGCTATCTCCATTCGTTCGGAAAATATCGGCCGAAAACGAGTTTTTCCGAAAAATTGTTTTTCACAATATCTCAGTTGTTTAACAAGATATTTTGAAAATTCAAAAATTATTTTATTCAGAAATTAATAAAGTAGATTTCGCTGACGTTATTGTCTTTTGTAAAAACTGCGCCAGTTCTGCGAAACAGACTATAACTTTCTAATTTTAAATAGAAACCGTAGTTGGCTACGACACAAATAAATTGCTTATTTAATGAGGTTTTCAAAAATATAATGTTTGATATAATTATTTTTATAAATAACAAAGATACTAATTTTCGTTAGTTTGCAGTACTTATCAAGATATCTATGACAATACAAACAAAAGAAAATTCAGTCGTTTTCCTCAAAAATCTATTATTAGAATGAATAATACAGGTAATTAAATTTAACAAAATAAATAACTAAAGCTATTAGAGAACTCACAAAACTACAAGTAATGTAAATATGGATTAACTGTTAATGCAGTTTTGAAGAATTATATGTTATATGTTCCTTTGAAATTATTAAATCTTAAATTTTATATTATCAAAAATTCTTTTCACTTCTATCCGCGATTACATTTATTGATATACAAAAGTTCTTGAAAGCATTATTAAACTTAGGAAATATCCGAGTTTTCAATTATTTCTTAAAGAAATGCACTAACTTATGCAATATAAAATTTATAAAAAAATCTCTTAACTATTCACATTAATAATTAAAGAAATGTTCAAATGCAGTTAATCCATTTTTACGTTCTTGTGATTTTATGTCAGTTTCTGATAGATATATGAAGCTATTTATTTATTGAATTAAATTAACCGTTTTACTTAATAATAATTGATTTTTGGGGAAAACAATTGAACTATTTTTTTTGTTTTTGGTGTCACGGATGGCTTGTTAGATACCGGAAAATAAAAAATAATTAGTATCTTTATTATTTGAAAAAAATAATTATATCAATCTTTACATTTTCGAACACCTCATTAAACAAGCAATTTACTTGTATCATAGCCAACTGCGGTTTCTATTTAAAATTAGAAAGTTATAGTCTGTTTCGCCGAATTGGTGCAATATCTACAAAAGATAATACTGCCAGTACAATCGGTGTTAATTTCTGAATAAAATAGTTTTTAAGTTTTCGAAATATCTTGTCAAACAACTGAGATATTGTGAAAAATGATTTTTCGGAAAAATTCGTTTTCTGCCCATATTTCCCGAACGAATCGAGACAGCTAACTTTTGTTTTCTCCACTGAGTTTTTCTCGAAAAAGTAGCATTGGGTCGCGGAAACGGTTTTCTTCTATTCCCATAAATAACTGAGAAACCCTGTAAAACCATCAAAAATGGACCACACTGTACAGGGTGGATTAAATTCGATGTCTCTTATGGGCATCTCCGTAATTATAAGTGATAGAAAAAAACTAGTGGCCAAGTCCCGATCTCTTTTTTGGAAATTAAGTCAATAGTGTAAACAAAAATTGGCTATCTTCTTTTGTTTTCAAGTTATGGCCAAAAATTGACATTTTCGACTTTTCGTTTTTCGGTCATATCTCGTTTATTTCTAGAGATATTAGAAAACTGTTTGATCATTATTAGGACACTTTTTGGAATACATTTCAGTGGTGTAGTTACTTTTTTAATATTTACTCAAATTTTCAAGTTATAACATAAAGTTATATTTTTTTAAATAGAAATCATAGTAGGCAATGCCCTCATTAAATAGAGATTTTTTTTCTGTTTTCAAAAATATATACTTTGTTGGGTTTATTTCTTATAATTAATAGGAAAAATGCCATTTTTGTTATTAGCCTTGCGTATCCTAGTCTCAGTAGGCTGGCTTCAATGCAGTGTCAACATTTTTTTTTGTTTTTATTAAATATTAACGAACTTTCAAACCTTTAGGCAGTTTTGGCCGCGTAAAGAACTTCATATTCACTTTATTTTATTTTACAAAATTCCGTTTGAAAAATGTAGCACCCATCGCGACCGATCTGGCAAAAGCTTTTTTGTTTTTATTAAATATGAATGCACGCAAATTTAGTTTGTTACATGTCCGATTTTGTTTATATTTTACTATTTGTGTGTTTGTTTTTGTTTTTCGTGTGTTTAATAAACTATAACTCAAGAGAAACAAAAAAAAGAAAGCTTAAATTAGTTCTAATTTAGTTATTATTACCTTTATGTTTATCCGAACAACTTGTATTTTAGTGTAAAATCATGTTATTTTTTCGCTTCTTTTGACAACTTGTTTATTTACATTTTCTCACTCCTGACGAAACTATGAAGCGATAGCGAAACGTAGAGTGTTCTTGCGATTTCACAGTGTCCGTTTTAAAGTTTAAAAACTATTTTCTCTCACATATTTCATCGAACAAGAGTTGACTTCAATTACAAATTTTTTATTGAAGTCGTTTCTTGTCTGATGGAAATTGTATAAAAATTGTTTTTTTCAATTTTAAAAAGACATTGTGAAAATTACAGGAACGTTCAACGTTTCTTCCTAACGAAGCTATAAACCGATAGTGAAACATTGAGTATTCGTGCAATTTTGACTGTTTAAAGATTGAAAACAATTTTTCTATAAATTGAATGATAAACTCATTTTCAATAGAAAGTCAGACAGGAAGGAACTCTTATCAGAACGGTCGCTCAAAACGATAAAACGGAAATTTGTAAATTAACGCGAATGCGAAATTATTTACGCAGCCAAAACTTTGAAAATATTTGAAAGCTCGTTAAAATTTAATAAAATTAAAAATCGGCTCCGTATTGAACCCAGCCAACTGCGACTAGGATATTTACACAAGGATAATAATAAAAACAACAGTTTTTCCTATTAATTATAAGAAATAAACCCAACAAAGTATATATTTTTGAAAACAGAAAAAAAATCTCTATTTAATGAGGGCATTGCCTACTATGATTTCTATTAAAAAAAATATAACTTTATGTTATAACTTGAAAATTTAAGTAGATATTAAAAGAGCAACTACACCACTGAAATGTATTCCAAAAAGTGTCCTAATAATGGTCAAACAGTTTTCTAATATCTCTAAAAATAAACGAGATATGACCGAAAAACGAAAAGTCGAAAACGTCATTTTTTGACCATAACTTGAAAACAAAAGAAGATAGCCAATTTATGTTTACGCTTTTGACTTAATCTCCAAAAAAGAGATCGAGACTCGGCCACTAGTTTTTTCTATGACTTATAGTGACGGAGATGCCCATAAGAGACATCGAAATTAATCCACCCTGTACAGTGTGATCCATTTTTGATGGTTTTACAGGGTTTCTCAGTTATTTATGGGAATAGAAGAAAACCGTTTTCGCGAGCCAATGCTACTTTTTCGAGAAAAACTCAGCGGAGAAAACAAAAGTTAGCTATCTCGATTCGTTCGGGAAATATCGGCCGAAAACGAATTTTTCCGAAAAATCATTTTTCACAATATCTCAGTTGTTTGACAAGATATTTTGAAAATTCAAAAACTATTTTATTCAGAAATTAATAAAGTAGATTTCGCTGACGTTATTGTCTTTTGTAAAAACTGCGCCAGTTCTGCGAAACAGACTATAACTTTCTAATTTTAAATAGAAACCGTAGTTGGCTACGACACAAATAAATTGCTTATTTAATGAGGTTTTCAAAAATATAATGTTTGATATAATTATTTTTATAAATAACAAAGATACTAATTTTCGTTAGTTTGCAGTACTTATCAAGATATCTATGACAATACAAACAAAAGAAAATTCAGTCGTTTTCCTCAAAAATCTATTATTAGAATGAATAATACAGGTAATTAAATTTAACAAAATAAATAACTAAAGCTATTAGAGAACTCACAAAACTACAAGTAATGTAAATATGGATTAACTGTTAATGCAGTTTTGAAGAATTATATGTTATAAATTCCTTTGAAATTATTAAATCTTAAATTTTATATTATCAAAAATTCTTTTCACTTCTATCCGCGATTACATTTATTGATATACAAAAGTCCTTGAAAGCATTATTAAACTTGGGAAATATCCGACATTTCAATTATTCAAAAGAAGATCTTGCAACGTTGCTTCGTTCGCATAAGCTTAAACTCAAAATCAAAATGACTTTCATCGTCAAAGTTTAGTTACTTGCGTAAGTACCACTTTTCCCCTAAACTTTCACGGCATACTTCGATGGTAAATAAATTAAAAAAAAAAAAAACTATTAAACATTCAAATAGAATATACAGGGTTACAAGTAATTAAAGGGCCACCTCGTAAGCTAAGGTATAAGAGATACAAAGATATTGAAATGTATTGGAGGCTCTGTGGTTTCCAATACAATTAAATTGGATTGAATCTCCTAACCACAAAAAGTTTTTTTTTAAAAACTGAATACGTATTTCGGCAGCTATTCTGCCATCTTCACTAGAAGCCTTCTCTTGTGATCAAGAACAAGGCATCTACTGAAGATGGCAGCATAGCTGCCGAAATACGTAAAAACTTTTTGTGGTTAGGAGATACAAAGGTGGTTAAATTACAAAAAAGTTGCGCTATTTTGGAGCCTATCAAAGTATTCAAAAAGAAAAAAAATCGTTTCTACCTCCATTCGTTTTTGAAATATCTTTCAAAAAATAAGGGCGAATTCTAATTTTCGAAAATCTCCAATATCTTCCTTATTTATTAAAATAAAATCATGAAATTCGATATTTTTATATGTAAAATTCGATGAGCAATATAATACAGACCGAAGAAATAGGTTAAGATTGATAGTTTCGCAGATACGACTGTCAACTGTCTTTTTTTTACGGACCCCATCTTCGGTATTCATTTTTTCTCATCGAACTCATCATCTTCATCAAGACCGGCTTTTCTATAGGTACTACAGAACCAATCGCTTCTTAAATCATAATTAAGTACATTTCCTTTTAATCAGTGGCGTAGCAATCGGGACCGCAGGGGTTGCAGAATAACAAGATAACGACAAGAAATTTAGGTTTTGGTTTTGAGCCGACATCCCATACCAACCTCGCATTTCGTTTTGTTTTATGTTAGGTTATGTTCAAAGTTTTTTTTTTTTAAATCAAAATCAAATTTTTTTTTCTTAATTGAAGAAAAAAGTGTGGTGGGAATTCGATTGGAATTCGAACGTCATCCGTCATTGCTCTTGATTTAATTTGTGGGGCAAAAGTAAAAACGAAAATCCCCTAATGTTTTTTTTTTTGTTTCTGGCGTCTATTAATCACAATGTCTTTTGTTCTGCTATCTTTTTTTTTTTTTGGGGGGGGGGAGAGGGGAAAAGAATTCTACGGGAATTCCAAATCATATTTTGTCATCTTATTTTGAGATTTATTTGTTTTTAGATTGTATTATTTTTGGTAGGCTGCAGGTTTCTCTAAAACGAATATTTTTTTTTGCTGGAGTTTTTATTGTTGGACGTTTCTCTCGAAGTGCCGCCCGTCTTTGCATTCAATTGTTTACCTGTTTTTTTTTTTTGGTAACTTTTTAAATACCAACTTCGCATTTCGTTTTGTTTTTATGTTTGGTTGTGTTCAAAGTTTTTGTTTTTTTTTTAATCAAAATCAAATTTACTTACATTTTTTTTTCTTAATTGAAGAAAAAAGTGTGGTGGGAATTCGATTGGAATTCGAACGTCATCCGTCATTGCTCTTGATTTAATTTGTGGGGCAAAAGTAAAAACGAAAATCCCCCAATGTTTTTTTTTTTTTGTTTCTGGCGTCTATTAATCAATGTCTTTTGTTCTGCTATCTTATCTTTTTTTTCTTTGGGGGTGGGGGAGGGGGGGAGAATTCAACGGGAATTCCAAATCATATTTTGTCATCTTATTTTGAGATTCATTTGTTTTTAGATTGTATTATTTTTGGTAGGCTGCAGGTTTCTCTAAAACGAATATTTTTTTTTGCTGGAGTTTTTATTGTTGGACGTTTCTCTCGAAGTGCCGCCCGTCTTTGCATTCAATTGTTTACTTTTTTTTGGTAACTTTTTAAATACCAACCTCGCATTTCGTATTGTTTTATGTTTGGTTATGTTCAAAGTTTTTGTTTTTTTTTTTAATCAAAATCAAATTTACTTACATTTTTTTTTCTTAATTGAAGAAAAAAGTGTGGTGGGAATTCGATTGGAATTCGAACGTCATCCGTCATTGCTCTTGATTTAATTTGTGGGGCAAAAGTAAAAACGAAAATCCCCCAATGTTTTTTTTTTTTTTGTTTCTGGCGTCTATTAATCAATGTCTTTTGTTCTGCTATCTTTTTTTTTTTTTTGGGGGGGGGGGGGGAGAGGGGAAAAGAATTCAACGGGAATTCCAAATCATATTTTGTCATCTTATTTTGAGATTTATTTGTTTTTAGATTGTATTATTTTTGGTAGGCTGCAGGTTTCTCTAAAACGAATATTTTTTTTTGCTGGAGTTTTTATTGTTGGTACGTTTCTCTCGAAGTGCCGCCCGTTTTTGCATTCAATTGTTTACCTTTTTTTCTTTTTGGTAACTTTTTAAATACCAACCTCGCATTTCGTATTGTTTTATGTTTGGTTATGTTCAAAGTTTTTGTTTTTTTTTTTAATCAAAATCAAATTTACTTACATTTTTTTTTCTTAATTGAAGAAAAAAGTGTGGTGGGAATTCGATTGGAATTCGAACGTCATCCGTCATTGCTCTTGATTTAATTTGTGGGGCAAAAGTAAAAACGAAAATCCCCCAATGTTTTTTTTTTTGTTTCTGGCGTCTATTAATCAATGTCTTTTGTTCTGCTATCTTTTTTTTTTTTTGGGGGGGGGGGAGAGGGGAAAAGAATTCAACGGGAATTCCAAATCATATTTTGTCATCTTATTTTGAGATTTATTTGTTTTTAGATTGTATTATTTTTGGTAGGCTGCAGGTTTCTCTAAAACGAATATTTTTTTTTGCTGGAGTTTTTATTGTTGGTACGTTTCTCTCGAAGTGCCGCCCGTTTTTGCATTCAATTGTTTACCTTTTTTTCTTTTTGGTAACTTTTTAAATACCAACCTCGCATTTCGTATTGTTTTATGTTTGGTTATGTTCAAAGTTTTTGTTTTTTTTTTTAATCAAAATCAAATTTACTTACATTTTTTTTTCTTAATTGAAGAAAAAAGTGTGGTGGGAATTCGATTGGAATTCGAACGTCATCCGTCATTGCTCTTGATTTAATTTGTGGGGCAAAAGTAAAAACGAAAATCCCCCAATGTTTTTTTTTTTTTGTTTCTGGCGTCTATTAATCACAATGTCTTTTGTTCTGCTATCTTTTTTTTTTTTTGGGGGGGGGGAGAGGGGAAAAGAATTCAACGGGAATTCCAAATCATATTTTGTCATCTTATTTTGAGATTTATTTGTTTTTAGATTGTATTATTTTTGGTAGGCTGCAGGTTTCTCTAAAACGAATATTTTTTTTTGCTGGAGTTTTTATTGTTGGACGTTTCTCTCGAAGTGCCGCCCGTCTTTGCATTCAATTGTTTACTTTTTTTTTGGTAACTTTTTAAATACCAACCTCGCATTTCGTATTGTTTTATGTTTGGTTATGTTCAAAGTTTTTGTTTTTTTTTTTATCAAAATCAAATTTCTTACATTTTTTTTTTTCTTAATTGAAGAAAAATTTGTGGTGGGAATTCCATTGGAAATCGAACGTCTTTCATCATTGCTCTTAATTTATTTTGTGGGGCAAAAGTAAAAACCAAAATCCCCCAGTATTTTTTTGTTTCTGGCGTGTGAAAGAAGAAGAAGAGAAATGTAGTGGGAATTCGATTAGAATTCGAACGCCTTTTGTCATTGCTCTTAATTTATTTTGTAGGGCAAAAGCAAAAACGAAAATCCCCCAGTGCTTTTTCTTTTGTTTCTGGCGTCTATTAATCAAAATCTTTTGTTTTGCTATCTCTTCTTTTTTCTTTGGAGGGGGGGGGAGAGTAGGAATTCAACGGGAATTCCAACATATTTTGTCATCTTATTTTGAGGTTTATTTGTTTTTAGACTGTATTTTTTTTTAATTTAATCATACAAATAATTTTTTTTTGTATTTAAGGGCGGTTAATTAATGAAAGAAAGTCACGCTTCATTTTATATTATCACTAAAATACCAAAGCAATAAATGTGAGTGACGTAATAAAATTGTTCGATAACAAAAATTCCAATCAATACGCAAACGCATAATAAGCGTCTTCCTTAATTATAAAACATTTAATGTGATTCATTAATATTAATATTAGCAGGATTAGAATGTCGTAGATTTCCAAACAAAAAACTATTATATACAAATGTAAACTAGATCATCGTAGTACTTTCCTGTCATTGTCTTTTTGCTGAACAAAAGGCCTATTTTATTGCCAGGAGACAAAAAAAGTTTTGACGCATTGAATTATTATGTAATTTCGCGCGTGTCCCTATTATAAAAAAAAAATTAAACACAAAAATTTTGCGTACAAAAGCCATTCGATCTCGCACATACGTGCATAATTAGTAATTACTATCTGGTTTCGATTTACGTAATACGTAATTTAGCGAACCTGACCTTAGACACAAATGACGTTTTAATCTGTGTTGTGCTTTTGAATGCAAAACAATTTACACGACGATAACACCGTGCACACGAAATTGAATACCGAGTCAGAAACAACGCCATCTCTGTTATCAACTGCAAAGAAAACGAAAACAAACAAATTAAATGCTCGAAACCAAAAATGCTTTAATTACGAAAAATTTTTTCCCAGAAGGTAATTGGAGCTTCGTTTGTGTTATTAACTAATTATGAACAACCTTTTTTTGCGGAATTATGATTTAAAAAGCCGTATTAAGTACCCCCTCCCACCCTCCCTCCCAAAGTAAGCTTCCTGACGTTTTTTTTTTTTTTTTTTAGGATTTGCTGTGGAAATTGTGTGTATTTCACAAAGGCCCTCGTCGTGCCTAATTTAGGAGCTTACGGAAAATAAATACGTGGGGAGGGGGGGGAGGGGAGGTATTTTCGTGCTCGTTTTCTTAGCATTTAGTTTTTAGCCTTCAAAGCAGACTTTTTTTTTTTTTGTATCGATAATGTTGGGAATCCTTTGTTGTGTAACGTATGTGGCATGTTATTATCCGAAAAAAAAGGAAGAGGAAAAAAAAACACCCGAGAAATTCTTTTACGTCTTTCGTAAAAGAAAAAAATGTGTATTTGCGCTTTTATAAATCCGCGAAATACCACTGAATTTTTTTCCCTAGCTAAATAAATAAGTGTTTAACAATTTTATTATTTTATGTAACTGTACATTTATTTCTAAAAAAAAAAAAACAAGAAAAACAAGTCGAGAGATCAATTTCAAATGTGTACACACTTATACCGATCTGGTAAAAGTTTCCTGAATACATACTTAAATCGAGGGTGCGTCAAGGAAAGCACTAGAAAAATAAAGATAGAAACATAACTGGTCACTCCCAATTGTATTGGAGGGAGGAATTGAACGCGCCGACCAGTGTTGCCAACTTACTGTGGATTTTACAATAAATTTAGCGGTTTCAAGTTTGCAACTTTTTTAAAAATTTATTTTTGGTGTTTTTTGGGGTGATTTTTTTTTTTTTTAATAAAACCGGGAAATCTCGTGACTTTAAAAACGTTCTCCGAAATTCCAAAAAAAAATTACAAGCTCCATAAAGTTGTGACTAAGTTGTAAAACTGGAGTTTGGAAAAAGTCTCGAGCCACACAGCGTTTCATTTTCAAATAAAAAAACAGATACGACGTGGTCGACCCGTCAAATACGCAGATAAGATGTTATTAGACCGGTAAGGTAGGCAACTGCCCAGGAGGGTATTCGAGAAAATCACGGAGTGGCTGACACCTAGCGGAAGTTTTACGAAAGGCTCTGTAATAAGGAAAACATTGAATTGACATTTGGTTAACCTCCAAACAATATCAAATTGAATAGCGTGACGCTTTCTCACGAATAAATATACTTATGTACGTTTGCAATAATAATAATAAGAACAATAATAATAATAATAGATAATAATAGGAAGCAGAAGAAGAAGAAATAAAAAACGGTGCATTTGATCGGAAAATAAAATTTAAAAAGGACAAGAATCAGACAATTGCAAAATTAGGGCAATAATAAATGACAGTCTCAATGAACACGGATTGCGAAAAAACAGGCGAAAAAAAATATAAAAAAATGACACTCTTTTTTGGAGGAAAATAAGAATCTTTTTTTCAAAAATTATGTTTATTAAAAACTAGATGTACATTTTATTTCATATTTCGTTAACGTAATTTTATGAAAGCGTCTTTTTTTCTTTCGTTTTTTCGTTTAATTACATTCCACGAGCGAAATATCACAGTATTTATTGAACGTATTTTATTATTTAAATATTTTTTACATGTTTGTAAACTGATTAAGAAAAAGGCTTACAAAAACAAATTAAAGGAAAATTGGGGCGAATGGTATTAACTAATTAAGCACCTTCTAGAAGACAAAAATGTTTAATAAAAATATTTTTAATTGCTTTTTGTTTTAAGGGGCCATTGACACATATTAATATTTTTTTTTTTTGAGATTTCGCAGACAGAATTTTTGTTACATTTTATATATTTTTTTTTGACTTCTTTGATTTTTATTTTATTATTTTAGGGTTAAATTTTGTTGATCACTCCGATAAACAGTTCAGTTGTGCTTTGTACATTCGGAGTAAGGTGAATTAAATTCAATATTAAATCTTAATTCAGTTTCTTAATTTATATTTAATACAAAAGTTTCGCGCTTCTTTTAATTAATTTCGTCAGCTTTACAATAATTAAGATAATTATAGGCAAAAGAGAGGTCGTGTTTAAAATCATTTAATGAGATTTAACAAAAATTAATTGATTATTCACATAGTACAAGGTCAAACCTTCGGCCGCGCAATGTCCCACCTTAAGCAGTATTTAATTAATGATAAGAACATTTTGTTGTTAAAATAAATTCATTGTAGATACATTATTAGTTTTTATCATGCGATGTACTTCAAATTAATTCCACTAGCTATTATTTATTTAGGCAATGAAATGAAACACTTCTTGTTGTTAATTTTCTTTGCAATTAAAACAGTTATTTTGTTTTTTTTTTTTTTTACTTTTTAACATTCAGTTTAATTCAGTTTAATATTGTTACCAAACACAAATTATTTACAAACATGCATGCATTTGATTTTTGAAAATTCCTAGGACCCTCTTTTTTTATTAATTGACAGGTTTTTCAAGATAGAGTGAAATGTCAAAAAAATTTGGTTTAAGAAATGCAGAAAATTAGTTACAAGTCGATGTCGATTGTAGAGGATTTTCCGTGGGGCCCCTGGGCTGAGCTGTTCCCGCTCCGTTTGGGGCCTCCTCGGCAAAGGAGAACTCCACTGCAATCTGACTAACAATTTAATCAAAAATTTGGCCGCGCGATGTCGCAACCCAGACTGTTATTTTGCTTAATTATTTTAAATAATTTCCGCCACAAATTTAACAGACAGACTTTAAGTCTAAGAAATTGATTGCCTTCTCATTACTTTTAAACAGCTGTTTCAGCCCTATTTGCAATTAGAAAAAAATCATATTTTATTATTAGGTGTTATTAAATTGTTGTTTTCTGCAACGTACCCCGAAACGAGATGAATATTCTTTTTCCTTCGTCGTCGTCGTTTTTTTTTTTTTAATTTCGAGCCAAAAAAGATTAATTAATTAAAAAAAAAGGTCAAGCTATCATTACTAAGTGACTGGATGAATGAGCGTACAAATTTTTTTTTTTGTTGCAAACACGGTGAATGATGATATAGGTGATCCGACGAAGTATTCGGCCATGCATTGGTATGTGCAGGAGGACGTTAGATCAGTGTGCAAGAGAAAATACTATTTACGCTTTGAGCGTGACATAACATCTACCGCAAATTAAAGTATTTCGTGTGTCCATGCCGAATGGGTGCCATCGTATTTATTTTTTGCAAGCAACCTGCAATTTGGAAAACTTTGTAGTAGTCTTAAAATGAGTAAGTACGTGGTATGTCATGGCATGATTAAATAAATGATCCTCCTGATTTCACAGATCTGTTAAATTAATCTCAGGATATGCATTCTTTCATCCTACAACATGATTTGGTAAATTAAGAAAGCTAACATTTATCTACAATGTAAGCGCATAGTTAACTTTCTAAGGGAAACGTATGGGAGTTGTAACCGAGCATTATACAATATCGCATTTATGTTTATTATTTCCCTGTTTGCTTTTTACTGAAGTGATTTATTTGATTTTATGTAACATTAAATAATTCGCAGACTAATATCACAACTTCTAACATTTTTTTTATTTAAATCGAAACAACAAAACCGTATTTATTTCGTTTAATTAAACATTCGAACGCGTTTTTGAAGTAAGTGGGTAGAAAAATATAAAGTTGCCACGTTTCTTTTTTCTTTGCTTTCTTTTTCTTTTCTTTTTTTTTTTTTTTTTTTAATAAAGTTGTCGGTTTTCAAGAGGTTTCCCCGCCCTTTCGTTTTTAAATTGGAAAAACTTTTTCGTTTGCGTAAATACAATACGTAAAAGTGCATTGTGTCTACCCTGAAGGTATGCCGGGGTTGTTGCAGAGCTTCTTCGCCCTCGGATCTCTTATTCAGATACACTTCAACACTTTGTAAAAATGTTATGAAACTTAGGTTTCATTTGAAACGTTTCTGTTTTCTGTTAAATATCAAATTTCTGATTATTTCAACCCTGGGGTAATTACACCCCTTCACGGTGGTATTAATTTCAGGAAAAATTGCCTTTCTAGACCACCTGTGTGAGTAGTTGCCTATACATGAAAGACCACTTCACTTTGTGTTAGTTTTTTCTTTTTTTCTTTGTTCGTTTCTTTGTTTCTTTTGTTAATTCTGCTGAACAAATTAGACCACTGACGTACACTACTCCATGGTGTACAGTCAGTTAAAAATACGACTACAATAGTTTTACTTTTGTTACTGTCTTTTTTTTAATTGTTTATATATATATACCTTTGATATTTACAATTTGTAATTTGACAATGTCCATGTCTCTGTGATAAGTGACAACAAACATTATTATTGTTATTATTATTTAGTTCGTAAAGGCACGTCCAGTATAACGCTGTCGTTTAAAATACTTTGAAAACCTTATCAGCAGTGGCGTAGCATCGTTTTTTTTTCTGGGAGGAGAAAAAAACAAAAAAGCCCAAAAATAATCGATAAAAATGATTTAAAAATTAAAAAAGAAAAACAAACAAATGTAACATACTAGGCGAGCGTAGAATTGCCAACATCCGAGTCGATGCTGATTCGAAGAAATGTGATTTCAAGTAATTTTAAGCCTAGAGGATGAAAAATTAGAAATTTTATAAGAACCGTAATATAAAATAAAATAATTCTTCTGTAATAAAGAAAAATAATTTGAATAAAAAAAAAATGATTCTGATAAATTATAACCAAGGAAAAGAATTCAGGCCACTTGTTCCGCGAACGGTACAAACATTTAGTACTCGGACTGTATCAGCCTCGTCCATAACGTGCGAACGTTCGCATTGCACTCCTTCCCCTTCCACTCAATAACAATTCGATGCATCGCAAAGTACATTCGACGTAAAAAGCGTCAAACACTAAGTGGCCTGCATTCTTTTCTCTGATTATAACTTTAAAAAAATCGGATCCGGCCGTTCACTACTCATTTCTACTCTGTCTAGAATAAAAAAATAAAAAAAATAAAAATGACTAAACTAAAAATAAGAAAAGTAAATAAATAATATTAAAAAACTGAAATTAAAATAATTTAAAACTAGACTTTGCAATATGCGATGTTGTCGCTTTGATCTTGTTGCTTTCGGCTGTGAACTGTAACAGAGGTCAAAACACTGTTGCCAATCTTCTGAATTCAAAGTCCCATACGAATTAATGAAAAAAAAATCTTTTCATCATCAAAAT
Organism: Prosopocoilus inquinatus; assembly: GCA_036172665.1. Classification (NCBI taxonomy): domain Eukaryota; kingdom Metazoa; phylum Arthropoda; class Insecta; order Coleoptera; family Lucanidae; genus Prosopocoilus; species Prosopocoilus inquinatus. The sequence continues at coordinate 2,747,154 of CM069871.1, read as the reverse complement.
TCTGGATTTTTTCTTAACTCCACATTTCATCAAAAAAATTATTCACATTTTTTACACTTTTCATGCGTTTTTTTTTTTTTAATTCATCACGAAAAGATTTACTTGATTGCGTTACGCCAAAAACAACCAAAAAGACTGCAACAGCTGAAATAATTTTTTTTTTAATTTCACATTACATTAAAAAATTATTCAATTGGAATTTTCATGCGTTCTTTTCAGTATAAAAAGTTATTGTGCCCCACACCAGCACCATCTATGTACATTTTATCAAACCACAATTTGCCGGCGCGAAATTCGAAATGAATTTTTAACAGAAATTTAAAACCAACGCATTCATTTTCACAAAAGTTCCCTTAAATAAATCAAAATTACTTTCTTCACACCAAATCAAAAAATTAATACCCAAAAAAAAGCTGCTACAGCTGATACGTATTTTTTTAAAAATTATTTACTCCAAATTTCACCAAAAATTATCAATTATTGTTATTCACATTTTTGACAGGTTTCAGTTTTCAAATTTTTTTTTCTAATTTTTAAAATTTTTAATTCCACATTTCACCAAAAACTATTCACATTTTTGCAGTTTGCAGGCACGGTACAAAAAAATATATTACTCGAAATTGTTGTTACGCCCGCCCCATCTATGTGTATTTAATCGAACTACAATTTGTCAGCACGAAATTTGATTTAATAGAAATTTAAAACTAACGTGTATTCATTTGCATAAAAATTAATAAAATCTATTTGATCCCACACTAAATCAAAAAAATAATCAAAAAAAGTTATAAATGTACATTTTTTTTTTTTAATTTTTAACTCCACATTTTACCAAAAAGTTATTAATTTTTTACAGTTTTCATGCGTTTTCTTTTCGATTCCGTATAAAAATATTGTTGTGTTACGCCAGCGTCATCTATGGATATTTCGTCGAACTACAATTTGTCAGCGCGAAATTTGAAATTAATTTTTGACACAAATTTAAAACCAACGCATTCATTTTCACAAAAATTCTCTCAAATTAATAAAAATTATTTAAAGATAATTGTTACTATTCATTTCACATTTAATCAAAAAATTATTCACATTTTTCTATAGATTTCAGCGTTTGTTTTTTTAATTCAGTTGAAAAAGATTTGCTTGAAATTGATTTACGCCAAAAATAACCAAAAAAATTGCTACAGCAGATTTAAAAAAAAATTAACTCCGCATTTCACCAAAAAAATTATTCACATTTTTTACAGTTTTCAGGTACAGTACAAAAACGCTAACTTGAAATTGCTGTGTTACGCCAGCGCCATCTATGAACATTTCTTCGAACAACAATTTGTCAGCGCGAAATTTGAAATGTATTTTTAATGTAAATTTAAAACATTTTCACAAAAATTCCCTCAAATAAATAAAAATTACTTTCATCCCCAAATCAAGTCGGAAAACAATAATGAAAATAAAGTTAAATACAACAGCTGACTTACGTATTTTTAAATTTTTAACTCCCCATTTCACCAAAAATTAATTTAATTTATCAATTAAAAAGATTTGCTTCGAATTGTGTTACGCCAGAAGTAAGCAAAAAATTTTTACCTTCACATTTCACCAAAAAAAAAATTATACACATTTTTACAGTTTTGCGTTTCTCTTCTTTTAATTTAGGTTTATTCAAAATCATTGTTTTACACCGGCGCCATCTACGTACATTTCTTCGAATTGCAATTCGTCAGCGCAAAATTCGAAATGAATTTTTGACAGAAATTTACAACCGACGAGTTAATTTTCACAAAAATTTCCTCAAATGAAGAAAAAAATGAATGTCCACATCACAAATTAAAAAAAAAATCTCTGAGAATGGTAATTTTCCTCGAGTTGGAAACGCTGCGTCAAAAAGGAATAATTCCACCAACGTTTCGTCACCCAAATAATTTCATTCGGAGTCGGAAGTCCGAAGAATGATCGTAAAACCCGAAGTCCTCGGATCAAAATGACTTTGTTCGCAAGAGTTCTGAAAAATCGAATAAACCCTGGTGGCATTAACCACTGATTGCCTTACTCCCAACCCCGGTGTAATTTCTGAACGCGCTCCAAAACGCAAACACAGTCAATTACAGTTTCCTGCATTTTTTTTTTCTTCTCCAAAATGGAACTGTTTAAATATGACATGGCAGGAGACGTTTTAAACATTTTGAAAGCTTTCAGATTTGACAAGCTCAAAACTTTTGTAAAATCTGTTAAGTCATTTTTAAACGGTACGATTTTAGAGGAAGAAAAATTACAGGAAACTGTAATTGTCTACTGTTTTTCTTTTGCCTTCCATCGTAAAAGAAAGTTTCATACAGGATTTGGTGATGAAATCGCTCTAATTTTATTCTGCACATGGCCTTCGTTAGGTTAAGCAAAATTCTTCTTTCATTCCAACCGAAACCATTGTTACGACCTGAATCGAGTCTGGACGATAAAAAAAAAAAAAATTCGCATCAAAAAGAATCTGGTTGGCCGATTTTTTTTTCTTCTTCTTCTTCTTCGATCGTTTGCAGTTTTGAATGCGAAATTTAAGCATTCGTCGTCTGGTGTGCCATGACCCTCCGAAATGATAATGCAGTGTCGGGGTCAGTAACGAAACCGATGTCCACAAAAGTCCGGTTATCATGAAACGTCGCACATGTGTCATATATCTTATAATGGCGCACGCTGCCTCGTACATAACGATTGGCCAAACAATTACCGGACAGGAAATGCAATGTGTATTATTATGTGCGCAAGGTTTATAATTTGAGACGTATTCTTATTGTAATTCATAATCCTTGGCGAGTCAACCATCAATAGGCTTTTAAAATATTCAGAGAGAGAAAAAAAGCGCCATTTTGTATCTTTTTTTTTTACATTATTATTTTATTGTACTTATTGCTTTTGTATTCATATCTTTTCATGCGCTGGTAGCATGAATAGATTTCGAGAATTTGTTTACCAAAGTGAAGCTTCATTTTGGTAGTAGGCACAAAAAATTATTATCAAGGACAATCAAAAACAGAAATTACCAAACAATAGCAAGAAACATACAGCATATGAACAAGGAATGAAAAGTACAAAACCAATCTCAATATGTGAATGAATAAAGAAAGCAAAACCCATAACACTGAGTTTATTTTTTAATGGTAGAACTGAGTGGCCTGGAATGGGGAGGAAGAACAAACGAAACATGGAACAGAAGGGCAATAAAAAAAGAAAGTGTAAAAAAGAAGTTGAGGATCGCCTAAAAGACAGATCGATTTGAAAAAAAAATAAAATAAAAATGCAAAACAATGCTATCCGTTTTTGCCCTGACTGAAAAAATGTCGTCTACGCCCCTGAACACAAATCTGTATTTTTTTTTTTTTTCATTTTTCTCCTCAACCCACTTTTACATTTTATTTAATTCATTATTAAGTAACGGAATAATTAATGAAGTAGTCAAAAAAAAAAAAAAAAACAGATGCAGTACTTTACTGTTCCGTTAAAAAATCAAGATTTGCTTTGTTTCCGACATAATTAAACATTTGAAGCCTTAAAGTTAGTGATAGTGAGATTGTTAACTTTAAGTTGGCAACATTTTTTGGCGTTGTTGAATCGAGCGTGTGTGCAAGCAACTTCAGAGCGAACGGCAACTAGATACAAAGCGCGACTGCGCATTGAAATTAAAAATTTACATTATCCAGGTCAATTCGTTAAAGTAAAATACAAATAATAGAGTCCAACTCTGTCGAAGTGACAACAGTTAGATAGGCTTAAAAAACATTTAAAAAAAATATGGAATTAACTGTCTTTTTAATTAATTTTTTTCTAAATCTTAGATAAAAAAAAAATTAATTTAGATTTTAGTGCTTCATAATTAGAAAACGAAAATTATGATTAAAATCAGTGGTTACTCAAAAATGTAAAAGAGAAATTGAAATGTCAATTGTATGTATATGTACAGCCGCGAGCAATAAACTCTGGTCATCATTCGTGTTTTGTACAGTCGCGAGCAATAAATTTTGCTTGACATTAATAATTGTCAAACTTTGACATTTTAATTTTATTTATTTTATTAAGGCCCGATCTTACCGAGCTCGTGATAAATTTACTTGACGGATATTCGACGAATCACCATGACAACCATTCATAAAATTCAACAATGTCTTAATTCTGAACACTTAGAATAGTATCTTAAATATATTTTATTTATTTTGACACTTTCTTGGTAAAACAAAGGAAATTTAAATTTTTAATTTCTGGAATTAAAAGTGACGTTTTGATTGACGGCGACGACCAAAATTTAATGCTCGCGACTGTACTTGTAAGGATATTGCGCATTAATTTTGAATGCTGGGAATAATCTTTTAAAATTTTGAATCAATTTTAATTTCGACGCTTTTTAGACCGGACTATTTATACATATGAAGAATTTCAATTTCTAGAATCAGAATTGACGTCTTTAATGGCACTGGCGACCGAAATTCAATGCTCGCGACTGTACAATCTGTTTTGAATTTGCCATCATCACAAAGAGAAACGTCCCCAATAAAAGCCTAAACAATGAAAGAAGCTAATTTGCGCACAGAATCGCTCGTCATAAATACCTGATTAAAATAATAGAAAGTTGTCGGGCTTCGCAAAGCATCAACGAATGGTTTGTCTTGCGTGTAAAAAAATAAACAGACGAAGAAATTTAAAAACATTTTTTCTTCCCATAATATGTCAATGAAACATGTGGCTAACATCTGATTTTATAAAATCTTTGTAGCAAGGAAACTACAACAATTAGAAATTGCTAATAAAACAGAGTACCGTTAATTTGAAAACAGTAAAAAATTATTCACATTTTTTACAGTTTTCATGCGTTTTTTTAAAATTCGGTATAAAGAGATTTACTTGAAATTATTGTGTTACCTCAGCGCCATCTATGAATGTTCCGTCGAACTACAATTTGTCAGCGCGAAATTTGAAATTAATTTTTAACTTAAATTTAAAAGTGATCCTTACATATATTTTCACAAAAATTTCCTCGAATGAATAGAAATTATTAAAGTTGGCAACGCTGCGTCAAAAAAAAAGAAATAGTCTGTTTTGAAATTGGTAATTAGAGAACGAAGCAGGACATTGTGAGCTAATTTGCGCACAGAATCGCTCTTCATAAATACCTGATTATAATAATAGGAAGTTGTCAGGCTTTGAAAAGCATCATCGAATGGTTTGTCTTGCGTGTAAAAAAATAAACAGACGAAGAAATTTAAAAACATTTTTTCTTCCCATAATATGTCAATGAAATATGTGGTTAAGATCTGATTTTATAAAATCTTTGTAGCAAGGAAACTACAACAATTAGAAATTGCTAATAATACATAGTACCGTTAATTTGAAAACAGTAAAAAATTATTCACATTTTTTACAGTTTTCATGCGTTTTTTTTTTTTAATTCGGTATAAAAAGATTTACTTGAAATTGTCGTGCTACGTCAGCGCCATCTATGGATATTCTGTCGAACTACAATTTGTCAGCGCGAAATTTGAAATTAATTTTTAACTTAAATTTAAAACTGACACATACATACATTTTCACAAAAATTTCCTCGAATTAATAAAAATTATTAAAGTTGGCAACGCTGCGTCAAAAAAAAGAGAATAATCTGTTTTGAAATTGGTAATTAGAGAACGAAGCAGGACATTGTGAGCTAATTTGCGCACAGAATCGCTCGTCATAAATACCTGATTATAATAATAGGAAGTTGTCAGGCTTTGAAAAGCATCATCGAATGGTTTGTCTTGCGTGTAAAAAAATAAACAGACGAAGAAATTTAAAAACATTTTTTCTTCCCATAATATGTCAATGAAATATGTGGTTAAGATCTGATTTTATAAAATCTTTGTAGCAAGGAAACTACAACAATTAGGAATTGCTAATAAAACAAAGCGCCGTCAATTTGAAAACAGTAAAAAAATATTCACGTTTTTTACAGTTTTCGTGCGTTTCTTTTTTTAATTCGGTATAAAGAAATTTGCTTGAAATTGTTGTGTTACGCCAGCGCCATCTATGGATGTCCTGCTGAACTAGAATTTGTCAGCGCGAAATTTGAAATTAATTTTTAACTTAAATTTAAAACTCTTTTTTCTTTCTCCTGGGCTAATCCATTATTTTCTCTGTTGTTTTCTCTTCCTTTTATATCATTTTACAAACTATTCCGTGTATTTTTCAATTTCAAATTAATGCTCAACGCTCGGTGATCAAAATGAACATGAGATTCGTCAAATTCGAACGAAAAAATATAAGTATATAACAAAATTATAAATTTCAGAAGTTAAAAATAATAATAATAATAGTAAATCGCAATAGAAATTTAAAAAAAAATAGAAAACAAATAAAGTGAGAACAACAAAAATATTATTCAAATTTTAATAATTAAAAAAGGAGTAAATCAAAAATATAATTGAATTGATGAGTCCAAAATCATGTTCAATCCCAAATTCTCTCTAGACTTTTATTTTTGTAATTATTGATTTGAAGTTTTTTCAGATAACAATAACTAAAAAAAAATTATGCCAATAATAGTTTTTTTTTTGTTGTTTTTTCAAAACAGTAAATCTGGACTGAACATGATCATGCGCTCATCAATTCAATTGGTTTGTATAAAATAAATAATAAAAAAATTAAATATTTGTTTATCGACCGTCGCTTCACATTGTTACACAGTAGGCATTACCAATTATCTAAATTTTCTTAAAAATTACGGTACATTTTTTTGCAAGGAAAGGCTGTGTTACGTGTGGCACGCACTATAGATGCTTCCGTATTTTTTTTTTTTTTAATTTTAAGTCGTTTAGAATTAGAATTGTAAGTTTATTTAAACTGCTTAATGTGATATACTTGTCGACTGGCCGTTTGGCCAAAAACTTTCTCTTTTTGGATTCAATCGATATATCATATGGAACAGACTATGGGTACGCGCACACTTTGTATTTGAAGGTTATTTAAACCGCTCGATCCGAAACGCAGCGTTTCGTTTCTTTTTTTTTGCAAAATCAGCGTTCGCTGCGAAGTGAAACCCATGTGAACGTTTCTTATCTAATCGCTGGGACGTATGCAGCAGTTTTACCAGGTCAGTGAGCTGTTTGCAGCGGAAGCCCGGGTCAAGGCCAGATTGACCACCCCACACCCCGGCCCACAGATTGCTGAATAGTTACGTCACAGCTGCATATTGCCACTTTAGCACATGTTGACGATGCTATGCCGGTTTCAACTTGCCTTGTGTGCATCGAATTCCATTCCGCTCGAAAAGAATGCGTTCAGAATATACCTAACTCGTATCACCTATTTAAAAACTAAAAATCGAATTTATACCATTTTTTTTAAACTTGTTTTACAGTACTAATAATAATACAGGGTTACAACTAATTAAAGGGATCTCGTAAACTATAAGGGATGCAAAGATGGTTAAATTGCAAAAAAGTTGCGCTATTTTGGAGCCTATCAAAATATTAAAAAAAATCTTTTCTACCTCCATTCGTTTCTGAAATATCTTTAAAAAACTGAAAATTCAAATTTTCGAAAATCTCGAATATCTTCCTCATTTATTAAAATAGAATCATGAAATTCGATGTTTTTATGTTAAATTCGATGAGTAATCTAATAGAGTCCGAAGAAATAGGTTAGAATTGACAGTTTCGCAGATACGACTGTCAACTGTCTTTTTTCTTACGGACGCTACCTTGTGTATTCATACCACGTGATACAAAAACAAAATATGGAATACGACCCTACGACACATTTACGCTTTTGTTTTAAAACAAAATATCAAGATACTACAAAAGAGTTTGAAAAAAAGAAATATATAGTAGGCGGATGCGTGTAAGCATTCAGAAATAAAATTATGATTAAAATAATAAATCTTACTCAATTATGGCACTTATTTAAATTCCTACATAAAAAAATTACTTTTAACAAAAATTCTTAGTAACCTAATATTTTGTTTCAAAACAAAAGCACAAATGTTCATGTGGTCGCATTCAAAAATTATTTCTGCATCACGTACTACGAATATCTAAGGTGGCGTCCGTAAGAAAAGAAACAGTTGACAGTCGTATCTACGAAACTGTCAAACCTAACCTATTTTTTCGAACTGCATTAGGTTGTCCTTCGAATTTCATGTGAAAACACCGAACAAATGACGTTTTTGCAAAGATTTCATCTCGATGTGCTTTTTCAGTTTTTTAGCCCAAAAGAAAAATCCAAGTGACATAAGTTCTTACAAAAAAAAAAAAAAGAAAAAATAAATAGGTTTATGCTTGTGCTTCTTGAAAGAATGTGATGAACGCGAAAGGTCGTTAGTTTTCTTTTGACAAGAAAGTGACGAGGAAATCATTTTTTTCTCTTACTTGCAACCAACCTCACTTCTTTTGTTTTCTTTTTAATCGATCAATGAAAAAAAACGCTAATGAACGAATGAATGAATCGTCTTTTGTTTTTCGTTTGAATAACGCAAGAGAAAATGCAAATGACAGATGGGCAACTTTCGTTGTGATTTTGTTTTAAACGTAGATACTATTCGAGACGAAAAGTCGATCGCCTTTTGTCTTTCTTACTTCGTGTTCTTTTTGGTTTCGCTTTCGCTCCTTGAATGAATGTGATAAATACGAAAGGTAATTAATTTTCTTTTGTTTGTTTTCGAAATGAAGACGAAATAATTTTTTTTTTCTTATTTGCAACCAACCTGACTTCTTTTGTTTTTCTTTTTTTTATCTATCAATGAAAAAAAGAACTGAAACGAGAAGGAATGAACGAATGAATCGTCTTCTGTTTCTCATTTTCTTTTTCGTTTTAAAATAAAGCAAGACAAAATGCGAATCGCATGACTACAGCGAGGATGAAATAGTACCGTCACAGCGGAGGCTTCCGTTACTAAGTGGTCGACTAGAGCTTAAATTTATTGTGCGCTGAAATTACTGATAAACTAAGGCAGGGACTTTTTAATCCTCACTTAGGTACAACTTGCGTAGTTTATGAAAGAAGGAAAAACGTCCATTTAGTTAAGTCTTAAACTGAGGCAAGGACTTTTTAATCCTCACTTTAGACATGGCAGATGGGTAAATTTTTCGCCTCGTTTTCTATTGTCTTTTTCCATTCGCTTCTTGAAAGACTATGATAAAAACGAAACATACTGTAAGTTTCTTTTGACAAGGAAGTGAGAAGGAAATAGAAACTTTTCTTATGTGCGCAGCCAGCCCCAATTCTTTTGTTTTCTTTTTTGTTTATTTACGCGTGAAAAGAGAATAAAACGACAAATGCGTGAATGAATCGTCTTTTGTTGGTATTTTTCTTTTTCGTTTTAATAAAGCAAGAGAAAATGCAAAACGGGCAACTTTCGCTGTGCTTTTTTTTTAAACGTATTCAACGAAAAATCGATCGTGTTTTGTTTGTTTTCATTTAGCTGTCGGTTATTAAAAAAAAAAAAAAAAACTAACACGAAGCATAATTAATTTATTTAAATTTTTTGAAAAAGGATAGTTTCCGTCGAATTTTTAAAAAAGAAAGAAATATTATGAAAACCAGGAAACGTTTTACAATTGTTTATTCTGAAACCAAACTGAACGTAACTTCATTTCCCCCGTCTTCAAAAAATGTTTGCTTTTTTTAACTTATTTAAATTTCTTACAACACAGGAAAAAAAATGATAAAAATGATAATGATTCTGTACGTTCGGTTTAAAAAAAAACCAAATAAAAATAACGTAACCGTTTAACGGTTTAAAAAATCCAAATAAAAATATCTAAATATAAATCAATAAATAAATCCGAAAGTCAAATAAAGGTAAATGAATACCAAACGAAGCAATTAACAACAAACAATTCTACAGAACTTTTTATTAATTAATTTAATCCACTCGAAACAAAGTATTAACAATTAAAGAAACGTTTCGTAATTATTTTACATTTAATATCACATCGACCATTAAAAAAGTCAATGTAACATTAATAAAATTTTTAAAAATAGGTATTTAACGAAGGTCGGAAATTAGAAGGAGACAACTTAAATTAGGATGCAAGGGCAAATAATAATCTACTCTTCATTCAAAGTTGATGAAATTAAAAAGAAATCCGTCAGATTAAATACACCACGCAAAAAAAAAACAAATCGTAATAAAATGAAAAACAAAAAGATTATTTCATACGAAAACAAAAATATTGGACTATGTATTACGTGCTTAGAAACACAATACTACATTTAAATTTTATTCAAAAAATTTCAGAAAGAAATCAAATCTGAAGCCAAATCAACTGAATCAACTTAAGTTTAATTTTATAAGTAAGTTGAGCATATTCAAACTACGATAAGTAATTATTGTTTTTTTTTTCGTATTTAGATTTTTCTTTACGATTTTTAAAAATACGCGAAGTATTATGACATTCGGTAGTTGCTGTGGTCACAGAGTAAACAAACTGTTTGTTTATGTATCTTTACCCTAAGATTATTAAGTATTATGCGATACAGGAAAAGTTAGTCATCGTAGTTTGAATATTCTCAAGTATATTAATTTTTTGTTTTGTGAGAACTTAATGTCACTTGGAATTTTTCGTTACGGTGCAACTGACAAAGCGTTTCAAGATTAAACTCTCGCAAAAAAGTCGCCCTAACTTCATTTTGCATTTACTTGACGATAATTTTTTTTATAAAGTTGAATAACGCGGAAACCGTTAAGATATGTAAATGACATTCCGTTAAAGAAAGGTATCGCAGTTTGAATTTTCGCAAGTTTCTTAATTTTTTTGTAAGCAATTACGTTACTTGGAATTTTTTTGATGGTGTAATAGACGCAGCGTTTCAAGATGAAACTTTTGCAAAAAACCGCAAGTCTCTAACGTCATTTGTTCAGAAGATATTTGCATTTGTTCGAATTACTGCAACGGCGATAATTTTTTTTTAAACTTGAATAACGCGAAAACGGTTTAGATTAGACCCCATGTGTGGTACACAAAGTCGCATTGAAATTCAATCCGGAATCCGAAAATGTAAAAATATATGGGATGTTACGTTTAAAATAACAAAGTGACGTAACGCCCAGACCAAACGGAACACTCTGTATACACGAAACTAATTTTAAAATGTTCCTCACGTGATACTAAGTAACTTTCGTTCGAAACATTTTTTTGTAAAATGAGTAACCAGTGAGATACGAAGGAAGCCACCTTTGGTGAAACATCCTGTATATCGCTCGTTGTGATGGGGATGAAAAATTTCGGTCAAAAAAAAAGAAGTCGAAACTTGGAAGACGTGGAATAAAAATATTTATTGAGATGCTTTCGTGTGACCCCTCGATGACCCACATTAAGATTAAAAAATGCACGAAGAAAAAAAAAACTGAACCCAAAACTGATTCATTCAGAGAAAAGTTGGAATCCAAAGATGAAGGTACTGAGAGGTAACGTATTAATTAATTGGACGGATATATAAAAGGGGGCGCTGAAATAAAAAATAACAACGTCGTTGAAAAAAAAATCGTTCTTAAAAAAAGAATAATAGACAGTTAAAAGTAACAATAGCAAAATAAAGGAATTATAAAAGGAGGTGAAAAATTCAAGAACTAACGGAAAATTAAAAAAAAATTGTAAGTAGCGTCACTGTAATAAAGAAAAACTGTGAAGAAGTATTGAAACTGTCAAGAAGAAAAATATAAAATTAGATAAAATAAATGAAGTAATTAGAAAAATTAAATCTCCGTAGAAAGAAAAGAAAAAAAAAGAAAATGGAACACAATATACTAGGAGAAAATACATATTATACATATTTATGTCAAGAAGATTCTTTTGTTTTCGGAGAATGTAGAACAAATTCTTCGGGAGTCTTCTCTCTTGATTTTTTGTTTTTTAAAATCAAGAGTTTTTCTTTTGTTTTTTAAATTCAAGATTTTTTCTTTTGTTTTTTTAAATTCAACACTTTTCGTTTCGTTTTTTAAATTCAAGATTTTTTCTTGTTTTTGTTTTTTTTTCGGAATCCGAAAATGTAAAAATAATTGGGTTGTTCCGTTTTAAAATAACGAAGCGACGTAACGCCCAGACCAAACGGAACACTCTGTACACACGAAACTACTTTTAAAATGTTCCTCACCTGATACTAAGTAACTTTCGTTCGAAACATTTTTTTGTAAAATGAGTAACCGGTGAGATACGAAGGAAGCCGCCTTTGGTGAAACATCCTGTATATCGCTCGTTGTGATGGGGATGAAAAATTTCCGCCAAAACAAAAAGAAGTCGAAACTTGGAAGACGTGGAATAGAAAATATTTATTGAGATGCTCTCGTGTGACCCCCGATGGCCCACATTAAGATTTAAAAATGCATGAAAAAAAAAAACTGAACCCAAAACTGATTCATTCAGAGAAAAGTTGGAATCCAAAGATGAAGGTACTGAGAGGTAACGTATTAATTAATTGGACGGATATATAAAAGGGGGCGCTGAAATAAAAAATAACAACGTCGTTGAAAAAAAAATCGTTCTTAAAAAAAGAATAATAGACAGTTAAAAGTAACAATAGCAAAATAAAGGAATTATAAAAGGAGGTGAAAAATTCAAGAACTAACGGAAAATTAAAAAAAAATTGTAAGTAGCGTCACTGTAATAAAGAAAAACTGTGAAGAAGTATTGAAACTGTCAAGAAGAAAAATATAAAATTAGATAAAATAAATGAAGTAATTAGAAAAATTAAATCTCCGTAGAAAGAAAAGAAAAAAAAGAAAATGGAACACAATATACTAGGAGAAAATACATATTATACATATTTATGTCAAGAAGATTCTTTTGTTTTCGGAGAATGTAGAACAAATTCTTCGGGAGTCTTCTCTCTTGATTTTTTGTTTTTTAAAATCAAGAGTTTTTCTTTTGTTTTTTAAATTCAAGATTTTTTCTTTTGTTTTTTTAAATTCAACACTTTTCGTTTCGTTTTTTAAATTCAAGATTTTTTCTTGTTTTTGTTTTTTTTCGGAATCCGAAAATGTAAAAATAATTGGGTTGTTCCGTTTTAAAATAACGAAGCGACGTAACGCCCAGACCAAACGGAACACTCTGTACACACGAAACTACTTTTAAAATGTTCCTCACCTGATACTAAGTAACTTTCGTTCGAAACATTTTTTTGTAAAATGAGTAACCAGTGAGATATGAAGGAAGCCGCCTTTAGTGAAACATCCTGTATATCGCTCGTTTGTGATGGGGATGAAAAATTTCGGTCAAAACAAAAAGAAGTCGAAACTTGGAAGACGTGGAATAAAAAATATTTATTGAGATGCTCTCGTGTGACCCCCGATGGCCCACATTAAGATTAAAAAATGCATGAAAAAAAAGAACTGAACCCAAAAGTGATTCATTCAGAGAAAAGTTGGAACCCAAAGATGAAGGTACTGAGAGGTAACGTATTAATTAATTGGACGGATATATAAAAGGGGGCGCTGAAATAAAAAATAACAACATTGATGAAAAAAACAGTCGTTCGTAAAAAAAGAATAATAGAAAGTGAAAAGCAGCGGAATAAAAATAGCAAAATAAAGAAATTATAAAAGGAGGTGAAAAATTAAAGAACTGACGGAAAATAAAAAAAAAATTGTAAGTAGCGTCACTGTAATAAAGAAAAACTGTGAAAAAGTATTGAAACTGTCAATAAGAAAAATATAAAATTAGATAAAATAAATGAAGTAATCAGAAAAATTAAATCTCCGTAGAAAGAAAAGAAAAAAAAAAGAAAATGGAACACAATATACTAGGAGAAAATACATATTTATGTCAAGAACATTCTTTTGTTTTCGGAGAATGTAGAACAAATTCTTCGTGAGTCTTCTCTCTTGATTTTTTGTTTTGTTTTTTAAAATCAAGATTTTTTCTTTTGTTTTTTAAATTCAAGATTTTTTTCTTAATTCAAGATTTTTTGTTTTATTTATTTATTTATTGTTACAAATTAGGCCGTGTGATATAATTTACTTAGTGGCCTAATAATCAAACATAATTACTTACATCTTAATTTTTAATTTTGTTTACACAATTTTCTAATAATTTAATCAAATCTTTTTCATTTTAATTATTCCATTCTTGTACAGTTTTCTTTTTCAAGATTTTTTGTTTTGTTTTCTAAATTCCAGATTTAATCTTTTGTTTTTTAAATTCAAGATTTTTTCTTTTGTTCTTTTTTGAATTCAAAATTTTTTTCGTTTTTTTAAATTCAAAATTTTTTCTTTTGTTTTTTAAGTTCAAGATTTTTTGTTTTGTTTTTTAAATTCAAGACATTTGTTTTGTTCTTTTAAATTAAAGATTTTTCTTTTGTTTTTCAAATTCAAGATTTTTTCTTGTTTTTTAAATTAAAGATTTTTTGTTGTTTTTTAAATTCAAGATTTTTTGTTTTGTTTTTTAAATTCGATAATCACAAAGCAACACAAAACCTGTGGCTGTAATCCAAATAAATAGTGAGAAAACCCCTCGACCACATTAATTCACTGAAAGCGAATACGTATTTCGGTAACGAAGTTACCATCTTCAGCGCTAAACTGATATTCGTTATTCGTTAATATCAGTTTAGCGCTGAAGATGGTAACTTCGTTACCGAAATACGTATTCGCTTTCAGTGAATTAATGTGGTCGAGGGGTTTTCTCACTATTTATTTTAAATTCGAGATTTTTCTTTTGTTGTTTTATTGTTTTGTTTTGTTTTTAAATCAAGATTTTTTGTTTTGTTTTTTAAATTCAACATCTTTTCCTTTGTTTTTTATATTCTAGATTTTTTCTTTTGTTTTTTAAATTCGAGACTTTCTTTCGTTTTTTAAATTCAAGATTTTTTCTTTTGTTCTTTTTTGAATTCAAAATTTTTTTCGTTTTTTTAAATTCAAGATTTTTTCTTTTGTTTCTTAAGTTCAAGATACGTTTTTGTTTTGTTTTTTAAATTCAAGACATTTGTTTTGTTCTTTTAAATTCAAGATTTTTCTTTTGTTTTTCAAATTCAAGATTTTTTCTTGTTTTTTTAAATTAAAGATTTTTTGTTGTTTTTTAAATTCAAGATTTTTTGTTTTGTTTTTTAAATTCGAGATTTTTCTTTTGTTGTTTTATTGTTTTGTTTTTTTTTTAAATCAAGATTTTTTGTTTTGTTTTTTAAATTCAACATCTTTTCCTTTGTTTTTTATATTCTAGATTTTTTCTTTTGTTTTTTAAATTCGAGACTTTCTTTCGTTTTTTAAATTCAAGATTTTTTCCTTTTTTCTTTTTTGAATTCAAAATTTTTTTCGTTTATTTAAATTCAAGATTTTTTCTTTTGTTTTTTAAAATCAAGATTTTTTGTTTCTTTTTTAAATTCAAGATTTTTTCTTTTGTTTCTTAAGTTCAAGATTTTTCGTTTTGTTTTTTAAATTCAAGACATTTGTTTTGTTTTTTTTTTAATTCAAGATTTTTCTTTTGTTTTTCAAATTCAAGATTTTTTCTTGTTTTCTTTTAAATTAAAGATTTCTTGTTGTTTTTTAAATTCAAGATTTTTTGTTTTGTTTTTTTGCATTCAAGACTTCTTGTTTTGTTTTTTAAAATCGAGATTTTTCTTTTGTTGTTTTATTGTTTCGTTTTTTTTTTTAAATCAAGATTTTTTGTTTTGTTTTTTAAATTCAACATCTTTTCCTTTGTTTTTTTTATATTCTAGATTTTTTCTTTTGTTTTTTAAATTCGAGACTTTGTTTCGTTTTTTAAATTCAAGATTTTTCTTGTTTTTGTTTTTTTTTTTCGGAATCCGAAAATGTTAAAGTATTTGGGGTGTTCCGTTTTAAAATAACGAAGCGACGTTACGCCCAGACCAAACGGAACACTCTGTATACACGAAACTAATTTTAAAATGTTCCTCACATGACACTAAGTAACTTCTATTTGAAACATTTTTTTTTTGTGAAATGATTGAGAAGAGAGGTATGAAAGAAAGAAGTTGACTTAAGTGGAACATCCCGTATAGATTTTTCTATTGAATGTCGTCGACAGTTTCCAGTTACCGTCACACAGAATCAATGTGAGTTTGTATCACAGACTTAAGTGTAACACCCTGTATTCACCCTAGAAACTTGATACTTGTTTACTTCTTCGCCTTTTTTCGAAGCACGACGGCCTCCTCGTAAATACGAGTTATGTTAAGTTAATAATAAGTCGTCATTTTTCCCGGTACACGTATATTACGTAAGTGATCTGTATCCAGCAAGTGAATCAACAAGACGAATACGATATCAAAAGGAACCGTGGAACAATCAACTTTGAGAAAGGAGCATGGGCAGTCAAGCGAATAGAAAGGTCGTTCGAAACAAACGAAATTCGGCACTTTATATTCTAAACGTATTCCTCGCATTTAGCCAGGACCTGAGAAATATAACACAGTGAAATCACATCATATCACATCACATTACGAAATGTAATATGTATACTTCGCCCAGGGGGGGAGGGGGTGATTCGATCCTCCTCCTCTTCATGTTCCTCCTCGAGTCAAAACCAAACCAAAAAAAAAGTTCAAATAATTTGGAACCTTCTGCTCTAGATATTTTATGTATACGTGGATTACATACATGTTATGATCACTGTTACTTACTTCTTCTTATTTTTTTTTTCCTATTTGGCTTTGTCGTTGCATCTCGGAGGTTGTGTAATTCGAAAGAAGAATAAATTAATAAATTTGCACCGGTGCTGTGCACATACATATGGAAAACTGGTGTTTTCGTTGTTGACGTTTCGATGGATTGTATCGTCTCGAATTTTGAAAGCGACCGGCCAAACTTGAGACTTATATACGGAAACGTAATGCCCTTGAAAGTATAATGATCCGTTTAATATGATTCGGAATGGATGCTGTTAAATATTCAAATTTTGAGTCTGACTCGTCAGACGGTTACTTTTGAGGACCGATAAGTCATTTTTGCATACCTCGTGATAAATGCATCTCAGACGGTTTTGCAAGGAGCTTATGTCGCCAGTATATCCAACTAATGTTAAAGAATCTTTTAATCGTAGAAGTTTGATTTAAATTTAAACTATTATACCATTACCTATCCGGCAGGATTGTCTCAAAAGTCGACCTTAAAAGGTACTCATCAAGTTTCTATTTATTTATTTACCACAATGTCTGTGGATTTAACGTAATGTAAATTAGTGTATGTAGGGTCTCTCCTCTGACGAGGTTTCTTCAATAAATCTTTACCTGTTAAATATACGCAAAAGTATTTTATATGAGGTATTACAACAGTGCGTTATCGGGCAGCATCTCGATAATTATTAAAAATATAAAAAGATGGTTACAATAGTTTTCGGTGTAACTTCTTTATTTCAAATGTCACACCCTGTATACGATGTCAAATTTGGATTGCCCCTAAAATTCTACACATTTTTTGTATACACAATCTATGCCTAAATCCAACCGTTCTGGAGATATCTAACATTTCATCCAAAAACCGTCGTTTGCACCCGTTATGTTATTTATTCTTCTTTATTTCAAATGTCACACCCTGTATACGATGTCAAATTTGGATTGCCCCTGAAATTCTACACATTTTTTATATACTATAATCTATGCCTATATCTAACCGTTGTGGAGATATTTAACATTTCATCTGAAAACCGTCGTTTGCAGCCATTATTTTATTTATTTTTCTTTACTTCAATGTCACCCCTGTTTACGATGTCAAATATGGATTGCCCCTAAAATTCTACATATTTTTTGTATACCATAATCTATGCCTAAATCCAACCGTTCTGGAGATATTTAACATTTCATCTGAAAACCGTTATTTACAGCCATTATTTTATTTTTTCCTCTTTATTTCAAACGTCACATCCTGTATACGATGTCAAATTTGGATTGCCCCTAAAATTCTACACATTTTTTGTATACCATAATCTATGCCTAAATCTAACCGTTCTGGAGATATTTAACATTTCATCTGAAAATCGTCCTTTCCAGCCATTATTTTATTAATTCTTCTTTATTTCGAATGCCACACCCTGTATACGATTCAAATTTGGATTGCCCCTAAAATTCTACATATTTTTTGTATACCATGATCTATGCCTAAATCTAACCGTTCTGGAGATATTTAACATTTCATCTGAAAATCGTCATTTCCAGCCGTTATTTTATTTATTCTGCTTTATTTCAAATGTCACACCCTGTATACGATTCAAATTTGGATTGCCCCTAAAATTCTACATATTTTTTGTATACCATAGCCTATGTCTAAATCCAACGGTTCTGGAGATATTTAACATTTCATTTGAAAATCGTCATTTCCAGCCGTTATTTTATTTATTCTGCTTTATTTCGAATGCCACATCCTGTATACGATTCAAATTTGGATTGCCCCTAAAATTCTACATATTTTTTGTATACCATAATCTATGCTTAAATCTAACCGTTCTGGAGATATTTAACATTTCATCTAAAAACCGTTATTTACAGCCATTATTTTATTTTTTCCTCTTTATTTCAAATGTCACCCTGTATACGATGTCAAATTTGGATTGCCCCTATAATTCTACATATTTTTTATATACCATAATCTACGCCTAAATCTAACCGTTCTGGAGATATTTAACATTTCATCTGAAAATCGTCATTTCCAGCCGTTATTTTATTTATTCTGCTTTATTTCGAATGCCACACCCTGTATACGATTCAAATTTGGATTGCCCCTAAATTCTACACATTTTTTGTATACCATAGCCTTTGCCTAAATCCAATCGTTCTGGAGATATTTAACATTTCATCTAAAAATCATCATTTCCAGCCGTTATTTTATTTATTCTTCTTTATTTCGAATGTCACCTCCTGTATACAATGTCAAATTTAGATTACCCCTAAAATTCTACACACTTTTTGTTTATCATAATCTATGCCTAAATCTAACCGTTCTGGAGATATTTAACATTTCATCTGAAAACCGTCATTTGCAGCCATTATTTTATTTTTTCCTCTTTATTTCAAATGTCACCCTGTATACGATGTCAAATTTGGATTGCCCCTATAATTCTACATATTTTTTATATACCATAATCTATGCCTAAATCTAACCGTTCTGGAGATATTTAACATTTCATCTGAAAATCGTCATTTCCAGCCGTTATTTTATTTATTCTGCTTTATTTCGAATGCCACATCCTGTATACGATTCAAATTTGGATTGCCCCTAAAATTCTACATATTTTTTGTATACCATAATCTATGCCTAAATCTAACCGTTCTGGAGATATTTAACATTTCATCTGAAAATCGTCCTTTCCAGCCATTATTTTATTTATTCTTCTTTATTTCGAATGCCACACCCTGTATACGATTCAAATTTGGATTGCCCCTAAAATTCTACATATATTTTGTATACCATAATCTATGCCTAAATCTAACCATTCTGGAGATATTTAACATTTCATCTGAAAACCGTCATTTGCAGGCATTATTTTATTTATTCTGCTTTATTTCAAATGTCACACCTGTATATGATATCAAATTTGGATTGCCCCTAAAATTCTACACATTTTTTGTATACCATAATCTATGCCTAAATCTAACCATTCTGGAGATATTTAACATTTCATCTGAAAACCGTCATTTGCAGCCATTATTTTATTTATTTTTCTTTACTTCAATGTCACCCCTGTATACGATGTCAAATATGGATTGCCCCTAAAATTCTACACATTTTTTGTATACCATAATCTATGCCTAAATCCAACCGTTCTGGAGATATTTAACATTTCATCTGAAAACCGTCATTTGCAGCCATTATTTTATTTATTCTTCTTTATTTCAAATGTCACACCCTGTATACGTTGTCAAATTTGGATTGCCCCTGAAATTCTACACATTTTTTGTATATCATAATCTATGCCCAAATCCAACCGTTCTGGAGATATCTAACATTTCATCTAAAAACCGTCGTTTGCAGCCTTTATTTTATTTATTCTTTTTTATTTCAAACGTCACACCCTGTATATGATGTCAAATTTGGATTGCCCCTAAAATTCTACATATTTTTTGTATACCATAATCTATGCCTAAATTTAACCGTTCTGGAGATATTTAACATTTCATCTGAAAATCGTCCTTTCCAGCCGTTATTTTATTTATTCTGCTTTATTTCGAATGCCACACCCTGTATACGATGTCAAATATGGATTGCCCCTAAACTTCTACACATTTTTTGTATACCATAATCTATGTCTAAATCCAACCGTTCTGGAGATATTTAACAACTCATTTAAAACGTACTTCATCGCTGACGTTCCTGTCTCATCTTCTAACTTCAGCTTTTTTTTTTTTTTAAAACAAAACGAGGAATCATGATCATCGTTTAGAGCGCCGTCTCTTTGCTCGTTTTGCTTAATTTGTCCAAAAATGTGCTCGTTTTTCTTCACTTGAAACCAAAAATTTAAGTTGTCTTAATCGATCTTCAAGAACATCTCATAGTCTTAACATACACAGAAAAAATAGTTTTTTTTTTTTTCAAATTAAATCGAAAATATACGTAAGTAGGATCGAAGTGCAACAGAAATCGTTTAGAGCGCCATCTCTTGGCCAAAAAAGAAAACTACAATTTTAATCGAATTTTAAAAATGTGTTTCGTCGCTGAACGTTCTCCAAGGAATCTAAAATGAGATTTAAAGCAGTCATCTTCATCATCTTTTAGAGCGCCATCTCTTGATCGTAAACGGAAAACTATTTTCGTTGAATTTTAATACATGTTTCGCCGCTGACGTAGTCATCGCATCTTTTAACTTTATTTCATTCATTTATTGACTAATCATTGATACTTGAGGTTTGCTGACCCTCAACGACCCCTTGGAAATCGATATTGACCCCCTTGGACATCCATGATTTTGGGTAACAATTAGTGAATACAGAGTGTGTCATCTAACTGGGTTTCTTCAAAAACGTTTTTCCTCTTCAACATACACAAAAATATTTTATATAAAAATTTCGCCCTTTGAAGCTCGGCATAATTTAAAATTATTTCGAACTATACGGGGTGTCTCAATTTGCCTGTACGACGTGTAACGGAACACCCTAAATTTTATAGCGAATTCGAGTTTATCAGGCCATTTTAAGGGAAACTTGCCGAGGCTTCCCTAAACCTAAGTTCATTAGGCTTTCGCATGGTTTTGGAAAGTAAGAAATAAATAAATAAGTAAAAATAAAATACAACGGATGTATCTTTTATTATAATTTAAGTTTTGAAGGTTTCGTTTTTATTTCTGTGGAAAATCAACATTTAATTTTCTTAGCTGTTACCTTCCAATGTGATCGCGCTCGAGATATTTATCTTGGATGGTCGGTATCCACTTCAGTGTACCCTTCGGTGTTGGGGATCCAAAAATATTGCCTTCAAAAACTAGTAATTTTTTTTTTGAGAAGATAATCCTAAAAATTGCATGTGTATTTTCCGAAAACCATAAATAAAGCTGCATATCTTAAAAGTTATAGGATTTAGGTATTTGGAACCCTCATAAAAGTTAACCTAAAAATTACCTGATATAGTATTCAGATTCGTCATAAAATATACAGAGAGTGTTTAAAATAATTGATTTGCACGTCACGCAGACAATTTGAGAACTTCTGTATATTTCAAAATATACAAAAATGTTAAGTTACGCGGAGCTTGAGCAGACGGAACTTTTGTATGCAACATTTTTTGATGTGTTGAACAGGAACCCCATTAGATGAAACACCCTGTAGGGTAGTTCGGGTAATACACAATAAATAAGGTGAAACTTTTGTATCTAACATTTTTTGATGTATTCAACAGCAACGGTGTCATTGAAGGAACCACGTTGGATGACAACACCCTGTAGGTTACTTCGGGTGATACGCAATAAATATTTTTTTTTTCCTAGAAATTAATTTATGTAAGTATGAAATGTAACGTAAAATATTTAATGTGGCATTGAAGAAACGACTCCAGTGTGCTGTGTCGGCGTTACAAAATTAATAATAATAATTTAAGAACAGGAACTTGTGCCCAAGAAGCGAAACCCCTGCTGGAAATTACTAACGAATCGGAAACCCGCCTTTAAAATTAATTCGTAGAGCGAAACCAATTTAGAGTTTGCATACGGGCTTTCCCCGTTCAGAAGCGGCAATTATTTTCGTTCCTTGTTATTATACTTTCAAATTTCTCGTTATCAGATCTCAAACTCTGTGACGATGATACCAACTTGAACACGAAACACAATAAACCGCGCTGAGTACGCGTAAATACGTCAGGCGGATAAGAATAATAATAATAATAATAAAAATAAAAATAATAATAACCCTACATCATGCACAGGGTGTCCCCAATTTTTTTCGTCCTCCTAATTAAAGCGACCGACCTACAACTATTTACTAAATGACACCATTTTATTTATTTTTTATGCTAATAGGATATTTTGTATATAAAAAAAAATCCTGTCCCAGATTTGTTCCTCCTAAACAATTCTCGTCCTTGTAAAGGTATTTAAGGCACTTAATTATTCACGTAACAAAATGACTGGAAGAAAATTTAAATAAACAATACAACCTTTGTGTAATGTAACGACAAAAGGTGTGGGTACAACAATTTCGAAACGCGTTGGTATATTAATTCGATGAGAAGAGAAAAAATCACAACAACAAATCAAATCGAAAATTAAAACATAATTTGTTTTTAAAATAAAGTTGCTTATTGAAGAAGTGTGCGGCGAAATTCGAAAGGAAGAAGGAAATTCCGTTATACAAAACGAAAGATGAAACATCAGAACACTTATTTAATTTCGTGTTGCACGTTGATTTTATGTATAGAGTTATGTTAAAGTTAAAACAATTTGTTTTTAAATTAGGGTTGTTTATTGAAGTGTGCGGGGAAATTCGAAGAAGGAAGAAGGAAATTCCGTTATACAAAACGAAAGATGAAACATCAGAACACTTATTTAATTTCGTGCTGCACGTTGATTTTATGTATAAAGTTATGTTAAAGTTAAAACACAATTTGTTTTTAAAATAGGGTTGTTTATTGAAGTGTGCGGCGAAATTCGAAAGGAAGAAGGAAATTCCGTTATACAAAACGAAAGATGAAACATCAGAACACTTATTTAATTTCGTGTTGTACGTTGATTTTATGTATAAAGTTATGTTAAAGTTAAAACGTAATTTGTTTTTCAATTAGGGTTGTTTATTGAAGTGTGCGGCGAAATTCGAAGAAGGAAGAAGGAAATTCCGTTATACAAAACGAAAGATGAAACATCAGAACACTTATTTACCTTCGCGTTGCACGTTGATTTTATGTATAAAGTTATGTTAAAGTTAAAACATAATTTGTTTTTAAATTAGGGTTGTTTATTGAAGAAGTGTGCGGGGAAATTCGAAGAAGGAAGAAGGAAATTCCGTTATACAAAACGAAAGATGAAACATCAGAACACTTATTTAATTTCGTGTTGCACGTTGATTTTATGTATAAAGTTATGTTAAAGTTAAAACATAATTTGTTTTTAAATTAGGGTTGTTTATTGAAGTGTGCGGCCAAATTCGAAGAAGGAAGGAGGAAATTCCGTTATACAAAACGAAAGATGAAACATCAGAACACTTGTTTAATTTCGTGTTGCACGTTGATTTTATGTATAAAGTTATGTTAAAGTTAAAACATAATTTGTTTTTAAAATAGGGTTGTTTATTGAAGTGTGCGGCCAAATTCGAAGAAGGAAGGAGGAAATTCCGTTATACAAAACGAAAGATGAAACATCAGAACACTTATTTAATTTCGTGTTGCACGTTGATTTTATGCGTAAAGTTATGTTAAAGTTAAAACATAATTTGTTTTTAAAATAGGGTTGTTTATTGAAGTGTGCGGCCAAATTCGAAGAAGGAAGGAGGAAATTCCGTTATACAAAACGAAAGATGAAACATCAGAACACTTATTTAATTTCGCGTTGCACGTTGATTTTATGTGTAAAGTTATGTTAAAGTTAAAACGTAATTTGTTTTTAAATTAGGGTTGTTTATTGAAGTGTGCGGCGAAATTCGAAAGGAAGAAGGAAATTCCGTTATACAAAACGAAAGATGAAGCATCAGAACACTTGTTTAATTTCGTGTTGCACGTTGATTTTATGCGTAAAGTTATGTTAAAGTTAAAACATAATTTGTTTTTAAAATAGAGTTGTTTCTTGAAGTGTGCGGCGAAATTCGGAAGGAAGAAGGAAATTCCGTTATACAAAACGAAAGATGAAACATCAGAACACTTATTTACCTTCGCGTTGCACGTTGATTTTATGTATAAAGTTATGTTAAAGTTAAAACATAATTTGTTTTTAAAATAGGGTTGTTTATTGAAGTGTGCGGCGAAATTCGAAGAAGGAAGAAAGAAATTCCGTTATACAAAACGAAAGATGAAACATCAGAGCACTTATTTAATTTCGTGCTGCACGTCGATTTTATGTATAAAGTTATGTTAAAGTTAAAACATAATTTGTTTTTAAATTAGGGTTGTTTATTGAAGTGTGCGGCGAAATTCGAAGAAGGAAGGAGGAAATTCCGTTATACAAAACGAAAGATGAAACATCAGAACACTTATTTACCTTCGCGTTGCACGTTGATTTTATGTATAAAGTTATGTTAAAGTTAAAACATAATTTGTTTTTAAATTAGGGTTGTTTATTGAAGAAGTGTGCGGGGAAATTCGAAGAAGGAAGAAGGAAATTCCGTTATACAAAACGAAAGATGAAACATCAGAGCACTTATTTAATTTCGTGCTGCACGTCGATTTTATGTATAAAGTTATGTTAAAGTTAAAGCATAATTTGTTTTTAAAATAGGGTTGTTTATTGAAGTGTGCGGCGAAATTCGAAAGGAAGAAGGAAATTCCGTTATACAAAACGAAAGATGAAACATCAGAACACTTGTTTAATTTCGTGTTGCACGTTGATTTTATGCGTAAAGTTATGTTAAAGTTAAAACATAATTTGTTTTTAAAATAGGGTTGTTCGTTGAAGTGTGCGGCGAAATTCGAAAGGAAGAAGGAAATTCCGTTATACAAAACGAAAGATGAAACATCAGAACACTTGTTTAATTTCGTGTTGCACGTTGATTTTATGCGTAAAGTTATGTTAAAGTTAAAACATAATTTGTTTTTAAAATAGGGTTGTTCGTTGAAGTGTGCGGCGAAATTCGAAAGGAAGAAGGAAATTCCGTTATACAAAACGAAAGATGAAACATCAGAACACTTATTTAATTTCGTGTTGTACGTTGATTTTATGTATAAAGTTATGTTAAAGTTAAAACATAATTTGTTTTTAAAATAGGGTTGTTTATTGAAGTGTGCGGCGAAATTCGAAAGGAAGAAGGAAATTCCGTTATACAAAACGAAAGATGAAACATCAGAACACTTGTTTAATTTCGTGTTGCACGTTGATTTTATGCGTAAAGTTATGTTAAAGTTAAAACATAATTTGTTTTTAAAATAGGGTTATTTATTGAAGAAGTGTGCGGGGAAATTCGAAGAAGGAAGAAGGAAATTCCGTTATACAAAACGAAAGATGAAACATCAGAACACTTGTTTAATTTCGTGTTGCACGTTGATTTTATGCGTAAAGTTATGTTAAAGTTAAAACATAATTTGTTTTTAAAATAGGGTTGTTCGTTGAAGTGTGCGGCGAAATTCGAAAGGAAGAAGGAAATTCCGTTATACAAAACGAAAGATGAAACATCAGAACACTTATTTAATTTCGTGTTGTACGTTGATTTTATGTATAAAGTTATGTTAAAGTTAAAACATAATTTGTTTTTAAAATAGGGTTGTTTATTGAAGTGTGCGGCCAAATTCGAAGAAGGAAGGAGGAAATTCCGTTATACAAAACGAAAGATGAAACATCAGAACACTTATTTAATTTCGTGTTGCACGTTGATTTTATGTGTAAAGTTATGTTAAAGTTAAAACGTAATTTGTTTTTAAATTAGGGTTGTTTATTGAAGTGTGCGGCGAAATTCGAAGAAGGAAGAAGGAAATTCCGTTATACAAAACGAAAGATGAAACATCAGAACACTTATTTAATTTCGTGTTGTACGTTGATTTTATGTATAAAGTTATGTTAAAGTTAAAACGTAATTTGTTTTTAAATTAGGGTTGTTTATTGAAGTGTGCGGCGAAATTCGAAGAAGGAAGAAGGAAATTCCGTTATACAAAACGAAAGATGAAACATCAGAACACTTATTTACCTTCGCGTTGCACGTTGATTTTATGTATAAAGTTATGTTAAAGTTAAAACATAATTTGTTTTTAAAATAGGGTTGTTCGTTGAAGTGTGCGGCCAAATTCGAAAGGAAGAAGGAAATTCCGTTGTACAAAACGAAAGATGAAACATCAGAACACTTATTTAATTTCGTGTTGCACGTTGATTTTATGTATAAAGTTATGTTAAAGTTAAAACATAATTTTTTTTTAAATAGGGTTGTTTATTGAAGAAGTGTGCGGGGAAATTCGAAGAAGAAAGAAGGAAATTCCGTTATACAAAACGAATGATGAAACATCAGAACACTTATTTAATTTCGTCATACATTTAAAGGGTTTGTAATTGTATTATGTCGGTTGTATGCACGCAGTAAATTTTTCGCTTGAATAAAAATATCGGCCGATTTTCAAACCGACGTGACGAGCCGATACACTGACCGATTTCGAAATCGATCGGTTTAATTGGGAAACCATTTTGAAGCAAGTGGATACAAAATTTACAAAAGTCAGAATGGAATTAGAATTCGGAAGAGTCATCGTCACTAGAATCGTATGGCCTAGCCAGTATGTCCTAAAGTGTCCAAAAGTCTAAAGGGGAGGCAACCGATCATTCTAGTTGTAAAAAACGTTGTTACCAAAAATCGTTTCTTTTGTCTCAGAGACAACTGTCTTTTAGATTTCTTGGTACCATGCCAAGTACACAAGGACATCAACATCCTGGCTAGGCCACACAATTCAAACTAATCCAAAACAATCAGTTGATTGTTTACAGTTGACTTTGATTACCTAAATTGTACATAAATTAGTTTCAACCAGCCAATCAAGCCAGTCTTCTTTCTCTTTTTGCATTTTACAGAAAATCTACATATTTCCGAGGTTTTGGGAAGATCTGGAAAAGGGGAGACTTCACCACCCGCAAGATGGGTAGAGAGCAAGCCATCCCCACGGAAATTGAACAACACCCACTTTAGGAAACGCTTATCAAATAGGAAGTCAAAGATAAGGGCACGAAATTGTAGCTCAATGGGAAAACGGGAAACAGGAATTGAAGAGTAAGAGTTCAAGCTGAAAGGTTGTAGATAAGACCTGACAAGGAAGACGTGTGTAAGCTTCATATGACACCCAAGGTTTACCAAAAGTGGATTTGAGAGAAGACTTGGTGAACAACTCAACAAAAACTTAGATTAAAAACCAAAAGAGGGATTTTGGATTGGATGACAATTTCAGGTCAAATCTAATGATTTCTACGTTAGTTGGGTTTGAAACAATCCAAAATCGACGTTGAAGACTTTTCCATCCAAAATGAATTTTCAGTTATGAAGAAAGAAGCTGAAAATAAGGACTTTGGATCGCTTTGACGTCCAGGATCTATCAAAATCGGGTTTGTTGTGGTCCAAAGAATATGCCAAGACGTTTTATCTTGGTTTGCAATATCCGAGATCTATCAAAAATAATTCTAAAGTGATTCAAAGAAAACGAAAAATCTTGTCGGAAAAGGAACCAAACGATCTGATAAACAAAGATCCAGTCCAAAGATGTGAAGATGTACTTTTGAAGAAAACATTTTGATCGGGGCCTGCAATATCCAAAAATCGATTGCAGCACGAATCTTCGAGCGCGAATCTAAACCCTTTTTTTTGGTGATCTTCTAAAGACGAGTCTCACACATAAAACTGCTTCATTGAATAAAATAAAAAAAAAAAAAAATCGGAACTTATTAATTGCTGTGCTGTCCCAATTTTACTTCGTTAAATGAGGCGACGTATTTATAGAAGTCTGTTTCATTTATTTTCTTTTTTCTTGCGCGCGCTCTTATTAATGAGTTTATTAATTGGGTGTTGGAAATAAAAGTCCGGTTCATTTCCAAGAAGTGCTTTGTGGATTTTGTGGACGGAGGAGGGAGTTCAAAGCGACCGAAAGAAAGAAAAAAAGGAAAGAAACCCAAATCTCCTCGAATTTCTTCTTACATTCATTATACATAAAATCGGCGTACAACACAAAAGTAAATAAGTGTTCTGATGTTTCATCTTTCGTTTTGTATAACGGAATTTCCTTCTTCCTTTCGAATTTCGCCGCACACTTCTTCAATAAACAACCCCATTTTAAAAAAAAATTATGTTTTAACTTTAACATAACTTTATACATAAAATCAACGTGCAACGCGAAAGTTAATAAGTGTTCTGATGATTCATCTTTCGTTTTGTGTAACGAAATTTCCTTCTTCCTTTCGAATTTCGCCGCACACTTCTTCAATAAACAACCCCATTTTAAAAACAAATTGTGTTTTAACTTTAACATAACTTTATACATAAAATCAACGTGCAACTTCATACTTCAATAATAACAAAAAAACGAAAACGCAATCTTTTATTTAAAAATGTTTGGTTCAAAACTGTTTTGATTCGTAGTGACCCTGAGATTGTTTTGGACTTGATTTATGTTGAGTTTATTTATTTTTTTAATTTTTTTCTATACAGGGTGAAACTTTAATGGGGGGCCAAACTTTAAGGGCGAATTCCTCACGCCGAAATATGAAAAAAGGTTCATATAAACATAGGTCCGCAAACGCATAGTTTCAGAGATATGACAAAATCATCGTAGACAGATATAACGGCCACATAAAGCCGATTTATAGGTTATATATGCCATATAAGGCCGATTAATTGGTTGACTGATATATCGGCTAAGTAAAAATTTTCACCTGGTGCTACTAAAAAGAAGAAAAAAAACGAAAAGAAAGAAATACGTCTTTTCAATAACATCCTCAGTTAAGCACAAAACTTAATAATAATTTATTTGCCAGCCGAAGAATCGCTCGCTCGCTCACACATAAATTTGCGTATACCGCCTGCGGAATGCACACACACACACACGCACACACAAACACACGTAATTACATGTGTGTTAGTTACAATGTTGCAATTATTAAATTGAACGGTCGTTGTAGTATCCGCATTCGCTGTCAGATTTACTTCCTCACTGCGCGTTCGTTACTATGTAATAACTGACACGATGGCAAACGACAAGTAAAATACGACTTAAATATGGAAATTGATAAGCAGAGAACGGCTTCAAATTAACACTCCTCGGAGCTTAAACGGATTATGCGCGGCGGTAGTTTATAATTAAATTATTCCCCACATTTTATTTTATTGTTCATAATTTATTGGCCACTGGTGTAACGGAATAGGTAATTCATAATAATTACTACGGAGTTTGAGTTATTCGCAGACAGGATGTGTGTAAGTATGTATCTGCACGATAGAAAGCCAATATTAATTTTTTTTTTGGTAGAACCTGTACCTAAAAATTATGCTGATATGTGCAGGATAGAGGATAGATACAGCTACCGACAATCTCATATCATCGAAAAGATAATTAAATAGCACATCTACTAATGGTAAAAGATATGTAAATGACATTCCGTTAAAAAAAGGTATCGCAGTTTGAATTTTCGCAAGTTTCTTAATTTTTTTCTAAGCACTTACGTTACTTGGAATTTTTTTGACGGTGTAACAGACGAAGCGTTTCAAGATGAAACTTTTGCAAAAAACCGCAAGTCTCTAGCATCATTTGTTCATAAGATATTTGCATTTGTTCGAATTACTGCAACGGCGATAATTTTTTTTTTTAAACTTGAATAACGCGAAAACGGTTTAGATTAGACCCAATGTGTGGCACACATAGTCACAATGAAATTCAATTCGGAATCCGAAAATGTTAAAATATATGGGGTGTTCCGTTTAAAATAACAAAGTGACGTAACGCCCAGACCAAACGGAACACTCTGTATACACGAAACTAATTTTAAAATGTTCCTCACGTGATACTAAGTAATTTTCGTACGAAACATTTTTTTGTAAAATGAGTAACTAGGGAGATACGAAGGAAGCCGCCTTTGGTGAAACATCCTGTATATCGCTCGTTTGTGATGGGGATGAAAAATTTCGGTCAAAACAAAAAGAAGTCGAAACTTGGAAGACGTGGAATAGAAAATATTTATTGAGATGCTCTCGTGTGACGCCCCGATGGCCCACATTAAGATTAAAAAATGCATGAAAAAAAAAAAACTGAACCCAAAACTGATTCATTCAGAGAAAAGTTGGAACCCAAAGATGAAGGTACTGAGATGTAACGTATTAATTAATTGGACGGATGTACAAAAGGGGGCGCTGAAATAAAAAATAACAACGTTGATGAAAAAAAAAATCATTCGTAAAAAAGGAATAACAGAAAGTTAAAAGTAACGGAATAAAAATAGCAAAATAAAGGAATTATAAAAGGAGGTGAAAAATTAAAGAACAAAAAAAAAAAAAAATTGTAATTAGCGTCACTGTAATAAAGAAAAACTGTGTAAATGTATTGAAACTGTCAAGAAGAAAAATATAAAATTAGATAAAATAAATGAAGTAATCAGAAAAATTAAATCTCCGTAGAAAGAAAAGAAAAAAAAAAGAAAATGGAACACAATATACTAGGAGAAAATACATATTTACGTCAAGAACCTTCTTTTGTTTTCGGAGAATGTAGAACAAATTCTTCGGGAGTCTTCTCTCTTGATTTTTTGTTTTGTTTTTTAAAATCAAGATTTTTTGTTTTGTTTTTTAAATTCAACATCTTTTCCTTTGTTTTTTATATTCTAGATTTTTTCTTTTGTTTTTTAAATTCAAATTTTTTTTTAAATTCAAATTTTTTCTTTTGTTTTTTAAATTCAAAATTTTTTCTTTTCTTTTTTAAATTCAAGATTTTTTGTTTTCTTTTTAAAATCAAGATTTTTTGTTTTGTTTTTTAAATTAAAGACTTTTTGTTTTGCTTTTTAAATTCACGATTTAATCTTTTGTTTTTTAAATTCAAGGTTTTGTCTTTTGTTTTTTTTTAAATTCAAGATTTTTTTCTTGTTTTTTAAATTCAAGATTTTTTGTTTTGCCTTTTAAATTCAAGATTCTTTCTTTTGTTTTTTTAAATCAAGATTTTTTGTTTTCTTTTTAAAATCAAAATTTATGTTTTGTTTTTTAAATTAAAGACTTTTTGTTTTGCTTTTTAAATTCAAGATTTAATCTTTTGTTTTTTAAATTCAAGGTTTTGTCTTTTGTTTTTTTTTAATTTCAAGATTTTTTCTTGTTTTTTAAATTCAAGATTTTTCGTTTTGTTTTTTAAATTCAACATCTTTTCCTTTGTTTTTTAAATTCATGATTTTTTGTTTTGTTTTTTAAATTCAAGATTTTTTCTTGTTTTTTTTTTTAATTTAACATTTTGTAGCGTGGTCGAAAATAAACACTTTGTACAATCTAAGTATATTCAACATAACATTGCTTTCAACAATAGGAATAATCATAACAATATATGCCAACCCCCAACTCGCTTAACTGCCGACCTTTCTTACGGATCGCGACGACTACTAGCCCGCCTGCGCGACATCAGCTGTTCTTCCCCGCATCTTCGCTCTGCTTTCTCCACACCCGAGAGCATGTTTTCAATAGATGCTACAATTTTTTGTTTTCTTTTTTTATAAAATCAAGATTTAATCTTTTGTTTTTTAAATTTAAAAATTTTTCTTTTGTTTTTTTAAATTCAAGATTTTTTGGTTTATTTATTCATTTATTTATTGTTAAAAATTAGGCGTATGGTATAATATACTTAGTGGCCTAAATAATCAAACATAATTACTTACATTTTAATTTTTAATTTTGTTTACACAATTTTCTAATAATTTAATCAAATCTTTTTCATTCTAATTATTCCATTCTTGTACAGTTTTGTATTTTAAATTAAAGATTTTTTCTTTTGTTTTTTTTCTAATTTCAAGACTTTTTTTTGTTTTTTAAATTCAACATTTTTTCTTTTGTTTTTTAAGTTCAAGATTTTTTGTTTTGTTTTTTAAAATCAAGATTTTTTGTTTTGTTTTTTAAATTCAAGATTTAATCTTTTGTTTTTTAAATTCAAGTTTTTCTTTTGTTTTTAAATTCAAAATTTTTTCTTTAGTTTTTTTTAAATTCACGATTTAATCTGTCGTTTTTTAAATTCAAGATTTTCTCTTTTGCTTTTAAATTCAAGATCTTTCGATTTTTAAATATGCAAATATTTCACAGAACAGTCGTGGAGTTCTTATATCTTTTTTTCTGACATTGGACCATCGATTCATCATCTGATCATCGATGATTCATCGAATCATATTTACACGTCGCTTCATTGATCCATCCATCGCTTCGTCAATCCTTCGTTTCATAAATCCATCGCTACATCAATCCATTGCTTCATTAATCAGTTATTTCATCGATCCATCGCATCATCATCATTAATAATAATAATAATAATATTTTAATAATTTCATTTATCGAAAAGTGACGTGTTCCGTATTAAAAAGTCATCTTTGCTCTAAATTGCAGTGCAAACTCGAACTCAGTGACTGTCAACGTCAACGACGAACAGTAAACAGAGCAGCATTTCTTAGAGAAAACATGAAACCGAGGGATTTCCCCATTCCCCTAGCGGGAATGATTTCGATGTTCAGATTAAGGAGTCATTGCTCGGATAACGGCTTCAAATTTCCGCTGTTCGGATTAACAGAGAGGTTATCCTGTACTTAGTTAACACCCTGTATAACAGTGAAGCTACCGGAATGTGCATTTCTGTATACTATTAATTTGCAAGAGAAAAGTATAAAGGTATATTCAATTTAAAATAGTAATAAGGATGGTGTATTTCATTTAAAATAGCGACTGCCTCCAGCGTACATAATTACCTTGAATATACAGGTTGTGTCATGTATTATTGATTTTGCACTAGAGAGAGAGAGAGAGAGAGAGAGAGATCACGTACACGTGCTTTTTTCAGAGGGAAAACATAATATTTTCAAAAAACGAACTATTTTTAATTAACGCCGCCTTGCACCCTGTATCACCCTGTAGAATTAAGTTTCGTAAACGAATTAATGAAGAATTTTTTTTTGCGACATGATTTTTTTTCTTTCTTGCATAAATGAGTCCCAACTCCATCTGCAAGACGTGATAATAGTTTGCGAGTTTACTCTGAAGGCACGCTGAGTAATGTTCGGATGTCGTGAAAGCTGAAAAAGTGTGAAAACGCGCGATCTACGCAACATAAACAAACTAAATCTCGACGACTGGCTCGGATGGGTTTTAAATGTACACAAGTCATTTGTTTCGCAAGGAATTGACCGTAAATTTTCAAAATCCATTATAAAATCTACAGGGCATAACTTCTTTTGCGCCTTGATTTTATTATCTGGGAGGAGGTCAACAATATTTCACTCTTCCAAAAAAAAAAAAATAATAATAAATAAAAAAAAGAAAAACTCGGCTTAAATTAATGATGAACCTGTATTATTAATTTTATTTATGTTTTTTTTTTGTGATTGGAATGGATTATCCGATTTATCCTGGAGATTGTGGGGGAATCCTTTAGTATGTAAGCGACGTGCACAGGATGTTACATTAAAATGTGCATTTGCATTTCCGCATGTTAGTATTCATATTTTATAACCTCCGACAACAAATTTATTGCAGTTTTCATTCAAGGAACGTATCAGTCGCGAGATGCGTCACACGCCTTCCACGAAGTCATTGCTACTATTGTTATTATCATTGATTTCGATTTATTATTTTGTTTGTACACCGCAAACAATAGATTATAATTAGCTTAGCGCGCGGTGTATTGACTTCATGCTAGTTGAACAATAAAACGAATCTTATTGACGCTTTCCTTGTCACCATCCACAAAACCATGCATGCAGGCATAAGACGCGGAGGCGTTTGCCAAAACTAATCTCCTTTGCTTTGCACATTCATTATGTTCAAAAAAAAAAAAAAAGAAAAACAAACAAATAAGTTAGTTGTATATGTATATGTACAAGCAGAAATTCAAGAAAATGTACGTGTGACGTGTACACAGTTAATCTGCACATCCGGTATGTAAGAAGTCGGTTTCATCAAATTGTTTTGGTTGTTATACTATAATTTACATTACACAATTGTAGCTATACATGAGTGTTATAAATTGATTTTGATTATTTCAAGTATAATTTGGTGTAAGGGGGGGATTCGTATTATCAAAAACTCGGATGTTGTGAGACTTTTAAGTAGTCAAGAGTTTTAATCTTTTTTTTATCCCAGAGTTTCCTTATACAATTCATGTCCTGTACATTGATTTTTGTTATCCCTTTGGGCAATGTCACGACGATAGTTTTGCTAAAAATCAAAGAGCATGACGTTACAGTATTGCGAGTTTCTCTCCATCTCATTTTTCGCCTCATTTGAATATCTGTCTTGAGCGCTGAGTTTTTTTTTTAATATGTTAAGCTGTGAGCTGCGCGTGAGTACTCCCACTAATGCTCCGATTCGCTTTTGCTCACGCCCCGGAGAATATAATTTATTACGATTTGCTTCAAATTGTTTTCGTTGTTATACTATAATTTACATTACACAATTGTAGCTATACATGAGTGTTATAAATTGATTTTGATTATTTCAAGTATAATTTGGTTTAAGGGGGGATCTGTATTTATAGCTGTGTACTGGGTGTTTCGTATTATCAAAAACTCGGATGTTTTGATACTTTTAAGTAGTCAAGAGTTTTAATCTTCTTTTTTATCCCAGAGTTTCCTTATACAGTTCATGTCCTGTACATTGATTTTTGTTATCCGTTTGGGCAATGTCACGACGATAGTTTTGCTAAAAATCAAAGAGCATGACGTCACAGTATTGGGAGTTTCTCTCCATCTCATTTTTCGCCTCTTTTGAATATCTGTCTTGAACGCTGAGTTTTTTTTAATACGTTAAGCTGTAAGCTGCGCGTGAGTACTCCCACTAACGCGCCGATTCGCTTTTGCTCACGCCCCGGAAAATATAATTTATTACGATTTGCTTCAAATTGTTTTCGCTGTTATACTATAATTTACATTACACAATTGTAGCTATACATGAGTGTTATAAATTGATTTTGATTATTTCAAGTATAATTTGGTTTAAGGGGGGATCTGTATTCATAGCTGTGTACCGGCGGGTGTTTCGTATTATCAAAAACTCGGATGTTGTGAGACAAATGTATAAATTAATTTGACACGTTTCAAGTATAATTCGGTATAAGGGGGGGGGGGGGGGGATCTGTATTCATAGCTGTGTACCGGCGGGTGTTTCGTATTATCAAAAACTCGGATGTTGTGAGACTTTTAATTCGTCAAAAGTTTTAATCTTTTTTTATCCCAGAGTTTCCTTATTCAGTTTGTCCTATACATTGATTTTTGTTATCTGTTTGGGCAATGTCACGACGATAGTTTTACTAAAAATCAAAGAGCATGACGTTACAGTATTGCGAGTTTCTCTCCATCTCATTTTTCGCCTCATTTGAATATCTGTCTTGAACGCTGAGTTTTTTTTTTAATATGTTAAGCTGTGAGCTGCGCGTGAGTACTCCCACTAATGCTCCGATTCGCTTTTGCTCACGCCCCGGAGAATATAATTTATTACGATTTGCTTCAAATTGTTTTCGTTGTTATACTATAATTTACATTACACAATTTTAGCTATACATGAGTGTTATAAATTGATTTTGATTATTTCAAGTATAATTTGGTTTAAGGGGGGATCTGTATTCATAGCTGTGTACCGGGTGTTTCGTATTATCAAAAACTCGGATGTTGTGAGACTTTTAAGTGGTGAAGAGTTTTAATCTTTTTCCATCCCAGAGTTTATTTATACAGTTTATGTCCTATACATTGATTTTTGTTATCCGTTTGGGCAATGTCACGATGGTTTTGCTAAAAATCAAGGAGCATGACTTTACAGTATTGGGAGTTTCTCTCCATCTCATTTTTTGCCTCTTTTGAATATCTGTCTTGAGCGCTGAGTTTTTTTAATGTGTTAAGGTGTAAGCTGCGCGTGAGTACTCCCACTAACGCGCCGATTCGCTTTTACTCACGCCCCGGAGAATATAATTTATTACGATTTGCTTCAAATTGTTTTCGTTGTTATACTATAATTTACATTACACAATTGTAGCTATACATGAGTGTTATAAATTGATTTTGATTATTTCAAGTATAATTTGGTTTAAGGGGGGGATCTGTATTCCTAGCTGTGTACCGGCGGGTGTTTCGTATTATCAAAAACTCGGATGTTGTGAGACTTTTAAGTAGTCAAGAGTTTTAATCTTTTTTTATCCCAGAGTTTACTTATACAGATTATGCCCTATACATTGACTTTTGTTATCTGTTTGGGCAATGTCACGACGATAGTTTTGCTAAAAATCAAAGAGCATGACGTTACAGTATTGCGAGTTTCTTTCCATCTCCTTTTTCGCCTCATTTGAATATCTGTCTTGAGCGCTGAGTTTTTTTTTAATACGTTAAGCTGTAAGCTGCGCGTGAGTACGCCCACTAATACGCCGATTCGCTTTTGCTCACGCCCCGGAGAATATAATTTATTACAATTTGATTCAAATTGTTTTTGTTGTTGTACTATAATCTGCATAACACAATTGTAGCTATACATGAGTGTTATAAATTGATTTTGACGTTTCAAGTATAATTTGGTTTAAGGGGGGGATCTGTATTCATAGCTGTGTACGGCGGGTGTTTCGTATTATCAAAAACTCGGATGTTGTGAGACTTTTAATTAGTCAAGAGTTTCAATCTTTTTTTATCCCAGAGTTTCCTTATACAGTTTATGTCCTATACATTGATTTTTGTTATCCGTTTGGGCAATGTCACGATAGTCACGTTACGGTATTGCGAGTTTCTCTCCATCTCATTTTTTGCCTCTGAATATCTGTCTTGAGCGCTGAGCTTTTTTTTTTAATATGCTGTGAGCTGCGCGTGAGTACTCACCACAAATGCACCGATTCGCTTTTGCTTATGTCCTGGAGAATATAATTTATTACGATTTGCTTGAATTACTGACAGTCCAGCTTATGAAGAACCTAAATACGACTTACAAGTTGGAGTTCTTTCAAAATAACATAAAAAAGAACTGATGGTTACTTTAGAAATTGTTTAAAGACGAGTAAAAAAACAGTATCTTTAAAAGCATTTCTTAAATGATATTGGAACAATTTTTTTTAACTAATTAATTTATTTTCGTTAAGTAACTAGAAGGTAATAATAAAGTCATTAAACTCCCCCCTCCCCCATTTTCAGGTGGTATTAATTTGAACAATTAACAATGAACGTATTGAAACAATCCCAAGCAAAACGAATTAGTACTCAAATCCATGTACACACACACACACACACACACACACACACGCACACACACACAAACACACAAACGAACGATTAAATTCGCTTCTCGCAAAACAAGCCTGAAAATCATCTCAAAACGAAAAATTCATATGGATGGCGATTTAAAAGTAGCCAGAATTATGTGAATTTCAAATAATTATAATATCTCGGACCCATTTTAAAAGTTCATGGCCAAGAACCTCATTTAAATATTGTGGTAGTCAAGTTCATACGCTTAATCTGTAAGTAACATCGCGCATTAGTTTTATTTGGTAATCGCAGGAAACCTTGTGTGATTTGCTCTTGACATTAAAAAAATATGTATACGCATATATATTTGCAGTATACAGGGTGCGTCGTCTAACGAGGTTTCTTCAATAACGCCGTTCCCGTCGAACACGCGCAAGAATATTTCATATAAAAGTTTCGTTAATTTGAGTTCCGCGTAATTTAAAAGCACTTAGAAATATACCGGGCGTTTCAATTTGCGTGTACGTCGTGCAACTTCCTTTTTTGAATGGAATACCCTATATTTTATTACAATTTCGAGTTTATCAGGTTATTTTAAGGTAAGTTTAATGAGGCTTCCCTATACCTAAATACGTTCGTTTTTAAGCTATTAGGCTTCTCTCTGATTATAGAGTGCTCCATTCTTGCAATTTTTTGTTTCCCCTTCTCGATGTCACTGCCTTTTCAATCCGACAGGCGAAGAAGGAAGAGAAAAAAATGGAAATCAAAAGTGACCAAGGATAGATGATCCAATAGCGTCAGTCCATGATGATTGGTGAACCAATACCATTAAGGCTTCTACAAGATGATTGATTTATCGACCAAAAGATGGAACTTGATCATCTACATCAAACTCATTGAGTGAATTTTCTTCTCTCTTTGATTAGGAGTGCTTTCCTTTATTTAGAATCTTCATTCTTGCAATTTTGTGTTTCCTCTTCCCAATGTCAATGTCTTCTCAATGCCGTGGACGAAGAAGGAGGAGAAAAGAATGTATATCAAAAGTGACCAAGGATAGATGATCCAATAACGTCAGTCCATGATGATTGGTGAACCAATACCATTAAGGCTTCTCCAAGATGATTGACTTATCGACCAAAAGATGGAACTTGATCATCTACATCAAACTCATTGAGTGAATTTTCTTCTCTCTTTGATTAGGAGTGCTTTCCTTTATTTAGAATCTTCATTCTTGCAATTTTGTGTTTCCTCTTCCCAATGTCAATGTCTTCTCAATGCCGTGGGCGAAGAAGGAGGAGAAAAGAATGGATATCAAAAGTGACCAAGGATAGATGATCCAATAACGTCAGTCCATGATGATTGGTGAACCAATACCATTAAGACTTCTCCAGGATGATTGACTTATCGATCAAAAGATAGCCCTTGATCATCTACATCGAATTTCCCGAGTGAATTTTTTCTTTCTTTGACTATGAAGTCCTTTCCTTTATTTAGAGTCTTCATTCTTGCAATTTTTTGTTTCCTCTTCCCAATGTCAATGCCTTCTCAATGCCGTAGGCGAAGAATGAGGAGAAGAAAATGGTAATCAAAAGTGACCAAGAATAGATGATCCAATAGCGTCAGTCCATGATGATTGGTGAGCCACTACCATTAAGGCTTCTCCAAGATGATTGACTTATCAACCAAAAGACAGAACTTGATCATCTAAATTAAACTCATCGAGTGAATTTTCTTCTCTCTTTGATTAGGAGTGCTTTCCTTTATTTAGAATCTTCATTCTTGCAATTTTGTGTTTCCTCTTCCCAAAGTCAATGTCTTCTCAATGCCATAGACGAAGAAGGAGGAGAAAAGAATGGAAATCGAAAGTGACCAACGATAGATGATCCAATAGCGTCAGTCCAAAATGATTGTGGAGCCAATACAATCGAGGCTTTTTGAAGATGATTGACCCATCGACCAAAAGATGGAACTTGATCATCTACATCGTGTTTCCCGACTGATTTTTTTCTTTCTCTGATTATGAAATGCTTTTCTTTGTTTGGAATCTTCATTCTTGCCATTTTTTATTTCCTTTTCTCGATGTCACCGCCTTTTCAATGCCACAGGCGAGGAAAGAGGAGAGAAAAAAATGAAAATCCAAAGTGACTTAAGATAGATGATCCAATGGCGTCAGATTAATGATTCATGGGTCAATATCATTGAGACTTCTCCAAGGCGCTTGACCTAGCGGCCAAAAGATGGCACTCGATCATCTACATCAAACTCGTTGAGTGAATTCTCTTCTCTCTTTGATTATGGAGTGCTTTCCTTTGTTTGGAATCTTCGTTCTTGCAATTTTTTTGTTTCCTCTTCTATTATTATACAAGAAAAAATCCTCAAGTACAGATTTCTTGCGACTTCCAATGCAAATGCAAATAACTTTCTGCCCATGAAGATGGACAACAGAAACCTTGCAAGTTGAACAGATATTAATTTGCCAAAACAACTTCCTGCCCTTCCCTCCTCATATCAAGTTGCTGCCTCTTCTCTTATACATTCCTCAAATGCAGAACTTCTTGGGGCTTCTAATGGCACCGGTCGCAATGCAATATCCTTCTGTCCGCGAAGATGGACAAGAAGTTAATCGGAGATTAATTCACCAAAATAATTCCCTGCCTTCCCCCTCGTCGTCCCCTCAAAATCCAGTGTTTGAAATGGGTGGTCGTAACAATTGGCGCCAAACCAAACCAAAGGAAAAGAAGTAGATTAAGAAGGATTTGGTAGCACGAAGAAGAAATATTTTCCACAGAACCATCGGTTTACCTCCCTCCTTTATGGTGCTTATAATTGAATGGATTGGAACTGGTTCCAACAAGTTGCCATGTCGATGTTTGGTAAGGACCACAACGAAAAATAATATTTTCGTCCCTCGTCGTTCACGGGCTGCTCTCTGTTCCTGTCTCTCCTCTGAAGACTATCCCCCTTTTTTTAGACCTTGGCAGCTCCTCTTGGGACGTTCTATTCCTTCGTCTCATCACTTCACTTTTCATCTTTCCCTTTTCACTTTGACATCTTCATTTTTTTTTCTTCCCATTTTTTTAAATCCTTTTCGTTCACCGGTTTTAGTTTCCTTCTTTATTTTGACCTGCCCGCCTTTTCTTTGAAGTCTCGCTGTCAGTTTTCAGATCATCCACCTTCTCTACATTCCTTTGCTTCTTCCCGTTGGTCCACCATTCATTTTCTCCGTTCACTGGTTTCAGCCTTTTTATTCGTTTAAAGACTTGCCCTCTTTTTTTTAGACGGGAGCAGCTTCTCTTGGGACATTCTTTTCCTTCTCCCCATCACTTCACTTTCCGTCCTTCCCTTTTCACTTTGACATCTTCGTTTTCCATTTTCTTTCCATCTTCTCCTTGGTATATTCCCTTCCTTCTTCTCATTTTTTTAAATCCTTTTCGTTCACCGGTTTTAATTTCCTTCTTTATTTTGACCTGCCTGCCTTTCCTCTGAAGTCTCGCTGTCAGTTTTCAGATCATCCACCTTCTCTACATTCCTTTGCTTCTTCCCATTGGTTCACCATTCATCCTCCCCGTTCACCGGTTTCAGCCTTTTTATTCGTTTGAAGACTTGCCCTCTTTTTTTTAGACGATAGCAGCTTCTCTTGGCACATTCTTTTGCTTGTTCCCATCACTTCACTTTTCACTTTGACATCTTCATTTTTCGTTTTCTTTCCGCCTTCTCCTTAGTACATTCCCCCCCCCCCCCCCCCTTCTTCCAATTCTTTAATCCTGTCCGATCACTGGTTTTAGTTTCCTTCTTTATTTTGACCTCTGGCGTTCTTCCGAAATCTCGCTGCCGGTTTTCCGATCATCCATCTCTTCTTTTCTACGTTCATTTTCTTGTCTTGGTTCACTATTCATCCTTTCCTTTCATCGGTTTCAACCTTTTTTTTTTTGCATTTTAACTGTGCTCCTCTTTATTCTTCTGAAGACTTGCCCTTTTTTTTAGACCATGGCAGTTTCTCTTGGGACATGCTTTTTCTTCTTCCCGTCACATCACTTTCCATCCTTCCTTTTTCCACTTCGTTTTTCATTTTCGTTCTTGGTATACTCTCTTCCTCCTTCCAAATTTTTTAATCCTTTCCGATCACTGGTTTCAGTTTCCTTCTCTATTTTGACCACTGGCTTTCCTCCGAAATCTCGCTGCCGGTTTTCCGATCATCCATCTCTTCTTTTCTACGTTCCTTTCCTTGTCTTGGTTCACTATTCATCCTTTCCTTTCACCGGTTTCAACCATTTTTTTTTTTTGCATTTTGACTGTGCTCCTCTTTATTCTTCTGAAGCCTTGCCTCCTTCTTTTTAGACCGCAGCAGTTTCTCTTGGGATATTCTTTTCCTTCTTTCCTTCACTTCACTTTCCGTCCTTCCTTTATCCACTTCGTTTTTCATTTTTGTTCTTGGTATATTCTTTTCCGCCTTCCCAATTTTTTGATCCTTTCCGAACACTGGTTTCAGTTTCCTTCTCTATTTTGACCTCTGGTTTTCCTCCGAAATCTCGCTGCCGGTTTTCAGATCATCCATTTCTTCTTTTCTACGTTCCTTTTTTTGTCTTGGTTCACTATTCATCTTTTCCATCCACTGGTTTCAACCTTTTTTTGCATTTTGGCAACGCTCCTCTTTATTCTTCTGAAGACTTGCCCCCTCCCTCCCCCCTTTTTTTTTAGACCACGGCAGTTTCTCTTGGGACATTCTTTTCCTTCTTCCCATCACTTCACTTTCTACTTCGCTTTTAATTTTCATTCTTGGTATATTCCCTTCCTTCTTCCCCCAATTTTTTTCTAAATCCTTTCCGTTCACTGGTTTTAATTTCTTTCTTTTTTTGTTAAGGTCTTTCCGATCACTGGTTTTAGTTTCCTTCCTTTTTTTTAAGATCATCCATTTTCCCTTCTCGTTACGTCCTTTTCCCCTTCCGTCCTGTCAATGCAAATGTCAAATTGAAAAGAAAAAGCCCTGCAATTATTACCAAGAGGGGGGCTTTAAGTTTTACTAAAATCAAATCCTGTTCAATGAAAAGCAAAAGCAAGTTGTGTCACTACAAGTAAATACCTTTTTTTCAATGTCGTGCAGTCTTTTTCTTTTTGGTTTTCCTCGTTTATTAATTATGTTTCCCAATTTGTCAAATGATTTTCTTATTTGTCATAAATAGGGAACGGAATTATATATTTTGTTCGATTAAATACAAACGAGGCGGCAAACGTGTAAAACTGCAGCGACGTGTGAATGCACACACTCTCTTTGCCGCTTCGTTCGAAAAAAATCCGAACAAAATATATGATTCCGTCCTGTAGTCATAAAGCTTGACTTTTTCGGAACTGGAAAATGATTTGACAAATTAGGAATAAAACATAATTGAGGAAAGGTGAAGAAGAAGACTGTATCATTTGCTTGTTTGTTCTAACTTTCCCGTTAAAGAGAAAATAATCATGGAAATTGCTTGTGAATTTTCCAAAAGCCATAAATAAAGCTTAAAGAAAAATACATTCCCGCTCTTGAGGTCCTGACAAGTCTATGACTTAGGACCCCGTTGGGCAAACACCACAGATAAGTAAAAAAAAATAAAAATATCCTAGAAGATACAGGACTTAAGCATAGGGAAGCTTCATCAAACTTACCTTAAAACAACCTGGCATACTCAAATGCGTCATGAAATATAGGGTGTTTCGTTTTAAAATAACCAAGTCACGCATCGCACAGACATATTGAGACACATGTATATTTAAAAATAATTTAATAAGTTACGTGTAGCTTGAGAAGGTAAAACTTTTGTACGAAACTTTTTTTCATATTTTCAAGTGGAATGGCGGCGTTATTGAAGAAACCAAGTTACAGACGATACACCCTGTAGGGTGGTTCAGTTATTATACAATGCAAAATATTTTTACTGGAAATGATGTACGAAACGTAAAGTAAATTGCAACAGAAGCATCGTGTCATTTTGAAGGAACCCCATTAGATGATACACCCTGTATAGCTTACTGAAAACTAATTTTCCTTTAAAAAGGAAAAAAAAGAGTGTACTCAGTATTGCGTAAGCGCTGAATAAATTGAGCGTAAATACAACATTCCTAGTGAGTGCGTTGCTCAAGAGGCTAAGCACGTGGCCTGATCGCTAATTAAGTCCATTGGCTCATCGTGGCGTAAAGTGATTATTACAGAGTCGTATAGTAAAGCGTAAAAGATGTAATATCCCACGATTATAGTACGTATATTTTTTTTAAATTTTTTTTCTAAATAATTTTTTGAAGTTTGTATTTTTTATTTTTTCTCTCTCGAAATTTCTGTTTTTTTTTTTGGGTACAGTTTTTTTCTTTTTCTCTCTATCATGCCCCATCACCTCACTCAATATTACGCGTACTTACGTCGTTTCAGTTTCGGTATTTTTTAAATGAAATTTATTC
The DNA here is from genome assembly GCA_036172665.1 of Prosopocoilus inquinatus. Lineage (NCBI taxonomy): Eukaryota > Metazoa > Arthropoda > Insecta > Coleoptera > Lucanidae > Prosopocoilus > Prosopocoilus inquinatus. Next base: position 2,703,301 of record CM069871.1, on the reverse strand, counting down.
GCAGATGGGGGGATCCTCGGCGGACGCGTTTGCTCTCTCACCTCCTCCTCCTCCTCCTCCTCTGCCTGTTGCTCCCGATAAAATTTCCGACCGAATATAATTAATGAATTTTTCATGGCGCAATAATTTACATTGACGAAATTTCGGGCGTCTGAGAATAATATTTATTGATTTCGACGATGCATTATTCACAAATTCGCTGCTACAACAAGTAAATAATTTATAGTATAAGTTCTGTTCAAGAACAAATTGGCTACGTTCGTGAGACACTTTTTTTTTTTTTAAAAAAAAACTTAAATTGAACGCTCAGAGTTTTCGATTATTTATTCTTTGCCCGTTGCGAAACTCTCCTCAAAGCATAAGACAATAAACAATTAAAGAAAAAAAAACATAAGTCATTCCAGCAGGTATAATAATAGAAAGTCTTGCAACATGCACTATTTAATATTAAAGAATAAATGAAAGCAGCTGTTTTTTTCATATTTAATGAAACACTCATTATACAATGCAATGAATCAGATATAATATATTTTAATCAAAAAAAAAAAAAAAATAACTTGGTAATTTCCTTTCAAACTACGACTGAACTCGGTTATGTTATTGTAAGGTAATGCTTTCACATTTAATCTAATTTTCAAGTATTTGTTTATGCAGCGAAGTGAAACTTCTTCGAACTTCGAAAAAATTAAATTCGAGTATCCGCGAAGGTAAGCCGTGATGACAGAAGAGTGTGACTGATTACATTTTCTGTGACAATTGTTTCGAGACATTTAATAAAAAAAAATAAAACGAAAACTATAGACCGTCCTTTATCTTTTATTTTATTTATTGTTTGTTCAAATTTCCCTTCAACATCTTCTTTTTTTTATCAATCAAATGTATTAAAAGTGATTGTGTTTGTATTACGGTAAACGCCACCTCTTGAGAGTTAATGGAGTTAATGAAATTTCTCAGTACACAGTCGTCCGCGTTTTGTAAAAAAAAAACAGCATTTTTTTTCTTTTTGTTTTACAGGTTTTTAACTTTACGCGTTGTTTTCAGAGGATGTAGTTTCTACAGATTCCGAAATAAAAAAAAAAAAAAACATGAACGCCATCTCTTGAATAGCAATTAAATTTTCCTTGCGCAAGGTCGTTGCCTTTCTTAAATGCCTCAGTTTATTAAAATTATTATCTTTATTATTATTATTATTATTATTATTATTAAACAAAATTGTTGTTGTTTTCTAAAAATTTGGTTGTGTTTAATTTTTTCTTGGTTGTTTTTTAAAATCATTTTGTTTGAAGCGTCAAATGGATAAATACGGAAAAAGGAAAAGTAAAACAAAAAAAAAAACAAGAAGGTCCTTATAATCGCCCTTCTTTTGTTTTTTCTTTGTTCTTAGTTTCCTTCGCGTTTGGTCTGCCTCGTTATTTCGAATTTCTCAAAAATCTCGAAAATTAAATTTAGGAACAGAAACAAAAGAAAAAAATCTCAAAAATTAAATTGAGAAACAGAAATTAAAAAAAAAAACAAAAGAACCTGAGTTTTAACCAAAATTTTTCAAAAATTAAATTGAGAAACAGAAACAAAAAAAAACGAAAGAATTTGAATTTTAACAAACAATTCTGTCTCTGTCTCTCTATTTAGATTTTCTCAAAATCTCAAAAATTAAGTTGAGAAACAGAAATAAAAAAAACAACAAAAGAATCTGAATTTGAATCAAAAATTTTCAAAAATTAAATTGAGTAACAGAAACAAAAAACACAAAAGACTCTGAATTTTAACCAAAAATTCTCTCTCTGTCTATATTTCGATTTTCTCAAAAATTAAGTTGAGAAACAGGAATAAAAAAAAAAACAGAAGAATCTGCATTTTAACCAAAAATTTTGAAAAATTAAGTTGAGAAACAGAAACAAGAAAAGAAACAAAAGAATCTGAATTTTCTGTCTCTTTATTTCGACTTTCTCAAAAATCTCAAAAATTAAGTTGAGAAACACCAATAAAAAAAAAAAAGAATCTGAATTTTAATCAAAAATTTTCAAAAATTAAATTGAGCAACAAACAAAAAACACAAAAGAATCTGCATTTTAACCAAAAATTAAGTTGAGAAATAGAAACAAGAAAAAAAACAAAAGAATCTGAATTTTAAACAAAAATTCTGTCTCTATCTCTTTATTTCAATTTTCTCAAAAATCTCAAAAATTAAATTGAGAAACAGAAACAAAAAAAAAACAAAAGAATTTGAATTTTAACCAAAAATTCTGTCTGTTTCTTTATTACGATTTTCTCAAAAATCTCAAAAATTAAATTGAAAAACAGAAATGAAAAAGACAAGAGAATCTTAATTTTAACCAAAAATTTTCAAAAATTAAATTGAGAAACAGAAACAGAAAAAAAACAGAAGAATCTGCATTTTAACCAAAAAAATTCGTCTCTGTCTCTTTATTTCGATTTTCTCAAAAATCTCAATAATCTAATTGAGAAACAGAAATAAAAAAACAAAATAATCTTAATTTTAAGCAAAAATTTAAAAAAATTAGATTGAGAAACAGAAACAAAAATAACAAAAGAATCTGAATTTTAACCAACAATTCCGTCTCTGTCTCTTTATTTCTTATTATTTTCTCAAAAATCTCAAAAATTAAATTGAGAAACAGAAATAAAGAACAAAAGAGAATCTGAATTATAACCATCAATCTTCTTTTGTTTTTTCTTTGTTCTTAGTTTTCTTCGGGCTTCGTCTCTCTCTTTATTCGAATGATAAATAAGTAACTCGAATATAATTATTGACAACTTGTCAAAAATCTCAAAAAATAAATTAAGAAACCGAAACAAAAGAAAATGTGAATTATAACCGTCAATCTTCTTTTATTTTTTTTTTGTTCTTGATTTTCTTCGGTCTTCGTCTCTCTCTCCCTTTATTTCAAAAATCTCAAAAGTTAAATTAAGAAACAGAAACAAAAAACAAAGAGGAAGGAAAAAAGCAAAAACAAAAGAAGATCAACGAATATTCGGCAGGGTATCTCTTTTTTATTTTCACGATCGTGCAAGCAGCTATTATGCGTTACATAAAAACTTTTACTTACTTACTTTGAGTAAGAAGTTTTTTTTTGTTTTTTTTTTTATCTGAGAGCCAATAGTAAATACCTAACTGATAACGTACAACTGATTTCTTATTATTTCCTGTTTGTCATCGATCGATTTCGATAAGTTACATAAAACTCAGATTATCTGCTTGTACATACAGACGTATAAGATTATTTATTATTCGCGTCATGTAAGTGTATTGACTGATAACGAATTTATTACTGGCTTAGATTATAAGTACAGACCACAACAGGAACGGGAAATACTTTTCGGTAGTTTCGTTGATTTAATCGGGCCTTATCTAAAGCGAAAGGAAAAAAGTTCAATAAACTCGCGTTCAATTTAGTTCCGCAAATTTAAATTAATCTGAACCACAATTAAAAAAAAATAAAATAAAATAAATTGTGATTGTGATCTGGTGCGTGATGAATTCGTGTTACACGCGTCAGAGCCTGGCGCGTCAAAAGTCTCGACACCTCGGCGTCTGAAGAAAACATCTTTTAAACTATAATTTGATTGTTTTAAGAAGTTTTGTTGCAAATCGTTTTTGATTGCAGTGAAACAACCCTCGAGTAGCCTCTGTATGTACAACAGTTTCAGCCCCCCTATTTAGGGCTACGCATCAGCCGTGGAACTCCCGAGCTACGCTTCTACCGGTGAAGCCCCAAATAGGGCTGAAACAGCTGTACATACAGAGGCTCCTCGAGGGTTGTTTCACTGCAATCAAAAACAATTTGGAACAAAATTTTGTAAAACTTTCATTACGCTTTGACAGCAGGCATGGCCGTCTTGCGTGGGATGACTTATTATGTAGCAATCCTAATTTTCAATTTGTCAATCCTAATGCAATGTTAGGTCGAAAATCGATCGTAGGATGTCGCTGTTTAAGCTTTCGTTAAAATTTGAATGCGCACGGTAATTCACGTATTAGCAATAATAGTGAATTTTGTTAAGTGGATTACCCTGTATATTTACATATTTTTGAGTTCTACTTAAATTCTTCTTTTAAATACCTGCGACTGTCTTACGAGACGAAACACGAAGAAAACTAAGAACAAAGAAAAAACAAAAGAAGATCGATGGTTTCGACTTTCATTTATTTTTTTTTTTGTTTTTGTTTCTGAATTTAATTTTTGAGATTTTTTAAAAATTCGCAATTATTTACATATCATACCGAAATAAAGAGCGAGACGAAGCACGAAGATCAAAGAAAAAAACAAAAGACAATTGTTGGTTACAATTCAGATTCTTTTGTTTTTTTTTTTTGTTTCTGTTTCTCAATTTAATTTTTGAGATTTTTAAGAAAATCGAAATAAAGAGACAGTGACGGAATTTTTGTTTAAAATTCAGATTATTTTGTTTTTTTTTGTTTCTGTTTCTCAATTTAATTTTTGAAAATTTTTGATTAAAATTCAGATTCTTTTGTTTTTTTCTTAATTTCTGTTTCTCAATTTAATTTTTGAGATTTTTAAGAAAATGGAAATAAAGAGACAGAGACGGAATTTTTGGTTAAAATTCAGATTCTTTTGTTTTGTTTTTTGTTCCTGTTTCTCAATTTAATTTTTGCGATTGTCGTACGAGACGAAACACGAAGAAAACTAAGAACAAAGAAAAAAAAACAAAAGAAGATCGATGATTATAATTCAGATTTTCAATTGTTTTTTTTTTTTGTTTTTGTTTCTCAGTTTAATTTTTGGATATTTTTGATTAAATTTTTTTGTTTTTTTTTTAATTTCTGTTTCTCAATTTAATTTTTGAGATTTTTGAGAAAATCGAAATAAAACAGAGACGGAATTTTTGGTTAAAAATCAGATTCTTTTGTTTTTTTTTTTTTTTGTTCCTGTTTCTCAATTTAATTTTTGCGATTGTCGTACGAGACGAAACACGAAGAAAACTAGGAACAAAGAAAAAACAAAAGAAGATTGATGGTGACAATTCAGATTTTCTTTTGTTTTTCGCACTGTCAGCTTTGCTGTCTGACGGAATTTTCTTGGCGATAGAAAACTCGACCACCGGCCGGGCATATTTAAGGATCGGTCGGGAAAAAATAAAGAGTCAGTTTACATCACGGTGAATGATATATTAGGTGGCGCCACAAGAGCACTCGGATATATGCTTGAAAGCTCGAGTTCAATTGTGAGAGCGACAGCTGAAAGAGGGGTTCAATATAATCAATGCGCGAGAGAGAACGGCGTTTAATCCTTCAACATGAGAAAACATCAAAAATATTTCTCGGAGTCGCATGCACGTTCCGAACGCCCGCGCTACCACCTATTGATTCTTTACTGTGATTCACATGAAACTTTGGAATTGATCGTTCGGCGGCTTACGTTTAAATAAATTAGTGTTTTTCCGCGTTAACATAAATTAGTGCTTATAGTTACTCTAAAATAAATTTACGAACCCTAAATTCGTAATAATTACAGGACGGAATTATATGTATATTTTGTTCGGGTTTATTTCGAACGAGGCGGCAAAGGGAGTGTGTGCGTTCACACGTCGCTGCAATGTTACACGTTTGCCGCCTCGAACAAAATACATAATTCCTTTTCCTAGTAATAATCGCCTCGAACAAAATATGTAATTCCTTTCCCTAGTAATAATATTATATGAATGTGTAAAACGAAGTAGACAGTTTTAGTCGCCTCCCCCAAAGGAAAGACGCCGGCGTGTAATCGATGATAACGAAAAAAATTTTGCAATGTAATGCCAAAGTTGATTGCGAATTGCAAAAAATACCCGAGCGCGTAGGGAATCCCCGCGTAAATACTTGATTGCAAAATGCTTTTACAGTCGCAGAGAATTTATTGGGCAATAAATCTGAATCCCAAGTAGATGGTCGGATGGGAGAAGAGTAAAATGTGATTAATATGCGAATTTCTTCCATCTCCTTGTCTTTTAACTTTTTTTTTGTGTTTGCTTATCTCAACTACTATAGTATTAATAAGAACGTAAATAAATTAATTAAGAACAAGAGAAAATTAAAATTAAAGTGCATTTAACTGTACGCTCAGTTATAATTAAAGCGAGGATTAAAAAGTTCGCCATTGCCCTGAAACCAGCGGCGCCGAGGTATTTTCCCAATTCCCAATTTTCCGTACGGCTTACGACATTTACGATAATTAAGACCTAAGGAAACGGTAGTACCAGTAAGCCTAACGCTTCGTTTAAGCGTATCAACTGCTCGAGTAAGTATTTACCGCTTACAGACGTCGCTGCGGCGGTACTATTTAATCCTCGCTTTGGTTATAACAACTGCAATTATAAATAGTTACAGTTCTTCATTATTTTTTTAATATACTCCTTGGTTTTACCTTAAAATTAACAAGAATATTAAAATACTTATTACAATAACAGTACAGGTCAGCAGCCCTCGTGGCCAAAAACAAATAAATAATTAAAGGAACTACCTAACTCAACTCAATAGTTAATTAACACAACAGGTGAAATGATTGAAGATCAGTACTGATCGCACAGATTGACTCGACGTCATTTAAACGTCGAAAGTGCTTATTAACTAATTTAAATTTGACTTAAAAGTCGCGGTAATAATTTAATACGACGCACAAAAATGTGCCGTTGTAATAACGAAAAAATAAAATAAAAGAAGTAAGATGCAGGGTACATTACTCAATCAGCTGTCTGTGGTCGTTGACACGTCGCTGGTTTTGCCAAAACGCTCAGTTTGGCAGGCGCAGGATGATTTTTTATTTTGATTAATAATAATAATAATAATATTTATTTGCCACAATCCTAAAAAAAATACACAAAAGCGCATAAGTGGAGAGTGACGTGTCAAGAATAGCAATCAATAAATATTATTAATTATTACCAGGGTTAAGAAATCGGCCCACTTGCTCCGCGAGCAGTACGAAAATTTAGTATTCGGACTGTATTAGTCCCCCGCCCAGAGTAACTTCTGCGAAGTGCGAACGCTCGCACTGTAACCCTCCCCCTCCCTCTCAACAGCAATTTAAATGCATCGGAGCCGCGGAAGGAGTAAGCAGTACATTCGATGTAAAAAGTGTCCAACACTAAGTGGGCCGAATTCTTTTCCCTGATTATTACATAAAGCTAAAGCGAGGCGCTAACTAGATGAGTCATGCGCTTTTTTTTTAGAAATCGTTTTTCTTATATTTTAGTAAATACAAAGTGATCAAGGATTATTGTTTTAAATTTAATTTAATTTTTTTCCGTGAGCCTGAAAACGAGAATTAATTCATGCTCAAAAACCAAAATGGGAGCACTTTGAATCCTATATTTTGTTAGTTGTTATGCATTGCAAGTTTAATTTCTTTGAACCTCAATTTTTTTATTCATTCACATTGCATACAATCTTCTCGCTGTTGTTGATTTTATTTGAAATGTCAAGTCATTCTTCACCATTTTCCACAATTAATAGATATCATTTTTTTATCAAAAGAAAAAAAGAAGTTCTTTCAGTATTTGCGTACTCATTTCTCACAGCAAAATAGAATTCCATTTCCGGTAAATCAATTCTCATGTTCTCCCACCTAATGAATCAAGGCCTGTATGAAGTGGGCGTCGGTTCAATTTTCAAGCCGAGGGTTATTCTCCCACCTAATGAATCCGGCCTGTATGAAGTGGGCATTGGTTCAATTTTCAAGTCGGGAGTTATTCTCCCACTTAATGAATCAGGGCCTGTATGAAGCGGGCGTTGATATACTATATTTCAAGTAAAAAAAAATAATACTCCTGTGTGAAGTTTCTCTTGGAAATCTAAATCTTTACGAAAAGAGAGTGTGGCGCAAGTGAAAAATTAAAAGCGAACGAGAGAATGAAACGCAGAACAATCAATAAAACGAAGCAACAAAAGACGATCAAAATAAATACAAAAACAAAAATAGGAACAGTAAAAATTTAAAATTCAAACGCAAAAATGAAAACGAAAGACGAAAAACAACGAAACAGAAAATGACAGTGATAGTTAATAAAATGAAACGAATATAATAAAATTAGATTAAATGCAAAACAGAAACCGTAGACGAACTACGAAACAAAGCAAAACAAAAGACGGAACAACAAAACGAGAAAAAAACGGTTAATAAATGCACAAACAACAGATAAATAAAAATTAAAAATAAGAAAACTAAAAAATGAATTTGCAGAATAAAACGAAAAATAATCAACGAAATAAAACAAAAGACGATCAATAAAATTAAACAAAAAAATTAAAAATTAAGATGTGAGTAATTATGTTTGATTATTAGGCCACCAAGTATATTATACTATACGCCTAATTTGTAACAATAAATAAATAAATAAAACCAAAATATACAGGGTGTAAATTTGATGAGGGAGCAAACGTCAAGGGCTAGTTTCTCACGTCGAATTATGAAAAAAAGTTCGTATAAACATATGTCGGCAAACGCATAGTTTCTGAGATACAGGGTCCGAAATAAAGTTTGGGAAACTTTCTTGTTATCGATTTCTCAGAAAAAAATATCCTTTATGAAAGTTCCCGCCTCTTCCCAAACCTAAAATACGCATGTCAAAATCTGCATATCTATCGTCATATACCGAGGAAATCGGAATATTTGAAATCTACGTAAGAATAAAGTACCTTTATCTTTCAAGATACGCGGAAATTTTATTTGGCAAAGTTGTTCGGAAAAGTTACGCGACTTCAAATATGAAATCGTGGCTGCTTACAATGATTTTGTTATATCTCAGAAACCATGCGTTTTCGGTCCTATGTTTATATAAACTTTTTTTCATATTTTGGTGTGAGGAACTGGCCCTTAAAGTTTGGGCACTCATTGCAGTTACACCCTGTATATTTAAAAAAAAGAAAAAAAACGGAAAATGCAAATGAGGACAACAATGGCGAACGTTGGAATGAAACAAAAGACATAGAAATTGAAAATCGTTCTAGAAAATTGAAGGAAAATTCAAAAATTATGACAATAAAACGACACCGATAGTTTTTTTTGTTTTATTTTGTTGATTATTTTGTGTTTCTCGCTCTGTTGTTCGCTCTTTGTTTTTCGTTGGCGTTACTGACAACGATCAATGAAAAAAACAGAAAGAGAAAACAATCGATATAACAAGAAAAAAAAAGAAGAAAATCGATCAAATTAAATAACAATAAAAAAACAACGAAACAGAAAATGAGAGTGATAATTAATAAAATGAAACGAATATAATAAAATTAGATTAAATGCAAAACAAACACCGTAGACGAACTACGAAACAAAGCAAAACAAAAGACGGAACGACAAAACGAGAAAAAAAACGGTTAATAAATGCACAAAGAACAGATAAATAAAAATAAAAAATACAATTAATAATTACTTTTTCAAAAGAAAGGAAAATGTTCTTTCAGTATTTGCGTACTCATTTCTCACAGCAAAATAGAATTCCATTTCCGGTAAATCAATTTTCATGTTCTCCCACCTAATGAATCTGGGCCTGTATGAAGTGGGCGTTGGTTCATTTTTCAAGTCGGTGGTTATTCGCCCACATAATAAATCCGGCCCGTATGAAGTGGGCGTTGGTTCAATTTTCAAGTCGGGAGTTATTCTCCCACCTAATGAATCAGGGCCTGTATGAAGTGGGCGTTGGTGTACTATATTTCAACCAAAAAAAATTGTCATTATTATTAAATTAGTCGCAAATTTCACCCTTTCCATCTGCGCATCCCCATGAAAATTTAAAAGGCTTTCGGAAGAGCTTCGCCGCAAGTTATATCATAATTCGAGGGCGCAAAAAATTGTTTGCCTCCTTCGAAACGGTTCGACTCGGCTCGGCCCGGCCCGACGTTGTGAGCTTTTAATTCGCAAATATGAGAGCACGAAAAAATAATTTACTTGCGTATTTATTAAACAAACAAGTCGATGGACGTTACGAAATAAATAAAATAAAATACAAATACAAGGGCCCTTCCAAAACCTCGTTTTTTTTTGCTAAACCGAATTGTAGCGATGGAAGATTCCTAACTAAATTCAGTGGTGGAGGCGGGCGGGGGTAGGGGCGAATTTATTACTCGAGGAACATTTTTTTTCTTTTTGCAAATACTTATAACAGAGAAAGAATTTCTTTACGAGTAGAGGTATATCGTGCTTAAATGTATTACTAAAAACTTAAGTGCGAGGGTGATGATAACAGCACAAGCACATGTCATGGATAGGGTGTGTCGTGTTGTAGGGGTGGTGCGCACCCTCCTATCGATCTTCTCCGTCACACTGCACCACTTGCGCATACTGGGCCACACTGCAACGAGTTCATTGCACTTCTTCTTCCCACTTTAATAGATAAGGGGTGGACGCATTCGCTTGTACACATATTTTTCCCTCCTCGGGCGCAAACAACAAATACATCTCCTCCAAAGTATATCAATTTTCTTTTTTTCGTCGCGCGCAAATAAATCATTTTTATTTTCTCTCCTCCCGCGTATTAGGAATTAAACAAGAAAAAAAAGGCGACGCATAACGAAGCGTTTCGGAGGGAAACACAGTTTTTTTTTTCTTACCTTCTGCCCTCGCCCGCCGCCCCCACGAGAAACTTGTAATAAAGTTTCTTTCTGAAAGCCTCTTAAATTTTAATAGAAATGCAAATGGAAAAAGTGGAATTTAAAAAGAATTTGCGACTTACTTAATAATAACAAAACGAGACGAAACGTTCGCCAGTTGTTCAAAGAAGTCATCGTCAAGTTAAATGGATTTTATTCAATTGTTTTTAGTTTTTAGAACATTGCAGGATTTAATGATAATAAAATTAGCAGGGTGAGAATATTTTTTGAATTCAACCCCCCGCCCTCTCGCCTCTTCCATTTTAAGTTTTTTTTTTTTTTGCTCACACTAGAAATCTACAGGGCGAGCAAAAATGTGTGAGTGAAGTTGCAGCTTAGTTAAGTCAACTCTTAACATTACATTTATAAGGCCCGATTTCTTCACCTACGGATAAATTTATCTGCCAGGTAGTGTCCTCGGAAACTATTATCGGTACAATGGTTTCCAAGGATAATACCTGGCAGATAAATTTATCAGGAGGTGTAGAAATCGGGCCTGAGGCGGCCACGGGGATAACTTCTGAGTCAAAGATTGATGGCGACGGTGTTGAGGTCCAGGGCGGTGGCGACGGCGTTGAGGTCCAGGGCGTCCGCGATGGCATTGAGGATTAAAATTAAACAAACAAGCCAGAAGTTGGGTAGGTTTCCGGGCAATTTCAGGTAATAAGAGGAAAAGGGGGAGAATCAAAAATTAGATTAAAAATAAATTTAACAACAAATGAAAACAAAGACGGACAACAAAAATAAAACAAGCGGTGAACTAGGTATGAAATAAAGCTAGAGGCAAATAACAAAAATCAACAAAAGAAAATGTTAAAATGAAAAATGTAATAAAAATCAAAATCTTTACGAAAAGAGAGGGTGGCGCAAGCGAAAAATTACAAGCGAACGAGAGAATGAAACGCAGAACAATCAATAAAACGGAGCAACAAAAAACGATCAAAATAAACACAAAAACAAAAATAGGAACAATAAAAATTTCAAATTCAAACGCAAAAATGAAAACGAAAGCGAAAACAACGAAACAGAAAAATGACAGTGATAATTAATAAAATGAAACGAATATAATAAAATTAGATTAAATGCAAAACAGAAACCGTAGACGAACTACAAAACAAAGCAAAACAAAAGACGGAACAACAAAACGAGAAAAAAAACTGTTAATAAATGCACAAAGAACAGATAAATAAAAATAAAAAATACGGAAAATAAAAAATGAATTTGCAGAATAAAACGAAAAATAATCAACGAACTAAAACAAAAGACCATCAATGAAATTAAACAAAAAATATTAAAAATTAAGATGTAAGTAATTATGTTTGATTATTAGGCCACCAAGTATATTATACTATACGCCTAATTTGTAACTATAAATAAATAAATAAAACCAAAATATACAGGGTGTAAATTTTATGAGGGGGCAAACGTCAAGGGCTAGTTCCTCACGCCAAATTATGAAAAAAAGTTCATATAAACACATGTCGGCAAGCGCATAGTTTCTGAGATACAGGATCCGGAAGAAAAACAGGGAAACTTTTTTATTACCGATTTCTCAGAAAAATTTATTCTTTATGAAAGTTCCCGCATCTTCCCAAATCTAAAACACGCATGTCAACATCTGCATATCTATCGTCATATACCGAGGAAATCGGAATATTTGTAATCGACGTAAGAGTAAAGTACCTTTGTCTTTCAAGATACGCGGAAACTTTATTTGGGAAAGTTGTTCGGAAAAGTTACGCGATTTCAAATATGAAATCGTGGCTGCCTACGATGATTTTGTTATATCTCGGAAACCATGCGTTTGCGGACCTATGTTTATATAAACTTTTTTTCATATTTCGGTGTGAGGAAGTGACCCTTAAAGTTTGGCCCCTCATTAAAATTACACCCTGTATATTTAAAAAAAAGAGAAAAACGGAAAATGCAAATGAGGACAGCAATGGCGAACGTTGAAACGAAACAAAAGACATAGAAATTGAAAATCGAGAAAATTGAAATAAAATTTAAAAAAATATGACAATAAAACGACACCGATCGTCTTTTTTTTTTGTTTTATTTCGTTGATTGTTTTTTGTTTTTCGCTCTTTGTTTTTCGTTGGCATTACTGACAACGATCAATGAAAAAAAAAACGGAAAGAGAAAACAATCAATAAAACAAGAAAAAAAAATCGATCAAATTAAATAACAATAAAGAACAGCGAAGTACGAAAAGTAGAATGAATCTGAAATGAAAATAATCAACAAAATGAAACAAAAGACGGACAACAAAGTTAAACAAAGGGGAAATATTATTTTTGAAAAACACGGCAAATAAGGGAAAGAAATGGGAAACGTTAGAATAAAACAAAAGATAAACAAAAAGATAAAAGAGGATCGACAAGGAAAATGGAGTCGGATCGATGAAATTAAATGAAAATCAAATGATTTATAAAATTACAGGAGATTGTCTTTTGTTTTGTGTCGTTGATTATAACTCTAACTGTTTCATTCTGTTGTTCGCTTTTTGTTTTTCGTTTGCGTTACCGACGAAGGATCGATGAAATTAAACAAAAATAAAAATAGAATGCGATTGGCGGAGGATCGATGAAGTTATTTTATTACCTTGATTATTTTTTTACACTCTGCGATTCGGCTTTTGTTTTCGGTTTGCATTGCCAGAAATTAAAAAATAAAATAAAATATGTAGATGCGATTGACAAAGAATCAATGAATCAAAGAATCAATTAAAAAAAAAGAAGAATTATAAAGGTAAACAGCAAATGCAAATGAGAAAAAGAATCATAAAATTTCTAAAAGGTACTCGATACTCGATTTTTTTATTTCACTCTGCAATTCTTTTTGTGTTTTTGGTTTGCGCTGACCATGGATGATCAATGAAATCAAACAAAAACAAAATACAATTGACAGAGGATCGACGAAATTAAAAAAAGAAAAACAAAATACTCATAAAAAGAAACGGAAAATGCAATCGACAAAAAAATGAAAAGATTTATAAAAGGAAAGCGATCTTCTTTACCCGTTTGTTATCGACTTACCCAAGGGATATTTCCTCAACTGCAAGAGGCGCTGTCGGCGTTGGTTTTTGTTTGAATATTTTTATAGATAAGTATCATTTTCGATTTCTAAAAAAAATAAACAACACCTGTATCTTCATTATCTTAAATATCTCTACTATCATTGACTAAATTTTCAAAGCAAGAAACATGTGCGCTCCCTGCTAGATAAAAAACGCCTTTGCGCACGAGTCATTCGGAGCACCATCTGTTGTCCAAAAATGAAAACTATTTTGGTCATATTTTCTTTGCAATTTCAACTTCAATATAAGCGACATTTTGAGTAAAATTCGCAATGAGTATAATTTCAAAACATAAAATCGAAGCATAGCGGGAAACATTTAAGACGCCATCTCTGGACCAAAAGGTAAAACAATTTTAAATAGGATTTCCCGCAATTGCATTTAATTTAGGAAGACTTAGGGTTAAATTAAACGAAATGACCAGGCTTCTAAATCCGAAGAATTTAATTGAAATCTAAAATGGGTGACGTGATGCAGAGCGCCATCTCTTCACCAAAAAGCAGGACATCATATTCACGTTTCACTGTTTTTGCAATTACCTACTTCAAAATCCAAGACAGAAAAGAAGGAAATTAAATAAAAAACAAACAAGAAACACGTGCGGCTATGCGTCCCCTGCTGGATAAAAAGTGCCATCTGTTGTCCAATAACGAAAACTATTTTGTTCAAAGTTGATTACAATTTCAACTTCAATCTAAGCGAGATTTTGAATAAAATTCGCAATGAGTGTAATTTCAAAACATAAAATCGAAGCATAGCAGGAAGCATTTGAGACGCCATCTCTTGACCAAAAGAGAAAACAAAGCAACTCACGTGACACTATTTTATCTCCACGCCCCGGCACGACGATTTTAGCAAAGCTCTTTCCTTTAAGTTTGCATTGATTTTAATCTCAAAATTAAATCGAAAATCTTAAACTAAGGCGCTATGAGAAAATGATTCAGAGCGCCGTCTCTTGACAAAAAATGCAAACAGTGAATTTATTTTAATTTTAAATAACAGGATAGGTTGACATTCTCAGCAATGATTTCGTCTTCTTCTGTCTCTGCAATTAATTATTTTAAAGAAATCCTCTTCTTCTTCTTCTTCTTCTTCTTAACTTCGCGACGGCTTTTAATTTCAAAATTGAGTTTCGAAATGTATAAATAAATGGTGCTTTCTTTCGCATAAAAGTTTGAATCGTGTTTCCGAATAGTTTGGACCTGAATTTGCAACAAAACACCTGACTTGAATTTTTGACTGACAGTTCATTTGTAAATAACCATAATTCAATCCAAACGGGTTTTAAAAATACAGAGATTCGAAGAAAAGAATGTCTGTTTTAGAATCAAAACACGTTTGGATCACGATTTTGTGAGCGAAAGAAAGAGTGGCACACTCGTCTGTCAATTGAAAGTTACAACGTTGACCGCACTTCGTTTTGTTAGCGATTTTTTTCCAAAGCCAACCTTATTTGAGCTAAATAATAAACTATTCTAGTTTTCGATCTTTGTTCTCGGTAATATTTACAATAATAATTAATATTTAAAAATAGACAGATTCAAAGAAAAAAATCTGTTTTTGAATCAAAACTCGTTTGGATCACGATTTTGTGAGCGTAAGAAAGTACCTCAAGGCGTCACTTGGAGCGCCATCTCTTGAATAAAAGCGAAAACAACCAAAATCTTGACCAAAAGCGAAATCGATTCTCCTACAGCAAGATTTTAACTTCACGTCGAAATTCAGAAGCGAAATCTTCTAACTTCGCAAAGATTTTAATTTAAAAATTAATTTTCGGAATGTATGTACATATATCAAGGCTTGACGGGTGTCATTTTAAAGCGCCATCTCTCTTACCGAACTGGAAAGTAATTTTAATCGAATTTGTTCTTAGTGTTCTCAGCAGAACCCTGCCTTCTTCTTAACTTCGTAACGGTTTTAAATTTCAAAGTGTAAAATTAAAATTAATGTGTGACGGGAATGGGAATCGTTTAGAGCGCCATCTCTTGACGAAAGGTAGAAACCTCCATGGAGTTTTGCTGTAAAATAATTAGGGAAGCCAATATTCGAGCACCTTTAAATGAACATGGGATTTCCTGTGTTGCGTTTCAAAATGCAGCACCCTGTATACGAATTACGTTATGAAGTACCTCCGCAAATAAATAAAATAAATAAAGTAAACGAACTCCGCCGCCGCCGTCGCCGAAATCAAAGAAGAAGAGGAGGAAGGAAAAGAAACAAAATTTGGAGCGTAATATTTTTGACAATTGTTATTTCTTTTGGAATTTTCTATTTTTTAACTTTCTATTTGCCTTAATTTTCCATGATTTTCTTCTGGTTTAATTTATTTCTTCCAGTTGGCTTCAACTAAGTTTTCTTTAGTTGGAATAGGTTGGCCTTGAAATTACTTTTCGAATTTTGACCGTTTTCTGGCAATCTTTTTCCCAATTTTTCTCGGATTTGGTTAGCCCACAAACTATTTTTCAAATTTTTAACGTTTTTTAGCAATCTTTATTTTTTCAAATTTAATTCGATAGTTAGTTTCTTAAAGAAAAATTGATTGTCAATTGTTCTTTTAAAAGAATCGATCGTCAATTGTTTATTTTTTTATTCAGTTCGAAGTTTCTTCAAACAAAAATTGCTTTCAATAAAAATAATTTGATCGTCAACTGTTTCATTCATTATTATTATTTTTTTTTTATCGAAAATGTAGACATTCAAAAGAATGCAACTGACTGAGAAAAAGAAAGAACGATTGTCGATTGTTTTCTCAATTGTTTTAATAACGAAATCATTGCGATTGGGTTGGCGTGGAAACTGTTTTTCAAATTTTGAAACTTTTTTTGCAACCTGTATTTATTTATTTTCTTTTATACTTGTCGTTTTCTTCCGTCCTTCCCTTTTTTTGTTTTCTTGTAATTATTACGCTCTTATTGTTTTCGTTTTAAATTAATAAAATATTTCCTTTATTTTTTTGTACCGTTTGCTTTAATTATCTGATCGTTGTTGATCGTTTATTTTTCTTCCCGGTACTTGTCTCTTTTTATAAATTTTGTTCCTTTTAGTAGTAAATTTCTTTCTTTATTTATTTATTATCCATCGCGATACTCCTTTTATTTCTTTATTTATTTTTTTTCGCGTCACAGAATAGTCTTTTATTCTCTTTTTTTCTCCTACTACTTCAAGTACCGTTATTCTTTTGTTTCTGTTCAGGACAATCGCCTAGTTATTGTATTTCAATTTCTTTAATTTCTTGCGCAATAAACTTGATTTCTCTCAATTGTGTAATTTTTAATTAACAATTGCTTTTTTTTATTCGCGCACAGAAAAGATTTATTAATCTTTTATTTTTCCTATTTCAGAAAGCATCATTTATCGTTTCTTTCCGTTTCTTTTGTTTTTGTTTTTAAAATAATTATGTTGTTGTTGAGTCTGTTCGTTGTTTACCGTTAATTTTTCTGTTTTCAGTTTTTTCTTAATTTGTTTCTTCTCGTAGCGAATTCATTTGTTTATTTTATAATTTTATAATAACTATAATTTTATAATTTGTTTACGTAGTAAATCATTTGCTTATTTTTTTATTATCAACTACGATTCATTCCCTTTAATTAATTTATTTATTTGTTTTTTTTTTTTAAATCCAGAACAGTTTTTTCTTCTTTCTTTCCTTTTACCTTTTTGGTTTTTCAATTTGCGCGTAGAACAGTTTTTTAATCTTTTTTTTTTATTTCAGAAAGTATCATTTGTCGTTTCTCTTTTGTTTTTTTTTTCTTTGTTTTTACAACAATAATGTTTTTGACTCGGTTCATTGTTTATCGTTTATTTTTCTTCACAGTAATTGTCTTTTAATTTTTTTTTTTTAATTTTTCCTTTCGTAATGAATTCATTTGTTTATTTTTTTATTATCGAGTGCGATTCTCCTTTCATTCAAGAGCGGATAAAACACACGCACAAACTCATTGATTTCTCTGATATTAATTTTCAATTCGAAACGAATGATGGATTTTAGTTTGTTTCGTAGAGTGTGCAACAATTGAATAGAAATTCCTATTTAAAAAAAAAAAAAAAAAAACGGTGTAACAACAACTACGACCGAACTTACTTATACCGTTATGGTTTACGGTTTACCTTGGCCGTAAATAATACAGAACTTAAAATTTAAAGCAGCTCTTAACGAAATTCAGAAAGTATACAAAGTATTAGTTACGTTACGTGGCGAGAGTTCAGCAAAAAAAAAAAAAAAAAAAATTAATCGTTTTACGTGCCCCCGGGCGAATTATTATCTAAACGCCGGAGATGTTTATCTTGTTGTAATAATAAAGAGAGGAAAGAATGTTTTCCGATTTGTTTCACAATGGATCGTGGAAGAGAAAACACGCTGACTAGGTAGAAACAGGAAATATTATCGACCTCTCCTCTCTACCTCTTTCACTAACAAAGTCCCCATCAGGGCGAAAGAAGTTCCCCGTGTAATGGAGACGAGGCAAATAAAACCCCGATATCATAAAATAGCCGATCCCTTTTCTTATTTCTGATGCTTTGTATGTGTGTTACGCTTTTACTTGCATACTTTGGACACGGTTTTATGAAAGCGCTTTCCTTGTTTCGATCAATCTGAAAGCTCTTTTGCAAATGCGAGTTTTACGATTCTCCTTCTTTAGCCAATTAGAAGAAAACCAGCAAACTTTTTGCTTTTAATCGCATGTTCACACACCCTAGCAATTTTTTTCTAGTTACCTAATAACGAATGAAGGATTTTGTTAGTATTAATTAAATAATAATTCAAATACAAAGAAATCATCTCCAAAACTTCATTACACGGTTTTTAATCACTGCGTCAATCGCTTTTGATCAACGACGCCAACGAAAGGATCGCTAAACCTCCCTCCACTCGAAGCCGCGTAGACGCTAGCGCAAGGCGCAGGCCGTCAATTGCCGCTGTTCCAACTTCAGACGTGAAAGTTCTTGAACGCACTTTTTTTTTAATTTTCTTATTGAAAATATTCGCGCAGTACTTTGTTTTATGGTGGTTTGACGGTGATTTGAATAGACGTCGGGTGTTTGAAAAAAAAAAATCGTTTCGCATTGTGTATGCCGAAAAGCACTCGATGATCAAGTTGAAATAACATTAATTCCAGACGTGCAGTAACGAGAGAAGTGCAAGGCAAAGAGTCAGTATAGAGCGTACGGAACGTGCACGCACACACAGGAATGTGATGGTTTCCTGTCGGACGTCCATTCTCATGGCGTCAATATACTGGCGCGCTTTTGACACACACGGCCGGCCAATTTCCTCAATTAAAAACGCACAAATTTACTGAGCGCGGACGGCGGACCATCCTGTACGCGTACGCGTTATTAAAAAAAAGAACAAAAAAAAAGCGCCCGAATTAGATGCGCTTTATGTCGCACATAAATTTCACACTGGGATGGGCCGTAAATAATACGGAGGAGCCTTGGCCCCATAACCACTTTAATATCCTCGAATTGGAGCTGAAATGGTCGTATTAAAATTCCCCCGCATTTATAAATAAGAATGGGCCTTATAAACTTACACTTGTTAAGGTGGATTAAAATAAGTCCACTTTTACTTCTTACGAACTTTGGCAAGCGAAGCGAGATGCGGTAACTTTGCGAAAAGAAACTAGGTTAGATTTGTTTTGTTTCAAAGACGCAATCAAAATATTCACAAAAATTTTGCAAATGTCAATTCTTCCGCCTCCTTGAAAATTTATAAGCTCAATTTTCGTCGAAATATTAAGAAAAGTCTGTTTTTTAAAAAAATGAGTAACGCAATTTTGGCAAATACACGAAACTTGCAATTCTGATTGCATTTTTGAGTTCCTGGGTAAATTCTAGCGTGAATTGATGGGTCGCACCATGGGTCTATCTTGATTGGTTCTCGAGCTACACTATGCAAAACAAAAGAGAAAACTCGGAAACCGCTCGCGCCAGACCCATGATGCGACCCATCAACTCACGCTAGAATTTACTCAGGAATTCAATAAAGCCGTCGTATATAATGTCCCATAAAAAAAATATATGACTTCGATAGATTTTTTGGTAAAGTGATGTTTAATTATTTTTTACAAGAATTTTGAAAATTTAGAAAGTCACATTTTTTATCTTCCCTCGAGGAACAAAAAACAATAAGCGGCATTATAAAAAAATTAATAACGCAATTTTGTCAGTTACACGAAACTTGCACTTCTGATTGCATTTTTGAGTTCCTGAGTAAATTCTAGCCTGAATTGATGGGTCGCACCATGGGTCTATCTTGATTGGTTCTCGAGTTGTACTATGAAAAACAAATGAAAAAACTCGAAAACCGCTCGCGCTAGACCCATGATGCGACCCATCATTTCAGGCTAGAATTTACTCGGGAATTCAAAAATGGCAGTATCCGTACGCAAAGTTCGTTTTAGAAAAACATAATCGATTTATTTCGTAGCAAATACGATGTTCGTTTGTTTTTTTTTTGTGACTTTTTGATAGTTCTTTTTTTAAATCTAGTTTAATTCGCGAATTTTATAAAAGGGCTAACGAATCGTCCGGTATTCGTACTTTGGCGGTGTCATTGCGATCAGCTGTTCGGATCATGCATTTAAAATGTAGGGCGTCACGTGCGATTTGCGAGAAAAACAAAACAAGAATCGCGTTACTAAGAAATACATCAAACTTGTATTATTTTTAATGGAACACTCTGTATATAATGGCATTTTTGAGTTTCCGACTAAATACTAGCCTGAAATGATGTGTTGCATCATGGGTTTAGCGCGAGCGGTTTTCGAATTTTTTCTTTTGTTTTTCACAGTGCTGCTCGAAAACCAATCGAGATAGACCCATGGTGCGACCCATCATTTCAGGCTAGGATTTACTCAGGAAGTAAAAAATGCAATCAGAAGTGCAATTTTAGTGTCCCCCCCTCCCCCGCCGTTGATATTGTTTTGCGAACTTTTTCTAAAAATCAACCCGCTTCTTTATTTCTCGAGAAAAACTCAAACGTATTATTATTATTTTCAATAATGAAAAAGTGGTGACGAATCACCCTGTATAAACTGTTCAGTTGCCGAACATATTTTAAAGCAACCGCTAAGTAAGATATGATAATTCTTTATTGGTCGTTTAATCAGTGAAATTATTTCAGCTTGACGTTTACACCTGCTTTTATAATTGTAATCTCTCCTATGAAATATACAGGGTGTAACTTTTATGAGGGGACAAACGTCAAGGGCTAGTTACTCACGTCGAATTATGAAAAAAAGTTCTTGTGAACATATGTCCGCAAACGCATAGTTTCTGAGATACAGGGTCCTGAAAAAAGTTGGGGAAACTTTTTTGTTATCGATTTCTCAGAAAAATTTATTCTTTACGAAAGTTCCCGCATCTTTCCAAACCTAAAACGCACTTGTCAAAATCTGAATATCTATCGTCGTGTACCGTGGAGATCGAAATGTTTGAAATCGACGTAAGAGTAAAGTACCTTTATTTTTCAAGATACGCGGAAATGTTATTTGGGAAAGTCGTTCGGGAAAGTTACGCGATTTCAAATATGAAATCGTGGCTGCCTACGATGATTTTGTTATATCTCGGAAACTATGCGTTTGCGGACCTATGTTTATATAAACTTTTTTTCATATTTTGGTGTGAGGAAGTGGCCCTTAAAATTTGGGCACTCATTAAAGTTACACCCTGTATATTTGAAGCAGAGATATGAACCGAAACACCGAAACGTTGAGAAGTTTGCGATTTTGAAGACGTCAATAAAATATGTCATATTTTTAAGAAAATGAAACGTAGAAATTCATTACGAATTGAAACTTTGTGTCAAAGAGTAATAAATACGTGAATGCATTCCATTTCTGTACCAAGCCGCCGATTTGAATATAAATAAAAGGCTATTAATTTTAACGTTATTTCTGGGAAGAGTCGTATTATTTATTACCCCGCGAGGACTATAAAGTGCACCTCGGAGAGAGAAAAAAAAAATATTGATTCAATCGGGTGTCAATGAAAGCCAGCGAGAATATAAACTAGCGTAGAAAATAATTCGGGGCCGCCTTACACTAGGAAATTTCCCGGAATCAATTATTGCTCGGCATCTGCGTTTTTATGAACAAATCGAGCATTGACATTGGTCGGCTCAGTGGCGGCTGAAGGTGCGTTGATAGACCCGCAAATTTTAATAACATGTGGGAGGCCTATTTAGGTGTAGTACACAGGTATACGAATCGACTTTGAAGACATTCCTCTCACTGGATATTATTGCTCAACGGAATGCTGCCACATTTATTTATGTATGTGTATGTACGTAAAGCGTAATCTTTGTTAAAAGTGAAATAGTGTTGCAAAAATTTGCGGAAACTCTTTTTCGAACACCTTTTACAAGCACTTTTCTGTACTTGTAAAAGACGAGTTTAGAGAATATCAAATTTAGAATGTATTCTTTTTTTTTTTTGAAAAAAAAAATTGAGAAAACTGTTTTTACTAAATTAGATAGGAAGCAGTTTCTATGACAGGTAAATCGTGACAGAAATAATATATTTTCTCCCTAAGGAGTAAAAGTGATGACAATCTCTCTAGAGAGTTTTCATTTACACTTGGCGTCTGATTATAAAGACAGCTTCACTCGCTGCGTTCAGCATTTTTTGCAATTCTTGTTTTTTGGATCTTCCACTAAGTTTTTCTTTTTTTCGAATATAAAACTTAAATTCGTTTTGAACATAAGTTTGTGTTGTCTAACAATAATGACTGTAAACGACTGTGGAAGTTAAATTTTTTTTATTCCCGAAAGTCGGAATTGACGTGGTCCTTCTATTTCCGGTCGTGAAAAAAATAGTATATGCATATGTACACCTAGGGAGAGAGTGATATTTTTAAAAATAAATTTCTGGTCAGTGATTGTCTTAAAGGATTGCGACAAAATTAGGTTGCTTGTTCGTCATGAAAAAATTATCATAACCTTATATTTAATCAAGAAAGGTAACAAGTGATTTTTTTTTCTTCTTACAAAATACGAAGTGTTTCCATTTAAAATTTTTTGGTTTTTATAATTTAATCGACAGAAATTGATTAAAACGAACTTAGCGACTAAGAGGTTTACCAAAAGTCGTTCTATAAAAGTCGTTGCCTGTTACTTTTCTGCTAGGAGATGGCGCTCTATAACAATCTTTTGTTATTGTTATTAAAATGCGAAGTAAACGATTACTTTTCTTGGTTATTGATTGCGTTAAAAAATTGCTACGAGATTCGATTGCTAGTTCGTCAAGCAAAATTTATCATTACCTTATATTTGATCGAGAAAGTTACCAAGTCAGCCAACAGATGGCGCTCTATAACAGCGGTTTGTGTTATTTTTATCCAAAATACGAAG
Organism: Prosopocoilus inquinatus; assembly: GCA_036172665.1. Classification (NCBI taxonomy): domain Eukaryota; kingdom Metazoa; phylum Arthropoda; class Insecta; order Coleoptera; family Lucanidae; genus Prosopocoilus; species Prosopocoilus inquinatus. The sequence continues at coordinate 2,680,270 of CM069871.1, read as the reverse complement.
TTATTGCGTTCAAAAGTTCATTTGATTTTTGTCGACGAATTTGATTAAAACGAACTTACGACGAAGAGTCTCGCTAAAAGATGGCGTTCTATAACACTCGTTGCACGTAATTTTTTTTTAATGCGAAGTGAAAAATTGATTTTTACGTGCTGATGAAAACAGCTGCATCAAAGCTCAATTTCTATTTCGGAAAAGTTGACTAAAGCGAACTTCTTTCGACGAAGAGATTCACTTATCGACCAGAAGATGGCGCTCTATAACAGTCTTTTGTTATTGTTATTAACACGCGTAGTAAACGATTAATTTTCTTGGTTATTAATTGCGTTAAAAAATTGCTGCAAAATTCAGTTGCTGGTTCGTCAAGAAAAATTGGCCATAACTAATATTTCATCAAGAAAATAACCAAGTCAGCCAAAAGATGGCGCTCTATAACAGCGGCTTATGTTATTTTTCTCCAAACGACGAAGTGATTGCATTCGAAAGTTGATTTGATTTTTGTCGACAAATTTTGATTAAAACGAAGTTATGGTGAAGAGTCTCGCCAAAAGATGGCGTTCTGTAACAGTCGTAGCACGTAATTTTTTTGGAATGCGAAGTGAAAAATTGATTTTTACGTGCTGATGAAAACAGCTGCATCAAAGCTCAATTTCTATTTCGGAAAAGTCGACTAAAGCGAACTTCTTTCGATGAAGAAATTCATTTATCGAGCGGAAGGTGGCGCTCTCTAACAATCCTCTGCTATTGTTGCCAAATGCGAGGTAAACGATTATTTTTCTGAGTGCTGGTTGTGTAAAAAAAATGATTCTTGTCATTTTACAACAGCTCTGTTTCACTTTAACTCCACCTGCATTTCCTAATGCACTGTGTATAAAGAGTGGTTCACAATAAATTGTAATTTTGTTTGTTTTTGAGATATAAGGCTGTAATTTCATATCTGGCTATAATTTTTCATTCTGTACAACTTATTCTTATGAAATTTTCCTGTACCTTATAAAATAAAGGTACTTTACTCTTAAGCGGTCTTCGTTTCTTGGTGTCCATGCTGTATACCATTCAAGAAAAAATTAATTTGACATTTCTGAATTTGGTTCTAAGAGATCCGGAAGCGTCCCGCGTCAATAAATTTTTATAAAAATCCATAATAAAAAAAATTCCATTTGTAGCACACTTTTTGAAAGACACTGTACATAGTGTTAAGTAAAAAAAATACATTTTTGTATCGGCGGGGGATATACGAAAGAGCGGAGCATAATGGGAGAGACAGAAGTTTTTTTTAGCCATTTGGCAACACTGATTGGAGATTTGGTTAGTTAAGACAATTTCCTCCCAGTTTTTGAGATATAAAGCTATAATTTCATATCTGGCTATAATTTTTTATTCTGAACAACTTATTCTTATGAAATTTTCCTGCATCTTATAAAATAAAGGTACTTTACTCTTAAGCGGTCTTCATTTCTCGGTGTCCATGCTGTATACCATTCAAGAAAAAATTAGTTTGACACTTTCCAATTTGATTCTAAGATATACGGAAGCGTCCTGCGTCAATAAATTTTTATAAAAACCGATAAAAAAAATTGCCATTTGTAGCATACTTTTTGAAAGACACTGTACATAGTGCTAAGTAAAAAAAAATACATTTTTGTATCGGCGAGGGATATACGAAAGGGCGGAGCATAATGGGAGAGGCAAAAGTTTTTTTTAGCCATTTGGCAACACTGATGGGAGATTTGGTTGGTTAAGACAATTTCCTCCCAGTTTTTGAGATATAAAGCTATAATTTCATATCTGGCTATAATTTTTTATTCTGAACAACTTATTCTTATGAAATTTTCCTGCATCTTATAAAATAAAGGCACTTTACTCCTAAGCGGTCTTCATTTCTCGGTGTCCATGTTGTATACCGTTCAAGAAAATTTAATTTGACATTTCCCGATTTGGTTCTAAGAGATGCGGAAGCGTCCCGCGTCAATAGATTTTTATAAAAATCGATAATAAAAAATATTCCCATTTGTAGCACACTTTTTGAAAGACACTGTACATAGTGCTAAGTAAAAAAAAATACATTTTTGTATCGGTGGGGGATATACGAAAGGGCGGAGCATAATGGGAGAGGCAAAAGTTTTTTTTTAGCCATTTGGCAACACTGATTGGAGATTTGGTTAGTTAAGACAATTTCCTCCCAGTTTTTGAGATATAAAGCTATAATTTCATATCTGGCTATAATTTTTCATTCTGAACAACTTATTCTTGTGACATTTTCCTGCATCTTATAAAATAAAGGCACTTTACTCTTAAGCGGTCTTCATTTCTCGGTGTCCACGCTGTATACCATTCAAGAAAAAATTAATTTGACACTTCTCAATTTGATTCTAAGAGATGCGGAAGCGTCCTGCGTCAATAAATTTTTATAAAAATCGATAATAAAAAAAATTCTCATTTGTAGCATACTTTTTGAAAGACACTGTACGTAGTACTAAGTAAAAAAAAAATAAATTTTTGTATCGGCGGGGGATATACGAAAGGGTGGAGCATAATGGAAGATACAAAAGTTTTTTTTTTAGCCATTTGGCAACACTGGAGATTTGGTTAGTTAAGACAATTTCCTCCCAGTTTTTGAGATGTAAAGTTATAATTTCATATCTGGCTATAATTTTTCATTCTGGACAACTTATTATTATGACATTTTCCTGTAGCTTATAAAATAAAGGCACTTTACTCTTAAGCGGTCTTCATTTCTCGGTGTCCATGCTGTATAACATTCAAGAAAAATTTAATTTGACACTTCCCAATTTGATTCTAAGAGATGCAGAAGCGTCCTGCGTCAATAAATTTTTATAAAAATCGATAATAAAAAAAAATCCCATTTGTAGCACACTTTTTGAAAGACTTTGTACATAGTGTTAAGTAAAAAAAAATAAATTTTTGTATCGGCGGGGGATATAATATTTCCCAATTTGGTTCGAAGAGGTGCAGAAGCGTCCTGCGTCAATAAATTTTTATAAAAATCGATAATAAAAAAAAATCCCATTTGTAGCACACTTTTTGAAAGACTCTGTACATAGTGTTAAGTAAAAAAAAAATAAATTCTTGTATCGGCGGGGGATATACGAAAGAGCGGAGCATAAAGGGAGAGACAAAAGTTTTTTTTTAGCCGTTTGGCAACACTGATTGGAGATTTGGTTAATTCAGACAATTTCCTCCCAGTTAAAGCTTCTGCTACTTTTAAAATACTACTGAGGAGATAATTAATTAATTTTTTTTTTTTTGTTAATTGAAGAAAATGAAGAAGTTCATATACGACGAATACAGAGGGGGAGAGAGAGAGCAGTATTGCCAAAATTTACTGCGCGATCGAAATTAAATCCCCAGGCCAGGATAGTTTGTTTATTATGAAACGCTGCTGCGTATTTTAGATCACGGAAATATTGGCGACCTCGTGAAACCATAATCGCAAATCACAACGATACGTAATACCTTTGGTGTTTACATACAATGTGAGCAGCAAATCGAAGAGATATCTGTTCTAATTATGTAATTCAATGAAACAAAATTAATAAAGCTTTTAAGTATTGATTATTGGAATTAAGATATTGATCGATCGATTTTATTAAATACAAAGAGAAAACAATAAACAGATTTGTAATTGAAACTTAAATTCAAAATATTTATTTTTATTATGTATGTATACAGGGCGTACCTATACAAGTTTGCTTTCCCTCTCATTTTCTTGGAGGGGTAATTTTTTTTCCTGAAAGTAGTTTACATGTCGTGAATTTGTGACGAAGTATTCATAATGGAAAAAACCTTATCGTTATTCAATTTTGTGGCCTATTACTACATCAGATATTTAGCGTGTTTACATTGTAAGCGGCGTAGGTAGGGAAGTGCGTAGTGCTAATTTCGTCAGTGCGTCGTTCCACCAAGGTCAATTGAGGCCCACTCTACCTTACTATTCTTTTTTTTTTTTTTTTGTGATTCACACTCAGGTAAATCTGTTTAACACGAGGACACGAAACAAATTCGCAAAAAAATATTACTAATTCGCCGAGCGTATTACGTAAAAGTATTGTTGTAGAAATTGAACGTTCTTACGTGCTGCTCGCGCTCCATATAAGATTTTTAGATAAATTTAGTCTTGCTTTTAATGTTCAGCTGAGTCATGTTTAATCATTCTGCTCTTCGATCACTGTCCGCTAAATATGCGTTTTTTTTTTTCTTCTGGGAGGCTCTCATGGGTTCAACAATTTGTTTCACGTTTACTGTGAATTGACCAAACTGGATAGCCTCCTCGCATTTAATCGTCCTGTTACTTTGTTTTGCTTTTCTCTCTTTTCTAATACGTTCGAAATGCGTAAAGACACCTTCAATCAGGTCAACGACACCTGCATTACGCTTTTACTTATTTTATTTTATTTTATTTTATTTTATTAAGCGCGTACAGTTTAACGCAAAAACTTTTCGTCCAACAACATAAAAAAAGCAAATCGAACAGTTTTAGAACCACCCTGCAGCACCTTTCCTGATTGCATCAGAAATGAAAGAAAATAATAAATCCGACTTGGTCGACAAGGATCGAGCCAAATCGTCGCCAAATATAAGCCAAGTTGGGGTGAGATCACCGGATGATCACGACCTTTTGGTTTCAAGGGGTTTGCAAAAAGATCAACCATCCAACTGGATTATTTAATCCCAAAATTATAAACATATAAAATAGCGACATCTTACTATCGCTTTTTGACCTAACATTGCAGTAGGATAGACAAATTGAAGCGGGATTTGCTCCTAATGAGCAAAAAAATGCGAATAAATTGGGCAAGTCGTTTTTGGTCTGCAGTGGGAATGTCGAGCTACGTTTCTGCTGAAAAAGCCCCAAGCAGGGCTGAAACAGCTGTCCAGAGGCTGCTCGAGGTTCTCACTGCAATCAAGAACGATTTGCACAAAAAAAAAAAAATTTCCCAAAATTATAGTTTACCAAAAGTGGTTATTTATGTACAGTTCAACGCAAAAACTTCTCGTCCAACAACTTAAGTTATAGGACACCGCAGCACCTTTTCTGGTCTTGGTCAGCAAGAAGAAAGTCACCAATTAAAAACCAAGTTGGTGTGCGATCATCAGATGTTAGTGATCTTTGGTTCGAAGCTGTTTGCAAGCAAATGGACCAATCAAATGGATTACTGCATCCCATATTTATACTTCACGACTTCATAACCAGAATCCGGCATACAAGTAGATATAACAAAAAAAAAAAAAAAAACAAAATGATACTTGAATAATAGATACTATGAAATGCAACTCAAAGACGAAAAAGTTGACTGTCGTCCCGCCGGGAAAACCTTGGAAAACCGGGAAAAGTCAAAGGGAATTGAGAGAAAAAGTTCGCGGCGTCGCGTCAGGGAAAAGTCAATAGTAACTGAGGAATTGAAGAATTGAATACAAACTTGTTTCGTTTAAAATTCGAAGAAAATGGGGAATTGTTTAAAATATTTGTTAAATACTTAAAAAAAAAAATTACGGGTTCTTCAACATAGGCAACCATACGAACGAACGGTTTTCAATTGGGTTGCCTATACTTCGTATTTTCTGGAAATCTACTTTATATTACTTCTTTTTAAACTAAAAGAAGCATGTTATTAAAATCAATTGCTTATAATTTTTGCTCCGCTTTGTTTCTGCTCTGAAATGAGAAAAAAAATCGCTAAAACGTGTAAAACTTAGAGAAAAGTTGCATAATCAGTCAAGGTTTCATTGTTTTTTATTTGATTTTTTTCTTCACTTCTTTTTTGCTCTCCTCTAATCGAATCCATTTGATGTCATGTCCCTTTTTTTTTACAATTTTCTGTCTTATTCGATGAGCTTTCCAACCACTCATTCTCATTCTCTTTCATTATTTCGTTCGTTTATTTTATCACCGTTTCATTCGTATTTGATTGTTTTCTTTTTAATTTAATTGTATTCCGCATTTCAATTTTATTCTTCTTTATCAAATTAAATCTTCGTGTCTCACTCTTTCCAATTTTTTTTTTGTCTTATCGATGATTTTCAAAAATTTTCCAACCATTCATTCTTCATTTGTTTTTTTTTTGCATTACCTTGTTGATATTTTGTTTGTTTACTTTTCAATCATTGTTTCGTTGGTATTTCATTGTTCTTTTTATTTCATTGAATCTTCTCTATCGAATTAATTTTTCGCGTCTCACTTTTCACAGTTTTTTTTTTTGACTTACCGTGATTTTCAAGAGCTGTCCTCTTTTTCCATTCAATCATTCATTTCTTATTTGTCCTTTTTTCTTGTCCAAATTTTTATTCTTTATATTTTTATTGTTTGCAGTTTCGCCCAATTATTTGTTTCTTTGTTTTTCATTTTACTGTTAACATGTCATTGTTATTTATTTAATTTTCTTTTTGATCATCTTCATCGAATTTGAAATCAAACATCTATTTTATTTCTTCTGTGATTTTGAATCTTTTCTTGTTTTTTTTTCCTGTTTTCATTGGATGTTCAATTTAAATCTTATATTTTCATTGTTTTTTATTCGAGTTTTCTCCTGTTTTTTTTTTAATTCTTTTTTAAATGGAATTATTCTTTATACGGTTTTCTGTCCTCGCTGTGTCTGTTTTTTTTTCTTCAAAATTTCTCGTTTCTTTTTTTTACAGTTTTTTCTTTCTTTTTTTGCCATTAAATTTCAAAAGCTTTCCTGCGAAAGAATCTTGTTTTTCGTTTTTGTTTATTTTTTTTTTAAATTTATTGACCAAATAATTATTTGCAATTCATTGTTTCTCGATTGAATTCTTCTTGCGCCGTTTTTCGCGTAATTAAATTTTTACAATTTCGTAAACTAATCGACCTTGTTTTGTTCCTCATTCACATAATTTGTTTATTCATTATTTTATCAAATTAGTAAACTACATAAATTCAACGCTTATTAACACTTCAGAAGACACGTCGAGTCACTTAACTTCCAGATAAAGAAAAAAACCGTTTCAATACAATCTTGCGAACACTAATTGCACAGGTTCACGAAACAGTGATCGAACGCAACTTGCTTCGAACCTGTCGCTGGCGATAATGGCGATTTTGCAATCATTAATCGTACAGGTTCACGAAATAATGATCAAACACAACTTGCTTCGAACGTATCGCTGGCGATAATGGCCAAATGATGCCATGCCGCAGCGCATTTCCGTATCAAGATGGTTCAATTAATCGCAAAAAGGTGACCGACATCAGAATATGTGAAGCATGAGACAAATAAGATGCATTTGGCATTTTAAACGAAGCTCGAAAATAGTTTCCGGTGTACGAAGCGTTGTTGCCACGTCTGCAGGTAAACAAACACGGAGTTTTTTACATAGTCGGAGATAGTTCTGTAATTTAAAAAAAAATATAAATAATAATAAGAAAAAATAAAAAAAGTGTCTAGGTGGTCGTAAAGCAAAGGAGTCTTTAGCTGTCAGTGGCTGTTATTAGACAAAATCTCTTACATTTTTATTGCAAAAAGGCAGAGAAAATTGTTTGGGTCGAAGTGATGATTAAAATGAATGAAGAGGTCAAACAAAAATATGAAGCGTGAGGGAAACTTAATAAGAAAAGAGTTCAAAACAATTAAAACAAGAGAAAGAATGGATGATCTCAAGCAATGTAAAAAAAAAATAGGTATATTACAGGAAACTCATGTTGCATTTAGCCCAGGCAGGCAAAGAAACGAAAAAGATTACGACAGTCTGCCGGGGGTTAGCGCGAAGGATAAACGTATGCATACAGGCATTAATGAGTCGGAATCGCATCGGATGTGATGATTCTTTTCAAGTTAAAAGTTACCAAGTTCGAAATGATGATTGAAATAAATGTTCTGTATGAAGACAAGAAGAAAAATGGAAAACCATGTTGTATTTGGCCCAGGCAAGCAAGCAGGCAAAGAAACGAAAAAGATTACGACAGTCTGCCGGGGGTTAGCGCGAAGGATAAACGTATGCGTAAAGGCATTAATGAGTCGGAATCGCCTCGGATGTGATGATTCTTTAAAGTTAAAAGTTACCAAGTTCGAAATGATGATTGAAATAAATGTTCTGTATGAAGACAAGAAGAAAAATGGAAAACCATGTTGTATTTGGTCCAGGCAGGCAAGCAGGCAAAGAAACGAAAAATATTACGACAGTCTGCCGGGGGTTAGCGCGAAGGATAAACGTATGCGTAAAGGCATTAATGAGTCGGAATCGCATCGGATGTGATGATTCTTTTAAAGTTAAAAGTTACCAAGTTCGAAATGATGATTGAAATAAATATTCTGTATGAAGATAAGAAGAAAAAAGGAAAACCATGTTGTATTTGGTCCAGGCAGACAGGTAGGTAGGCAAAGAAACGAAAAAGATTTCGACAGTCTGCCGGGGGTTAGCCCGAAGGATAAACGTATGCATACAGGCATTAATGAGTCGGAATCGCATCGGATGTGATGATTCTTTAAAGTTAAAAGTTACCAAGTTCGAAATGATGATTGAAATAAATGTTCTGTATGAAGACAAGAAGAAAAATGGAAAACCATGTTGTATTTGGCCCAGGCAGGCAAGCAGGCAAAGAAACGAAAAATATTACGACAGTCTGCCGGGGGTTAGCGCGAAGGATAAACGTATGCGTAAAGGCATTAATGAGTAGGAATCGCATCGGATGTGATGATTCTTTTCAAGTTAAAAGTTACCAAGTTCGAAATGATGATTGAAATAAATGTTCTGTATGAAGACAAGAAGAAAAATGGAAAACCATGTTGTATTTGGCCCAGGCAAGCAAGCAGGCAAAGAAACGAAAAAGATTACGACAGTCTGCCGGGGGTTAGCGCGAAGGATAGACGTATGCGTAAAGGCATTAATGAGTCGGAATCGCCTCGGATGTGATGATTTTTTAAAGTTAAAAGTTACCAAGTTCGAAATGATGATTGAAATAAATGTTCTGTATGAAGACAAGAAGAAAAATGGAAAACCATGTTGTATTTGGCCCAGGCAGGCAAGCAGGCAAAGAAACGAAAAATATTACGACAGTCTGCCGGGGATTAGTGCGAAGGATAAACGTATGCGTAAAGGCATTAATGAGTCGGAATCGCCTCGGATGTGATGATTTTTTAAAGTTAAAAGTTACCAAGTTCGAAATGATGATTGAAATAAATGTTCTGTATGAAGACAAGAAGAAAAATGGAAAACCATGTTGTATTTGGCCCAGGCAGGCAAGCAGGCAAAGAAACGAAAAATATTACGACAGTCTGCCGGGGATTAGTGCGAAGGATAAACGTATGCGTAAAGGCATTAATGAGTCAGAATCGCCTCGGATGTGATGATTTTTTAAAGTTAAAAGTTACCAAGTTCGAAATGATGATTGAAATAAATGTTCTGTATGAAGACAAGAAGAAAAATGGAAAACCATGTTGTATTTGGTCCAGGCAGGCAAGCAGGCAAAGAAACGAAAAATATTACGACAGTCTGCCGGGGGTTAGCGCGAAGGATAAACGTATGCGTAAAGGCATTAATGAGTCGGAATCGCATCGGATGTGATGATTCTTTTAAAGTTAAAAGTTACCAAGTTCGAAATGATGATTGAAATAAATATTCTGTATGAAGATAAGAAGAAAAAAGGAAAACCATGTTGTATTTGGTCCAGGCAGACAGGTAGGTAGGCAAAGAAACGAAAAAGATTTCGACAGTCTGCCGGGGATTAGTGCGAAGGATAAACGTATGCGTAAAGGCATTAATGAGTCGGAATCGCCTCGGATGTGATGATTTTTTAAAGTTAAAAGTTACCAAGTTCGAAATGATGATTGAAATAAATGTTCTGTATGAAGACAAGAAGAAAAATGGAAAACCATGTTGTATTTGGCCCAGGCAGGCAAGCAGGCAAAGAAACGAAAAATATTACGACAGTCTGCCGGGGATTAGTGCGAAGGATAAACGTATGCGTAAAGGCATTAATGAGTCGGAATCGCCTCGGATGTGATGATTTTTTAAAGTTAAAAGTTACCAAGTTCGAAATGATGATTGAAATAAATGTTCTGTATGAAGACAAGAAGAAAAATGGAAAACCATGTTGTATTTGGCCCAGGCAGGCAAGCAGGCAAAGAAACGAAAAATATTACGACAGTCTGCCGGGGATTAGTGCGAAGGATAAACGTATGCGTAAAGGCATTAATGAGTCAGAATCGCCTCGGATGTGATGATTTTTTAAAGTTAAAAGTTACCAAGTTCGAAATGATGATTGAAATAAATGTTCTGTATGAAGACAAGAAGAAAAATGGAAAACCATGTTGTATTTGGTCCAGGCAGGCAAGCAGGCAAAGAAACGAAAAATATTACGACAGTCTGCCGGGGGTTAGCGCGAAGGATAAACGTATGCGTAAAGGCATTAATGAGTCGGAATCGCATCGGATGTGATGATTCTTTTAAAGTTAAAAGTTACCAAGTTCGAAATGATGATTGAAATAAATATTCTGTATGAAGATAAGAAGAAAAAAGGAAAACCATGTTGTATTTGGTCCAGGCAGACAGGTAGGTAGGCAAAGAAACGAAAAAGATTTCGACAGTCTGCCGGGGATTAGTGCGAAGGATAAACGTATGCGTAAAGGCATTAATGAGTCGGAATCGCCTCGGATGTGATGATTTTTTAAAGTTAAAAGTTACCAAGTTCGAAATGATGATTGAAATAAATGTTCTGTATGAAGACAAGAAGAAAAATGGAAAACCATGTTGTATTTGGCCCAGGCAGGCAAGCAGGCAAAGAAACGAAAAATATTACGACAGTCTGCCGGGGGTTAGCGCGAAGGATAAACGTATGCGTAAAGGCATTAATGAGTAGGAATCGCATCGGATGTGATGATTCTTTTCAAGTTAAAAGTTACCAAGTTCGAAATGATGATTGAAATAAATGTTCTGTATGAAGACAAGAAGAAAAATGGAAAACCATGTTGTATTTGGCCCAGGCAGGCAAGCAGGCAAAGAAACGAAAAATATTACGACAGTCTGCCGGGGGTTAGTGCGAAGGATAAACGTATGCGTAAAGGCATTAATGAGTCGGAATCGCCTCGGATGTGATGATTTTTTAAAGTTAAAAGTTACCAAGTTCGAAATGATGATTGAAATAAATGTTCTGTATGAAGACAAGAAGAACAATGGAAAACCATGTTGTATTTGGCCCAGGCAGGCAAGCAGGCAAAGAAACGAAAAATATTACGACAGTCTGCCGGGGGTTAGCGCGAAGGATAGACGTATGCGTAAAGGCATTAATGAGTAGGAATCGCATCGGATGTGATGATTCTTTTCAAGTTAAAAGTTACCAAGTTCGAAATGATGATTGAAATAAATGTTCTGTATGAAGACAAGAAGAAAAATGGAAAACCATGTTGTATTTGGCCCAGGCAGGCAAGCAGGCAAAGAAACGAAAAATATTACGACAGTCTGCCGGGGATTAGTGCGAAGGATAAACGTATGCGTAAAGGCATTAATGAGTCGGAATCGCCTCGGATGTGATGATTTTTTAAAGTTAAAAGTTACCAAGTTCGAAATGATGATTGAAATAAATGTTCTGTATGAAGACAAGAAGAAAAATGGAAAACCATGTTGTATTTGGCCCAGGCAGGCAAGCAGGCAAAGAAACGAAAAATATTACGACAGTCTGCCGGGGGTTAGCGCGAAGGATAAACGTATGCGTAAAGGCATTAATGAGTAGGAATCGCATCGGATGTGATGATTCTTTTCAAGTTAAAAGTTACCAAGTTCGAAATGATGATTGAAATAAATGTTCTGTATGAAGACAAGAAGAAAAATGGAAAACCATGTTGTATTTGGCCCAGGCAGGCAAGCAGGCAAAGAAACGAAAAATATTACGACAGTCTGCCGGGGATTAGTGCGAAGGATAAACGTATGCGTAAAGGCATTAATGAGTCGGAATCGCCTCGGATGTGATGATTTTTTAAAGTTAAAAGTTACCAAGTTCGAAATGATGATTGAAATAAATGTTCTGTATGAAGACAAGAAGAACAATGGAAAACCATGTTGTATTTGGCCCAGGCAGGCAAGCAGGCAAAGAAACGAAAAATATTACGACAGTCTGCCGGGGGTTAGCGCGAAGGATAGACGTATGCGTAAAGGCATTAATGAGTCGGAATCGCATCGGATGTGATGATTCTTTTAAAGTTAAAAGTTACCAAGTTCGAAATGATGATTGAAATAAATGTTCTGTATGAAGACAAGAAGAAAAAAGGAAAACTATGTTGTATTTGGCCCGGGCAGGCAGGCAGGCAGGCAGGCAAAGAAACGAAAAAAAATTTCGACAGTCTGCCGGGGGTTAGCGCGAAGGATAAACGTATGCGTAAAGGCATTAATGAGTCGGAATCGCATCGAATGCGATGATTCTTTAAAGTTAAAAGTTACCAAGTTCGAAATGATGATTGAAATAAATGATCTGTATGAAGAGGAGATTGGGAAAATAGGGAGAGAAATTAAATAATTAACACAAGACAGAAATAACAAAAAATGAGAGAAAAATTCTACTACGTTTGCCTGACAGGAGCAAATGTTAAAAGATAAGTACAAGATAATACCTTACACTCTTTAAGTTTCTAAGTTTTGAAATACCTACGCCCACCTCAACTGACGTAGATAACACAAAGGCAAGATACGAAAATGAGAGGCGGCGAAGCCACCAAATCTTAACGAAACTAAGTTTGTATTGTTAAAGTTGAAACTGTCTCTCCTCGCACTTACGTAGTACAATTAAGTCGAACTCTCTTCGAGTTATTACGTATCAGAAACCAATTTGCTTTGAGATGGAAGAAGGAACCCAGGAGGCGTTCAAAAGTAAATTACATAAAGCAGGTGTCAATCCGGCGAAGTGTGATGGTTCGTTTACACCACCATAGACTTTGCTAATAAATTGTCTGTCCGCTCTTTTACGAACGCGTTAAATCTTATTGTCGATGCTAATTGGGGGGTGAGGCGGTGGGGCGAGGGAGAGCCACCAGTTAACTTCAAAGTTGCGAACGATTTTTTTACAACGCCTTTAATTTTTCGCGTTTTACTATTTTTTTCCTCAAATAAATTATTAAATTCAATACGTACATGTTGAGTCAAAAGTAAAGTCTCTTCGATAAACGATAAACCTGCCTACTACCACGGTCGATAATAATTGGGAGAATGGGGGAGGGGAGAGCCGCCACTTAACTTCAAAGCTGCGAATGGAATTTTTACAACGTCTGTAATTTTTCTCACTTCACTTTTTTTTTCTACAATAAATTATTAATTTCAATACGTACACTGAGAGATGAAAGTAAAGTCTCTCTTATAAATGTTAAATCTGCCTACTACCCCGTGGTAGTATAAATAAGTAAGTCTTAAATCTGCCTACTACCCCATGGGGTAGTAGGCAGATTGAACATTTATATGCATACAAACGAGAGAACAGATAAACAAAAACAAAATAAAGACTGCGACTTGAAATGTGTAGGTATTATTGGGGAAGAGGCATTACTTTTAATTGTGATTGTACGGGGTGACCACGCGAGAATCCCCACCCCCTTCAACTTCATTATTTTTGAATTTGTGTTCGTTACAAAACTTACATAAACTAATTCAAAGTTTTTGCTGACGTTTACAGAAAAACAAATGAACGTCGCGTAACTGAGACATAAACTAAAATTTATTTTATTTATTTTTTTAATGGAACGCTTGATTTTTTTTTTGTTTTTAAACGAATTTTATTTTTTTTTTAATTATGTTTAATTAAATCCTAACGTTTTTGTCTATAAGAAATGATTTTTCACATTTTAATGTCAGGGGTCGACGAAGACTTGCAAGAGGTCGATGAACCTTTAGGGGTCGGCTGAGGGTCGATGTACCTCTAGGAGACTTTCAGGAGGTCGGAGTTGTTAAATAATACTCTAATCTAAAGAAATAAAAAAAATATGAATCAGCTCGATTGAAAGAGAAAAAATAAAATAAAAGACGTTCACTTGATTATCAAATAATCAAAATATCCCTAAAATACAGTCAACTCGAACAGAACGAAAACAAAAGACGATCGTCGGAATAAGACGGGACTAAAATAAAAATTGTGTATGACTCATTAATGAATCAAAAAAGACGATCAGTTAATTAAAAAAATAAAATAAGTTAAATAAAGTCAAAAAGCCAAAAATGGCGATCAATGGACGGGATTAACATGTAGTATAAACTAAAGCGAACCTAAATCGAATAAAAAAAAAACAGAAGACTATCAATTGATCATTTAAAAATAATATATTATAATAAAATCGTGGAAAATAAAATCAACAAAAAAAGAAGAAAAATAAAACAAAAAACAAAATCACCAGTTGATAATTTTAAAAAAAAAAACGTAAAAATGAAACAAATGAAATCGTTCAAAAGAAAAATCAAAGATCGATCAATTGATCCTATTAAAAATTAAATAAAATTAAGTCAACTGAGGATATAAAAAAAAATAAATGATGATGGAGTTAAATAACTAAAACAAAAATTGTATAAAACTAAAATGATATGTGAAATTGATTTAAACATTTAAATAAATTTGAATCAGCTCGAATCAAAAAAAAATAGGCGTTCAATTGATTATCAAAATAGAAATACTCCTGAAATACGGTTAAATCAAAAAAAAAAAAAAAAACAAAAACGAAAGACGATCGACGAATTCGTCGGCGAAGATGAAGATGGGAGACTGACTTTCATCACAGCCAAAAAAATTAATTTAAATTTAAGGTATAAAGTAATCTTAAATTAAATTAAAAAAAAAACAAAAGACGATCAAGTGATAATTAAAAAAAAACGAAGATAAAACAAGAAAAAGGATTATCAATTGATTAACAAAAAAATAAAATAAAAATACTACTAAAATCGGGTTAAGTCGAATAAAAAAACAAAAACAAAAGACGATCGACGAATTCGTCGATAAAGATGAAAAACTGACTTTCATCACCACCAAATATTTAAAAGAATTACATAATTAAAAAATAAATAAAATGAAGTCAAAGCCAAAAATGGTTTTATAAAATATAAAGTAAAATGATCATAAATTAAATTAAAAAAAAAAAAAACAAAAGACGATCAATTCATAATTAAAATAATAAGAAGTCATGTGAAATAAAATCAAACCGAAGAGAAAACAAAAAACAAGTGATCACCAATTGATTATATTAAAAATAAATAAAAACAAGTCAAATGAGGAATGAGACTTTTTTGTTATCGGTTTCTCAGAAAAATTTATTCTTTATGAAAATTCCCGCACCTTCCCAAACCTAAAATACACTTGTCAAAATCTGAATATCTACCGTCATATACCGAGGAGATCGAAATGTTTGAAATCGACGTAAGAGTAAAGTACGTTTATTTTTCAAGATACGCGTAAATGTTATTTGAGAAAGTTGTTCGGGAAAGTTGTGACATTTGAAATATGAAATCGTGGCCGCCTACGATGATTTTGTTATATCTCAGAAACTATGCGTTTGCGGACCTATGTTTATATGAACTTTTTTTCATATTTCGGTGTGAGGAATCGGCCCTTAAAGTTTGGCCCCTCATTAAAATCACACCCTGTATATCGTCATAATTTAACAAAATTTTAAATCCGCACGAAACATAATCAGTATATCTACACCTGATGATTTTTAAAAATACCTGTGATTGACGGGTCGGGCACTTATTTTGAATCACCCTGTATAAGGAAAAATTATTTAGAGAAATTGTTATCAGAATTTAATTTGGGATCCAGATATGTACATACAAATATGTATACCGGGTGGTCCATTTGAGAAAATATATATGTCGGTTATCCCATGTGCATTTGGTATGCGGTAAACGTCAGTAAAAACTTTGAATTAATCTGTATGTGCAAATTATGATAATGATTATGATTATACGAATCGAATATTTCTTTCTAAGTTCAAGAAGTTCACAAATAAAAAGATCGAAGGGATGGGAATTCTCATTCTGTACAGCGACAGCCAAAAGTAACGAAATTTTCAGTTTCATTTTCTCAAATTAAATTCAGTGTGTTGTACAGTGATGTGCGAAAGTTCGTCGCCGCAGATGCCGGTGACGTGCATCAAATTCGCTTAAAGACATCACAATTAATATGTATGCGTTGCGTTTGTTCAGGAAGTTATTAGTTATTTACTTATTAAATGCAGCTCTGCGCATTATTTATTATTACTGCATAGCAACACAGTTCAGTTACTCCTGTTATTTCACACCGATATATTTACTACGTATTAGTTAACGTGGTTTGTATTATATGTTGTATGTATGTACACATCAGGCTGAAGTTACCGTATCAAATAGCGCGCGCCGTTTTACATCCTGTAACAATATACGTGTTTTTAATGGTACGTTATTACTTTCACTTGCATGAAAGGCATTTTCTGGAACGGCAACATGTAAGCACACATACATACATACTATTACTATAGAGAGGAGACATTAAAGCCCATTATCGAGTGTCTCGCTTCGAACTCTTTTGTACAAAAGATGAGGGAATGGGAAAAGGGTTTTCTCGAGTCAAAGTCAAGTTTTGGATTACGTTTTGTTATGGGCGTAGGTATTTACTTAGTTCATTCATCCGAGTGTTACGCATTTCAAAATATAGGAGCACCCTATAATTATTATTTGATGTACAGGGTGATTCGGAATAGGTATTGGACCCGTTAGAGACGTACTAGGTATGCCCGTCAAAAAAAAAAAAAAAATCATGTTGTGTGTGGGGACAGCGAAGTTGTATTTCATTTATACGAAAGGCACTTCCAAGAAAGGCATTTCCTGGAACCACGATATGCACTTACGCATCAATTGTCATATCGAGCATCTTGCTTGGAATTCTTTTATACAAGACTGGACAAGGTCAAAGTCACGTTGTGGATTACTTTTTGTCGCAGGTGTATTTCATTCACGAGGAATAATAATGTGATTCAAAAAAAAAAAAACAAGAAACAAAACAAGATTGATTCTCCAACACATATAAAGTAGGAAAAACAAAAGAAGATCGGAACGCAACAGAAGGAAACTGTGAAAACAGAAATATGTACAAGAAAAGCGAAAGAAATAAGAAACAAAGTGATCCAAAAAAAAAAAAACAAGATCGTTTCTCCGATACAGAGTAAGAGAAACAAAAGAAGATCGGAAAACAAAAGGAGAAACTGTGGAAAATAGAGTACATAGAGTAGGAAAAACAGAAGAAGATCGGTAAACAAAAGAAGAAACTGTAGAAACAGTAATATAAGAAAAGCGAAAGAAACGTGAAAAGAAACAAGGTGATCCAAAAAAAATAAAATTGTTTCTCCGATGCAGAGTAGGAGAAACAAAAGAAGATCGGAAGACAAAAGGAGAAACTGTGGAAACATAGAGTACATAGAGCAGGAAAAACAAAAGAAGATCGGTAAACAAAAGAAGAAACTGTGGAAACAGAAATGTAAAAAAAGCGAAAGAAAAAAGAAACAAAGTGATCCAAAAAAAAACAAGATCTTTTTCCCAAGCAGAGTAGGAAAAATAAAAGAAGTTTGGAAAACAAAAGGAGAAACTGTGGAAACGTAGAGTACATAGAGTAGGAAAAACAAAAGAAAATCGGTAAACAAAAGAAGAAACTGTGGAAACAGAAATATAAGAAAAGCGAAAGAAACGTGAAAAGAAACAAAGTGATCCAAAAATAAAAATAAAATCGTTTCTCCGATACAGAGTAGGAAAAACAAAAGAAGATCGGTAAACAAAAGAAGAAACTGTGGAAACAGAAATGTAAGAAAAGCGAAAGAAAAAAGAAACAAAGTGATCCAAAAATAAAAATAAAATCGTTTCTACGAGTATGTAAAACAAAAGAATATCGGAAAAAAAGGAGAAACTGTGAAAACATAGGGTACATAGAGTAGGAAAAACAAAAGAAAATCGGTAAACAAAAGAAGAAACTGTGGAAACAGAAATATAAGAAAAGCGAAAGAAACGTGAAAAGAAACAAAGTGATCCAAAAAATAAAAATAAAATCGTTTCTCCGATACAGAGTAGGAGAAACAAAAGAAGATCGGAAAACAAAAGGAGAAACTGTGAAAACATAGGGTACATAGCGTAGGAAAAACAAAAGAAGATCGGTAAACAAAAGAAGAAACTGTGGAAACAGAAATGTAAAAAAAGCGAAAGAAAAAAGAAACAAAGTGATTCAAAAAAAAATATGTAAGATCGTTTCTCTGACACAGAATAGGAAAAACAAAAGAAGATCGAAAAACAAACAACATCGAAACAGTGAAATCAGTAAATGAAACATGGTCATGGTAATTAAGAAAAAAAAAAGAACGCGACAAAAAATGAAAGGTGACGCTGCACGACGAAAAGCGGTTATTCTCAATAAATAATTCGAGAAATAATTATAATCTAAAAACAAAATAGAAATTGGCTTTCGATGAAATTAAAAAAAAAAAAAAAACTAAAAGTAAAGCGAAAGAAATGACATGAAAATATGAAGTAAAATGTGATTCAAAAAAAAATATGAAGAAACTATGAAAAGAGACAATGAAATACAAAAAAAGAAAACTGTAAACAAAAGCGCGAGCTGTTCGTTTTAGTTAAAAACATTAAACAAAAGACGATCGATCGTCGTAACAAACGCAAGAAACAAAAGAAAAACGGTCGGACAGTTGGAAACAAAAAAAAAAAAGAATCTTTCGGTTTTTACTTTTGCTTCAGAAAATAAAATAAATTAGAAGCGGAAAACAAAACACAATCGATTGTCAAACAAATTTTCAAGTTTTCTGTCTTGACAGCCACAGATAGTAAAAGAGAAAGAATCGATGGCAAAAAAATAAAACGAAATCTAAAATCAATGTTCTATTTCTGTTCATTTTTCTTCGTTTACTGAAAATTATCAGAAATAATGTTTTTTTTTTCAACGCCGTCCTTTTGTGACCACAAAAAATACAAAAAAGATCTACGAGAAAATGAAAACAAAAGAAGAATCTATGAAAAGTCAATGAAAAACAAAAAGATAACGGTCGAACTGTTGGAGACAAAAAAAAAGAATTCGGGCCCCAGAAAATAAATTAAAAGGCGAAAAACAAAACACAATCCATTGTCAAACAAGTTAAGTTTTCTTTCTCGACGGACACGAAAAAAGTAAATAAAGAAAGATTCGCTTGCAAAAAATAAAACCAAACATTTTTTTTTCTTTTCAAAAAATTGTGTTTCGATTTTTCTTCGTTGGCTGAAAATCGCCAAAAATAAGGTTTTTTTTTCAACGGTATTGCTTTGTGACAGATGTCACCACAAGAAATACAAAAAAGATCTAAAAAAAGCGAATGTAACATGGAGGAAGAAGAAGAAGAAGAAGAACGTGATCCAAAGACAAAACAATATCGGCGTTTCTCCGATAAGGAGTAAGAAACACAGAAGAAGATCGGGAAACAAAAGAATAATCTATGAAAAGAGTCGATGAAATATAAACAGAAAAAACCTACGGAAAAAAAGAAAAGAAAAGCGAAAGTTGGGATGACCTTGGGTTTAGCTTTGCTTAATTGTAATTTCTTGCCCGGATTTTTCTGCAGATGGGTTGGATTGACCTTTTAACTACTTTTAAAATTTCGACATATTTTGGCAATTTTGCTTCAATTGACCTTGAACTATTTTTCCAATTTCCGACGTTTTCTAGCAATTCTCATAAATTTATTCTTTCTCTTTTTACAATTTTTCTCCTTCTCCTCATTTTTTTCGTTGGGTTGGCCTCGCTTAGATGGGTTTCAGTTTTGTTCTATTGGCTTTGACCTTGAAACTATTCTTCAGATTTTTAATGTTCAATTTTTGTAGACATTCGATGCTTTTTTTTCTAAATTTTTGTGGTTAAAAGTGTTTCTTACATTTTTTTCGTTGGATAGGCTTTGGTTAGGTTGGCTCCAGTTGGTTTGACCTTGACCTTGAAGCTATTTTTTCAAATTTTCAACGTTGGCAATTTTTGTCGACGTTCGAATGTTTTTCTCTAAATGTTCGCTATTTTTAATTTCTTTTCTTTCATTTTTTCATCGAATTGGCTTCACTTAAGTTGGTTTCGGTTTGGTTGGGGTGAGTTGACCTTGACCTCAAGGCCACTTTTCTCTTTTGATTCTAGGATACCGCGTTTAATTTAAGAACCTCCAAATAAATTTTTGATAAGGGCAAGCCATGGACTTATGTCGTAACCGACAACACCATGGCCGAAATAATGGTTAATTCAGGAGAAAAGAGATCCAATAAGAATAGACCGCCGATAAAAGGCCAATTGAAAACTATTCTAAATGAAAGAGGGAAAGGAATACGAAACGAAGTGGCGCTGTTAATTTGCGAATAAATTGGGCAAGTCGTTTTTGTTTGCAGTGAGAATGTCGAGCTACGTCTCTGCTGAAGAAGCCCCAAGCAGGGCTGAAACAGCTGTACCGAGGCTGCTCGAGGTTTTCACTGCAATCAAAAACGATTTGCACAACATTTTTTTGTTAATTACAGAGTTAAAACATACCTGTTTCAATTAAACAGTTCGTCTGGGTTAAAATGGTGATTTAACACATTGGAGAGAACATGTTGATTCAATCAAATTCCAGATGAACTGTATGTAATAATTAATCTTGATGACGATAATTGCATAAATTTACGGGAAAATACAACACACACAATCTGCTTCGAACGTGTCGGTATCGATAACGGCAAAGGGAAGATAGTTCGCAAGAACGTGTTTTCGCCTTTTCCCGTTGCCGTTAACCGATCCAAAAATGGTCCAACCAATCGAAAAAAAAGTAAACGTCATAGCATATTTGTAGCAAAGAACAGATAAGGCGGTTATTAAAGAGAAAAAATGGTCCTAGCACCGTTCCCTGGGGGTAATATTTAATTAAAAAGTGGTCGTTTAGAAATGAATAATTTTTTTTAGCTATTTATTTATTTTTTATATTAACCGTTTGAGGATAGAAAAAAAAAGTCCTCGCCAACTAGATATTAGAGAATATACTTATAACGTGTGCTCTCTGCTGGAAGTTGTAAATTTTTACAAACTTTTCACGGCTTCGAAAGCGAACGAAAAAAAAATTCCCTCTCTTCGTTCTCTCGAAAAGAGGAAATTTATGTTTCGCCTTTGTTTAAAAAATGTTTATGCACTCGGTAAACGCGAGAGCGGCTCCAGAGAGAGAGAGAGAGAGAGCGAAAAAAAAACCGCGCACAATTGGAGAGGTTTTCGTGTTTTGTTTCAACCGCATCTGATCCGGCGCGCAAACCGCAGCCGTTAATTAATTAAACGCTCGTCACGTTTTGTAGATTTTCAACTCTTAATGTGTGTGTGGGGTTGTTGTTTGCTTTCGGTTTTTCGTTTTCTCATTGTCTGAATAATTAAAACTCGCTCGACTTGCCGGATGCGCGCCGCCATCCTTTGATTTTCCGAAAACGTACATATTTGTACATGTCGTTACAGCCAGACGTTAATAAATTTATTAATCAGACGTTCGTGCTCGAGATCAAGTGAAGTACTGAGCGACCCTCGCCTACTTCGGCTTCGGGTCGTAATTGAAGAGGCGGCCGCGTTCCACTTTCAGCTATGCCAGCAGTTCTCAAACGGTTTGGTGAAAATGTTTGCCGCTGCATTTTTCTCGAAAACTATTAAATTTTTGTTGAGAACATACGAGTTCAATCGTTTCCATTTCTGGTGATGTATTACAGGTTTAAATATTTGCACACGGTAAAAAAAACACGCTGTATTTGACGGCAGTCGAAATTAACTTTCAATTTCAATCCGGTAAAAGAGTTAATTGACGTGACGGAAAAATAAGAGACAAATTTGTCTGATGATGTCTCTTTGGACAACGCAGACATTATTTTCTGGAAATTCAAAATGTGTATAACTAAGCAGCGGATATAAATATATTTTCGCTGGTATGTGAACACGTCATTTTATTATCAAATTGTATTTGTACATATTGTTACCGCCAGACGTTAATAAATTTATTATTCAGACGTTCGTGCTCGAGATCAAGTGAAGTACTGAGCGACCCTCGCCTACTTCGGCTTCGGGTCGTAATTGAAGAGGCGGCCGCGTTCCATTTTCAGCTATGCCAGCAGTTCTCAAACGGTTTAGTGGAAATGTGCCGCTGCGTTTTTCTCGAAAACTATTAAATTTTTGTTGAGAACATACGAGTTCAATCGTTGCCATTTCTGGTGATGTATTACAGGTTTAAATATTTGCACATGGTAAAAGAACACGCTGTATTTGACGGCAGTCGAAATTAACTTTCAATTTCAATCCGGTAAAAGAGTTAATTGACGTGACGGAAAAATAAGAGACAAATTTGTCTGATGATGTCTCTTTGGACAACGCAGACATTATTTTCTGGATATTCAAAATGTGTATAACTAAGCAGCGGATATAAATATATTTTCGCTGGTATGTGAACACGTCATTTTATTATCAAATTGTATTTGTACATATTGTTACCGCCAGACGTTAATAAATTTATTATTCAGACGTTCGTGCTCGAGATCAAGTGAAGTACTGAGCGACCCTCGCCTACTTCGGCTTCGGGTCGTAATTGAAGAGGCGGCCGCGTTCCATTTTCAGCTATGCCAGCAGTTCTCAAACGGTTTAGTGGAAATGTGCCGCTGCGTTTTTCTCGAAAACTATTAAATTTTTGTTGAGAACATACGAGTTCAATCGTTGCCATTTCTGGTGATGTATTACAGGTTTAAATATTTGCACATGGTAAAAGAACACGCTGTATTTGACGGCAGTCGAAATTAACTTTCAATTTCAATCCGGTAAAAGAGTTAATTGACGTGACGGAAAAATAAGAGACAAATTTGTCTGATGATGTCTCTTTGGACAACGCAGACATTATTTTCTGGATATTCAAAATGTGTATAACTAAGCAGCGGATATAAATATATTTTCGCTGGTATGTGAACAGGCCATTTTATTATCAAATTGTATTTGTACATATTGGGACCGCCAGACGTTAATAAATTTATTATTCAGACGTTCGTGCTCGAGATCAAGTGAAGTACTGAGCGACCCTCGCCTACTTCGGCTTCGGGTCGTAATTGAAGAGGCGTCCGCGTTCCACTTTCAGCTATGCCAGGAGTTCTCAAACGGTTTAGTGGAAATGTTTGCCACTGCTTCTTTCTCGAAAACTTTTAAATTTTTGTTGAGAACATACGAGTTCAATCGTTGCCATTTCTGGTGATGTATTACAGGTTTAAATATTTGCACACGGTAAAAGAACACGCTGTATTTGACGGCAGTCGAAATTAACTTTCAATTTCAATCCGGTAAAAGAGTTAATTGACGTGGCGGAAAAATAAGAGACAAATTTGTCTGATGATATCTCTTAGGACAACGCAGACATTATTTTCTGGAAATTCAAAATGTGTGTAACTAAGCAGCGGATATAAATATATTTTCGCTGGTATGTGAACATGCCATTTTATTATCAAATTATATTTGTACATGTCGTTACAGCCAGACGTTAATAAATTCATTATTCAGACGTTCGTGCTCGAGATCAAGTGAAGTACTGACCGACCCTCGCCTACTTCGGCTTCGGGTCGTAATTGAAGAGGCGACCGCGTTCCACTTTCAGCTATGCTAGGAGTTCTCAAACGGTTTAGTGGAAATGTTTGCCGCTGCGTTTTTCTCGAAAACTATTAAATTTTTGTTGAGAACATACGAGTTCAATCGTTACCATTTCTGGTGATGTATTACAGGCTTAAATATTTGCACACGGTAAAAGAACACGCTGTATTTGACAGCAGTCGAAATTAACTTTCAACTTCAATCCGGTAAAAGAGTTAATTGACGTGACGGAAAAATAAGAGACAAATTTGTCTGATGATGTCTCTTTGGACAACGCAGACATTATTTTCTGGAAATTCAAAATGTGTATAACTAAGCAGCGGATATAAATATATTTTCGCTGGTATGTGAACACGTCATTTTATTATCAAATTGTATTTGTACATATTGTTACCGCCAGACGTTAATAAATTTATTATTCAGACGTTCGTGCTCGAGATCAAGTGAAGTACTGAGCGACCCTCGCCTACTTCGGCTTCGGGTCGTAATTGAAGAGGCGGCCGCGTTCCACTTTCAGCTATGCCAGGAGTTCTCAAACGGTTTAGTGGAAATGTTTGCCGCTGCGTTTTTCTCGAAAACTATTAAATTTTGTTGAGAACATACGAGTTCAATCGTTACCATTTCTGGTGATGTATTACAGGCTTAAATATTTGCACACGGTAAAAGAACACGCTGTATTTGACGGCGGTCGAAATCAACTTTCAATTTCAATCCGGTAAAAGAGTTAATTGACGTGGCGAAAAAATAAGAGACAAATTTTTCTGATGGTGTCTCTTAGGACAACGCAGACATTATTTTCTGGAAATTCAAAATGTGTGTAACTAAGCAGCGGATATGAATATATTTTCGCTGGTATGTGAACACGCCATTTTATTATCAAATTATATTTGTACATGTTGTTACAGCCAGACGTTAATAAATTCATTATTCAGACGTTCGTGCTCGAGATCAAGTGAAGTACTGACCAACCCTGGCCTACTTCGGCTTCGGGTCGTAATTGAAGAGGCGGCCGCGTTCCACTTTCAGCTATGCCAGGAGTTCTCAAACGGTTTAGTGGAAATGTGCCGCTGCGTTTTCCTCGAAAACTATTAAATTTTGTTGAGAACATACGAGTTCAATCGTTACCATTTCTGGTGATGTATTACAGGCTTAAATATTTGCACACGGTAAAAGAACACGCTGTATTTGACGGCGGTCGAAATCAACTTTCAATTTCAATCCGGTAAAAGAGTTAATTGACGTGGCGAAAAAATAAGAGACAAATTTGTCTGATGATGTCTCTTTGGACAACACAGACATTATTTTCTGGAAATTCAAAATGCGTATAACTAAGCAGCGGATATAAATATATTTTCGCCAGGCCATTTTATTATCAATTCGAACGATGCAAATAAACGTAACATGCACTTTCAGTGGCGTAACGGGTGTCGTTACACAGGGTGTCTTTCTGACCCCTCAAAATTATTCTCATGTTCATTCTTTATTTCCAAAATCCTCATGCTGGTGATGATTTAAATTCATTCCACCGCTAAATAGTTTATTTATTAACGTACGGGACGTCTTTTTTTTCCTTGTCTTGTCAACTCGTGAAATTATTTTAAAAATGAAGCAGAATCAGTGCCGCCGAAGTGTGCGCGTGCAGAAACAAAGAAAGTGAAAGAAGGGCCTGCCCACTGATCGTGTAATCGACGAGGGCCTGACTAAATATAGCCGGTGATTAATGATACCAATGTTCATCGATTTCAAGTTATGGGAAGTTATGGAGATTGTAATCTTCCCGGAAATAAACAAAGCGATCGCGTCGTGCCAAACAAAACAGAAAGTGAAGGGGGTTGGAGAGGACTGGAGGAAACTGGGAAGGAAGGAAGGAAGGAGGAAATTCGAGCTTAAAATCGAAGGAGCAGTCTCAAATTGAATCTGGGGAGGGGGGGGGGATTACCAAATGGCACGTAAATTAAAGAGCAGATGTAGAAGATGTGTATGGAAGATACCGCCACCAATTTTTAAGGCAATTGTAGTTTTAACCCCAACCCCATGAGATGGCGCTGCAGGTAAACACGTTAAAAAAAGCTTGTGTTATCTTATTATTTCCTGTTAAATTTTTTCTTAACGTAAAAATGTCCAATGTTTTTTTTTTTTTTTTAGTTTTTTAGTTGAAACATTTTTAACTTGCGCGCCTTTTTTTAAATTTTAGTTCCCCCCAGACTCTGTTATTCGTTGTTCGTCGAACGTTCGGGTAGGGGAAGTCTTTGTTGTGAATTCCTCATGGGGGTTTGCTTGGACCAATTGTTTTGTGCTTGCAAGTGACTTATTTATACATTATAAAATAAACAAACATTTTAATTAGGGGGAAACTACTTCATGCAGCTAATCAAAAAATATAACATCAATCTGTAATTGTATAATGATCTAAATCAGGGGTTCCCGACCTTTTTTTTTAGTCATCGACCCCTTAAAAGAAAATAAAAACTTCGACTCCCGATAAGATTGTGAGAATCTGTTACTCTGTTTGTCTTCATTCTATTTTTTTTATTATGTATATTTTTTTAATTACATATGCGTATTTTTTTAATTATATATATATGTATTTTTTTAATTATATATACGTATTTTTTTAATTATAAATCGATTGTCTTTTTTTTCGATTCGATTTGACTTTATTTTATTATTTATTGAACTCAGTTCAGTTTGTTTCTCTTTTCTGTTTTTTTCTTCCTTAATTCCTTAGTCGATTTTATTTCATTCAGTTTTTAATATATATATTTTTTAATAGATTTCATTTGTTTTGCCTTTATTTTTTAAGTACGAATTTATCATCTTTCTTTGTTTGATTTTGTTTCACTTGGTTTTATTTCTTTTCATTTAGTCAATCTTGAGTTTATCTTGCACTTTAATCCCAGATTGCAGATTAATTTTTGGGCCATGACAAAAATTTGTCAATTTTTAAATCAATTTGACATACTGTTAGTATTATACAATTTTTGTTTTACTCTTTACCTCATCATCCTTTTTTTCCTCACTTGACTTTATTTTATTTAATTTTTAATATAATCAATTGATCGAACGTTGTTTCTTTTTCTTCTAAACGATTTATTTATTTATTTTTTTCATATTTACGTTTGTTTTTTTAATTATCAACTGTTTTTGTTTTTTCTTTTTTCTTTTCCTGATTTTATTTTACACGATCTTTAAACAAAGACACTTTGGATTGCTGGCTACATTTGGTGAAAGGTATACTTTTATAATTTTTGATTATAAATTGATCGTCGTTTGTTTTTTGTTATTGAATTTAATTTTTAATATAATCAATTGATCGACCACTGTTTTTTTTTTCTTTTAAACGATTGATTTTTTATTATTTTACGTTTTTTTTTTATTTTACGTTTTTTTTCTTCTAATTATCAACTGATGAATTTGCTTTTTTTTCTGATTTTATTTTACACGATTTTTATGTTTCTAGGTTGTCATCTTTTTTTGTTGGATTTAATTTTTAATATAATTAATTTAATCGACCTTTGTTTTCTTTCAAACGATCTCATTTTTTTTCATTTTTAGTTTTTTTTTTAATTATTAACTGATGATTTAGTTTTTTCTTTTTTCTAATTGTATTTTACACGATCTTTATATTTTTAGATTGTCAATTGATCATCTTTTGTTTTTTTTATTGAATTTAATTTTTAACATAATCAATTTGATCGACCACTGTTTCTTTTTTCTTTTAAACGATCCCAATTTTTTCATTTTTACTTTTTTTGTTAATTATCAACTGATTTAGTTTTTTTTTCTGATTTTCTCTTACACGATTTTTATATTTTAAAATTATCAATTGATCGTCTTTTGTGTTTTTTTTAATTGGATTTAAGAGTATCTTATTTTATTTTACATTTTTAAGCCCGCCGTCATTTTCGGCTTCAGCTTTATTTTATTTTATTTATTCTATTTTATTTATTTTAATTATTTTATTTATTTTAATTATTTTATTTATTTTAATTATTTTATTTATTTTAATTATTTTATTTGTTTTAATTATTTTATTCATTTTAATTATTTTATTTTATTTTTTAATTATTAATTATTATCAACGTATTTTTTCTTCAATATTTACAGGTTGAAATTTTTGGTTGTGTTTCGTTATTTTTGATATTATCGATGATATCGACTTATTGAGTTTCACACAATTTTTGCTTTCGTCCTATCTTCAAAACGACGAATTCGTTGATCGTCTTTTGTTTTTTTTTTTTGTTTTTTGTTTTTACTTAAATTTTTCAATCAATTTGACATATTATATAGTCTCGATCCTTTATTTTTTATTCCTCATTTGACTTTATTTTATTTAATTTTTAACATAATCAATCGATCGACCTTTTTTTTAAACGATTTCTTTTGTTTTGTTTTTACGTTTTTTTAAAAATTATTTATCAACTTATGATTTTGTTTTTTCTTTTTCTTTTTGGTCTTATTTTACACGATTTTTATATTTTTAAATTGTCAATTAGTCGTCTTTTGTTGTTTTTTTTTTATATTACAGACTTTAAGATTATTTATTTTGCAATTTAAATTCGTCTATTGATCGCCGTTTTTCTTTTGGCTCTGACTTTGTTTTTTGTTTTTTTTTGTTTATAAATTTTTGGTTGTGATGAAATTCGTTACATTTTTCACGTCGATTTGACTTACTTCAATTTTTACATGATTTTTGCTTTCGTCCCGCCTTCATCAATGAATTGGGCGAAAGTCTTTCGTTTTTGTTTTTTTTTATTCAACTTCAACAAGATGCGTTAAATTTATCCGTGCGTGGAACTTTATTTCCAGATCTTCTTCGGGGCGAAATAAATCTCTTTACAATTTACAGGGGGGTTTCATCAATACGTCAACTCACTCCAAAAGATACAATTTTCTAAAGGATTTAATTTTTAAATCCTGTTTTAAACCGATCCATCAGTGCGTGGAACGTTACTTACAGATCTTCTTTGGGGCGAAATAGATCCCTTTACAATTTAAAGGGTGGTCACATCAACACGTTAACTCATTCCAAAAAAAAATACAATTTCATAAAAGTTTCATTTTTGAATCCTGTTTTAAACCGATCCATCAGTGCGTGGAACGTTACTTCCAGATCTTCTTCGGGGCGAAATGGATCCCTTTACAATTTACAATTTTACATTTTAAAGGGGGGTCACATCAACACGTCAACTCACTCCAAAAAAAAGTACAATTTTGTAAAAAGTTTTATTTTTAAATCCTGTTTTACGCCGACGTCCGAAATTAGAGTGAAGTAAATTGGCCACCTCGTCATTATTTTGATTTACGATTGCACATTACAGCTCGCACAACACAATTTCAAACGACGTCCAGAGCTAATTTAATTACCAGTTTTATAATTGATACATTGTCCTCTTTACTAATGGAATGGTCATTGACTTCCACTCACGAACAACAATTGGAACGACGTTTTTATTACATACGAGTATTATTTGACGATGATCTCAAGAGATATGTACGCACTTGTGCTGCGCTCATTTTCTAACGTTTCAACATTTTAATAATAATAACAACAACGACGATAAAGTAATCTCACGAACACTCTCAGTATAGGTATATTTCAAAAAAATAAAATAAAATAAACATAAAATAATCTTTCTGAAACGCACCAATCTTTAACTTGCAATTGTTTTATTTTTTATTATTTTGACATTTGACTTTTGACATTTGTCATTTCTTTGACATTTTGACCCGAAGATTTATTTTCTTTTATTTACACGGTCTATTTCGTCGTTCATTTCTTTTTATGTATTGTATCGTTGAGTTTTGACAGTTTTTTGTCTGCCTTGTTCTTCGTACTATTTTTCTGCTTCGCTTGAAATGTAAGAATACTTGGTTTGTATGTGAGACCATTACAGTTTCCTGTAATTTCCTGTCAATACGTTTTTATAAGTGACACTTTTAAGGCGATTTCGTTAATACGCTCGAGTTACTCTCTTACATTTTTCTTTGACAAGCTCAAAACTTTTTTTTGTAAAATCTGAAATCATATTTAAACAGTGCCACTTTAAAGAAAAAAAAATTACAGGAAACTGTAATATTGTCCACTATTTTTTCTTGCTTTCGACCCACGTTGTACGGATTAAAAAAAAGAATTGGCACCTTTTGGATGCATTTCATCAACTACCTGGCGACATTGCCTGCGAAAAATCTGGCAATCCTGAACACTGCTATACTTAATAAGAGTGACAGGTAAATAAATAGATGATTAATATCGCATGTACGCAACCATACACGCACGCGGATACAAATTTAAATTAACGGCATAATTTATAATCCCCCTTAAAATGAGCGTGCCTTGTTTACTTTGCTGAAAGCGAAAGCCGCGCAAAATAATTTTATAAGGCGAGGTGTAAACAAAGCGAGGACGAAATAGTACTATAGTTTCGGCAACATCCGCAAGGGAGACTTACGCGAAATGACTGATATACTGAGGCAAGCTCTATTTAATCCTCGCTTTAGGTATAAAGTAGATTATTTTGTTCAATACCCACGTTCTAGGGCAGCGATGCACTCGGGCGCTTCGAAAGTGCTATCCCCACTCCTGTTTGTTTCGGGAAAACGAAAATTCATTCGTAGAGAAGCGCGCGGCAAATAAATACTTAATAAATAGAGCGATCGGAGTTGTAACGCCTAACGCGGTGGGGGTACTCTTCCCCGCTAGTGGTCATCCCTGTTCTAAGGCAAGGTATAAACAACGCGAGGATGAAATAATACCGTCTCGGCAACATCCGCAAGGGAGACTTACGCGAGATGACTGATATATTGAGGCAAGCACTATTTAATCCTCGCTTTAGGTATAAAGTAGAATGTTTTGTTCAATACCCACGTTCTAAGGCAGCGATGCACTCGGGCGCTTCGAAAGCGCTACCCTCACTCTTGCTTGTTTCGGGAAAACGAGAATTCATTCATAGAGAAGCGCGCGGCAAATAAATACTTAATAAATAGAGCGATCGGAGTTGTGACGCCTAACGCGGTGGGGGTATTATTCCCTGCTAGTGTTCATCCCTGTTCTAAGGCAAGGTATAAACAACGCGAGGATGAAATAATACCGTCTCGGTAACATCCGCAAGGGAGACTTACGCGAAATGACTGATATAGTGAGGCAAGCTCTATTTAATCCTCGCTTTAGGTGTAAAGTAGATTGTTTTGTTCAATACCCACGTTCTAAGGCAGCGATGCACTCGGGCGCTTCGAAAGCGCTACCCCAACTCCTGTTTGTTTCGGGAAAACGAAAATTCATTCGTAGAGAAGCGCGCGGCAAATAAATACTTAATAAATAGGGCGATTGGAGTTGTAACGCCTAACGCGGTGGGGGTACTCTTCCCCGCTAGTGGTCATCTCTGTTCTAAGGCAAGGTATAAACAACGCGAGGATGAAATAATACCATTTAGGCAACATCCGCAAGGGAGACTTACGCGAAATGACTGATGTATTGAGGCAAGCTCTTTTTAATCCTCGCTTTAGGTATAAAGTAGATTATTTTGTTCAATACCAACGTTCTATGTACTACTATACTAGATACGTACTGGAATGGGATGGAAAATGTCAATCTTTCGTTTGATTTTGTTTCACTTGGTTTTATTTTTTTATTATTTATTTTTTTTCATTTCCTCAATCTTGAGTTTATTTTGCACTTTAATCCCGACGGCGTCGATTGATCGCCATTTTTATTTTCTCATTTATTCGATTTGACTTTATTTTGTTTCTCGATTAACAATTGATGCTGTCCCGTTTCTTTAATATTTACAGATTAATTTTTGGGCCATGACAAAAAATTGTCAATTTTTAAATCAATTTGACATATTGTTAGTATTATACAATTTTTGTGTTTTAGTCTTCACCTCATCATCCTTTTTTTTCCTCACTTGACTTTATTTCGTTTACTTTTTAATATATGTAATCATGATCGACCGTTGTTTCTTTTTCTTTTAAACGATTTAATTTTTTTCTTTCATTTTTACATTTTTTTTTTTTTTTAATTATCAACTGTTTTTGTTTTTTGCTTCTGCTCTTTTCTGATTTCATTTTACACGATCTTTAAACGTAGACATAGACATGTTTTATTGTAACATTTTAGATTGCTGGTTATATGTGTAAAAGTTCATTTTTTTTTTAATTTTTAGATTATAAATTGATCGTCTTTTATTTTTTTTTATTGCATTTAATTTTTAATATAATCAATTGATTGACCACTGTTTCATTTTTTCTTTTAAACGATTAGTTTTTTTTTATTTTACGTCTTTTTTCTAATTATCAACTGATGATTTTGCTTTTTCTTTTTTCTGTTTTTATTTTACAAGATTTTTATATTTTTAGGTTATCAATTGATCATCTTTTTTTATTGGATTTAATTTTTAATATAATCAGTTTGATCGACCACTGTTTTTTCTTCTTTCAAACGATCTCATTTTTTTCATTTTTAGTTTTTTTTTTTTAATTATCAATTGATTCTGTTTTTTTTCTGATTTTATTTTACACGATTTTTATATTTTTAAATTATCAATTGATCGTCTTTTGTTTTTTTTAATTGGATTACTGATGATTTAGTTTTTTCTTTTTTCTGATTTTATTTTACACGATCTTTATATTTTTAGATTGTCAATTGATAATCTTTTGTTTTTTTTTTTTTTGATTTAATTTTTAACACAATCAATTGATCGACCACTGTTTTTGTTTTTTTTCCTTTCAAACGAACTAATCTTTTTCATTTTTAGTTTTTTTTTAATTATCAACATGATTTTGTGTTTTTTTTTCTGATTTTAATTTTACGCGATTTTTATCTTTTTAAATTATCAATTGATCGTCTTTTGTGTGTGTTTTTTTTAATTGGGTTTAAGAGTATCTTATTTTATTTTACATTTTAAGCCCGTCGATTGATCGTCGTTTTCGGCTTCGGCTTTATTTTATTTATTTTATTTTATTTATTCTGTTTTATTTATTTTAATTATTTTAATTATTTTATTTATTTTAATTATTTTATTTTTTAATTATTAATTGTTATTTTTTGTTTCGTTATTTTTGATATCATCGCTTTAGGTATAAAGTAGATTATTTTGTTCAATACCCACGATCTAAGGCAGTGATGCACTCGGGCGCTTCGAAAGCGCTACCCCCACTCTTGTTTGTTTCGGGAAAACGAGAATTCGCTCATAGAGAAGCGCGCGGCAAATAAATACATAATAAATACAGCGATCGGGCGCTTCGAAAGCGCTACCCCCACTCTTGTTTGTTTTGGGAAAACGAGAATTCGCTCACAGAGAAGCGCGCGGCAAATAAATACTTAAAAAATCGAGCGATGGGAGTTGTCAATCTTTTTGTTTGTTTTCGCTTCGTGACCATCGCACGGAATGTTTCTCATCGGAAGGTCTTCTTTTTTTGTTGCAGCACATGCAGTGGCCAGTGAAGGGTTACAGGAGATCCCTTTGTCCCTTCACCTAGAAGACCCCAAAGATGTGATCGTCGCGAGGGGACAGTCTGCATCCTTCAACTGCAGAATCCAGGCTGACACCGGGAAGGTGGACGTCCGCTGGCACCACAACGACGTGCCCATCCCTTCGAACGACAGCCGATGGCAGTTACTGAACAACGGCACCCTGTACATCCCCAAGGTCGCCGGTAAACGGGTTACGGGAGAATACCAGTGTCTCGTCAGGAACGAATACGGCAGCCTCCTCTCCAATCCTGCTAATTTAACAATTGCAAGTAGGTAGTCCTGTTTGCACCACACCGGAAAGAAAATAAATGTCTTCATCAAAAAAAAAATTTATAAAAATAAAAAATTTTTTTGCAGCTCTTGGGCGTGAGTTTGTCACACAGCCTGGTAATGTTAGCGTGCCAAAGAGCCAGCCGGTTGTTCTGCCCTGTAATATTCATTCCTTTCCCAGTGCGAAGGTCACTTGGGAACGCAACCTCCTACCTCTACCTCATACCACAAGGTATTTATTTAAATAAAACGACGCCATGCAAGGTTTGATAATAAAATCGTGAGTCGAAACTTTCCTCTCACTTTTTTTTTTTTCAAATCTTGCCAGTACTTTTTAATTGATCCTCGTATTTAACACCAAAAATTCTATTACTTCTATTAACATATTTTTATTGTAGGGTATGAATACGCCGTCGTAGCCCTAAATTATTAACTTTTTTTTTATTTTCATCAAGGAAATAATAATTAAATTTTTTTTTTATTAAATACAGGGTTACAACTAATTAAATGGCCACTATGGGGATCTATAAGAGATACAAAGGTGGTTAAATTATAGAAAAGTTGAGCGCCAACTTGAGATCCAAAAAAATATGCAAAAAAGACTTTTCTATTTTCATTCGTTTTTGAAATATCTGTAAAAAACTGAAAATTCTCCTCATTTTCGAAAATCTCGAATATCTTCTTTATTGCTTAAGATATAATCATAAAATTCGATGTTTTTACGTTAATTTCGATGGACAACCTAACGCAGTTCGAAGAAATAGGTTAGGTTTGACGGTTTCGTAGATACGACTGTCAACTGTTTATTTTCTTATCGGCGCCACCTTAGATATTCGTAGCACGTGACGCAGAAATAATTTTTGAACACGACCACAAATTTATTTCGTCTTCATTTCGAAAACAAACAAAATAAAATTAATTACCTTTCGTATTTATCACATTCATTCGAGAACCGAAAGCGAAACGAAAAAGAACACCAAATGAGAGAAACAAAAGGCGATCGACTTTTCGTCCCGAATAGTATCCACGTTTAAAACAAAATCACAACGAAAGTTGCCCATCTGTCATTTGCATTTTCTCTTGCGTTATTCAAACGAAAAACAAAAGACGAGTCATTCATTCGTTCATTAGCGTTTTTTTTTCATTGATCGATTAAAAAGAAAACAAAAGAAGTGAGGTTGGTTGCAAGTAAGAGAAAAAAATGATTTCCTCGTCACTTTCTTTTCAAAAGAAAATTAACGACCTTTCGCGTTCATCACATTCTTTCAAGAAGCGCAAGCATAAACCTATTTTTTTTTCTTTTTTTTGTAAGAAATTATGTCACTTGGAATTTTTTTTTTTTTGGCTAAAAAACTGAAAAAGCACATCGAGATGAAATCTTTGCAAAAAACGCCAGTCTCTAACGTCATTTGTTCGGTGTTTTTACATTAAATTCGAAGGACAACCTAATGCAGTTCGAAAAAATAGGTTAGGTTTGACAGTTTCGTAGATACGACTGTCAACTGTTTCTTTTCTTACGGACGCCACCTTAGATATTCATAGCACGTGATGCAGAAATAATTTTTAAATGCGACCACATGAACGTTTATGCTTTTGTTTTGAAACAAAATACTAGGTTACTAAGAATTTTTGTTAAAAAGTAATTTTTTTATGTAAAAATGTAAATAAGTACCATAACTGAGTAAGATTTATTATTTTAACAATAATTTTAGTTCTGAATGTTTACATGCATCCGCCTACTAGGTATATTTTTTTTCAAAATCTTTTGTAGTTTCTTGGTATTTTGTTTTAAAACAAAAGCATAAGTGTGTCGTATGGTAGTGTATTCAGAATTTGTTTTTGTATCACGTGGTATGAATACGCAAGTTAGCGTCCATAAGAAAAAAGACAGTTGACAGTCGTGTCTGCGAAACTGTCATTCCTAACCTATTTCTTCGGACTCTATTAGATTACTCATCGAATTTAACATAAAAATATCGAATTTCATGATTCTATTTTTTTTAATAAATAAGGAAGGTATTGGAGATTTTCGAAAATTAGAATTTGCAGTTTTTTTTAAAGATATTTCAGAAATTGTATCTCTTATAGTTTACGAGATCCCCCCCATGGTGGCCCTTTAATTAGTTGTAACCCTGTATTTGGATTGTCGAATCAAAAATATTCGTTTCATGTCGAAAAATAAAATCTTGAATCGACACTTCTTTCTCAATTTTTTTAATCAAATCTTGAACAATGTCAAACGGTGACGGGTGACCAATATTTTTAATCGACCCTCGTATTTAACACCAACAATTTTATTGCTTAATTTTTTTTTTATTAAAAGCATTTTATTGAGGGGTATGAATAGGCCAACGTAACCCTAAATTATTAACTTTTTATTATTATCAAGCAAACAATTAATATTTTCTGATTAAATATTTGGATTGACGAATCCAGAATGTTCGTTTCATGTCGAAAAATAAAATCTTGAATCGACACTTCTTTCTCAATTTCTTGAATCAAATCTTGCACAATGTCAAACGGTGACGGGTTACCAATACTTTCTAATCGACCCTCGTATTTAACACCAACAATTTTATTGCTTAATTTTTTTTTATTAAAAGCATTTTATTGAAGGATATGAATAGGCCAACGTAGCCCTAAATTATTAAGTTTTTTTTTTTATTATCAAGCAAATAATTAATATTTCCTGATTAAATATTTGCATTGACGAACCCAGAATATACGTTTTACGTCGGAAAATAAAATCTTTTCCGACGAAGACGGACGTTTTTTCCAAAAATTATGTGAAATATATCTTGAATCGACACTTCTTTCTAACTTTTTTATCAAATCTGCAAAATGTCAAACGGCGACGGCTTACCAGTACTTTTTAATCGACCCTCGTATTTAACACCAAAAATTTTATTATTTAATTTTGTTTATTAAAAGCATTTTATTGAAGGGTACGAATAGGCCAACGTGGCCCTAAATTATTAACCTTTTTTTTTATTATCATCAAGGAAATAATTAATTAATCTTTTGATTAAATATTTGGATCGACGAATCGTTTTATGACGGAAAATAAAATCTTTTCAGATGAGGACGCGGACGTTTCGCGCCCCCCGCCCCCCTCCCCACCCCCAAAATTACCGTGTATTATACGTGAAAATCAATAATAACGCAACGGCAAGCACTTATTCTGTAATTTTTTATTGCTCGTAAATCCGTTTTCATTTCGCGGTTATTGATTTCTGTATTCCGAGATTTTGTCCGCCGCCGCCTCTTTTAATTCGCCCCCCATTTTCTCTCTCTTCCACATTTTATTTATTTCGCGCATTTCGAAACTTCTTATTTTCACTCCCCCGAACATTATCGAATCACAAAGGAAAAAAAAATTAATTTCGAGTTTCTCTTTCTTTTTCTTTAAAAATGCCTGTCTCTCTTTTTTTTTCTTTTTTAAAAAAAGGGATATTACGTGGGCACTTGCTGATTTGTATTTAATAAACTTCTCTCGCATTGAACAAAAAAAAAAAACGAAAGAATTTCATCGCGGAGTGATGATGAAAATGTAAGAATTCTGGTGGCGGCAGCATTTCTTGCAACCTTTTTAGAAATAGAAATAGTAGAGGTCTTGCAACTTGAAAAGAACCTGTCACGTGACCTGCGCTGCATAAGAATACAAGACGCAGACAGGCCCCGCCCATACGTTCTTCTTACGTTGTGTAAACTGTACATGGATTACATTTTGTTTTATTTTTTCTTTTCACAGATATGTTCCTCTCCCATCGGGAGCTTTGTTAATTACGAGTACTCATTCCTCAGACGTTGGTTCTTATAGGTGAGTCGTCAAGTCATGTTGAAAACGCAAATCATGAAAACAAAACGATTCAATTTTTGTTTTTATTGCGACTGGATTGAAAATCGAAACACTCGTACGTTTTTTTTTTTTGCTTTCAGGTGTAAAATAGTAAATGAAATACTTAAGAAAACAAAACATAGCCAAGCTGGACAACTGTCTGTTTTGGCTGCTCCTACGGTTGTTATTCCTCCTAAGTTTCTACCTCTGGACCTAGGTCCTAACGTAACTGCTCTGGTCGGAGAAAATTTAACCCTGTACTGTGCCGTTAGTGGATGGCCTCTTCCTGCGATTCAATGGCTTAAAAGTACGTACGCAAGGAATCCCCTGCACTCTTTAAATTTGCAACAATTGAATCGACGAGTGCGTAATCGTGTTCAGTCCAAATTGAGAAAACAACAAATAACTCTCTCTAGAATTTTATTTTAAGTAACCGTTGGCTTCGGGAGGCTTCAGATATCTTCACCTGAAAGAAGTTTAAGCCAATAATTCGCCTAAAATAAAAATCTAGAAAGTTATTTGCTGTTTTCTCGATTCGGACTGAACACGGTTACGCACTCGTCGATTCAATTAATAACAAGTGAGCGGCAAATGCTTTAAAGATCGAAACATCGTTAATACTCACTTGTTAATTAATTAATTAAAGCGTGTAGGTCATGTTTATTATTATGATTGTGGTGACAAACGACTTATACAGGATGTTTCTGTTTGTGTGTTACAGATATGAGTGTAATAGCTAATTCCAGTGTGTTGGAATTACAGAATGTTACCGCCGATGCTAGTGGTGATTATGTTTGTTCCAGTTATAACTCTGGAGGTCGTATTTCGCAGGTCAGTTATTCTTACTGTTAATTTTATCTTTGTTGTTTTTAATAAAGCAAGAGATGGGATAATTTAAATTAAAAGAAAAAAAAAACATCAACAAAATAGTTAGTAATAAACTATGTGTGTATGCAATTCTGCGTTGCATAACAGAGCATAGACCGATGCATCATGCTTAAGTTTTGCATGGAAAATTCAACGCCTGTTCGAAGGCCATCATGTTTGGGTCAATAACATAAACCATTCGAGGAATTACTCGCTATCTGTTCCACTGTTTGCATAGATAATTATTGCTGAATGTAGTGTTACCTCCCTATTATTACAACCGTAAACTTAAACTGTAACTTTTTATTGACCCCTCTCCTTAGCAGGTCGCTGACTGATAATTATTTAAGTATTTTTAATGGAAGTTTTGGCTTTCGTTATTTTCATAATACGAGCGCCCCTTCAGTTTCATTTGTGTTTGTGGATTCGATTCGAGACTCTAATCAATTATTGTAATAATCTTTGATAATCTTTGCACCTTGTTTGTTTTTATCGTTGTGTTTGCAATTTATTTATTTATTTATTTATTTACACGGTAAATGCATTATTTATATTGCAATAAAATCAAACCAGTAAGGTCGATCATCAACTTCATCGGATTGCGTTATTACCACCTGTTTATTACCTTCTTACTTAAATGGCATGCAATTGCATTTTCTTTCTGTTTTTTTTTTGTATTTTTAAAATGCGCTGATCGTAAACGTTAATCAAAATAAACATGGTGTATGGAATTGATTATTTCATTACGTCGTTTGAGTTTTGTATGTACAGGGTGTGCACAAACTTAAGATTGCTTCGCAACAAGATCACGAAAGAAATGACGCGTGCCCCTACGATTTGATGTATCAGGGACGGGGGTTAAATCATTAAGATTAGAACTTGCAAGGGCAAGAATCATACAAAAGAAAAATTAAACGAGTGTTTCCATAACGCTTCGGATTTTCTTTTAGAGATGATACACCGGGTGATCATTTTCAATCCGTAACATAGCAGGTTAGCGTGACTACCGTTCTTAATGACATTTTTAATTAAAATCATATTAAAAACATCAAAAAAATTCATTGTCAAGGGTAATCATACTAACCGCCTACGTTCCGGATTTGAAAATGATCACCCGGTATTAATAATGAAGCAAATTAGAAATTATCATTGAAATAAATTACTAAAGCATAAAGAATTTCAATCCGTAACATACAAGGTTAGCGTGACTACCGTTCGCAATGACATTTTTAATTAAAATCATATTAGAAACATCAAAAAATTCATTGTCAAGGGTAATCGTACTAACCACCTACGTTCCGGATTTGAAAATGATCACCCGGTATTAATAATGAAGCAAATCAGAAATAAACATTGAAATAAATTACTAAAGCTTAAAGAATTTCAATCCGTCACTTAGAAGGTTATCGTGACTACCGTTCGTAATGACATTTTTAATTAAAATCATATTAAAAACGTCAAAAAATTCATTGTCATGGGTAATCGTACTAACTTCCTACGTTCCGGATTTGAAAATGATCACCCGGTATTAATAATGAAGCAAATTAGAAATTAACATTGAAATAAATTACTAAAACATAAAGAATTTCAAACCGTAACATAGAAGGTTAGCGTGACTACCGTTCGTAATGACATTTTTAATTAAAATCATATTAAAAACATCAAAAAAATCATTGTCAAGGGTAATCATACTAACCGCCTACGTTCCGGATTGAAAATGATCACCCGGTATTAATAATCAAGCAAATTAGAAATTAACATTGAAATAAATTACTAAAACATAAAGAATTTCAATCCGTAACATACAAGGTTAGCGTGACTACCGTTCTTAATGACATTTTTAATTAAAATCATATTAGAAACATCAAGAAATTCATTGTCAAGGGTAATCGTACTAACCACCTACGTTCCGGATTTGAAAATGATCACCCGGTATTAATAATGAAGCAAATCAGAAATAAACATTGAAATAAATTACTAAAGCTTAAAGAATTTCAATCCGTCACTTAGAAGGTTATCGTGACTACCGTTCGTAATGACATTTTTAATTAAAATCATATTAAAAACATCAAAAAATTCATTGTCATGGGTAATCGTACTAACTTCCTACGTTCCGGATTTGAAAATGATCACCTGGTATTAATAATGAAGCAAATTAGAAATTAACATTGAAATAAATTACTAGAGCATAAAGAATTTCAATCCGTAACATAGAAGGTTAGCGTGACTACCGTTCGTAATGACATTTTTAATTAAAATCATATTAAAAACATCAAAAAATTCATTGTCATGGGTAATCGTACTAACTTCCTACGTTCCGGATTTGAAAATGATCACCTGGTATTAATAATGAAGCAAATTAGAAATTAACATTGAAATAAATTACTAGAGCATAAAGAATTTCAATCCGTAACATAGAAGGTTAGCGTGACTACCGTTCGTAATGACATTTTTAATTAAAATCATATTAAAAGCATGAAAAAAAAATCATTGTCTAGGGTAATCATACTAACCTCCGACGTTCCGGTTTGAAAATGATCACCCGGTATTAATAATCAAGCAAAAATACAATACAATCATCCGCTTTTTGTTTTTATATTTAAAACACGCAGATTAATCTTTTTTGTTTATTAATTTTTCAACTTTTAAAAGTTTCCCCCAGAGAACTATCTAAATGCGTCGAATTAAGAAAACATGAGCGCCATCTCTTGACCGGCAAAAAAAAACTTCTTCGCGCAAAGTTCGTTACCGTTTTATGTACTTAAAAGATTAGGTTTGAATACGCAGTAATTTTTTTTGTTTATCAGTCAGATGTATTAAAAACGACCGTCTTTTAATAAAGAACAATCAAATATACTGTAATAAAGAGCGCCATCTCTTGAGACCTAATGAAAGTTCTTAATCTTACACAATTTTCCACTTTTTTTACTTAAAACGCACAGACTAATCATTTATAGTAGAAAAAAAAGTTCTTGTTTTTAAACTTTGGAATTAAGAAAATACGAGCGCCATCTGTTGATCGGCAATCAAAATTTCTTCACGCAAGTTACGTTATCTCGTCAAGGACGTAAACGATTTGGCTGTATATGCAGTATTTTTTTTTGTTTACCAATCAAATGTATTCAAAAAACAATTATGCTACTATAAATTAAAGAGAACGCCATCTCTTGGCAGTTAACGTAAGTTTTTTTTTACACAATCGTCCCCTTTTTGTATTTTAAAACACGCAGGCTAATTATTTATAACAGAAACTTTTAATTTTTTTTCGTTTATTTTAACTTTGAAAGTTGCTCGCCTTGAGAGTAGCGAATAATTTGATGGTATTAAGAAAACGTCGCCATCTATTGCCGGAAATAAAAATAAAATGTGTTTCTATTCGGAGAAACAACTGTGTTATAAGTTAAAAGTTTTTTTTTTTAAACTTGAAACGGACAAAATTAATTGTATTATAATAAAGAACGCCATCTTTTGGAAGTCAGTGGAAGTATATCTTACACGATTGTCCGCTTTTTGTAATTAAAAGACGTAGGTTAATTATTTTTATTGAAAATGTGTTTTTTTTGTTTTTGTAACTTTTTGTAAGTTTCCTCCAGAGGGGTATTTAAATGTTTTCAAATTCGGAAAACATGAACGCCATCTCTCGATCGGCAATAAAAATTTCCTGCCGCAAGATTCAGCACTTAGATAATTCAATTGTTCCTGTAGCATTTTTTTTTTAATCAATCAATCAAACGTATTGCAAATGTGATTGTATTAGAGTAAGGAACGCCACCTCACGAGAGTTAATGGAGTTAATGAAATTTCTCAATACGTCAGCGTTTTGTAACGAAACAGATTAATCATTTACTTTCTTTTTTTTATTTTATCTATACACGTTGTCTTCAGAGTATTTAGACTCCGAAATTAAAAAAAAAAAAATGAACGCCATCTCTTGAGCGGCAATTAAATTTTCTTTGCACAGTTTGCAACGATTTGCACGATTTCTTGTTTTTTTTTTTTTTTTGAGTTAACGGGAATTATTTTATCGTTGAATTGAATGCAAGACAGCTTTGCTTTTGACCGCCGAAAAAGAATGTACCATTGGCGCATTGGAGATAAAACAATAAACGAGAAATTTTATTTTTAATCGGGGGAAAAAAATTACGGCTGGCGTAGGCAGTAGGATTCGAAACAATTCTGAAGTGACTTCTGTTTGAATAAAATGATAAAGGTGACTCTGTTTAAATAAAGTGAGAAAGGAGAAATTATACTTTTTTTCACAAAAAAAAAAACTTACGATTGGCGCAGTCGGTGGATTTAAATAAACCAATAAACGAGAAATTTTGTTTTTGATTAGTAAACATAAATTATAATTGGCGTAGACGGTAGGATTCGAAGCAGTTCTGAAGAGATTTTTCTTTAAATAAATTTATAAAGGAGACGATTTTATTTTAGATCACAGAAAGGAACTTAGAAATGGCGCAGCCGGTAGGATTCGACCCAAAGAAGATACATCTTGATAGACAACTTTGAAATATAGTCAAAGACGTCTGCTTGAAGCAATAAGTAGACAGGTTATACATATTGTTTGGGTTTAAAGAAATTCTTACAGTTTGTACACGAATAAGAATACTTAAAAGTATTATAAACCAATCAAAGACGTGGCTTCCAGCGATAAATAGACGTAAAACATGGAACGTTACGTGGAAAAGTTTTGCTGTTAATCAAGAGATGGCGTTGTTATTTAGTTTATTACATGTTTCTGACGAGTTTCTAACTGATATATTTAGGCAATATAATTAATAATATTTTTTTGGAATGCTGAGTTTTGTTCAAGTGCAAAAAATAAGAGGAATTTTCGCTTTTGATTCTATAAAAAAAAAAAAAAAATTGCGTTATTAGCGGCGGCAATCTCTCTTTCTATAATAACTTTATTGTATTTGTCTGATTCATTTCCTTTTCCTTGTTATCTTTATTAAATTATGTCATATTATTATTATTATTATCATCAATACGTTAATGAGAAGCATGCAGGGTGCGTTTAATAAATAATGCGGAACCAACTTCTTGAACGTCTCTTTCATTAAACAATCAATTCGTAACTGTGGGATAATCGAGGAGGAGACTTAATAAGACTAATAAACAAAATAAATAATGAACGAAATTAAAGATTATAGAAATGATTTTAATCTACGGGGTGTTCCACTTAAATCGGCTTCTTTTATACCTTCAGGTATATTTTAAAATATGCTCCACATGATAGCAAGTAACTTTCATTTGAAACTTTTTTTTGTTTTTGTTTTTGTAAAATGAGTGAAACACATGTACATATACAGGTTGCTCCTGAAATTGAGTCGTTCGCTAAAGCCGTTCGTAAACAGAAACACAAATTATTATTTTTTTTTTGCAAAATTATATTTCGCTTTCATAAAATTCATTAGATTAACAAGTGCAAGAATAAATTATAAAAAGAAATTGAATTCTTTCATTTTATTTTAGTTATTTTTCCTAAATTTTTTCGTCAGTTTTCATCGAAACGTAACAGATCGCATTTCATTTTCTTATGTGCAACGCAAGCGAGCTCTAGGATTTAATTTCAATTAGTTAATTACGAGTGAATAAAAGTACTTTGTCT
Source organism: Prosopocoilus inquinatus (assembly GCA_036172665.1). NCBI lineage: Eukaryota > Metazoa > Arthropoda > Insecta > Coleoptera > Lucanidae > Prosopocoilus > Prosopocoilus inquinatus. The sequence goes on along the minus strand of CM069871.1, from coordinate 2,636,613 downwards.
ATTACGTAATAAACAACAAGTTTATTAATGAATTTATATATTTATTTTAAAGAAGAAAAAAAAATAGAAAAAGCTTCTGGAGATGTTTGAATATTTTAAGCTTGATTTCCTTAACTTATCCAAAAACATCCATCCAAAAAACGGAACGTTTCTTTCCCCGCTTATATAAAGAAATCTAAATTATTGTCAAGAATTTGTTCTAATTTTATAGTCTTTAATGTTTTATTAATCGGTGATCGTACTAATCTCCTACGTTCCGGATCGAAAGCGATCACCCGGTATTAATAATCAAGCAAAAATACAATACAATTATCCGCTTTTTGTTTTCATATTTAAAACACGCAGATTAATTTTTTTTGTTAATTAATTTTTCAACTTTTAAAAGTTTCCCCGAGAGAAGTGTCTAAATGCGTCGAATTAAGAAAACATGAACGCCATCTCTTGATCGCCAATAAAAACTTCTTCGCGCAAAGTTCGTTACCGTTTTATGTACTTAAAAGATTAGGTTTGAATACGCAGTAATTTTTTTTGTTTGTCAGATGTATTAAAAACAACCATCTTTTAATAAAGAACAATCAAATATACTGTAATAAAGAGCGCCATCTCTTGAGACCTAATGAAAGTTCTTAATCTTACACAATTTTCCACTTTTTTTACTTAAAACGCACAGACTAATCATTTATAGTAGAAAAAAAAGTTCTTGTTTTTAAACTTTGGAATTAAGAAAATACGAGCGCCATCTGTTGATCGGCAATCAAAATTTCTTCACGCAAGTTACGTTATCTCGTCAAGTACGTAAACGATTTGGCTGTATATGCAGTATTTTTTTTTTGTTTACCAATCAAATGTATTCAAAAAACAATTATGCTATTATAAATTAGAGAGAGCGCCATCTCTTGGCAGTTAATGTAAGTTTTTTTTTACACAATCGTCCCATTTTTGTATTTTTAAACACGCAGGCTAATTATTTATAACAGAAATTGTGATATATTTTTTTCTTCGTTTATTTTAACTTTAAAAGTTGCCCGCCTTGAGAGTAGCAAATAATTTGATGGAATTAAGAAAACGTCGCCATCTATTGTCGGAAATAAAAATAAAACGTGTTTCTATTTAGAGAAACAAATGTGTTATTATAAGTTAAAAGTTTTTTTTTTTTCAACTTGAAACGGATAAAATTAGTTGTATTATAATAACGAATGCCATCTTTTGGGAGTCAATGGAAGTATACCTTACACGATTGTCCGTTTTTTGTAATTAAAAGACGCAGACTAATTATTTTTAATAAAATTTTGTAACTCTAGAAGTTTCCTTCAGAGAGGTATTTAAATGTTTCCAAATTAGAAAAACATGAACGCCATCTCTCGATCGGCAATAAAAATTTCCTGCCGCAAGATTCGTTACCTTGCTTAAGCACTCAAATAATTCAATTGTTCCTGTAGCATTTTTTTTTTATCAATCAATCAATCAAACGTATTGCAAATGTGATTGTATTAGAGTAAGGAACGCCACCTCTTGAGAATTAATGGAGTTGATGAAATTTCTCATTACGTCAGCGTTTTGTAACAAAACAGATTAATTATTTACTTTCTTTTTATTTTAACTTTACGCGTTGTCTTCAGAATGCGTAGTCTCCGAAACAAAAGAGAAAAAAACATGAACGCCATCTCTTGAGCGGCAATTAAATTTTCTTTGCACAGTTTGCAACAATTTGCACAATTTCTTCTAATTTGAATTTGTTCTAATTTTATAGTCTTTAATGTTTTATTAATGACTTAAAATTTTATTTTTTTCTGCTTCCTTTGGGAGCAGTGGCAATGTTTTCACTTTTTTTCTCATTTTTTTCATTTATTATTAAATTTATTTTTATTTTTTGAAAACTTCTAGAGATGTTTAAATATTTTAAGCTTGATTCTTTAACTTATTCAAAAATTCAATTTATATCTAGTTGTTTTATTAAGGAAAAAAAAAAACGAAAAGTCTCTTTCTACGCTTATAAAATAACTAAAAAAATTTCGAAAATTTTTTGTAATTTTCTGATCACTAATATTTTATTAATGATTTGAAATTTTATTTTATTTTTGTTTTCTTTAATAATAATAATAATAATAATAATAATAATAATAATAATATATTGGCCTAATAGAAAGAAAATCCAATTACGAGGCCGTAACAAAGAAGCAGTAGCAAGTTTTGTTTTTATTTCTCATTTATTTATTCTTATTCAATTTTTTTTTAAATTTTTTGAAAACTTCTAAAGATGCTTAAATATTTTAAGCTTCATATTCTTAATTTGCACCAAAAATTCTATTTATGTGCAGCTGTTCTATTCTAAGCAAGAAGAAAATACTGGAACGTTCCTTTCTACGCTCATAAAAAAAAATCAAAAAAATTATTTTCCAGAATTTCTTAATTATTTAAATTTAAAAGAATTTTTAATAAATTTCGAATTAATTGTAATCAAGAACCGAACACGTTCTTCGGGGTTTTTAGAGCAAATTTACATATACTTTTTTAAATTTTGTGTAAGAAGCTCTGCTTTTTTGTTTCTTGTTTTACTTGATGAGCTTTCGCCATCGTTAGTTTTAAATTTGTAAAAAAAGCTTTTACAGTCAATACAGTTCAATATTTTTTTTAAAATAAATTGTCACTTCCCAATCCGATCGTCATTTGTTTTATTTTCTTGTTATAATTTGCTTTCATTTTCTGATTTATAAGCTTTTAACTGCTATTTTTTGACTTTTTTTCATCGTTCAGAAACTTTGTTCTAATTTCAAAAGTATACGTAAGAGCAACAAGACCCCCCCACCCCCCCACCGCGATCGTGCAACTGCAGGGAAAAAATTCAAGGTTAACCCAAACCAACTGAAGTCAACCTAAGTGAAGCCAACCCAAGAAGAGAATTATACATAATAATCTTAAAAAATAAAAATAAAAAAATTTAAATCAGAAAATTAAAGTACTTTTAAAAATAAAAAAAGTATTTAAACGTCAACTGAACTAAATCGAAATTGAGTTATTTCGAGACACACATTTTAAGGAAATTCGAAAAAAAAACTGCAGAAGATCGAAAGAAAATACGTTAAAAATTAAGTATTTTAAAAAATGAAGAAAGAAATCGTTAAGAATGTAAGCACAATAGTCAAGGTCAACTCAAACCGACTGAAGTCAACCTAAGTGAAGCCAACTCAAGAAAAAAATTGTAGATAATAATTAAAGAATTATAGATAATAATCTTAAAAAATAAATATAAAAAAAAATAAGAAAAATAAAATCATAGAAAATTTAATTTTTAGAAATTAAAAAAAATATATTTGAACGTCAGCCGAACTAAATCGAAATGAAGTGAACCTAACCTAACTAAACCAAAACTAAGCGAACCTGACCCTACTGAACTAAGCCCAAATGAACCCAACTTCTTTTAATCACTCAAGTGTGAAATAATTTGAATTGTTTCAAGGTCAAACCAGAGCAACTAAACTAAAACCAACTAAAAATATTAAAAATTTTAAGGAAATTTGAAAAAACTAAAAAAATTGAAAACTACTTTAACTTATACGTAACAGCAAGAAGACTCCCCCCCCCCCACCCAACCCGATCGCGTGCAACTGCATTTAGATAATTTTTTTTTGAATTATTTATTTCTTCAATGTTTTGAATAATTTTAATAATGTTTTTGTTTCATTAATTAGTGTCACCTTTTTTCCTGTATCTTCGTTTTCATTTTTCATATCTGGTTTGATCGTATTTTTTATTATCGTTTAGAAAATTTTAACCATCGCAAATTTAGGTTATTTTTTTAAATTAAATTTCAGTGACAATTTTTGCAAATATTCTTTTTACTTTATTTTTTTCATCTTCTTTCTGAATTATGCCTGATAATACTAACAATAATAATATTTATTGGTGTCACTCATTTTTTACAGAAATGACCAAGTCAATAATCATGCTTTTTCTATTGTTTTTTTTTAATATCCGGTTTGGTTCTCTTTGTTTTTTTTTGTGTCCAGTTTGGTTCTCTTTGTGTCTTTTTTACATCGTAGTTTTTATCACCTTTCACTATGCCATTTTCAGGTTTCAATTTATATATTTATTTATTTTTTTTTTATATATAATTTTTTCATATATAGCTCGAATTAAGCAAAATAAACCAGTGTTGTTCATTTGAGTGGTGGTTTTTTTTTCTTGCTTCATTTTTTTATGTTTCCATTTACTACGCAAAGTCACGTAAAAATGTACCTGCTTGTCATTTTCGATGATTAAAAGAAACCGAGCCATTATTGCAATGATAATTGTCATTCTCGCTTTTTGCGGCCGCTAACGAGGGCAATTTAGTTCTCTACATTATCGCTTGAAAACAAACTTAAAAAAAAACAAGTTTTTGCAACGCGCGTAGCGCCTTCTTTGTACATACCAGTGAACTTTAAGTCGAGGAAAAAAATAAATGCACGCGTAAAATATTTTTTCTTATTCGAAAAAAAAAAAAATTGTTTTTGCTTGTCTGAATCATTTTCATTTCATTAAAAAAAAGTGAGTTTGAAAGAAAAACTCACTGGCTTTTTTTGCAAATAGAAGCAATCTAGAATTCTAATAAAGTACGTTCTACTTATACAGGGGTGTTACAAACTTGAGTCGTTTTTTCAATGTTTCTCTACAAAGTGGGCGGTAGCGCCCACCAGTGGTCGCTGAAGCTTTCTAGGGGGGCGGTAGCGAGTTCACGGGCAATTTGGCAGCGTTTTTCTCAAATTAATATAAAATAAAATCGAAAATCAAATAGAATAAAGGTCGATTTAATGATAATGTTTTTCGAGCATACAATTTACAATGATGGGATACGTATCATCAAAATAGGTATGGTTTTTGTATGTAATGTATTGTATTGTTTTCGAGATAAAATCGCCTTGGTCACTGTCATGGGTGTAGCCAGGGTCTTGCTTAGGGGAGGGTAAAATTAGGTCAAATCTTATCAAAATAAAAAATAAATAAATAATAATAATAATAATAAAATAAATTGAAAATTTTTAAGGAAATTCGAAAAAGAAAACTGTAGAAAATTGTGAAGAATTTTTTTGAATATTTTAAAATTAGAAAAAAATATTAAAGGTCAACTCAAACCGACTGAAGTTAACCTAAGTGAAGCCAACCCAAGAAAAGAATTATACGTAATAATTAAAGAATTATAGATAATAATCTTAAAAAATAAAAATTAAAAAAAATAAAATCATAGAAAATTTAAATATTCAACCCAACTAAACCGAAATTAAGTTATTTCGAGGCACACATTTTAAGGAAATTCGAAAAAAAAACTAGAAAATTAAATAAATATTTTAAAAAATGAAGAATGTAAAAATCGTTAACAATTTAAGTACAATATTTTAAAATTAAAAAAAAATTCAAGGTCCACCAAAACCGATTGAAGTCAACCTAAGTGAAGCTAACCCAAGAAAAGAATTATACATAATAATCTTAAAAAATAAAAATAAAAAAATTAAAATCAGAAAATTAAAATATTTTTAAAAATAAAAAAAAAGTATTTAAACGTCAACCGAACTAAATAGATATTGAGTTATTTCGAGACACACATTTTAAGGAAATTCGAAAAAAAAACTGTAGAATATCGAAAGAAAATATGTTAAAAATTAAGTATTTTAAAAAATGAAGAAAGAAATCGTTAAGAATGTAAGCACAATATTTTAAAATTAGAAGGAAAAAGAAATTCAAGGTCAACTCAAATCGACTGAAGTCAACCTAAGTGAAGCCAACTCAAGAAAAAAATTGTAGATAATAATTAAAAAATTATAGATAATCTTTAAAAAAAAATAAAGAAAAAAATTAAAATCGGAAAATTTAAATATTTTTTAAATTAAAAAAAATATTTAAATGTCAACCGAACTAAATCGAAATTAAGTTATTTCGACGCACAAATTTTAAGGAAATTCGAAAAAAGAACGGTACAAGATCGAAAGAAAATATGTTAAAAATTAAATATTTTAAAAATGAAGAACGTAAAAATCCTTAAAAATTTAAGTACAATTTTTTAATAATTAAAAAGAAAAATTTCAAGGTCAACCTAAACCGACTGAAATCAACCTAAGTGAAGCCAACCCAAGAAAGAAATTATAGATAATAATTAAAGAATTATAAATAATAATGTTAAAAAATAAAAATAAATAAAATCATAGAAAATTAAATATATTTTTAAAAATTAAAAAAAAAATATTTAAACGTCAACCGAACTTAATCGAAATAAAGTTATTTCGAGGCACACATTTTAAGAAAATTCGAAAAAACTGTAGAAGATCGAAGGAAAATATGTTAAACATTAAATATTTAAAGAATGAAAAATGTAAAAATCGTTAAGAATTTAAGCACAATATTTTAAAATTAATTAAAAACAAAGAAACCAAAGAATTATAGATAATAATCTTAAAAAATAAAAATAGAAGAAATAAAAAATTAAAATCATGGAAAATTTAAATATTTTTAAAAATTGAAAAAAAAAAATATTTGAACGTCAGCCGAACTAAATCGAAATGAAGTGAACCTAACCTAACTGAACCAAAACTAAGCGAGCCCGACCCTACTGAACTAAGCCCAAATAAACCCAACTTCTTTTAATCATTCAAGTGTGAAATATTTTGAAACGTTTCAAGGTCAAACCAGATCAACTAAACTAAAACCAACTAAAAATATTAAAAATTTTAAGGAAATTTGAAAAAACTACAAAAATTGAAAACTACTTTAACATACAACTATGTACACACATGCTATTTAATTGTTACAATGGCATGAGGGGGGTGGGAGGAGGGGGGGCGTCAAACAATTTTTGTCTTGCAAAGTGGGCGGCGATACCAAAAAGTTTGGGAACCTAGGCTCTACGAACACACAAGGGTTTTACTTTTTAACTCTTAACCGCTTAGCTAAGAAGTGAAAAACTCACATTTTTTTTAAATAAAAATTAAAAATTAAAAGAAAAATTTAAGAGAAACTCTTTACTAAACGTTTCCTTCCTCCTTCATTTACATGGGACAAGCATACGTCTCACTCATTGGTGCGATATTGTCGTTTAATGCTTGCGTTTACTTGTTACAAAAGTACATCTTATCTATACAGGGTGTTGCAAATGTTTCCGCCAGTTATTAACGCTTTAAATTTCCCGTCAAGCAAATAATCTGCTTAAAATATAGCTTAAAAATGAAAACCGGACTTAGGCAGAACGCGTGAGCGCGTGATCGCCAACTCCTACGGCTCCCTTCCACCTGTTTCATGATGTACGAGATTCCATTCTCTAATAATAATCATTAATCAAGTGATTAATGAAAACTTCAACGACAATCTTCCAAGTAGTAGGAAAAACAGCTGAATTTAAAACATCTTTGCGTTCACAATAAATTGCAAATTTGCTCACACGTACAGGTAAGAAATAATTTCATTGCAGACTTTCAAAGTGGAAATCCAACAAATTCCGTACTTCAATGTTACCCCAGTGTCTAGTAGTTATCCGTCACCCAGAACATTGCGTTTACAGTGCGAAGCCGACGGTATTCCGAAACCAAGAGTGCGTTGGCTAATAAACGGCACGTCCTTCGAGCTCGATGGCCGAAGGAACATACCGCAGTCGGGGCACGGACTTGTTATCAGTCACTCGTTTACCACTGATACAGGTAAGATACGATTTCCTTTTTTTAAAAAAATAATTTTATATAACTTTATTTATACATATTTTTATCAAGGTTGGTAGAGCTGCAGCGTGTATTAGAAGGTTGCCTTGATCCAGAGGGTACGTAACTCGTTACGTCACGTCACGTGATAAATTCCACTGAGCATATTAATCAGGTTTTTGTATTATTTAATCAATAGGAACACAGAACTGATTCCATTTCTACTATTTCTAGTGAGTTAGATTAAGCTTTACGGGACGGATTAAAACTCACGCTATTTACTTCACTGTCGCCCCTGATTTCTTCACCCACGGATAAATTTACCTGCCCTGTGTATTATCCTTGGAAACCATTGTGTCGATAACAGTTTCCCCAACAGGATACTACCTGGCGGATAAATTTATCCGTAGGTGAAGAAATTGGGCCTGTTGTGACGGATAGAAGTTTCCTGTGACGTCACGAGCTAATATGTCAGGGAATCCCCTTGCCTCGTTCCCACTTATATGTATAGTTTGATCCTTACCCCTCCCCCCGCAAAGTTAACTCGTGACGTCACAGGAAACTTCTATCCGTCACAACAGGCCCGATTTCTTCACCTACGGATAAATTTATCCGCCAGGTAGTATCCTGTTGGGGAAATTAATATCGACACAAAGGTTTCCAAGGATAATACAGGGCAGATAAATTTATCCGTAGGTGAAGAAATCGGGCCTGTTGTGACGGATAGAAGTTTCCTGTGACGTCACGAGTTAACTTTGCGGGGGGAGGGGTAAGGATCAAACTATACATATAAGTGGGAACCAGGCAAGGGGGTTCCCACTTAATTTTCACCCTTCATATTCCCCCCTGATTTTCCATGAGTTTTCATTAAGAAACCTGCACTATTGATTGCGATTATGCAACAATAATTAATTAATAAAAATAATAATAACGAACGACATTGCATTTGCAACGAAATTTTTAAAAATAATGACATGTATATACCCAACAGCTATAAAAAAAACTTGTCTTCTGAGCAAAAAAAATAATAGATGTGCAAAAATCAATTTATTGTCACTATTGTTTATTATTTCTTTGAAAAATTATGGGCAATTAAGTTTAATAGCATGCCTGTTCATTAAAAAAAAAATTGAAGTAATAAATTAGGTTTTACAGAAAAAAAATAGGATGTCTTAATATAGGCAACTTAATGAACGCCGCCGCTTGTATGGTTGCCTATATTGAAGACCCTCTAACGATTTATTTATTTTTTGTTAAAAATGTGATGTGATATTTTTCAGAATTCACTTATAATACACAATTCTTGTAATTTTTTTAAATATTTTAAACAGTTTTCCATTTTTCTAGTTTTAGAGAAGAAGTTTATATTCTATTTTCCGTTCTTCAGTTAATTTCAGTGACTTTTGCATTCAAAAACAAAACAAAAGCGAATTCCCGGACTTTTCCCTTAACATTTGTGAACTTTAGTTCTCGATCGCTTGATTTTTTCCGATTTTCCAGATTTTTCCAGAGAGTGGGAAGCCCGTCAATGCGATCAAGCACATTTTTTTTTAGTTTGTTTTCGTAAAATTGTATTCCAAACGTATTCTTAATTTTTTCTGTTAATTATAAATTTTCCTGAAGAAGCTGTCAATTCAAACACAACGAAACGTCGATCGACATACATTTTCGTTAGGAAATATTTATACAGGGTGAAATTTTAACGGTAGGGCAAACTTTAAGGGCCGGTTCCTCACACCGAAATATGAAGAAAAGTTTATATGAACATAGGTCCGCAGACGCATAGTTTCTGAGATATAACGAAATCATCGTAGGCAGCCACTATTTCATATTTGAACTTTCCCAGATTGTTTTGGACTTGATTTGCGTTGAGTTTAAAGTTACTTCATTTTTTTTTAATTCTTTCTATACAGGGTGCAACTTTAAAGGGTGGCTAAACTTTAAGGGCCGATTCCTCACACCGAAATATGAAAAAAAGTTTATATGAACATAGGTCCGCAAACGCATAGTTTCCGAGATATAACAAAATCATCACAGGCAGCCGCGATTTTTCATATTCGAAATCGCGCAACGTTCCCGAACAACTTTCCCAAATAACATTTCCGCGTATCTTGAAAAATAAAGGTACTTTACTCTTACGTCGATTTCAAACATTTCGCTCTCCCCGGTATATGTCGATAGGTATTCAGATTTTGACAAGTGTATTTTAGGTTTGGGAAGATGCGGGAACTTTCATAAAGAATAAATTTTTCTGAGAAGTCGATAACAAGAAAGTTTCCCTATTTTTTTTCCGAACCCTGTATCTCGGAAACTATGCGCTTGCCGACATGTGTTTATGTGAACTTTTTTTCATAATTCGACGTGAGGAACTAGCCCTTGACTTTTGTAACCCTCATGAAAGTTACACCCTGTATATTTCAAAATTTTTGTTGCCGCCGGAACATTTGCTACACACTTTTTATTTATTAAAACTAAACTCACTTTTAAATGAAATAATTTATATCTTAGGAGAGTTAAGAAATTAAACGCTGTTACATCCCAAATATTATTTTTTTTTGTTTAACTGCCATAACATTTACTTCACCTTTTTTTTATTTATTAAAACTCAAGTCACTTGGAATTAAATAATTTAAATCTTAGAGGAGTTCAGAAATTAAATGTTATATCCCAAAAAGTAATCGTTTTCATTAAAAAATATATATATAGAAGTAATAGATAAGGTTTTTTAGAAAAAAAAATAGGAGGTCTTAATATAGGCAACTTAATGAACGCCTCCGCTTGTATGGTTGCCTATATTAAAGATCCTCTAACGATTTCTTTTTTTTTTGTTAAAAATGTGATGTGATCTTTTTCACAATTTACTTATAATACGCAACAAAAAAAAATAATGTCAATAAAATCAATTTATTGTCACGAGTATTGCAGAGAAAATTTCTGAATTTCTTTGAAAAATTATAAGCAATTAAGTTTAATAGCATGCCTGTTCATTAAAAAAAAAATTGAAGTAATAAATTAGGTTTTACAGAAAAAAAAATAGGATGTCTTAATATAGGCAACTTAATGAACGCCGCCGTTTGTATGGTTGCCAATATTGAAGACCCTCTAACGATTTTTTTTTCTTTGTTAAAAATGTGACGTGTGATCTTTTTCACAATTCACTTATAATACGCAATTCTTGTAATTTTTTTAAATATTTTAAACAGTTTTCCATTTTTCTAGTTTTAGAGAACAAGTTTATATTCAATTTTCCGGTTCTTCAGTTAATTTCAGTGACTTTTGCATTCAAAAACAAAACAAAAGCGAATTCCCTGACTTTTCAAGTGGGAACGAGGCAAGCCCCGTTAATAGATGCAATATCAGTTTTACCAACCTTGTTTTTTATTTTAACATTGCATTAGGATTGACAAAAGAAAACCATTTTTTTTTTTAATATTTTTATCATTAAGTGTGCGTTTTTTTTTGAAAATTTCAGGTTTATATCAGTGCATAGCTGAGAACTCTGTTGGAAGAAAGTGGGTTGCAGCTCAGTTAGTCCCCAATTATTCCCGTACCCGCCCCTCACCCCCCGTAGACGTACAATGTCGCCCTTACAATGATACCAGCATATGCCTCCGATGGAGTCCTCCACCTAAAATAAATATTACGGCCTACAGTGTGTATGCCTATCATGCAGGTAGTGGTATGATATTAGTTGTCTAATAATTAAAAAAAAAAAAAAAGAAAAAAGAACAAGTACGCACCGAGGTTTACCGATTAAAAAAAATGATTATTTTTTTTCTTGTGTCTGTTTTGTAGTAATGGGACCTGAATTTTTATTAACAAATGTAACAACCTTGTTGGCTGCTAACCTGAACAGTAGTACAAATTATACATTTTATGTTCGTCTGTACACTAACGAAGCTAGTGATCAATCTCAAACCGTTATTTGCAGAACAGGTATTTATTTATTTATTTATTTTTCTCAAGCGTTCTTCGTGTTTTTGATGTTGCGTTATCTTGCCAGGTACAAATGGTAAGAGAAACCTACACGTACAAAAACACAGTGAAACTTCAGTAGAATTAAAATGGTCTGAGATCAGCAGCGACATTTCCTGCGAGGGAATCCGCAGCCCTTACAGGGTACAGTGGAGAAGTGCCAACCAATCGTATATTAACGTAGAACAAACAAGTGAACGTAATTACGTTATTACCGGTATGACACATTACGCATCCTGCTTACCACTTTTAAGGGGCGGACTCTGTAACTCAGCGCCGGTTTCATAAAAAAAAAAAATAAAAATCGAACTGAAGGAGACTTTAAAATAAAACTCGCATTCTGGATGTGTTAACAAATATATTTTTTGCATAAGTTTTGACTTTCGTTTTAAAGTCTCCGGCCGTTATTAGAATTTAGAGGCGCTTTAAAATCCAAAATGCATTTCGGTTATTACCAGGGATAAGAAATCGGCCCATTTGCTCCGCGAGCAGTACGAAAGTTTAAGGGGACGTGCGACTCTCTTTAAAGTTTCTCCTGCGGGGCGTCGGCAAGGGACGTAAGGCACTGGAGGGCGTGGTCTTAACCGACCAAAAATGCGACGAGAAGCATCGTCTCAGAATTCCAATATAAATACCTAATGTATGGCAAACTACTTTGGAAATTAGACGTGTGGACGTATAATAATACATATGTAACCCATACCTGTATTAATTTAAACAGCAGAAGAGTCTGCTGTATCTTACGGTCAGATTTGACTGGCTCGACATTTTTTGTGAGCGACAGTTTGAGATCGTTAAATTTTGATCTTCTACTTAGCCTAAAAACTTATCTTTCGATTCAGCTTTTACTGAAATCAGTACAAAGGTTGTGGCTAGGGCTGGGCGAATTTATCGATGTTATCGATAATTATCGAATAACGATATTTCCATTTCAAATGTCGATACATCGATGTTATCGATATATCGATATTATTGATATCAAAATTATCAATATTATCGATATATGGGAGTTATCTATATTATCGGTGGAATCAATGTTATCGATATTGCCGACAATGTAACATTCCTAAAAATATTAGGAAAATGCGAGTCGCAAAATAAAAAAAAAATTGGTTAGAGATGAAGTGTATTGAAATTTTGTTAATTTTCAGGGTTTATTCTCTTCAAAGAAGCTATCGCTTTCTTTCTCACGATTCATTTTTTATAATAATAATAATAATAATAATAATATGTCTTTATTCTCCAATTTCCATAACATATTAGAATTACAAGATCAAACTTAGAATAAACTAGGAATTGGAAAAATCTAAAGGCGAAGTTCAGATTGGCAGTAGCGAGCCACTACCGTCTGCTCTTCCACTCAAGCCTTTTTTTGTAGAATGAAATGTATCTTTTAGAGATAAATTAAACAAAAATTTAAAAAAAAAAATTAATTGCGGGAAAAAATAAAGAAATAAATAAAAATAATAATAATAATAATAATAATATTACACAAATTACATTCGGTGATGCGCCCACATAGTAAAACTAACTAAAATGACTGCAGTTAAGTTTAATGATAATTCTGCAAGTGGATTAATGTCCGAAGAAGAGTAGATGAGTACAATTCACTCTACCCTCAAACGCTGATCAGTTCACTCTTTCTTCACACGCCGATCAAATGAATCAAATTAAAAATAAACGTGGCTTCATATAAAGAAAGACCGAACAGTACTCCAGGTAGCTACGTAAATTAAATATTATAAAAAAGTTTTGCTGACACACTGGCATGTAAACAAATGCTTTCTCAATTTTTTTTTGAATGCTTCGCTAATCGTTGTAATCGTTGTATATGTAATATTAATTAATTAATTTAAATTGTTCCTTGGTGCGGGGCACAAACCACCCACCCGCACGGCATGGCCCTGATTACAATTATGGTTAGATCCTCTTATTGAAAAGAATATACTTTAGTTATTACCGGAAAGAAAACTTAAAAACATAAAAAAATTATCATACACTTATAAATTTTAAAAACACTTTGCTAGCAAGATTAGTCCTCGGATCAATACGATTGATAGATTTGATAGTAATATTTTAATATTTTATTTTCGTAACTATTGACTAGAAATTAATTACAATATTCAGTATTTTCTTTATTTGTGATTAGGACTGCGAGAATTTATCGATGTGTTGATGATAATTATTTTAAAAAATTTAAAATTTATTGCAGGAGGGAGAAATATGTAGTTACTAGAAAATTAAAAGATTTAAAACTGAAACATAGTAGTTATTCTTCAGTTTTTCTGTCACTTTTAAGCTAGGAAATTAAAGCGTTTCGTAAATGCGAGGTAAATTTATCATACAGGATGAACCAAAGGTAACGGGATTCCTGGCATTTAAAATATTGCATTTTAGCTAAACTCATTTACTTCAAAATTTGACAAAGGAGATACAAGGCGTTAAAATCAAAATTTTAATTTCAATTCTCTTTAATAATTCACTATTTGACACGTTGCTTTAAAAATAGAAATATGAGGTTTTCTTGAGACGAGAAATGACAGTTTGTCTTCAATCTTGGTGTAGCAGATAGAGGGCGCTACGTACGGTATCATTCCTGCCTTTAAAATGCTGTAACTTATTTGTCAGGAGACTTTTGAAACTTATAACAAAAAAAATTTTATTCTTCCATCTCTTTTAAACCAATCCGATGGACTTGTTCAATAATAAAAACAAATATCTTCGTTCTTTTGTACCTTTTATTGACAATTCTTGAACTAAGTGAGTTCGGATATTTGATGTTAGGAATCCACTGTTGCTCTGTATCCCAATAGTTTTAGTCAACCCGATATAATTTAATGCTTTGTTGTTTTTTACAATTTGTCTACCTTCCAGATAAAAATCTTCTATTTCTTTCTTAACGTCTTCTGTTTCTTTGTACAATTCATCAGTACCTGTTCACACATCAGCAAGTTTATGGTCCAAACGTTTTTGTTACAGAAGGAAAAAGAAACATGTAATTTTAATTGTATACTACCTAAGTCATTTACGTCGTCAAACAACAAAGTTCTTGCTTGTACTGGTTGTTGATTTGGTGTTTCTCCTTCTGTGGCAGTTGATGGCGGCTTTGCATTTTTTTTTTGTCGTATGAATTGAGCCATTCTGCGACTACATCGACGAGAGGGATAAGCGACTTTGCTTTGATTTTTTTATGTGCCCCATTGTTGTGTTCGCAAAACTCTTTGCCACAAATCCTAAACAGCGGCCGAAAAACCTATACAGTGACTGCCAAAAAGGTCGTACCGCATGGGAAATTTTTTTATTACCAAACTGTTAGCACTTATTCAAAACACGAAAGTAAAAAAAAAGTAATTTGGACTTGGACATACATACATTTTAGTAGGACCTCCAAGGGTTACAGAAAAACTTTCTTTTAAGAAGAAGACTTGTTTTTTTTTTGTTTTAAACAATTCTTTTTTTGTTTAAAACATGTTTAAAGTTGAAAAAATTAAAAAAAAAAAACAATTAAAACACATTTAAATGTTTCAATTATTACTCTTACAACTTACATACAAAAAGTTATTATTATTACTTGATGCTTGTGTAAAAAACACGAAGAGTTTATTCGAATTCGATCTCTAATTAAAAGAAAGATGCACACTTTGTAAGTTTGTAATGTTAGATTATGTACTGGTCCAAAATAAAATCTTCGGCCTGCTTATGACAGAAAATATTATGAAACAAACGGCTTGCGAAAAATTGCCTCAAATTATCTTGTGCAAATTTTATTCCTTTAAATAATTCTTATGGATAATAATAATAATAATAATAATAATAATATTGTTTATTATCAAATATCACATACACATAGATCAAATGATATTGATAAACGTCAAAATAAAATAGAGAGGGTATACAGATAGCATGAATGTTATACGAGAAAATCATCGACGGAGTAACAGCACTTCTGGAACAAAATTAGTTTCAACCCTCGTTTGAAAGTGCTGATTTTAGGTGCATTTTTAACATGCTCCGGGAGGGCGTTAAAAAATTTACATCCATTAAAGAAAACACCTTTTTGATATAAAGCAGTAGAGTGAGAGAAGGGTCTAAGATTTGATTTAAACCTAGTGTGATAGGTATGATTGGCATTATTTGGTGTGAAAAACTCCGAATATTTATAAACAAAACAGCACAACTCAAAAATATAGATAGAAGGTACTGTTAAAATGCGATGGGTTTTAAATGCTTCCTTACAGGAATCACGCCGTTTAAGGCCAGCAATTATACGTATTGCGTATTTTTGTATAGTAAAAACCCTGCTACAATCACCGCTTAATCCCCAGTGAATAATACCAAATCTCAAGTGACTATGAAAATTAGCAAAATATAAAGTACGTAACGTTGTATAATTACAGTGCTGAGAAACAAGTCTTAATGCAAAGCATGAACTGTTTAGTTTAGAGCAGAGTGAGCTTATGTGGGGAGACTATTACAGATGAGAGTCTAAAGTCAACCCTAGTAGTTTATTATTACTAACGATTGGAATGTCCGCCCCCTGTAAATTTACTAAATTGACATCAAAATTAGATCTAATATTTCTAAATAGGATCACTGACGTTTTATCGCGATTAATAGACAATTTGTTCTTGAGCATCCACACTTCAATGATATCATAGATCATTTTGGCAGATTTTTCGACATCTATAAAGTTATCACGCGATATCAATACATTTGTATCATCGGCATAACAAACTAAGGTACAATCACTATTTCGCAGAAAGAAACCGAGATCATTAATAAATGTAATAAATAAGGTTGGTCCCAAGATAGACCCCTGCGGTACACCAAATACAATATCAGCAGGTTTCGAATGATTATTATTAATTACTACTGTCTGCGTTCTGCCTGTTAAATAAGAGGAAAGAAGATTTAGGGTGTTTCCCCTGATGCCGTAGCGTCTTAGTTTCTCTAGTAAGAGCTTGTGATTAACACAGTCAAATGCCTTAGAGAGATCTATATATCTTTATTTTTTGTAAAGCCATGCTGGAAGGGAAGAAAAGTCTCATTTGCTTTCAAGAAGTTAATTAATCTGTTATTTAAAATATATTCAAACAATTTTGAAAACGAGGATAAAATACTAATTGGTCTGTAATTAGAAAATATATTTGAGTCACCCTTCTTATACAGTGGTTTAATCAAAGCTGTTTTTAAACGGCAGGGAAAAATGCCAGTTTGAAAAGATAGATTTATAATATAAGTTATAGGATTTATAATGAAATGTTTACTATGTTTAAGGAGAATATTCGATATTTCGTCGACACTAGACGAGTACGAGTTTTTTAATTTAGTGATGGCTTCTAAAACTTCACTTTCAACAACTGGAAATAAAAAGATCGACCGATTCTGCATGGGAATATTAGCTGACAAGAAATCGTAATCAATGGAATCATCGGTGCTACATAGGGTACTTTCAACCACAGATGCAAAATGTTCACAAAATTTATTTGCTACGATATTGTCAGGCAGTACTGAGCCGTCCTCTTTGATGATAATATTACTTTTCATCTTTTTTTGTTTGCCTGTAACACATTCAATTACACTCCACATAGCTTTGCTCTTATTATCCGTTTTAGAGATAACACTATCAAAGTAGTTGCATTTAGACTTATTTAACAAATTTTTATATTCGATATTGATACTTTTCCGAAGCCGCTTGAGATCTGGATTATTAGTAGTCATATCATTCACTAGCGTAAGAGTATTTTTTAGGTGTTTTATTTCTGGTGTAATCCACTTTGCGGTACAATTGTTTTTTATGCGAGTTTTCTTAAATGGAAACGATATTTCGAAATAATGTAAAAATATAGAGAGGCAACTTTCAAAGGCAGAGTTCGGACAGTTTTGACTAAAAACCTCTAACCATTTTTCACGAGATAGGTATAACGAGAATTCATTCAAGCTTTCATCACTGAACATTCTTCGAATATTTGCAGTCTCATGATTAAGAACATGCTTAGAATCAAAAACCAAGTATTGCGCAAAATGATCTGATAATTGTGACTTAATTACACCCTGAGAGATAATAGTCGCAAAGTTTGAATTGATCAGTATATTGTCAATACATGTTCCAGATGAACCCGTCCCTCTCGTCGGTGATCGTATTAAACATTTAAGACCATAACATTCTAACAAGTCGCAAAATTGTATAGTGTCATAATTACGCGTTAAAAAATTTATATTAAAATCTCCTGCAAATATACATTTACTGTCAGTTTGCACCGTTAGATCTAATAAATTCCTAAAAACAGATAAAAATTGTTTAAAGCTCCCTAATGGAGGATATAAATGAATAAACTTGTAAGAGCTAAATACCAAACACCAATATACCGTTTCGCAAAACTTAGAAAATCAAATATTTTTGGACACATTTTGTCAGTAGCATTTTGTAAAAACGTATTGGACTAATGTCCACGTCCAAATTATAACATTTTTTTTTATTTTCGAATTTTAAATAATTCTTGTTTTGAATCACATTAAAAGTTGTTCACCGGGTCTGTCCTCTTTAAAACATAAACAAACTATAGCTATTGGCGCAAAAAGTTTTTTTTTTTTTTAGCTGTAAAAGAATTTCCCATATGGTATGATTTGTTGCCGGTCACTGTATTATTATTCTATTTTTGTATTTTCGTACACTTTCGTGGAATAAAACGGACATACACAATTTGAATAATGAAATCAAAGCCTTTAAATATTTCAAACAGTTTCTATCGTTAGCAGCAAACAATTCATCTCAAACGAAATAATGACGAATAACATTAAAACAAAATCCAAGTCTAGATAGTTAATGTAACATACGAAGCTCCGCCCTCTTTGGCTTATCCGATTAGAGACTAATGCTTCCGACAGAGGGCAGCAGTTTGCAACTAGTAATTATACAATTTCGTAATTCATGTTTCATTTAAATATTATGGCCTTGATTAAGTTTCTGTTGCTGCAGATCTTCATAAAATTAGTTGCTTTATCTCGGAAAGTTAATTTTAAGTTGAAAATCGACTTCTATAAGTAATAAAAATTATAAAAATTATTAGAAAATATTAAAAATGATTTTCCGAAATTCCTTATTAAAAAACAAAACGAAAATGTTAAAACTATTCGATGATCAGATCAGTAGTTTTAGCGTAATTCTTGAACTAGGAAAGTGGCATAATGACTGAAACGGGCTCTTAATATTAAATATTCGTCCCCCGCCCATAGTAACTTCCTCAAAGTACGAACGCTGGCTCTGTAACCCACCCTCCCTCCCACGCAATAGCAATTTAAATGCACGGGAGCCGCGGAAGGAGTAAGTAGTACATTCGGTGTAAAAAGTGTCGAACAGTAAGTGGGCCGAATCCTTTTCCCTGATTATTACTATTATTATTATTGTGAGGGCCAGTTTATCAATCGGCGCTTAGCTTTATTCATATGGAAACAATTATCCTTACCATGGGAATAAAACGAAGCTTAAAGGTAAACCATGATGGAAAAACCAGGCCTAAGTGGGCCGAATTCTCCTCCCTGTTTATTACCGAGGCAACAAAATTTAATTAACGCTTTTGATACATACAGAACAGGCCCCTTATACCATAAATAAAAGTTTCATTTTCTCACGTGCCTTTTTTTTTTTGTTTTGTTTTTTTGTTTTAGATTTACTGCCCATGAGATATGAATTTCGAGTAATATCATCCGCACACAAAAACGAGAACAGCATTTGGATGCCGTTCACGCTTTCAACGAACGGCACGCCCCCACACGATAACATAACAAATGAGACTGAACCTACTGCCCCCTATCACTTAGAAGCGAAAGCCCTATCTTCGAACAGCATCAATCTAACATGGTCCTCGAATAACACGTACAATCATTATTTTTCTATTTGTTTCGTCGAAGTCAAACCTGACAGGCTGTGCGAATCGGGAGGACACTTTGAAAGGTACCACAAAAAAAAAAAAAAAAATTGGTGCACCGCAGCACAACACCTTTCCTTTCTCTTGTGTTTGCTTGCAGCTCGTTAAAACATATTAAGATTGCGCAGTTGAAGCCCAACACGAGTTACGAGTTCAAAGTGAGAGCGTACTCGAATGATGGTGTTTATGGGCCGTATTCCCATGCTTTGGAGATTCGTACACTTCCTGAAGGTGAGCAGGCAATTAATAATTATTATTAATTAATAATCGTAATTATTAATTAATTGTTAAGGTCCTGCGACTATTCGAGATATAAAATTCAGAGTGGTGAACTCGACTACTTTGTGCTTAAAATGGCGTGCGCCCCCTTATTATCCGAACGCCAAGTACGTGAGGTACATAGTCTCGTATAAACCAAATCAAAATCCACCCTCGGAGTCATCATGGCATTACCTAAACATTACGGCCTCACAAAAATATAAGGTAAAGGGTGAGATGGTGTGAAGTGAAAAGATTTTTGAAGTGGTGCGATCCAATTTTCCAGGCATGTTGGCTCGACAGTCAGGACACTCTGTCCACTTTGCTTCACCATTTAGACCCGTCTCTTACCTACACGGTTGTTATTAAAACGGAAGATGAGACTTTTGTTACCTCCGCTGCACCGATTGTGTTGTCGACCAAGCAATCGCATGACCCACCGGAATATACCAGCGAAGAGGAAGCCATATTGCATAAGCAGAAATTAGGTAAACTGCAGCACATATATAAATCATTATTTTGAAAAAAAAAAGAAAAAAGAAAGAAAAGGCCCCAGTCTTTGTTCGGGCTTTTCCCCTACTCATATAATTTCTTCGGGTTGTTTTTGTTTTTTTTTTTTTGGAGTTCGTTCATGTGTGTTTTTATTAATTTAATAATTTATTGATAAATAATACTAAGAGAGGAGTCTCGCTTAAATTGTTCTTGAATCTCATGTTCTTGCGTTCTTAGTTATTGTATTGCAGTATTATTTTCAAAAAATATAGTTCTTTTTCAAAGGCACAAACTCTTTCTTTTTAATAGTTTTCGTCCATCGAATAAATTCATCACTCATCCTGTGTTTTATGTGTGCGTGTGTACGTCGACTCTTTAACCAACGACAAAGAGAAACTGGCTGTTCAATGCTGCGAGGGGGTTCCCACTTCGTTTTCACCCTTCGTATTCCCCCCTGATTTTCCATGACTTCTCATTAAGAAACCTGCACTATTGATTGCGATTATGCAACACTTGTTAATTAATAAAAAATAATAATAAACGAACGACATTGCATTTGCAACGAAATTTTTAATACTAATAATAATAACATGTATATGCCCAACAGTTATAGAAAAAAACTCGTCTTCATAGCAAAAAAATAATTGGTGTGCAAAAATCAATTTATTGTCACTATTGTTTATTATTTCTTTGAAAAATTATAAGCAATTAAGTTTAATAGCATGCCTATTCATTAAAAACAAAATTGAAGTAATAAATTAGGTTTTACAGAAAAAAAAATAGGATGTCTTAATATAGGCAACTTAATGAACGCCTACGCTTGTATGGTTGCCTATATTGAAGACCCTCTAACGATTTTTTTTTGTTAAAAATGTGATGTGTGATCTTTTTCACAATTCACTTATAATACACAATTCTTCTAATTTTTTTAAATACTTTAAACAATTTTTCATTTTTCTAGTTTTAGAGAATAAGTTTGTATTCAATTTTCCGGTCCTTCAGTTAATTTCAATGACTTTTGGATTAAAACAAAACAAGAGCGAATTCCCTGACTTTTCCCTTAACATTTGTGAACTTTACTTCTCGATCCCTTGATTTTTTCCGATTTTCCCGAAGTTTTTCCGGTGAGTGGGAATCCCGTCAATGCAAACAAGCACATTTTTTTTTAGTTTGTTTTCGTAGAAATATACTCCAAATGTATTATTAATTTTTTCTTTTAATTATAAATCTTCCTGAAGAAGCTGTCAATTCAAATACACGGCGAAACGTCGATCGACATAAATTTCTGCTGCGAAATAATTATACAGGGTGTAACTTTAATGGGGGGGCAAACTTTGAGGGCCGGTTCCTCACACCGAAAGATGAAAAAAAGTTTATATGGACATAGGTCCGCAGACGCATAGTTTCTGAGATATAACAAAATCATCGTAAACAGCCACGATTTCTTATTTGAAACCTCATAACTTTCCCAGATTGTTTTGGACTTGATTTGCGTTGAGTTTAAAGTTACTTCAATTTTTTTTTTAATTCTTTCTATACAGGGTGTAACTTTAAAGGGTGGCTAAACTTTAAGGGCCGATTCCTCACACCGAAATATGAAAAAAAGTTTGTATAAACATAGGTCCGCAAACGCATAGTTTCTGAGATATAACAAAATCATCGTAGGCAGCCACGATTTCATATTTGAAATCGCGCAGCGTTCCCGAACAACTTTCCCAAATAACATTTCCGCGTATCTTAAAAAATAAAGGTACTTTACTCTTACGTTGATTTCAAACATTTCGATCTCCCCGGTATATGTCGATAGGTATTCAGATTTTGACAAGTGTATTTTAGGTTTGGGAAGATGCGGGAACTTTCATAAAGAATAAATTTTTTTGAGAAGTCGATAACAAAAAAGTTTCCCTATTTTTTTTCCGGACCCTGTATCTCGGAAACTATGCGCTTGCCGACACATGTTTATATGAACTTTTTTTCATAATTCGACGTGAGGAACTAGCCCTTGACGTTTGTACCCTCATGAAAGTTACACCCTGTATATTTCAAAATTTTTGTTGCCGCCAGAACATTTGCTACACATTTTTTATTTATTAAAACTAAACTCACTTTTAAATGAATTAATTTGTATCTTAGAAGAGTTAAAAAATTAAATGCTGTTACATCCCAAATATTACATTTTTTTGTTTTAACTGCCATAACATTTACTTCACCTTTTTTCTATTTATTAAAACTCAAGTCACTTTTGAATGAAAAAATTTATATCTTGGGAGAGTTCAGAAATTAAATGTTATATCCCAAAAAATAAACGTTTCGACTAAAAATAACGTGGGGGGGTTATTACGAAATTTAATTTCAATTTCTTAAATATTGCAGTAAGAGTGGTAGATCATTGAAGTATATTTTTTTAAAGCCATTGAAACATCTTGAAAATTATGGAAAGGAAAAATGCAATGCAAAAAAAAAAAAATTGAAGCAAACGCGTGTACATGTACAGGGGCGAGTGTAAAAAAACGGGACACGATTTTCTTTTTTTTTTTTTTAGATTGTATCCAGCTTCAAGTGACAGTTCTTGCGACTTAAGTTATAATCAAACTTAAGAACCCCAGTGAATTACAAAAAAAAAACTTTACTTGCTTTAACGGATCTAATAACTTTGACGAATGTGTTTAAATATGTACAGTCGCGAGCAATGCATTTCGGTCGTCGCCAATTATATCAAAGGTTGGCCCCGAACTTGTATTTAATTAAAGAAGAAATTAATAAAAGACCAACTGTTTATACAGGGTGAGCCAACGAAAACGAAACAGACCGAATTTCGCCCTGAAAGACTTACTTTAAAAGGGCACAGAAACAGGTCGATTTATATTCCAAGGGGAATACTTTTCTATCCTATACTCAACTGTCATTCCACTCTCTTCCACCTCTCTGAAAATTAATCTGAAATTCGATTTTAGCGCCCTCTTTCGAGAAAAAATACCACTGCGTAATCCAAAGTGTGACAACTCATATGAAAGCTATTTTTTTTTTTTAATGATAATTCGATGACATTACGTAAAGATATTGAAAACTAACTGACTAAAATAACTTAAAATAAAGTTTGCAACCTTTTTTTTTTTAATTTTTATTAGAGTTTATTAGAGTTTCCGTAGTTTTTCTTCTGTTAGGATTTAATTTTATAATTGTCAAGTTCATGTTCACATTACCGAATTCTTTATAAAATCACCTTTTCAATGATATGCCACTCGTACAGTGCAGGGGCGGACTTGGACTGACACTATTTGGGGGCTTACCCAATTAATCCAAGTTTTTGTTTTACTAACAAATACGTCACGTGGCTTACAAGATTAAGCGAAGATCAAATATGATCTGAAACGGTGAAAATTGTACCTTATTGATTATAATAAGATTTCAGAATGTCCAAAACACACTTTAATGTTTATCTCAGAATAATTTTAAATTGCTGAACTGAATGTTAATATATTTTAAGTTTCTCGGTTTTGGAAAAATGTGATACTTTGAGGGGGTTCATTTTAATACAGGGTCATTCATAGTAGGTAATACGTGTTACTTTGAGGGGTTCATTTTAATACAGGGTCATTCATAGTAGGTAATACGTGTTACTTTGAGGGGTTCATTTTAATACAGGGTCATTCATAATAGGTAATACGTGATACTTTGAGGGGTTCATTTTAATACAGGGTCGTTCATAATAGGTAATATGTGATACCTTGAGGGGTTCATTTTAATACAGGGTCATTCATAATAGGTAATATGTGTTACTTTGGGTAGTTCATTTTTATACAGGGTCATTCACAATAGGTGGTTACGATTAAAATAAGCGATTTGGAATCTGAAAGTGGAATTTGTTCCGAAAAATGCCAAACTGGTCAATCATTTTTCTTGTGATGACCTACGATAAATAGATTTGGAAACGTAAGGTGTATATTATAGCGATTCGAGGCTTATTTTCGACTTTTATTCAAAATTTTACGAACAGATAAAACAAGCGACATCCTACGATCGCTTTTTGACCTGTAATTGCAGCCGGAAAGACAAACTGAAGCGGGTTTCCTACATAATAAGTCACCCATGCTTTAAAGATGTTATTGCAAATCGTTTTTGATTGCAGTGAAAACCTCGAGCAGCCTCTGTACAGCTGTTTCAGTCCTGTATTTGGGGCTTCTTCAGCAGAAACGTAGCTCAGTGGAAATTTCGAGCTACGTTTCTACTGACGAAGCCCCAAACAGGGCTGAAACAGCTGCGCGAGGTTTTCACTGCAATCAAAAACGATTTGCAACAAAATTCTCAAAACATTACGTCACTAATATCGTCGATGATCTTTTGGTTTTAAATTATGTGAAGTTTCGAGCTTTATATTACTCATATTTTGCTTCGAGGAGACAATTTGGGTTTTGGATTAAATCATTCTGGCCAGCCAAGTCTTCATACTAAACGAAATAATTCAGAAGCATTCTTTTTTCATTCCTTCATTTCAATTTAGAACATCGTATACAAAATCTCACCTACCTATTATGAAGCACCCTGTATATTAATTCACAGTGCCAGTACTTTAATGAACACAAAAAAATAAAATAAAATCAAAGTGATTTCTTTCCCTGAATATTTTTGCACATATGCACACACTTTAATGTTTATCTCAGAATAATTTTAAATTGCTTAAGCAAATATTAATATTTTTTAAATTTCCCGGTTTTGGAAAAATGTGATACTTTTAGGGGTTTATTTTAATACAGGGTCATTCATAATAGGTTATTTGTGATACTTAAAGGGGTTCATTTTAATACAGGGTCATTCATAACAGGTGGTTACGATTAAAATAAGTGTTTTGTAATCTGAAAGTGGAATTTGTTCCGATGCATGTCGAACTGGTCAATTTTTTTTCTTGTGGTGACCTACGAATAAATAGATTTTGAAACGTAAGGTGTATTTTATAGCGACTCGAGGCTTATTTCCGACTTTTATTCAAAATTTTACGAACAGATAAAACAGCGACATCCTACGACCGTTTTTTGACCTGTCATTGCAGTCGGAAAGACAAATTGAAGCGGGTTTCCTACATAATAAGTCACCCATGCTTTAGAAATTTTGTTGCAAATCGTTTTTGATTGCAGTGAAAACCTCGAGCAGCCTCTGAAAAGCTATTTTAGTCCTGTGTTTGAGGCTTCGTAACCAGAAACGTAGCTCAGTGGAAGTTTCGAGCTACGTTTCTACTGACGAAGCCCCAAATAGAGCTGAAACACCTATAGAGAGGCTGCTTGAAGTTTTCACTGCAATAAGAAACGATTTGCAATAAAATTTTCAAAACTTTACGTCACTAATATCATCGGTGATCCTTTGGTTTTAAATTACGTGAATTTTCGATCTTTATTACTCATCTTCTGCTTCGAGGAGACAATTTGGTTTTTGGATTAAATAATTCTGGCCAGCCAAGTCTTCATACTCAACGAAGCATCCTTTTTTAATTCCTTCATTTTAATTTGGAACATCACATGCAAAATCTCTACCTATTATGAAGCACCCTGTATATTAATTTACAGTGCCAGGACTTTAATGGATACAAAAAAATAAAATTAAAGTGATTTCTTTCCCTGTATATTTTTTCACATACACACACACTTTAATGTTTATTTCAGAATAATTTTAAATTGCTTAAGTGAATGTGAATATTTTTTAAATCTCTCAACTTTCTCGTTTTTTGGAAAAATGTGATACTTTGAGGGGTTCATTTTAATACAGGGTCATTCATAATAGGTAATATGTGATACTTTGAGGGGTTCATTTTAATACAGGGTCATTCATAATAGGTGGTTACGATTAAAATATGTGTTTTGGAATCTGGAAGTGGAATTTGTTGTTTGTGAAAATCTCGAACAGCCTCTGTACAGCTGTTTCAGTCCTGTGTTTGGGGTTTCGTCAGCAGAAACGTAGCTCAGTGGAAATTTTGAGCTACGTTTCTGCTGACGATGCCCCAAACAGGGGTGAAACAGTTGCTGGAGGTTTTCATTGCAATCAAAAACGATTTGCAACAAATTTTTCAAAACTTTGCGTCACTAATACCAACGATGATCCTTTGGTTTTAAATTGTGTGAATTTTCGATCTTTATATTACTCATATTTTGCTTCGAGGAGACAATTTGGTTTTTGGATTAAATTATTCTGGCCAGCCAAGTCTTCATACTCAACGAAATAATTCAGAAGCATTCTTTTTTTCATTCCTTCATTTTAACTTATTACTTAAACCATTCCCTTCAGGTTATTATACTCAATCAAACAACTCGAAAGTAACAAAGTGTATTTTTCTCTATTCGTTTTCATTTTAACCTAGAACATCTCATACAAAATCTCTACCTATTATGAAGCACCCTGTATATTAATTTGCAGACTTTAACGGATACAAAAAAAAAATAAAATCAAAGTGATTTCTTTCCCTGTATATTTTTTTCACGTATATGCACACACTTCTTTCGTTTGTTTTGTTGATTGCAGTCCATAATTAGGCAGAAATTTAGATTGTGTAAATAAGGCACGTTCTAATTTGTTATAACACGTTTTATACTAGCCAGAATAAACATATTGTAACAAATTTTTATTCTGGCTAGTATAAAGCATTTTATAACAAATTAGGAAGTGTATGGCGTATTCTGATCGAAAAGAATTTTTTTTGAAACATGATAAGTGCCTCCCACCAGAAGATTATTACGATTATTATTATTATTACTAATTTTTTTTTTTGTTGATTGACAGCCTGATTCAGGAACAGGATGTAGTTTTATCTTCATTTAGATATTACAGGAGTGAGATCTACCACTGTGAAAGATTCAATAAAGTAAACATGTAATGTACTTACAAGATTAAAGTGAATACTACAACAATTCAATACAAATACAATATAAAAGAAGAAAAAAATTAATGACTATAAAGAATATGTTGGTTACGATTTCTATTCGGAGGTAGATTCCTTTTTTGCAATTTGAAACGTTTCCTCGGAGATTATCTTTCTTTTGTAACGTGTGATAATTACACGAAGCTACGTTTAACAAAAAAAAAAAAAAAGAAGACAATCTCTGCGTAATCTGTGCTTTTGTCTTGTCTTTTCAGGATTCATATTGGGCACATTGCTATCACTGTTGTTCATCTTGAGTTGTATAACTTGTCTGATATTTAGGCGACGATGTCTGAAGCAGAGCACAGTGAGCAGGCCTAGGCTGACCGCCTCCTCGAATTATTACCCCGGCGGTGCAATGTCGTCTCCCTGCACGAGCCTCCAGCTGAGACACGAGGAGACTTGCACCGCAGAAGCACAGGAGATGCAGAATCTCATCGGGGAGAATGGCATACCCCACGTGCCGGCTGTTACACCCACGTACCTCGACACGAAGGTAAAATAAGTCGAGGGTGGAAAGTCAAAATGTGAACGTTGTTTGTTGTGTGTTGATAGGGGGGCGCAAATTTTCCTAATAGTCAGGTGAATGGCTCGGTGAAATTTCAAAATGGATTTGTTCCGAATGGCCACGTGCATATAACTGAAAATCCAAGGGTGTGTATTTTTTTTTTTTTTTTATATATAAATAACACACGAGTGTGAAATTGTGTTTGATAAAAATAACTTTTAAGTAAAAGCAACCCCCTTAAAAAAAATATGTTTTTATTTTTTTAAACAGTGTGTATTGAAGGCCAAACAATCTGTGTTTTTTTTTTCTGTGCAGTTTTATATACCGGAGTGTAACGGTCACAGAGATTTGGGTTACACCTTGGAAGACGTTCCAGTCCTACAACCCATAATGGATGACGAATCTTACGAAGAGGACACCAATTCGAACGTGCAAAACTCCAAGCTGAGAATGCTGTTGCTTCAAGATGCAGGCACATCACCCTCCTCCGCAGTGTCAAATGCGAAGCGAGAATCTCTGAACTCTTCGGCTGAATCTGCGCTGAATGCAACCCAACTGACCTGCATCGATGATTCAGTTTCGGCATTTCCTCTGACCTACAGGAAAGTGTCCGCACCGCTGGGACCCAACGGTTGACGATGTCCCCCTACCAACAACTTTTTATTATTAATTTCTTAAGAAGATAAGTATACACGCATTCAAACCAGCCAATACAAAATAAAATACACACACCGAAACAAACCGAGCTAACCGGCAGCTGGAATTTCAACAACAATAACAACAACAAAAAAAAAAGATAGTTAATTGAGATTAGGTATCGATCACTCGAATAATTTGATTTATTTGTTTCCCACTCTCATCGGATATTAATTTTATTAATTGGGTGCATTTCGATGATATTATTAATTAATGTATAAAAGTAAATACGGCTGCTAAATTTTTTATTTTCTTTTTGTTGTGCTTATTACACGAAGTAGGTAGGTCTTTGATTTGTATAAGGTAACACGTTAAATACTTATTCGTACGAGAGTAACACTAAGTTTGCAATTAATTAATTAATTCATGTGTGTGTGTGTGTGTCGGCTCGTCGCAGGGCCTTCCCACCTTGCTCAAGTCTACAAGGTTTTTTACTCCGCTTACTTTTTTTTTTTTTGGTTTTTTTCTTCACCGTAATTTAAAATTAATCAGACCTAGATTTTTCTTCTTCTTCTTCTTCTTCTTTTATAATAATCAGGATTCGACGGATTTATCTGTCGTAAGTAGAAGTTTATTATAAACGTTTAAACATTTACGTTTAGGTCTGCTCTTTTCATCTCCTGTAGTCAATTTATCTGCGTCTGTAAAGTCCTCGGAGACAATTGTATTGAATAGACGACTGTGATTTCTAAGGATATTAAAAGCTTGATAAGTTCACAAGGAAATTAAAAGACCTGGCCTAACAGATGTCTAAATTAGTGCTACGTAATGGTGATTTTCGGAAATAATTGAATTTATAACGATTTGAAAATTTAAGTATTTAAAACGCACTTTAAGGGAAGGCGCTATTCAGAAAGCAAATTAAAGTAACCTTAATTCTAATTTTTAAAGTGTAAAGTATTAAAAAGTTTAAGTTATTTAAATTTGCTTTCTGTATAGCGTCATAAAATTGTGGTCCATCATCAGAAAATGACAACAATCTAAGGGAAACGGGAGTGTTTAATTCAGTAAATCATACATGACGAAAAAAACGATGTAGTAAATGAATAACGGGAAATTTTTAATATAAATTTGTTCCAAATATTAAGAAGATTGGGAGAATTACGTAATCTAAGTGAATTCAAATCAAATCAGACCATCAAAGTTGTGAAACGTGAAAAAATTATCGCGTTTTGTAACAAAAAAAAATTTCCTTCAATATAGGCAACCGTCAGCCAACAAACGACTGTGTTTATTGAGTTGCCTATACAACAGAGAGAAGCATTGTTCTCCTACATCGGTTAATAATATTTTAAAAGTGAAGTGCTAGAAATTTGAATGCAAATTTGTTACGAATATTCAAAAGATTAGGAGAATTGCATAATCTAAGTGAATTCAAATCAAATCAAATCATTAATGTTGTGAAACGTGAAAAAATTATCTCGTTTTGTAACAAAAAGAAAAATTCTTCAATATAGGCAACCGTCAGCTAACAAACGACTGTGTTTATTGAGTTGCCTATACTAGAGAGAGAAGCATTATTCTTCACCATCGGTTAATAATATTTTGAAAGTAAAATACTAGAAATTTGAATAAAAATTTGTTACAAATACTCAAAAAATTAGGGGAATTACATAATCTAAGTGAATTCAAATCAAGTCAAACCATTAAAATTGTGAAATGTGAAAAAATAGTCACCTTTTGTAACAAAATAATTTTCTTCAATATAGGCAACACTCAAACCAACAAGCGACCGTGTTTATTGAGTTGCCTATACTAGAGAGATAAGCATTGTTTTTCTACCATGGGTTAATAATATTTTAAAAGTGAAATACTAGAAATTTGAGCGCAAATTTATTACAAAAGTTAAAAAGATTAGGAGAATTACATAATGTAAGTGAATTCAAATCAAATCAAACCGTTAAAATTGTAAAATGTGAAAATATCACGTTTTGTAACAAAAAAAATGCTTGAATCTAGTCAACCATCAACCAACAAGCGACTGTGTTTATTGAGTTGCCTATACTGGAGAGAAATGCATTGTTCTCCTACATCGGTTAATAATATTAAAGTAAAATACTAGAAATTTGATTGCAAATTTGTTACAAATGTTAAAAATATTAGGAGAATTACGTAATCTGAATGAATTCAAATCAAATCAAACCATTAAAGTTGTGAAACGTGAAAAAATTATCACGTTTTGTAACAAAAAGAAAATTCTACAATGTAGGCAACCGTCAACCAACAAACGACTGTGTTTATTGTGTTGCCTATACTAGAGAGAGAAAAGCATTGTTATCCTACCTCCTTTTACAAGTAAAGTACTAGAAATTTGAATGCAAATTTTTACAAAGAGTAAAAAAAATAGGAGAATTACGTAATCTGAGTGAATTCAAATCAAATCAAACCATTAAAGTTGTGAAACGTGAAAAAATTATCACGTTTTGTAACAAAATAATTTTCTTCAATATAGGCAACCGTCAACCAACAAGCGATTGTGCTTATTGTGTTGCCTATACTAGAGTGAAAAGAATTGCTCTCCTTACATCGGTTAACAATATTTTAAAAGTAAAATACTTGAAATTTGAATACAAATTTGTTACAAATATTAAAAAGATTAGGAGAATTACATAATCTAAGTGAATTCAAGTCAAATCAGACCATTAAAATTGTGAAATGTGAAAAAATTATCACGTTTTGTAACAAAAAAAAATTTTTTTTCAATATAGGCAACTGTCAACCAACAAACGTCTGTGTTTATCCAGTTGCCTATACTAGAGTGAGAAAAGCATTATTCTCCTATATCGGTTAATGATATTTTAAAAGTAAGTAAAACATTGGAAATTTGTTTTCTAAAATAAGAAAAAAAAAATGGAAAGTTGCGTGAAGTATTAAAAAAAAATAGGAGAATGGAACAATCTAAGTAAACAGTGAAAAAGTTTAGCAAAGTCTTTAACGAAGAAAAAGTTATTGTGGGGTCTTCAGTATAGTCAACCATGCAAGCGACTCTGTTCATTGGGTGGCCTATATTAAAATCTGGAGAATCTAACTGATTATTATTTTTTTAACGAACACTCGTGTTATTGAAAGATTATTAACTGCTTATGATTTGTAAAGCAGATAAATCAACACGTTTCTCTACAATGCAAGTGATTATAAAAGAAATAAATTTTCAACGAAAATAAAATAAATCATTCAAATCAAATCAAATCAAAATACGATTGTTGTAGGTTATGTTGTCAAATACCAAGCGATCAACGGAATTTATAATTAGAGCAGGCTGTGATATTTTCCAAAAAGTTGGCAACACGGGCTTATAGTTTGAAGTTAGCAATTTTTAAGTGTCAGGAAAGTGACATTTATTTTTTTTAATGATTGATAATAAGCGGATATGTCTTGCGGAACCGCCCTTAATATTCTAACAAAGGGCATCCAGCACCAGCATCCATACAAAATAAAGATTGTATAAAGCACGAGCATAACCTCAAATGTTACAACTGTCAACTTATTATTTATTTCTCATTGTATCCAACCAGACAGCATAGAATAGCACCAATCACAGCCTCCTTTAATTATGAATTTCATTGCTCACCCGGTATTTATAAAATGGCTCGGTCAAACAGTGTCACCAACTACCAAAAAATTAATCCGCAAGACAGGGCATGAAATTCCGCCAGATTTTAAAAAAATTACCATTACGAGTTTTTAATAAACCGTTAAGTCATTTGACATTTTTTTAGTAGTTACCAACACAGCAGAAATTAGCTGAGATTTATTTTATTAGATTGGCAACATTTTTCAACGTTTACGTTGGTGTAAACTCTAATAATCTGGATAGTTTTCATCTTTATTTTTACTAAGATTTAGAATATTGATTAATTCCATCATAATAGGATGAACTATAACCTAATAACTTTTCAACTAAGCGATCAAGTGTAAATAACGAATTGAAAATTATAACGAGTAAGTACCGCCAATAGTGCCAATTTCTCAGGTTGCCCAACCTACTACTAGTTTCAATTATTTAATGCTAATACGTGGTACAATAAATTCATAAAAAGTCTCATTTGTCGGTCTGAATAGTGCAGTTGGTTACCTGTTTTAACGATCTTATCGAGTATACCTGCAATTTGTTCGCATTCGCAAATTAAAAACCTAGTTAGGTTAGAAATTTGGTAACGAGATGACAAGTGTGTGAAATAAATGAGGTTATGAGTTCTGAATTTTATGATAGATTAATGATCGATAAGTATTTGTTTCATTTTAAAATTATTCTACTTGCAGGCATTGAAAAAGCTTCTCAAAATTGACATAAATATGAATAATATGCCAAGTATTAAAATTTATTCGACCTTAACATGACGTAACACGAAACTTCAAATCTCTTACCAACTTAGTAATAGTTGATAATACATATTTTACAGGGAACTTTTTGGCCAACCGGTTGACTGTCAAAAAACGGTTTTCCTGTTGCCATCTACTACTCCGTTTTTCTTTTTTTTTTACTAAAATGAAATCGATGGACTTTTTCTTACAACAATTTTCAGCCCCATTCATTTATTTATTGAACCTCGAACTCTTCAACTCAAAAATTTAAAAGCAAAAATTCCCCCTCCCCCCACCCCAAGAAAAAAGAGAAATTTTGTTTCTTGGAACGAAAATTTGACGTAGCAAAAAATTTCTGGAACGCCGCTTAAAATAACGATTCACTTTAAAGAGAGATTAATTAAATTATATCATAGCTTGAAAATCTAGGTCTGTAATAATTTTATTTTACATTGTACATACCACAATAGGACATAATAATTATTTCATAGCGTTCAGCATCAAATCTTGAAAAGGTGGTTTTACAGTCCGCAAACCTAACACGAAACGCTCCGTTTATATTTTCTTGAAGCAAGAAGTGTGTCTTTCTTAATTTTATTGGAACTGACTTATTTAAATGTTGCTATTATTAGCAAGAGCAATCATTAAACAGTTGAGTCCGCTCAGTGGCGGATATCTAACTTTTTCCTAAAAGAAACGTATCAAAAAAAATCTCGATTTTTTCTTTTTTTTTTTGGACTTGTCCCGATTTACGAAACTTAGAAGTTGGCATCCCTGCGCGAAGCATTTCAAGCTTGATTATTGCTGCTTTCCTTTCATGTACCCTAAGCCACAGGTCGTCGTGATTTTAGATGGTTTAGGATTTTAGTTGCGAATGGAACACCAAAAATTCCATCCAAAATCTATACTTAATACTTTTATAACCTCACAAACTTGTCAGCTGATTAAAAGAGAACGGTACACTTTTATAACCTCACAAACTTCGATTATCTTACACTTGATAAACTCTTAATTGTTAATAGAAAAATAAATAAATTTATGGCACCGAAACGTATGACATGTAATACCTAACCTCACATTTCAAATTCAGACGTGAAGCCGAAGCAGCAAAGCATGTCCTTGAGAAGGGGTAAGGGGAAAGACAATTTTAACGTCCTAGACTTGATGCCAAAAGTGAAAGGAACTTTGGGGCTAATTGTAATTAATTGTTGTGTAATTGTAATTAATTGCACAACAATTTGACAGTTTGGAGTTATAAGAAAGTATTAAATTTATTAACAAAATTAATTATTCATTAATTCTAATTCGAAAGGCAACGTTGCCGTTAACTAATTAGCTACAGACATGACACTTGAATTCTGTGAAAATAGTAACAGAAAAACAAAGTCATTAGTAGTTCGGCGCTATGTTGGCTGTGGCTGAGATGCGTTTCAGGATTTAATGAATGTCGTGGCCGAGGTACACTTCAAGATTCGCATGGTGTTCAGACATATAGCGCTTTCCTTTCATTTACATCAACCGCTGCCAACTGCCGAAGTCTTCTGTCAACTGTCAAATTGTTGTGTAATTGTAATTAATTAATTTAATTAATTACAATTACACAACAATTTGACAGTTTGGAATTATAAGAAAGTATTAAATTTATGAACAAAATTAATTATTAATTAATTACAATTCGAAAGGCAAGGCAACGTTGCCGTTAACTGATTAGCTACAGACATGACACTTGAACTCTCTGAAAATAGTAACAGAAAAACAAAGTCATTAGCAGTTCGGCGCTATGTTGGCTGTGCCTGAGGTGCGTTTCAGGATTTAATGAATGTCGTGACCGAGGTACACTTCAAGATTCGCGTGGTGTTCAGACATATAGCGCTTTCCTTTCATTTACATCAACCGCTGCCAACTGCCGAAGTCTTCTGTCAACTGTCAAATTGTTGTGTAATTGTAATTAATTAAATTTAATTAATTACAATTACACAACAATTTGACAGTTTGGAGTTATAAGAAAGTATTAAATTTATGAACAAAATTAATTATTAATTAATTACAATTCGAAAGGCAACGTTGCCGTTAACTAATTAGCTACAGACATGACACTTGAATTCTCTGAAAATAGTAACAGAAAAACAAAGTCATTAGCAGTTCGGCGCCATGTTGGCTGTGGCTGAGGTGCGTTTCAGGATTTAATGAGTGTCGTGGCCGAGGTACACTTCAAGATTCGCGTGGTGTTCAGACATATAGCACTTTCCTTTAATTTACATCAACCGCTGCCAACTGCCGAAGTCTTCTGTCAACTGTCAAATTGTTGTGTAGTTGTAATTAATTAAATTTAATTAATTACAATTACACAACAATTTGACAGTTTGGAATTATAAGAAAGTATTAAATTTATGAACAAAATTAATTATTAATTAATTACAATTCGAAAGGCAACGTTGTCGTTAACTGATTAGCTACAGACATGACACTTGAATTCTCTGAAAATAGTAACAGAAAAACAAAGTCATTAGTAGTTCGGCGCTATGCTGGCTGTGGCTGAGGTGCGTTTCAGGATTTAATGAAAGTCGTGGCCTAGGTACACTGCAAGATTCGCGTGGTGTTCAGACATATAGCGCTTTCCTTTCATTTACATCAACCGCTGCCAACTGCCGAAGTCTTCTGTCAACTGTCAAATTGTTGTGTAATTGTAATTAATTAAATTTAATTAATTACAATTACACAACAATTTGACAGTTTGGAGTTATAAGAAAGTATTAAATTTATTAACAAAATTAATTATTAATTCATTACAATTCGAAAGGCAAGGCAACGTTGCCGTTAACTGATTAGCTACAGACATGACACTTGAATTCTGTGAAAATAGTAACAGAAAAACAAAGTCATTAGTAGTTCGGCGCTATGCTGGCTGTGGCCGAGGTGCGTTTCAGGATTTAATGAATGTCGTGGCCGAGGTACACTTTAAGATTCGCGTGGTGTTCAGACATATAGCGCTTTCTTTTCATTTACATCAACCGCTGCCAACTGCCGAAGTCTTCTGTCAACTGTCAAAGTGTTGTGTATTTGTAATTAATTAAATTAATTACAATTACACAACAATTTGACAGTTTTGTGTAATTGTAATTAATTAAATTTAATACTTAGGAGTTATAAGAAAGTATTAAATTTAATTAATTAAAATTACACAACAATTTGACAGTGTGGAGTTATAAGAAAGTATTAAATTTATTAACAAAATTTTGTTGCAACTCGTTTTGGATTACAGTGGATCTCTCGAGCATACTCTGTGCAATTGTGTCAGCCCTATTTGGGGCTTCATCAGCAGAAGCTTTTGATTAAATTTATTGTTCGAATACTCACAGATTCTGTAGAAAAAACTGGCATGCAGCATTCACTCTGTAATGATCCCGAAAAAATTTAGAGGGGGGCCTCAAAATTAGATTGCGCCTGGGCCCGGCGGCCGCCTCTCAATCAAGAAGTGCCAAATCCGCCACTGTAGCGCACTTAAAGATTCCTAAAACCTGAATGCAAATGAAGTTTTTTTTTTTGTATGCAAGTATATTTACTACAAACCTTGTAAAGTCTGATGCTGAACAATAAATAATAAAATAAAAGTACGTATTAAGTAAACAGCTGGTACCTGATAAAAGAAACTGTATTTAGATGATAAGAGTATAACAATAGATGTACAGTAAATGTGTGGATGTTCTAAATATGTTTAGGATGAGTGTCGTTCTTAACCGTTAAGGGGAAATAGCATTTAAATAGCTAACTGTTTCTTGTTTTTTTGATGTTACCAACACGTTAATTGTAATTTATTAATTTTTTTTTTTTTTTTTACCCGAAGATCCAAAGATTACCGTAATAACTATTTGTTTTATAACCAACCGAATCTATTATGTGTATCTACTAACGGCAGCAAATTGTTTTTGTTTTTTTTGTTTTTAATTCTCGTTTGCGCGCGCGCTCTATAGGATTTCGTTTTAAACAAATACCCACCCGCAGTGTGTGCCTTTGTATTGTACAAAACAACGATTATTATTTGTTTTAATTATTAATTATCTGTAAATAGCTACAATTTTTTTTATGGTTACCGAATACATTACACATACACATCCGTTATTAGAGTAATGTTACGTTTATTTGTTTTCGTCGTCGTGTTCTCGTGGATGGGCGTTTCTCTCGATGTTTTTAATCAACTATAAAAAAAGTGTATTATGGAATAAGTAGTAGTTTTCGATGTCTATAATTTGTATATTTTTTGGATTTTTGTTTTAAATTTGATTTCAATGAATTATTGAAAAAGAAACTCGGGGTGTTCGGTTCGGAAGTCGAGGAGCGAAAAGCTTTTTTTCTTTCCACAGGCGTAGAAAGTCAATTATTATTGGAATAGGAGATAGTTTAGGTTGATTGTGTTTTAATTTTTTCTTTTTTTTTATACTACGCGTCGTGGTCGGCAGTTTCAAACTTCAAAAAAAAAATTACACGCAGAGTTTTTTTCTTTTTTTCTTCAGTAGTGCTTCGACGCGACGACTTCGCTGTCGCGCTGCAGCAAAACTCAACAGAGAGTATTTTTTTATCGTCTTAAAATAAATACAAGGTTAAAGACTACTGCCACTACTAGTTTAAAAAATATTGATAAATAGAATGCTTTGCCGTGGATCGCTGAGATGGATGGCATGGACTCGACGAGGTGTCCGGTTTTCGGTTGCAAGCTTACGCATTGGCCACAAAGTGTCGAAACACATGTATAATAGATAGGCTTAATAATAAAAAGGAAAAGAAAAATATGCTCAATACAATAAAAAATGAAAATTATACATTCACCTTAGATTTAATAGAAATAATAGTACAATTGAAATAATCCGAATCACTTACTTATAATTCAGGGTTTTTCGATTTAAATACCTCATTTTACATTCCTCGCTACAGTAATACAAGTATTAATTGAAATGGCTGCTTGCTTTTTTTTTTTTTAATCTGGTTCCGATTAATAATAATAATAATAATAGATAATAATAATTGCCAAAAACAAGTTCTTAATTCAAATTCAAGCAATCATCAATCAGCACAATGTTATTATTATTAATAAGTATGTCGCAGTCACTTCTAAAAGTTCATCAGCAATATTTTCCATAGTTACGTTTAATACAATTTAACAAAAAAACAAAAAAGTCTCAGTTACTCACAGGTATTATACAATAATAAGAAAAAATTTCAGTGCAATAAATAAATTCATGTGCTTACCAAACAAACATACAATAATACAGTTAACTTGCTTGTCATATATTGGAATCGCGATAATGTAATTTTTTTATAAATAAGATTTTTACAGACGTGTAAATGCCATGAAGCTGAGAAAAATAATCGGATTATATTCCAGCACACGAAACAACACTATATTCCATACTCGAATAATTAAGTTTCTGTTTGCGTTTCGGGCTTTCGAAAACTCGAATTGTAAATGCGGTTGAGAAAAATGTAATAATACACAAGCACAAGTAACTTCCCAGATGCCAAAAAGACGTCACTTTTAGGGGTATAGTCATCACCTTAATGACGTTTAAAAAACGACGTGAAAATAACGTTTGCCTGACGTGTATAAATTCGCAGGTAAAATGACGTCACTTAAAAAGACGTTTCGCAAACGTTGGTTGATGTCGTTTTCTTAATGTCATGTCATTTAATGACGTTTCGTAAACATTGGTCGACGTATTTATCACGTCACTTTCAGCTACAGTCATCACCTTAATGACGTTTAAAAAAAGACGTGAAAATAACGTTTGCCTAACGTGTATAAATTCGCATGTAAAATGACGTCACTTAAAAAAACGTTTCATAAACCTTGGTTGATGTCGTTTTCTTAATGTCATGTCATTTAATGACGTTTCGTAAAAATTGGTCGACGTATTTATCACGTCATTTTCAGCTACAGTCGTCACCTTAATGACGTTTAAAAAACGACGTGAAAATAACGTTTGCCTGACGTGTATAAATTCGCAGATAAAATGACGTCACTTAAAAAGACGTTTCATAAACCTTGGTTGATGTCGTTTTCTTAATGTCATGTCATTTAATGACGTTTCGTAAACATTGGTCGACGTATTTATCACGTCACTTTCAGCTACAGTCATCACCTTAATGACGTTTAAAAAACGACGTGAAAATAACGTTCGCCTGACGTGTATAATTCGCAGGTAAAATGACGTCACTTAAAAAGACGTTTCATAAACGTTGGTTGATGTCGTTTTCTTAATGTCATGTCATTTCATGACGTTTCGTAAACATTGGTCGACGTATTTATCATGTCACTTTCAGCTACAGTCATCACCTTAATGACGTTTAAAAAACGACGTGAAAATAACGTTTGCCTGACGTGTATAAATTCGCAGGTAAAGTGACGTCACTTAAAAAAACGTTTCATAAACGTTGGTTGATGTCGTTTTCTTAATGTCATGTCATTCAATGACGTTTCATAAATTATGAAACGTCATTAAATGACGTTTCGTAAACATTGGTCGATGACGTTTCCTTGTCGTCATTTAAATTCGTTTCATAAACGTTTTTCGAACGTCGGTCGATAACGTTTTTTAAAAGTTTATTTTAACCACAGCACTCGAATCAAGCACTTCGTCTTTTTCACGTCAAAAATTGGTCATCGTATACGTCGAATGACCAATGTCATTCAACAACGTATTAATGACGTAAAAATGACGGGCAAATGTCACAGCCCGGCGCGACGTCAAATAATCGTGTATTTCTGACGTCATTTTTAATTATATTTTACCCATGACGCATAAATAACCAAGAAATTAAATCGTATTTTAATTTAAATTAATTAATAAATTCAGACAATAATGTTTATGATGTGTTAACATTATAAACGTGATGTTAACGTTCCATTCACGTGATTTACAAACGTCGAATTTTAAACAAAACGAAAAAATGACGTTGCAAACTGGTCATTCGACGTCCCTGACCAATTCTGACCAAATAATAACGTGGAAAAAACGGCTGCTTGCTGCTTGGGGGGCATTTGAACAGTACACAATGCCAGCTAGCAGAATGACGTGAAAATGGCGTTATAATGACGTCAAAAGGGCGTTATAATGACGTCAAAAGGGCGTTATAATGACGTCAAAAGGGCGTTATAATGACGTCAAAAGGGTATTATAATGACGTCATTAGTTCGCCCTTTTGACGTGATCATAATACCCTTTTGACGTCATTATAACGCCCTTTTGACGTATCTCAGTGATATGATATTTTCGTTACTAATATGTCATCATTTTAACATCCAAAAGACGTCTGGGTGACGTCTTAATCACGTCAACTTTTTCACATAAAAGCTATTTCTTTCTAATAACTAGCAGAACTAGACCGCTGAGAATTGAGATGATCTCGTTGTTCGTTTCAAATTTTTTTTTGTAAGGTTTAAGTATTCATACACACTGCATTAGTTACCAAGCGCTAAAATTGCGCCATCTTGTGTTTACATTCACAACTAGTTATTATTTGCCTTAATTTAACAATTCTAATATTAATTTTGGTATAATTGGCTTCAGAAATATTCAAAGTATTTATTTACACTTCTGGTTTAGTCCCGAAAATGTTTTTTTAAACTGATAATTTTCAAAAATAAACGTTTTATCACTTTATATTGACGTGATAATGACGTCACTTTTGCGACGTCATTAATCGTGTCGTATGACTCGTCATATTGACGTCACTTTTGGGACATACGACGTCAATGACGTAAAATAACCTAAGAATGACGTAATTCCGACGTCACTGTGCTAGCTGGGATGGTTCATAGTAATCATTCAGTTATTTTATGATACGAACGTTTAACATAAAATATCTGAACGATTGGTTCGAGCCATTCCAAACCGTTCAAATGCTATGGTTCGAGGTTCGAACAAACCTGTAAATCCCAGTTAATAATTTAAACAAAATATTGACTTATTAATGATAAGTGTTTTATCACCTAGAAATGACGGCGAAAAGACGTTAGCAAAGACCTGTCATATTCACGTTGTAACAGTACGTATTAGAAACGTCATTAATTGGTGACGATGTGGCCAAACGATTCGATCTTTACGATTCAACATCACCTTTAAATGACGTCAAAAGAACGTCATTCGTTCGCTACCTGCGTTTGGTAATTAAAAAAAATGAAATAATCAAAAGGGATGACTTTGTTTAGTTCTGTTGAATAAAAATTTGCAAATGTACAAGTGCCCCCCCCCCCTCCCCCCTACATATTATGTATTTATTACTTTTTCTTTACTTCATACGAGCTAATCACTATTTATAATGGTAATAATTATAATAGCAAAAAAGAAAAACTTTTACAGCAGCTTTGTAGCAGTTTACAATTTGATATAACTATAATAATAATAATAATAAGAATAATAATAGAACAGAACTGTACCAAATACAGTGTAATTAAAATAATCCTGATGTTCAAATACTTAACCACGCTTTGTGGTGTGAAACTACCTCATTAATGTAATCGATTTAATCTTAGTATTGTTTTAATTTTAGGCTTGTTCTGTTTTTGTGTCTCAGGGCATCGTTTTTTCTTTTTTTTTTTTTTTTTCGTTTTTGTTCTTGGTTTTTGTATGTATACCAACCAACAACGAACCTCTGAGAGTTGCGCTTTGAAAAAAAAATAAAATAAAAATAAAAGAAAGAAACTTTTGGACGTTCGTTCACGAACGAAAATCGGAGTTGCGTTTTACTATTTCTTTTTTGTTTTTTTTTTTTTTTGTAGAAAAAAAAAAGAAGAAACCTTTTTTTTTGAATATGTGTTGTGTGTTTGCTGTTAGGGTGTATATAAATTTGTTTAAAAAAAAAAAAAAAGTTGTACCTAAGTCTAAGAGGCTACTGTCGTTGCGTAGTCCGCGTAGACTTTATTGTTGTGTTTTTGATACCTGTATGATATTCCTTTTGTTTTCTGTAATATTTATTTCGAACCAGCATATAATTGTTCACTACACACGATTTAGACTGCGGGGGGGAGGGGTGGTCCACACACACACAATACTACACTATTTTGCCCCCACAGAGTGTTCATTATTACGTTCTTAATAATACATAAAGGCTCTCCTCCGCATGTGATATACATATATATTTTTCATTTTAATATTTATTATTATTTACGAGCTGTTTCTTTCCCCCTCCCGCAATCTAAGTCCGCGCATTCGTAATACAGTTGTTACAGTTAATGCTGCTAAAATGTATATTGTATTATAAAAAATATTTAAATGACAAAAAAGGAGTAAGTGTGTTAATATATTTTTGTAAGCTTGTATGAATGGGACATTATACTCTATTTTAAAATAAATATTATACAAATTAAAAAAGTTTTCTGGTCACTTAATTACATAAAAAAAAGTAAGTTGTCGCATAACCACCTGAGTCGTGAGAGGATTGTGCCGAGGAAATTAATTTATAGCTCACTCGTGACGGGCGTGAGGGCTTACTTAAATGCGGGAAAAAAAATAGTCGAGCGCCATCTAATCTTAAACGGAAATGGCGAACTCGTGAAAGAATTTATCACGGGAGTGTCCTGAGGGGTGTAAAAACAGTTTACGAACTTCAACACAAAATACAAGTAGATCCAAGACGAGGTAAATAATTAGCGTTATAAAATTCACATCTGCGCTACGATCGATATTGCAGTGAAAATTATAATGTATTACGTCATTATAATTTTTATTGCAATAATTGCGAACTCGAAAAAGGATTTATTGCGGGAGTGTATTGAGATGTATAAAAAAAACGTCTAAAGTCTACGAATTGCAACACAAAAAAGATCCAAAACGTGGGAAGTAATTAGCGTTATAAAATGTGCAACTGCGCTACGACGCATTAAAAATAATTGCGACATGAAATTCGTCGAATGCAAGGGATGACTCAGAACGCGGTTTTTCAAACCGTAACAAAATTAAAAAAAAAAAAAAAACGTATAAAAAATATTTTGTTTAATAATTGTACACATAATCAGAAATCGAATGTTAAAAACAAGAGAAGACTTACATTTTGAAAAGAACAAACAAATGTAAGCAAAAAAAAATGTTAATTTGCGACCGTGAAAAACCAAAGCAAGAAAAATTCGTTTAAATAAAATAGGCGGGAGCGCCACCTATAACCTTGTGCCGTCTATTGTTTTCCAATTAAAGGAAAAAAAAATGCGGAAGCTTCTCAGTAATAATAATAAAGGAAAACAAAGCAAACAAGAGATTGACGAAGTTTTTTCTTAAAAACAAAATTAAAAAATCCCCAACATGTCATAAGGAGATAGAAAATAATTAATTAAGAAGAAAATTCAAATTGGCGC
The DNA here is from genome assembly GCA_036172665.1 of Prosopocoilus inquinatus. Classification (NCBI taxonomy): domain Eukaryota; kingdom Metazoa; phylum Arthropoda; class Insecta; order Coleoptera; family Lucanidae; genus Prosopocoilus; species Prosopocoilus inquinatus. Next base: position 2,593,547 of record CM069871.1, on the reverse strand, counting down.
CCAACGTGGGGCTGTTGCAAGAAAATAATTCTAATTGCCGACCTGAAAAATCAAAAACAAGAAAAAATCTTTAAAGAAAATCAAAAATAAGATAATCAAGCAAGCAACAAGCAATAGATTGTTGAGAAACTGTCGTCCCCAAAACAAAAGAAAGTCGTTGACATGAGATAGAAAATAATTAATTAGGAAGAAAACTCAAATTGGCGCCCAACGTGGAGCGGTTGGATGCAAGAAAATAATATTTATTGCCGACCAGAAAAACAAAAACAAGAAAAAATCTTTAAAGAAAATCAAAAATAAGATCAATAATTAAGCAAGCAACAAGCAATAGATTGTTGAGAAACAGCAAATTCTTTCGTCTTCAAAACAAAAGAAAATCGTTGACATGAGACAGAAAATAATTAACTAAGAAGAAAAACTCAAATTGGCGCCCAACGTGGGGCTCTTGGATGCAAGGAAATAATATTAATTGCCGAACTGAAAAACATAAACAAGGCAAAATCTTTAAAGAAAATCAAAAATAAGTTCAATAATTAAACAAGCGACAAGCAATAGATTGTTGAGAAACAGCAAATTCTTTCGTCTTCAACAAAAAAAAAAAGAAAATCGTTGACAAACACCTAAATCCTGAGCAACTCCAAAAACAAATGAAAGTTTTAAAAAAAGGCGTCGTTAAAAACAATTGACCCGAGAAGCTCGTCGCGTCTCCAAGGTTAATTGCCGATCGTGAAAAACAAACGCAAGAAAAAAAAAACAATTTTAATAAAATAGACAAGAATACCACATAACCTTGAGACGTCTATTGTTTTTCAAATTAAAGGAAAAAGAAAATGCGAAAGCTTGAATTTGCAAAAGGCAAACAAGAGATTCCTGAGAAGCTTGACGTTTGCATTTTCTAAAAAAAAAAAAACCAAATTCAAAAATCCCTAACAACAAATCGTCATGAGGAGATCGAAAATAATTAATTAATAAAGAAAAAAAATCAAATTGGCGCCCAACATGGGGCTCTTGAGAATATGACGTTTGCATTTTCTAAAAAAAAAACAAAATTCAAAAATTCCTAACAACAAATCGTCATGAGGAGATCGAAAATAATTAATTAATAAAGAAAAAAAATCAAATTGGCGCCCAACATGGGGCTCTTGGATTTGCTTGAATTGGCTCTTGGAAACAAAACAAAATCGCCTTCAAATAACTACGTCACGAGTCACGACGCAACCGAAAAACAAACAAAAGTAAAAAAGAAGGCTTTAACAAACAACTGAGCCTTGACGATCGTTAAATACGTGATTTCTATCTCTTAAATGAAGAACGCAGAAAAATCGACGGAAATAAACAACAGAAATCTGAATGATAAAAGAAAATAAAAAATCTTTTGCAGAATTACACAAGGGAGAGTCCCGAAAAACAAATGAAACTAGTGTAAAGTAAAAAAGGAGGAATCTAAATTGCTGATAAATAACAGAATTACATCCGAGAGTGCCGAAAAACAAGTGAAAGTAAAAAAAAAAGTATCTAGCAAAGAGCGAGGGTTATTGATAAGTTAAAAAATCAAGGAAAATCGATAAAAAAAACATTTTTTTTTGTTGGAGACCTTCGACTTCCACCGCCCGTTTCACAAAAGCGGACGTTCTGAGAAAATCCAAACACAAATTAAACTAAAAAAAATTTTCCTGTCGACACTTAAACGGAGGGCCATTGTTAAATTGTTGAACAAGTGAGACGACCTTAAAAAGAAAATTAAAAGAAATCGTTAATAAATTTAAAAAGTAATAGTTGTAAAATAAAGGAAAAATTATTAAACAAGCGATTCTAAGAACACCAACTTCCCCTGTTATGCCTCCCGTGCCGGATGTCGCAAAGTGCGTTTTCTTTAAAGTTTAGGTCAACGGACAGGAATATCAAAAAGTCAGCGTCTCGCGAAAACACAGTTAAAAAGCGAGTGCGTTAATTGCTTTTTAATAAAAATAAAATCCGCCGGTCGATGCAGCGCAGGCAAGATTTAATGACACGGAATTCCCCTATGGAATTCCCTCTGTGACGCGCTCGTTTGCGTACGTTCCTTGACCTGAGGGACTTGATATGCAAGGCAAGCAAACGTCGACGTCGCATCGGTCAATACACGACAAACCCGCGCCAATAACCGCACCTGTGAAATGCAACTTTCTGGATTTCGGGTATAATTTTATATAAAATCCTGAATAGTGCCACATGAGCGCCTTACACATGAAAAGAAGAAAAAGAAAAAAAAATTCAATGAGCAGCATTTTTTTTTATTATTGACACAACAAAGTAGATAATTTGGCAAAATATAATTAAAGTACAATCAATATATTATAACAATGGCTTTAATGTAAATTATCTATTGAGTTGTCAATAGTTGAGCTTCCACGATCAACTCTTCAGGGAATTCGGAATTGTTTTCCACGCCCTGAAAAAGAAAACCGAGTTTTTAGCATTAATACGAACACCGAGGAATTTTTTTTTAAAACATACTCTTGTGTTAAACAGAAATGGGATTGGGACTACCTACAGGAAAGATATCAAGGTCTAAGTCACTTTGGAAGGCAGTTTTTAGCATGGACCTACAATTAAAAAGAGAGAAGACAGACGAAGAAAAAAAAAAATAAAGTGCGGAGGTGTAATGTGAATGAAACTTCCTTTTGGCGTTGGCTGGCGTTTACGTACTTGAGACTGTCATTGTGTGTTTTGTACTCCATGGTGGTGTTGGCAGGTAAATTAAGTAATCGTTTTAAAGCATCTCGTATTCGTGCTGTCGTCGCTTGGTCCGATGCCGTCCTGTTCCAGATGCTTATTAAATCTTCTTGATATCGTATCGAGACAACTACTCCACATATTTCATTTCCAACCTGCAATTTGACGGTAAGATTGCGAAATTCAAATAAAAACAAATTGAACTTAAAATATTAAAGATATTGTAACGGGTTGTATGAAAATTCCCATATGTGATTCATCGCTAGATTAAATAAAGAAGATGCTGCATATAACCGAGTGCACCCCGCGGCGAGCTTTTGCTGAGTCGCCGCCAACATCACGCCCGAAACGGTAAAACAAACCTTCAGTACCGAAAGCTCTGGAAAAATCCGGTGTCTACAATATAAAAATACTCTGCGGGGCTCAGGAGTTTGTATATGATGTATAAAACCAAACCGATAGTAAAGCAAGGAATTAATTATTAATATTAAATCAGTACGTGTGTTGTGTAAGTCACTTCCTCTACAAGACCATGTAAGTACCAAATTATTTGTGTATTAACTTAATAAAATGTATTCCTTATTTTGACTCTGTTGCTTATTACGGCTACCGCAAAAAGATAACCGTAACGTTCGGTGAAGAGCCGTGGCTTTACCGTAACAATATAATTCGCAATTCAATACGTACCATAAATTGTTCACCTAACATTGCCATGCATAGATTTTCCCATGCTCTACCCGCTAGACCTTTCCTTAATCTTATTACCTGTAACACAAACAAAGATTTCATTTTCGTTCACCAAATACGATGACTTCATATTTATTTTCTTTGAATGACTTTTTCAGGGGATTTTGCCGACTTTTAATCAAAAAAACTTGCACCATTGACTGCGATTATGCAACTTTCCTAATTTCTGCACGTTTAAAAACATTTTTTTCTTACGTCAGAACACAAATAATAGATGTACAAAAAAGAATAATCTATTAATTTTTTTATTATTACGTGTAAAGTGGAAAAAAATGCGAATTACTTTTAATAATCATAACCAATTCATTTTAACAACACGCCTGTTTGTTAAAAAAAATCAAAAAACAAGAAATCCTAGTGTAGGCAACCCAATCAACACAGTCGCTGGTCGGTTGCCTACACCGAACATCTCAAAAATATTTTCTTTGTTAAAATCCAATTCCGCCTAATGATCGGCAGGGTGCAGTTCGCATGCAGTGGAGTATCATTTTTATTGAACGTACTGGTACATTCTAAGTGAACATAAGCCTAACTACATACGACTACATAGAATAAAGGATTCTGTATTGGAAGTATTCGACAAATAGGATTTGTTATGTAAGGTTTTAACCATAATCGTTTTTTTTTTCCAGTTAGATTCTCCACTCGGCGCCTTCTCATCACCCTTCTGTGTCCGAACCGTGTTCGTTACTAATGTAATGATCAGGGAAAAGAATTCAGGCCACTTAGTGTTGAACGTTTTTTATGATGTATTTATTCCTGCCAGCTTTCTGCGGCTCCGATGCATCAAACTATTATTAAATGGGAGGGGAAGGAACGCAATGCAAGCGTTCTCATTCGGCAGATTTTTGTGGGCGGGGCTATTACAGTCCGAGTACTAAATTTTCGTGCTGTTCGGGGAACAAGTGGCCAGAATTCTTTATCCTGGTAAAAATGTAACTTTGACGGATATTAAAGGTTCGATAGGATAATAAGAGCAAATAATGCAGGCCAATCTGATGAGATGGCGCTGAGCGGAGCAACATAATGCGACATGTTATTAAACTGTTGTAAAATAGAGACGTTTATTTTTTTTTATTTTTTTTATTTTATTTATTTATTTTATTTTTATCCTTTGAAATTTTCTTACTTTTATTCTCTAATTGTTATTATTATTTATTTCTTTATTTAATTTATGATCATAATTATTTTATTCTCCCGTTATTGTTTTATTTTGTTTTAGTTTCATTTCTAATTAAATAAAATCAATCAAAGTCAAGTCCAAGGTCAATCCAAACCAACCGAATTTAACTCAAACGCGAACAAGCAAGAGGAAAAATTATTTTTTGTCTTTAAGTTAAAATGAAAAAAAAAAAAACTAAAATTAATCAAACTTAAGTTCAAGGTCAAGTCAACCCAATCGCACTCCACTAAACGATCGAATAAAACCAACAATTAAAACAAGAGAATGTTGAGAAATAAAAATTCATAAAGTTAAAAAAAAATCATTGTCAAAATATAAGTTTGTGGGAGGGGGGGGGGGTTCAAGGCCAACTCAACCAATTGAAGCCAAACTCCACTAAGCGACCGAGTAAAACCAACAATTAAAACAAAAGAATGTTGAAAAATTTTAAATTTTAAAAAAGAATTAAAAAATATCGCTGTTAGAGTTTGCGGGGCGGGGGTGGGGGGGGGGGGTGGGGGGAGTTTCAAGGCCAACTGAACCCAACTAAAGCCAACCTAGAGAAAGAATAATTTTTAAAAAGTGTGAAAAATTAAAACAGAAAATAAAAATTAAGTAAAACTGAGCCCAACCCGATCGAACTCCACCAAACGAAAAACAAAATAAAAAATAAAGAAAAATTAAAATTAAAGAAAGATGAGAAATAAGAATTAAAAAAAAAACATTCAAAAAAGAATTTATTGCCAAAATGTAAATTCGAAGAAGAAAAAGCTTCAAGGCAGACCCAACCCAACTGTAGCCAACCTAAGTAGAGGATCCACGCAAAGAATAATTTTTTAAAGTATGAAAAATTAAAACAAAAAATTTATTATTTTTTTAATTTTTATTATTATATTAAGCAAGTCCAAAGTCAACCCAACCCAACCGAATTCCACCGAACGGGTTAATTAAATAAATTAAAGAAAAATTAAAAGTAAAGAATGTTGAGAAATAAGAATTTATGAAATCGAAAAAAAAAAATTAAACTGTCAAAATGTAAATTTGAAGGAGGGGGGATAGCTTCAAGGTCAACCCAGGGAAATAATAATTTCAGAAAGTATGAAAAATCAGAACGAAAATAAAAATAATAAAAATTAAGTAAACCCCAAACCAACCGAACTCCACCAAACGATTTAATTAAAAACTTAAAGAAAAATTAAAACTAAAGAATGTTGAGAAATAAGAATGTATGAAATATTAAAAAAAAAAAAAACTACAATGTGTATTTGAAGAAAAAGAGCTTCAAGGTCAACCCAATCCTAAACTAAATCCTAAGTGGAGGTAACTCAGCGAAAGAATAATTAAAAAAATGAAATACTAAAATAGAAAATAATAAAAATTAAGTAAAACCAAGGCCAAGGTCACCACACCCGAACCGAACTTCACCAAACGATTTAATTAAAAAATTAAAAATCAAAACTAAAGAAAGTTGAGAAAAAAGAATTTATGAAACATTCCCGAAAAAGATAATAAACTGCCAAGAATGTAAATTTGAAGGAAAAGAGCTTCAAGGTCAACCCAACCCAACTAAAGTTTAAGTGGAGGAAACTTGGGGGGAAAAAAATTGAAATTAAAAAAAAATTAAGGCAAGACTAAGCCCAAGGACAAACCAACTTAACCAAACTGAATCGAACTAACAAGCCAAGTCAATCCAACCCAACTGAAGCCAACTTAAGTGACGGTAACTCAGAGAAAGAATGATTTCAAAAAAGTATGCAAAATTAAAACAAGAAAATTAAGCAAAAGTAAGCCCGATGTCAACTCAACCAAATCGAACTCCATCAGACGAAAATTAAAAAAAAAAAATAAGAAAAATTAAAATACAATAACGTCACACTATAGTCAAGAAGCGACTTCTTTAAAATCTGTCTGAAATTTTAACAGAAAGTGATCATATCTAACCAGAAAATCATTAAATTGGCAACACTGATTTTGAATCTGTCACTTTATTTGATTTCTAGTTACGGTAAGCTGTTTTTCCTGCTTTGGAGATTTGGAGAATTGGCTATTAGGGAGGGCGCACAAAGTATGTATGTTTAAATTAACAGAAACAGCTGATTGTGTTGATGAGAAACGCGCATGCGTCTTAATATTGCCCAAGAAAAGTTGAAAACACTTGAACATGTTTTTTGAGGAGGTTTGGTTAAGGGGAAGCGATCACGTGATCGACAAAAAACCACGCGCATGCGCCTCAAAATTGCCCTAATAGCGTTTTCCACTGGTCGCACTTTCTTGCACTCAGTGCGCACTGAGTGTATCTCCATCTCAGTTCAGCTTTATGTAATAAAACGAGATAGAGATACACTCAGTTCACAATGGTGCCGTCAGCGGAAAACGCTATAAAAAGTTGAAAACACTAGAACATTCTTTTTGGATATTCAGCTAATGCCTCCACGCCAGTAGGGGAAGTGAAGTGATCACGTGATTGAGGAAAACCAATGACAGGGATGACAGTAATCCCCAGATACACAATTCTCTAAATCTCCAGCTGTAAAAGGTAAACTGTAAAATCACTATATGATGAGTACATTGGCAACAGTGATTCTGATTGTGTCACTTGATTTTGCCGTTTTTCTAGTTATGTTAAACTGTTTCTGGTCTAAAAGACTAAAAACTTCTAAAGAGGATGCTAGGGGTTAGAAATGGTTACAATAGATTCGAATGTCAAGTTCTGAACCGTTCAAATCCATGCAAGTGTGCAAGTACAATAAATGAATTTAGATATAATGTGCACGATTTAGAAATTCTGCAAAATAGAACAGACCTACTGTAAAGTAAAACATCAAATGTAAGCTCATGCTGTGTGTACTAAATTTTACGAAGCAAATTGAAAACAAGCCGTCAAATCTTACCCATTTGCCACCCTTCGCATTCGCCATGTCTTCCCACATGGGCTGTATACCTTTCTTAAATAAATGTAGATCTGTATGTGGGGGCAAATCCGACAGTCGTATCATATGACAATATAAACCCCACCATTGTTCGACCGTCCCGATCTGCCCGACTAGCCTCAACGCCTGACTGTATCCCTGTGAACCCTGTACTTGCGAACTCCTAGCCGGAATGTTCGGCCTTTGCGAAAACCACAGACAGTACGCGTGTTCGAGTCGATGCTCTCCCGGAGGGTACTCCACGGGGCCTAGCTCCGTAATATTTGATCCTAAGTCGTCTTCGCCGCTGCCACTGTCAGAACTTTCTGCGTGCTGTTTCAATCTGTTAAAGGGCAGTGAGTGCTCAAGTGATTATGGTGGTGGTGGCAGTAATGTGAAAGCGGTTAACCACAAAACTTACGCGTCAAACTTATTGGACATCTTGGCTTCGTTAAGTATAGTAAAACTGGTTAATATAATAGGTTTATCACAGACTGTCGCACAAACTTTTTCAAAGTATTGCTTGTTTATATTCGAATGAATGCAAGCTGCGCACGATTTTTTTCCTTTGACCTTGATTGTTTGCAATTGCGCGTTGCCAACGCTGAAAATCTTAAAACTCCCAAACTGTTTGGATAAGTCAACGGGCATATCTTCACGTTGAAAACTATTCGTGCAATGGGCGCGTTCAGCGGCTGAGTTGCTTACTCAGCAACCATTTGTGATTGGCTATTACCTTAATGTGAGCCAATAACAAATGATTGCCGAGCCTGTTGCTGAGTAAGTAACTCAGCCGCTGAGCGTCCCTGAACGCACCCAATGATTTGAACCGTATCAGCTACAAAAGGTGCTTTCTTTCGCTCACAAAATCGTGATCCAAACGTATTTTGATTCAAATTCTTTTCTTTGAAACTCTATTTTTAAAACTTGTTTGGATTGAATTATGGTTATTTACAAATGAACCATCAATCAAAAAGTCAAGTCGTTTTATTGCATCAAAATTGCAACGAAATTCCGGTCCAAACTATTCGAAACGTGATTCAAACTTTTAAGCGAAAGAAAACACCTTATGTCTACTTGAAAAAGTCGCCAAAATGCATATTTTGAATACATTTTGGAATTTTCGGTCTGTCAGTGTAAGCTGTTACGTCAATCGCATAAAATAGTTCACTTTTTTCGTTAAATTACAGTTGAAAGCAAAAAAGTAGACAAATTACAGTTTCCTGTAATTATTCTTCCGTAGATTAAAGACGAATTCAAAGATTTTACCAAAGTGTTAAACTTGTAAATTTTGAAAGATTTGAATTCTTTAAATGTTACCTATGAAGTCGTGTTCAATCACTACCATTTTCAGAAAGAATAATTACAGAAAACTGTAATTTGTCTACTTTTTTTTTGCTTCCGACATTCCGTAATTTTCAAATATTGGATTCTTTATTCTAATGACTTTCATACAAAATTTAGATTACAAAACCTTCTGAACTTTTTACTTAACCAACAAATACAGTTTCAAGTTTCAACACGGCCAGCTGAAATGATGCGTCATGTTATACGGCCGGTGCAAAAAGAGCGTCATAGCGTTTCCGCTTGCTGCACCAGTGTACACTACTGAGTATATCTCCATCTCGTTTTATTACATAAAGCTGAACCGAGATGGAAATGGCAGCCAGTGGAAAACGCTATTAAAAAATGGGCATATTTCATCGAAAATGATTTTTTTTAAATGGCAAGCCAAACTTTTTCATCCAATCTTTGGACAGATTCTGTCTTGGGAGTCAATTTTTGAGTTTCTTGAGTTCGGGACCTAGCTAAGAAGCGAATCAGTTATCAAAACCCGCCTGGACATCCCCGAATTGTTGGAAAACCCAAACATATCCGGGGAAATCCGGACATATGGCGATCCTATCTTTCTCACTTTGTCTAAGATTTTATAGTTATTAGTTCTTCGTATGCCAAGCCGGCCTTAGTCGTCGTCAATTTTCTTTTGTTTTTTTTTTATTTCTTTTCTGTATACTCTCGTTATTCATACTATGCATCTCTTTTTGCTTTTCTTATCAAATCAGTTTTTCGCATTTTTTGACGCTTTTTTGTAGTTCATCGTTTTTCATTTGTTTTGTGTCCATCACAGTTGTGATCTTTGTTTTGCGCTTGCGCACTGTACTTCGACGTTCATTTCTTCTTTTTATTATATTTTTCTAGAGTTTGCTTTTATTTTTTTACCAATTTTTTCATCCTGTCTTTCATTTCATGCTTTCTACTTTGCAGCCATTTCTTTAATTTCTCCGTTGTTTCTGATTTTCTTGCAGGTTTAATTTGGTTTTTTTTTTTTTTAATTTCACACAGGGTGGACAAAAATGTGAAGTTCCCATAACACTGACGTCTCAAATCACACTCTACACTTCACGTGGGGAAATTCAATTGGCACTTTCGTCTTCATGGTCACTTAAAAATACTGCGGGACAAAGCAAAGAAAAATTAAACTAATCTTCACAACACAATAAGCACATAAAAGAATGCAAAAAAAAGGCGAATTACTTCGTTTTATTTCACATAACATCACGTTTTATAATTCGTGTTAGCCTGAAACATATCCGACCAACTCGAAGCCCCGATAAGCACATGCGAATTCTTACAGTCGACGACTACGTGTGCCCCCACTTTATTCCCTTTCGCCGGTTCAAGAAGCAACAAATCATCGGATTTCGTCGCCTCCATTTTAACCGTCGGCGCGAGCACGTAGTTATAGGGCAAGACCTTGAAGCCCGTGTTCTCCTGGCACTCGTCAGACAAACGAAGTATCAGCGTGCCCGGATCTTTCATGAAAATCAGGGAGTTTTCCATGATGCGCGACAGCTGAATGTCCACCAGGCCTTTGTTTATTCTCGCAATCAAAGTTCCATCGAAGCCGCCTGCAATTAATTAAACTGTTTTGACTAACTTTATTATTACAGAGATGAGTGTTACTTATGTTTAAGAGGCCTTCGTGGGCTATGTCAACGGTTACGTTTTTATGCACGTTCTGCAGACGCATGCTTCCGAAATCTGTTTTAAATTCGGTGTTATCGCAGTACGTCGAACCTGTGGTGATGTTGCCGCTTGTCGTTGAAATTCGTAGTTTCAAACCTTGCACTCTACCTGTTGTAACAGACTGAAATATTAAGTAGAAAAAAAAATTACCTAAATGCAGTCACGCAAAGTACTCTTTTTTTTTTTTCTTCTTCTTGATTTAGAGACCCACCCCTGTCTGTTCTGTTTTCAGTTTAATATCAGCAGCTTGGAGTATGCCGTCACATGTAATGCTGCCGCCTTTCGAAGCGGCACTAATCCATTCGCATTGAGATTTCGAAAGCATGATATCCCCGACTGACGAGTTAACATCTATGTATTTACCATAAAAACTGCCGATGGTCACGGGTGCTTTATCGCCAGTCACCTTAATATCTGGAAGACAAAATTTTAAATACAAACTCCTTGCGTTGCTTAGCCCTTTTGTAAATAAATCTGGATTAGCTGGCTTGGCTGCTGTCTCCAAACAAGACGAACGATAGATGATTTTGCAACAACAACGAAAGAATACGTTTTGAGATTAAAGCAAAGTGTAAAACAGAAAAAATTAGATGATAATATTATACATACTTGCTTTAACAGAAGTCTCAACGTTAAGTCTTATTGCCGTATTTTGGTTCTCATTCTCACACGATTCTCCTTCAATAAAGACAGTGTCACCGTTCTTTTCACAACGAATATTCGGTACTGCATCTTTTCCATCACTTTCTAAATTAACTACAACTTTCTCTTGTGCTTGAAAAACATCAATCGGCCGTATGTTTATGGTGTAAGGGCAATTTACTTGCACACTACAAAATTGGCCAACCTCGAATTCCTTGGAATAAACACAGCCATATCCTCGCAGTACGACTCTGTGTATTGACCTGTTCTTTAATAATCTATTCAGCTTTAAGGTTAGGATCATAGTGGCCCCCTTTTTTTTAAAAAATCATCACTACGGGGCAAACTGAGGAGCTGTACTTGAAAATAATACTGATTTTTTGCAGAGATCGGAAGGGCAGACGCCCTTCTTTTTCCTTTTTAATTAAAATTTAAGTTTAAATTAAATAAATTTGTAAATAGGTTAATATTGACAGCAACAGTACTGACATCTGTTGTTGGTTGAAAGAACTGAGAGAACTTCTGGGTCGCGTTCAGAAATTGTGTAGCGAGACCACTTTGAGTGCTTCAAATGGAAAGCAAAATGTACAAAAGCATTTACATGAGAGAGAAAGAATATTACCCGGAGCGCGCTCTCTTTCATTCCCTAACAGAGCCCTGGCTGTGACTTCCGTGCAGCATTGCCAACTTTGGAAGATTCGAGCGCGCGAAATTCAATCTCGAATATCGTCCGAATCGCGCCTAAATTTCAAGTTTGACAGTTAAGTGGTTTCTTTTATATAGTTCTTCGATTCTTATATTCATACTCATTTTTACGATAGGGTCTTCCATCTAAAAATTATTTCGGTTTACAAAGAATAAGTACCGGAAATAATTTTTTAGGTAACAAGGTCTGAAATCGTATTCGAATTTAGAAAACTTCTTTCCTCTTTTACTTTTTTACAAAGAAATCAAGAAAAAAAGAAAATTTTTATTTCAATAATAGATATTTGGAGCAATTTTATCGAAAACGCTTGGCGTCTTCTCTTTCGAATTCTCGAAATTTAAAGAAGAGACGATCGAAATTAGACTGAAAAATAATTTACTTATGAATATAGTAATATTATTATTTTGTTTTTGGGAAGAAAACTTCAACGTTTTGACATTTAAACAGAAGACGACCGAATAAAGCAGTGCGGAAGGAATTTTGAGAAACAAAAGAAAAACGTCGAAGTCTGATTGAATTTTAAATAAAAAGCGATCGAATTTAAATTAATTGAAAGTTGGTGATTTTCAGAAGTTCTTTTTTAATCAAAATCGATTGTTAACGCCTATTTACTTAGCGTTTTATTATCATATTGTCGGTTTTTCTATTTTGTACTTAGTTTGTTGATCGACTTTCGTCATTTTCTTTCGCGCTTTATGTATTTTTCTGTAAGCGACAACAGTAGATGACTAATAAATTATTATTATTATTTTATTATATTTAAACAAAAGACGATCGAAAGCAAGGCGGGAATTTCAGAATTAAAAAAAAAATATTAGAACAAAAGAAAATATTTTGTGGACACCAGACAAAAAATTCGAAATTTTGACGTCATTATTTAAACAAAAGACGATCGAAAGCAAGGCGGGAATTTCAGAATTAAAAAAAAAATATTAGAACAAAAGAAAATATTTTGCGGACACCAGAAAAACAAATTCGAAATTTTGACGTCATTATTTAAACAATAGACGATCGGAAGCAGTGCGGAAATTAGAGGAACAAAAGAAAAAGAAAGAAATTACAGCCGTAGAAATCTGAATTAATTTTAAACAAAAGACGATCTAGTTAAAAAATTGTAAATTAAAAGCGACTTTTAAATTAACAGAAAACTGTAATTTTCTGAAGAAAAAAATATTCCTGCAATCAAAATTTTGTCGGCATTTAAACCAAAAGACGATCGAATTCTAAACAGAGGAAGACCGAAATCGATCGGTATGAAAATTTTTGAGGATTTAGACGAAGCTTTTAAAACAAAAGACGATCGAAACCGATGCGAAAGTTTGACGCACGAGAAGAATCGAAATAAAAGAAGATCGACTTTTGAGACGGTCGAATTCAAAACGTACAAAACATGATCGAAATCGATACGAAAATTTTCGAGGATTAAGAAAATTGAATGCGCCGGGCTTTGATCTTCAAGTTTTAAACAAAAGACGGTCGGAACCGACGCGAAAGTTTGACGAACAAGAAAAAATTGAAACGAAATAAAATCGACTTTTGACTAAAAGGCGATCGAAACCAATACGAATTTTTTTTTGCGGGGCGAGAGAATCATAAGCGTCGGGCTTTGGTCAAGATTTAACAAAAGACGATCGAAACAGTCGCGAAGTTTGTCGAACGAAAAAAATTAAGTTTGGTTTTGGTTTAGTTATTTTTATTTAAGTTTTGCTTGGGTTGTATCACGGTTGAATAGAACTAGGTTGGGTTGAGATCGGTTGAATTTCATTTTAATTGATTTTTAATTTTTAATAATTGTTAATTTTTATTTTTCTTGCAAAATTTTTAATTTTTATTTATGTTGAATGAAGTTAGGGAGATCAGTTGGATTGGATTGGATTGGATTGACCTTGATGTCAGTCGAACTTAATTCTTATCGATTTCTAATGTCTTAAAAATTAAAACTTTTAATTTTTCTTGTAATTATTGAATAGCTGAACTTGTCTTTAATCTATGTATGTATAAATTTTGACATTCTCATTTACTTTGAATTTTTTTTTAATTTGTGTAGAATGGAGTGCAGATAATATAATAAGTTGGGTGAGTTCAGTTGACCTTGAGATCTGTTGAGGTTCATTTGAATCTGTTTCAATTTTTTTACCATAGTTAAACGGTTGAGAACAATTGGGTTGGGTTGACATCGAAAATTCTTTTCATTTCATTATTTACTGCATTTTTTTTAATATACGTTTTTCGATTTTTAATTTTTTTGCTTGAGTTGAAAAGAATCCAATGTCGGGTCGAATTTGGTTAACCTTGACAATGGTCAAACTTCGCTTTAATCCATTTTTAATTTTTCAATTTTAATTTTAATCTTTTGCATTTTAAATGTTTTGCTTCAATTGAGTATAGTTAGATTGAGTTCGACTGAGTCGGTTTGACCTTGAGATTTTTTGAGCTTCATTTTCACAATTATTTACTTTCAATTTTTTTTAATATTTCTTTTTCTTAATTTTTTACTTGGAGTGAATGGAGTCAGGTTGAGTTGGATTGAGTGGACATCAACTTTTTTTAAAATTTTTTTGTCTACTTTAACTCTTTTTATTTGAACGCTTTAACTCTTTTTTAATGTTTCAATTTTAATTTTTTGCGTTTTAAATATTTTGCTTCAATTGAGCATAATTAGGTTGAGTTAAACTGAGTCGGGTTGACCTTGAGATTTTTTGAGCTTCATTTACACATTTATTTACTTTCAATTTTTTTAATATTTCTTTTTCTTAATTTTTTACCCGAGGTGAATGGAGTCAGGTTGAGTTGGATTATGTGGACAACAATTTTTTTCAATTTTTTTTTCTACTTTTACTTTATTTTCTTTTCTTTCAAAGGAAACGAAAGCAATTCTTATTCTTGAAAGTTTTGAATTTGCAATCAATGTTGATAATTTTTTAACAATTTTAATTTAATAACTATAAATCAATTTATTTATTAATTTTATTTATTTTTTTAATTTATTTTAATTCCTACACTCGGAGTTTCGTGGAACAGGTGTCCCGAACTTAAACAAAAAAGCGATCGCAGGATGTCGCTGTTTAAGCTACTTTAAACAAAAACGACTTCCTTGCTAATTTATTTATTAAATTAATTTAAAAAAAAAACGCACTCGTCTACAAACAATTTCATGAAATGCAGGTACAGCTCGTAACAGTCATAATACAAGTCAAGCTTGACAAGAATCGTAAGTGCTCAAAAATTCCTCGGGTAGGCAACCCATCAATCACATCACGAGCAACTCGCGCTTTCGTTGCTTCGGAGTAGAATGGGTTGCCTATTTTACAATCGAAGAATCGAGCCCCGAGTTGTGAGCCTTCAAAAATTCCTCGAGTGATCAACCCATATCAATTAGATCGCTAGCAGCCTCGCGTTTTCGTTACTTCGCTGTAGAATGAGTTGCCTATTTCACAATTTAAAAGCGATTTTGGACATTTATTGCACTATCTTTAAATGGCACGAACATTTTTGTACATTTTTTTGAATAATAAGAAGCTATGCGTGAATTAAATCGAGGAAGAATCGAACCCCGACTTGTGAGCCCACAAAAAATTCCTCGAGTAGGCAACCCATCAATCATATCGTGAGTAACTTCGCGTTTACGTTACTTAGGAGTAGAATGGGTTGCCTATTTTACAATTCGAAAGCGCTTTCGGACATTTATTGCACTATTTTCAAATGGCACGAACATTTTTGTACATTCTTTGAATTATAAAAAGCTGTGCATGAATTAAATCGAGCCCCGAGTTGTGAGCCTCCAAAAATTAGTCGAGTAGGCAACCCATCAATCACATCGCGGAAAAAACGAGCACCTCGCGTTTTCGTTACTTCGGAGTAGAATGGGTTGCCTATTTTACAATTCGAAGGCGTTTTCGGACATTTATTGCACTAGTTTCAAACGGCACGAACATTTTTGTACAATCTTCGAATAATAAAAAGCCGTGCGTGAATTAAACCGAGGAAGGATCGAGCCCCGTATTCAGCGAGTAGTTGCGATACATGCCGGTCTTCGCCAGGGCCGTACTAAACTCCTGCGTGGTCGGGAAGAAGCACGCTGGAACGCTGTGTATAGTCGGGGGATACCTGAAAGATAAAAAGAAAGTTATTCGATACATACATTCCGGAGAAGTGCAAGGGAACATTCTCCATCGCGCGATAGAATCAAGATATTTGCAAGTTACGAATGCGAATCATAAATTCCTGAGACGTATGGCGCCATACTTTATTGAAGCAAGCTTCTTGCATAATATAAATAAATAAAAGAAGTTTCGAAAGCTATTAGGAATACGTAAACACGGATTGCTGCTGGCGCATCACCGTCTATCGTGTGAATACTTTATTTTCTCGTCGGATTTTTCTTTTCTAGTTTTTGAATATTTTACAGGCTTGTTCCTGAGATGGTTTTGCATTGCATTCATTAATTATTAATCGAAGTGGGAATTAAGAAAGTGATACGGCGTGATTTTTAATGCGCGAGTAATTTGAATTTACCGCGCTTATTACGGCGCCAAATTCAAATTATCATCTTAATTAAAAATGGCACTGTGTGCAATTATTTAAAAAATAAAAGCGTTTTTAATGCGTGTGTAATTTGAATTTGGCGCGTTTATTACGGCGCCAAATTCAAACTAAATTAATTAAAAATTTGAATTTAGCGCGTTTATTACGGCGGCAAATTCAAACTACCATCTCAAAGCGTTTCTAATGCGTGAGTAATTTGAATTTACCGCGTTTATTACAGCGCCAAATTCAAATTACTCATGCATTAGAAACGCTTTTATTTTTAAATAATTGTGAAAAACTCAGCGCCATTTTTAATTGAGATGATAATTTGAATTTAGATTAAAGACAAGTTCAACAAATCTCAGGACAATCCAATTCAACTGACATCAACTTAACTTCATTAGCACAAGTAAAAGATTAAAAATTACAAGAAAAATTAAAAGTTTAAATTTTTAAGAAATTAGAAATCGATTAACTGACGTCAAGGTCAATCCAATCCAATCCAACTGATCTCCCTAACTTCATTCGACATAAATAAAAATAAAAAAATTTGCAAGAAAAATAAAAATTGAAAATTATTAAAAATTAAAAATGAAATTCAACCAATCTCAATTCAACCTAATTCTATTCAACCGTGATACAACCCAAGCAAAACTTAAATAAAAATAACTAAACCAGAACCAAACTTAACTTTTTCGTTCGCCAAACTTCGCGACGGTTTCGATCGTCTTTTGTTTTAAAAGCTTCATCTAAATCCTCAAAATTTTCGTATCGACTTCGATCGTGTTTTGTTTAGAATTCGACCGTCTCAAAGGTCGATCTTCTTTTGTTTCGATTCTTCTCGTGCGTCAAACTTTCGCATCGGTTTCGATCGTCTTTTATTTTAAAAGCTTAATCTAAATCTTTTAATGCGTGAGTAATTTGAATTTAGCGCGTTTATTACGGCGCCAAATTCAAACTATCATCTCAAGTGGCGCTGTGCTTTTCGCAATTATTTAAAAAATAAAAGCGTTTTTAATGCGTGAGTAATTTGAATTTACCGCGTTTATTATACCGCCAAATTCAAATTACTCACGCATTAGAAACGCTTTTATTTTTAAATAATTGCGAAAAACACAGCGCCATTTTTAATTGAGATGATAGTTTGAATTTAGATTAAAGACAAGTTCAACAAATCTCCGGACAATCCAATTCAACTGACATCAACTTAACTTCATTAGCACAAGTAAAAGATTAAAAATTACAAGAAAAATTAAAAGTTTAAATTTTTAAGAAATTAGAAATCGATTAACTGACGTCAAGGTCAATCCAATCCAATTCAACCGATCTCCCTAACTTCATTCAACATAAATAAAAATAAAAAAATTTGCAAGAAAAATAAAAATTGAAAATTATTAAAAATTAAAAATGAAATTCAACCAATCTCAATCCAACCTAGTTCTATTCAACCGTGATTCAACCCAAGCAAAACTTAAATGAAAATAACTAAACCAGAACCAAACTTAATTTTTTTCGTTCGGCAAACTTCGCGACGGTTTCGATCGTCTTTTGTTTTAAAAGCTTCACGTAAATCCTCAAAAATTTTCGTATCGACTTCGATCGTGTTTTGTTTAGAATTCGACCGTCTCAAATGTCGATCTTCTTTTGTTTCGATTCTTCTCGTGCGTCAAACTTTCGCATCGGTTTCGATCGTCTTTTATTTTAAAAGCTTAATCTAAATCTTTTAATGCGTGAGTAATTTGAATTTAGCGCGTTTATTACGGCGCCAAATTCAAACTATCATCTCAATTAAAAGTGGCGCTGTGCTTTTCGCAATTATTTAAAAAATAAAAGCGTTTTTAATGCGTGAGTAATTTGAATTTACCGCGTTTATTATACCGCCAAATTCAAATTACTCACGCATTAGAAACGCTTTTATTTTTAAATAATTGCGAAAAACACAGCGCCATTTTTAATTGAGATGATAGTTTGAATTTAGATTAAAGACAAGTTCAACAAATCTCCGGACAATCCAATTCAACTGACATCAACTTAACTTCATTAGCACAAGTAAAAGATTAAAAATTACAAGAAAAATTAAAAGTTTAAATTTTTAAGAAATTAGAAATCGATTAACTGACGTCAAGGTCAATCCAATCCAATTCAACCGATCTCCCTAACTTCATTCAACATAAATAAAAATAAAAAAATTTGCAAGAAAAATAAAAATTGAAAATTATTAAAAATTAAAAATGAAATTCAATCAATCTCAATCCAACCTAGTTCTATTCAACCGTGATTCAACCCAAGCAAAACTTAAATAAAAATAACTAAACCAGAACCAAACTTAATTTTTTCGTTCGTCAAACTTCGCGACGGTTTCGATCGTCTTCTGTTTTAAAAGCTTTACCTAAATCCTCAAAAATTTTCGTATCGACTTCGATTATGTTTTGTTTAGAATTCGACCGTCTCAAGGGTCGATCTTCTTTTGTTTCGATTCTTCTCGTGGGTCAAACTTTCGCATCGGTTTCGATCGTCTTTTATTTTAAAAGCTTAATCTAAATCTTTTAATGCGTGAGTAATTTGAATTTACCGCGTTTATTACGGCGCCAAATTCAAACTATCATCTCAATTAAAAATGGCGCTGTGTTTTTCGCAATTATTTAAAAAATAAAAGCGTTTTTAATACGTGAGTAATTTGAATTTACCGCGTTTATTACAGCGCCAAATTCCAATTACTCACGCATTAGAAACGCCTTTATTTTTAAATAATTGCGAAAAATACAGCGCCATTTTTAATTGAGATGATAATTTGAATTTAGATTAAAGACAAGTTCAACAAATCCCAGGACAATCCAATTCAACTGACATCAACTTAACTTCATAAGCACAAGTAAAAGATTAAAACTTACAAGAAAAATTAAAAGTTTAAATTTTCAAGAAATTAGAAATCGATTAAAGTGAAGTTCGACTGGCGTCAAGGTCAATCCAATCCAATCCAACTGATCTCCTTAACTTCATTCGACATAAATAAAAATAAAAAAATTTGCAAGAAAAATAAAAATTGAAAATTATTAAAAATTAAAAATCAATTCAAACGAAATTCAACCAATCTCAACCCAATCTAGTTCTATTCAACCGTGATACAACCCAAGCAAAACTTAAATAAAAATAACTAAACCAGAACCAAACTTAATTTTTTCGTTCGCCAAACTTCGCGACGGTTTCGATCGTCTTTTGTTTTAAAAGCTTCACGTAAATCCTCAAAAATTTTCGTATCGACTTCGATCATGTTTTGTTTAGAATTCGACCGTCTCAAAGGTCGATCTTCTTTTGGTTCGATTCTTCTCGTGGGTCAAACTTTCGCATCGGTTTCGATCGTCTTTTATTTTAAAAGCTTAATCTAAATCTTTTAATGCGTGAGTAATTTGAATTTAGCGCGTTTATTACGGCGCCAAATTCAAACTATCATCTCAATTAAAAATGGCGCTGTGCTTTTCGCAATTATTTAAAAAATAAAAGCGTTTTTAATGCGTGAGTAATTTGAATTTAGCGCGTTTATTAAGGCGCCAAATTCAAACTATCATCTCAATTAAAAATGGCGCTGTGTTTTTCGCAATTATTTAAAAAATAAAAGCGTTTTTAATGCGGGAGTAATTTGAATTTAGTGCGTTTATTACGGCGCCAAATTCAAACTATCATCTTAATAAAAAATTTGAATTTAGCGCGTTTATTACGGCGCCAAATTAAACTACCATCTTAATTAAAAATTTGAATTTAGCGCGTTTATTACGGCGCCAAATTCAAACTATCATCTCAATTAAAAATGGCGCTGTGCTTTTCGCAATTATTTAAAAAATAAAAGCGTTTTTAATGCGTGAGTAATTTGAATTTAGCGCGTTTATTACGGCGCCAAATTCAAACTATCATCTTAATAAAAAATTTGAATTTAGCGCGTTTATTACGGCGCCAAATTAAACTACCATCTTAATTAAAAATTTGAATTTAGCGCGTTTATTACGGCGCCAAATACAAACTATCATCTCAATTAAAAATGGCGCTGTGTTCTTCGCAATTATTTAAAAAATAAAAGCGTTTTTAATGCGTGAGTAATTTGAATTTAGCGCGTTTATTACGGCGCCAAATTCAAACTATCATCTTAATAAAAAATTTGAATTTAGCGCGTTTATTACGGCGCCAAATTAAACTACCATCTTAATTAAAAATTTGAATTTAGCGCGTTTATTACGGCGCCAAATTCAAACTATCATCTCAATTAAAAATGGCGCTGTGCTTTTCGCAATTACTTAAAAAATAAAAGCGTTTTCAACTTGAGCAAAATGCGGCAGCGAGGCATTGCAAAAATAATTTCTTGCAAGTCTGATGAAAGGACGATGCTTTTTTTTTGTATCAAGTTGAACTTGAATGGCTCAGAAGTTGTCGCTTTTCCGAACGCCTTGTGAGTTATGGCTTTAAATTTTTATGTCAACGCTTTATTGATATTCACACACCCCCCCGAAACAGTATCACTTTCTATACAAAGTTCTTTCCCGGGCTTCATGTGAGACAGATTTAAAGCCCCAAAGTTTTATCTGCCCTGCAATATTTTTTAAATGAAATAAAAGAGATTCACCCACGCCAAAAAAGAAAAAAATTATTAATCATACAGAAAGTGTTCTTATGTTGATGTGATGTTAAAGCACATATTACAAGGTGCGGTTCATTTATTAGTGAAATGCCGGGGCTACGTGCGTGTCATAAATAATTTTTGTGAATTAACTTAATGAAGCAGCTTTTACCGTCCGTAATCGCTGGACGTGGTCCTATAGAAGGGATGGGGTGCAGGGGTCTTCTGTATACCATAACCGTGGAACCAGCAGGGGTACTCGAACCTTTTCGGAAGGTTGCACGTGCGGTAGAAGTCGGACGTTTTAAGGAGAGGCTCCGAGTCCGGGCAATGCATCTTCTCGAATTTAATCCGGATTTATAATGTCATTGTATTAAACTTTTATAGCGCTAAGTGACAGCTGTTTCCTAGATTTGAGTATCGATAAAACTTACCGATGCGATGGAAACGCGCCGCGCCACCGGAGAGGAGGAAATATTGAAAACGTGAGCTTACTTACAAATCCGCGCGCCTCTGGATTTTTGCCCTCCTTGCGGTTCCTCAAGATTTCGTATTTATAACGGAGTTTACGATTGAATACGTTATTTTTGCAACGACCTAAAAACGAAATCAATTTATCATGTGGTATAATATATTCGGGATAAGCAGCGAGACTACACTCTATTTTTTATCGATAGGCAGTTATTATACATTGCTATAATTTATTACAAACTAACAGGCGACAAAAAAATTCGAAATTAACTCCAATCACTACTAACTGCTTGCTTTTTGAATAAAATAAAAAAAGAACAAGAATAAACGACTAACAGGAGGACCGTATTCTTTTCTAACCTCGAATTCACCGCCTACTAATAAAAAATAGGAGTTTAGTTTCCAAATAAAAACTATTATTTTCATCGAAGTCTTCAGTCAGTTCATTTTGATCAGAAATTAAAAAGAACGCCGAGGTTATAAGGACATGAAGGAAAACCCCCAATCGCAAGAAAGAGACAGACAAAGAATCGAGAAGAAATAAAATGATTTTAATTCCTGAAGCAACAAGAATTCAATTTTTTTCGTACGCTTAAATTACTTAAGATAATTATAATTTAGAAACATGAATCATTTTAAAACAAAGTAAGCAGCTGGGAACTTACATAACGAAAGCCTAGCCGGCTTAAAAGATACTAAGAAATTAAATCGCACCATGGCATCAATTAAAAGAAAAATATCGTTCGTGTAACACAGGTTATAGATGAGCGAATTCTAAGAATCTCGGACTAGCCTAAACTAGAGGCCCTAAACTATAATATTGCAAGAGTGTTACGTTAATTTCCTTTGCATCGATTTTGCAGTCGAGTAGGCTTCCCGCCGTGCTTTTGGGCTCTGCGTGTTGCTGCTCGCGACGGCACGGCCTGTGGCCTGTGGCCGGTGGTGGAATTTTCTCTCGTCTTTGACTTCTCTGCACGCCACGCTTGAGAACGGCATTTTTAAAGTGTTTAATTTTTGGAATTGGTGACTCGACCGCCTTCAGCGGATTATCTCGCTTCGTTGTTTGTTAGCTGACAGCTGTTAGTAGGACTACGGGATGTTTCGACGGCGAAATTCAGGCTTGCTTTTCTTTCCCAAGCAACGTAGGGGCCATCTCTTCCTGTGCGCCATCTCTTCTTGTACTCGTTTTGCACTCGTCTATTTTCCACGGGCGTTTATTGTTTGCGATGGTAACATTTCGTTAATTCTTTTTTTACTGACTGGCGCGAGACTAGTTAAAAACAACGTAGGGGCCATCTCTTCCTGTGCGCCATCTCTTCTTGTACTCATTTTGTACTCGTCTGTTTTCCACGGGCGTTTATTGTTTGCGATGGTAACATTTCGTTAATTCTCTTTTTACTGACTGGCGCGAGACTAGTTAAAAACAACGTAGGGGCCATCTCTTCCTGTGCGCCATCTCTTCTTGTACTCATTTTGCACTCGTCTGTCTTCCACGGGTGTTTATTGTTTGCGACTGTAACATTTCGTTAATTCTTTTTTTACTGACTGGCGCGAGACTAGTTAAAAACAATGTAGGGGCCATCTCTTCCTGTGCGCCATCTCTTCTTGTACTCATTTTGCACTCGTCTGTTTTCCACGGGCGTTTATTGTTTGCGATTGTAACATTTCGTTAATTCTTTTTTTACTGACTGGCGCGAGACTAGTTAAAAACAACGTAGGGGCCATCTCTTTCTGTGTGCCATCTCTTCTTGTACTCATTTTGCACTCGTCTGTTTTCCACGGGCGTTTATTGTTTGCGATGGTAACATTTCGTTAATTCTTTTTTTACTGACTGGCGCGAGACTAGTTAAAAACAACGTAGGGGCCATCTCTTCCTGTGCGCCATCTCTTCTTGTACTCATTTTGTACTCGTCTGTTTTCCACGGGCGTTTATTGTTTGCGATGGTAACATTTCGTTAATTCTCTTTTTACTGACTGGCGCGAGACTAGTTAAAAACAACGTAGGGGCCATCTCTTCCTGTGCGCCATCTCTTCTTGTACTCATTTTGCACTCGTCTGTTTTCCACGGGCGTTTATTGTTTGCGATGATAACATTTCGTTAATTCTTTTTTTACTGACTGGCGCGAGACTAGTTAAAAACAACGTAGGGGCCATCTCTTCCTGTGCGCCATCTCTTCTTGTACTCATTTTGCACTCGTCTGTTTTCCACGGGCGTTTATTGTTTGCGATTGTAACATTTCGTTAATTCTTTTTTTACTGACTGGCGCGAGACTAGTTAAAAACAACGTAGGGGCCATCTCTTCCTGTGCGCCATCTCTTCTTGTACTCATTTTGCACTCCTCTGTTTTCCATGGGCGTTTATTGTTTGCGATGGTAACATTTCGTTAATTCTTTTTTTACTGACTGGCGCGAGACTAGTTAAAAACAATGTAGGGGTCATCTCTTCCTGTGCGCCATCTCTTCTTGTACTCATTTTGCACTCGTCTGTTTTCCACGGGCGTTTATTGTTAGCGATTGTAACATTTCGTTAATTCTTTTTTTACTGACTGGCGCGAGACTAGTTAAAAACAACGTAGGGGCCATCTCTTCCTGTGCGCCATCTCTTCTTGTACTCATTTTGCACTCGTCTGTTTTCCACGGGCGTTTATTGTTAGCGATTGTAACATTTCGTTAATTCTCTTTTTACTGACTGGCGCGAGACTAGTTAAAAACAACGTAGGGGCCATCTCTTCCTGTGCGCCATCTCTTCTTGTACTCATTTTGCACTCGTCTGTTTTCCACGGGCGTTTATTGTTTGCGATTGTAACATTTCGTTAATTCTTTTTTTACTGACTGGCGCGAGACTAGTTAAAAACAACGTAGGGGCCATCTCTTCCTGTGCGCCATCTCTTCTTGTACTCATTTTGCACTCGTCTGTTTTCCACGGGCGTTTATTGTTAGCGATTGTAACATTTCGTTAATTCTTTTTTTACTGACTGGCGCGAGACTAGTTAAAAACAACGTAGGGGCCATCTCTTCCTGTGCGCCATCTCTTCTTGTACTCATTTTGCACTCGTCTGTTTTCCACGGGCGTTTATTGTTAGCGATTGTAACATTTCGTTAATTCTTTTCTTACTGACTGGTGCGAGGCTAGTTAATCTTGTTTTTTTTTTGCTCGCCGGCTGTGTGACGCCTTGTACGTACCCTTGCCCCGTCTGGAGCAAAGTGAATTTCCCCCATCCCCCCCACGTGCCTTCGTTTAGAAGGTAGTGCCGCCTCCGGTTTGAGTTGGCAGCCACGTATTTCACTTCGCTCCGGAGGGATTCTAAATTAAGTGGGACGTTTCGCCACGAATTCGGCTGTTGTTGAACAATGTGGCGTCATTCGCGTCATTTTATTTTTATTCTAAGTCGTGTCACTTGTACTTTACCTTTTTCTTTTGCTTTTGTAGTTTTATTTTTACATTGCATAGTGATTTTTGGCTCATTCCGAGCGTGAAAGTAAATTGAGATGGTTTTCAGCCTTGCGCTCCACGCATAAAATTTTAAAAAATTTATTTCTGATAATTGATGTTTATTTTTGTAAGCCGACACGAGAGTACTCACCCGAAGCGGTGTTTACTCTCGGTTTGGGCCTTGTAGCTCGGAATTTATTTATTTATTATTTTCTTTCAGCTTTTGTTAACTGCTTTAAGAAGTGTGCAACTTTATGAAATAAAATTACATGATTTAAGCTGACCAATCACAAAAACCTTCTCAAAAAATCGAGTAAGGAGACGAATGGCGACATATAGGCGGCCTGCCGCCGTCACCTTGGGACCATTTTATGTCTTAACGAAATTTTAAACAACTCTAAGAAACCAAGGCAAGGTAGAATAGTCAAATTATCACGAACTTTAAAAACCTAAAAGCAGAAGAATAAAGTATCGAGAAAGAAAGAAATAAATTTAAAGCCAGAATCGCAGCGAATTATAAAAATGATAAAACAAGGAGTGATAAACATTTAGTTAATCCACACGTCCACTTGATTACTACATTCTGTTTTTTTTTTCTTTTTGGTCGGTTTTGGACGCGGATTTATTCACAGCGCGGAGAAATAAATTTTGCACGTAATAAATCATGCAAAGTGTCCGTGTGTCCTTAAATCCCTTACACGAAATTAAGGTTTGCAAATCAGAGAGAGAAAAAGAAAGAATATGTATTAAATAAGACAGCTGGACGGACGTTTATAACGATGTATTGCCTGCGATAAATTTTGCGATTTGTAAGATCGTTTTTAATTAAAAATGTCGGTTTTCGTTTACGCAATTTTATTTTTGAAACGTTCTTATTTTTTAAAATCAAAAAAGCTTCATACAACACAATATTGAAAATCATAATAATAAGAGATATGGAAAATCAAAATTTTTTAACTTAAATTTTTAACTGCAAGCAATTTCTTCATTTCTTTCTTTTCTATTGCATTAGTTTTTTGTTTTTTATTAAAGCAAACAGATAGAAAAAAATGTGTATATGCGCAAACCCGAATAATCTTAACTATCGCCGTAAAAATCTCATCGGCGTGAGTACTCTCGCGTTGCTTACAACTTTTTATCATCGAAAACGAAAATCGACAATTAAAGGCGCGAAGCGCACATGCCCAAATGTAAGTAAGAAAAAAGCGAAACAGCCAAAACAATAAGGAGTAAAGCTTTAAAATTTACGTGAACATAGTCAAATAAAATTTAACAGTTTACAAAACTAGTAAAATTCGGCAAAATATGTGACAACTATAATATAAATTTTCCTTCCCTGACCGCAAGCTAAACAACCCTTTCGCCGAATTCATCGGTGAAAAATAAAGTAGACCCACATCGGATTCTGCCATTGGCTCGAAGTACGCCCGTGGAATGACGTCACGCAACTCGTTCCCCACAACGATAAAAGAAAAGATGGAAGTGTCTTACTCAATCCCTCCAGGGCGCAATAGCCCGAAAAGGGGCACGTTCTGACCTTTTTTCCCAAAGAGAAATGCACGAGGAGAATATGGGTGTCGTCTCTAAAAGTTCAGAATAACGCTCGCGGTATTAGGCGAAGCGGCAATCACCCTGCTCCAAATCGGCCGGTAAAAATCTGCCCGGGACTACTTGCTAGAAGGAAGAAAATGTGTAAAATGAACGATCGCAAACGGTAAACGCACGTGGAAAAAAACAAAGTAACAAAATGGAGAATCAATATCAGTCTTCATGTTTTAGAAACATATGCCTTGTATAATTATGTAAAAGTATTATATTATATATATTATTAAATAATAATAATAAATAAATAAATAAAACTTGAAAACTTGAAATATGGCGCTTACTTTGCCTGCTAAAGTAAGGCAAACCATAAATAGAATCGCACGTCCCTCAAAACCGATTAAACGGTTCCAAAACTTGCCGGGACTGCGACAACGAAGTGGTCATCCGATCGATCACATCGGTGGGTTTACTGAACCATTAACAAAAGATCCAAAAATGAAACAAAACAATGCTCACGGTGTTAAGTGAAGCGGCAATCGTCCTGCATCGAATCGGCCGGTAAAAATCTGCCCGGGACTACTTGCCAGAAGGAAAAAAAAATGTGCGAAATTAATGACCGCGAGCGCTAAACGCACGTGGAAAAAACCAAGTAACAAAATGGAGAATCAACATGGCGCTTATTTTGTTTGCTAAAGTAAAGCAAACCAGAAATAGATTCGCGCGTCCCTCAAAACCGATTAAACGGTTTCGAAACCTGCAACAACGAAGTGATTGAATTCCGATCACATCGGTGGGTTTACTGAACCATTAACAAAAAATCCAAAAATGAAACAAAACAATGCTCACGGGGTTAAGCGAAGCGCAATTGTCCTGCATCGAATCGGCTGGTAAAAATCTGCCCGGGACTACTTGCCAGAAGGAACAACAAATGTGTGAAATTAATGACCGCGAGCGGTAAACGCACGTGGAAAACAACCGAATAACAAAATGGAGAATCATTATGGCGCTTAACTTACTTAACTATAGCAGCCCAGAAATAGAACGGTCGTCCCTCAAAACCGATCAGACGGTTCCAAAACCTGCTGAGACAAAGAAGTGGCTGAAGTTCGATCACATCTGTGGGTTTACAGGTCCGTCGACCTTTAAAAATAACACCCAGCGCACAATGAGTTCAAAAACGTGATTACTACTTGCCGTCGAAAACACAGTGGACCATTCCGCCGCAATACCACCTGACAACGGGGGAGGCGCTATCAGTGACCATCCGCAATGCGCTCAACACGCATGTATAAAGAAAAGCCTACCCGACCCAAAACAGTCAATGCGAAATTCGAATGTAACAGCCTGTTTTTAGTCGGTTTCGGTACCGGTTCACCCCCCTGGCAAGTCTTCGTCTGCGACGGATAAAAATCTTTTCTTTTTGCAAAAGTTCCCCCCACAATTAAACATTCCGATGACTAACCGAAACCCCTGTTAAGGCAAAACTATTCCAAAGGAATTTGACGCGATCAAAGTCGGCCCTTTTGGTAAACTCCTTCATCCCCCCAGTGAGATCCCTGATGCTTATTTCCATTCGATTCGATTTGCTTAATTTTTCCCTTCCTTGGTATTTCCGGGTAGGTACAAAAACAAACTTTACTAACTAGATTTTGATTATCCAAAACTGTCACGCCTGTCAGCGTCTTCTCCAAGATGCAATTTCTCTTTCTCATTTTGCTGATTAGGGGTTTTAGTTGCGACGAAGAAGAATCCTTCCTCCCGCCGAAACTCCCCCCAGAAGAAGAATTACGCTTCGTACGCGACGAATCCGACAACGACTCCTTGACCAACCTCGTCACCCAAAACCCGTTCGAAGGCAGCAACAGCTCCAAGGAATTCGCGTGGGTGGAGGACGCCGTCAAGGACGTCGCCTACTACCTGAGGGCGCACAAGTTCAACGAGTACGACCGGAGGTACGAGACGAATTCCACGAGCGCCCCCAGGCATTACTTCGGGAGCTTCCCCCGACCTCCGTTGAGGTCCTTGCATTGGGAGGTGCACAAGTTCTGCGAGCCGAGTTTCTTGAGCTGCCTGGATTACCTGAGGAAGAAAGTCGCCGGGACGGGGATGAAACGCGTCGACGATACCTCCGTTGCGATCCAAGAACAGCAATGGAATACCACCGAGAACCAACAGCAGATTGAGGAGGTGGAAGCTGAATGTCAGAAGATGCTGAGGGTGGATGATGCCAGAGCGGATCCTTTTCAAGGACCAATTGAGAGACATCAGTGGCGAGCTACCGCCAGCTACTTCTTGTGTTGGTACACCATGAATGAGGTACCTGATCTGAAGCACTTTGGGGAAAAATGCGACAACTTTGCTAATTGCTTGGATAAGAAGTTCGGGCCGAATAATTTGGACGTACGTGCAGATGACGAGGAACCATTCAAGTGTGCTTTGTATAGTTTCTGCCCCGATCCATGTTGCCCTAATTCAAAGCACATGAGCACTTACGACGAGTGCCTGTCATCACCTGAAAACCCTTGTTTTGAAATCAACCCCGAAGGAGACCGCGATTGCAATTTGCAACGTTCCGAAAACACGAATTTCCACGACTTGATCCTCAACCGTTGGAACATCACCTGTCATTGTCCTGATCAAGGGTACGAGTGGAGCTCACAGTATGGCATCTGCATCGACGTAGATGAGTGTGTTGGTAAGAAGCACATTTGTAAAAACGAGAGCGAAATTTGCGTCAACTTACCCGGGTCCTATTTCTGCGCTTGTCGTTGGGGGTACGCTTGGGACCAGAACGCTTGCAAGACACATGGAGTCGTGGAGACCATTAAATTGGAGAGGGAGCTCAAGAAACCCGAAAAAGAAAATAAGATGGCCAAGTCGTTGTTCGCGATCGGCTATAAGAAGATCAAGGAAATTTACCAAAAAATTCGAGGGGGTTGCAATCACATAGCGCTTAACTTAACCCTCTCAGCCATTCTTGTTGCTGGAAATTGCGTTTACAGATTTCTATTTTCTATTTACTAGATTAATTGATCTTGAAATTGCATTGTATTACATTACCTTACATTGTGTTACGTTACTATACATTACATTACGTTATCTTACATTGCCTTGCGTTAATTTTGCTACAAAACGTTGTTTTCACCGTTTTCTAAAAAAAGTCTTTATTCATTTGAGTATCTTGCATTACATTGCGTTCCACTACGTTACGTTTACATTACAATGCACTTTACATTAAATTATATTACGGTTAATCAACGTCCCTCACCCCCCTCTTCACGACAACCCTCAAACGACAATAAAACGTCCAAGTCGTTGCTTGAAATGAGATATACAAAAATTAAAACAAAAAGATTACTATAAAAGGGGGAGGGGGAAGAGGGGTTGCAGTAACACGTTGATTAATTTACCCCTCTTAACAATTCTAGTTGATTTATTTTTTATTTACTTCATTAATTTTGCAATTACATTATATTACATCGTGTTACATTGTTTTCCTTTTCATTACAATATTTTATAATGGACTACATTGCTTCTTTACATTAAATCAAAGGGAGAGTTGAAGCAATCTGAGAACGGAAATAAGATGGCCAAGTCGTTGTTTGGAACGATAACGGAAATTTCGTATAAAATTCGGTTGGGGGAGGGGGAGGGGGGAGGAATGATTTTCAATACCGGGCGTAATTTAATTAATTAATCTTAACAATTCTTGGTGTAGGAAATGTTCATAATTTAATTTACTGGATTAATGTTATAAATACATTACATTCATTACATTGTATTACATTATTTTACATTGCACTACATTACATTAAATTAGAAGGGCAGCTCAAGAAACCTAGCTAAGAAACTAAGGCGGGCAAGTCGCCTTTGGGAATTGGGTGGCGGGTAGGGAGGGCAGGTCCGGGGTATGGCGGGGGGAAGAAGGGGAAGGAGATGTTTAATGTAACCCCATTAGTGATGATACTCGTTAGAGAAAACTGTTTTTATCGATTTCTTTTTGTTCTTATTTGCACAATTAATCTTGAAATTACATTACATTGCGTTACATTGCTTTATATTACAGACATCTAAAATAATACCAGCTTGCAATGAAATTGAATTGCGACATAAAATGTGAAGTACAACGTATTTTCTCTTAAATAAAAAATAAATGACACTTTTTTTAATAAATAATAAAAATGACTCTGCATGTATCGCAATGTAAAGTAATGTTTTGTTGTTCAAAGAGCACGTCCGTCGCATACAACTTAGAGGTGCGTGAGTTCTACGCGATATGATCTCTTCGAGCGAAAATATTACTTTACATTGCGTTACATTACGCTATATTACAATGAATTCTAAAATAATCCTAACTTGCGGCCATAATAAATTAAAATATGGAATACAAAGGATCTTTTTCTTAAAAGGAAATATTCTACAAATTCTAACTTACAGTCGTAATAAATTAAAATGTGAAATACAGAGCATTTTTTTTGTAAAAAAAAAAAATCAACAAATGAAACTTCACTTACGTTTGCTGTTGTGTGACAGTTGTTAAGTGCGCTGGGAAAAAGAGAAACAAATTCCTCGACGGGAATCGAACAATACAATACATTACTTTACATTGTGTTACATTGCTTTACGTTTCCCTACATTAACTTACATTACATTATACATATACATTTAAATGAATAAATCACAAAATGATTTAACTTAGAATTGTGACATAAATGTGTAATGTAAATTTTTTTTTCTTTAAAAATATTCAACAAATTTGACTTTACTTCATTTTATTTTCATGTAAGCTTGACGGAAGATACGAAAAAAAAAATTCGACGGTACCTGGACTTCCACTGAGCGTATTTGCATTGGAAGGTGCACAAATTCTACGAGGTGAGCTTCTTGAATAGCCATACGTTACTTTACATTGCGTTACATTACCTTACATTACATTATGTACGCTCAAAAGAATTATAAAATAATTCTAGTGTAGAATTACATTGAATTGAGACATAAAATGTGAAGTATACATTCATTTTCTTTAAAAACATTCAACAAATTAGACTTTACTACATTTTATTTTCATGTAACAGTTACTGAGCATGACGGGAGATACGAAATAAATTTTTCAACGGTACCTAGACTTCCTTAACATGTCTACATTGGAAGGTGCACAAATTGAATTGCGTTACATTACTTTACATTGCGTTACATCACCTTACATTACATTACATTACCTTACATTACATTATGTACGCTCAAATGAATTATAAAATAGTAGAATTAAGTTGGATTGTGACATAAAATGTGAAGTACATTTTTTTTTGTTTAAGGACATTCAATAAATTAGATTTTACTTCATTTTATTTTTATGCAATAGTTATTTAGCATGACCCGAGATAGTTATTGTAACTATATAGTTCCACTGAACACGTCTGCGCGGGAAGGCGCATAAATTCTATGAGGCGAGTTTCTTGAACTGCGATACATTACTTTACATTAAGTTACATTACCTTACACTGCATTACGTACGTGTGAATGAAGACTAAAATAATTCTAGTCTGGAATTATGACATAGAATGTGAAATATACTTTGTTTTTCTTTAAAAATATTCAGCAAATCAGGCTACTCTTTCTTATATTTTCATGTAACGGTTACTGCGAAGGGCAGGAGATACGAGACAAATTCTTTAATGTATGTGGGGTGATGATGCCCTAAGGCTGAGGGGTTTTAAGTCATGGACTTGTTCGAGATCCCAGGAGCCCAAGTGTATTTTGTGTATGTGTAAAGTGTTTTAAGGCTTTGTTACTTTGATTACATTAAGTTACATTACTTTACATTTAACAGTTATTGGGAGTGGCCGAGATTCTCAAATTATCGGATGGGACTCGGAGACTCTATTGAGCATCCATGTATTGAGCGCATGAAATTGAGCTTGCTGAGCTCGGATACATTACTTTACATCGACTTACATTAGGTTACATACTTTCTAAAATAATTTTAACCCAGAAATTGAATTGAATTGTGACACAAATCTGAAATGAAAATGATTTTTCTTTGAAGAAAGCACTGAGAAAAACCGAGTGTTCGCTACAGTTTGTTTTCGTTTTGTAAAAAATTATTATTAAACTTCGATGTAGACGGATAAGAAGAGTTTTCGCAAAATCGATCTGCCCACCGACCCGGAAGCGCTCGTCTGCTGATTATTGCCGAACGAGGATATCTCCGGTTCGCTCGGCAGGTCAACAGAATCGACGGAATTATTCACTAGGTCGTAATGAAACGCCAAGAACGTAATTTCACGCCTTTGTTTGAGATCTGAGGAAGATTTAGGACCGGGCCGGAGTGCTCGCGACCTCGTCGAACATGATCGGAGCAAATTTGTTTTAAAACTTGATTTCATTAGCGCCCCCACCCCCACCATCCCACCGACCGTACAACTACGGGAAAAAAGTTAAACAAAACTTTAATTAAATCGAGATGTCAAGAGCTATAATTACTTCCATAACGAAATTCTAACTGAAATATTGGTTTTCAGTCGAAATAATGAAGGAGTTTTAAGAAGGTAAGTAGGTACAGTCGCGAGAAATAAATTTTGATCGTCATTGATTGTCAAAAACTGGTGCTATTTGTCACGTGCGTCCAACGAAGAACGTCAAGGCGACTGATGTCAAGCTCAACGTCATAATGACAGGTGTCAAGCAACGTCACAATGACAGATGTCAAGCAACGTCACAATGACAGTTGTCAAGCAACGTCACAGTGAGAGATGTCAAGCAACGTCACAGTGACAGATGTCAAGCAATGTCACAATGTCAGATGTCAAGCAACGTCACAGTGACAGATGTCAAGCAATGTCATAATCACAGAGTTACGTTCGGATCATTTCAAATCCAAATACTTTTGGGACACCCGCCATACAAAAAACAAATGAATCCAAATACGTATTTAAGTTGACTAAATCCTGTCCAAGTTAATTAAATTTTTAGTGGCTTGTCGGATGACTTTAAAGTATCAAGCGGTGTATGTGTGTTAAATTTGAAAAGGTCGCGCGGAAGCTTCCGTCAGCAACGCGTAAAATACTTCATTAAGCGAGATAGATGGAATCCAGCGGAATTTATCGTCAGGTGATTTATCAGAGCGAATTGCAGATGAGACACTTTAGTGGCAGTTACCGTTACCTGAATCGCCTGCGGTTTTGGGACAAGTGCTCTAATTCTTTATCCGCCTGGCTGGATTCCAGGTCGGACGCGTTTATGTGCCCCTCGTTATAGGGGGAGAGAAAAAAAGACGTGGCACGCGTTAAGCTGGCCACGAGGGACGTTTCGTAATTAATTTATGTATTCGTCGATAACGCAAACGGTTTAACCCCTTAACTGCAGGCAACTTGTTGTACGCCACTTTTAAAACGCTTTTTAAAATTTTGGATACGGTCCGACTACAAAACTGTAGGAATCTGATTGGTTCAGTTGTGGATAAAGGAGTCTGATTGGTTCAGTTGCGAATAAATTTCTTTTTGACCTTGGTCCGCTTCTTTATTGAGCTACGCTTACTAACAGACCGATTACTCTGATTGGTTTAGATGTCGACGGATTTCCTTTCGATCTCGATCCGTGTGTACGTATTGAGCAAAACTTGTTACTACCGCGGATTCTTATTCATTATTTTATTTAAACTTTCCCAGAATTAGAAAGTTGCAGGCGTCGTGTGCAACAATGAAAGCTATCACGGGGGAGCCAACAAGAAGGCGAGAATTCTAAAATTAATTACTCAGGTTTCCCAGCACGGATTTTCTTGACACGTTGCTAGCACTTCGGACAAACATTTCCCTATGTTCCTACGAAATTTCAGGAAAATCCATCACATGGGAAAATTGTTATTCCACGGGAAGCGTTTCACGCTTTCATTCCGACTTTCAACAATCGGATGGGCCTCATACCGCGGCTTTTTATATAATTGCATCCTCTCCTCCTTCTCTGTCGATTCAGCTTATTATTATACCGTTTCGCACTTTTACCCCGATTTTCAACGATCAGACGGGACTCATACCGCGGATTTTTATGTCATTCGGATTTTCGCAGAGTTTTATGAGATTTTATCTTCATTGTTTGATTTATTTTTTTTTCTGTTTCACATTTTACACCGGTTTTTAAGTGATGCGAGTTTTTACCTTCAGTGTTTGGTTATTTTTTTTGCGGTCACACTTTCACACCGATTTTTAACGATCAGACGGGACTCATACCGCGGATTTTTATGCCGTTCGAATCCTTTCCTCCTCCGCCAACGACTCAGCTTAATTAAACACGAATCAAACACTGGGAACATCTTCAAATTGACTCCACCTGTGCGAGGCCACGCCTCTTCGCAGAGTTCCGTGAGTTTTTATCTTCATTGTTTAGTTAATTTTTTTTTTTTCACATTTTACACCGGTTTTTAAGTGATGCGATTTTTTATCTTCAGTGTATTGTTTATTTTTTTTGCGTTTCACACTTTCACACCGATTTTCAACGATCAGACGCAACTCATACCGCGGATTCTTACACCATTAGAATCCTTTTCTCCTATTCTATCGATTCAGTTTCTTATTATACGCGAGTCGAAGACTTGGAACACCTTTAAATCGACTGATCGAGTGATGCGAGTTTTTCTATTGATTGTCTTGTTTATTTCTTTTTGTGTTTCACACTTTTACACCGGCTTTTAAGTGATGCGAGTTTTTATCTCCAGTGCACTGTTTATTTTCTTGTTTTTCACATTTTCACGCCGATTTTCAACGATCAGACGGGACTCATACCGCGGATTTTTTTACCATTCGAATCCTCTCCTCCTCCTCCAACGATTCACTTTAATTAAACACGAATCAAACACCGGGAACACCTTCAAATTGAGTCTAACGCTACGCCCCTTCGTAGAGTGATGCGAGTTTTTATCTTCATTGTCTTGTATTATTTGTTCTGCGTTTTACGGTTTCACACCGATTTTGAAGTGATGCGCGTTTTTATCTTCAGTGCACTCTTTATTTATTTTTTTCTGTTTCACACTTTCAACCGGTTGTCAACGATCAGATTGGACTCATACCGCGGATTCGATTCAGCTTAATATTATGCGCGAATTGAAAACTGGGAAGGCCTTCAAATCGATTCCACCTGTACGAGGCCAGCGTGATGCGAGTTGTTGTCGTCATTGTTTTGTTTATTTTTCTGTGCTTCACACTTTCACCCCGATTTTCAACGATCTGACGGGACCCATACCGCGAATTTTTATACCATTCAAATCCTCTTCCCCTTCTCTATCAATTCTGCTTCTCGCAAAGTGATGCGAGTTCTTATTTTCTTTGTTTCGTGTATATCTTTTTGTTTCACACTTTTAAACCGGTTTTTAAGCGATGCGAGTTTTCATCTTCAGCGTATTGTTCATTTCTTGTGTTTCACACTTTCACCCCGATTTTCGACGATCAGACGGGACTCATACCGCGGATTTTTATACCTTTCGATTCCTCTTCTCCTCGTCTAACGATTTAGCTTAATTACACGCGACACAAGGTAATATTATATAATTGCAAAATTAATGGAGCAAATAAAAAAATCAATTAACAAGAATCGTTAAGAGGGATGAATTAAACAGCATGTTGTACCCACGCCCCTGCCCCTCTCTAATTTTATAGTAAATTCTTTTATTCTTCTTACGTCCTGTTTTGAATAACGCTTCATATATCAAGAATTGCTAAGAAGATTAATTAAATTAAGCCGCATATTGAAAATTTCCGCTTCCCCCACTGAATTTTATAGTAAATTTACGTGATAGTTTTGATGTCCCATTTCAAACAACGACTTGGCCATCTTACTTTCGTTCTCAGGATTCTTGAGCTGTCCTCCTTATTTAATATAAAGCAATATGTACTCTAATATAAAATGTAATGAAATATGATTTTTTTTTCGAACGATCAGACGGGACTCATACCGCGGATTCTTATGTCATTCAAATCCTCTCCTCCCTCTCTATCGATTCAGCTTATTATTATACGCGAATCAAACACTGGGAATGCCTTTAAATCGAATCCACCTGTACGAGGCCACGCCTCTTCGCAGAGCGATGCGAGTTCGGTTTCGCAACTCCGTCGCGCCCTTGATGTTAGAAGCGGAGCTCCTGACGCGACTAGTCGGAATTCCTACAAACTCGAGGAGGCGGAATAAGAGGTCCATCTTGATTGTGACGTCAGAAGCGGAGTTCCTACAGAGAGAAACTCGGAACTTTCGCGACGAAATTCGTATGTGAGCTGGATCGATGAAACTACTTTTAAAACTTGTAACCGTTTGAAGTTAAATTGAATTAATAATTCTGACTGTTGCCTTTAACGAACAGGAAGCATTGTTTCCTCACATTCGCAAGTTTTAGCTAAAGAGATGAAAAGCAGCGCGTTCAGGTCGACAAGTGGAATCTCCAGGTGTTTTCGAATCGATTCCAACAGTGAAACTAACGCGCGTCCGCAAGGAATTCTAGGCCCCGTCCACTTCGATAAACGGACTCATATTCGCACTCTCATTGGCTGACTTATCTTAATATACATTTGCAACTTGTAATCCAATTTTGTATTAATTCTAATAAAGGAGATTACTTTATGTGCTTTAATTACCGCTCTCCGATTAAGGATTACGTCATTACCGATTAACTTTCGAACTTTGCCGATAAATAAAAATAAAATTACATTTTTATATCGCCCATTTCGACAAACGGACCTATATTCGCGCTCTCATCGGCTGTCTTGTCTTAATGTATATTATTTGCAACTTGTAACCCACTTTTGTATTAATTCTAATAAAGGAGGTTACTTTCTGTGATTTAATTACCGCTCTCCGATTAAGGATTACGTCATTACCGATTAACTCTCGAACTTTGCCGATAAATAAAAATAAAATTACATTTTTATATCGCCCATTTCGACAAACGGATCTATATTCGCGCTTTCATCGGCTGGCTTGTCTTAATGTATATTATTTGCAACTTGTAACCTAATTTTGTGCTAATTCTAATAAAGGAGGTTACTTTCTGTGCTTTAATTATTGCTCTCTGATTAAGGATTACGTTATTACTGATTAACCTTACCGATAAATAATCCTGTCGCGCAAAGACTTTCATTGGAAACCGAAACGCAGTGGTAGCTTGGATTTATTTCTGAACTCGGTCCGTGTGCGTATATTAAGCAAAACTTCCTTTCAAAACTGATCTATTAGAGCTCGGTTCGAGTACTATTGATAAAACGATTTCGCATTGAATAGGCAATCGGGTTCTAAAGAGAACCACGACGCCTTGATATATATTTTTTTTTTAGTAGTAAGTCACACGTTTTAATTGCTCGTGATTCAACATTTACATTAATTAGGTTTGTACAAACTAATTAATGGATGCTTCTCTGCACGTTGACCTCCTCACGTTTACATAATTCATGTCGCCCGTCCGTGCCGTTGTTCATACAGATCGCTGCCTGTGAATAAATTTGTCAAGCCGATCTAATTTCAAGTACAATTATTTGCATTGTCCGCCGCAGAACAGTGCCGCTGCACTTTTTGACGTGGAAGTGCACATAAACATGTCGGCGATAACGTAAGAGCGAACATTAAACCCTGCACATATTCGCAACGCACCGAACGCCATTTGTTTTGCAGGAGGCTGTGTCTACTCGTGCTTGTCGTGACGTGTTTGGTGTGCGCCTCCGATGATGGCCTGTTGCAAAGGACGAAACGCTTCCTCATATACCCGATGGGCGGGCTGTTCAAAGTAAGAATTATTTTATCCAAGAATGCAGCCCGAATTGCCCCACATTCTTTCATTCTTTTTTTTTTAGATCGTCTTTGGCCTTGCCACTCCGGTGAAGCTCGGTTTAAAGCAGTCCATGTCGGCAGCTTTAAATCTGCAGTTTCAATATGCCGTGACGACGAACCTTTCGTACATTAAAACTTGGCCCCCAGTTATTGCCCCCAGGTCACGTGAAAAGAGGGATGAAACTGAATTAAGCGATCGGAGTTTGGCATATTTGGGAATCGAAGCTTTACTAGATAGGTTCGTATAGTTTGAAAGTGAAACGAAACATTGCTTTTTGGTAATTTGTAGAAAGTTAAACCTCGATTTTCTCTGTTAGTGGCGTTCTGGTTTTCGGAAGGAAGCCAAAAATCGATTTCCACTTCGTCTCCCGCGGTTTGCTCGAACTTATCATTATTTTCAGAATGGTCGAGATTAGTTCGCTGTTTCTCTCTTTGGTTTACCTCAGATTTTTAGCCAGAATTCGATTTCTACTTCACTTTACAAGGTTTCTCTCTCTTTGGTTACCTTCGTTTTTTATTTAATATTTTCTCTTAGATAGGTATGTAAGGCGGGTGCAGTTGGAAAATGAAATATTGTATTGCCAAATCAAATCAAACGCAGAAAAAGGAAGCAAACAAAAAACTTGCTGTTTTGCGCAGTCAATTGTCAATTTGTGAATAAAACGCGCGGACGGAGGGTCCGGGGGTTGAAAAGGTGACAGGATAAAAGTCTACAAGGGTACTTCAACCAAATCAGAATACTAAACTTTCATTCCCTTTTAGTCGCAGATTCTTTTCGCAATCTGTACAAAGTCGAACCTCGATTTTCTTTGTTAGTAGATTCCTGGCTCTCGGAAGGAAGCCAGAAATCGATTTCCACTTCGTTTCCCGCGGTTTGCTCGAACTTGTCGTTATTTTCAGAATGGTCGAGATTAGTTCGCTGTTTCTCTCTTTGGTTTATCTCAGATTTTTAGCCAGAATTCGACTTCTACTTCACTTTACAAGGTTTCTCTCTCTTTGGTTACCTTCGTTTTTTATTTAATATTTTCTCTTAGATAGGTATGTAAGGCGGGTGCAGTTGGAAAATGAATTATTGTATTGCCAAATCAAATCAAACGCAGAAAAAGGAAGCAAACAAAAAAGTTTCTGTTTCTACAAGGGTACTTCAACCAAATCAGATTACTAAACTTTCATTCCCTTTTAGTCGCAGGTTCTTTTCGCAATCTGTGCAAAGTCGAACCTCGATTTTCTTTGTTAGTAGATTCCTGGCTTTCGGAAGGAAGCCAGAAATCGATTTCCACTTCGTTTCCCGCGGTTTGCTCGAACTTGTCGTTATTTTCAGATTGGTCGAGATTAGTTCACTGTTTCTCTCTTTGTTTACCGTAGATTTTTAGCCAGAATTCGACTTCTACTTCGCTTTACAAGGTCTCTCTCTCTCTTTGATTACCTTCGTTTTTTATTTAATATTTTCTCTTAGATAGGTATGTAAGGCGGGTGCAGTTGGAAAATGAAATATTGTATTGCCAAATCAAATCAAACGCAGAAAAAGGAAACAAACAAAAAAATTGCTGTTTTGCGCAATCAATTGTCAATTTGTGAATAAAACGCGCGCACGGAAAGTTCGGGGGTTGAAAAGGTGACAGGATAAAAGTCTACAAGGGTACTTCCACCAAATCAGAATACTAAACTTTCATTCCCTTTTAGTCGCAGATTCTTTTCGCAATCTGTACAAAGTTGAACCTCGATTTTCTTTGTTAGTAGATTCCTGGCTTTCGGAAGGAAGCCAGAAATCGATTTCCACTTCGTTTCCCGCGGTTTGCTCGAACTTGTCGTTATTTTCAGAATGGTCGAGATTAGTTCGCTGTTTCTCTCTTTGTTTACCGTAGATTTTTAACCAGAATTCGATTTCTACTTCACTTTACAAGGTCTCTCTCTCTCTTTGATTACCTTCGTTTCTTATTTAATATTTTCTCTTAGATAGGCATGTAAGGCGGGTGCAGTTGGAAAATGAAATATTGCATTGCCAAATCAAATCAAACGCAGAAAAAGGAAGCAAACAAAAAAAAATGCTGTTTTGCGCAATCAATTGTCAATTTGTGAATAAAACGCGCGTACGGAGGGTTCGGGGGTTGAAAAGGTGACAGGATAAAAGTCTACAAGGGTACTTCCACCAAATCAGAATACTAAACTTTCATTCCCTTTTTGTCGCAGATTCTTTTAGCAATCTGTGCAAAGTCGAACCTCGATTTTCTTTGTTAGTAGATTCCTGGTTTTCGAAAGGAAGCCAAAAATCGATTTCTACTTCGTTTCTCGCGGTTTGTTCAAACTTAGAGTTATTTTCAGAATTCTCTTTCTCTCTTTGCTTGTCTTCGACTTTATTTAATAATTTCTCCAATATAAAACAGTTTTTAATTGCCATTAATAATTTTTCTTGATGTCGTGTCTGCTTAAATATTCCATAAGACCTCTTGCATTTTTTGTAACTCTGCTCAAATGTATCAAACAATTTGAAGATGCAAAAGCTCGAGAAAAATAAAAAACAAAAGACGATCGAATTAAAATTAAAACAGAAGACGACCTGACCAACAATTTGAAGATAAAAAAAAAAACAAATTTGAAGGTAAAGTGTGAGTTTGAAACAAAATGTAAAGAAAAGGCGATGGAATTTAATATAAAAAGAAAAAAATTGAAGGAAAATGTTAATTACGGGCGAAATAAATAGATACAAACAAAAGACGATCGAATTAACACTTTGAACAAGATTAAAACATGTGACGATCAAATTTAACCTGCAAGAAGCAAAAAATAAACAAAACAATTAGGATTAAAAAATGAATTTGAAGATAAAATCTAAATTTGAAACAAAATTTAAACGATAAGCGATCGGATTAAAACTTGAAGATGCGAAAGTTCAAGCAAGACACACGTAAACAAAAGACGATCGAATTGAAAACTGAAACAGAAGACGATCTGAAAAAGAATTTTGAAGATAAAAATAAATTTGTTGATAAAGTGTAAATTTGAAAGAGAATGCATACAAAAGACAATCGAATTTCATACCAAAAAAAAAAAAATTGAAGGAAAATGTAATTACCAGCGAAATAAATACAAATAAAAGACGATCGGATTAAGAAGATTAAAACAAAAGGCGATCAAATTTAACCTGCAAGAGCAAAAGAGAAACAAAACACTGAAGATAAAAATAAATTTGAAAATAAAATTTGAAACGAAATGTAAACAAAAAGCGATCGGATTAAAATCGAATTTAATGTAGAAGAAACTTATTTGATGAAAAAAAAAACCGACAGCAAAAAGAAAAATAATTAAACAGGAAGTATAAACAAAAGACCATCCGATTAATATTCTGAATGCAATTGTTTAAACAAAAGACGAGATCGAATTTAACATAAAAACAAGCTTACTTGCAAAAAGAAAAAAACGAAATAATTCAAGAATACAGTAAATTATAAGCGTTATATAAACAAAAGGCGATCGGATTGAAATTCAAACGCGATTAAAACAAAAGACGATCGAATTTAATCTCAAAAAAAAGAACAAAATTAAAATCCAATTCCGATTCAAACAGAAGGCGATCGAATTTAATGTAGTAGGAACTATTTTGAAAAAAAAAACAATTGAAGAAATAAATTAATTAAAGGCGAAGTATAAACAAAAGACGATCGGATTAATATCTAAGTACAATTATTAAAACAAAAGACGAGATCGAATTCAAGATAAAAATTAATTAGAACCGAAATATAAACAAAAGGCGAACGGATTGAAATTTAAACGCGATTAAAAC
This sequence comes from Prosopocoilus inquinatus, assembly GCA_036172665.1. NCBI lineage: Eukaryota > Metazoa > Arthropoda > Insecta > Coleoptera > Lucanidae > Prosopocoilus > Prosopocoilus inquinatus. The sequence continues at coordinate 2,551,474 of CM069871.1, read as the reverse complement.
AAAAGGCGATCAACCTTTTGTTTTAATCGCGTTTAAATTTCAATCCGTTCGCCTTTTGTTTATATTTCGCTTCTAATTAATTTTTATCTTGAATTCGATCTCGTCTTCTGTTTTATTTAATCTTAAAAAAAACAAAACAATGAAGATAAAATGTACGTTTGAAACAAAACGTAAAACAAAAAGCGATCGGATTAAAATCGAATTGCGATTAAAACAGAAGGCGATCGAATTTAATGTAGCAGAAACTTACTCGGAAAAAAAGCATTGAAGAAATCAATTAACGGCGAAGTATAAACAAAAGACGATCGGATTAATATCTAAATACAGTTATTAAAACAAAAGACGAGATCGAATTTAACATGAAAAAAAAAAACTTATTTGAAAAACCAAAAAAATTCAAGGTAAAAGTTAATTAGAAGCGAAATATAAACAAAAGGAGAACGATTTGAAATTTAAACGCGATGAAAACAAAAGACGATCAAACTTAATCTTAAAAAAAAACAAAACAATGAAGATAAAATGTACATTTGAAACAAAACGAAAACAAAAAGCGATCAGATTAAAATGGAATTGCGATTAAAACAAAAGACGATCAAATTTGATCTTAAAGAAAACAAAACAATGAAGATAAAATGTACGTTTGAAACGAAACGTAAAACAAAAAGCGATCAGATTAAAATCGAATTGCGATTAAAACAGCGGACGATCGAATTTAATGTAGATCAAACTTACTTGAAAAAAAAAACCATTAAAGAAATAAATTAATTAAAGGCGAAGTATAAACAAAAGACGATCGGATTAATATCTAAATTGAGTTGTTAAAACAAAAGACGAGATTGAATTTAATATTAAAAAAAAAACTTGTTTGAAAAACCAAAAACATCAAGATAAAAGTTAATTAGATGCGAAATATAAATAAAAGACGATTGGTTTAAAATCTAACCACGGGATTAAAACAAAAGATGATCAAGTTGAATCTAAAAAAATAAAATAAGAAATAAAACGGAACATCGAAGACAAAATAAATTTGTGGCAAAATATAAACAAAAGGCGATCGAATAAAATGAAAAACAGAAGAGGATCGAATTTAATGTAGAAAAAAAAAAACTTATTTGACAGACATTTGACGTTAACATAAACAGCGCGACAGGATTATAGGTTATATCCGGCTTTGGAATTTGGATCGGAAATGTCAAGTCAACGATTAGGATAAAATTTTTTGTTGCAAGTCGTTTTTGATTGCAGCAAGCATGGCCGCCTTGCGTGGGGTGACTTATTATGTAGCAAACCCGCTTCAATTTGTCAACCCTTATGCAATGTTAGGTCAAAAAGCGATCGTAGGGTGTCGCTGTTTTATCTATTCAACGATTAGGGTTGCCAACACTCTGTAATTTGGCGGGTCTTGTCATTTTTCGGGCTGTCACTGTTTACCAATAATTAAAAAAAAACATTAATTTTTTTATTAATACCAAAAGCAATAAGAATTGTAAAATTTTCAACTTTTTGATTTCTTTTCTCATCAATCCTGGTATTACAGCAATAAGAAAAAATAATGAAATTATTCTTTTTTTTTCTAGTGTTGTAATGCTCTTAGGAAATGCATAGATAAAAAGTTCAGTGGCGTCTCGGGTTGGCACTTCTGAACAGCGCCGGCGGTGGCAGCAACCCTACATACATATACACTTGGTTGGCCGTTCGCCAAGTGACGGCGCAATCCGTAAAATAAAACGTCGTTCTGCTCGAAACTCTTTACCAAACAACCCCTTAATTTAATTGCTGCGCCCCGTTGTGCTCGCCGCAGTTATTACTGCAGAAATGCAAAAGCTGTCAGACCGCGAAAGGTTCAACTTGCACCAACTTGCGCTTAACTATCAAAACAGGAAGCGTTTTCAGCAGCGTCCGAGTCCCAAGCGATCGCCGAAATTAGGCAACCAAACGTACACTTGCGGTAGCATTCAGAAAAAAAATACCCCAATTGCAAGAATAGGATGATCAGTGGCGTAATGCAATCAGTTTTGTTTATCCTTTTTTTTTTTAGTGACATGAAAAAAATCTTACAGTATCGCCAATCTGTGGAAAATAAATTTTCCTAGAAACGGCAGCTAATTTGCTCACGTGGGAATTTTTTTTTTGAAAATCTGCTTGAAATTTTATACTGAAAAGGGCCGTCCCAAAAATGTTTTTTCTGTTAGCTTGGTACTCCTGGGGATTCTAAAAAATAAAGAGCAGAGCGAGATTCGGCAGCGCCAACTTACGTTGTCAGTGACATTAAAAAATGAGGTTAGGTTTTAAAAAAACAAATTTGAAGGTAAAGTGCGAGTTCTAAACAAAATGTAAACAAAAGACGATGGAATTTAACATAAAACGAAAAAAAAATTGAAGGAAAACTTCAATTACGGACGAAATAAATACAAATAAAAGACGATCGGATTCAAATTCGAATAAGATTAAAACGAAAGACGATCAAATTTAACCTGCAAGAACAAAAGATAAACAAAACGCTGAAGATGAAGATAAATTTGAAAATTTGAAACGAAATGCAAACAAAAAGCGATCGGATTGAAATTTAAACGTGATTAAAACAAAAGACGATCAAGCTTAGTCCCAAAAAAACAAAACAACGAAGACGAAAGTAAATTTGAAGAAGAAATGTACGTTTGAAACAAAACGTAAACAAAAAACGATCGGATTAAAATCGATTTGCGATTAAAACAGAAGGCGATTGAATTTAATGTAGTAGAAACTTATTTGAAAAAAAAAAGCATTCATTCAGGAAACAAATTATAAATTAAAGGCGAAGTATAAACAAAAGACGATCGGATTAATATCTAAATTGAATTGTTAAAACAAAAGACGAGATCGAATTTCACATGAAAAAAAAAAACTTATTTGAAAAATCAAAAAATTCAAGATAAACGTTAATTAGAAGCAAAATATAAACAAAAGGCGAACGGTTTGAAATTCAAACGCATTAAAACAAAAGGCGATCAAATTTTATCTTAAAAACAAAACAAAACAATTAAGATGAGTATAAACAAAAGACGATCGCATTAATATCTAAATACAATTATTAAAACAAAAGACAAGATCGAATTTAATATAAAAAGAAACTTACTTGAAAAACAAAAGAAAATAATTAAAGGCAAAGTATAAACAAAAGACGATCGGATTAATATCTAAATTGAATTGTTAAAACAAAAGACGAGATCGAATTTCACATGAAAAAAAATGTATTTGAAAAACCAAAAAATTCAAGATAAATGTTAATTAGAAGCAAAATATAAACAAAAGACGATCGGTTTGAAATTTAAACACGATTAAAACAAAAGACGATCAAATTTAATCTTAAAAAAGATTAGATTAGAAGCAAAATATAAACACAAGACGATCGGTTTGAAATTTAAACACACTTAAAACAAAAGACGATCAAACTTAATCTCAAAAAAAAAAAAAAAAACAAAACAATGAAGACAAAAGAAGTAAATTTGAAGATGAAATGTACGTTTGAAACAAAACGTAAAACAAAAAGCGATCGGATTAAAAAGGCGATCAAATTTAATCTTAAAAAAAATCTAAACACGGGATTAAAACAAAAGATGATCAAGTTTAATCTAAAAAAAAAAGACAAAAAACAAATAAAAATGAGGTTAGGTTATAAAAAAGACGACGTGAAAAACAATTTGAAGATAATAAATAAATTTGTCGATAATGTGTAAATTTGAAAGAAATTGTAAACAAAAGACGATGGAATTTAATATGAAAAAAAAAAAAATGAAAGAAAAAGTTTATTGCAGGCGAAATAAATACAAACAACGGACGATCGGATTGAAATTCTGAATAAGATTAAAACATGTGACGATCGAATTTAACCTGCAAGAAGCGCACGAAATAAACAAAACAATGAGGACTAAAAAATGAATCTGAAGATAAAATATAAATTTAAAGAAAAATGTAAGTGAGAAGCGATCGGATTAAAATTTGAAGGTGCAAAAGTTCAAACAAAGCACACGTAAACAAAAGATGATCGAATTAAAATTAAAACAGAAGACGATCTGAAAAGAAAAAAAAAACGAAGAACATTGAAGAAAAAAAATAATAAAATGCGAAATATAAACAAAAGACGATCCGATTAATATCTAAATGCAATTATTAAAACAAAAGACTAGGATCGAACTTAAAATTAAAAAAAAAAAACTTATTTGAAAAAAGAAAACGAAAAAATTCAAAACATACGGTAATTAGAAGCGACATATAAACAAAAGACGATCGGAGATTGAACACGATTGAAACAAAAGACGATCAATTTTAATCTAAAAAAAAAAAAAAACAAAACAAAACAACGAAGATAAAAATACATTTGAAGATGAAATATACATTTGAAACAAAATGTAAAAAACAAAAAGCGATCGGATTAAAATCGAATTGCAATTGAAACAGAAGACGATGAACGTTGAAGTCAGCGCCGACTTACGTTATCAGTGACATATTAAAAAATGAGGTTAGGTTATAAAAAGTTATTAAAAGTTAAAATTGAAGAGACGAGATCAATAGAACAGTAATTGTGTAACGTTCATTTTTTTATTCACAGCCTACTCTGAATCATTTCGTTTTCGGTCGTGCGATAGAATTGCATAACTGAGCGTGCGGTTGTTTTACTCTCTGAAGACACGTCACGTGCAGTTGCTTGCCGTCTTGATGTTCGGAGCCTTTGTGTGTCGTTCTGTCTGAAGTAGATCGCAAGGGATCAAAGTTACTTTGGACTCAGCGTTTGTGCGCAACGACTTAACTAAATTTATTTATCACTGCATGCTAGCCTATCCGTCAAGACGAATAGGCGAGGTCTAAACGAAGTTTTTAAATTAAAAAGGAAAAAGAGAATTTACGTAATAATTAAGGCAAATTAAATTAAGGCAAATTCAAAAATATCTCTACGAAAATTTTAAAATATAAAATGCATCATAGTATCAGGCCGGTTTCAGAAACAGCGTCTATGTAGATGTGGCAACATCGCCACATGTTACGGAAGTGATCTCAGGGTACCGTTTGAAATGCTGACTTCTTATTCGTTCTTCACTTCAAATATTCTGACGTCATCTTTTTCGATCGGTTGAGTTCTACGACAATTGTGCTGTGTTATTGTCTACCCCCTACCCTGAACGCACGAGTGGCTGAAGATTTACTGGAGGATAAAGAATTCTATCACACGCTATTGGGACTTTGGGAATCGTTCCGCATTGAAGCATTCAGCTGGCTTCATTCCCTGACGCCCTTGGTTTACATCGTTTAATGACCCACCCCGTCTCTGATGAATAAACAACGCGATCCAGATGTGTTAACGTTAGAACATTTAAGTGGCAGCAAAATATTTTAGGAATTAAATTTAAAGAATTCTTAAAATAAATTATTTTTTAATTAATTATCGTAAAGAGATCGCAGGCAAAAATAAATAATTTACTGGTTGTTTCCCTGATTTTATGTGAAAAGAAATATTTAAAAATTATCGCGGAGATAACGAGGTACATATTAATAAATTAAGGGATGCTTATGGTATTTATTTTTATGCATTTAATTCTATTTTCATCTTTTTTACTCCATGCAAGCACATACATTTACAGAGTTGGCAACACTGGACTCGTCCTTGCGAAAAGAAGAAAAATGAATGACGATCAATCCTTGCTCTTTTTTGATTAAAAAATAATGATTTATTAATTTTCTGCTTGAATATTTCAAAGGAAAAAAGGCGATTATCCTCAATTTTTCTTTATTTCTCAGTTGATCGTGTCTCGTTATTTTTCCATGAAGAGTCATTTTTTTGTTTCTTGCGTTTGTTAAACAATTTTTTAGTTTTTTTTTTGCTGTCGTTTCTGTTTGAAAGAGCTCCCACAATAGTTTCAGATTAATTATAATTTTTTTTTGTGTTTATTTGGTTTTCTTTTCTTTCCTAAAAATCACTATCGTTGTTTGCTTTTCCGTCTTTTCGCCTTTTGTAAAGTTTGCGACCGTCAATTAATTTTCGTCCATTTCTTTTTCTTTTGTTTTACATTTTGAAGCTGTCGTTTCTTGTTTTACTTTTTCATTCCAGTTACATATATTTTTTTTTGTTTTTTATGTTTTTATGTATAAATATAAAAAAAACTAAAATTTTCTGCGCACTTTTCAGGGTGCGAAAATTACTTACTTTTCTCAGAAATTTTATTTTTACCAAAAGATGTGTCAAAATGTCAACTGACAAGCAAGATGGATTCATAAATCCAGCTTTTGAGCCACAGTAAATTGTCATTTGTAAAACGTCACTTTGTCTTTCCTTATTTCTTTTTGAATTTTGAATCATTTTGATGTCTTGAGTATTTATTTATTATTTTTTCGAAATTTTAAATCTACAATTTGTTTTCGACTTTTTATTTTTTATTATTTGTTTTCTTTACTTTCTTCGGCGATTTCTTTTTGTTTTCTTGATCATCGAGAACGTTTATCATTTTTTGTTTTTTTGTTTGTCACTTGTTTACCATCTTTCGGAAACTAAATAATCATTTTTTTTTGCATTTCTGTGAATTTCGAATTATTGTCTCTTGCCTGAATGCTTCTTCACTGCTTTTTATGATATTTTAAGCCTGCAATTTGTTTTGAATTTTAATTTTTTTAAGTTTTTCATTTTTTTATTTTTACTTGTTTTCCACTTTTCGGAAATTAAATAATCAGAAATTTTATTTTCAATTTTTTGCGTTTCTTATCCTTTCGTAAATGTTGCGAATGTGATTCTTTTTCCATTCGGTTTTTCTTTCTACGATAATTTCCAATTACCGCCATGTTTTGAATTGTTATTATCAGTCTTAGGATATGTTAGGGGACCACATGATTACGTTTTATGAGCGCCAATGATTAGTGGCCATCGCAGTACGAAGACAGTTGAATAGCATACATTCCTCACTCGCGACTTGCGTAACCATAGCAACGCTCGAGACGTCCTGAGTATGTTTATTATTGATTCTGAAATTTAATATTTCATTACAATCATCTGATTTGCTTTTCTATTTCCTTTAGGAATTTTATTTTTTTTCCAGTTTAAATGTATTGCTGGATTATCGAAAATATTTTACATATTTCTTGTTTTTGATTGTCTCAATTTTCTTTTTCTTTCCTCCTCTCAGTTTTGTGCCAAAAGGAAAGTAATAAAAACGAGATGAGATGAAAACATTCTACCAAACTTATCGAAACACAACGACATAAGGATAAGGAATGTTTACGAAATTGAGTTTCACAACGTACCTATTAACGAATAAAAAAATAAAATGTTTTCAATCTTTTTTAAATTCAAGACACGAATTAAAGTTTCTATTTTTTCAGGGATCATCATTAAGGATGCTTTTCCTTAGAATTTTAAGTCTGCTTTTTCAATTCTCGGAACACCCTGTATATCAAACAATGAAAACAATTTTTTTTTCTGTCTGTCCCCCCTCAACAAATCGAATAGAATACGTTTCAAAATTTCTACATTTAAATTTATTTCTTTTTTAAGGTACGGCATTAATGGTCGCGAATGTATCTTGAGAAGCATATGCGAAAACGCTTGGAATTCCGTGTACCACAAGGCGAACGGTTTGTACGGTCAACTGACTCACATATTTTTAACGTAAGTATAAGGGCCACTTTATATCCTACTTTATATACGAGGACCGATCACAAAAAAAAATTGTTACGGTACACAAAGAAAGACGAAAAATTTTCGACCAAAAAGAAAAAACATCTTGACCGCAAATACATTCATCATTATTATTTAACTTTACTTTTAAAACTTACCGCGTGTAAGTTTATACATAATACAATAGATTAAAATAACCAAAATACTAAAAATAAATCAAACTAACAATAAAAACTCTAACAGCACGTTTTCGATGGAAGGTTCAATTGCAGAGCATTGCGCGTTGTTCTGCATACCATAGTGCATAATGTCTTTAAAATATATAACACGTAACAGTGGTTTAGATAACAAAAAAAAATGAAAACCTAACCTATAACAATTAACTTGGGTATAGTCTGATCTGTGGTGTAGCTATCACGGACGGTATAATAGATTAACAACTGATTTAAATGCATAGATAACTTTTAGGATGATGCATCACTGCTTAAAATAAGTGTATATAAGGTCGTATATAACAAAGATGATAAAATAACAACACAAAATAACTGTACAAGTTATTTTACGATGATACATCAGATTAGTTTTGATAATAAGGGCAGATACATCGCTAACATCAGTGATACATCATAGTCTTGGCTACAGAATATGTCAATACTTACATACCATACAATGTGATAGATACATCATAGTCTTGACCATATTTAAATGCATTGATAACTTTTAATATGATGCATCACTGCTTAAAATAAGTGTATATCAGGTCGTATATAACAAAGACGATAAAATAACACAACAAAATATCTGTAAAAGTTATTTTACGATGATACATCAGATTAGTTTTGACTACAAGAGCAGATACATTGCTAACATCAGTGATACATCATAGTCTTGACTATAGAGTATGTCAATACTGACATACCCTATAATGTGATACATCATCGTCTTGATTATATTTAAACGCATTGATAACTTTTAGTATGATGCATCACTGCTTAAAATAAGTGTATATAAGGTCGTATATAACAAAGATGATAAAATAACACCACAAAATAACTGTACAAGTTATTTTACGATGATACATCAGGTTAGTTTTGATAATAAGAGCAGATACATCGCTAACATCAGTGATACATCATATTCTTGGCTACAGACTATGTCAATACTTACATACCCTACAATGTGATAGATACATCATAGTCTTGACCATATTTAAATGCATTGATAACTTTTAGTATGATGCATCACTACTTAAAATAAGTGTATATAAGGTCGTATATAACAAAAACGATAAAATAACACCACAAAATAACTGTACAAGTTATTTTACGATGATACATCAGGTTAGTTTTGATAATAAGGACAGATACATCGCTAACATCAGTGATACATCATAGTCTTGACTATAGAGCATGTCAATACTGACATACCCTCTAATGTGATAACGCACAGTCTTGATTATATTTAAACGCATTGATAACTTTCAGTATGACGCATAACTGCGTAAAATAAGTGTATATAAGGTCGTATATAACAAAGATGATAAAATAACACCACAAAATATCTGTACAAGTTATTTTACGATGATACATCAGGTTAGTTTTGATAATAAGTGCAGATACATCGCTAACGTCAGTGATACATCATAGTTTTGACTACAGAATATGTCAATACTTACATACCCTACAATGTGATAGATACATCATAGTATTGACTATATTTAAATGCATTATATAACTTTTAGTATGATGCATCACTGCTTAAAATAAGTGTATATAAGGTCGTATATAACAAATATGATAAAATAACACCACAAAATAACTGTACAAGTTATTTTACGATGATACATCAGGTTAGTTTTGATAACAAGAGCAGATGCATCGCTTACATCAGTGATACTTCATAGTCTTGACTATAGAGCATGTCAATTCTGACATACCCTCTAATGTGATAACGCACAGTCTTGATTATATTTAAACGCATTGATAACTTTTAGTATGATGCATCACTGCTTAAAATAAGTGCATATAAGGTCGTATATAACAAAGATGATAAAATAACACCGCAAAATTACTGTACAAGTTATTTTACGATGATACATCAGATTAGTTTTGATAATAAGGGCAGATACATCGCTAACATCAGTGATACATCATAGTCTTGACCATAGAGTATGTCAATACTGACGTACCCTTGTAAAGTGATACATCATAGTCTTGATTATAGCGTATGTCAGTTGAAATACATCAAGTCTTGTCAGTTAATACTGACATACTCTATAATTAAGATGATTGTGATGTACCACTACCATTTTTAATTACTGCAGATCTTTTTCTATTCAGTATTACATCACGATCTTACAACCTGCGAACCATGTTGAGTAGTTGTGTACCAAGAGGTATTACAACTTAGTTTTTCAAGATGTCCTAATCGAAACATTTTTCACCTATAAAGATTGGACTTACGTTATTTTTGATCGACCCTCGTATGTAATATTTTAGGCCAGATTATGGCGATGGAGAATATGACAGCGACCTGGACCAGGCGTACATCGACGCTCAAAAGGCCGGCGCTTTCGGCGTGGACTGTTTCTCTTCGTATTCAAAATGTGCATACGGGCATGGAATTTTGGATTTTGTTACGACGTTCGAACAATAAAACGACGATGCAAACACATGAATGTTTTTTTTTTTAATTATATTTGAAAACTAATTTACTGCAACTATACGAAAAAATGACTCGAGTATAGTGACACACTGTATACTCCTATTAAATTAAATTCGATTTTTAATTGGGGGAAACCTCCGTTTCATGAAGTTGAAACATGAGGATGACTGGGGCTTCTTGTTCAAACAAAAATGAGCAGGAAGAAGTATTTATACAAAATAAATTACGCACTTCATAATTACGTATGCAAATCTCCTCATTGTGGTGATACCGCTAGGGTCTTTTGTGCGAGTGTCGCCGAACCACATCTAATTTCAAGGACAAATAATCAAGAAACGGTTAGGCACTCCACATTTTATTATAAAGTTAAAGGAAATGTAAGTATAACAAATAGTTTAAAGGTAGGTGTTCGTATCGTCGTGTCACGTGATGTGAAAATGGCGTAAGTTCTTTGATCTATGTAAGCTCCGCGCGAACAATAATTTGCCCTGTTTCAGGAAATTAGTTTTCATCATCGCTTTATTGAGCTTGATAATTAATGACTGTGCCGGTGTCGATAGCTTGCTGAAAAGGACGAAGAGGTACATCGTGTATCCCATGGGCGGGTTGTTCAAGGTGAGAGTTAAAAGTTTTCACATCAAACACAAATTAAAAAAAAAGAAAGAAAACTGGTTAAAACAAAATGTAAAGAGGTAGAAATAAAAGCATCAATGTTCAACTGTTTTTAATGCTTGATACCGAGAGGGATAGCTTTATAAATTTACGTTTTTATTTATGTTTGTCCCCAATTTAACCGATGTTGGTAGATTCCCTTAATGGCCTGCTACTTTGTTACACCCTGTATAAGACGTATAAAATGATACAGCGCGAGCAAAATTTTAAAATTTAATAAAAATCAACTCAAGGTCAACCTAATCTAATTAAGTGAGCTCAACCCGAAATAAGAATTTTACAATAATTTATCCAACTCAAGCAAAAAATGCAAAACTGTAAAAAAATAAGAATTATACTAAAAAAATTAAGAATTATAAAAAACTATACAAGGTCAACCTAGTCTGACTAAATTCAATTTAAGCGAGCTCAACAAAAAAACAAGAAGTTTAAAGTAAATTATCCAATTCGAGCAAAAATAATTAAAATATAAAAAATTGGAAAAATTCTAAAAAACTGTAGAAGTATTAATTAATTAATTAAAATTAAGGTCAATCGATCTGAAGGTCAACTTAACAGCATCAATTAAACTCTCCCTTCCCCACGAACGAAGTAAATTAACAAAAAATTAAAAGTCAATAAAAATTAAGCTCCTCCAAACTCAAGGCCAACTCAACCCAACTGCACTAAAACTAATCTTAATCTTTTTCTTCTTGATTTTTTTTGCTCTAATTTTTTGTTTTAATTTTCTGTTAACTTTTATCGTTTCACTCGAGTGAATTAATTAATTTTAATTTTTTTCTTCTTGATTTTTTGTTTTAATTTTTTGTTTTAATTTTATGTTAACTCTTATTGTTTCACTCAAGTGAATTAATTAACTTTAATTTTTTTCTTCTTGAGTTTTTTGCTTTAATCTTTTGTTTTAATTTTCTGTTAACTTTTATTGTTTCACTTAAGTGAATTAATTAACTTTAATTTTCTTCTTCTTGATTTTTTTGCTTTAATTTTTTGTTTTAATTTTTTGTTAACTTTTATTGTTTCACTTAAGTCAAAATAAACAAAAAATTAAAGCAGAAAAATCCAGAAGAAAAAAATTAAGATAAGTTAAAATTATTAAGCTTCACCAATCTCAAGGTCAATCAAACCTAACTATATTATACAAATAAAAAATTAAAACGTATATGTGAAAAATACAAGCAAATTAATAAATTAAAAAAAAATAAATAGAAATTAGGTCGAACCAATTCAAAGCAGAACTCAACCCAATAAGAGCAAAAAGTAAAAAATTAAAAATAAATTAAAAAACAACCTGATTGAACACATTTTAGACAAGCCCAACTTGAGAAAAAATTTTACAGAAAATTAATTTTTAAGGAATCTACAAAAATTAATAAAAAAATTGTTTCATGCTAGCCGCGTGCGCTCAATTCAAGGTCAAGCCAACCGATTTAACTCAACTTGATTAAGCCCATGCCAAACAAAAAAAAGATACAAATCTTAAAACTAAAAAAACCTAAACCTAATTGTGTCCAACCCAAGTCAAACAATAAAAGTTAACAAAAAAATTAAAACAAAAAGAAAATCGACAAAAAAATAAATATTATTTAAAATTATTAATCTTGACCAATTTCAAGGCCAACCCAACCTAACTATATTATACAAATAAAAAATAATAAAGTATATGCAGAAAAATACAAGCAAATTAATAAATTAAAAAAATTAAATAGAAATTAGATCGAACCTATTCAAAGCAGAACTCAATTCAATAAGACAAAAAAATAAAAAATTAAAAATAAATAAAAAAGCAACCTGATTGAACTCATCTTATACAAACCCAACTTGAGAAAAAAATTAATAGAAAATTAAAATTTAAGGAATCTAAAAAAAATTAATAAAAATTCAACCAATTTAACTCAACCTCAACAAACCAAACAAAAAAAGAAACAAAACTTAAAACTAAAAGAATCTAAACCTAATTGTGTACAAACCAAGTCAAACAATAAAAGTTAACAAAAAATTAAACTCGAGAAAAAAATTAACGGAAAATTAAAATTTAAGAAATCTAAAAAAGATTTATAAAAAATGCACTCCTTAAATATTTAAAATTCAGGTCAATTCAAGGTCAAGCCAACCGATTTAACTCAACTTGAATAAGCCCGAAGCAAACCAAAAAAAGAAACAAAACTTAAAACTAAAAAAATTTATAAAAAAAATAAAATTAGTTAAAATTATCAAGCGTTAGTGATCAAGGTCAACCCAACCTAATTGTATTCCACACAAGTAAAAAATAAAAAAGTACACGTAGGAAGGTACGAGCAAAGTAATAAATTTAAGAAGAAATGAAATTAAACGGAGATTAAGTCGAACAATTGAAACAAAACAAAATTGAAAAATAAAAAAAAATTATTGAGAATAAATGAAGTTAAAAATTAAAATTCGGTTAATTAAAATTCAGTTAACAAAAAACTTGACCGAACTCAACTTAACTCAATTGGAATCAATGTAATTCTGTTATCCAATCGCAAAATGAAAAACCAGCAGCAGTTTTGGAAAATCCTCATGACTCATTCCATTTTACTGGAAGCGGTTATTATGTAACTGATGTACATGTAAGCCAAGGTTTGCTTGTAGGACTCAGGAGCCCTTACATTAATTATTTCTTCTATTACACTATGACTCACCGGTGCTCCAACGATATTTTACGTTTCGCAAAGCGTTGCATATTGCACGCTTGTGTTCTTTTTAACATAATGCCATTATGACCTCATTTGTAATTGGGTACATTGCAAGCTGACTAATGCTTTCGTTACATAACGCTGCACGTGTATGTCATTTGTGTTTTCCAATGAGTCATATTCCGACGGTTCTAATTTAATATAAAGTATCTTAATTAAATAAAGTGTACCGAATTAGAAAAATAATCATCATGAGAATCTGGATGCTTACAGAACCAATCCTAAAGTTAATCCATCGCAACAAGAGGAAAACAAAATATTGAAATTAAAAAAAAAAAAAACAGCAATTTAAAATAAGTATTTCGAATTCTCTCTAATGATATAATTTCTCTGACAATTTAGTTCTCTGTGGGGGTTACTCAAGTGACAAGAGAGTGAAGAGCCTCTCGATTAAATTCTCCTCAGCTTATTTATACCGGTTTGTTTCCTAACGTACGCAAAAATTTTGCTTGCTTAACTAGGTCATTGATTTTATTACTGCAAAAAGCAATTCATCTTTTCAGATTGTTTTCGGCCTTGCTATTCCTGTCAAGTTGGGGTTGAAGCAGTCACTGACGATGGCGGCCAACATGCAGTTCCAGTACCAAGCCCCCCAGAACATAACGCAGCTACAACAATTTCCACCCACGGTTTCCAGGTCACGTGACAAGCGAACGGCGCCCCCGGCCAGCGACAGGAGCCTCGCATACCAGGGGGTGGAAGCCCTGCTGGACAGGTACACCCTCAACGGCATAAATCTGCCTAAATTTGGCTCGTCAAAAGTAATGCGATCCATTTATTACGACGCGACGCCGCCGCCGCCTCCGCCGATCGGAAAGTTCCATTCGATTCGGAGTTATAGAGTGAGAGCCAGATTTACAGCTCAGTCCGATCCATAACCATCTTTTAGGTGTAAAGTTTCCGGAGTGAATTGCAGCCGAATAAAGCGGATTTAACTTAGCAACTTTAGCAGACCGCACAAATATCTACAGCTGGCTCGTCTTCAAGTGCAATGCAAAATTTCAACTTTCAACCGGGAAAGAGGGGAGATAAAATCCCACCGATTTATTTTAAGTACCCGGTGGATTCGTATTTTGGAAGATACTTATGATCACGAGTCAGCAGATCATTTTAAAAATATTATAATCATTACATCCGCCTTCCGTTTTATGGAAAAACTAACTCAATGATTTAATACTATTTTTTAAAATGATAGTACTTATAGTAAAGGTTTTGAAATGTGTTTGTTTGCAAACATATACAGAAATTTGCTTGCTTAACTAGGTTCCGTTAAAGTTTGCAAATAACACTGAGTGCGCGGAATGACTACAATGGTCACGTCATAGTTTCATAACCCGCGCGTCGTCTTTGACGAATTCTGGGATTGAGCGTTATAAAATATTTACTTTTGTCTTATCTGCATCACCGATCGTCTTTTATTTTTTCTTTTTCGATTTTGTGCGATTTGATTCGATTTTTTAATTATGTTATTGCTTTAACATGTAACGATTAAATTTTTTTTAATAATTTTTATTTTCTTGATTCGTAGTTTGTTTCTCGCCTGTTTTGTGCGGCTTTATTTGATACGATTTTTTATTTATTTTTTATTACCAATTGATCGACATTTTCTTTTATTTGAGTTTATTTCATTGTACACGTTAATATTAACATCGATTTGACTTATTCTTTGTTTTACACGCTTTTATTTTCGTCCTAACTCCACCTACGATCGTCTTTTGTTTTTTATTTGTTTTCTTTTTATTTGATCGATTTGAGTTTATTTTATATTTTAATCCCTTCGATTGAACGCCGTTTTTATTTTCTCTTTTATGCCGTTTTGAATTTATTTATTAATTATATTTTTACACTTAACGATGAAATTTTTTAATATGACTTTTATTTTCGTATCAACTTTTGTTTTTCCATTTTTTTAATGTGGCTTTATTTTCGTGTATCAACTTTTGTTTTTCTATTTTTTTTTAATGTGGCTTTATTTGATACGAATTTTTATTTTTTAATTATCAAACGATTGACTTTTGTAAATAGAATATTCTGTGTTTCACACATTTTTATTTTGTCGTCTTCATCCATGATCGTTTTTAGTTGTTTTTTTTTTCTTTACCAATCTCCATTATTGTTTTCTCTTTTATGCGATTTGAATTTTATTTATCGATTATTATTTATAAATTAATCATCTCTTTTATTTACTGGATTTTATTTTAAATTTTAATCTCTTCCACTGATCACCATTTTTATCGTTCTATTAATTTTTTTTTTAATATAATTTTTATTTTCGTCTATCGTCTTTTGTTTTTTCTTTGGCATTGCTTTATTTCATATGATTTTTTATTTTTTTCCCTTTTATGCGATTTGATTGTATTTTTTGATTATATTTTTGCTTTAACATGTAACGATTAAATTTTTTTTTTAATAATTTTTGATTTGTGTTTTACATTCTAATCTCTTCTACTGATCGCCATTTTTACTGTTCCTGTTGCGATTTGATTTTAATTTTTCAAATATATTTTTTCTTTAATATTTAACGATTAATTTTTTTTTAATATAACTTTTATTTTCGTTCATCGTTTTTTGTTTCTTTTTTGTTTTTTCTTTGGCGTGGCTTTATTTCATACTGTTCTTTAATTTTTTTTTTTTTGATTATCAGTTGATTGAATTTTGTTTTTTTTTTCTTCAATTATTTAGTTTGAATTCATTTCATTTTACCTTTTAATATTTATATCTGTAGATTTGAGTCATTCTTAGTTTTGCACATTTTTATTTTCGTCCTATCCACGGTGATTTTTTGTTTTTGTTTTTCGTCATTTTTGTTTTCTCTTTTATGCGACTTGAATTTTATTTATTGATTGCCTTTTTTTTTTATTTTGTTTTTTATTTACTGGATTTGAGCTTATTTTCCATTTTAATCTCTTTTCGACTGATCGCCAATTTTATTTTCCGATCGCTATTTTTATTTTCCCTCTTACGCGATTTGATTTTACTTTCGAAATATATTTTTTTTGTTTAACATTTAACGATTAATTTTTTTTCATATAAATTTTTATTTCCGTCTATCGTCTTTCGTTTTTTCTGTTTTGTTTTTTCTTCGGCGTAGCTTTATTCGATACGATTTCTTATTTTTTAATTATCAATTGTTTAACGCTTTTTTTTCATTTATTTATTATTTCATTTTGCATTTTATTATTTGTTTTGAATGACTTTAAGTTTTTTTGACGTAACAGACAAAAGAAAAAACCTCGCCTTTCATATGTTTCAGGTACGGCATAGACGGACGCTCTTGTTTGCTGAGGAGTATCTGCGAGAACGCCCTCGATTCTGTCTACCACAAAGCGAACGGCCTGTATGGTCACTTGTTTCATATTTTTTTGACGTAAGTGTCTTGGCACGCAAGTGATTCCCAAAAATCACGATTTTATTGTTTCCAATCAGGCCCGATTATGGAGACGACGAATACGACCAAGATTTGGACGCTTGTTACGTCGACGCCCAAAGGGCCGGTAGATACGGCGTCGATTGTTTCACCCTGTATACAGATTGTCCGTACGGACATGGAATTTTGGATCGCCTAACAATATTAGAATAAATTAAAAAAAAAAATGATTCGCTAAGTATTTTTTGTGGGTTAATAATTCACCTATTGACTGAGTGCCACACTATCGCGACGCACCCTGTATAAGCATTTTATTTTTTTATTTTATTTTTCCTAATGAAATAAAGTTTGCGCTGTGAAAGAATCGATTAATAAAAAATGAACGCTTTTGATTAACTCGTTAAAATTTAGCGGAATCCGATCGATTACTAATTACGCGCGGGGGGAGGGGGCGATGCATGCATATTTTATTTTGGACGAAACGTATTACGCTTTATGAATAATTGGCGGCAATTAAAATGAAATTTCTGATCAAACGTCCGTCGGCTTTCATCGGATTGGATTGCGCTAATCTCTCTCGCTCTCTCTCTCTCTCATTAAAATAGCTTTGTGATTATACCGGGTGATTCAAAATAAGTGGTCCGATTCGTTAACCACAGGTAGTACACAGCAAAAAAAAATAAATAAACAGAAAGTCCATATATACGTTCCTAACGACTCGAATACTTATTCTGAATCATCCTGTATCACATATTTCTTACATAAATACATTTTATTTACCTACGTCGTTTTAACAAAACGTAAAATGACTCGCCTGCTCCTCCCCCATTTTATCTTCCACATGGAATGTACCCACTTAAACGAAAAGTGAAAATTAACGAGGCGTTTTTAATTTGATTTATTTTTTCCTAATGCGTGTTCTGATGGATCTAATTTTTAAAACAAATAAGTACGGACGTAAGTGCTCTACTGTTACGAGGTAATTGCGCGTTCAGAAAATAAAACAACAAGCCATTAGGGGCACGATTAAAATGGAGTAAGTATACAGGTATACTTAATTAAAATTGGTATTAAAAAGCGAATGACTGTGTTGTTGCAGGACGTCAAAATTTTTGACCATTTTGGTGGTCGTTTTAATAATGTCTGCGTTTGCCGGAAGAATATCGAAGAGGACGAAGAGGTTTCTTGTTGTGTTTCCTGGTGGCGGAGTATTTAAGGTAAATTTTTTTTTTTGCAAAAAACAAAATTAAAAGTGAAAGCTTTCATTTTTAAGAAGTATTCTTATAAAAGTTTTTGTCGTTCAGATGTACCTCTCATATTTTAAATTATCAATGATTTTAATATTAGTAATTTAAAATTAGTAACGTAAGTTTCTGAACGAAATCCATTCACCGATAAATGTCATGGAATTGTCCGGAAAAAAATAAACTCAATTGAAAGCCACAAAAAATTAAAAAAACTCGACCTTCAATTAATAAAACTTGACCTTAATTAAATCCAACGCAAGCAGGGTTAACTTAACTCAAAATTAATTAGATTAAACTCAAGCAAAAAAATATTAAAGTAATCAAAAATTTAAGAAATTAAAAAAAAAAATTGAAAGAATCAAAACACCAAAAAGAAGTTAAGTGAATTAAAGCCTAACTCAAATCGTCTCAAGCCGAATTAAAAGCGAATTAAAACTTGAAAACCTCAGAACTCAAAAATTAAAATAGTTAAAACTTAGCCACATCCAACTGAAGGTTAACAACTCAAGAATTAAAAAATTAAAAAAAAAAACTTAACGCATAAAAACATCAAAAAAATATTAAGTGAATTAAAACCAACTGAGCCCAACTCGATTCGACTCAACCCAGCAAAAAAGTTAGAGCCGATTACAACTTGAAAAGAACTCAAAAATTAAAACAATTAAAATTTAGTCATATCCAAGTCAAGGTTAACTCAATTCAAGAATTAAAAAAGAAATTAAAAGAGCGTCAAAACCCTTAAAAAAATAAGTAAATTAAAGCCAACTGAGCCCAATTCAGCTCAACTCAACCCAGCTAAAAAGTTACAGCCGATTGAAACTTAAAAAAGAACTCAAAAATTAAAACAATTAAAATTTAGTCCGATCCAACTCAAGATTAACACAACACAACTCAAGAATTAAAAAGATTAATAAAAAAAAAACTTAAAGCATGGAAACACCAAAAAAAGCAAAGCCAACTGAGTCAAGCTCAACCCGACTCAATTCAGCTAAGGGGCCAATTAAAACTTAAAACCTGGAAAACCTCAGACAGCTCAGACAGCCGATTGAAACTTAAAAAAGAACTCAAAAATTAAAACAATTAAAATTTAGTCCGATCCAACACAAGATTAAGTTTCAATCGGCTGTCTGAGCTGTCTGAGGTTTTCCAGGTTTTAAGTTTTAATTGGCCCCTTAGCTGAATTGAGTCGGGTTGAGCTTGACTCAGTTGGCTTTGCTTTTTTCTGGTGTGTTAATCTTGTGTTGGATCGGACTAAATTTTAATTGTTAATGTAAATTAAGTGAATCAAAGCCAACTGAATCAAGCTCAACTCGACTCAATTCAGCTAAGACGTTAAAGCCCATTAAAACTTAAAAAACTGGAAAACTCAGAACTCAAAAATTAAAACAATTAAAATTTAGTCCGATCCAACTCAGGATTAACACAACTCAAAAAATAAAAAAATTAGAAAAAAACTTAAAGCTTCAAAACTTCTAAAAAAATTAAGTGAATCAAAGCCAACTGAATCAAGCTCAACTCGACTCAATTTAGCTAAGACGTTAAAGCCCATTAAAACTCAAAAAATTGGACAACTCAGAACTCAAAAATTAAAACAATTAAAATTTAGTCCGATCCAATTCAAGATTAACACAACTCAAAAATTAAAAAACATTAAAAAAAAACTTAAAGCATCAAAACTTCTAAGAAAGTTAAGTGAATCAAAGCCAACTGAATCAAGCTCAACTCGACTCAATTTAGCTAAGACGTTAAAGCTCATTAAAACTTAAAAAACTGGAAAACCTCAGAACTCAAAAATTAAAACAATTAAAATTTAGTCCGATCCAACTCAAGGTTAACACAACTCAAAAATTAAAAAACATTAAAAAAAAAACTTAAAGCATCAAAACCTCTAAAAAAATTAAGTGAACCAAAGCCAACGAGTCCGACTCAACTCGACTCAATCCATCTAAGAAGTTAAAGTCAATTAAAACTTCAAAACTGGAAAACCTCAGAACTCAAAAATTAAAACAATTGAAGTTTAGTCCAATCCAACTCAAGGTTAACACAACACAATTCAAACTAACTAGCAAAAGAAAAAAATTAAAAAGAAAATAATTAACTAAAAAATTACTCAATCAGACTTACATATGCGAGACAAAACCAACTCAACTCAATTCAATAAACAACGAAGAAAGATCGGTTAAAAATAAAAAAGCCAAAACTCAATTTGCTTTCAATTTCAACAAATCTGCTTCTGTTTGAACCAACACTCGAAAAAAAAAATAACACTCAAAATTAATTAATTTGGGAATTAAATCTAAAAAAAAAATAAAAATCAAGAAATTAACAACTGCAACACAAATTATTTGAATTTAAATTTTTTTAAGCAATTGCTCAATCAGAATTTAGACTGACACAAGCGAGATCGACCCAACTCAACTCGATTCAATACAAAAAAACAACGAAAAACAAAAATCGGTAAAAACAATCAAAGAACCAAAACTCAATCGGCCTCCAATTTAAATAAATCCGCTTCTATTCGACCCCACACTGGAAAAAAATTAAAATTCAAAGTTAATTAATTAAGGAATTAAGGTCCGATTTCATAATCGAACTTTAGGAGACTTTAAAATAAAAGTCACATTCTGATGTATAAATAGCTACGTTTTCACATCTTCTTGGACATGTGACTGTGACTTTTATTTTAAAGTCTCCTAAAGTTCGATTATGAAGTTAGGTCTAAATCTAAAAGAATGAAAGTTCAAAAAATTAAAACTGATACTGAAATTATTTAAATTAAAAAAATTGCGCAATTAAAAGGGAGTCAAGGCAAGGTCAACCCAGCTCAGCTCAGCTCTAGTCAAGCCGAAAAAAAAAATTAATGTATTAATGAGGTCCAAGAGAAGCAAGCGCAATTGAGCTCAACTCGCCTTAGGAAAACAAAAAAAAAAAAAAAACTTAAAGACAACGAAAAAAACAATTCGATGTTAATGTGTCGTATTAGCCAAGATGCCAAAACCAAAACATAATCTGACACTCTGAGCAAAAAATAACATTCTAGAAAGAATTAAAACTATTAAATGAAGTCGACTCTTGTCTTGACGAAGCTATCAATCGGTAGTGAAACGTTGAGTGCTCTTTCCAGTTGAATAGTGTCCGGACAAAGTTTAAAAGCTAATTTCTTAAAACAAAAGAATTAAAACTCAAAGTTTTTCTGCTTCTTCTCTCCGCGAAAAAAAAAAACATTTTACGTCTGAGCTAAGATTTCTTTTTCACTTAAGAGTTTTGAATAAAAAACATATACAGATGAAAGTAAAACGGTGAATCCAAAAGAAAAATAGACAGCTTTTGGTTCAAAATGTTCCCAAAGAAGTTCGGAACTTGTTCTTTTCTCGTAATCCAAATTTTTGAAAACGTAAAAACTTTCCATAAAAGAAAATGTAAAAAAAATGAAAATGTATTCTGAATCGGTTTAAGATATTATTGTAATTAAATGCTCTACCTACGCCCCTATAAACCGTAAGTCTTCTCGTGACATGGTCAAGGCCATTTTTATTTTGTTTTTTTTTCTTTCATTCTTAATGATCTCACGAAAGACTTCGTGAGTCTTTCGTGAGATCATTAAGAATGAAAGAAAGAAAAAAACAAAATAAAAAGAACAAGGAGGCAGAAGGAAGAAAATAACTTATAGCTAACTAATTAGGTACAAAATGAAGAATTAATTAAATTCATAAAACAAACTTGAAGGTGATGTGAATTCAAAGAAAAATTAAACTGTCGCTTTCTCAAAACAATTTTTATTTTGTCTTGAATACTAATTCAATTTTTTTTTTGTAGATAGTGTTTGGGCTTGCTATTCCGGTAAGTGCCGGACTCAAACAGTCCATAACCGCCTCCCTGAATTTCCAATTTCAATATGCCCAGCCTGACAACATCACGCGCTTACAAAACTTTCCTCCCGTCGTGTCGTCAAGGTCACGGGAAAAACGCGAGGAAATTGTCTCAGTTAGCGACAGGAGTTTGGCTTACCAGGCCGCAGAAGACCTAATGAATAGGTAGGTAGCACGTTTGTTGTTTGAGTAAAGAAGAAATCGCTTCTCCACCCCGAATTTACGGATCTTCTGGATTTTCACTACCCACGTTAGAATTTATTTCCGATGTTGTCGAATTTATTCCACTTCGTTTTTCTCCCTTAGTTTGGATGGTTTGCCTTGTGCGACGTGTGCATTTTCCCACGACCATCTCCGCTGTCTTGGGTCGATTTATTTATTTATTTATTTGGATACCTGTGCAGAGAGTGTTTTCCCATAACCATCTCCGCTGATTCGAGTCATTTGTCGTTGCATCTTAGACGATGATTCATCGTTCCTCTTTCTGTTACGCAACATCGCTCGCTAGCACGATGACTCAGCACTCTCCTACACTTTTTTTGCGACAGGAAAATCATAAATTCTGCACCAAAATGTTCGGTGTGTTGCAAAGTCAACTTCATCTTCGACGCCTTAAAAATCGAAAACAGGCAACCCAATCTACTTTCGTGCTTTCAATATGTATAACATAAAAAGTTGCTTATTTTTCGTTTTTTTTTTAACAGTTACTTCGTTTACAGGTACGGCATTAACGGCCGGGCGTGTCTCCTGAGAGGCATTTGCGAAAATGCGTTGAACTCGGTGTACCACAAAGCGAACGGACTTCACGGTCACTTGCTGCACATATTTTTAACGTAAGACATAAAACACGCACACCAGAGCCCCCCCGCCCCACATTCCACATTTCTGAATAAATATTTTTAGGCCCGATTACGGAGACGGTGAATGCGACGACGATTTGGATTGGGCTTATAGCAGCGCTCAAAAAGCTGGAGCTTACGGCGTGGACTGTTTCGCTTTGTATCCTGAGTGTCCTTACGGACATGGGATCCTAGATGTAGTTTCTACATTCGTACAATAATAAAAGTTGTTACTTTATAGACCTCGTTTTGATAATGTTAAGGGGAAATTTTAGGGGTTGAAATACGGGGCCCGTTTTTCGTTTACTTACAACTTACATACAAGACCAAGAGCAAAAGCCACACACTTCCAATTAGTCAGAAGAGAAGAGTCTTACGTCTCTGGAATCCTGGATGTGGTTTCTACATTATTCCTTCAATAAACGTAATTGCTTTATAGATCTCGTTTTGGTACTGTTAGGGGAAACTTTGGGGGTTGAAATACGGGGCCCGTTTTTCGTTTACAAACAACTTACATACAAGACCAAAAGCAAAAGCCACACACCTCCAATTGGTTAAAAGAGAAGAGTCTTACGTCTCTGGAATCCTGGATGAGTTTCTACATTATTCCTTCAATAAACGTAATTGCTTTATAGATCTCGTTTTGGTACTGTTAGGGGAAAACTTTGGGGGTTGAAATACGGGGCCCGTTTTTCGTTTACAAACAACTTACATACAAGACCAGAAGCAAAAGCCACACACCTCCAATTGGTTAAAAGAGAAGAGTCTTACGTCTCTGGAATCCTGGATGTAGTTTCTACATTATTCCTTCAATAAACGTAATTGCTTTATAGATCTCGTTTTGGTACTGTTAGGGGAAATTTTGGGGGTTGAAATACGGGGCCCGTTTTTCGTTTACAAACAACTTACATACAAGACCAAAAGCAAAAGCCACACACCACCAATTGGTTAAAAGAGAAGAGTCTTACGTCTCTGGAATCCTGGATGTAGTTTCTACATTATTCCTTCAATAAACGTAATTGCTTTATAGATCTCGTTTTGGTACTGTTAGGGGAAATCTTGGGGGTTGAAATACGGGGCCCATTTTTCGGTTACAAACAACTTACATACAAGACCAAAAGCAAAAGCCACACACTTCCAATTGGTCAGAAGAGAAGAGTCTTACGTCTCTGGAATCCTGGATGTAGTTTCTACATTATTCCTTCAATAAAGTAATTGCTTTATAGATCTCGTTTTGGTACTGTTAGGGGAAATTTTGGGGGTTGAAATACGGGGCCCGTTTTTCGTTTACAAACAACTTACATACAAGACCAAAAGCAAAAACCACACACCTCCAATTGGTCAGAAGAGAAGAGTCTTACGTCTCTGGAATCCTGGATGTAGTTTCTACATTATTCCTTCAATAAACGTAATTGCTTTATAGATCTCGTTTTGGTACTGTTAGGGGAAATTTTGGGGGTTGAAATACGGGGCCCGTTTATCGTTTACAAACAACTTACATACAAGACCAAAAGCAAAAGCCACACACTTCCAATTGGTCAGAAGAGAAGAGTCTTACGTCTCTGGAATCCTGGATGTAGTTTCTACATTATTCCTTCAATAAACGTAATTGCTTTATGAATCTCGTTTTGGTACTGTTAGGGGAAACTTTGGGGGTTGAAATACGGGGCCCGTTTTTCGTTTACAAACAACTTACATACAAGACCAAAAGCAAAAGCCACACACCTCCAATTGGTTAAAAGAGAAGAGTCTTACGTCTCTGGAATCCTGGATGAGTTTCTACATTATTCCTTCAATAAACGTAATTGCTTTATAGATCTCGTTTTGGTACTGTTAGGGGAAAACTTTGGGGGTTGAAATACGGGGCCCGTTTTTCGTTTACAAACAACTTACATACAAGACCAGAAGCAAAAGCCACACACCTCCAATTGGTTAAAAGAGAAGAGTCTTACGTCTCTGGAATCCTGGATGTAGTTTCTACATTATTCCTTCAATAAACGTAATTGCTTTATAGATCTCGTTTTGGTACTGTTAGGGGAAATTTTGGGGGTTGAAATACGGGGCCCGTTTTTCGTTTACAAACAACTTACATACAAGACCAAAAGCAAAAGCCACACACCACCAATTGGTTAAAAGAGAAGAGTCTTACGTCTCTGGAATCCTGGATGTAGTTTCTACATTATTCCTTCAATAAACGTAATTGCTTTATAGATCTCGTTTTGGTACTGTTAGGGGAAATCTTGGGGGTTGAAATACGGGGCCCATTTTTCGGTTACAAACAACTTACATACAAGACCAAAAGCAAAAGCCACACACTTCCAATTGGTCAGAAGAGAAGAGTCTTACGTCTCTGGAATCCTGGATGTAGTTTCTACATTATTCCTTCAATAAAGTAATTGCTTTATAGATCTCGTTTTGGTACTGTTAGGGGAAATTTTGGGGGTTGAAATACGGGGCCCGTTTTTCGTTTACAAACAACTTACATACAAGACCAAAAGCAAAAACCACACACCTCCAATTGGTCAGAAGAGAAGAGTCTTACGTCTCTGGAATCCTGGATGTAGTTTCTACATTATTCCTTCAATAAACGTAATTGCTTTATAGATCTCGTTTTGGTACTGTTAGGGGAAATTTTGGGGGTTGAAATACGGAGCCCGTTTTTCGTTTACTTACAACTTACATACAAGACCAAGAGCAAAAGCCACACACTTCCAATTGGTCAGAAGAGAAGAGTCTTACGTCTCTGGAATCCTGGATGTGGTTTCTACATTATTCCTTCAATAAACGTAATTGCTTTATAGATCTCGTTTTGGTACTGTTAGGGGAAATTTTGGGGGTTGAAATACGGGGCCCGTTTTTCGTTTATAAACAGATTACATACAAGACCAAGAGCAAAAGCCACACACCTCCAATTGGTTAAAAGAGAAGAGTCTTACGTCTCTGGAATCCTGGATGTAGTTTCTACATTATTCCTTCAATAAACGTAATTGCTTAGTAGATCTCGTTTTGGTACTGTTAGAGGAAATTTTGGGGGTTGAAATACGGGGCCCGTTTTTCGTTTACTTACAACTTACATACAAGACCAAGAGCAATAGCCACACACTTCCAATTGGTTAGAACAGAAGAGTCTTACGTCTCTGGAATCCTGGATGTAGTTTCTACATTATTCCTTCAATAAACGTAATTGCTTTATAGATCTCGTTTTGGTACTGTTAGGGGAAATTTTGGGGGTTGAAATACGGGGCCCGATTTTCGTTTACAAACAACTTACATATAAGACCAAAAGCAAAAGCCACACACTTCCAATTGGTTAGAACAGAAGAGTCTTACGTCTCTGGAATCCTGGATGTAGTTTCTATATTCATTCAATAAAAGTAATTGCTCTCTGGATCTCGTTTTCATACTGTTAGGGAAATTTTGGAGGTGAAACATTTACGGCGCCCGTATTTCGTTTACAAACAACTTACATACAAGACAGAAGCCGCACACTTGAAATTGGTTAGAAGAGAAGAGCCTTACGGATCTGGATCGAGCTTGAACGCATGTTCCAGTTCTAGAACTGTCTAGAAATCAGGAAATACCAATATTTATACGATTAAAACGGGGTAGTTTCAGCGTGGCGTGATTAAAGTCTATAAAATTTAAGATTGCGACATCAGTGAACGGTTTTTTTTCCGAACAACTTCACGTCAAAGGAAGTATTTCATTATTGTATTGATTCACACAATTTCCCTTTTCCCCCCACATGCAATCATAAATTTTGAAATCCTTGCACGCTAATATCAAGGTCAGGGTGTGGTGGCATCCCTGCGAGATGTGGGTTTTCCAAGCCGACCGTGGATGTCCGGACCAAGTCACTGACAACATGCTGCAGCTGATGTTACACAGCTAACTTCTATCCATTAAAACATCCATCGGATTCCAGACGGTTCTTTTCTCACTCTTGGTTCATAATATGTTTAAAAGAGATTTGAAACTCGAAGAATACTTGATCGTATAAGCAAAATACCTGCAGGCAGCCTAGCAACACATAATGAACGATGGATGGCATTGTGTCTAATCGACGGCAATTTGATCTAATTCCCTATCGATTATCGTCCTCCGTGCACTCCATACGTTAACTGTCAACGTCTATTCACAGTCATACGTTAAACGTGCCCCCGATATTTACGTTATTGACTCAGATGGTATGCAAATGAACGTGGCGTGTGCATACGTCATTAGAACGTAATTGGCTCTGTCCCGTGGGTATTGGGCCCGGGGACGAGAGGGAATGTTGAACTAATGTGGTGCTCTTCATCGCGAGCCGTGGGCCCCTCTAATTCATTATTTGCTTTTTCCGTTATGCGTTAATTAATCTAATGTGGCGTTTCAACGCGACCGCCGCCAATGTTTGAATTGCGCGCGCGCGCGCGCGCTTTCATAACGACCGTCAGGTGCTTCGGAGCTTTGAGGGAAACACCGACGACGAAATTCATTTAATTCCCTGTTCGTTTTAAAAATGTTTTAATTTTCTTAACGCCAGACAATTATCCAGGAGTACCTTCAAGGTTACATAAATATTTCGAATACACACACGCAAATCAAACTCAAGATTTAGAAATTAAATGAAAAAGGAAAGCGAATAACGGGGCCCGTATTTCGCTTACGAAACATTAGCAGTTCAGACTCGACAATGTTTTACGTTTTATTTTATTTTATTAGGTTTAAATAAAATTAAAATAGAAATAAAGTTAGCAAGCATTAATCGTGTATAAATTGGTCCATAATGTTTAAACTGAGCTAATCGTTTATATTGTCCAACATGTTAAGCCCGAAACGTGATTAATTACGTATTCAGTCGTAGAGTCACTCGGTTTTGCATTGCATCGTAGGAGATATTCGCTTGGTAATAAAATAATCAAACCGAACGTAAATATAATGAATCAAAGTTTATTTTGCCGTAAATGTTCCTCTGGCTCTTCATCCGAGGCCAACGATCACCGATTTACTAACTCATTGCGACGTAATCAAAAAGGAAACGCGAAGTAATTAACAAGATGTTAATAATAAATCAGATAATCCGAGCAACCTGGCTGGTTCCCAATTTCGTTCAGTCACCAACCATAAATCTATAAATGTATCCATAAGTACCTAAATATATCCATAAATCCCTAAATGTATCCATAAATCCTTCCATAAATCCATTCAGAAATCTACCTATAAATATTTCCATAAATCCGTCTACAAATCCATTCATAAATCCAACCATAAATCCATCCATATATCCATCCGCAAATTCATCAACAAATCCATCCATAAACCCATTCAGAAATCCAACTATAAATCCTTCCATAAATTCATTCAGAAATCTATCTATAAATACTTCCATAAATCCGTCTACAAATCCAGTCATAAATCCAACCATAAATCCACCCATCTATCCATCCGCAAATTAATCAACAAATCCATCCATAAATCCACCCACAAATCCAACCCTAAATCGATAAATGTATCCATAAATCCATCCACAAATTTATCTAAAAATTCATCCATAAAGTCATTCAGAAATCCTTCCATAAATCCGTCTACGGATCCATCCATAAATCCTTCAACAAATTGATGCACAAATGCACCCATAAATCCATCTACAAATTACATAAATCCATCCACGAACGCAACCATAAATCCATCTATAAATCCACAAATCCAATCAGATATTCACCCACAAATCCATCTCTAATTCACCCACAAATTCATTTCTAAATACATCCAGAAATCCAACCCTAAATCCATAAATGTATCCATAAATCCATCCACAAATTTATCTACAAATTCATCCATAAATTCATTCAGAAATCCATCTTTAAATCCTTCAAAATCCGTTTACGGATCCATCCATAAATCCATTCACAAAAAATTGATCCACAAATGCACCCATAAATCCATCTATAAATTACATAAATCCATCCACAAACGCAACCACAAATCCATTTATAAATCCACAAATCTAACCAGACATTCATCCACAAATCCATCTCTAATTCATCCACAAATTCATTTCTAAATCCATTCAGAAAACCATCCATGAATTCTTCGAGAAATCCACGTACAATACATCCATGAATCCATCCATAAATCCATCCACAAATCCAACCATAAATTCATAAATTTATCCATAAATCCATCCACAAATTTATCCATAAATTCATTCAGAAATCCATCTATAAATATTTTCATAAATTCATCTGCAGATCCATCCATAAATCCATCCACAAATTCATTCAAAAATGCACCCATAAATCCATCCATAAATTACATAAATCCATCCATAAACGCATCTACAAATCCATCTATAAATCCACAAATCCAACCAAAATTTCATGCACAAATCAATCTACTAATCCATCCACAAATCCATTTCTAAATCCATCAGAAATCCTTCCGTGAATTCATTGAAAAATACATCCATGAATCCATCCATAAATCTATCCACAAATACATTTATAAATCCATCCACAAATCCATCAATAAATCTATCCACAAATTCATCCAAAAATCCATCCAGAAATTTATCTACAAATTCATCCAAAAATCCATCCACAAATTCTTCTGCAAATGCATCCAATGAATTTACTTTTTGTTTTCCCTTCATCGAAGATTTTCAAAACCGTTGCCAGCGCCATCTGTTAACGTTTCGGCGAACCGATTCCTTGAAATCGCGCGCGTCATCTGGAACTAATTTTCTGATTTCTTTTCCGTGCTTTTTATTTTTGGTTGAAATCACATCTCTGCATTTTGCTTTAGACATAATGACGTGAACGCCATCTGTCGATGTTTCTACGAACTAATTACAACCTGGATTCTCTTCATTTGGAATAATCTCGTTTTATCCGAATTTTGTAATTTTCTTTCGACATAAGATGAGGCTTCGTTTTCGCCAACCGATTCCTTGAATTCTCTTGCTTTATCTGGATATGATTTCGTCAGCGCCATCTCTTGACGTTTCGTCGAACTAATTCCTTGAATTCGCATGCCTTATCTGCAAGCAATTTTGTGATTGTTTTTCTGTACTTTTTATTTTTCATCGAAATCACGTCTGCTTTTGTTTTCGACGTTTGCTGTGAACGCCATTGCCATCTGTTTATGTGTTTACCAACTAATTCCTTGGGTTCTATTTATTTGGAATTTTGTTTTATTCGAACTTTATAAGTTTCTTTCGACATGAGATCACGGTTCGTTTGCGCGAATCGATTCCCTGAATTCGCTTACTTTATCAGGATTTAAATTAGTCAGTGCCTTCTGTTGACGTTTCGGCGAACTAATTCTTTAAATTCGCATGCCTTATCTGAAAGCAACTTTGCGATTTTTTTTCTGTATTTCTTATTTTTCATCGAAAACAGGTCTCCTTTCGCTTTCGACGTTTAATGTGAACGCCATCGCCATCTGTTTATGTGTGTACGAACTAATTCCCTGAAATCTCTTTATTTGGAATCTCGTTCTATCCGAATTTTGTGATTTTTTTGTCGACATCAGGTCACGTCATAGTCTTTTGAATTTATCCTCTGTGATGTTCATCGACGATTTTCGAAACAGCCGCCAGCGCCATCTGTTGACGTTTCGGCGAACCAAGAGAAAATTTCACAACCTACAGTAAGGAAGAGATTAAAAACAATTTTCTTGCACTGGAAAAGATATCGTAATTTAAATTTGAAAAAAAGATTTTATCAATTAATAAAATTGAATAAATAAAACTAGATATGAAAGAGAGAAGGGAAGATCAGAAAAGAAATATAGTACACATTTATAGCATTATTTCATCCTAAATTCTAAGCAATGACGATTCTTTACTTTATTCGAACTTACCCTCGCCGGTCGTGGATCCTTCTTAGGTACACTTTATTTAAATGAAACTTGAATTTCGAAGAATTTCTTGACGAGGAAAATAGAGACGCGGCGTCGAACAAACAAAGGCACGTTCGGTACTAGCGCGAGTTTTCTCTCAGCTGCGATGTTTATTATATGGTTGAGGGTGACGTGGTTAGTTTAAGTTAGCCCTGACTTCCGGGAATTCGCTCGCACTGGAAGCTAAGCATATCTTGCTTGTTACAGTGCACAATGCAAGCTTGTTTTTTTCTTTCTTCTTGTTCTTTAAGCGATAACGATTCTACTTTATTCAAACTCACCCTCGCCGGTCGTGGATGCTTCTTAGGTACACTTTATTTAAATGAAACTTGAATTTAGAAGAATTTCTTTGACGAGGAAAATTGAGACGCGGTGTCAAACAAACAAAGGCACGTTCGGTACTAGCACGAGTTTTCTCTCAGCTGCGATGTTTTTTATATAGTTGAGGGTGACGTGGTTAGTTTAAGCTAACCCTGACTTCCGGGAATTCGTTCGCACTGGAAGCTGAGCATATCTTTCTTATTACAGTGCACAGTACAAGCTTGTCATTTTTTCTTTTTCTCTTGTTCTTTTAGCAACAACGATTCTACTTTATTCAAACTCACTCTCGCCGGTCGTGGATGCTTCTTAGGTACACTTTATTTAAATGAAACTTGAATTTCGAAGAATTTCTCGACGAGGAAAATTGAGACGCGGTGTCAAACAAACAAAGGCACGTTCGGTACTAGCGCAAGTTTTCCCTCAGCTGCGACGTTTGCAATGTTTTTTTATATGGTTGAGGGTGACGTGGTTAGTTTAAGCTAGCACTGACTTCCGGGAATTCGCTCGCACTGGAAGCTGAGCATATCTTGCTTGTTACAGTGCACAATGCAAGCTGGCTTTTTTATCTTTTCTCTTGTTCTTAAAGCAACAACGGTTCTACTTTATTCAAACTCACCCTCGCCGGTCGTGAATGCTTCTTAGGTACACTTTATTTAATTGAAACTAATCTCCGCCCATAATAATATTGTGGGTGGAGATCAATTTCAATTATTTCTCAAATTACAGCCTACTTTACTATTTTAGTACACTTTATTTAAATAAAAATGGCGGTGAATGCTTCTTAGGTACACTTTACTTAAATGAAACTTGAATTTAGAAGAATTTTTCGCCGAGGAATTGAGCTGAAGGCCTTTCTATGACCCATCGTTGATTTAACGATATTTTGCTTATGCGTGCTATGTTTCTTATTACAGTGCAGTACAATGCAAGCTTGTCCCATGAAATGGTACCTTGGTTTTTAGAAACTTATTTCAGAATTTGGCAATATTTTATTTGCAAGTTGAACTAACTGCACAAGACGTAAAATACTCTTAGTTACGATTGTTCTTTTTTTTTGCAAAAATGACTTGCGATTCAAGTGACTGTACGTCGTAAGTTTTAGATTTTTAAAATTATATTATACACGGCGTCCGTTATTATAAATCCTAATTCCTGGGAAGTTTGGAATAGGCAACTTACGAGTCAAATCAGAAACAATTTTTTCGTGTTTTGATTGCAGCAACCAGAAGTACCGTCAGAAGTAGAGTGTGTTGCCTACCTTCTGAATTTTAAGGCGTCTTAATAGTTTTCGAATTCGACTCGTATCATAAAATTATTTTACCTCAAGCCTTTATTATTGTTCTTGTTGCTTTAAAATGGAGGATGTTGAATTGAACGATTGTACTGTACGTCGATAAAGATTCTCTCTCTCTTGTAAGTTAAGAAACGTCTGTCGTCCCAGCACTGGCAAAAACCTATTGATTAGTTATGTGGGTCACGTGTGCGTTTTACGAGGCATCGCATACTGATGAGGCGCTGAATACAGTCATCCCACAAGTCCTGATGACCGTTTGTCTATACGAGCTAAAAGCTTTCCACCTGTATCGCTTACATGTGTTCGTTCTCGGAGTACACTTCCGAAGTTTTCGCAACAGGATATTTATTCCTTCGTTTTCAGACGTGTGCCCTGAATAAAACAAACGCCATAAAATTCCCGCAGGTAATTGATTGAAACACCTATTACCCTCCTCCTTCTCCTCCCCCAATTGGTTTCATAGTTCTCAAATTTAAATTTCAAATCTTGCAAGAGCTACGAGATTGAATTTAAAGAAAATCTTGGCTGGTGAATAAGTCCTGAATGCAAAAGCCATTAGTTTCCAGTGGGCGAGCGAATGCATTTATTTCGTGCTCTGTGTTTACATCCGCAATAATTAACAGTTTTGTAAAGAATTGAATCGTCGGCATTCTCTCTCTCTCTCTTTCTCCTCTTCGCAGCGCCGCCGCCGCCGTTTTGAGGAGAAGGCGAGGAATTTCTCTATGAGACTGCCGGAATATTGGAATGTCTAATAACACAGGAATTTAGGTGCGAACTGTGTGATGTAATATTTCGATGGGAATATCTGATCATCGTGTTTTCCCCTATAGAATGCTAAGATTACTTTCGTGCTTGTTGTTAAGATTCTTTTTAACTTTCGCTTTGTCGTTTATTAGTGAATCCGTTTCTAAATTGCGAGCTTGTTGTTATAATCGAAAGGTTTCATTTAATTAAGCCCAAAACAGTAATTTACTATCTATTTGCTATCTATAGAGGAAATTAATGTGCAGCACAGCCAGCAGCTTCGGTCGTGACGGGCGTGGCTCTTCACTAAACGCGACGAATAATTGAGCGGCATCTGTAACCTTAACCCGAGACGAGGAGAGAAGATCAAGGATTCAACTTATGCAACAATAATTTAAAGACGTCGACAGGGGAATAAATCGCCAAGTGTGTGGCGGGCTTAACGCCACCAGGTGTATGTTAGACAATTTAACATCCGACAAAACTACGAAAATTAAAAAAAGTAAACGTAATCAACAAGAAGTAAACATTGTAATAAATTCGGATTTAACCATTGGCGGATCCGTCTAATTCTTAAAACAGTTCAGCCCGTTTCAGAATTAAATAAACCAAAGCAAAAAAGAAAATATAAGTTGAAAGTAAAATTAAATTAAACCCAACCGGCCTCAAGGTCAACTCTACCCGACGCGAGCAAGAAATTGAAAATAAAAAAAATTAAAACATCGAAAATTGTGTTAACCCGACCAAAGCAAGACTTCAAAAATTAAAAAGAATGAAAACTGTCCGTCTTATGTGTCCAATCTAAAAGGAAAATTAAAATAATTACGCCTATCTCAAGGTCAACTCAACCCAACTGAAATCAACCTAAGTCCAACTTAAAAATATAATAATTCTTAAAACAGTTCGGCCCATTTCAGGATCCTAGTAAACCGAAGCAAAAAAAAAACACAAGTTAAAAGTAAAATTAAATTAAACCCAACCGGCCTCAAGGTCAACCCAGCCAGCCCAACGCGAGCAAGAAATTGAAAGTAAAAAAATTAAAAAATATCAATATCGACCACCACGGCCCAATCCGAGCAAAATAAAAAATAGAAAATTAATAAAACTATAAAAAGCAATTAAAATTACTCCAATCCAAGCTAACGTGAGCGAGAAATTGAAAATAAAAATCAATCCAATCCAACAAAATAATTAAAAAGAATTAAGACTTAAAAAGAAAGTTAATCAAAATGAACTCCCATCGCAATTCAAGGTTAAACCAACCTAACTGAATTAAACCAATCTAATTGAAATGAACCAAAACCCTATTCAAGTCAAGTGAAAAATTGAAACTTTAAAAAAAGTGAAAACTGGTCCAAAACAAAATTCAAGGTCAACTCAACCCAAAGATTTAAACTTCATACTTTTTTATGACCGTTCTCTGAAGACTAAAGCAAAAAAAAACAAGTTAAAAATAAATTAAAATTAAATCCAATCGACCTCAAGGTCGGTCGACCCAATCCGACGCGAACAAGATAATGAAAATTTAAAAAAAATTAAAAAATTATGTTAACCTCCAACCAAAACAAAAGTTAAAAAGAATGAAAACTAAAAATTAAGGTCGATACAACCCTGAAATCAACCTAAAAAAAAAACCTGTTTGTCTTAAGTAAAAATTTAGAAATTTTAGAAAAAAGAAAAATAAAAAGAAACCACAAACGAAAAGTGGGAACTAACCAAACAAAATTAATTTCAGTCAATCCATCTAACTAAACATTCCTAATTCTGTTCGACTCAGGTAAAGAAAATAATAGCAAATTATGCAAAAATTATGCTCTAATAATTAATTTCGACCAATTTCAAGGACAACGCAACTCAACTAAGCTGAATTCAACTCAACTCAAGAAGCAAAAATACCCAAAAAAATAGTTTCCCGCTAGTTCCCGTCCTTGGTGTAAGCTGTGCGTGAGTACTCCCGCTAACGCGTCGACGCCCGTCACCTCGGACTTTGTAGGCTATTGCAAACATGTATTGTATTTGACAACGCGGTTGCGAGGTTGCTTTTATTTTACACGAATTCCGTGTGTCGAAGAAAACAAACACCGTTTTATTGCTGAAGTTTGAAATTAGCGAGTCGTGCTAAGCGTTCCTTTTGTTTTTTCTTTTTTTTAGTGTTTTCACATCAGGCTTGCCAGTTTAATGTTTCACAAGGCAGCACACTGGAAGTGATCTCTGAATTTGCGAGCAGATAATATGTAATGGGTAATTTAAATGTAGGAAAGAACCTGAACAAAATTTGTTTCAAATAACACAAAAACTGCAATTATTTTGAATGTTATTATTTCATGCTTTGATGATTTATCTTTGTTGTGTTTTTTTTTCATTTAGAAAGTATTTTAAAAATCAGTTTCACGAATAATCAAATCATCTTCCCAAGAAATTATTAGAGCGTGAAACGTTCAAAGCAACGTTAAACATCGAATAAAAAAAATTTTTGCGTGAAGCACGCAAAGCGGCGTTATCTACCAAATCAAACACTTGGCGTCAAGCGCCCAAAACAAGTTTAGAAGCGCATACAATAAAACTTGGCATGAGGGCGTAGCGCAATAAGTCCTAAGAACAATCTCACCAGATAACTCTTCCTCGGAGATTGTTCTTCAATCTTCCACCTCGGAGTATGAAATCGTAGTATGAAGATGAAATCGCAGAACGTTGAAAAAGCGTCCTTCTTCTAAGGTAAGTCATAAGTGCAGCTAAAAGTAGCTCGTCATCGAAACGGCAAGTCCAAAATCAAAACTGGTTCCCAAAATTAAAAAAAGAGCTTGTGGCCCAAACCATAACTGGTAACCAAAATTAAAAAAAAAAGTTTGTAGCCAACAAGAAAAAGAAACTTGAATCCAGGATTAAAAAAGGCCTATGGAGGAAGGAAAGTTTGTCAATGTAAATGTGATCGAAAAGAGATAGAGATAGAGAGAGAGCTACAGTCTCAAACTTACCTGTCCGGAACGCTTCAGACAAGGCTGATGCAACTCCGAATAGTTTAGTTCCTTCGAGCGTCTAACGAAAAGTGTTATCACGAGGAAGCCTTCCCACAAAGGTCCTCAACAGCAACCCAAAATGTGGCCCGGCCGTCAGGACGGCCATAATACAGCGCCCCCTACAACAATATCACCATTCACTGGGGATATCGCCAAACGGCTGACTCTCCGAAGCATGTTACAAATTAATAAAGCCCACGCCCCAAAGTGTTCGAAAAAGAAGGCATTGCGCGAATCGAAACCATCGTGACATCTGCGGGGACCAACGAGTATCAATCTGACGTAAGGAAACCCCAATGGCGTCAAAGGTTAAGTGTGAGACCAACCGGCCAACTGTCCGCGGAAATATTAGCTCGCAAAAACCTGTAGTTCACACAAACCAATTCGATGCAAAAAAAAAACAGACGACGTCGTTACAACTCTTCAAAACGCAACGGCGTGAAATAATAATTTCGAACGGTTTTAATAAAACAGATTAACAGCCTTATTCAGGTCACGCTCGATACCCTAATAAGATTGATAAGTAAATATTAGGGGCTAACGTTAAATTTATGCTGCAATTCTAAGCTCGATCGTGAGCATCGTATGTTACACTCCGGCCATTTAAAAACACAGGCTGTAAGTAGCTTACGACGCTTACGATCGGGCTTAGAATTGCGGTATTAAAGGACTTTTTCTGTAAGTACAAAGTTTTTTTAATCTCAAACCGGACAGAAAAATGAAGGGAACACACTCCACGTTTCGCTATAGATTTATAGCTTCGTCAGGAGTAATAACCATCATAGAGCCTTTACGATGGTTGTTACCATAGCAACAGTCCTTTTAATTTAACGTACTCGATACAAAATAGCCCCAAATACTTACTTATCGATCTCGTTAAGGTGTCAACGGTCACCTGAATAAGGCTGAAAATCCGGTTACGCTCGTTTGTCAAAGATGATGTAATCCTATATAAAAATAGAAACTCCGAAAGGCATTAGAACTAGAAGAAAGTGCCGATGTTATCGAAAATTTGCACCAGTTTACGGCCGGAGTATTTTAAAACGAATGAAGTCTTCCGCGGCTGTCGTCCATGGTTGAATTCTTGGCTTCCGGTTGGAAATGTGTGTCTCAGATTTCTTCTACTGTTGATCTTTTGTTCTTCATTGCAGAAGAACTTCCTCAGGGCTGGTGGTGGTGGTGGTGGTGGTGGTGTTGTTACTGCCGCTGCCAGTCATGGTCTTGTTCCTGCTGCAGGGAACTTCAAAACGTGTTTTGTTTGTCTCAAATTACGATGATTTTGAAAGACAAGAGACGATCTGAGAACATCTGCAGGTGGTTGATTTTATTAACCAAGAAACGATTTTATCCACACGTAAGCCGACGGGCAAAGATATGACCGGAAGATCAATAAAAAGCGAACGTCAAAAAACATCAAAACGAGTTTCATTTGCCTCAAATTACGATTTTGAAAGACAAGAGACGATCTGAGAGCATCTGCAGGTGGTTGATTTTATTAACCAAAAACGATTTTATCCATACGTAAGCCGACGGGCAATAATATGACTGGAAGATTTATGAAAAGCGAACGTCGGGGAACTTCAAAACGCGTTTTGTTTCCTCAAATTACGATTTTGACAGACAAGGGACGATCTCAGAGTATCTTCAGCTAGTTGATTTTATTAACCAAAATCGATTTTATCCATACGTTAGCCGACGAGAAGATTTATGAAAAGCAAACGTCAGCGAACGCATTTTGTTTGCCTTATATTACGATTTTGGAAGAGAAGAGACAACCTGACAGAGTCTGCAGCTAGTTGATTTTATTAACCAAAATCGATTTTATCCACACGTAAGCCGACGGGCAAAGATGTGACGGGAAGTTTTATGAAAAGCGAACGCCAAGGAATTTCATCTGCAGGTATTTGATTTTATTAACCAAAATCGATTTTATCCGTACGTAAGCCGACGGGCAAAGATGTGACGGGAAGACTGTTATTCGTTGAGACTGCAAGAAGCAGCTTTCCAACCGGAAGGCGAGAATTCAACCATGCAAAGCCTGATATTATTTGAAATTTGCTAAATTGATTATTCCAGCGACGAAAAAGATGATAATAAAAAAACTGTTTGTGCAGCGATAAAAGCGGCGAGACGGGCGCGGTCTGAAGCGCTTACTTACTACCTGCGCGGTTTCTTAAGATGATGCAATCGCGTCAAACTGAATATACAGATCGCTCCCTAAACGCGGCTTTCACGCCTTAACACGTTTTATCATTTGAGGTATACTATCTGCGCGTTTTCCCAAGATGATGCAATCTCGTCGAACTGAATATACAGATCGCTCCATAAACGCGGCTTTCACGCCTTAACACGTTTTATCATTTGAGGTATACTATCTGCGCGCGTTTTCCCAAGATGATGCAATCTCGTCGAACTGAATATACAGATCGCTCCATAAACGCGGCTTTCACGCCTTAACACGTTTTATCATTTGAGGTATACTATCTGCGCGTTTTCCCAAGATGATGCAATCTCGTCGAACTGAATATACAGGTCGTTCCCTAAACGTGGCTTTCACACCGTAACAGGTTTTATTTATTTTTTTTTCCCTCAAAACACTTCTGTTTTACGCCTTTCCTCTCTTTTCCTGCCTTACACGTCTCGCCTCTTAACTATTTCTGTCCAGATCCATCTCGGTTGTCCTTTTTCTTTCTTCTCTTTGTATGGCCTTGGTTCAAGCCAAGATTTTTTCCCCCCGACTTCATTACATGTCTCATTCATCTTAGTTATCCTTCCTCGATCATGGGGGGGGGGGTTATATGCAAAGAGCGGCCACGCTCAGGTTTTCCCTACGAAATATTTTCTTTCCATAAGCATCAGACTCTGAAGGCAAACATTTGCATCTCATCGTAAGCATCGTAAGAATCGCACCGTGACGTGGTTTGTTTAAGTTAGCCCCGAATTCCGGGAATTCGCTCGCACTGAAGGTCTCCCTACGACTCATTTTTCTTTTTTTTTTATGTATGTAGTGCGATCTCATTTCTGGGTGTACTTTAAGCTGACTCAATGCTTTTGAATTTATTCCACCCCCTCCCCCACCGATTATTTCGTCGTTCTCGCCGTTCTAAACACGTTTAAAGATAAAAAATTTAAAATGCAAAAACAAAACACTTCTAAAAATAACCGCTTTGTTTTCTCTGGCGGCATTTGCATTTTTTATCGCGCAATAAATACGCTCGCAATCTTATCTGTTCGAGCTTTTGCTTTCAGCGTTCGGGTTCATGTTTCCTCGCAGTTTTAACCCCCTGCCGCGCGATACATATTTATTATGCATGTAAAATAAGAAAGGATTTGAAAACCGCCCCCGTTGTCGTTGCTGTTGCAATGGACACGTCCTTAAAAATCGGCCGGCTTTCGGCCGATACGGAGCACGCGAACGGACTTCCTGTTTCAGTGTCGGCGTCGGCGTCGGCGTCATTAAGGACCTCGTTTCAAGCGGGTCGTTGTAATAATAATTAAAAAGCTCGTAAAGGCGGCGTCGCCGTAAAAAATTCAGCAGGTAGTTTGTGGACGCGTATATCTCGGAACTTCCTCAATATTCGAGTCTTATCCTCCCCTCGAGATGGTTGGAACATTAAGGACGCTGTGCTAATAAATTTTTACTCTGGGCTGTTGGTTGGTTGGTTGGTTGCAGCGTTAAATAAAACATTATAAGTTAATTACGCCTTCGTTTTAATGAAGTGCTTGTTTTATTTCTACCGCGAAAACTTAAACTTAAAAAAAGAACGAAACTACGAATTGAATTTCAAGCCTCATTTCAACGGATTTGCTGAGATATTTACGAAATAATCTTTGTTTGTTTGCTTTTTTTCTTGAAGATCATTTCTTCACACACCAGCCATGGCTTAACTTAATTTTGAATTTCCTTTTACGTACAACAACATTCGTTAAATAACTCTGAAGCACGTTGGAATATAATCAAAGTATGAATCCAATCGGTGCAAAATTTCTAAACTTGAGTGCTTCCGATAATTTTGTTATTTTCTTTAGTAACATCGCAGGAAAGATTATTTATTAAGCTCGTCCTCACTGTCCAAATATTCCCGTTGATCTTTCGCAAGAATGTAGACGGTAAGTCGTCCTTTTTCTCACGTCTTGTTTGTGAAGATGGGGTTCTAAATGTCATTAAAAATTTGAAAAAGTCTTCGTCATTAGCTCGCAAAAACCTACAATTTACATAAACCAATTCGATGAGAGAAAAAAAAAACAGACGTCGTCGTTAAAACTCTTCAACGCAACGGCGTGAAACAATTATTTCGAACGGTTCTAACGACACAGATTAAATCCGGTTGCGCTCGTTTACAAAAGATGATGCAATCCTATCTAAAAATAGAAACTTCGAAAGGCATTAGAACCAAATTAGAATAGTTTTTTTTTTATTAATGTGTGCATGAAATATACGATTTATTCGTAAGATCATTGACGATACTCATCAGTAAGTGTTTTTATGAAGAAAAGTTTCCTAATAACTTCCAATTGTCTCGTGCACTTACTATTGTTCCGATTTTTTCTAAAATTAGTCAAATCTTTTTGAAAAAAAAGAACTTTGAAAGATTCAAACTTTTTTACGAAAATCCAATTCGATTTGAGGACTGGCGAAAGCACTTTCTAAACCATTCTAAGCTAATTAGTGACATAGTGGAATCGAATTAATCCTGAGTCTGGCTTTTCAGAGTGTTTCACAATCAATTTCGATTTTTTTTTGAACCGATCTTGAATCAAATTCCAAACGGATCCGAAATTTTGCTGAACGAATTTCAAGCCTCAATTCAACGGATTCATTGAGACATTTACGATATAATCTTTGCTTTTTTTTGAGGATCATCTTTTCACTCCGGTTATGGCCCATCCGGAGCCGCCAACTTAATTTCGGATTATACCCACCCACTCGATGATACATTTTTAATGCCGCACCGGTAGGTTACCCTTCTTGAGGTTTTATTTGGTTTGCGAGCAACCTGCTTTGTTTTGTTGAAGGCTAAAATTTTCCAGGGCAGGCTCGGTTTTCCTTGGCGTCCTCTTAGCTACGGCCCTGATGCAGGTCACTTGTGGGCAAGTTCCGTTTACCCTTAATGGTGTACATTCATCAGGTGTTAGTTCGTTCATTTGTAGGCAAGTTCCGTTTATACTTAACGGTGAATAATTTGTTTTGCTTCTCCCGCCGTTCGAATACGGGCT
Organism: Prosopocoilus inquinatus; assembly: GCA_036172665.1. Classification (NCBI taxonomy): domain Eukaryota; kingdom Metazoa; phylum Arthropoda; class Insecta; order Coleoptera; family Lucanidae; genus Prosopocoilus; species Prosopocoilus inquinatus. The sequence continues at coordinate 2,509,986 of CM069871.1, read as the reverse complement.
GCTGACAGTTGCCAGTTGGCTGTTGCCAATTAACTATTTAACGTTTTCTTTCTTCACCGCTCACCACCTCGCCTCATCAGCAGCTCCCGGACAGCTCCAGGCTTGTTTAATGCGGGGGTAATATTCAAATAAATGCCTTTCACGCTTCATGCTAAACTTGCTCGCATCTCCTCGGAACCCCAACTAAATCTTTGCCCCGCCTTTCCACCGAGACGCCTTTCCAACTGAATCTGGCTGTGCTGATTGCACAACTTTATTATTGTGGATTGTACGCTACGAATTTGTGGCTTGAGTTTTAAAAAAGCTACGGCAGTGTCTTAACTCTACTCTCGGCCCGAAGGTCGGACGATAATTCGCCGCTTCCGAGGACCGTCCTACCGTTGTGTTAACGAAGCGATTTACTTGTTGCAACTGAAGTCTCAATTTGTAAAAATTCGAAGAAAACTTCATTAGGTATAACGGAAGAGTATTCAATTTGCAATTTAGTTTTATTAAGTTGGAAAAGCGTCCCGGTGGAAAGGCGGGGCGAGTTAGTGAGACAGGCAATATAAAAACATTAACATTCAGATTAAGAGTTAGTTAATTCGCGCGGAATTCGATTCAGCTTCAGGAAAATGCACGCGTCTTTCTCGTTCTCGTTCTCGTGACGTGATTTAGTTGATGCAACTGAAGTCTCAATTTGTAAAAATTCGAAGAAAACTTCAGTAGGTATAACGGAAGAGCATTCAATTTGTAATTGTAGTTTTATTCTCACGCCTACCTGATTTCGCTTGTCTTAAGTCACGCCCACTCGATATAATATGATATTGAGAAAAATCCTTACGCTTCATTTTTTGATGAATCTTGAAATGCTGACGCGTTGATCCTCACATTCTGGTTTGAAAGCGCGCGAAGCTCTAGAAAAACAACGCCAAACTACATCATCACGCCGTCTACCGCGCAAAGATTTGAAGATTTCGAAGAAGTTGGAAAAGCGTCCCGGTGGAAAGGCGGGGCGAGGTAGTGAGATGGGTAATAAAAAAACTTTAACATTCAGATTAAGAGTTACTTAATTCGCGTGGACTTAGATTCAGCTTTAGAAGAAGCACGCGTCTCTCTCGTTCTCGTTCTCGTGACGTGATTTAGTTTATGCAACTGAAGTCTCAATTTGTAAAAATTCGAAGAAAACTTCAGTAGGTATAACGGAATAGCATTCAATTTGCAATTGTAGTTTTATTCTCACGCCTAACTGATTTCGTTTGTCTTAAGTCACACCCACTCGATGTAATATGATATTGAGAAAAATCCTTGTACGTTTCATTTTTTGATGAATCATGAAATGCTGACGCGTTGATCCTCACATTCTGGTTTAAAAGCGCGCGAAGCTCGAGAAAAATAACGCCAAACTACATCATCGCGTCGTCTACCGGGCAAAGATTTGAAGATTTCGAAGAAGTTGGAAAAGCGTCCCGGTGGAAAGGCAGGGCGAGGTAGTGAGACAGGCAATAAAAAAACATTTACATTCAGATTAAGAGTTAGTTAATTCGCGTGGACTTAGATTCAGCTTTAGAAAAAGCACGCGTCTCTCTCGTTCTCGTTCTCGTGACGTGATTTAGTTGATGCAACTGAAGTCTCAATTTGTAAAAATTCGAAGAAAATTTCAGTAGGTATAACGGAAGAGCATTCAATTTGTAATTGTAGTTTTATTCTCACGCCTAACTGATTTCGCTTGTCTTAAGTCACGCCCACTCGATGTAATATGATATTGAGAGAAATCCTTACGTTTCATTTTTTGGTGAATCATGAAATGCTGACGCGATGATCCTCACATTCTGGTTTGAAATCGCGCGAAGCCCGAGGAAAACAACGCCAAACTACATCATCGCGCCGTCTACCGGGCAAAGATTTGAAAATTTCGAAGAAGTTGGAAAAGCGTCCCGGTGGAAAGGCGGGGCGAGGTAGTGAGATGGGTAATAAAAAAACATTAACATTCAGATTAAGAGTTAGTTAATTCGCGTGGACTTAGATTCAGCTTTAGAAAAGGCACGCGTCTCTCTCGTTCTCGTTCTCGCGACGTGATTTAGTTGATGCAACTGAAGTCTCAATTTGTAAAAATTCGAAGAAAACTTCAGTAGGTATAACGGAAGAGCATTCAATTTGCAATTGTAGTTTTATTCTCACGCCTAACTGATTTCGCTTGTCTTAAGTCACGCCCACTCGATATAATATGATATTGAGAAAAATCCTTACGCTTCATTTTTTGATGAATCTTGAAATGCTGACGCGATGATCCTCACGCTCTGGTTTGAAAGCGCGCGAAGCCCGAGGAAAACAACGCCAAACTACATCATCGCGCCGTCTACCGCGCAAAGATTTGAAAATTTCGAAGAAGTTGGAAAAGCGTCCCGGTGGAAAGGCGGGGCGAGGTAGTGAGACAGGCAATAAAAAAACATTAACATTCAGATTAAGAGTTAGTTAATTCGCGTGGACTTAGATTCAGCTTTAGAAAAGGCACGCGTCTCTCTCGTTCTCGTTCTCGCGACGTGATTTAGTTGATGCAACTGAAGTCTCAATTTGTAAAAATTCGAAGAAAACTTCAGTAGATAAAACGGAAGAGTATTCAATTTGTAACTGTAGTTTTATTCTCACGTATAACTGATTTCGTTTGTCTTAAATCACGCCCACTCGATGTAGTATGATATTGAGTAAAATCCTTACATTTCATTTTTTGATGAATCATGAAATGCTGACGCGTTGATCCTCACATTCTGGTTTAAAAGCGTGCGAAGCTTGAGGAAAACAACGCCAAACTACATCATCGCGCCGTCTACCGCGCAAAGATTTGAAGAAGTTGGAAAAGCGTCCCGGTGGAAAGGCGGGGCGAGGTAGTGAGACAGGCAATAAAAAAACATTAACATTCAGATTAAGAGTTAGTTAATTCGCGTGGACTTAGATTCAGCTTTAGAAAAGGCACGCGTCTCTCTCGTTCTCGTTCTCGCGACGTGATTTAGTTGATGCAACTGAAGTCTCAATTTGTAAAAATTCGAAGAAAACTTCAGTAGATAAAACGGAAGAGTATTCAATTTGTAACTGTAGTTTTATTCTCACGCCTAACTGATTTCGCTTGTCTTAAGTCACGCCCACTCGATATAATATGATATTGAGAAAAATCCTTACGCTTCATTTTTTGATGAATCTTGAAATGCTGACGCGATGATCCTCACGCTCTGGTTTGAAAGCGCGCGAAGCCCGAGGAAAACAACGCCAAACTACATCATCGCGCCGTCTACCGCGCAAAGATTTGAAGAAGTTGGAAAAGCGTCCCGGTGGAAAGGCGGGGCGAGGTAGTGAGATGGGTAATAAAAAAACATTAACATTCAGATTAAGAGTTAGTTAATTCGCGTGGACTTAGATTCAGCTTTAGAAAAGGCACGCGTCTCTCTCGTTCTCGTTCTCGCGACGTGATTTAGTTGATGCAACTGTAGTCTCAATTTGTAAAAATTCGAAGAAAATTTCAGTAGGTATAACGGAAGAGCATTCAATTTGTAATTGTAGTTTTATTCTCACGCCTAACTGATTTCGCTTGTCTTAAGTCACGCCCACTCGATATAATATGATATTGACAAAAATCCTTGTACGTTTCATTTTTGGATGAATCATGAAATGCTGACGCGTTGATCTTCACATTCTGGTTTGAAAGCGCGCGAAGCCCGAGGAAAACAACGCCAAACTACATCATCACGCCGTCTACCGGGCAAAGATTTGAAGATTTCGAAGAAGTTGGAAAAGCGTCTCGGTGGAAAGGCGGGGCGAGATAGTGAGGCAGGTAATAAAAAAAAACATTAACGTTCAGATTAAGAGTTAGTTAATTCGCGTGGACTTAGATTCAGCTTCAGAAAAAGCACGCGTCTTTCTCGTTCTCGTTCTCGCGACGTGATTTAGTTGATGCAACTGAAGTCTCAATTTGTAAAAATTCGAAGAAAATTTCAGTAGGTATAACGGAAGAGCATTCAATTTGCAATTGTAGTTTTATTCTCACGCCTAACTGATTTCGCTTGTCTTAAGTCACGCCCACTCGATATAATATGATATTGACAAAAATCCTTGTACGTTTCATTTTTGGATGAATCATGAAATGCTGACGCGTTGATCTTCACATTCTGGTTTGAAAGCGCGCGAAGCCTGAGGAAAACAACGCCAAACTACATCATCACGCCGTCTACCGCGCAAAGATTTGAAAATTTCGAAGAAGTTGGAAAAGCGTCCCGGTGGAAAGGCGGGGCGAGGTAGTGAGATGGGTAATAAAAAAACATTAACATTCAGATTAAGAGTTAGTTAATTCGCGCGGACTTCGATTCAGCTTTAGAAAAGGCACGCATCTCTCTCGTTCTCGTTCTCGTGACGTGATTTAGTTGATGCAACTGAAGTCTCAACTTGTAAAAATGCGAAGAAAACTTCAGTAGGTATACCGGAAGAGTATTCAATTTGCAATTGTAGTTTTATTCTCACCCCTAACTGATTTCGCTTGTCTTAAGTCACGCCCACTCGATGTAATATGATATTGAGAAAAATCCTTTTACGTTTAATTTTTTGATGAATCATGAAATGCTGACGCGTTGATCCTCACATTCTGGTGGAAAGCGCGCGAAGCCCGAGGAAAACAACGCCAAACTACATCATCACGCCGTCTACCGGGCAAAGATTTGAAGATTTCGAAGAAGTTGGAAAAGCGTCTCGGTGGAAAGGCGGGGCGAGGTAGTGAGACGGGTAATAAAAAAACATTAACATTCAGATTAAGAGTTAGTTAATTCGCGTGGACTTCTATTCAGCGTTCTTTAGAAAAATAATCCGCGTCCGTTACAAATACAACCCCTTTTTTAAATTCCTATGATTATAACTAGATGTACTGTCGAAAGCTCGTTGTTTTTTCGTTTTAAGAAATTCTCAATCCAACTGAAATTCCCCGTATAATGTAAAGTTTGTATTACTTAACCCGTCGAATTTTCTTTTTCTTTTCGGCGCGGCGTCGGTGAATTTCATTACTATTTCCGGGCCGGCGGAAACAAACTTTATTAATTACAAAGAGCGAGGCCCGGGCTCTGAGATTTTGCAGTCGAACACGTGCCCGCAGCCCCGCGCGCACATCCGCCCAATTAATATTCGCGCTGCAATTCGCCCATTCATCAACGGTTTTTGCAATTAGAGCTTTTATTGTCAACTCACGCCATCCGTGTCAATATTCGCGTAATAAATCAGTTAAACGTGATGTTTATATTAAAATCTGGCAAAGGACGAAGGGATCGCGAGGAGCGGCGGCGGACCAGCGTTGCCCTTTTCAAATCGTCCGACGCGACGCGCGCGCCCCCTACAGAAAACGCCCGAGCTTGTTTGTAACTAAACAATCAACGTTAATAGTTAACTATTTCGAATTGAAACGTTTATTAATAGCAAAGCCGATTGTGGTAATTGGAGTATAGCGATCCGAGCTTTTGATTTGTGATAATTTAATTATGTCGACGACAAACTCAGCGCCTTCAACTATTTCCGAATTTCACGTGATCACCCCCCCCCCTCAAATTAGGCAACCAAGCTCACGCTTAGGGTAATAAATACTTAAACGAAATTTAATTAAAAAATACAAGGACAATTCGTCGAGGAGCGGACCTTTGATGTGCTGCTGCTGCTGCTGCTGCCCTTTTCAAATCGTCCGACGCGACGCGCGCGCCTCCTACAGAAATCGCCGAGCTTGTTTGTAACTAATCAATCAATGTTAATAGTTAACTATTTCGAATTGAAACGTTTATTAATAGCAAAGCCGATTGCGGTAATTGGAGTACGGCGATCCGAGCTTTTGATTTGTGATAATTTGAACGTATTAACGACAAACACAGCGCTTTCAACTGTTTCCGAATTCCACGTGATCCTCCCCCCTCCCCTCCCAAATTAGGCAACCACACTCGCGCTTATGGTAACAAATACTTAACAGAAAATTAATTAAAAAATATAAAACCAGAACGATTTGTCAAGTGTAAAAAAGTTTCTCGAGTTTTGGACTACTTCAATTGACTTAGCTTGGCAATACCGCTTACGAATGAGAAGTCGTTTGAAGCGCCATCTTTTGGTTTGTATCGGTGACGTGACAATCAAGAGAGCGAGAGAGAAAAAAAAGACGGAAATTCGATTGATTCCAAACGCACGAGATTATTTAAGATGAAGAAAGTTTGCTATTTTAAACGCTCGACTTAAATGATACTCCTGCACGCGAACCGCACCCTTAAGAACATTCAGCGTAAGGGCCACGAAACTATGTCAAATGATATCCATTTATGGTGAGCGTCGTCGTACCTGCACGAAACCAATTGTAACGTGTTTAAAATAATAAATCCCTCGAATTCGGGATAATCCGATGACTTGGCAACGCTGTTTTCGAACGAAGAGTTGATTGAAGCGCCATCTCTTCGCGCGGTATCAAAACACGGAAAAGAAACGGCCAACTTGATCTACTGAGACGCAGGTGTAAAATTTTCTATTAAATTATTCGGGAAAGGCAGAATAAATATTAATGTAACGGATGTGAGGGTTTTAATTAAATTAAAAAAACAAAAACAGAACAAAAGAAATTATATAAAAACATAAAGAATCACGCTTTAAAACAAAAAAAAAACGAAGAGAAAGCAAATGTACGCATCCCATCTGGAAGAAAAATAATATCAGAAAGTAGTAATATAATGTAATGTAAAGTTAAGTAAAGTAATGCAATGTAATGTTAAGAGTAAAATAATGTAAAATAAGATGACATTAATTTGATAGAAATGTGCAAAAGAGAAGTGGACCACCAAAAAAAAGACGAAACAAGATGTGACGATTTAACAAATAAAAAATAAACAGCGAATTCTTTAAAAAAAAAATTTGAAGCTCAAAAAAAAACAAGAAAGGACCGCGAAATACAAAAACAAAAGAAGCTCGACATAACCGTCTACTAAACACGAAAAAGGTTTTTTTTTTCCACCCCCAGCAAGCCCCAAGCCTGCTCTTTCTGAGCTTGTCGAAGAGACGACAGGCCGGATCTGATTATTTCGTAGAAAGAAAGAAAAAAGAACAAACAAACCAAAACAAAAACAAAAACGAACTGAAGCGAATTGATGAAGCTAACAACAATGAAGTACGGAATTAAACGAACGAGAAACAGTAATTCGACAGGGAAGAAAACAAAATGAGAAGAAAAAACAAAGAACAAAATAGAACGAATGAAATACGAACAAATGAATGTTGTCTATTCTTCGGAGAATAAAACAAGAAAAACAGGAACAAACAACAACAAACGACAACGTCCAGCCAGTGGTGAATAATTTTTTTTTTCAAGTATCAGAAAGAATAACGTTCAACACAGGAAAAACGAAAAACAAAGTAAAGGTAAAAGAAACAACCAAGAAGAGATTAACGAGAAACCAAAAGCGAACCGAAGCGATTTGAAGCGAACAAAAAAAATTGAAACAAAAACAAAAACGAACTGAAGCGAACTGAAGTAAACATCAATGAAGTCCGGAATTAAAAACAAGCGAAAACAAAAACGAACTGAAGCAAATTGATGAAGCAAACAACAAAGAAGTACGGAATTAAACGAACGCGAAACAGTAATTCGACAGGAAAGAAAACAAAATGAGAAGAAAAAACAAAGAACAAAATAGAACGAATGAAATACGAACAAATGAATGTTGTCTATTCTTCGGAGAATAAAACAAGAAAAACAGGAATAAACAACAACAAACGACAACATCCAACCAGTGGTGGATAATTTTTTTTTTCAAGTATCAGAAAGAATAACGTTCAACACAGGAAAAACGAAAAACAAAGTAAAGTTAAAGCAAACAACCAAGAAGAGATTAACGAGAAACCAAAAGCGAACCGAAGCGATTTGAAGCGAACAAAAAAAAACAAATTGAAACAAAAACAAAAACGAACTGAAGCGAATTGAAGTAAACATCAATGAAGTCCGGAATTAAAAACAAGCGAAAACAAAAACGAACTGAAGCGAACTGATGAAGCAAACAACAAAGAAGTACGGAATTAAACGAACGAGAAACAGTAATTCGGTGGAAAGAAACAAAATGAGTTTGAAATACTAAGAATAGAAGAATAGAATGAACGAAAAACAAACAGTGAATAAAAGTCGCCTGTTCTTCAGAGAACAAAACAAAACAAAAAACAATGGGTCAAACGACAACAAATTTCGTCCGGCCAGTGAACGGTGGATAATTCTTTTCTTTTTAATTTTCAGAAACAAAAACATTCAATATAGGAAAAATAAAACACAAAATAAAGTTGCAACAAACAACTAAGAACTAAGACTGAACGAAAAATAAATTAACCTTAACTAATCCTGCAGAGAACGAAACGAAAATTGCAAAACAAAAACATAAATTAAGTGAATTTAACACAAAGATTGGCGCGCGTACATGTTTTCAAAAACTGTTCACCGGTAGATGTCGGGCGGTTCAAATTTAGTTTATTTTTTTTCCTGTGGCGCGCGGCACCTCTGCCGGCTAGCCGCTCTTGTGGTTTTGCAAGGATTCGAATCTCCTATCTGTAGGAAAAGTGATTTTATTTAGTAATCCGATCTGAGATAAAACTTTCATTTGGATTTGCGACGCCAGCTCACATAAACAATACACAACAACTTCAAATGTCACGTATCGAGGGACGTTTGTTCGCCGCCCAAATGCCCAGTACTCGCCTTTGCCCTTTTTCCCTCAACGCTGCGGGGTAAGTCATCTTGAATATTTTGTTTTTGTTAGACATTCTTCTGTTATTCTAATCGCGTTGTTTAACTTTCTTTATATTAATTGCCTGTGAATTTTTTACGCGCTTCGCGATTTGTGTGAGCGACGTATTTTTAAAGCCTATTTGTATTTATCATCGTATTTGTGTGAGCTAACGCTTGAGTAATCGCGCCGACGACGCCCTATTTTATTTTTTGGGCTCCGTATTAAATCTCGCCCGCGATTATTATGCCGACCATCACCGACCATGCGGACAATAAACGCTATTTGGTTTTTTTCCTCTCTGCGACTTTGACTTTTGTTTCTTCTTTGTTTTTCGCATTTTACGCTCATTTCTTTAATTTTTTGCTTGGATTGAGTCCGGTTGGCTTGGGTTGACCTTAAGTTCGAATAGCTTAATTTTTTCTTTAACGTTTTTGATAATTTGTAATTTTTTACTTTGGTTGAACGGTTAGGTTATGTTTAATTGGGTCAGGTTGACCTTGAACATTTTTCCACTCAATTTTTTCTACAATTTTAACTTTTTTACTTTTAATGCCTTGCATCTTCTTTACTTTGCTTGAATAGAGTCAAATTAAGTTCTATTCGGACGGCCTTGAAGTTAGTTGATCATGTTTACTTTGGATTTTCTTATAATTTTCAACTTTTTACTACATTTGAATAAAGTTAGGTCAAGTTCAGTTGGGTTAAGTCGACCTTAACATTTGTTTTGAGATTGTTTTTCATTTCGTTTTAGTTTTTACCTATTTTAGCGGAATTGGTTGGACAATAACATTAGTTCGACTTAATTTAAATTAATTTTTATGAATTTAGAATTCTTTTCATTTTAATTTTAATTTCCTTTTAATTTTAATTCTTTTGGCTGTAAATTTTCTTGCTTGGGTTGAATTTAGCTCAAATTTAATTTATTTTTTGACTTTAATTTTTCTTTAGGTATTAATTTCTTAGGCTAGTTGGGTGTGTACTGAAATAGTAAAGGAGACTGTGGTTTAAGAGTTAATTGAAATTAACCTCCGCCTACAATAATTACTAATTACTAATTATTGTGGGCGGTGGTTAATTTCAATTGTATCGAAAGTAATTTGATCTGTAGATTTTTCTGTAAGATAAAAAAAAATGACAAGTTTTTTTTTATAAAATATCGTATAGCATTGAGTATGCGAAACGTAGAAAATTCATGTTACATTACAAAACGTGGCAACAACTCTTCATCCTCCGAGTTTCGTATTTATCTGGCAACTCTGTATGCCGTTGCTTTCTCCGCACTTCACTTATGATGCAGCTTGAAATTGTCTGACCAAATATGGTCGCGGGCAATTTTATTGGTTATCAAGGCCGTATTCGACCCTTCAGCTGATTGGCTGGTATTTTTAGCTTTGCAAGGCATTTCGCCGTTCGTTCGCCATTCGTTTTTTTTTACTCTCGCCGGTTAAAGGTGTGTTATTGTGTGGCTGTGAATTTAATGTAGTTCTTGCTCGAACTTGGTAGAAGAACTTATCTACGGCTTCGCCGGAATCTTCCCTTACACCTCCAGCGAGCTTTAGCGTAATTTAAAACCTGAGCAACTCGAGTTGAGTTCACACCGAGACGGCCCCGCCATCTCTTGGGCTCACGACGAAACTCTACCGCTCTCGAACATACCATCAGGTGACGCTGCCCTACCGACTTCGTACCGGCGCATCGACACTTAGTAAACTCAGGTAAATTGACCGAATTGCGTGTGTCCATTACGGACGCTAACGGCATTATTTCTTTTACTTTTATGGCTTTCAGTTGCAGTTTCAGTTTTAATCTCGCTTTATACTTTTCTGCTTCAAGTACGATGCTACCGTCTGGTAGTTAGTCGTTTTATCCACTCGAGTTGAGTTCACACCGAGACGGCCCCGCCATCTCTTGGGCTCACGACGAAACTCTCGCGCTCTCGAACGTACCATCAGGTGACGCTGCCCCACCGACTTCGTACCGGCGCATCGACACTTAGTAAACTCAGGTAAATTGAGCCAATTGCGTGTGACCATTATGGACGCTAACGGCATTTTTTCTTTTCTTTTTTGGCTTTCAGTTGCAGTTTCAGTTTTAATCTCGCTTTATACTTTCCTGCTTCAAGTACGATACTACCCTCTGGTAGTTAATCGTTTTATCCACTCGAGTTGAGTTCACACCGAGACGGCCCCGCCATCTCTTGGGCTCATGACGAAACTCTCCCGCTCTCGAACATACCATCAGGTGACGCTGCCCCACAACTCTCTCGCTCTCGAACGTACCATCAGGTGACGCTTCCCCACCAACTCCGTACCGGCGCATCGACACGTTTGACATTCAACTTCGTGAGCCAATCATATGTTTTCTTTTACTTAACTCTCCTAGTCCACGACTCCTTTTGCAATTCAAGTGAACTCAATGAGCATTGAAAATATGAGGGGATGCTTTGATAGAAGTCATAAAATCGACGATGAAATTGACCGGATGGGCGGTTAATAATAAATATGGGTTTAATAATAAATATTGCTTCCATAAATAAAACACTAGCGCCTTCTGTTTTTGCCTCTCGCAAGCATCTCGCCGCCGCCGCCGCCCACCTTCGAGCAAAAAACCTCCGCAAATATCACAACCTCCGAACTTCGAAAGTCGAAAGTTGTAAACGTCCGTCATGAAAAATGGATCCTCGAGCAGGAAGGATAATTTGTTTGCCGCTTCTGGCAAGCTTTTTAAAATCTGCGCGCCGCCGGTCGGCCCGCAGGGCGGGTTTTGTTTTGGGAACGGCGAGGGGGGCCCTTCCTTTATGCGCCTCGCCACCATTAGTATAAATTTACGAAACATTCAGCGCGTATGAATGCACAATGGCGTGCAAGTCCGGGTCAGCGTTCCCCGCGGTAACGACGCGGAGATATCTTCATCAATCAACATCACCTCGACCCGGTTTTATCAAGCGCCATCATCATCATTGCGCAATGTCACTCCGTTATTATTATCTCTGCGTACGGGCGGGCGCGGCGGGGACCACCCGAATTCCCGTCGCCGAAACTTACAAGGATGGATGATCCGGTTTATTAAGTGAAAATAAAGACGGGCTGTCTCGTAGCCTGCGGTGGAATTAATTAATGCCATCGCGTACAATACAATAACCGAAAATGCATCGACAAAAAGTTACAGCAGACGAGGAAAAAATTTATTCGAGTGAGGTTGTTTATTTTAATTTCTCGCCATTCCCGCAATCACACACATCCCACCGCTGCCACCAATTTACTAACAGGAGCATCGATTTTGTAAAAATCTCAGCATAATCTGATAAGTTGGGGGTGGAAAACGTGCAGAGGATAACAGAATAAGAGTTTCTTCAACCCCTTTTGTCCCACCCAATTCTTTTAGCAGTCCGTATGCAAATTGTAAGTTGAATCTCGATTTGCTTTGTTAGTAGCGTTCTGGTTTTCGGTAGGAAGCTAGAAACAGTGTTACCGTAATTTTGGGTCTAGGGGCAAACTCAGAGTTAAGTACAATAAAAATATATTCATTGTAAACAATAAATTAACTGATACGATTCTGGCACTTACACTAAGGGAGGTTTTTGTTTAGGGGTTCAATCACTAACAAGTAACTGTCCGTAATGCGCGTTCCAGTATTTAAAGACATTAATTCCCAATTTCTTCACTTTCTGATAACTTTATCTGCCAGGTATTATCCTTGGAAACCATTGAATCGATAATAGTTTCCGAAGATATTACATGTCAGATAAATTTATCCGTAGGTGAAGAAATCGGGCCTATGGCGTGTTTCTTTTGAGGAGAAGAAAACGTTGTAACGATCCGGATCGGTTTGGTGCGGTGCGGGTCAATTTGGCGGTGGTATCCAGGTTGGTTCAAAATAGAGAAGATGTGGTTGTGAAGTAACTTAAACTTTATTCCTAACACAAACTGTATACATACATACAGGTAAATATACAATTGCGTAACAGTCTGGGTTCGGTTTATGTCCGGACTCGGGAATGCAGACAAGACACTTGTCGGGGGATCATGCAAGACGCTTACACACTGGTCGAGGCAGACAAGACACTTGTCTCGGGTTTATGCAAAACGCTGGCACATTGGTCGGGGACAGGCAATACACTTGTTTCGGGTTTATGCAAGATGCTTACACACTGGTCGGGGCAGACAAGACACTTGTCTCGGAATTATGCAAGACGCTTACACATTGGTCGGGGACAGGCAAAACACTTGTTTCGGGTTTATGCAAGACGCTTGCACTCTGGACACTCTGGGATTATGCAAGATGCTTGCACACTGGTCGGGGCAGACAAAACACTTGTCTCGGAATTATGCAAGACGCTTACACATTGGTCGGGGACAGGCAATACACTTGTTTCGGGTTTATGCAAAACGCTTGCACACTGGTTGGGGGTAGACAAGACGCTTGTCTGGGGTTTATGTAAGACTCTTGCACTCTGGACACTCTGGAATTATGCAAGACGCTTGCACACTGATCGGGGCAGACAAGACACTTGTCTCGGAATTATGCAAGACGCTTACACATTGGTCGGGGACAGGCAATACACTTGTTTCGGGTTTATGCAAAACGCTTGCACACTGGTTGGGGGTAGACAAGACGCTTGTCTGGGGTTTATGTAAGACTCTTGCACTCTGGACACTCTGGAATTATGCAAGACGCTTGCACACTGATCGGGGCAGACAAGACACTTGTCTCGGAATTATGCAAGACGCTTACACATTGGTCGGGGACAGGCAATACACTTGTTTCGGGTTTATGCAAAACGGTTGCACACTGGTTGGGGGTAGACAAGACGCTTGTCTGGGGTTTATGCAAGACTCTTGTACTCTGGACACTCTGGGATTATGCAAGACGCTTGCACACTGATCGGGGCAGACAAGACACTTGTCTCGGAATTATGCAAGACGCTTACACATTGGTCGGGGACAGGCAATACACTTGTTTCGGGTTTATGCAAGACTCTTGCACACTGGCCGGGGGCAGACAAGACACTTGTCTCGGGTTTATGCAAAACGCTTGCACACTGGTTGGGGGCAGACTAGACACTTGTCTCGGATTTATGCAAGACTCTTGCACTCTGAACAGGGCATCGGGGGACGTGAATGTTAGCAAGACTCTCGCTAGAGGCCGATCGAAAACTGTTAGACCGTGTTCAGCTTAGAGCATTCAGCTGAATGTCAGGTTCGATCTGTGCATCCCCGTAAATTCCCCTTCCGTAACAGAATCTTTATTCTCAATAACAATAATATACATATGTCTACGGAGGCACTTCGTTACAACGTATTACCTTAATCTGATTCGCTTGGATCAAGGCTTTTTCCCCATCACCTAAACTTTGCGCAAGGCACGGAACTCCGCGGTTTTGCATTATGCAAGTCTCCGTTTGTTCAGGGTCATGTCGCATTATATTCTATTTTCAATTACTTCACGGGAATATAATTTTTCTACTTGCCACAATAGATTTCCACTTCGTTTTCCACCGTTTGCTCGAATGGCGTCAACTTTTATTTGCAGAATTGTCTCTTTGTATGACAGTGGAGGACATCGATCGTTCCACCGATTGCACAATGTTATTTTGTAGATGAGATGAAGCTTGCAAGTCCGTATTCGCAGACAGTACGTGCTTTGTTTTACGTGACGCCGCGCCGACTCGGACTCAAATTCCAAGAACAAGATGTTATTCTTCAAGGCTGACCTTGCGCGTGTTCTGTTTCAGCATTGTAATATTGTAAAGGTTCAGATATACAGTATGCAGAGATGCAATGTTACGTTTTGATTAATAAATAATATTGGAATAAATAATAAAGCGTGCAAGGTCAGAGTCAAGTAACAAGACGGACTATTTATTTCTTCAATTTTTTTTTCGCACGGCACGACTCATTACGGGAAACAATGAGATCTATCGTAAGGGAACTGCGATTTTATCCGTAATTCATGTGCCCAATTAAGGATATTTTTTGCACACAAATGCAACATCCGATATTCCCCACTTACGTAAGATTCGGGAAGGGAAAAGCGCTTAAGCAGAGTGGGACCCTACAAGAAATCGATCCATCTTCCCTGTCCCTCGCCGCTAAAAGTAACTACGCGTTGAAGTTTATTTCTTTTTTTTTAATTATTAGGATTATCCATGAGATTAGTGGTTAGATAAAGTTTTTTCGTAAAAAATTCAACGAAGGAGAAGCCTCAAGCCACTATAAAATGATTTATAATATTATAGTGACTCGAGGCTTCTCATTCGTTGAATTTTTCACGAAACAAAAATTTTATTTTATTTTTAAATTGTAAAAACTTTTAAGTCAGCTTCCTCAGTTTGAAATTAATTCCGGGAATGAAGATACCAATCCTTCACGGTGTGTAATAAATAATTCTGTTTATATTTAGATTTTAAATTCGACGGCAACTCAATTTTTTAATTTTTTTTAACAATTTGTATTTTCTTTTTAAGTCTAATAATTTATTTATTTGTTTTCTCTTTCCTTATAATTTTTTTTATAAATATAATAAAAATTGAAACAGTTGATAACTATTATAATTTGCTCCTGTTTGCTTAAGCTAACCTCTTTTGTTTTCGAATTAC
The DNA here is from genome assembly GCA_036172665.1 of Prosopocoilus inquinatus. NCBI lineage: Eukaryota > Metazoa > Arthropoda > Insecta > Coleoptera > Lucanidae > Prosopocoilus > Prosopocoilus inquinatus. Next base: position 2,494,644 of record CM069871.1, on the reverse strand, counting down.
CAAAGCGACAGTGAAATTTACAACTCACTAACCAATTGGGAACCGTCATAATTCCGTTCGTTTAATCAATCAATTAATCTTAATTTTAAATCGCAAAATTCCAGGGTCTTCAATTTTTAAGTTTTTTTTGCAAATAATTTAAGGCCCGATTTAATAATCGAACTAAACGAGACTTTAAAGAAAAGTCACAGTCTTATGTCCAAGAAAATGCGAAATTGTAGTTATTTATTCATTAGAATGTGACTTTTTTTCAAGTCTCCTTTAAAGGAGATTTGAAAATAAAAGTCACAGTCATATGTCCCCAAAATGCGAAAATGTAGTTATTTATTCATTAGATGTGACTGTTTTCTAAAGTCTCCTTTAGTTCGAATATCAAATCGGCCATAAATGTTTAGATTTTATTTTACAATTTTAAATTTTGTTCGTTTGCATTTAGAATGATGTAAAGGATCGGATATTCAATACGCGGAGATGCAATATTTTTCTAAAAAAAAAATTATGTTGCAATTAAATAATTTTAATGAGTCGTCACATGTACAAGGTCAGAGCCAGAAGTCGAAGTATCATTTCTTTAATTTTTCTTTAACGCGGTACGACACTTTACACCTTACAGGGAACAATGATATCGAGCGTGTGGAAGTCGCAATATTGCGCTTAATTCCTGCGCTCAATTAAGGGTAATTTTTGCATGACAAATGCAACATCCAATATTTCCCACTTACGCAGCAATCTAGAAGGGAATAATGCTTAACTAGTGCGGGAGCGTACAAGAAATCGATCTTCCCAGTTCTCGGAGTCAAAGCCTCTTCACTTAATTAGGCGTCGTGTTCCTCGTTGTTTATTTTTTTATCTTACAATTTTTTCAGTCAGCCAATTTCCTCAGTTTCCTCGGGAATGAAGATAGAATTCTTCACGGTGTGTTTGATTTTGTAATCAATTTAATCATACCCGAATTTTTTTATTTAGTTAAATTAATTTAAATTCTGTGTTTCAAGAAAGTCAGCGTTGGTGAGTTGAAAGAAAAATCTAGCGCAGTAATATTGCACCTAATTTCTGCCCTCAATTAAGGATTATTTTTGCGTAGCAAATGCAACATTCAACGTTTCCCACTTGCTCAGCAATCTAGAAGGGAATAATGCTTAACTAGTGCGGGAGCGTACAAGAAATCGATCTTCCCAGTTCTCGGAGTCAAAGCCTCTTCACTTAATTAGGCGTCGTCTTCCTCGTTGTTTATTTTTTTATCTTACATTTTTTTCAGTCAATCAATTTCCTCGTATTCTCGGGAATGAAGATAGAACGGTTCACAGTGTGTTTGCTTTTGTAATCAATTTAATCATACCCGAATTTTTCTATTTAGTTAAATTAATTTAAATTCTGTGTTTCAAGAAAGTCAGCGTTGGTGAATCGAAAGAAAAAATCTAGCGCAGTAATATTGCACCTAATTTCTGCGCTCAATTAAGGATTATTTTCGCATAGCAAATGCAACATCCAATATTTTCTACTTGCGCAGCAATCTCGAAAGGAATAATGCTTAACTAGTGTGGGAGCGTACAAGAAATCGATCTTCCCAGTTCTCGGAGTCAAAGCCTCTTCACTTAATTAGGCGTCGTTTTCCTCGTTGTTTATTTTTTTATCTTACAATTTTTTCAGTCAGTCAATTTCCTCAGTTTCCTCGGGAATGAAGATAGAACGCTTCACGGTGTGTTTGCTTTTGTAATCAATTTAATCATACCCGAATTTTTCTATTTAGTTAAATTAATTTAAATTCTGTGTTTCAAGAAAGTCAGCGTTGGTGAGTCGAAAGAAAAAATCTAGCGCAGTAATATTGCACCTAATTTCTGCGCTAAATTAAGGATTATTTTTGCATAGCAAATGCAACATCCAATATTTCTCACTTGCTCAGCAATCTCGAAGGGAATAACGCTTAACCTGTGCGGGAGCGTACAAGAAATCGATCTTCCTAGTTCTCGGAGTCAAAGCTTTATCACTTAATTAGGAGTCGAATTCTTCGTTATTAATTTTTTTATCTTAATTTTTTTTTCAGTCAGTCAATTTTCTCATTTTCTCAGCCGACAAGAAATCGATCTTCCCAGTTCTTCAAGTCAAAGCCTCTTGATTTAATTAGGCGTCGTGTTCCTCGTTGTTTATTTTTTTTATCTTAATTTTTTTTCAATCAATCAATTTCCTCAGTTTCCTCGGGAATGAAGATAGAACTCTTCACGGTGTGTTTGATTTTGTAATCAAAGTTAAATTAATTTAAATTCTGTGTTTCAAGAAAGTCAGCGTTGGTGAATTGAAAGAAAAATCTAGCGCAGTAAATATTGCACCTAATTTCTGGGCTCAATTAAGGATTGTTTTTGCATAGCAAATGCAACATCAAATATTTCAAGAAGTCTTTGGTTAGTTGAAAGAAAGAAAGAAGCTTTGGTTAGTTGAAAGAATAATTCGTTTTACGTATAAAGAAAAGCTTTTCTAACCATTTCTGATTTTCTCTCCAAGCCATTTTCCTTGGCCAATTTTATTGAACGCTATAATTTCATAGGTATGTATTAATTGATGTTGTTAACTTGAATTATTTTTGATCGATTGTGAGATTTTTAGTTAAGATTTCAAACCAACTTCCTTCGGTCTTAATTAAAAAGAAAACCGTTCATATTCAAATTATTTTTTTTGGAACTAAATTCATGTTTTCGGATTGTTAGAAGAATCGGGGCAAAAGGGGATGAAAAGTAAGTTTTCCAACCCTCCTCCGCACTTTTTTACAATGTTATCATCTTGCGAATTTAATTTCTAATTTATTTTATTTATGAGTACTGAAAAATTCGAATCCTTATACAGGGTATCTCTAAAATCAACCCGCTCGATTTTAACTCTACTTAATGTATTAAACTGTCGGCACAGTGCCTTTTATTTTATTCGAAGAGCATGCAAAAGAGGCAAAGATTTACACGGACAGTTTTCCAAGTCATATCCTCGCGAGGTTTCCAATTGGCGAAATAATCATTTGAGGACCTTTCTGTCTGAACTCGCCGGCGCGTTTGTTTAAGGTCACGCAGGGGGCCGATGTGTTCATAGGCGGTTAAGTTCTTATTTGACGCCATTATTTTCACCCCATCCCCTCGTTTAATTCATGGTCTTTTCAAGTAAGTAAGTAAAGCAAAAATCTTCGATGGACGTTGAAAGTTCAAAGTGTACGCCGCAAGTACTTCTGGGATATGCGAAAGGGGGGGGGGGGGTGGGAAGATTTGCTTTATCGCCCATAAAACTCACTGTATTTCGTATTTAGCAGTTTTGTTACGGCGTCATTACTTTTACGGCGGCGCAGTCTTACGGACGTTTACGTCCGAACATGAAAAATATGTTCTTCCTATCGGAACGTTAAAGTATAAAGTGATCCTCTGGCTCGATGAAGGCGGAAATGTAATTTAAAAAAATTTAAGTTCTTGCTCGAGATACTAGATAGTAGATAAGGATGGCGAATCAATTTGCTAGATGAAGGATTTTCCGGGACGTTTTAAACCGTAACGCCTTAAAAAAGATTGAAATAGGCAACCCGTTCTACTTCCGTGCTTTTAACAAGTGTGTTATGAAAAGACGAAGCAGTTTCTTATTTGATTGATTGGATTAAATAGCGACGCCTTAAAAATTTCGAATAGGCAACCCATTCTACTTCCGTGCTTTTAATACGCATGTTAGAAAAAGGCGAGGCTGCCTCTTATTTAAATGACAGATGAGTTGCCTAACCTAGAATCTTCAGCAAAAAATAAGAAATTAAATCGTAAACCACAAACGTTTCCGGAAAGATTATTTGTTTTCTTTTATTGTGATATTTTCCACTCCCTGCCATTCTAGTCAGTAGTTAGTTTAAACTGATACGAATAATTTATACGATATTCAACTGCATTCGGCATTATTATTATAATCCCCTTGCATTATTGTTAGCCGAACAAAAGCAATTAGTTCAGATTATTGTACTGCTAATGATTACCAATACATAATAAAGGGTAACGAGCACAACCTGCAAACTGCTTTGCTCCTCTGCTGTTTGCCATACGTGTTTAACTTATTAAAAGCTATAGTTTGCCACAAACATTCATCTTCTCTTAATTAGAACTGTATCGATTTACGGATGGGGTTTGCCTTAAGGGATAAACGAAAAGACTTCCACATCCTCGAAAGTTAGTACGACTTCGTAAATCCGTTGACACGACAATAAAAAATAATATAAAAATTTAATTGAATTTGATCTTCTTCCCTTCTTTCGCGCCCCACCATTGAATGAATTCACTTTAACTCCTAAATAATTCACTAAAACGGTGGCAAGTTAGCGCTGAGACACACAATTCAGCTGTTCCGAGCACTCCTCTCAGTTGAAGATGGGCTGGGTCAAAAAGGTTCAGCGCGTCGGGAGAATAATCCTCCGGCTGATGCTACGCACTGCGGAATCCGTTCTCCAAGGGACGCAGCGTGCGCCAAAATTCCGAAATTTCCTCAAATGACTTCCAAACAGGTAGGTAGGAAACGGAAAGGTACTGCAGAAGCATATAAAATTCGGAAAACGTTACCAGGGAGGAACTAGACAAGTTGATTTCTCTGTAGGAACAAAGAAATCTAATATGAGCTGAGGTCGTTGGAACAGCGTCGCGTAAATACCTGCCGAAGCACAGAAAATTCGGAAAACGATACCAGGGAGGAACTAAATAAGTTGACTTCTGTATAGGAACAAAGAAATCTAATATAAGCATAGATCGTTGGAATGGCGTCGCGTAAATACCTGCCGAAGCACAGAAAATTCGGAAAACCATACCATGGAGGAACTAAATAAGTTGATTTCTCTGTAGGAACAAAGAAATTTAATATAAGCATAGGTCGTTGGAATAGCGTCGCGTAAATACCTGCCGAAGCATAGAAAATTCGGAAAACGACACCAGGGAAGAACTAAATAAGTTGATTTCTATATAGGAACAAAGAAATCTAATATGAGCTGAGGTCGTTGGAATGGCGTCGCGTAAATACCTGCCGAAGCACAGAAAATTCGGAAAACGATACCAGGGAGGAACTAAATAAGTTGATTTCTGTGTAGGAACAAAGAAATCTAATATAAGCATAGGTCGTTGGAATGGCGTCGCGTAAATACCTGCCGAAGCACAGAAAATTCGGAAAACGACACCAGGGAGGAACTAAATAAGTTGATTTCTCTGTAGGAACAAAGAAATCTAATATGAGCTGAGCTCGTTGGAATGGCGTCGCGTAAATACCTGCCGAAGCACAGAAAATTCGGAAAACAACACCAGGGAGGAACTAAATAAGTTGATTTCTCTGTAAGAACAAAGAAATCTAATATGAGCATAGGTCGTTGGAATGGCGTCGCGTAAATACCTGCCGAAGCACAGAAAATTCGGAAAACAACACCAGGGAGGAACTAAATAAGTTGATTTCTCTGTAAGAACAAAGAAATCTAATATGAGCTGAGGTCGTTGGAATGGCGTCGCGTAAATACCTGCCGAAGCACAGAAAATTCGGAAAACAACACCAGGGAGGAACTAAATAAGTTGATTTCTCTGTAGGAACAAAGAAATCTAATATGAGCACTGGTCGTTGGAATGGCGTAGCGTGAATACCTGCCGAAGCACAGAAAATTCGGAAAACGATACCAGGGAGGAACTAAATAAGTTGATTTCTGTCTAGGAACAAAGAAATCTAATATAAGCATAGGTCGTTGGAATGGCGTCGCGTAAATACCTGCCGAAGCACAGAAAATTCGGAAAACAACACCAGGGAGGAACTAAATAAGTTGATTTCTCTGTAAGAACAAAGAAATCTAATATGAGCTGAGGTCGTTGGAATGGCGTCGCGTAAATACCTGTCGAAGCACAGAAAATTCGGAAAACGATACCAGGGAGGAACTAAATAAGTTGATTTCTCTGTAGGAACAAAGAAATCTAATATGAGCATAGGTCGTTGGAATGGCGTCGCACAAATACCTGCCGAAGCACAGAAAATTCGGAAAACGACACCAGGGAAGAACTAAATAAGTTGATTTCTCTGTAGGAACAAAGAAATCTAATATGAGCACTGGTCGTTGGAATGGCGTCACGCAAATATCTGACCGTTTAACGCAGAAACGAAAGATCCGCTTGGAATAAGCTGTTTATAACAACTCCAGAGGTTCACGAAGCACAAACAACACCAGTTATCACCGTAGCTGATTCGAATTTTGCCTAATAAATTGCAACAATTTACGGAAGTATGTTTGTACCTCGTACCGGCGTAATACAGAATGGCGATAGGGCAAGAGGCGGGAAATAAATGCTCTAGCGAACACAATTTCAGCCAATCGGATTATAATTACAGATAACGTAATTTCCAGACCAGGGAAATTAAACTGTAACACTTTTTAATTTATCTGCAACGTAAAATCCCCGAAGATATAATTGTATCGATAATGGCTTCTAAGGATATTACAAGGTAGAAAAATTTACAAGGAGGTAAACGATCAAGCTTAACAATCCTTATTGAAAAGAGCTACTTCATTTGAGTTTGCGTTTTCTTCTTCTTTAGGATAACAGATAACGTGACTTCCAGACCCAATGAAAGCGTAATATCAACGCGCCTAAAACCGAAAACGAACAGCATGACCAACTGTCAACGACTGAATCGTACCACACATGAATATTTAAAAGAACCAGGGAAATTAAACTGTAAGACTTTTCAGTTTATATGCGTCGGAAAATCCCTGAAGATGTAATTGTATCGATAATGGCTTCTAAGGATATAACAAGGCAGAAAAATTTACAAGGAAGTAAAAAAATCAACCTTAACGATCCTTATTGAAAAAAGCTACTTCATCTGAGTTTGTGTTTTCTTCTTCTTTAGGATAACAGATAACGTGACTTCCAGACCCAATGAGAGCGTAATATCAACGCGCTTAAACCCGAAAACGAACAGCAAGGCCAACTGTCAACAACTGAATCGTACCACACACGAATATTTAAAAGAATCAGGGAAATTAAACTGTAACACTTTTCAGTTTATACGCATCGGAAAATCCCCGAAGATATAATTGTATCGATAATGGCTTCTAAGGATATTACAAGGCAGAAAAAAGATCATCAATCTTTACGATCCTTATTGAAAAAGCTACTAGGATCCTCTAATTACTTACCTAATCGTTTAATGTATCATAGTTGTGTATTATAGTTGAATTCAATAGTCAGTAAATTACTTTTTAAATGAAAAGACTCGCCCGAGCTGCCGGGAAATTATTTATTTACTCGGAAATTGTGCCCCGCGCGCGTCATACCATTCCGAATCCGTGATTCAATACTCAAAATAAATCCCACTGCAAATTCAATTGCCGGCATTTCACTTCGTAAATAAAACATCGTAACGACGTTATGCAAATAAAATCCCGGAGCGCGCGTGCCCCTTGCATTTTTCATCGTTGATCCGCAAGACGGACAAACGTCTCGGAATGTGATTTTCTGTAATGAATTACATTCTTCTTTATTAAGATAATTAACTTACCTCTCGGAGTCGATAATAAAGTACAGCGGAGGTTAACTCCTATACCAAAGTCAAGGAACTGATGTATACGACTTTACAAAAATAATACTGTTACAATTGTGGGCTTGGGACGCTCAGGTACTTCGCACCGCAGGTACCTTCGAGAAAGCCGCAGAATAATCTAGTGCGACCTCGAAGATTTCTGGACATTTCAACGTGTATCTCGAGAGAGCCACTTAACTATAATAATAAGCGAATATCGAGCGCTGCCGGAACAGTCTTTACTTTAGCAAGCGAAACGAACTTTTCGTTCATTTCAACGATCATTTTCCTCAGTTTCAAATTATTTTCGCGAATGAAGAAACAAATCTTTACGGTGTGTTTTTCTTTTTTTAGTTTTTGGTAATCAATGTAATCGTAATCGATTTTTTTATTAATTTACTTAATTTAAATTCATTGCGTCAAGAAAGATTTTAGTCCAGCGTCATCGCGCGTAATGAAAAAGCTATTATATAACAAAGGCTTATTTTTGTTGGGTGCTGAGTACTCGACGTCTTCTCTGCGTTAGATTTTTTTCCCCATTGTTTTATGGGTTTTGCGAAAGTTGCATCCTTTTCGGGCTTGCTTCTGGCAGCAAGGTAAGGATCATTTTGTTCTTCTGTTTTGTTACCCGTCTGTTTTCCACTTGCGTTTATTGTTCGCGTTGGTTAATTTTATTTCGTTGTGTCGCAAAATAAGAAATAATCAGAACGTAAACTCGTCGATGGCGCCCTTGATCTCTGTATGCCAGCAGCATCCACATTTCGGGAGGAGGATATCAGGTCCGTGCTTGTAAAATGTGGTCCGGACTTCTACAAGTTTAAAAAGCTTATAATTTAAAATCGAATCGAAAGACGCTAAGAGTTTTTAAGTTAAATAGAAGGCAATGCGTAATAAATGAAGTATTTTCACTGAATCTCTGCAGGTTCTTTTTTTTTTATCTGTGGTGTTTGCCCAGTGGGGGGTCCTAGACTTGTCAGAACCTCAGGAGCGGGAGTGTATTTTTGTGTGTGTAAAGTGTTCCATGGCTTTATTACTTCCAAACCTTCTCGCCGTTGAAGGGGAAGCAGTGTCGAATTTTCTCCCCAACACTGAAGGGTACCTGAAGTGAGTAACGACCCTCCAGAAATATCTCGAGCGGGTGCGAACCCACGATCTTACGATTGCAAGGCCGGTCCCTTACCAATGGACCGTTCAAGCGTTAATCATGTTTAGGTTAATCTCTTTTTTGCCGGTATCCGTATCCTCCAAACCAATTATTGAGTCTGAATCTGTAATCAATCATCCGGGACTGTGTAGGAACAAGACTACAGTCAAATAAATTAAAAACTCAAACTATCGCAAACAAAATGCCGCAACGTGGTCGCCAGTGACCCAAGCAAACAAATATCGCAGTGTAATTTCCTCTTAAAACATGGCCGTTTCATCCGCACGTCTGGATGCGCAAACTGTACCCCCCCCCCCTACTTGACAGTTTGCCTTCTGTGTATCATTTGGTTATGTCCCTTATAAGCAAGTGGCGAGGGGCAGTTTTGCCACCGGCAGTTTGCCGCGGGGTGTTTGCCTCGATTTAAACTCAGGAGCTGCGATCGTCCTCCGGGAGCGTCCAGTCTCCCCCGTGCCTTAGCCGGAAAGGAATAGAAGATACTGCCGCCTCCGATCTGAATTTTGCGGTAACTTTTGATCGTATGAACACGCATCACCTCACGTGCAATTTAACAGCCCGACCCTTTCGGCCATTTAAATATAATTCGCCATGACAACAAGAGGCGGCAAGTGGAGCACAAGGGCAGTGTACGTTCATGTTTGCAACAGAGCTATCAGATGCTATATTTCAGTCGTAAATCACGCCTGTAAATGTTAAATTGGTATTTCCGGAACATCTTTGACTTCCATGCCGCAGACACGCAATAGATGTGTTAATATCTTCGCGATGCTCCTCTACACTTCTGTTTATACAACAGCGTTCTTTATAGTTCAATAGTTACCGCGTTTGCTTTAATGGTCGTAAAGAGATTGCGATTCGCTTCTTAATAATTTGACGAGTTTCAAACATTTGTGGCGTACTATGCCTGAAGCACTTGAAATTTTTTTTTGCAGTTATCCTTCTTCTTCCGTCGCTCATTAATATTAATAAAATAGTTTTAACGAGGCAATCTTTTTTTTTTCGGGGGAGGCCCCTGTTTTACGGCCGGCGGCAAATTAGTGGGCGGCGTAATAAAAGAATCTTTCCACGTTAAAAAATCCTTTTTACGTGCGCACTTGCTTCGGGAATGGAATGGAGTTTGAAACTTCGTCCGCTCGCGTTTGATCATAAAATGGAATTAATGTTCGGATCGCAAATATTCGAGCCGGCCGGCCCCGGCCGTGTCGATATTCTGCCGAGTGGTTTTTAATTTATTGCGTCCCTTCAGTGGCAGCCGAATCGATTATGATTGCGAATTTCAAAGCAGACGCGGGAATATAGGCAGAGATCACGTGATTGTAATTGCCGCGGACTAGCGTATCGCTTGCGCTTTGAAAACGGAAAATTTCAAGTCAAGTTTTCAATTAGGGAAAATTTTTCATTTCTGAGTTTCCTGTTTGTTTTGAAAAACGTACGTGCGTCTCTGCAGCATTAACCTTGCTATATTAATTTAGACTTTTGCGAAGTTCGTCGGATGTGGAAGTCAAATTTGCAACGTAAACAAACTGACAAGTGAAGACACGGCGTGTTTCAAGTATTCTGCAGGTGGATACTTGAAGAGGAAATAAATATCTGCAAACAAAGCCGGGGATGAATGACTTTTAGAATTTGCGGTATCCTTTGATCGCACGAACACCACCATCACCACACGTGCCTTTTAAGACAAAGCCACGTCGCTTCAGTCAGTTAAGGACAATTCGCCTTGACAACAAGAAGCGGCAAGTGGATCACAAAAGCGGTGTGGTGCATTCTTCGTTTATATTAAGTGCATTTTGACTAGTATCTGAGTTTATGTGCGAGTTGTTGAAATAATGAGAATAAAATTTCAACGTTGATTTTTTTTTTTGAATACGTAATTACTGCTGAGTTGAAAAATGCAGCAGAAACTACTTTCTTGCTGATTTTTTTTAAACGGGCGGCGATCGTGGGGGCGATATAAACACTCCAGGCCGTGAAGCGATTCCGTTTCGATCGAATAAATAAATAAATTTTAAGCCGGTGTAATCCCCCCTCTCCCCCCGCCCGAAAGCGCCGAGCCGATTTTTTTTCCCCGGCAATCTTAGAATATAATTTGCAGAACAGGTAGAGGAGCAGGGATTTTCCAAATTGACTTTTCCAACTCCTCGCATTTCTCCACCGCACGCTCCCACGTGCATAAACCAATTTTGAACTCGGTGTTTGTTTTCGTGCCGTGGAACAATACATCTCCCCGAAGAAAAAAAAAGGCAGTTAAGTCTGCAACGGTCCTCCACAATAAACGCGGCGGCGGCGGGCGGAAGGAACAAATTGAATAAGAGGGGATTTTGTTGTGTTTCATGATTTCCTCCTTTTATTCTATTCTATTCTACAGCGACGATTTAGTACTTGTCTATCTCCAGAAATTTTCAGTTGAAAATTTGTTACACATTGAAACGTCGGCGGCAAACAAAACCAATAGCTTAACCCGCCGCCGATAAATACCACTCCATTTCCGTCATACTCGCGCATAATTCCCTTACCATGTTGAGTTGATTTTGTTGAATAAATATCTTGCAAGCGTCAAGCGTCAAGAAGTCAAAATCGTGTCGGTTCGACTTCTTGATTCAAGATGGCTGTTCAATAATCGAAATTGATCATGTTAAAGATAAATCCGCGTAGTCGCCTATTGTTACGGTATCTCATCTTAATCTGATTCGTTAAGATCAAGGCCAATCTAATTTTTGCACACGGCACGGAATTCTGCGACTTCTCTGTTCAGGGTCAGCTCGTATGATTTATTTTATTTACAAGTAATCCTCGGAATACAATTTCGGAATACAATATCAAATCAAATGAAAAGTCTCGACGAGTGGAGGTCGAAAATCGTGTTGGTTCGTTTTCTCGATTCTAGACGGCGGCGGCCCGGCGGTACAAGGCCGGTGGATTATTTAAAGGGCCCCGAGATTTTTTTTTTATAAACCGGGCCTGTGTTTTTTCTCTTTGAGGCGGGAGGGAGGGGCGGGCGCAAATTAGATATTTGGCACCAGGCGCAAGAATTCCTTACTGCGGCACTGCGTGTTGGTTCGAATTGTCCAACGGCGCGGAATATTCAGTTCACGAAACAGATGAAACGCGATTGAAAATGTTTACAAAAGATGTGGCAATTCTATCTAAAAATAGAAACTCCGAAAGATCATATTTAATTAACACCGCGTAATAAAAGTGGCGATGCGTCGAGAATTTTACACCAGTTTATGGCCGGAGTATTTTGAAACGAATCGCAAAAGTTAAGACACAAAGCGTGAAGCCGTTTCAAGGTTAACAAGGTAAAGAACTGATTTTAAATACAATTAATTAATTACGATATAGGCGCGGCGTGAAGTGCTTTCCCGCTAATATTGTATATTGACGTGAATAAAAATTTTCATAGTGCAGATAATTAAAAAAAAAAAAAAAATTAGTAGAGTTAATTTTCTTTAGATAAATTCGTTCTTGTTAATGTGGCAGAGAATTTTATTGTCAAATGTAACCTGCTTGAAGAGTGTGAACTCGAGAAGACGGATTTACAGTATCCAAAAATTATAAGATTTCGCACTCTGGATTTTTTCTCGTACTCGATTTGTCTGTAGTCAACTGCACATCAAAACATAACCCTACTTTACCGTTTCTAAATTTTTTAATGAAGTAGCAGAAAGTCTAGAAAGCAAACAACCAATCAAATGCGTAGGAATTTGCGTTTACCGGATGCAGCTATAAGATTTGTACAGTAAACAAACCGGCAAGTAGAGATACGGCGCGTTTCGAGTATTTTGCAGGTGGACACATCAAGACAAGATAAAATAAACATCTAGACTGTGTAGAAAAAGCCCCAGGGATGATTGATGATGATTTATGACCTGACGGTAACCTTTGATCGTACGAATACGGAAAGGAATGCCGCCTCTGATCTGAATTTCGCGGTAACTTTTGATCGTATGAACACGCATTACCTCACGTGCATTAGAAGAGCACGCCCCTTTCGGTCATTTAAATATAACTCGCCATGACAACAAGAGGCGGCAAGTGGAACACAAAGGCAGTGTACGTTCATGTTTGCAACAGAGAAAGCAGATTATATTTAATTATATTAAATATTATTAAATATTATTAAATATTATTATATTTAATTATATTTAAGTTCTAAATCAAGCCCGTAAATGTAAAATTGATATTTTCGGAACATCTTTGACTTCCATGCCGCAGACACGCAATACATGATCGCATGTTATGTCAATATCGTCGCGACGCTCCTCTATACTTCTGTTTACACAACAGCGTTCTTTATAGTTCAATAGTTACCGCGTTTGCTTTAAATGTCGTAAAGAGATTGCGATTCGCTTCTTAATAACTTGACGAGTTTCAAACATTTGTGGCGTGCTATACCTGAAGCAGTTGATTTTTTTTTGCAGTTATCCTTCTTCTTCCATCGCTCATTAATATTAATAAAATAGTTTTAACGAGGCAATCTTTTTTTCTCGGGGGAGGCCCCTATTTTACGGCCGGCGGCAAATTAGTGGGCGGCGGCGGCGGCGTAATAACAGAATCTTTCCACGTTAAAAAATCCTTTTTAATTAGAGGTACCTCGTGTTTTAAGAATTTTGCAGGTGTGCGCATCAAGACAAGATAAAATAAACATCTAGACTGTATAGAAAAAGCCGGGGATGATTGATGATGATTTATGACCTGACGGTAACCTTTGATCATACGAACACGCATCATACGTGCATTTTTTGCGTCACCTTTAATTGCACTCTGTTTTTGAACATCCACACTTGCAAAAAAAAATAAGTTTCCATTTTGTCTATTTTTTTTTTTTTAATTAAAATACAAAATATTAGAATTAGCAATCATATCTGACTTTGATGTTGCTGTGGACTAACAGCAAACCTAAACTCGATTAAATACTGTTGTGTACCATAGCACGTAATTAAAGCGCCATGCGACTAAAGTGCCCTCATCCAGTGAAATAATTATACGAAAATTAATTATTATTATCACTATTCGAGTTGCAAACAGTTCCCGACCTTGTAAACTAAGCCGGGTCGAACGGGGGCTTCCCCGGACTTTTGATGATTTAATAATGTCAAAGAGGTCGTCGCCGATGCAACCGCAGTTCACACATCTGGAACTCACGCGGACCGCCGCCGTCGCTGTTAATAATTCGAAACACTTGTTAGTTTATTACCCCCCCCCCCCCCGATTCTGGACGTTGCGGTTCGGCTATTGATTAGGAAATTGTAATTACCAGTAATTTGCGATGTTATAAAGCAGCCGGACTTGTGTGCGCGCTTATGGCTGTTGTTAATTACACTGTCAGAATCGTTAATCTACGGTCCGCATTCGTGATGGGTTTCTGGGTTTCTGACCGTTGTACGATATTATGATTCACCCTGTATTGGAACGTATGGAAATCAACAATGTGTATGACGCACGATGCATGATTTCGAGATAATGCAACATCAAACAAAAGCCGAAACATACAAGAAGCGTCGCGGTGATCGTTTCGTTTTTTTTTTTACAAGTAGTTGCAACTCTGGAAATTTCCGGATCTCCCTTCCGACGTCCGTCGAACTTCTGCGAGGAAGCATAAGATTTTTCCATCTTTTTCTTTTTTGCTTCTTCCAACGCGTTGCGTGGCATTTCAATTGCGATTTCTTTGCAATGGTTTAGTTTAAATTTGTTTGAAAATTCTGTATGAAATTTGTTGGTGTTAATAAGCGAAACGGCCGAAATATGACAAACTGATTGCGCGAGTGTCACGGTTTAATTAAAAATTTTTAATTTGCAACTAATAACGAATTACGAATTAATACAAACGGCGGGATTAAATAATATTCAAATAATAAACACGAAAATCGCAACCGGCAACGCTAATAATAAATTATGTTTGCACGCGGCCCAATTTATTAATTCCCCCGCGTTTATAGCTCATTAACATTAACAGTTGTTTACTTTAATAGTGAATATTAATTCGCCGGAATATTTAAACGCAACTAAAATAATAATCGTAGGTGTTTTTCACATGTGCGTGGGACACGATGTTGACGGCGAAACACATGAACGCAATTTATTATTCATGCTGGGCGAATTTGAAAGTGACCACCCACCCATCCCCGAATGGGGTCCGTGCGGATACCATCTAAAGCAAACAAAGTCTCATGGCGGACGAGTCTTTTATTTGGTCCGGAAAATTAAACACCGGGATCATATTTTATGGAAAACTAATCGCGATAATGCGCGCATCGGATGATGGATAGCCCACGTCGGGTTTAATATTTAATTTTGTTTGTTTAGTGTATATAGTGCGCGCATGGAAAAAGTCTTATCGCCGGCCGAACCGCGCGGCGGGCGGGGGGGGGGGGGCGGAGGGGAGCGAGGAAAAAAACTACACCACCAAACTATCAACACGCTCGGCTAGCCCATTTTATGACGCACGACTTGATGATGAATGAATGAAATTCTTCTTTTCTCCTCTCTCGTTGCAGTAAAATATATTTTCAAATTTATATGCGCACGGATTACAACCCCCCCCCCCCCTCATTTCCCACCCCCCGACACAGATTTATTCGTTTTTAATCGAATCACGTTCAGTTCACGTTATTAAAATAATTCGGTTATCAAATTTTAAAAGGCAGTTAGTTAAAGCAATGATTTATTTCGTTCTCTCTTTTAAAAGAGCAGTAAAACAGGGTTGTTCATTATAAAAGCCCGACCCATTAGGGGCGTATTTACTAAGGCGTTGTAAGTACGATATTGCAAAAAAGAAACTTTCAACGTTACTCCTGGATACCCAAAACTTACCTGGTGGCAGTTTCGCGTTGTATGATAACAGTGTTCCCGCGTCCTAGCTTAAAGAAAAGACGGGGGTGGGTTTTGAAGATGTAAACTGAAATAAACCCGGCCGAAAGAAGCACTGCGGGATGATTCCGAAGCTCCCAGCAGCGTGCGAAGGTATTCTTTAACCTCCAGGAGATTTTCATTCACTCGTGCGTTCAGCGTAGGGAGTAGACAATAACACAACACAATTGTCGGTGAAATATTCACCGATTCAAACTTTACAAAACATGTGACCTCAGCAGGAACCAACGAGTATCAACACGACGAAAGAAAAGAAAAACCAACGGCATCAAAGGTCGGAATTAATTTTTCCGTCGTAAAAAAGAAACTTTACTGTATGATGCATGATGTTGGTGGTTACGCTTAACAAACTGATTTATTATTATTATTATTACTATTACATGGACTAGCACGGTAAAAAAGTAGAGTCGACGGAAATTTTATGACTTCCAACCGCGTGGTGTAATAATTTCGAACGGTTCTCACGACACAGATCCAATGCGCTCGCAAATGTTTGCAAAAGATGACGCAATTCTATTCTAAAAATAGAAACTTCGGTGGATATTATTTAATTAAACCCGCAAAATAAAAGGCCGGATGCATCGAGAATTTAACACCAGTTTATGGCCGGAGTATTTTAGAACGAATCGCAAAAGTTAAAACACAAAGCGTGAAGCCGTTTCAAGGTTAACAAGGTAAGAAACTGCTTTTAAATGCAATTAATTAATTACGATATAGGCGCGGCGTGAAGTGCTTTCCCACTAATATTGTGTATTGACGTGAATAAAAATTTTCAGAGTGCAGATAATTAAAAAAAAAGAAAAAAATTTAGTACAGTTAAATTTTCTTTAAATAAATTCGTTCTTGTTAATGTGGCAGAGATTTTTATTGTCAAATATAACATGCTTGAAAAGTGTGAACCCGAAAAGACGGATTTCCATTATCAAAAAATTATAAGATTTCGCACTCTGGATTTTGTCTCGTACTCGATTTTTCTGTAATCAACTGTACATCAAAACGTAACCCTACTTTAACGTTTCGAAAATTTTTAATGAAGTAGCAGAAAGTCTAGAAAGCAAACAACCAATTAAGTGCGTAAGAATTTGCGTTTACCGAATGCAGCTATAAGATTTGTACAGTAAACAAACCGGCAAGTAGAGGTACGTCGTGTTTTAAATATTTTGCAGGTGTGCACATCAAGACAAGATAAAATAAACATCTAGACTGTGTAGAAAAAGCCGATGATGATTGACGATGATTTACGACCTGACGGTAACCTTTGATCGTACGAACACGGAAAGGAATAGAAGATACCGCCGCCTCTGATCTGAATTTCGCGGTAACTTTTGACCGTATAAACACGCTTCACCATGCGTGTATTTTAAGAGCTTATGGCCGGAGTATTTTAAAACGAATGCACGAAAGTCTAATTGTAAGTCAAAACACGAAGCGTGACAACATTTGCTGTTTTTTTTACGAATTTAGCTAACCCAGACGGTTAAAAAAAAATTGTTTTTAAATGCAATCAAATCCGTCGAAATAGGTGCGACGTGAAGCGGTGTCTCATACACACGGTGAAATAATAATTTCGAACTGTTTTCACGAAACAGACGAAACGCGCTAGCAAATGTTTGCAAAAGATGAAGCACTTCTATTCTAAAAATAGAAACTTCGGAGGATACTATTTAATTAAAACCGCAAAATAAAACGGTCGATGCATCGAGAATTTTACGCCATATTATGGCCGGAGTATTTTAAAACGAATGCACGAAAGCGTCCAATTATAAGTCAAAACACAAAGCGCGACAACACTTGGTATTTTTTTACGAATTTAAATATCCCAGACGGTGAAAAAAAAACTGTTTTTAAATGCAATCAAATCCGATGAAATAGGTGCGACGCGAAACGGTTTCCCATACACGCGGTGAAATAATAATCTCGAACGATTTTCAAGAAACAAATGAAATGCTCTCGCAAATGTTTGCAAAAGATGACGCAATTTTATTCTAAAAATAGAAACTGCGGAGGATATTATTTAATTATAACCGCAAAATTAAAGGGCGGATGCATCAAGAATTTTACACCATCTTATGGCCGGAGTATTTTAAAACGAATTCACGAAAGCGTCCAATTGTAAGTCAAAACACAAAGCGCGACAACATTTGGTATTTTTTTTACGAATTTAAATATCCCAGACGGTGAAAAAAAAAACTGTTTTTAAATGCAATCAAATCCGATGAAATAGGTGCGACGTGAAACGGTTTCCCATACACGCGGTGAAATAATAATCTCGAACGATTTTCAAGAAACAAATGAAATGCTCTCGCAAATGTTTGCAAAAGATGACGCAATTTTATTCTAAAAATAGAAACTGCGGAGGATATTATTTAATTATAACCGCAAAATTAAAGGGCGGATGCATCAAGAATTTTACACCATCTTATGGCCGGAGTATTTTAAAACGAATTCACGAAAGCGTCCAATTGTAAGTCAAAACACAAAGCGCGACAACATTTGGTATTTTTTTTACGAATTTAAATATCCCAGACGGTGAAAAAAAAAACTGTTTTTAAATGCAATCAAATCCGATGAAATAGGTGCGACGTGAAACGGTTTCCCATACACGCGGTGAAATAATAATCTCGAACGATTTTCAAGAAACAAATGAAATGCTCTCGCAAATGTTTGCAAAAGATGACGCAATTTTATTCTAAAAATAGAAACTGCGGAGGATATTATTTAATTATAACCGCAAAATTAAAGGGCGGATGCATCAAGAATTTTACACCATCTTATGGCCGGAGTATTTTAAAACGAATTCACGAAAGCGTCCAATTGTAAGTCAAAACACAAAGCGCGACAACATTTGGTATTTTTTTTACGAATTTAAATATCCCAGACGGTGAAAAAAAAAACTGTTTTTAAATGCAATCAAATCCGATGAAATAGGTGCGACGTGAAACGATTTCCCATATACGCGGTGAAATAATAATTTCGAACGATTTTCAAGAAACAAATGAAATGCTCTCGCAAATGTTTTTCAAAAGATGACGCAATTTTATTCTAAAAATAGAAACTTCGGAGGATACTATTTAATTAAAACAGCAAAATAAAAGGGCCGATGCCTCGAGAATTTTACACCATCTTATGGCCGGAATATTTTAAAACGAATGCACGAAAGCGTTTAATTGTAAGTCAAAACACGAAGCGCGACAACACTTGATGTCTTTTTTACGAATTTAAATAACCCAGACGGTGAAAAAAAAAAAATTGTTTCTAAATGCAATCAAATCCGACGAAATAGGTGCGACGTGAAGCGGTTTCCCATACACGCGGTGAAATAATAATTTCTAACGATTCTCACGAAACCGATAAAATGCGCTCGCAAGTGTTTGCAAAAGATGACGCAATTTTATTCTAAAAATAGAAACTTCGGAGGATATTATTTAATTAAAACCACAAAATAAAAGGGCCCATGCATCAAGAATTTTGCACCATCTTCTGGCCGGAGTATTTTAAAACAGATTTTTTTTCATTTCAATTGACGCAGGTGTAATTGGACAAGGGATTCATATCGGAGCGCCGCCGATTTCTCAATCGGACCGTTAAGAAATTATTCCTAAGTTTAACGCAAACAAAGTTTTCTTTTAAATATTACCGCACGGTCGTGAATTGTACCTGTACAAGAGTCGAAAAATATTTCAAAGAAATGGTACCAAAAAAAAAAACCGGAAGTTATTGCGCTTTTAAAGTTTCGTTGCGATAGTTATAAGACGGTGGCGCGTTCTTAATTTTAACGTCTTAATTTCCCAGCAGCCAAGCGAATTTATACATTCGTAGGCGGCGGGGGATAATTTCTTAAAAGGAAACACAAGTTCTGACATAAAGAGCTTTTACGGCGGCTTTTATTATCTGCTCGGACGAGTAAAGAAAAAGCTCCATAAAATATAACAGATGTTAAGGAAAAGATCGCATAAACTTCTTCTTTATTATCGCCTGTCCCCCTAATCCCCCACCTACCTGGAAAGTGTCATACTCATATTGCGGAGAGATCACAGCGGGCTGTGGGATTATTTATTTATTCATTTTTTTTTTAAATCATGCTTGCAAAAACGGCCGCCGCGCGCGGCTATAAAATCTGATAAGTCCGCGTCCAACCCTAAACGATGGAGCACACATATTTCGGATCGATTCAAAAAACGTAGAGGTACGTGTGCGCTGTTTTTATTTATCGCGGCATAAATAATTTCGAATCTGAATATATCGGCGGTAAAATCCGGTTAGCGTTGCATTAATTTCTAATTTTTTTTTGAATGGGTTTACCTTAAATTGCCCGGGGCGCGTTTAATAGAGAGCGCGGTGATCGCTTATAATCTCATATTCGAGGGAAATTTGTTTATTATGCGGGACACGGCGTGATACCAACGGCAGCTTTCTAGAGTCGGAGGGGGCGTGGAGTAAAAGATGGAAATCCACAAAAAATAGTGTATTTGAGAGAGAAAAAAAATGACCCGGAGGCGCCAACTGGAGGATAAAAAACCACGGTATCAAATACAGTTCCAACCCAAAATTAACTCCAGTTTTAACAAAGGCGGAAAGTATCGAATCGAATTCAATGACAGAAAAAAATAATAATTTACGATAAACTGCAATAAATATAGCGTTAACGTTAAAGTTAGGTTCGCATTTCATCAAATGATCTCTTAAATATTTCTTAATACGAAAAGGTTTGTACGGTTGGAAATCTCCGGTCGTCTCACAATAACCCACGTAACAAAAAAAATTAATCTCTAGTATTTAAATCGACTCGAACGTTAAAATAAGAGCAGTGTAATTACGATTGACAAATATTACCGAGCGAAAATTAAGTATTGGCTGTAATAAAAAAAATTGTAATGATTGAATTAATTTGTCTGACGCAAGGTGAGGCGTAAACTAAGCAACCAAAGTTGCACGTCAGTTAAAAGAACAAAAAAAAGTATCTTGTAAGACGAGTCCGCCGATAAGCAGCGATGATCAATCGGAGTGACGAAGAAAAAAAAAAAGGTTTAACGGTTTTACCTTAACCGCAGGACCTACGGTAGTAGTCGATGAATCGATCCCGAAGCTTCTTCGAGAGTCGTCTTCAGCGTACGACACCGGCTTTCCGAAGGAAACACGAGGCTTGAACGGTGTTCGAAATTTCACTTCGAGTAGACAGACTTCCTTACGACTGTTTGGTACCCAGAGGTTTATCAGAACGGGTAGGGTAAAAGTGCTGTCCTAATCGGAAGCGGGATACGACTTGTCTGCAAGGGCAACAAAAATTTTAAGTAAAATTTCAAAAAAAAAGGACTCACCAAGTCAGTTTCAAAAACAATTCAGAACGACTGACCTTGACACGAAATAAATTTTTCTCAAGCGAAGAAAAAAAAACAATTCGCCCAGGGGGAAGATGATTACATCGATTAAAAGTAGGTTAAATGACTGTTAAACTCTTCGGCACAAGCAACGCACATCGACGTGTTCCTCAGACCAGAGAGAGTTTCACACTGAAACGTAGGCGGAATAAACGCGCTGAGTCGAGAAGAGAACAGGGCTGCCGTTCGTCTAACAGAAAGATTTATCACAAATACAAGCGACTTCGACCGTAACAGAGTTGTAAATTGGGGCAATAAAGAAGATAAAACATGGCCACGTGTTAGACAAAAAAAATTACGCAGACGGTTTGGTCGAAAACTCGATGACGCGAGTAAAATGGAGAGTGTAACTCGCTCAGTAAAAGCAGTAAATCAGTTAGAAGCCAACCTTGATAAACACGGGGCGAAACGTTTCGAAAAATCAAGAATTCTGGATGACTGCAGCAGTAAAAAGACCCAGGAGAGAAATGGACGGGTTTAGGTGACAAAGTGCGATGAGTGTCAGGCGGCTGCGACAAACTGGGCCTATAACAATTTCAACAGTCTGCTAATAGGTCACGGAATCTCCCCCATTTTTATCAAATATTTCATGAGGGAGAGAAGCACCTTTCTTTATAAGCCGTCGCTGTTCCGCGGAGGGATTCAAAAAATTAATTAATGTACAACCACACCTTATTGGCGACGAGGGAATGTTCGCCGAACCCTTTCCGTAAAAACGTGCATGTTTTTACTTACAATTAGTTATCTATCGCGATCTTGCCGCAAGCAGTTTACGTTTTTTTTTAGTGTCTTTGTTTCCAGGGCTAGATCCTGCACTGCAGAGAAGTGCGTTTTACATCCGTTCCCCCATAAACTCTCCGGAGGCTCGACGAGTGCCACAAAACTAACGCAAACAGCCCTCAGATTCGTCTCTCTACGATTGTGCTAACGGAGCTGCATCTGCTGTCCGTGTTGTTGATGGTCCGCGATGTACCTACGCCTTCTTCTAATGCTCGAAAGGAGAAGGACGTAGTCGATTTAAAATAAAACAATTGAGGCACCAGTGTGGTGAACTCTTAGCATACATGGGATACAGATCGATTTTCGAATATCGAATAAACTGAGAGATGGTTCACCCCAAAGGTAGATGCAGAATCCAATATCTACACTCTTCAAAAAAAAAAAAATATAAATATTTTATTTTAAATATTTTCGACAGCGTTTACACATTTTTTGAAAATACACAATTTTTACTTAAGTGATTCATAGATTTGTTTAACCACAAGTCGCCACGGGAGGCAGGGAAAACAGACTCCGCCTTTGACGAATCGATCAGACACGTTTATCTTAAACAGTTTCCCTTATTAAATTTGTTTGACAGGCGGTTAAAAATATAGGCGAAAATCTTGAGTTCGCCTTCTTCGAAATTTGCCGACAAAGGCACCGCCGTTGCAAGTGTTGAAACAACACAGCGTCTACCATCTGTGGACACCGGCGGAGATGGGTGACGTTTATGACTGTCGGTTTCGTTTGGCATTCCTAGGGTACTGCAAAAGAAAATCAGCACCCCCCTAGCAATCGTCTGTCTGTCAAATCGAGGTGAGATGAATTACATGCAGCATGTCAACGGCTTTTCTTTTTTCAAGACATTACGACTATCTACGTACTTTGACTGATTTGATCGATACGTAGTCGAAATCCATTTAAACGTAGACGTAGACATAGATGTAAAAAAAAACTAATCTTTTTTACTGCACTATATTACTATTACTATTATTTTTTACTCCAGTACATTAGTGGAAATTGAGAGTAAAAAAAGATTAGATTTTTTTACACCTGCGTCTACGACTACATTTACGTACTTTCCTGTTTACGTAAACAAACGGAATGAAAGCAGTTGTTCGTCGATCCTTTTTGGTGAAAAGCTGCGGTTTAGTAAACGAAATTTTTAACCGTAACAGTCTTCCGGCAGGATCAATACGTTACACACAGAGACAACGATTAACCACGGGCCACTGAATAGAAATTACCGCGAATCGAGGATGGCGCTTGTTGCGTAACGGCTCGGTGACATAAACAGTAACCTGCAGGGAGGATGACGCTTGTAAAGGTTCGGTGACATAAACAGTAACCAATAGGGAGAAATGATAGCGAATCGACGCTTGTTACGTAACGGTGTGGTGACATATGCAGTAACCAGCAGGGAGGATGACCCTTGTAAAGATTTGCTGACATAAACAGTAACCAATAGGGAAAGTGCAAAATCTCCTTCCATGGCAAATCGCGAGAGAATTTGGCAACGAACGATCGCCATCAGATCAACACACATTTTCAAAATGCTAAATAAATAAATAAATAAATCCCCGGGGTTGCCCGAAATGATAATGTCGTGAGATGAAACCCAAAGGGAAGGAAATACGTCACGGAAAACACTGTTACGTAATTTCCGCTCGAAGGCGTCGATAAGTATATTGATTTGTTTACGATTTGTTTGACCGCTGGGGGACATCTGAAGAATAATTTTCGAAAATTAAAGTAGACGGACACAATTACAAATTAAAATTTTCCGGGGCTCTAAGTATGATAACACTTCTTTCCTGTAGTTGTTAACACTTTTCCTAAGATGCTGTCCAGAAGGTGAATTTAAACTGTCAGTTTCCAAATCCTCGTGTAGATAAGTTGGCAACTTGGGGGTTTTGTTCAACATATTTGGAGTTAGGTTCGTGGCGACGTGACTGCTTAAGATCTTGTAGTCCAGCGATTTTTGGTATCTCATCAGTACCTACGATTAACGCAGGGTGAGTGTCTTTTTATTCCTACAAGAGTCAAATGGGGATCACATACTCCGGATTTGGCAGCGATTTTTCGTATCTCATCAGTACCTACGATTAACGCAGGGTGAGTGTCGTTTTATCCCCCTAAGAGTCAAACAGGGATCACATACTGCGGATTTGGCAGCGATTTTTGGTATCTCATCAGTACCTACGATTAACGTAGGGTGAGTGTCCTTTTATTTCCCCTAGGAGTCAAACGGGGATCACATACTGCGAATTTGGCAAACAATTTTTGGTATCTCATCAGTACCTACGATTAACGCAGGGTGAGTTTTTTAATTTTTTTGACGACCTGGTGGTAATTATTTTGTCAATTTCTCCCTTCTTGTTCCCCGCTATTACATTGCTAGTCCCAGGCAAGAGGGGCGCTACATACGTGAATTGGCAATGACGAATCCTTTGTAACATTGACCTTTCACCGTCGTTCGAGTTGCGACTCGCTGCAGACAGACGAGCCCGACAGCCGCCATCTTCTGTTCCGTCGAAAAGGGGCCGTCGACGCCCCAGGCAGCACCGTCGCTTGAGTCGTCGATCCCGCGGCGGATACGTTTTTAAAGTCGTTTTATTTTTTATATTCTTTTGGATTTCCTCCTTTACTCGCCACTACCTTTGCGGAGTGACGTCATCGTTGGGGGACACCTGAAGATTAATTTCCGAAAATTAAAGTAGAATGCCATGCCCATCGACGTACACAATTAAAAATTAAAATTTGTACGGGTCTGATGCACAAAATTTTGAACAGTTTGAATCTTTCCCTTTTCTTAATGAGTAATGAGTAATGAGGCGTAGGAATCGGTTTCGGTACGGTCCAGTAACGGGCCGCCTCCACTCGATCATTAGCATTTAATTGATTTTATATCGAATATCTCCCACTTACCGTTAAATGAATGCCGAACATTGTAAAGGAAATTTAATATGACACTCGGAAATTAATGACGCTCGGCGGAACAGAAGAGAACAGAACCCTTTCATTTGGGAATCGCGTTTCGCCTAATTACCCCATGTTCCTCCAAATGGTTTCGTACGAGGGGAATTTCTTACCAGGCCGAGCAACTCGACGGAGATTGCTCTATTATGTTGTAACAATAGCCGGAGTCGTCTGCGATAGCACAAGCCATTGCAGTAGCAGCAGCAGCTACGCCGACGAAGACGACGATGACGACGACGTCCTTAATTAAAACACAATCAAGATGCAATTTTATCCCGAAGGAACCGAGCGTCGCGCGGTGAAAATTCGTTTGCGGTGCTCTGGAATGGCGATGGCGTTTCGGAATGAACGTGATCGATGCCGAAAGGGCGGATAAACGGCTGCGGTATCAATACATGTTCGGGTTCAATTATTGGAGCAAGCCCTGGCCCTTTATGCGTTCTCTCATTCACCGGCTTTCATAATCCACGCCAGATTGCTTGTCATAGGATTTCTGATTATTCCCCGGGGCACTTTTCCCGCAATTCCCTTTTAATTCCCGAAAGTATTCCATTGCCTGGCCGCTCTACTAAAAACTTTTCACATTTACCACACGAGACTCTCGTAAGTGCAAAATAATTGCAGAAACACTAATTACAACATCCCCTTGTTTTTAACGGATCGCTACGAAACATGAACCGTAACAAAAAATTCTTGTTACACCTAACTTCAATAATTCCGACGCTACTTGAGGAATCGGTTTTCTTCTAACTAAACCTATAAATAATCACCGTCCGGTATAAGGTGTTTTATTAAAACGTCGACAATAAATGTGATCAATCCAGACGAAATGTGAACCGTAACAAAATTCGTGTTAGACCTACCTTAATAATTCTGACGCTACTTGAGGTATCGGCTTTCCTCTAACTAAACAAACAAATAAGTACCCTCCGGTATAAGGTATTTTATTAAAATGTCGACAATAAATGTGATCAATCCAGACGAAATGTGAACCGTAACAAAATTCTTGTACCTTCAATAATTCCGACGCTGCGTGAAGAATCGGCTTTCCTCTCACTAAACATATATACAAATAATTACCGTTCGGTATAAGGTGTTTTATTAAAATGTCGACGATAGATGTGATCAATCCAGGGCAGGCGGCGTGCACTAATCACGTGTTAGAGGTTGAAAACACGCAAAGGGTGGAGATCTCCCGGAATCGATCCGGCGTCATCATACAATCGCATCCGATAATATTTACCGATCTTCATCGCGGCCGGATGTAATTTAAAATCAATCGAATACATAAAATCTGTTGTGGAACGTTAATGCGGGGCCGTGTACGACGGGGATGATTTGTGGTTGGCAGATCGACTGACACGCCCAGACGTTTTATTCTAAAATTGAACTCGCTTCCGGACGTATTCGGAGAAATTAAATCCGAGATTTTTTTCAAAAAGACGCTAATCCCGATTTATTCAGCCCCTCATTCAATCCACTTTTTTTTCATTATTTGTCATTTAACATTTAACAAAAAATGTTAAAATGTTACCTTCGGCACGCGACGCCCTCCCTGACGATCGGTATCGTCTTGATGAATTCGCAATTTCTCTTATTTTAGTCTTCCCTAATTAAGCACACCGTTTTATCGAACCCCTTAATGAGTTACGATGCAAAATTTCACTTACCAAGCGTGTTTCCGTACGCGTCGAAATGTATTTTTGTGCAGGTTAGATTTCGTGTGCTTCTTTAAGAAGTTCCTTAAATAATCTATCGCTGTAAGATCGAATTTACGACGTGTCTCAGTTATTCAGGGAATATGACGCAAAATTTGAACAGTTGTCAAAAAACAGCGTGTCTGACGACAGATCTCAAAGAAACCTGCTTAACGTACTTTCATTCCTGCACATAACGCTTTCGAGGCTCATTTTATTTTATTTTTCTCTTTAATCCAGCGTAGAGGAGATTTTCTTTCTTGCTTTGGTGCATTTATTTTAGTTGGTGCCTACCGGTTAAATAATTTTAAATGCAGAATTTCCTTTTTTTATCCACGACCCTCTCTCCGAAATTTTTGAGCTCCCTGCTGGTATTACGTCGTGTCCACCTTTGACGACAATAATTCATCATCGGGGATTTCAATGTACCGCCCCGTTATACGAACACTATCGTCAACGTGAGCCTTACGGAACTGTTGAAATTTTCTCTCTTCTGTTCGAGGCGTATTTCTCTTTCTTTCTCTTTAATTCGGCGCAGGAGGGATTTTTTTTCTATCTTTGGTGTATTTATTTTAGTTGGTGATTAAGAATTGACCAACCGAGAAGCTTTATAGTTCCTCTCTCTTGTTCGAGACGTATTTCAATTTTCTTCTCTTTAATCCGGGGCAGAGGAGTTTCTTTTTCTTGCTTTGGTGTATCTATTTTAGTTGGTGCCTACCGGTAAATAATTTTAAATGCACTTCTATTGTGGAATTTCCTTTTTTTATCCACGACCCTCTCTCCGAAATTTTCGAGCTTCCGGCTGGTATTACGTCGTGTCCACCTGTGACGACAATAATTCATCACAGGGGATTTCAGTGTACTGCCCCGTTATACGAACACTATCGTCAACTTGAGTCTTATGGAATCGTTGAAATTTTCTCTCTTCTGTTCGAGGCGTATTTCTCTTTCTTTCTCTTTAACTCGGCGCAGGAGAGATTTTTTTTCTATCTTTGGTGTATTTATTTTAGTCGGTGCCTAAGAATTGACCAACCGACAAGGCTTGAAAGTTCCTCTCTCCTGTACGAGACGTATTTCAATTTGCTTTCTTTAATCCGGCGCTGAGAAGATTTTTTTTTCTTGCTTTGATGTACTTGATGTTGGTGCCTACCGGTTGAATAATTTTAAATGCACTTCTATTGTGAAATTTCCTTTTTTTTATCCACGACCCTCTCTCCGAAATTTTCGAGCTTCCTGCTGGTATTACGTCGTGTCCACCTTTGACGACAATAATTCATCATCGGGGATTTCAATGTACCGCCCCGTTATACGAACACTATCGTCAACGTGAGCCTTACGGAATTGTTGAAATTTTCTCTTTTCTGTTCGAGGCGTATTTCTCTTTCTTTCTCTTTAACTCGGCGCAGGAGAATTTTTTTTTTGTGTCTTTGGTGTATTTATTTTAGTCGGTGCCTAAGAATTGACCAACCGACAAGGCTTGAAAGTTCCTCTCTCCTGTACGAGACGTATTTCAATTTGCTTTCTTTAATCCGGCGCTGAGAAGATTTTTCTTTCTTGCTTTGATGTACTTGATGTTGGTGCCTACCGGTTAAATAATTTTAAATGCGCTTCTATTGTGGAATTTCCTTTTTTTTATCCACGACCCTCTCTCTTTCTCGAAACTTTCGCGCTTCCTGCTGGTATTACGTCGTGTCCACCTGTGACGACAACAATTCAAACAATTCATCATCACTCATGAACACTATCGTCAACGTGAGCCTTGTGGAATTGTTTAAATAAACCTCTCTCCTGTTAGAGACGTATTCCTCTTTCTTTCGCTTTAATCCGGCGCAGGAGAGATTTATTTTTCACCGTAGAACCTCGTTTCTTAATCCTTCCTGGCACACCGGGGAGCAACTTCTAAATCGAATTTCAATAATTCCGTCAATTTCCCAAACAGAAAAAAAATTATTATCTTGAATGAATTTTCCCGATCGACTGTTGAACCCGGCGCTCTCTGAAATGTTCGGCGATGTTTAAAATTTGCGGAGGCCGTGAATTTATTGGTACAAATGTGTTGAGTTTCCGGCCGTAACAGAGTATTTAATCCGGAACGCAGACGTAGACGCATCACTGCGGTGAACCCCCTGTTACGTGCGGCCTTTAAAATTATGCGCGGGGTGAATTACAAGGGCGCTAGGATTTATCGTTAGAAAATAGTGTGCGCCTGACGCGCAAAGCAATCGTAATTTATGTGAATGGAACGAACGCAATGTCAACAGTCGACTTACGTACGTGCACACGTAAGAAGTGAATAGAAATTCGATTCTAACGAGTAAATTGAATATGTAATATTTTCCCAGCAAATACGCTGTTGTTGTTGTTGTTGTTGGTGGTGGTGGTGGTGTATTTGTCGTACAGTGGATTTTCAGTTATTTGTGCTTATCGGGACGATGCAGATGTTTGAAAATCGATGCTGAGTTGGCGCAGTTATTCCGGCTTTATTTTTTCACTCGCGCGCCCTGTCATTTTCTTTTTTATTTCTTCTCATGTCAGAGCGCGGGTCCTCGGCCGCCGTCTTGATCTTTGAAGTACAAAGACTTCAGGAGCACGTGCGCGCACGAAAACAAGGCAAACAATAATTTCTGATTTCGTGATGTAAACAGTCGCAAATTTAAAACCTGAATTATTAAACTCACCCAATTCCTCCTCCAGGCGTATGAATTTCAAACATGAGTAAACATTTTTCGGATAATAAGAGAGCGTGAGGGTTATCTCTGCGGCAACAGTTTAGTAGGAGAAAAATGCTGTTTACTTCCATTCCCGCACGCACTTCTGTTGTGGAATTCCCTTTTTTTGTCCACGACCCTCTCTTTGAAACTTTCGAGCTTCCTGCTGGTATAAATTTCGTTGTGGAATTTCCTTTTTTTGTCCACGACCCTCTCTTTGAAACTTTCGAGCTTCCTGCTGGTATAAATTTCGTTGTGGAATTTCCTTTTTTTGTCCACGACCCTCTCTTTGAAACTTTCGAGCTTCCTGCTGGTATTAAATTTCGTTGTGGAATTTCCTTTTTTTGTCCACGACCCTCTCCCTGAAACTTTCGAGCTTACTGCTAGTATTATGTCGCCGTCGTATCCATCTATCAACGTGAGCCTTATGGAATTGTGGAAGGCACCCAACGTAACTTTAAGTTCTTCAGACAATAACACTCCCAAAGTAAATTCGAAGCATTTCTGGAGTTATTTTTCAATTTCTAAACGTGCCGCGGTCCACGCCAATGCGGCGCTTAAATTTTCCTTTACGACAGCTCAAAAGTGAGCTATAAATTTGGCGATTTTATGCCGTCGTAAAATCACAAGTTCGTTCGATTCACCTCGACGGATGGATGGATGGATTCGCGCGCGGTTTTTCCGATCGAAAAGTTGCTTCTTATTTTTCCGTGCGGAATATTTTTGCGCAACGCGGAAAGAAAAACTCGATGATGCGGGTGTAGAGATAATTCCCTCGCATTTTCGAGGGGCTATAGTAAATTTCCCATGGCGGAATTGGGCCCAGTTGCGGGACCGGTGAGATGGACATTTAGTGGGATGCGTTCGAGAAATCGCCTGGGATGTACGGCAAATTGGACCGTCCTAACGCAATATCTGGCGCGATTAAAACGGATAATGTCAGGAACTGCGAAATATCAACTTACACCATCTCATACTAAACAAAAAGAGAAAAAAAAAACTCATAATCATTACCGCAAAGCGGTATTTTCTAAAATCAGGATTTCATACAGTATTATCCGCACTTCTGATTTTTCAATTATCGTCACAGTCGCAGAAAATTTGCGTAATTTAACCTTAAATGTCAGTATTGATTTAATTTTTTTGTCGGACTGTTTTAGTAATTACAGTTTGAAGAGATTACTTGGCGCTCAATAACTTTCGTATGGTTACATTATATTTTTTTCTTTCACGCAATACGCAACTTTTCAACAAAAAAAAAGTGTTATCTCTCCGAATTCACCTCCACTTCCGACTATACTGAGCTACGGCAACCAAAACGGTAAGAATCTTCTTACATAAAAGTGTATGTCACAATGTAGACGGAGAATTTTTCAAAAATAAATTCCAATTGCGTTCGTTTATGCAAACGAGGTAATTTCAGAGTAATGCGCGCCAACATCGAATTAAAATTGTAGCCCCCGCGCCGTTTACACAAATTGGAAATCTTATCGGGCGCTTTCAATTAGCTTTGTTTTGTGTACGTACGTAAATATCTGTAACGAGATCGTGCGATCCGAACGAACAGGAGCTGCGAAGGACCCAGGTGGATGGAAAGCGCCCTGAATTATTTATCGAGAAGGAGAAGAGACGAATATTTACTCGGGTTGTTTATTTTTCGGTAGATTTTTCAGCCTCGCTTCAACAGCAGAGATGAATTTTTTTTTGCTTGCTTGGAAACTGTAAAATTTTCCGGGGCTCTAAGTACGATTATCGTTTTTCCTGTAGTTGTTAACACTTTCTCTAAGTCATTGTCCAGAAGGTTAATTTAAACTGTTAGTTTCCAGATCCTCGTGTGGACAAGTTGGCAACTTGGTGTTTGTTCGACATATTTGAAGTTAGGTTCGTGGCGACGTGACTGCTTAAGATCTTGTAGTCCAGCGATTTTTGGTATCTCATCAGTAACTACGATTAACGCAGGGTGAGTGTCTTTTTATTCCCCCAACAGTCAAACGGAGATCACATACTGCGGATTGGCAGTGATTTTTGGTATCTCTCATCAGTACCTACGATTAACGTAGGGTGAGTGTCCTTTTATTCTCCCCAAGAGTCAAACGGGGATCACATACTGTGGACTTGGCAGCGATTTTCGGTATCTCATCAGTGCCTACGAATAACGTAGGGTCAGTTTTTTTCTTTTTTGATGACCTGGTGGTCATTCTTTTGTCAATTGCTCCCTTCTTGTTCCCCGCATCGGGAGTGTCCTTTTGTTCCCCCAAGAGTCAAACGGGGATCATATACTGTGAATTTGGCAACAATTTTTGGTATCTCATCAGTGCCTACGATTAACGCAGGGTGAGTTTTTTTCTTTTTTTGACGACCTGGTGGTCATTCTTTTGTCAATTGCTCCCTTCTTGTTCCCCGCACCGTGAGTGTCCTTTTGTTCCCCCAAGAGTCAAACGGGGATCACATACTGCAAATTTGGCAACAATTTTTGGTATCTCATCAGTGCCTACGATTAACGTAGGGTGAGTTTTTTTATTTTTTTGACGACCTGGTGGTAATTCTTTTGTCAATTGCTCCCTTCTTGTTCTTCGCTATTACAGTGCTAGTCCCAGGCAAGAGGGGCGCTACATACGTGAATTGGCAGTGGTGAATCCTTTGTAACATCGACCTTTCACCGTCGCTCGACTTGCGACTCGCTTCAGTGAGGCGAGCCCGACAGCCGCTATCTTCTATCAAAAGGGGCTGCCAACGCCCAAACGTCCTAGGAAGGACCGTCGCTTGAGTTGGCGACCCCGCGGCGGAGGCATTTTTAAAGTCGTTTAATTTTTTTAATTTTTTTGGATTTCCTCTTTTACTTGTCATTATCTTTGCGGAGTGACGTCATCGTTTTACGTCGCAGCTGTGTAAGAAAATACCCCTCCCCCACCCATACACACACACCCGGCGGTTGTTTGGGGACGAATTAACTTTTGCTGTCACTTGGAGAGGCTCCTTCAGAGCGTTTTAATTTTTGTCGAAAATTTTCTTTTCCTTTTTGGACGTTTGTTTTAAATTTAAAATTTTTGCCATCACGTTTGAGAGGCTCCTTCAGAGCGCTGAGCATAATTTTTTTTGTGTTTAACATGGTTCCAATGTTTTTCTATGTACTTTGGATTAGAGTTTAAAGCGAATCGTTTTTATGCTTTGGTGTAAGCTGACGCATGAGTACTCCCGTAAAGGCGCTTTTCTGTCCACGAGTTGGACTCTGCACAAGAACATATTTAATGCACGGTCGTTGTTCGCCCCGTATTCGGGCGCAGTTATAAACTATTTTGATTTATGCGATTTGCACGAACTTGCTATCGAGTTTACACTAATTAAAGTTCCGATTTACCTCCGAGGTGACTTTTTTTTGTTGGGAAACTTTGTTGCGGGGGCTTCACATCTTTAAGGGGTGGGATTTTGCGCTCGAATACAAGTCCTTACGCAGTCATGCGCTACACGCTCTTCAGTTGGGTCGTACCTTACTTTTTTGTTGATTTATTTAAAAGGAAAAAGTTTGCAGATAATGTTAGATGTTGGCCTCATGTAAGCCGACACGAGAGTACTCTCGCAGAAGCGCCTTTTGCCGACGTTTGGGCCTTGTAATGTTCACTTAATTATTATATTCACGGTCGATCGCTCCGCTAGGGGGCTTATTCTTATTTACGATTTGTTTGCGGTTTTACCACAAAAAAGAGATAACTTTGGGCCGGAATAGAGAATAACAATGTTGCTGGGTCACTTTCATTACTTGGGAGGAAGGGTTTCAGGGAAATAAGTTCTGTTTTCGGGATTTCTTTTATTGTCAGTTTCCCCCACGCATGAAAGTTGGGGAGGTATACCAGCAGGAAGTGAATTCGAGGGCGTTGGGGTTTACGGGGACGAACTAAGACATACATTTTCCAGGAAGCGCATCTTGAAACCTGTAAGTTGCGTAACCACCTTTGAGGTTGGCGCCCTTTCCTGTAAGATCTTTCGAACTATCTCACGCCGTCTCCACTGAGTGGGCATCCTTACGCAACTCCTGTCAACAGTAAGCTGAAAGTTGAAATGAGTGTGAAGTATGGTGGTGCTTCTGCTTTTGATTATTATAAATTCAGATAAGTTGCGCTTCCGTTTTCATTTCGTTCTGAAAAATGTTATATATAAAAGTTCATTAAAAAAATTTAACTGTGCGATTTATTTGAAGTTCCAGAAATTAAATTCGCTGTCTGTTTTAGTGAATGTGCAGCGGTAAATATCCCCGGTAGCCACCTCCCCTAATTATAAGCGGAGAAGTAAAATTCGCCCCCGTCAGGATATACATAAACGTCCTCAACTGTGCAGGCGGTAATTAAGGGGGGGGGGGCGAAATTCGAGCAATTTAAAACCGACGGGCCTTTCCTCGCCGGCCGATTGGACACAATTAAAATTTAGAACTCGCCGTTTTTGATTAGTCCAACGTACCGTGCCGGTAAACAGCGGCGGCGGCGGCGCGTAATTCTAGCGGGCGCGTTAAATTATTATTTGATTATCGTGCACCGGCAATTCGTATCTACTTACACCTAGCCATGCAAGCAAGCATGCGGGTTCAATTAGAGTTAATTTGAGCGCGTATAAATCGCGTAATCCGATATCTAATTCAATTTTACGGCCGTGCGGGATTATGCTCGGAATTGGAACGGTAACGACTTCAATTACGTTTGATTATTCTTTCGTGCGTTTGAACAAGTGACCTGCTCACATTTTCACATATTGCAACGCTCTAGAACCGTCTCGCAATTTTTTTTCATTAAAAAAATTCAAAAGTTTTTCTTAAATTATGGTAACATAATTATCCGAATGGCACGCCCCTGGTAAAGTGAGACCTACCTAATCTATGACATTCACAGTTCATCTGTCGGGATAGAATATTAAAAATAATGTGCACGGTCATAAACGTCATCCTACAGTGTCCACAGATGGCAAACTGTCGCGTCGACACCTGCAAGACGGGGTCTTTGTCGGCAAATTTAAAAAAAAGCCAAGCGCGACATTATCGCATTATCGTTATTTGCCGTCTAAAAATAAAAATTAGAAAGGGGCGTTTGTTCTGTTTGGAGGAATGCGTCCGATTGGCCACCAGTTGGTTCGTGTGATTCGTTAGGCGGGAAGCCGTTTTGAAGTTATTTAAATCTCCAACGTCGCATTTACTGAATGAAACATTTCTAAGGCTCAAGCCTCAATCTCGGATGTTAGGGTTGCACTGAGGGTGTGATCAGTGATGAGTCATTCCTCAAGGCCTTTCTAATCTTGCCTCCTCAGGTAATTGGCCAAGAACGTCAACGTCAAAAGAATGCGCCATTAATATATTCTTTTGTTTGTTCCACGCAGGGCTTTTTTTGTTTTCCTCTTTTTTTTCCTTTTCTTTACTTCGTGTTCGCTGGCAATCTTTTGGTGGACGTTAAACTTCAGGGGTTTTCTAGGTTGCCAGATGATTTTGGCAACCCTGTGCACCGCTAATCGTACGAATGCGTGACCTTTGGCAACATCCGGTACCCGCTTAAGGTATAATTTAGCAAAAGATATTAAATTGTATGAAATAACATGACTACGGTCTGGGGTTGTTGAATTGGCAGAGTTGGTTATGGGCAAAACTGCCCAAGTTTTATCAAAAGGAAAACCGTAACAAAGTTACAATTTCCTTGTCTGCTTCTTTTCTTTTATAAGAATACAGATGGAAGTAAAAGTGTAAGTGCTTTTCTTAATGTACGTATTCAAAATTAGAAAGAACTGTTATGGCGTAACACCTGCCTTGGCGGTGTCTTTGTCGGCAAATTTCAAAGAAGTCGATTACGACATCTTCGCTGTTACGATTCGCTGCCTGCAAATCTAAATTAATTGCAACTGTGAATTACAAAGAAATTAAATTATTTCCGAGGTAAAATTCAAAACAGTATTAAAACCAATAACTCAAAATCCAGCGTTTTCAGTAACTTTTTTTTTTTCAAGAAATTTAATTAGTTAACTAATGTCTCGCAAATTTACTCTTGCTTCGGTTGCTTAATCTTCAATTTTAAGTTAACTTTAATTTATAACATTTCCTTTCACTATACTAATTAACTGTTTGGTTAACACGACGAATTACGAAGGGCAAGGTCTAAAGGTCAATACTCGCTACACTATCGATTTATCACCGCACTTGTTTACTTCTTGTTCATTATTTATTCACACTAATCATTGATCACCGATTGATGATTATTATCGATTATTGATTATTAGATTACAGATTCTCGATTCTTCTTAATGCTGGTTTCCTAATCTATGTCCTGATGTCAGCATTGATTAACTCTTGCTAAACGTGTTCGTTCGAATTATCTCATATTTAACCGACGCCTGCAAACGTACACGCTCACATTCCGCTGCGTTTGTACTTACTTCTGCAAAGCGGAATGCGAGCGTGTGCAACGCGGTTGACCTACTACAACACTGAATGCCGCATATAGATACAATTTTGTAATGCGCGTATTTAATGAAATTTTTGCCACATAATTTCATCGTGACAATACTCGACAATACAGTTTCCCTTGCAGGAAACTTCGTTTTAAATTCGGTTCAAAAGGTTGTCCTCTTTCTGGATTTTTTTAAGAGAACGAAAGGCTTTCCTTGTTTTAGATTGATCTTTCACGCGTGTAAGATGTGCAGACGGGGTTTCAACCCCTTTCGTCCGCAATTTTCTTTTTGACAGCCCTTACAATGTTGAATTTCGATTTTTTTTTGTTAGTAGCGTCCAGGTTTTAGCATGGAAAGATGGAAAGCCAGAAATCGTTTTCCGCGAATTGTTCGAATGACGTCTACTTATATTTTTGAGACTTATCGGAAATGGTCCACTCCTTATCTCTTTCTCAGCTTATTTAATAACCAAACAAAACGTATTTTTAAAGTATAAGAGAAATGTTCGTACAATAATTCAGAAAATACAAGCGAAGAATATGCGAATTTCATTTAATTAATTAATTAACTAAATTTTTGACAATCAGCATAAAGTTGAAACTAGGATTTGAAAGAGAGAAGGCAGATCTACATGAACCGATTTACTTTCAAAAAAAAAAGACTTTGTAAACAAAAATACTTTATTTGAACTCGCCCTTAATGGTCGTCGACGCTTCTCAGGTACACTTTATTTAAATTAAACCAGGAAAATTGAATGATGGAAGAAATTTGGAACTTTACGACGGGGAAATTTTAATTTTAAGACTCATGACTACATGATATTCGAAACCGGCAGAATTCCGCTGGAACTCTTCTGCAGAATTGCCCTCAATTTTCTTCTCTGGTGCTATGCTTTATTACGATCCAGGGCGGCGAAAGCTTGGGACTTGCATTACCCAATACATCCAAATGAGTCAGCGTTGCGTCACGTTCTGCAAAGCAATGCAATGCAAGCTTGCTCTTGTTTTTAACATGACTCCCTGGTATGACTAATGCAGACTAATGCTTTCGTTACATAATCCGCATGTTTTTAATTTTGTATTTTCATGTGAGTCATACTTTGATATGATTTCCAATTCGGATTACTCATACTTGGACGACATCTGATTTCTAATTTAGTAAAATATCTTAATTAAATAAAGTGTACTGGATTTTTACACAATGCATAAAAATCTGACGTACAATTTTGTTTCTTATCAAAGAAGGAATGGGATGTATATATGATTTATCGAACGGTTTAAGCTCGTAAGCTTCCAGGTTTTTAAATAGGACGAAGGCAAGGGAGGAAAAGAATAAATAAAACGCTGTTCATAAATCAAGTAAATATTTAAAGTGAATTCGCAACTGCCGGAGTGATTAATTTGGATTTAAGAATACGCGAATATAAACCTCCCCTGTTTAGGAGGAGATGGCGGCGGTGGCGGCGTCGGCGTTTTCCAAACATTAATCCCACCCGCTCAAAAATCCAAGCCTGGGCCCACCAGGAGGAAGAAGAAGAAGAAGAAGAAGTTTCGAAGCCCAGACGTAAGTAAGTCGGCGTTAATGGATTAGGCCCAGCGCATTTTATTTTTCCACCCCCGAAATAATTTAGTCATCGCATCTTCTTTGCGTAGGCCGCTAAACGTCAGTAATTATCATCGTTCCCTTTTCTTCGAGGCGTTCGCTTGTTCGCGGTCTGCCAGACACCCGCCGTCCATGTTTACCATTGGCGGAGAGAGATCTCGTTTGCAGTGTAAACAAACCGTCGCCTCCGTAAGCACGTACACCTCGTCGGTCCCACGTGATCGGCAGCCGTACATAATGCACCCCGGAAAGCAGGAAACGTACCTCTGCGTATTACGCTTATAAACGTCGAGTGTTTGCCTTCCGACTTGTACGGTTTTTTGCCCTCCCACCCGCCCCGCCCCCCAAAAATAAACATTTGCTTTATTTCGCTTATACAAAGTTGAAGGTATTTTCTGCAGATTTCATTTAAATGCGACCTCTGTATTTGTTTGCCGAACATTCGTTGTATCAACACCTGAAAACCTGGCAAAACTTGCAACCCCCTGCACTCCCCCTTCTTTTGATTATCGAGATAAAATAAATAAGGATGAATGGTTTTAATTTATCTAAGACTACTCGAAATACCTTATCCCCAATCTCATCCACATTTGCCATTTCGTATATACACGTATACATATTGCTTTGTTTCGGGCATATAAATTTATTATTTTGAATAAATCGAACTTAAACTCAGGGCCTAAAAGATTTTTTCTTCGACGAAGTTCCGGCAAGCACCGACACTGTACGGGGTTTTCAAACATAAACACGGGTAAAAAGTGTCGCCAGTATCAGCAAAAAGAAAAGGTGAAATTGACTTGTTTAAAATTAAAATTGAAACATGAATACACGTACGTATTTTGCTTTGTTTTTGGCATATAAATTTATTATTTTAAATAAATCGAAGGGCCTAAAACGATTTTTCTGCGACAAAGTTCCGGCAAGCACCGACACTGTACGGGGTTTTCAAATACAAACGCGGGTAAAAACTGTCTCTAGTATCAGAAAAGAAAAGATGAAATTGATTAAAATGAAAATTGAAAAATGAATACACTTAAGCCTGGGTTTCCTAGGATAACGACGCCGTATAATATAACGGCCGCAATTTGACGGTGAATGACGTCACGTAGCGTTGAAAAATGACGTATATTGGCGTAAAGCAAGCAAGAAAAAGCGACAATGTGTATTCATTTTATATATTTCATAACGGTCTATCTGGATATGACGTTACTCACGTATTCAGAAAATGGCGAGCCACTAAACGCTTAAAAAACCTTTTACATATTTTGCTGTTTTCTAGGAAACCACCAACACTTAATGTTCTTAACACGTTTCATCTGACGTCATTCACCGCCAACTTACGGCCGCTACTTTACGGCCATGAACCATTCGATAAATCATCCTAGGAAACTGAGGCTTTACACATACTGCTTCGTTTTTGGCAAATAAACTTATTGTTTTAAATGAATCTCAGGGCCTAACATGATTTTTCTTCGACGAAGTTCCGGCAAACACCGACAATGTACGGGGTTTTCAAATAGAAACACGTGTAAAAATCGTCGCTAGTATTAGTAAAGAAAGAAAATATGAAATTGATTAAAATGAAAATTGAAAAATGAATAGACTTAAGCCTGGGTTTCCTAGGATAACGACGCCGTAATATAACGGCCGCAATATGACGGTGAATGACGTCATATAGCGTTGAAAAATGACGTACATTAGCGTAAAGCAGGCAAGAAAAAGCGACGATGTGTATTTATTTTATATACTTCATAACGGTCTGTCTGGATATGACGTTACTCCCATAATTAGAAAACGGGGAGCCACCAGAAGAGGATTCCAAACGTTTAAAAAACCTTTTACATATTTTTGTATGATGGTGACGTTTGCCGTTTCCTAGGAAACCAACTATGCTTAATGTTTTTAGCTTGTTTCATGTGACGTCATTCAGCGACAACTTACGGCCGCTACTTCACGGCACCGCTATCCTAGGAAACCGAGGCTTTACACATACTGCTTTATTTTTGGCATATAAATTTATTATTTTAAATAAATCTCAGGGCCTGAAATGAATTTTCTTTGGCGAAGTTCCGACAAAAACAGGGTTTTCATGTACAAATACGGGTAACACGTATTGTGAAGAGTAAAAGCAGAAAGATAGAGAGAGAGAGAGGTAAGGGCGAAGCATTTTCGACAATTTTGAAAATCAGAAGCATCAGAAGTTGCAATATTATCCCTAATTTTACATTCGATTAAGGGTTTTTTATGCATCATAGCAAATGCAACATACGATATTCCCCACCAGGAGGAATAATCAAGTAAATGGGAGAAAGTGCTTAAGTAAAGCGGGAGCGGGCAAGAAATCGATCTGCCGCGTCTTTCGAGTGAAGACTCTTGACCCAATCACGTGTTCCGTTCCTTATTGAAACTTTATTTCATATTTCAATTAATTCCTTTTTGCAATCAGTCAGCTTCCTTGACCTGTTTAAAGCGAAAATTGAAAAATGAATAGACGTACGTATTTTGCTTTGTTTTTGGTGTATAAATTTATTGTTTTAAATAAATCGAATTCGAATCTCAGGGCCTAAAATGAATTTTCTTTGACGAAGTTCCGGCAAACACCGACACTGTACGGGGCTTTTATGTACAGACACTAGTGTCGCTAGTATCAGCAAAGACAAAAGCAAAATTGACTTGTTAAAAAGGAAAATTGAAAAATGAATACACCTACGCATTTTGGTTTGTTTTTGGCACATAAATTTATTATTTTCAATAAACCGAACTTAAACTGAGGGCCTGAAACGATTTTTCTGCGACAAAGTTTCGGCAAGCACCGACACTGTACGGGATTTTCAAATACAAACGCGGGTAAAAACTGTCTCTAGTATCAGAAAAGAAAAGATGAAATTGATTAAAATGAAAATTGAAAAATGAATACACTTAAGCCTGGGTTTCCTAGGATAACGACGCCGTATAATATAACGGCCGCAATTTGACGGTGAATGACGTCATATAGCGTTGAAAAATGACGTACATTAGCGTAAAGCAGGCAAGAAAAAGCGACGATGTGTATTTATTTTATATACTTCATAACGGTCTGTCTGGATATGACGTTACTCCCATATTTAGAACACGGGGAGCCACCAAAAGAGGATTCCAAACGTTTAAAAAACCTTTTACATATTTTTGTATGATGGTGACGTTAGCCGTTTCCTAGGAAACCAACTATGCTTAATGTTTTTAGCTTGTTTCATGTGACGTCATTCAGCGACAACTTACGGCCGCTACTTCACGGACCCGTTATCCTAGGAAACCGAGGCTTTACACATACTGCTTTGTTTCTGGCATATAAATTTATTATTTTAAATAAATCTCAGGGCCTAAAATGAATTTTCTTTGACGAAGTTCCGACAAGAATCGGGTTTCCATATACAAACACGAGTAATATGTATCGCGGAGAGTAGAAACAGAGTGAGAGGAGAGAGGACGAAGCATTTTCGACAATTTTGAAAATCAGAAGCTTCGGAAGTTGCAATATTATCCCTAATTATACACTCGATTAAGGATTTTTTATGCATCATAGCAAATATAACATGCGATATTTCCCACCACGAGTAACAATTAAGTAAGTGGGAAAAAGTGCTTAAGTAAGGCGGGAGCGGACAAGAAATCTATCTGCCGGGTCCTTCGAGTGAAGACTCTTGACCCAATCACGTGTTCTGTTCCTTGTTGAAACTTTATTTCTTATTTCAATTAATTTTTTTTTCAATCAGTCAGCTTCCTTTACTTGTTTAAAATGAAAATTGAAAAATGAATAGACACACGCATTTTGCTTTGTTTTCAATCTCAGGGCCTAAAATGATTTTTCTTTGACGAAGTTCCGACAAGAACCGGGTTTCCAAAGATAGAGAGAGAGGAGAGAGGTAAGGGCGAAGCATTTTCGACAATTTTGAAAATCAGAAGCATCAGAAGTTGCAATATTATCCCTAATTGTACATTCGATTAAGGGTTTTTTATGCATCATAGCAAATGCAACATACGATATTCCCCACCACGAGTAACAATCAAGTAAGTGAGAGAAAGTGCTTAAGTAAAGCGGGAGCGGACAAGAAATCGACCTGCCGGGTCCTTCGAGTGAAGCCCGTCGACTTAATCATGATATGTTCCGTTCCCCGTTGAAACTTTCTTTTTTATTTTAATTAATTATTTTTCAAACAGTCAGTTTCCTCAGTTTGAAATCAATGTCGCGAACGAAGATACAACTCATCACGGTGTTTTGTGTTTTTTTTTTCGGTAATCAATTTAATCGTAACCGAATTTTATTAATTTGATTTAAATTTTGTGTTTCAAAAATCTGCGTTTCAAAAAAAAATTTCAGGTCAGCGTTGGTGAGTTGAAACAAAAGTTCATTTTTACGTATAAAGGAAAGCTATTTTCTAATAAAGGCTTCTTTCTTTTTTTTTTTTTTTGAAGGTCTGGAGTGAAAACCCAAGAGAAAAACGAAACCATTACAACATGGGCACTCACCGAATTCAAGATTATAAATTCCTGGCTCACTTTAAAGCGGTCAAGCTTGAAAAAATATTAACGAATGCTTTGAATGACTTAGAGTGCTCACGGAGGAGTAGCGTCTTCCGTTTGAAAATCACCAAAATTACAGAATTTAGATGAAGCAAGAACAAAATGGCGAAGCCACAAGAGAAGACGTCTGCACTCTGACCGTCCAGCGACAAAACCGACGCGTTCTGTGATCAAGATCCGATTAATCTAATAATAATCGGTACTTTTATTTCAAACTTTGTTTAAATAAAGTTAGGGGAGAACCGAAAGCAGTTTATATATACGGAATCGTAACCTACTTGTCTGAGTACGTAGCGTTTCTCCTGTGCTGCAAGTCCAAACAGAATAGTGCTCATCACGATGAATAACGTGACGGCACACTTGACAAACTGCAAACTTATTTTTGATCGAGTCCCGCGGGAATGAATAGCTTCCTGCGGAATTTAGTGTTATAGCTGGAAGCACTCAACGTATTTACGTGTAGTCAAGCATCTGCTGCAGCGTCCCGCGTTCCGCGACGATGTATTCACGGCTTCCCGGCACGATCTCCGGGCCTTTGCTGGCGCAGCCATCGTCGAACTTGAATATTGCAATTAACGCCTCGTCGATTAAACTGCCATGAATAGTTCAGCGGGGAAACGTAATGCTGATTGCGTTCATTAGCGATGCAGCATAATCATCTTTGCCGGAGAGCATCGACACGTGACGTGTGCACTTACACACGTCCGCACCACTACCCTAGAGGAACAGAATCACACAGATTTAAAAAAAGCGAAGAATTTTAAATTATTTACTTTAATCAACTCAAAAAAACGTAAAGGCTCGAATATTCAGTACATGGAGATTTTTTTTTAAATAAAATTAAGTTGCGCCTAATTTATGCGCTCAATTAAGGATGTTTCTTGCATCGCAAATGCAACATCCGATATTCCTTTCTTACGTAACAATCGGGGAGGGAAAAGTGCTTAAGTAGAGCGGGATCGTACAAGTAATCGACCTACTGGATACCTCGAGTAAGCCACTAGACCTTCTAACTACGCGCTACGATCTCCGCTGAAGTTTATTTTGCTTTATTTTTCAATCATTCAATTTCCTTAGTTTAAAATTAATTTTGCGAACTCTTCACCGTGTGTGTGTGTCTTTTTTTATAATCAATTTAATCGTAACGTATATATTTTTTGAATTAAATTAATTTAAATTCTGTGCTCGGTTCCAAGAAGAAAGATTCCAGTCCCTGTTGGTGAGTTGAAGAAGAAATTAATTTTACGCGTAAATAAAACCTGGCTTCTTTTTTTGTTACGTACTGAACTTTCACCTATCATTGCAAACCGCCTTTCCGTGATTCAATCGGTATTTATTGATTTTGTTTTCTTGTTTTTAGTTGATTGTAAAATTTTTAAAAATTTTGTTAATTTTCGTTAATTTTTACGTCAAGTCAATCAAATTTTCAGTGAATGTAACGGGCGCCAAATCGCCAATATTTTTAAATCAATTTGAAGTGAACATTTAAAGGACATGATTAATTTGATTTTCTATTCCATTTCATTAATTGTTTACTTTAATAAGTAAATTAAAGTTGACTCGCACAGCTAGATGGCGCCGATTTAACTGAGTAAAATTTCAAGTAAATATACAATATAAAAAGAAAAAAAAATTTCATCGATGGCTAAATAGCGTCAAATAATATAATTACTCAATTTATATAATAAATAATTTTTTGTAAGTAGATTAATCTGATTTTCCGTCGCTAGAAGGCGTTGACAAACATTTAGAAAA
Organism: Prosopocoilus inquinatus; assembly: GCA_036172665.1. NCBI lineage: Eukaryota > Metazoa > Arthropoda > Insecta > Coleoptera > Lucanidae > Prosopocoilus > Prosopocoilus inquinatus. The sequence goes on along the minus strand of CM069871.1, from coordinate 2,451,200 downwards.
GTGAAGAAAAAAAAAACCTAGTGGATATTTCAACGTTAGTCAAAAAAAAAAATGACATGGAAAGAGAAATTCGGTTTGAATTACTTGAAAAAAAATATAGAGGATGTTAATGTGACTTTCCGTCACGAGATGACGCTGAATAAAGCGAATAGTATATCAAGAAAAAAATGAGCAAGAAAAAGGAATACTCCTATGTTAATCGAAAATTACTTATTTCTTCGTCGGACGGTGACGAATTAAATAAAACTTCGAAAGCAGCAACAAAAGATTTAAAACAATAAAGTGAGTTTTCTTTTTGCACAGTACACGGATAGATGGCGCTGGTTTAAAAGAATAACATTTTCGATAAAAAATTTTGTGCAGATCGTTTTTGATTGCAGTGAAAACCTCGAGCAGCCTCTGTACAGCTGTTTCAGCCCTGCTTGGGGCATAGTCAGCAGAGACGTAGCTCGACATTCCCACTGCAATGTCAGGTCAAAAAGCGATCGTAAGATGTCGCTATTTTATCTGTTCATTTTCGATAAACGTAGAAAAAAAATATTTTTCGTAGCTACGATGCGCCACTCAAATCGAATAAATTTTAAACTTGAATTTTATTTAATTTAATTTTCTTTTAAGAGATTAAAATGATTTTTCATCACTAGATGGCAAACAAACCGGTATACCTGCGGTACTTATGCCGCGCCATCATGAAAATCGGGTGGGGAAGAAGCCTTTAAACGTTGCGTGCGCATCCAAAGAAGTTCCAGAGTTCCCGATTTGGCTGATTGTTAACGCGTTCACTTTTCCTCGCTTAGATTTTTTTTTACTTTTACATTTTTATCGTTTCCGTCAGTTTGTTGTTTACCGAATGGAATGCCTACGCTTCAGTACAAGAACGGGTTTCTAATTTTGCGCACATTTTACATCAAACTCGTCCGGACATGCGCAGAGGGTAGGTTTCTGTAGGGCAGGTCATTCTCCTTTGTTGTGTGGGTTGTCTATACAACAGGGGGATGCTAACAACGATATCAAGAGGCGCTAATTGTTTAGAAATACATAAATCCAGACAAATCCAGACAGCGTCAGCGCCGTCACAGAAAATTACTTGTTCGGATGAATGATTGGATTTTCAAAAAAGCAGTAAACACGATCCTGAATGCATGCTGTTTATTAGTGGCAGCATTTAAAATGAAACATCGTTAAATCCACGTTGCCTAAACTAAAATCAATAATTCCATAAAAATTTTATTCGTCGTAGTTTTTGCGATCCGCCTCCCTCCCTCCCCCCCCACCCAATTCATTTACGATCTAATAAATTCCCCTGCCGAAAATTAATGAAACTATTTTATTTTATGAGCAAGCAGAAAGGACTGATTGGCTATAATTCTTACTGTTATATTTAATCAATCCACACGTAAAGTTCTCATCGCCGCCGGCCGGCGGAACTGAAATATCACGTGATGATCGAAATAAGCGAGAGGAGAGAGAGAGGGAGAGAGAGGTCCGACGGCGACAATTCGAAAAGTAAAACATTCCGTTTCGGATCGGGAGGAAGCCGCCGCCGCTGCCGCGCGCCTTCGAAATGAGAAATGATTCCGAAAGAGATAATCGTTTTCAGATGGCGTCCGTAGATGGATGAACATTTTATTATCCTTTTTTCCGAATCTCATCTCCATTAGCGAACAACGGACCGCGCGGACTTTTTACGGCGTTTCCATAACACACCGCTGCGATAAAAATACAGGGCCGTTATTTATATATAACTTTGAGGAATCTCGTTTTAATTTCGAAATGCGATCGTGCGCCGAGTTCCTGATCCCCTATATTATACGAGAAACGACGGCCCTTGCTGAAAGACGATTTCTATTTAAATCGGTGGACAATTTTAAGAGATTAAGAAAATCGAGCAAATCGAAAAATTTGAGCCGTTTCTTTCCACTATTGCAGATTCTTCTAAGCAAAACAGATTTTCTTTTCTTTTAGGAAAAGTTAATCACATCAGAGGTTTAAATGATCGCGTCGGGGTAGCTAACACCTTAAGTAAGCCTCTAAGATGAACAGTTTTAAACAAAATGGACCTCTCGGCCGGCGGTTGGACATTGTTACAGTTCAAAATCCCAATTATCGAGAATGATCATGTGCATAGTGAGTTGTTAAAACGCAAATTACATCTCGCGTGTTACTTTAGGAGTTCTTCAAATAGCCTATCACCTTAAGGTCGTTCAAATTTACGCCGTATTTCGTTCTGTCACGCTTTTAAAGATAACGCCGCAGTATAAGAACGTTAGGAATGTCCTTGCGTTTCATTTGCGATCTAAAAACGAACACCTGCGCCGCAATTAGTGATAGCGGGGCAAGACGCCGCGTTTTATTAACCGCAGCACTTCCCCCTTTCGTCTGTATAGACGGCTCCGTCATCATCAAAGAAGCCGCCGATACTGCATCTACCGGCGGACAATTTCGAATCGCCCCTCCATATTTGCCAAGCCGTTGTAACTTCTATCTCATTTTAAATGCATAAATACTTGCAAGACAGCGCGGCGTGGCTGACATCAAAGCGAACCGTCGCATCTGGAAATTTGGAATATTTCCGATTCGTTATAGTATTTACTCATGCGAATTGCATTATCCTCGGCGGCGTTTAACACACAATAAGCGGCGATTGGAGGTGGGGGGAGAGGGGGTGAGGTATGCTTAATAATGAGTCAGAAGCCGTTCTGATTGGTCAATCACCTTCCTGGTTGTACGGATTAAAATAGATTAAGTGGCTTCCAATTTCTTTTTTGCTTATTTAAAAATTACTCACGCCCAGTACGATTGAGTAGCCGGCATTGTGCCGAAGTTAATTTCCACGGCACTAAACAACGTCAAGAGCAACATCCACTTCTCGTATGAGAGGAGAGGAACTTGTGATCTCACCGCAAGCTTGACAGGAGTCTTACGACTGTACGAGTTGGTTCCGAACTCGCATCGCTTCCCTCCAGGGATCATCGTTCAGACCACACTGGGATCTTACTCTCTCTTGATTGCACGCTTGAGTTGCTTTTTATCGTGTGGTGATGGCTGTCCAGACTTTTGCTCTGGTGCTCGTACGACGGCTCTCCTCTTACTCACTATGAACTCGCTATTACAGTCGAGTTTTGAGTTTGCCGATTCGGTCGGGTAGGCTACTTTCCTTACATGCGCGTAGTGCCCGTTGCTTTAGGTTCTCTATAGCGACGCGCGTGGGGTCGCTTCGACCCATTCCACTTTTGAAAAGCAAACAAGTTAGCTGTTGGTTACATCTCTTACCGCGCTGCGTGTCTTTGGTATGTTTTACGGCCGTTTGTTTCTGAAGAATTAAACCCGCTGCATCGCTTTAGTTGTCCCCGTATCTGAGGGATCGCTCGCCGGCTCTGTGGAATGTGCCACGCTTCTTTCGTCTTGCCTGTTCTACGGCAAGGTAACCGGCTTGTTCAATAGTCCATTTTGTGTTCAGTTGATTTCCACATGCGTTTACCGCTTGCGGTTGTATATTTTCACATTTTCTTCCTTCTAGTAAGTAGTCACGGGCAGACGGTATCGTCGAGTTCGATCAAATTTGATTATCGGTTGCAACTCCGGCAATTCCCGGAACTTCTGTGAGGAAGCGTAAGATTCTCTTTCACCTTTTTTCTTCCTGGCAATGCTTTGCGTGACGTCACATCTCGGAGTGTCTTTATCTGGAATTGTCGTGGAGCGAACTGGTAATGTGGGCGTGCTTCAAGCCATTATTGGCGTCTGAGATTGCTTGAATCGAAGTCCGCTCTTTTCGGCTTGCCAGTTCTACGGCAACGTAAGCGCCATGTTTGATTGTCTGTTTTGTGCTTCACTTGATTTTCACGTGCGTTTACCGCTTGCGGTTGCGCATGTCCACATTTTCTCCCTTCTGGCAAGCAGTCACGCGCAGAATGTGACGTTGAGTTCGAGCAGACCTGAAAATGCTGTTCCAATCTTGACTGGCGTCACGACGGTGTCGTGCGAAGCGTCGCGGAAACCGTTTTCTTTCTTTGGGAGCAGTTGCAACTACAGCAAGTGCCGGACTCCCCTTCCTTCCGTCGAACTTCTATGAGAACGCATAAGATTTTTCCATCTCTTTTCTCTTCCTGGCAACGCATTGCCTAACCTTGCGCATATTTCGGAATGTGTTTTTTGGGGATTGTCGCGGAGCGAACTGGCAATGCGGGCGTGGCTCGAGCCGCCATTATTGGCGTCTGAGATTGCTTGAATTTTTCTTCCAATTATGAACTCTGCGGGAGGATTTACTTTCCTGTGTTAACTTATTTTCTTTTTTTGTTTCTAACTGATATGTCGTATTCAGGGGTTTCATTTTTTTGTCTGTTTACATCGTTTTTATCCCATATACCTATTTTTACCACCTTTTTGTTTGTAACTGTCAGTTTGGCTGGCGCAATTTCAGACAGCGTAACGTCAAAATATTGTGGGTTTTCTCCATTTGGTTTTTCTTTCCATTTCATGAAAATTTTTTCTTGTTGCGCGCTTCACGCCATATATTTTCTTTTTGTAGATGCGTAAGCTGCGCGACAGTACTCCCGCTCATATATTTTTTTTTGTAGATGCGTAAGCTGCGCGAGAGTACTCCCGCTAATGCGCTCGCCGATGCCCTTTTTAGTATGCCCTATAAAGTATACCTAATACTTTTGGTACTATTTGCATTGGCCGCCCGCCCAACATAGGGTTGTTCGTTATCGCATGCCACCCCGTGCATTATAAATAACCGTACGATTTTTCCTGAATCCGAACATCTTTCATCTCACGATTTTTACGCTTGCGGGAGGAAATCCTGAGATCATTTTATTTTAATTTTCTTGCCTTCCCCTGAGGCATACTGTTGGGGAAGTTGGGGTCCTAAGGAGTTGTACCTTCTGGAGTCGTACCGGGGTAAAGTTTCTCCGCCGTATAACTTGCGAGTTTCGTAAAACAGAACGAATCCTCAAACTGAGTAGATATAGAATAGAAACTGCATTTGTTTGGAGAGAATGGGGGATTAGACGATGGAAGCGTATGTATTTATCTGGAGAGAGATTATTAAGTGAACGCGGTTCCTTCCTTACTGGTATCTGACGCGTACGAAGATATGCACCGCAAACTCGGTTCCCTGACTCGCCTTGTATCTGCTGGGTGGCGCCCTTAACTGTAACACCTTATGCCATCTTCACTGAATGGGCACGCAACTCTTCCTCACATCGTAGTCTCCGAGGGAACGACCGAACTTGCTTTGAGAAGCACGGTAAGTTACGGTTGGCGCAGTCTCACAAACTGTGGATCAAAATGCCGAATGGGATTCTTTTGTTACCAGATAGGATTACTTCGTAAGCGAGGCCCTCTCCTCAGATGTTTGTGTGTTGCATGCTTCCACTAGTTCCCGACGGATCCTTCTTCTTCTTCTACTTTTTCGAATTGGAATTTTCATTGGTCCACGCGTTTGCGCCGGGTGTAGGGATTCGAATTTTTCAGTACTCACAAATAAAATAATATAGCACGAAAACAAAACACGTGCAAGGTCAGTCTTGAAGAATGGCAACGTGTTTTTAAAAATCTCGGTACCTTGCTGCGTTGTGTAAGCGGAACACAAAGCAAGTGTATTATCTGTAAGTAACAACGAAATTGCAATCGAGGACGAAGAGTAGCGCAAACAAAGAAGATCAGATTTATGGTTATGTCTTGGTTAAGATAGTTTAGTAATGATTTTCCCCCCCAAAATGCGTTGTGGTCATTTATTCAAATACCATCCAATAAAACGTAACTAATTGCCGAAGGGGATCTGGCAATGGCGTAATAGGTTGCGTATGTTAAAGCAAGGCATTTAGGAGCAAATCCCCTCGGGTTGTTATACTAATGGTTAATGACCGGTCGTTCGGTACTTAAAATTACGGAAAGGAATAGATAGAAATTGCGCGTGGATTTTACTGGCGCAGCGCAGTAACTCTCGACGACGAAACACCCGATTTCACTTATCCCAATCCCCCATCAGACACACACACACACAAACGCACACACTTTGGCGATAAAATCGTAAAATCACCGATGCGATGCTCTGGTTAGATTGTACAACATAAAATGTGATTACGCACACGCGATAACAAAGGACCGGAGGGTGGCGGGGTGGACGTGTTGGCTTTACAAATGAAACGGACCCGATGTGTTTGCTTACGTTATTAAACAATATTTACAGTGTCGAATAAAATTGTATATTTTGCGTCGCATGTCGAAATTTCCGGTCGGTTTGAATAAATCGATGCGATGTGGTTCTCAATTTTTTTCTTTTTTTAATCCAGGATGGGTATCGTCATGGTTCGTCAAGTACCAGGCTGATGGGACTCACAAAGAACGTAATGAAGATATACGTTATTGGATCCATAAATCAGCGGTTTGATTTGTGTTTGCGGTAGTTTCGGCCGTGCGATAAATCAATGCACTTTCCCACGGGACCGCCGCGACATATCAGCGGTTGGCGGATGTTCGGCTGACCCGCCCCAGCTAAATCATCCCGTGACACTATTAACTTATAAAAGCCGAAAAATTATTTTATTGCCGGTGACCCGTGTTACTTGCATCATCGTAAAACTGTCAATTTAAGAGAAAGAAAAAAGTCACACAGCACACTTCCAGTACACCTACGTACTTTCTTTCAATACTATAATCATAATCACACCAGATTATCAATTTTTAATTGTAGGACCAGTTTGTTTAAACATTTATTTCATAATGATGCTAATAATGACGTACCTACGAGATTGTTACAGTCAATTTTTGATTTGACCGACCCGGTCGGGTAGGCTATTCTTTTTACACGCGAGCACGTTGCGGTACTTCTTCTGAATTGCCGCACAGGACATTTGAACGACCCCTTTCCGCTTTTAACAAGTGTGCAAGTTAGTTGCGCTTTTGGTGCAGCTTGTTTATAACGAATTAAACCGTTAAAGCCGTTTCGAACGGATCATTGGCCGCATCGCTTCAATTGTCCCAGCATCTGAGGGATCGCTTGTCGGCCCTGTGGAGTGTGCCGCGCTACTTTCGGCTTACCTGTTCTACGGCAAGGTAGCGCCTTGTTTTGTTGCCCATTTTGTGTTCAGCTGATTTCCACGTGCGTTTACCGCTTGCCGTTGTACATTTCCACAGTTTCTCCCTTCCAGCAAGTAGTCATGGGCAGACGGTATCGTTGAGTTCGATCAGATTTGATTACCGATTGCAATTCCGACAATTCCCCTTCCGACGTGACACTTCTATGAGGAAGCGTAAGATTTTTCTATCTTCCGGACTCCCCTGCCGACGTTGAACTTCTGTGAGGAAGCGTAAGATTCTCTTTCATCTTTTTTTCGTCCTGGCAACGCTTTGCGTGACGTCATATCTCGGAGTGTGTTCATCGGGAATTGTCGTGGAGCGAACTGGCAATGTGGGCGTGCTTCAAGCCATTATTGGGGTCTGAGATTGCTTGAATCGAAGTCCGCTCTAATTAAAAACAATAAAAACCGAGCGAAGTCTAGGAAACCATCCTCATTTAATTTTTTGCTTTCGGTTAGACAGAACATCGGTCGCGGTTAGTTTCGGCCCAACCGAATCTCCTTGGAAACCGCAACTTTAACGGTAAGTTATGCAGATAGGTTTTCGTAAGTTTTGTCGACGACATTCTTATGTAAAGATATAAAAATATTATGTGGTTGTAAAGTGATGTTCCATCATATTTTGCAAGAAAAAAATTGTCGATGACATCATGATTCCTATACAGCGTAGCCAAAAAAATATTTTGATTCTTCATTCTCTAGAGAATATCGCATTCAAGAATATATACACTTTATTGGAAGTTTGAACAAAAATAAAGGAGTTATAGCTCGAGGCCTTTCTAAACAAACAGACGGTATATTTTTCGTAGATACTATAAAAGACTGTAAGCTCCGCGAGAGTACTCCCGTTGATGCACCAATGCTCTTTTTATTGGGCCCTGTAAAGTATATATTTTTTTGTAGATGCGTAAGCTGCGCAAGAGTACTCCCGCTACCCGCCGATGCCCTTTTTATTATGTCCTGTAAAGTAAAATATTTTTGATACTACTGCCATTGCTTTCCCAATACAGGGTTGCTTGTAATTTTGAATTTTTCTACCAATTATGAACTCTGCGGGAGGATTTACTTTCCTGTGTTAACTTATTTTCTTTTTTTGTTTCTAACTGATATGTCGTATTCAGGGGTTTCATTTTTTTGTCTGTTTACATCGTTTTTATCCCAAATACCTATTTTTACCAGTTTTTTTTTTTGCAACTGTCAGTTTGCCTTCACCTGGGACATACTGTTGGGGACGCGGGCCCTGAGGAGTTGTATCTTCTGGATGTAGAGGCTGCAACTCCGGCAATTCCCCTTCCGACGTGAAACTTCTATGAGGAAGCGTAAGATTTTTCTATCTTTTTTTTTTTCTTCTGGAAACGCATCGAGTGACGTCACATCTCGGAAAGTTTTCTTTTCGGGGTTTGTCATGGAACGAACCGGTAATATGGATGTACCTCGAGTCATTATTGGTGCTTGAGATTACAATTGAACTCTTCTGGAGGATTTATTTGCCGTGATATTTTAATTCTTTTCGCTTGTTTAACTGTTGTAACGTTTCCATTTTTTTGTATATAGAGTCTATTTACACGGTTGTAATCCCATATATCTATTTTTTACAAGTTTCTTTTGTAACTGTCAGTTTAGCTGGCTCAATTTCGGAGGGCGTAACATCATCATATTCTAGGTTTTCTTTATTACATTTTCTTTTGCATTTCATGAACATTTTGTCTTGCACGCTTTACGCCATATACATTTTCTTGTAGATGCTAAGGGAGTGTAAGCTGCGCGAGAGTACTCCCGCTAACGCGCCAATGGTTGATTGTGGAAGGCAGTCTATTTATCACTTTATTTTTGTCTATTTTTTTGCCTTCACCTGGAGCGCAGTCTAGTCGGTTCAAATTCAGAGAACGAGTGGTCGTAATATCGAAGTGTTGTTTCTTTGCATTTCAAGATCATGTTGCCTGATCTGACTCCTTCTAGCTTCTACCTTCTTGCTTTGCCTGCTTATTAAACCCACAAGGGTAGTACCACATCTTGCTTTCTGCAATCTTGCAATCTGCCAGCGCACTAGCAAGATATTGAACTGTAAAAATCAATTTGAACAGTGCCAGCAGTTCAATCGTGACGAGTGTGAGAGTTGATATACGCGAAAATATTGGATGCAACTTAATTTTAACTAGAAATATATACACGAGTTTTATTTACACAACAGTTCAATAAGTCTAAAGTTTGCTTTAATGCGCACGATTTAGATTTAAGCAAACATTAACGTACCAAAACGAGAATGACGTAAACGAATCTGCTTTGGTTTAACAAACGCTTCACATTGGCCGAAAGAAGCATGGCTTCGTCTTAAAAGCACGTGTGATTTTGCGTGTTTGCACGATCGAAGGCTACCGCAAGTTGTAAAAACCTCATCCATCTCCGGCGTTGTTTACATTAGCCCAGGCGCTCTTGTTTCTTTTGTTATGCATATATACTCAACTCAGACTGTATTGTAAGGTTTATATTGTTTGCAAATAATTTGTTTTTTTCTATCTTCACCGATGATACTTCTGGAATTTAACGAATTTAAACCATCATCCCCTTTCGTTTCGTTGTTGTTATTGTTCCCATTTTCCGAGAGTAAACCTGGAACCTATAATACGTCGGCCGAAATTATTCCAGCTCCGCATTTAACCTGGCATCGAGTTCGAAATGAATTGCAAGGGGTCGGACGGACTCGCCATCTCGGTCCATCCTCCTCGATAGAGAAGCAACAACGCAGTTTACAATCTTTCACGCTCGAGTTGGCGTGCTTATACACCCTCTAATAGACGTAGTAGTTTCTCTTCTGCACAGCATCAAGCTACATTAACTTCGTGCTACTTTCAAAGGAAAGAACGAATTTATCTCCGGGACGTAGTAATGTGATAGATATTTCGGATCGTTATTAGCCGGAATGGATTGGCGGGGTAATACGCTGGAAGTAAATTCAAAGCTTCCATTCAAATTTAAACAGATTCGAATTTCACTACGGATAACTATTCGGCAGCAGTAATTATCGAAAACCTTAATTTTTTTTTTATTTTGTATTACCGCGCTCAGAAAAAATTAATTTAGTTGTAATTTAAATCTTTTTAAATATTTAGTTTTAGTCGCACACAATAATAAGAATCTTTAACTTAATCTGCCGTCTGTCTTTTACACTCAATCTCAAACTTTACTTTTATTCTAATGTTTGAAATATCAACTTCTTATCATTGATTGATTCCCATCGATTTTTTTTATTTTCTGCCTTATTAATACATCTCGAGGTTAACGTCGCAATCGGCTTATGCCCCGGCGGCAGGAGGGTCCGATCCAAAGTTCAAAATTCTAAGACGGTGGCCAAATACAACGCGATTGAAGAACGAACCATGTTCATTGGTTCTAACTAAAACTAAAAAAAAAAATCATAAATTCAATCTCAATTTCCACCGCTAAAATAAAACTACAACTGCTCGCCTTTTCCTTACTATTCCGGCCAAACTTTCGCTGATTAAGGAAATTTAACATCTGCTTTGCTGCTGCAGTCTTAATTGAATATCGATTCCGAACCGCGACCGACTATAAATTGATTAAAACTTTCGCAGCGCGGAGATTTTTTAATGCTCAAAGAGGACGACTTTAATTCAGCGCTTGTCGTACAATTCTTTTACGCCATCCGCAATAAAGAAACTCTTTCAAAAGCGCGGTAAAAAAAAGAAAACGCGACGGGGACGTTGAATGAATGACATTTAAGAATTTTGACGTAGGAATAATCAATTTTTTACTTACCTGTGGGGGTCGAAGGGGTTACTTATTCCCGCGTGGATTTGGGACAGGCTGTATGCTAGACGGAACTAAAACCCCGATTCTGTATCGTTCTTTACCTCGTCCGCACATGTGCACCTTTTTTTGGTAGCCTGGCTCGCCGTTGGCTCACGGCTCAAGCTTAAAGTTTTTTTTTTAATTCTCTTCTTTCTTTTTGTTTACACCGCGTTTCTCGTTTTGAAAACTTAGCTCTTTATGGCGGGCCGTCATTCGCGATTCTCGTTTTTCAAATTTAGCTCCTTGTGGTGGGTCGCCATTCCTCCCAATTTCGTATTCGGCGAAATTTTTCGAACGCGATTTTCTGTCTTCCTCAAAAAACACAACGCAGGCATGTTCCTTCAATACAAACAATAATGCGTGCTCGTAACTGCTATGTTAACAAAGCGAAAGCGGCCTGAACGATTCCCTACATATTATATAACACCCACATTTTCATTAAAAAGAAAAAAACACGATTGGTACGTTGAATGATGGACGTTTAAGAATTTCCATACAGGAGTAATCACTTTTTATTATGTAAGCCGTTAAGGGCGGTCCGGATTGCACAAAAAAAATTTGACTCCGGTGGGCATTAGTGCCAGCCAACTTAAACAAGGGGAGCCGCCCAGGACCATCCCAACGACCAAGGACGCTGTTTCCGAGATCACCATCATCCTTTTCTGTCGGTCTATCAAACTTTTTTTTTGGAGAGATTGGAATTACGGCGGGATATACCCGTAAGGCCCAGAAAGTGTTGTAATCTACTTTTTGCAAAAACTAATTCCATCGTGACAAGATCGTTGGCTAAAATTATTTTATAGGCCGCGGACTCGATCTCAGTCCATTTCTGTACTGTTCGTCGTTTTAAGAGAATCAAATTTTTTGAACCATTCTCAATGAACTATGATCCGATTTCTCTTATTTTGTGAGGTAAGCCGATGTAACACGGTTCATATTTTATAATAAAACATCGGCGGATTCGCGGCAACCGGGGCAAGCGATTACATCAAGTGATACAAAGAATACAGGGCATATTACGAGTAACGCAACGTGCGAATAAATAAAAATTGCGTATAAAAGATCCGGGTACAAATGTAGACAGCGGTCGAGCACAGTTTGGGCACTAGTGCTAGTCAACTTGAACAATAGGAGGCGCCCAGGACCATCCCAACGACCAAGGACGCTGTTCCCGAGATCACCATCCTCCTTTTTTCACGGTCTATGAAACTTTTTTTGGAAAGACTGGAATAACGACGGGGTAGACCTCTAAGGCCCAGAAAGTATTGGGGGAAGAAGGTTACGGCCTTCTGCCACCCCCCGACCTTAAGCTGCCAACTTCAACCCCGGTCAACCACAGTCCCGAACTAGCCTGCCCAGCTGAAGCCACTACCACACCCTTGCTTGCCGCATTAAGGATATACCACTTCATCCAGGACCCCAAGGTCAACTGTAGAAATCCGCCACCGATAGCATAAACGTCGCAACGAGTCGACCTTGACCATCGCAGCTACAACCGCAACCCGAACGCAAGTTACGTCGCCAGACAAACGTTAACCGTAGCCGCCGCACGGACGATTAGTACCGCAACCATCCCATTGTTGGACTACGAAAAACCCCCAACAATTTAAACTTAATATTAATAAAAGATATCAACTTTTGTAAAACATTTGTGTTTAAAGCTCTGCCCTCTGAAAACCCTCCTCCGCCACCCCGGTAAGCGTGACAGGGTTGAGGCATCACCCTAAGCGTGACATGGCGGAGCAACTTTCTTACCGCGATAAATTTAGTTTAGTCGCATACAATAATAAAAATATAGTGTTCTAAAAATTATTTACGCAAAAATAGGTTAATTAATTGTAAATGTAAACATGACACGCTTGTATTCTATTGCGTTGCATTTTTACGCAATGCGGAAGACGAGCGTGCATAACGCGCTTCGTGGCCTATTGAAACGCATAAAATTGAACCTGCTTCGTACAAGTTTGAAACATCACATAATTTCTAAATGAATTTAATCTACTTTTTGCAAAAAGTAATTCCATCGTTAGCTAAACTTAATTTTATAGGCCGCGGACTTGATCTCAGTCCATTTCTGTTCGTCGTTTTAAGAGACTCAAATTTTTTGAACCATTCTCAATGAACTGTAATCGGATTCCTCTTATTTTGTTGCATCATCTACTCAAGACGATTTTCGCACTTCCTTTCGACGAACTCATCGAGATTTTTTGCGAAAGGTTGGTGTTCACCGTTCGCGCGAATCCGTCCATGTTGTCTCTTAGAGTCGACACCTTAACCCGTATTTTGTTGTATTTCTAATTAAGGCTTTCTCAAATAATTGTCGGCCCTGATTCTCAAATCTCCATCGAATCTGCCGAAACTAAAATATTATTTATATTTGTATTGTCACGTTTAAAAAATCATTTTCTAAATTAGTTTTCAGACCGACCGACGCGACGCGACGCTTCGCGACGTTTGCTTGCGTTGCATATCAAGTTCCTCAGGTCAAGGAACTTACGCAAACGAGCGCGTAATAGAGGGAATTCCATAGGGGAATCCGTGTCATTAAAGCTTGCTTGCGCTGCATCGACCGCCGGATTTGACCCAAACTTTTTTTTAGGCATCCAGTAGGGATGGTATAAGCGCGAACTTTATAAATCAGTATGAAGTTAGCAATTGGGTCAGTTTGTGACTGAGTGGTAATGTTGATTATATATATTTTTTTAAATCATTCGTTTGTGATTTCGGAGGCGATCCAGGGAGGCGGCGTTGGGTCGAGTGGGGCGCAAGGATGCGAGGTAATGTAGACCTTACTTTCGTTCGCCAAGGTCCTGCCCTACAAGCGAAAGCTCTGTATAAAGGAAAAAAATGGTGGCGCTACCCTTAACTATATTTTCCTTACCCCGCAACATGATACAGTAATCCTCAGCTCGCATCCATCCACTAATATTTTTCTTTTTTGAATATACATACTTACTTCGTCCCCTCACGTGGTTATTTATTTATTTATTTTTATTTTTATTTTTATTTTTTTGGCGGGAATTTTCCTGTACGGCCCTCCTATCGTTTCACAGAGATTTCCAGTCGGTTCCAGACTAGTGTTCTAGGCGTTGTAAACAGGCTGTAAGAGAACCGAAAGTGCGCGAGTAAATTAGAAAGTAAACGACCACTCCCCCGATGGGGAATGGATTCGATACGGCTCGACTCAACGCGCAAGAGCGCTGCCTGTTGAAAACCGCCGAAATAACGGTGTGTATTTAAATACACGGAGCGCGCGCCAGCTGTAATTTTAACTTCGCAACAAATTTCATTTAAGTCCGGCTGTACGTTACCGTGTTATCTCAAGTAATGTTACTTTAGCACTCCGCCCAGCATAATTATGATGATAATGCTTGCTTACGTGAGCTAGAAATTATTGCTGCACGTCCACTTCTCTACCACAAGTAAACACGGTGTGTATAAATTCGTAAAGAAGATAGATGTGACGTTAGTTAAAATTTGTTGTCAGCGACAACCACGAATTGCGACGACGCAACATGTCGAATCTTCACAAAATAAATTGAAAGAAAAAAATGAAAAATTGAGTGCCAGTAGTGCGACTGGATGTAGGTGCATTTCGTAGAGAGTACCTTACATAAAATTTTGCAGTGATTTTGAGTTTGAATTTTATATACGCCGCTCCTATTGAAGGGATTACTTTTTTCCGCGTGGACGGATCTAAAACCTCTCTAAACTATTATTTTTTGCTTCGTCCACACGTGTGTACCTGTTTTTGATAGGTTGACTCGCCGTTGGCTCAAGACTCGTGACTCAAACTTTTTAATTTTGTTTCTTTTTGTTTACACCTCGTTTCTCGTTTTGAAAAGTTAGCTTATTATGGTTGGGTGTCATTCGCGATTCTCATTTTTCAAATTTAGCTCCTTGTGGTGGGCCGTCGTTTCTCCCAAGATCGTATTCGGTGAATTTGCCGTACCGTTGTGGTTTCTGCTACGTTCCACCGACCTACTATCTACGTACAAGTCACTTTCACGCATGATTTTTTATTTTGCTTTAGAACTCCACCCACCATAATTGTGAGGATAATCTCAAAGTGTGAATTGAATGAAATTTAACGCAACATTTCAAATGATTTTCTTTCTTCCTCAAAAAATAAAATACACATACGTTCGTATTATATTGTATAACCCCCACGTTTTTATTCGTTCATTTTGGAACGCACCAAAAACTACTAATCCCAAACAACAACAACAACAAGAACAACAACCGGATCTCGGCGGATGTACAGACAGGAAGCAATTTAATAATGTTGGCGTGTACACATTGGGCGCAGCCTCAGGTGATTCCGTGACACATGTGATCTGAAACGCACATATTTGTCGTCCACCCTCGTGACTTGTAATTATTCATCGTCCGGCGAGTAAAACACACAAGCGCGGCGGCAGGACCGGAACAGTTTAAATTTTATTATTCTCACTTGACGACGGTTTAAATTTAATCAAATCAGACACTTGCCTACCACCCGAAAACTCAATCGCACATACAGTTGCGACCCCAAAAATATTTACGTGTGTGTGTGGGTGTGGATGTGTATGTGTGTGTGTGTGTGTGTACATAAGCGAAGACCTCAAAACCGGAAATTATTCGTTTACACGCTCAGCGGCTAAAGCGGCCGTAAAATTGTAAATAAATATTACATTCCGGTATACACAACGCGAAAAATGCGTTTGCGGATCGGGGGTTGGTCCGCAAACACTTCGCGCAAAATTTCGTAAACATTCCCCGAAATGAATTCCGCCAGTTTCCAATCCTCCCTCCTCGCTCCCCGCCCACCACCGCCCCGCCAAGCCTTCGACGATCCTCCGGACGTAAACTTTCTTTTTTTTTTTTTTTTTTTAATTCGTTCCAGTAACATCGGCCGCCGCCGCGTAATTTACGTGGTAAATCGAGCGCGAAAATGTGAAAGTGAAAGATGAGTAACGAGGACGAAAATAAGATCGGAGTTTTTTATGTTGTTTGTATTCCGCGCGAAAAGTTCCTCCTCCGGGTTTGTAATTTATTCATTTGAGAATCAAAAAGGAACAGGAGTATTTTTTTTGCATATACTTACAGAACACAACTTTCTTAATCACTTTTCAGATCAGATTTAGGCCTGCAGGGCCTGCGTGCCCTTATTAACCACCCTAATTAACACATTCGGTCAAGATGCGTTTGGCGCCGTTTACTGGATTTAATCGATTTTTCAAGAAGGATTTTGAGGTTGGCTAGCTTGGATTAGGGAAGCGTATTTTAAACAAAGTATCAATACTTTGATGCTGCTTTAATAGCATCCTTCATAATTTTGTCTGTTTCAAGTTAAAAAAAAAAAAACTTTTTACTTTAATAGTATCGATGTCATGTTGTTTTGAAATATCGTATCGTTGTGCTGTAACAGTATCAATCACATTCATTATTAATTCAAGAAGTAAAAATAGAAAATCGTTAAATCACAGCGAGACTGAATGCTACATGCACGCCGCAAGTTAATAAAGCCAACAATGGCTACGCCCAAAACTACGAAGAGAAGGACTCGGACGCGGACGAATCAAAACCAACATGAACTAAAGAAAAGCCAATCATGCGTAAGATGACATCAGTAATAACCAAAGTTAGCGCCTTTGGTTGTTACCGATGTCATCTTACGCATGATTGGCTTTTGTTCAGTTCATGACATCAGATGACATCAGTAATAACCAAAGGCGCTAACTTTGGTTATTACTGATGTCATCTTACGCATGATTGGCTTTTGTTTAGTTCATGTTGGTTTTGATTCGTATCAAGTGTGAACGTGATTTAAATTTCCGTCGAAGAAACAAGCGGTCAGAAAAACGTAAATTGCAGGAAACAGATGATACAAAAAAAAAAAAACTAAAGCGTCGCGAGTCGCAGAGTTTTACGCGGCCGGTCTCGACGTTTAAAATAAACATTCGATTTAATTCCCACGAAATATGGTGAAATCTAGCTGCGGACGTCTCTAACTCAACGTCCACTAAGGCTAAAAATACTACAAACTCCGGGCCGATGAAAGTTCGATTTAAGGCAAGGTCGTAAGATGATTTATTGCCGGAGCGCGTCGAGATTCACAAAAAAAAAAAAAACAATCTGCGACTTGCGCCACAAAATTAGATTGGGGCGTGGGACGCAATTTTGTGTTACGATCATTTTGCGAAAACGAAAAATGATAATGAATAAATAACAAAAGCAAGCGGGGAGACTACGCCACTCGTCGTTCACGTGATGACTACGTTTCTTTCTGAAGAAAATTTTAAAACTTGAAATATACAGTACGACTTCTGAAAACGGTTTTCCAAACCGTAACCAGATGAGTAATTGAAGCGAGAAGACGAGATTATTATCTTTTTTATAGCAGGTTCGGCTATTGTCATCACTATAGGCGATTGCGGCGATACTTTCCGATTCCCAAATGAAAGTATCGGTACTTAAAAGTATCGAAATGAAGGTGTCGATATTCCAACGCCATTCTATACCCAAAAAATATCGATAATTATAAAAGTATCGAAGCATCGCATGCATCCCTAGCTTTGGATCACGTGACTTCCTTTCGTGTCTTGCAATCTGGGCTCCCCGCAAGTCCAAGTACAATGGAGTCGGTATGCGCATAGAGTGCAGTTCGTTGTTTTGTTAGCTGCGGCCATTTTGTTTATTCACTCAGGCTGGGATTCTTAGTGACGTCTCAGCGGACGAGATTTGGGCTTTTCAAAGCCTGACAATTTTCATTATCAGGTATTTATGACCAGCGACTTCTGTGCGCAGATTAGTCCCCTTATTGGATAGGGTCAATTCGAATCCGAACTTGACCAATTAAAAGGTATCATTGGGCTTCCTGTACGTATCTCTGCGGTTAAGGCAACGTTGCCTACCCTCTACATTCTTCGGGAAGTGGACTGACGTGACGTTTCGTTCGTTTACCTGCACGCCTCCTCCAAGACGTAAGCGTAACCTGGTGATCGAACGAAGCTGAAACACTGCCAGGTTAGAATCAATTTTTTTTTCGATTATCCGGTTCATGATGTTTGTTAATTGTTTCTAGTTTTTTGGCGAATCGTAGTCGCACGGAACTTACACGTTTTGTCGGGGACGTTCGCGTTTGCCTCAACGTTTTGTAAACGAAATACGGGTCCCGTTATTCGTGTTTTTATTTTCATTTGAATTGACGAGTTTTGATTTTGCTTTGCGTTTGAGTGTTTCACGTAACCTTAAGGCGCATACTCCTAGATGTTTATTTTAATTTTAATTAAGTTTCAAATTTTCTCTACCGCTCTTGATTGCCCCCCCCCCCCCCTCCCCCCGTTTCGATGATATCTTTAACCGTAAGGCTGACGTCTTTCTCACGCTAATGCCTCGCCGGAAGTGTGCGTTTTAGCTTCTTGTGTTGGCAGAACTCCAGCCAGGCTACTTCTTTCATTATCTCCTCCATCCACTTGACTTCGCTATCTTCGATGCGAGTTTCAAATTCCGCCTCTTATCGTGTTTTATACAATGAAAGAAAGTCATTATTTTATTTACCTTTGTATTGTTACAGCCAGACGTTAATAAGTTTATTATTTTCAGACAAGCGGCGCCATCTGTTAGTCAACCGACAGTTTTCGTGGGTTAATGAAGTGTTACGTGTTCTCTGGAAGACACGTCACCTGCTGTCCGGAATTTTCTAGAAAGTACACCGCGTTCGAGGCGTTTCCAGTAACGGGGTACTGGATACTTAAAAGGGGTTAAAGAGAACAAGTTACATTTAGCGAGCGATAGTGCGAGCAACTTGTTATTCAATTGTTTGGGTAATTTGAACCGTGCTAAGCTGGCGTTTAATTAAAGTTTTTGAAATCAAGTGACGATTATTATTTGCGATTATGATTACAAGCAACGAAGGGCCTGAAACAAAATATTATTTGTATTGTCCCTCGATTTACAAAACGAGCTTCTCCTCCTCTCAACTTTTCAATTATGAATTTATCTCGTCCTCATAAGTTATTCAAAATTCCGCCGTGCATCGTCGGTTTTCAACAGGTCCGATATGAAGAGGACGGGAGATGTAACAAGGCGAAAAAAAAACAGGATTTATTTATTTACCCCGCGGATGGGCCGGGCATCCTGTGAGAGTCTCTACCCGCGGGGCGCAAGTAACGTTACGTAATCAATGATTGATGCAGACAGAGAGAGAAAGAGAGAGAGAGAGGGTGGGCGAGTTTGAATTAAGCGGAAAACGAATTCCTCCGATCCAATAATATTAACAGAGGAAGAAGAAGAAGAAAGAGCGAAACTCTTTGCGTTTTTCTAAAAGAAAATGATTAAAGAAAAATAATTGAACTTAAATCCTTGGGGATACGGGTCAAAATCCGTGGAGGAAGGAACAAGGTCACCACACACACACAACTCAATGTACGTAAAGGTTCTGACTCGTTTTTTACTCGTCCGTGCATGTGCACCTGTACTAAATTAAATTCCCTTTCTCTTTCCGAAGTGTCTGGTTTTATGATATTCAACAATTTTCGTGGGACAAGATTCGATTCCAGTTATTATTATTTTTTTTGTATTGAGGAACTGTCGGCTTTCTTTTGTTTTCTACTCACTTCATTCTTCAGCGTTCAAATAGGTTCCTTGAATTATTTATTTCTATTTAAATACAATTCTCCTTTGCTTTGCTTTAACAGGTCATCAGAAAATTGTCGACCTTCTTTTGTTTGATTTGTTCGTGGTGTTCTTTACATTTGTTGCTGATTCCATCGTCATTCGTCTGTCATCTTCTTTCGAAATTGTCACAGTTCGTTATAACTACACGACGGAATTATATATTTTGTTCGGGTTTATTTCGAACGAGCAAATAAAATAAAATAAAAATAAAAAAATAAAGTAGATAAAATTTACCGCTGCAAAACTCAGAGGCACTCGGCAACCTTGGAAATTTCTACGTTTTTTTTACACTCTCGTCGTTGAGATTTCGTGAGCTTCCTCCGAATCAATAAAATAGAGATTTTGGTACTCAAAGTAACTCAGCGGCACTCGGCACCCTTGAAAATTTTTATGTTTTTTTACACGCTCGTCCTTGAGATTTTGTGAGCTTCCGCGAGAATCAATCAAATAGAGTTTTAGGTACTCAGAATAATAACTGAGCGGCACTCGGCAACGTTGGAAATTTCTATGTTTTTTTTACACACTCGTCGGTGAAGTTCTGTGAGCTTCCTCCGACTCAATGAAATAGAGATTTAGGTTAGAATGCGTGCGTATGTAATAGCCGAATGTCACGTTGGTGTCAGTGGAATTAACTTGTTTTTTTTTTTTTTTTGGAACGTTTTAACTCAGCATAGAGTCACTCACTTTTAAAACGAACACACCTAATGTAAAACCGAAATTTTTTCTTCTAATTAACATCGATTGAAATATTGAAATGTCAAATAAAAAAGTCTCAACTAGTCAAAAATTCGAGATTACAAAAATAAATAGATGTTACGTACAAAGGAAGTATAGCTGTAAATCGAAAATCGTGAAGAACGGACTGAATATTCAGTATAAAACAAAAAAGAGAAGCTTTTATTAGAAAATGCTTTCCTTTACATGCAAAAATTAATTTTTGTCTTGTTTCAACTCACCAACGCTGACTTGAATCTTTCTCGAAACACAGAATTTAAATTAAATTAATGAAATTCGGTTACGATTAAATTGATTACCAAAAAAGAAAAAACGCGCCGTGAAGAGTTGTATTTTCATTCGCGGAATTGAGGACACTGACTGATTGAAGAAAAAGAAAATTAATTGAAATAAAAAATTAACTTTTAACGAGGAACGGAATTTACTAGGTTAGGTCAAAAGGCTTCACTCGAAGAACTCGGAAGATTAACTTGTTGTCCGCACCCGCTTTACTTAAGCACTTTCTCCTTCCTGGTTGTTACCCAAGTGAGGAATATCGGTTGTTGCATTTTCTATGCATAAAAAATCCTTAAGCGAGTGTAAAATTAGGGGTAATAACTTCCGAGACTATTTTCAAAATTGTCGAAAATTGCTTCGCCCTTTCCTCCCTCTGTCGGTTTTCATTCTCCTTGGACCTGACAATGAAAACTTTACTTACGAGAATATCACAAATAATAGTTCCCAAATGTATTAACAAAAGTTGAAGTTTCTTGTTCGTTGCCGCTTTACTTAAGCACTTTCTCCTTCCTGGTTGTTACCCAAGTGAGGAATATCGACCTTCTTTTGTTTGATTTGTTCATGGTGTTCTTTACATTTGTTGCTGATTCCATCGTCATTCGTCTGTCATCTGTCGAAATTGTCACAGTTCGTTATAACTACAGGACGGAATTATATATTTTGTTCGGGTTTATTTCGAACGAGGCAGCAAAAAGAGTATGTGCATTCACACGTCGCTGCAGTGTTACACGTTTGCCGCCTCGTTTGTATTTAATCCAACAAAATATATAATTCCGTTCCCTAATTATAACGTTTTCTTTTTTTTTTAATTGAACAATTTTAATTTTGAAAAAGATTCCAACTATCGATCTTCTTTTCGTTTTTTGTTCATCTTGTTCTCCGTCACTCTACTCATTAAATTGCAATGTCTTAGATTAAAAAAAAAAGATTAGGTTGACCTTGAGATGGGTTTGCTTAATTTCTTCATTGATTCTTAATTTTCTTTTTGGTTTTAATCTCTTTGCTCGAGTTGAATTGACCTTGAGTTGAGTTGGACTTGATTTTTATTATATTTAAGTTTTTTTTTTAATTTAATTTTGCTTGGATTGAGTTAACTTTGTGATTGGTTAAGCTTCACTTGAACGATTTCTTAAATTTTTTTTTTATGTGTATACAGGTGTTCACGGGAAGCCGCAACAGCAGCTTTCTTTTGTTTGATTTGTTCATGGTGTTCTTTACACTTGTTACTCATTCCATCGTTATTCGTCTGTCATCTGTCGAAATTGTCACAGTTCGTTATAACTACAGGACGGAATTATATATTTTGTTCGGGTTTATTTCGAACGAGGCGGCAAAAAGAGTGTGTGCATTCACACGTCGCTGCAGTGTTACACGTTTGCCGTCTCGTTTGTATTTAATCCAACAAAATATATAATTCCGTTCCCTAATTATAACGTTTTCTTTTTTTTTAATTGAACAATTTTAATTTTGAAAAAGATTCCAACTATCGATCTTCTTTTTGTTTTTTGTTCATCTTGTTCTCCGTCACTCTACTCATTAAAATGCAATGTCTTAGATTAAAAAAAAAAGATTAGGTTGACCTTGAGATGGGTTTGCTTAATTTCTTCATTGATTCTTAATTTTCTTTTTGGTTTTAATCTCTTTGCTCTAGTTGAATTGACCTTGAGTTGAGTTGGACTTGATTTTTATTATATTTAAGTTTTTTTTTAATTTAATTTTGCTTGGATTGAGTTAACTTTGTGATTGGTTAAGCTTCACTTGAGCGATTTCTTCAATTTTTTTTTACGTGTATACAGGTGTTCACGGGAAGCCGCAACAGCAGCTTTCTTTTGTTTGATTTGTTCATGGTGTTCTTTACACTTGTTGCTCATTCCATCGTCATTCGTCTGTCATCTGTCGAAATTGTCACAGTTCGTTATAACGTTTACTTTTTTTTTTATTGAACAATTTTAATTTTGAAAAACATTCCAACTATCGATCTTCGTTTTGTTTTTTGTCCATCTTGTTCTCTGTCACTCTACTCATTAAAATGCAATGTCTTAGATTTAATTTAAAAAAAAAAAAAACAGATTAGGTTGACCTTGAGATGGGTTTGCTTAATTTCTTTATCGATTCTTAATTTTCTTTTTGATTTTAATCTCTTTGCTCGAGTTGAATTGACCTTGAAATGAGAAGGACTTGATTTTTATTAAATTTAATTTTTTTTTAATTTAATTTTGCTTGGATTGAGTTGACTTTGTGATTGGTTAAGCTTCATTTGAGCGAATTCTAAATTTTTTTTTACGTGGGAGGCCGCAACAGCAGCTAAGTTTCTTGTTTGAGTTTTTACGAAATAACTTTAAATTAGAAAAGTTTCAGGAGCAATACCGGAAAAACAAATGGCCGTCGGGTTTACGAAATTTTTAATTGTTTTTAACTTTTTTTAATAAAACATATTTTTTTTTATCATCGCATCGCGTTCATCGCGTCAAACTTAGTTAAGTATGTAAAATATTATCTTCTGAAGCCTACTATTTTTTTTATTATCTTTTGACAAAGAAATCTTGGTATTCAAGGAAAATGTCTACAACAACTAACTTTTTACGGTTAGAGACAATAGGGCGCGACCAGTAGGGCGCAACTGATTGGGTGCGCGCGGCACTAAGCTGTGAAAACACTAGGGCGCGAAGACACTAGGGGCGAAGACACTATGGCGCGAAGACACTAGGGTGCGAAGACACTAGAGCGCCGAAATTAAATTAAAATGAAAACATACTCATAATTTTTATTTAATTAAAGCCAATACTTATATAAACCAACAGTTAAAGTAAGCTATTACTGAACGAACCAGGCCTTAATTCTAATTACCCAGAAGCTTATTAGCCAAGACCAATCAAATACATAAAAATCGTAACTTTAGAATTAAAAAAAAAAAAAACGTTTGAGCTTTTGCAATAATTGATTTCTATTTGAGCAAGTGCCTCGTCTCGTCGAACCTACTCACCGACCACCCGCTCGAATAAATGAATAAATTAGCCTCTCACGTTAATTACCGTTCGGAAAACCCCCGAGGGGTGATAAATATACGATTTCAGTTTTACACAATTCCCACGTGCTCAGTTGATCTAGGTTCAAGTTTCGCCACAGCCTTCGCAGAATGAAACGTCGAAAACAAACGCGATGGATGGTGGCATCGCGGTGGTAAGCGCAGCGAGAAAGATTGAAGTGGCGTGAAATCTCGCCGCCGCCGCCGCCGCCGCCGTCGCGAAACTCCCAATGAATCAAGTTTTTGCGGGCGTGCTGCTCGCAGGGTAGTAATTCCAAATCGCCGCCCGGCGAGAAAGCACGGGCGAGGGGTGATTCGTCACAGGCCGCAGCGGTGTCCGCATGGCCCGGAGTGACGGGCGGTGATCGGCCCGACCCAGTCGGATTCACACCCCATTGTAAATTACCCTACACCGTGTTCTATTTGGCTTGATTAATGATTCGCGTTGCTTGACATCGCCGCCGCACCGATGCTGTTAGGTGAGCAAGAGGTGAGCTAGTTTATATAGTCGACCGAGTTAATGATTTCAATATTTTACAAAATGCAGACGAGATAGGGCGGCGCTTGATGGGGTGGGTCATCAGATGCGACGCAGTGTGCTTAATACTCGATACACGAAGTTTCGTTGTTGTTGTTCCAGTAAAGTAACATTGATGGGGTTGTCTTAGCGCCATCTCATCAGCACCCACCCAGTTGTTCGAGAAAGGCATTTTATAAAATTGAACCGCGTCGCGCGCTACTGTTTTTGTAAAAACTTGCGGAAACTCACTTTTCATCCCTGCTTTGTTCCCGATTCTTTAAACAATCCGTACAAAGTTGGATTTCGATTTTCTTTGTTCGCAGCGTTTTTGGTTTTCTTGATAAATCCTTCCAGATTATTAAGCATAGAAATATATTAACAAAACTTGAAGTTTGGTTTACAATAGGCTTGTTCTTTTTACCGCTGCAAAACTCAGAGGCACTCGGCAACCTTGGAAATTTCTATTTTTTTTACACGCTCGTCGTTGAAATTTTGTTAGCTTCCTCCGAATCAATCAAATAAAGATTTAGGTACTCAGAATTATAACTGAGGAGCACTCGGCAACCTTGGAAATTTCTACGTTTTTTTTACACGCTCGTCGGTGAGATTTTGTTAGCTTCCTCCGAATCAATCAAATAGAGTTTTAGGTACTCAGAGTAATAATTGAACGGCACTCGGTAACCTTGGAAATTTCTATGTTTTTTTTACAAGCTTGTCGTTGAGATTTTGTGAGCTTCCTCCGAATCAATCAAATAAAGCTTTAGGTACTCAGAGTAATAACTGAGCGGCACTCGGCAACCTTGGAAATTTCTATTTTTGTTACACGCTCGTCGTTGAAATTTTGTTAGCTTCCTCCGAATCAATCAAATAAAGATTTAGGTACTCAGAATTATAACTGAGGAGCACTCGGCAACCTTGGAAATTTCTACGTTTTTTTTACACGCTCGTCGGTGAGATTTTGTTAGCTTCCTCCGAATCAATCAAATAGAGTTTTAGGTACTCAGAGTAATAATTGAACGGCACTCGGTAACCTTGGAAATTTCTATGTTTTTTTTTACAAGCTTGTCGTTGAGATTTTGTGAGCTTCCTCCGAATCAATCAAATAAAGTTTTAGGTACTCAGAGTAATAACTGAGCGGCACCCGGCAACCTTGGAAATTTCTACGTTTTTCTTACACTCTCGTCGTTGAGATTTCGTGAGCTTCCGCGAGAATCAATCAAATAGAGTTTTAGGTACTCAGAATAATAACTGAGCGGCACTCGGCAACGTTGGAAATTTCTATGTTTTTTTTTACACACTCGTCGGTGAAGTTTTGTGAGCTTCCTCCGACTCAATGAAATAGAGATTTAGGTTAGAATGCGTGCGTATGTAATAGCCGAATGTCACGTTGGTGTCAGTGGAATTAACTTGTTTTTTTTTTTTTTTTGGAACGTTTTAATTCAGCATAGAGTCACTCACTTTTAAAACGAACACACCTAATATAAAACCGAAATTTTTTCTTCTAATTAACATCGATTGAAATATTGAAATGTCAAATAAAAAAGTGTCAACTAGTCAAAAATTCGAGATTACAAAAATAAATAGATGTTACGTACAAAGGAAGTATAGCTGTAAATCGAAAATCGTGAAGAACGGACTGAATATTCAGTATAAAACAAAAAAGAGAAGCTTTTATTAGAAAATGCTTTCCTTTACATGCAAAAATTAATTTTTGTCTTGTTTCAACTCACCAACGCTGACTTGAATCTTTCTCGAAACACAGAATTTAAATTACATTAATGAAATTCGGTTACGATTAAATTGATTACCAAAAAAGAAAAAGCGCGCCGTGAAGAGTTGTATTTTCATTCGCGGAATTGAGGACACTGACTGATTGAAGAAAAAGAAAATTGATTGAAATAAAAAAATAACTTTTAACGAGGAACAGAATTTACTAGGTTAGGTCAAGAGGCTTCACTCGAAGAACTCGGAAGATTAACTTGTTGTCCGCACCCGCTTTACTTAAGCACTTTCTCCTTCCTGGTTGTTACCCAAGTGAGGAATATCGGTTGTTGCATTTTCTATGCATAAAAAATCCTTAAGCGAGTGTAAAATTAGGGGTAATAACTTCCGAGACTATTTTCAAAATTGTCGAAAATTGCTTCGCCCTTTCCTCCCTCTGTCGGTTTTCATTCTCCTTGGAGCTGACAATGAAAACTTTACTTACGAGAATATCACAAATAATAATTCCCAAATATATTAACAAAAGTTGAAGTTTTTTGTTCGTTCCCGCTTTACTTAAGCACTTTCTCCTTCCTGGTTGTTACCCAAGTGAGGAATATCGACCTTCTTTTGTTTGATTTGTTCATGGTGTTCTTTACATTTGTTGCTGATTCCATCGTCATTCGTCTGTCATCTGTCGAAATTGTCACAGTTCGTTATAACTACAGGACGGAATTATATATTTTGTTCGGGTTTATTTCGAACGAGGCGGCAAAAAGAGTATGTGCATTCACACGTCGCTGCAGTGTTACACGTTTGCCGCCTCGTTTGTATTTAATCCAACAAAATATATAATTCCGTTCCCTAATTATAACGTTTTCTTTTTTTTTTAATTGAATAATTTTAATTTTGAAAAAGATTCCAACTATCGATCTTCTTTTTGTTTTTTGTCCATCTTGTTCTCCGTCACTCTACTCATTAAAATGCAATGTCTTAGATTAAAAAAAAAAGATTAGGTTGACCTTGAGATGGGTTTGCTTAATTTCTTCATTGATTCTTAATTTTCTTTTTGGTTTTAATCTCTTTGCTCGAGTTGAATTGACCTTGAGTTGAGTTGGACTTGATTTTTATTATATTTAAGTTTTTTTTTTAATTTAATTTTGCTTGGATTGAGTTGACTTTGTGATTGGTTAAGCTTCACTTGAGCGATTTCTTCAATTTTTTTTTACGTGTATACAGGTGTTCACGGGAAGCCGCAACAGCAGCTTTCTTTTGTTTGATTTGTTCATGGTGTTCTTTACACTTGTTGCTCATTCCATCGTTATTCGTCTGTCATCTGTCGAAATTGTCACAGTTCGTTATAACTACAGGACGGAATTATATATTTTGTTCGGGTTTATTTCGAACGAGGCGGCAAAAAGAGTGTGTGCATTCACACGTCGCTGCAGTGTTACACGTTTGCCGCCTCGTTTGTATTTAATCCAACAAAATATATAATTCCGTTCCCTAATTATAACGTTTTCTTTTTTTTTAATTGAACAATTTTAATTTTGAAAAAGATTCCAACTATCGATCTTCTTTTCGTTTTTTGTTCATCTTGTTCTCCGTCACTCTACTCATTAAACTGCAATGTCTTAGATTAAAAAAAAAGATTAGGTTGACCTTGAGATGGGTTTGCTTAATTTCTTCATTGATTCTTAATTTTCTTTTTGGTTTTAATCTCTTTGCTCTAGTTGAATTGACCTTGAGTTGAGTTGGACTTGATTTTTATTATATTTAAGTTTTTTTTTTTAATTTAATTTTGCTTGGATCGAGTTGACTTTGTGATTGGTTAAGCTTCACTTAAACGATTTCTTCAATTTTTTTTTACGTGTATACAGGTGTTCACGGGAAGCCGCAACAGCAGCTTTCTTTTGTTTGATTTGTTCGTGGTGTTCTTTACATTTGTTGCTCATTCCATCGTCATTCGTCTGTCATCTGTCGAAATTGTCACAGTTCGTTATAACGTTTACTTTTTTTTTTAATTAAACAATTTTAATTTTGAAAAACATTCCAACTATCGATCTTAGTTTTGTTTTTTGTTCATCTTGTTCTCTGTCACTCTACTCATTAAAATGCAATGTCTTAGATTTAATTAAAAAAAAAAAAAAAAAACAGATTAGGTTGACCTTGAGATGGGTTTGCTTAATTTCTTTATCGATTCTTAATTTTCTTTTTGATTTTAATCTCTTTGCTCGAGTTGAATTGACCTTGAAATGAGAAGGACTTGATTTTTATTAAATTTAATTTTTTTTTAATTTAATTTTGCTTGGATTGAGTTGACTTTGTGATTGGTTAAGCTTAATTTGAGCGAATTCTAAATTATTTTTTACGTGGGAGGCCGCAACAGCAGCTAAGTTTCTTGTTTGAGTTTTTACGAAATAACTTTAAATTAGAAAAGTTTCAGGAGCAATACCGGAAAAACAAATGACCGTCGGGTTTACGAAATTTTTAGTTGTATTTAACTTTTTTTAATAAAACATATTTTTTTTTATCATCGCATCGCGTTCACCGCGTCAAACTTAGTTAAGTATGTAAAATATTATCTTCCGAAGCCTACTATTTTTTTTATTATCTTTTGACAAAGAAATCTTGGTATTCAAGGAAAATGTCTACAACAACTAACTTTTTACGGTTAGAGACAATAGGGCGCGACCAGTAGGGCGCAACTGATTGGGTGCGCGCGGCACTAAGTTGTGAAAACACTAGGGCGCGAAGACACTAGGGGCGAAGACACTAGGGCGCGAAGACACTAGGGTGCGAAGACACTAGAGCGCCGAAATTAAATTAAAATGAAAACATACTCATAATTTTTATTTAATTAACATAACAGGTCATTTTTTTAAATTTCTTGTTGGGGTAAGCCAATACTTATATAAACCAACAGTTAAAGTAAGCTATTACTGAACGAACCAGGCCTTAATTCTAATTACCCAGAAGCTTATTAGCCAAGACCAATCAAATACATAAAAATCGTAACTTTAGAATTAAAAAAAAAAACGTTTGAGCTTTTGCAATAATTGATTTCTATTTGAGCAAGTGCCTCGTCTCGTCGAACCTACTCACCGACCACCCGCTCGAATAAATGAATAAATTAGCCTCTCACGTTAATTACCGTTCGGAAAACCCCCGAGGGGTGATAAATATACGATTTCAGTTTTACACAATTCCCACGTGCTCGGTTGATCTAGGTTCAAGTTTCGCCGCAGCCTTCGCAGAATGAAACGTCGAAAACAAACGCGATGGATGGTGGCATCACGGTGGTAAGCGCAGCGAGAAAGATTGAAGTGGCGTGAAATCTCGCCGCCGCCGCCGTCGCGAAACTCCCAATGAATCAAGTTTTTGCGGGCGTGCTGCTCGCAGGGTAGTAATTCCAAATCGCCGCCCGGCGAGAAAGCACGGGCGAGGGGTGATTCGTCACAGGCCGCAGCGGTGTCCGCATGACCCGGAGTGACGGGCGGTGATCGGCCCGACCCAGTCGGATTCACACCCCATTGTAAATTACCCTACACCGTGTTCTATTTGGCTTGATTAATGATTCGCGTTGCTTGACATCGCCGCCGCACCGATGCTGTTAGGTGAGCAAGAGGTGAGCTAGTTTATATAGTCGACCGAGTTAATGATTTCAATATTTTACAAAATGCAGACGAGATAGGGCGGCGCTTGATGGGGTGGGTCATCAGATGCGACGCAGTGTGCTTAATACTCGATACACAAAGTTTCGTTGTTGTTGTTCCAGTAAAGTAACATTGATGGGGTTGTCTTAGCGCCATCTCATCAGCACCCACCCAGTTGTTCGAGAAAGGCATTTTATAAAATTGAATCGCGTCGCGCGCTACTGTTTTTGTAAAAACTTGCGGAAACCCACTTTTCATCCCTGCTTTGTTCCCGATTCTTTAAACAATCCGTACAAAGTTGGATTTCGATTTTCTTTGTTCGCAGCGTTTTTGGTTTTCTTGATAAATCCTTCCAGATTATTAAGCATAGAAATATATTAACAAAACTTGAAGTTTGGTTTACAATAGGCTTGTTCTTTTTACCGCTGCAAAACTCAGAGGCACTCGGCAACCTTGGAAATTTCTATGTTTTTTTTACACGCTCGTCGGTGAGATTTTGTTAGCTTCCTCCGAATCAATCAAATAGAGTTTTAGGTACTCAGAGTAATAATTGAACGGCACTCGGTAACCTTGGAAATTTCTGTTTTTTTTACAAGCTTGTCGTTGAGATTTTGTGAGCTTCCTCCGAATCAATCAAATAAAGTTTTAGGTACTCAGAGTAATAACTGAGCGGCACTCGGCAACCTTGGAAATTTCTACGTTTTTTTTACACGCTCGTCGTTGAGATTTCGTGAGCTTCCTCCGAATCAATCAAATAGAGATTTTGGTACTCAGAGTAACTCAGCGGCACTCGGCACCCTTGGAAATTTTTATGTTTTTTTACACGCTCGTCGTTGAAATTTTGTGAGCTTCCGCGAGAATCAATCAAATAGAGTTTTAGGTACTCAGAATAATAACTGAGCGGCACTCGGCAACGTTGGAAATTTCTATGTTTTTTTTACACACTCGTCGGTGAAGTTTTGTGAGCTTCCTCCGACTCAATGAAATAGAGATTTAGGTTAGAATGCGTGCGTATGTAATAGCCGAATGTCACGTTGGTGTCAGTGGAATTAACTTGTTTTTTTTTTTTTTTTTGGAACGTTTTAACTCAGCATAGAGTCACTCACTTTTAAAACGAACACACCTAATGTAAAACCGAAATTTTTTCTTCTAATTAACATCGATTGAAATATTGAAATGTCAAATAAAAAAGTCTCAACTAGTCAAAAATTCGAGATTACAAAAATAAATAGATGTTATGTACAAGGGAAGTACAGCTGTAAATCGAAAATCGTGAAGAACGGACTGAATATTCAGTATAAAACAAAAAAGAGAAGCTTTTATTAGAAAATGCTTTCCTTTACATGCAAAAATTAATTTTTGTCTTGTTTCAACTCACCAACGCTGACTTGAATCTTTCTCGAAACACAGAATTTAAATTAAATTAATGAAATTCGGTTACGATTAAATTGATTACCAAAAAAGAAAAAGCGCGCCGTGAAGAGTTGTATTTTCATTCGCGGAATTGAGGACGCTGACTGATTGAAGAAAAAGAAAATTGATTGAAATAAAAAAATAACTTTTAACGAGGAACAGAATTTACTAGGTTAGGTCAAGAGGCTTCACTCGAAGAACTCGGAAGATTAACTTGTTGTCCGCACCCGCTTTACTTAAGCACTTTCTCCTTCCTGGTTGTTACCCAAGTGAGGAATATCGGTTGTTGCATTTTCTATGCATAAAAAATCCTTAAGCGAGTGTAAAATTAGGGGTAATAACTTCCGAGACTATTTTCAAAATTGTCGAAAATTGCTTCGCCCTTTCCTCCCTCTGTCGATTTTCATTCTCCTTGGACCTGACAAAGAAAACTTTACTTACGAGAATATCAAAAATAATAGTTCCCAAATATATTAACAAAAGTTGAAGTTTCTTGTTCGTTCCCGCTTTACTTAAGCACTTTCTCCTACTTGATTGTTACGCAAGCGGGGAATACCGTATGTTACATTTGCTATGCATAAAAGATCCTTAACCGAGTGTGTAATTGGGGATAATAACTTCAGAGGCTGTTTTCAAAATTGTCGAAAATGCTTCGCCCTTCCCTCTCTCTGTCTGTTTTTATTCTCCTTGGCCTTCAAAATGAAAACTGAAAATCAGATTAACCTACTTACAAAAAATTATTTATTATATAAATTGAGTAATTATATTATTTGACGCTATTTAGCTATCGATGAAAAATCTTTTTTTTATATTGTATATTTACTTGAAATTTTATTCAGTTAAGTCGGCGCCATCTAGCTGTGCAAATCAACTTTAATTTACTTATTAAAGTAAACAATTAATGAAATAGAATAGAAAATCAAATTAATCATGTCCTTTAAATGTTCACTTCAAATTGATTTAAAAATATTGGCGATTTGGCGCCCGTTACATTCACTGAAAATTTGATTGATTTGACGTAAAAATTAACGAACCGCAAATTAAAAACACCAAGAAAGAAAATTATTACAAGGGAAAAAGAATCAAGTCCAGCTCATCTCAAGGTCAAATTAACTCAATTTATCTCAACTGAAGTAAGCCTAACCAGACACTGGACTCTTAAAAAAAATAAAAGTTAAAAATTAGAATTCAATAAAAATACTTCAAACTTCAACCCGCTTCAAGGTCAATCTAATATAAAAATGTAGTCAACCTACATGTGCACAGCACGAGGAAAAAATTGAAAATGCATATTAGAAACGTTCAAGTTCTATAAAATTTAAGTTCAGCTCAAGGTCAATCCAGTTCGAAGCAAAGAAGACTTAAAAAAGATAAAATTTAAAATTCAGTAAAGATCAACTTCAAGGTCGATCCACTCAACTGAACTCACCCTGCATGTCATCAATCCGAATAAGAATTTAAAAAAAAATAAGAACTAAAAATTACAAAGTAAAAGAAAAACAGAGTTTCTAAAAATGATTCTATGGTCCGGTGACATTTGGAAAATTTAAAATTAAAGAGAAAAAAATTAAAAGAAAAAAAATTGCACATTTGCAGCTTATTAATAATACTAGTTCAGTAATTATAGTAATTTAATCACACACCACGAACATTAACTAATTAATTTATTGTGTGTCTAAATTCTCTTCACTGCAAGGCAAAAAGCTAAATTTTCAACATTCCGAGCAAAATAAGCAGCAACAAAATATGCAACGCACCAACGAAGGCTTCTGTCAAATTGACAAGCAGCTGTCAGAAATGCATTAACTTCACAATCAATCCTTGTTAATCTAAAACGCTTATCTCTACCGACGGACCGCTTTGCTAACGTGTCGTTTATATTATTATAAGGTTCGAGGCGGAATTCCCTAGCTTGAGTGGAGATACGGGCGGTGGGTCGATCTTTCGACGATAATTTTTTTAACGACGCCAGATGGCAATCCTTGTCAATCCAAAATCTCTACGAACGGATCGCTTTGCTAACGAGTCGTTTGTATTATTGCGCATAAAGGCGCAAAGAAACTAAAATATTGGCAATTTTTTGCTCTCAGAACACGTAAAACGTCATGGATAGTAACTTATATTGTAAATCAAATGACAGGATTTAAATAGGCGGTTGAGGGAGGACCTCGATTAACCTAGCAGTGAATCGATGTTAATAGCTAATGAACATGAAATTAAAATCAGACTTGTTAATTAGCAAATAATCGAATACGTACATCCGGGACACGCTGTGCAGGGTTAACTAAGGCGTCGCTCTGCGAGAGCGTCTATGACGTCACCCGAAATTAAGTTTGAAAGCTTTAAACGATGATAACCTTTTGCTCGATGCCCAAATACTTGCTTGATGGAGCGCCATCTAACGACGCAAGTGCGCTTTAATTTTCTCAAGGAACTACGCAACTTAAAGCGAACAGACATAAGTTTTTGGGATTTCTTTCGAAATTTTATTCAGTTTATCGCTGCCTGACGATTACCTATTCACGACTTTCTTTTGGTGAATTTTTAAAATCTTAACCATCTGGTGTTGAAGGTCATATTAATTTCCTTAAAAAATGTTGAATCACTTAAATCGAACTTCACTCTTTGACTTTCTTTTCGGACCAGCGGTATCTACTACGTTTGTGATTATTTTTTGAAACTTTATTCAGCGCCATATAATGACGGAATATAACATTCGTCTTCTTCAAATGTTTCAATAGATATATTCACGTTCGATTTTACATCACACTTGCGCATTCGCTTACGAATTAATTTGTTTAAATTAGCTACACAGGATCTCGTAATCAGCCGATTCGCCAGTTGGCGGAACCTGGACCTCGTTTACGTAGAGGGTAACCGCCTTCGACCTCAACCTATTCATGCTACTAACCGGTACCTTTACATCGCCCTTAGTGGCACCTTGAGCAATCTAGTTATTTATTGAATTAATTTAATTAGATTAACGATTAATTTAGTTGTAGGACAGATAAGTACTCAATTTATTGTAATATTTTTTTATAATTCATTTTACGGCATCTTTAAAAGCTAACTAACTAACTCCAATATTCATTTCATCAACTTAATTAGAAATATATTCCTATGTACATATGTAATACCGGTAAATCGATAGGGGGCCAATTTACAGGAATTTTCAACAAGCCACATGATATTCCTATTCGAGTATTCAAATTCGCACATAATAGGTCTGCCGAAATTAACCAATTTACCGTGGTGGGTATGTGTAACACAATTCCGCCTATTTAAAGTAATTAAGTTACTCATTTGGACTGGAGTTTCATAGTGGGCGGCGTAATTCGAGTGCATTCCGATACTGCATCCGCATGGTTCGTAGTTTCACAAATAGAAATCATCGCAGTCTTTATTTCTGTACAACTTGCGTTAGTTAAAAACTAAAGCGTATTTAAACTGTTTAATCCACGAGCCAATCCTGGAAGACGATTTTCTTGTTTGGTGAATGGTTTGGTGTCGCAAGCTTAAATGAAGGCTTTATCTCAGACCGTTTTTATTTCTTATATTCCCATATTCTTTCGCATCCGAACGTTTCACGTACTCTTTTTTTCCGTAAATAAATAAATTAAATCAGATATATTTCACACCCTGGGAAAATATTTCTCGAACGTCACAATCCAGACGTTTGTTTGCTATACTAATAAATAACATTACTTTAAGGTTCGTCCACGGTCGGATTAGATCACCTTCCTTTCGAGCCCCCTTTAAATTATTCACGTGAATACGCGGCTTAATTTGGAATGAACCAGTCGGAGCCGGCCCAAGACCGTGAGATACATTTCACCCCCCGGGAAAATATTTCTCGATCACCGCAATCCAGGCGTTTACTGCACTAATAAATAACATTAAATAACAAGTTATAAGTAGTTTTCATAGGTTTTTGACTAATCCGATCACATCATATTTGTATGTATAATAGATGCAATAAATTATTATTATTATCATTATTTTAGGGTTCGTCCACGGTTGGAATAGATCGCCTCCCTTTCGAGCCCCCTTTAAATTCTTCACGTGAATGTGCGGGTTAATTTGGAATGAACCAGTCGGAGCCGGCCCAAGCCCGTGAGATATATTTCACCCCCTGGGAAAATATTTCTCGAGCACCACAATCCAGGCGTTTACTATACTAATAAATAACATTAAATAACAAGTTATAAGTAGTTTTCCTAGGTTTTTGACTAATCCGATCACATCATATTTGTATGTATAATGGATGCAATAAATTATTATTATTATCATCATTACTTTAGGGTTCGTCCACGGTTGGATTAGATCACCTCCTTTTCGTGCTGCCTTTAAATTCTTCACACGAATACGCGGCTTAATTTAAAATAAACCAGTCGGAGCCGGCCCAAGCCCGTGAGATATATTTCACCTCTTGGGAAAATATTTCTCGACCACCATAATCCAAGCGTTTACTATGCTAATAAATAACATTAAATAACAAGTTATAAGTAGTTTTTATAATTTTTTCACTAATCCGATCACATCATATTTGTATGTATAATGGATGCAAAAAATTATTATTATCATTATTTTAGGGTTCTTCCACGGTTGGATTAGATCACCTCCCTTTCGAGCCCCTTTTAAATTCTTCACGTGAATGTGTGGGTTAATTTGGAATGAACCAGTGCGAGCCGGCTCAAGTCCGTGAGATATATTTCACCCCCTGGGAAAATATTTCTCGAGCACCACGATCCAGGCGTTTACTATACTAATAAATAACATTAAATAACAAGTTTATAAGTAGTTTTCGTAGGTTCTTGACTAATCCGATCACATCATATTTGTATGTATAATGGATGCAATAAATTATTATTATTGTCATTACTTTAGGGTTCGTCCACGGTTGGAATAGATCGCCTCCCTTTCGAGCCCCCTTTAAATTCTTCACGCGAATACGCGGCTTAATTTGGAATGAACCAGTCGGAGCAGGCCCAAGGCCATGAGATACATTTCACCCCCTGGGAAAATATTTCTCGAGCACCACAATCCAGGCGATTACTGTACTAATAAATAACATTAAATAACAAGTTATCAGTAGTTTTTATAGTTTTTTCACTAATCCGATCACATCATATTTGTATGTATAATGGATGCAATAAATTATTATTAATGTCATTACTTTAGGGTTCGTCCACAGTTGGATTAGATCACCTCCCTTTCGAACCCCTTTTAAATTCTTCACGTGAATACTCGGATTAATTTGGAATAAACCAGTTGGAGCCGGCCCACGGCCGTCAGTATATTTCACCCCCTGGGAAAAAATTTTCTCGAGCACCACAATTCAGGCGTTTACTATACTAATAAATAATATTAAATAACAAGTTATAAGTAGTTTTCATATGTTTTTAACTAATCCAATCACGTCGTATTTGTATGTATAATGGATGCAATAAATTATTATTATTATCATTACTTTAGGGTTCGTCTACGGTTGGATTAGATCACCTTCCTTTCGAGCCCCTTTTAAATTCTTCACGTGAATACGCGGATTAATTTGGAATGAACCAGTCGGAGCCGGCCCAAGGCCGTGAGATACATTTCACCCCCTGGGAAAATATTTCTCTAGCACCACAATCCAGGCGTTTACTGTACTAATAAATAACATTAAATAACAAGTTATAAGTAGTTTTCATAGGTTTTTGACTAATCCGATCACATCATATTTGTATGTATAATGGATGCAATAAATTATTATTATTATCAATAATTCGTCCACGGTTGGATTAGACCACCTCCATTTCGAGCCCCCTTTGAATTCTTAACGTGAATACGCGGCTTAATTTGGAATGAACCAGTCGGAGCCGGCCGAAGGCCATGAGATATATTTCACCCCCTGCGAAAATATTTCTCGAGCACCACAATCCAGGTGTTTGCTATACTAATAAATAACGTTACTTTAGGTTTCGTCCACGGTTGGATTTGATCATCCCCCTTTCGAGCCCCCTTTAAATTCTTCACGATGCATTTATTGTTTTCGTAAATGGCAAAAATTTTCGTCGCTCTTCCCTAATAGTCACAGCAATTACCATCGCCCCGAAAATTAAAACCGACACTTAAAAACGAAACTGTACAAAATAGAACAAGCAACAAAGCAGACTTTATGCTCGTCGACAAGCGCTCGCGAATTGCGTGACATATTTGGCTTACTGCGGCACTTCCTTCCACCCAATTTGCGAAATGAAAAACGTTTACGTGATACGTTCCGCGGAAAAAAAGGAAGAGAAAAAAAAACTCAAAGGGAGAGAAGGAGAAAATGAAATAAAAGAGCGGCGGCCGCCCACTCGCCCTTTTTTGATTTCCTTCGAAATAAAACGTCGGACTTTGTGTGGAACACTCGTTCGCCATCATTCGGAAGCGATACGTAACGCGAAAAGTATTGGAAATTCGTGAGTTTTAATCTTTAATTTATATGCAGCGAGTTTTGGTATTACGCCCCTAAATAGACCGGGTGAGTTTTTTTCTTTTTGTTTTTTTCGAACGCGGACGCTTTTTTTTCGTCTCTTTTTTTTTTTTGTTGTTTAACGCTGCCGGAATCTCGAAGCCCGCGATCGAAATTAATCCCCTTTTGAAAAAATAAAGGGCGGAGAAGACAAAGCTTGGAAAGAGAGAAATTCCAAATTAATTACTAAAGATAGGATTCTTATTGAATTAAAAAATAAACTATATATACATATTTGGTTTATTGAAGTAAATCTTGGTGAGGGGGGGGGGGTTCTGAGCGTACGGCAAGTGAATAACCGGCTTCAGGCAACGAGCTGCAAGGGCGTCAACGAAAGGATTTCATTCACATTTCATGTTTGCAAAATTTTTCCAGCTTCGTTCGCTCAATTTTCCATTCCATCCAACTTTACGAGCGGCAGGCTTTTGTGCTTTGTCATGCTTCGGAATAAAGGAAAGAAAAAAAAAACATAAGCCTCGGGATGTGCAAGAATTTTGCATACAAGTCAACGATTTTATATTATTATATTCGTATGGCGGGCATTCAGCGCAGAAATATTATTTGCTGTAATGATCTGTTAAATTAATTTTTTGTTTACTTAAGGAATAACATTTCTTATTTATTATTTTACGGAGGAAATAATCGGCAGGCTTAAACTTTGTGCGTAATCAGTGCGTAATCACATTTCGTTTACGAAATGGCAGAACTCGGCGAGGAACGGCGCGCGGGTTATGAAACTGGGACGCGGGCGTTGCAATCATTCCGCACACTCAAGTGTTAATTCAAAACTATAACGAGACCTAGTTAAGCAAGCAGATTTTTGTGTATGTTTGTAAACAAACCGAGATACTGACAGTACTTCTTAAGAATCCGGGGACGCACTGTATATTTGAAACCATACGTTGAAAATGCTTTAATTTTCTACGTCGAATACGGTTTACTTTGAGGGACAGTCCAGAGACCGAAAATTGAATTGAAAACATGCATCTTTTGATACGTTAAAAAAATTTTTTTTTTTTTCATCGATGAGCTTCTTTCAGTTACTATTTTATTAGCAACATTTAATTTTCGTTCATCGATTCAAGCACTGTTGCCAATTTAGTGATTTTTGTCTTTGGTTTTGGCGACTTTCCGTTACAATTTCTGACAACTTCCGATAAACTCGGATACGTCAAAAATCTAACGATTTCATTTGAAATTCGTTTAAGTTTTGGGTTGACCTTGAATCGGGTTGGCCTTAATTTTAATTGAGTTAATAATATAATTACCTTTTCTAATCTTTAATGTTGAATCTTAATTATTAAAGTTACACTTACAAGTTTTTTTAGTGTTAAGCAGAGGTAGGCTTACTTAGATTGGATGCCGTTATTGAATTTCCTTCCAATTGTTTCCAGAATTCAGTTGCGTTGAATCGGTCGAATTTAATTCCGATTAGTTTTTGTTTTAGGTAGTAATCTTTTCAACTTTTTACTTGGACTGGTGGGACATTTAGACAAAGTTGAGTTGGATTAGCTTTGAGTTGGAATGGACTGAATTTTAAATTTTCAGTTTACTTTTTAATTATTTTAATTTTTTTTTTTTCGGAATTCAGTTAAGTAAAGGTTGAATTGGCCCTGCTTAAGTTGAGTTGGAGCCTAACTTTCTTGAGCTTGGAATTTTTTTATTTCGAGTTTCGTTTTTCTAAGATTTGTTAAGATTTGATTTCTGTTGTTGGGTTGAGTCGAGTTAGGTTGAGTTGAATTAACTTGAGTCGGGTTGGATTGACCTTCACTGTTCGGACGTAATTCCAATTGAATTTTGGTTGTTGAGTATTGAGACTTTAAAGTTTTTAAGTTTGACTTTAAAATTTTCTTTGTTTCAATTTTTGAAAATTTTAATTGTTTTCCTGAGAGTTAAATTAGATCGATTTGAGCTGAATTAATTCTGCTTCAGTTTAACTTAATTCCAGTTGACTTTCGTTTTTTTTTTTTTTTTTTGAGTGTCTGAGTCGCGGTTTAACTTTTTTCAATCTCTATTTGTTTTCATTTGAAGCTTAATTCTTAGCTTTTTCAAGTTTTAGCTTTTCAATGTTATGTTCCTGAGTTGAGTCGAGTTAGGTTAAGTTCAGTTAGACTTGGAGTTTGGTTGGCTTGGCCTCGCTTCGATCGGACTTAATTCCAAATAAGTTTTTAAGATTTTTTGAGTTTGAGTTTGAATTTTTTTTTGTGTCGGTGTTTGGTCATTTTGATTATTTTAAGCTTTTAATTATTTGTTTGGGTTGAGTCAAGTTGAATTGGCCCTGCTTAAGTTGAACTTAAGCGTCCTATGCTTATTTAACTCAACTCGGTGCCAATTTAACTCAAATCGACCCAAAATTTTAATTATTTGGCTGGGTTGATTCAAATTGGATCGATTTCAGTTGAATGGGCCTTGCTTAAGATGGCCTTAAGCCTAGGACTTAACATAATTGGTTTTGATTTGAATGAGTGTTTGAATTGGGGCTATTTAGTATGAGTTTTTCTTTATTTTGAGTTTCATTTGTTAACTTTGATTTTTACTTCTTGATAGTTGAGCTATGATGTCGGACCGGGACTGTAACGTGCAGAGTATAATCAAGATTATGAAAACGTAATTCAGTATACTAATTTAAAAATTTCATATTTTTGTCGCGAGCGTCCACCCTTTTACATTGGTCCGTTCCAGTGTGCGGCGTCGCTAGTTTAAATGAGGACTTCGTCTCAGACCAATGGACTAAATAAGATTACTTGTTTTGTGTGCATACCGGCATTCATAAAATCAATTTTATACAAAGAGATTCGATTTTTTTGTTTAATTTTTGTTTAATGACACGGATTCCCCTATGGAATTCCCTCTATTACAGCGTTAGTCAGCGTACATTCCTCGACCGAAGAGACTTGATCTGCAACGTCGCTTCGCATCGCGTCAGTCGGTCATTGTGAAATACAACTAAACGATTCATTCCAAAAGGATTTACACAAAAGCCAACACGTGTATTTTAGGCAAAAATCGTTTAGTTACATTTCACAATGACCGACTGACGCGATGCGACGCGATGTTGCAGATCAAGTCTCTTCGGTCAAGGAATGTACGCTGACTAACGCTGTAATAGAGGGAATTCCATAAGGGAATCCGTGTCATTAAACAAAAATTAAACATAAGAATTGATTTTATGAATGCAGTATGCATACAAAACAAGTAATTTTATTTAGTCCACCGATCTTAGACAAAGCCTGATGGTCATCTCTCTCTCTCTCTCTCTCTCTCTCTCTCTCATATTTATTGTGTGCGGAGAATAAAGCAAGTAAATTCATTGGTCAGATAAAGTGGCCGTGAACAGCGAGCGGGCTCAATTTAAAATTTATTGCGCACACAACTTCTCGATGGTAGTGAAGCATGCAATGCAAATACGCAGAGCAAGAGAGAACAGGAAGGGCAATTTGCATCCGGTTTAACATAATTACACAGGGGTTAAAATAGCGTGAAATCAGCAAATGCTCCCGCCCGCCACCGACCGACGACGACGGCGACGACGCCGCCGCCGCCGCCGACCGAGAGATCTCCGCAACATGCAATATTAAAATTAAAGTCGCATTCATATTCAAATTCCGCACTCCAGAATGATTACACGTATTGCCGGCGAGCGAACGAACGAAAGAACGAACCTCCGGCAAGACAAAACGTAACTTAATCAATATTAATGGCCGGCTCCTCCGGCCGCCCGCCGTTTCATATGCAAACTATGCGCCGCCGCCTGAATGCGTATTCCGAATGCTCGATATGATTTAAAACATCCTGTGCCCCCGAAGGAATTATGCTGTAAAACATCCAAGAGAAACAGGAAACAAGAGAGCAGCGCGTCTTCCGAACCGCTCGCGTGATATACACACACACACGATTTAATGGTTAGATGAGGATGAGGATGGGGATGGGGATGGGGATGGGGATGGGGGGATGAGGGCTGAAAGCGTACACCAAGCTTTATTACCATTTTACATTGTCGTCGAATCAAATCGACGCGACGCTGCCGTTTTAAAGCCGGATTTGAAATATTATTCCAAGTTTTATGTGCTCGCTTTAAAAATAAGATTTATTCGGTGGATGGATTGTTTCTAACTCGTTCACGGCTCTTCTTTGGTTTGAAGGATCGCCGTACATATTGTAACGCGGGGGTAATGAATATTGCATGAAAATAAAACTTCATGACCTTCTATAAACGACAGAAATCCATTTATGAACACTAAACACTAAAATAATGTCATTTATTGTTGGAGCGAACACGTGGATTCCACCGCCGCCGCCGCCAAGCTCGTAAATCCCACCGCCGACACCGATTATTCCGCGAAAGTAAAACTTCAAGAACGCCGACAAGCGATGAAAAACAAAAACAAGAAATACATCGTGAAGAATTTAAAAGGGACACCATAGGGAGGTGACCAAATCCAACCGTGAACGAACCCTAAAGTATTTTTTTATTAGTATAATAAACGCCTGGATTGCGGTGCTGGAGAAAATATTTTCCCAGGGGGTGAAATATACTGACGGCCGTGGGCCGGCTCCGACTGGTTTATTCCAAATTAATCCGCGTATTCACGTGAAGAATTTAAAAGGTGTTCGAAAGGGAGGTGATCTAATCCAACCGTGGACGAACCCTAAAGTAACGTTATTTATCAGTATAGTAAACGTCTGGATTGTTGTGCTCGAGAAATATTTTCCCAGGAGGTGAAATGTGTCTCACGGTCTTGGGCCGGCTCCGACTGGTTTACTCCAAATTAACTCGCGTATTCACGTGAAGAATTTGAATGAGGCTCGAAACGGAGGTGATCTAATCCAACTGTGGACGAACCCTAAAGTACTTTTTTTATTAGTATAGTAAACGCCTGGATTGTGGTGCTCGAGAAAATTTTTTCCCCAGGGGGTGAAATATACTGACGGCCGTGGGCCGGCTCCGACTGGTTTATTCCAAATTAACCCGCGTATTCACGTGAAGAATTTAAAAGGGGTTCGAAAGGAAGGTGATCTAATCCAACCGTGGACGAACCCTAAAGTAATGATAATAATAATTTATTGCATCCATTATACATACAAATATGATGTGATCGGATTAGTTAAAAACCTATGAAAACTACTTATAACTTGTTATTTAATGTTATTTATTAGTATAGTAAACGCCTGGATTGTGGTGCTCGAGAAAATATTTTCCCATGGGGTGAAATATACTGACGGCCGTGGGCCGGCTCCAACTGGTTTATTCCAAATTAATCCGCGTATTCACGTGAAGAATTTAAAAGGGGCTCGAAAGGGAGGTGATCTAATCCAACTGTAGACGAACCCTAAAGTAATGATAATAATAATAATTTATTGCATCCATTATACATACAAATATGACGTGATCGGATTAGTTAAAAACCTATGAAAACTACTTATAACTTGTTATTTAATGTTATTTATTAGTATAGTAAA
Organism: Prosopocoilus inquinatus; assembly: GCA_036172665.1. Classification (NCBI taxonomy): domain Eukaryota; kingdom Metazoa; phylum Arthropoda; class Insecta; order Coleoptera; family Lucanidae; genus Prosopocoilus; species Prosopocoilus inquinatus. The sequence continues at coordinate 2,408,362 of CM069871.1, read as the reverse complement.
CGCCTGGATTGTGGTGCTCGAGAAAATTTTTTCCCAGGGGGTGAAATATACTGACGGCCGTGGGCCGGCTCAAACTGGTTTATTCCAAATTAATCCGAGTATTCACGTGAAGAATTCAATAGGGGCTCGAAAGGGAGGTGATCTAATCCAACCGTGGACGAACCCTAAAGTAATGATAATAATAATAATTTATTGCATCCATTATACATACAAATATGATGTGATCGGATTAGTTAAAAACCTATGAAAACTACTTATAACTTGTTATTTAATGTTATTTATTAGTATAGTAAACGCCTGGATTGTGGTACTCGAGAAATTTTTTTCCCAGGGGGTGAAATATACTGACGGCCGTGGGCCGGCTCCGACTGGTTTATTCCAAATTAATCCGCGTATTCACGTGAAGAATTTAAACGGGGTTCGAAAGGGAGGTTATCTAATCCAACCGTGGACGAACCCTAATGTAATAATAATAATAATTTATTGCATCCATTATACATACAAATATGATGTGATCGGATTAGTCAAAAACCTATGAAAACTACTTAGAACTTGTTATTTAATGTTATTTATTAGTATAGTCAACGCCTGGATTGTCTTGCTCGAGAAATATTTTCCCAGGAGGTGAAATATATCTCACGGGTTTGGGCCGGCTCCGACTGGTTTATTCCAAATTAACCCGCGTGAAGAATTTAAAAGGGGATCGAGAGGGAGGTGATCTAATCCAACCGCGGACGAACCCGAAAGGAATGTTATTTATTAGTATAGTAAACGTCTGGATTGTGGTGCTCCTGAAATATTTCCCGAGGGGGTGAAATATATCTGATTTAATTTATTTATTTACAGTGAAAACAAGATTGCTCCAAATTACATTTCCAGTATGTGAATCGTTCGGTTGTGAACAAATAAATATGGAGATAAAAGAAATAAAAACGGTCTGAGATAAAGCCTTCATTTAAACTTGCGACGCCAGCTTACAAAAACACACTTTTCACAAATGCACATATTTGTTAAGACTACTACTTTCTTGCTTTATTAATTTTAAGAACTATCAGTATCTCAATCAATTAGTTAATCGAAGAAATTAGTATGAATGCCGACGCGTCGCTCGTGTCGGTGACGTTCCAGAAGGACGCGGTGTTGCAGCGATTTCCCTTGAATTTTCGCAAACGTATTCGACGCTAAATCATGTGGACAATAAACGGCTCAATAATATCGAAGGGAATATCGAGAAACGGAAGGCGAAAATAAACAGTAAGCGTAGAAGCGGATTCCTCTGTTGGAACAAAGAAATCGAATATAAGCACGGCACCTCCGATCACCTTTTTTTCTCTATTTGTCGCAGAAACGGACAATCCGATCGGTAAAACTTGCCAATAAGAGGTCAAATGATTCACAAGGCACAAATAATTCCAGCAAAGTAGTTAATTTGAATTTTGGTCTAAACGCCGACAATTTACGAGAACAATTGTATATTGAGATGGCGAAACGCAAAGTAAGAAGGTTAAAGTCGTCCGCCGGAGACAAACGCTCTGATGAACAAGATGTCGGCTAAACAGAATGCGGTATTAAATCACGTGACTTCTAAGACCCAATAAAAGCCAAGACGCAACAAAAAATAACCAGGGAATTAAACTGTAACAGTATGTAACCTAATTTGAGGTTAGAACCAAAATTACGTTCCCAGAAGTTTCCCGTACGCGAACTAGAGTAGATTCGTTGTATCCTAAAGACTGTCAATTTTTTTTCCTCCGCCTTCTCTCTCTCTCTTGCTATGTCTGATGACTCACACATGTATATTCTTTCATAATACTTTTCTGGTGACAATGACAAATTAAATTTAAAATTTTGAAAATAAAATCCAAATTCCAGGTGTGCCAACAAAACAAAACGAGACAGTTCATCGGGCGACATCGAACAACAGACGGTTAGCTCACGATAAATGTTTAATTAAAGTGCAACTGTTTACAGGGCGCGGATCTCCTCGACGGCAGCGCCCCCCCCCCCCTCTTCCGACGATGAGCGAAAGACAAACAACAAAATAAAGAGCAACAGCACGGCAACCAAGAAAGCGGAAAGTTTGCGCCGTTACACTCGAGACGCGTCGCGACGCCCGGGACTTCTCGCACGGGGAGCGAGAGATTTTAAAGCGCGCCATTTTATTTGTTCACTTCTTCCACGAACTAATTTGCTTTTTATGACGGAATGACAACTGAATTCAGTCGCGTTAGGCTTCTTTTTATATTCTGCGTTTTCTTCTTCTTCTTCTTCTTCTGCTCTTGCAGACTGACTGCATTTAATAAAGCCCCGTTTTATTTGCGTACTAAGAGATTACATTGTTAACAATGGCTCCGAGTAATTAATTATTAAGTCCTAATTAATCTGCATTGCATTGCAGATAAATCAAACCCGGCTCCTCCACCAAGAAAAGAAAAAAAAGAAAACCGTAACGCAGGTCACTCCTTCGTTACGTTTTTCTTTCCTTTTCGCGAATTGCGAATTTTAAATTCGAGTTGATGTTTGTTGTCGTTTCTTATTTTCTCTTGCAATTTATCTCGAAGACTAAAAGCTGCATTGTGAAGAGGACGTCGTCGTCGCCGTCGCCGTCGCTCGTAAATAAAGTGGCGAAGGAGAGAGAGAGCGTTCGTTCACCGAGGGATATTTTCTTAATTGTCTGCCGTTCCTCAAGTTTAATAACCGCAATTACGTGCGCTAATGGCTTGGGGAACTGATGCCGCCGCCGCCTCCGTAGGTCAAAATTGTTTACGACTGCTGACGATCAAATAATCTTGCGTTTATACGCTCTAATTAATCGGTGCGTTTCGGAAGATGACATTCTTCTTATTCCGACCGAAACATGAACGCTAAATAAGTCTATTAATGATTAAATCAGCACAAAAGTTGGTCATGAAAAAAAAGCAGCCTCATTTTACTTTACTGGGGGCTGTTATTATGTAACCGATGTGACCGATGCGATCTGCGAATGTAGGCCAAAGTTTGCTTACAATGTATGGAGAAGACAGTAGCCGATCTTACATAATAATTATTTCTTCCGTTGCAATACAATTGTTTTCGAGGTTTTTATGGAACAGATGAAGTTAGAAGGAGGGTAAAGTGTTTTCGTCCCTAATTATCGTAGGGATCTTGATACAAGCGACTGTTAAAATGCTTAGTTTCCTCTCCTTTCTTTTTTGAAAATGGTTTTAAAAATAAATCGGCGGTGCGCTTGAATTATGAAAAAAGCCCCCCTCTCGCTTAGAACCCCCAGCCACGCCCACAGTCTGGGTAAGGGCAGCTATTTAGGAAAGGCCCTCTGCTTTTGTCTCATTCACCCAAACATCCTGCAGGTATTTGTTAAATTTTTACCTCTCAACATACCCATTATAGGTTAAGACAGGGTTATATTTGCGTGCACAGTTTCACAGGCTGGAAGAATTTCCACAACCTCCGTTCATTTTTTTTTAATATTAGCGTTGCCAGGAAACACGCTCTATTTTTTTTCTGTCAAATTTGGTTAGAGTTTGGTGTTTTATCTCAGAAAGAACTTGTGGCAGCCCAAAGTCATTTTTTCAAAGATTTGAAATTTTTTTGCCCGTGTTATGAGTTTAAATTAACAATAATTAATATGTTGCGGTTGGGAAAACCGCCTCGCGGGAAACATCCTGTATATCGAGTTTCAAATCGCGTTTATCCTCGTTGCGCAACATTAATAAGATTTTTTTTTGGGTTTAAAAATTCATTGCGTAATATTATGTGTTTCAAACGCTTCTTGCCGCGCCTATTTCGTCGCATTTTACTGCAATAATTATGTTTTTATTTTTATTTTTATTATCATCTTCGTCGTCGCAGATCAACTCCGATTCGTAAATCGTAAAATGTTCTTACTTTATGGTTTGCAACTCAGACAATTATTTTGCATTCGTTTTCAAAAATTCTGGTCTTAGAACATCGTAAAATTCTTCTTGCGCTAGCGTATCTTTAATTTAATGTAATAAACAATATCGTCTGGAGTTTCTATTTTTAGATAGCATTGCAATTTCTCCTCAGATTACGACGTTTCGTCGGTTTTTACGCGCGGCCTTGGAGGATCGAAAGCTCGTCAGGGCTTATGTTAGCCTCGTCCTCTGGCGTACAGGACCGGTATGTCTGTGACTCTTCTCTCTTTTGCTTGCATCGAATCATCGAGTTCGAATTATTTTGGTTACTTGAAGCCCTCAAGGTTAGTGTGCTTGAATTTATTTCATTTACTTGACTTTAATCCAGAAATTTTAACATTTTTTAAAATATTTTTAAACAATTTTTTTACTTGTGTAACATGGAGTGCTATACAATATAATAAGTTGGCTGAGTTCAGCTGACCTTGAGATTTATTGAGGTTCATTTAAATCTAAATTAAAAATCTTAAAACTTTTTTCTACTTTTTTTTAAATATTGTTTCAGATTTAGTTAATTTGGGTTGATGGGAATTAAGTTAAGCGCAATTAGATTACTTAGATTTAATTTTTTTACTAATTTTTTAATGTTGATGTTGTTTGGGGTTGAAAAGAATCGAATTTAGTTATTGGGTCGAGCTTTTAATTTCTTAATTTCTTGTGTTTGCATTTTTTGCTTCAATTGAGTATAGTTGGGTAGAGTACGGTTGAATTGGGTTGACCTTGAGATTTGTTGCACATGATTTTAATATTTTTTTAACTTTTAATTTCTTTTTCTTAATTTTTGACTTGGGCTGAATGGAGTTAGGTTAGGTTCAGTTGGATTGGGTGGGCATCGAAATTTTCTTGCCAACCGTTTTTTGTTTCCTTTTTTTATTTCTTTATTTCCGGAGGGGGGGGAGTGTAACAGAATGAAATAACATAAAAGAAATAAAAAAAATAAAAAAAATATATACAAGTGAATTTCCGTTTAATTTTAGGACATTGAGAGAGAGGAGGCGGCAAGATGAGATTTTTTTTGAAGGGAGGCCGAGTATTATAAAGTTTTTGGATCGAATTTGGTGAATCTTGAGATTGTTCGAGCTCTGTAATATTTTTTTTTTAATTAACATATTTTGGCGCCCCTCTTGCATCGGCGCCCTCATGCCTTGCTCACCGCCTTTCGCCGGCCCTCAGGGCCACTATCCTTAAATAATTTGCATACCTCATTTCTCATGTATTTTTGGCCGTTTATCCGAACAGCTCTCGTGTGAAAACGTCAACCAACACAAAAATATCGGTCCGAGTGTCCCCTCGAAGAAAGCAATCTTGAATGAGCGAGTGTTAAGATATCTTGTGGAAATTTTCGATTATCAGTTGATTCTTGGGAGTCGGTTCCGCGGTGCGCCTGTTAGCCGGGGTTACTCCCTGTCGCCCGTATCTCTTTTGACCCATACCATCCTCCTATAGAGACCAGCTCGGGAGAGCTGATTGATTTGTCAGCGCCACCAATTATCGGTAAGTGACGAGGAGGTCAAGGTAATTGGTAATAAGGTGGTAGCAAGGAAACAATTGAATTTATTTCTGTAATTAGCGTTTGAACCAGTAATTTTCTGAAAACCCTTTTTTTTAGCATAAACCATGTGTGATAATATCTTGCAAATTGAAATAACGCATTCAGTTTTTTTTTCTTCGCGCAAGTCCTTGTTGGATGGATTCGTAAAGGGACTAATTCGAATTTAACTCGAATATACGGGGCATTCGAATTAAAGGCGACAGTACAGGACTTTCGTTAATGAACCGAGTCCGTTCGTTGTTTTGGCCACGAAGAGGCAAACCCGAAGGAACTACGTAGGTGCGAGAGGTAAGCGCAACAGGATCGGACGCACGCCAGATGGGGCTTAACTCTATAAATCAGTGGACCGTCCGACAAAAACTAGTTTAGACTGATACTGAAGTTGCTTTGCAGCAGCTAACTTGATTTACGGATTCTGTACGACCGAAGCTACGCGACTTTTTTGGCGGGCCCGAACTCGTCCTCCGGCAGGGACATTTCATTTTATTAAAAAAATATATATGTATACGCTCGTCTTTTAATTAAATTAAATTAAATTAAATTGATCCGCCAAAAAAAAGAAGAGGGAAGGCTATGCTTTGAATCTCCGAAACGAAATATTTAATTTCGATGATGATGTCTGCGCAGGAGGAGAAATTTACGAGGGGGAATTACAGAAATGCGCTTCGATAATATTTCGGGCGTAGATATACCTAGGCTACTTCTTCAACACGTGCAGTAAACAATATTCGAAAAGTTGGGGGAAGAAGCAGTCCCGCGAGGGCCACTCACAAAATTGCTTGCTGCAAGTTTTGATGAAAAAAACATAACTTATGTTATATCTACGTCTGGCGACGACTTATGTTTATTTTTCAAACTTCCGGATTGCCGCCGCCGCCGCCGCCGGTTCGCCGTTTTAGGATTACATATTTCTTGTCGGCCGGCCACAATGCGGTCGCATAATTTACGAGGGGCACGCATTCGACCCCCCGGACCAGTTACAAAACAGCTCGGTTTAAGTTGCGAAGCCTAATTATAACTAATTCCAAGTCGGCATCTGGCGGACTTCCTTCCCTTCTCTCTCTCTCTCTTCGAATCGGCAGCGCCTGTCAAGTTTTCAATTTTAAATTGCCAAAGAGAACTTCAATAATTTTCAGAAGGGATCCACGTCAGAGCTTGTACCAACCACACTCGACGTACTATAACAGACAGATCAAAGGTTTTCCAGATAAATAAAAGAATATCGAACGGAGGTCAGCTAAAAAAAATGATTTGCAAAGAAGCCTTTTCAGTTTTGCGAGCTGAACTAGTTACTGCAAAATTTTATGTAAACTGCCTCCATATTATAACAAGAAGGAAGTGCAAGTGCATCGCAAAGATTTTAACTTCAGGGCTTGTACCAACTACACTCGACGTACTTTAACAGACAGATCGAAGGTTTTCCAGATAAATAAAACATATCCAACGGAGGTCAGCTAAAAAAATTATTTGCAAAGCCTTTTCAGCTTTACGAGCTGAACTAGTTACTGCAAAATTTTATGTAAACTGCCTTCATATTATAACAAGAAGGAAGTGCAAGTGTATCGCCGAAGTTCTTAACTTCACGGCTTGTAGCAACTACACTCGACGTACTTTAATAGACAGATCAAAGGTTTTCCAGATAAATAAACAATATCGAACGGAGGTCAACTAAAAAAATATTTGCAAAGCCCTTTCAGCTTTCCGAGCTGAACTAGTTACTGCAAAATTTTATGTAAACTGCCTTCATATTATAACAAGAAGGAAGTGCAAGTGTATCGCCGAAGTTCTTAACTTCAGGGCTTGTACCAACCACACTCGACGTACTTTAACAGACAGACCAAAGGTTTTCCAGATAAATAAAACATATCCAACGGAGGTCAGCTAAAAAAAATATTTGCAAAGCCTTTTCAGCCTCACGAGCTGAACTAGTTACTGCAAAATTTTATGTAAACTGCCTTCATATTATAACAAGAGGGAAGTGCAAGTGTATCGCCGAAGTTCTTAACTACAGGGCTTGTACCAACCACACTCGACGTACTTTAACAGACAGACCAAAGGTTTTCCAGATAAATAAAACATATCCAACGGAGGTCAGCTAAAAAAATTATTTGCGAAGCCTTTTCAGCTTTACGAGCTGAACTAGTTACTGCAAAATTTTATGTAAACTGCCTTCATATTATAACAAGAAGGAAGTGCAAGTATGTCGTCGAAGTTCTTAACTTCAGGGCTTGTACAAAATTACACTCGACGTACTTTAACAGACAGATCAAAGGTTTTCCAGATAAATAAATCATATCGAACGGAGGTCAGCTAGAAAAATTATTTGCAAAGCCTTTTCAGCTTTACGAGCTGAACTAGGTACTGCAAAATTTTATGTAAACTGCCTTCATATTATAACAAGAAGGAAGTGCAAGTATGTCGTCGAAGTTCTTAACTTCAGGGCTTGTACAAAATTACACTCGACGTACTTTAACAGACAGATCAAAGGTTTTCCAGATAAATAAATCATATCGAACGGAGGTCAGCTAAAAAAATTACTTGCAAAGCCTTTTCAGCTTTACGAGCTGAACTAGGTACTGCAAAATTTTATGTAAACTGCTTTCATATTATAACAAAAGAAGGAAGTGCAAGTGTATCGCCGAAGTTCTTAACTTCAGGGCTTGTTCCAACCACACTCAACGTACTTTAACAGACAGATCAAAGGTTTCCAGATAAATAAAAAATATCGAACCGAGGTCAGCTAAAAAAAATTATTTGCAAAGCCTTTTCAGCTTTACGAGCTGAACTAGGTACTGCAAAATTTTATGTAAACTGCTTTCATATTATAACAAAAGAAGGAAGTGCAAGTGTATCGCCGAAGTTCTTAACTTCAGGGCTTGTAGCAACTACACTCGACGTACTTTAACAAACAGACCAAAGGTTTTCCAGATAAATAAAATATATCCAACGGAGGTCAGCTAAAAAAAAATATTTGCAAAGCCTTTTCAGCTTTACGAGCTGAACTAGTTACTGCAAAATTTTATGTAAACTGCCTTCATATTAAAACAAGAAGGAAGTGCAAGTGTATCGCCGAAGTTCTTAACTTCAGGGCTTGTACCAACCACACTTGACGTACTTTAACAGACAGATCAAAGGTTTTCCAGATAAATAAAACATATCCAACGGAGGTCAGCTAAAAAAGTTATTTGCAAAGCCCTTTCAGCTTTACGAGCTGAACTAGTTACTGCAAAATTTTATGTAAACTGCCTTCATATTATAACAAGAAGGAAGTGCAAGTATGTCGTCGAAGTTCTTAACTTCAGGGCTTGTACAAAATTACACTCGACGTACTTTAACAGACAGATCAAAGGTTTTCCAGATAAATAAATCATATCGAACGGAGGTCAGCTAAAAAAATTATTTGCAAAGCCTTTTCAGCTTTACGAGCTGAACTAGGTACTGCAAAATTTTATGTAAACTGCTTTCATATTATAACAAAAGAAGGAAGTGCAAGTGTATCGCCGAAGTTCTTAACTTCAGGGCTTGTTCCAACCACACTCAACGTACTTTAACAGACAGATCAAAGGTTTCCAGATAAATAAAAAATATCGAACCGAGGTCAGCTAAAAAAAATTATTTGCAAAGCCTTTTCAGCTTTACGAGCTGAACTAGGTACTGCAAAATTTTATGTAAACTGCCTTCATATTATAACAAGAAGGAAGTGCAAGTGTTTCGCCGAAGTTCTTAACTTCTGGGCTTGTACCAACCACACTCGACGTACTTTAACAGACAGATCAAAGGTTTTCCAGATAAATAAAATATATCGAACGGAGGTCAGCTAAAAAAATTATTTGCAAAGCCTTTTCAGCTTTACGAGCTGAACTAGTTACTGCAAAATTTTATGTAAACTGCCTTCATATTATAACAAGAAGGAAGTGCAAGTGTATCGCCGAAGTTCTTAACTTCAGGGCTTGTAGCAACTACACTCGACGTACTTTAACAGACAGATCAAAGGTTTTCCAGATAAATAAACAATATCGAACGGAGGTCAACTAAAAAAATATTTGCAAAGCCCTTTCAGCTTTACGAGCTGAACTAGTTACTGCAAAATTTTATGTAAACTGCCTTCATATTATAACAAAACAAGGAAGTGCAAGTGCATCGCAAAGATCTTAACTTACCTCATCGTCACATCTTTCCCCCATCGCACATGCAGTGCGTCACATCTTTCTCCCTTGGACTGCTCAGAATTTCAATTTGTCGGCCTATAACAAATCTAATTAATTAATTTTTTTTTACAATTGAATCAAGAGTTGAGATTATTCTGGCTGAAGTTTCATTGATATGCTTGTCACGTTCGTTTGATGCGCACGCAAATGCAAGAGAGAAGGCCTAATCCAAGGACGGGTCATATGAAAACATAATGAGATGTACACATGTAACGGATGGCAACACAATGTATACTAAGTTATAAATTATGTAAATGTGAGGACGACGTTGCGGTTCGGAAGGGCGAAATCAAATTAGGCGAGAAACGCCGGAATTTGTCTGTATGTGTTATTTTAGGCGGGGTGGTACACACTAACTTAGTCGATATCTTCTTGTACGCGGAGGGCCAAGCAACGCGAAATTTATCTTTAAGTTTCGACTTCCGAACAACCCCTAGCTTCGATGTTTCCCACCCGTTGTGTGTGTGTGTGAGCTCGAGCTCGAACTCGAACTCGAATGAATGGTGGATGCGTCGGAGATCACGAGATATATATATTTTTTTTCTATCGAATTAATTACTTCGTACACACGACGAAGAGCACGATAGCGCCGCCGAATCGAAGAATTCCGTCGCGTTCGACGGCGAAATTTAATATCGGTTTAAATTTATGTGTCTCATAAATTTCCTCCCCGCGACCGGAAACACTGCGTAATAATTTTTATATTGATTTAAGGCTTTCAATTTAAGTTTAATTAAAACGCGCGACGGATTTCGACTGATGGCGTTGCGTTCTATTTGTTACTTAATCAAATGCACTCATTTTTTTTAACAACGCTCATTTCGAATTGAAAACATTTCACATTTTACGATTTATTCTGGGTAGACCTCGGACTGGTGTAAACAACCGAAATTTCAAATACAAATTATTTTCCATCAAATGTTGCGTATCTCTTTTTAACTTCGGGTAAAGAAATTCGAGTCGCGAATTCAAAATTATTATCAAACTCCGAACGAGCTTAAAAACTAAACGTCCTGTTGATAACGCGTTGGGAAATAACTGTGAGAAAACGTTTTCCGGCTGTTCAGAAAGAATAGTTCTGAAGGGACACGTTAGAGGGTACCAGCTCCTGGGCAGATTTTGAAGAACCCAAAGAAACGTCGGTCATCAAGTGGCGAGTGGTCATTTTTATTATTTCAAGAAGATTTTATTTCAATTCGGATAAAGTGATGGACTTATGAATCAAACAATCCGGTATCGATAGTTGTTAATGTTGCGTTAGCTCTTATAATCCCGCTCTGAATTATGTGTGCGTGCATGTGTGTGTTTAATTGTTTACAAACGCGTCCCTGTTTCTCAACCATCCGTAGAATCTATGCGTCACCGATAATTGGAATACACGCTCCGAATTAATGCTAACAAATGGGACCTGTATATGATTAATTTTCAATTAGCAAACCATCGCAGCTTACACTAAACATACGTAATTTACGTACTGTTCATATCTAATTAATAATAACTGAGATAAAAGGTCATAGTTAAAAAAAAATAGATGTACGGTGAGTTTTACTCCGTTGCTTAATTTTGTGTAACAACAAAATGGCAGCGGCCAACGTGGGCCACTTCTTCTGAAAAGAAATCGCCAATAGGAAAGTTGGCAGCATTTTCTGAGATCTCTAATTATTTTCCATGAGAAATATTTCCCAATTCCTCATCCTGATGGTGGCATAAACTTCTGCGAGTTCCATCTCGCTGGTGCTGTGTCTTAGTGTAACACATTCGCAATGTTTGAAGTTTTAAAATACTCCGGCCATAAATTAGCGTAAAATTCTCGATAAATCTCACTCCTTTGCGATTTTAAATGAACAATATCTTTCGGAGATTCAAAATTCGAATTCAGAATTATTATCAAACTCCAAGCGTAATAATTTTTATATTGATTTAAATCTTTCAATTTAAGTTTAATTAAAACGCGTCACGGATTTCGACTAATGGCGTGGCATTCTATTTGTTGCTTAATCAAATAAACAACACTCATTTCGGATTTAAAACATTTAACATTCTGGGTAGACTTCGGACTGGTGTAAACAACCGAAATTCCGAATACAAATTATTTTCTATCAAATGTTGCGCATTTCTAATTAACTTCGCATAAAGAAATTCGAGTAGCGAATTCAAAATTATTATCAAACTCCGAACGAGCTTAAAAACTAAACGTCCTGTTGATAACGCGTTTGGAAATAACTGTGAGAAAACGTTTTCCGGCCGCTCGGAAAGAATAGTTCTGAAGGGACACGTTAGAGGGTACCAGCTCCTGGGCAGATTTTGAAGCGCCGCGTCCGGTCGGTTTTTAAACAAATCTCCCGGCGCGAATTAGCAAGGAAAATAATTCCGCCGCTCCTGAAACCCAAAGAAACGTCGGTTATCAAGTCGTGAGTGGTCATTTTTATTATGTTCAATTATCAATGTAAAATTTGAGGAAATTTCTCCTATAAATCCCAAATCATTTTGTTTTGCTTTCGACATTTTTCTTTCTGTACCTTCAGCATTAAATACATTTGTTTTGATTTGTATTTCTTGTTTGTTAAATTATCTGTTAATTATCTTGAGGTATAAGTTGTACGGTTCGGAGCTCAAGGTCAAGCGCCTTCCGCTAATTAAATTAAGGTAAAGAGAGTGGTTACATGAGAACAGAATTTCTACTCCAATTTTTCATGGATGACTACCTACTAGAGGCACGCCACCAATTAATAAAGCCAAACTTGGGTCTTACATTTAATTAAGAAAGGATTTGGACAAACCGAAATGATCGTGACGTAAGTAAAAGCCAACAACCGTGCACTGCTGACGTTAATAGTTGCAAAGCCGAATTGGGTGGGAGGTCTCCAGATTCTATTTCTAGACAAGATTGCATCATCTTTTGAAACGAGCGCAAGCGTATTTCTTCCGGTTCGTTAGAATTGGACCAGATTATTATTTCACGCGTTGTAAAAAAATGTAAAAAAAATGTAAAAAAATTCTAAAAATTGTAAAAAAATTCAAAAAAACTACAAAAAATTGTAAAAAAATTGTAAAAAGTTGCAAAAAATTGTAAAAAAGTTTCCGCCACCCCATTTCTTAATCGAATCAGTTGATGTGAACTGCAGGTTTTTTGCGAGCTAATATCTCGAGTGATAGTTTAATAATTATTGATCTAACCTCTGACCTTTGAAGCTATTGGAGTCTTCTTACGTCAGATTGATAGCCGTTGGTCCCCGCTGATGTCACAATGGTTTTGATTTGTGCAAACCCTCCTTTGCGACCCGCTGTCTCAGAGCATCAGTCGTTTAACGATACCCCAACACCCGATGGTATTAACGGGGGTATAATCACTTAAAAATTTTGGGTTAGCGAAATCTTCTAAGACTTGTAATTGTAATTGTATCTTAGAAGTTCGTAATGTATTATTTTCAGGAAAAACTTGCAGTATATGGAGTTTACGAGGCGGAAAATAAGTATTCCAAATAACTTCCTGTAATTCCAGAACAATAGAGCATCAGTCGTTTAACGATATCCCCAATACCCGATGGTATCAACAGGGGTATAATCACTTAAAAATTTTGGGTTAGCAAAATCTTCTAAGATTTGTAATTGTGATTGTATCTTAGAAGTTCGTAATGTATTATTTTCAGGAAAAACTTGCAGTATATGGAGTTTACGAGGCGGAAAATAAGTATTCCAAATAACTTCCTGTAATTCAAGAACAATAGAGCATCAGTCGTTTAACGATATCCCCAACACCCGATGGTATTAACGGGGGTATAATCACTTTGAAATTTTGGGTTAGCAAAATCTTCTAAGATTTGTAATTGTGATTGTATCTTAGAAGTTCGTAATGTATTATTTTCAGGAAAAACTTGCAGTATATGGAGATTACGAGGCGGAAAATAAGTATTCCAAATAACTTCCTGTAATTCAAGAACAATAGAGCATCAGTCGTTTAACGATATCCCCAACACCCGATGGTATTAACGGGGGTATAATCACTTTGAAATTTTGGGTTAGCAAAATCTTCTAAGATTTGTAATTGTGATTGTATCTTAGAAGTTCGTAATGTATTATTTTCTGGAAAAGCTTGTAGTATATGGAGTTTACGAGGCGGAAAATAAGTATTCCAAATAACTTCCTGTAATTCCAGAACAATAGAGCATCAGTCGTTTAACGATATCCCCAATACCCGATGGTATCAACAGGGGTATAATCACTTAAAAATTTTGGGTCAGCAAAATCTTCTAAGACTTGTAATTGTAATTGTATCTTAGAAGTTCGTAATGTATTATTTTCAGGAAAAACTTGCAGTATATGGAGTTTACGAGGCGGAAAATAAGTATTCCAAATAACTTCCTGTAATTCCAGAACAATAGAGCATCAGTCGTTTAACGATATCCCCAATACCCGATGGTATCAACAGGGGTATAATCACTTAAAAATTTTGGGTTAGCAAAATCTTCTAAGATTTGTAATTGTGATTGTATCTTAGAAGTTCGTAATGTATTATTTTCTGGAAAAACTTGCAGTATATGGAGTTTACGGGGCGGAAAATAAGTATTCCAAATAACTTCCTGTAATTCCAGAACAATAGTGCGGTGGTGCAGTTAGAAATAAATTAGTCTTGCCATAATTCAAAAGGAAATTGCAAAGCAACTCTTGCTGCTGCTTCTGTTGTAATACAAGACGTGGATTTTTCGCCCATCTGCATTTAATAAATTATAATTTTGGGAATCTGGCGCGTGAAATTAAGGCGGCCGAATAGAGAAGGCTTACGATTATGTGGGACGTTTCCGCGCATAGATTCGAAGGTAATGGAACGTTAAATCTCGCGTGCATTTATGCTGTCAGTCTTCTTCTTCTTTTCGACGGAGGCGGCGGCGAGAATCTGGGGAGCGCTTTTATTTAAGTATTAATCTCTGGTTTATTATGGGGAACTTCGTTACCGCAGCGTCGCGGCGGAATTACGGCCTGCTTCTTGTGTTTACTTTTTCCCACATTTCGTTTTTCAGCGGCACAAATTAGCCGAAGCATGAAAGTTGCCGCGGGAGGGTCTCGGTAATTTCTGCATTAACGTCAGAGCGCGCGGAGAGCGGCGGAGGAAAGTATTTTTTCATTTTACATATTAATGTCGTTTCTTTTCTTTTTTTGAAAAATATTTATTTTAAACTTTGCTCGGGGGGGAGATCCACCGAAATGTGCCGCTGCATTATTAAGATTACTTTCACATTGTTGTTGTGAGATATTATTAATTACATCTTTAATTATATCTCTCTTTTCATGTCAGTGTTTAATAATAATAGCACTTATAAGCAGCCGCCCACCTGTTTAGATAAACCAAGTTTAACGTCATCCTGCTTTGGCTGCAAGAACAAGAGTGCGCCAAATGATAGGAGATGTGCGGTAAACAAACAGCGTTTGTTAATAACATTGCTTGGAGTGGGATAACATTCCTACGCATAAATACTGTAAACAAATACACTAAAATAATAGGGAGTTGGCGCCGCGGCGAGAGTACTCTGGGGTTGGCTTACACAAAAAATCCGCACAATTCGCGAAGCGCCTAAATATAAACAAACGTGGGCATATAAATCCGAAAAGAGCAAGCTCGTAGTATCACTACTATTCGACAGTAAGAATGAATCCATTGACAAACAAGTAAGATCTCGTAGAAGTTAAAATAAAAAAGTTTCGTGTGAAAGGGGATGATACCCCGTCATGTTCCCCTACCATGCCCACGCTTGATATAAACAGTTGATTAGTGAATTGCTTTCTTCATAAAATTTCATTGGACGGCTGTAAGAAACTCGTGTTGAACTTCATTAATTTGTTTTTTTTTTTTTGTTGTTTTTATATTACAAACTGTTCCGTGTCTCGCTTATAAATTACACCCTCAATTACTGCGCGGAGATTAATCTCGGTGAAAAATTAATAAATGACGTGTAAATAGCAGCCGCACGCTAATATTACGCCCCCGCGTTAGAAGCGTCGCGGCGCGCGGAAAAATATATAAAACGCGGATACCGATAAGCAGAAATTACACAGGTTCGCTAAATTATGAGCTTTTTTATCACGTCCTCGAACGTATTTACAGTGGGCGACATCACGCATGGCTTCCTAAATAAATAATGCGACGAGCTTGCGCCGCCGCCGCGCCTCGCCGTGGATTTTCCCAGAAAAATAACATCAAGACGTGAACTGTGTTCGAAAACGATTTTGACTTTTAAAAATACAAAGTGACGATTATTATAATGTAAGAAGCCATTATTCGTTATAGGTAAGGGCGCCACCTAGCGACTTACGCAACACGTTAGTGTCGGTCGAAAGAAAGTAACGCAAATGATCCCAAAAGGCACGATTCCCAAAGACGCGCTCCTACATTTCCCCAACACCAAAAAAGAGAAAAAGATGTAGGTATATATTATTGAAAAAAGAAAAAAAGAAAACTGGTCCCCAACAAAAAAAAAACAAAATTAAAGAAATAAACAAACAGCGTTTATTCATAACTTCGCTCGGAATCGGCCCAGTGACGGGGCTAATATTCATACGCATAAATAGCGTAAATAAATAAATAAAAAAGTTGGACGTCGAAGCCGCAGCGAGAGTACTCTCGAGTTAGCTTACATAAAAAAAAATATGAACGACTGACATTAAAAAGCAAACGCTCGCACAAACCGTCAAGCACCTAAACAACCACAACAAAATGTGCACAAATTTGACGTCTAACTTTAACTGGAAAAACGACATAACAAAACTCAAAATAAACTTAAACCGGGAGTTATCCCAATAAGACACGTACTGTAAGCACAGCGTGTTTAAATCTGTTCGGACCGGTTTCGATAACAGCGCCTTCGCGATGGTTTACACGTAGACGTGGCGACGTTGTTTTCGTACAGCGGATACGACCTTGAGCGCCGTTTGAAATGCCACGCTCCTTATTCGTCTTTTACTGTAAATACTCTGACGTTACTTTTATTCCGATTGGTTGGGCCATCTAGGATAGGATAGGATTAAGCAATGGAAAAAAACAAAAACGTACTTTGGCGTGGCATCTTCTCGCCATTACCGATTTCAACACGTTCGAGGCATGTTGTGTATGTGTATTGTCGCGTAAACCTGTGCAATTATTGTTGTACGATTCAGGCGCGACGGTTTAACTTTGAGCCGCCGGCACAATTGTTGAAATAATCGTCGCTAAGGGTTCAAAGTTGAACCGCACTTGTAAAACTGAACCTCAATTAATACAGATTGAGTGACTCGATGTGTCTCGCGAACTGCAAAATTGCATCTTAATCCAAACGAACTGTTTAATTTAAACAGGTATGTTTAATCCGTTAATCAACAGTGCCATTTGACGTTGTCTCTTTCTCTCTTTCGTTTATATTCGTCCTTATTGGAGCTAATTTTAATTGGGGCTACTTTTATTGGAGTTTTGACGTTCATTTTAATTATTGCAATTTTGTTGGATCCGTTCCGGTCGGATTAATTTTGTCTTCAGTTTCTTCGTACTGAAAGCAAGCAGTGCTCGTACGTCGAATTCAGTTAGCGACGGCGACATTGAACGACTTCCACCAACGAAACCTCGAACCCGCTGACGAGCAACAGCTAGACCCAACCTGTAAAGTATACTCTTTTGTTTAACCTGTCTATTAAATTGTAAGCAATAGCGGCACGACGCGACGCCGACGCGCCATTTAAAGAGTAATAATCAGGGGGTTAATTACGTTATTTAATTTATTTTGGGTTCGATCAGATCGGATCTTTTCGCGTTAACTTGTTTTGTGGCCATTTAAACTTTGTGGGTTATGCTTTAATATTTATGTCGTATTATTTGGCTTCGCCAAGCCACGCGCATTGTTGTAACGTTTCAGTCAATTAATATTAACTTCACTTTCTTTTCTTCGTATTGGTCGATCTTCCGCCGTCGAACTGAAAGCAAGCAGTACGCACCCGCGTCGAATTCAGTTAGCGACGGGGACATTGAACGACTTCCACCAACGAAATCTTGAACCCGTTGACAGAGCAACAGCTAGACCCAACCTGTAAAGTATACTCTTTTGTTTTATCTGTCTATTAAATTGTAGGCAATATCGGCACGACGCCGACGCGATGTGCCATTTAAAGAGTAATAATAAGACAATTAATTATGTTATTTAATTTATTTTGGGTTCGGTCAGTTCTGATCTTTTCGCGTTAACTTGTTTTGTGGCCATTTAAGCTTTGTGGATTATACTTTAACATTTATGCCGTATTATTTGGCTTCGCCGAGCCACACGCATTGTTGTAACGTTTCAATTAATTAATATTTCCTTCAGTTTCTTTTCTTCGTATTGGTCGATCTTCCGCCATCGAACTGAAAGCAAGCAGTGCGCGCCCGCGTCGAATTCAGTTAGCGACGGGGACATTGAACGACTTCTACCACCGAAACCTCGAACCAGTTGACAGAGCAACAGCTAGACCCAACCTGTAAAGTATACCCTTTTGCTTAATCTGTCTATTAAATTGTAAGTAATATCGGCACGACGCCGACGCGATGCGCTATTTAAAGAGTAATAATCAGAGGGTTAATTACGTTAATTAATTTATTTTGGGTTCGATCAGATCGGATCTTTTCGCGTTAACTTGTTTGTGGCCATTTAACCTTTGGGGGTTGTGATTTAACATTTATGTCGTATTATTTGGCTTCGCCGAGCCACACGCATTGTTGTTACGTTTAAATTAATTAATATTACCTTCAGTTTCTTTCCTTCGTATTGGTCGATCATCCGCCATCGAACTGAAAGCAAGCAGTGCGCACCCGCGTCGAATTCAATTAGCGACGGCGACATTGCACGACTTCTACCAACGAAATCTTGAAACCGTTGACAGAGCAACAGCTAGACCCAACATGTAAAGTATACCATTTTGCTTAACCTGCCTATTAAATTGTAAGCAATATCGGCACGACGCCGACGCGATGCGCCATTTAAAGAGTAATAATCAGAGGGTTAATTACGTTAATTAATTTATTTTGGGTTCGATCAGATCGGATCTTTTCGCGTTAACTTGTTTGTGGCCATTTAAGCTTTGTGGGTTATACTTTAAAATTTATGCCGTATTATTTGGCTTCGTCGAGTCACACGGATTGTTGTAACGTTTAAATTAATTAATATTACCCTCAGTTTCTTTCCTTCGTATTGGTCGATCTTCCGCCGTCGAACTGAAAGCAAGCAGTGCGCGCCCGCGTCGAATTCAATTAGCGACGGCGACATTGAACGACTTCCACCAACGAAACCTTGAACCCGTTGACAGAGCAACAGCTAGACCAAACCTGTAAAGTATACCATTTTGCTTAACCTGTCCATTAAATTGTAAGCAATATCGGCACGACGCCGACGCGATGCTCCATTTAAAGAGTAATAATAAGAGAGTTAATTACGTTATTTAATTTATTTTGGGTTCGATCAGATCGGATCTTTTCGCGTTAATTTGTTTTGTGGCCATTTAAGCTCTGTGGGTTATATTTTAACATTTATGTCGTATTATTTGGCTTCGCTGAGCCACGCGCATTGTTGTAAAGTTTAAATTAATAGATATTTCTACGTCAACGTGTTGCATTATTGTCTATACCTACGCTGAACGCACGAGTACATGAAAATCTCCTGGGGATTCAAGCATACCAACTTACGCAGTTGAAGCTTTGGAAACTGCTTCACAATGTCTCCTTTAGTTGCATATCGTTTAATGACCCACCCCTTCTATAAAAAGGGTTAAAATCGGGAAACTGTTGAGGAAACAACGCGAACTCGCCACCGGGTAACTTTTGTCTCTGGGAATTTATTTATTTATTAATTAGCAAATCGCCCAACCAAAGTCGCACTTCGACGAGTCTCCAAATACTTACTCCCAGAATGATAAAAAAGAGAGAGAAATAAACAGAAGAGGGAAATAAAAAGAGAGAGGCCGAAAGACTGCCTAGATTTAACAAATCCGATGAGACATACGTAAAATTAATAATAACACGGCACATAATCCACCAGAACACCGCACGCGCAGAACGTCTATTGCAGTCTTGACACTACCACGTTCAGCGATCTGAAACGAGCGTCTTGTTTTGAAACACGAAGTCTTCGAACAGAAAGTTCCTGTGCTGGTCGGAGGGAGGGGGGAGGTGATCACTTTAAGCTCGAATGGTAATCAGAGTTTCGTTCCTTTTTGATCGTTGAGCGCGGTAGTGACAAGATGGTAATAAACGCTCTGCGTGCGCGGTGTTCTGGTTGGATTATGTGACGGCTGGTTGAAAAAAATGTTGCTGGCATTCTTCTTCGTCTCAATTCGTGATTATTCGTTCCCACACGTTTGTTTTACGTAGTGTGTGCGAATCCTATTATAACGTAACGTTCAGTATTAACAAAACTAGTTATATCTGACGAGTTCTCTGGTGTATTGAAGCTTTAAGGCGGAGGATTCGTTTAAATTTCGGGCACTAACCGTATCCTTCTCTTCGCCGGCGGAATTAAGTTACCACATTCGGGGGGGTTTAATTAAGGCGATAACCGGAAGCGGAACCGGAAACGTACTTATTAATTTTTAGTGATGCCGTGCGGATTTGCGAAACTGTGTGCGAACGCCGCCGTGCCGCCTGCGGCGGCTCTACGAACTATCACGTTTCCAGTGCGTAATCCGTAATCCCGGGGGGCAGTAATCTTATGAAATTACGCCCCCGTAAAATTCCGGCGGCGGCGGCCCCTTAATTTTCCATGTACTTTCCTGCAGCGGAAATTTTACTGGCGACGCAGTAAAATCCCAGTGCGCTTTATTATGCATTCGCAATTCGGGAAGATCAGCGAAAAGATGAAAATACGATAGTGTTATTTCTGATTTGCATTTAAAACGGACGTGGTACGTTTATGCCGATTTGAATACTCGAGAGTTTATTATTTCTAAGAGCGGCTTGATTTTATAAAGTATTTAGTTTTGCGTGTCTTATGACGTCAATTGTACATCACAAGTTTTTTTTTGTTGAGCATCGACCCACTCACTCAGAAGAAAAACAAATTTTCATCAAACCCTTTCTTCCCTAATTCAATTTTAATTGTTACTCTAACGCCGTAAGAAAAAATCATTCAAAAGCAGTCTACTTATTGTATTAAACGTCATCTATGAGCCACTCAAGAAATTAGTTTTACTTATGTTTTCTTAAGCTTCGGTTTCCTAGGATAGCGGTGCCGTAAGTTGGCGGTGAATGACGTCACATAAAACGTGCTGAGAACATTCAGTACATTTGGTTTGTTAGAAAACGGCAAACGTCATCGTCATCTAAAAATACGTAAAGGTGTTTTTTTAAACGTTTTGAATCGTCTTTTGGTGACTCCTCGTTTTCTAAATATATTATTAATGTCAAATCCAGACCATTATGAAAAATACAAAAAAAAAAAATACACATCGTCGCTTTTTCTTGCTTATTTTATGCCAATGTATGTCATTTTTCAACCCCACGTGACGTCATCCACCATCATATTAGAACCGTTACATTACTGTGCCGTTATCCTAGGAAACCGAGGCTTTAGTTACTATAAGTTTTCAATTAAAAAGTGAGCCGGGTTATCTAAATAAGCGTGATATACTGCAGCGTTGTCTATGGTCCAAAAATGACAACTATTTTAATCGAATGTCTGTAATACTGTTACACTTTACGGTTAAATTTTCTTTTAATATAAAATATGATGTACTTGATAAACGAATTTATTAAAAGCGGAACATAAAACACTTAAGACCGATTTATTTCAAAATAAGACGATCGTTTTTATATCCCGCGCTGATTTCGAGAGAATTCTTTCGTCTCAAGGACGCCGTCGCCCTTATCCTCGAATCGAGGTAACAGGTTCGCAGGAGAACATGACGCCTGGAAACGGACATTTGGGCGCGGAAACCAGGGCGCGGCCAAATGGGCGCAGCTAGTAGGGCCCGACGCCACTACAGCGCCAATTTCTTTGAAAAGTCATTATTGTCAATCATCCTCTGATTACAAAGGTACCGTTGCGGCCTTAAAATGAAGCACAATTCAGTTGTTCGTTGTAAATTAGCTTTTAATGACTTGTCAGAGTTCAAATTTTAAAAAGTCATTTTGAATGGCGGGTTTCAAATTTTAAAGTTCAAATGTTTAAAATGCCAAATCATCTGCTTTCTGAGGTAGAAAAATGTTTTGCTTGAGATTCTTTTGTTTTTCTGTTAAATTCTATTATTTTCGTTCAATAATACCTTATTTTTCCGTCTGCCGTATTTAAAATGTAATCAAATAATCTGAAAACCAAGTGACTTCAATGTTCAATGTCATTCGTGGTGTGAAATTTTTGTCATTTCTGCACTCATCAGGGTTGTTGTTGTTGTCGATGAGTGCATAATCGTGTTCAGTTCAAATTTACCGTGTTGAGAAAACAGTAATTAATTTTCTCTAAATTTTTATTTGAAGTAATTATTGGCTCCAGGAGGCTTCAGATATCCTTATCTGAGAGAATGTTAAGCCAATAATTCACTAAAAATAAAAATCTAGAAAGTCAGGTATTTGTTGTTTTCTCAACACAGCAAATTTGGACAGAACACGATTATGCACTCATCGATTCAACTGTTTTTTTTTTTTTAAAAGTAAAAAGAAAATTTCATAACAACGGATACTGTTACATTTTCGATAGATTTAAATGCCCGTAGGACGGACGAAAGAATTTCGGCGACGTGAGCGAAAATTCGCATTCACACGTCATTCATTCATCCATCAGAAGGTATGATTGTTAAAGAAATACACAATCATTCAAAACTGTTGTATCATATAACGGGTCATTTTTTAAATTTCTAATTGGAGTAAGGCATGATTTTGATAAAGGTTGTTGTTGGTAATTTTGACAAGACCACTGAAATTTCGATTTAATTCAAATTGAATTAATTAAAGCCTGGTTCTTACAAAAAAAAAACAAACTTGTTATGTTAATTAAATAAAAATTATCATTGGCACACAATTAAAATGTTTTCATGTTCATTTGATTTCGGCGCCTTAGTGGCTTCGCGCCCTAGTGTTTTCACGCCTGTATATATATATATATGTATATTTGTATATATTTTCTTGCTTAAAATGACCTCACCTAACACCGGTTATCGTTTGGCACACGTGTCTTAGTTCGCCCTGTATATGTATTGTATAACAATGCCTTGCAACCGATAGTGATGAGTATGTGGGCGCGATGCTTTCCGAACAGGAATGCGATTTCGGAATTTGAGAAATTCCCAGGCAGAGAATTAGCGAAATGGAATATAAAGCATCCCAACTTGGGAATACTAATTAATGTTATTTGATTTACAGGCGGGGTAACCCCCCCCCTCCCCTCCTGGCGTTCATGCAGCTTCATTAGAACATGCAACGCCTCATTTGCAAATAACCAGATGAATGAGTGAGAACCGAGCTCCGTAATTTAAAACGCATTAATTAGCGCTGATGTCGCTTGATATTTAAAATATGGCGATCGATGCCGGAGACGCTCGCGTCGTTGAACTTTCTCATTTTTTTTTTTTTTTTTATATTCTCCGAGGAGGTATGGGACTCTCGCGTACTGACATAAAAAGTAATAAATTAAAAAGAGAGAGACAGAATTTTAAATAAATTAATTCGCAAGTAATCTCCGGGAGTGATTGAGATAATTGAAAAAAAAAACATTAATTAAAGAGCTGAGCTTCTTGTATACACATCTATCAATTTGATTTACCTATCGGTATATTGTACTAGAACTATTCAGATTAGCTCCTCGAAGGCACATCAATCCCTACGCATTTAAGGGAGCGTAATAAAACAAGCACGCGCGGGTGCATTCCTCCTCGGCATTGTTGAGCTCCATTGCTTAAGATGCCCCGACTGTCAGTTCTTAGACCCACATCAAGACGTCTGATATTCTGACACTTATTCAAAGCCACAAGCTGTAAAACGTTAGACACGTTGGCTATCCATTATATCACCGAGAGATGAAGCCGGCGTTCCCAGCTTAATCAATAAGCCCCGTCCGCCCGACCCCTAATGGAATATTTAATCCCCATCAGTTCGACACAAATTAGTTCGCTATTAATTAATTAAATCGCGGGGCGTACATTGATAACCTAGATAGTTTCAGCACATACGGTAAAAGTTTCCGAAATTTTATGAGCCGGTGCTCAATGAAGAAGGGTGAGGTCCATAAGTTGCTAAAAAGACGCCACGTTGAATAACCTGGATCCAACTGTCGATGGCAATTCGAGACAGGCCCTATAAATAGTTGCAGTTGACTATTAATTTAAAATAAAAAAATGTCGGTCAGATAAAGAGCTTAAAAGAATGGCCACTGCAGACAAAAATCAAAAATTGTCAAATTTTGTACGCGGCTGATGTTTATTTTATTTTTTTTCTCTACACTGTCTTTGCTATATTCTAATTCTCTTCCTCCTATTGTAATACAAACATCAACACCAACGGGGTAACACCCACACCGGAGCAGCGAGAATGAATGTTTTAACTTCGTTCGGAGTGTCGCGTAGAAGAGGAGGGATGAAAGAAAAAAAAGAGAACAAAGCGTCAAAGCCAATCACTGTAAAATATTAGGTAAGCATCAGCCGATGAGATCAAGTCAGGGGTCGTCTGCCAGGCTCGAACCGATTATCGACATGATTACGCCACACACCAACACCAAATAACAAACGGTCAGTTCGGAAACAGCAGCGAGAATGAATGTTTCAACTTTGTTCGGAGTGTCGCGTAGAAGAGGAGGGATGAAAAAAAAGAAAGAGAACAAGGCGTCAAAACCAATCACTGTAAAATATTAGGTAGGCATCAGCCGATGAGATGAAGTCGGGGGTCGTCTGTTAGGCTCGAACCGATTACCGACACGATTACGCCACACACCCACACCAAATAACATACGGTCACTTCAAAGAGAGCCAGCGAAAATTAATGTTTTAACTTCGTTCGGAGTGTCGCGTAGAAGAGCAGGGATGAAAGAAAAGAAAGAGAACAAAGCGTCGAAGCCAATCACTGTAAAATATTAGGTAAGCATCAGCCGATGAGATCAAGTCAGGTGTCGTCTGTCAGGCTCGAACCGATTATCGACATGATTACGCCACACACCCACTCCAAACAACAAACGGTCACTTCGGAGAGAGCAGCGAGAATGAATGTTTTAGCTTCGTTCGGAGTGTCGCGTAGAAGAGGAGGGATGAAAAAAAAGAAAGAGAATAAGGCGTCAAAACCAATCACTGTAAAATATTAGGTAAGCATCAGCCGATGAGATCAAGTCAGGGGTCGTCTGTCAGGCTCGAACCGATTATCGACACGATTACGCCACACACCCACACCAAATAACATACGGTCACTTCGGAGAGAGCAGCGAGAATGAATGTTTTAACTTCGTTTGGAGTGTCGCGTAGAAGAGGAGGGATGAAAGAAAGAGAACAAGGCATCAAGGGCAATCACTGTAAAATATTAGGTAAGCATCAGCCGATGAGATTAATAATACCAATACCAAATAACAAACGGTCAGTTCGGGGAGAGCTGCGAGAATGAATGTTTTAACTTCGTTCGGAGTGTTGAGTAGAAGAGGAGGGATGAAAAAAAAGAAAGAAAACAAGGCGTCAAAAAGCTAATCACTGTAAAATATTAGGTAAGCATCAGCCAAAGAGACCAAAATGTCAGGGGGCGTCTGTCTGTCAAACAGCTCAAAACGAGACAGCGGCGTGCCTCCACAAAGGATTTCGCTAATACGGGGTGTCTCCAGATTAGATGAAATTTAACCAGTACCAAGGTGTAGATAGTTCTGGTTGGCCGAACTGAACCTGTACGTAATTAGTAATAATGACAAAAGGATGTCTCATTCTTTTATTTGTATTCGTTCGCCTTGGCACTTGTCTACACTTTTGAACCACGTTCTCTTTCACTAACCTAGGTGCTAGGGGAGGAAACAGCTATTTTCGATCGACGCCAATATATTTTATTCATTAAAATAAAGTAAGAAAAATATTTAACGAACTTCGAAATGGGTTTTATATATTTATGCGTTATCAAAAAGGCAGTCGCTCGCCGGAGAAAAGCTACGCAGTCAATTAGTCCGGAATGAAATTGCGCTGACGCTGCGAACGTGGCCTCGCTTAATACTTTCATTTCGAGGAATAAATAATGCCGTTCTCGGGGCGGAAGAGAAATTGCGAAGGCTCGCAAGTATCGACAGCAATAAAGTGGCGAGCTCAGTCACGACGACGTAAAAAAATTACAGGAAGCCGGATAAATACGGGCGCAAAAATATGCTTCCCCCCGGCCGTATTCTCCGGGGGGGGAGGGTGGACGAACGGACGACGTATCGATATTGTTTCTTCCCGCATCGTGAATTTTTATCGCCACGGCCACTACTAAAAGGGAAATTCGAGATTAACTATAAACTTCATCCTGCGTCCTCGTATTGGTCGGTCCGGTCAAGGATACTGTATATATACGTATGTGTGCGCACGCCTTGTAAAACCTAATATACTCGATGCGGCTTCAAACGGTTTAGAAATTCATATAGCAGAAGAAATACTTCAAAAGAAACCCTTTTGCGTCCCGCCGACTCACTTTGTACCGTACCAAATGAAGCAGGATGATTTCCTAATACATAAAAGTAAAGCCGATTCACGTCTTATGGATCAGAAAAATAATAGAAATATTTTTCCTTTCTGTTTTATTGACGTCCACGTATACTTTTACCGTAATCGATCTCTGTCTGTATCATTACCACCGGAGCTAACAGAAAATGTTTTAAAAAGTGTACAAATTTCTCCGTCCCTTTTCTCTCTTTATCACAATCTGTTTAATTTAATCTTAATTGTTAAAATTTTAGTATCTTTATGAAACAAAGAAGTGGATGCAAATCTCTAGGAACTTATACTAGAGTATTATAATTCAGAATCACTGTGAATTATTATATTTATTAACGTAAAATCGCTCAAAATGAACCAAACTGGCTGTATGTACATATTATCCAGTCGATATTTTGCTAAGTGGGCCTAATTAGTGTAGTTGCGTAACTCTCCAGGTTTCCATTCCTCACTAACTGGCAATAACAGGGAAACTTGTATGTGGTATAATAATTCGCATTCAACAAACGTTCAACAAACATAGCGGGAATCCTTTTGAGTTGTAAAAGGAGAACAAAAATCTAAACTAATTGTTTTTTAAACAAAAATAATTTTTCCCAACTCCAAATCCGTGTGGTCATATATCTGTTGAAACTAAATATTAAACATCTCAATATATTAATGTATTAAAATTAAAATTGAAAGTATATTTGTCTGTTTCGCTACATGATTTGACGAGAATAAATTCAGATTCAAATAAAATTGAATTTTAATTAAAAAATGAACTACTGAGGTGAATGTGGTCTTTTACCTCTTGGAATAGGTGGTTGGTATGCATGTTAAGGGTGTCGTCGAATCGATTCTACGTTTCGCAATAGTACGAGTAATAATTCTCGCCCTCGTACTTCTGTTCATATTCGTAATAATTCCCAAATAGGATTCAACACGATGATTAGATGTTCTTACCCGACGGGAACTTGCATTTTGCAGAGAAACGACGCCTTAAATCAAGCGCCCGGCCCTGTTTTCGCCGCTGCACATCCGACATAAATTGCTAATATAAATTCTGCGACGTGTCGGAAGCTGCACTTTAACAGTTTCGGCAATCGTAAACGGTATCAAATTGGTTATGAATATTTTCGAGCAGTTTATCAGTCGGTCCGACTTCGGGAAACCGAACGGCGTTTTATTTCACCTGGCGCATCGCACATCTTTAACTGAAAATGTTTGCGAAGTAATGTGGTTATGGTTAGCAGGGGCATTAAAAAAAAATAAGTTATATTTCCGAGCCCTTCCAAAGCGCATGGAAAAAAAAGACGTTAGAACGTTGTGAAGTTTCAAGGTCAACACATTCCAAGCAAACAAGTTTAAAAATCAACCAGAATAGAGAGAGTTTTAACACAGAGCCAAAAAAATAAAATAGGTCTCAGTCGGCGCGAGTACTCAAGCGTTAGCTTACACAAATAAGATAAAAACAAATAGGCTTTAAAAATAAGGTTGTTTAAAAATAAGTTCGTGAAAGACAGACTCAAGGTCAACCAAATCGAGAAAACGAGAGAAAAATGATGAAAAATGTGTTAAAATTGAAGTTTTTCGCTCTCAAGGCCAACACAACCGAACTCATCTAAGAAATTAATACTTAAATAAAAATTAAAGTTAAAAAAATAAATTATATTTGAGCTAAATCCAAATAAAATAGGGCGTCGTCGGCGCGAGTACTCAAGCGTTAGCTTACACAAATAAGATAAAAACAAATAGGCTTTAAAAATAAGGTTGTTTAAAAATAAGTTCGTGAAAGGCAGACTCAAGGTCAACCAAATCGAGAAAACGAGAGAAAAATGTGTTAAAATTGTTTTTCGCTCTCAAGGCCAACACAACCGAACTCATCTAAGAAATTAATACTTAAAGAAAAATTAAAGTTAAAAAAATATATAAAAATAGGTTATATTTGAGCTAAATCAAAATGAAATAGGGCGTCGTCGGCGCGAGTACTCAAGCGTTAGCTTACACCAATCCGATAAATACAAACAGGCTTTAAAAATAAGGTTGTTTAAAAAAAGGTCGTGAGAAACGGTCTCAAGGTCAACCCAATCGAGAAAACGAGAAAGAAAATGATGAAAAATGTGCTAAAATTGAAGTTATTCGCTCTCAAGGCCAACCTAACCCAACTCGCCTAAGAAATTGATACCTAAAGAAAAATCAAAGTCAAAAAATAAATTAAAATAAATTAAATTTGAGCTAAATCCAACCCAAGCAAGAAAATTTACAGCCAAAAGAATTAAAATTAAAAGGAAATTAAAATTAAAATGAAAAGAATTCTAAATTCATAAAAATTAATTTAAATTAAGTCGAACTAATGTTATTGTGAAAACCAATTCCGCTAAAATAGGTAAAAACTAAAACGAAATGAAAAACAATCTCAAAACAAATGTTAAGGTCGACTTAACCCAACTGAACTTGACCTAACTTTATTCAAATGTAGTAAAAAGTTGAAAATTACAAGAAAAATCCAAAGTAAAAATGCTCAACCAACTTCAAGGCCGTCCGAACAGAACTTAATTTGACTCTATTCAAGCAAAGTAAAGAAGATGCAGGGCATTAAAAGTAAAAAAGTTAAAATTGTAGAAAAAATTGAGTGGAAAAGTGTTCAAGGTCAACCTGACCCAATTAAACATAACCTACCCGTTCAACCAAAGTAAAAAATTTAAAATTATCAAAAACGTTAAAGAAAAAATTAAGTTATTCGAACTTAAGGTCAACCCAAGCCAACCGAACTCAATCCAAGCAAAAAATTAAAGGAATGAGCGTAAAATGCGAAAAACAAAGAAGAAACAAAAGTCAAAGTCGCAGAGAGGAAAAAAACCAAATAGCGTTTATTGTCCGCATGTTCGGTGATGGTCGGCATAATAATCGCAGGCGAGATTTAATACAGAGTCCAAAAAATAAAATAGGGCGTCGTCGGCGCGAGTACTCAAGCGTTAGCTTACACAAATACGATGATAAGTACAAATAGGCTTTTAAAATACGTCGCTCACACAAATCCCGAAGCGCATAAAAAAATCACGGGCAATTAATATAAAGAAAGTTAAACAACGCGATTAGAATAACAGAAGAATGTCTAACAAAAACAAAATATTCAAGATTACTTACCCCGCAGCGTTGAATGAAAAGGACAGAGGCGACTACTAGGTATGTGGGCGGCGAACAAACGTCCCTTCCAACTGGGAATTTCATGTGCGGGTGTTAAATAAAAAAAAATAAATAAAATAGGGCATCGTCGGCGCGAGTACTCAAGCGTTAGCTTACGCAAATACGATAAATACAAATAGGCTTTAAAAATACGTTGCTCACACAAATCGCGAAGCGCATAAAAAAATTCACAGGCAATTAATATAAAGAAAGTTAAACAATGCGATTAGAATAACAGAAGAATGTCTAACAAAATATTCAAGATGACTTACCCCGCAGCGTTGAAGGAAAAAGGGCAAAGGCGAGTGCTAGGCATTTGGGCGGCGAACAAACGTCCCTTCCAACTGGGAATTTCATGTGCGGGTGTTAAAAATTCAATATAATTTCGCTTAGCACATGACGTAACAGAAAATAAGCAATAATTGGCTAGAATATGTAAGACACGCAGTGCGTTTACCGCGGTCTTAATGCATGCTACCTTACTCCTTGCATTTACTTGAAAACTAGCAAGTTACCGACACGGATAGAGAGTAGCAAGAAAAGTACGTAGTCATTCCCTAGATCGAGTGGAGAGTTGGGTCGTGGGTCGGATTGCGGCGATATAGGTTTACCGGCGTCAGAGATAATTTGTCCAAACGGAATTAATTGTAAATCCAAAACGCTTATCTCTACGAAAGGATCGCCTAGATACACGGGCCACATAAATTCAACACTAAACTAAGAGATGGGCTATTTATTGCTCAAACAAAATCAAAATGATGTTAATAATGTTTGAGTTGTGTCCACGCATACAAAGGAACTCCCACACAAAAGCAACCAAAGTAATGTTGATGTTGTGATGGAAGCTTCGAGCGCGGAAACGCTCGTCCCACGTGCCCCCAGTTTTAGCCAATCGTAAATTCAGAAAATTAATTTGAAGAGAAGGCGCCTGCCTCAGCGCTAGCAACATGTAGATTATAGAATACAGAGCCGATAGATAGGGTAGGGTTCACAGAATAACTGTCGAGAGTGAAAGTAATGACGATGTTGCAAAACAACCGTAACACGCAGACACGTCTAAGGGGGTAAAGGAACGAGACGACACAGGCGGCCGCGTCAATTTTTAACAAAACTCACTCGGCGAGCCGAGACAGCTCGACTCGCGCCACGACACGTTGAAGAGGGTGGCCTAACCAGGTGCAACACCAACAGAAAAAAATTAAGGCCTAACCAGGTGCAACACCAACAGAAAAAAATTAAACGTAACAATCTCCCGTTAATTACTTAACTGTATGTACTACATTTGATTAAAAAATCACGTTGATATGATCATGCCTAACGATAATAATCACCAACATCCGCATCAGGAGTGAGTTCCAGAAATCATTTCTCGAAAATTTTTGCAGTTTTTGAGTTTTCATGAAAATTTTCGTAATCGCTGAGTAAGTCAACGGCGGGTGGGGTTGACAAATAAAACACCTTTCAAATTAGTGCGCGAATTTTTTTTTTTTTCGTGTAACGTCTGACGTAAGTTGACTTGAACTTTTCACATTAAGAGCGCGTTCCAATTTTTCTCGTGCCAAGCGTCGCTATCCTGCAGGACCGTAACGGGGCCGTCACGGCGCATATTAGTATGCAGTAAATCTCTAATAACCGAGAAATTATTACGTGCGCGGCTGCCAAGAACTTAATTAGAATTCAACAAGTTGCGAATGCTATCAGGAGAAATCATCTTGTAAAGCAGAAAACGAGAGCGCGCTTCCTGCCCCGGGTTCGTTTCAGGTTATTTTTCTTTTACTGCCGGCGAGATAAACGACCGAGGAATTACTTCGTGTTTTTGATTCATCGCCAATGCATAAGTAATCATAATGCAAAAATAAACGATTGAGGTGGTTAACTTCTCCTTGCGTCATTGTCAAAATAAGCCTTCAAGATCAAAATGCTACAGAACTTGATTTTCCGTCAACTTCCCCCCCAAATTTGATGGGTGGGTGGTGCAATACTCGTAATGTTGGTTGGTTTCCGGACGCGAGCTCAATCAACAATTTGTAATAGAAAACGAAAAGCGAATAACGGGGCCCGTATTTTGTTTACAAAACGTTACGGTAAACATCCGGCATATCGTTTAACTTCACTTCACTAATTAATAAGTTAGATCAAGTTATCTTTCGTCTCTTCTGGTGTATTTATAAGTAATTTAATTAGCAAGAATAAATGGCGGAGGTGCTGGCGAACTTTTTTTTCTTCCATTTGACAACCCAACATCATCATGGAATATTTGATTTTAATGTTAAAGTAAATGGTTGATCTTATCGGGTGTATTTAAAAGTAAATAATTTAATTGGAAGAATAAATGGTGGAGGCGCAGGTGTTTTTTTTTCCTTCTTTTTAGTGTCGTTGAAGTTTTTAAGTTGTTGGGAGGTTTCGCTTTATCTGGTGTAGATAAAGTAAGTTGTACGGGAGTGTACAAGTACACCGGGTAGCATCGAAAGAGAGAGAGATTCTCGAACTCGAAGTTTTAAAATATTTACGCCAGCGGCGGACCGTTTCACGACTTTCGCGATTAACTTGCGCGCGTTCGACGTTTTTACGGCGCGAATGAAGCACGACCTCGATACTGAGCACGGAATAAAATTACGAAACGTAAATTCAACCGGTGCGGCGCGGCGCGGCGATGGCGCGTCGGAATATAGTTGTCCATAAATCGCGTCGGGTTCATCAAGAAGATGAAGGTCTTACTCTGCGCCTTTGTCAAATTTAAAACCAAAACCAAATTTACAGGTACATCAGTCAGAATCACAGCAACTGTTAACGGTAGGCTACCAAAAATGTCGGCACATAATCCAAGAATCATAAACTTAGTTAAAGGTTAAACTAGACCAAAAGCCCAATACTAATTAAAATGCTAGGATTTGGCTGGGACCGTCAGCGTGAAGGTAAAATGTTGTTCGGATTGGCTAATAACGCTTAATGGTGAGTTTGGGTACCAAGCCGACAAAAGCGCGTGAAAACGCTGCTTATGTTAGGTCAGAGTCAGTCAGAGTCGGCCAAAGGCCGTGAGATACATTTCACCCCCCGGGGAAATATTTCTCCGACACAACGTAAATACCCACACAACACTAGTCGTTTACCCAGACTCTGTGTAGGAAATGGAGTGTTGCTAACTCGATTCGGGGAGAGGGGAGAAGCGAAACAAACATAAAGAGAGAAGGATTCAGCCGTACCTACATATCTACAACAGAGACCCCTAAGTAAAAGTAAACGGGGATTTGTCGTATCGGGTTTGGGGGTAAGTCGTGATTAAGAGACAGGGGGAAGTGATTAGCGCTGTAAATTCGTATCTGCGCTTCGACTATGTCTATTCTCTTCTCCTGTCATCACATATCTCTTTTATTTTGTACTTCTTCAAACAAGACTAGGCTGGGAGATTATCTTCAACTGGTCTTATCAAGAAAAAGGTCACAGAATAAAGAAAAAATATGATCTTCGGTTACATCAAGGCACATCAGTAACAGCTCGTCAGCACGAAAATTGTGCCTCATCTTCCAGGTTGAACGCTTAATAAGAACTCATAAAATTAATAAAGTGGACTCTTGACTTCGCCTTTAAAGTACGAAAGAAGGAGTTCGAATAAATTTAAAATCACCGTGACATAAGTCAGAACCAACCGAGTAAAATCTGGTATCAGACAACTTGATCCGCGCTACGACACGGGGAAAAGGGTGGCCTAGCCAGGTGAAACACCAACAAAAAACAAGCTGATAATTTCGCTTCGTCAAGCTTTATGACCGGCTCTCAACGTAAAATAAACAACCTATTTAATTCCCTCGAAATATTGTGAAATACAACTGTAGATATGTTATTGCAGTAATAATGCCATTTTTTTAATTTAGGAAATCCCATCGATATTAATGAAGTCTGAAATTAAGTGCAGTGATTAATCTCTGCCCTTCTCGTAACATCAGCGGGCAATTCATCTGTCCCATCCATCAATCACTGACCTAATAAACGTCCTGCTAATATTTTAGATAATTTTGTCACGCGCATCTCAGTGCGTGTTCTTCCCTTCCATCGAGGAGAGAGAGCTCACCCCCATCCGGAAGGGGCAGAGGAACATAATTGAACAGCGTCCTCTCCCGCCTGGGTGTATCAATCATATCGCACAGTTCAATCCAGTTTGGCACCGACTATTACAAACTTAGTGGAAATTGATGGGACCTAATATTGCGATAAATCAGAATATGTCAGGTGAGATCTCCCAATCGGGCGGGCGAAGTTAAGTGAGAAATATTTTACCGGTTAGTCAACGCCACCGTCGAAGTCTATGTAGTAACGTCGGGCATTTATTGACTAAACACCCCTTTTATTTCGCATTTGTTGCTTGCGCCCCGTTACGCTATCAGATCGACAGAGGGCGAGAGAGATAAGGAACAACTCGACCTAATAAATAAATCCCCCCGCCCCCTCCCGTAACGCTTTCGATTTCTTCTTTCAAGGCCGAAGACGAGCTGTTTATTTACGTGGCAATTAATTTCCAACCTGGCTTGTATTTAAAAAACGATTTCATATTAATGTTGGTTTTTGACGTTGGATTTATTGCCCGTTTATTTCACGTCATGATGTATTAATAGTTACGAGAGCGCAATATAAATCGATTCTGTACAATCCCCCTTCTGAATTTTATTTCCGAAATCCTTTCAATATGAAACGTCATTACCTTTCATAACCCCACTCACTATGTATATCCACGTCTTTCTTATAAAATTGCAGCAGACCTTGTGGTAGGTAAGTAATTACTGCTTCTTGCGCTGTGCGTTCCATGCAGTCAGTAGCAGGAGACTGCGTTAATAGCAGGCCCTTTCTTCGCCGGCGTATCCGATCTATGTATTTCAAGTTACCGAGAAAGTTTTTGAGCGGTGAACAAATGGTCATCGTGTCGACCGTCTCAACAGCGGACAACCAGCAAGAATCAATGCGGTAATTCCGTTGAAACTTGTTAACGGGACGACGTCTTGGAGCTCTCGCAGAGTGACAATATGCAGCGTGTCCCAGAAACCCGATTACTTTACTTCTTAAGTCCTTTAGTTATTAACGTTGAGTCATTGCTAGGTTAATCGAGGCCTTTGATTAGTTATTTAAAGTCTGGACGTTTGATTTATGGTTAAACACTATTTAAATAAATATACATATAACATTGTTTTCTTCGTGTTATCAGAGCAATAAATTACCGGTATTTTAGTTGCTTCGTTGAATTTAGTATATACGTAAAAGGAAAGAAACGTTAACAGAGATGAGCGTTATGGATTGATAAGGAATCCCGTTTGAGAATTTACCTTTGGCGCCTTCGAGTGGAGACTTTGGTCGTAATTATATCTCCACTCGAGCTAGGGGATTTCGCCTATCTCTATCCGTGTGGTAACTTTGCTAAAGTTTCCATGTAAGTGAAAAGAGTCGGTAGCACTAATTAGATTGCTAGGGTTTGGTTAGGACCGTCAGCGTAAAGATAAAATGTTAATGTTAAAGGAAATTCAGTTAAATAGACTAAAAGTCTAACGGGGAAGCAAAGAAAGTCGTGAAACACCAATCGGATTGGCTAATAACGATTAAACTCACACGGTGTGATCTGGCACCAAGCTGGCAAAAGCGCGTGAAAAAGCTGCTCATCTTAGGTAAACCAGTCAGAGTCGGCCAAAGGCCGTGTGGTATATTTCACCCCCTTCGGAAATATTTCTTCAACATAACGAAAATGCACACAAAACACAAGTGGTTTACCCGGACCCTGCATAGAGAATGGAGTGTTACCAACTCGACTCGGGGAACGGGGAGAAGAAAAAAGGAGTTGAACAAATTTAAAATCGTCCTGACATAAGTCAAAACCAACCGAGTAAAATCTGATATCAGTAGGAGCCAATGGCTGTAATTGTGAAGGCAATTTGTAACTCTATAATATAATAATTTCGCAAGATGACGCAAACGCGGCGTCGAGCTTTATGGCCTCGTCTCAACGTTAGATAAACAGCCTATTTAATTCCCTCGAAATATTCTCAGATACAACTGTAGATGATTGGAACATAATTGCGGCGAAACCAGAGCAAAAAAAACAGATTCCCAACCGACGAGATGTTTATATTGTATTATATTTATAACGACGTTTTATTCTGTAACCCTTGTAAGGAATTTACAATAATTTTCTTTCATTTATTTAGAAGTGCTTTAATAGCTCTTATTATCTTGTTATTTTTTAAGACAAAACGCGTGTGTGTATGGAATATGACGTTGTGATTTTTAGAGATTAAAGTTTCCATTGAACTGAATATTATAAATACATTTTCTTGATATATGGGGGCAACTTCGCGCAAGCAAATTTATCAAAACAGCTTCGATTTTGAAGAGCCGAAAGAGCTTCTCGTATTAAACTCCATAACAAACTCGAAGTGAAGTGAACATTGAGATGTGGCGGCGGCGAAGCGAGGCGGTAAACGAAGGTGTCAATATTGACCTGCGTCAGACTCATACGCGGACCTTTCCGGCAACAAACTTGCTTATAAGTTCCATTTCGGGCGAAATTCGAAACGCCTGGACGTCGAACGGTGTTGTTGAAAAGTGCTTGCGATGACATTAATTAAGTGAATTATTAAAAAAAACATCAACAATTACGCAGTTTAAAAGACGCAGAAACGTTAAACGTGATGATGAAGCAATTGGGAAGGGAAAAGTGCCGTTTTATTAATTTTTTTTGTATGTTTCCTTTTTCCGCTTGCTTCTACTTTTGGTCTTCCTATGGTTTGGCTTGGGTTTGGTTCCTTCTACTTATGCATGCTCTTTGGCGAAGGAAGGAAAAAAAGGCGTCTTTCACGCTTCCTCTTTTTTTTTGGCTCTCCTGGTTTCGCGCCGATTAAATTTCAAACGGGCGCCCATTTGCAAGCTTTTGTACTCGGCGAACAATGATTTAATATCCTGGGAGCTTACTCGGGAAAATAAACGGGGCGCCCCCTAAGATAATACTCAAAGGAACTAGACGATTATTTCTTATCGATTGGGGAAGTAGTACGCATCCATGTTCAGGTGTTGTGTAACAAACCGATATTTCGGTGCAGAAGTAATTTTTATTTAT
The DNA here is from genome assembly GCA_036172665.1 of Prosopocoilus inquinatus. Lineage (NCBI taxonomy): Eukaryota > Metazoa > Arthropoda > Insecta > Coleoptera > Lucanidae > Prosopocoilus > Prosopocoilus inquinatus. The sequence continues at coordinate 2,371,783 of CM069871.1, read as the reverse complement.
TTATTTTTTAAGATACCGATGTGAAGTGAACGCGAACCAACGAGAAACTTCGATAACATTCTGTGACGCGAGATGGGGTGACTCGTACTGAAAATATATCTATTTGCGCGTCACCGCTGTAAGAGTATCAAAAATCCGTTCCTTTCTAGTGATCAAACTGACTGACCAAAAAAAAAAATTAGAATCAAAAACATAATAATAAGTAATAAGTGCTATTAAAATTAATATTCAGTTCAATCGAAACGTTAATATCTGAAAATCACAACGTCATATTCCATACACACACGCATTTTGTCTTAAAAAAAAAGACAAGATAATAAGAGCTATTAAAGCACTTCTAAATAAATGAACGAAAATTATTGTAAATTCCTTACAAGGGTTACAGAATAAAACGTTGTTATAAATATAATACAATATAAACATCTCGTCGGTTGGGAATCTGTTTTTTTTGCTCTGGTTTCGCCGCAATTATGTTCCAATCATCTACAGTTGTATCTGACTATATTTCGAGGGAATTAAATAGGCTGTTTATCTGACGTTGAGACCAGGCCATAAAGCTCGACGCCGCGTTTGCGTCATCTTGCGAAATTATTATATTATAGAGTTACAAATTGCCTTCACAATTACAGCCATTGGCTCCTGCTGATACCAGATTTGACTCGGTTGGTTTTGACTTATGTCAGGACGATTTCAAATTTGTTGGAACTCCTTTTTTCTTCACCCCGTTCCCCGAATCGAATTGGTAACACCCCATTCTCTATACAGGGTCCGGGTAAACCACTTGTGTTTTGTGTGTGTTTTCGTTATGTCGAAGAAATATTTCCGAAGGGGGTGAAATATACCTCACGGCCTTTGGCCGACTCTGACTGGTTTACCTAAGATGAGCAGCGTTTTCACGCGCTTTTGCCCGCTTCGTGCCCGATCACACCGTCTGAGTTTAACCGTTGTTAGCCAATCCGATTGGTGTTTCACGACTTTTCTTTGCTTCCCCGTTAGACTGTTAGTCTCTTTAACTGAATTTCCTTTAACATTCACATTTTATCGTTACGCTGATGGTCCTGGCCAAATCCTAGCAATCGAATTATTTACATAATTTTTTCTTCTCTTTTCTATTTCGACCGTAAGAACCAAAGAGAGACGAACGTGTGAAAAAAAAATGAACAAAAGAACAAAAGAAAATTCACGATTCTACGCTGGGTTGTTCAAAAATCGAAAAGGCGACGAGAAAACAAAAGAGAAGCAATCGCGAAAATGGTCGGGGGTCACGTATACGGCGGCGTCAAAGACGAATGAAAACAAAGCAAAAGAGAGAACAAAAGAGAGAACAAAATAAAAACAAATAAAAAATAAATGACTGACTGGGAACTAAAGAGAAAGATAGAGAGAGAGAGAGAGAAACGGGTAGAAAAAAGAACTAAAGACAAAAGAAAAACAAAAGAGGAAATTGCGAAACTGGACGATGGAAACAAGCACGAAGACAAAGGCGAATAAAAACAAAAGAAAATCGAGACGAATTTTCGCACAAAGACAAAACGAAAAACAAAAGACGGACGATTCATCGCTGCAATTATCTGAAAAAACAACGCAGTTGACAAAAAAAAAAAGAAATCGTGGTAAATGCGACGCCGACACGTAGAAATCAAAAGAAACAAATGAATGGACGAAAAAATACAAAAAAAAACAAAAGGCGTTAGATGGTCCTTCGGTATTACGCGCGCAGTATAAGAAAATTTAACTAAAGAGAAAAAATAATTGCAAATCGTAACGAAATGTTATTCGTAAATCAAAGAGATACAAAAAAAAAAACAAAACAAAAAATATTCAAGCAAAGAACAAAAGAAGTCGTCGGTTTGATTTGTTTTTATACACAGACGCGTAGGCGGTACATAACCTACTTCACGAACGTATTAATTACATCTAGAAGATGAAGAGACGAGCGAAATAAATATATTCATTTGTTTTCCATCATAATTAATTGGGGTACTTTTGGGGTGGATAAAAATTAATGCTTTTTGAGAGGTTTTAGGCCTTTTTCGGTTGTTGACTATTGGGAAAACAGCTAAATTTCTAAGGTCCTGGCTTTTTTTTTTTTTTTGAAGACGCCAAATGTCCTGGTCCTAGAAGTAACTTTTTATACTCTACTTGCATAAAACGAGAACATTTCGGGATAAGTAACATAAACACCTAATTTCAGCGAAGGGGTTACGTTGACGCGCATGTCAGCAGGCAAAACTGAACGAATTGCTCTCCAGTATTCGGCGTGTCGCGATGCATGGCGTCTCGTAATCATGGCCCGCCTGGATTTTTCGTGTGCAGCAGCAGGATCAGGACGTCGCATTCGCATCCTCCTTAAGTGCGCGAATTTCATCAGCGCAGGGGCGAGTGCGGGCCCGAACTAAGGATTCCGATCGAGAAAATTTGTGTAACATGTAATTGTTCACCCTGTTTGTATAAGTAATATGTGATTGTTCGGGGGGGAAAAAAATTTGTTCTTGCTCTGTAAAAAAAAAAGTGCGCAGTCTGTTCGCCACGATGTTCTCTTACTTCCTGTTCTTCGTTGTATTTTCTTCAGATCTGTCAGGTAAGGGGTTGCAAATATTTCAAATTCAAAATAATACCTGCATAAGCAAAAAATTACAAAAAAAAAGTTATAGCCCATCAACTTTTCAAAAAATCTTCACTTATAAATAAATCGTAGAGATTTCAATTCCGATAGGAACTTGTAAGCACCACCGATTATTAATATAACAATTGTACTAACTAAAACGGTAACGTCTACATTTTTTTTTTTTTTTGAACGACGACCGAAAATAATTAATATTCTTAACAATAATAATAGTATTCTTTTGTTTTATTTTTTTTTCGTATTTGTCATAATTCTTTATTATTTTTACTATTACAAAAAAAAAATTATTCGCACCTCCTTCCACGTAGATCAATATTTTTTTCATCCAATCCAAAAATTCCTTTCATTATTACACATAAAATAGTATCTAAAAGAGTTTTAAAACTCTCATTCCGACTCTATTTAATTCTAATCTAGTTTACCAAATAATGTAATCTACGCTATGAGCAAGAATGACTGAACGTGCCGCTCTCCAATAATATTTTTTTCATCCGCACGACGCGACCCCGACGTTTGTAGAAAACATTTTTGATACATCCACTTACATATCTTAAGTAAATTGCTGTTGGGAGGAATACATTATTGATATTATTTCGGAAATAATCCACTTGCAAACCTTCACTGCCATTGTTGATCACGATGTATATTATCCAATGTTGCCAACTCTGAGGAAATTCCTGTAGAAAACATTTTTGATATACCCAATTATTGCAGATATTAAGCAAATTGCTGTTGGGGGGAATAAAATATTGATATTATTTCGGAAATAATCCACTTGCAAACCTTCACTGCCATTGTTGATCACGGTGTATATTATCCAATGTTGCCAACTCTGAGGAAATTCCTGTAGAAAACATTTTTGATATACCCAATTATTGCAGATATTAAGCAAATTGCTGTTGGGGGGAATAAAATATTGATATTATTTCGGAAATAATCCACTTGCAAACCTTCACTGCCATTGTTGATCACGGTGTATATTATCCAATGTTGTCAACTCTGACGAAATTCCTGTAGAAAACATTTTTGATATACCCAATTATTGCAGATATTAAGCAAATTGCTGTTGGGGGGAATAAAATATTGATATTATTTCGGAAATAATTCACTTGCAAACCTTCACTGCCATTGTTGATCACGGTGTATATTCGCCAATGTTGCCAACTCAGAGGAAATTCCTGTAGAAAACACTTTTGATACACCCACTTATTACAGATATTAATTAAATTGCTGTTGGGGGGAATAAAATATTGATATTATTTCGGAAATAATCCACTTGCAAACCTTCACTGCCATTGTTGATCACGGTGTATATTGGCCAATGTTGCCAACTCCGAGGAAATTCCTGTAGAAAACATTTTTGATACACCCGCTTATTACAGGTATTAAGTAAATTGCTGTTGGGGGGAATAAAACATTGATATTATTTCGGAAATAATCCACTTGCAAACCTTCACTGTCATTGTTGATCACGGTGTACATTAGCCAATGTTGCCAACTCTGAGGAAATTTCTGTAGAAAACATTTTTCATACACCCACTTATTACAGACATTAAGTAAATTGCTCTTGGGGGGAATAAAATATTGATATTATTTCGGAAATAATTCATTTGCAAACCTTCACTGCCATTGTTGATCACGGTGTACATTAGCCAATGTTGCCAACTCCGAGGAAATTCCTGTAGAAAACATTTTTGATACACCCACTTATTACAGGTATTAAGTAAATTGCTGTTGGGGGGAATAAAACATTGATATTATTTCGGAAATAATCCACTTGCAAACCTTCACCGCCATTGTTGATCACGGTGTATATTGGCCAATATTGCCAACTCAGAGGAAATTCCTGTAGAAAACACTTTTGATACACCCACTTATTATAGGTATTAAGTAAATTGCTGTTGAGGGGAATAAAATATTGATATTATTTTGGAAATAATCCACTTGCAAACCTTCACTGCCATTGTTGATCACGGTGTATATTGGCCAATGTTGCCAACTCCGAGGAAATTCCTGTAGAAAACATTTTTGATACACCCGCTTATTACAGGTATTAAGTAAATTGCTGTTGGGGGGAATAAAACATTGATATTATTTCGGAAATAATCCACTTGCAAACCTTCACTGTCATTGTTGATCACGGTGTACATTAGCCAATGTTGCCAACTCTGAGGAAATTTCTGTAGAAAACATTTTTCATACACCCACTTATTACAGACATTAAGTAAATTGCTCTTGGGGGGAATAAAATATTGATATTATTTCGGAAATAATTCATTTGCAAACCTTCACTGCCATTGTTGATCACGGTGTACATTAGCCAATGTTGCCAACTCCGAGGAAATTCCTGTAGAAAACATTTTTGATACACCCACTTATTACAGGTATTAAGTAAATTGCTGTTGGGGGGAATAAAACATTGATATTATTTCGGAAATAATCCACTTGCAAACCTTCACCGCCATTGTTGATCACGGTGTATATTGGCCAATATTGCCAACTCAGAGGAAATTCCTGTAGAAAACACTTTTGATACACCCACTTATTATAGGTATTAAGTAAATTGCTGTTGAGGGGAATAAAATATTGATATTATTTTGGAAATAATCCACTTGCAAACCTTCACTGCCATTGTTGATCACGGTGTATATTGGCCAATGTTGCCAACTCCGAGGAAATTCCTGTAGAAAACATTTTTGATACACCCGCTTATTACAGGTATTAAGTAAATTGCTGTTGGGGGGAATAAAACATTGATATTATTTCGGAAATAATCCACTTGCAAACCTTCACTGTCATTGTTGATCACGGTGTACATTAGCCAATGTTGCCAACTCTGAGGAAATTTCTGTAGAAAACATTTTTCATACACCCACTTATTACAGACATTAAGTAAATTGCTCTTGGGGGGAATAAAATATTGATATTATTTCGGAAATAATTCATTTGCAAACCTTCACTGCCATTGTTGATCACGGTGTACATTAGCCAATGTTGCCAACTCCGAGGAAATTCCTGTAGAAAACATTTTTGATACACCCACTTATTACAGGTATTAAGTAAATTGCTGTTGGGGGGAATAAAACATTGATATTATTTCGGAAATAATCCACTTGCAAACCTTCACCGCCATTGTTGATCACGGTGTATATTGGCCAATATTGCCAACTCAGAGGAAATTCCTGTAGAAAACACTTTTGATACACCCACTTATTATAGGTATTAAGTAAATTGCTGTTGAGGGGAATAAAATATTGATATTATTTTGGAAATAATCCACTTGCAAACCTTCACTGCTATTGTTGATCACGGTGTATATTATACAATGTTGCCAACTCTGAGGAAATTCCTGTAGAAAACATTTTTGATACATCCACTTATTACAGTTATTAAGTAAATTGCTGTTGGTGGGAATAAAATATTGATATTATTTCGGAAATAATCCACTTGCAAACCTTCACTGCCAATGTTGATCACGGTGTATATTGGCCATTGTTGCCAACTCCGAGGAAATTCCTGTAGAAAACACTTTTGATACATCCACTTATTACAGATATTAAGTAAATTGCTGTTAGGGGGAATAAAATATTGATATTATTTCGGAAATAATCCACTTGCAAACCTTCACTTCCATTGTTGATCACGGTGTATATTGGCCATTGTTGCCAACTGCGGGGAAATTCCTGTAGAAAACATTTTTGATACACCCACTTATTACAGATATTAATTAAATTGCTCTTGGGGGGAATAAAATATTGATATTATTTCGGAAATAATCCACTTGCAAACCTTCACTGCCATTGTTGATCACGGTGTATATTGGCCATTGTTGCCAACTGCGGGGAAATTCCTGTAGAAAACATTTTTGATACACCCACTTATTACAGATATTAATTAAATTGCTGTTGGGGGGAATATAACATTGATATTATTTCGGAAATAATGCACTTGCAAACCTTGTTGATCACGCACGGTGTATATTGGCCAATGTTGCCAACTCTGAGCACAAATTCCTCTTTCTCAGGGATTTCTTGATGTCATGCGGGGATTTTTATTCAATTTTAAATGCCTAGTTTATTTATAACTTGTCGTTATTAGAGTATTGGAAGATTTATTTATAGAAAGTCGAATGTGGGTTTAAGATACTTGAAGGGGTGACGGCGATTTTCCGCTCTGCGCCACCTCGTTAACTGTAAGAGAATGATTGAAGTAAAAATGTATTTCAAATTTCGCGCCGACTGATCGTAATTCGACAAACTATACGTAGACGGCGCGGTGTAGGCGCAATTCGATTTCAATAACAGATAGATTTTTTTACACTCAAATAAAACGCAAAAAACTGTAAAAAAAATAATATTATTGAAATCCGAAGTTAAAATTTCTGCAATTTTATTAATTTTTTGTTTTTTTTTTGTGTCAGTTTTAATACTTAATGGTTCGTCAAAGCGACTGGGATTTATGAATGTAGGCAATCCGACTTACTCTTTGTTCCTTGATTGTCCAGCGTCTAGCGCAAGGCGTTCCGTTAATTTCTTTTTTTTTTTTTTAATAATTCTGTTACGAATTCCTCTCTTTCTTAACAACCTTATCGTGGTTTTATAAAATATTATAAATCTTTAATTCATTACGACCTTGTTTTAAAAAATAAAATAAAAAATGAAAATGATGCCAGGAAATAATTCACGTAGGCAACCCAACTTACATCTACACGTTTTTTTTTATCGTCTATCGTGAGGCGCTGTTTTTTTCTTTTCTTTTTTTTTACATTAAGTTTTAGGTTAATTTTTTTATTTAGTCGACCGTTACTGTGGTTTGTAAAGTTTCACAAACGCTTTCACTTTGCAAAGGAAGTTAAAAATTAAAAGAAAAAAAAATGCATATCGGCTTAGCAACTTTAATAATTTTTTGGAATATAATTTGATTACTGATTAATTTTTTCAAATTAATCAATCGATTATCGTGTTACAAACGTTTTATTTTATCACACCCGTGCGTAAAAAAGGTGAAAATGGTGTTGGAAAATATTTCATGTAGGCAACCCAACTTGCACCTTTAATTTTTGATCATCTATGCCGTGACACTGTTTTTTTTTTACGAACAAGTAATTGGTTTGTAGTACAAATGCTTTATTTCTTCATTTTGCAAATGAAGTTTAATCGGCCTGTGAACTTTAATTATTTCTTTTGGAGTATATTTTTGTTAAGGGGTCGCCAAGCAGAACAGTTTGAGAGGCCCTGTATTTTTTGTTTGTTTTATATTTATTTATTATTTCGTTGGTTTCTTCGCGTGATATAGTCTCTTTCGTGATTTTTTTTTTTAAAAATACATAAGCTTGTAAGCTTGTCCTCCTCAATCTTCGGCGTTGTTGTCTTCGAGCAATTCATACATGAGATAAAATATTTAGAGAAGACCTTAGAGAAGACCTCACAGATTACAAATGTATCACAAAATAAACACAAAACATTTTTAATCGAACACGGAATTGGATTTCATAAATACGCAATAGTTTGCGCGACGATTTGGAATTTTCGGATTTGTTAGGTTTAGCTGACCGTAGCTGACCGTTATTAGAGCAAATTAGCCAAGGTCATTCATTAAATGGTACAGGAATTTAGGTTCGATAATACATATTGCGCAGAGGTGGTGCTGAAAGCAATTTACAAAAAAAAAAACATTTTAAAAGTATTTTACGTGTACGCAATTCTATATTTACAAAAACAGAATCGATTATCTTTTGTTTTATTTCGATTTTAAAAGTCTTGTCCCCTCTATCTCAAATGCTCTCAATTTTGAAGCAGTTATAAATTTGAAGAAGAAAAAAAATCCAATATCTTTTCGGTTATTTTTAACCGTTTCGACCGTCGTTTGTTTCATTCTGACATGAATTTCCGACGACCGTCTTTTGTTTTATATCGATTTTAAAAATCCCGCCCTCTTCAAGTTTTCAATTTTGACTGCGAAGTATTTCTCAATTTGACGAATTTTGAAGCGGTTAGAAATAAATAAGAAAAAGAAATCGACAGTCTCTTCGTGATATACAGGTTAAATTTCCAACGTTTCGACCGTCTTTTGTTTTATTTTCACTTTAAGAATCCCGCCCTCTTCAAGTTTTCCATTTTGACTGCGAAGGATTTCTCAATTTGACGAATTTTGAAGCAGTTAGAATTAAATAAGAAAAAGAAATCGACTGTCTTTTCGTGATATGCAGGTTAAATTTCCAACGTTTCTACCGTCTTTTGTTTTATTTTCGTTTTAAAAATCCCGCCCTCTTCAAGTTTTCAATTTTGACTGCGAAGGATTTCTCAATTTGACGAATTTTGAAGCAGTTAGAAATAAATAAGAAAAAAAGAATCGACAGTCTTTTCGCGATATACAGGTTAAATATCCAACGTTTCGACCGTCTTTCGTTTCATTTTCATTTTAAGAATCCCGCCCTCTTCAAGTTTTCCATTTTGACTGCGAAGGATTTCTCAATTTGACGAATATTGAAGTAGTTCAAAAATTAAAATAAGAACATCGACAGTCTTTTCGTGATATACAGGTTAAATTTCCAACGTTTCGACCGTCTTTTGTTTTATTTTCGTTTTAAAAATCCCGCCCTCCTCAAGTTTTCAATTTTGACTGCGAAAGAATTTTTCAATTTGACGAATTTTGAAGCAGTCACAAATCAATAAAAAAAATCGACATTCTTTTCGTGATATACAGGTTAAATTTCCAACGTTTCGACTGTTTTTTGTTTTATTTTCATTTTAAGAGTTTCATCTTTTTCAATTTTGTATGCGAAGGATTTCTCAGTTCGGTCAATTTTGAAACAAGAAAAAAAAAAAAGAAAAAAAGTGACCGTTTTTCGTGATATTCATGATAAATGTCCAACGTCTCGACTGTCTTTTGTTTTATTTTGATTTTAAAAGTCCCGCCCACTACACGTTTTTAATTTTAACCGCGAAGGATTTCTCAGCTCTTTTTTCTCGGCTCAGAAAAAAAAATAAAATCGACCCTCTTTTTTTTCCACGACGACGTCTTCTAAAGTATAAAGTCTTCACCGCTACGACTGTCTTTTGTTTTATTTTGATTTTTGAAGTTCCGCGCCCTCTTCCAGATTTCAATTTTCTCAAATCGGCTAATTTTGAACCCTTTGCAAATTAGAAACAAAAAAAAAATCGACTCCTAGGGAAAGTTTACACCATTTCGCCCATCTTTAATTTAATTTTAATTTTAAATGCCATCGCTCCCCCCTCCCCCCTCTTTTAAATGTTGTTGAACGATAAATCTCACGTATTTATTTTGGTTCCTTGTAATGCTATACACTGAGAGAATAAATTTGGAAGTTCCTAATTTTGATTACAACGCCGACGCGCGACGCGACGGTGAAAACTTAAATTACGCGGCACGATAAGATAAAGCACGATCTGTGCTGCCAACTTGCATTTTCTCTCAATCACTGATATCGTTTATTAATTATTTTATTTAAAATTTTAATTCACTGAGCGAAGTAATATGTTTTACGATATCAACTATCGACGAATAAATCCGAAAATTTGTGCACCAATTGGGCAAGCGTCTTAAAAATGTGCTTCCTTCACCCTTTTACGTAAATCAACTTTTGCTGCAATCTCGCTGCTAGCAATGAAAGGATTACTACTTATGGTCCTAAGAAAGTAAATGTAAAATTTTTATAAGTCTTTTAAAAATAATATGGAATGAGAAACTGCAATTTGTTTGTGCCTCGCTTTTAATTTGTTCGGCAATTACGAACCGCAGCTTCTTGAATTGCACTAGATTTCAATTTAAAATACTTAAACTTGTAATTACTTGCAGTGAAGTTAATTTAAATTGTAAACGTTTTGACGGACCAGCTGATCGGAGCGGCGCTGATTTACGTCGTTCCTGCTCAAGATCCAGCAAGGCACTGTCCCTGGCCTACTTCGGCTGCGGGTCGTAATTGAAGAGGCGTCCGCGTTCCACTTTTAGCTATGCCAGCAGTTCTCAAACGGTTTAGTAAAAATCTGCCACTGCATTTTTCTCGAAAACTATTACATTTATGTTAAGAACGTACGAGTTCAATCGTTGCCATTCATGGTGATACATTGCAGGTTTAAATATTTGCACACAGTAAAAGAACAGCCTGTACTACATCAAAGCAATCTCCATTAAACAGAAGAAGATGCATGCTGATTGTTTCATTGAAACTAAAAAAAATGCGGAGAAAGAGAGAGAGGGGGAGATAAAAGTAGCGCAATGGACGTGTGAGTTTACTAGAGTAAAAGAAAAAGAAAGAAAAACAGTGCAAGACAAGAGGAACGCGCACGTTGAGGTGGAAACTGTTCGGGAGCGGCGGTCATTTGATGTAGAGGGCACTTAATGCCTGTTGCCAGCAAATAAAAGAGCGTATTGCGGGGCTTTTTGCAATTACCCAACTTTTTCCCCCATTCGAACGAGAGCAATAAATAGTCGAACACCGGATACCGCAAGCACGGAAACCGATGAGGATCCGAGGGGGGCGCGGGCGGCGCGACGCTCCACGTGAGGGGAAAATCAAAAATCAATTTTCTTCTTTTGATGACTCACAGATTTAAATGCACGTATGTTTATTTTTAGGGCAAAATCAAAATTCGTGCATCATCAGAATTAATTTCTAATTTACGTCTTCGCCTTCATGAATTATTTATTAACATAAACGAATCAGGTCGGCACGTACATAGGTACCTAAGATTAGCATGAAATCTTTTACACGGAAATTCTTTCCCACCCCTCCAATAGAATCCCAGGAATTTTCTCATACTCTCATGTCAGGAAAACATTCTTTCAGTCTTTTGCATTTATTCTTTTCCGTTCGTTCCTCGTTCCAGTAAGTAAAGGCACGTGGTCGATTTTTAAGAGAGAGAGAGAGAGAGAGAGAAAATAATTATAACGAGCATCTACCATGCCGTTAATATGTAAAACGCGAGAGCTAAACTCGGAAATTCTTGGAAATCGAAGAAAAAAGTTCGACGAACGACCGATTCGTCCGCGCGTCGCGCCGCGTCGCCTCCTTTTGTATTAATATAACTTTTCCGGAAAAGTTTCCGCCATGTAATCATAGAAATTCTTTGCTACGTGATGGGGAGGGAAATTTCCCCGGGATCCGGATTATTAACGTGGATCCGTGCGATCCCAGATGAGACCTTCCTTCGCGTCAAAGTATTTACAGACGGGCGCCGCAGGTTTCAGCACAATAAGTTCCTAGTGAAAAAGTTTGCCGTGACATCTTCATCGATGTTTAGCGACACAACCATTAAATCCTTCTCCCGAAACTCTTCTTATCCAACATCGAGATTAAGGTATTAAGGTCACCTTCGTCCGTTGATCTGCACCGATTTAATTTGAGAATGTAATGAAAGGAATATTGAATGAAATTCCACGCTGCTTACTGACAAGTAAGCATGTACATTTGGCGAGGCAGGAACAAAAAAAAAACAATGAAATCTAGACGGAACTACACATCTTTACGTCCAATGTCCTGGAATGATTGCCATAAGTGAGGTTAATTGTAAGGTGCTCAGAAAAGGGCGTCCGCGAGAGTACTCACGCGTGGGCTTACACACAAACTTCACAATAAATGAATAATGATCAAACATTGACGCAAGTCGTTCGCAATAAAACACGGGGCGGCGCTTGAAAGAAAAAAAAAAAAAAAGAGAAACTGCAATTGTTTAAAAAAAAGTAGCTGTTTAATAATTCTTACAATTTTTTCAGTACTTACTTACAGAATTATGAATGTAGGCAACCCGACTTACTCTTTCATTCCTTGACTGTCTAACGCAAGGCGTTTCGTTTTTCAAAATTAATTCAAATACGAATCTCTCTTTATTCGGCAACTTTCACCGTGTTTTTTTTTTTAAATATTACAAACGTTTTACTTAATTAAAACCCGTGTGTTTAAAAAACGATGAAAACGATGGTGGAAAATAATTCATGTAGGCAAATCAACTTACATCTGCGTTTTTTCTTTGATCGTCTATACCGAGGCGCTGTTTTTTGTTTTGTTTCTTAAATTAAGGTTTAGGTTTATTTTTTATTTGTAGTCAACCAATACTGCGGCTTTTTATAGTTTTGCAAACGCCTTATTTCTTTGTTTCGCGAAGTTAGTTAAAATTAAAAAGAAAATCAAAATCTGCTTGGGAAACTTAATACATTTTTGGAATATAATTTTGTTGCTTTTAATACTATTTCATTTATCGGAGAGCCTGAGAATTATGAATGTAGGCAACGAGACTTACAACTTTATTCCTTGACTGTCTAGCGCAAGGCGTTTTTTTTTTTTTTGACGAGCATTATCGCGGTTTTGTAAAATATTACAAGGGTTTCATTTTATTACGGCCTCATATAAAAAAAAAATTAAAAAAATGCGGAAGGGAGTATTGAATGAAATTCCGTTGCTTACTGATATGTAAGTATGTTTATTTGGCGAGCGCTGGAACAAGTTTATTTTGTTTATTAATTCCTCCAAAAGACAATGAACATGTATGGAGTGTGTCAGGTACATATTACATTATAGACTAGAAGCTAGACTAAGACAACAATCACATTATTGTCAAAAAACAACCACCAAATGGAGACGAAAATATCGTTACGTCCTATGACCGGGATGATTTCCGGTAGATTAAGATAGGTTAACTACAAGGTCCCCCCCCAAAAAAAAATGGCTTCGGCGAGAGTACTCGCGCGTTGGCTTACACACCGACTGTACAATAAATAAATAATGATTGAGCATTAACGCAAGCCGCTCGCAATAAAACGCGGGACGCAAATAAATGAGAAACTCCAACAGTTACACCGTATAAATAAAACTTGGCGTTACAGCAAACAAAAAAAAAACATAAGACAATTAAGAGAACGAACGTCAAAACGTTAACTAAATCTTAAATATAATCCCCCCAAATTTTTATCCCCAACAAGTATCCACGTAAGTTCAAATGCGACAGATTATTCTACACGCGTCCAAACCCACTCCACAACAGTTCTCAAAGGACGATTCTCTCTGGAAACGGGCGAATATAAAAAAGTGGGTTGTAAACCCTTAGGGTCGTTCTGTTCTATATCTGTTAGAAATGTTGAATTTGTTAATAACAATTTGTAAATAAATTTGTTGGCCTCTACATTCATAAGTTGAGAATAACAGATTTGCTATATTTGGAAATATAATTGGAAATATGTCAGGTTTTTATATAACTCGGAGATCGAATGTAGCCGGAAATATCTTTGCCTACAATGATTTCTATGAGTGAGGTTAACTACAGGGTCCCAAAAAAAAAGGGCGTCGGCGGGAGTACTCACGCGTTGGCTTACACATAGACTGATAAAAAAAATCCCCCCCAAATTTTTACCCCCAAATACTTATGTAAGTTCAAACGCGGCAGATTATTTAACACCCGTCCAAACTTACTCCACAACGGTTCTCTCTGGAAATGGGCAAATATAAAAAAGGGTCGTTTTTCCGTTATAGTTTTTAATTTTAATCATCAGTTTATTCCCATAGGAAGAATTGTTTTTGTAATATTACTATGGGAATAAACAAGAGATTAAGATTAAACTGGAATTGAGAAAACGAGCCTTACTCTTGTTTACTCCAGACAAAGCTTCTCGCAAGGTGAAGAGGCAAGGTGATCGCGTCTTAAAGAACGGTCTTTAGTGAACGGTGGGCCCTAACGGATCATCGTCGACGTTGCGTACAAGAATTAGACGGGCTGTTCGAGCCGTGCGTTACGTAGAGCGCCTAAACAGCGAGCAATGGGCCCGTTATGGCTTGCGAAATGAGGAGAAAAACAAGAGTATGAGGAAACCGAAGGCAACTGATCCCGCTACGTATGTAGGTGGTACGTGAAACAAGTCATCCGATGCGTGGGTGTAGATAATTCGGAACCTACAATACAAATCACTAAGCTACCATCACAAGGCCAAAAACTCTCGCGACTCTTTATGTAATCTCCGCGACCTTCTCGGGCTAACGGGTATAAAAGAAACGAATTTTCGCAGACGCCACGCCGGCACGAAACAAATAGGCGAGTTGTGAGGAAACAACTACTACTACTACTACTACCACACACAGCATAATGAAAAGGGTGACCCAATCAGCTGTGATATCAACATCAATAATAGAAATTAGCAATACGGGTGGTATACCTCCGATAACTATCAGGATACTCGTTGAGTACCAAATAACAATTTAAAAATCATGTTTCCTACGCCCGTCAAGTAAAATCTAATGAAAGTCATTCGTATTGTCACGATGGCGTTTCCACCGGGCGAGTTTTGTTTTTTTTTTGTTGATAAGGTTTTGGCACGCCGGTATCACGTTCCCGGGTAAGGGAAATGGTATAGTTAACGTAGTTATAAGCGGAGCGCCATTACGTTACGTTTTCCCTTATACAGTCCTCTCGCTTATAGGGCAGGATATTGGCGAATGAAAGTAAAAGTGGTTTTTAAGGTCCACACTACCTCGCGACCTTGCATCGCACTCGATCCAACGCCGCTTCCTTGGACCGTCTCCGGAGTCACAAACATAACTCGAAAGTAATGGTGATTTTAAGGTCCACACTACCTCGCCACCTTGCGTTGCACTCGACCCAACGCCGCTTCCTTGGACCGTCTCCGGAGTCACAAACATAACTCGAAAGTAATAGTGATTTTAAGGTCCACACTACCTCGCCACCTTGCGTTGCACTCGACCCAACGCCGCTTCCTTGGACCGTCTTCGGAGTCACAAAAAAAAAACTTTGAAATGATTTAAAAAAAAATTATTAATCAAAATTACCACTAAGGGCCGTTTTCATAATCAGACTTTAAATTTAAAGTTACTTTAACCTAAAAAAAAAAACATTTACTTCCCTATTCTTAAAGTGACTTTATATTAAAGCTTCCTTAAAATCTGATTATGAGAACGGCCATAAGTAACAAATTAACAATAATCATAATAATAATGATCCCAATCGCTAACTTCCCCCTGATTTATAAAGTTCTCTCGCCCCCCCCCATACCACCCTCGCCGGATACCACAAAGTTCGTTTTCTACAAATTTGGGCCAACGGACGAATATTAAAACGTCAGCGTCTAGCGAAAACACAGTTACACAGCGAGCGCGTTAATTGTTTTTTTTTTTTAATAAAAATAAAATCCGCCGGCCGATGCGGCGCAAGTAAGGGGTTTAATGACACGGATTCCCCTATGGAATTCCCTTTATTACACGCTCGTTTTGCGTACGTTCCTTGACCTAGGAGACTTGATCTGCAACGCAAGCAAAGGTCGCGTCGCACAGTGGTCCGGATTGCAGTTTTAGCACGAAATAATTATGAATTCTACTTAAATAGTTCTTTTTCGTAATGAAACAAGTTTTCAAGAAACGTAAAGCGTACAGTGATAACAAACGAATAATTTTATACTCTAAAACAGTGTTTCCCAACTTCTTTTTAGCAGTCAAACATTTTAAAACCACTGCTTTCGCAATGACATTTCTGTGTTTATCTGATGTTGTCCAGGTGTTGACAGGTAATTGCTACAGTAAATAGTAAATAGTATAAATACATACAGATTAGGTATTGTTTCTAACCACCCCCCCCCCCCCGCCCAAAAAAAAGAATACAAAAGGAAGAATAGTACACCACGAGCAGTGACACGAGTGTATTCAACTACTCGAGTTCTGAACAAATAATATTTTCATGAATGTATATACAAGCCCCCCCCCCTCCCCCGTTAAACATGCTAGATCTTTCACAGAAAATTTAATTGAAAAGATTAACTGTATTAGGTAAATAAAATAAATATAAGTAAAAAACGATTTGCTTCAAAATCAATATGTAAATTTATTATTAGATTATTATAAACTTTCCTAAATTAAATAACAATAAAAAAGCATTTTGCGGTTCTTTTTTTAGAGAACGTTAATAATTCTTTAAATTAACAAAATTAATTCTTCATGCACGTTTTATTCATTTAAAAATAAAAACTAATTTAACAAATGAACCATTTATTTTATTTGTAGTACAAGTTTCTTGCCGAACCTAATTGGAAATCGGAAATTGTTTTTTTATTTATTCAATAATATATTTATTTTAATCGAATCGAAGAGTTCTGATCGCTTCAAATATTCCTGTTCTTAACATCCATCAAGCAGGTCTATGTAAATGTAGTTACAATATTGGTTATGTTTAGTGACGCGCGTTCCTAAAAAAATTAAAATAAGTAGGAAAGTCGTAGATAGACGCATTTACTTTCTTAAATATTGCATTCTGAATACGCATTAATCATAAAAAAGGACATTTCAACCTACCTTTTCGTGAATCTATTTAATTTTTAAAATCAGATAATTAAAATAATTTAATAGGGGAAACCCTAGTTTCATATGCAGAACGGGGGGTTCCTAGGCATGTAATAGGGAACTCTAAGTTAAGATTTTTATGTCACTTAATAATATATTTGTTTCAGTTAAGAAAAGAGTTCAGATCTCTTCCAATATTTTTTTTTTTTTTCATGGCTAGTCCGTGTGCCTAACAGTTGTAGTGCACCTCTAAAAGAAAAATTGAAAATAAGAAAGTAGCGCACAGTTGCACTTTGTTTTTTTTTTTAATAATGAATTTTAAATATATATTGACCTTAAAAAAGTACATTTCCACATCTGCAAACATCTGCGTTTTTTTTGTGGGTCCACTTAATTTCTGAAATTATTTTTGTTTGACATGCAAGTAATTTGGCTAGCCAAAAAAAACATATACATTAAAGACAGAATACTATCAAATGTGTTACATATTCAGTACATGATTATCATTGCAAAAAATATAACACAACATGGAAATAAACATAGATAACTTTAAAAAGCAAGATCTTTCAAAAACGACTGATGACGACACGAATGACGATTTAATAAATTAATAAGTTTGACAATCACTTATTCAGAATTAAAATAATATCTATGCAAACCTATATTTTTTTTTCATATTCTTTGTGATGTTTATTAACAGAATTATTTTCATTTACGTGATATATGAAGACTTAATTTCTCGAATTATTTCGCGCTAAATGTTCATTCTAGACCAATGTGCGTCGGTCAATTCATGCCAAGCCCGCGTCAATAACCGCACTTGTGAAATGCAAACAGATGATTTTAGCCTAAAATACGCGCGTTGAATTGGTGTGTAAAATCCAAAAAGCAAAACCAATTTAGGAAATGATTTTTTTTTTTGACCCGTCGCCGTCGACGTTGTAAATGTTGAGGAAGGTACAATTCATTCGCATTCAACACTTAGGGAGAGGGGCGGCGAAGGTTATTTGTTTGTACATTTTCAAAGATAACTTCCCTACAAATTCAACCAAACTAAAGCTTAATAGAATTACATTATTTTAATCGGCTGCTGCTGCTGCTCCTGCCTTGGCTCCCTTAATGTTATCTCGGAGTCAGTCGTGCACGAAACTTGTTTAAATTTCCGTCTCCATTTACCTGGGACGCACAGTTCCATAAAGTCGACGTTGTTTACGAACGCGAGGCTAATTTGAATAATGTTTAAGCTTTACATAATTTATGTCACGTCGCCTGTCTGCTGGAAATCTGTGTCGGCGTTAAGGTGTTACTCTCTCTCAAGTTTCGGCTAATTATTAATGTGACGGGAGCGTCCCTTTGTGTGTGTGTGTGTGTGTGTGTGTGTGTGTGTGTGTGTGTGTGAGAGAGAGAGTCTCTCCCCCCCCATCCACCCTCACCCCCCGAACGAATCGAACGCGATTCTAATTTGGCGAAAACGCTTTTCGCCGTCCGCAGATTTACTGCTTGCTTCATCGTCTCCTCGAGGTTTACCGCTCGCCATTAAAACCGATGGGAACGAGGAAACCGCATTAGCGGATTTTAAAGCGTGCTTCGTGTCCAAACCGAAGGTGTAGGTGAGGCGTAAGAAAACGCTTAATCAAGTGCGGCAATAAAAAGAGAGAGCGTCGGAAGGAGGAAAAGCTCGATAATGACGGACCGGGTGGGGTTTGGAATTTTCTTCTTTTTTTATGTTCGCCTAGGCATTAAGCGAACGGCGGCGGAATTTGCCGTGAACGCTCCTTGCTTGATCGCTCATATTCAGGAAGGTGTTTAGAAAAAAATGCCCGATCATCATCGGGTAAAAAGTTCTTAATATTATTAACCAGCATAACCGAAACTAAACCTAAAGCAAAAGTAAATAATTGTGCAATTTGTCAGAAATGTTAATAACAATTTGCAAATTCGTTGGCCTCCACATTCATAAGTTGACAATAATAGATTTGCTACATTCGGGTGTTTTGGAAATACGCGAGGTTTTTATATAACTTGGGAATCAAATGTCGACGGAAATATCTTTGCCTACAATGACCAGGATAATTTCTATACCCACAACCGGAGTGATTTTTGAGTGAGGTTAACTGCTTAGTCCCCAAGAAAAAGGGCGTCGGCGGTAGTACTCACGTGTTGGCTTACGCACAAACTGATAAATTATCTGGGGCCTGTTCAGAAATAGAAAAGAGCGCGCTCTGGGTTATTTATCTTTCCCTCTCATGCAAGTAACTTTGCACATTATTTTAAACGCCCAGAATGCACTCCCGGTACAGTTTCTGAACGCGCCTCTGCTAGGTCCCCAGAAAAAAGGACATCGGAGGGAGTACTCACGCGTTGACTTACACACAGACTGATAAATTAACAGCTAAGCCCCTCAGAAAAGGGCGTCGGAGGGAGTACTCACGCATTCGCTTACATCCACACACTGACAATTATATAATGACTAAATATTAACGCAAGCGGCTCGCAATAAAATGAAAATAAGTCCAGTTACAGATGAGTTGACGAGATGTGTCCTGGATGTTCTTAATATTGCAAATTAAGACAGGTTAGGTTAGTCAATGCACAAATGGTAATTCTTCGGCTAAAAAGCTTTTAATACTATTAACCAGCATAACCGAAACTACCTAAAGCAAAAGTAAATAATTGCAATTTGTCAGAAATGTTGAGTTTGCTAATAACAATTTGCAAATTCGTTGGCCTCCACATTCATAAGTTGACAATAATAGATTTGCTACATTCGGGTGTTTTGGAAATACGCGAGGTTTTTATATAACTTGGGAATCAAATGTCGACGGAAATATCTTTGCCTACAATGACCAGGATGATTTCTATACCCACGATCGGAATGATTTTTGAGTGAGGTTAACTGCTTAGTCCCCAAGAAAAAGGGCATCGGCGAGAGTACTCACGTGTTGGCTTATATACAAACTGATAAATTATCTGGGGCCTGTTCACAAATAGAAAAGAGCGCGCTCTGGGTAATATTCTTTCCCTCTCATGCAAGTAACTTTGCGCATTATTTTAAACGCCCAGAATGCACTCCCGGTACAGTTTCTGAACGCGTCTCTGCTAGGTCCCCAGAAAAAAGGGCGTCGGAGGGAGTACCCACGCGTTGACTTACACAAAGACTGATAAATTAACTGCTAAGCCCCTCAGAAAAAGGCGTCGGAGGGAGTACTCACGCGTTGGCTTACATACACACACTGACAATTAAATAATGACTAAACATTAACGCAAGCGGCCCGCAATAAAATGAAAACAAGTCCAGTTACAGATGAGTTGACGCGATGTGTCCTGGATGTTCTTAATGGGGCAAATTAAGACAGGTTAGGTTAGTCAATGCACAAATGGTAATTCTTAGTACATTTCCGTGTTTTAAAATTATTAACTGAAACCTTCGACCTAATAAGTAATTCGTCTTCATTATTCGATTTCGATTGCAATCCAGATTACAAATGACCGATATCGGCGATCTTATGTAAAATTTATAATTACCTTGTGTTGTTTTCTATCATCAGTCAAGATAAATTTTTTTTTTTTTCATTTAAATTAAAGTTACTTCATTTTGACTGTGTCTGTATTGTGTAAAAATGCAACTCGATCTGGGAGCATGGGCGTAGCCCAGCTATGGGTAAGCCCCGGGGTTAAAAGCAAAAAAAAAAAAAAAACTGTATTTGCAATTAACAATTTTTTTTGTAACGAACCTGAGATCGTACTTTACAAAATTTCCTTGGCCACAAATTTTTTTTACTTTGAAAGCAAATTTTAAACGAATTATTCGAAACAAGTTTCTGCTTGACTGCAATGGTGATCTATTTTTTTGGCATGAATTGCAGTACTCACACGTGTGCTTGAATCTAATGCGATATAAGTGTATAGATCCATTCGGAAGTCTTCGGTTTTTTGGGTAATTAAATAAGCGTCGGAAAACGGAGATAATTGACACATTATAAGATCTCGACACTCACGGGTTAGCGAGACGACGCGCGTGTTTTGTGTTCACGCTTGGCGATTCCAGTTCCATGATTTTGGTAAGCTCTGAGAAATATTTGCGATTTTTGTTTCAACGACTAACAAAGGCTTTCATTCTATTTTATTTCTTTTTTTTTTGTATGGTGTACGATTTCATGTTTTTCTTTCTCCAAGAAAATGACTTTAATTATTTTGAGCTTTACTAAATGTCCACGATGACGTAGCGAGAAGTTATTTTTTCCGCGGACTTGCTGTTGCGGTCTCATTTTGGTTTAGGTGCATTACTTCTATCTGTTACCACCGGCCTCGGTATGTCATCTGAACCTGGCCATTGCCGGGTAGTTTTTTTGTTACAGCCTACTGACAGAATTTTAACTTTGTCGCAACCGTTCGCTTTTTAAATACTTACTTAGGTCAGTTTCCGTATAGTTCACTGACTGTACTGAGCAAGTTTCGAACTTTTCTCGAGTTATTCGTCAAAGTATTTCCTCTGTAAATAATTTTTTATCTGGTAGCCATCGTTAGTCATTATTGTTGCCACCAACATAATTCGATATTTTAACCCACCGATCTCCCTCTTTGCCGCCCCTCACCTTGACTTGTTCTGAAGCCCGGTATTAACTCAGCACTTGGCCCGGTCAGCTGCGTTCGCATTCGTCCAAATAATGTGGGGAGCCGTTAAGGTTATCATAGCCTACTATGACGCTGCTTACTTACAGGCGAAGTTACAATTCCTCGTGTGCGAATGCTCAAGTAATTGACACGGTCACTTGATTCTATCGTTCCTGTTGATTTATCTTTGTTGGACCGATTTGGTAAGTTTTCTTGTTTCCTCCTTGGAATTTTACTAAGGGTTCCCTGTTCATTTGTAAGCAATTTAGGAATATTTTACGATATTATTGAATTTTGAGCTTATATCAATGACGAACTTTGACTTTAACGTGTTTTTTTTGTGATATTGCTACTTCATTTTTGCGCATTATTGAATTGTTGCCTTGGACACGTCCACCTTTTTTTTAATACTGAAGTTATCTACGGTTGGATGTATTAGGTACCTTTGGTGTGTTTGCTTTAGTTGGCATCTAACGGTTAATAATTAAGTGTACCTTCTATTGTAAAATTCTTCTTCTTAATTTTTTTAGCCACGACCCTCTCTCCGAAACTCTTGAGCTGCCACTGGTATTAAGCAGTGCAGGCAGGTAAGAGTTAAGAGTATTAGATGTATTAGATACCTTTGGTATTTAGTTCAGTTGGCACATATCGATTAATAATTAAATATTAATAAAACCTCCATGGTGGAATTCTTCTTATTAATTTTGTTTGCCACGACCCTCTCTCCGCAACTCTTGAGCTGCCACTGGTATTACGCAGTGTACGCAGGCAAGAGTTGTCCCGTTACAAGTACACTTTCGCCAAAGCGGTTTTAACCGTTACAATGCGTGTATTTTAATTCTGTATTGAAATATCTTTTTTTATTGGTTCAATCGTCACGTCATTTTCGCGGTTGCAGCGGACACGTGCGTCCCAGCTGATTGTCATTGTCATAATTGCAAGAAGGGGCGTTCATTCATTCGCGGAACACTCCGTATTTGAAGACATCCAGCGAAACCACCATACGAACAATTTAGGTGAGCGAAATTATTACTCCGTGTCTGTTCGTCCGTTAACGTCTTCCGTTGCGTTCTTTATTATGGGCTTTTCGTTGGGGTTAGTATTTCGTGAGGGCGTACATACAACTACATATTTATTATTAACGGAAAGCTTATAGTTTTGTGGTAGACAATTTTTTTTTGAGCAAATTTTAAAATTACCAAAAATTATAACCAAAAACGAACGATGGAAATTTTTTTCTTTTGAGGCAAATTGCCAAAAATTTTTGCATTTACCAAATTTATTAATTTAAGTGTGCAAAAATCTGAATTCTTACATCGCAATTCGACCAGAACCAGAAAAATCCGGTTTCTTACAATCAGGTTTTGTAACCAAGTAACCACCGAATTAAAATTTTTTTTTAAGAGGCCAGGGCGGCGAAGGGAATGAAAGAAAATACGGTGGAAATCAGGCAGACACGCGAACATGTTCCCTGTGACATTTTCTTCGCGCGCCCGGGAATATTAGGGCCCGCGCCCGTCAGATTTCGCTCGACGTCAGCGTTCGCAAAAAGCGGCGGGGGTTTTTTTGCTGCGGCGTCGCCGTCGCCGTAAAAGCGGCGCTCTATTAGGTTTTATTACCGGGAACCTGGTAATTGTTATTTCTCCTGTCCGAAAGTGATGGATGAACAGTTATCATGCCCGTGTTACACTCCTTTCTCATGAGACGTCCCTTATCTACCACGTATCGTATTTCCGTGAGCGTAATCTAATTTTTGGTTGGTAGACACGCAGCCGGCCCTCGTCATCCTTCTTCGTTTTCTTCTTTTTTTTCCCTCTGTGTTTTTCATCAATTATAAAAATAGAAAAGCCATGAATATATTTATGTACGGATTCCAAAAAGATTGCACATCGTTGATCTGCAAATTTTACGCAAGATTCTAGTTAACTACGGTGTTTGCTGGAATTCTTTGCGTCTTGTGAACCTGTGAGTTGCTTTAAACAACTTTTACCAAGCGGATGACCTGTAATTTTCCCGATAAATTGAAGAATAATTTCGGGTACCCATGTTTTATTCGATTTCTTTGTTCCAACACAGGAATCCGCATTTCGTTTCCGCTTTCTCGTTTTGGGCTCTGTCATATTTCGTCGATACTTCTTCTTTTACCAAGCATGACCCGTAATTTTCCCGATAAATTGAAGAGTAATTTCGGGTACCCATGTTTTATTTGATTTCCTTGTTCCAACACAGGAATTCGCATTTCGTTTCCGTTTTCTCGTTTTGGGCTCGTCGATACTTCTTCATCGCTTATGGTATCCGAAGACGAGAGGAGGCGAATCAAGTGTAACGAGGGTCGATTGCGTGAGGGCATCGCGGACGTCCGGCAGTTGGCAACCATCGACACACACAAAACTCGACGTGCAGACGTAATTTCGCGACACTACGTGACAGCTGAGCAACGTTTGACATCTACGTGCGTGCAACCATTCGGCAAACTTAACGTATTATTTCAATTGTGTTATACATATATTTAATGCATGCTTGTATATAACGCAGATATACCGGCACTAGTGTATGCAATTAGTTGGTGAACCTCTAGGTTTTTTTTAGGGAGGGAGTCGGAGTTAGTTATGAATTCTTGTCACTAGTACAAGCCTGTCTTAATACTTTACTGAAAGAAAAGTACAATACTTACGAATTATGGGAGTATTAAATATACTTGAATCAAAGATTGCACAGCGTCAACTCGAATAAACGAAGAAGAAAAAAAAAGAAGATCGATTGATTGATTCTCAAAATAAAAATAAAATTCACTTATATGGAATGGAACAAACGAAAACAAAAGACGATCGTCGACGAGGCGTTGATGAAAATAACGATTGCGTAAAATTAACGATGAGGCCCGTATTTATAAACAAAACGCGTAGGTTTCGTTTAAGACTGCGGGCCTAAGTGAAACCGATGTAAAAAAATGAATCAATCGAAAATTTAATCTGCAAATATGCATAGAAGAAAAAAAAAACGAACGGTAAATAATTAAATGAAGTCAAAATGAACAGCGCAAGAAGGAAGGAAACGAAAACGGCGTTTAACCGACGGAACTGAAACGAAGAACAAAATAAACTCTGCAGCTCGAGTAAAAGAAAAACGAAAACAAAACACGATCGGCTACTAGTTAAAAAATCGAAACACAAAAACAAACAAGAACAAAAAGTGATAGTTACAAATTAAATGAAATCGATTCAAAGAAACAAAAAAACAAAGGTCGATGAACTGATTAAATTAAAAATTGAATTAAATAAAGTCGAATAAGGAATATATATAAATAAAAAAAAAAAACAACAAAAAAAAGACGACCGGTGATGAAGATAAGACGAAAATGAAAATTCTACAGTCAGATCGAATTAAGACAGAAAGTTTAAATACAAGAAAAGAACAGAAGAACAGAAGAAGATAATCAAACTGATAATGCGATGTAAAATTAAATAAAATCTAGTCAAAAAAAGACAACGGATGTTCGGATCGGTTTACAATTAAAGAAAAAATAGATTAAATGGCGAATAGAATCACGGAATTGCAATTTATCAAAATGTTGATTTAATTTTAATGTATTACGGGCCCAGTTGTTCTCAGCTGCATGACACTGGTCGCGCTTTGTCACCTAAACCCGTCCATTTCTCTCCTGGGTCTTTTTACTGCTGCAGTCATCCAGAATTCCTGATTTTTTGAAACGTATCGCCCCGTGTTTGCCTAGCTTGGCTTCTAACTGATTTACTGATTTTACTGAGCTCCATTTTACTCGCGTCATCGAGTTTTCGACCAAAACGTCTTTGCAATTTTTTTGTCTAACGCGTGGCCATGTTTTGTCTTCAGTGTTGCCACCAATTTTCAATTCTGTTACGGTCGAAGTTGCTTGTATTTGTGGTAAATCTTTCTGTTAGACGAACGGCAGTCCTGAGCTCCTCTCGACTCCGCGCGTTTATTCCGCCTACGTTTTAGTGTGAAACTCTCTCTGGTCTGGGGAACACGTCGATGTGCGTTGCTCGTGCCGAAGCCTTTAACAGTCATTTAACCTACTTTAATCGACGTAATCATCTTTACCCCCTGGGCGAATTGTTTTTTTTTTTCTTCGCTTGAGAAACATTTCTTTCGTGTCAAGGTCAGTCGTTCTGAATTGTTTTTGAAACTGACTTGGTGAGTCCTTTTTTTTGAAATATTACTTAAAATTTTTGTTGCTCTTGTAGACAAGTCGTATCCCGCTTCCGATTACGACAGCACTTTTACCCGACCCGTTCTGATAAAGCTCTGGGTACCAAACAGTCGTAAGGAAGTCTGTCTACTCAAAGTGAAATTTCGAACACCGTTCAAGCCTCGTGTTTCCTTCGGAAAGCCAGTGTCGTACGGTGAAGACGACTTTCGAAGAAGCTTCGGGATCGATTCCTATAGCTTTCTTTTTCTTCGTCACTCCGATTGATCATCGCTACTGATCTACGGACTCGTCTTACAAGATACTTTTTTTGTTCTTTTAACTGACGTGCAACTTTGGTTGCCTAGTTTACGCCTCACCTTGCGTCAGACAAATTAATTCAATCATTACAATTTTTTTTTATTAAAGCCAATACTTAATTTTCGCTCGGTAATATTTGTCAATCGTAATCACACTGCTTTTGTTTTAACGTTCGAGTCGATTTAAATACTGGAGATTAATTTTTTTTGTTATGTGGGTTATTGTGAGACGACGGGAGATTTCCAACCGTACAAACCTTTTCGTATTTTGAAATATTTAAGAGATCATTTGATGAAATACGAACCTAACTTTAACGTTAACGCTATATTTATTGCCCTGTACCGTAAATTATTATTTTATTTTTATTATTTATTCATTCAGGTGGTAACAATTTTTTATTTTTAGTTAAACCGTTTTTGCCTTAATGCAAAAATGCTGTTTTCTAGGTAACCGTTCGCCCAACCTCAACCCCTCCCCATCGACGTTGCCTGGAATTAATTAATGCGATCTAATCGCTCAAAATTACCGTGAACGTCCCATTTCGCACTAGATCGATCCGGTCGTTTACGTGGAAACTTCGGGGTTCAATGCGGGGACAATTCACGGAAAACTGTGTTAATACGCCGGATTCGGCGTTATTATACGCCGGCATTACCCGGATTATGCCGTTCGCCTAACTTAAACACGTTGCGCTCGCCCCTAAAATTTTATTGTGCGATCATTCCGCGCGCGCCCGACAATAAAACTTTGTTAAATTTCGTACGTGTTACCTGTTTACGACGAGGCGGCGGCGGCGGTGACAGAGCTTCATTCGTTTTGTTTTTTTTTTTTTTTTTGGCACGATTTGTAACCGCATTCGTTGAACGAAAACAACATAAAGAGCACTCGTATTTCGTTAAGGCAGAAGAAGTTGTTAAAAGTTAATGGAGTCGTTCCTGTAATAATTTCGAACTCAGAGTGGAAATGACATGTATATACAACAACTCGTTATACTTTATATATACTTTTAAGTACACATCGGAACCGACAGTACATCGTATATTTCTAAATATTTTCTCCTTGGGTTTATCATAACACCTAAGATCCATTGCCTAAAGTATGTTTTCCTTTTTTTTTCTTTTTCAAATAGTAATAACAATAAATGGTGTAATATCTTTCGGAATTTCTATTTTTCGATAGAACTGCATCATCTTTTGTAAAGGTTTGCGAGCGCAGTTCCTTCAGTTTTATAGAATTTTTATTTCAGTCTTATCTTCACCGGTGATCGTCTTTCTTTTATTTGTTTATTATTATTTATTTAGAAAACATAACAGGCGTAGCCTAATTACAATGTCACTATTCAATTCAATTCTTAACATAATCAATTGATTTACCTTTCTTTTTTCTTTTTTTTTTTAATCGATTTCGCTTTCGTTTTTATTTGTTTTAACTATCGATTTATCATATTTTATTATCGATTTCATTCATTTTGTATATATTTTTTAATTATCAACCGATCATCTTGCTTTTGACATAATTTCTAATTTTTTAATTATCGATTGATTGTCTTTTTGATTATTTTTTGTTCTTTCGTTCGATTTAGGTTTAATTTGTTCGATCTCACCGATCGATCGCCTTTTTTATTGTTTTTCTTTTATTCGATTTAACTTTGTTTACTTAATTTTTTTTTATTATTAACTGATCGTCTTTCTTCTTCAGGAATAATATTTACAAATCAAATTTTCGATTATGGTAATGGCGTTTTCGACTGATTGCTCTAGCGCACTCTGCGAATGTCTCCATCCTATATTTTTACGTGAGATTAAAACAAGATGGATATACTCTGAGAGCGGAACCGAACAATCCAGTCGAAAACGCTAATATGACATTTAGGAGTAAGCAAGATTACAGGAAACTGTAATTGTCTACTGTCTCTTGCTTTCGACTGTATTTATTGTACAGGTTTGGCGTTTTATTAATTTTTGTTATTTACTTCTCGGCAGTGTCGCCAACTTAGAAATAAGACTAGTCAGTCTCAAATATTCTTAAAGCTGAAGTAAACATTCCTACATTTTCGGTTTTCCAAAAAAGTTCCAATCTTCAAGTAATAGTCTCAAAAATAAAAAGGGATAAAACGATGCGCTAAAAAAAATAATTAAAACTACGATCCAAAATAATAATTGCTAAAGATTAGTCAAAGTATGAAAAATATATATTTTTTTAAATTTATGTTACTCTGTGCAAGATTTTAAATTAATTCTTGCATAGCGTCAAGCGGCCTTAGTCGCTAATCTTCTTTTTTTTCTTTTCTTTATGTTCTCGTTACTTGTACTGCGTTTTTTTCTGCTTTTTTTTCTCTTTTGCATTTCTTTTCAAATTTTTCAGATTTTTTTTTCGCATTTTACTGGCTTTTTGTACCTCAACTTCATCGTTTCTCATTCGTTATGCGTCCATCTTTGTTACAATTTTGTTTTGAACACCGTATTTCGTCGTTCATTTCTTTTTTTTTTTAATCGCATTATACATATTATTGATTTTCTTACAGTTTGCTTTTGTTTGCTGCGAGGTTTTCTTTTCGATTCGTCCGGAAACCTGTCTTTTTCGTTCAGTTCGGTGTTGTCGATTTTCTTATGTTTTCGTTTTTGTTTTGTTCACTTCGTGCCACTTCTACAGTTGTCTTTTGTTTTTTTACTAGCGCTTTCTGCTTCGTCTTGAGATTCGTTTGTCTTTTGTTCAACTTAGTCGTCAATTTTATCTTGCGCTGTTTTTTTTTCTCTTCGTCATATTTTCTCTTTTTTGTAGTTCGTCGTTTTTTTTTCATTTGCTTTGCATACATCTCAGTTATGCGATTTTTGTTTTACGCACTGTATTTCGTTGTTCGTTTCTTTTTCTTTTTGTTTCTTTTATCACATTATATTACCGATTTTCTTACAATTTCTTTTTATTGCGACGGTGTTTTCTTTCTTTTCTTGATTCGTCCGGAAAATCGTCGTTTTTCGTTCAGCTCGGTGTTGTCAATCTTCTTTCGTTTTTCTTTGTTTTGTTCTTTGTAACTTCATGCCTTGATTTTTTACCTTTTATTGACCGACGCTTTTTTACAATTATCTTTTGTTTATTGCCTACTAGGTTTTTTATCGTCTTGAAATTCATCTGTTTTTTGTTTAACTTAATCAATCATCGATTTTATTTTGTTTTTTTTTCTCTTCTTCATGCTTTTCTTTTGCTTTTCTTATTGAATTTACTTGATTTTCCGGAAAATTATCGTTTGTCGCTAAGCTCGGTGCAGTCGATCTTCTTTTGTTTTTTCTTTGGTTTGCTTACTTCGTGCCTTGATTTTATTACCTTTTGTTGACCGACGCTTTTTTTACAGTTGTTTTTTGTTTTTTTACTAGTTTTTTTTTTCGCCTTGAGATTCATTTGTTTTTTTGTTTAACTTGATTAATCATCGATTTTTTTTGTTTGTTTGTTTTTTCTCTTCTTCGTGCTTTCTCTTTTGCTTTTCTCGTTGGATCGATTTTCGCATGTTATCGGCGCTTTTTCGTAGTTAATTTTTGTTAATTTGTTTTGTGTCCGTCACAGTCGTACTTTTTTTTCAAATAGTAATAATAATAAATGGTGTAATATCTTTCGGAATTTCTATTTTTAGATAGAAGTGCATCATCTTTTGTAAACGTGTGCGAGCGCACTTCATCTGTTTCGGGAGAACCGTTCGTATTATTATTTCACGCCGGTTAAACAGTCATAAAAAGTGCGCCGACGTTTTCTTTTTTCTTTTTACTGGACCAGTCTATGAGAATCATAATATTTTCGAGTTGTTATTTCAAGCCAGAAATTAAAATTGCAATCCCGCGATTGACGTCATCTGAAATGCGGTTGGCTCCTGCTGATGTCACGATGATTTCCAAATAACGCAAATCTTTGGACACAAATCCGGGCTAGTCTAAGTCAACCATGCACCCTGACCATATCGTAAATACGGCGAGAGAGAAAACTGGCGTTAATTCCGCACGAGCTTGACATCGAATCTTAATTTTCCTCGTCGAGAAATCCGTTCAATTCTATCAGTCATTTTTCCCGTTTTCCAGTTTAATTTAAATAAGGTGTACCTAAGAAGCATCCACGTACGGCCGGCTAAGAGTTTAAATAAAATAGAATCATCGTCGCTTCGAAATTCAGGATCTAACAAAGTGTAATAATATTTCTTTTGAGTTCTTCTCTTCTTCATTTAATATTCCGGTTTTAATTTTATAGAAACACAGAATTTAAATTAAATTAGATTATCGAAGATTAACAAAAAAAAACACACCGTGAAGAGTTATAATATATTCATTTGCGAAATTAATGTTGAACTGAGATAGCTGATTGATTAAAATAAAAAAATAAACTTCAACGATGAATGTAGCGCGTAGAAGTCTAGGGGCATCACTCGAGGGATCCGGATGATCGATTTCTTTTACGCTCCTGCACTATCTAAGCGTTTTCTTCCGTTTGCATTCGTAATAAGTGGGGGCTAACGGATGTTGCACTCGCAATGCAAAAAACATCCTTAATCGAGTGCATAATTTAGGTGCAATATTGCAAATTCCGCAACTTCGGCTTCATTCTCCTGCGGACGCGCGTTATGAAATCTTAGCGTGCAACTTTGGTTGCCTAGTTTATGCCTCACCTTGCGTCAGACAAGTTAATTCAATCATTACAATTTTTTTTTTTAATTAAAGTCAATGCTTAATTTGCGCTCGGTAATATTTGTCAATCGTAATTACATTGCGTTTGTTAACGTTTGAGTCAATTCAAGTACTAGAGATGCATTTTTTTTTTGTTACATGGGTTATTGTGAGACGACGGGAAATTTCCAACCCTACAAACCTTTTGTATTTTGAAATATTTAACATCATTTGATGAAACACGAACCTAATTTTAACGTTAACGCTGTATTTCTTGCTTTTTGCAGTAAATTATTATTTTGTCTGTCATTGAATTGTTGTCTTGGACACTTTCCGCTTTCTTCCGTTTGGACTCGTAATAAATGGAGACTAACAGATTTTTTTTTAATTGAGTGCATAATTTAGGTGCAATATCGCAAATTCCGCAACTTCGGTTTCATTCTCCTGGGGACGCGCGTTATGAAATCTTGTCACTTTGACCGTATACGCAAAATAAAGTTTTGTTTCAACTCGCCATCTCTGACTTCCTCGAAACACAGAATTCAAATTAAATTAACAAAATAGAAAAATTCGTTAAGAATTAATTGATTATCGAAGATTTAAAAAAAACGCACCGTGAAGTTATATCTTCATTTGCGAACTTAATTTTGAACTGAGGAAACTGATTAATTGAAAACAAAAAGATTAAAATAAAAAAAATAAACTTCAACGAGGATTATAGCGCGTAAAAGTCTGGATGCATCGCTCGACGGACCCGGAAGATCGATTTCTTGTACGCTTCCGCACTATCTAAGCGTTTTCTTTGTTTGGATTCGTAATAAATGGGAGCTAACGATGTTGCATTTGCAATGCAAAAAACATCATTAATTGAGTGCATAATTTAGGTGCAATATTGCAAGTTCCTGTTTCATGCGCCTGCGGACGTGCAAAATGCCAGGAAAATCAACCTCCGCTGCACGACTCATTTCATTCTGACTCAACTTTTCATTCCAACATTACAATATTATTTAATCGCAACTTTTAATTTTCTATAAAAACCTTGCTCCTTTGCGTACTGAATATTCGATCCATTACAACAGCAAGAGGAAAGCTCCGAACGTGGTGAGGAAATTTTTCCAAATGCAAAATTTTTCTTCTATCAGCCCACTTTCCTAGTTTAATTTCAAATAAAGTGTACCTAAGAAGCATCCTTTAGTATGTACTAAAGGCCATAAAATTGCATTTGATTTCTTTTGTTATCTTCCCTTTTCTCCTTCATATTCTGATTTCAATTGTATGGTAATTATTAAATTTTATGTTCTAGACAATTTTATATGTTTAATTCGTAAAGCAAATTTTCTTTTAACTGTAATAAAATCATAAACCTCGCTGTAATAGCCGCTCACATTTATTTTATCGGTTTATTTCTCTTATATTTGAATATACATTACTATTTAAGATTCGGACTTTTATTTAAACTATTATAATACGATAAAACGATTCGTCAAATTTAGAAAACGATAAGGTGGGGACAAATTTTTCGACAAATCTGAAAATATAAGCGGACCCCATTCGAGCAATCCGTGGAAAACAAAGTAGAAAACGATTTCTGGCTTTCACTTCGAAAACCAGGCGCCACTAGCAAAGAAAAATCGAGGTTTAGGTTTGTATAAATTGCTGTACTATAATTGGAGACACTAGGGGTATCTGGTTTTCTACTCACTGCTTTTAATCTGTGACCTTTACCACCCCCGTCGGTACGCCAACGTCAGTTTCAGTGTTGCATCCAACCGAACTCTGTAAGGGCAAAGAAAAATACAATGAATGCGTTGAAATGAAATTTGGTTTATCTATTTTTTGTATGGATGTCCATCTCTCATTTTGGTATCGTCATCTTCTTATAGTGATAGTCCTGTTATGTCACCCCCTCGTGCCACCGTAAATCTCATCCCTGTGGTAGGCAAGATGGGTTAGGTATGTTAGGCAAATTTTGGAACCATTGTAATGAGTGTACGTGATGTACGAAAATTCCCATATCTGATTCAGCGCTAAATTCGGAAGATGACGCATATAACCGAGCGCAGCGCGGAATTTATTTTAACTTTATATTAATATCTACCGTATCCAGACCTTCCACAAACGAAACGATACTCGACAGCGCTGCGGCGGCCGGCCCGGCGCATCTAAACCCAGACGGCTTCTCAATTTCAAAGTTTATTAACGACATCGGATTTTAATGAACCGATCTCAATTGCTTGTGTTTATTTACGCTACTCAATGCTGCAAGCGCATGCATTTACCGGCGGCGGGGTGGTTAAAATCGATTCGGTTACAGCCATCTGGGACTTAGGAACTCCGAGAGTCCGAGTGTTTAATGAGTTCGATCCAGCTAACAAGCAAATGGAGTTCGTACGCCAAATTAAAACAAATACCGTACACGAGACAAACTCGTTCTTGGCTTTAATCATTATACGACCTCGGGATGTTATTTGCGAGCACATAAATTAAGATTATTAGTTAGCAGCGAATCGTAATTATAATAATACCTCGTTCTTGGCTTGCTTTAATCATAACGACCTCGGGACGTTTTTCGCGAGTGGATTGTTTTGTGAGATGATAAATAAAAATTGTATAAAAGTGCGCCCGCCCGCATGCGGGGCGAACAACAACCGTGCCTTAATTAAGTTCACGTACAGAGTCCAACTCGTGGAGAGAAAAAGCACCTTTACGGGAGTACTCACGCGTCAGCTTACACCAAAGCATAAAACGATTCGGTTTCAACTCTAATCCAAAGTACGTAGAAAAACATTGAAATCATGCCAAACTAAAGAAAAAATACGTAAATGTTCAGCGCTGTGAAGGAGCTTCACAAATTTTTAATTTGAAACAATGTCCAAAAAGGAAATGAAAGTTTTCGACAATGATTGAACCGCTCTGAAGAAGCCTCTCCAACTGATAGCAAAAGTTAATTCGTCCTCAAACAAAAAAAAAAAAAAACGGGATACACGAGCCAAAGGACCGACGTAACAAAGTATGCGCAGTGCGCCAACTGAGTCGCTGGGTGAGGGGGGGGGATTTTTTCACACAGCTGCAACGTAAAACGATGACGTCACTCCGCAAAGGTAATGACAAGTAAAGGAAGAAATCCAAAAAAAAAATTAAAAATAAAACGGTGAAAAGGTCGATGTTACAAAGGATTCGTCACTGCCAATTCACGTATGTAGCGCCCCTCTTGCCTGGGATTAGCAGTGTAATAGCGGGGGACAAGAAGGGAACAATTGACAAAAGAATGACCACCAGGTCGTCAAAAAAAGAAAAAGACTCACCCTACGTTAATCGTAGGCACCGATGAGATACCAAAAATTGTTGCCAAATTCGCAGTATGTGATCCCCGTTTGACTCTTGGGGGAACAAAAGGACACTCACGGTGCGGGGAACAAGAAGGGGGCAATTGACAAAAGAATGACCACCAGGTCGTCAAAAAAGAAAAAAACTCACCCTGCGTTAATCGTAGGTACTAATGAGATACCAAAAATTGTTGTCAAATTCGCAGTATGTGATCCCCGTTTGACTCTTGGGGGAATAAAAGGACACTCACCCTACGTTAATCGTGGGTACGGATGAGATACCAAAAATCGCTGCCAACTCCGCAGTATGTGATCCCCATTTGACTCTTCGGTGGATAAAACGACACTCACCCTACGTTAATCGTAGGTACTGATGAGAGATACCAAAAATCGCTGCCAAATCCGCAGTATGTGATCCCCGTTTGACTCTTGTAGGAATAAAGAGATACTCACCCTGCGTTAATCGTAGGTACTGATGAGATAACTAAAATAGCTGGACTACAAGATTTTAAGCCGTCACGTCGCCACGAACTTACCTCCAAATATGTCGAACAAACACTTTGACCATCCTCCTCCCCCAGCCCCCGTTTAGTGCTGCTTTGCTTACTTCTTTTCTACATTGCCCGCCTTACGAAATCCCGCGAGAAATACTTTTCTTTACTTCCTAGCGCATTCACCCCCACTCTTCTCCACTGAGCTGATTTATAGTAACGCTGCTCACTCGGTTACTCATAGGTTTGGGGCGGCTACTCCTTAATCACTCGTTGCGCATCATCCAGATGTTTTTCGCGTTCATGATGCGAGAAATGAAGATGAATCGGGCCTAATTAATAACATTTCTCCTCCCCCCTGACATCACATTGCACTCCACAATTACGATTATTAATAATGCGACTTGATTGATGGGTCGACGCACATTGCACTGCAACGCGTCGGATTTAATGCAGCGGCGTTCGCTAATTAAAAATTCTCATCAGCTTGAATTCCGGCATCGATCCGCACTGCGGTAATTACGTTTACATTCTCTCTTGCCATTTGCGGAAACGCAATTTAAAGTCGAACATCCGACTCTTCGACGACGAAAAACTCAATAAATAAATCGATCGATGGCTTTAATGAAAACGTCAGCGATCCAACGAAAAAAAAAAAAAAAAGAAAAAAGGAAAAGGACGAAATGCGAATTAAATCACGAACGACGAGAGGTATCCGGAAATATATGGGACGCATTCGTAATTATCGTCTGTCTCCTTTCGCGTGCGAACGGAGATCTCATTGCTCTGCGTCGCGACGCCCTCCTCCTCCTCCTCCGCCGGGCTCGAATCACGGCTGGCAAAGGCTGTTACGGAAGTCGTCATCCTAGATACAGTTGTAATTTCCGATTGAACAACGGCTTTGCGTATCTTCCTTTTGAATTCCGCCGCGTCCAAAATAGATTCCGTGCTCGAAACTGCCCTAAAAATGTTGTTGCGAACGAGTTAATGAAGCGACCTAATTAAAAACAAATTAGCGCATGATTGAATGAGTTGATATCAGGTGGCGCTGGGCTTAGTAATTAAATTGCGAACGTAAATGTAATACGCGAATGTTAATTGAAATCGTCAC
This sequence comes from Prosopocoilus inquinatus, assembly GCA_036172665.1. NCBI lineage: Eukaryota > Metazoa > Arthropoda > Insecta > Coleoptera > Lucanidae > Prosopocoilus > Prosopocoilus inquinatus. The sequence goes on along the minus strand of CM069871.1, from coordinate 2,336,193 downwards.
GTTTGGGGAAATTGTGTTGCGTGACAAATACAGAATATCGAAATGTCAGCCTCTCGCAAGGACACAATTAAAAAGCGGTTTCTCATAAAAATAAAATCGATCGGTGTAGCGGTAGCGCAAGTAAGGTTTAATGACGTGGATTCCCCTTATGGAATTCCCTTACGATTCTCAACCTAGAAGACTAGATTTGCAACGCGGGCAGACGACGCGTCGGTGCAGCGCAAGTAAGGTTTAATGACATGGATTCCCCTCCTTGAATTCCCTTACGTTTCTCAACCTAGAAGACTAGATTTGTAACGTGGGCAGACGACGCCTCGGTGCAGCGCAAGTTAGGTTTAATGACATGGATTCCCCTTGTGGAATTCCCTTACGTTTCTTAACCTAGGCGACTAGATTTGCAACGTGAGCAGACGACGCGGCGCGTCGGTCAATCCATGCTAAACCCGTCTCAATAACCGCACCTACGAACTCAACAACTAAACGACAAAATACGCGCGTTGGATTTCGTGTGAAAGCCAAAAAGCAAAACTAATTTAGAAAATGTCAAGACAATACCTTGGGAAGAAAGCCCTTTAGGAATCATCGCCATTAGGAGAAGATGATGACACCAAAATGAAAGAAAGACAAAAACGAAAAAGGATATACATTTCTAGGTATGATTATAGAAAGGAATAAAAAATGAAACCAATTAAAAAAAATACAGATCTGGAAAACTGAATGTTTCATGTCCAAAAGTTAGGGAAACAATTCAGAATTATCTCAGCTTTTACATTTTTGTTTTAAAATTTTTTAATAATTTCATAAATATTTCATTGAAATGCATTCCTTGCATTGTATTCACTAAGGTCCATTTTGATTGGGTTAGACCCATTTAGGATCACTTCACTTGGGTTGGGTTAGCTTAAGTATCGTTTAATCGGGTTGGCCTTGAAACCCTCCTTTTCAAATATTTTTTCTTTCGATTTTTTACGAATGCAGTAAGCGATCTAAACTAAAACTTTTAAAAGACATTTTTTATTTTAATTTTTTATAATTTCATATATATTTCTTTAAAATTCATTCCTTGTATTGGGTTCACTTAGGTCCATTTGAATTGGGTTTCACTCATTTAGGTTCGCTTAATTTGAGATGGGTTCGTTTAAATCCCGTTTAATCGGGCTGGCCTTGAAACCCTTCTTTTTTAAATGTTTTCTGTTTTAATTTTTTACGAATACACTAAGCAATCTAACCTAAAAATTTTAAAATACATTTTTTATTTTAATTTCATAAATATTTCTTTAAAATTCATTCTTTGTAATGGGTTTCTTTCTTCGTATGGCTAACCACTCCTTGTGTTGTCGTCAAGGTCAGTTATTTCTACCGCACGAACTACTTCCTCTTTTCTTCGTTTTGATAGTTTTCTTAGGGTCCTTGTTTCCTTGTAGGCAAGTTGTGCTCAGCTGCCTTTTACGGCCAGCCTTCATCCAAGCGTTCTGCTCTTGAATTACGAACTAAAATCACCACACTAATAAAAATGGTAGTAAAATTATAACATTTTTGTATTCAAATTTAATGCTATTTTACTACCATTGAGTAATAATACTCAGAACTTTATGTGATATTAAAAATTTACTTTAAATATCGTGAGACGAAAGGAGATTTTCTTACGTACGCACCAGGTTATCTGTTAATGACCGCTGTGAGACGAAAGGAAATTTCCTTGCGTACGTACCAGGTTGTTTTCATGAAATATCTTAAGACAGTTTTGAATTTTGAATTTAAACTTTATCAAATTTCCACGTTAACGGTTTCCTTGTTTTCTTTTTGCTATTTCTTAGTGCGCTGGCGCTGAATTAAATTGTTGTCTTGGACACCTCCATCGTCGTTAACACTGAAGTTAATTTATGGTTGGATATGTTTAGATATCGTTCGTGTTCAGTTGGCATCTACCGGTAGTTAAATATGATTTGACTGATTTGGTCGATACGTGGTGGAAATCCATTTAAACGTAGACGTAGATATAAAAAAAAACTAACCTAAAAATACTGAAAGCAAAATAGATAAAAAAAGATAAGTCAGGAGCATATCAGCTAGTATGTGGGGATTGTACAAAAACTTATATAAGCCAATCAGGTAGAAGTTTTTCTAAAAGAATTTAAGAACACTTTTCCAGCTTCATTCATAAAAAAACTGATTCACACTAGCCTCATACTTCATTGAGTCTCATCATAATTTCAACACCGATTTTAAAATTTTACACGTAGAAAGTAACAGTAAAAAACTAGACCTCCTGGAATCCCTAGAAATAAACAAGCTTAAGAATTCCGACAACTTATTGAATAGCCAGCTAGACCTTAACAATTCACCACTGGTCAATCTGTTTCAATATTAAGTATAAAAATCGACCCCAAGATATTTTGTGTTACTACCCGAAGAAGCTATAGTAATAGTGAAACATGCCATAGTATTTAAGAAATTTTGTAACTTTAAAGGTTAGTTTTTTTAAACAAATTAATTATGAAATACTTTGTTTGTGGATTTCCTTTTATTTTTCCACGACCACCTCTTCGAAGCCTTTGAGGTTACCGCTGGTATCTCATCGTGTCCATTCGTGAAGTATACTGCATTTGTGGATTTCCTTTTATTTTTCCACGACCATCTCTTCGAAGCCTTTGAGCTTTCCGCTGGTATGTCATCGTGTCCATTCGTGACGTATACTGCGTTTGTTGATTTCCTTCTATTTTTCCACGACCATCTCTCCGAAACCTTTTGTCTATTCGTGACGACAACAGTTCATCTTCAGGGAATTCAGTGTACGCAGATAGTAAAAACTGCCTTCTTAAAACTAAACAATTCGACTTCCAACGGGGGGTTAACCCAATGTAACAGCATGTGTCATCATCATTCCTCTTTCTGTTACAATATCGTTATGCTTCGTTAACCGTTAATTACGTACAAGCGCTGATCATAACATTCATTTCGAACAAAAAACATCATAACTTTAGCTTTATCCCGAACTTTTCCAAAAAAAAACAAAAAAAATAATAATAAATTCAACAAAAGCGCAAGCTTCGGCGCGCGCCTGCATTTAATCGAAATTCCATTTCGTGCATTGTTTGGAAACTCCATTTCATATTTCCAGCGGTCCGGAAGTGCAGTTCATATTCAAATATTCCGGGCCATTCAAAACGGAGCAACTTTTAAACATTTTTCTGCGTTTATTGTTTTAAAACGCTTCGCCGACCACAATCGCAAAAGACAACATTCGGGGGAAATGTTTAGCTAAGCGCTCGTGAATAGTTAGTGGTGTGCTTCATTTCAATGAAGCGATCGAATTCCGCATTGCGTGTAAAAACCCCCCTCCGGCTCATCGATGGATTTATAGGTGTCTGATCCGGGGACCTCTTAAGCAATAAGCTTGCTTGCCTCGTCCCTTTGGACCAGGAGGTTTAAGTTATAATTTTTTTAATTTATATCTTGCTACTTATTTGAAGCGAAGCGGTCAGAGCAATGTCACTTCAATTAACTGGCCGCCTGCAATTCTCGACTTAACTAATTGTAAGTGCTGCCCTCTATTCCGTTCTTCCATAATTAACATTCAACATTCCGAGCACGTATCATACTGTTGATGATGCGACGATGCGACGTCGGTGTTGATTACGCCTGACGGAGGTCCGATCTTCGAACACGAGAAAGGACGACGTTTATGGAACTTAAATTTTAAAGAAAGGCCCGTCGAATTTAATTTGGAGCCGGCGAGGTGGCGCCCGATTTTATGAGGCGACAGTTTTTATTCAATTTATATCCCTGTTTGAGAGGATACTTAGTGTCAGCATCGCATTTCCTCACTTAAATTGATACCTCTACCTTTTATAGCCTTTCGTAGTAGTAATCAGGCTCCGGCCCACTTAAATTATTTTTCTTTGCTTGCGCCTCGATTTATTTTATGGTCTTAAGTGCTACCTACTTGCCATTATCAAAATCGTACTGGGGTAAACGGACCGACTGTTACGTTAATTTATAATCAATGTTAGATCGTAACATTTTGATTGGTAACTGTTTTTAAAAACATAATTAAATTCCTATCTTTATCAAAACTTGCAGCTGAAAAACCTTGAGCAAAAATGTAAACAACAACAAATGCACACTTGCGTAGATGTGCTAATAAACAGAGATAATATGCAATTGCATGACATCTATCGGTGAATGCATTTCGTTCAGAAGCCCCACGTACTTCAAAAATATTTGAATTCCGACGATTCAGCTGATAAATTTTTTTTAAATAGCTTACTTGCGATGAAAAAAGAATTATCGTCGTGATTTTCCTATCTTCTCGGGTACTTGATGAATCAATTGATTTTCTCAATTTTTATTTTAATTTTTGGAGAAAGAAGAAATTTTTGTTTGGGGAACGTCACTTTATTTTTATGAAGGATCCCACCGCGGCCACCGTGCGTTGAGAAAATTGCACATTGCGCTCTTAAAAAAAAAATAGGACGCCATCTGTCCTTGACGATTTTGAAATTCATTGCTTTTCGACAAAGTAAAAAAGTCTTTTGACTAAAAATTGTTGAGTGGTTACTAAATCAGCTCAGTTACGTGCTGCTACTAGATAAAAAAGTCATCAGACACGTGAGTAAAATAAGTTGTAGCGCGACACCTTCTTGTCAGATGTCATGTACTCAGTTAAATATGAACGGCGAAGCATGACACCGTGATTGAATTTGTTGCGTATGGGACAGCTAAATTTATAAACTGAATTTTCTGCCAGGGCTGTATGCATCGGAGTTCGAAAAAACAACACTAACACCTGAATCGCCGCGCCATCTAACTAGGAAAAGCGTGTTGACAAGGTACGCGGGAAATGATAAGCGGCGGGAGTTCATATAAACCTCTATACACTTGTGGGCGACTTATTCAAATCGACCTTGATGTAAATCGCTTGACAAGATGATTATTTTTCTATTTGAAATCGCGAGAATGGCTAGAGAATTTTTATTATAGTCTTATTTTTTTATTTAGCGGAATAACCTTTTTCAAATACTTCATATAGTTCCATACCTTCTCCCTTCACATTTTATGTAATCTCCCCATTTTTCTCCACGGTAAAATATACTTCCATCCTCCTGTCGTACCATCACATTGCAACAGAAACCGGTATGATGACTCATCCAAGCAGAAATGTCGAAATAATTATATAACATCGGCTCCAGCAAATTGTGCAGGGGGAAACGACAGCAGCCGACAGCAAATTAATAAAACGCCGACGACAACGAAAACGTGGTCAACAAAATGGCGATCGCACAGAGACGGAAAGGAAAAAACTCACATGCGCAAAGTTCATGAGCAGCGTCGCACGTCGTTAATCAAATCCGCAATTAAAGCGGCCCCAACAGCGACGGTAGCAGTGCAAAAGCCCGAGGAAAAACGTGTGCCCAAATAACCCTCCAAAGCAACACTAAAGTGACCACCACTGCAAGCGACGTGCGTAACCTGAGTGAAAACAGCGCGCGCCACACAAAGCACGCTCAAATCCCACTTAAACGGGACGTGTTCCGCGGTCTAATGGATCTAACGGACAACGACCGGAGTCTCTTTATCAGAAGATTAGAGACACGTTCCCTCAACGCAAAAGGAAAACTGTAACATATTGCGATTTTATTTACTTATACAGTTTCAGAGCGCCAACATACTGTCTAGTTTGCCAAGACTTCTCCTATGATGTAAAATAGGTTGACGTGGCGCTTTAATTTTCCGTTTGGAACCCAAACGTGATTTGTCCCGCATATTTGGACTTCAGGAGTTCCAATGAAGAATGTAAAATGACGCAACCTTTAATACGTTTTCTGGGAAAAAAGTCTTTCTTTTGTCTTCTAGTACGCGCCACCCGCCGGCGTCTCAAATACTACACGCCGCGCACTGTTGCGAGTTTAGGGATTTTCTCGTCTTGCGACTTTCTAATTTCTATTGAAATTTCCGACAAATTTTAGTCAATTAAAATATGTTGGAATGATATCGAGCATTTTTTTTTCTTCATACAAGTTCAAGTAAAAGTACAAAACGATTAAAATGGCGATTGCACAGAGACGGAAAGGAAAAAAGCTCACCTCGTGCGCAAAGTTCAAGAGCAGCAACGCACGTCGTTAATCAAATCCGCAATTAAACCGACCGTAACAGCGACGGTGGCAGTGCAAAAGCCCGAAGAAAGACTTCGGACCAAATAACCTTCCAAAATAACACCAAAGTGACCACCACTGCAAGCGACGTGCGTAACCTGAGTGAAACCAGAGCGCGCCACACAAAGCGCGCTCTAATCCCACTCAAACGGAACGTGTTCCGCTATCTAACGGACAAAGACCGAACTCTTAACAGAAGATTAGAGACATCTTCCCTCAACGCAAAAAGAAAACTGTAGCATGTTGCGAATTCATTTACTTATACAGTTTCAGAGTTCCAAAATACTGTCTATTTTGCCAAGACTTTTCCTATGATTTAAAATAGGTTGACGTGGCGCTTTAATTTTCCGTCTGGAATCCAAACGTCCCACATTTTGGTAGATGGACCTTGGACTTTGTTCCGCGTTCCGTAGGATGTTCACGCGGAACAAGATTTGTCCCGCATTTTTTGAACTTCAGAAATTCTAATGAAGAATGTAAAATGACGCAACCTTTAATACAGTTTCAGAGTTCCAAAATACTGTCCATTTTGCCAATACTTCTCCTATGATTTAAAATAGTTTGATGTGGCGCTTTAATTTTCCTTCTGGAACCCAAACGTTCCGCATTTTGGTTGATGGACTTTGGATTTTGCTCGCGTCCCTTAGGATGTTCACGCGGAACAAGATTTGTCCCGCATTTTTGAACTTTGAGATTCCAACGAAGAATGTAAAATGACGTTGTCTCCAAAACAACACCAAAGTGACCACCACTGCAAGCGACGTGCGTAACCTGAGTGAAATCAGCGCGCGCCACACAAAGCATGCTCAAATACCACTCAAACGGGACGAGTTCCGCGATCTAATGGACAACGACCGGACTCTCAACAGAAGATTAGAGACGCCTTCCCTCAACGCAAAAAGAAAACTGTAACATTTTGCCATTTTATTTACTTATGCAGTTTCGGCGTTTCAGAATACTGTCCATTTTGCCAATACTTCTCCTATGATTTAAAATAGTTTGATGTGGCGCTTTAATTTTCCGTCTGGAACCCAAACGTCCCGCATTTTGGTAGATGGACTTTGGACTTTGCTCCGCGTCCCTTAGGATGTTCACGCGGAACGAGATTTGTCCCGCATTTTTGAACTTTGAGATTCCAACGAAGAATGTAAAATGACGTTGTCTCCAAAACAACACCAAAGTGACCACCACTGCAAGCGACGTGCGTAACCTGAGTGAAACGAGCGCGCGCCACACAAAGCGCGCTCAAATCCCACTCAAACGGGACGTGTTTCGCCATCTAACGGATCTAGCGGACAACGACCGGACTCACAAGAGAAGATTAGGGACACCTTGCCTTAACGCAAAAAGAAAACTGTAACATATTGCGATTTTATTTACTTATACAGCTTCAAAGTTCCAAGGATTTTGTCGTCTAGCGACTTTCTAATTTATATCGAAATTTAAATACATTTGAATGAAACCGAGCATTTTTTTCTTCATACAAGTTCAAGTACAAGGACAAAACGATTAAAATATTTCAAAGAAATAAACCACCCCTGATCAAACAAGGGATACATTTCAATTCACCTCCGCCGTGCGCAATTTAAACGCCCCATTTGCATATCACCACCACCACCACCACCGCCGGCTCTGCTCTGCTCTGCAATTACGAGACATTTTTCACCTGATACCATTCGAGTTTGCGTAATAAACCCATTAAAATAGTTTCACGTCACAACGAAATTATGCCAGGAGTTAAAAGCCGTCCCGTATTATTTCATTAGCTGGTGGTTTCCGCACGCCCCCACCTCGCCCTGCCCACCGGTTCCAGAGGCGAATTTACGCATTGTTAGTTAACGAAACGATTGCGAGCGGGGGAGGCCCCTAAAATTTTCAATAATCACAGCAGCTTGCATTGTTGGTTGGTGGTCTTAAAAGCCCAGAACGCACGTTATGACGATTATCACGGCAACGAAATAAAATAGATGGAGATTATTTAACGGAGGGAGGGGGAGAAACTCGGGGACGTACCTAAATCATGCCTTTAAAAGGTCCAACAGGCAAGGCGCACATAAATATTACATTTGCGAAATATGTGTGTTTCGGGTGATTTCAAATATGTTTGCCTCGAGGAGACGTTGAGATATTATGGGAGGGGTGAGGGGGTGGGGGTCGTCGCCGTCGTCGTGCGTGGAAAGTAAAGTCGCAAGCATATGTGTTGACTGCGTCATTTTTTATTTTACTTTTGCAAATTCCACTTGACAGTATTCCCCCAAATAAAAAGTATTGATTGAAGACTTCTGGTCTTAGGGGGTGACCGTAACAATATTACTTGGATTAGATAAATTCGATCGACTGTTTCGATTCTTGAGGCTCACCACCAAACGAATTTATTTTTGCCCGCATTATGATACGTGATGAAGTGTCGTCGACGTCGTACATGCATGACGAGCTAGCTTTATTTAGTGGAAGTGGCGTGATAAGAGGCTCAAGTCTATTATCGATTGAACTCTTCTTCGAATGTGTCATGTGCGCACCCCCATCCTCTGCTCTGCATGATGTTATTTAGCGCGCGCAAAAATAAAACCCTCCCCCTATCGGACCTGGGGCTTAACGACGACGAACCGTTCCGCAATATCAATCCGACGCGACGCCGGCGACGCGACGTCCAATACATTAAACTTAAGATAAAGTAAATTGTACGTAACTCGCTGGTGCTATCGTTGCGCGTGGGATCTCGAGGACTACATAAAGTTTTATGGGGGTGCTTATACGTGACGGGTTTCCGTTGTTTAATCGGCGGTAGTATCGACGGCAAGGGCTGTGTAAATTACTTCATCGACTATCGCGCTAGAAAATAGTTTCATACAAAATGTTCACGAATTTACTGGATGACACGCATTAATATCGACTATCCATTCTCCATTACCATTAAAATATTTTACGGTAACACTAACCGTTTATGAAACGACCTAAAGGAAGAGAGCACATGGTTACCTGCGATTAGTTTAGGGGGCGACCATCAAATTCACCCTAATCGATAATATTCATTGCTAGTGCTACGATTTGTAGTTTAATTTAATTAAAAAATACTTTAATTGTGTGCACATACACTCACCGAACACGTTAAACACTCAACAGATCAGCCACATTAATAAAGTCTAAAGTAATCTAGTAAAGTATTTCAAATATCAAACGATTGTCTGGCTCCCGGTACAACACGAGTTAATAAAGCAAAACTCTCAGTGTCCCGAATTACACGAAGGAATGGTTTGCACGAATCGAAAACATCATGACCTCAGCAGGAACCAACGGGTATCATCATGACGTAAAGAAAAACCAATGGCGTTAAAGGTCAAGAGTGGGAAACTTTCTTCTTTAAAAAAAAAAAAAACTGTAGTTCACATAGACTAGTTCGATAAAAAAAAATAGACGGCGGTGGAAATCTTATGATTGCCTGAGCGACGCGTGAAATAATATTTTAGATCGGCTTTCACGAAACGAATGAAATGCGCTCTCAAACGTATACAAAAGATGAGGCAATCCTATCTAAAAATAGAATATCCGAACGATATTATTTATTCAAAACCGCTAAGGAGTGTCGATGGGTCGAGAATTTTACACTATTTTGTGGCCGGAGTATTTTAAAACGAAGGCAAAGAAAGCGTTAAAGTAAAAAAAAAACAAAGTGTGAGATCGTTTGATGTTTTCATATCGCAGCAAAATCCGACGAAATAAGTGCGGTAAGAAGCGTTTCAAAAACGTAAAAAAAAAATATGGAGAAAACAGCTTAAGGAATGCCTTCTGGCGGCCACGGATTTGACCTTATACTGTGCGGAATTTATAGCAAATGGGCAATTGGCAACTGTACTGCTGCCTATGCAAAGAGTTTCTTTTTACAGTTGTGTAATCCAGAACAAGCGTCGCGAGTCAAACTAATACAGAAGTTGTTTCCTGAAAATCGGGTTTCAAACCGTAACAATGCGTACAAATATCACTTTCACATCGTGAAAGGTGAAATTGTCAATTTCCGGTAGCGTTGTTCGATTTCGTCGTTGTTACCGTTGATCCGAATAGTAAGTGTAGATGGTACACCACGCTAGTTATTAAAATGTCAATCAATAAAATGCTGAAAGTGATAAATGTTGTTTTTGGTGGGTAAAACGGGGTGGTTGTGGTCCTGGTCGTCCGTGCGGGCGGTTACGGTAGCGTTGGCCTGGCCGGATGGCGATGTACTCTGCGTCCGGGCTGTAACTAGCTCGTTGCGACGTTTATACTATCGGTGGTGGAACTTGTGGTCCTGGACGGAGTGGCGTGTCCTTGATGCGGCAAGCAGGGGTGCAGTGGTGGCTTCAGCTGGGCAGGCTGGTTCGGCTCACCGGGGCGTGTGGTTGACCGGAGCTGAAGTTGGCAGTTTCCGGCTGGGCGTTGACGGGGGTGGCAGAGAGGCGTCCTACAATCGGATGCTGGTGATCTCGGAAACAACGTCCTTGGTGCTGGAATGGTGCTGGGCGGCTTCCCTTCTTCGAGTTTGCACAAATGCTACTCTGAGCCAAGCTGCGCTCGACTAAGCGGGCGGCTCCCCTTCTTACAGTTGGCGCTGTTGCCAACCGGAGTCGCGAGTTTAATTAAAATTAATTTTTTATCTAAAAATGTCACATATTTTGCTTTGATACTTTCGATCCTGCACGTCTCCCGATCAACTGCTTCTCTAATTTTTGGTTTGGTGGGATTGAGATCCAAATTGATCTCGGAAACAGAGTCCTTGGTGCTGGAATGGTGCTGGGCGGCTCCCCTTCTTCGAGTTGGCACAAATCCTTTTCCGAGTCAAGCTGCTCTCAACTGCGCGGGCGGCTCCCCTTCTTACAGTTGACGCTGATGCCAACCGGAGTCGCGAGTTTAATTAAAATTAATTTTTTATCTAAAAATGTCACATATTTTGCTTTGATACTTTCGATCCTGCACGTCTCTCGATCAACTGCTTCTCTAATTTTTGGTTTGGTGGGATTGAGATCCAAATTGATCTCGGAAACAGAGTCCTTGGTGCTGGAATGGTGCTGGGCTGCTCCCCTTCTTCGAGTAGGCACAAATGCTTCTCTGAGCCAAGCTGCGCTCGACTGCGCGAGCGGTTTCCCTTCTTACAGTTGATACTGATGCCAACCGGAGTCGCGAGTTTAATTAAAATTATTTTTTTTTCTAAAAATGTCACGTATTTTGCCTTGAAACTTTCTGGCTTGCGCGTTTTCCGCTTCTCTAATTTTTGGTTTGGTGGGATTATCCAAATAGGAAATAAAATTCGTGGCGCCCGTTTTTTTTTTTTTTAATTATTGCCCACGACGAGTTGGTAAACTAGGACGTTCTATAACTTACAATTTTACACAAGCGTGAAATTATAAGCGGCGTGACGCAGTGAACTAACTTCAGCATCAGGATGGGACTTTAAGAGCGTGAAAAATGCCGAAAATGGGTGCGCATAATCGAAAGCCGAAATACGATGTTAAGGTGTCAGCTCTAAAATAAGTTAAGGTGTCAAGTCTAAAATTAAAGATATTGGGAAACGATTTTGCAAAAATTTAAAACAATCCTTCGTAATTACGCGAGAAATTCGTCCAGTAAAATTAATATAACCTACAGAACCTGATTTGAGTAATTGAGAAACGGCAAAGTTCAAAAAATTTTAAATTTTCGATGGACCGAGATTGATTCAAGATCGGTCGAGGGTCTATAAAAATAAATCTTACCCAACGAATATGCTTTTTTTTAAATTTGAGATGAGCCCGTAACAATATACTAATTTTGACTAAATCCTTCAATGCCTGAGTTACCTTTACCTCTTGGTGGAGGCGCTGGGCATCAATCCCAGTACCTAACGCAAGCCATCAATCCCAGTGCCTTCGCAAGCCATCAATCCCGGTACCTCCCGCAAGCCATCGATCATTTTCTGCAAGTTATGATGAAGAAAAAATAAATCAAAATCTTTTTTGAATTTATTTATCATGGTGTGGTTTGTCCTAAATCCAGTCGTGCCATCCTTGGTTCCCGAAGTGTAATAAAATCGAAGTCCCATTCAGACGGCAGGCGTGTTTGTTTTATTTGCATACCTACCATACATAAAGCAATCATTCGAGTTACTGCAACCCAACACACACGCTTAAGTGTCCTGAGAGTCTCAGGCCAGTGTTTTACCAACTTCCGCGCTAGCCCTCGCGGGAGCAACAGCAAAATTGCCTCCGCCAGTATTTTCCCGGCGAAAAATCTGCGCGCAATTTCAACCACAACCACAACGACGCGACGCGACGCGAAGTCCAAAACCCCCCCTTTTTTCTTAAATATGATCGCGACGCCCTGAGTGCTTTCCCGTTTGCTCCTGTCGATTATCGTTTTCCAATTAGGTATAAAAACCGCCTGCCGTATCAACGCCCAGCTGCGCGTTTTCCCAAGGGGAGTTGAATTTGATTTTATTTTAAAAAAACGTTTTGTCTCCTCGACCAAACGTATCGCCGGCCATTTACTTCTCACTACGCCGTCTTTGTGTTATAATCAGCGCTGAATGAGCCACCCCTCCCCTCCCCCCTCCTCACGACTTGCTGAAACTCTAAGCCGCCGATTTATCATGCCGGATTAAAACTTGAAATAACTCGGAGGGCTCGGGATTTTTAATTTCCTTAAATCTCCCGACATCCTCTTATTTATTAACATTCGCTGAGGTAAGGAAGGAAGGAAGGTCATTTTCGTGCAATTCTTGGCTTTCGTGATAAATGCGGTAAGAAGAATATTGTCACAATTAGATAAAATTCTATAAAATGTCATCGTTAGATATTCTCTAAAACACTTTCAAGTTTCCGGAAATAATTAACACACTTAAATGTTGTATGTAATCGACTTGCAATCGCATTTCAATTTCGACACTCAAATCTCAGCAGAAGGCATCACGTGAACTATGAAATCGGAGCATGCATGCCAAGCATGTTGCAAACTCGTGTAATAATTAGTGGCCAGGTCAGGTAAGCAAAGTTGGGTGAACAAACCGGTAGAAATAAGCCGGGCTGAATTTGGAATGACAGTCACTAGGACCTGGTTCGACTCACAAAAAGGCACTAGTCCTTCATGAAGACTGTCACCGACGTCCTGGTCCTGAACGCCGTCACTAACTCCCTGGTCCTCAACACCGTCGCCGACGCCCTGATCCTCAATGCCATCGCGGACGCCCTGGACCTCAACGCCGACGCCCTGGACCTCAACGCCGTCGCCCTGGACCTCAACGCCGTCGCCGCCGCCCTGGACCTCAACACCGTCGCCATCAACTTTTGACTCAGAAGTTATCCCCGTGGCCGCCTCAGGCCCGATTTCTTCACCTATGGATAAATTTATCTGCCAGGTAGTATCCCCGGAAACTATTATCGATACAATGATTTCCAAGGATAATACCTGGCAGATAAATTTATGAGGAGGTGAAGAAATAGGGCATCAGTGAGATAAGCGAACAACCCGAGAAGCCATCGATCAACTCAAGACCGCCCAACTCCTACAACAGTTCCGTAGTACGGCAGCCCATACGGACCACAGCGGACATCAGCGCCGGAACTTTGCACGTGATTCGTCTGCGCCAAGGACGAACGCCAACACGGACTGGCAGAATCCTAAACCTCCTGAGCATTTAGCTCAACTGAAACTTAATAAAAGGTATATTTTTTGTAATCCGCTTTGTTTCAACAAAGCTCTACCTACGCACCCCACAACCCCTACGCCCCTAAACGTGACATGGTGGAGTCTCATCGTTAGCGTAACAATATACTCTCACGTTCGATTTTTTCTTAGGGAAAGCAGAACAGTTTAAAAGTATCGGAAATAGAAAATGTGTAAAAATGCACTCCGCGCTTACGAAAGTCAGCAGAGACTTCGCACGGATTGGGTAGTGCTGTCAGATTACTTCTGCATCAACGCAGCATTATTGCGCAATCAGAAGTTTTCATTTCATAACTATACCAGGGCCCAATTAAGTATTGCGTCGACAAATTTTTGTGTATGCGTACAACATGATGTAACCACAAATGATGTAAGGAAACCAATCGGTAAAACGATTCACTTCAGAGGCGGTCGCCGACCTCCATCGAACGTCGGACATCATTACGTCGCCGTCGTCACCCTAGGACTGCAAGATCTTAAGCCGTCACCACAAGTCTCGCCGCCACCTTGCTGGCTGGACATCATCAACCAAAGCATCTCTGCAACCCAAAAACGTTCAGCCCTGAACAACTGAAAAAAGGAAAACGTTTCAATTCGAGCACAAAGGATGGTCTTTCGATAAATGGAATAAAGACTTTTGCAACTAAAAGTAGGTTTTAGGAATTCGAGTGGGCTGTATAGGATATCTACTTTTTGAAAACAATGTATTTTCCTGTCGTAAACAGGCCCTAATCGCGTCCTTACATAAATCATTCCGTTCTGGAGCCTCTTTTGAATGACGATCTGGCAGACGCAGAAAATACATCAAGAAGAAGAAGGAGATCCGAGGGAAAAAAATATTAATATTCCCCGGTCTGGTCTTTGTCATTAGGTCAGGGCTACGTTTTATGAAGACATTTATCATCGCAGCGGCGACTCGCTCGTATTTACCCTTTTCATACAGGGGGCGAGCGCGCCCTGCCTGAAATAAAGACGGCGAGATAACCACTTCGAGTGATGATAACAGATCGGCGACATTAGCTTACAGGCGACCGTATATTTTGATGAATGGGCAGGACACGCACGGTTCACGGTGATTTAGAAATCGTTAGGGGCTAGGTGAACAAGGAGAAGAAGTAAGATTAATAGCGAGGGAGCGCTTCCCTTCGGGATTTCTGGGGCGATCATATTTTTAATTTAATCTCGCGTCGGCAGTCGGCTTCGAACAATGTAATTGACGTTAATTTCTTACTCTGTTACTTGGCTAAGAAATCGTGATAATTTTTATTAATTCTGATTAATGTTCTTTCCGTCTAGAAAGGCGCGTTTTTAATTTAATTTCATCAAATAAAAAAAAAAAATTGGGAAGGAGAGAGCTTCTGCCACTGTATGCAACTTTATTGATTAATAAATTCAAAACATACCATGGAATGAATAGCAATAGCTTCTAGAAAGCCAATTTAGAAAGAGAAGAGACACAAGCAGACAACAAAAGAAGAGAATCAAAAGAAATAACCGAAATAAAGAAAGTTTCCAAGAGGAGAGAAGAAGAGACGATAGGATCTAAGAAGAGAAGATGAGATCTAAGAAGAAAAGATACGATCCAAGAAGAGAAGATAAAATCCAAAAATAAAAGGAAAGACCCAAGGAAAGGAGATATCACCAGATCCAAGAAGAGAAGAAATCCAAGGAGAGGAGCAGACGACATCCAAGAAGAAGAGGAGATAACACAAGATCCAAGACGAGAAGAAGAAAAATCCACGAAGAAGAGACAACACGACAACACGAGATCCAAGAAGAGAAGAGGAAATTCGATCAGAGGAGAATAAGACATTTAAAGAGGAGATGACACAAGTTCCAATAAAAGGAGGAAAAAATTCGCTGCTAGGAGAACAAGAGATTTAAAAGGAGGAGATAACATAAGATCCAAAAAGAAAAGAAGAAGTTCGCCGAAAGAGATTTAAAAGTAGGAGATAACACAAGACCCAAGAAGACAGGTAGAAAAATCCATGAAGAGGAGACTACACGAGATCCAAAAAGGGAAGAAGAAATTCGACGAGAAGAGAATAAGACATTTAAAAAGAAGAACACAAGATCCAAGAAAAGAAGAAAAAAATTGCAGCCAGGAGAAGAAGAGATTTAAAAGGACGAGATTCAAGAAGAGAAGAAGAAATTCAAGGAATGGAACTAAGACAAGAGCTGAGGAGGTAAAAAGAGATTGCTTTCGGATCCCAATGGTCTCACTTGGTTTTTCAATTCTTTTGGAGAAAATGCCAGAGACCTTCTTGTGAATTCAGGTTTGGTTGGCAAAATGACCTTGGCATGCTCTGGGATGGTTTGGTTCAGATGCCCTTGATAGTTGCAGGCCGTAGGTACGGAGGAGTTTTCCATCGCTCGTTACCTCGCCCACTGAATATGAAAGAAGAGATTCTAGGAAACCGGAAGAGTTCTCCAAGGAGAAGAGAAGAGAACCAAGTGAACAAGATAATATCTAAGAGGTTAAAAAGTGATTCACGTAAAAAAGAAGAAGCCGAGTTGTTTATACAAAAAAAAAAATGGGATCCACTGTTACTTTACGTTTTTCAAAATTTTGTTGCAAATCCTACTGCAACGTCAGCTCAAAAAGCGATCGTAGGATGTCGCTGTTTTATCTGTTTACGTTTTTCCTTCTTGCTTTCTTCATATTTGCTTTCAGACTTCAATTGAGTGAGTTCAAGTCTCTTACGATGTTAGGAAAAGTCGAAAACATGTCTTCTTCTAAGGTAGGAGCTAAATTGTAGGCCCTGTCTCAGTATGAGATTGCCAAATGTCAAAGAATAGACCCAAGGGGAGGTGAAGAGAAGAGAAAAAGAAGAAATCACCGAAAGGGAGAAGAACGGTTCCAGGAAGAGACCGAAAAGAGAAGAAGAGACTATAAGATCCAAGGACGGAAGAAGAGATCAAAAGAGGGGAGACAAGTCAAGATCCAAGAAGAGAAAACAAAAGGAAGAAATCACCGAAAGAGAGAACAGTTCCAGGAAGAGACCGAATGAGAGAACAGTTCCTGGAAGAGACCGAAAGAGAGAAGAAGAGACGATAAGATCCAAGGATAGAAGAAGAGATCAAAGGAGGGGAGACAAGACAAGATCCAAGAAGAGAAAAGAAAAAGAAGAAATCACCGAAAAAGAGAAGAACGGTTCCACGAAGAGACCGAAAGAGAGAAGAAGAGACCATAAGATCGAAGGATGGAAGAAGAGATCAAAGGAGGGGAGACAAGACAAGTTCCAAGAAGATAAAAAGTAAATTCAAGGAGAGGAAAAAGAGGAAATAAGACAAGATCCAAAGAGATTTTGGCCGCCTGAGTGATCCACAAGTTTGCTTGTTGCTTCCGGATCCAATCGCTGTAGCAAGGCTAGCGATATGACCCTCACATGACCTGAAATAGATTGAGATGACCCTGGCAGTTGACGCCGGAAAGTACGAGGAGTTTTTTATGGCCGGATTGAATAGGAAAGAAGAGATTCCACTATACAAGAGTAGATCTAAGGAATGAAGAAGAGATTCCAGGAGGCAAGAATAGATCTAAGGAATGAAGAAGAGACCCAAGTGAAAAAAGCAATATCCAAGAGAAAGAATTAAAAAATTAAAAAATAAGAGATGCTAATCAGACTGCCTGTTCATAAAAAAAATGCAATCCACTTTTAACTTTAACTTTTCCCCTCTCTCTTTCATGTTTGCTCTCAACAGGCGCCGGTGGTATATTTTTTCTTTTTTTAATTTTGAATGGAAAGCCAAAACCACGTCTTCTTCTAAGAAAGGAAGTTTGGCACGTTTTCCAAAAATCTCTGAAAATCCCCCGTGTTTGGCTGAATTCTAATTTCAAGTTTGCAATGTGACCTTGACATGACCTGAGATGAGTTGTAATGACTTTACTCTGGAGTTTCCATAATCCAATTCAATAAGAATGAGGGGATAGATTTCCGGAAGCAAGACCAGCTGTAAGGATTGGGAAAGGAATTCGAGAACAGAACCAAGTGAAGAAGTCAGGATCCAAGGAGACAAGAAGAGATCCAAAGTAAAGAAATTGTTAAAAGAGGCAGGCTGCAACTTGTTCATTAAAAAAAGGGATCAGTTTTTACTTTAGTTGTTTTCTCCCTTCTTTATCATTGCTCTTTCTAAGTTCGTAATGATAGCCTTGTCATTATCAGACATGGGAAATGGGATCCATTTTTACTTTAGTTATTTTCTTCCTTCCTTATCATTGCTGTTTCTAATGCTCGTAATGATGGCCTTGTCATTATCAGGCGTATAAAGATAACTTCATCTTTTGTGATCTCTTGGTTTCTTGTATATGTTTTCTTTCTCTCTCTGCTCTCTCTGTGTCTCTAATTTAGGAAATAAGATGTAGCGTTCGTGTTTCCCAGCGTCGGAATTTATGATCCGATTTATTACTATGCCGAACCAGTTACGGAATTACCGCAACAATATGGACCTGGGTGTTAATATCAGTACAAGATAGGATTTAATGCCAAGCTGCATACTAATCCCGGATTCTATTAAACTTGCGTCGGTGAAAGACCAAAAGCCAATAACATTAAAGTCCGTCTTTAAATGGGCGTTGCTCTGCCGTATTGCGCATTACCCCACCGGAGTAACGACGGAATCGCTCATGCTTGGTTAAATCCTTGCTACGTTGCTTACTTACAGCTTGCTTTTACGTTTTACATTCGCAGCAACATTATTTAATACATTAATGTGATGTAAGGAACAGTAAAAAGTCAAAATCATTACATTATTATTTACTGACTTTGAATATTTAATTTCTTAACAAATTGGTGTCAGCGGTGGGATTACATGTAATAAAAATTTTTGTTTTAACTTTAATTCCAATCCCAATAAAAAAAAATAAGGTATATATTTCTAATAACGCGTAGTGTAACAAATCTCGAAGTTAATCTTCTGAAAGTCATTAATTGTTTTTTTTTTTTTAATAAAATAGCCTGAATTAGTCTGAATACGCCCCCCGCCTCCCCTTATCTGTTACAATATTAAATATATTTATTTACTTATCTGTTACAAAACTTATTTAATTAATTACTTAGTGAAAGTATTGCATCTTAATTTTAATTGTTTAAGTCAAGGGTCGAGGTACGAACATTCGTTTCCCTGCCAAATTCATTTATTTCAATTCTCCCTCCCCCTTTCAACGTTTTCCTTGGATGCTAGTGATAATAGTAATAATAATTAAATTAATGCTTTATTGTCACGCATCAAAAGATACGTGACATTGTCAATGTGGGTGAATACAATTTTCTAAAAATTATTAAAAACATTACCTGACGGGAGGAGAAGCCTTGATCCTAAGAAATCAGATTAAGGTAAGGTGTTCCTCCCACTCAAAAAATATGCGTCACATGCATACATGTAAATACTTTTACACACATTACAGGAGTTTAGTTGTTGATGATAAAACCTCGCCCTAGGGGGCAAGACGGGTTCCGACTTGCTCTCGGTGTTTCCGAACGATGCAATTCAGCGAACTAAAATGCTAACAAAATGAAATATTTCCTGTATTTCTAACGTACGAAAGAATCTGCAATCTTATCAAGTAAGGCAGTGTAGGACGGAAGTGCTTCGAATCGGGAATGTCAGGTAAATTTGAGACCGTATGCTGTTTGTAACCGTAAATTAAATCGAAGGAGGGGGGTATTTATGAAGGTTAAGGGTTTCCAAGAATAATTGAGGTATGACAGGTTGGATTAACTTGAATATAAAAAAAATTAACTGTGTGATATTTTTTTATTTGTTGCCCACGCTCGTTTCCACTGAGCTGGACGTCTAGAAAAAAAAAAACTGTACGTGAGAATTTTTGCAATACGTTGTTGATACGCATGCGGTTTCGTGACGTCACTTTATTACCTGTTTCCTATGCTTTTTTCTTTATCTACAACCTTTAATTGTATTATCCAATGAATATATTAATCAATTATTTATTTTATTTTACTATGCAGTGTGGGAAAATCAAAGTTTGTGCACGTAGTAAAGGTTTGGATGTTTAGTACGTAGAGATGCAATGTGTTTCTAAAAATTAAATTGCGGTTAAATAATATTATAATAAATCATAACGCGTACAAGGTCGATTGAAATGAGTTGGCAGTACCTTCCGCACACGGTCCGGCGTTAGGTGAGCAGAATGGAGTCGAGCGTAGGAGGTTGCAAAATTACCCCTAATTTTACACTCGATTAAAGATTTTTTACGCATAACAAATCCAACACCCGATACTCCCCACTCGCGTAACGATCAAGAGAGAAGAAGTGCAGGAAAAGCTCTAACATCAGTGGTGCAGTGTCTCTTGACCTAATTATTATGTGTTAAGTCCCTCGTTGAAGTCTGTTTTTTTCTTATTTAAAAAAAAAAATCAGTTTCCTCTGTTTGAAATTAATTTCGGAATTGACGATACCAACTCTTCACGGTGTGTTTTGTAATCAATTTAATCGTAATCGATTTTTTTCTATTTTATTAATTTAATTTAAATCCGTGTTTTGAGAAGGTCAGTGTTGGTGCGTTGAAACAAAAAAATATTTTGTGTGTAAAGAAAACCGATTTTTCAACACAGGTTTTTATCTTTTGTTAATTTCTGAATATTCACCTTTCTCTCCAAACTATTTCGCCATTCGAGCAACCGTGGAAAACAAATTGGAAAATCGATTTCTGGTTTTCTGTGGTTTTCTACCGAAAACCACTTGTTTAAAACGCGAGCTAATTTGTATTGAGCCGAGCGTATCAAGGAAGAACCAAACCTGTCAAAGGATCAACGCAGTTTTAGTGAACTTCGTCACGTTACCCACGGCCGCTTCCACTGAACTGAGCACATCGATTTGATAAAAGTGTGATGTGAAATCCTGAAACCGTGCGTACGTGTAATCGGGTGGGCACTTACTAGAAAAATTATGTCGAGAAATATCGAGACATTTCACTGGCCACTCTGTCATTCGTGTTGGAGTGAATTGAGCATTGCACAGCCCCCATCCACCGGGTCATTACTAGCAATTAATGCTGTGTGAATCAAAGACGGCTGTCGCTGTAATGGCTGGTGATTGGTAGAGAGGAGGAAATAGCACCGCCTTCTAGCTTTCGACCGATCACAAAGCTTACGATGCGTATTATCGATGAGACTTCCTACGTACGTATGTCAAGTTAGGAAAGTACCTTTTCTGTATAAACCTGCCTTACATTCAACTTAGCATTTGTTTTGTTTGATTAAACTTAATATTAAAATGTTGACCAAACTAATGACGTCATCATCGCCGTGAATCGTTTAGTTTATGATTATGTTTTATAATTTATGACATAATTAATGCAATCAGTTGGGACGGGTTTGTACCTCGGCCGATTAACGCGCAGGCAAAATCGGATCCGCTCGCGAAAGGAGAAAAAGAAAAAAATCATGTAGCGCCGCAAAACATTCGGATGACCGTCGAATTACCGTGCAGGGCAAGAGACGCACATTGCCGGCTGAATTTACAAATTCCCGACGACGGTAAAAATCACCGGATTCGGTTAAAATAAATAGGTTGTTACTATGACGTCATCTTTTTTTCGATGATAAATTACACAACCCCGCCATAAATGAGAAAGGAGAAAAAAAATCATGTAGCGCCGCAAAACATTCGGATGGCCATCGAATTACCGTGCAGGGCAAAAGACGCACACTGCCGGCTGAATTTACAAATTTGCGACGACGGTAAAAACCTCCGGTTTCGCTTAACATAAACCAGGTTATTACTATGACGTCATCTTTTCTTCGATGATAAATTGCCATAAATGTAAGCGTGAACTTTCTTTAGCCATAAATTACACAACCCCGCTATAAATGTTAAACTATTCTGAGATAAATCTACGCGTGAAATATCTAGCGATGTAGTAAAAGAGAGAAAAGAAGGACAGAAAGGAAAATAAAACATAAACGTGTAGTTGACTTAGCTGGAATCCGACGTTTACAAACAGTTCGGTTCCGTCTTCTCCCTCTGTTAATTCTGCGTCAGCTGACGTGACCGCATCTACGTGGTGCAACCTCTAGCGGCGTACTCCAATAGAGAGAACGGGAAGGGAAACGCCAGACGACACTCCGATGAGCCATACATGCGCAAAGGGATTACTACCGCCCTGATAGCATTCAGACATACCAACGCTTACAGCCAAAACTACGCGTTACAAGTGTTTGATATTCAACAATAACTATTGTTTTTACTCACCGGGGTCCTGCTGCCCCTTACCTTCTCCATCGGCGAATCAAAATGCTGCAACTCCCACTTGGAGGAGGAAGTCACGGCTAAGGCATGCACAAATGTCCATATTCGTACTTCACATTCAAACAGATAAGCCCCCTTGCATCTTGATTATATGCCCTCAGGGTCACTGAACATACTGACTGATGTCCACAGTGCAGAACACAGTCCACAATCCAATCAACGTCAAGTCACGACTTATTTTGTGAAGCACAATGCAATCTACTAGGTCAGGTGTGTTTCCGACATTATCAACACTTTATCCAAGACACTGGCGGATATAGAACAATGCCATGTGCAGGTGGGGATGATAGTCTAGACTGCCCGAACATTCGGCGGATACAAAACCATCCTCCAGGTAGCACAATCTTGATCTTAATCTACCCTGCCGATCATTCGGTGGATACAGACCTATCCCCCAGGTAATACAATCTTGATAATTTACCCTGCCGAACATTCGGCGGCCACAGAGCTATTCCCAGGTAACTCAGTCTTTCTCTTTCTATGGGATGAACAAACTTCTCAATCGTATCTTACTGCATTTCATTAACACACGACACGAACAATCTGATTTACGTGCGTCTTCCTTGAGATGCTTTCGCCCCCCTAATTATGGCCCGAGACTGCCTGCCCGATCGCACTCATTCATTCATTTGTTTCGGTCTCATATTACTCAAGTGTGTTGCTATTTTAATTATTATCGCAGAAAAAGTAAACAGACACACAGATTTATTGACCGTATTCTAATTTCTATAGAATTATGCAACTCTACAACACATGTAACTTGTATATCTCGTCGCCTTGAACCGTTAAAAATAAGTTCGGTGACCCCACAATTTATGTTGTTCCCCTTAATCGACGCCAACGGTAATCGTTTCTAATGATTAGGGAAAGCGACCAGGCTATAATTTACTTGTTCATTATCATATTTGACCTCACAAAATCCCCCCCCCCCCCGCCCCCCGTCCCTCTCCCATCACCTCAATTGCCAAAGTGATGTATGACTGCATAAATGTTTCAGAGCTCATTCGCTCATTCAAATTTATTAGGACTTATTGCTGCGAGCCAAGACGGGTTTCGGTTCGTTTTTTATGAAAATTGATAACCCCCCCCCCTCCCCCCAATCACACCAGCCGCCTAATTCCGATTTTAATTAATTAATTATAATAATATGTAATGTTCCACGTGGGCGTCCATTTTCTCTTTTTTTTTTTCTTCTTTCGGAATGTGAAAGCGGCGTATTTCAAACGAGGCCTTTGGGGTTTACATTGCGATAGCTTCACATTTAATAATATTCCGGGTGTCACAAAGGCCTTGCTTCGTGCTTCGTTCGAGAAGGAAAGCTTTTAAGCTCCCACCACCTTATTCGCAGCGACGAAATAAAATATCAAATTTGCGCATACATATTGGATTAAATACGTTCGTCGAGGGGGGTGGGGGGGATGGGAGTGGTGGTGGTAAAAGCTTTTAGCGTGATATTAACGCGCCGCGTTAATGAATTCCAAGGGGAAAACGAAAGCGCAAATGAAAAATAACTATCGGAGGAGGTATATGTATGTATAAGGTTGCGAGGTTCGTTTGGAAATTTCGATCGGAAATTCGATTTTATTCGAGTTTCAAGTTTCACACGGCAGACGACGAGAGAGAGAGTGTTGTGCTTATTCCGTATGCATTTCGCAAAAGACGGGGTGGGGGGGGGGGGTGCTGCGACTGTGACGGTAATCTGATTACAAGGGCGGGTGTAATATGCAATCGCGCTCCCTTTATTACACGCTTGCAAACGAGCTCGGGTTTGTCATTTTTCTTTTGCAGATTTCCCCTCGGAATTTATTGAAACAGCGCTAATATTTCGAATGCATTACGTTGTATTGTTATTTCCATTTGCGGTTGCATTTTTTTTTTTTTGGCTTTGTGGAGAAAGCGCATTATTTTATTGTACGAGGCTTCTGCTTCTCCGCCACTGTCACCATCACATCATAAGTTTTATTTTATAACAGAATGCTTATTTTATGTTAAAATAAAAATAATGGAAAATGGAAAATGGAAAATTAATGGGGAAAGGAAACACTAACTAAATAAAAACACTAAAAACTTTAACAATTAAAAATAAATCAAACAGTTGGCGATGAAGAGAGAGGAAGAGACGAAGAAATCTGTACGCCTCTTAAAGCATCCCTTGGATAAGTTTTAAAGCCGCAACATTTTTCTTTCATGGCGCTCACTATACGTAAATAAAACTAGAAAAATTGACTGATAGAAAAATTAAAAAATTTTGATTGGATGTTGAGTTACAAAGTCACGTTCGGAACTGTTTACCTTTTGCTGATTCACGTATTCATTTCATTTTATATTTCAACGTTGCATCGCGATTTATAGTTTTCCTCATTAATCACGTGTACTTTAATTTCATGTAATTAACGTGCGAGTGTACAATGATTAATTTACTTACAAAGTGTGAAATAAATGCCTGAAAAATCTATACCATGTTAATTCGTTCATTTAAAGAGACCTGCCCCGGCACGAAAAACTGTTGTTAAGCTTCGTACCACTCCCGTACGCCATTTTCGTCGGTTAATTAAAATTCCGCCGTTCTTTTGTCGTAATTAATAACGAACGAAGGCGAAGCGGGCGTCGCTTATGAATACATATATGAGTGCCCTCTTTTTTTTTTGTACGTAAGTCGCGCCGAAGTTGGGAGGTGCTCAAAAGGTCCGTTGTTTACCGGGGGGGCAGTCTCGGTCTATTGTCAATTCCGTCAGCGAATTTATTTCTTTATTGCATTAGGTCGCTTGCTTTGTGCGATGAAACGCGGCGGATTTATTCGGAGATTGAATTCGGGGCGACATGCAAAGAGCGCGCGCTGCTTTAAAAAAAAAAAAAAAATGAACGAACTCGTATTTGTCTGAAATGCTCTTGATTTTTCAGCAGTTACTTTCTGACTCAGGGAAATCTAGATGAGGAGTTTTGTTTTTCCGAATTACTTACGGTAAACAATTGAATTTTGTTGCTAACTTTAGATGATGACGCATATAACTGAATGCAGCGCTGCGAGCTTTCGCGGAATCGCCGTCAACGTCACGCCCGGAACGCTAAAGCTCGCCTCAAGTCATTGAAAGCTACTGGAATGCTCTGGTGTCGACAATCTAAAAATATTCTGACGCTCCCGAGCTTTGCTGACGTATGTAAACCAAACGGAGGCGATGGACGCGGAGAGTTAGAGTTGAAGTTGAAGTGTAGAGTCGGGTCTAGTCTTTATTTAGTCCTAGCTTAAGTCAGTCCGTACAATGTATTATTTGTGAATAATAAATCAACATAACCCCGTGCAAGTCTCTATCTCTACAAGACTCTCTATCTGTACAAGACCATGTAAGTGACAACTATTTATTATTCTGACTACGACCCTTATTACGGCTACCCCTAAACGATAACTGTAACTCTTAAACATATTTTTGCATATTATTTTTGATCCCTCGAGCATCCTCTGTATAGTTGCTTCGGCCCTATTTGGGGCTTCATCAGCAACGTCAGTGTGGACGGAGTTGAAAAACCACTTTTCATCTCCTTTCGTCCCCAATTCTTTAAAACAATCCGTGCAAATTTATAGTTCAATTTCTTTGTTCGAGCGTAAACTGGTCAAGCCAAAAAGGCCGGAAATCGATTTTCCAATTTGTTCTCCACTGTTGCTCGAACGGCGGTTTGCCTGTATTTTCAGAATTTCTTTTTTCTCTCTCTCTCTCTCTGCTCTTCTTGGACTTCAAAATGGAAAGTTTACATACCAGAATACCTCAAATGAAAACACCCAAAATTTTTTATATTACAATACATTAAGAAAAACATAAAATTTTGGTTTACAAACACTTCAGGAGATTTTAAGTGAAATGCAAAAGAAAAGGTCAAGCAAAATATGAAATTCAATTTGCAATTTGCCAGAATTTTAATACAAGAGTAGAATAATCGAAACGTGAAATTTCTTTAAAAAAATACAATTCCATAAATAAAAGTAATTTTCATATGAACAATTTTTATTCATATTCAGGCTGAATAAAATTCGATAAATCAACTAAAATTTTCACTAAGAATCAAATTTTACTCAAATTAACACGAGCAACGGTTTTCTGCTCTCGCGATGGATCCACGCGACGTGGGTGTGCCTACATCAAAATTTACAATATCAATCAAAATAAAAGAAAACTGTGCGTAAAGCCAAAATGTGACTAAGGGTCGGCATTTTCATCTCTCATTAACTTTAATAGTTGATTTATTCGCATTTACTCAATTTAACACGAGCAACGGTTTTCTGCTCTCGCGATGGATCCACGCGACGCGGGTGTCCCGTACAGCAAATTTTACAATACCAAAAGAAAGGAAAAATGGACGTAAAGCCAACACGTGACTAAGGCCCGGCATTTTCATCTGTCATTAACTGCAATGGTTGATTTATTCCCATAGTTACAATTATAGAGACGATCGTTTCTATAGAAATTAATCAACAATAATTAAAATTAATCAGAAATGAAAAAACCAGGCGTAAGTGAACGGAATTTGAATAACACATAAAAAATTTAACAAAATTCCAGATTTGTAGGACCATCAAAATTTTCTTTACGCAAACCAAATCTCAACAAGGAAGCGGTACGCCAAAATACCAACTGTGATTCCTAGAATCACCTCATCTCCAAACCGCATTTCTCGTAAACACACCAACGCCTCGAAATCAACTCGTTTTAACGCCGGCCGACAAGTATCTACTCCAAACCAGTGCGAAGTTCTGGAGGGGAGAAGATTTCGTTCGAATATACAGCGAGATCCAAAACGCTTCGAAAAATCGGGTGTAAATGCGAAAGGAAGAGGGTGAAGAAGGAAATGAAAAGCCAAACGGGAGTTAAACACTTCCGAAATAATCTCATCAAAATCGAAGTTCTCAAAGGGGTCGAATAAAAAGAGAAAATTAAGCAAGCGAAATGTCCCACAAGGGAATTTATCGACTCGGGAGTTGGCAGTCCTGCGGCGTTCATGTCAACACCGCAATCGCCGCACCGCAAGCTGTTTCAGATGGAATAAAACGAAGAATTCGTAGCGAATTCGGGGGGATGAAATGAAATCGCAGAACGTACAGCTAGGTGAACAAGATGGGGTATGCGCCGGACTTAACCGCAACGGAAAAAAAGAGAATGTAAGTGAAATTAACTCATAGGCAGGATGTGACAGCAGCGAATTTCGTAGAGAACACGACAGGAAAGAAACACCGAGCGTAAACACAACCGAAGGAAGTGCGGGTCGAAAGCACCGCAGCCAAACTCGGTGAGCTAAAGCAAGAAGACGAGCAATCTTCCACGCAACACCAACTGCAAGAGTATCAAAAAAAGACGCATAAACTGACAAAGAACAGCTGGAAAAAACAGGAAACAACAATATAAGAGCGTAATAAGCAGCATCAATAAATTAGTTTGTAACTGTGGAGGAGAATCGGATTCGGATTCGATCGTAGAATACCGGGAGGTGTGTAGTTAGAGCCTTTTTTTATTTTTGTCGTTTGGTTATTTTAGCTGGCCTTCAGCTATTAAAGTAGTCACCCACTCTCACTGTGATTTCTTTGTAGAAATTTAAATATTTTATTGAATTGACAACTAAATTTTTTTTTTGCAACGCCTTGTTTGTGGTCATGCAGCCAGCCAGATATTTACCCACCCCGTCCCACTGAGAAACCGGTGGGGTCGAAGACAATCGTGGGAGGGAAAGGAGAGAATAGTTTTACAATCATGTACTTGTTGTTAACCTAAAGTTTAAAGGTACTGAGATAGTAACTGTCTAATGAACAGCCGCAAATATTCGGGAGGGTGACTTGTACACCGCAATACTCTTTCGAGCGAACTTTCCACGACCCCATCCATCCGGACCTGCCCGGAGTCGCGCCTTTTTTACATGAAAACACCCAGAATTTTTAATATTACAATATATTAAGAAAAACGTAAAAATTTGGTTTACAAACACTTCAGGAGATTTTAAGCGAAATGCAAACGAAAAGGTCAAACAAAATATGAAATTCAATTTGCAATTTGTCAGAATTTTAATACGAAAATAGAATAATCGAAACGTGAAATTTCTTTTAAAAAATACAATTCCATAAATAAAAGTAATTTTCATATGAACAATTTTTATTCATATTCAGGCTGAATAAATTTCGATGAATTAACTAAATATTTTACTAAGAATCAAATTTTACTCAAATTAACACGAGCAACGGTTTTCTGCTCTCGCGATGGATCCACGCGACGCGGGTGTGCCGTACACCAAATTTTACAATACCAAAATAAAGGAAAAATGGACGTAAAGCCAAAACGTGACTAAGGCCCGGCATTTTCATATCTCATTAACTTTAATAGTTGATTTATTTCCATAGTTACAATTATAAAGACAATCGTTTCAACAATAATTAAAATTAATCAGAAATGAAAAATCAGCCAGATATTTACCCACCCCGTCCCACTGACAAACCGGTGGGGTCGAAGACAATCGTGGGAGGGAAAGGAGAGAATAGTTTTACAATCATGTACTTGTTGTTAACCTAAAGTTTAAAGGTACTGAGATAGTAACTGTCTAATGAACAGTCGCAAATATTCGGGAGGGTGACTTGTACACTGCAATACTCTTTCGAGCGAACTTTCCGCCACCCCATCCATCCGGACCTGCCCGGAGTCGCGCCTTTAATTGCAGATAAACCGAGGTGGATGGAATTTTCTGAATGATTTACGTGCCCGTCCGTTTCGTTCCCTCGCGCAAAGCACCGCTTAAATAGATTACGTGCCGCTCGGACCGTTCTTTCGTCACGGGAAAAAATCGCGCGTCCCTAATTCTTTCCGCCGCCGCTATTAGCCCCCGTGTCTTTCGTTAAATCGCCCGCAATAAATTACCACCGGAAAAAAGGAAAGTATTTGCGCGTGCCGCCCGCCCAAAACGGAGATTTACCAAAATAAGCCGCCATATATTTTTCCGAGGGGGTGGGGGGTGGAACGAAACTGGAAACGCCCCGCCGATTATACATATTATTATTTTGTTGTACTTAAAAATATAAAAAAATCAAATTAATTAATTATAACGCCTGAACGGTCCAAGTGGTAAGGTACCGGCCTTGCAATCGAGATATTTCTCGGGGATCGTCGTTACTCACTTCAGGTACCCTTCACTGTTGGGTGGTACAATTCGACACTACCTCCCCTTCAATGGCGAGGAGGTTTGGAAGTAACAAAGCCATGAAACATTTTACATACAGAAAAATACCCTCCCGCTCTTCTTGACAAGGTCTTGGCAAGGTCTTGGCAAGTCTATGTATGACTTAGGACCCCGTTGGGCAAACACCACAGATTTAAAAAAAACGAAATTCTGGCGAGGGATGGCGGGTACCCACCCCACACACACACACGAAATCGTGCAGGAAATTATTGTTCTCCGATTACTTGGGGTGTTCGTGCAACGCGTAATGAGAACGTGTTTCCTTTTGCGCCAGTCCATCATTCATTTTAAACTCGGCAATTATTCACGCGAACACCTGACAGCTTAATAACACCGAGACTCCGTTACGGCCCTGTCGATCTGATTAGGTGTGCATTTAGCACGTGATTAATACCCCGTAAAAGTCACTCACGGTGTCTAATGGCAGGCGGCGGGTGGGCGGGCGCTTGATTACGACTTATTGTTTGACTTGTCCGACCCCTTATCACCGACTTAATGTTTAATGTTCGGCCGGAACTTAACCGATGAGAATTTATGACGGATTACAAAGAGCTCTCCTCTGCAAGGAAAATAATAAGTTCAACGAAGAAGAAAAAAAAATCTGCTGCTTTAATCGAAACTTTTGAACTTTCTTGAGTCACCGAATCGCGATTAAGTTTTATGTAGATGAACCTTCCACTATTGTAAGATTTATTTTCGATTTTCCGCGAAAACTTAATGATAGCCTTGCAATAGTCTTTGCTGTATTAAGCACGTCAAGGGAAGTAAAAACCTTGCATCGGTCATTATTTAACCCTATTTGACGGAAATGTTATTTTTCCAGCAGAGTGCCCTTGATGACCTTGTAATAGGACGACGCTATATTGCAGGACGTCGTCCCTCGATTGACGTCGAAACAGGTAGACAGCAAAGTATAGTCGACAAAGAGGAGATTCGGAAAACGATACAAGGGAGGAATTGAATAAGCGATTTTTTCTTTGGGAACAAAGAAATCTAACATGAGCATGGGTCGTCGGAATGTCGTCACCTGTTGTCAAACATCTGTCGGTTCGATTCGTTCAAGTATCAGACGTCGTAGCGACCTTTCGTGGCGGTTCGCTGAGCTGGCGTTGCGTCGCGTGGAACGCTGACCTTCTAATAGGACGCTATGTTGTAAGGCGTCGCCCTCAAATGACGTCGAAACAGGTAGAACAGCAAACGGAAAAGTATTGTAGAAAGAGAGGAAATTCGGAAAGCAAAGCCAGGGAGGAACTAAATAAGCGGATTTTTCTGTGGGAACAAGGAAATCTAACATGAGCTTGGGTCGTCGGACTGGCGTCACATAAATAAATACCAGTTGTTAAAGACCTGTCAGATTCCTTTAAGTATCAGACGTGATAGCGACCCTTCGTTGCGGTTCGCTGAGCTGCGTTGCGTCGCGTGGAACGCTGACTTTCTAATAAGATGCTATGTTCTAAGGCGTGGCCCTCAAATGATGTCGAAACAGTTAGGACAGCGAACGGAAAAGTATTGTCGAAGGACAGGAGATTCGGAAAACTATGCCAGGGAGGAACTAAATAAGCCGATTTCTCTGCGGGAACAGAGAAAGCTAATATGAGCTTGGGTCGTCGGAATGGCTACATGTAGGACAGCAAACGGAAAAATATTATCGAATGACTGGAAATTCGGAAAATGATGCCAGAGAGGAACTAAATTAGCCGATTTTTTTTGCGGAATAAAGAAATCTAACATTAGTTTGGGTCGTCCGAATGGCGTCACATAATAAATACCTATTGTTAAAGACCTGCCGGATTCGTTCAAGTATCAGACGTCATAGTGACCTTTCGTGGCGGTTCGCTGAGTTGCGTTGCGTCGCGTGAAACGCTGACCTTCTAATAGGACGCTATGTTGTAAAGAGTCGCCCTCAAATTACGCCGAAACAGGTAGTACAGCAAACGGAAAAGTATTGTCGAAAGACAGTAGATTCGGAAAACTATGCCAGGGAGGAACTAAATAAGCGGATATCTCTGTGGGAACAGATAAATCTAATATGAGCTTGGGTCGTCGGAATGGCTACCTACATGTAGGTCAGCAAACGGAGAAATATTATCGAAAGACTGGAAATTCGGAAAATGATGCCAGGAAGGAATTAAATAAGCCGATTTCTCCGCGGAACAAGGAAATCTAACATGAGTTTGGGTCGTCCGAATGGCGTCACATAAATAAGTACCTATTGTTAAAGACCCGTCGGATTCGTTCAAGTATCAGACGTCGTAGCGATCTTCCGTGGCGGTTCGCTGAGCTGCGTTGCATCACGCGGAACGATGACCTTCTAATAGGATGCCAAGTTGTAAGGCGTCGTCCCTCATACGACGTCGAAACAGGTAGGACAGTAAACTGAAAAGTATTGTCGAAAGACAGGAAATTTGGAAAGCAAAGCCAGGGAGGAATTAAACAAGCGAATTTCTCTGCGGGAACAAAGAAATCTAACGTGAGCTTGGGTCATCGAAATGGCGTCATCCGTTGTCAAACACCTGTCGAATTCGTTCAAGTATCAGATGTCGTAGCGACCTTTCGTGGCGGTTCGTTGAGCTGCGTTGCGTCGCGGGAAACGACGATCTTCTAACAGGGCGCTAGGTTGTAGGACGTCGTCCCTCAAATGACGTCGAGACAGCAAATGGAAAACTATTGTCGCAAGACAGGGAATTCGGAAGACGATACCAAGGAGGAACTAAATAAGCCGATTTCTCTGCGGGAACAAAGAAATCTAATATGAGCTTGGGTCGTCGGAATGGCGACACGTAAATACCTGGCTGTTTAACGCAGAAACGAAAGATCCGCTTGGAATAAGCTGTCCGAAACAACTCCACCGGTTCACAAAGCGCAACTAATGCCAGAGCTGATTCGAATTTTGCATAAAATAAATTGCTGGTGTAATGCCGAATGGCGATATAGCAAGAGTCCGGAAATAAATCCTCTCACGAACACAGTTTCGGCCAATTTTAGTGACCACGTGACTTCCAGACACAATGAGAGCGTAATATCAGCGCACCTAAACCGAAAACGAATAGTGTGGCCAACGATCAACAACTACAGCGTGTCACACCTGATTATTTAGAAAAAACCGGGGAATTAAACTATAACAATTTTTTTTATAATTAGTGAAGCGCGTCGATGATCCATCTGGTAGTTTCCAAACATTGCGTGGTGCGACGAACTTCCATAATTACACGATAATGTAATTCGCGTCGGAAATTTTCCCGATGTCTCCGGGCCATACACGCCAGAGCACATGTTGTATTAGGATTAACATGCGAGACATTATGATTTGATTATCGCAGACAATAGTGAATCCTTCGCAACCGGCGCTCCTTGCTGCAAGCAGAAGTGCAAGCGAATGTGACATGACGTTAATATCCACCGTAACATCCATCTTTCGATGGTGATTACGTTTATTCGTGTTTTGTCCCGAGTCACTCATGCAAATGCAATCTTGGAATTGCTGCCAGGAACACTCGGGAAGGGTTGTGGAGAAGGCGAAGATTAAAAAAATAAGGAAGCTTCATGAACAGAAGATCTTTCTTCCTTAATTATCAAGTTTCTTATTAACGTCGGGGTGGAGTGGGGGGCGGGAGGCTGGGGGTTGTTTAATGTTTAACAAAATGAAGGAGTGGAGAGTATTACGCGAGTCATCCTCGCGTCTTGCATCCCTAAACTCAAACAAAGTTCGAGGCTCACGTAATCCATTCGAGTATCTTAGCTCGGCATAAAGGGTAAATAAGCGAAACTCCCGTTTTTTTCTTCTTCTTCTGCAGGGGAGCGTCGGCGGCTAGATCAAACGCAATTCCTTCGGGGATTCGTTCGCCTCGGCGCGCGGAAAACATTTCCCCCCGCTTAATCGAATGCTTATCTCGAGAGGAAGTGCGTCATCGCATCGGACATCTCGCACTTGTACGATATAGAAACGCTGCCCGGTGATGTTAAGTGTGGAATCTCGTGGTGGCGTGGACGGAGATAAATCGCCGTTTGTCGTGAACAGAAAGTTCGTGTTTACACACGGACGGAAGGACGGACGGACGGACGGAACTTGCGCCCTTTTTGTTTCGCTTCTTGTCGAGGAAACGTAACGGCGCGGCGGTGAGACGTTCTAGGGACAATTGTGTTACGAGTACCTATCGCCACAATTAAAAAAAAAAAAACATCGGATGTAATTCAGCACATTTAAAATTTATGCGTAATCATTGTCAAATCACTGCAAAATTATGTGTAATCACTATCACTGTCACATTCCAAAAAAAAAAGACGCTGCGCGGATTATGAAACTAGAACGGAATGCATTTATCGCACCGTTATTATTTCAAAAGTACAATGGCACCTAGTTAAGCAAGCATGCATCGATAAATTTTTCTGTACGTTTTGCAAACAAACCCGTTGTAAATAATCAGATGTAATGCGATGAGTAGTTAAGGTTAATTCGACAGCGCCGTTGACATGAGTAGCATCACCTCAAGAATGATCTGCACAAATCGTATTCGGAGAACTATTCAACGAATCACATCCTTCAGTCACGTTTTACGCAAATTAAATAAACATTTTCATTTGTCTAAAATGATCACTTAAAGTACTAGTACAACATTTGCTGTAATTTGTACGAGTACGATTTTTTTATAACCTTGGAAATGATTAAATTTAAGTTTTTCCATTGGTTAATAAACATGAAATGACGGATGAATTAAATAATCCAGTGAATTCACGCCAATACCTAAATTTGTTGGACTTTGAGTAAATTTGCAAATACGTAAATATTTAACGATCAAATGGATTGTCATACCTTTATTTTAACAATGGACACGGCGTGATACCATCGGCAGATTTTTAAAGTCGGAGAGGGCGTGGAATAAAAGATGGAAATCCACAGAAAAAAATAGTATATTTGAGAAAAAAATATGACCAGGAGGCGCCAACTGGGGCATACAAACCACGGTATCAAATGCAATTCCAACCCAAAATTAACGCCAGTTTTAACAAAGGCGGAAAATGTCCATGACAACAATTCAATGACAGAGAAAAATAATAATTTACAGTAAATAGCAATAAATTCAGCGTTTGCGTTAAAATTAGGTTCGCATTTCATCAAATGATCTCTTAAATATTTCAAAATACGAAAAGGTTTGCACGGTTGGAAATTTCCTTTCGTCTCACAAAAACCCAGGTAACAAAAAAATTTAATTCGTAGTACTTGATTTATTTTTTAATTCCCATTTACCATCATTTGTTCGATTTAATCTGACTTGGTTTTATTTTTAATTATAATTATGAATTTATCGCTGTTAGTTTTTTTTTTTTTCGTTTACTCAGTGTGAATTTATTTTACACTTTAACCCCGTCGATTGACCGCCATTTTGTTTTCTCTTTTATTCGATTCGACTTTATTTTCTCTTATTAATTATTAACTAATCGCCCAACATTTACAGATTATTCTTTGACTTGGGACAAAATTTATCAAATTTTTAAATCGATTTGACTTACTGTTAGTTTTATAATTTTTATCTTGGTCCTAACTTTATCATCAACCTTTAAGTTTTTTGCGTTCCTCATGTGATTTGATTTGATTTGATTTTTAATATAATCAATTGACGGATCTTTGTTTTTCCTTATAATGGTTTTCATTTGTTTGTTTTCTTTTTTCAATTTTAAATTAACAACTAATCATTTTGTTTTTTGTTTTCTCCGATATTCTGATTATTTTTTTTAATTATCAGTTGATCGTCTTTGGTTTCTTTTTTTACACGTTTTATTTTAATCTTGCCGATTGATCGCCGTTTTTGGCCTTGAATTTATTTGAATTATTTTATTTTTTAATTATTAAATTGAATTTTTATTTTCTTTTCCGATGAAAGCTCAGCTTTATTGGCTTAATGAGTTTCACAGAATTTGTATTTTCGTCCTGTCTTGTTTGACGGTCACCTACGTTCGATTTTATTCGTATTCTAGGAGCGTTTTGATTTTGGATAATCAATTGAACGTTTCTTTTTCTCTTTCTGTTCGAACTGATTCAAATTTATTTAATATGATTTGCGAATCTTTTACTTTTTTTATGAACCATTCAGCTACGCCTCCATTAAACAAGACTTAACAACTCCGACCCCCTGAAAGACTCCTGGCGGACTCGTAAAGGTTCATCGACCCATTTTAGGTCTTCGTTGACCTCCAAGCAAGGGATCGATACCGACCCCGTTGGGAACTCCTGGTATGAAATGTGAATAAGCGTCTCTTAGAGAAAAGGATTTAATTAAACGAAGCTTAAATAAATAAAATTTGTTTTAAAAAAGAAAAAAAGGCGATTACTATTTTTCGTCTACCTGTTATTGATCGCTGTGAGACAAAGGGAAATTTCCTTACGTACGTACACGTCTTGTGCCTGAAATATTTTAAAACATTCTCAAATTTTAAAGTTAACGTTTTAGTGACATTTTTGCCTTTAATTTGTTATGCGTATCGAATTGTTGTCTCGCATACCATTCACTTTTTTAAAACTGAAGTCAATTTATGGTCAGATTTAGTAGATACCGCCGGTATTTGTGCTTCAGTTGACGCCTACCGGTATTTTATTGTTTGTGCATTTCCTCTTTTTTTTTCACGACCACCTCCCCGAAGCTTTTTGAGCTGCCGCCGATTAAAAACGCTTAAATAAAATTATTTTAGCAAGTGTTCCACCGCCCGCTTTTAAACAAAACTCCACTCAAACTATTTACACTTTTGTGTACGATGTGTGTAACAAAGTGAAACTTAATTTCTTCGCACGTCGACTTTTTACATTGTACTTCGATTTTACTGCGCGCTCGTTCAGCGGGCGCCGCCGTCGCCGCCACCTACGTAAATTTAAAATTTCATCACATTAGACAAGTTAAGGAAGTTTGACGACGTCAAAGAAACTCGCTCCAACTTTTTACACACCCTTTTAATCTTGAAGCATGTCCGCGTTAAGACGTCGTCAAGTGATTTGCTAGTTTATTTTAGGTTTCGGTTCTCCTTATAAGAGAATGTTTTCAGAAAATATTCCCTCCCCCCCACCACCAAACAAAAAAAATAAAAAACAATGTCAGTATACTTCTGTTTGTCGCGAAAATAATTGAAATTGTAAGGTATAAATAGGTATTCCGGATGGAAATAATGACAGGTGTCCACTTTGAATAATCCCACCTTAAAATTAGAAAACAATCGGCAAAAGAACCCTATCGGTACAAAGAAAGAAATTTACATTGATTTGTTTCGTTTAATCTCACGGTTGACTGTTGGAATGGTAATGCCAGTATAATTCTACGAACATAAACAACTGTAATACGTCTTTGTGTTAAGTGTGGTGTACTCGCTGAAATATGATATCGGAAGCAAGTCACCACGATTCGTTCCTGTTGCGCATATAAAATGCTGACAGTGCGGTTCGGTTTTAGCACGGAATTTTCTGTTGCACGCGCGCACTAAAGCTCGAAGAGCAACGTCAAACGTAATCGTCTTACGCATTATTGATGCTCCACTGAACCCTTGGGGCTCCGCAATTGATTCTTGTTCATTTTTTCAAAATTGAGAAAGAGGAAAAAGTTTTTAATTTCATATACAGGGGGTCTCGGAAATGCAGGTAAAGTTAAAGTATCGATGCGAAAGTGAAAAAAAGTTTTTAATTTCACATAGAGGGGGCGCCCAGAAGTGCAGGTAAAGGTAAAGCAACGCTGCTTCGGGGAATCCCTGGGACCTCGCAATTGATTCTCAAGGGCTCCACCCGCAGAAGTTGTGAAGATGACAGTGTTGCCGCCAACTCACTGAATTTTACGTTTTGTTCTTTCTAAAGAAAAAAGAATGTTTAATGTCTTTCGAAATCGCATCATCCAGATTTGGTACTAAATAGATAATCAAAAATAATTAAAATTAAAAGTGAAGACCGGCAAGAACCGCATTATTAAAAAGAATCAAAATTTTTACTTTTTCATTTTTATTTATTTTCTATATTTTCTGAAATATAATCCTTTCTTTTGCGTAAATGTTACGATCGTCATTTGTTTCTCTTTTTTCATTTCCCTTTGACGCCATTACGCTTTTTTTATTTCCATTCCGATTCCATTTTTCCTTGTTTTGTTCCCCTTTGTATCACTTTTTGTGGGAAATTAAATAATCCAAAATTTTCTACTCTCCTCTGTCTTTGCTGTGGTCATTTTGTATATTTTCCTTTTAATTTTCTTAAAAAAATTTTAATTTCGTAAATATTTCGTTTTAATTCGTCTTTCTTTTGTCTCTTTCTCTTGCATGTTTATTATTAATTGTATATTTTTTGAGAGAACAATTTTATTCGTCTTTTTATAAACGTCATTACTTTTCTTACTTTCGTGAACATATGGATTACAAACGTCCTTATTAATTTAGTTATTTATTTTTTTTTTTGCCCTTAATAATTTACAATTTTTCTAAGTTACAATTTGTTTTGTTTATAAACTTTAATTTTTTGCTTTTCCCATTGTGTTTCTTGATGATCAATGTTTTACATTTTTCTGTTTTATTTCCCGGCAAACTGTTGCCGCGTCATTTATTTTATTCCCTTTTCCTCTTCTTCATTTGTTAATTTAATTTAATTTTACCGTTAGATACTTTAAGTATATATTTTTTTAAGAAACTCTTAATCTACTACTCTGAAGTTTAAGGCGCACAATAAATGCAAATTTTCTCTTCGTTCAAAATTCAAAAAGGCGAATTTATTACAACAAAATTTTATTAAGAAATTAATCGTATTTGTGTATTTGATTACATAATGATACGATTGGCAACGTTGGGCTGGGCTTCACGAGAAACTTTTGCATCAAAAAGTGCTGTAATAATAATAATAATATCGTGTGTATAAAAGTTTGGGGACCACTGATCATAAAATGTATTCTTGCTACTGAATTCAATGAAATAGTTTGGTTTTCTTTCTATTCTATTTTTATTCATTAAAATTATTATCAAAAGTTGCCTTGTATGCATTTTGATGCCTTGTTTGGTGCTTTCGGAATTCCCAAAAATCAAGAAGAAAAAACGTGAATTTATTTCTAGAGGACATTCCAGGACATCGAATGTCCTCAATTCAACCTCGATCGTCGCAATCTCATCATGTTTTTTTTTTCTTTTAATGAATGCGGATCGCTTTGTTTTATCGTCCCTGTTAAAATGTGGTCAATTAAGGCGTCTCCTTTATCCGAATGTCGTGAATAAGAAAGGTGATGCCACTTATTCGTAGAGTATCGATGCGATAGTGAAAAAGTTTTTAATTTCACATAGAGAGGGCGCCCAGGAGTGCAGGTAAAGTTAAAGCAACGCTGCTCCGGGGAATCCCTGGGACCTCGCAATTGATTCTCAAGGGCTCCACCCGCAGAGGTTGTGAAGATGACAGTGTTGCCGCCAACTCACTGAATTTTAATTTTTGTTCTTTCTAAAGAAAAAAGAATGTTTAATGTCGCTCGAAATCGCATCATCCAGATTTGGTACTAAATAGATAATCAAAAATAATTAAAATTAAAAGTGAAGACCGGCAAGAACCGCATTATTAAAAAGAATCAAAATTTTTACTCTTTCATTTTTATTTATTTTCTATATTTTCTGAAATATAATCCATTCTTTTGCGTAAATATTACGATCGTCATTTGTTTCTCTTTTTTCATTTCCCTTTGACGCCATTACGCTTTTTTTTATTTCCATTCCGATTTCATTTTTCCTTGTTTTGTTCCCCTTTGTATCACTTTTTGTGTGAAATTAACTAATCCAAAATTTTCTACTCTCCTCTGTCTTTGCTGTGGTCATTTTGTATATTTTCTTTTTAATTTTCTTAAAAAAATTTTAATTTCGTAAATATTTCGTTTTAATTCGTCTTTCTTTGTCTCTTTCTCTTGCATGTTTATTATTAATTGTATATTTTTTGAGAGTACAATTTTATTCGTCTTTTTATAATCGTCATTACTTCTCTTACTTTCGTGAACATATGGATTACAAACGTCCTTATTAATTAATTAATTTATTTATTTTTTACATTTTACTGTTTTATTTCCCGGCAAACCGTTGCAGCGTAATTTATTTTATTCCCTTTTCCTTTTCTTCATTTGTTAATTTAATTTAATTTTACTGTTAGATACTCTAAATATATATTTTTTTAAGAAATTCTTAATCTACTACTCTGAAGGGCGCACAAAAAATGCAAATTTCCTCTTCGTTCAAAATTCAAAAGGGCGAATATATTACAACAAAATTTTATTAAGAAAATTAATCGTATTTGTGTATTTGATTATATAATGATACGGTTGGCAACGTTGGGCTGGGCTTCACGAGAAACTTTTGCATCAAAAAGTGCTATAATAATAATAATAATAATAATATCGTGAGTATAAAAGTTTTGGGGACCACTGATCATAAAATGTATTCTTGCTACTGAATTCAAAGAAATAGTTTTGTTTTCTTTCTATTCTATTTTTATTCATTAAAATTATTATCAAAAGTTGCCTTGTATGCATTTTGCTGCCTTGTTTGGTGCTTTCGGAATTCCCAAAAATCAAGAAGAAAAAACGTGAATTTATTTCTAGAGGACATTCCAGGACATCGAATGTCCTCAATTCAACCTCGATCGTCGCAATCTCATCATGTTTTTTTTTTCTTTTAATGAATGCGGATCGCTTTGCTTTATCGTCCCTGTTAAAATGTGGTCAATTAAGGCGTCTACTTTATCTGAATGTCGTGGATAAGAAAGGTGATGCCACTTATACGTAAAAAATAAAATAAAAGTGTATTTATTTAATTTACATTTTCTTGTAGCAGGCAATTAAAAGTTGATGAAACGAATTATTCACATTAAAAAAAAAAAGTTTCGCGAAGTTTCTTTTTCTCTCTTATACTACCAGAATTTAAATGTTAAAACTTATACCTTAACAAAGAAGTTATTTACGCCGCCTCCGCGAAGTTTACGATAATGGCGTGTTTTATGAAAAAAAGAAAGTTCCGCAGAAGCGCGCACGGTAGGTATAGCAACAACGCATTCTTAAGCGATCGTGTATTTCCACGAGCGCGATTACATGCCATATTTATCAAGATATGCAATTTACACCGGAACTTGCGCAGTAAACAATATTTATACGCGCGCAAGTTGGTTAAAAACAGGCGAAGTCGGCGGGCAATTTTTCGACGGCGATGATATTGCGCCCAGGTGTACCGCCTTTCCTACCCGAGCCGAAAACTTTCCAGACCCCCCGAGTGCAATTAAAAGAACCGTGAAGTCCGCAATTAAGAATGCGATAAACGCCTGCGAAAAATTACATCTCGTAAAACGGAGGCGCGAGAGAAATACATTCGAATTTTAAATTTGTTGAGAACAAGAGCAAGTTCGTAGTAGGATCGATTATTTTAAAAAGCGCAGGAAAACTCAAGGAGGTACGGGGGTATGTTTTTTCGGCGGTGGGAAAATCCTTCCCCGTCGCAGTTAGGGTTTGTCATTCTTTCCCAGCGCGCATTGACTTACAAAGTAGATGTTGTCTGAACTAAGATAAAGCACAGTAATATAACCTGACCTACTTACTTGCACAACCATCGCATCGGCGGGCTGGCTGCTCTATAACCGTCCCATATTTTAAGTGCAACGGTAATTCAGGAGCTAAATTACTTAACACGGACCGTTTTTTAACTATCGCATGCATTTCAGGTTAATCGCTTTCTTCTTCATCTCTCTTTCGTAAGTAATGCGCGGAGTAAACTGAGTTTTTCGAAATTTCTTCTTCTAAAAAAAGTTTGGCACTCAAAATAGTTGTGATTCTATTATAAACCTCTTAGGTTTTTTTTTTTGTAATTTAAAATTGTCACGCTAAGTGGGTTTCCACCATGTCACGGACAAACTCAGGGTGGATGGGACGCTTTGATTTCTTGTAGCGGCGAGGCGGCGACCGCCTTAAGATCCGCAGCGACGGTGTGATCCTTCTCGTGTCGGCAGAGTAGATGTTGTGTCCAGGGGTGACGCTGGCGACGTCCATAGCGACGGTGTGGTCCCTCTCGTTGCGGCGGAATAGATTTTGTGCCTAGGGGTGACGCTGGCGACGTTTGGCCTCTTGAAGCAAATCATGGTACCGATTAGCTTCCGAGATTCGATGTCCAACGACAGTCGGGCGCTTGATTACTACTTAGGCCCAGTTTTACAATGACGGTTTAACTTTGAGCCGAAACATAAATCCTTCAGAACTGTTGAAATAATAAGGGCTCAAAGCTGAGCCGCAGTTGTAAAACTGGATCTTATTGTTTGACTTGGCGACTTAACGATAATAATTGGTAGAAACTTAACCGATGGCAATCTATGACGGACTACAAAGAACTCTCCTCACACAAGGAAAATAAAAAATTCAACGATGAAGCTGCTTTGATCAAAACTTTTGAACTTTTTGAGTCACCGAGTCACGATTAAGTGTAGATGAACCTTCCACTACGGTGTTTGATTTATTTTCAATTTCCCGCGAAAACTTCGAAACGAGTGATTCTATCGCCCTCTAGTCTTTGCTGCACCTAAGCACGTCAGGGGAAGTAAAAAACTTTGCATTGTTCCTTGTTGCACCCTCGATGAGCTCTATTTGACTGAAATGTTATTTTTACAACGAACTCATCGCATGTACAAGGTGACTACCCGAGAATTTCTTTACATGTGAATTGACTCAAACGTTGACAAGACATTCAAAATAAACAACAACTAATGACAGCATTAGAATTAATTAATTAATTTGAGTTGAATTAAACAACATTAAAGTTAAATTAAATTGAATTAAACCGTCCAAGGCAAAATATAACGAAATTGCTGAACCATGAATACGCTTTGAGTTTTAAGTATTTTAATTATTATTATTTTTTGGTTTCGCGTTTGAGTTAAATTGGCTGCTTGACTTAGACTTGAGCCTTGAATTTTGTTCTGCTACATTTTTTGGTTTTATTTATTTCCGCTTTTAATTTTTGTACTTCGTTTAAGTTGAGTTGAGCTGGATTAACCTTGAGTTGAGTTGGACCCAACTTGAATTGTTTTAACTTGTTTGAGTTTTAATTTTATAAAAAAATTGATATTTTTGAGTCTCAATTTTGCTTGAGTTGAATCGAGTTAACATGAATTAGGTTGGACTCAATTTTAAATGTTTTAATTTTTAAGTTCATTTTTTTAGTGTTTGAGTTTTAACTTCTCGTTTTAAATTTTTGAGTTTCGGTTTCATAAAAAAATTGATATTCTTGAGTCTCAATTTTGCTTGAGTTGAATCGAGTTAACATGAATTAGGTTGGACTCAATTTTAAATGTTTTAATTTTTAAGCTCATTTTCAGTGTTTTAGTTTTATTTTCTTGTTTTAAATTTTTGAGTTTCGGTTTCGTAAAAATTTTGATATTATATTAATTATTAATGAATGAATTTTAATTATTTTAATTTTTAAGTTTATTTTTCAGTGTTTGAGTTTTAATTTCTTGTTTTAATTTTTTTTTTGAGTTTTAGTTTTATAAAAAAAATTGATATTTTTGCTTAGGTTGAAGCGAGTTAACATAAGTTAGGTTGAACTCAATTTAATTTTTTTAATTTTTAAGTTCATTTTTCAATGTTTGAGTTTTAATTCCTTGTTTTAATTTTTTGAGCAGTAGTTTTATAAGAAGGTTAATATTTTCGGGTCTCAATTTCGCTTGGGTTGAAGCGAGTTAACATGAGTTGGGTTGTACTCAATTTTAATTATTTTAATTTTTAAGTTTTATATTTCAGTGTTTGAGTTTTAATTCCTTGTTTTAATTTTTTGAGCTGTAGTTTTATAAGGTTAATATTTTTGGGTCTCAATTTCGCTTTGGGTTGAAGCGACTTAACGTGACTCAGATTGGACTCCATTTTAATTATTTTAATTCTTAAGTTCATCTTTCACTGTTTGAGTTTTAATTCCTTGTTTTAACTTTTTGAGTTTTAGTTTTATAAAATGGTTAATATTTTTGGGTCTCAATTTTGCTTTGGTTGAATCGATTTAATATGAATTTTAATTATTAATGAATGAATATTAATTATTTAAATTTTTAAATTTATTTTTCAGTGTTTGAGTTTTAATTTCTTGTTTTAGATTTTAGTTGACTTTTACATTTATAAAAAATTTTATATTTTTGAGTCTGAATTTTGCTTTGGTTGAAGCGAGTTAACATGAGTTGGCTTGGACTGAATTTTAATTATTTTAATTTTTAAGTTTTATATTTCAGTGTTTGAGTTTTAATTCCTTGTATTAACTTTTTGAGTTTTAGTTTTATAAAATGGTTAATATTTCTGGGTCTCAATTTTGCTTTGGTTGAATCGATTTAATATGAATTTTAATTATTAATGAATGAATTTTAATTATTTTAATTTTTAAGTTTTGTTTTTCAGCGTCTGAGTTTTAATTCCTTGTTTTAACTTTTTGAGTTTTAGTTTTATAAAAACGTTAATATTTTTGGGTCTCAATTTTGCTTAAGTTGAATCGAGTTAACTTGAATTGGGTTGGACTCAATTTAAATTATTTTAACTTTCAAGCTCATTTTTCACTCTTTGAGTTTTAACTTTTTGAGTTTTAGTTTTATAAGAAGGTTAATATTTTCTGGTCTCAATTTCGCTTGGGTTGAAGCGAGTTAACATTAGTTGGGTTGGACTCAATTTTAACTATTTTAATTCTTAAGTTTTGTTTTTCACTGTTTGAGTTTTAATTCCTTGTTTTAACTTTTGAGTTTTAGTTTTTTCGGGTCTCAATTTTGCTTCAGTTGAATCGATTTAATATGAATTGGGTTGGACTCAATTTTAATTATTTTAATTTTTAAGTTTTGTATTTCAGTGTTTCCTTGTTTCCTTGTTTCAACTTTTTGAGCTATAGTTTTATGAGAAGGTTAATATTTTTGGGTCTCAATTTCGCTTGGATTGAAGCGAGTTAACATGAGTTGGGTCGGACTCAATTTCAATTATTTTAATGTTTAAGTTTTGTTTTTCAGTGTTTGAGAATTTGTTTTTAAATTTGGCGGAAATAACTGAGCTTGACACACGAGAGTGTTCAAGCTTGCGACGGAAAATCAAGCTTCGCTCTTGGGTTCGGCAATGTCAGAAAAATTAGGTTAGGAAAACCTGAACTGATCCGAGCGACCACAAGGACGTGCGGACCCTTGCGTAAGCACAACGAACTCTAAGCCTCAGGGTAGTCTCCGCCGCGAAGCAAGTGGAGGGGCAGTGGAGTCTTCCGTCAAACGACAAATTCACTACAAACATTTAGCAAATTCGACCATCAATATGTCGAATAATATTGGCAACCCTGAAGGATGGAACAAGGTCGTTCAAGGGTATTGTCAAACTTTTTTATGATCAGAAAAGCTATTTAGTATTTATGTTGTATT
Source organism: Prosopocoilus inquinatus (assembly GCA_036172665.1). Classification (NCBI taxonomy): domain Eukaryota; kingdom Metazoa; phylum Arthropoda; class Insecta; order Coleoptera; family Lucanidae; genus Prosopocoilus; species Prosopocoilus inquinatus. The sequence continues at coordinate 2,291,511 of CM069871.1, read as the reverse complement.
GATGAGTCAGCTTTGTGTAGGCGTTGGTTTCGAAAAATCTTGACAACCCATACTATTTTACTGACAGCTGTTATTAAGTAACCGATGTGCGGTGGAGACCTAGATTTGCTTGCAATGTGTGGATGTGTCTTACATACATAACTATTTCTTTGGTTACAATAGTTTTAAGATTCGATTTAAGTTATAAATTGTTAATATAATATAAAAGTGACATAACGCGGTATAACGCGAGCAAATCGTATAATGAGGGACAAAACAAAAACGTCCATAAAGATTGAAAACTTCCGATTTGCCCTAACCGCTTACAATTAGTTCGAGAGTCGGCCGGCCGATAAAAACTTAAATTGGTTTGCTATTACCAGTGCATGATTCCTGCGCGAAGCCGCTCGTTACCGGGACTTACCCCCATTAGGTTTACTGGGTATTACTTGCGAGGAGAGCACTTGTGAGAGAGAAAATGGGAACGACAAGCTCGGAAGCTGCGCTAGAAAATTGATAATTTGAACAATTCCTTCGTGCTCGAGTCAGTTCCACAACGCTATCCGCCGTCCCATTTATTTCTTAAACGCAAGCGGATTTCTTTTTCATTTTTCTTTTTTTTGAATTTTGTGTGTCAATCAATTTTTACGTTTAACGAAACGACGCGACGTTGGGTTTTGTACCAGATTGCTTGTTTAGCAACTTAACAACAAAAGAAGTGATCAAGAGCTTGCGCTAATAACATTAACTCAGCTACTGGAATTTGATCTCGTTTGAAGGCATGCAGTGCAGAACAAAAAAGACCTTACAAACTAGAAAAGCTCAAAGCCAGCGAGTACGTAACTCCCGTCATGTTTCTTTCATATTAGCGCTAATTAATTTTCAGAGTGCTAATGAGATTGCATTGTCGATGTAACTAACAGCCAACCGTTCAGTTGGGTAACGGTAACGTAAGTCGTTAAGAGCCTTCTTTACGTAACATCCGATATCAAAGGCACGAGAGCGCCGCGAAAAATCGACAACGCCCGACCGGAGGAAGCCCATCGGAAAGCAATCCTAACTTAAAGCTCTCCTCCTGACTTTTCGAATTACAAGTTTCTGACAATTGCAAATGGGCGAACGTTATGACTCATTTAATGCGGAATTGCTGGGGAAGTGCCCTGGAAGTTTCCGTTGTTGGCAATCAGTCAGGCAGTCTTTGGTCCACTTCAAAGGCAAGAGTAATTAATCTTAACGTCGTCGTTTTCGTCGTCGTCGTCGTCGTCCTCGTCTTGAAACTGCACGCTACATGCAACTTTAAATCGAAGTATGAGAGTAGACTTCAACAAACCGCCACCGAAACTTATGCGGCTCGACAATTTATTATAAAAAATCGTTTAATTGCATCGTCTCGCAAGCGAATGAGTTACAAGATATCGAGCGCAACTCAGATTGAATTATTTACATTCTAGCGAAGACAGAAGCCCAGCGATACGCGAAGTTTGCTGAAATGTGACGGGTGTTGCACCCAGGCCATTTGCTACCACTTTTACAACAGTTAAGAGACACTCCTAGTACACCGTACTTGTAACGGTTCCCAAACTTGTAACGGTTCCCAGAATATTCGAACGCATAATGGATCTGTTCCAATAAACAAAGAGGGAACGTGTAACCTTGTGCTTACGCCCAATGATCACCCACACACCTTAGATTCTACGAATCTTTTCAATCCGCTGGAAAAGGGGCTAAATATGAGCGAAGTATACCAGAATGTGACGGATGTTACACCCAGGCCATTTGCTACACCACTTTTATAACAGTTAAGTGACTCTCTTGGTTCACCGTACTTGTAACGGTTCCCAGAATATTCGAAAGCATAGGGGATCTGTTACAATAAACAACGAGAGAACTTGAAAACTTTTTACTTACGCCCGATAAACATCTACATACCTTAGATTCTACGAATCTTTTCAATCCGTTGGCAAAGATACTTGCGATGAGCGAAGTATACTGGATTGTGACGGATGTAACACCCAGGCCATTTGCTACACCACTTTTATAACAGTTAAGTGACTCTCTTGGTTCACCGTACTTGTAACGGTTCCCAAAATATTTGGAAGCATAAGGGTGAACGAAGTGTACTGGAATGTGACGCATGTTACACCCAGGCCATTTGCTGCCACTTTTACAACAGTTAAGTGACACTCCTGGTTCACCGTACTTGTAACGGTTCCCAGAATATTCGGAAGCATAAGGGATCTGCTCCAATAAATGAACGCGATGAACGAAGTGTACTGGAATGTGACGAATGTTACTCTCAGGTCATTTGCTACCACTTTTACGGCAGTTAAGTGATTCTCTTGGTTCACCGTACTTGTAACGGTTCCCAGAATATTCGGAAATATAAGTGATTTGTTCCTATAAACAAAGAAAGAACAAGTAACATCGTGCGTACACCCAACGATCATCCACATAGCTTAGTTTCTACGAATCTTCTCGAGCCGTCGGCAAGGATGCTTGCAAAACACGTCAGCAGACACGGAGGGCTCAATTCATTCCGGTCAAATTCTAGAAATCGAAAGTTGTATTGAAACATGAAGGTAAACATGTGAAAACAATTATATTTACTTAATTTCAGACACGCACGCGCGCGTCCATAATAAATAACGAGCAGACAAAAGCCCTTGCGCAAACGAAAAAATTTCGCCCCGTCCTTCATAAATTCCCCGAAAATTAATGTAATAAAGTCTCCGCCGGTGTGTAAATCAGAACAATCCGCAGAAGGCGGAGTACCCAAATAATTTTTCAGGCGTCCACATAACGCGGCACGCAAGGACGCAGACCGCCCAAATTTATTAAGAGGGAAGGATATCTGCGGCGGAGGAGAGGTCGAGGGGGAGGGGGGAGGTGTTTATTTGTGGCCGGAAATTACACGTATCGGGGTGTTTTGCTCCCCGAGGATCGCGGCCAAATCCCGCCGCTTATGAAGAAAGAATTACGCCGCCGCCGGTCGGACGTTTTCTTTGAAGGAAGAAGAAAAAAAAAACCGTCAATCAATCCGTCGCTTCGCCTTTGTGCCATGGCTCCAGAAAATAAATTAGCGATATCCGAATCATCGACTCTTGATGTTTTTTTTTTTTGGGGGAGCGGGAAATTTTCCTGTGAACGAGGGTCTTCTTGGAAATAAAATCAGTTTTTGGCATGCCCTTGATGCGAAGAGAAGTTCTCAGGAAATTAAAAATAAAAATCGGCTTTAGGGGGAGACTATTTTCAAATAAATTTTAAAAATTACTTATAATTAGTTTTAATGTAACACTCCTATAATATTTTGGTTCGCCCTGAACTGACTCCTCCTCATTTAAGGGAAGCTACAATTAAGCATCCAGAAAACGGCGACCATCTTCAATGCAGGATCGCTGTGCGGACGGACGGCCACTCCAACGAAAAAATGCGAATTTCACCGTACTTGTAACGGTTCCCAGAATATTCAATTTTAGGTTTTTTTTTTAAAATAAATTGTTACATTTAAAATTAGGGCGCTTTTATTTGAGATTTTCTCGCAAGTAAGGTTTTCATTCTGTTTTGAAGTCCAAGGAGAGGAAAAAATAGAGAGATAGGAAGAGAAGAAATAGCCGAAGCATTTTCTGCAAAACATTTTCGACAATTCTGAAAATACAGGGGCCGAGTACTAAATTTTCGTACCTTTCGCAGAACAAGTGACCCGAATTCTTTTCCCTGGTTGTAATGATAATAACACTTTAGTCAATGTTAATTAAATCTCGACATTGTTAGGGGACGATTTGCATTTTTTTCTTTTTTCATAAAGTTTGAAGAGTTTTTTTTTTTTATTATTAAAAGTTCTTAACGGCGCGGCGTCGAAACTCGAATGATTCAAATCATCATTACGCAAACGACCATAAAACTCCCTGCCCTCAATGAATTCAAATTAGCGAGAGCCCAATAACAAATTACTATAATTAAAGAGAAAGTCTAGGTGTAGCTTCGCCCTTGCGCTGCTCCCTAATTATAACTGTCTAATTACTTCGGCTCGCAGGACAAATAGTAGACCCCGACCGAGGAGATGATAATATAAAGTAATAAATTGGATGCGCCCTCAGCCCCATTAATTCTGTCAAATTCCGAGGCCGACTTTCGGTTTTGCAAACCTAAATAATCTGGAATTTGTTTCGACGTTTACGGCGGATTTAATTAGGCGTCTCGCTTAATTTTAACGCCGAAGTTTCCCCAAATCCAATAAGGACGGAGGAACACCGACTAAGCCATTCACCACCAGACAGTATTTGTGTGACAGAGACAGTGTCCTTAAAAAAAATACGATTTGTATACTTTTCAATTCTAATTCAGCGCCGTACTTGTAACGGTTCCCAGAATATTTAATTTTTTTTTTGTAATAAATTGTTACATTTAAAATTAAATTAGGGCATTTTTATTTGATGTGTTTTCGCAAGTAAGGTTTTCATTCTATTTTGAGGTCCAAGGAGATTAAAAAATAGAAAGTGTGAGAAGAAAAATTTTGAAATTACAGGTAAACGACGCCATATGATTGGTGTCTGTAAAAGATACTATTTATATCTTTTCAATTCTATTTCTTAGCTTGTTAAAACTGAATTAAATGAATAGCCAGTTGTGTTCGGGGCTTTACGTGAAAAATGAAAACGTTTCCTAAAATTACATATCGGGGGTAAGTAACCTAAGTAGCAGACGGCGCGGGGAGTTTCATAAATCACCCCCCCGGGCCATTACATGCAGATCCCCCTCCACCCCCCTCCTCTCTTCGGGATACCTACCGGTGGGAGCGAGGGGGGGGGTTAATAAAAATTGATTTCGTATTAGCCCGTCGCGTTTATTACGTCGCTAATGCAGATGCGAAGCGTCTAGGACTAGTTTTATGTGCAGGCAATGCGGGTAGATTCATCGATGAATTTAAATTAGGGCGCCGCCGCCGCCGAGAGGAAGGAGATTTCATGCACTTTGCGTGCGCCAGCGCTAATTACCTCTTCGGACCAAGCTGAATTTTAATGACGCAAAAATTACGAGGGCGATGCGACGGCGGAAAAGTCAGACGGGGGATTAGAGTCACCGCTGCTGACGCGAAGCCTCCACCGAGAAGAGTCTTAATTAGCAGTTAGTTAGGTAAAAGTAATGACGAAAACCGATTGGTTCGTCAACTGGTAGAAGACCAAAGTTACTGCAATTTCCCAATTCTGATGATACTTCACTTGACTGTAATCTGCTAGGTTTCTATACAATCCAAGACTCTTCTCCGGATTTCAAGTTTTCTTTCAAGTAGATTTGCTGCTGCCTTAGGGATTATGGGGCTATGGATGAAGCCAACTAAAAAAAAATCACACAAAGAGAAAAAAACTGCAAAATAAAAAAGCGCCGATTTGGGATATATCAGAGATCAGAACAAATTAAAACAAAAAAGAAACCCAACGAAACCTTGCAAAAAATTAGAAACAAAAGAGAAATGAAAGAAATAACAACAAAATACAAGGCACGAAGCAAACCAAAAAAACAAAAGAAAACAAAAGAAGATCATCGGCAACACGAGGCTGAACGAAAAACAACCAACAAGCGAAACAAAATCGAGCTGTAATAAGTACGATAAAAAAAAACGAGAAAAGAAATGAACGACGAAATACGGAGCATAAAACAAAAGATGAAGAGGTGGACACCAAATAAAAGACACCCGAAGAATTAGTTACACAGAAAAAAAAAAGAAAATACAAAATAAAAAATCGCCGATTTGGGATATATCAAAAATCAGAACAAATTAAAACAAAAAAGAATCCCAATGCAAACCTCGCAAGAAATCAGAAACAAAAGAGGAATGAAAGAAATAGCAACAAAATACAAGGCATGAAGCAAACCAAAAAAACAAAAAAAAAAAACAAAAGAAGATCGGCGACACGAGGCTGAACGAAAAACAACCAACAAGCGAAACAAAATCGAGCTGTAAAAAGTACGATAAAAAAAACGAGGAAAGAAATGAACGACGAAATACGGAGCATAAAACAAAAGATGAAGAGGTGGACACCAAATAAAAGACACGCGAAGAATTAGTTACACAGAAAAAGAAAGAAAATACAAAATAAAAAATCGCCGATTTGGGATATATCAAAAATCAGAACAAATTAAAACAAAAAAGGAACCCAATGCAAACCTCGCAAAAAATCAGAAACAGAAGAGGAATGAAAGAAATAGCAACAAAATACAAGGCATGAAGCAAACAAAAAAAAACAAAAAAAAAAACAAAAGAAGATCGGAAACACGAGGCTGAACGAAAAACAACCAACAAGCGAAACAAAATCGAGCTGTAAAAAGTACGATAAAAAAAAACGAGAAAAGAAATGAACGACGAAATACGGAGCATAAAACAAAAGATGAAGAGGTGGACACCAAATAAAAGACACGCGAAGAATTAGTTACACAGAAAAAGAAAGAAAATACAAAATAAAAAATCGCCGATTTGGGATATATCAAAAATCAGAACAAATTAAAACAAAAAAGAAACCCAATGCAAACCTCGCAAGAAATCAGAAACAAAAGAGGAATGAAAGAAATAGCAACAAAATACAAAGCATGAAGCAAACCAAAAAAAACAAAAAAAACAAAAGAAGATCATCGGCAACACGAGGCTGAACGAAAAACAACCAACAAGCGAAACAAAATCGAGCTGTAAAAAGTACGATAAAAAAAAACGAGAAAAGAAATGAACGACGAAATACGGAGCATAAAACAAAAGATGAAGAGGTGGACACCAAATAAAAGACACCCGAAGAATTAGTTACACAGAAAAAAAAAAAGAAAATACAAAATAAAAAATCGCCGATTTGGGATATATCAAAAATCAGAACAAATTAAAACAAAAAAGAAACCCAATGCAAACCTCACAAGAAATCAGAAACAAAAGAGGAATGAAAGAAATAGCAACAAAATACAAGGCACGAAGCAAACAAAAAAAAAAACAAAAAAAAACAAAAGAAGATCGGCAACACGAGGCTGAACGAAAAACAACCAACAAGCGAAACAAAGTCGAGCTGTAAAAAGCACGATAAAAAAAAAACGAGAAAAGAATTGAACGACGAAATACGGAGCATAAAACGAAAGATGAAGAGGTGGACACCAAATAAAAGACACGCGAAGAATTAGTTACACAGAAAAAGAAAGAAAATACAAAATAAAAAATCGCCGATTTGGGATATATCAAAAATCAGAACAAATTAAAACAAAAAAAAAAAACCAATGGAACCTCGCAAGAAATCAGAAACAAAAGAGGAATGAAAGAAATAGCAACAATATATAAGGCACGAAGCAAACAAAAAAAAAAAACAAAAAAACAAAAGAAGATTGACATCGCCGAGTTGAACGAAAAAAAAATAAACGCAATTTTCAGGACGAATCGAATAAAAGCGAAATAAAAAAATCAATGACACGATAAAAAATGAACGGCGAAATACAGCGTGTAAAACAAAAGACTTAGGTGGATACAGGATAAATGAAGAACGATGAACGACGAAACGATGTCGTAGAGGAAAACGCGAAAAATCAATTCTATAAGAAAAGCAACAGAGGAAAACATAGTATGAGAGCATAAAGAATAGAAAAAAAAATACAGAGGAAGATTGATGGCTAAGATGAACGGAAAACAAATGAATCTCCGGACGAGAAAAAAAAAACAGCAGAAAACAAAAGACGATTTGATTTTCTCAATATTTTTTTAACTCTTTATTTTTCAAAAATTGAACTGAATTGACTTTGATTAAAAAAGAAATTATGAATATTCTTCACCCCTTCGTCCGCAACGTTCTTTACATTTTCGTTAGTTTTCGAATCCTTTTTGTTTGTTCATTTGTCAAATTATTATTTTTTTTTTTGCTTTTTTTTATTGCACCGATGTTTCGTGTGCTTTCTTATTTATTTTGTGTTCTACAGGTCTTTTGATTTCTTCTTTCTTATTTTTGACTTGACTTTTGCTTCTTGTTCGTCTTTTATCGTACTTGTTTCCACATCGTTTGTTTCAATTAATTTTTTCATTTTTTTTTTTTTTCAAATTATGTATCGCCATTCATTGTTATTCCTAAAGCCTTTCTTTTTGCAAGTCTTTCGATTTGCAGCAAACAGTCAGTCTTGCTTGTTAATTATTTTTCTGTTCTTTCCCATTTCGTTGACTTCTTTTAATTTAGTTTAATTTTTTTTTAATGTACCTAATTTTTTTGGTGCGTTTAGCTTTCGTTTTCGTTTTCAGAGGATTACGGTAAACGTAACTGAATTTAATAAAAGAAGAACGGGAAATTGGTTGTGATTAAAGTAAGAAGAGTGAAGGAACTCAGAGAAATATTAGCGAAACCAGTGCTGCCACCACTACACCCACAAAACACATTCACAAGTTAACACCGTTTCATGAATTTCAATTGGGTCGGTATTAACCAGAGAACATCTTATCAAATTTCAATTGCAAAAGGATTTCTCGAAACGATCGAATTATTTCAGGGCCTGGATTAACTCGATTTTCTTTGTTTGGTGCTTGGTTTGAGGATTAAAATCAGAAATACGTTCGTAGTTTTGCACGAAGGTCACAATTGCAAAAAAAAATATTGGAAAGAACACCCCGTGAAGAGTAGCATCTTCAACTTCTTGTACGCTCCTGCTTTACTTAAGCGCGTCTCCCTTCCCGATTGCTACGCAAGAAGGGAATATCGGACGTTCGTTACTTGACTTACTTCATTCCGACCTTGTACGCGATTTAATACGTTGTAGTATTATTGAATCGACCTAATTTTTATAAAATCATAGCAAATCTATGTACTGAACATTCGATCGTTTACAAAAAAAATTATTTCCATGGTATTTCTACAAAATTTAACTCGAACAATTATAAAATTTGAACACAAAGAAAATAATAGCATGAGGGCTTTCAGCAAACGCAACGCAATTAATTTTATCTTCAATATTAATTCAATGCCCATGAACAGAGACAAATACCGAAATTTTTCAAAGAATAATATGGACATCTTCATTCAATTTCTTGCAAATGAATCATGGATATCAACATATATAGCTACAAATGCAGCAACAAAATATAAGAACTTCCTAAATACCCTCTTAGGTGATTTTGAAAGTGCTTTCCCTTTAATTATGAAGAAAAAAAACGCAAAAGTTTAAAATGTCTGATGATTTGAGACAGATTAAAGAAACCCTGCATTTAATCCACGACACACTTATGCAGCAGGGCGGTGATGACTTGAAACAAGTATTCAGTAGTTACAAACAGTTTTACCTACAATGTGTCACGGAAGAAAAAAGAAAAAGTCACGTCGACGAACTTGGAATGGCTACTAATAAACAGAAAGCGCTGTGGGATATAATAAAAAAAAGAAACGTCGCCTCATTCTTCGAGTGAAGCAATCAGTATCACATGTGAGGAATTTAATCAATTTTTTTGTAGCATTGGAAATAATACACTCCAAAACATCCCTGTAAGCAGGAACAATCCAACTCAGTACCTGAACACACTCACGCGAAATTCCTCTACATGCTACCTAATTCCTGTTACTCCAGAGGAAATCAGATCAATTATAGGTGGACTTAAACCAAAAACCTCGACAGATGTTTACGGCCTGAATACAAAACTCATTAGGACATGTTCCAAGTACATAGCTCATCCTCTAGCGAATATTATCAACACGTGCTTCCAAGAAGGTGTAGTCCCTGACGAAATGAAAATAGCGAAGGTTGTGCCCGTATTCAAAAAAGGAAACCGTTCTTCCATCACCAACTACAGACCCATCTCAATCCTGCCTGTCCCATCTAAGATCTTCGAAGCTGCCTTATGCACCAGGTTGAATAACTTCCTTTCAAAAAACAACTGTTTGACTGATTGCCAGTTCGGATTCAGAAAGGGGAAAAATACGACAGATGCAGTACTATCGCTCTTGAATTATGTATGGGATGCTTTCGAAGAACATTGCGATTGTGAAGCCTTACTGTGTGACCTGAGTAAAGCGTTCGACTGTATGCAAGACGATATATTCCTTTCGAAACTCGAACATTATTGCGTAAGAGGAATCACTCTGCAACTCGTACAATCTTATCTGGAAAATAGGAAGCAAGTCGTCTATCTAGGTGGACAAATCAGCAACTTGTCACCCATTCTTACTGGTGTTCCACAAGGCTCACTGACGGGACCTCTTTTCTTCAGTATTTTTATTAATGATCTGCCACACCGAATACCAGCTCATATTATTCTATATGCAGATGATACAACTTTAATATCCAAAGGTCATAGTTACAAAGAAGCTCAAGTAAACCTGGACAAAGCAAACAAAGAAGCCGCAATCTGGTTTTCCGACAATAAACTGTTCTTAAATAACGATAAATCATCGAAATTAGTATTCACTACCAAACGAAACACTGGTGTAATAGCAGCAAATACTACTAAATTCCTTGGTATTACACTGGATACCCGGCTAACTTGGAAAGCGCATACGGATGAACTTCTAAACAAACTTGCCGCAGCTACCTACGCAATCCGAAGAATTAGGGATATTATAGATAAAGAAGCCTCATTAGTTGCTTATTTCGCCCTATTTCAGTCAAGAATGAGTTATGGCATTCAAGTTTGGGGAGAATCTGCTCACGCCCAGGCCTTCCTTGTTGCCCAAAAAAAGGCAATTCGCATTATTGAACACGTTGCTCAACAAAGTCACTGCAAACCTTTATTTCGCAAACTTGGCATAATGACAATGACATCTCTGTACCTTCACTCTCAGCTTACAAGAGCTCACGACGAAGCTGACACATTACCGAAAAGGGGAGCTACAATATCTGCAAACTTAAGAAGCCACTACAAATTAGAAGTATCAATGCGAAGAATAAATGCCACGGCAGTACAAACTAGACATTTGTACTTATACAATAAATTACCGATGGGATGGACCAAATTGTCAAAGAAAGTGTTAATTAAAATCTTATTTAATAGGCAAGGCGTATTATAATGTAAATGAATATCTTGAAGATACCCTAAAATTGTAATTGCATTTTCACTTAATGTACTTTTAATGCAATTTAATGCAATTTTGATTTTGACGAAACTGTAAATTATTGAGCTGAATAAACGTTATTATTATTATTATAGCACAAAATAATGTCTGGTGTTGTTGGAATTCGAGGTTTATTGATTCGCTTGCCGACAGTACTTTGATTAATTCTGTTTACGGAATACAGTTGTTAACTAAACGAATATATTATATTTGCTAAGATAAAACTCGTAAATACTGTCAAATTTCTATAAAAGTGAAGCAAGCAGCGACAGAAGGGTACGTTTCGATGTTGGCTAGCTGTTTAGGGCGAAATTTTGTAAATCTTTGTTCGAAGTAAACCAGAAGATGTACATTTTGATTTGAGCTTGAAAACTAAAACAATAATGTAACAGAAGAAATAGTTACATATATAAGATCGGCACCTAACTCCTGCAAGCAAACGCTGGCCTACATCGCACATCGGTTACCTATTAACAGCTGCCAGTAAAATAAAATGAATCATCGGGATTTTTCAAGACACAAAGTTTACGTAAACTGAAAAAGAGGTCAATTCAATTCATATAAATACTCAGCTTTTCTAATTATAAATCAGCTCGACAATATCCTTGTCAGGGTGCGCGAGCTCATGTCGTCTAGTAAAGTGCCTCTTCACTTCGTCATGTAAGTTATGTATGTATTCTATGTTGTGTTAAATTTGACTACATCCCGCAATCCCTGCGTATGCGTTACTTTTTAGTACAAACTAGATTACCAATAAGTTAGCGTTACATTGTCTTATTTTGAGTTCGCGTTGTAAACATCTGATCTCGGAGGATGCGAAAACTTTTTAACAAAAAGCGCACGCGGAAGTAACACAAAATATTCGCCATGAAGCATTCGATTTGGCCCCCATAAAATGACCATGTATGGATTTGCTCCAATCCGTCCGGCGGCGTTGATAAAACGAGAGAGTCATTCAGTGTCCCACAGGCCGGGGCTTTATGATTCCCCGAATCCGCAGCAACCAGGTCGCCTCTCGTGAATAAAACAAGGACCACCACCCTTCCTCCTCATCCTCCTCCACCAAAGCTCCATTTGTTTCTTTTTTTTTGCACGGCCCAATTTGTTATCGAAGATAAAAATTTACGGTCGCCGCCGCCGCCGTAGCTTTTCGAGCGCCATTGATTTGTATTCGGCCATCGGAACAGACGGATTCCTGTATTACCTAAAGCCGGATTTATGCATATAAGTAAATAGGTTTTCTCTTTTTCTCCCCCAGATATACGCCGCGCGTTCCGGGTCGGGCGGGCGGGATGCGAATAAATAAATCCGGGCGAGACGCTCAGATTATGAGAGATACGGACGAGCTTATATCTGGGCTTAAAGTGCCTATAAATGTAGGAATCACAGCACGATATAAGTTTATGTACGTACTGGAAAAGGAGATACGCTTCATATTTTTATGAATATATGTGGAATAATTCTTTTCGACTTGTGGGGTGGGCGTTCGATGCTTTACCTTAACGGTATTACCGCTTGCATCGTCTAGAAATGAAGTAGAGCGTTCGCATATTTCAAACACGATGATTTATTACACTTTACAAAACCCGAACGATTCACGATTAATACGATTTTACAAATTTCAACAATGGGGCAAAATGCACGCGCGAATCTCTAATTTACATTTTCAATTACTAATCAATTAAAAACTATTGAAAATTAAGCGCCGCGTAAGAATCAAATAAAAAATAAATTTCTATCTCGTGCCAGCTACTCGTGTCAGTCACCTGTCGAGAAGAAACGTTCAGCACTCCGTGAAGGTCAAGCAGACGTACAGGTGTTGATTAACTCCTTCAATTCGTGGAATTACAAAACCCAAAAAGTTTACGATTATTTCGATTTTACTTACAAATTTCAACAACGGTGCAAAATGCACGCGCGAATCTCTAATTTGCTTTGCCAGGTCTGGCAAGCTCTCTCAATTACTGATCGATTAAAAACTAATTAAAATTAAGCGCCGCGTAAAAATGAAATAAAAAAAATTAATTTTCTTTCTCGTGCCAGCTGCTCGTGTTAGTCACCTGTCGAGAAGGAACGTCAAGAACTCCGTCAAGACCGAGCAGATGTACAGGTGTTGATTAAGTCCTTCAATTCGTGGAGTTACAAAACCCAAAAAGTTTACGATTACCACGATTTTACTTACAAATTTTAACAACGGTGCAAAATGCACGCGCGAATCTCTAATTTGCTTTGCCAGATCTGGCAAGCTCTCTCAATTACTAATCAATTAAAAACTAATTCAAATTAGGCGTCGCGTAAGATTCAAATAAAAAATTTAAATTTCTATCTCGTGCCAGCTGCTCGCGTTAGTCACCTGTCGAGAAGGAACGTCCAAAACTCCGTGAGGGCCGAACAGACGTACAGGTGTTGATTAAGTCTTTCAATTCGTGGAGTTACAAAACCCAAAAAGTTTACGATTACCACGATTTTACTTACAAATTTTAACAACGGTGCAAAATGCACGCGCGAATCTCTAATTTGCTTTGCCAGATCTGGCAAGCTCTCTCAATTACTAATCAATTAAAAACTAATTCAAATTAGGCGTCGCGTAAGATTCAAATAAAAAATTTAAATTTCTATCTCGTGCCAGCTGCTCGTGTCAGTCACCTGTCGAGAAGAAACGTTCAGCACTCCGTGAAGGTCAAGCAGACGTACAGGTGTTGTTAAACTCCATCAATTCGTGGAGTTACAAAACCCAAAAAGTTAATGATTATTACGATTTTACTTACAAATTTCTACAACGGTGCAAAATGCACGCGCGAATCTCTAATTTGCTTTGCCAGATCTGGCAAGCTCTCTCAATTAGTGATCGGTTAAAAACTAATTAAAATTAAGCGCCGCGTAAAAATGAAATAAAAAAAATTAATTTTCTTTCTCGTGCCAGCTGCTCGTGTTAGTCACCTGTCGAGAAGGAACGTCAAGAACTCCGTCAAGACCGAGCAGGTGTACAGGTGTTGATTAAGTCCTTCAATTCGTGGAGTTACAAAACCCAAAAAGTTTACGATTACCACGATTTTACTTACAAATTTTAACAACGGTGCAAAATGCACGCGCGAATCTCTAATTTGCTTTGCCAGATCTGGCAAGCTCTCTCAATTACTAATCAATTAAAAACTAATTCAAATTAGGCGTCGCGTAAGATTCAAATAAAAAATTTAAATTTCTTTCTCGTGCCAGCTGCTCGCGTTAGTCACCTGTCGAGAAGGAACGTCCAAAACTCCGTGAGGGCCGAACAGACGTACAGGTGTTGATTAAGTCTTTCAATTCGTGGAGTTACAAAACCCAAAAAGTTTACGATTACCACGATTTTACTTACAAATTTTAACAACGGTGCAAAATGCACGCGCGAATCTCTAATTTGCTTTGCCAGATCTGGCAAGCTCTCTCGATTACTAATTAATTAAAAACCAATGAAAATTAGGCGTCGCCTAAAATTCAAATAAAAAATATAAATTTCTTTCTCGTGCCAGCTGCTCTTGTTAGTCACATGTCAAAAAGGAACGTTCAGCACTCCGTCAGGACTGAGCAGACGTACAGGTGTTGATTAAGTCCTTCAATTCGTGGAGTTACAAAACCCAAAAAGTTTACGATTACCACGATTTTACTTACAAATTTCAACAACGGTGCAAAATGCACGCGCGAATCTCTAATTTGCTTTGCCAGATCTGGCAAGCTCTCTCAATTACTAATCAATTAAAAACTAATTCAAATTAGGCGTCGCGTAAGATTCAAATAAAAAATTTAAATTTCTATCTCGTACCAGCTGCTCGCGTTAGTCACCTGTCGAGAAGGAACGTCCAAAACTCCGTGAGGGCCGAACAGACGTACAGGTGTTGATTAAGTCCTTCAATTCGTGGAGTTACAAAACCCAAAAAGTTAATGATTATTACGATTTTACTTACAAGTTTCAACAACGGTGCCAAATACTAGCGCGAATCTCTAATTTGCTTTGCCAGATCTGGCAAGCTCTCTCAATTACTAATCAATTAAAAACCAATGAAAATTAGGCGTCGCATAAAATTCAAATAAAAAATATAAATTTCTTTCTCGTGCCAGCTGCTCGTGTTAGTCACCTGTCAAAAAGGAACGTTCAGCACTCCGTCAAGACCGAGCAGACGTACAGGTGTTGATTAAGTCCTTCAATTCGTCGAGTTATAAAACCCAAAAAGTTTACGATTACTACGATTTTACTTACAAATTTGTAGCAACGGTGCAAAATGCACGCGCGAATCTCTAATTTGCTTTGCCAGATCTGGCAAGCTCTCTCAATTACTGATCGATTAAAAACTAATTAAAATTAAGCGCCGCGTAAAAATGAAATAAAAAAAATTAATTTTCTTTCTCGTGCCAGCTGCTCGTGTTAGTCACCTGTCGAGAAGGAACGTCAAGAACTCCGTCCAGACCGAGCAGATGTACAGGTGTTGATTAAGTCCTTCAATTCGTGGAGTTACAAAACCCAAAAAGTTTACGATTACTACGTTTTTACTTACAAATTTCAACAACGGTGCAAAATGCACGCGCGAATCTCTAATTTGCTTTGCCAGGTCTGGTAAGCTCTCTCAATTACTAATCAATTAAAAACCAATTCAAATTAAGCGCCACGTAAAAATCAAATAAAAAAATATAAATTTCTTTCTCGTGCCAGCTGCTCGTGTTAGTCACCTGTCGAGAAGGAACGTCAAGAACTCCGTCCAGACCGAGCAGATGTACAGGTGTTGATTAAGTCCTTCAATTCGTGGAGTTACAAAACCCAAAAAGTTAACGATTACTACGTTTTTACTTACAAATTTCAACAACGGCGCAAAATGCACGCGCGAATCTCTAATTTGCTTTGCCAGATCTGGCAAGCTCTCTCAATTACTAATCAATTAAAAACTAATTCAAATTAGGCGTCGCGTAAGATTCAAATAAAAAATTTAAATTTCTATCTCGTGCCAGCTGCTCGCGTTAGTCACCTGTCGAGAAGGAACGTCCAAAACTCCGTGAGGGCCGAACAGACGTACAGGTGTTGATTAAGTCTTTCAATTCGTGGAGTTACAAAACCCAAAAAGTTTACGATTACCACGATTTTACTTACAAATTTTAACAACGGTGCAAAATGCACGCGCGAATCTCTAATTTGCTTTGCCAGATCTGGCAAGCTCTCTCAATTACTAATCAATTAAAAACTAATTCAAATTAGGCGTCGCGTAAGATTCAAATAAAAAATTTAAATTTCTATCTCGTACCAGCTGCTCGCGTTAGTCACCTGTCGAGAAGGAACGTCCAAAACTCCGTGAGGGCCGAACAGACGTACAGGTGTTGATTAAGTCCTTCAATTCGTGGAGTTACAAAACCCAAAAAGTTAATGATTATTACGATTTTACTTACAAGTTTCAACAACGGTGCCAAATACTAGCGCGAATCTCTAATTTGCTTTGCCAGATCTGGCAAGCTCTCTCAATTACTAATCAATTAAAAACCAATGAAAATTAGGCGTCGCATAAAATTCAAATAAAAAATATAAATTTCTTTCTCGTGCCAGCTGCTCGTGTTAGTCACCTGTCAAAAAGGAACGTTCAGCACTCCGTCAAGACCGAGCAGACGTACAGGTGTTGATTAAGTCCTTCAATTCGTCGAGTTATAAAACCCAAAAAGTTTACGATTACTACGATTTTACTTACAAATTTGTAGCAACGGTGCAAAATGCACGCGCGAATCTCTAATTTGCTTTGCCAGATCTGGCAAGCTCTCTCAATTACTGATCGATTAAAAACTAATTAAAATTAAGCGCCGCGTAAAAATGAAATAAAAAAAATTAATTTTCTTTCTCGTGCCAGCTGCTCGTGTTAGTCACCTGTCGAGAAGGAACGTCAAGAACTCCGTCCAGACCGAGCAGATGTACAGGTGTTGATTAAGTCCTTCAATTCGTGGAGTTACAAAACCCAAAAAGTTTACGATTACTACGTTTTTACTTACAAATTTCAACAACGGTGCAAAATGCACGCGCGAATCTCTAATTTGCTTTGCCAGGTCTGGTAAGCTCTCTCAATTACTAATCAATTAAAAACCAATTCAAATTAAGCGCCACGTAAAAATCAAATAAAAAAATATAAATTTCTTTCTCGTGCCAGCTGCTCGTGTTAGTCACCTGTCGAGAAGGAACGTCAAGAACTCCGTCCAGACCGAGCAGATGTACAGGTGTTGATTAAGTCCTTCAATTCGTGGAGTTACAAAACCCAAAAAGTTAACGATTACTACGTTTTTACTTACAAATTTCAACAACGGTGCAAAATGCACGCGCGAATCTCTAATTTGCTTTATCAGATCTGGCAAGCTCTCTCAATTACTAATCAATTAAAAACCAATTCAAATTAAGCGCCACGTAAAAATCAAATAAAAAATATAAATTTCTTTCTCGTGCCAGCTGCTCGTGTTAGTCACCTGTCGAGAAGAAACGATCAGCACCCCGTGAAGGTCAAGCAGACGTACAGGTGTTGATAAAGTCCTTCAATTCATGGAGTTACAAAACGTAAATTTTTTATCCCATTGTCCACGACATTTCTTATATTTTTGTTCCGATTCCTTTTTGAATCAATTGATTTGACTATATTTAATTCAATTCTTGATATAATCGATTTTATTTTTATTTTTTCTCTTCGATTATATTTAATTTATGTGTGTGTTTTTTTTTAATTTTTCTCTCTCAATTTATCATATTTTGTCAACTCAATTTTGTATTTGTATTTTTAAGTTGTAATTATTGCCTAAAATAATGTTTATTTGACATGTCTAATGTTTCTGTATTTGTCTTTGTATGTATGCTGGCAAGAGGCAAATAAATTTATTATTATTATTTTGTTTCTGTTTTTCATTTGTTTGATTGTTGCTAACCGTTTTTGTAAAGCAATTTCTTACATGTAAAATTAAGCAAACACACATTTACTGATTTTAAATGTTTAACAAAAAAAAATTAAAAATTTTTCCTTTTTGGTGCACCGGGTGGATCATTTATGCTGATAAGGAGGCGTTTCAGTTTATTTCATTTTTTTTTTAATTGAAAATCGATCGTATTTTGTCTTTTCTTGTCACCGATCGTCCATTATCGTCTTTTAATTCCTTGATCATCAATTGATTGATTTTTCCTGATTTCTTTTCTTAATTGCCGATCGTCTTCTGTTTTTTTTTCTATTCCTTATTTCTCTTCTCTTCTCTTCTCTTTCTCTTATTCGATTTTTTTTTTGATTTATTTCATTCGACTCTACTTAATTTAATTTTCGATATAATCAACTTATTCGACTTTTGTCTTTTTCTCTTTTTCGATTTTTTTTTTGATTTGACTCTATTTAATTCAATTTTTGATATAATCAATAGGTCGATTTTTGTTTTTTTTTCTTTTCTTCGATTTCATTTGATTTGTTTTTTTTTTTTTAAATTTTTAACTATCAATTTATCATCTTTTGGTTCTGTTTTTGATTCGTTTGATTGTGTTGAATGTGATATTATTTTTTTAAATTATCAATTGATCGTCTTTTGTTTATATTAATTACTCGATTTGAGTTCATTTTACACTTTAGTGCCGGCGATTTGACTTTATCTTATTTTTTAATTACCTTTTTTCTTTGACGTCTATCCCTTCTGTTTCTAGTCAAATTAATTTTTTTCTTTCATTACATCTATACTTTCTTGTTTCGTGTTCTGTAGGTTTTTTTTTTCTCTTTTATCTCATCTTTTGTTTCTTGTTGGTGTTATCATACTTGTTTCCGTATCGTTTTGATGTTTTTCTCCAATTATATTTCGCTATTCATTTTCATTTCTGTATTTTTTTTTTCTTAATTTTTTTGACTTAAGACATTGATTTTTAAATTTAATTTAATTCTTTTATTTATTTTGAGTTTCATTTGGTTGTTGTTTTCGTTTTTAATTTATTAACGAGATGAGAGCGCTAATTCTTTACTCAAACAAAAGATCCGACAAAAGAATGTTGTAAATTTTATTGAACGAGGGTTAAGTCTCGTTTCAATGGATTCATTGCGATATTTATGAAATAATATTTGTTTGTTTTTTTTTTATTGATGATAATTTGCTTAGTCGGTTAAGTCTTTTCCGCTATAATTTATTTTTATAGGCCCTCCTGTACTGGCCTCGAATCCGTCTCTGTTCACCTTTTTTCACCGACCTTCTGTCGAAATCTTCATTTTTTTTAATCGATCTCTTTTTAAGTAGTTGAATCAGATTCTGCTAATGCTTTACATTTTATCGAACGAATGCCGAGTTTCATATTAACGGATTCATTGAGATATTTTCGAAATAATCTTTGTTTGTTCTTTTATTGATGATCCTTTGCCGAGTCAGCCTGTCTTCTTTTTTCGCACATGGCATTTTCTTCGAAACTTTTCGAAATTTTTCAAACACGTCGCTCTTCCTAGTTAGGAGCTGAGAAAAATCCAGGACCGTCATTTATGTTCAGTAGGATTTCTTTTTCGTTTTCTTTTTAAATTTCTTATCTGCAATCCTACCAACCGCTCCTCCTCCTTACGGTCAGGTGCAATTTCTCAAAAGACGGTTCTCCCAGTAACTTCCAGACTCTTATTTTTCAAAATTTGATTGACTGAGACTTTGATTTAAAAAACAAGCTCGCGGGAAAATCTTCAATTTGTTAGAGAAGATCTTTTTTTAAGCCCCGAATCAGATTCTATTAATGCTCTCCGTTTTATTGAACGAGTATCAAGTCTCATTTCAACGGATTAATTGAGATATTTACGAAATAATCTTTGTTTGGTTCTTTATCGATGATCATTTGCTGTACTGTCCTTGAGTTCGTCCCTGTCTACCGTTTTTCGTCGATTTCTTGTTGAAACCCTTAAATTTTTCCGAACCGGCCTCTTTTAAGTGCTTGAATCAGATTGTACTAATGCTTTACGTTTTATTGAACGAGTGTGAATTCTCATTTCGACGGATTCATTGAGATGTTTACGAAATAATCTTTGTTTGGTTCTTTATCGATGATCATTTGCTGTACTGTCCTTGAGTTCGTCCCTGTCTACAGTTTTTCGCCGATTTCTTGTTGAAACCTTTCAATTCTTCCGAACCGGTCTCTTTTAAGTGCTTGAATCAGATTGTACTAATGCTTTCCGTTTTATTGAACGAATATCAAGTCTCATTTCAACGGATTCATTGAGATATTTACGAAATAATCTTTGTTTGGTTCTTTATCGATGATCATTTGCTGTACTGTCCTTGAGTTCGTCCCTGTCTACCGTTTTTCGCCGATTTTTTGTTGAAACCCTTCAATTCTTCTGAACCGGTCTCTTTTAAGTGCTTGAATCAGATTGTACTAATGCTTTACGTTTTATTGAACGAGTGTGAAGTCTCATTTCGACGGATTCATTGAGATATTTACGAAATACCCTTTGTTTTTTTTTTATTGACGATCATTTGCCGAGTCGCACATGTCTTTTCCGGTTTGATTAACTTTCACAGGCCCTGTACTGTCCTTGAGTTCGTCTTTGTCCATCGTTTTTCGCCGACTTCTTGTTGAAATCCTCAATGTTTCCTAACCGATCACTTCTAAGTATTTGAAAAGGATTCTACTAACGCTCTGCGTTAAGTAATTGAAAGGCCATGTCGCTCTGCGTTTTATTGAAGGAGTTTCAAGTCCGTCATTTCGACGGATTCATTGAGATATTTACGAAATGATCCTTGATTACTTATTGATGATCATTTGCTGAGTCAGCCATGCGTTTTCCGGTAGTGCCAACTCAATTTCGGATTTTGCCCTTCAATCGTAAATACCGCATCTGTTTTGACGCTTACGGCTTTGGACGTCGGCAGTTTCACTCCTCATATAACTCTTGCAGGAATAGTCTCGTCACTTTGTTCGATTTTGGTCATCAATTCTCAAGGCCGTTTGTGGTTAAACTCGACCTTTCTCGTGAACGCGAACCTGATTGAAGCAGCTGCTTTTTTCCCTGCAAAACTTGCACTGCTTGAATTTATTCGGAGCCAATCGATCCGATTTCTTCCCTTGTGTATTTTGTGCGGATTGTTTGGTAAGTTAGTTTTTCTCTTTTTTTTTATTTTTGGTACGTAAACTATGATGTTTGTTCGTGCATTTGTAGGCAAGTTCCGTTTGTCCTAAACGGAAGACACTTCTTCTCAATTATATATAAATTATTTTTTTTAAACTAATTCATGTAATTTAATTTAATAGAAACAGAGGGTACTTTTACTAAATGTTTTCAATTCAAATCAAGTATATGCATTTTTAATTTTACTCCGGGAGTTTAAAGCACTAAAGTACTAAATTTAAGAGGCGTTACTCTCTCTCTCTCTCTCTCGCGTCGTATAAAATTAGTTATCCCCCGTATTTGATGCACACCCTTTTACTATGAGCCGTGTAACACGACCGCATTGTTCGAAACTCTATTATTAATTTAAGTCACCCTCCTAGCGCTGGCTGCTCCTGTTCGGATACTTTGTTCAGGCCACGACCTGAAGATGTTATTTATTAAAAGATGATAATGTTAACAGAGACCGGGCGTAATAATTTAGTGAGTTTGAGCAACTACTATTTTAAGCGGCCATTATAGCCAGGAACTTGGGATTAAGAATTTTAAAATACTCTCTATTTCCGGTGTTTGTTCTTAAAACAATGCCCCCCGCCGCACCTCATCATATTCACGCGAAGTTTTGGGAAGCGCAGAGGAGACGAGACGAGCCGAGCCGAGGCGAGCCGCGCCGCGCCGCGCCCGCGGGCATTTTGTTATAATTTTAATTAGAATTTACGGGGTTTGCGAAATTAATATATTCGCATTTAAAACTCTCCCTTCATCCCTTGCATTATGAATTTAGCTTGCGCGCCCGTGTCACGCTTAAGCAAACAGCTTTATTTTCCGAGCGAGGAAAATGAAAAGCTCTTCATCGGTGGAGGAGGAGGAGGAGAGAGAAGTGGCCGACGAAGAAAAGTCTGGCTTTTAGGCGAATTTTTTTTTTTTTTTCGTAATGGACTGGCACATTGTACGCTGAAAATGCTGTCAGTTCGGGGAGTGCAGGGATCTGGAAAGTACGACGACGACGACGGAAAGGGACGAAACTCCTCTTGCGTTGCGTTGGCGGCGGTGGTAGAAGAACAACTTTCATATATTTTTAAATTCAACTTTCTTATTCATACTTATTTATCACTTGTTTTAAGAGGCCGATTAATTTTTTTTTTATTCGTACGACCGACGGCGACGACTCTTTCTTTATTAGTCGGAGTCGTCGCAGTCACCTCCATTAGTGTTTTTTTTTTTTTTTGCTTTTTGAAACAAAAGGGTCGCAGATGTTTTCTTGCTTTAAAAACAAAAAAGATCGGCGCTGCCGTCGGCCGCGGCTATTTTTAGCTTTAATTGGATGAATTCTTAATTTCGTTTCTATTGAGGAAAAAAAAAGTTCCCTCGCCGTTTGCCCTTTGTGTAATTTCGCTTGAGCGTTTCCACAAGGCTAATAAAGAGTTCCATTTATTTTATTACGTCCTTTGTAACTTTCGGAAAGTGGATTTTGTTTTCAAAAAAACTTATTGTGACCTGCAACCATATCTAGCTCCTGCAGCGCCATCTATTGGTCAAATCGAATCACTTAGTGTTGGTCAACCGACTCTTCGGCAGATTGTTGTAAATGTTGGCGACTGTTTTATGTTGCAGTGTTTCCGAAGGACTTGCGCCATCTGTGCGTCAATCGAATGTTCCAGAGAATACGCGAAGAATTCGCGATGATTCGATGCGTATGGATGCGAGCGAATTTATTACACAGCGTGTCCGCGGAAGGACGTACCTAATTATACTTGTGACTACTTCCACATTTCGCATTTAACTCTGGCTTATTAACATCGATTACTATTGAAATACGACCCACCCCCTTTGTCATCTGAGTTAGGGAATTCCGCTTAAAACTACGTTTATTAATTGTTGCGATTTATTTTCGTGTCGATTTGCTAAACTTTTCAATTTTGTTACAGTTGCTTTTACTAAACTAACTAAATAATTAGTTTCACCCACTATATAGGTCACGTATTTCATTTTGCGAAGCCAAAATCATCATCAATTACTTCTCAGTTGTACTAATCGACCCATTCCAAATCGCAGAGATGCGTAGGAATCTCATCCCCGCGGAATATTATGCTAATTTACAATTGGCTGATTTCGCACGTGGTACGTTCATTTTCACGTTTCTTACATATGTTAGATTTATTAGATTCAAAGAGCAAAATTTCCGATTTGTGAATTCAATCATCTAAAACTACAATCCTGCTTGGCCATATTTATATTTAGTTGTGTCAAATACTCCGCCAAAGTATGAAAACAAGCGCTCTTTGTTTAGCTGCAGCTCGTGAAACGGCGGGCTATCGCCTTCACGTAAATGTTTTTTTTTTAAATTTATTTACGTTAATAGGCCAGGATTTATTCGACATGACGTGACGTGACGTCACTGGCGGACCTAGTGAGATGATACGCGCTCCCCTCTGAATTTATACACCTAGATTCATTTAATTTTTGTAGAAAATTAACGTCACTTTAGATGTTTAGGCGTTTTATTTTAACAAATGTAAAATTTGTCGTAAGTTCATCGAGATTCTTGAATAAGCAGGTTTTACTTTTCTTTCGGTAATCGATACGTCATGTTTTTGGACTTAAAATAAATTGTCGATAACGTGATTATTTTTATTAAAAATCTGCGGCCATACCACTTCTCGAATTAGTCGAAAAGATACGTCAGCGAGGCGATCCGTAAGCGCTTCCTGTTCGACTTTTAACTCTGGCATCATTAAAAAAATCGATTACCATCGAAGTACGACCCACCCCCAACTTCATCTGAGTTAGGGTATTCCGCTTAAACCTACGTGTATTAATTGTTGCGCTTTATTTTCATGTCGATTTGCTAAAGTTTTCAATTTTGTTACAGTTGCTTTTACTAAATTAATTAAATAATTAGTTTCACCCGTTATATAGATCATGTATTTCATTTTGCGAAGCCAAAATCATCATCAATTACTTCTCAGTTGTACTAATCGACTCATTCCAAATCGCAGAGATGCGTAGGAATCTCATCCCCGCGGAATATTATGCTAATTTACAATTGGCTGATTTCGCACGTGGTACGTTCATTTTCACGTTTTTTTCATATGTTGGATGTATTAGATTCAAAAAGCAAAATTTCCGATTTGCAAATTGAATCATCTAAAGCTACAATCCTGCTTGGCCATATTTATATTTAGTTGTGTCAAATACTCCGCCAAAGTATGAAAACAAGCGCTCTTTGTTTAGCTGCAGCTCGTGAAACGGCGGGCTATCGCCTTCACGTAAATGTTTTTTTTTTAAATTTATTTACGTTAATAGGCCAGGATTTATTCGGCATGACGTGACGTGACGTCACTGGCGGACCTAGTGAGATGATACGCGCTCCCCTCTGAATTTATACACCTAGATTCATTTAATTTTTGTAGAAAATTAACGTCACTTTAGATGTTTAGGCGTTTTATTTTAACAAATGTAAAATTTGTCGTAAGTTCATCGAGATTCTTGAATAAGCAGGTTTTACTTTTCTTTCGGTAATCGATACGTCATGTTTTTGGACTTAAAATAAATTGTCGATAACGTGATTATTTTTATTAAAAATCTGCGGCCATACCACTTCTCGAATTAGTCGAAAAGATACGTCAGCGAGGCGATCCGTAAGCGCTTCCTGTTCGACTTTTAACTCTGGCATCATTAAAAAAATCGATTACCATCGAAGTACGACCCACCCACCAACTTCATCTGAGTTAGGGTATTCCGCTTAAAACTACGTGTATTAATTGTTGCGCTCTATTTTCGTGTCGATTTGCTAAACTTTTCAATTTTGTTACAGTTGCTTTTACTAAACTAACTAAATAATTAGTTTCACCCATTATATAGATCACGTATTTCATTTTGCGAAGCCAAAATCATCATCAATTACTTCTCAATTGTACTAATCGACTCATTCCAAATCGCAGAGATGCGTAGGAATCTCATCCCCACGGAATATTATGCTAATTTACAATTGGCTGATTTCGCACGTGGTACGTTCATTTTCACGTTTTTTCATATGTTGGATGTTTTAGATTCAAAAAGCAAAATTTCTGATTTGCGAATTGAATCATCTAAAGCTACAATCCTGATTGGCCATATTTATATTTAGTTGTGTCAAATACTCCGCCAAAGTATGAAAACAAGCGCTCTTTGTTTAGCTGCAGCTCGTGAAACGGCGGGCTATCGCCTTCACGTAAATGTTTTTTTTTTAAATTTATTTACGTTAATAGGCCAGGATTTATTCGGCATGACGTGACGTGACGTCACTGGCGGACCTAGTGAGAGGATACGCGCTCCCCTCTGAATTTATACACCTAGATTCATTTAATTTTTGTAGAAAATTAACGTCACTTTAGATGTTTAGGCGTTTTATTTTAACAAATGTAAAATTTGTCGTAAGTTCATCGAGATTCTTGAATAAGCAGGTTTTACTTTTCTTTCGGTAATCGATACGTCATGTTTTTGGACTTAAAATAAATTGTCGATAACGTGATTATTTTTATTAAAAATCTGCGGCCATACCACTTCTCGAATTAGTCGAAAAGATACGTCAGCGAGGCGATCCGTAAGCGCTTCCTGTCCGACTTTTAACTCTGGCATCATTAAAAAAATCGATTACCATCGAAGTACGACCCACCCCCAACTTCATCTGAGTTAGGGTATTCCGCTTAAAACTACGTGTATTAATTGTTGCGCTTTATTTTCGTGTCGATTTGCTAAACTTTTCAATTTTGTTACAGTTGCTTTTACTAAACTTACTAAATAATTAGTTTCACCCATTATAGATCACGTGTTTCATTTTGCGAAGCCAAAATCATCATCAATTACTTCTCAATTGTACTAATCGACCCATTCCAAATCGCAGAGATGCGTAGGAATCTCAACTCCCGCGAAATATTATGCTAATTTACAATTGGCGGATTTCGCACGTGGTACGTTAATTTTCACGTTTCTTCCATATGTTAGATTTATTAGATTCAAACAGCAAAATTTCCGATTTGTGAATTCAATCATCTGAAGCTATAATCCTGGTTGGCCATATTTAGGTTTAGTCGGGTTAAATACTCCGCCAGAGTATGAAAATAAGCGCGACGCTCTTCATTTAGCTGCAGTTCGTGAATACGGCGGGCTATCGCCTACACGTAAGTGTTTTTTTTTAAATTTATTTACGTTAATAGGCCAGGATTTATTCGGCGTGACGTGACGTCACTGGCGGACCTTGTGAGATGATAAGCGCGCTCCTCTGAATTTATTTACTTTTGCATAAAATTAACGTCACTTTAGATGTTTACGCATTTTATTTTAACAAATGTAAAATTTGTTGAAAGTTCATCGAGATTCTTGAATAAGCAGATTTTACTTTTCTTTCGGAAATCGATACGTCATGTTTTTGGACTTAAAGTAAATTGTCGTTAACGTGAGTATTTTTATTAAAAATCTGCAGCCATACCACTTCTCGAATTAGTCGAAAAGATACGTCAGCGAGGCGATCCGTAAGCGCTTCCTGTTCGACTTTTAACTCTGGCATCATTAACATCGATTACCATCGAAGTACGACCCACCCCCAACTTCATCTGAGTTAGGGAATTCCGCTTAAAACTACGTTTATTAATTGTTGCGCTTTATTCTCGTGTCGATTTGCTAAAGTTTTCAATTTTGTTACAGTTGCTTTTACTAAACTAATTAAATAATTAGTTTCACCCATTATAGATCACGTATTTCATTTTGTGAAGCCAAAGTCATCATCAATTGCTTGTCAGTTGTACTAATCGACCCATTCCAAATCACAGAGATGCGTAGGAATCTCATCCCCGCGGAATATTATGCTAATTTACAATTGGCTGATTTCGCACGTGGTACAATCATTTTCACGTTTCTTCCATATGTTAGATTTATTAGATTCAAAGAGCAAAATTTCCGATTTGTGAATTCAATCATCTAAAGCTTTAATCCTGGTTGGCCATATTTAGGTTTAGTCGGGTCAAATACTCCGCCAGAGCATGAAAACAAGCGCGACGCTCTTCGTTTAGCTGCAGTTCGTGAATACGTAAGTGTTTTTTTTTAAATTTATTTACTTTAATAGGTCAGGATTTATTCGGCGTGACGTGACGTCACTGGCGGACCTTGTGAGATAATAAGCGCGCTCCTCTGAATTTATTTACTCTTGCATAAAATTAACGTCACTTTAGATGTTTACGCATTTTATCTTAACAAATGTAAAATTTGTTGTAAGTTCATCGAGATTCTTGAATAAGCAGATTTTACTTTTCTTTCGGAAATCGTTACGTCATGTTTTTGGACTTAAAATAAATTGTCGATAACGTGATTATTTTTATTAAAAATCTGCGGCCATACCACTTCTCGAATTAGTCGAAAAGATACGTCAGCGAGGCGATCCGTAAGCGCTTCCTGTTCGACATTTAACTCTGGCATCATTAACATCGATTACCATCGAAGTACGACCCACCCCCAACTTCATCTGAGTTAGGGTATTCCGCTTAAAACTGCGTGTATTAATTGTTGCGCTTTATGTTCGTGTCGATTTGCTGAACTTTTCAATTTTGTTACAGCTGCTTTTACTAAACTAACTAAATAATTAGTTTCACCCATTAAACAGATCACGTATTTCATTTTGCGAAGCCAAAATCATCATCAATTACTTCTCCGTTGTACTAATCGACCCATTCCAAATCGCAGAGATGCGTAGGTATCTCAACCCCGCGGATAATTTACAATTGGCTGATTTCGCACGTGGTACGTTCATTTTCACGTATCTTCCATATGTTAGATTTATTAGATTCAAAGAGCAAAATTTCCGATTTGTGAATTCAATCATCTAAAACTACAATCCTGCTTGGCCGTATTTATGTTTAGTTGCGTCAAATACTCCACCAGAGTATGAAAACAAGCGCGACGCACTTTGTTTAACTGCAGCTCGTGAAAATGGCGGGCTATCGCCTATACGTAAGTGTCTTTTAAAATTCATTTACGTTAATGGGCCAGGATTTATTCGGCATGACGTGACGTGACGTCACTGGCGGACCTTCTGAGATGATAAGCGCTCCTCTCTGAATTTATACACCTGCATTTATTTAATTTTTGTAGAAAATTAACGTCACTTTAGATGTTTACGCATTTTATTTTAACAAATGTAAAATTTGTTGTAAGTTCATCGAGATTCTTGGATAACGCGTGCAGATTTTCCTTTTCTTTCGCTAATCGATACGTCATGTTTTGATTTAAAATAAATTGTCGTCAATGTGAGTATTTTTTTTTATTAAAAATCTGCGGCCATACCCCTTTTCAAATTAGTCGAAAAGGTACGTCAGCGAGGCGATCCGTAAGCGCTTCCTGTTCGACATTTAACTCTGGCATCATTAACATCGATTACCATCGAAGTACGACCCACCCCTATCGTCATCTGAGTTAGGAAAATTTCGCTTAAAACTACGTGTATTAATTGTTGCGCTTTATTTTCGTGTCGATTTGCTAAAGTTTTCAATTTTGTTACAGCTGCTTTTACTGAACTAACTAAATAATTAGTTTCACCCGTTATATAGATCATGTATTTCATTTTGCGGAGCCAAAATCATCATCAATTACTTCTCAATTGTACTAATCGACCCATTCCAAATCGCAGAGATGCGTAGGAATCTCATCCCCGCGGAATATTATGCTAATTTACAATTGGCTGATTTCGCACGTGGTACGTTCATTTTCCATCTCGGCCCCTTGCATAGTTGATGCAACAGTCAAAGATGTTTCGGCTTGTCTTTCTTTTTTTTTTGAGTTACTATCCGAAGGGATAAGTTATCTGAATTACTTATTATCATCATTAGAGCTTGAATCGCGAGATTTCTTTAATTGGGTATCAAATTTCAACCCTTAGCGTGACTTTTCTGTTACGAACTGCTTCACTGACACGGTTTAAAGCAAGCGATTAAAACGTCAAACATCACAGCACAATCACCATCTAATTTGTTTAACAACAATGATTAAAATCAGGCGAGTTCCGTTATGTCGACGGGGTAGTACAATGGGGCAAATTGAACGTGCATCCATGCATGTAAGCAGCGGGTAGTTTGTGCTTACAGAACTTGACTACAAAGCCTCTCAATTACAATCACTTGGCGATAACGGAACCGCAATATGTAAATGCTTCGATATATTATACATATATAACAGGGGGCGGTGAAGGAGTCGGCGGTCGTCTCCACCTCCACCCCACCCCCCCGCAGGAATTTTTCGGACCGCTCTTGTTAAATAATCGGTGAGCGGGGGAGAGAAATGAAGAAGGGGGTTGTGTTAAATTGAGCGCGCGGGATTTCGTGCGGATTAGTGCTAGTCTCGTAAGCGTTGCGGAATTATATGGGCAATTTGCATTTTTTTTTCCTCTCTCTCTCCCTCTGACGAGCTGTTTTTGTCAGCTGGGTCTGATTTCCGGCCGTCATGTTTGCGGAATTAATCTCGGCTTCTTCTTTTTTTTTTTTAGCAACTCCTACAACGTGTCAGTTAAAACACAATCGACGAACAAAAAAGAATTTAATGCTTTGCTCTCTTTCAAGGAAAATTCACCGTAATTCAGGTTAGTTTGTAATATTTTGGTGTTCTTGTTACAGTTGCCTTTGCAACCTAGTTAATTTCATTCATATAATATATTCTGTTATATGAAGCCAGCTGCATCAATTTATTTCTATTCATTGGCCCTTTCCGAATCACATACATGCGAGTTTTATCCCCGGAATGTTATGATAATTTACGAGTGGCTGATTCCGCACGTGGTACCTTCTCCTCGCGCTTACGACGGCCATTTCGGGCCCTGGCATTGTCGAGGCAATACTTGTTTGGTTTGTTTGTTGTATTTCGCCCTGTTTTCGGGGAGTTTCATCCATAAGGGCATAATTTGAGTACGATTATAAAACCAGTCTGCGACGCCAGCGTAAGTTTGCACTAATTAGAAGCCTGTGAATACACACAGGTAAGTTATGGGAATGTGCGACCTGCCATTGCAATCTATTACTTTATTTGCAGCACAGTTAAATAGTTACATCTGCACCTGGGCGGAGTGCGGTAAATTGCTGCCAATATTTGAGTTTGTGAATAGTGAAAGAGACAGTGATTCAGAAAGTAAATAAAAAATTTCTCTTACCATATTGACCTTTTAAGTATTTCGGCAGTTAAACTGCTATCTTCAGTATCCTTACACTCACAAACACATTAAAAACTAGTTAAAGTCATTCAAAAACAACACTCGCATATTAAACGCCAAATCTCGAGTTGAAGTGCGCTTAACATCTATTTATTCACATACATACAGTAATACTGTTCTAAAGGTCGTTGGTCAAAGGTGAAAAAAAAAAAAAACAATTGCCCCTTGAGCACTTGTTAAAAGTGCGAGATTTACAAACTCTTTTAACAAGTGCTTTAGTGCTTGACTAAGTTTAGAAACAGTTAAGGTTTAGAATCGGATAAGCGCTGTTTTCAACTCGAGATTTGACGATTAATGTGCAAAAGTTTGCGACCGCTTTCAACGCTTTTGCGAATGTAAACGTATTGAAGATGGCAGCTTAGCAATCGAAATACGTACCCGCGTAAAAACCATTGTGGTAAAAGACTTTCTGTCTCCTTTGCTATATTCAGATGACCGGAAAACAAAAGAAATCCGTCACATTTCTCTGATGAACTATCTGAACTAGCAAAAAAAAAAACCAAAGAACGACAAGAGGAAAGATATCTAGAAAAAAAAAAACAAGAGAGCAACGAAGGTAAACGAAAATGCCCTCATGTTAATTATTTTGACTAAGAAGAAAAAAGAACAACAGAAGTGTGAAAGAAATTACGACAAAATAGGACGAACTCGTCAAAGTATAAACAATTGAAAGACGATTTTTCTTCTTTTTTGTTCTTTGTTGAAATTGACAGAAAACTTGAATAAGTATCAGTAATTAAAATAGCAGGAAAACAAAAGAATGACGATTGTTCTCTTTTTTGTAAAAATTGACAAAAAACTTGAATAAGTATCTTGTAACTGAAATACCAGGAAAAACAAAAGAATGACGATTTTTCTCTATTTTTTTTTTGTTGAAATTGACAGAGAACTTGAAGAATAAGTATCAGTAATTGAAGCACCTTGGAAAACAAAAGAACGACGATTTTTCTCTTTTTTTTGTTGAAGTTGACAGAAAACTTGAATAAGTATCGTGTAACTAAGATACCAGGAAAAACAAAAGAATGACGATTTTTCTCTTTTTTTTATTGAAATTGACAGAAAATTTGAAGAATAAGTATCAGTAATTAAAATACTAGGAAAAACAAAAGAATGACGATTGTTCTTTTTTTTTTGTTAAAATTGACAAAAAACTTGAATAAGTATCGTGTAACTGAGACACCAGGAAGAACAAAAGAATGACGATTTTTGTCTTTTTTTTATTGAAATTGACAGAAAACTTGAAGAATAAGTATCAGTAACTGAAGTACCAGGAAGAACAAAAGAATGACGATTTTTTTCTTTTTTTTTTGTTGAAATTGACAAAAATCTGGAAGAATAAGTATCATTAATTGAAGTACCAGGAAAAACAAAAGAATGTTTTTTCTTTTTTTTTGTTAAAATTGACAAAAAACTTGAATAAGTATCGTGTAACTGAGACACCAGGAAAAACAAAAGAATGACGATTTTTGTCTTTTTTTTTATTGAAATTGACAGAAAACTTGAAGAATAAGTATCAGTAACTGAAGTACCAGGAAGAACAAAAGAATGACGATTTTTTTCTTTTTTTTTTGTTGAAATTGACAAAAATCTGGAAGAATAAGTATCATTAATTGAAGTACCAGGAAAAACAAAAGAATGTTTTTTCTTTCTTTTTGTTAAAATTGACAAAAAACTTGAATAAGTATCGTGTAACTGAGACACCAGGAAAAACAAAAGAATGACGATTTTTTTCTTTTTCTTTTGTTGAAATTGACAAAAATCTGGAAGAATAAGTATCATTAATTGAAGTACCAGGAAAAACAAAAGAATGTTTTTTCTTTTTTTTTGTTAAAATTGACAAAAAACTTGAATAAGTATCGTGTAACTGAGACACCAGGAAAAACAAAAGAATGACGATTTTTGTCTTTTTTTTTATTGAAATTGACAGAAAGCTTGAAGAATAAGTATCAGTAACTGAAGTACCAGGAAGAACAAAAGAATGACGATTTTTTCTTTTTTTTTGTTGAAATTGACAGAAACCTGGAAGAATAAGTATCATTAATTGAAGTACCAGGAAAAACAAAAGAATGATTTTTCTTTTTTTTTTTTTGTTGAAATTGACAGAAAACTTGAATAAGTATCGTGTAATTAAAATACCAGGAAAAACAAAAGATTGACGATTTTTCTCTCTTTTTCTGTTGAAATTGACAGAAAACTTGAATAAGTATCAGTAATTGAAATGCCAAGAAAAACGAAGGTTAGCTTTTCAATTTCTTAATGTTCCACAGAAAAAAGTCGGATATTCTTTTGTTTTTGTGTTTTGTTTTCCTGCATTTTTTTCATTATCTAGAGAATTACTTTTTCTTATTAATTTTTTTCTCTCGTCCATTTTGACATTGGTTTTACGATCTCTTTTGTTTCCTTTTCCATTGTTTTTTCTACGATTATTTTTTCGCGTTTATTTGATTTTGTTTTTCTCGTTCGTATTTCGATTCTCTTTTATTTTTTTTCCGAATTAATTAAGTCTA
Organism: Prosopocoilus inquinatus; assembly: GCA_036172665.1. Lineage (NCBI taxonomy): Eukaryota > Metazoa > Arthropoda > Insecta > Coleoptera > Lucanidae > Prosopocoilus > Prosopocoilus inquinatus. The sequence goes on along the minus strand of CM069871.1, from coordinate 2,258,663 downwards.
TTTCATTTATAAATTATTTTTTTTGTACATTGATTATATTTAGACCCATTATCTGCAGGAGAAGAATCGGCGTTCATCTTTTGTTTTCTTGTTTCTAAGTTATTTCGTAATTTGATTTTTTGTTCTTTTTTGTTTTATTATTTTAATGTTTTCTCCAATCGCTATTTCATTTTTTTAAAATTTTTTACACATCGGAGAGCTGGATTTCCCTAGATTACTTTTTGTTTTGACTTAACCTCATTTTATTATCTAAGTTTGCGCATTTTGATGTCATTATTTTTTTCTTTGTTTCAATATTGTGGCTTTACATGACATAACCTGCACATTTATTTTACTGTTTCATTTGTTTTTTTTTTTAATTTTTTTACACCTTCCATCGGAGTTTCGCATTTTTTTTTCTGACATAACCTCAAACTTTGATCTTATTTTTATTTAATTTTTTTTTTCTGTTTCATTTGTTTTTTTTTTTAAATATTTTTTACGCGTTCCATTAGAGTTTCGCATTTTTTTTTCTGACATAACCTCAAACTTTGATCTACATTTTTATTTAAAATTTGTCTTTTTCTGTTTCATTTGTTTCCTTTTAATATATTTTTTACACGTTCTATTGGAGTTTCCTAAATTTCTCTTTTTGTTCTGACATAACCTCAAACTTTGATCTAGGTACATTTTTGTTTAAAATTTTCGATTTTTTGTACAAATATAAACATTAGCTCTTCATAAGTGCGCAACAAAAAAAAAATGAGCCAAATTTAATACTCGAAATATATTTCCACTATAGAAAAATAATGTGTCCGGATCGATTAATCTGCTAAAGAACTTGTAATAATTGTTTTGACAATTCTCTTAATTTGGAAATTTATTTGAATTAATTGTTGAGGGAATTGGTACCTTGCCGCCATCTAGTTATGGGTATCCTAAATTCATTCAGCCGTTAACTGTATTCTTTTCAAATATTCAAATCTCTCTTATCAATATATAATATTTTAAATTTGATATTCTTTTCTTTTAAATTTCCTAAATATTATTTCCTCTTTTGGATTTTCTGTTGGCTCTTATTTGGATCGCGATTGCATCGCATTTGAAGTTTCCCGGGGTTTTGCCAAATTTTCGAGCGCATCCGTTGATCGCAGGACCGGATCTGGGTGAGCGATTCGCTTGAGGTGCTTGAGAGAGGCCATTTCGGCATGTGAATTTTACGGTTGAAATTTTGTGTTTCTTGAAAACCATCTACCCTCCAATGGCATCCTAAATTTTGGTTTACACCCTTAAAAGCAAGGTGAGTTTGTTATTCCACGTTATTTTGTATTTTTACCGTGCTACCGATGTGTTCGCGATCCGCATTTCACGAGAAGAACGTGCCCCTTATACTAGATATTTGTTCTAGGGTTTTTTTGGAGGAGTCTTATAATTTCTTTTGGCGCCCTGTTTTGAATTAAATTCATGTTTCCATTTAGTCAAAGTTTTCACTTGTGTATCTTGAAATATTTTCATTTTATAATTTATTTTTGAGCCCACGAACCTCTGCTTCCGTAAATAACTGAGTGCCGTTAGCAAATGTTGACGTTTCTTGTTCATTTTTCTTTCAATTTGAAATATCGATTAAATTACGCCACAAACTTTCATTTTCCGGATGTGCAGTTGTTCGGAATTAAATGTTTAGGAATTTTATATTAGCAAACGTATTAAGTCAATCGAGATCACAATTCCACGTTAGGAAAATAATATGTTCAGATCGATTAATCTGCTAATGTACTTTCATTTTTTGAAATGTTGCAAGTGTTCGCAATTAGATGTTTAGGAATTTCATCTCTTGGCAAGTGTAAAATTTATCAAGTCAATCGAGATCTTCGAATAACATGCATAGATTTTACATTTCTTTTAAAACACAGCCATACATGTTTCCTGATTTAATTAAATTGCCGTTAATTTCATTAAATATCCGCGGGATTTTGGAATTAGTAGATACATCTCGTTAGCGAGGCGATCAATCACGTAGAGATACACATTGTGGATTGCGAACGATTCCTATTGGAAGCTTAAGAATTACCGTCGAAGTACGACCCATACCCCATCTCAACCGATGAGCTAGGGTTTCCCGCCTATGTATCACTTGCGAATTAGAATTTTGCTGCTTTCTGATTTTTAATGTTATTATTAAAAGCCAAATATTATTCTGAACGTTCGTCTGTGTGTATTCGAAGTCGACTCAATTTTTTTTTTGTTTACTTTAAACAGCGTTCGAAGGCGAAGGCCGTTTTGTATACTAAAACGAAAGAGAGAGAAAAAGGAAACTTGCGAGTTGCAAAGTTGATCTGACAAGTTATCAAAATATATATATATATATATAAAAAAAAGGAAAATAATCGGACAAAGGACAACACGATTGAATGCGACGCGCACACACAGCAGCTCGATCAAAATTGAAAGAAACTCGAAACGGGCATTCAGCTCGCGCACGATACACATAATGGATGTGTTTCTTCGGGCTTTTAGTACGAGCCAAGTTAATATCCCCGGGGCCTACGACAGGGTGGTAACACGAAGCTCAGGATATGTCCCCATTGTGCGAGTTTTTCTTTTTTTTTTTTGTTAGTCGTGCGATCTCCTTTTTTCTCCAGGCGTTCGACGAAAAAGGCGTCGTCGGTTTTTATCCGCGTGCACATTAGAAACGATAAACATTTTCCTATACGCTCTCTCTTCACGAGCGAAACAATAAATATGTCCAATAAGAAAAAAAAAAAAGGAAGTGAAAATAGGTTGGGTCTGTGAACTTGCTGTGTTTGTATTCGTGTATTCTCCTTCTCAAAACAATAATCAAGGCGCCTTAGGTTAGACTTATTAGATTCATCTAAACCTATAATCTCGTTATGCTGGCGTGGTGCGATTTCTGCTCGTCAAGACTTGACTTCTTCGGACGACAGGACACAAGCTAGCCTAACTCGTAAAGTATACTTTTGATTTGCTTCGTTGTTTGTTTAGTTGTGAACAATCTCGGCACATTGTGACGCATGATTTTCAGTAGTTGTTAATTTCGTTGTTTGTTTAGTTGTGAACAATCTCGGCACATTGTGACGCATGATTTTCAGCAGTTGTTAATTTCGTTGTTTAGTTTATAAGTTCAGTTTCGCCATTTAGGATACAAAAGTCTGCTTGTACGGTCAGATCTGATTTATCGCGTTTACGTATTCGTAACGATCAAGTGTTACCGTTCAATTTCTGCCTGACCCCGAATCACCCTGTATATTGCTTTCCGTGAAATATTTTCGCAGACCGCCCGGCGAACTCTTTGCGTTTCGCCGATTTGCTTTCAAAGTAATTCCCCATTGCTGTGAGTTTTCCCGTAAAAATTAGGATAAGGAAAATTTGGGTTTTCAAAGTTAATTTTCGGTCGAATAGATTCTTTATTTAGCATTTTGGTTTTACGCATATTTGCAACATATTGTGAAATCAGCGATTTCTTTCCCACGAAAGCTATACAGAAATTGAACGCTGGTATTTAAGCCCATCGGTCCTCATTGACGTAAGATTCTGTAACGATTGGTGGTTGCATTTCACCTCTTCTTTTCTCTTACCCCGTCTCTTTTCTGCCCGCCGCGCGTAGCGATTTCAGAGCTCAATTTTACGCTGCTTCTCTCGGTCTAACAACACGTTTCGCGTTGGTGTGTCTTTCTGCGTGTGTTTACGCCCAAAATTTGTGTTGGGGAATTCATCTACAGCTGTATTGCTGGATTAATTCGTTGAACCGAGAGAAAATTAATGCGTTCGTATTGTCTACGCCTGCCCTCCTCACCCCACAGGTTGTTCTGCGAACAGGCTTTAGCTGTACCTTTAGTGGTACCTTTAACTCTACCTTTAATTGTACCTTTACCTCTGCCCCTTATTCTGTGCGAATACGCTGTATTCGTTGCCGGCCCGTTTACCGTAACTTCACGATTCCGTGGGCATTAATCTACCTCCCTTGGAGCTGCTTGCTTCGCCGCTGTAGGTACGGGGTCTTTGGACTCAGCGCCCTCTCCCGACGACTTGAATTAAAGGTCCTCGGACTCGGATACATACCGAGCGGCGACGTGCCCCAGCTCTCTGCCCTTCTCCGTCGGTCAACACGTCCATTGACGCCTCCGTGCGACGCTGTTACGACGTCCACAGGGGGGACAAGGTTCGCTTACCTTTTATTATTTGAAATTATATACTGATTCCGGAAAGGCGTGTGTACATGCGGTACACGTTCATTCAATTTTAATTCGCCTTATTGACACTTTTTTTGCGTAACGCTCTAGTTACATTCTGTATCGCTTTAAAATAGAGTCAATACTTGTGTCATATAATGTTAATTTTATTGTCGCCGTAGCGTTTGTGGTAAACTTAATTACATTAGAATATCGTGTTTATTTTTTTTGTTGTGTTTGATACGTACAGGACGCATTTGCGCTCTCTTTTTTTTATGATTGGTTGGTTACTTGTGTCTAATTACTTTGTTGGATTGTTTCACTGGTTTTTAAATAAAACCAAATATTACTAGTATCCTGGATGAGTCGCGTTTTTCTTAATTTTTTCCCGCGGTTCCCCATAGCCAAAAAGAAATTAAGTGGCGCCTCTTCCTTTGTTGTTGTTCATTAGTAAAGATTTAGTATAAACCCACCCTATCCCATTGGGGCTGGCCGGCGACGCCGAAACGTCTGTCACGGCGATCACTTGTTGACACCTGTACAGGTAGGTAGCACAAATTAAAATCTATTTAACTCAGTTTGATATTTTGAGTCGAGTCTCTGCTGAGAGGCTTTAAGTGTTTGTGCGAATTCGTTCAATGGAGGCGTTATCGAAAATTGTGTTGTATTATTGTCTATTCCCTATGCTGAACGCACGAGTGAGAGAGGTGTTAAAGAATACATTCGCACGCTGTTGGGACCTTAGGAACGATATTTAAAACTCGCAGCAGCAGGTATTTATTCAACCAAGTAAGCGTAACGGAGCAGAAAGTTCTACAACGTCTACAAAAAAGTCCCCCAAGTGAACAATTACTTGAATGCACAAAAAAAAAACACACACAGACAATTTCGTCTAAAATTATTAAAGCTTTAATAAAAAACAGCAGCAACGGTGTGGCCCCCGTTATTAAAATTCCCGCTTACACGACGCAATAAATTTTTAAAACATTAAAAATTCCATCCGGCGCTGCTGCAATTAAAAAAAGAAAAGAGAGGGGAGGGAAAAAAACAGAAGAGAAAAAAAAAAACTCGAAGCAAAAATAAAATCCGTTGGCAAGTGAAGCTCGTGCGGCTCGCGGCTTTTTTTTTTTTTTATTTTGCTCCGCCGCCGCGCCGCGCCGCCCCCTAATAAAAATGTTTGTTAAATCTCAAGTAGTACGAAACTGCGGCGGCGGCGGCAGGTTTCGCTGATGATGCCCGGCGCGATGATTTGTTGTCTGCCGAGGCACCGTCTGCAAGGGAAAAATGCTCTCTCCGCTCGTGAGTTATTATGAGTCCGTGAGAAACGAGTCAAATCGCGTCGTTTTGCTGCAACATTCCTCGCGCGCGCCCCCATACAAGATCTACGACGCGTACACAAGAATAACAAATTGCTTTTCAAACAGGAGTAACTCAAAGCCCGCCACCCCACCCCCCTTCAATCCCCCCCAAACCCCGCGGCAGCCCTTTTGTACCGTTGCGTGTTATGACTGCGTATCCGATTTGAAATGTCATTCATGCGAGAGGCGCTTCCGGTTTGGGGGTTTTACAAGGAGCGTCTTGATGATGCTCGACGAGGTCCAAGTCGAGATTTGAGTGCTTTTTCGCAGCGCCTCACGCATAGCACTTGGAAATTCAACCTGCCGTATAAATTAATTCGAAATGTAGCCTGGGCAAGTATGCCTATTTGCACCTAAAGAGAGAGGTTGCTGTAAGATAGCTCGTTAAAAGAAACTCCAAGTACATTTTGCCTACCGAATATCAACCCTCTTCGGAAGAATGAAAAAAAACGACTTGAAATGTACTTTCTTGTCTTCCCAACAAACCTAGTTTACGACTTTGTTAAAAGCAGATTTTACTCGGTTGGTTTTAGCTTACGGAGCGAGCTTTTGATTCGTTCGGACTCCTTTCTGACAATTGTAGGGCGAAGCCAGTGATGGCTTTATTAACTTAACGCGTGCTCATACCGCTCAGTGTTGAGTCGGTAACCTTAGGCAAGGTCTTTAATTTTAGTCTGATTTCAAAAGTGTTTTAGGTGGATTTAGTAATAGCGTTTGAAATCGCTTGTTTATGACGACTTTTACCGAATAATCTAATTATTGATGACTGTAGAGCTTTAAGGGAAGACGCATAACCTACCTGTCAGAATCAATAGGTATAAAGTGCAGCAAAAATACTTCCTTGTCAGACCAACTCGGAAAGTGAAGAAAAGCGGCGAATTCCAACATGATTGCCGGCGCATCTTGCTCTCAAAACAGACCTTTTACCCTGCTTTTAACTCGTTCGAACTCCTTCCCAACATTTTATAGGGCGAAGCCAGTGACGACTTTATTAACTTAACGCGTGCTCGTACCGCTCAGTGTCGAGTCGATAACCTTAGGCAAGGTCTTTCATTTTAGTCTGATTTCAAAAGTGCTTTGGGTGGATCTATTAATAGCATTTGAAATTGCTTGTTTATGACGACTCTTACCGAATAATCTAATTACTGATGACTGTAGAGCTGTAAGGGAAGGCGCATAACCTACCTGTCAGAATCAATAGGTATAAAGTGCAGCAAAAATACTTCCTATGTCAGACCAACGCGGATGCGTGAAGAAAAGAGACAAATTCCAACAAAAATTTGAAGCAGCTCGCTCTCAAGGGTAGACAATCTCGTCGTAGTCGAGTAGAAGAGTTCTCCACATAAATAAACAAGTCGTACGATCGATGGAAATTGGGGGGAGGGGCATTAATTGCGCTGAGTTACAAGTCAAAACTTGTAAACGTTACCTCTGCAAAATATTTCTCGGCGGTCTTCTTTACAGAAACGAATTGTACTTTTGAGCTCCGGCGCGCAGAGATTCCGGCTAATCGTAAGTCGTATCAACCAAAAAGAAGAAGAATTCTCCGATAAATGTCAAATACCTGATTCATTGGAGTTGTCAGGCTTTGAAAGCGAGAAATGAACGCTTTGGTTTGCGTAATATAGAGTTTCTTTTATACTGGGCGTCATAGCAAAATGACTATGAGCCCACGAAAAAACGAAGTGCACTCATCGCGTTCAGCAAATCTACTTTGCGTGAAGCCGGAATCCAAGACATGAGGGGAAGTCACATGACTTAAACAGGCCAATTACAGATTCCTTCCCGAAAACTCAGTGCTATCAAGCGAGATGATTGATGATGGTGTATGAAGGTGGGTCGTCCCATTGGCAGCCATGTTGGAGCATTTTGTTTTTATTTTATAAACCATAACCTCAATTGGCACGCAAAATGTCGATAAGATAGAAAACTGTAGCGCGTAATTCTCTTCCAGACACGAGCGACTACAGCCTACACACGGTAGCGATCAATGCGCAGGCGCTAAACTTTGGTTGGCGTGGCCGATAATTTAATTTTCGAAACAAAAGAATATCGATAATTTTTTGGTGCTACGTGCGATATTCAAATTTTCATCAACAGCACAAAAGAAAAAGAATAATCTGTGAAATGAAACGTCGAAACTAAATAAACGAACGAAGGAGAAATTAATTCGTTGCACTATGGTTTCCGAGAAGCGATTATTTGGCCAAAATGGAATTTTTCGATTCTTAGAAAGACCGTAAATCTATATTACTATGAAAAGTAAATAGGCTGTAGCAATTTATTTAATACCTGCTGTATTGTTTCTATACCCCTTTGTACCTGTTATGAGTATATTAAGTTCACATTTTCGGGATACGTTTCAGTTATCCGTTTAAGTCTGTAAGTGAGCAACAGTTGTTTAAATTTATTGTTCGAGTGTTTGACAATAGTGCTGTGTGTGGTATTTTTTGTTACTATCCTTGAGGCATGTATTTATAATATTTTGAACAAAAGCTTTATAATTTTCACCTGTAACAATAGAAATGTAACATTACGTGGGCATATACAATTTAATTTCAAAGACGTTAAATTTGAAAATTCAAAGTGAGTTATAAAAAATTGGCGGGATTTGGCTGGAATAATTTTTGCGCCACTTTGTTAAGAATATCTTACGGTTTTAACTGAAGTATAGTTTGTTTGCGCGTTGTTGCGCAATTTCGTAAATTTAACGTTTTTTACAGAGATGGAGCGTTTTCCAAACGAGGAGCTTTTTGAAATATGGCTTAGGGCCGAAAAAGATGCGAAAGTTGCTGCACTTTTTAATCATATAAACGCACACATTGCAGAAAACATTAACGAATATGGGGAGCAAAAAATAAAAGAAAGACTACGTCGTTTGTGTCGCAATTTTGACGAAAGATGGAGTCAAGTTTCTCGGCATAAGGAACGCTTTAAGAATAAATATTCCTCTTGGTTGAATGAAGTTTTCGTTATTGAAGCACATGAACCTCTACCATCGACGTCTTCAGGTCGACCACATTTATTGTTTGAGCAAAAATCTGCTAGATCACAGCGAAGGGAAGCTTCGCGGTTAGCACATGAATACGATCATCCCTCGTCTTTAATGTTGCACGCTGCAAGTATGGCTTCGCGGCAGGAAGGAAAACCAGATTTAGCTGCAGTTATAAAAGAAGTAAGCAAAAGTCCACAGCGACCAACAAAAATTCGGAAAATACTTTCATCACCGAAAAAACAAACAGAAAAATATACTGCCGAAGAAGCATTAGAATTGATTTTGAATTCCAACTTAAGCAAGCAGCAGTATCTAGATATACGACATGGAGCTCTTTTGAAAAACTGCGATATTTACCCGGATTACAAAGAAGTTTGGAAATGTAAATCTACATGTAGACCCAATGGAATTATTGTTACAGACATTGTGGCAGAAGTTCCATTACTTAATTTATTAGAGCATACAACAAAACGAATAGTACTTTTACAAGAAGATATAATTTCCCAACACATGGAATCATTGAACGTCAACGAAATTAGTGCTGAACTGATTTGTAGCTACGGTTTTGATGGAAGTTCAGGACAAGCGATATATAAACAAAGATTTACCACCCCTGGCTCCCATTCCGACGCATCTCTATTTGCAACAACACTTATTCCTCTCCGATTGCAATCCAAAAACCATACTGTTCTGTGGAACAATCGAACTCCACAATCTATACGATTTTGTAGACCACTTAAGCTGGAATATATAAAAGAATCTGCAGAACATATACTACATGAAAAACAACATATTGATCAGCAAATCGAAATACTACAAGATTTAAATATATCATTACCGAACAACAAAATCATAAACATAAAATATAATCTTTTTATGACGCTAATCGACGGCAAAGTGTTGAATACATTAACGAAAACAAAATCGAATCAAGCTTGTCCTATATGTGGTGCGACTCCTAGAAATTTTTTACAGGTTGAAGATTTTAAAACAACAGACATTTTTAAACCAAAACCAAATACTTTGCAATATGGAATAAGTCCATTACATACTTGGATTCGTGTCTTTGAATGTATTCTCCATATATCATATCGAATTAACATACGCGAATGGCAAGTTAGAGGCATTGAGAATAAGGAACTGTTCAATAATAGAAAAAAATCAATACAGCATAAGTTTTTAACAGAATTACATTTACATGTGGATAAGCCGAAAACCAATGGGTTTGGTAGTACGAACGATGGAAATACTGCCCGTCGCGCATTTGCTGATACTAAAATGTTTTTTCTGAAATTACTGGCGTTGATGAAGAATTAATTAAAAAATTTAGAGTCATATTAATTTGTCTATCTTGCCAATACGAAATAGATACACAGAAGTTCGAGGATTATTGCCATTCAACTGCAAGACTGTATATGCTCAAGTATTCTTGGTATCCGATGCCTGCAACTGTTCATAAAATTCTCATACATAGTAGGCAAATAATGGAGAATATTATATTACCAGTGGGTTATTTTGGAGAAGAGGGATCCGAAGGAAGAAACAAACTGTATAAATATGATCGACAGTACCACGCCAGAAAAACTAGTAGACAAAATAATTTAGAAGATGTTTTCAATAGAGCTATGGACACTTCCGATCCTGTTATATCCAGTATCAACCTGGAGAAACGTTGTAGTCGGCAGGATAAATTAAATCTGCCTTCTGAAGTAATCGGTATGCTACTACAACCAAAGCTAGAAACTTCACAGTCTGAAGAAGTTGATAAAGCGGACACAGAAGAAGAAGAAGAAGAAGAAGAAGAATTAGAAGAAAATTTTTTAGAGGAAGTACTGTCTGTTCAGCAGTTGAATCAAATAGAATTAGAAAATGATATGTAGGAAAAGTGAAATAGGCACTAATAATTTTTATTACATAGGGAAATGAAGCAAAACCACCTTTATAACTTCCATTTTATTACTGATATTCAAAAAAAAAAATTCCTTCCATTAGTTATCAAATATTAGGGATTTATTAATTTTGGCCAAAAAAATCGGTCGCAGAAACCATAGTGCGTTGATAGGAAACGAAAAAGAAAATCCCGTTAATGAACAACAAAGTATGAAGGAAAAACAATGGACAATAAAAAAAAAACAACAAGAAAAGGTGCGGATTGTTCGAAAATCTGAGAAGAGAAAATTCGAAGAAACTGAAAAAATAACGAACAGATAAAATAGCGACATCTTACTATCGCTCTTTGACCTGACATTGCAGTAGGATAGACAAATTGAAGCGGGATTTGCTCCTAATAAGTCCCCCATGCAAGGCGGCCATGCTTGCTGTCAAAGCATAATGAAAGTTTTTAGAAAAATTTTGTGCAAATCGTTTTTTTTTTTCTGCTGAAGAAGCCCCAAGCAGGGCTGAAACAGCTGTCCAGAGGCTGCTCGAGGTTTTCACTGCAATCAAAAACGATTTGCACAAAATTTTTCTAAATCTACAGGACGTCGTTGAAGCGACAACAAACACAACGAAATTAAGTCGGAGATAAAATATTGTTTGGCGCACGTGTGTGAAAGGCTTTTATGCACTCCTTGCACAATTTGTGCATAAAAGCTTTTATGCACTCCTGGCACAATTCGTGCATAAGAGCTTTTATGCACTCCTTGCACATTTCGTGCATAAAAGCCTTACTCCATACTCTTGTATCATAAATTGTAACCAATTTATAGCCTATTAAATTAGGTTTTGTTTTTGAATGACGCTTGTTAGTAAACTGTGTGTGCAACGTATTAAGATGAGTTAGATAAAATGATAAAACTTTCAGGAGGTAAGCAAGCAAGCACACGGGGGGAGGATTATGAGCTAAATTCGTTTAGCGCGGTTATTTTCCCATCCTCTCCCCTGGCGCAGTCAATTTATCCACCGCTAAGTGTATGCAGAGAACTCTGCCGGTATTTCTGTGCACTAACACACACACACACACACACATACTGTACCCACCCCCATGGTGAACATGAATTACCCGCTCGGCGCAACTTAACGCGTCCATATTTTATTCATTACCTCCCTGAATAATTAAATTAAAACCGACGTTATTGCATTCGGGAGACTGAGCCAATAATTAAGGAGATGAGCTCGCGAGTATCTCGCGATGATAATATTTGCTTTTCCGCGAAAGAAACCGGCGAACATTAAACCGTCTCATTAAGTTACTCCTTCATTAACTTTATACAACCCCGGAGAATACACACGCCCTTACGTTTTCGGGGGGGCTCCGCTCTCTTCCGCGTTTCCGCCCTTTTGCTGCGAGGAGCCGACGCTCGTTTTCCTTCCTCCGAGCGGCTGTTTCATAATGAATGTACTGAACAGCGAAAAAGGCACCTAATTTAAATTTTTTATAAACAATTTTTTTCTTCATTCGCATTCGCATTCGCATTCGCATTTGCACGCTTGGTCGCCGCGCCGCTCTCGCTCAATTAAAACCATCCTGAATATATATTTCTTTTTTTTTTTGTTTGCAACAATAAGAAAACAAAACGAACTTCCGGTTTAATTATTTCTCATTCCTTGTATAAAGGAAATTGGGTCGCCGGCCTGTTCGGGATTCCGATAAAGCAATTAATTTTTGATGAGGAAGAGAAGCGACCGTCAATAATTAAATACTGGGCCCCCCCGACTTTCTAAGTGCGCCGCGCGCCCCCTCCTTAAAAAATAATTATTCCTCTCCGAAGAAGGTTTGTTTCGAATTGGCTAATTGGCTAAATTAAATTTCCCCCTTCTTCTTCTTGAAAGTAGACTTCAGATTTCCCCCCCCCCTCCCTCCGCCCCGGTCGCAATCGAAAATGTATTCGTATTTTATTTATTTCCGAATCAAAATAGAACTTCAACGTTCCCGAAGAGGCAAGCTCAGAACAACTCGGACGTATTCATTTAATGATGTGTAAGACGTTGGTATTATGGGATGGATTGGCAGCGCCATCTGTCAAAGTGCGGCGGAAGTACGTTGTCAAAAAAATTGATTTACTTTTGATTTCTCGTCAATTTCGAATTCCCAATCGACTTTTTCCGATTACAAATTTTCTTGTTGGTTAAAGAATTCTTTCTATGTAGGCCCTATTTTTATTTATGTGCATTACCTAGCAGCACCATCTATCGACAACAAAATGATCAATTTACTTTTAATTTCTTGTCAATTACGGATTTCTAATCGACTTTCTAATATCTAATAATTATTCCTCTCCGAAGAAGGTTTGTTTCGAATTGGCTAATTGGCTAAATTAAATTTCCCCCTTCTTCTTCTTGAAAGTAGACTTCAGATTTCCCCCCCCCCGCCCCCCTCCGCCCCGGTCGCAATCGAAAATGTATTCGTATTTTATTTATTTCCGAATAAAAATAGAACTTCAACGTTCCCGAAGAGGCAAGCTCAGAACAACTCGGACGTATTCATTTAATGATGTGCAAGACGTTGGTATTATGGGATGGATTGTTGGTAGGAAGTGGAAACGTGCGCGGCGATTTTAGTGCATTATATCAAAGAATTCAATTTCATTAGGGGAACAGAATCGTATTGGATGAAAGACGTTCGAAAAATACCAAACATGAAGACGTCTTCCGGCTGTACACGAAGGCGATTGGAAATTCCATCGCCTTACTTCCACTGCAGATGGAGCTGAAAGAATTTCAGTGAAAAGAAGAAGTTGCTTGCAATTGGAAAACTATAAAGTGCATCATGTGCTTACGCTTTATTAGTACAATGCGATCGCAAGAATGTAACTTCTTTGTATGACGTAAAGAAAAAAAAACAAAATACAAAATACGCCGGCAACAGAATTTATAAATTATCGTTTTCTGTTTCATCCTGGCTTGTCAGATTTTTCCCTGAATGAAACTTGGGAAATATTTACCCCAAAACGTTTTACAAAAAATAGCCCGCCCAATTTAATTTAAAAACATTGATATTTTCCCCAATTTAAGTTCGTAAATGTCGTATAAACAGCAGCTGATTTACATCTTCTTTGAAATTTATAAATATCGAACGTCAGTTTTAAAAAGACTGTTGCTTTGTGCGACTTTTATTTCCAAAAGAATAATAGAAGAAAATTTGTGTTCTACAGTTTTCCACGTCCGGTTAAACTTTTAAATGCGTTCGTGATTTAAAAAGAAGTCGAATTGTGAAAGTGAAAAGTAGTCCAAGCATTATGCCAATCGCCAAATCGAATTTTCCTGCTCTACAAAATAGGCCAAATGGCGAAATTTCCTCCAATCTGGCAACACTGGTTTCATCGATCGACGTTTTGTTTTTTATTTAAAAACAAAATGCGTTGGCTTGGCGGCGGAACTAAGCCAGAAAAAACTCAACAGTTTTTAATTTGTTCGCTTCTTTTTTAATTCTAATTTCTTTTTAAATAATTTTTCGTAGAAAACCGAAAAGCTTAAAGAACTTTGACACCCACGCTTTTTATTGTTTTTTCCTGTAGAAAATGGCAGTAGTGAAGCAGCTGTTATTTTATTATTGTTTTTTTTTTTTTAAAAAAGTCTAATCGATTCGAATTTCTTGTTTACCTTTTTAGACTTCTCGTTACAGTCGAGTTGTTTTTTTTTTGTATAAAATTCTGCGTTTTTTCTTCTTTTGGAGGTTCTCTATCCGATATTTAAAAGCAACGGCGATTGTCTCTTGTTTTCCCCAATTTCACCATTTTAATAAATTAAATCGAATCTAAATTTTTAAATAATAATGTTTTGTAGAAAAGAGAAAAGGTTTTTGGCGCTTGCACTCTTTCTTTTTGTTCTTTGTCTTTGTCGTCTTTTCTTCCTCACATACTTTCTCGAGTTGTGGCGCAGTGGCGCTTTCTGATAAAAAAATTTCTCCGTAACAACGCCATCTGTTGAAGTTCAACGGAAGTAATCAGTATCAAAATAATTGATTTACTTTTAATTTCTAATTATCAGTTTTGAATTTCCAAGCGACTTTGTGATCAAAGAAATTCTTCTTGTTTCAAGAATTCACTTTGAAGGTTTTTATGTACATTTCCTAACAACGCCATCTTTTGAAGGACAATGGAAGTACATCATCAAAATAATAATTAATTTACTCTTAATTTCTCGTCAGTTTTGTATTTTCAATCAACTTTCTGATAAAAAAAAAATTCATTCGAATTCACTTGTTAGATTTTCATTTATTATACGTATTCTGTAGCAGCGCCATCTGTCAAAGGGCGACGGAAGTACGTCATCAAAAAAAAAATTGATTTACTTTTCATTTCTCGTCAATTTCGAATTCCCAATCGACTTTTTCCGATTACAAATTTTCTTGTTGGTTCAAGAATTCTCTCTAAGTAGGCCTTATTTTTATTTACATATATTACCCAGCAACGGCGATTGTCTCTTGTTTTCCACATTTTCACCATTTTAATAAATTTAATCGAATCTAAATTTTTAAATAATAATGTTTTGTAGAAAAAAGAAAAGGTTTTTGGCGCTTGTACTTTTTGTTTTTGTTCTTTGTCTTTTCTTCCTCACTTACTTTCTCGAGTTGTGGCGCAGTGGCGCTTTCCGATAAAAAAAATTTCTCCGTAACAACGCCATCTGTTGAAGTTCAACGGAAGTAATCAGTATCAAAATAATTGATTTACTTTTAATTTTTAATTATCGGTTTTGAATTTCCAAGCGACTTTGTGATAAGAAAAAATTCTTCTTGATTCAAGAATTCACTTTGAAGGTTTTTATGTACATTTCCTAACAGCGCCATCTTTTGAAGAACAATGGAAGTACATCATCAAAATAATAATTAATTTACTCTTAATTTCTCGTCAGTTTTGTATTTCCAATCGACTTTCTGATTAAAAAAAAAATTTCATTCGAATTCACTTGGAAGGTTTTCATTTATTATACGTATTCCGTGGCAGCGCCATCTGTCAAAGGGCGACGGAAGTACGTCATCAAAAAAAAAATTGATTTACTTTTCATTTCTCGTCAATTTCGAATTCCCAATCGACTTTTTCCGATTACAAATTTTCTTGTTGGTTCAAGAATTCTCTCTAAGTAGGCCTTATTTTTATTTACATGTATTACCCAGCAACGGCGATTGTCTCTTGTTTTCCACATTTTCACCATTTTAATAAATTAAATCGAATCTAAATTTTTAAATAATAATGTTTTGTAGAAAAGAGAAAAGGTTTTTGGCGCTTGCATTTTTTAATTTTGTTTTTTGTTCTTTGTCTTTTCTTCCTCACTTACTTTCTCGAGTTGTGGCGCAGTGGCGCTTTCTGATAAAAAAATTTCTCCGTAACAACGCCGTCTGTTGAAGTTCAACGGAAGTAATCAGTATCAAAATAATTGATTTACTTTTAATTTCTAATTATCGGTTTTGAATTTCGAAGCGAATTTGTGATAAAAAAAATTCTTCTTGATTCAAGAATTCACTTTGAAGGTTTTCACTTTTTGTATACGTGCCCTAACAGCGCCATCTGTTGAAGAACAATAGAAGTACATCATCAAAATAATAATTAATTTACTCTTAATTTCTTGTCAGTTTTGTATTTGCAATCGGCTTTCTGATTTAAAAAAAATCATTCAAATTCACTTAGAAGGTTTTCATTTATTATACGTATTCCGTGGCAGCGCCATCTGCCAAAGGGCGACGGAAGTACGTCATAAAAAAAAATTGATTTACTTTTCATTTCTCGTCAATTTCGAATTCCCAATCGACTTTTTCCGATTACAAATTTTCTTGTTGGTTCAAGAATTCTTTCTATGTAGGCCTTATTTTTATTTACATCTATTACCCAGCAACGGCGATTGTCTCTTGTTTTCCACATTTTCACCATTTTAATAACTTAAATCGAATCTAAATTTTTAAATAATAATGTTTTGTAGAAAAAAGAAAAGGTTTTTGGCGCTTGTACTTTTTGTTTTTGTTCTTTGTCTTTTCTTCCTCACTTACTTTCTCGAGTTGTGGCGCAGTGGCGCTTTCCGATAAAAAAAATTTCTCCGTAACAACGCCATCTGTTGAAGTTCAACGGAAGTAATCAGTATCAAAATAATTGATTTACTTTTAATTTTTAATTATCGGTTTTGAATTTCCAAGCGACTTTGTGATAAAAAAAAATTCTTCTTGATTCAAGAATTCACTTTGAAGGTTTTCACTTTTTGCATACATGCCCTAACAGCGTCATCTGTTGAAGGACAATGGAAGTACGTCATTAAAATATTAATTAATTTACTCTTAATTTCTTGTCAGTTTTGGATTTGCAATCGGCTTTCTGATTTAAAACATTTTTCATTCAGATTCACTTAGAAGGTTTTCATTTATTATACGTATTCCGTGGCAGCGCCATCTGTCAAAGGGCGGCGGAAGTACGTCATCAAGAAAATTGATTTGCTTTTGGTTTCTCGTCAATTTCTAATTCCCAATCGACTTTTTCCGATTACAAATTTTCTTGTTGGTTCAAGAATTCTCTCTAAGTAGGCCTTATTTTTATTTATGTGTAATATCCAGCAGCGCCATCTATCGACAACAAAATGATCAATTTACTTTTAATTTCTTGTCAATTACGGATTTCTAATCGACTTTCTAATATCTAACTAATAAGTAAACTAATTTAAAAAAGGAAAGAGAGAAGAAAAAAAATTTACTGAACCATGTATTACCCTGAGAAATAAAATGAAATAATAATAAAATTCTCAACAAAAGAAAATCTTTGATTACGCCGAGCAAAGCTACCATTACCAATTTTTGGCGCCCGTCGTGGTAGCTTAACATTACACGACGACAATACGTGCTTTATACCGAACGCAAGTCATGGAGAGTATCTCAACACTATTCAGGAGAAGAGCGAAGAGAAACATAAATCGTGCGTGAAACAAAAACGAAAATTTCCCATGACGACGAACTATGAACACACACGAAAATAAAAAAAATAAATAAATTATCACTATGGCATTACGACAGAGGGGGGTGGAGGGAGGAAGGGCGGGCGGGCGTCCAGATTGTTTTGTTTGCATATGCAGGAGTCTCTGGAGAAATTAGGTCCTCCACTTTTCCCCCGGAACGTGCCGTGCCGCCTTTCTTCCTTATCTCCGGCAGGCGTACTCGACCCATACATCACGCTGTCCGAGGCTTCCTCTTGATAAAAACGTCGAACAAGTGGCCGCTTTTATTCTCTCTCGGTGCGATTTAAAAGCGTTTCGATCGTTCGCCCGACGACTCCGTCGGGTATTTTTGTCCGGGGTCACATCGGCTGGCTAAAAGGGCCTACACGTTTCTCTTTGCCTTGTATTAGCTGTGAAGGGAAAGCGCCTAATAATCGAATAAAAGAAAGTCCCCGTGGATTGCAGCAGAATTATTTCAGTATTACTATTTCTCTACCATTAAATTTTTTCTTACTTCTTCCATACAATACGTTGGTGACAAACCATTTTCTGTATTTTGGAATTTACAAGTTACTATGCGAACGAGGAGTCCGAATGGTGATGTGTGATAATTCTGTTACCTCCTGATTAATTAACGTAAACGATGGCAAGTTAGCGCTGAGGAAGACTATCAGCTGTCCCGAACTAGAACTCAAATGCGGATGGGCTGAGCTAAAGTTCAAGTGCGCTGCTAGGGAGTGAGACTTCGAGCAGTGCCATCACACGTCGGCGCGTCCAACTTCAGGTATGTCACTTGCGTGGATGACCTTTCGAAACGGTACGTTGTTACCAGGTGTTAACCATACAACGAAAGAACGACAACAAAGAAATCGAGTATAAACAGAGGTCCTTTCAACGGCATCACTAATCACCTTTCTGATTGGAGTAGAAACGGGTTAACCGCTCGGTAACATTTGCTTATAATAAAACAAAATTGAATAAAGAAAGCTATTAGATGAGAAAAAATAAAATAAAGATGTTCGTATAGCATAAACAGCATACAAGAATTGAAGGCGTTAAGAAAAGGAGAAAGAAATAAAGAAAGAAGGTGAAGACATGAGGATGGAAAGCTTTTCTTTGTACTCGCGGAAATTGAAAGAAATAGGGAAAAGATACATAAGCAGTTTTTATTAAAAAAAAAAAAGACTAAAGATCACCAACAAATTCAGAAACTGTAGTGTCTTGTTATAGTTTTGTTGTTTGAATTATGGACGGACGGTTTTGCCCCCTCCCCCCCAGCCAACTGGGACACTTCAATTACTCCAGCGCTAACGTTGAGTCCTCCCTCATGTTTGTTTCTCTTTCTTCCTTTCCGATGTTATTCTTCGAGTCAAGCGCAACACCTCTGTTTTATATATAAAAAAAAATAAATATTTGATTGGTTTAGAGTGGACTTACTGTGTCCCCCATTGCTCTGATCGACCTTGCGTGTTTGTCTGCTTCTTACATTTGTGTTCGAAAGGCACATATGTAATTCATCCGTGGATTATTCCCGTGACAAGAGACGCAACGAAAGCGAAAAACAAATAACGAACGAACAGACACGCAATTAACAATTTATCTCACCTGAATAGTTTACAAGCTTCTCACTAATTAACACGAATACAGCACTAAACGACGTCGAATGAAGTTCTCGCGTGAATCAGTGGAAAGCCTGTTCGAAATTCAGGTGAGATGAATTATTAGTTGCGTGTCTGTTCGTTCGTCATTTGTTTTTCGTTTTCGTTGCGTCCTTTGACAGGGAGCTTGCTTCTTGGTTCGGTAACTCTTCGTTACCTGCGAAGTCCAAAGTCCCGAGCAAGCTTTCAATTGCCACCGTTCGATTAAATCGACTTTTTATTCGAAAGGAACGAATTGTTCCGGTTCTGAGAAAATCAGGTGAGAAAAATTGTTAATTGCGTGTCCCGGTCAAAATTCTTCGGCGGACTTGCTTTTGTTTATTTAATTTTATTAAGAAATAAACACTTCTCATAATAAAGGCAATCTGATACGTACAGATAGTTTAATTAGACTGTGAAAGAGTTTGTCTCGTACATTATTTTTGACGTCCTTTACAACTGTGGTCAAGTATGACCTCCCCCCTCCAACTATCCATCTGAGCAACGCCCATTACTAGCTTTCTTTCGTTTGTGGAAGGGATTTTCTTTTATCTCCGATAACCTTTAAGATCTATCTGGCACGTAAAGATAGTTTAATTAGTCCTTGAAAGGGTTCGTTTTGTAGAATTTTAATTTTTGGCGCCCCATAAAAAAAATGGTCAAAGTATGATCCACCCCCCGACTCTTCATTTGAGCTACGCCAATTACTCGCTGCCCTTATTAGTTTATGAAGAAATTCTTTTTGTATTTTCTTTTATCTTGGACGCTCTTTAAGAATTATATGTGACACGTAAAGCTAGTTTAATGAAACCTTGAAAGGGTTCGTCTTGTACAATTATAATTTTTGGTGCCCCATAAAAAAAATGGTCAAAGTATGATCCACCCCCCGACTCTTCAATTGAGCTACGCTAATTACTCGCCGCCCTTATTAGTTTGTGAAGCAATTCCTTTTGTATCTTCTTTTATCTTGGGCGCTCTTTAAGAATTATGTTTGACACGTAAAGCTAGTTTAATTAGTTCTTGAAAGGGTTCGTTTTGTGCAATTTTAATTTTTGGCGCCCCATGAAAAAAATTGTCAAAGTATGATCCACCCCCCGACTCTTCATTTGAGCTACGCTAATTACTCGCTGCCCTTATTAGTTTGTCAAGAAATTCCTTTTGTATTTTCTTTTATCTTGGACGCTCTTTAGGAAATATATCTGACACGCAGAGGTAATTTAATTTCATTCGTACAATTATAATTTTTGGCGCGCTTCAAAAATTATGGCCAAAATATAATGTATTTTACTAAAAAGAACTTCTGTTCTTTGAGAAATCAATGATTGAATATAAATAAGTTTATTTAAGACGTGCGTTTGAACATTACAAAACCAACTCAGGTCTGTTAAAAAAAAAATTGACCTGTGTAAAATAGATTGATCCATCTCCCAATTCTCCATCTGAGCTGTGCGTATTACATGCTATCCTTCGTCCGTGGAAGGGTTCCTTATTGATTTTCTTTTATCCCTAACACCCTTTAAGAATTCCCTAGCACGTAGAGCTAGCGTATTAGATTGAATTATATTTTACGTCCTTAAAAAAAATATGGTCAAGGTACGCCCCATGTCTCAGCTCTCCATCTGATCTATGGATATTACTAGCTACCCTCCGATTGTGGAAGGATTACTTTCTGATTTTTTTTTTTAATTCGCCAGTAGATTTAAACGAGCTCTATGGATTACATATCTGGTTAGTATAATGTTAGCAAAATGTAATTCCCGATGTATGGTAGCAGTTTAATAAAAGAGTTCCAATACGTTAAGCCATGCACTGTGAAGAGTATCCGCGAACGCTTTGAAAATTAAAAAGAAAAATAAAAAAATTGAATTTTCCGCCCGAAAAAAGAAAGAACAAATGACAGGCGAAATCGATGCACGTACGCGCATGGAGTAACTTGTATGTAATAAATTCCGTGTCGGCCTTTCGTTTGTAGGATCATTCATTTCATGCGTGCAAATACTACAAAGGGCCAACAATGATTCTTCTGAAGCGTGTAAGCCTGCCCTTCCACTGCATTTTAATAAATCTGCATTTAAAATGCGACGACACCGCCGCGCCGACGAACAGCGGCGGCGGCGGCGCGCTGTGCGTTGTTCAACCTGCCATGTCGAGCGCTCCACTAATTTATTCAGATATTCCGTCATAAGGCGGTTCATTATTCAGCGGAGCGGCGGCGGATGGGTGAAGAGGAAGAAGAAGAGGTCATATGACGACGCACAAACAAAATTATGGACCCCCTTAATAAACATGGAAATGGTTGCTTGATTATGTAAACATCAAAGGGGGGAGGGGATTCATAATAACAGGCTTGATGGAGTGCGTGTGTGTGAGTTTTATGGCGTTGTTTCAGGTGCCGAGGATAGCGGCTCCAAAAAGTTCAGGGACTTCCTTCAGGAACTGCCGACCCCCGAGACAGGGCCGTACTTCGACATGGGCATTAACTCCAACATCACCGGCTTAGTTGGGAATACGGTCGAGCTGCATTGCAGAGTTAAGAATTTAGGCAACAGGACGGTGAGTCTTTTAATTTGTATGTAAATAATTGCGTCGCCTTAATACTTGAAATATTGCTTTGTTTTTCGGCGCCTACGTTAAAGTTTCCTCGTAAATATGAAGGAAAGAGGCCCTAAGAGATTAACACAAATTAAAAAGTAAGATTAATATTTGTTTAATAAATTTAAGTTAAGAAATAAGTCGTTTATCATCGACTGGGATAGCTAGTAAAATTTGGTGTAAGCGCCCTCCATGCAACGGTATCTTAAATCCTTTTTCTGGCGCCCGCCACCCTTGCATTAAAACTCCTGCGAAAACAACCAAGGCACTCCCACACCAAATCAAGTCAAGAAGGCGAGAACCACCATCACCATCCCCCACTCCTCGACGTTCTAATAAATTCAACTAAAGAAATAAGTCGTTTATCATCGATTGGGACTGCTAGTAAAATTTCGTGTAAGCGCCCTCCATGCAACGGTATCTTAAATCCATTTTCTGGCGCCCGCCACCCTTGCATTAAAACTCCTGCGAAAACAACCAAGGCACCCTCACACCAAATCAAGTCTAGAAGGCGAGCACCACCATCACCATCCCCCACTCCTCGACGTTCTAATAAATTCAACTAAAGAAATAAGTCGTTTATCATCGATTGGGACTGCTAGTAAAATTTCGTGTAAGCGCCCTCCATGCAACGGTATCTTAAATCCATTTTCTGGCGCCCGCCACCCTTGCATTAAAACTCCTGCGAAAACAACCAAGGCACCCTCACACCAAATCAAGTCTAGAAGGCGAGCACCACCATCACCATCCCCCACTCCTCGAGGTTCTAATAAATTCAACTAAAGAAATAAGTCGTTTATCATCGACTGGGACAGCTAGCAAAATTTCGTGTAAGCGCCCTCCATGCAACGGTATCTTAAATTCTTTTTCTGGCGCCCGCCACCCTTGCATTAAAACTCCTGCGAAAACAACCAAGGCACCCTCACACCAAATCAAGTCTAGAAGGCGAGCACCACCATCACCATCCCCCACTCCTCGAGGTTCTAATAAATTCAACTAAAGAAATAAGTCGTTTATCATCGACTGGGACAGCTAGCAAAATTTCGTGTAAGCGCCCTCCATGCAACGGTATCTTAAATTCTTTTTCTGGCGCCCGCCACCCTTGCATTAAAACTCCTGCGAAAACAACCAAGGCACCCTCACACCAAATCAAGTCTAGAAGGCGAGCACCACCATCACCATCCCCCACTCCTCGACGTTCTAATAAATTCAACTAAAGAAATAAGTCGTTTATCATCGACTGGGACAGCTAGTAAAATTTCGTGTAAGCGCCCTCCATGCAACGGTATCTTAAATCCTTTTTCTGGCATCCGCCACCCCTGCATTAAAACTCCTGCGAAAACAACCAAGGCACCCCCACACCAAATCAAGTCAAGAAGGCGAGAACCACCATCACCCTCCCCCACTCCTCCTCGTTCTAATAAATTTAACTAAAGAAATACGTCGTTTATCATCGACTGGGACAGCTAGTAAAATTTCGTGTAAGCACCCTCCATGCAACGGTATCTTAAATCCTTTTTCTGGCGCCCGCCACCCCTGCTTTAAAACTTCTGCGAAAACAACCAAGGCACCCCCACACCAAATCAAGTCAAAAACGCGAGCACCACCATCACCATCCCCCACTCTTCGACTTTCTAATAAATTCAACTAAAGAAATAAGTCGTTTATCATAGACTGGGACATCTAGTAAAAATTTCGTGTAAGCGCCCTCCATGCAACGGTATCTCAAATCCTTTTTCTGGCGCCCGCCACCCCTGCATTAAAACTCCTGCGAAAACAACCAAGGCACCCCCACACCAAATCAAGTCTAGAAGGCGAGCACCACCATCACCATCCCCCACTCCTCGACGTTCTAATAAATTCAACTAAAGAAATAAGTCGTTTATCACCGACTGGTACAGCTAGTAAAATTTCGTGTAAGCGCCCTCCATGCAACGGTATCTCAAATCCTTTTTCTGGCGCCCGCCACCCTTGCATTAAAACTCATGCGAAAACAACCAAGGCCCTCCCACACCAAATCAAGTCAAGAAGGCGAACACCATCATCACCATCCCCCACTCCTCGACGTACTAATAAATTCAACTAAAGAACTAAGTCGTTTATCATCGACTGGGACAGCTAGTAAAATTTCGTGCAAGGAACCTCCATTATTAGCATTCCAACAAGTTTTATAAGTTCTTGGCCCCTGTGTATTTTAGGTGATTTTTTTGGGGGAGTCGGAGGGGGGCAATTGCAAGCTCAAATATTCAACCACACCCCTAACACCTGAGAATGCCACGAGAAAGCTTGACTTACGCAAGAAAATTTACCTAAACTAAGAGTGAAAGGATTAGATCTTCTGATGGCCTTCATCCCCATCCAGGTACTTCCAATTACGGTCGGTTTGCAGCAATGGGCAATCAGTTAAACACCCACCCCATCCCTGCGCACTTTCAAATTCAAATTTTCTTCCCACTTTTTAAAAACGAGCTTGTAAACTCAGCACATAGAGAAGAGCTTAATAAACCTTCCGTAAAGGTTCGAATATTCGGTACTTAGAGATGCAATATTTTATAATAATTAAGTTGCGATTAAATTAAAAAGTAATTAAATGCGTGCAAGGTCAGAGTCTCCCAAAATTGTACACACGGCGGAGTTCGTAACAGAATGAGATGAAGCCTGCGGAAGTTGCAGTACTGCACCTAATTATGCACTCGATTAAGGAGTTTTTATGCAAAAAAAATGCCATCCCCCTCTTATTTCGCATCCAAACGGGAAGAAGTGCATAAAAGCTGCAGCAGCGGACCAAAAGTGGTCTCGCAGTGCAGTTTGCCCTTGTCTTAATTGTCTTTCCTCGATGAAGTTATTTTTTTTTATTTTAATTAATTTTTTTAAGCTAGTCAGTTTCCTGAATTTGTAATTACTTATTTAATTTATTTATTTTATTAATTATTAATTATCTAATTTAAATTCTGCGTTCGACAATTCTGAAAATACGTGCGAAACGCAATTCGAAGCTTCCACGATCTGCGAGGGTGAGTTTAAATACAATTGAATCGTCGTTGCTTAAAATTTAGCAAAAGAGCGATTCCCTAAATTGAGAAAGAGATAAGGACTGGATCGGTTTCGACAATTCTGAAAATATAAGTGGACGTCAATCGAGCACACCATAGAAAAACAATTGGAAATCGATTTTTGGCTCCCTGTCGAAAACCAGAACGCTACTAACAGAGAAAATCGAGATTCAACATTGAAATGGAGACAAAAAGGAGTTGAAAAGTGGTTATTAGATATTTGGCTTTTTTAGAGAAAAGATTTGCCCTTCTTCTTTTAATCTGTCGCCCGTTTCCTCCCGCCCCCCACCCCCCATCTGCACGTTTTACACCACCTTTACCGATCCAAGCAAAACAATGCCGAATTTCCTCACGGTAATTTAACATTAATTTGCGTTACGCTTTCCGGCACATAATAAAAGCGACGGAGCACTCGCCGAGCAGCAACTCCCATTAATAACCCACCTCTCTCGCAACCCTCTCACCCCAAATCGAACCGCCGCGCGGAAAGTAATGAAGTAAACAACATGCAAGTCGTCTGGAGATGAGGCAACTTCCGTTCCGCCTGCTAACTAGACGGCACGATCAATCACGCCCGACACTTAACTTGAACTTGAAGCAAGCCGGAAGTCCGGAAGATATACGTACACGCGGGGAGGGGAAATAATTTTCCTTCAAGCCCGATTTTGCCTCCTTCTTATTTTAAGTAATGAAAACATTATTTTTTTTTGAATAATAAGCTCGTTTAAAAAGAGGATGTAAAGGCCTTTCGGCAATTTTGGTTTATATTCGAGTATAATTTAAAATAAACAATTTTTTGTACAGAATCCGGATTTCTTACAACTCCTCCTCCATGCCTAAAAGCTTCTATTAAAAGTGGTACTAAAACCTGTGCCAGAAGTTAACCGGTCTTAATGGCCTGTTCTGAATTCCAAGGACGAGGCTGAGACAAACTCCGCCGAGCTTTTGCTCCACCAGTGCTAAGTAAAAGTCGACGGTCGAAGTCGCTCGTACCACGAGGAAGGCTGCCTTGAGGGTCCTCAATATCAACCAAAGTTGTCTGCCGCCCTACAGGCCCTCACACCGCGACCAAACAACACCACCAGCCGCTGGGGATATCGCTAAACGACTTACTTGCTCCAGGCACGTCGCAAATTTTTTTTTTTTAAGAGGTCGGAGAATTTTCAGAAGACCTCCGGCTCCAAAAATGCGCACCGGTTATGTTGGGTTCGCTGACTCTTGCCAGGCGCTTGCCAACTAAACCCCTATCCTTTTTTCCACTCAGAATAGAGGGAACCACCTTCCGGCATTTCTTCCTTTGCGCCTATTGTCTCCTTCCATCTACTTCTCTCTTCTTCTCTTCCTACTTCTTTGCTCCTTTGTCTTTGCTCCTTCCTCTTTGCTCCTCTTCCTTCCTCTTCGTTCCTTCTGTTTCTCTCCTCTTCTTTCCTTTTCGTTCCTTCCTCTTCTCTCATCTTCCTTCCTCTTCGTCCGCTTCTCTCCTCTTCTTTCCTCTTCGTTCCTTCTGTTTTTCTCCTCTTCCGTCCTCTTCGTTCCTTCCGCTTCTCTCCTCTTCCTTCCGCTTCGTTCCTTTCTCTTCCCTCCTCTTCCTTCCTCTTCGTTCCTTCCTCTTCTCTCCTCCTCTTGTCATCCTCATCTGTCCTCACATTGTTCTGCTGCCTCCTCTTCGCCCCTACTCCGCCTTTATCCTCTCCTCTTCAGCCGATCCTTTCATCGTGTACTATTCTCTCCTCTTCCCTCTCCTCATTCCTTAAGCGCATTTCGTCTTTTGTCTTCTTCACCACGATTGCTCGCTGCATACGCGTTGCGACATGCCACGTGTCCTCACCTACTATTATTATCGCGGCCATCTTATCTTTGCTTATTTGTTTATTTACTTTATTTCCCGCTTCTCGCTTCAGTTCGCCTCATTTGTGACTTTATGTGCTTTGTATAGCGTGCCCGTCTGTACCCGTTCCTTCCTGGTAACACTAGAACCTGGCAGAATTAAATTTCCCAATATCGGCGGCAGGCACGTCGCAAATTAATAAAGCCAGAACTGGCCGTGGCCCCTTTCGAAGTCAGTGAGTGGGCTTGCGCGAATCGAAAACAATCAAAATCCAATCTGACGTAAGGAAGGCCCAACAGCGTTAAAGGTCGAGTGTGAACGCAATTTAATCTCTCCGTCGAAATAACAACTAGCGCGTAAAAAACTGTAATTCTCATGATCTAGCCACGCAGAAGAAATAGGACGCGGGGAAACTACTTTATTATAAAACATTCTTCATTATTATTAACTTATCGACGTTTACAACAGCATTAGAAATTTTTTTTTTGTCAATATGGCGAAGCTTTTTAGTCCTCTTACGAATATGTATGAGTTAGAGCAAGAAAAAAGAAATTTGTGTAAACTGCAGGAAAAAGAAAACAATTTTAATAATCAAGTTGTCCCTAATCTAATTAATTAAGTCGGAATTCGCGCCGCGCTTTGTTTCGAAACGTTCTTAAACACACTCCAGACTTCCCCGGAACAAATCCAATTACGTGCTCCCGCTTTTGTGCACTTGTTAGATGCGCCGAGGATTGTCTGTTTGTTTGGTCATTCGCGCAGAGAACACGTGACACGTACGGGGTCGCGTTAACATATTAATTTCCTCGGGGAGGCACAAACAAGATGCCTTGTCTTGGCGATTTTTCGAATGCGTCTCTAAACGTTAACGACGTACAATTTCTTTTTGTTTATTAACATATTTAAAAAAAACTATTTTTTTTTCTCTCTTATATTTTTTTGAAAATATTTATACATAGATAGAAATAATAATCTCGTGGTAGTTGCTGATTCAATTATTTCGGCGTGTTCTGATGAAATTATGAACCTGCAATGTTGCCTTTGCACTTAATCAGATATAATCCCACGTCGTCTTGACTGGCAGGATACATTTTCGCGCAGCAAACAGCGGCTTAAACTCCTCATCCGACGTGAAGCACACGTCGTCATCTCAAGTTACAATGTGGTAGCTGAAAACAGTAAGTGTTTGCTTAATATTCGCAGGGCCGCAAGCAACACCTGGACCCACTCGAGCCGTCCCAGTTGGCCACCCTCGTCATTTCATATTCAGCACGATACGTTTTTTCCATTCGTTTCACCCTTTATTAAACGCGGACGTGCAACTGTAATGACCGTACGTACTCTTGACATGGAAAACATTATTTCTTCTTTTGTTGCATTCGCGCAATTAAATTTAATTAAATTAAAATTCCGCTCACGGTTGCAGAAAGCGTTTTGTATCGCGAGCTCGAATGTGACAGGCTGTCCTTGTTAATATTCCTTAGCGTCACTGTTGAATTTTTTACTTGACTAGATAATTGGAGAAGTCTCTTAACTGCAAAGCAGGTCATTTCAATACGTGTCTAGCCAGGCATGGCATCAAATGCTGACTTTTAATACCCTGACGTCACTCTTTTCCGATTGGTTACGCCATTTCGTCCGTGTAACAGACGTGATGTGACCCAGAAACCCGCGTGTTGTACATTACCGCTGTAGACATCGTACGAGTAACATAGCGTGCATGTGATTCCATGAACTTGTGCTTATACAGTGACGGGCAGAAAGTTGGCTACATATGGGAAAATTCTTAAATTAACTCCAAGGACGAGGCTGAAACAAACTCCGACGAGCTTTTGTTCCACCAGTACTAAGTCAAAGCCGACGTATGGGAAAATTCTTTATTATTGATTTCTCAGAAAAAAATATTCTTTATAAAAGCTCCTGCATCTTTCCAAACTTAAGATGCAAGTGTCAAAGTTTGAATACCTCCTGACACATACCGGGAAAATCAAAATATTTGAAATCGACATAAGAGTAAAGTACCTTTATTTTCAATGCTACGCGAAAATTTTATTTGGAAAGGTTACTCAGAATTATTATGAGATCTTAAATATGAAATCAGGGCTGTCTACGATGAAAAAAGAAATTTCACGTATTTTTCGATTTTTTTTTCGTACCAACGTGTGTGTTGCGGAACTTTGAATGTGTAGAGCTGGACCTTTCTTCAAGTGCGACATGAACATACTCTAAAATTTGTCTTTTGCTCAACAGTCAACTAGAAATTATGATTAATAACATTGATACCCTAAAAATTGCAATTTTTTGTAGCCAAATTATTTTTTTCCATCGTAGGTAGCCATGATTTCATATTTGAGACTTCATAATAATCTGAGTGACTTTTTCAAATAAAATCTCCGTGTAGCGTGATAAATAAAGGTACTTTACTCTTATATCGATTTCAAATATTTTGATTTCCTCGGTATATGACAGGAGGTACTCAAACTTTGACACACGCATCTTAAGTTTGGGAAGATGCGGGAGTTTTCATAAAGAATAAATTTTTCTGAGAAATCAACAATAAAGAATTTTCCCTTATGTAGCCAGCTTTCTGCCGGTCACTGTATTATTGACAGCATGATTCAATTCTTACAGTTTGACTATGGAATTTGATCGACTCGTCGTGTCCTGGGAAGAGCAAGTTCGTCATTCATTTTATTCTTACTTCACTCGTTTCCGATTGTTTACGCCATTTCGCCCGTGTAACAAACGAGATGTGACCCAGAAACCCGCATGTTTTTCATTACCGCTGTAGACATCGTACGAGTGACATTGCGTGTACGGCGCTCTGAATTTATGCTTATATTATTGAGAGCACTACTCAATTCGTGGAATTTGATCTGGCAAGAGCAAATTCGTCATTCATTTCATTCTTACGTCACTCATTTCCGATTGTTTATGCCATTTCGCCCGTGTAACAAACGAAATGTGACCCAGAAACCCGCATGTTTTTCATTGCCGCTGTAGACATCGTACGAGTGACATGGCATGTATGGCACTCCGTGAATTTGTGCTTATATTATTAAGAGCACGATTCAATTCCAGGAATTTGATCTGCTAGTCGTGTCCTGGAAATAGCAAATCCGTCATTCATTTCATTCAAGCTTTCGGCAGTTCCGCTCCCACACACTTTCACGAGCCCACGGAATAAAATATTCAGGCAATTCGAGAAGGCGGGCGGATGTCAGTCGACCGAAAGGGCGCCGCGGCGTGACGCGGCCGCCGACCTTGTCCGTTTTCCGATCTAAATTAATGAAATTAGCGCGCAGACAATTTGCGTAATGCATGTAATATTAATTAGGGCGGTTAAGGGGTGGGGGGGGGGGGGCGGTACGAAAAACGAAATGAAAAACGCTTGAGCCGAACTTCATTAATTCCAATCTGCTCGGCTTTTCCGAGTTTCAAATTGAAATTAATTATTCCGGGGGTAATTAGCGGGAACACACACAGGTTAGTTTTACGGGCGGGATTAAAAATGACGAGGCGATTAAAAATTCCGAGGGTAATTTGAAAATTTCGGAAGGGCACACGAAGGAAGAAGAAAGTCGGTTTTGGTATCGTTTAGGTTCCCACGTGAACAAAGACAATAATAATTCACACGTTCAATTTTAAAGAAATCACCATAAACGATGACTTAAGAAGCGCAAACCACATGTCGTAATCAATCGTCATCGTTATTTATGTTTTTTCTACAGTTGTGATCGTGACGCTTTGTTTTCCCGACCTTCCTGACCGTTGTCATCGTGACGTTTTTTTAACAGTTGTCGTCGTGAAGTTTTTTTTTTTTTTCATGACATAACTAGTAACCAACAGGGGCAAAGTATCTTCTTGTACTGACGTTAAAAATAGCGTCGGGGGTCGCAGTTTAACCAGTATCGATTCCAAAAATGCTAGATAATCACAAGGGTTGCCACTTCTTTAAACTCTCAACGTGGATTTTGGAATTATAATAAGCGTGTGAACCAATAAATTATTTCGCAATTCTCTATTTGCTGAAGATGTTAACTGAGTAGGTAAAGCTATGCTCGTTTGTTCTAACATACTGTAAAGATGAGTTCGCAGCAGTTTTATTTTAACAGTCAAAAAAATATTTAATAATAGTTAAAGTATACGTAATACTGTTCCTCGGGGCCGCCGCGCTGAAATTCCTCCTACACTCGCATTGTCAGATTCATAATGTGATGATGTTTGTCTTCATATCCTCGGCGCAATAAACGAACAACGAGTCTCACGAGCGGGCGAGCTTCATCTCCTCACGCTTCATATCGAATTCCATCCTGGGAATATCGCCGCTGCTTACTCAGAAGGAGCCCCGTTTTATAGAGAGACGCCACAGCATAAAACTTCGTTATCTCGTGGGCACTGATATTACGTTATATGTAAACTAATTTTCGCAAGATATCGACGCATGCTTCTATCTAGCGCGAGCGCACGCGCACGCGTGCTTCGAGGGAAACCCCCAGCCCTAAACGTCTTCCCTCTTCCTAACTTAAGACTATTTAATTAAGTTGCGCATGAGCGAGTGAGTGAATGGGTTAGCCCCAGCGGGAATATTTTGATTATTTGATACGCAAGTGTAACCGAATTTTATTTATTTCAATAGTAATCGAAAGCGGGGGGGAGGTCAAACACATGGCGAACTACGGTGGTACTTCCTGTTCGAGGGGAAAGGGAATGAAAGTTCTTAAATGACGTCACAATTTGCTTGCTATGCCTAAAACAAGCATAGCAAGAAAATTATACACCGTTTAGGGTAACGGAACTTGCCTACAAATTAACGAACAAATAAAAAAAGACTTAATCTGCACAAAATATACATAAGCATGGAGGGAAATCGGATTGATTGGTCCTAAAACTTGATGATCAAGCAAAACGACACGACCATCCAGTACAGGAGCTAGATCAGTACTTAAGCAATCAGAAGAATGAGTCCAAAGTCACGCGCGCCGCAGGCATACACCTTGCAAGAGTGAAAACCGTCATTGAAATTAGGGTGGCGACACCGAAGACAAAATGGTCGTGGAAAGCACATGAGCACCGACCCCGGCGTGTCATCTAAACCCGGCCCATTGCCCGTTACAGTTTTTTGCTCCAACGTACAGACAGAATTTCAGTTTTTTCGAAACCGTTCGCTCTACAGTTCTTTAGGTCAGTCAAATTCGTTCATTATCTCTACCGAGTGAGTTCCAGTATTCAACTCGCCCGCTTTGTCGAGTTATTCTTCAAAACTCATCTGCAAAAAACTTTTTATCTCGCGGCCATTTTTCGTCGTCACTGTTGCCAGTGTAATTCGAAATTTCGGCGGTCTAATTTGTTAAGAATTTCGAACTCGAACTGTCCTACGATTCAGAAATAATTCCGCACTTGGCGTCCCACTTTTGCGCCGCCCCAATTATTGTCGTTGGGAGCCATTAGTTTCCGTAACCTCTTATGACGTCAGCTTAACCTAGAGGCGAAGTTTACACTTCTTTGTGTGCTGCTCCTCGTTGTCAAGGTCAGTTGATTCTGTCGCTCTTAAACCTTCCTGCAAAAAAAACTTTTTATCTCGCGGCCATTTTTCGTCGTCACTGTTGCCAGTGTAATTCGAAATTTCTGCGGTCGAATCTGCTAAGAATTTCGAACTTGAATTCTTCTACTGCGATTCAGAAATAATTCCGCACTTGGCGTCTCATTTTTCCGCCGCCCCAATTATTGTCGTTGGGAGCCATTAGTTTCCGTAACCTCTTACGACGTCAGCTTAACCTAGAGGCGAAGTTTACACTTCTTCGTGCACTGCTCCTTGTTGTCAAGGTCAGTTGATTCTGTCGTACTTAAACCTTCCTGCAAAAAACTTTTTCATCTCGCGGCCATTTTTCGTCGTCACTGTTGCCAGTATAATTCAAAATTTCGGCGGTCGAATTTGCTAAGAATTTCGAACTCGAATTCTTCTACTGCGATTCAGAAATAATTCTGCACTTGGCGTCTCATTTTTGCGCCGCCCCAATTATTGTCGTTGGGAGCCATTAGTTTTCGTAACCTCTTATGACGTCAGCTTAACCTGGAGGCGAAGTTTACACTTCTTCGTGTGCTGCTCCCTGTTGTCAAGGTCAGTTGATTCTGTCGTACTTAAACCTTCCTGCAAAAAACTTTTTCATCTCGCGGCCATTTTTCGTCGTCACTGTTGCCAGTATAATTCAAAATTTCGGCGGTCGAATTTGCTAAGAATTTCGAACTCGAATTCTTCTACTGCGATTCAGAAATAATTCTGCACTTGGCGTCTCATTTTTGCGCCGCCCCAATTATTGTCGTTGGGAGCCATTAGTTTTCGTAACCTCTTATGACATCAGCTTAACCTGGAGGCGAAGTTTACACTTCTTCGTGTGCTGCTCCCTGTTGTCAAGGTCAGTTGATTCTGTCGTACTTAAACCTTTCTGTTAGTTTGTTTGTTTTTTTTTTTTGTTGGACTGACTTGGTAAGTTTTCTTGTTTTCCTTTCGGAGTTTTAGTTAGGGTTCTTAGCCCCTTGTAGAAAATTCGGTCTCCGCTGTTTTTGCCGGCGTGCTTTCAACGAAGCGTTCTGAGTTACGAACTTGTAGCAGACGGATGATCAGCTTTAAGACTGTTCAAGCTTGACGAAGCTCTAGTCACGACTACAACGGGCAGCTTTGCTGTTCGTTGCGAGACCACCTTGCTGTTGCCAGAGCGAACTCCAGGACCCCTGTTCGATCTTCGCTTTCACCCCGATTTATCCCGTTTTTTGCATTCATCGTGAATGATCGTTGCGAATCGTACACTCCGGAACTTTATTTCCATTTAAGTCCCTCAAGCAATTCAAGTCACGTTCGTGTACTCTTTTGCCGAGTGATTTCGTTGTCGTTTGGTATTGACAATTTAATTCGATTTCGTTCATTTAAATTCAACTTATTTCAGTTTGATTTTCAGCTTAATTCAAATTTAATCACTAGTTTTTGCTTAGTTTTGAATAATTCGAGTCGATTTTCTAAAATTTTTGACAGTTAAAGGTCACTGTGAGACTACAGGAAATTTTCTTGCATACGTACCAGTTTATGTTTATGAAATATTTTAAGGAATTTTCGAATTTTGAATTCAATCCATTTCGAACATAAAGTCTGACGTTTTTTTTTTAAAAAAATATTATTGCTTCTTTATTGTTGCACATTATTGAGTTATTGTCTTGGACACCTCCACCGTTTTTTTTTTTAACTGAGGTCACTTATGGTTGGATGTGTTAGATACTTTTGGTGTAGTTACTACGGTTGGCGCCTGTCGGTAAATATTTTCAAATGTGCGTCTATGTGGAATTTCCTTTTTTTTTCCACGACCCACTCTCCGAAATTCCCGAGCTGGCCGCTGATATTACGTCGCGTGACGTCGATCTAAACTGACGATTGACGGTGTGTTAGCGTTAATAACCAATCTCGCTGGTTGATAGCAAGGTCAAGTGTATGCAACCAATTTTACACCACTCTTAAGAAGTTTTGGGAGATTTGGAGGGGGGGGGAGGTTCTCTATTTTCAGAGGAGAGTTAAAGAAAAAAAATCCATTACTGGAAGTCGCTAAGTAATTTAAAGAGCAACAAATCCGCGCACGGAGAGATATCATTCGATCATTGGCTGCATGCCATTAGCAAATGAAGAGCTCGCAATATGTATTTCGACGATGGAATTTTAAGAGTAATTAAATTTCCCGGGGCGCAGCAAATGGAGTACCAATTAATTTAATTTCGCCCACACGACCCATGTTATCATATTTCGTTAACATCGAGGGTCGAGGGAGGAGGGAATTAAAAAAAGCCGTGCTTTTATAAAAAAAAAAAATTGCACGATAAAGAAGTTAATTAAAAGCTTCGTTTTTTATTCATTTATTTATTTATTGAAATGAACGGGCCCGGGGAAAAACGGCCACGGCCCGGAAGAAGGTTATGGATGAATAAAATTAGCATTTTCGGAGTTCGTCGAGACCTTATTATCTTATTAAATTATTTTATTGTTGTTGTTAACAGGCCAACATAAACCGAACGTATTTTCGGTAAATAAGCAAGGCGTACTATAAACAACAAATTTAATTACGACGGAGATAATTAATAGCAACGCTTCTATAATTAATGTAGCTTCTGCAGCGAATATGTTTCGTTTATTAATTATCCCGTGCTTTTGATGAATCCTGCATTGCTTAAAATACCGCGCGGGTATAACCTAATTAAAACATACATTTTGAATCGCGACGCCTTATAAATTTAAAAATAGGCAACACATTCTACTTCCGCGCTTTTAGAAGTGTGTGATCTAGGCGTAACGATTTTTTTTCTTGTTAAGAAGAAGATACAAAAACAGACTTTAATTATTTTAATGGTTAAAGAGTGACGAAGTTAGATAAATAATTAATTGATTAAAGGTACAAAATAAACACGTGCGTTTATTATTGCCGTATAAATGCCCCCAGTTATTTACGTAATCATAATATTTGTGCATTAGAGGACTACCTCGTAATTAACAACCCGCTGAATTTAATCCTGCATGAAATATCTTCGCACGGCATGCAACCGACTCTAAGTAAATCCTTATCTTACGGCCGCCGGGGGGTTCCCTCCGCGCCCCAAAACGAATGTCCTATTATAATTAGCGTATTTATTTATAAACAAAGGGGGCTTATGTTTGTTAATTAGTTATGCAAATTTAGGCCGCCCCGCGCTCCCTAAAATATTATCGTTCCACGGATTTAAGTGCTACAAACGCCCCCCCGCCCCCCTCCGCCCCCTCGCTGCGAGCTTATTGTCTTGATTTTGGCCGGAAACGAGTTCTCCTCACCGCCGCCGCCGCCGCCGCCGCCATTAATCATGCGCGATCGGAAAGCCGGCGGCCGATCAAAATAATTTTCGTTTTTTTTTTCTTGTTCTGGTTGTCCGGCCGAAGGGCGAAGCCCCGACAAATACGTCGTTAGCGTCGATCGTTCTTTTCGGCGGCGGCGAAGAAGCAAACTCGAATCGGATGATGCGGACGGACATCAATCATCAAACCGCGCGAATTTATTTACCACTTAATCGAAAGGGAGAAGAATTAATCAAGACCGTAAGGGCGGCGGCGGCGGTGGCGCCTGGAAGAGGCGACGTTGCACTTAAAGAGAGGCAAAAATAAATTAGTTTACGTTGCGACGAATTCCAAAAGAGGCGGACGTTGTCCTAAAAGAAATTATCGCTTAAAGACAGAGACGGATCAGAAATGATTCGTGATTTAAGTCGAATTGAGTGAAGGGAGAACGTGTTACGGTTTAAATTCGCATTTGATACGGTGTCAAAAACCATGTTCCGCAGTATACGGAGAAGCTCGTGTCGTATTTATTTTAATAATGCAATAATGCTGTGTTATTTGCAACAAACGATCCATTGCATGATTCAAAATTGTTTGAAAAGTGTCACTGCGCCACTTTTATATCGCCTCGTTACCATTTCTCCAGCTGCCCTTTCCAGTTGCGTGAAAATCCTGCCGCGCACATGGTTTTTGGAATATTTGCTTTCTCTGGAGTGATAGTATAATTTAAGTTGGTACTGACTGGTTCCACTACAAAATGCCAAACGTTAAGAAACGTATAAAGTGTGTGTGTGTGCTCGAACACGCGTCAAGAATTGGCCAAATACCTAAAGAAGTCGAAAACCGTCGCTTGGCTTCGCCCTAAAATGATTAGGAAGGAGTTCTAGCTAAGTAATCAAAAGTACAGTTTATTTAATTTAGATAAGTTTGGAAATGTCCCGTATTAAATTCGTTTGTCAGGTGGTAAGCATTTATTTGTCCCTTCTAATTTAACGTCAACTTAATCAAAATTTTCAATTGCTCTTAAACTATTAACATTTGAACTGCTCCGTTAGTTATTACGTGGACTTGAAAAGCATAAGAAAGCACGCATCGTATCCGACTTTCTTGAATTCAAAACTTACTTTTTTTTTTGATTCCGTTCAGTATTAGTTTGATGCTCGCGAAGTGAAGGCAATCATTTTTCCACGGCGGCGTGCGTGTTTTATCTAAACCGATCCGCAAGATTTTCATAAAATCGTATTCCATGAAAATTGGATACGAAAAATATTAATCACACGACAAATCAATATCGCACGAGATCTAATCACTGCAAACGATAGGAAAATCCTTGCCTCTCTCTCTTTTTAGGAGTATTTTTCTTTTTAATTGTTGAAGTTATGCGATTCTGTATTTTGTAGAAAATTTCTACGAGTCGGTGTTTTATTAATAAATGTATTCGTTAAAAATGCCAATAAATCATAATTGTTTATGCCAGCTTGGGGCTCCTCCGCAATTGATTCTCGTTAATTTTTTGTTTTAAAAATATTTTTGTAATTTGACCAAGTGAAAAAGTTTTTAGTTTCATATACAGGCGGTCCCAGAAATGCAGGTGAAGTTAAAGCACTGATGCTCCTCTGAACCCTTGGGGCTACGCGATTGATTCTTGTACATTTTTTGTTTCGAAAATATTTTTAAAAGTTGAGAAAAGGAAAAAGTTTTTAATTTCATATACTCCTGTACATGAAATTAAAAACAACTGTAATACGTCTTTGTTAAGCGTGGTGTATTCGTTGAAATATGATATCGGAAGCAAGTCACCACGATTCGTTCCTGTTGCGCATATAAAATGCTGACAGTGCGGTTCGGTTTTAGCACGGAATTTTCTGTTGCACGCGCGCACTAAAGCTCGAAGAGCAACGCCAAACGTAATCGTCTTACGCATTATTGATGCTCCGCTGAACCCTTGGGGCTCCGCAATTGATTCTTGTTCATTTTTTCAAAATTGAGAAAGGGGAAAAAGTTTTTAATTTCATGTACAGGGGGTCTCGGAGATGCAGGTAAAGTTAAAGTATCGATGCGAAAGTGAAAAAAAGTTTTTAATTTCACATAGAGAGGGCGCCCAGAAGTGCAGGTAAAGTTAAAGCAACGCTGCTCCGGGGAATCCACCCGCAGAGGTTGTGAAGATGACAGTGTTGCCGCCAACTCACTGAATTTTAATTTTTGTTCTTTCTAAAGAAAAAAGAATGTTTAATGTCCCTGGAAATCGCATCATCCAGATTTGGTACTAAATAGATAATCTCAAATAATTAAAATTAAAAGTGAAGACCGACAAGAACCGCATTATTAAAAAGAATCAAAATTTTTACTTTTTCATTTTTATTTATTTTCTATATTTTCTGAAATATAATCCTTTCTTTTGCGTAAATGTTACGATCGTCATTTGTTTCTCTTTTTTCATTTCCCTTTGACGCCATTACTCTTTTTTTTATTTCCATTCCGATTTCATTTTTCCTTGTCTTGTTCCCCTTTGTATCACTTTTTGTGTGAAATTAACTAATCCAAAATTTTCTACTCTCCTCTGTCTTTGCTGTGGTCATTTTGTATATTTTCTTTTTAATTTTCTTAAAAAAATTTTAATTTCGTAAATATTTCGTTTTAATTCGTCTTTCTTTGTCTCTTTCTCTTGCATGTTTATTATTAATTGTATATTTTTCGAGAGAACAATTTTATTCGTCTTTTTATAATCGTCATTACTTCTCTTACTTTCGTGAACATATGGATTACAAACATCCTTATTAATTTAGTTATATATTTTTTTTTTTTGCTTTTAATAATTTACAATTTTTCTAAGTTACGATTTGTTTTGTTTATAAACTTTAATTTTTTCCTTTTCCCATTGTGTTTCTTGATAATCAATGTTTTACATTTTTCTTTTTTATTTCTCGGCAAACTGTTGCCGCGTCATTTATTTTATTTCCTTTTCCTTTTCTTCATTTGTTAATTTAGTTTAATTTTACTGTTAAATACTTTAAATATATATTTTTTTAAGAAACACTTTTATATCGCCTCTAGCTGCCCTCTCCAACTGCGTAAAAATTCTGTCGCGCTCCTGAGTTTGGTACCGGCTGGTTCCACTACAAAATGCCAAACGTTAAGAAACGTATAAAGTGTTTTACAAAATTTTCGTGTGCTCGAACACGCGTCAAGAATTGGCCAAATACATAAATAAAGAAGTCGAAAACCATCACTTGGCTTCGCCCTAAAATGATTAGGAAGGAGTTCTAGCTAAAGAATCAAGTTTCAGTACAGTTTATTTAATTTAGATAAATTTGTGGAAATGTTTGGTATTAAATTCTCTTGTCAGGTGGTAAGCATTTATTTGTCCCTTCTAATTTAACGTCAACCTAATCAAAATTTTCAATTGCTCTTAAACTATTAACATTTGAACTGCTCCGTTAGTTATTACGTGGACTTGAAAAGAATAAGAAAGCACGCATCGTATCCGACTTTCTTGAATTCAAAACTTACTTTTTTTTTTTATTCCGTTCAGTATTAGTTTGATACTCGCGAAGTGAAGGCAATCATTTTTCCACGGCGGCGTGCGTGTTTTATCTAAACCGATCCGCAAGATTTTCATAAAATCGTATTCCATGAAAATTGGATACGAAAAATATTAATCACACGACAAATCAATATCGCACGAGATCTAATCACTGCAAACGATAGGAAAATCCTTGCCTCTCTCTCTTTTTAGGAGTATTTTTCTTTTTAATTGTTGAAGTTATGCGATTCTGTATTTTGTAGAAAATTTCTACGAGTCGGTGTTTTATTAATAAATGTATTCGTTAAAAATGCCAATAAATCATAATTGTTTATGCCAGCTTGGGGCTCCTCCGCAATTAATTCTCGTTAATTTTTTGTTTGAAAAATATTTTTAGAATTTGACCAAGTGAAAAAGTTTTTAGTTTCACATACAGGCGGTCCCAGAAATGCAGGTGAAGTTAAAGCACTGATGCTCCACTGAACCCTTGGGGCTGCGCAATTGATTCTTGTACATTTTTTGCTTCGAAAATATTTTTAAAAGTTGAGAAAAGGAAAAAGTTTTAAATTTCATATACTCCTGTACATGAAATTAAAAACAACTGTAATACGTCTTTGTTAAGCGTGGTGTACTCGTTGAAATATGATATCGGAAGCAAGTCACCACGATTCGTTCCTGTTGCGCATATAAAATGCTGACAGTGCGGTTCGGTTTTAGCACGGAATTTTCTGTTGCACGCGCGCACTAAAGCTCGAAGAGCAACGCCAAACGTAATCGTCTTACGCATTATTGATGCTCCGCTGAACCCTTGGGGCTCCGCAATTGATTTTTGTTCATTTTTTCAAAATTGAGAAAGGGGAAAAAGTTTTTAATTTCATGTAC
Source organism: Prosopocoilus inquinatus (assembly GCA_036172665.1). Taxonomy (NCBI): domain Eukaryota; kingdom Metazoa; phylum Arthropoda; class Insecta; order Coleoptera; family Lucanidae; genus Prosopocoilus; species Prosopocoilus inquinatus. Next base: position 2,218,934 of record CM069871.1, on the reverse strand, counting down.
AGGGGGTCTCGGAGATGCAGGTAAAGTTAAAATATCGATGCGAAAGTGAAAAAAAGTTTTTAATTTCACATAGAGGGGGCGCCCAGAAGTGCAGGTAAAGTTAAAGCAACGCTGCTCCGGGGAATCCACCCGCAGAGGTTGTGAAGATGACAGTGTTGCCGCCAACTCACTGAATTTTAATTTTTGTTCTTTCTAAAGAAAAAAGAATGTTTAATGTCCCTGGAAATCGCATCATCCAGATTTGGTACTAAATAGATAATCTCAAATAATTAAAATTAAAAGTGAAGACCGACAAGAACCGCATCATTAAAAAGAATCAAAATTTTTACCTTTTCATTTTTATTTATTTTCTATATTTTCTGAAATATAATCCTTTCTTTTGCGTAAATATTACGATCGTCATTTGTTTCTCTTTTTTCATTTCCCTTTGACGCCATTACTCTTTTTTTTTAATTTCCATTCCGATTTCATTTTTTCTTGTTTTGTTCCCCTTTGTATCACTTTTTGTGTGAAATTAACTAATCCAAAATAATTTTCTACTCTCCTCTGTCTTTACTGTGGTCATTTTGTTTATTTTCTTTTTAATTTTCTTAAAAAATTTTAATTTTGTAAATATTTTGTTGTAATTCGTCTTTCTTTGTCTCTTTCTCTTGCATGTTTGTTATTAATTGTATATTTTTCGAGAGAACAATTTTATTCGTCTTTTTATAATCGTCATTACTTCTCTTACTTTCGTGAACATTTGGATTACAAACGTCCTTATTAATTTAGTTATATTTTTTTTTTTTGCTTTTAATAATTTACAATTTTTCTAAGTTACGATTTGTTTTGTTTATAAACTTTAATTTTTTCCTTTTCCCATTGTGTTTCTTGATAATCAATGTTTTACATTTTTCTTTTTTATTTCCCGCCAAACTGTTGCCGCGTCATTTATTTTATTCCCTTTTCCTTTTCTCCATTTGTTAATTTAGTTTAATTTTACCGTTAAATACTTTAAATATATTTTTTTGAAGAAACTTTTCGTCGACTACTCTGAAGTTTAAGGCGCACAATAAATGCAGTGTCACTGCGCCACTTTTATATCGCTTCTAGCTGCCCTCTCCAACTGCGTAAAAATCCTGCCGCGCACCTGGGTTTGGTACCGGCTGGTTCCACTACAAAATGCCAAACGTTAAGAAACGTATAAAGTGTTTTACAAAATTTTCGTTTGCTCGAACACGCGTCAAGAATTGGCCAAATACATAAATAAATTAGTCGAAAACCATCACTTGGCTTCGCCCTAAAATGATTAGGAAGGAGTTCTAGCTAAAGAATCAAGTTTCAGTACAGTTTATTTAATTTAGATAAATTTGTGGAAATGTTTGGTATTAAATTCTCTTGTCAGGTGGTAAGCATTTATTTGTTCTTTCTAATTTAACGTCAACCTAATCAAAATTTTCAATTGTTTTAAAACTATTAACATTTGAACTGCTCCGTTAGTTATTACGTGGACTTGAAAAGCATAAGAAAGCACGCATCGTATCCGACTTTCTTGAATTCAAAACTTACTTTTTTTTGATTCCGTTCAGCATTAGTTTGATCCTCGCGAAGGAAGGCAATCATTTTTCCACGGCGTGGTGCGTATTTTATCTAAACCGATCCGCAAGACTTTTATAAAATCGCATTCCATGTAAACTGGATACGAAAAATATTAATCACACGACAAATCAATATCGCATGAGATCTAATCACTGCAAACGATAGGAAAATCCTTGCCTCTCTCTATTTTTAGGAGTGTTTTTTTTTTAATTGTTGAAGTTATGCGATTCTGTATTTTGTAGAAAATTTCTACGAGTCGGTGTTTTATTAATAAATGTATTCGTTGAAAATACCAATAAATAAATCATAATTGTTTATGTCAGCTTGGGGCTCCTCCGCAATTGATTATCGTTAATTTTTTGTTTTAAAAATATTTTTGGAATTTGACCAAGTGAAAAAGTTTTTAGTTTCATATACAGGCGGTCCCAGAAATGCAGGTGAAGTTAAAGCACTGATCCTGCACTGAACCCTTGGGGCTGCGTAATTGATTCTTGTACATTTTTTGCTTCGAAAATATTTTTAAAAGTTGAGAAAAGGAAAAAGTTTTTAATTTCATATACTCTTGTACATGAAATTAAAAACAACTGTAATACGTCTTTGTTAAGCGTGGTGTATTCGTTGAAATATGATATCGGAAGCAAGTCACCACGATTCGTTCCTGTTGCGCATATAAAATGCTGACAGTGCGGTTCGGTTTTAGCACGGAATTTTCTGTTGCACGCGCGCACTAAAGCTCGAAGAGCAACGTCAAACGTAATCGTCTTACGCATTATTGATGCTCCGCTGAACCCTTGGGGCTCCGCAATTGATTCTTGTTCATTTTTTCAAAATTGAGAAAGGGGAAAAAGTTTTTAATTTCATGTACAGGGGGTCTCGGAAATGCAGGTATAGTTAAAGTATCGATGCGAAAGTGAAAAAAAGTTTTTAATTTCACATAGAGGGGGCGCCCAGAAGTGCAGGTAAAGTTAAAGCAACGCTGCTCCGGGGAATCCCTGGGATCTCGCAATTGATTCTCAAGGGCTCCACCCGCAGAGGTTGTAAAGATGACAGTGTTGCTGCCAACTCACTGAATTCTAATTTTTGTTCTTTCTAAAGAAAAAAGAAATCTTTTAATGTCGCTCAAAATCGCATCATCCAGATTTGATACTAAATAGATAATCAAAAATAATTAAAATTAAAAGTGAAGACCGACAAGAACCGCATTATTAAAAAGAATCAAAATTTTTACTTTTTCATTTTTATTTATTTTCTATATTTTCTGAAATATAATCCTTTCTTTTGCGTAAATATTACGATCGTCATTTGTTTCTCTTTTTTCATTTCCCTTTGACGCCATTACTCTTTTTTTTATTTCCATTCCGATTTCATTTTTCCTTGTCTTGTTCCCCTTTGTATCACTTTTTGTGTGAAATTAACTAATCCAAAATTTTCTACTCTCCTCTGTCTTTGCTGTGGTCATTTTGTATATTTTCTTTTTAATTTTCTTAAAAAAATTTAATTTCGTAAATATTTCGTTTTAATTCGTCTTTCTTTGTCTCTTTCTCTTGCATGTTTATTATTAATTGTATATTTTTTGAGAGAACAATTTTATTCGTCTTTTTATAATTGTCATTACTTCTCTTAGTTTCGTGAACATATGGATTACAAGCGTCCTTATTAATTTATTTATTTTATTTTTTGCTTTTAATAATTTACAATTTTTCTAAGTTACAATTTGTTTTGTTTATAAACTTTAATTTTTTCAGAAAAATTTTGTGCAAATCGTTTTTGATTGCAGTGAGAACCTCGAGCAGCCTCTGGACAGCTGTTTCAGCCCTGCTTGGGGCTTCTTCAGCAGAAACGTATCTCGACATTCCCACTGCAGACCACGATTTGCACAAAATTTTTCTAAAATCTTTCATTATGCTTTGACAGCAAGCATGGCCGCCTTGCCTGGGGGACTCATTAGGAGCAAATCCCGCTTCAATTTGTCTATCCTTCTGCAATGTTAGGTCAAAAAGCGATAGTAAGATGTCGCTATTTTATATGTTCATCATTTTTAATTTTTTCCTTTTCCCATTGTGTTTCTTGATAATCAATGTTTTACATTTTTCTTTTTTATTTCCCGCCAAACTGTTGCCGCATCATTTATTTTATTCCCTTTTCCTTTTCTTCATTTGTTAATTTAGTTTAATTTTACTGTTAAATACTTTAAATATATTTTTTTTAAGAAACTCTTTGTTTGCTACTCTGAAGTTTAAGGCGCACAATAAATGCAGTGTCACTGTGCCACTTTTACATCGCCTCGTTGCCATTTCTTTACCTGCCCTTTCCAACTGCGTAAAAATCCTGCCGCGCACCTGTGTTTGGTACGGACTGGTTCCACTACAAAATGCCAAACGTTAAGAAACGTACAAAGTGTTTTACAAAATTTTCGTGTGCTCGAAGACGCGTCAAGAATTGGCCAAATAACTAAAGAAGTCGAAAACCGTCACTTGGCTTCGCCTTAAAATGATTAGGAAGGAGTTCTAGCTAAGGAATCAAAAGTACAGTTTATTTAATTCAGATAAGTTTGGAAATGTCCCGTATTGAATTCGTTTGTCAGGTGGCAAGCATTTATTTGTCCCTTCTAATTTAACCAAAATTTTCAATTGTTTTTAAAACCAAATTGCTGTTTCTTCTAACTTAAAACTGTCCTCAAATAAACCACCACCAAAGTTACAGTCTCTAACTGAAGACTCTGTCCCAAACTTTCACAACCAAAACGTCTCCAATTTTTACATTTTCGAAATGTCCAATTTTTTTTGTATTTTTCTGTTTTCGGGTTCTTTTATGAAACTTACTCATCCGTGAGCTGAATTCATGCCAATTCGCCTATTTTAATATGATAATCTATCTATTAATATTAATAAATTCTTAAGAAACTAAAAGCCAAATCATTTGGCGCCCAAACAAAGGTGGGGTGGGGTGGAGGGGGCTCGACAATAACACAGCAATAAATTAGCTCCCACCGACAAATGGCAGGAATGTTTTGGTTCTTGCCGCTTTAATGCCTGGATCTAAGTTTTTAATAATTGTTTTAATGCTTCTTTGAAGTTTTTATCATTAAGTCAAACAACAAAAAGCTTAACAGTTTTCTCGATTTTTGGTTTGTGCTTGTTTTAATGCTTCTATGAAGTTTTTATCATTAAGTAAATCATCAAAACCTTAACAGTTTTTTTTGTTTATGCTTTTGTTGTTTATATCCAGAACCTTCATGGTTCCTTCTAAGAGGGCCAAAGGAGATTTGGGGGTGAAAGCAGGAAGTCGCCCCTTTTTTACTTCCCTTTTCGGGGAAATCAGAACGAAACCTCTGAAGGTAAATTGTTGGGGAGACGGTCAACAGCCTCTTGCAAGTTGAAGCTCTCCAGATCGTCAATTTGAAGACAGCTTTGTTGTTATTTTCCCTTAAGGTCATGAAATCTACCGAAATTAACAAATTAATACAAGTCAAATAGATTCTTTTTTGTTTCTTCTTTTTCGAAAAAATGAATTTTCAAAAATCCCGCCGCGCTATAGCATGAACGTGATTGGTCCCGAACGAAAACCAATTAGACGTCGATTTAACGGTGGCATTTTTAAAAATTGTTTGAGCACCAAAGCGCGGTGCATTTAAAAACCATAAAACCCAGACGACGAAAGACGTAATGGAACTTCGTTAAATAATTGAACAGAAGGGACAGTAATCTTTCATAACGTTTAGATAAAGGCTTCGCGTATAAAGCGGCCGGGACGCCTCAAGTTAAGGGCGCCCTAAATCTTAAAAAATAGCCCACTTGGCTTCGCCCTAAAATGATTAGGAAGGGGTTCTAGCTAAGGAATCAAAAGTGCAGTTTATTTAATTCAGATAAATTTGGAAATGTCCCATATTCAATCCTCTTGTCAGGTGGTAAGCATTTATTTGTCCTTTCTAATTTAACGTCAACCTAATCAAAAATTTCAATTGTTTTTAAAACCAAATTGCCGTTTCTTCTAACTTAAAACTGTTCTCAAATAAATCACCACCAAAGTTACAGTTTCTAACTGAAGATTCTGTCCCAAACTTTCACAACCAAAACGTCCCCAATTTTTGAATTTCTGAAATTTTATTTTTCTGTTTTCAGGTTTTTGCGTGAAACTTACCCATCCGTGAAGCTGAATTCATGCCAATTCGCCTATATTAATATAATAATCTATCTGTTAATATTAATAAATACTTAAAAAAACTAAAAGCCAAATCATTTGGCGCCCAAACCTTTTAAAGAATTTTGAAAAATCCCGCCGCGCGAAAGCATAAACGTGATTGGTCCGCATGAAAAATGAAAACCAATTAGACGTCGATTTAACGGCGGCATTTTTAAAAATTGTTTGAGCACCAAAGCGCGGTGCATTTAAAAACCATAAAACCCAGACGACGAAAGACGTAATGGAACTTCGTTAAATATTTGAACAGAAGGGACACTAATCTTTCATAACGTTTAGATAAAGGCTTCGCGTATAAAGCGGGCGGGACGCCTCAAGTTAAGGGCGCCCTAAATCTTAAAAATTGGCCCATAAAACACGAAATATCAAATAAATACTCGACTGTTTATGTCTGGCATAGAACTTCGGATGTTGTTGTTGGAAATAATAAAATGTATTGGATTTTTTTTTTATGGGGCGCATCAAAAGTTTACGGCCCTCGTGTTTGTTTGTGTGCGTGGGGGGGGGGGGGCGAGGGCTCCTCCTATACACACACAGACGCACACACACGCGAAAAAAAAACCTATATCTCGCTTTAAACAGATGCTCTTTATTGGAAGAACCACTCGCCGGATTTATTTGTTTCGAATGCTTTGGAGTGAGTGTTTTGCAGGATGGACGATATAAAGGAACAATGTGTTCGGATAACACACACACCACATACAGTTTATTGGCAGTGGAATAAAATGAAAAATTTGATTAAATTTTCCCCCTTTTTTTTTTTTTTTAAAAAAAAAGCGATTTTGGTTAAACTGCACCGGAATTAAATTTATTTACAAAGCAGCCATCGATTGCTTTTACACAATCAATCAGTTTGGCCAAATAAGTTCATTCAAATTTTTGCAGCAAGGATCGTCTGGCATCGGTCCAAGGTTCAATCTTCAATCATCCTAATGAATATATCATCGTCGCGTCGTCAACCCGCAATACATCTGGGTCTTTTTTTTTTCTTCGTGTTTTCGAATGAAAGACCACCGCACCGCCAGACAGACATCAATAGAGACGCCTGCGTCGTCCTTCGGCTTGCTCGTCACGTATCCGGGTATCTTGATTTTTATTTTATTGTGACCCTTTCACGAATGGCAACTAAATACGTGGCTGTACAATATGTTACAAGTTGTTTCCCGAGATGAAATTATTTCAAAAGGCCGCTGATACTCAGCATGATATGATCAAACACTTCCGATCCTTTGTTTCGAATTTGCCTGGTTACGATACCATGGAAATGATAATATCATAGAACGAAACGCTCGCCTCGCAATAATTTATTGTTCTCGATTTGTACGTATACATCGAGCAACACCGCGCCCTAAATAAATATGACGAGACCAAGACGGGTGAATTAATTTGCCCAAAAGGTACACCTACCTAATTAATTTCAGGACAGATAATCGTTACTCGGCCACTAATACGTTCAAGAAGTGATATCCGCCCGCGTCAATTTACATAATTCCGCCGTCCCCATATTCGCGTAAGTGCTTTTTGGGCAAATTGTACGACGTCGATAAGCAAAACGTCGTTTATTCCGTGCCATTATGGCGCATGCATTCCATTTCGGTTGATTCCTTGCATTTGCTTTTATCACTGTTTGCTTTGAAGCGAGTTTAAATTTCGCCATTCGAATTTTAATGGCGTGGCTCTCGGTTTATATTACAAATTGTTTACGTGCTGATGTTGATAACTTACATGGTTGTTCTAAAACCCATGGAAGAGCAAATTAAATCATTTCAAAATTTTAGAGTCAGGTTCAATGAAGTGCATATTGCAAATCCCTTACACAGCGAAAGGCGTCATTGGGTCACCAGAACGACGAGCGTTGCTCGCGCTTTGCGTAAAAATGCAATACAAACCTAGGTCCAATTAGAGCAGCAACTTCTATTCCACCTTCCTCACGGGAATACTTCAAAAGGTCACCAGACACACACAAAACACGAAACGACATCTGATTCTAGAATAATTCGTTGTAAATTCGATTCGGGGTAACGGGTTGAAAAAGACAAATAGGAGAAAAGAAAAGGATCGAAGAGACACAATCCCCTTCCAATGAGAATTGAATGTCAAGGGGGTCACGATCACGTCCGCGAAGCGAACGCAATATTGCGCAATTCGCGACAAGCGGAAAGCGAAAAATGAAAGCAAGCCACCGCTTTGGCGACACCCGGAGTAATTCTGTAAACATCATAGTCATTTTATTTAAAAAAATAAGATTGCTGGACATGGAGTTGAATCATCGTAACACCTTGGATTATAAATTGTAATTCAATCAGTGAAATTAAATATGGTAATGAGCTGTGGCCTGGCGCAAGCCGTCACTCCTTGTTACTATTTTACAATTAACATGGACATGGAGTTGAATCATCATAACACCTTGGAAAATAAATTATGATTAAATCACTGAAATTAAAGATGGTAATGAGCTGTGGCTTGGCGCAAGCCGTCACGCCTTGTTTATCTTAAAATTGAAATGGACATGGAGTTGAATCATCATAACACCTTGGATTGTAATTGATAATTAAATCACTGACTAAAATTAAAGTGCATTAAAGTCCTGAAAAGGAGTTGCAGTGTGTGGAAGAGATGCTAAGGGAGACGCTAGGTGGTTAGAGTTCACGAGCTGTATTGATTGATTTCACAAGAAGCGCAGGCACCCCTTAACAGCTCGACATTTGTCCTGACAAAACACCTTCGGCAGAAAAAAAGCATTTTTAAATTTTTGTTTACGTTTAGCAATTTAGACAAAAGAAATTTAACAAAAATTTTAATATGGTAATCAGCCGTGGCTTGGCGCAAGCCGTCACTCCTTGTCATTATCTTAAAATTGGCATGGACATGGAGTTGAATCATGATAACACCTTGGATTGTAAATTATAATTAAATCACTGAAATTAATCATAGTAATGAGCTATAGCTTGGCACAAGCCGTCACGCCTTGTTTATTTTAAATTGACATGGACATGGAGTTGAATCATCATAACACCCTGGATTATAAATTATAATTAAATCACCGAAATTAAACATGGTAATGAGCTGTGGCTTGGCGCAAGCCGTCACTCCTTGTTATTATCTTAAGATTGACGGGGATATGGAGTTAAATCATCATAAAACCTTAGATTGTTAATTATAATTAAATCACTGACTAAGATTAAAGTGCATGTACCTGAAAAGGTGTTGCAATGGGTGGAAGAGACGCTAAGGTAGGCTAGGTGGTTAGAGTTCACGAGCTGTCTTGATTGATTTCACAAGAAGCCCAGGCACCCCTTAACGGCTCGACATTTGGCCTGACAAAACACCTTCGGCAGAAAAAAAGCATTTTTAGACTTTTATTTACAAAGTTTTCTTAATCTCGAACCGGACAGAAATATAAAGGGAAGACATTCAACGTCTCGCTACAGATTTATAGCTTCGTCACTATTTTCATCGGGCAAGAACCAACAATAACTTTTGTTTACGTTTAGAAATTATATTTTCATTTATTGATAATAAAAATTTAAACATGGTAATCAGCCGTGACTTGGCGCAAGCCGTCATTCCTTGTTATTATCCTAAAATTGACTTGGACTCCTGAGTTGAATCATGATAACACCGTGGATAATAAATTGTAATTAAATCACTGAAATTAAACATGATAATAAGCTGTGGTTTGGCGCAAGCCGTCACTCCTTGTTATTATTTTAGAACTGAGAATTATGCCTTCAGCACTTAAAATAAATTTTAAATTAAAAGAACAAAACGTGATTCTGGGTTCGTTGCGGGCGTTTAACAGGTGCAAACCCGGAGCATCATTGGGCGTTTGTGCGTGAGTGAAAGTGGAATTTGCACAAGAAGTGCAAATCTGAAATGCTGAGTTGACTGTCGTCGAATTTGGGTCTTGTGTATGAGAACAGTAATTCCTTTGGTTACTTCCTGACGCTTGAGGTGGAGGATCTAGATTCTTAAAGAACCAAACCTTCAAAGATACAAAGTCATACAAAAATAAAGCTAGTCACCCACACCATCAATACATAGCCAATATGTTTACGATTTATTCTCTTTCACGCGCAAATTATTATTGATTTCTTTACTTCCCCTTTTCTCCATTCATTTTACGACGTTTTCTCCGACGTTTATTCTCATATTTTTATCGATCATCTTCGGTTAAGATTAGGTGGCGCTCATTTATTTTCGCCTTTAAGTAAACACCTACGCCCGTCACGACTGAAGCTGCTGGCCGTGCTGTAAGTAAATTTCCTCACCAAAAATCTGGTTACTACTCAGGTATGAGTAGAATATAATAGATGTAGTATTTAAGCGAGTTAAAATATCGATTTCAAATTTAAAAAAGGTTGCACTGAAACTTTTAATTAAAATAAATTGTATGAGCAATGCTGCCGGTGCGCTTTGCAGAGAATTAATAACGCAGAGAGATAGTTTCGTGATTAAAAAAAAAAATACTAATCTATATGTACAGAAAAGTAATCCTGTTAATGAGAGTGTGGTCTACCTGCGTTCGTTGCGAAAGTTTCGCAGATGCAACGAGCTTTAATTAAAAAAATAGCCGAGCTTTAACGAAATTTTTCAAACGAGACATTTTTTGTCTAATGAAACTTTGCGGATTATCTAGGCGATCTTGAAGGCATTTATTCTGTTACCCGTTCATGCCTTAGAGTAAAATGGATGTCAAACTTGTTCGGAGGGAGTAAATGTGGGATTTGCAGGCTTATTAGCCACTCACTCTGCAGAATGTTACTTGAAAATGTGGGCTACCTAAGGTTGAAGAACGAGATTTTTTAGGAGCATTATTTATTTATTTATTTATTTATCTTTAATTACTGCCTAAAATTCACTTAGCAATGTCGCAACAAAATCAACGTACAACCGTCCACCTTCGTCGTCTTGCTTTTCAGCCTTGCCAAACTCTCACATACGGCTTGTTTGAAAGTTTGCCGACGAAGATACCGAAGATACGTGGTCGAACACTGCGTCTACCATCTGTGGACATGGACGGAATGGGACGATTGACGTTTGCGGCTGCCTGACTTCCTTTGATCTTCCGACGAATAACCAACCACATGTGCAGTACCGCAAGAGAACTACGTTGTAAGCGGAGTGCGGCTTGTTATTATCTTAAATTTGATATGAACATGGAGTTGTACCATCATAACACTTTGGATTATAAATTATAATTCAATCAGTGAAATTAAATATGTTAAAGAGCTGTGAATCACTGAAATTAAACATGGTAATGAGCGGTGGCTTGGCGCAAGCCGTCACTCCTTGTTATTATCTTAAAATTGACGTGGATATGGAGTTGAATCATCATAACACCTTGGATTATAAATTATAATTCAATCAGTGAAATTAAATATGATAATGAGATGTGGCTTGGCGCAAGCTGTCACTCCTTGTTCTTATTTTAAAATTGACATGGACATGGAGTTGAATCATCATAATACCCTGGAGTATAAATTGTAATTAAATCACTGAAATTAAACATGGTAATGAGCTGCTGCTTGGCGCAAGCCGTCACTCCTTGTTATTATCTTAAAATTGACGTGGGTATGGAGTTGAATCATCATAACACCTTGGATTATAAATTATAATTCAATCAGTGAAATGAAATATGGTAATGAGATGTGGCTTGGCGCAAGCTGTCACTCCTTGTTCTCATTTTAAAATTGACATGGATATGGAGTTGAATCATCATAATACACTGGAGTATAAATTCTAATTAAATCACTGAAATTAAACATGGTAATGAGCTGCGGCTTGGCGCAAGCCGTCACTCCTTGTTATTATCTTATAATTGACGTGGGTATGGAGTTGAATCATCATAACACCTTGGATTATAAATTATAATTCAATCAGTGAAATTAAATATGGTAATGAGATGTGGCTTGGCGCAAGCTGTCACTCCTTTGTTCTTTTTTTAAAATTGACATGGACATGGAGTTGAATCATCATAACACCCTGGAGTATAAATTGTAATTAAATCACTGAAATTAAACGTGGTAATGAGTTGTGGCTTGGCGCAAGCCGTCACGTACTTTCCAAAATCTTTAAAAAGATAAAAGAGTACAAGTTACGTTTAAGATAGCAATAGACTCTTCGTATAATAACCTTGAAACGCGCAACGCGCAACGCGCAATACATCACCCTTGATATGTAATGTGAGGATGATAGAAGAAAAAATATTTTTTACGTATTTTTTCTGAATCGTCATTAATAAAAAATTGCAACATTTGCTTTTGTATTCATTCGATTTTATACATAACCAAACCATTCAATTCAACAAGTACGACACCATTTGATTTCTGTGTTTAATGGGGAAAGCGTTGCGCGGTAATCATTTCCGGCCGCGCTGTTCCCTTGATTTATTTCCCCGAATCGCCATGTGATATGCACACGGGAGAGTTATTAAACGAAAACGAATTTCAATATTGAACAAATAATTTTGTAGCGCCGCGTCGAAAATTAATCGAATATTTCATATCAAAATGGTCGTCGCCTGTTAAAATTAATCTAGAACAATAAACAACGTTACTATTAAAATGCAAAATCTATTAACTAACAGCAGCTTCGACGATACGGTCAAAATGAGATAAGCGAATTTGTGTTTGTTAAATGTGGAAGGGACACGTTCGAGAAGAGTTTTGGAACGCTACGTGCTCGCAGCAAATTAATAAAGCCAAACTTGGCTTCGCTTCGAAGTACGGAGGAAGGAGTTCGAAGGAAACAAAGCCGACGACCGACGTGACGTAAGTCATGACCAACCGGATTTATGTTTGTTAAATGTGGAATGGACACGTTCAAGAAGAGTTTTCGAACGCTGCGTGCTCGTAACAAATTAATAAAGCCAAACTTGACCTCGCTCCGAAGTACGGAGGAAGGAGCTCGAAGGAAACAAAACCGACGTGACGTAAGTCCTGACCAACCGGATTTATGTTTGTTAAATGTGGAATGGACACGTTCAAGAAGAGTTTTCGAACGCTGCACGCTCGCAGCAAATTAATAAAACCAAACGTGGCTTCGCCCCGAAGTACGGAGGAAGGAGTTCGAAAGAAACAAAAGCGACTTGACGTAAGTCATGACCAACCGAGTAAAAGCTCAAAAATTTACTAATCAATCAAAAAGGTTAGAAATTAAATACGATTCCCCCTAGTCTAAACTGACGAAATATTTATCGAAAAAGGAAAAATTATGTATGAACGAAAAGAAGCAATTATGCCGTGCCTCGGGTAAATATCGACGCAATTAGATTATTACTCGGATATTGCGGATGTAATCTACATCAGTAATAACAAACAGTCGCACAGAACAACACAGTAATTTCAACCTTACGGATGATTCATACGGACGATATACGATTGCTATTATTATTATTATTACGACAGGAACGACAGTCGTTTACAAATTCATTACCCGCTGGAAGTTTGACCGCCGCCGCGGAATATTACGTTAAATGATTAACAGTTCGTTTTAGTTGGTGAGTTATGGGGTTTGCATGCGATTTCGGCCGCCGGCATTAGTTTTAATCAAGCCGGCGCGGCGGAGCAGAGTTCCGATGAATTACGATCACTGTCACGGTATGGCAAGATGGATCTGACTTATTGCACTTAATTAATCCTACGAATATTAGCGCTAAATCACCCGCTCGCTTTAACAAATTACTCGTTTAATTTGGCTAACGTGACATGTGCATCTCGATTTGTTATGTATTATTGTTGCATAATCGGATAGATAAGCAGAAACGAACGGAGTCGGAACAAGTTGGCTTCGGGAATGTTCAAGGAACTGAAAAATCCATACGGGTCAAACAAACTGCAACTTCCAAACTTTTGAATTCCGACAAATCTTTTATAGTGTAAAGGGTCGAATATTCAATACGTAGAGATGTAAGGTTTTATAAAAATTATGTTGCGATTAAATAATATTATAATACAGAGCCTTAATAAATTATTTAGATCAAATCTTGCTATGAAATTTTTAATTTATGTTAATTTCTTATGATTAGTGCATACGAACATAATGGCGTGTCAAGAAATAATAAAAAGAGACGGCTGACCGAGCAGGGAAAAATCGCAGCCAAAGATTTGAAGAAATAACCGAGATTTCGACATTAAAGCTAAATTTCATGGAGTTGAATGATCATAACACCTGGGATTATAAATTATAATTCAATCAGTGAAATTAAATATGGTAATGAGATGTGGCTTGGCGCAAGCTGTCACTCCTTGTTCTTATTTTAAGATTGATATGGACATGGAGTTGAATCATGATAACACCCTGGAGTATAAATTGTAATTAAATCACTGAAATTAAACATGGTAATGAGCTGTGGTTTGGCGCAAGCCGTCACGGACTTTCCAAAATCTTGTGATAAAAGAGTACAAGTTACGTTTAAGATAGCAACAGACTCTTCGCATAATAACCTTGAAACGCGCAACGCGCAACGCGCAATATATCACTCTTGATATGTAATGTGAGGATGATGGAAGAAAAAATATTTTTTACGTATTTTTTCTGAATCGTCATTAATAAAAGATTGCAACATTTGCTTTTGTATTCATTCCATTTTATACATAACCAAACCATTCAATTCAACAAGTACGACACCATTTGATTTCTGCGTTTAATGGGGAAAGCGTTGCGCGGTAATCATTTCCGGCCGCGCTGTTCCCTGACTGCTGACCGAGCAGGGAAAAAATCGCAGCCAAAGATTTGAAGGAATAACCGAGATTTCGACATTAAAGCTAAATTTCAAGGTCAGAGTCACGTAGCGAAGGCTGAAGTTCCTGGAATTGTGCACAGGGCACGGCGGACGGTAGAATGAAGTGAAGCCTGCGGAGGTTGCAATATTGCATCTAATTTATGCACTCGATTAAGAATATTTTTTGCATGCATACCAAATGCAACACCAGATATTCCCCACTTGCGTAACAATCAGGAAGGAAAAAATATAATAAAAAAGAATAGTAAAAATAAAAGTACAAGAAATAATTATATGGAGACAGACATGCTCCGCTGATAGAATGTTCATAATACAAAAAAGTATTATTCGTTTTTTAATGTTTAGTTTGTCGTCTCGAACCTCATGCAGAGAAACCTTCATGGAATATAAAATACTTCCGCTGGCGTCAATTTATTTATTAAAAAAAAAATTATTGACATTCGCACATAAAAACGTACATGAATTTACGACGTTCGCTCATATTCATATTTACGAAAGCAGAAATAAATATTTTGTAGAAAACATTAAACATTTACACTCTCTTTTTGAAAAATTTTTACAATCTACTCAAATTTTTATAATCTATTGCCAAACAGTTTGAAAACAAATAGAGATAATAAAATATTTAACATACCCTTAATTTCATTTACTTGAAAATTTTATTGTATTTTGTTATTCATTTTTTTGTACTATGTTCTATTGTTTTTTCCATTTTTTAATTGTTGTTTTTTTTTGTTTTTGACAATTTGACTATTCACATGTGCTATTTGTACCTGACGTGGCAACAAATAAAAATAAATAAAAAAATAGAAATAAAAGAGTGCTTAAGTAGCGCGGGATCGTACAAGAAGTCGATCTTCCGGGTCCTTCGAATGTAGCTTCTTGGCCTAATCACGTGTTCCGTTCCTCGTTCTTCATTTTTTTCTAATTTTCATTTATTTATTTTTTTAAATCAGTCTATTTTCTCAGTTTCTAATTCATTTCGCGAGTTAAGGTACAACTCTTCACAGTGTTTTCGGTATTTCATCAAATTAATGAAAAAAAATAGCAATAATTTAATAAATTCAGAAAATTTTAGAAAAGGTGAAAACAGTGGACAATTTCTGATAAAGCTAATAATATTTCAGAGAAAAATAGCAGACAAAAAAATAATAAAAATAAGTTACATGAACAGATACACAAAAATAATTTATACATAAAGTATAAAATGATAAAATTTTGTTGATCACATTTTTTACTATGTTCCATTGTTATATGATTAAATTGATTACATTATTTAATTGATTTATGTTTTCTGTCTTTGAGAATTTGACTATTCACATGTACTATTTGTACTTGACGCAGTAAAAATAAAAATAAACAAAAAACTTAATTACTGTTCCGTTTTTCGTTGAAGTTTCCCTTTTTCATTTTTTTTTCAACCAGTCAATTTCCTCGGTTTGTAATTAATTTCGCGAATGAAGATACAACTCTTCACGATGTTTCTTTTGGTAATCAATTTAATCGTAAAAGAATTTTGTTTTTATTAATTTCGGACGGTAGTTAAATAACCAAGAAGCGGATGACCTGAGGTTTTACTTAAGGTTATTCAAACCGTAATCATTATTTTAAAATTATTTTTATGGAATCTTGTAAGTAAATTTATTTTATATTATATATACATTCATTCAACGACTTATAAGGTCTCTGGCAATGCAAATCGCCTGCATTCGTCATCAAAAACCTCAATTCCGCCGCTCACTGATGATAACGGAATGATCACTGTACAAGGGCTCGTCCGGTTCAAAGGTACTCATGTTTTTGAAACTTACGACGAGAGAGAGAGAGAAAGAGAAAGATTTAAAATTACGCAAAATTCAGTGACCTTTCATCCTTTCTTTTCACTATTTTCTCCAAAATTTTGATCAACCACTAACGACCCAAAGAGCAATTCCCTTGTTTGAGTATTTCTGGTTTGAGCTTATAGTAGCCAGGAATCGCTTTCAGCTCGTTTTTTAATATGAGATTTTGGCCCTTACCCATCTTACACAATTTTAAGAGATTAGAGATTAGATTAGAGATTGGATTAGAGATTAGATTAGAGATTAGGTTAGAGATTAGATGAGAGAATAGAGATTTTTAGAGATTAGAGATGGATTGACAGCTTTCCTTACCTACATTTTATCTTCCTTCTCAGAAAATTTAGGTAGAAAATAAAAATTACAAACCTGTTAAAAATAATGTAATATGATTTAAACAAGTCAATTAACAACACATGAAAAATTCATTAAAAATAAAATAGACTAATAAATTGAAAAAAAAATTTAAAAAATAAAAACAGTTGAGACAATTTCTGATAAAACTAGTAATATTTCTGAAAAATAACAGACAAACAAAAATAATAAGTTACATAATCAGATAGGTAATGCAAAAATAATTTACATAAAGTAAAATATAAAATGAAGATAAAAGTTTGATCCAAATAGTGATCATTACTTTAGAACCAATTCAAAGTAATTTCCAGAGAAAGAAACATGAGATTTTGCACCATAGCAAAAAATAAAGTAAAGTAATACAATAAAATAAAAGCCTTCGTTAGTGATTGAAAGCAAATTAGCAAATTAAAGAATTTTTATTATACACCAAAATCATGGAAATTAGGTCAAAGGAAGACACGGACGTTTCAACGCTATTCATTGATCGCGTATACTCGGTCAATTCTTCTATATAATAATAAATAATAATATATTTTCGTTTTATAACACAAAAAGTGTAGAACAAATCAGTCGAATGTATAACGTGTATGGTGACGTGATCTCAAAAATATTGATCACCCACATCCCACGTCAGTTCTTCTTAGAGGCTGACGGCTTAGCTTAACGTTACCTGGTGATGTGATGATTATTTCCAATTTCGTGTCCTTTCTAAAGCATTATTACAAAATCGAAGTTTTCCGAATAAGAAACGATTATAAATGACGCTCTCCACTAGATTTTCGACGATTCTGCAAATACAGGTAAACGCCCTTCGAGCAACCGGGGAAAACGAATTGCAAAATCGCTTTTTATCGAAAACCACACGCGCTGCTAGCAACGAAAATCGCGATTCAACCTTGTACGAATTATTTAAAGAATTAACTACCTGGCTTGACGCTATATTGATGATGTGATCTCAAAAACATTGATCACCCACATCCCACGTCAGTTCTTCTTAGAGACTGACGGCTTAGCTTAACGTTACCTGGTGAAGTGATGATTATTTCCAATTTCGTGTCCATTCTAAAGCATTATTACAAAACCGAAGTTTTCCGAATAAGAAACGATCATAAATCACGCTTTCCACTAGATTTTCGACAGTTCTGAAAATACAGGTAAACGCCCTTCGAGCAACCGGGGAAAACGAATTGCAAAATCGCTTTTTATCGAAAACCACACGCGCTGCTAGCAACGAAAATCGCAATTCAACTTTGTACGAATTATTTAAAGAATTAACTACCTGGCTTGACGCTATATTGATGATGTGATCTCAAAAACATTGATCACCCACATCCCACGTCAATTCTTCTTAGAGACTGACGGCTTAGCTTAACGTTACCTGGTGAGATGATGATTATTTCCAATTTCATGTCCATTCTAAAGCATTATTACAAAACCGAAGTTTTCCGAATAAGAAACGATCATAAATGACGCTTTCCACTAGATTTTCGACAGTTCTGAAAATACAGGTAAACGCCCTTCGAGCAACCGGGGAAAACGAATTGGAAAATCGCTTTTTATCGAAAATCACATGCGCTACTAACAAAGAAAATCGCGATCCAACCTTCTTTAAAGACTTGAGGGGCAAGAGGGGACGAAAAGTGAGTTTCCAACTTGATAAGTCTATGACTTAGTGTCTGTTGGGCAACCACTACAGATAAAAAAAATAATAGAGATAATTGTCATGTAATCTGCCGCGCAAATCTTAATAAATGCATCCCCCGAAGCGAATCCCGTTGTCACCTTATGTTTAGTCGATGGAGGAGGGAGGAAAAGGTGCGTTGCGTAAATATGCCCACTCAGTGGAGACGGCGCGGCGTAGAAAAATAAGAGCTTTGCACAGGTAGACTTACAACTCATTACGAAACACAACGGCAAGGGTGTAGGCGGTGACTAAATAATCAAGAGCACCTCATTCGTTGAGGGGCGGTCCTAATTGTGTTTATCTCAGGCGAAATCTTGGCGACTAATTTTTTTTTTCGATGGTGCAATGTTTTTTTTTTGACCAATCGGAAGCGAATGCATTTATTGTCTGTCGTAACATTTTCGACTGTTGTCATGATGACCTTTTCTTCATGCTTCTCAACTACTCATTGGCTTTGGAATTTTTCATTTGTCATTCAGAGCCCCCTTTTTTTTTCGCCCACTGACAATCTTTATTTTATTACTCCGGAACACAACGTAAACAAAATTTCTCCGCGTTTCTATAAACAAACGAATGATTTAAAATCCGACCAAAAAATAAAAAAAAAATAAAAAATCAGCTTCACACACGCATTATTAAAATAAACAAGTTGAAACCTTCGCTAATAAATTCGTTGTTTCCCATCCGACAGCGAATCCATGTCCGATGAACATCAAAACATAAATACATTCATTAATTTTTTTTTTATCGCCGCTGCGTAATTGAAATGGAAAAGTTCCGGCGCTGTCGGTCGGCGTTACCGGTGCACGCAATTTTTTTTATCGCATTTGCATATTCATAAAAAAAAATAAATTGTTCTGTTACTGTTGTTTTACCCCCCGCGGTGCTGGACCGGGCGGCGGGGGGATGAAGAGGAGGAGAGGAACAAAGGGGATGAAGAAACGGGAGGATGTGATGGGCTCGACAGGCATTTATGTACTACATCCGAGTCGGATGGACGTGAACGCACGTTTTTACGTTAGAAAAATAAAATACATGATTAGCTGACAGTTCAAAAGCTGCTTGCATGTTAAAGTGCCTTTAACATTAAAAAAAAATTTTTTTTTTTTAGAAAGGTACGCGGTAAAAATAAAACAACGTTGTTATTTGCAGATGATATCGGACATGAGTGGCATGACATTGATGAAACAAACAGAAAATAAAATCGCGGGCGGGCTCACAGGGAGATTTTAAATTTTAAATCAAATTATTTTGTGCAGATTGTTACTGTTAAGATTCCCGCTTGTTAGAAGAGTATTCAATACGAAGTAAATCGAAATAAATCAAGTAAAAAATATTATGACGCAAACAGGGGAGAAAAAAGTGAGGGAGTAAGCTGCGTAAAAATGTCCACTTAGTGAAGACGGCGTGGGAAAACAGAGCTTTGCATAGGTAGACTTATAAACATGGGCACCACTCTAAAACTGGTATAGATTGTCGCGGAATCTGCTGCGCGAAACTTGATAAATGCATCCCCCGAAGCGAATCCAGTTGTCACCTTGGGTTTAGTCGATGAAAGAGGAAAAAGTGCGTTGCGTAAATATACCCACTCAGTGGAGACAGCGTTGATAAATAGAGCTTTGCACAGGTAGACTTATTAAAAGTTTGGAAGTCCCTCATTACGCAACGCAATGGCAAGCGTGTACACGGTGTGTGAATAATCAGAGGCGAGAGCGATTGCAGCTCATTCGTCGAGGAGCGGTCCCAATCGTGTTTATCTCTGCCGTCGTCATAAATACGATAAAAGAAAAACTAGACCACCTAGAACAAGACGGACTGCGCAAGTACCTTGTCGCAACTAGCGAGAAATAAAAACATTCTAAACCTTCGGTGTCACGCGAGAAGCTTGTTGCTATTAACGATTACAATCAGCTGATTGCGACCTTTGAAAGCATACCCGTGTCGGTCAGAATTGTTGAGGTGTGTCGAGCTCAGTGGAGGTGGTCGTGTTGGGCGCGAGACGAGTTAACAGGTAGCCAAATCCGGACGCTTATTAAAGGGGTCGAGACCCTTTAATAAGCGTCCGGACAATTCGTAACTAAGTTTTGATTAGCGCCGCCTTGTTAAATCACAAATTGAAACTTGACAACTGTCAAACCTAAGGAGGCGAGAAGGTAACGCCTACATTTCTTCTTTCCCAATCAAACCTATTTGTTGTGATATAACATGGCGGCGGTATTGTCCAGACTCTAATTAAAGGGTATCTACCGGATGATATTGAGGGCGCCACCTGTCGTGCAATGACGACACAGGCGCCCAAAACTACACATAGGAATTAGTTTAAGGACGTTAACTTAGAGTAATCGAAATGACGTCATGCAGTATTGCTGAATCAAATTCACCCGTACAGTCTTCTTCAACTAAATCGATGGTACCACACGGTTCTTCAGACGAAATCCTCCTCGCAGTTTCAATCTGCAGTTGCTTCAGACGTTCGCGTCAGAAAAATGGCGTAAAATTTTTACGGTGCGCAAATTCATCAACTGGTCCGGCAGCTAAATGCAAGGCGCGAAATTCCAGGAATTCCAACGCAAATGCTCCGCCGTAACGCCAAGTTATCCTCGACGAATACAGAGGGCGAGATGATCGATAATATTTTTTTCGAAAATCGTCGCACCTAAGACTCGCGCGTAATTTAAACCGTAACGCTATAGTGTCAGTGTTACGGTTTAGATTACCCGTTAGCGTGCGAGGGACGCTTTCGCCGGGACCAATAAAAGAGAGAGTTTTAACTTTAACTACCTTTTGGTTTATTGTCCGCATCTCTATCTCTGAGACGAAAAACAGAAGCAAAATTATTGACGGTGAAAGAAAAGAAAAATTCAAGCAAATTTTTCGAGCGCAAGATTTTTGATATTATTGTAGCGTCACTTTGCGTTTCGACGTTATAAGGCGCACTTGGGTACGTCACCTCGAGAATCATTGCAGCATACTTTTGGTGCAGAATTCTAAATAAATGCGGTGTTACTGTAATCTTTCGATGCTTAGAGTGACGTTCGATTTGCCGAAAGCAAATTACACCAAACGGATAACCCGTTTGTGTCTGAGCAAAAGGTAATTGGATGTCGATGCCCGGCGTGACCCACGCTTATGCTTGATTTCTTTGTTTTAACAGAAGAATTCGATTTTTGACGTGACCCATGCTTATACTTGATTTCTTTGTTTTAACAGAAGAATTCGCTTTTTGACGTGACCCATGCTTATACTTGATTTCTTTGTTTTAACAGAAGAATTCGCTTTTTGACGTGACCCATGCTTATACTTGATTTCTTTGTTTTAACAGAATAATCCGCTTTTTTCTTTTTTCCCGTTTCTCTACTATCGAAAGCGTAAGCGGTTTGTTTGAATTTCGCATCGGAATTCGATTGCGTATGAACAACGTATAAGATCACCACGACAGTTGGGGACATTGACGCAACTGAAGTGCGACGTTTCCACGAGTGGCGGCGCTGCTGGGTGACGTTTTTCTACGTTTGACAGCTACATGGCCACAAAAAAGCAACACACATGAATTATTTATTTTTATTTATTATCATATGTTCGCTCATAATAAAAATAACGTAAATATACCGGCACATCTCTGGGCGTTAAGTTAACGTTTTCACGTATCGTGCTAGTTGAGAATAAGTTAATGTAAGCGTTTCAGGTTCGCGTTTTGGGTTGACCAGTACTGGATCTGTTCGAACCAAACCTGAAAAGTATTGATAACAACCACCGGTAATTTTGTTACTCCTAGATTATTTTCAGCCGACGGGCTAGAGTTTTGCTGTTTCGTTCATCTGGTATCTCTGTGTTAAATAATACGTCTTTTAAGTACATTGTCTGGTGTTTTGCTACGTCGTTTTACT
This sequence comes from Prosopocoilus inquinatus, assembly GCA_036172665.1. NCBI lineage: Eukaryota > Metazoa > Arthropoda > Insecta > Coleoptera > Lucanidae > Prosopocoilus > Prosopocoilus inquinatus. The sequence goes on along the minus strand of CM069871.1, from coordinate 2,196,644 downwards.
GCTTTGAATGCGCGAGCGTGAAGTTACTCCTGAAAGTTCACCGAATTTTGGCGCACGCTGTGACCCTCACGGGTCGGTTTTACAATGGCGTAGTAATCAGCTGGGGTCCTACCTTCCCGGCGTCCTTGAATTTGATTTGACCTGCCCCTTTCTCCATCTGAGTACCAGCTCGGGGCAGCTGGATAAGACTCCTTCAGCGCTGACTTGCCACCGCTTTCGTTAAGTAGTCGGGAGGTAACGCGATTGCATTTTGTTCGTAGGATGGTGTTATCAATAGTCGGCAACGCTAATTAATAATATGCTTTTTCAAGAAGAGAAGTCCTACATTGGAAAGAAAAGGTGGAATTTTAAATACCAGCGGTTCTAAGGCCCCCAAGGTAATTAATTAGTCGCCGGTGGAATTTTTTGAAAGATAATTAGCTGGCGGATGTTTGACCTGAAATTAGTCACAGGACAATTACTCAATCAATCGATCAATCGGCCATCAATTAATAGGCGCCCGCCCTTTCATGTCAGCGCTGCGTCATTTTTTACGCTGATTAATTCGAGCTGTGTTGAGAAAATTGCTGGGAATGGCAGGCACATCTTGAAATGAGCCTGTAACGGGTAAGACAGTAGCCGCGGAACACCATAAATAAAACGTAGCACTAAAGATAGCCGGTTAAAAATCTAATATGTGGCCGGCTCGAGCAAGGAGCTTTATGGTATAATAAAAAGAAGCGCCCGTTGCAAGGCCTGAACTGTTTCAATCGTGATATAAACTAAAAAGATAAAGCCCACACGCGGTTTTTCCACCCCGCCGCCGCCGCCGCCGCTGCTGCAAACGTAGCACCGGACATAAATCCACGTACACACATCCAAACCGATAGTGTTAGTCCCACCTTCTTATCCTCGCACGGACGTTCTACATCACTACTCTCGTTTCCTATTAGGCGTTTTAAATTCGATTACCTTCGGTCGGCGCCTAATTCGCGTTTCGAGAATTTTCCGCATTGTCCGCGGGCATTGTTTCCGTAAATGCGCCGGTACATTTTCGATTGTTGTCAAATTCGCACACAAAGTAACTCTTTTGTTCGCTGCGCCATAAAATTCGACATCAAACGGTAAATAGAGTAATTGCAGGGGCCCCCGGATTTTATTTATTGTTGCGAAACGTGATATTTTGCACGTAAACCGTTCGGCTTTTATGGCGCGCTTTAACGTTATGCGGATGCGACCGGGTTTTCCTTTGAAAAGTTTTGCACGCGCGGAAATTATTCGAATTAATAATTCGTTCAGGTTTAAACATGTTGCTACCTACCAGTACGAAAGACTTTGGTATTGCCGGCAACTGCAATGGGACGGGTCGGGATTCTTATCAAACCAATGCGGTAACTAAGCTAAAAGGGCGCCACTCACCTTCTTTGGGATTGCCGGAAAACTAAGAAAAACGCAGTTTCTCAAACAAATTTATTCAACAAATAAATAGGGTTACACAATCAATAAATTTTCAAAATAAAACGCAAAAGAAAAGGCGAGAAATCTCAGTTCGCGTCCGAACAACGCACTAAAAAAAAGGGAGGAGCGTCAAATTACACTAAGAAAAACCTATTCGGATCCGAAAAACAAGACTAAACTTAATCTACAGGTAATCAAAACACGGATCGTGTTGGCAATAGTCAAATCAAACTCACCTGGAGGAAATAGGTTCCGTCGAGCTGACACAAGCGCGTGTGCGCGCGGTTTTAATCGGAACCAACCTTCAAACCCGGCTCTAAGCCGTCACTTTCATTTCAACCTCTCCGAGGGAAACGCTTTTATACACCCGAACGGGACACCAAACACGAACACAAGTAATTGCGACCTTTGCATACCCGTGTCGGTGAGAATTGTTAGGGTGTGTCGAGCTCAGTGGAGGTGGTCGTGTTGGGCGCGAGACGAGTTAACAGGTAGCCAAATCCGGACGCTTATTAAAGGGGTAGAGACCCTTTAATAAGCGTCGAACACAGTGTTTCACTCGATTCTCAAATAACAAGTGAATCTAATGCCAGCACAGTTCTGAAAGCGAAGAAAAGAGAACCAACAAAAAAAAGAGAGGTCGAGAAGAGTAAGCCAATCCGGTGAAATGTGACATAAGCCTCGTCGAATCAAAATTAAATACGCGATTGCGAAGCGCACAATAAATGTCGTCGCAATACGCTCGAAGCGTAAGGCAAAAAATAATTCCAGTCCGGGCACCAACCTGTAATAATTTAAAAAACCGTAAACTTCGTATTTCTGACTCGAAATACATACAATCGTCGGAAACCCATACAAAAACTATTAGAATAAAAGATCCGACCAATTACCGGGCTAATTAACTGCGTTCCCATGCCCGAGGCGACCACAAAAAAACACATTCCGTTCGGCTCGAGCGCAGCGACACACCCTTTTCCGTCGTTGCAAAATAACCCGTCGATAAAGGAAAGATGCGGCTCGGGAAAATTTTACTCTACGTGGGGCGTCCCAAAGTAATAAGAGGATTTGACACCAAACACGAACACAACTCGATTTGCAAGTGAAAAATGAATATATTGCCAGCACAGTTCGGAGAGCGAAGAGAACCAAGAAAAAAGAAGAGAAATCAAGAAGAGTAAGCCAATCCGGTGAAATGTGACATAAGCCTTGTCGAATCAAAATTAAATACGCGATTTCGAAGCGCACAATAAATGTCGTCGCAATACGCTCGAATCATAGGGTAAAAAATATTTCCAGTCCGGGCGCCAACCCGGAATAATTTAAAAAGCCGTAAACTTCGTCTAGATTATACGAAAATAATCAAACGAGCGTATTTCTGACTCGAAATGCATACAATCGTCGGAAACTCATACAAAAACTATTTGAATAAGAGATCCGGGCAATTACCGGACTAATTAACTGCGTTCCCATGCCCGAGGCGCCCACAAAAAAAAAACACATTTCGTTCGGCTCGAGCGCAGCGACACACCCTTTTCCGGCGTAATAAAATAACCCGTCGATAAAAGAAAGATGCGGCTCGGGAAAATTTTACTCTACGTGGGGCGGCCCAAATGGGGCGGCCCAAAATAATAAAAGGATTTGACACCAAATACGAATACAAGTGGTTCACTCGATTTTCAAATAACAAAGTGAATCTAATGCCAGCACAGTTCAGAAAGCGAAGAAAAGAGAACCAACAAAAAAAATAGATCGGGAAGAGTAAGCCAATCCGGTGAAATGTGACGTAAGCCTCGTCGAATTAAAATTAAATACGCGTTTGCGAAGCGCACAATAAATGTCGTCGCAATACGCTCGAAGCATAGGGCAAAAATAATTACAGTTCGATCGCCAACCCGGAATAATTTAAAAAGCCGTATACTTCCTTTAGATTATACGAAAATCAAACGAGCGTATTTCTGTCTCGAAATACATACAATCGTCAGAAACTCATACAGAAATTATTCGAATGAAAGATCCGAGCAATTACCGAGCTAATTAATTGCGTTGCCATGCCCGAGGCGACCACAAAAAAAACACGTTTCGCTCGGCTCGAGCGCAGCGACACACCCTTTTCCGGCGTAGCAAAATAACCCGTCGATAAAAAAAAATGCAAAAAAGATTTGAAACTGTAACGTAGTTTTTTTTGATAACTTTGCCCTCTCAGGGACGTGCTGATTCTCCCTCCCTCCCCCCCCCTCCCACACAAAAGAAAAACAAATCATCACAAAGTCGTTCGATCACAATCGCCACTGGATTTTGACTATATTCGTTATTCCTTTCAGTCGTTTTTATTCTTGGCTTTTGCGTTCCAATATTACGAGTTAACCTCTACATTACGTTACATTTCGGCGACTACGTGCTGCATGTGCTTTGTACTGAAACTGGCAACTTTTTCTGGAAGTGACTTTCGAATCAAGGATTTTCGTCGGTCCCCTTTAACCAAGGCGGGCGCTCGCGTCCTGTGCTCGTCCGATTGGCTCGCCATGTTGGCTTGAAAAGTCGATTCCGGCAACCATAACCGTCTTCAGCTACATTTCGCTGTGTACCGTCCGGCGCCACAGAGCAAGCACGCACTTTGTTATTCGTGAGAATTTGCGTAAAATGATGCTAGAAAATGGAATGAAACAAGCTCTACGTGACTTTTGCGGTGCAATTAAACAGCCTTGCTGAAGGATTGAGAAGATTTGTGGAAATCCAGGAGTGTGTGGTACGATGTAGGGCGGTTATTTGTGCTCTCTTTGTTTATGGAACAAAATCCGTTTCACCGGGGGGCGTAAGACTGAATGCTGTATGGACCGTTGTGAGTAAGGCAGATCTCGCTTTGTGGTGGTCCCAATACTTTGAAGGCGCCGCCTAATTGAACAGCGTACCTGCATTAAAGGTCACCAACGCTGTCGCGTGCGGTAGTGGGGTTGAAATTTGACGTTTAACTGAATGAGGCGCCAGCCCAGGGGTCGGCAACCTTTTCGGACTAGTGAGCCAATAATATAAAAAATAAGTATAATTAAAAAAGTCTGATGGACTTTTATTTTGTGCTCACGTTTGCTACAGGAAATTGTTATAACCTTATTTAATGATTTAATTAGAGGAAAATTAACTTGATAGATTTAACAACAGTGGAATATTCGAACTATGGATTAGGTCAGTTACATCCGCATAACATGATCATGTCAACCAAAAAAAAAAAAAAAATGTCAGCTGCCTGACCGTCGTCCAACGTAATTACTTGTCTTTCTCAATAACCTCAGTAACCTCAGTTTAAAAGCAGGCGCAGCGCCATCTTTTGCGCACAAAGTCACATTAAAGCCTGAGTTATCTTAACCTCACTGTTTGATGCTTTCGAAGTGATCGCAACAATGTTAAAATCGCCTATTATTATTATTAGTAGTATGAAGCATAACCTGATCGTGAAAGGACCCGTTTACGTCATGGTCATTTTATTTCTAACATTAAATATAAATCTTCCGAAACGACCCAACTGTTGCTCGCGTGTTATGACATTCGAATGAACCCCCTTGCATTTAAATTAACCGCGCATTCTCATCGGAACCCGCGAGACGGTCTGTCTCACCTAATTGCGTTCGCAGCATTCAAAAAGGAAGCTGCACCTTATAAGAAGCTTTAATTTTGCAGCAGATTCCGCTTCGGTTTGAATGAATTGAAATGAAAAACGAAAAAAAAAAAAAAACTTGCCCCGGCTATAATTGCGCAGCAACATAAAAGAGTGCTTCTCCTAGAGCATAAATAAATTCATACCCCCTTTCAGCGTTTATCGGCGTGGAGGAAATTACGTCGTTCGAATAAACGAAATAGATTCGATTCGCGGTGTACAATCAGCGGTAGTTATTCGCAATTTCCCGGCAGGCGAGTATTAAAATATTTACGGTTTCGGAAGCAGCGGTAATCCTATTAAGGCGCGTTTGAGCATCCTCTTATGATGGAGGGGGGGGTGAACGGGCACGTTTGCGTTTTCAGAAATTTACCTGTAGTAAAATTTTACGCCGCCGGCGGTTATTAAGCACGGACGTATTGATCGTAAAACATAGAGTGCGGGCGCCCTCTTATACAGCATGAGGGTTCGGACCTTTTTAATTTGCGTCTATTCGGCCGTAATTCCGGACCCATTTAGCAAAACGAGAGGGGAAGGATCAAGTTTTCCAAAGCACTTTTTACGATGATTTCATCCTGCTGTATATCGCCGTCAAACGACCGAATGGCTCTCGGCACGGTACGAGTTAATAAAGTAAAACAAGCCGTTCCCCCGAATGTATGTGCGAAAGCATCATGACATCAGCAGGAACTAACCGCATTTCAGATGACGCATGACGTCAAGAAAACCCAATGGCATTAAAGGTCAAGAGCGAAACCAAATTAATCTTCCAGTCTCAACATTAACTTGCAAAAAGAAATTGTAATTCACATAGACTAGCTCAATATAAAAAAGTAATAAATAAATTTTACAAGAAATAGAGGCCGACGGAAATTTTACGACTACCTAACCGCCGCGCCGCGTCGAATAATAATTTCGAACTGCTCTCAACAGACGCAATGCCCTTGCAAACGTTTACAAAAGATGACGCAATCCTATCTACAAATAGCATCATCTCCGAACGATGTTATTTATTCAAAACCACAAAGGATTGTCGATGCATCGAGAATTTTACACTATTTTATGGCCAGAGTATTTTAAAACGAATGCAAAGAAAGCGTCTGTGTTAAAAGACAAAGCGTGAGATCGTATGTTTTTTTACGAATTGAATTATTCTAGCAACAAAGATGACGGTAAAAAAACTGTTTTTGTCGCAGTAAAATCAATAAAAAGTAGGTGGACCTACTGAGTGGATATGAGTCGGTGACATCGTGGATCTTAGTGGCCGAAGGGTGAAGGCTTAGGGTTGTCATGAGGCGGCGGCGAGATTCGTGACGGCGACGTAAGATCTTGCAGTCTAGGGGTGGAAACGTAATGTTCGAATATTCTGAATATTTATGTAAAAGTTCAAACATTTTCAAAATTCTTTTATTTATTTTTAACTTAAGTTTGTCAAAAATATTGATCGTTTTGTTAGAAAATATCTAATCTAATTGCTTTCCTGTATTTTTTTTTATTTACTGCAATTAATTTATTTCTGAAACATTTTGTTTCCAATACCAAAAACTAGATTTTGTGTTAAAAATTTGCCGTCAGAGACGGCCAAAGGCCGTGAGATATATTTCTCCTCCTGTGGAAATATTCCTTAAACACACCGCAGTTTACCCGAATTCTTAATAGGTAATGGAGTGACGCTAATTCAAATTAGGACAGCGGGAAAGAGAAGAGAAACAAACATAAAGAAAAAAAGAATCGAGAATGATTAGTTAGCCAATTCGGCGAAATGTGATCTGGCATGAGATTAAATGCCAATGGTAATAGCAGCGTTCGAGATTCGAGCGAGAGCGGATAATAAAAAACATCTAGAAATAACACAAAAAAAAGCTGTAAAATTTTAACTGGTCACTAATCTTATGGATAATCCTTTGATATTATCGAGAGGATTGCTGGTGGTTTTTTTCTTTAATTTTGAGACAGATAAGACAGGAAATTCAAACCTTTACAACAACATAGGCAGGTGTCAAAGGCTGGATTTCATAAAAAATGTGAACCTGGATTAAATATAATCGTAGGTTAGAATGTGACCGATATCATAAAGCACAGCATATACGTTGTCACATTCTAAGTTCAGATTCAATTTAATCCACCTTTTATGCAACCCACCCTTAGAATATCAAACTGGGGCGACCTGACAACATTTTGTTTGTCTAGAAGACGCAATAGTAATTACGGTAGAGAAAAAACCAACGCGTTAAAGAACTCTTGACTTTGTTCGATCGGGCAAAAAATGTTTTCTTTTTGTGAATAAGATTCATCGAAAGAGAAGCCTCGAGTCTGGCTAAAAAGGGAAATACGAAGAAATGGGATGAACCAGTCAGAGCCGGCCAAAGGCCGTGAGATATATTTCACCTCCTGGGAATAACTCTAACCCTGTGTAATTTAGGAAGGCATTACGAGAAGGGCAAGAATGAACGAGAAACATTTTTCAATAAACCTACGCACGAGGAATGAGGCTCAAAACGAATTGTAAAGTGTTTTCAAATTCAAACATTTTGTTTGTGTAGTAGACGCAATAGTAATTACGGTAGAGAAAAAACCAACGCGTTAAGGAACTCTTGACATGTAAGAGACGTTTGTTCGATCGGGTAAAAAGCCTTTTTGTTTTTTTTTGTGAATAAGATTCATCGAAAGAGAAGCCTCGAATCTGGCTAAAAGAGAGAAATACGAAGAAATGGGATGAACCAGTCAGAGCCGGTCAAAGGCCGTGAGATATATTTCACCTCCTGGGAATAACTCTAACCCTGTCTAATTTAGGAAGGCTTTATGAGAAGGGCAAGAATGAACGAGAAACGTTTTTTAATAAACCTACGCATGAGGAATGAGGCCCAAAACGAATTGTAAAGTGTTTTTACCAAATTTTAATAGTCCTTTCGTGGGGAGCCGACTTTTATAGTGAATGATTTTTATGTCTGGTCTTTCAAGGCCTTCGCGGCCGTATTATACTTTTAAGACTGTAAACGTTAAAGAGGTAGTTAGGGGTTAGTTTTCAAGACGTCTTGATACTTCAAATTTATGTAGCAGGTACATCTTAAGTTAATTATCGAATAGCACAGGAGGTGTTTCGAAAAACAAAAAAGAAAATGGAAGTCTCAGTTTGTGTGGCAAGGCGCGTAATGTATGCGCAAGAAGTGGAAGCAGAAGAAGAAGACGACGACGAAGAAGATTTATCGACATGGAAAATTATTCACGTCGTAGAGAGTTGGCGAAGTCGCGCCCCGTTAAGAATACGAAATAGTTTCTCTATCGTTTCTACACGAACTTTGTAATAACTTCGAGAGCAACGCTTCGTAATTATAAATAGAGAAGTCTGAATTTTAAAACGAATCGCTTTATTTACCTAAGAGGCAGAATCTAAACAGCGGCGGAATTTTTTGCATATTTTTCTTACTCCTTAATTAAAACCCAGCCTTTCAGACTCTTAAGTATTTTTTCTTTCATTGCTTGCCAGTTTTTAATGAGTGCACAGTGAGGAGTTAATTTGACAAGGCAAGCAAGCAGGCAGGCAGGCACAACAACGCCGACGCTCCGCTCGTCGAAAATAAAACTTTAATTAAGCTCGTCGTCAAATAAACGACTTCGTTTTAGTTAAGTTACTCAGGATAGAGAAATATAAGTTTGTCCGCGTCGCCGTCGTAAAGCCACCATCGTTTCGTTCCCGTTCATGACAACTCTCCTCCGATCGTAAAATTTAACCACCGACCTCTCCTCCGTATTACGACCTTGAGATATTATCATCTAACTTCGAGTTTCAAGACCATCTTTATTATGCGTTACAGGTCGGTCCTCTCTCATTTCGTGTATTAATTTCCAAGTACGAAAAAGAAAACATCGGGAGATTCGTTTTGCGGCGAGGGAAGTAAAATCCCCGGGGTTTATTACCAGTCGGGGGTTGACAAGGGCGTAATTAGCGTTTTTAATTGCTTTTGAGACGCGCAGGTCTGCTTTTACGATGAGGGAGGTTTATTGAAGAGGTTTCTTCAGTTCGTTCCAATTGTTTCCTCGTTTTAATTGTGCAACGAACAACATTGCTGCATGCGAGATACTATTACGTTAAAAAATAATTGAAATGAAAAATAATGTCGTCTGGTCGCATTCCACTTGGGAAATCGCAAAGTCAGCAAAGACTTCGCACTCGTTAGGTAACGGGGCCACAGTATTCTTTGCAAGAACAACGCAGCATTTTTTTTCGTTTGAAATCTAGTATAACAAGACCTAGTTAGGAAGGCATTACATCGACACATTTTTGTGTGTGTGTGCATCGTGAATTGCATGTTGCATCGAATGTGTGTGTCGATGCAAACACAAAGAGTATAAATGTAAGACGTACGGACGGGGGTTTTCAACCACTTTAGCGTTCAATTCTTTTACAAACAAACTATAATAGGGCCCAGTTAAGAAAGTTAAGTTACTTCGACGCTGCTATCTAACTTTTTCTGTGTCAACCCCTTGACGACGTATAATGCGCCGCCGGCGCCGTAACAAAAGTAGCGTACACACCACCCTCGGAGGTTTCAGTCTGAAGTAAGTTCGATGACGTTTCAAAAATTTATGTTTAACAGCATGCGCTTAGATTGAAAGCTGAAATAATAATGGCTGCCAAATTTTTAAAGCTCGCCGCTGCGAAATTGAAATCCCGCAAGCGCCTGCTTCCCTCCCCCCTCCCCTTCCCCAATCAAGCTAAATAATAAAATTTTATCTTCTTCGCCAAGTTACGTGCGCATGTGAAACAACGCGAGTCTGGCGAATACGCGAAACTTCCACCAGCCCCGGTCCCGATTTAGTCAATTCCATTTCCTGAGAGTGAAACTCAATTGCGGAGTCACGTCGGGACCAATCGGGGGATGAGGGGGAAGGTGGGGGGGATATAAGTTCTACGCACTTTCGTCGGAACGCCGCCGCCCCCACTTTAGGGCCATCGTCCAAAAAAATATAATCTCATTTGTGCTTATAAGCTTTTATCGGTGAGCTTTCGCTATTTTTTTTTCCTTTATTTTATTTTTTGATAAAATCGTGCTAGGAAGCTAAAAGCTACTCAATATAAAAATTAATTACGGAAGGAAATATAAAAAAATATCTTAGAATTTAGAATTATTATTGCTGCGTTCTGATTTTTCTAAGTTTCGTCTTGTAAGTAACCAGGTTTTCAGAGCAACTGTTTTTTTTTAAGTATTCCTCCTCATCAGTTTTTTTTTTTCTTCATACCGTTCCCAAAATGTCATTAACCCGCATAAAATTGACCGCCAGTCTACGGTTCGCGCAGGCTGACGTATGTAACGACTTGATGACATAAAAATAACCAATAGGCGATGACATAAACAGTAACGAATAACAGATGACATAAACAGTAACCAATAACAGATGACATAAACAGTAACCAACAACAGATGACATAAACAGTAACCAACAACAGATGACATAAACAGTGACCAATACGAGTCGACATAAACAGTAACCACAGGAGATGACATAAACAGTAACTTTAGGAGAAAAGTATGAGCAAGATCTCATGCCCAAAGTCGGATCAAACTCTGCGACCTACGATCGAACACAAATTTGCAAAAGATTCCAAATCACCAGAGCTACCACAACTCTAAACAAGAATTTTCAAACGTCACAACTCTAAACAAGAATTTTCAAACGTAACGTATTCCTCGCCTCTTTTCGCATATAATAACCCTCCGCTTCTAGTTTATATTTTCTTTGCAACCTCCAAAATACGAAATTTGTAATTGCATGGGGTGTACAGCTCGAATTATAACTCTCTGATAATAATTAATACCAAAGAATGCGCGGCGTTTCGCGCTTGCAAGTTACGATCTAGTCTAGAGAGGACTTGACTATCAAATAATATACCTTGAGATTGTAGAGGTGTAAGAGACTGCCCCATAACCTAGAGGTGTAAGAGACTGCTCCATAACCTAACCTGTCGCGGTCAGTAATAAAGTACAGCAGAAGTATGAGACTAGTAGTCTAGCTGAGTGAAGAAAGGGAGTGGACTCTAAATGCTATCGTGGATCGCCAGGGCAACGTTTATAATACAGGAGAAGCCTTGAGAAAGGACAGGTTATGTGTGTTACCGACTCCAAATATCGGATTTTGTCCTGCAGATGGCGCGGTGATCACTGAGTTCGCTTGCAACCAGTGATGGTGCCATCAATTCAGGGAGCAGCGAAAAATAAAACAGCTGTCGCCTTAAATGATCACAGTCACGAAGGATTTCCATTATAGAAGAAATCCAATGTACAATATAAAAGAAGGCTTATGGAAAAGAGAAAGAGAAGAGGAGGACTAATAACGATAAGAATTAAAGCCTGGAATTTTTCTCGGTCTACGGTTGAAGTGAATTCGATTTCGGAGATCTCCTGCGCGTTTAGCACCGGCAGGGACGTATAAGTAAGAACTTGTAACCAATTCTACTTTAATTCTGAGCGACAATAGTGCACTGTGCCAATAGTTTCATCGAAATACTGTTTATCTCAGGCGACATGCCTGAGCAGAAGCAAGGGCGAGACTTGAGACGACTTCGTAAAGTTTTGTTCCACCAGCGCCAACTCAAAACCGACGAGGGAACCTTCCTCGAGCATCCTCAGCAGAAACTAAAATGTGATCCGACCTTCAGGACGTTCACAGTGCCCCCTACAAGCAAAACCAGCACGCGCTGAGGATATCTCTGAACAACTGACTTGCTCCAAGCACGTTGCAAGTTAATAAGGCAAAATTATCCGTGCATCCTAACGTCCAGAGAAACAGTTTGCACGAATTGGAAACATCATGACATCAGCAGGAACCAACCGCATTTCAGATGATGTCAAGGAAACCCAATCGCGTTAAAGGTCAAGGGACCCCGCAATTTTTACCTCTCCGTTGAAATCACAACTCTAAAAACCAGTTGTGATTCTCATAGATTAGTCCAGTAAGAAAAAAAGAGACGTTGTCGGATTTGTTCATGACGGCCTAATCGCGTGGAATAATAATTTCGAACGAGACAGATGCAACGCGCTTGCGAACGTTTGCAAAAGATGAGGTAATTCTATCTGAAAATCGAAACTCTGAAATTAACAATTTCTAAATTATAATAATAATAAGAACAAAGTTTTTTTTATTCTCGAACCGGACAGAATTATGAAAGGAGAAACACTCAACGTTACGCTATAGATTTATAGCTTCGTCAATAATAATAATAATAATAATAATAATAATAATAATTTCGAACAAAACAGATGAAATGCGCTTGTAAACGTTTGCAAAAGATGAGGTAATTCTGTCTGAAAAATCGAAACTCCGAAATTAAAACCACAAAATAAAAGTGCGGACGATGCATCGAGAATTTTACGCCATTTCACGGCCGGAGTATTTTAAAACGAATGGACAAAAGCGTTTACGTAAAACATAAGGCGTGAGGTAATAATAAAAGAAACCAATAAAATCCAATGAAATAGGTGCGGCGGGAAGCGCTTTACCACACACGCGGTTTCTTAATATTATGCAATCGAGAATAAATGCGAGTCAAACTTAAAATACGGGTTGTTTTCTGAGAGGCGGTTTTCCAAACCGTAACAAACAGAGGCGGAGAGCTCGCATAAGAGAAAAAGGGCGAAGTTTTGGGCCTCTAATACTTAGACAATGCAATGGAATTATAAAATATTTGTTTATCGCAAGCTATTGCTGTTCTATTCTGTTGAAAAAAAAAGTGTAATTAATGAGTTTTGAAATCGTCTTTCAAGTTTCGATTTCGAATTATCCGGCCGATGACTCTTTGATTCCGTATTAATCCCGTAAACTCCAACATCTGGCCGGCAGTAAATTGCGGAACGGCCCCGAAAGCTTATTCTCGTCGCCGACTCAATTTTCCCTGAAATTAATTTTATTTTCGTTTAATTTTATTCGATTAATATTTTCTAAGTTGGATTAAGCGCGAAAATACCTAATTACCATCAACCTCTTGACTAAAATAATCTTAGACAATATCAAAGTTATTTTCCAACGAAGAGATAGAGAGCGGATGTGTAAATGCGACAAGCTACTGCAACGCCCCTACTCTGCGTCATGTAAAAGAAACTTCTACAGCGCGTTTCAACCTTAACCCTAGTATGAAGTATGACTACATGCGTCCCTTTCTATCTTTCATGGTTTTTCAATAACCCCATCTTTATCTCTCCGATATCTACCGTAAGGCCTGTACTGCATTCAAATATGTGGAACGCGCTATAGAGAGGAGCTGTTCACACTCCGCGGATGACCAGCAGAATGCTTGCCAGGTCGGGACGGTTAACACCCTGCGGTTGACCGGCAGAATATTTGTTGGAAAGGAACGGCGGGTTGACCTCGCCCGGTAAGGTTACGTTGTGACTCCGCGAGGGACATTTTTTGTTCTTTCCTTAAACGAGATTACGAACAAGAAGATCGTCTTCCAGGAGTGGCTCGTTTAGCTAAAAAAGAGTAGATCTTATCCCTTTTTAAACGCCGAGCTCCTTTGTCGACCCTTAAAACGATTTTATTGTGCGATACAGTTATTAGAAACAAATAAATATACATTTCATTAGTGCGATATAGTTATTAAAAACAAATAAACAGAGGCGGAGAACTCGCATAAGAGAAAAAGGGTGAAATGAAGTTTTCGGCCGCTAATACTTAGACAATGCAATGGAATTATAAACTATTCGTTGGTCGCAAGCTGTTGCTCTTCTATTCCGCTGAAAAAACTGTAATTAATGAGTTCTGAAATCGTCCTTCAAGTTTCGATTTCGAATTATCCGGCCGATGACTCTTTGATTCCGGATTAATCCCGTTAATTCCAACATCTGGCCGGCAGTAAATTGCGGAACGGCCCCGAAAGAATAACTCAATTTTTATCCGATTATTACGACGCCCCAGTGGCGGCTTAATTAAATCGGCGGTGCAAATTTCATCGCCGACGTTTCGCTCTCACCAGTTGGAATAAATTCCGGAAAGTTTTAATCCGGTTAGGGGTCGGCGCGTAATTCTCATGTGGAAGTACCCCCCCTCTCTCCTCCGGAGGTCGCCGCCGCGGTCGGGTTTGCTTTGTGCCTTGCTCTTCTTTTTGAGCGCGTGATAAATTTCATTCCACCACCCCGCCACCCCCCCAACCCCTCACGGCCGATGTGTTTCCGTTGCACTTGTTAAGTAAGTAAGCGCAAGTAAAGTTTGCATAAATAGGGAGAAGCAGTCTGGGAGTGGGGGGAGGAGGAGGCGAAATTGCTTTTGTTTAAATCTCTTCTTGAAATTGAGTTTCAAGTTGTTCGTGAAGTCTACGATGAATTATCGTAGGTACGTTCCTTAGTTGGAAATTTTATAATTAAATAGGTCTTAGATCTTTTCTAGTTTCTTCTTCAACCAAGGTTTTTTTTTTTAATCGAGTGGGTGGAATTTCTTCCCCATTCTCGTGATAACCCCAAGGTTTCGGAGCTTATCGTGTAGGCGTGTTGGTTACTTGGGCCCGATTTCTTCGCCTGTGGATAAATTTATCTGCCTGGTAGTATCCTCGGAAACAACGGTTTCCAAGGATAATACCCGGCAGATGAATTTATCAGGAGGTGAAGAAATCGGACATTACTCGTGTTGCTGCTGATTGCGACTGCGATGGCATCCTACAGTTGTTATTTCTCCCTTCGACATTCGCCTTACAAACTGGCGAATGGTAGAAGGACTTGATAAGAATCCGATACATAAGTCCTTTCTTTCTCACATATATTTAGAATCCATGTGCAGCAGGGAGAGATTCGAACCCTCACCTAATAGTTACCCGGCCAACCATCAAACGCATTGCCAATGCACCACTCAATCACTTCGATTGTGCAACTACTTTTAAATGAAGTATTTCGGTTTCAATTTCTGGAATAAAATTCCACTGGAACCGACTCGATTAACCACCCAATATTTGGTTGGTCTTCACCATTTAAAAGCTCGCAAAGCCTTTCATCTCTTGACTCAAGAAGAAAATCGTCGCTATTCACGACGCGACGGCGCGGTGCGGCGGCGAAAAATAACATCGTTTTCTCTTCGCCGCAGACATCGTGATTTTTATGCACCGGAATCCCGTATTCTTCGTCTCCTCAAAGGATTACATTCACGACTGTGCCGGAGTAGTTGTCGGCGGTTGTAAAACATCGTTCGTGCGGCGGCGGCGGCGGCGGCGACGACACACACAAACGGCCGCATGTCGTGAAAAATTCAGCCGCCTCGTTAAACGAGAGGTTAGGTTCCGCCGAGGAGGGGGGCAAATGGCGGACGGGCCTCCGGGCGACCAACAACGGCAGATAAACACAAAGTACCGCCGAAGATACTTTATTTTATCGTCTCCGTACGTTCGTAAGGAAGTCGTAGACATTAAATTTTCATGAGATTTCTGCGGCGCGCCCACATAAAGCCGTTACACTCTATTTCAGGGGCTAACTGCAATGCGGACGATTTTTACTATTTATTTCTCCAGCATGAAAGAAACATCCGGAATTGTTTATTATGATGGTTGGTATTGTGAGAATTCGGGTTTCAATCTGTGCAAAAAATTGAATTTTTTAATTATTCTAGTTTGAGATAAAATCTCCATTTAGAATTGCGACGCCAACTTAGATAAAACCAAGCTGTCAGATTCATATTATTTTCTTTGTTAATTCTCATAGATTTCGGACGTTGTTATAAGCGTTAAAAGGAGCTTTCAAATAAAGCTTGATATAAGTTTCGACGACTTGCACGTGTCGTAGCAGTAAAAGGAGTACTTACAAAATTTTTCATGTGACGAACGATGAAACCGCCGCATTCCTCAAGCCAAAATAATGGGAAAATCCTAATCCCGCGAAGAAAAGGATGCTCCGTTTTGTAGCGGGGGGAATCGTCACGTGATTGCAGTTTTTATGGCTAGCTGACACACGTGAAAAAAGTTCGTCGCTTCGTCGGCCTTAGCTTATTGAAAAGCTTGCGCTTATTCTCGTCGCCGACTCAATTTCCCCCGAAATTAATTTTATTTTCGTTTAATTTCATTCGATTAATTTTTTTTAAGTTTGCAAACTTTTGCAAAAGATGAGGTAATTCTGTCTGAAAAATCGAAACTCCGAAATTAAAACCACAAAATAAAAGTGCCGACGATGCATCGAGAATTTTACGCCATTTCATGGCCGGAGTATTTTAAAACGAATGGACAAAAGCGTTTACGTAAAACATAAGGCGTGAGGTAATAATAAAAGAAAGCAATAAAATCCAACGAAATAGGTGCGGCGGGAAGCGCTTTACCACACACGCGGTTTCTTAATATTATCCAATCGAGAATAAATGCGAGTCAAACTTAAAATACGGGTTGTTTTCTGAGAGGCGGTTTTCCAAACCGTAACAAACAGAGGCGGAGAGCTCGCATAAGAGAAAGTTTTTGGCCTCTAATACTTAGACAATGCAATGGAATTATAAAACATTTGTCTATCGCAAGCTATTGCTGTTCTATTCTGTTGAAAAAAAGAGTGTAATTAATGAGTTTTGAAATCATCTTTCAAGTTTCGATTTCGAATTATCCGGCCGGTGACTCTTTGATTCCGTATTAATCCCGTCAATTCCAACATCTGGCCGGCAGTAAATTGCGGAACGGCCCCGAAAGCTTATTCTCATCGCCGACTCAATTTTCCCTGAAATTAATTTTATATTCGTTTAATTTTATTCAATTAATTTTTTCTAAGTTTGATTAAGCGCGAAAATACCTAATTACCATCAACCTCTTGACTAAAATAATCTTAGACAATATCAAAGTTATTTTCCAACGAAGAGAGAGATAGAGCGGATGTGTAAATGGGACAAGCTACTGCAACGCCCCTACTCTGCGTCATGTAAAAGAAACTTCTACAGCGCGTTTCAACCTTAACCCTAGTATGAAGTATGACTACATGCGTCCCTTTCTATCTTTCATGGTTTTTCAATAACCCCATCTTTATCTCTCCGATTTCTACCGCAAGGCCTGTACTGCATTCAAATATGTGGAACGCGCGATAAAGAGGAGCTGTTCACACTCCGCGGATGACCAGCAGAATGCTTGCCAGGGCGGGACGGTTAACACCCTGCGGTTGACCGGCAGAGAACTTGCTGGAAAGGAACGGCGGGTTGACCTCGCCCGGTAAGGTTACGTTGTGACTCCGCGGGGGACATTTTTGGTTCTTTCCTTAAACGAGATTACGAACAAGAAGATCGTCTTCCAGGAGTGGCTCGTTTAGCTAAAAAAGAGTAGATCGAATCCCTTTTTAAACGCCGAGTTTCTTTGTTTGTCGACCCTTCAAACGATTTTAACGTGCGATATACTAGTTATTAAAAACAAATATATGTACATTAGGTTAGTTTTAATAGAGACGGAAATGGTTTTATTAAAATTAAAATCCGCTAATAAAACGGGAACATAAATCGGTGCATCTCCGTAATACGAACATTAAATGTTAATTGAATTCACGACCATGTGTTACGAGCTCCATTTGCATTTTTCGCCTTTCGCGTTACGTGCTTGTGCATTCATTCGGTTAGCCGAACCCAGATGTTACATTACACTCAGTAATTTAATACAAATACATGGAAGCGTAACCGTCAAACGTACTATATTATAATTCGATTCCGTCGACGGCGCGGACCACACTAAAATACAACCACCGAACGGGCATGCATCAAATTTAAGCCGATTAAATCGCGGTGTTGGATCACCGAACATAAAACAAACAAGGTTCGTAAACTCATGTTGTGTTATCTCACGTACAAAGACGCATTGAAATCGTTTAAAAGTGATAACATAGGCGTTGGTATTAGTTTTACATCCCTTCCCCCTTATTTAAAGAATTGGCCGTGTTGCATACTACCGAACGCTTATTGTATGGCAAACTTTGATTACTGTTGACACATTGAACGCGTTGACCACCACACCACCCTCTTCACTATACTTATCTGCACTATTTGCTCTCTCATTAAATTTCTGCGTACTTCAGCGCTCCGATCTTAATTCCGATGCGACAGACATTTCCTGCATTATTCGTTTAATGCAGGAGCTTAGATACTGAAAGGGCGCGTATCCTGGCCGTGTCGATGTAGCTTGCTAAAAGCCACCCCCGGACCTCCGCCCGCTGTAATCCACTTGACGAATGGACTCCGCTGAAAGCCGTTTAGTGAAATAGAGCCGGCGTCAGTATCAAGCAGGGCTCCGCGTATTGTTAATCTGTTCCACTGCAAAATTCGCTTCGCCTCTCCCCGGTCACGACTCCCTCAAATGCATTTTTTATTCGCCCCGCCTGTTGTCTTACTAATGGCGTTCGTTAAACTTTTATTCCGCCCGGTAACGTTTCGATGTCTCGTCTTTTTTCTTTGCGATCGTGTTTTTGCAGCGCACGGTAAATTCGGACGACAACAAAACCCGCAGCTCACGGCACGACCAAGACTTAACAAACACACTGAAAATCGAATAAAAAAAAAAAAACAAGCAAATGATGAGATAACACGCGAAAAAATTCAGAATAGTTCAAAATAATTTTTCCATTTTAGAGTTTCAGGAATGATTGTTTTCTACATCCCTTCCCCCTTACTTAAACAGTTGAATACCGCGAGCACATATTACATTGTGACAGTTATCAACGTCAGTGCTGCAGAAACCCAGTTTCTTACATTCTTCCACCCTTAATTATAATACGAATTCGAACACGAGCCAACACTGAAGTTTCGTTTTTTTTTCACATAAATAAATAATAAAGTATGTTTTCAAGTCTATTATTATGTATAAGTACAATGTACAGGGTGTTCTTTTACTCTGTGCAAACATTTAAACCTGCAATACATCACCATAAATGGCAACGATTTTGAACTTATATGTTCTTAACATAAATGTAATAGTTTTCGAGAAAAATGTAGTGGCAGATTTTCATTAAACCGTTTGAGAACTGCCGGCATAGCTAAAAGTGGAACGCGGGCGCCTCTTCAATTACGACCCGCAGCCGAAGTAGGCCAGGGTCGGTGCCTTACTGGATCTTGAGCAGGAACGACGTGAATCAGCGCCGCTCCGATCAGCTGGTCCGTCAGAACGTTTACAATTTAAATTAAGTTCCCTGCAAGTAATTACAAGTTTAAATATTTTAAATTAAAATATAGTGCAATTCAAGAAGCTGCGGTTCGTAATTGCCGAACAAATTAAAAGCGAGGTACAAGCAAATTGTAATTTCTCATTCTATATTATTTAAAAAAAAAAAATTACATTTACTTTGTTTCCAAGGACCGTAAGTAGTAATACTTTCATAGCTAGCAGCGAGATTGCGGCAAAAGTTTATTTACGTGAAAGGGTGAAGGAAGAACATTTTTAACGCGCTTGCCTAATTGGTGCATACATTTTCATCGACAGTTGATATCGTAAAACAAATGAATGTAATATTACTTCGCTCAGTAAATTGAAATAATTAAAATTTTAAATCAAATAATTATTAAACGATGTCAGTGATTATTATTATGAAACTCTGCGTTGAACATCAAGTGAGCGTGTTCATACCGAGAGGAAGGCGAAGTTGACCTTCCTATCTTTCTCGCACACTTCAGCGGTTCCAAACCAGTGGTCCATCCGAAATTTTTTGGCTGTGATACGGTAGCCACCAAAAAATACCCGCAGAAGGTAGCATTTCGTGTACTTACACTGGTTTTTTTTTATTTGCATACAGTAAAAGAACACCCTGTGTATTATATGTACGTTTATAGTATATTATCATGTATAAGTACAATGCAATGCCTTAGAATACACAAACATTTTATGACAATAACAATAATCGTATATTTATAATCCAAATTGTCCCACGCCCGATCTAGTTTTGTGGTGCAATTCGCACTCTGTTGTTTTTCTTTCTGTACATCCCAGAAACACCCCGGCAATAAATCTTTGTGCGATTTTCGCTGAGTCGACATTTTTAGTTGCCACTGAGGTTTTTTTTTATTTGCATACAGTAACAGAACAGCCTGTACATATATAGTATATTATCAGGTATAAGTACAATGCAATGTCTTAGAATACACAAACATTTTATGACAATAACAATAATCGTATATTCAACTCAAATTGTCCCACGCCTGATCTCGTTTTGTGGTGCAATTCGCACACTGTTTTTTTTCTTTCTGTACATCCCAGAAACACCCCGGCAATAAATCTTTGTACGATTTTCGCTGAGTCGGCATTTTTAGTTGCTTTGAGTAAATTTTTATTTCCACCTTCTTAATAAATGGTATTTTACAGATTAATTTTGTTGTTTATGACATCAAAGTAAACGATAAATTACGGGAACAAACCTGTAATATTTTACGGGCTGGTATAAAAAACCTGTCAAAATTTTACAGGCTTGTAGACTAGGTCGATTATTAATTAATTAAAAATCGCCATGTGAAGGTGAAGATAAAAGTTCTTAGGCGACGCGCTTGGCAAATTAATCTTTAGCAGGCTCACTGGATTTTGGGATTCGCTCGTGCGTCGCTCGCCCCATGAACTTCCGGCTCGCCCTTGAAAGATTAATTTGCAAAGTTTGACATGTAAATAACTATTATCGGCCCGGAGTTTCTTTTTACTGCGTTTCGCGCGCTTTTCGTGGGATTGAAATTGAATGTTTATTCTAAACCGAATATTCAGTACGTAGGTTTTCAAAAAAAAAAAAAAATGAAGACCTCTCTGGAAAAACGTTGTAACCAATGTTTTGTTCAGCGAAATACTGTAAAGCCTGACCTGAGGAAACGGTCGGCAGTTTGTTCCATGGTGGAACATTGTCCCCTTTAATATATCCTTTTACACGGGAAATAAACTGTCGACCATTTCCTTAGGCCAAATATTACAACCGTATTCACTGTTATCGTTGATGTGGCGAAAATGTTTCTCCAAGGAAGTCTTCAATTGAATCTACGAGTGCCTAATCGTGTTCAGCCCAAATTTACTGCGTTGAGAAACAGGGCCCCCGCGAGGCCAAAAGCCGCCCGCGTGCCAATCCGTATTTTGGCGCCCTCTGACAGATGAATTGGGGCAAACAAAAACGATCGATTATCAAAATTATTAAAAATTAAAATGAAATGGAAAATTTTTTAAACATTTTCCTTCACATTTTTTAAACATTCTCCTTCACTTTTTCTAAACATTCTCCTTCATATTTTTTAAACATTCTCCTTCACTTTTTCTAGGCATTCTCCTTCACTTTCTTTAAACATTCTCCTTCGCTTTTTTAACACCATTCTCCTTAACTTTTATTTAAACGTTTTCCTTCATTTTTTCAAGTTCCTAGCTGCCACAAACCCCCAAAAACGAAGCGAAGCGCTTTCTTCTCATCTGACCGAGAAGACCTCTGTTTAGACGTCCCCCTCCCTCTCCCGGAATACGCTAGTTAATAACATTACAAAAAAAAAGAAACAAAATCACTAAAGCAAAAGGAACTTAAATTTATGAAAACTTAAAAAGTATATTGTAATTTGTTTTTTTGTGAACCGTAACGGCTTACGTAATTTATTTTTTTACCTAATAAAATCATTAAATTTTTATGAAAAATTTTGCGAACGAAAATTACAAAAATTAGACTTTTCTGCTTTTTCTTGCCACAGTCTATTTTAGTCGACGTTTTGCCGTGAGGTTGACGTCCTCATCAAAACCTGTGGCTAGTTTTTCAAATAATTTATACCAGACAAGAAACTGCTTCCCATTATTTTTCTTTTTTTGGGCGAAAAAGATGACAAAATATGTCCAGCGACCAAAAAGCTAATTGCCGCCCCTTGAACATGGCGCCCGCGTGCACTGCACGCTTTGCACACATGGTAACGGGGGTCCTGTTGAGAAAACAACAATTAACTTCCTCTAGATTTTTAATTTAAAGTAATCATTTGCTTCAGTAGGCTTCAAGTATCGTTACCTGAAAGAATTCGCAGCCAACAATTCACTTAAAATAAAAATCTAAAAAAAGTTATTTGTTGTTTTCTCAACACGGTAAATTTCGACTGAACACGATTCGCACTCGTCGATTCAATTATGCTTGCGATTAAATAATATTATTTTAATGAATCGTGAGTGTACAAGGTCGGAGCCAGAAGAGGAAGAATAATTTGTTGGAATTTTGCACGCGTGTGGCACCGCCGAGAGTTTGAGGTCAATAAAATTAAAATGGTCTGAATTGCACAAAAAAAAAAAAAAATTATAAAAATCTGGATTCTTACATCGATATGTCGAACCGAATTTCGAAAACCAATCGGAAAACCAGTGCACTTCAGAGGCTGTTACTAGTGATGCGACGAGTCGCTGTTTTTAAGAATCGAGTCGACTCGAGTACTTTTATAAAAGAAACGAGTCTTGACTCGAGTCAAGAGACTCGAGTCCAGATCAAAAGACTCGAGTACTTGGCTGAAAATCGTCGTTTGAAAGAATCGAGTCGACTCGAATCAATTGACTCGAGTTCAGAAGATAAAAGTACTCGAGTACTCGAATTGAACTCGGGCCTCGCCGTTTTAAAGAATGTAATAAACTTGAACTTTTTTATAAAAAATACGAGTTTTGACTCGAGTACACATTAAAAGTTTCGAACATTTAACTGAACTCGGAAATATGAGTACTCATGACGTTACTTTTATACTGCTAGTAGAATCGATAGATTAAAAGTGCAGTGTTTTTGTTTACATTTTTAACGGTATCAACACTCTATTTTAGATACGTATGTCAAAATATGTAAAATGTAACTTTTAGGAATTTGTTTGAATCAAGGAAATTTTAAAAAGAAAAAATTAAATAAGTGCCGATCGAAAACCCAAATGACATATTTCCTACGCCGACGTTTGCTCTTCATTGCAGAAGAAATGCCTCAGAGCTGCTAATGGTATTCTATTGCTTCCCGTCAGTTTCAACGACTAGGAATAACCTGCAGCCAGCAATAGCAGTCCTGAGGAGGACGGCAGTGGAAGAAATAGTAATGACCTGTTTTCAACCGGCAGCCAATTCAATCATGGATGACGGCCGTAGAAGTATTCATGTTAAACTCGCAACATATTTTTTTGAATTAAGAAAGATTCCTAATTCCAACAATTTGTAGCTTGTCTTTATTTGGTTTCAAAACCCTAAGAAAGTTACAGTTAAGTTTTTTAATTTCTTCTTTAATTGACACAAAAATGAAATATCCGTAACTTTTACGAGACTACATTTTTTTTAAAATGGTTGTAAATCAGTGTTTAATTAAGTCTTAAATACCAAAATTTAAAACGTAAAATATTACTCTACCGGTAGTAACTTTTACTTGTTAATTTCACATTAAACTCTTGTAACTTTCTAGTTACTGATTTTTACCTAAAGTTTATTAAGAAAAAGTCTTTAATTTGATCTTCTCTATAATGTTAATTTGTTCTAGCTGTTAACGTTTTGTCTGTTAATTACAATTAGCTCCTTACGGATTAAAAAGTCTTGTTAATGCAAAGGTCTACTAAAATAAATACACTTTTGTTTTAAACTTAAGTATCGTAAAAAAAATGAAAATGCAAATAAACAAAACAACATAAACATGTACTTATATTTTGAATTAGGAATTAGAAAGTCAGCATACATATATGGAATAGACCGGCTAATACGGAATACCCAGTATTTTTGAAATAAGAAACGCCATCTGTTAAACGATTCTGGCATTAACATGAGTTTCGGTATTATAGGTCATTACAGCAAAGGTTCTTAGCTGGTAAGACTGCATAACTTTACAGTACATGATTTTGTGAATTTATCGTTTTGGAAGTTTTCGCGCGGGACGAGAAAAATGTATTTTGGCATACTTTTTAAAATAAAAGTGTTTTTTTTACACCAAAGTTATGAATTCAAAGTGCACATTTTCTCTTATTTCATGTCTCCCCCAACTGACTATTCCATATTATCCACCATTTTAAATAATATCATGAAAATGCAGTTTTTTTTTATTTGTTTCAGAATTTTCCCCAAAAATATGTATTTCTTAAATTTATTATATACAACCGCAGGAAAACAACATAAACTATTTTTAATTAAAATATCTGAGTATTTAGTATCTTAGTTCAGAATTTATGACGGCCCAAAGAATGAGTATTCCATATATGCCGAGTTTACAGTTGAAAGCAAAAAAAGTAGACAAATTACAGTTTCCTATAATTATTCTTTCTGAAAATTGTAGTGATTAAAGACGACTTCATAAATAACTTTAAAAAAATTTTAAATCTTTCAAAATTAACAAGTTTAAAACTGTGGTAAAATCTGTGAATTCGGCTTTAATCTATGGCATTTTGAGGAAGAATAATTACAGGAAACTGTAATTTGCCTACTTTTTTTGTTTTCAACTGTATATTGAACGTTCAGAGTTCATTCTATATTTTACTTGATTTCCGATCGTCACGTGTTTTCTTTTTTAATATATTCTGGCGGTTCTCATAATAAAGTGTGCAGGCACTGTGTAAAATAAAAAGAAAAACTTATTTACTATGCATTGCATGTTTAGTTGAATTAAAATTATTTTCGTTAAAAGAAAACAAAAAATAGAACATAGAGCCACAAATTATTCATTAAATGAGTATGAGTCTTCAGTTTTTATTTAACAATATTTAACAGCCTTTTCAGCTACAAAAAACTGTACTCTCTATGAAATTTTAGGACTTATTCATATTTTATGTAATCTTTTTCATAAAATATATGACCGCCGCCAAGCCGCTCCGATGTCAAGCGTCTGACTGTCACAGTAAGTTATTGCGGCAGTCGACTGTTTTAACAAAAGCATAATACTCTTAAAGCGAATGAAACTTGTCAAACGATATTCATTCACTCGTTACCAACTGACGAGGAGGCTCTATAAAGAAAATCCAATAAAATCCAGTCTGACATCGAGTCTACTCGACTCGTTGCAGCGCTATTTAATTCTAAAGTCGGTATTCGAGTTACATGAATCGAACTCGAGTTGACCCGAGTTTCACTGACTCGGTGTCACTGCAATAGTTACTCGAGTAGAAAGAATACCTTTGGGACTCGAGTCTGATGGCGATTCTACAAATTCTAAAGTCGATACTCGAGTACTTGTATCGTACTCGAGTTGACTCGAGTACCGCTGACTCGGGTTCACAGAATTAGTTACTCGAGTACAATGAGTACCTTTGAGAATCGAGTCTGATAGCGAGTCTACTCGACTCGTCGCATCACTAGCTGTTACCGTCCTCCATCGAACGACGAATTACATTACATCGCCACCCCTGGACTACAAGATCTTTTGGGCGTCAACCAAGGCATCTCTACAACTCCGAGACGTCCTGAACCCCTGAAGATCCACAACGACCCCCCGACTGGATACGCGTTGGGGTCAACCAGCCAGCCAGCAATAACGTCGTTCGATACAGGCAACTTAAGTCACTTTGGTGACTAAACTTTAACGGATTAAGAACGCGCCAGCTTCCGAGTAGGTTTTGAACTATTAAATATGACGGGGCATCGCATTTTGTTTTACAAAAACAAAAAGGATATATAAATTTTTTGAAGCAGTTACAATTTAATTACAAATTAAGTATTTAAGTGAATGTGCTCTAGTAAATTACATCGAATCAGTTATTGCTTCCGCATCGGCGGCTCCCTCTTTGGTTTACACGAAAATCAGTCCTCGTGTCGCTTCTGTCTGCATAAATCGAAACGGTACAAGGAAAGCGATGTAGCGAGAGAGGAAGAGGAACCGGTTTAACAAGCCCCGCGTACATTCGGGGCGGCGGCGGCGGCTTCTTGAGGGGGCTTAAATAATTTTCGAGTTGCATGCATGCTGCAGCTACATACACCCGGGATACAATCGTGATAAATAGTTTGCGGGAAAAGCTCGCATTCTTGAAGTTTCAATTTGCGGTAAATTCCCCGGGGCTAATTTTCTTTTCGGGGGCGCGGGATTTTAACCCTTCGCGAATTTTATTACGCTAAACACCCCCGAGAATAAACACGACTTCCCGTTTGAGTTCGTTTGTGTTCTCGAACCCTGAAAGATTTGGTCGGTTGATCATTTTTGACGATGAGCTTGAGTTTGTTTTGTTCATCACGGTAGCACGTCGGTGTATTAACGAAGAATAAATAAATTTATTTCATTTTATGTTAATTAATGTGTCTAGAATTAAAAATTAAAAAAAATATATATCTTCTTTCAAATAACATTCCGACATTGAGAAACTTGGTTGCAACATTCACGTTAAATGCACACTTGTAAAAATATTACATCCCTTCCCCCTTAAAGATTCTGCTGTGTTGAATACTGTAGATTTGCATTGCATTATAGCAATATCCTCACCATGACTAAATGAGTACTTGTCTAACGAAAATAAATAACAATTGCAACTAACTCTTAGAATTAAAATAAACAATCAAGCACACTACAAGATTTTATGTATCATTCAACTTAGTTGTTATCTAATTCCTTCAGTCTTAACTAATTTCTTCGATTGTTAAGTAATTACATTATTATTACCGCCAGTAAAACCAAATCGAATGAAATGAGTTTTATTCTCCGCTAAGCGAAATAAAAAGGACGAAAAAAAAAGTCACGCTTAAGTTGCAATAAAATTCGCGATTTCGGTAAAGGCCGTTCTCAAATCTGGAGGAAATTTGAACAAAGAAAAATAAAAGGAGGATCGCGACTCTCCTGAAGTGGGTGAAATGGCTCGCTTAATTCGGTCAACAATAAAATTTTTAGGGCGAGTTTCCTCCCCCGAAGACGCAAAAATCACTTCCGTCGGTTGTAACTGTGTTAAGGGGCGAGGCTGAATTTGTTCGCTTGTTCCGAAAAAGGAAATATCTTAAATCGAACTTGTCAGGGTATTCCAAAAAAATGTCGCAGAATTAGTTTTGTTTGATTAATCGAAGAAGTTCATACAGGGTGATTCATAATAAGTGCGCATGCATCCTGTCAACCGCGGACCGGCATCGATTGAAGTTGATTAATCTGATTAAAGTGAAGAAAATCCTGCGTTTGATTAATTAAAGATAACACATAAAAAAAATAGTTTATTTAGACTTCATTATAAAAACTCCATTAATTTAGTTTACGAAGATTTCATTATAAAGAGAGACATCATTCCATTGTTACCCGAGCACAAAAAAAATCAAAACAGTGTGTATCATTGCCCGGCGTACGTGAGTCATTCGTCAATCATGCGACGAAAAAAAAAGCCAGTTCGGAACGTGACTTATGTTAGTATTAAATAAAAACGCATGCAGCTTATATGACGAAGAAAGCATTAGTCAGCTTGCAATGTACCACCGAGGAATGAAATCGTGCTAGGGTAACGTGTT
Organism: Prosopocoilus inquinatus; assembly: GCA_036172665.1. Lineage (NCBI taxonomy): Eukaryota > Metazoa > Arthropoda > Insecta > Coleoptera > Lucanidae > Prosopocoilus > Prosopocoilus inquinatus. Next base: position 2,169,246 of record CM069871.1, on the reverse strand, counting down.
AAAAAAAAGAATAAGCTTGCATTGCTTGCATTGCGCTGGTTTGCAGCACGAGGAATACTCATTGGAAAACTCCGTGCGTTATTAAAATATAGATTTCCCGAAAGCTCCGTGCGTTACCGAAATGCAGCTTCCCCTGCCGATGATTTCCATGAAGTCCCGGGGCTGGCTTTGACCTCAACGTCACCCTAGATTTCATAATAAATAGGACAAGAGAAGAAAGTTCGAGGGAGTTCCGCGTATGAAGTAGTCGGTTTGACACGCGTCTTAATTTTTCCTCGTTATAAAATTTTCCAAAATTCAAAATCATTTTCTGTCTGTTAATTTTCCTAGTTTAATTTAAATAAAGTGTACCTGAGAAACATCCACGATCAGCAAGGGTGAGTTTAGGTAAAAATATACCTTATGCATTATGCGATATGGACAATTTAATTTTTGTTGGGGGAGGGGAAGGGTTGGGTTGAGCTTGAATGTTGACTTATTTTAAATTCAGTTCAGCAAAGTTAAATTGGGTTGAATTTCAATTTCGATTTATTTTTAGTTAAAAAAAAATTCTTTGGTTTTGATTTTTTTTCAATTTTAGGCTTGGTTTGAACGCGTCTTAATTTCTCCTCGTCATAAAATTTTTCATAATTCAAAATGATTTTCTGTCTGTTAATTTGCCTAGTTTAATTTAAATAAAATGTACCTGAGAAGCATCCACTATCAGCAAGGGTGAGTTTAGATAAAAAGATACATTATGCATTATGCACTATGGACAATTTAAATGTTGCTGCCCCCCCCCCCCCCCCAGCAACATGGATTGGATTGGATTAGGTTGAGCTTGAATGTTGACCTTTTTTAAATTCAGTTCAGCAAAGTTAAATTGGGTTGAATTTCAATTTCAATTTATTTTTATTTAAAAAAAAATTCTTTGGTTTTGATTTTTTTTTAATTTCATAATTTTACGGTTCTTTTTAATTCGATTGATTAGGATCGGCGTTGCGCCTGTGCTAGACGAGTTTTATTTATTTTTTTTAATTAAAAAGAAACGAATTTCTTTTAATTAATTGATTTCCGTGTTTTGAATTGAGTTGAAATGACCTTGAGATGGGCAGAATTTGATTTTTTGCGCTTAGGCTTTCAACATTTTTAAAACGTTTTAAAAATCCTTTTCTTGGATTGGACTCATCTAAGTAGAATTGACTTAAATCCGGCTGACCTTAAAATAGGCCGGAATTAATATTTTTGTTTTAAAATTTTTCGTAAGAGTTAAGTTCAGATGGGTTGGATTGACCTTGAGAAGAATTGGGCTTCATTCTTGTTGAATTTTTTTAAATTAGTTATTTTATCTTAATTTATTAAAATTAATTATATTTTAATTTTTTTAAAATTAATTATTTGATTTTAATTTTTTTAAATTAATTATTTGATTTTAATTTTTTTAAATTAATTATTTGATTTTAATTTTTTTAAATTAATTATTTTATTTTAATTTTTTCGACTTAATTATTTTATTTAAAATTTTTTTAATTGTCTTGAGTTCGGATGGATTGGGTTGATCTTGAAATCGATTGAGTTTGATTTTTTTTAAAATGTTTTCTTAATGTCAAATGTCAGATAACTGTGTTAATAAATGATTTTGGAACATGCCTTCTTAATTAATAGTTAATTAATAGTTACACAATTTCACGGGACAATATATCAGCACACAACTTGACTCGAACGGTATCGGCATCGACAATGGCCAGAAGAACTGCTTCGTTGTAAAATTTTCCAAAATTCTAAATTATTTTCCCTCAGTTAATTTTCCTAATTTAATTCAAATAAAGTGTACCTAAGAAGCAACCACGATCAGCGAGGGTCAGTTCAGATAAATAAATTCGTGATTGCTTAAAATTTCGGTCTGTAACAAATTTTCGAGAAGCGCATTTTTTCTCTCTTTCATATTCTAGATTCTATTTTGTGATGATTGTTAAATTTTAAATTTTATTTAATTCATGTATAATTTTTTTTGTAATTAGTTAAATTTTAAGTAATTAATTAATTTAATTTAATTCATATATTGTTTTTGTTTTGTAATCTCTTAAATTTGAATGCATCTCGTTATTTAAAGATTTGAATTGAATTATTACAAGGAAGGAGGACTCTTAAGTAAGCTGAGTGGATAATTTTCGACAGTTCCAAAAAAATATAAGTAGATGCCATTCGAACAACTCGTGAAAAACAATTTGAAAATCGATTTTTTGGCTTCCAGCTAAATAAAAAAAAAAGAAATGCTCCTGAGAAAGAGAATCGAGATCCAAACTTGGTTTGTTTAAAAGAATTGGGGATAACATGGGGTTGAAAAGTGCGTCCCAAACACCATCCGTGCGTCTTACATATTTTACATCACATTGCACACATACACAAAAATGTGACGATGTAATACCTTCTTAACTAGGCCCTGTTAGAGATTTCAAATGGAAACAATGACTGTGCAATAGTGTTGCGTTGTTGCAAAAATACTCAAATCCCATTACCTAACCATGCGAAGTCTTTGCCGGCTTTTAAGTGTTCTTTGTAAATTATTCTCGATGCTTTTCAATTGCTAATTGTCCCCTGTTTACTTTACCGCAAAAAAAAATTATAATAACCTCAGCGAAGGGAAATTTATTTTATTTTGCTTAATCATGCGAGCAGCTTGATTTTGTTTACGACTCCGAAGAGAGATAAATCAAGAATTTTGCGTCAGAACTTCGTATAATCGGGAGAAGAAACTTTGCAACCCTGTCACTCTCCGAAACTAAGAGAGAAAAAAATCCAGCGAGGCAAGCTTCCCTGTTTTTGAAATGACGTTTCCGGCGCTGATAAATTTCGTTCGTTGCGAGAATAATCCGCCTGCCATCTGTCGCTTAATTACACATGTACGAAGTTAACGGATAACCTAGATTGTTATTAACGAACTAAATCGAATTAAACGAGGTAGTAAAACGATTACGAATTAATTTAAAAAAGGATTGAAGTGAAAATTCGAAAATTTCTCTAATAGAATAAAAATGATTTTAGCAAAAATACGCAAAACGAAAAATTATTTCGAAATGATAACCTCAGTATGTTGCAAAACAAAAACAAAACAACGTAACGTAGGACGGTGACGCGACGGTCTCTTGAAATGAATCGTTTTACCGATTAAAGTCTAGGGGCGACGGCGGCGACGTCCATCACTGACGGAGACGGCATGGCCTCTTAAGGGCGAACCGAGTTAACGATTGAAGTCCAAAGGTGACGGCGGCGACGACACGGCCGCGGCCTTTTGATTATTTTTCTGTGCGTTACTTTTTTAATTATCAATTATTATTATTTTATATATATTATATTATTATTATTATTTAATAAAGAAATATTTTAAAGGTGAAATTGACTCTCGCTGAAGATGACGATAATAACAACGTGGCGGAATTCGCGATGACACATTAATTCCAACAAACAACGCGTTCAGGCATTCACCGCAGAATAATGCGATAGCTCCACGTCGCAAAGCGACAAATGGAGCAACGCAAATGTAGCGGCGGCGGCGGCGCCTAGCTCGCGCTATCGAGCTATCCGCCATCACCTATAATAATTGTTTTATCATGCTAATGGCGCAATATGTTTCGCGAACGCGGCGTTATATTGTGCGTAGCAATCGACGATTGTTTGCGTAATTAATGCGGCCGGCTTTATGGGCTCTTGTTTAGTGGCAACATTAACGTGACAGACGTCAATATTTTCTATCCCCCTCTTTCTCTGGTGAAACTCGATGTGTACTTAGTTTCCCTGAACTTGGTGACGATAGTTATGAAACATAAAAGACTATAAGAAAGAGGGATTCGTACTAATCACCACAGACAACTTCTTAAGTAAGGGGGAAGGGATGTAAGTAAGGCGCAAATGATTTCTTAAATACACGCAAGTATAAACCGGGCAAGTTGAAACGTGTCGGATTCGAAGTGCGATTGACCATGTCTTCTGTATCAAGGTACATCGAGTAGCAATTAATCAGTTCTCTGATTGAAAAACTGAATAAAAGTTCGACTAAATCAACGTAACACCTCATAGCAGTATGAGTATATCCGGCGCGGGCAAGGCATAGCACCGGTAAGGGCTTCGGAAAAACCGCTTGCATCTCTACGGCTACGCCCGGTTGTTGGTGGTGTGCCCTGGTGGACCAGAAGCTTGTTGAGCTTGTCTTAGCTTGTCCCCTTTCATTTGGACAGGCATAGTTGTGTTTCTCTACGGCTACGGCCGGCTGTTGATGTTGGTGTGCCCTGGTGGACCGACCAGAAGCTTACTGTAGCTTGTTTCAGCTTCTCCCCTTTAATCTGAACAGGCGTAGTTGTGTTTCTCTTCGGCTATGGCCAGTTTTTGATGTTGGTGTGCCCTGGCGGACCGACCAGAAGCTTGCTGTAGCTTGTCTCAGCTTGTCCCCTTTAATTTCAACAGGCGTAGTTGTGTTTCTCCACGGCTACGGCCGATTGTTGATGTTGGTGTGCCCTGGTGGACCGACCAGAAGCTTGCTGTAGTTTGTTTCAGCTTCTCCCCTTTAATCTGAACAGGCGTAGTTGTGTTTCTCTTCGGCTATGGCCCTGGCGGACCGACCAGAAGCTTGCTGTAGCTTGTCTCAGCTTGTCCCCTTTAATTTGGACAAGCGTAGTTGTGTTTCTCTACGGCTACGGCCGATTGTTGATGATGGTGTGCCCTGGTGGATCGACCAGAAGCTTGTTGTAGCTCGTCCCAGCTTTCATACTTAGAACGTTCCCAATTTCTATAACGATTAGAGTAATTTAGTAAAATCAAATCCTTTCCCCTTTTAAATAGACGCTTTCATCAATGTTAATACTTACGAATGTAGAATCTATACCCAAAGATATATAAAATTTAAAAAAAACTTCAAATGAATTTGAAGTTTTGCAGTCGGACAAATGATCGAAAGTTGCATATGAAAAACAATATTGCGACAATATCAGTGTCAATGAAATTGTTTAATTTGAACAAGAGTTTGGAGAAAACCCTGGTGGACCGGAAGCTCGTCGTAGCATGTCTCAGCTTGTCCCCTTTCATTTTGACAAGCTTCTCAAGTATCGGTGTAAGCTTTTGGTTCAAGTGTTGATAATCGTAAGAGTAATTTTAGTTGCAGATTTCTTGCGCAGAGAAATGCGGTTCCAAAACTTTTTAAAGCGGAACGACCCCCTTTTGGTAAAAGCCATCTATCGCCAAAAAGAGCGGTGTGGTTTGTTGAGCGAAGAGCAATTACTTTTTTCGGTTTTATTCGCGTTAGTGTTTGCCCTTGATACGGAAAAGACGATTTTGACAATTAGCTGAGAGACAGAGAGCTTGGAACAAATGAAGAAATAAAGAACAAACTCGACGAACCACGAAATGGAAGGCAAAGCTCAAATATTAGATGAATGCGACTTATAAAAATCCTGCCGCAGGAAAATCTGCAAAGAAAGTTTTGTGGCAGTTGTTACAGTTTATTTTCCCGTCTATTTTGAAGCACCCTCTATCACACAAAATTCTTTATTGTATTATATCGCTCGCCGTCGTGCCGACACGTTTCTTTGCTGCTTCGCCTGCATTTCGCAATTACTTGATAACAGATTTTTTCTGCTTTATTCGTTAGTGTTTAACTATTTTGAAAACTAGGTCAAAAATAGCGGGCTTGGAAGTAATGAAGAAATAATGAACAAACTTAGCGAACCACGAAATGGAGGACAAAGTACAACGATTAGGTGAATGGGACTCACAAAGGTCTTGCCACAGGAAAGTACTGCAAAGAAAATTTTGCAGCAGTTGTTACAGTTTATTTTCCTGTCTATTTTGAAGCACTCTACATCCTGCGAGATTCTTTATTGTATTAAAGACTCGCCGTCGAGCCGACACATTTCTTTGCTGCTGCGCCTGCATTTTGTAATTATTGATTTTTTTTGCTTTATTCGTTAGTGTTTAACGATTTTGAAAACTAGGTAAAAAATAGCGGGCTTGGAACAAATGAAGAAATAATAATAATAATAACAAACCACGAAATGGAGGATAAAGTACAACGATTAGGTGAATGGGACTTTTTGAAGTTTTGCCACGGGAAAGTACTGTAAAGAAAATTTTGCAGCAGTTGTTACAGTTTATTTTCCCGTCTATTTTGGAGCACCCTATATCGGGTGAAATTCTTTTTTGAATTACATCGCTCGATCGCTCGCCGTCGAGCCGACGCTTTTCCTTGCGGCTACGCCTGCATTTCCTCTCGTCGCCGGCTGGAAATATTTTTGGAGGTCGTAATAAAATTATTTTTAGACGTCTACTTCCCGATAACGCCAAACAGCGCACATTCTGCTAGCTTCTCTCGAGTGAACTTAACGTCTCGCGTTTATTGTCTTTAGTGTTTCAAGTTTACCTTCAGCCGGAGGGAGTAAGAAGCAGTTGCTAAACCGCCCTTCCAGGCAACTTTTCCCAGACGTTAAATGCAGGTGTATGAAATTTCGTCGTAGTTTGATACATCCTCTTTTGTTCCCTTTCTTACAAGGCTGTGTCTTTGGGCCACCTCTTTTTGTGCAACCTGCCTTCTTTTGAGGCCACTCTTCGTGCTTCTCTTAAAGCCAATTTAGGGCTCGTTCTACATTCGTTGGATTCGAGTTTGGCAGTACAGCCGTACTTGCGACGAGCCAACAACCCCCGACGTATATCTTCGGCTGAAATTTACCGGCAAAGACACCGCCTTGCAGATGTTCCAACACAGCGTCTGCCATCTGTAGACATTGTTTTTTTTAGGAAACGAAATTTTGAACCGTAACAAGCCCCAGACCCACATGGCTCTTGGAGTTGTAAGGAAGACTAAATAAGAAATAGGGGAATAGACAAAAGCAGTAAACGATATAAAAGTTTGGAAGGAAGTCCTGAATTTACATTTGGCTTGTAGAGGCGCGCGTGATTGGAAGTTCATCAAGGGTGGATGGCCTAGATCTTTTCGGTTCGGTTCTCGTCAATTAAGAAATTCCATGTTCACAGAAAGAAAGAAAAAAGGGAATTCTTTTTATTATTCACTACTTCCAAGCAGCTTCTCGTGCTTTTGCGGTATTTCTTGGCGGTGTTGAAAACGGAATGCCTTTCCCTGCGAGCAAGAAAGCAGTTATGTAAATGGCGAACGCTCGGGCTTCCGTTTTATTCAGCATCGATCCAAGTTCCGTTTAGCAACCAAGAAACATTTATTAAAGATTTAATGGATACGTCTGCGGGCGATCGATGCGCGGCCGAAGGAAACAAATGAAAAAAGCCATTCCCATCGCCCGAAAGCTTTCCTCCTCCTCCTCCAATATTAAGACACCAGACGTAAGACAGACGGACTCGCAAAGAAAAATCCGTCGATATCTAAACGCGAAGTAATCTAATCTCACAATCACAATCACAATCACAATCAGTCAGTTTAATGACTTTCACAGGGAAAATTATATAATCGATTAAAAGTTTTAATGAAATGTGATGTCGTCCTAGGCGTGGGAAGATAGTTTTGGGGGGGGGGGGGGACTTCTTCGGTGGCGGGCGATATTTATATTCATCGGGTTGAATAAACTTCAGTCTTGTCGGGAGAGCTTTCGCAGATTGAAATATTCAATCGACTCTGATAAACCGATTACTTGTAAGGATCTCGTCGTTCGGGGCTTCCTTGAGCATTCGAAGGAACTACGAAAGCATAAATGTCGTCGTCGTCGTCGTCGTCGGCGTCGTGTCGATTGAGCTCAAGCGGGCCGAACTAAATCCAGGAACATTTGCATCTGTTTGTTTAATCGAAATTGACAGGAATTGAAATTCCAATAGCGCCGCCTTGTACGGAGAATTTAACTAAAACTATCAAGTTTCGAGAAATTATTAATTTACAATCGCCGAGGGGCCGGCCACGTTTGAACGATTAGCTTGAATCAGATGAATGAATTTTTGTAAGTCGAAAAACATTTCGTAGCCGCAAAGTAACCTGGTTCCATAGATTTCGTCCAACAAACCTGAAGAATACTCAGGTGTATAATAGGCGCAAAGTGACCTGGTACAAACATCCTACAATCAGCCTCAGGATGATGGTGATCGCGGGAGCAGCGTCCTTGGTGGCTGGGATGGCTCCGGTCGGCTCCCCTTCTTCGAATTGGCACTAATGCCTACCGAGTCGATGCTTTGCTCGACTCCCGTCCAAATTTTAACCCGCACTTTTTATACAAGCAATTTTTGTTTATTTGAACAAGTTGCAGCGATTCTGCCGATATTTTATTATGAAATATGAACTGTGTTACATCGGGTTACCTCACTTATTGTTTGTTAAATTCCGACACTGTTGAAATGGTCCTCGATTTCACGTGTCGGTGCTTTAATAATTTTGTTATTATTTCTTACGAAAAATTCCGATCGTGACAACAAAAACATTACAACTTTTCAATAACGATGTAATAGGAAGTCCGATGTGTATTTCTTGTTTTGTTTTTTTTTTTTATTTATCGGTGCGTCATGGTAATACTTGTTAAAACTTGTTCTTCAAATACCCCCCCTCGGTTATTTCCAGTTTGAAATTCGCTCGCGACCGGCTTCTACAAAATTCATAAATTGTGCTATGCTTTGCCATCCATTAGTCATAACTCCGTGCATTATGTCGAACTTTACCCGAACCAGCGACGTTTGCATAACTCCGTGCAAATAGACATTAAAATATATTAGCGGCGAGCGTTTCGCAGGCTGAACTAACGTCAGCACCCCCCCCCCCCATCCCGTAAATTAGGAGGGTTTTATTTGCCCAGCATTAAATTAGGAGCGAACTTCTGATACATATCGCGCATGACGAATCCAAAGCCCCCCGTCCCCCTCGCCCACCCCCCCAAATAACAATTACAGTACTTCCTCCACAATGGAGCCCTCCAAACTTCCCCCCAATCGTAAATTATTGTTAACTTAAGCGACTCCTCTCTCATGTCCCACCTGCCCCGCTCGGCCCTCCGAAGCGCTAACTCAATCGCTCAAGCGCTGCCGCCTGCTTATCGAATATTATTAAAGCATGCCCGCCGCCCCCCTTTTTTTTTTTCGCCTCCGATCGCCCTCCGTTGTTGTACTCGATTAGGGCCGCTAATTGAAAGCCATTCCCCCCTCTTGCAGAGAGATAAAAGCGAAGACATTAATTATGTTCGGCTGTCAGGGCTGAACACTTTTTTAATGTATTTAGCCCTTTTCATTTTAATGAATGCGCGCTTCCATTTCGGGGGGGAGCCGGGGGGGGGGAGGAAATGATCGAAACGCGCGAACATCGAAGGCAAATACAATACGCATAAATCAATCGGGGCCGGCCTCCAATTCGAAATTTTTAGCGGCGCGCCAAACGAGGCGGAATTTAATTTCTCCCCGTCGGAATAATTGGCGCTGCTAAAAAAAAAGAAGAAAAAGAAAACGTTAGATGAATTTAAAGCCGGAGGAGGTTAACGAAGATGAATGTACGAGCTAAAGAAAAGAATCGCTTTTATTGTTTCCAAATTGAAATAACTCTTCAACATAACGAATTTTTTTGTTTTGTTTTTTTTTTTGTACCACGTAAACTAAGGATGCTAGGAAAATAAGCCCAGCTGAAGAATCCACTACGGAACGATTCCTGAAGCCCCAACAGCGTGCGGAGATATTTTTTTAACCCGCAGGAGATTTTCCTTCACTCGTGCGTTCAGCGTAGGGAGTAGACAATAACATAACACAATGGACTCAAACTTACCTAAAAAACATGTGAACCTCGGCGAAGGCCAAAAATATATACGAATATAAACCAAATCTTAAGTATTCAATGCCACAAAACAAACCAGATTTGATCGAACAAGTGGACTTTTGTCTTAAGAGGCGACACGGATTTTATGAACTGTTTAAACTAATCAACTTATTAAGTTTCTTCAAATCATGCATCGCGACGTGCCGATTTTGTGTACAAATAAATAAAATTGTAAGACAGAGTCTATCCTTTACAGGTTAGGTGTGGCTGACACAAGCAGGGATCAAAAGAGTAGCAATCTGACCTGACATAAAGAAACCGCAATGAAAAATTGAAAAATTGCCCGTCGAAATATTAGCTCGCAAAAGCCTTCATTTCACATAAACAAATTCGGCTTAAAAAACAAAAAACGGAGACGGAAACTTTATAATTCTCCAACCCCGTGAAATAAAATTTTCGAACGGTTCCAGCGAAACAGATAAAATACGTTTGTAGTCGTCGATAAAAGATGATGCAATCCTATCTAAAAATAGAAACTCCGAACACACGCCGACGCTTCAATAATTTGCACCATTTCATGGCCGGAGTATTTTGAAACGAATGCCCGAACAAGCGTCTAAAATAAAACGCAAAGCGAGATTATTTGTTTAAGTTTGGTAAATTAGTTATTTCAACGGAGACGAAGACGACAAAAAAAATTGTTTGCTGTGATAAAACTGACGAGAACAAACGCGATCTGAAACGTGTACTACCCGCGCTATCTAAATACACAGGTCGTTCCCTAAAAGCGGTTTTCACAATGCGCGGTTTCCTAAGATGATGCAATTCGCGTCGAACTGAATATACAGGTCGTTCCCTAAAAGCGGTTTTCACAACGCAACAATAATAACCATTTGATATGAAAGAGAGAAAGAAAGGCTGCTGAATACTTAAATTTTAACAAGAAGTCGGCGATTCATTAATTAATTAATTACGGGAAGCCCCCGTCCCTTATAAAGCGATTGTTTTATGAATAGTTTTGTTGCTTCCCGATTCATCTCTTAGATGGCGTGCTTTATGGAGCTTGAATATTGTTTTTTTTTTTAATTCGGTTCAGTAAAGCCAAATTAGGTTGAATTTTAATTTTTATTAATTTTAATTTTAAATTTAATTTTGATTCTTTTTTATTTTCGGCGGTTTGGACAGAGTCAGCTTAATTTTAATTAACTTTTAACATTTCTCTGTTTCAATTTTTTTAAATTCAATTGAAAAGGATTGGTTTTGATTTTTTTTTAATTTTCGGCTCGGTTTGGACAGAGTCAGCTTAATTTTAATTAACTTTTAACATTTCTCTGTTTCAGCTTAATTTTAATTAACTTTTAACATTTCTCTGTTTCAATTTTTTTAAAATTCAATTGAGTAGGATTGGTTTTGATTTTTTTTTTTAATTTTCGGCTTGGTTCGGACAGAGTCAGTTTAATTTTAATTAATACTTAACATTTCTCTGTTTCGATTTTTTAAAAATTCAATTGAGTAGGATTGGTTTTGATTTTTTTTTAATTTTCGGCTTAGTTAGGACAGAGTTAAGTTAATTTTAATTAATTTTTAACATTGCTCTGTTTTAATTTTTTTAAAATTCAATTGAGTAGGATTGGTTTTGATTTTTTTTAATTTTCGGCTTAGTTAGGACAGAGTTAAGTTAATTTTAATTAATTTTTAACATTGCTCTGTTTTAATTTTTTTAAAATTCAATTGAGTAGGATTGGTTTTGATTTTTTTTAATTCTCGACTCGGTTTGGATCAAGTTAGGTCGACTTTAATTAACTTCTAACATCGTTTAGCTTTAACTATTTCTTTTTTTATTTTTTTAAATTAATTAGTTTTGAATTGAGTTGAAATGACCTTGAGATGGGCAAAACTTAATTTTCTTGAGCTTTTCAAAAATCCTTTTCTTGGATTGGACTCGTCTGAGTAGAGTTGACTTGAATCGGGTTGACCTTGAAATAGGTCGGAATTAATTTTTATTGAATTTAGATTTCTTTTTAATTTCTCGCTCAGATGGGTTGGACTGACCTCGAGACGGGTTGGGCTCCATTCTTGTTGAATTTTCTTTATTTTTTTAAATGAATTATTTATTGTGTTTGGTTGATTGCTTCAGCGTAAAATTGCGAAGACACGCGAATGTGTCCGCATTGTGCATTATATAGGCGCGGCAGGTTAGGTAAAGTTGCACGTCATTATTTAATGATGACGTCAGACACTTGCTGTGTTGTAAACGTACTTATTTACTTAAAATGCAATGAACATACCGCGAGAATTTTTTACAAAACTAAACGTACAATGTAGAAATTCCTTTGAATTTTAAGTATTTACGACACTTCGTGCGTCTAACGTCCTCATTAACTGACAAGTTAGCACTGCTTTGCATCAGCCCTGGCAACTGTGTGAAGAATGGTTGTGCTCCAGAAAGGGTGTTTTATAAGGGAAAAAGTCATGCGGGCCCGTTCTTCTGGTCATTGTCGATGCCGACACCGTTCGAGTCACGTTGTGTATGTTGTATATTGTCCCGTGAATGTCTGCAATTTTTGTGTATGTGCTTTGGCCTAGCTGAATGTGGTAGTTCGAGAGTGCTCCTGATTGACCTTGAACTCGCATAAGTTCACATGAACAGGACAATAGTTCATCAAATCTGAGCTCCGCGCGCTTTAATATTTTTAAGTGTATTAAGTTTATTATTAAAAGAACGTAGGTGGGCAAGCTTTTCGAAGTAATTTACGTTATTGAACGAGAAACCCTGTCTCGTGTGATGTAAGAAACATAAATAAATGACATAAAACTTTTATAACGTGAACCTGAAAAGTAATTAATTAAAGTGCAACCCCGCCAACTAAACGGGGGCAATTTGAAGAAGAAAACGATCGCCCCGCCGTTAACGGGAACACCAACTATAAATCGCATTTATTATTAAAGCGTGCCGCGTCCCGCCGATGCACGTGAATGCACGACCATAAAAATGAACTCGTGCTAATATTTAATTAAAAAAGCGCAGGGCGAGAAATACGATATTTCAGCGGCGGTTACGTGCCCGCCGACCTTTTCCACCTACCTACACGTTTTGTAAACTGCAAACTTTCATAAAACATCGCCAACAAATCTGCGAAAATCACGATAGTGGCTGCGGCGGCGCTATATTAACTGAAATTGTGTTGTAAGCGAAGTTTTGCAATTTTAATTTAATTTCAGTTTTTGATAAATAAAGAGAGGAGAAAAAAAAAAGCGTCACGCCACTGCTGAAATATTGAAAATGAGCCGCCGCAATGCAGCGCGTCAAACAAAAATTGTAGAAACGACAAGGATGGAAAGTTAGAAGCGTATAACATTTGGTCACCCCTAAATAAGCATGAGGGCTTGCTGCTTACTTGGCTTATCTTAAGAATCCTGCCTCCGGATTGATAATACCACCAGGAGGTGGTAAAATTAATTAACATTCCCTAAATTGGTCAGTGGAAAGGGAGTGGGTTACACCTAATTGCAATTTACTTAACCCTAGTTAGTCAGTGGAATGGGGGTGGGTTATACTCTCACGAACTAAAGAAGAAAGTTAGTTTTAAATGTCTACGTCCGGATAAAAAGAAATTGTTCGCCTTAAGCGGGTTGATTTTCTCACTAATTTTCAATTAAAAATCACATTAAATTGAATTTACAATTAAAGTAAAAGTTAAGATTAAAATTAATTAATTAACTTTCATAAATCTACTCGAGCACATTGGTTCGTTCATCATTTAAAAGTGAAGTTCTAGGGGAAAAAAAATTGATACTCGTAGAGAACTCGCTCACTTGGCATAACATATCGCGTATAAAATAACCATCAAAAATTAATTTTAATTAAGGAAGGGAACACTAATAGGAGGACAAAAAAATTCTGCCCCATCTGGAAATGTTCCATCTCTAACCCGCGGCCGAATGCGGTTATGCGCCGAACGTTTTACCACTAAACTAATGTGCCTTCGAAGTTTGAAGGTTTAAATTATGAATTAGGCGGCTCTGTCCGCATGTAAGCCTTCCTCTCCTTAATTTAAATTAATTTATTAATTACGCTAGCAACATTCTTCCATTGAATGTGTGAAAACAATCAAAGTTACTTACATTACCGTCAATATACTTTTGGCTCTTCATCCGAGGCCAAACAAACAATTACGAATTCACTAACTCACTGCGACGCGCGACGCATTGAACCGAACTCACTATTACTAATCACTGGATAACTGCCCGAATGAATAATGGATAAAATCACTAATTGGTCTTGGATTTACAGATTTCCCTTTTTGAACTATCCGTGTAAGTGCGTTTCTAAAAGTTCGATTCATTCCAGAGATCGATGTATCAAAATTGTCAGCTTCTCGCCAAACACGTTTAATGTGCGAGCATGTTAATTGTTTTGAACGAAATACGATCTTCTGGTGTGACTTTGCAAGTCAGCATGGAATTCCATGTATTAAAACGTTATATTTTCCGTAAGAAAAGAACAACTGAAGCTAGAAATACATGCGCGTTAAATTTTGTGTAACTCCAAAAGAAAAAAAAAACGAAACGAATTTAGGTAATAATTTTTCACACTTGATTAATTTAACCCTAGTTATCCAGTGGAATGGGGGTGGGCTATACTTAATTATAATTTACATAATATTCTGAACTTCTAAGACAATTGACCGAAGTGCAGGGGAGTATTTCTGTCAAACGTTTGACGCTTCTAACAAGCAATCGTGTTTATATGCTTTAAACAAGCGTATCCTTCAATGGATCGTGGTAAGCCAACCGGCCAATAAAATAGGAAACATTCCATTTGACAGATATGACCGCCCTTTTGCGATTCAGATTGACGGGGCGGCTAATAACAAAGACAAGTGCCGCTTTCTGCTAGTTTCAAATCGCAACAATACATACACCGACACCGCCTTGCAGGTGTTCACGGGCAAAATTCGTTTTCTGGTTTCGCTAAAAACCAGAAATCGATTTCCACGGATTGCTCGAACGGCGCCTACTTATATTTTGACAATTGTCGAAATAGATCCGCTCCTTATCTCTTTCTGGGCTTACTTAAGAGTCCTTCCATACCGTAATTAAAAAAAAAAACGTGAATCTTTAAATAACAAGATACATTCAAATTTCAAGAGATTGCAAAGAAACGTTATTTGAAATTAATCGATTAATTATTTAAAATTACTTAATTAGTTACTTATTACTTATTCGTCGGCCCATAATTTGAAAATAATTAGAAAAGAATGTAATTACTTACTTGGAGTGAGGTTACATTGTTTTAATAAATCCAGGCGGGTTTAAAATGTTGATTGACCGGAAGATTTCGTAATCGAATTAATTGAATCTATAATATTTGTAAGATCGATTTTTTTTAATACTTCGCGAATATGATGAATATGAACTTACGTAAGCCGAAAGTTTTCAAAATTCGTTTCCTTCCGCATGCAGAAATGCGGAAAGCCAAATGGCTGTGAGACTTCCGGTAGGTCTTTTTACTTGGTTGCAAAAGCCATTACGATCTGTTGATAGTAGAAGGTTAAACCAGGTTAAACACTGACCGACTGACCTATTTTGGTGTCGTCGTTCAAACAGGGAGCTGCTTGCGTGAGAGCTTAGCCACCTATACTCCTTAGTTATGCCAGCAGTTCTCAAACGGTTTGGCGAAAATCTGCCAATGCATTTTTTTAAAGTTTTTTCTAAATTAATTAGTTTTGAATTGAGTTGAAACGACCTTGAGATGGACAGAACTTTTTTAGCTTAGGCTTAGTCTTTTTAAAAATCCTTTTCTTGGATTGCACTCATTTAAGTAGAGCTGACTTTAATCGGGTTGACCTTGAAATAGGCCGGAATTAATTTTTACTGAATTTAGATTCTTTTATAAATTTTTCGTAAGAGTTGCGTTCGGATGAGTTGGTTTGACCTTGAGAGTGGTTGGACCTCGTTCTTGTAGAATCTTCATTATTTTTTTAAACTAATTATTTTATTTTAAATTTTTATTGCGTTTAGTTGATTGCTTCAGCGTAAAATTGAGATGACACGCGAATGTGTCCGCGTTGGTCGCTTTGTGCATTATGTAGGTAGGCGCGGCATGTTAGGTAGAGTTGCACGTCATTAGTTAATGATGACGTCAGACACTTGCTGTGTTGTAAATGTACTTATTTATTTAGAATGCAATGAACATACCGTGAGATTTTTTATAAAACTAATTAATTATTTAAAATTACTTAATTAGTTACTTATTACTTAATCGTCGGCCTATAATTTGAAAATACTTAGATAAGAATGTAATTACTTACTTGGAGTGAGGTTACATTATTTTAATAAATCCAGGCGGGTTTAAAATGTTGATTGACCGGAAGATTTCGTGAACGAATTAATTTAATCTATAATATTTGTAAGATCGATTCTTTTTTAATACTTCGCGAATATGATGAATATGAACTTACGTAAGCCGAAAGTTTTCAAAATTCGTTTCCTTCCGCATGCAGAAATGCGGAAAGCCAAATGGCTGTGAGGCTTCCGGCAGGTCTTTTTACCTGTTTACAAAAGCCATTACGATCTGTTAATAGTAGAAGGTTAAACCAGGTTAAACACTGACCGACTGACCTATTTTGGTGTCGTCGTTCAAACAGGGAGCTGCTTGCGTGAGAGCTTAGCCTTAGTTATGCCAGCAGTTCTCAAACGGTGCCAAATGGCTGTGAGACTTCCGGTAGGTCTTTTTACCTGTTTACAAAAGCCATTACGATCTGTTAATAGAAGGTTAAATCACGTTAAACACTGACCGACTGACCTATCTTGGTGTCGCCGTTCAAACAAGCAGCTGCGTGCGCGAGAGCCTAGCCACCTATACTCCTTAGTTATGCCAGCAGTTCTCAAACGGTTTGGCGAAAATCTGCCAATGCATTTTTTTAAAGTTTTTCTAAATTAATTAGTTTTGAATTGAGTTGAAACGACCTTGAGATGGACAGAACTTTTTTAGCTTAGTCTTTTTAAAAATCCCTTTCTTTGATTGCACTCATTTAAGTAGAGCTGACTTTAATCGGGTTGACCTTGAAATAGGCCGGAATTAATTTTTACTGAATTTAGATTCTTTTATAAATTTTTCGTAAGAGTTGCGTTCGGATGAGTTGGTTTGACCTTGAGAGTGGTTGGACTTCGTTCTTGTAGAATTTTCTTTATTTTTTTAAACAAATTATTTTATTTTAAATTTTTATTGTGTTTAGTTGATTGCTTCAGCGTAAAATTGCGATGACACGCGAATGTGTCCGCGTTAGGTAGAGTTGCACGTCATTAGTTAATGATGAAGTCAGACACTTGCTGTGTTGTAAATATACTTATTTACTTAGAATGCAATGAACATACCGTGAGATTTTTTATAAAACTAATTAATTATTTAAAATTACTTAATTAGTTACTTATTACTTAATCGTCGGCCTATAATTTGAAAATAATTAGATAAGAATGTAATTACTTACTTGGAGTGAGGTTACATTGTTTTAATAAATCCAGGCGGGTTTAAAATGTTGATTGACCGGAAGATTTCGTAAGCGAATTAATTTAATCTCTAATATTTGTAAGATCGATTCTTTTTTAATACTTCGCGAATATAAACTCACGTAAGCCGAAAGTTTTCAAAATTCGTTTCCTTCCGCATGCAGAAATGCGAAAAGCCAAATGGCTGTGAGACTTCCGGCAGGTCTTTTTACCTGTTTACAAAAGCCATTACGATCTGTCAATAGAAGGTTAAATCACGTTAAACACTGACCGACTGACCTATCTTGGTGTCGCCGTTCAAACAAGCAGCTGCGTGCGCGAGAGCTTAGCCACCTACACTCCTTAGTTATGCCAGCAGTTCTCAAACGGTTTGGCGAAAATCTGCCAATGCATTTTTCTCCTCGAAAATAATTAACTTTCTGTTAAGGACAAATGAGTTAAATCTTGCCATTTATGGTGATGCGTTACAGGTTTAAATATTTGCATACAGTAAACGAACAGCCTGTATAACGAAAGCTGCATGCGTTTAATTTTGTATTTTCAAATGAATCGTACTTCGACATGATTTCAAGTTTATTAAAGTATCTCAGGGCAGAGTTTTATAATGGGACAAGTTACTTTAACCTAAAAAAAAAATACATTGTTTCCTTATTTTTAAAGTGACTTTAAATTAAAACTTCCTTAAAATCTGATTATGAAAACGGCCATTAATTAAATAAAGTGTAGTGAATCGCACAATAATGATAAGAATCTGGATTCTTACACTATCGTTGTCCGAAAAGAATTTTGACCTGCGAGCTAAGCAGACGTCGGCAGTTCCTGCTGGACAATGTCCGCGGCAATTAAATCGACTTTGCCAATTAAACCTAGACATACGCGTGTTAAATTTTGAATTTACCCATTCTCGTGCTTTCTTCTCTATTCTCTCGTACGCAACGTCGAATTGTGTTGGATCTCGAATGGGGTTGGCGTAAATATCATCTGAAAAGTGAAAAGAGGGCGCTGCATAAAACATACGGAAGCGAACGGGTTTTTCTCAAGCACGTGCCGCCGACAATGAACTGGCGCGCCGAGATAGCAGTAAATACAGAGGAGGAGGCACAAAGGAGCGGAAGGAACCTTATGGTCCCGGACTTGATAGAGCGGTAACCGTACCCGGAGCTTTCCATTCTCGGCTCGCACGCAGCCTCGCTACGTGAGTCAATGAATTCGCATTGTTGCTTTATGTGGGGGAGCGGTCCCGTAACGGCCATGTTCGGCCGTAACTTAACGGGGAGAGGCTGATTTAAAAGCCGTAGGCATTCGTCGAACAAATGTTTCTTTCACTTTTTGTGTTCGGGGGGGATCCAAGAACGGGAATTCTTAAAGCACAAATTATAATGACCCTTTCGTTTTTTTAATCTGTTTTTTTTTTCGTATGGGCGCCGCCGCACAGAAGAAACTTCATTAGATGACTGACCACCAGTGGCGGCCTTAGGGGTGGGCGAACCAGGTTACTTGCCCGGGGCCTCGCCCCATCTGCTGTACCTACACGAATTTTTCAATATTTTAACGCACGATAGTTCAGTCAAAATGAAGAGTAGAGTTAGAGTAACCCAACAAGCTCTTATTCCTAGAATAACATCTGTTGTATGAGGACTAGATTTGATGGTCTCCAATAATTTCTTGCCTCTTCTTGGAATTTAAGTTTGTTTTGTAAATAATCACATTCTACTTTCAAATATTTTTAACTAAGGTTTTAAGGATTTAGTTTAAATTTTTTCGTTATTATAATTCCATAACCTAATAGGTTGGTTAATATCGGTGGATCCCCTTTTCAATTGTAGGAATATCAGTATTCTTAAAACAGCATACGTAGACATACTGATCCTATTTGATTTTATTTCTTTTTTTTTTTTTTAGTTGTAAACCAATCACATTTTGTCTTTATCCGATTCAATTTGACTTTATTTAATTTTTGAATTATCAGTTTGATTTCCTTCCGTTTTTTTCTTTAATGCTCGCAATTCTCTTTGACTAAGTGTTATAGAATATAGACTTTCGTCTTATCTTCATCATCATCGATCGCTTTTTATTTTACTTTTTCAATTCCTTATTTGACCTATTTGACTTTATTATTTAATTCATTTTTTTAATACAACGCATAAATACGGGCGCGAGCGCTTTATTTTATAAAGTTTTGTTTTTTCTCTCATTCGATTTGATTTAATTTATTTTTTATTATTTAGCTGTCAGTTTATCTTTAATTCGTAACGATTTTATGATGTTCTGTTTTTGTTTATCTTTTAATCCAAACGGTTTGAGTTTATTTTACATTTTAGTCTCTTCGATCGATTTTATCGTTTTCGTTTTCTGTTTTATGCGATTTTATTTTTTATTTATTTTATTTGTTGATAATTGATCGTCTTTTGTTTCTGTTTTTCTTAGATATAATTTACTCGATTTTAATTTAGATCGATCGGCATTTTTATTTTTTATTTTATTCGATATGGTTTCATTTATTGATTCTTAATCGATCGTCTTTCGTTTTTTTTTTTGTTTTATTTACTTGATTTGAGTTTATCTTACATTTTAATCCCTTCGATATATGGTCATTTTTATTTTCTCTTATACGCGATTTGATTTTATTTTTTAATTATAAATATATATATATATATATATTATTAATATTTAACGATTAAATTTTTTTTTATATAATTTTTGTTTTCGTCTGTCATCTATCATATTTTTGGTTTTTTCTTTCGTTTGACTTTATTCGCGACGATTTTTCGTTTTTTAATTACCAGTTGATTGACTTTTTTTTCTGTTTTTTTTTCATTTACTCAGTTTGAGTTTACTTCGTTTTAATTTTTAATAATTTTACAGATTGAATTTTTGACTGTCAACATTTACATCGACTTTCCTTCTTCTTAGTTTTATAAAAAAAAAATCATTTTTGTCTTATCTTCATCCAAGATCGTCTTTTGTTTTTGTTTTATTGTTTTATTCACTCGATTGGAGTTTATCTTACATTTTAATTCCTTCGATAGATGGTCGTTTTCGTTTTCTCTTATACGCGATTTGATTTTATTTTTTAATTATAAATATATATATATATATATTATTAATATTTAACGATTCAATTTTTTTTATATAATTTTTGTTTTCGTCTATCATCTTCATATTTTTTGTTTTTTTATTTCGTTTGACTTTATTCGATACGATTTTTCATTTTTTAATTACCAGTTGATTGACTTTTTTTCTGTTTTTTTTTTCATTTACTTAGTTTGAGTTTATTTTGTTTTAATTTTTAATCTTTTTACAGATTGAATTTTTGATTGTCAACATTTGCATCGACTTTACTTCTTCTTAGTTAGATGGTCATTTTCGTTTTCTCTTATACGCGATTTGATTTTATTTTTTAATTATAAATATATATATATATTATTAATATTTAACGATTAAATTTTTTTTTATACAATTTTTGTTTTCGTCTGTCATCTATCATATTTTTGGTTTTTTCTTTCGTTTGACTTTATTCGCGACGATTTTTCGTTTTTTAATTACCAGTTGATTGACTTTTTTTTCTGTTTTTTTTTTTCATTTACTCAGTTTGAGTTTATTTCGTTTTAATTTTTAATAATTTTACAGATTGAATTTTTGACTGTCAACATTTACATCGACTTTCCTTCTTCTTAGTTTTATAAAAAAAAAATCATTTTTGTCTTATCTTCATCCAAGATCGTCTTTTGTTTTTGTTTTATTGTTTTATTCACTCGATTGGAGTTTATCTTACATTTTAATTCCTTCGATAGATGGTCGTTTTCGTTTTCTCTTATACGCGATTTGATTTTATTTTTTAATTATAAATATATATTTATATATTATTAATATTTAACGATTCAATTTTTTTTATATAATTTTTGTTTTCGTCTATCATCTTCATATTTTTTGTTTTTTTATTTCGTTTGACTTTATTCGATACGATTTTTCATTTTTTAATTACCAGTTGATTGACTTTTTTTCTGTTTTTTTTTTTTCATTTACTTAGTTTGAGTTTATTTTGTTTTAATTTTTAATCATTTTACAGATTGAATTTTTGATTGTCAACATTTGCAACGACTTTACTTCTTCTTAGTTAGATGGTCATTTTCGTTTTCTCTTATACGCGATTTGATTTTATTTTTTAATTATAAATATATATATATATATTATTAATATTTAACGATTCAATTTTTTTTATATAATTTTTGTTTTCGTCTATCATCTTCATATTTTTTGTTTTTTTATTTCGTTTGACTTTATTCGATACGATTTTTCATTTTTTAATTACCAGTTGATTGACTTTTTTTCTGTTTTTTTTTTCATTTACTTAGTTTGAGTTTATTTTGTTTTAATTTTTAATAATTTTACAGATTGAATTTTTGATTGTCAACATTTACATCGACTTCACTTTTTCTTAGTTTAATAAAAAAAAATCATTTTTGTCTTATCTTCATCCACGATCGTCTTTTGTTTTTGTTTTATTGTTTTATTTACTCGATTTGAGTTTTTCTTACATTTTAATTCCTTGGATAGATGGTCATTTTTATTTTCTCTTATACGCGATTTGATTTTATTTTTTAATTATATATATATATATATATATTATTAATATTTAACGATTAATTTTTTTTTTATATAATTTTTGTTTTCATCTGTCATCTTTCATATTTTTTGTTTTTCTTTCGTTTGACTTTATTCGCGACGATTTTTCATTTTTTAATTACCAGTTGATTGACTTTTTTTCTGTTTTTTTTTTCATTTACTCAGTTTGAGTATATTTCGTTTTAATTTTTAATAATTTTACAGATTGAATTTTTGATTGTCAACATTTACATCGACTTTACTTCTTCTTAGTTTTATAAATTTTTTCACTTTTGTCTTATCTTCATCCACGATCGTCTTTTGTTTTTGTTTTACTAGATTTGACGGTCATTTTGTTTTGATTATCAATTTTTTTCTTTCTCATTTTTTTATAAATATCTTCATTTTACAGTTACCTTTCTATTTCATAATCATAATTGTTTTTTGTTTCCATTCATAGTTCAGTCAATCAATCAATCATTTTTATTTCACATTTTCAAATAACGACACATTTAAAAAATTGAAACATGTCAAATAACACTCACGTGAAACTGCTTCGACTGTTTTTTTTTTTTAAATATTTTCTGCTTTTTATAATGCAAAAAAGAAAAGCTGTTTCTCCTACCCCAGAAGCCCCGCAAAAATATCTCGCCTCGCAATTATTAAGGCCGCCTCTGCTTACCACTAAGATCTCACTAATTCCAAAATAGTCTTCTGTAAATACTGAATTGAACAATTCTCTGTTCGCATAAAATAATAAGCTTGCAATTAACAAGCGCATTCGCCTGTCTGTGGACAATTAATTAATGGCAAACAACATAGAAGACTATCGTCGATGTCGATGGTCCGTGATGTACGCCCTCTTATAATGGAGTTCGGAAATAACCGACCGCCGGTAGGATGACCTTGCCCGAATATTCGACAACGGAATTTCGGTGAAATGCGCTTTTTTCTAACGAAGCACGGGGAAATTCGTCCTCAAAAGCTGTGTCGTCAAAGCTCAAACTTAGAGCAGCGAAAGCAGCGAAAGAAAAAAGATTGTAAATTTCAAAATGTGTCGCAAACTTTCCCCCAATTTAAACATTATAGAAAAAAAAATGTTAATTGAATTTACATCAAGGTATTCTCATGCAGATGACAATTTGTTCGGTACATCGTCGTTTTGTCTTCGGCAGCGTCAACACAAAGCTGCAAAGCTCTGAACTCGATTAAAAAAAAACATTCTTTGAGTGCATTCAAACGAACGAATCAACGTAATCAAGCGACATTGTTACAATTCCCCGGTAAAAAGCAAATTGATTTCAGTTGTTTTATCGCGGGATTCCATCGCCTCGGAGGTTGGAATGTCCTGTTACGTTGGATAACATTCGCAAAAAGTTGATCAGATAAATAAAATCACGTTTGTAATCATGGATTTTCCCAAAAAGAAAAAACCTCACTAACCTTTTAATTACGGGTAATTTCTGTACGGCATATTTTACTTAAGAGTGAGATAGAAAAAGAGAATGAGAGAGAGAGAGAGAGAGAAAATATAAGGAAGAGTATTCATCGTTAAGTAAATATTAAAATTGAAATCGTTTATTACTTTTCCTTTAAAGTGACGGTTCAGCTAGTTACAAAACGGCACTCGTATTTGATGATTAGTCGGAAAGGAAATTCAATAGACTAAACAATGATATGTTCGTACCAGCCGTAAATGCAAGTACGGATCCGTTCGTTCAGTTAAGGGATTGATTTATTTTCGATCTCGGTCCTTGTAATGAGTGTAACTTTTCATTGGATTCATTCCCGTTTAAACCTCAGTCCTAGTAGTGATGAAACGATATCATTTCGTAATTACATCAAAGTCATAACCTGCGCTGCGATTTATTAAATCGCGATTTCCGGATTCTTTTAAGACACCAGAAACTGCAGTTTTATTTAAAAATTAAAAAAAAAAACAGTTTGTTGAACAATGTTTAAAGAAAATGACGATAATTTTTCTATTTCTTTTTTTTTTTTAAACATTTAAGAACGAGTTATTAGGTTGCGGGTTTGTTCAACGAATTTTTCCTCTTGTTTCAAGATGTTTCAAGTTCGGGATTTACAGCAAAATCTTCGATTTCTGGTTTTCCTTTTGGATAACATATGTAGGCAACCAGACTTACAACTGGGTTATTAAGAAAACGGAGAAATTAAAATAATCTCGGCGTCCTTTTTTCTTTTCGGGTTAGATATGTAGGCAACCAGACTTGCACCTGAGTTATTAAGGAAAATGAGAAATTGAAATAATCAGCGATTCCTGTTCTTTTTTTGGGTTAGATGTGTAAGCAACCAGACTTACACCTGCACTGTTAGCTTGCCTATTTACCCCGCCATTTTCTTTTACCCTCATTTTTCAAAATTATTTATTTCCACGATTTGAAAATTAAACTTAAAACGTAAGGGCGAAATCTATTGCCATCCCGTTTATATGAAAACTCGTTTCAGAAATGCTTTCGGCAAACCTCTGAAGAGCGAACATCACGCATATTTTTTTTTGTAGTGCGTGCATGGATTTCATTAAATATTGAAAGAAACAATAGAAGGACAACGGTTCGTTTAGAAAAACCAAAATGAAATAAATGAAAATTTGATTAGTGGATGATCATAAAATATTGTAATGTTTGCTTCTTAGGTTTGGCAAGCATGCTATATTTTTTTTACAAACTATAAAAAAAGTAAAATAAAAATTCGTAATTTTTTTTTTAATTATATTAAAAATGCAATTGGTTTAAGGTTGCCAACTTTGTGGAAAAGTTGCTCACTAAGTGCGGCCACTGTAAAGTCCTTGGACTTAGTGACGAAAAAATTAAGAATTTCTAATTAATTAATTTTTATTGCTTTTGGCTACTTTACAATTGTTACTTATTTCTTCATCGCTTCTTTATTATTAATCCTTTTTTTTTTGACCATTTGAAAATATTTACAAATGTCTATATTAACAATAAAAAATAATAATAGAAGATACTAATATAAATTAAAAAAATATCTACGATTTGTTCCTCTTATAAATTGTTTTTATTTTTTGCTTTCTTTATAAGTTTCCGATTGTCTTTTGTTTTTGTTCAAGATAATTTTCTGACGTTTTCGTTTTCTTTTGTTTTCCTTAAAACGAGAATGTAATTTACAGACAGACCGCTTTAATAACTTTTCGTTTGTTTTCCTTTGGTGATAATTTAATGTTTTTGATTCGCCTGACCGATCGTTAGTTGTTTCGTCCTACCTTACCAAATCTTCTCTTGTTTCCCTTAAAATTGTTGTCGATTTTCTGCTGTTTTTCGATGATTTTTCATCTCTTTCCTTCCACGCATTTTTACTTTGTCGTAAATATTTTTGACACTTAATTATTTTGTTTTGCTTCTTAACAATTTCAGGTCACAGTTTCTTTCCTTTTCTTCCTTTTTCTTATTGGTTCGCGTGATAATCGTCAATTGTTTTCTTCCTTGTCATCATAAATTACGCTTTTAATCTCCTTTAACGACATCGAACGTAATCGAATCGAAGGTCTTTTGTTTTCTTTTAAGTTTTTTTGACGTTTAATTAGAATACTTGTACGTTTTTGTTTTCTCTGCGAACGTTTGTCATTTGTTTTTTTTTTCTTTCTCTTTTTCTTAAGTTATTTTGTTTTCGTGCGCTGATTTTATTGCAATGAATCGTTTATTTACAATCTTTTCAAGTCGCCTAACTTGATCATGTTTTGTTTTAAATTTTGAAAAATTAAATGAATTAAAAAATGATAACGATATCACGTTAACCTGAATCTGAAGTTGAATCGCTTTGAAATGTGTCAAAAAAGTGCGCGTTTATTTCATTGCGTTCGTGATTTTTTTTTGCTTTTTTTACTTTTACTTTTTTTTATTCGAGAACGATTTTCTCTTGTTTAATTCGCTTTTTGTTTTGGTTGTTTTATCTTTTGTTTAGGGTCGAGCATCTCTCGTTTTACTTTTTCTTTTGTTTTGCTTCTAACAATTTCAGATTACTGTTTCCCTTGCTTTTCTTCGACGTTGGTTCGTGTGAGCGTCGTCAACTGTTTTCTTCCTTCATCGTAAACTGCGCTTTTAATCTCCACGAACAACAAACGTAATCGATTGTCTTTTGTTTTCCTTTAAGTTCTCTTCTGACGTTTAACTACAATACTTGTACATTTTTGTTTTCTCTTCAAACGTCTGTCATTTGTTTTCTCTCTCTTCTTCTTAAGTTATTTTGTTCTTATGTGTCGACTTTGTTTGTTTATAGCTCTTGTGCTTGTTTTGTTTTTTTTTTTTGTTTTGTTAAAACTAGGGGGCCTTCTGGGGAAACTATTTTGATGTTATCTTTTCAAGAAGTCGCTCAACTTGATCGTGTTTTGTTTTAAATTTTGAAAAATTTGAAACGGAAAATGGAAACGATTTGACGTTAACCTGAACTCAATTGAATAGTTTCGAAACGTTGAAAAAAGAGCGCGTTTATTTACTTAATTGTCTTTTATCGTACGTTGCGCGTTGTAGAATCCCCGACGCGTGACTTGACGTTTAAGGAGATTTTACTTTTACTTTTTTTCTATTGGTTACTGTTTATGTCATCGGACATTCTTACTTTTATTCTGATGGTTACTGTTTATGTCATCAGACATTCTTACTTCTCTCTTGTTGGTTATTGTTTATGTCATCAGATGGTTTTAGGTATCAACCTATACCGGACTTTCCTCTGTTTTTGAGAGCGAATTTAGAAGGAACGCGAAATTACGTGCAAAATATTCGGCCAGTGCCATCTTATTGGCGGTGATTTCCGAACTTCACCACAAGAGAGCGTACGTCACAGACCATCGACAATTACATGCTTATTGTTTTAAGCGGTTTTTGAATTGGCAATTAGTAATTTGGAGCTGAGGTTAATAATTTCTTAATTTATTTATTTATTAAAATAAGGATTTACTTTGTCTGCACTTCAGAAAAAAATCCAACTCTAATTTACAAGTCGCTTATTAACGATTCCCGCAATTAAGGGTTGAACATTTTCAATGCAAATTAAAGTAGAAAATGCAAAGTTTTAATAACCGTAAAAATTAACCTCCACAACTACTCCAACCAGTGGCGCGGTGCGGCACCGGAATTTAATTCGCCCTCGGTTGACTCAGTCCTTGTTCTTGTATTCTGGGCGGCGCAGCGGGCCGCGAATTAACAAGAATTTAATGGTATTAAGTAATTAAATATTTGTGCCAAAATACGCACGTAAATGCGGAAGCGCGCAATCATTACAAAGTAAATTAAACCAATTTGAATTCGCCAACTAATTTATGGGCCCCGGCGGCGGAGGAATAAATTACGCCGAGCTGCATTTCGACTTGCGGAGTATGAAGAGGAGAAAGAATTCTTTCCGATTTTATCTAAAGCATCTAAGAATCAAAAATTTTCCTGTCAGGCGGATGATACCTGCGAAAAAGTGCTCCTCAAGTGCAAAGAGGACGAAGGCGTTAAAAGTTTTCAATTTATTTACTTTGATGTACCGGAGTCTTAACAAAATTCTTCTAAGCACTTAAGAAGATTTAGTACGCAGTTTTGGAACTCTTCTGCCCCCCCCCCGCCCGGAACTTTTTATTACTTTTAGAGTTAACTTCGTAAGAAAAATTTTTCGGCCAAGAGGGAAAACCTTTACTTTAGAGCCTCGACCATCGTTTAATCATTTTTGCTATGAAGAAATAAATAAATTAATAACTCTGTCTGTTGAAGCCGATTAATTACCTCTGCAAATACTTGCAAAGTATGCTTGTAAATCCGGGGGAGGGGGGTGTAATCGCAGGTGCTTGCAAAGAAGCAATTTGTACCAGGCGCCATCCAACGGCGGCGACGGGTGGGTTTACTTTTAATTAGCTTTCCTTAATTTAGCCTGGGCCGCGCCGGAAACTTAATTTAACTCCGGGCAGAAGTTTCTTCTTCTTCGGAGCGGTCTCCAAGCGACTAGGCTGAACGTTTATTTTATTGGGCGATAGAACGCCAAAGATTTTTTTTTTTTCAAAATAGAAAAAATAATCTTGAATTCCTGTTTGTCTTTTGGGTTACGCAGTAGGCAACCAAACTTACACCTGAGCTATTATTAAGAAAAACGAGAAATTAAAATAATCTCCAATTCGTGTTTTTCTTTTTTGGGTTTAGATATGTAGGCAACCAGACTTACACCTGAGCTAGTAGATTGCCTGCTCATCCCATCAATTTGTTTTTCCTCATTTTTCAAAGTGATTTATTTTATTATGCAAAATATAAGGGCGCAATTCCTATCTCGTTTAAATCAAAACTCGTTTCGGAAATGTGTTTAACAAACTCTGCTGTTAAAAGAAATAATAAAAATACTTTATTGGTTGTAACACCATGTGATCATAAAAGATTCTAATTTCTTTACTTAGGGTTGGCGTTAAAGCGTACTTTAAGTGTTCTTTTGTTTTTCTGCGACGTTAATCTTTGATTTATCTGAGCGATCGTCAGCTGTTTCGAGTTCCTTATAAATTGTTGTCTTGTCTTGTGGATTTTCTTTAGTTTTTCGCTGATTTTTTTTGCTGTTTCTTCCTGTACGTACATTTTTATTTTGTTTTTCTTTCCTTTTCAAATCATTTAGTTCATTTCATTTTACGAAGATTTTCTTTGTTTTTCTTCGACGGGCGTCGTCAACTGTTTACCTTTATGATAAAATTGCGGTGATTTTTTTTTTTTTTTGCTTAAAGTTGGCGAGCATGGCATACTCTAAATGTTCTTTTGTTTGTCGTCGACGTTAATCTTTGATTTCCCTCAGTGATCGTCAGCTGTTTCGACTTCCTTATAAATTGTTCTCTTGTTCTGTCGATTTTCTTTTGTTTTTCTCAAATTTTTTCCGTTTCTTTCTGTTATTTTGTCATGAACGTTTGTCACCTGTTTCTTTTTTTTTATGTTATTTTGTTTTCCTTAAAAATAATTCACTTTACAAAGAGTTTCTTTTGTTTTTATTTTTTTGACGAGCGTCAACTGTTTTCCTTCATCATAAAATTGCGCGGTGATTTTCCTTAAAGTTGGCAAGCATGGCATACTTTAAATGTTGGGTTTTGTTTGTCGACGGCGTTAATCTTTGATTCCCCGAGTGATCGTCGGCTGTTTCGGCTTCCTCATAAATTGTTCTCTTGTCTTCTCGATTTTCTTTTGTTTTTCGCTGATCTTTTTGCCGTTTCTTTCTGTACATTTTTATTTTGTCATGAACGTTTGTCACTTGTTTCTTTTGTCTTTTTAAATAATTTTGTTTTCCTTAAAAAAAATTCACTCTAGAAAGACTTTCTTTTGTTTTTCTTCGACTAGCGTCGTCAACTGTTTTTCTTTATTATAAAATTGCGGTGATCTTTTTTCTTAGGGTTGGCAAGCATACTTTAACTGTTCTTTTGTTGCTCATCGATGTCAATCTTTGATTTTCTTTTGTTTTTCGTTTGATTTTTTTCTCGCCGTTT
Source organism: Prosopocoilus inquinatus (assembly GCA_036172665.1). Lineage (NCBI taxonomy): Eukaryota > Metazoa > Arthropoda > Insecta > Coleoptera > Lucanidae > Prosopocoilus > Prosopocoilus inquinatus. Next base: position 2,139,955 of record CM069871.1, on the reverse strand, counting down.
CATTCTGTTCATTTTTATTTTGCCATCACTTTGTTCATCACTTGTTCTTTTTTTTTGTTTTCCTTAACAACTTCACTTTACAAAGTTCTCTCTTTTGTTTTCTTCGACGAACGCCGTCGTCAACTGTTTTCCTGTTTTCAAAAAATTCCGGGTTTTTTTCTTAGTGTTGGCAAGCATACTAAATTTTATTTGCATTTCTTTACAATTTCCAGTTTCCAACTAAACGACCATTTTTTTTTATTTTAATTTATTTTAAAACATCGCTTGATTCTCTTATAAATCGTTCTTTTGTTTTCCGTATTAATGACGATTGTCTTTTGTTTTTGTTCAATACGATTTTCTGACTTTAAATTCCATGTACCATTTATTTTCTTCCTGTTTCCGTTTCCGATTTTCTTTTGTTTTAGTTCAAAATGATTTTCTGACGTTTTGTTTCGAATATCTTATTTTTGTTTTCCTTTTAAAGGATTCTGTTTTCTTTAACAAGATCATATGTATTGCTGACACTCGGTTTTTAATAAATTTTCTTTTGTTTTTCTTCAACGCTAACCTCTTTGATTACCACGAGTGATCGTCAGTTGTTTCGTCTTATATAATGACAAGTTGTCCATTTTCTTTTGTTTTTCGATGATTTTTCCCCATTTATTTCTAAAAAAATTTATTTTGTCGTTTTTTGTTTCTTTTTATTTTGTTATTTTTTTAATTATCTTGTTTTGTTTCATGAGCGTTTACTTTATTGGACAACAGAACGTCAGTGATTTCGGAATTAAAAACTATCTTAGGTTTCAGTTGTTTTTTCTTTTTTTGTTTTCTTCTTCTTGAGAGCTAGTGAGCACTGCGATGCATTCTTCTTTAAATCGGACTCTCGTCTTGATTCTTCGAGACATAAAATTACCAAAAACTATTTTTTTTTACTATACGCAATGAGTTGAATTGGTTTTGTCACTTTTCATGTAAGCGATTCACGTTTATTTTCATTCCGAATTTATCCCACCGCTGCCACCAATCTAGCTAACGTATTTTTTATTTCAATAACGCTGATAAAAAATAATGACAATGCAGATAAGTAAGAACTAAAACTAGAAACTTCCTGGTTTTGTTTTTCATCGCCCACAATATTTTTCTCTCCCCCCTTCCCCCTCTATAATTCAATATAAAATGCTGGGAAGACGGGTGGACTTCACACTAGGCTCGTAATTTCTCGTTCCTCTAGATTTTCGTGCCTTCAAAAATGACTGTGACTGCCTGCGGGTCTTTTCGCAGCGCGGTCTCGTCTCACTGGCTTGGAAGTTAACAAAACTTCGGCCAAAATAAAAAGCGATATTATATATCGCCCCGGGCCGTAATTTCCTGCAGACTGCGGCATGGAAGTTGGGAAGTTGGAGGGGGGGCTCTTCTCTTTGTGGAGCGCCAGATGAAGTCCAATGGCACAAATTTTAAGTAATTGCGCCTGTTGTTTGGGAATTATTATTTTTACAGAAAGGCCTCTAAACGTTACTGCTCAGTTCCTATGTCTCTTTTTAACTGTACTCCATTTTGTTTTAGTTTTAACGTAGATATCGTCATTTGGAGGGCAGTGCGGAGAAATTTTTTTTTTAATGCGGCGAGTTGAAAATGATAAGAAGGTGAAATGAGCAAGAAGATTGTGTAGGAAATAAGGATCAAACGAATTCGTAGACTTAATCTTGGAAAATCTATTTAAAAGGAACGTATTGAGGGCCAGCACATGACAATTGCAATATTAATTTTACGGATGGTCACGAGGGAAACTGAAAACGTGTCGCTAAAATAACCAGAGGTGTACTAATTGTAAGTGGTAAAGTGGTGGTAGGCGGCTTGGTATAATCAACAAATAAATATCGACAACTTCGTAGACTTAATCCTGGAGAATCCATGTAAAAGGAAGGTATTGAGGGCCAGCACATGACAATTGCAATATTAATTATACGGATGGTCACGAGGAACACTGAAAATGTGTCGCTAAAATAGCCAGAGATTCACTAATTGTAAGTGATAAAGTGGTGGTAAGAGGCTTGGTTTAATCAACAAATAAGTATCGACAATATCGCAGACTTAATCCTGGAGAATCCATGTAAAAGGAACGAATTGAGGGCCAGCACATGACAATTGCAATATTAATTTTACGGATGGTCACGAGGGAAACTGAAAACGTGTCGCTAAAATAACCAGAGGTGTACTAATTGTAAGTGGTAAAGTGGTGGTAGGCGGCTTGGTATAATCAACAAATAAATATCGCAACTTCGTAGACTTAATCCTGGAGAATCCAAGTAAAAGGAAGGTATTGAGGGCCAGCACATGACAATTGCAATATTAATTATACGGATGGTCACGAGGAACACTGAAAATGTGTCGCTAAAATAGCCAGAGATTCACTAATTGTAAGTGATAAAGTGGTGGTAAGAGGCTTGGTTTAATCAACAAATAAGTATCGACAATATCGCAGACTTAATCCTGGAGAATCCATGTAAAAGGAACGAATTGAGGGGCAGCACATGACAATTGCAATATTAATTTTACGAATGGTCACGAGGGAAACTGAAAACGTGTCGCTAAAATAACCAGAGGTGTACTAATTGTAAGTGGTAAAGTGGTGGTAGGCGGCTTGGTATAATCAACAAATAAATATCGACAACTTCGTAGACTTAATCCTGGAGAATCCATGTAAAAGGAAGGTATTGAGGGCCAGCACATGACAATTGCAATATTAATTAACAGGATGGTCACGAGGAAAACTGAAAATGTGTCGCTAGAATAACCAGGGGTGCACTAATTGTAAGTGCTAAAGTGGTGATAGGTGGCTTGGTGTAATCAACAAATAAGTATCGACAAATTCCTAGACTCAATCCTGGAAAATCCACGTAAAAGGAACGTATTGAGGGCCAGCACATGACAATTGCAATATTAATTATACGGATGGTCACGAGGAAACTGAAAATGTGTCGCTAAAATAGTCAGAGATGCACTAATTGTAAGTGCTAAAGTGGTGATAGGTGGCTTGGTGTAATCAACAAATAAGTATCGACAACTTCGTAGACTTAATCCCAGAAAATCCATATAAAAGGAACATATTGCGGGCCAGCACATGACAAATGCAATATTAATTATACGAATGGTCACGAGGAAAACTGAAAATGTGTCGCTAAAATAACCAGGGGTGCACTAATTGTAAGTGCTAAAGTGGTGGTAGGGGGCTTGGTGTAATCAACAAATAAGTATCGACAATTTCGTAGACTTAATCCCGGAAAGTCCATGTAAAAGGAACGTATTGAGGGCCAGCACATGACAAATGCAATATTAATTAAAAGAATGGTCACGAGGAAAATTGAAAATGTGTCGCTAAAATAGCCACAGATGCACTAATTATAAGTTTTAAAGTGGTGGTAGTGGGCTTGTTGTAATCAACAAATAAGTATCACAACTTTGTAGACTTAATCCTGGAAAATCCATGTAAATGGGATTTATTGAGGGCCAGCACATGAAACTTGTAATCTTAATTATTCGAATGGTAATGAGAAAAACTGGAAACGTATCGCACATACTAATTCATTTTCGAAATTCGAAAAGACCTTTTAGTAAATTGAAACTAAAACATCCCCAAAGCTGTACTTATGAGTTTAATAGTGGAATTTCGCCTACGTAAGTTAATGAGTGAAATTAATTTTGCAAACGGAATTCAATTCACACAGTAATACCTCAGGTCGTACGCCGAGGATTTGACGGTGTCGTCGTAAAGCATTTAAACAATTCCCGCTTAATTCCGGCGCGCCGCGAGAGCAGGCCATATTCAATTATCTTTTATGCGTTCCTTTCGCGGGCGGAAACGCAAACGCCCAAATGGATTCCTTATTTCGAGCGTAAAACACCCTGACAAAACACGGCAGGCGAATAATTCCGGTTAACGCAAGGCTTACGCCTTCTTACCACCGCCGCGCCGATCCGGGACGCCCGGAACGACGTGCGTAAGACTCCATCGCGTAAATAAATCTTTTAGCTAAACCAAGCGGAAACGGTTTGCGTATTTGCCACGTGGAGTTTAGTTTAATGTGGCGGGGAAAACAGTATTTGTTGTTTTTGTTTTTTTTTTTTTGTGGAAAGCCGCGGCCGGCTTTGTTATCCGCAGGCAATCACATCTAACTTACACAAAAATAAAAATGCATTTACATATTAGTTCGGAGGAAGAAGCGGAGCAGCTGTGCAGCACAACAATAAGTTCTTGCGATATTATCCCGAGATAACCGGGTGAAACAAGGCGATTTCCGCAAAGTTTTCCGGCGGGGTCGTAACATAATCTTCAAAGTATTAGCCAAACTTTCAATTATTTCCTCCTCCTCCTCCTCGAAATTTCTTGTAATTATGCGATCGCGCGAGCGATAATATTATTATGGCATTACCCCGTAGGTACTTTTATTATTAATTACCTCCCCCCCCCCTTCATTGTACATTAAAATAAATTATACCATCAGACCCGGATCACATATACTCAGTACCGTCACGTAATACGAAATATTTCTGTAAAAGTAAATTAAATCATTTCAAAATTTAAATTCGAGTTGGTACAAGCAAAGTCGGGAACAATTGTATACTGCAAATCCCTTACGCAGCAAAAGTCAGAACCAGAACAGCGGGTTTTCCGCATTGCGTAAAAATGCAACGCGACGAGATATAAGCGTGTCATGTTTACATGTTCCAATTATGAAATTCCGTTTGAAGCAATTAGCGTTTAAATGATGTCGCATAAATTAGATTTGGTAAGATATAATTAATTGATCCTGATCCATTGGTAGTTTGATCTTTCTACCCGAACCATTCAACCCTTGCTACGGACTCATTTTTATTTAGAGTCGTTTCCCATACTGTTGATAAAATCATTTCTAAGGCCCCGGAGTGTCATCTGAAACCGGCCATAGCCATTGGCGGTTTTTGTAGCCATCCCAGGATAGTTTTAACTGTTTGCTTATGTCAGTTTCCGTATAATTCACCGTTCCTAGTGATTAATTTTTTTTTGCAAACTTCAATTCAAGCATTCCGTCGCTATCGGTTGAGATTTTCGCCAAAACTTTTTTGTACATGTACAATTTTCTATGTCTCTCAACTGTGTTAGCCATTTTTGGTTTTCATTGTTGCCAACGCAATTCGACATTTCGTCGGTCGACCTTAGAAACCCATTTCTAGGGATTTTATATTAGCAACGGACTTGCTTGACTCCCTTCTTTTGCATATTTTTCGGATTGGTTTGGTAAGTTATTTTGTTTCTTTTTTGGACGGGCTTACTTGACCACCGCTCCCCCTCGCGCGTCTGGTTTATCCTTCGTTTAGTAAGAATCTAGCTCTTGTACTAGACGACTGTGTCACATTGTTGCTACGGCCGGATTTTCTGAAGGCCTTTAGTTGGTTAACATAACCTTTTTGGTGAGATCACGCAGGCCTGAATCGAAACTAATCTTCGCTTCCCTTCCGGAACTGTTACTCGCAGTTATTTTCAAGGCCGTCCGATCCGACTCCCGCTTGTAATTTTTTGCATATTTTTCGGATTGGTTTGGTAAGTTATTTTGTTTCTCTTCTAGAATTATACTTAGGGTTTCTTCGTTGCTCTTTTAAACAGCATTTTTGTTAATCCCTTCTGTATTTACGGACAAGTACCAAGCGTCATATATTCAACCACCAAACTTAAGAGTCAGGTTTCTTGGATTTTATTATTAACCTCATGTGGTACAATTGATTACGTCAATTTCAAACAATTTAATTCAATTTTTAATCATTGAATCATGCATTTGAAACAATTGACTCCCGCTTGTAATTTTTCGCATATTTTTCGGATTGGTTTGGTAAGTTATTTTGTTTCTCTTCTAGAATTATACTTAGGGTTCCTTCGTTGCTCTTTTAAACAGCATTTTTGTTGATCCGTTCTGTATTTACGGACAAGTACCAAGCGTCATATATTCAACCACCAAACTTTGAGAGTCAGAATTGTTGGAATTTATAATTAACCTCATGTGGTACAATTGCTTACGTCAATTTCAAACAATTTAATTCAATTTTTAATTATTGAATCATGCATTTGAAACAATTGACTCCCGCTTGTAATTTTTCGCATATTTTTCGGATTGGTTTGATAAGTTATTTTGTTTCTCTTCTGGAATTATACTTAGGGTTTCTTCGTTGCCCTTTTAAACAGCATTTTTGTTAATCCCTTCTGTATTTACGGACAAGTACCAAGCGTCATATATTCAACCACCAAACTTTGAGAGTCAGATTTATTGGAATTTATTATTAACCTCGTGGTACAATTGATTACGTCAATTTCAAACAATTTAATTCAATTTTTAATCATTGAATCATGCATTTGAAACAATTGACTCCCGCTTGTAATTTTTCGCATATTTTTCGGATTGGTTTGGTAAGTTATTTTGTTTCTCTTCTAGAATTATACTTAGGGTTTCTTCGTTGCTCTTTTAAACAGCATTTTTGTTGATCCCTTCTGTATTTACGGACAAGTACCAAGCGTCATATATTCAACCACCAAACTTTGAGAGTCAGAATTGTTGGAATTTATAATTAACCTCATGTGGTACAATTGCTTACGTCAATTTCAAACAATTTAATTCAATTTTTAATTATTGAATCATACATTTGAAACAATTGACTCCCGCTTGTAATTTCTCGCATATTTTTCGGATTGGTTTGATAAGTTATTTTGTTTCTCTTCTGGAATTATACTTAGGGTTTCTTCGTTGCCCTTTTAAACAGCATTTTTGTTGATCCGTTCTGTATTTACGGACAAGTACCAAGCGTCATATATTCAACCACCAAACTTTGAGAGTCAGAATTGTTGGAATTTATAATTAACCTCATGTGGTACAATTGCTTACTCAATTTCAAACAATTTAATTCAATTTTTAATTATTGAATCATGCATTTGAAACAGTTGACTCCCGCTTGTAATTTTTCGCATATTTTTCGGATTGGTTTGGTAAGTTATTTTGTTTCTCTTCTAGAATTATACTTAGGGTTTCTTCGTTGCTCTTTTAAACAGCATTTTTGTTGATCCGTTCTGTATTTACGGACAAGTACCAAGCGTCATATATTCAACCATCAAACTTTGAGAATCAGATTTATTGGAATTTATTATTAACCTCGTGGTACAATTGATTACGTCAATTTCAAACAATTTAATTCAATTTTTAATCTGTGTGCTTTGCATGCATTTGAGATAATTGAAAAATTTTTAAGTTCACTTCGTCGGATAGTTATGTGAGACGAATGGAAATTTCCCAAGTACGTCCTACCATACCCAAATTCACCAAAGGATGTCGCAAAAATTACTTTTGAAGCTGCTACCAATTGGCTATTTGATTTTTGGATATGAACACATGAACCTCTCAACACCCGGTACAGAACCGATTGGGACGTGGTGAAACTCAGATCGCATATAAATAAGGGGGTTTTAAGTCGTTAATTAATCATGTAAGTAAGGGAGTGAGTAAGAAAGTCAGTACGTTGGTCGGTTAGGGAAGTCAGCCGGTAGTCGTTAGGATAATAGTTGGGGGAAAAGATAAAAGATAAGTTAGCTCATATAATTTGGAACTGTCAGATAGTTGCGTGAGACGAAAGGAAATTTCCCAAATACGTACGCATGTTTTTGAAATATTCTAAGATATTTTTGAATTTTGAGTATAATCGACGTGAATTTAACAATATTGTTATTTATAAGTTCTGCTCATTACTGAATTGCTGCTTTGGACACGTCTAGCCTTTTCAGACTGATTATAGTTGGATGTAATTGATACTTTACCACAACAATTTTAGTGTATTTATTTCAGTTGGCGCCTGTCGGTATCGGTTTTAAGTGTCATTCTGTTGTGATTTCTCTGGGAATTTTCCTTTTTTTTGGCCACCACCCCCTCCGAATTTACGAGCTGGCTTCAGCGGGGAATTCGGTGCACACCGTCATCTACCGTATGATTAGCAATTGACCACGTGGCCCTAATGTGGTGTATACGTAACACCCGCGATACCGAACCGATTGTGACGTAAAGCTCAGATCGCGCCTTAATAAGGTGGTCTCTCAAGTCGTTAATTAGTCAACAAGGAAGTGAGTAAGAAGGTCAGTACGTTGGTCAGACAGGGAAGTTAGGAAAGTCAGGATCGATTCCAAAGCGCACATTGCAAATCCCTTACGCAGCAAAGGGCGTAAGTGGGTCACCAGAACTACAAGCAATGCTCGAGCGGTTTTTACCCCATACATTAAAAGAAATTATTATTCGCTTTTTCTGTTGGGCTTTGCGTCACCGAAAATAGGTTTAGCGAAGTATTTGGGAGACTAGGGTAGAAGTGGGTCGCCCGATATATAAAAAAATTCAATAATACGGCACCGGTGTGTGAATGTAATCCGCGTGTTTGTGTATGTAATTCAGGGACAAAAACGAACCTCCCCCGTCCTATCCCACCCCATCCCATCCCATTCCAACCCATCCCATCCCATCCCCATTCCCATCCCATCGAAGTCTTCCGGATTATCCGCGCTCGCACGTTGAAACACAAAGCCTCCCCTTTCGCCCTCATCGTCCCCAAAGCCAGGTGGAAATCTACGGAATGATAACAAATAAATCCGGGTGGCGGCGGTATCTCTCAGCCGATGCTCTCGCAAAACAATTTATTACGACGGCAAGTGGTCGTAGGTAAATATAGATGCCGTTCGTTATTTATGGAATCAAACCCTTGCTTATTGCGCCCCGGAAACGGAGAAGATGAACCCCGGCGAATGTAAATACAGCGACACGAAGCTGCGATATATTAGCCGTTCGGTTAAGATTCCCAGACGGATAAGTTGGGGAACGCGAGGGTATTGTGTTTAATCGGGGCATCTGAATGGAGTTCCGTTTCGTTTTGCTTGCTGCGCGAAACGTCGGGTGTCGTTAACAAGCTGCCAAGGAGAAGTAATCAAGCAAGCAAGCAAGCAAGCACTTAAACAGACTCATTTTTGTCTCCTTTCACTTCGTTGAGCCAGGATTGTAAAGATTCGAATAGTTCAGTACTTAGAAAATTGCCAAAAAAAAATATTTTTGAGTATAAAGGAGTCTTCTGATTTGTCTAGTAGAGATATTTTTGGGTAATAAGAAGGTAAAGAATTGCATCCGGCTCTCTGAATTCTCGAAAAGAGTTTGTGCACTGGCGTTGTAAAAAATTATGCAATCGCTTGGGGATTCTCCATGCGTAAGAAATGTAATCGGGTGACGTTCCCTATTATCACAAAAAAAAAAAACAGGGAAGAAAGCCGTTTAAAGGAGACTGAAACACACGAAAAGTGATTCGCTTATACTAAATAGAAAAATCGTAATTTTCTTTTTTAATTTGTGTAAATTTCTTTCTGTATTGTGTGGTAACTCTGTCTCTTATGAGACAGGCGAAAATAATAACCACACTTTCAGTCCTTCCCCCCCTTGTAATATCCGTAATAAATGTCCCTCTTTCGCACCCGGAAAGTAATGAAGCTCATTTGTTTTCAGGTATCTTGGGTCAGACACCGCGATATACATTTGCTGACCGTCGGCCGCTATACGTACACATCCGATCAGAGATTCGAGGCGGTCCACTCGCCCCACACGGAAGATTGGACCCTCAAGATCCGCTATCCTCAACGGAAGGATTCGGGCATCTACGAATGCCAGATCAGCACGACCCCACCCATCGGCCACCCGGTCCTTCTGACGATCGTAGGTCCGTACGTACGTACATTCGACGACGCAAATTCCGGAACGGGCGAGAATTCACGCTAGATTTTGCAATTTCCGCACGAGACATTTAACCGGCGTGTTATCGCCGCCATTGAAATGACGGTTCGGACCTCGCGATAATTTAAATTTGGGCGGCGCGACGCTTTAAGGAAGGCGTCGTAAAAATGTTTTAGTGCGGATAATAAAAAAAAACTGAATTCCGCGGCAATAGTTAGACGCAACGCCTTAGGCTCGATTCACATTCGCAAATGATGCTCTGTCCTGAAGAAGATTTACGATAGAAATACGCACAGAAAAGTAAACTAATTTAAAGTTCAAGTCAGTCCAAATCAGAATTACGTAAAGTCAAGATCAATTCCAAAGTGCACATTGCAAATCCCTTACGCAGCAAAAGGCGTATGTGGGTTAGAATTTATGATTAACTTCCTTGTACAATTGCTTACATCAATTTCTAACAATTTAATTAAATTTTTAATCATTGTTCTTCGCGTGCTTTTGAGGTAATTGGAAATTTTTAAGTTTGTGTGAGACGAAGGAGATTTCCCAAATACGCACTACCATACCAAACTTACCAAAAAGTGTCGCATAACTTAGTTTTGATGCTGCTACCAATTGCTAGTTTGATCTTTGAACCCGAACCGTTCAACCCCCGGTACAAAACCGATTTTGACGTGGTGAAATTCAGATCACATATAAATAAGGTGGTCTTAAGTCGTTAATTAATTCGTTAGGGAGTGAGTAAGAAAATCAAAGTAAGTTGGTTGGTTCGGGAAGTCAGTCAGGTGGGGTAGTCGTTAGGATAATGCCGGATGAAAATGTAAAAGATAAAAAGGTAAAGTTATGTGTAAGATACTCGGAATTTCAAATAAACGAGGTCAATTTCATTCATTAAAGTACCGTTTCGAGTCTACCTAATACGTGGAGAGCTCGACGATAAATCTGGAAGACACGCGGACGCTCTCCTCTATTTTCTTGCGCTAGGTTGGTGTACTTCGGGGTCGAACTGCCCCGAGCAAAACGTACCGGAATTTATTTCGTCCCGAGGAAATATATAAATACGGCGGGTATAAATCAAAAGTGCGACGTTAAATTCACGTCTACGCCGTTCGCCGTATTTATCGTCGGAGCGAGCACTAGAGGAAAGCTCTTTGTGACTTTCAAAAATTACGCCGTAAAATATTAGAAGCGTCAGTTACGCGGAACACGTATAACAAATTATTGCGACGTCGCTCGTCCACTTGAATTAATTGCATTCACGTGGTTTAGACAAGGCTGATATATAATAATATATATATTGCAAAGTTAATTGTAAACTTAACGAGATCTGAGGCTGGTAGTAATTAGTTTGCAAAGTCCCCAAAATAACAAAAAGTACAAAATAATTTTGCTAATATATCAATTTGTAATCTGCCGCAAAAACAATGACTGGCCGATCTCTAACTCAGCATTGGATGAATTCTCTCCAGGTATTCAGAAGAAGAAAAAAATTACGCAGCAAGCACTAGAGGAAAGCTCTTTGTGACTTTCGAAAATTGCGCCATAAAATATTAGAAGCGTCAGTTACGTGGAACACGTATAACAAATGCGACGTCGCTCGTCCACTTGAATTAAATTCATTTGCCTGGTTTAGACAAGGCTGATTTATAATAATATATATTGCAAAGTCAATTGTGAACTTAACGAGATCTGGGGCTGGTAGTAATTAGTTTGCAAAGTCTCCAAAATAACAGAGAGCGCAGATTAATTTTGCTAATGCATCAATTCGGAATCTGCCGCAAAACCAATGACTGGCCGAACTCTAACTCAGAATTGGATGAATTCTGTCCAGGTATTCAGAAGAAGAAAAAAAATACGCAGCAAGCACTAGAGGAAAGCTCTTTGTGACTTTCGAAAATTGCGCCATCATAAAATATTAGAAGCGTCAGTTACGTGGATGACGTATAACAAATGCGACGTCGCTCGTCCACTTGAATTAAATTCATTTACCTGGTTTAGACAAGGCTGATTTATAATAATATATATATTGCAAAGTTAATTGTAAACTTAACGAGATCTGGGCTGGTAGTAATTAGTTTGCAAAGTCTCCAAAATAATAGAGAACGCAGATTAATTTTGCTAATACATCAATTCGGAATCTGCCGCAAAAACAATGACTGGCCGAACTCTAACTCAGAATTGGATGAATTCTGTCCAGGTATTCAGAAGAAGAAAAAAATTACGCAGCAAGCACTAGAGGAAAGCTCTTTTTGACGTTCGAAAATTACGCCGTAAAATATTAGAAGCGTCAGTTACGCGGAACACGTATAACAAATTATTGCGACGTCGCTCGTCCACTTGAATTAAATGCATTCACGTGGTTTAGACAAGGCTGATTTATAATAATATATATATTGCAAAGTTAATTGTAAACTTAACGAGATCTGGGCTGGTAGTAATTAGTTTGCAAAGTCTCCAAAATAATAGAGAACGCAGATTAATTTTGCTAATACATCAATTCGGAATCTGCCGCAAAACCAATGACTGGCCGATCTCTAACTCAGAATTGCATGAATTCAGTCCAGGTATTCAGAAAAAGAAAAAAATTACGAAGCAAGCACGAGAGGAAAGCTCTTTGTGACTTTCGAAAATTGCGCCATAAAATATTAGAAGCGTTAGTTACGTGGAACACGTATAACAAATTATTGCGACGTCGCTCGTCCACTTCAATTAAATTCATTTACGTGGTTTAAACAAGACTTTATAATAATAATGTATATTGCAAAGTCTATTGTCAACTTAACAAGATCTGAGGCTGGTAGAAATTAGTTTGTGAAGTCTTCAAAATAACAGAGAGCGCAGATTAATTTTGCTAATACGTCAATTCGGAATCTGCCGCAAAACCAATGACTGGCCGAACTCTAACTGTAAGAATTGTATGAATTCTATCCAGGTACCATGTAGTTAATTTTCTGAAAGATTCTTTATCTAATTTAATCCGCTCTTAGCAGAAAAATAAAAATATGCAAACCCGGCTGCAACTAAAACGCGAAGCTCATGCATAAAACACGAGCGCGGCAGCACCGCTCCTTCAAAGCAAGCAAAAATCCGGCGAGCTTTTGTAACCGCGACGCTTAGCTTTCGGCTCCGTCCGTGATTAGCGGCGGAAAGTAAAAGAATCGACGCCCGCACGAATCATAAAAGCTCTGCGGAGTACATCTGCGGAATAAGGCATGAATAAAAGAACGCGGCGGAGTCGACGGATGAAATGAAAGTCGAAGCTCTGCCAACGTCAAACCCATACCTGTCAGCGGTGGTCCTCTGTGAGTCGCATTGTGTATTCAGGTCGCAAGTTGGCCACCGTCATCAGGCTTTCGTAACGAAGCGACCTGCCCAGAGACTTTGTACCCCGCATGCGGAAGTCGACTCATTAATTCACCGCGGTTTAAAGCCCGGGATATACACGCAGGCACGCTTCGAAACTTACAAGTTACAACAAAAAAAAAAATCTTTTACATCTATCCAAACCTATACCACGTCTGATTATATTTTTTCCGGTGTGTACGTGTACGTATAAGCACGTGTACGTATAAACACTTTAAATAATCAAATGTCTAAACTCAAATTAATTGAAAATGAAATCCGAATAACGGGGCCCGTATTTCGTTTACGTTTGCAAAAAGATAACAGTACAGAACGTTAATGGTAATCGCCCGGCGAATCATTTGATTTTAATTGTGGCTACGTGTCGTCAAAAATTAAAAGCGAGGCAATGAACAAAGTGTTAATAACAAATGAGACAAGACTAAACGCGATAACAATGGGCGCCACTTAATTTTAACCGGAAATTAAGGAAGAAAATTGATTATTATCGAAACTCGAAAACATAATACGCAAATACAATTCAATTATTATATTTAGGTTGTGAATATGTCGGAAATAAAGAGCCAAACTTGGCTTCGCCCTTGCGTACGGAAGGAGTTCGAAACAATTAAAACCGACGTGACATAAACCAGAACCAACCGAGTGAAAGATGATAGAAAAATGGCGTTAAATGTTAAATGTGAAAGCAACTTATAACTTCGGTGAAATAAAAAGTTGACAATAAGCGTACCTTGCAGGAAATAAGACAAGATAGAAAAAACTAACGCGACGGGACGTCGAATTTTACAACCAGTCGCGACGTTTAGAATAAACATTCAATTTAATTCTCTCGAAAATCTCGGAAACGCAATTCTAGAAGAGACGATTTGCGAATAATTGTGGAATCAATGCAGAAAACAGACTCCAGGTGGGTAGAAGTTTAACATAAGGCAATTATAATGCCGAAATAGCACTCCATCTGGAGTTCGTCATACGAAGCTTGGACGTAGAGTGTAATAGCTCACTCTTAAAAGCTTTATTCTCTTCTGGAACACCTGCGAAACCGGGCTTAGTCGTATAGTGTCTTCACCGAAAAAAAATATATGTCGTACATCGTCCTGGGAACTGGACATCGAATCACCCCCTCCCCGCCCCACGCACAGACACACAGCACGTAACGTGCCTAAAAGAAGTTACAAACTACATTTAAAAGAGCTCAAACTCAAGTGATAAAACCACCCGATGGCTGCGCCCCAAAACCAATGTGGAAGGTGTCCGGCCAATCGGAGCCTTTGCTGACACACTAAATTCCAATCTGCAATGTTGCTAATAGATGACAGTATTGTGCTCTGCCACTCATTGAGGGTTGAAATTAGCTTGGGAAAACGTATCGAACTCGAAGTGCATCAAATTCCAATTATTTCATTATCAAGAACGTCCAGACGAAAGTAAAAAGAGTGGCGTGGAATCCCACAGTCCGAAATTGCACAGCACAGAAGTCGCAAACGACGTTTGTTTAACAAAGCTCAAGCTCAAGTTATAAAACCATCTCATGGCTGCGCCCCAAAATAAATATGGAAGGTGTCCGATCAATCAGAGCCTTTGCTGACATACTAAACCCCAATCTAAATTGTTGCTGACATAAGACGGTCTTATGGCCTATTTATCGAGCGTTGAAATTAGCGTCGGAAAGCAAAACCAACACGATTTATAACAAATTTCAATTATTTCGTTATCAAGAACGTCCAGACGAAAAATAAAAAAAGGGACATGGAATCCCAAGGTCCGAAATTGCAATGTAAAAAACAGCACAGAAGTCGCAAACGACACTTACTTAACAGAGCTCGGACTCAAGTTATAAACCGACCTCATGGCTGCGCCCCAAAACCAATATGGAAGGTGTCCGACCAATCAGAGCCTTTGCTGACACACCATGCCCCAATCTAAATTATTGCTAACATAAGACGGCCTTATGCCCACCACTCAACTGACTCTCCGCGAGCGTGTTTCAGTATTTAAAGACACGATGACGTGTAACGTGTAAAGAAAGCTTACCCATGCTCTAATCAGTTTCTTTAAGCTAGGGTTTCCTAGGAGAGTCGGTCGGGCTGAAACTGACCGAAGTGAACATTCGCTGTAACCAAAAGCGAAAAATTAAACGGAGATTGTTTCTTAGACTTCGCTCGGTTTTCATTGCTTTCAGTGAGAACGGACGTCGGACGTCGGTCGGTTTCAACCGACTGACTTCCTAGGAAACCGGAAAGCTTCTGATATATGGCTACGCGAATATTTCAGTCTAGTGCTTTATAAAAAAGAAAAGCGACGTTAATTTCATATATACAGGGACACTCTCGATAAGCACGGCAAACGGAATTTTGCACCGTAACACCTCCGATTATCGCGTCACGCTTCCGTCCTAGAAAAAGCGCCCCCTTTGCGCAGGTCGACGTCAATCTACGTCCTGGAGCAAATCTCTAGGAGTACGCAGCGGTCTGCGAGTCGCGAAAGGTGACCTACCCACGTGTACAGGAAGCTAAATGGCACCACTAATTCGTTAGGTTCGGCTTCGGAATATCCCGAGGAGAAAAGCCCACAATAAAAAGCCTATTTAAGGAAGAACTAAATTTATGCACAGAAATCGCTTGTCATAAATGCCTCATTAATTAATTTTGAAGTTTGTCAGGCTTTGAAAAGGCACTGTTTCACGTGTGTTCAGACGGCACTAAAGCATCCCAACCTAACTGAACGAAGAAAATCGCCGCTCGTCAACTAAAACAGCAAAATGCGACTGGGTTTATTTATCCATGGTCCTTCGAGCATGTCTGCGCGTTTGTGGAGGCCTTAAGACGAGGAGGACGGGGTGGCTGGTTATGGCCTCGGCAAACTCGGCGGCATAATGACTTGGTCAAAGTGCGAGCGCGAGCGTGCCGATCGTGGGGCTCAGGCACTCATCCAACCGAAGACATTACGATTCAGGGAGGGACGACCGACAGTAATCAGCAAAACACAAATGACCTAAGTTTTAGAGTCGACTCGACGTTTTATACGGGACGCGCACGGACGGAATTTAAGTTGCGCCGCCGCCGCCGCTCATTTCCTATGTAGAGTGCGCCGCGGCGCTATTTCCCGTTCGATTGTGTTCGAATGCAATTTGCCGCAGTAAGTTGATGCAATTTGCATGCGAAAGCGCATAATATATCAAGCGACACATTTAAAACGCAAATTCTTGCTAATGCTAACTTAATTTTGGGCCGCGCCGCGCGCCGGTAGAAAGCTCCGCGACGAAAAAAAATACGTGACGGTATCTTCACGTACGTGATTGTGACGATCTAATGCGTGACGAATTAATCACACATGCGTCAGAGCACAGCCTAGAGTCGCGAAAGTTCGACGGCCATCCAAACTGCTTTCGCCGAAGGAATTCTCTAGGCTAAGAAGCTACGAGGAAACCAGCTCGGTTATAAAAAGACGCGCGCGGAGAGTATGAAGAAGACATCAACAGTTCGAATTAGAGTTAGGTAACTGATCGTTCGGCCTCGTACCTTAAGATAAATTAGTTTATACTATGCATTAAATAAATTAGTGTTTATTAATAAATTAGTTTTGCCAGGACGTATTCACGTCAGCAATGTTTGTGTATTCTTCGACGTCTTTAATTAAACGACTAAAGTGTACTTAGGATCTCTCGGTGAGTTTACTAAAGACATCATCCGTTTATGTTACAGAGTCAATAACGGAAATTCTCGGCGGTCCGGATTTATTCATAAACATGGGCTCGACCATAAACCTAACCTGCCTGGTCCGCTTCGCACCTAATCCACCCCCGACCATGGTGTGGTCGCACAATTCGCAAGTCATAAACTTCGATTCGCCCAGGGGCGGCATCAGCTTGGTGACGGAGAAAGGGCTCGTGACGACCAGCCGTCTGTTGATCCAGAAGGCCGTGCAGGCGGACTCCGGCCTCTACACGTGCATCCCTTCCAACGCCAACTCGGCTAATGTACGGGTGCACATCCTTAATGGTAAGAGTCATAAATTTACTTTTTGCATTGCGTTTTGCTTTGTAAGCTGCTCCCGGCGATAACCGGTTTTACGTTAGATGTATGGCCCGGTCGAAGAGAAACCCCTAAATTTTCCTCCTTTAAGGAGGAGAACGCGCCGGACGAATAAAGTGGAAATTTATTCCGGAGATTTATTTTATGTTAATTACCGGCACAGCGTTCCGGTAATTTATATTTGCATCTTTGATTACGTCAGCCCAGATAGTTTTAGTTTAAATCACTACGGCACCATTTATCTCTTTACACCTTAAATTCAAAATTTATTACTTCCCTGTAACAAGCATAATACTTTACTACTTAAATTATACTTAACTTACTGTGCCTATGGAAACAGGCTCGGTCATTCCCTCGGAAATTATCATGTGAATAGCAGCTGTCCACTCAGTGGAGACGGCATGGGGAAATTCAAAAGGTGTTACGGTTAAGGGCGCCACTCAGCAATGGTTACTACACAAACCCCCCCAGCAAGTACGAAAAATAATATAATAAATAAATTCTGGTTCAGCCCAAGAATAGGACGTTTATTAAAGCCCATAAGCATGTATGTTCGCCACCCCGGTTCGGGTTACCAACCGTAAAACCATCCAACTTATTGTAATTTCCACGGCCCAGACCAAATAGCATTTGCGCATTGACGTGAGTACTCTCGCATTGCTTAGAGTTAGATTAGCATCTAAGCAAAGTACCAAAATTTTGAAAACGTGAAGCGCACAGAAACATTCCAAAATTACAAAAAATTTCGCTCTCTGACGGAGCCATCAAAAATGTAAAAATAAAATATAAGAGAATATATATGGGACAAAATTTTAATAATAATAATAATAATATTCTTTATTGACCCAAATGTATAAACAAAATCATAATTAACAAAATTAGACATAGGGTGCATTCGAACCAAAAGGCGAAGTTCAGTTGCAACCAGGTTGCACTGTTCTTCCACTTAACCTTAAACTTCTGATTAACGAGAAGGGAGATAAGAATGCAAGTTTTGACAGTATACAGTTTTTTCTAAACAAATAAAGTTGTACTTAGAAAAAAAAAAATATACAGACTATGTGAAAAATTAATTCCAAATTCCGGCGATCTGGTTACATAAATACAACTATTTTACATTTGTTTCATATGCAAAGCATGGCTATATTTATTTTTGAATTGATTGATTTATTTATGAATGTTAAAAAAAAAAATCCCTTGACCGCGTACGTAACGCAACAATTTAAGAGTCCCTCCCCGCCGAATTCGTCGTTAGGCTCAACCCCTGATTCTGCCAATGGCAAGATACCCACGCCCGTGGGATGACGTTATGCAATCGTTTCCAAAAGGCAAGAAAGATAAGTCTTACTCATTTCCCTCCGGGTCGGAACGCCGATCGCATAGCAGCGACAGCCCGGAAACGGCAACTCTCACAGAGAAAAGCCCATGGAGAATATGGCCGAAATTCAAAAAAATGACGCTCACGGGGTTAAGCGGTGTGACAATCACCCTGCGCCGATTCGGCCGGTGAAAATCTGCCCCGAACTACTTGCCGCTGGCAAGATGCCCACGCCCATGGGATGACGTTATGCAATCGTTTCCAAAAGGCTAGAAAGATAAATCTTACTCAATTCGCAACGCCGCTCGCATAGCAGCGACAGCCCGAAAACGGAAACGGTTAAACCTTTTTCTCACGGAGAAAAACACGTGGAAAACATGATCGAAGTTTAAAAAATGACGCTCATGGGGTTAAGCGGAGTGGCAATCACCCTGTGACGATTCGGCAGGTGAAAATCTGCCCCGAACTACTTGCCTCTGGCAAGATGCCCATGCCCATGGGATGACGTCATGCAATCGTTTCCAAAAGGCGAGAAAGATAAGTCTTACTCAATTCCCTCCGGATCGGAACGCCGATCGCATAGCAGCGACTGCCCGAAAACGACAATGATTGAACCTTTTTCTTACAGAGAAAAGCACGTCGAGAACATGACGGGAGTTCAAAGAACGACGCTCACGGAGTTAAGCGGAGTGGCAATCACCCTGCGCCAATTCTTGGCGAAAATCTGCCCCGAACTAGTTGCCACTGGCAAGATACCCATGCCCATGGGATGACGTCATGCAATCGTTTCCAAAAGGCTAGAAAAATAAGTCTCACTCAATTCCCTCCGAGTCGGAACGCCGATCGCATAGCAACGACAACCCGAAAACGGTAACGGTTGAACCTTTTTCTCACAGAGACAAGAGCATGGAGAATATGGTCGAAATTCAAAAAAATAACGCTCACGGGATTAAGCGGAGTGGCAATCACCCTGCGACGATTCGGCCGGTGAAAATCTGCCCCGAACTACTTGTTATAAAAAAGATAGTTAACGACTGAGAGCAGTAAACGCTCGTGGAAAACAACCAAGTAACAAAATGACGGCAGAACAAAATGGTGGTGAGAGAAAGGGTTCACACGTCCCACAAATCTAAATTAAAAAAATATCTAATCTTGAAATGGTAAAATATATTCGGATATAAGTGAAAAAAAATCTTACTATAACAAATAGATTTGAGCAGCTGAATTATTATTATTAAAATTTCATTACAGGTAAAACTATGACGATTTTAAAATTACTAAAACTTTAACTTTAATCAAATAAATTACGATAAAGAGAGAGCAAGGGACGAAGAAATCTGTACACTTCTCAAAGCGTTTCTTAGCTTCTAAATTTTTAAGCTGCAACGGTTTTATTTTACTCGTACTCTTACTCACCCTCGCCGTCGTGGATGTTTCTTGGATACAATATATATTTAAAATAAAAGGATAAATGTCTGGTAAAAAAAAATTTTGAATTTGGAAAATTTATCGACGAAGAAAATTAAGACGCGTCATCAAACAAACAAAGTCGTATTCAAAACTGACCGCCTTTTGCGGCGTCTTCCAGTATTTAAAACTATCGCTTTATGTCACGTGGTTGGCTTAGGCTAGGCCGGAATTCTTAGAATTCGCTCGAAGTAGATAAGCGCAGTAACTGGTGTTTCTTTTCTTAAAAACATTCACGAAAATTGCTTGGCCTATTCTTTGAACCAACCCGTATCATTGGATAGCCGGCGGCACGGTGGTGAGACCGTTAGTTATTAAATTCTTCTGCCATAATCTACTGGATAGCAATTTTATGTTTTCTCTCTCTCTCTCTCCTTCTCGTATTTTCCTTTTGAACTCTTTTCCATCCCGATTACATTGCATTCTCCCAAGAGATTTTTACTCGTACGTTTTCTGAAATTAAGTAATCAAAACATATTAGGTGCACCGCCCCCCTCCTCCCCTCACCCCGATCGTGTTTTGTTTTGATTTTAATTTTATATTTTCGAAAATATATTTCAACTTCCGTCATCATTTGTGTCACATTTAAATCGCAGTCCCGATAGATCTTTCGTTTTTATTTTATCGTTTTCGTCGATTTTTTTTTTTGAGAATTGATTTATATTTTTATTGTTAATCTCTACCGATCTTCTTTTGTTTTGTTGACCAGACAATTTTTCGTTGATTGATGAAACTTCCGTTGGAAACTTTTTCGAATTTAAATCGTTTCGCATTTTTAGTCAAATCTGTCCATCTCCGTTTATTGTTTCATCGATCTTATTTTATGTGTTTTTTCTATATTTCTTGCCGATCGTGTTCTGTTTATTGTTTCATCGATCTTATTTTATGGTTCATTCTATATTTTTTTTGCCGACCATGTTTTGTTTACAAAAATCTGCTTACTTAATAAAATAGGTCGCGATGCAGCACTTGAGTCAGCGAAAGTTTGCAACGCTCGCGCTCCTGTTTTGTTTCTATTATTTATCTTATTACTTTTGAAAATATTTCTCAGCTTCCGTCAGTTTAATCCAATTTTAATATCAGTCAAATCTGTTACTCTTACTCTTATTTTATCCTTTTTTTTAGATTTTTTGCCGATCGTGTTTTGTTTTCATTCTCATTTTATTATTTTTGAAAATATTTTCAGACTCTGTTAGTTTGCGTCCAATTTTAATCTTAGTCAAATCTCTCGATTTTATTTTGTTTTTATTTTATCGCTTGTCTTGTCTTTTTCCAAACTGTTATTTTTTCTTTTCATTACAATTGAATTTCTGCCGCTCGTCTTTTGTTTTTACATATTTATTTCGTCGATAACGTCTTTCGACTTCCGTCGTTTTATCGATTTTGAATCTCCTGTTTTAGCCAAATCTATCGATCTTCTTTTGTTTTAATTTTAAGTTTTTTTTACAGATTTTTTTCGGACTGATTTCATAATTTTCTTTTTTTCGAATTTAAATCGTTTCGCATATTCAATGAAATCTGTCGATCTCTTTCGTTTTTTAGAACATATTTTCCAAATTGGGTTTTTAATTGAATTTTAATTAAAAAAAAAAAAAAACATTAAATCTTGCGTTTTGAATCAAATCTGTTGATCTTTTGTTTTTATTTTTTTGATTTTTTCCAATCCGTCTTTTGCTTCGAAATCTCCAAAGCATCTTTTAATTCAGTTTTTTTTTTTTAATTTGTTTTCTTTCTGCATCGCCCTTTAATGAATTTGAAATTTGTCGTTCGTCTTTTGTTTTGTGTCATTTCTTTTTAATAATTTGTTTCGAAACTGACTTTCGCTTTTAATTCGGAACCCGTGGATCCTCTTTTGTTTTTATTTGTTTATTTCTTTTTATTTTCCTTTGTTTTTATTTTATCGTTTACAAAGATTTCCTGGAAGTCCATTTTTTTTTAAACTGAATTTTGGTTCCAAATTTTTTTGTTTTTATTTTTTTATTCAATTTTTAATTTGTTTTTTTTTTCCTAATCACCCTTTAGTCAATTCGAAATTTGTCAGTCTTCTTTAATTTTTATTTTAATTTATATAGAAACTGAACTTAGCTTTTCATACGAAGCCCGTGGATCGCTTTTTGTTTTTATTTGCTTAGTTCCTGTTACAACAAACAATCTTTAATTAAACCAAACGCAATCAGATCCGATCTTCTTTTGTTTTTGTTTTATTGGTTTCATCGATTTCCTCCAAGCCGATTTTTTTTTTAATCTGAACATCCGCATTTTGCTTCAAAATCTCGAGCATTTTTTTACTTTTCTTCATTTTTTTTAATTTGTTTTTTTTTTGTCGGCATCGCCCTTTAATCAATTCGAAATTTGTCGGTCATCTTTTGTTTTGCGTCTATTCTTTTCAATAATTTGTTTTGAAACTGAACTTGAACGCGTTTTAATTCGAAACCCGCGCGTATCGTCTTTTGTTTTCGTTTGCTTATTTCCTGTTTTAATAGACGATCTTTAATAATGGAAAATCAGATTTGAATTAAATTAAGTTGAATTCACGTTAAAATTGACAATTTTGTTTCGTTTTTAATACGAAACCCGTGCACTTGAGTTTGCGAGAGCCTAGCAATGTTCGCGCTCCAGTTTCATCACTCGCGCGTCGTTTTTCCCGCTGACTTCTTCTAAATTTCTTAACTGCAATAATGTGATTACGCGCTGATTACACTTAAAGTTTAAGTGTGTTAATTATTTCCGTAATTTTTAAATTGTTTTATGAAAAAATACAATCGTGACAGTAACCGACAATAATTTTATTAATTAGTGATTGTCTTGACATACAAGCATACTTAGTGCATACTTAGCACTACAAAGATAAATCAAGACTTAAAAATTCAATGGAAGAGACTATCGGCGCTTGGTTAAACATTATAATAATAAAGTAAAATAAAATAAAAACACTCGGTATTGTTTCACTTAGTATATTAAGTGAAACAATACCGAGTGTTTTTATTTTGTTTTACTTTATTAAATCAAGACTTGCTGAAATAAACAATAACCAATAAGCGCACCTGCTTATACGCGAAGAAAATTATTAAAGAGAAAAGAAAGAGGAAAATAAAATTATTCACATTAAAATTGATAATTTTGTTTGTTGAAATTATTTGTCATGATCACGATCATGATGATTTTCATGATCACAATCGACTCGCTTATTGGCTGCACTCCTTCTCGTTTCGTGCATGGTTGTCACAGAGTTAGGAGACGCCTGGCTATGAAGGTCGAGGTCAAGTACGGCTATCCTCTACGCAGTTGAGGTCCATTTTCCTATTTTGTGGGTCATGGAAACCAAAAATTGGCAAACTGGAAAAGGCGATAGATCACGAATGTAACTGGCATTAGATTTCTGAGTTGGAAAAGTTCTCGTTTTATGGACGTGAAGCGAAAATTATGCAATCATTTTTTTTAATCGAAACTCTACAGGAATGCGTACTATTTCTTTGCGAATGTTTTTTTTTTTAATTCCCACAGTAGAGTACAACATCCAACGTAATTGCAATTAAACAGAAAAAAAAACGACGTCAATATGAACGCGAGTTAATCAGAAATAACGAAGACAAAACGAACACGTACGCAGTGCAGTGCAGTGCATGTGGAGGGCGAGATTGGGAGTGCTGTAATTAGTTATTATGAAAGCGAGGAATTACCGCCTAATCAAATTAGATTAAAGTAATCCCTGGAATACGTTACTCGACTCTTGTCACTTATTCTAATTGGAGGCGCAGAACATAGGAGGCAGTTTCCGGTTCTCTACCCCTTAACCATTCGTTTATAATAATGAATTACCCTGCCCGGAAACGTGAAATTTACTTAATGAGAAATATTTTACGTCCGGGCGGCAATACGTACAAAAAAAGATTAACTTTATTTAATTAATAATTCGATGCTTAACACTACGAAGATGAATTAATACTAATTACCAGGGAAAAGAATTTGGACCACGTACGAAAATTTATTTTACTCGGACTGTATCAACCTGGCCGACAATAATTTCTGTTAAGTGTGAACGCTTTCTTCCCCTCCCACTCAATAACGATTCGATGCATCGGAACCGCGCAAAGGCGGTAGGATGGAATGGATGTAAATGGTACATTCGGCGTAAAAAGCGTCCAACGCTGAGTGGCCTGAATTCTTTTCCCTGCTAATTACTAATACAGAAGGTCAAGGTTAATAATTATGCCAGGTAAGGTCAAGGTTGAAACTGCACTCTTTCATTACTTTTATAAATGGTTTTTAGAAGTGTAAACAAGGCCAAGGTGTACAATTTAACTACAAAGAGTCTATTGTTATTTCTGTTATCATAAATATAACCGTCGATTTTTATTTTATGTAAGGTTCCCTTTAGAGGAGATAAGATAATACAATATGTTTTTTTTTCCCTCCCCTCGATCGCACGTGTAATCTGTTATGACAGAGCAAGAGTAGAATAATAAAGGCGATCGATCTGACGGCGTGTGCAAAAAAAAAAGGTATCAATCAAAACTTCTCTCTCTCCCTTTCATCAGCCAACGTCGAAACTTTACTTAACCTTACACAGGAGATTAAATGCGAAAGTGGGTATTAAAAAGTTCCGCCGCGCGTTCTACAATTTTATATCGAATTCAATTAAGTCGGAACCCGAGAAGGAGAAGAAAAACGAAACATCGTGATCTTTCCGAATACGCAGACGTAATCCGGAGGAAGTTTTTGAGTTGTTTTCGAATGTTTTAATAAAATCGAATAAGCTCTTGTGGTAAACCGTCGATGATTGAATTGAACCGAACGTGACTTTCGAAACTAAGCCTCCGGAATTGGAAATCAATTACAGAAATCCTCCGCTCTAATCCATGACAAATGAAACCTAATTGATGTTTGCGAAACGTAATCATAACATAATATTGGCGTTTGTGCTATCACAAGTGAGCTTCCTGTATATTATTATAAATATTTTTTGCAGTGCTACCACCTGAATGAATTTGCTTTGTCTCCTGAATAAATAACGATTGAGAAAACGGTAGCAAATTGGCGCTGAAGAAAGCAATCAGCTGTCCTGAGGAGCTGGTTCTCACAAGGACAAGGGCGAGGTCAAAAAGGTAACTGAAGAAGACAATCAGCTGTTCTGAGCTAGTTTTCTAAGGTAGACGAGATCAAGGGCGCCAGGAGGAGTGACCCTGGCTGATACCTACGCCACTGCGGAACCGTCCTCCAAGGATCGCAGCGTGCGTCGCCAAAATTTGGAAAAGTTCCCAATCCACCCTTGCATTCAAAAGTAATTTTTCGTCGCAACAAAACCACAGAACGTATTTAAAACGTATATTAAAACAAAAGATAAACAACACGACGGTATAAAAGACAACGGCATAACAGGTCTGACCCTAACAAATCAAGGCTACGAACGCGGCGTTAAGAATACGCGCG
Source organism: Prosopocoilus inquinatus (assembly GCA_036172665.1). NCBI lineage: Eukaryota > Metazoa > Arthropoda > Insecta > Coleoptera > Lucanidae > Prosopocoilus > Prosopocoilus inquinatus. The sequence continues at coordinate 2,114,591 of CM069871.1, read as the reverse complement.
ATTTATGCCCGGTTTCTGAAACGATACATAACTTAACGTAGAACATAAACTCACTATAACTTCTAAAAACCGTTTCTCAAAACTTTACCTGTAGGTAAAGTCTACACGTAGCAATTTATACTTTTCATAAAGTTATCTGTCAAAAAAAAAATTATGTTTACCTACAGTTATTTATCGTTTCAGAAACCGGGCATTAATCTCTTAAATATACTTCAATAACAGCACACAATATTAACCTTCACAAAATGCGAATCCGTACTCTATCAGACTTAAATATAACGCTGCTTAATTTATTCGAATCAAGGTTAAACTAAATGTACACACAAGTGCCGTTATTTTCTGCGTTATATGCAAACATGCATTAAATACGTAACGTAATTGAAATAATACGTTACGTTCGCCGAAGGTCATAAGGGTTGCTCGCACATCTACGTGCTACATGTCGAAAGTTACTCAGCTGTCACGTAGTGTCGCCCCTTACGTCGTCATGTCTAGTCTCGTGTAAGTCAGTGGTTGCCAACTGCCGGACGTCCGTGGGGACGAGGAGTGGAAACCTGCTTTTCATCCCCGTTTGTCCACAGTTCTTTCAAACAATCCGCACAAACTTTGATCGCGATTGTCTTCATGAGTGGCATTCTGGTTTTCGATAAAAAGCCAGAAATCGATTGTCCAGTTTGTTTTCCGCGGTGGCTCGAATTCGCTGTATTTTCAGAATTGTCGAAAATGCTTCGCCCTTTTCTCTCTTTTTGGTTTTTACTCTCCCGTTACTTCAAACAGAACGATTTTTTTCTTGCACCAATGAAATTATGGCGTTAAATGGTTTGGAGAGAAAAACGAATATACAACACAAAATTTAAAAAAAAGCCTGTGTTAGTAAATAGCTGTTTTCTCTGTGCGTAAAATGAATTATCTTTACAACTCGCCACCTCTGACTTTCTTGAAACACAGAGACTAAATTAAATTAGTAAATTAGAAGAAAAAAATCGGTTATGATTAAACTGATTACGAAAACACACCGTGAAGAATTCATCATATCTTTTTTTAGCGAAATTAATTTCAAACTGAGGAAGAAAACTGACTGATTCAAAAAAAAAATTAAAAGAAAAATAAAATAAACCGTCTTTCATAAAGGAACACGACGCGTAATTGGGCCAAGAAGCCTCGTCTCAAAGAACTAAACTAAGGAAGATCGATTTCTTTATTTTCTCATTTAATATGCAAAAATTATCCTTAAATGAGTGCAGAAATTAGAGGTAATAACGTGTAAAATTAGTTACTATACGAACAAGCGTGTAAAGCCCAGTTTTACAATGACGGTTTAACTTTGAGCCGAAGCTTAAATCCTTCACAATTGTTGAAATAATCGTTGCTAAGGGTTTAAGCCTCAGCTCAAAGTTGAGCGTCATTTGTAAAACTGAACCTAAGAGAGACAGGTAGCTCTGCCAAAATAAAGTCACGACGGAGCTACGCAAGTGGTGATATTGGATGTTGCATTTAATATGCAAAAATTGTCCTTAAATGAGTGCAGAAATTAGAGGTAATAACGCGTGAGAGTAGTTACTGTATAAACAAGCGTGTAAGAGAGACAGACAGTTCCGCGAAAATAAACTCACGGCGGAGCTACGCACTTTTAATTGGCCGAGTAATGCTACTAAATTTAACCTGAAGTTTTAAGGAGCCGAGCAGTTTATAAATTCGGATTAATTTTCTCTTATGTTATTGTTTTTATGTTATTTTGTCTTATGTTGTTTTTGCAACTCGCGTCCTTATTTTTAGTTTGCTGCACGTCATCAGAAACCCGCCACGAATTAAGCTAAGCTAACGCCTACGAAAACCCTTCTTTATATTTTCCCCATTTAGAAACCATGCTGTATAATTTTTTTTTTAATCAAATCATCAAAGGGCGGAGTAGTGGGTATATCATGTGGATCCCATGCCACTTCATTATGAAGTTTTATTAAATTATGGTTGTCCATCATGTTGCAAACTGAGGAAACTGACTGATTGAAAAAAATAAATAAATAAAAAAATCTTTCAATGTTGGATGTGCAAAAATTATCCTTAATCGAATGCAGAAATTAGGAGTAAAAAAATTTAAATAGAAAAATCTTTCAATGTTGGATATGCAAAAATTATCCTTAATTGAATGCAGAAATTAGGGGTAATGTCCGAAAAAATTTAAATAAAAAAATAAACAATCTTTCAATGAAGAACACGACGCGTATTTAGGTCAAGAGGCTTTGACTTGGAGAACTAGGAAGATCGATTTCTTATACGCTCCTGCAGTATTACTTTCAGACGCTACGTAAATGGGGAATTTTGGATGTTGCCTTTGCTATGCAAAACCTATCCTTAATTGAATGCAGAAATTATGAGTAAAGAAATTTAAATAAAAAAATCTTTCGATGTTGGATGTGCAAAAATTATCCTTATTTGAATGCAGAAATTAGGCGTAATATCCCAAAAAATTTAAATTTAAAAATAAACAATCTTTCAATGAAGAACACGACGCGTATTTAGGCCAAGAGGTTTTGACTTGAAGAACTAGGAAGATCGATTTCTTGTACCCATCCGCACTACTACTTTCAGATTCTGCGCAAATGGAGAATATCGGATGTTGCCTTTGCTATGCAAAAATTATCCTTAAGTGAATGCGGAAATTAGGAGTAAAAAAATTTAAATAAAAAAATCTTTCAATGTTGGATGTGCAAAAATTATCCTTAATTGAATGCAGAAATTAGGCGTAATATCCCAAAAAATTTAAATAAAAAAATAAACAATATTTCAATGAAGAACACGACGCGTATTTAGGTCAGGAGGCTTTGACTTGAAGAACTAGGAAGATCGATTTCTTATACGCTTCCGCACTACTACTTTCAGATGCTGCGGAAACGGGGAATATCGGATGTTGCATTTGCTATGCAAAAATTATCCTTAATTGAATGCAGAAGTTAGGAGTAAAAAAATTTAAATAAAAAAATCTTTCAATGTTGGATGTGCAAAAATTATCCTTAATTGAATGCAGAAATTAGGCGTAATGTCCGAAAAAATTGAAATAAAAAAATAAACAATATTTCAATGAAGAACACGACGCGTATTTAGGTCAGGAGGCTTTGACTTGAAGAACTAGGAAGATCGATTTCTTATACGCTCCCGCAGTATTACTTTCAGACGCTACGTAAATGGGGAATTTCGGATGTTGCCTTTGCTATGCAAAAATTATCCTTAATTGAATGCAGAAATTAGGAGTAAAAAAATTTAAATAAAAAAATCTTTCAATGTTGGATGTGCAAAAATTATCCTTAATTGAATGCAGAAATTAGGGGTAATATCCCAAAAAATTTAAATAAAAAAATAAACAGTCTTTCAATGAAGAATACGACGCGTATTTAGGTCAGGAGGCTTTGACTTGAAGAACTAGGAAGATCGATTTCTTATACCCATCCGCACTACTACTTTCAGATTCTGCGCAAATGGAGAGTATAGGATGTTGCCTTTGCTATGCAAAAATTATCCTTAATTGTGTGCGGAAATTAGGGGTAATATTGCGGTTTCCGCCCACTCGATCTCATTCTCTCGGTGGACGTGCGCTGCGTCGCGTGCAAAATTCTAAGAAACGCTCAGTCTTGCCACTGGACCCTGACCTTGTACGCGTTATGATTCATTATATTATTCTTTAATCGCAAATTGATTTTTAGAAGAACATTGCATCTCTACGTACCTACTACTGAATATGAACCTTCACAATTCAAATGTTTTTTTTTTTAAACCATTATTTTCAATTATTTTTTTTTTAAAACATCATCACAGCTTAGCCATAAAATATAACTAATTTTTTGCGCCCCTTTGAAATTTTTTACCCGCATGTACAGACTTTAATTTTCGTGAGTTCGTCACTTAACGTTCGTTTCTTTGTTGAATTTTCTAAGGAGCATCTCTCAAGGTGAATTACGAGGAGGAGGTGGAGGTGGAGGTGGAAGTGGAGGCGGGGGGGAGGGAGAGTAGGAGATGAGGTGGGCTTTATATAAATACACAAAAGCGCAGCCAGCGTGTAATAAAATTTCATTATACACCGGAAGAGCGTCAGATGCGCAAAATAAAACTTTTTCCGCGATAATTTATTTAAACTGATTTAGTCCGGAGACAGCTGAGGCGGGCAATGCGAGAAACACCGCGGACCTCTCCCGGTTGGCGGTTAAAGCGACCGGAATTTATAGCGTCTTAAAAAGTAATTATCCACGCTGGTGCAACTATTAAACAAGTTGGGCGCCCCCCCCCCTCCCCCCCCGTGTTTACGTAACACCAGCCGCGAATTAATTTCAGTACACTAATTAGCAACAGAGAAAAGTCCCATCAGATAGACGAGTAATGCACCCTCTCCCCCACCCTCCCCCACGGTTGCTTACTACGAGAGTTGTTGCATTCTCTCTGGGGGGGGGGGGGGGGGGGGGGTGTGCATGCAGAGGAGAATTGAGGTCAGATTTTCCGACCGTATTTTCATTAAAGCTCGCTCGCAAACATCTACGTCGCATAACAGCATTAGGGGGGTGTAATGGAAGATAGTATTTCATAGAATAAAATTTTATAATACCTGGCATTATTGGTGAGTAAAACGTTCCGGGGGGGGGAGAGGGATGAATTTACCCAATTTGAAGCGCACGCTACTCCGGAGAAAATTACAAGCACTAACTCGAACCGAGAGAAATAAAAATAAACGAAATTGAATCAGTTTACGTCGCGTCGGTACGACCACTGTAAAACAAAATTCTTTTGAAAATATGCAACGAGTTTATAAAGCAAGTTATATTTTAATAATCGTAAAACACAACAATAAAATTGCTTGAATAATAACATAATGTTTCGGTATGTGGTGATCTACCCTGTCGCGAATAGCTTTCGCGGTTGTAAGGGCGTAGGTAGAGCTTTTAAATAAACAAATTACAAAAATACACTTTGTTATTCAGCTTTGTTTTAATTAGGGCTCGATCTTACCACCTCCTGATAAATTTAACCGTCGGCTAATGTCCTTGGAAACCATTGTGCCACCGACAATAGTTTTCTTAGGATATTAACCGACGGTTAAATTTATCATGTGCTGGTAAGATCGAGCTTTAGTCGTTGAGGGTCGAGCGGAACCCTCAAGCGTTTTTTTTTAATTCAATTTTTGTTATTTGTTTTCTTTCTACATCGCCTTTTTTTTTTAATTGGACATTTGTTCAATTTTTTTATTTGCTTTTTTTTTTGTACATCGTTCTTTAATCAATTCGAAATTCGTCGGTCGTGTTTTATTTTTATGTGATATTACTTTTTCAATTAATTTGTTTAGAAACTGAACTTCGCTTTTCATACAAAACTCGATGGACGATCGTCTTTTGTTTTTAGTTTTGGTTTTCATACGAAATTGAACTTCGCTTTTCGTACAAAACTCGACGGGTGATCGTCTTTTGTTTTTAGTTTTGGTTTTCATACGAAACCCGTGCACTTGAGTTTGCGAAAGCTCGCAATGCTTGCGCTCCAGTTTCATAACTCGCGCGCCGCTTTTCGCGTCAAGATCTATCGATCTTCTTTTGGTTTTATTTTGTCGCTTTTCTTTAATTCTTTTTGCCGATCGTGTTATTTTCTTATTTTTAATTTTGTTATTGTTGAAAATATTTTTCAGCTTCCGTTATCTTGTTTCTTGTCCTTATTTTGTTTTTATTTTATCATTTCTGTTGGCTTTTTTTGAAACAGTTTTTTCTTTTTTGTATTAGAATCGAATTTTCGCTGATCGTATTTTGTTTTTCGAATTTAAATCCTCTCGTATGTTCAGTCAAATCTGTCAATATTCTTTTGTTTTTATTAACGTTTTCAAAACTACTTTCTAAATTGAATTTTAATTTAAAAAAAAACGCATTAAATCTCGCATTTTCAATCAAGTCTGTTTCTTTTGTTTTTGTTTTAGATTTTTTCCCACCCCATTCTTTTTTTAAATTGAATCCTTCGAAATCTCAAAAGCATTTTTTTTTCTATTTTTTTTTAATTTGTTATAATTCTACATCGTCCTTTAATCAATTTGAAATTTGTCGGTCGTCTTTTGTTTTTTTTTTAATTAATTTGCTTTGTAACTGAAGTTCGTTATTTATTTCGAAACCCGCGGATCGTCTTTTGTTTTTGTTTTTGCTTACTTCAATCTTGTTCTTATTTTTATTTTATTATTGTTGAAAATGTTTTTCAGCTTCCGTTTTCTTGTTTCTTGTCCTTATTTTGTTTTCATTTTATCATTTCTGTTGGCTTTTTTGAAACTGTTTTTTTTTTGTATTAAAATCGAATTTCCGCCGATCGTATTTTGTTTTTCGAATTTAAATCATCTCATACTTTCAGTCAAATCTGTCAATATTCTTTTGTTTTTATTAATGCTTTCAAGACTACTTTCTAAATTGAATTTTAATTAAAAAAAGAACTCGCATTAAATCTCGCGTTTTCAATCAAATCTGTTGATCTTCTTTTGTTTTTGTTTTAGATTTTTTCCAATCCGATTTTCTTTTTTAAATTGAATCCTTCGAAATCTCAAAAGCATTTTATTTTTCAATTTTTTTCTAAAATTTGTTGTAATTCTACATCGTCCTTTAATCAATTTGAAATTTGTCGGTCGTCTTTTGTTTTGATGTCATATTACTTTTTCAATTAATTTGTTTCGAAACTGAACTTCGCTTTTCATACAAAACTCGACGGGTGATCGTCTTTTGTTTTTAGTTTTGGTTTTCATACGAAACCCGTGCACTTGAGTTTGCGAAAGCTCGCAACGCTTGCGCTCCAGTTTCATCACCCGCGCGCCGCTTTTCGCATCAAGATCTATCGATCTTCCTTTAATAATCACAAAGCAACACAAAACCTGTGGCTGTAATCCAAATAAATAGTGAGAAAACCCCTCGACCACATTAATTAATGTGGTCGAGGGGTTTTCTCACTATTTATTTGGATCTTCCTTTAGTTTTATTTTGTCGTTTTTTTAAATTTTGCCGATCGTGTTTTGTTCTTATTTTTATTTTGTTATTGTTGAAAATATTTTTCAGCTTCCGTTATCTTGTTTCTTGTCCTTATTTTGTTTATATTTTATCATTTCTGTTGGCTTTTTTGAAACTGTTTTTTATTAGAATTGAATTTCCGCCGATCGTATTTTGCTTTTCGAATTTAAATCGTCTCGCATGTTCAGTCAAACCTGTCAATATTCTTTTGTTTTTATTAATGTTTTTAAAACTGCTTTCTAAATTGAATTTTAACTAAAAAAACGCATTAAATCTCGCGTTTTCATACAAATCTATTGATCTTCATTTGTTTTTGCTTTAGATTTTTTCCAATCCGATTTTTTTTTTTAATTGAATCCTTCAAAATCTCAAGAGCATTTTTTTTTCAATTTTTTTTAAATTTGTTATAATTCTACATCATCCTTTAATCAATTTGAATTTTGTCGGTCGTCTTTTGTTTTTATGTCCTTTCTTTTTAAATTAATTTGCTTCGTAACTGAAGTTCGCTATTTAATTCGAAACCCGTGGATCGTCTTTTGTTTTAGTTTTTGCATACTTCCTGTTACAACAAACAATCTTTAATTAAACCAAACGCAATCAGATCCGATCTTCTTTTGTTTTTATTTTATTGTTTCCATAGATTTCCTCCAAGCCGATTTTTTTTTTAATCTGAACACCCGCATTTTGCTTTAAAATCTCGAGCATTTTTTTGTTTTTCTTCAATTTTTTTTAATTCGTTTTTTTTTGTCTGCGTCGCCCTTTAATCAATTCGAAATTTGTTGGTCATCTTTTATTTTATGTCATTTCTTTTCAATAATTTGTTTCGAAATTGAATTTCGCGTTTTAATTCGAAACCCGTGCGGATCTTCTTTTGTTTTTGTTTTGCTTATTTCCTATTATAATAGACGATTTTTAATAGTGTAAAATCAGATTGGAATTAAATTAAGTTAAATTGATATTAAAAGTGATAATTTTGTTTCGTTTTTCTTACGTAACCCGTGCACTTGAGTTTGCAAGAGCTCGCGACGCTCGCGCTCCAGTTTCATCACTCGCGCGTCGTTTCCCGCTGACTTCTTCTGAATTTCTTAATTGCAATAATTTCATCACGTGCTGATTACACCTAAAGTTTAAGTGTGCTAATTATTTCCGTAATTTTTAAATTGTTTTATGAAAAAATACAATCGTGACAGTAACTCGCAATAATTTTATTAATTATTGATTGTGTTGACATACAAGCATACTTAGTGCATACTTAGCACTACAAAGATAAATCAAGACTTGCTGAAATAAACAATAACCAATAACAGTACTAGCACATAAGAAGTGCACCTGTGTATGCATGAAGAAATTTATTGTTCTTAATAATTTACAAGGCCAAAGTTAATGATTATTATGCGAGGCACGGGCACGGTCAAGGTAATATTTGGATAAAGAGTTCGACTATTCTTAACAGCAAACAAAGAGTCAACGACTTATTTTAGCCGTTAAAAAGAGTTAAAATAACAGTCACTTAATATTCAGATGTTGCAAAAACACTACCCTTATTTTAAGGACCGTTTAAAACGTACAGAATAACGGACAAACAAAGAAAAGCGGCTAATTAGTATCGGGCTTTAAAAAGAGACGAAAGTAAAAAGCGTCGCTTCCGAAGCCGGAGCAGGGCGATTAAAGGCCCCAAAATGCGATTTGCATGCATAAAAGTTAACAGCGGCGCGCGGAGAGTTCCCGGAAAAATGCAAGCTCTAGAGCCATTTACGAGAGGGTTTTTGTTTAGAGCGCGCGAGGAGCGCCGCTCATTCGTTCGTTCGTTTGTTTGCTTCATAAATTTAATTTCGAAAGCTGTTCGCATGGGATTAACGCGGCGCATATTTATGCAAGAATTAAATTTATTTAAAAAGGACACGGGTCACCGCACACGCTCGCATTTTATCATTGGCCTATAAAACAGTTCCGCGTGAAACGTGGGGGATTTTTTTTTTTTATTGTCGGTTTTGACTCAGTTTGTTCAACCATTGAAAGCTTTAAATATTCAAAGAAAACAACACGCTCTAAACAAAAACAGTTTTGATTTAACATAATGTCGGAGGTTTTGCACATCACAGTGGTCTGAGTTGAGTAAGCGGAGCAGTGGTTTGTGTTGAGGAAACGGAACAGCGGTTTAGCATCAAACTGACATAATTTTGTGTCACGATCGGCTTGTGCCCTGGTGTCCGGGGGGTCCGGTCCAAAGCTCCAAAGCTCAAAGCTCTCGCGTGTTAACATCAATTATCCCTTGCCTAAATTCGTTCTCTGCAAAAACGTCTCCTAATTGCCTCAATTAAAAAAAAAAAAAAAAACATACACGCTTACATTCTGAAGAGATTGTGTAAAAGATAGAATATTCAGTATCTGAAGAGCAAAACTCGCTAAACTCTGCGCGGAAGACGATGAATCACATGGTAATTTTTCATTCATGTCTTTTTTTAATGTGAATAAGCTTTAAATATTCAAATCATCGAAGCACACTTATAAAAAGGACTTTTAATTTAACTTAAGCGTCGATCTTCAAGTTTTGTTAAAAAAATAAAGTTGCGATTAAATGCTGTTATAATGTATCATAACACGTACAAGGTCAGCATCAAGTAGGCGAGGCTGAATTTTCCTCGAATTTTGAAATCAGCACGACGCGCAATATAAAAAAATGAAGTCGAGCCAGTCGGAAGTTGCAATATTGCTCCTAATTACGCACAGGATTAAGGATTTTTTATGCAAAGCAAATACAACACCCGGTTATTCCCCACTTGCGTAACAATCAGGAAGAGAAAAGTGCTTAAGTGAAGCGGGAGCGCACAAGAAGTCGATCGCTCGAGTCCTCGGGGTGCAGTCTCCTGACCTAATTACATGTTCCTTCTTGAAGTTTTTTTTTTGATTAAATTAAGTTTTTTAATCAGTCCTTTTCCTCAGTTTGTAATTAATTTCGCGAATGAAGATACAACTCTTCACGGTTTTTCTTTTGGTAATCGATTTAATAGTAACCGATTTTTTTTTCTTTAATTTAAATTCTATGTTTCAAGAAAGTCTCCAGCCGGCGTTGGTGAATTGAAAGAAAAAAAATAATTTTTTTTGGCATAAAGGAAAGCTATTTTCTAAAAAAAAAAAGTTTTGTTTTGTTTTTGTTGCGTACTGAATATTCGCCTTTCTCTCCAAACCGTTTTTCTAGTTATAACTATAATTTTATTGGTGATTATTTATTTTGACATTTTGAGTTATTTTAAATTATTTAAAATTTTGGGCATATTTGAAATATTCGCGAAAGTAATGTTTTCAAAGTTCAAAGTCGAAGGAGATTAAAATCAGAGTGCAAAGCATTTTCGACAATTCTGAAAATACGGGTAAAAGCCATTCCACAAACAGTGGAAAACGAATTGGAAAATCGATTTCTGATTATTTTTCCAAGAAAATCGAGATCTAACTTTGATTGTTTAAAGAATTGGGGACAAAAGCGAATGAAAAGTGGGTTTCCGATCCCCGTCCGCACATTTTTGCAACTGCACTTTTTATACAATGCGGAATGTAAGCACGTACAACGCGGTTGACTCACTGATACGTTTAATGAATGCGCCGGCGCCGCACAATTTTGTGACGCACGTAATTTGCGCATCAATTCCGAAATGAATTTAATTTATTTTTGCCAAATAATTAATTTCATCGTGACACCATTTATAAAATTCTGATAAACTCAACTTCAAAATTATCAATTTATTGTGAAAAAATGGAATTTTGTATTAGCCCGTCTGCAAAAAATGCTCTAATTGCATCATTCCTAATTGGCACATGTAAACATACACGCTTACGTTCTGCAGCGACTGCAGTTTTTATGATGCGATGCGGAATGCATGCGTGTGTAACGCGGTTGATTCACTGAAACATTTGACGAATGCTGATGCTGTACAATAATTGCAATAATTTCGAAATTATGATACTTTTTGTCAAATAATTAATTTCATCGTGACACCATTTATAAAATTCTGATAAACTCAACTTCAAAATTATCAATTTATTGTGAAAAAATGGAATTTTGCCCATCTGCAAAAAATGCTCTAATTGCATCATTCCTAATTGGCACATGTAAACATACACGCTTACGTTCTGCAGCGACTGCAGTTTTTATGATGCGATGCGGAATGCGTGCGTGTGTTACGCGGTTGATTCACTGAAACACTTGACGAATGCTGATGCTATACAATAATTGCAATAATGTCGAAATTAATTTAACTTACTTTTTGCCAAATAATTAATTTCATCGTGACGCAATTTATAAAATCAGATGAGATCAACTTCAAAATTATCAAATTTATTGTGAAAGAAATTGGAATTTTGTTTTAGCCCATCCAGTCACTGAGGGGTTCAAATATTCAAATTATCGAAGCACGCCAATCAAAATCACTTTTTACATTTTTTACGCATCAGAAGTTTTATACATCGCAGTGGTTTGAGTTGAGTAAACAGAACAGTGGTTTGAATTGAGTTAACAGAACAGTTTAGCGTCAAATTGCCATCATTTTGTCAATGACGCACTTAACGCTACCTGGATGGTAATTATAATCATTTTCAATTATTTATCAGTTTATTATGAAAAGATTGGAATTTGGTGTTTGTTTATTTAATCGTTGAGAGTTCGCTAAATTTGTTCTAACTGCATTATTCTTAACTGGCACTTGCAAACATACACGCTTGCATTCTGCAGCCCTGCACTTTTTTCTGCAATGCGGAATGAGTGCGTGTGGTACGCGGTTGAACGTTTAACGAATGCCGATGCGGTACAATAATTGCAATAATTTCGAAATGAATTGCTGTTTGCCAAATAATTTCACCGTCACGTTATTTATGAAATTCAGATGTGACCAACTTCAAAATCGCCAACTTATTACGAAAAGATTGGAATTTCGTGTTAGTCCATCTGGTCCTTGAGGGCCTTAAATATTAAAATCGTCGAACCACACTTAGTCGAAAGCACTTTTTTCATTTAGCATAAACGTGGTTTGAGTTGAGTAAACGGAACGGCGGTTTAACGTCAAATTGCCATAACTTTGTCAATGACATACTGAACGGGAAACGCATGGTAATTATTTATAAAAATCAGATGTGACGAACTTAAAAAAATAATCAATTTATTATGAAAAAAAGATTGGAATTTGGTTTTAATTTATTTAACCATCGAGAGTTTTTTAAATAATCGTATCATCGAAGCACACTAATCAATCAAAAGCATTTTTGATTTGGCATAAATGTCTTATATCTTAAATTTGCTGCGTGTCAAGGGCTGTGCACATCAGAGTGGATTGAGTTGAGTAAACGGAACAACGGGTTGGTGTCAAATTGCCATAATTTTGTCTACGACGTTCGCGCCGGGGGCTTTGGGTGATATTTATTTATAATATTCAAATAGAAGGCAACCTAAAGTTGTTGATTTATTACGAAATTGATCATTATTTTTTAATTATTTTAAGTTCGTATTTTTGTACATTTGTTCAATAAATTAGTATTATTATTATTATTATTAAAAATTATTGGGATTTGGTGTTAATTTATTTAACAAGTGAGACCTTCAGAGATATTCAGATCATCGACGCACACTAAACAAAACTACACTTTTGGCTTGGTATAAATGTCTTCATTTTTTTTTAATGCATCAGGGGTTTATACATCACAGTGGTCTGAGATGAGCAAGCGGAACTGCGGTTTGACGGTTTGGCGTCAATTTGCCGTATTTTTGTCTATGACGTGCGGAGCAGGATACGGATGATAATTACTTATAAAATTCGTATGTTAACTCATAACCAAGGAAAAGAATTCAGGCCACCTGTTCCGCGAACGGTACAAAAATTTAGTGCTCAACTGTATCAGCCTCGCCCATAACGTGCGAACGCTCGCATTGCACTCCTTCCCCTTCCACTCAATAACAATTCGATGCATCGCAAAGTACTTTCGACATAAAAAGCGTCCAACAATAAGTTGCCTGAATTCTTGTCCCTGCTCATAACTTTAAAAATTATTTATGTGCTTCATAAATTTGATTTCAAAAGCTGTTCATATGGGAATAATGCGGCGGTAGAGACTTACACAATACACTTCTAATAAATAGTTCATAGAGCCAAAGTAGTCTGTACAGCTGACCGCTCTCCGCTCAAAACGAGTCATTCGCTAAACTCGGCGCGGAAGGCGATGAATCACGTGGTAATTTTTCATTAATGTCTCAGCAACGCTCGTTGCAATATTTATGCAGGAATTAAATTTATTTTAAAAATGCACACGCTCACGTTTTGTTTATTTATAAAACGATTAGGATTGGATAGTTTTTTTTTTGTGAATAGGCTTTAAATATCCTGATCATTGAAATACACTTATAAAAAGGACTTTTAATTTAGCTTAAGCGTCGATCTTCAATTTTTTACATGTGAGGGGGTTTTACACATCACAGTGGTTTGAGTTGTGTAATCGAAACAGGGGTTTAGGATCAAATTTTCATAATTTTTTCGACGAGGCGAATGACAATTATTTTTAAAATTGTGACCGGATTTAAAATTGTCAAGTGTTGGTTTATTTAACCACCGAGCAAAGCTAAATCAAAGCTCGCTAAACAAACACACTTTTGATTTAGCATAAATGCCAATCTTCAATTTTTTTACGCCTCGGAGATTTTACCCGTCATAGTGGTCTGAGTTGAGTAAACGTCAAGCGATATATTGCCACAATTTTATCGACGATGACCATCAGTTACTTTACTTAACCTTTGACTTAGTTGATTTAATCATTAAGGCCCGGTCTTTTCATTAGAATTTTGTGTTGGTTTATTTAACCACTGAGCAAACCTAAATCAAAGCTCGCTAAACAAACACAATTTTGATTTAGCATAAATGCCAATCTTCAATTTTTTTACGCATCGGAGATTTTACCCATCATAGTGGTTTGAGTTGAGTAAACAGCAAGCGACAAATTGCCACAACTTTATCGACGATGACCATCAGTCTCTTTACTTAATCTTTGACTTAGTTGATTTAATCATTAAAGCTCGTTCTTTTCATTAGAATATTGTGTTGATTTATTTAACCACTGAGCAAAGCTAAATCAAAGCTCGCTTTGATTTAGCATAAATGCCAATATTCCATTTTTTTACGCCTCAGGATTTTTACCCATCATAGTGGTTTGAGTTGAGCAAACGGCAAGCGACAAATTGCCACAACTTTATCGACGATGACCATCAGTTACTTTACTTAATCTTTGACTTAGTTGATTTAATCATTAAGGCCCGATCTTTTCATAAGAATTTTGTGTTGTTTAAAATTTTTTTTACACGTCAGAGATTTTACATATCACAGTGGTCCGAGTTGAGTAAGTTGATTATGAAAAGATCGGTGCTTTTCTTAACGCGGACTCCTGGGGCGACTAAAACGCATTGTATTTCGGCTATCAGTAACTACTAGATCTTCTTGTTTCAGGAGAACACCCAGCGGCCATGCATCACGGCCGCGCCAACTCTTCAGCCCAGTCTCAGCTGTTGGTGCTGTTCAGTCTGCTCGTCCTCCTCCTGCCAACACCAACGTAGCGACCGCAGGTGACCCGCACCACCCGATTCTAATGAACGAACTGACTAATTGTGATTAATCGCATGTCTCGTTAATTTTTTCTGTTTTATAAATTGGGCAAACTTAATAATACCGCTCCCACTCCGGCGTTATCAAATTGCCGGCGTGACGAATAACGGATGATCGACATTAATTACCGTCACCAAAAAACCATGCTGATGGTGATGATAAATAAGGCAGCTTCAGTGTCCTGAGGTGGTCTACATTGTGTACATATCAGAGACTGGTCAACGTAATTTCTATGTAAATAAACAGATTTAAAACTAACTCTAAAATAATAATAATAATAATTGTATCTTGTTCGAACTATTTTGTACATAGTTGATTTTGTCCAAAGCTAACGAGTTAAGAGTAATAATAACTTACGTATGGACGAGCGTGCAAGAGAGACAGACGGCTCCGCGGAAATAAACTCACGCACTTTTAATTGGACGAGTAATGCTACTAAATTAAAGCTGAAGTTTTAAGGGGGCTGAGCCGTTTATAAATTCGGATTAATTTTAAGCCCGGGGCTTTTGTTATTATATCACGATGTTGTTTTTGCAACGCGCGTCCTTGTTTTTAGTTGGTTGCACGTCATCAGAAACCTGCCACGAATTAAGCTAAGCTAATGCCCACGGAAACCCTTCTTTATATTTGCCCCATTTAAAAACAACCTCTGTATAATTTTTTTTTTTTAAATCAAATCATAAAAGGGGCGCAGCGGTAGGTATATCATCATGAGGACTCCATGTCACTTCATTATGGAATTTTATTAAATTATGGTTGCCCATCGTGTTACGTTACAGACTGAGGAAAGGAATTGAATTGAAAAAAAAAAATTAAATAAAAAAAATCATTCAATGTTGAATGTGCATTTGCCGTGCAAAAATTATCCTTACTTGAGTGCAGAATTTAGGGGTAATTTTAGAACTTTTAATATCCCGCCTATTAAATTCGTTTTAGCACTTCAAAGACGTTTGCGCAAACGTCTTTGAAGTGCTAGGGGGCGCTCAGATGTGCTTCGAGGGGGGCGGGCAAAGATCTCTGGCCTCGTAATTAGAGCAGCAGCGTCATCCTTCTAGATGTCCAATTAGATTTCGTACACATCTGCACGATGCGCGTTTCTTCGTTAAAATCCAACAAGTCAAACAGCACTTCAAAGGCGAGTCAAACGACGTCTTTCGAGCGTCAAAAACTTGTTAAGTGCGCCCCTCCTCCAGACTTGGGGGTAAACATTTGCTCGTGTTTCTCCTCTCCTTAACGCAAATATTAGATAAACTTCGCACGAGTATACTGTTCTACGAGTTGCGCTCTCTTCCTTCATTATTTGATATTTTGTCGTGAAACTCGAAGAGAAAAAAGGAAAAAAAAACAAAACGCAAGAGGAAAAGGAACTTTTAATATCCCGCCTCTATTAAATTCGTTTTACAAAGCGCCGTTTATTTATTACATCTTTTGCTAAGCACTCCTGAATTATTAAATTGTATTCGCAGCTAATAAATAATGTAAGAGGTGCGGACGGGGGTTTGAACCCACTTTTCAACTCCTTCTTATCTCCAATTCTTTTGAACAAACCGAGATCGATTTCTTCTACGCGCCCAAACTACTTAAGCATGATTCCATTCTAGATTGCTACGCAAATGGGGAATATTGCATGTGCATTTGCCGTGCGCAAAAATTATTCTTAATTGAGTGCAGAAATCAGGGGTAATATTGGGGCTTCCGCCCACTCTATTTCATTCCCTCGGTGGACGCGTGCTGCATCGCGTGCAAAATTCTAGGGAATGCTCGGCCTTACTACTTGACTCTGATCTTGTACGCGTTGTGATTCATTACATTATTATTTATTCGCAACTTAATTAAAAAAAAATATTCGATCTCTGCGTATTGAATATGAACCTTTATAATTCAAAAAAAAAAATCCAGAACAATTATTTTCAATAATTTTTTGAAAACATCACCACTTGTGCATGAGATGTATCTGATTTTTCCTCGTCTTTTAATTCTTTACCCGCTACATATACGTACGGACTATTTTATTTATTCGTCTGCGTTCCATTTTCACGAGTTCGTCATCTCTCAAGGTGAACGATTAGGAAGATAGATTTCTTATACGCTCCCGCACTTCTTAAGCAATATTCCCGTCCAGATTGCTGCGCAAGCGGGGAATATTGGATGTTGCGTTTGCTCTGCGAAAATTATCCTTAATTGAGTGCGGAAATTAGGGGTAATATCGCAGCGACCGTAAGCTCGATCTCGTTGTTCCCTGTTGGAGTCGTGCCTTGCGCATCTCAATTCCAGGCTGAATGATTTCATTCTGATCTTGTGCGCGTTATGATTCATTATGATATTAATTAAATTCCAATTTAATTTTTTTAGAAAAACATTGCATCTCTGCCTCCTCCCTCTCACCCCCCATAGCTTTTCATTAAGTCAATCGGAAAACAAATTCGTACAAGCCGCAAACTGACTTCTCATGTATGCTGGAAGGTAGGAAAGAAGACGAAGGAGGAGGAGGAATTCGATTAAGGGCGTGCGGACCACCCCCGGCGGGCCCTGAATAATTTTTGAAATATTAGAACTTTCTACAAATCGAATTTGCATTCTGCTCGGAGCCGGGTGCCGGGCGGCGGATAAAGTTCTTACAATGCATTTCCGGTAATATTTCATGCTCGCCGAAAGTTTACTCGCGCGATAGACTTTGCGTTTCCGGTAAATCGCGCGAAAACGCCGGAATTTTCCGAACCGATTGCGTTTCGCACCATATCGAAATTTCCTAATCGTCCGTACGTTCGGCGTACGGAAAGTTTCATTTTACCGAGAAGATAAATAAATAAAAAACAGAAATAAAGATAATTCAGTTTGCAAGACTCGAGAGCATGAGAATTGATTGAATTTTAAAAAAGACCTCAACAATTATAATAATTTCAGTTTTAATCGTCTTGTACAGTTCCAGAGCCTACAAAAAAAAAACGTTCCTCCGAAATTTGCTTTATAATTGCAATGGCGTGATTGGAGGTTGGTAAAACCTCAATTAATTAATTAGTTTACTAAATAAGTATTGGTAAAATCAAAATCGACGGAATTTTAAAGACAACTTCAGCTTTATGATTATAACAATTTCAAACTTAATTGGTTTGCACAGCTCCAGAGCCCAGAAGCACTTCCCTTCGAAATACGCGTTGAACTTGTGCAGATGAAATCTTAGTGATAATAATTAACCTCCCCCACACGACTTTTTAATGAAAATTTCGGAGAGACAGGTTTCTAGGCTCCGGAATTGTACATGGCGACTAAAATCAAATTATGCCAGCAGAAGTAATGTTTTTTTAAGGCAACTGAGAATAGTGCTCCCTCCTCTCTCTACAAAATTTGGATTAAATTATCCTTATTGGAGATTAGTACACGTAAAACCTTAATAATCTATTTAATGATTTATTAAATAGATTTATTAATAGTAATTGTACAGTTCCGGAGGCCAGGAGCACCTTCCTCAGAAATTTGTTTCCTGCTTTGAAGGTTTGTTGATTTTCGATGATGTGAGGAGAACTGAAACCAAAAGAGAGAGATAAGTCAAAACCAATCGAAACACACGAGACTTAAGTTTGCAGTTTATAATGATTTGGAAGGGCCCCTCACAATCAAACTATAAAAATCCCAGCTTGTTTCATTGAGGTTTCGTTTTCAAATGTGTGACAAAGCGTTCGTCATTTAAATATTCATGTTACACGCTGCATTTTATGAAAATCCGCTCGAATGTATTTAAATATTTGAACGCGATTACACAGTTACACGAGGACAGCGAGCGATGCCGTTTCCAGCTGATCTACAGCCATTCGCTTTTAACAGTTTTTTGTTTTGTTTTTTTTTTAAGCTGCGCAAAATAAGCACATTTTTGATTCATGCAAACGAACGATTTTCCCTGTTATATGTTTATAAATACATCGCGAAACGGTGCAAAGCCCTCCAAAAGAAGACTGCGTGCTCCAGGTACGTCCCAAATCAATAAAGCCAAAAACTGGATGTGCCCCTATCGAAGTAAGGAAGGGTTTACACAAATCGAAATCGAGATCATCGTGATAACTTCAAGAGCCAACAAAATAAAAGCTGACGTAAGGAAGTCCAACGGCTTAAAAGTTCGAATGTGAACGCAATTTAATCTCTGCGTCGTCGTAACAGAAAATAGTAATTCGCCGTTGCGGTGAAGAGTTGTTCCTTCAATCGCAAAAACAAATGATTACTAACTGAGGACAACGATTGATAAATAAAAAAAATCTCAACGAGGGTAATGAAATGCGCTAACAGCCGCCAAATCAGGAGCTCTTGAACTTCTTTCTCTAGGTTCTCCGTTTTTCTCGTGCGTTTGTGATAAAATCCAATTCTTTTCTCAGGAATCTTTCGTCCAACTACAGTCACTTATCTAGCTTCGTCAGGAATTGTATGTTTCGCATTTTCTTAATTTCCAATTTTCTTATAACGACCGATTTTTCCTGTTATTCTTTAAGCACACCGCGTAACGGTGCAAATCCCTTCACAAGACGACTGCGTGCTCTAGGTACGTCCCAAATTAATAAAGCCGAAAACTTGCCGTACCCCTATCGAAGTAAGGGAGGGTTTACACAATAGGAAATCGAAATCATCGTGATACCTTCAAGAGCCAACAAAATAAAAGCTGGCGTAAGGAAGTCCAATGGCTTAAAACGTCGAAGGTGAACGCAATTTAATCTCTCCGTCGTCGTACAGAAAATAGTAATTCCCAGAGCCAGACATGCCAGTGAGGAGTTGTTTATTTATTTGCGAAAACAATTTATAGCAAACTGAGGAAAATGATTCATAAATAAGAAAAAACCTCAACGAGGGAAAGGGAACGTGCTAACAGCAGCCAAATCAGGAATTCTTGAACTTCTTTCTCTAGATTCTCCGTTTTCCTCGTGCGGTGGGAATAGGATCCAAATCTTTTCTCAGGAGTCTCTCGTTCAACGACAGTCACTTATCTGGCTTCGTCAGGAATCGTATGTTTCGCATTTTCTTAATTTCAATTGTTTTTCAATTTTCTTATAACGAACACGATTTTCCCTGTTGTCTTTAAACACACCGCGAAACGATGCGAAGCCCTTCACAAAACCACTGCATGCTCCAGGTACGTCCCACATTAATAATGCCGAAAACTAGCCGCACCCCTATCGAAGTAAGGGAGGGTTTACACAATTCGAAATTGAAATCATCGTGATAGCTTCAAGAGCCAATAAAATAAAAGCTGGCGTAAGTAAGTCCAATGACTTAAAAAAAAAGGTCGAAGGTGAACGCAATTTAATCTCTCCGTCGTCGTACACAAAATAGTAATTCGCAGAGCCAGATATGCCAGTGAAGAGTTGTTTCTTCATTTGCGAAAACGATTTATTGCAAACTGAGGAAAGCGATTGATAAATTTAAAAGAGAAATCGCAACGAGGAAAACGGAATGCGTTAACAGTCAGCCAAATGAGGAACTCTTGAACTTCTTTCTCTAGATTTTTTTGCTTTTCTCGTGCATTGCAGCATTGCATAGGCTTTACCGTCCCATTTCCGATTGGTGTGGTGGGACAATTCAGTCAATCGAGCGCACTGCAAATAAATCGAAGATTTCCATCGATTGCATAAAAGACTGCAATATTGTTTGCCTTGCAGGCGTAAGCTCGTAGATAGTACTTGCTTTATTTTTGAATTTTTTTAAGATGCTATTCTTCAAGGCCCACCTTGCACGTGTTCTGTTTTTGTGGTACGGTATCACATCACATTACGGTTGGTTAAATTTATAAATTGTTTAATTCATGAGTACTGAAAAATTCGAATCCAAATAAAACAAAGCCAGTTTTTTTTTGGTATATATTATTTTCTTTTTTTTTTAAAAAAAACGTGGTAGTTGATCCGGTTTTTAGGACAAAAAAAGAGATTCTAAATCATTCAGCTGATCAGTTTCGGTTTTTATTCTAAACCTTCATCAGAGCCTAAAAGGTATAACAGTAAGATTATATCAAATAATAATAAAAAAAAAAGATTTTACCTCAGGACGCCAATTCTATTTATTATTTTCTTTTGTTCGTTATTTTTTTGGAACAGCATTTTAAACGAAAATTGATTAATAACTCTGAGATGAAAGTACTTTCGTAAGATGGCTATTCTTCAAGGCTAACCTTGCACGTGTCCTGTTTCCGCGTTACGGTATTACAACACGTTACGTTTGGTTTAATTTCAAAAAATTATGGGTACTGAAAAATTCGAATCCTTGCAGAGCGGAATCAGTTTTTTTTACAGCTTATATTATTCTCTTTTGTCCCGTTATATATATTTTTTTTTGAAACGAAAATTGATTAACTTTCGGATGAAAGTACTTTCGTAATTACTGGGCGTGGCACCGAAATTAATTTCCCGATTCAAAGTGTTCTCCACGTTTTAATATTTTGCCCGACAACGTTAACGATAAGTCATCCCCTGGCCGCCAAGGTCGCCGCGCCGCCGCATGCCAGGGGGGGGAAACATAAACTTTTTTTTATCGCGCAACGTCCGACAATCGACCGTAATTTATAGAACGCCCCCTCCACCCTCGAAAAATCATAATAATTTTCTGCGTTACGCCCGCCCGCCCCCATAACCTAATAAAAAGTAAATTTAACGTGAAATGTATTTTCGGACGGATTCGAGCACTCAATAAAGTTTAATTACATCGTCCGGGTTCGCCGGACCACGAAATTTTACGCCGACCTGCTAAGAGAGAGCTTCAAAACGTATTTATAGGGTGTAATAATAAAGCGGCGAAGAAGTTTGCGCAAACGAAACGTAGGGGGCGCTCAGATGTGCTTCGAGGGGGAGGCGGGCAAAGATCTCTGGCCTCGTAATTAGAGCAACAGCGTCATCCTTCTAGATGTCCAATTAGATTTCGTACACATCTGCACGATGCGCGTTTCTTCGTTAAAATCCAACAAGTCAAACAGCACTTCAAAGGCGAGTCAAACGACGTCTTTCGAGCGTCAAAAACTTGTTAAGTGCGCCCCTCCTCCAGACTTGGGGGTAAACATTTGCTCGTGTTTCTCCTCTCCTTAACGCAAATATTAGATAAACTTCGCACGAGTATACTGTTCTACGAGTTGCGCTCTCTTCCTTCATTATTTGATATTTTGTCGTGAAACTCGAGGAGAAAAAAGAAAAAAGAAGAAACAAAACGCAAGAGGAAAAGGAACTTTTAATATCCCGCCTCTATTAAATTCGTTTTACAAAGCGCCGTTTATTTATTACATCTTTTGCTAAGTACTCCTGAATTATTAAATTGTATTCGCAGCTAATAAATAATGTAAGAGGTGCGGACGGGGGTTTGAACCCACTTTTCAACTCCTTCTTATCTCCAATTCTTTTGAACAAACCGAGATCGATTTCTTCTACGCTCCCAAACTACTTAAGCATGATTCCCTTCTAGATTGCTGCGCAAATGGGGAATATTGCATGTGCATTTGCCGTGCGCAAAAATTATTCTTAATTGAGTGCAGAAATCAGGGGTAATATTGGGGCTTCCGCCCACTCTATTTCATTCCCTCGGTGGACGCGTGCTGCGTCGCGTGCAAAATTCTAGGAAATGCTCGGCCTTACTACTTGACTCTGATCTTGTACGCGTTGTGATTCATTACATTATTATTTATTCGCAACTTAATTTAAAAAAAATATATTCCATCTCTGCGTATTGAATATGAACCTTTATAATTCAAAAAAAAAATCCAGAACAATTATTTTCAATTATTTTTTGATTATCACCACTTGTTCATGAGATGTATCTGATTTTTCCTCGTCTTTTAATTCTTTACCCGCTACATATACGTACAGACTATTTTATTTACTCGTCTGCGTTCCATTTTCACGAATTCGTCATCTCTCAAGGTGAACGATTAGGAAGATAGATTTCTTATACGCTCCCGCACTTCTTAAGCAATATTCCCATCCAGATTGCTGCGCAAGTGGAGAATATTGGATGTTGCATTTGCTCTGCGAAAATTATTCTTAATTGAGTGCAGAAATTAGGGGTAATATCGCAGCTACCGTAAGCTCCATTTCGTTGTTCCCGATTGCAATCGTGCCTTGCGCATCTCAGTTCCAGGCCGACTGATTTCATTCTGACCTAGTACGCGTTATGATTCATTATGATATTAATTAAATCCCAATTTAATTTTTCTAGAAAAACATTGCTTCTCTGCGTACGGACAAAAAAAAATGCCTTGCGGATTTGAAAACCGTTAATATTTTTTTTTGTGTATTAAAGAGGACGTACTAACTAAACGTAAGTAGGTAATTTTTGTTATTAGTCAACAGATGGCAGTGCGAGTTCTAATCTATTATGCAAAAATTTGGCAGTTTGGGGAATTTCGTTTTTCTCTGGACTCTTTTTTTAAAACTCTTAAATTTCGCAAGAGCTTACATTAACAAAACGACATTTATTACTAATAATGAAATGAATAAGATGACTGACCAAGAGATGGCGATACGGTCGTATAATTTATTTCTTGCAATAATTATTTTTTTTTAGAAAAATTTTGTGCAAATCGTTTTTGATTGCAGTGAGAACCTCGAACAGCCTCTGGACAGCTGTTTCAGCCCTGCTTGGGGCTTCTTCAGCAGAAACGTAGCTCGACATTCCCACTGCAGACCAAAAACGACTTGCCCAATTTATTCGCAATTGCGATGTAAGAATGATGAACATATAAAATAGCGACATCTTACTATCGCTTTTTGACCTTTCATTATGCTTTGACAGCAAGCATGGCCGCCTTGCATGGGGGACTCATTAGGAGCAAATCCCGCTTCAATTTGTCTATCCTACTGCAATGTTAGGTCAAAAAGCGATAGTAAGATGTCGCTATTTTATATGTTCATTATTTTTTTTTAGTTGGCCGAAACAATTTCCGTTAGTAATTTATCACCTTTTGGATTTTGATTTTGTCAGCCGGAAATCCACCCTTTTAAGTTTTAAAGTTAATGAAAAGTACACTCTAGTCACATTTGTTACCACAGATGGCGCTTTGGGTTGGATTCTGATTAAAAATAAATAAAATAAAAATAACGTGGTTTTAAAAAACTCCCTGTAATAGTTCTGAACGTTTTTGCACGCCCTAATGTATCATCAAAATAAATTCGCACCCTAATATTTTTAATATTGTCCAGCAAATGGCGTTCCGGACTCTAATTTCTCAAAGACAGACAATTTTTAAAAAGCATGGCGTCGATGATTAAATAAAATCGCAGCGGTTTCAGCGTATTTCAAAACTATTTAAACTTTTTTTTTTTTGATGTAATGAAGTGGGCGCACTAAGTAAGTAATTTTTGTTATCAGTCAACAGATGGCAGTTCTGATTCTAATTTTTCAAATGACAACTTGGTATTTTTGAGTAAAACGGAATCAATTAAATAGAAGTGTGCGTTTTTCTTCTTGGGAAATTGAAGACGCTTTTCTTAAACTTTTAAATTTAGTCAGAGCTGGCGTTAACAGAACGGCTTTTATTACTTACCAACAGATGGCGTTTCCGGTCTCTATTTTCCAAGAAAAAAAGACGCAGTTCTAAAAATGTAGATCAATCAATAAAATTACAACGAAATTTTGTTAGAATTTAAAATCATCTTTCTATTATTATTATTATTTTTTTAATTATAATTGATAGAGGGCGCGTCATCCTTCTAGATGTCCAATCAGCAAGCAGTTACGTCGGGCATTTTTTAAATTAATTAATTTTATTTTTAATTGGCTTATTTTTTTTCTGTACGGAGTTTTTTGCTTGGAAAATCAGAATCCGAGTCGTCCTCTATTAATTATAAACAAAAGCTATTATACTATATATACGCACTGTATATATGTATATAAACATATATATTATACGTACAGATTCGGGTTTTCTAAAGACGGACGGCCATTTTGTTGAGAAACAGGGATCGATTAAATAAAATCGCAGCGAAGTTTCTGCGAATTTTCAAACCACTTTGAAATTTTTTTTTAATGAAATGAAGGGGGCAGGTTAACTAGCAAAACGACTTTTATTATTAATCAACAGATGGCGCTTCTGGTCTTGATTTTCAAGAAGAAGAACGCAATTCGGAAAAACGTGGATTAGTTATAAAGTCGCCACGAAATTTTGTTAGAAAATTTGAAAACCTCTTTTTATTATTTTTATTTTCTATCGTACGTTAGTAAAATAGCTTCTGTTTATAATTGACAGAGGGCGTTTGAGATTCGGATTTTCTAAAGACGGGCGGCCATTTTGAGAAACACGGGATCGATTAAATAAAATCGCAGCGAAGCTTTGCGCGAATTTTAAAACTATTTTTAGAAATTTTAAAATGAAATGAAGGGGGCAGGGTTAAAGAAGCAATTTTCGTATTGGTCAACAGATGGCGATGTCGACTCTAATTTTTTTAAAGAAACGCATTTTAATAATAAATAAAAGTGCATTTTTTCTGGGAATTGAATTGAATACATTTTTTTTTAATTTCAAATTTAATCAAAACACATTTCATCAAAACGGCTTTTGTCACTAATCAACTGATCAATCAGTTTTGGTATTAGTCAACAGATGGCGATTCTGATTCATATTATTCAAGGAAACACAATTTTAAGAAGCAAGGGGTTAATTTTTTTTGGGAATTTAAATACAATTTTTTTTTAATTTTAAATTTAATAAAAGCACGCGTCACCAAACCGGTTTGTTTCTAATGAACTAATGTTACTAATGAACTAATCAATAGATGGCGTTGTTGGTCTTAATATTCCAAAAAACAAAACCTTAAAAAATTTTGCCAATTGAATAAAATCTGCTTTCAAAGGCATTTTTTTTTCTTAATATTGTTTTTTAATTTTTTTTAATGGGCAGGCACATTGGTAAAGTAGCTTTAATTTCCAGTCAACAGAGGGCGCTTCTGATTCTGATCTTCCAAGCAAAAAACGCAGTACAGAAAAAAAATAAGCCAATTAAAATCGAGGTGTGTACGTTTTTGAAAATTTTCGTTTTAGATTTAAAATTTAATCAATTTAAAAAATGCCCGACGTAACTGCTTACTGATTGAACAGATGGCGCTTCTGGAACTTTTAATACCCAGCCTGTTACGTTAGTTTCTCAAAGCGCCATTTATTACATCTTTATCTGCGTATCTACTTCTCAGGTCGTTATCAGAGCTAATCAAAAATTTGAAAAACAAAACAATTACGCAACTGTAACCATTATTCACTCGGATGATTTTCTCCCCCAATCGCCTGCGGTCGATTTATCCGAAATTCATCCTCGTGAATAATGGCTATTATGTTACATAAATAAACAAAGGACGTCGTTGATAATAATTAATAAATAGTAGATTGATTGACGGGAACGAGGGGTTGTAAGGGGTAGGGGATAGTTACTTTGTTGGTAACTGTAACTTTTAAATGGGATGCTTGTGTGTCATGTCGTTGCCGCCGGGGGCGCGGCGTTGGTGGTGCATAAAAGAGTCGAGGAGGGTAGTAGGGTGAAACCGCAGGAAAACCTCTAACGAGGGCTACATACGACTGACAAAACCGAAGCAGCGAATAGACCGTGGGGTGGAGGCGGCGGCGGCGGCGGCGTGTTTGATGAAAAGTTGAAAAGCGCTCACCTACCCTACATCACACGCACGCGAAACGGAAACAATGGCCGTTACGTTTCTCTGATCGCGTTCGGGGGATGATGATGGTGGTGATGGTGAAGGCGAATAAATTTCGTGTTCGCCGAGCTTTCAACATAATTAAAACTAATTTGGACTTAACGCTATACAAAACAGAAACATATATATTTTGTTGCGCTTCGGTGGGGTTTGGGTATGTGTATATGTAGAAAACAGAACAACAGTCAAACTCACCCCCCCTTAATTAAAACTTTCGTGAATAGACTAATTATTTGGGAATTTCGATAAGAGAGAACAATGAGTTAAATGTGTACAGAAAATATAGAAACTGTAACAATAATAAATTGTTTTACGTTTCTACACATTCTAGACTATCCATTTTAAATCGTGACTCCTCCAGAAAATATTGGAATAGGCAACCAACCAATCACAATGCATAATGGGTTGCCTATCTATGCTATCCATTTTAAATCGTGACTCCTCAAGAAAATGTTGGGATATGCAACCAACCAATCATATTAGAAAAAGCTTCTTGGGGGCTTGCATAACGTAATGTATGAATGCAGAATGGGTTGCCTATCTACACTATCCATTTTAAATCGTCGCTCCTCAAGAAAATGTTGGAATAGGCAACCCACCAATCATATTAGAAACAGATTCTTGAGGGCTTGCATAACGTAATGTATGAATGCAGAATGGGTTGCCTATCTTAAAGCGTTTACGGCTTACAAAATACAGCAAACAAAGCACGGCAAGTGCCAACTTGCACAAAAATAAAACAAAAATTCAGTTATAGATGAATTGACTTGCATAATTTATTTAACATCCTGAACTTTGGAAGGACATCAAGAGATTGCATGATCATCTGGTTTGTATAAAAAAATAAATAAACGTTGCGTAATTGTTATTCCTTGCTCCTTGCAGTGAATGAACAGATGAAAACAGTAGGTCAACAAGATTTCAAAAAAAAAAACAAGAAACAAAGAAAAACAAAAGTACAATAAATGAATTATTCACGATAAGGGAGGCGGCAGTAAATGAGATGACGGACGAAAAGATGGCGCTCCTGTATTTTAATTTAAAGTATCTTCCCATTATCTTTTTTTGCTGGCCGAAACAATTCATGTTGTTTTAATTTATCAGCTGTTTTAAATAATAATAATCAGCCCGGAAGCCTTCCTTTTAAGTTTTAAATTTTAAACTTAATAAAAAAGCACTCTCTGGTCATATTTGTTAATTTTAAAATGTTTGTTTCGGTCAGCAAAAAGTAATTGGAAGATACTTTAAATTAAATTTCAGAAGCGCCATCTTTTGGTCTGGTTGAGAACCAGAATCTAGATTCAGAATCTAACCCAAAGCGCCATCTACAGTTTTGGGTTGGATTCTGAATCTAGATTCCGGTTCTCGACCAGACCAAAAGATGGAGCTTCTCTAATTTAATTTAAAGTGTCTTCCAATTATTTTTTTCCGGCCGAAACAAAAATTTAAAAAGTAACAAATATGACGATTTTTTTCTTTTTTTGAAAACCAAATCTAGATTCAGAATATAACCCAACGCGCCATCTACAGCTTTGGGATGGATTCTGAATCTATAAAAAAAAATATTATTGGAGAAATGGGGGTTGGGGGGAGGGTCAAATTAATTAATTAGCCCAAATACGGCGTCAATAAAGTTCTCTTGTCAATTTAAAAATCCCTTTTCTAAATAACTGTTAAATTTTAGTGAAAACGTATTCTAGCATTATTCTAGAAGTCTAGAAATTTTGTTACTGGCCGACAGATGGCGCTGCGATTCTTATTGTTACAGACAGAGACAATTTAAAAAAAAAAAACAGAACATAGGGGTCGATTAAATTAAAATCGCAGCAAAATATTTGCGTACAGGTACAAAACAATTTTATTTTATTTTTTGGATGTATTGTATTTTTGTTATTGGTCAACAGAGGACACTTCTGGTTCTAATTTTTTTTTAATTTCCCAAGGAAACGCAATTTTGAGAAAAAATGAGACAATTAAAAAGAATTGCATTTTTGGCGAAATTTTGTTAGAATTTGAAAACCTCTTTTTATTTTTTTAATTAATAAGAAGGGTACGTGATGGAGTTAATTTTTGTTTCTAATTGACAGAGGGCGTTTCGTATTCTGATTTTCTAGAGACACATTTTTGAAGAGCACGCGGTCGATTACATAAAACCGCAACGAATTTTTTGCGAATTTCAATCAAACTCGTTTTTAAAAAAATTTTAAATCTATGAAACAGAACGAAACGTTAAAGAAGTAAACTTTATTGATATTCAAAAGGTGACGCTTTTTGTTTTAATTTTCCAAATAACAGCAATTTTGAGAAGCACGGGGTCAATTAAATTAAATTGCAATTTTCTTGCAAAATTGAAAACGATTTTTCTAAATTTTAAATTTAATAAAAGCGCCCGTTACCGAAAGATTTTTGTTATTAATCAACTAATCAGCAGATGGCGTTTATGTCTTCATTTCTGTCTCAGTTCTGAAGAATGTTGGTCAATTAAATCGAATTGCAGTAAGGGATTCGTTAGAATTTTGAAATCGTTTTTTCATTTTTTTTTAATTTAATTTTTAATTTAATTTAATAAATAAATAGTTTTTTTTTTTTTGTAATTAACAGAGGACGTTTTGGGCTTTGATTTTCCAAAAAAAAAACGGAATTCTGAAAAGAAAGGGGTCCGCTAGAATTTGGAAACTTTTTTTCATTTTTCATTTTTTTTTTTTTTATTTAATAAATTGCAGATAGTAGAAATATAGTTCGTTTTTTTGTAATTAATAGAGGACTTTCTGGGATTTGATATTCCAAAAAACGGAATTCTGAAAAAATTATGCCAATTAAATAAAATCCCAAGGACACTCTGCTCGTTTTCAAAAACACTTTTTTAAATATTTTTTTTTAATTCTACGAAACGGGCACCTTAGAGAAAATAGCTTTTGCTTCTAATTAACAGATGGCGTTCCGGATTCTGATTTTCCAAAAAAAGAAAAACAGAAAAAATGGGGCGGGCCAATTAAATGAAATCGGAGTGCGTGCATTTGAAAACTCTTTTCAATTTGAAATTCAATTTAAAAAAAATGCACGACGTAACTACTTCCTGATTAAACAGATGGCGTTTCTGGTCTCGTATCTAGAAGAAAAAAGAAAACACCGTTTTGTTAAAGACGGGCTATTGAAAATCGCAGCAATTTTTTCACGAATTTTGGAAAGGTTAAACTGTGGTATTGTTTTTTTGGGTTACCGGGCAACAGATGGCGCCACTCCTCGAAGAAAATTCCGTACACTCAGAGTAAAATTTCGAGTTTATGATTTAAAACCAACAAACAAATAGTATTAGTTTTTAATTCGCTTTAAATGGGTTGTAAACTATGTTTTTTTTTTAAACTGATCGAATAGTTGAAATTCAACTAAAAGCACGCGGTAAGGAAGTTGTTTAGGTTACCGGACAACAGATGGCGCGCGCCACTTCTTAGAAAAAATTCCATAAACTCAGAGTAAAATTTCGAATTTATGATTTAAAACCAAGGAACAAATAGTATTCGTTTTTAATTCACTTTAACTGGGTTGTAAACTATGTTTTTTTTTAAGTAGTCGAATGATAGGGTAATGTGTATTCCTAGGATGATCTGGTCAGCCATTTTTTGTTTTATTTTGTCCGCCTTTTCCAACCCAACAATTTTTTTTTACGCTTGCATTTCCAACAAAAGTCAAATGCTCTGATTAATATTGTTATTCACGTTTGAAAGTAAGTTCAAAATTAATTTATTAATTTAATATTTAGTTTCGTGTTAATCTAACGCAGCGTTTCCCAAACTTTTAGGTTTCTCGCGACCCTCCTTTGAATTGTAATATGATTCACAATTAATAAAATTCGTACATGCAATCTCTTGCACAAAATAATGTGATAAACTAGTTGCAATTTGCGTTCATTTGTTTTTAGATTTATTGTTATGCGCCCCCCTTGGAAGACTCAAGCGCCACCCTAGGGGAAACGCTGATCTAATGGCACCGTTACGAAAAGGGCGGCGATACTTTTTCTCATAATTAAAAATTTTCAGAAAATTTTGTTGCAAATCATTGCGATCGTAGGATGTTTAAACTATTAGTTAAAAATTTTTACTTTATAGTTTATCAAATTTTGAAAATCACCGGCACATATACCGAAAGCAGTTGAATTTTTACATGTCAGCGGAATTTTTGAGAGTTTTATTTAAAAAAAAAACTGCAATCACGACCTTGACGTCACTCTTGAGGAATTCCGTTTGATTAGAGGACTAGGTGGGCGGTAATTAATTAATTGCACATTATAGAAACGTGGGCGTAAGTGAGGTTGCCTAAACCAAGCGTAACTTTAACAAGGTTTTAATTAATTCAGCGTGGGATAAGACGTACCGGACAGTTTCGCGCGAAATTATCATTGTTTAGTCTATTGAATTTCCTTTCCGACTCTTATCAACTGGATAAGTTTGTATTGAACTGAACAACTTAAAATTCCCAATACGTAAAGTGTATAGGGCATTATTTATCTTATTCATACACTGAGATCTTTTACCCTTACCCAACTGAGATACTTTTTAAATTGATACTTACTTCAAATAATTATTTGTTATACTGTAAGCGTGCGTCTGGAAGTTCCCCTCTCTCCTTTTAACCTATGTATAGACGAGACACGGAGCAATTTATTTCTCAGGTAAAAACTGTTTTAGAAGTCGACGAAAAGTCCGCAGAAAATAAACGTCCCCCGCGTCCCCCGCACGCCCCCCACTTTTTGCATCCATTCACTTAACGAGCGAGCGCGACCGGGGGAGGAACAATTACAAAAATTTACTCCTAATTACCGATTCTTTCTCCCCTGGTTATTGTTTTCCGACAAAGAAATTGGAATTTCTCGTAATTAAAACTTTCAAATGGAGACGGCACAAAGAAAACGCGACGGGGGCGGGGGTGGGGGGTGGCGTCCCTCTTTCTTTTAAAGCCGCCACAAAAGCGCACACTTTGTTTCTTCAGCTTCGCGTCTAATCGTATTATACCTTCATTTAGAGCTTGCGGTCGAATAAATAAGTACCATCTAAGGTATTATACTTAAAAGGTAGATATTAATTTATTTATAAGTTACAAAACTAACGCAAAGTGAACGAGAATGATCGGGTTTGAGTTGGCACTGCAATTATTAATTATTATTATTTTTTAATTGAACAGTTTGTAACCGGCTGTATTTTGTTGGAGGGGTCTGCGATTAGTTTCTGGGTGTCTAGGCAAACATACTGAATTAATTTCTAGACCATTTTTAAATTAATTTGGCTTGGCGATGAACAGGGGACACGTTAGCACGGCTATACGGGTGGCACGAACTTATCTGACTATAGTGTTTCCTGTCCAGCTCTTATCTACTGGGAAAGTTTATATTGAAATGATACAGCTTAAATTCCACCCGTAATAGTTTTGAATAAAAAAAGTTGAATAAAATTCGTCGAAAGAGAAGCCTCGAGTCACTATAAAATAAATAACATAAAAAGTTTGGAAATGGCGGTATTTTAATAATTTACGCGGTGTAAACTTCATGCACGATAAGTACGTAATCGCATTCCAGTTACGAAATCCTAAGGAGCTCGACGAGATTATGAAACTGGAACGCGAGCATTGCAAGGTATTCCGCAAACTCAGGGTTATTTCGCGACCTAGTTAAGCATGCAAATTTTTGTAAACGAAGCCAAATTTGGGATTTCAATCGTCGACGAAATTGTTGACTCGGCTCAGATGCTGGCACGCTGTGCGCCGTAAAGGTTCTCTGATTCTTCGTATATCTCTGTCCTTCAAATTTTGTGTTTCATGTCACTGTTATGTTGGCTTTATTTACGGAGAATGCCGTCGTTGCGATCCTTGTTTTTTTATTATTTTTTTTTTATTGTTTGAAGTAGTTTGGAAACGGCGGCGTTTGCGGATTCGACTTAAAGTTGTGAAAACGGAATTTCTTCCGAAACCTGTGTCAACCGGTCAACATATTTTACTGTGATGTTTGTATAATAAACGGATTTGGAAACTTAACCTACAAAATTTTGTGGTGACTCGAGGCTTGCCTTTCTTTCGAAGAATTTTATTCAAAATTTTAACTAGTCACTAATCTCATAGATAATCCTTTCATTAAAGAAAAAATCTGTTTCCTGTACAGCTCTTACCTACTGGGAAAGTTTACATTGAAGCAACATAACCTAAATTCCACCCGTAATAATTTTAAATAATAAAATAAATTAAAATTTCGAACATAAAATCCATCAATCTGGGCTCGTAGCTTAGCCTCCTCGATATGAATCCCTTACGATTTGAAAGCTTCCATCTTTAATAAGTTACTGCCAACTCAAACAGCTCAAACAAACAGTCTTTCTTAATCACCTTGTAGAATGGTTTCTGCGGTACAACCATTTTCCATTACATAGGTAATTAATTCGCAGTAATTAAATTTAATTAAACGTGTTTATGTGTTGTTCCTTTCGGCCTCTCTTAAGTATATTTCGGCAAACTTGAGCTACCCCATGTATCTATCACGTGTTTAATTAATTATTAAAATTAATTTAGCTCGGAGGGGAATAGTGGACATATTAGCACGGTTCTACGAGTGTCACGGTCTCATTCTTTAGACTAAAGTGTTTCCTGACCAGCTCTTATCTACTGGGAAAGTTCGCATTCAAATGACCTTGCTTGAATTCCATTCGTAATAATTTTGAAACAAAGAAAAATGTGTTTCCTGTCCAGCTCTTATCTACTGGGAGAGTTTATATTGAAATAATAAAGCTTAAATTCCATCCGCAATAATTTTGAATCAAAAAAATAAACTAAAAATTAAATTATCGGGACTTTTACGTGGTTTCTGCGCCACAACCGTTTTCCACTATTATTAATTTTTTTTTTTTTGCATTTTTTCGAATAGGCAATTAATTCGCGCTGTAATTAAATTTAATAAAACGCGTTCGCGTGTTGCTGCTCTCGGCTTCTTTTTAAACGTGAACTCCGGAAGACCTGAGCCGCCCCATCTATCATGCGTCCAAGAAACGAATTTGCACGTCAGATATTTATCGCGCGCCCGCATAATTATACATCTACATATTCAAGCAAGTGAATTGCGGGGGCGCGTTTTTTTTTCGGTTTCGCGCCCCGCCCAAATGAAATACAGATCTATCAAAATTCCTCCCCCCCCCCCCCCTCCCCCGCCGCGCATCAAAATTCATAACGCCATCAATCACGGACGTCTTATGAAAATCTCATATCGGTCGAGGAAGGCGACGACTTGCAGGAATGACCGAGGAGCGCGCGGAGATGCGCGAGCGAAATACCAAACGGCGTCTGCATCGTAAATGTAAATTCGAAAGGGGGGGAGGGGGCGAATTTCCAGCCCCCCCCCCCTCCTCCGCCCCTGGTAATTTCAAATTCTCGCGGAAGTTCTCTCCCCCCGACAAGCTTTTAATAAATAATTTCTGAATATTTATGAAGCGCGTGTATTTATTTATTATGTTCTTATGAGCCCCTAACTCTTGGAAGCGATTTTGTTTCATGTACGTTTGCACCATGCACGTATTGTCGCGATTAGGTTTTTTTTTTATAAAACAATTTAGAAATTAAGTGGAAATAGTTAAGACAGTTAAATTTCATGCTTAATGAGTACGTAATCAAATTCTAGTTTCCTGTCCAGCTCTTATCTACTGGGAAAGTTTATATTGAAATAATATACAGCTTAAATTCCACCCGTAATAATTTTGAATAAAAAAAAATGTTGAATAAAATTCATCGAAAGAGAAGCCTCGGGTCACTATAAAATAAATAACATAAAAAGTTTGAAAGTGGTGGTATTTTAATAATTTACACGGTGTAAACTTCATGCACGATAAGTACGTAATCGCATTCCAGTTACGAAATCCCAAGGAGCTCGGCGAGGAACGACGCGTGGTTTATGAAACTGGAACGCGAGCATTGCAAGGTATTCCGCAAACTCAGGGTTATTTCGCGACCTGATTAAGCACGCAAATTTTTGTAAACGAAGCCGATTTTGGGATTTCAATCGTCGAGGAAATGGTTGGCTCGGCTCTGATGCTGGCACGCTGTATGCCATAAAGGTTCTCTTATTCTTCGTATATCTTGGTTCTTCAAATTTCGTGTTTCACACAACTGTTATGTGGTCTTAATTTATGGAGAAAGCCGCCGCACCGTTGCGACCCTTTAGGTATTTTTTTTTTTTTTAATTGGACCGTGCACCAATCCTACTTCTTTTAAACACAAAATTTGAATAATTAAAAACGAAATATCTTAAAAATGAGAAACGTTGAAAATCGGAAAGAATTAAAAAAAAAATTAAATAAAAAAATAAATATTTTAAAATAAAAAAAAAAAAAATTTCAAAGTCAACCCAAACCAACTGAACTGAACCAACTAAGTGCAATCAATTCATGAAAAGTTTTTCACAATACATAAGAGACGTAAGAAATTAACAAAAATCGAAGCAAGATATTAAAAAATATTTTCTTTTTTATGAAATTTGAAAAAAACTGCAGGAGATTGAAATAAGAAATGTTAAAATAAAAAATAAAAAAATTAAAAACAGAAAATTTGAACGCAATATTTTTAAGAATTGAAAAACATTTCAAGGTCAACCCAACTAAACCAAACTCAAGCTAAACCCAAATCAACCCACCCAATCCTTTGAAACACAAAATTTAAAACAGTGAAAACGCTTTGAGGGGAAACCAATTCAACTAAACTGAAACTAAGTGAGTCTGATTCAAGAAAGGAATTTGTCGAAAGATATATAAAATTATAAAAAATCGAAACAAAAATGTAAAAATTAAAAAAATTCAAGGAAATTCGAAAAAACTGCCGAAGATTTAAAAAGAAGATACGTTAAATATAACAATTAAAGCATCCCAAAAGTAAAATGTAAAAAGCGTTTCGAGGTTAAGCCAACTCAACTAAACCGAGTCCGGCCGAAGGAAAGATTTTCACAAAAAAATAAATAAAAATGTAAGAAATCATTAAAACAAAGAAATGTTAGGTTTTAAAAATTTTAAGAAATAAAAAATTAAGAGGCAGAAAATTGAAACAAAAGAATGTTAAAAACTAATTGAAAAGGAAACCCAACTAACCTAATAATTTGTCAATTAATTGTTTAACTTGAAGAGAAGAAAAAAGATTTTCATAAAAAAATGAAAATGTAAAAAAATCATTAAAATTCGGAACGAAACAAAAAAATTATGTTTTAAAATTTAAAATAAAAAAACGAGAAAATAAAAACAAAAGAAGATTGGCAGATTCGAAAATTGATTTAATAACACAAGACAAGACGCGTTTTTTTTTTTTTTTTAATTAAATTTGAGAAAATAGTTTGGGTACAGATAAATAAAAGCAAATTTAACGAAAAATTTGAAAAAATTGACGAAAGCTGAAAACACGACTCGAAGAAAAAATGCAAAAAACAAAACAAAAGATGATCCACGGAGATACAGGAATTCTAAAAACAGCGGATCGGAAAGAATCATCGGAAATGAATGAATAGGTGCGAACAAAAGAAGATCAGAAAACAGTTTCGAGTGAAAATATGAGACGAAATAAAAAAAAAAAACTAACGAGAACGATAAAACAAAAACAAAAAAAGATCCCTGGATTTGACATTCGTAAAAATCGGCGGGAATTGAAAAATTTTAATCAGTGAATAAAATGCGTCGTAAAGACGATCGGCAAGATTAAAGATAATAAATAAAAAAAAAAAAAATTCAACGTCCACCCAACCTAATTCTGACTACTAGAGAGAAATGTATTTGGAATTTATTCGTAGGACGGTGCCGGAATTCAGAATTTCAGAACAATTCGGTTTGGTGAGACCGCCGTAGCTTTCGCGTCCTCGCTCTCCCGATGTGAATCCCTTATGATTTGATTGAGATTTTTAAAACCGAGTTGGGGAGGGGGCGATTACGATTTTATAATTCTAATCCTCGAGAATCCGGATTAGATCGTGCAAATTAGAAACTTCGAACTAGTTTAATTCGAATTAGTTTCAGATCAACTCACTTCCTGTAAGCGCGCGTGCAAAAAGCCAACCGCCGCCGCCGAGTCCGGTTCTGCCCCCGTAGGTAATATATTCGCACCCTAATAATCACCGTCATTCGCCCGTGGGGGGGGGGGCGGGAGGTTTTCCAGCAATCCTTCGACAGCCACAAATCAATGATGAGCGATCGTGTTCACATGCAGGTTTTTGATGACTGTGCGCCGCGCGGCTGTGGAAGAGTCGTTAGCTTGCGGCAAACTTAATTGCCGGAAGCAATCGATACCGCCGCCGCGCCGTACCTTCCCCGGATTTTTGTTTGTTGTCACAGAGGACCGACCGGTCGCAAATATGCAACTCCCGGCTGACGAATTTCAAATAAACGCCCGGACCCGAATCCGGGAGTTTGCCGATAATTTGCGAGCGCGAGCCAATTGTAAATCGTGATGTAATAAAGAATTTATTAACATGTACGGGAGGGGGCCGGGGCGAGAGGGGGGGGGGCTTTGTTAATGATTGATTTGAATATTGCACGGAGCGATTTATATGCGAGTGTACTGAGGGATCGTTGATGCGTGCGGGATTTTGTCGACGCCCGAAATTGCGAATAACAAAATGTGGTAATTGCAGCTCCGGTTTCGAATAATAAGGGCACTCTGCCTGCAATTGTGCCCGAATAAATAACAATTGTCTATCTGATTTAAATGGTGCGGCCTTTTTACAATTTTAAATTGCACAGAATTTGACAAATTTACAAATTTCGTTAAAGAATTCGGCCCACTTAGTTTTGGACACTTTTACGCTGAGTGTATTACTTACTTCTTCCGCGGCTTTCCAGAAAATATTTTTAATACTACAGGGTGTTCGCAAAAAGCTGGGCGAAACCTAACGTCTTTCTTTAAATTGAAAGAAACCCCATTTTTTATCATTTTAAATTCTGCTCAAAACTTTACATGTTAAACCGTATTTTAAAAATCAACTGCCTTCGAGATTTTGGCGCTTGAAAGTTGCGTTAACTTTTAATCAATTAATATTTACGTTTTATTTTCATTTAGTTTCAGAAATTTTCAGCAAAATTTAAAAATATAAAAAAATTTGAGTTTTTTTTTTGAAGAAAAACTTCCTGGAAGAAGAAAGAGTAGAACAAAAATTGAAGGATCCTAATTTTTTTTTTTCATTGAATATTGAATTCATGGCAAATTTAATTTATTACGATTTTTGCTTCCATTAAACTTTTTCGTTTATTTTTTTTATTTCATCTATGTATATTTTTATTTGGGTATGTATAAGGTTTCTGGTTGTATTTCGAACGTACTCGAACACGCTGGAACATTCCATAACGGACGGGTGGGTTGCCTTCTCTAAAAGCACCGTAACTTTTTCATCAACCCGCGGAAGAGTCGGTTGACCAACATATGGCGTCACTCATCTGAATGTGGAATTTATTAGAGACCCAACTTACGGCTGTAACGATATCTAGAAAAGAAATCGACGATCCAGGAGGGCAATTTCGCTTCAAATGAATTCCAATTCTTTTTTTTTTCTAATTTAAATAAGAACAAGAATCTAGTTGAATAGATTTATTTATTTTGTTTAAAGTAGTCTTTTTTTCATTTTTGTTTTTGTTTTAAAATACTTTTTTCGTTTCTTCATGAACAATTTTCTCGTAAAGTTTTCTAGCTTCGATACGTTTTTGAATTTTAGCATTTTTCCTAGAAAAGTGACTAAAAAATGCTTTTTTATATTTTTCACATATTTTCTATATATATTTTTATATATTTTTTATATTTTTGAATATATTTTATAGTCCGCGGATTGGTCCACATTATTTTTTTTTAATTGTCAGTACGATCAATGGGTACTATAATTTTAATGAACATAATATAATTTCATCACGTCCACTACTATAACTAAAATCATCAGAGTTGGCAACGCTGCCTTTAAAACTGACTGAGGAACGGCAACTCGGTTATCGTAGTGGCCCAACAGTGTAGGATGGTCGTAGGAGGACCAGCATTTTAACTGACCGTCTCTAATTTGTAACTAGACAAGTACGTTTTGTTGTGGTTGTGTATGAGATCATATGATAGTTGCCAATAGAAAAAAAAAATATGTGTACAAATTATAGTAGGAGAAGGTTCTACCGCGGTATTTCTGCGTCTCCTCTGTCTGTTACAAATCTTACCTCAAGCGGTTATGTGTCTTCTGATATTTTAAGATGTTTGTCTTTTGTTGATCAGATTCTCAACACATTGATCACTCTGCTGGTCCTCCGTGGAGTCATAACCTATCCATACCTAGCGACGTCAACCCGCCGTTCCTTCCAAGCAAGTTTTCTGTTGGTCAACCGCAGGCTATTAACACGTTCGCTACCGCGTCCGCGCCCGTATGGGTAGACGCTATACTTTCCACTTCTGCCAAGCGATTTTTATCAGTTTCTCCATCTTTGCCAGGGCTGCATTTTGAGTTCTAGAAAACATAGAGTAACTTTACAGGCAAACAACGGAAGCGTTTAATTAATAGAATCTCTTGAAACAATAAATCTCGTCGGATCAAACGGAGAGGCAGATTTATTTGTCGGTGTGAGTAACATAACTGCACGTCCATTTGGGTGGATAATCTGTCACGTGATCAAATGAATTTTAGGTTAGAATATGCTGTGGATCGAAAAATGGTTACGTTACTTTATTAAAACTTCGCGAAATTTCAAATCCAAACAGTGCTGTAGGTCCAATCATTTGCAACATGATTCCACAATAAGAGCCTTTTGTGTTATTATTGTAAAAGCCATTTTGAAATAAACATTCAAAGTACAATGCATTTGTAATACAAATGGTGGTGGAGGTTATGACTTGAAAAAAATTTTCATAGTCCACTCTAACAGAAACGCATTTTATCGGTTGGTATAATGAAAAAGAAATATTAGGTATTATCGTCCAGTGGTAAAAACAAAAAAATAATTAAATAATTGATACTGTCAGCTGTTATTTTATGATATTCCATTTTACACGAATAAATTAAATAGTGTGAAAATATAATAGTGAAAAAATAATTAATCACTGCACAATTATTTACTGCTAATTGACGAACAAATCATCGACTGAACTCGATTAGTTAGATATTTGTTACTATAAGAGCTTTTGAAAATCATTACAATTAATCAAAGTAATTAATAACTGATAATAAAATCGATTTCTCTGTATGGCGGATCGAGAGTTGCTTAAGTACAGTTGTTTTTCTTTTTTTAGAACCACGGACGACTATTTTGACTTACTTGTAACTAAGAGATGTCGTCGGAATTCAATTAAAAAAAAAACAAACAGTTATTGTCAGCCCGTACGGATGCACACTCAAAAAAATTCGAAGCCTCTTGTCCACCCATGTGGATGGATGCTGCAATTTCGGCAAGTCGTTTAGAATTGCTCTGGTGGCTAACGTGTTAACCGTTTCACACTCTGCTGGTCATCCACAACGTGTAAACCGCTCCCCTCTAGTATATTCTGCTGGTCGTCCGCAGGATACGAACCGCTCCCCTCTAGTATATTCCGCTGGTCGTCCGCAGGGTATGAACCGCTTCCCTCTATAGTATATTCCGCTGGTCGTCCGCAGGATATGAACCGCTCCCTTTTATGGTATATTCCGTTGGTCATCCGCAGGATATGAACCGTTCCCCTCTCCAGTATATATTAATTGAGAGCGGACACATTAAGGCGACGCCGACGTTCTCGTTGAATGCTATACTCAGAACATTGGGCATCATACTTAAATAAATAATTAAATAATTCTTTTTAATGTGCGCAGCGTCTTGTCTGTTTGCCTTACCCTCGAACCTTAGAATGTCCGCACACTACTTATTAACCAAAAGGTATCACAAAATGCAATCAGGATTTTATTACACATATTTTTTAAGTAATATTTTTCTTCTTGAGTGAAGGTTGATTATTTATATCGCTTCTAATTCTTTAATAAACGAATGGAAATCGTGCCGGAAACCTGTTATGGAACACTTGGCATTCCAACCCACCCGCGCGCATTAAAGTAATTGCAGATATCAGAAATACCGCAAGCCCTCTTGTAATTAGTTCCATCCATTTAGCAGCAAATTTTATTAGATACTTAAGCGGACCACGTTATTTTAACAAACTGAGAGCAGTTGCTTAAAGCATAATTGCAGGATGTTTTAGGCTAACGTATTTCTTGTACGTACAAGATTTGCTTAAATTCCTGCACGAATTTTTTTTTTTTGGTGGTGCTAGGTATGCACTTTGCTGGAAATACATACTTTTTTTTAAACAAACATAACGCATTCTTCTATTTTTTCAGATGGCTTTCGATTCTGTTTTGCACCACAATTTACCACATCATAAAATTGAAGCTGTTCAAGGTCTTGAACCAAATCTTGTATGTATACACGAATCATAATTTCAATTTTGGATTCAAAGGAGGTTGATTTCTGGAATGTCTTTTTCTTGCAAATTCGTACTTGAGTGACCCTAGTAAATACGCTCCTAACGGGTCGGACGCTTATTCTGAATCACCCTGTAGTTTATAGGGTAAAATTTTCGCAGTTTTCAATAACAATTCGCAATGAAATTTTAACTGAACATAGGGGCCGATCAAATCCTGTAAATAAACGACGAAAATCCGCGCTGATGTCGAAGTGAAACGAGCTGCAAATTGCACCACCGCCGGCCGGGGGATTCCCCGGCTAGACACGATTTTGTTTTTTCTTTTTCAACTATCATTTCGGAATATGCATCGCAACATTCAGGTGAAACGAAACGCGAAAAAAAAAACCTCGATGATAATCCGCACGTATCAACGGATAATTGAATTAATCCGAACGCAAATGAGGTCCTGCATGGTCCCCCCCGACGTCCCCCCGCCCCCCATTAAATCCAGTGCTGCGAGTGCATTCGCGTTGAATACGAATTTAAAACATTAATTAAATTTTTGTACACTCTTGCGTTACGATGCAAAAATTCGAACAAAACAAAACAAAACCAAACGAAAAATAAAATTAAATAAAAAATCCACGACCAAATTTAGTGAGATTAAATCAGTTGATGATGTTGGTTGTTTCGATGCTGCCGAGCTCACCCACCACTCAAAAGAAAAAAAAAAACAAACAAAAACAACAACAAAAAAAAATGATGAGAGTTGTAAACGTGTAAATAATTAACGATATTAAAAGTACGAGTATAATGTGGTTTTAAAAATAAATAAATAAATAAATGTTTGTTTATATGGTAAAATAAAAAATGTTATTATTGATTTATTTTCAATAAAATTCTGTAAATTAGATCGTGCTGTTTTATTTCTGTGGGCGTGAAGATAGGTGGGAGGGGGTAAACATCCCTCGTTCTCCGCTGTGTGTGTGTGTGTGTGTGTGTGTATTATTATAATTGTGTGTAGCAGAGAGCACTCCAGAAAATTAACGGGCAGATAAACTGGATGAGTTGCTTGCTCCGCTTCTGCTGCTACTCGCTTTTCAGGTGCACGAGATACGAAAAGACCTCTACGTTACAACAATAACAACAACAACAGTCTGCTCTGCTCATGAGATTCCCTCCGTCTCTTCGCCGCTCTGAATTAAACTGTCATCGTCGTCTTGGGTACGCATTAGGTTATTTGTTAGCTGGTGCACTCCCGTAATTAAACTGTAATTTACAGGGATATAACTGCCTCGGTGCAAATCTTACGGTGTAATTGCAGAGTGGCTGTCGTAATATTACTCTTCCCAACCGACAATCTATTCACGGAACTTTCGAGCTAACGATTACGTTACGGCGGCGCCTCCACCATAAACAGCCATGCATATTTAAAATGTTCGGCAAACACAGAATCTCATTCGAAACAATTTAATTCAATCGTAACGACCGTGGGTTATTTGTCTAGCAATTTAGGGATGGTCGGGCTAAATACTCAAACTAAACGTTTTTACTGTCAAATATAACGAGATACCGAGATGTCCAAACATCTATGAGTTTTAACCAGCGAGAGATCATCGGAAAACGATTTTCTTGTTCGTTAGCCGGGTTGAGATTCAAAGCCGAAAATACGTTGGCCAAAATGTTTTCACCACGAAGGTCAGAGTAGAGCCGTTGAAGTCTAAAGATTGTCAATTAATATTACTCTTCCCAACCGACAATCTATTCATGGAACTTTCGAGCCTAACGATTACGTTACGGCGGCGCCTCCACCATAAACAGCCATGCATATTTAAAATTTTCGGTAAACACAGA
Organism: Prosopocoilus inquinatus; assembly: GCA_036172665.1. Lineage (NCBI taxonomy): Eukaryota > Metazoa > Arthropoda > Insecta > Coleoptera > Lucanidae > Prosopocoilus > Prosopocoilus inquinatus. The sequence goes on along the minus strand of CM069871.1, from coordinate 2,072,051 downwards.
ATCTCATTCGAAACTATTTAATTCAATCGTAACGAGCGTGGGTTATTTATCTAGCAATTTAAGGGTGGTCGGCTTAAATACTCAAACTAAACGTTTTTACTGCAAAATACAACGAGATACCGAGATGTCCGAACATCTACGAGTTTTAACCAGCGTAAGATCAGTGGAGGACGATTTTTTCGTTCGTTAGCCGGTTGCAGATTCAAAGCCGAAAATGCGTTCACCAAAAAGTTTTCTGCACGAAGGTCGGAACAGAGCCGTTGAAGTCTAAAGATTGTCAGTTTCGTCTCCATCCTTGTCTAAGTTCTTATGAGGATTTCCTCCATTAATTTCTTAAATAATTAAGAGTACTTTTAACAAATATATTGATTGATTGATAAAAGAAAGATAATAATTTTGATGGTGATTTTACAAAAAAAAAAAAAAACTGGACTATTACAAAAACTTTAACATAAAAAGTATACAAGTTGAGTGAGAAGGGCGCATTGATTTCCTTTCAGTACCAACAACGCCCTCTGTCCGGTTTTTCAAGCTTTATTAATACGAAAATGAAATTGCAGTATGTGTCAAAAAAATGTGTAAAAAAGGCGAAAATTTTCAGCGACTGTATATTGAGACTTATTTTGCAAGTGAAAAAAATGAAAATCCAAGCGGTCTCGAGGGTCTTCAGATTGATGGCGCTTGGTGAAAGTAAGTAAGTAGGTAAGTGTTAAGCTAAAAAAGTTGGTCCAAACAAAGTTTTCTTGATGATGTGTTTTCCATAGAAAAACCCTGTAAGTAAGAGATCATGATCATTATACTGGAAAATATCGAGGGGCTGCTTATGAAACCAAAGTACGGAACGGGTACAGTCTCCTAAATAGATTTTAAAGATTGTTTTCGTTACCCTAATTATAAAACCTCGTAACTCCAAAAATACAAATTTTACAGAAACTCAATTTTGTTCATCAAAAAGTATAAAAATGCTAACATAATGTTGGCATTAATGACAGCATTTTCATACATTTTTTTCTGTCACTAGAACTGTGGAAGGTACAATAAAACATATGAGTAGTAACAACAAAGCTCATTTTGCTATATTTAATATTAATAAAAACTATAATTAAAAAAAATTAAAATATTTCTCGGCTTCCTTAAGTTACTAAGATAGTGTTTCGAACCGTGATTTTTAATAGTAACAGAAAGAGAAGAAGCGCGAGAAGTAAAGCGCTTACCTATCACATCAAGTAAATACATGTAGCCGTACGAATAAAGAAGCAGAATGAAGATGGCTACATCATCTACTGGTGGATAGATTTCGATTCGAAAGCAATGATTTTGATAAAACCCAGGCGGTCTCGAGGATCTTCAGATTGGTACGGCTCGTTGAAAGTAAGTAAGTAGGTAAGTGTAAAGTAAAATAAAAAAAGTAAACTTTTCAGTGGGTCCAAGCAAGATTTTCGTGATAATGTGTAAGTAGGTAAGTGTAAAGTAAAATAAAAAAAGTAAACTTTTCAGTGGGTCCAAGCAAGATTTTCGTGATAATGTGTTTTTCTGCAAAGACCCATTATGTAAGAGATCATGATCATTATACTGGAAAATATCGAGGAGCTGCTTATGAAACCAAACTATTGATCGATACAATCTCCTAAATTGATTTAAAAAAGGGAATAATGACTCGTTTTCGTTACCCTAATTATAAAACCTCGTAACTCCAAAAATACAAATTTTACAGAAGACTATAAACTCAATTTTATGCAACAAAAAGTATAAAAATGCTAGCCATACTCACGGTGGAGGACAAGCAAAGCGAAATTATGTTCTGTGCGTTTTTGTCTGTCTGGAACATCTTGTGGAAAGCACCGTAAAATATATTATTTTGTCTGATAACATACATTAAAAAAGACTACGATTAAAAAATAATTAAAATATTTCTTCCCTTCTTTAATTTAAGTAAGGAAGTAAATGTTACGCTAAAAAAGTAAACATTTCAGTGGGTCCAAGCAAGATTTTCTTGATAATGTGTTTTCTATAGAGAAACCTCGTTAGTAAGAGATCATGAACATTATACTGGAAAATATCGAGGGGCTGCTTATGAAACCAAAGTACTGAGCGATGCAGTCTCCTAAATTGATTTAAAAAAAAGGAATAATAACTCATTTTCGTTACCCTAATTACAAAACTTCGTAACTCCAAAAACGCAAATTTTACAGAAGACAATAAACTCAATTTCATGCAACAAAAAGTATAAAAATGTTAGCCATACTCACGGTGGAGGACAAGCAAAGCGAAATTATGTTCTGTGCGTTTTTGTCTGTCTGGAACATCTTGTGGAAAGCACCGTAAAATATATTATTTTGTCTGATAACATACATTAAAAAAGACTACGATTAAAAAATAATTAAAATATTTCTTCCCTTCTTTAACTTAAGTAAGGAAGTAAATGTTACGCTAAAAAAGTAAACATTTCAGTGGGTCCAAGCAAGATTTTCTTGATAATGTGTTTTCTATAGAGAAACCTCGTTAGTAAGAGATCATGAACATTATACTGGAAAATATCGAGGGGCTGCTTATGAAACCAAAGTACTGAGCGATGCAGTCTCCTAAATTGATTTAAAAAAAAGGAATAATAACTTATTTTCGTTACCCTAATTACAAAACTTCGTAACTCCAAAAACGCAAATTTTACAGAAGACAATAAACTCAATTTCATGCAACAAAAAGTATAAAAATGTTAGCCATAGTCACGGTGGAAGCCAAGCAAAGCAAAATTGTTAGCATTTTTATACTTTAGGGCAACGAAATACATTTCTGTTTGTCTCGAGCATCTTATGGAAAGCAGAAATAAATTATATAAGCAGTGACAACAGAACTAATTTTGCTATAATTAATATAAATAAAGAATACAATTAAAAAAAAATTAAAATATTTCTTCCCGCTTAATTCAAGACGAATGGGAGTCAGTGCTTAGGGTACATTGTTAACTGATGCAATTTTTTGCAATTTTTTGATTAATCAATTATTTTGTCCTCTATTTCTTTCATTAAACCATCATTTATCATTTGAGTGTCCTAATATGGTTTTCTTTCTTTCAATCCTTCGAACCAGAATGCGCCTCCACCACAAGTAGATGTGCTTAACTAAAGATTACTAAACAACTGAGTAATAAAATAAATCATCCACTGGAAAACTCGTTAGCGTCAGCAATTTTGATGATTGCCCTCTCTCCCCCCTTGTTGTTTGTTTGTTTATTAGCATCACACCCCTCAATCCTCTCAGCGGTTATTAACATGTAATATATGGCATGTAAAGAGGAGCGCATCTACATTTGAATGCTAATGCGTCGGCTGAAATTTGTTCCGCCGGTAATAAACCAAAAGACACGCTCGCGGCGAGCGTTCTTCCACCGCCTCCATCCGAAACAGGGCGAACAACAGTTTGTTAACTAACAAGTGTCGTAAAATGCACACAAAGTTGGCATCAACTCGCGGAACTCGCCCCCACCGAACATATTACCGTCGATTTCTATGGCCATTCAAATCTGTTCATTAGAAAGTTTTACGCGGTGTGTTGGTTGGTTGGTTGGGTGGTGGAGGCGGCGGCGGCGACCGTCGCCGCCGTCGTCTTCGCGCTCGCTGCCGGTTGTAAAACTTGGACGACTCACGAAATGTAAACACGTTACCGCAGCAGCAGCAAGGTTTTAGTTTGAAGGGAACAAAGTAAATCGAAATTGCAACTCTGCGCTTGTTACTACAAAGTAAGAGGCCATAACGTATTCCACATTCCATATTTATTTCAACTTACATAAATTTTCCTCTCACGTACATGCATCCATCAATTTTGTGAGCGTAAACCCGAAGGGATTGTTTTATCTATGCATGCATATTATAGTATACACCAGGAGAGAATACTTTATTTGAATTGAAAAACGTAGCCGTCTTACATTAATGTAAGGTAAAAAAGAGATGAGCAGTTTTAAAATAAATCATGGCTTAATTACATTAAAAAGTTGCATGTATACGTTGTTTAAAAAAAAGTTGGTTCTGAAACAGAAACGAGAAAAATTTTAAATAGTTAAATTTTTCATCCCGCGCATAGCTTCCAAACGAATAGTAGATTTTAGTAGACGGCTTGCGATGTCGACCGACGTGTATTGGTATGCCTGCGAGAGACTAGTGCAGGTGACTTTTGTAGAAATAAATCACACCATCTATGGAGTTTCAACTAAACTACGCAGTGAGTCTCCAATTGTTTTAATCTTCTGATGGAGCTGACATCTGTTGGTTCTCAACACAAGCATAAGTTTTTTTTTGTTTCTGTATGAACATTTTGTTTTCTCTTCGTGAAAGTCACACGAGCTGAACCGAGTTGAGCCGCGATAAAAATGATAACGTACAAAAAAGAAAAGAAAAAGAAAGAAAATTCTCCTGCAGAGGACAACTCAAGTATATTTTTATTTTTTTCTGTTTAATCTCTGCTTTTGTTTCAACATAATATTATTATTTTTTACGTGGAAACCGTATGATCCGAGATAAAAAGAAAAAGATGATTAAAAAAGTGACTTCTTTTGAATAACAGCGGTCATAACCTCACTTTTAACATTAACTGTTGTCAACCCAAATTTATTTTTTGTTTTTTTTTTAATTTTATTTTAATATTTGCTTTTGTTTTAACTTTTTTTTTCGTGAAAATCATGTAAACAATGCTCATCCGAAATAAACAGAAAAATACACGGAAGAAAAGAAAAACAAAATGATGAACATAAATGATTAATTTTGAACAAGAGCGGACAGGTGGCGTTCAGTTTCAAAACAAACATAACCTCACTTGCAACTTTAACTATTTTCAACCCAAACGTATTTTTATTTTTATTTTTTAATTCTCTATCGAGAAAAGAAAATGATTTCTTTTAAGTAACAGCAGACAGATGGCCACAACTTCAACACAAACATAACTTCACTTGAAACTTCATATGTTTTCAACAATTTCTTTTTTAATTTTAATTTTTGTTTGGATATTTTTTTTTCTTGACAAAAATCACATTTAGAACGCCCAAAAGAAATAACCTCACTTTCTATCCAAATTTATTATTTTAAATTCTATTATCTGCTTTCATTTTAACTTTTCCTTTTCGTGAAAATAATGTGAACAATGCTGATCCGAAATAAATAGAAAAATGCAGGAAAGAAAAGAAAAAAAATGAAGAACGTAAATGATTAATTTTGAACAAGAGCGGACAGATGACGCTCAGTTTCAAAACAAACATAACCTCAATTGTAACTTTAACTGTTTTCAACACAAACGTATTTTTATTTTTATTTTTTAATTCTCTTTTGAGAAAAGAAAGTGATTTCTTTTGAGCAACAGCAGACAGATGGCGCACAAATTCGACACAAACATAACTTCACTTTTAAGTTCAATTGTTTTCAACAATTTCTTTTTTAATTTTAATTTTTGTTTTTGTTTGGATATTTTTTTTCTAAACAAAAATCAAATGAAATAACCTCACTTTCAATCCAAATTAATTTTTTTAAAGTTTATTATCTGCTTTTATTTTAACTTTTTCTTTTCGTGAAAATCATGTGAACAATACTAATCCGAGTTAAACGGAAAACGGGGGAAAGAAAAACAAAATAAAGAACGAAAGCGGACATATGGCGCCCAGTTTCAAAACAAACATAACCTCACTTTTAAATTGAACTATTTTCAACACAAATAAATTTTTATTTATTTTTTTAATTTTAATATCTGCTTTTGTTTTATCATTCTTTCTCTTTTCTGCGTGACACTCATGCGGGTAATGCCGATGAAAAGAAAAATACACAAAAAAAAAGAAAAACTAGAATGAAGGAGAACGATGATGATTGCTTTTAAGCAACAGCGGACAGATGATGGACAATTTCAACACGAAACATAACTTCACTTTTAACATTAACTGTTTTCAACACAAATTTAATTTTTTTTTAATCTTAATTTCTGCTCTTGTATGGATATTTTTTTTCCTAGATAAAAAAAAATATTTACAACGCTCAAACGGCAACACAAACATAACCTCACTTTCAACCAAAATTTATTTATTTTTTTTAACTTTGTTATCTGCTTTTGTTTTAACTTTTCTTTTTCGTGAAAATCGTGTAAACAATCCTGCTCCGAGATAAACAGAAATATACACAAAAAGAAAGAGAAACGAAATGAAGAACATAAATGATTAATTCTGAACAAAAGCGGACAGATCGCGCTCAGTTCGAAAACAAACATAACCTCACTTTTAACTCTATTTTCAACCCAAATTGATTTTTTTAAACGCTCTTGTTTGAACTTTTTTTTCTCTTCGTGAAAATAATGTGAGCAATGCTGATCCGAGACAAACAGAGAAGTACGCAAGAGGAAAGAAAAACAAAACGAAGAACGAAAGCGGACATATGGCGCCCAGTTTCAGAACAAACATAACCTCAGTTTTAACTTTAACTATTCTCAGTCTAAATATATTTTGATTTACTTTTTTAATTTTCATTTTTGCGTTTTCTTTTCCACGGGAAATTCATATGGACAATGCCGACGAAAAGAAAATACAGGAATAACTTCACTTTTAACATTAAGAATTTTCAACCCAAATTTAATTTTTGCTTTTGTTTGAATATTATTTTTCTAGACAAAAATCGTATTTACAACGCCGACCTGAGATGAAAAGAAAACCAGAATAAAAAACAAAAAATCATTTTTGTTTTGAGCTGAGCAACAGCTAGCAGATGGCGCTCAATTTTAACGAAAACATAACCTCAATTTTCGAGCACAGTCTCATATAAATTATCTGAACTGAATTAGTGTCAGTTTAACTCGAAAGCTTTCGCAGCCGTCGTCTATCGTTGGATTCCTGGCTTCCGGTTGGAACCGCCTCTCTCCTCGGGTTTTTTTTACTGCCGACGTTTCGTTCTCCATTGCAGAAGAACTTCCTCAGGGCTGTTGCTACCGGTGGTGATGCTGTTGCTGCTTCTTGTATGCCGTTGAGACTGTGAATTATTGTCCACGGAAGATTGATGGAAGTCAGTCTGCTTTGTTGGTGGCCTACCCGCCAGGATCTAATAACAGATAAGTATACGTCATCGCTGCTATTAAAAATTATTATATTAATTTAATTAATTAATTAATATTATTAAAAAAATGTCATTTATGTAGAAGAGTATTCACATAGAATGTAACGGTGGAACAGGCGTGCTCGAAACAGCAAGATATGCCCAAAGAAAAAAAAGAAAAATCCGTAATCGGTCCCTTAAACGGGGAAATCCGGTGCGCAGGTGGATTGCAGCGACATCGATTAAAGTTAATCTCGCATTAAAGCGTAGATATCTAGAATTAGTTAACACCGACGACGTCGGGTGCAACTCTTAGTCTTAGTCGGCTGGCACAATTTTTAATCACCGTACAAACTCGGCCAAAACAAAAACTCCACGGCATTAAATGCAAACTCTTTGGTTTGAAGGTGAAATAACCAACCTTTCCATTACCGAGCAAACAAATTGGCACCTCACAGCGGACCTACTGCAACACACGCAAGCGGAAAACGGAAAGGGTGGCCTAACCCGGTGAAACACCCGGTTAGGCCACCGGAAAACGGAAAGGGTGGCCTAACCGAGTGAAACACCCGGTTAGGCCACCCTTTCCGTTTTCCGCGTTGTGTAAACTTTCTCGAGCGGTACAAAAATGCTAAGTTATAATTAATTAAAAATTCATAAGCCTAACTGTATTTAAAACAACAAGTTGATAATAAATAATTTTCATCGGACGAGAGCCGACTTCAATTATTAATTATAATGATAACAATCAAACGGGTTCATTACCAGCAGGTAGACGTTAACATAAACAGACAAACTTTATGATTCACGAACTCGAACAACTACACACAAGTTCGAGCCTAAAATTACAAAACGAAACAAGAATTAAATTTCACTGAATTCTAACGAACAGAATAAATATTGCGCTGAAAATTAACGTAACTAGAAAGTTTATCAGTTACTACTAGTAGGTACGTCGGATAGAACGTTACATAAAAGCAATTATAATATTAGGGGAATAAATTCGTCATAACTTTGCTTATTAACTAACTACCCTTATTTCAAAGAGAGGAGTGTAATATAGTGACTAGTGACAGGAGGTTTCTTGTCACGAACGGGCGCATTCGTTGGTTCCTCGAAGACTGACCAGTTACAGCTGACACCCATCGACGGCGATCAGAAATTACGTTTACAAAATAAATATTTTATGCAAATACAGATGTACGTGACGTCACGACCAAGAGTCTGCAAAAGTTTTATTGACTTCGTACTTCATTCGGTTGCCAAAAAGATGATGTCAGGATTTTCACGCTGTTTCCAAGCACTGTTCCTTTTAAATCTAGAATTAATTGATTGTGTTAACACTTATACAATGCCCCGGTTATTTATTTGCAAGTTGTACTTAGGCTTGCAAGCTCAACGCACGCCTTGGTCATTGCGCATGCAGGTCGTTAGCAGTAATCAGCTCATCAGCAAATAACTTGCTTTGCTTTAAACAAAAATACGTTTAAGGCTCGGTTTTCTCATCTCTGAGTAACTTTAACCTTTGATTAATTCCTGTAGAAACAATTGTCTCTACAATTGTAATTATGGGAATAAATCAACGATTAAAGTTACTCAGAGATGAAAAGACCGGGCCTAAATTAAATTAATATGATTTACAAATTTTTCGTAATCTCGACGACAATATATTGTCCTAAAGTTACCATGTGGCAGAATTTCTTTTTCTTCTGAAAATCGAAGAAGAAAATCGGTGCGAGGAAGCGAGCGATCCTCCCGAAAAAAAAAAGTATATTTAAGGATATAAATTGACGTATGTCCGGCTGAAAGTAAACCGTGAAGGAAACGAACGAAATTGAACTTTCAAGGAATCATCTACGTCACTGAAATATCGGCGGCGAAAATAAGAAGACACAATACGGGATCAGGAAAGGTCACTCCGAGCGAAACTTCGGGCGTTTGTTATCCGGGGGAAATCTCCGCCGGGGTCGGGGCCGGAGCTCACCGAATTTCCTCGTTAAATTTCCGGCAAGTGCAAACTTGCCGCTGCGATAACTTACCCGGGGAAAATTTTCGAATTTTTCGCCTACGTCCGCACATCCACCCGAATGCATCGCAAATCACGACGTATTCCACGCGCGCAGATAAAGAAGTTATTTTCTTCTACAAAGGACATTTCGCTCCGGCAATCTGATGATACTATTCGTTTCGAATGATTGAATGAGTGCTAACCTACGATTTTCTTTTATACTTAATGCAGAGTTTACAGTTTGGATTCCGCGTTATTCCACCGCTACCACCATTCGTACGGAAGGCTAGGCAACAGATTTACTTTATCGTGCCTAAGTAAATATTGAATAGATCACGAATGGGCCTTAATCTTTAATAAGCATCCCATATTTCGTCCAGGCGACAATTTGACAAAAATTAAAAAAAAAACAATCTGAGTTGGAAATACGTGTTAATGATTCTTGAATTCGATTTGTTTCCTGGCACCGTACAAGATAAAAGTTATTGCGTACACCTTCCGCGCAGCGCAGCAAACTTCATAAACCCCAAACTATCTCGAGCGTACCTTAAACTTCTTAATTAGAAGCGAAAGAAAAACTTGTTAACGACGGCCAATTAATACCGCCGGTCTTGATACTCCTCCGGAAGAATATCGCGGTCGAGTCGGATTGCAGAGGCACTTCATACTCGCGTTCTTACAAGAGGGTAGTTTTCAAGAGAAAGAGCCGGAAATGCAGTCGAGTGCCTTTGCTCGCGCGCTCGCTGCTTTTGATTAAATCAGCGCAAATTTTATTAGAACAACTTCTGGAAGTTATCGGATCCTGCCGAGAATATAAAACCGTGGTCTCCCTGTGAAACTCACACGTGCAAACTCGTTTGAATAAACACGCTCTCGTTAGTTCGGAAACATTCTATGTATCTCCTCTCTCTATCTTCTAAATTCTAAAAGCAATTACATTACAGTTTCTTTTGAAAACATTGATGATAGCTGCCTAGATCACTTCAATTGCTACAACCATACCTGTTCTGCACAACGGGGATGAGGCTGACACAATTTCGATGAGTTTCGGTCCTCCAGCGCCACGTCAAAACTGACAACAAGTCATATACTAAGGAAACCTCCAACGAAGCTTATGTTTATCATCCACATTATTGTACGTTTTTTACAGCGGGGACGAGGCTGGTACAATTTAGATGAGTTTCAGTCCTCCAGTGCTACGTCAACACCGACAACAAGTCATATACTAAGGAAACCTCCAACGAAACTTATGTTTATCATCCATGTTATTGTATGTTTTTTACAGCGGGGACAAGGCTGATACAATTTAGATGAGTTTCAGTCCTCCAGCGCCACGTCAAAACTGACAACAAGTCATATACTAAGGAAACCTCCAACGAAGCTTATGTTTATCATCCACATTATTGTACGTTTTTTACAGCGGAGACGAGGCTGATATAATTTAGATGAATTTCAGTCCTTCAGTGCTACGTCAACACCGACAACAAGTCATATACTAAGGAAACCTCCGCCGAAGGTTCCTCCACCGGAACCCAAAATTGTATGCTGTTGCTTAGGTGAACATATTGCGAAAATGGGGTGAGGCCCCCCTCAAACAACACCACCTGGCGGTGTGACATCACAATGATAACTGACTCGCTCCTGGTGCATCGCAAATTAATAAAGCCAAAGCTGGCCTCACACCTAATTATGGAATGGAGTACCGGCACCTTCTTACAATACCAATATTCACGTTTAAAATGCTGGGATTCCCAGGGTTTCGGTATTGAAATAAATGTGATATTATGTAGTATAAATTAGTACAAAAAATCCTCTCACAAAAAGAAATCAGTCACTTATTGTAACAAAAACAAGCTAATTAAAAAATTATACTTTATAAACAATCAACAATTGTGTTAAAGAACAGTAAACAACTGAAATAAATATAAAACTTGCGTCTTTGAGATGATTGTACAACACTCAACAATTGAAATGGAGCACTAAAACATTTCGAATGTTAATTTTTTCCGATTTAATCCTTTTTAGTTTATTATAATTTTCTTAAGTAGGTTAATTTCTGAGTAGTATAATCAACAGAACACAATGATGATTATTAAAAAATAAATACGTAAGTAAATTCTTGAAAATAATCAACAAATGAATAATGAAAACCAAATTAGGACAAAATTATAAAATAGAATAACTTTGATGGCGTCAAGTGAAATAATACCGATTTCGATATTTCAGTATATCAAATCTTATTACCGGTATAAAAGTGTTCGACATTCCATTTTTCCAATTAGCCATGCCTTACCCGCAATATATGGCGGAAGGGTTTGCAGGAATCGAAAACATCATGACATCAATAAGATCCAACCGAGTATAAGCTGACGTAAGGAAGACCAATCGCATAAAAGATCAAGTGTGATCGCAATTTAATATTTTCGTAGAAATAATGAACTGGCAAAAAAAATGCGTTATTCGCAGGACCTTAGTACACAAAAAAAGAAAAAAAAAACATAAACGTTCGATCTGTTCTCGCGCAAAATTCGGAAACTTCGTTGCAAACGCTTGCAAAACGTGATGCAATTAAAACTGAAAAGAGAAATGCCGAAAACAACGAGATTTATGCGATTATCTTCGTGTGTTCTACGATATACAAAAAAACTGACTGCGAGTTGCACCACAAAGTTAAAGCGAAGCGTGGGATAATTTGTTTTATAAAAATCCAATAAATACCAAACGGAATTTTATGGCCGATGTATGAAAAAAAAAGAAAAACTGTTTGCGAATTGCGCCACAATACTAAAGCGAGGCGTGAGACCATTTGTGTTATAAAAATCCAATTATTTTGACACGGAGACGATTACAAAAAAACTTATTTTTTACGTAATAAAGACATAAGCGAAAGTGTACAGCCGAGCATTCCCACGTGATTTTCTAACATTGCGCCAGTGGGTAATTCCCGAGGCCTCACAACACAAAAAAGAAGAGAGACGTCGCTAGAATTTATGGCCGTCTAGCGCGTTCCAAAACAAACATTCAATCTGTTCGCACGCAAGTGATGATGATGATGTAATGCACGTCTGAACGGTTGCAATTAACGCTAAAAATAGACGATATTGTATACTTAAGGCATTAAATAAATGCAAAACAACGAGGATCAAACGGTATTTTATGGCCGGTGTATGCAATAAAAAAGAAAAACTTTGCGAATTGCACCACAATACTAAAGCGAGGCATGAGACCATTTGTGTTATAAAAATTCAATTATTTTGACACGGAGACGATTACAAAAAACTTAATTTTTACGTAATAAAGGTATAAACGAAACTGTACTGCCGAGCATTCCCACGTGATTGTCTGTCTAACATAGCGCCAGTGGGTAATTCCCGAGGCCTTACAACACAAAAAAAGAGAGACGTCGCTGGAATTTACGACCGTCTAGCGCGTTTCAAAATAAACATTCAATCTGTTCGCACGCAAGTGACGATGATGATTTAATGCACCTCCGGACGCCTGCAATTAACGCTAAAAATAGATACTCGATACTCTGGGCGATATTGTGTACTTAAGGCATTAAATAAATGCCAAAATAACGAGAATCAAACTGTATTTTATAGTCGGTGTACACAAAAAAAGAAAAACTGTTTGCGAATTGCACCACAATCCTAAAGCGAGGCGTGAGACCATTTGTGTTATAAAAATGCAATTATCCTTCGGCGGCGAAAGCGTTAAAAAAAGAAGTCTGCGGTTAATCATTGCACCATTGAATGAATAAAATAAATGCGATGCAAACACAATATACAGGGTGATTCTTGAGGAACGGTTTTCCAAACCGTAACAAGGCGAGGTCTATGCACAATTTATTCGGTAACTTAGTATGAATTTGACTGTTATTTGAGAAGGACGCGTTCACCTTATTCTGATGCACATTTTTATACCAATTGTGTTTACCTTCACACATTTCTGTCGGCGCACACCTGACTGATTTTCTTTTTTTTTTTTAATTCGAAGTCAATTTTATTCTGGGCCAATCGATCCGCTTTCTGCTCTCGTTTATCTTGCGCGGATTGTTTGGTAAGTCAGTTTTTTTTCCTTTTCTTGATACCATCGCGGGCATAAATTTAATAAAACGTTTTGGTTTAAATCCGACTTTGAATGTTATTCTTGACGGGAATTAAATAAAACGCTTTGGTTTAAATCCAACTTTGAACGTAAGTTAAATGTCACCGTCTCTACTTCGACAATAAAATTGTTTTTACTCGTTCTTAATTCAACTGAGATTGTTCAGATAATGACGCCATCACTTAATTTAATAAAAACTGCTTTTTGTTCGTCTCAGGTTTTAATCGCTTGTAGCCAAGTACCGTTTACCCTAAACGGAAGTACCGTTTACCCTAAACGGAAGTACCGTTTACCCTAAACGGTGTTCATTATTTTCTTCCTTGTTCGATTGAGGACAGTTAACAGGTCTTGGAGAAGTTTGTTTCAAATGGCGAGGCCAGGTCATAAAATGTAAATTTTTGATTGGTCCGTCTAGCAGGTGACATATTCTTTTCCGCGTTAAGGAAGGAGGCACAAAAAGAACATAATGCATCCATGGACTGTCTCCATTCTAAAGCTATAATTGTTGCTGCGTTTGCACTGATTAGTGTAAAGCCTGGAAATGATTCAGGTGAGAGAAACTGTTACTACGTGTCTGTTCGTCCGTTTTTCACAATTTTTCGTTGAGTTTCTTGTAACGGATTTTTTTGTTGATTTTATGTTTACAGCTTAGTGTCCTGCCCCACTAGGATCGAATATTCCGGTCGCACATAAATACGGAACGCTTCTATACCAAGCGTATTGCGTTTCTTAAATTGATTAAAATTTTACCAACGTAAAATCTTTTTCCTGGCGCAAATCTGGACCGTAACTGTATTCAAATTTGCATTTGCTTTCTACATTCTTTAATAATTTATTATTTTCACCGGCGCGGCGCGGCGCCTCTAAATATGAAATCCGAGTTCGGCGTTAAGAACAAAGCGCCGCCGCCGCCGCCGCCGCGCCGCTTCGTACCGTTTTATTTTCGGTGCAGATTTACCTCCGCCTAACTTTCTTAATGCGTCGTTCCCCCGCTCGCGAGAAGTTTGTTTCCTTTTTTCTTCTTCCTCCTCCTCCTCCTCCTCTTCCGCCCCCCGACAGACATAATTTTCCCGGTACATAATTTGCCGGCCTAAAACAGAACAGCAGGATCGAGGCAATAATGTAATTTGGTTCAAGCTTATTTTGACTGTGCGTGAAAGGGGCAAACGAAGCATTTCCCCCCATTAATTATTATTATATTAAACGAAAACAAGCGTGACACCAACAAAATTTGATGGGGATGCAATTCAAAAGAAAAAAATTTGCGTTCTATAATCAAAGGCATTTCTTTTTTTTTTTTTTCACCCACGACCGCCTCCACTGAGCTGGACATATCCAAACAATCTTTTTTTTCTTATTTGAGATCGCACTGAGATTATGTACATCATCCATATTATGTAACGCCCTAAAAGACAAAAGAATTATGATTTATTTATCAACATTGGAAACGACGAGTTGGGACCCTAACGTTCAATATAATCGAAGGAATTTTTTTTTTTCGATTACGCAGTCGGAAGCGATTTCGCATTCCGCGCACGGCGATGAAGATATTTGCATCCACAAAGGGCATTCCATTTCGGCGGTGACATAAAACCTAGTGATGTTCGTTTCGAGTGAGGAGAACGACAGGGGGCGGCTTTTCAATGACGCCGAAGCCTCCTCGCAAAAAACGCGCCGCCCGCCCGCCCGCCCGCTCGCCCGAAATTTGGAGAGCGGCGACTTTTACGCGGAGGCTTAAAGCGTCGCTTTAATATATACTTACCTATACACCGGAATTAAATTCTGAAGCGTCGCAATTTAAAACACTCGAGTTTTTAATAATAAAAAAAAGAAGAGAGAAAAGAAAACGGGGCGTTTGCTTTCACTCGGATCGTCAAGTGAAATAACCTACAGGGTGAGTAAGTAAAACCGAAACTTCGCTTCTTTGTCTTAAACTAATGTAACGGGCTTATTTCGAATTAAAAAAAAAATAATCACATTTCGATAGTGAAATTTATTTTGATGGGCTTTCGATTGGTCCTGAATCCCTCCCTGTCCGTGGTTTTTTTGCTGATATTTCACCAGAATTTTCAATTCTTATGTTCTTAAGTACTGAAATTAGGTGTTCTACGTTCCGTAAAGTTGGCTGAATGATTTACACGCTACTTCAAATATTTTCGAACAATAGCAAGGAAATCTGAAATTCAATTCAATTTGGAATCGTCCGGTATGAGAAATAGACGCGAGCTTTATTTCCGAAGCTGATTCGAAGCAGTCCACAGATTCACTGCCCCTAATCTAAATGTGAACGTTTTTTTTTATTAACCGTCTTGCCCCCTCGTCACCGCCTTTCCTTCGAGACGCATTTTCAACTGAACTTTTGTTCGATAGATGGCATGGTGGTATTGCTTGACGCTGTTTTTCTCGAGCCTCACGCGTGTTCAAACACCCTGAAAATCGTTGCGTCAGCATTTCGTAACTTAACAGAAGATAGAACATAAAGATTTATCACAATATCGTGTTACATCAAACGCTCCTAACTTTAAAATAGCGTGTCAGTTACACGGCGGAAGAACAATTGCGATTATTAAAACGAGAGAAAAGAGAGAAAATACTTGCAAAATGGATATTTTAAGCAATTCCGTAACAATTTTGCAAAAAGTCTTTCAAACCTAACTGCTACTCCAAATATTTTCGAACAATAGCAAGGAAATCTGAAATTCAATTCAATTTAGAATCGCCCGGTACGAGAAAGAGACGCGAGCTTTATTTCCGAAGCTGAATCGAAGCAGTCCACAGATTCACTGCCCTTAATCTAAATGTGAACGTTTTTTTTTATTAACCGTCTTGCTCCTTCGTCACCGCCTTTCCGTGGAGACGCATTTTCAACGCGAGCTTCATTTCTGAAGCTGAATCAAAGCAGTCCACAGATTCACTGCCCTTAATCTAAATGTGAACGTTTTTTTTTATTAACCGTCTTGCTCCTTCGTCACCGCCTTTCCATTGAGACGCATTTTCAACGCGAGCTTCATTTCTGGAGCTGAATCGAAGCAGTCCACAGATTCACTGCCCTTAATCTAAATGTCAACTTTTTTTTTATTAACCGTCTTGCTCCCTCGTCACCGCCTTTCCCTCGAGACGCATTTCCAACTGAACCTTCGTTCGGTAGATGGCATTATGGTATTGTTTGACGCTGTTTATCTCGAGCCTCACGCGCGTTCAAACTCACCCTGAAAATCGTTGCGTCAGCATTTCGTAACTTAACAGAAAATGAAACACTTTTTTTTCAATATCATGTTACATCAAATTGAATTTTTTTCTTTTGTTTTTACGCAATAGCTTATCATCTGCTTGAAACTTAAACTAAAATGAAATTGAGTACTTTTCCATTATACCTATTAAAGTTTTTGGACTCTTACCATACGTACATTGTTTTAACAGTGTTCCCTTCTAAAAAAAAAAAAAAAAAACGTAACAACACGCTTTCTATTGTTTGTTGGATGAAATGTAATCTTTTTTAATTCGGAAACTCGCACATAAACGGAAACGTATCTTCCTCTGAGTGGTTGGTGTGTGGCACACCACGGGAAAGTATAAATAAATTTCAAACGTAATCAAGTGAAAAGCTTATCTGTCTCTGGAGCTGCAACAGCAACGGCAGACGCTTCGCGCTAACGCAACATAATCTCGCATTTAGATACCCGGATAAAGCTCGTTCCTTATCACGCGCATTCCAGCGAGGAACATAAATTTCCCGGGCGTAATTTTTCCCCCGCAAATTCGCTGCCGCGATGTAATTCTCGTCGTCGGTCGGTCGTCTCCGAAAGCTCGTCTCGACGCATCACGTTCGCGTTCGCAACCGAGGAAAAATGAATTCGTCTGCGCGAATAATCTGGATACGTTACGCTCAAGGTGTAAATAAGTCGAAATTCTCGAAGAGAATTTAAATATAAAAGAAAACCGCATAGCTATCTTAACACTTTTAAACTTATTAATTTACATTCGATTTTTACATTCAAAACTCTAAGGAAGTAAATTAAAAAGTATCGCACATAGAAGAAAGTGATTCACGGTGTAAAAAAAAGAACAAAAACATATTCCGGGACCTACATTTTGAGGTCCGAGGCTTTTTTCCGAAACATACGCGAGTGTAGGTCACTCTCGCCCATGACCATCTCCACTGAGCAACCACATCCACATCCTGACCTAAATTTTGAGGTCCGAGGTTTTTCCGACACACACGCGAGTTTCTCCCACGACCGCCTCCACTGAACTGGATATATGGCAAATACTCAGAAACAATGCTCCCGGTGGCAGCGGTTGATTCAGCGTAAGCTAATAATAATTTCGCGGATAACGACGATACCTTTATATGCCAATTATTCGATAATTCCTAGCACTACATTAATTAATAAAATGCGATAGGTACGTCGGATTCTTGCAGTTTCACGAAGGACCTACCTACGTCCTTATCCGGATGGAGGAGGGACCGGAATTTATTTCGTTCGTTTGGAATTTTTGGCTGTCATACTTTTGCTTATATTTCGGATGATTCCTGTAATAAAAATCTCGAATGTTTCGTCAACAAACACATTCTTGTACTTTCATGAAACATGTAATATACTTTTTTCTATCCGGATAGGAGAACCTAATTAGGTGCCCTTCATCCGTTTTGAAGATTTCTATCATAAAAATCACAAATGTTTCAGATTTTCATCAACACACTCTTGTACATTCACCAAGCATGTAATATACTTTTTTCTATCCGGATAGATGGGCCTAATTAGGTGCCTCTCATCCGTTTTGAAGATTTCTATCATAAAAATCTCAAATGTTTCAGTTTCTCATCAACACAATCTTGTACATTCACGAAGCATGTAATATACTTTTTTCTATCCGGATGAAAAGACCTAATTAGGTGCCCTTCAACCGTTTTCAAGATTTCTATCATAAAAACACGAATGTTTCAGATTTTCAGATCAACAAACACATTCTTGAACTTTCATGAAACATGTAACATACTTATTTTTATCCGGATAGAAGGACCAAATTAAGTACCCTGCTTTCGTTTTGACCTCTGTATCTATATATACTTTTGTTTGTTCTTTTATGTTTTGGAAAATTCCTTTAAATAGAAAACTTGAATGTTTGGGTTTTTGGTCGTCGACGTATTAATTACTTTCTTTCTTTTTCTATTGTTCTGTTTGTTTGACACACACGTCGATAACATTAACTTTAAATAATTCTTAAGTGCCATGGACTTGTTAATGTGCCCTAAAAACAGTTCCTTTGTTTTTATTATTATTCTGAATATCGTTCAATGTTTTATTTATATTTTGTTAAATTAATTCGATTTTTTTTTTTACCACGATTAAAAGTCGCAACGTCGGCGTTTTGTAAACCGAACTCTTTTTTATTTGTATTTTTCTGTCGTGAGGATTGGGCTCAGCGTTTGTTTTTATTCAGAAATTTTTGTTTTTTCTTTTAATTTTATCTCTAATTTGTTTCTCTTGCTTCCCAATGTATTATTATGTATATGTAATAGAAATTGTTTTCTGCTCCATTTTTTTTTAAATTTCATTAAGTTTTTCTTCTTCTTTTTTGCTTTCGGTCGGTTTGTTGATGACTTAAACGGGGTTCGTCCAGGAGGGCCCTCACAGAGTTAAGAATGTCCGCCCCTGCTTTTCTAATTATTTTCATTATTTGAAATAGGTAATGGTTCTTAAAGTTCTCATCTGTAGGAAGATTTTCATTTGTTTCAATTTTCTGTTTTGTTGAATTATTTTTGTATTTTCTTTGTAAAAAAAAAATAATTACGTATTTACAGGTTTTATGTCAAGGTCAACTTTTTTCCGGTATGACTTTTTTTACTTTTCTTTATATTTTTTTTATTGCTCCTTAAGGTTTCATGTTCTGTATCATTCTTTAACTTTACTCTATGTTATACTTGTTCATCCTTACTATTATTATTATTTTTTAATTGCATGTGTTATTGTAAACCAACTGCGTTTAGGGGTTAAAGTCAAGCCTTGTCGAAAACGACTTCTTATAAATTAATTTTTACTTTATCTTTTAAACTTTTATTGTTTTTCTTTTAATAAATGTTTTTTTTTGTTTTCTTGTGAAGAAAATTCTAGCGTGCCACGAGTTTCCTTAGAAAGAGCAAATTCCACGCCAGACGGGGATGGTTAATATTCCGCGGAAGACCAGCAAAACACTTGCCAAATTAAAAACGAAAGTAAATTTTTTATCATTGCAACGAAAAGAAGAGAAACGAATGAGGAAAATAGCTAAAACGCTGAAATTAGAAAGAGATGACATAAGAAAACCCTCAGAACAAGAACTAAATCATTTTATTTTTTTATTTTCTTGTATAATTTCGTTTTTTTTTTCTGACTCTAGATTTTTCTTTATTTATAAGAACTGTTTTAAACAATATTTCGGTAGTTTCCTTGATTTGTTATGAATTTGTCCTCATTTGTCTTATCAACCCCTCAATTTTTTTTTAATAATTATTTTAAATTGTTTTAAATTAATTTTTAGTTTGCCTTTTAAACTTTTATTTTAAATTTTTTTATTTTCTTGAAAAAAATGCTGGCAGTAGGGGTAACCACAGCATGCCACGAGTTTCTTGGGAAAGCGCAAATTCCACGCCAGACGGGGATGGTTAATACTCCGCGGAAGACCAGCAGAATACTTGGTAGAGGTAGGAACCGCCGAATTAAAAACGAAAGTGAATTATATCATTACAACAAAAAGGAGAGTAACGAATGAGAAAAATAACCAAAACGCTGAAATTAAAAAGAACGAGACAGAGACGACATAAGAAAGCCCTCAGAACTTGTATAATTTGTTTTTTTTTTCTGCTTCTAGAATTTTTATTCGACTTTCTTTATTCCGGTTTGTTTGTTTCTTATTTTCTTTTATCTCATTTATTTACTGAGCTTTTTAATTGGAATTCGTTGCTTTCTTTTTCTTTTTACCAACATACATGCTTAGCAGAAAAAACATCTTACGATCGCGAATAAATTGGACAAGTCGTTTTTGGTGTGCAGTGGGGATGTCGAGCTGCGTCTCTGCTGATGAAGCCCCAAGCAGGGCTGAAACAGCTATACAGAGGCCGCTCGAGGTTTTCACTGCAATCAAAAACGATTTGCAACAAATTTTTTTAAATACATGCTTGGGTTCTCAAAGGCTGCAGTCAGCTGATGCATAATTAAAAACAGAGAACAATGTTAGCAAAATGTTAAAATTATGTAAATCCCCATTGAAACGCGCACAGAAAAAGGAAATTACGGCAACAAATGAAAAGAGATGTAATTTCAGTTATCTGTAAGGGTGTGCAAAATTCAGGACGTTACTACCAAAGGGTCCTTAAAGAAGCCTCGCAAGGACAAAGAAAATTTGCAGCACTTACAATTACAATAATTTACTGCCGGGCGGTGGAAAATTCGCTAATTCCATTGCAATTAATATCGCCCGTAAAGGCGAGAACTTTTAATTGCTGCCGCTTTAAGCGGGCACGGCCGGGATTGTTTAATTTTTAAAGACGGCGCGGGTGGGGGCGGAAGGGCGGAATTCTGAAAAATCGACGGCCGGGCGTTTTCTTTTTGCTTGAGTTTCATCTCTCGCCGGGAAAAATTAAAGCTCGCAGATAACGACGCCGACGGGCCGGGCGGCGCGACGACGACAAATTTACTTTAGCGTCGCAGACTTTTTGAACTGCACTTTCATTCATCCGGAGGGAGGGGTGGGAGGGGAATCCGACGGACGAGGCGTGTGAAAAATTGGTCTTCCAGTTCCTTTTTTTATTCGTTTTATTATTACTACGACGGTAGAAAAAAATTACTCCGACAATTCGTTAGAATTCATTTTTTTCTTACACAGAATGCGCCCAGACTTAAAACGTCATGCCTTTTTTTAGAGCCTGCGATTTAGTTACGGCCTTATAATCGCATACCATGCCATACTCCGGAATATGCATTATACCGAAATGAAAAATATATGGAAAAATGAACTGTAATAAAGTCTGCGAAACCCTTGATATGTTCAGCTGTGAATCTTTAATTAGCAACTAATGCGAATGCTTTCAAAATCAAAACGAAAACGCATGGTATATAATAAAAATTCCAGTTCCCTTCTCCATTTGATTTGGAGCTGTAACATCTTCTCACAAGTTTCCCTGCCATTTCTGACTTCCAACTAGATGCTAGAAGATTCGATAGAAAATTGTTTGGATCAAAGTAAATCGACATGAAAATTCTATTAGGAATAAAGGTGACCATAGTATGCCCCGAGTTTCTTTGGAAACAGCAAATTCCACGCCAGACGAGCACGGTTAATACTCTGCGAAAGACCAGCAAAATACTTGGTAAAGGAAGGAACCGACGGGTTCAAAATGAAAGTGAATTATATCATTACGACGAAAAGAACGAAGACGTGACATAATTGAAAGCCAATAAAAAGAAAGGTCGAAGGTTAAGGAAAACGTCAAGGGTTCATAAAAACAAAGCAAACACTGACGAAAAAAATAGACAGGAATGCGCCACCCGGAGTAAAATTAAAAAAAAATCTTTAATTAGCAACAAATGCGAATGCTTTCAAAATCAAAACGAAAACGTATGGTATATGATAAAATCCAGTTCCCTTCTCCATTTTATTTGGAGCTGTAACATCTTCTCACAAGTTTCCCTGCCATTTCTGACTTCCAACTAGATGCTAGATGATTCGATAGAAAATTGTTTGGATCAAAGTAAATCGACATGAAAATTCTATTAGGAATAAAGGTAACCACAATATGCCCCGAGTTTCTTTGGAAACTGCAAATTCCACACCGGACGAGGACGGTTAATACTCTGCGAAAGACCAGCAAAATACTTGGTAAAGGAAGGAACCGACGGGTTCAAAATGAAAGTGAATTATATCATTACGACGAAAAGAACGAAGACGTGGCATAATTGAAAGCCAATAGAAAGAAAGTTGGAAGGTTATGGAAAATGTCAAGGGTTCATAAAAACAAAGCCAACACTGACGAAAAAAATAGACTGGAATGCGCCACTCGGAGTAAAATTAAAAAAAAAATCTTTAATTAGCAACAAATGCGAATGCTTTCAAAATCAAAACGAAAACGTATGGTAGATGATAAAATCCAGTTCCCTTCTCCATTTTATTTGGAGCTGTATCATCTTCTCACAAGTTTCCCTGCCATTTCTGACTTCCAACTAGATGCTAGAAGATTCGATAGAAAATTGTTTGGATCAAAGTAAGTCGACATGAAAATTCTATTAGGAATAAAAGTGACCACAGTATGCCCCGAGTTTCTTTGGAAACAGCAAATTCCACGCCAGACGGAGACGGTTAATACTCTGCGAAAGACCAGCAAAATACTTGGTAAAGGAAGGAACCGACGGGTTCAAAATGAAAGTGAATTATATCATTACGACGAAACGAACGAAGACGTGGCGTAATTGAAAACCAATAAAAAGAAAGGTCGAAGGTTAAGGACAATGTCCGAGGTTCATAAAAACAAAGCAAACACCGACGAAAAAAAAAATACAGACAGGAGTGCGCCAACCGGAGTAAAATGAAACGCAATGTAATTCGTTTAAATTCAACGAAAATAAAACGAGATCTGGTTTCCTGCATTTATTTATAACAACGCTGAAATGTCATGAAAATGGAAACTAATACACTCCGGGTAGTTAGGGTCGTAGAGGAAACCCACGCTCGAGCTCGAATCGAATATAAAAAAAGTTTTCTTAACTCGATCGAAATTCTTAAACGGTGGATCTAAAAGTAGAAATAACTCCGGCGGATCTATTTTACAGGGTTGCACAAGGCAACACGGGAAAAATAAACTGTAACAAAACAACTGAGATAGTTGTTAATTCAAAGAGCAACGTTGTAGACATCCGAACCAAGAACAGAATAGAAAATGAGGGACGTAGAATAGGATCAAATCTGGGAAAAGGAAAACAAGAGAGAAAACGCTAAAGAAAAAGATTATACGAAATAGAAAATCGAAGAAGAATTTGATCACAAAACGATGACATACTTATCACGGCCAAATGAAAAGAAAACAGTCTAAGAAACAGAAAAAAAAACAGATGAAACAGTATTCCTGTCATAGAAGAATTTGGATCCCAAATAACTACCAACGAGGCAAAAAGAATAAAGGAAGAAGTGAAGAAATGCTTTTTTTTTCTAGACATAAAAGGATGATAGAATTTGAATCGGCACGACATGAGGCAAAATAAAAAGGGAAAGAAGAAGGAGCGTCTATTTTTCAGTATTGGGAGCTTGTACGTCGTAGGGGCGACCTCGGAGAAGGTGGAACACTCACGGTACTCAAATATAGAAGCGAAAATAGAAAACGGAAGTTGAAACTGAACTAGAAGCGCATTCCTCTCCCTGTCAAAACAAAGAAATCAAATACAAACGTGGTCCACGCTACATCGCTATCTAATTAGTAAGACTGGAGTGTGTATTCTTGGATATTGGGAGTCTGCGTACATCAAGACAGGACGAGAGGACGAAAAGGCTTAGCAAGAGCAAAAAGAAGATGAGAAAAAAACATTTTGAACTCAAAGAGGAAAGAGAAAATGGCAATGAAATAAAGGAAGTGTTTTTACCAACCTGTTTGGGGAAAGAGGCAAGAAGAAGCAAGTTGGAAAAAAATCAGATAAGGCGACAAGAAGAAGAACCACATAGAAAAATTTATTGACGATTCAGATCCATTGACCCATACTATGAACTAGGAGGGGCAAGATCAAAAGACAAAAAAAGGGAAAGTCATAAGACAGAAGAGGACGAAAGCTGAAAATATTCCATAAGGTAAGAAGAGGAAAGAACCACGATGACTATAAAATAAAATGGATAAGAAACCAAGAGACACACAGGAAAAAAGAAAGAAGAAACGAGAAGGGGTGAAGAATTCGAGGGTTGTTTGCATAAATGTATTGAAATTTGATTTTTTTAAGAAGATTTTCTTGTAATTCCTGCTCGTTTTGGTTGGAAGTGAGGCGAATCCAAATAGGAAAATCCTTTTAATACTGCGGTCTGTTCCGGCAACCAATTTGCATAAACTCTAAACAGGCAGCGATCGGGGGGTCGGGGGCGAAACTTTGCAGCAGCGCGCACGGAGCCTCTGTACTTATCGGGGGAAGTAGAACCCCCGTCGCAGTTACTGGATTTTCCTAACTAATAGGCGGTCGCGTAGCGTGAAGTTCGGGCGCAACCTCAGCTCCATTAACGCAGCTTTGCAAAATCTAACGAGGCGAAAGTATGCAAATGCAACAAGACCGCACACATGTCTGCATGTCGCCGACGACGTCGACGACAAGTTCTGATCAGAACTTGTTTCCCCTAGCACACCAAACCGAAAAAGAAAAGGAAAAAAAAAACCTATAAGCCCACTTTACTTTTTTTTTTTTTTTAATTTGAAGAACACGTTTTAATATGAGGCGGATAATGAACTTTCTAAATTCTTCTGTACACATTAAGAACATTATGGATTCCGCGTTCCGGCAAACTTTAGTAATCAAGCGGTCCTAAGCGAGCGCTCTACATAGGGGTCAGCGTAATCAGAATGCGGAGGACTTGACAATCCCTGCGATAATTTCGTTGGCTTCAAAGAGGCCTTTCCGCATACATCTAATTTTGAATTAATGTCTGGCTGTACCGCAATTCCGTTTGCTATAAATAGACCATGAAAACGTACCCGCGTACGCAGTTTGAAAATAAATTTTCTCTAAATCCTTAACTACTTGGAAATGACTCGGCGACAGATTTTAAACTTGAAAAAAGAAAATGAAATCACAGACTGTTGCACAACGTAACCATACGCTTATGGAGTTTGTAAATCAATCAAGCCATGGGAATTACAATTTTTTGTACGTTTATTATTTCGATGGAAAGATAAAATTGCGTTCGAGTTTCCTGTAATTAAGTTCGGTGATGGTTTCCTTTCTTTTCCCCGCGCTTTTGAGTTTCCGACGTTTAGATGTCGATTGTTGTTCCATTTTGTAGCGGCTGATGTGTCGCATTGCGGTGTTTGGTGGGAGAAACACGGGTGGGCACGCGCTCGGCATGGACGTACCTACGTGCAATGTAGGGTAAGTTATTTTTTTTGTGACCTCGTGGTCATTCTTTTGTTAATCGTTCCCTTCTCGTTTCCCGTTAACAAAGTGCTAGTGCCAAGCAGGGGGCAGCTTCACACTTTCCTTTACTCCCGTTGCGACTGGGAGAAGGCTTGGCAGTGATTTTTGAGTTTCCGACGTTTAGATGTCGATGGTTGTTCCATTTTGTAGCGGCTGATGTGTCGCATTGCGGTGTTTTTTGGGAGAAACACGGGTGGGCACGCGCTCGGCATGGACGTACCTACGTGCAACGTAGGGTAAGTTATTTTTTTGCGACCTCGTGGTCATTCTTTTGTTAATCGTTCCCTTCTCGTTTCCCGTTAACAAAGTGCTAGTGCCAGGTAGGGGGCAGCTTCACACTTTCCTTTACTCCCGTTGCGACTGGGAGAAGGCTTGGCAGTGACGAATCCTTTGTAACATCGACCGATCGCCGTTTGGTTTGCATCAACGAAACGAGCCGACAGCCGCCTTTTTTCCTTTCCTCGTCACTATTATTGCGGGGTGACGTCTTCGTTTTACGTCGCTCTGTGGAAATTTTTTCTTCCCCTAATATAGGAGATAATACAATAATATAGGAGAAAACAATAATTGAAATATTTCTTGTGAAAGTTTATTCATTTCAGCAGTACCTTCAACCTGCAATGTTGTATATGGAAAGCGCAGCCTACTTAAGAGAGTTTCAGCTTGTTTTGAGTTTGAGTCTTATGTTGAAAAAAATAAATAAATCATAGAAAAATGAACAACAAATATCTCCAAAATAAAATAACACAAAATGACTTTCCGATAGCAACAAAAAAATAATGTGTTGCTATCGAATACGTGAGCAAATCGATTCCGGCAATAATAATAATAACAATAATAAAATTATTTTCGGTTCACATTGAATAACTTTCGTGCGATAAATAATTTCCATTTTGTAGCAAATTTAATAATATAATTTAATTTGCCGGAGCAACAATATCATAAAATCCACAAAGGCGGCCGTGTATTTCAATTTCCTTTTTTGTTCCACTAAAACCGATTCAATTTTGCAATGAAACAAAATCATAATTGTTTCGATAGACGCGTTTGTTTTACATTTATTATAAGCTTCTCACTTTTACGATTATTTTCATTTCATTTCTTTTACAATTATTTTCATTTCATTTCATTTCACTTCACTTCCGGAGGTGGCGTAATACGAAATTAAATTTTAACCTACGATTTGTTTATTTAGTTTTTCACTGCTGACGAAGTTACCGGTTGATAGTGAAACGTTGAATGCTCTTTCCATTTTTTATAGTGTCTAGTACCTACGATTTCGTCACAAATAAAATTTTAGGCAATTTCCTGAAGATCCGGGGTCTACTTCCAGATAAACCGTTTAATTGACACTTGCAATCGCTAATTGCACAGGTTCGCGGAACAATGAACAAACACAACTAGCCTCGAACGTATTGCGAGCGGCAATGGCGAGATAATGCCGTACCAGAGCGCATTTCCGTCTTCCCCAGTTTTCAGAGATCAAATGTCTCAACCAATCGGCATTGATATTAACAATTAAATTCGATTTAATTCATTTAAATTCAACCTATTTCAGATTGATTCAGTTTAATTTGAATTTAATCTCCGGTTTCTGCTTGGTTTTCAGCAATTTTTGGGTCAATTTTCTAAAATTTTTGAACTGTTAAAGATCACTGTGAGGCAAAAGGAGATTTCCTTACCTACGTGCCAATGTTTATGAAATATTTTAAGAAATTTTTGAATTTTGAATTTTATCCATATCGAATTTTGATTCTGACTTTTTTGATATTGTTGCCCTGGACACCTCGACTTTTTTAAAACTGTAGTCATTTATGGTTGGATGTATTAAATACCTTCTTCTTCAGTTGGCACCTGTCTGTAAAAAATTTTAAATGCACATCTATTGCGGAATTCCCTTTTTTTGTCCACGACCCACTCTCCAAAACTACCGAGCTTACTGCTGGTATTATGTCCGCCTGTGGCGACAACAATTCATCATCACTGAGTCCAGCGTACGCAGGTAAGAGCTGCCGTGTTATACCATGTTTTTTTTTATTTGTATACATGGCAATTTTTAAGTCAATTTTCTGAAAATTTTGAACTGTGAGACGAAAGGAAATTTCCTTACGTACGTACCAGTTTATGTTTATGAAATATTTTAAGACATTTTTGAATTTTGAATTTAATCCACATCGACGTTTGACTCTGACTTTTTTGATATTGTTGCCCTGGACACCACCACTTTTTTAAAATTATAGTCATTTATGGTCGGATGTAATAAATACCTTCTTCTTCAGTTGCCACCTGCTTGTAAATAATTTTGTGGATTGTGTGAATTGGGAAATTCCTTTTTTTTTTGTCCACGACCCACTCTCCAAAAGTACTGAGCTTCCCGCTGCTATTATGTCAGCCTGTGGCGACAACAATTCATCATCAGTGAGTCCAGTGTACGCAGGTAAGAGCAGCCGTTTATACCATGTTTTTTTTATTTGTATACATAGCAATTTTTAAGTCAATTTTCTGAAAATTTTGAACTGTGAGACGAAAGGAAATTTCCTTACGTACGTACCAGTTTATGTTGAAATATGAAATATTTTAAGACATTTTGGAAGTTTGAATTTAATCCACATCGAAGTTTGACTCTGACTTTCTTGATATTGTTGTCCTGGACACCTCCACTTTTTTTAAATTATAGTCATTTATGGTCGGATGTATTAAATACCTTCTTCTTCAGTTGCCACCTGCCTGTAAATAATTTTCTGGATTGTGTGAATTGTGGAATTCCTTTTTTTTTTGTCCACGACCCACTCTCCAAAACTATCGATCTTGCCGCTAGTATTCCGTCCACCTGTGACGACAACAATTCATCATCAGTGAGTCCAGTGTACGCAGGTAAGAGCAGCCGTTTATACCATGTTTTTTTTATTTGTATACATAGCAATTTTTAAGTCAATTTTCTGAAAATTTTGAACTGTGAGACGAAAGGAAATTTCCTTACGTACGTACCGGTTTATGTTTATGAAATATTTTAAGACATTTTTGAATTTTGAATTTAATCCACATACAACATTGACTCTGACGTTTTTTTTTATATATTATTGCTATTTCATTGTTGCCCATTATTGAATAGTTGTCACCTTTTTGAAACCGTAGTTACTTATGGTTGGATATATTAGATACATTGGTGTACTTACCTCAAATGGCACCTACCAGTAAACAATTTTAAATATACATCTATTGTAGAATTCCCTTTTTTTGACTACGGCCCTCTCTCCACTGTATTTATTTACTTCAAATGGCACCTAACAGTAAACAATTTTAAATATACAACTATTGTAGAATTCCCTTTTTTTGTCCACGACCCACTCTCCATTGTATTTCCTTCAAATGGCACCTACCACTAAACAATTTTAAATATACATCTATTGTAGAATTCCCTTTTTTTTCAACGACCCACTCTCCACTGTATTTACTTCAAATGGCACCTACCAGTGAACAATTTTAAATATACGTCTATTGTAGAATTCCCTTTTTTTTCCACGACCGATTCTCCGGAACTCTCGAGCTTGCCGCCGGTATTCCATCCACGTGTAACGACAACAATTTATCATCAGGGAATCCAGAGTTGCCAACTGTGTAAACGCACACAACATTTTTTTCAATTAAAAAAATTCAATCGGAAAGAAAACAACAAGTCGGCGGTTATTAAAACAATATTAATTCGCGAAGTGTTTGCAAAGATGGAAGCGTCACGTCGTTTGAAGCCCAAATGCGTTTGCGGAATTACCGGAAACCCGGTGACCATCCGGTCAGCGATCCCTCCAGCCGCCCTGCCATAATCTGGATGGCCGCAGGCGAGAAATATTAATGCGTTCCCCGTTTTTATTACCACCGGACTTTCGCCCGCCCGGATTCACGGATGAACCTCCTCCTTGCATTATTTGCTTCGTGCGTCGGACGTGCTTAATAAAATAAAAACGAATAATCCAATTTTGTTTGAGAGGGGGTGGGGTAAATTTTAAAAAGTAAGCAACTTCTTTCTCCGGCGCCCCCACCACCCCCTCCGGCCATTCGTGTGTAATTCAAATTCCGAGGAGAGCGAACCTGTGGGAATTTTTCGGAATAAAGATAATGTAAAACTTCGTGTTGACGTCGTTAGGGGGGCGCGATGTTCTCGGGGCACGGTTTTTGCATATCGTTAACCCAAATATGGAATGAGAAGTGAACTTTTGATCCTTAATATCTTATAGATAAGTTCGGATGACTATATAAATTTAAATTTCCATCCGGGGCAATATCAGGGCGAGCTTTAGGACACCCCCCCCCCCCCCCCGCCTTGTAACAATGCCCGCTCTCCTGCATCCGTTTATCTTAATACAAATCTTAGTCGCAATAATAAATTCTGTTTTAATACGGCCGGCGTTTTATTATGTGATATTCGCAGGGCGGTGAATTAGTTTAAAAGAATGAGTAGGTGGTTAGTTTAGTTTCGAGAGAACAAAAGGCGAACGCTTTTTTTCGAGCTTTCGAGGAGTTGTTCTTGTGGGCTCGGTGAAATGAATTCATCGAACTTTTCGTTGAGAACGTCGCGTCGCTGTCGTCGTCGGTGGGTCAGGAAGGCGTTCGAAATTTGAAATGGAGATTCTCCGCGTTAAATTTATAGAGGCGTATTAAATCTGCATATAAAGATGCTGTCAGCAGAAAGAACGGAGAGCGTTTGCCTTCGATTGAACAGAACGAAAAGATTAGGAGCATGTTGTGCGACTCGACGACGTGCGTGTGTGTGTTTGTGTGTGTGTGTGTGCCCCCGAGCTCGCCGCCGTAAATTTGATCGATTCCTTCTCCCCCCCCCCCCATGAGGAGGTACAAGCCGGTTTAAAATTTCCACCCGTTTTTTCATTGTTGTCGACTACAAGAGACGTTCCAATGAGATTTGCTCTCTCAAATAAATAATTTATGAGTTAATTTTCCTGAACGTCTAATATTGATTATTTTTTTTTCGTTATACTAGCCTCCCCCCCCCCCTCATAGTTTCTTATACGGTTGTCACTATATATATAAAAAACTAGAATTTAAGAAAGCCTTCTAAATATACTGTTACGGTTCAATCAGGCGTCGGAATGGAAGAGATTTACTCACTTACGCCTTTCAAAGCCTGACAACTTCAACTTCAATTGATCAGGTGTTCGTGATCAGCGATTTGTGTGCGCAAATTAATTCGTGACGTAATTTTCGCTCTTCCTTAATTAAGCTTTTTGTTGTGGGCTATTCTTTTCCTCTTTCGAATAATTCTCATGAATTAAGCGCTGACATTGAGTTTTCCCGTACGCCGTTCTCCTCGTCGCACACAGCGCTGCGTACAGAGTAGCATACCCCACAGGCAGATTTACTTCAGGATGTAGACCGACACAATGACACAATATTTGTCGACCTTCACTACCACAACGCCCTCTCTAAGTCGAAAGCGTAACATGTTAACCTGGCGATTGGACGAAATTGGCACACCGTCACGTTGGAGGTTACTTTATTCGGATTATTTAATTTGTTGATAACATTTTGTTAATTTTGACGATTTGATTGAATTTTTTTTTTTGATTGATCACGCGTTAATTTACAAAAATCGGATGTGACCTGTCAGTAGAATGTTGCTTAAGAAAAAATATTGATTACAAACTTGCGAGTAGCCTAAACATTGAATAAAATATGTGAAGGCAAGAGAAAAACGTTAAATTGTCATTAGGCAAATGGGTGACACATTAAAATCTTTATAACATAGAAAAAAACAAGCCCCAAACATTAATGTTGCAGAAACTATTGTTCCACTTTTCGTTTTTAACGACACGCAGTCACAAACACCGGCCGTTTTGCTGTTAACGTTTCCTACGGGCCCCGTTATTCGGTTTTCATTTTCGTTTAATTTGTAAGTTTTGACCCAGAATTATTTCTGATTATTTGAAGCATTTAAGTAACTTTGAAGGATTTTTTTTTAAGTATTGCTCCTCGTTGTTGAATAGATGCCTCTAAATTGTTACACCGCCCTTATCGCCCACAATTTATTGGAAAACTGCGCCTAGATAACTTAAGACGTTTACCGTCAGGTCTGTGGTGGTCCGGGACGCGAGGAAGGGAGAAAGAAAACAGGAAAAGATAGACCTAATCGTATTATCTGTTAATACTGCTTTGAGAAAAAAAGAAAAATCTGATCGACGTTACTGTGCAAATCGCAGAAATAGAGTTAAACCATGTTACGGTTTAAAAATTTCGTTGTTTAGAGTCCGGCGTGCGTACCGCTCACTTCACTTCGTCGGTGAGAAATTCGACTCGTCCGCGAAACGCAGTCAAAGAAAAGAAAACAGGAAAAGAGAGACCTAATCGTATTACCTATTAACACTGCTTTCAAAAAAAAAAAAAAAAAATCTGATCGACGTTACTGTGGGAATCGCAGAAATAAAGATAATCACGTTACGGTTTAAAAATTTCGTTGTTTAGTGTCCGGCGTGCGTACCGCTCACTTCACTTCGTCGATGAGAAATTCGACTCGTCCGCGAAACGCAGTCAAAGAAAAGAAAACAGGAAAAGAGAGACCTAATCGTATTACCTATTAACACTGCTTTCAAAAAAAAAAAGAAAAAATCTGATCGACGTTACTGTGGGAATCGCAGAAATAGAGATAATCACGTTACGGTTTAAAAATTTCGTTGTTTATAGTCCGACGTTCGTACCGCTCACTTCACTTCGTCGATGAGAAATTCGACTCGTCCGCGAAACGCAGTCAAATAAAAGAAAACAGGAAAAGAAACACCTAATCGCATTATTTGTTAATACCGCTTTCATGAAAAAGAAGAAATCTGATCGACATTACGTTGCGAATCGCAGAAATAAAGACAGATCATGTTACGGTTTAAAAATTTTGTTTTTTAGAGTCGGCCTGTGTTTAAAACTTGCACCGCAGTACGTCGCATAGCATAAATTCGTTATTATTTCCCACGGGGCTCGATGTTTTTTTTTTGTCACGTTTTGCAGAGGCGTGTCGCTTCCTGGGCGTATTCACGACGCGAGCGACGTTTGATTATTTCGCCATCATAAACTTTTAATTTCCTTTTATGTAAACATCACGTCGATCTGTAAGTTCATAGTTCGCAGATTAATTACGTTTTATTTCGAAACATGTCGGGGATTAAATTAAGCGGTTTGTTTAAAGTCGAGACAGGATCGTAAATCTTATTATTAAGGCCATGCCAAATTTTTTCTTCGGTTCCCAGCGATGTTGGATTTTTTTTAGCTAGCGTTGTTGTTCGTCGAATTTACAAAAGCCGCACGCATTTGACCTTCACGGAGATAGGCTCTACTTTACGTGAGATTAAATCGGATTGCATGGAAGCTTAAGTCAACCAAATTCTTTTGAGTGCTCGAACTCCTTCCGTAGCGGTTCAGGGGCGAAGCCAACCAAGCGGCTTTATTAACTTGAGCGCATGCTCTTTCAGACAGTATCGTTTTGCGATTTCTGCAGAGCACGTTAGGGTTTTAAGGGGAGCGGCGCTGTGCCAATTTTTTTCTTCGGTTCCTAGTGATTTTGAAATCGTTTTTCCGGCGTTGTTGTTCGTCGAATTTATAAAAGCCACACACATTTGACATTAACGGGGATAATCTCGACTGTACGTCAGGTTAAATTGGATTGCATAGTAGAAGGTTAAGTCAACTAAGTTCTTCTGAGTGCTCGAACTCCTTCCGTAGCGGTTCTGGGGCGAAGCCAACCAAGCGGCTTTATTAACTTGAGCGCATGCTCTTTCAAACAGTATCGTTTTGCGATTTCTTCAGAACTCGTTAGGGTTTTAAGGGCAGCAACGCTGTGCTAATTTTTTTCTTCGGTTCCTGGTGATATTGAAATCGTTTTGCCGGCGTTGTTGTTCGTCGAATTTATAAAAGCCACAAAACATTTGACGTTTACGGGGATAGACTCGACTTTACGTCAGATTAAATCGGATTGCATGGAAGCTTAAGTTCTTTTGAGCGTTCGAACTCCTTCCGTAGCGGTTCTGGGGCGAAGCCAACCAAGTAGCTTTATTAACTTGAGCCCAAGCTCTTTCAGACAGTATCGTTTTGCGATTTCTGCAGAGCATGTTAGGGTTTTAAGGGCAGTGGCGCCGTGCCAATTTTTTTCTTCGGTTCCCAGTGATTCTGAAATTGTTTTGCCGGCGTTGTTGTTCGTCGAATTTATAAAATTCACACACATTTGACGTTTATGGGGATAAGCTGTATTTTACGTCGAATTAAATCGGATTGCATAGAAGCTTAAGTCAACTAAGTTCTTCTGAGTGTTCGAACTCCTTCTGTAACGGTTCTGGGACGAGGCCAACCAAGTGACTGGCTTGATTAACTTGAGCCCAGGCTCTTTCAGACAGTATCGTTTTGCAATTTCTTCAGGGCACGTTAGGGTTTTGAGTGAAGCGGCGCAATGCCAATTTTTCTCTCTTCGGTTCCTAGTGACATTGAAATCGTTTTGCCGGCGTTGCTGTCCGTCGAATTTATAAAAGCCACATACATTTAACGTTTGCGGGGATAGGCTTTACTTTGCGTCAGATTAAATCGGATTGCATGGAAGCTTAAGTTCTTTTTAGCGTTCGAACTCCTTCCGTAGCGGTTCTGGAGCGAAGCCAACCAAGTAGCTTTATTAACTTCAGCCCAAGCTCTTTCAGACAGTATCGTTTTGCGATTTCTGTAGAGCACGTTAGGGTTTTAAGGGGAGCGGCGCCGTGCCAATTTTTTTCTTCGGTTCCCAGTGATTTTGAAATTGTTTTGCCGGCGTTGTTGTTCGTCGAATTTATAAAATTCACACACATTTGACGTTTATGGGGATAAGCTGTATTTTACGTCGAATTAAATCGGATTGCATAGAAGCTTAAGTCAAAAAAGTTCTTCTGAGCGTTCGAACTCCTTCCGTAGCGGTTCTGGGGTGAAGCCAACCAAGTGGCTTTATTAACTTGAGCCCAGGCTCTTTCAGACAGTATCATTTTGCGATTTCTTCAGAGCACGTTAGGGTTTTAAGGGAAGCGGAGCCGTGCCAATTTCTTTCTTCGGTTCCCAGTGATTTTGAAATCGTTTTGCCGGCGTTGTTGTTCGTCGAATTTATAAAAGCCACACGCATTTGACCTTTACGGGAATAGCCTCTACTTTACGTTAGATTAAATCGGATTGCATAGAAACTTACACGTCAACTAAAGTCGAGTTTTCGCGGAACAAAGTTAAAACGCGAAATTAAAACTAAAAGTTACAAAAGTCAAGTCTAAGGTATCGCGAAAACGAAAGATTATAACGTCATATAACTTTGCCCTCGACTAACGTTATAACTTGATGAACATATAAAATAGCGACATCTTACTATCGCTTTTTGACCTAACATTGCAGTAGGATAGACAAATTGAAGCGGGATTTGCTCCTAATGAGTCCCCCATGCAAGGCTGCCATGCTTGCTGTCAAAGCATAATGAAAGATTTTAGAAAAATTTTGTGCAAATCGTTTTTGATTGCAGTGAGAACCTCGAGCAGCCTCTGGACAGCTGTTTCAGCCCTGCTTGGGGCTTCTTCAGCAGAAACGTAGCTCGACATTCCCACTGCAGACCAAAAACGACTTGCCCAATTTATTCGCAAATGCGATGTAAGAATGATGAACATATAAAATAGCGACATCTTACTATCGCTTTTTGACCTAACATTGCAGTAGGATAGACATCGCATTTGCGAATAAATTGGGCAAGTCGTTTTTGGTCTGCAGTGGGAATGTCGAGCTACGTTTCTGCTGAAGAAGCCCCAAGCAGGGCTGAAACAGCTGTCCAGAGGCTGCTCGAGGTTCTCACTGCAATCAAAAACGATTTGCACAAAATTTTTCTAAAATCTTTCATTATGCTTTGACAGCAAGCATGGCAGCCTTGCATGGGGGACTCATTAGGAGCAAATCCTGCTTCAATTTGTCTATCCTACTGCAATGTTAGGTCAAAAAGCGATAGTAAGATGTCGCTATTTTATATGTTCATCATTCTTACATCGCATTTGCGAATAAATTGGGCAAGTCGTTTTTGGTCTGCAGTGGGAATGTCGAGCTACGTTTCTGCTGAAGAAGCCCCAAGCAGGGCTGAAACAGCTGTCCAGAGGCTGCTCGAGGTTCTCACTGCAATCAAAAACGATTTGCACAAAATTTTTTGTTATAACTTGACATTAAAGTGATTGAAATCGAACATGGTTAAAGCTGTGGGTTAAAGTTAATACTTCATCCGCGAAAACAACTTTTGCTGTGAAAAGTTATAACAAAGCTTCAGCTTTGTTGTCGCGAAAACTCGACTTAAATTTGTTTTAGTGTTCGAACTCCTTCCTTAGCGGTTTTGGGGCGAAGCCAACCAAGCGCACGTGCAAAAAAAATATTTCAAGTGGTCACATTAAACTGATTTTACTTTTTACGGCAAGAAATCATACTTCGGGCAGCATTTTCCCACGGCAGTCAAATAATTCCTTGGAAAACAAGCTTAACCGGTTCGTCAATTCAGAAAGAGAGTGTGATGAGATACGAGGTACGAAGCCTTGCTACAGTCTTAATTAATTGTGCCATCAAGTTTCAAGTCGCAATCAACGCTTAAGCAAACGCCGCACAGATCCAATGAAGACGATGCCCGACCCTAATTGATTCGCCAAGGATCTCGTCAGCAATCAACGTGTTGACCGCTTTCCGGAGCTAACGTAATCCGCCTAACAAGAGTTCAAGTGACCGACCGATATTCAAGAGAGTCCTTTGAAATTATCCTTGCATATATTTCACGACGACGACGAAGACGTATAGTTACACCAAAGGAAGGGGCAGGCGCAGTTTTTTATTAATCCTTTTTCAAAATGATCACTGCCGTTGATATACTTTGATATATTTTACGTTTTAAGTTGCGGTGAGCCATTTTTGTTGTTGCTTTTAGTCTTTGTGAATCGCCTTACTGAAAAATAAAAATAATAATACAAGGGTAAAGTCTGCGGTTTTGCGAAAGCGCTACAAGCAAACGCTTTTAATTTGTAAAGCTTTGGGCGACTGCAAAAAATGCACTTCGATTCTGTTCGATATAAAAGTAAAAGAAATTTATAAGTTTTAAGCTTTACGAGGATGAATTTATTATTGCTCTCTGTTTTTTTTTTTTTTCAATTTTGTCGTAGGAGTATAATGTGCATGAAACTGCAAGTATAAGAGATGCCCGATTATACAACCAAACGTACACAACGTACTTTTAGTGTCGTCATTCTTGTAAACACGAAATTAATGAACACCCGGTATGATGTTTTGTAACCAGACTAAATAACTTATGATTTATTTAGGTACGTTGTAGTGAAAGAGGTCCTGTTACCCTAAGCATAATGGCTTTACCTGATGGTAAGTTCAGTTGAATTTAAACGATCGTTTCAACTGCCAAACCAAAGCTTGATTTTTTTTCATTTCATTTCATTTACAAAAATTCAGGGCAAGAATGAATAGTTCGTAATGTAATCGTTCTGCATACTCGAGATTTCTTCGGGGGTTAAAAATAAGACGTCAATCGTTCCACATATTTCATACTAAAGTAGATAAAACAAGTTCACCCCCAGCAATACGAGCTACAACTTCAGAAGAAGAAGAAGATGAACTATTAATTCCATTTTGCTTGGAAAGCGTACTTGCATTTATATGTTGAGATTTGTTTGTTATTAGATTAGGCGAGACGATTTGTCTTTTAGGAGAACGTTTTGTTTCTTTCGGTATTTTTAAATTTTCATAAATGAAGTAGTTGTTTCTTGTCCGATGTGAAATGTAAGTAAAAAGGTTTTTTTTTTAATCTCAAACCGGACAGAATTATGATTGGAATTACCCTCAACGTTTCGCTACGGATTTCTTATAGCTTCGTCAATTTTCATTCTTACTATTGCTCCTCAGTTTGAATTGCTTTTAAATTCTTTTTATAAACTGATATAATCAACTTCGATTAAGTAAATGTGCCTTGTAGTGACTCCTAATCGAAATTATTTTTACAATTGCAACGTTGCCTTTTCGTTAAAAACAACTGACATAATCTTTCACAGTTGAGTGCGATTACGCCGCAACTTTCCAAAATTTTACGTATTTAAACAATTTTCTATTTCTTCACGATTTTAGAACAGAAATAATGAATGAACAAAATTAGTAATTAAAAATTACAAACAATTTTTTTTTTTGGAAAACTATGAAAAACTATTACTTTCGTAAATAGCGCCCTCTAACTACTTTCTAACAAATTAGCCGTGATCTTTGAATAGAAACTTTAAATCGGCTTAAAATTCCCTTTCAAATGAGCCGAAGTTCGTTAATTTCTGATAAAGAGCACCGAAGTTATGATATTTTTTAAAGTAAATAATTCAACTGTTTCCTCCACCCTTATTAACGGTGATACGATAGCAAGTCTAAGATGAAAGTTGTGCAGAATTAATTCAGCTTTCTGATGACGCTAGCAAAGCTGCAACTTATTTTGAGACTTTTGCTAATAAAATTGACTTTTATTGATGGCCCTATTGATTGCGCCCCCTTGCGGTCAACTCAGATACTTACAAATATTTTCTTTGAATTTCTCTTGGTCACTTTAACTATAATTTTTTTTCTCCCGAAGCTGTAGGTATTACGGTTAGATATATACCGCCGGTGGCCGCCCATCTTGAGACACCCGGTATATGTACATAATAGTATATTAGTAATATATCCATACTTATCGTCGTTAATTTTTAAGGGACTCCTCGTCTCTCAAGGGAGGTGATGGGAAACCTTAACTCTAATTATTCAAGTAACTAGATAAGGAGTTTTCGTCAACTACGCCCAAGTACCTTACGTTTACTTGGTAAGGATCTCTCTCAACTTCCACCCAAGTATCTTTTTGTTCAAACTATATCGCTTTCGTCGTGCAAACCAATTATTAAAACCAATACAAAAAGCAAAATTCTGAAGTGTCTATTTCAAGTAGCGTTAGTTCTGGATTTACATAAGTCGTTAGCTGTGGCGATTTGGGCGTGTTTGAGAAAGGGAATTATCCTCACCTGCCCCTTTCCGGTTAACATTTACTATTATTAAATTCCAGGAACCGCCCGCGCTACTACCTGCTAATTCTTTACTGTGGTCGCATTTTTTTGGGGGGGTGGAAGTTTCATGAAACTCTCCAATTTTGCTTGATAATGTAATAAATGTGCTTCTTAACTGAAATTATTAGTTATCAGCAACTTTGTAGGAGTATTATTTACATAATCGATTTAGAATAAGTCTGTTTTAAACGAGAATTGTTTCCTGCGTGTAGACCGTGTAAAGTCGGCGTGCAAGATAAGTTGCCTGCCCGAGTTAAGGTTCGTTGTTGAACAACCAGGGCGAGCGCCGATAATAATTTTTTTTTTAATCAATTAATCCAAGAAAGAACTTGTTAGAGAATATCTCCTAAAAGATTTATTGAGAATTATTTTACTATATACTGTCTCTAACTTTTAAAAACTAAACAAAGCAAATCTTCCCTTCGCTGCATGTAACATATTTTTCTGAAAGCTAGCATGTTTGAGCAATTAAGCGTAACGAATCCTTAAAACCAACGCAAAAAGCAAAATTCTGAAGTGTCTATTTCAAGTTTCAAGCGTTAGGTCAGGATTTACGTCGTTAGCTGCGGCGAATTGGGCGTCTTTGAAAAAGGGAATTATCCTGACCTGCCCCTTTCCAGTTAACATTTACTGTTGTGAAATTCCAAGAACCGCCCGCGCTACTATCTGCTAATTCTTTACTGTGGTCGCATTTTTTTTTTTGTGAGGATGGAAGTTTCACGAAACTCTTCAATTTTGATTGATAAAGTAATAAATGTGCTTCTTAACTGAAATTATCAATTATTAGCAACCTTGTAGGAGTATTATTTATATAATCGATTTAGAATAAGTCTGTTTTAAACGAGGATTGTTTCCTGCGTGTAGACCGTGTAAAGTCGGCGTGCAAGATAAGTTGCCTGCCCGAGTTAAGGTTCGTTGTTGAACAACCAGGGCGAGCGCCGATAATAATTTTTTTTTTAATCAATTAATCCAAGAAAGAACTTGTTAGAGAATATCTCCTAAAAGATTTATTGAGAATTATTTTACTATATACTGTCTCTAACTTTTAAAAATTAAACAAAGCAAATGTTCCCTTCGCTGCATGTAACATATTTTTCTGAAAGCTGGCATGTTTGATCAATTAAGCGTAACGAATCCTTAAAAGCCAATACAAAAAGCAAAATCCTGAAGTGTCTATTTCAAGTTTCAAGCGTTAGGTCAGGATTTACGTCGTTAGCTGCGGCGAATTGGGCGTCTTTGAAAAAGGGAATTATCCTGACCTGCCCCTTTCCGGTTAATATTTACTGTTGTGAAATTCCAAGAACCGCCCGCGCTACTTCCTATTGGTTCTTTAGTGTGGTCGCAATTAACACTGGTGCATTTTTTTTGGGTGGTGGAAGTTTCATGAAATTCTACAATCTTGCTTGATAATGTAATAAATGTGCTTCTTAACTGAAATTATTAATTATTAGCAACTTTGTAGGAGTATTATTTATATAATCGATTTAGAATAAGTCTGTTTTAAACGAGGATTGTTTCCTGCGTGTAGACCGTGTAAAGTCGGCGTGCAAGATAAGTTGCCTGCCCGAGTTAAGGTTCGTTGTTGAACAACCAGGGCGAGCGCCGATAATAATTTTTTTTTTAATCAATTAATCCAAGAAAGAACTTGTCAGAGAATATCTCCTAAAAGATTTATTGAGAATTATTTTACTACATACTGTCTCTAACTTTTAAAAACTAAACAAAGCAAATCTTCCCTTCGCCGCATGTAATATATTTTTCTGAAAGCTAGCATATTTGAGCAATTACGCGTAACGAATCCTTAAAACCAACGCAAAAAGCAAAATTCTGAAGTGTCTATTTCAAGTTGCGTTAGGTCAGGATTTACGTCGTTAGCTGCGGCGAATTGGGCGTCTTTGAAAAAGGGAATTATCCTTACCTGCCCCTTTCCGGTTAATATTTACTGTTGTGAAATTCCAAGAACCGCCCGCTCTACTTCCTATTGGTTCTTTAGTGTGGTCGCAATTAACACTGGTGCATTTTTTTTTGGGGGATGGAAGTTTCATGAAATTCTCCAATCTTGCTTGATAATGTAATAAATGTGCTTCTTAACTGAAATTATTAATTATTAGCAACTTTGTAGGAGTATTATTTATATAATCGATTTAGAATAAGTCTCTTTTAAACGAGGATTGTTTCCTGCGTGTAGAGCGTGTAAAGTCGGCGTGCAAGATAAGTTGCCTGCCCGAGTTAAGGTTCGTTGTTGAACAACCAGAGCAGGCGCCGATAATAATTATTATTTTTTTATCAATTAATCCAAGAAAGAAAATTAACAAAGCCCCCGCCCCAAGCGCCTCCCAACAACATCTCTTCTTCCTACAGATTTCAGATTAGGGCTTGCGCCAGAAGCAAAAGCATTTGTTCGTGACTTAAAAAAAAAAAAAAAAGAAAAAGCGGCGCGCGGATTAATTTCATCTCACGTGCGTAATTTATTCCGTCAAGATAATTAAAAAGTTTAATAAGCGACGAAATTTTTCGCGCGCGCGGCCTGAAATTTTTTCTTCTTTTCCTTTTTAGAAAAAACGTCACGCCCCGGGCTTTCCGCCCTCCTCCCCCGAAAGCGAAACTCGAGAGCGTATGGTCTTCGCGAAATCTAATTTAGAAGGTGTCGCCGCATTGCGTTTTATTTATGTCGCCCGTCTTCGCCGGGATATTTCAATTCGAAATAAAATAGCAAGCAAGCAAGCAAGCAAGCAAGCAAGCAACACACCCCCTTTGCTTGCGATATAGATAGTGCGACGGGACTTACTCGGGGGTGGGGGGAGTGGGAGCAAATCTATTCAGATGTGCGCTATCGCGGAATTAAATTTCACCCTTGGGTAAATTTGCATTAAAATTTCGCGTACCATTACACTGCCGATTAAGATTATGTGTCAATGAAAGAAAAGAAGATTAATATGCAGGCGAATTTAATAACGGCGGAGGAGAAAGGGGGGCTGAGAACGAGAGAGGGCGAAGGGATCTCCACAATTAAGCAGTTTTTCATGATGATCTATCCAGGCCTGACTTGAACTGATAAGGGTACTTCTCTTCCGGGGGAGGGAGGGTTTAAGAAGGAGTCACAGTCACCTTCGATAAACTTCACCTACATATTTCATCCCCGCGTTGACTTTGATTTTCTTCATTGGGGGGATGTAATTATTTTATTGTCTGTTTTATTAGAGTACGAGATTCCCACCCCACCGTCACTACTGAAAACTTGATACGCCAGATTTTTCCTCTTCGAGCCTCCTTTATTTTCCTTACACGTATTTCCACTTAGCTGCAGTTTGCACAAGGCAGGAAAGCAAGGGAACAACAATATGAAAGTTGTGTTTCCGAAATCTAAGAAACTTTACTTCCACTCTTACTCCGTAACACGATAATAAAACTGGGACGACGCTGATCTTGCCTACCGTTCGATTGTCTGTTGCATAAAACAATGCGAGCCATTCGAAGAATGAAATTCTCATAAAACGCCGCCCCCCCAATGTTATGAAACTTTTATTGAAATGCGACGACGGCCGTAGTTTTTCAAATAAGCCCTTACAACTTGCATCCCTCCGAAATGCATTCCAAAACGAAAGAGCAGAATACTTTGTTTTTATTTATTTTATTCACGTGTGCCACCCCCCTTTAGATTCGACGCCACACATAACAAAAATAAGCTATCATCGAATCGATTTAATGAGCCCCCCCGCTCACTCTTTCCCTTTTATGGCGCTGTGGCGGTTGCGCTTAATTTTACAATCTATTAAAGCTAAAAGCTTCGGCAGTAAATTTTTGAAATTCGTCCGAAGACACGAGAAGAGCGAAAGCGGAAACTTAGAAAATATAAATTAGTTCCGGAATTGGATCCAAAGGCAATATAAATTTAATACCGGATGGGACGGTGGCGGCGGCGGCGGCGGCGGCGGCGGTGCTCCTGTGTTTGGGGGCGCCCTCTCTGTCTCTCTCACTCTCTCGTTTTAATTAAACTTCCGCCCCCCTAAAAAATGCACCACGAATAGAGTGTTAATTGCGACCAATTGTAGCACGATTAAGTAAACTCGGTGACGCGTGTAAATACGAATTAGGGGAAGCACGGGCACAGGTCGGAACCCCGGATCGCGCTAATGTCCTTCGATCCGGAAGTTTTTTTTTTTTTTTCTTTTCGTTGTTTTGACCCGGGGTCGTTCACGGCGGCCGAACAATTTTATTAAAAATCAATTCGTGTTTCCGGGGGTGAGTTAATTACAGTACAGGGTGCAAAACCCTCTCGAACTTGTTTTGATCGAACTTTAGTACAATGTACTTCGGTAAACCAAATTTGAACCATTTTGGCGTTTACAAAGGAAATAATTCTTACACCTATGTATATACAGGGTGAGTATTATAAGTGTACGAGCCTGACGACCCTAAAATGCAACCCAACATGCAATTTTCATGAGCAACTAAATTGAAAATTGTGTGAACAGATAAAACAGTGACATCTTACGAATTAATTAATTAATCTTGCGAATAAATTAGACAAGTCGTTTTTGTTTGCAGTGGAAATGTCTTTGCTGACGAAGCCCCAAGCAGGACTGAAACACCTCGAGGTTTTCACTGCAATCAAAAACGATTTGCAACAAAACTTTTTGAAAATTGTATGTTGGGTTGCATTTTAAATCCGTTAGGCTCATACTCTTATATTACTCACACTGTACAGGATGGAACAAGTTAAACTAGAACAAAACCATCGAATAATAACTAACTTTCTTAATTGAAAAGTTATAAAAAAATGTTTAATGCAAAAGTTCTGTGCTCTATACAGTATGTCCCCCTCGGTTTGAGTTTACAAGTGAGAAAAGAGTTCATTTTGTAATTTTGTGCCAAAAGAAAAAGAAGATCCGCTTGATTTATAGCGAACATATCTGTAGTTAAAATTTCAACTTTAATACAGGGCGTTCTTAAAATGAGAAAGCAGTTTTTAATTTTCGGGAATTAATCTATTTGAATATAAAAAGTCGTTGAAATTAACGAGAGAAGTGGAAACTTGATTTGTCATTTTGTCGTGCGCAATATTTTTGTTAAACATTTCTGTTAATAATTGTCCTTATTTTAATACATATTTTATTCATTACTAATTATTTCGAATTTTTTGAAACAACAAGCTCAATAAAAACGATACTCCTGCATGCAAACCGCAGCCATGCATTTAGTGTCAAGCATTTAAAACAGTGGGTGATAGCTGCGGGACGCAATTATATATTTTGGTCGGTTTATTTCGAACGAGGCGGCAACGAGCGTACGGTCATTGACACGTCGCTGCAGCGTTGCACATTTGCCGCCTAGCTTGTATTTAATCGAACAAAATATATAATTCCGTTCTCTGAACATAAAATTAATTCGTTTATAAGAAAAACACGAGACAAGTCGAATAATAAACAACGAAGTATGAAGACAAAGGCGAACAAGAAAACAAAAGGCGGATTGTTCGAAAAATCAAGGCCGATAAGACAAAGTTTGAAGAAACTTAAAAATAAAGTTTGAAATACGAAGAATTTTGTTTAACGTGGAGAATTATCTTCATTTCAGAGCTTGCCTTGCGCAGCAAGGTAAGTCTTGTTATCCTTAAGCGCCAAATACGAGGCTTGTCTTGCGACGCAAGGTAAGTCGTGTTGTCCTCCCACCTAATAAGGGGCAAACATCCGGAAATATATATATATATATATATTATATGTTATATATATATATAGGTCATTATTTTCATTCCTAAAACTAAAGAATATCGGCAATTCTCCGGTGAAGTGTGAGATATTCAAATCGACTGCAGCAAAAGAAAAAAAAAATACAATAATCCGACTGAATGAAATTAATTCGCTTATAAGAAAAACACGAGACAAGTCGAATAATAAACGACGAAGCATGAAGAAAAAAGCGAACAAAAGGCGGATTGTTCGAAAAATCAAGGCCGATAAGAAAAGTTTGAAGAAACTTAAAAATAAAGTTCGAAATGCGAAGAATTTTGTTTAACGTGGAGAATTATTTTCATTTCAGGGCTTGCCTTGCGCAGCAAGGTAAGTCTTGTTATCGTTAAGCACCACATACGACAACTTACCTTGCGACGCAAGGTAAGTCGTGTTGTCCTCCATTTTGGTTCTACTTATGCGTCACGTACGGTCCACAAATTTTATTTCGTTTTTCCTCTCTTAAGCACCTAATAAGGGGCAAACATCCGGAAATATATACATATATCTATTATATATTATATATATAGGTCATTATTTTAATTCCTAAAACAAAAGAATATCGACAATTCTCCGGTGAAGTGTGAGATATTCAAATCGCCTGCAGCAAAAGAAAAAAAAATACAATAATCTGTCTGAATGAAGTTAATTTATTTATAAGAAAAACACGAGACAAGTCGAATAATAAACAAGGAAGTATGAAGACAAAGGCGAACAAGAAAACAAAAGGCGGATTGTTCGAAAAATCAAGGCTGATAAGAAAA
Organism: Prosopocoilus inquinatus; assembly: GCA_036172665.1. Lineage (NCBI taxonomy): Eukaryota > Metazoa > Arthropoda > Insecta > Coleoptera > Lucanidae > Prosopocoilus > Prosopocoilus inquinatus. The sequence goes on along the minus strand of CM069871.1, from coordinate 2,027,166 downwards.
AGTTTGAAGAAACTGAAAAATAACGTTCGAAATGCGAAGAATTTTGTTTAACGTGGAGAATTATCTTCATTTCAGAGCTTGCCCTGCGCAGCAAGGTAAGTCTTGTTATCGTTAAGCGCCACATACGAAGCGTGCCTTGCGACGCAAGGTAAGTCGTGTTGTCCTCCATTTGGTTCTACTTATGCGCCACGTACGGTCCACTAATTTTATTTCGTTCTTCCTCTCTTAAGCACCTAATAAGGGGCAAACATCCGGAAATTTATATGTATATTATATATTATATATATAGGTCGTTATTTTAATTACTAAAACAAAAGAATAACGGCAATTCTCCGGTGAAGTGTGAGATATTCAAATCGCCTGCAGCAAAAGAAAAAAAATACAATAATCTGTCTGAATGAAATTAATTCGTTTATAAGAAAAACGCGAGACAAGTGGAATAATGAACAGCGAAGCATGAAGAAAAAGGCTAAAAAAAGGCGGATTGCGAAGAATTTTGTTTAACGTGGAGAATTATCGTCATTTCAGAGCTTGCCTTGCGCGGCAAGGTAAGTCTTGTTATCCTTAAGCGCCACATACGAAGCTTGCCTTGCGACGCAAGGTAAGTCGTTTTGTCCTCCATTTTGGTTCTACTTATGCGTCACGTACGGCCCACTAATTTTATTTCGTTTTTCCTCTCTTAATAAGGGGCAAACATCCGGAAATATATATATATATATATATAATATATATTATATATATATAGGTCGTTATTTTAATTACTAAAACAAAAGAATAACGGCAATTCTCCGGTGAAGTGTGAGATATTCAAATCGCCTGCAGCAAAAGAAAAAAAATACAATAATCTGTCTGAATGAAATTAATTCGTTTATAAAAAAAACGCGAGACAAGTGGAATAATGAACAGCGAAGCATGAAGAAAAAGGCTAAAAAAAGGCGGATTGCGAAGAATTTTGTTTAACGTGGAGAATTATCTTCATTTCAGAGCTTGCCTTGCGCGGCAAGGTAAGTCTTGTTATCCTTAAGCGCCACATACGAAGCTTGCCTTGCGACGCAAGGTAAGTCGTGTTGTCCTTCATTTTGGTTCTACTTAAGCGCCACGTACGGTCCACTAATTTTATTTTGTTTTTCCTCTCTTAATAAGGGGCAAACATCCGGAAATATATATATAACATATATTATATATATATATATAGGTCGTTATTGTCGTTGAATATGAAAGATCGTAGAAAATTACATTTCGCAGTTTTTCTTATTAAAATTGTTAAAAATTCTAAACCTTCGTATTTGTCCAAGAAAATACTTAAGTATGATTGTATACATGAAGTGAATACTCGTTTTAAAAATAACTTTATCCTACCCAAACACACTAAAGCACTATTTGCTAGATCTTTTTCATATCTTGGTCCAATTACGTGGAACAGTATACCAGAATCGTTAAAATCATGTTCTTTACTCTCGTTTAAAAAGAAATATACCTCTGTTTTAAATGATACCAATTTTGTTTAAAATTTCTGTATAATCAAATGTAATTATGATTATGATATTATATTTGTAATATTTCAGTCATAACTCCCTCATTTGTTGCCAATGCTCTTGAAAACCTGAAATCTGAGATTATAACAACTTTTATATTTTGAATTTATAACACTGGTTATCATTATTATTATTATTTTCTTTTTATGTGACACCTCTGTTAATTTGATATATAATGCCAGTTAGATTGGTTATTTATTAGTTCTAATTATCTCTAATTAGGCGTAATATGCATTTTTTTTTTTTTTTATTTTGTATGTATTTAATGAAAAATTCGGCGTCAATGTGTATGAAATACCTATTAATATTTATTGTTGATTTTTTTTTTGTAACTGATGGTTAAGTGAATAGCTTATGCTAAACTTCGCCGAATAAAGTCCGTTTATTATTATTATTATTATTATTATTTTAATTCCTAAAACAAAAGAATATCGGCAATTCTCCGGTGAAGTGTGAGATATTCAAATCGCCTGCAGCAAAAGAAAAAAAATACAATAATCTGTCTGAATGAAATTAATTCGTTCATAAGAAGAACACGAGACAAGTCGAATAATGAACAACGAAGCATGAAGAAAAGGGCGGATTGTTCGAAAAATCAAGGCTGATAAGACAAAGTTTGAAGAAACTGAAAAATAACGTTTGAAATGCGAAGAATTTTGTTTAACGTGGAGAATTATCTTCATTTCAGAGCTTGCTTTGCGCGGCAAGGTAAGTCTTGTTATCCTTAAGCGCCACATACGAAGCTTGCCTTGCGACGCAAGGTAAGTCGTTTTGTCCTCCATTTTGGTTCTACTTATGCGCCTCGTGTGGTCCACTAAGTTTGTTTCGTTTTTCCTCTCTTAAACACCTAATAAGGGGCAAGCATCCGGAAAGGGGCGGACTTGAAGAAACTATCCAGCGTCATCTGGAGGTCCCGCATCAACCTGTTCAGCCACGTTTGAGCTGTAGAAGCGTTTCCAAAATTTATCTTCTCTTTCATCTGCAGTGTGGGGAGTGGGAGTGGGAGTGCGCCCGCCTTTGCCAATGGCGTCGCGTTGGGCTGGATTGCGGGGGTTTTTGGAAAACGTGTTCAACGGAGAGGAACGCGCGATTTGATTGGAATGACCAGAGGAGGTTTGATCCCCTTTTTCTTGCATCATCGAAATTTTAGAGCTATATTTCCTTGTTTTCGCTTTTGCAATTTTATTTATACTTATGTAGTTCTATGCTGAATGTTATATTTGTTGGGCTCCTCCTCCAAGCGTAAACGAAATTTTGAGCCACTTCTGTTTTTGCGTCTCACGCGCAACGCTCGTCTTGGGGTTATTAATTAAATTTATTTTGTTTGATGTCGGATTGTGTAAGCCGACACGAGAGTACTCACGCCGAAGCACTTTTTTCCCTCGATTTATTCTCTGTAGCCTTTAAATTTTCAAATAAAATTACAGCCCACCACTCTGATCGTATACTGAACTCTGTACTTTCGATTACTTTAATAAATTCAAATTACAAAAAAAAGGGGTGCATGTTGTGGGACACCCTGTATATGATTCGAATTTGCCGCGTCCACTTGCAGATGAAGAAGTGCTCTACATGTACATATACAAAAAAAATCGCAAATGTTATTAGTATTCTTTTAGCATCTGCGACTTTATGGTCGAAGTTTAATTAAACTAGAAGAGCCGAATGGAATTGCCCGGCTTTCCGCCGCACAAAGGGACGGCGTTCTGCGCGGTTTATTTTTGCCTATCCTTTACGCCCGGAATTCATATATTCCCAGTGTGCTAATACTCGGCGCTCACCTATTATCACCGTCATTCTTTTCGGACTCCGGCAACATATAACTGCTACATCAAGACCATACATGTATTTTCCCTCTCTCTCTCTCTTTCTCTCCCTTTTCTCGTCTTATGAATGACTTCCGGCCCCCGATGCAAAAGCCCCTTTCTTTGTGAATTATTACCGAACACCAGTTACTTTAATAATAATAACAGTAACAAGCATAGATTTGCTTCATGCTATTTTCAAACTATAGTTTCAGCTCTTTTTTATTATGCGTACACCATCTAGATATTCATGATTAAATAAAATGAATGATTAAAATGTTTCTTTTTTCTTTTGTCAATATCTCCACAGCGGAAAGGAATTGACCTAAAGTGCATAGGAAGTTTTTTGTTCAGAATTACATGTAGAACACGTGACGTAAGTTTGTCGGATTTTTCAGAAAACACCCTGTATATCACGAGCAAGAAATGTAATAATTTTAAGTATTTTCTGAAGCGCAGACGGTTTCTTTTCGTCATTCTAATGCAGCTGGTTATTCCTCCCGTGGGGGAGGGGGGTGAAGGGTGGAAATGTCTGGGGGAAAAGCTGGAAATTTTATTTCCGCGATCAGATTAGACTCTACATGCCGGCCAGCTCGATTGGCCCTTGTTTAAACTGCTTCCGGTAGGATAACATGGCCTTAACTGATGCGCGATTGCTGCAGATTCCGCAGGATAATGAAAGTGTGAGGAGCAGTCGAGTTTGCAGCTGTTAGCATTATCGGCCGAGCTAACCGCGACACAGTTTACGACTTGAGAACTTACTCTACCGTCGGATGATAATTTATTAATCGACTTGAATCTATTAGAAAAAAGTATAAGTACATTTGGTAGAAAATTAAAAAAAAAAACTAATCAAAGCAGAAGAAAAAAAAGGTCGGTTCAAGTGGATGAATACCAGATTTATGATTTAGAGGTTACGATTTATAATACCACGTGGCTATAAATGATGACTGAAGCAAAGTTAGTAGGTTGGGAACACTGAGGACGTAACATAAACACCGAAGAGTCCTGCCAATCCAACAAATAAATCTCAGATATTGATAGTCATTCGGTACAATGATAATCCGAGTGACTATCATTGACTGCGATCTATTTTATTATTAGATTGGCAACACTTTTCAATGTTTACGTTGGTGTACTGCTGGAGAACTCTAATAATCCGAATAGTTTTCCATTCCATCATAACAACGTCAACTATAACCTAAAAACTTAACTTATAAGCGATCACGTGAAAATAACAAACTACGAAAATTATGACGATGAGTCAAGTAATGCCAATCCCTCAGGGTTCTCAACCTACTAACCTTGTTTCAATCATTTAATGCCAGACGAAAATATTCTGACGTTAGACACAATTAAAAAACGGTTAGGTGAAAACCAATTAATTGCCAATCTTTTAGAGCTTTCAAGGTTGGCAGTTCACGTTCAAAGAAACTAGATTTCAATGTTGCCAACTCGATGGTACTTGAAGAGTTGGTATGATACTCCTAAACAGTTGGAGCGATGGTACTTTCGTCTTGTACACGCGGAAGTTAGATTGATTCATTTCAAATTTCGCGCCGAAAAATTTTAGTTCGATAAAATGTGCATAGATGGCACTGACGCCACACCAAATTTCTTAAAAACAATTTCAAATTATTAACAGAATTTTTATGCTGGATTAAAACGCATGAAAACTGTGAAATTATAAATCATTGATTGATGAAATATGAAGTTAAAAATTAAAAATTAAAAAAAAGAACATATGTATCAGTTTTAACTAGTTTCTTTCGAGTATATCTGTTAATTTTGATCATTCTTGTGTTTGCAGTTGAAAGTAAATGCCATTGCACGCAAAACTCATAGGGAATTTTGGCTTCGGAAAATTGGCAACGCTGTTTTAACCTTGTTGCAATGACAGCAAAGTCAGAACATCGCAAATCGCGAAGGAATGATTTTGCTTGAGTTTAAAATTAAGTTTTAATTTTTTTTTAATCGCTGTTTTTAATTTTTTGCAAAGCCAGTGATCATAAAAGTCATGAACGCGGTGCATAATAATGTAGGCGATCCGACAGGGCTGCGCGTCGGTATGTGCAGGCAGGAGAACGCAAGATCAATGTGCGAGAGAGATAGTTGAAGGTGGGGCGGCAGAAAAGATTGCATCTGTGTTTGGATATTCACTTCCGTGCACTCTATTCACTCCTTCTGCACTGTCGGTATTTCTTTTCCTTTAAGTGAAAGTGAGACAAAAGTACGAAAGGAGTAAACAGAGTGCACGGAACTGAATGCCCAAACACGGCTTGTGTTTACGCCTTGAGCATGACGTAACATCTTCCGCACATTAAGCTACCTCTTACGTTCTTACTCCCGTACCGAATGCGCTCACGTATTGTGACACCCTGTATCATGGTTACAAACGAAAAAAAAAACAAAAATTGTACAAAACAAACAAAAACGAAAGAAAATCGAATTCAAAAACTACTGCGAGATAAATTTAGTAATAAAGCAACAATGCCAAAAAAAAAAATTTATAAATTGACGGAAATATTTGACCGGCTAATTTCAAACTCGGAAACAGTCGATAAACAAATGACGATCGCAAAAGAAATTCAATAGAATCGGAAACGTTTTAAAGCTGCTTAAATTTTAAAAAATTTTAGTTTCATTTTTTTGTTTCGTTTCAATTTTATTTTGAGTTTTAATTTTTTTCGGTTGTTAGCTTTTTTGCTTGGCTTGGATAGAGCTAGACAGATTTGAGTTGGTTGAGTTGACCTTGATTTAGGTTTAATTTTTGAGTTTGAATTTTCTAATATTGTTTTGAGTTTTCATTTTTGAGTTTTATTTTTCTTTCCTTACAGTAAGATTAGATCTTGTTTTGAGTTGAACTCAGTTGAATTGAATTTCGTTTTTTTACACGCTTTTTTGTGTCTTTTTTGTTTTATTTATCTTTTTAATTGCAGAATCGATTATTTTTGCGTTGTCATCAACAAATTAAATATCGGAATCGATCGTTTTTTGTTTTCAGTCGTCAATGACATTTTTCCTTAGATTAAGATTAGATCTTGTTTTGAGTTGAACTCAATTCCAAACGAATTTCGTTTTTTCTTACTTGCTTTTCTTGAGTTGTTTGTTTTATTTATCTTTTTAATTTTAGAATCGATTTTTTTTGCGTTAGCATCGACAAAATATTTTATTCTTAGGTTAAGATTAGATCTCGTTTTGAGTTGGACTCAATTCCAAACGAATTTCGTTTTTTTTACTTGTTTTTTTTTTAAAGTCATTGCTTTATTTATCTTTTTAATTTTAAAATCGATTAACATTTGCGTTAACGTCAATAAAAAACATTTCAGAATCGATAGTCTTTTGTTTTGAGTCGTCGACTTTTGTTCTATTTTTTTTTTCTTAGGTTAAGGTTGGTTCTTGTTTTGAGTTGAACTCAATTCTAAACGAATTTCGTTTTTTTTTACTTGTTTTTTTTTCAGTTCTTGCTTTATTTATTTTTTTAATTTTAAAATCGATTAACGTTTGCGTTAACGTCGACAAACTACACTTCAAAATCGATAGTGTTTTGTTTCAAGTCGTAATCTCTTGTTTTAATTTTTTTCGCAGGTTACGATTAGTCCTTGTCTTGAACTGAACTCAATTCCAATCGAATTTCGTTTTTTTTACTTTGTTTTTTTTTTGAGCTTTTTGCTATTTTGTCTTTTAATTTTAGAATCGATACATTTTTGCCTCTTCTTTTGTCTTTTTTGAGTTTTTGCTTTATTTATCGTTTTAATTTTAAAATCGATTAACATTCGCGTTAACGTCGACAAAATACACTTCAAAATCGATCGTTTCTTGTTTTAAGTCGTCGACTTTTGTTTCAAATTTTTGCCTTAGGTTAAGATTAGATCTTGTTTTGAGTGGAACTCAATTCCAAACGAATTTAGTTTTTTCTTGCTTGCTTTTCTTGAGTTGTTCGTTTTATGTATCTCTCTAATTTCAGAATCGATTTTTTTGCGTTCTCATCGACAAAATACATTTCATAATCGATCGTGTTTTGTTTTAAGTCGTCGACTTTTGCTTTATTTTTTTCCTCGGGTTAAGATTAGATGTTGTTTTGAGTTGAACTCAACTCCAAACGAATTTCGTTTCTTTTTTACTCGTTCTTTCTTTTGTGTGTTTTTTTTGCTTTATTTATCTCTCTTTAATTATTTAATCGATTAACTTTTGCGTTCTCATCGACAAAATACATTTCGTAATCGATCGTGTTTTGTTTTAAGTCGTCGACTTTTGTTTTAAGTTTCGTCCTCAGGTTAAGATTAGATCTTGTTTTGAGTTCAACTCAACTCCAATCGAATTTCGTTTTTTTTTACTTCCGTTTTCTTGCTTTATTTCTCTCTTTAATTTTGAGAATCGATTATTTCTTGCGTTGTCACCGACCGACGAACTGCACTTCAGAGACGATCGTGTTTTGCTTTTTAAGTCGCCGACTTTTGCGCATTTAATTAAAAAATTGGAAACTAGAGTCTAGACTCTAGAGCTAACTCCTTCACATTTAATTAAAAAAAAAAAAAAAAAACTGGAAACTAGTTTAGAGCTAACTCCTTCCCTTGTTTTATGAAATTCTTTCTGAATCGAATAATTTTGATTTTTTTTTTTTTTATAATTTTAAAATCGATAAGATTTTGTCATTGATAAGAATCAAGCATTGTTTTTTTCTCTCTTTCGATTTAAAATTCAGTAACTCAGTGTTTTATTTTAAAACAAATTGAGTTAAAATTATTACTATTATTATTATTATTATTATTATTATTATTATTATTATTATTATTATTTTCTTATTATTATTGTTATTATTTATTATTTTTGGCTTCCTTTATTTCTTTATGAGAACTTTTATTATCATTATTACTTTTATTGTTATCTGTAAAAAAAAATTACTTTGAAATTAAAAAAAAATAAACTCTTAAAAAAAAAATTATTGCATGATGGCGATGATGGTATTACAGAATCGATAGTCTCTTGTTTTGAAAACATCGAGCCGGTTTCATAATCGAACGAAACGAGACTTTAAAGCGAAAGTCACATTCTGATGCACAAACAAATATGTTTTTGCATTAGTTCTGAGATCTGACTGTGACTTTTATTTTAAAGTCTCCTTTTAGTTCGATCATGAAACCGGCAAATCGTTTTTATTTTTATTTTTTTTTATTTGGAAGCTGTCGAATCGATCGTGTTTTTTTTAGAATTGAATTCTGAAACATGTTTATTAAAAACTAAAACCCAAAACAGAAACGTGTATGTTTTAATTTTTTTTTTTTTAGTTTTAATTTTACAAGTGTTGATTTTTTTTATTTTGGATTTGAGTTTTAATTTTTTTAAAATTTCGATTTTTGATTAATCACTTCCCGAAACATAATTTTTCACAAACTTTTCTCCATGTATTCTGACGTTGAACGTTTCACAGTTTTTTTTTAACAGATTTTTTTCCAGGAAAAGAATACGAAGAGTTTTCTTTTTATTATCACCAAATGCTTATCTATGACTTGGGACCGCATTGGGCAACCGCCACAGATAAAAAAAAATAAATAGTAATGAAAAATACGTTAAATCCGGTGTGAAATGCAACATTGGACCAAACCAAGAAGTCTCACCCTGTATACAGGCGATATACATATTACAGCTTCCAGCCTATGTTATTCCTTGATTTATTTATTGATTGCATCTTCGCTATTTCTTGCCCGTTCCACCCCCGCCGCCCACTCGAAAAATGTTAACGATTCTGATACCCCCAGCCCCCGCCCCCCGTATTTGCATGTTGAACGCGACTCTCTTACAAAAGCCGAAGACTTTCCGCCCGATAATTACAAGCTTCGCGCGCCGAACTTTTCCACTTCTTATTGTAATGGCTTAAAAGCTTTGGCATTTTCATTAATTCAAATTAATTCCATTGCAAATGCCGCGACGAGTTATGAATATGCCGCAACTAATTTTAGAAAAGCGCCACCACTTTCTTACTTCATCCCTCTCCACCGTCGGATTCTGCCCCCGACGAAACCACCATCATCACGAAAACGATACATTATTATTATTATTATTATTATTAGTCGCAGATACTCATCGATTCAAAAAAAAATTATTAAATATACAGGGTGTTCATAAATGATCGTAACCCACGTGATCAAATTTTGCCTGTTAACAATACTTTGAAAAATATATTAATTTTAATATTAATTTATTTATTTAATTTGGCGACACCTCACGACATATTCTCATCGTTAGCCTTACACAGTGTTGCCAATATTTCGATTTTTAATCGTATTCGTATTTCAAAATCGTAAAATTAATTGATTGATTAATGCATAACTCAATTATCTTTTAATAAATGTTGGTATAAAATACTTGTTTTAATAATTTTAATTAAAAAAAATGTAGATTTAAAATCCCCCCCCCCTTCCCAAAAAAAACCTTTAAGCTTCACAAATGAAGAAAAGGAAAAGGGAAAGGAAACAATCGAAAAAAATGCGGAAAAGAGATACAAAAAGAAAGAAAAATGGTAAATAAAGGAAAGGAAAAGGGACATAAAAATGACAATCGAAAAAAATTGGGGAAAAGAGATACAAAAAAGAAAAATGGTAAATAAAGGAAAGGAAAAGGGACATAAAAATGACAATCGAAAAAAATTGGGGAAAAGAGATACAAAAAAGAAAAATGGTAAATAATGGAAAGGAAAAGGGAAAACAAAAATGGCAATCGAAAAAAATTGAGGAAAAGAGACACAAAAAAGAAAAATGGTAAACAGTCAGAAAAAAAAAGTAAAATGTTTTTAACTTAAACATGTTTAGCTTAATCGAAATAGGAAATGAAATTCTAGAGAAATTATAAATAAAATAAATAAAATAAAATAAATGATAAACAGTCAAGAAAAAAGATGCTGTCAATCGAGAAGCTCAACTAAATAAAATAAAAATAAGAAAAACGAAATCAACGAATCGCTTAATTAAAATTTCTCTAAAAAAAAACAATAAATAATATACCTTCAAGATGTAAAGGTTCGAATACTCAGTACGCCGAGACGCAATGTTTTTCTAAAAAAAAATTAAGTTGCTATTTAATTAAAATAATGAATCGTAATGGTCAGAATAAAATAGAACTGTGAAACAAAAATGACAATCGAAAAAAAAAATGCGGAAAAGAGATACAGAAAAGAAAAATGGTAAATAGAAAAAAAATGTAAAACGTTTTTAACTTAAACACGTTTAGCTTAATCGAAATAGGAAACAAAATTATAATAGCATATTTAATCTATGAAAAATGATAAACAGGCAACAAAAAAGATGTTGTCAATCGAAAAGCTCAACTAAATAAAATAAAAATAAGAAAAACAAAATCAACGAATCGCTTATTTAAAATTTCTCTGAAAAAAAAACAGTAAGTAAAAAATATTTTCAAGATGTAACGGTTCAGATATTCAGTACGCCAAGACGCAATGTTTTTTTTTTTTAAAAAATTAAATTGCAATTTAATTAAAATAATGAATCATAATGATCAAAATGAAACGAGTCGGCCACATTTCCTAGAACTGAGATGCGCACGGCACGACTCCAACTGAGAACAATAAGATGGCGCTTATTGTAGCTTTGATATTGCCCCTAATTTCTGCACTCAATTAAGGATAATTTTGCATAGCAAATGCAACATCCAATATTACCCACCTGCGCAGTAATCTGGAAGTGAATAATGCTCAAGCCGTGCGGGAGCGTACAAGAAATAGATCTTCTTAGTTCTTTGATCTAATCACGCGTCATGTTCCTTGTCGAAGGATTGTTTTTTATTTGTTTTTTAAAAACATTTCGATCAGTTTCCTGAGTTTGTAATTAATTTCGCGAATGAAGATACATTTCTTCACGGGGTGTTTTTTATTTTTTATAATCAATTTAATCGTAACCGATTTTTGTAATTAATTTAATTTATTTTCATTTCAATTGGTCTTAATCAAAAGAAGTAATTATTTCACAAAAGAAAAGAGAAACAGAGGAAGAAATGTCAGAATATATTTACGAAATGAGAAATTCTAAAGAAAGCAAAAAAAATAAATAAAACAAATGACGATCGTAAGATTCGCGAGCGTTGAAAGGTTTTGAATTGACATTTAATTTCAGGAAAGAATATTTCAGTTTCTTGGAAAAATTTAATCGGAATCGAAAAACAATGCAAAATTTTAGGACCGTAACAATCACAAATGAAGAAAAGAAATCAGAAAACACAGAAAATAAACAAAGAGTCGAAGAATTGAATTCAAAATAAAGTAAAAAAAACAACAATGACAAAAAAATCACAAATCGACGGAAAGCAGAGCGGGTAAGAACGAGATGTAGCTGTAGCTGCGACATTACCCCTAATTTCTGCATTCAATTAAGGATAATTTTGCATAGCAAATGCAACATCCAATATTACCCACCTGCGCAGTAATCTGGAAGTGAATAATGCTCAAGCCCTGCGGGAGCATACAAGAAATCAATCTTCTTAGTTCTTTGCTCTAATTACGCATCGTGTTCCTTGTAGAACGATTGTTTTTTTTTTATTTATTTTTTCAAATTTTTTCGATCGGTTTCCTGAGTTTGTAATTAATTTCGCGAATGAAGATACATTTCTTCACGGGGTGTTATTAATTATTCACAAAAGAAAAGACAAACAGAGGAAGAAATGTCAGAATATATTTACGAAATGAGAAATTCTAAAGAAAGCAAAAAAAATAAATAAAACAAATGACGATCGTAAGATTCGCGAGCGCTGAAAGGTTTTGAATTGACATTTAATTTCAGGAAAGAATATTTCAGTTTCTTGGAAAAATTTAATCGGAATCGAAAAACAATGCAAAATTTTAGGACCGTAACAATCACAAATGAAGAAAAGAAATCAGAAAACACAGAATATAAACAAAGAGTCGAAGAATCGAATTCAAAATAAAGTAAAAAAACAACAATGACAAAAAAGTCACAAATTGACGGAAAGCAGAGTGGGTAAGAACAACGAGATGTAGCTGTAGCTGCGATGTTACCCCTAATTTCTGCACTCAATTAAGGATAATTTTGCATAGCAAATGCAACATCCAATATTACCCACCTGCGCAGTAATCTGGAAGTGAATAATGCTCAAGCCCTGCGGGAGCGTACAAGAAATCGATCTTCTTAGTTCTTTGATCTAGTTACGCATCGTGTTCCTTGTAGAACGATTGTTTTTTATTTATTTTTTCAAATTTTTTCGATCAGTTTCCTGAGTTTGTAATTAATTTTGAGAATGAAGATACATTTCTTCACGGGGTGTTTTTTATTTTTTATAATCAATTTAGTCGTAACCGATTTTTGTAATAAATTTAATATTATTTATAATTTATTAATTAATCAAATAATTAATTCACAAAAGAAAAGACAAACAGAGAAAGAAGAGAAAAAACAAATGACGATCGTAAGATTCGCGAGCGCTGAAAGGTTTTGAATTGGTATTTAATTTCAGAAAAGAACATTTCTGTTTCTTGGAAAAACTGTATCGGAATTGAAAAACAACGCAAAATTTTAGGACTGCAGAGCAAATTATGATCGTAACAGTCATAAATGAAGAAAAGAAATCAGAAAATACAGAAAATAAACAAAGAGTTGTAGAATCGAATTCAAAATATAGTAAAAAAAAAAAACAATAATGACAAAAAAATCACAAATTGACGGAGAGCGGGGTCGGAAGGCAAATTTTAAACTTCACAATCGTTCAAAAATAAATGACGTTTTAATAAATAAATAAAGTAACGTCACAACGTCACAATGAATAAATAAATGAATGAGTGAAGAGGGAAGCCAAGCGACAGGGATTCGGACATTAGGAACACACTTTAGGAACTCTCTCCCCCGCAGTAATTTCTTCGCGGTTTTTAAAATAAACGTCGCCCCCCACTACTACTCTCAACCTTACCAACTAATAAACAATAAAATGGTAGGTAATGCAGCGTATGTGGCAGTATCACACTCACAAGCATGATAGCCAAACGCTCTGTTCTTGTAGTCAGGCGCACATTCGCCGTACGGCGCTCTATTATTGTAGTCAGGCGAACCATACACATCTGAAACCGACGCTGTCTTATATATCCAACCATCCGAGAAGTGTCTGTGGGCAATTCCACCTCCTTGAATTGCGCGGTCTTCACCGAGAGTGTTTGATCTTTACACAATTATGTTTTGATCGTAATTTGTTAAGATTCAATGTTGGTATATGATATCAAATATATCAAACCTCGCAACCCTAGATACAACAACGTTTCCTAACGATTGCACTGGAGGGTATTCCCATCTTGCTTTGACCTCGTGTAACAATAAGGGATGGAGATACCCTCGGAGATCTTTTTTGGAGAAATTTATGAAGACGCTGGATAGACTCTTAGAATGTCTCCATCTCTTGTTATTACATGAGGTCCAAATGAGATGGGAGGCACTGCCAATCGAAACAAGTCATACCTGAAGAGATTGATAATACAAAGCGGGTGAATCAAGCAATCTGTACCTGTCAGGCTTTGATTTATATTTTTAGTTGTCTGCCAGTCAGATGTCATAGAGTAATATTTGGTGGTGGAAGACACGTTTTGGATTTGAATTTGGAAATACCAAAAAAAGGAAAGAGCGCGAGCCGATGATTAACAACCCATTCTCGTTCGCATTCCCATTCCCGTTTCCATTCTAAACCCCCGCCTAATGGTCCATTATACTACCGGAGTTTTGATTTGTTTACCTCTGTGCATTATTTGTTGTTTTGCCGTCGTCGTCGTCACCGGGGCCAGCGCTGGATACAAAGGTAAATTATAAAACGCGCTGAGCAGCGCAGATACGCCGCGAACAATACCAGGCGATTTCGAATTCAAGTCATTTGCATGCATCACTGGTGATGGATGGATAGGTCGGCCGAAACGATTGCGGGAACGCGCTCGCAACGACCGCGTAAAAAATTCACGTCCACAAAACGTTTACAGGTGTATACGAGCACGACGGCAATTACGAAGTGGTCGTACCCTGGAAGGTTAACGAGGAGGGCGATTTCGTTTCCCACTTTCTACCCCACAGCTTCCAGCGTTCGAATTACAAAAGCAGGAAAAAATTGGTCGAGGAGGACAAAGTGCATTACATAGTACCCCTCGAAGGTGTGCACCATCACATCGAGTTGTACCCCAACCACAAATTGCTTAGCCCTGGCATGGTAGTTGAGAAGCACGATGGAAAAAGGCTCGCCGAAAGGAACATCCGCTTAATCACCAACACGTCTTGCCACTACACAGGATCGATAAAGGGCGACGATGATTCCAAGGTTGCCCTATCCACCTGCGACGGTTTGGTATAAGTATACCACACCTCTAGCACATCACTGTATTGTATTTTTTAATTTAAAAGGCAGGTTACATCCGTACAAGGCGCAGTTATTTCCTCATACAACCGGCGAAGGGTCACCATCCGCTTGGTGGTGGAATTGGTGGTGGTGTGGCACACCCTCATTTGGTTCACGCCACTGAGAGGAAGAATCTGTTTCAACCGTCGCTGGGGGCGAAGGCGTTTGCCCCGAACTGCGTTACCACCGGACGAAAACTCAGGAAGAAACGATCGCCGACCACCGAGGGGTCCACCACCAACTGCGTTCACACCAGCGAGTTTCACATAGAAACGTTGCTGGTCTTGGATCGTTCCATGCTCACCTACCACAAGGATATAGACGTGGAGAATTACGTCTTGGCCGTTTTTAATATGGTGAGTGCACTTGCCTTTAAATTCTTGGAAATTTCGTCATCTTGGGGATGCACAGGAGGTCCGGTCCAATTACCCTTTTTCTAGAAATTGCCATAACCACAATTAATAGAAAGGTATGGTGGGGCTAAACAGATTTCAATTTGCCCTCACGCCTTGGTCAGGCGAGTAGCGTACCCTTTGCTGTTGAAACTTATTAAAAAAAAAAAAAAATGGCGGTTCTGTGACTTCAAAACAAGGAGTGTTCAGACTACATTTGATTCTTCCCCCGTTGAATTTAGTGCTAGGACGCAATGCGATTTTTCATTGGCCTTGCGTCCAAAAGCTTCACAACCAAAAGCAAGAAGCTTCTGGTAGGAGGCCAAGAAGTATTCAAAGCGCGAAAAATGTTGATTTGGTTAAGGCAAACGCATGATCTAAGCATGATACCAAATTGAAACCTTTTGGGCCTTCTTTTGAGGTAGCGTACCTACAAAACCCCGTCACACCTTTCTGTTAACGGCCACGTAGGAGCAAGAGCCTTCCCAAATCCATGTAGCCTTGATCCTGAAGCTAGTTACGTAACTGACTTTTATGTCAAGGACTTAACTGACGGTTGTTGCAAAAAAAATATTAGGTCCAAGCTCCTAGGCCCTTGCTGAGTCTTCCCTGCCATCTCACGCAATCCATTTTCCCCCAAATCCCTTCATGCAAATCTCCTTAACTACATGCCTTAGTATTCTAGGATTATCACTTTTTTGAAATGAAAACATCTCTCAGCCGTTGGGGGTGTTTCCTTTTTCCACGCAATTCCTGGCCATTTACCCCCGCAACTGTTATTGGTTCCATTCCCAAGCCATCTTATCCCGTCATGGTCATTATTATTTCAATTCCCAAACCCATCAGATTCCGAGGTCTTACCACTTTTAGACATTCCAATAGCTTCTTCGCCTTCCCAGTCTTCCATTCGCTTGTAGCAACAGCTCATTGCGTTTTTGGGCGCGAGTCTCTTGTCTTCTTCACCTCCCAAAATTAATTTGCACCACCGCGTCTCGTCTTTTGACGTGACTTTTCCGACTTCCCAGATTTTCTTTCGTTTGTAACTCGTTTGGGCGTGTATACTGATGGGGAAATATAAACAGAGAAAAAATTGAATGATTGAAAAAACAAAGAGGCTGAGAAATACAAGGAATTCGGAATTCAGAAAATGGAAGAGGGCTAGAAGTAACTAAAAGTTTTTTTTTTCGCCTCATCGAGAGACCAGAGATAAGGGGGGATAAATCATCATAAAAATGATGACGAAACTGTGAAGGTGTGGGAAGATCTCTTCCAATTCATTTTGGGAGGTAAGGTCTGGCAAGATCTCTTCAAATTTATTTTGGAAGGTTCTTTACCTTTCGAAATGAATTCTCTTCCTTGCCTCAATTGCCTTTTTTCTTTACCTTTCCAAGTGAATTTGAAGGAATCTTCATAACTTCGTCATCATTTCTGAGTAATTGACTCTCTATGACTAGAAATGATGACGAAGCTATGAAGATCTCTTCAAATTCAATTCGGAAGATTAAAAAACCTCTAGTTTCTTTACGTTTCTAAATGAATTTGAAGAAGATCTTCATAGCTTCGTCATCATTTCTCGTCATAGAGAGTCAATTAGTCAGAAATGATGATGAAGCTATGAAGATCTCTTCAAATTCATTTGGAAAGGTAAAGAAAACAGGTTTTTTTTCTTCCGAAATGAATTTGAAGAGATCTTCATAGCTTCATGATCATTTCTGACTAACTGACTCTCTATGACGAGAAATGATGTTGAATCTATGGAAATCTCTTCAAATTCATTTGGAAACGTAAAGAAAACAGAAGTTTTTTAACCTTCCGAAGTGAATTTGAAGAGATTTTCATAGACTCAACATCATTTCTCGTCATAGAGAGTCAATTAGTCAGAAATGTTGATGAAGCTATGAAGATCTCTTCAAATTCATTTCGGAAGGTTAAAAAACCTCTATTTTCTTTAAGTTTCCAAATGAATTTGAAGAGATCTTGATAGCTTCATCATCATTTCTGACTAATTGACTCTCTATGACGAGAAATGATGTTGAATCTGTGAAAATCTCTTCAAATTCACTTCGGAAGGTTAAAAAACTTCTGTTTTCTTTACCTTTCCAAACGAATTTGAAGAGATTTTCATAGCTTCTCGTCATAGAGAGTCAATTAGTCAGAAATGATGACGAAGTTATGGAGATCTCTTCAAGTTCATTTGGAAAGGTAAAGAAAACAGAGGTTTTTTAACCTTCCGAAATGAATTTGAAGAGATTTCCATATCTTCGTCATCATTTCTCGTCATAGAGAGTCAATTAGTCAGAAATGATGATGAAGCTATCAAGATCTTTTCAAACTCATTTCGGAAGGTTAAAGAACCTCTATTTTCTTTAAGTTACCAAATGAATTTGAAGAGATCTTCATAGCTTTGTCATCATTTCTCGTCATAGAGAATCAATTAGTCTGAAATGATGATGAAGCTATCAAGATCTCTTCAAATTCATTTGGTAACTTAAAGAAAATAGAGGTTCTTTAACCTTCCGAAATGAGTTTGAAAAGATCTTGATAGCTTCATCATCATTTCTGACTAATTGACTCTCTATGACGAGAAATGATGACGAAGATATGGAAATCTCTTCAAATTCATTTCGGAAGGTTAAAAAACCTCTGTTTTCTTTACCTTTCCAAACGAATTTGAAGAGATTTTCATAGCTTCTCGTCATAGAGAGTCAATTAGTCAGAAATGATGATGAAGCTATCAAGATCTTTTCAAACTCATTTCGGAAGGTTAAAGAACCTCTATTTTCTTTAAATTACCAAATGAATTTGAAGAGATCTTGATAGCTTCATCATCATTTCAGACTAATTGATTCTCTATGACGAGAAATGATGACAAAGCTATGAAGATCTCTTCAAATTCATTTGGTAACTTAAAGAAAATAGAGGTTCTTTAACCTTCCGAAATGAATTTGAAGAGATCTTGATAGCTTCATCATCATTTCTGACTAATTGATGTTGAATCTGTGAAAATCTCTTCAAATTCACTTCGGAAGGTTAAAAAACCTCTGTTTTCTTTACCTTTCCAAACGAATTTGAAGAGATCTTCATAGCTTCTCGTCATAGAGAGTCAATTAGTCAGAAATGATGATGAAGCTATGAAGATCTCTTCAAATTCATTTCGGAAGGTTAAAAGACCTCTGTTTTCTTTACCTTTCCAAACGAATTTGAAGAGATCTTCATAGCTTCTCATCATAGAGAGTCAATCAGTCAGAAATTATGACAAAGTTATGGAGATCTCTTCAAATTCATTTGGAAAGGTAAAGAAAACAGAAGTTCTTTACCCAATTGATTCATTCGCCCCTCGTTGGGCGCCAATTATGTTTTGTTTAGTTTTGTTGAGAACAGCATCCAGTTAGGAACAACCACACTATATGGCTGTGATGTGAAAAAAATGTTGATTGGCTTCGATCGGTTGGCTTCTTATTTTCTCTCTCTTTTTTTAGATTTTCGCTGAGAGATGTGTCTTCTCGATGGATTTTATATAAATTTAGATTTTTTATGAGTTATTTTAGTAACAGAGAATTGCTCGCGTGATGTAAACGATGATGTGGTAAAGTGGGGAAATATTTTATTTTTTTTTACCGAAGCTCGTATTCACTTTAAAACTTGTTGCTTAGTGAACCGGTGGTATGTTACACAAAGTTTCCTCCACTCAACATGTCACTTTACATCGTAAAGGCCGTTCGTTTCGTGTTGGCGGTTAAGTTTACACTGAACAGATGCCTTTTTCTCCCCCCCTCAACTTTTATAGGCGCACGATTTGTATCACGACCAATCCCTGGGCACCAACATCAATTTGGCGATCGTGAGATTGATCCGGCTGGAGGACGAAGATCACGAGGTAAATTTCCTTCTTCTTCTTCTTCTTAATTCACCTTCTCCTCGCCGCCGCGCCGTCCATGGATTCGTTCTTTATCGCGGCGGAGGTTATTAATTGGCGGCGGGATTAATTTGCGCCCCGTCGTCGTCGTGAAAAGAGCCCGGGCGGGATAACGGCCCGCCGCATTTTTCACGCTTTCCCGAGAAGAATGCCACGTCGGCGTACCTGTTTTGTTCCCTTCTTGTTGTTTTCGATTTTTATTGCGCGCGTTAAAGTGATTAATTCACGCGCGTTATTCAACTTCATCCGCGTTAGATTAATGCCTCCGAAAAATATTAGGTAAACATTTTTTCTCTTTTTTAATTTTAAATTTATGGACAAGAAAATAGAAGTAAGTCACGCCCCTGCAACAAATTTTTTTTTTTCGCGCCAACGCTGTACTGTACGGAATTTCCAGATGAACATGGCTGTTAATAAAGACGCGGCGAAAACCCTCGAATACTTTCGAAAGTGGCAGAACTGGGTGAATCCAACTGACGATACGCACCCCAATCACCATGACGTTGCTGTTTTAATCACCAGGTACCTACAGTTTTGGATAGTTGATGAAAATCAGAGCATTAATGTAAATATTAATTATTACATCGAAGTCATGAATGTGTAGGTATGGTTGCCTAATTAACTGGCGTACAGGTCTCTTAAACGTAGCGTGCCATTTATGACAGAGCGTAGCTTATAAGTAACACATAAAGAATAGGAAGGTGTTATTTTAAACCTGATAATTTAAATTTGTACGTTCCGGTTCCGGTTCCACGTCGGGACAAAAGTCAGAAGCCTTAAGTTGGTAAGCCCTTTTACCAAAAAGCAAAATTACACCTCGCGCGCTTCTTTAAGAAGTTCTTTGCTCGATCTATCACTTTAAGATCGAGTTTGTTATGACGCTGTATTTGGACAAGCTAGCTACAAGGCGGCGCGCCTTTGTCGGCCAATTTCAAAGCATGTGGCTTCAAGTGTTTTTTTCTGCCAATAATATCTGACGATATGACGTGATTGGTTCACGTCGAAAAGACCACCGCGCCGTTGTCAGCGATTGTTTGGAATATCCGTTCCGAGTTTTTCGTTTGTAATTTAATAGCGTCGGTTTCCTTTTGTCGGCAAAATTCAAACGAATGCCGGCCGTTTTAGTTTCATTTTAGTCTCCGTGCTCGCCACGCGATATGTGGGTGTGACGGGCGATGATTTTCTGCGTTACCAGACGCGTTGATTGGCCGTCAAGTCCCATGTTCAATTTAGGGCGTAGGCAAGCGGTGGCTAATTTAACCTACGTTCGCGATTTGCCTCGCCAGTAATCATCGATTAGGCCTTCTTTGGAGCACGTTTCGTGCTAAATAAAAGAGAGTTGATTCATTTTTCGGTGTCCACGTCCCAGGAGGACGGGAGCACATTCTCGTTTAGGCGACGGCCTCAGGGAGACATCGCATGGCCGATTTTTTTTTTTAAAGAAAGCTCGTCTGCTCGTCCGACTTGAACCGACGCGACGTGTGCACGTGGTCAGGTATATTCTAGCGTTGCCTAACGCTCGATAGCAGTGTTTGTATAAACAGCAATATGACCAAATTCGGTGAAAAAAGTTAGTTCGCTAGAAATTATTCAAATTCTTCAAAATAGGACCCGTTGGGCTTCGAAACACTTCTCGCAACGAGTTTTCCATGTTTGGAAGACACCCTGGATGGCTTTTTTCCAGAATGCCCTTCAAGCAACGCGTCGGAACCGCTTGGATCTTTGTTACGGTTCCATGTCGGTGCCTTTTAAAGACTGTTGTCACTGAAGGAACAGGAAAAAGTACTCCGGAGCTAGACCCGAGCATATTCCTTTCTTAACTTCCGGTTAAAATTAAGTAGCGTCCAATTTTAGAGGAATAAATTCTCACGCCCGTCACGATTTGGCTGCTGGTGGCATTGTGCCGAAGTTAGTTTCCTCGGCACCATATCTTGCTAGACCGCAACTAAGTGCCACAGCTCCCCAGACAACCGAACCCCACGGCACCTGTTTACTTCACTTCGCCCTCCAGTTAAGGCTCGGTGCAGGCTCACCAACTCATGTTCGGCAAGCTCGTTACACCCAAAGAGCTCTTATCAAAGTACGGGTCACTTAAAATGACACAGTGTCCTTCGGTTGGTAGGGCTAAATGTCGAGGCAGTCCTGCAAGCTAAATTTGGGATTTGGAATTGCTCCACCTTCATTGTAAATCGATCACGAATCGCTACCGGCTCCATACACGATAAATAGGCAACCCTACCGACACGTTTATAACATCCGCATGGACCGATTGACCTTGAGCCGGCATTATCAGCTATCCTACTCAATTAATTTATTTAATTAAAATCTCTTCATTACTTTAAGGAATTCAAATTTATACGTAAAGTCACATTCACTCGAAATTAATTTTCTCTAAAGTGTAAGTGATCTTCGTCAAGTTACTTTCGTTTTCCGTAGGGTAGACATATGTGAGAACGACAACAGCTGCGGCGTGTTGGGAGCAGCAAGACTGGGCGGAATGTGCGATCGCCATAATCAGGCCGCTCTGTGCGAGGATAACGGTCTAAGGCTGGGATTCATCATAGCGCATGAAATAGGACACACGTCAGTATTCATCCGTTTCATTACATATTTATGCTTTTTTCAGAGGGCTCGTGGGTCCATCGAGCGAAAAGCGCCGCTCGTTTTCCGCGCGGTCAGCTCCCGAAACGAACAGCTGGCACGCGCGCCCTCCCCCATCCGCTCATTTCACTCACCTCTTCCGCGCTCGGGTCACCGCGATTGACATATCGCGAATTCCGTATATTTACATCCGCCACCCCCTCAAGCCTAAAACAAAACCAAACCATCTTGCAGCCTGGCGCTCTTGCACGATACACCGGACGAGTCGGGGTGCAACGCCACCCTTCCCGGAAACCTCACGACCGTTATGAGCCCCAGGATTAGCATCAACACCGCCGAGTGGTCCAAATGCAGCGGCAGAATATTGCAGATCTTTATGGAGTATGTATGGAAATAAGGGCGAAACGGGTCGTTTCAGTAAACGGTTGTAGTTTAGATCAGGTTTTGGGAACTGTCTGTACGATCCGCCTACGGAGCACAGCTTCGTACCGGTCGACGTCCTACCTGGCGTTATGTACGACGGAAATTACCAGTGCAAGGAGGCTTTTGGACCCAACGCCGGTCTTTGCATGACCGGAATCGTAAGTATATTGTCACGATGGGAGTTTCTCGTAAAAAAAAATACTATAAAGAAATGATTAAAGCGCGGGCTTGTTAAATCGAGGGCAATATGAAAGGGTCGGAATGTAATAACAGTATGTGAGGTAACCCGACATAACACGGTTCGTATTTCATAATAAAACATCGGCAGAATAGCGGCAACTGGGGCAAGCGATTACATCAAGTGATACAAGGAACACAGGGCATATTACGAATAACGCAATGCGTGAATAAACAAGAATTGCGCATAAAATATGCGCATTAAAATTTGGACAACACTGGCATTAGTGCCAGACAATTCAAAGAAGGAGAGCCGCCCAGGACCATTCCAGCACCAAGGACGCTGTTCCCGAGATCACCGGCATCCTGAGGCCGATTGTATGACGCCCCCCTGTCACCCACCGTCGCCATGGTGGAGTCGAGCCAGGTGGCATTAGTACCATTGTAAGAAGGGGAACGAATGGGACCCCCCCTCCCCGCTAAGCGTGACAATATACTTTAATAACGCCCCCAATTTACTTAAATTGGGTTCACTTGAATTAGGTTCGGATCATATACGTATCCCTGGTTTTGTCGCGACGAAATCTATGTTGTCTCCTCCACCATATCGCGATGAAAGCTGCCCTCATCATGTCACGTAAAGACTCGAGGGTTTTAGGGGCGTAGGTAGAGCTTGAAACAATCCGGAACTAATTTAATCAGTAATTTGGATTTCGAAATTTGTCAGTCCAGAGGGTTAGTCACAGACAGGGTGGACTTCTCGGGTCGAACGTGTTGGCTCTTGAGTTGAGGTTGGACGTGTTGAAGGAATCCATCATGGGGTGGTTATGGTTTTCGATGCTTCAGGACTGGAAGACTCAGGGTTGTCTTGATTACTATTCGAGGCGAGGCGGGAAGGCGAGGCGGCGGCGAGGTTTATGGCGACGGTGTAGACTTTATTGTCCAGGGATAGTGACGACGTCTGTCGTTCGATTGAAGACGGTGACGGCCTCTTCAATCGATTTGCCGATTAATTTACTACGAGATTCTCCTGGGATTATTTATACCAGTTGTATTGACATCGTATTGCACACATACACAAAAATTTCTCGATGTCTGCTCGCTTAAACTGTATCCCATTGTAGTTTTGGAACAAACACAATGACTGTGCCATAATGCTGCGTTGTTGCAGCTGCGCTTTTACAAAATTTAGGTTGTTGGTTAAACCAAGCAATAAAGTTTAATCCGCAAATTAGCCAAGACCGGACGGTTTAATACTTTGTATCTTGCTTTAAGTGTTGATAAGCTAAATACAAGAAAAGTTACAACGTAAAAGGACACCACTTATTAAGAGTAAAACTAAACCCCAGCAGTAGAGCGCGGTAGTTAGGAGAGCACAGAAATATCAGCATAAAAGGGGCAATTTCGTAGATTCCAGCGAGTATTACATGCAAACAAAGTTCTTTAGAACGAGTTTATTTGCGCGCCTTAACGGCGCAGTTACTTTTATGTCCGTTTAAGCGACGGTGCATCGCCGCGTTTCGGATGTAAATTAAAAATAACGCCGATGTACTCGCTGCCGAAATTGAAACTTTAGCGGCCCGCTTAATAAACACCGGGCGCTTAAGTGGGGCGCGAATAAATTTCGAGAATTTTAGTAGCGCGCGCGCGCCTCGAGAATTAGTTTATATTTCGTCGGAATTTACTGCCGTCCTGCCGTTAAGTACCCTTCGTGTGCAAGCGCACCCCCCCGATGATGATAAGCGTGCCGCACCGCACTTTACAACCTCGGAACAAAGGGTGTGCCTTCCTGCACAGATTCTGTTAACAAGTTCGATTTATTCGCGGTGCATATTTCACTGGGGTCTCAATTCCATTTTGCCCCCCCCACCCCCCGCCCCTTGTTGTTAACGTTCGCTTCGTTTTATAGGACTGCACGAATCTAATATGTTACATAGAAGAAAAAGGGTGCATCGAGACGCATCAGGGTTTAGCACCCGGTACGGCTTGCGGCGACAAGAAGGTAAGCAAAAGGTGCAGTGTGCAAAAGCAAATGCAAAATAACTCATATTTGATGAATGGAGGAGGGAGATTGGTGGTAAAGGCATTTGGACTTATCACACAAGAGGGTGGTCGGATTTCGATAGCTAATGGTAAAGGCTTTTCGAACGCGCTTATTTCATCAACCTTCACGAGATTTAAATCCTCTGCCCTTACCATCAGTCTACGAAATCCCCATGCCTCAAATGTGGTTTATTTTTCTGTCCGCACCCCCCTAGTGCCAAGCGCACACTCCACAAATCAAATGCAGCGTTATTTGTTTTTGCAGCCGCCCCACTTGACGGGGGGTAGTTCGGATCACCTCACCTGAACTTTGCGTATCTTTGCGTAAGGATAGCGAAAGAAAGTCGCTTCTTCGTCATCTACCTCCTAAACGGTTCAGTAAGAGCAGATTATAATTTGCAGTGGTGTTATTACGGCCGGTGCGTTCAAGTGGGCGAAAGGCTGAACGCCGTCGAAGGTGGCTGGGGACCTTGGTCTGCTTGGTCTCAGTGTACCAGAACTTGCGGCTCAGGAGTTTCCATACAGACACGTCACTGCGACAACCCGATGCCTGCGCGCGGTGGAAAATATTGCTCGGGGGATCACAGGCGGTATAAAATTTGCAGCACTGAGGTAGGTTCTTCAATTGAACTGATTTTTGCGTCGATCTTAATTGGATGGATCCGTTGCCCAATGGTCTGGGCTACTAAAAGTCAATTATAACCTTTGGGCTATTAGATGGGGGTTAAAGTAAACGCAGGGTAAACGAGTTGGGACAGCGCCGATTATTTCGATCGATCTAAAATCGATCCGTACTCCTAAGATTACCCTACAGTTACTTTATACCCCCAAGAGGTGTGTTCAAAACGGAAAATTAAACCTGCATCTTTATTAACCCCAGTTCGTCATGGGAGGGTGTCCGGTAGCCGCTTCCACAATCAAGGACACCTTTCCAGACCGTTAGCTTAGCTGGTAGACCTACCTCTTACCTACCACACCTCTACTGCAGCTCCTACTTGCAGTATTTTACTTGGTAGCCTCATCCACATCTTCCTAGACCATTAGCCTATCTGCTAGACCTTCCCGGTGGCCACGTTCACAATCAACCACACCTTTTCAGGCGGTTAGCGTATCTGGTAGACCTTCCTCTTATCTACCAAACCTCTACTGCAACTCCTACATGACGACTTGCATTATTTTGCTCGGTAGCCTCATTCACATCTTCCTAGACCATTAGCCTATCTGCTAGACCTTCTCGGTAGCCACGTTCACAATCAACTACACCTTTCCAGACCGTTAGCCTATCTGGTAGACCTACCTCTTGCCTACCACACCTCTACTGCAGCTCCTACTGGCATTATTTTACTCGGTAGCCCCATCCACACCTTCCTAGACCATTAGCTTATCTGCTAGACCTTCTCGGTAGCCACGTTCACAATCAACTACACCTTTCCAGACCGTTAGCCTATCTGGTAGACCTACCTCTTGCCTACCACACCTCTACTGCAGCTCCTACTGGCATTATTTTATTCGGTAGCCCCATCCACACCTTCCTAGACCATTAGCCTATCTGCTAGACCTTCTCGGTAGCCACGTTCACAATCAACTACACCTTTCCAGACCGTTAGCCTATCTGGTATACCTACCTCTTACCTACCACATCTCTACTGCATCTCCTACTTGCTTTATTTTACTCGGTAACCCCATCCACACCTTCCTTGACCATTAGACTAATTGGTAGACCTTCCCGGTGGCCACCTTCACAATCAACCACATCTTTCCAGACTATTAGTCTATTTAGTAGACCTACCTCTTACCTACCATAGCTCTACTGCAGCTCCTACTTGCATTATTTTGCTCGGTAGCCCCATCCACACCTTCCTAGACCATTAGCCTATCTTGTAGACCGCCCTCTTACCTACCACACCCCTACCGCAAGTCCTACATGACGCGATTTGCATGATTTTGTTCGGTAGCCCCGTTCACACCTTCCTAGACTATTAGCTTACCTGCTAGACCTTCCCGGTGGCCACGTTCACAATTAACAGCAGCTTTCCAGACCGTTAGCCTATCTGGTAGACCTACCACACCTCTACTGCAGCTCCTACTGGCATTATTTTGCTCGGTAGCCCCATCGACACCTTCCTAGACCATTAGCCTATCTTGTAGACCTCTCTCTTACCTACTATACCTCTACTGCAACACCTACATGACCCCTTACATTATTTTTCCAGCCTTGCGAACCAGGCCAACCTTCATTTAGAGACATGCAATGCGCAGAATTTAATTCCTGGATATACCCCGAAGACAACAAGGTGCATCAGTGGAAGGGCTACACCTTACACGACGGTACATAGTTATTCCCCGAACACCCTTCTCCGCACCCAACTCAACGATACGATTACATGGGAACAGGAGATTGTTTTCGATCGATCGCTCGAGCGAAAACTTTTTTCTAACTTTTATTTTTGTAGAAAACCCTTGCGTGCTCTTCTGCATTAACGACTTAGGCGACATCGCCTCTTTGAGACCTCGGGTTATAGACGGTACGGCATGCAACCAACCCAGCCGAGGTATATGCATCAACGGCCTCTGCAAAGTACCGCCCACCCACCCGAATAAAACCATCGCCCAAACTAATTGGGGCATTTTTCTTTTTTGTTTGTCAGGAAATACCTTGCGACCTCGACCTCGAATCGAACGCCGTGGAAGACGTCTGCGGTGTTTGTAGGGGCGACGGCACTTCGTGCAAGTTGGTCGACGGGGAAGTCAACGTGTTCTGCTGCGGCCACATAAGTACTCTGAGTTCCAACCCTTCTTCCTTAAGCAAAAAAGAAAACCGTTTGTTTTAGAGGAAGACCAAATCCTAATCGTACCCAAACAGGCGGTCAACATAAAGATTGAGGAGATGGTGCCTACCGAATCGCGGATTCAGATCAGAAGCAAAGACGGCGAGACCGTATTCATCGTAGGGTACCTACCCGATAAGGTATTGATTGTTGTTCATGAAAACTCTCTCCTGTTTTCTTCCAGGAACATCCTCGGCACCTTCAACGTGCCGGGCTCGAGCGCGTGGATCGGAAACGTGCGTACCAAACAAGAGGCCATCACGATACCCGGGCCAATTTCCGAGGCGATCTCGATTTGGGTAAAAGTGACGTACCGCGTTTGCAGGCGACGGTTTTTAGCGTTGTGTTTAGGTCGTGGTGATCGAGAACGTGACGATTAGGTACACGTTCGGCATGCCCGATCAGAACAAGCGCACGCCCCAGTTCTCCTGGGATTTCTTAACGTGGACGCGGTGCTCGGCTGAATGTGGTCCGGGTACCCAGGAGGCGATTCCGGCTTGCGTCGAGAAATACGCCGGACAAGTTGATGAAACGTACTGCGAGAAAATACCAAGGCTCAGACAGCAAATGCGAACGTGTGAAATCACCCCGTGTGTTAATAGGTAACGGAAAAGTACCCCGGGGGGTGTTTCCTTTTGGTAATAAAAGGAGTGTTTAGGTGGTTTATAGGTGATTGGTTGCCGTGCAATAAGTGTCCGAGGGGGACGCGGAATCGCATGGTGAAGTGCGTGCAGCCGACGGGGCAAGGTGAAGGGGGAGTTGTGTTTTTGTCCGACGCCGAATGTGTAGGGCCCAAGCCGAAGACTTCTGAAGATTGCACGTGCGTTGAGCACGCACACAAATATACTTTGCCCAGTAAGTACTTGGGGTATTCGTTCCATCGAAGCCCTACATTTTTTCTCCCCCCAGGGAAACGAGGTACCAAAAATACTTCTACCAGCGTGGATCAACCGGAAGAATCCTCGACGGAATCTACGTTTGGGCTGCGCGCGACCACCACCGGGAAAACGTCGGGCACGACAAACGCCTCGGATATTTGCCAGAAAATTGTAAACCCCTTTCTGATTTGGCGTACTCTCCAAGTTTTACCGGTTTTTTTTATTTCCAAGGCCAACTTACTTGACAAGACCGTCATCGACAGGGATGAAGTCAACGACGTCGTCCTCACCGTCCACGCGGAAAAGCAGGACGGAAAATTACCCGAGGGAATACCACGTAAAAATACGGGGGCGAAGAAAGATAAGGAGGAGGAATGCGACGACAGCGATCACCCCAATATCGTATTGCAAGGGAAAGACGCCATGAAGTTCCTGAGCAACATGCAGAAGAATTTCGACAACAACAAGACGAGGATATAATTATACAAGTAATTTTAAGATAAGACACTATTTTATTAATCTATTATTTTGTTTATTAATAAAAATAAAGTACAGTTGCGTCTTATTTAGGATAACCTGTTTTTGGCGTCGGTGTTTTTAGCCAGGGGCCTTAATATAATTTCCGAACAGTTATTGCAGGATATTGCGGCGGTACTGTTCGGGTCAAAAGATGTCACGTTTTCCGCCGTCAATTTGCAACCGTGGATGTCGACCTCGCCCTCCGGTGAACCCCTCTTCTGCTCACGTATTTTTGAGTCTTCCGGTGCACTCCGACGTTTACGTTCCGCCTTTCTCGTCGACAAATCAATTTCGTGCATCTGAAACACTCAATGACGATTTGAAGACGAATGGCGAGGGCGACTTACCCTTGCGATTTTAACCACCGGAAGCCTCGACGGATTGCTGCAGTTGTTGCAATTTGTAACGCCCGGTCTGGTTTTGTGGAGAATGAGGTTTTGTATATTGCACTCCTCCTCTTCGTCGGTGTGTTTCGTGGTGCCACTAGGCGTTTTGCCTTTGAAAAAGAATCGAGGCTGCTTCCCGCTAGAACTGCCCCCTTTATGATCGAGCTCCGCCATCTGAAATTTTTTTACTCGGTTTTTACCCAAACAAGAAACAAATTTGTAAAAGTGCGTAAATATTTTTATTGTAATAAATAAATACGAGATACTATAATAATATACATAGATCCTACGCTACATTGGTTGTTGTATTTGAGTGGGTTAGCTTCTTCATTAAATCCGCCGCCTCCTTTCCGCAGTGCACCTTGGTCTTGTTCAGGTCGAGTGTGTCAGGTAGGACATCCCCCATGGACTCAAACGAAAGGTCCGATACGTTCAGGGACGACGCAGACTGCTTGATTGGCACCTCGATCAACTTCAAAGCGTCTGGGGGGATGGTATCGTGGACCACCGTGCCCACTTTCAGATCGGTCTTGTTTTTGTGACCTGCCTCCTCGGGTTTGCCAGCAGCTTCTTTCACCGCCTTGGCGATGTTGTTTCTGCGAAGCTCACGCCTGAACGCACGCAGAGACTTTCGCGGATACGACGATACCACACTCCGACGTATCTGCGCAAAAAAAGGGCGTGTACACCAACAAAAATTTTTTTTTTTTTTTGGAGGGTGCTTACATTAGAATCTGCATTAATAAAGTCCACCATGGTTTGGAACCACAGCTCTTTCAACATGTGCGCGGGTATGCCGTCGCTTTTTCTCTTCCTCTCCACGCACACGCTCCCTGAATCGCATAGCTCCCTCGTCCCTGGCTTCGGGGGGGTGCACAAGTGGTCATCGACGAGGGTGTCATCACCGCCGCGGGTCGCCGATTCACGCACGCACTCAACCTCGCGCACTCTAATCCCCGACTGGTCCTTGCAAGCCTGGCATTTGCTCCACTTGCCAACTCGCCACCTGCAACAGTCAAGAACCCCCCGCCCTGTCGATCAGCGCGCCCCGCCTTTTAAATACCTCGTCGTCGTGTACAGTACTTGATTTTACAGGGCAGCTCGTTGCAGGTCCTGGTCATGGGCTTGGGCTCTTCGAGATTGTGGCAGAACGACGAGGACACTTTCCCCGCTTTCTCCTCCAGGCAGGCCGCCTCTGACGTTTCGGTGCCGCCCCCGCAACGCTTCGAGCAATCGCTCCATTCGATGAACTCCCAGTGGTAATGGGGTTCGTAGGTCGAATGGGGGGAAGGTACCGCGAATTTGTAGTGGTATCCGACGTTTTCGCTTGTGTAGTATACGACCTAGAAACAAAACAGAAAGACCATTTAAATAACTTAAATGGAAATTAAGTATCTTCCCCCAAAGGAGTGCGTCTGCTACCTATTATTATACCTGAGTATCAGCTGGAGATAACTTCAGCACAAAGCCAGCGGGTCAACCGTGACGGGTGTGAGGGTAGACTCAATTTTCCAGACATTAAAAAAAAGCCGTTTGCAGGCAAAGTTTTATTTGACAAACACAGGTTCAGTAGGGTAACACCTTAAGGGAGTAAACGCACCGTATTCAAGAGTGGGTTCCACCCCTTCTTTTATATTGAACTGAACCAAAAATTAACCTAACAGGCAAATTGAAAGTGGTATCAATCCAGAATAACTTCAAACGGATTCGTTATTTGACAGTAAATATAAAACTAGTCTAGATGGCGATAAAACTTAAAGGCCGTTTTCATAATCAGACTTTAAGGAAGCTTTAATTTAAAGTCACTTTTAGAATAGGGAAAGAAACGTGTTTTTTTTTAGAAAAATTTTGTTGCAAATCGTTTTTGATTGCAGTGAAAACCTCGAGCAGCCTCTGTACAGCTGTTTCAGCCCTATTTGGGGCTTCTTCATTATGCTTTGACAGCGAGCATGGCCGCCTTGCGTACGGTAGCTTATTATGTGGCAAACCCGCTTCATTTCGTTATCCTACTGCAATGTCAGGTCAAAAAGCGATCGCAGGATGTCGCTGCTTTATGTATTTTTTAGGTTAAAGTAACTTTAAATTTAAAGAACAGATAATTTTTTTTAATTTAAAGTCTAAATATGAAATCGGCCCTAAGTCTGTGAGTCAACAGCCCTCGTTTCATAAACGAACTGAAGGAGACTTTAAAATTAAAGTCACAGTCAGATGTCAAAGCAAATGAGAAATTACAGTTATTTACACATCAGAATGTTACTTTTATTTTAAAGTCTCGCTTAGTTCAATCATGAAACCGGGCACCCCCCTGTTTGGAGGGGAGGAATAACGTCAACGATTATAACCTGAGTTCAGAGGAGTTTCGTGCCCTAAAACATACGTGATCAGGTACGACCTTGAATCAGGTTTTCACTTTCAACAAAAGTTGTACGAGCTCGTAGATCTTCAAGGCACTCATGATAGTTGGCCTTAGCCGTCGAAATACGGGATCTCGTCCCGTACGTCGAGAAGCGATAATGTGCCCCACGTACCCCCCTCGGGAAAGGACGGGGTGAAAACCCCACGAGACACAAACATGTTTTGAAGAAGTCTGTTTAACGAAGCTTGAACTCAGATTTTTATAGCCAACACTCGGCTACGCCCCTAAATTAGAAACATGGCAGATATTCAACCAATGATTGCGCTTATCAACGCAAAACCCGCACCGCATATCGCGTGTCGTGTGCAAAATCGCGTGCAGCGTAAAGCTGAATGCATTTGACGTTTGCCGATCCGCAGGAGTTTGTTTCTAACGGAAATAAAAAGCAACAAAACTTGAAAATAAATATTCTGACATTCCCAAACGCAGCAGCGACTTCTTTGTAGTGCAGACAATTGATGTTTCAAATTGCGTAACATATCTAAATTCACTGTAATTTTTTTTTTAATCATCATACGACGCAAACTCGTTTAATTTAAAACGATAGGTTGGGCAGGCGAGTGGCGCAGCCTAGCCGACTTATAAAGTCGAGTCACTTGTCGGCGCGGGTTCGAATCCCACCAGGGCCGTGAATGTTTGTGTTGTCCGGATTATGACCCAGCTTATCAAACAAAGTAAATTGTCTGAAATGGCGATGCCATAAGACAATAATATGCGGACTGATGCGCAAAGCAAGAAAGAAAAAAAAAACGATAGGTTATTTGAAGAACTCTTTAACGCAGCGCGCGAGAATTAATTTGCATCAAAAGTGATCTGGTGATTTTTTTTAACAGACCAAAAAATACCAACGTCAATGCATGTAAATCTCAAATCAATCGCGACATCTACGTTAAATTAACTAACCAAAACCCTCTTAATAGTAAGGAATGCATGTTTGTACGTATATGGAAATAAATTCTTCTAATCGTACGTTTATGAAGCTCGTTAGAGGCGTCGTCGTCGTCGTAAAAGTTGTTATTATTCGAAACTTCTGACGCAATGTTCTTCCTAAGCAGCTGAAACGTCAGTTATTTGCATATAAATTATGAAAGCAGCAGCATCCGAACGGTTGAAACTTTGCTCGGCTTGATGAGATAAGACACGCAATTATCGTACGACAGTCGCCCCCCTTTGATATCGGCGGCGCTGTTTTTGTATAATTTATGAACGCAATTTGCCAGTCATCATCGCGATCATTACCATCATCATCACCTGGCGTTTCGTTATGGCGAAACAAAGTCGCCGGCGCCGCGGGTTGATCGCGATTCAGCATTATCTGCACGACTCGTTTACGCACAATAAGCACAATTAGTCAAATAAACGAAGATCATCCGGATTAAGTATGCCGCCGACGGGCCGGACGGACGGGCGAGGGAAAAATAAATTATGTATGAACACCTCTTGACAATGGTGGTGATTATGCAGAGCCGGCTTGAAACTGATTGCGCAGTAAGTGGTTGGCCAACGCAACGCTCGGAAAGTGAATCGTTTTTTTTTTTTTTTCTAAACCTTACCAGGAATCATTAACTTGCTGAATAGCTAATCTCAAAGCTTAGGTAATATCAGGTCAACCACACAACAAGTAATGCCCCTTTTTTTTCTACCACGCGTGTACGCCCTTGAAAACATTCGATTTGCCTGGCCAACTCATCTTCCTGCGTTACGTATCGAAGTTATTAACCAAAAGTAAAATAACTCACAGAATTTTTAAGATTCGATTAAGGCTAGATCTTACCACCTCCTGATAAATTTAACCGTCGGTTAATATCCTAGGTAACCATTGTCGGCTTAAGAAAGAACACAAAGAAAGTTATCCTGAACGGACTGTAACTTCAAGCGACTTTTGTTTTTCGCGAACAAAGTGATCGGTGACACTCAAATCGGTCGTTTTCTGTTTTACTTTTTTGGTTTTTCGAAGACGAATGAACGATTTTAATTAAAAAAAAAAACCACAAGTTTCCCTGAACGGGCCGTAACTTTAATGATCCTCACTTTTTTTTTTGTTTCTCACGAAGAAAATACCTAATACCAATTGGCAACGTTTAAATCGATCGTCTTTTGTTTCTGAAAAACAGACGAACAAACGCTGGCATTTTTGAGATTCTGATTCTTTTGAACGGACCGTAGCTTTAATCGGCTTTAATTTCTTTTGTTTTTCACTAACGAAATAATTGGCGACACTTAAATCGATCGTCTTACGTTGTGTTTTGTTTTTAGAAAACAAATGAACAACAAACTTTAATGATCTCTATTTCCCTCTTCTGTTCTTCACGAAAAAAACAAACAATTGGCAACGTTTGAATCGATCACCTTTTGTTTTTGAGAAACAAACGAACAAACGCCGGCATTTTTTAAATTCCATTAAAAACGCGCAAAGTTATTTTGAACGGACCGTAACTTTAATCGGCTTTGATTTCATTTGTTTTTTACTAACAAAATAATAATTGGCGACACTCTTAAATCGATCGTTTTGTTTTGTTTTTAGAAAATAAATGAACAAACTTTAATGTCCTCTGTTTCCTTCTTCTGTTCTTCACGAAGAAAACAAACAATTGGCGACGTTTAAATCGATCGCCTTTTGTTTTCCGAAAAGCAAATAAACAAACGTCGGCATTTTTTAAATTCCATTAAAAACGCGCAAAGTTATTTTGAACGGACCGTAACTCTAATCGGCTTTGATTTCTTTTGTTTTTCACTAACGAAATAATTGGCGACACTTAAATCGATCGTCTTATGTTTTGTTTTGTTTTGTTTTTAGAAAACAAAAGAACTTTAATGATCTCTATTTCCTTCTTCTGTTTTTCACGAAGGAAACTAACAATTGGCGACGTTTGAATCGATCGCCCTTTGTTTTCCGAAAAACAAACAAACAAACGCCGGCATTTTTTAAATTCCATTAAAAACGCGCAACGTTATTTTGAACGGACCGTAACTTTAATCAGCTTCAATTTCATTTGGTTTTCACCAACAAAATAATAATTGGCGACACTTAAACCGATCGTCTTATGTTTTGTTTTTAGAAAACAAATGAACAACAAACTTTAATGATCTTTATTTGCGTCTTCTGTTCTTCACGAAGAAAACAAACAATTGGCGACGTTTAAATCGATCGCCTTTTGTTTCTGAGAAACAAATGAACAAACGCCGGCATTTTTAAGATTCCGTAAAAGACGCGCAAAGTTATTTTGAACGGACCGTAACTTTAATCGGCTTTGATTTCATTTGTTTTTTACTAACAAAATAATAATTGGCGACACTCTTAAATCGATCGTTTTGTTTTGTTTTTAGAAAACAAATGAACTTTAATGATCTCTATTTCCTTCTTCTGTTTTTCACGAAGAAAACAAACAATTCGCGACGTTTAAATCGATCGCCTTTTGTTTTCTGAAAAACAAACGAACAAACGCCGGCATTTTTTTAAATTCCATTAAAAACGCGCAACGTTATTTTGAACGGACCGTAACTTTAATCGGCTTTAATTTCTTTTGTTTTTCACTAACGAAATAATTGAGACACTCTTAATCGATCGTCTTATGTTTTGATTTGTTTTTAGAAAACAAACGAACAACAAACTTTAATGAACTCTATTTCCTTCTTCTGTTTTTCACGAAGAAAACAAACGATTGGCGACGTTTGAATCGATCGTCTTTTGTTTCTGAAAGACGAACGCTGCAGCTTTAATTTCGTTTGTTTTTCAAACGAACAAAACAATTGGCAACACTTAAAATCGATCGTTTTAAGTTCTTGAAAGGCAAACGAACAAATGTTCAACTTTTTTGAACTTCGAGTAAAAAAAATTTTGGTTGAGGTTAGTTTTCGTTTTCGTTATTAGTCGAGATCGATAATTTAAGGGGTTTGCGTAGCATATGAGGGGCTCTCATCCTTTCAGGAAGGTCGAGTTGAGACCCGGTCCTGGAAGGGACCCCAAAAAAAAGAAAAAAATGAAACGTAGAAAAACAAATTAAAATTCGCTCGAGTTGAGGTTAGTTTCTTTTCGTTTTTACTAGTGATCGATAATTTGAGGGGTTTGCGTAGCATGAGGGGCTCTCATCCCCACGAAAGTCCCGAGTCGAATTCCGGTCCTGGAAGGGACCAAAAAAAAAAAACGAAGGAAAACACAATACAATTCGCTCGAGTTGAGGTTAGTTTACTTTCCTTTTTACTCGAGATTGATAATTTGAGGGATGCGTAGCCTGGGTGGAGGGGGGCACTCATCCCCTCAGGAAGGTCGAGTGGAGTCCCGGTCCTGGAAGGCACCCAAAAAAAAAAAAAATTAAACGCAGAGAAACAAATTACAATTCGCTCGATTTGAGGTTAGTTTCTTTTCGTTTTTCGTAGAGATCGATAATTTGAGGGGTGCGTAGCCTGGGGAGAGGGGGGCACTCATTCCCTCAGGAAGGTCGAGTCGAGTCCTGGAAGGCACCCAAGAAAAAAAAAAATTAAACGCAGAGAAACAAATTACAATTCGATTGATTTGAGGTTAGTCTCTTTTCGTTTTTCGTTTTTCGTCGAAATCGATAATTTGAGGGATGCGTAGCCTGGGGAAAAGGGGGTTCTCATCCCCTCAGGAAGGTCGAGTCGAGTCCGGTCCTGGAAGAGACCCAAAAATAAAATAAAACGCGCGATTATCGACCTTTTTCGAAAATTGCTCGCTCGAAAACGTGACCCTAGCATTCGAGGCATCTTCCGTTGTAATTTTTCGAAGAAAACAAAAGACGATCGACTTGCTTGTTTACTAATTGGCGAAAACAAAAAGAAAAGAAAGAAATTGCAGACCATTTGAATCCACAAGTCTAAGATACCAGAAAACTAAGACCATTGGACTTTTTTTGAATGAGATTAGTGAGACCTTTAATATTTTTATTAATTAATTATTATTTATTGTAACTTGTGCGTTTCGTTTTCTTTTAAAAGCGACTTCATTTTAACATTTGAAGAGCGATTGTGAGACGTGAGACAAAGAAATCGACGGCGGCCATCGCTTGAAACAAGGCAAAGCAAAAATGCCACGGCGGCGATAATTCTCCTCCGGTGGTTATTAATCTTTCTACTCGCCGTGTTGCAACGCATTAAATTTATTTATTGGACTCATTCTCCTTTCTATCAAACGATTTATCTACTAAGAGCACTTTACCAGTCGCGTCGCGTCGCCACGCACTACTTGCTTGCTTGCTTGCAAAACCTCCATCGCTCATTCCGAAGCTTGCAAGCAGCGGCGAAAACAAACCTATTCTATCAAGCCATCATCATCAACATCATTAATTTGGAGCTTGGCTTACGTGCAGGACGAGGGTGACTTTTAAGGGTCCGTGGATGACCAGCATTTCTTTGTTGGGCATCGGGTGACTGTAGACGCCTTCGACTCCACCGAAGTCGTGCATACCATCCAATTGTTCGAAGCTGAAACACAAAAAGGGATGTTTGCCCTAACAATTAGGATGGGAAAAGGGGGCGGTGGTTCCTTACTAATCCCCGTTTAGAAAGAACTTGTCGTTTTCGTCGCTCACCGCGATCGTATTGCTGGAGGGACCCAGTTCTTCCACCAGAATGTTGCGCGAGCCTTTTGGTATCACTGTTATCTTCACGTAGCCTTCAAGAAAAAAAAATTGATCTAAGGCGAAGAAAAAAACAGAGAAATCCAAGATTACCCAAAAATTAAGGGGAAAAAAAGGGTTGTACCGCTTGTAGAGGAGTGATTCATTAAATTAATTTTGCCAATGCGTTGGGGCAGGTCCAAAAATTGGAAAAATAGAATCCCTCTCCCAAATTATACTTCTGGATCAAGAGTTAGGATGGATTCCACTTAATCCCAATGCAAGATGTGACGATGTAATGATGGTATCAAGGTGTGTGTATGAAAGGGGGGCAAATAATTTCCGCAAAATGTCACAAACATCTCTATAAATTAAATTAATCTCGCCAATGCGTTGGGGCAAGTGCAAAATTGAAAAATAGAAACCCTCTCCCAAATTATACCTCTGCACCATGAGTTAGGATGGATTCCACTTAATCCCAATGCAAAATGTGATGATGTAATGATGGTATGAAGGTATGTGTATGAAAGGGGGGGCAAGTAATTTGCGCAATATGTCACAAACATCTCTGTAAATTAAATTAATTTTGCCAATGCGTTGGGGCAAGTGCAAAATTGGAAAAATAGAATCCCTCTCCCAAATTATACTTCTGGACCAAGAGTTAGGATGGATTCCACTTAATCCCAATGCAAGATGTGACGATGTAATGATGGTATCAAGGTGTGTGTATGAAAGGGGGGCAAATAATTTCCGCAAAATGTCACAAACATCTCTATAAATTAAATTAATCTCGCCAATGCGTTGGGGCAAGTGCAAAATTGAAAAATAGAAACCCTCTCCCAAATTATACCTCTGCACCATGAGTTAGGATGGATTCCACTTAATCCCAATGCAAGATGTGATGATGTAATGATGCGAGGAAGGTGTGTGTATGAAAGGGGGACAAATAATTTCCATCCCGTACGGCAGCGGGGGGACGTACTGTCGCCGCACTTTCTTTGGCATAAATTTAATAATGGTAAGAATTTTGCTGGATGGGTGTAATTATGAAATGTCACTTACGGATGACCGACAATAATTAATAAACTTCAGTCATTATTTCAGTTTGGCACATGTTAGGTTAGTCATACAGTTAAGGCAAAAATGGAACATGAATTTTCCTTTAAACAAAGCTAATTTGTCTGTTATTCCTGGATGACATTTCATAATTACAGCACAAGTTTTAGTATCGTTAAATTTACGTAAAGAAAAGTATCCACGTTTTTTTTTTGGCGGCGACAGTGGAACGATGTTGATAATGAAAATTAACATTTGAATTACATAGTCAGTTAGATTTTACGTGGACTCGAAAAGCTTAAGAAAACACGCGACTTATCTCATTCAGGGCGATTCTAAATAATTTTGAATTAAGATTGAATTTCATTTAATTAAATTCTTGATCCTCGCGACGGAAGGCAAACGGCTTTCCCGCGGTGTGCATGTGTGTGTTTCTTTAAACGATTTTTGTGTGTTCTTGTTTCGAATCGAGAAACAAATGACGATCATTTTTTTTTTTTTTTAATTACCGGTTTAGATATCACAAATCAACGAACCAAAATAGCCACAACAAAAACGGGATATACGAAGTAAGTAAATACACAAAATGCGTTTCAGCCTTTTCATCGCTCTTTCGTCGACAATTTACATTGACAAGTTTGACAGTTAACAATAAAATGCCAAAAATATAAGACTTTGCTTAAATTGAAACGAGAGAAAGGAGATTAAATTCTTAATAAATAAAGGACGCTTTCAGAATCTTAATTGACCGAGTTCGTCGACATTTATTTACTTTGACAAGTTCGACGGTCAATAAATATTTTTATTTTTTCACGTTTAAGAAAAGTACAAGAAGCAGGAAAACAGACGGCAACACTTCAAAATCAGAACGGAAAGAAAACTCTTTACACAGGATCCATTTTTGTCCGTGTTTAATCAATTGAACAAGTTTGACAGCAGTAAGAAACATATCAGGAATGTGACAGTTAAGCTGATGTTTGTACTAACCTCCAAATTAAAATATTCCCTGTTCTCGAAAACTTACTTGATTGATTTCGTTGACTTTTATTTTGGCTAGTTTGACAGTTAATTAAAAAGAAACATTTCAGAATAAGAAAAACTCTTTACGCAGGATCTTTGAGCAAACTGATTGCCGATATTATATTCAATTTAAGAAGTGTGACAGCAGTACAAGAAAAAATTTAGAGAAATGTGACAGTTAGCTGATATTTATGCTAACCTCCAAATTAAGACGAGGAAAAAAAAACGAAAATTAAATTGTTTTTAAAGGATGCTATTCGGAAACTTAACTGATGGATTGATTTGGTCGACATTTGCTTTAACAAGTTTGACAGTTATTAAAAAAATATGTAAAACATAACAATTAGGAAAACAACTAATGATTGTGCTCACTTCCGAATTAGAAAAAGAGAAGAATAACTATTTACACGTGCAAATTGATTGGAGAACGTGAAATATCCCTTTAACAGGAGGAGTGGGGCGCTTTTGAAGTCGGTTTTGGTCAGTGCCATCTCCTTAGATCCTACCTCAGTATACCCTCCCAAAAAGACAAAAAAAAAAACAAACATCTCTATAAATTAAATTAATTTTGCCAATGCGTTGGGGCAAGTGCAAAATTGGAAAAATAGAATCCCTTTCCCAAATTATACCACTGGGCCATGAGTTAGGATGGATTCCACTTAATCCCAATGCAAGATGTGATGATGTAATGATGGTATGAAGGTGTGTGTATGAAAGGGGGGTAAATAATTTCCGCAAAATGTCACAAACATCTCTATGAATTAAATTAATTTCGCCAATGCATTGGGGCAAGTGCAAAATTGAAAAATAGAAACCCTCTCCCAAATTATACCTCTGCACCATGAGTTAGGATGGATTCCACTTAATCCCAATGCAAGATGTGACGATGTAATGATGGTATCAAGGTGTGTGTATGAAAGGGGGGCAAATAATTTCCGCAAAATGTCACAAACATCTCTATGAATTAAATTAATTTTGCCAATGCTTTGGGGCAACTGCAAAATTGGAAAAATAGAATCCCTCTCCCAAATTATACTTCTGGACCATGAGTTAGAATGAATTCCACTTAATCCCAATGCAAGATGTGATGATGTAATGATGGTATGAAGGTGTGTGTATGAAGGGTAAATAATTTCCGCAAAATGTCACAAACATCTCTATAAATAACTCCCCCTTTACCATGATTTGTTGTCTTGTTTGTTGCGTTCGTTGTTTCGGGCAAGTCCTCATTGTTTACCATCGTTTCCAACTATACTTTCTAAATATTGTAATGAACGTGTGCATTATATTAAACTATGCAAATTTATTCGCAATATCAGCTAAATGCAAAACATTTATTTGATGTAATATACAAGGCGTTACCTTCAAACGCCCCACCCCATTCGCCTATTAATTCCTGGGCGTTCGCGTTCGCGCCGCCGCCGCCGACGACGAGGAGATTGCACAGCAAAAGATGTGAGAACACATTGATTATTAATGAGGAACGGAATAATAAACGAAAAGCAATGCGCAATTGGTGAACAAGCATGTCGTCCCGTGAATGCCACCATCTTTTGGCGAAACCTCCGCACCTCCGCCGCCGCCGCCGCCGCTGTTTTATGGGGATGGGTGCGACTTTAAGTGGAAAATTGCTGCTTTGGAATTCTTCGCTATGAAAAGAAGTGATGAAACCATTGAATAAATCCGCTTCATTTAATAACTTGCGATTAATTTTCATAAATAATTGAAGGAGGAATGGAGCACGTACCTTAGCAATCGAGGATTGCTCCTTTATAATAAAACAAAATAACTTTAAGTTTAACGTTTCTTGTTTCAATCTTCTACAGATTTCTCGAGTTTTCTAAATACATTTTAATTTTCAACACTTTTTAATAATTTCTTACTTTTTCTTTTTCTTTTTTGTGAAATTCCTCTCTAGGGTTGGATTCGCTTAGGTTCAGTTTAGTTGGATTGGTCTGCCCTAAACCGTTTAGTTGGATTGGTTTGGCCTAAATCGTTTTTAATGTTTCGAATTTTTGTGTTTAAAAGGAGTCAGGTTCATTTGGTTTTAGTTTAGTAAGGTTGACCTTGAAATATTTTATGATTTTTAAAATGATTGCATTTAAATTTCCTATCGTTTTATTTTATTTTTAATTTCTAAAATTTCTCGTTTAAATCTCGTGCAGTTTCTTCGAATTTCATTAAGATTTTTAATTTTTAACATTTTGTTTCGATTTTTCAGAATTTCTTACTTTTTCTTATTCTTTTTTGTGAAATTCCTCTCTCGGGTTGGATTCGCCTAGGTTCAGTTTAGTTGGATTGGTTTGCCCTAAAACGTT
Organism: Prosopocoilus inquinatus; assembly: GCA_036172665.1. Lineage (NCBI taxonomy): Eukaryota > Metazoa > Arthropoda > Insecta > Coleoptera > Lucanidae > Prosopocoilus > Prosopocoilus inquinatus. The sequence goes on along the minus strand of CM069871.1, from coordinate 1,985,892 downwards.
TAGTTGGATTAGTTTGCCCTAAAACGTTTTTAATTTTGCAATTTTTTTTGTTTAAAAGGGGCTTTAGTTTAGTGAGGTTGAGACCTTGAAATATTTTATGATTTTTAAAATGATTGCGTCTAAATTTCCTGTCGCTTCATTTTATTTTTAATTTCTAAAATTTCTCGTTTAAATCTCGTACAGTTTCTTCGAATTTCATTAAGATTTTTAATTTTTGACATTTTGTTTCGATTTTTCATAATTTCTTACTTTTTCTTATTCTTTTTTGTGAAATTCCTGTCTCGGATTGGATTCGCCTAGGTTCAGTTTAGTTGGATTGGTTTGCCCTAAAACGTTTAGTTGGATTGGTTTGTCCTAAAACGTTTTTAATTTTCCAATTTTTTTTGGTTAAAAGGAGTCAGGTTCATCTGGCTTTAGTTTAGTAAGGTTGAGACCTTGAAATATTTTATGATTTTTAAAATGATTGCGTCTAAATTTCCTATCGTTTTATTTTGTTTTTAATTTTTTAAATTTCTCGTTTCAATCTTGTGCAGTTTTTACGAACTTCATTAAGATTTTTAATTTTTAACATTTTGTTTCGATTTTTCATAATTTCTTACTTTTTCTTATTTTTCTTTTTCTCTCGGGTTGGATTCACCTAGGTTGAGTTTAGTTGGATTGGTCTGCTCTAAGACGTTTAGTTGGATTGGTTTGGCCTAAAACGTTTTTAATGTTTCGAATTTTTGTGTTTAAAGGGAGTCAGGTTCATCTGGCTTTAGTTTAGTAAGGTTGACCTTGAATTTAATTTAATAATAATTTAATAATAATAATAATAATAATAATTTAATTTAATTTAATTTTTTTAATTTCTCGTTTAAATCTCGTGCTTTCGAATTTCATTAAAATTTTTAATTTTTAATGTTTTGCTTCGATTTTTAATAATTTCTTACATTCTTTTACGGATTGTAGAATTCTTTTCTTGGATTAACTTCACTTAGGATCAGTTCAGTTATTTTGGATGAACCTCGAAATTAAATTGTTATGTTTAATCTCTTTATAATTTTTATTTTTTCATTTTTTAAATATTTATTTTTTTACCAGTTTTTGTTTCAATCCTCTACTGTTTTTATCATCGAATTTCTTTAAAATTAATTTCTTTATGATTTTAATTTTTTTTTTCATTTTTAAAGTATTTAATTTTCACCATTTTTTGTTTTGTTTCAATCTTCCACTGTTTTTATCATCGAATTTCTTTAAAATTGTGTACTTATGGATTATAAAAAGCCTTCGAGCATCAACATCTGGAGTCGGCCGTATATATAATAACAATGTCGGCTCTGAAGAAAAAAATAAATAAATAAATTCCCTGTTTGCTGTTTATTTCTTAACACATTAATTTTTAAATTTGATTAAATTGCACGGAATGCAAACCATAATCGTAATTCATATTTTGAACTAGATGAAATTAATTAACCGTTCGTTACATTCCGTTTATAAAATAAAACCGCGTCTTGCACTGGCGCCCATGCTATTAAATCTAAATTATTTGAAAGGTGTGTTTTCTCACACTAATTACATATCAATTTATTTACTGCAATAATGAAGTTAGTTGTAGCAGAAAACTCCCATATTTATGTTTACGCACGCTGTACTTTGTAACTAACTAATAATAACTACCCACATCCGGACCGTTACTTTTTATGGTTATTTTACTTAATTACTATATATGTTATACTTTGCAAAAGATTAAATATAATTTAGTGGCTAAATTTGAAAGTACTTCTGCGCATATTAAGTTTCTTATAAACGAGTCAAACATTTATGACTCTATACGTTAGTATATATAAATAAAATAAATAAGTAAATACCGTTTCCACTTCGACTTTATCTGGTATTATTATTATTATTATTTTAATTTGGTCGAAAGAACAATTTTATTATTATTATTGTTATTAACCAGCATGCAAACTATACATAAATCAATTCTAAATGGTTGACGTTTTGCTTATTCACTGTTCATGCTTATAATTTGAAGACGATTTTTTATTTTTTTCATTTCATTTTTGATTACGCAAGTGAAGATAATAATTGTAAGCAGGTTTGCAAGTTAGCTCCCTAAAATTCTTTGCATCTCTTTCTCTTTTAGCTTTTAGTTCTCTCGCTTGTACAAGGCCGCAGAACTCCCACCCTAACAGAAAAGCACTTCACGCCATTTGGACAGCTCATCGACTAGGAGTTTCTTTTTTTTTTTGTAAAAAAATAAATAATTTTTTGTTATGATTTTCATCTATTACTCAACTTGGGTTGACATAATTTTCTTTTCAGTTTTTGATTCATTTCTTTTATTTGGAATTTTTTTAATTTAAAATTTTAAATAAATAAAAAAAGTAAAGTAAAAAATGTTACTTTAAGTTAGGCAATGTTAGGTTAAATTCAATCGGGTTAACCTTGAGATTGAATGGACTTGTGTTTGCTTAGCTTTATTTTTTTCCACATTTTTACTTCTACACTTTCAATTATTACTTCAGTTGAATAGAGTTAGGTTGAGTTCAGTTGGATTGAATTGTTCTTAAAATATGTTTTGAATTTAATTTTTACATTTCAAAATTTTTACTGTGTTTACAATTTTATGCTCAGGTTTAATAGAGTTAAGTCGAGTTCAGTTGGGTTGGACTGACCTCGGAGATTTCATTTATACTTATAGTTTATTTCGCTTTTTTTAATTTTTTTTTAGATTCATGTCTTTTTAATTTTTAATTTTTTGCTTGGGTTGAATATTATGTGAATAATTCATTTGAGGTAGTTGGGTTTACCTTGACAATGATTGAACTCAAGTTTTAGATTTTTTACATTAAATTTCATCAATATAAATCTTTTATTTTGGTTGATTAGTTAGGTTGAGTTTAATTGACCTTAATTTTTTTTTATTTTAATGTCTATAATTTGAATGAACTTGAAATTTGTTTTAGATTAATGTTTAGTTAGAGTTATTTCTGAAAAATATTCTCACCTTCACTTTTTTTTGTTTTTTACGCTTACATTTAATTGATTTTTAATTTCTTACATTTTTTATTTTAATTGATTTTTAATTATTAACATTTTGTATTTTAATTGATTTTTAATTTCTAACATTTTTTATTTTAATAGATTTTTAATTATTAACATTTTTTATTTTAATTGATTTTTAATTTTTTACATTTTTTATTTTAATTGATTTTTAATTTTTAACATTTTTATTTTAATGGATTTTTAATTTTCAACATTTTTTATTTTAATTAATTTTTAATTTTTAACATTTTTTTATTTTAATTGATCCACATTTTAACATAATTTAATTTTTAATATTATCTACTTTAATTATATTATAGTTTTTTGTTTCGTTGAATACAGTTAAGTCGATTTCAGGTGGGTTAGATTGGGTTGCCCTTGAACTTTTCTTTTTTTTTAATTTAATTTTTTATTTTAACGTCTGTAATTTGTAATGTTTTACCTGGATTGAGTAAAGTTAGGACGAGTTCAATTAGGTTGAAACCATATTGAAATAAATGGATTGGGCTAAAGCCATTTTTAATTTAAAATTTTTTTTAATTTTAGTTTATTTTTAATTTTTAACATTTTTTATTTGAATCATTTCATAATTTCTTGCTACAGTTTTGAATAGAGTTAAGTTGATTTCAGCTGAGTTGGGCTAGTTTGATTTTCAAAATTGTTTAGCTTGCACTTCAATTTTCTTAACAATAATAATGAGTCCGTTTGGGTTGAGTTAACCTTGAGAGGTTTGGCTTACGTTTTATTGATTTTTAATTTTTAACACTTTTTATTTGAATTGATTTTTAATTTTTAACATTTCTTGCTTCCGTTGAATAGTTATATTGAGTTGGGTCGACTATTTTAACTGATTTTTAATTTTTAACATTTTTTATTTGAATTGATTTTTAACTTTTAACATTTTTTATGTGAATTGATTTTTAATTTTTAACATTTCTTGCTTCCATTGAATAGTTATATTGGGTTGGGTCGACTATTTTAACTGATTTTTAATTTTTAACATTTTTTATGTGAATTGATTTTTAATTTTTAACATTTCTTGCTTCCATTGAATAGTTATATTAGGTTGGGTCGACTATTTTAACTGATTTTTAATTTTTAACATTTTTTATTGGAATTGATTTTTCATTTTTAACTCTTTTTGCTTCCATTCAACAGTTATGTTGGGTTGGGTCGACTATTTTAACTGACTTTTAATTCTTAACATTTTTTATATCAATTAATTTATAATTTCTTGCTTCCGTTGAATACAATTAAGTTGATTAAGTTGATTTCACTTGAGTTGGGTTGGGTTGGATAGACTTTCAAATTTGTTGAAATTAAACAATCCTGTAAGTGATGGCGACTAGTTATATTTTCAGTATTGCCACCTTTGAAATTTTATTCGTTGCCTCGATCAATTCGTTCGCACCGTATGTGAAAAAAGTCACTGACACATTTCTTTTCAGTTATTTAATCTGCGCGAGGAACACGTGAGTTCTTGTTGGCGCCATCTGTTGGTTTTTTCTTTAACTGTCATTCTTAAAAGAAATTTTAACCAATTTATTATAACAACTCTGTATATGAAAAGACATAGAAATTCCAGCTTTCAACCCTCCCCCTCGGTGAAATTTTGATTTTGCAAACGTAAAGCGTTCACTTTCCCTTCCTCCATCGCCGTTCCCGACGTTAAATATGTCTTTGCCAATTTTCGGTTCCTTTTTTTCCCCCCCGAGCACGCATACGCTCGAGCAATGTGACCAATTAAATAACGCCGTGCTCCGGGAAAAGAAATTATTTTTTGCACACGTTGTCACTTTCGTTCGTGCCAACTCCTTCCCCGTCAGTCACAAGCAATTTTCTCAACTCCCGCTTCCATTACGACGGATGCCAGCCGTCTTAACGTCATCAGCGTCGCGTCACCCTAACGAACAACAACAACAAACAACGACGCACCCGACCGATGCGAAGACGAGGACGATGACGACGACGAGGATGATGACGACGAGGACGACGACGACGACGACAACATCAACAACGATTCCGGTAATAATCCGGGGGTGAGGGTGATCACTTACCGTGTCCCGGTTGGGCGTTGTAGGTCCTCTCCTCGAGCTTGCACGTCGTTCCATCCCCCTGGCACACTCCGCAGATGTCCTCCACCGCTTTCGAGTCAATTTCGTTATCGCAGCCCACTTTCTGAAGCGCCCCGCTAATTAGGACTAAGAGCCTCTCGACTAATTAAGGGAAAACCTACCGTGCAAACCCCACTGATGCACATGTTCTTGCTACCCGGCTTGCATTTCGTGCCGTCTTTCGCACGGGGTGCCAATTTCGAATACACGCTCTCATCGTTAAGGCAATATAAAATACAGGGTTCGTCTAAAAAGAAAAAAGAAAAAACTACTCCTATTTGGAGCTCTATTCTATATCAAAAGCGTTCAATTTAAAGGGCTGAGGTAACAACCAATCATGGAACTGTATTTCGAATTTTAAAGAACCTCTAAATTTTGACAGCCCGTTAATAAGTTACAGAATGCGCCCCTTAGGGCCCTATTCTGTAACAAGAGCGTTAAATTTAAAGGGCTGTTAATTTTTTTTTGCTACGGCAACAACCAATCATGGCATTGCATTTTAAATTTTAAAGGACCTCTAAATTTTAACAGCCCGTTAATAAATTACAGAATACGCCCCTTAGGGTCCTATTCTGTAACAAAAGCGTTAAATTAAAGGGCTGTTAAATTTTATTGCTACGGTAACAACCAATCATGGCATTGCATTTTAAATTTTAAAGGACCTCCAAATTTTAACAGCCCGTTAATAAGTTACAGAAGACACCCCTTAATAAGTAACAACTTGCAGGTAAAATATTTAATTATTAACCAATCATGGAACTGCATTTTAAATTTTAAAAGACCTCTAAATTTTAACAGCCCGTTAATAAATTACAAAATACGCCCCTTAGGGCCCTATTCTGTAACAAGAGCGTTAAATTAAAGGGCTGTTAAATTTTATTGCTACGGTAACAACCAATCATGGTATTGTATTTTAAATTTTAAAGGACCTCCAAATTTTAACAGCCCGTTAATAAGTTACAGAATACACCCCTTAATAAGTAACAACTTGCAGGTAAAATATTTAATTAGTTCCACCCCTCATTTTCTGTTTCGAAATGTGACTGAGTTACTTAAACTACTTATCATCATCATCCCTTTTTTCTTCAAGGTAAGTATAAAAAAGGGAAAGCAATGTAAATTATTTACTTTTAAAAAAAAAAAGGTGGTTGGTAACTTGTTACTACACAGATTAGGAGCACCCCTAACTTCCCAATAACGGATTGAAAAGCCTCTACAAAACTAACTGCGTCTACATCCACTCGAGCGCCGCGCCGCGCCGCCCGGTCCCAAGGGTTGGAACTAATTTTATTCGAGATAAGTGGAAAGCTTAAACATACCCTCTTTAAAGAAGGGCTGCCAGTGGTAGAGTTTATCTTGATACGGTTTACTGTCGAACTCGGCGCACTGCACGGCCCGAAAACTGGCCGACCCTTCCGGACAGGGCTAAACAGAACATTTCCGTCTACAATCTCATCCCACCCCGGAACTCGCCCTTAGCTCGACTGACTTTACCTCCGGATTGCAAATCTTCACCTTCTTTCGCTCGCCGAGGCAGTAGCGTCCGTTGTGTTTGGGCGGTGGGCTGTTGCATTCCCTCTGGGCGTACGACGCACCACCACCGCACGTCCTCGAACAAGCAGAGAACTCGCCCCATTCACCCCAACCCCCATTGATGGCTTCCGGTCGTTCACCGATTTCAACGCACTTCTTATTATAACACCACTACAAAGGACGGCGAATACATGAATAACGGCCGTTTTCATAATCAAATTTTAAGGGCGGATTTCATAATAGTGGCCGTTTTCATAATCATACTTTAAGGAAGCTTTAATTTAAAGTCACTTTAAGAATAGGGAAACAAACGTATTTTTTTTAGGTTAAAGTAACTTTAAATTTAAAGTCCTATTATGAAAACGGCCGTAGGACTTTAAATTTAAAGTTACTTTAACCTAAAAAGATGCATTTGTTTCCCTATTCTTAGAGCGACTTTAAATTAAAGCTCCCTTTTGGCCGTTTTCACCATCAGACTTTAAGGAAGCTTTAATTTAAAATCACTTTAAGAATAGGGAAACAAATACATCTTTTTAGGTTAAAGTAACTTTAAATTTAAAGTCCTACGGCCGTTATCATAATAGGACTTTAAATTGAAAGTTACTTTAACCTAAAAAAAAAAATACATTTCTTTCCCTATTCTTAAAGTGACTTTAAATTAAAGCTTCCTTAAAGTCTGATTGTGAAAACGGCCAAAAGGGAACTTTAATTTAAAGTCGCTTTAAGAATAGGGAAACAAATGCATCTTTTTAGGTTAAAGTAACTTTAAATTTAAAGTCCTATTATGAAACCGACCCTGAAAATGGTACTGAACTACCCTCCAATCTATACGTACTTTAGATCGTTTGGTGAACCAATTTTTATTTAATTTTTTTAATCCGTACCTTATTATCTCCACATTTGGTGCCGTCGGCGGGTGGTTCCCCGAACGAGACGCAACTAACCCCATCCTCGTTGCACAGCAACATGTTGCAGAACTCCGAAGGATCGGGTTTGCACACGGTGGAGTTCGGAAATAAAATGCCGCACTGGTATTGGGCGTCGTAAACCGCCCCCGGCAGCATCCCCCGGTTCTTGTACAGGGAGATCTGGGGCTCGTCGTTCAAGCATTCGCCTAAATCATTACTGAAATGGAGCAGGCTATAGAATCGAATCAGTCGAATCACGTGGTGCTCCCTACTCGAAGAAGGTGGTCATGAACGTCCGGCTGCACGTCGACCATTCCTTCGTGTGGAGGTGGACCACCGGGGACATCACGTGAAACGATTCGTCTTCGGCTTGCCCCTTGCAACCAGATTCCTCTTCTGAATCATGGGAACACCCCATACTGAAAAGATCATCTTTGGATCATAAAGCCTGAAGCCCAAGAAATTTGTTGAAATGTCCAGACTTTGTGAAACTCAAAGACCTGTCAGCTCTAAAGCACTCTCACCATCTTATTTTAACTCTTGCCCTAACAAGAGATGGAGAGCTCGCTTAACCTTGACCCATTTACATCTTGAAGTCTACTCGAGTAAAGACCTTGACCTATTTAGGGCCGGTACTTCAATCAAGGATTGATCTTAAGCTTGGATGTATTCCCAGAAACAATTTTCTTAATAATTCGGGGCATGGAATAAAGTGAAGCTTAAAGTTAATCCATACTGATTGAACTCTACTCGAGTATAGGCCTTGATCTACTTGTTTCTTGAAGTTCACTCGAGTATAGGCCTTGACCTATTTGTTTCTTGAAGTCTACTAGAGTATAGGCCTTGACCTTTTTATTTCTTGAAGTCCATTCGAGTGTAGGCCTTGACCTATTTATTTCTTGAAGTCTACTCGAGTATAGGCCTTGACCTTTTTATTTATTGAAATCTCTTCGAGTATAGGCCTTGGCCTATTAATTTCTTGAAGTCTACTCGAGTATAGGCCTTGATCTACTTGTTTCTTGAAGTCCACTCGAGTATAGGCCTTGATCTACTTGTTTCTTGAAGTCCACTCGAGTATAGGCCTTGACCTTTTTATTTATTGAAATCTCTTCGAGTATAGGCCTTGGCCTATTAATTTCTTGAAGTCTACTCGAGTATAGGCGACGGCCTAATTAAAATTTGAAGGTTTTTAGATACTTACACGTGACCTATTTCATGGGCGACGACTATCCCCAAAATAAGCCCCCCATCCTCGTTGATGGCGCACGGTTTATCCGACGTGCAGGCAGCGGCCACGTAAGCAAGACCCATCAGCCCACAACTTTTCAACTGGTCAGCGCAAAGGTCATACCTAAATCAAACTAATAACCATTTAGACCCAGGGGGGGAAGGGGGATGTGGTTTGTTTACCTACCGTGTCAGTAGGACGGCAATGTCGTGATGATTGGGATTGGCAAAATCCTTGGGGTTGACCGTCTGCTGCCACTTGCAGAAGCTGGCCAAGGTTGCGTCCGAATCCTGATTGATGACCAGGTCGATCTCTTCCTCTTCCTTCTCCAAGTAAATGATCCTGACCACCACGACGTCCATCTGGTTGCCACTGCTCGAGTCGTGGAAGAAATCGGCTACCTAACTCAGGAAAAGAAAAAAAGAAAAGAAAACAAAAGGAAATTCCCAGGAGCGGCGGCGAATTTATCAATCGTCGTTTAGCTTTGTAATTAAGCGGCAATTAGTGATGCCTAATGAAAAAGCATAATCACCGCCTCATATATAATTCATGAGCGGAACTTTGCCGCTCCCGACAGGCCGCGAGAGTGATATATTATTCGAGACGGGGGAAAAAAATCGCCGCAAATTGGTTTCAATCGAGAAACCTGATTTGTTCCTTTCGTTCCATGTTAATTATCAGCGACGAGAGGTAATTATAGTACTGCGCAATCTAATCGTGATCACTTCCCTTTATGTAACCAATAAGATAAACAAACATCACCGAAGGCCAATTACTATTGCCGTTCTCTTCTTACATGGATTCACCTTTTTGGATCGAGGAGAAACGAGATGGATCCCTCCCAGGAAAAAAATTCCGACGTACCCTAAATTGGAACCTTTCAGAAAATTTAGAATGACGGGCCATTTAAAATGCAATCGCAATCGCGATCGCGATCCGTTCGTTGTCTTCTTACTTGGACTAGCTTTTTGCATTAAGAAGAAATAAGATGGCAGAGTTTTCTCCACCAAAAAAAAAAAAATCCAGAATATTCAAAATGACCTACCATATTCATGACTGTTAAAATGTAGTCTTCGTGGTCGCGATCCTTGTGGTACTCCAGGAATTTCTTATCGGCGACGATGAGTACCTCCAAGTAACGATGTACACTGGCCAAACCCCTCTTGGCCGCCTGCTCGTTTTGCCCCGCCGTAGGTTTGGACGATGGGGACGAGGAGGAATATTTTTCTTTTAACCGTTGTCTCCAGGCCCCCTCCCAGTTGGAAGTCGTACCGCATCTCCTCGTGAACTTCTCCGGAGGCACGTCAGACCTTTCGTACACCATATGCAAGTGATAACCTCTTTTGTTCGCCACGTGCTCCGAAACTGGTTCGAGGAAGTAGATGCGGCCGTTTAAGACGATGTACCCCGACTGTAAACAAAATGCTGCAGTAAGTTTGCAAAAGAAAATATATGTAGGGGGTAGGTAGTACAAGACCGTCGCACGTCGAAATTGCGACTCGCGAGTCGGGTTTCCCCCGAATCTTCCCTGTGAACTGGCACATCCTCGATTCGGTTAGCTTCTTCAGCCAGCGCTTTTGAACTTTCACGGTTGGATCTCGCGTTTCGGAGATCGAATCCGGGGAGAGCAAGGCGTGGTTCGGCCATAATTCGAGGTGGTGGTTGAGGCCGTTGAGGATCAGACCGTAGTGCACGGAGTCCTGGAGGTTCCTCTTCTTCCGCCTCGCCTGGACTTCATGGTCGTGCTTGAAGTATTGGGGCAGGGAGAAAGAAAGGAATTTGCCTTCGTGGGTTAATTTATGTGGAATTACAAGTTGGTAATCATTCACGCCTCGAGTGTACCTGCCTTACAATGATACAGATTTAGAATAATGAATAGGTAAATAAGTTTTGTTCCGTCTGCGCCCGAGCGAATTGATTATGCGGTTGTACTATAATACAACGGTGACAAGTTGCCTGACGAGCCAAACTTGCTTGCTTGCACACACGCCGACAAATACATTAACATTTTGCCTGGCCGGACGGGACGCAAGCGTGTCACGAGTACTTACCATGTATGGGAGGATAACCAGAAGCGTAGATGATTGTGTATAATAATATATAAACTAGTATAATAAAATGTGACATCTACTTTCGATGGCTTTACTTCGTTACATCTGTCAATGTGACAGGGTTTTTGAATTTCAAAATTCATTTGTCAAGGTGCGGATAACTTCAAAACTTCAACTTTTTCAACGTGTTACTTACTATTCTTTACCTACTTTCCTTACTTTATCGTCAATTCTGCTATCCACATAACCTGAGACCAATTTTTTTTCAAAACGTTCTAGTTTTGTGGAGCCCTGCTTCAAAATTTCAGATTTTTGGGGCAGCGCTGGAGTATAAGGACGGGGCAGAGAGGGCTTTCGGCCCTCGGAAGCATCAAACGCTTGTTGTTAGCCACTGTTGAAGGAATTCATGCTTTCCCTCAGTTAAGATCTTACAGAAGATGTGTAGCATTTTATACATTGGGATGCGTTAGTAAGATCACTAATAAGTTACTCTCGCCAGCTCCCGAGCTTCCACTGATGATGACGCCTTTACTTGATCCTCCAAATCAGGGCCGGATCACTAATAAGTTACTCTTGCCAGCTCCCGAGCTTCCACTGACGATATCGCCTGTACTTGATCCTCCAAATCAGGATCGGATGACTAATAAGTTACTGTTGCAAGCTCCCGAGCTTCCAATGATGAGAACGCCTTTACTTGATCCTCCAAACCACGGCCGAATAGAGGGGCGGGCAAGACGGTCGCCAATATTGAGGGGCGCTGTACTAGGATATTTTTTAAGAATAATATTTTCAAAACATTTTGTTGCAAATCGTTTTTGATTGCAGTGGAAACCTCGAGCAGCCTCTGTACAGCTGTTTCAGCCCTGCTTGGGGTCAAAAAGCGATCGTAGGATGTCGCCGTTTTATCTATTCAATAATATTTTCAGAAACTATAAATTAATATTAATCTCTATCTATAATAAGACAGTAAGTTTCTGATATTCCAACCTCAAATATCTTATAAACTGCTCTCTTCATTTCTTTCTGTGCAATTTCCGAAGCTTGCTCTTCGACTTCGACTCTCCACCGAAGCTCAAGGAAATGATAAAAAAATATCGGAACCATGAATGATTCAAGAACAAAAGGAAATCGAGGATTCTCCAACGGAGCGCAAGAAAATTTGAAAAAGCGAGAAAATTAAACAACAAAAAACTTTGGATCTACGAAGAAAAACATGACTCGAGAACAAAATAAAATCTACAATTTTTTTACACGTGAGTGCAAGAACTGATTCAAGAGGGAAATTACGAACGTAAAACAAAAAGAGAACGATGACCCTCCGGGAATGTTAAAAAGCGTAAAATTGATTGTACATTAAAGGACCAAAGAATTCTATGAAGAGAAAACCCTAGAACGCAAGTAAAAAAAAAGAAACTGTAAACTGAAAAAAAGAAGAATTTGGCGCAACGAAAAACAAAAGAAAAGCGTGCCGAGAACAAAAGAAAACCGCCAAAGGCGTGCAAGAAAATTAAAGAAGATCGACGACTCTCCAGCGGAGCTCAAGGAAATTAAAAAAAAAAAATAGGCGATGTATGAAGAATAAAATGATTTTTAAATCATTTTATTTGTTTGTTCTTTAAAAAATAAAAGAAGATCGAGGATTTTTCACCGGAGTGCAAGAAAATTAAAAAAATGAGAAAATTAAACAATAAAAAGCTGGATTATAAGAAAATTACAAATTGGCAGAAACAGAAAGTGATTCAAAAAGGGAATAAAAAACCATGGAAGTATGAAGAACAAAATAATTTTAAGAAAAATTTTGTGCAAATCGTTTTTGATTACAGTGAAAACCTCGAGCAGCCTCTGTACAGCTGATTCAGCCCTGCTTGGGGTCAAAAAGCGATCGCAGGATGTCGCCGTTTTATCTATTCTATAATATTTTCAGAAACTATAAATTAATATTAATCTCTATCTATAATAAGACAGTAAGTTTCTGATATTCCAACCTCCAATATCTTATAAACTGCTCTTCCAAATGTCAATGTATCATATACTTTTGAAATCAGGAAAAAAAAATTGTTCATCTTAACAAACAGTATACAGACCGTTCCATTAAAAAAAAAAACAAAACAAAACAAAACAAACGTTATATTTTTTTTCTGTAATTTGCGTGCGTTTCTTGTGTTTTTTTTTCTAGCTCCTAAACTCAAAGCTCTAAGGCGGAGCACAAAATGTAAGAAAAAACCTGTATGTTGTTGTATATATGTATAGCGTCGATGGAACACGTCGGAAAAAAACAAAAGAATACGGACAAAATGGAAATAAGCTAGAAAACGGGAACGATAAACGAAATTCGATCAACGATTCCATAAAAATAAATAAATGATAAATAAAGCACCCAACCAAAACCGAAGAAAACATCCAGGAATACCAAGTGAAGGAGAAGAAAACTACAACGAGAAAGGCGAAGGCGAAAAAACAAAAAGAAAACGATGTGCTAAAAGTTATAATAAAAAATGGACAGGAAAAACAGAAGAGAAATTAAGTTGTAAATAGCGTAACAAAAAAAAAAGAAGAACGAATACAGTAAAAAAAAATAAATAAAAATGAAGTACGAAATAAAGATGATCAAAAATACAAAGGAAGACCACCGAACTGCTTAAAAATTATTAAAAAAAAAAAAAAATGCCAAGAGAAAAACTGAAACTAAAAATAACGAAAAAGAAAAGAAAACAAAATGTATTGAAAAAAATAATAATAAGAAGACAAACAAACAAAAGCAGCAACGTGTACGAAAGAAGGAACTGTGCGGGGCGTAACGCCTTGCAAGATAATTCGACGAAATAAAAAAAATAATAAAAATAAATTCAAAAAAAAAAAAAATAAATAAAGCCAGCAATGAAAAATTGTAACTCGAACAAAAGCAACAAAATTAAATCTATCAGAAAAAAAACTGTCATGTTTCGTTTTTGCTGTTTTAGTGTGTAGTGCGAGTGCATAAAACTTAAATTCATTTTTCTTTTGTTCATTTGATGCAGTAGACTTGATTGCAGACAGAAAAATCGAGCACCTACACCGAAAACATCAAGAATAGCAAGAGCACCCGAAATTTTACAATTTTTTTTTTTTTTTGAAGATGTAAACCAGTCTCATTTTGGTAAGTAACTTTACACAAATATGTTTCAATTTTTAACTGCGGTAGTCCTCGTTTGTTTTTTTTTTATTTTTTCTTTATGCGTTTTCTCTAAGTTTTTTTTTTGCAATTCCAATCTTGTTAGCCCAAAATGATTTCCGTTGTTTTTAATTGCTTCCGGACTCTCGAAAAGAATTTGGTGCAAAAAAAAAAACACCAAAATGCCTTCTTCATTTATTAATTTACGATAAAACGACGAAGGACTAGCGTTCAGTAAAATAATATACAGGATGCCCCACGTTTCTTGTCTTTGTCTCGTCAACGCGATGTTTAGTTGTTTTTTTTTTTTTCAAACTTCAAACTTCAAAGGGCGCTGAAAATTGTTTAGCTCGGGGTGACGAAAACTCTGCAGATCCGGCCCTGCTCCAAATAGAACATTAACAGGGCGAGGAAGAGGGTGCGACGGCCCAAGGCGCGTCACAATGACGTCACGTTTATTCGTCCTATTTTTATATTTTTTCAGAAGTGTAATAAAGCGCTGGGATCTGCGGAAACTTCTAAAAAAATATTTACCTTCGGTTTAAGGTGTCGTGCAAGCCAAAGCGGTGCGGCCATCAGAACATAAAAATTCGCCATCACGACCGCCACTGGTTTGCGCCTCGCTTAACACTTTGTCGGTTAGTGGCATCACCAATAAGTTACTTTTGCCAGCTCCCGAACTTCCACTGATTACGACGCCTTTACTTGATCGTTCAAATGGAACATTACGACGCTTAAAAATTTCATTTGTGATTAGTGCTGCAGTAAGGGCGGGGCGGAGGGGGCGACGGCGTCTTATTTCTATATTTTCTCGGAGGCGTCGCGAAACATTTCAAGCTAAAGAGACTGGGGAAAGTTCTAAAAAAATATTTCGCTTCGGATTAACACTTTTTTCTGTGAGTCCCTAAAATAGAAGTCTAAACATTTTGTGTTTTGCAAAATTTGCTTTCAAGTACTAAAGCGGAAAGGGCGAGGTGGCGGTACGGCCATCAGAACATACAAATTCACCATCACGACCGCCACAGGTTTGTGCCTCACTTAACAGTTTGCCGGTTAGTGGCATCACCAATAAGTTACTTTTGCCAGCTCCCGAACTACCACTGATGACGACGCCTTTACTTGATCCTCCAAATGGAACATTACGACGTTTGCAAATTTTATTTGTGATTAATGCCGTAATAAGGGCGGGACGGGGGGGGCGATGGTGTCTTATTTCTATATTTTTTCGGACGCGCAGCGAAACACTTTAAGCTAAAGAGACTGCGGAAAGTTCTAAAAAAATATTTTGCTTCGGATTAACACTTTTTTCTGTGAGTCCTTAAAATAGAAGTCTAAACATCTTGTGTTTTGCAAAATTTGCTTTCGATTGCCAAAGCGGAAAGGGCGCGGTGGCGGTACGGCCATCAGAACACACAAATTCGCCATCACGACCGGCCGACACTGGTTTGCGTCTCGCTTAACAGTTTGCCGGTTAGTGGCATCACCAATAAGTTACTTTTGACAGCTCCCGAACTACCACTGATGACGACGCCTTTACTTGATCCTCCAAATCGAACGTTACGACGTTTACAAATTTTATTTGTGATTAGTGCCGCAGTAAGGGCGGGGCGGAGGGGGTGACGGCGTCTTATTTCTATATTTTTTCGGAGGCGTCGCGAAACGTTTCAAGCTAGAGAGGCTGCGGAAAGTTCTAAAAAATATTTTCCTTCGGATCTTCGGATTAACACTTTTTTCTGCGAGTCCTTAAAATAGAAATCTGAATACCTTGTGTTTTACAAAATTTACTTTCGAGTATTACAGCATTTTAGCCACGCAGGCCATTAAGATGCGTAAGTGGCATCACTAATAAGTTACTTTTGCCAGCTCCCGAACTTCCACTCATGGTAGCGCGTGCTCTTGAACCTCCAAATAGAATACTCTGACGGTTTAAAGGTTTTAAATAAGCTTAGCGCCGCAATAAGAGTATAAGGGGGGGGGAGTAGGGGGACGCCCCAGGTGCCTCAAGCATGACGCCTCGTTTAGACCTCTTATTTTTTCTAATGCGACCATCTCGCCTCGCTTTGCCGAAAACTTCTTGCATATACTGAATGTTACACATATATTTTTCGGAGTTGATTTTGTTGAATAAATATCTTGTGAGATGATACATTTGTATTTTTTTCGAGGGGCGCGGGGGGAAGGGCGCAAATTAAATACGTGGTCCCAGACGCAAGATTTCCTTACTGCGACACTGTTGTGGGGCGTTTAAAACAAATTGTTTGCAAGAAACAAGGGACTATTCGAGTGCGTTAAATTTAAACGACTGTTGCCATGGCAACGATCAATCATAAAGCTTTATAATTGGTAGTTACCACAGCAACAGACCTATCAATTTAACGTACTCGATACAGATGAGCCCCTTGCACTTTCCTAAATACTGTGAAAATGTTTTTAAAAACGTGGTTAGGAGATGCCACTTTATCTTTAACAATTCAAGAAATTTGTAAGCGTTGGTGAGGTTACCAAAGGTTACTTTTTCCCGCTCCCGATCGACCGCTAACGTTGTCATGTTTACTATCGACCCTTTCAAGAGAACATTAAGACTTAACAGCTTGACTTGCGATTGCTTCGTCGGATGTCTGTGCAAGTAGGACAGCTAAGAAAGCTATTCGGTACCTCCCCAACGTATTGACAATATTCAACTCTTCTTCAATTTTACATAATATTTAGATGATACAATTACATAGCAATAATATTGGAATGAATCATAACGCGTCGTACAGTCAGTCAGAGCCAAGTGTTCTTCCAATTTTGCACGTCGTGCGCAGAGCGCGTCTGCAGAGAAATGAGATCGTGTGAGCGGAAGCCAAAATATTACCCCTGATTTCTGCACTCAATTAAAGACAATTTTTGCATGCATAGCACTCGAAAAACCAAAACAAAAAAAATTAAACTTTAGACATGGGAGGTTTAATGTGCATGAATATTTTCTGTTTACGATCTTCTGGTGTTCAGGATTAAGGTGACATTTCTATTGGTATCACTAAAAAATATGGCATATCAAACTTTCAAACTGTCTTTCGAATTACATGCGCGTAACCTAACGAAAAAAAATTATTTTGTTGTTTTGTAATGTCGTACTTGGATGACTAAATGCGTCCCTTACGTGTCGGACACTTATTATGAATCACCCTGTATGCTTACATGAAAAGTAATTGAAACGAATTAAATTTCGTGATGTTATTATTGTAGACTGTACTGTATGTACAAGCCGCCGACTGGCACAAATCTATCGAAACAAAACCGGCGGCCAATTCGAAAGCAATAATAAAAAGGAAAAAGCCGAAATCGGATTCGGCGGGGAATTGCATCGGAGCTAGCCGATCCTCCAACAAAAGCTTGACCCGATTGATATCGATGTAACCCAGTTTTGAAGGATGTAATTCGAGCTGGCCATTACATGTACGCTCTTTGATTATAATCTCGTGATTGTGAGCAATTTGTTTCATATCCGTCATGCACCTTGATTGTATCCGTTTGTTTCGAAAGATATAGTTAGTTGTTTTTTCTTCCCTTCCCTCCCCCCTCCCGTGACATTCAATAAAATAAAATAATCTTTTATTATTGCACCGTAATTTTATATGAAAGTTGCAAAAAGCAACAACTCGTTTATCGAGAAATACTTTATTCTTTCCTTTCGTTAGGTAATTTTTGTTTCGTAAAATGAACGCATTCACCCTTTTTCTGTTTGTCATTGAAGAAAATAAATACAAACTATCTATTCATCGCTTTTTAATTATTTAATTATACAGTAAAAACAATTTTAAATATTTAATTTTGCAACTCGTACATAACTATTATATAAATATTAGATGTTTTGAATATAAGAGAGACTGAGCTTCTTCGTGTCATGTGATTCTACTTGGAATATTAAACGACAGAACAGCCTCGCTGTGATCAAGACGCAGTTGAACACCGTCTCGCTAAATTCTGGAATCGCAACGATTCGGTATTTTTGCTGTAATGTTGTTCCAGAACATCAGATCTCCCCGAGTTCTGGAATGACAACGATTCGGTGATGTTGCTGTAATGTTGTTCCAGAATACGCATGCAAATAAAAATCGACCTTATTTAGACTAGAATAGCTTTCACGGGAAGAACCGTATCCGAACATGAACCCCCCGTGGAGCGTCGGTTCTTACCGGCATTTTCTCAAAGTAAAATCATTTTAGGCGCTGAGTTTAAGTTAAATTTATTTAAAATCAATTTAAAATACGGCAACATGAGCCAACGTACAACATCGGGACAACATAAAGACACTTGCGCGACTTTAATTTTGCTTGCAGCTGCGCTCAATAATACGTGCGTTTAAATTTAAAAATCAACCAAAATTTGAATTTGAATTAATGTTTGTTGAATGTAGAAGACATTTGTTTCTTTCGGATTGTTTTTGTAACGATTGGCGCTACTGGTGCTGCTGCTGCTGCGGAATGCGCATATAACTATCAATCACCCGTTAGAATTCAAATCGGCTTATTTCTTTCGGTTTCGTTAAAATACCCGGTCTGAAGAGGACATAGTTAATCTAGCGCTCTCGAAACGCCATAAATCTTGCGCTTGTGTTTCCTTTTGTCTATCGTGCGCCCCGGTTATTTTTCATTTCCAAAGCAATTAGAAATGAAACAGAAAGAGAGAGAGAGGGAAAAAAAAACGGTTTTATTAAATTTAATTGCGCCCAGTTTCACGATTTTTAAATTCGTTTTTCTTATCGAACAAGAGTGAACAAGCTGACGCGTACCGTCGGTAGATGGCGCGGCGCATTTGAAAATTCATGCAATAAATATCTTATTCGCATCGCCCCTGACCTACGTGTCTGGCTTTTTAAACCAGCAATTAAAACGGACGGACTAACACATGTCTAGACATGACTGATTGATGACCTCCGATCACCTGAATAATTGCACAGTCCGAAATCCAAAAAAAAAAATAAATAAAAAAAATCTCGACGCCACTCGTTTAATTTTAGCTCTTCCGATGATTAATTGCTTTTATTTCGGACGGGATCAATTAGCGGTTCCTAATGACTCAACTTTACACACTGATCTAAACAACGCCGCACGAGATTATAAATATCAAGATTTCGCGACGCCGCGCAAGGCCATCATCATCATCATCATCAGCAAGACGTATTCATACATCCATCCATCCATCCATCCATCATTCAATCAGCGGATTGAATTTCGGTGTGGCGAACCCAGAAGTTTGTTTGGTTACGCTCAGGAAGGTTGTAAATTCGGGATGATGTGTTGTTTGTGTTGTTACAGCGACGCGGATGCCATTTATACCAATGCAAATATACGTGCAGTTTAAATAAACTAAAGTAATAGCGAGCATATGCATTAGTCATCATCGTAGAATAACAAGCTCGAACATGCATGTGTATTTCGCATTGGGCGCACTTTACGACTTTCACATGACGTGTGTTCAATAATCAACTGGTCGACTTGACGATTTCCTCTCGTTTTTAAAAGGAAACAAACGAAAATTGCTCCTTGCTGTGGTAGACGTTTAGAATTTAAGAAAGTTTATGCATTCTCGAGATATCTGTGAAGCAGGAGCATGTTTGTCTGCGTTATTAGTTTGGTATTGTGATATGGGTGCGTGTTTAACCCAGGCGGGGAAGAAACGATAGAGATTACGACAGTCTTCCTAGGGTTAACGCGAAGGATGAACGTAAGTCGGGCTCGCGAGAAATGTGTGATGATATTTGATAAGGGCTGTTCACAAAATATTATTATTAACTCGAAAAGCAGTTGCAAAGGATGATAATGTACGGTTTTCTTGGGGACACGACAAGACAGCCGATTCGCTCCCGGCGCGTCGCAAATTAATAAAGTCAAACCTGGTCTTGGTCCACTTTCGAAGCAAAAAAGGGTTCGAGCGAATTGAAAGCATCCTGACCCCATCAAGACCCAATCCAAGAACAGGCAGCAAAGAAACGAAAGGGATTACGACAGTCTTCCGAAGGTTAACGCGAAGGATGAACGTAAGTCGGGTTCGCGAAGGTGATTAAAAATGTGTGATGGTATCTGATAAGGGCTGTTCACGAAATATTATTATTAACTCGAAAAGTAGTTGCAAAGGATGATAATGTACGGTTTTCTTGGGGACACGACAAGACGGCTGATTCGCGCCCAGCGCGTCGCAAATTAATAAAGTCAAACCTGGTCTTGGTCCACTTTCGAAGCAAAGAAGGGTTCGAGCGAATTGAAAGCATCGTGACCCCATCAAGACCCAATCCAAGCCGAGGCAGCAAAGAAACGAAAGAGATTACGACAGTCTTCCGAGGGTTAACGCGAAGGATGAACGTAAGTCGGGTTCGCGAAGGTGATTAAAAATGTGTGATGATATTTGATTAGGGCTGTTCACAAAATATTATTATTAACTCGAAAAGTAGTTGCAAAGGATGATAATGTACGGTTTTCTTGGGGACACGACAAGACGGCTGATTCGCGCCCAGCGCGTTGCAAATTAATAAAGTCAAAGCTGGTCTTGGTCCACTTTCGAAGCAAAGAAGGGTTCGAGCGAATTGAAAGCGTCGTGACCTCATCAAGACCCAATCCAAGCCCAGGCAGCAAAGAAACGAAAGAGATTACGACAGTCTCCTGAGGGTTAACGCGAAGGATGAACGTAAGTCGGGTTCGCGAAAAATGTGTGATGATATTTGATAAGGGCTGTTCACGAAATATTATTATTAACTCGGAAAGCAGTTGCAAAGGATGATAATGTACGGTTTTCTTGGCGACACGACAAGACGGCTGATTCGCTTCCGGCGCGTCGCAAATTAATAAAGTCAAACCTGGTCTTGGTCCACTTTCGAAGCAAGGAAGGGTTCGAGCGAATTGAAAGCATCCTGACCCCATCAAGACCCAATCCAAGCCGAGGCAGCAAAGAAACGAAAGAGATTACGACAATCTCCTGAGGGTTAACGCGAAGGATAAACGTAAGTCGGGCTCGCGAAAAATGTGTGATGATATTTGATAAGGGCTGTTCACGAAATATTATTATTAACTCGAAAAGCAGTTGCAAAGGTTGATAATGTACGGTTTTCTTGGGGACACGACAAGACGGCTGATTCGCTCCCGGCGTGTCGCAAATTAATAAAGTCAAACCTGGTCTTGGTCCACCTTCGAAGCAAAGAAGGGTTCGAGCGAATTGAAAGCATCGTGACCCCATCAAGACCCAATCCAAGCCCAGGCAGCAAAGAAACGAAAGAGATTACGACAGTCTTCCGAGGGTTAACGCGAAGGATAAACGTAAGTCGGGCTCGCGAAAAATGTGTGATATTTGATAAGGGCTGTTCACGAAATATTATTATTAACTCGAAAAGCAGTTGCAAAGGATGATAATGTACGGTTTTCTCTTGGGGACACGACAAGACGGCTGATTCGTTCCCAGCGCGTCGCAAATTAATAAAGTCAAACCTGGTCTTGGTCCACTTTCGAAGCAAAGAAGGTTTCGAGCGAATTGAAAGCATCGTGACCCCATCAAGACTCAATCCAAGCCGAGGCAGCAAAGAAACGAAAGAGATTACGACAATCTCCTGAGGGTTAACGCGAAGGATAAACGTAAGTCGGGCTCGCGAAAAATGTGTGATGATATTTGATAAGGGCTGTTCACGAAATATTATTATTAACTCGAAAAGCAGTTGCTAAAGATGATAATGTACGGTTTTCTTAGGGACACGACAAGACGGCCGATTCGCTCCCGGCGCGTCGCAAATTAATAAAGTCAAACCTGGCCTTGGTCCACTTTCGAAGCAAAGAAGGGTTCGAGCGAATTGAAACCGTCGTGACCCCATCAAGACCCAATCCAAGCCCAGGCAGCAAAGAAACGAAAGAGATTACGACAGTCTTCCGAGGGTTAACGCGAAGGATGAACGTAAGTCGGGCTCGCGAAAAATATGTGATGATATTTGATAAGGGCTGTTCACGAAATATTATTATTAACTCGAAAAGCAGTTGCAAAGGATGATAATGTACGGTTTTCTCTTGGGGACACGACAAGACGGCCGATTCGTTCCCAGCGCGTCGCAAATTAATAAAGTCAAACCTGGTCTTGGTCCACCTTCGAAGCAAAGAAGGGTTCGAGCGAATTGAAAGCATCGTGACCCCATCAAAACCCAATCCAAGCCGAGGCAGCAAAGAAACGAAAGAGATTACGACAGTCTCCCGAGGGTTAACGCGAAGGATGGACGTAAGTCGGGCTCGCGAAAAATGTGTGATGATATTTGATAAGGGCTGTTCACGAAATATCTATCTTATCCAAACAAAAAAAAAATCTAGTCAACTTTTTCTTGCGGGATGCTGGACCTGCCTTACCGTTTATTTTTGAGTGCGAGAAATTACTCTAAAACAAAAAAGATGTGTTAGTAGTAGAGTGTTAGAATTTGGCAAGGCTTAATTCATGCTTACCATCTTGATTGAAGATTTGGACCGGACGTAAACCAAATGTGACGTAAAAGTTTAAACAAGGTAGAAGCAAATCAGTAAAAGGAGAGAGAGAATCAATCAACTCGACGAGTCAAATGTACAGTGTGTCCCCTGGACGTGTTGATGTTAGTTGTTCCGCTAAAATCTTCGCTGTCAGTCACTTTTGATCAACTTCCAGCAGACTTCTTGCGCTGTTGCTGTGCTAACCAGAAGGAAGTAAGGTAAGAAGTCTCGAGTGAGATTCAATGATTCAATTCAACTTCGATGGTGAAATGGAAAAGATTTTTATTAAAATGGAATGAAGAAACGGCAGATCAATCAAAGCAACAACAACAAAAGTGAATTTAAATTAAGAATCCTAAAGGAATAGTTTTTTTCTCCACAATAATCTGTGCCAAGCAGATTTTTTTTTTAAACCGCAAACAAATGTGTGTTTGCATAATTATACTTAAATGACTCACTTTAGATTATTCGCTTTAAATAATTCTAAATTGTTTATTTTATTTATGTAAAGATACTCGTGTCTGCCAGGCTGATAATGTGCAAAAAAGAAATGGAAGGGAAGGCATAAACTTAATAAACTCGTAACATTTTGCAGATTTACTGTAAGTTGATGTCTTAGAGGCCGCCAATGTGTTTGTTTGTTGGCTGCCGCTAGAAACGATTATGAGCGCGGTTCGTTCCCTTTGAACATTGCATGCACATTTTTTTTACATGTTAATTTCAAAATGATAATGATAAAATTTGTGCGATTACTCAGCATGTCATTGACGTCAGGGGACGAGCGAAATTACGCAAAAATCATTGCGATTACCACGACAAAATCACGCACTTATTTCATACAGGAGTATTATTTTATTTAAACGCGATCTGGGCTTTAAGTTACAATCGATTCTGCACCGGAGAGAGAAGGGTTAAGATCAAACTATCAATTTGTCAGGCAGTATTTTGCCAAGTCTAATTTATGCGAACGCCGGTTGTTTCAATAGTACATAATGTAATAATTAGGCACGTGTAACCATGACACGCTTACATTCCGTCGCGTTGCATTTTTCACGTAAAGCCGGAATAACCGCGCTTGTGTTTTAGACCGCTCTAATTAAGGCCCACCCAACACCTACCTATGCATATAACTTTTTCCCCACGCCATCTTCACTGAGAGGGCAATTGTAATTACGACGACGGTGTTTTGGACCGGTGACCCAATGAAGCCCTTTGCTGCGTAAGGGGTTTTGAAGTATGCAATTCGGGAACCCTGACTTGACATATAATTCTGTTTTGCAGTACGCACTTAAACGCAACAGAAAATTCGATTCTCTGAATCTGACGATCGTAAAATAAAATAACTAATTAAGTGATTTTACCCCAATCTGCATAATCCTGAAATCTATGGCATCTGAAAGCACGCACGCAATTAATTCAGATTAACGCGCGCGCCCTTCTTTCTTAAATTAAAATAATTTCCTTTGCTTTTTGCTCGTCGCCGAGTTAATTGAGATTTAGACAGGATTATCACATGAATAATTCATTTAATCAAGCAGTTGTAAATACGATAATTCCGGTAATCACTTTAAATACGAAAAATCATCGAACGATTTACTTCTTCGCAATTACACAGATACACACCCGGAGGAGAGGAGGAGAAGAAGATTTAATGCTGACCGTGACTAATTTTATTGCCATTCAAGTAAATCAAGATGTAAGATCCGAGCATAAATATTAAAAGGAATGCTGTAAAATCAATAATAATTTATTTAAATATGTAGCCGAGTGAACGTGAGGTTATGTTATGTATTTGAGATGAGGAGGCAACGTATTTATTGCATTTTGTAATGTAATTGATAACTTCGATGTTGAGGAGAGGGTGTCGGAAGTTATGTCGATTGTCATTTCAATATTAAATATTTATTAGCACATCGTAATTTCTTGTAAACCGTCGTAATATAAAGCAGTTCTACAAGTTTATTCCATTTACACGCATAAATAAATCACTGGACGAAATTGAAAATCCCTCTGACGTGCACGTGTTTCGCTCGGATTTATTTACAAAAGGCGCAACGTCGCAACGCGTCCATGTTGCCATAATGTCTTGTTTGTTTTTGGGTAAGTAGCAGCACCTCAGAAAAAATTATGTTTGCGTTTTCTCTAAATCGCTCACTCAATTAGGAGAGGAGGAGGCAAGGTGAACATCGCAGTTAGAATCGATTCGAACAGAAGCAAGCAACGAGTTCTGTATCTCTGCTAGCAATAATTCATGATTCTGCACGGGGGGGTGAGACGGGGCCGGGAGGAATGTAAATACCCGATCTTTATCGTCCCCATCAATCAAAAGCCCGTGGCGTTTCCTCATCGGTGGCAAGAAATTTGTAGGTTTAGTTTGAATGCTGATTGGCAATATATAATAATAGCGCCGCCGCCCGGGGGCGAACGCAAGAAAAAAAATTCTTTTCTGTTTGCCTTCATAACAATCCGTGATTCATTCACGCCATGTTTACGTTAATCAGCGAACGTGCTGAATGATGCTGTTTGGATAAAACGATAGGCGTGACGAGCTTTACCAACAAAATATGAAAGTTGCTGCCGATCGATGGAACGATTACACAATGGACGACGCGACGTGGTTTCGATGTTTCATTATGCAATTTATATACATATATTTTTGGTGGTTCCTGCTGATGGAAATAGCGATGCGTATATGAGACACAATCACGAGAGACAAAATCGCAAAACTAGAACTTTCCAGCAATTTAATAGCGTAATGTACGGAAGGGGGTTGAAAAGATTGTCTGGGGTCATTAAGGTTACACTTTTCCTTAGGTGGCGCTCTAATTAATGCCCACCCAACACCCACACCTATGCAAATAACTTTTTCCCCACGCCATCTTCACTGAGTGGGCGATTGTAATTACGACGACGGAACAAATTACTTTTCTCGCCGTTTTTCCTAATACTTTTAGCTAATCCCTGGCCACTTCCTTGTTCGTAACTCATTGAATAAAAGCCGTGATAAGGTTTACCAACCGCAAAGGAATTCAAAAATCATTTCCCAGTTTTATTTTCGACGCGTTTGCCGTATCCACGTTACAACTTATTTTCGGGATTGTCCGCCCTTTTCCCCCTCTCTGACCGAATTTAATCGTGTTGGCTAGTTTTGTTTTCTTTGAACGGTAAGGCAGATCCCGCATCCCGTGAGCTGTCGAGAAACAGTCGAGAATGTTGGGTAGATTTTTTTTGTTTAAATAATATAGGCAAACAATACTATCTGAGGACGGAGTTATAATTGGTTAGGTCTCTCATTCCCAATGTTGTTTCTTTCTTTCTCGTTTCCCTGATCGCAACAGGCGCTGAGGGTAAACGTCTTAGCTTCCGGGCATCGCATTCGATTTCGGTAAGGTACATGCAGATTGTAAGTAATCCTTTACGAGTATCTAAAGATTCAGTAGTAAAATAGAATATTCCACTTACCGGGGCCGTTTTCCGGCCCCTCCCACTCCAGCGGCGAATCTACAACCTATAGCTCCCTCGCAATGGTTTTTGAACGGGTGAATCGTCCTCGCACGTTGATTTCTTATCTTCGCATGCATTAACCCCCACATTCACCTCTGGATATGAAACCCACCCCTCCCAATGGATATTACCATACCTTGCCTACTGAGCATACGTTCTCAAGATCAGTTGATGTCATCGACTGCGTGTGTGTCGAGCACCGCTCGGTACCGGTTCAATGACATCATCATGTCAGACCGTTCTGGATGGCGCAATGTTATCACCTGGTCAGGAATGGACTCAACCGAATTCCCAATCACAACGAATGCAGAATACTGCTAATTGTCCTGCCGGTACCGCATGCTTCATCGGTGTTGCTTGCTCACCGTGGCAAGCCCGACGATACCGTTTGCTGGTGCACGACACCATCCTCTGGCCAACGCCCCGGGTTGCATCCCGGACAATATTCTGCTACCAGAATACCTCCGCATAAATTCATAACCCTCGTACCGCACTGCCAATCATGAGGATGTATCGCCCTAACACTCCTGCCAGAACATACCATCTCAAGTCATATTTTGCAGGCACCCTCTAGTCCGTGCCCGGCAACACACCGCGGCCACCGCATACAACACATCTCTAATAAACCATCGCCTTCTCCAGGCTAATATTTCGTGAACAGCCCTTATCAAACATCATCACACATTTTTAATCACCTTCGCGAGCCCGACTTACGTTCATCCTTCGCGTTAACCCTCGGGAGACTGTCGTAATCTCTTTCGTTTCTTTCCTGCCTGGGCTAAACACGCCCCTGTATCACATTGCCGAACTAATAACGTAAACAAATATGCACGTGCTTCACAGATATCTCGAGAATTCATAAACTTTCTCAAATTCTTAACTTCTAGAATGTGCAACTACGACGATCGCCTCTCCTTTTATCCATGTTACAAATACTATTAGAAAAAAAGATTTTTTTCCATCATCTTCAACAATTAAACAAAACGATTGGGTAAATAAATCCTCACAGTTACAAATGAGCACCAGGATAAGAGTTTCGGTTGCAGCACGAAGTCAAGCAACAAAAAAAAAAAAAGGAATTTGAGACATTTTAGTTACCACTTCGAATAAAACAAAAAGTCCTATTTTCGTTCACTACAGTTACACTTACCCGGCCGTTGTTACGGTTAGGAAAACAGTTGTTCGCCATTTCTTTTATTGCCTTAAGTAAACAATATCGGTCGGAGTTTCTATTTTTACATATAATTGCATCATCTTTTGCACAGCGTCTGCATTTTTATTATTATTATTATTATTTTAACATCACAGATAAAAAGGGGAAAAATCTTCATTTAACGCCTCAAACAGTTCATGGGATTCAAGTTAAACTATACCTACCTAGAGCAGTATACACAACAGAGACAGGATGACGTGATAAATTGCGAAGTTTGATTCATTTATAATTGTAAATAACTCGGAGCGGAAAGAAACGAATGAACGAACGAACGAACAAACAAACAAACAACATAAATC
This sequence comes from Prosopocoilus inquinatus, assembly GCA_036172665.1. Taxonomy (NCBI): domain Eukaryota; kingdom Metazoa; phylum Arthropoda; class Insecta; order Coleoptera; family Lucanidae; genus Prosopocoilus; species Prosopocoilus inquinatus. Next base: position 1,958,390 of record CM069871.1, on the reverse strand, counting down.
ATTATGAATAAACGAGCGTATGGTGTACTTTATGTGATATACATCCACCTTATGGCTAAGATCGGCGGATCGCACGATCTGATTCGTTAATTACACGGACAAATGATGATGAGCCATAAATTTCTCGTCGCGTCGCGTCGGCTGAATTTAATCGCGGATTACTTGATAAAGCTGCCGTTCGCCCGACGAAACCATTTACATATTGCATGGGTGGCGCTGCTGCTGCTGCTGCCGCCGCCGCCGGTTTTATAATAGTGAGGCCATATCCATTGACAACAGGTGGAATTATAAAAATGTTTTGTTTTGATTAGCGCGACTTTTACGATTTCTGCTCGATATGTCTTCGCGATAATGACGCGCATTTGTATCGCTTATTTTATGGTAACGACGTTTTTGCGCCAAAGAACGGCCTGCCGCGGGCAGATCGGAACATTTTTCGAAACTGAATTCTCGGAAAAGCGCGAAAAGGCGTGAACCTACGTACGTACGGTCTCTGCAGTTTTATTAATGACCCTAATCAATCAAAATTAATAATATTGTTTATCACAACAGACACTAACATACATATTAGGTATTACAAAAAAATACATATTTTATTTAGCAATCAAATTGCTTCATTTGTTTTGTCATATAAATAAATACCTTACCCTGCAATCTTCACCTCTTATCATTTATTTTTATTTTTATTTTTTGTAATCGACAGATGTCAAAAGAGTGATGAAGTTACTGCCAACTACTCTTGCATGTATGTATCATGGCATGTTTGAAGAAAAATTGTACAAATTTGGATTACTTAAGTGCATACTGCAGGTGCCTTACGCAGCAAAAGACTTGCTGCGGAAAATAACCGCGCAGGAAATGTTTTCCGTTCTCTGTCAGACTTAACTATAACGCATTTTAATTTATTCGAGGCAACATTAAACTGAATGTACAAACAAGTTCCGATATATCTGCGTTATATACAAACATGCATTAAGTACATTACGTTCGGCGAAAGTCGTAAGAGAGCTGTCACGCAGTGTCGACACCTCACGTCGGCACGTCGACTTTCGTGTACGTCGATACTTGCCAACTGCCGGAGGTCCGTGACCTTAGCAATGCCCTCACATATTCGACCTTCGTTGCACTTGATCCACCTTCGGGATGCGATAATCGACGGAGAATTATCCGCGAAATAAAACAGAACGCGAAGGAAAGCTCCAAACGAGAAAGCGAAAACGAAAAGCGGACTTTTCTATTGGAACAAGGAAATCGCATAAACCACGGATAGCCGAAACGGCGGACTCTCAATTTATCGGGAAAAGAACGGGTCGTCCACTTGACGAAAGCAGTTTAAAGCAACTCAGCCGGTTTACAAGGCGCAAGGAATTCCAATAAACACTGTAATTAATTAGAATCTCGCGTGAAATTAGGAATGATTTCCGATACACGTTAACACGTCTGAGAAGTATCCGCGAAATACAACCAACAGAACCAAAAGAAATCCAAAACGTGAGGACGAAAACGAAAAGCGAACTTTTCTGTTGGAACAAAGAAATCGCATAAACCACGGATAGCCAAAACGGCGGACTCTCGAATTACTTTTCGATTTATCGGGAAAAGAACGGATCAACCGCTTGATGAAAACCATTTAAAGCAACTCAGCAGGTTCACAAGGCGCAAGGAACTCCAGTAAACACTGTACTTATTTAGAATCTCGCATGAAATTAGCAACGATACCCGGTACACCTTAACACGTCTGAGAAATATCCGCGAAATACCAACAGAACCAAAAGAACTCCAAAACGAGAGGGCGAAAACGAAAAGCGGACTTCTCTGTTGGAACAAAGAAATCGCATAAAGTACGGATAGCCAAAACGGCGGACTCTCAAATTACCTCTCAAAGAACGGGTCATCCGCTTGATGAAAGCCGTTTAAAGCAAGTCAGCAGGTTCACAAGGCGCAAGGAATTCCAGTCAACACTGTAGTTAATTAGAATCTCACGTGAAATTAGCAACGATTCCCGGTACACGTTAACACGTCTGAGAAGTATCCGCGAAATACAACAAACAGATCCAAAAGAAATCCAAAACGAGAAAGCGAAAACGGAAAGCGGATTTCTCTGTTGGAACAAAGAAATCGCATAAAACACGGATAGCCGAAACGGCGGAATCTCAAATTACCTTTCAATTTATCGGGGGAAAAGAACGGGTCATCCGCTTGATGAAAGCTGCTTAGCGCAAGTCAGCATGTTCGCAAGGCGCAAGGAATTCCAGTGAACACTGTAGTTAATTAGAATCTCGCGTGAAATTAGAAACGATTCTCGGTACACGTTAACACGTCAGAGAAGTATCCGAGAAGTATCCGCGAAATACAACAGAATCAAAGAAATCCAAAACGAGAGGGCGAAAACGAAAAGCGGACTTCTCTGTTGGAACAAAGAAATCGCATAAAATGCGGATTCCCGATACACGTTAACACGTCTGCGCATTGTAACGTAAATGTTAACGAAAGGAACCAATGAATTAAACTGTAACACTGGTGAGCTAGTGACGAGGCCTTTTGCTGCGTAAGGGATTTGCAGTATGCACTTACTTAATCCCAACTTTACATAAATCTAATTTATACTGAGTCGAATTTTCACTTTGATTATTTTTGCACAAGTATTTTTATTATGGCATTGTGTATACGCATGAAAAGGTTGAAACGTCGATGATACATACACTAAGGGCACACTATTTGCGTCGCTCTTTCTGTTTTTGCTAAAAAACCAACAAACAGACACTTTAATGAAAAGTTAAAGCCGAGCGCCTGCTTGAGAACGCCACTCAAAAACAATTACAATCTTTTCGGTCCTCGTCCAATAAAACGCTCCGGCCCGCATGATATCTGCTGGTGGAAAATTTTGCTTTAAAAATTAAATCGCGCGTAGGGAACTTCAAGGCCTTCCGATTTGGCGTTTTATTGGAAACCTGCGTCATTCGCGTCTAATAAATCACGAACATTCGCCGCGATTTGTAACGTTTACGAGAACAGCTGCTTTAGGAATCGGCGGCGCTCGTGGGCGTAGGTAGGGCAGTAATTAATCTGCGACCGACTTAATTACACAAGTAATTGCGACTCTTCGAAAAATTCCATGTTGCAGGATGCAATAATTATCTGGTAAGAGTACTCGACCTTTAGCACTGGGAATACGCGATCTTTAGGAAAGAGAAAGAGAAAGAGAAACATGGACGAGCAGGATATCTAGGAAATAATTCAAGAACGCGTTACTGTCTCCCACTCAAGACGATTCAATTTTGACGGGATCCCGCATTCCTCTACCAACGCCCACTTCATACAGGCCTGATTCATTGGGTGGGGGAGAATACCCCGACTTAAAAATTGATTAATCTGAAATGCGGTCCAGCACATGGAAATTCTTCCTTTTTCTATACGTATACAGGGTGGTCTCGAAACCGTCGCTCGAACTGACTGATCTACGTACCAGAAACAGCAACAATTCGAGAACAACCAATGATATGATCATCTTATTCTCTTATTGGTTATTGTAGTCATAGATTACAGGTTTCAAGCATTGTATAACTATCACAGTCACCCTATACAGGGTGCTGCATTTCGAAGCGCAACATAGGAAATCCCGTGTTAATTTAAATGTGCTCGAATATTGGCTTCGCTAATTATTTTACAACAAAACTCCATTTAGGTTATTTAAAGTATTCTTCAAGACGAATCCGTCTGCGAAGTTTGAGAATTTTTCATACGCTGTGTTTTAAGATATTTAGAAAAGTTTCTGTAGCTAAATCCAGTTCATACTAAACTATCAGCACAGCCTTGATCGGTGATGGTGAAAAACGAACAGATAATTAATGAATACAGTCGTTTTAAAAAAAAAGACATTTCCAGTAATTAGTTTAAAAATTTACCGATCATGCCCGTGCTGATAGTTTGGTATAAATTGAATTTTTGAATTTTTTTTTTTTAATATCCCGAAACTGAGCGAATGAAAAGTCCTCAAACTTCGCAGACAGATTCATCTTGAGCAGCACTTTAAGAAACCTAAATGAGAATTTGCCGTAAAATAATTAGGGAAGCCAATATTCGAGAAAATTAAAATTACCATGGGATTTTCTATGTTGCGGTTCAAAACGCAGCACCTTGTAGATAAAGCCGAGTAAAAAGGCGTAAGTAGACGTTTTTGTTAGGCGATATTGTAGAAAGAATTCGTATCGCAACCAACATCTAATGAAGTAAAAGAAAAAGTAAAAATTAAAACAAAAAAGATTGATAAACTGCCATAATTGCAGATTACATCTACCGGTAGGGAAAACTAGTATTTCATTGCATCAGTAACTTGAGAACAGATCCGGCAGGAAAATTTACATTTCGCAAACCGGGCGGGCTACTACGACGAAGGTGGTCCTGACCTCCGGGTGATTCACGCAAAGAGAAAACTTCTTTTTAAGAAGAAGAAGAAGAAGAAAAAAGATGCCGCGGAGTATTAAAACGGTAACTACTGCAGCGCTGCGTTGCGCCGGCATATACATACGTACATACATACACACATACATACATAAACCTTAATTAACAAGATTCTGTTTAATTTTAGTTCTACGGTAAATATACAGACAGCAATTACCTACCTACGTCTCCGGTGATTTTCAACAGTAACAACAACAACAAAAAAAAAATAGACTGCGAGCAGCAATTCATAATATAATAAAAATTCCAAAATCGTAAATACTTTACATAAAATAGTAATTTGTCTTACGCCCATTTAATTAAAAAGTAAAATCAAAAACGAAAGGTAGGTATAACACTCAACAACTCAAAGCAAAGAATGCTGTTAATCGCAGAGTCAATTTCTATGTGTGCATGCGGTTATCTCTGGGGGGATAACAATTATTCAATATCGTTTGTTTTAATCCTCGGTTATTTACACACACTTGATGGGGGGGCAAACGGACGAGCTATGGCTTTGTCATGGACAGGTCACATGACAGGTAGGTATCCGCGTTGCATAAACAGGACATCGGAGGAGCATTGCAAACAATGTTTCATCGCGGCACGAACATCAAATAGCAAACGGATATACACGGTTAATCGTGACGCAACAAGGATCTTTGTTGTATCGGTGGCAACATCAAAGACCCCGCGCTTGGAATTAGTCCATCTCATCATCGAGTGCATTAACATAACTACTCAATTCAATTATGCACGATTTACTTACATCATACTAGCTTGCAGTAATCAATATTGAAGTACCGGCGTTATCACGGTTTGATTTTGTCATCCGTTCAAATTATATTGTGAAATCAGAAGTGGGATAAGTTGTCCGTTTTTCATCTTTTGCTGTCGTATGTTTTGGAAAATGTTATTAAAACGATTCTTGACAATTTGTGCAATTCCGTTAGAATCAATGATTCATATTGCCGTATACTTGGGGGTGGTTCGTTACCCCTATTTGTTGATCGTAATTTTTTTGTTGCGCAATGTGGTAGCTCTCGAGGTTTGGGTCCTGAAGGAATGTAGATGCTCCAACTCTTGCGTCAGGATAACCAAAAGGACTTATTGTTTCTATATAGGTAGGTTCTGTTAGTACGATCTCCCCCTTCAAAGGAAAATCGCACTAACAATGTTTTATTAGTACGAAATGACAGCAATTCGCGAGATTTTGGCGCACGCTGTGAAACTTGGGAGTCGGTTTTACAGTGGCGTAGTAATCAGCCACTCTGGCGCCCCTTGAATTTGATTTAACCTGCCCCTCTCATCATTGAGAGTTGTAGCTCGAGACAGCTGATGGATTCCTTCAGCGCTAACTTGCCATTTTCCATTTTCATTAAGTAACGTAATTGGATTTTAGGGGTAGCACTTTTTTTTTAAATAAACTGTTCAGATAGGCCATCAGAAAACAAGAATGCATAACTCCAACCCTCCAAGAAAACCCCTAGGAGTTCACCAACCCCCAATCGACCCTTTCCTACCTACCGGGTGGATTGGCAGAAGATTAGCACTGCCTACGATTGACTTTAATACCGCCGGCTACTGCAGTAAGATGAGTCAGGATTATGTCAAACCTACGCAATATTATCCAAAGGGCGTGACTCATTTTTTTTCGGGGTGGGGGGGGGGGGCGGGAAAAACTAAGAAAAACGCGCACACGTCCAAATTATAAGTACTATAATCATTTATTGATAAAACAACAATAAACAATACAAAAATCAAAAGTAGGGAAGAAACCCAAAGCGCTAATTACTGTTAAACTTTAATCAAGCCTGTACCAAGGAGGGGCAACGCAAATTTTAGCTGAACAAAAGGCTGAAGGCCTTGAAGGTGACGGGCACCAAATTAGAAATCAGATCTCAGCAGCCTCACCTCCTTAAGTTAACTGGAATCCGGATTCGTTACACCGTAAACCGTCGGAGACGGCCTCTGGCTGTGGAGTATATTCCGCCCCCTGGGGAAATAATACACGAACACCAGAATAGTACACGCAAAACAACAAGTGATTTACCCGAACTCTTAATGGAAAGTGAAGTGTCGCTAACTCGGTTCGGAGGAGAGGAGAAAAAGCGAAACAAAACGAAGAAAAGAAAAGGATCGAGACTAATCAGCCAACCAAATGAACACGTGACATAAGTGACGGGCACCAAATTAGAAATCAAATCTCAGCAGCCTCACCTCCTAAAGTTAATTATAATCCGTATTCGTTATACCGTAAACTGCCGAAGCCGGCCTCTGGCCGTGGAGTATATTTCGCCCCCTGGAGAAATATTACACGAACACCAAATAGTGCACGCAAAACAACAAATGATTTACCCGAACTCCTAATAGAAAATGAAGGGTCGCTAACTCGGTTCGGAGGAGAGGAGAAAAAGCGTAATAAACGAAAAGAAAAGATCGGAAATAACCAGCTAACCAAATGAAAACGTTACATAAGTGACAGGCACCAAATTAGAAATGAAGTCAAATCTCAGCAGCCTCACCTCCTTAAGTTAATTAAAATCCGTATTCGTTACACCGTAAACTGCCGAAACCGGCCTCTGGCCGTGGGGTATATTTCGCCCCCTGGGGAAATATTACACGAACACCAAAACAGTACACGCAAAACAAAAAATGATCTACCCGAACTTAATTAATAGAAAAGGAAGTGTCTCTAACTCGGTTCTGAGGAAAGGGGAAAAGGCGAAAAAAACCAAAAGAAAAGGATCCGGAATTACTAGCCAACCAAACGAAAACGTGACATATTTAAAAACTGATGAGGTGGTAGATCGAGGTCCGAGGTTCGAGCGCGGAAACCAACCGCTACCATAACGAAAAAATACAGGCAGAACGGTGTCAGCCGGAGCGAAAATAAAAGGCAATTGGACTCGTCTAAAAATAAAAAGAGCTGGTTTCCGGCATTTATAACACCACTGAAAATCCTACAATGAAAAAAGGAAATAAACGTTTTGTAAGATAAATTCCGGGTAATTAGGGTCGTAAAAATATTTTCGCTCGGGCTCGAAACGGAAGAAAATAGTTATTTGTATCACTAGGTCAGAAACTGTATTTTTGCGAGTATGAGCGCGGCCTGTGAATCCGAGGCGATGCAGAGGATCCAAAAATGCGGATTCGTTACACCGTGAACCGTCGAAGCCGGCCTCTGGCCGTGGAGTATATTCCACCCCCTGAGGAAATATTACACGAACACCAAAATAAAACACGCAAAACAACAAGTGATTTATCCAAACTCTTAATAGAAAATGAAGCGTCGCCTACTCGATTTGGAGGAGAGGGGAAAAGCGAAACAAATAAAAAGAAAAGGATCGGAAATAACCAGCCAACCAAACGAAAACTTGACATAATTAAAAACCAATGAGATGGTAGGTCGAAGAGACCGTCCGAGGGTCGAGGGCGAAAACCAACCGCAACCCTCGCGAAAAAATACAGACAGAAAGGTGTCATCCGGAGCGAAAATAAAACGCAATTGGACTCGTCTAAAAATAAAAAGAGCTGGTTTCCGGCATTTATAACACCACTGAAAATCCTACAATGAAAAAAGGAAATAAACGTTTTGTAAGATAAATTCCGGGTAATTAGGGTCGTAAAAATATTTTCGCTCGGGCTCGAAACGGAACAAAATAGTTATTTGTATCACTAGGTCAGAAACTGTATTTTTGCGAGTGTGAGCGCGGCCTGTGAGTCCGAGGCGATGCAGAGGATCCAAAAATGCGGATTCGTTACACCGTGAACCGTCGAAGCCGGCCTCCGACCGTGGAGTATATTCCATCCCCTGAGGAAATATTACACGAACACCAAAATAATACACGCAAACCAACAAGTGATTTATCCAAACCCTTAATAGAAAATGAAGCGTCGCCTACTCGATTTGGAGGAGAGGGGAAAAGCGAAACAAATAAAAAGAAAAGGATCGGAAATAACCAGCCAACCAAACGAAAACTTGACATAATTAAAAACCAACGAGATGGTAGGTCGAAGGGAACGTCGGAGGTTCGAGAGCGAAAACCTACCTCAACCATCGCGAAAAAATACAGGGCACCGCACTTAAAGAGTAAATAAACGTCTAGAAGCCGTTTCCTTAGTCGCAGTTTAACTTTAATCTTCAGCTTATTCTCATAGAAGCGCGCTCTAGTGATAGCGTCAAGGGCCAACCGAATGAAAACTGTCATAAAAACGACATGAAATATCAAAGGTGAACGCAATTTAATCTCCCTGTCGCGTCGATCGTATAAAAAAAAAAATTGAAATTCACAGGATAGGATATCGCAATGAAATTTGGAATGTGAAGAAAGCAACAAGTACAGACACTGCCCTTAAAGAGGCAGTAAACGTCTAGAAGCCGTTCTTTGTCACAGTTTAACTTTAATCTTTAGTTTATTCTCAGCCGGAGATAATTGACATTTACGACGACTCGGCGTTTAAGTACAATTCGCAACGAGGAGAAGAGGCGGCAAGTGGATTACAAAGGCGGTGTGCGTTTATTTTTGCAACAACAGAGCAAACAAGTGTTTGTTACTGTTGAAGTCGTATATCATGCACACAAATGTTAAATTGGTGGTCCTTGCGGCACTTCTTTGATTTTCACGCCGCAGACACGCAGTAAGATGATTGATGAGGATATGTCAACTGCGTCAGAGGAAATGTGAAACGGAATAAGAGAGAGAGAGAGAGAAGGAGCGAGGGATAAGTCGGGTCTATGCATTATTATTTTTTTTTTTTTGAGAAGTGAATCTGAGGGAATTTAACCTTAGAGAAATGTCGGCAAGATCGTAAACTTTTACACACAATTTGTAGCAAAGGCCGTGGATAACTTTAAGAGCGAGAAAATGACGCCTTGACCCGTGCGATCAGACGCGGAGCTCGCGATGGAAGGAAAGGGGTGTTGGCGGATAACAAACGAATTATGCTGGAGCATGACTCCGTTGCCATTGTTTTTCATTTAGCTTGCGCTACATCCGAGCGTTTACAAATTTCTATTTAATAAGAAATTAATGACTTTCGGTTTGTTCTGAAGCGTGGCGCTTTCAAGACCTGCGAGTATCATCCATCAAATTTGATTGCTAATTGCGATTGCAGCGAATTGCAGGTACCGTCACTAATTTAACTTGCACATTAGCTCCGCGTTGCTGACTTTCATTGCACGTAGCAACACGTAAATGTCGCACGTGATTAGCACCGCATAAATTTCAGCGAATTTAAATGAGAACCGCCGCCGCTCTTGCCAACAGAGTGTCAAAACGTATCGGACCCGTTTTTTCTTCTTTCTTTCTTTCTTTCTTCCTCCGCCCGTCTTCGTTTTTGCATTCGGCACTTTCAATTTATTGACGTTTCGGACGCCTCCTTATTTATTATCATTTCGCTGGCTGGCTGGTTGCTTGTTGGAACACACGTAAAAAAAAAACGTTCGTGTTAAGCAAGCAAGCAAGCGTTTTCCTTTTTTTTTCTTCTTCTTCTTGTTTCTTTTTTTTTCAATTTCGTGCGGTGTTAATAACAAAGTTTTGACGTCGCTTCTCGGCCTAATGATTTGCGTCCAAATAGGGAGAGAGACCCGGACCGGTTGGTTCCATTTTAGGCGGCTTCGTTCCGATAGAACAGATGTTGTTAAAATACATGTACACGTAAGTGCTCGTACAATTTGGCGGCGGGTGTGAGAGATGTTTGCTTTTTGGGGGGAAGCACGTAAGTGTCGGTTCAACGAACTTTGGCCAAACAACGCGCGAAACTGCGAACAATAAAATTCGTCCGCCGCTGATCGGAAGTACTTGGGAGACTTGTTACGCTCGAAGGAGTTAGTTCTGTTTTGCTTTCCGCAGAGTACACAGGAACCTACTGAACACACACACACTTGTAAAGCGTAGCCTGAGAATTTCTTGAACAGTAAAGATAATTTCGATAATTTACGTGACTACTTTGATAAGAAAGAACGTGTGCATACTCATACATTTAAATAACGCTGCCAATATTTGGAAACGTGGTTGTTTTAAGCTCAGAAACTGTGCAAGCAAATAAAATCAAAAGATGTGATACGAGGCTCAGAAACTGTGCAAGCAAATAAAATCCAAAGATGTGCTACGAGGAATTTATTGGACCCCATTAGGGGGGGGGGGGCAGAGACTGGCCTAATAATTTCAGCAAGGGAATGGTTAAATAAATTTTTAAAAAAGACATTTATTATTCCCTAATTCATGGGGAGTAAAAAAGAGGCAGCAGAAAATCGACGAGCTCATCCCAGGGCTTTAAATTATTACTGATTTTCTCTTGAGGTAATTTTTCTTAAAGCGGAGCAACAACAAAACCACTAAACGACCTTTGGCACAATATATTAAATAAAATTTTAAATGATTGATCGCAAAGATGATTAGGCGAACGTTAATTAATTTTTAAATTTCGTTCTACCGTCGAGCGCAGGTTTACTTTATACTGGGGGTTCCTAAGGAGTTCGATATCGACCCCCTGTATTTCTTTTTATACGACCGACGCGACGGAGAGATTAAATTGCGTTCACCTTTGATATTTCATGTCGTTTTTACGACAGTTTTAATTCGGTTAACCCTTGACGCTATCACGAGAGCGCTTCTATGAGAATAAACTGAAGATTAAAGTTAAACTTTGACTAAGGAAACGGCTTCTAAACGTTTATTTACTCTTCAAGTGCGGTGCCCTGTATTTTTTCGCGATGGTTGCGGTAGATTTTCGCGCTAGAACCTCCGACGTTCCCTTCGACCTACCATCTCATTGGTTTTTTAATTATGTCAAGTTTTCGTTTAGTTGGCTGGTTATTTCCGATCCTTTTCTTTTTATTTGTTTCGCTTTTCCCCTCTCCTCCAAATCGAGTAGGCGACGCTTCGTTTTCTATTAAGAGTTTGGATAAATCACTTGTTGTTTTGCGTGTATTATTTTGGTGTTCGTGTAATATTTCCTCAGGGGGTGGAATATACTCCACGGCCAGAGGCCGGCTTCGACGGTTCACGGTGTAACGAATCCGCATTTGTGGGTCCTCTGCTTCGCCTCGGACTCACAGACCGCGCTCATACTCCAAAAAATACAGTCTCTGACATAGTGATACAAATAACTATTTCTTCATACTCCAAAACATAATAAAAATAAAATGTTTTATTTACATTTCAAATTTGATTGCCCTATCTGATCCAGCGAGTTTCAATTTTTTTTTTTGTACGACCGACGCGACGGAGAGATTAAATTGCGTTCATCTTTAATATTTCATGTAATTTTTACGTCAGATTTTATTCGCTCGTCCCTTGATGCTATCACGATGTTCTGGATTAGTTCAGACCCATCCCCTTCGTACCATGCCCGCCGAAAAAAAAAGCGAGGCAAGTCTTTATTTGCATTTTTGAGTTATTTCATTAATTTGAATGCAACTACGACCGACGGAGAGATTAAATTGCGTTCACCTTGAGATATATCATGTCATTTTTACATCGGCTTTTATTCGGTCGGCCCTTGATGCTATCACGATGTTCTCGATTAGTTCGAGATCCCTCTCCTTCGTACCATACCCGCCGAAAAAGTCCGGAGCAAGTCTTGATTTGCATTTTTGAGTTATTTTATTTATTTGAATGCAACTGCCACCGACGAAGAGATTAAATTGCGTTCACCTTGAGATATATCATGTCATTTTTACATCGGCTTTTATTCGGTCGGCCCTTGATGCTATCACGATGTTCTCGATTAGTTCGAGACCCCTCTCCTTCGTACCATGTCCACCGAAAAAATCAGGGGCAAGTCTTGATTTGCATTTTTGAGTTGTTTTATTAATTTGAATGCAACTACGACCGACGGAGAGATTAAATTGCGTTCAGCTTTGGATATTTTATGTCATTTTTACATTGGCTTTTATTCGGTCGGCCCTTGATGCTATCACGGTGTTCCCGATTAGCTCGAGACCCCTCCCCTTCGTACCATGTCCACCGAAAAAATCCGGGGCAAGTCTTTATTTGCATTTTTGAGTTATTTTATTTATTTGAATGCAACTGCGACCGACGGAGAGATTAAATTGTGTTCAGCTTTGGATATTTCATTGTTTCTACAGTAACGTAAGATATATTCACAATATATATTTTTTTGGCGGGTATAGTAGATTAGGGATACGGCCAGTTTTGGCTTTATTAATTTGCGACGTGCCTGGAGCGAATTAGTCATCGAGTGGTGTCCCCCAATGCCTGGTTGGTCTTTGTAGGAGCGTAGCCCCCTTTTGCGGTGTATTCGCTTAGGGGACGGTACACAATTTTTGGTTCTGATAAGGAACCACATTGTACGTCGGTTTTAACGTGGCGCTGGAGGACTGAAACTCATCCAAGTTGTCTCGGCCTCGTCCCCATTGCTCTAACAGGGCAGGTATGTTTGAGGTTACTGCTCGCTTTTACTAATCGCAAATTACTATTTGTCTCTCTTTAATTCTAGTCTTAGTTCCGGTTGTGATTCAAGCTCATTTTTAGGTTTTTGGCGACGCGACGACCTGTTTCCCATTTTTGTGGGCATTTGTTCACATTAATTTTACGCGCGTCGCCTTTTGATGTCACTTGCACTTCTGCATAATTGGCCTTGGTAGCGTAGGTAGTTTTTCCTTTCGCGAGTTGAGTTGATCTGAGCTGAGTTTTCCAGTGCGGGATTCAAGGTCGAAATCGACGTTTTCCTTGCAAATTTTATTTACAATAAAGTTATATTAAGCGACACTCGGCCGCAGATTTGTTTATTTTATCTTTCAGCGCAGCACTTCCTTAAGACTGAGGAGTTGAGATTTTTGAAGTCAGTCATCAACTCTATGACTGACTCATCATTCCGTTACGCTTTCCTTGTCACAATAAATTAAAAAAAAAAAAAAAAATAGGTAAATAAACTGCTTCGTGTACTAAATGTCGGTTTCTTACGCTCTTGATAATTGTTGATGACAACGAAAGGGACAGATCCGGCCTGAGTTGAATATTTAAATTTCGCAAACTATTGCAAGTTCTATTTGACTGTAAATATATATTTTATTAAGATTTAATAATTTTGTAACCATGAGCCCCAATCACCACATCTGCTTAGGTGGTGGTTTAATCTCTGGGATAAGTCCTTGGGTGCTGTGCGTTTTGGAGTGATTGGCTTTCCCAACCCTGCAGACCTGTTTATGTCGCGTAATCGCTGATTGGCGCCCACCATTACCATGACAGCTACCTGTGCAAAGCACTTATCCCCACATCGTCTCCACTGAGCGGGCCCAATTACGCAACGCGCATTTCTATTCTCCATCTCCTTCTGAGTTGACAATAGTCTTCGCTTCTGGGGATTCATTTATAATTCAAAACAAACAACACTAGTTATCATCATTTAGAGAAGGACCAATTCGAATCCTGAAACTACGATCCGTTAAAGGAACGGCAATTTATTAGCAGTCAGTAACTAAACCGTGATCTTTCTCGAATGTGTGTGACACGTAAACTTAACTTTCTTGCTCCTTGAGTTGTTCGACTTTAGTAACTTCTTCCCTTTTTCTCCCCCCGTTTCCTTCGAAAAGTGCAGTTGCGACGTGCAATTTGTTAATGTGCCACCGCGGAAATGAGCAGCAAACAGCTGCTGCTTGCTTTTCGCATTGTGTCCAGAAGCGTTTCCGCTCCAGCTGGAATTAGATACCTGTTTGCCCAAGGAACACATATGGTTCCGCGCAGGCCTTCAGAGCAGTTCGGCTTGCTCCGGATAATGAGACGCCGTAATTTACCGGGCGCGTCGGCTTTGTTCCGCCGCCGCCGCCGCCGACGACGACGACGACCACGTAAATTTAACTTGTCGTTCGTTCCCGGGCGAAATATGCAAATAGAAACTGGCGGCTGCGACCGACCGAGGGCGATTAATGTTGCGTCTTTATTCGTGTTAGCAAGGTTATGGTCAGGCCGGATGGATTTATTAGTATTAGTTTGGCCTTCTCGTTCCACAGTTTCGACGCCCCAGTTCCTAGTGCCAAGATTAAAGGCATTAAAGGCGGTTATTAAAATAGACAAAGTTATACGTCTCGTGCCAAATTAATCTTAAACGTAACTAAAACGAGATGGAAGTTCTTGCATTGCCCTTTACGAAGTCCCCCCATTTGCAACTCCGTTCCGAATATTTAGTAAGAAGAAAGACCAGAATTTGAATTATTTTGGTCGGGAAGAGTTTACTTCAAAGATCCAATGCGCTTGGAATACTTTTACTCTTAAATAGAACCAAAACTTAATGGAAACAATCAAACCGGAGACAAGCCCATGACCGGCGGCTCGGTAGGTAAATGTAAGCGAGGTTAGTACAGGTCCCAAAACAAAAAGGACGTCGGCGCATCTGCGGGAGTACTCACGCGTAGGCTTACACGTCGGCGGTGCATATAAAAAGCGCCATAACGTACGATAACGAACGCCGTTCGCAATGAAACGCGGTGCGCTTCAAAAAAAAAAAAGGAGAAAACCCCAACAGTACGACAGTAAAAATAAAAATTGGGCGTTAACCCGCTCGAAGTTAACAAAAGAAGAAAAAAACAAGTGAGACAAATAAGACAACAAACGCCCAAGAAGTGAACGTAATATAAAAATGACAGAAAGAAATTTGTATTATTAAATAAATTCGTTTAAATCATGCACCCTGTATATTCCCCCGACTCATACTAATCGATTTTCTGGAAAATTTCAAACCAACTTTTTGTTACAGGTGTCTACGAATCCCGGCGGCCGAAATCGAAGAGAAAAAAACATTCGAATGCCGAATATGTAACGCCGCGCATAAAAGGCGTGCGGATTTGCGCAAGCACATTCTCATACATACCGGCGAGAAGCCATTCAGCTGTAACCTTTGCGATTATAAATGTGTACGAGCTGGAAACCTGAATCAGCACAAGTTACAACACAGCGACGAGAAGCCGTTCGGCTGTGACATTTGCGATTATAAATGCCGGCAATTGAGGCAGCTGAAGCAGCACAAGATAAAACACACCGATGAGAAGCCGTTCTTCTGCGGTCTCTGCGACTATAAATGCCGACGCCTTGGTAACCTGAAGGATCACATGATGGTACACACGGGTCAGAAGCCGTTCAGTTGTAATCACTGCGAGTATAAATGCCGTTTCGCCAGGAACTTGAAAGTTCACGTGTTAAAGCACACCGGCGAGAAACCGTTCGGTTGTGAGCTTTGCGATTACAAATGCCGCCGCGTCGAACATTTGAAGGCGCATATAAGCGAGAAGCCGTTCAGCTGCGACCTTTGCGATTATAAATGCCGACTGCTCGCACAGTTGAAGCAGCACAAGTTAAAACACACCGATGAGAAGTCGTTGGCTTGTGGTTTTTGCGATTACAAGTGTCGGCTGGCTAGCCACTTGAAAAGTCACGTGTCGATACACACAAGCGAGAAGCCGTTCAGTTGTGATCTCTGCGACTATAAATGTCGCCAGGCGGGAACCTTGAAAGAGCATAAGATAACGCACACCGACGAGAAGCTGTTCCGTTGCGATTTTTGTGATTTTACGTGCCGCCGTCGCGGGACCTTGAGAATCCACAAGTCGAAACACACTAACAGTTGAAATGCGTTTTCGTTTCGTTCCGAGCGGCGCTCTACAGGGTGTTTGTAATTTCGTTTAATATTAATAATATTAATTAACGCATTTTATTTTTCATTTTAAATTTTTTGGTCTTTCTTTTTAATTACTTGTCACCTTATCACGCTTTCCATCAAACTTACTATTTTTAGAACATGTTGGGACTTGTGACTGTCCCAAATCGAAAGTTGTGAAGAGAGAAGCATTCGAATGTCCTGTACATGTTTCAAAAATATCCTAATTCAATGAATGAAAAACAGCATTTGTTTGTTGATTGGTTTAATTTGTTCGGCGACTGTAGCCGTTTTAATTTAATCGACGGGAATTATTCTGAAGCCCGATAATAAAAAGACGCTGCTTCAAAAAAAAATTATCGTCTAGACGTATTAGATTGAAAGTTGAAACGCAGCGGCGGCGGGCGCTTAAAAAATTTACGTTGATGGGCCGGCGGCGTCACAAAAACGAAATTGGCCGTAAAATATTCCATGCAAATGTCGCCGGCGATTGCGAAACGTCATTGTTTATTTATTGTGGCGGAGTGCGCGCTGATTAAACTTTATCGATTTGGAGATCCGCCAATGCGTTAATTTATACGTTGCCCAATTTTATTACCGGGTCACCCTGTTAAAGAGGAGTTAACGGGGATGCTCTACTTCTAACCGAAGTGACTACCAAATTACTTCGGCATACCTTGTTCTGTCTATTTGGTGAGACACGCCAAAAAAAAACTTAAATCCTCAAAAAAAAAAAATTCTCTTCATTTCTTTCTGTGCAATTTCCGAAGCTTGCTCTTCGACTTTGACTCTCCACCGAAGCTCTATTTTGTTTCTCAATTGTTTTCTTTTCAGTGGCGGGCTCGACTTAAAAATTCCGATTGCGGTTTTCAACTGTTTCTTTTTTTAAACGATATTTAATTGTATTAGTCACCTACTTATCAAAATTACAATTCAAATTAAAATTTTTATTTATTTTTAATTATAATTGAATAAAATCAGAATAAAAATTAAATTAAAAAAATTAAAATTTTTAATTTTGCTTAACAAAAACGTCGTTCTTTTTTGTTTCAAGCAAAACATCGATTAAAACGTGACGGTGATTTTCGTTTGTTTTCTTTTTCTTTCGGTGAAAATTTTGAATTGAAAATTGAGTCTGCTACAAACAATTGTTTTGTCTTTTGAATAAATTTTGGTTAGGGCTTACCTCGCGATCTGAAATTATTTTTTTAAACAATTTTTAATCATTAATTTCGATTTTTTAATTCGTCAATGACGTCAGATGTTCAATTGTTTCGATTTTAAAAAAGCATAAAACCCGTTAAAACTTACATTGCGATTTTCAATTATTTCTTAGAATTAGAAAAAAGGTTTAATAATGATAATATCTAATAATAAGAAAAAATACTTAAATCAAGAAAAAAAATATTTGGATATAAAAACTTATTCTGCTACTTTCAATTGTTTTCTCTTATGAACAAGTTTAAATAATTAAAGTTTTTGCGTTGAGGTTTTCAATTGCATTGTTTTCTAAATAACACTCACAAATAAAATTTAAATTTAAATTTCTTTTTTTTTTTAAATGACAGTTATTAATAATTATTTAATTGTTTTTTTTTTACAATAAAGACAGACGTTCAACCGTTTTATTGTTTTGCTTTTAAAAACGTAACATAATTTAGATTGTGACGGTCAATTGTTTTCTCGGTCAACCACTTTCAATTGTTTTTTTTTCTGCCTATGAATAAATTTAGATTAAAGTTCATATTGCGATTTTCAATTGTTTTCTTAACGATACTTAATTATCATATTTAATTCAACTTTTTTTTCTTTTTATAGTAAGCTCACAATCATACTGCGATGTACGTTTTTTTTTGTGTTTTGTTTTAAATATAACATCAGCTCCATTTAATTGTGAAAGGAAATTTAAGGAAAACCTGAAAGCTGAAAACAGCAAGAACAAAAAATTCTGACGCAGTAATAATGATGCGGTCGAAAGCAAAAAAAAAAAAAAAACAGTAGATAATTACAGTTTTCTGTAATTTTTCTTTCTTTAATTAAAGTGACGTCATATGACGTCATAGGATTTTACAAAAGTTTTGAGCTCAAATCTGTCAAGTCTTAAAGCTTTCAAGATTTCAAAATCACCCGCGAAGTCATATTTAAACAGTACCATTTCGGAGAAAGAAAAAATACAGGAAACTGTAGTTGAAGACCATAACTTCAAAAGGGTCTAAGTGCCAAAAACATGTTCAGAAATTATTAAGAAAACTGATTTACTAAATCTTAAACGCACATACAGATATCGCCAGCTGTAAGTCATTTATTACACATTTTATTTATCACAAATACAGGGTGGGCCAAATTTGACACTTTTAAAGGGAAACACCTGGTTTTAGAAGAGTTAGACAAAAACCGACCTCGGTGTCTGGAGCTCGATTTTTATGACAAGTTCAATGGTAAAAACCGCATTTCGATATCTTGAACCGTTTAGGCGCTAGGGGGCGTTTTTCAAAATTCTGCGATTTCTAAAAACCTTTATAACTCTTTTGTTTATTAAGATTTTTAATTTCTGTGAAAACTTCTTTAAGGCACTTTCCTATGCAGAATTCACTGCCCTAAATTACTTTTTTCTAGAGTGTTCAATATTTGAGATATAAGCCAGCACTTTAATTTTTTATATGGAACACCCTTTATATTTTTACATTTTTTGAACAGAGCAAAAAATTCTGTTTACGAAAACATAAAACTCTTGATATTTTAATCAAACAGTTTTTGAGATACATGGCATTCAAGTTTTAATTAAAAGTTTAATGTTTTTTGCAACAATCAAGTAGGCTACGGATGACAATACCTAAACAATAAATGATAAAAAAATATCGGAACCATGAAGAATACAATGATTCAAAAACAAAAGAAAATCGAGGATTCTCCAACGGAGCGCAAGAAAATTTGAAAAAACGAGAAAATTAAACAACAAGAAACCTTGGATCTACGAAGAAGAACATGATTCGAGAACAAAATAAAATCTACAATTTTACACGTGAGTGCAAGAACTGATCCAAGAGGGAAATAACGAACGGAAAACAAAAAGAGAACGATGACCCTCCGGGAATGTTAAAAAGCGTAAAATTAATTGTACAGTAAAGGACCAAAGAATCCTATGAAGAGAAAACCCTAGAACGCAAGTAAAAAGAGAAACTGTAAACTGAAAAAAAAGAATTTGGCGCAACGAAAAACAAAAGAAAAGCGTGCCGAGAACAAAAGAAAACCGCCAAAGGCGTGCAAGAAAATTAAAGAAGATCGACGACTCTCCAGCGGAGCTCAAGGAAATAAAAAAAAAAAAATAGGCGATGTATGAAGAATAAAATGATTTTTAAATCATTTTATTTGTTTGTTCTTTAAAAAAATAAAAGAAGATCGAGGATTTTTCACCGGAGTGCGAGAAAATTAAAAAAATGAGAAAATTAAACAATAAAAAGCTGGATTACAAGAAAATTACAAATTGGCAGAAACAGAAAGTGATTCAAAAAGGGAATAAAAAATCATGGAAGTTTGACGAACAAAATAATTTTAAGAAAAATTTTGTGCAAATCGATTTTGATTGCGGTGAAAACCTCGAGCAGCCTCTGGACAGCTGTTTCAGCCCTGCTTGGGGCTTCTTCAGCAGAGACAGAACAGAATTTCGACGATTCCCCGCCGGAATCAAAAACAAAAAATTTAAAAAAGAAAGTAACCGACGCCTGGAGGAAATAAAGTAGTTAAAAAAATTAAAAGAATGTCTGCGGTTCTTTGACGGAGTGCAAGAGAATCATACCAAAACAAAAACAATGGAAGTCTAAGAATAAAATGATTGAAGAACAAAAGAAGATCGCCGATTCATCGGCGGTTAAAAAATAAAAGAAGATCGGCGAGTCTCAGGCGGCGTGCAAAAAAATCAAACAAAAAAAACTATAAGACTAAGTATAAAAAATAAAATAATTCGAAAGCAATTAACAATTTTCTGCCGAAATGCAACAAAATAAGAAGAAGAGACGACAAAAGTATGTAGAAGAGTGATTCAAAAACAAATGAAGTCTGACGACTCTCTGACAAAACAAAAAAAAACAGTAATTCAAAAAAAAATAAAACAAAATAAGATCGGCGACTTTTCGGCGAGGTGCAAAAAGATTTGAAAAAACAAAAACAGTAAATAAACAAAAAATAAAAACAACGGAAGTATGAAAAATATAGAGTTATTGAAAAAAAAGTAAATAAATAAAAGAAGGCCAGCAATTTTTTGGAGGGGCGCAAGTATGAAACAGAAAACAACTCGAGAACAAAAAAAAAACGACCATTTTTCATCCGAATGCAAGAAAATTAAAAATTAATGTCAAAACTGCACAGAAATAAATGATTCAAAAATAATAAAAGAAAATTGCCGACTTTCTGGCAAGGTGCAAGAAATTAAAAAAAAAAGAACGAAATCAATTGAAAAAAAAACAAAAGATCGACGAGGCGCCTGAAATTTACTAAGAACAACTGAAGTGCGACGTATCATGATATTTTTTTTATTACTACCATAAAGAAAGCGATTAAAAAAAACAAAAGATTTCCTCCAGAACGTAAAAGATACAGCGGAAAGTAAAGAGGACGATGTTACAAAAAAAAAAGAATTCGATAAAATAAAATTAGAAAAAAAAACAAAAACCAAAACGAAACGCGAAAATTCATTGAGAGAGAAACTCAACAGAAAAAGTCACTTCCGAAAATTGAAATTAAAAAAAAACAACAAAATTAGAAAAAACAACTAAAATACGAAAAGTGAAGAGATTGAAAAATAAAATAAAATCGGCGGCTCTTCGGCAAGGTGCAAGAAAATTAAACAAACAAAAACAACTATGGAAATATGAAGAACAAAATGATTCGAGAGCAACTATTTTTCGTTGAAGAAAATCAGAAAGAAAAAGGAACGGCAGAAATGCGTAGAAAAGAAATACAGAAATAAAATTTGAAGAATAAAATGATTCAGAAACAAATGAAGGTCCCGGATTATCCGCAGGAATGTAAGAAATTAAAAAAAATAAAACAACGGAAGTAAGAAAAATAAAGCTATTGAAAAAAAAACAAAAGAAGATTGACGGCTCCTCCAAGGGCTGCAAGAAAATTAAACAAAGAAAACAATGGCAGTACGGCGAATAAAATGATTGGGAACAAGAGAAGAACGAAAACTGAAAAGTAACCGCGAAAATACGTACGAGAAAGTGATTCATCAAAAATAAAAGAATGTCGGCGACTTTCTGGGAAGGTGCAGGAAAATTAGGAAAACACAATGGAAATGGAGAAAAAAGCAATTTAGAAACAAAGAAAGATCGACGACTTTCCAGCGAAGTCCAAGAAAATTTCAAAAGATCAACAGAACAACACAAAACAAAAGATTGCTACCCCGAATGCAAAAATACAATGGAATACGAAATTTAAAAAAAAAAAAAGTAGCTTACCATCCGCGAAAATTCCGACAAATGAAGTAAAACAGAACTAAAAAAAACTGGAATTGGAAAACAAAAGAAGAATGAAAACTAAAAAGTAACCGCGGAGATACGTAGAAAGAAAGTGATTCAAAAATAAAAGAAAATCGGCGACTTTCAGGTAAGGCGCAGGAAAATTAGAAAAACACAACCGGAAATGAAGAACAAAGCAATTTAGAAAAAAAAAATAGAAATGTCTATTTGTTTTTTGTTTTGATGACTAAAAATGCTATAAAGCGAATCAAAAACAAAAGATTGCCACCGGAATGCAAAAAAATAAAACGGAAAATGAAATTAAGAAAAAAAAACAAAAACTAAAACGTGGCTGGCGAAAATACCGAAAAATGAAATAAAACAGAACTAAGAAAAAACCGCGAAAATTCATTAAAAGGTAGAAATTCTTCAGAAAAATAAAAAATGAAGTAAAACTGAACTAAAAAAAAAAAAGTACGTTGTGCGTTGGAAATTTAATTTAAAAAATGCAGACGGAAATCTACCACGTCCGAATAACAACAAAAATAATAATTATCGAAAATTTGAACACAGTAGCGAAACTGTACTTATAACAAATAAAAAGCGCAAAATAAAAAAAAAACTTAGATTATTAATACAACGAATATTATAATTGAAGTCGAATTAATGCTAAGTAGTTTGATGCTAATTTCACAAATTTTGTTTAATTACACAATCCACGAGTTTTCCGTTTCGACCAGATTTAAACAACTTAGTGCGGTGCCAACCTAATAACAAGACCGAATTAACCAGGCGGCAGGAATAATTAAATTAAATTATCGTCCGCACGTAAATTGTACAATGTCTCTTTCTCAGGATATTTACAAAATAAAAGCTTTATCTCAAATTTAAAATAAATAATTTCGTGTAGGATCCATTTGTTTTTCTTTTGGTGGTGGCTTTGAAAAAGACAAACAACATCTGGACGACGATATGAAACCATGCCGTAGAGACGAGAAATTTATTTAATGGTCCAAGGAAATTCAAAATCGAAAGCTTGCCGCCTAGTTGCTATCGTTTAGAATACTCCGGCCATAAATTAGCGTAAAATCCTCGACGAATCGGCACTCCTTTGCGCCTCTACATAAATAATATCTTTCGGAGTTTCTATTTTTAAATAAGATTGCATCATCTTTTGAAACGTGCAATCTCGAGGGGTGATCGGTCAAAATCGTAGAGTGGACGATTTAAAACAGAGTTTTTGTCATATACAGTGTGTCTCCGGATTGACTCCGCGATACGTAAAATAGATCAAAATTTTTTTAATTTATATTTCATGTTTTGCGGTTCAACGCAAAATAAATGTGCTCCAAATTTGACGTTGAATTTCTTCAAGGAAGTGGAATTAACACAAGAAGAAAAAAAATCTGTGTGGGTAAAGCTGCGGCCTTCCTTTTGAATTTGGATTAGGGAGATATGCCAAATTCTAACATTCCAGAAACAAAAATTGAATTACGGAAAGTCACTAATCACATAAACAATATTTCAGTAAAGTTGTAAATTATTAACGCCATCTACGTATTTATTGATCAAAATATAAATAAAGTATTCAAATAATAGTTCACCCCTGTCAGCACCTGACGACGTTCATTTCTTACAACTGACTGAAATATGAATGGTCAAAATAAAAATAAGGCTAACTCAGACCGGGGGAATTGATAAATAAAAGTCGGAAAAATTAACAAAATAGTCAAAGTAAAGATAAGCCTAACTGAGACCGGAAGGAATTGATGAATAAAAGTCGGAGAAATTAGCAAAATGCAAATACAAAAAGAAAAAAAAAACAATGTTTCCAAACGAAATGAAAAAAGGAATGCAGAAAATCCTTTGCGCGAGCGACAAATAAAGAAGAAACGAAAACAAATTCCACAAACAAAAAACAATCGCTTTAATTTTCAAAACAAGAAAGTCAATCATATAATAAAAATCAAAGACACAATTAGAAGTACTTTGGGAAGAATTCTCTTTCGAGAATTTGAAGCAAAGAAAAAAAAACTAACTTCAGCAACAAAAAGGATCGCTTAAACTTAAACAACAAAAGATCAGTCAAAACAAAGAAAAGAAACATAACCCTGAAATAGACAAAGGCAAATTGAAAAAAAAACAAAAAATTTTATAGATGAAATAAAATAAAATAGCAAAAACAAAAGACGATCGAACGATCTTGCTAAAAAAATGAAAAACATAGAATGTTCTTCGCGCGAGCAACAAACTAACAAACAAAAATTTATTAAATTTCAGAAACAAAAGACGATCGCTTTAACTGAAAAGATGAAATCTCAAACCCAATCGAATTAAAAATCGAAGACAAGAATGAAAGTATCTTAGGCGGGATTTGATTCTTCAAAAATTAAAGAAAAAAAAAATTCAGACACAAAACGCGATCGCTTAAATTTCAACCAAAAAATAAAAGAAAAACCAACCCTGATTTGGATTTGGATAAAAAAAAGGCAAATTGAGAACAAAATAGGAAAAAGTAACTAAACGTAAATTAAACAACAAACAAAACAAAAAACGATCGAACGATCTTCGAGGTCAAGAGAAATGAAGAATGACTTGCGCAAGCAATAAATAAAAAAGAAAACAAATTTTGGAAAGTGAAAACATCGATCAAAAAACGAACGCTTAAAGTCAAACCGAAAAATTATTCAAAATAAAAAGAAAGTCTAGCACAGGACCGGACGAAGGAAAGTTGAAGGAAAAAAATCGATCGCTTAAAAAACGAAAAAAGGAAAACAGAGTATTCTTAGCGCACGCAACAAACAAAGACAACAATAAATCTCGCAAACAAAAGAGAATCGCTTTAACTTAGATCGGTGATACAAGACGTTAACACTCGTGTTTTAATAAATTAAAAAAAAGCGAGAAATGAACGTGTAATATAAAAAAGTGAGAATAATTAAATTGTATCTACCATTTAAAATGAGCAGATGAATAAAAAATAATCAGATTAAAAATGATGCAATTATGAAGTAGAAAAAAAAAACAAATGAACGAATAGGACGCTGAAATTTGGTATATTTTAATAATTGCAAACGAAAATCATTTTATTTTAGTAAAATTTTCTCCTCAATTCGAAAGGATCACCACTTTTCCTATACTTATTTTATTTCTTCTTGTGTTAATTTTGCCACCTTGACGGCTTTCGAAGTCAAATTTGGCACGAATTCATCTTCTTGCACCAAGCAGACCTGAATTGCAATCGAATACGAAATCGGAATTCAAAAATTTTTGGTCCATTATACATATCGCGAACTCAATTCGGGGACGCACTGTATATGCAATCCCTCTGAGTAAATTTAGCTGCATGATGTCAAACCATAGTTAAGTTATTTGAGGCAGTTCATTTACGTACACAGTTTCAAGCCTGGAAGGATTTCCACAGCCTCCCCGTTCATTTATATTTTACTTTACTTTCCTTTTGAATGTTGTATATCAGTTTGGTGTCTTCCTTCGAAAGCTCCTAATTGTTAATTATTCCTGCTTCACACTTTAGGTAATTGGGATTCTTTCTTTCTTTCTTTTTTTTTTGTTATTGTTTAGAAAAATCAGTGGACTTAGAGAGACCTCCGCCCTTCCACCGTTACATGAAGAAGAAGGGGGGAAGAAAAAAACACGGAGGCACGACGAAAATGCGTAGTTAGCTCTCGTCATATTTCAGTGATATATCAGGAAATCCATAAAACTCAGCGTGGTATGCATCCTTACAACTTCCGACTTGAAATTCCGCGCTTAAATTCTCCTAATGGTTGGAAACGAGCGCGGCATAATGTTGTGTGTAAGCATCGATACGTCTCGGCATGAATATTTCATAAAAGTCGAAGAACGGGAACACATGCGTAATTTTTTCCAACATGACATTGTAATTGCCCCTGTCTGAGGCGAATGCCAAGGGGCTCCTCTCAGTTCTCTCTTATTTATTGCGGCCCCGGCTTCCGCGCGAATCGGTTCTCTGGTAAATACAAAATGCATGAAATTAATAATTATTCGAACCAATCTAGGCTTTAAGTACAGTTTGGCTTAATTGTCATTTCCAAAAATAAAAAATTAGACTAAACAATGACAAGATGTTAGGTATCAACAGTTGCTATAATAATAATCACAATTAATAGAAGAAGAAAAAACGAGACGGAAATATACAATATGACAACCAAATAACAACAAAAATAAAAATTAACGAAAATTTGAACACAGTTGCGAAACTGTACTAACAACAAATAAAAAGCGCAAAATGAAAAAAAAACTTAGATTATTAATACAGCGAATATTATAATTGAAGTCGAATTAATGCTAAGTAGTTTGATGCTAATTTCACAAATTTTGTTTAATTACACAATCCACGAGTTTTCCGTTTCGACCAGATTTAAACAACTTAGTGCGGTGCCAACCTAACAAGACCGAATTAACCAGGCGGCAGGAATAATTAAATTAAATTATCGTCCGCACGTAAATTGTACAATGTCTCTTTCTCGGGATATTTACAAAATAAAAGCTTTATCTCAAATTTAAAATAGATAATTTCGTGTAGGATACAAATAGCCATCATCCATTTGTTTTTCTTTTGGTGGTGGCTTTGAAAAAGTCAAACAACATCTCGACGACGATAAGAAACCATGACGTGGAGACGAACAATTTATTTAATGGTCTAAGAAAATTCAAAATCGAAAGCCTGCCGCCTAGTTGCTACCGTTTAAAATACTCCGGCCATAAATTAGCGTAAAATTCTCGACGTATCGGCAATCCTTTGTGTTTGACGTTGAATTTCTTCAAGGAAGCGGAATTAACGCAAGAAGAAATAAAATCTATGCAAGTAAAGCTGCGGCCTTCCTTTTGAATTTGGATTAGGGAGATATGCCAAATTCGAACATTCCAGAAAGGAAAATTGAATTACAGAAAATCACTAATCACATAAACAATATTTCACTAAAGTTATAAATTATTAACGCCATCTACGTATTTACTGATCAAAATACAAATAAAGTAATCAAATAATAGTTCACAATAGTTGCTATCGTTTAAAATACTCCGGCCATGAACTAGCGTAAAATCCTCGACGAATCGGCACACCTTTGTGCTTCTACATAAATAATGTATTTCGGAGTTTCTATTTCTAGATAAGATTGCCTCATCTTTTGAAACGAGTGCATGTGCGTGTTTTTTTCTGGTTCGTGACAATCGGGCGAAGTCGTTACTTCTCGCAATTCGAGAGTAATAAAATCACCGTCGCCGTCTGTTTTTCGTTTTTTTTTTTTTTTTTAATCGAATTAGTTGATGTGAACTGCATGTTTCTGCGAGCTAATATTTTAGCGGATAGTTATAATCCTACAAGAACAAGAACGAACTAACCAGGCGGCAGGAATATTCAAATTAAATTAAAAATAATGGGAATTACCGAAAGGATGAAAAATCATTTAATGAACGTGACGTCAGCAGGAACCAACGAGTATCAATCTGGCATAAGAAGACTCCAATGAGCGCCCGAGGTAAATTAATCAGTCTGGATGTTAAGGAGATCGAAGCATGCGGCCAAGCTTAAGGAGCTCGTCTGGAGCCAAGCTTGAGACGAGCTATTTTACGATTAATTTACCTCGGGCGCCAATTGGAGTCTACTTATGCCAGATTGATACTCGTTGGTTCCTGCTGACGTCACGTCCATTAAATGATTTTTCATCCTTTCGTTAATTTCCATTATTTATAATTTAATTTGAATATTCCTTCCGCCTGGTTAGCTCGGTCTTGTTCTTGTAGAATTATAACTATCCGCTAAAATATTAGCTCGCATAAACCTGCAGTTCACATCAACTAATTCGATTAAAAAAAAAAGAAAAACAGACGGCGACGGTGATTTTATTACTCTCGAAGTGCGAGAAGTAACGACTTCGCCCGATTCTCACGAACCAGAAAAAACACGCACATGTACTCGTTTCAAAAGATGAGGCAATCTTATCTAGAAATAGAAACTTCGAAATACATTATTTATGTAGAGGCACAGAGGAGTCAAAGCTGTCACGACTGGTGTTGAAAGTTAATTTCCTCAGGACAAGTCTTGTTTTCTACTCCAAGTAGGTAGCACATCCATGACGTACACATTCCTTCCGAACGCCTTTGTACAATATAAAATTTGACAACCACATCACGACCACTTTGGTTTCTGTTCGAGCTTCGGTAATCAAACTCGAACAGTGAAGAACGATTTGACCTTGAAAAAGGTTAACAGTTTCCATGCCTTGAGCTGATGTACGTTGACAATAACCAGAAGGTCTTAAGGAATTACTTCAACAAGGTGTGTGTTGCTCGACAAGAGTATCTTACAGAGACTATTCTAAACCGAAGAGTAAAGAACTCACTTTTGACTTTGAACAAATTATACACTTACGCATTTCTTCATCTTTTTTTAATCAATCAATGACAGCAATAGCTGGGAGGTTAGCAACGGCCTTGTCTTGAGAGCAGAGGTACATTGACAATAACCAGCAGGAATTTCTTCTGCAGGCTGTACATCACAACCAGAAGGTCTTCAAAAATAGTTCAAAATTGACGCACTTTTGACTTTGAAAAAATTATTTCGGATTTCTTCAGCAGAGCAAAAATGGCAACAATAACTAGAAGGTCATGTCTTAAACAAACCCAAGGCATTTTATCAACAAAATGTAAATATCGACGATAACAAGAAGGACTTATAGCGACAGTTTCTCGTGTGTCAAGAAATGGCCAGAAGGTCTTCAGAAAATGAGTATATTAATAAATAAAAGTATGAATAAAAAAAAGTCATCCAAGTTCTTCTTCAGTAGGCAATAAGATTGGGCTTTTTTCAATAAGCATAGACTTAGCTCAACGTACCTTGTCATCTTGTGTTCTGGTTAATGTCGTCGTTAACGACACACACCATTAAATTAGACCTTTTGGTCATTGTCAGGGCGCACTTTCCAGAAGAATTTTCCTTGT
Source organism: Prosopocoilus inquinatus (assembly GCA_036172665.1). NCBI lineage: Eukaryota > Metazoa > Arthropoda > Insecta > Coleoptera > Lucanidae > Prosopocoilus > Prosopocoilus inquinatus. The sequence goes on along the minus strand of CM069871.1, from coordinate 1,929,888 downwards.
GAGTCATTATCGATCTTCTGCTCAAGGATTTCCGGATTTCTCATTTAAAAATTCGCTCCGGATAGCACTTGGACAGTTTACTTCTCTTCTATTTCTCAAATTTTCCTCGAGACATCTTCCTCTTCCACAGTCTTCTGCCACATCCGGTTTTATAGCTTTTAGGTTTGACAATCTGTATATGGTATATGCCCTATTGCCCCCGAGGGCCTTTTCCTTTTTTGTCACCATAAGAATTTTAGGGTACAATTCCAAAAACGCTGAGGCAGTTTCTGCAAACCAAAAAAAAAATTACTCCTAGTTGCTTGCAGATTTTCTGAAACTTGCAACTTGAAAAAGCGAAGCTCGATTTAGTTAGTAATCATCAAATGGGATGTTGCATGTTGCAGGTGAAGGTGAAGAGTGGTTGCCCAAGCCTCATATTCTTAGAGCTTCCTTCCTTCCTTCCAGTTCATCTCTGCATCTTCTCTTTCGTAGTTGCGAGTCCTTTCAAATTCAGTTTTGTAAGAGTGGTTCCCCAAACCTCATATTTTTAGAGCTTCCTTCATTCCTTTCAAACCATCTCCTCTCCATCTTCTCTTTCGTAGTTGCGAGTCCTTTCAAATTCACTTTAGTAAGAGTGGTTCCCCAAACTTCATATTTTTAGAGTTTCCTTCCTTCCTTCCTTCCAGATCATCTCCTCTGCATCTTCTCTTTCGTAGTTGCGAGTCCTTTCAAATTCAGTTTTGTAAGAGTGGTTCCCCAAACCTCATATTTTTAGAGCTTCCTTCCTTCCTTTCAGACCATCTCCTCTGCATCTTCTCTTTCGTAGTTGCGAGTCCTTTCAAATTTAGTTTCGTCTCCTCTCCATCTTCTCTTTCATAGTTGCAAGTCCTTTCAAATTCACTTTAGTAAGAGTGGTTCTCAAAACCTCATATTTTTAGAGCTTCCTTCCTTCCTTTCAGATCATCTCCTCTGCATCTTCTCTTTCGTAGTTGCGAGTCCTTTCAAATTCAGTTTTGTAAGAGTGTTTTCCCAAACGTCATATTTTTAGAGCTTCCTTCCTTCCTTCCAGATCATCTCCTCTGCATCTTCTCTTTCGTAGTTCCGAATCCTTTCAAATTCACTTTAATAAGAGTGGTTCCCCAAATCTCATATTTTTAGAGCTTCCTTCCTTCCTTTCAAACCATCTTCTCTTTCGTAGTTGCGAGTCCTTTCAAATTTAGTTTCGTCTCCTCTCCATCTTCTCTTTCACAGTTGGAAGTCCTTTCAAATTCACTTTAGTAAGAGTGGTTCCCCAAACCTCATATTTTTAGAGCTTCGTTCCTACCCTCCAGATCATCCCCTCTGCATATTCTCTTTCGTAGTTGCGAGTCCTTTCAAATTCAGTTTTGTCTCCTTTCCATCTTCTCTTTCATAGTTGCGAGTCCTTTCAAATTTAGTTTTGTCTCCTCTCCATCTTCTCTTTCGTAGTGTCCTTCCAAATTCAGTTTTGTAGCCTTTGCAGGTAATAGTCTGAGTGGTTTATGATCTGGCCTTCTACTTTTTTTGTCTACATTCCAATTTTGGGGCACTTCCAATCATACTGCGATCGTTTGGACAAAAACTGCACTATTACTGATGACCTTCCACTCCCATAAACTCGGAGGTGGCCGAAGCTTACCGCAGATTGCGGTGGTTCAAATAAAATGTTGCATGCAGGTGAAGTCCACGGACGGTTTTTTTGTTTTTATTTTTAATTATCCAAAGATTTGAAATGGAACGATACATTCGATGACGAACGTCTTTTGGAAATGGGGAAGGTAATCTTGCAATTGATGGAAGACCATACCAAGAGGAGCAGTAGGAGGACTTTCTGCGCCGTTCCCTGAGAAGATCGAGAATTGCCCAAACCTGAATTAGGTTTTAATTGCCTCTCCAAAAACAAGTCTCTTTCTGAATAGACCATGAAGACAACATGATGTACCACACCAAACTTTTCAGGAAATTCTGAGGCATCTTTTTTTGGCCTGTATTTACATGATTAAAAACGTCAGCGGTAATGTATCCTTGAATTTTTCCGACGCGCATGACAAAATCGCCAGATTTTCTCTGAAATTGCCACCAATTACATTATGATGATGATGATGATGGTGATAGCCGAGGGCGTAGGACAGATTCGTTAACTTCAATGGCGCGATTTAAATAAATAAACTCGGTGTGTGTGTGTGTGTGTGTGATTCACGGCGTAAATTTTCCCAACTTTCAAGGCGGAATGAATGGAACGGATCTCGTTTTAAGTGCGTATCACAACGAGCCAATAAAATAACGTAACACTTACATCTGTAACATTAGCGCACACGATAAAAGACGCGGGTGAGGTGTCGCAACTAAATCGAATGTCTGCATTGTTAAGGTCGCAACACACGCGCCGACATGCTCGTGAACCTGCCGGACGAAGCGCGAAACCCAATGTTACCCATTTTTTTGAAAAACTGAACAAAACTTGTGTATTTAGGGAAAGCTCGAAACAAAATCATCGACAAACGAGTCCGTTTTGATGTTTGGAATCGATGAGAATCCCAAAATGAAACAATCGTTTTGCTTCAGGTACTTAAAATAATTGAAATAATAAATGCGAAGGCAGAGAGCCAAATTTTTGCTGAAAACGCCAACGGTGTTTCACTATTTAAAATCAGTGTTGATCTGTTTTGATTTTTGGTGAAGAGATGGCGTTCTGAAAAATACTTTCATTTTACTTAATTGTTATTATTTTTAATTATTATTACAACCACAAATAAGAAACGCCTGCACCTGAGCAATTTCGAAAGTTATCCTTTTCCTTGATGATGATGATCTACAAATTTTGCTGCCGGCGGCTTCTGCTGACTGAGGAATAAATTCACTCAAAGCTCTTCTTTTACAACTTAGGGGAAGAAGAAGAAGAACGAGCCATCGGAATATTTGAAGAAGACTGATTAGGATATTTTGTTCTAACAACATTAATATCAACACAGAAAGAGGAAGAGTGGTGACTGGAGGTTTTTGCGGAAATAAGAAATAATTGAACATCAACAGGCAGCAAGAACAAGAAGAAGAAGAATACGCAGAAGAATAAGAAGAAGAGGACGAAGTGGTAGCAGAGGAAGAAGGGCTAGAAGGAGTAGAAGAGGAAGAAAAGGACGAAGTGGAAGAAGAGGAAGAAAAGGACGAAGTGGAAGAAGAGGAAGGAGGGGTAGAAGGAGTAGAAGAGGAAGAAGCGGTCAAAGTGGAAGGAGAGGAAGAAGGGGTAGAAAGAGTAGAACAGGAAGAACAGGAAGAATGAAAGCAGCAGCCTCGAAAAATCCTCTTCTAGAGCAAACCGTCGCAGAAGAAGAAGAAGTGCCCAAGTCTAAGCCATAAAGAAGTTTGGATCGTGACTTCTTTTTTTACAAACATCGATTATTTTCTTTATGGTAAATTTATTCTTCTCTGTTGAGTCAATTTCGCAACTTTTATAAACTATTTGTGATTCAGATTTTGCTTAAACATCAAGGTCATGAAGCTGTCTTGATTTTTACCGTTCATATAAAAAAAACGTGGTCTTTTAACTATTTCTTGCCGTTCCTTTCTTATTTCTTTTCGTTTCTTCTTCACCACCACAGTTTTTTTTGTCGTCTCTCGACAACATAACAAACCCCAATACAATCTTCATCCTTCATCTTTGATTAACTTTTCCTTTTTTCGTCTGTTTCTTCATTCTTCATTAGTGACAACTTTATTCCAGCTGGCTTTCTTGTTTTTTGCCTTGGATTGTCTTCATCGATGAGCTTTCTTCTATTTTTTTTTTTGTTTCTTACCTTCAGTCTCCTTGTTAGAGATTCTGATTCTCAAATTGCCGGTCCACCTTCAATAAACTCAGTTTTCTTTAGCTCTCTTTCTTGCTTCCTTCGTGGCATTTATCGTACTCTCTGGATGTCTTCGTAATCCCTTCCTTTCACTTTCATTTGGATTAACCTTTCTTTTTTTTGGTCTGCTTTATTAATAATTTTAATTCCCAAGTCGTCAATGTATTTAGTGACAACTTCTATTCCAGCTCTCTTTCTTGCTTCTTGCCTTGGTACGTCTTCGTCGATGAGCTTTCTTCTATTTTTTTTTTGTTTCTTACCTTCAGTTTCCTTGTTAGAGATTCTGATTCTCAAATTGCCGGTCCACCTTCAATAAACTCAGTTTTCTTTAGCTCTTTTTCTTGTCTCCTTCAAAGCATTTCACTTTACCAATTATTGTCATCGTCTCTTAATATCGTTCTTATTTCTTCCAATAACCTTCAGTTCTTTTCCTAAAGATTCTGAATCCCAAATCGTCAGTCAACCTACAACAACCTTAGTTTTCTTTAGCTCTCTTTCTTGCTTCCTTCATGGCATTTATCGTACTCTCTGGATGTCTTCGTAATCCCTTCCTTTCCTTTTCGTTTTGCCCTTTTCTTCTTCGCCAGTCCACTTCCAAAAATCTTCGTTTTCTTTCGTTCTCTCTTTCGTGGCGTTCCTTTTACAATTATTGTCGTCTCTGAATGTCTTCATGTTTCTTCGATTAACCTTTTTCTCTGTTTTTTCCTTAAAAATGTTGAATACCAAATCTCCAATCCACCTACAACAATTCTTTTCTAATTATTGTTGTCTCTGGATGTCTTCGTAATTCTTTCCTTTCATTTTCATTTGGCCCTTTTCTTCTTCTCCAGTCCTCCTCCAATAACCTTCGTTTTCTTTAGCTCTCTCTTTCGTGGCGTTCCTTTATCAATTATCGTCGTCTCTGAATGTTTTCGTATTTCTTGGATTAACCTTAGTTTCCTTTTTCTCTGTTTTTTTTTTTCTTGAAAATCTTGAATATCAAATCGGCCAATCCACCTACAACAACTTTAACTATCTTTCTTGCCTCTTTCATGGCGTTTCTTTTTCAACAGTTGTCTTTGTACTTTGTATTTCTTCTACTCCCCTCTCCTTTCCAGTTGCTTCTTTACCTACAGTTTCTTTTTTAGAAATTCCGGTTCTCAAATCGCCGGTCCATTCACAACAACTTTGGTGTTCTTTAGCTTTCCTTCTTGGCTTTTTCAAGACGTTTCCTTCCCTTTTTTTCTTCGGCCTTTCTTTAAACCAGTCGTCTCCGAGGTCAACTGTACGGATATATTTTTGCAATTCTTCTTTCTTTTTCCTCTTTAAGTTGCTACGACTTCTGGTTCTAGCAAATTGCTGGTCAATTCGAAACAATTTTTGCGTTCTTTAGGTCTCCTTCTTGCCTTTTTCAATGCGCTTCCTTTCTTCCCTTTTTTTCTTCTGCCTCTTTTCTTTAAACCCGTCGCCTCTGAGGTCAACAGTACAGATACGTTTTCGCACTTCTTCTTCCTTTTTCCTCTTTAACTTCAACTTCTTTGAGACAGCGATTCTGATTCTCAAATCGCCCAATCTTGTGGTGGCGACAATTTCTTTTAATCGTACCAATCGCATGGTACCAATTTCATTCGTTTCTCTTCTTTGAATGCAGTTCAGCCAATCTCCATAATTCAATTGAAAGGGAAAGAGTAAGCAAACCTATTTCTATTCATTAATTTTTCTTTTTTCTTTAATGAAATGGTGAACACGACTGTGAGGTGGGGTGGTTTGGATTTTTGAGAGTTAGGTGGAATTGAATTTGCAAACCATGGAAATCGAATCCGGATTAGATAAATTTGCAGACGCCTTTAACAATGTGATCGTCGAGAGAGTGCGACTCACATCTGGCCTAGAACCGAATAGTATTGGCTGTTATTTCTGTGAGTAATTAATTAATCGTCGGAAGGTAAGGAGATGTTGTCGACGACGTATTAGTTCGACTCGATCATTAGGAGTTGTTTGTCGCTTGCAACATCACCTGTTTTGAGATGATGCTGTTGCTGCTGCTGCTGCTGTTGAGAGGAAGTGGCATTGATATTTTCGTACAGTAGTAGTAGCCTGGCGCGTTGTAAACAAGAACAAACAACATGACGACGACGACGACAACGGACGGCCTTTCACGTCGAATTCGAGAATGAAGGAGTTTTTTTTTTGTTAAGTGGGAGGAGAAGACAACAATATCATCACCACCATCACCATCATCAAAACAATAACAAACGGAGACGTATACGTACGTCTGTGTGTGTGTGTTTGTACGTACGTGTGTATGTATGTTCATCGCGAACGACGGACGAATGAATCTGCAAGCCCGCCGAGGAGGCAAGAAGTTAAGTTTAAGTAGCGAAGTGCCCGGAGGATATAAGAAGTCTTAGTCACAGAGTTGGACTCGCTGGACCAGCGACGGTCAGACATAGACGTGATCTTGCTGGGACACACCGCGTGGTTTTAGACACGTTGTTGGTGTGAACCGTGCGGGTGTTTTTAAATAAACCGTCGGTCGTGCAAGAATTTGTTAAGACTTAAAGAACACATCCCAATCGTCGTCGAATTTCGTGCGTACATGTCGTGTGTGTACCTACTCGGAACTACATGTGGTAATTCCTAGCATAAATAGTGTGCACCCATAATTTCTTTTTCTATTTTCTTACCTCGTCAATAATAAGCCTATTTTCGGTCTGCTAATAAAATAGATGTGGCAGGAGGCGTAGCGAGGCGGCTACGTTAACGTGGATGTTGATGTGGATGTGGACGTGAACGTGAATGTGAATGCGTTACTTGTTTTTGTTGTTGGCGCAAAAGTGTATCGCGTTACACATTTACGCATTTTGATTCCTTCTTCCAGTCTGGTCTGGTAACATGTATGTATGTAACATACTAAACTAACAATCATGTATTGTATACCTTACAAATAAGAGCGACGCGACGCGACGTGCGTTTCGAAAACACAACACACGTACCATTTTGACATGATCATACTGTATTAACCCAACTCAACTGTTTGTTCAAATCAAAATCAAAAATCGCCGGTGTACATACATAACTTTAAATACAAACTTCGATGCTACGATGTACCTAAAATAAGAAATTGTCTACAGATTGTTTTCGATTAGGTGTTTATCAAAAGTTAAACGCGTACATTTGTTGTTGTTGTTGTTGTTGTTGTTCAAGTTCCTTTTTTTTTATTTATGCATTATGAGTTTGTTATCCTTGAACGATAGTCAAAACCTCCAAATTTGTAACAAGTCGTAAGAATTATGCGGGAAACACGTTACCATCACGTCGCGTGAGTTCACATGATATCACGTGATTTGACGTGTCTTCAAGCGTTGGGATTTTTCGCGTCAGGATCGTGACACGTGACGGCGTAAAATACCGAAAATATTTAACAACGGGAAAGGACAAACAAAAATTTATTAAATTTCAGAAACAAAAGACGATCGCTTTAACTGAAAAGATGAAATCTCAAACCCAATCGAATTGAAAATCGAAGACAGAAATGAAAGTATCTTAGGCGGGATTTGATTCTTCGAAAATTAAAAAAAACAAATAAAATTCAGAAACAAAACGCGGTCGCTTAAATTTAAACCAAAAAAATAAAAGGAAAACCAACCCTGATTTGGATTTGAAAAAAAAAAGGCAAATTGAGAACAGAATAGGAAAAAGTAAGTAAACGTAAATTAAACAAGAAACAAAACAAAAAACGATCGAACGATCTTCGAGGTCAAGAGAAATGAAGAATGACTTGCGCAAGCAATAAATAAAAAAGAAAACAAATTTTGGAAAGTGAAAACATCGATCAAAATACGAACGTTCTTACACATGATTTTAATTTCGATTAATTAAAAAAAAAATTGTGTCATTATTGTTTTTTAAATTTAATAATAGTTGTTTTTCGCTTGTTGTTCTCACTCTTAGTTTTTCTGTTTCCTAGAAAATTTTACCATTATCTTTCTTACCCCGTTTTAAACATCTTTATTCCAACAGAGTTCGTTGGTTTTGCTTTTCTTTTTTTTTTGGAAACAATTTTGACAACCATCATCATCTGTTTTGACAACTGCAATTGTTTGAGTTTGTTTTGTTTCACACTTGAATACTTAAAGTAAGAAAAAGAAAGCTTTTCGCTCTGTTTTTATTTAATTTTCTTTTTTTCTTTCTTTTTCGTAAGTTTAAAGCGATCAGATGTAGACGTGAACGTGAATGTGAATGCGTTACTTGTTTTTGTTGTTGGCGCAAAAGTGTATCGCGTTACACATTTACGCATTTTGATTCCTTCTTCCAGTCTGGTCTGGTAACATGTATGTATGTAACATACTAAACTAACAATCATGTATTGTATACCTTACAAATAAGAGCGACGCGACGCGACGTGCGTTTCGAAAACACAACACACGTACCATTTTGACGTGATCATACCGTATTAACCCAACTCAACTGTTTGTTCAAATCAAAATCAAAAATCGCCAGTTACATACATAACTTTAAATACAAACTTCGATGCTGCGATGTACCTAAAGTAAGATTGTTTTCGATTAGGTATTTATCGAAACTTAAACGCGTACATTTGTTGTTGTTGTTGTTGTTCAAGTTCTTTTTTTTTTATTTATGCATCATGAGTTTGTTATCATTGAACGATAGTCAAAACCTCCAAATTTGTAACAAGTCGTAAGAATTATGCGGGAAACACGTTACAATCACGTCGCGTGAGTTCACGTGATATCACGTGATTTGACATGTCTTCAAGCGTTGGGGTTTTTCGCATCGGCATCGTGACACGTGACGGCGTAAAATACCGAAAATATTTAACAACAGAAAGGACTTTCGATGAAATTAAAAACGGTCGCATCAGCTAGAAACTGGAGTTAAGATGCCAATTCTGAAATTAAACACGGCCGAAACAGTTCAAATCCGAAAGAAAAATGTCTTTTTAGCAATCTTTAGCAAGCGTAAAAGACGTACGGCAAACGGTCTAGGACTATTCGCCGTCGCCGATTCGCCGTCGGTAAATTCACCGTCAGCGATGAAAGTTTTAAATCGACGCACGTATCCAAATAATAATACGCGATAATTATCGATAAATAAAATAAAAAAGCTAACACATTTAACGGAAAATAAAATAATTTTTCATTAACTAAATGTGATAAATAGATAAAGAAACAGTTGCATTTTTTTGCTCTTCCAAGAAGTATTTCTTATTCCGCAGGGTGTCCCTCCAATTTTTCTTTTTTAAATTCTCAGATTCTGCTCAAAATCACATTGATTTTCATACAAATCAAAATCACCATACATCAAAAGTCGACTGTTTTCGAGATATTGGGGGGGTTCCATTAAATAAAAATACAATTATGATTAAATGCTCGGTGATTTGTGTCTTACGATATGGTCGTACTGTAATTAGGAATTTATTTTTGTTTGAAATGGACCAATAATAATATAAATAAATTATAGTACAGTCCATTTTAATTTACTTGAAACGTACTGGAACGCTGATCAAGCTAAGTAGAGCAGTAACATGCGACGGCGAATTGGGCGGACGGTGAATTGGTTCTACGACAAAAATTGGCGGCGGCGAATCGGCGACGGCAAATCGTCTCATCCCCTGCCGCAAAGACAATGGAACGTAAGGAATTTAATTTCAGTGTTTAATTTTTTCGGAAAGGAAATATTATGATTCTTCAAGACCGCGATTTAAAACGACTTTTAGCATGAATAATTCGCAGCGCAAAACTGAATTCTTGTAAGAAAACGGAAAATTTTACACACAAAAGAATTATTATTTCAAAATAAAAAAAAAAACTAGATCGCGAAATTCATTTCCTTGTACTTTTTGTGACGTTTCTGTGAAAATAGTTATGAATGATTTTATTTTATTAATTTTTATTATCCTGAAACCGGCCGCCTAGAAATTTCTAAAATTATTTTTCTTGTTATTCGGTTTTTAGTTTTTTTTTTTTTAGCTGCAATTACTTCCTTTGCCTTCTATGCAACTGACTGTTCATAGTTCTTACACATGAGGCAAATTGAAAAAAGTCAAAAAAATTTATAGATGATAAAAAAAATAAAATAGCAAAAACAAAAGACGATCGAACGATCTTGCTAAAAAATGAAAAACATAGAATGTTCTTCGCGCGAACAACAAACAAACAAACAAAAATTTATTAAATTTCGGAAACAAAAGACGATCGCTTTAACTGAAAAGATGAAATCTCAAACCCAATCGAATTAAAAATCGAAAACAAAAATGAAAGTATCTTAGGCGGGATTTGCTTCTTCGAAAGTTAAAAAAAAAAACAAAATTCAAAAACAAAACGCGATCGCTTAAATTTAAACCAAAAAAATAAAAGGAAAACCAACTCTGATTTGGATTTGGAAAAAAAAGCAAATTAAGAACAGAATAGGAAAAAGTAACCAAACGTAAATTAAACAAGAAACAAAACAAAAAACGATCGAACGATCTTCGAGATCAAGAGAAATGAAGAATGACTTGCGCAAGCAATAAATAAAAAAGAAAACAAATTTTGGAAAGTGAAAATATCGATCAAAAAACGAACGTTCTTACACATGATTTTAATTTCGATTCATTAAAAAAAAAATTGTGTCATTAATGTTTTTTAAATTTAATAGAAGTTGTTTTTCGCTTGTTTTTCTCACTCTTAGTTTTTCTGTTTCCTAGAAAATTTTACCATTATCTTTCTTACCCCGTTTTAAACATCTTTATTCCAACAGAGTTCGTTGGTTTTTCTTTTCTTTTTTTTTTTTTTGGAAACAATTTTGACAACCATCATCATCTGTTTTGACAACTGCAATGGTTTGAGTTTGTTTTGTTTCACACTTGAATACTTAAAGTAAGAAAAAGAAAACGTTTCGCTCTGTTTTTATTTAATTTTCTTTTTTCTTTTAAAGCGATCAGACTTTCTTTTGTTTCCAGTACTTAAACTAAGCAGATGGATCACTTTTGCTTTTCTGAAAATAAAGAATCAAAGAAACACTTTTGTGAAATTGATGAAATTAATAAAAACGAAAAATTCTGACGAAATGTAATAATAGTTTTTTTTTATTTTATTTTCCTGAAGAAAGAACGCACACGTGTTACATTGTGGCTTCAAATCAAGGATAGGCAAAAATATTTAATATCAAAATTAAATAGAAGAATGGACAATTGCGCACGACGTCTACCGGTGGATGCATTGCGTTTAAAAGCTTCGCGCATATTAAAAAAAAAAATGTTTTCCTTAAAAAGAGACTTTTACGAAAAACGGAGAGCACCGTTTTCTTTCCTAAAAATAATTTGTTTAATAAATGAATCTTAAAACCCGTCAAATTACAAATCAGCTGATTCCCATTAGACTAGAGCATCGATACGTTTACCGAACCAACGCCAACACCAAACGTGACGGTATTCGAACGCACGTCATTTCGAATGCCAAAAAATTATTTTCGCTGAAATAATTGAATATTACACGAAAGCAACAGAATTATAATCGGGCACATATTCGTCGTATTCGTATTCTCTATTCGACTTACGTACGTAGGTGCGTGGCTCTAGAAAAATTACGCGCGCGTTCCCCTAACTTAATCCAACAGCGGAAATCGTGAAAGAAATATTAAGCGAAATTAAAATAAATAAGTAAGTACGTGCACCCACACCACGTACTGGCTTATTATAATAATTAAAATGACGCAGTTGCATTCTTAGATATCAATCAACAGGAGACATGTACCGGGTGTCCCAATAAGAGTGAGGCGACCGGGGGGTATAGGTATAGAAAATTAGAGTGTCTCCGGATTGACTCCGCGATGCATAAAATAGACCAAAAAATTTTTGAATTTAGATTTCATGTTTTGCAGTTCAGGTGTGCTTAACGCGAAATAAATGTGCTCCAAATTTGACGTTGAATTTCTTCAAGGAAGCGGAATTAACACAAGAAGAAAAAATCTGCGGACTTCCTTTTGAATTTAGATTAGGGAGATATGCCAAATTTTAACATTCCAGAAAGAAAAATTGAATTACGGAAAATCACTAATCACATAAACAATACTTCAGTTAAGTTCTAAATTATTAACGCCATCTACGTATTTATTGATCAAAATACAAATAAAATATTCAAATAATAGTTCATCCCTGTCAGCACCTGACGACGTTCATTTCTTACAACTGACTGAAATATGAATGGTCAAAATAAAAATAAGCCTAACTCAGATCGGGGGAATTGATAAATAAAAGTCGGAAAAATTAACAAAAAATTCAAAATAAAAATAAGCCTGACTGAGACCGGAAGGAATTCATGAATAAAAGTCGGAAAAATTAGCAAAATGCAAATAGAAAAAGAAAAAAACAAAAAGAAAACAATGTTTCCAAATAAAATGAAAAAAGGAATGCAGAAAATCCTTCGCGCGAGTGACAAATAAAGAAGAAACAAAAACAAATTCCAGAAACAAAAGACAATCGCTTTAATTTTCAAAACAAGAACATCAATCAAATAATAAAAATCGAAGAGGCAATTGGAAGTACCTTGGAAAGAATTTTCTTTCGAGAATTTGAAGCAAAGAAAAGAAACTAACTTCGGCAACAAAGAGGATCGCTTAAACTTAAACAACAAAAGATCAGTCAAAACAAAGAAAAGAAACATAACCCTGAAATAGACAAAGGCAAATTGAAAAAAAGTCAAAAAAATTTATAGATGATATAAAATAAAATAGCAAAAACAAAAGACGATCGAACGATCTTGCTAAAAAATGAAAAACATAGAATGTTCTTCGCCCGACCAACAAACAAACAAAAATTTATTAAATTTCAGAAACAAAAGACGATCGCTTTAACTGAAAAGATGAAATCTCAAACCCAATCGAATTAAGAATCGAAAACAAAAATGAAAGTATCTTAGGCGGGATTTGATTCTTTGAAAATTAAAAAAAAAAACAAAATTTAGAAACAAAACGTGATCGCTTAAACTTAAACAACAAAAGATCAGTCGAAACAAAGAAAAAAACATAACCCTGAAATAGACAAATGCAAATTGAAAAAAAAACACAAAAAAATTTATAGGTGAAAAAAATAAAATAGAAAAAACAAAAGACGATCGAACGATCTTGCTAAAAAAATGAAACACATAGAATGTTCTTCGCGCGAGCAACAAACAAACAAAAATTTATTATATTTCAGAAACAAAAGACCATCGCTTTAACTTAAAAAAAGTGAATCTCAAACCCAATCAAATTAAAAATCGAAGACAAAATGAAAGTATCTTAGGCGGGATTTGATTCTTCGAAAATTAAAAAAAAGAACAAAATTCAGAAACAAAACGCGATCGCTTAAATTTCAACCAAAAAATAAAAGAGAAACCAACTCTGACTTGGATAAAAAAAAGGCAAATTGAGAACTAAATAGGAAAAAGTAACTAAACGTAAATTAAACAACAAACAAAACAAAAAACGATCGAACGATCTTCGAGGTCAAGAGAAATGAAGAATGGCTTGCGCAAGCAATAAATAAAAAAGAAAACAAATTTTGGAAAGTGAAAACATCGATCAAAAAACGAACGCTTAAAGTCAAACCGAAAAATTATTCAAAATAAAAAGAAAGTCTAGCACAGGACCGAACGAAGGAAAGTTGAAGGAAAAAAATCGGTCGCTTAAAAAACGAAAAAAGGAAAACAGAGTATTCTTAGCGCACGCAACAAACAAAGACAAGAATAAATCTCGCAAACAGAAAAGAATCGCTTTAACTTAGATCGGTGATACAAGACGTTAACACTCGTGTTTTATTAAATTAAAACAAAAAGCGAGAAATGAACGTGTAATATAAAAAAGTGAGAATAATTAAATTGTATCTACCATTTAAAATGAGCAGATGAATAAAAAATAATCAGAATAAAAATGATGCAATTATGAAGTAGAAAAAAAAAACAAATGAGTGAATAGGTCGCTGAAATTTGGTATATTTCTATAATTTCAAACGAAAATCATTTTATGTCAGTAAAATTTTCTTCTAAATTCGAAAGGATTACGACTTTTCCTACACATATTTTATTTCTTCTTGTGTTAATTCCGCCACCTTGAAGGCTTTCGAGGTGAAATTTGTCACGAATTCATCTTCTTGCACCAAGCAGACCTGAATTGCAATCGAATACGAAATCGGAATTCAAACATTTTTGGTCCATTATACATATCGCGAACTCAATTCGGGGACGCACTGTATATGCGATCCCTCTGAGTAAACTTATCTGCATGATGTCGAACCACAGTTAAGGTATTTGAGGCAGTTCATTTACGTACACAGTTTCAAGCCTGGAAGGATTTCCACAGCCTCCCCGTTCATTTATATTTTACTTTACTTTCCTTTTGAATGTTGTATATCAGTTTGGTGTCTTCCTTCGAAAGCTCCTAATTGTTAATTATTCCAGCTTCGCACTTTAGATAATTGGGATTCTTTCTTTCTTTCTTTCTTTTTTTTTCGTTATTGTTCAGAAAAATCAGTGAACTTAGAGCGACCTCCGCCCTTCCACCGTTACATGAAGAAGTAGGGGGGAAGGAAAAACACGAAGGCACGACGATAATGCACCAAGCAGACATGAATTGCAAAATATGAAATCGGAATTCGGAAAATTTTTGGTCCATTATACGTATCGCGAACTGAATCCGAGGACACACTGTATGCAATTATTATTATTATTATTAGATACGGTTATGATTTCATTTGAGTTCATTCATTATGAACCATCTGACCATGTGAGGTTCTCAATGTGAGTTATGAATTAGGGTTATAGTGTCGTCCTTCTTACTGAAGCTTATGATTTGTGACGAATCAGAGTTTTATGATCAGAACACTTTGGGAGGTCATTTGTGTAAATCGTAAACGAAAGCGGTCCGAGTATTGAGCCTTGGGGGACGCCCAAGTAAGTACGTGCACCTATATCACGTTACTGGCTTATTATAATATGTAACAGATAAAACAGCGACATCCTACGATCGCTTTTTGACCTGACATTGCTGTTTTATCTGTTCATCACTATTACATAGTAATTGCGAATAAATTGGACAAGTCGTTTTTGGTCTGCAGTGGGAATGTCGAGCTACGTCTCTGCTGATGAAACCCCAAAGAGGGCTGAAATAGCTGCACAGAGGCTGCTCGAGGTTTTCACTGCAATCAAACACGATTTGGAACAAAATTTTATCATAATTAAAATAACGCAGTTACAATCTTAGATATCAATCAACAGACAAGAGACATGTACCGGGTGTTCCAATAAGAGCGGGGCGACCAGGGGGTATACAGAAAATTGTAATACCTATATACAATTATTATTATTTTTATTTAATTTTTAGATCATTCATTATGAACCATCTGACCATGTGAGGTTCTCAATGGAGTTATGAGTTAGGGTTATAATCTCTTCGTTCTTACTGAAGCTTATGATTTGTGACGAGTCAAATAGAACTAACTATGTTACGATAAGAACACTTTGGAGGTCATTTATATAAATCGTAAACGAAAGCGGCCCGAGTACTGAGCCTCGGGGGGGCGCCCTTTTCTACAGTTTGGTAAGCAGACAAAATTCTTCCACCAATTTTAAGATTTGTTTGACAGAAGGGATTCTAGTAGATTTTTTTAGATTTGTCTGACAGATTTGTTAGAAAGGATTTTTTTGGGAGGCCCCTCGTAAATTTCTAATTTTTCAAGGATTATGAAGTGATTGATGCTATCGAAAGCTTTGCTCATATCGAGAAAGAGACCACAAGTAACCTTGTCCGATTGAGGTTTACTGTTCGTTGCTTTCATTATTTAATATCTGACTTATTCTTCTTCCTCACATTAATCATATTTTTTTTTTCTCACGAAGCTGTAGGTAGGTATTACAGTTTTCTGTAAATACATTTATTTCCGATCGCCACGCTTATTGAGGCACCCGGTATATTTCATTCAGTTTGTAGCCGTTGTATTTATTGTTTTTCATTTTTCCTTTCTTGAGATTGCTTGTTGAAGATTATATCATCGAAGTGAATGCGATAAATCCCATAGGTATCTCATACATTATGATTATGAAGCAATGATAACCTCAACATCATCGCATCACATCGGTGTGTACGTGTGTGTGTGTGCGCGCTAAACAAATCCCACTTGGAAACAAATGCACGTCCGGATTAAACTAAAATTAAAAGCAAAACACAAGGCTGCGTTTATGCGCGGAAAATGGGCGCTCATTAATTTTAATTAGCAGAGCAGACAGCTGCGCCCGAATCTATTCAAATTATGCACCTACCAACCCACTCAAAACGCAACAATCTGATAAAACTGAAATGAAGCGAAAAGATCTTTCGTTACCGGGAATGTACAGTCGCGATCAATCTAAACGAGACCGCTGCGAGCTAACCGCGCTCTTATCGACTCTGGTGGTAAGAGTTACAAAACTGTCAATCGGTCTCGATTCGCTTGATCGCGACTGTACATAGATACTCGTATGTACATATTTATTCCTCGATACGTCCCTGTCTGCTCGCCGCGCCGCCCTTTGAAAATTATTTAATGCAATCTACCATCTCATCTGACTTTCGTTTCCGTGCAATACAAACTCTTATCTTTTGATTGTTCAAAAGCATAGCGCGGCGATGACAGGCACGGACTTAAGGAAACCCTCCTCTATGTTGTTTGTGGATGCATTAATAATGCAGTTGCAAGCTCGATATGCGGTTTGCCGAAGCTCCCTCCTCCACCTCCTCCTCCGCCGTTCGGATTATACAGATTTAAATTGCAAATGAGGACCGTTCGGTGTACGCGACGCGCGACGTTCGAGGAAAATTAACAATCAAATCCGAAAGTATAATATCTGACCCCATAATTTGCTCTGACACGGGCGCTGCAGTGGTAAATTTTCGCATCGTTACTCGGACCGAGCTCTGAATATATGAGTTTGAAGCACGGTGAACGATGTATTAGGTGACGCGACAGGAGCACTCGGATATGTGCATGAAAGCGCTAGATCAATTGCGAGAGCGACAGCTGAAAGAGGGGTTCGAATATCAATGCGCGAGAGAGCACGGTGTTTAATCTTTCAGCAGGAGATAAAGGCTGCGGTAAGTGAACGGTCGAAGTGGTCAAACCAAATCACGTGATCACTTTTCTCAATTGGTGATTGGCCAGAGGGAGGATTTAGTCGGACCGCTGACTTGACGATTTTGTACAATTTGACCGTTCACTTAATGCGGCCAACGTTAAAATATATTCTCGTGCACGTTTCGGACGCCCGCGCTACTACCCATTGTTTTTTTTTACTGTGGTTTAAAGCTACACAATTTTAAAGCTAAAACGAAAATACAAAGTCATGGCGCGCGTGGCGAGAATCTTTCGAAACGCCATCTCTTGACCAAGTTAGTAGCTAGAGATAAAACAGCGACATCCTACGATCGCTTTTTGACCTGACATTGCAGGAGAAGCCTCAAGTAGGGCTGAAACAGCTGCTCAAAGTTTTCACTGCAATCGAAAACGATTTGCATCGCCTGCACAATAATTTTAGTTTCAAAATTACGTTTCAAAATTGAGAATCATAACGGCATGACAAGAATTATTCAGAGCGCCATCTCTTGATTAGTGATGGTAATACATCCGGTAAATAAAATTTGGTGGGGGAAATACCGGAATATTTATGCAGCCAGGTATTTTTATCCAAAAATTGGGTAGATTTGGGGCAAACAATAATAGAAAAAGAGGAACAATAAAAACAAACTGAACGCACGTGAAAACAAAAACGGACAACAAAATAAAACAAAACACGAACTATGTATAAAATGAAGCTAGAGGCGAATTACAAAATGCAACAAAAGTCAATTAAACAGACAAGAAAAGATCGTTGAAATTAAATAGTAATAAAAATCGAAAAAAAAATATGAAAGGGAAGGGTGGCGGAAGCGAAAAACTATAAAAGTGAACGAGAGATTGAAACACAAAACAATCAATAAAATGAAGCAACAAAAGACGATCAATAAATTTAAAAAAATGGGAACAATAAAATCAAACCGCGAAAGCAAAAAAAAAAACTAAAAGTGAACGTGAGATTGAAAAACAAAATAATCGATAAAATGAAGCAACAAAAGACGATCAACAAAACAAAACAAAAATGGGAACAATAAAAATCAAAAATTTATCGAACGCAGAAATGAAAACGAAAGACGAAAACAACGAAACAAAAAACGACAAAACAATAAATTAAATAAAACGAATGTAGTAAAATTATTTTATTAAATACAAACGCAGAACGAAAGATGAACAACAGAACAAAGCAAAACAAGAGACGGAACAACAAAACAAGAAAGAAACAAAAAAGTACAAAAAATCGATCGGATAAAATAAAAATAAAAAAAAAACGAAAAACCGAAAGTCGACTGCAGAACGAAACGAACAACAAACAGACCAAATAAAACAAAAGACGATCAATAAATTAAACAAAATCAAAATGAATATTAAAAAAAAAATGGGAAGTACAAATGAGGAAAACATCGGCGGTGAAAACAAGGAAAAAGGGACTAACAAAAAAAAAATGAAAATCGATCGATAAAATTGAAATAAAAGGTAAAAATGACAGTAAAATGACATCCACCGATCGATTGTCTTTTGTTTCATTTGATTTTTTGGTTCGCTTCGTCTTCGTTTTGCGTTTGCGTTACCGACAAAGAATCAATGAAAAAAACAGAAAGGAAAACAATGAATAAATAAAAAAAAAAAGGAAAATCGATTCGCTTAAATAAAAATCAAAAGAAACAAAGAACAAGAAGCGAATAATGGAATGAATTTAAAAATAATCAACAAAATAAAACAAAAGACGATCGACGAAGTTAAACAAAGATGAAATATTTACTTTAGAAAAAGACGTCGTACGCAAATAAGGAAAAAAATAAATATTTATAAATACAGTTTGCTTTATTCAATTTATTCAATATAAGCAATAAAACAAAAGAAAATGAAAACGGATCGACAAAATTAAATTAAAATCAAAAGATTTATAAAATGACGGCGACTGGATTTTGTTTTGTGTCGTCGATGCGCTTTTGTTTTATTTTGTTGTTTCGTATCTTGTTTTTGATTTACAAATAATCAAAAACAAAATATGATTGACAGAGGATTGATGAAATTAAAAATAAGACTAAGCAAATGCAAATGAGAAAGGAATATCAAAATATTTGTAAATGGAACTCTTTTATTGCGTTGATTATTTTTTGTTACGCTCGGCGATTCGCTTTTGTTTTTAGTTTGCATTATCGATAGAGAGAGGATCGATGAAATTAAACAAAAACAAAATACAATTGACAGATGATTAAAACATAAGATAATATTAAACGAATGGAAAAAGAGAAGAACCAAATTAAAATAAAAACAAACAGCATTCAAAAGAAAGAAAAAACTAGGAGGAGTAAAAATGTTTAAACAAAGAAAATTATTTTTATTTCTCAGTTGATCCAGGGTTTTGTTTACGTCATTAGACAGCGCTTTTCGTGAGCTTTACCTTGATGCTATCTACGAGGGGAATTCACCGTGCAGAAACACGTTAATTTGCGTTTCGGAAGCGCGGAAGTACTACGTAACAATTTTTCTAGCCGTGCAATCGTGATGAAATTTGGTTTGATTATCTAGGATACCATACTGGACGTTCCTACAAAATTACAAAGTGATCCAATGGTTTAAACAAAAGTTAATCGAACTTAATTTTGGCCGATGATTGTTTGACGCTCTATACATACCTATTCTTTGTGTATTATTTATTTTATAGGGTAGATTAAAATAAAGGAGCGCTGGGGACGGTCTCTAACTGCCTACTCCATGCCGTAAGCGTTCCCTAAAGATCTGAAAGGGAGTGTAAGAACTCGAATCCTTTTATTTGGCGCGACCGAGGGCGTTTTTTTTGGAACAGTGCCGCTTCTGACGTCACAATACCTTATGTCATCAGGGATAAAAACGTTTAAACAAGAAAAAATGTTTTTTGGAAGCGCAGAATTTCTTGCATAACAATTGTTCGAACCGTGCAATGGGGATGAAACTTGGTAGGATTGCGTAGAATACTCCGCTGGAGCATTTCACAAAATTACAAGATGATCCAACCGTCAAAACAAAAGTTAATCGGACTTAATTAATCGCGAGCGGCGCTCTGTGCTTATCCTTTGCCTATTACTTACAATGTTAACGCAACGCGATGCTGCGAGCGAAAATTAAATTAGTGCGTATACAAATGGGCAAAACGATTTTAGATTCTGACTGACTGTATTTATTTAATACAGTGTCGTCTTATCTTATCAGCGATATAAAATTACTAAGCCCCCGGTTACGGCGTTAAATCGAACATTTGCTTATGAAATAAATTGCTGGAATTAATGGCATAAATCTTGCATCGAATAGAACTATGTACCTAATTGAATGTTTACAAGACGGATGTGCGAAAGAATAACGAGCGCGTTAAGCACTCCCGGGCGAATTAATAAGTTTGTTTTTGTTTTTCTAACGAACGAGCTGCACAAGCACATTGCAGAACGTGCCTTAAATCAATTTATCGATACGGCGGCGGCGCGTCGGATATTAACGAAAACAGTACGCCCGGTTGTGTTTACAAGGAGCTTTCATGTTTAATTTGGGCCCGACTCTTACTTAACGTTTATGAATGCGAAAACAAGTTTACTGTTATAAATCTATTTGCTCGGTCGTTTCGTTCTTATTTCTTTACTTTTTCAATCTTTTTTTTCTTCTTCTTTGTATCAACCCAAACTTCGTTGAATTTAAAGCCGAAGCTGACGTCCTTCAAATAAGAAATACGTTTCATTCGGTGTTTATAAATCAAAATTTAAACCTCACATTATTTCTGCGCGTAAAATAAATTTGAACGAAGCCCACTTCGACGGCCCTAAATTAAGAAATAACCAGTCAGAGGACGTGATGTATTGAGAGGAAATCGATCTTGAGCGTGACCTTGAGTAAAGAGGCCCATTTCAACGCCCCCAAACGATGAACTGCACTGCAACGATGAAGCAATACCGACAACGGCAACGCCCAATTTCAAAAGTTATTTCTTTTTTTGTTTAAACATTTTTACCCCTAAAGACTAAAATTATGATTGCGGCTTTCTGATTAGCTCTCTTTAATTTAAGCGCACGCCGATGGACGCTATTATCGCCACAGCAAGAACAAGCTTTGTGATTGGTTACTCTTTATTATGAGGGCGTGGCAGTGGGCGTTACTAGTTATGAATGCGGCAAAACAAGCTATCTGATTAGTTCTCTTTAATTTAAGGGCACGCAAACGGAAGTTATTATCGTTGCAACAAGAACAAGCTCAGTGATTGGTTACTCTTTAATTTTAGGGCGTAGTAGTGGGCGTTACTGGTTATGATTGCGGCTCTCTGATTAGTTCTTTTTAATATAAGGGCACGCAAAAGAGAGTAATTATCGTTGCAACAAGAGTGAGCTCCGTGATTGGTTACTCTTTAATGTAAGGGCGTAGCAGTGGACGTTACTGATTATGGTTGCGACAAAGACAAGCTATCTGATTAATTCTTTTTAATTTAAGGGCACGGAAATGATCGTTACTGTCGATGCAGGAAGGATCAGTTCTTTGCTTGGTTCATCTTTAAGTTAGGGGGCGTGGAAAAGAACGTTGCGGCATTCGATTGGTCACTCTTTAAATTGAGGGCGTGGAAGAGACCGTTGCAGCATTCGATTGGTCACTCTTTAAATTGAGGGCGTGGAAAAGAACGTTGCGGCATTCGATTGGTCACTCTTTAAATTGAGGGCATGGAAAAGACCGTTGCAGCATTCGATTGGTCACTCTTTACATTGTGGGCGTGTCTAGAATAATTGCATTGCAGCAAAACAGAAAGGATTGTGAAAGATGAAAAGCAAAATTGAGGGCGTAAGTTGGGGGCGTGGAAAAGACCGTTGCAGCATTCGATTGGTCACTTTTTAAATTGAGAGCGTGGGAAAGATCGTTGCAGCATTCGATTGGTCACTCTTTACATTGTGGGCGTGTCTAGAATAATTGCATTGCAGCAAAACAGAAAGGATTGTGAAAGATGAAAAGCAAAATTGAGGGCGTAAGTTGGGGGCGTGGAAAAGACCGTTGCAGCATTCGATTGGTCACTCTTTAAATTAAAGGCGTGGAAAAGACCGTTGCAGCATTCGATTGGTCACTCTTTACATTGTGGGCGTGTCTAGAATAATTGCATTGCAGCAAAACAGAAAGGATTGTGAAAGATGAAAAGCAAAATTGAGGGCGTAAGTTGGGGGCGTGGAAAAGACCGTTGCAGCATTCGATTGGTCACTCTTTAAATTAAAGGCGTGGAAAAGACCGTTGCAGCATTCGATTGGTCACTCTTTACATTATGGGCGTGTCTAGAATAATTGCATTGCAGCGAAACAGAAAGGATTGTGAAAGATGAAAAGCAAAATTGAGGGCGTAAGTTGGGGGCGTGGAAAAGACCGTTGCAGCATTCGATTGGTCACTCTTTAAATTGAAGGCGTGGAAAAGACCGTTGCAGCATTCGATTGGTCACTCTTTACATTGTGGGCGTGTCTAATAATAGAATAATTGCATTGCAGCAAAACACAGAGGATTGTGAAAGATGAAAAGCAAAACATTTTGTGATTAAAGAAGGGTATGAAAGTATTATAAAAATAACAAATTCTGTTGAGTTGAGTACCTACAAATTTGCTCATCGGTAAAATTTTAGGACCCAGTGTACCATGCACGCACGTACAGTTCGCTGAGCCTAAATTAAAACTGAATAATTCAGCGATGAAAGCATTCGGTGAATCGAAACGCGCGATTTGGAGTGCAGGAATACGTACGTACGCGTACCTGATTTTGTTTATTGATTTTCTTTTGCGCTAAATATAATTCCGTGCCATTGTATCGCGGATATTCACGCTAATTGGTGGCGGCCGAGATAATTTAAAAATTCAATTTCAAGGAAAATCGTTCATTTGATTTGATTTTTTTTTGCTTGTTTGTTTGTTTGTTAGTTGCGGCCGCGAGTTGAATGCGTGAATATTTCGAAACGCTGCGGTTTTTTTTTTCGTTTGTTTGTTTGTTTGATGTTTCCAAATATAGTTCTCGAATTTAAACAATGCGATATAATAATGGAAGAAGAAAAAAAAAAACAATTCTGCTGTTCGGTTTTATAAAAGGACGAGTATGGGATAATTTGTTACAGTTTAATTTCCCGGTTCTTTTTTAAAATTCATGTGTGGGATACTTTGTTATAGTGTAATTCTCTGGTTATTTTTTTTAAATTCATGTGTGGGGTACTTTGTTACAGTTTAGTTTCCTGGTTCTTTTTTAAAATTCATGTATGGGATACTTTGTTACAGTTTAATTCCCCGATTCGTTTTTAAAATTCATGTGTGGGATACTTTGTTACAGTTTAATTCCCCGATTCGTTTTTAAAATTCATCTGTAGGATACTTTGTTACAGTTTAATTCCCCGATTCGTTTTTAAAATTCATCTGTAGGATACTTTGTTACAGTTTAATTCCCCGGTTTTTTTTTAAGCTCACAGTTTCAGTTACAGTTTAATTCCCCGGTTCTTTTTTTTAATTCATGTGTGGAATACTTTGTTACAGTTTAGTTTCCTGGTTCTTTTTTAAAATTCATGTATGGGATACTTTGTTACAGTTTAATTCCCCGATTCGTTTTTAAAATTCATGTGTGGGATACTTTGTTACAGTTTAATTCCCCGATTCGTTTTTAAAATTCATCTGTAGGATACTTTGTTACAGTTTAATTCCCCGGTTTTTTTTAAGCTCACAGTTTCAGTTACAGTTTAATTCCCCGGTTCTTTTTTTTAATTCATGTGTGGAATACTTTGTTACAGTTTAGTTTCCTGGTTCTTTTTTAAAATTCATGTATGGGATACTTTGTTACAGTTTAATTCCCCGATTCGTTCTTAAAATTCATGTGTGGGATACTTTGTTACAGTTTAATTCCCCGATTCGTTTTTAAAATTCATGTGTGGGATACTTTGTTACAGTTTAATTCCCCGGTTCTTTTAAAAAAAACTCACAGTTTTAGTTACAGTTTAATTCCCCGTTTTTTTTTTTTAAAACTTACAGTTTTAGTTACAGTTTAATTCTCCGGTTCTTTTTTTTAATTCATATGTGGGATACTTTATTACAATTTAATTTCCTGGTTCTTTTTTAAAATTCATGTATGGGATACTTTGTTACAGTTTAATTCCCCGATTCGTTCTTAAAATATATGTGTGGGATACTTTGTTACAGTTTAATTCCCCGATTCGTTTTTAAAATTCATGTGTGGGATACTTTGTTACAGTTTAATTCCCCGGTTCTTTTAAAAAAAACTCACAGTTTTAGTTACAGTTTAATTCCCCGGTTTTTTTTTTTAAACTTACAGTTTTAGTTACAGTTTAATTCTCCGGTTCTTTTTTTTAATTCATATGTGGGATACTTTGTTACAATTTAATTTCCTGGTTCTTTTTTAAAATTCATGTATGGGATACTTTGTTACAGTTTAATTCCCCGATTCGTTCTTAAAATTCATGTGTGGGATACTTTGTTACAGTTTAATTCCCCGGTTCTTCTAAAACAAACTCACAGTTTTAGTTACAGTTTAATTCCCCGGTTTTTTTTAAAAAACTTACAGTTTTAGTTACAGTGTAATTCTCCGGTTCTTTTTTTTAATTCATATGTGGGATACTTTGTTACAATTTAATTTCCTGGTTCTTTTTTTAAAATTCATGTATGGGATACTTTGTTACAGATTAATTCCCTGATTCATTTTTAAAATTCATGTGTGTGGTACTTTGTTACAGTTTAATTCGCCGATTCGTTTTTAAAATTCATCTGTGGGATACTTTGTTACAGTTTAATTTCCCGGTTCTTTTAAAAAAAACTCACAGTTTTAGTTACAGTTTAATTTCCCGGTTCTGTTTTTTAAATTCATATGTGGGATAAGTTGTTACAGTTTAATTCTCCGATTCGTTTTTAAAATTCATGTGTGGGATACTTTGTTACAGTTTAATTCCCCAGTCCGTTCTTAAAATTCATGTGTGGGATACTTTGTTACAGTTTAATTCTCCGGTTATTTTTTTTTAATTCATGTGGGGGGTATTTTGTTACAGTTTAATTCCCCGATTAGTTTTTAAAATTCATCTGTGGGATACTTAGTTACAGTTTAATTCCCCGGTTCTTTTTAAAAAATTCACATGTGGAACGACACAGTGGTAGTCAGTTGGCCACACTGCCGTTTCCGTTTAGGCATCTTGATGTCACAGCTTCTATTAGGTTCTAGAGATCACGTGACCCATATCTGAATTCTAATTGGCTAACCATCTTGACTCGCTCACAAGTCCTCTTCCAGCGTTTTACTTTTTTGCATTTCGTCGTTACGAGATACAAACCTGTTAACGTGTACTGGGATTCCTTGCTAATTTTATGCGAGACTCTAATTAACTGCAGTGTTTACTGGAATTTTTTGTGCCTTGTAAATCTGCTGACTTTTGCTGTAAATAAATTTTACCAAGCAGCCAACCCGTTCTTTTCCCGGTGAATTGAAAGGCAATTGAGAAACTACACTCCATTTTGGTTTTATACGATTTCTTTATTTCAAAAGAGGAATCCGCTTGTCGTTTCCGCTTTCTCGTTTTGCGCTTTTCTTCTGGCTCTGTTATGTTTCGCCGGTATTACTCCATCGCTTATCGTATCCCGAACGCGAATCAGGTGCAACGAAGGTCGAATGTACGTGAGGACAGGAATACGCGGACGTCCGGCAGTTGGCAACCATCGACATTTAATGCATGTTTGTATATAACGCAGATATACCGACACTTACGTGTGCATTTAAATAGTTTAATGTCATCTCGAATAAATTAAGCTGCGTTATATTTAAGTCTGATGGAGTACCGGTTCACATTTTATGAAGATTAATACTGACTGTTATTGAACTTTATTTAAGAGATTAAGTCACTTATTTTCAACGCCGCGTACGAACGTGTGATTTGTTAGAGTCAGGTTTTTGGTGACGTTGGATTTTATACTGTCGTATTGTTTATTTTTTGTTTTAATATACTTTTTAAGTACGATATGAGGTTTTGTTGCGACGAACAATTATTTTTGGATGCAAAAGTGAATTATTCTTCTGGAAATTTTTCGAAATTTTGGCGGCACGCCGCGATCCTTGGAGGACGGTTCCGCAGCGGTGTAGATATCAGCCAGGGTCACTCCTCCTGACGGCATTGATCTCGTCTACCTCAGAGAACTAGCTCAGAACAGCTGATTGTCTTCTTCAGTAACCGTTTTGCGTTAATTATTCAGGAGATAAAGTAAATTCATTCAGGTGATAGCAACTTGTAATTTTATTTTGTGTAAATCTTAAGCTTAAGCTTAGCTTTAGGTACGTAAATGAACGTCACACAGAAAAAAAATGGTTTTCAACTCTTTTTTCAAAGAAATGCCATGCACTTTAAATAATTGCATTCTCCTCTACAAACCTAAATAAATTATTCATTCATTCGAGACGTGTCAGTTGCAAAATGGAGACTACTTACTTTACCTACCTAGCGTCCGTCGTCGGTCCGTGCACTTTTAATTGATTAGTTTCGCAGTTCGATGAGTTGGAAACTGCGGGACAGATTTCGACGAGCGGGGGTGGGAGGAGGCGGATAGGGTGGATGATGAGGATGAGGAGAAATAATGAGGCCACCCTGAAGTTGACTTGATTTAGTTATTAAAACATCCCATCAGATCGAATCAATTTTCTTGTTTCACAAAACAACTCGAGCGTTATTAATGACGTGAGACCGTAGTTTAGCTCGACGTTAATAACGTCGCTCGCCGTGAAAGCAAATCATTGTTAATTCAAGTTGGCGTATTAAACAGGATGACGGCGAAAAGTTGATTTTTAAACTGCGGGACGACGACGACAACGGGAGGGAGCTTTAATCGCTCGTCGGAAACAATTCCGAACCGAGATACAGGCTGATTCTAAAACGAAAAGTTCATCTTTGATCACAGAAAGTTAAAGAAAAATGATTGTAGTAATTAGAGCCCCCCTCCCATATTACAATTCCTCAAACTATCCCTCTTTGCCATTCATTTTAACTTTACTTATCACTTTCTGATCACATCACTACTTGGTCTTATACGTCACTGTGCTGTCAGTATTTAATCATTCACGTCATTTTGCTGTCAATATTTGATCATTCTCGTTACGGTGCAGTCACTGTTTGATCAATCACTTCACTTTCCGTTTGATCTTTGATCGTTCACGTCACTTTCTGTTCACTATCTAACGATCTACTTTACTTTTGCGATAAATACTTGGCAGTTCATTTCACTTTTCGCTTACTCTCTGATTAACTTCCTTATTTACTCAGCGTTCGTGCCATTTATTCTCAGTATTCGTCATTTTCAATCACTAGTTATTTGTTCAGATAATTTTCGTTCGCTGGTTATTTGTTCATACACTTTTTGATCACTTTCCAATCTCTATTTAATCGTTTCTTGCTTTTTGATCGCTGCTTGATCTTACACGTCGCTGTGCTGTGACTATTTGATCATTCACTTCACTTTCCGTTCAGAATTTGATCGTTCAAGTCACTTTCTGTTCACTACTTGGCAAATCATTTCACTTTTCGCTTACTCTCTGATTAATTTCTTTATTTAGCCAACATTCGTGTCATTCACTCTCACTATTCGTCATTTAAATGCTCTTTCGATCACTAATTATTTGTTCACATAATTTTCGCTCGCTGATTATTTGTTCATACACTTTTTGATCACTTTCCGATCTCAATTTAATCGTTTCTTGCTTTTTGATCACTGATTGGGCTTACGCGTCACTGTGCGATGACTATTTGATCATTCACTTCACTTTCCGTTCAGCACTTGATCGTAACTGTCACTTTCTGTTCACTACTTGGCAGTTCATTTCACTTTTCGCTTACTCTCTGATTAATTTCTTTATTTAGCCATCATTCGTGCCATTTACTCTTACTATTCGTCATTCAAGTGCTTTTTCGATCACTAGTTATTTGTTCATACAATTTTCAATCGCTGGTTATTTGTTCATACACTTTTTGATCACTTTCCGATCTCTAATTAATCGTTTCTTGCTTTTTGATCACTGCTTGATCTTAGACGTCGTTGTGCTGTGACTATTTGATCATTCACTTCATTTTCCGTTCAGAATTTGATCGTTCAAGTCACTTTCTGTTCACTACTTGGCAGATCATTTCACTTTTCGCTTACTCTCTGATTAATTTCTTTATTTAGCCAACATTCGTGTCATTCACTCTCACTATTCGTCATTCAAATGCTCTTTCGATCACTAGTTATTTGTTCGCATAATTTTCGATCGCTGATTATTTGTTCATACACTTTTTGATCACTTTCCGATCTCAATTTAATCGTTTCTTGCTTTTTGATCACTGATTGGGCTTACGCGTCACTGTGCGATGACTATTTAATCATTCACTTCACTTTCCGTTCAGCACTTGATCGTAACTGTCACTTTCTGTTCACTACTTGGCAGTTCATTTCACTTTTCGCTTACTCTCTGATTAATTTCTTTATTTAGCCAACATTCGTGTCATTCACTCTCACTATTCGTCATTTAAATGCTCTTTCGATCACTAATTATTTGTTCACATAATTTTCGCTCGCTGATTATTTGTTCATACACTTTTTGATCACTTTCCGATCTCTATTTAATCGTTCCTTGTTTTTTGATCACTGCTTTGGCTTACGCGTCACTGTGCTGTGACTATTTGATCATTCACTTCACTTTCCGTTCAGCATTTGATCGTTCAAGTCACTTTCTGTTCACTACTTGGCAGATCATTTCACTTTTCGCTTACTCTCTGATTAATTTCTTTATTTAGCCAACATTCGTGTCATTCACTCTCACTATTCGTCATTCAAGTGCTTTTTCGATCACTAGTTATTTGTTCATACAATTTTCAATCGCTGGTTATTTGTTCATACACTTTTTGATCACTTTCCGATCTCTATTTAATCGTTTCTTGCTTTTTGATCACTGCTTGATCTTACACGTCGCTGTGCTGTGACTTTGTGATCATTCACTTCACTTTCTGTTCAGCATTTGATCGTCCATGTCACTTTCTGTTCACTACTTGGCAATTCATTTCACTTTTCGCTTACTCTCTGATTAATTTCTTTATTTAGCCATCATTCGTGTCATTTACTCTTACTATTCGTCATTCAAGTGCTTTTTCGATCACTAGTTATTTGTTCATACAATTTTCAATCGCTGGTTATTTGTTCATACACTTTTTGATCACTTTCCGATCTCTATTTAATCGTTCCTTGTTTTTTGATCACTGCTTGGGCTTACGCGTCACTGTGCTGTGACTATTTGATCATTCACTTCACTTTCCGTTCAGCATTTGATCGTTCGTGTCACTTTCTGTTCACTACTTGGCAGTTCATTTCACTTTTCGCTTACTCTCTCATTAATTTCTTTATTTAGCCAACATTCGTGTCATTCACTCTCACTATTCGTCATTTAAATGCTCTTTCGATCACTAATTATTTGTTCACATAATTTTCGCTCGCTGATTATTTGTTCATACACTTTTTGATCACTTTCCGATCTCAATTTAATCGTTTCTTGCTTTTTGATCACTGATTGGGCTTACGCGTCACTGTGCGATGACTATTTGATCATTCACTTCACTTTCCGTTCAGCATTTGATCGTTCGTGTCACTTTCTGTTCACTACTTGGCAGTTCATTTCACTTTTCGCTAACTCTCTGATTAATTTCTTTATTTAGCCATCATTCGTGCCATTTACTCTTACTATTCGTCATTCAAGTGCTTTTTCGATCACTAGTTATTTGTTCATACAATTTTCAATCGCTGGTTATTTGTTCATACACTTTTTGATCACTTTCCGATCTCTATTTAATCGTTTCTTGCTTTTTGATCACTGCTTGATCTTACACGTCGCTGTGCTGTGACTTTGTGATCATTCACTTCACTTTCTGTTCAGCATTTGATCGTCCATGTCACTTTCTGTTCACTACTTGGCAGTTTATTTCCCTTTTTGCTTACTCTCTGTTTAATATCTTTATTTAGCCATCGTTCGTGCCATTTACTCTTACTATTCGTCATTCAAATGCTTTTTCGATCACTAGTTATTTGTTCATACAATTTTCAATCGCTGATTATTTGTTCATACACTTTTTGATCACTTTCCGATCTCAATTTAATCGTTTCTTGCTTTTTGATCACTGATTGGGCTTACGCGTCACTGTGCGATGACTATTTGATCATTCACTTCACTTTCCGTTCAGCATTTGATCGTTCGTGTCACTTTCTGTTCACTACTTGGCAGTTCATTTCACTTTTCGCTAACTCTCTGATTAATTTCTTTATTTAGCCATCATTCGTGCCATTTACTCTTACTATTCGTCATTCAAGTGCTTTTTCGATCACTAGTTATTTGTTCATACAATTTTCAATCGCTGGTTATTTGTTCATACACTTTTTGATCACTTTCCGATCTCTATTTAATCGTTTCTTGCTTTTTGATCACTGCTTGATCTTACACGTCGCTGTGCTGTGACTTTGTGATCATTCACTTCACTTTCTGTTCAGCATTTGATCGTCCATGTCACTTTCTGTTCACTACTTGGCAGTTTATTTCCCTTTTTGCTTACTCTCTGTTTAATATCTTTATTTAGCCATCGTTCGTGCCATTTACTCTTACTATTCGTCATTCAAATGCTTTTTCGATCACTAGTTATTTGTTCGCATAATTTCCGATCGTTGATTATTTGTTCATACACTTGTTGATCACTTTCCGATCTCAATTTAATCGTTTCTAGCTTTTTGATCGCTGCTTGATCTTACACATCACTTTGGCCATCACTATTTGATTATTCATTTATTCACGTCGCTTTGTGTTCATTCTTTGATCGTTTACGTCACCGTCACGTTCTGACGGTCGACTTTAACTTTAGTACTTTTTGATGATTGAATTTGACTTTCCTTCAAGTTTCACCTCACTTTTCGATAAGTATTTGGCAGTTCATTTTACGTTCAGCTCACTTTTTGATTAATTTACCTACCTAATCAGCATTTCCGTCATTTACTCTCACTGTTTACCATTCATTTCACAGTTTCGATCACTTTAATTAATCGTACATCTCTATCATCCCCATTTTATCGGTCCTTTCTTTCTGAATACTGTCTGATCTTACACTATTTGGTCATTCACGTCGCTTCGCCCTGATCATTCGAATTTCAGTTTCACATCACTTTTCGATAAGTATTGCATTTAACTCTCCGCTTACTCTCTGATTAATTGATTAATTAATTGCATTGTTGCTATTTATAGCTCCTTTCTGAACACTACTTGATCTTACGTGTCAATATTCTGTCACTATTTGATCATTCACGTTGCTTGCGTTCAGCCTTTGATCTTTCACGTACGTCACTTTCTGTTCACTATCCGCACGGATCTTATTCACTTTCACTAATTTGTCATTTATGTCACTTTACCAGTTATTAGTTAATCGTTCACTTTTCACTTTTCGGTCACTATTTGATTTTACTCATCACATTATTTAATCGGTCCTCGCTTTCTGATCGCTATTTGTCAGATATGTCACTTTACCAGTCATTAGTTAATCTTTCATATACTTTTCGGTCACTATTTGATCTTACTTACTTATTACTGTTCATTATTTAATCGCTCCCTGCCTTCTGATCACTAGTTGTCATTTACACCACTTTACCGATCACTAGTTAATCACTCGTACACTTTCTGGTCACTTACTTTTCACTATCTGATCATTATTTAATCGCTACTTACTTTCTGATGGCTATTTGTCATTTATATCACTTTTCCGATCACTAGTTAATCGCTCGTACACTTTTCGGTCACTGTTTGATCTTACTTATCACTCTCCGATCTTTACTTAATTAATCGCTGCTTACTTTTTGTTCACAACTATTTGATCTTACTTATCACTTTTTAATCGTTTAAGAAACACTTCACTAGTTGATCATTCACGTCGCTTTGCGTTCAGTCTTTGACCGTTCACGTCACTTTCTGTTCACTATTTGATCGTCCGCTTTACTTTCCGCACTGTTTGATGATTAGGCTTGACTTACACTCACTGATTGAGTTTCACGTCACTTTACTAAGCCTTCATTTAACTTTCTGCTTACTCGCGCTGATTAACTTCTTTAGTTAATTAGCATTTATTGCTTCACATTACTTAATTTAATATATCACAGTATTTTTGGATCATCATAGCGTATCATTTTTCAAGCACTGTTTGACTTTTTTGTCACTATTGAATCATTATTTTCATTATTTGTCATTCATTGATATTTTTTGAGCACTATTTAATCGTTCGTACACTTTTCGATCACAATTTGACTGTTTTTTCATTAGGCTTACGGTTACACCATATTTTAATACTTCTCATACACATTGTTAAACACATTATAAGAAATATCTATCTATACTTTAGTCTGTATTTACGTATTGAAATAAAAGTAAAAGGCGAGGTATGATGTTTCTTATACGACAGCCATGTGTACATTTAAAACAAAATATACCAACATAACGTGGCGCAGTCGGTAGGAATCGTAAGCTACGTTCTCCTCAAAGCGAGGCAGGTCCAGTATTCACCAAAAATTTCAGAAAATCAAAGAGATGTGAAATGTTGAAGGTCTAGAAAAGGTATAATAAAAGGAAGCTCGAACGATGAACGACGAAATGATTCCGCCACGTTTTACATGGAAAATGGAGACATGAAATTATTTTATGGCGCATTCGGTAACATTTTTTAACTGCCTCGCTTAAATTACTCATCCGTTGCCTGTGATGTTTATCACACACGAGATAAAAAAGTACCTAAAATCTGTTTCGTTTGCATTCTGCTAATAGTTTATGCCGAATCTGTTCAAACAGTTTTGTCACTCGGTTAACGACGCTCTCGGACGTGTATGTGTGTGTGTGTGTGTGTGTGTGTACACAGAGATTTTTAAAATAAACGCCGATAATTGGCAGGTAAACACCGGCCAAAAAAAAAAAAAGTGTCGCAAAACTGTTACTGGTCCGCCGTAATTAATTAAGCGAAAAGTCCGCGTGTTTATTTTTTTGCGGCTACGAAAAGTTTACCGCGCGTCGATTTTTATGTGAGCAAGAAGTTTCTGTTTTTCTCTTGAATGCTTCTGCTTAAATTTTCGTTTTATGCTGCGTTTTGTAAAGTTAAAAGCAGTCAACGGAAAAGGTTCAAGTCGCGAAAACGTAAATGGTCAAAAGTAACGGACAGTTTTAGAAAAATGCGGTGCAAGATGGAAAAAGAATGAGCTGGGAAGGAAGCAAACGGCCGAGGAAAATGAAGAAGACATCCTTCATAATGTCCACCGGAAAAGGCAAAGAAAGTGCGCGAGGAAGAAGGAGAAGGCGTCGATGGTGATGATGATGAAGGATGAAGATGGTTTTTTGATAAAGCAACACAGGATCGACGAGACTCAAGAAAAAGAAAGACCTGCCTCCAGGGGAGAGCCAGGGCCTGAGAAAGAAGGCGAGAAGGAGATGGCATACTCAATAAATCCGTACAAATTTCGAGAAAAGAGAAAGTGGTAGAAGAGAATGCTGAAAGACGAAGGTTTTTGGTTAAGGCGACGATGATCCTCATCGATAAAGCACAAAAAAAATAAAATCATATTTCTGGAAGAGAGCCAGGGGTTGAGGAAGAAGAAGAAGAAGAGGAAGAAGAAGAAGAAGAAGAAGAAGAAGAAGGAGAAAGAGAAGGTGTTCGCTAGAAATCCGTACAAATTGCCAGAAAAGACGAAGTGGCTAAAGAAGAAGGCATTAATGATGATGAAGGATGAAAATGGTGGTTGAATTCTTGACTTCGGGTTAGAAGAAGTATATCTCGGATTTCTTCTACTGCCAATAGACACGAGGTTCCAATCAGAAGCCAAGAACTTAACCATGAACAACGGCGGCGGAAGCCTTCAAGTTAAACGGATGAAAATGGTTTGGATAAGACAACACAGGATCGGCGAGCCTCAAGAAAGAGAAAGACCTGCCTCCAAAAAAGAGGGCCGGGACTGAGGAGGGGTGGAGGAGATGGTATCGTCCATAAATTCACACATATTTCCAGAAAAGAAAAAGTAGACGATGAGGAAGGGTGAAGGATGAAGAAGGCTTTTGGATAAGACGACACAGGATCATCGATGAGGCACAAGAATAAAAAAACCTATCCGTAGATGACAGCCAGGAGTTGAGGAAGAAAAAGAAGAAGAAGAAGAAGGAGAAGGTTTCCGCCATAAATCCGTACAACTTGCCAAAAAAGACAAAGCGGGCGAAGAAGAAGGCATGGTTTTTGGATAAGACAATATTATCGACAAGGCACAAGAAAAAGAAAGACCTATCTTCAGAAGAGAATCCGGGGGATTGAGAAAGAATTAGGAGAAGGTGTCCTCCATAAATCCGTATACAAATTCTCAGAAAAGATAAAGTGTTGGGCGAAAGACGATGATGAAGAATAAAGACAGCTTTTGTAAAAAGCAACGGATGATCGACGAATCACAAGAGACCTAGTGATTTTCCTCCAGAGAAGGTAAAATAGTTAAATGAAGACTTTATGGAGACTCCAGAACGGTTAAAGAAGCACAAGAGATTTAGGGACTGTCGACAACACTGGATCATCGACGAGGCACAAGATAAGGAAAGACTTACCTCCAGCAGAGAACCAAGGGCTATGAGAGAATTAGGAGAGGACGTCCTCCATAAATCCATACACGTTTTCAGAAAGGTAGACAAAGGATAACGATGAATAATGAAGACGACTTTTGGATAAGGCAACGCATGATCGGCGAAGCATATCGTTCAGAACAGGTAAAAGGTAAAATAGTTGAAGACGGCTTTGAGTAAATGAAGACTATAAGGAGACGAGTATAATCCTTCCAGAACGGTTATACCTAAGATGAGAATAGGAGGAAAAAGTGACGAAAGAAAGAGCAGCAAGTTTACTAACGTACCAGAGGAGGTGGAAGAAGAAAAAGAAGACTTCCTCTTTAGAATCTTAATTTAGGTGGAAGAAGAAAAGAAGAAGCAGATTTTCTCCTTAGAGCCCTAATTCAGATGGATGGAGAAGAAGAAGATTTTCTCTTTAGAATCCTAATTTCGGTGGAAGAAGAAGGAGACTTCCTCCTTAGAACCCTAATTTAGATGGACGAGGAAAAAGAAGAAGATGACTTCCTCCTTAGAATCCCAATTTAAACCCACCCCAACCCCCTCGAATCTCTTGGTTCAAACTTTCAGCCATGAGAATGAAGTGCGAAAGGCCACCGAACATGCGACTAAGCGTGTTAATTTCAAAAGGAAGTTATACGAGTAATAGAATTCCGTTTCGTTGTCGTCGTTTCACATCTTGATGCAGACGGCAAACGATATTAACTGCACTATACCGACCGCCGCTGTTTAAAACTGAAAATAAAATGAAGCAAGGGGGTGCAGAACTGCATAAGTTACCTTTTATCATTTCTGACACCGGGGCAACTTAGTTTTCCGTTCGCAGTTCAAATATTTGTCTCTCTTCGAGGGTGTTTCATTATATTCCGGCGCTTTCGCTCACTTGCAGCAGACGAGCGCGCCGGTGTCGTTGTTGCTCTTTTTGCAGCACACGAAGCGCTTTTGAATGTTGGCTTTATTAAAAAGTAACCACTTCTGCAGATATTCCTGAATTTTCGACGATTTTCCTCAGGCCGGGCTGTGGCGAACGCGCCCTTTGAAAACTATTAAAAATTAGAACATCCCCTTTTGCACCTACTTATTTTGCTTTATCTTATCATCAGAAGAATTTTGGCAAAAACTTTTAAAAAAATATAGCAGGTCCAAAAGTAAAATTGGAATGAAACTGGTCTTCACAACTTTGAAAACTTGATTCCAAAATAATTGTAAGGAGGGGTGACCTCAGACATTCCATTTGCAATAGGGGAGGGAAAAATAGAACTGAAATGTTAATTTGGTGCCTTCTCTGAAACTTATGTTTCTTCCTTTCTATTCCTTTCCTCTCCGGTCTTTACCTTTTTTTTCCATTTGTTGATCCTTAGTGTCACGTCTTCCTTTTTTCCTCGTCAGCTGGTTGTTTCGGATCTTTTTTCTTCTAATCTTTCCGTATTGCCCAGTCGTTTGATGGTTCACTCTGTAACTATTCTAGTTCTCTTCAAAATCTTCTGAATCGTCTGGTCCTTCTAAAATCCATGTCCTCAGTTCATTCGGTTCTTCTGTTCTTCCTTTCCGTTTTTCTAATTTGGAGGTAAATCACTTAAGATTTTTCTTCCTCCTGAATCTCTGAGTTTAATTCATCTTCTCTTTTATGTTATCACTCGTTTTACTAATGGACGTTTTGTTATCCTCTTCTGAACATTTATATTTTCCTTGCCCTTCTTCGACCTGCTGATTCGGTGATCTCCGTTGTGCGACTTCGCATTTTCCAATGTCTTTTGGATTTTGTTGTTGAAATGAAGAAGAACTCACGGTCAGGAATCTAAATTATCAAAGATGATCTCCTTTGGGGTTCGTTGGACCATTTCCTGTGCCTCTTGCCCTTTACTTGTAATTTCTTCTCTGTACTTTAATTTTTTTCGCAACCTACGCACATTAAACTGTGAACTTTTCCGAAATGCCTTCTACAATATCTCCCTCTTTTCCTTTTGCGAATTGATTTTTTTGTTTTGCCCTGGTTACCTGGTGAGTTTTCCAAATTATTTTGTACACTGCCATGATATTGCCTTCTCCTCTCTTCATTTTCGTCTTTCAAATGGGCCGAAAGTAATGTTGGTTTTTACCAAACCTTCTACTTTTCTGTCTTCTAAACATATGATTTTTCTCCTAAATTGGTTTAGGCTTATGCGTTCTTTTCGCGCGTGATATTTATGCCCGTCCAGAACTTTTTCACCAAGCTGTAGTTCCTCACCAAGACTTTCCACTTGTTGTTCTTTTTTCTGTGTATTTTCTTCTATTTTCTTCATGGATAACGTTTTGCTTTCCAAGCTTTTTTTTGTCAACGCCTCTTCAGTCTTTTCTTCACCTTCTTACTAAATGGCGTTTTGGCTTTCTTCATGTTCTCAGAATGTTGTGAATTCGTATTTTTCCAAATTTTGTTTTCATGCCATTGTCTCTTAAATCTTTTCAATTTTCTTTTGCTTTCTAATTGGTATTTTAGAAGTTTTTGTTTTTGTTTTGCACGGCCCTTTCCTTACCAAGTCGTCTTCTCCAGAACAGAACTCTCTTACCAAGCTTTATTTAGTTCTTTAAGAAACTTGTCGTCCAGTTTTCTTTCTTTTGTTCTTCTCTTAACCATTTTATCTTCTGTGTGTTTTCGCTTCATAGAAGACGTTTTGCTTTACTTTGTTATTGTCTCTTTAGCCTTTCCTTTTCTTACTGAATGTTTTTTTTTAAGTTCTTCCTGTCCTTGGGATGTCCCAATCCGTGTGAATGTCTGTGGTGGAAGCAGTTCTAGTACTGCTTCAAATCTTCTTTCCTGCCATATTGCTGAAGCTATCCGAACTGCTTGGTCTTCTTTTGGTTGACCTTCCCGTAGATTTTTTTTTATGTTTGAAGCATTGTATCAAATCTTCTTTTCGTCATGTCATTCATTGTACCTTAAATCTTCTCCTTGCTGTTATCCATGTCCTTCTTCTTACTGCCGTTGCTTCTCAGAATTTATCAGTTTTTGCTGAAGCTGTCCTACCTCCTCGATCTTCTTCTATAGATTTTTTTTAATATTTGAAGCAGTGCTGGCATTGTATCAAATCTTTTCGTCATGTCATTGTATGTACCATAAATCATTTCCTCTCTGGCTGCTATCCGCTTTGCTCTTCTTGCCGTTGTTACTTCCCAGAATTTATCAATTTTTGCTGAAGCTGTTCCACCTGCTCGGTCTTCTTTTGATTGACCTTCCTGTATATCTTTT
The DNA here is from genome assembly GCA_036172665.1 of Prosopocoilus inquinatus. Lineage (NCBI taxonomy): Eukaryota > Metazoa > Arthropoda > Insecta > Coleoptera > Lucanidae > Prosopocoilus > Prosopocoilus inquinatus. The sequence goes on along the minus strand of CM069871.1, from coordinate 1,892,072 downwards.
TTAATGTTTGAAGCAGTGATGGTATTGCTTCAGGTCTTCTTTTGATCATATCCTTGTCCCTTAAATCTTTTCTTTGCAGCTGTCCGCGTTCTTCTTCTTGCTGTTGCTCCTTCCCCGAAGTTATCAATTTTTGTTGAAGCTGTCCCATCCACCTCGTCTTCTTTTGATTGGCCTTCCTGTAGTTTTCTTTATGATTGAGGATTTTCACCAATTGGCTTCCATTGGCGAAAATCCTCAATTCCAAGCAACTAAGGCAGGCCTTCGTTAAAACTAATGGTTTGAATCAGCATCTGTAAACCAGCAGCAGCACAAGAGGGAAGGAAAGAAAGCAGGAAACGGATTTTCGCCAATGAAGCGAATTGAGGATTTTCGCCAATGGAAGCGAATTGAGGATTTTCACCAATTGGCTTCCATTGGCGAAAATCCTCAATTCGCTTCCATTGGCGAAAATCCTCAATTCGCTTCATTGGCGAAAATCCGTTTCCTGCTTTCTTTCCTTCCCTCTTGTGCTGCTGCTGGTTTACAGATGCTGATTCAAACCATTAGTTTTAACGAAGGCCTGCCTTAGTTGCTTGGTCTTTTTATAGATATCTTTTCCAGAGAAGTTTTTTGGATTCATCTTTTGGGGTCGTCGCTCATCTTCTCGCCAGGGTTTCTAAATTGGATTGAGTTGTGTCACTATTTCTTCTTTTTTGGTTATGGAAAGTGCTCACTACCAGCCACCACGTTTCCGTGCACCACAAACTTTGCTTTTTTTATTTTTGATTGAACTACTGACTGACAATTTCTGCCCTTTCTTTAATTTTGATTTCCAAAAGCAGGCGCCTCCCCACTAGTCATTTCGGTTCTTCTTCCAATGCACTTGCATCTAAAACCGAGCGAATTTTCTGTTTTCTTTTTTTCCAAGTAACATGTGTTCATTTAAATGCGTGATCTGGTAACCGTTGGAACTGTTAAACTCATGCCGTGAATTAAATCAAACTTTTAATTTAACATTTGCCGAAAATAATACAGAAGTTTGTGATAACAGTTATTTTTATTTACAAAATACGGTTTATTTGAAATGAAAATAAACTGATTGACGTGAAAGGGCGTGCGACATACGTGCGGAGACGTCAGAGCTTACTAGACCACAAATTCAAATAGACACATTATATTTCCGAAACTCCAGAGGATTTTCGCCATCATTGATAAAAGAATGCAAAGGAGCGAGCCGCAAGAACGTCTCCAAAACCGACATTCTTCTTCTTCTCTTGTCACTTCGATTCTTCTTCCATTTTAGTTTCTAAAATCAAGAGGATTTCCTTTTTTTTCTGTCTTTCCAAGTATTTCCAAAACTCCAGATGCCATTGAGACGAGAATGCAAAGGAATTTCGATTCTTCTTCCATTTGAGTTTCTAAAATCAAGAGGATTTCCTTTTTTCTTGTCCTTCCAAGTATTTCCAAAATTTCAGATGCCACTGATACAAGAATGCAAAGGAATTTCGATACTTCTTCCACTTGAGTTTCCCAAAATCAAGAGAATTTCCTTTTTTCTTGTCCTTCCAAGTATTTCCAAAATTTCAGATGCCATTGATACCAGAATGCAAAGGAATTTCGATACTTCTTCCATTTGAGTTTCCCAAAATCAAGAGAATTTCCTTTTTTCCTGTCCTTCCAAGTATTTCCAAAACTGCAGATGCCACTGATACAAGAATGCAAAGGAATTTCGATACTTCTTCCACTTGAGTTTCCCAAAATCAAGAGAATTTCCTTTTTTCTTGTCCTTCCAAGTATTTCCAAAATTTCAAATGCCATTGATACGAGAATGCAAAGGAATTTCGATACTTCTTCCACTTGAGTTTCCCAAAATCAAGAGAATTTCGTTTTTTCTTGTCCTTCCAAGTATTTCCAAAACTGCAGATGCCACTGATACAAGAATGCAAAGGAATTTCGATACTTCTTCCACTTGAGTTTCCCAAAATCAAGAGAATTTCCTTTTTTCTTGTCCTTCCAAGTATTTCCAAAATTTCAGATGCCATTGATACCAGAATGCAAAGGAATTTCGATACTTCTTCCATTTGAGTTTCCCAAAATCAAGAGAATTTCCTTTTTTCCTGTCCTTCCAAGTATTTCCAAAACTCCAGATGCCACTGATACAAGAATGGAAAGGAATTTCGTTACTTCTTCCATTTGAGTTTCCCAAAATCAAGAGAATTTCTTTTTTTTCCTGTCCTTCCAAGTATTTCCAAAACTGCAGATGCCATTGATACGAAAATGCAAAGGAATTTCGATACTTCTTCCATTTGAGTTTCTAAAATCAAGAGAATTTCCTTTTTTCTTGTCCTTCCAAGTATTTCCAAAACTCCAGATGCCATTGATGCCTGAATGCAAAGGAATTTCGATACTTCTTCCATTTGAGTTTCCCAAAATCAAGAGAATTTCCTTTTTTTTTCTGTCTTTCCAAGTATTTCCAAAACTGCATATGCCACTGATACAAGAATGCAAAGGAATTTCGTTACTTCTTCCATTTGAGTTTCCAAAATCAAGAGGATTTCCTTTTTTTTCTGTCTTTCCAAGTATTTCCAAAACTGCATATGCCACTGATACAAGAATGCAAAGGAATTTCGATACTTCTTCCATTTGAGTTTCTAAAATCAAGAAAATTTCCTTTTTCCCGTCTTTCCAAATAGTTCCAAAACTCCAGATGGCGAAATGAGAACGCTCGAATTGCACTCCTTCCACTCCTACTCAATAGTAATTTGTTACATCGAAGCGCCGCGGAAAGGTGGCGAGAACAAATAGTACATTCGGTGTAAAAAGAGTCCAACACTAAGTGGCCTAAATTCTTGTGCCTGCATATAACCATGTCCTATACATTTTTGGTGGCAGCGGTGGGATTTGACGAAGATTTCAAAATCTTTCATTCTTCGAGGTACGATTGGGCGATCGGGCAAATCCTACAACACCTACAGCTACGCCACTGTTTTAATATGTATAACCAAAGTGCTAGTGTATACACAATATTTAATTTGACTTGATTTCTTTTCGGCTTGCAGAAGCCGTCGTTATCTACAAACTCAGCCAAAAACCACTAAATAAATTCAACACATAAATTTATGAATATTATACCGTGTAAGTATCATCATTATCGTAAAATTACGTGAAATATAACCGCGTAAGCTTATAAACAACATAAGATTGGATCTTTATCAGTACTTTACGACTTCGCTGATGATCACTTGAGAAGTAGCATATTACGTAGTCGTAAAAACCGCAAATCCGAGTTTTATCTGCGGTAGATATGAAAGAAAGCGTTTAACTAACTGTTTATGAAGATAAACAACATAAAAGTAAAGGATAATAAATTAATTAGAAAAAAGAAAGAAAGAAAAAACTGACTGGCATTGATCTGAAAACATCAAATTAGCGGATCATTCGGAACACCTTCGTGACGTAACGAAATGTAAATTAATTAAGTAGGAAAAAAAAAACAGAGGCAAGTTAGAAACGGTATTATTCCGAGAAGAACGTAAAAAAAATGGTAACAGGAAGCCAGGCCGAGCTGACCGTGTAGTAATAATAATCAACCGACGGACTAGGAAATCCTAGACGAGAAACGCAAAAGTCGCTCGGTTTTTTTTTTTTTTTTTTTTTTCATTAAAAAAAAACACGTACTTACGTCACATGTTCATTTTATTAATGAATTATTGAATGCCGGACGTTTTACGTCTTAGTCATCAAAATCATCGATCACCGGAATGTCAAGTCAGAGAGACGAATAATTATCATTAAAACCGATTAGGCGCGGTATTGGTCGATCGTCGGCCGGATGAAACTGGTAACGAAGAAGAAGAAGTCGAGGTTTCTTCGCAGGAGCAGCGAACACCTGGTCGCCGCAGATGTGATCAGGTGTGCTTGCTATCTGTACGCCGATTAATTCCCAGCATAACTTGTAATTTGATATCGCAGAGGAAACGCGAGAAAAAGCCTTGAAGATATTTAATTCAATAAATTAATATAAGTAGAACGTTTATAATTAACATAATGCAGGCCGGGAGTTGTTTATGGCGTTTAATTGCTACATGAAAACACTTTAACGAAGAGATTAGAGATTAACGTGGGCCGATTTACTTTTTTTTTTGACATTTCGTTTAGTTAGGGGTCGCAGAGGCAGTTCTAGAACCGTCAAGAGCATGCGCACAACAAATAAGCGAACGGTTTTTTTCGTTGTGCGCATGCTCCTCATTCTTCTAGAACTGTCTCTGTGAGAACCTTCTAACTAAAAAAAAAGAGAAGGTAAAAATTGATTTTGATTTTGGAAACCACAACAAAAAAAAAACTTAATTCGTACATGTTAATATGTAGTTTTAAATAACTAATATAAATGTCAAGAAGCCTCTCGTTGCAAGAGCAAATATTTGTTGAAGATAAAGAAGCAGGTCGGTCGCGTTTGTACGCCGAGGACGGTGGTAAACAGTTACGCATTTTGGTTTACTTAGATTTTAGATTTGGAATTTGTAAAACGATCATCTCAATTTCTCATAGTATATTAATAATAATAATAAAATATACAGGATGTTCATTGTTTAAATACTGATTCGAATAGGCAACCCATCAAACAAATCAGAAGTAACGCCTTGCTTTCGTAATGCAGCAAAAAGCACGGAAGTAGAATGGGTTGCCTATTCTCAAATTTCAAGGCGTTACACTTTAAAATGAGCAGACGATACTATAAGAAAAAATAAATAAATAAATATATAAATTGAAACCTGAAAGTGGCAGAGTGAAAGGTGATAAAAACTACGACGTAAAAAATACACAAAGTGAACCAATCTGGACACAAAAAAAAATAAAGAGAACCAAACCGGACATTAAAAAAAAAAACAGTGGAAAGAAGCATTATTATTATCGACTTTGGTCATTTTTGTAAAAAATGAGTGACACCAATTGATATTATTATTGTTATTATTAATCAGGCATAATTCAGAAAGAATATTAAAAAAAATAAACTAAAAAGAATATTTGCAAAAATTGTCAGTGAAATTTAATTCAAAAAAATAATCTAAATTTACAATGGTTAATTTTCTAAACGATAATAAAAAATACGATCAAACCAGATATGAAAAATGAAAACGAAGATACAGGAAAAAAGAAAAAAGTGACACTAATTAATGAAACAAAAACATTATCAAAATTATCGAAAATATCGAAGAGAAAAAAAGTTTAAAAAATGCAGTTGCATGATCGGAGTGGGGGGTATTCTTGTTGCGGTTACGTATACTTTTGAAGTTAGAAAATCACATAATTAATTTAATGACGAGAGAATTATGTGCATTATAAAAAAAGTTAGTGTCCTAAAGTCGCAAAAAGTGAAATCGTCAAATTAGAAAAAATATCATAACCTTAAAATGGCACAGTGAAAGGTGATAAAAAGTACAATGTAAAAGAAAACACAAAGGGAACGAAACCGGACATGAAAAAAAAAAACAATAGAAAAAAAGCATAATTATTGATTTTGTTCATTTTTGTAAAAAGTGAATGGCATCGATAAATATTATTATTGTTGTTATTATTTAGGCATAATTCGGAAAGAAGATTTTAAAAATAAACTAAAAAAGAAACTTAAAAAAAACTAAAAAAAAAATATTTGCAAAAATTGTCAAACTTAATTTAAAAAAATAACCTAAATCTACAATGGTTAATTTTCTAAACGATAATAAACAATACGATCAAACCAGATATGAAAAATGAAAACGAAGATACGGGAGAAAAGGTGACACTAATTAATGAAACAAAAACATTATTAAAATTATCGAAAATATTGAAGAAATAAATAATTCAAAAAAAAAATATCTAAATGCAGTTGCACGATCGGGTAGGGGAGGGGTCTTGTTGCTGTTATGTATACTTTTGAAATTAGAACAAAGTTTCGGAACAGTGAAAAAAAAAAATCAAAAAAATTTAAAGCAGTTAAAAGCTTATAATTCACAAAACGAAAGCAAAGTATAACAAGCAAATAAAACAAATGACGATCGGATTGGGAAGTGAAAATTAATGTTGAAAAAATTTAAAAATCTTAAATGAATAAAAAATAAAGCAGATTATGAAAGCTTTTTTTACAAATTTAAAACTAACGATTGCGAAAGCTCATCAAGTAAAACAAGAACAAGAAAAACAAGAACAAGAAAGCACAGCTTCTTACAAAAATTTTTAATAAATTATAAATTTGCTCTAAAAATCCCGAAAAACGTGTTTGGTTCTTAATTACAATTAATTCGAAAATTATTAAAAATTCTTTTGAACTTAATTAAACAAATTCTAGAAAATAATTTTTAATTTTTTTTATTATAAGCGAGAGAGAAAGAAACGTTCCAGTAATTTCTTCTTTCCTGAAGTTTTCAAAAAATAAAAATAAATTTAATAAGAATAAATGATATGAAAATGAGAAACAAAAAAAAAGCATTGCTACTGCTTCTAAAGGAAACAAAAATAAAATAAAATTTTAAATCATTAATAAAATATTAGAGATCACAAAATTAGAACAAATTTTCGAAAATTTTTTACATTTTTTTATATTATCGTAGAAAGAAACTTTCCGGTTTTTTTTCCCCTTAATAAAACAACTAGACATAAATTGAATTTTTGAATAAGTTTAAGAATCAAGCTTAAAATATTTAAACATCTCTAGAAGTTTTCAAAAAATAAAATATAAATTTAATAATAATAAATGAAAAAAAAAAAATGAAAAAAAGTGAAAACATTGCCACTGCTTTAAGTTCTTTTGGTTCTCACCTTCTTGGGGCAAGAACCTCAGTTTTCTAATGTGGTTTCCAAAATCTGGTGATTTTTATCTTCTCTTTCGCTTTCTTCTTTTTTGAATGTGGGCCACCCCCGTTTGTTTCCATTCAGTCTTCCTTACTTTGCCACATAAATCCCAATCTCATTTGCAGCTTGTCTCTTGATATTTTTTCGTACTCTATGGACTCCATTTTGCAATTTCAGAATGTTGAGGAAGGCGTCTTGGTGGCGTTCATTGTGACTTGCTCTTTTGCATTTTTTCATTCAAAATTAAAGAAAGTGCAAAAGCGGTCCATTTTGCTATCTCAATTTTGATTTTGGAGGCATTCCTTTGCATTGCATTGTATGAATGGCATCTAGACTTTTGGAAATATTCGGAAAGAAAGAAAAAAAGGAAATTCTTTTGATTTTAGAAACTCCCCTTTCATTCAAAATTAAGGAAGGGCCAAAAGCGGTCCATTTTGCTATCTCGATTTTGATTTTGGAGGCGTTTCTTTGCATTGCACTGTATGAACAGCATATGGACTTTTGGAAATACTTGGAAAGAAAGAAAGAAAGGAATTTCTCTTGATTTTAGAAACTCCCCTATCATTCAAAATTAAAGAAAGAGCAAAAGGGGTCCATTTTGCCATCTTAATTTTGATTTTGGAGGCGTTCCTTTGCATTGCATTGTATGAACAGCATCTGGACTTTTGGAAATACTTGAAAAGAAAGAAAAAAAGGAAATTATCTTGATTTTAGAAACTTCCCTTTCATTAAAAATTAAAGGAAGACCAAAAGCGGTCCATTTTACTAGCTCAATTTTGATTTTGGAGGCGTTTCTTTGCATTGCATTGTATGAACGGCATCTGGACTTTTGAAAATACTTGGAAAGGAAGAAAAAAGCAAATTCTTTTCATTTTAGAAACTCCCCTTTCATTAAAAATTGAAGAGAGCAAAAGCGGTCCATTTTGCTATCTCAATTTTGATTTTGGAGGCGTTCCTTTGCATTGCATCGTATGAATGGTATCTGAACTTTTGGAAATACTTGGAAAGAAAGAAAAAAAGGAAATTCTCTTGATTTTAGAAACTCAAATGAAAAAATTATCAAAATGACAAGAAAAGAAGAAGAATTTCGGTTTTAGCATCGTTCATTGCGGCTAATGCAGTCCGAGTACTTAGCGGAATAAGTGACCCGAATTCTTTTACCTGGTTATACATTAAAAAAAAAACAGATTAACATGGTTTGGTTTTAAAAGTATTTTAAAAATGACCCGGATTTATCCTCCTGATAATTGTCACTTGCCTCATTGCCTTTTCGTTTAATTCAAAACGAGAAATTAATTCGGTGGCAAAAAACGAAAGAAAATTCAAAATCCAAGATCTAAACTAAATAATGAACATACAATTGGAAATAGAAACTCGACGAAATTTTGAAAATCAAGTATTAAATCAAGTGTTAGTAGAAAAACAAAAGAGACTTTAAAAGTCTAAAAAACAAAAGAAGACCGATGACGCTCCACTGGCGGAGTTTTTGCAAAAAAAAAATTAAATTTTGCTCATTTTCTATTTGTTTTCCTTTTTTTTTAGAATTATGATTTGCTTAATCGTTTATTGATTTATTGCACAACTTAAGGTGCACGGCAGGAAAAATTAATTCTGGACGACAAGAACAAAAAGAAATTAAAAATACAATAATTTCGCGCGATTAATTAATTAACTACAAAAGGCGAAGGTTAAGTATGAATTTAATTTTAATTCGACAAACAGAAACAAAAGAGTACCGACGCAAAGCCCTATTAAACATGAAGAATGAAATAAAAAATAAATAAATAAAAAACAAAAACAAAAGAAACTCTAAAAATCTTAAAAAAACAAAAGAAGACCGACGATGCTCCTCTGGCGGAACGGTTGTAAACTAATTTTGCTCGATTTTACCTCCCAATAAATGCCGCTTATTTCAATTTCTTTTTGTTTATGTCAATTTAAAGCGAAACAAAAGAAAATTAAAAATTGAACTAAATGAACGAACAATTGAAAATAGAAAGTCGACGAAATTTTGAAAATCAAGTACCGGTAGAAAAACAAAAGAGAGTCTAAAAATCTTAAAAACAAAAGAAGACTGATGACTCTCCTCTGGCGGAACGTTAGCAAAAAAAAAACTAAATTGCTCATTTTCTGTTTGTTTTCCTTTTTTTCCTTTTGTAGAATTAATAATTCGGATTCGCTTAGTTCGTTCATTGCGACTTAAGATGCGCGGACGGAGATTTGACCTTGCACTTTGCTCTTCTGCTGATGAGGTCCCAATTGGGCCCGAAACAGCTGTACGGAGGGATTTGCAGCAAACTAATTCATTCATTCTTCACCAAATAAGAATGTTTGATTGCTTTCTTTTCCTTAATCTAATTTATTCTGCATTCTTAATTCGGATTTGCTTTATTCGTTCATTGCAACTTACGGTGTGCGGACGGACCTTGACCTTCACCTTGTACTTTGCGAAAAATAACGAATAACATCAATGTTGCTGTGCCATAAGCTATCACGCACAAAGCGATCAACGCGGACACAACAGCGCGTTAGGCATTTTTTTTTAACTTGCTGCAAACTATTTCAGCCCTAATTGGCACCTCATCAGCAGAAGAATAACGTGAGAAACTTCTCCGCATTTCGGTGTAAGGACAAGGCTCCGGCCGCGCGATGGCGCACCTTAAGCTATCGTCTTCAATAACGCGTAAATCAGGCGAGCCGATCGGATTGCAACGAAGTTTCTCGAGTTACTCATCTGCTGATGAGTCCCAATTTAGGGCCGAAATAGCTACACGGAGAGGCTCACAGCGAACTAAGTGATTCATTCTTCACCAAATAAGAATGTTTGACTGTTTTTTTCCCTTAACCTAATTTATTCTGCATTTGTAATTCGGATTTGCTTTATTCGTTCATTGGAATTTACTTAAGGTGCGCGGACGGGTGACTTTGCACTTTGCGAAAAATAACGAATAACATCGATGTTGCTGTGCGCTAGGCATTTTTTAAACTTGCTGCAAGCTACTTCAACCCTAATTGGTACCTCATCAGCAGAAGAATAGTGTGGGAATCTCCTCCGCATTCCGGCATAAAGAGAAGGCTCCGGCCGCGGGATGGCGTACCTTAAGCTATTGCCTTCGATTACCCGTAAATCAGGCGAGACGATCGGATTGCAGCGAAGGTTCTCGCGCTGCCCTTCTTGTGATGAGGTCCTAATTAGGACCGAAATAGCTACACGGAGAGGCTCGCAGCGAACTAAGTCATTCATTCTTCACCAAATAAGAATGTTTTATTGTTTTTTTTCCCATAACCTAATTTATTCTGCATTAGTAATTCGGATTTGCTTTACTCGTTGATTGCAACTTACTTAAGGTGCGCGGACGAAGATTTGACCTTGCACTTTGCGAGAAATAACGAATAACATCGAAGTTGCTGTGCGCTAGGCATTTTTTAAACTTGCTGGAAGCTATTTCAACCCTAATTGGTACCTCACCAGCAGAAGAATAGCTTGAGAAACTCCTCCGCATTCCGGTGTAAAGAGAAAGCTGCGGCCGCGCGATGGCGCACCTTAAGCTATTTCCTTCAATTACGCGTAAATCAGACGAGTCGATCGGATTGCAACGAAGTTTCTCGAGCTACCTTTCTTTTGATGAGGTGCTAATTAAGGCCGAAATAGCTACACGGAGGGGCTCGCAGCGAAGTAAGTCATTAATTCTTCACAAAATAAGAATGTTTGATTGTTTTTTTTCCCTTAATTTAATTTATTCTGCATTCATAATTCGTATTTGCTTCATTCGTTCATTGCAACTTACTTAAGGTGCGTGGACGGAGATTTGACCTTGCACTTTGCGAAAAATAACGAATACCATCAATGCTGCTGTGCGCTAGGTATTTATTAAAGTCGTTGCAAGGTATTTCAACCGTAATTGGTACCTCACCAGCAGAAGAATAGCGTGAGAAACTCCTCCGCATACCGGTGTAAGGAGAAAGCTCCGGCCGCGCGATGGCGCACCTGAAGCTATTGCCTTCAATTCCGCGTAAATCAGGCGAGACGATCGGATTGCAGTGAAGTTCCTCGAGGTACTTTTCTGCTGATGAGGTCCTAATTAGGGCCGAAATAGCTATACGGAGGGACATGCAGCGAACTAATTCACTCATCCTTCACCAAATAAGAATGTTTGATGTTCCTTTTCTTTAATCTAATTTATTCTGCATTCACTTGTTTGATTATTAAGTTTCATTCATTGAAATAATTTTCAAATTTTGGATGTATCACTAAGATATTAAATTCACGTGATGGTTTCAGATTCGCAGCCTTACCAAGCCGCCGAGTTATTAAAAACGTCGCCAATTATGCACAGGGTGTCTGAAAGAAGTAAAACTGCCATATTGTACGATTTTAAGTTTAAGACGCGGCTCGTTTTTCACGCTCGCAGCGGTACAGTATGCATTTCGGTTGAATTATTTTAAAAGTGGCCTGCAAATAGAAAATCTGAAAGTCTTAAGTAATATTATTTCTCGTGATTAAGAAAAGTATTCGAACAAGCAAATAACACAATTTGAAATTGTCGTCATTCTTTTTTTTTATGTCCTGCGTGAATGAGAGACGGTGGTGAACGGAAACCGCAATAATTTTCTCGTTACGACTTTAAAAGCGCTCGTCGCACCATAAACTATTTGTTTCTTTGCTGGGGGGAAAAAAACTCGCACTTTCTTCGCTTCCTCCCCCCTGTGAACAACCAGAAATCAGGAAGTAATTTAATCGCCCGGTGGTAACCGCGGCGGGGGGTAAGAACGCCATCATCCATAACTCGTAATTTTTTTTATTTTTTTGGAAATAAAACGAGAGCGATCTCTTCTGGCGGAAAAATAAATTTCGCAAAATATTGCGTGCGGCATTCTTTCGTTTTACGGGGCGTTTAACCGAACAATTTGTACAATGCGTGGCTTTACTTTCCGGTTTAATAAAAACTTTTACGGCCGTACATGTGCGCATAATATGGAGGCCAGCCGAGCCAGTTTCATACATAATTTTGAAATCCAAAGTATTAGATATTCTCGTAACGTAAAATATGTGCTTGCTCTTTGCGGGCCCGGGGGGTCATTTCGAGGGATGCGAGGCGAATTTATGGCGTAGGGAAGTGCGTGGAGGAACTCGCGAGTTCTTAATTCGAGGACGAAATGCCCGCATTTCCGGTTTTCCTTCCACCCTCGTCGATACGTCTGTATCTGGGAACGGTCGATGAAATGAAATCCGACGTCTCGTAAATAGGGTTGTAGGGCAAATTTTTGAGTTTTCCCTCGACGTTCGAAAGTTCAATATTTTCAGTACTAATTTTTTTTTAATTTGCATTTTCAGTTTCTTTTTTGTTGAATTTTACCCTTCTCTATTCTATATTAATTTTTTTTTTATTTGCATTTTCTTTTCCCTTTTTGTTGAGTTTTACCCTTCTCTATTCTCTATTATTCTTTTTTTAATTTGCATTTTCAGTTTCTTTTTTTGTTGAGTTTTACCCATCTCTGAAACGTTAAATATTATGACGGATGGAAAGACGACGAAAAATTTCAAGAAAATAATCAATAGACGAACTTGTAAGTTAAAAAAGATGTTGCGAACAATTTGCAGTCAAAAAAAAAAAGCAAACAATCGCAAAAATTACAAATCAACAAGAAAAACCAAACTAGATTTGCACAGTCAAATTTAAACAAAATTAAAAAAAAATTAAAGTTAAGAAATAATTGTAAAGAAAGACGAAGAAAGATAGCACTAAAATATAAATTAAAATCAAGCGAAAACAAGAACAAAAACAAAAGCCGATCGGAAGCTTTGGAGGAAACAATTGACGTCGACATTTAATCAACGGGAAAACGGAAAATAAATAGTCGGTCGGACAAACTCAAAAATGAAAATATAATGAACAAAAACGGAAGTGAAAGGGCAAAATTAAAAAAAAAAAATAGTTTATGTTTTGAAATAAATTTGATTTGACTGATTTGCACAATTTGGAACAGATTAGAACAATTGAATTTTTTTTTAATTTTCGAACGACCTTGATTTGCAGCGGGAAACTAAAAGACGGTCACAAATTAAAAGACAAAAACAATTTTGAAATTTAAACAAAATTAAAAAAAAAATTAAAGTTGAAAAATAATTGTTAAAAAAAAAACTGAAGAACGATAGCAGGGAATTAAAAATTAAAAAATCAAGCGAAAACAAAAACAAAAGCCGATCGGAAAATTTAGAGGAGGCAAAACAAAACAAAAACAAAAGCCGATCGGAAGCTTTGGAGGAAACAATCGACGTCGGCGTTTAATCAACGGGAAAACAAAAAATAAAAAATAGGTCGGACAAATTGAAAAATGAAAATATAATGAACAAAAAACACAGAAGTATAGGTGCAAAATTAAAAAAAAATTAGTTTTTTTTTGTCAGAGTTTGTCTTGAAATAAATTTGATTTGATTGATTTGAGGAATTTGGAACAAATTAAAACAATTGAATTTTTTTTTAGAATTTTCGAACGACCTTGATTTGCAGCGGGAAACTAAAGGACGGTCACAAATTAAAAAAGAACGTCTAAACAATTTTGAAATTTAAACAAAATTTCAAAAATAATTGTAAAAAGAGGCGATGAAGAATAAAAAAAGAAACGAAGAACGACAGCACCAAAATATAAATTAAAATCAAGCGAAAAAAAACAAAAGCCGATCGGAAAATTTGAAGGAGGCAAAACAAAAAAAAAGCAAAACAAAAACAAAAGCCGATCGGACGATCAGGAAACAAACGACGTCGGCATTTAATCAACGGGAAAACGAAAAATAAAAAGTCGGCCGGACAAATTCAAAAATGAAAATATAATGAACAAAAAATGGAAGCGTAGGTGCAAGCAATTTGGAACAAATTAGAACAATTGATTTTTTTTTTTTTAGAATTTTCGAACTACCTTGATTTGCAGCGAGAAACTAAAAGACGGTCACAAATTAAAAGAGAAAGTCTAAAACAATTTTAAAATTTAAACAAAATTAAAAAAAAAATAAAGTTGAAAAATAATTGTTAAAAAAACGACAAAGAATAAAAACAGAACCGAAGAAAACATAAATTAAAATCAAGCGAAAACAAAAACAAAAACAAAAGCCGATCGGAAAATTTGGAGGAGGCAAAGCAAAAAAAACACGAAACAAAAACAAAATCCGATCGGATGTTTTGGAGGAAACAGTTGACGTCGGCATTTAATCAACCGGAAAACGGAAAATAAGACGTCGGCCGGACAAATTGATTTGATAAAATAAATGTAAAAAAAAACGACGAAAAATAAAAAAGAACCCAAACAAGACAGCACGAAAATATAAATTGAAATCAAGCGAAAACAAAATCCGATCGGAAAATTTGAAGGAGGCAAAACAAAAAGAAGCAAAACAAAAGAAAAAACAAAAACAAAAGCCGATCGGACGATTTGGAGGAAATAATCGACGTCGGCATTTAATCAACGGGAAAACGAAAAATAAAAAGTCGGATGAATAAATTCAAAAATGAAAGTGTAGGTGCAAGCAATTTGGAACAAATTAGAACAATTGAATTTTTTTTTTAGAGTTTTCGAACGACCTTGATTTGCAGCGAGAAAATAAAAGACGGTCACAAATTAAAAGAGAACGTCTAAACAATTTTGAAATTTAAACAAAATTAAAGTTGAAAAATAATTGCAGAAAGAGACAACGGAGAATAAAAAAGAACCGAAGAACGAAAACGTGAAAACATAAGTTAAAATCAAGCGAAAACAAAAACGAAAATAAAAGCCGATCGAAAAATTTGGAAGAGGCAAAACAAAAAAAAAACACAAAAGAAAAAAAAATTAAAAACAAAAGCCGATCGGAAGATTTAAAGGAAACAATTGACGTCGGCGTTTAATCAACGGGGGAAAACGGAAAATAAAAAATCGGTTAGACAAGTTCAAAAATGAAAATATAATGAACAAAAAACGGAAGTGTCGGTGCAAGCAATTTGGAACAAATTAAAACAATTGAATTTTTTTTTTTTAAATTTTCGAACTACCTTGATTTGCAGCGGGAAACTAAAAGACGGTCACAAATTAAAAGAGAAATTCTAAAACAATTTTGAAATTTAAACAAAATTTTAAAAAAATAAAGTTGTAAAATAATTGTAAACAAAACGACGAAGAATAAAAAAAAACGAAGAACGATGGCACGAAAATATAAAACACGAACGAAAACAAAAACGAAAACAAAAGCCGATCGGAAAATTTGGACGAGACGAAACAAAAAAAAAACAAAACAAAAAAAAACAAACACGACGGAAGTGTAGGTACAAGCAATTTGGAACAAATTAGAACAATTGAATTTTTTTTTTTTTAATTTTCGAACGACCTTGATTTGCAGCGAGAAAATAAAAGACGGTCACAAATTAAAAGAGAAATTCTAAAACAATTTTGAAATTTAAACAAAATTTAAAAAAATTGAAGTTGTAAAATAATTGTAAAGAAAACGACGAAGAATAAAAAGAAACGAAGAACGATGGCACGAAAATATAAAACACGAACGAAAACAAAAACGAAAACAAAAGCCGATCGGAAAATTTGGACGAGACAAAACAAAAAAAAACAAACACGACGGAAGTGTAGGTACAAACAATTTGGAACAAATTAGAACAATTAAATTTTTTTTTTTTTAGAATTTTCGAACGACCTTGATTTGCAGCGAGAAACTAAAAGACACAGGGCACAAATTAAAAGAGAAAATCTAAAACAATTTTGAAATTTAAACAAAATTAAAAAAAAATTAAAATTGAAAAAAAAGCGAAGAATAAAAAAAACTGAATAACGACAGCACGAAAATTAAAATTAAAATCAAGCGAAAACAAAAACAAAAACAAAAGCCGATCGGAATATTTGGAGGAGGCAAAACAAAAAAGAATTTTGAAAGAAAAAAAAAGACAACTGGAATTTTATAAACGCAACGGTCAAAAATCCAAAAAAAAAATCGTAAACGAAATATTTTTGCAAAAAAAATTAGAATTTATAGCCGGTCCTGATGTTGCTGGAGCAAACAGCGAAAACGATGCAAAAAAAGACTAAACACGAAAACGGTGAAAATAAAGATCAAAAGTAAATAAAAAAACGAATAAAATAATCGGAAAAGTCTAATAAAAAAAAAATATGTTTAACTTGGAAAAAAAAACAATTGTAAAAGATCAGAATATAAAAAAAAGAACAATTTAAGAAGAATAGCGCAAAAACACAGACAATCGGAGAATTTAATTTAAAAAAAAGTTCAACGTTCAAATTTGAAACACTTGTAAAAAATGAGAATATAAGAAAAAAACAATTGAAGAACGATAGCGCAAAAATATAGTTAAATTAAAATCAAGCGACTCTTGCCTGCAACTAAGAAGGAAGAAAAAACAAAAGTCGATTGGAAAATTTGGAGGAATCAATCGACGACAGCGGTCGAACGAGAAAAATCAAAAATAATCAAAAAAGCTAGGAAATTTTAACCAACGGGAAAGCGGAAAAGGACATTTTCGGCGAACAAACAAAAGTCGGTCGGACCAATCAAAAAATAATAATAATAATAATATTAATGTAATGAACGATGAAAGGAAGTATGTATGAGCAATTTAGAGCAAAAGACGAAAAAAAAACAATTAAAATTTTTTCAATCGAATTTTGAATTGAATTATTCGGAGAAAATGAAAGACGATCGGGAAGCTTTGAAGGAAAAGGAATTTTTGAATTTCTAAGCGTCTCTAAAAACAAAAGACGATCGGCAAACATGGACGGATTCTGTGGTGGATTTTGAACAAATCAGAAAAGCAAGCGCCGATTTAAAAAAAAAAGAAAAATTAATTCGATGACAAGAAACGAAAGAAAATTAAAAGTACAATAATTTTTGCAATTAATTAATTGATTAATTAATTACCAAAGGCGTCTGATACAAAACACTATGAAATATCAAGAACGAAACGAGAATAAAAACAAAAGAAATCGGATTCTGTGGCGGAATGTCAGCGAATCAAAAAAGCAAGCAACAATTTGAAACGAAATTTAATTCGACAGTAAGAAACAAAAGAAAATTAAAAATACTGACACAGAGCACCATAAAATATGAAGAATGAAATAAAACAAAAACAAAATAAACTGGATTCTATTGGTGGAATGTCGCCAGCAAAGCAAAAAAGCAATCGCCGATTTAAAACGAAAAATTAATTCGACGACAAGAGCAAAAAGAAAATTAAAAATAACTTACCCTTCCTTGTAAACAGACTTAGGACATTTCAGACAGAGGATTGTTGCGGTTACCCCCAATAAACGGTGTACGTTATACTATGCGTAGCCATGGCAACGCACCGAAATATCCTAGGTCTGCTTATAAAGAATTTCTTGTGTCGTTTTAATCGCCATCTTAAGAGACAACACGGGATGACTCAAGAGGAATTGTAAATAGTTTGAGAGACGACGGTTTATAAAATACCGGACGATCGAAATTGATTGTCCTGATCCTATACTACTTTCCGTGAGCTTCGCATCAATACTTACGTATACCGGATGTTTTTTTTTATTAATTAAGTTCGATTTGGATGTAAGTTTTATGAATGTTCCCCGCACTCCCCTGCTTTCCGCGCCAATCTTCATCTGGTAGACGTAAATATTGATGCGAAACTCGCGGAAAGTAGTGTAGGATCAGGACAATCATTTCGATTTCCCTGTACATGACCACATTTCGTCCTAACTTACCCTTACTTATAAACAGACTTGGGACATTTCAGACGGAGGATTGCTGCGGTTACCCCCAATGAACGGGGCACGTTATACCATAGCGTAACCATGGCAACGCTCCGAAATGTCCTAGGTCTGCTTATAAAGAATTTGTTGTGTCGTTTTAATCGCCATCTTAAGAGACAATACAGGATGACTCAAGAGGAATTGTAAATAGTTTGAGAGACGACGGTTTATAAAATACCGAGCGATCGAAATTGATTGTCCTGATCCTATACTGCTTTCCGTGAGCTTCGCATCAATAGTTACGTATACCAGATGTTTTTTTTTTTTTATTAATTAAGTTCGATTTGGATGTAAGTTTTATGAATGTTCCCCGCACTCCCCTGCTTTCCGCGCCAATCTTCATCTGGTAGACGTAAATATTGATGCGAAGCTCGCGGAAAGTAGTGTAGGATCAGGTCAATCATTTCCTGATTTCCGTGTATACGACCACATTTCGTCCTAACTTACCCTTCCTTGTAAACAGACTTAAGACATTTCAGACGGAGGATTGTTGCGGTTACCCCCAATAAACGGTGCACGTTATACCATAGCGTAACCATGGCAACGCTCCGAAATGTCCTAGGTCTGCTTATAAAGAATTTGTTGTGTCGTTTTAATCGCCATCTTAAGAGACAATACAGGATGACTCAAGAGGAATTGTAAATAGTTTGAGAGACGACGGTTTATAAAATACCGAGCGATCGAAATTGATTGTCCTGATCCTATACTGCTTTCCGTGAGCTTCGCATCAATAGTTACGTATACCAGATGTTTTTTTTTTTTTATTAATTAAGTTCGATTTGGATGTAAGTTTTATGAATGTTCCCCGCACTCCCCTGCTTTCCGCGCCAATCTTCATCTGGTAGACGTAAATATTGATGCGAAGCTCGCGGAAAGTAGTGTAGGATCAGGTCAATCATTTCCTGATTTCCGTGTATACGACCACATTTCGTCCTAACTTACCCTTACTTATAAACAGACTTGGGACATTTCAGACGGAGGATTGCTGCGGTTACCCCCAACGAATGGCGTACGTTAAACTATGCGTAACCATGGCAATGCACCGAAATATCCTAGGTCTGCTTATAAAGAATTTCTTGTGTCGTTTTAATCGCCATCTTAAGAGACAACACGGGATGACTCAAGAGGAATTGTAAATAGTTTGAGAGACGACGGTTTATAAAATACCGGACGATGGAAATTGATTGTCCAGATCCTGTACTACTTTCCGTGAGCTTCGCATCAATACTTACGTATACCGGATGTTTTTTTTTTTATTAATTAAGTTCGATTTGGATGTAAGTTTTATGAATGTCCCCTGCACTCCCCTGCTTTCCGCGCCAATCTTCATCTGGTAGTCGTAAATATTGAAGCGAAGCTCGCGGAAAGTAGTGTAGGATCAGGACAATCATTTCGAGTTCCCTGTATATGATCACATTTCGTCCTAACTTACCCTTACTTATAAACAGACTTGGGACATTTCAGACTAGTGCTGGCAAAAACCGGAAAAAATTGAAACCGAATAATCGGTTTCTTTAAAAACCGGTTTTGGATAAAACCGGTTATCCAAATAATGGTTAAAACCGACTATTCGAATATCCAAAAACCGATTATTCGGATATTCGAAAAACCGACTATTCCAGTATCCAAAAACCGACTCTTCGGATATTTGAAAAACTGTCTACTTGAATATATTCAAAAGCCGACTATTCGGATATTCGCGAAATCTGTAATCAAAAGACCAGCTTTTGGATTACCCGAAAATCTGATTAATAAAAAACAGACCCTTTTTGTTTTTTTTTTTTTTGTTAAATACTAGATATATGTCAATTATTCTTGTTCTATCTAATGAACAATATTCAACAAATTGTAAAAGTAATGCAAATATTTTGTGCTGTAAAAATTCATTACGGTGCCGAACAACATCTGTACCATAACAAACTTTTATTGAATTCTCCGAAAGACGGTTGGGTACGGTCGAAAACAAAACTAACAACAAAAACTAAAATTACTTTAATTCTTCTCCTTCGACTTCTAATATGTGGATTAGAAGTACCACTTGACCACTTACATTTTTTTTTACGGGGTGAACATAACAGATATAATTTACCTTTTTATTTTTTAATACTTTTAATATTTACTCATTTTCAATTTTATTTGAGTTTTAAATTTGCTGCCTCAAATTCCTAAGATTATCTTTAAATCGATGAAAAAAATTGTGTACACAGTTATTTGAATATCAAGTAGTTGGGCTATTTGAATATTTTTCATCATTCGAATAACCGGTCATTCGAGTATCCGATTATCCAAAAACCGATATTATTCGAATATCCGGTTATCCAAATAATTGGATATTCGGATATCCGATTATCCAAATAATTGGATATTCGAATAACCGATTATCCGGATAACCGGTTTTCGGTTTTGTTTAAAACCTCGGATAATCCAAAACCGGTTAACCGGTTATCCAAAAAACCGATTTGGTTGCCAGCACTATTTCAGACAGAAGATAGCTGCGGTTACCCCCAATGAACGGTGCACGTTATACCATAGCGTAACCACGGCAACGCTCGGAAATGTCCTAGGTCTGCTTATGAAGGACTTGCTGTTTCGTTTTAATTTAATCGCTGTTGAAGTACGTGAGTATCCATGTATCATGTAGAACATGTAATTTTTTTTCCTGGAGGTATGGCCGTTCTTTCCATGTCAAAGTGCACCGATCCGTGAAAGACCTGAGAGCAAAACGATCTTATAAAACATCATTTAAGGCGACACACGTTAATAGATAACCGCAATTCACCTCGATAATTTGCATGCCCCCTTGTACACGGAACATACGTGCCCATAAATCCGCTGGCTAATCAGATATTTAAAACCACATGCTTGACCTTAGCCACGTACAAAAATCCCATTTATAAATTGCGCGAGCTTCGCTTTGATTTCCTTTTTCCATCGTCTGTGTGTGTGCATGTATGTGTGTGTGTGTTTGTGTGCATGCTGACCCGATAAAAATCCACATTACTGCCCACACAAATAGGCCAGATGGACCGTACAAGATAATTTATTTCGACAGCCCCGCCATGGTGTAATTTTAAGCCAGACGTTGCTCGCATATGAAATTATCTCGAAATGCACTCTTCGATCTTTATTGGAGTGGAAGCTCATAATGTAACTTGCAATGTTGTGGTAGACTTTTAAAAGTGACACGAGATGAGAATTTACAGCATGTCATCCCAATGTCGAATGTGGATTGTGTGGATGTGTGTCATCGTCTTCTTCGTTTGGTCAACCGACGCTACTGCAGAGGATGGATTTTACAAAGGTAAGTCAAAAAAAAAAAAAGAATTTTCTTTGCCTATTCCTTCCACAGGCCATCATCATCCACTTTACAAAACCACACATAAAATGAAACTTTTCATAAATTTTTATAGGTGATATTGTTTTAGACGTGCGGCGTTTCTAATGTGTAGGTATGGTTGCCTACCTTGCGCAGTACGTTGCGCAAAAGTATAGTTCGGAAGCAAGGTCCGATCGAAACTACGGTTTCCTAGGAAGTCGGTTGGCTGAAAGTAACCGCGACCGTCGTCTGCTCTAACTACAAACAAACAAACAAACAAACAAACAAACAAACAACAAAAACCGAGCGGAGTCTAGGAAACATCCTGATTTAATTTCTCGCTTTTGGTTAGAGCGAACGTCGCGTCGCCGTCGGTCGCAATCAGTTTCAGCCCAACCGACTCTCCTAGGAAACCGCAGCTCAGTTCGCAGTCTTCGCCTCTCTTTGGAGTACTAACCGTACTAACTGCAATTTGCGAATGGCCTGGCGGGCGCCATCTGGCGGCCAGTCCCCCAACGCAAGTGGATGTGACTGATTATATTTCTTCTTCTTCTTTATTTTTATAATGCGTTCTCTATCGCACGACTTATTCAGGACGTTCAGTTAAACCTTTGCCCAATCTGCGCTTACTTTTTTTAAACACAATTCAGTTTTCTTTTTTTTTTTAATTAAATAAAATTCTTATCTACTTCCAATCCAATAAATTTCAAAGAAGACCCCGAGAGAGAAAGGAAATTTCGACGACAACCTCTAAATTATACGGACCAAGTCTTATTCCAAAAAAAAAAAAAAAATGAAATACGATCTGCTCAGTGGCGTAACCGGAGGACGCAGGGTTGCAAAATTTCTACGAGCACCTTTTATTATTGCAATATTTATTATTAAGTGAAGTTAAAAAAATAAAATATATATTCGGCCGCATACTTTCAATGCTAAATAAGTCAAGACTGCTTTCGGATTATCCCATTTGTAAAAAGTGACTGTCAAGAGCTGTCAAAATTTTAGGTTAGATAAGCTCTCGAAGCGAAGCATGCTTAAACTACACATTTCTCGGACAGTTTCTCGGCCTAGTTTTGAAACAGTCTTCCAGAATTTAAAGGGAACAAAAGCAACTGCGACCACAGATTAACAGATGGCGCTGGTTACATTTAAAATTTCTTTGAGAAACTGTTTTTTAACCGTCTCTGTTCAACTTTATTCATTCGAAACTGTTTCTCGTAACGTTATTTTTCGATTTATTAATTTTTTTTAAATCGATTTTCGGTAGTCTTGAAATTGTTGTTCCTCACAATAAAAGCCGACTAAGTTGTGACTCGCGATAACAGGTGGCGCGCCACAAATGTTTTTTTTTATTCGAAGTTATTTTAAGAACAAGTTATGACTCATGATAAGAGGCGGCGCCACACATGTGTGTTATTTTTTTTATTCCGAGTTGTTTCAAGAACATTGTTCTTGAACGTTCTGAAATAAATTTGTTCTCAGCTGTTTCGCGGCTGCAGATTAACAGACTTACGTGCGCTTGAAATTTCCTCGAAACTTCTTTAAACCATTTGCGTTTGATTTTAATTATTTGATTTTTTTTTTGTAACACAAGTTTTTTTTTAACGTTTTTCAGTTGCCTTGAAATTTCTTCCCTGCGAATAAAGATAACACGAGTAAAGATGCCAAAGTCACACGACTTATGGTAACAGATGGCGCCACACATAAAGATAGCAAAGTTACACGACTTATGTTAACAGATGGCGCCACACATAAAGATACCAAAGTACACACGACGTTACGATGGCGTCACATTTTTTTTTTTTATTCAACATACTCGCCTTGTTCTAAATTTCATTTTTTTTGTTTCTATTATATGTTATTTTTTTGGAGAATAGAGACATTATTAAATTAAATTAAATTAAATTAAATTAAATTAAAGTCGTTTCAAGAACGTTGTTTTTGAGTGTTCTAGGGTTTTTCAGTTGTTTTCAGGTCATTGTCCTTGAACGTTTTTAACGTTTTTCAGTTGTTTTGAAATTTCCACCTGGCAAATTACAAATTTACGATTCGGATTAACAGAGGGCGCTATAAATGTAGTTTATTCGAAATTGTTGCCAAAAATGTAGTTTTCTGGCAATAACATCTCCAAAAATTAATCCTCTTAGTTTTTCTTCTTTCTTTTTTCAATTTCTTTCTGTTTTAACTTACTTTCTGTATTTGAAAATATTTTGTAAATCTTTGAAGTATGAAGCTTTAGTGAATGTTTAGAGGTCCAGGCAAGATATTTTACTTTAGACACCCAACAGGTCCTACAGCGTCTTAGGGCCGAGTTGCTTAGCAATCCCTGCAAGCCTTATAGCTACGTCACTGGATCTAGTAGGTTTAGACGTGCTTGGTTTTCATTTGTCAGCATGGAATTCCTTCTATTAAGACATTAATTTTGCATAAGTTCCATCGACCGAAAAGAACCTTGGATCTGCAAGCTAATCAGAGATCGATAATTCATGCTAGACAACTTCTGCCATGATGCAGCCTGAGTCGATGACCGTGCTTGGGAAATGCTGACTAAACAGTTTAGTTAAGTAAACCTAAAAATACGCGTATGAAATTCCAAATCGACTTTTTCAAACATGACAATGTGAATCAGAGGAAATTCTCGCCAAATCTTCAATGGATGCGCGTTTAGGTTGAATAATTAAACTTTTTTTCAACTGTTTGAGATGTAAAGGTAGTTTCTTTGTGAGCTTCTGATTACATCCTGTAATAATTAATTAAAAACATGCCAGAACAATTTAATTCTCCCGCTCTGCCTCACAAAGCGCAGCGAAACTCAAACTCTCTGTTCTCTAAAAAAAAAAAAAAGACTACTACGCGTGCAATTTACTTTGATTTATAAATTAAACCCCGAACAGTTAATTCAGCCCCATCGAGCGCGGCGCATTAATTTTGCACAAAGTAGTTGAAATTGCTGTCTGTGTGTCTTTGCGTCTCTTTGCAACAGCCGGAAGATGTACAGCTCGTATTATGAATCGCTTTCGAGTAAAATTTAATCAGACCAAACCGGAGAGGAGGGAGAGAGAGAGATGACGACGACGACGACGAAGACGACGATCCAGCGGAAAATGCAAGGCATCAAGAATTTGCATACTCTTTGTGAACTGTATTTCGGATGAATTTGACGGATACGGCTTTAATTTTCGCGTCTCCTCACAAGAACGACTCCTATACGAGCTCAAAAATGAGTCACTTGTTTAAATTTTAACTCCGAGATGTGGTTATCTTATACCACACACCCGACTCAGCACGACGTAGTATTAAACTCACTTCACCTCACCATCCATCGCATTTGAAATTTTTTTATTTAAATTCGATTTTACTTCTTAGATTTAATTGACAAAAGTGTTTAGTTAGCATTCCACAAGTACGGTCAATTCCAAGCTTAATTGCTGCGGAAGTTGTCCAGCATGAATAACCGACGTCTGCTTAGCTCGCTGTTCAATCTTGCCTGCGGTCGATGTAACTCATGCAAAATTAACGTTTTAATATCGAGGGAATTCCGTGCTGACAAATGGAAACCAAGTCGTTCGAGCTAATCGAGAATGCCGCACAGCAAATCGTATTTTACACTCAAGAACAATTAACGTGCTCGCTCATTAAATTAACGGGACGCTGAAAATTTTGGTGCGTTGGTATTTGGACCCAAACGCATTTTGTCACGTCCTGCGTCTACCTTACACAGGTATTTTATCCTCAAAAAAAAAAAAAGAAAATCAAGCTTCCAATAAATTAATCTGGACAATATTTCTTGTGCATGTTGTTGCAATCCGGAAAGCTCAGTTCCGGTTAAAGTCCGGGCGACGGACGTCAATGTTGACTCATCGGCAGTTTATCGATTATTTATTGATTCGAATGCATTGTTAAAACTTCGTTGTTTCGAGGAAACGCATCGACGAAATTAGGAGCTTATGTTTAGTTGACCTTGAGTTGAGACGAGCTTAATCTTACTTGTTCTTAAAATTTTAATATTTTTTTAACTTTGATCTTTTTTTTAATTCTTAATTTTTAATTGAGTTGATTTAATAGAGTTAGGTTGGGTTGACCTTGAGACTCGTCAAGCATAATTTTAATTGCCTTTAAAATTTGTATATATTTTAACTTTAGTTCTTAATTCGCAATTACTTTGATATAATACGATTAGGTTTAGTTGGGTTGGATTGACTTTGATATTGTTTGAAATTAGTTTCAAACTATTTTTAATTTTAATTTTTAATATTTCCGTCAAGTTGGACACCATTAAGTTGAGTTTACTTGGGCTAAGGTTCTTGAAATTGGTTGAACTTAATTTTCCTTAATTTTTACTTTGTTGTATTTTTTTTCTAATTTTTAATTTTTAACTTGTGATGGTGGCTTGACCTTAAATTTCTTAAAGTTAATTAAAACCCACTTAAATTTTTTGTTATATAATTTTTAATTTTGAAGTGAATTTAAATTGAATAGAATTAGGTTCAGTTCAGTTATGTTTGGTTGACCTTCAGTTCACACGAACTTAATTTTAATGGTTGTTAAAAATTTAATCTTTTTCCAACTGATCCTTTTTTTAATTCTTAATTTTTATTTGGGTTGATTTAATAAAGCTAAGTTTAGTTGAGTTGGATTGGGATGACCTTGAGATGGGTCGAGAATAATTTTAGTTGCTTTTAAAATTTGTATATTTTTTTAATTTTAATTCTTAATTTCTAATTGGTTTGATTTAATGGGGCCTTGACATTATTTGAAATTAGTTTTTATTGATTTTTAATTTTAATTTTTTAATATTTCCGTCGAGTTGAACACTATCAAGTTAGGTTGGGGGTTTTGAAATTGGTTGAATTTAATTTTCGTTAATTTTTAATATTCTGTATTTTTTTTGTAATTTTTATTTTTAACTTGTGGTGGACGAAGTTAAGGTTAGATGGGTTGGTTCGACCTTAAATTTCTCAAAATTAATTAAAATTTGCTTGTTATATAATTTTTAATTTTAAATTGAATTTAAATTGAATAGAATTAGGTTCAGTTCAGTTATGTTTGGTTGACCTTCAGTTCACACGAACTTAATTTTAATCGTTTTTAAAAATTTAATATTTTTTCAACTTTGGTCTTTTTTTAATTTTTAATTTTTATTTGGGTTGATTTAATAAAGCTAAGTGTAGTTGAGTTGGATTGGGTTGACCTTGAGATGCGTAGAGAATAATTTTAGTTGCTTTTAAAATTTGTATATTTTTTTAATTTTAATTCTTAATTTCTAATTGGTTTAATTTAATTGGGCCTTGACATTATTTGAAATTAGTTTTTATTGATTTTTAATTTTAATTTTTTAATATTTCCGTCGAGTTGGACACTATCAAGTTGGGTTGGGGGTTTTGAAATTGGTTGAATTTAATTTTCGTTAATTTTTAATATTCTGTATTTTTTTTGTAATTTTTATTTTTAACTTGTGGTGGACGAAGTTAAGGTTAGATGGGTTGGTTCGACCTTAAATTTCTCAAAATTAATTAAAATTTGCTTGTTATATAATTTTTAATTTTGAATTGAATTTAAATTGAATAGAATTAGGTTCAGTTCAGTTATGTTTGGTTGACCTTCAGTTCACACGAACTTAATTTTAATCGTTTTTAAAAATTTAATATTTTTTCAATTTTGGTCATTTTTTAATTCTTAATTTTTATTTGGGTTGATTTAATAAAGCTAAGTTTAGTTGAGTTGGATTGGGATGACCTTGAGATGGGTCGAGAATAATTTTAGTTGCTTTTAAAATTTGTATATTTTTTTAATTTTAATTCTTAATTTCTAATTGGTTTAATTTAATTGGGCCTTGACATTATTTGAAATTAGTTTTTATTGATTTTTAATTTTAATTTTTTAATATTTCCGTCGAGTTGCACACTATCAAGTTGGGTTTCGGGGTTTTGAAATTGGTTGAACTTAATTTTCGTTAATTTTTAATATTCTGTATTTTTTTCTAATTTTTATTTTTAACTTGTGGTGGGCGAAGTTAAGGTTAGATGGGTTGGTTCGACCTTAAATTTCTCAAAATTAATTAAAACGGATTTAAATTTGCTTGTTATATAATTTTTAACTTTGAATTGAATTTAAATTGAATAGAATTAGGTTCAGTTCAGTTAGGTTTGGTTGACCTTGACAGAGGACGAGTTTAATTTTAGTCGTTTCTGAAATTCTAGTCTATTTTAACTTTAGTTTTTAAATTTTTATTTGGGTTGATTTAATAGAGTTTGGTTTAGTTCAATTGGGTTGGGTTGACCTTGAGAACCATCTAGCTTAATTTTACTTGTTTTTAAAATGTTTACATTTATTTTTGATTTAAAAGGGCAAGGTTCAGTTGAGTTGGGTTGACCTTGACATAGTTTGTACTTATTGATTTTTAATTTTTAGAATTTTCTTAGTTTTAATTCTCCTGAAACTCCAAATTTAAACAGCGCATTCGATTTGTTTTGCAGTTAGAGACTTTATTCCGTTTGGAGACGACTTCATACGTAAAATGTCGCGCTGCGTTAAATAGGAAGAAGAAAGTGTCCCGGTGCGGTGTGCCTGCCGTTCGCAATTTAAAAGCCGCGGGAAAGTCCCGGTTAATTCGGCTCCTCCGCCGGGAAAATCAGAAATACGGAATTAAATACATAAATTGCTAGTCGCATTGTTCTAACGCAAAAGGGCGAGGATTACGTCTGTGCGCCCTGCACGCGCCACCGGGTCTTCGCATTAACTGTGAAATTATGTGGGGTGCGTTCCGTAATGGGACCCCGGCTTGACTCTCGACGAATTGGTTTATTAAAACCGCACCCCACCGGAAAATTCGGTGCGGCGCGCGTGTCACTGAAAGTTGCTGAATTATTAAGTATCACATCTTTTCCACATTATTGATATTCTATTCTATAACAGTTCATGTTCGACTAATTTCCGATTAAAAACTTGAAAATTATTTTGCATTACGATTGCCAATGAGCTTTCAATAGAAAAATCTTCACAGCGTTTATTTAATTTCTTTTCAGAATAATCTGATAGGTTCAGAATAAACTGATTGGTTCTTGCCATCATCGTCTTCGTCGCAAAATAATTGATTTTTTCTAATACGAATTGTCCAACGCCTCGATTTAGTTTTGTGGTGCAATTCGCAGACTGTTTTTTTTTAAATCACATCTTTTCCACATTATTGAGACTCTATAACAGTCCATGTTCAACTAATTTCCGATTAAAAACTTGAAAATTCTTTTGGATTACGATTGCCAATGAGCTTTCAATAGAAAATTCTTTACATTGTTGCCTTAATCTCTTTCCAGAGTAATCTGATAGGTTCTTGCCATCATCGTCTTCGTCGTAAAATAATTGAATTTTTCTAATACGAATTGTCCAACGCCTCGATTTAGTTTTGTGGTGCAATTCGTAGACTGTTTTTTTTTAATCACTTCTTTTCCACATAATTTATATTCTATTTATAACAGTCCATGTTCAACTAATTTCCGAAGGAAAACTTGAAAATTATTTTGCATTACGATTGCCAATGAGCTTTCAATAGAAAAATCCTTACATTGTTTGCTTAATCTCTTTTCAGAGTAATCTGATAGGTTCTTGCCATCATCGTCTTCGTCGTAAAATAATTGAATTTTTCTAGTACGAATTGTCCAACGCCTCGATTTAGTTTCGTGGTGCAATTCGCAGACTGTTTTTTCTTAAATCACATCTTTTCCACATTATTTATACTCCATAACAGTTCATGTTCAACTAATTTCCGATTAAAAACTTGAAAATTCTTTTGCATTACGATTGCCAATGAGCTTTCAATAGAAAAATCCTTACATTATTTGCTTAGTCTCTTTTCAGAGTAATCTGACGGGTTCTTTCCATCATCGTCTTCGTCGCAAAATAATTGGATTTTTCTAATACGAATTGTCCAACGCCTCGATTTAGTTTTGTGGTGCAATTCGCACACTGTTTTTTTTTAAATCACATCTTTTCCACATTATTGAGACTCTATAACAGTCCATGTTCAACTAATTTCCGATTAAAAACTTGAAAATTCTTTTGGATTACGATTGCCAATGAGCTTTCAATAGAAAATTCTTTACATTGTTGCCTTAATCTCTTTCCAGAGTAATCTGATAGGTTCTTGCCATCATCGTCTTCGTCGTAAAATAATTGAATTTTTCTAATACGAATTGTCCAACGCCTCGATTTAGTTTTGTGGTGCAATTCGTAGACTGTTTTTTTTTAATCACTTCTTTTCCACATAATTTATATTCTATTTATAACAGTCCATGTTCAACTAATTTCCGAAGGAAAACTTGAAAATTATTTTGCATTACGATTGCCAATGAGCTTTCAATAGAAAAATCCTTACATTGTTTGCTTAATCTCTTTTCAGAGTAATCTGATAGGTTCTTGCCATCATCGTCTTCGTCGTAAAATAATTGAATTTTTCTAGTACGAATTGTCCAACGCCTCGATTTAGTTTCGTGGTGCAATTCGCAGACTGTTTTTTCTTAAATCACATCTTTTCCACATTATTTATACTCCATAACAGTTCATGTTCAACTAATTTCCGATTAAAAACTTGAAAATTCTTTTGCATTACGATTGCCAATGAGCTTTCAATAGAAAAATCCTTACATTATTTGCTTAGTCTCTTTTCAGAGTAATCTGACGGGTTCTTTCCATCATCGTCTTCGTCGCAAAATAATTGGATTTTTCTAATACGAATTGTCCAACGCCTCGATTTAGTTTTGTGGTGCAATTCGCACACTGTTTTTTTTTAAATCACATCTTTTCCACATTATTGAGACTCTATAACAGTCCATGTTCAACTAATTTCCGATTAAAAACTTGAAAATTCTTTTGGATTACGATTGCCAATGAGCTTTCAATAGAAAATTCTTTACATTGTTGCCTTAATCTCTTTCCAGAGTAATCTGATAGGTTCTTGCCATCATCGTCTTCGTCGTAAAATAATTGAATTTTTCTAATACGAATTGTCCAACGCCTCGATTTAGTTTTGTGGTGCAATTCGCCGACTGTTTTTTTTTTCGCGTACCTCTCAAAATACTTAACTAACTCCTTCCGTGGCAAAAAAGAAAAAATTAGAAAAATTGTAGTGTATAGTACAGTATTTAGACCAATAGTAACACACAGTAACATTTATTTTAAATGTTTTTGTAAACTCAATCCCCATTTTGACAAAAGCGGTGACTCTGTCTTAACAATTTCTCGATTTTGATTTATGGGGGCGGAATAAGGAGTACTCACCTAATAAAGTGGAAATATTAAAAAAAAAATCAATTTAATAATTTAACAAATCCGTAACAGTTACAGGGAAGATCCCATCCGACGTAAACTTGAATTACGTGGTGGATTAATCGTCGCCGAATATTGATTTGGTTGTTTGTTTTTTTTTTCGATGTTAAGAACACCCTGCATTGAAATAACAATTTTAATTACAGATATGTTCATTGTAAATCAAAAAGCAAAAGAAAAATCTTTTGATGTTCTTTTTTTGTAAAATCAAAATTAACCTTTTCCTCTCTCTCTCTTGTAAACCGAGTCCGGGGACGTACTGTATATATACATCTCAGAACACCCCGGCATTAAATCGTCTTATGATTCTTGCTATTTCGGCATTCTTTTTTTTTTTTTAATTGCGTTAGGTAAATTTTATCGCCCGGAGTTTCTGTTTTTAGCATTCATTGCATCGCGTTTCCGAGTATTACGTGGGAACCACATTGAATGTTTATTCTATAAAATCCGGCGGCGCGACGTCTCAGTTTTTGTGTTAAATTCATTCAATTTTTTGTACGCTTGTTACTTCGACGAATATATTAAATCGCGTTCACATTTGACGTTTCATGCCGTTGGTCCCCTTTACGTCTGGCGTCACGACGATTTCGATTTGTGCAAACCCTTCCTTCCTTGGTTAGATGTAAGGCCTGGTGTGGCTTTATTGATTTGTGACGTGCCCGGAGCACGCAGTAGTCGTTGTAGTTGGTTTCTCCAGAGACCGGTGTTGGTGTGCGAGGGGGTTCTACCCCATTTTCGCGGTGTGTCCGTCTGCAAAACGGCACGCATTTTGGTATTGTGGAGCAATCTCGAGGGAGGTTTCTTGAATTGTACACGACTTGTTGTCGGCGCTTGCGTGGCGCCTGGAGGACGGAAACTCTTTTGAATTGTTTCAGCCTCGTCCCCGTTTTTCATTCTATCATCATTGTCGAACTTTTCTTCCCCCTTACAGGTTTTGAAGTTTTACTTTGAGTTTTAATTTCAGCTTTCTGTCCTTTTTGTCCTCCTATAAGACCATCGCTAAACCATTCTTGTCATTTTCTGCATATCCATAGAGATTGGGATTGCAATTCAAATCACCAAGCAAATTATTTGAGCGTGGAAGATAGATGATAATGGAATTAGAGAAACTTGAGGCGACGAACAGTATTTAAAGAGAGAAGAAGTCGAAATACAAACAAAACCAATCACAAGTTTTAATAAGTATTTAAATGTTTTTTTTTTTATGTAAATATATACACAATTGAGATTCTTTACATTATTGTCTGTGCGTTTAACTTAAACTATTTAGTTTAAGATGGACACTCGGTTAAAAACGTATCTTTAATATTCCATCGTTAAGGATTCTAGTTATTTTTCGAATAAATAATCTTAAGGTGGCAACAAGTTTTCACCAAAACATACTTCGGTCGGTTGCAGTGAGGCGCATGCGTACTAAGTAACTTTTGTTTTACTCAGCTCGTGTAATACGAAACGGGTAATTGAAACGCATATACGATGGGTAATAAACGTCCGGTAATAATCATAAACACTTAAGCTTACGCGCGGCGCGTATAAAATCGAAATAAATCGCGCAAATTCTTATATGAGCGATTAAGCACGAGTTAAACAATGTTATACTGCTTAATTGGCAGTTGAAATTAAATTGTTCGCTTCCGTTAGGTTATTTTAGTTTGCGCATCTCTCACTCTCTCTCTCTCTCTCTCTCTTGATTGATGATTTTCTTCTTTTCGTGCACCTTTGAATGTCCATCTCTACTTCCTTCAATCTTTTCGTTTTCCCCTAATACACCCCTGTTACGGACGTCCATCTCTCCCATCTCTACTTATTTAATTTTCTGTTGTTCGTCCATCCAAATACATTCGAGTCCTCCTAGATTTAGATTTCAATTCAATTCAGTTCTTTATTTCTCTTGTTAACACAAAATGTGTGTAACATTCGTCAAATTTATAACATATTTAAACATATAATACACGTATATGTAAACATATTTAGGCATAGAACTTTACGGACGATTCAAATTTGATGTCGTATGTAGGGCGTGCCATTTGAAATAAAACAGTTGCATCCGGTAATACTGTTTTGATTCACCCGGTATGTAGATCAAAATAGTTGTATGTTGCGCACCTCTAAAATTAAAAACAAAAACGTACTGAAACTTTTTTTTATTTGTATCTTCAGTAGTTACCGAGATGTTCCCCAAGAACGCACTGTGAGGACACCCTGTATATCAAGTTGCATAATGTACGCGTTATTATTATTATTTATTATTATTAAAATTACTAAAGTAAATACGATGCAGGTTTTTTTTTCCTTTCAATGTCATAATAGCATAACGTATTAATTATTTGTAATCAGGGCGTGTCCACATTGGTCTTTTTTGCAAGCCGCCGCCGCCGCTTTTCTGACTTAATTAAATTTGATTTATCGTTTAAAAAAAAAACTGTGATTTTTCTGTTTGGGGGCAGACATTTTCTTGCACAACAACGCACAGACAGGTCAATGATTATTATAAACAAGACGCAGATACGCGGCCGAGAGACATATACAGAGAGAGGGAGAGAGGGAGAGAAAAAAAATTCATCGACTTATTTATTGACGATACAAATTAATGTCCGGCGCCAGGATTTCCATTCACTTTCGACACAAAACCCGATGAAAATGTAAATTAGACACATTTGTATGTATCAGTCGGAATCGAGCGAGCGTTGTTTGTTTATTTAAATTTCACAAAAGATGTAAAAAAAAAGAATCCACGTCGTCGGCCTGCGACGTAACCGAAACTGTTTGTTTTGTCTGGGTTTTCGTCCTTTTTGATTTTCATGTTTTATTTACTCAATGTATTACGTCCGTACCCACTAAAAACATCATGCCTCCTCTCTAACCACATCATAAAAAAAAATTGAAATATAAAAATTAAATGAAACGGACGTTCATAAAAAGTTTTTTTTTTTTTTAATAAAGCAAGAGACGTTAAGTCCTTAAAGAAAGGAAAATGAATCCACAAAAAAATCCTCGCGTTCGTCTCACGCAATAGTTGCTTAAATTGTATTTACTTTGTACACGGACGGGTAAAAACCTCACGTCACGTCACTGTGAAATACCCGCGTTTTAAATCGCAAGGTTATACTCACTTCCTGAAAACTAAAAAAAAAAAAAACACGCGGTGCGACGATAAAAAGAAAACATAATCCTAATAAGTCTTAGTGTGCTGCGCAAATTGCATAAAATAAGGATATATATTCAATGAAAACAACTGAAACTCTCGAAAAACAGACAGTCTTTTGTTTTTCCGATGTTGCCATAAACTCGAGCACGAAACGTACTGAAACTCTTCTTCTTGTCCTGGCAATGTAAGTTACTAAAAAATTAAAAAGTTTTGTAATGTATTGTGACGGTTTCCCGTGTACACCCTGTACATACCGAGTGTTTCAGTGAACGCGGACACGCAATATTAAAAAAAGTAAGCGTTTGTTCCTAAAAATGCCTAAGTTCTTAAAATGATCTAACAACTGGAAACAAAAATTTAACGATCTAACCGAAATCAGCTTAAAATTAAAATCGACGAGTAAAAGAAACAAGTAAAAGAATTAAGGAAAAGAAATATTAAAGAAATTAAATGGATTTTTCTAATACGAATTGTCCAACGCCTCGATTTAGTTTTGTGGTTCAATTCGCAGACTGTTTTTTTTTTTAATCACATCTTCACTTCTTTTCCACATAATTTATATTCTATTTATAACAGTCCATGTTCAACTAATTTCCGATTAAAAACTTTAAAATTCTTTTGCATTACGATTGCCAATGAGCTTTCAATAGAAACATCTTCACAGTATTTGTATAATCTCTTTTCAGAGTAATCTGATACGCTCTTGCCATCATCGTCTTCGTCGTAAAATAATTGAATTTTTCTAATACGAATTGTCCAACGCCTCGATTTAGTTTTATGGTGCAATTCGCAGCCTGTTTTTTTTTTAAATCACATATTTTCCACATTATTAATACTCTATTTATAACAGTTCATGTTCAGCTGATTTCCGATTAGTAACTTGAAAATTCTTTTGCATTACGATTGTCAATGAGCTTTCAATAGAAAATTCTTTACATTGTTGCCTTAATCTCTTTCCAGAGTAATCTGATAGGTTCTTGCCATCATCGTCTTCGTCGTAAAATAATTGAATTTTTCTAATACGAATTGTCCAACGTCTCAATTTAGTTTTGTGGTGCAATTCGCAGACTGTTTTTTTTTTAAATCACATATTTTCCACATTATTGACACTCTATTTATAACAGTCCATGTTCAGCTGATTTCCGATTAAAAACTTGAAAATTCTTTTGCATTACGATTGTCAAAGAGCTTTCAATAGAAAAATCTTTACATTGTTTGCTTAGTCTCTTTTCAGAGTAATCTGATGGGTGCTTGCCATCATCGTCTTCGTCGCAAAATAATTGGATTTTTGTAACACGAATTGTCCAACACCTCGATTTAGTTTTGTGGTGCAATTCGCAGACTGTTTTTTTTTTTTTTAAATCACTTCTTTTCCACATAATTTATATTCTATTTATAACAGTTCACGTTCAACTAATTTCCGATTAAAAACTTGAAAATTCTTTTGCATTACGATTGCCAATGAGCTTTCAATAGAAAAATCTTTACATTGTTTGCTTAGTCTCTTTTCAGAGTAATCTGATGGGTGCTTGCCATCATCGTCTTTGTCGCAAAATAATTGGTTTTTTGTAACACGAATTGTCCAACACCTCGATTTAGTTTTGTGGTGCAATTCGCAGACTGTTTTTTTTTTAAATTACATCTTTTCCACATTATTGATACTCTATTTATAACAGTCCATGTTCAGCTGATTTCCGATTAAAAACTTGAAAATTATTTTGCATTACGATTGCCAATGAGCTTTCAATAGAAAAATCTTTACATTGTTGCCTTAATCTCTTTCCAGAGTAATCTGATAGGTTCTTGCCATCAACGTCTTCGTCGTAAAATAATTGAAGTTTTCTAATACGAATTGTCCAACGCCTCGATTTAGTTTTATGGTGCAATTCGCAGCCTGTTTTTTTTTTAAATCACATATTTTCCACATTATTGATACTCTATTTATAACAGTTCATGTTCAGCTGATTTCCGATTAGTAACTTTAAAATTCTTTTGCATTACGAGTACCAATGAGCTTTCAATAGAAAATTCTGTACATCTTAATCTCTTTTCAGAGTAATCTGATACGATCTTGCCATCATCGTCTTCGTCGTAAAATAATTGAATTTTTCTAATACGAATTGTCCAACGTCTCGATTTAGTTTTGTGGTGCAATTCGCAGACTGTTTTTTTTTTAAATCACTTCTTTTCCACATTATTGATACTCTATTTATAACAGTCCATGTTCAGCTGATTTCCGATTAAAAACTTGAAAATTCTTTTGCATTACGATTGTCAATGAGCTTTCAATAGAAAAATCTTTACATTGCTTACTTAGTCTCTTTTCAGAGTAATCTGATGGGTTCTTGCCATCATCGTCTTCGTCGCAAAATAATTGGATTTTTGTAACACGAATTGTCCAACACCTCGATTTAGTTTTGTGGTGCAATTCGCAGATTGTTTTTTTTTTAAATCACATCTTTTCCACATTATTGATACTCTACAACAGTCCATGTTCATGAAATTAAAAGTAGAAAAGAAAATGTGAAAATGAAGCTCAACAAATCCCGAGGTCAACCCGACTCAACTCAACAGAGTTCCTAACCTAACTGAATTGAAGCGAAATGTTTCAAACGCAAAAAAATTTAAAAGCAAAAACAAATTGGAAAAAACGATTAAAGCGAGGTTCGACCATTGTCAAGGTCAACCCAACTCAGTTAAATTAAACTTAACCTAACTGTATTCAATTGAAAAATTAAAAAAACGATTAAAGCTGGGTTTGACCATTGTCAAGGTCAACCCAACTCAGATAAACTAAACGTAAGCTGTATTCAACTAAACTTAACCTAATTGTATTCAATCGAAGCAAAAAATTTAAAATGCAACAAATTAATAGTAAGAGATTAACAAAAAAGATTGTGAAGGTCAAACGAACTGGACCCAACAACTGAACTCCATTCTTCTTTCAATCCAAGCAAAAAAGAATTTTAGAAATCAAAAAATACTAAAGAAAAAAATTGATGTTAACAAATAAAATGAAAGAAGAAAAAAGATTTCAACCCAATCCAAATCCAATCTAAGTAAAAAATTTAATGAACTTTCTATGTCTTCTATTTCCTTAAATAAATAAAATAAAGAGCTTTCATATGGCAAGGCTCGTCAGTGAGCTAATAAATCACCTTGTGTAAATCGATCTTGGACAAATCGATTCTCTTTTGCTCGATTTTTACTTGAATCTATGTATATTTAATGTACACGATTCAAAGATCGATGCTTTTGACAAAAAATCGGCATCCCTATTACTAATTCTATTCGAGGTAGCGCGGATTAAAGAAGCAAACGTGAGGAGGAAAGAGGGATCGAGGAAAGATAGCCAATCCGGCGGAATGTGACATAAACCTTATCGAATCAAAATTAAATCTCGGAGGGGTCATGAGAGCATCTGAGAAATGGCGCGATCGAGAAAAGTCAGCCAATCCGGCGGAATGTGACATAAACCTTATCCAATCAAAATTAAATCTCAGGGGGGTCATGAGAGCATCTGAGAAATGGCGCGATCGAGAAAAGTCAGCCAATCCGGCGAAATGTGACATAAACCTTGTTGAATCAAAATTAAATGTCAGGAACGAGTAATATTCAACCCTCATCGTCATCATTAATTTTAACGCACATCAGACGATTGGGATCTAACAAGATACCTGCGTTGTTTAGGCTTTTACAAATTTTTTCCCCAACCAATTCCGGCGAGATCCAAGAACAGAATTTAAGAAAATTAAAAACCGAAAAAATACATAGATAACAAAAATCTTATTGAGAATTTCAAAAAAGTAAAATTGTTGCGAATTAAAGAAGATGAATTTGATCTCAACTAATTTCTAAGTCCAATCCGAGCAAGCTCAAATTTCTGCCAATCCATGAATAGTTTAAAAAAGAAAACAAAAAACTGAAAAAGTTTTAAACTAATTAAAATTCATTCAAAATTCTAGTCGGCCCGGTTGGCCAGGGAAAGTTTTCCAACGTTTTTTTGATATTTTTTTTGCAGCCCAATCCAATCTTCTGCGTTATGAAACCTGCGTCAGCGAAGTGGATCCGTCATGTCAAGTGCCATTTATGTACATCACGCCACACATACATAGTTGGCAACTTTTTTTTCAATCTCTGACCTTTATCCCACTTATTGTTAGATACTAGCACAATTGCACAGAGGACGTTTCCAAGATTCTAGAAGGAATCCTCTCGCTGGCAATCATTTAGGTATCTGCCCCAGCCGGCCAGTGGCGCACGGACAGTTTCTTGCCAAGAATACATGCGCGACACCAGCTCACCTTTAAATTGCGGTTAATATTGTCATTAAACACGTCCTCTCACGACAAGAAGCAAGCCTATCACCTTGTACGATCTAAATTTATGCGGACAAATCGGGCGATACGTACATAAGTACACACGAGGCCGAAAACAAATCGCAGCAGAGAGTGTCTCCTCCGAAAAGTCTGGCGCGTTCGTGTTCATTCAATGTAAATCGTGGCTGTCGTCTGATATTTATCATCGATGCCGCAGCACCATTGTAATGAGCACAATAAACGAATCAATCATTGCTAAGCAGTGCGGCCCCCCCTTAGAGGGCGCTACGACTTCATCAGGTTTGATTGTTTAGGAAAAAAAAGAACGAAAAACAAAAACAAAAACAAAATCGCTGCTCTTCTTCATTTTGGAGTTTAGAAACAACCTTAATAAGCAACGAGAATTTGTCTTCTTTAATTTCAGAAGCCAGAATGCATCAACCAATCCCCTTCCCTTTCAGTTTTCAGGGTTTTCAGTTTAACTTTCCTAGTTTTAGCTATCTGTGTTGCACTTTTTTCCATTTGCTGCCTTTATTGATCTTTTCCATTTTCTTTCTAGCTTTGCTACCGCCTCACTTTGCCTTCCCTTCATTTCCTTTTGCGATTATCCCCAAACATCCATCCACCTTTTTCTTCTTTTTTAATTTTTATTTGTTCCATGAGGTATGGTGTGGTATGGTATAGTTGACTTAACCAAATCATTTTTTGTTTTCATTTTTAATTATCAAAAAGTGATGCCTAGCAAAACGTGATAAGTTGGTTAAGGAAGCTGGGCTTATGGCCTTCCAATTCTATGTGCCCTTTGCTTCCTCTCTCCAATTTAGTATGCTTTTCTCTCTGACGTCTTCCATTTCATGTTCTTTGCGGCTTCTCTTTCTTGTTTCCCCGTTGTGGTAATTTCCTTCACTCTGCTATTTGTCTCTATACGTTTATTTTGGTTTTCACTAACGGTAAGCAATTTGTCTTGTTCAACTTCACTCCAGTATGCATTAGTTTAGAATCTTTTTAATTTACTTATCCAATCCCTTTCTCTTTCACTTTTCAGAGTCTTAAGTTGAACCTTCCCAGCTTCAGCTATCTGTGTTGGACTTTGCACTTGCTGCCTTTATTGACATTTTCCTTTTTTTTTAACTTTGTTCCCCTCGCTTTTCCTTTCCTTAGTTTTGCCTTTGTTTGCCCACCTTACGCAACACATGGCACAAAAGTGCAGTTCGCAATCTGTTGAATGAGAACATCTGTTTGCAGGGTATTAAGGTTCCTTAAAATGAACGAACCCAAATATACAGGTTCAAATAAAATATCAGTAATGGAATTCAATTTATATCAAACTATCAATCGGCACTTGCCTTGACGAGTAAATGTTAAAATAAATTACTGGAAAAGCTTTTTCTATCAATCTTTTTTTCAAAAACGACTGCACTTATTAATTATCTGTCCAGTTTTCACGATCGTATCATCGATCAAGGCCGTGCCTGATAGTTCGATGTGTCCGAATTTAGTTACGTAATCTTTTTTGAATATCTGAAAAGTCAGCGTATGAAAAATTGTCAAACTTCACAGACGGATGCATCTTGAAGAGTACTTTAAGAAACCTAAATGTCTTCTTCATTTTGGAGTTTAGAAACAACCTTAATAAGCAACGAGAATTTGTTTTCTTTAATTTCAGAAGCCAGAATGCATCAACCAATCCCCTTCTCTTTCAGTTCTCAGGGTTTTCAGTTTAACTTTCCTAGTTTTAGCTATCTGTGTTGCACTTTTTTCCATTTTATTTTCTGCCTTTATTGATCTTTTCCATTTTCTTTCTAGCTTTGCTACCGCCTCACTTTGCCTTCCCTTCATTTCCTTTTGCGATTATCCACAAACATCCATCCGCCTTTTTTTTTAATTTTTATTTGTTCCACGAGGTATGGTGTGGTATGGTATAGTTGACTTAACCAAATCATTTTTTGTTTTCATTTTTAATTATCAAAAAGTGATGCCTAGCAAAAAGTGATAAGTTGGTTAAGGAAGCTGGGCTTATGGCCTTGTGATCGCCTTCCAATTCTATGTGGCCTTTGCTTCCTCTCTCCAATTTAGTATACTTTTCTCTCTGACGTCTTCCATTTCATGTTCTTTGCGGCTTCCCTTTCTTGTTTCCCCGTTGTGGTAATTTCCTTCACTCTGCTATTTATCTCTATACGTTTATTTTGGTTTTCACTAACGGTAAGCAAACGAGAATTTGTCTTCTTCAACTTCACTCCAGAATGCATTAGTTTACAATCTTTTTAATTTACTTATACAATCCCTTTCTCTTTCACTTTTCAGAGTCTTAAGTTGAACCTTCCTAGCTTCAGCTATCTGTGTTGGACTTTGCACTTGCTGCCTTTATTGACATTTTCCTTTTTTTTTAACTTTGTTTCCCTCGCTTTTCCTTTCCTTAGTTTTGCCTTTGTTTGCCTACCTTACGCAACACATGGCACAAAAGTGCAGTTCGCAATCTGTTGAATGAAAACATCTGTTTGCAAGGTATTAAGGTTCCTTAAAATGAACGAACCCAAATATACAGGTTCAAATAAAAGATCAGTAATGGAATTCAATTTATATCAAACTATCAATCGGCACTTGCCTTGACCAGTAAACGTTAAAATAAATTACTGGAAAAGCTTTTTCTATCAATCTTTTTTTCAAAAACGACTGCACTTATTAATTATCTGTCCAGTTTTCACCATCGTATCATCGATCAAGGCCGTGCCTGATAGTTCGATGTGTCCGAATTTAGTTACGTAATCTTTTTTGAATATCTGAAAACTCAGCGTATGAAAAATTGTCAAACTTCACAGACGGATGCATCTTGAAGAGTACTTTAAGAAACCTAAATGTCTTCTTCATTTCGGAGTTTAGAAACAACCTTAATAAGCAACGAGAATTTGTCTTCTTTAATTCCAGAAGCCAGAATGCATCAACCAATCCCCTTCTCTTTCAGTTTTCAAGGTTTTCAGTTTAACTTTCCTAGCTTTACCTATCTGTGTTGCACTTTTTTCCATTTTATTTTCTGCCTTTATTGATCTTTTCCATTTTCTTTCTAGCTTTGCTACCGCCTCACTTTGCCTTCCCTTCATTTCCTTTTGCGATTATCCACAAACATCCATCCGTCTTTTTTTTTTTTAATTTTTATTTGTTCCATGAGGTATGGTGTGGTATGGTATAGTTGACTTAACCAAATCATTTTTTGTTTTCATTTTTAATTATCAAAAAGTGATGCCTAGCAAAACGTGATAAGTTGGTTAAGGAAGCTGGGCTTATGGCCTTCCAATTCTATGTGCCCTTTGCTTCCTCTCTCCAATTTAGTATACTTTTCTCTCTGACGTCTTCCATTTCATGTTCTTTGCGGCTTCCCTTTCTTGTTTCCCCGTTGTGGTAATTTCCTTCACTCTGCTATTTATCTCTATACGTTTATTTTGGTTTTCACTAACGGTAAGCAAACGAGAATTTGTCTTCTTCAACTTCACTCCAGAATGCATTAGTTTAGAATCTTTTTAATTTACTTATCCAATCCCTTTCTCTTTCACTTTTCAGAGTCTTAAGTTGAACCTTCCTAGCTTCAGCTATCTGTGTTGGACTTTACACTTGTTGCTTTTATTGACCTTTTCCGTTTTTTTTTTAACTTTGTTCCCCTCGCTTTTCCTTTCCTTAGTTTTGCCTTTGTTTGCCTACCTTACGCAACACATGGCACAAAAGTGCAGTTCGCAATCTGTTGAATGAAAACATCTGTTTGCAAGGTATTAAGGTTCCTTAAAATGAACGAACCCAAATATACAGGTTCAAATAAAAGATCAGTAATGGAATTCAATTTATATCAAACTATCAATCGGCACTTGCCTTGACGAGTAAATGTTAAAATAAATTACTGGAAAAGCTTTTTCTATCAATCTTTTTTCAAAAACGACTACACTTATTAATTATCTGTCCAGTTTTCACCATCGTATCATCGATCAAGGCCGTGCCTGATAGTTCGATGTGTCCGAATTTAGTTACGTAATCTTTTTTGAATATCTGAAAAGTCAGCGTATGAAAAATTGTCAAACTTCACAGACGGATGCATCTTGAAGAGTACTTTAAGAAACCTAAATGGAATTTTGCCATAACATAATTAGGGGAGTCAATATTCGAGATCTTTTAAATTAACATGTGATTTCCTATGTTGCGTTTCAGAACGCATCGCCCGGTATGTATAATTTACGTGTTTTTCCGTTTTTCCGCAACCGGCAAGGATAATATAATCGGTACAAGCGCATAAATAAAACATGAACGAACGTCTTTTCTTTCTGCCCTTTGGAAAAAAAAATTTAAATATTCAGCATAATATCAGTTTGCAGTTTTCCTCGATCCCTGGGCGTTTGCTTTCCAGCTTCCATCGCAGCAGATATTCGCAATTATTGGTTATCCGGATACGGATAGCCGGGGATATTATTATTATTATTACATCATGAGGTAAAAATCGCGCTCACACGCACACAGAAGAACCGGCGTTGTTTGTGAAACATCCATTACCATGATATATCGTCTGCATTTGTGATGCATTGCCTGTCGCAGCTATATTAGCAAATAGTCATGCACATAAGCAAAATAAAAACGAACGCTCTGTGAATAATGCGGAGTCAGGGTGGTATTTACGAGCGCCCGAGATTTATGCCCCCGGTGCAAATCTATTTACTCCAGATATTAGAGTTTCTGCAACGTTAAGGCGTACGATCGTGATTTTAAACGGGTATACCTTATTATTACTCGCAGTCATTTTTGCGTCACGGTTTGTCAATTCATGGTAGGCGATGTATTACTAAATTCATCCAAAATGACCTGAGGCATCAAAAATTACAAAAAAATAAATAAAAAAATTTGTAAACAGTGACGCTCCGAAGTTGTAGTAAAGATTTATGCAACGCCTCCTTCTCAGCTAAGCTGCGTTGATTCTAAGGATACGAACATGCCGAAGACGCCTGTTCACTGTTCACCCTCGATGTTTAGGTCGCGCTCGATAGCTTGATGTAAAACAAACGCATAGATTTAAATGGAATCGTGCATGTCGAAGATGTTCTATTTAAGACTGTTTGTTTGTTTTACATAGAGTTGATATCGCGGTATCGAGCGCGACCTAAACATCGATGGTGAACAGCGAGGCACCTTATCTTCGACATGTTTCTCTGATTTTGTTCGTAAAGTCATGTCGCATACTGCACCACTCAGAGAACCCACCCATTTACGTAAGAGCACATTTCTGAAGCCAATTACGGATGAAAAATGTCGCCTGGAATCTGTCACACGAGGCGACGACGAGATTCGTCTCTCGCGACATCCGAATTGACTTGAGTTAAACCAGTTTTTATTGCCGGCGATTCGGCAATAAACGGCTTCGGATTAAATATAGAAAGTCTCGTCGGCAATGTGCAACCGTTTTAAAATTGGCCCACTTCAAAATTGTTAGCGATCGCCCGCTGATTGATGTTGTTTCGAATTGTTACGGCGACGTCGAGTGCATGACGCGCGAATTCCTTCCACTCTTCGCAAATCGAGAGATCAATTTAAACCGTTTGTTATCGACGCGCGTATTACGGCGGTTTCGAGTTCGGGAAGGATATTG
This sequence comes from Prosopocoilus inquinatus, assembly GCA_036172665.1. Lineage (NCBI taxonomy): Eukaryota > Metazoa > Arthropoda > Insecta > Coleoptera > Lucanidae > Prosopocoilus > Prosopocoilus inquinatus. Next base: position 1,848,774 of record CM069871.1, on the reverse strand, counting down.
TGTTTCAATTAGTGCTGGCAAAAACCGGAAAAAATTGAAACCGAATAATCGGTTTCTTTAAAAACCGGTTTTGGATAGAACCGGTTATCTAAATAATGGTTAAGACCGACTATTCGAATATCCAAAAACCGATTATTCGGATATTCGAAAAACCGACTATTCGAGTATCCAAAAACCGACTATTCGGATATTTGAAAAACTGTCTACTTGAATATATTCAAAAGCCGACTATTCGGATATTCGCGATATCTGTAATCAAAAGACCAGCTTTTGGATTACCCGAAAATCTGATTAATAAAAAACAGACTCGACTGAATTTTAACTCTAAACGCCAATTTTACAATGGCGAGATATTTTTGAAATATAAAACGAATTATAAATTACGTATTACGTTACAGTTTATAGTACAGAAGGAAGTACGATGTACTAGTGGTTTAAAAGTTTGTTATTTCCAAGGCAAAAGAGCCACTAACGTTCCTGGTTTTTATTCAGATGAAGATGTTTTCAAACATTTCAATTTTGTGCTTCTCTTATCCATTTTAAAGTATTAACACTAACAATAGTTTTCGTTTTTTTTTTTTTTGTTAAATACTAGATATATGTCAATTATTCTTGTTCTACCTAATGAACAATATTCAACAAATTGTAAAAGTAATGCAAATATTTTGTGCTGTAAAAATTCATTACGGTGCCGAACAACATCTGTACCATAACAAACTTTTATTGAATTCTCCGAAAGACGGTTGGGTACGGTCGAAAACAAAACTAACAACAAAAACTAAAATTACTTTAATTCTTCTCCTTCGACTTCTAATATGTGGATTAGAAGTACCACTTGACCACTTACACTTTTTTTTACGTGGTGAACATAACAGATATAATTTACCTTTTTATTTTTTAATACTTTTAATATTTACTCATTTTCAATTTTATTTGAGTTTTAAATTTGCTGCCTCAAATTCCTAAGATTATCTTTAAATGGATGAAAAAAATTGTGTACACAGTTATTTGAATATCAAGCAGTTGGGCTATTTGAATATTTTTCATCATTCGAATAACCGGTCATTCGAGTATCCGATTATCCAAAAACCGATATTATTCGAATATCCGGTTATCCAAATAATTGGATATTCGGATATCCGATTATCCAAATAATTGGATATTCGAATAACCGATTATCCGGATAACCGGTTTTCGGTTTCGTTTAAAACCTCGGATAATCCAAAACCGGTTAACCGGTTATCCAAAAAACCGATTTGGTTGCCAGCACTAGTTTCAATGAAATCAGCCGGCTCTCCAACTTTAACGCGATTCTGAAAACTGAACAAGCCCGACGAACTTTTCAACCATCACACTCACACACACACACAGAGAGATGGGGACATTTCTTTTCAGAAACAGATTTCTCTATACCGTTTATGATTAATAACAGAAATAAACCATATTTGGAGACCTTGAAATTTTACACCAAATAATACAGGGGGTGCGTGGAATCCAGTTCACTAAAGAGCGTTTGTAGATAATCTTTTATTTAAACAAAGTGAAGCAAACTGGAGTAAAACGAAAAATAAATAATGTCAACAAAAAAATGGGTTTGAATTTTTAATCGAAAACTGTTTTGATTAGTGTATTTTTGTCTAAATAAATTTGGATTTGAATTCTCAGCGCAGAGTAAACAAATTCCTGTAAAATCTAGCGGAATGGATTTCAAAGCCCGGTCATCATCATCATCACCATCACCATCATCATCTTCGCCCGCATTAAATTCGATTATTCGTAATTAGACGGAGCCCCACCATCTTCGGAGCGTATCTGCAAAGCGCACATTAAATTTTAATCATTTACTCCCGAACATTAAAGCGCTCAGAAATTCCGCTGAAAGTAAAAACGGATCTACACAGGATTACGCACACGCGCCTATCTTTTTAAAGAGGGCCCTCGACGAGAAAAAGCCTGAAAACCTTTCGTGGTTCGCAACAAGCCTGAAAAGTTATTATGAGATTTGATTCACTGTGATTACCACTGTCCAGGTAACTCCGAAGCCATTCCCAGAAAGTATATACTCGATTTTTTGCAATTATACAGGGTGTTTGCAAAATGAGTGCGACATTTTTAATCACAGTACGCTGACAGCACAAACAACACGAAAAAATGTTTCAAAAAAAAATCGTATGACAAAAAGAAAATTCCTTTATCCGACCCTTATCCGGCGCTCATGAAATAACAAAAAACCTACTTACGGAACTTGCATCTCTGATCGTAGACAGTAAACATCACGGGGATGACTAATACGCAAGACACGCTCACCGAATATGATCTGTGTGGAGGATCGCATTGAAACAAACGTTCGCTATTAGACATTTAGAAATGTTTATGACATTTGTGGCGTCCATCATTAGCGACACATGAACGAGCACGGCGAAAAAGTGATTCTTGTGTACGTGTGCGTGTCAGGATTAGGGCAAATACCGTCGACGGCATTCAGAATACACTCCTCTGAAATACTGTTCTCTCGCCGTTCGTGAATTGCGGCATTTTAATAAGTAATAATACTTATTGTAGATGGTAATCGTATTTAGCTTTAACGCGTTCAATCACTTTTTGCAAACTAAACTCTTAATCCCATAGTATACGGAGCAATAAGTTGTGTGTCATAATCTTAAAAAAATGAAGCAAATTCTTTCGCTCGGCTGTACTACGACTTATCGCGACGTTAAAAACAACGCTTGCATTGGCCTCTCGACTTCGGCGAAGGTCACCACTGCTCAATTTCAATTGCACTTCTGTTTTTTGTTCCAATAAAATTTGCTTTTCTTGACCTACCTCGAAGACATAGACGTGCGATTATTTCTTGCCCGATTTTTTTTTGTAAAACGAGTAACTGGAGAAATATGTACGAAGCCGCCTTAAGTGAAACATCCTGTATGCTAATTAAAAAATCTAACAAGCAAGTACGCACATCCTGTACCTTATTATTATTTAAGCATATGGGAATATTTCATTGGAATTTAACAACAAATTTCTAGCGTACGCCTATGGTTGGATTGCCATCACTAACTTTGATGATTAACCCAAAAGAAAACATAGTCCTTGCATAATTCTAGGACCTTCGATGTACTAAACGTGTGTATTAAAAAGAAAAAAGAAAAGAAAACGATTTAGACCTCGCATAATCCTAGCAAAGTAAAAGATTAGATAGAGCTCGGCGAAAAAATGAAAAAGCAAGAAAAAAAATCATCCTCATAAATAATTCATCAAATAATGGACGATGTCTTTCGCAATCAGTTCAAAAGCAGCCAGCCAAGAGGACGAACGACCGACATCCTGACGTTTATAATTATCCTGCGTTAACCATCATCGATTCGTTGCAACGTATTTATCGAGTTTGACGTTGGAAGTCACACGCGTTTAATTAGTATAATTAATTATATTAATTGCTTTGACTTCGTTCACGTCCAAACAGACGTCTGTTCCGCTGAATAAGAAGGCGATATCATCGATAATTTTAACTAATCGTTTTTTAATCGCGTGTCACCTGCGCATAAAAAAATTGCTTTGAATTTACAAGCGACGTCGTTGTTTCGATTGTTTATTAAATCTCGCGGTTCCACGTGATTTTAAAAACAAGTAAATAATATTTACTATTGTTAGTAGGAATTTACGGTTCGACTAGTTTTTCTTTTTATTTTAATTAATTAAGAATACTTACAATCGTGGCCGAAAAATATTAAAACTAATTTATTTATAATATTGGGTGAACGTGTCATGTCATCACCGATGACGTGTGATGAAGAAGAAACCAACACTGTAAGTGTTCGCAATTTATTTTAGGAGTATCGTGATAGTTGGCAATAAACCGCGTGTCCCAGAAACCCGGTTACTTGCATTCGCGGATTTAATTTTAAGCGCGGTAGTCATTAGTTGAGTCACTGTGAGGACAATCGAGGCCCTCGAAAAGCTGATAAAATTATTGATCGATTGATTTACAGTTAAATATTTATCAACTAAATAGCAGACAACATTATTTATTGGTTTTGAGAGTAATAATTTGCCAGTAGTTTGTTGAATTTATGTGGCCAACTATATTGTTGCGTACTAGTAAAAGAAAAGGTACCGTCACGATGGGAGTTTCTCGTAAAAAAAAAATAATAAAAAGAAATTTTTAAAGCACGGGCTTGTGAAAACGAGGGCAATTTTAACAGTGTCAGAATTTAAAACCAGTAAGTGAGGTGACCCGACATAACGCTCTTCATATTTCATAATAAACGTCGGCAGAATCGCTGCAATCGGGGCAAACGCTTACATCAAGCGATGCAAAGAATACGGGACATATTACGAATAATGCAATGCGCGAATAAACAAGAATTTCGTATAAAAAGTGCGGGTAAAAATTTGTTTCGGCTCGGTGGGCATTAGTCAAGAAGGGCAGCGGCCCGGAACCATCCCAGCCACCAAGGACGCTGTCCCCGCGATCACTTTGACTCTGAGACCGATTGTAGGACGTCTCCTTGACACCCACGTCAACCCCAGCCGGAAGGCCGCGGTCAATCACGTTACCACCGCCCCCTGTGTGCCGCATCAAGGACACGCCACTTCGTCAATAACCAAAAAGTCGACCGTACTCATCCACCACCGATCGCCATAGCGCCGCGCAGACGACGCAACGAGCCCGATCTTGACATCGCAGCTACAACCGCAGCCCGAATGCAAATTACGTCGCCACCAGGGCCAGGCCAACGCTAACCGCACGGACGACCAGGACCGCAACCACCCCATTTTGGACCACGAAAAACCCCCCAACAATATAACACTTATGGCCGTTTTCATAATCAGACTTTAAGGAAGCTTTAATTTAAAGTCACTTTAAGAACAGGGAAACAAATGTGTCTTTTTTAGGTTGAAGTAACTGTAAATTTAAAGTCTGATTATGAAAACAGCCCTTAATATTAAATAAAAGGTATCAATTTTTGTAAACACTTGTGTTTAAAGATCTACCGTCTGCAAACCCTACGCCACCCCTCTACTCACGTGACATGGTGGAGTTGCTACCCTGTTAGCGTAGCTTGTTAAGGGCGCCACCCCAGTAAGCGTGACAATACGGTAGCGAGGCGATCCGTTCGTAGAGAGACAAGCGTTTTAGAATCCCGTTAGACAATTTTTCTCTGGCGCCCTTAAATAAATTACCGTCGAAGTTCGACCCACGTTCCAATTCCCCACTTGAGCTAGGGAATTCCGCGTATAACCAAGCACATTTAAAGTCTGATTATGAAAACATCCCTTAATATTAAATAAAAGGTATCAATTTTTGTAAACCCTTGTGTTTAAAGCTCTACCGTCTGCAAACTCTACGCCACCTCTCCACTCACGTGACATAGTGGAGACGCTACCCTGTTAGCGTAGCTTGTTAAGGGCGCCACCCCAGTAAGCGTGACAATACGTTAGCGAGGCGATCCGTTCGTAGAGACAAGCGTTTTAGAATCCCGTTAGACAATTTATCTCTGACGCCCTTAAACAAATTACCGTCAAAGTTCGACCCACGACCCAATTCCCCACTCGAGCTAAGTAATTCCGCGTATAACCACGCGCTTTCTTACTATTCTCCATCCGTGTCGTAATTTCGCTTTTAGTTTCCAGATAAGGCAAAGAGTAGTTAGAAAATAGTCTTCTTGGATCTCGCCAGAGTTTGTTTGGGCAACTCACAATTAAAATTTGGATTGAACTAGAGAAGGGTCGAACTTTGTTTCACTTGGTTTGCTTAGGTTGATTTCAGTTGGGTTGACCTTGAGGTGCGCTGAGCTGGATTCTTTTTACATTTTTCGTAGTTTTTTTTTAAAATTTCTTCTTGGATTGAACAGAGTGTGAGGTTACTTGGTCTTAGTTGACCTTGAGATTTCTTAAGCTTAATTAATCCTCAATTCGCTGTTACTTTTGCTTTTAATTTTTCTAAATTCTCGATATAAGGAACTTTTGGCAATTGAGACAACCTCAAATCAGCTGAGATTAAATAATGGGGAATTAAATATTATTGGTCCATTATCCGAATTCGGGTAACGGATAAGCAAATTACGCTCCAATGGAGCTGATCAAAATAACGTCCAAACATAGTGATCCGAATTCCTATAATTATATAAAGCGTTAAATTTCAAAAAAAAATGTTGAACACACATTTAGCGTTTCAGGAATGGTAATGTCTGGTAAGCCACATGAAGAGGCTTACCGTAACAATATCAAAATCTGAAATGGTGCAAATTTGCATCGGAAACGTATCAATTCAACTCTCCTCGGTTTTAAAGCACGTAAACATCTTGTCAGAAATCGTTTTAATATTCTGCACGCGAGCGTTTTATTGCGTTCCTCATTAACAACGGCGACAACATCTCGGTATAAATCAGTTTATCGCTAAAAGACTGGTAGGTATAACGTTGTTCAAAACCAAACTCCGCGTTATAATAACGCAAGGTTTGTTTATGCGCGCCAGAGCGCGTATTTTAATTTGGACGCCGCCGTCGCGTTTATTTATTTGTTTGTTTGTTTTTTTATTTATTTATTGAGGCGAAATAGGATTTGCTCGCGCGCTTCGTTCCTATCGGATTTCTACAGTCTGGTTCGAAAATGCGTTTCCGTGGACGCGCATACTAATGTCGGTAAGCGATTAAAAAAAAAAAAAAAAATGGGATTCCGTTAGTTTTGACATTTTGTTTTGGCTCACAGCTTAATTCATATCATCCGAGGTATAAAATTGATAGACGAGAGGTGCGAAAGGGGGCGAACGGGAGCAGCACTTACCAAAAAAAAAAAAAAAAATGGAATAAAAACGAACTTTAAATCCAAATAAAAATTTCCGTTGCTGCTGTCAAACAAGATTATTTGAAAGGCCGAGTTTTTTCTTCAAATCAACAAGCCCTAAATACATCACCTAATGAAAGCATAAGTAAATGATTAAACTTGATATAATATTAAGCGGAAGTAATAATTTATTCATTAATTTAACAACCCCTCGCGTCGAGATATTTAATTAGGCTTTGTTTACTCAGTATGATTATCATCTGCCTTTCGCTACAGATTTATCAAATTTAATAGGATGTACGTACCATAATTAATAATGGAAAAAACACGTGGGTACATAATCACAAAGCAACACAAAACCTGTGGCTGTAATCCAAATAAATAGTGAGAAAACCCCTCGACCACATTAATTCACTGAAAGCGAATACGTATTTCGGTAACGAAGCGCTAAACTGATATTCAAATATCAGTTTAGCGCTGAAGATGGTAACTTCGTTACCGAAATACGTATTCGCTTTCAGTGAATTAATGTGGTCGAGGGGTTTTCTCACTATTTACGTGGGTACATGTAAAATGGAGGCAAAAAGAAAATTCGTTTCGATTCGAACAAAACCCCAAACACTTTTATTTCCACTTTAAAAAAATACATAAGTACAGTAAAATCTCTTGCTGTGGATACCTCTTTACTTAAAGAATGTAAGTTTTTTTCTTACTCATGCCTTAGTTTACGCATTTCCCTTTTTAAACTATCCGAGCAGAATGCGACTAAACGCTCGGGTCCAAAAAAACAGTCATCGTCTCATCAAAAACACGTTTAATGAGCGAGCGCGTTAATTGTTTTGAATCGAAATACGATCTGCTGGCGTAGCATTGTAACGAAGTTCGAACGACTTGGATTTCATTTGCCAGCATGGAATTCCCTCTGTTAAAACGTTAACTTTGCGTACGTTTCTTTGATAGAAAAGAAAAAACTTGATTTTCAAGCTAAGCAATTCATGCTTGAGACAATATCCACGGCGGCGATTAAGGCTGAGTGGACGACCGTACCCTTGTGAAATGCTAACTAAACAATTTTGTCAATTTAAACAAAAAAAAATACGCCTGTTAATTTTTGTGTATGTAGCATTTACTAAAAAAAAAAACAAGATGGAATAAAAACGAATTTTAATTTTTTAATCGAAATAAAAATGTTCGTTGCTGCTGTCAAACAGAATTATTTGAAAGGCCGAGTTTTTTCTTCAAATCAACAAGCCCTAAATACCTCACCTAATGAAAGCAAAAGTAAATGATTAAACTTGATATAATATTAAGCGGAAGTAGTAATTTATTCATTAATTTAACAACCCCTCGCGTCGAGATATTTAATTAGGCTTTGTTTACTCAGTATGATTATCATCTGATTTTCGCTACAGATTTATCAAATTTAATAGGACGTACCATAATTAATGAAACGTAAACGTAAAAAACACGTGGGTACATGTAAGATAGAGGCAAAAAGCAAATTCGTTTCGATTCGAACAAAACCCCAAACACTTTTATTTCCACTTTAAAAAAATACATAAGTACAGTAAAATCTCTTGCTGTGGATACCTCTTTACTTAAAGAATGTAAGTTTTTTTCTTACTCATGCCTTAGTTTACGCATTTCCCTTTTTAAACTATCCGAGCAGAATGCGACTAAACGCTCGGGTCCAAAAAAGCAGTCATCGTCTCATCAAAAACACGTTTAATGAGCGAGCGCGTTAATTGTTTTGAATCGAAATACGATCTGCTGGCGTAGCATTGTAACCAATTTCGAACGACTTGGATTTCATTTGCCAGCATGGAATTCCCTCTCTTAAAACGTTAACTTTGCGGACGTTCCTTTAATCGAAAAGAAAAAACTTGATTTTCAAGCTAAGCAATTCATGCTTGAGACAATATCCGCGGCGGCGATTAAGCCTGAGTGAACCACCGTACTCTTGTGAAATGCTAACTAAACAATTTTGTCAATTTAAACCTAAAAAAAATGCGCCTGTTAATTTTTGTGTAATGCAGCACTTACTAAAAAAAAAAATGGAATAAAAACGAATTTTAATTTTTTAATCCAAATAAAAATGTTCGTTGCTGCTGTCAAACAGGATTATTTGAAAGGCCGAGTTTTTTCTTCAAATTAACAAGCCCTAAATACATCACCTAATGAAAGCATAAGTAAATGATTAAACTTGATATAATATTAAGCGGAAGTAATAATTTATTCATTAATTTAACAACCCCTCGCGTCGAGATATTTAATTAGGCTTTGTTTACCAGTATGATTATCATCTGCCTTTCGCTACAGATTTATCAAATTTAATAGGACGTACCATAATTAATGAAACGTAAACGTAAAAAACACGTGGGTACATGTAAGACAGAGGCAAAAAGCAAATTCGTTTCGATTCGAACAAAACCCCAAACGCTTTTATTTTCACGTTAAAAAAATACATAAGTACGGTAAAATCTCTTACTGCGGATACCTCTTTACTTAAAGAATGTAAGTTTTTTTCTTACTCATGCCTTAGTTTACGCATTTCCCTTTTTAAACTATCCGAGCAGAATGCGACTAAACGCTCGGGTCCAAAAAAACAGTCATCGTCTCATCAAAAACACGTTTAATGAGCGAGCGCGTTAATTGTTTTGAATCGAAATACGATCTGCTGGCGTAGCATTGTAACGAAGTTCGAACGACTTGGATTTCATTTGCCAGCATGGAATTCCCTCTGTTAAAACGTTAACTTTGCGTACGTTTCTTTGATAGAAAAGAAAAAACTTGATTTTCAAGCTAAGCAATTCATGCTTGAGACAATATCCACGGCGGCGATTAAGGCTGAGTGGACGACCGTACCCTTGTGAAATGCTAACTAAACAATTTTGTCAATTTAAACCAAAAAAAAAAAAAATGCGCCTGTTAATTTTTGTGTAATGCAGCACTTACTAAAAAAAAAATGGAATAAAAACGAATTTTAATTTTTTAATCCAAATAAAAATGTTCGTTGCTGCTGTCAAACAGGATTATTTGAAAGGCCGAGTTTTTTCTTCAAATTAACAAGCCCTAAATACATCACCTAATGAAAGCATAAGTAAATGATTAAACTTGATATAATATTAAGCGGAAGTAATAATTTATTCATTAATTCAACAACTCCTCGTGTCGAGATATTTAACTAGGCTTTGTTTACTCAGTATGATTATCATCTGATTTTCGCTACAGATTTATCAAATTTAATAGGACGTACCATAATTAATAAAACGTAAACGTAAAAAACACGTGGATACATGTAAGATAGAGGCAAAAAGCAAATTCGTTTCGATTCGAACAAAACCCCAAACACTTTTATTTCCACTTTAAAAAAATACATAAGTACAGTAAAATCTCTTGCTGTGGATACCTCTTTACTTAAAGAATGTAAGTTTTTTTCTTACTCGTGCCTTAGTTTACGCATTTCCCTTTTTAAACTATCCGAGCAGAATACGACTAAACGCTCGGGTTCAAAAAAACAGTCATCGTCTCATCAAAAACACGTTTAATGAGCGAGCGCGTTAATTGTTTTGAATCGAAATACGATCTGCTGGCGTAGCATTGTAACCAATTTCGAACGACTTGGATTTCATTTGCCAGCATGGAATTCCCTCTCTTAAAACGTTAACTTTGCGGACGTTCCTTTAATCGAAAAGAAAAAACTTGATTTTCAAGCTAAGCAATTCATGCTTGAGACAATATCCGCGGCGGCGATTAAGCCTGAGTGAACGACCGTACTCTTGTGAAATGCTAACTAAACAATTTTGTCAATTTAAACCTAAAAAAAATGCGCCTGTTAATTTTTGTGTAATGCAGCACTTACTAAAAAAAAAAAATGGAATAAAAACGAATTTTAATTTTTTAATCCAAATAAAAATGTTCGTTGCTGCTGTCAAACAGGATTATTTGAAAGGCCGAGTTTTTTCTTCAAATTAACAAGCCCTAAATACATCACCTAATGAAAGCATAAGTAAATGATTAAACTTGATATAATATTAAGCGGAAGTAATAATTTATTCATTAATTTAACAACCCCTCGCGTCGAGATATTTAATTAGGCTTTGTTTACCAGTATGATTATCATCTGCCTTTCGCTACAGATTTATCAAATTTAATAGGACGTACCATAATTAATGAAACGTAAACGTAAAAAACACGTGGGTACATGTAAGACAGAGGCAAAAAGCAAATTCGTTTCGATTCGAACAAAACCCCAAACGCTTTTATTTTCACGTTAAAAAAATACATAAGTACGGTAAAATCTCTTACTGCGGATACCTCTTTACTTAAAGAATGTAAGTTTTTTTCTTACTTATGCCTTAGTTTACGCATTTCCCTTTTTAAACTATCCGAGCAGAATGCGACTAAACGCTCGGGTCCAAAAAACAGTCAGCGTCTCATCAAAAACACGTTTAATGAGCGAGCGCGTTAATTGTTTTGAATCGAAATACGATCTGCTGGCGTAGTATTGTAACCAAGTTCGAACGACTTGGATTTCATTTGCCAGCATGGAATTCCCTCTGTTAAAACGGCAACTTTGCGTACGTTCCTTTGATCGAAAAGAAAAAACTTGATTTTCAAGCTAAGCAATTCATGCTTGAGACAATATCCGCAGCGGCGATTAAGCCTGAGTGGACGACCGTACTATTGTGAAATGCTAACTAAACAATTTTGTCAATTTAAACCAAAAAGAAAAAAAAATGCGCCTGTTAATTTTTGTGTAAATCTCTAATCTCTACCAACAATGCGGAGGTTTTACTGTACATAGTTGAATTAAAAATTTAATAATGACCGAGCATTGTAGAAATATTTTCGGCAATCGAAAACTCGCACTGTTTTTAATTTAGCCTTTTTCTAACGAGCTCGAGTTTACAGTAAATTACACTTAAATATTTCTGGTCCTCCTGGAACGGAAATTAAAAATTCTTCGCTGACTCAGCCCACGGAGAACGCGCCGTAACTTTCGCGGGCTTCTAATTTCATTGCGTGATAAAATCATAAACAAGTCGCCGTGCTGAATTTAATTTTCGTTTCGCGCACTCCACACAACCTGTTGGATAACGTAAATTAATTTGAAGGAAAAAAATTTGAAAAAATTGATTTTAATTTTCAAAGTAGGATGAAATATTCGACTATCAAAGAAAAAAAAAAAAAAACAAAAAAAGTTCAAACTTCGCCTAATTAAAACAAGTCGGTTTTTAGTTGTTAAAAACAAACAAACTTTGCCTCACATTGAACTATGGACATAAAATAAAACCCACCCGCCTCTGATGAATATTAGCATTCCTTGCCTCTTGAGCATACGTTCTCAGAATCAATTATTATATTATACTACACATAATATTCAATATGAAATCGCGTAAGTCATCATTTTACAAAACTCTTCTTTTTGAAAAATAAAATTCATATCGGCTGTTCTCTCTCTAACTTTTCAGATTCTTGTAAATCAACAAAGAAAAACTGACATATCTCCGAGTGTTGAATCATTCATGTCATTGTAGCTACTACTAACTGATGCTAACTCTGTTTTCTTTAGTCAAAAACATTCTTCTCTTTAAATAGGAGGCCGATTTAAACGAAAAGAATTATAAATTGAGTTTCGGTTTATTTTAGTAGCTTCATCAGGGCCTGTATGATGTTACAATTAGGTTCTATCCAAAAATAAATCATTTAGAGAATTACGTAGCTCCACATTATTTAAGTTCGGTCCAAAATCTTGAACCAAACGTGGCCCAAACCGAGGGGCAACGGTGCATCGGCGTGAGTACTCTCGTGTCTGCTTACAATTAGCCACCAGCATCAGATATAAAGTGGCGATTAAAAAAAAATTAAAACGTTAAGCGCAGAATGGCTAATATTAGCAAACGTACAAATGCAGACGGGGAAACTCTCCAAAACTGCATAATTATTTTGCGCTCCGCGGAGCCAAGCATTAAAACAATTAACAAAGAACTATGTAAAGATAGAATTACAAAAGCAAAGCGTAACGTAAATAGACAAGAGAGTGTAAATATGTCTTTAAAAGATATGACGAAAGCGACTGGCTACGTTGCTCCCAGCAAACAGTGCGTCCTCCGGCAGCCCGGCTTAATCTACGCCACTGGCGACATGCACGCCCCGGGGAAATTAAGTCACGCAAAAGTTCCGCAGGCAAGAAGAAAAATTTGGAATGTTCATACTGAAGATTTTCTCCGCATGGCTGCGACAAATTCAATCGGACGCGGCAATATCTTTTTCTTTCTCTTTCTCTTTCAGCGAAGGCACGAAGGGGGCTGTGACGGCTCGCGGAGCTCAAACGTTGCTCACGAGATTGGACGAAGGCTTACTACACCCGGCGCCAAACTGCCGGTGAAAATCTGCCCCTTACCACTTGCTATAAAGGAGTAAAGCTCATGTGTACTTTGATCAAATGCACTTTGATGCCGACCACGCCTCACTTGAATGCTACTTGGATGATCTAACAATTCCATCAAAGTAGACTTTGATAGAAAATTTCAAAAATCGGAACTGATTGGGACTACGGCGGCCAACAATTTCATCAAAGTATTATTTGGAGAAAGTACACTTGGATAGTGTCAACGCAGCTTTAACGAGGTCTTAATGAACGCGAGCAATAAACGCACATGGAAACAGACAGGTAACAAAATGGAATTAACAAGACGGCGCTTACCTTGCTCGGGTAAAATGACCGCACGGAATGAGAGAGTACTATTTTTGAAGACGCTGTCCGGTTGTCCCCGAGAGATCATTCGGGACATAAAAATTGTCCCGTTTTGAAAATCTTATCTGTAAATGTCCCGTTATAAAGAACGTATACAGTCGGAAAGGACATTTTCAAATTTCAGTTTCGTCTTCAGTCAAGCCGATCAAATTCTTCTGTAAGCTTCAAACCTACGTTTTTTTTTTTACCACAAAACGCTTTCGAGCGCCAATATTTTTGTTTCATAAATTATGTAACTCCTCGAAAAATCGACAGATGGTTCTCAACGTAACTTTTTCTCATTTTTCTCTGCTGGATACGATGTCTATACTTCATATGTTGTTATACAGGCTGTTTTTTTTTACTGTGTGCAAATGAAAAAATATTTTTTGGTGGCTACCGTATCGTAGCGAAAAAGATTCGGAGTTACTACTTGTTTGGAACTGTTGAAATGTGCGAGAAGAAAATATTTAGGTCAACTTTGCCTTCCTCTCGGTATGAACACGCCCACCGATACCCTCACTCAATCTTCAACGCAGCGTTTCGTAATAATAATCACCGATATCGTTTATTAATTGTTTTATTTGAAACTTTAATTCACTGAGCGAAGTAATATTACATTTATTTGTTTTACGATATCGATAAATAAAATAAATCCGAAAATTTGTGCATCAATTAGGCGAGCGCGCTGAAAATGTTTTCTTTCTGCCTTTTACGTAAATCGACTTTTCCTGTAATCACGCTGCTAGCTATGAAAGTAGTACTACTTATGGTCCGTGGAAAAAAATAACGTCAAATTTTGATAAGTCTATTAAAAATACATATGGAATGAGAAATTACAATTTGTTTGTACCTCGCTTTTAACTTGTTCGGCAATTACGGACCACACGCGATATTCGGAGCTTCTTGAATTGCATTAGTTTTTAATTTAAAAATACTTAAAGTTGTCATTACTTGAAGTGAAGTTACATTTATTTATTTTAATAAATCCAGGCACATTGTAGACGCGTTGAGAATGTTTTGATTGATCAGCTGACAGGGCGGCTGATTTACGTCGTTCGTGCACAAGGTCAAGTGAATTACTGACCTATCTTCGGCTACGGCCAGCAGTTCTCAAACGGTTTAGGGAAAATTTTCCACTGAATTTTTCTCGAAAACTATTAAATTTTTGTTAAGAACGTATGAGTTCAACCGTTGCCATTTATGGTGATGTATTATTGGAGGTTTAAATATTTGCACACAGTGAAAGAACCACCCAGTATTTTGTATTTTTTTACCGAATTATGTTTAATTTTTCAAGTCGCCCCGTTTTCGAATGAAAAATAATTGGTCACTTTATACTCGGGGAAAACAAGCCAGAAAAGGATGTATTTTTGACGTCCACAGAAACAGTAGAAATCAGTCCCATAAACAATCGAGGAAATACATTGCGTTATTAAACTATTTAGATTAACTCTTGCTGTGCAATTTAGCTTGACAGATTTTTATTGCCGAAATCCCGGTCATTTCTTCAAATCTCAAGCTGCGATTTTTCCTCCGCTCGGTCAACCGTCTCTCTGTATTATTTCTTGACACGCCATTATCTTCGTATGCACTAATCGTAAGAAATTAACATACGTTAAAATTTTCATAGCAAGAATCGATCTAAATAATTTATTAGCGCTCTGCATCTAACGGAGTGAGTGTAACCGCACACGACGGTAGGGTAATCGAATCCAACAATAACTTCGTTTCCATCACACCCAAAACTCACTGGCGTTAACAGGCGTGGCAACGCTTGAACCGTCTCGTTACTGAAGTGAAGAAGAGGAAGAGAGAAAATTAAAAAAAAAATGTCCCGGACGAATAGAGACCCTGCGGCGATCAACAACACCCAACACAAACGTGTATGAAGGGAAGCCTACCCGACCGCAAAGAAAACATGCGGAAATGATTGTAACTGTAACAATACATACGTATTATCATGTTTTTATAGTTATTAAAAAAAAAGGGGCCTTGATGATTTACGACCGGTTTTACATCGTTCAAGGCGAACTCATTCTCGATTATTAAAAAAAAGGCACCGAGTTCAAACCGTTTTTTTTTTCTCGATCGAAGATGAATTTATTAAAATACTCCTTGCACTTTCGATTTTCTTTTCTTGTAAAATTTCATTCACTCTCATTCTCAAATAATATGAAGGAACAGACAAGTTGAGCTCGCTAATTAAAAAAAAAAAAAGGAAACAGCTTTTCTAAACCACTGCAATTTGGGCACGGCTGGAGTTAAGCAAGTCGGCTGGTTTTAATCTTTCGGAGCAGATTTTATTCTTTGCTGCTGCTTCTCTTTCTGCGTCCCTTTTTGTGCGGGGCCGGGCGCGCGCGCAAAATACGTTGCTTGCCTGCCTGCATTCATCTCATTCAATTTCGCAGTTTGAGAGTTTTTTAAATAGACTGTCTATCAGGGTTGAAACTTCGGGGCATTATGGCCCCGCAACAACAATGCACGCCCGCAATATTCACCGGCAATCAATCTCTTTCGCAGCTCGCGCCGAATTTCGACGCCAACAACGTCCAGAATGCAAGGCATAGAGAATTATATGTACATATGTATTAGATTACATACCAACGTGTAAGTATATAAAAGAAATAATTAAAAATTGAACATAAGTACCACTGAGTCGGTGGTAACAAGTATTACGCAAACTGGCGCTGGACGCGACGTGGGGCCACAAAGCAAACCAAATCACTCCATAAAATGGATGGCGCCCGACGTGGAGCCACAAACTGACAATCATAAAACCATCACAGCAAGTAACTTACGTGTTTCAAACATTATGAAATTGAAATGTTATATAGAAGACAGAAAAATATCTTGGGCTAGCGCCCAGGGGCGGCGCGGCGTACGTTACGCGAAGTTCCGGAACTCTCGACTCGAAGTATCGACCGACGCGACGCCTCCCGTAAAAAGAAAACAGTTTGCGGAGTTTTTTTTTTTTTTTTTTCTAATTTGCAAATTGGCTATAATTCATCTACGCTCACATATACACACATACATACACAGTATACACAGAACGCACGAACACGGAAGGAAATTTGCTGGCGTGTTATTAAAAATATGGCCACGTTTAATATTAGTAATGGGCGCAATAAATTCAGCGCCGTGTAAATATGGTAATTTATGGCGACTTGTTGCGTATGCCTGTTATATAAAGAGTTGCCAGACGAAATCGGCTTCGTTTCGCAGAGGTATCATCGATAATCAATTAATTAATTAATTAATTAATTAAACAGTTACTGCCGACCTCAAGCGTGGGCAGCAACCAAAAGCGTGGGAGTTGGCTGTGATTTTTTTTTCCTGCGTACATTAAGGAAGACCTTTTCTTTAATTATATTGCAGATTTACAAAACACAAAACAATAAGGTCCTAAATTCCACCCTTGCGGAGTATCATATCATGGAGCATGGGGGAGATTCTGTATCAAAAGCATTAATCAATTTAAAACACTGTTAAATTTTATTGTTGTGGTAAGAACCAATCATAAAACTCTATTTTAAGTTGTACAGGGTGACTACGCGAGAATTCCTACTACCCCCTTGAACTCTTTTATTTTTGATTTTGGGCAAAAAATTGCTTAACACGAAACTTGAAGGGACTAATTCAAAGTTTCTCTGTGTGCTCGCAGAAAAAAACAATTGCTGGTCGGATAAACGAGATATAAACTAAAGTTTTAAATTTTTTTCTAAATGGAACACCCTGTATATTATTACGTTTTTCGATTCTAAATCCAATTCTAATGAGACTACGTATATAACAAAACTAATAACGCAGAAGTTGTCTATAAAATAATTCCTGCTTAATTTTTTTTTGTTTTTGACTTTACAAAGAAAAAAAGATAAAAGAAGTTGTAGAATCTATTTCAGTACTGCTACAGATATTCACAAAAAAAAAACAATTGAGCGTCGGATACCCCCCAAAAAAAAAATGAACGAAGTTTTGGTTTTAAATAAAATAACATTAAATAAAATTTTACCATTAACGTTCAAAAATCGATTTAGATGTTTTCTAAAAAATAACTTCAAGGTGTAACAGAAATTATTAAAAGCGCCATCTCCTGGCCCAAATAGGAAAACAATCGAATTTGCTCGTAACAGCATTTCATCTTTCTGCTTTCTGTTCCAACCTTCCAATTTCGTAACGGCTTTATTCGCATTCTAAATTAAAATCAAATTCAAGAAGTGATGCCGTTTTTTACAGCGCCATCTCTTGACAGAAAACGAATGCTGTTTTATTCTAATTTCACATTGTATTTATTTTTATACCAGATGATATTTTTTTCTTTTTAGCAAAATCAAATCGCAAAAATATCAAGGCATTACCAATAATTATTCAAAGCGCCATCTCTTGACCAAACAGGAAAACAATCATTTTAATCGAATTTCTTCTAACATCGTTTCATCTTCCCGCTGATAATCTCACCGCTATCACCGCAATGAATTTAATTTCAAAATTGAATTGAAAATTGAAAATCAATGAATTTCTTAGAGCGCCATCTCTTGACTAAAAATGAAAGCGGTTTTATTCTAATCTCAAATATTGGAACGTAGTTTTTATTTTTATGCCATGTTTAGATATAGTATTTTATGAAAATTAAATTGCAAAATAAAAATGAAAGTGTGACGGGAATTATTATTAAAAGCGCCGTCACCTGACCAATTGGAAAAACAATTTCAATTGAATTTTTCATTTCATTTCACTTTCACAGTTTGATTTGAAAATTAAATTGAAAAGCTAAATTTTTAATGGAATTTCTTAGAGCGCCACCTTTTGACCAAAAATGAAAGCCGTTTAATTCTAATTTCAGAAAGCAGGAAATCGCAACGTATTTATTCTTATATCGTATGATATTTTTTTAAGAAAATTCAATAAAAGAAAAATCAAGGCACGTCGACAATTATTCAAAAAAGCGCCATCTCTTGACCAAATAGGAAAACAATTTGCCAATTGAATTTCCTGCAACATTATTTCTTGTCATTCTCACTGCCGTCTTTGCAATGAATTTAATTTCAAAATTAAATTGAATCTCTAAAATTAAGATTTAATGGAATATCCCAGAGCGTCATCTTTTGACCAAAAATGAAAGCTGAAACAATATCAAGGCATAACGATAATTATTCAAAGCGCCATCTCTTGACCAAAGAGGTGTCTCAATATGGGCGGAAGCTGAAAATTTCCTTTGAAACGAGCCGCCGTTCGTGAATTTCTGATAAAGAGTACAGAAGTTATGATATTTTTTTAAAGTAAATAATTCAACTGTTTCTTACACTCTTGTAAATGGCGATACTATAATAAGTCTAAAACAAAAGTTGTGCAGAATTAATTTAGCTTTCTAACGACACCATCGAAGCCGCAGCGTATTCTGAGACTTTCGTTGGTAAAATTGATTTTTATTGTTGAGACCATTGATTTGCGCCCCCTTGTTGCCAACTCAGATACTTAAAAATATTTTCTTCTTTGGTCATTTTCATTATAATTTTCTATTCTCCCGAAGCTGTAAGTATTACGGTTTGCTATACAGGGTTACAACTAATTAAAGGGCAACCTCGTAAACTATAAGAGATACAAAGATGGTTAGATTACAAAAAAAGTTTCTCTATTTTGTAGCCTATGAAAAATTCAAAAAAATCTTTTCCACCTCCTCATTTGTTTCTGAAATATCTTCAGAAAACTGAAAATTCTAATTTTCGAAAATCCCGAACATCTTCCTTATTTATTAAAATAGAATCATGAAATTCGATATTTTTAGGTTAAATTCGCTAAGCAATCTAATAGAGTCCGAAGAAATAGGTTAGGATTAACAGTTTCGCAGATACGACTGTCAACTGTCTCCTATGGATGCTACGTTGCGTATTCATACCACGTGATACAAAAACAAAATCTGAATACACAACCATACGACACACCTGTGCTTTTGTTTTAAAACAAAATATCAAGATACTACGAAGGATTTTGAAAAAAAAAAACAATATCTAGTAGGCGGATGCGTGTAAACATTCAGAACTAAAATTATTATTAAAATAATAAATCTTACTCAATTACATTTTTACATAAAAAAATTACTTTTTAACAAAAATTCTTAGCAACCCAATATTTTGTTTAAAAAAAAAAAGCATAAATGTTCGTATGGTCGTATTCAAAAATCATTTCTGCATCACGTGCTATGAATACCTATACAGGGGGATTTTTCCAGCGGCCCTTATCGCTTATGTACCTTCCCCAAAAATGAAACCTACGAGAGACTTTAATGGATGCGAGAAACTGAACTTTCCTTACACGTTTATATCGTATTGTATCACTGATTAAATTAGAAATTTAATTTGTTATAGTTCTTCTGACGATTCAGTTGAAGTTCGTTAGGTACTTTTTTCATCTTGTGATCTTTATTCGTCCTGAATCACGGTGCATAATAATACAGGTGGTCCGACGGAGCAATCAGCTTTGCATGTGCAGGAGAATGTAAGATCAATGTGCGAGAGAGACAGCTGAGGGCAGGCCGGCAAAACTGCAATGTGCTAGAGAGAATGGTATTTTTACGCCTTGAGCATGACATAACATCTACCGCATAGTACAGTATTTCTTACGTTTGCACGCCCGTACTGAATGTGCCGTCGCATTACCTTAAAATCCTGTACTGTATCCTGAATGTATTTTGACAGATTCCCTGCTTCTCTTGGTCTTAAGCTTGATATCAAATACCAATAAGAAATTTTGCAAAAGATATAGAAATAGATAAGATATTGCTGTGATATTTGAATAAGAAAAAAACAAAGTAAATTAATTCAACTAAAATTCTCACTCAATTAAATAAAGAGGACTCCTACGCTTGTGCAAACTCTGTAGGATGCATGCCTCATCATACAGAAGGCAAAGTTCTAGTGCAAGCTCCACATACAACCCCCCCTCTCTTCCTCTCCGATAAACAATAAGGGCATTGGCTTGTCGAGACTGCAAACGTCGTTGAACATTCTCATTTTAAAACTAAAATAAAATAAATAATAAAATCGAAGATCAAATTAACCTCCGATCCGAGCTCTAACCACATCACCGTTAATAAAATAGCAAGGAAATTTGGCGCCCAAACAAAAAGGTCGATCTTTGTTAAATATAGTTAAATAAAATACTAAATAATTTGACTCACAACGTGAGCTTGAGTTAGTTGTAAATAATGTAATAATAATTTGGCATCCGACGTGAGGTCGAAATAGCTATGGAACGAAACATGATAAATTGGCGCCCAACGTGGGGCTAATTGAATTGTGCAGCAGCACATCACTTTCGCATTACCCACATTGCATACGCAACGGAGCCCAAAAGCGCAAAGCACACTAACGGGCAGTTGCACCAAACACTTAAAATCAGCTTAAATTTAAGCCCCGGTTAGAATGTGAGTTATATTAATGTTGTGTTGCCGGAACTGTCATAAATTATAAGCCATACTTAAATTTATGTGCGGCTTAAGTGTTTGGTTCAACTGACCATAAAGGCCAGTTGTGCCGACTGACTGACGTTCAACTGAAATGTTCAAAGTAAACAAACTCGCATAGGATCTTAAGGACACGTGGCAATTAATGCACTCATAAAAAAGTGGGCCTTAGTCAGGTTTCCATAAATTTATTTACGAAGATAAAGCGTTTAAAACCCAGCTGTGCTTGAAACGCACAGTGCAGAAGCGTTATCGGAACAGGGCGGACTCAATTCGCTGCGCACACGCGTGTATTGTAAGAAGACAAGCGTATGCTCTCTTATGCGCATTGCTTTAACAAATAATATCTGGCACAACCTGCATAACAAAAATCGCAGAGTAATCCTTTTAGTTTTGTTCAAAAGTTATGGTTCTTTATCTACTTTAGTGTTTAGAGTGAAACGTAGATAGGAGTTTTCGATCCTCCGGGCTGGACGCCTCCGGGTTTTCGGGAGTTGCTGGGATGTCTTGATCTCCGGCGACGAGGCGGTGGTAAGATCCGAGGCGACGATGTTCTCTTCCTCGAGGTGACGGTGTAGATTTTGTGTCCAGGGGCGACGCTGGCGACGCTCATTGTTTGACGCAAGACGATTCGACCTCTCGAAGCGAGTCGTCTTACCGATTAACGTCTTTGGATTACTTATACCGGTTTGTTTGCAAACATACACAAAAATTTGTCGATTCATGCATGCTTGCTTAACTAGAACATTCCTCAGGTGGTGTTACAACAGTCACAAATGTGTGACAGAAACTGTAACGCTAGGGCACGATTTCGTAATCGGGCCCTAGCGTACCGTCCATAAGAAAAGAAACAGTTGACAGTCGTTTTTACGAAACTGTTAAACCTAAACCTATTTCTTCGAACTGCATTAGGTTGTCCATCGAATTTAATGTAAAAACACCGAATTCTATGATTCTATTTTAAGTAATAAAGAAGATATTCGAGATTTTCGAAAATGAGGAGAATTTTCAGTTTTTTGAAGATATTTCAAAAACGAATGAAAATAGAAATGCCTCTTTTGCGTATTTTTTAGACCACGAGATAGCGCAACTTCTCTATGATTTAACCATCTTTGTATCTCTTACAGTTTTCGAGATCCCCATAGTGACCCTTTAATTAGTTGTAACCCTATACATCGCCCGTATTGAAACACCCGGTATATCATACAGAGTCAACCCAATTTATTTTTATAGGTTACGCAGTGATGTATAAATAAATAAATATACAGGGGTCATCTCGTAAGTAATTATGTAAATATACATACAGAGATATAGGGTCATCCCATAAGCAATTACGTAAATACAGATAGATATAAGGTTATCCCATAAGTCTGCACAATTATAGTTTTATATGCCGACTAGGAGCTTTCGCTTGTACAAAAGAAAAAAAATTCTGAAACTCTCTCAGATGGTCAGCCAACATAATAAAATTCCCGTGTATTAATCTCAGGTGAGTTACACGTATATATAACAACACACATAAATCTTTCTTTTTTGTCCGGTTTTACTCTTGTGTTGTTGAGCCGCGCGCGGTGCGGCGGTGGGTACGTGTGAGAACAGATGATTAATAACGGTAAAGTTGGCAATATAAATTCAGGTTGCGTCCTCGTGTACCGTTCGCACTGAGCACAGACTGGCGGGGTAGAATTTTCGGAGCGTTGAAATTCCTGCTGCATTTGTGCACTAATGGCGAAAATGCGAAACCGCCGACTTTTAGTTCGGTCGTTAACAACAGTTACGTGCAGCCGAGCTGCAATCGATATTAACCCCCCCCCCCCCCCCCCCAGCAATTAAAACAGTTTCGAAATTTTCTAATGTACTTACTCCGAAACTTATGTTTATATCTACGATGAGCAGGGAAAAGAATTCAGGCCGTGCTTTTCTCACCGAATGCTGTCACCTTTCCGTGGCTCCGATGCATCGAATTATTATTGAGTGGGAGGGGAAGAGGTACAATGCGAGTGTTCCTACTACTTCGCAGAAACTACTGTAAGCGCGGCTGATACAATTAATTAAATAAAAAGCTTAAAGAGGTTACGTCCTCCATGCGGTTGCAGGGCAAAGAGTTAAGAGAAGGAAAGGCTATGTCGCTCTGCATCACTTTATTTTATAATTGCACGACCGGTTTCGCTTTTTTAAAGCATTTTCAAGCGCATAGGCGTGCAATTATAAAATAAAATGATGCAATGCACCACGGCCTTCCCTTCACTTAAATAAAAAGCCTCTTTTCTCTTTCAGCTTGTTCTTTACTTTACTTTATTCTTGATTTTCTTATTCTTATTCTTTTTTCTTCTTTGGTTATACGTGAAAGAAAAATAAATTTAGCAACAATGAAATGCTCCGCCATGATTGGAGGCCGTGATTGGCTCGCGCCCTTTTTAACCGACCCAATCATATTTACGCGCGTTAAGGCGGGAAATTCAAAAACAAAATCAAGAGCTTCATCGATTCTTCTTCTTTCCCCCCAAAACTCGCCATTGCTACATTTTGTTTTATTAAAAAAAATCAAACAAACAAAGAAATTATTTTGAAATGCTCCGCCATGATTCGAATGTGTAATTGGCTCGCGCCGTTTTTAACCGACCCAATCATATTTACGCGTTAACGCGGGAATTTCAAAAATAAAACAAATAGTCTCATCGATTCTTCTTCTTTCCCCCCAAAACTCACCATTACTATCAAATCAAATCGCTTGCTTTTTCTCTTTTCTTTGCATTCCATTGTTTTATTTTTTTCTTTGTTTCTTTTTGTCAAATAAATTTTTCGTGTTATCATTGTTTGCTTCTTTCCCTCCTGCGTTTGTTTATTTCTTCTTTTCTCTTTCAGCTTATTCTTTACTTAACTTTATTCCGGAAACGATCTTCAACCTCTGATGTTTTTGAAATCAAAATCAAATCATTTGCTTTTTTTTCTTTTTATTCCGTTGTTTTTTTTTCCTTTTTCTTCTTTAGTTAGTAACCAACGAAAAACAAAAGACGATCGATTATCTACACGAAATTACACAACAAAAGAAAGAGAGTTTAGGGAAACAAGCGGTTTACTTACACTTACTTAACCTCAAAACGCCTCATTTTGATTATTAAGATAAAATAGAAAACGAAATATAATTTGCAAGACGTCTACTAGAAATCGAAAATTAATTTAAAAATGACAATTAATCGATTTCGATGATTATACGCGAAAGAAAATAAAATATTGAAATTAATTCAATATTTTATAAACAATGAAATGCCCCGCCATGATTGGAGGCTGTGATTGATTCGCGCCCTTTTTAACCGACCCAATCATATTTACGCGCGTTAAGGCGGGAAATTCAAAAACAAAATCAAGAGCTTCATCGATTCTTCTTCTTTCCCCCCAAAACTTACCATTATTAAAAAAAAAACAAACAAAGAAATAATTTTGAAATGCCCCGCCAAGATTCGAGTCTGTGATTGGCTTACGCCCATTTTAACCGACCCAATCATATTTACGCGTTAAGGCGGGAAATTAAATAACAAAATCAAGAGCTTCATCGATTCTTCTCCTTTTCCCCAAAAATTCACTATTGCTATCAAATCAAATCGTTTGCTTTTTCTCTTTGCTTTGCATTCGATTGTTTTTTTTTCTTTGTTTCTTTTTGTCAAATAAATTTTTCGTGTTATAATTGTTTGCTTCTTTCCCTCCTGCGTTTGTTTATTTCTTCTTTTCTCTTTCAGCTTATTCTTTACTTAACTTTATTCCGGAAACGATCTTCAACCTCTGATATTTTTGAAATCAAAATCAAATCATTTGCTTTTCTTCTTTTTATTCCGTTGTTTTGTTTTTTCTTTTTTTTTCTTTAGTTAGTAACAAACGAAAAACAAAAGACGATCGATTATCTACACGAAATTACACAACAAAAGAAAGAGAGTTTAGGAAAACAAGCGGTTTACTTACACTTACTTAACCGTAATATTTTTTACGATATCGACTATCGACGAATAAATCTGAAAATGTATGCACCAATTAGGCAAGCGCGTTAAAAATGTTTTCTTCCTTCACCCTTTTACGTAAATTAACTTTTGCTGCAATCTCGCTGCTAGCTATGAAAGTATTACTACTTACGGTCCTCGGAAACAAAGTAAACGTAACATTTTTATAAGTCTTTTAAAAATAATATGCAATGAGAAATTACAACTTGTTTGTATCTCGCTTTTAATTTGTTCGGCAATTACGAACCGCAGCTTCTTGAATTGCACTAGATTTTAATTTAAAGTACTTAAACTTGTAATTACTTGCAGTGAAGTTAATTTAAATTCGGACCAGAGCTGATCGGAGCGGCGCTGATTTACGTCGTTCCTGCTCGAGATCAAGTAAGGCACTGATCCTGGCCTATCTCGACTGCGGGTCGTAATTGAAGAGGCGCCCGCGTTCCACTTTTAGCTATGCCAGCAGTCCTCAAACGGTTTAATGAAAATCTGCCACTGCATATTTTTTTTTGAATACTATTACATTTACGTTAAGAACATAAGTATATGAGTTCAATCGTTGCCATTTATGGTGATATATTGCAGGTTTAAATATTTGCACACTCTGTATATATATAAAAAGAAAATTAACTTCAAGTGAATGAATCGGAATGTATTATACATTCTGTTCACGTGTAAGATTTTATTGCGCACCGTGTATGAAATAAGATATCAAAAGTGTGGAATTTAATTTTCCCATATCGAAAATCGAAATCAATAAAATAATCATAAAATTTGTCAAATGTCACTTACGCCATTTATAAACAAGCAATAAAATTCTTGAGTGCTTCGCCCGAGCCTCGAAGTGAACGATGAAGACATAAGAAGTCGAGGAGAATTAATTCGATTTCGTTTTTTTTTTTTCTTTGCGTTTTGTTCCTAAGGTCAGCGACGAAGAATGCAAATGCGCCCATTTATTCATTCGATCCGGTGATTAAGCGCGTTCGATTTTAATTAAATAATTTATTACGTCAAAGCGTATGTGTTTTTCAAATAATGTGACGGCGGCAGCTCAACTGCACCTGGCCGAGCAAAGCAAAGACTCGTTCAATCGTTCTCTCCGGTAATTATCGATTTGAAACGCGACGATCTTCCGATATGCTCGCCCCTCATAATTATTTTGCCTCCTCGTATCTGTGAAAATCTTTAGCTCGCAGAGCATTTCTTCGTAACGACCTCCCTAGAGGTGCTATCCACGCCGTCATCTGGTGTGAAATTAAACCAATTTCCGCTTTGCTATGAGCTATGATGTAACGATCTCCGACTCGCATATTTTAGTAAACGACTCGTTCGCAGGTGTTTCATACCCGTTCGATTACCTGGAAAAGATCGTAAGCTATGATGTAAACAAATTAGTTGATTATATCCTTCATTCGAATATCCATTCGCTTATATACAACTTATATACAAAACACAAAACAATAAGGTCCTAAATTGCACCCTTGCGGAATATCTTGGAGTATCACATCATGGATATCCTTCATTCGAATATCCATTCGCTTATATACAACTTATATACAAAACACAAAACAATAAGGTCCTAAATTGCACCCTTGCGGAATATCTTGGAGTATCACATCATGGATATCCTTCATTCGAATATACATTCGCTTATATACAACTTATATACAAAACACAAAACAATAAGGTCCTAAATTGCACCCTTGCGGAATATCTTGGAGTATCACATCATGGATATCCTTCATTCGAATATCCATTCGCTTATATACAACTTATATACAAAACACAAAACAATAAGGTCCTAAATTGCACCCTTGCGGAATATCTTGGAGTATCACATCATGGATATCCTTCATTCGAATATACATTCGCTTATATACAACTTATATACAAAACACAAAACAATAAGGTCCTAAATTGCACCCTTGCGGAATATCTTGGAGTATCACATCATGGATATCCTTCATTCGAATATCCATTCGCTTATATACAACTTATATACAAAACACAAAACAATAAGGTCCTAAATTGCACCCTTGCGGAATATCTTGGAGTATCACATCATGGATATCCTTCATTCGAATATCCATTCGCTTATATACAACTTATATACAAAACACAAAACAATAAGGTCCTAAATTGCACCCTTGCGGAATATCTTGGAGTATCACATCATGGATATCCTTCATTCGAATATCCATTCGCTTATATACAACTTATATACAAAACACAAAACAATAAGGTCCTAAATTGCACCCTTGCGGAATATCTTGGAGTATCACATCATGGATATCCTTCATTCGAATATCCATTCGCTTATATACAACTTATATACAAAACACAAAACAATAAGGTCCTAAATTGCACCCTTGCGGAATATCTTGGAGTATCACATCATGGATATCCTTCATTCGAATATCCATTCGCTTATATACAACTTATATACAAAACACAAAACAATAAGGTCCTAAATTCCACCCTTGCGGAATATCTTGGAGTATCACATCATGGAGTATGGGGGAAATTCTGTATCAAAAGTGTTAATAAATTTAAAACACTGTTAAATTTTATTGCTGTGGTAACAACCGATCATAAAACTCAGTTTTAAGTTGTACAGGGTGACCACGCGAGAATTCCTACTACCCCCTTGAACTCTTTTATTTTTGATTTTAGGCAAAAAAAATGCTTAACACGAAACTTAAAGGGACTAATTCAAAGTTTCTCTGTGTGCTCACAGAAAAAACAATTGCTGGTCGGATAAACGAAATATAAACTAAACTTTTAAAGTTTTTTCTAAATGGAACACCCTGTATATTATTACGTTTTTCGATTCTAAATTCAATTCTAACGAGACTACGTATATAATAAAACTAATAGTACAGAAGTTGTCTATAAAATAATTCCTGCTTAATTTTTTTTTATTTTTGACTTTACAAAGAAAAAAAGATGAAAGAAGTTGTAGAATCTATTTCAGTACTGTTACAGATATTCACAAAAAACAATTGAGCGTCAGATACCCCCCAAAAAAAATGAACGAAGTTTTGGTTTTAAATAAAATAACATTAAATAAAATTTTACCATTAACGTTTAAAAATCGATTTAGATGTTTTCTAAA
This sequence comes from Prosopocoilus inquinatus, assembly GCA_036172665.1. Taxonomy (NCBI): domain Eukaryota; kingdom Metazoa; phylum Arthropoda; class Insecta; order Coleoptera; family Lucanidae; genus Prosopocoilus; species Prosopocoilus inquinatus. The sequence goes on along the minus strand of CM069871.1, from coordinate 1,820,683 downwards.
AAATAACTTCAAGGTGTAACAGAAATTATTAAAAGCGCCATCTCCTGGCCCAAATAGGAAAACAATTGAATTAGCTCGTAACAGCATTTCATCTTTCTGATTTCTGTTCCAAACTTCCAATTTCGTAACGGCTTTATTCGCATTCTAAATTAAAATCAAATTCAAGAAGTGATGCAATTTCTTACAGCGCCATCTCTTGACGGAAAATGAAAGCTATTTTATTCTAATTTTACATTGTATTTATTTTTATACCAGGTGATATTTTTTTTTTTTTTAGCAAAATCAAATTGCGAAAACATCAAGACATGACGAATGATTATTCAGAGCGCCATCTCTTGGCCAAACAGGAAAACAATCATTTTAATCGAATTTCTTCTAACATCGTTTCATCTTCCCGCTGATAATCTCACCGCTATCACCGCAATGAATTTAATTTCAAAATTGAATTGAAAATTTAAAATCAATGAATTTCTTGGAGCGCCATCTCTTGACTAAAATCGAAAGCGATTTTATTCTAATCTCAAATATTGGAACATAGTTTAGATACAGTATTTTATGAAAATTAAATTGCAAAATAAGAATGAAAGTGTAACGGGAATTATTATTAAAAGCGCCATCTCCTGACCAAATAGAAAAACAATTTCAATTGAATTTTTCATTTCATCTCACTTTCACAGTGACTTTGATTTGAAAATTAAATTGAAAAGCTAAATTGCTAAATTTTTAATGGAATTTCCTAGAGCGCCATCTTTTGACCAAAAATGAAAGCCATTTAATTCTAATTTCAGAAAGCAGCGCATCGCATCGTATTTATTTTTATACCGTATGATATTTTCTTAGGAGAATTCAATAAAAGAAAAATCAAGGCACGTCGACAATTATTCAAAAAAGCGCCATCTCTTGACCAAATAGGAAAACAATTTGTCAATTGAATTTCCTCTAACATTATTTCTTGTCATTCTCACTGTCGTCTTTGCAATGAATTTAATTTCAAAATTAAATTGAATCTCTAAAATTAAGATTTAATGGAATATCTGAGAGCGTCATCTTTTGACCAAAAATGAAAGCTTTTTTATTCTAATTTTAAAAGGCAGATGATATCGTGCTCTATTTATTTTTATTATGCCGATTATACGATATTTTTTTAGCAAAATCAAATTGCAAGAAAAATCAAGCCACGCCGACAATTATTCAAAGCGCCATCTTTTGACCAAATGAGAAAATAATTATTTTAATCGAATTTTCTCTAACATCCTTTCACCTTCCCGCTCAAATTTTCACCGCTATCTCGCAATGATTTTAATTTCGAAATTAAATTGAAAGTCTAAAATCAAAATTTGATTAATTTCTTAGAGCGCCATCTCTTGACAAAAAATCCAAAAATGAAAGCCATTTTATTCTAGTTTCAAATCGTAGAATATGCATAGTGTTTATACCGCGTTTAGAATTTTTTTTTTTCTAATCAAAATTAAATTGCAAAATAAAATCGAGGTGTAATAGGAATTAAGTATTAAAAGCGCCATCTCTTGACTAAACAGGAAAACAAATTCAGTTGAATTTCCTTATTCTGCTAAAGTCCCCTCCTTTTTTAATTTCGCAACGGCTTTACCCTCACTTCAAAGCTAAACGGAAATTCTAAACTCAAAAAGAAGGTCTAGAGCGCCACCTCTTGACCAAAAACGAAAGCTATTTTATTCCAATCTCAAATAGTGTACTGTATGTATTTTTATTGCATGCAATGTAATTTTTATATCGACACTGGACTGCAAATAGAAAGGAATTTTATTAATCAAAGCGCCATCTCTTGACTTGGCAACCCTAGTAGGAAGAAAAAGAAATTGAAAGCGATTCACCCAAAGAAGTGTCTAAAATCAAAACTGTTAGCAACGAGTTGGCTATTTATTATTTCAGTCGGTCTTGCAGTTGTCACAAATTAAATTTTCTTTCGTTTTCCGATCGATTTAAATCTGCCGCCGCTGTCAGCGTAAATCAGGGGTGGGGGGGCTACAATTCTTTGGCGCGAAATTTGAAATTTAATTTTCATATTTTTGCACACCTTTGAGTGATTCGAACTTTATTTATTTTAATTATTTTTTTTGTTGCTTTCTGATCGTTTTTTTTTTTCGCTTTTCGTTCCATTCTTCCGATTCTTATGTTCTCTAAATTATTTTGCTTTTCGTTATTTTTTTTTTTTTTTAATAAACAATTTTAATTTCTTTTGTTGATTTTACAAACTTTATTGTCTCAATGAGCGACAATAAAGGTGAATTTACATGGAGAGTTGCGTGCGTCGGGCGTGCTGTACGCCAATTGGTTACTGCTTTTTGAGCAATGAGATTACAGCAAATCCCAGCTTAATAGATGCGCATTTGAATGCGCGAAGCTGAGATTTCGCTCGGAGATTAAAAAATTCCCAGGGCGATTAATTTTTATGGCTCTCCAAACACGTCTGCGAGCATGCCGACACGTGTGGTGTAGGCCATCGAGACTTCGCGGATCGTAAAATATGTCTTTCTGTCCCGTCTATTATTAGGTGAGGCGCCAAGTCCGCAATTAGAATAATACGTTGGCTTCGGCTCCCGAAATACGATCAACGATCGCGACCTTATCTTCATCGAAAGGACTGCGAAATTTAAAGAAGGCGCCGCAGTCAGCGGAAATTTTATTTTACGATAAAAATGTAATCGACCGTTTTTAGCAACAGTTACGAGATAGCTTTCACCTTGAGACTGATTTAGCAGAAGCGCAAGCAATAATAGAACGAGTTTCTAATGGGCTGTTTGAATTTACCGCGTTAAATACGTCAGGTACGTTCAGTATGACTCAGCGAAACCCAGCAAAGCGGAAACGAACCCCCTTGTTGTCACAAATGTCTCAAACAGCAATTGGTACGCTTTGGTGGTTTTGTAACGTCTGAATTTGACGTTGCTTGCTTCCGACAAAACGCGAATGCGTATGATGAGCTTTGATGACCCCCATTGAACGGAACTAATGAGAGCTATGGCGCAGAATTCAAACAGCATTCAATCATTAACAATCACCCTACACATAAATCTAAGAGCTGTTAAGGTGGGCGGTATAAAAGGTGGGGTTGAAATATATTAGTTACGTTCAATGTGAGTCAGCGAAAGTCAGCGAACCGGAAACGACGTCGTTGAACGACGTGTATGATCACAGTCAATCAGCAAGTGCTTTATTTCAGGTATGCCCTTTTATAACGTCTACATTTGACGTTGGTTCCTGTCAAACAAAGCTAAGTAAATGACGAGCTTTGATGACCCCCATTGAACATAACTAATAACTAGCTACGGCGCAAAATTCAAACAGCATTCAATCATTAACAATCACCCTACACATAAATCTAAGAGCTGTTAAGGTGGGCGGTATAAAAGGTGGGGTTGAAATATATTAGTTACGTTCAATGTGAGTCAGCGAAAGTCAGCGAACCGGAAACGACGTCGTTGAACGACGTGTATGATCACAGTCAATCAGCAAGTGCTTTATTCCAGGTATGCCATTTAATAACGTCTACATTTGAAGTTGGTTCCTGTCAAACAAAGCTAAATAAATGACGAGCTTTGATGACCCCCATTGAACATAACTAATAACTAGCTACGGTACAAAATTCAAACAGCATTCAATCATTAACAATCACCCTACACATAAATCTAAGAGCTGTTAAGGTGGGCGGTATAAAAGGTGGGGTTGAAATATATTAGTTACGTTCAATGTGAGTCAGCGAAAGTCAGCGAATCGGAAACGACGTCGTTGAACGACGTGTATGATCACAGTCAATCAGCAAGTGCTTTATTCCAGGTATGCCCTTTAATAACGTCTACATTTGAAGTTGGTTCCTGTCAAACAAAGCTAAGTAAATGACGAGCTTTGATGACCCCCATTGAACATAACTAATAACTAGCTACGGCGCAAAATTCAAACAGCATTCAATCATTAACAATCACCCTACACATAAATCTAAGAGCTGTTAAGGTGGGCGGTATAAAAGGTGGGGTTGAAATATATTAGTTACGTTCAATGTGAGTCAGCGAAAGTCAGCGAACCGGAAACGACGTCGTTGAACGACGTGTATGATCACAGTCAATCAGCAAGTGCTTTATTCCAGGTATGCCCTTTAATAACGTCTACATTTGAAGTTGGTTCCTGTCAAACAAAGCTAAGTAAATGACGAGCTTTGATGACCCCCATTGAACATAACTAATAACTAGCTACGGCGCAAAATTCAAACAGCATTCAATCATTAACAATCACCCTACACATAAATCTAAGAGCTGTTAAGGTGGGCGGTATAAAAGGTGGGGTTGAAATATATTAGTTACGTTCAATGTGAGTCAGCGAAAGTCAGCGAATCGGAAACGACGTCGTTGAACGACGTGTATGATCACAGTCAATCAGCAAGTGCTTTATTTCAGGTATGCCCTTTTATAACATCTACATTTGCCGTTGGTTCCTGTCAAACAAAGCTAAGTAAATGACGAGCTTTGAATTTCCACTGTCAGCAAGGAATCCCCCTTCATTTGAACGTTTCAATGACCGAAAAGGACTTCGGTCTGCAAGCAAAGCAGACGATGGTGATTCACGTGGAAAGTAAAAAATGAATTTAGAATATAATTTTTTTTTTTAAACGTGATAAATGTTTTTCAATTTAATAAACTCACGGTGCAATCGTTTATTGTTGCCGTCGCAATAATCTGAAATTAATTTCCGGGAAGATCAAGTTTGTTAATCTTGGCCTGCGAGTGCACGTAACCAAAACAAATCCCGTCGGTTTACGATTACGATTCTCGACCTTGAGTTTTACACGCGTTTATTTTCGACTGGGAACTTTATTTGACTTTCAAATTTAGCGCAAATTTCAACGAAATCCGAACAACTCAGCAGAACGTCTGGCTAGCTTAATAAACTAAATTAACTCGATAGCACCACTTCCTGAATCAATAAAAAAAAAAAAATTAGGTCCTCATTTACATTTCGAATTTACAATTATAATTTTCCTTTTTTGTTTGTATTTAATAATAGTTCTGTTTGTTAACTTTCTTGATTAATCAATTAGATAATTAATTAAAAATGAGGCTTGCAATTTTCTTTTTTTGCAGTTGAGTCTTTATAATGGTCGTGTCATATCAAATTATGAGAAGGGGCGACAAGAAGACCATAAGGACGAAGAAGGAAGAAGGGCGTCGCAGAATTTATATGTATATGCATCTCAAACGAAATTTATTTTCTTATATTCCGCGAGGAAACGTAATTTATATGTGAACGTCATTCCATATTAAAGTCGTTTCGTTGAAAACGTTAATATCGTTTGACGTATGCAACCCAAGGCTCTCCTCCTCTTTAGTCATCGTCGTCGTCGTCGTCGGCGTCGAAAGATATGACAAATATATTTGCTTCTTTTAATATTACATTAGATGATGCGGCGGCGGCGTATTGAATAAGCCGAGTTTTCGAAATGTAAGAAGAGAAAGTTGCCTGGCACTGACGATGATAAAATATTAAAAAAAGAAAACGGAAAACAAAACGACCCTGGGGGAGAATCGAAATGAAGCTTCTTGTCTTGTTTTTGAAATTCCCGCCTTAACGCGGAAATGTGATTGGGCCAAAGCGGCGCGAGCCAATCACACACTCGAACAATGGCGGGGCATTTCAAAATTATTTCTTCCTTTTAATAAAACAAAATGTGGCAATGGTGAGTTTTGGGGAGAAAGATGAGGCTTTTTGTTTTGTTTTTGAAATTCCCGCCTTAACGCATCAATATGATTGGGTCGGTTAAAAAGACAGTTACAGTTTTCTGTAATTTTTCTTTCTCCAGAGTGATTCTGTTTTTAAAATGCTTACTAAATAAACCAAATCTGAAGTAAAACGTACCACGTTGGCAACACTGACTGGGTGTGCACGATTCATCTCATGAAAGACGGAGAAATTGTTAACCATTTAAAAATTTCATTTTGTTTTTAATTTTTCTGATTAATTAAATCAATAATGGAAGTCTGAAGAAGTATTTTGAGGTTAAGTTCCTTTCCGGTCGATCGTGTTTTGTTTTTCGTTATTTTCGGTTTTCCATAGGTCATATTATTGAAATATATTATCTTTTTGAAATTTTCGTTCTTTCTTGTTTCTCGATCTCTTCAAGTTGCTTTCTGTTTTTAATTAATTTATTTTTTATGATTAATTAAATCGATAACGGAAGCTCGAAGTGTTTAGCTCGCTTATTTTTGAAGGTCTCAAAGAGAGGTCAAACGATGAGAGAGCAACAGCAATAAAAGAAAAAGGAAAATTTCCAAAAATAGCGGCCAAACGTTTGGCGAATTTCAAAATTTGAAAACGAGAAAGAGACGAAAAACAAACCACGATCGTGACGTTCGCGAATTCGTACGAGGAGCAGAGGCAATATTCTTTTTGTCGAAAACAAAAAAACAAAAAACAAAAGAGAACAAGAGAACGTTCTTGCTTATTAAATAAACCAAATCTGCAGTAAGAACGTACCACGTTGGCAACACTGACTGGGTCTGCACGATTCATCTCATGAAACACGGAGAAATTGTTAACCATTTAAAAATTTTATTTTGTTTTTAATTTTTCTCTTCTTCTGTTTCTCTTCAAATTGCTTCATGTTTCTAATTAATTTATTTTTATGATTAATTAAATCAATAACGAAAGCTCGAGGTATTTAGCTCGCTTATTCTTGAAAGTCGATCGTCTATTGTTTCTAAATTAATTTCACATTTTATTTTCTTTTACGTATCTATAATTATCGAAATTGATTAATTGTCATTTTAAAAAAGAATCAGAAGAAGAATCGATGAAATTTTTTTGTTTTGTTTTTGAAATTCCCGCCTTAACGCGCGTAAATGTGATCGGGTCGGTTAAAATGGGCGTAAGCCAATCACAGAGTCTAATCATGGCGGGGAATTTCAAAATTATTTCTTTGTTTGTTCGTTTTCTTTTCTTAAATAAAACAAAATGTGGCAATGGTGACTTTTGGGGGAGAAGAAGAAGAATTGATGAGACTTTTTGTTCTCTTTTTGAAATTCCCGCCTTAACGTCTAAATATGATTGGGTCGGTTAAAAAGGGCGTAAGCCAATCACAGCCTCGAATCACGGCGGGGCATTTCAAAATTGTTTCTTTGTTTGTTCATTTTTTTTTAATAAAACAAAATGCAGCAGCGATGAGTTTTGGAAACATGGGGGGAAAGAAGGAGTTCTTTCTTGGAGTTTTTTTCTTTTCTGAATGGTTTTCGGAGAAAGAAAATGAATACAACGGCAACAGCGAATTAACAATTCTAATAAACGAGATAATAAATATTAATCAGTGTTTTGTAATCGTTAAGGAGCACTCGTTTCCGACAGCATTAATTTGCGAATTTTTAATTTCAAGGTGAAAGGAAACCACGAAAAGGCGTTCACGCGTCGCTTATAATTTAATTGAGCGAAATCGAAATTAGCTACACCTGTCAGGTGTTAAATTATCTCTCTAACTCTCTTTCTCTCTCTCTCTCTCTATGCATGCATCAATAATAAAATCCCTGGGAGGCCAGCACGGGATGTTTATGTTTGTTTATTTATTTGAAGAGCGTTTCTAGACAATCAACCAAAAAAAAAAAAAAACGAAGTGTTCTATCTCCAGTGAATGAAGCTTATAATCAGATTGCTTCCGAAATGTTGACGCGAGCAACAGATTCACTAAGTCAAGCAGACGTATTTATCGCCGAAGGGGAGAGAAGCTGAAAGATACTTCTTCGACTCGACTGTCTTTCGTTGAAAGAACGCGCCAGTTACTTCACAAAATGCTTTCAACGAAATTGCCCTCGATGTTAACAAAACCAACGTTTGTTATCAGAGTACACAATTCGCGCTATAACCGTTATACACCCGCGCCGGGGGCTATTTCCAGCGCAAGAAATCCATTAAACCTCTCCGCTAATCAAGCTGAATCATTACTTGAAAATTTCTACTAATCAAAAAAAAAAGAAAAATTAAGCTAATCATATTACAGACAATCACAGTTTCCTGTAATTACCTTCACATTACTTAAGACCCCAGTCTTAAGTAATGTCTTCTTGGATGGTGCATAACAAATATTAAGCTTTAAGGAAAACTTCATATGCGGTACGATAATAAAAATGACGTGATTTCTTACTCATCTGATCCGATACTTGATATAAAGAAGCTCATCGATCTCCTCACGCAGAAACTTCACGCCTCTAAATATTCAGAACTTCAAACAACAAACGCAAAATCCCTTCGAACAACAAACGCAGAATTCCTCCAAACGACAAACGCAGAAAATATTCTTACTCATTTGATCCGATACTTGACATGAAGAAGCTCATCGATCCCCTCACGCAGAAACTTCACGCCTCTAAATATTCAAAACTTCAAAGAACAAACGCAAAATCCCTTCGAACAACAAACGCAGAATTCCTCCAAACGACAAACGCAGAAAATATTCTTACTCATCTGATCCGATACTTGACATGAAGAAGCTCATCCATCCCCTCACGCAGAAAGTTCACGTCTCTAAATATTCAAAACTTCAAACAACAAACGCAAAATCCCTTCAAACAACAAACGCAGAATTCCTCCGAACGACAAACGCAGAAAATATTCTTACTCATCTGATCCGATACTTGACATGAAGAAGCTCATCGATCCCCCCACGCAGAAAGTTCACGGCTCTAAATATTCAAAACTTCAAACGACAAACGCAAAATCCCTTCAAACAACAAACGCAGAATTCCTCCGAACGACAAACGCAGAAAATATTATCGGCTTCAATACTCATTCATCTTTTGTAAAGATGAAGTTAGAAAAAACAAACCATAACCGTCCAGCCATAAAATATTGAAATTCGAATTAGAGTAGTTTCGACAACTTGAATAATTTGCACCGTCAGCAACGAATCCCCTCATTTAACAGACGTGACAGACTGCTTCGTCCAAACCAGTCGGGGTTAGAAAAGGCAGTAGCACCCGGCAACGTCAAGAATCCAGTAAGAAAACTTCCGGTAGTAGAAAAACTCAACGTAAATAATAAAAGAATCTTAGAAAAAAATTTCCTAGTCAACAAGTAAAGTACACGATAGGTGTTTGCAGTCTTTTCTGCATAAAGAAGAATGTAGCCGAACACGTGCTTGTGTATGAACGTACGATATACGGCAAGGAAATAAACCTGTAGCGGAACGTACGATAAATGACGGTTCGTCTGGTAGCCGTCGGCCTCAATAAAATACAAGAATTGTATTCGCAAACCACGCGTCTGCAAATTTCATGGAGGCACCGAAAACACAAAGTCGCGAAACGAACTCTAAAGGGAAGGAAAATACGTCACTAAAAATACTACGTAATTTCCGCTTACGTCAACAGGGCATTTCAAAATTATTTCTTTCTTTTAATAAAACAAAATGTAGCAATGGTGTGTTTTGGGGGGAAAGATGAGGCTTTTTGTTTTGTTTTTGAAATTCCCGCCTTAACGCATCAATACGATTGGGTCGGTTAAAAAGACAGTTACAGATTTCCTGTAATTTTTCTTTCTTCAGAGTGATTCTGTTTTTTAAGCGCCTATTAAATCAACCAGATCTGAAGTAAAACGTACCACGTTGGCAACACTGACTGGGTCTGCACGATTCATCTCACGAAACACGGAGAAATTGTTAACCATTTAAAAATTTCATTTCGTTTTTAACTTTTCTGATTAATTAAATCAATAATGGAAGTCTGAAGAAGTATTTTGAGGTTAAGTTCCTTTCCAGTCGATCGTGTTTTGTTTTTCGTTATTTTCCGTTTTCTATTGGTCATATAATTGAAATTTATTATCTTTTTGAAATTTTCGTTCTTTCTTGTTTCTCGATCTCTTCAAGTTGCTTTCTGTGTCTCAGTTAATTTATTTTTTATGATTAGTTAAATCAATAATGAAAGCTTGAAGTATTCAGCTCGCTTATTCTTGAAAGTCGATCGCCTATTGAGGCACCGGAATCACAACGTCGCGAGACGAACTCTAAAGGGAAGAAAAATACGTCACGAAAAGCACTACGTAATTTCCGCTCACGTCAACGGAAAGAATCGATAAATATATTGATTTATTTGACCGACGCCGGCGACATCTAAAGATTAATTTCCGAAAACTAGAGCAGAATGCTACGGAGTATGATTAAAGAAGGTTGGTCACTTAGATGATGGCAAATTATTTTTCAAATTTTTTTTCAAATTTTTTTTCAAATTTTTCAAATTTTTTTCAAATTTTTCAAATTTTTTTCAATTTTTTTTTCAAATTTTCAATTTATCAATTTAAGGGTATTCAGTTTGTTTTGTTTTTGTTTTTAATAACATCATAAATAAATCGCCTATTTAATTTTTGTTTTCGTTTTTGTTTTAATTGGCATCGCTCAATCGTCTTTTGTTTTTTTTTTTGAGTATACTTAAGAAAGATTCCTTCTGTCTTATCTTTGTTGTTCGGTTAAGAGGTCCCCCTATAAATTTTTCATCTGTTTTAGTTAAGCCATCTTCTTTTGTTTTTGTTTTTTATCTTTATTGTTCGGTTAAGAGGTCCCCCTATTAATTTCTCATCTGTTTTATTTAAGCCATCTTCTTTTGTTTTTGTTTTTTATCTTTATTGTTCGGTTAAGAGGTCCCCCTATTAATTTTTCATCTGTTTTATTTAAGCCATCTTCTTTTGTTTTTGTTTTTTATCTTTATTGTTCGGTTAAGAGGTCCCCCTAATAATTTTTCATCTGTTTTATTTAAGCCATCTTCTTTTGTTTTTGTTTTTTATCTTTATTGTTCGGTTAAGAGGTCCCCCTATTAATTTTTCATCTGTTTTATTTAAGCCATCTTCTTTTGTTTTTGTTTTTTATCTTTATTGTTCGATTAAGAGGTCCCCCTATTAATTTTTCATCTGTTTTATTTAAGCCATCTTCTTTTGTTTTTGTTTTTTATCTTTATTGTTCGGTTAAGAGGTCCCCCTAATAATTTTTCATTTGTTTTATTTAAGTCGTCTTCTTTTGTTCGTGTTTTTTTTTGTCATATTATATTTAACAACGTTTAATTTGTCCCGTATTTTTTTTGTTTCTCTAACGTAGTTTTAATAAATAAAAATAATTAATAACAATAATTTAGTTGATTTTCCAATTTCTTTTTTCTAAAAGCGGTCTGCTTAAAATTTCCCAATTTTTTATAAAACGAAATTCGTTATTGATTTTTTTCTCTTTTTAAATTTTCTCAGCGATCACCTTTTGTTTCCGGGAATCGATTGTTTTCAATATTTTTCAACGTTTCAAAATTCAGAAAGCTGTTTTGTCTCAAATTTTTTTCGTAATTTATTTTCACGACTTCTTCGCCGAAAAAGAAAACAACGGGGTTTTGATTTCACAGTTTCATCGTTGCTTTTTAGTTCCGAAGTTCGGACTTTTTTTTTCTTTTTTAAATGAGGCGACCGTCTTTTGTTTCTGAAATTTTACGTTTCGTCCATGAAAATCAACTTTGAATTTTTTTAATTCGTTTTCGCGTTGACAGATGACCCCGGCTGGCAGAAACAGACGCAAAGAACTGGAAAATATTTTTTTTAAGAGCAAGAAGATGATACCGTGATGTAAAGATAGTAGACAATGATACAAGAGACGATAAGAATTCCTGAAAAAAAATTCTAATGTGGCAATTTTTTCTGGAATAGTTTAGTTTAGTTTAGTTTAGTTTATTAATTCCTCCAAAACATGTACAGAGTGTGTCAGAATAGATGGCGCTTTGTTGTTCAAGTTTTAAGTGTGAAGATGACCATCATAAACGTGAAAAATTTGTAACTATATTTAGTGTTTCGTTTCTTGTTGTGTTTCTTATTCTTTTTTTCACATTCACCTTTAGTTTTGGCGCTTGAATTTTTATTTCTATTTTTTTTTATTTAATGTTGCCGAACCGTTTTCCAATTTTTGATCTCTGCGTATCACGGGTGCTGAATCAGACCCGGAGTCCTGAAATTGGAGTTGGAGTCGATGAAACTATACCGACACCGGCTCTGACTCCTATGATTGTTTATGTAACTGGAAAATAGACCGTAATTTTTGTCGTGATTACGTTTTTCTACGTCACGCGCGCGTCATTAACTAGTTACCACTTTCCAAGCATCTGAGATGATCTGAACTGATCTGATCTGAACCAATCTGATCTGAACTGATTACACTTCCGAAATTTTTATGGAAATGTTACATAAATCATATAAACGTACCTAGTCATAGATACAAGTGCGTGAGGGGACGGGGGAAAGTAAAACAGAGCAATACAAATGCGTTCCGCACCCTGTAATTGGAACATGTTGGATCGGTGTGGAGGACCTCTTGCACTTTAGCAATTGGAAAGCGGCTAAGGAATCTAAAATCCTGCTGTTTAGTATCAATAGTACCTAGCAAAGCTTCGAAGCTTCATATATTGCAGAAATTCAAAACCTCCGTATCCCTCCGCATCCCCCCCCCTAATTACTTCCGCACGCATTCCAAATCCGACGAGTCTTGTTAGTTTAAAACTAGGCAGTAACAAATCAATGAGAGTCTGATTAATAGGGCGTTGAAGTAAGTGATTAATGATTAATCTTCACCGGCCAACTTATGAATGGATTTCATGAGAGGAGTGCGTGGGCGTACGCATTTGTAAAAGTAAACTTATCAATTACGCCTCGTAAAAAAAAAGTGGCTGCGTGTAAACAGTTTTATGGGAAGGCGGTCTCCGCCGCCGCCGCCGCCGCCCACACGTTCACCGCATGTAAATACGAATAAAAGTCGCGCCATCACCGCAGGCAAATCGAGACGAGTGTGTGGGCTTACACATTCATGCTTTTACGAATAATAATTACACGGTGCCTGTAAGCCACTCGTTAACTCTCCGGCGAGAAAAAATGACGAAAATAAACTTGTCGGCTTTATTATGGCAATTAGAAAGTTTCCGTGCATAAATTAGCGGCGACAACGTAACGCCCAGCTACGCTTACCACCTACAGGGTTTAGCGTCTCGTACGTAAATCAGAAGTTCGGTACAAAAAAAAAATAAATGCAGAAAAGAAGAGTTTCAGATTCAGGATTACAGGAAACTCCAGTGGTAAGGGATCGGGCCTTGCAATCGTAAAGTCGTGGGTTCGAACCCCGCTCGAGGTACTTCTCGGTGGTGGCCGTTACTCACTTCAGGCACCCTTCCGTGTTGGGGATACAATTCGACACTGCTTCCCCCTCAATGGCGAGGAGGTTTGGAAGTAACAAAGCCGTGGAACACTTTACATACACAAAAATGCACTCCCGCTCCTGAGGTCCTGACTTAAGACCCCGTTGGGCAAACACCACAGATTTAAAAAAAAAAATCACGCAGGATAACCTGGCAATCCACACACAAAACTGCACAAAATCGTGTTTCGTCAAGGGGAATTATATCAGCCGAAAAGTAAACACCGTCCACTTAATTTTACTTGACGAGACCTGAGGTTATATACAGGGTGTTCCCTGAGGTGACCAACAAACTTACACCATGTGTTCTTGAGGTGATTCTGAACACAAAACTTCCCGTACTCTTTAGGTCAATTCCTTTGCGTTCTCGAGATATCGACAAAAGAAAAAAAATCATCTGCGGTTATATACAGGGTGTTCCCTGAGGTAACCATCAAACTTACACCATGAGTTCTTGAGGTGATTCTGAACACAAAACTTCCCGTACACTTTAGGTCAATTCCTTCGCGTTCTCGAGATATCGACAAAAGAAAAAAAATCATCTGCGGTTATATACAGGGTGTTCCCTGAGGTAACCCCTCAAACTTACACCATGAGTTCTTGAGGTGATTCTGAACACAAAACTTCCCGTACACTTTAGCTCAATTCCTTTGCGTTCTCGAGATATCGACAAAAGAAAAAAAAATCACCTGAGGTTATATACAGGGTGTTCCCTGAGGTAACCATCAAACTTACACCATGAGTTCTTGAGGTGATTCTGAACACAAAACTTCCCGTACACTTTAGGTCAATTCCTTTGCGTTCTCGAGATATCGACAAAAGAAAAAAAAATCACCTGAGGTTATATACAGGGTGTTCCCTGATGTAACCAACAAACTTACGCCACGTGTTCTTGAGGTGATTCTGAACACAAAACTTCCCGTACACTTTAGGTCAATTCCTTCGCGTTCTCGAGATATCGACAAAAGAAAAAAAAATCACCTGAGGTTATATACAGGGTGTTCCCTGAGGTAACCATCAAACTTACACCATGAGTTCTTGAGGTGATTCTGAACACAAAACTTCCCGTACACTTTAGGTCAATTCCTTTGCGTTCTCGAGATATCGACAAAAGAAAAAAAAATCATCTGCGGTTATATACAGGGTGTTCCCTGAGGTAACCATCAAACTTACACCATGAGTTCTTGAGGTGATTCTAAACACAAAACTTCCCGTACACTTTAGGTCAATTCCTTTGCGTTCTCGAGATATCGACAAAAGAAAAAAAAATCACCTGCGGTTATATACAGGGTGTTCCCTGAGGTAACCATCAAACTTACACCATGAGTTCTTGAGGTGATTCTGAACACAAAACTTCCCGTACACTTTAGCTCAATTCCTTTGCGTTCTCGAGATATCGACAAAAGAAAAAAAAATCACCTGAGGTTATATACAGGGTGTTCCCTGAGGTAACCCCTCAAACTTACACCATGTGTTCTTGAGGTGATTCTGAACACAAAACTTCCCGTACACTTTAGGTCAATTCATTTGCGTTCTCGAGATATCGACAAAAGAAAAAAAAATCACCTGAGGTTATATACAGGGTGTTCCCTGAGGTGACCAACAAACTTACACCACGTGTTCTTGAGGTGATTCTGAACACAAAACTTCCCGTACACTTTAGGTCAATTCCTTCGCGTTCTCGAGATATCGACAAAAGAAAAAAAATCACCTGAGGTTATATACAGGGTGTTCCCTGATGTAACCAACAAACTTGCACCGTGTGTTCTTGAGGTGATTCCGAACACAAAACTTCCCGTACACTTTAGGTCGATTCCTTTGCGTTCTCGAGATATCGACAAAAGAAAAAAATCACATGAAATAACCACCCTGTTTATAAAAAAAACTTCTCGGATATTATATTATTAAAAAATTGTATTGGCGAGCGTTAATTTAAACTAAAAAGGTGCAAAAAAAAACTTTGACAGTTGTCAATTATAGAACGAAATTAATTGGACGTATGTGACAGCTGTTTTAATTTCTTGAGTTTTGAGTTAAAAAAAAGAATATTGTTTCTTTTCTTCTTTTTTTAATAATTATTAGAGTTAAGTCACCAACCTAATTCGACCCAAGCCGAGCAAAAAATTAAAAATCGAACGACAATACAAGAAAATGAAAAGTAAAACGAAGTAAAACTGAAATAAAAATTAAAAACGAAACCGAAACTAACATTAGCATAATACAAAATCTAATTAACAATATTCTTTTGTTTTCCATTAATAGATCCTTTCAGTTTTGTTTTGTTTTATTTTATGTTTAAATTTTTTATTTGAAAATCACGAAAGAAAAAAAACAAAAGAAAACTTAAATAAACAGGAACTGGACCAACGGAAATTGAAGAGAAAAAAAAAAAAACAAAAACAAAAAAGAGAAGCACAAGAAAATGATAAAATCGATATAAAATCAAACTTTCTCCTTTGTTTCTTACATGTTTGAAAATCACGAGAATAGCAAAAAGTAAAATAAAATAAAAGTTGAATATACAGAAAAGTGACCGCGACTTAATTAAAAAAAAAAAAAAAACTAGCGAGTAGAAAACTCGAAACTGTCGGTAAATACAAAAGAAGCAGCTTCTAATATTTTTGAAATCAAACCAAAACATTTGCTTTTTTTTCTTTTCATTCCATTGTTTTTTCTTTTTTGCTTTGTTTCTTTCCGTCATATTATTTTTTCGTGTTACAGTTGCTCGTTTCTTTTCCTTCGTTTGTTTTTGTTTTCAGCCTGTTCTTTACTTCACTTTATTCTAGTAACGATCTTCAGCTTGTAATATTTTTGAAATCAAATTCAAATCATTTTTCTTTTCATTCAATTGTTTTTTTTTGTTTTTTTTTCTTTTTATCGCATTTATTTTTCGTGTTGTAAGCATTTGTTTCTTTTCCTTCGCTTGTTTATTTTTTTCTTTTCTCTTTACTTCACTTTATTCTAGGAACGATCTTCAGCTTCTAATATTTTTGAAATCAAACCATTCGGTTTTCTTTTCTTTTCATTTCATTGTTTTTTTCTTGTTTTGTTTCTTTTCGTCGCATTAATTTTTCGTGTTATAATTGTTTGCTGCCTTTCCTTCGTTCGTTCTTTTTCTTTTCTTTTTCAGCTTCAAGTTTTCTGTTATTTTTGTTTTGTTATTTTCGTAATTTTCAAATTTGTAAAAAAAAACAAAAGAGAAAGTTTATTTTCTTGTCGATTTTATAATTTTTAAACGTTCCTCCTCCTCTTTTTGTTTTGTGTTTTTTTTTTTGTTTCAATTAAGTCGGGGTCACTTTTCTGTTTATTCAACTTTTATTTTATTTTACTTTTTACTATTCTCGTGATTTTCAAATATGCAAAAAAAGAGATCGTTTCATTTTTTATCGTTTTTATAATTTTCATGTGCTTCTCTTTTTTTGTTTCTGTTTTTTTTTCTTCAAGTTCAGTTGGCCCAGTTTCTGTTTATTTAAGTTTTCTTTTGTTTTTTTCTTTCGTGATTTTCAAATAAATTAAAATAAGAATAAAATAAAACAAAACAAAAACTGAAAGGAGCAATCGAAACAAATAAGAATTATATTAATGGAAAACAAAAGAATATTGTTAAAAAATTGAAAATAAAACTGTAAAACTTATTCCATTGTTTTCTAATAGTTTTGCATTCATTTTTTTTTTACTTTTTTTATCATTGTCGTGATTTTTAAACACTCTGTTCTCTTTCGTTATCATATTGAGTTTTGATTTATTTAAGATTTTTGTTCTGTTTTTATCACAATTTTGTTATTCCATATTAGTTTCAAATAACTGATTCGGAGAAATAACAACTTTTGTTTTCGTGTTGCGTCATAATTGGCAGTCGTCAATTTTTCATTTGTTTTTAACGCCATTTCATTTCTTGCATTTCGCTGTTTCTTATTTGAGTAGTTTGCGTTTCTTTTCAACTAATTAAGGTAATCGGTAAAGCTCTTCAGGTTTCGATTGCAATTCATCTTTTATTCTTCGTATTTTAATGTGTCAATCTACAATCGATGGTAAAAAAATAGTAAACAATTACAGTTTCCTGTAATTTTTCTTTCTCCAAACTGATTCCGTTCTAAGTGCTTGTCCAAATAAATCAAACTTGAAGTAAAATTCAACACTAGGCGGGGCCTGCACGATTCGATCTCGAAATTAAACTTCTCTAATTCATCTTCTTCTAGAAACACTGAGAATTTAAAATTATTCCTTTGTTACTTTAAAAATTGTTTTTCCTTTAATTTCTTCCAAGTTGCTCTTTTTATTTATTTTATTTTCTCGATTAATTAAGTCAATAAATCTGTGAGTTAGGACCCTGGTGGGCGACCACCACAGATAAAAAAAAGAGAGAGAGAAAAAAAATGGAAGCTTGAAGTATTTTGAGGTTAAGTTCCTTTCCAGTCGATCGTGTTTTGTTTTTCGTTATTTTCAGTTTTTTTTATTGGACACAATTGAAATTTATTTATTTATTTATTTTTTTTGGTAATTTTTGTTCTTTCTTGTAGGGAAGGAAAATACGTCACGAAAAACACTACGTAATTTCCGGTTACGTCAACAGGGCATTTCAAAATTATTTCTTTCTTTTAATAAAACAAAATGTAGCAATGGTGAGTTTTGGGGGGGAGAGATGAGGCTTTTTGTTTTCTTTTTGAAATTTCCGCCTTAACGCATCAATATGATTGGGTCGGTTAAAAAGACAGTTACAGTTTTCTGTAATTTTTCTTTCTCCAGAGTGATTCTGTTTTTAAAGTGCTTACTAAATAAACCAAATCTGATGTAAAACGTACCGCGTTGGCAACACTGACTGGGTCTGCACGATTCATCTCATGAAAGGCGGAGATATTTTTAACCATTTAAAAATTTCATTTTGTTTTTAATTTTTCTGATTAATTAAATCAATAATGGAAGTCTGAAGAAGTATTTTGAGGTTAAGTTCCTTTCCGGTCGACCGTGTTTTGTTTTTCGTTATTTTCAGTTTTTTTATTGGACACAATTGAAATTTATTTATTTATTTATTTTTTTTGGTAATTTTTGTTTTTTGTAGGGAAGGAAAATACGCCACGAAAAACACTACGTAATTTCCGCTTACGTCAACAGGGCATTTCAAAATTATTTCTTCCTTTTAATAAAACAAAATGTAGCAATGGTGAGTTTTGGGGGGAAAGATGAGGCTTTTTGTTTTCTTTTTGAAATTTCCGCCTTAACGCATCAATATGATTGGGTCGGTTAAAAAGACAGTTACAGTTTTCTGTAATTTTTCTTTCTCCAGAGTGATTCTGTTTTTAAAGTGCTTATTAAATAAACCTAATCTGAAGTAAAACGTACCACGTTGGCAACACTGACTGGGTCTGCACGATTCATCTCACGAAACACGGAGAAATTGTTAACCATTTAAAAATTTTATTTTGTTTTTAATTTTTCTGATTAATTAAATCAATAATGGAAGTCTGAAGAAGTATTTTGAGGTTAAGTTCCTTTCCGGTCGATCGTGTTTCGTTTTTCCTTATTTTCGGTTTTCTATTGGCCATATTGAAATTTATTTATCTTTTTGAAATTTTCGTTCTTTATTGGTTCTCGATCTCTTCAAGTTGCTTTCTGTTTTTAATTAACTTATTTTTTATGATTAATTAAATCGATAACGAGAGCTCGAAGTGTTTAGCTCGCTTATTCTTGAAAGTCGCAAAGAGAGGTCAAACGATGAGAGAGCAACAGCTATAAAAGAAAAAGGAAAATTTCCAAAAATCGCGAAAAATTTCCAAAAATAGCGGCCAAACATTTGGCGAGTTTCAAAATTTCAAAACGAGAAAGAGACGAAAAACAAACCACGATCGTGACGTTCGCGAATTCGAACGAGGAGCGGAGGAAATATTCTTTTTGTCGAGTTCAACAAAAACGAAAAAACAAAAAACAAAAAACAAAAGAGAACGAGAGAACGTTCTTGATCCTTGAAAAACTGCAGGAGGCCGTGGTTATGTATTATAAATTTGAAAGAAATTGAAAAATGCAAAGAGAAACGGAAACCAAAACACCATCATTGGGGGGGGGGGGGGGGGAGAAAATACAACACTTAGAATTCATTTGTTTCGTTATTTATGTAAGATGAATTAAATCGTGCTCAAAATTAAAAAAAAAAAAAAAAACTTAACGAGACGGATGCAAAAAGTATTTTGTTTTTTGCGGTTGGTCGTCGGCTTTTGTTTTTCGTTCGCGCGCATTTCAAAATTATTTCACCTGATTTTTCTTTTCTCGGATTCGAAAAAGGAAAACAAAACGAAGAAGAAGGAGGAGGAGTCTTCGTTTATACATAGGATTCGTTTGTTATTCGTACTTTTATGTTAATTCGTATTCATATTTTTAAATTTTTGGATTTTCAGAAACAAGACAACATGGCGAAAACAAATAAATCAACAGACAAGATTGATGCTATTGCTGATGCAAGCGTTGCCAGAGTTTGTTCATTATTTTAAGCAAAATTGCACGAACAAGTTCACGAACATCCCGGCGGGTGCGCGGCCTCGATTTTTTTTAATAATATGCGCCGTTAAGGACATTACGGTCTAGGCGGAACGCCAATATTATTTCGTTTTTATGCGTTTTAAATTGCCTTGTATCTCGCGCGCGTAAAATCCGCGAGGAAAACATCAACCCATAAAGCGGAATTAATTCGCGATAAAATTTGATTATATTAGCCGTTATCGCGCCGTTATTCGAACTCAAATCATAGATTTTCGTTAGGTTCGCATTAAATCTGCGCGCGAGCGCCGCCACTTTTTTTTTAACTAACGTATTATTGCCCTAACCCGTATAGTATAGGGTTGTTTTAAGGGATTAACAATCACAAGAAGTCGATATTTAAAAGTTACGTGACGGGATTTAAAAACACTGCATATCCTCATTTTTTTGACAATGTCATCAATGTCATTCTTTTAGCTTTATTGTTATAGGCGATCATGATTTCATATTTGTGATCTCACAGCTTTGCTAAATAACGTTTCCAAATGATATTTCCGCGTATCTCGAAAAATAAGCGTACTTTACTCTTACGTCGACTTCAAACATTTTGATTTCCTCGGTATATAATAATAATAATAATAATAATAATAATAATAATAATAATAATAATAATAATGGATTTATTAACGGAAAAATTCCAATAAACATAGATTCAAAATTCCAGTTCGCTTAAAGCACAATAAATTCTAAATAACATAAATGCCAATATAGCGTAGAGTAAATAAAATTAAATATGAAGTTCCATCCAAAAATAAGTATATATTTCACATATTTTCTAGAAATTTTCTAGCATAAAAAATAAATTTATTCTTTAATACACCAATTAAATCGTAGTGACAATTAAACATGTTATATATATTAACCACCCTGCTGAGAGGAGAATTTTGACCATAGTTAGTTTTATGAAAGTGTTACCACCAAAAGATTTAAAAGCTAATACTCCTGGATTCCAACATCGTAATACTGGTAACAGATAGCGTTGTCTTTGGACAACTGGTTGCCACGGCTGAACTTGGTGGAGAATGGGCGGGGTAACTAAATATAAACAAATAGGGCGCCAGGGAATTACCTTCCCAATTGTCAAACACACTTTGATGCTTTCCCAAGGCCTCAATGTGCGCGCTTGAAGTATTCTCAATTTTCTCCAGGAGATTTTTCCTCTCTTGATGCGTTCAAAGTAGGAGATTAACATAAGCAAAACACGTTCAGTGATACGGTGTTTATTAACACACACATACACTAGTTGAACAAAATTTAACAATGTTTAAATTGTAACCTATCAAAACTTTAAATGATAACCATAATACGCGGGATGGACAGATCTGACCTCACAATCGGTGCTCCAAAGACACCACGAAATTTACGTAGACGTTACTTAAATATTAAACTAAGTTACGAACTATTAAATACGTAAGTTGCTTTCGTGTCCGGTAAAATAGTCGGCATGCAATTCGAATCAAAATAATAATGGTATACGTCACTCTTTGTCGCTCAGCTGAGCTCCAGTTCCTGCGAGAAGCGTAAGATGTCACTAGTTGGTAGGCGCCGCTTCGTTCCAAGACGATTTTCAATCAGCAATGCTGCCAACGGTGGTCCAACTCTAGATGTCTGTCTCGCTCTAATGTCGCAACGGAGTCCAGCGATTCAAACACAGGTGCGTTTCGTATTCGAAATGTTCACATACCCATTCGGGAACTGATACCAACGCTCAGTACTAATACTAATGCAATCAGTAACAATAACCATCAACAAACAAACGACTCTGAAAGGGGACGGAAAGAACAACCATTAACCACGTGTAACGAACGAATTAATTAAACATACCTGCTACTTAGCAAACTCGTTGGACGTGAACGTATAAACGTTCCACAAGACTCGGGAGAGATATTTGCTTCCGGAAAATCCGTAGAAAAGTGGTTTTGTATAAACAAACACAAACCGTCGATAGCACTGAATATGCGTCTGCTCTCGCACGAGTCAGAAGAATGAATGAATGCCCGTAATACACAATGGCCGCTGAAGAAGATGATTTCCGTTTTATAGACTACACAAAATGGCCAATCCAATGGGAAAATTATGACGTCAGAAGACGGAGATTAAACACCAATAAGAAATTATTAATTTGAAAGAATCGCTTCCTGCCGCGAATGTTACAGCGTTGCCAGATGACACAACGCCGAGCGTTGCCGGTAGGCGTCCAGTAGCAACGTTGCCAGTTCTTAGCCGAATCGGAAATAAATGCGTAATAACAAAATCGACTGTAACAAAAGAGACATGAAAGCATGTGCTGACTTCTCACATCTCGTGGAGGAGGTCTGAACATCACCGATGAAATAATGTCCGGGCTAGCAATGAAATTATTTAACAAATTATACATAAATACGATCTCAAAATACTGTCTTCTTCGTTTTAAACAAGATAAACCAAAGAGACTTAAGAAATGTTCATAATTATTTTCAAAAAAAAAAAAAATTTAGCCTTAAAACACAAATACATACTTCACAATTTTTTTTTGGATATTTTCTAATCTTTCAATATGTGTAACATACATAGGAGACCAAATGATACACGCATAGTCAAATATCGATCGAATAAAGGCAGTGTACAGGAGGTTTATAGATCTAATATTAGTAAATTCCTTTGTATCGCACTTAATAAAACCCAGTAACCGCACAGTTCTTGCTACAACTAAATCTAAACGTAAATTGAAGGACAGTTTTTTTTTGTCAAATATGACACCCAAGTCTTTAATACTGTCTAGTTTCACAAGTTCACTGTTGTTTAGTTTATAATCAAAATTGATGTTTCGGGATTTCCTGGTAAATTTAATAACCTCACATTTCGAAATGTTCAGACACATATCGTTACGTTTACACCACAGCTCCAATAAATCAAGGTATGCAACCTGAACGTTAATAATTTTTCTAAAAATCTTAAGATCATCAGTGTATAATAAAATTTTCGCTATAGATTTATAGCTTCGTCCTGACGAAGCTATAAATCTATAGCGAAACGTTGAGTGTGTTCCCTTCATTTTTCTGTACGGTTTGAGATTATTTGATGTCAAGCCAATATTGATATCATTAATAAAAAGCAGAAATAGTATGGGCCCAAGGGGAGAACCTTGTGGAACCCCTGAGGGAATGTGACCTGGCTTTGATAAATGATTACCTACTTTAACCTGTTGGGTTCTACCTGTAATAATTGAGGAACACCACTGATGTAGTGAACCACGTATACCAAAATTAAAAAGTTTGTCCAGAAGGATTCTGTGATTGACCACATCGAACGCTTTAGAAATGTCAGTATAAACTGAGTCAATCGCACAACCCTCCTCCATGGCAGCACTTATAAAATTTACATAAAGAAATAAATTTGTAATTGTAGATCTCCCAACAATAAATCCATGTTGTTGGTCAATTAAATAGTTTTTGAATACTCTGCTGAAGTATTCACTTACTAGTTTATCTAATAATTTGGGAATAGTCGATTGAATGGTTATTGGTCTATAATTGCAAATTTTACTTCTGCTTCCCGCTTTATAAACAGGTACCACGTAGGAGTGTTTCCATATAGGTGGAATTGTACCTTCTTCCAACGATTTATCGTAAAGTTTTTTTAGAGGAATACAAAGTGCACCGGCACAATTTTTTTAAAAATATTGGAGGAATTCCATCAGGACCAGGTCCTTTATTAACCTTGAGATTAATTAAGTTGTCTAATACAGTACTTTCCTCAATTTCGATGTTGACCAAATTCAAATCATTCTCCATTATAAACTTTTCAGTTTGAGAAACGTTGGAAGTTCGATAAACCGATAGAAAATAATCTTTAAACATGTTAGCAACACCCTCAGAATTTGACGTATGATTGCCAGTTAATAAATTAACCATAACCATCGGAATGCCGAAGTTACCATCTTTTATCGATTTAATATAATTCCAGAAATTCTTGGGATCTTCAATTATGTTTGATTCAACTTTTTTAATATAATTTTTATTACAAATAGATGCTTCAATTTTGGCTTGACGTCTTAGAATTTTAAATTGTTCATTTGCATCGCGGCGGAAAATTTTATATTTACGATGAAAAGCCTTTTTCCGCTTAATAATATTGACAAGGTTGTTAGAAAACCAGCTAGGAAATGATGTCTTCCTAATTGGTTTCGTAGGGACAAATTGATCAATTGCCTAATATAGGATATTATAAAAAGTATCAACAGCATAATCAACATTACAACCATTAAACAAACCATACCAATCGACTTGTTCAAAAAAAACTTATTACATCCTTATAAGGAGCATCTTTAAAACAATAGAAAAAATCGTTATCCAAATTTTCTTTCACACAACGACTGCTTATATCAATATTAAAATATAAAGGAGGATGGTGGACATCTACATTCATCATTGGGATTGCCGCGAGACAAGGAATATCAAAGTTAGCAAACAATAAATCCAATGTAAATTTTTAGAAAAATTTTGTGCAAATCGTTCTTGATTGCAGTGAAAATCTGGAGCAGCCTCTGGACAGCTGTTTCAGCCCTGCTTGGGGCTTCTTCAGCAGAAACGTAGCTCGACATTTCCACTGCAGACCAAAAACGACTTGCCCAATTTATTCGCAATTGCGATTATGCCTTGACAGCAAGCATGGCCGCCTTGCATGGGGGACTTATTAGGAGCAAATCCCGCTTCAATTTGTCTATCCTACTGCAATGTCAGGTCAAAAAGCGATAGTAAGATGTCGCTATTTTATCTGTTAATAAATCCAATGTTACATTATTATGATTAAGTATTATAATATAAGAATTTCATCATCTCGTTGCCACCGGATTTAGGGATGTTGTAGTCACCTACTATAACAATTTTAGATGTTGGATTTTGTACCATCACCATTTCAGCAACTGCAGTTTGATCCATGTATTTTCTCAGATCAGTATCAGGAGGGAAGTAACACACGCATAATATTAGCTGATTAATTTTTTCGCCAATGGAAATCCATAATTCCTCACGATCAGACGTATCTACATCCAACACACGTGATTTAAAACATTTTTTAATTGCCAGAAGGACACCTCCACCCCGGTTTTTTAAACTCGCTAAATTAGATCGGTCTTTTCGATATACATTATACTTAGAGTCAAAAAACTCACTATTATTAATGAACTCCTGAAGCCAAGTCTCCGTAATAATTACTGCATCATAATCTTCTGTATATAAAAATCTTGCAGCTTGGTTCGCATTCCTCTTATATTTTGGTAATACATTGAGAGTCAAGATTGATGATTAGGTCCAGCTTCTTTAGAAATTTGACTGGAATAACTTTAGAAGCAAAGCCGAAGCCAATTCTATAAGTTGTTTCCGGTTTTTTAGAACTTTTATTGCTTCTAATTTACTGTTAAGTTTAACTTTAATAGGTCGCATCCCTATTCTGTTTACTTTAATATTCGATAGATCAATATCTTTAATAGGACTCAGTATTGATTTTACTATAATTATGTCTGCCTCGGATCGTTCGTGTTGATCAATTTTTTTCGATTCATTATTTCGATTTTTATGACAAGAGGTATTCAAACTTTGACGCGCCCGTTTTGAACTCGCAAAAATGCAGGAGCTTTCGTAAAGATTATTTTTTTTCAAAAAATCGATGATAATAAAGTTCGCCGCCCGTGTCCAACTTTCTGCCTCCAACTGTATAAGTATTAAATTTTCAAAGAAAAAAAAATTCCAGCCATCTCGCGGCATCCAGATGACTCATTCGGACATGTTTTTTATTATTTCGGTTTAATTCTAATTCTAAAAACGATTTAAAAAAAAAAAAACTCCAATTTACAAGCGTCGCGAGGAGCAATAACCACCGGATCATAAAACACCCGATAAATTTCCGTTTCTAACTTTGAGCAATAATGGTAAACTTGGCCTTGGCCGCAAGCCAAAGTCAAGCAGCGCCACGCTCTCCATCTCTTACGCAGGCCCAAATTAATTCGATGACATTAAATTATAGTTAGCGACCGGTAATCATAAGGCATTAACATCATCATCATCTGTTAACTCGAGTGGTTACACATGTTATTTTTTTTTTTTAGGACAAGATGCCGCCCTTTCTTTCTTTCTCCCTCTCTCTTATAGAACACCCTGTATTTTTGAAACGAACCGTTCTAAGTCACTTGCGACTCTAACTTTGGTGTAAAGTGAAACGGATTGGCAATTCACGACACAAAAACCAAAACAAGGAAAAGCTTTCGGTGCAGTATCAGAGATGGCGCTCTACAACATTTCTTTCTCTCTCCCTCTCTTATAGAACGCCCTACATTTTTGAACCGAACAGTTTTAAGTCACTTGCGACTCTAACTTTGTTGTAAAGTGAAACAGATTGCGAATTCACGACGCAAAAACCAAAACAAGGAAAAGCTTTCGGTGCAGTATCAGAGATGGCCCTCTATAACATTTCTTTCTCTCTCCCTCTCTTATAGAACACCCTACATTTTTGAACCAAACAGTTTTAAGTCACTTGGGACTCTAACTTTGGTGTAAAGTGAAACAGATTGTGAATTCACGACACAAAAACCAAAACAAAAGAAAAGTTTTCAGTGCAGTATCAGAGATGGCGCTCTATAACATTTCCTTCTCTCTCCTTCTCTTATAGAACGCCCTACATTTTTGAACCGAACAGTTTTAAGTCACTTGCGACTCTAACTTTGTTGTAAAGTGAAACAGATTGCGAATTCACGACGCAAAAACCAAAACAAACGAAAAGTTTTCAGTGCAGTATCAGAGATGGCGCTCTATAATGTTATAGAGCGCTATAGAAAGCTTTAATTGCAAATACTCTGACATCAAAAATGACCTGGTCAGGAGTAGTCCTGGACTTTAAACGATTGTCGGTTATGTTTCACTTGGTGTTCATAAATACACAGTCGCTTTCCATTTTATGGCAACAATAATTTTTGATGTCTCGGTATTTTTTTGGGTTTTTACTTTTCAAAGAGAAAAAAATGTTTACAAATTCGACTCGAATAAAATCTAAGAACCAAAAGGGTTATTTCTGTGAATTAATAAAAAAC
This sequence comes from Prosopocoilus inquinatus, assembly GCA_036172665.1. Classification (NCBI taxonomy): domain Eukaryota; kingdom Metazoa; phylum Arthropoda; class Insecta; order Coleoptera; family Lucanidae; genus Prosopocoilus; species Prosopocoilus inquinatus. Next base: position 1,793,876 of record CM069871.1, on the reverse strand, counting down.
AATGCATCAAGTTCATCAAAATTTGTCGGTTAAAGTAGCTTTGACTTCTGGACAACAGATGGTGCCCTCTTACGTGCACAGATTATATATTTTCGATTTCACAAAAGAAAAAATTTTTACTGACGTAACCTCGACCAATGGTATGAAAGGTCAAACGTAAACGCAATTGAACCTCTCCGTCGTAAAAAAAAATTGTAATTTGGCGGGCCGGATACGGCAATAAAATTAGGGATGTAAACTAACCGATCAATAAATAAATAAACTACACTTGGAAAAGGTGTAGACTCTGCGTAGACGGTGCCAAGATGATTCACATATAATGACTTTGCGGTAACTTTTGATCGTAGAAACACGCAAAACCGCGCGTATATTTCAAGAAAAGTATAATAAACGCTGCGCGTTTCAAGTATTCTGCAGGTGGGCACTAAAGAGGAAATAAACGTCTACACCTTTTCCCATTGTACTTCAAATAATTTAAGTTGCATTTCAGATTAGCGAATTGTATTTAAGAAATCGTCAATTGTAGTTCCGATTAGTCAATTGTATTTTAGAAGGTGGCATCGCGCTTCGGATTGGTGACTTTTATTTCAGAAAACGTCACGTGTAATATAAGCGATATTTTCTGAAGTACAGTTGACCTTTTCTCAAAATCGTTTTACTTTTCCGAACTACGATCAATACCATCTGAAGTACATTGTTGATATTTCTTAAATACATTTGACACTTTCAGGAATTAAACTGTTACTTTCTGAATTACACTTGGAAAAGTTATAGGTGTAGACTCTATGTCGACGGTGTAAAGAAAACCGGGGTGATCCACATTTAACGACTTTGTGGTAACCTTTGATCATACAAAGACGATGTAAAGAAAACCGGGGTGATCGACATTTAACGATTTTTGGTAACCTTTAATCATACAAAGACAGTGTATAGAAAACCGGAGTGACCGGCATTTAACGACTTTGTGGTAACCTTTGATCATACAAAGACGGTGCAAAGAAAACCGGAGTGACCGGCATTTAACGACTTTGTGGTAACCTTTGATCATACAAAGACGATGTAAAGAAAGCCGGGGTGATCGACATTTAACGATTTTTGGTAACCTTTAATCATACAAAGACAGTGTATAGAAAACCGGAGTGACCGGCATTTAACGACTTTGTGGTAACCTTTGATCATACAAAGACGGTGCAAAGAACACCGGGGTGATCGACATTTAACGACTTTGTGGTAACCTTTGATCATACAAAGACGATGTAAAGAAAGCCGGGGTGATCGACATTTAACGATTTTTGGTAACCTTTAATCATACAAAGACAGTGTATAGAAAACCGGAGTGACCGGCATTTAACGACTTTGTGGTAACCTTTGATCATACAAAGACGGTGCAAAGAACACCGGGGTGATCGACATTTAACGACTTTTTGGTAACCTTCAATCATACAAAGACGATGTAAAGAAAACCGGGGTGATCGACATTTAACGATTTCTGGTAACCTTTGATCATACAAAGACAGTGTAAAGAAAACCGGGGTGATCGACATTTAACGACTTTGTGGTAACCTTTAATCATACAAAGACAGTGTAAAGAAAACCGGAGTGATCGGCATTTAACGACTTTGTGGTAACCTTTGATCGTACAAAGACGGTGCAAAGAAAACCGGGGTGATTGACATTTAACGACTTTGCGGTAACTTTTGATCATACAAATACGCAAAAGCGCACGCACATTTTAAGAAAAGCCACGCCCATTTCAGCCATTTAAGTAGTAACATTTGCCATGACGACAACAGGCGGCAAGCGGAACACAAAAGCGGTGTGCGTTTTTTCTTTTGCAACGATGTTTGCAGATGTTTGCTATTGACGTCGTAAATCATGTCCATAAATGGAGAAAATAATGCGTACCTGTACCTAATAGATCTGCTAATTTCACAGCTACATCTCTGTATGTATGCATCGTGGGTGTTTCGAACTCACGTGAACGCGCTGCGACAATAAATCTCGCGACAGGAAAAAAATGTGTATACGTAAACGTGTGATAAATTTTTTTTTTTTTTGTTGATAAGTATAATAAATACAGGCACGACACAACGCAGGCCATAAATTTAATGTAACCTTCTAATGTCACCACCACTTTGTACTTACTTAGTTCTTATGGGGCCGGTCACGATTAGGCTTTGACATTTCATCATCATCTCATGCTGATGAATGGGAGAAGCTAATTATTACGTAACCGCCCCATAATTTTCTTATCAATTTTTAATGGTGAATACATTAAAGTCTAATTACCGGCTACAGTGTAATAGCGGTCTTTAACGATCGGACTCGTAATTATACAATTATCCGGTAGATGTTACGGGAGAGTTTCAGAATGCAAATCCCATGCGGTATTCACCGCACGTATCGGCAGTTAACTCGACGTTTTCAGCGTGCGATAAATTCTTCCGATGTCGTTTTGCAACGAAATAAAAATAAAATAACACAACAGGAAAAAATAAACGCGCGGCGGAGGACACAATGCACAACGAAGGCGCCAGCCGCGGAATTCTCTTGCGTGGCAGCAAACAGACAGAAGGCAAATAAAAAAGAAATGGTTAGTCTCTCATAGTTTATCATCATTTCAGGTCTCTACACGAACAAAATAGAAGAAGCCGAAATAACCATCCCGAAAAGAGTTTCGGCGAAAGGTGAGCACATCTCCCATGACCTCACCAGCTTCCAGTACGACAGCGATGGACCGGTCCACTTCAACGTAACGATCTCGAACAAAGAACATCTCCTGGTGGTGCATCCGTCCAAGCACTTCCTCGCCCCCGGAATCATCATCGAGCGACACAAAAGGGACGTGCACGTAAGGCAGAAGCCAAAAAAGGAAGCCCTCGACTGCCACTTCGAGGGTGTCGTCCACGGGCAATCTAATTCGAGGGTCGCCTTATCCGCCTGCAACGGATTGGTGAGTAAGGCAGGCCGAATGCGCGGAGGAATGCTTTGCAAAACGCTTCTTCTCTTTTGAAGACCGGACTCATACACACCGAAGGCGAGAGGTATTTTATTGAACCGTCCCATCACGTCTTTAGGAAGGTCCATCCGGGCCACAAGCATTTAATATATAAGAGGGCGGCGTCGAACCATTCCAGGCGCAAACGGAGAAAGAGGAAAAAGAGGCATGTGCAGAACTGCGGAACGAGAGAACCCAAACGAATGACAGAGTAAGATGTTTCATACATTCACCACACAATCAAATTTCTTTTTTTTACATTAAAAAAAAAAATATTCTGGTGGCGTTTTCAATTCAGTTTCATTGCTCTAGAGTACTCTGAGAGTGGCTCCATCCCTTGTTATTACACGCACTTAAAAGAAGATGGAAATACTCCGAGAGTACTCCAGAGCAATGAATTTAAAAACTCTATTACACTAAGGCCCGGTCTTTTCATCTCTTGAGTAACTTTAACCGTTGATTTATTCCCATAGTTACAATTGTAGAGGCAATTGTTTCTATAGGAATTAATCAACGGTTAAAGTTATTCAGAGATGAAAAGACTGGGCCTAAGTTTTACAATCTTTTTCTCCTTAGGTATTTCAATTATATTTTCAAATCACTTTTCTATCTGACATTTGACTAGACATTTCAGAAATTGGAAAATAATTTGACAAATTCGAAAACATAATTGCCCAAACCCCAAGTAGTTACTAAAACTCCTCTTCCGAGCTAGATGTTGCTGAATAATAAAAATAGAAATGAATAGTTTGAGCGGCGACATCCTACGTTCGCTTTTTGACCTCCTAACATTGCATTAGGATTGACGAATTGAAGCCAATTTGCCACATAATAAGTCATCCGAATCGTTTTGATTTGCAGTGGAACTCTCGAGCGCACGCTTGTGCAGATGAAGTTCCAAATAGGGCTGAAACAGCTGTGCAGAGACTGCCCTGTGGATTCACCGCAATCAAAAGTTTCTTCTATACAATCTCATTTGACTTTTGAATGCTCGCTCTTTAATTCATCGTCGTTAGTAATGGGCGGCGACATCGTGATAAAATTTAGATGTAATCAACAGAGAAGGAAACCTCATACAGGGTTTTTTTTTCTAAATAGTTTGCACCCTAAACCATAGGGTTTATTTTAGGAGTTAGAGAAAAACTTTAAATGCAAAAGCTGTATGGATTTATGCCCTTTATTTTTTATTTAGAGTTATCAGAAGAAACAAAACCGCACCGCAAATTGGAGAAAAAAATACAATTCTTGTTTTTTTTTTTTTTTTTAAGTAAGGAACACCCTATACATTGTTTGGCTAAGATGAAAGATCATGTTTTCCTGATTTCAAAAATATTTAAAACATTTGGAGGGTGGTGGTATAATTAAGTTTAAAACATCGGCCTAAAGCCGTTTTAAAAAAACAAAACGGCCTGGAAAGGTGCTTACAAAAGTTCTAAACGGCCGGTTTGGTTAGCGAAAAACAATAGAAATTCGATTACCGGAAACCTTACACAATGTATTAATAATAAACAATAAAATTCCAAGCCGCCTTAATATTTTAAACATTAATTCGTTGATATTCTAACTTCATAAACGGCTCGTCCAAATATCAACACATTATACATATATTTCTGAAATCAGAAAAACATGATCATTCATTATAGTAAATAATATACAGGGTATTCCATTTAAAAAAAAAAACTAAAATTATATTTTTTTTCTCCAATTTCCGATGCGCATTTGTTTCTTATGATAACTCTAAAAGACAATAGACATAAAACCCTACAACTTTTGCATTTAAAGTTTTTTTCCCAGCTCCTAAAATAAACCCTCCAGATAGGGTGCAAAATATAAAAAAAGGCCATATACATGAGACAGGTGGAAGGGAGCCGTAGGACATGGCGAGCACGCGCTTTCGCCTTCTGCCTTGATGTTAATGCTCAGTCTTAAATTCATCATGGTTAGTGATGGGCGGCGACATCGTGATAAAATCATTTGTTCGATTTTATTTGACTTGGTTCTATTTTTAATTATCAAATGATCGCTGTTGGTTTTCGTTTTCGTTCACCGAGTGTAAATTTATTTTACACTCGCTTAATCCCGTCGATTGATCGCTATTTTATTTTCTCTTTCATTCGATTTTACTTTATTTTGTTTTTTTTTCTTGTTTTTTAATTATTAACTGATTAACGCCCTATTTCGTTAATATTTACTGATTATTCTTTGGATCATGACAAAATTTGTGAATTTTTAAATCGATTCGACTCATTATTGTTAGTTTTATACAATTTTTGTTTTGGTCCTAACTTTATCATCGTCCTCTATTTTTAGTCGAATCGTTTTGGTTTGCAGTGGATCCCCCGGGCTACGCTCTTGCTGAAGAGGACCCAAATAGGACTGAAACAGCTGTACAGAGGCTGCTCGACGATTTCGCTGCAATCAAAAACGATTTGCAACGATTTTTCTTTTATACAATCCTAATTCGACTTTATTTTATTTTATTTAGTTATTTTAAAATAATCTTTGTTTCTTCTTTTAATCGATTTCATTCGTTTTGTTTCGCACTTTTAAATCAACCTTAACTTTTTTCTTTTCTCTTTGGTTTGATTTTGGTTTACAACATGACTTAATTTTTCAATTATCAAATCGATCGTCTTTTGTTTCCCTTTCTACACGATTTAAGATTATTTTATTTTACATTTTAATTCCGTCCGCGCCGATTGATCGCCATTTTTGGCTTTGAATTTATTCCCTTAATTATCTCTTTATTATCAAATTGAATTAAATTTTTGGTTTTGATGAAAATCGGTTTACGTCGATTTATTTTTATATTATTTTTATATTTTCAGTTTCAGTTTTGTAAATTAGAAATTTCCACGTAAATTTGTGTCACTCCTCACCAAGCTATAAATCTATAGCGAAACGTTGAATGTTTTCCCTTCATATTTCTGTCCGGTTCAAGGTTAAAAAAAGAACTTTGTACGTAAAATAAAATAATCTTAAATCGTGAGAAAGAGAAAGAGAAACAAAAGACGGTCAATTTGATAATTAAAAAAATCAAAAGTCATGTCAAGTAAAATCAAACCAAAGATCGTGAAAAAAGAGAAACAAAAGACGATCAATTTGATAATTAAAAAATCAAAAGTCATGTCAACTAAAATCAAACCAAAGATCTTAAATCGTGTAAAAAGAAAAACAAAAGACGATCAATTTAATAATTAAAAAATAAAAAGTCATGTCAACTAAAATCAAACCAAAGATCTTAAATCGTGTAAAAAGATAAACAAAAGACGATCAATTTGATAATTAAAAAAATCAAAAGTCATGTCAAACAAAAATCAAACCCCAAAGAGAAACGAAAAGAGTTCAGGTTGATTTAAAAGTGAGAAACAAAACGTATGAAATCGATTAAAAGAAGAAACAAAAATTATTTTAAAATAATTAAATAAAATAAAGTCAAGTGAGGATTGTATAAAAGAAAGATCGTTGCAAATCGTTTTTGATTGCAGCGAAATCGTCGACCAGCCTCTGTACAGCTGTTTCAGCCCTGTTTGGGGCCTCTTCAGCAAGAGCGCAGCCCGGGGGATCCACTGCAAACCAAAACGATTCGACCAAAAATAGAGGATGATGATAAAGTTAGGACCAAAAGAAAAATTGTATAAAACTAACAACAATGAGTCGGATCGATTTAAAAATTCACAAATTTTGTCACGATCCAAAGAATAATCTGTAAATATTAACGAAATAGGGCGTTAATCAGTTAATAATTAAAAAAACAAAAAAAAAAAAACAAAATAAAGTAAAATCCAATGAAAGAGAAAATAAAATAGCGATCAATCGACGGGATTAACCGAGTGTAAAATAAATTTACACTCGGTGAACGAAAACGAAAACCAACAGCGATCATTTGATAATTAAAAATAGAACCAAGTCAAATAAAATCGACCAAATGATTTTATCACGATGTCGCCGCCCATCACTAACCATGATGAATTGAAGACTGAGCATTAACATCAAGGCAGAAGGCGAAAGCGCGTGCTCGCCATGTCCTACGGCTCCCTTCCACCTGTCTCATGTACATGGTCTTTTTTTATATTTTGCACCCTATCTAGCGGGTTTATTTTAGGAGCTGGAAAAAAACTTTAAATGCAAAAGTTGTAGGGTTTTATGCCTATTGTCTTTTAGAGTTATCATAAGAAACAAATGAGCATCGGAAATTGGAGAAAAAAAAACATAATTTTTATTTTTTTTTTAATGGAATACCCTGTATATTATTTACTATAATGAATGATCATATTTTTCTGATTTCAGAAATATATGTATAATGTGTTGATATTTGGACGAGCCGTTTATGAAGTTAGAATATCAACGAATTAATGTTTAAAATATTAAGGCGGCTTGGAATTTTATTGTTTATTATTAATACATTGTGTAAGGTTTCCGGTAATCGAATTTCTATTGTTTTTCGCTAACTAAACCGGCCGCTTAGAACTTTTGTAAGCACCTTTCCAGGCCGTTTTGTTTTTTTTTTAAACGGCTTTAGGCCGATGTTTTAAACTTAATTATACCACGAACGACCCACCCTCCAAATGTTTTAAATATTTTTGAAATCAGGAAAACATGATCTTTCATCTAAGCCAAACAATGTATAGGGTGTTCCTTACTTAAAAAAAAAAAAAAACAAGAATTGTATTTTTTTCTCCAATTTGCGGTGCGGTTTTGTTTCTTCTGATAACTCTAAATGAAAAATAAAGGGCATAAATCCCTACAGCTTTTGCATTTACAGTTTTTCTCTAACTCCTAAAATAAACCCTATAGTTTAGGGTGCAAACTATTTAGAAAAAAAAAAAACCCTGTACGAGGTTTCTTTCTCTGTTGATTACATCTCGGTTTATGAAAATTTCCGATAGATGGCGTTGTAAAATATTTATGCCAAGGTTGGTAAAACTGACATTGCATCTAGCAGGTTACCTCGTTCCCATTTAATATGCAGTTTGAAATTTCCTCCCCGCAAAAGTCACTCGTGACGTCACACGAAACTTCTATCCGTCACAGTGAAGTAAATAGAGTAGGGTTTTAATCCGTTTCCTAAAGCCTAAACTAATTCACTAAAAATGGAAGCAATTCTATGGTCCTATTGATCAAATATCGCGAAAATCTCGTTAACATGCCCCATGGAATTTATTACGTGACGTGACGTAACGAGATGCGCACCCTCTGTCTCCTCCGCTTATCAAGGCAACCTTCTAATACACGGTCCAGCTCTACCAACCTTGATTTAATCGTCCGCAAATGTTTTCTGGTAATAATTTACTGTTCACACCAAGAGGTGGCGGCACCTTAGGAAAATATTCCTTCTTGTCTCTTTCATCGTCCTATTTTGTTTATTAGCAATTTTAGTGGCAGGTAACTAAAACTGGTAAAGAAAACCCTTCCGTTTCAATTTCTTTTACTTTCAGCAGCCCTTTAATCCCCCGATTAAATTAGAAGCGTAATTAATTGACATTAATTAAAGCTGAGCCTAAGCCCCCAACAAAAGCGAAAATAAATTCGCGCCGGCTAAGGTAATTCCGTCTTGAGGAAACGGAAACAGATTAGGTGTTTAATCTTTGGTTAAATCGTCGTGATTAAACAAATAAATTCGGAGAAGACGCCCCCGCCTCCCACCCACCCCCGCCAAGCCACCGGCTCCGTCTTAACCCCCGCACACCCTCTTATTTACGTTTCCAGATTGGAGTGGCAGAAGCAGATGGGGAAAATAAAAGTCCAGGAGAAGAGACGCAAGCACGGCGGCTCCAGGCAGCACAAGATAACGTTCGACTCGGTGAAACATTCCAACTTGCAGAAGCACAAGTACAAGAAGCTGAAGAATCGGAAAGTTCGAGAAAAACGGTCGTACAGCAAGCGGAGGTTCGTCGAGGCGCTCCTCGTCGCCGACTCCTCCATGGTTGAGTTCCACGATAACGACGGCATCGAGGTTTATTTATTGACTATTATGAATATGGTAAGCGGATTCTTCGCTTGTTTTCATGTTTATTAATTTGAAATTATCGCAGCGGGACGTTGTAATGCAATAATAAATGACAAAAAGGGCCATCCACAAGCGCGCGCAAGCTCGTTGACATGCTCGTATGACATGACGTGCATCCTTTTCTTTATAGCGACATAATTTAATGCAGATGTTTTTGTTTAATCACAGCGGGACGTTGTAATGCAGTAATAAATGACAAGAAGGGCCATCCACAAGCGCGCGCAAGCTCGTTGATATGCTCGTATGACATGACGTGCATCCTTTTCTTTATAGCGACATAATTTAATGCAGATGTTTTTGTTTAATCACATCGGGACGTTGTAATGCAATCATAAATGACAAAAAGGGCCATCCACAAGCGTGCGCAAGCTCGTTGACATGCTCGTATGACACGACGTGCATCCTTTTCTTTATAGCGACATAATTTAATGCAGATGTTTTTGTTTAATCACAGCGGGAAGTTGTAATGCAGTAATAAATGACAAGAAGGGCCATCCACAAGCGCGCGCAAGCTCGTTGACATGCTCGTATGACATGACGTGCATCCTTTTCTTTATAGCGACATAATTTAATGCAGATGTTTTTGTTTAATCACAGCGGGAAGTTGTAATGCAGTAATAAATGACAAGAAGGGCCATCCACAAGCGCGCGCAAGCTCGTTGACATGCTCGTATGACATGACGTGCATCCTTTTCTTTATAGCGACATAATTTAATGCAGATGTTTTTGTTTAATCACAGCGGGAAGTTGTAATGCAGTAATAAATGACAAGAAGGGCCATCCACAAGCGCGCGCAAGCTCGTTGACATGCTCGTATGACATGACGTGCATCCTTTTCTTTATAGCGACATAATTTAATGCAGATGTTTTTGTTTAATCACAGCGGGACGTTGTAATGCAGTAATAAATGACAAGAAGGGCCATCCACAAGCGCGCGCAAGATCGTTGACATGCTCGTATGACATGACGTGCATCCTTTTCTTTATAGCGACATAATTTAATGCAGATGTTTTTGTTTAATCACATCGGGACGTTGTAATGCAATAATAAATGACAAAAAGGGCCATCCACAAGCGTGCGCAAGCTCGTTGACATGCTCGTATGACATGACGTGCATCCTTTTCTTTATAGCGACATAATTTAATGCAGATGTTTTTGTTTAATCACAGCGGGACGTTGTAATGCAGTAATAAATGACAAGAAGGGCCATCCACAAGCGCGCGCAAGCTCGTTGACATGCTCGTATGACATGACGTGCATCCTTTTCTTTATAGCGACATAATTTAATGCAGATGTTTTTGTTTAATCACATCGGGACGTTGTAATGCAATAATAAATGACAAAAAGGGCCATCCACAAGCGTGCGCAAGCTCGTTGACATGCTCGTATGACATGACGTGCATCCTTTTCTTTATAGCGACATAATTTAATGCAGATGTTTTTGTTTAATCACAGCGGGACGTTGTAATGCAATAATGAATGACAAAAAGGGCCATCCACGAGCGCGCGCAAGCTCGTTGACATGCTCGTATGACATGACGTGCATCCTTTTCTTTATAGCGACATAATTTAATGCAGATGTTTTTGTTTAATCACATCGGGACGTTGTAATGCAATAATAAATGACAAAAAGGGCCATCCACAAGCGTGCGCAAGCTCGTTGACATGCTCGTATGACATGACGTGCATCCTTTTCTTTATAGCGACATAATTTAATGCAGATGTTTTTGTTTAATCACAGCGGGACGTTGTAATGCAGTAATAAATGACAAGAAGGGCCATCCACAAGCGCGCGCAAGCTCGTTGACATGCTCGTATGACATGACGTGCATCCTTTTCTTTATAGCGACATAATTTAATGCAGATGTTTTTGTTTAATCACATCGGGACGTTGTAATGCAATAATAAATGACAAAAAGGGCCATCCACAAGCGTGCGCAAGCTCGTTGACATGCTCGTATGACATGACGTGCATCCTTTTCTTTATAGCGACATAATTTAATGCAGATGTTTTTGTTTAATCACATCGGGACGTTGTAATGCAATAATAAATGACAAAAAGGGCCATCCACAAGCGTGCGCAAGCTCGTTGACATGCTCGTATGACATGACGTGCATCCTTTTCTTTATAGCGACATAATTTAATGCAGATGTTTTTGTTTAATCACAGCGGGACGTTGTAATGCAGTAATAAATGACAAGAAGGGCCATCCACAAGCGCGCGCAAGCTCGTTGACATGCTCGTATGACATGACGTGCATCCTTTTCTTTATAGCGACATAATTTAATGCAGATGTTTTTGTTTAATCACATCGGGACGTTGTAATGCAATAATAAATGACAAAAAGGGCCATCCACAAGCGTGCGCAAGCTCGTTGACATGCTCGTATGACATGACGTGCATCCTTTTCTTTATAGCGACATAATTTAATGCAGATGTTTTTGTTTAATCACAGCGGGACGTTGTAATGCAATAATGAATGACAAAAAGGGCCATCCACGAGCGCGCGCAAGCTCGTTGACATGCTCGTATGACATGACGTGCATCCTTTTCTTTATAACGACATAATTTAATGCAGATGTTTTTGTTTAATCACAGCGGGACGTTGTAATGCAGTAATAAATGACAAGAAGGGCCATCCACATAATTTAATGCAAATGTTTTTGTTTAATCACAGCGGGACGTTGTAATGCAATAATAAATGACAAAAAGGGCCATCCACAAGCGTGCGCAAGCTCGTTGACATGCTCGTATGACATGACGTGCATCCTTTTCTTTATAGCGACATAATTTAATGCAGATGTTTTTGTTTAATCACAGCGGGACGTTGTAATGCAGTAATAAATGACAAGAAGGGCCATCCACAAGCGTGCGCAAGCTCGTTGACATGCTCGTATGACATGACGTGCATCCTTTTCTTTATAGCGACATAATTTAATGCAGATGTTTTTGTTTAATCACAGCGGGACGTTGTAATGCAGTAATAAATGACAAGAAGGGCCATCCACAAGCGCGCGCAAGCTCGTTGACATGCTCGTATGACATGACGTGCATCCTTTTCTTTATAGCGACATAATTTAATGCAGATGTTTTTGTTTAATCACAGCGGGACGTTGTAATGCAGTAATAAATGACAAGAAGGGCCATCCACAAGCGCGCGCAAGCTCGTTGACATGCTCGTATGACATGACGTGCATCCTTTTCTTTATAGCGACATAATTTAATGCAGATGTTTTTGTTTAATCACATCGGGACGTTGTAATGCAATAATAAATGACAAAAAGGGCCATCCACAAGCGCGCGCAAGCTCGTTGACATGCTCGTATGACATGACGTGCATCCTTTTCTTTATAGCGACATAATTTAATGCAGATGTTTTTGTTTAATCACAGCGGGACGTTGTAATGCAGTAATAGATGACAAAAAGGGCCATCCACAAGCGCGCGCAAGCTCGTTGACATGCTCGTATGACATGACGTGCATCCTTTTGTTTATGGCGACGTAATTTAATGCAGATTGCCACAAAGAGCGAGAGAGAGAGAGAGACAGAGAGAAAATTAAATTAAAAAAAAATAAGCGGCTTTGAACTCATCGTGCATAAATGAAAACCAAACGCTGGAAGCTTTTATTCAACCCGAAGTTTAATTAAAAACACGCTATTTGCATATCTTTACAAGCCACTTCTCATGTGATTTTTATCGGTCGACTGAGCTTTTCTGGACCGGACCGCCGCCGCCGCCGCCGTAAAATTCCTAAATAGGGCATGCTGCCCCCGCCACCCGCGCTGCCACCGTCCGTCGTCCGTCGTGCGGTGCTTTATTAATTTTATAACCCACATATAACGGGTTTATATTACGTACCTAACGTATCGGCCATTAAAAGGTTTACCGTTTCGTTTTTCAAATTGTCTCTCTTTCCCGCTAAGTGGCCGTAACCAGCAGCTGCGATGAAAACACTTTGTGTGCGGAAATAACATATAAAATTATAAAATATGGCGCGGTTAGCGTCTAGGTGTGGATATAACTTGGCTAGATTGGAACACATATTGTATGGGGAAGTTTTAAAAGCTCGGTGTCATCCTTTATAAAACTTTTACTCGGCCAATCAGAAGATTTCCACGCATCGTACTGAGAACCAGCAAATGAAACCAAGCTCTTATAGAAGAAAGATGGATAACTGAAGTGATTTGGGCAAGTAATGAAGATGGGAGGGGACAAAACGATAAGAAGCAAGAAGAAGAAAAAGAACACAAAAAGCAAAGACGTGGGGAAGGCAGTCGAAAAGAGGCATAAACTTATAATAAAGAAATATAATAAAGGCACAAAATTGATTGAGAAATAGACTAAGAAGGTAATGAAGATGGGAAGGGGGGACAAAACGATAAGAAGCAAGAAGAAGAAAAAGAAAACAAAAAAATCAAAGACGTGGGGAAGGCAGTCGAAAAGAGGCATAAACTTATAATAAAGAAATATAATAAAGGCATATAAATATAATAAAGGCATAAAATTGATTGAGAAATAGACTAAGGACATAGAACAGGAGAGAATGGAAAAACGCTTCGAAAAAAAGACCAGGAGGGCAACTCGACTTACTTCAAACTTTCTAGCTCAAATATAAAGGGTGGAAGAAGGAATAATAAAGGTGGAGAATACTATTACGATTTATAGGAAGAACCTTCAGACAAAACCAATTCAATCTCCAATAGAGGAAGGACAATTGGAATGGTCTGGGTATGTCGTGAGGATGAGGGGAAATAAAATATTGAGAAGCATATAAATTAAGAATGGAAAAAAGAAAGTGTAGAAAGAAGAAGATGGATGGAAAGAATTCTGGAGAATTGGTTTAATTTTTGGGCAATGCGTCGCTTAAATAAACAACAAAAAGTCTGGGTTTAATAATTTTTACAAACTGTTGGAAAATTAAAGAAGAAAAACTCAGTTTCAAGTTTGGGAACCACTGGTTTAATTTTTGGGCAATGCGTCGCTTAAATAAACAACAAAAAGTCTGAGTTTAATGATTTCAGAAACTGTTGGAAAATGAAAAAAGAAAAACTCAGTTTCAAGTAAACCAAGTTCAAGCAAACTCAAAACAAAATATTATTATTAATTGGGCAACAAACACCGCAGATAAAGGAAATAAATTAAATAATTGCGATACAGCTTCGTGCATAACTTGATTTCCCAAGAATTAAAAAGAAGGTGAAACTCTTTTTAATCAAAAGTCATTTACGAGTCGTAAGCATCAAAAATGAAGTCATAACAAAAACAGCTGGCTGGAGAAAAAAAAACAATTTTCTGACCATTGAGGAGGAGAAGTGGTACCAAAAGTTTGTGACAGTTTGAAAGCTCGAAGGTCTTTTCGTTAAAGAAAAGTTTCTGGCAAGTCGCTTTCTCTTGGTATTTAATATATTTTTTTTTAAATTACTATTTTTAATTTAATTTTTTTTTAGGCCAGACTAAATTATAACAAAATCATATTTTAAATTTTTGGAACTAAAGTTTCTGGTTCTGGTTCGTCTTCTGCGCTTCGACTAACTCAACTCAATCCAACTCACCCAACTCTAACGTATGCCCAATCAACCAGATCTTCTTCTTTTGAAGGACAACAGACTCACAAAATTTTTGGCAGCCTTTAATACGTTTTAAGAAGAACGCCATGCCATGTAGGAACTAAAGTTTCTAGTTCTGGTTCGTCTTCTGCTCTTCGACTAACTACTTCTTCCTTTGGACATGCTGGATGTCTTCTACTTTTGTTTGACTGCCGCTCTTTGACTAACTCAACCCAACCCAACTCATCCAACTCTTTCTTAACGTATGCCCAATCAACCTGATCTCCTTCTTTTGATTACAAACCTCATTAATAACTTTTAAGAAGAACGCCATGCCATCCATGTAGGAACTAAAGTTTCTGATTCTGAAGAAGGATGAAATTGGTCGAACGTCGCAATTACTTTTTGCTTGCTCATTAGGCTTCTATATAGCCTTTCTACTTCTTCCTTTGGACATATTGGATATCTTATTATATTTCTTCTTAATATTTGGTTTGACTGCCTTTTTTCGTCTGGTTTTCGACTAACTCGACCCAACCCAACTCTATCCTAATGTGCTCAAACCTCCTTCTTCCAACTTTTCTAGTCGATGCCCAATCAACCTGATCTCCTTTTGATTACAACTACGTTTTGAGACGCACACAATCTTCTGATTTTGGAAAAGATTAGTGGAATTGATCGAGAATCGTTACTACCTTTTGCTTCTTCAGGGAAGAAGAAGGTTGATGGTACTGATCGAAAATTCCGATAACTTGGTGCTTCTTCATTGGATTTCTTTAGCCATTCCGCTTCTTCCTTTGGGTGTACGGGATATCTTACTCTATTTCTTCTTGGTATTTGGTTTGAATGCCTTTCTCCTATAGTCTTTGTCTAATTAAATCCAATCCAACTCTTTCCTAGTGTGCTGAAACTCCTTCTTTTGATTACATCGTTTTTTTTCATTCTCCCTAAACTTCAAAGTCTTATTATTATTTCTTTCATACCCCAATCTACCCTCTTCTATTTCCTTCTTCAACTAACGCAATCCTAACCAACTTTTCTAATCGATGCCCAATCAACCTAATCTCCGCTTGATTAAAACTGCAGATAATTTTCCGATTTTGGAGAAGATTAGTGGAATTGATCGAGAATCGCCACTACCTTTTGCTTCTTCATGGAATTTCCTACTCCTTCCTTTGGCTCTATTTCATATCTTCTCCTATTTCTTCTTATGTTAGGTTTGACTGCCTTCTTCTTCTTCTTCTGCTCTTCGACTAACTCAACTTAACCCAATTGTTTCCTTACTGCGTGCCCAATCAACCTGTTCCTCAAATTTTTTGATTACAATTGCTTATGCAGACTCGCATAGTTTTTGGTGGCCTTATTATAAAAATAATCTTAAACAAAAATATGAAAGTAGTTTATTTATGGGCGCTGGAAATTAAAACTTGTGGTTCTGAAGAAGGTTGATGGTGCTGATCGAAAATTCCGATAACTTTTTGTTTCTTCATTGGATTTCTTTTGCCATTCCACTTCTTCCTTTGGGTGTATGGGATTTCTTACTCTATGTCTTCTCGGTATTTGGTTTGAATGCCTTTCTCCTCTGGTCTTCGGCTAACTCAATCCAACCCAACTCTTTCCTAGTGTCCTGAAACTCCTTTTTTTTGATTACATCGTTTGTTTTTATTCTCCCCCGAACTTCAAGGTCTTATAATTAAATTTTTTTCGTATCCCATTTCACTTCCTTCACCAGACGTTTGTCTTTAATTTAATTTGAATATCTTCTTCTTCTCTGAGTTGATTTTAGAGCCATGTGTGGTAGCTGGAAACTGCAATTTCTGTTTCTGTTTTGGTGGTATATGGTTTTGGTGGTACTTTTTACTTCTTCTCCAGGTTTCTTCTAGATTTCTTCCTTGAGGTACATTGGATGCCTTCGATTTTTTTTTTTAGTATTTTGTTTGACTGCTTTTTTCTTCTCGTCTTTGACCAACTCAACCTAATCCAAGTGTTTCCTGGTGTGTTGTAAATCAGCCTGATTCCATTCTAATTTTTTCTTAAGCTGTTGCTGTTTTCCAGTCGTCGTCCTCTTTTCACCGTCACCATTTTTGACTTTTCCCGTCAATGTCCTTTTCTTCTTCATTTTTTCCATTAAACTCTTATTATAGTTTTGGTAGATAGCCTCCAGTCTTTTCCTTCCATCCATACATGAAATGCATGAATTGGTTTTCCTCCTTTCCCCTTTCCTTTTCTGATCCACTGTTCACCATCTCCTCCTTCTTCTTCCTTTCCTTTTTCTTATTCTATATTTCGTCACTTTCCTTTCACTCTTTAATATTCGTAGCCTCTTGTATTAATTGGATGGACCTATCTTGATCCCGTTAGTTCTTCCCAGCGACATATTTTTTAGCTACCTGGTTCCTTTTTTTTTCTCTTGTTACAAGTTCCATTGGTACTCTTCTAATAACGTATCTCTAGCATTCTTTTGAGGAAAATTACCTTCAAATGCATGACATCGATGACAGAAAAGTG
Organism: Prosopocoilus inquinatus; assembly: GCA_036172665.1. Classification (NCBI taxonomy): domain Eukaryota; kingdom Metazoa; phylum Arthropoda; class Insecta; order Coleoptera; family Lucanidae; genus Prosopocoilus; species Prosopocoilus inquinatus. Next base: position 1,776,811 of record CM069871.1, on the reverse strand, counting down.
GGATGTTGCTGAAACTTAATCGGGTTTGGCCGAATGAATCAATCCATGGATATTTTTGCCCAAATCCAGCTTCGTCCTTCCTTAAGTCTTTATTATCACGTCTCACGTGCCAAGAAGATTTTTTTTTCTATTTTTTGCACAGGTCGAGCTGGATTACAATCATCACTTCCATATTTTTGAATCAAAAGATGTAACATGGTTTTGGTCGTAAGAAAAAAAGAGAGGACCTCGTTTTTCTTTTGCCTATTGGAGGTCTTCTTTCCAGTTTGTCACCTTCTCATTATCTCTTCCCTTTCTTGACCGTTCCTTTAGTTGCCTTCAGCTCGTGCAGGAGGTGCGTGTAATTTTCAATTTGTAGGTATGGTTGCCTACTTTGTGACTGCTTTAATTGTATCAAAACACACATTTCGGGTTTTGGGGTACAGGCTGAGGTTGGAATTTATTTTTAACCTTGTACAGTACGCGCACATAATGCATGTATCTCATCAGATGACGCTACTGCTATTTTTTTTTTTTTTTTTGATAGAGGGTCTCTAATTTTTAAACACTTCTAACAATTTTCGTACCTGTTATTCCTGTTATTTATAATCTGTTACCTATTTTTTGGCCAATTATACAGTGTGTCCCAGGATTTTTCAAGTAACAGGTACAAACAAGTAGCAGCTTTTAGATATGTCATAGTAACGATAGGCAACCATACTTACAGATTTTGTACGTCCACTTGAACTTAATGGAAAAAGCTCTCTCGCTTATTTGTTTCTCTTCACAATTTTAAATGTAATAACTTCTTCTCTGCTCCTTCGTTTCTCTTTTTATCGTTTCTCTTTGTTTCCTATTCCTTATGACGAAATTGCAAAACACGTCGTAAATTCAACGCTGTTGTAATAATTATGGCCGCCATCTCGTTGCTTTATTTGTTTTAATGGAGTCATTAGCGGTAACAAAGCGATTATTATATGAAAATGCACACGCTTGCTTGCTCAACCTCAGCCGTTTCACTTTACAAAGGAGCTTTTTCCTGCACGCAACCTCTCCCCCGCGCGCCCGCCGCCCCCGGGCACATTCCCTGACGAAATTTATGGCCCGCATTTTTTCGTCTCGTTTACTCGCCCGTTGTTTTAATTCGTTTTTGGTATCTTGCTGCCGTAATCTTGCGTTATTTTGCATGGCATCGGCAACCAACGAATAGCGAATAGGCGCACGCTCTTATTTATCGCTTTACTTATCCTGGCGCGCTTGTTTTGTTTTATGTGATGGCGTTTTCGAACTGGGTTTCACTTAGAGCTCGCCCGGCTCGGCACTGCGACGGCATATAAAACACCATTAGATAAGTCGGACTTTTATTTCAGAAACGGCGACCTTTACACGGCACGGCTAATATCGCATAGGGTTTTATTTATTTCTAGCTGCAGCGCGCGCAAAAAGGAAATCACTTATTTTATGTACGTACTGTGCGCGCAGCGGCTTGTGCAATTACTATCGTGGATCTCTTTCGCAGAGACTTTTTCACAAAACGCAGTTGAGTTAATGCCATCTGTCTTAAGATGACTACAGACCCGCAGGTCTAAGCAACGTAGCCAGGAAGAAAAAAAGAAAGAAAGAGATGGAAAAATCTTACGCTTCCACTCAGGAGTACGATGTCGGAAGGGGAGTTCCAGAATCCCCGGCGTTACACTACTTCCACTCAGGAGTACGATGTCGGAAGGGGAGTCCCAGAATCCCCGGCGTTACACTGCCTCCAATAAAAAAAAAACGCTTTGCTTGAAGACCGTCTTGACGCCATCCAATCGGGAATGGAACAGCGTTTTCAGCTAACCAAGGCGATAACCAGGTCTGCTCGAACTCATTGTCACAATATCTCCTTGACTACTCCCTAGGGAAGGCAAGAAATGTGGAAATATACAACCGCAAGTGGTAAACGCGCGTGAAAATCAAGGAATCAGTTTTGACAGAATTAGAAGAAGAAAAAAACAAAAGGTGATCGTGTAAACTTCGATGTGATGTATCATTTTAAAAACGTAGCAACAGTAGAGGAAACATAAGAAGATAAAAACACATTTCAGATTGCTTTTTTTGAAAAATGTTCCAATTGGCTAGCACACATCTGCGTGATTTATTGCGCTTTCTCAGAGACTTCTTCACACAACTCAGTTGAGTTAACGCCATCTGTCTTAAGATGACTACAGACCCGCAGATCTGAGCAACGTAGCCGGGAAGAAAGAAAGAAAGAGATGGAAAAATCTTACGCTTGCTCTCGGAAGTACGATGTGGGAAAGGGAGCCCGGAAATCACCGGAGTCGCGACCGCTTCCAAGGGAAGACGATTCCCAGACGCTTTCGCGCAACATCCGTCGTGACGAAACATAAGAAGATAAAAATACGTTTCAGATTGCTTCAAGTTGCTTGTTTCGAAAAATTTTCCAATTGGCTAGCTCACATCTGCGTGATTTATTGCGCTTTCTCAGAGACTTCTTCACACAACGCAGTTGAGTTAACGCCATCTGTCTTAAGATGACTACAGACCCGCAGATCTGAGCAACGTAGCCGGGAAGAAAGAAAGAAAGAGATGGAAAAATCTTACGCTTGCTCTCGGAAGTACGATGTGGGAAAGGGAGCCCGGAAATCACCGGAGTCGCGACCGCTTCCAAGGGAAGACGATTCCCAGACGCTTTCGCGCAACATCCGTCGTGACGAAACATAAGAAGATAAAAATACGTTTCAGATTGCTTCAAGTTGCTTGTTTCGACAAATTTTCCAATTGGCTAGCTCACATCTGCGTGATTTATTGCGCTTTCTCAGAGACTTCTTCACACAACGCAGTTGAGTTAATGCCATCTGTCTTAAGATGACTACAGACCCGCAGATATGAGCAACGTAGCCGGGATGAAAGAAAAAAAAAGATGGAAAAATCTTACGCTTGCTCTCGGAAGTACGATGTGGGAAAGGGAGCCCGGAAATCACCGGAGTCGCGACCGCTTCCAAGGGAAGACGATTCCCAGACGCTTTCGCGCAACATCCGTCGTAACGAAACATAAGAAGTTAAAAATACATTTCAGATTGCTTCAAGTTGCTTGTTTTGAATTTTTCCAATTGGCTAGTTGGCCTAAATGTTCTGAAAAAGAAGAAACATAGAAGAAGACGATATAAAAGGCCAGGCTTACTTCGAAAGTCATCGATATTTTTATCAAATTTATTGTCCTTGAAGTAGAGGCAAAGAAAAGAAAACAAGAGATCGTAGAAGTACTACTCCATTTTACTTACTTCAATTTTTTTACGATTGACTCGTCGGCTGAAAAAGAAGAAATTTAACTGCGAAGCTTGTATCAAAACACATCCAAATTTCTGTCTAACTTATTGTCCTCGAAGGAAACAAAGATCTTCTTCTTATTTAAATTTTTTTGCGACCGACTCTTTGGCCTGAAAGTTCTGGAAGAAAAAGAAATTGGTTTGCAAATTTTATTCAAGTCGAATCCCATCAATTTTGAAAAATTTGGAAAACTCCAAAAATATCTATTGCAGTTAAGCTGGGCCAAAAAAAAAAAAGAAAAAAAAAACAAATGCAACATGAAAAGAGCATTAGAAGACGGCAAAAACAAAAGACGATCGGTTATCTGACATTTCACTTGAGGTTTTTTTTTTTGGGGGGGGGGGGGGTGAATTCGCTTGTAAATTTAATTCAAATCAAATCCCATTCGCTTTCAAAAAATTGGGAAGGAATACTCCAAGATATCTGTTACTACGATTAAGTTGGGTGAAGTGAAATCGTTGTAAGGGGAAAAGAACGTTCCACAATACGACAAAAACAGAAGACGATCATCAGTTATTTGACGTTTCTCGATTGAGGTTGAGGTTATTGACTTAAAAGTGTAAGAGAAAAACGAAGAGTGTAAAGCATAATTTTCTCCAAAAAAAAAGATCTTATTTGAATCGAATCGGTGGAAGTGACACTGCGACGTGCCTGAGATAAACAAAAGACGATCGACTCTTCAAAATTTCGACTTGACTCGCCGGCGCCGACCTAAAATTTTGGAAAAAGAAGAAATACGCAAGACAGACATTAAGAGAAGACGAATATTTTTTCATTTCTTTTATTTTTTAGAATTGGATCCAAAAAGGATTATTTTTGAATCGCTGGAAAAACACTGCGAAGATAAACAAAATACGATCGATTCTTCTATCGATCGTATTTTGTTTATCTTCGCAGTGTTTTCCAGCGATTCAAAAATAGTCCTTTTTGGATCCAATTCTAAAAAAAAAAAAGAAATGAAAAAATATTCGTCTTCTCTTAATGTCTGTCTGTTTTCTCAACGTCATCCGTGGCTCTTCGCCAAAAATTTTGGAAAAGGAAAGATGCAAAATATCATAAAAGAAGAAAGGCGAAACTTATTTAAGGAGTTTTCACAAGTTGGTCCCCAAAGAAAAAAAGATTATGTGTATTTTGAAGGTCGCGCCGGAAGAAAAAAGAAGAAGCGCGGAATGACGGCAGAACTAAACAAGAAACAATCAATTTTAAACTTGCTCATCGACCAAAAATTTTCAACAAAAAAAAAAGTTAAACGTGGAATGTAATAAAACAGAGAAGAGCAAACCTTGTTTCAAAATTCTTTACAATTCCATTCAGAGAGGGACTATTTCGAACCGCGAAAACACAAAGAAGAAGCGGTGCTAGGCGACAAAGAAAGAAAACAAAAGACGGTCGATTTTAATCCAAATTTCAGTTAAGTCGATTGGCCGGAAAAATTTTAAGCGGAAGAAAAATCGAGGTGACGACGAAAGAAAAAGAACGTTCGTTTCAGGACCCTTTATAATTTAGTTTTTTTTTTTAAATTTTATTATTTTGGTAGAACGAACGTTTTGGAACCTGTGATACTCAACAAAAGCTATCGGCAAGTTATACAGGTGAATACAATCTGATCTAATCAAAAGTTCGGCGAGTATTTAATCTCAGTAATGACTAAAGCGAGGATGAAATAGTACCGCGGCAACGAGACTTGCGATTTTGATCGAAACGTTATGATTTATTGTTGCTTGAAATTCTTTCGTTTGTTGCATCATGGAAATGGGAGCTCGTCGCCGTTCACATCCTCGATGTTGCTGTTTGACATACATAATAAATAACTGTCCACGACCAGCTCAATGTTTATGCTTGAATGCGAAAGAGAAAACGCTTTTTAAGTTTTATCCGAAAATTCTTCGAAGTTTTAAAAGAATCTACGGGGCACTAATAAAAAGTTCGGCGAGTATTTAATCACAGTAATGATCAGAGCGAGGATGAAGTAGTACCACGGCAGCGAGACTTGCGATTTTGATCGAAGTCTTATGATTTATTATTGCTTGAAATTCTTTCGTTTGTTGCATCATGGAAATGGAAGCTCGTCGCCGTTCACATCCTCGATGTTGCTGTTTGACATACATAATAAATAACTGTCCACGACCAGCTCAATGTTTATGCTTGAATGCGAAAGAGAAAACGCTTTTTAAGTTTTATCCGAAAATTCTTCGAAGTTTTAAAAGAATCTACGGGGCACTAATAAAAAGTTCGGCGAGTATTTAATCACAGTAATGACCAAAGCGAGGATGAAATAGTACCACGGCGGCGAGACTTGCGATTTTGATCGAAGTCTTATGATTTATTGTTGCGTGAAATTCTTTCGTTTGTTGCATCATGGAAATGGAAGCTCGTCGCCGTTCACATCCTCGATGTTGCTGTTTGACATACATAATAAAAAACTGTCCACGACCAGCTCAATGTTTATGCTTGAATGCGAAAGAGAAAACGCTTTTTAAGTTTTATCCGAAAATTCTTCGAAGTTTTAAAAGAATCTACGGGGCACTAATAAAAAGTTCGGCGAGTATTTAATCACAGTAATGACCAAAGCGAGGATGAAGTAGTACTACTGCAGCGAGACTTGCGATTTTCATGGAAGTGTTTTAGGCTTATTGTTATTTGGTATTTTCTTAGGCGTTAGTTAAAAGAATTCGGGTCACTTAGTGTATTTAGTCCTGCCACCTGTCCACGGCTCCGGCGCATCGAATTATGCCATTGCTATTGAGTGGGAGACGAGGTAGTGCAATTCGAACGCCCGCACTTAGCAGAAATTATTACGGGCGAGGCTTACACAGTGCGATTATTAAATTTTCGTACAGTACAAGTGGTCTGAATTCTTTTTCCTGGTTATACTATGCAGGGTTATAACTAATTGAAGGCCTACCGTGGGGATCTCGTAAACTATGAGACTCGAAAAGCCGGTTAAATTGCAAAAAAGTAGCTGCGCTATTTTGGGGTCTATAGAAATGCGCAAGAAAACCATGTCTTTCTTCATACATTTCTGAAATATCTTCAAAAAAATTCTCAATTTCGAAAAAATCTTTAATATCTCGTTTATTTATCAGCGTGGAATTATAAAGTTCGGTAATTTTATATTAAATCCAGCGGGCGACGTAATGATACCGCGGGCGGAAATAGATGAACAGAGTGACAGTTTCGCAAGGCGGTTGTCAACGGTTTTTTTTTCCTTCTTATGGACGCCGTCTTAGGTATTCATACCACGTGATGTAAAAATAGAATCTGAATACGACCGTGTGGTACGTTTATGCTTTCGTTTTAAAACAAAATATTAAGTGTGGCGGAATGAGTGATTAACAGAGGCAGGGACTTTTTTAATCCTCGCTTTGATTATAGCTCATACAGTACAGAGGCAAGGACTTTTTAATCCTCACTTTGATTGTAGCTCAAAAAGTACAGAGGCAAGGACTTTTTAATCCTCGCTTTGATTATAGCTCATAAAGTACAGAGGCAAGGACTTTTTAATCCTCGCTTTGATTGTAGCTCATACAGTACAATCGTCCTCACCTTAAGTAATACAACTTAACTTTATTTCTGCTAGCCTTGTAGTACGTGTAAGGTTTTGAAGGTGAGATTTGCGTGCAGGCGGCCCATTTTAGATGAAAATTATGAAATTCTTTGTGCACGTTGAGATAGACGAGCATGACGGCGAGCGCGCGCGCTCGCGCGCCTTTGTAGTGATGGCCCTTTACTGGTACACGCACGCTCATGTTCCTCTCTATTATTTTATCTCGAAGCTTACTGCAAACGCTCCATGTTAATTACAGCTTATATTTCATCGGACTTATTTGGCTTATCGCTTTATTTCTCGTTTCCATTTACGTAGAGCTCACGAGCTCGCGTCAGATATGATTAGCTAAGTACCAACACGGCTCGTTTCTTGGCTCGCCGATTGTCTTTATCACGTTTGATAAAACGAGCCGCAAGATAAAATGAGTTACGCACGCAGGATTCAAAGCTTGCAAGAGTTTGCAATTTATTTCAAAAAAAAATTTTTTTTTTCTTTGCTTGGGTTGAATACTGACGATTAATTTTTTGCTTGCTGTTTATGTTTAGGTGTCGTCTTTATACTCGGACCCAAGTATTGGTAATTTCATTAAAGTCGTGGTGGTGAAAATAATTCTACTGGACGATCCGGTCGCCGAAACCGAGTTGAACGTAACCGTGAACGCCGACATAACCCTGAGGAATTTCTGTAAGTGGCAGAGGAGTCTGAACCCCGGCGATGATTCCCACCCACACCATCACGACGTTGCTATTCTAGTGACAAGAAAGGATATTTGCGCAAGAAAAAACACGCCTTGCAATACTCTGGGTGTAGCTCATGTCGCTGGCATGTGCAAGAGTGACAAGAGTTGCAGCGTCAACGAGGACAATGGGATCACCCTGGCGCACACAATAACGCACGAGATGGGGCACAAGTACGAGGAACAAAACCTTCTCCACCCCCCCACTGAATCCACCACTGATTTAAAACTTTATTTACAGTTTCGGGATGTATCACGATACGGATAAGATAGGGTGCAAGGGTAAGATTGGAAGGAAACTTCACATCATGACTCCCAGCTTCGAGGCTGACACTGTCGAAGTTAGCTGGTCCAAGTGCAGCAGAAGGGATGTCACGAACTTCCTGGAGTGAGTCATTTATATTTAAAGTTTATCCAACCTTCTCTCTCTCTCTCTCTATCTTACTCTATCACTGTACATACATACACATAAATATATTGAAAAGTTGTGTCGTATTTACTACGGTTGTCGAGAGAGAGAGTTTCAATTTTATAACGCCGGCGAGTTTACGCCGGCGGAAGTTGCCATTATATTTATTCGAAATTTTAAGTAAGTTCGACTTTACGATGCCAACTTTACATATCTCGATATTCCAGGGGGCCGATAAATTGCGGATTACCGTGGCCGAGGTAATCGAAAAATCGTTGCGGTTCTCTCACTATTGAATTATTGTTCGCGCATTTTTGCTTGCCGAACGTACCGAGCGACGCGAAGACGAAAATCTGAAAACGCCTTTAGAATTTATACTCCAGACGAAATCGCGATTTGCAACGGATTAAATGAATAAACCCTCGACTCAAAGTAGTGCGGACACCAACGCCATCTTGATGATGGCCAGCATTAATTAGGACCTTTCAGTCTCATTTCTGTTTGTTAGTACGATTTCCCTCCATCGCAGCCACCAAATGCGCGTGCGTGATTACGCGTCTCGCGTCACCCGAGATGCGTTATCGAGCACGCGCGTTTGATGGCTGCGATGGAAGGAAATCGTACTAACAAATAGAACCGTGGCACAGTGCGTCGAGCTGTGGACAAAAATCGAAAATGCAATATTTTTTTTAAGGGTCAATAAGATTTCAGTAGTCATCGAATAATGTCTAAAAACTAAATCAAATCACTATTTCTTTGGTTTCTTTATTTTTTGTAACTATTTATGATATAGTTTTTGAAAGTTCAAGGACCTTATGCCACAGTGACATTTACGATTGTATGAATGTTACTTTACATAATCAACTAAAAAAAAAAAATCTAAATAATAATAATAATAATAATAATAATAATGGTTTATTGGTCAATAGGTTTCGGTTCAGTGGATTTTTAGAAAACCCACTGCTCTACCTCCGAAACCTTGAGAATTAAATTAAATTAAATTAAATCAAACTAAATTAAATTAAATTAAACTAAATTAAATTAAATCAAAATAAATTAAAAAAAAAAACTTAAATTAACAAAACTAAAATAATTTTGACTATTAATCCTAAGAATGGAATCTTCTATTCCAGATATGAATAATTTCAAACTAATTTGTGAGGATATTTTAACATTAAAACTGCAAATGAAAATTATCTTATTTCAAGAATTAAAAGCAAAGTTTAATCGAATATTACAGAAATACGTAAAGAAACGTATCGAAATATTTTTTTAAAATTTGATTCCTTCATCCACGCGTTTTACGAAAACAAGAAATTCTCCTGCTACCACCTGCTAATATGCTGGTAATTCAACGAGAAATTTGTATTAGAAACGTTTCTCGTATCACCAATAGACAAGTTTTTAACAAGTGAATTTCCTGTCAAGGGAACATCAAAATCGATACAATCAAACGCAAAAGAAAAATTAAAAAAAATTTAAATATACCAGAATGCCTGGATGGTGTAAACGGAGAAATAATTCAAGCTTGTTCTTATTTTTGCCTGAATTGTAGTAGATTTTGGAGGCAATGTTCTCGAAATCGAATTTTATTCGCAATGAGTTACCATATTTTCTTAGAAAGGCATTTTAATTTATAATAAAGTGTGCTGAGTTTGGTGAAGAAAGACCTACGGAGCTTCCTACATCGAGTGGAGGTGAAGAACCATCTTTCAAGAAAATAAACAAAAAGGAAAGGGCACAATTACGTTCCTCTAATAAATTTCGATGAAATACTGACATTTATGAGTGATCCGAGAACGGATCAATATCATGCAATTAAATATAATTGACGGCTCATCTCTAGAATGTATTCCAGTCATTATTTCTTATACTTTCCAAAACCTGTCTATACAACCCCTGCATATACTCTTCTCTAGTACATGTGGATTATAAATAAACGCCGGTCGCATTTTTTACGAAATATTAATTAATACTGCAAACACTTTATTATACTTTATACTCCAGACCAAATGCGCGCGATTTGCAGCGGATCAAATAAATTCCCGATGAATTTGTATACAGGGCGATTATCTTAAACAACTGTCAATCAGGAACGTAACGGAATAAACCCTCAACTCAAAGTAGTGCCGACACCAACGCTCTTGATGATGACCCTCGGGATGATGGTGATCGCTGGAACAACGTCCTTGGTAGCTGGGATGGCTCCGAGCGGCTCCCCTTCTTCAAAATGGCACTAACGCCCGCCGAGTCGATGTTTTGCTCGACCGCCGTCCAAATTTTAACCCTCACTGTGTGTTTAGTCGAATTCAATTCATAATATGCCCTGCGTTCTTCGCATCACTTGATGTAAACGCTTGCCCCAGTTGCAGCGATTCTGCCGATATTTTATTACGAAATACGAACCGGGTTACCTCACTTATTGTTTCTAAATTCCGACACTGTTGAAATTACCCTCGACTTCCCAAGCCCGCGCTATCATAATTTCTTTTATTATTTCTCACGAGAAACCCCCATCGTAACAATAAACTTCAACGAGGGAACGCGTTATTGGGTCAGGGAAATCTGCACGAGAAAACTTGTATTTCGTCTGTTGCCGGAGCTTTTATGCACTTCTTTCCGTTTGGATTCGTAATAAGAGGGGGACGTTAGATGTCGCATTTGGAAATGCAAAAAATATCTTTACTTGAGTGCATAAATTGGGTGCAATATTGCAGCTTCCGTAGCTTCGATTTTAATTTTCCTGGTCGGGCGCCACGCGTCGTATGCAAAATTCGAAGAAATTCCACTGAACTATTCAATTAAAAGAGAAATCATATTTTAGAGGTCAAAGGGGCGTATTCTGTAACTTTTTAACGGGCTGTTAAAATTTAGAAGTCCTTTAAATTTAAAATACAATTCCATGATTGGTTGTTAATTTTAATTTAACGGTTTTGATGCAGAATAGACCCCTTAGTTTATTTAAAAAACGCAAAAGAAAAATTAAAAAAAATTTTAATATATCAGAATGTCTGGATAGTGTAAACGGAGAAATAATTCAAGCTTGTTCTTATTTTTGCCTGAATTGTAGTAGATTTTGGAGGCAATGTTCTCGAAATCGAATTTTATTCGCAATGAGTTACCATATTTTCTTAGAAAGGCATTTTAATTTATATTAAAGTGTGTTGAGTTTGGTGAAGAAAGACCTACGGAGCTTCCTACATCGAGTGGAGGTGAAGAACCATTTTTCAAGAAAATAAACAAAAAGGAAAGGGCACAATTACGTTCCTCTAATAAATTTCGATGAAATACTGACATTTATGAGTGATCCGAGAACGGATCAATATCATGCATTCAAATATAATTGACGGCTCATCTCTAGAATGTATTCCAGTCATTATTTCTTATACTTTCTAAACCTGTCTATACAACTCCTGCATATACTCTTCTCTAGTACATGTAGATTATAAATAAACGCCGGTCGCATTTCTAACGAAATATTAATTAATACTGCAAACACTTTATTATACTTTATACTCCAGACCAAATACGCGCGATTTGCAGCGGATCAAATAAATTCCCGATGAATTTGTATACAGGGCGATTATCTTAAACAACTGTCAATCAGAAACGCAACGGAATAAACCCTCAACTCAAAGTAATGCCGACATCAACGCTCTTGATGATACCCTCAGGATGATGGTGATCGCTGGAACAACGTCCTTGGTAGCTGGGATGGCTCCGAGCGGCTCCCCTTCTTCAAATTGGCACTAACGCCCGCCGAGTCGATGTTTTGCTCGACCGCCGTCCAAATTTTAACCCTCACTGTGTGTTTAATCGAATTCAATTCATAATATGCCCTGCGTTCTTCGCATCACTTGATATAAGCGCTTGCCCCAGTTGCAGCGATTCTGCCGATATTTTATTACGAAATATGAACCGGGTTACCTCACTTATTGTTTCTAAATTCCGACACTGTTGAAATTACCCTCGATTTCACAAGCCCGCGCTATCTTTTTATTATTTCTCACGAAAAGACCCAATCGTAACAATAAACTTCAAAGAGGGAACGCGTTATTGGGTCAGGGAAATCCGCACGAGAAAACTTGTATTTCGCCTGTTGCCGGAGCTTTTTATGCACTTCTTTCCGTTTGGATTCGTAATAAGAGCGGGACGTTAGATGTCGCATTTGGAAATGCAAAAAATATCCTTACTTCAGTGCATAAATTGGGTGCAATATTGTAACTTCCGTAACTTCGATTTCAATTTTCTTGGTCGGGCGCGACGCGTTGTTTGCAAAATTCGAAGAAATTCCACTAAACTGATCAATTCAAAAAGAAATCATATTTTAGAGGTCAAAGGGGCGCATTCTGTAACTTTTTAGCGGGCTGTTAAAATTTAAAAGTCCTTTAAATTTAAAATACAGTTCCATGATTGGTTGTTAATTTTAATTTAACGGTATTGATGCAGAATAGACCCCTTAGTTTATTTAAAAAACGCAAAAGAAATATTTAAAAAAATTTTAATATATCAGAATGTCTGGATGGTGTAAACAGAGAAATAATTCAAGCTTGTTCTTATTTTTACCTGAATTGTAGTAGATTTTGGAGGCAATGTTCTCGAAATCGAATTTTATTCGCAATGAGTTACCATATTTTCTTAAAAAGGCATTTTAATTTATAATAAAGTGTGTTGAGTTTGGTGAAGAAAGACCTACCGAGCTTCCTACTTCGAGTGGAGGTGAAGAACCATCTTTCAGGAAAATAAACAAAAAGGAAAGGGCACAATTACGTTCCTCTAATAAATTTCGATGAAATACTGACATTTATGAGTGATCCAAGAACGGATCAATATCATGCATTTAAATATAATTGACGGCTCATCTCTAGAATGTATTCCAGTCATTATTTCTTATACTTTCTAAACCTGTCTATACAACCCCTGCATATACTCTTCTCTAGTACATGTGGATTATAAATAAACGCCGGTCGCATTTTTTACGAAATATTAATTAATACTGCAAACACTTTATTATACTTTATACTCCAGACAAAATGCGCGCGATTTGCAGCGGATCAAATAAATTCCCGATGAATTTGTACGCAAGGTGATTATCTTAAACAACCGTCAATCAGGAACGCAACGGAATAAACTCTCAACTCAAAGTAGTGCCGACACCAACGCTCTTGATGATGACCCTCGGGATGATGGTGATCGCTGGAACAACGTCCTTGGTGGCTGGGATGGCTCCGAGCGGCTCCCCTTCTTCAAACTGGCACTAACGCCCACCGAGTCGATGTTTTGCTCGACTGTCGTCCAAATTTTAACCCTCACTGTGTGTTTAATCGAATTCAATTCAATTCAATTCATAATATGCCCTGCGTTCTGTGTATCACTTGAATGTAAGCGCTTGCCCCAGTTGCAGCGATTCCGTCGATATTTTATTACGAAATATGAACCGGGTTACCTCACTTATTGTTTCTAAATTCCGACACTGTTGAAATTACCCTCGACTTCACAAGCCCGCGCTATCATAATTTCTTTTTATTATTTCTCACGAAAAACCCCCATCGTAACAAATAAACTTCAAAGAGGGAACGCGTTATTGGGTCAGGGAAATCTGCACGAGAAAAACTTGTATTTCGCCTGTTGCCGGAGCTTTCATGCACTTCTTTCCGTTTGGATTCGTAATAAGAGGGGGACATTAGATGTCGCATTTGGAAATGCAAAAAATATCCTTACTTGAGTGCATAAATTGGGTGCAATATTGCAACTTCCGTAACTTCGATTTTAATTTTCCTGGTCGGGCGCCACGCGTCGTATGCAAGATTCGAAGAAATTCCACTGAACTATTCAATTAAAAAAGAAATCATATTTTAGAGGTCAAAGGGGCGTATTCTGTAACTTTTTAACGGGCTGTTAAAATTTAGAACTCCTTTAAATTTAAAATACAGTTCCATGATTGGTTGTTAATTTTAATTTAAGGGTTTTGATGCAGAATAGACCCCTTAGTTTATTTACTAAACGCAAAAGAAAAATTAAAAAAAATTTTAATATATCAGAATGTCTGGATAGTGTAAACGGAGAAATAATTCAAGCTTGTTCTTATTTTTGCCTGAATTGTAGTAGATTTTGGAGACAATGTTCTCGAAATCGAATTTTATCCGCAATGAGTTACCATATTTTCTTAGAAAGGCATTTTAATTTATATTAAAGTGTGTTGAGTTTGGTGAAGAAAGACCTACGGAGCTTCCTACATCGAGTGGAGGTGAAGAACCATCTTTCAGGAAAATAAACAAAAAGGAAAGGGCACAATTACGTTCCTCTAATAAATTTCGATGAAATACTGACATTTATGAGTGATCCGAGAATGGATCAATATCATGCATTCAAATATAATTGACGGCTCATCTCTAGAATGTATTCCAGTCATTATTTCTTATACTTTCTAAACCTGTCTATACAACCCCTGCATATACTCTTCTCTAGTACATGTGGATTATAAATAAATATCCTTACTTGAGTGCATAAATTGGGTGCAATATTGCAGCTTCCGTAGCTTCGATTGTAATTTTCCTGGTCGGGCGCCACGCGTCGTATGCAAAATTCGAAGAAATTCCACTGAACTATTCAATTAAAAAAGAAATCATATTGTAGAGGTCAAAGGGGCGTATTCTGTAACTTTTTAACGGGCTGTTAAAATTTAGAAGTCCTTTAAATTTAAAATACAGTTCCATGATTGGTTGTTAATTTTAATATAACGGTTTTGTTGTAGAATAGACCCCTTAGTTTATTTAAAAAAATATATTACGTAGTTGTAACTTACAGGTAAAGTGCATGCTTAGCAGTAAAGCGCACCTGTGTTTACACAAAGAGATTCATTGTTCTTAATAATAAATAAATTGCAAGTTTAATAATTATGTGAGTCATCCTTATAACTGCACCACTTATTGGCGCCCAACATATCCCCGTTGGGCGCCGGAAATAATTATTTCTACCCAAGGATTTTTCGTGTAAACAATGCAAATAAGTAAGTTTATCATTAATAATAATAACAATATTATTTTTCATTGAAAGGAAAAAAAAGTGATATTTTTTATTACGTCTTCTTGTTTAGGTCCCCCCTTCCCCAAAAAAAAAAAAAAAATCAACGCTAAATTGATGTACTTAATTTGTTAACTTGATGTAAATTAATCTAGTAAAGGGTTAGGAGAGTGCCTGCAAGACGAACCCCAAGCCGTAGCCGAATACAAATACCCGGCCCTCCCCCCGGGCGCGATGTACAACGCCGAATATCAATGTCGCCTTCAGTTCGGGGATTACGCCCAAGTCTGCACGCCACCCTCCGAAATCTGCTCGCGCCTTTGGTGCAGCGTGAACGACACCTGCACCACCCAACTGCGTCCTGCAGCTCCGGGAACCCACTGCGGCAAGCACATGGTAAAACCCCCTTTAGATTTAAATCAAACTCCCTCCCCCACCCCCGCCGTTGTTATTATTATTAATTACCGTCGAAGACATTCTCGGCTTCCAGTGGTGTCAGGAGCAGAAATGCGTGCCGATAATGGAGCCGCCCGTTGCGATCCACGGCGGCTGGGGTGAGTGGAGCTCTTGGAGCGAGTGCTCGCGCTCTTGCGGAGCGGGGGTGTCCATCATGCAACGCGAGTGCGACCACCCCAAGCCGGCTTCCGGCGGAAAGTTCTGCGTGGGCGAGCGGAGGCGCTATCGGATATGCAACACGGATCCCTGCCCACCGGACGAACCCACCTTCAGGGCCATCCAGTGTACCTCGTTCAATAACCGGACCTACGAGGGAAAGAAATACACCTGGGTGCCTTATTTTGATCAAGGTAAGACAACCCGCGAGGGTGAGTTTAACAAAAAAAAATTTTATGAAAAGTTTAAGCGATTGCTTTTTGACCTGACTTGCATTAGGATTGACAAATTCAAGTCGTTTTGGTTTGCAGTGGAACTCTCGAGCGACGTTCCTGCTGATGAAGCCTCAAATAGGGCTGAAACAGCTAGCTGTACAGAGGATGATCGAGGGATCCACTACAATTAAAAACGATTTGCAATAAAATTTTTAATACATTTAATGTTTTTATCGCTCTAAAACACTGCCTGATTGTTGTATGTATAATTACGATTCGAAAAGCAACGTTGCCATTCACTGGTTACCTACAGGCATCATGTTACTTCCCTGAAAACATTGACGGATGACTCTGTTAGTACGGTGCTTATGCTGTAGCTGAGGTGCGTTTCAAGATTCAAATGTCGTCGTGGCCGAGGTATATTTCAAGCTTCGCGTGTTCAGACATAATCAGGCTTGAGATGCTTAGGGTATAATTAGCAACTTCTACCTACGTTTCGTAAATCGGGACATGTTTTTGCAAAAACCGTACATATCCAAAAGAAATCGAGACTTTTTGAAATGTTACTAAGAGAATTTAGGCTGCGGTAAGTGAACGGTCGAAATGGTTAGACCAAATCACGTGATCACTTTTCTCAATTGCTGATTGACGAAATCCGACAGCCTCCCCCAAAACCAAAATGTGACGTAAGTACGTATGTAGCTTCGAGAGGTTGAGGGACGTAGCCAGAAAAGATTTGTATTTGGGTATATGATTTGAGTGACTTAATTTCAGCAGGAATATCCAGATGTTCAAGCCTTGGACCTCAAGGTCTAGTAGGTCAGGGTGCGACTTGGATATTACATAATTATTTTTTGCCTTTTATTTTCTTTCTATTAAAATACAATGGCACCCCTAAATACGTGCATAATTTGCGTGTAACTAGCAAGATCTGTTTGATGTGCCGCCTCCGCCGCCGCGGAATTAGCGTGTGACGTGTAAATGCCTGCGTTAATTTTGCACAAAAGGCAGAAATTCAAAACCTGCATAACTAATTTCATCTAGCAAAGAGGAGCGGGCCTTGAGTTGGTAGAGCAAACAGATTTCGCAACGCTGCTGTCCAACAAAGCGCAAAGAATAGAATAGTGCAGTCGCGGGGGGGAGAGGGGTGGTTGGTTCATACACAAACTTTAATAAAGAGCAATTAAGGACGAACTAGAACAGAACGTTGTTGCGTTCAAGTTTAATTAAGAATTAATTATTAAAACGAATTGAAACGGAATCTCAATTATCGTGTTGTACGTATACTCGAAGGTCTACGTAACATTTCCAATTTCTGTTGTTAGCGTTACGCGCCGGTTCATCAATTGTTGGAAATAGAACAACATGAAATTTTATTTACTTAACGTCTTGCAGCATCGATAAAAAAAATAAAACTGATAACATTTAACAAAAAAAAAAAGTAGGACACGTTTAATGAAAATAAAAAGCAAGTGGAAATCCTTCCAGATTTGGAACTGTGTCCGTAAATGTATTGCTTCAACATACCTTAATTCAAATAAAAGAACAAATGCTACTGACAAGAGTGTATTGCGCCCTTAAGTTTAAACAAAAGGTCGCGTATGAAATGTCCAAGACATACAAAACGTAATATTAAACGTCTTACAGCATTGATTTGAAAAACTCAAACTGATAACATTAAAGGAAAATAAGAAAGTAGAACGTGTCGAATAAAAATAAAAAACAAGTGAATAGAGGTTGTGGAAATCCTTCCAGATTTGGAACTGTGTCCGTAAATGAATTGCCTCAATGTACCTTAATTCAAATAAAAGAACAAATGCTACTAACAAGGGTGTATTGCGCGTTTTAGTTTACACAGAAGGTCGCGTATGAAATGTGTAAAACATATGAAACGTAATATTAAACGTCTTACAGCATTGATTGAAAAACTCAAACTGATAACATTAAAAAAAAGAAAGTAAAACGTGTTTAATAAAAATTAAAAGCAAGTGACTGGAGGCTGTGGAAATCCTTCCAGTTTTGGAACTGTGTCCGTAAATGTATTGCTTCAACATACCTTAATTCAAATAAAAGAACAAATGCTAGTGACAAGGGTGTATTGCGCGTTTTATTTTACACAGAAGGTAGCGTATGAAATGTCTAAAACATATGAAATGTAATATTAAACGTCTTACAGCATTGATTGAAAAACTCAAACTGATAACATTAAAAAAAAGAAAGTAGAACGTGTTTAATAAAAATAAAAAGCAAGTGAATGGAGGCTGTGGATATCCTTCCAGATTTGGAACTGTGTTCGTAAATGTATTGCCTCAATGTACCTTAATTTAAATAAAAGAACAAATGCTACTAACAAGGGTATATTGCGCATTTAAGTTTACACAAAACTTTTTTTTTAATTATTTAAAATAGTAAAAGGGACTTATCAGTTTGGAAGCTAGGAAGAGAGAAACACGCGCCCAAGCTTGAAGAGCTCCAGACGAACATTTTTTGGCTTTTTTTTTTTGAAGAAACCCCACTGATTCTCTGTACTCTTAACAGACGTTAATCAATTTTTCTTTTTCCTCTTGGGGGCAGAAGCCACGTGAGAGCTCAATCCAGTGGCGTTACTTGAGGTCTAAACCGCTGGGTTGTGAAATTTTTACCAGCGCCTTTCATTGTTAAGAAAGTAAAACTGAACAAAAGAATCGTTTAAGTGTTTTATTGAAACTTTCAAGGACAAAACTTCAAAAGTTCATTTCGGTAGCTGCTTATTTTCTGTGCTAAGAAAAAAACAAATCGAAACTGATCAATTGCTTTTGGATTGTCCTATTTCTAAAAAAAAATTACGTTAAAAAGCTACCGAAAGTTAACTTTCTTTTGAATTAACTGCAACCTTGGGACGTTGTTTTATTATTTCAGCGGAACCTTGTGACTTGTACTGCAACGACGCCAACGACACGGTAATAGTACCTTGGGGCTTGGCACTAGACGGAACCCCTTGCAACGTCGGTTCCAGAGACGTGTGCATTTCCGGTATCTGCAAGGTAACATCATTTCTACCCCCACTCTCACCAACCAATCTTCGTTTGAATCTTTAATTTTAGAAAGTTGGATGCGACTGGGTGGTAGACTCCGACGCCCAAGAAGACGCCTGCGGGATCTGTCAAGGCGACGGAAGCAAGTGTCGGACAATCGAAGACGTCTACAACAAGCAGAGCATGGCACCCGGCTACCGAGAAATGTTCCTGATCCCTTCGGGCTCCCGAAACATCCGCATCGAAGAGGTGGACTTCTCGGAGAACTACATCAGCATCGGGAGCGTTTCCTCGAAGAGGTTCTTCCTGAACGGGAAAGGGTGAGTCATACCGGAAATCCATGTAGTGGATACGAATACACCGAGCTCTCATTTTGCAGGCATATTACGCTACCTGGAGAATATACGGTGGCAGGTGCGCAAGCTTTGTACGAACGGGAAAACGAAGTAGAGAAAATACGTATTCCGGGACCTATAAGGGAATCCATTATGGTTTACGTAAGTCTTGTAATAAAATAAGATAGAAACAGATTTCGTTTCATCTCATAACAGCGGGACATTTTAAATAAAGACGAGCCCTGAAAGATTTTTAAAGTAGGCAACCCACCTATCAACTCAGACACAGATTTCGTTTCATCTCATAACAGCGGGACATTTTAAATAAAGACGACCCCTGAAGATTTCTAAAGTAGGCAACCCACCAATCAACTCAGAAACAGAATTCGTTTCATCTCATAACAGCGGGACATTTTAAATAAAGACGACCCCTGAAAGATTTTTAAAGTAGGCAACCCACCAATCAACTCAGAAACAGATTTCGTTTCATCTCATAACAGCGGGACATTTTAAATAAAGACTACCCCTGAAGATTTCTAGAGTAGGCAACCCACCAATCAACTCAGAAACAGTAATTGGTTTATAAATAATGCAATGCGCAGACGTAAAATGGGTTGCCTACTCACTAATTTTAAAGCATCACGTGCGGTTTACATGGTGCTCGCAGTTTAAAGCAATAGTTGTTTACTTGTAAAATAAAAAAGACTTTTAATTGTCCACGGGCGAGTTTCTACAAAGTAACATTTTTTTTCACTGCTTAGACCTGGTGAGCCCTCGGGTTCGGCTTCGTCTTCGCTGCCCTGGGAGTTAGGAAAGCCGGTAGGGCTTAACCCAAGGGGGTTACCTTGGGGGGATGTTATCACGGAATTTCCAGATGTTCTATTTAGCCTACATGACGCTACGCATGTTTTTTTCTAGGAAAATGCTCGGTGTTGCGCGAAGTTAGTATTTGAGAAGTTATCTCATCCGCTTGAATTTACATGCATAATGCCGAACGCCCGGTCGCGCTGGTGGGAGTGTCCATACAGTGTCTCGTGACGTCAGATCATACTACGGCGATTTTAATTGGTTACGATCCAGGGCGCATGCACAGTCGGTGCCGTTACCATAACAACGTAACTATTAAGATGGTTTTAAATGGAGCTTCAGTTCAGACGAGTGACGTATGCCATGACGTTTGCGATAAATGACGAATCCGTCCGATATTGTATGAGACAACTTCCCATACACTAACTTTGGGTGTTGCGTGCAATCATAAGTCGCTCTGCATCTGGCGTTTGGTCTTGCGGTGCCTTGGGAGAATTCTACTCTGTTTACATTAGCTCGCTGATTCATCTGTGTCCTATAATTTTCTCGCCTTTGCGATAATGAGGTTATTTATTTAATTAATTCCGTGCGTAAATGTCAGTTTGTTACACATAGATTACATTAATCGCAATTTAAGCGCAATTTAAGGTGTAATCTGTCAAACCGCGGCAAGAATTCGCGGTTAATCCACAAAGACAAGCAACATTCAGTTTTGCCACCAACTTTGAGCGCAAAGCATAAACGCAGCTCCCTCTATCGGAGACCGTAATAAATATTTAATTAAGAATAAACAAAGCCAGATCTCTGACGCTCGCATATAATTAAATAATCTTAATTGAAACAGGGTCACACGAATATTCGTAAAATTTTTATAAAAATTTTGTGCAAATCGTTTTTGATTTCAGTGAAAACCTCGAGCAGCCTCTGGACAGCTGTTTCAGCCCTGCTTGGGGCTTCTTCAGCAGAGACGTAGCTCGACATTTCCACTGCAGACCAAAAACGACTTGCCCAATTTATTCGCAATTGCGATGTAATGATGAACAATGTCAGGTCAAAAAGCGATAGTAAGATGTCGCTATTTTATCTGTTCGTAAAATTTTTAATTTAATTTTAATTTTAATTTAATGTTAAATTCCAAAAAAAGAAAAACTAACGAAAACTCATTGTTAATTGTTGGGTGGTGGAGGGGGGGGGGAGGTTAACCTAAACCAGGGGTTCCCCAGAGTTCTCTCTGTGAGAGTCAGGTGACGTCAGACCATACTGCGGCGATTTTAATTGGTCAGGATCCACGGCGCAAGCACAATCGGTGCCGTTACCATAACAACGCAACTATTATTATGATGATTTTAAATGGCGCTTCAGCTCGGACGAGTGACGTATACCTGAGCCTGAAACCCATGCGATAAATGTCGAATGCGTCCGATATTATACGAGGCAACTTCCCATACACTGACTTTGGGGGTTCCCAAACTTTTTTTAAGCGTCGACTCCTTACAAGAAAATCAAAATTTCCGTCGACCGAGTTCTGAAACAATAAACAATTTTTTTTTTTTTTATTGCAATCTGTGATTCCATTTGACCTTATTTCGTGTTTATTTATTTTTATTTTTTTGTTAAATCGTAAACCGATCCGATCGTCTTTTGTCTTTACTTCGCGCTCGCTTTTATATTCGCTTTAAAAGTTTGATTCTCTCCTGTTTCTTTATTTTCTTTATTTTCTCTTTTGACTTGATCTGGCTTTGTAGAATTTTTATTTTCGTCATAGACGATAGTCCTTTTGTTTGTTTGTTTTTTTAATATTCCTTCTTCGATTTTGTTTAATTCAATTTTTAATTTAATCAATTGATCCACTTTTGTTTTTTTTCACTCTCTCTCCTTGATTCGGTTTCATTTGTTTTGTCTGTTGGTTTGTCATCTTTTTTCTGTGTTTTTTTTTTTCGTTGAATTTTATTTAACGCAATTTATTTTATTTTTTTGTTACTGTCAGTCGATCGTCTTTTGTTTTATTTTATTTTATTTTTCCTTCTAAATTTGAGTTCATTTTATTTTTTCTAGATTGGAGTTCATTCTATTTTCCGAAATTGGAGTTTATTCTGTTTTACGTTTTAATTCCGTCGATTGATCGTCTTTTGTTTTATTTTCTTTTCTTTTTCCAAGTTTGAATTCATTTTATTTTTCTCGATTGGAGTTCATTTTATTTTACTAGACTGGAGTTCATTTTATTTTACGAGATCGAAGTTTATTTTGTTTTACATTTTAATTCCGTGAAAAGTTCGTCTTTTGTTTTCTATTCTTTTCTTTTTCTAAATTTGAGTTCATTCTATTTTTCTAGATTGGAGTTTATTCTATTTTACTATATTGGAGTTCATTCTATTTTACGAAATTGGAGTTTATTTTGTTTTATATTTTAATTCCGTCAATTGATCGTCTTTTGTTTTATTTTATTTTATTTTTCTAAATTTGAGTTCATTTTATTTTTCTAATTTGGAGTTCATTTTATTTTACTAGATTGGAGTTCATTCTATTTTACTAGGTTTGCAATTTATTTTATTTTAAATTTTAATTCCGTCGATTGATCGCCGCCATTGTTTTCTTTCCCTGTTATTTGATTTGACTTTATTTTATTTGTTCAATTTTTTGTTGATCTTTTTTCTTTAATATTTTGAAGATTAAATTTTCGATTCCGTTCTTTATTTTTTACAGCGATTTGACTCGGCGTTGGTTTTGCACATTTTTTTTTATTTTCGTCCTCACCACATCGGTGATCGTCTTTTGTTTTTGTTTTCGTTCGATTTGACTGCATTTAATGTTTTGATAAACAATCGATCTTTTTCTTCCTTCTTTTATTCGATATTAAGATTTTCGCCGAAATAGGTAGGATGGTAATAAAGCGAGAAAGGTAAAGGCAAAGAAGAAGCAGATTCCTCTGCTGGAACAAAGAAATCAGGTATAAGCACGAGTCACACTAGCCTTGCCACACAATTACCTTTTGCTCGATACAAACGGATAATCTGCTCGGAATAATTTATTCATTTTTTTTATTATAAACTATTGATCCTTTTCCTTTAATATTTTGAATGCGTTCTTCATTTTTTACATCGATTTGACTTAGCGTTGGTTTTGCACAATTTTTCATTTTCGTCCTCATCACATCGGCGATCGTTTTTTGTTTTTGTTTTCACATTGATTTAACTGAATTTTAGTTTTGATAAGCAATTGATCTTTTTCTTCTTTTTTTTTTCGATATTAAGATTTTCGCCGAAGTACGTAGGACGGCAATAAAACGCGAAAGGTAAAGGTAAAGAAGAAGCGGATTCCTCTGCTGGAACAAGGAAATCAGGTATAAGCATGAGTCACGCTAGCCTTGCCACACAATTACCTTCTGTTCAATACAAACGGGTTAAACGCGTCGGAAAAATTTGTTTATATTTTTATTATTAACTATTGGTCGTAGCCAAGTCTTTAGTAGTTTGCAGATTAAATTTTTAATTGCGTTCTTCATTTCTTACGTCGATTTGTCTCGGCGTTGATTTCGCACAATTTTTCGTTTTCGCCCTCATCACACTGACGATCGTCTTTTGTATTTGTTTTCATTCGTTTTGACTGCTTTTCTTTTATTCGATATTAAAATTTTCGCCCAAAAATGTAAGATAGCAAAAAGCGAGAAAGGTAAAGGCAAAGAAGACGCGAATTCCTTTGTTGAAACAAAGAAATCAAATATAAACATGAGTCGCACTAAAAAGGTAAAGGCAAAGAAGAAGCAAATTCCTTTGTTGAAACAAAGAAATCAAATATAAGCATGAGTCGCACGAGAAAGGAAAAGGCAAAGAATAAGCGAATTCGTTTGTTGAAACAAAGAAATCAAATATAAGCACGAGTCGCACTAGCCTCGCCACACGATTACCTTTGGTTCAATGTAAACGGGTTATCCGCTCGGAATAATCTGCATCCAGCAAATGAAACGTCACCAAGGCGTCGCAAATTTCGCTATTTTTAATCAAAATTTTGTATTCGACCGAAGTGTTTAAAACAGTAGTAATACTTGTTGTGTTGTGTGCGTGATACAAATCGTGGTTTTTTGCCATCTTTTATTCAAGTATTGAACCGAAGGGCTCCGATTAATTACGATCAAACACTGTTGAGTTGAATCTCGCTCTGACTTATCGCATCAGTGCTTCTAAACGGAAGCAGGTGTTTTCCGATCACGACAACGTCGCGGCAGCGTCGAGTGCCTTTTGTAAATGAATTTGTGTACGGGATTTCAGTTTCTTAATACTATTAGGTTCAAAGAAATAATCTCTAAAAATCCAACCAGCACAGATTGAATGCCTTTTTTTTTAATACAAAAGAAGAAGATGTATTATACAGTTTCCAATAGGATCTCGCTTTAAGTTTACTTGGATTTATTACCATGAAGTTCTGAAATTGACTGATCAAGGAAGTTCTTTTCCCTTCCGGAGAAAAACTTCCCTTTGTTTCGTGTACGGATCTATTCGGCCGGTCCGTCGTTAATTACGAGCAAATGGTGATTTAGACCTCGTCGACTAAACGAAAGTTTTTATTCGCGAATGGATGCAACTTGGTGCGCTCATTTTAATCTGCACCGGAAACACTTTAACTAATTAATTAGGTGGCGGCTCGCTTCACAACTTCACCCCCATCACCCACCCCCTTCTCCGCTTCAAAAGGTGGACGCAGGAATTGATGGAATCTGGTAGTGATGAATTATGCATTTTATTTTTCTCGGGTGAAGGGGGGCCAGGCCTAAAAAAACATTCGAAATTATTATCGCACCACCGCGAGAAATGTTACTGTCTGAAAAGTGGAAGTAGATTAAATTTAGAGAAAAAAAAAGCGCGTGCTTGCTCCTGACAGCTTAATAAATTGATATATTTTTCTCAATATCGGCCGACACATCTAGGATCTCGTATATAGAAATATCCGCCCGTACATGGAAAGACGTCAAGGGAAAAACTGCGAATAGAATTTTTTTTTTGAGGGGAAGTAAGTAATAAAGCGGAGTAACTTTATTTCGTTTATTTATTTTTTGTTTTGGTTTCGGCGCTTTCCGCTTAAATAATCCTTTACTTCCACATTAATTTTTCAGTTGACGTTAACTAAGTTCCTTGTAAATTTCAAAGACACAATCCTTGAATAGATTTTATTACATATTCGACGTTAAAACGCCATAAAAGAAAGTATCGATTGATTTAAGATTACTATTAATTCTATAAGTATAGCAAAGCTCCGAGAATTTTAAGATAACAATATGTTATGCTTCAAGGCGGACCTTGCGCGTGTTTTGTTTTTGCGTTACCGTTTTATGTCACATTGCGGCGGTTTAATTTCTGAATTATTTGATTTATGACTACTGAAAAATTCGAATCCTTAAAGTCCTTTTTCTCCATTCTAGTCTGTGAGATTCTGGCAATCCTATTCTGGAATTTCCAGAGCCAATTCAGTTTGCTTGCACGTTTTCAGATAAACACACAAACCACCGTGTGTTATTTTTTGTTGAACTGCTTAATGAACAGAGTCGAGTCGTAGATATAATTTAAATTAAAGAGACCCAGACAATTCTACTCTGGAAAACCACTTCTGGATAGCTTGCATTAATTTTTCGTTTAAGCCTGCAACTCTGCGTGTCACTATAATAAAAGTTTTCTCTCGAACGAACATTCTAGTTCGAGCGTAAGACCCATGCGAGCTTGCGATCCTGACAGTTCTATTCTGGAATTTCCAGCACCAGTTCAATTCATCTGCACGCTTTTAGATAATCACCGACCGTCTGTTATTTATTGATCATCTTAAAAAAGCTCGATCTGTCCTAGGTATAATTTAAGTGAAGACCCCCAAACAGTTCTACTCTGGAATTCAACTTCTTTTCCAGTTTTTCAATATTTTTTTGTTTAGATCTGTCGCTCCGTGTTAATATCATAAATGTTTTCTCTCGAACAATCATGCTGATTGAAGTTTCCGGCTCATGAAATCTTGCGATTCTGACGATACTGGAATTTCCAGTACCAGTTCAACCGCCTGCACTTTTTTAGATGCAACAAACGCCCGCTTGTTGTTTATTAGCGAATTTAATAAACGCAATCATGTAGTAAGCGTAAATTAAGTTGAGCAGTTCTACTCTGGAATCCAACTTCTGGAGAGATTTTCCAGTTTCGCAATAATCATTTGCTTCACTCTGTCGCTCTGAATTAATTAATATCATAAATGTTTAACCTTGTACAATCATTCTGGCTTAAGTTTCCGGCGTATGATAGCTTGAGATCGAGACAGTTCTATTCTGGAACTTCCAGTACCATCTCAATTTTTGTGCATATTTTCAGATAATAAAAGAATTTATTGATGAACTTAAAAAATAGAGTCACGTCGTAGGTATAATTTAAAATAAGAAACCCAAATAGCTCTACTCTAGAACCTAAATTCTGGATAGCTTTTCCAGTTTAGCAATAATCTATCGCTCTGTATTAGTATCATAAATGTTTTATGACGAACAGTCATTTTACTAGGAGTTTCCGGCTCTTTTTCCATTACAGCTTACAATTCTAATAGTTCTATTCTGGAACTTCCAGTATTAGTTCAATTTCTCAGCAAATTTTGAGGCAACAAACGACCGTTTTTGTATTTATTTACTCATGAACTTAAAAACAAAGTCGCAGCTATAATTTAAGTTAAGTGACCAAACAGTTCTACTCTGGAAACTGATTTCTGGATAGTTTTTCCAATTCTTCAATAATCTTGGTTATGTGTGTTGTTCTGTATTATTATCATAAATATTTTCTCTCGAAAAATCAATCTGGTTTAAGCTTCCGCCCTATGATAGCTTGCGAATCTGACGGTTCCATTCTGGATTTTCCAGTACCAGCTCAATTTATTTGCACATATTTTAAAGTAACAAACGTCTGTCGTTTATTGGTGAATTTAACAAGTCGGAGGTGCAACTTAAAGTAAGAGACCCACCCAAACAGTTCTACTCTGGAATCCAACAATTTCTGCATGGCTTTTCCAATTTTACAATAATCGTTTTTTCGTTTATGTCCCGCAGCTCTATTTTTTTTTTGTTTCGCAAACAATCAGTCTAATAATTTGAGTTCTACTCTGGAATTCAGCAATTTCTGGATAGCTTCTCCAGTTTCGCAATAATATTTTGTTTATGTCTGTCGTTCTATTTTTCGTTTCGCAAACAATCATTCTAATAATTGGAGACCTACTCTGGAATTCGGCAATTTCTGGATAGCTTTTCCAGTTTTGCAATAACCTTTCGTTTAAGTCTGCCACTCTTTTTTCTCTTTTCGCGAACATTCATCGTAATTTCGTAGTTTCCGGCTCTATTTTAGCTTACAATCCTCTAACATTTCTATTCTGGTATTTCCAGTACCAGTTCAATTTGCATATTCTGCGCCTGTTTTTTGATAACAGGCGACCGTTTGTTATTTCTTGACAAACGTAATAAGCACAGTCATGTCGTAATTATATTTTTAATTACAATTTAATTTAAGTTCGATGACACACGGTTCTATTCTGGATTCTGGAATTTACAATATCAATTTAGGAATTACCTGAACATTTTGCGATATCTAACAAAATCAATAAGAGTAGTAAACCCACTCGTTTTTAAAGCAAATTTACGTCAAGCGATCCGGGGAAATTTACTCCAGTATCTAATCCAGCTCCAGTTTCTCGATAGTCTTCTATTTGAAACCTTTTCCTTCGCCTTTATATTAATGTCGTAAATGTTTTCTCTTGTCTAATCATTCTAACTGGAGTTACAGTTATTTTTGCATTATTTGCTTTGCGATTCTGGAAACTCCTGCAAGTACCAGTTTAGATTTCATTTTCACATTTTATGATGACATAGACCATTTTTTTCTCTTTTTCTTATTCAGCACATCGTGCAATTTTTTACAGCATCATCCGGCTTCAGGGCAGTCTTTCCAGTTCTACAAGTCAAGGTTGTACCACGGCCCTGGTCATAATCCAGACCGCACATTTCGCCAAAAATTTCTGCAATTTCTGTTTTCGCATGATGCTTGTATTTAAATGAAGAAGTTTTATCCTGGAGCATCGTGTTTTTTATTTCCAACAACGTATAGCTCAATCCCATTTTGTAAAGCTGTGCCTTATAATATTCTTGGCGCCCAACAAAATTATTTTTGGGCGCCGTATTTTACTGCCTTTCCCGAATCTACTCTGGTAAGGTTACCGTCGCCCTTTTAGGGCGCTTTTAGGGCTGATTTCCACTCGATTGTTTTCATGCATTACCAAAACGTTAATGTCCACTTTGTGTCGCATCGAGTGAGGTTAAAATTCTTGGCGCTCAACAGAAGTGTGTTACGGGCGCCAAATTTTCACTATTTTCCTAAATTTTTCAACCTTTCTCAAGTCTGTTCTGGCCAGGAGATCATCGCCATCCTGAAGACGACTTTTTTTTTGTTACGAACGTAAACAAGTTATACAACTGCAACAGAATACTTAAAGCATTATATATTGCGTTTCAGGAAGTATAAAATACATCTTCTCTTTGTACCGTGCGCGTATTTTTTCGCATAAACGAGGAATGTCATCAGGATAATGTAAGTACATGAGTCTGTAGATTTATGAAGCTGGTGTACGTAAGTAAGTACGTCTTACGACGGTCGTGGGATATTAATATCTCTATTGTGCGGGGCGGTGGATTTATTTAAAACGAAGCGGCGAACAAAATAATGATCTGACTAATAGCGGGCTTTCGGCCATAAACAAAGAGGACGTGGGTGTTCTTCGTGAGGGGGCGCCCCTGCAATTACAGCTATTTATAGTGATTAATGTAATCTTTGTAAGAAAAGGAAATTCATGTGCAAGATTTCAGATAGCGTTCGCGTATTATGTTTCTTGATAAATTGCCGCTTCCACACAACAGACGACGCTTTTGTTCGGGCGCGCTCGACTCCCAGACTTTACTAATGGACTTAATAAGCATACGTAACGAAACGTGTACGACAAAAACGAGATATCAGCCTTAGATTACCCGGAAACGAAGTAATGCGGCGGTTCATTCCGCCGCCCCGTCGACCTCCTCCCCCACGCCGACGCGGAGGAGTGTATGAGCACGTACGAAACAAATTCGTTATTTATGGTCGGCTGAGTGGAACCTTGTCAAGTATTTCATGAAATTCCTAGCATTCTGCCTCGTTTTAAGGATGACAGAGCTCACACATCAAGCGAATGCGAAACTGTTTTTGTGTTTTCTACGCACGCCGCCCCACATCTAAAATTCTGACTTTCGCACATCACAAAATCCTTCTCATTTTCATTTACACTTACATGCCTACCAATTACAAGAAATATGCTAGAATAACCATTGTAAATCATTAAAAAAAAAAATAAAACCTATAACAGACTAAAACACAAAAGTAAGGGATCATGATCAATACACTGGAAAACACAGAGGTGCTTCTGGACACTGAATTTCAAATAAGCCAAACCATTGTTTATTTTAATTTTATTTCGAAATTTAAATGCATATAATTGTCATTTGTTTATAAAAAAATTCCGAAAAGAAATATCAAACGGAAGCTTTCTTTTAACTTAACAACTTTTTATTTATTATTACTTCTTGTCCCAGATAATATTCAGGGGGAAAGTGAAAAACCCAGGCGTTCACTATCAGTTTACGATTTCCAAACGCGAAGATCCCAGGGAAATCATGTACACGTGGATCCTGGGAGATTGGTCGCAATGTTCCGTGACGTGCGGCGGGGGAGTGCAACACAGACGGCCCGTCTGCCAGGAATCCCTCTCTGCCCCCATCGACGGAACTTCGACGATCGTCGACGAGTCCTTGTGCGATCCTGGGGAACTACCCGCCGAGCTAATGAGGACCTGCAAGGACGACCCCTGCCCCTCGCACTGGTGGATCGGACCCTGGCAAGCCTGCCCCGTCACGTGCAGCACCAAAGTAAGTATCAGAGCTACGCACCTGAAAGCGGCGGCGACTCGAACGTAATTACGTCGTTAGCTGGCATTCGTTCAGTTCTGGAGGGCAATTATATTTATTTTTGTTAGTTTTCAGAGCGTTAATCAAAAGCGACGTACAAAGTAGTTACGTCGTTAAACTTTGATTTTTATTTTGTCAATTTATTCAAACAAAAAAAAAGGTGACGAGGTTAAAAGCGTCTATGATCTAATACATATAAAAACAATTAGGAGAAAATGTAAACAAATGTAAGAAAAAAAATATTCTATCGTTCGTTCCCTGTACACATTATCGATTAAAAATAGAATAGAATTTGATTTAACGTTATTACAGTGTTCAGTCTAAATAGGAACTAATTTAAATCTCGCACTCGGTTCTGTTTTCATACATGTCCTTCCATCGAGAATCTCTTAATTTTAATATCCAATATTTGAATTTGCTGCTCCCTCCTAGACTTGCCCGAGGGCTTCAAAAGATCATGATCAATACACTGGAAAATATAGAGGAGCTGCTTGTATAAACTCTAAGTTGAAATAAACGTAGCCATTGTTTATTTCATTATTTAAGTTCTTGTAACTGTCATTTGTTTTATTTAAAAAAAATAGGAGAAGATGAGATTTATTAAAAGAAAACAAAACCATGACTGATATCGAACTAAAAGGAAATATCTATGTGAGAAAGTGTTTTCTGTAGAAAACCCAAAAGTGAGAGATCATGATCATGACACTGGAGAATATAGAGGAACCGTTATATAAAATGTAATTTGAAATAAGAACAACCACTGTTTATTTTATTTCTATCTCAAAATTTAAGTTTTTGTTTTTTTATTATAGAAAAACCATAGGAAATTTAAGATTTGTTTAGAAAAAGAGATCCAAAATAAATATCGAACTAGAAGAATATAGGTAACAAAAAATTATTGTCTTTGTATTTTCTACAGAAAACCCATAAGTAAGAGATCATTATCATTACACTGGAAAATATAGGGGAGCTGGTTGTAGAAACTGTAATTTGAAATAACGATTTCCAAGCGTGATTATTTTAATTTTATTTCAAAATTTTAGATTATAAATCTTATAGTTGTCATTTGTTTATAAAAAAAATCTTTATTTCAATTTTATTTCTTAATTTAAGTTCTTGTAATTTTCATTTATTTATATTAAAACAAAAACTAGGAAAAGATTTATTTCAAAAACTGAAACCCAAAACAAATATAAAACTAGAAAAAATATAAGGAAACAAGAAATTGTTCTAATAATAATAATAATAACAATAATTCATTTGGTTGACTGCTAGGACGATACCAAAAAATAATAAACAAATGTGTAAATTATTTTTCGTTTACAAATCGTGATTAATAAACATGAAATTAACAAGGAAAGCAGCCAGAAGGCACAGAGTCAGCTCAGCAAATATTGAAATAATTTAAAATTGAGAGGCTATCAAAAAACCAAATAAAATTTTACAAAGTTACAAAGATATCGTCATTTATAATATAAACCGCCCTTTAATATTATTATAAAGATGAGAGAATTATCTTTGTAGTAACGTACTTCCTATAGAAAATCCAAAAGTAGTAAGAGATCATGATCACTACACTAGAAAACATAGAGGACCTGCTTGTATAAGAGCGACCATTGTTTATTTTAATTTTATTTCAAAATTTAAGTTCCTATAATTTTGTAATATAAAAAATCTTTTTTCATAACTTAAGTTCGTGTAATTGTCATTTGTTTATTTAAAAGAAAATAAGAGAATACGTATTTCCCATAGAAAACCCAAAAGTAAGAGGTCATGATCATTACACTGGAAAATATAGCGGAGCTGCTTGTAGAAAGAAACCGTAATTTGAAATATAAACGCTCGTTGTTTATTTCAATTTTATTTCATAATTTAGTCTTCTTATAATTTTGTTTATAAAAATCTAGGAAATGATAAGAGTTATTAAAAGAAAATATCGCACTAGAAGAATATAAGAAAACAAAAAATTGTCGTCACTGATGAGGTGTTTTCGATACCAAAAATCCAAGAATACGAGATCATGATCACTATACTGGAAAACATAGAGGAGCTGCTTGTATAAACTGCAATTTGAAACGAGAGGATCCATCGTTTAGTTCAATTTCACAATTTAAAAAGTAAATGACAGACAGACAACAGGTATTTTAAAAATTGTGTGGCGTTCGGACCACCAGCAGCTTCGACGCCAAATTAAAAAAAAAAACAGCCTATGTAACTAAAAGCATTTCTTAAAGAAAAATCCGAAGCTAAACTTAGCCACAAGTGTCAAGGTTAAGTCGATGCCATCGACGGAATATCAAGAGCTTCGCGAAACTTGCAGAATTCACTTTACGTTGCAGCGTTTTTACTTATTCACGGCTTGCAGGAGCTACAACGATCAAAGACGACCGAAAACATTTCGAGACAACGACCGAAGTTCCGACGAACTTTCTTCTGTGTCGCATCGGAAAGGCAGCGAAAAATTCAAGTGGAGAAGTACACTCTCACACACACACACACACACACAAGCACACACCCCTTGCCAAAGACTCATGTTTTATGTACGGGGTGATACGGTTGAAAAACAAAAGTTACCCGTCTATCCGCCAACTTGGAGCTTTCGTTTTGTTTACCTTTTAAGAGCTTACGGTCTGTGGAGGGGCTACATATCGATGTGGACGTTATTGTTAATTCCGAGGAAATAAAGCTCAGCAAAGAAAATTGGATCAAATAAACCGGGCTTCATCTTTCTACGTGTTATTTACTCTTCTTCTGAATTCCAACAAAATTAATGAGTTATAGTGTTTTAAGAAAAAGATGAGAGGATTATTTTTGTAATAACGTACTTCCTACAGAAAATCTAAAAGTAATAAGAGATCATGATCATTACACTGGAAAACATAGAGGACCTGCTTGTATAAACTGTAATTTTAAATGATAGCGACCTTATATTTATTGTTTATTTTTAATTTTATTTCGAAATGTAATTTTCTATAATTGTCATTGGTTTATAAAAAAAAACTATTCATAATTTAAGTCAGTTTAATTGTCATTTGTTTAAGAAAGATTTATTAAAAACACAGAAACCTAAGACAGACATCAAATTATAAGGATATAAGGAAACAAAAAATTGTTATCTTTGCGATGACGTATTTCCTACAGAAAACCTAAAAATAATACGATAATAAACAAAACGATTTCCATAAAAAAAAAAATAGCTAAACATTGGTTTTTGAGTTCGCTTTGCGGTGTAGGTCGCCCGCTCATGTTTACAAATAGGTGATATCTGGGAGCGGACAAGAACGAAACAAAACAAAAAAAAAAAAAGAAAAGATTAACTGCTTCACATGAATGTACCCCCGAACAATAATACACCCTGATACGGCCCGGCCGGGCTGGCGAGAGGGCGTTTAAAGTAAGCGCGACGCTTCGAGGGGGTCGGCAGATAAAACTAAAATAAACACATTGCGGGGCGAGCACAAAACGAAACCGAAGATGACTCCGAATTCCGATACCGGCGGCCACCACAAAAGAACGAAAGAACCGTCCGCGTCCATTGAAAATACAATTTCGACGCCCTTAATGAAGTATCTACAAACTGCAACTTTTTTTTTATTTCAAACTTAAAACTCATATATAGGGTGATTCGGAATAAGTGTCAGACTCAAGTACGAAATTGCAAGAAATAAATTTATCAGAGGCATTTCAAGAATTAAAATTAAAACCATGTCAGTATAGGTACACAGATTGCGGAGCGGGGGGGGGGGGGGGCACGAAACGAAACCGGTGATACCCCTGAAGAACGAAAGCACCATCCATTTGAAGAAACAATGTCGACATCTTTAATGAAAATATCTTTACAATCTTGCAACTTTTTTTTAATACAGGGAGCTCTGATTATGAAGCTTAAAACTGGTACATAGAGTGACTCTTAATAAGTGTCAGGCCCGTTAGGGAAATATTTACTAATAAGTAGAAATTGCAAAATAATAATAAATCAAGCTCTTGTGAAACCTTAAACCTAAACAGAAACCGTTTGAGTACCACTGATAATTTTTATTTTTTAATAAATTTATACTATCCATTAAAGACAATGTACAGGGCGGTGTTTAAATTCCTGCGTTCGTCTACTTTTTTCTCTACACAGGACAAATCATTCACTTATGCTTTTCAAAGCCTGACAACTTTGAATTATTATGATCAGGTAATTATGACGGGCGATTTCTGTGAGCAAATTATCTTGTAATTAATTAAGTTCTCACGATACAAGCTTCGGGTATTCTCATTTTTATTTTTTTTTTAATTAATTTATACCATCCATTAAAGACTGGTAAATGTACAGGGCGATGATTTCAGAAAGTAACGACCGGCATTTTTTTTAACAAAACGAAATAGTTTAAATTCCTCCGTTCGTCTTCTACTTTTTTTTCTACACAAGACAAATCATTCACTTATGCTTTTCAAAGCCTGACAGCTTTGAATTGTTATAATCAGGTATTTATGACGGACGATTTTCGTGCGCAAATTATCTTGTAATGTTTTAACTTCTCCTGATACAAGCTTTGGGTATTCTCATTATTTTTAACTTTTAATTAATTTATATTATCCATGAAAGACTGGTAAATATACAGGGCGATGATTTCAGAAAGTAACGACTGGCATTTTTTTTTTCTTTTTAACAAAACGAAATAGTTCAAATTCCTCAGTTCTTCTACTTTTTCTTGTACACAAGACAAATCATTCACTTATGCTTTTCAAAGCCTGACAACTTTGAATTATTATGATCAGGTAATTATGACGGGCGATCTCTGTGCGCAAATTATCTTGTAATGAATTAACTTCTCGCGATACAAGCTTCGGGTATTCTCATTTTTATTTTTTTTAATTAATTTATACCATCCATTAAAGACTGGTAAATATACAGGGCGATGATTTCAGAAAGTAACGACCGGCATTTTTTTTTTTTTTTTAACAAAAGGAAATAGTTTAAATCCTCCGTTCGTCTTCTACTTTTTTTTTCTACACAGGACAAATCATTCACTTATGCTTTTCAAAGCCTGACAGCTTTGAATTGTTATAATCAGGTATTTATGACGGGCGATTTCCGTGCGCAAATTATCTCGTAATGTTTTAACATCTCACAAGCTTCGGGTTTTCTCATATTTTTTTTTTTTTTTGATTAATTTATACTATCCATTAAAGTCTCGTAAATGTACAGGGCGATCATTTCAGAAAGCAACGACGGGCATTTTTTTAGTTTTTTTTTTTAAACAAAACGAAATACATAATTATTATTTATTACGAAATGCACAGCCAATTAATTAATTGCTCTAAATAGGGCACTGTCTTTTTTTATTTAACAATTTTAGACGCGTCTTTTAACTTCCTTGTAAATTTATCTTATCTGTCTTCTACCATCCGTAGAATTATTTCCAGATACATCACGAAGCAAATACATAATATAAAAGTTTATAAATCTTCTAGTTGTCATTTGTTTATAAAAAAAAGAATCTTTATTTCAATTCTATTTCTTAATTTAAGTTCTTGTAATTTTCGTTTATTTATAAAAAAAAAAAACTAGGAGAAGATTTATTACAAAAACTGAATTTCCAGAACAGTTATCGAATTAGAAAAATATAAGGAAACAAAAATTGTTATAATAATTATAATAATAATAATTCATTTAGTTGATTGCTAGGACGATAACAAAAAATAATAAACAAATTAATTTCGGTTTACAAATCATGATTAATAAACATGAAATTAACAAAGAAAGCAGTCAAAAGACACAGAGTCAGCTCCAAATGGGTGTTATTAGCCCTGAACCTGAAAATTAAATGAGAATAATATTGAAATAATTTAAAGACGAGAAAATTGAGAGGCTATCAAAAAAAAAACAGAAATAAAATTTTACAAAGTTACAAAGATGTCGACATTTATAATGTAAACCGCCATTTAGTATTTTTATAAACATGAGAGAATTTTCTTTATTGATTTATCTTTATTTATCTTGATTGTTGTATAACGTATGTACTTCCTATAGAAAATCCAAAAGTAGTAAGAGATCATGATCATTACACTAGAAAACATAGAGGACCTGCTTGTATAAACTGCAATTTTAAATGGGAGCGACCGTTGTTTATTTTAATTTTATTTCAGAATTTAAGCTCCTATAATTGTCAATTGTTTATAAAAAAATCTTTATTCATAATTTAGTTCGGTGTAATTGTCATTTGTTTATTTAAAAAAAAAAATAGGAGAAGATAAGATTTATTAAAAAAACATAAGTATTACTTATTGCGAAATGCACAGCCAATTAATTAATTGCTCTAAATAGCGCACTGTCTTTTTTTATTTAAGA
Organism: Prosopocoilus inquinatus; assembly: GCA_036172665.1. NCBI lineage: Eukaryota > Metazoa > Arthropoda > Insecta > Coleoptera > Lucanidae > Prosopocoilus > Prosopocoilus inquinatus. The sequence continues at coordinate 1,740,476 of CM069871.1, read as the reverse complement.
ATTTTAGACGCGTCTTTTAACTTCCTTGTAAATTTATCTTATCTGTCTTGTACCATCCGTAGAATTATCTGCAGATACTTCACGAAGCAAATATTTAATATAAAAGGGGGTAAAAATAGTTGCTATACCTAATTTTTTTTTTTTTAATTAATAGCCTTCTGTGCAATGAATATTGCAGCGCCCCGTTGTGCGCTCTCTATAAACTAACAAGTATAAAAGAGGGAGCTTATCGATCGGATTGTGTTATCCTTTCAGGATACTTCTTCTTCCTGTGCTGAAGCGCTGGTGTTCTGTATTTTTTACGATTCTCTGCATTTCAGGAGGAAAAGCAGTACTACCGTCGAAGCGTGATGTGCGTGGACGATCGAGAGATGGCGCTCCCCGACCACTTCTGCGACAGCAACACAAAACCGAGGGAATACGAACCGTGCACGGGCCTGCCCCTGTGCAACCAAGAAAGAAGATAAATTCATCAAACCTCACCAACACCACCACCGCCACCACCACCACCCCCGAATGATATTATTGCATTTAAAACAAACAATAGTAACCCTAGTACTTACCAAATGCGATCGCTTAGCTAATTTACTAACCGTCCTCGTTTTAATAATAATAATAATAATAATAATGAGATTAACACATATTACTTTTAGTAGATACTAATTTTATTACCTATTCTTATTCTTAATTAATTAATTACATTTAACTTAACGCAAGCGATAAGACTGATTCTTTCGGATTTACATGTTGTTGTGACAGTAATTTTTGTAATTTTTACAATAAATTAGTTTTTTAACGCGACTTTCTTTATTTTCGTGCGCCGCGTCGTCCTCACGCTTCGCCGACGAGGAGATTGATCAGGGGTATGCTGCAGTCGGCGATGGTGGAATTGCGACAGAAATCCGAGTATTTATCGTCTTTGGCCCGTTCGATTTCCGGCAGGCTGAAAAATAGATTCTTTTTTTTCTTTTGAGGGAAGAGGATGACGGAAACTTACGAAAATATCGCCGAGAGGAGGTCTTTCACGAGCGATTTTCCTTTTATTGGAATAAATTCGCGCGCTTCGCAAAGCATTCGCTTCACACACGCGTTTCCATTAAAGTCGAGCCTGAAAAAATAATATAATAACTACACTCGCGTTCAAACAAAAAATTTCCGACATCGCCGCCCCCCAGTATTTATTTATTTATTTATTATTCATTCGGCTACATTTCAAAATCAAATCCTATCAATAATAATTGTTAAACAAAGCGTCAATACGCAGCGATGCCAACAGCGTTATAGAATTCTTTTTGATTGTTACAGTTTAATTCCCCTAGTTATTTTTAGCCGTTTTCGTTCTGACACCTTGTGATCACGGCTTTTGTTGGAACCTGGAAGTCACGTTATCTATTAATGTAAAATAATTGGCCGACGCGACGTTCTGTTCATTAGAGCGTCCCCATCTGAGTTTTAGCTCGGGACAGTGATCGTTGTCTTCCTCAGCGCTGACTTGCAACCGTTTCCGTAACTTTAACAGGAAATAGCGTTACTCCATCCGTTCAGGTAGTATCAAGATCTCCCTCCAATTCTAAGTTGCCTTGACGCCAGGCGCCTTGTATAGGCCGTCAGTTAACGCTATTCCGATTTAAATCGCACGGACGTTTAGTGGAATCCTGTTGGCAACACTGTCAATACGTGAGCGGTTTCCAAAAAGTAAAATGAGTCGTTATGAAGGTATCCAAGAAGTAACGTACAATTTGGTTGCTTAAATAATTTTTTTTAATGTACACTCGTGTGCGCTATCCCGAAATCGTTGAATTCCAGAATAGACCTCTAATTATTAGAATGATTGTCTGCGAAAAGAAAGATGGAACGACAGACATAAATAAAAGATTAATGCAAAATTGGAAAAGCTATCCCGAAATCGTTGAATTCCAGAGTAGAACTCAGATTGGAAGGACTGTTTGCAAGGAAATTTATTCCAGAAATTGCTGAATTCCAGAGTAGAACTCCAATTATTAGAATGATTGCGAAAAGAAGAATAGAGCGGCAGACTTAAACAAAAGATTATTGCAAAACTGGAAAAGCTATCCCGAAATCGTTGAATTCCAGAGTAGAACTGAACTCAAATTATTAGATTGATTGTTTGCCAAACAAAAAAAAATAGAGCGGCAGACATAAACGAAAAAACGATTATTGCAAAACTGGAAAACCATGCAGAAATTGTTGGATTCCAGAATAGAACTGTTTGGGTGGGTCTCTTACTTTAATTCGCACCTCCGACTTGTTAAATTCATCAATAAACGACAGTCGTTTGTTATTTTAAAATATGTGCAAATAAATTGAACTGGTACTGGAAAATCCAGAATGGAACCGTCAGATTCGCAAGCTATCATAGGGCGGAAGCTTAAACCAGATTGATTTTTCGAGAGAAACCATTTATGATAATAATACAGAACAACACACATAACCAAGATTATTGAAAAACTGGAAAAACTATCCAGAAATCAGTTTCCAGAGTAGAACTGTTTGGTCACTTAACTTAAATTATAGCTACGACTTTGTTTTTAAGTTCATGAGTAAATAAATACAAAAACGGTCGTTTGCTGCCTAAAAATTTGCAGACAAATTGAACTAAGACTGGAAGTTCCAGAATAGAACTATTAGAATTGTAAGCTGCAATGGAAAAAGAGCCGGAAACTCCACGTAAAAAGACTGTTCGTCATAAAATATTTATGATACTAATACAGAGCGATAGATTATTGCTAAACTGGAAAAGCTATCCAGAATTTAGGTTCTAGAGTAGAGCTATTTGGGTTTCTTATATTAAATTATACCTACGACGTGACTCTATTTTTTAAGTTCATCAATAAATTCTTTTATTATCTAAAAATATGCACAAAAATTGAGGTGGTACTGGAAATTCCAGAATAGAACTATTTCGATCGCAAGCTATCATAGGCCGGAAACTTAGACTAGAATGATTGTTCAAGGGAAAACATTTATGATGTTAACACAGAGCGATAGAGTGAAACAAAAGATTATTGCGAAACTGGAAAATCTCTCCAGAAGTTGGATTCCAGAGTAGAACTGCTTAGGCCGCTCAACTTAATTTACACTGACGACATGATTGCGTTTATTAAATTCGCTAATAAACAACAAACGCCGTTTGTTGCATCTAAAAAAGTGCAGGCGGTTGATCTGGTACTGGAAATTCCAGTAACGTCAGAATCGCAAGATTTCATGAGCCGGAAACTTCAATCAGCATGATTGTTTGAGAGAAAACATTTATGATATTAACACGGAGCGACAGTTCTAAACAAAAGATTATTGAAAAACTAGAATAGCTATCCAGAAGTTGAATTCCAGAATAGAACTGTTTGGATTTCTTAACTTAACCTAGGACAGATCGTGCTTTTTTAAGTTTATCAATAAAGAACAGACGGTCGATGATTATCTAAAAGCGTGCAGATGAATTGAACTAGTGCTGGAAATTCCAGAATGGAACTGTCAGAATCGCAAGCTTGCATGGGTCTTAAACTAGAACCAGAATGTTCGTTCGAGAGAAAACTTTTATTATAGTGACACGCAGAGTTGCAGCCGAAAACTCCAAGTAAAATGACTGTTCGTCATAAAACATTTATGATACTAATACAGAGTGATAGATTATTGCTAAACTGGAAAAGCTATCCAGAATTTAGGTTCTAGAGTAGAGCTATTTGGGTTTTTTATTTTAAATTATACCTACGACGTGACTCTATTTTTAACTTCATTAATAAATTCTTTTATTATCTGAAAATATGCACAAAAATTGAGATGGTACTGGAAGTTCCAGAATAGAACTGTCTTGATAGGCCGGAAACTTAAACTAGAATGATTGTTCAAGGGATGGCTGCAAGGCCAATTATTCTGCGATCAGGTCTTTAAAGTTTTCCGCGTGTGCATAAACGGAAGTTCTTCTGCCATTGCGTTTGTACAGTTGACCTTGACAAGTGCGTGGCATTATTTCAACTATCCGCATTATTTGCACCTATTTAATAAATGCAATCTTTGGATTAAACGCAGGTGTCGGTTCGAAGTCAGTTTGCGTCGTTTCGCTACTTGTTATAGTTTATGTATAGCTTGTAGTCGTACGTGAAGAGAAATTTTAATAATTTAAATTCCTCCGCCAATCTACTTTTTTTTCTAGACGAGACAAATCATTCACTTATGCTTTTCAAAGCCTAACAACTTTGAATTATTGTAATCAGGTATTTATGACGGGCGATTTCTGTGCGCAAATTATCTTTTACTTTCTACTTTCTCAAGTACGATAGCTTCAAGGACAAGTCATTCAATTTTAAAGCAAGCAGCCTTAACAAGCAAACAAACAGAGAACGCTCCACGTTTTACATCCTTTATTTTATGTGTCTGTCTGTGTCTTTTTTCAAGATTTAATGAATTAATCGATATACAAACAGCAACATTTATTTTACGGATTGAAGTTTGCCACTACCCACCACCGTGTGATGTAATATCGTTTTTTAAAACATTCTCATAATTTTTTTTTTTAATTAACTTATACTATCCATTAAAGATTGGTAAATGTACATGGCGATGATTTCAGAAAGTAACGACTGCCACTTTTTCTTTTTTTTAACAAAACGAAATAGTTTAAATTCCTCCGTTCGTCTACTTTTTGTTCTACACGAGACAAATCATTTACTTGTGCTTTTCAAAGCCTGACAACTTTGAATTATTATGATCAGGTAATTATGACGGGCGATTTCCGTGCGCAAATTATCTTGTAATGATTTAAGTTATCGTGAGGCAAGCTTCGGGTATTCTCATAGTTTTCATTTTTTAATTAATTTATACCATCCATTAAAGTCTGGTAAATGTACAGGGCGATGATTTCGGGAAGTAACGACCGGCATTTCTTCTTCTTTTTTAACAAAACGAAATAGTTTAAATTCCTCCGTTCGTCTAATTTTTTTTTCTATACGTGAGAAATCATTCACTTATGCTTTTCAAAGCCTGACGACTTTCAATTATTGTAATCAGGTATTTATGACGGACGATTTCTGTGCGCAAATTATCTCTTAATGTTTTAACTTCTCGTGATGCAAGCTTCGGGTATTGTTTATCATCATTTGTTCTTGTGTATGTTGAAGTATCACTTCCCAATTTTCTCTTTTCTTCTGTCTGCGTATCCTTTTCGCCTTCTTTCTTATTTGCTCGTATGAAGCTTTACTGTCTCGTATGTCTTTGTTGTCTTTGTTCATGTCCATTGACTACATTTTTTTGCAATACGCAGAATCAAACCATTTCTCCTCGTCTCTCTTCTTTTTCTCTGTTTTTATCCATTCTTCAATTACCTACGTCTCTTAGTGCTATATCAAACTGTTGTCATTTTCCTTTCGTTTCCCCTACTTTTCTTTTTTCCGTTTCAAATTTTCGCCTACATTCTTTCTGTATCTTGTTTCTTATTTTTTTTAAATTTATTTTAAGCTGCACAGATTCATTTCACGTGTGAAGTATAAATTCTCTGAATGTTATTTTTCCAGCGAATCCGGAACAATTCCCGCTGACAGGAATTAATGAATTAGCAGCGTTTTTTTTTTCCTTGTTGCAAAAATGCAAGACTAAACCCAACTTATTGCCAAGCAAGCTCTACTATAGTCGATAGAGTCAAAAAAAAATCAACCAAATCATCTCACGACCAAAACGGTAACGTTTTTAAATCTTTAGTAACTCTTGAAATACGCATAACCACTATAATTGAACAATAATGCAAATTTATTAATTATAATAGCACTACGACGATTAAATCGATATTTGTACTAGCATACGAGAAGTGCACCTGTGTTTACACAAAGAGATTCATCGTTCTTAATAATAAACAAGGTCAAGGTTAACGATCATATAAGGCGTGGTCTTGAATTCGCCATTCGTCCTTGAATTATTCACGAAGGAATCTATTGTTTTTTGACTGTAAACAATGCCGACTAGGTGAATCGTTCTGCCTTCCTCGCAGTGTTGCAGCAGCGGATCTTATTTCATCATTAAAAGCAATTAAAGAAGAGCGCGTTAATAGCTTTTAATAAAATAAGATCCGCTGGTGCAGCACTGCAAGTAAGAGCAATTAACATGCTCGTCGCTTAGTTGCTTTTAATGAAATAAGATCCGCTGGTGCAACACTGCAAGTAAGAGCAATTAACGTGCTCGTCGCTTAGTTGCTTTTAATGAAATAAGATCCGCTGGTGCAACACTGCAAGTAAGAGCAATTAACGTGCTCGCCGTTTAATTGCTTTTAATGAAATAAAATCCGCTGGTGCAACACTGCAAGTAAGAGCAATTAACGTGCTCGTCGTTTAGTTGCTTTTAATGAAATAAGATCCGCTGGTGCAACACTGCAAGTAAGAGCAATTCACGTGCTCGCCGTTTAGTTTCTTTTAATGAAATAAGATCCGCTGGTGCAACACTGCAAGTAAGAGCAATTAACGTGCTCGCCGTTTAGTTGCTTTTAATGAAATAAGATCCGCTGGTGCAGCACTGCAAGTAAGAGCAATTAACGTGCTCGCCGTTTAGTTGCTTTTAATGAAATAAGATCCGTTGGTGCAACACTGCAAGTATGGTCAAACGACTCGAATTCCACATGGAATTCCCTCTGATTACAGTATCACGCTTACGTTCGTTGACCGAAGAGACTTTGATCTGTGACGTAAGTGGATGGCGGTCGGTCATTCATGCCAGACCCGTGTCGATAACCGCACCTGTGAAATGCAACTAGACGATTTTTGCTTCTTAAAATGTGCACGTTGAATTTTGTGCAAGTCCAAAAGTAAAAGACGAATTTAGAATATGGTTCTTCAAACCTATTACTTGCAACATTTACACAAACAGTCTAAAGTTGTGATAAGTATAATAAGTATAACTAATGTCTGCAATTTCTTGAACATGACGGCATTTTTTTTTTAATTCTTACTCGTTAAATGCATTTTCCAATCTGTCAAGTATTTCCCTCCTCTGCCGATAATGGGGTCGTTTATACTTCCTCAGGAGGCTGGGGTCGCTGGGCAGGGGGAACGGGACGTCGCACTCCCCCAGAGTGTTGATGCCTCTGGGCGCGAGGACCGTTACTGATTTTACGTACGACATGGTTATCTGGAAGCAATAAATCAAGCGTAAACGGAACGATGTGCGAAGGTGCGAAGTCAGTGAATTTATTATGACGCGTATTGCGCGTCATCCAGATTTATTGCACGCCCTGTAATACAGAGAGTTATTACATTGTACATGTACGTTTGTTCCGTTCGGCCAAATGAATTTATGGTCGTCGCACAAGTTTTGCGAGCGCAGTTTTCTCTTTGGCCCAAGCAGATCGAGCTTTCTAAAGAAAGTAAAAATGAATTTAGTTTTTTTTTTTCTGCTAGGTGATATCTAAAGCGCGGCAATTCTTAGGATGTCTGGTAAAAACCAGTATACACCGAAAAAGTGTGCTGCCTCAACATCTCCGCTATACAATTTGTGTGTGCTCCCACTCAATTGTTCTTTTTTCGAGTTTTCCTAAGAATTGCCGTCCTTTAGTGATGTCGAAAGCTTTTCAGTTCAATCGTCTTGTCCGGTTGTAGTTTCATTTCGTTCTTACCCTTACTATGCCGATTAGAAACCTCGCGAAACTTCTAGAATTCTAGGAAAATATAGAGCAGGTAATGTGGATTGCCTACATACATCAGGATTTACTTAAATAAATAAAAGTTAAATAAGAATGTTAACTGTGATTAGATTGTTGTTAGGTTTAACATTTCTATGATTTTGTCAGTGTGATTAGATTGATTTTAGGCATTTTTTAGTGCTTTTAAGTTGGTAGCGTATTGAAGAAGGCAGCTTAGCTGCCGAAATACGTATCTACGGTTATAAAAATTATTGTGGGCGGAAGTTAATTTCAATTAATGTTAACCGGTAGAGGTGAGACAAAATTCGCTTCCCAGTTTATTAATCTGCTCAGAAAAGTCATTTTCTTGCTGTTCAAAAGAAACATCGCCAAAAAAAGCAAATGAAAGCTGAATTATTAGATTTTCCTCTTGTCAGAATGTGGCACTTTTTGACCACAAAAAAAAAACCAAATACCAAAAGCAGATGAAAATGTGAATTTTCGAAAGCGTCGCGTCGTCCAAAGAAAGTCATGATTTTTTTTGCACATAGACATAAAAAACAATTAAGTGTGGAGAAACAATTGAATTTGCCGACCAAAAAAAAAAAACAAAAACAAAAGAAGTCAAGGAATACAAAAATAAGCAAACGAAAGCTTAATTGTTTTCCATTGGCATCCAAAAGCAGATGAAAGTTTGATTTTCGAAGGCGTCATGTCGTCCAACGGAGGCCACGATTTTTTTGCACATAGACGTAAAAAATAATGAAGTGCGGAGAAACAATTGAATTTGCCAACAAAAAAAAAAGAAAAGAAATCATGGAATAAAAAAAGCAAATAAAAGCTTGATTGTTTTTCATTGGCATCCAAAAGCAGATGAAAGGAAGCCATGGTTTTTTTGCAAGTAGGCATAAAAAACAATGAAGTGCGGAGAAACAATTGAATTTGCCAACCAAAAAAAAAAAAAACAAAATCAAAAGAAGTTATGAAATACAAAAAAAATACAAATGAAAGCTTGATTGTTTTTCATTGGCTTCCAAAAGCAGATGAATTTTGATTTTCGAAAGCGTCGTGTCGTCCAAGGGAGGCCACGATTTTTTTGCACATAGACGTAAAAAATAATGAAGTGCGGAAACAATTGAATTTACCAACCAAAAAAAAAAAAGAAATCATGGAATAAGAAAAGCAAATAAAAGCTTGATTGTTTTTCATTGGCATCCAAAAGCAGATGAAAGAAAGCCATGATTTTTTTGCAAATAGACATAAAAAACAATGAAGTGCGGAAACAATTGAATTTGCCAACCAAAAAAAAAAAAAACAAAAACAAAAGAAGTAATGGAATACAAAAAAAAAGCAAATGAAAGCTTGATTGTTTTTAATTTTAATAAAAATAATAAAATCTTTTTTTCTCTATCGTGTTCGAGAATTTCAGATTTTGACAAACATGAAGTTGATTAGTATGGTTGAAAAGAGATGAAACAAACTTTTGTCCGACCCTATACAGGGTTACAACTAATTAAAGCGCCACCATGGGGATCTCGTAAACTGTAAGAGATACAAAGATGGTTAGATTATGGAAAAGTTGCGATGTCTTGAGGTCTAAAAAAATATGCAAAAAAATCTTTTCTATTTTCATTCGTTTTTTAAATATTTTCAAAAAACTGAAAATTCTCCTCATTTTCGAAAATCTCGAATATCTTCTTTATTACTTAAGATAGAATCGTAAAATTCGGTGTTTTTGCATTAAATTCGATGGACAACCTAATGCAGTTTGAAGAAATAGGTTAGGTTTAACAGTTTCTTAGATACGACCGTCCAACTGTTTCTTTTCTTACGGACGCCACCTTAGATATTCACAGCACGTGACGCAGAAATAATTTTTGAATACGACCATACGAACATTTATGATTTTGTTTTGAAACAAAATATTAAGTTACTAAGAATTTTTGTTAAAAAGTAATTTTTTTATGTAAAAATGTGAATAAGTACCATAATTGAGTAAGATTAATTATTTTAATAATAATTTTAGTTTTGATTGTTTACACGCATCCGCCTACTATATATTTTTTTGTTCAAAATCTTTTGTAGTATCTTGATATTTTGTTTTAAAACAAAAGCATAAGTGTGTCGTATGGTCGTGTATTCAGATTTTGTTTTTGTATCACGTGGTATGAATACCCAAGGTAGCGTCCATAAAAAAAAAAGACAGTTGACAGTCGTATCTGCGAAACTGTCAATCCTAACCTATCTCTTCGGACTCTATTAGATTGCTCATCGAACTTAACGTAAAAATATCGAATTTCATGATTCTATTTTAATAAATAAGGAAGACATTCGAGATTTTCGAAAATTAGAATTTTCAGTTTTTGAAGATATTCCAGAAACGAGAGATGGAGATGGAAAAGAATCGGCGTACGTCATGTTTGCTATCAATCAGATGATTTCATAATAGAGACGAGACGTACGCTAATTCTGCGAACACATTCTTATTAAATTCCATCTGGTCCAATTGCTTTTACTTTTTAATTTTTGATTCCGACTGGAATTGATGAACAAGCAAAAAAACAAATTCAATAAATTAATTATTTTGATTTAATTTAATCTTTTTTTTTTAGTTTTTAAATTTAACTTTTCATGTTTCAATTCTTTTGGTTTTTTTCGAATTTCCTTAAAGGATTTTTTGGTATTTTCCGTTTCGATTTTTGATAATTTCTTACTTTTATTATATCTTTCTTGATTCGCGTAGGTTCAGTTTAGTTTAGGATTAGTTTGACCTTGAAACGTTTTCAAGGTTTCACGTTTTGTGTTTAAAAGAAGTTAGGTCGATTCGGATTACCTAATCGTTTAATTTCGATTTAGTTCGGTTTTTCAGGTTCAATTCAGTTGGATTTGTTTGACCTTGAAACGTTTTCAGCGTTTCACGTTTTGTGTATAAAAGAAGCTAGATTGATTGACCTTGAAATATTTTTTTTTTTAATTCTTAAAGACATGTTTAAGTTTTCTATGATTTAAATTTTTATTTTTTACTTTTCAGATTTGTTGTGTCAATCTCCTACAGTTTAATTTTCGACGTTTGATAATTTCTTACGTTTTTTTTTTTAAATCTATTGTAAAACTCTTTTCTTGGGTTGGCTTCCCTTAGGTTTAGTTAGTTAGTTAGTTTGAGTTGACCTTGATTTTCTTTTCTTCATTTTTATAATATTGTGTTCAAATTCTTAACGATTTTTACTTCGTTCACTTTTAAAATATTTAATTTAAAAAAAAAGTGGATTATCCATAAAATTAGTGACAATCAAAATTTTTCAAATTTAATTTTTAACAATTTTTCTTTCAATCTTCTACAGCTTTTTTTGCTTTCGAATTTCCTTAAAAGTTTTTTTAATTTTTATCGTTTTTTATTCGAAAAGAAATTGATCTAATTTTGTCCTGCCCTAAACAAGATCTCGACTACGCCCACGATGGTGTTCATTCAAACACAGTTCATTATAAGCAGGGGAAAGAATTCGGCCCACTTAATTGGATGCTCTTACGCCGCGCTGTCAACTGTTTCCTTTCTTTTAGATATTCATAGCACACGTGATGCAGAAATAATTTTTGAATACGACCATACGAACATTTATGCTTTTGTTTTAAAACAAAGTATTAAGTTACTAAGAATTTTTGTTAAAAAGTAATTTTTTTATGTAAAAATGTAAATAAGTACCATAATTGAGTAAGATTAATTCTTTTAATAATAATTTTAGTTCTGATTGTTTACACGCATCCGCCTACTACATATTTTTTTGTTCAAAATCTTTTGTAGTATCTTGATATTTTGTTTTAAAACAAAAGCATAAGTGTGTCGTATGGTCGTGTATTCAGATTTTGTTTTTGTATCACGTGGTATGAATACCCAAGGTGGCGTCCATAAGAAAAAAGACAGTTGACAGTCGTATCTGCGAAACTGTCAATCCTAACCTATCTTTTCGAACTCCATTAGATTGCTCATCGGATTTAACATAAAAATATCGAATTTCATGATTCTATTTTAATAAATAGGGAAGACATTCCAGATTTTCGAAAATTAGAATTTTCAATTTTTTGAAGATATTCCAGAAACGAGAGATGGAGATGGAAAAGAATCGGCGTACGTCATATTTGCTATCAATCAGAAGATTTCATAATAGAGACGAGACGTACGCTAATTCTGCGAGCACATTCTTATTAAAATCCATTTCGTCCAAATCCCTTTACTTTTTAATTTTTAATTCCGACTGGAATTAATGAACAAACAAAACAAGTTTAATTTTTTTATTAACTCAGTGCTGTTGACCTTTACTCGATACGTCACCACAACAGGCGAACACAAATACTAAAAATAACATTCACTGATCGCGAGGCAAACAAGAGCAGCCTTCCTTAGTAATTTATTTTAATGACGCACGTACGCATGCATAACGGACTACACTGATTTAAACTTTAAACTCCGACCAATTTAAGGGTTAAAATTTTTCGCCGCGTATCAGGAGAGCAAAGGCGAAAAGAGATGGGGGCGTTCGAGATGCATTTTACGTCGAGGTGATACAAATTGCTAGCAAGCTCACGATCCGAACTTCGGATTTTATAAAAGCACTCGGAATATTCGCGTTCGCAAATGCAAACAGGGGGTGTTTTTATTTTCTCGGTGCACTCGATGATTTGATCGTTCGAAAAGAGTTCCGCGACCTTAGTTTTAGGGCCTTGATCTGATCTGATCCTCCTCCCCCCCGTCACGCTTGAAAATCGATGCGGTACGGTGACGGATCCGATCCGCGCGGTCGGAAATTCGTTTTGGGTCCGTTCAACGAGCTCCGGTTAATTACCGGATTGCGTTCAGGTGAGACGAGGAAACGTCTGAAATTCAGTTAGTTTACGGCGGGAGGTATTGCGGAAATAGATGGCGCTTTTTTTCCCCCATCCCGGAATGGATGAAGTTACAGCGAGAAATCTTTTGCGGGAAAGTCGCGCGGCTGTTTTATTTCCTCTTTCAATTGCATCAGTTTTTTTTTCTTTCTTTTTTCCTTTTATTCAAATTTCTAGTCGATAGACGATAGTAGGTTTTAAAGGCAACGACAAATTCTATCCAGGATTTCGAACAAAAAAAAATCTCTTGAGTTCACAGACAGAAATAGGTTGTAACTACATATTTAAACGGCTTTATAATTTTCTTTTGACCAAATTAAAGAAAGCCTTTTTTATTCCATAAACAACAAAAACAGAATTTCCAGAAAAGAAAACAAAATAGAACATCGATTTCACAAATAATCTCGTCACCAAACAAACAAGAGCAAACAATTGACTTATGACAACCTTCACTTGAAACAATTGAAACGAAAAGTGATCACTTTTTATTATTTATAACAACCAAAACAGAGTTTACAGAAAAGAAAACAAAATAGAACATCGATTTCATAAACAATCTCGTCACCATATAAACAGGAGCAAACAATTGAATTATGACAACATTCACTTGAAACAATTGAAACGAAAGGTTATCATTTTTTATTATTTATGGACAACACAAACAGAGTTTCCAGAAAATAAAACAAAATAGAACAACGATTTCACGAACAATCTCGTCACCAAATAAACAAGAGCAAACAATTGAATTACGACAACCTTCACTTGAAACAACTGAAACGAAAAGTGATCATTTTTTATTATTTATAACAACCAAAACAGAGTTTACAGAAAAGAAAGCAAAATAGAACATCGATTTCGCAAACAATCTCGTCACCAAATAAACAAGAGCAAACAATTGAATTATGACAACCTTCGCTTGAAACAATTGAAACGAAAAGCCATCATTTTTTATCATTTATAACAACGCAAACAGAGTTTCCAGAAAAGAAAACAAAATAGAACATCGATTTCACGAACAATCTCGTCATCAAATAAACAAGAGCAAACAATTGAATTATGACAACCTTCGCTTGAAACAATTGAAACGAAAGGTGATCATTTTTTATTGTTTATGACAACGAAAACAGAGTTTCCAGAAAAGAAAACAAAATAGAACATCGATTTCTCGAACAATCTCGTCACCAAACAAACAATTGAATTACGACAACCTTCGCTTGAAACAATTGAAACGAAAAGCCATCATTTTTTATTATTTATAACAACAAAAACAGAGTTTCCAGAAAAGAAAAGAAAATAGAACATCCATTTCACGAACAATCTCGTCACCAAATAAACAAGAGCAAACAATTGAATTATGACAACCTTCACCTGAAACAATTGAAACAAGAAATGATCATTTTTTATCATTTATAACAACGCAAACAGAGTTTCCAGAAAAGAAAACAAAATAGAACATCGATTTCACAAACAATCTCGTCACCAAATAAACAAGCGCAAACAATTGAATTAAGACAACCTTCACTTGAAACAATTGAAACGAAAAGTGATCATTTTTTATTTTATTTTTTTCCAGTCAGAAGGTCGCAGAAAAACGACGTGCAAAAAGGAAGGAAATCATCAATTTTTTGCAATTATTTTTCCAATTCCAGCTCGAAAAATTCAAATCAATTGTTTTTTTATTGCAATATTTAGTCTTCCGCGTTCTTTCAAATTTATATGATTATGATATGATGATACCCATAATAACTGACAGAGGGCTATTTTTTTTTCTTTTTTTTAATTTATAATATTTTCAAATGATTACTCTAGATCTAGACAACTAGAGCATTCTGCGAGTATCTCGATCCCTGGGTGTACCCAAAATGGGGCAATTAAAAAAAAAATCGGGTTGTTGACTGGACAAAGACAAAAGACAAGTCGAAACAAATGGAAGCAATCGAAAAAATATATGAGAAAAATGAGGTGACGGTGGAAAAGAGAGGGAAAGAAAAGTGCAAAACGTCAAGGAGGTAAAGAAAAGAAAGACAAGGAAAGACAAAACAAGAAGAAAAAAATTCTAAAGGCAAAAAACAATAAACGGATGCACGAGTAATTTTTTTTAAAGGCAGAAGAAGACAGATTGAAACGAGAAAAGATGAAGGAGGTAAAAGATGAGCGAAAAAAAAATGCGATCCAAAAACAAAAAGAAAACAAATTGACTATCATTTTCCTAGAGTTAAACAAGTTATAAGATTAGTTTAAACATTTTAATTAATTTTTAACATTTTTTGTTTCAATTTCCTTTTCGTTTCTTTAAAATTTTTAATAGTTATTTTCTGTTTCGATTTTTAATAATTTCTTACGTTTTAATTTTTTTATAAAAATCTTTTCTTCTTCGGCTGGGATCAATTGGTTCGGATCGGTTGACCTCGAAAGGTTTTTTTACATTTTATTTTTTGAATCTTTTTCTTTTAATTTTTAAACTTAACTTTACATGTGTGAATTTTTTAGTTTCTTTCGATTTTCCCTAAAATTTTTTGATATTTTCCGTTTGGATTTTTGATAAATTTCTTACTTTGATTATATCTTTTGTAAAATTTCTTTCTTGATTCGCTTAGGTTTAGTTTAGGATTAGTTTGAAACTTTGAAACGTTTTTAATATTTCACGTTTTGTGTTTAAAAGAAATTAGGTTGATTGGGAGTAATTAATCGTTTAATTTCGATTTAGTTCGGTTTGGTTGGATTAGTTTGACCTTGAAACGTTTTCAATGTTTCACATTTTGTGTAAAAAAGGAACTAGGTTGATTTGGATTACTTAATCACTTAATTTCGATTTAATTCGATTGACCTTGAAGTATTTTTTTAGTTTTTAAAGATATTGTGTGTAAATTTTTTACAATTTTAATTTTCATTATTTTTTTATTTTTCAGATTTGGTGTTTCAATCTCCTACAGTTTAATTATTTTCGACGTTTGATAATTTCTTACGTTGTTTTTTTTTTTAATCTGTTATAAAATTCTTTCCTTGGATTGGCTTCACTTAGGTTCAGTTAGTTAGTTAGTTTGGGTTGACCTTGATTTTCTTTTCTTAATTTCGATAATATTGTGTTCAAATTCTTAACGATTTTTACTTCGTTCACTTTTAAAACGTTTAATTTTTTACATTTTTTTTCTTTCAATCTTCTACACCTTTTTTTGCGTTCGAATTTCCTTAAAAGTTTTTTTAATTTTCATCGTTTTTCATTCGAAAAGAAATTGATCTAATTTTGCCCTGCCCTAAACAAGATCTCGGCTACGCCCACGATGGTGTTCATTCAAACACAGTTCATTATAAGCAGGGGAAAGAATTCGGCCCACTTAATTGGATGCTTTTTACGCCGCGCTGTCAACTGTTTCTTTTCTTATGGACGCTACCTTAGATATTCATAGCACACGTGATGCAGAAATAATTTTTGAATACGACCATACGAACATTTATGCTTTTGTTTTGAAACAAAATATTAAGTTACTAAGAATTTTTGTTAAAAAGTTTTTTTTTATCATTTTTCATTTGAAAAAAAATTGATCTATTTTTGCCCTGCCCTAAATAAGATTTCGGCTACGCCCACGATGGTGTTCATTCAAACACAGTTCATTATAAGCAGGGAGAAGAACTCGGCCCACTTAATGTTGGATGCTTTTTACGCCACGCTCCTTGCGCAGCTCCGATGCATCTAAATTGTCCTCGAGCGGGAGGGAAAGGGGTGCAGTGCGAACGCAAAATTACTGTGGGCAGGACTAATATATTCCGAATACTAAATTTTCGTACTGCTCGCGGAACAAACGGGCCGATTTCTTGTCCCTGTTTATAAGTAAGTAGAATATTTTTTAATTTATATATTTTTTTCTAATGTGGTTATAGTAATAGTAAGTTTCAGGTGAGGTAGGAAGGGGGATCGAGGAAAACTTCTCTTTTCCGGAGGGGTCCCTTTTCTTCTAAAGGATTTTTGGATTCTTTTCGAAAACCAGGCTACAAGCAAGGAAATCGTTATAAATAATTATAAGTAAGTAGAATATTTTTTAGTTTATATATTTTTTTCTAATGTGGTTATAGTAATAGTAAGTTTCAAGTGAGGTAGGAAGGGGGATCGAGGAAAACTTCTCTTTTCCGGAGGGGTCCCTTTTCTTCTAAAGGATTTTTGGATTCTTTTCGAAAACGAGGCTACAAGCAAGGAAATCGTTATAAATGATTATGAGTAAGTAGAATATTTTTTAATTTATATATTTTTTTCTAATGTGGTTGTAGTAATAGTAAGTTTCGAGTGAGGTAGGAAGGGGGATCGAGGAAAACTTCTTTTTTCCGGAGGGGTCCCTTTTCTTCTAAAGGATTTTTGGATTCTTTTCGAAAACCAGGCTACAAGCAAGGAAATCGTTATAAATAATTATAAGTAAGTAGAATATTTTTTAGTTTATATATTTTTTTCTAATGTGGTTATAGTAATAGTAAGTTTCAAGTGAGGTAGGAAGGGGGATCGAGGAAAACTTCTCTTTTCCGGAGGGGTCCCTTTTCTTCTAAAGGATTTTTGGATTCTTTTCGAAAACGAGGCTACAAGCAAGGAAATCGTTATAAATGATTATGAGTAAGTAGAATATTTTTTAATTTATATATTTTTTTCTAATGTGGTTGTAGTAATAGTAAGTTTCGAGTGAGGTAGGAAGGGGGATCGAGGAAAACTTCTTTTTTCCGGAGGGGTCCCTTTTCTTCTAAAGGATTTTTGGATTCTTTTCGAAAACCAGGCTACAAGCAAGGAAATCGTTATAAATAATTATAAGTAAGTAGAATATTTTTTAGTTTATATATTTTTTTCTAATGTGGTTATAGTAATAGTAAGTTTCAAGTGAGGTAGGAAGGGGGATCGAGGAAAACTTCTTTTTTCCGGAGGGGTCCCTTTTCTTCTAAAGGATTTTTGGCTTCTTTTCGAAAACCAGGCTACAAGCAAGGAAATCGTTATAAATAATTATAAGTAAGTAGAATATTTTTTAGTTTATATATTTTTTTCTAATGTGGTTATAGTAATAGTAAGTTTCAAGTGAGGTAGGAAGGGGGATCGAGGAAAACTTCTCTTTTCCGGAGGGGTCCCTTTTCTTCTAAAGGATTTTTGGATTCTTTTCGAAAACCAGGCTACAAGCAAGGAAATCGTTATAAATAATTATAAGTAAGTAGAATATTTTTTAGTTTATATATTTTTTTCTAATGTGGTTATAGTAATAGTAAGTTTCAAGTGAGGTAGGAAGGGGGATCGAGGAAAACTTCTCTTTTCCGGAGGGGTCCCTTTTCTTCTAAAGGATTTTTGGATTCTTTTCGAAAACGAGGCTACAAGCAAGGAAATCGTTATAAATGATTATGAGTAAGTAGAATATTTTTTAATTTATATATTTTTTTCTAATGTGGTTGTAGTAATAGTAAGTTTCGAGTGAGGTAGGAAGGGGGATCGAGGAAAACTTCTTTTTTCCGGAGGGGTCCCTTTTCTTCTAAAGGATTTTTGGATTCTTTTCGAAAACCAGGCTACAAGCAAGGAAATCGTTATAAATAATTATAAGTAAGTAGAATATTTTTTAGTTTATATATTTTTTTCTAATGTGGTTATAGTAATAGTAAGTTTCAAGTGAGGTAGGAAGGGGGATCGAGGAAAACTTCTTTTTTCCGGAGGGGTCCCTTTTCTTCTAAAGGATTTTTGGCTTCTTTTCGAAAACCAGGCTACAAGCAAGGAAATCGTTATAAATAATTATAAGTAAGTAGAATATTTTTTAGTTTATATATTTTTTTCTAATGTGGTTATAGTAATAGTAAGTTTCAAGTGAGGTAGGAAGGGGGATCGAGGAAAACTTCTCTTTTCCGGAGGGGTCCCTTTTCTTCTAAAGGATTTTTGGATTCTTTTCGAAAACCAGGCTACAAGCAAGGAAATCGTTATAAATAATTATAAGTAAGTAGAATATTTTTTAGTTTATATATTTTTTTCTAATGTGGTTATAGTAATAGTAAGTTTCAAGTGAGGTAGGAAGGGGGATCGAGGAAAACTTCTCTTTTCCGGAGGGGTCCCTTTTCTTCTAAAGGATTTTTGGATTCTTTTCGAAAACGAGGCTACAAGCAAGGAAATCGTTATAAATGATTATGAGTAAGTAGAATATTTTTTAATTTATATATTTTTTTCTAATGTGGTTGTAGTAATAGTAAGTTTCGAGTGAGGTAGGAAGGGGGATCGAGGAAAACTTCTTTTTTCCGGAGGGGTCCCTTTTCTTCTAAAGGATTTTTGGATTCTTTTCGAAAACCAGGCTACAAGCAAGGAAATCGTTATAAATAATTATAAGTAAGTAGAATATTTTTTAGTTTATATATTTTTTTCTAATGTGGTTATAGTAATAGTAAGTTTCAAGTGAGGTAGGAAGGGGGATCGAGGAAAACTTCTTTTTTCCGGAGGGGTCCCTTTTCTTCTAAAGGATTTTTGGCTTCTTTTCGAAAACCAGGCTACAAGCAAGGAAATCGTTATAAATAATTATAAGTAAGTAGAATATTTTTTAGTTTATATATTTTTTTCTAATGTGGTTATAGTAATAGTAAGTTTCAAGTGAGGTAGGAAGGGGGATCGAGGAAAACTTCTCTTTTCCGGAGGGGTCCCTTTTCTTCTAAAGGATTTTTGGATTCTTTTCGAAAACCAGGCTACAAGCAAGGAAATCGTTATAAATAATTATAAGTAAGTAGAATATTTTTTAGTTTATATATTTTTTTCTAATGTGGTTATAGTAATAGTAAGTTTCAAGTGAGGTAGGAAGGGGGATCGAGGAAAACTTCTCTTTTCCGGAGGGGTCCCTTTTCTTCTAAAGGATTTTTGGATTCTTTTCGAAAACGAGGCTACAAGCAAGGAAATCGTTATAAATGATTATGAGTAAGTAGAATATTTTTTAATTTATATATTTTTTTCTAATGTGGTTGTAGTAATAGTAAGTTTCGAGTGAGGTAGGAAGGGGGATCGAGGAAAACTTCTTTTTTCCGGAGGGGTCCCTTTTCTTCTAAAGGATTTTTGGATTCTTTTCGAAAACCAGGCTACAAGCAAGGAAATCGTTATAAATAATTATAAGTAAGTAGAATATTTTTTAGTTTATATATTTTTTTCTAATGTGGTTATAGTAATAGTAAGTTTCAAGTGAGGTAGGAAGGGGGATCGAGGAAAACTTCTCTTTTCCGGAGGGGTCCCTTTTCTTCTAAAGGATTTTTGGATTCTTTTCGAAAACGAGGCTACAAGCAAGGAAATCGTTATAAATGATTATGAGTAAGTAGAATATTTTTTAATTTATATATTTTTTTCTAATGTGGTTGTAGTAATAGTAAGTTTCGAGTGAGGTAGGAAGGGGGATCGAGGAAAACTTCTTTTTTCCGGAGGGGTCCCTTTTCTTCTAAAGGATTTTTGGATTCTTTTCGAAAACCAGGCTACAAGCAAGGAAATCGTTATAAATAATTATAAGTAAGTAGAATATTTTTTAGTTTATATATTTTTTTCTAATGTGGTTATAGTAATAGTAAGTTTCAAGTGAGGTAGGAAGGGGGATCGAGGAAAACTTCTCTTTTCCGGAGGGGTCCCTTTTCTTCTAAAGGATTTTTGGATTCTTTTCGAAAACGAGGCTACAAGCAAGGAAATCGTTATAAATGATTATGAGTAAGTAGAATATTTTTTAATTTATATATTTTTTTCTAATGTGGTTGTAGTAATAGTAAGTTTCGAGTGAGGTAGGAAGGGGGATCGAGGAAAACTTCTTTTTTCCGGAGGGGTCCCTTTTCTTCTAAAGGATTTTTGGATTCTTTTCGAAAACCAGGCTACAAGCAAGGAAATCGTTATAAATAATTATAAGTAAGTAGAATATTTTTTAGTTTATATATTTTTTTCTAATGTGGTTATAGTAATAGTAAGTTTCAAGTGAGGTAGGAAGGGGGATCGAGGAAAACTTCTCTTTTCCGGAGGGGTCCCTTTTCTTCTAAAGGATTTTTGGATTCTTTTCGAAAACGAGGCTACAAGCAAGGAAATCGTTATAAATGATTATGAGTAAGTAGAATATTTTTTAATTTATATATTTTTTTCTAATGTGGTTGTAGTAATAGTAAGTTTCGAGTGAGGTAGGAAGGGGGATCGAGGAAAACTTCTTTTTTCCGGAGGGGTCCCTTTTCTTCTAAAGGATTTTTGGATTCTTTTCGAAAACCAGGCTACAAGCAAGGAAATCGTTATAAATAATTATAAGTAAGTAGAATATTTTTTAGTTTATATATTTTTTTCTAATGTGGTTATAGTAATAGTAAGTTTCAAGTGAGGTAGGAAGGGGGATCGAGGAAAACTTCTTTTTTCCGGAGGGGTCCCTTTTCTTCTAAAGGATTTTTGGCTTCTTTTCGAAAACCAGGCTACAAGCAAGGAAATCGTTATAAATAATTATAAGTAAGTAGAATATTTTTTAGTTTATATATTTTTTTCTAATGTGGTTATAGTAATAGTAAGTTTCAAGTGAGGTAGGAAGGGGGATCGAGGAAAACTTCTCTTTTCCGGAGGGGTCCCTTTTCTTCTAAAGGATTTTTGGATTCTTTTCGAAAACGAGGCTACAAGCAAGGAAATCGTTATAAATGATTATGAGTAAGTAGAATATTTTTTAATTTATATATTTTTTTCTAATGTGGTTGTAGTAATAATAAGTTTCAGGTGAGGTAGGAAGGGGGATCGAGGAAAACTTCTTTTTTCCGGAGGGGTCCCTTTTCTTTTAAAGGATTTTTGGCTTTTTTTTCGAAAACCATGCTAAAAGCAAGGCTTTTAAGGAAAAAGGGGTGAACAACTGCAGTCACCATTTCAGGTTTTCCCCATCAAACTGATCCAAAAATTGAATCTTCAAATGAAGCAATTATGGATATCATATTCAACGATTGTTTTTTTGTTTTAATAACAAAGTAAACATCACGTGATTATCACTGACAAACATCGTTCAATTCTGAACGTGGTTCCAATACCATTACACAACACAAGCTTATTGTTGCCCATTCTAATGAACCAAGTTCAAAAGTATAGCTTATAGTTCAATGATTATTTGTGCAACCGATTTTAATATCCTGAACTCCCTATTGGTAGACTTATATTTCCTAATTACTGAAAGCAATCCCCAAAAAAAAAAAAGGAAAAATCTAGGTGAATGATTAAAGAAAGCAAACAACAAATTACTTCCGGTCGGATATTGAATGATTATAGTAAAGAAACCAAAGTAAATACTCACAACGAAATTACTTCCTGTCGGATACAGCAGATATCTCCTTTTCCTGGATAGCAAGTTCTGATCCTTCCTGGTCACCTGACCGGAACAAAGCTCGAAGCACACCGCAAGCGCAACGAAATACCACAGCAGGCCATGCATCTCGCGAGAGGATGGTGCGTGATGAAGAAAAAGAAGACCTCGAGGCGTTTGCTCAAGAATTAAGCGATTACTTAACACGAATTAACGCGGCGCACAAAAACTTTACGGTTTTCGACGATTTTCCCCGTACGTCTTCCCGGCAAACAAAATTCGACCGCCGCGCGCCATCGTGATCCGAAAATTTAATGACATTGCGAGAAAAACGTAATTCAATGAGCAAATATGCACAGTCGCGCACATGTTTGTCAAGACAATATAGTTGCTCTTATTTAAATTACTGTAACATGGCCTAAATTGGCCTTTTCCTAGGCGGGAAGAAGAGTTTTTGTGATTCGAGGACGACGCGACGCGCGACGCCGAAGAAGATGAAGCGTCCAGGAGGAGTTAAGACGGTCTGTGCTCGCATGCTCGTCGTTTTGTTTTGTGTGTTTTCTTGCCAATTGTGCGAAGAACAATCTCAATCGAGCCACCATCATCATCACCGTGTCAAGAGGAGGCTCGTCTTCAGCAAAAGCAGCAAACTATACGTGAGTATCCCACAAGGACCTCGTTAAACGAGTGTAAATTGTTTGATTGTGAAGAAGATCAAATATCCAAGGCGCAAGCGATATTTTTCACTTCTGTGATAATAATTTGACAATACCACAAAAGACCATGCACAGTCTCCTCGTTAATTCCGAGCACCATAACAAGCAAGCGGTCAAGCTTCAAACATCGTTTCACCTGTCCGCGTACTCGTTATTACGGCGATCAAAAGTGATTAGGCCGTAAGTTCTTTTTGGAGAGCCATTACTTTTAGTCCTGCTTGTACATCTTCAATGCAGATCACCAAATTACATTCACGAATAACTAAAACCTTCAAGGAATATTTTGGAAAATCAAAACTTTAATCGGCCTTCGCAATCGATCGCATAAAAATTAATTATTAAAAATTGCCTTGATGTGATAATCGGACCTGTGATAATCATTGTATGAATCGAGCTTAAATTGCAATGAGAAGAGGCCCTAATTAATCGGCGCCGTATTGCCGGCCCGTTCTTCCTCTTTTAATTATTGCTTGAAAATCGGCTAATCGGCCTTCGTAATCGACCGTCTCTTGCACTTCATTATTCTTCATGTAAAAGCATCCTGTCCCATTTTTCCTCTTAATTAATTCTTGCAAATCGGTCTTTGCAATCGACCGTCTCTTGTACTTCGTTCTTCTTCGTGTAAAAGCAGTAAATTGTGCTAAACTTGTTCGTTGGCAATATCCTCACTGTAAATCGGATCTAAATCGTTGGATGAATCGGCCCTAAAACGCAATAAAAGAAGAAGCCTTTTTCATTGACGCTTTCTTTTTAATTACTTTTGGAATCGACAAGCCAAATCGGCCTTCGCAATTGAGTGTCTTTTGTTCAAATCATTAAATCGGCCCTAAAATGTAATGAAAGGAGAAGCCTTAATTAATCGGTCGCATTGTCCGATTTTTTCCTCATTTACGACTGACCCTCTCGTTTTAATTACGTTTTGTAAATTGACAACTCAGATCGGCCTACGCAATTGATTGTCTTTTGTTTAAATCATTGTATGAATCGGCCCTAAAGTGCAATGAAAAGAGAGGCTTTAATTAATCGGTCGTATTGTCCGTTTTTTTTGTCGTTTACGACTGGCCCTCTCGTTTTAATTACGTTTTGTAAATTGGCAACTCAGATCGGCCTTCGCAATTGATTGTCTTTTGTTTAAATAATTGTATGAAACGGACCTAAAATGCAATGAAAGGACAGGCTTTAATTAATCGGTCGTATTGTCCGATTTTTTCCTCGTTTACGACTGACTCTCTCGTTTTAATCACGTTTTGTAAATTGGCAACTCAAATCGGCCTTGGAAATTGATTGTCTTTTGTTCAATTCATTGTATGAATCGGCCCTAAATGCAATGAAAGGAGAGGTTTTAATTAATCGGTCGTATTGTTCGATTTTTTCCTCGTTTACGACTGACCCTCTCGTTTTAATTACGTTTTGTAAATTGACAACTCAAATTGGCCTTCGCAATTGATTGTCGTTTGTTTAATTCATTGTATGAACAGGCCCTAAAATGCAATGAAAGGAGAGTCTTTAATTAATCGGTCGTATTGTCCGATTTTTTCTCATTTACAACTGACCTTCTCTTTTTAATCACGTTTTGTAAATTGACAACTCAAATTGACCGTCTTTTGTTTACCGTTCTGCACACAAAAGCACTAAACTGCGAACGTGTTCCTTGACAATGTCCTCGTTGTAAATCGGACCTGAATCGGCCCTAAAATACAATGAAAGGAAAAAAAGTCTTAAAATTAATCGGTAGTATAATCCGATTTTTTTACTCGTATATGATTGACTCTCTTCTTTTAATTGTCTTTTGTTTACTGTTCTCTACAACATAAAAACATTAAACTGCAAATTTGTTCCTTGACAATCATCTCCTCGCTGTCGAAACGAACCTGAATCATATGAATCGGCCGCAAAAGTACATTGAGAGGAGAGGTCTCAATCGATCGGTCGTATTATCCGATTTTTTCCGTCGTTTATGACTGACCCTCTCATTTTAATAACGTTTTGTAAATTGACAACTCAAATCGGCCTTGGCAATAGACCATCTTCTGTTCACCGTTCTTCACGTAAAGGCAATAAACTGCAAACTTGTCCGTTGACGATCTTCTCTTTGTAAATCGGACCTGAATTGTTACGTGAATCGGCCCTAAAGTGCAATGGGACGAGAAACCTTAATTAATCGATCGTTTTGTCCGAATTCTCTTCCTCGTTTATGATTGACGCCGTCTCTTTAAATATGATTTGGAACTGACAAGTCAAATCGGCTTTCGCAATTGTTTGTCTTTTGTTCGCTGTTCTTTATGCAAGAGCAGTAAAATGCAGTCTTGTCTGTTAACAATCTCCTCGTTGTAAATCGGATCTGAGTCATTGTACGAATCGGCCCTAAAGCGTAGTACAGGGAGAGGTCTTAAGTAATCGGTCGTATTGACCGATTTTTTCTTCGTTTATGCCTGGCCCTCTCTTTTTAGCTGCGTTTTGTAAATTGGCAACCAAATCGGCCTTTGCAATTGGCCATTTCTTATTCACTGTTCTTCATATAGTGGCACTCGTTGTAAATCGAACCTTAAGCGTTATATAAATCGGCCCTAAAATGCAATGAAACGAGAAGCCTTAATTAATCGGCGGTATAACCCGATTTTTTACTCGTTTATGATTTACCGTCTCTTTTTAATGATCTCTTATTTATTGTCCTGTACATAAAAGCACTAAACTACACATTTGTTCCCTGACAATCATCTCCTTGTATGAATCGGCCCTAAAAATGCAGTGAAAGGAGAAAGGACCTTAATCAATCGGCCGTTTCCTCGCTTATGACTGACCTCCACTTTTTATTTACCTTTTTGGAAAATGTCGACTCAAATTTACCGATTTTTAACGTTCTTCACTTAAAAGCAATAAATCCCAGACTTGTCCCTTTACGATCTTCTCTTTGTAAATCGGACCTGAATTGTTAGGTGAATCGGCCCTTAAGGGCAATGGGACGAGAAGTCTTAATTAATCGATCGTTTTGTCCGAATTCTCTTCCTCGTTTATGATTGACGCTGTCTCTTTAAATATGATTTGGAACTGACAAGTCAAATCGGCTTTCGCAATTGCTTGTCTTTTGTGCGCTGGTCTTTATGCAAAAGCAGTAAAATGCAGTCTTGTCTGTTAACAATCTCCTCGTTGTAAATCGGATCTGAGTCATTGTACGAATCGGCCCTAAAGCGCAGTGACGGGAGAGGTCTTAAGTAATCGGTCGTATTGACCGATTTTTTCTTCGTTTATGCCTGGCCCTCTCTTTTTAGTTCCGTTTTGTAAATTGGCAACCAAATCGGCCTTTGCAATTGGCCATTTCTTGTTCACTGTTCTTCATATAGTAGCACTCGTTGTAAATCGAAACTTAAGCGTTATATAAATCGGCCCTAAAATGCAATGAAACGAGAAGCCTTAATTAATCGGCGGTATAACCCGATTTTTTACTCGTTTATAATTGACCATCTCTTTTTAATGATCTCTTATTTATTGTCCTGTACATAAAAGCACTAAACTACACATTTGTTCCCTGACAATCATCTCCTCGTTGTAAAACGGTCCTGAACCGTACGAATCGGCCCCAAAAATGCAGTGAAAGGAGAGAGGACCTTAATTAATCGGTCGTTTCCTTGCTTATGACTGACCTCCACTTTTTATTTACGTTTTGGAAATTGTCGACTCAAATCGGCGTTGGCAATTGACCGATTTTTGTTTAACGTTCTTCACTTATAAACAATAAATCGCAGACTTGCCCCTTTACGATCTTCTGTTTGTAAATCGGACCTAAATCGTTATGTGAATCGGCCCTAAAGTGCAATGAGACGACAGGCCTCAATTAACATCAATCAGTACAGTCCGATTTTTTCCTCGTTTATGATTGACCCCCTCTTTCTAATTATGTTTTGAAAATTGACAATTTAAATCGGTTTTCGCAATTGGCCATTCTTTTTTTTTTCGTTTATAACTGGTCCTCCCTTTTTAATAATGTTTTTGGGAGTTGCCAATCAAATCGGCTTTCGCAATTCACTGTCTGTTGTTCAAGATTCCAGGGCCGGCGGAAGGCGGTAAGCAAGGTAAGTGCCGATGAAAGAAGGGCACACTAAGACATGTAAAATTAAAAATACATTTCTGTTACATAATGAATATTAATTAAAAATGACTTGATTCATTATTTCTGCAAAATAGGGGAATCTAATACATACAGTGTGTCCCCAGATGGACTAAGAAAGAGGGAAAGCTCCGTTTATTTGTTTTGACTTTAGAGAAAAATGCGATTCTTTATGAAAGTTTTTGCTTGTTTGAAAAATTTGTTTAACAACTTTAATAATATTAAGGTAACTGTTAATTTGTTACTGAATTGAGTAATTGAATTGTTGTAAATTGCTGAAACAACGTTAATCGTTTTTGACAACAGTACAACAAAGAATTTATCTTGTACACAAATTTAAAATGAAAATTTCAAATGAGCAAGTTCTCCATAAATGCTTGTCGCAACTGTTATCCAAAAATTAAGAAAAATAAAACAGGTAGTGTACATAATAAACATTAAGAAGAAAAAGAATGTTTGTAATGAAGAAGATACTGTTAAAATATTGAGTATTCTAATTTTTTTTCCTCGTTTACAACTGGCCATCGTTTTTTAATTACATTTTGAAAATTGACAGATCAAATCGGCCTCCGCAATTGGGCGTCTTTTGTTCACTATTTTTTACATAAAAGCAGTAAACTGCAAACTTGTTCCTTGACAATCTCCTCGTTGTAAATCGGACCTATATCGTGGTATGAATCGGCCCTAAAATGCAATCAATGAAACGAGAAGCATTAATTAATCGGTCGTCTTGTCCGATTTTTCCTCGTTTATGTTTGACGTTCTCTTTTCAATTGTATTTTGGAATTGACAATGACAAAATGAATATTTCAAATGAGCAAGTTCTCCATAAATACTTCTCGCAACTGTTATTCCAAAATTAAAAAAAAAAACAGATACTGTACACATAAATATTAATAAGAAAAAAATGTTTTGCATGAGGGCGCTGAATGCTCTTCCTCTGGCCCTTATTAAGTTTTTTTTTTTTGCACATGAAAGCAATTGACAGTTTTTACGTTAAGCGACAGCAAAAAGTTAGAACAAAAAAAGGCAACTTAAAAGCGTATTATTTACATTAAACTCAACAATAAAAGAAATGAAAAAATCAAATTTGCATCACGTGAATACACAATGATTCGATTACGCAAGTGTCTGTGCGGCTACATCATCACAAGCAATCATTTAGAGCCAATTTTACAACGGAATTTGAGGTTCAAGTTCCGTGGCCTAATTATCACAGGTCATCGTTCTGATCTACAACCAGATGACCTTTAGCTAGAAACTCATTAAGTCATCGTCCTTCAAGTGGTGATTTGATTGATTGATTTGAAAGCACATTAAAAAAAAAATACACACAATCAAAATCCAACCAAATAAAGGTGAGTACTAAAACCAAATATTTACATCATCAGTATGTGATTTTTATGATATTGTATGTTTCGCTTTGTTTTCTTGGAAAAGGAACGTACGCACGTTTCATTCAGTTGCATGCTTTCCCGGTTTTCGATTATACAGACTGAGCGCTTTCCTTGTTAAACATAGGAGGGTTCTTCGAAGCGCATCGTAAGCGTTCGTGACCTGTTGAAGCTAAACGGCGGGCATTATCTCCCATCTCCTATCCCTATCGCCATCCTGTCAATCTTCGGTGTTTCAGCAGACGTACGCAACACAAGCGGGCGTGGCTAGTCGTCTTTCTTCTTTGTTTTCATAGTGCGTTCCCTGTCGCATGCATTGTTCAGGATATTCAGTTCAACTTTGGCCAAAACTGTATACGCACACGGCGATTTAAATGTGGCTTGACGAGTTTGTGTTTAAATTTTTTAGAATTTAGAAATTTCGCAGTTATTCCTTTTTTTTTGGTATGTCAATTGTAAGTTTTCTTTTCGCGTGTCTTTTGCCCCTGGAAAAAAATTCCGAAATTTTTCAAAATCAAACAAAAAAATGGTGGAACGAAAATGGTTAAGAAAACTACTACATTTTCTCTCATCATTTTTCTCTCTCGTCATTTTTTTTTTCTTTTTTATTTAGAATCACTAGTCGGGAGAACTCCTAAGACGCCTGTCAAAAATTAAAACGAGAAAGCTTCTTGTTTGCCAATTTTCAGTTTTTCAGCGTCGCGCGCCGTTTTTCTTCGTCAAGGGATACTCAAAAATAGTCGCCCACATTTTAAGAAAAGAGAAATTTTTACTCGGGAAAAAGGCAAAGAAATGAATGCTCGTTTTCGATACGGAGACGGTCTCAAAAAATAAAAACAAAAAAAAAACTTAGCTGTTATTCTATCTCCTGATTTTCCAGAGCGAGTTTTTTTCAAATTAAACAATAAGAAATATGTAGGTATGGAAATGGTTTGGATAATAGCAAAATAGTTTTTATTAACCTTTGATCGGACACTATTAAAATTGGGAAAAACGCTCAAGGTTTCACTATCGCTTGATAGCTTCGTCTTTCTATTTTTTTCACACTATTAAAATTAGGAAAAACGCTCAAGATTTCACTATCGCTTGATAGCTTCGTCTTTCTATTTTTTTCACACTATTAAAATTGGGAGAAACGCTCAACGTTTCACTCTCGCTGTCGGAGTAAAAAAAAAAATAGAAAGTCGAAGCTATCAAGCGATAGTGAAACCTTGAGCGTTTTTCCTAATTTTAATAGTGTGAAAAAAATAGAAAGACGAAGCTATCAAGCGATAGTGAAACCTTGAGCGTTTTTCCCAATTTTAATAGTGTCCGATCAGAGGTTAATAAATACTATTTTCTTACAAATCTCATCGCATAAGAGTCGATTTCCGGTTTGGATGACGGTTACCGTTTTTTTCTCTGTAACTTTTTTTTTTTTTTTTCAAAATCATCAGAGACTTATAACGCTTATTCTTAATTAAAAATGAAGGAAGCATTTTCAACGCCCGCAACACTCGAAAATAATTGATAACAACATAAGAAACAGAAACAAATGACGATCGTTTTTGAAACGGAGGGGTGTCTCGAAAAATAAAATCTTGGCGGTTATTCTTTTTTCTCCGTAAATTGTTTTTTTTTTCTTCTGGCACGAGATTTTCAGAAACTTTTCGAAATCAAACAAGAAAGAAACAAGTGAAAATCGTTTTAGGAATGGAAGCGTTTTAGAAATGAGCACGCGATTGTTTTTTTCTCTTTTTGTCATCGTTTTTTTTTTTTTTTTCGGAATCACCAGTCGAAACATTTCAGTTCAAAATTAAATCGAATTAAAGCTTTTTGTTTTTGTCAATTTTTTTCTTCGATGTCGGCTTCTTCTGCGTCAAAAGATTCACGAATATATTTACTCGGAATCGAAAAAAGAAGAGAAACAAAGGACGATCGTTTTCGAAACGGAGAGTGTCTCGAAAAAATAAAAACTCGGCAATTATTTCTTTTTCGCCTCTCAACTGTTATTTTCTGAAACTGTCTTCTGGCAAGCTTTTCAGAATTTGATTTCGAAATCAAACACAGAAGAAACATGCCATGGAAGCGTTTCGGAGAATAGCTAAAATTTTTTCTTTGTAATTTTTTTTTTTTAGAGTCACCAGTCGAGGCGACCTTGGAACAATTATTCAATTCAAATTAAAGCGAGAAAGCTTTCTGTTTGTCATTTTTTTTCCTTCAATGTCGTCTTCTGCGTCAAAATATTCGCTGAAGAATATTTGCTCGGAATTTAAAAAAGGAGAGAAACAAGTGAAGATCGGCTTCGAAATGGAGTGGGGGGGTCTCGAAAAAATTTGGCGGTTACTTCTTTTTTTTTAGTCTATCACTCTCTAAACCTTCGACCTTCTGGGTCGAATAGATTTTCAGGAATATGATATAAATAAAAATGAAAAAATGGTTTGCGGCGGAAATTTCGAGCAACGTTTCCGCTGACGAGACTCCAAACCGGGCCGAAACAGCTGTACAGCTCGAGGTTTTCACTGTAATCAAAAACAATTTGCAACATAACTTTCATAAATAAAAATATAAAGTGATTCAGAGCTTAAATAAGCATTTTGTTTCTATGCTTCGTGCGATGTTTTTCCTTGCAGTGTATACAGGGTGTTTCATAACAGGTGAAATAAAAATGAAATCTCATGTGCATAATCTCGTTTTAAGTTAAAATGAAAGAATAAAAAAATTGAAATTTTGCTTGGTTTCGGAGTCACCTGAACTTAAAACTACGTAACCAGAAAAAGTATTTAATACGCCTTATAATTAAAACATAAAAATATAACACGAATTAAATGAAATTAAAAAAATTGTTCAAACTATCCGCCTTGATGATGTTTGCAGCTTTCACATCGGATTATTAAAGAGTTGGAGACTTGTTGGAAAATCTATCTGTTCTGGATACCTTGAACAATTTAAAAAATTACTTTGATTTGTGGGTAATTGTTTCCAAGGCCTAACCTCATTATTAGAATTGAATAAATTATTTCAGTTTCGATTTTCAAACTCAGTTAACCCCGAAACTAAGCATTATTTGAATTCTTTTTATTCGTTCATTTTAACTTAAAATAAGATTCTGTAAGCGAGAATTGATTTTTGTTCGCCTGTTTATGAAACACCCGGTATGTCACATTTTATAATCCCTTACAAATATTTTTTTTTTTTTTTAATGTGAAATGCAAACGAAATAGTATTCACCTAAATGCTAACGAAAACGTTTAGTGGCTTGTTTGTTGTAATTATCAAAATTACCTACTCTAAACACGTGTGTGCATAAAACGAAATACACACTGCTTTCCACATTTTATAAATCGTAATATCATTATTATCATTAACATCGTTGTACTATTAACTATTATTATTGTTTAGAAGTTTGACTTCCTTCACAAAACAACTCAATTAGTTTGTACTAACTCAAATTAATACATTGTGTTGATACAGGGTGTTATCATACTCGAGTCTAAGAATAACTAATAACGTTTTAGATTAACAGATAAAACATCGATCGCTTTTTGACCTGACATTGCACTAGGACAGACAAATTGAAACGGGTTTGCTACATAATTAATAAGTCCCCCTATGCAAGGCGGCCGCCATGTTTTCGATTAACTTGACTGGTGTACATTTGGAGTATATTTATCTCCTGTTTGATAATTTTCAGGTTTATTAATAAAACATGATTCAATTCACGTCCCCTTACGAAATAGTAAGTTATACTTGGCGAAAATCCCGCGAACAAAAGCGTCTACCACCTCAATAATCAATACCTAATCGTTTCCTCCTCTCTTTTTATTTGCAGTTCAGATTGAACGCCAAAGAAAACGTAATTCCATGGAATCAGGTATTCGCGCACGGTTGGGGCTTCAGGGTGAACTGGGAATTGCCCGAGACCGTCTTGAGGAGGCACAAGTTTTTCAAGAGGGACATACACGAGGACATAGAGAACATTCCGTGGCAGTGAGTAGTTTTAATTCGATTCAAATTAATTGCCAGTGTCATTTTTTTTTCTTTTAGCTGGGGTATGCAGGGTTACTCGTGCATAATGAAATACATCTGCGAAACAGCTAGCCAAATTAAAGCGTCGCCCAATTGTGGGGTCCTGTGCGAAATCGGAAACATAATCGCCGAGTAAGTATTTCATTTATTATCCTGATATTGAATTAACTGAGAGTTTATTATTATTATTTTTTTTTTTTTCAAATTACCAGTATTAACTTCAACTTAAGGCTACATTTATGTGCTTACAAATTCAAAGTAACAGTTTCCTAGCCAGTGTTACCAGTGTCTTTGGGCTAGCGTAAACAACGCCATTTTTAACATAGCGCGGTGATCTTTGATCTCGCAAACACGCAGAGTGGCGAGCGCATTTTAAAAAAGCCACGCCCCTTTCGGCAATTTAAGTAACGGTCGCCGTAACAGCAAGAGGCGGCAAGTTTATCACATTGGCGAGATGCGCGGCAGATGTTTTCAACTGAAAGTCGTAAATCGGTCTTTTTACGTTCGGTAAAATATTGAAAAATCAATCAAAGTTTAATTTTTCGGCGATTGTTTCTGGTGCCATTTTTAATTGAACTCCTATTACAGTTATAATCAATTGATCGACCTCGTTTTTTCTTTAACCGATCCTGCCTGTCAATTTTTTTTTCTTTTAACTATCAATCATATCTTCTTTTGTTTTTGTTTGATTTTATTTGAGGCGATTGTAGTTTTTAATTTTTTAATTATCAATTGGTCGTCTTGTTTTTTCTTTTTTTTTTGTTTCCGTTTGCTCGATCCGACTTTATTTTAGGCTTAAATCCTGTCGATTTATTGGCCATTTTTGTTTTCTCTTTTATTCGATTTGATTTTATCTTGTATTTTTAATTGTTAATTGAGGTAGGTCATTTTCATTAATTTTTACACATTAATTCTCAGGTTATGATAAAATAAATTTATTTGAGGCGATTTTATTTTTTTTCTGTCATTAGTCGATCGTTTTTTGTTTTGTTTTTCTTTTACTCAATCGGAGTTCAATTTATTATTATAATTCCGTCGATTAATCGCCGGTTTTGTTTTCTTTCTCCGTTATACGATTTCACTTTAAAGTAAACAACGCGGTGGTCTTTGATCTTGCAAATACGCAGAATGCCGCGTGCATTTAAAAAAAAGCCATGCCCTTTTCGGCCATTTAAGTAACGGTCGTCGTAACAGCAAGAGGCGGCAAGTATATCACAATGGCGAGATGCGCAGCAGATGATTTCAACTGAAAGTCGTAAATCGGTCTTTTTTACGTTCGGTAGAATATTGAAAAATCAGTCAAAGCTTAATTTTTCGGCGATTGTTTCTGGTGCAATTTTTAATTGAACTCCTATTACAGTTATAATCAATTGATCGACCCCGTTTTTTCTTTAACCGATTATGCCTGTCAATTTTTTTTTCTTTTAACTATCAACATCATCTTTTGTTTTTGTTTGATTTAAATTGAGGCGATTGTATTTTTTAATTTATTAATTATCAATTGGTCGTCTTGTTTTTTCTTTTTTTTTGTTTCCGTTTGCTCGATCCGACTTTATTTTACGCTTAAATCCCGTCGATTGATTGGCCATTTCTGTTTTCTCTTTTATTCGATTTGATTTTATTTTGTATTTTTAATTGTTAATTGAGGTAGGTCATTTTCTTTAATTTTTGCACATTAATTTTTAGGTTATGATAAAATAACCTTATTCGACGCGTTTTAATTTTTTTTTTTTAACTGTCATCAGTCGATCGTTTTTGTTTTGTTTTTCTTTTACTCAATTGCAGTTCAATTTATTATTATAATTCCGTCGAATGATCGCCGTCTTTGTTTTCTTTCTCCGTTATACGGTTTCACTTTAAAGTAAACAACGCGGTGGTCTTTGATCTTGCAAATACGCAGAATGCCGCGTGCATTTTAAGAAAAGCCGCGCCCCTTTCGGCCATTTACGTAAACATTCGCTGTAACAGCAATAGGCGGCAAGTGTAACACAATGGCGAGATGCGCAGCAGATGTCTTCAACTGAAAGTCGTAAATCGGTCTTTTTTACGTTCGGTAGAATATTGAAAAATCAGTCAAAGCCTAATTTTTCGGCGATTGTTTCTGGTGCAATTTTTAATTGAACTCCGATTACAGTAATAATCAATTGATCGACCTCGTTTTTTCTTTAACCGATCCTTTCTGTCAATTTTTTTTCTTTTAACTATCAACGTATCATCTTTTGGTTTTGTTTGATTTTATTTGACGGGATTGTATTTTTTAATTATCAATTGGTCGTCTTGTTTTCTCTTTTTTTTGTTTTCGTTTGCTCAATCTGACTTAATTTTAGGCTTAAATCCCGTCGAATGTTTGGCCATTTCGGTTTTCTCTTTTATTCGATTTGATTTTATTTTGTATTTTTAATTGTTAATTGAGGTAGGTCATTTTCTTTAATTTTTGCACATTAATTTTTAGGTTATAATAAAATAACCTTATTCGACGCGATTTTATTATTTTTTTTAACCGTCATCAGTCGATCGTTTTTTGTTTTGTTTTTCTTTTACTCAATCGGAGTTCAATTTATTATTATAATTCCGTCGATTGATCGCCTTTTTTGTTTTCTTTCACCGTTATACGATTTCACTTTAAAGTAAACAACGCGGTGGTCTTTGATCTTGCAAATACGCAGAACGCCGCGTACATTTTAAAAAAGGCCACACTCCTTTCGCCCATTTAAGTAACGGTCACCGTAACAGCAAGAGGCGGCAAGTGTATCACAATAGCGAGATGCGCGGCAGATGTTTTCAACTGAAAGTGGTAAATGGTTTTTTACGTTCGGTAGAATATTGAAAAATCAGTCAAAGCTTAATTTTTCGGCGATTGTTTCTGGTGCAATTTTTAATTGAACTCCTATTACAGTTATAATCAATTGATCGACCTCGTTTTTTCTTTAACCGATCCTGCCTGTCAATTTTTTTTTCTTTTGACTATCAACATCATCATCTTTTGTTTTTGTTTGATTTTATTTGAGGCGATTTTATTTTTTAATTATCAATTGGTCGTCTTGTTTTTTCTTTTTTTTTTGTTTCCGTTTGCTCGATCCGACTTCATTTTAGGCTTAAATCCCGTCGATTGATTGGCCATTTCTGTTTTCTCTTTTATTCGATTTGTTTTTATTTTGTATTTTTAATTGTTAATTGAGGTAGATGATTTTCTTTAATTTTTGCACATTAATTTTTAGGTTATGATAAAATAACCTTATTCGACGCGATTTTATTTTTTTTTAACCGTCATCAATCGATCGTTTTTTGTTTTGTTTTCTTTTACTCAATTGCAGTTCAATTTATTATTATAATTCCGTCGATTGATCGCCGTTTTTGTTTTCTTTCTCCGTCATACGATTTCACTTTAAAGTAAACAACGCGGTGGTCTTTGATCTTGCAAATACGCAGAATGCCGCGTGCATTTTAAGAAAAGACACGCCCCTTTCGGCCATTTAAGTATAACATTCGCCGTAATAAAGTACAGTCAAATCGAATGAAAACAAAAACAAAAACAAAAGACGATCGTCGTTATGGTGAGGAGACGAAAATAAAAATTGTCTTGCAAAACTGACTGATGATCACTGTCAAATAAAATCAAACGAAAAAAAAGAAAACAAAAGCAAAAAATGATGAATTGATAATTAATTAAAAATTAAAGATAAAGAATGAAAACGATTAAAAGTAAAAAGGATAGTCAATCAATTGATTGTACAGGGTGAGTCAAAATAGGTGAAGCAAACTTTATCAGTATGTAGGACAGACATTTTTTTAAGTACAACAGTTCATATGAACATACATACAGGGTGTTCGTGGGAAGCCGCTGCAATAGCCAACTTTCTGTTTGTATTTTTTTACGAAGTAACTAAAAATAGAAAAGTTTTAGGACCTTTCCTCTTCGGTTTTATGGTACTTTCGGAGAAACAAATGACAATCAGATTTTCGAGATTTTCAATTGTTTTCAACTATTAATTTAATTATGTCTCTTATGTATATCATCGATCGATGATTAAGATAAGATGATCAGTGATGAAGCTAAGACGATGGATGATGATGGGATAAGACGTTCGGTGATGAAGATAAGACGATCGGTTTATAATAATAATAACTAAAAAATAAATAAATAACAGATTGTCACAATTTAACAAAATTTATTAAAATTTAACCTTGTTTATGAATTTATAAGTACTGTTCTAAAAAACATTAACAATAAGGGGGTCGATGGAAATTTTTATTTCCTTTTAAGGGGCCTGTGCTTCGAAAAGGTTGGAAAGATGGAAACCCCCGCCATAGAGTATATTCTGAACTTTGTTTACTGTTAAATGTGAATTTTGATTTTATTTTTCTTAATTTCTAAAGTAAATGTGTTTTTTTATTTATTTATTTATTTTTTAGATCACGTGGTATAGACGCAGAATTCTTTCAATCGTTCACGACGAAGTGCGACGTGTACGACAAGAAGTGCCCCTACGTCCTCAGCAAATTATCGCCTCATTTGGACAATTAAGATCGCCACACAAATCAAAAAATACAGTTGTACATAATGAAATTCCTTTGTAAATATCTTAGCGTAAAATAAATATTTGTATGTGCCGTAGCGGTCTCGTAAGTAAGTACATAACGACGTACTGTTAAACCAACATTCCCGTTCCGGCCAACCCGATATACATACACTTAGCAACTTGGCGCTAACTATAGTAACGAAATGTTGATCTCGGCATTTCAAAAAAAAAAAAAAAAACATAGATCATTTTAGATTCGACCCTCTGATCACCATGAGGCCCCAACGTGCGTTCGTGCTGGTGTTATTGTTATTGTTATCCTTGATGGTGGGGTTGATAAATTCGAAAATCCTCGACACGAGCCGCGTCCTGCTCGCCAGGCAGAAGAGATTCCTGATATACCAGCCGGGGATAAACTGGATTCAGGTATGTAGGTAAATAAATAAATAATAATGCACGGGGGCCGTTGCATAATGCACCACGCGCGTTTCTTTTTCTTTTTTTTTTTTTTTTTGAAGCTCATCGTCGGCATAGGCTTACCGATCGAACTTCAGGATCAGAGTCTTACGTGGGGGGCGGCGGCGAAGAGTTATTACCTCTTGCCGACTAACGCCTCTGATTTTACAAGCCCTTCGATTACAATAGGTAGAGGAAAGCGATCGACGTCGAGATGGAAACTCTACTCTTCACTCGAGTACTTCGCCGACAGGTATGATTCGATCTTAATCTTAAAAATTTTTTAGATCGATTCAGGATTTTCATGACGTTTTGCCTATTTTTACTGTCCGCTTCAGTTTTTGCCGAACTATCCCGACGCAATCATCCATTAAAAAAAAAAAAAATCAACCGCCGCAGGCAAAACTTCGAATCCGAATCACGGTGAAAGATGGAGAGGTGAACCGACGACGCCGCGCCGCGCCGCGCCGCATTCAGTACGGGTAGGCGAAAGTAAGATTTACTGTGCGACGAAGATAGCACATTGCGTTGATCGTCGAGCCCACCATAAAAAAACATCTGCGCGCGATGAGTCAACAACGTTTCCGCCACGGGCGCAGATTTTTGTATGACATAACATCTCGTACCTGCGGCACATGCGCAAGCGTTCGACTCTGCCGATTTATTTTCAAATAAAACTGCATTAATCTAATTTCATGCAAGTCAATGATTTAGTTAACTATTGGAACAGCGCCTTCTTTTTTTTCCAGTTCCTTGCAGCCTCTTTGCATATAGGTATACTAGCCCGTTCCTCGTTTGAATTGCATTATAAAGTGCGATTTCATAAAATGCAGGTTAATATATCTCCATAGTGCAGACGAATCTCACTGTTAAAAATTTTATTTTAATTTTTTAATTCACTTTTGATGAAGCAAATAATTACATTTGCGAAACTTCAAGTAAGTCAATAAACTACTCTTTTAGCGCGTTTTTAAAAAGCTTTTTTATTTGTTTCACTACCTCCGTTGAAAATTTAATTGAAAAGGTCATCATAAACTTATCCAACACCCTTACATACGGAACTCAACACATAGGCGAGAGCTCGTCGGTACACCTGTCCATCTTATACCGTGATCCATGAGAATATTTCATTTGAAAACATAAATCAATTAATTGAAGTGCCAATTTACAATTAAAAAAAAATTTGTCGGTATTGAAGACTTCATTTAATTGCTGTACAATCATTAAAAAAATATTATTTCGTCAATAAGTAAATAATTTATGTCACATTTTCAATATACAAGTTTTTTTTTCAAGTAAAAAAGATTGGCACTTGCGCTTCTACAAAAAAAAACAGCTGCAAAACGAAAATCCAATCGGCTTTGATCCGGTTGGAAGGACCAAAATAATTTAAAGCTGAAAATAGATTGGAAATTAAAGCGACGCCATTAAGTTATACTGAATCTAATCGGATTTCAATGTAACTGTAACTTTGAAAACAATTTCTATAAAACAAATACTTACGTGATATCTCAAAATACGTACACTCGTAATATTTAGAAAAAATGGGCCTATGATCTTTGTTGCGACGCCCATTAAAAAAAAAATTCTATCGAGCTTAATGTGTACATGGCAGGAAAAGCGAAAAGCCAAACGAAGTTGATACGTTTAGATCCGGTTCGAAGGACCATTCGAAACTAATTCAAATTTGTTACCGACGGTCAAAAATAATTTCCGATTTTTTTTTTTTTTTTAGTTTAGCTTGACATGAATCGAGAAGCGTGGAAAATAAATTTAATTAACAAAGAACAATTGAATTGTATCGGAAGAAGTCGGTTCGATCTCTCATCTAATCCCAATGTAATCGTCCTACATTGAGATGCAAGATCCACATGACATTGAGACTTCTTGGTCCGGTTCGAAGGACCAATCGAGATTAATTCGAATTTGTCATTAGTACAAAATAGTTCCCGAATTTTTTTTAGCTTTTTATGAACCGAATAATGTGAAAAATAAATTTTGAATGAGCGAAATTCAGTTATATTGGAGGTCGGGTCGATCTAACCTAATCTCGATGTAAACGAAAATAATTTTCGATGACTTTGACATGCAAAACGAAAATCCAAGCTAAATCGAAGCGTTTTGATCCGCTTGGAAGGACCACTCAACGGGAATCCAAATTTATCAAGTAATTGTCGATTTTTTTTTTCTTTTAGTTTCATACGAACTGAATCATCATCATAATGTGAAAAATAAATAAAAATGAAATGAAATTAAGCTTTATTGGAGGTCGCTTCGATCTAGTCTAATCTCGATGTAATTATAACGCTTGGAAGGACCATTCAAGTCGAATTCAAATCTATCAAATAATTATCATTTTTTTTAGTTTCATACCAACTGAATCATCATCATCATAATTTGAAAAATATATAAAAATGTAAGTGAAATTAAGCTTTATTAAAGGTCGCTTCGATCTAGTCTACTCTCTAAACGATTTCTAACAACTGTAACGCATAGCAGAAAAAACGAAAATCCGAATGAAGTGGAGACGTTCTGATCCGGTTGGAAGGACCATCCAAAACGAATTCAAATTTATCACCGGTCAAAAAAAAAAATAATTTCCGAATTTTTTTTTTAGTTTAGCTTGACGTGAATCGAAGAACATTGAAAATAAATCGAAAATAAAAGCGAAATTAAGTTATATTGGAGGAGGTCCCACCTAATCCGATTTCATTTTAATAGGCGACTTTAAAACATTGAGATGCAGAACGAAAATCCAAATTAAATGAAGGCGTCCGATTGGAAGGACCATTCAAGACGAATTCAAATTTATTACTGGCGCAAAATAAATCGCGATTTTTTTTTGTTTTAGTTTTATCAGAACCGAATAGGATGAAAAGTAAAGTAAAAAAGAAAAGCGAAATTAAGTTATGTCGGAGGTCGGTTCAGTCTAATCCCATCTCACTGTAATCATACCTTTGAAAACGATTTCTGGCAATTTTGAAAACACACCGAAATGCAAAACGAAAATCCAAATTAACTTGAAATGTTTTCATCCGGTTGGAAGGACCATTCAAAATGTATTACTGCAAACAGTAGACTCCAAATTAATTTGAAACGTTTTCATCCGGTTGGAAGGACCATTCAAAATGTATTACTGCAAACAGTAGACTCCAAATTAATTTGAAATGTTTTCATCCGGTTGGAAGGACCATTCAAGATTTATTACTGCAAACAGTAGAAAACCGATACATATAGAAAAAAATTGATTATTCAGCTTAAACGTCAGTGTTTCGTCGTGCTTATCTTCACTCATCAGTAGTGAGTACCCTCAAAAAATATAATTTTTTCAAAACGACTGCCTTCGCGCGTTTTATAAAGTCGTTAAATTGAAGGCCACTCTCTTTATGCATACAGCGAAGAGAAAGCCTTCTTATTGGGGAATAAAATCTGATCGTCTTTTGTTTTCAATCTAAATAAAATTGCTACGTTTTAATCCGTTTGGAAGGACCATTCAAGGATTTAAGATGAAACCTTAGGCAAAAATAATTCCCACAATTTCATATGGCATTGATTTATTAAAAAAAAAAAAAAACGAACTGGTTGGATCACCCTGTATACAACAAAATAAATTAAGTCGAAATACTTTTCCTTTTTAGGATGGGTGTTTTTGGAAGTGGAAAGGCCTGCTTGCTGCGGGCCATATGTGAAATAGCTTCGACCCCCCTCGACGACAGGGCCGGATTGCTGGCGGAAGTTCTGCACCTGATTTTGACGTAAGAGCGAGCAATCTCGTGAATGCGTCCCGCTTCAATAATCCACCCTCCTCCTCCTCCTCATCTCATTTACAGGCCTTCATCCACAGACGACGAGATCGAAAGCAACTCGGATTTCGAATACCACGCGGCCGAAAAGCTCGGGAAAGAAACCGACAAGTGCTTCACGCTCTTCCCCGAATGCGAGACGAACTTGTTGGATCAGTTTACCAGAATATTCATGTGAAGGAAATAAAAGGATTTTTTTTGGTTTTTGCTTAAATTATTTATTTCTAAAAATTATTAAGGCGAAGCCTGGTGAACATCTCTACGTAGCTGATTTGGCAGTCTGAGAAGAAGCGCTCGCACGTCCCTTTCATGTCCCGCCCTATTTGATGGGCGGCGTAGAATTCGTTGTCGGTGTGATGGCTTAGTTCTTCTTTGGTGGCCGTCGGTCTAAAACAAAAAATTGTGCCCAAAAAATTGGTCTCTCGAATATAAAAATCAAGGATAACAGAAATAATTACAATCGGTCAAATAAAACGGCGCATTTCAAATGAAACGGCGCATATCAAATGAACGGCGCATATCAAATGAAACGTTGCATATCAAATGAAACGGCGCAAATCAAATGAAACGTCGCATATCAAATGAAACGGCGCAAATCAAATGAAACGTCGCATATCAAATGAAACGGCGCAAATCAAATGAAACGTCGCATATCAAATGAAATGAGTGTAGGTCGAAAATAGTGTATAGATGGCGGTATAAGACCGGTGGATTATTTAAAGGATCGAAGACGTACTGCGCGCGGTCGCATCCAGATTCGTTTTTCTGTTTTTGTTTTTTAGTTTTTCTTTTTTTTTTGAGGGGGAGGGAACACAAATTAGATATTTCATGCCAAGCGCAAGATTTCCTTAGTGCGGCACTTTCCTTACTGTTTGGTTCCAATCGGTCAGTGCGGTTCATTGGAAATCAGATGAAACATCTCGATGAGTGGAGGTCGAGAATCTTG
The DNA here is from genome assembly GCA_036172665.1 of Prosopocoilus inquinatus. Lineage (NCBI taxonomy): Eukaryota > Metazoa > Arthropoda > Insecta > Coleoptera > Lucanidae > Prosopocoilus > Prosopocoilus inquinatus. The sequence goes on along the minus strand of CM069871.1, from coordinate 1,698,766 downwards.
TCGGTTCGATTGTTCGATCTAAGATGGCAATGCCATCTTCGAAATTGATGGCGTCAAAGTTAAACTCGGACCGTCGCATATCAGATGAAAGGTCTCGACGAGCGGCGCGGCGGTCAAGAATCGTGCGGGATCCGATTTTTCGATCGAAGATAACAGTATAAGGCCGGTGGATTATTTAAAGGATCAAAGACTTTGGTATTTTTTTTTTTTTGAAATCCGGATCTGCGCGCGTTCGTATCCAGAATTCGATGCCAACTATCAGATGATTTTGATTTTGATTTTTCTACTCACATGAGAGCACCAGTTTCGCGTTCTGACGTCGTTTAGGGGTCAGAAAAAATCGTAAGGCTGGTTCGAATCGGTCAGTAAGGTTTACCGCAAATCAGATGAAACGTCTCGATGAGTGGAGGTGGAGAATCTTGTCGCTTCGATTGTTCGATCTAAGATGGCAGTGCCATATTCGAAATTGATGGGGTCAAAGTCAAACCCGGACTGTCGCATATCAGATGAAAGGTCTCGACGAGCGGCGTGGCGGTCAAAAATCGTGCCGGATCCGATTTATCGGTCCAAGATAACAGTATAAGGCCGGTGGATTATTTAAAGGATCAAAGACTTAGGTTTTTTTTTTGAAATCCGGATCTGCGCGCGTTCGTATCCAGAATTCGATGCCAACTATCAGATGATTTTGATTTTGATTTTTCTACTCACATGAGAGCGCCAGTTTCGCGTTCTGACGTCGTTTAGGGGTCGGAAAAAATCGTAAGGCTGGTTCGAATCGGTCAGTAAGGTTTACCGCAAATCAGATGAAACGTCTCGATGAGTGGAGGTCGAGAATCTTGTCTCTTCGATTGTTCGATCTAAGATGGCAGTGCCATATTCGAAATTGATGGCGTCAAAGTCAAACCCGGATTGTCGCATATCAGATGAAAGGTCTCGACGAGCGGCGTGGCGGTCAAAAATCGTGCCGGATCCGATTTTTCGATCCAAGATAACAGTATAAGGCCGGTGGATTATTTAAAGGATCAAAGACTTAGGTTTTTTTTTTGAAATCCGGATCTGCGCGCGCTCGTATCCAGAATTCGATGCCAACTATCAGATGATTTTGATTTTTCTACTCACATGAGAGCACCAGTTTCGCGTTCTGACGTCGTTTAGGGGTCAGAAAAAATCGTAAGGCTGGTTCGAATCGGTCAGTAAGGTTTACCGCAAATCAGATGAAACGTCTCGATGAGTGGAGGTGGAGAATCTTGTCGCTTCGATTGTTCGATCTAAGATGGCAGTGCCATATTCGAAATTGATGGCGTCAAAGTCAAACCCGGATTGTCGCATATCAGATGAAAGGTCTCGACGAGCGGCGTGGCGGTCAAAAATCGTGCCGGATCCGATTTTTCGATCCAAGATAACAGTATAAGGCCGGTGGATTATTTAAAGGATCAAAGACTTAGGTTTTTTTTTTGAAATCCGGATCTGCGCGCGCTCGTATCCAGAATTCGATGCCAACTATCAGATGATTTTGATTTTGATTTTTCTACTCACATGAGAGCACCAGTTTCGCGTTCTGACGTCGTTTAGGGGTCGAAAAAATTCGTAAGTTTGGTTCGAATCGATCTGTAAGGTTTACCGCAAATCCAAGGTAGCAGTATAAAGCCGATGGATTATTTTAAAATCAAAGACGTACGTTTTTCTTTGAAATCCGGATCTGCGCGCGTTCTATTCGATGCAACCATCAGTTTCTTTTGATTTTTTTTTACTCATATGAGAGCGGCAGTTTCGCGTTCTGACGTCGTTTAAGGGTCGAAAAAAATCGCAAGTTTTGCTTCAAATCGATCAGTACGCATCGTCGCATATCAAATGAAACGTCGCATATCAAATAAAACATCACACATCAAATGAAACGTCGCATATCAAATAACACATCGCACGTCGAATGAAACGTAGCTTATAAAATTGAAATACCGCAAATCAAATGAAACGTCGCATATTAAATAAAATGAGTGGAGGTCGAAAATAGTGACGGTGCGATTTCGCAATCCTAGATGGCGGTATAAGATCGATGGATTATTTAAAGGATCGAAGACGTGTTGCAAAGCGCAAGATTTTCTTACTACAACACTGTAACCTCACTTTTCTCAGTGTTGTCACGTTTGACACTGAATTTTGAGAAGTCAGAAGGAAAGTTATGTACACGATTACACGCGGATTTGGCGCCACTGTTGATGAGAGTTATAACTAAAACAATTGCGATTATTACCTCTTTTGAAAATCTTTCTGGCAAAAGCATTTGGAATTCTTTTGCAATTTCGAAAATATCGCGAAATTATACGCACCCTGAAGAGCTCGTGAGCGTTGTAACTGCTTTCTACGTCTTGCTCAAATGTAATACGTTTCACGAAGTTAAGTGGGAATCTCTTATGCAAAGAAATGTGATAACATAGAGGCGATTGGATGTTACGGTTCAAAATTCCGCTTATCAAGTGTGTTTTCGTACTTGACTGACGCTCCAGAAAATGGTGGTTTTTTTTTAGCGCAAATTACATCTCGCGCGCTTCTTTAAGAAGTTTCTCAAATAGTATATCGCTTTAAAATCGAATTTGTCACGCGTTTCTGTTATGACGACGTATTTGGACAGTGCTGCGAGGCGGCGAGTTTGTCGGCAAATTTCAAGGGGATGTCGCTTTAATGTACCATTAAAGCGGCGCTCCCCTTAGAATTGCAGGTGCAAATAAAAATGAAATTTTGCATTATTTTAGTTTTATAAGACAAGACTCACTGTAATTTTTTGGGACGAGAAATGTACAGCATTAGTAAATCAAAGCCATACATACAATAGTTTATTTTCTATGCACCCGATGAGACTTTTCGCCGTGGCAAGCTATTAATAACTGGCGGTATGACGTAGTATTGTGCACCTCCTACAGACAACGGCGATTTCTTTGATGACAGGTGACGCACGATATTGCGTCGTATCGCTAGACGTAATATCTTGCCACAGTGAAAAGCGGCTTCCTTTGAAATTTGCCGACAAAGGCGTCGCCTCGTAGTTGTCCAAATCCAGCGACGTAAACTCGATTTTAAAGCCATATACTCATCGTAAGCTTCTAATTTCAGATAGAATTAACGTTCTTTGCCATTTGTTAAGAGATCTAATTAATCGACTTCCAATTGTTCATCGACCCACAAAAATTTAAACTGGTCACGTGGGATGGAATCGTTTCTGATGTCCTTGTAGGAGGGGGGTACTTACGTTAGCAGGGCGTGAAATAATTCCTCGAACAGTCCATTGGACCGATCAAGGGAGATGTTGGCCATTTCGTTTGTTTAGAGATCTAATTACCCGACTTTCAATTAACCACCAATTAACCCCCAAAATTTAAATTGGTCAGGTGAGTTGGAATCGTTTCTGATGTCGTCATAGGAGGGGGGGTACTTACATTAGCAGGGCGTGAAATAATTCCTCGAATCAACCGATCAAGAGAGATGTCGGCCATTTCGTTTGTTTAGAGATCTAATTACCCGACTCTTAATTAACCACCAATTAACCCCCAAAATTTAAATTGGTCACGTGAGTTGGAATCGTTTCTGATGTCGTCGTAGGATGAGGGGTACTTACGTTAGCAGGGTGTGAAATAATTCCTCGAACAGTCCATTGGACCGATCAAAGGGGATGTCGGCCATTTCACAGACGGCACGCAGAATGCATGGTCTTCCTCCGTGACCATAACTGGAAATTATTTCGGATGACGAAGCCCTTTCTCATTTCAGAGAACCTACTTATCTGATATGGTCGACAGTAGTTTGTAGACGTCCCAGCGAGAAATCGAACGCCTTTTCCGGCGGGCGAAAGTGATCGAGGGATTCGTGTACAGCGAACTGTTGGATGGGACCAAATAGATTCCCTTCAGTACGGTCCCTATGATGACAGTTTCTTCTTCCAAATCAACGGGGAGACCGATGCCGGTTATTACCTGCGCAGAAGAGAGCTCAATACAAACAATAAAAAAAAGCACACACACAGAGAAGTATAGATGGGTGCGCTTTGTGAAAATATTTCGTCCTAATGAAGTCGCCCCCGCCCGGGGCGACCCTTATTCGCCCGTCCGCGCCCGTAGCCTTTGTGAACGTGCGCATTGATTTCGACGTGGAAAGCTGCACGTCAACCTTCGTTATATGCCACGCTCAATTGGCTCTTTCAGGACGGACTCGAGAAGTTTCTGTAAAAAGCTTTGGTCGATAGGTGCTCCCTGAGGACGACGCGAAGCCCCGAGTCTCGAAACTCTGCTTGACGTAATTGATATCTTAACATTCCGTTGATCGCTCACTACACAATTAATCACGAGACGCCAGAAAAACTTTAGATGCTATCATCTGTTTCGATATCTATAGTATTCCAATTTTAAATTGGTGTTTATCGCATCGAAGGTACAATCGGCACGTGTCCTGTCGGGCTGAGTGTAATATAACAAGGCCCTCGATGACTAATATTTTTGTAATAATCACCACGCTTAGGATGTATCGGGAGTTGCTATGGTTACGCAGTAGTATATGGTTAGGGAACGCCTGAAAACATCCTTAGCTTGGTAATCACCACGGTGAACGATGTATTAGGTGACGCCACAAGAGCACTCGGCTATGCATGAAAGCGCAAGATCACTTGCGCGCGCGACAACTGAAAGAGGGGTTTAAAAATCAGTGCGCGAGAGAGAACGGTGTTTAATCCTTCAGCATGAGATGACGGGGTCTATCCTGTAACATTGATATGGACTTGACATTGCTGTTTCAAGTGACCTTGCAAAATTTGTATTCTGTTAATAGTTTCGTAACAACTTGCAATCCGTTTCAAGTGTCAAATATGCATCTCTCTTCAATTTGCGGTCGGCAATCGATGTGAAATGTTATGAAATCGTAACAGGTTCTCTTCAGTTATTGAAGACTATATCAATTGATATGCGTATCAGTGTTACGAAATAGCCCGGAACATTAAAATATGTTTGGTTGTTGCGTGCACGTTCCGAACTCCCGCGCTACCACCTATCGATTCTTTACTGTGACAATCATCCAATTTAAAATTGGAATACTATACATGAAGATTTAAACAAAACAAGAAAAAAAACTTATTTGATCGCTTACTCTTACTTCGCTGGTGGGTTGAGGATACACCAGCGCCCTTTCCTCTCTTCTTGATACGTCGCCCTCTCCGCCGCAGATGCGGCAACATGTCAAAACGAGTATCGCAGCGGCAAACGTGCACTTTGTGCAGTACATTGTTAGCTACTAACTAACGACCAAACAATGTCGAACGTGTTATGTGACGATTAGCACTTTCGTCGTAATTTGCCCATCATTCTTTTTTTTTTATTGGAGACGAGACGTAACTGTTGTTTCGAATTGGGCTTAATGCAATTAATGTTAACAGGCCGCCGGAGAGCGTGATTCGGCGTGAACGCTGTTTTTTCTTTTTTGAAACGAGGATGTTCGAGCTTTTTTTATAGGAGTTTTGTTAGCGCCAATTAATTAATTCATACATTTGCAGATTTAACACAATTTTTTTTTATGTGATTGAAATTTATTTAGTTTCGCGCAGGTTAAAGTATGTACAGGTTGTATCAGTTAAGCTTTGGTTAGGGATTACACGAAAGAGCGATAAGGAAAGAAGATAGTCATACCGACCACACTAACCGAGAGCTTACGCTATCTGTTACCAATAAAATGTGAGACAACCTGTATATGCGTGTCACTTAAAAAAAAAGGAGTAAGGTTAAAGATTATACGAAAGAGCAATAAAGAAAGAAAACAGTCTTACCCCCACCAATAAAATATGAGACAACCTGTTTGTGCGTGTCACTAAAAAGAGTAAGGTTAAGGATTACACGAAAGGACATAGTCTTACCCCACTAACTATCTGCCACCAATAAAATGTGAGACAACCTGTATATGCGTGTCACTTAAAAAAAAAGGTATGGTTAAAGATTATACGAAAGAGCAATAAAGAAAGAAAATAGTCTTACCCCCACTAACTGAGAGCTTACGCTATCTGTCACCAATAAAATATGAGACAACCTGTATATGCGTGTCACTAAAAAGAGTAAGGTTAAGGATTACACGAAAGGACACAGTCTTACCCCACTAACTATCTGCCACCAATAAAATGTGAGACAACCTGTATATGCGTGTCACTTAAAAAAAAAGGTATGGTTAAAGATTATACGAAAGAGCAATAAAGAAAGAAAACAGTCTTACCCCCACTAACTGAGAGCTTACGCTATCTCTCACCAATAAAATATGAGACAACCTGTATATGCGTGACGCTAAAAAAGAGTAAGGTTAAGGATTACACGAAAGGACGTAGTCTTACCCCACTATCTGCCACCAATAAAATGTGAGACAACCTGTATATGCGCGTCCAACAAGTGGCGCTCCTTCTCCTTCCTCTTTCATCTTTTTTTTTTCGTTCAAGTCTTACCACAACTAGTAGGACGTTACAAAAACATTATTAAATAGGTTTTTCCTGTTAAAGTGGTCAGGTAGCTTCCGCCGGAGGTAAATAGATGGCGCTGTATCAGTTTCCTCACCCGTTAATAAATAGGTCACCTTTTTCTAATTCTTGTTCTTTTCCAAAAATTACAATCACAACAAGGAAACATTGTTACTCGGAATTAGGCAATTTTTGCTAGATTTTTTTTTAGTGAAAGCGGTTTTAGTTCCAGAGTTGATTGATAGGTGGCGCCCCTATTTCTGAGATGCCTGTTTACAGGTTGAATTGAATTATTGTTCTCTTTTTACGGTAATCATACATCTCGTGGTTTAAAAAAAAGGCTTTTATTTTTCGTTGGGTGGCTTTACGGAAGTGCTTTTAATGATTAATAGGTGGCGCTCTATGTCAGGTTCTTAGCAAAGTTGGCAGAGCAACTGAAGATTGCTTTGATCCAGAGGAAACCTGCCAGATGCAATATCAGTTCCACCAACCTTGGTTCTCCGCTGGATAACAGTTTGGCATCGCCGATTAATAGTTTGGACATTCTTCCTTTAAAATATTTTTTCATTTTCGGAAACAGAATGTTGCATTCACAGATGGCGCGCGCCAACTTACCAGGCGACTCTCAAAGCTATCCTTTCAAAGGTATTGTTAGTCATCTGTTTATAATTTATTTTCCGTCTATCCTTTTTTTTTTGTTTCTATCGGCCATCGCTGTTTTTCTTATGTCGATCGTCTTTTGTTTAATTCCTCACGTTCGTTCCAATTTTTTCTCTTGTTTTTACAATATTCTAAACTCGCAACTTCATCTTTTTTTTCTTTCTTTTTGTCTTTCGACAACAATAATTGTTTGTCGTATATATATTTTTTGTTTTTATTGTTAGTCGTTGTTTTCTTGACCGAACGAACGTCTTTTGTTTTAACTTCTCCAGTCGATCATGTTCCGAGTACTCCCGATTTTTTCTTAATCATCACAGTCTGGCACTTTTTTTTTCTTTCATTATTTGTCAATTTGTTTTCCGTTTACTTTTTTCTTGTTTCTGTCATTCGTTGCTGTTTTCTTGTGCCGATCGTCTTTTGTTTTAATTCCTCGCGTTCGTTCCAATTTCTTGTGTTTCGGTTTTGTTATCGTCTCAACTCACAAATCCATCTTTTCCTTTTCTTCTTATTGTCTTTCGTCAATAATTGTTTGCCGTATATATTTTTTGTTTTTATTATTAGTCGTTGTTTTCTTGACTAACCGTCTTTTATTTTAACTTCGCCACTCGACGTTCTAAGATTTTTTTTCTTAATCATCACAATCTGGCACTTCAATTTTTTTTTCTTGCATTATTTGTCATTTGTTTTCCGTTTACTTTTTTCTTGTTTCTGTCATTCATTGCTGTTTTCTTGTGCCTATCGTCTTTTGTTTTAATTCCTCCCATTCGTTCCAATTTCTTGTGTTTCGGTTTTGTTATCGTCTCAACTCACAAATCCATCTTTTTTTTTTCTTCTTGTTTTTTTGTCAATAATTGTTTGCCGTATATATTTTTTGTTTTTATTATTAGTCGTTGTTTTCTTGACCGAACGTCTTTTGTTTTAACTTCGCCACTCGATCACGTTCTAATATTTTTTTCTTATAATCATCACAATCTTCAATTTTTTTTTTCTTAGATCATTTGTCATTTGTTTTCTGTTTACTTTTTTTTGTTTCTGTCATTCATCGCCGTTTTCATTTCTTTTTACTTTTACTTGACTTTATTCCTTGTGATAGGTTTTGGTCTTTTTATTTGTTCGGGACAGAGTCGGGTTCGGCCGACCTTGAGACAAGCCGGACATAATTTTTGTATGGTTTAAATTTTTTACTTTTTAAATAATTTATTTTCTTCCTAGTCGGAGCCGGACTGAGTTGAGTTGTGTTCACCCTGAGATGCACGAGCGTTTATTTTTGTCGTTAATTTTTTTTTTTTTTTAGTTTAATTTCAATTTTATTTCATCAGATTGCTTCGGATTGATTTGTACTAAGCCTTCAACTTTTTTTAAACGTTAAGTAATATTTAATTTTTTCATCGTCCACACATCACAGGCGATGAAGTTTTTACAAATTTTTGTTTACACTTCAAGAAGAGAGATGGCGCTCTAAGAAATTCCAAACGATGCACCTACGTAGTTTTTATTCACGATTTATTCAAAATAGTTCAGAAGGCGACACGACAATACTTTTGAAACCGCCAGTTCGAGAACGTTCGCCTCACTATTTGAAATTAAAATAAAATTTCATCAAATTTGCTCAACAGATGGCGCTTTCAAAAAAATTCACAATCACGACCTGAGTTTAGATTTTCAACGAAATTTTGAAATAAAAGCGTTGCAATTAGAAGGCTGTGTTTCGAAGAGAACATCATTCAGCGTGAAGTTTGAATTGTTTTCTTTTTTGGTCAAGAGATGGCGCACTGCGTGCCAAGATGACTGAAACTCGATTCTTTTGTTCAAATTGAAGGACTTCGCTTTAACTTACACACAAACAAAAAAAAAGAAATCTAAAAGGCGCTTTGTTTATTCTTTTATATTCATTTAAAGTTGTGGTAATAATTAAGCTTGATATGGGGGAGTGTGGTGTGGGGGGGGGGGTCGATTAAAAATTGACTTTCATTTCAATATTTGAATAATTTCCATCGCGTGCATGATTTAGATCTTCTATTTAATTTTGAAATCAAATCGTTGCAATTAGAAGGCTGGGTTTCGAAGATATCTTCAGCGTGAAAATCATGGAGGTTAAGTGACTGGAGGAGTACCGAGCGAACGAAAAACGAGCCGAATTTCGGACACGAACTCCCCTCTCTTGTATGGCAAAAATAAGGAGCACCGGAGATTAGGTTCGTTTTGCCATACAAAAGGCCCGCGAGCAGATCGGTTTTGCAGTAATACACATTATACGGCACGGCGTACTCCATATGCTTAACCTCGATGGTGAAAATAATACGCTGTTGTAGGAAATAAGATTTAAATCGTTTTTTTTTCCTTGTGGTCATGAGATGACGCTCTGGATGCCAAGATGGCAACTCGAATTCTTTGTCCAAATTGAAGGACTTCGTTTTTAACTTACAAACAAATAAAAAAAAAGAAATATAAAAGGCGCTTTGTTTATTCCTTTGTATTCGTTTAAAGTTGTGGTAATAATTACGCTTGACATGGGAGAGTCAAGAGGGGGGAGGGGGTCGATTAAAAATTGATTTCCTTCTAACTTTAATTTCTGAATAATTTCCATCGCGTGCATGATTTAGATCTTCTATTTAATTTTGAAATCAAATCGTTGCAATTAGAAGGCTGGGTTTCGAAGATGTCTTCAGCGTGAAAATCATGGAGGTTAAGTGACCGGAGGAATACCAAGCGAACGGAAAACGAGCCGAATGCCTAACCTCGATGGTGAAATAATCACAAAGCAACACAAAACCTGTGGCTGTAATCCAAATAAATAGTGAGAAAACCCCTCGACCACATTAATTCACTGAAAGCGAATACGTATTTCGGTAACGAAGTTACCATCTTCAGCGCTAAACTGATATTCTTATATCAGTTTAGCGCTGAAGATGGTAACTTCGTTACCGAAATACGTATTCGCTTTCAGTGAATTAATGTGGTCGAGGGGTTTTCTCACTATTTAACTCGATGGTGAAAATAATACGCTGTTAAATCACCTAATTTATTAACTTCTTCCAAAAGTGAAATGGGAGGGATCAATGCCTCAAAAAAGATGGGGAATCCCTGCCATTCATGCATACCCAGACAGAGTTAAATCACCTAATCAATTAACCTCTCCCCAAAAAGGGAAATTGCAATTTCAGGATTCTTAATTACTGAGGGTTACAAACTGCAGATAGTTTCCGGTCTATTTATTTATTCGAATAAGTCACAGGACGAATACATTTCATTGCAATCGCGCACGTCATTGGCGGCGGCGTCGTATTCATCCACTTCATCAATTGGGCTCGAGCGAACCCTATTTACGAAACGCGAAAATTGAGAATTCCCCTGTAATCATCGATCCATCTCTACTTACTTGAAAATTGCCTTCAATATCTCTTGCCAGAAAGTTCCCGTTTCGTTCGCGGAGACCTTATTCACTTGACAAATCACTTTGAACAAGCAGGCTTTCGCATCCTGTTGTCTCCTACAAGCAAAAAAGAGAAAAAATTATCTGCAACACCTCCTTTTTAAATTTATCTGCCCGTAAAGACATAATTGTGTCGATTTCTATCGATTTTAAAAGGCTTCCCATTAAGTAAAACGATTGGGCTTTTGGACCAGTTTTCCAATTGGGACTTCGCTTTAAACTCCGATTTATTCCTGTGGAAACAATTGTTACCATTGGAATAAAGCGAAGCTTAAAGTTAAACCAGGCCTTAAGGCCCAGTTTTACAATGACGGTTTAACTTTGAGCTGAAGCTTAAATCCTTCACAACAATTGTTGAAATAATAGCAATGACTATTTCAACAACTGTTGTGAAGGATTTAAGCTTCGGCTCAAAGTTAAACCGTCATTGTAAAACTGGGCCTAAGGGTTTAAGCCTCAGCTCAAAGTTGAGCCTCATTTGTAAAACTGGACCTAAAAGTATCAAAAAAGGGAAAGACTTACGAAGCCAATAGTTTTCCCAACTTGGCATACAAATCCCTCCTCGTCGTCCTGTGCACTTGATCATAAACCAAATCAACGTAATTGGGTTTGGGTCGCTTAAGCTCATTCCATTCCTGCGATCCTTTTCGTTTGTATTCATACCATGTTTGTTTCCTTCGTAAGCTCTCCCGATACGCCGGAGAGCCAACGATCGTGCTGTAACGTAAGGGTTTGTACGCGTAATGGTAATAGTTTGGATATTTCTGGATGTATTGATTGTGGAGGAGGTCGTTGTACTTCTTCTGGTATTTGTAAGGTGACGGTGGCCGAAGGACGACGTCTCCGTACCACGAGGTCGAAGTCGTCTTGTTATTGCCATTATTGGGTTTGTCCACTCGACGATGGATCACTTCGGCGGGGCGACGGAATGGGGCGGTAGGGTCGTGGGGAAGTTGCCAAGCCAAAGCCGCTGTGATCCCTATGGTGAAAATATTTGGCATTCCTACCATGGGCACGACCCAATCGAAAACTAGAAGAAAAATATACCACGAGATCATTTAATAAAAGAAGAGGGACACAGAGGAAGAGAGAGACTTGGAGAAGATTCGAACTTGAGGCCAGAGAAGGGCATTTCATTTCAGATTAATCGGCTGTTAAAGACCTGCCTACACTAGAGCACTCTCAAAGCAATTCCGTCTTGTTTTAACCTCATGTAATAATAAGGGATGGATATACCCTCAGAGTGCTCAAAGAAGAACACAGATGGGGAGAGATACCTGGAGATTCAAACTTGAGACTAGAGGACGTCGATGAGGTCATTTCAAAGAAGGACACAGAGGAGGAGAGAGAGACTTGGAGAAGAATCAAACTTGAGACCAGAGAAGGACTTCTCATTTGAGATTAATCGGCTGTTAAAGACTTGCCTACACCTGAGCACTCTCAAAGTAATTCCATCTTGTTTAACCTCATGTAATAACAAGAGATGGAGATACCTTCAGAGTGCTCAAAGAAGGACACAGAGGGAGAGAGAGACCTGGAGATTCAATCTTAAGACTAGAGGACGTCGATGAGGTCATTTCAAAGAAGGACACAGAGGAAGAGAGAGGGACTTGGAGAAGAATCGAACTTGAGACCAGAGAAGGACTTCTCATTTGAGATTAATCGGCGGTTAAAGACTTGCCTACACTAGAGCACTCTCAAAGTAATTCCATCTCGTTTAACCTCATGCAATAACAAAGGATGGAGATACCCTCAGATTGCTCAAAGAAGGACACAGAGGGGAAGAGAGACTTAGAGATCCAAACTTGAGACTAGAGGACGTCGATTCGCTGCGAAATCAAAAAATTAATACTGTGAAATTTGGATAAAGTTGTTTTCGCTTTTGGTCAAGAGGTGGCGGTTTCGACAATTCCTATCATGTTCTTGTCACACTTTGATTTTTATTTTGAAACTGAATTTTGAATAATTGAGTTTAAAATAAGGGAGCCAGGGAGGTAGATAGAAACTTCCTTTACTTTTTAAGGGGTCGATGCTTAAAAAAAAATTAGGAAATCCTGATTTAAATGCAAGATTATTTTGTTAGTTGGGTTGGATCAGGTCGTCCCGCCTTACTCACATCAGAATCTGATCGCTTAACCCTTACAGTAAGTTGTAATGAACGATTACTATTAATCGCCACTTAAGAATTTAATTAATTCCCATTAATAAACTCACTTAACCCGTAATTCGTCATATTGAACTGCTTGAAACGCCATCTATTGTTCCAAAGGGAAAACTAATTTAATTGAGTATCAGTAATACGATTTTGTCGTTACATTCTCAGGTCTTAAATTAAATTGAAGATTAAACGCTCCTGGCAAACGAAAGAGTAATTCAGAACGCCATCTATGGCCCAGAAGTCAGAACTATATTAGCTGAACTTTTTATAACATTTTATCTTTATACTAACATTCTCAACAAAATTCTCCTTCTTCTACCTTGACAGAGCTATTAATTTAAAAAAATAAATAAATATTTCAAATAAAAAATTACGAGGTCATTTCAAAGAAGGATATAGAGGAGGAGAGAGAGACTTGGAGAAGAATCGAACTTGAGACCAGAGAAGGACATCTCATTTGAGATTAATCGGCTGTTAAAGACTTGCCTATTTACTCTAAAGCACTCTCAAAGTAATTCCATCTTGTTTAACCTCATGTAATAACAAGAGATGGAGATACCCTCAGATTGCTCAAAGAAGGACACAGAGGGAGAGAGATACCTGGAGATTCAAACTTGAGATTAGAAGACGTCGATGAGGTCATTTCAAAGAAGGACACAGAGGAGGAGAGAGAGACTTGGAGAAGAATCGAACTTGAGACCAGAGAAGGACTTCTCATTTGAGATTAATCGGTTGTTAAAGACTTGCCTACACTAGAGCACTCTCAAAGTTATTCCATCTTGTTTTAACCACTTGTAATAACAAAGAGTGGAGATACTCTAGGAGTAACAAGTGGTTGAGATACTCTCAATTTAACAGCTTTAACAGTTAATCTGAAGACACGCTTACTCCAGAATACTCTCAAAGTAATTCCAACTTGTTTTAACCTCTTGTAATATAACAAAGGATGGAGATACTCTCGGAACAACAAGCGGCGGAGATACTCTCAACTTTAACAGCTTTAACAGCAGTTAATCTAAAGACATGCCTACTCCAGAACACTCTCAAAGTAATTCCATCGTCTTTTAACCTCTTGTAATAACAAGGGATGGAGATACTCTCGGAGTAACAAGAGGTGGAGATACTCTCACTTTAACAGCTTTAACAGTTAATCTGAAGACACGCTTACTCCAGAACACTCTTAAGGTAATTCCATCTTGTTTTAACCTCTTGTAATATAACAAAGGATGGAGATACTCCCGGAGTAACAAGTGGTGGAGATTCTCTCAACTTTAACAGCTTTAACAGCAGTTAATCTAAAGACAAGTCTACTCCAGAACACTCTCAAAGTAATTCCATCGTCTTTTAACCTCTTGTAATATAACAAAGTATGGAGATACTCTCGGAGCAACAAGTGGTGGAGATACTCTTAACTTTAACAGCTTTAACAGCAGTTAATCTAAAGACAAGTCTACTCCAGAACACTCTCAAAGTAATTCCATCGTCTTTTAACCTCTTGTAATATAACAAAGGATGGAGATACTCTCGGAGTAACAAGTGGTTGAGATACTCTCACTTTAACAGCTTTAACAGTTAATCTGAAGACACGCTTACTCCAGAACACTCTTAAGGTAATTCCATCTTGTTTTAACCTCTTGTAATATAACAAAGGATGGAGATACTCCCGGAGTAACAAGTGGTGGAGATACTCTCAACTTTAACAGCTTTAACAGCAGTTAATCTAAAGACAAGTCTACTCCAGAACACTCTCAAAGTAATTCCATCGTCTTTTAACCTCTTGTAAAAACAAGGGATGGAGATACTCTCGGAGTAACAAGTGGTTGAGATACTCTCAATTTAACAGCTTTAACAGTTAATCTGAAGACACGCTTACTCCAGAATACTCTCAAAGTAATTCCAACTTGTTTTAACCTCTTGTAATATAACAAAGGATGGAGATACTCTCGGAACAACAAGCGGCGGAGATACTCTCAACTTTAACAGCTTTAACAGCAGTTAATCTAAAGACATGCCTACTCCAGAACACTCTCAAAGTAATTCCATCGTCTTTTAACCTCTTGTAATAACAAGGGATGGAGATACTCTCGGAGTAACAAGTGGTTGAGATACTCTCAATTTAACAGCTTTAACAGTTAATCTGAAGACACGCTTACTCCAGAATACTCTCAAAGTAATTCCAACTTGTTTTAACCTCTTGTAATATAACAAAGGATGGAGATACTCTCGGAGCAACAAGTGGTGGAGATACTCTTAACTTTAACAGCTTTAACAGCAATTAATCTAAAGGCAAGTCTACTCCAGAACACTCTCAAAGTAATTCCATCTTGTTTAAACCTCGTGTAATAACAAGAGATGAAGATGCTCTCAGAGTGTTTTGGGGTATTGCATTAAAAAATGGTTTTCAAGAGATTACAAGCAAACAAGAAGTGTGTTTTAAAATGACTTACTCAGTTGAAGTGAACTTCCTTCGGGAAAGACGAGGAACCTCTTCTTCCTCGACAATATCCGCTGTTGGTCCTTCGGCGCGGATAATTCGCCGGTGGAGGAGCTCGCCTCCGACAAAACCCCCCACAGAACAATGAGGAGCACGAGTTTCCCCTTTCTGTGCATTTTTTCTTCGGCGCGTGGTTCGCTAATCTTTAACGGACGCGGTAAATACCGTACGATATGTACCGATCTTTTCCCTAGTTGACACTGTCGACGCTAATTAATGCGACCGTTGACAGGGAACGGTATTCGTTTCGTTTCTCTTTTCTACGTTGTCGAACTGCGTCGTGTTGGGAGACGCCCGCACTGCTCCAGATCCGACGATGCGAAATCAATTAAGGAGCAAATCAAATTTGCTTACTCTGCGAAAGCGACAACGAAGAAGAACTTCACCTGCACGACGGAGAAGGCGTTGTTTGGTTTGCTTTTTGTCATTTGCAGTTGAAGCGGACGAATTGGTTTTTGGTTTCATCGTTTACTTCTCAGTATTTCATTTCTTAATTGAATCTTTAAAATCCTTATTTAAAAAAAAATCTCTTATCTTATCGATACTATAGTTTCTTATTACCACGTCGTCAAGGAAGTGGGTGGCAAATTGGATTAGAATGAATTAGAATTAGAGGACCTTTGGCAAAGAGAATATCCTCTGGTTTAAACCGACCAAATATTTCCTGAACCAAAAGATATTTGGTGAGGAGAATATCCTCTGGTTTAAACCAACCAAATATTTCCTGAACCAAGAGATCTTTGGTGAGGAGAATATCCTTTGGTTCATATCAACTAAAGTGCTTTTAACTTGAATGTCTGCGTGTATGTATCCGTATTGATATTTTTTGTTCATTTCATTTGTGTAGGTATATTTATTTATTTATTTATTTATTTTTTGATATTTGCTCTTAACAAATGAATATGGCGTTAGGAACTTCGAAGGACCAATGTTTCGCATACTTGTGACAACCGTATTTATTGTATTTTTTTTTTTTTGTATTAAGCGTTGTTGATATAGAGCGGAAGCGAATGCCGTGAAAGTCAAATAATTCTTTAGAAAAAAAAAAAAAACAGACAGGAGTAGAAACTATTTTCTACTTATCTTTATTAAAATAAGCTGCACGTCGAATACATTTCAGTGCAATTTGTCTTCGTTTGGCCGGCCAGGTCGTACTCATCCTTTTCCATGCGATGATGATAGGTTCGAACCCTTGAAAGTAAACTGAATAAGTGCACGTATGTTATTCTGGGAATCCGCTAACAATAACAGAATTATTCAAACTAACCTAAACAGAGATTATCAAAATAGTAATTGCATAGTATGTCCGAGAGCTAAGAGTGAAAGTTTGTGCAAATTTAATTTAATTAATTTAATTTAGTTTTTTTTTATTTTTTAATTGTTAGATTAAATTTAAAAAAGAGTTGAGCACTCAAGGTCGTAGCCAGACTAAATATTCAGGGAGGGCTTATCGAAGTGTGGGGTAGGCTCTATCAGTTTTTTTCCTAACACTTTTTCGAACTTTTAAAATATTCTCTAAATGAAAAAAACACAACAAAGATAAATTATTAAAGCATCAAATAATTAGCATTCAGTATAATTGCATTTTTGTGTAATTTGAAACAAATTTCGCTGCTTAGTTTTTTTTTCTTTTGACTTTTGATGCTAATTTCAAATTTAACAATAAAACAGCGTTTATTTTCTTCGACACACAGAATTCGTGTAAAATAAAAGCAACCCCGCAACCAAGTTGTCAAATACACATCCGCAACATTCTACAAAGTCTGAGACAACGGGCGTCGGAGCATGAGCGGGAGTACTCACGAATGCTTACACGAATGCTTACACCAGCGATGCCCTCGGGCGCTCCGAAAACGCTATCCCCACTCTTGTTTGTTTCGGAGAAACGAGAATGCATTCATAGAGAAGCGCGCGGCAAATAAATACTTAAATAAATACTTAAATAAATACTTAAATAAATACAGCGATCGCAGTTGTAAGTGTGGGGGTACGCTTCCCCGCTGGCGGTCATCCCTGGCTTACACCAAGAACGGGCACTAGCGGGAAAGCGTACTCCCACCACGCAGCTGCGACAGTTATCTTTATTTGCCGGGCGTCTCTCCGTGATTGAAATTACGTTTCTCCCAAGAAATCGAGAGTGGGGCGAGCGTGAGTGTAAACTGTTTGTAATAACTGATGAGTGTTATTTCTGAACACAGGAGTACGTAACAGTATATATTATTTCATGTCAGGTTGGACCGTCGCGTCGTAGGCCTGGCTTAAAACTTTCCAGGGTAGGCTCAGCCTCCCTTGGCGCCCCTCTGGTTACGGCCTTGTCTATTCAGTTTTCAGAACGCTCAATAGTAATTATTGTTGCCAACTGATAAAAGACTGAAAGAAAATTCAGTAGGCTAAACATTGATAAGTTCATACCGCCCGTGATTTTTTTTTTTTTTTTAGTAAAATTGCTTTTAATTAGGCGACCCAAGTTACACGAGCAAATTAATTATAAAGAACTAGTGGTGTGAAACTACCCCGCAAAGCCCCGTTTTATGTAATAATTTCATGTTCTAGATTCAGATTTAATATTTAATATTCTGTTTTCAGAACGCTCACTAGTAATTATTGTTCCCAACTGATAAAAGACTGAAAGAAAATTCAGTAGGCTAAACAATGATAAGTTCATACTGCCCGTGATTTTTTTTTTTATTTAGTAAAATTGCGTTTAATTAGGAGACCCAAGTTACACGAGCAAATTTATTATAAAAAACTAGTGGTGGGAAACTACCCCCACGGCCCCGTTTTACGTAATAATTTCATGTTCTAGATTCAGATTTAATATTTAATATTCTGTTTTCAGAACGCTCACTAATAATTATTGTTGCCAACTGTTAAAAGACTGAAAAGAAATTCAGTAGGCTAAACAATGATAAGTTCATACTGTCCGTGATTTTTTTTCTATTTAGTAAAATTACGTTTAATTAGGAGACCCAAGTTACACGAGCAAATTAATTATAAAGAACTAATGGCGTGAAACTACCCCGCAAAGCCCCGTTTTATGTAATAATTTCATGTTCTACATTCAGATTTAATATTTAATATTCTGTTTTCAGAACGCTCACTAGTAATTATTGTTCCCAACTGATAAAAGACTGAAAGAAAATTCAGTAGGCTAAACAATGATAAGTTCATACTGCCCGTGATTTTTTTTTTATTTAGTAAAATTGCGTTTAATTAGGAGACCCAAGTTACACGAGCAAATTTATTATAAAAAACTAGTGGTGGGAAACTACCCCCACGGCCCCGTTTTATGTAATAATTTCATGTTCTAGATTCAGATTTAATATTTAATATTCTGTTTCCAGAACACTCAATAGTAATTATTGTTGCCAACTGATAAAAGACTGAAAAGAAATTCACTAGACTAAACAATGATAAGTTCATACTGCCCGTGATTTTTTTTTTTTAGTAAAATTGCTTTTAATTAGGCGACCCAAGTTACGCGATTAAATTAATTATAAAGAACTAGTGGTATGAAACTACCCCCCACAGCCCCGTTTTAGTAATGATTTCATGTTCTAAATTCAGATTTAATATTTCTTTCTTTGTACGTCTATGTTGTTTGTAAGCATCGGCAAATTCTTTTAAATCGATGATTTGGTTTTTATAAATATTTTCGACGCGTTTCAAGAAGAAATGAAATCATCATTCGAAAAACGGCCATAATTACCTGAACACTGTTTTCAGAATTTCTTCCCAGAAGGTTCCCACCTCGTCCGTTGCGGCGTTGCTTATTTTACAAATTATTTTCAAAATGCAAGCTTTGCCATCCACCTGTTTTCTAAAAAAAAAAAAAAGAAAAAGAAAAAAACGAATAAATAAGACAGAGCCGGAGGAGAGAAGGTAGTTGGCGCCCTTACGCAAAACAGTAATTGGCGCCCGTCTTCCACAAAAAAAAAATGAAACAAAAAAAATAACGTGCATCCTTTACAAAAAAAAAAGAAAAAGTATAATTTTCACAGTTGCCAGGTTTTATTTTGTGTTAAAAAAAAGTTAATTTTGACAAATTTAACTTTTGACAAATTTTTGTTTAACTTGAACAGTTAATTTAAACGATTGCCACCGGAATTAACTCGTAACTTAAAAAATAAGCGTCGCAGGAAATTTTCGCACGTGATTTTACAATCAGACAGTGTTGCCAAGCGTGGCAATTTATCGCCAAAAATGGGCTACTTTGGGTAACCGTTTGGCTTACGTTTTTTTTTACAATTACAACTGATGACCAAAACGGGAGAATTAATTTTCATTTGTTTTTGACCGACGACAATTCTAAAGCAAGGAAAACTTAACTTTGACATTTAAAGGATTTTTTTAGTTTTTTTTTTGTTTTTATTTTTATTTAACTTTTGCTTGGAATGAACAGAGCCAGGTTGGGTTACGTTGACATTGAAATTAGTTGAGCTTTATTTCAATTGATTTTTAATTTTTTTAAATCTACATTTTTAACTTTTCCTTGTAATTTTTAACTTTTTGTGCCAGATGAAGTTAGGTTGATGTCAGTCGAACTGGATTGACCTTGACACTTTTTAAACTTGACTTTATGAATTGTTGACTTGTGTAGAGTGCAATATGATATAATAAGTTGGACGAATTCATTTGACCTTGAGATTTGTTGGGGTTAATTTGTATTAAATTCTTTACTTGGCTTGAATGGAGTTGTAGGTTGAGTTGGATTGGATGGACATTATTTTTTTTTTAATTTTTTTGTCTATTTTAAATCTAATTTTTGTTTTGCTTTTTATTTCATTTTTTGCTCAGGTTAAATAAAGTTGAGTTCAATTGTTGGATTGAGTTTAGTTGACCTTGACAATATTTTTCTCCAACTGAGTACAGTTAGGTTGAGTTCAGTTGAGATATTTTTAGATTTATCGAGTTAGGCCGAATTTGATTGGGCGGACAATTTTTTTTAAATTTATTTCTCTACTTTAAAACTTTTTATTTTGAGCTTCTTTTATTTACTTTTAATTTTTCTAATATTTCTCTTTCTCAATCTTGTACTTGGGTCGAATGGAGTTAGGTAGAGTTGGATTGGATGGACATTAATTTTTTTTTAAATTTTTTCGTCGACTTTAAATCTATTTGTTTTAACTTTTTTATGTTTTGTTTTCTATTTCATTTTTTGCTCAGGTTAAATAAAGTTGAGTTCAATTGTTGGATCGAGTTTAGTTGACCTTGACAATATCTTTCTCCAACTGAATACAGTTAGGTTGAGTTCAGTTGAGAGTTTTTTAGATTCATCGAGTTAGGCCGAATTTGATTGGACGCACAATTTTTTTTTAATTTTTTCTCTACTTTAAAACTTTATTTTGAGCTTCTTTTATTTACCTTTAATTTCTCTAATATTTTTTTTTTCTCAATTTTTTACTTGGGTTGAATGGAGGAGTTAGGTTGAGTTGGATTGTATGGACATTAATTTTTTTTTTAATTTTTTCGTCTACTTTAAATCTAATTTTTGTTTTGTTTTTTATTTCATTTTTTTGCTTAGGTTAAATAAAGTTGAGTTAAATTGTTGGATCGAGTTTAGTTGACCTTGACAATGCTTTTCTTCAACTGAATACAGTTAGGTTGAGATTTTTTTTAGACTTAAAGTTAGGCCGAGTTGGATTGGGTGGACGTTTTTTTTTTTAATTTTTTTCTCTACTTTAAATCTTTTTATTTTGAACTTCCTTTATTTACTTTTAATTTTTCTTTCTCAATTTTCTACTTGGGTTGAATGGAGGAGTTAGGCTGAGTTGGATTGGATGGACATTAATTTTTTTTAAAATTTTTTCGTCTACTTTAAATCTTTGTTTTGTTTTTCATTTCATTTTTTGTTTAGATTAAATAAAGTTGAATTCAATTGTTGAATTAAATTTAGTTGACCTTGAGAATTAATTTATTTATTTCATTTTTTGCTTAGGTTAAATAAAGTTGAGTTCCGTTGTCGGATCGAGTTTGGTTGACCTTGAGATTGATTGAGATTGCGCTTTAGTCGTTTTTTAATTCACATTTGTTTTGACGCCCCTCTTGCATCGGCGCCCTCGTACCTTGCTTACCGACTTCCGCCGGCCCTGGACAATACGATGAACAGCTAAACTAATTTAAATTTTAAAATAATAAAAAATAAATGCTAGGTTTAGATACAGGTTGTGTAAGTTACCTTTGATTAAAGAATGCATGAAAGAGCAATAAGGAAAGAAGATAAGAAGGTAATCTCTATGCGGTAAGAACTCTTAGGATTCAGTGTTGCCAACCTAACTCTGCAAAATTTAACTCCGGTCGCCTCGCAAAGCAAATGTGTGATACGGTAGCTTTAAAGGGAATATTAATTTTCTCCTGCAACATTAGATAACTTTAAATATTGAAAATAATAATAAATAAATAAGATGTAGCTCTGCAAAATTTAGTTCTGCAAGTTGTGTAACAGCTCTGAAAAGGTATTTCATCCCTTATCGGGTTTATTTTGTTTTCATTCATGCTGCCACTTTATTTTATTTTATTTTTTCTACTAGTCATTCGATTTTCAACGGACCCAAAATTACTTTCGTTTATATTTTCAATCTATTTATTTAGATTGCCCTCTTCTGTTTCTGTTTTCTGTCTATTTAATTTCCGCGCCTGTTTCATTCATAGTTTCACCTGTTACACATCATTGAAAGGTGTCTCTTTTCAATCTTTCGCGCAATTTTCTTTTCTGTCCTGCCTTTCGTTGGCCACCCCTAAATTATTAGGTAAATAATCCGCGGTCGTTGCTGACAATAATTCAGCACAGTTTCACGGGATGATATAACACACACACACAACCTCACTCGAACTGTGTCGGCGTCGATAATGACCGGAAGACGGGCACGCACAAGCGCATTTCCAGCTAACTTCTCTCATTACTTAGCCGATCCGAAACCAATCAGAAAAAAGTGACGTCAGAATATTTGAAGGGAAGGCCGAATAAGAAACTCTTTGTTATTTTTTTCTTGCACAAAAATAGTTGCGGTAGTATTCAACGTACAAAAAATAAAAAATAAATAATTTTTCCTACTTAAGAGTTTCAAAAAAAAAAGAAAAGGTAAAACTGCAAGGATTGCACAACATATGTACAACGTCTTCATGATTGATTGTAAGTCACGTGACCAAGTTCCGCATCGTGGCATACAATATACACAGTTGGCAGAACTGATCGAGGACTTCATGAATTTTATCCAACTGTTAGGTTTGGTGTCACGCGGGATTTAATATTAAATGTAAATCACGTGAGATTTCATATTAAACTTAAACGATTATTATTATAAATTGCATTTTATGATTTTATGTACCAGGCAAACCACTCATGTTAGTATTAATTATTAAAAAAAAAAAATGAAAAAATAAATTTGAGATGCATGTAAAATAAAATAGTAAAGGAGACCGTGGTTTAAGGGATAATTGAAATTAACCTCCGCCCACAATAATTTTTTTTTATATATATCCGTAGATATGTATTTCGGCAGCTAAGCTGCCGTCTTCAGTACGCTATCAACTTAAAAAAAAAACACTAAAAAAAGGATGTAAACACAACCTAATCACACTGATAAATTTGAGATGCTTGTACTTACGAAAATAAAACCTTCTCGATTTTTTCATAGAAATCCCTCCTCGTCCTCTTATGCACCTCCTGGTACACCGGATTCCTGTAGTAATACTCATCATCATCTATGCGACCATAACCTCCCCGCGATGATGGTGACCACTTCATCCCGTACTTCCTCCTGAGGGCGTTGCGAAAAGTGGGAGAGCCCCACATGGTCGCGTAATACGTGGGATTACGATGGGGGCCCTTCGCGTAAAAAGGGTCGTTGTAAATTTTGTTGTATTTAACGTACGGACGGGGGTTCCATTTGGGGGAGGGCGTTGTTTGAATTGGAATTTGAACCGGCTTGTCCACGCGCCTGGTATCCGAATGATCCGGTAGTTTCTTCCGCAAGACGTCTTCCGGTTTGGTGGGAAGCTCCCAGGCAACGGCCGCCGTCAGACCCATCGTGAAGATGTTCGGCATTCCAATAATGGGTACCACCCAGCAGAAAACTAAGATTTACTGAGTAAGCAAGCCTCAAGGGCGAAATTAAATTCACTCACTCAGTTGTAAGGAGCTGCCCTGAGGGAAGATGAGGTACCGTTTCTTTCGCGAGAGGCTCCTCTCGCTCGAGCGGTTGTACTTCCCCTGATCCACGTCATCCGACGTGGTGCTCGATTCGTTTACGAAATTCGCAAAGACCACTAGGAGGCACAAGAACGCGCCGCGAGTGTCCATTTTTGTTTTGGGTTTGCACCTCGTGAGACGAAATAAGTTTGAAAAAAAAAATAAAAATAATATTGTTGTGGCCCGACGGCGACGACTCACAACCGGTGCTAATTAACAACACCGTTGTCGGGGAACGGTATTTGCTCATACACTAATCCTGTTGTAATTAGTCCAATTTAGGTCGGCATTATTCTCTGAACTGCCATTGGTAACATTAAAGTCGAGAAATGGGATTACGGAATTAGGTCGAACACGATTTAGTGCTGATTTCACATCGACAATGAGCGCGTATTGATTCCTTAACTAAATCTTCAAAACGCCCACAACATTATTAATTTACCGGTAGGTACATCCGCTTAATTAAGTTCACACGTTCATTAAAAAAAAAATGTGCCAATAGTCTTTTTAACTCCTAACAACACTAATTAGTTGGAAACGTTTCCGTAAATTGTTTGTAAGTTTTTTCTTTTCACAGACAATTGCATTTATAATTTTAATTAACTGCAAACAAAATTAACTTTTCTTAACTTTTCCAAATAAACTTGACTTGGCCGTTTTAGGTCCTGCGATACCTCAGGAATCCATCTTAGCACCCGCCCTCTTTCTGATGACGTGTAGCCCGGCTTCCGAAGAAGAGATATCATCGGCTAGTTTCGTGATAGGCAAATGCCACCCCATTTTCTCCAACCAATGGAAGTACAAGTTTTAATTACACGTGAATATCACCCCCCCCCCTTCATTATTGTCTGTATCTGGTTCGGTAACCACCGTGTAATTATTCTCCAATGTCATAGAAATAATTTCAAAAATAATGAATTTTAAATCTTAGAAACAAATGAATTAGTCAAATGACTTGAGTTGTAGTCAGTGGCGGCTCGTCGTGGTGGAGGGCAAGGTGGGCGGTGTCCACCCCGTCCTATTGAACTTGTACGTTCCAGCGATTCCTCGTTGAAACAACCAATAAAAATAAATTTGAATTTGGAAATACACCCGCTTTTCCTTTTGCAGTTATTGTCGATTGTTTTTTGGTGAAGCGCGTTGAAAAGCTGAGAAAAATCTCTGTAAATCCCGCGCTTAAATTGAATTCGAAAATTACAAGCGTGATCTAGAGAGGAGGGAGAGAAGAAAGCGGGAGCAAATAAAAAATGCGTCGCTTTCGAATTTTGATTGTAACTCAAGGACGCGTTCGTCGGTTGTTTTTTTGATAAAAGGCGTTGGAAAGCTGAGAAGAAACTCAGTAAATCCCGCGCTTAAATTTAAACCAAAAATTACAAGCGCGATCGCGAGGGGAGGGAGCGACGTTCATTTAATTGAACAAATAAAAAACGCGTCGCTTTGGAATTTTGATTATAACTCAAGAACGCGTTCGTCGATTGTTTTTCGGTAAAAGGCGTTGAAAAGCTGAGAAAAATCTCAGTAAATCCTGCTCTTAAATTTAATTAAAAAATTACAAGCGCGATCGCGTGGGGAGGGAGAGACGTTCAGTTAATTGAACTAATAAAAAAAGCGGCGCTTTCGAATTTTGATTGTAGCTCAAGGACGCGTTTGCCGATTGTTTTTTGGCAAACGGCGTTGGAAAGCTGAGGAAGAGCTCTGTAAATCCCACGCTTAAATTGAATTCAAAAATTACAAGCACGATCGCGAAGGGAGGGAGAGACGTTCATTTGATTGGGAAAATAAGAAAGGCGTCGCTTTTAAATTTGGATTGTAACTCAAGAACGCGTTCGTCGATTGTTTTTTTTTTTTTTTGGTAAGCCGCGTTGGAAAGCTGAGAAAACTCTTTAAACCTCCCGCTTAAATTTAGTTCAAAAATTACAGGCCCCGAAAAATAAATTTATTTGGAAAATGCACCCGCTTTCCCTTTTGCAGTTGTTGCCCACCCGCAGTAAATTATCACGAGTCGCCACTGGTTGTGGTACTTCTTGGTTCTACTTGAGGACCCTTCCTCTTTCTGATTTACTAAATCAACATTTAATTTTACGACACCAAGCGTGCGGTTAAAAGCAGTAAAGAACATTTTAATGATTAAGGCCCGATTGTTTTCACCTCCTGATAAATTTATCTGCCAGGTATTACCCTTGGAAACCATTGTATCGATAATAGTTTCCGAGAATATTACCTGGCAGATAAGAAAAAAATCCTTCGAACCGAACTTAAGAAGAAAAAAATAAAGTTTTTACGAATAATGTTGGTATGTACATCTAATCTAAACATTTTTCGGTTCATTTACCCCCTCCCCCCTTCTCTCTTCTTAAGTTTTGTAATCAACAGTGGCGAACCTTTCGCGTAAAAACAAGCAGAAAACAAAGAAGGAAGAATAACATTCCAATCATCGCCGGGGTCTTTCTCTCATAAATTGTTCTTCATCCTAGTTTCTTGGTCTTTGTGTTTCAGTGTCGTTCCGCCGGGGTGCAAGATACCTTTTAATAAATATTATTACCATTGAATCAAGTATTACCTAAAATTTAATCTCTCTCATAACAAAAGTTACGTGAAAAAAGTACAGGAATGTTAAAAACTTTTCTTTACTTTACTCTAAATATTGTTTTATTTAATATCACCCTCTAACTGTTCATCCATTAAGCTTCTTTTGGCCAGCAATAATTATTTTTTTTTTAATTTTAAATGCGTACACACACCGATCGCTTCATTGAAGCTTGAAAAGGGGCGGAGTCATATTATAAAACAAAGTATGCGGAACGCGAATGTTAACTTACGCCTGTCTCGCTATATCTGTTATAGTTTCGTCCTTTTCGGGATTCGTCCAGAACTCGATTGTCTTTTGTTTCCGTTTTTACTTTTTCTTTTCCTGCGGAGCTAATACTCGTTTCTTCATTTTACGATTTTACGAAATCTGCAAGAATTTTCGTTACGCTGTGCGTTTCTAGTAAAAAATTTAAAAAATAAATAAAGAATTTTATCAGACGTTATAATTTCAAATTGCTTTTTTTTTAATCGGTGGCAAAGTTCTCTGCAAAATCGATCGTCTTTTGTTTTTGTTTTTTTTTAAATTTTTTTCAACTTCTCTTTATCCTGAAAGTCTTTATAATTTCAATTTTCTATTTGTTTAATTTTGGTGACTTTTTTGGTGAAATGCTGCTTCCAATTCCTTTTAGCACCTTTTTTTAAATCATCTTATTTCGAGCTTCTTTTGTTTACTTTTAATTTTTCTAACATTTCTCTTTCTCAATTTTTTATTTAAGTTGAATGGAATTAGGCTGAGTTCGATTGGATGGACATTTTTTTTTTTTTTTGGTGAAATGCTTTTTTCCAATTCCTTTTAACACCTTTTTTGCTCAAGGCGTTTTTAATGTTTTTCTTTTTGCGATGATTTAAAACAAACGTCTTTGTCACTCCTTAGGTCGCTGCGCCCTGATACAATTACACCTCTTACTCCCCCCGATTACTGCACCATTAATTATATATCTTACAATACACATAATTTTGGATTTTTTTTGTTTTTTTCTAATACTGAAAATTCCATCGTTTTCGGTAAACCGTTGGGAATTTTGTAGCTTAAAAATCGTTACTTGGGGGAATAATAATTAATCATAATACTAGTAAATAAGTAAAAAAAAAAATAAGAATTTATGAAATTTCGCATTCTTTTACTCACGAAAATTTTCTAAAAATAGTTTCGAAGCAAAGACGTGGGCGAATTACTTACGCATTATCTTTGCAGCAACAAAATTGTTAAAATATATTCAATTAATTAATTTTATTTTTTTTTTATTATTCAAATTGATTACATTGTGCTCTACATACACAGTGAGATCAAGAAATAAGAAAATAAATGTAATGTTAGAAATATTAATGAAAAGAAAACCTAATTTTTAGACGTTCATTTGAAAAATGTTATACAAGGCGTCCCAAACAAGCTGTGCGGAGATCATTTTCGTCTTTTTTTTATGAAAGGGCAACCGACCACTTTTTTTTTATTTATATTATTTATTTATTTATCTATTTGCCCATAAAATTTTAATCTTTGCATAAAATCAATTGTTTTTGATTGAACTATCACACCGGCGCCATCTTAAAATCAAAGATGGCCGAATTGTGACGTCAAAAATAATTGCGGAAAAGGGAGACATGTCTTGTGACCCTTCGAATGAAAGGTGCTGAAGAGGCGAACGTGAATATTACGCCGACGCCTTTTTCGAATCACATATGGCTGACTTATGTTCAAAAATAAGTGGGACAGAAGTATTTAAAAAAAAATTAATAAACCCCATCCACGAGATCTATTCTGAAAATTACTTTTTGTAGATTTTGTTAATGTTTTTTTTTTTGTTGTATGTATTTCATGACATCTCAGAAGTTAAAAATGCATTCTGTAAGTTTTAAATGCCAATAACTCAAAACTCATTGATTTTAAACGTAGGATAACATAACTGAAAATAATATTAAAAATTTGCCACAAATTCGACATAATAAAATAATTATGAGTTTCCAAAAAGCAAAGGCAATCTCAGTCTGTGTAGTACAAAGCATTTTTTTTAAATAAACCTAGCAGAAAATAAAGAAAGAAAGAAAGAAATGAATTTGTTCTGTACTTTTCGCCCTTACTGTATATAGGTACCAATTTATAGTTTAATATTTTACACAAAGCAGTACAGTTTTTAATTTAAGCGTTTAATTAATTCTTAATTCTTTAATGTTTTCTTTAAAAATATATTCAAGTAATTAGGTATTAATAAAAAAATAAATAAATAAATAAATAAATGAATAAAGTTTTTCTAATTAATACTGTAGAACAGTTTACTTAATTAATTCTTATTAATTTGAGTGATTTTACAAACCGAACGTAATGATATCTTCCAATGTCCAAATTAATTATAACGAGAACATTTTTCTTCATTTTAATAATAAATCAAAAAATCTTTAGGGTCGAATTAAAAAAAAGAAAACTGTTAAACTTAAATCAACCATTAAACAAAAAAAAAATCAACACTGCTATACTTTTAATATGTGTAGCCATAGCAACGTTGTATTTTTAAGGGACAATTAAAGCTAACAAACGTTTCTAAATTCGGCCGTTTATGTGCAAAACAAAATAAAAAAATACACTAAAACTCCGAGCCACTCTGAAACCAAAATTTAAAATAAAAAGAAAAATTTGAAAAATAAATTGCCGGATGTATTATACAGAGTCCCCCGCAACATCATGCTAAGAACGAAACTGCCTGACGGAAGAAACCTCAAAATTCAAAATGGTGAAGCAATTTTAAACAACACTAGGCAAATTACCACCACCGATTAAACGAACATGTAATTTAATCACTGCAACTAACATAGTTTACTAATCACAATTTAATTTTTTTTTTAATATTCAGAGAGTGTTTCGCTTGAAAACTTTCGCGCCGAAGACTGAAGAAGAAATGCAAAACGAGTGGATTTTATGTTTAAACGACCGAATTAGTTCTGTTTATTCCACAATTACGTGCAGGTGTATTATACTAGCGGTATATACCAGTGTATATGTTTAGTGGTATGTAAGATTCAGCCGGTTCAGACCGATTCATCCAAAAAAAAATTTGCAGTTCATCGCACCACTCGCTCATTTATTTAATTCCGTAGATTAAATATTTACGTATGTTAAACAGGCTTCGATTTTTGCGGCGACCGTAATGACTAAGGGTCGGACATTCCTAGGATATCTGGTAAAAAACAGCGTAAAGATAAACAAAGCAACGGCGTAGATTTCAACGTCGCCGCTGAACGGCTTTTATGCCCGAGGCACTCTCACCATCGCACTCATTGCGTCAGAACCAACCGTCTGATGTAAATTACGTGTGTAACATAATTGCCTTTATAATTTCTTTCAAATTAATAATTATGAAAACATTATAATTCTTTAAAAATGAAAGACTGGCATAATACATTTAATTCATATCAATTATAGCGCCGTCACTGCAAAAAGAACGCGAGTTCATTTCGGAATGAATCGGTTATGTAAACAAGTTTTTATATCCAGTCGACCAGAACTGTAGTGGTTACTGCGTGCCGCATAGACTTCTCGGGCTTCGACTGGTTTATTGTTTTGTTTTTACAGGGCAGACGCGTTAGTGATTCATTTTTCAGTAACTGATTAACTTTTGTTTCGTTCGACAATTTTTTTTCATTTTTCAACATCTGATCGTCTTTTGTTTCGTTTCGTTGCTTAAAGAACGACGCAGGAATTAAAAAAAAAATATATTTTGCTTTTGAAAATAGAAGAAATTAAAAATGAAAAAAAAAATAAACGTCGAAATGAAAATCAGTTTCTTTGTGTCCTTCTCTTTTTTAGTTTTAATTAGTTAGTTATCTTATTACGGATGTGGGCGATCGTCTTTTGTTTTCGAAAGCGATTCAACCGTGAAAGGTAGACGTTCTTCATTTTTTTTTTTTTTGTAATTGTTTAACTTTTATTTCATCTGTTATTCTAAAAAAAAAATTGTAAGTATTTTAAACATTTTGCTTCTTCTTTATTTTTAGAAACAAAGAAAGAGAAACAAAAAATTTAAAAAAATCATTCATTTTTCAGTAATCGATTGATTTTATTTCGTTCTACATTTCGATCGCCTTTTGTTTTTCAAACGTAGACGACAATTCTTTCTCGTTTTTCAAACATCTGATCATCTTTTGTTTCGTTTCTTTGTTTAATGAACGATGCAGGAAGTTTAAAAAAAAGAACATTTTGTTTTCGAAAAGAGAACGATTTAAAAATGAAATAAAAAAGTTGTGAGCGATCGTCTTTTGTTTTCGAAAGGTACATAGATGTTCTTCATTTTTCAGTAGTCGATTAACTTTTATTTCGTTTGTTTTTCCAAGAAAAATTGATTGTAAGTATTTAAAACATTTTGCTTTTTTTAAAAGAACGATGCAGGAATTAAAAAAAATATATATTTTGCTTTTGAAAATAGAAGAAATTAAAAATAAAAAAAAAAATAAACGTCGAAATGAAAATCAGTTTATTTGTTTCCTTTTCTTTTTTAGTTTTAATTAGTTATCTTATTACGGATGTGGGCGATCGTATTTTGTTTTCGAAAGCGATTCAACCGTGAAAGGTAGACGTTCTTCATTTTTTTTTTGTAATTGTTTAACTTTTATTTCATCTGTTATTCTAAAAAAAAATTGTAAGTATTTTAAACATTTTGCTTCTTTATTTTTAGAAACAAAGAAAGAGAGATAAGAAAATTAAAAAAATCATTCATTTTTCAGTAATCGATTGATTTTATTTCGTTCTACATTTCGATCGCCTTTTGTTTTTCAAACGTAGACGACAATTCTTTTTCATCTTTCAAACATCTGTTCATCTTTTGTTTCGTTTCTTTGTTTAATGAACGATCCAGGAAGTTTAAAAAAAAAAGAACATTTTGTTTTCGAAAAGAGAACAAATTAAAAATGAAAATTAGGTAAAATAAAGTTGAGTTCCGTTGTCGGATCGAGTTTGGTTGACCTTGAGATTGATTGAGATTGCGCTTTAGTCGTTTTTTAATTCACATTTTTTTTGACGTCCCTCTTGCATCGGCGCCCTCGTGCCTTGCTTACCCCCTTCCGCCGGCCCTGGACAATACGATGAACAGTTAAACTAATTTAAATTTTAAAATAATAAAAAAATAAATGCTAGGTTTAGATACAGGTTGTGTAAGTTACCTTTGATTAAAGAATGCAGGAAAGAGCAATAAGGAAAGAAGATAATCACTATGCGGTAAGAACTCTTAGGATTCAGTGTTGCCAACCTAACTCTGCAAAATTTAACTCCGGTCGCCTCGCAAAGCAAATGTGTGATATGGTTGCTTTAAAGGGAATATTAATTTTCTCCTGCAAAATTAGATAACTTTAAATACTGAAAATAATAATAAATAAATAAAATGTAGCTCTGCGAAATTTAGTTCTACAAATTGTGTAACAGCTCTCAAAAGCTAAATTTATCGATCTCTTCTTTTTTTTTGTGCACATGCCACAAAAAAAATCTATTTTTTATAAATCTAAACTAAATTAAGCAAACGTTTTTAATTCTCTTAAAATCATGGAATCAACAACCGCATTTTTTTCATAATTATAATTATTTAATAATATATATACTGACGAGATGGCGAAGAGTGGTGGATTGCATGTTATTTGAAATCCATACAACGTTGCCCTTTGTTAATAATTATAATTTTTATTTCTTCTTCCAAAGAAGAAAACATTCCTAACTACGCATGCGTATGTGAATCATCATAGAAAAAAGAGACAAAGTAAGAGAGGGTGGGAAACTAAAATATAATAAAAGTGATGGAATTATGTGGTGTCGCTCTTAATAAATTGACGGTATAAAAGAATGATTCTTCGTTAATCCTCTTATTTCAAAAAAGAAAAGCGCCACTTAAAAACTTTAAACTTGATTTACCGACGTCCTCTTCTCCTCCTCCTCCACCTCCTCCTCCTCTTCATCCTCCTGATTGGAAAAAGGAAACCTTGAGACCGCTATAAATTTTCATTAGCCGCTAAACGACAATTTCCTCGTAGCGAGAGGCGACACGCGATACTTAACTCCTGAAAGATGTGGATGTCAAGAGCTCCTCTGGAGTGCATCGATCGCCATTTGTGTTCACGACGTTCGCCCTATTGTTCATCGAAATTGACGAATGTCATAGTTTATAATAATTGTACGATCGTCTGACGCAAGGCGGCGATCAATGACGGCTCTGAGAAATGTGAAGAAGCTTCCGCCGCGCCGCTCTTCGGGAAGGGAAAATAAATACACATACTCTTGCCAAAAAGGAAATGTTAAATCTTGAAAAAGCACCGCCGTCGACCAACCGAAAGCGAAACAAAAAGAAAAATTTGGGTATTTTTGTTTGTTTTTTTTTTTTTAGTTTACTTTGAATTTTTTTTATTTATCACCATAAATTATAATAGCTTTGTTCTTACACAGTTTTAAATCAGTTCGGAAATGAACTGCTCATGCGCTCTTTGTACTCTGCTCATGCGCTCTTTGTACTCTGCTCATGCGCTCTTTGTACTCTGCTCATGCGCTCTTTGTACTCTGCTCATGCGCTCTTGGTAAACACACAGCATTTTCAGCTAAAGCGCATGAGCAGTACAGTACCATCACTGATTTAAAATTGTGTAGGAGCAAAGTTATTATTAAATGTCAGTCGCAGTTAGTTCGAGTCTTAAGCGCAAAGCAATCTTGAGAGGACTTGGAGGAGTAAATCGAATTGGTTTTCGATCAAATATTTTATTCAGAGTTTGCACAGTCGTCAGAAAAAGTCCCACAGGGAATAGTCACAGCTCGGATACATTTCCGTGCAGTTATGGTATTTCGCCGCCGCTGAGTCGTAGACGTCGTGTTCTTTTCCCGTGGGATGAGGATGAAACCTGCAAACGTAAAAAGACTCTAAATTCTGCAACAAAAACTATGTTAATAGAAGTCTGTTCAGATTGCAGTGGGACCCTCAAGCATCCTCTGCATAGCGCTATTTCGGACCTAATTGGAGCCTCATCAGCAGAAGAGTAGCTCGAGAAACGATTCCACCGCAATCCGAACGACTTGCTTGATTTTGAACCCGTAAGCCCAGTAATAGCATACCCGAAAATAATTTAATATTGTTTTTTTTTTTGCTCCAAGATTGATATTAATAACCAAAAATTTAATAATGAAGATTTAAGATTTGTAATTGGGCAGGCGGGTGGCTCAGCGCTTAGCCTAGCTCACTTTGAAGGAAAACAAACAAAACACATACATTAAATTGCAAATAGCGTCAATGGAACATGAGACATAAACTCGATAATAGAAGAAGAAAAAAACAAAAGTGAATTAACATGCAAAGTGAAGGAAAAACATTGCGATAAGGCGAATAACGAGCAAAATAAGATAATCAACGATTCTCCGGCTACAAAGAAAAACTAATTTAAAAAAAACTAACGAAAAATATAGCAAAAGAAATACAACGGCGTACGAAAGAAGATGAAAAATCCAAATAAAAAAGACCAGCAAACTGCTTGAAAATGATTTTAAAAAAAGTCAAGAAAAATACTGAGAAAAGTAAAAAATAATTTAATAGAGTAACTTGTGTTTTATATTATAATTTGGCGTCTGGGTGTATATCAGTTTTAGGCGTGCCAGTCGCAGCTCTCTGGATGTCAAATTAAAAACAAAAACACGTTATAAAATAATATTTCGACAAAAAGAAACAAAAGAGCATAAAGAGACAAAATCAAAAGAGCATAAAGAGACAAAATCAAAACATGAAGTGAGCGCAATGGTGAACGAAAAACAAAAGATGATCGAGAATTTTCCGGGGGAACGTAAAAAAGAAACAAAATCGAAACATGAAGCGGACGGTGAACAAAAAAAAACAAAAGAAAATCGACGATTTTCCGGCGGAATATGAAAATCATTTTAATAAAAATCGCTGTTGTGTGGAGTCTGTGGAGCGTAACGTCTTGCAAGGATGAAAAATCGAAAACAAATAACAAAAATAAACATAAAAAATAAAGGGAGCAATGAAAAACTCAAAAAAATTCAATCAAAAGAAAATGGCGTAATTAATTCGAACAAAATCAATAGAAGCATAACGAGCAAATAAAAACTTTCATGTATTTTTTTTTTGTTGTTGCATTTATGTGCAGTGTGAGTGTGTAAATCTTAAATTCATTATTATTCATTTGTTTGAAAACACCGAAAATATCAAGAGTGCGAAATATTACAATTTTATGAAGATATAAACATGTCTTTTTCGAAATCTGAAATCTTAACACATAACCGCAAGTATGTTTTTTTTTCAATTTTTTATTGCGGCAGTCTTCTTTTATTTTATTATTTTATTTTATTTATTTATTCTCTAATTTTCTTTAGGAGTTTTATTTTTTTTTTTTAGCAATCAATTTCAACATTGATTTATTTTATTGCTTTTTGATTGTTTCCATGCCGCAAAGCGTCTTGACGAATTTGTAAAGAACCAAAATGTTTTCTTTATTTCTTAATTTAGGATGAAGTGACTAAATGAGTCCGTGTCTTTTCGTCCTTTTCTCGTAAACGCGATGTTCAGTTGTTTTTAAAAACTGCATCATTGCAATTATCGTGAAAAATTAACAAAGTTAGCAATAATGCCGAATACTGAAATTTGACAGTGTGGATTATCATCGTGTAAAAAGGGCGCTGAAAATTGTTTCGCCCGGGCCGCCGAAAACAATAGATACGGCCCTGTCTATGTGGCTCGCTTAAATATATTAGACAGGGTGTTCATCTCGTGCAAACAAAGCCGGGTATTTTGTAATTTTTCCTTTAAACTTTCAAATGCAACACCCTGTGTGTGTATTTTTATTAATGATGCATCGACCTGCGTAATAAATGTAAAAATTATAAAGTTGAAAAAATCTACAGTATTAAACAAACCTCAGCAATTAGCAATAATTAAATTAGAACCCCATCTCCATACGAAAAAGGTATGTTGATTATTTCGAAAGCGCAATTTCGCATTTCGTTTTCAATAAAATTACTTTCGCACTCGGAAAGAGGAGAGACGCGGATAATTTCGTGAAACAAAATTTACATGAAGCCGAAGAGGAAGAAAAAGAAATGCGACGAGAGTTCTGCTGGTGGGGCAAACGCTGCGCCCCCTCCTCCCCAAACCCGCTACCATTCCATTAATATTAATAATATGTAGACCGGTACGTACCTGAATATTGCTTTAATAATTTCCTCTATGAACGTTCCTTTTCCCACTTCAGATGCTTGACTTACTTCGCACACAGCCTTCAGCAAACATGCCCTACCGTCCTTCCTTTGTCTGCAAACAAGCAGGGCTAAAATGTACACAGTGCGTTTTGTTTCATCTCTGTATAACTTCGTGATTGTCAAACGCGCGTAAACAGAGAAGGAACACAAATAAACGTCATCGTAAGATCGTAAGTTCTACCTCCACATCACCACCCTCCAACCCCATCAAAGAGCCTGGCTTAATAATAATAATCAAGTTTCATTCTTTAAAAATAAAAATTACAAAAGAAAGAAAGCAAAAAAATTTTGTTTTTCTTTGAACAATTATGATATAGTTTGGACTAAGTAAGGTTGGGTATGACTCATAACCAGGGAAAAGAATTCGGGCCACTTGTTCCCCGAACAGTACGAAAATTTACTGTAATAGCCCCGCCCACATTAATCTCTGCCAAATCAGAACGCCTGCGTTGCATTCCTTCCCCTCCCATTCAATAACAATAGATTAGGAAAGTGGGCGGTCCTAAATCCGGCGCGAAATTTGAAACGGATTCTATTGGACTGTAAAAAGAAAAAGTTTTAAGACTAAATTAAAGCTGTTTTTTATATCTAATTCTTTTTATTCAGTAAATCAATTTCTATTAGAAGGTCAAAATTGAAATATCTCGAGTTACCCAATTAGGACTCTTTATTTATTATGTAATGTTTAAATTTCTCATTAATTTCTTTTATTTCCTTATTCTTAGTTATTGAAATTTGTATGATCTTATTTTTATGTTCGTTATTAATTTTTTATGTTGTTAGTTTTATATTTAGTTTTTATTATTTTTTCTTTATATTGACAGTTCTCATGTTATATTGATCTTGTATCTAATATTACACAGGGAATAAATTTGAATTTGAATTTGAATTTAAATTTGAATTTGAAAAACGCATGGATTACACCAAACAAACTGAAAATACTCGCTTCACAGAGAACCGTCGCGTAAACTTTTGCTTATCACTAAAACTTAGGATGAAATGCTTCAATAAAATTATTCTAGTTGTGCTTATTGTACTTAATTAGTTAATTCATTTGTTATTAAAAAAAAAATGTATAAAATGCTTGTCTGAGCTGAGTTCAGCTGCAGGTCAATAAACCATTAATAAACATAACCTAAAAATACAAAATTCAAAAAAATTCTGTGGAAAAGTAGGCAATGTGTTTGTCAAGCATTTTTCAATACAATGTACAGGGTGACTACGCGAGAATTCCTACCCCCTTTAACTCCTTTATTTTTGATTTCGGGGAAACATGTTTAATGCAAAACTTATAGGGACTAATTCAAAGTTTCTCCGTGTGCTCACAAAAAAAAAAAAACAATTGATGGTCAGATAATCAAGATGTAAACTAAACATAAGTTTTTTTTATTGGAACACCTGTAATCACGAAGCAACACAAAACCTGTGGCTGTAATCCAAATAAATAGTGAGAAAACCCCTCGACCACATTAATTCACTGAAAGCGAATACGTATTTCGGTAACGAAGTTACCATCTTCAGCGCTAAACTGATATTCAATATCAGTTTATTTTTACCATCTTCAGCGCTAAACTGATATTCAATATCAGTTTAACGCTGAAGATGGTAACTTCGTTACCGAAATACGTATTCGCTTTCAGTGAATTAATGTAGTCGAGGGGTTTTCTCACTATTTATTTGGAACACCTGTATTTTATTACGTTTTTCGATTCGAAATAAAATTCTAATGGGACTGTATGTGTAATAAAACTAATAATGTAGAGGGTGTCTATAAAGTAATTCCTGCTTAATTTTTTTATTTTTTATTTTAGAAAGAAAAAAGGATAAAAAAAGTTGCAGAATTTATTTGAGTACTGCTACAGATACTCACAACAAACAATTGACCGTCAAATATCCAAAAAAATAAACGAAGTTTTGCTTTCAAATAAAATGACATTAAATAAAATTTAAATTTTAAAATAATTCCTATTTAATTTATTTTATTTTTGAATTTTAGAAATAGAAAACTTGAATAATGATTCTTTTATACTAAGAGATGTGAATCAAAACATGTTAAAAAGATTTACACTTTGCGTAAAAAAAATTGAAGATGCTTTGAATGTGTTTTACGTTAAATTTTTAGTCATTTTTTAAAATTCAATTTTTCCGAAATATTTTTCGTTTCTAGTTAAAAAGTTAATTTTTAGGAACCATGTAAACCGATTTAATACGTTAATGGTAAAATTTTATTTAATGTCATTTTATTTAAAAGCAAAACTTCGTTAATTTTTCTTTTTTGGGTGTTTGACGCTCAATTGTTTGTTGTGAGTATATGTAGCAGTACTGAAATAAATTCTACAACTTTTTTTCTTTCTAAAATGAAAAATTAATAAATTATGCAGGAATTATTTTATAGATACCTTCTAGATTAGTTTTATTATACGTACAGTCCCATTAGAATTAGAATTATATTTCGAATCGAAAACGTAATAAAATACAGGATGTTCCATTAAAAAAAAAAAAAAACTTTAGTTTATATCTCTTTTATCCGACCATCAATTGTTTTTCTGTGACCACGCAGAGAAACTTTGAATTAGTCCATTTACGTTTTGTATTAAGCACTTTTTCCTAAAATCAAAAATAAAAGAGTTAAAGGGAGTGAGAATTCTCGCGTAGTCACCTTATACAAGATACCAACTTATAAAACGGTAATATCTTGTTTAATCTAAAATAGTAAAGGAGACTGTGGTTTAAGAGATACTTTAATAGATAATTGAAAATAACCTCCTCCCACAATAATTTTCTTATCCGTAGATACGTATTTCGGCAGATAAGCTGCCATCTTCAGTACGCTACCAACTTAAAGGCACTAAAAAATGTCTAAAAACAACCTAATCACACTGACAAAATCATAAAAATGTTAAACCTAACAACAATCTAATCATCCTAACAAATATATATGTATAAATAAAAGTAAATATAAATTAATATGTGAAAATTTAAAATAAACTATATATAGTATGTATAAATCGGAGTTTTTTTTTCCGGTTTATACATAACATATATAGTTTATTTTAGATTTTCACATATTAATTTATATTTACTTGCATTTATACATATATATTTGTTAGGATGATTAGATTGTTGTTAGGTTTAACATTTTTATGATTTTGTCAGTGTGATTAGGTTGTTCTTAGACATATTTTAGCGCCTTTAAGTTGGTAGCGTACTGAAGATGGCAGCTTAGCTGCCGAAATACAATTTAAAAAAAAAATTATTGTGGGCGGAGGTTATTTTCAATTATCTTGTTTGATCTCGTTGCCTTAACATTCTTAAATATTAGGTTATGTTCAGGTCAACTCCGGTGTTACAGCGACAGTAATTTACGACATACGTCTGATTTATTAGACAAAGACAGTAAACGATTCAGCTCCGCCTTCTGTGACGTTTACTTTCCTCGTCTATATGATGCATCAGAGCCGCGGAAAGGTGGCAGAAATAAATAGTACATTCAGCATAAAAAAAAGCGTTCAACATTAAGTGGCCTGAATTATTTTCC
This sequence comes from Prosopocoilus inquinatus, assembly GCA_036172665.1. Lineage (NCBI taxonomy): Eukaryota > Metazoa > Arthropoda > Insecta > Coleoptera > Lucanidae > Prosopocoilus > Prosopocoilus inquinatus. Next base: position 1,660,008 of record CM069871.1, on the reverse strand, counting down.
CTGCTCATAAGTATTCAGTGCAAGTATTGCCTTGCACACACTCGCACTAATTTTGTTGTGTATTAAAAAGAAGAAAGAAATCTGTACCAATCTGTATGATGACGTATTGATGACGTACGGTTCAATTCAGGAATTGATCGTTGAAGTTAAAGCGTTTAACCCTATTTGATCCAAACTATAATCAGTGTTGTTAAGTATCTAGATGCAAGTATCTAGATACAGTATCCTAAATACTTTTTGAGTTTCTAGATACATATCTCAGATACTACTAAAAAAATGTAACTGTATCTGCATCTAGATGCAATTACACTGTATCTATTCATTTGAGATACCAAGATACATTTTAGATACACTTTGAACTTCCATAAAACAGCAGACCTTGGCGGAAATGCAACCTCCGATTTTATTTTTGATTTTCCCCTTTTTTTAATTATGTTTTCCAGTTTGTCAAATGACTGTTCTATTTAAAACGCGATTTGATAGTTCAGAAACTTGAAAATTATTTAAAAAATTGGGAAAGATAATTGACAAAAGGAGAGAATCAAAGGGAAAAGACTGTATTGTTGATTTTATCAACTTTTCTTGATTATGGGAACGCTCTCTTAGCTACAACAAGCTTGCAACTAAAGATCCTAGATTAATTTGACAAATAACTTGTCTGATACGGAAGTAGAGTCATTTCTGTTGATATTGACTTTATATTTTTACGTTGACTTGACTTGGTTTCATACAAAACCAGGTAGTGACTTATCAGCTTATTGATCAACTTAATTACAAAGATAAATTTTCTATTTAAACAGACATACTGCTGAAAAAAATTGTGAAAATTATCACAGATTTTAGTGTGTACAGTGTGGTCCATTTTTGATGGTTTAACAGGGTTTCTCAGTTATTTATAGGAATAGAAGAAAACCGTTTTCGTGACCCAGTGCTACTTTTTCAAGAAAAACTCAGTGGAGAAAACAAAAGTTAGCTATCTCCATTCGTTCGGGAAATATCGGCAGAAAACGAATTTTTCCAAAAAATTATTTTTCACAATATCTCAGCTGTTTGACAAGATATTTTGAAAATTCAAAAACTGTTTTATTCAGAAATTAATGTAGATTTCGCTGACGTTATTGTCTTTTGTAAAAACTGCGCCAGTTCTGCGAAACGGACTATAACTTTCTAATTTTAAATGGAAACCGTAGTTGGCTATGACACAAATAAATTGCTTATTTAATGAGGTTTTCAAAAATATAAGGTTTGATATAATTATTTTTATAAATAACAAAGATACTTATTATTTTTTATTTTCCGATAGATAACAAGCCATCCATGACACCAAAAACAAAAAATATAGTTCAATTGTCTTCCCAAAAATCAATTATTATTAAGTAAAACGGTTAATTTAATTCAATAAATAAATAGCTTCATATATCTATCAGAGACTGACATAAAATCACAAGAACGTAAAAATGGATTAACTCCATTTGAACATTTCTTTAATTATTAATGTGAATAGTTAAGAGATTTTTATAAATTTTAAATTGCATAAGTTAGTACATTTCTTTAAGAAATAATTGAATTGTCGGATATTTCCTAAGTTTAATAATGCTTTCAAGAACTTTTGTTTATTAATAAATGTAATCGCGGATAAGTGAAATAAACATATCTAAGAATTTTTGATAATATAAAATTTAAGATTTAATAATTTCAAAGGAACATATAACATATAATTCTTCAAAGCTGCATTAACAGTTAATCCATATTTACATTACTTGAGTTCTCTAATAGCATTAGATATTTATTTTGTTAAATTTAATTACCTGTATTATTTATTCTAATAATAGATTTTTGAGGAAAACAACTGAATTTTCTTTTGTTTTTATTGTCATAGATAGCGTGATAAGTACTGCAAAATAATGAAATTATTATTTCTTAAAGAAATGTACTAACTTATGCAATTTAAAATTTATAAAAATCTCTTAACTATTCACATTAATAATTAAAGAAATGTTCAAATGGAGTTAATCCATTTTTACGTTCTTGTGATTTTATGTCAGTTTCAGATAGATATATGAAGCTATTTATTTATTGAATTAAATTAACCGTTTTACTTAATAATAATTGATTTTTGGGAAAACAATTGAACTATATTTTTTGTTTTTGGTGTCATGGATGGCTTGTTAGCTACCGGAAAATTAAAAATAGTAAGTATCTTTGTTATTTATAAAAATAATTATATCAAACCTTATATTTTTGAAAACCTCATTAAATAAGCAATTTATTTGTGTCATAGCCAACTACGGTTTCCATTTAAAATTAGAAAGTTATAGTCCGTTTCGCAGAACTGGCGCAGTTTTTACAAAAGACAATAACGTCAGCGAAATCTACATTAATTTCTGAATAAAACAGTTTTTGAATTTTCAAAGTATCTTGTCAAACAGCTGAGATATTGTGAAAAATAATTTTTCGGAAAAATTCGTTTTCTGCCGATATTTCCCGAACGAATGGAGATAGCTAACTTTTGTTTTCTCCACTGAGTTTTTCTTGAAAAAGTAGCACTGGGTCACGAAAACGGTTTTCTTCTATTCCTATAAATAACTGAGAAACCCTGTAAAACCATCAAAAATGGTCCACCCTGTACATTGTTCACATATTCATACGAAAACTTCGTCAATTTTCACAAAGAAAGTCGATTTGGATCGCAAATAATACCGTACCTCCACTACTGCATAGGTTATTGAATTTTACACTTGCAAGTATCTTAATAAACTGCAGATACTTTTTTTATATTTGCATCTGCATCTAGATACATATTTGTGAAAGTATCTGCATCTGCATCTAGATACATATTTGTGAAAGTATCTGCATCTATATCTAGATACTATTAGAAATGTATCATTAACAACACTGGCTATAATAAAGCGATATGGTAGGTTTCGTAAAAAATATTGAAAAAAATCTTACACTGATAAAAATTTTTCAACTTTTACAAAAAGCTGCCTCCTCGTCCTCCTGTGAACCTCATTGTAGAAGGGATCCACGTACGTCGTTACAGGTCTCCTGCGCCTGTTCGCCAAGTAATTAATCCTTTGTTGGTACGAGTACTTCCTTTTTTGCGCTTGGCGATAGGCCGCCGTGTTTTGGTACGCCTGGTTTCCGTATCTCACAGGCTTGAAATAATGCATGTACTCCGGCAGGAAATGCGTCGTCTTGTGATGATGGGTGGGCCAAACTTCGTTTTGTTTTTTGTCGTCGTCGTCGTCTTTGTCGTTCGCCAATTTGTCGACGCGCCGGAGCTTTCCTTTCCCCTTGAGCTTCAGGAAAGGTCCGAAGAGTTCGTAGGGTAATTGCCAGGCGAGTGCCGCCGTCGATCCGAAGACGAAAGGAGCGGAAGGGTATTCCCCGACGATGATTGGGTAAGTCGTGTCGTACACTAAAACATACGCACCTAACCAAATCCCAAAGTAATTATTAAGCGCGATTGGAGGTTGCAATTTAAAAAAAAAAAAAAGAAAAGCTGAATAAATTCATGAGAAGGCGACTGCTTAAGTATTCCATTCACATTCACATCCACACTCACATTCACAGAAGAGAAGTTTCTGCGGAAATGCATTTTGTACTGACCTAGTTGCAAGGAACTTCCCACGGGAAACAGGAGATAGCGTCGCTTTCTGGATAAAGTTCGGCTGGTGGAGTTGAGACTTGCGCGAATCTCTTCGTCCAGGAGGGTGTTTCCCTGGGAACTCGAGGAAGCAGCTTGAAGCACCGATGTTATAACCAAAAGGAAAACGCATGTGATCAAGTTCGGTTCCATTTTAAAAACGAGCGGACGTTGTTTATTAAAAACAATGGAACGACGCAATAATCTGTTTTCTTAAATTCCATCCATCTCGCTAATCGATGTAACTGTTGCTGACAAAGAACGGGATCCTGTAATTTACCTTGCCACTTACTCAACCATTAACGAGCCACTCTTTATTAGGCTCTAAAATATTTTTTAAGCATAATGATTTGAATCAACAGCGATGATAAAATCGCTTTATTAATTTATTGCCTGTAAACGCAAACGCCTGAGCTTTTAACACTAATTGATTTCCGTCGATTTTGCCAGTTTTTTTTTTTTTTTTAATAAATAATAAATTAATAATGCTCGTTAGGCATGTATACATGGATGTGTATTTTTATGGTAACAGCCGGGGCATCCTTTAACATATCTATTACTTTATCCCCGTAAAAAAACCGTTGTTCGCATATTTACACGTTACTTAACACGCGCGCATTAATATTACAATTTAAGTTAAACTTCCCATTCCCATTCGACGGCAACGTGCGACGTTAACGACTTTGGCTACTCCTTTTGGTGATGGGGTCAGTCTTCTTGGCCGTTTTATTTGCGATTTCCTTTGTTATTGTGGACGTAAATTCCACACGGCGACGTTTCGAGAGGGACGACACCACCACCACCACCGCCGTGCTCTCGCGTCGTAAAAGATACCTCGTCTTCCCCGAGGGCGCCAGCTTGTCCGTAAGTTATTTGCTTTTTTCTTTTTTCTTTTTATTAAGTAATACAAAGGGAAAGGAACCCTCCGGTGCCGCAAAAGGAAAAACCAAAGGGAAACAAACGTATACGCCACGGTTTCCATCCGAAGACTGAGGTCCTCTCAAGTTCAGGTCACGTAAGACGATAATTGCTATTAATTGAGTGGAATTTGTCAGAATTTTGATAAATTTCAACGATCCTTCTGGGCGCTCGTGCCCGGTCACGAATGTGATTTCATTTCATACTTGCTTGCTTCTTCGTGTTTGTCCATGTTATTAGTAGAGTGCGATCGAGTAAGTTTGCCTTTATGATTAATTGTATACTTTTATCAAGCCTGTTCATAACCCCAGGTTAAAGAATTCTGATACACAAAAGAATTTCTCTGGTTTACATAAATATGCGATCGTTTTCATTCTTTTTCCTTTACAAAAACTTTGCCTCAGCGACTTTCCCTTTCTGTTGCAAACCTCAACCTAACATCTCACGTCGCCTTGTTTCAATTTTCATTCTGTTATCCATGTATTATTTTTTCCTTTACAGGACGTCTTCAATAACTTAACCTCATCATCATGTCACTATGGCGACTTTCCCTTTCTGTTGTTGCAACCTCATCCTAACATCTCACATCGCCTTCCTTCAATCTTCCATTTTCTAATTCAATGTTGTCTTTGCTCGATGAATTCTGGCTTCGTCGTTTTATCCATGTGTTCTGTTTTTCTTTACAGGACGTCTTCAATAACTTTACCTCATGCTCATGTCACTATGGCGACTTTCCCTTTCTGTTGCTGCAACCTCATCCTAACATCTCACATCGCCTTCATTCAATCTTCCATTTTCTCATTCAATGTTGTCTTTGCTCGATAAATCTGGTTTCGTCCTTTTATCCATGTATTCCTTTTTCCTTTACAGGACGTCTTCAATAACTTTACCTCATCATCGTGTCACTATGGCGACTTTCCCTTTCTGTTGCTGCAACCTCATCCTAACATTTCACATCGCCTTCCTTCAATCTTCCATTTTCTAATTCAATGTTGTCTTTGCTCGATGAATTCTGGCTTCGTCGTTTTATCCATGTATTCCTTTTTCCTTTACAGGACGTCTTCAAGAACGTTACCTTATCATCATCATGTCACTTTGGCGACTTTCCCTTTCTGTTGTTGCAACCTCATCCTGACATTTCAGATCGCCTTCCTTCAATTTTCCATTTTCTAATTCAATGTTGTCTTTGCTCGATGAATTCTGGCTTCGTCCTTTTATCCATGTATTCCTTTTTCCTTTACAGGACGTCTTCAAGAACTTTACCTCATCATCATGTCACTTTGGCGACTTTCCCTTTCTGTTGTTGCAACCTCATCCTAACATCTCACATCGCCTTCATTCAATCTTCCGTTTTCTAATTCAATGTTGCCTTTGCTCAATAAATTCTAGTAATTAATGTTAGTTTCTTGTTAATCTTGTTAATCTGATTTGATCGTGTTCAGTAATTCCTTTGGATGCTTTTGAATGTTTAGGTATTTCGTTTTGGTTTCGAAAGTTACACTTCCTCTCAGTTATTTTGGTTCCACGTTTCCGTCTCCTAATTAGTTTCTCATGTCATAATCATCTTTGTCCGAGCTTCTCGCGCCTCCTGCTTTGAATCACTACCAATTGCCTTCTTTATTACATTTGAAAGATCTATGGGTTGTACCACAGTTTTCGGCCAACTGGTAATTCGTAAGCATTTTGGGTCTTCCTCCAACATTTTCCCCTTGTTCTCTAAGCTTGTCTCTTCTCCTTCTTCTTTTTCTTCTTCTAAGTTATACATCATCTAGTTTTCCTCAAATTTGTTTTTTCTTTGTCCCTAAGTTTGTCTGTTCTCCTTCTTCTAAGCTACGCATCATCCAACGGCTTTGGCAGTCTTTCCCAGTTCGTCGCTTCCTTCCTTCCTTCTTTCCTTCCTTCAACTGGTGATATTTTAGTTACGTTCTCCAAGATAATTTAATATTTATTTTTTTCTACGCCCTTTATCTATCTAGTGCCCATATCATCGTTTTTCTGTTAGCTAATTTTAAGTTTGTGGCTTGTATCACAGCTTTTGTCGATCTGGTAATCGTTAATCGTTAGGGGGTCTTCATCCAACTTTTTCTTGCTTATGGTCGCTAAGTTTGTCTCTTCTCCTTCCTATTCTGTGTATATTATGCATCATATTATATTTCCTTCAGGTTTTTTCCTTTGTTTCACTCTTCTTCTTTGCTGGTCTTTCCTAGTTCGTTGCTTCCTTCCTCCAACCGATGATATCTGTTCGCTTCAGATTTTTTTCTCTTCATCCTTTATCTGGCTAGGACCTATGGCCTCTTAAATTTGGTTCCTCTCAGTTACTCTGTCCAATGTTTTCTTAATCTTATCGATTTCTCCTTGAGTTTTCCATTCCCAAACGCAGTGCTCGATAAATTCTGACTTTGATGTTACTGTCTTATCTGTTTTTTTTTTTTTTTTTATTTAAGAATAGGATTTCTTTTTCTATCTTATTTTGCAATTTCTCGCGGCTTCCCAACATATTTTTGTTGAACTTTCCATCCTCTGCGCTCTCTGATCTGCCTCTGCTCAACAAATTCTGGCGGTGGTGGTGTTATTTTCAACTTTACTTTTACTTTTGACGTTTCTTTTTCAGGCTTCTCTCTGACTCATTTGGATATTGTCGTTTCCCTCACAGTTCCACCCTTACATCCTAATCTTTACATTTTTCTTCCCTGGCACTAAATCATCCTTTAAATAAATTTTTGTTACGCCACCGGGGAATTACAAGAAACTGGTCTTGGGCTTAATTGAAGCTAAGAAATATATGCCGAAGATGTGAAAAAGAAAAATGTTAATTAATAGCAAGCTTCTGGGAGCGAACAAGGAAAAACATTGGGCAGAAGAAGGAGAAGTAAGCTGAAGGAAGAAAAAGGAGGAGAAATGGAAAGAAAAATGTTAAGCTTCTAGACCGAACAAGATATTGGACGATGCAAAACACAGAAGAAGAAGAAGAAGAAGAAGAGGAGAGCTCAAGGAAGAGAAAAGGAAGGAAGCGAGAGAGACGAAAAAACACACGTGTATAGGCCCTCTAAATATGAAACAGAGAAAAACGACGTTAACAAAGAATTCGATGACTGGAGCCTACTTCCAAAACAATCAACTGAAGACTGACAAAGTTACTAGCAGCGGAAATAAGATAATGCAGGAAGAAATAGTGAAAGAAAATTTGATGTGAGTGAATATCATCAGCTAGAGGAAGGAAGCAACTAACTAGGGAGGACCACCAAACCCATCGGATGATGCAAAACATAGAAGAAAAAAAGAGAACCGAAGGACAAGGGACAAAAGTTGATGCAAGACTTGAAACGGTTCATGAAGTATTGCCAAACTTTACGAGAAGACAAAAGGGAAAAAAAATAAAGACATAACCGAGCGATAAAGAAAATAGAAATTCAATGGCTCGAACATTTCTAGAACGACGGAAAGAAGATTTGAAGATCTGTAACAGTGAAATTTTAGCGAATTAAGGAAGAAAACAAGAGATAAGAAGGGCTGGAAGAAAATTGCCTTGACCCTCCTGGCAATGATAAATAAAGTAAAACGAACTTTGAGGACTGAACCATCTCTGGAAGGAACGTTGACCAAACACAGATGAAAAATTGGGAAGAAAAGGCAAGGAATATTTGATGCAAACGGTATGGAACAATGCAAAACAAAAGTAACACAAATTAAACATGAGAAAGAATTTAGTGAACTAAATAGAATCACAATGAATTGAATAACAAAAGCACTTTTCTATAGTGAATCACGAAGGATTAACTGACAGAAAACAACACAGCAGAAGCAAGGTTTAGTCTTCGAAATATCCAACATTCTTTTGCCCGAATTTTCTGTAATGCAGTAAACAGAAACATTATCAAGTTTTTCTAGCAGGCGCCAATTGATGAGGGAAAAAGTTATAAATGAGTTTGTTGGAAATAGCAGATGGAATGAGAAAATCATTTTCAGTCCCCCGAGGGCCATTCCCATGAAGGTCTGAAGGTAAAGGAGTTGAGGCGTCGCCAGATCCAAAGAAAAAAAATACCAGGCGCTCAAATAGTAGGAGGAGGGTGATGAGGATGATGTCAGAACCCATAAGAAGGAATGTCTGGGTCCAGAAAAATTTACCCTATCGTCACCATCACTCTCTAAGCACTTATCTGAAGAGATTCATAGGGCCCAAAGATTTTCAAGTTAGTAAACTATAAAAAACTAAACCTTTTCAACAAATTGGAGATCAGACTCAGAGAAGAATATTACCAGGACCATGAATTGTAGATGGAAGGTGATAAGGATGATATTAGAACGCTTGGGAAGGGATGTCTAGGTCCAGGCAATTTTACCCCATCATCCCTTACTTTCTAAGCATCTTTCTGAGGAGACTCATGGGGCCCAAAAATTATCAAATTAGTAAACTATAAAAAACTGAACCTTTCCAACAAATTGGAGATCGAAACCACAGAAGAATATTACCAGGATCATGAATTGTAGATGGAAGGTGATAAGGATGATATTAGAACCCTTGGGAAGGAATGTCTGGACCGAGGAATTTTACCCGATCATCCCTTACTTTCTAAGCACCTTTCTGAGGGGACCCATGGGGCCCAACAATTCTCAAATTAGTAAACTATAAAAGACCAAACGTTCTCAACCCATTGAAGATCAGACCCAGAGAAAAATATTACCAGATCTCTAACTGTAGGAGAGGGGTGATAACGATGTTATTAGAACGCTTAGGAAGGAATGTCTAGGTCCAGGGAATTTTATCCCATCATCCCTTACTCTCTAAGCACCTGTCTGAGGAGATTCATTGGGCCAAAAAATTCTCAAATTAGTCAACTATAAAAATACCAAGCCTTTCCAACCAATTGGAGATCAGACCCAAAGAGAAATACTACCAGGGCACTAATTGTAGGAGGAGGGTGACTGTTGTCATAGTTATGTTTTGAAATAAATTTGATTTGATTGATTTGATAACAATGTTGTTAGAACCCTAGGGAAGAAATGTCTGGGTGCTGAGAATTTTACCCCATCATCCCCACCACTCCCTAAGAACCTGTCCAAAGAGACTCATGGAGCCCAAAATTTCTCAAATTAGTAAACTGTAAAGAACCAAATCTTTGCCTCAATTTTTTTTTGACAAATTTTTACCTACTTACTCGCTCGAATCTACTCCACCATCATTTTTTCCCTGCCAAATTGTGATCTGATGCACCTAATTCTTTTTTTTTTAGCTGGCAGTTTGCATGACCGTCCAAACACCAATCCACACGCAAATATGGACCGAGGCCATAAACTGGGGCATCTCGTACGAACTCCCGACGAACGCATCGGAATTCCGACATTTCCTGCCCCACAAACACGCAATGCAACGAAGACATCGCAGAGATCTCTACCGCAACATGGAGACCATCATGACATCGTAAAAGAGAAACAGCACATTTCAGGTGTCACTTCTTACGTGGTCTCGTTTTTCAGGATGGGTTTCGATGGGCGGACGTGTATTTATCGGGCTCTCTGCGAAGCTTCCAGGACTCTCACGACGAAGGGAAACAGCATCGTTGAAGGGATACTAAGAATTATGTTCCGGTGAGTAATAAATTTGTAGCCGGACAGGTTGAACTAACTCGTAGTATTCGGATGGTAATTATTACCGGCTGCAATAAAATCTCTTTGTCTGTGCTGAATTCAGTTGAAAGAAGGAATTTGAAATTGTGCCTGTTACCGAAAGCGTCTGAACTTGACTTGAGTCCTGTCCCTTTTCCATGAGGGACACTAATTTGTTGTTCATTCAATTTGCGCATCGATTTTCCGTCGTCCGACATCAAGAGTTCTTGGGAGCGCACCAAGCCGCAACCGCTTTATTTTCAGCGCATGCAACAGCAGAAATAATTCAGCGGCTCGCTATTTTTAGCCTGGGCACGATTTTAAAGGAGCGGAAGGTTCAAAGGAGAGTCCTACGGCCAGGATAATTAAGTCTGCAGTCGGATTAATGAAACGCTTTCTCGACTACATCATCTTTATTAATTAGATCAGCTCGCGCGCGACGTCTGACTTTTCGTTGGCGAATTCTTAATTACGAGGAAAAAAATTCATTTGTCAAAGTCAGGGCATCGGAACAATGTGAGGAATTTAATTAAAAAATCTAGCGCGACCTTTCTTCATTTAAATATGAATTAAAAAAAAAAAATAATATATGCAAGGGATACTATAGGGACGATGTCAAATGCATTTCGCTTTACGTCTGCATGGTTTAACGTCCGATTTAATTAATCAACAAATTTTAACTCCTTTGGCTAGGTTGATTAGTTAATGGGTTATTAAGGGCGCGGTAGATACAAAAATTATGATTGATGAACATTCGTTTCCGCAAGAACCAGCTGGGTGCATTAGTGCATTATTATCACCTCCTTTAAATAACGAAGATAAAATATTTTAAGCGTCTCTCATTAGATTAGCGTTACAACACTAGTTTGAGAAACCGCCAAGAATTCAAATCCACTGATTAATGCAATTGGTCAAATCACTTTTGAAGCGCGTGATGATCAATCTAATAATTGGTTAAACTAAATATTAAGGGCGTGGCAGAGTTAGAGGGGGCGGGCATAAACTAAAGCAAATGACAACGACCAATCAAAAAAAAGAACAATGAGATTCTCTCAGTTTTTCTGTCTTCAGCATTACGTATACGTACTTAGGTCACTAAAAGTGTGACGCATTACATCGTTATAAACGTAGTTCTGTCTTTTCTTTGCGTGGTTTAATTCAATTGGTTAAGAGGCGGGCCATTAAAGGCGTGGCATGGCCACGAAGGGAATGGAACTTGCGTCTCCACGTTCCGCCATTTCTCTCAGCTAAGACATGCAAAATATTTTAAGCATCTCCCATTACGACACTAATTATGTGAGAACGCAAAATTAAAATCGTCACGGTAATGTATTCGATTAAATCATTTTCAGAGGAGGCAATAGAAAATTTAATTGGTTCAAATGAATATTTCGGGGCGTAGCACAATTAGTGGGGGCGGGCATACGCCGCCAACGCAAAACAAAAATTCCGAGGTTCTCTCATTCCTTCTGTCTTCAATATTTGAACAGGTTATTTTAAAGGCCAAGTATTCACGCAAATGTAGGTCTGATTGTGAGCCAATTTTTGAGGTTAAGTCGCTAGCTATCAAATATTCTCAAATGAAGTCAAATTTTCTTGCAAATGTAGGTCTGATTATGAGCCAATTTTGTGATTAAGTGGTTATCTCTCAAATCTTCTCAAACCAAGTCAAGTCTTCACGCAAATGTTGGTCTGATTATGAAGCAATTTTGAGGTTAAGTGGTTACCTCTTAAATCTTCTCAAATCAAGTTAAGTATTCACGCAAATGTAGGTCTGATTATGAGCCAATTTTGAGGTTAAGTGGTTACCTCTCAAATCTTCTCAAATTAAGTCAAATCTTCCTGCAAATATAGGTCTCATTATGAGTCAATTTTGAGGTTAAGCGATTAGCTCTCAGTAGATGGCTCCATTTTTTATGCGGATATCTGTAAGATTTGATAATTCAATTCAGGAAGGAAAGTTTAAAATCGATTAAAACAACCGAAGAAGGAAAATAGCCGAAGACTGCGAGAGACCATGTTCTTGCACAAATGAAATTCGTTCGGGTATTTCCGGAAAGAGGGCGCTCTACGCCAACGACTTTTTTTTAGCTTTTTCTATTTTGTATAATACTGTATTTAGAGCAAGAGAGAGAGAGAGAGGAAGCTGATTTCTCCCATTTGATTCATTTCGTATTTTTTGTGACTTTTGTCATTTTCAAAAGCATTTTTCTCTTTGGTGGTTTTTAGAATTGTTTCCCACAGAGGACGCCACGGTGTTTCTGATTTTTGATGAATTTGTCGACAAAATGCGATTGCACAGAACCAAAAAGTTCTCAAAATTTGACCGTTTTCGCACTTTTAATTGTTGGTTCTACTATTTCTCTGTAGAGGGCATTAAATTTTACGTATGAGTCAAATTTTCTTTGGTTACAGACGTCGTCCCAGTGTTTTTTTTAATAATTTAGAATTTTTGGAAAATTTGTAGACGAAAACCTGGAGAAAACGAAAAACTCTGCATTTAATTTTTTCTTAATTTTCCAACAGATGGCGCTACGATGCAATTTATTAAAAAGACTCACATGTACTCGTCTCTGATATTTTTGAAGAATTTGTCGACGAAAGGTTACGCGAAACCACAAAAGTTCTCAATAATTTGATCGTTTTCGCATATTGGATTGTTGGTTCTACTATTTCTCGATAGAGGGCGTTATATTTTACGTACGTATCAAATTTTCTTTGGTTACGGACGACGTCACAGTGTTTTTTAATAATTTTTAGTTTTCGGAATTTCGAAAACCTGCAGAAAATGAGAAGTTTTGTATTTAATTTATTTTTTTATTCGCCGACAGATGGCGCTACGATGGAATTTGTTGAGGAGCTCTAATTTGTTGTAAAGGCTCACAGGCGCTCGTTTCTAATATTTTTGAAGAGTTTGTCGACGCAAGATTAAACAAAACCACAAAGTTCTCCATTTTTGATCGTTTTTGCATATTGGATTGTTAGTTCCACTATTTCTCGGCAGAGGGCGCTAAATTTTACGTATGTATCAAATTTTCTTTGGTCACAGTGTCTTTCTTTAATAGTTTTGAATTTTTGGAAAATTTGTGGACGAAAGCCTGGAGAAAACGAAAAATTTCGCATTTAATTTTTTTTCAATTTTCTGACAGATGGCGCTACGATGCAATTTGTTGTAAAAACTCATACGTACTCGTTTCTGATACTTTTGAAGAATTTGTCGACAGAAGCGGTTACACAAAACCACAAAGTTTTCTATGATTTGATCGTTTTCGCATATTGGATTTTTAGTTCTACTATTTCTCGGCAGAGGGCGTTAAATTTTACGTATGTATCAAATAATAATTTGTAATTTTTAAAAAATTTGTTGACGAAAGCCTGGAGAAAACGAGAAGCTCTGTATTTAATTTGTTTCCTTAATTTTCCGACAGATGGCGCTACGATGCAATATGTTGTAAAGACTCACATGTACTCGTCTCTGATATTTTTGAAGAATTTGTCGACGGAAAGTCACACGAGACCACAAAATTTTCCAAAATTTGATCGTTTTCGCGTATTTGATTATTGGTTCCATCATTTTCCGACAGAGGGCATTAGATTGTATGTATATATCGAACTTTCTTTGGTTACAGGCGACGTCATAGTGTTTTATTTTTAATATTTTTGGAAAACTTGTGTACGAAAAGCTGGAAAGAATGATGCATTTATTTACATATTTTTTTTTTTAATTTTTCGACAGATGGTGATACGATGTAATTTGGTGTAAGGGCTCGCATGTGCTCGTAAAATTTTCCATCGCTTTTCTTTTCTTTTTTATAAATGTCAAATTTCGTTCAACACCGATGACGCTGCGGCATTTTAGATAGATATATATTTTTTGTGATATGACTTTTTAGCGTGAACGCGCATAGGTTAAATATCGTGATATTGATACGCAATTCAATTCTATTCAATAAATAATTTTTAAAAGAAATTAATATGGCCTCGAAAATTCATTAACACATTACTCTTTACGAGTTCCTTGACTTAGCTCAAAAAACTGCAAGATTTTTCTTGTTTAATTGTTTTATGTTGGTACAGAATGCATGATTTTAAGAAGTACTTGGGCGGAGCTAACTGTAGGCGTGTAGTAAAGTAAGGAGGAGCCAATATCGTAAAACTTAAAACACTAACCACTGGTACAGGCTCGAATTAGAGACATGCGCACTTATAGAATCAGTCTGAAATGCTCATTGGTACCACTTACCAACAGCCCGCGGCGGTTTGCAGCGGTCCAATTGGATTCGCGCAAGTTGACGGATGTGTACTGAAGCCCCTCCCGAAATGGGAATACAGCCACGCCTACCGCCCACATGCCTCTTAGAATTTCGTATTCAAAAAAAATTTTTTTTCTAAAATTTCCGCAGTGACTAACCACTTTTTTTTTAGTTTCCCCCTGAAAGCACTTCTTCCATGCGAACCGGAGGAGCACAGGTTGTACCACAGGGCCTACCGACGAGGACTCGATTCCGAAGAAGAATGCACGGACATGTTTCCCGGGTGCCATTTTTCCTTGATAGACATGGCTTTAGGTGCTTACTCGAGTTTAGTGGAGAATATACCGGACGACGATTTGAACAATGACTCGGAATGAATTGTCACGCGAGGTCTTAGAGCTTAGTTTAAGAAATAAATCGTAAAAACGAAGGAGTGTGTTATTTTGCTTGAAACAAACCCGAAAATTTTATGCCACTTACTCAGAACAGACAGAACGTTTTCAAAATTACGAAAACGGAGTCGTAGAGAAAAAAAAATAAGAATAAGAAAATAAATGAATTTTAATCAAAAACGTGCAGTCAAAATTATTCATTAACGTTAGTAAAAGACACAAAATTAATAACCAAGTGATAATGATTTTAAAAATTAAGTCGCAGCGGCATTATTTGAAATTGCACCGACAGAAGTACCGGCGTGCAGGTGTTCCACCACACAAAAGTGCAATACCGCAATAAAAAAAAAATCTAGCTTTACTGAGTTGAACTTAATTTCTTTTTAAGTCGAAGATTTTAATTTAAGAATTCACTCCAGAATTTGAAGGACTGTTTACACAAGGAATTAGCAACGCGAATTTCGCCTAACTAATTAAAGGTGTGCGCGTGTAATTAGACGTGCAAATCAGCGTTTCAAGAAACAAAATCCCCAATAATTGCTGGTAAAACAGTCGAATGCTCTCCCGCTAATTAAAGCGGTTAAAGTAACCTAAGTTTCGGTTCAAGATGAACAAAAAAAAAAAAGAAATAGGTTAACCGCACGGTGTTATACGTAATTGCACTAACTGGGCGGGTGTTTGTTTATTACTTCGCAGCTTTTATGCTCCTATTTGTTAGGTCTTAACTCGATTGCAACATTCCACCGAGAACGGTTATGATGGGGTCAATTTTCCTCGGCGTCGCCGTCGTCGTCGCTCTTTTTGCAAATTTCGCCGACGCCAGAAGTGACGGCGAGAACTTCTTGATGCGCTCTCGACATAGAAGATATGTCGCCTTTCCAGAAGGCGCCAGTCTGTCTGTAAGTTATTTGTTTTTATTATCATCAGTCGGAATAAAGAAACACGTCCGTCTCAATTAAGCCGTCGCAAACAAACTTTACAGGAAGCATTTTACAATTTCTTGCGCTGCTTGTCTTGTTTACTTAAGTCATCAGGCTTTTAATTGAAGCTAATTAGTGGGTAAGGTAATTTGTCGGAGGGCCAAGACGGTTCATTGACTTTGATCGAGTTCTATTTAAAATTAAAATTTTCTAATTTTGATCATGTTCGAGATTGTTTCAATATTGTAACAGAAGAAATTATTACGTAAAGTCGGAACCTCCTGACTCATTACCCGTACATTGCAAGGAACGTCATGCGCACATCGGTCACATTGGTTACATAATAACGTTTACCACTAAAGAGAGCAAGACAAGAACACCGCCTGACCCAAACTTTACGTAAACTGGAAATTATGTCAAGTCATTTCATATGAATTTGTTCGATCATAAATCAATTCGAAAAGACCCTTGTCACGGTGCGCGACACTCATGTCGTCTAGTACGGTGGTTCTTCAATCTGTCATGTAAGTTGCAACCCCAATAAATGTGTCTTATTTATTTTGTGTTGTATTAAAACTATCGACGCCCCTTAACCCCTCGCTTTTTGGCATAAATACGATTACCAGTAAGCACTCGCTCATTAAATGTGGTGTCGATGAGACGCTGACTATTTTGATACATCGATTTTTGGACCCGATCTTTTAGAAATGCATTTTGTCACATATTTAATAATAAATAAAACTTACATTGTCCACTAATACACAGGATGTTCCACTTAAGGAGGCTTCCTTTCATATATTTCTAGTTATTCATTTCACAATAAGTATTTCAAATCAAGAAGTTACTTGGTTTCATGTGGAGCATATTTTCAGATCAGTTTGGTGTATACAAAGTGTTACGTTTAGACTAAATGCTATGTCACTTCGTTATTTCATATGATACACCCTATATATTATCACATTTTCGGACTTCAGACTGAATTTAAATGTGACTTTTTGTACCATATACTGGGTGTCTCACAACGTACGGAGGAGATTGAAAGGGCAGCTGTAGGACATCAAAATAAAGCTTTTTTCTTAATTCGCCTTTGACCAAAACCCAATAACAAGAAAACTACAACAGTTTAACTTTCTTAATTTCTTCTTTAATTTACACCTGTAGCTTCTTAATTAATCAAAATTAATTCACAAAATGCAAATTTATTATTAAATAAACTCTAAATTTATCAAAACCACCATTCATAAAATGTCTATGTTAATCTGTTTCCTAGTTTTGTTTTTAATTAGTAGGCGGTTCACATCGAAATGAAAACCCGTTTTTGGGCATTAAAAGAGAAAAATGAAATAGCCGTTACTTTAACGTGACTGCATTTTTTTAAAATAGTTGTTTATTGTAAAGCAGTGTTCAATTAACTCATAAATGCCTGAAATTTGCATCTAAAATGTAAAATATTACTACAGGGAGTTACTTTTGCTTGTTAATTAATTTCACTTTAAACTCTTGTAACTTTTTAGTTATTGGTTTTTTCCCAAAAATTTATTAAGAAAAAATCTTTAATTCGAGCTCCCCTAGCTACCACTTTAATCTCCTCCGTAGGTTATGAGACACCCACCTAATCTAAACCATTCTTGCGTTATTCAACTTTTTAAAAAAATTATCGCTGTTAGAATACTTCAAACAACTGCAAATATAATAATAATAACTAAAGAGATGTGAAGGAAGCGGCATCAAGAGAAACACCTTGTACGTGTTAGGTGAATAACCCTGTATAAAATTAGTAAATGACATTTTTTTGTAATTAGTGCGAAACCGGCCTAGAGTAAATAAATATTAACTAATTAATAAAAAATTAATTCTTGAAAATTTGCGCCACTTTTTAAGGCCCCAAAACAAAATTTGTTTGGCAAATGATAAAGGCCAAAGTTTGCATTGTCTGTCACGTGACATTGCGTCATGGAAAACCCTATATGTACAATGAATATAAGTATAAGGAAAAAAAATGATAGAATCGATCCAGGGCAATGAGAGTAAAATTGTTATAAAAGAAGTGTCGAAACAGATGATTAAAATGACCTTGGCGACAAGAATCTGTTGCAAACAGCGCAATTTCTTATTGCCTCAGAAAAACTAATTATCTGATTGGCTTTCAAAATATTTCTGCTTTTATCGTGGATGTGAATGAAACATCAGAAATTTTTTTTGGTTAGTTAATAATTAAATAAAAATTAATTTAGGCGTCTTCATTATATTTGTGGAAAAAATGTACAGGAATTTTTTCGTATGGTTTTCGAATTCCGATATCCCAGGCGTTAAGTTCGAAACGCCCAGTATATTGAGAAATCATTTTGTTTTCTACGAAAATTGTCCGCAGAGTCATACCGTGATGGACAAAGTAATGGCCGGAATGGTTTGATGGTTGCCGTTTCAGGAAATGAAACTGAAAAGAGTAATCAAAGAAGACAACCCCGATTTGAGAGTCACCTGAAATGACACTTTGCTGCGGGCATATCCGAAAACAAAAGAAATGGAGGCAAAAACGCATAGTTTTAGGTACATCATCAAAATGGTTGCCGGCTTTGGATGAGCGCAGCCCAACTTGGCAGCAAAATAAAAAAGAATGATAAGATTTTGGAATGTGGGAAATTCTGCGCAATTAGTGGCAAAAGAGGAAGAGGAAGGCCAATTTTTAGATAGCATGACCTCATCAAAATATTTACTTTCTTTAGATGGATTTACTGGAAGGAGTAAGTCAAGAAGAAAAATCGTGGAATAAGCTAATGGAAGCATGATCTTACCAGCACAGTGAATAGATGGGATTTATTGAAGTTCACGAGATGGTAAAAGAGGAAATTTGGATAGTGCGACAATATCCAAATAATCACATTCTTTAAATGGGTTTGTTTACTGGAAGGAACAACCAAAGAAGTACAACCACAGTAAAATCTAATGGAAATGCAATCTTACTGGATATAATGAATAGGCTGGATCTATCTATGAAGTTCTTAGGATAGCAAAAGAGGAAAAGAAAGGCTCGTATTTAGTTAGTACAACAGCATCAAAATAATTGCTTTCGTTAGGTGGGTGTGTTTACTAGAAAGAGTAACCAAACAAGAAAAAATTATTGAAAGATGACCTTTCTGGATATAGTGAAAATGATAGGTTCTCGATGGCATCCATTGAAGAACAGTGAACGGAGAAAGAGGAAGAGGAACTTCTAAATGATATGTCATCATTAAAATAACTGTTAGTATCAGATAAGTGGCAGCAACTCAGCTCAGAGAAGATGAACTGGAACGAGTGAAAAAGAAGAAAATTCTGAAGTTTAGCTGTACCTTACACTCTTCGTTAGTTTTTGGGCAGAATGAAAACATGTTTCAAAACGTATTAATAATTGTATTTACTTTTCGAAAAAAATTCGAAATTGGCTGGCACTCGAGGTACCTATTTCTGCAGTTAAATAATGTAACTCTTTCAAAACAGTCAGTTACGCAAGTGTTAGTAAGCAAGTAAAGAGGCAGAATTAACTACCAAATAGAGAAAGGAAATTGAATTTGGCGCAAGAGACAAATTTTTATGAAGAAATTGCAAAGACCAGTCGAAACTGAAGGCTGGAAGAAGGTAGATGTATTGAGAAAGTCCGAATGTAACTAAAACATAACACTAGACACGTTTTACGCAAAAGAAAAGAAATGAAAAAAGTGGAACCACGAGCAAGATATTGCATTAAGCTTGAAGCATTGAAGGAAATGGTGGAGGTTGATTTCCTGCTTGGACAGTATAAAAATGTATAAATTAAATTATTCTATCATAACTATCGACGCCCCGTAACCTAAAGTATACATATAAATACGATTACCAATAAGTAGCGTTCCAATATACAAAGTGTCCCAGAATTCGCAAGCGATCTCAAAAATTTTGACTCCTTTGTGCCATTCTATGTATTTTAGTATTTATATGTAGGGTCCCCTTAAATAAAACTAATTGCAAGTTTTCGTTTTGTTTTTCTTAACTCTCATGTAACCTATCGATGAACAGGTGGCTCTGTGTTTGACTACAAACACCATCCTCCCCACAAGCATCTTCTCGGAGGGAGTTAACTGGGGTCTTTCGTTCGACCTCCCGAACGATTCCTCAACATTCCAGGAATTCTTCCATCCCAAGCGCGTGATGCAACGCAGACACCGCCGAGATTTATACCAGAAGATGGAACTCATAATGAACGGGTTGGTAATCTTTAGAGTACTGCAGTGAAATACTCTTTCAATTTATTCGATATTCAATCTTTTTTTTTTCTTTTTCAGGATGGGATTCGACGGTCGGACTTGCATTTTTCGAGCTTTGTGCGAAGCGCCGCGAAAGCTCGCTCCGAGCGAGAACAGCGTCCTGGAAGAGTTCCTCCGGATTATATTCAGGCAAGTGGATAATTTATGATGCGAGTGACAGACAAAAACAGCGATTTTGCTGAGACACGCCGCGGCCGAATTCATTTCGTTTCGTTTGTTTTGTTTCGGTGAAAAGCCCCGCCGCGTTCATATTATAAACTGGACAAACTTTTGAATTTTGATTTATACTATATACTATACGCGATCAAAACACGCATTGTACGTAATTTAAAATTAAACGAGTTGGATGGATTTTTTCTTAACATTAGAAAAGTATTTTAAAAATCTTCATATTGCTATCGAATATTTGAAATTATACAGGGCGTCTTAAAAAAAGTTAAACTTGCTGTACACAGACATAAACAGCGCTTACTATAGTTAGTAGTAACTGTAGTAATAAGTATATTATTATAGTAAGTAGTAGTTAAAAAACTAAATGCACGTCTCATGGAAGAAAATCGTCCGTTTTCTTGGACATAATGTATACATAACACTTCTTGAAACAGACGAGCCAGACGCAAAATCAACAGTTCAGACAATTTGCATCAATACATACATTTTTTTAAAAAACGAATTTCGAAATATACATTTTTTTTGTACATTTCAAAATATATTTTGAACATTTAATTAATCGATTGTTTACAATTTCTCTAATCTAATAAGTAATTCATTAGGCGAGCTGCAACATTCAATTTTTTCCAAGGCTAACGTAAGATTCGAAACACAATTTCGAATAAATTAATTCCTTCAATATAATCATTTACCTAATCGCTTACACATAAGATATTTCAAAAACTTTTCATTTCTCTCGTCATCTGACGACTTCTAAATTAGATTAAATTAAATAGAAATTAAAAAGCAAAACGTTTTTCAATTATTCTTCGCAGTATCTAAAACGCATGTAAATATTTCGATGTATTACTTAATTTTGTGAATGGCCCTGTACATTTTTAAAACTTTCAGAAAGTTTCATAAATGAACGATTTTAAAAATGTCCAAAAAATAATTTGAGAGATAAGAGACTAATATTTTTTTTGGATTTAAATTGTACACCAAAGTTATTACTTCTATTTTAGATTTCCTCTTCAACAGCTGACACCCTACGAACCTGAGGAGCACCGACTTTACCACAGGGCATATCGAATAGGGCAAAACTCCGACGAAGAATGTTCAGACTTGTATTTCGACTGCCCCTTTTCTTTAATAGACATGGCACTGGGGGAATATTCAATCTAAAATTGTGCTTAAAGATTTACAAATAAACGATTTTTATTATTCGATTTCCGATCAATACAACCTTAGCAAAACATACCGATTGAAGATTTTTATTTTAGCCAACAGCCGTTACTTGAATGGACGAATCTAGATTCTTATGATTATTATTTTTATAATTCGGTGCACTTCATTTAATTAATTAACATACTTTATTAAATTAGAAGTATGGGAATATGACTCATCGGACTCTCATGCAGCGTTGCGTAACGAAAGCATTAGTCAGCTTGCAATGTACACGTACCTAGAAATGAGATCGAGGGCATTGTGTTAAAAAAAGCCTGGCATTATGCATTGCCTTGCGGATCGTAAAGTATCGTTGGATAAACAGTGAGTCATAGCGTTACAGAAGAAATAATTATGTAAGGGCTCC
Source organism: Prosopocoilus inquinatus (assembly GCA_036172665.1). Taxonomy (NCBI): domain Eukaryota; kingdom Metazoa; phylum Arthropoda; class Insecta; order Coleoptera; family Lucanidae; genus Prosopocoilus; species Prosopocoilus inquinatus. Next base: position 1,638,245 of record CM069871.1, on the reverse strand, counting down.
TGATTCCTACGAGCAAACCTTGCCCTACATCGACATCAGTTACGTAATAACCGCTGCTAGTAAAAAAGAATGAGTCATCAGAGGTTTCCAAAATCAATGGCCACGCAGACTTGAAATTAGTCCGTTTCAGATTCATACAGGGGTGTAGTCTGTTTGGCACGCACCTCAATTATAATCCTCATAATTATGTTTTCAAAGTCCAAAAATTTTTCTCTGTCATTTAATTTTCGTAATTTGCTTTAAATAAAGTGTACCCAAGATGTATCTACGACCTTACGCCATTTCAGATTCACACAGGGGTGTAGTCTGTTTGACACGCACCTCAATTCTCCTCATAATTATGTTTTCAAAGTTCAAAAATTTTTCTTCATTCAATTTTCGTAATTTGCTTTAAATAAAGTGTACCCAAGATGTATCCACGACCTCAGGCCATTTCAGATTCACACAGGGGTGTAGTCTGTTTGACACGCACCTCAATTCTCCTCATAATTATGTTTTCAAAGTCCAAAAATTTTTCTCTGTCATTTAATTTTCGTAATTTGCTTTAAATAAAGTGTACCCAAGATGTATCAACGACCTTAGGCCATTTCAGATACACACAGGAGTGTAGTCTGTTTGACACGCACCTCAATTCTCCTCATAATTATGTTTTCAAAGTTCAAAAATTTTTCTGTCATTTAATTTTCGTAATTTGCTTTAAATAAAGTGTACCCAAGATGTATCCACGACCGGCGAGGTTGAGTTGAAATAAAACAGATTCATTGTTGCTTAAAAATTTAATATCTAACCAAGGTTTTTAGAAGTAAACTGATTTTTGTTGATCTTCCCTTCTCTCTTTCTCATTCTAGTTTCGATTTTATGTGAATTGCTAAATTTTAATTAGTTGATTAATTTAATTGAATTCACATATTATTTTGTTTTTTGTAATCTTTTTGTTATTGTACGAAAATTTCTCTTATATTTGAATATATTTTGTAGTTTAAAGCGCTTTGGATTTTTATCTGAATTATTATCAGGAAGGAGGAACTATTAAATTGAGAAAGATGCAAAGAGTGAACCGATTTCAACATTTGAACAATCCGTGGAGAATGATGTCGAAATCGATTGTTTTCGATAATAATAGTCAGAATAAGAGAAAGCCTAACTGAGACCTGGCGAATTAATTTTAAAAAAAAAGTCGAAAAACGTAATTCGAAAAAAAAAGAAACAAAAAAAAACAAAAGATGATCGAATCATGTCTGTAAATAAAATCAAAAAAAGGAACACAGAAAATTCTTTGCACGCGCGACATGAGAAGAACAAACAAAAACAAATTCCAGAAACAAAAGGCGATCGCTTTAACTATTAAAACAAGAAAATCAATCAATTAATAAAAATCGAAGACGCAATTGGAAGTAAGTACGTTGGGAAAGAATGTATTTCGAAAATTTGGAGAGAAAAAAGAACAACGAATTTCAGAAACAAAAGCGATCGCTTAAACTTAAACAACAAACGATCGGTCGTAATAAAGAAAAAAGAACCTAACCCTGAAATGGAGAAATGCAAATTGAAAAAAACTTTTCAAAATAAAATGAAATAGCAAAAACAAAAGACTCGAACGATCTTGCTAAAAAAATTTAAAAAACAAACAAACGCAGATTGTTCTTTGCGCAAGCAACAAACAAACAAAAAATTAATAAATTTCAGAAACAAAAGACGATCGCTTTAATTTTTAAAACAAGAAAATCCATCAAATAATAAAAATCGAAGACAAAATTTGGAAGTAAGTACACGTACATTGGGAAGGAATCTCTTTCGAAAATTTGGAGAAAAAAAAACAAGAAATTTCAGAAACAAAAGCGATCGCTTAAAGTTAAACAACAAAAGATCGATCGTAATAAAGAAAAAAAAAACCTAACCCTGAAATGGACAAAGGCAAATAGAAAAAAACTTTTCAAAATAAAATGAAATAGCAAAAACAAAAGACTCGAACGATCTTGCTAAAAAAATTTAAAAAAAAACAAACGCAGATTGTTCTTTGCGCAAGCAACAAACAAACAAAAAATTAATAAATTTCAGAAACGAAACACGATCGCTTTAAAAAAAAAAGAGAGAAATCTCAAATCCAATCAAATTAAAAATCTAAAATAAAAATGAAAATATCTTGGGCGGGATCCTCTTACTCGAAATTTTTTTTCTTTTTCTGCAAAAAAAAAAACAAAACTAGTCCGCTTAAATTTAAACCAAAAAATTATTCAAAATACATAAAAAAACTGACCCTGATATGGATAAATATGGTGAAAAAAAAATGAAAAGCGAACGTTTAAACTCAAACCAAGGAAAAACAATCAAAATAAAAGAAAGCCTAACTCTGGACTGGACGAACGAAAAGGAAGGGGAAAAAATCTATCGCTTAAGAAAAAGGAAAAAGGAAAAAAGAAAATGAATAAAAAAGGGAAAAAGGAAAACAGAATATTTTTTGGGCACGCAACAAACAAAGACAACAAAACTTCTCACAAACAAAAGACAATCGCTGTAAATTAGATCAATGGTATAAGGCGTTAATAATAATACAGGGTGTTTGAGAATGCTAGTACAAAAAAATTACTGTGGCTTCTGGAAGTCCTAAGAAATCTAAAAAACCCATTAAAAAATTGTAATGTTTATTTTATTTTATTTTTTTCTGTAAAATAACATTATTTCCGTCAATTCAATGTGCCGAATTGTGACAGCTCGTTGCCTTATCTCAGTGGCAATTTTGGCCAAATTTTGAGTAATTTTTGTCTCGAAAATTAAAAGACTTTTATTTGAATTCTTTTTTTGCCGATGACTTCAACCCACCATCACCAATAACCATTTTTTTTTTGTACCAGCAATTTTCGAACACCCGATATAACACTCAAGTTTCAATAAATTTAAAAAAGAAGTGAAAAATGAACGTATAAAGTAAAAAAAAATGTAAAATTGTACCATTTAAAATATGCAGATGAATAAAAAAATAATTATATTAAAAATGTGTAATGTAATTATGAAGTAGAAAAAAGAAACAAATGAATTTCCATAATTACAAACGAGAATCATTTTAAAATTCAAAAGGAATGTGCATGCCACTTTGCCTACACATGTTTTATTTCTTCTTGTGTTAATTCCGCCACCTTGAAGACTTTCAAGGTCAAATTTGGAACGAATTCATCTTCTTGTACCAAGCAGACCTGAATTGCAATCGAATATGAAATCGGAATTCAAACATTTTTGGTCCATTATACATATCGCGAACTCAATTCGAGGACGCACTGTATATGCGATCCCTCTGAGTAAACTTATCTGCATGATGTCGAACCACAGTTAAGGTATTTGAGGCAGTTCATTTACGTACACAGTTTCAAGCCTGGAAGGATTTCCACAGCCTCCGTTCATTTATGTTTTACTTTACTTTCCTTTTAAATGTTGTATTTCAGTTTGGTGTTTTCCTTCAAAAGTTCCTAATTGTTAATTATTCCAACTTCACACTTTAGATGATTGGGATTCTTTCTTTCTTTTTTTTTCGTTATTGTTCAGAAAAATCGGTGAACTTAGAGAGACCTCCGCCCTTCCACCGTTACATGAAGAAGAAGGAGGGAAGCAAAAACACGAAGGCACGACGAAAATGCACCAAGCAGACCTGAATTGCAATCGAATATGAAATCGGAATTAAAAATTTTTGGTCCATTATACATATCGCGAACTCAATTCGGGGACGCACTGTATATGCGATCCCTCTGAGTAAACTTATCTGCATGATGTCGAACCACAGTTTAGGTATTTGAGGCAGTTCATTTACGTACACAGTTTCAAGCTTGGAAGGATTTCCACAGCCTGCCCGTTCATTTATATTTTACTTTACTTTCCTTTTGAATGTTGTATTTCAGTTTGGTGTTTTCCTTCAAAAGTTCCTAATTGTTAATTATTCCAACTTCACGCTTTAGATAATTGGGATTCTTTCTTTCCTTTTTTTCGTTGTTGTTCCGAAAAATCGGTGTATTTAGAGAGACCTCCGCCCTTCCACCGTTACATAAAGAAGAAGAAGGGACGCAAAAACACGAAGGCACGACGAAAATGCACCAAGCAGACCTGAATTGCAATCGAATATGAAATCGGAATTAAAAATTTTTGGTCCATTATACATATCGCGAACTCAATTCGGGGACGCACTGTATATGCGATCCCTCTGAGTAAACTTATCTGCATGATGTCGAACCACAGTTTAGGTATTTGAGGCAGTTCATTTACGTACACAGTTTCAAGCCTGGAAGGATTTCCACAGCCTGCCCGTTCATTTATATTTTACTTTACTTTCCTTTTGAATGTTGTATTTCAGTTTGGTGTTTTCCTTCAAAAGTTCCTAATTGTTAATTATTCCAACTTCACGCTTTAGATAATTGGGATTCTTTCTTTCCTTTTTTTCGTTATTGTTCCGAAAAATCGGTGTATTTAGAGAGACCTCCGCCCTTCCACCGTTACATGAAGAAGAAGGAGGGAAGCAAAAACACGAAGGCACGACGAAAATGCACCAAGCAGTCCTGAATTGCAATCGAATATGAAATCGGAATTAAAAATTTTTGGTCCATTATACATATCGCGAACTCAATTCAGGGACGCACTGTATATGCGATCCCTCTGAGTAAACTTATCTGCGCGATGTCGAACCACAGTTAAGGTATTTGAGGCAGTTCATTTACGTACACAGTTTCAAGCCTGGAAGGATTTCCACAGCCTCCCCGTTCATTTATATTTTACTTTACTTTCCTTTTATATGCTGTATATCAGTTTGGTGTTTTCGTTCAAAAGTTCCTAATTGTTAATTATTCCAACTTCACACTTTAAATAATTGGGATTCTTTCTTTCTTTTTTTTTTTCGTCATTGTTCAGAAAAATCGGTGAACTTAGAGAGACCTCCGCGCTTCCACCGTTACATGAAGAAGAAGGAGGGAAACAAAAACACGAAGGCACGACGAAAATGCACCTGAACTGCAAAATATGAAATCTGAATTCAAAATTTTTTTGTCCATTATACGTATCACGAACTCAATCAGCAGACACACTGTAGAGACTGCTATTGGCTAAAGTGGAAATCTTCAATCGGTATAATACGGATAATCCACTACCAACATCCAGTTTAAGCTCTTTCCTGACGGCGTGTTTATAATTTACGTGAGAGGCTAACAGAGATCCGGTGAATTAATAAGTAGGACCAAGAACAACACACTTGATTATCTACCTTCTGAATATTTCACTACATACATAGATCTTGACTTTAGTTTAAGATACAGAAACCTCAACTCATTTCATTATACTCATTTTTCTTTTTTTGTAAAAACGCATTAAGTTCTCCAGCCACCAAAGCAGCGAATTACGTTCGATTCGTTTATTTCAATAAGAATCTCGACGGGCAAAATTGGATCGTAAAACGAACGAATGTCGTTGTTTTGTCAGATAAGAAAATAATATTTTTTTGGGTCACGACGATAATCCCTTCCTCCGGAGACGCGCTCGCCGTAACTTCGCCTGCATCAGCAGATCCTACGATAGCAGCAGTAAAATTAATTCCCTCGAAAAGAAGAAAAAAAAAAGATATGAAATCAAATGAACGAACAAACAAGCCAAACCAACCGGCCGGAGACGAGTCAGAGAAAAGTCCTTTCCCCAGGATGAAAATAAATTATCTGCGAAGAAGTCTCGTTTAGGAAAAGTTTTCTTTTTTTCTTTTTGCTGATGTTGTTTAATAGGGTGTATTTGCATGCGACGCGCATGTATCAATCCGACCTCATTTCCAAATATTACTCGGGAAAGTTATAAAGGGAAAAGAAAATTTATGGCGAACTAAGTCATCCGGCGAGCCGAAAGAGGGGCGGAGGGGGGAGGGTCGTCGGAGTCCGAGATATTCTCGGATTAGGGCAGTACGAACTTTGAATAATTTATTTTCTTAAGTGGGGCGAGATAAAATTGTGTTTTTAAATCGTGAGACAAGCGGAATCGATAAATTCTTAGATTCCGGAGAAGGTTTTCAATTGATTCGAGCTTTAAATTTCAATTAACGTTAATGTGAATCTGTTCAATAAATCGTCAAGGAATATAAGCCAAATAATAGAATAAAAAAGAAAATCGTGGATCATTGGCTTTTGCAATGTCGTACTGTCGATCCATCCAACTATCGAACTCCTTCGAAAGCCAGAAAGATTATTTTTTATTTATATGAGTGGCAAAAACAAATGGGGATCGTCGATAAAAATAGACCGAAAATAAACATTGTGTGTAACTCAGTAAGTCAATTGTTTTTGCAAAAACTGACGAATTTTAATCAGAACAAAAAATGCTATTTGAAATGTTAACAGAAAAGACGATCAATTAATAATTTAAAAATTAGATAAAGTCGAACAGGATAAAAGAGAAAACAAAAATAGGGATCGATTGGCGGCATCAAATAAATTGGACTAGAATCGAGTTACAAGAAAAAAAAAAAACAAAAGACGATCAGTTGATAATTAAAAAATCGAATCATAAAAAGATGATAAATTGATAGGTAAAAAATAAAAACAAAACAATGAAATAGAATAAAAGAAAAAAAAGAAAGATCGCTCAATTGATTATACATTAAAAATTCGATGATACTTGGCTGGTCAAATAAGGAATAAAACAGAAAACAAAAGACGATCTGGACGAAGATAAAACGAAAATATAGATTCCATAAAACCAACTGAGTCGAATCGAATGCGAGAGAATCGACGAACTTTCAAACAGACAGTTTGAACAAACAATGAGGTTATGTTCTCCATGTTATCTTGGTCAACCCCGTTGATTTTTGGCCATCACGTTTTTTCTGCATTTTTTTTTTCTCCGTCATGGCATCTTCGGTAGAAACAATCGGTTGATAAAAATTTAAAGTAAAGCCTTCTATAATCTACAGAGATTTTGGATAAGACTAAAGACAGGGGAAGACCAATGGTATGAAAGGTCAAGTGTAAACGCAAGTTAAACTCTCCGTCGTGTTCTCAGAACCGGAAACAGCAATAAAGTTAAACCAGAATAAACGCGGTATCGTTTGACGTTGACGCAGTTGTTCGTTTAAGACAAGAAGCGCGTCTAAAACAAACCCGGGTAATTCACATCTACGACTTTGACGGTGTCCTTTGATCTTGCAGATACGCAGAAATGCAAATGCACTTTAAGAGGAAGCCACGCCCCTTTTTTCATTTGAGTACAGTACAGTACAGTAAAGCAGACATCCTCTGTCGAAAATCATGTCCTGTAAACAAACTTCTCTAATCATGAAATGCGGACTGGATTTAAAAAAAAATCATCAATTGAAGACGTCCCATTTTATAATGTAGCTTTACAAACAAACCCGGACAATTAACATCTACGAATTTGACGGTGTCCTTTGATCTTGCAGGTACGCAGAAATTCAAATGCATTTTAAGAGGAAGCCACGCCCCTTTTCCATTTGAGTACAGTACAGTAAAGCAGACATCCTCTATCGAAAATCATGTCCTATAAACAAACTTCCTTAATCATGAAATGCGAACTGGATTCAAAGAAATTTCAACAATTGAAAACGTCCCATTTTATAATACAGCTTTACAAACAAACCCGGATAATAGACATCTACGACTTTGACAGTGTCCTTTGATCTTGCAGATACGCAGAAATGCAAATGCATTTTAAGAGGAAGCCACGCCCCTTTTTCCATTTGAGTACAGTACAGTAAAGCAGACATCCTCTATCGAAAATCATGTCCTATAAACAAACTTCCTTAATCATGAAATGCGAACTGGATTCAAAGAAATTTCAACAATTGAAGACGTCCCAGTTTATAATATAGCTGTACAAACAAACCCGGATAATAGACATCTACGACTTTGACGGTGTCCTTTGATCTTGCAGATACGCAGAAATGCAAATGCATTTGAAGAGGAAGCCACGCCCCTTTTTCCATTTGAGTACAGTACAGTAAAGCAGACATCCTCTATCGAAAATCATGTCCTATAAACAAACTTTTCTAATCATGAAATGCGAACTGAATTAAAAAAAAATCATCAATTGAAGACCTCCCATTTTATAATGTAGCTTTATTTCAAAGTATATTCTCCTCATCCGGTAGAGCGGGACAACTTTCCTCTGTTACGGTGTGGAAATCTCTTTTAGGGAACGACCTGTATATTCCGTTTGACTCGCATTTATTTCCAACTTCACAATATTAAAGAATTCTTTTTGTGTTTCAAGTGCTTCACGCCGCACCCATTTCGTCGTTATTGCGATAAAAGACAGTTTTTTATAATCGTCTTCGTCGTCGCTGGAATGATTAATTTAGCAAACTTCAAATGATCTCTCGCCTTGCGTTTTATCTTAGACGCTTGTTTGAGCTTTCGTTTTAAAATACTCCGGCCTTAAATTAATGTAAAATTCTCGATGCATGTGCACTCCTTTGTGGTTTTAAATAAATAATATTGTTGGGAGATTCTATTCTATGTTTTAAATAGGACTGCGACGTCTTTCATAAACGAGTGCGAACGTATTTCATATGTTTCGTGAGATCCGCTCGGAATTATTATTTCACGCAGTTGGAGAGCAAAATAATTCCGTCGCCGTTTTTTTTTTATCGAATTAGTTTATGTCAACTACAGGTTTTTGCGAGCTAGTATTTCGACAGGTAGTTACAATTTGACCTTTGACGCTATTGGAGTTCTCTTACGTCAAATTGGTACTCGTTGGTTCTTGCTTATGTCACGTTGGTTTTAGTTCGTGCAAACCGTCCTTTCAAATACAGCTTATTACCTCTGTAATCCTTTTATTCATGAAAATATATTCAACTCCCAAGGACGTTAAGTTTTAATTAGAACGGGATTCGGGAACAAATAGTAATTGTCCTTCTTTTTTATCTCTATCTCAAGCTATCTTTTGGAGCTGTACCATTTCTTCCCTTCGTTGCAAGGAAATCAAGCGCACCATTCTTGTAACAATTCTCCTTTCAAAGTCCGCAGCACCATTTTATACATTATAAGTTCCTTTCTTCGTTGATTCTTTTGCTTTCTTTTTGCTATTCTCTTGCTTCCTCTTGTTTCAATTGGGAAACATCAACAGTAAATGAACACAATACTAAATATGCTAATCACAGAGTCGTCGATATATGTAAGCCAAAATAGACTGCTCCAATGGGCTTCGATTAAAGAATCTAACCAAATAAAAGAAGATAGAAAACGACTCTTAGCAGAATTGAGAAAAAGTTAAATATCTTTGTTTTGGAACTGCACGAAAGAAGAAGACTGCCCTCTTTGGACGAGGCAAAGAGATCTTGCAATTTTCAAGAATTCCTTCTATTTTTTTTTTTTCTTTTTGAGGTCTTCACGATATTTCGCCTTTGGTCTCTTGTGTTTTTCAGGATTTTCCGTCTTTCTTTTTTGATTAAATTTGCGAACTAACTTCGAAAATCGAAAAATATATCTGTAGGCAATGCCCCTCCTTTTAGAAGAGGACCCATCACACCTGTCTTTGAGTCAGTTTGATCTTTTTTGCAAAACGTCTTCTGTTTTTCGTCGAATTATGATTAGAATTAGAAAATTCCACCGAAGCCATGGAGTACCTCACAGGTATTTGCTTTCTTGAAAGCACAATTTGACATTTGAGGGCGTGTTGGGGGAGTCAGTCGTTTAGCGGTATCCCCAACGCTTGAATCGTGAATTTGTATGAGCCTAAATAAAATAAAAGTATAAAAAAATATTTTTTTTTTTATAATTTAGCTTGATTTGAAAGTACAGTCCCTTCATAGAGCGGATTACCTTTTGTCACGATCATATCCTAATCAGAAAGCTATTTGACCATGAAAATGGGGATTGGATTCAAGAAGACTTCACGATCATCTTTGATCATCGTCCGAATCCGAACTGGATTCAAGGAGATTCAACATCTAACTGATATAGTTTTATTTTTATAACGAAGCTTAATTTCAAGATATAATCTCCTTAGTAGATCAAATGTCCTTTTCCATAATCGTACCTAATCTTTGGTCACGAAAATGGGAACTGGATTCAGGAGGTCCAGTTGGATTTGCCATCTAATTGTTAGATTTATTTTGAAGCATACCCTCTTTGGTGGAACGAACATAATGGCTTATCCAAAATTGTACCCCATCCAAAAATTTTTTTGATCATTTTTTAAATGGAATGAACTAGATTGAAGTAAACTTTTCAACCATTGGATTTATTATCTAACGACAACCTCTTTTATTTCAAAGTTTAATCTCATAAATAGAGCTGGTCACCTTTTTTCATAATCATACCCTCATCTTTGATTATACTGGCTCCCAAAAATTGGATTTGCCATCTAACTGGTTCCCTTTTCTTTTATGAGGTATGATATCTTCTCAGTAAATCAAATATCCGTTTTTCCTTGATCATACCCAATCAAAAAAAAATCTCCTTTTGATAGTATTTATCGGTCAAATTGATGGGATCCTTGAAGTTAGGTGTTATAAAAATATGAAACTTGTTTCCCCGGTGTCTATAAAAGTTTCCCCGAACGCGGCGGAAACTTTCACCGCACCTAATTTCCGGCAGGCCCAGAATTAATATTGTAACGGTGGAAGTTGAATTGGATTAATGAATAGGGCACCCACCACACCATAACATGATCCGGTCGTGGGGTTGGACCAGTTGGTAACGAATTTATTAGGCCCGTTCATCGAGATTCGACCGTTTATGCCGTAATTCCGATCCGCCCTACGAATTGAGCCGCACACACCGACCCAGTATTGACTTTCGAGTTTCGGGTCCGTTCGAGCTCCTCCGCCTGCCAAAGAAGCGCTAAAGGGATGCTGCACCCCAGTAGCTAGGGATGCTTCATCCTTTACGCATCCTCTTCGAACCTCGTCGCCGCTCTGTGACGGTGCGAACATGAACATTCGCCCAAACACTTAGTTCGTTCTAGTTCACGTGAACATGTAAAAGGTAAGGCGGACAAAGAAAAAACGATTTTCTGTTCGGGTTTCAACCCCTTGGGTCGGGCCTAAGCGACGCGCTTTTGTTTTCGTCCGAATTAAAAAGTGGGCGTTCACCTCGGTGGCTAAAAATCATCTCCCAACGCAATGCTTTTACAAATTTCATCAAAATCTATTTGCCGAACAAATGCTTATCTGGTCAAAATTGATTGTTCTAAAAATGTTCGATACCTTTGTAAATGAATTATTCAAAAAAAGAATGAAGAAAACCAAATCAAATCTTCTCATTGATGGTAAGACATAAGTAAGTAAATGCTTGTTGAAGGGAACTACATATCTACATATACCTTTTGTATAGTATAGATCATCTCTTGAATGTTGACTTTTTGTTAACCCCCGGCCAGCGAGTGAACCCAACAAGACCAAAACCGATGCATCTGAATAAACTTTTGAGAACTAAAATAGTTCCGGCGCAAAAGTCCTATAACAACAAGAAGTTTCTGAAAGTTGCTCTAGAATTCCTGTATGGAGGCGCCTTTACATTTATCAAGGGGCGTTATTGAAGCGGGTGCACGAAGTTTACCAATAAAATTTTAACAATGGAATGTCAATGACAGCACACTTTTCATAAAATTTCCAACTAAGATAAAACGGGCAGAGCAGAGAAGTCAATAAAAAAAAAAAAAGACAATTCGCTTTTTTTGTTCAGCGAAGAGAAATTGCTATTTTGTTTGTAGTTTTCCTTTTTTTTAAAAAAACAAAAGAACGACAAATTTAATAAAACACAATGCTTACTTAACTAATTTTTAAATTAAATCAAATAAACAAATAGGATGTGTCATGAAATAATAAAAGCAAAGTAATAATAAAATAAGAAAAAATTATTAAATTAAAAAAACAGAAACTTAACTGTTTCGTTCGCCAGTGGCGGAGATGCGACGCTCCACGAACCTAACGTTACGCCTCTGTCTAAATGTAAACCTTTTATAAACCTTGAAAGTTGCAAGAGATCAGAGAAATTTAAAATAAAGTATTTTTCTGTAATTTTTGCAATATTTTAAGTTTAAATTTAAGACGTGCTTTGAATATGACATTTCATGTATAAGTTCTAAGTTAAATACTTAAATAAAGTTTAAGTGTCAATCAGGATGTGATTGGTAATGACGCATAAATGTTTAAACTTAAGTTCTTGTTTAAAACATTGTTGCAATCGAGCATAATTATCTTATATTTAAACAAAGCTCCTGGAACTATATATTTTTTTAATAAATTTTAGTAAAAGCTTGCTGAGTAGATTAGACAAATCCATTCTTATTTTATTATTAATTTATTTTATTTTGTAGTTTATTTAACTACAGAGTTCTGAACGGTTTAAAATGCGTCTCTTTTCTGGTTTGAAATTAATCTCATGATAAACAAATTGAAAAACTTCCTGCAGTTTACTATTTCATCAATTTCTAATTTCTCTTTCCATTATTATTTGTCTAAATTATGTTGCTAAAAAGTTAATTCGTTTTGATTACTCGTGGTGTGTAAAACCAAAAACCAATCAAAACTCGAAAATCTTCTACGATCTACGATACATAAAACTAACTGCATTATTAATTTATCATCAAATAATAAAATTGTGATTATTTCTTAAAGAACTTTGGAAACGTTAGAAAAATCTACATACGTTTCGCTATTTCGTTGACAACTCTGTTTTGAAAAAGTTGCCAAAATTTTAAGATTTTAAGTCGGGTTTGATGATTGCATCGAAATCCTCCAGCCCCCTCTAAATAGCTATTTCATCCGTGGTTTGGGCCTCATCAGCAAAAGACAAACCGAGAACTTCACTGCAATCTCACCGACTTGCGCTTGGAATCGCTTTTACTCCGAATCTAACCCCGTTGTTTGCATGTTTACCGTTTCCAAGGATCGATGAGGCTCAAGTGGAGTCCTCCTGTAACGCGTCTGCGATGAGGCCCCAACCAAAGCCGAAATAGCTATTCAGGGAATGCTTCGGAATTCCATTGCAATCAAAACCGCCCGTACTTTTTTTAAATTTTGGCCGCTTTGACTTTGATGACTTATTAAGCAGCAAATTGTTTGTTGTTCGTCAATTTTCACGGAAGTTTCGGTTGAAAATTAGCCGCGCGATGTCGCAATCTAACCTTTCATTATAAAATTTGCTCGAAGAATAATGATTACGCGTGGAATCGAATTTGCGCGCAACACAACCTGTTGTTCACTTGTTTATTCGTTTCTAAGCGCAAGTAGAATGGTCGGTGAGATTGCAGTGGAGTTCTCCAGCAATTCTTCTCCGGTAAGGCCCCAACCAGAACTGAAATAGCTATTCAGAGAATGCTTCGGAATTCCATTGCAATCAAAACCGCCTGTACTTTTTTAAAATTTTGGCCGCTTTGACTTTGATGACTTATTAAGCAGCAAATTGTTTGATTTTCGTCAATTTTCACGGAAGTTTCGGTTGAAAATTAGCCGCGCGATGTCGCAATCTAACCTTTCATTATAAAATTTGTTCGAAGAATAATGATTACGCGTGGAATCGAATTTGCGCGCAACACAACCTGTTGTTCGCTTGTTTATTCGTTTCTAAGCGCAAGTAGAACGGTCGGTGAGATTGCAGTGGAGTTCTCCAGAAATTCTTCTCCGATAAGGCCCCAACCAGAACTGAAATAGCTATTCAGAGAATGCTTCGGAATTCCATTGCAATCCAAACCGCCCGTACTATTTTTAAATTTTGGCCGCTTTGACTTTGATAACTTATTAAACAGCAAATTGTTTGATTTTCGTCAATTTTCACGGAAGTTTCGGTTGAAAATTAGCCGCGCGATGTCGCAATCTAACCTTTCATTATAAAATTTGCTCGAAGAATAATGATTACGCGTGGAATCGAATTTTCGCGCAACACAACCTGTTGTTCACTTGTTTATTCGTTTCTAAGCGCAAGTAAAATGGTCGGTGAGATTACAGTGGAGTTCTCCAGGAACTCTTCTCCGGTAAGGCCCCAACCAGAGCTGAAATAGCTATTCGGAGAATGCTTGAGGATTCCACTGCGATCAAAACCGTTTGTACTCTTTCAAAATTGCAAATTTTGTTGTAATAGCGTTGGATTTAATGACTTGTCATTAAACAGCATATTGCTTGATGTTTGTCAATTATCACACAAGTTTATTTTAGTTTAGTCTATATTATATGTTTATTTTTGGTATCTCTCGCACCGTTTGGATTTTCGGTAGCGTGTTTTCTCACTAAATAAACAAAGAAATAAATTTTAGGCTCAAGATTAGCCGCGCGATGTCGCAACTTAACTGTTGTTTTAAAATTTGCCCGAAGAACGATGATTATCTACAATTTTTTTATGCATATTATTGAGCATGAGTCGAGAAATAGAAATTAAAATTAAAAATGAAATTTTTCAATTAACGAATATCGAAACTGGCTGTTATCTATAGGCGTTCAGAAATTCTATCATCTACAAAGACAAGTCATTAACTGATTGGGAATGAATTTAGTATTTTTGTTTATCTTTTTATGATTTATAGACACAAACAAGCTGAACCAAATACCAAATAAAGTAATAGATAAAAAAAAATTTAAAGCTGCAAGAAGTTAAACTAACAAGTTTGACACCGATAATTGATAATTGGTAATTTAGATCTTAATTATTTGGAATTTTGTTGGAAATCGTTTTTAATTGCAGCGGATCTCTCTGTACAGCTGTTTCAGCCCTATTTGGGACTTCTTCAGCAGAAACGTAGCTCGAAACCAAAACGACTTGTACGAGGAGATTCACAAGGCGATGTGAAAGTAATAAAAAGATATAGTAGCGATATCCTGCGACCGTTTTATAACCTATCAGGTTGAAAAACGATCGCAGGATGTCGCTGATAGGTTGAAAAACGATCGCAGGATGTCGCTATTTTATCTTATCATTAATTATTAAGGTCTAAGGCCCGGTTTCTGGAAGCGATTTATGGGCCGATTAGTTTAACTAATGATTAGAATATGACATAGTAGGCAGCATAACATAACGTATGTCACATTCTAACCCTTAGTTAAACTAATCGGCCCATAAATTGCTTCCAGAAACCGGGCCTTAATGGCCTTGAATTAGTTATATGTTCAAATACACAAATCCTAAAAGAATTGAGGTGAATAAAAGAGAGAAACTGAAGTGTAGACATGCGCTGTGGTCAACAATAGTGTTATTATTAAATATTTCGGAAATAATATCAATCTTTCAATCCGTAAAGACATCAATCATAATTTCTACACGACGTCGCAGTCGCGTCGAGCGGACAATAAAAAGAAAATTGCAGAGCGGCACATCCAGTCGTTCTTGATCACAGTGTATGATTAATTTTCACAAAATCAAATTAGCTTGCCGGAGAAATTGTTTTTTGTTTTGAAATTTGTCTGCGCTCGAATGAAAACATTGTTACGCTTATGATAGGGATTAGTGAAATGGAAAATTAATTCAATTTTAATTTATGGCAACGGCTAACACGAATTTAATTCAATAAACCATTCTATATAAATGGAAATAAATAACAATTATAACAGTGTAAAGAAACACGAAAATATTATTTTAATTATTGAAAGTACACGATGTATGAAACATCATAGTTACAGACATTTTTTTTTATTAGCTACTTCTTGATCGGATCATTATTAGCTGCGTCTTGATCGGATCCGTCTGAGTTAAGAATACAACGTGACCTCCGACTGCAAGATCAATCAATTATAAAAAATGAATTTTTTGTTAATTCTTTTTTGTTGTTTGTTTTCAGTTTTACTATTAATCTGAAACGATTTCACATTTTTACAGCATTTATGAAAATAGGACCTAATTTTAACTGATTCATTCAATGATTTTATTGCTGACAGTATTTGCGCCATGTCTGAAACAGATATTGAAAATCGTGCTTTCCAAAAGAGGATGGACTGATCCGAGTATAAAAGAAGTGTCACTCGTCACTCTCGCCATGATGAAGGTCTGCGCGCATTAAGTGTTTATATTTCCTGAAACCGTTTATCCTCGCCGTCAAGAAAAAAATATTTCCAAGTATACTTTATTGCACCCAAACAAGATATTTTCGGGTACGCTTGTTTCACTTCCTTCGCACAAATTTACGAAAATTCTTTTTGTTATCATCCTGAAGCCCATTTTATCTTACACAGAACCGAGCGTCTTACACTCTGAGATGACCGGAAAGGAAAATCGTTCATCAGACAAAATAGTTACATATTAATCGAGTAGGCCAAGTTCAAAAGAAATTAATCCTGCAGAACGCAGTACACACCTTATAGAGAATTCAGAGAGATAAAGCTAGCTTTACTGAAAAACCGTAAAAGAATGATAGAATGCGCCATAGAAACGAATTAATTTCTGACTTTGACCTACTCGCTTAATATTTGCTCGTTAATAACTTCAAATTTTAATATTAAAATAACTTGAGTAGGCGTTTATTACGACTGATGTGCAATAAATTTAACCGACTATTAAAAAATCAGCCTTGTTGATACACCCTTAGGTAGGCATATTTTTTCCTATCTTCTGAGCTAACCCTCTTCTCTTCTCAGACCATGTAAGACGCGCGGTTCTGTGTTCAGAGCCTTTGCGGTCACTTTTCTACTAATTTTCAGGCTCGTTGAAATGACTTCAGTAAATCTGTCGCTGGCTCTAAGGCCCGGTTTCTGGAAGCGATTTATGGGCCGATTAGTTTAACTAATGATTAGAATGTGACACACTAAGCAGTATAAATAACGTATGTCACATTCTAATCCTTAGTTAAACTAAACGGCCCATAAATTTCTTCCAGAAACCGGGCCTTAGACTATTAGTTACAAAAGCAAGAAAATACAGGGTGATTTGTTAACACCGTCTCAAACTTCGGGGGATGAAAATAGACGTAATTCTAAGGAGAAAACATCCTATCAACATAAGTCCGTTTTGTTTTTGTTTAGAAGTTATAGCAATTCAAAGATATTAAAAACAAAAGAAAAACAGTACTTTAAGTAATTTGATAATTAAGAAGTTTTCTGTAGGCGGAAATCGACACATTAGATAAATATCCAGACGGCAACTAACGCAGCAAACTGCTTCAATCAACGAGAGTGAGTGAGAGAGACGTGTTTCCTGCAGGGCCGTGCATAAGAGAAGGAGAGAGGAACGCAAATCCAAATTTTTTAACAAATATTTGAAGTTTCAAAAATTAATGTGTTCCGCGTCGTATTTGCGTCCAAATAATAGAATTTTCAAAAATTAACGAAGCCCGCGTCGTATTTTTGGCCTTTCGTCGTTAAAAGTTAAAAAAAAAATCGAGCTCCGCGTTCTTAAATGCGCGTTATGAAGAGAAATAGGCGACGCAATTTCGGGAAACATGGGAAAATTGTACTTTCCGTCGCATTTTTGAACTCCCGGTTAAATTCTAGCCTGAAATGATGGGTCGCACCACGGGTCTATCTTGATTGGTTCTCGAACTGGGCTATTAGAAACAAATGAACAAAAGTCGAGAACCGCTCGCGTTAGACCTATGATGCGACCCATCAATTCAGGCTAGAATTTATCGGCGAATTCAAAAAAGCCAAAACTTTTGACGTGTATCTTCGTAACGCGATGTTCAATTGTTTTTTTTTTTTTTTTCTTAAACGGCAGCAGACGTTTTAGTTTTAGCTATACGAGCATATCTACGATTTTTAAATTTTTTTAATCGTAGCCTGCACCATTACAATAAATAGTTGTTATAAAATTTAAAAAAAAAATTGTAAATCGCTGTATCTCCTAAACAAAAGCAAATCGAACCTATGTTGACAGGATGTTTTCTTCGTGAAATTACATCGGCTTTCATTTGTCGAAGTTTGGAAAGATGATAAGAAATCACCCTGTATTTTATGCAAAGAGTTTGTACGTATCTATACTTATACGGTCTCGTATTCTTTTCAGCATGGTTTTCTTTTTATGAAACTGTAAATGGTTTGACCAGTTCCTGAAAAACGCAGTGTTGATAAAATCCAGTGTTCCGTTTACCTCAAAAAAAAATAAAAAATTAATTAACAAACGTATACAAATCTAGCCCTGGACTATCTTCATTTTATACTTTTTTTTTTTAAATCCCGTCCTTACTTTTTGTTCGCGCTCGTTCAATACCAACAAAAAGGTAGTAAAATGCTTAATCCTTTAAAATAGACCACTCGACAGCGACCGCAAAAAAAAGGCGTGCAATAAAGGGCGAGGCGAAGGAAAATTAAAGAGGACGAGGTCTGGTGAAATCCGTCGCAATTTGTTCGCTCTCGCAAATAAATTCAACGAGTTTTACATGTCGCCCAACAAAAGGAAATTTTCACGAAATATAAAGCGTGCGTTCTCGTTCGTACGGTAGAAAATAATTCAAACTGACAAGCGTAATAAAATAACTTACGTGGTGAACAAGCTGGCCATTTAAATAATTGCAGCTCAAGAATATTTTTATATATATATTTTTTTTTATTTCAATTCCCTAAGTAATTAAGCGCTTACATAGATGAGTTACTTCAGTTTCAGTTCAATAGCAACGGGCAATTAAGATGTGGGTTCGATTCCCCGTCAAGTGCATATGGGTTCTACGTGAAAAAAACCGCTTTTTTTTCTGTTCAAATCGACTTCTTCAAATTATATTCTCAGTTTTCTAGTTTACAAGGCAAATACAAAAAAATATTCCCTCTAGTAAGTCGGTCACAACCGCAACAGCAATACAGAACAGCGCCTCCTCGACAAACTCAGAAAGATTGAGGTTTAGCAAGCGATAGTAATTAGTAATAAAGAGAAAAACTCACTTATCTTTCATAGTTGGAGGTATTCTTTATTAATTATTTAATTTAAGTGTTGCCACGTGCGCGTTAGTTATCGTTAAAATACGTTAATCAAAGATGGCGATATAATCAAAACTCCTGCACACCAAAACTGGGATAGAATTTTAATTAGAGTTTTTACATTTAAAATTTTTGTTGATACTGTAATGATTTGCAATTGTTAAATTAGATTGTCTGTACAAGGCAGGGTTGCCAGATTGGGCAAAATTCCGCCGTTTGGGATACATTTTAGACACATTTGGCGTTTAAAAATCTTATTTGTCGTCTGACGTTTGATTTGGGCTACTTTCTTGTTTTCTTCACATAACAACTCACGACAAAATTCTGCATTTAATATAATCCTTGGTATAAAAGTACACCACCGACCAAAAATTTGAAAGCACAGAGTCGATGAAAAACAAAAAAATATATACAGTACGATCAAGAATGACCGTCACGCCGCTACTTTAATTTATAGGTAGACGAGAATCTCTCTCTCACGAGTCTCGTTTTTTTTTGTCTTGCATACATTTTATTTTTCTTCTTGTGTTTTTTTTTTTTTTTGTTTTAAGGAATTAATGTTTCGCATTTTACTCATGATCCGCTTATTTTATTTTGTCCATTTATTTCCTGCCGATTTTTTCGACTTGACTTTGGCAAAAGTTTTCGTCATTTTTTCACTAATTTTTTTTTTTCTGTTCATTCGCCTTTTGTTTTTCACATTTATCTTCCTTTTAGTCGAAATGGTTTTTTCGATTTCGTTTCCACAGTTCTCTTTTGTTTCCTACGAGTTTGTTTTTATTTGTAAAAAAAACTTCGTCCATTTTCATTTTTTTGTCCATCTTACTATCTTCTGTTTTTTTTTTAATTCATTTTATACTTTTGTATTTTTGTTTTGTTGATTTTTACCTAATTGATTTTCTGCATTTTGTTCGTTGACGCTCTTTTATAGTTGTCTTTTGTTTTCTACTAGTTTTTTCGTCTGGAGATTCACTTGTTTTTGGTTCATCTAAGTAGTAGATCTTCTTTTGTTTTTGTTTGTTTTTTCCTCTTCTTTATACTTTTGCACTATGTACTTCTCTTTTGTTTTTATATCGAGTTGATTTTTCGCACTTTATTGAAGCTTTTTGTGATCTTTTGTTTTACACACACTGTATTTCGGTCGTTAATTTTTTTTTTCGTTTTTCTTAATCGTATTGTTGGCTTGTTTAGTTTGTTTTTATTTTCTAGCAACTTTTATCTTTATTCTTTATAGTATGTAAACAATACGATTCTAGAGAAAGAAAAAATGCAGGAAGCTGTATATAATTTTTTTTTGTAACGTATTATAATTAGATTCTGAAAAAAAAATTAACGCCTTTTGGCTACATTTTATCAACAAGTTGGTGACATTACAAAAGATCTGGCAACCTTGATACAAGGAAGGACAGAAGAAGGTATTGTTGAACGCAACCCTAACGAAAATGCGTTTCATGGATCGACCAGTCCGTCATTGTCAATTTTCATTTGTCAAATTGGTCAATGTACACGTCAGTTTACACTATCCGATTTTATATTTGATTTTGTATTTGACTTCAAGAAATATGATTGAAAAATGAGATTAGATACGGTTTTATTTTGTAAAAGTTACATGAAAATTCAAACCGTGTAACTCAAATAAAAACTCAAAGAATATGAAGAAGAATAAATTTTATATCTCTGTCAAAGACAAATTCGAAATCAAATGGAGAATCAGATAATGTGAAGCGATTTTTAGTATGACATAAGACGGCTGACATTTGTGACTATTTTCTTAACTAAAAATACGTCATGAGGTGCGTTCAAAAACTTTGCATCTGTAGTGCGTAACTCTGTCTTTCTCGGTCGTAATTTTTAACTTATTTAACTTATCTCGCTCAATTGCTTCCAGAAGTCTTGCGTTTACATCATTTCCGCTACAACGGGTGATCTTTTCCGTTTGCCCGTTGTCATGGCACCTTTCTCACTCACGATTATTGACATATCTTGCGTCTCTTTCATCCGTTTCAGGAAATCTTGTGTTTGTACATCGTTGCCAAGGCAACGGGCGAATTTTTCTCATTCCGCTATTTGAGTAGGAGTGAAATTTCGTTTGTTGCCACGGCAGTGATGTAAGCACAAGACTTCTTGAAACGGATGAAAGAGACACAAGATATGTCAATAATCGTGAGCGAGTAAGACACGATTACCCACGCCCACGTTGCACCCTACCGTATAAATCTGAACGCAACCTTGCCGTTTAAATACGATTTCACAGATTTAAAAAACAGCTTCTCAAATCTGAAACCTTTCAAAATGTTTAAAACTCATCTTTGAAGTCGCATTGAACCAGCAACATTTTGGAGAAAGAGTAATTACTGGAAACCGTAATTGTTGTAAATGTTACTGAAAAGATAAAACAGCGACATCTTACGATCGCTTTTTGACGTGACAATTTTTTTTTACATGTTACTGTTTAAACGCTACTTCAAAAATGAGATTTAAAAATTTTGAAAGCTTTGTTGATTTGAGAAGCTCAAAACTTCTATAAATTTATGAAATCGTATTTAAACAGAAACATTTTGGAGAAATAAAAATTACAGGAAACTGTAATTATCTACGAATTCCCTTCGATTAATTTAACTCTTCCGTTTTGTTGTTATTTTAAGAAACCATCTCGTCAAAGTGCCAAGGTGCCAGTTACTTGGGGAAAATATACATAACCTATACTTGTGGGGATTTTATAACTTCCTGAGAGGGGAAAATGGGGAAATTTGTGCAGCGATGCGGGGAGACGCTCCTTAAAAATAAAGTAGCCTACTTGTGCATCGTTGTGTTATTATCTTTTACTAGATGCTGGACACATTTTTGTTTTTAAAACGCGATACTTTTGACCCATGAACACGGTAATTTGAATCCAGAGAGTTGGCAGCATTGAACGTTTCCATTTATATATGCTTGGTCTATCCCAATCCCAATCCGAATCTCTCCATCTTGTCCTTTTCTTTCTTCTGTTTTCTAGAAAGCAAAAAGATTATTTTTTATTTGCGGTAGGTACGGAAAATAGTTTTTCGGATTAAATTTCGAATTTAACACCTGGCGTATCTACAAAGGTGATAAATCAGAATTATTAATAACGACGCAGTACCCTCTTGGAATTTAATATCTGCATGTGTATACCTACGTTATAGAGGGAATAAATTTTAACACTCTGTGCATCTGGAAAAGTAAAATTAAGTAAAACTGCTGGTATAGTAGAGTACTCACTCAAGTTGAACATTTTCTTAACATTTCTCTACCCATTTCCTTCTGAAAACGGAAAATGGCGGTTCGTTCTTCCCAACATTCCGTTCTTTGATCGACGCCATCGCCATCTGATTGAATTTACCAATCACCGACGACTTTGCTTCTTTATTCCCATTTCTAACCTTTCTAATAAAATTCATGCATCGTCTTCTCAATTAAAAATTGTTTATCATTTTAAGCGGAATTAATTTTCACATTTGTTTTAAATAATTTATCCTTCATACAAAATTAGTCACAAATAATGCATTTTGGGATCGAGACTAAAATCTATGGCGTAAGAAACAATGCACTTCGGTATAGAGGCTAGAATCGATGACGTCAGAGACAAGGCACTTTGGGTGCGAGATTAATTTTAATGAAGTTTGCAGTAATTTGCACAGAATTAATGTTGAGGGCCTTATTCATGTTTTATTTTGTGAATTACGTGTTGTTCTTTCGTTCTGAACGCAAGCACTTTTAAAAACTATTAATAATTAATGCTTTACGTGGAAAATAAAAAGGAGGTCGAGATTAACAACTGAGATGCTTTTGTTTGCGGCCATCTTGACAGTCTGACGTTCGGCGACGCGGTTGATTTAAAAAATGCTTTATTTTATGATGTAAGTAAACGAAATAATATTAGATATACTAATTAACTATTCATTAATTACTATTTTAATTGAGTAGTACAGTTTTAAGAATACCAAAGGGAATAAATAGCACGTGCGCGTTGATTAATCTCCGCAATCTGAAATCGTATTCAGTGGCACTTAAAGATCGTCAAGGAACAATTTTCCGATAAAATCTCCACCCTGGAAATTCCTTATTACAGCGAAACTAATTTGCCTGTTCCAGTTTTTGTGCGATGCGATGGAGCCCCTGCTCGCGTGGCTGTTGCTGGGAGGGTTGCCTCTGGTGTTCTGTAACCCGGAAGCTAAGCGACTTTACGATGATCTCTTGTCAAATTATAATCGCCTCATACGGCCCGTTGGCAACAACTCCGACCGGCTCACCGTTAAAATGGGCCTGCGCCTCTCTCAACTTATCGACGTGGTAAGTTTATAACCTTAAACTATGCCCATGCTTAGCATAACTTACTGCCCTTCACGTAATTAATTTGGGATTCAATTTGCGTTCTAAGCTTCTAAAATTAATGTTCCGCATGTCCGCGTGTGTAATAACTCAAATAAGGTATCCAAAACATAAGTGACTAACAGATCCAGTGATGCCAACCTTAAGTTCAATATAGTCTATATATGTCACTAAAAGATCCATAGACATCCATATTTAGGCGCCAATTTCAAATCTGCAACAACATAAAATGAGTTCAGGATGATTCTTTTTAAAAATAAACTTATGGTTGCGTTAAGTGAACGGTTAAATTGCACAAAATCATGAAAACAACGGTTAGACTGAAACAGTGACGGCGGCGGTAAAAATCGGTCACGTTTTAATCTGACGCCTTCATTTGTTTCTCTGTTATATTGTTTTGCTTAAATTAATTTTTGAACAAATAAAGCAAAAAAAATTGTTGCAAATCGTTTTTAATTGCAGTGAAAGCCTGGAGCAGCCTATATACAGCTGTTTCAGCCCTGTTTGAGGCTTCGTCAGCGGAAACGTAGCTCAAAATTTCCACCGCAAACCAAAAACACAAAACGATCGTAAGATGTCGCTGTTTTATCTGTTCATTAAAACAAAAACATTGAAAAATCGTTGCCAAAATCGCACAATCTATTCAATGATTAAAATCCGTAGAAAAAAGGCACAGAAAGAATCCAAAACGACGCTTCGCTTTGGAACCTTTGATGTTTTAGGGACCAGATTTCAGATTTGTGTCCAGCGTTGCCAGATCTTTTGCAGACAATGTCGCCAACTTATTCTTAAAATGTGTCCGAAAGACGCTTAAAATTCCTGAAACAGGTTACGCTCGAAAACAAAACAAAAAATGGTAGACACTTACAGTTTCCTGTAATTTTTCTTTTTTCGAGATGACGCTGTTTAAATATGACTTCACAGATTTTTACCTTTAACCTTCAAAAAATTTTTAAGTGTCACTCGCGAAGTCGTACTAATGCCCGTTTGCATCACTTCCACTTAAATTTTTTAAGTTCTACTTAAGTGGTTAAAGTGACACTTTCTGTTATTATAAAAGTGTCCCTTTAAGCATTTTAGGTCCGATCTTACCACCTCCTGATAAATTTAACCGTCGGTTAATATCCTAGGAAACTATTATCAGCACAAAGGTTTCCAAGGATAAATAGTGAGAAAACCCCTCGACCACATTAATTCACTGAAAGCGAATACGTATTTCGGTAACGAAGTTACCATCTTCAGCGCTAAACTGATATTAAACTTTAAAACAACAAATAAACTAAACTAGACTAGCCGCACTCCCCCCTCACTTTCTTTGTACCGTATTATGCATGCAAAGCAAACCGGGATTCTTCGAAAATCTAAAGGTCGAAGAGGCAAGAAGCGGTCGGCCCGGACTTCTCAAAATTCATTAATCTATTCCTATTTTTGTGAATCTCCAAGCTTTCGAAAGAATCTAGGTTTGTTTTGTTATTAATTTGTTTGATTAAATCTATTTTATTTACCGAATGATTGTTTTCAAGCATGTGTAAGGCAACACTGGATTTATCAAAGCGTTTGTATTTTAAATGAGCCAAGTGTTCTTTGAATCTAATTTTTAAGGATCTTTTTGTTTGCCCTACATAAATTTGATCACAATTTTTACAACTAATTTTATATATACCTGATTTATCCTCCGAATCTACTTTATCTTTTGGATTTCCCAGCAACGATTTTAAGCTGTTATTGTTGGTGTAAACTATTCTTAAACCTAATTTTTTAAAAAATTGTATTCAACCCTTTAGTATATTGAGGATAAAACGGCATTTTTACAATTTTCTTATAATCTACCTCACCTATTTTGTCAGAATTTAGTGTGGTTATTTTATTAATCTCTAATTTTTGTTTTTGTTTTCTAATAATGTTATAGATTACATCGGATTGGTAACCATTGTACGTGGCGATTTTAATAATTTCTTGAAGTTCTTTACTATAATTAACAGTTGATAAAGGGAATGTCAGCATCCTATGCACTAAGAAATTTAAGGCCGCTAATTTATATTGTTTGCAATGATTTGAATCCGCGGGAATGAATCTATTAACATTAGTAGATTTCCTATAAACGTTAAATTCTAATTTATTACTATTTCTAGTTACTAATGTGTCTAAAAAGGGTAGTTTATTGTTAGTTTCAATTTCATAGGTAAATTTGATGGTGGTGAATTTAGAGTTTAAACTTTTAAGGAATTCCTCTAGTGAACATTTACTTTGGTCAAAAACACAAAATATATCATCGACGTATCTCACCCAGATTTTAGGGAAATAATCTAAAGAGGCTTTAAGTTCCGTTTCAAATTTACCCATAAACAGATTTGCCATAAACGGTGACAAGCTATTTCCCATGGCTGCCCCTTCCAATTGTTGGTAAAACTCGTTGTTAAATTTAAAGAAATTTTGATTCATGCATAAACTAGTGAGTTTTATTAATTCATCCACTTCCTCCTTATCGAAGCTATTCTTTGATAAAAGTTCTTTCAGGTAATCTAAGGTGGTTTTTACAGGTATACTAGGAAATAACGAAGTGACATCGAAGGATACTAAAATTTCGTTTGGTTTTATTTCTAGATTTTTTAATTTTTCAATAAATTCTAATGAATTTTTAACAGAAAAATCTTGCCTCTTCGACCTTTAGATTTTCGAAGAATCCCGGTTTGCTTTGCATGCATAATACGGTACAAAGAAAGTGAGGGGGGAGTGCGGCTAGTCTAGTTTAGTTTATTTGTTGTTTTAAAGTTTAATATCAGTTTAGCGCTGAAGATGGTAACTTCGTTACCGAAATACGTATTCGCTTTCAGTGAATTAATGTGGTCGAGGGGTTTTCTCACTATTTATTTGGATTACAGCCACAGGTTTTGTGTTGCTTTGTGATTATAGTTTCCAAGGATGTTAACCGGCGGTTAAATTTATCTAGAGGTGGTAAGATCGGGCTTAAATAGGACTTAAAGTTTTAAGTGAAAGGGCTACAAACGGGCATTAAACGTTACGTCATAGCAGAAAGGAAGAAAAGAAATTATTTCAAGTGAAGAACAAACATGTGCGAAATAAAAACCACAAAAAAGAAACAATTAAGAAATTAGCGGTTTTTGCGATATCAAAAATCGGACCAAATGAAACTCGGAAGAAAAAATGAGAAACAAAAGAGAAATTAAAGAAACACCAACAAAATACAAGGCGTGAAGCAGAGAAAAACAAAAGAAAATTGACAGCGCCGAGCTGAACGAAAAACAACAAGTTTTCCGGACGAATCAAAAAATTCGTAGAAAATAGAAACAAACTGAAAAAGAGTCGATAATACGATTAAAAAGAAACGAAATAAATGAGGAAATATGTAAATGAATCATTAATAAAAGGCGAACAATCAAGTCGATAAGAAAAGCAAAAGAGGAATACATGGTGCGAAAGCATAAAAAAAAGTTTTTACTAAAAATACCAATCAGAAACGACAAGCGGATCAAAATAAAATCAAAAAAGAACAAAGACATATGAATAAATAAATAAAAAAACAGATTAACCTTCAAAAAGATCTTTGTGGCTTTCCATCGTGAAATTTACGATCGTCAGATGTAATGCGATCGTCACTTGTTTCGGTATGGATTATTGTTTGTAAATTTGAAATTCTTCCTCAAACATTTCCGCCACCTTTTGAATTTTTTCTTGCGATCGTCATTTGTTTTTTTTTTGTCTTCAAATATTTCTACTACTTTCTATATTTTTGTCTTTAAAAAAAAAATTTGTCAGGTCAAAAAGCGACCGTAAGATGTCGCTATTTTATCTATATTTTTGTCGTTGTTGCCATGATTGTTTGAAAGAAGACTCTCTTGCAGTACTTTTAAATTAATAATTTGTTTTTGTTTTCTTTTTCTTTTTTGTTTATCTCCTGAAATAGTTTTTTTTTTTCTCTTCGCAAATATGGCGATCGTCGTTTGCTTTTCTTTGTGGTTTTCTGTCGTGAAATTTAC
This sequence comes from Prosopocoilus inquinatus, assembly GCA_036172665.1. Lineage (NCBI taxonomy): Eukaryota > Metazoa > Arthropoda > Insecta > Coleoptera > Lucanidae > Prosopocoilus > Prosopocoilus inquinatus. Next base: position 1,611,092 of record CM069871.1, on the reverse strand, counting down.
GATCGTCATTTGTTTTTTTTTTCCTTTTCGTTCTGAAATCAATCAAAAATTTTTCACACTCCTTTTTCCTTCGCGAATAATTACAATCGTCATTTGTTTTCTTTTTTCTGCTTTCCTCAGAAATTTTCATTTCGTAAATAAGTATTACAATAATGATTTGCTTTTGTTTGTTAGTTTTTGTTCAAAAGTTCAAATTGTTATTAATCTTGAATGTTCGTTATTTTTATTTTTTATTTTATTTTTATTTTAAATCTACAATTATTTTGGGGTTCCTTTCTTTTATAATGTGCGATCGTCATTTGTCTTTCTTACTTTTGTCAGGAATTTATGTTTCTTTTTTTTAATTTGTAGTGACTTTCGTTTGTCAAGAACATTTTTCGTTTTCCTTTTAAATTGCTTACAATAAATTAAGAAATTAAATAAATTAAAATTTCTTTGGGAATTTTAATTTTTCGTGTTTCCGGGTTATCAAAACTGTTCTTCGTCGTTTTTCTCGTTTCTCTCCTAATCTCGAAAGATTTTCCTGCAGAAAAATCAGAAACAAAAGAGAAACGAAAAAAACAGCAACAAAATATAAGGTAGAAAAGAAAAGAAAGTCGACAAAACCAGTACCGAGTGACTATAACTGATTTAGATTTATTTTACTGAGTTGGCAACACTTTTCAATGTTTATGTTGGGATAGGGGATTTTCACGTTTCTGTTGGTACACTAAATTGTCAAATTCAAATAAATTCGTCTATTGTCAATAAAAAAAATTAAATAAATGAGGTTTGCTGCATCAAAATCATTAATTTCGTAACAACGTCACGTCGTCCACTCTGACATTGGCATTGGCAGCACTTGTCAATGTTGTGACGTAAAAAATGAACCAACGATCACGCGAAAGTGATAACGGATAGCGGGTGTTCACAATTCCTCAGTGTTTCTAACCTACAAACCTTGTTTCGACCGACCATTTACTGCCATGCAGTATGATGTTTCAACAAAAAAATCACCAAACCTAGTGACAAAACCTTTATATTGGCAACACTTGGTAAAATAATTTAAAACGTGAAAACATTTGAAACTATGGCGCCAAATTCAAACTGTCATCAATTTAAAAAAAAAGACAAGTTGTACATTTTCTCTTTACAACTTACGTGTGGATTATTAAAAATTTAAATTAATTACAAATTGCCTTAAACAGAAAGTTTGAGTAGACGTTACTACTTTGATGATTAATAAATAACAGAGGCACACAGACGTTTAATTAATTAATTAGCAAAAGCGGTAACATGTAGTAGTTAGTTAGATGCACCTTGAACCTAGAATTTGTAGTTTAGAATTCCGCGAACCGGCAATGAAATTAATTAATTTACCTTGAATATGCGAACTCAATCAAATGTTGTCACTTTGGTATTCCTGAAATTACTTATTACTTGCGTCAATAATAAAACATTCCTAGTGATATTTGCAAACGAACCTGGAACGGTATCTTTCCATTTATTTAAAGATAATTAACGAACGCGGAAATTGCGACGGCAACATCTCGTAATTAAAACCAACTTTAAAATAAGTAAGTACGTCAGCGCCGCCTAGTTTAATTTCTTTCACGGTTCGTAACAACTATTTATTTTGTCGATTTGAAGCGAGCGACTGACTAAATCTAAATTAATGCAGTTTGAGTTTCTGAAGTTGGAAGTTTGCAGGAACCCCCCCGCTCAATGAAATCCTTATGCAAATCCTCCTTCCATCGTCCTTTTTGTTTTAATTAATTTTCTTTTTTTCTTGTTGTCGCGCATTCGAGCTTTGCCTTACGCTTTTTATGTTTCTTGTTGACAGTGTTTTGAATAAATGTACTTCGTAAAAGAGGAATCTGTGTAACACTGTACCTTTAGAATTCTGCAACAAAATAATGCAACAGTTCTGATAATCACACCTTATAATAGGTGCTTAAAAGTTTGTTGAATCGTGTTTCGAATAGTTTGAACCTGAATTTCGTAGTTGCTGCATCAAAACACCTGACTTGAATTTTTGATTGACAGTTCATTTGTAAATAACCATAATTAAAATCTAAACATGTTTTAAAAATAGAGAGATTCAAAGAAATGTCTGTTTTTGAATCAAAACACGTTTGGATCACGATTTTGTGAGCGAAAGAAAGCACCTATAGTCGAAACGCAAAGTAACGACAGTGTTGCCAACTAACTCGACCAAAAATCCTTTTCCAGCGTGCAGTATTTCCCCTAGAATTCCCTACATTAATCGGGAAAATTTAAATAAACTGAAACACGTGATTTTTTCTGTTAAGAAACACAAAAGAAAAATATAAAAACAACCTGACCTTGCACTTTGCAGCAGAAGCAGTGTTGCCAACTTATCAAATTTCGAAATTAGTGTCTTTGCTAAGAATAGAGATAAAATCGAATTTTGACGTTAAAAATCGTATTATCCCGAGATGGCGCGTAATAGTAAGAAAATAAGAAAATGAAACTGAAATAAAAAATTATTATTGATTAGATTGGTTAGATTTTTCCAAATTTGTTCGCAGTTTTGTTTTTCGAATGTAACGCGATCGTCACTTGTTTATGGATTATTGTTTTTAAACTTGAAATTCGTCCTCAAACATTTCCGCCACCTTTTGAATTTTTTCTTGCGATTGTCATTTGTTTTTTTCGTCTTCAAATATTTCTACTACCGGGTGATCAACGGAATTCATAATTAGAGGAAGCTATGATTAGTGATATTTTACGCAGTGTGGTTGGGCACACTGAGAAATGAACAATAAATTTGACAGTTGTTTTATTTGAGGTTATATTCGTGTTTTGTTCGATGTTTGATGATGATATAGTAAATATTATATTGTTTAAACGCGATAATAAAATAAGTTGCAAGAAAAAATTTTAAATTTCTACTAAAATTACAATAATTTCCAAGGTCTTGTTGGTCCACGGCAACTCAAGCAATCTTAAAAAGAAATGTCAAAATTCTGTCACTTCAAACTTCTTATTTCAAGCTGTGAGCCCGTGTTGCTAACTTTATGGTAAATATCACAGCCTACTCTAATTATAAATTCCATTGATCGCACGGTACTTTCTATATTTTTGTCGTTGTTGCCATTATTGCTTTTTCTTTTTTTGTTTATCTCCTAATATTGTTTTTTTTTTCTTCGCAAATATGCCTATCGTCGTTTGCTTTTCTTTGTAGTTTTCTGTCGTGAAATTTACGATCGTCATTTGTTTTTTCCTTTTCGTTCTGAATTTAATCAAAAAAATTTACACTTCTTTTTCCTTCGCGAATAATTACAATCGTCATTTATTTTTTTTTCTGCTTTCTTCAGAAATTTTCGTTTCATAAACAAGTATTACAATAGTGATTTGCTTTTGTTTGTTGGTTTTTGAGAAGTTCAAATTGTTATTAGTCTTGAATGTTCGTTATTATTTTTATTTTTTATTTTAAATCTACAATTCTTTTGAGTCCCTTTTTTTTATATGTACGATCGTCATTTGTCTTTCTTACTTTTGTCAGGAATTTACGTTTCATTTTTCATTTGCAGTGAGTTTCTCGTTTGTCAAGGACGTTTTTTGTTTTCCTTTTAAATTGCTTACAATAAATTAAGAAATTAAGTAAATTTAAATTTCTTTGGGATTTTAATTTTTCCACTACGGTCTTGTTTCTGGGTTATCAAAACTGTTTTTCATTGTTTTTCTGGTTTCTGTCCTAATCTCGCAAAATTTTCTTTTCTTAATTTGTGAATTTATTTATACGTATACATATGATTTTGAAACTAAATTTGTACGTCTTACCAACTGCTCAATAATCGTACGAATGCGATTATGTATTATGCAATTTGTTTGCAGTTTTGTTTTTCGATCGTCACTTGTTCCTGAATTTGAAAATTGTTTTAAGTTCGAAGTTCTTCCTCAAATATTTCCGTTCCTCTTTGAATTTTTTCTAGCGACTGTCATTTGTTTCCGTCTTCAAATATTTCTGTCATTTTCTGATTTATTTTGTCTTCGCTGCCGTTATTGTTTGAAAAAATACCATCTCGGATTTGTGATTTGTTTTCCTTTTCTTTTTATTTGTTGTTTTTGTCTACTGAATTTATTTCTTTTCCTTTCGTAAATATTACGATTGTGATTTACCGTTCTTTGTGGTTTTCCGTCGTGAAATTTACGATCGTCAGATGTAACGCGATCGTCACTTGTTTCGGTATGGATTATTGTTTTTAAGTTTGAAATTCGTCCTCAAACATTTCCACCACCTTTTGAATTTTTCTTGCGATCGTCATTTGTTTTTTTTCTCGTCTTCAAATATTTCTATTACTTTCTTTATTTTTGTCGTTGTTGTTATGATTGTTTGAAAGAAGACTGTCTTGCAGTACTTTTACTTGTATGTTCGTTATTATTTTTATTTTTATTTATTTTTTCTTATTTTAAATCTACAATTCTTTTGGGTCCCTTTCTTTTATAATGTACGAACGTCATTTGTCTTTCTTACTTTATTGTCAGGAATTTGTTTCTTTTTTTCGTTTGCGGTGAGTTTCTCGTTTGTCAAGGACGTTTTTCGTTTTGGTTTTAAACTGCTTACACATTTTCAGAAATTAAATAGATTTAAATTTCTTTGGGAATTTTAATTTTTCCGCATCGGTCTTGTTTCTGGGTTATCAAAACTGTTCTTCGTTGTTTTTCTCGTTCCTGTCCTAATCTCGCAAAATTTTCTATTCTTAATTTGTGTAAATTTATTTATACGTATACATGTGATTTTGAAACTGAAATTGTACCTCTTACCAACTGCTCAATAATCGTACGTATACGATTATAATAGTACGGTTGGCAACATCGATCAAAAACAACTGAGTGAACCAGCGGCAGCGTGAACTTTGCGCCAAAATTTGGCGGTTTGGCTGGACCAGAGAGTCTTTCTCATCTCCCTGAGCTTGTCGTGTAATTACCAACTTAAAGAAATAAAACTTTCAAAACCAAAAATATTTTTTCGAAAAAGTTAAAGAAAAATCCCCTAGATTTTAATGAGGTCCTGCAATTTTTCCCTTTCGCCTTTTTTGGAATTATCCCTAGAATTTAATGACTTTTTCCCTAAGTTGGCAACCGTGTGACAACATTTGGCGGTTTGGCTTGACATAATCACCGAGTGTACGAAACGAAAACTCCAATGTTTAGTTTATTTCATAAACCTCAACTAAGAAGTAGAAAAATTCTCTACATTTTAAACAATTTTTGAAAATTTTTTTCACTTTTTCCCTTTTGTTTGAAATTATCCCTAGATTTAACGACTTTCTCCCTAATTGGCAACACTGAGTGACGCTATCGTGTAGCTAACGTGAGGATGCCGGACGCGAATCAGTCACAAATGGCAACCAATCAGAAGACAGAAATAGATCATCTAGAACCAGTGACAGCATTTGATAAGTTGGCAACCGTGTCAACATTTGGCGGTTTGGCTTGACATAATCACCGACTGTAAGAAACGAAAACTCCAAAATAAAAATATTTAGTTTATTTCATGAAGCTCAACTAAGAAGTGGAAAAATTCTCTACATTTTAAACAATTTTTGAAAATTTTTTCTCTTTTTTTCCGTTTTGTTTGAAATTATCCCTAGATTTAACGACTTTTTCCTTAAGTTAGCAACAATGAGTAACGCTATCGTGTGGCTAACGTGAGGATGCCGGACGCGAGTCACAAACAGCCCAAAATGGCTACCAATCAAGAGACAGAAATAGATAGCGTGATCATCTAGAACCAGCGACAGCTAGGGTTGCCAATCCTCGAATCAACTATCCGGGGAGATTTGAAAAAATCGCGAGCTGGGGGAGGGAGGGGGTGAATGTATATTGTAATTACCTTAGAAAAAGTTGATGCTGAGTGATCTTCGTACTGGGGAAGTCAAGAGGGTCATCTGTGCTTAAGTGAGACGAGAGGGTCGTCCATGCATAAGTCTTCAGATCACATGATTTGTTTACTTTTGACTGTTATCTTTTTTATACTTTGTTCCATAGTTTGGAACCATTATAAACGTTTTCCCACCGAAGTAACGACTGACTTTAAGAGCGCCGTTAAGTTTACAATGGAACAAACTTCTTTAAGTGTACATCATTCTTTTTTTTTATTTATAAAGCGAAATATTCACAGAGCTTGTAAAGAATGGAGAATACATGAGAATGGCTTTAATGTCCTCCTCCTCCGCCAGTTTCCATTTAACGGCAGAGTCGTTTCGTTTAACTCGTAGATAACGCCAGTCATTAGCAGATAGACTGGGGGTTGTACTTCAACCGGATTATCTGCATCGTAACGGCTGGCTTACGTCGGGCAAACGCCAATTTGCTTTCCGTTCGTGTCAGTAAATCCAGACGCCGGAATTAATGCGTTCCGGTTCACCGGGCGTTTCAGAACGAATTCGGGCCACTCAGACGTTTATGACAAGCACATTAAATGGAAGTTCCATTAAATACTCCGGAAAAAAGAAACGGATTTGACTGTTCTAATGATGACAGACGCCTCACTTCATTCAGTCACTTAACTGTCAGTGTTTGCAGTTGCACAAACTGCATACACTGTCCAGCTGTCCAGCTGTTCAGTGCAGGGTTGTCAGATTGTCCTTGATAAATAATGTAGCCAGTCGTATTGCATTGCAAAACGTAGCCCAATTACGCCAACGTTGCTTAAGATACGAGAAAAAGTAACAAAAGAAAATCAAACAAAGATATACGATCAATAAGAATAAAACAAAAAATAAAATAAAAAATAATAATATTAATAACAATAATACGATTTAAAAACAAAAACAAAAAGAAGCGAATGAGGAAAAGTAGATTACAACTGTCACTTGCATGAAACAAATGAAAAACAATTAACTACGAGAAAACGCCGATGATAAAATGCAAAAAATTAATTTGACAGTAAAACGAAAGAAAGAGAGAGAAATCTATAGTACAAAAGCACAGAGAATAGAAAAAGAAAAAAACAAAAGAACATTGTTGACTAAATGAACAAACAACAAATGAATTTCAATACAAGGCATGAAACGAAAAGAAAACAAAAGAAGATCGACAACACCACGCTGGACAAAAAAGCAACAATTTTCCGGATGAATCGAAAAGATCGTGAAAAATGAAAGCTAACTAAAAAAGTCAATAATACGATAAAAGAAAAGGAAAAACAAACGAACGACGAAATACAGCGCGTAAAATAAAAGAGCACGGCCGTGATGAACGCGAAACAAATGAAAAAACGCTGAACTACGAAAAAGCGTCAACAAAATGAAAAAAATCAGTTCGATAAAAAGCGCAAAAGAGAAATCCGTGGTTCGAAAGCACAAAAAAAAGAAAACAAGAAAGTTGGTCAACGTAATCGAACTAAATCCAACTTAATCGTAGAACTATTACAAATAAAAACTGTATAAAATTAAAACAAGCTTTTAAAAATTACAAAACAAGCGTCAAATGTTAGAAATTTGAAAAAGAAAGTTTCAAAGTTAACTCCAATAAATCCAACTCAAAAATAGAATTATCAAAAAGAGAAATTGTATAAAACCAAAACGAAGTTAAAACAATATTTAAAAAATTATATGAGAAGCGCCAAATGCGCTAAAAATTTGAAGAAGAAAAAGGTTTCAAGGTCAACTCAACCTAACTAAAGTCAGTACAAATGAAGCTAAGGTATCCGGCGGTGCAACCCAAGGAATCATTCATTAAAACATTATAAAAAAAGAACTATTAAAAATCTGAACAAGAAAATAAGAAATTAGAAATTTCTAAAAAAAAAATTATAAAAAAGTTAATTGCCAAAATTTTACAAATTTGAAAGAAATGTTTCAAGGTCAACCCAACATAAGTAAGTCCAATTCTAAAGGAGAATTATTTAAAAAATGGAATTGTAAAAAATTAAAACAAAATTAAAAAATTACAAAAGAGGCGCCAAATATTAGAAATTTGAAAGAAGGTCAGCTCATATAAATCCAACTCAAAGATTGAATTACAAAAAGAAGAAATTGTATGAAACTAAAACAAAGAAAACAAAATTTAAAAGATACTCGAACATAAACTTGAACAATGATGCTAAATGATTTAATTCCAGAAATTAGAGTCTTCTTAGTTTCAATCAAATACAATGATGAATTAGTTGCATTTTGCGTTCATTTGTTTTCAGATTTATTCTGCTGCGCCTCCCTTGAAAGACTTACGCGCCAATTAAGAATTGCTAAAGAAAATTACAAAAAAGTGGTCAAAATTTTACAAATTTGAAAAAAAAAATGTTTCAAGGTCAACGTAATCCAACTATATCCAACTTAATCGTAGAACTATTACAAATAAAAACTGTATAAAATTAAAACAAACTTTTAAAAATTACAAAACAAGCGCCAAATGTTAGAAATTTGAAAAAAAAGTTTGAAAGTTAACTCCAATAAATCCAACTCAAAAATAGAATAATCAAAAAGAGAAATTGTATAAAACCAAAACGAAGTTAAAACAATATTTAAAAAATTATGTGAGAAGCGCCAAATGCGCTAAAAATTTGAAGAAGAAAAAGGTTTCAAGGTCAACTCAACCTAACTAAAGTCAGTACAAATGATGCTAAGGTATCCGGCGGTGCAACCCAAGGAATCATTCATTAAAACATTATAAAAAAAGAACTATTAAAAATCTGAACAAGAAAATAAGAAATTAGAGATTTCTAAAAAAAAAATTATAAAAGAGTTAATTGCCAAAATTTTACAAATTTGAAAGAAATGTTTCAAGGTCAACCCAACCTAAGTAAATCCAATTCTAAAGGAGAATTATTTAAAAAATGGAATTGTAAAAAATTAAAACAAAATTAAAAAATTACAAAAGGGGCGCCAAATATTAGAAATTTGAAAGAAGGTCAGCTCATATAAATCCAACTCAAAGATTGAATTACAAAAAGAAGAAATTGTATGAAACTAAAACAAAGAAAACAATATTTAAAAGATACTCGAACTTAAACTTGAACAATGATGCTAAATGATTTAATTCCAGAAATTAGAATCTCCGTGGTTTCAACCAAACACAATGATCAATTAGTTGCATTTTGCGTTCATTTGTTTTTAGATTTATTCTGCTGCGCCCTCCTTGGAAGACTTACGCGCCAATTAAGAATTGCTAAAGAAAATTACAAAAAAGTGGTCAAAATTTTACAAATTTGAAAAAAAAATGTTTCAAGGTCAACGTGATCCAACTAAATCCAACTTAATCGTAGAACTATTACAAATAAAAACTGTATAAAATTAAAACAAGCTTTTAAAAATTACAAAACAAGCGTCAAATGTTAGAAATTTGAAAAAGAAAGTTTCAAAGTTAACTCCAATAAATCCAACTCAAAAATAGAATTATCAAAAAGAGAAATTGTATAAAACCAAAACGAAGTTAAAACAATATTTAAAAAATTATATGAGAAGCGCCAAATGCGCTAAAAATTTGAAGAAGAAAAAGGTTTCAAGGTCAACTCAACCTAACTAAAGTCAGTACAAATGAAGCTAAGGTATCCGGCGGTGCAACCCAAGGAATCATTCATTAAAACATTATAAAAAAAGAACTATTAAAAATCTGAACAAGAAAATAAGAAATTAGAGATTTCTAAAAAAAAATTATAAAAAAGTTAATTGCCAAAATTTTACAAATTTGAAGGAAATGTTTCAAGGTCAACCCAACCTAAGTAATTCCAATTCTAAAGGAGAATTATTTAAAAATGGAATTGTAAAAAATTAAGACAAAATTAAAAAATTACAAAAGGGGCGCCAAATATTAGAAATTTGAAAGAAGGTCAGCTCATATAAATCCAACTCAAAGATTGAAGAATTATAAAAAAAAGAAATTGTATGAAACTAAAACAAAGAAAACAAAATTTAAAAGATACTCGAACATAAACTTGAACAATGATGCTAAATGATTTAATTCCAGAAATTAGAATCTCCGTGGTTTCAATCAAATACAATGATCAATTAGTTGCATTTTGCGTTCATTTGTTTTTAGATTTATTCTGCTGCGCCCCCCTTAGAAGACTTATGCGCCAATTAAGAATTGCTAAAGAAAATTACAAAAAAGTGATCAAAATTTTACAAATTTGAAAAAAAATTGTTTCAAGGTCAACGTGATCCAACTAAATCCAACTTAATCGTAGAACTATTGCAAATAAAAACTGTATAAAATTAAAACAATCTTTTAAAAATTACAAAACAAGCGCCAAATGTTAGAAATTTGAAAAAAAAGTTTCAAAGTTAACTCCAATAAATCCAACTCAAAAATAGAATTATCAAAAAGAGAAATTGTATAAAACCAAAACGAAGTTAAAACAATATTTAAAAAATTATATGAGAAGCGCCAAATGCGCTAAAAATTTGAAGAAGAAAAAGGTTTCAAGGTCAACTCAACCTAACTAAAGTCAGTACAATTGAAGCTAAGGTATCCGGCGGTGCAACCCAAGGAATCATTCATTAAAACATTATAAAAAAAGAACTATTAAAAATCTGAACAGGAAAATAAGAAATTAAAGATTTCTAAAAAAAAAAATTATAAAAGAGTTAATTGCCAAAATTTTACAAATTTGAAAGAAATGTTTCAAGGTCAACCCAACCTAAGTAAATCCAATTCTAAAGGAGAATTATTTAAAAAATGGAATTGTAAAAAATTAAAACAAAATTAGAAAATTACAAAAGGGGCGCCAAATATTAGAAATTTGAAATAAGGTCAGCTCATATAAATCCAACTCAAAGATTGAAGAATTATAAAAAAAAGAAATTGTATGAAACTAAAACAAGGAAAGCAAAATTTAAAAGATACTCGAACTTAAACTTGAACAATGATGCTAAATGATTTAATTCCAGAAATTAGAGTCTCCTTAGTTTCAATCAAATACAATGATGAATTAGTTGCATTTTGCGTTCATTTGTTTTTAGATTTATTCTGCTGCGCCCCCCTTGGAAGACTTACGCGCCCCCCTAGGAGGGCGCGCCCCACAGTTTGGGAAACGCTGCTTTAAAAGGACACAAAGTCGGAAATAATCATCACATCACCGGATAGCCTTAAGCTAAGTCGTCAGTCTCTAAGAAGAATTGACGTGGGATGTGTGTGATCAATGCTTGAGAACATAACCTAAAAAAAATCAATATGGCTGCCATTTAAAATAAAACAGTCGAATAGATACCGTTTCTCGCGAACTATTAATTGATTTTTGAAGTTCGTTTTCGATACAAAGTCGAAGTTCGTATCGAAATTTACTTTAGGTACAACCTGGTAACCTGGTATCGAACAGCAGCGGTTGCAAAGGCACGACGATAATTAGTCGTGCCGAGCTGAAACTTCGCTGTACAAATCTAATAAAGCCAGCCGAGCCAGCTTTAAAGCAAGCAAATATGGTGGCGGAATGTTAATTAGAGCGGGTAGGTCAATTTTGCCCGGCGAAGAGCATTTCCTGGAGGTTCGCGCGAAACTTCCTGGTTATTTACACGATCGATTCTCGACTGCATCAAAAATTTACACAAGAACGAAGCCGAGCGCGCGAGTTTCGGATGATCACACGTTCACATTCAGCTTCGAAAATCGTGTGCTTTTTTTTAAATCGTCGGAAGATACAGCGGCTACTTTACGTTTAATTCATTTCGTAGATTTTAATTCGTTTTAGTTCAAAACGTGCGTTTTTTCCAATTCATAAAAGCTCTCCATGGAGAAGAGGTCATTAATTAGCTATGCAGATTTCGTTTCGATACGTATCGTTACTTGGGTGGGAAACTGTTTTTAATGGTTCCAAACTATTCAGAAAATACTGATGGAACACAGTATAAAAAAGATGACAGTCAAAAGTATTACACATACAAATTATGTGATCTGAAGACTTATGCATGAACGACCCTCTCGTCTCACTTACGCACAGACGTCTCTTGACTTTCTCAGTAAGACGATCACTCAGCATCAGCTTTTCTACGTGTTACGAGTAAATTCTTGGTAAATTTTTGGTTACTTTCTTTCCCGTTTGATGTCAAAGGCTGTCACTAGGGTTACCAACCCTCCCGGAATGCCCGGGAGAATCTCGAAATAACGTTCAACCTCCCGAGCTCCCGGGATGCAACAACTTCTCCGGATTTTCTAAAACGAAAATTACTTGTCGCAAAATCAAATGTCAGAAATCCTTGTCCAAAATTGAAAACGGTTGTCAGGTTTGTTCTTTCCATTCCTGTCCCTAATGCTTCTTGCGAACGCGTACTTAGCACGATGGAACAAGTGTGGGGTAATAAGAAAAAAAGAAAGAGAACGAACATATCTTTAGTAAAGGCAAAATTACAAATACTACAAAATTTAATTTTGATTTGTCATGTGAAACCTTCTAAAAACCTGACAAATATTAAATGCTTCTCGAAACTAAGGTAATTACAATATACATTCACCCCCTCCCTCCCCCAGCTCGCGATTTTTTTAAATCTCCCGGGATAGTTGATTCGAGGATTGGCAACCCTAGCTGTCGCTGGTTCTAGATGATCACGCTATCTATTTCTGTCTCTTGATTGGTCGCCATTTTGGGCTGTTTGTGACTCGCGTCCGGCATCCTCACGTTAGCCACACGATAGCGTTACTCATTGTTGCTAACTTAAGGAAAAAGTCGTTAAATCTAGGGATAATTTCAAACAAAACGGAAAAAAAGAGAAAATTTTCAAAAATTGTTTAAAATGTAGAGAATTTTTCCACTTCTTAGTTGAGCTTCATGAAATAAACTAAATATTTTTATTTTGGGGTTTTCGTTTCTTACAGTCGGTGATTATGTCAAGCCAAACCGCCAAATGTTGACACGGTTGCCAACTTATCAAATGCTGTCACTGATTCTAGATGATCTATTTCTGTCTTCTGATTGGTTGCCATTTGTGACTGATTCGCGTCCGGCATCCTCACGTTAGCCACACGATAGCGTCACTCAGTGTTGCCAATTAGGGAGAAAGTCGTTAAATCTAGGGATAATTTCAAACAAAAGGGAAAAGAGAAAAAAGTTGCAAAAACTGTTTAAAATGTAGAGAATTTTTCTACTTCTTAGTTGAGGTTTATGAAATAAACTAAACATTGGAGTTTTCGTTTCGTACACTCGGTGATTATGTCAAGCCAAACCGCCAAATGTTGGCACACGGATGCCAACTTAGGGAAAAAGTCATTAAATCCTAGGTATAATTCCAAACGAAAGGGAGAAAGGGAAAAATTGCAGCAGCTCATTAAAATCTAGGGGATTTTTCTTTAACTTTTTCGAAAAAATATTTTTGGTTTTGAAGTTTTCATTTCTTCAAGTTGGTAATTATACATCAAGCTCAGGGAGATGAGAAAGACTCTCTGGTCCAGCCAAACCGCCAAATTTTGGCGCAAAGTTCACGCTGCCGCTGGTTCATTCAGTTGTTCTTGATCGATGTTGCCAACCGTACTATTATAATCGTATACGTACGATTATTGAGCAGTTGGTAAGACGTACAATTTCAGTTTCAAAATCACATGTATACGTATAAATAAATTCACACAAATTAAGAAAAGAAAATTTTGCGAGATTAGGACAGGAACGAGAAAAACAACGAAGAACAGTTTTGATAACCCAGAAACAAGACCGGTGCGGAAAAAATAAAATTCCCAAAGAAATTTAAATCTATTTAATTTCTGAAAATGTGTAAGCAGTTTAAAACCAAAACGGAGAACGTCCTTGACAAACGAGAAACTCACCACAAACGAAAAAAGAAACAAATTCCTGACAAAGTAAGAAAGACAAATGACGATCGTACATTATAAAAGAAAGGGACCCAAAAGAATTGTAGATTTAAAATAAGAAAAAAATAAATAAAAAATAAAAATAATAACGAACATTCAAGACAATAACAATTTGAACTTTTGAACAAGAAACTAACAAACAAAAGCAAATCACTATTGTAATACTTATTTTTTTTTTCTCTTGATTATTTTTATAATCGTTGACTAAATAAATATTCACTAAATATTTACGAAACGAAAATTTGTGAGTGACGATCGTAAATTTCACGAAATCTAGGGGATTTTTCTTTAACTCTTTCGAAAAAATATTTTTGGTTTTGAAGTTTTCATTTCTTCAAGTTGGTAATTATACGTCAACCTCAGAGAGATGAGAAAGACTCTCTGGTCCAACCAAACAGTCAAATTTTGGCGCAAAGTTCACGCTGCAAGAACGAAGCCGATCGTGAGTTTGATCACACGTTCACATTCAGCTTCGAAAATCGTGTGCTTTTTTTTTAAATCGTCGGAAGATACAGCGGCTACGTTACATTTAATTCATTTCGTACATTTAAAATTTGTTTTAGTTCAAAACGCGCGTATTTTCCAATTCGTAAAAGCTCTCGATGGAGAAGAGATCATTAATTAGCAATGCAGATTTCGTTTCGATACGTATCGAAATTAACTTGGTTTTGAATAATTTCCAATTGCATACTCTCAGTTATAAGTGTCCATTAAGGGTGTGAGAATTACGCTTAAATTGAAACAAAGCTAGAAAATTGACTGACAGAAAATATTTTTGAATATCTGAGTTGACTGAAATCGATTAGCAAATTAATTTCAAACAATCGTCAAATGAAGATCCTTTTAATTTAAATACTTGCAGGAATGCGAAAAGCGAATCGCTGTTTATTGCGAACGATTTTAGAAGGCACTTTTTTTTTATTTTAACAACTCCCGCAAGCCAAAGAGGAACTTTAAACTCGCGTAACTCACCTAAAGCGTTTACGTACAACTTTACCAACTCTGCGATCCGAGTTCTCCCACAAAATCGATGGCTTCTGGATATTTGATAGAACGCTAAACTCGACAATGTTTGTACCGTTGAAAGGTCCAATCAATGAAATATTAATAAATCGGAATCCATAGAACTCACCTTGAATGGCTTCCATTATGGGCAAATGCTTCGCGGCTCCGAAGCTCTTTCAGTAATCTGTCAAAAACTTCATGGCACGTGAAATATGTTTGATGATTTGATAATAATAAGATTGGAACAAAGACTAAATTGCGAAAGCATATTAGATTTCAGATAAACAAGTTTTTGATTGCAGTGAAAACCTCGAGCAGCCTCTGTACAGCTGTTTCAGCCCTGCTTGGGGCTTCTTCAGCAGAGACGTAGCTCGACATTCCCACTGCAAACAAAAACGACTTGTCCAATTTATTCACAATTGCGATGTAAGGTCATAAAGCGATCGTAAGATGTCGCTATTTTATCTGTTTAAAAAGTTTTCGTCAGGACGAAGCTATAAATCTATAGCGAAACGTTGAGTGTCTTCCCATCATATTTCTGTCCGGTTCAAGATTAAAAAAACTTTTTACTTAGATAAGAATGAACTTCACTTGTAAATATTTTATCAAGAAAATGTTTTTTTTTTATTGTTTCAATGAATGTAATCCTGCATTGTAATGAAGTTTTAATGCACCGCCCTGGAAAAACATTCCAGACTTAATAAATTAATGTTGACGACATGCTTCGTTTTACGGCCCTCTTTATTATTCAAGCACCCTTTCACGCAGCCGGCGCTACTACAAAAACTTTCCACATGCTTTTCCGAGCGGACGGTGGAAATGAAAAACTGCGCCCCAGTTCGTTTTAAACTAACGCAAGGACCAATCAAATTGATTGAAAACGCGCGATTAAAAGATGGTTGAGGAAAAAAGGAAAGTGTTCCTGCTGGTAAATAAGTCTGTTTGGGATCAAGTTAAAGAAAACGAAAATCCAATCCAAGAAGGGGGGAATTAAGGGCAAATCGATAAAAATGTGGATGGATTCTTCAGGAAAGGCTCAATACTCGGACCAATACAAGAAATGAAACATTTACAGTCCAAGAAAGGAGTTAAGAACAAATCGATAAAAATATGGACGGACCTATTCAAGAATGAATTTAACCAACATGAGTACCGCAAGGCTCAATACTTGGACCAATACTATTCCTCTTCTTTATTAATTAATAACTTATTCGAGTGTGCCCAAATTAGTAAAGGCCCGTCATCATATCCAATAATAACACCCAGGAATATTCAAAAAAGAAGAAGAAGTGATTGTGTCAAGAGGAAGCCGTCGAAAACGCAAGAGTTTTCAACATTTATTTCATACTCACTCGATGGTAACTTCAGTTTTTGATTAAAGAAAAAGAAAAACAAGAGAACAACGACTTACCCGACGAGGGGGCGTCACAATTGAAGTTGGTCGACGAGTGTAAATCCAATTACATCAAGCCCTGTCGATAAAGTTCAACTTCTTCCTATAAAATGTCCTCAAATCTTGTTTATATAACACGTGAGGACGCGCGGAATTGCTGAAATTACTTTGAAAAACTTTGCAGTTTCACTTCGGCGAGTGAAATTATTTCTGATGTGATGGAACCGAGTAATCCTGAATGAATTGAAACTCCTGATGAAAAAAAAAACCTTTTAACAGCTGGAGCTCGATTGCAAATCTATTTCTGATGCGGACTTGATTGAAATGTAATTATTGTTTGTAATGCAGATCTAATCGAAATGCGTTTCTAATTGCGGTGCAACCCCCATTTGCAGAATTCATCGTGGAATCCCCGCTTTAATTTGCTTTCGATGGTCTTTTTGTTAACTTGGAAATTTACACTTTCTGCTTGTTTCAACAATTAACAAAATTATTTTTTAAATCGCAGAGCGGAATTTTTTTTTTTTTGAAGAAAATTTGAATTTGGCGCCCCAGTTTTTAGTGTATTTGGTGTCTCCGAATTGAATTTACTTTTAACTTTTATTTTATTTAGATTATACGTCGCCTTTGAACTAATTCCGGTCTCTAACTAGGCACAATTCGAGTCAATTATTACAAAATAATCGTAAACGATACGACGCTGCAAACCATGTTGCCAAAATAATAATAATACGTTTGTATGGCGGCAAATTCAAACTGTTGAATTCGATTGCTAAGAATCTCTAGACTGCTAAAATCTAGATGAACTACAAACAAGATCACTTTTATTTTGATTTTCTATTCTATTTAAAAGGAGTTAATCAGAAACAAGACGTCGCCGCACTAGTGCCAACGGTGCTACCAAAATAATAAGAAATTTGTATGGCGGCAGAGTCAAACTATTGAATTCGATTACTAAGAATCTCGGTGCTTCTAAAATCTAAATGAAATAGAAACAAGATCATTTTTATTTTGATTTTTTGTTCTATTTACAAAGAATTAATCATAAACAAGAAGTCGCTGCGCTAGTGCAAACGGTGTTGTCAGTGTTGCCAAAATAATAAGAAACTTTGTACGGCGGCAAATTCAAACTATTGAATTCGATTACTAAGAATCTCTAGACTGCTAAAATCCAGATGAAGTACAAACAAGATCATTTTTATTTTGGTTTTCTATTCTATTTAAAAAGAGTTAATCAAAAACAAGACGTCGCTGCACTAGTGCTAACGGTGCTACCAAAATAATAAGAAATTTGTATGGCGGCAGATTCAAACTATTGAATTCAATTACTAAGAATCTCGGTGCTTCTAAAATCTAAACGAAATAGAACCAAGAATTAATCATAAACGAGAAGTCGCTGCACCAGTGCAAACGGTGTTGTCAGTGTTGCCAAAATAATAAGAAAGTTTGTACGGCGGCAAATTCAAACTATTGAATTCGATTGCCATGAATCGTTGTGTACTTTTAAAACCTAGATGAAATATTATACAAGCAAGGTCATTTGTATTTTACAGAGAAATAATTCTTTCCTGCGAGTGGTCGGTCCTTTGTCTTAAATTAATTTAATTAAGTAACCACCGATAGTTTTGAAAATTTTGGATTTTGAGTAGAATAAACACTTTCCTCGTTTACTGAAACTAAGCTTTGGATTTTGTACAGAACACCACCATTTCTTCTCCCCTCGAATTAATTTTGTTTGTGTAAGAAACAGATTTTTTTTCTATTTTGAATTATGTACTGCAAAGCATGCTGAGATAAAGCACGTTTGGTTCCTGCTTAGTTCGCAATTACCTTATGAAACTAAAGTGTCAGGGTCGTAGAAAATGAACGAAAAATTTCCTTTCACCTCTCAAAGCATCCGCGCTTTAAGGAATAATAAACTAAAATCGGTTGTTATGTATTATGTCGTTCATAAATATCACAAACTAACGAAAAAATCTTCTTTAATGTTGTACCCTCTTCAAATTAACTTTGTTTGTGTGAGAACCCGGACTTTTCCGCGCGTACAAAAGAAGTTATTAAATATTCCGTTTCTGAATATACACAACTTTTTATGCCTAAATACAATCACTTTTCCATAAGATTTTCCATAATTGATAACTTGTTTCCCTGGACAACTTGTTTATTTATTTATTTCTTACCCTTGACGAAGCTATCAAACTACGTACAGTGAAACAATAATGAATAGTTTAAATGGCGACATCTTACGATCGGTTTCTGACCTAACATTGCATTAGGATTGACAAATTGAAGCCAGTTTGCTACATAATAAGTCATCTCATGTAAGGCGGCCACGCTTGCTGGATGAAACCCCAAGAAACATCTGTACAGAGGCTGCTCGAGGTTTTCACTGCAATCAAAAACGATTTACAACAAAAAAAAGAATTATAGTGAAACGCTTAAACGTTTAAAGTTTAAAAAGTCATAAATTCTAGGGCAGTTTGAATTAGGTACTGAAAGGCATGTTATGATAAAGCACGTTTTGTTTCCGCTTAGCTCACACTTACCGCGCGAAACCTTTCTCTTCTCTCTTCGAATTAATTTTCTTTGTGTAAGAACCCGGATTTTTCTTTCCGTAACAAAGAAATTATTAAAGATGTATTCCGTTTCTGAATGTAAAGGTCTTCATGTTGAAATTGCGACATTTTTCACGAAATTTTGCACTGTCATAAATTCTGCAACAAAGACAAAAGCTGTTTGAATTACTGCAAAGCATACTAAGATAAAGCACGTTTAGTGTTTGTAATTACCATGCGAAATCAATGTGTCAAGAACACGGAAAACGAATGGAAAATTTCCACAGACCGCGCCCGCCCAAAGCATCCGCCCGCGCTTTAGAAAAAAATTGAACTGCATTTGGACGACCGCGACATCTACCGGGAGTAGTTTCTGAAAAAGAATCTCGTGCCGTTTAATCTGTGGAACCGAGTTTGTTTTCTTAGCAGATTTACACCATAATCAATAGACGTTTTAAGGGGCCTATTGTGTATCAAAAGAGTTAAATTTAAAGGGCTGTTAAATTTTATTACTGGCTATGGGGTCTATTCTGTGATACACCATAATCAATAGATGTTTTAAGGGGCCTATTGTGTATCAAAAGAGTTAAATTTAAAGGGCTGCTAAATTTTATTACTGGCTATGGGGTCTGTTCTGTGATTAAACCGTTAAATTTAAAGGGGTGTTAAATTTTGTTGCTACGGTAACAACCAATCATGGAGCTGGATTTTAAATTTTAAAGGACCTCTAAAATGTAACTGCCCGTTAATAAGTTACAGAATCCGCCCCGATCTGTACCAACTGTATTTAAAATTTTAAAGGAACGTATTCTGTAACTTTTTAACGGGCTGTTAAAATTCAGAGGTCCTTTAAAATTTAAAATACATTTCTATAATTGGTTGTTACCGTAGCAACAAAATTTAACAGCCCTTTAAATTTAACGGAATAGGACCCAAAGGATTTCTAAATTTTAACAGCCCGTTAATAAGTTACAGAATCCGCCCCCGAGTCGCTTATGTTTTAATTATCTGAATAATCTTGCGTTACGTTTTGATTATCGTAATTAAGAGAATGTTTCTTTGAGGAAGTTGCACACGCGAGTTTTATGTACATTTTCTCCTCGGCAATAACAAAAACATTCAGCCACTAAAGCTCGCCTACAAGATCATAAAAGCGCTTTTGCTTTTATTAAGTTCCTGATATCTTCGGCGAACTTGGATTATGAACTCGACGCCCGTTTTTATTCCCACTGCGGCGGGCCTTCCCCCGCGCCCCCGAACATAAAAGTGTATCGTAAATAAAGCAAACACAGAATCCTTTTCCACTCGCGGCTACCTTACATAATAAATCTCGTCTCGCATTTTTATTACCCTGCAAGTGATATAAATGGCTCTTTTCTTTTTTTTTTTTTTCAGAACCTGAAGAACCAGATCATGACCACGAACGTCTGGGTGGAACAGGTGATGAACATGTTACTGAATTCGGTTTCCGATTTCGTGTGCTGTGCATAATTGGTTTTGGCTTGAAATTGCAGGAATGGAACGACTACAAGTTGAAGTGGAATCCGGAGGATTATGGTGGGGTGGAGACCCTGCACGTCCCTTCCGAGCACATATGGCTTCCAGATATCGTCCTTTATAACAAGTAAGGTTCAATTGTAACAACGTAATTGGGGGAGTGAGTGAGTGAGTGAGTGAGTGAGTTAATTAGCGGGCCTTCTCATTTACGTCGCCGCAAATATTTGAAATGGAATGCATGCGTTCGATGATGGACCGGATTGTAAATTGTAAATATGAAATATGTACACTCGAATTAATTAATCGATCCCTTCATAATTCAACTTCGTATAATTATTTCACGCTGCATAATATCACGATGATGTTTTGTTGTTTATTGTTTACAGTGCGGATGGAAACTATGAGGTGACCATAATGACGAAGGCCATCCTGCACCATAGCGGAAAGGTCGTGTGGAAACCCCCGGCCATCTACAAGTCGTTCTGCGAGATAGACGTCGAGTACTTCCCCTTCGACGAGCAGACTTGCTTCATGAAATTCGGCTCTTGGACGTACGATGGATACATGGTAAGAAAAAGCATCCTGTTCCAAGGTATTAATTTGGCATTAACATCCGGGACGCTTGCGAAATGTCTTTCAGTTCGGGAGGGGGGGAGGGTGATTGATGAACGGACGCAGATCGAAACTGCTAATGGGTTTCATCGTCGTCGCCCAACTTTTATACTGTTACGTGCAAACTCATCCATCAAGCTGAATATTTACTTAACACTTACTCGATGTATCTTTATTAAATAAGTTTGTCATATACGTTTTTTAAAATTATTTCACACTAAGTATAAAATATATACAGGGGTTGATCCCCGAAAAATTCATTTCTAAAAGTACAAAGCTAATGCATTTGACGTGTTCGCTAGCGAGATGTAGTGCCGTGGAATCTAACTTCGGCACGATCCCTGTGGCTCAACCGAGAGGGGCGTGAATAAAGAAACAATCGTAAATTAGGCGGCACTTAATTTAGTCCAGAAATTAAGAAATGATTTTGTTTGGTTTATACACGAGACTTCATTGTTAATCGTCGGTGTTCTTGTAGATACTGTGGCGAATGGAAATTACATTCTGAGATTACTTGTAAATAAAATCTGCAATGCGAGTTGGCCATAAAGCAAGCGCGGAAGATACCTATAATAAAGCGTGCAAAAACTAACCTTGGCCCTGCGAACCAAAACGCACGCTTGTATAATGCAAAACCGCTGAGTTTCGTGCCGTGTGCAAAGATCCGGTTAACTTTGATCTTAACGAATCAGATTAAGGCCCGGTCTTTTCATCTCTGGTTAAATCCTAATCGTCAACTAATTCCTATAGAAACAATTTTCTCTATAATTATAACTATGGGAAATACAGGGAAGGGCAAAAGTATGGATCCAGCTTAATATTTCGAAAACTCTTTGATTACTTGAAATTTGGTGTATGATTTAAAATCAATAAAACCTATATTACCAATTTGTTTCAATTGTTTATCTGCTCTTGTTTCTGAGATCCAACGCCTACTTGTTTTTTTTTTTTTAAATGACAACCTGCTGATTTTTTTTCTGTATGTAATAGCTCGTTTAATTCTTTAAACGACTACATAAAAATATTTATCAGTTACATAAGAAAATTTTCGAGAGAAAAACGTTTGAATGAAAAAGTTAGGAAAAATGGTTTATTGTTTGATATTCGACAAAAATTTTAGTTTTAACAAAAAAAAAACTGTAAAATCACTTGCTTTTAAGATAGAACTAAAGAAAATTTTGATAAAAATTGCCCTAAAAACACGAAAACAAATACTAAATATCAGCGTAAACCATTTTTCCTAACTTTTTCATTCAAACATTATCTTCTAGAAATTTTCTTATGCAATAGATAAATATTTTTATGTGGTCGTGTAAAGAATTAAACGAACTATTAAATTAATTGAATAGAAGAAAAAAATCAGCAGGTTGTCATTTAAGAAAAATCAAATAGGCATTGGATCTCAGAAGCAAGAGCAGATAAACAATTGAAACAAATTGGTAATGTAGATCCTATTGACTCTGAATCACATATCAGAGTTCAAATAGATACGTCAAACAGTTTTCGGAATATTAAGCCGTATCCATACTTTTGCCCTACCCTGTATATCAGCTAATAAAGTTAATGAAAGATGTTCCTCACTCTAAAAAGTTACACGTCACCATGTCTTTAAATTCTTGTGCGCACCTTACAGAGCAGCGATCGGAAGTGATAAGACCCCAAAATAAAAACCACCCCTAATGTAGATCATGTAAGTTATTTTATTATTCATAGTAAATGTATTTTGTACTGTGCTTTGCTCTTGGTACGCCCCCGTTCCAAAATTACCGTAACAATTGCCATAAAAGACAGGAAATTGAAAAGAAAAAAGGCATACTGACAGAATCGGAGGTGAAGACTGACAGGATTCGAAAGCCACTTTGATTGTGCGAAAAATCCTGTTGCCTAACCGCAGGTGGCACACAAGAGCCTGGCTAGAGTACCTTGGTTAGAAAACCTTGGCCACAAAAGCGTGATAATCGAGTCCTGGACGCGAAAGCCTGGCAATAGAAGCCTAATCGGAAGGAAGCGAAATGGAATTGTGTCCGCAGGTGTTCGTTATTAAAATGCAAATAAAAATTTAAAAAAGAACGAAAACGGACACTCCAAGCATTTTCAGCTCAGGCGTGAGCGGTCTCTTTGCCGTCCAGATCTTACAAAATATTGCGACGTAAACTCAAACTCGAAAAGCGATATACTCTTTGAAGAACTTTTAAAGTAGCGCGTGAGATTTAATTTGCGTTTCAACGATTCGCAACTTCCTGAAATAACAGTCATTCTCGACAATCGGAATATGGAATTGTAACACTCGCCTCGGATCAGTTGATGGCTACTTTTATCGTCAGATCCGTTCATCTCGAACAGTCTAGTAACGACTGGAAAGCCCACGATGTTTTTGAAAACGTGCAGGCGGTTCCAGAGAGGCCACTTACCGTGTAATGTTGGTTGCCTATACATCAGGATGCAACGATTTCAATTCTGCCATGCAATTGCTCTAATTGAGTGTGCGTATTTAAACTGAACCAAAAGTAAGCGCAAATAAAAATTTTAAAAAACCCAAAACGGTCACTCCAAGCCCTCTCAGCCGAGGCGTGAGCGGTCTCTTTACTGTACAGATTTTGCAAAATATTACGTCGTAACAAAAGGCGACGTAACCTCGAACTCGAAAAGCGATATGCTCTTTGAAGAACTTCTTAAAGTAGCGCGTGAGATTTAATTTGCGTTTTAACGAATCGCCACTTCCTGAAATAACAGTCATTCTCGACAATCGGAATATGGAATTATAACACAGGCCTCGGATCAGTTGATGGTTACTTTTATCGTCAGATCCGTTCATCTCGAACAGTCTAGTAACGACTGGAAAGCCCACGATGTTTTTGAAAACGTGCAGGCGGTTCTAGAGAGGCGACTTACCGTGTAAAGTTGGTTGCCTATACATCAGGATGCAACGATTTCAATTCTGCAATGCAATTGCTCTAATCGAGTGTGCGTATTTAAACTGAACCAAAAGGAAGCGCAAATAAAAATTTAAAAAACCCAAAACGGTCACTCCAAGCCCTCTCAGCCGAGGCGTGAGCGGTCTCTTTACTGTACAGATTTTGCAAAATATTACGTCGTAACAAAAGGCGACGTAAACTCGAACTCGAAAAGCGATATGCTCTTTGAAGAACTTCTTAAAGTAGCGAGTGAGATTTAATTTGCGTTTTAACGAATCGCCACTTCCTGAAATAACAGTCATTCTCGACAATCGGAATGTGGGATTGTAACACTCGCCTCGGATCAGTTGATGGTTACTTTTATCGTCAGATCCGTTCATCTCGAACAGCCTAGTAACGACTAGAAAGCCCACGATGTTTTTGAAAACGTGCAGGCGGTTCCAGAGAGGCCACTTACCGTGTAATGTTGGTTGCCTATACATCAGGATGCAACGATTTCAATTCTGCAATACAATTGCTGTAATTCAGTTTCAGGAACAAAGCAACCCTAGTTTTTTTGTTATACTTTCATTGAAATAAAAAGAACTCGCCCTGTTTTTCCCCTTGAACGTTTAAAAACGGAATTCAATAATCCCAAGTCGAAGAAACAACACGTCTCCTCGTCGGTGATACATTTTTAACGCGGCGTCGATTTGAATTTGATTCTGTTTGAGTCTGTTCGCGTTCCTCTCCGACGGCAGGCAGCATCCCTATTATAATATTTATTGAATCTATAAATAACTCTCGCTTATAAAGCGACGTTTGCGAACGTGACTCCACTACCGGATTGTGTTCGATTCGTTCGTTGCAAAGTAACCATAACCAGGCCGAGGCCTCCTGCGAACGGATCTCGTTTAAGACATTGCGAATCGACGGTTTCCCCGAGATAAGTCCGTGATTTTTCCCTCTGATGGACGTTCTGCATACTGAGGACCTTCTTAGTTGGCACAAAGAGACGCTGGAAATAAACCTCGAACGATTCAAGACCAGAGAAAGAAACAGAGAACTTCGCGAAAGTAAATAAATAAGAGAGACTTGATAAATTCGATGGTTTCGAATTGCCCTGTGCCGGTCAAGCTCAGTGAAGAAGGGGTTGGATTACAAATGTCATAATAAAATATATATTTAATAAGTTGGTAATTTATAATAGTCGGGTGTTATTCCCCTCATAGTCAGCTCGCTTCATCGGATTTACCTAACTGCCACAAATCAAAATCAAACATTAGCTCCGGTAGTATAATGGAAGTCGTTAGCACGAGCTGTGCTAATTACCTGTGATTATTCGCCATCGGCACATGTTGCCTTGTTATGTCGGAAATAGGATTGTTCGATGCCGTTATTAATTAGTGATGTTCGTCTGGGCCGTAGCAGAGCAGCTGACTCGTCTGAGCTATTATGAAAGATAATCAAGAATGGTTCTTCGGTTGTATGCACGTTTCAAATTGATGCTGCCTAAAAATTATTAGGTCCGATTTCATAATCAAACTAAAGGAGACTTTAAAATTAAAGTCACACTCATATGTCAAAAAGATGCGATAACATACTTATTTATACATCAGGATATGACTTTTATTTTAAAGTCTCCTTTAGTTTGATTATGAAATCGGCCCTTAGTGTCGAATTAGTTATTTAATTCTGCATAGTTTTTTCATGCCTAACTAAACTTTTGTTTGTTTGTTTTTTTTTGCAAAATGACAAAGAAAACCGCAATAAAGAACAAATAAAAAATAACTTAATATCACATTTGACGTGTCTCAGAGCAGCCGATCGATGTCTGTCTGCTTCTAACATTACGCACGCTCGTCTCGAATAATCCAGTGACGACTAGAAAGCCCGCGTAATTTTTGGAAACGTGTAGGCAGTTCCACAGAGGCTTTAACACAGGCGTCATGTGGGTTGCCTATATATCAGGATATCAAATGGTATTAAATTTGCAATGCACTTGACCTAATTGGGTCGGTGTGTTTAAATTGAACTTAAATGAATGCCTATATTTTTTTGTCATACTTCCATTGAAAGAAAATAAAACTAAGATAAGAAGAAATATGCATTAACATTGTCAGAATAAGTTACAAAAAAATAAAAGACAAAGTTAGACCAAAAACGAATTTGCAAGAACCGTGCAATTTTCTGTCAAAGAAAAACAGATGAAGAAGAATTACAAAAAAGAAAAGACAAAGTTAGACAAAAAGCGAATTTGCAAGAACCGTGCAATTTTCTGTCAAAGAAAAACAGATAAAGAAGAAGTTACTGCCGCAAACAAAACAAAGCAAGCAATCCTGAAGAAATTGTGCTTTTTAACCTGCAACGAAACAATTGAATCGATGAGTGCATAACCGTGTTCAGTCCAAATTTACTGTTTTGAGAAGACAACAAATAACTTTCTCTCTGGATTTTTATTTTAAGTAATTACCGGCTTCAGGAGGCTTCAGATATCCTCCTTATATGAAAGAATTTTAAGCCGCCAACAGTGCACTTAAAATAAAAATCTAGAAAGTTATTTGTTGTTTTTTCAAACACGGTAAATTTGGACTGAACACGATTATGCACTCATCGATTGTTTCAATTCATTAATAATTACAAACGTTGTGATAATTATCAAGGACAATATGCTTTATCTGTCATTGTAGAATCTGTGAGTTTTCCTTTCTACTACTTTCTACACTTTTCCTTTGTTTTTGTTTTTGTTTTTGTTTTTTTTTTTCATAACAACCAAAAAAACCGAAATATAAAACAAGGAATAAATAAGTAAAAATAAAAAGAGAAGCAAACATAAAATTTACAGAGGTTAGAGAAGAAGAGACGCAGTCAATCGAGGAAAAAACGATGCAATTTTATGCGGGACGAGGGGAGGGGGAGAATCATTTTAAATTTATTCTCTTGCAAAACAGCAGGAAGGAAAGGAAAAGTGAAAATAAAGAACAAGCACCTAAATAAAAACGAGAATGTAAAGAGGAAGCAAAAACTTTGCGATTTTATTTAAAAAAATTATAGAAAATTTTTGAAATTCAAAATAAATCGAAGGAGATGTAAGAACGAGTTAAAATCAAATAAAAATTGAAAGACAGAAAATGACGAAGAAAGAAGGATCTTAACGAAGAACTTGATAAGATCGAGGAGGGGGGCGGGGGGAGAAATACATTGTAAACGGAAGAAGATTCTTTTCTGCCTTTTTGAATTTGTATGTGGATAATGAAAAGAGAGGCAAGAACTAGTAAATTTAAGAAAAAAAAAACGTCTCTTCGATAAGTTTACAAAAAAGTGATGGAACTGGTAATAACGTCGAAAAGAATTTAATGGCAGGGAGAGAACTGGATGTGGATGATAAAAAAACAAACAAAAAGACCTTGAAGGATCTAAGGAAAAAAATGGAAACAAAATATGTTTGGATTAATTATAGTAATAATAATAATAGGCTTATATTTTCATATTCAATACATGAATTACATAAAATAAATAAAATGCAATTGTTTTTATTTTTATTTATTTATTTTATTATTTTATTTTTTTTTGTAACAAAAATATGAGATGGAGGCGAAGTCGAGTTCGGCAAATTATTTTCAACTGGCTCCACTTAACCCCCAAGCTTAAGATTAAATGAAAATCAAATAAAAATTAAATTTATTTCGTTGCAAATTTATAGTGAGCGTCGAACAAATTTGCTTTGTAACTTTTTTTAAGGATGATGTAAGGGGTTTCATGTATCAAAATTTTAATGCAAACCTAACTTAATCGTAGAAAAACAATCTTAAAGTTTTGAATTGATAAGCTAAGCAACAAATTGAAGCACTTTTCTATGGGATGAAAAAATTATTATTAGATACGTAAAACTTTTCCTTCCTAAAATTAGGTTAAATGTCAACGTTTCGTTGTACGTTTGAGATAAATATTATTATTATTATTTAATTTATTGTTTGACAGCTTCTTCAGTATACAACGAAACATTGCCATTTCAATCAACGCAAAAATAATCGATATCGTTTGAAATCAATATACAGTGTGTGCCCAGATTTACTTAACACATAAGTGTTTTTATTTTCTTTTTTTTTAAATAACAGTAAAATAGAAGAATTTTGCTTGTTTAAAGGACATGTTCAATTGTAACTTTTATTTTGCTTTGCAAAAAGAGATGGAATAGTTGTGATTTTTGTTTTGAAAAAAAAATATTGATTGTAAAAATACTTACGTAATTAAAATTTAAAATGATTGTTGTTAGGCTTGCTTACCATTTATTATTCGTCTTGCTTTATTTTCAGTAGAGTTTTGAAGCAAGCGAAACTTTTCTACTAAATAAGTTTTTTAGAAAAATCGAAAAAATTCATAAGTAAATCCGGTCACACACTGTATTTCTTAAGAACAGAGATTTTGGCAAGTGTATTTGAAGCTATTAATAATACGTTTTACAAAAATGTTTGTTAAATACCCTTTTCGAAGTCTAATCTTCATAAATTTTCCTTTTTCCTAAAACTGTACAAGAATGGAATAATTTAAATGAAAAAGATTTGATTAAATTATTAGAAAATTGTGTAAACAAAATTAAAAATTATGATGTAAGTAATTATGTTTGATTATTAGGCCACCAAGTATATTATACTATACGGCTAATTTGTAACAATAAATAAATAAATAAAGTTAATTTACATTAAAAGGGATGAGAAAGAATCCAGGAATGTCTTAAAAATAATTAGCAATCCATTTTTTTTTATTTTTAATTAATCTTGTCGCGATCAAAAATAAATTAAGTCGTGTTTTGTTCGTCGTTTGTTAATTTGAAATTGATTGAATTGATGAAAGCGATTTGTAAACATTTTTTTCAACCTCCTGTATAGTGTACTACCTGTTTCAATTAATGCAATGAGAATCTAACAATGTCTTATTTAATTATCAATTTTTTTTTTTTTTTAATTTCGTCAAAAGAAGTTTTTGTTCAAATTATTTCTTCATTTCAAATTTATTCTAATCGATTTTTTCCTTGTTCTTCTTCTTCTTCTTCTTCTTCTGACTGTCAGAATCTAAGATCTACAGGGTTACGACGTTAATTAAAGTGCCACTATGTTGATATCGTAAACTGTAAGAACTACGAAGATGGTTAAATTACAGAAAAGTTGCGTTATCTTGAGGTCTAAAAAAAATATGCAAAAAAATCTTTTCTATTTTCATTCGTTTTTGAAATATCTTCAAAAAACTGAAAATTCTCCTCATTTTCGAAAATCTCGAATATCTTCTTTATTTCTTAAGATAAAATCATAAAATTAGATTAAATTCGATAGACAATCTAATGCAGTTCGAAGAAATAGGTTAGGTTTGACAGTTTCGTAGATACGACTGTCAACTGTTTC
This sequence comes from Prosopocoilus inquinatus, assembly GCA_036172665.1. Taxonomy (NCBI): domain Eukaryota; kingdom Metazoa; phylum Arthropoda; class Insecta; order Coleoptera; family Lucanidae; genus Prosopocoilus; species Prosopocoilus inquinatus. Next base: position 1,581,994 of record CM069871.1, on the reverse strand, counting down.
TTTTCTTATGGACGCCACCTTAAATATTCATAGCACGTGATGCAGAAATAATTTTTGAATACGACCATACGAACGTTTCTGCTTTTGTTTTGAAACAAAACGTTCAGTTACTAGGAATTTTTGTTAAAAAGTAACTTTTTTATGTAGTAATGTAAATAAGTACCATAATTGAGTAAGATTTATTATTTTAATAATAATTTTAGTTCTGAATGTTTACACGCACCCGCCTACTAGATTTTTTTTTTTCAAAATCTTTCGTAGTATCTTGGTATTTTGTTTTGAAACAAAAGTATAAGTGTGTCGTCGTATGGTCGTGTTCAGATTTTGTTTTTGTATCACTTGGTATAAATATCCAAGGTAGCATGCATAAGAAAAAAGACAGTTGACAGTCGTATCTGCGAAACTGTCAGTCCTAACCTATTTCTTCTTCTTTTTCTTGTTTCCAAGGACCGTTAAATAGTAATACTTTCATGGCTAGCAGCGAGACTGCAGCGAAAGTTTATTTACGTAAAAGGGTGAAGGCAGAACATTTTTAACGCGCTTGCCTAATCGGTGCACAAGTTTTCGGATTTATTCGTCAATAGTTGATATCGTAAAACATATTAATTCGCTCAGTGAATTAAGATTTCAAATAAAATAATTAATAAACTATATCGGTGATTGTTATTACGAAGCTCTGCGTAGAACATCAAAATTTGAAAAGGAAGGCCAATCCAACCCAAGAAAAAAAGAATTAAATGAAATGTCAAAAGGCGTTTAAAACTTGAAAAATAATTTCAAGGCCGATCCGAGAATATTTTCAAGAAATTGGTAAGAAATGGCCGACAAAACAGTTTCCATGGCAGTCCAACTCAGGTAAACTTGTAAAAAAATTGACAAAATTCGAAAAATTTTATTCAAAAACTTGAAAAATAAATCAAATTTTAATTAAGTAAAATGCCACCAAAAAAACGTTGAAAATTCTAAAACAAAAACGTTTAAGAAATTGAAAAAGTATTATATGAAATGTCAAAAGATGTTTAAAAATTTGAAAAATAGTTTCAAGGCCATTCCGAGAAAGATTGTTGAAAAATGACAAAAAAAATAGTTTCAAGGGCGATCCAACTCAAGCAAGCTTGTCAAAAAACTGCCAAGATTTCAACCCAACTAAGACGAATTTAAATGGAGGCAGAATCTAGGAAAACAATAATTGAGAAAAAGAGAAATTAGGAAAATGTAAATAAAAAAATCGCCGAAAATCTAAAAAAGAAATCGAAACACTGTTTTAATGCTAACCCAACCCAATCAATCAAAAGAGAAAGTATGCGGAAGTAATCCAAAGGAAGAATGAAAAAGGTAACAAAAAGAGAGAAAACTTAAAAGAATTAAAAATATTGCGAAACTAAACGAAAATTATTAAGAGAATTATTTAAAATTAATTCAAAAAAAGAAATGATCGAAAACGTTAACAAATTTGAAAAATAATAAGAGTCGCCAAAATTCTAAAAGAAAATTGAAAAGCAGAAGCTAAGTGGAGGTAATCCAAAGGAACAAGAAGTGAGAGAAACTTTTAAAATTAAAAATTTCGAGAAATTCAACGACAATTCTTAAGCAAAACTAATCCATCGGTTATCAAAAACGAAGCCGGAAACTCAGAAATATTATAAAATTATAATTAAGTAAAAGTAAACAAAACAAACAACCCTATCCAACTAATACATAGAGGGTGTTCAGTTGACAGTCGTATCTGCGAAACTGTCAGTCCTAACCTATTTCTTCGGACTCTATTAGACTGCTCATCGAATTAACAAAAAAATATCGAATTTCATGATTCTATTTTAATAAATAAGGAAGATATTCGAGATTTCTTTCGAAAATTAGAATTTTCAGTTTTTTTGAAGATATTTCAGGAACGAATGGAGGTGGAAAAGATTTTTTTGAATATTTTGACAGGCTCCACAATAGCGCAACTTTTTTTGTAATTTAACCATCTTTGTATCTCTTATAGTTTACGAGATCCTCATGGTGGCCCTTTTAATTAGTTGTAACCCTGCATAAAAAGAAAAAAAAAAGAAATTATGATTTTGTTATTATTGATATAATCCGTGCACTTACAATTCATCGGACACCTTGTGATTATTGTAAAAGTAGACGGTTTGGCGCTTCTTCAGGTGAAATGATGAATAAGTTGTCAAGGTCTAGAAGGCAGCTTAGATTGGAGGAGGATTTTTTTTTGCAAAACTGTTGGCGCTAACGGCAACTAAAAGAAACCGAACAATTTCTCAGGGGAGCTAAACAAATCATCAATCAAGAGCAACAGAGAAACTAAATAAGAGAAATTAAAACAAGAGACTTTAACTTTACACCCTCGTTAATACTTTTGCTATAATTTCGTAATACTTGAACAATAAACAATAAAGAAAAAGCGTTACAAAACAAAACTTATCCACCATTCTTAACTTGACTAACAACCTACAAGAGTTCATAAAGTATTCTGAAAGCTCGCACAACGCAAAACAAAAAAAAAAAAAAGGAAAATCATTTGCAGAATACTCGGGAAAGCGACGAAAAAAAAGTGATAACGAATGGAACTTTCTAATTGTTCGCTTTTCGAGCGAGCTTTCGTTACTACAGCGGCGGCCGAATTGTTTCAGGCGAGTAACGAACTCTCGACGCGGTATCGACGCGTAGCACTGCGTCACTTCCGTTTCAGGTTTCAGCAGGGCAAGTCATCGCCTGACGCTTATACGTACATATTTTATGCATAGTTGAAGCAACCAAATTAATACGCTGTGAAATTAAGCCCGGGAGGAATCATCGGGTTCACTTGAGTAAGATCGAATGTGGAAATTGAGAATTCATCGGAGCGAGAAATAAATTCTAATAATATTAATTAAATACAAATTTGAATGCTGAAATTTTCGGGATTTTCAGTGAACTTTCTCCCTCTGTTGTATTCATTTTTTTTAATATGTTTTTGTCAATTTGTACGCAAATAATTTCCGTGGTAACTGAAAATGTGCAAAAGTTCTTAAAACTTCAAGACCAGACACAAATAATTAATCACATTTAAGCCAATCCTACTATTATAGTTAATTTACAGGCATATATTAAGTCGGTTCTTAATTTTGATATTGCCATTCTCATTTGATCTCCTGGCAAATAGTAATTTATCTAAAAAAATATCGGTTTCATTCTTCAAAACCTGCTGATAATTACGTCGTGTATAAGAACTTTACTGCTTGACTTACGTTATTAAAACGTCGCGTTGCATTTGTTAACCTGATTTTCGAATACTTTTTTAATTCTAATATACTAATTAGGATTAATTCAACATTTGTGCCGTCGTATGTGACCTTGGATTCTCTTAAGTGGTTCTATTTTGGCGGGTACTTTTGAAAGGGATGATTAAATCACTATACAAGGGCTCGTCAAGTTTACTAACCGTTCCCTTGGAATTAGAGTAAGAAAAACATTATTTACCTTTTAAGTTCAAAAATTTTGGGCTTGATTTAAAACAAAAAATACTTAAAATTAAACGATATTTCTTTTTTACTCTTTTCCCCAAAGTTTTAATCAACCATTAACGACCCAAATAGCAGTTCTATTGCTTGAGCGTTTCCGGTTTGAGTTTATAATTAGCAGGAATCGCTCTCACCGCATTTTTTAATGTCCTGCTCAGTTGAGTTCGGTTGGCCTTAATTGCAACTGAGTTTACATTTTCCCATATTTTCACGCGTTGAAGATTTTATTTTTAATTTAGTGACCATTTTAATTGTTTAGTTTTATTTTTTTACTTGGTTTTTATTTGGAATTTCTTGTTTGGATTGGGTAAAGTTGAGTTGGACTGACCTTGAGTTGGATTGGCCTGAATTGTAGTATAGTTTCGATTTTTTACTTTTTGAGTTTCGCTTTTATTAAATTTTAATTGTTTTTTTTTTAGTTTCTTCAGTGGAATTAAGCTCAGTTAAGTTCGATTTTCTTTAATTGAAATTGAGTTTAAATTTTTTGATATTTTTACGTTTTGATTTGGTTTTATTATTAATTTTTGACTATTTTAATTTTTTACTTGGTTTTTGTTTTACTGTTTTTTTATTTCTAATTCGTTGTTTGAATTAGGTAGAGTTAAGTTGCATTGAATTGGGTTGCCCTTGAGTTGGCCCCAATTGCAATTGAGTTTTGATTTTTAAGTGTTTTCAGCTTTTTGAGTTTCAATTTTATAAATTTTAATATTTTTTTTAGTTTCTTGTGTTGAGTGGAATTAAGCTCAGTTAAGTTCGGTTGGCCTTAATTGCAATTGAGATTAAATTTTTCGATATTTTTACATTTTGAAGGTTTTATTTTTAATTTTTGACCGTTCTAATTTTTTAGTTTTAATTTTTACTTGATTTTTATTTTACTGTTTTTATTTCTAATTCGTTGTTTGGGTTGGGTAGAGTTAAGTTGCTTTGAGTTGGGTTAACCTTGAATGGGATTGGCCTGAATTGCAGTTGAATTTTGATTTTTAAATGTTTTCGGCTTTTTGAGTTTCAATTTGATTAAATTTTAATATTTTTTAGTCTCTTGGGTTGAGTGGAATTAAGCGCAGTGAAGTTCGATTTTCTTAAATTGCAATTGATTTTAAATTTTTCGATGTTTTCAGGTTTTGAAGGTTTTATTTTTAATTTTTGATCATTTTAATTTTTTAGTTTCAATTTTTTACTTGATTTTCATTTTACTTTTTTTTATTTTTTATTTGTTGTTTGGGTTGGATAGATTTAAGTTGACTTAAGTTGGGTTAACTTTGAGTTGGATTTAAACATTTTGAGTCTCAATTTTATTAAATTTTAATATTTTTTAGTATCTTGAATATACTGAAATTAAGCTCAGTTGAGTTCGGTTGGCCTAATTGCAACTGAGTTTAAATTTTTCGATTTTTTCAGGTTTTGAAGATTTATTTTTAATTTTTAACCATCTTATTTTCTTTTTGACCCTTTCAATTTTTTTATTTTTATTTTATTGCTTTTATTTCTAATATCTTGTTTGGGTTAGGCAGAGTTAGACTGAGTTGAGTTGGGTTGCCCTTGAGTTGAATGGGTCTCAATTGTGAGTTTTGATTTTTAAATGTTTTTACTTTCAATTTTATTAAACTTTAGTATTTTTTTTTGTTTCTTATGTTGAGTGGAATTAAGCTCAGTTGAATTCGTTTTTCTTTAATTGCAATTGAGTTTAAATTTTTCGATTTTTTTCGTATGTTGAAGGTTTTATTTTTAATTTTTGAAAATTTTATTTTTTTACTCGTTTTTTGTTTTACTGTTTTTATTTCTAATTTGTTGTTTGGATTGAGTTGAGTTAAGTTGAATTAACCTTGAGTTGGATTGGCCGGAATTGTAATGGAGTTTCGTTTTTTAAATGTTTTCAACTTTTTGAGTTCCAATTTTATTAAGTTTTTTTATTTTTTAGTCTCTTGAGTTGAGTAGAATAAAGCTCAGTTAACTTCGGTTTTCTTTAATTGCAATTGAATTTAAATTTTTCAATATTTTCAGGTCTTGAAGGTTTTATTTTTAATTTTTGACCATTTTAATTGTTTAGTTTTAATTTTTTACTTGTTTTTTGTTTTACTGTTTTTATTTCTAATTTGTTGTTTGGGTTGGGTAGAGTTAAATTGACTTGAGCTGGGTCAACCTTGAGTTGAATTGGCCTGAATCGTAATTGAATTTCTTTTTCTAAATGTTTTAAACATTTTGAGTTTCAGTTTTATTAAGTTTTAAAATTTTTTAGTCTCTTGAATTGACTGGAATTAAGCTCAGTTGAGTTCGGTTGATCTTAATTGCAATTGAGTTTAAATTTTTCGATATGTTCAGGTTTTATTTTTAATTTTTGATCATTTTTATTTTTTAGTTTCAATTTTTTATTTCGTTTTTGTTTTACTGTTTCTATTCCTAATTTGTTGTTTGGGTTGGGTAGAGTTAAGTTGCATTGAGTTAGGTTAATCCTGAATGGGATTGGCCTGAATTGCAATTTAATTTCGGTTTTTAAATGTTTTAAATTTTTTGAGTTTGTTTTATTAAATTTAAAAAATGTTTGATCTCTTGAATTGACTGCAATTAAGCTCAATTGAGTTCGGTTGACCTAATTGCAACTGAGTTTAAATTTTTCTATTTTTTCAGGTTTTGTATTTTTGACGCTTTCAATTTTTCTATTTTTAATTTTTTACTTCAGTTTTACTTTATTGCTTTTATTTCTAATTTCTTGTTTGGGTTAAACAGAGTTAGATTGAGTTAAGTTGGGTTGCTCTTGAGTTGGATTGGCCTCAATTGTAATTGAGTTTCCATTTTTAAAACTGTTTTCAACTTTTTGAGTTTCAATTTTATTAAATTTTAATATTTTTTAATCTCTTAAGTTAAGTTCGGTTGGTCTTAATTTCAGTTTAAATTTTTCAATAATTTTAGGTGTTGCTAAGGTAATTTTTGATAATTTTAATTTTTTAATTTTAATTATGTTACTTGGTTTTTGTTTTATTGTTTTTATTTCGAATTTCTTGTTTGGGTTTTGAGTTTACATTTTTGGACGTTAAAAATTTTACTTTTAATTTTTAATTTCTTTGTTGAAAGTTAGATTATTGTGCGTTGAGTTGGTTGGTCAGTTAAAATTGAGTGAGTTTCGATTTCTCTCAGATTCCAGTTTTAATTTCCTTTTTAGTGTTTAATTGAGTGAGCTCGTGTTGGATTAAATTGATTTGAATTGACCTTGCTTGATTATTAAAATTCAATTTTAATTTTTTTTTTTTTTTTCAGTTTCGAGTTTTAAGTTTCCTAATTCCTTCTTAGTGTTAATTTTTTGTTCCGATCGAATCAAATTAAATTGATTTCAGTTGACCTTGCCTTGTTAATTAAAACTGAGTTTTCACATATTTTGAGAGTTTTTTTTTTTTTGAGTTATTAGATATTTAATTCGTTTTTAGTTTTAATTTTTTGCTCAAATAGAGTCAAATTAAATTGATTTGAGTCTTGCTTGGTTAATTAAAATTGAGTTTCAATTTTCTTTTTCAAGGTTCGAGTTTTAATTTTTTCAATTCCATTGTAGTGTTCAGTTTATTGCGCGGGGTGGGCCAGATTAAATTGACTTGAGTTAAATTGACTCTGATTGATTAATTAAAATTAAAATTACAATTTCGTAACTGATCTTCTGTTTCACATTCGAGTTTTAATTTTTTTAATTCCATTCTAGCGTTCAGTTTATTGCTCAACGTGGGTCGAATTAAATTGATTTGAGTTGAATTGGCTCTGAATGGTTAATTATAATTGAATTTTGACTTTTGTAAGTGATTTAACTTTTTCACTTTCGAGTTTTATTTTTTCTTTAATTCCTTTTTAGTTTTAATTATTTATATTAAGTTTTTTTTTATCTCACTTGACATATGAGAGGAGACTATTTTGAATTACTTGTTTATTCACTTGGTTACCATTTTTTATTTATTTCTTTTGTAATTCTAGCCCTGTGAAGTGAACATTTTGGAACCAAGTAAAACCATACTGACTTTCAGAGAGGGTTCGGCGAACATTCTAATAAAACTTTGTGAAAATAGTTCGGAAACATTGTTTACATTCAAGACCTACCCTCTCTAGGATACCTTTCTTATCTCGTTTATTGGTCAGGGAAGTTACGTCACTTAAGTTGCCCATTCCTCCCAAATATTGCCGAGTTCTTTGGACCTAACTGCGCTTGATTTTTGTTCTCACGCGCTCAGGGTTGTTATCGTGGTTTATTTACTTTGCCATATCTAAATGGCCTTCTCGCCAAGAAGTTTTAATAGAGTAAACATTTAGTTGTTTTAATTAATTGGAATTAATGTGGTATTGAATTTTTTTTTTGTTATGTTAGGTGGATCTTCGTCATCTATCTCAAGAACAAGATTCCAACGACATAGAAATGGGAATAGACTTGCAAGATTACTACATATCAGTGGAATGGGACATAATGCGGGTGCCGGCGGTGCGCAACGAAAAGTTCTACAGTTGCTGCGAAGAACCTTACCCTGACATAAAGTTTAACATAACACTGCGCCGAAAAACTCTATTTTATACAGTAAACTTAATCATCCCGTGCATAGGAATATCATTTCTGTCCATATTGGTGTTCTACTTGCCCTCGGACTCTGGCGAGAAGGTCTCCCTGTGCATTTCGATCTTACTCTCGCTGACTGTGTTCTTCCTGCTACTAGTGGAGATAATTCCACCGACTTCCATAACTGTGCCTCTGTTGGGTAAATACCTACTGTTCACTATGCTACTCTGTACACTGTCGGTGGTGATCACCATAGCCGTACTGAACGTAAACTTCCGGTCACCGGTGACGCACAAACTGGCGCCTTGGGTGCGCTTCTTCTTCATCGACGTACTTCCGAAATTCCTCTTCATAGAGCGTCCAAAGAAAGACAGCGACGACGACAACAAAGCTCCGGATACTTTACTAACGGACGTCATCCACGTACCCTCAATCTTAGATAAATGCAAGAGCTCCTTGGATAGTTTCGACCTGGGGCTCACGTCGAGGTTAGAAGTAGCCGCCTCCGGGGGAATCGGACCCTACTTCGGGGAATCCCCCTTCCCGGCCATGCCGCTCGCAGGGGGCGACGAAGATCTCTACAGCCCGGCTAGCTGTAGGACCAACGCCCTCGACGGAACCAGCGACAACAGCCCCTCGTTTGAAAAACTCGGTTTAAGTGATATAGAGAAAACTATAGCTGACTCAAGATTCATTGCTCAACACGTTAAAAATAAAGACACATTCGAAAATGTAAGTAAATACTATTTTATAATCATTAATTGTAGCCTTTTTCTTTTGGTTTGTTTGTATTCCTATATTTTGGCAACTATGTGTAGGTACAAATTTGTCAAATGACTTTCCAATTATTTCAAACAGACATTTCGAAACATAATAGACAAAAGGAGAAAACTACTGCATTATTGTGTTCATTTCGAGTAACTCTTTTAAGTATAGGCAACCCATTTCACCTACAATCTCGTTTGAAAATCGCAAAACACGAAATTATTTCGGAAATGTTAAATGTGTTGCCTAGTTTAAGGCGGACGGAATGTTTTAAAGACGACGATTTTTTTTTTCTTTTCCTTTAATATTTTCTTGAAGGTCGAAGAAGATTGGAAATACGTAGCAATGGTACTAGACAGACTGTTCCTTTGGATATTCACGCTGGCGTGCGTGATCGGCACCGCGCTGATAATATTCAAGGCGCCCTCTCTGTACGACACGACGAAACCGATCGACATTCAGTTCTCGAAAGTGGCGAAGAAGAAGATGGCGCTGCTGAAGATGGTGCCGGAGGAGCTGTGAACGTGCGCAGAGTTGCATGTAATTGTTACGCATCGGTCATGAATAGACAGTCGGATGCGATGATAAACGATGATAATCATTAACATAGAATTGTTTTTGTTATGTCCTTGATCAATCAATAATATTAAAGTGTTGATGCTGTTTCATTTTTGAAAATGATGTAGTCTAGCCGAATATTGAATAAACTTTTTCATTACTTTACCATTTCATTTTTGCGCGGTTCCGTTGCTCGTTTGAATTAATTTCAAATTCGGTTTTTGGGACACCCTATAAGGATCAGCTATCAAATTTAAATAAAAAAAAATTCTGTTGCGACTTGTAAGGCGCCGCCGAAACTTAGATAATGCTCGCCTTTTGTTTTGTTGTTTTTTTTTTCTCCTTTGTCTTCCGATGTTGAAAAGCAATTGTTTTGTATGAAAGCATTTTTTTATTAATTAAAACTTGATCGTTTTTTGTTTCTTTCAATATAAAAAAAAGTAAGGAAGCAAGAACTAAAAGACGACATGATTGCAAAATCCAAGCATTTACGATTACGATTTTTTTACACAAAACGCAATCTTTTGTCTTTTTTTTAGAGTTTTTAATAAGGAAGAAAAAATACAGGGATGACTAATTTTAGCCACAGATTTTAAATTGGCGTAGCCCCTGAAGTTGGGTACATCAAAAGCTTAAATATCGATTAAAACAAATGAAGAATCAGCCTTTTTCTTCTTTGGCGAAGATTTTATTGTTGTTTTTTAGTTGCTCCCTTTGAACAAAGAAAAGAATACTACGCTGTAGCGGCAATTGTTTTACAACCTCGAGAATTGACAGTCAATTGTTTTCTTTTGTTTTGTCAACGGAAGAACGTAAATGAAGAGGAAAGGAAAACGTTGCGCGCTATGAACGCAACGGTTATAAGTAGAGAACGGAATCATATATTTTGTTCGATTAAATACAAACGAGGCGGCAAACATGTGACACTGCAGCGACGTGTGAACGCACACGCTCTCTTTGCCGCCTCGTTCGAAATAAACCCGAACAAATTATACAATTCCGTCCTGTAGTTATAAAAAAACGCAAAGAGAAAACCAAGCCTAGTCTCTTTCACTTTAAAAACCGACATTAGTTTAAAAATCTGAAATCCCTCCTCGCTTTATTAATTGTAGCGTTATTTTTCAGTTTTTGACACCAAAATCGACCTAATTTGCAAAAAAAAAAAATATTTGTGGACATCATTTTATTTAAAAAGGTGAGAAATTAAAATTTGGAGAAAACTGGCGCCATCTACTTGACAAATTTCTTTTCACATTGCAACATGTTTCGATTTGACGTAGCACATTTTAACTTGCGCTGCCTCCTGTAAGTTAATGGGCGCGTTCAGCGGATGCGTTGCTTACTCAGCAGTCGTTTGTGATTGGCTGTTATCTTCATGTGAGCCAATCACAATCGATTGCTGAGTAAGCAACGCATCTGCTGAACGCGCCCATTAACTTACAGGAGGCAGCGCCATCTTAATGCAAGGCATGCTAATCATTGTTTCTCGGGAAAGTTTGTTTTGTCGGTATAGTAGAACTTTACTGGCGGTACAATATTTTGACTAGCGCTAACACAGTGGCGGCAATTCCAAAGGACGTAGCTGCCCCCTCCCCCCTAGATTATCAATTATTTTTTATTTAAAAGACAACGATGATAATGCAGAAAAGTAATATCTAATAATAAATGCTATGACCAAGATGAAAACTATTAGTAACTATTTCATTTACTATTACAACAAAAGCACCGAAATTCACGCATTTAAAAAAGTATCATTTTGAGCAGGAAAATTACAGGAAACTGTAATTAACTACTATTTTTTGCTTTCGATCACACATTCGCCTAAAACGCGTTAGGAAAAGTAGTCGAGGTTTCTGTGTTTTTCTTTTTTAATCATTTGGGCGCGTTCAGCCGGGACGGCGCGGCGCCGAGACAGCAATCGCATTGAACATCTTGCTGACTCGAAGCGCAGTGGCTCTGCTGCGACAGCGGTCGCCATTTTTTTCGGCTAAATTATTTTCATTGCACCTCCTTCATTGATTACTCAGCAAGAGTGATAGTTTGTGAAATCGCAAATCGTAAGAAAAAGCCAGAAAGTACAGACGTGTCCAAAAGTATGAATACTGAAACTACCACGCCAGAATTTATTATATATAAACTGCATAATTGTCGAATGACAAGTAGTACTTTTCATTAAGTCGAATGAATTTTAAAATTTTAAAATAGGTGACGTTACTAAACCGTCAGACAGCAACATAAACCGTTGACGTTTGTGACGCTGTATCTGTCAATTAGAGAAATAAGTCGCTCAGTTGCTCACAATCGCTGCAGCTTACCAAAAAGCAATGGATGCGTTCAGTGACGCTCAGCGGCTGAGATTCTTACTCAGCAATCGTTTGTGATTGACTCACATTAAGGTAATAGCCAATCACAAACGATTGCTGAGGAAGCAACTAAAGGTGCTTTCTTTCGCTTAAAAGTTTCAATCGTGTTTCGAATAGTTTGGACCTGAATTTCGTAGTTGTTGCAACAAAATACCTGACTTGAATTTTTCATTGACAGTTCATTTGTAAATAACCATAATTCAATCCAAACAAGTTTTAAAAATAGAGAGATTCAAAGAAAAGAATGTCTGTTTTTGAATCAAAACACGTTTAGATCACGATTTTGTGAGCGAAAGAAAGCGCCTTGAAGCAACGCAGTCGCCGAGCGTCTGCTGAACGCGCCCAATTGCTATTTCAACGCTGCTCCGGCTGAACGCGCCGCGCCCATTTTGTACCTAAACATTTAACAATTTTGTCAAGAAGCGTTCGTGGGATGTCGCTGTTTTATCTGTTCATAAATATTTAACATAATTTTTGAAGCCTCGAATAACGTCAAAAATCAAAACGAATGACAAATTAGTCATAGATAAAAGATATATTAGATGTCAAAGCCAACGTTGTATATGTGGAGCAGATGTGGAGCAACAAAATGCGCGCCTCACGCGGCCTGGGGGGGAATTAAAATAAAGTAGGCGCGTAATTTAAAAATATTTCTGCGTTAACGGTTTAAGTATTGTTCAGGAAATTAAATAATCTAATACACTGAGCTGCATTCTTGCCCAAGATACTAGTTTAGAGCTATTCCAGAAGAATAAACGGACAATTTGTGATTTTCTTTCTATAAATTACGACCACGCGGCCGTGATAGCCGAAAAAGTGCACTTTTCGCTTATCATTCTCTCTTACCTTATTTTTATCATAAATGGTCCTGTTCGTTCGCCTGGAATGACCGCAAACGAAATTTAAATGTTTAATTAAAGAAGAAATCGAATTAATACTTTGGCTTCTGACAACCATATTCCAAACTTTTCAAAATCAATAAAAGGTAACCATGGTAACTTAAAAATATGCTAAGGATTACAGATTACTGTAAATACAATGCCATCCCAGCGACCTGGGGGGAATTATAATTGCGTTTAAAACTGTGGCAACAGACATAAACCCCCGTGCAAATTAGTACAAAAAATTAAACTATTTCACTTTCGGTGGATAACTGGTCATTTCTTGTCAGCCAATCTGGTGACTTAAAGTTTAAGTCACCAGATTAAGTCTTAAACATTTGTTTTCTAGCTATTGGCGACAGTGAATCAAACTGTCAATTTTGAAGTAATGGGAGATAACCTCTAAGAACGAGGTTTCTCTCCCCACTTTTCCTATTGTGAAATTGAAATTAAATTATCATTATTAAACAGATTACATAAACATTTAATTTGCAACTCATCTCTTTAACCATGGAGGCGAAGAGTCTACTGCACAGTGGTTATTTCAATCCGACTCTTCGAAGATGGCAATCAAGGAACACCGACATTACACCAGACAACCTGATGTACCCCATCTTTATCATGTAAGCCTCAGGTATAAAAGTATATTACTGGAATAATCATGAAATCTGTGTGACACAGTGAAGATGACGATGGCGTCGAGCCGATCAAAAGTATGCCCGGGGTCTCACGCATGGGAATAAATCGAGTGAAGGAGCATTTGGCACCTTTGATAGAGAAGGGGTTGGTGTCTGTTTTATTATTCGGCGTAATAGCACATCTTCCAAAGGTAAATGTTACAAATTATTAAGACTTGCGCCTCTGAATAAGTAAGTAACTCTCGTTATGAATTATTAAGACTTGTGGCTCTGAATAAGTAAGTATGAAAAATTTTGCAGACTGACTTTGCAAGCCACGCAGATAGCAATGAGAATCCTGTAGTAAAGGCCCTGCCAAAATTACGCGGTTGGTTTCCTTCACTAACCATAGCCTGTGACGTTTGCTTATGTCCGTATACATCGCACGGTCATTGCGGAATTCTACATCCCGATGGTACCATCAACAATCCCGATAGTATAGAACGAATTGCTCAAGTTGCGCTTGCATACGCTCGTGCAGGTAATAATTAAATTAACTCTTCTTTTGATAATCCAAATTCCCTACTGATTCTTGTAAGACGCGGTCGCTTTTAATTTCAGGAGCTCACATTGTAGCCCCCTCTGATATGATGGACGGTCGCATCGGTGCGATCAAAAACGCCCTAATCAAAAACAACTTGGGGAATAAAACCGCTGTCTTATCGTACGCGGTCAAATTCGCGTCATCATTTTACGGACCGTTCAGAGATGCTGCGAATTCGAAGCCATCGTTCGGAGATAGAAAGGCGTATCAGTTACCACCTGGTAGTACTGGATTGGCATATCGCGCAGTCGTTAGTATCCAAATGCTTCCGTAATAGCTTTAGCTCTCATTGTAACTTGAAGGAGCGAGATGTAAACGAAGGAGCCGATATGATAATGGTGAAGCCGACGTTGCCGTACTTGGATTTGGTTAGCGGGGTCAAAAAGGCTCACCCGAATCACCCCCTGTTTGTCTATCAGGTGTCGGGGGAGTACTCCATGTTGTATTACGCTGCCAAAGAAGGTGTGTTTGATTTGAAGACCGCGCTCTCCGAAATATTGCTTTCTATAAGAAGGGCGGGTAATTAATAAATTGAATTCAATTTTTCTTTTTGTTTTTAATTAATGTGAATTATGTTTAGGTGCTGATGTGATTATCACCTATTACGCCCCATTAATTTTAGATTGGATACAATTGAAGAGTAAGTATTAAAGTAAGGGCTTACATGTGAATGTAATCAGAAAATCCTCGATTGTGATTGGGCTGCATATAAGGTAAATGTGGTCTTATGTTAAAAACCAGTGGGGTTATTTTAGTATACATATTTTTAGTAATAAAATATAGTATTGTACGGGGTTTGTTTTACTTGAAAAATAGTTTAGTAAATAAGTAATGCATGGGTAATCTGAAACTGATCTGATAACTTTAATTAAACACAGACACGTGAACAGTTTAATTAGGGAATGTGAATGTTTGTTGGTTGGTTATTGGAATTTTATGAAAAGTGTTTATCAAGAAAATGTTGATGTAAACTATAGTTTTACAAAGCCTCTCGCCAAGCAGCATTTCAATAACAAGTTTCGCAAATGCCTCTTTTTATTGTTAAACAATCTTATCAGCTCCTATAGGATTTTAAACTGCATACTTGGTGGTGTAACTTAATTATATTAAAAGAATAATGAGGTGATTCCTCCGCTGAAAGTATCATGTTAAGTGTAAATGAAAAAAATAATAATAACAAGAAACGTCCTTAAAGTCCTTGGGTACATTGCAAGTGAAACAAATTTGAAATGAAGAATTATTATGAAATGTGTGTTTGAGGATTTAGTTAAAGAATAATTAACAAATCGTTGATAAAAAACGGGTGATTTTAATTCAAAAAAGATCAAATAAAAAATGTGATGGAGTAATTAGTATAAATGAAACATAGGCAAGAAAGGAAATGATAACTTTAGAGCATTATGCTCCCATTAGTAGAAGAGATTAAAGAAATATTTTTTTTTTCATGGATTATAGACAACCACAAGGTTCTAAGTGATTTTAGCAAATTTTATAAAAAATCATAGTTAAGAAAATTTAAGTTGAGATGCACTTTAAAATAAAAAATTTAGAATACTTTTGCATATTTATCAACACTGTTAGGCAAATTCGAATTATAAATTATCTCAATTTATTAAGAAAAATGTTAGTTAGAATCTTTTGGTTCTTAGGTGGCGATTTGTATTTTTGTTTTGACTTTGGTTTTTTGACAATTGGCAAGTTTAGAATGATTAAGAAATGAAGAAATCGATAAAAAGGGACATGTTGCAAAAATTTATGAAATATTTACAATTCGACACAGGGGCGGATCGTTAACTTTGGGGGCCCTGGGCTACCACTGTTTGGGGGCCTACCCAAGTCCGGGCGCCTGCACGGATCGCCAATTTGAGGGACGCCGAACGTCAGGAAGAAAAAACAAAAGAGTACGAACGAAATGGGAATAAGCTAGAATTCAGGAACGATAAACAAAATATAATCAACGATTTTATAGAAATAAAAACACTTTTACGAAAAGCGAATAAAACTTGCAGGAAGAACAAACGAAGGAAGAAATTGAACGAAAAAACAAAAAAAAATAATGACTATGTGGGACGCTGTTTAAAAGTTACAAAAAGATGAACATGAGAACAAAAAATTGGAAATAACATCAATAGAACATGAAACATAAGCTCGATAAAAGAAGAAAAACAAAACAAAAGCGAATAAACAAACAAAATGAAGGGAAAACGATGATAAAGCGAACGAGAAACAAAAGATAATCGACGATTCTTCGGCTAAAAAAAACGAATAAAAAAACTAAGGAAAAATTAAAAATGACACAAAAACAAATATAGTAAAAGAAAAATACAACGGCGTACGAAGGAAAGATGATCAAAAATACAAAAGAAGACCCAGCGAACTGCTTGAAAATTAAGAATGCCAAGAAAACAACTGAAACCAAAAACAACGTCAATAGAATAACGTGTTTTTTTTGTTTCTTTTTGTCCAAATATTGTTTTATAACGTTTTATTTTTTAATTTGGCGTTCAGGGTACTGTCTGTGTATATTTCAGATTTAAACGTGACAGTCGCAGCCGTCTGGAAGTCAAATTAAAAAAAAAATACGTTATAGAACAATATTTCGACAAAAAAAAAAAACAAAAGAAAACAACAAGTCAACAAATCAAAACATGAAGCGATCATAAGGTGAAGAAAAAACAAAAGATGATCGACGATTTTCCGTCGGAATGTAAAAAAAAAAACAAAAGAAAACCAAAATCGAAACATGAAGCGTATGGTGAACAAAGAACAAAAGAAAATCGACGATTTTCCGGGCGAAACATTAAAATAATTTTAAAAAAACAGCCACACGAAGACAAATAATAAAAATAAACGCAAAAATAAAACGAGCAATGAAAAACAAATCGAGGAAAATTCAATAAAAAGAAAATGGGATAATTAATTTGAACAAAAGCAACAAAAGAAAATCGATCAAAACAAAACTGTTTTACCCGGGGCGCCGAGAAACCTAGATCCGGCCCTGGGTCTACCCAATGAATATAAACAAAACCGATTTGTACTTTTCTACATATAGTTGTTATTATTTTATTATACAGGAGGCTTCAATTTGAAAATTTGTGAAAGGTTCTGTGCTAATTAATTTTTTTTATTTTTAAAATCGGAAATCGAACGACAACGCTTTGTTTCAATTTTTATTTCATTTCAATGACGTCATTTGTTTTCTGTCTGCGCAGTTGCGCGCGCTACGAACATTTGTCACCTGTGCTTGTCACTTGTCATTTTTTAGACAACTTGATTTTTATACATGAAAAGGCAGTGCAAGTAAAAAAATGACATGACCCGTGTGAAGTTGCAGCTTAGTTAACTTACACGACAGAACTGTGACAGAACACAGCATAAAATTGACAAAGCTGCAACTTCACACAATACGGGTGTACAAATAGCAAGATTTCCAACCAGCTGTGCAATTTTTTTTTTTTTAATTCAGAAAAAAAACTCAACTTTAAGAAAAAAGAAGTTCACTCATATCTAATTGTGTAATTTGAAATAATTATAATTAAATTAAAATAATAGGAAAAAAATAGAGTACCTAACCTACTATGTATTTCCAAATAAATCTGAATTACACTTTCTCATTCTATCATGGTTCAAGAAGTCCCACGTTTGGAGTTGGCTTTGGATCGCCGAACGTACGTCGGTGTTCTAGATACAAACAGTTGCCTACTTTTGACATTTTAAGGTTAACTTAATTCCGTTGGACCAGTTCTCTCTTCAACGTAAATTGTTTATTTACTGAAAACGGCTGCTTTCAGGCGCTTTGTTTAACACAAAATTATTTTCTTTTAAAAAAAAATGTTGCAGGTAATGACATACCGCGGTATCTCAAGTTATGGTCCACTCCAAACGTGAGGGTTTTTGAACGCACATTATTAATATATGTAGATTAATATTGGCGAAAGAATTCTTATTAATTGATTTTTAGATCCGCTATTTCATAAATATTTAGAAAGAGGTTATTTTTAACCATAATCGTAACTGTATAGGTATTTTTATGGTTAAAGGAATAAAGAAAAAAAAACAAATGAACAACGTATTTGGTCCTTTAAAATCAAGCTTTTTAATATTCTTCATTATGTTTTAAAGGATAATTTTATCAAGCCCCCCTTTATAAGACCTTCCATTCCATAAATTGATGGAGAAAAAATGATTTTTCAACAAAATTTTATGATGTGATCAGGATGAAATGAATAAACGCAAATGAAACAAAAGAAAAACAAATGAACAACATATTTGCACTTTTTTTTACGTTCCTATCCAACCTAATCAATCACTTTAAATCACCAAATATTTTGTTTAATATTTTTAAAGGTAAACAAGGATTGGAGTATAAATTAAAAATGGTGTCGTTTCCGGGAAGTGTCGGAAAAATGTAAGTATGTATGTATGTAAAAGTTTTGTACTTACTGCACTTATCTTTTTAATTATTTTTACTTACTTCGCGACAACGAACCGTGTACCTATATGTATACACGTTTGAGATTTCGCTTTGAACAATTCAATTAGGTATTCCAGTATTTTCTATGACAATCGAAAATATCAAAGATGACGTGGATAACCGTAACAATAACAAACAAGTGCAGGACGTAATATGTAATTGGAACACACATGCGAAACAATAAAAAATATTGCGTGAGAGGTTAGAAGAAAGCAAAATTCCGGAACAAACTTCATTCGCGGGCATTCGAGAAATGATTTGTACACGACTGTACACTTCTGGAAATTACGTGGACCAACGGCAGGCGGCCAACTAAAACGCATCTGGCCAATGACGAATCGCGAAGTTTGAACGTCCACCAATGGCAGGCATACACGACAAATTCTATACATAAATTCGGCGTGTCCGCAATTGTTTCTTCAGTTTGTACCCGAACAGTGTTTGAGAGAAGTGTATGTAACAGAGAATCGATTTATTTCTTCTATTATATTTTCATTTAAACGGCGAATTTGTTGAAGTCTTCATCCACACCACATTCACGTAGGTAAGTAATTTAAGTTCCGCTTGTTTTTCGTGTTGCAGTCGCACGAAATTTTTACTTTGACATTATTATTAAGCCGCTCGCCGTTGTCTTCTGTATTTAATTAGTAATTAGGCTTTTACAATTTTATAATAATTAATTCAGTTCGATTAATATAGTTACATTTCTTTTTTACGTACGGCTTGTGCTTTTTTGATTTTCCGAAGTTGCCGACGTGTCCCGTTCAATTGTTTTTTTATCAAATTAAAAATGGTGGTTCGCCGTATGTCACGCCGTTAATCCTAATCGCGTTTAATTTCAGAGATTGCAGATAATTCTTCCGTAAAAAGATGAAATTGCGTTTCGTTTTGGGGGCCGTTTGCCTCCTGGCCTGCGCCCTGGCCAAAGAAGACAGCAAAGACAAGGAGGAAGTGGGCACAGTGATTGGTATTGATTTAGGAACAACGTACTCATGGTAGGTCGTTCGTAGATTTAATCGTTTTATTTCCGTCATGCTCATCGCTTCTTTCGTGTTATAGCGTGGGTGTTTACAAAAATGGGCGTGTGGAGATCATCGCCAACGATCAGGGCAATCGAATCACCCCCTCGTACGTGGCCTTCACGGCCGAGGGAGAGCGCCTGATCGGCGACGCCGCCAAGAACCAGCTGACGACGAACCCCGAAAACACTATCTTCGACGCTAAGCGCCTCATCGGGCGCGAATGGTCGGACTCGAATGTCCAACACGACATCAAGTTCTTCCCG
The DNA here is from genome assembly GCA_036172665.1 of Prosopocoilus inquinatus. Lineage (NCBI taxonomy): Eukaryota > Metazoa > Arthropoda > Insecta > Coleoptera > Lucanidae > Prosopocoilus > Prosopocoilus inquinatus. The sequence continues at coordinate 1,562,422 of CM069871.1, read as the reverse complement.
TTCAAGGTCATCGAGAAGAACTCGAAGCCTCACATTAAAGTTTCAACGGGACAAGGAGATAAAACCTTTGCACCCGAGGAGATCTCTGCCATGGTGCTCGGGAAAATGAAGGAGACCGCCGAGGCTTACTTGGGGAAGAAAGTCACTCACGCAGTCGTTACTGTGCCCGCGTACTTTAACGATGCACAACGACAGGCTACCAAAGATGCCGGAGTGATTGCCGGGCTCAACGTCATGAGGATTATCAATGAACCTACTGCTGCGGCTATCGCTTATGGTTTGGACAAGAAAGACGGAGAGAAAAATGTTTTGGTGTTCGATCTGGGTGGTGGTACTTTCGATGTCTCACTTCTTACCATCGATAATGGTGTATTTGAGGTAGGTGTCTATGAAATATTGCATGGGTATATTTTTCTTCTTATTCTTCAAGTTGCAACTCAAAATTATTATCATTAAGAGCATATATCTCAGCATTTCTGGAAGAATATTTAAAGTTTTATCTAAAATACCAAATCATGTTTAACCATGGCCTTAACCCATCATGTATTGGTATTTTATTTTGTGGCTCAAAGAGATTAGCCCTTCTTCCATACATGCACAAATTCCTTTAGTCCTTTTAAAAACTAGTGACCATTTCCATAATCAGACTTTAAGGATGCTTTAATTTAAAGTCACTTTAAGAATAGGGAAACAAAAGTATTTTTTTAAATTTAAAATTATAAACAGACAAACTTATAATCGTACATCGGATGGTTTGGATGTTGCCATTACTACACATTGCAAAAGTGATGATTCATTGACCTTTGAGCTTCTAGACTCTGCATAGATTAACTTTAATTGGCGATTATTACAGCACACATTTCTATGGAATTAACTGGAGCTTAAACTTTATCTGAAAGTGGTGCAAATGGCCCTGAATACAGATCATTTATTGGTTCTTACAAAGGCAGCAGCATCTAGAATAAGAATTAAAATAAATCTTTTATTCTAGGTCGTTGCAACCAACGGCGACACTCACTTGGGAGGTGAAGACTTCGATCAACGAGTCATGGACCACTTCATCAAACTGTACAAGAAGAAGAAGGGCAAAGACATCCGCAAGGACAACCGAGCAGTCCAGAAACTCAGGCGTGAAGTAGAAAAGGCGAAGCGCGCCTTGTCTTCCAGCCATCAAGTCAGAATCGAAATCGAATCCTTCTTTGAAGGCGACGACTTCTCTGAAGCACTCACCAGAGCCAAATTCGAAGAGCTCAACATGGACCTGTTCCGTTCGACCATGAAGCCGGTGCAGAAAGTATTAGAAGACGCCGACATGAACAAGAAGGATGTGGATGAAATCGTTTTGGTCGGAGGCTCGACTCGTATTCCGAAAGTGCAGCAACTCGTGAAGGACTTCTTCGGTGGCAAGGAGCCTTCCAGGGGCATTAATCCGGATGAGGCCGTCGCTTACGGGGCAGCCGTGCAAGCCGGAGTTCTTTCCGGAGAGCAGGACACAGAAGCGATCGTGCTTCTCGATGTAAACCCCCTGACCCTCGGCATTGAAACCGTGGGGGGTGTGATGACGAAACTTATTCCTCGCAACACGGTCATCCCCACCAAGAAATCGCAGATTTTCTCAACCGCCGCCGATAATCAACACACGGTCACGATTCAGGTTTACGAGGGAGAACGCCCGATGACCAAAGACAACCACCTTTTAGGAAAGTTCGATCTCACTGGTATCCCCCCAGCGCCCAGAGGCATTCCACAGATTGAAGTGACGTTCGAAATCGATGCCAACGGTATCCTGCAAGTATCAGCCGAGGATAAAGGAACTGGAAACAGGGAGAAGATCGTCATCACAAACGACCAAAATAGGTTGACCCCCGAGGATATTGATAGGATGATTAAGGATGCGGAGAAGTTTGCGGATGAGGACAAGAAATTAAAAGAGCGCGTCGAGGCTAGGAACGAGCTTGAAAGCTATGCGTACTCGCTGAAGAATCAGCTTCAAGATAAGGAGAAGTTGGGGGCGAAAGTGTCTGACGATGAGAAGTCGAAGATGGAGGAGGCGATCGAGGAGAAGATTAAATGGCTTGAGGAGAATCAAGACGCCGAAGCCGAAGACTACAAGAAACAGAAGAAGGAGCTCGAAGACGTCATACAGCCTATTGTAGCTAAGTTGTACCAAGGTGCTGGTGGGGCACCTCCGCCATCGTCGTCCAGTGATGATGAGGAGGACATCAGAGACGAACTTTAAGGAATAAAATCATAAGACTGAATTCTCCTCCTCTCGTGTAGCACAACCCCCGAGCGTTGTTTCGTATGTGTGAATGTGTGGAACTCTGTGAAGAAGAACTGAGACGTGGTTACAAGATATGTAATTTGTTAGACATTTTATAATTCAAATTCTGATTAGGTACCTCATATTTATTTATTATTTTTTTTTCCCGTCAGATATTAATGTACGATCCGATCACGATTCATTTATGTATTTGCTTTTTATACTTAATTAATTAACATTGTACATTAATATTTGACTTGTTAAGAACTGTGAAACTTTACAATAAACTCTAGAGTTCAGAATATACACGTGTGTGTGTGTGTGTTATTTCCTTTCCTAATCTCTGATCTTTGATGAGTCAGAAGTTTTTTTATCTTGAGTACAAAGCAAGTTCTACCTGTTTTTAGTTTTTGTTTGACTTGACCGAGTTACGACAATGAAACAAAAGTGTTTGTACGTTTATTTGACTGTCGCCTTTCTTGGGGTGAGTTTTAATTATTTACAAAATCAGCTGAAACCATTTTCTACGTTCACTTGTTGAAGTAACGGTGCGATTTCCTCGGTAAATAACTTGCTGGTAATGCCGTGGGTTGTCTTTAGAATACTGTAAGCATTCTTGAGGTACACGGCCGCTTCGTGGACTTCATTTAAAAAAAGAAGGATCTTCGCCAATTTCAGATTCAATAAGCCAGTTGATGGATGTAGTTTTCCATAATAAAATCTGCAATTTTGTGAATGATATAAAAGCCAATTGTACAATGCGACTAAAATATAGTTTAAGACGTTATATACAATTGGGCCTAAATTAGATATAGAACTCACAGGTAGCCTTCTGTTAGCTTAATTCCGAATTTCTTTGCGTCTTCCCACTGTTCGAAATCGATGCTGCTTTCGAATGCCAAATCTAATATTTTCACGTGTTGTAAATTCAGTTTGTAGAGTACGCCGTTTTGTCGTTTCAAGCATACTTTGCACACATCTAAATCTATTGCGTTATCAGGAAACTACACTTAATCAAAATTTATAACATTATATATATGTACAAGGAACGCAGTAGAAGCGTTAATAGATTCTAATTTGTCAAGTAAATGTAGTCGCAAACGATTAGAGTGAATGCTAAACATTTCACAATAATTGATTTGGCGAAAGTACGCAGAAAATAAAACCTCCGAATCTAAAAGACTGGATGGAGTATTCAAGATAGGATTGTAGGAGTAAATTAATTGATAATGTGAAGTAACTAATTACAAATGGCCATTTCCTTGTTTCGCCTCTTTAATCATGTTTCTAACTTTGCCTCTCAGTATACTGTATTATTAATAAGCTCCTGAGTGTCTGTTTGTTTGTCTCCATTTATTTACTTTCTTCAAAAACGCATTTTTCTTTTAACTTCCCGTTTTATTTACTACTCATTTCCCTGCTAGTTTGTCAGATATTATTATATTCTTTCTAAAGCTCATCTACTCTATCTTTTCTTTGCGTTTTCACCAAACGTGTACACGCAAACACACTAAACAGCGAAGCACTGCGCATAAAAAGGATACAAGCTAAGTCTTTCATGTTTTGTAAATGCATTTCGCTCAGTTCTGTAACTTCTTTGTAATTCAGTATGAAAGATTGGTCCACAGAGGTCAGGCACTTTTGGCATTCAACGCTGCCTTCTTCTTCCTCTTTTTCGTTTACATTCCTCATGTTTACGCAGCCATCGCAGTTAGCATTAGGGCAGGCTGCACCCGACACTATGTCTAAAATATCGTCATCGATGCACTTGGGGCACTTGCATAGGAAATAATAAGTTGATTGTAATTCTTCCCGTCGTGCTTGAGGTGTATTTAAAACATCAACGTAACTTATGAAAATCTAAAAAATTCAAAGACGTTTATCTTGAATCTTAAACTTGGCGCCCAACTCAATCCTTAAAAAAAACTTGGCGCCCAACTCAATCCTTAAAAATCTTTAAGAAAGTTCGATTTTTGTATGCGATGAAGACACACCTAAACGTACCAACCTTAGTCCAATCTATGTATTCCATATTTTTCAAGGATCGCACGAATAAAGTGGTTCCTTCGAAGCTGAAGGCCGCATTGGGTTCGCAAGAATGATCGAGTATTGAAGCCGCTAGATAAATTCCGGTGCCTAAACTCTTCATTTCAGCATCGCATATGTTAAAACTGTTCACGCACATCTTAAAAGAACAATTAATTTAATAAACATATTTTTTTCCTAAACGAGGAGCAAATCTAACCCTTCCGTAAATGCCCATGAGCTCGGCCGAATTAGGCAAGAAACCGTCGCCTAAAAATTCAAACAGGACCCCGCAGATCGACACAAAGTGTTCCATCCTAGATTGGTCTGCTTTCAAATCAGAATAATCTGAAAGGATTTTCTTTTCTTTTGTATTTCACACCCACACATATTATTGTCTGAACTCCTACACTTAAAACTAGATCATTTTTTTTTTAAACCAAACGGTATCCTCCAGGATTGTTTGTTAATTAATATATATAAGCACTGTGTAACCTACACATACTGTGATGAATTATTTTAAAAACTTACGTGACATTAAATCTTTGAACGTTCTGAATCGATCCTCCGTATAATACGACCTAATGGCGTCGCCCCCCTTTTGTAATTTTCTGATGAGCCGTGCCATTAAACGTGCCGCGTCGGGGACCACTCGGGGGGCGACGCTCTTCAAACTGAGACATTCCTGCTTGTGCAAGCTCCATCCCGCTTTCTGGCAAACTTTGCTGCAATAATACACGTACTGGCAGCCGGAGCACTTGAGCAATTCCCTCCTACAAATAAATAAAGCGTCTATCAAAAGCCCATACACCGACGCGTACTAAAAATAAACGCACTTATTAAAGCAGTAGTCGCAACGCTGCGTTCTTAATTTAGAATTAAGAATATAAATAAAGGGCTGTTCGGAAATGAGGACGGAACCTTCCTTAACCCGCTGTTTCGTGAGCATGATGTTTACTACTGTAGTGGAGTTTGTTACATTTTAGTTTAGCTAGGATGTTTGTAGGCTGTATTTAAAACTGACGTACGAATTTATCTTCTTAGCTTGATTTTAAATAGACGTCGGGCTAAATTTAGAACGGAACCGGAGCAAAAGTTCAACTTTTTGCAACTAATGTAGCTGTAATTAATGCTTGGCACGAAATTAAGGTCTATTTTTTCTTATCTGCAAAGTGAATGCTTAAATTAAACCGGATTTTAAATCAATTGTAGTTCAGTAAAGATTTCTTTGCCAGAAATCCACCTTTCTGACCTGATATTGAATGTGATTGAAAATCAGAAACATAACCTAAAAATAAATATAATTCGGTTCTTCATCTTAGCTTTTTATTTTAAAATATTTTCTTGTCTTGTTAATTGATCACACATAACAGATCAGCAAGCTACATAATTATAAGAAAATCTAAAAATAATTTTTTTTTTAATTATAATCAGTACTGCCACCACTATTTTTATTGCATTGTATTAGCTGCTGGTGGCGTGTAGATGGCGTGACATGAGAAAGAAAATTGTCAAAATCGGTTGTCTGTAATGGTTCTAATAAATTTTTGAATCGTGAATCGATTCCAAACGATTCAATTCCTTCATTTAAGTAATAAATCGAACCAATTCTGAACAATCTCGGGTTTATTTTAGGTTGGCGACCGGGGTTGCCAGAACGGGTGAAATTCCGCCTGTGATTCCGCTCAGTGTTGCCAGAGTTGGTGATTTATCACCAGATCTGGGGATTTTTGTTATTCGTTAATTACCTGGTGATTATTTTTAAAATCTCGGGATTATCTGGTGCTTTTTCTTAAAATATAAATAAGAAGAAATTTATAACATTAAAATGATTTTAAGTTTCAGTGATAAAAGTTGAGACGTGTCTTTTTGCGATATTTAATATCGAGCAACTGTCAACACTGTCAACAGTGTTTCGCCCGCCAATTTAAAAATATTTACAAGAAGGCACTTTTTCTTCGTAAACTGTAAACTCTTTTGTGCAAATTCATTTATTTTTAGTTGTGTTAGGGCCGATTTCATAATAGGAATTTAAATTTAAAATTACTTTAATCTAAAAAGATACACTTTTTGTCCCTATTCTTAAAGTGACTTTAAATTAAAGCTGCCTTAAAGTCTGATTATGAAAACGGCCGTTAGAATTAGAAAATTTAAACGACAGACGACATTTCACAATCGAAAGCAAAAAAGTACTCCTATTAGGCAATTGCAGTTTCCTGTAATTTTTTAAAGATATGACAAGTTCCATACCATTTTGAGAACGAAAAATTACAGGAAACTGTAATTGTCTGCTATTGATTTCTGCTTTCGATCGTACATTCGCCCAGAACCAATTAATAAAACAATTTTGAAGCGTCAATATAATAACGTCAAAAATTTTAATGAACGTCAAATTAGTACAAAAAAATAAACTGGTGATTTTCAGTTGGTAACTGGTGACTTTTTGTCAGCCAATCTGGTGACTTAAATTTTGATCGTCTGGCAACAATGATTCCGATGACGACTTCACGTAACGACACAATTCTACATTCTACGGGCGTGTTCTTTATTTCATCAAAAAGCCTGCTGGATGGCATCGGTTCCATCAAAATCGTTAGGCAATAATTTTAAATCCATAGCTACCCCTGACAAAAATACAAATAAGTTTGCCCTATTTGGCTTAATACTTTTGGTTACATTTCTCAAGGTAAATGTGGCAGCCCTGTTAGTGTGACACTGACCGTCGCTGTCAGTTGTCAACGTAACAGATGTTCTAACGATTGTGTGTAGGATGTCCTCAAAATGGAAATAATAAATTTAATGAACCACATACACAGTAAATTGGGCACGCTATTCGCATTCACATGGGGCGGCGATATTTACGCAAACTTCAAAGAATCAGGTTTACAGGTCCGTCTCATTCATTTAATTATAAATCAACTACACTCTTTATTCTCCTTGATTGCTTACCCACGTAAATCACATGATAATAAAACAAAAGCAATAATAATAAAATGTTTTCCTTTTTCAGCCCCTGCAACTGGTGTTAATCGTAATTTTCCTGGTGGCCTTAATCACTACAGTTTTAGTCGTGAGACGATGGCACAAGAAAGGTACCCTAATTTTATTACCAATCGTTTTGCTGCAATCGCAAATTACGTTTTGCAGAAATTTCGGTGAAGGAAGCCATATTCCAATCGTCATCGACGCGCTTTCGGAAGAGAGACAAAGCTCTGTTTTACGGAAGGAAAATGCTCAGGAAAGTCAAGTCGATTTCCGGGCAGGTCCGGAACTCGGGGCAAGGTAGAAAGCGCAAGATGGTCATGAGGTTCGCGCGACGCCTGTTACAGCTTAAGAAAGACAACGAAACGGAGCAACTTCGGGTGAGTATACTTCTTCGTAAATATTTAAATGACTTCTATTATTAACGTGAGAGAAAGTTTAGTGTTGTGTATTGATTAAAACTGAATAATGCTCGATTGAAAGTGTGTGTGTGTGCTTTCAGTAAAATTAATACTTATTTCAACCACAACAACCTAAACAATAGTAGCAACATGAGCATAAAAAATGTTGGAGTCTCATCTAAACATCTAGCACTGATATAATTAATGGAAGGACGACTAAGTGTTTAAAATAATAAAAGCAATAAACTGCCAGACGTTTTATAAAGCAGTTGAAATAATGCATATTTTATATATAAAAAAAAAGATTGAGTTCAAAAAGGTAAGTTGCTATAAAATAGTGAGTTTACATATTAACTAATTACAAAACAGGAAAATATACAAAGGTTTTTCTTTTCTTTGTGTAAATATCTTCAGATATTATTTTTACATTTTTTCGACAAAAATTTTCTTTCTCTGGTAATTGGGCAGAATTCTTTGCTTTACCTTTTCAAGTGATCTATCCATTAAATAACCAAAATCAACATACTTCAGTTAACCAGTTGTTTTATGGAACAGTTTTCTTCAGTATTTCCATTAAAGTAATTACCAGTCATGATATAAATTTCTTTAACATGTCTCGTTATCTTTGGACTTAAAAAAAACTTTCCGTATTTTTAACTGGCCTCATAACAGCAAGATTCATCTGGAATTTTTACTACTCAATAATTTATACTCTATAATTTGTAGATAACATTTTTAACAAAAAAATTGTTGAAGTTGACTCTTGTCTGTGGAAAATTGCGAAGAACGTTTCACTATCGTTTGATAGCTTCGTCAGGAGTTAGTTTCTTTTCTCTTGACTTGTTTATTTATTTATTTATTTTTTCCCTTCTGACGTAGCTATCAAACGATAGTGAAACGTACTCCGCAATATTTCGCAGTGTCCAGTAAAAGATTTAAAAAAAATTACCTTAAAGAAATTGTTTTTAGGCCTTCAGTGTAGGCAACCCTACAAACGACTGTGTTACTTGGATTGCCTACACAATTTTTTAACAGTGTCCAGTAAAAGATTAAAAAACTATTACCTTAAAAAAATTGCTTTTAGGCCTTCAGTATAGGCAATCCTACAAACGTCTGTGTTACTTGGGTTGCCTACGCTAACACTTCTTGTTTTTTTTGTCTGAAATATTATGATTTATTATTTTTTAAAGGAACAGGCGTTTTATTAAAATTAATTGTTCCATTAATTAATTATTCTTACCAGTAAATAATTACCTAAAATAATCCAGTTATTTCAAGGAAACAGTTTCCTTTGACATTTCATTCATTAATAACAGCCATGATATAAAGTATAGATTATTTTTTTATGTTTCGTCGTTTGGAACTTTTAAAACCGTCATTCATTTTTTTGTGTAGTTTTGACTGGTCTCTGAATAGCAAGAATTCACTTGCAATTTTATTACATGTTTAATAATTTGTTTACATTAAATAATTAGCCTTGTCTTTAGACTACAGATTAAAAACTGTAGCATTTTCGATTAGGATAGAAATAAAGAAGAAATGTTAGTTTCTTGAACGAGCAAGCTTTTGAAAGTTTAAGAACATTTCTAGAGCTTAAAGTCACTATAATTTCGTGAAATGAAACTAAATTTTCATAACTGCTTTAGTACAGGCAACAATCCAGACATATCCGAGCTTATTATTATTATTTTTAAGTCTTATTTATTAAGTTTTAAACTATTTTCAAGACAATGGTTTCCGAGGATAATACCTGGGAGATAAATTTACAAGGAGGTGAAGAAATCGGGCATAACTCCGCTAATAAACGTGAAAATTAAAACTTGCACGTCTATTATTTCTTTCCTAAAATCAGCAAGAAGTGAAAAATTATTTATTACGTTTCAAAATTACCAGGAAAATTTGCTTCTTGAGCAACTACAAAATTTTATGAGTCGTGACAGGAAAGTATTCGTAGCGCCTTTGGTGCAGGCAACCAAGCAAGCTGCCGAGTTTATCGGTTTGCCTACGCTTTTCATTAATACGCGTGAAATTGAAAAGAAAATCAGGTTACTGAATATATTGTACTGACGTGTATTTCTCAGTTCTAAAGTCAGGAAAGAAAATTAAAAATTATTTACAAGCGTACCAGTTTATGTTTCTTAACAAAAAAATATATATTCGTAGCGTTTTTAGTGTAGGCAACCATGCAAACTACCGTGTTCGCCGGTTTGCCTATCTTTTTAATTACACGTGAAAATTAAAATATAATAATACCAAATATTTTATGTCTATTATTTCTCGTTCTAAAATCAGGAAAAAAATAGAAATTTGTGTAAACATGTAAAAATTAGGTCGCATTCAATTAGAAAGTATCTTGACGAAGAGTCAGGGATTGTTTTAATGGAAATAAAATGGGAATCCAGACAAGGTAAGGTAAACTTAAAGCAGAAAATGTCCCTCCCCAAAAAAGAAACTGGAAATTTGGGATTTTGAGTGAATGTCCAAGGAAAGAGAAAAGTGTTTAGTGATTACCTTTATTTCTGGTTCCTTGTAAATGTCCTTTAAGTTTAAATTTGTCAGTTATTGTTATCACTGCTGTAGTATAGTTTTTTTTATTTATTTCTAAATTCATCTTCTCCGCAAATTTATTGAGTTTTGAGTAAATGGTCGACACTAATAGTTTCCTATTTGTCAATAAAGAAAGTTGATGCCGCTGTTATAGGCCAAATACCAAATCCCTGCGATCACTTTGACTTCTTTATTGTAATTAAAGTCTTCCTGTAAATTACATACATTCCAGATCCTTGAATTACTTAAGCACTTTGCACCGTTTGCGGTTTATAACTTTCTGGCTACATTTTTCTTTTTTGCAAAATTTTGCAAAATTCATTTCATTACTCCTTTTCTCTATTGAATTAAATAATCATCATTATTCTCCAGTAACATTGTTAATATATTTCTTAAGCATTTTTAATAATTTGCATGAAAGTATTGTAATTGTATTTCTGAAAAGCATTTTAACGCTTGAAAGAAAGTATTGTAATTAAAAAACAAAATTGGAAACTGTTTGGCAAGAATTTTCCGAACGCCCTCATGTTTAGAACACGTCGATTTAAATCACTGTACAATTTAAAGCAAATAAAATCAGATCAGAAGGTCAAGACCACGACGATTGATGTACAACTGTGACTGATTGTATGTTATGATAAGGTATAGTAGAGACCCTTAATTACATCCTCTGTACATTTGCATAACCAATTATGTACATTCTACTATTAAAGTCTTAACTACTTAATTAATAGAACTCTTTTGATTTCAAAAATGTAGCAACGCCAAAGCTAAGTTAAGTCAATCATATCAAAACTTGTTGGCATGTGAGTGTGAGTAAAAGGTCTGCAATAAAATTAGTTTTGTTTAGAATAATTTGTAATTGAATTTAATTTATGTATTTAAGGTTTTAGAGCCTCCAGCCGAGTACATGCAAGAGGACATGCTCAGCGATGACCGCTTACCATCCGATGCCCTTTACCTCTTGCAGAGCATCCGTGTATTTGGCCACTTCGAAAAGCCAGTCTTCCTGAGATTGTGCAAACACACGGAAATCATAAACGTCCCCGCCGGGACTTTCCTATTTAATTTAGGTAATTTAATTAATTACCTAACACACAAACAAAATATTTTCTGTTGCTTTACGACAGGTGACGATGACGAAAACGTTTACGTCGTGCAAAGTGGCAAAATAAACGTGACGATCACCGGCAATGACGGCTCGATACTCTCCCTGAAGATAGTCAAGCCAGGGGAATGCGTAACCTCCCTTCTGAGTTTCATCGAGGTTTTAGTGGTACGTACAATCTCCTGTGTGTGTTTTTTTTTTTGTTTGTTTAATGTAGACGGTTGTTTAAATTTTCAGGGCACCCCTAGTCAGTATAAAACAGTTTCAGCGAGGGCCTTGGAAGACTCGACTGTCGTTAAACTCCCCATGGTTGCGTTCCAGGAGATTTTCGAAGAGAACCCCGACATATTCATCCGAATCGTGCAGATTATTATGGTGCGATTGCAGAGGGTGACGTTTACAGCCCTGCATCAGTACTTGGGCTTGAGCTCCGAACTAGTCAATCAAGTAAGGCTTTCGCCTGCCTTTTCATTTCATTGCTCCAGTGCACTCTGAGAGTATTTTCATCTTTATTATTCATCCTTACATGAGGTTAAAGTGAGATGGGAATACACTTGAACAATTTATTGAAATCATTGTGTTAGTTTATAATTTTTGGATTTCGCTTGATAATAGAGTGTGAGGAGGAAGACGATAGTGGGTCCACCTGTCCTGGCGAGTTCCCCATCGAAAACAAAAATAAAAATACGAGAAGAGGGGGCATACGAATGGCAAGGCGCCGACTTAACACAGTTCGTGAATTACACGACCACGTTGCCTTCGACCACAGGCATGGCGCATAGGCGGAGCAAAGTCGATAGTAAATCATTTTGCAGTCCGAATGTGATCAATCCGGATCTTGTAACGGACACCAACACTCAAGCATTGGTGAGCTTAAGAAGGGGGATTATTAAAATTGTCTTTTTTTTGAAATAATAAAATATTTTTGCAGGCGATGATGTCAATGCAAAAGAAGAAGCAGTCGATTGCGGATGTCATGGACGAAGCAACTATGATGGCGATTGCAAAGGAGGCCTTCGTCAGAGATCTAGGCCTCGATGGTGACGGCGTCTTGGAGGGGCACATCGAAATAAAAGACGTGCCGGCGGGCGTCTGCCTTATGAAGGAGGACTCGGTTAAGGATGTCGCTTTAATCTATGTCATAACCGGATCGCTGATTATAACTCAAAGGTTAACCGATTCGGAGGAAGAAGTGCACATGTTTACTGCGCATACGGGGGAGACGGTTGGTGGACTTGCTGTGATAACGGGGGAACCCAGTTTCTATACAATCCGAGCCAAACACCAGTCACGCTTAGCCCTCATCTCGAAGACGGCTTGCTATAAGTGAGTGTGCGGCTTTAGTTAGTTGTGAAAGTTGCTTTTAATATCGTGGTGGTGGCGTTTCAGTATAATGAAGGAAGTGCCAAAGATCGTGTTGTACATCGCACACATGGAGGTGAAGAGATTATCACCGTTTGTTCGACAAGTGGATTTCGCATTGGATTGGGTTTTTTTAGAGTCCGGGCGTGCTGTGTACAGGCAAGACGAAGAGAGCGATGCCACTCTCGTTGTACTCTCAGGACGGCTGCGCTCTGTAATCACCACCAAAACTGACAAGAAGGAAGTCGTCGCTGAGTATGGTAAAGGTGACCTCATCGGAATTGTAAGTCATCATCAAACTCTGAGTTATTATTATTTTTATTATTCTTTCCCTTTCGAATCTATCCGTCTTTTCATCTCCGATTAATTGTTGATTAATTCCTATAGAGAAAATTGTAACTATGGGAATAAATCAACCAGAGGTGAATAATTAAAAAAGAAAAAGATTGCTTGCAGGTTGAAATGGTGATTCACACGACAAGAAGCACGACGGTCATAGCCGTTCGAGACTCCGAGTTGGCCAAACTACCCGAAGGATTGTTCAATGCGATTAAATTAAGATTCCCAATCGTAGTCACTAGATTAATTAATTTATTAGGGCATAGAATACTAGGTGAGCTCGATGTCGAAGCCTGCGGTTGCATTCGTTGATTTATTTTCGATTTCAGGGTCATGGCAGAAGCCTAGCATATGTGCACAGCAGGTGAATAATACCACGGTTGACAGCAGACCGACACAATCAAATTTTTCTACGATCGCTATAGTGCCTGTGTCAGATGATGTACCGTTGACGGCTTTTACTTACGAACTTTACCACGGACTTACTGCAATAGGTAAAAAAAATTACCAATACATTCAAATCCTCGTGTTAAAAGAACGTTACTTTCAAATCACATTATTCAAATGACCCTGGAGCTGAGGATTTTAATTTTTTATTACTTTCAAGGTCATTGACGTCGAATTCCGCATTTTAAAGTAGCATTAACTTTCATCAACACGTTGTGGAAATGACCCCGAGGCTGAGGACTTTAATTTTTACTATTTTCCAGGTCATACTTTAAGACTGACATCGGACGTAATAAAAAAGAACTTGGGAACTACAATAATGGATCCTAACAATGAGTATCGGCTGACGTCTTGGCTTGCGCTGCAAGAAGACCAACACAAGATCTGCCTGTACCAATGCGACCTGACCTTCAGCGTGTGGACTCAGCGTTGCATCCGCCAGGCCGATTGCATTCTGATAGTCGGGATGGGGGAAAATCATCCGACCCTAGGAAAGGTATTATCCTCCTGCACCCTTCCTTAAGTACAACCACGCGCAATAAAGCTTTTACAATCCAGGTCGAAAAAGAAATCGATCGACTGTCGATGAGGACCCAGAAAGAGCTCGTCTTGCTACACCGCGAAGGTGGCCCGAAACCCCAAAACACGATTGCCTGGCGGAACATGCGTAACTGGGTTCAGGCTCACCACCACATACTCTGCCCGAAAAGAATGTTTTCTAGAAAGTCGCTTTACAGAATTGTAAGTTGGAGTAAATCCGGTGAGCTCCCCCCGCATTAATGAAGACCATTGTAATTTTAGAATGAATTGTACGGCAAAGTTTGCATGTCCGAGCCAAACATACACTCGGATTTCTCACGGCTTGCTCGTTGGCTGACCGGGACTTCCGTTGGGTTGGTGCTTGGTGGAGGTGGGGCGAGGGGATCGGCACATGTTGGCATGATCAAAGCGATTCAGGTAAGTCGTTTTACTATTGGATTAAATTATTTTGGTGAACTTCACTTTTCAAATTTTTGTACATGAGCGGAAGCTCGTGGGATTGTCCAGAATTTTTAAACATCGTAATCAAAAAAAGTTTAAGATAAATTAATAGTCGTAAGGAAGTGGGTAATTATTTTTTTACAGAATTGAAAACAGTAAATGGAAGACATCATTGGATTAATATCTTTGTTATTAATTTAATAATTTTTTAATGTGCCTGACCTATTTTCTTTTAATTAGAACATTTGTGTGTGTGCTAGAAGTACCTGAAATTAGAGGAAAAAGCATGTAAATTGCTTTAAATAATTAATGATTAAATTAATATTATTAAATATTAAGAAAATTACATAATCTGAATGAAACCTGAAAAAGTTTATCGAATTTTTAACAAAAAAAAAGCCTTCAGGGTAGGCACGATACAACCGACTGTGTACGTTGGGTTGCCTATACTAGTGATACTTAATTTTTGAAAAAAATCTAATTTATTATTTTTTAAACGAATAGATTGTTATTAAAGTTAATTGTTTGTGATTTTTGAAGATAATTTAATTATTTTTACCATTAAAACACGTGACAATTACAAACTAAAATTAAAAAGTTACAATTTTTGTACATGTTGTTTATTTTCTGACATCGTGGCTCCGTTGGAAAATTGGCCACACATTTAAGAATGACGAAAGTTGTATAATTCCAGGCTATCGTTACTTAGTTTTTTTTTTTTGGGCAAAAATTCCTCCTGCCTGTAGTATAGGCAACCGTGCAAACTATCGCGTTCATTGGTTTGCCTAGACAGAGACTTTTCGTCAAAGAGCTCTAATTTGTATAACTTCAGACAAACTTTTATGTTTAATTAAAATTAATTGTTTATATTTTTAAGGGCAACTTAATAAACGAAAAAGTTAAATTTTCTTTAAGAAAATCGATTAAATAACCTACACATTTCCATCCTTCACAAAACATTAATCTAATTTGAGTTCGTTGCTTTACCTGCACTGAAGCTTATTGTTTAAGAGGATTTATTAATTTTTTAATCGTTTGTGGTTGTTCTTTTTAAAAGTAATTCAAATATTCTCTGCGTTAACACAGGTGGAAATTAAAAAGAAAGAAAACTTAAATTACTAATTTTCGTTCGTAATTATTTATTTTTTGAAATCAGAAAGAATGGGAAAATTGTTTAAACATTCTAAACTTATAGTATCAGGCACTTGTGACTGGTTTTTAAAGTTTTTTTGGCAAAGAAAATTATTCTTGCTGACTCTCTAGTGTAGGCAACCATACTAGCTGCTTAGTTCATCGCTTGCCTATACTAAGAAACTTTGTTGAGAAAACATTATTTCATTTTATGTTTAGACAAACTGATAATAAATAATAAAATAAATTGTTTATGATTTTCAAAAGCAATTCAGCAATTATTTTCATTAATACAGGTGGAAATTAAAAACATAAAGAGTAATTTTCGTACGCAGATAATAATCTGCGTAGAAAAATACACAAGCTTAAATCTGGAGGAATTAGAAAATTGTTTAAACATTATAAAATTAGAAAAATAACAGAATCTGAAGCAATCGTAAAAGTTTATACAAATTTTTGGCTACAAAAATATCATCACCGCCTTTAGTGTAGGCAAACATGCAAGCTGCTGTGTTCATCGGTTTGCCTATCCTAAATTTTTTTATTAAAAAGAAATATTTTATTCGATGTACATATTGTTAGACGAACTGGTTAAATGTTATTAAACTTAATTGTTTAAAATTTAATTCAATAATTTTTCAATTAAAGCAGATGAAATTAAAAAAAGAATTAATTTAATAAGATACGCTTATTATTCTTAAAAAAAATTGTTGCAAATCGTTTTTGATTGCAGTGAAAACCTCGAGCAGCCTCTGTACAGCTATTTCAGCCCTGCTTGGGGCTTCGTGAGACGTAGCTCACTGCAATGTCAATGTGAGGGTCAAAAAGCGATCGTAAGATGTCGCTGTTTGATCTGCTTATTATTCTTATTCTTATCTGAAATCGCAGAAGCAGCATTGGAAGATTGTTTAAACATTTCAAAACCAAGGAAATTGCATAATCTCAAGCAATTGTGAGAGTTTGTAAATTTTTTTGGCAAGGGAAATTATTTTTACTGCCTTTACGGTGGTTTTCACAAAAAATTCTTAATCGGCGATTAGTTTAATTCTCTGGTTAAGAAACGTCATTGGACGAAGTTGACAATAGATTTGGAACAACCGATTATATTGTTTCACCCAACCAATCACAGGCTCTAATCACGCTGTTAAATTAATCAATGATTAGAAAATAGAAAATAATTTTTGTGAAACTGGGGGGTTAGTGTAGGCAACCATACAAACAGCCGAGTTCATCGCCTTGCCTATGCTGAAGCTTTGTGTCTGGGAAGTTTATTTATTTTTAGACAAATTGGATGTTATTAAAATTAATTGTTTATGTATATATATTTTTTTTTCAGGCAAACAGACATGTGCTAATTGTTTATAATTATTAGACATAAAGTTTAAAAATTGAAATTTCAGGCAATCGTGAAAGTTTATACATTTTTCGACAAGAAAATTTATTCTTACCGCCTTTAATGTAGGCAACCGTGCAAGCTGCTGTGTTCATCGGTTTGCCTATCCTAAAACTTTTTATTAAAATAAATATTTTATTCGATGTACATATTTTTAGACGAACTGGTTAAATGTTATTAAACTTAATTGTTTAAAATTTAATTCAATAATTTTTCAATTAAAGCAGATGAAATTAAAAAAAGAATTAATTTAATAAGATACGCTTATTATTCTTAAAAAAATTGTTGCAAATCGTTTTTGATTGCAGTGAAAACCTCGAGCAGCCTCTGTACAGCTATTTCAGCCCTGCTTGGGGCTTCGTGAGACGTAGCTCACTGCAATGTCAATGTGAGGGTCAAAAAGCGATCGTAAGATGTCGCTGTTTGATCTGCTTATTATTCTTATTCTTATCTGAAATCGCAGAAGCAGCATTGGAAGATTGTTTAAACATTTCAAAACCAAGGAAATTGCATAATCTCAAGCAATTGTGAGACTTTGTAAATTTTTTTGGCAAGGGAAATTATTTTTACTGCCTTTACGGTGGTTTTCACAAAAAATTCTTAATCGGCGATTAGTTTAATTCTCTGGTTAAGAAACGTCATTGGACGAAGTTAACAATAGATTTGGAACAACCGATTATATTGTTCCACCCAACCAATCACAGGCTTTAATCACGCTGTTAAATTAATCAATGATTAAATAATTTTTGTGAAACTGGGGGGTTAGTGTAGGCAACCATACAAACAGCCGAGTTCATCGCCTTGCCTATGCTGAAGCTTTGTGTCTGGGAAGTTTATTTATTTTTAGACAAATTGGATGTTATTAAAATTAATTGTTTATGTATATTTCTTTTTTTTTCAGGCAAACAGACATGTGCTAATTGTTTATAATTATTAAACATAAAGTTTAAAAATGAAATTTCAGGCAATCGTGACAGTTTATAAGTTTTCCGACAAGAAAATTTATTCTTACCGCCTTTAATGTAGGCAACCATGCAAGCTGCTGTGTTTTTATTAAAAAAAATATTTTATTCGATGTACATATTTTTAGACGAACTGGTTAAATGTTATTAAACTTAATTGTTGAAAATTTAATTCAATAATTTTTCAATTAAAGCAGATGAAATCAAAAAAAGAATTAATTTAATAAGATACGCTTATTATTCTTAAAAAAAATTGTTGCAAATCGTTTTTGATTGCAGTGAAAACCTCGAGCAGCCTCTGTACAGCTATTTCAGCCCTGCTTGGGGCTTCGTGAGACGTAGCTCACTGCAATGTCAATGTGAGGGTCAAAAAGCGATCGTAAGATGTCGCTGTTTGATCTGCTTATTATTCTTATTCTTATCTGAAATCGCAGAAGCAGCATTGGAAGATTGTTTAAACATTTCAAAACCAAGGAAATTGCATAATCTCAAGCAATTGTGAGACTTTGTAAATTTTTTTGGCAAGGGAAATTATTTTTACTGCCTTTACGGTGGTTTTCACAAAAAATTCTTAATCGGCGATTAGTTTAATTCTCTGGTTAAGAAACGTCATTGGACGAAGTTAACAATAGATTTGAAACAACCGATTATATTGTTCCACCCAACCAATCACAGGCTTTAATCACGCTGTTAAATTAATCAATGATTAAATAATTTTTGTGAAACTGGGGGGTTAGTGTAGGCAACCATACAAACAGCCGAGTTCATCGCCTTGTCTACGCTGAAGCTTTGTGTCTGGGAAGTTTATTTATTTTTAGACAAATTGGATGTTATTAAAATTAATTGTTTATGTATATTTCTTTTTTTTTTTCAGGCAAACAGACATGTGGTAATTGTTTATAATTATTAAACATAAAGTTTAAAAATGAAATTTCAGGCAATCGTGACAGTTTATAAGTTTTCCGACAAGAAAATTTATTCTTACCGCCTTTAATATAGGCAACCATACAAACTGATAAGTTCTCCGATTTGCCTAAACCGACGCTGAAAGAGAAATCGTAATTTATTTTCAATTTTAGATCAATCTTGTTCTATTAAAATTAATTGTATGCCTTCTTAAAGGTAATTCAATAAGCATAGAGGTTAAATAGGGAAAAATAAATAAATAAATTGATTAAATAATCTGCACATTTCCATCAACCACAAAACATGAATCTGACTTTTACAGTTGCAAGAAGTAAATTCAGTTGCAGGAAGTTCTGAGTTTAATATACAAGGCGTTCCATTTCAATTATGTTTATTTTTTTTTTTTTTGTATTACAGGAAGCTGGGATTCCAATCGATATGGTCGGCGGTGTCAGCATCGGGGCATTCATGGGGGCCCTCTGGTGTCAAGAGCGAAACATCACCACCATAACGCAAAAAGCCAGGGAATGGTCAAAAGTAAGTGGCAATTTTTTTTAATTTAATTGAAGTTTGTTCTTGTCCGATGAAAATTGAAAGTACAAAGTTTTTATGATCGATTCGATTTTTTTTTTTTTTTTTTTTTTTCTAAAGAAAATGACCCAATGGTGGCGCCAGATTTTGGACTTGACCTATCCGGTGACGTCGATGTTCAGCGGAAGAGACTTCAACCAAACGATTAAGAGCACGTTCGGGGAAACTTACATCGAGGACCTGTGGCTCCCATACTTTACGGTGACCACCGACATTACAGCCTCCACCATGCGTGTACACTTGCACGGTAAGCCCCCCTCCTCCCAGCTTATTGTGCTTTCATCCGAGTGTGTATGTCATGACACGGTCCAGATTATTGCATAATTACAACAATTAAATTGATTGTCTCCGACGTGTCGTACTTTGCACTTTTTTCATCGTTGTACCTCGACTAACCACGATAGTAGCCTTTTGTTTTTGTTTCGATTATATTGTTATATTATTGTGAATATGTGTTAGGTGAATGTGACATTGTGATTGGTTAACTTTCATTATCGATGAACACGCGGCACGTGTTTGCACAGTAAACTAAAAAAAAACTTTTTATTTATTGTGTAATCACGTAAGGCTTCCTCGATGTGTTTAATTAGAATAACTCGTTGTGTTTTAAAAAAAAAAAGAAATATGTTTCTTTATCTGTCTGCACAATTTTAGGGTATGTATTTAGTTGTAGATTGATAAAGATCACTCACTTGAGTTTTTTTTACGTTCACAGAAAACCATTGCACTTTGCACAGTAATACCTTTTTTTTTTTTTTTTGTTTTTTGTTTTATACGTACAGGAAATTTTGGTTCTTCGTATCGCTTGATGCAACAAGTTCGATTTCCTTTACATGAAAGATCTCTTCTCTGCGTACTCTGTAATGATGAGCGATCAATAACGAATGAGGTTCACACATATTGTTTAATCGGGCATCAATCATTATTGATCGATCTGTGTAATTATTTCGAGCTATTAATTACTAACACCGTAAGTTTGGTTTGTTAATCGCACCTTTTTTTTTTGTGCTTTTTTTTTCTTAATACAAAGTGCTTTCTTCCTCGAGTTAGAACGTCATAGTCTGTGATGAGTAGTTGTGTAGTGACTCTACGGAAGGCTTTTTTTAAAAAAAGAAATATTCTGTAAACATTTCATAGCATGTTAGCTTAGTGAGGGTGTGTCGCAGGCTCTCTGTGGCGCTACGTGCGATCTTCGATGTCTCTTTCCGGCTACATGCCACCCCTGTGCGATCCGGTGGATGGACATCTCTTGCTTGACGGAGGATACACCAACAATCTTCCAGGTGAGTGTCCCAAAGTACTCGCACTCTTCTTCAGCCTTTTCAAGGTGAGTAGCTCAATTTAATTCTTGCTTCGGGTCAGTCAAGTCGACTCTACATCATGATAAACAAACAAGGTAACCAATCACAATCGATTGCTAGTAAATGTATAAATCGGCTGGGTGCTTGATGACAATGATGATGATGATTTTATAATAACGTAGTAAAGAAACTCATATTTGTTAGTGTTATTATATGTACTAGGTCAGTTGTGGAGGTATGTTCGAGGGAGCATGTCTATTGCTGGTATTGTTCCGCCCATGTGTGATCCACGAGATGGTCACATGTTAGTCGATGGTTGTTACACTAATAACGTACCAGGTAATTAAGACACACACTTTGCTTTGCTCATTAATACTCGGTTAACTAGAATCTCAGAGGTACGTATTATTTATTGCCTGTACTTAAAAAAAAATGTTGAAGCCGACAAATAAAATCATCCTCAGACGTCTCCTTAAATCAGGGTTCCCACTTATCTGGAAAACCGAAAGCCTGGCAAGTCAGGGAATCGAGCGAAAGGTTCACAATGTGAGCGAAGCGTCTAAGAATTCGCTAGTTTTAACGCAAAAGTCAGTGAAATTAATTGAAAAATTGCAAAATTCATTTAGATATTAAAAAAAATTAATGATGTAAGTGATTTGCGAGAAAGTCCATCACGTTTTCAACAAAGAGAAATTGTTACGGTGGTCTTCAATATAGGTAACCATAGAAGCGGCGGTGTTGATTGTGTTGCCTGCACTAAGACTTTTATTTTATTAAAAAAAATTAAATATATACAGGGTGTAACTTTAATGATGGACCAAACTTCAAGGGCCACTTTCTCACTCCGAAATATGCAAAAAAGTTCATATAAACACAGGTCCGCAAACGCATAGTTTCCGAGATACAACAAAATCATCGTAGGCAGCCACGATTTCACATTTGAAATCTCATAACTTGCCCGAATAACTTTCTCAAATAACATTTTCGCGTATCTTGAGAAATAAAGGTACTTTACTCTTACGTCGATTTCAAACATTTCGATCTCCTCGGTATACGACGGTAGATATTCAGATTTTGACTAGTGTATTTTAGGTTTGGGAAGATGTGCGAACTTTCATAAAGAATAAATTTTTCTGAGAAATCGATAACAAAAAAGTTTCCCAATTTTTTTCCGGGCCCTGTATCTCGGAAATCCTGCGCTTGCCGAGGTATGTTTATATGAACTTTTTTTTATAATCCGACGTGAGGAACCAGCCCTTGACGTTTGTCCCCTCATAAAAATTGCACCCTGTATGTTTTTATAGAAAAGTATTTTAGTAAATACGGGCCTGGAATTAAATGACAGAAATAGAACTTCTCTTTTTTGAATTTCATCAAAGAATTTCATCGGATTTTCCACTGATTAGAAGCCATATTTTGCACTTTTCGAAATAAAATTTTTATACAGGGTGATTCACAACTGACGTGAAAAAAATTAACCTCCCAAGCAGAATCTGATTTTAAGTCAAATTCAATTCTGTTCAACCCAAGCAAAAAATTAATTTTAATTAATTAATTAATTAATTAATTTGGATTGCCTTAGCTTTGCTAATTAAAAAGAAAAATTAAAAAAAGTCCAATCCAGTTTAAGGTCAACCCAACTCTGTTCAATTCAAGCAAAAATTCAAAAATCAAATATTAATTAAAAAAAAATAAATTATAAAAAAGAATCGAGCTGTCGCGAGCCCTCCAATTTTTTTCTTTGTTGGGGGTGGGTGGTCTAGCGGTCAGATTAGAAATTGGATTAACTTGAAAATTATTTTTTTATTATTAAAAAAGTTGGTTAATCCAATTCAGTTCAAGGTCAACCCAACTCTGTATAACCGAAGCAAAAATTTAAAACACAAAACTTGATTTAAAAAAATTAATTATAAAAAAAAACAACTGATAATAAATCATAAGAAAATTGTTTTGAATATTTAGGAAAAAAATGGAAAATTACATAATCTGCGTGAGTTGTGAAGAAATTTTTAACAAAAAGAAAAAATGTTAATGTGTTGTTATTGCATTGTCTTATTTGTTATTGTATTTGTATTGAATTGTGAAAAAGTTTATCACGTTTTTAACCAAAGAGTGTCTTCAATGTAGGCAACCGTAGAAGCGGTTGTGTTCATTGAGTTGCCTACACTAGAAGACTTTTTTTTTTTTTTTTTGAAAAATATATTTTATATTTTTTTTTAAACGAACAGATATGTTATAAAAAAAACGAAATGAGATATTTACAAAAAAAAAAAAATGTGAAAATTACATGATCTAAATGAATTGTGAAAAGTTTTCAACAAAAAGAAAAATTGTTAACAGTGGTCCTTCCATACTATAGGCAACCATGCAAGCTCCTGTGTTTGTTAGTTTGCCTATACTAAAGCTTCTTGTTTATCAAAAAAAAATCTAATTTATTAATTTTTTTAAGCAAACACACATGTTATTAAAACTAATTGTTTATGATTTCTGAAGGTAATTCAACAATTTTCTCCGCAACACACGTGATAATAATAAAAAAATAAACGATTAGCTAATTTTTGCGCATCTATTTTCTATTCAGAAGTCAGCAAAGGCGTTTAAAGGGCGTAAAAATTAGGAAAGTTGCATAAACGCAGTCGACAAGGCACGTTTTTTTCGTAAAGAAAGAAAAATCAGGGGAAACCCTGTAGAAAAGTAATAATAATAATTTATTAGTCCCAAGTGCATCATAAAAGTATGGTGATTAGACAAGTCAAATTTAGGTACAATAATATAAAATAATATAAATAATATACATAGTTGTAAGTATTGTTACATTCATCAATTAAAGCCTTACAATTACAATGAAATTCAGAAAACTTTAGTTGTTCGTATTACATAAGTTTGTAAATTCGTCCACTGAATATAAAAGTAAACGTAAAACTCAGGGAATGTTTTTTGATTAAAATAAAGTAAGTGCGAACCCTTTTAATGAAAGTAAAAAAAAGTTTGCACGAGGATGAATTTATTGATTTGAACTTCCAAGCACTGCGAGTTCCACATAAATTTTTTATCCAGCGGATGTAATGCGTAGCCTCGGAGCAAACCACATCCTGGCCATCGATGTGGGCTCGGTGGACGACCAAGACCTGACCAACTACGGAGACGACCTATCCGGATGGTGGTTGCTTTGGAAACGATGGAACCCCTTCACCTCCCCCGTTAAAGTCCCCAACCTCCCCGACATCCAATCAAGATTGGCTTACGTAAGCTGCGTCCGACAGCTAGAGGTACTTACTCACACCCCCTTGTCGTCTATCCCCCTAGCTCCCCCCGCCCCAATAATTAAAAAACGAATCATTTTGTAACAGGAAGTTAAAACCAGCGGTTACTGCGAGTACATAAGGCCTCCGATTGATAAGTATCGAACCTTGCAATTCGGAAACTTCGATGAAATTAAAGAGGTGGGCTACCAACATGGCAAACAGTATTTCGAGACGCAGTTGCGAGAAGGTCGCTTGCCAATGCTTCAATTCAGCTCCGAATACCTGAACGTCCAACAAAATACTGGCACGACCTTCACTGATTTAGCCCAGATGGTCTGCAAAGTGAGGCGGTAAGTAAAAAAATTTAAAAAAAAAAAACATCTCTTCCAGCATCCGCATTGACTTTTTTCTTATTATGTTTAAGGCCGTTTGAAGAGGACGACATGACAAGTTCGGATAGCTCGGATGAGGAAGACATCGAAAGCCACGGTTATGCATCCGAACCATCCGTTGGAATTCTCGATGTACCTAATTATATTTTACGCTGTCTGTGAATTCCGCAAGTGTAATTATTTTTTTTTATTTTAGCACAACGAAGAGGTTCTCAGGCATAGACGAGCAGGTGGCTCTTTGTCCCTGTCCGAGAACGAGTTGGAATGTGAGGAATTCGATCTGACCTTGAACAGAAAGGATCAATAATTATAGGACCGGTTTCATTAGGCGGTAGTACTTTCGTTTTCGATTCAAAATGAGACATAGTTTAGTCACTTTTGGCATTTATCACTTTATCAAATTGTATTGGTAGGTTCCATTCAACGTTTCTCTTTAATTTATGCGTGTATTCTATTAGGATTATTAGAAAGAGAGAGAGAGAGAGATGAAAAATGTGTTAACCTGATGTGATCTCCTTACTACTATTACTATTGTTTTTTTTTTACAGTAAATAAAAGTTGCAGCAGTTTATTCGGTTTTTACACTGACCGGCTCATCCCCAAACATCCTCAGAGTTAATAAAAAAAATAAAAATCAGAGTGAAATTGTACAGGAAATGGCGATGTTTATTGTGATTAAAAATATCTTACGGACAGTGCAGAAAGCATGAAAAACAAACAGTAAAGTAAACAAATGGAAAAAAATATTCAAGAATGAAAACGACTAATTATTATTATCATTAATTATTTTTGAAGTATGTTTACTTCAGAAATTAATTAATTAAATGAAAGCTACTTTTAATTCGTCGGAAGAGAAAGGCGATTTGTTGCTTCTGTTTATTTTTATTTCTATATTTTTTACTTCAGTATATTTTATTCACCGTCAGTTCTAAAAAATTTACAAAAAAAAAAAAATTACAGACTGTTTAGTTGATACTTGAAAAAAGGCGGAGCTAAGATGTCTCACGTCACAAGTTCTTTAAGCCACGCCCATTTTGTCGTACTTGACACTCGGGATGCATTCGAATTAAGCTGTTGGCAAGAGAGTGAATGCAGCATCAATTGAAAACGAACGTCGAAATACAGTGCATAAAAACAAAAGAAGATTGCTACTACGATGGAGACTAAAATAACTAAGTAACACTAACAATAAAATACGAAAACTCAGTTTGATAAGAAAAGCAAAAGAGAAATCCGTAGCACGAAAGCATAAAG
This sequence comes from Prosopocoilus inquinatus, assembly GCA_036172665.1. Taxonomy (NCBI): domain Eukaryota; kingdom Metazoa; phylum Arthropoda; class Insecta; order Coleoptera; family Lucanidae; genus Prosopocoilus; species Prosopocoilus inquinatus. The sequence continues at coordinate 1,536,792 of CM069871.1, read as the reverse complement.
AACAGAAAAGAAAACTCAAGAAAATTGATGATTAAGATGAAGAAAAAAACAAATGAGTCTTCAGTTGAAAAATTAAAAAAAAAAAAAACTAATAGAAAACAAAAGACCGTAAACTGTAAAAAAAACGTCGGTCAACAAAATGTCAAAAATCAAAAAACTGATATGAGTGCATGTATAAAGGAATTTAAAAAAAGCGTAAACAAATGAAGCACGACGATGGACAAAAAAAATGAAACTCGACGAAAGTTTTTGCAATTAAAAACAAACTCGCACCTACTAAACAAAAGAGAACTGTAAAAAGGAGTCAATAAAAGCACAAGAAAACAAAAGAAGATCGCAGCTGTGATGGACACAAAACAATGAAAAGCGATGAATTGCAAAAAATAGTTTTATTGCAGTTTTATTTGAGGTTAAACCCCAATAAAATGCGAAAAATCAATTTGATAAGAAAAACAACAGAGACATCCATAGCACGAAAGAATAAAGAACTGAAAAAAATACAGGAAAATTGATGACTAAGACGAAAAAGAAAAAACAAATACGACGAAAAATTAAAAAAAAAAAAAACTAGTAGAAAACAAAACAAGAAAGGGTCGCTCAACAAAATGTGAAAAGTCAATTTGATAAAAATAAACAAAAAATTAATACGAGAGAATAAATTAATTAAAAAAAAAAAACAAACAGAAGTACCACTACGATTGACAAAAAAAATGAAAACAAAATTCGATTAAAAAGAGAAGAATGCGGAAAACAGAAGAATGGATGGACAAAAAATAAATAAATGAGAACGGCGTTTGCAAGAAACTGGCAGGAAACAAAAGGACAAAACAAAGCAAACAAACCGTGAATAAAATGCGAAACATTTCTTAAAACAAAAAAAAACAGCAAAAAAAAGAAATGGAAAACCAAAAAAAAAACGTACTTCTGTTGTTTTGTATTAGAATGTAGAATTTTGTCGAATGTGTGCAACAACAAAAGTAGTCCAAGTAAGGTTTTTAAACGCCAAATATGTCCAAAATGGCGGAATTTCGGCCAATCTGGCAACCCTGGTTAGAAGACTCGGCGCGATACCGAGAGACTCGGGTTCAAATCGACATCAAAACGAACCAACTGTTCAAATTTCTTTTCCGATTTTTTTTTTACAACGCAGGTTCCGTTTATTTTATTACTGTCATCGACGCACAATCACATTAACAATTTTTTTTTTTTTTTTTTTTAATATAAAGTGATCAAGAATGGAAAGTCCCTGCAATTTATACCATTTAAAAACAAAATTCGGCATTGCCAACTCAAATAATTTATTCGCGACAACTGAATTTTGGTATGTCAAATTACCAGGTTCTGTAGTGTTTTGAGTTTTAGATATAGATTTTCTTTTCGGTAACAGCGCCATCTGTTATTTAAAATTAACACTGCTCTCATTAAACGTTAGAATTCTGTTTTTAGAAAAGTTTTGTGCAATGTTAAGTCAAAAAATGATCGTAAGATGTCGCCATTTTATCTGGTTAGAATTCCGATTGCTAAAAGTTTAAAATGACGCCACGATGCATGATGTGGGAGGGGGGGGGGGACACTACGCAATTTCAGTTCTCTAATTTCCTCTTAATAAGTTTATAATACGTCACAATCATGATGATAATAGTCGTAGTGACATCTATTACTGAAATTTGAAAGTCTCCTCTCAAGATAGGAGTGACATCTATTAAGAGGTTCGTTTTTCTTTTCTGGCAACATTGCAATTATTTACAGCAGATGGCGCCAGGACGTTCACCTCTTGATTAGATCATAAGAGTCTGAAGTCTACGACCTATCGGAGGCTAACGAAGGTAACAACAGCAAATTCATCGTGTTGCTAAAGTAACACGAAAATAAATTTTTATTTTTTTGAAAATAGTTTACTTATTGTTTTATGAAGAAGTTATTTCAATTCTTGTCAGATAAAATATCGTACAGAATTCAAAAGAAACGAAAATAAGAGTGGCATGGAACTAAAGTATGTAGATAATAAATTCTTGAATCCTCCTCGTTCTTTTAGCTTAAAAGTAGGTGCAAAAAAAAAAGGGAAACGGCAATTAAAAATAATCCATTTTATTTCTCAATACAATTTATATAGAAAAGGAATTCTTCAGCGATTTGAAACGGAAGTCGACACTTGTATTTCGTTTTGTACTCATCACGGAAAAAGTATACGCAGTATAAAAATGTGGGTATATAAATATAAAAACGCCCTGATGTATGTGTCTAAATGGCAGCACTGCATAAAATTGTTCCTTAATTGTATGACCGAAACGTTTGAAGACTGAGGTAGCTATTACAATAGTGTAAACTTGGAAGAATCGTTAGCTGGACTATACTAATTAAAGCTCCCTGAATTTTACTCTAACTCTCCTAAGCTCCTAGCTACGTATACATGAAAATTATGATGAAATGGAATAATCTGCCCCCTCTTAGCGCTAACAATAAATATTTTTGATCCTATACAACATGTAACGAAAAATAAAAATAAAACAAATCACAATGTTTAAGTGGGGCAATGCGTAACGACTTGCTGCCAAATTGGTGCTCGCCTCGTTTAATGTGTTTAAAAAAAAAAAGATTCACACACGGTCAACGACAATTAAGTTCGGCGCAGCTCGTTACACACACACCCCCCCAATTTCGAAAATTGCAGTTACGCCTAAGTATTGCTGTTAATTACACTTGTATGCTGATCTCTTGATTTAATCTCTGGCAACGCTTTAATTCCGGATCGACGATGCTGAAAACGGCCCCCATTAAGTAAAGCGAACCCGTGACTAACAAGTCGTATTTATTGTTGTTCATACTGTCCAGAGCATCGAGCACGGTTGGCAATACGAAAACATTGCTAGTGTTTCTGCCGGTCTTCTTGCACAGCTCCAACCAGATGCTTCTGTTTTCGTAGCAGCGATGCATTTGATTTTCTGCTACCTTTGTGTCTGTAAGAGCGAGCGAAATAATATTACCTGATGAAATAAAACGAGTAAGAGAATAAATCAATGTCGTTTCGAGACACAAAACAATTGTGGAATGCATTCAATGCCATATCGTGATTTTGAACGAACGAAATTTGCTTTTGCATTCTGTCTATGGTTTCTCTTAGGCCCAGTTTTACAATAACGGTTTAACTTTGAGCCGAAGCTGAAATCCTTCACAACAATTGTTGAAATAATCGTTTCTAAGGGTTTAAACCTCAGCTCAAAGTTGAGCCCCATTTGTAAAACTGGACCTTAGTGATTTTATTTTGTCAGTCATTGAATTAGTGGTATTACCTGCGGTGTAGTTCAATCCGGAGACGTTGGGCACAAAAATTACCTTGTCGAACTTGAAGCTGTGCAATATACTCAAGAGCAAGTTCGAGTCTCGATCACCGGTCGTGTTAAAAATCAACGCCTTACAATTGGTGGAGTTGATCGTTCCGGCTTTGAACCAATCGATGCATATCTCGATGCTTTCCGGGGTGTGCGCCCCATCCAAATAATAAACAATGTTATCCAAGTAAATAATCTGGTACCTTCCGGCCCAGGCAAACATTTCCAAGCCCTCTTGGGTTGCTGAGGTGTTGGTAAAATCACGCCTGGATATTTTTTTGCCTGGAAAATAAAAGCGACGAGGGAGATTCGAAGTCGGTCGGTGTAGAAAGTAAACGGGTGAGTTACCTTGTTGTGTGATCCAAGCATGCGAGAGAGCAATCGCAAGCGAAGCGTTTGCACTTAATACATCCGGAATAAAATGTTTAGCTTTCGTTTGTACATCGACAAGATCACCGGGTACGACTTCCAAAGTACACTAAAAGATTTAAATTAAACCCTGCAAATAAAACAAATTACTAAACACCACTTACCTTGAGTTCATTGCTTTTATCCCTTAAGACTTTAAGCGCTTCTTCGGGTTGATTGGCTGAGAAGACCTTAGCGAACGGTTTCATGATGCCCGCTTTGTGCCAGGCGATTCGATCGATGGTGTTCCCCAATATGTTGGTGTGATCGAGGCCCAAGGAAGTAATACCAACGATGGGTACCTTCCTATAACACTTCTCATAACATTTAAACTATCCACCACTGTCACAGGAGTTACCGCAAAACATTTGTGCAATCGTACTGTCCTCCGATCCCAACTTCGATGATTGCGACGTCGACCTTCTCCTCCAAGAATATCTTGAACGCCAAGATCGTCAGAAAACGGAAGTACAAGGGCATGTCATCGACGTCACTCTGAAACAGGCGAGCAAGCAGAATTGGGGTTGGGTGGGGATGGTCAAAGAAGTGCTCCGGAGTACCCACCTTATTTTCATCGCACTTATTGTAGATCTTCCAGAAGTTATCGGAAAAAATGGCATGCGAGATCGGTTCTCCGTTAATTCTGATTCGCTCTCTCACTTCGAGTAAATGGGGCGAGGAATAAAAGCCTGTCTTGTAACCGTGATGGCGAAGGATGCTCTCGCAGTACGCACAAGTAGATCCTTTGCCTTTCGTACCGGCCACATGTATAACGGACAGGTTATTTAACTGCTCGAAAGTTATTCCACATCTAAGAATTATTTTACTTATGTCAAATTTCTTTACCACCTGATAAATTTATCTGACAAGTATTATCCTTGGAAAAAGAAAATAGTTTCCGGGGATACTACCTGGCAGATGAATTTATCGGTAGGCGAAGAAATCCAGCCTTATACACATGTTAATTATTAAAAAAAAATTGTTGCAAAACGTTTTTGATTGCAGTGAAAACCTCGTGCAGCCTCTGGACAGCTGTTTCAGCCCTGCTTGGGGGCTTCGTCAGCTGATACGTAGCTCGACATTCCCACTGCAAACAAAAACGACTTGTACAATTTATTCGCAATTATTATTTATTATTATTATTGTTTAATCTGAGAGGAGAAGTGGAACTCGGATAATCAATTAATTAATCGGGCACTTAATTAAATCAATTAGACAGGTGTCAATCACTTTAATCGTATTATTATTATTATTATATCTCTCAAAGTGAGCGCTTGTATTTTTATAAATAGATTAATGAGGGCCCTTTTCTATTTAGGAGAAAAATTCAAAAATTAAATGGAGGTCGGGCAGGGGGTTATCATCACCGATAACATTTTATTGCAAACGAAAACGATCAATTTCTATCGACTGATAAATAAATAGCTTGGCTTCGATGTTTCAGTGTCACTTAAGAAATGTGCTTCCGCATTCAAATTATTTTGCAATTTACAAAATAGATGGAATTCCTGGTTTCCTACATATTATTGGCTCACAGAAAGTTTTTTTTAGGATTCGATTTTCCTATATTTTTTTTCTTGCCCTGTTTTAATCCTGTACCCCCTTCTAACTTTTGGAAAGAATTATTTCACATTCAGGCCTACACGTATACAGGATGTTCACAGTAAGTAAGTAACTATTACCAAGGTGCCAATTAAATTTATAATCGGTGCAGGCAGTGGTTTTTGCAATACGCAGTTGGTATGAATAAATAAAAAAAAAAACTTTTTAATTTGGGGTTAGATCTGCGATTCATAAAGCTGCTTTTCCTGCTTGGAAGATTGCTATTGGTTTTCAATGATCACGTGATCAACGATGACCAATTACTCGTCCGTCAAGTGAACGTCGAAAGCCAATGAGAGCAATCCCCACCGAATGCACAATTGTATAAATCTCCAATTCCAAAGCAGGAAAAGTGGTTTTAAAAAGAGAACTGTCAAATTTTGACAGTTCAATACGTGCTGCAGTCACCAGTGTAACCAACTGTAAAATCCGGACGACGAAGATGTTTCAAAAAATCCCTCGTAATAAAAAAAAAAATACAGATATTTATTTTTACATACCTTTTCGTAAAATTCACAAACAAGTGAATTTTTAATTTGAAAAAGACACATTTCAGTGCAAAAATCGTTTCTCGATCGGCATTTGTTTTTGCACATTACAGTTACATTAAAAAAAACACAAAATCCGATTGATAATGAAAAAGAAAAGAAGAAAACGTTTGTTTTTTTTTTATTTTGTACAAAAAGGAACCAGAATCGGACGTCATTCGTTATTTATTCGCTACTTGCTGCTTCTGGAAATTGCTAAAATAATAATAACAGTCTTTATTTGTGTAAACACAACAAAATTCAGAGGAAAATGACATGATCTCATAAAATACACAAATCGCAAGGCGAAGTTCAAATAACAATCTGCTTTTAAACTTAACCTTGAACAAATTATTGAAAGAAAATAAATAAAACGAAGTTATGAAAAACAGAAACGGTGATTTTTAGGGTTGGCGAAGATGTCACCACAAAATGACAGAATCAACAAAACCAGTTAGTGAACTGTCGTTTGTTTTTTTTTTCTTTTTCTTCCTTCCTTCTACAACAGCTGTTTTTGGTTACTGAAGCAGACAACTTCGGCGCCGATTTTTTTCTAAAGTAAGTCAAAGATAAAAAAAACAAAAAATCGCCGATTTAGGATATTCAAAATTAGAACAATAACAAAAAGAAAGCAAACGAAACCTGAAAAAAAGATCGGAAACAAGAGAGATATGGAAAACAGTAACAAAAAAAAAACAAAGGAAGATCAAACTGTAAAAAAGTCAATAATACGATAAAAATAAATAAAAAAATAACAAATACAATGCGCAAAACAAAAGAAGGTCACAACTGAGATGCAAAACAAATGAAAAACGACAACGAAGAATTATAAACAAGCGTCGATAAAATCCGAAAAATCAATTCTATAAGAAAGGCAAAAGAAAAATATACATATACATAGTACGAAAGCATGAAGAACAGAGAAAAATATGAAAGAAAATTGTCGGCTAAGATGAAGAAAAACCAAATGAATCTCCAGACCAAAAATTAAAAAAAAAAAATTAGCAGAAAACAAAAGATGAAAAGAATTGTAAACAAGCGTCAATCAACAAAACGTGGAAAATCAATTTGATAAAAATAAATAAAGGAGAAATATGACTGCACACAATGAATTTAAAAAAAAAACAAACAAACAGAAGTACTGGGATACTACGTTGAACAAAAAAAAAATTAAAATTGACGATAGTTTCTGCAAATAAAAGCAAATTCACTTGAAATACCATGCGATCAACGGAATTTATAATCAGTGATATTTTCCATAAGTTGGCAATACATGCTTACAATTTGAAAATAATAATTTCAAGTGTCAAAATTGACATTTATTTATTCCTAATGATTGATAAACGAATTTTTCTTGACGAACCCCTCCTAATAACAAACAAAATAAAGATTGTATAAAGCACGAGCGTAAACACAAATATGACAACTGTCAACTTTTTATTCATTTCTCATTGTATCCAACCACATAGCATAAAATAGCACCAATCACAGCCTCCTCTAATTACGAATTCCATTGATCACCCGGTAGAAGAGAACTGTAAAAAGGAGTAAATAAAATATGCAAACCGGTTCGGTTAAAAGAAAATCAAAATGCGAAAAACATGAAAGAGAACAAGGATAAAACAATAATTAAATGAAAAACGGCGATTCTTAAAACAAACAAAAAAAAATGAAAAGCAGAGATAAATATGAAATAAACCAAAAACAAAAGAAAACGACGCACGAAGTATTCTCGTCATATAATACCACTACATATTTGTAAATTAAATTAAAATGTGCTTTCTTTCGCTTACAAAATCGTGATCCAAACGTGTTTTGATTCAAAAACAGACATTGGGCGCGTTCAGCGCATGCGTTGCTTACTCAGCAATCGTTTGTGATTGGCTGTTACCTTCATGTGAGCCAATCACAATCGATTGCTGAGTAAGCAACTCAGCCGCGGAACGCGCCCATTCTTTTTCTTGAATCTCTCTACTTTTAAAACTTGTTTGGTTTGAATTATGGTTATTTACAAATGAACTGTCAATAAAAAATTTCAGTCAGGTGTTTTGTTGCAACAACTACGAAATTCAAGTCCAAACTATTCTAAACACGATTCAAACTTTTAAGCGAAAGAAAGCACCTAAAGTAGCGGTATGGACAGTCATTATTGATCGCATGGTATATTTTGTATTTGTCGTCATGTAAAGACAACAAAAACAGCCCAAATCAGGCGCTAGATAAGATTTTTAAGCGCCAAATATGTCTAAAATGTAATCAAAATGGCGGAATTTCGCCCAATCTGGCGACCCTGATTAGTTGTTAGACACAGTTAGATGGTTACAGTGTTGCAAACTCGCCAAGCTTTAATTTTCGTTTTTAGACAAAAAAAATTTTGACGTTAAAAATAGTAACTTCCCATTTGACGTTTAGTAATAGCAAGGAAATGAAACTGAGAATTTGTAAAAAAAAAATATGAAATATTTATTTCCTCTTTTTAGTGTTTACGTTTTTCTTAAATAACTAAAAAAAATATTCTTGGATCATTTGTTTCATTGATTTACTTACATTTTGCAGGAATGCAACTTGAAATTGTATTATATTGATCATTAACAAACGGTAACAAATGAATGTTACCTTACCGGTAACATTGGAAATTTACCATAAGGGTGCCGTAAGGTGACATGGTAATATTACCAACTCACAACACAATTAATTGCTTATGGAATTTCAACATCTGTTTGCTATAAAAATGCAAAAATGTTTTTAACAATTACAAATAGTTTTATGCCTTTTCATGTTCTGCTGGAGAAGCTAGTATTAATTAAACTCTATTTTTTTGTGCTAGAATCGATACAGTAAAAAAAAAAACAAGTGTCCAGAACTTTTTGAATGTGAGTGTAATTAGTTTAATTTAATTAAGGTATCAGATGTGAACAATTTTTGAGACAGATGCATACTGATACCATTTTAGCGCTAGTTATCATAGATAATATGTAATGAACAAGAATTAACTACAAAAGTTCGTGTGAAAATAAAATACCTTTACGGTAGTAAATACTATTCTGCGAAACTTACCTTAACAAATACTTCTCCACCTGCAAAATTGTCTTGGAAAATTCTTCGGTGTGTGACAATTTTTGGTTGTACCTCTCCTTCAAATACTTTGCATTACTCTGCAAACCATTCAGCGCTTGTATGGCCGCCTGAAATTCAAAAAATAAACAAGGCATTTTTGTGTAACTGTGTGTTTGTTTACCTCATAGCCGTTAACGGCACGAAAATCATCCGCGTTTCCGTATCTGGAAAGCGGAATTTCACTCGGATTTAAACACTTCTTCATGGTGGAGAAAGAGCGTAACGCGAGCGCGAACGGAAACAACCTCATGGACGAGACGCCTTGGAGTGGCTTGACTTGAAATAGGACGTCGATAAAACTTATTGATCTATCATGACGAGGTTCGGCCTGATTAAAATTTAGCCAAAACAAGTTGCGGCATCTCAATTTTTAATACGCAATCTGCAGAAGCGCCTCGTAAACACGTACGCGTGACGACTTGGTTATGTTATGTACGTTGCGCGGAATACTATTATTGATTTCCCCTCCGAACGAATACCCCCGCGACGTCATTTCGTTCTTGTAATTTCCTCCTTGCAAAACGTAAAGGTAATTAACTCGTTACATACTGACCGGATAATACGTAATACAATCAACACGTGGTAGATACGATGACATTTCAAATCTTAATAATAAACAAGCCACACGTACGTTCGTGTCGCTTTGCAATTTTGCGTTGTAATTATAATCAATGCTTTACAAATTGTTAATTAAAATGCTTGTAGAAATCGTTCTCCTTCTCAATAAATAAAAAATTAAATAATTCCGCGCCATTCTCGTGTTTGACAGCACATCATTTGACAGAGAGTGCAGTGTCGCCAACCCTAACATGAACTCTCTCCCTAAACGTCAATTGGTAACAAATTCCCCTACTATTTTCTAAAGCTCAATACTCGCAATTGATTACAAAGTTAAAATTAGAATTAATAAATGCAACTAAATTACGCTTGTAAAAAGTCACTTTTAGTTTTAGCGGATTCGTTTCTACGGGCGCAAATCCGTATGACTGTTCATTTATTTAATTTTCTTAATGCAAGCGAACTTCTCAAACGCCGATATTGTCAGGTTTTATTTTTCCCTATAAATGGATTGTCTTTCTAAATTGTACTTTTGAGTGTAGTGTAGCTTGTTGTCACTATGTACAAATTACAAGTCCTCGCTTACGTTTTTTTATTTTGCTTCACAATTATAGTTTCCTGTTTATTTTCTGTCTCTAAAATAGTAAAATTCAAATACGACTTCACAGGTGACGCGACGCCTAAAAATGTCGCAAGTTTGAAGCTACGTTCAGATGCATCCGGCTAAGTAGACAAATTACAGTTTCCTGTAATTATTCTTTCTCAAAATGCCGTAAATTAAACACGAATCCACAGATTTTACCAAAGATTTAAACTTGTAAATTCGGAAGCTTTTAAATTTTTTTTTAAATGTTATCTGTGAAGTCGCCTTTAATCACTGCCATTTTCAGAAAGAATGATTACAGGAAACTGTAGTTTGTCTACTTTTTTTTTTTGCTTCCGGCTGTACATGCGTCAGGGCCTAGTGCGTCGGCGTCTCGAAGCTTCGGCGTCTGCATTGCGCGACAGAATTTTGTGGGCGAAGAAACCTCAATTGACAGTCGGCCGCCCTGCGGCCAGGAACCTTCGCCAGACTGAAAAATTTCGTAAACCAGCCCGGCATATTTAGGCGATCGACTGGGGAAAGTAATTGCAGTTCGCATTAGAGTTTACAATTATTCGTTCGGGTTATGTTTTTCAATCACAAGTTAAATTTACTCTTCGGTTTATTTATAGTACTTGTTACCATGGAAACAAACCAAGAGTTAGGGTTAACCTGTAATCGAGAAAGCGGGCCTAAACGTCACATATTTGACATATAAGAAAAGTATCATGTTTTCCCAGAATATTTTGGTGTGTGTCTGGCTGTCGTTGCGCCTGCAAAAATAAAGTGAATTTCCATTATTTGATAAAAAATAAATAAAAAGTAAAGAAATAAATTGACTGTACGATTAAAAAGCGAGAAAAATTTGACCTCGACAATACAGAGCTTAAGAGTGGTAAGAGTGTATTCTGCATTCCATTTTAAATGCCTAAAGTGCTCCTCTGGTACAGTTTCTGAACGCATCCCAGGCTCACTGACAGTACTTTTTCCTAGATGAGCTTCAACTTGTGGCATCTTGGAACAGAACAGTTGGCAGCAAGTTCACGGTTAAAACAGGCAAAGCGTAGAACTTAAGTACATCAGCGATTAAATTTGCAGAGATTATTACTGTTTTAGTGTTTTTCTGTGCGAGAACTAATTAGTTTAATGATCTGAAACTTTGAATTTGGTTATTCGATGGTGTGTCGTTTGGCAGCACTGCCTCTGACGTCAGATTTAAATGCCCACTGCGTAAGGCAGAGTGGGGAAAAACGTTAGCCTGATAACTTTAAATTTTATCAGTTATTTCGCTCTCCGTCGCCGTGTAATTAGTGAGTATTCTGCATTAATAACTCGTCAGTTTCACAAGCACATCAAACCCCCTCCGACAAGGGACCGTCCGAACCGCAGGTCAAGAAGAAGCTCCTCACGGCGGCGGCGTCATCCACTTCAAGCTCCAAGCTCGGTTCAGCTTTGACTTTTAACCTGCATTTCATTATCGCAGCATTTGCATACAAGAGCCAGCGTTATTTGCGAATCGAACAATGCGTCATTTAATTAAGTAAAACGGTGTGCAACGGCGGAAATGGACGTGGACAGCGGCAGGATACTGCGGCCGACGAAGTTGCCCGTGGTGCGAAATCTATTTCACGTGGAAGCCTTTGGCCGGCCGGGGACAGCGGTTAATTATGACAGGTACATACCCAGTCGAGCGTACAATAACTGGGAGACGACTTTCGCAACTATACCGGAACCACCCAGGGGGAATATAGGTGGGAAGAAGTCCAGGGAGACGGGGGAGTCTCCTCGTGATAACACTGCTTACAATTGCCTGTTGAAGAACGAGTTGCTCGGGGAAAACATCGAAGATGTGAAGCTGCAGTGTGATGAAAGGCAGGCGCTTACACCGGTTAAGAGTCGGAATCTCTTTAAATATGGTACACCTTCGAAGGTAAGAAATTATAGTTTATTTTATTGTTAAGAGTACAGTAGTCCTCAACTTCCAAGCGCAAATATTTTGTAACTGATACTTTTATCAAGTGCACCTAATTACTATCCCTTATCTGTGAGTTGGTGATATTATACCTAGACGGAATGAGCATGCAATCATGTTTACTACTTGTTCACTCACCCCCGGCCACTTATATCACTGATGGTATAGAGAAAGAATTTTTTTCTATTACAAAAAAAAAAACTAATAATTTTTTTGATGTACACTCATGTCCAAAAAATTCTGGACGCTCAGTTTTTCTTTTATTTGACACATTTCAAAACGTCAAAACAAAAAACGAGACTTTAGGCTGTTTTTCCAATACGAATCACACATGAAATGACAAACAGTGATTGGAATAAGAATAAGAAGGATAAGGATAGCTTTTTTTTCAAGTGAATGAACCTCTGCATGAAAATTAGCTAAATTACAAATTACACTTAAATTACATCTTCTAATTTTAATGGGATGATGCCAAACATCTGTCTTACACTTCACAAAAATTCTTTGTTTTTTTTTTGTGTGTTCATGGAATTTATCAATTTATCAAGTGTACCTAATTACATCCCTTATCTGTGAGTTGGTGATATTGTAGAGGAATGAGAATGCAATCTTGTTTACTGCTTACTCACTCACTCACCCCTGGTCTCTTATACCCCTGATGGTATCGACAAAGAATTTTTTTCTATTACAAAAAAAACTAATGATTTTTTTGATGTACACTCATGTCCAAAAAATTCTGGACGCTCAGTTTTTCTTTTATTTGTTAACAAAACGTCAAAACAAAAAACGAGACTTTAGCTGTTCTTTCAATGTTATTCACACATGAAATGGCAAACAATGATTGGTAACGAGGATAATTATAGCTTTTTTTTTCAAGTGAATGAACCTGTGCATGAAAATTAGCAAAATTGCAAAGCACACTTCAATTCTAATTGATGGGATGATGTCAACATCTGTCTTGCACAATATTACAAAAATTCTTTTGTTCTTTTTTTTGCTATTAGTAGGGGTCCGCCGACGCCGACGCCGACGTTAGACTCCACGCAGGGTTGCCAGATTGGGCAAAATTCCGCCATTTTGGCTACATTTTAATATGTTTGGCTTTTAAAAATTCTTATTTGGTGCCTGGCGTCTGATATTACATGACAAGAATACTTGGAGTATCGCTTTCTTTTGTTTTTTGTTCATTTCAGATATTTTCTCTTTTTTTGTTTTTGTTTTAAGGAATTGACGTTTTGCATTTTATTCACGGTTCGTTTGTTTTGTTTTGTTTTGTCCTTTCGTCTCATGCCAGTTTCTTCACTTGCAAATGTTTTCGGCCATAAGAATCATCGTTTTTCATTTGTTTTTTTATTCTTCTTTTGTTTTTTGGCTTTCGCTTTTTAATTCATTTTATGATTTCATATTTCTCTTTTGATTAATTTTATCAAATTTATTTTTCACGTTTTGTTGATTGTCGCATTCAGATTCAAAATTGTTACAATTCTTATAGGTGTCTTTTGTTTTCTACAGTTTTTTTTTTTTAATTTTTGTCTGGTTAATTTGTTTTTTTTTTCTCTTTATGCATATTTCTCTTTTGTTTTTCTTACGAAATTGATTGTTCACGTTTTGTGGACACCTTTTGAAGTTCGTCGTTTTCCGTTTGTTTTGCGTCCATCTTCTGTTGTTTTACGCAATATATTTCGTCGTTCATTTCTTTTTTGTTTTGTTTTTGTTTTATCGTATTACTGACGTTTTTTGCAGTTTTTTTTTCATTTTCTACGATTTTTTTTGATTCGTCTGGAAAATTGTTTGTTCGTTCAGCATGTTGTTGTCAATGTTCTTTTGTTTTTTGTTCATTTCAGATATTTTCTCTCTTTTTGTTTTTTTTTTTGTTTTTGTTTTAAGGCATTGACGTTTTGCACTTTATTCACGGTTCGTTTGTTTTGTTTTGTCCTTTCGTTTTCTGCCAGTTTCTTGACTTGCAAATGTTTTCGGCCATGAGAATCATCGTTTTTCATTTGTTTTTTTTGTCTATTCATTCTTCTTTTTTCTTTTGGCTTTCGCTTTTTAATTCATTTTATGATTTCATATTTCTCTTTTTTTTATTTTTACAATTGATTTTTCATATTTTGTTGATTGACACATTCAGATTCAAAATTGTTACAGTTCTTATAGGTGTCTTTTGTTTTCTAAGTTTTTTTGTTTTGTTTAATTTTTGTCTGATTAATTTGTTTTTTTTTCTCTTTACGCGTTTTTCTCCTTTATTTTTCTTACGAAATTGATTGTTCACGTTTTGTGGACACTTTTTAAAGTTCGTCGTTTTTTTCATTTGTTTTTTGTGTCCATCTTCTTTTGTTTTATGTGTCCATCTTCTTTTGTTTTATGCAATATATTTCGTCGATCATTTCTTTTTTTGTTTTTTTTTCTTAACTCACGTTCTTTAGTTTTTTTTTTTAATTGCGACGATTTTTTTTTTTGATTCTTTTAGAAAATTGTTTGTTCGTTCAGCGTGGTGTTGTCACGTGTTTTTTTTTCATTTCATTTCTCCTTGGTTTTTACAGATTCCTTTTGTTTGTTTGTTTTTTAAATTTGTTCTGGATTTGTGCCATCTCAAATCGGAAATGTTTTATTTTTTGTCTAACTTATTCTTCGCATGTCGTTGTTTTTTGCTTGAAATTTCTTTTGTTCCTTTAGAAAAAAAAAAATTGACGCCGCCTCTCGGCCACATTTTATCAATAACAAGTTGGCGACATTGCTTGCAAGACATTTGGCAACTCTGACTTCACATTCACATAATTCATGTTGCATAAACTCGAACGGAAAGCCGATTTGTTTTCTACCAGCAATTTTATCTAATGATAAATTTACATTTACATTATTAAAAACAAAAGTGAGATTTTTAATCGAATTTGTTTTTAATTATTATTAAATTCGATTAAAAAAAAATTAACTGTTCTACTTTACTACTTTTTACTGTTTTTATTTTAAGTATTAAAAACGCATTCGACTGAAAACTTTGCTGTTTCGTTTTTATAACCAAGTGCACAAGACAGATGTTGACAGTTCCATAAACAATATTAAAAAAAACAAAAGAATTGCGAGTTGCCAAGTAACAGCAAGATGTTGTAATTACAACGTCTTTGTGTCTTTTTTTTTGCTCGGAGACCCGTTACTGTCAAACTCTGATGCAGTCGGAGAAAAAATCAAACGGTGTCCGGAATCTTTTAAGCACGAGTGTACATTGCATTCCAAACATGAACACAATCGTGTCTTCTCTTTCTTTCCTGTTTCGAACCGAAAAAAAAAATACTTTGCGCATTTTTATGTAATTCATACGCGTATATTACACGCACGCTTTCGTTTATGAAAGAGCAAAATTCGTTGAACTTATTTTTTTTTTGTTGGCTTCCGATTGTTGGTTGTTGAAAACAAATAAGCGTAACGTCAAGGTTGGCTCGTATAAAAATGTAATAAAATTTATTATTAAAAAAAAAAAAAACACGTTCATTCAAACTGTGACTGCGATTTAATTTTTATTATTTAAACAATGAGCGTCGTCGTAGGCACTTACCAGCACGACTGGGAAAGTACTTTTTCCACGACATTTTTCCAAGATGCATTACTTTGCGTTTCAAGTTTTCCAGAAAAAGCACTGTGGTCGTATTGTTAATTAAAATTTAATGAATTCCGTTGCATCGCTCCGAATGGTTTCTTTAGGAAGAATCATCCGCACGTTCTTAATAATAAACCGGATTACTCGGAATTCATTCACGTGTACTACTGGTCTTCTTGTTTATTGCATAAATATTTGTATTTTATATTGAAACGTTAAATAATTTGTTGAGCAAACGTTTGCCTTGGAATTGCACAAATCAAGTAAGATACGACCTGATTAAAATGTAAGTGCCAGTTAATGTGAACACCTTCCTTATCTCTAAGCCACATACTTATGTAGTGGCACATCACTACACAGAATAATAATAAAAAAAACTCACAATTGGTTGTGCAATAATTTTTTTATTCTATGGGATGTGGCAAAACATACCTATACATTTTTTTTTTTTTTTAATTACAGCCTTTGATCAAAATATTCTGTATTAACTCGGAAAGGTACAGTCGAAAGCAAAAAATAATAGACAATTACAGTTTCCTGTAATTTGTCTTCCTGCAGTCATTTCAACTGTGACAAGTGACAGTTAAAAGTATTGAAAACTTAACGAGCTGAAAACTTTTGTAAAATCTGTGAATGTGAATGGTTATTTAATAAGCCATTCCAAAATAAAAAAATACGTTTGTTTTTATATTCTTTAAATTAAAATCGCCTTTATTTTTATTAGAAATAGGGCCCCCCCCCAGATCTTGTATTTTCTTATAATTTAACTTTGTCTAGAAATCTGGTGCTCTTTTTTGTCTGAATTAATTTTCCTCATTTTTTTTTGTTTTTTTTTTTAATAACTGACGATTCTGAATTTCCCTAACATTATTGGCAGCCTCTTCTAGATGACCCCACAATTATTTATTCCAACTTATCTTCTTGATTTTTATTTTATTTTTTAATAGTTTCTCGTTTTGCTTTATTTTCAGTTTTCCATTCCAAAAGCCCTCTATTGCTATTCTGGCAAGATTTAACTTCTTAACTGACTCTTTGTTCCATTTCCTGCTTTTTCATTTGTTTTTTTTTTATCTGATTAATTTATATTTTTCTCTTTATGCGTATTTCTGTTTTGTTTTTCTTATGAAATTGGTTGTTCAGGTTTTGTGGACATTTTTTGAAGTTCGTCGTTTTCCATTTCTTTTGTGTCCATCTTTTGTTTTACGCAATATATTTCGTCCTTCATTTCTTTTTTGTTTTTTTTTATCGTATTACTGACGTTTTTTTACAGTTTCTTTTTGTTTTCAACGATTTTTCTTTATTCGTCTGGAAAATTGTTTGTTCAGCATTTTCTACTTTCTCATTTGTTTTTTTTTCTTTCATTATACATATTTGAATTATTTCGTCATTTTGTTCTGCAGCAGATTTCTTCAGTGTGATTTGTAATTTTTCTAAATTTCTATTTGTTTCTTGAATCGTTTTTTTTCAGTCTATTTTTCGGAAGTTTTATTTGTAATTTAACTTTATTCCTTGTTTTTTTTTTTGGACCATGTTTCCTTATCGCCTTTAAAAATAAAGTCACATTCTGATGTGTAAATCAATGCGTTGTCACGTGTACTTTGACATACGAATGTGACTTTATTTTATTTTATTTTTTTTAATCTCTATTCCGATTGTGAAACTGATCCTAAGATTGTTCTGGTCTTCCAATTCTAAAATTAAATGTTTCAGTTCTATTTTCCCCGAATTTTTAACGTTATATATTTTTTTCTGTTGCCAAACTATTGTTTTTTTTGTTGTTTTCTTAGCATGGTTTAATTTCATTCGTGATTATTGTATACCTACTGTTCTTGACGTAGAAATATTTTTTCTTTGTTTTTTTTTTTGGGGGGGGGGGGAGGGGGGTTAATTTCCCCCTAATTTTTTTCATTTGTTTATTTTGTTGTACTTTTATTTTTTTTGCCATTCCACGAGTGTTGCTTACTTGCTTTTTTTTTTGGCGTTCAATGTTATTACGATTATCCTGATTTTTCATGCTTTGGTATACTTAAGTATTTTTTTCCGATTTATTTATTTTTCCCCGATTTTTTTTATTCATAGTTTTTGTTCCGTAAGCTCTTTCAGCCGAGCTTCTTTCTTCCAATATTTTTTTTGGAGATCTTTTTCGATAATTTATCTTGGAAGTATTTCTTCAAATTCCTTTTTATATTTTCTTCTTCTTTTTATGCTTCATTCATTATTATTTATCTTTCATTTATTTTAGTTATTCTTTCCTTGAACTGCTTTTCTTTCAGTCTACTTCCTTCCTCAATTTTTGTTGGAAGTATTTTTCTCTCTTCTTCTTCTTTTAATAATACCTACTTTGTCGGCTGTTATTTTTCCTTATTGAATTATTGTGTTCTTTTTTCTTGTTCTCCTTCTGGCGCACTTCCTATTGTGCGTTCTGTCTGTTTCGATTCTTGTTCTAAATACTTTTTGGAACGTCTGTTTCATTGTTTTTTTTTTCTCTGCTTCGTACTGCTTAGTTTTCTTTTATTTTCCTTTGGCGTCTCTTCAACTGTTTCTTGCAGTCGTCTTCCCCCAACTTC
Source organism: Prosopocoilus inquinatus (assembly GCA_036172665.1). Classification (NCBI taxonomy): domain Eukaryota; kingdom Metazoa; phylum Arthropoda; class Insecta; order Coleoptera; family Lucanidae; genus Prosopocoilus; species Prosopocoilus inquinatus. The sequence continues at coordinate 1,518,534 of CM069871.1, read as the reverse complement.
ACTTTAATTTTTTTCTTTTTATTTGATTTTATTCCGCTTTTATTTTTTTTTTGAATTTTTCTTTGTTTTTTTTTGTCGTTCCCTTTCAGTTTACTTCCTGTCGCACGTCCTGTCCATTCTGGTTCTTTTTCTCAATTTTTTTTTTTGGCAGTACTACCAGCTCCTATTTTATAGTTCTCTTCTCATTTTTATGGCATCGTTGCTTTTATTTTAATTTTTGAATTTGTAATTTGGTCTGCTGCTTCTTTTTCTCAATACTTTTTTTTTTGAAATATTTTTCCAACTTCTTTAAACTTTTATCTTCTTCTTTTTATGATCTCTTTGCTTTTATTTTCCCTTGAATTTATAATTGTTTTTTTTTGTCGTTTCATCAACTGTTTCTTTTTCACTTTGCTTCCATCCAATATCTTGCATAACTTCTGTCTATAGTATTATGGTCCTTTTTCTGGATTCTTTTTTGGAAGATTTTTCCAGCTTCTCTTTTATGCCCTGTCTTCTTATTTACTTTGTTTTTTCTTTGATCTTTTTGTCGTTTCTTCAACTGCCGCTCTTGATTTCTTTTTGGAAGTGTTTTTCCAACTTCTCTTTTATACTTTGTCTTCTTCTTTGCTTCTTTCATTTTCATTCAATCTTTTTGTCGTTTCTTCAACTGCTTCTCTCGATCTTTTTTTTTTTTTGGAAGTGTCTTTCCAACTTTTCTTTTGTACTCTGTCTTCTTCTTTGCTTCTTTCATTTTCATTCAATCTTTTTGTCGTTTCTTCAACTGCTTCTCTCGATCTTTTTTTTTTTGGAAGTGTTTTTCCAACTTTTCTTCTGTACTCTGTCTTCTTCTTTGCTTCTTTCATTTTCATTCAGTCCTTTTGTCCTTTCTTCAACTGCTTCTCTCGATCTCTTTTTTTGGAAGTGTCTTTCCAACTTCTTTTTTTGTACTCTGTCTTCTTCTTTGCTTCTTTCATTTTCATTCAGTCCTTTTGTCCTTTCTTCAACTGCTTCTCTCGATCTCTTTTTTTGGAAGTGTCTTTCCAACTTCTTTTTTTGTACTCTGTCTTCTTCTTTGCTTCTTTCATTTTCATTCAGTCTTTTTGTCGTTTCTTCAACTGCTTCTCTCGATCTCTTTTGTTTTTGGAAGTGTTTTTCCAACTTCTCTTTTGTACTCTGTCTTCTTCTTTGCTTTCAGTTTCCTTTGATCTTTTTGTACTTTCTTCAATTGCTCCTTCCGATCCTTTTTTGGAAGTATTTTTCCCAACTTCTTTTTATATTCTACCTTCTTCTTTGGTTTCATTTTTCTTCGATCTTTTTGTCGTTTCTTCTTGCTTCTTTTCATTCTGGTCCTTTTCCTCAATACTTTTTAGAAGCGTTATTCTCATCCCTTCGATTCTTACTTTACCTTATAACTTTTAACCTTTTTTTTCCTTCATTTTACCTCTTCTTTTACTTCTTACTTTTCAGAGCTCCCTTTTTACCTTCTCTTGGTTGTTATTGACCCTTCTCCTCTCTGATTATTTTTTTTCTTCCAATTTTTGAAAGTATTGAAGGGATTTTGAAACTTTCTCAACTTCTTTAGACTTTTATCTTTTTATTTTTATGGTGTCGTTGCATCTATTTTCCCTTGAATTTACGATCGCTTTTTTGTTGTTTCTTCAGCTTCTTCTCTTTCAGTTTGTTTTTTTTTTTTCATTCTGGCCCTTTTTTTCAATATTTTTCAATTCTTACTTTACCATACAACTTTTAACGTTTTTCTTTTGTTTTTGTCTCTTCTTTTGCAACAACTTACTTTTCAGTTTTCTTTTTACCCTCTCTTGGTAATTTTGATCCTCCTTTCATTTTCCTTGTCGCTTCTTCAATTGCTTCTCTTTGAGTCTGCTTCTTTTCATTCTGGTCATTTCCCGCAATATTTTTTAGAAGTCTCTTCGATTCTTACTTCTTTACCTTATAACTTTAAACTTTTTTTTATTCATCTTTTTATCTCTTCTTTTACATCAACTTACTTTTCAGAGTTCCTTTTTACCCGTCTCTTGGTTGTTATTAACCCTCCTCCTCCTCCCTGTCTATTATTATTATTTTTTTAATTTTTGAAGTATTTTGAATCTTTTTTCGAAGTCGTTTTGTTTAACTTGAAACAAATTATGGATACCTTCCTAGTTGACGATGATCTGCTGCTATAGTAAATTCAGTTCAATTCATTTTATGGATTACAGTAGCAAGTAAAATAATGAAATGTCTTTTCGCAAATAGAAAACTGTTTCTTCTAAATGGAAGCAAGATCAAACAAGAGATGAGTACATACAAACATCTCTATTGTTTTCTAACAAAACATGAACTTTAACAACCAACAACCACGCAGTTCGCTTTCTAAATGTGTAATTAATTATGCAGCCTGACTTATTCGAGCTCGTTTGTTTACAACTAATTACTATTCGAAAACTGATGACGATAATAATAATTCTGCTTCGGTATCATCATCGAAGCAGCGGTTTAGAATATTTTCTATAATCGCACTTGTTGTGTAACGTGGTGTAGTTGCTTTTAGATAAGTCTGTTTGCTCATTATCATCATCGTCCGTCGTTAAATAACGCAGTATTAGTTACACATTGATTCATGATGATGATGACATTGCCAGGCAGGCGTGCCATTAAGATAAATTACTGAAAATATGCGTTTAACATTAGTCATTTAGTTAATGTTGTTGGCTACTGTGAGCCACTTAAGTTGCAATTTTGTACAGTCCCGATTTCACGTACGACAAATAGACACTAATCGCCGCTAATTGTTGTTAGAAATTTGTGAATTAAATTAGTCAAGAGAAAGCCAAACATTTCTAACACAATTCGAATCGAAAACCCAATTAAAAAAAAAAATCAAATTCTTCTTTCTGTGTTTTCTTTTCTTTTTTGAATTTTTTTAAATGGCTGTTTTAATTTATGATGAGTAGTACTTTAATGATGTGCAAGATTCGTTTAGCATTAACAAACAATTTTTATTTTTTTTTGGTGAAAAGAATGAGGATGAGGAATGAGGACAAAGCTCATTACGATTTTATTCAAACGCAGCAAATGAAGGGCGTATTTTAATGCGCTCCTTAAAAAAAAAAAAAGAAACCAGAAGGGGGAACAGCTACTTTAATGGTAATAACTTGCTTCGTATTTACATAAATATAAAATCTCGTGGTAAATTTAGTGAAAAATTAAAATTCCTGATCACCGAATTAATTAAAGCTGATAAGGCGACGAGCCGGCGAACGAGCGTTTTGCGCAAACGCGTTCGAAATATAGGTCGGTCATAAAAATCCTACCTAATTATTTTTATCATTGTGCGCGTGTAAGATAAGTTTGTCTCTCGTTTCAGTGCAAACGAGTTCAAATCTATTATGATGTACCTATACGTCTTATTGATAAAATAATTTCGTTTCGAGTTTTATCTTTTAAAATTCCACAAAGTTTTAACGCCTTTGTTTACTCTCGATTTTAACTTAAGCACGAAAAACGAACTTTGTATTCCCGAATAGATTTTGATCGCGTACAATTTGGGGGGAATTTATTGATTTAAAAATTTATGCTCCGTGTAAATATTCTCGTGGTGCAATGCGAACCCATCCATTTCATTTCTGATTATTACAAAATAGTTTGTTTGAGCTGACGAATGCATAATCCTAAACATTATTCCCGCATGCAAATAACCGCTTATTTGACAGACCGCTCCTTTTCGATGATAACACCTTTCCCGGAAGTGGAAATAAAATTCGAAAATCATTTTCCTTACACGTAAATTCAAAATGATCAAAAATGACTGCATTTTTTTTTATTCGGCTGTTTGCAACACTGCGATCTGGTGTGTTTTGTTCATGGATGGAGTTAGTAACATTCCCTTCACACTTTTGTTAGTTTATTTGACGTAACATAATAGCGTCGAGATTTGTAGGTTATGTGAATAAAAATTAACGATGCTGCGATAGCCGAGGGTTCCTAAATAAAAACCAGATTTTATTTGATGTTCGTTTACCACTACGTTCTTCTCACCGCCATGTCACACCGAGAGAGAGAGACTTGCCACCACAGTCTTGCCAACGTTACTCCCTGTCAATGTCACCAACATTACAAAATTTTATTTTTGGATCTACATCAATAGGTGCTTTCTTTCGCTCACAAAATCGTGATCCAAACGTGTTTGGATTAAAAAACAGCCATTCTTCTCTATTTTTAAAACTTGTTTGGATTGAATTATGGTTATTTACAAGTGAACTGTCAACCTAAAAGTCAGGTGTTATGGTTGCAACAACTACGATATTCAACTCCAAACTATTCGAAACACGATTCAACTAATTTTTGAGCGAAACTTGTAATAATCTAAAAAACAAAAAACAAAAGGTAATGATCTGAACCAGTGTTGCCTTTGTTGGTGACATTTCACTAAATCTGGTGGAAATTTGGTGTTTGGTGAAACTATTTTTGTATTTAGTTAAAAAGAAAACTTTATTTCTGGTAAAATATAATCAAGATTTCATCACCAATGTGTTTGGGGGGGGGGGGGGCTCAGTAATTCAATAAGAAACTCAACAACGAACATATACAGGTGTCCACAAAATTCCGAGGAAATACAAAATGTTCATTTTAAATACTCATGTCATTACCAAAAACTTTTATTAACAAACAGTATATTACCCTCACTTTCAACTGTACAGGGTGTTTATTAATTAACTTACGGACCAAATTTATGGTTTTGGAACCAAAAGCTACACTAGGGTCATGTATTAATTTATTTAAATACTAAAAGAATTGATTGATTTGAATTTAAGAATTTTTTACTTTTACGATGAAAATAAAATGGGGGAACCACGCGTCCATTTTGAGAAACTACGGTGAAACCAGCGCCAAATCACCAAATTGGCAACACTGGACGTACGTTTACAGGTTTTGTTGGTAAAGAAGAACTCGTTTTACGTTAATTGCTAAATTCTTTTCGGATTTCGGAACATTAGACACTCACCAGCATGTTAGCAGTAATGGACTTACATAATTCAGTGTTGCCAATAGGCTCTTGCAAAAAATCCAAACATAGACGTTAAATATTTTAATATTCTACTTAACCGTATCAGGACTGGCAACACTGAAACAAATGCTGGAAAATTAAATAAAGTGTGTATTCCGTGGAATGTTTCAAATATTTTAATATTCTACTTAACCGTATCAGGACTGGCAACACTGGCTTCAGAATGGATTAAAAGATCGTTAAAATTACAAAAGAGAGTTGATGGTTTTTGTCGAAAACGTAAACAAATGACGATCGATGCTTTAACAAATGTAAGAAACAGAAGAAGGAAGGTCGACGATTTAAAATGAAATAAAAATGTCCGTCGACCTCCTTGCGGCAAATGTCCATCTTTTTATTTTATTTTATTTTCCGAAGGTCACCGGATCACAGAATCATTTACAGAAACTCTGTGCAAACTCATTGAATTATTATAGGTGCTTTCTTTCGCTCACGAAATCGTGATCCAAACTTGTTTTGATTCAAAAACAGAATCTCTCTGTTTTTAAAACTTGTTTGGATTGAATTATGGAATTATTTACAAGTGAACAGTCAATCAAAAATTCAAGTCAGATGTTTTGTTGCAACAACTACGATGTTCAGGTCCAAACTATTCGAAGCACGATTCAAACTTTTAAGCGAAAGAAAGCATCTTACGTAGGTCAACGCAAAATGTCACTTTACGTTACGTCACACTTCATTTTTAGGTTATAAACAGAACACTTTGACATTGGTTTGACAACTGTCATCTGTTAAAAAGCTCGGTCGGTTATTTATTCTTTCATTCAAAAAAAAGAAATCAACAGACTTTTTAATTAAACCTCTTTACTTGGGCATGAATGAGAGACCACGGAACACTTCAACTGTTTGACAGCTGTCATCTGTTAAAAAGCTCGGTCGGTTATTTAGGCTGCGGTAAGTGAACGGTCGAAGTGGTCAGAACAAACCACGCGATCACTTTTCTCAATTGGTGATCGGTCAGAGGGTTTAGTCGGACAGTTGACTTGACAATTTTGTGCAATTTGACCATTCACTTAACTCGGCTTTAAAGTCCTGTTATAAAATCGGCCCTGAGTTATATAGGTCAACGCAAAATGTCACTTTAAGTTATGTCAAACTTCACTTTTAGGTTATAAACGGAACACTTCAACTGTTTGACAACTGTCATCTGTTAAAAAGCTCGGTCGGTTATTTAGGCTGTGGTAAGTGAACGGTCGAAGTGGTCAGAACAAACCACGTGATCACTTTTCTCAATTGGTGATTGGTCAGAGGGTTTAGTCGGACCGTTGACTTGACGATTTTGTGCAATTTGACCATTCACTTAACTCGGCTTTAAAGTCCTGTTATAAAATCGGCCCTGAGTTATATAGGTCAACGCAAAATGTCACTTTACGTTATGTCAAACTTCACTTTTAGGTTATAAACGGAACACTTCAACTGTTTGACAACTGTCATCTGTTAAAAAGCTCGGTCGGTTATTTAGGCTGTGGTAAGTGAACGGTCGAAGTGGTCAGAACAAACCACGTGATCACTTTTCTCAATTGGTGATTGGTCAGAGGGTTTAGTCGGACAGTTGACTTGACAATTTTGTGCAATTTGACCATTCACTTAACTCGGCTTTAAGGTCCTGTTATAAAATCGGCCCTGAGTTATATAGGTCAACGCAAAATGTCACTTTACGTTATGTCAAACTTCACTTTTAGGTTATAAACGGAACACTTCAACTGTTTGACAGCTGTCATCTGTTAAAGCTCGGTCGGTTATTTAGGCAGCGGTAAGTGAACGGTCAAAGTGGTCAGAACAAACCACGTGATCGCTTTTCTCAATTGGTGATTGGTCAGAGGGTTTAGTCGGACCGTTGACTTGACGATTTTGTGCAATTTGACCGTTCACTTAACTCGGCCTTGAAGTCCTATTATCAAATCGGCCCGGAGTTATGTAGGTCAACGCAAAATGTCACTTTACGTTACGTCATACTTCATTTTTAGGTTATAAACCGAACACTTCGACTGTTTGACATTGGTTTGACAACTGTCATCTGTTAAAACTCGGTCGGTTATTTATTTTTTCATTAAAAAAAAAAATCAACAGACATTTTTTAATCGAATCTCTTTATTTGGGCGTGAATCTTCAATGTTTCAGTTTTACTCACTCTGTATTTATAATACTGACATTTGGAGTGAACTTAATCACAATTTCTAACTGTTTGGTGTTTTGGTCTTGAAAATATACAAACTTGTTGCACAAATACGCAAATTGCTCAGTCAAGTTCACGTTATCATCGTTTGCCCGTATTTTACAATGTCTTATCAAGACGACATTCACACAAGGGGGGGCCTTTTCCACATTCTGAACGAGGGGCCTTGCATTTTTTTTTTTTCTGTTCCCGATACACTTTGCTTTTCTTTTCTTTTTTTCTTGTTGCTTTATTTAAATGAACATCTCGTGTTTTTTCTGTTTCCGATACACTTTTCTTTTCTTTTTTTTTCTTGTTGCTTTATTTAAATGAACATCTCGTAATAATTATAATAATTATTATTCTAGTTCGGCTTTGGTAATCGCGTGAAATCGGGGCTTTTTAAGAAAACACCAAAACGCAAAGATCTAGTTTTATTGATAAAGCCATCGTAATTAACCATTCCTTAATTGCGCCGCAATTAATTAATACGTTGCTAATTTTTGCGTGAGGCCACTATGCCGAAAATCTATCTGTTATAAAAATCTGCGAGCGAATTAGGATATTGCATTTGCAAACCAATTTTAATTGAGGATGTTACGTTTCAAATTTTTTTTTTTGCGTTTTCATTATTTGAACGAACGCGAACGTTCTGATTTATTCCGATCTTCAAAAAAAAATTGCGCCTTCCTTAGCTCATAGTGAGAGAGAGAAGGGGGGAGGGTAATTCTGATGCGGTGACACTTTTTTCTGTTCTTTCCTTTTTTTTTTTTTTTAACGCAATTCGATGCGTCAGATGTTATTGTTCCATTTATGTCGGTCGTGTTTGAATTTACTTACAAAGGAGGAAATATCGGCGCGAAGGTTTCGTATGATCAATTATTTGCAAAATCGGCTGGATTCTGATTTTACGCTTATTCGTCGTGAAATTTATGCGAACGCTTTTTCTTACGAAACGTACTTTTCTGAATACATACACTATGCCCACCGGCCTCACTCACTAATTAGCTAAATGTTCGAATCTTAATTGCCTTCCGCTTTTAATTTTAATAAAAAAAAAAATAATGTCCCTCGACTAATGCTAGGAAAAATTAATAACGGATTTTGAAATTTTTGCGAGGCGGGCGAGATCTTATCACTTTTTATCAGTTAAATAAATGCCCACATAGATAAGATTGCAATTAAATTTTTTGAATGTTTGTTTTGAACTTAGGCTTTATTTGCTTTCCTAATAAACCTGCTGCGTGATTTTTGATAAGAACACATGACGAAATGCAAATGGGGACGTTTCGTTCGGCTTCAACTCTCGAACCTTTCTTTGTATGGAAAACAGTGAATCATTTTTTTTTTTCGTTTTACATACTTATTATGCATGTGCATTTATTTCAGTTATTGGAAACGTGTTCGTGTTGTATGGATGTTATTGAATAACGCTTATCGCCTGCTGCCGATAAGTTTATTGCCCATTAAAACGCAATCGTCATTACGCGGAGCATATTATTTTTAATTCCACGTTTCGTAATACGTTTAATTACTGTTGGGTTTGAAAGAAAAAAAAAGATACAAATTGGTTTTACCTAGATTTCTTTTTCTACCAAATTGCTTCGTATTATCTGAACGGAACCAAGATTTGCTGTCTATGCTGAGGAAATTAACGTACACCACGGCCAGCAACTCCACTCGTGACGGTTGTGGGGTGCGGGTGTTAATTAAACGCGACAAAAATGAGCGCCACCTAATCTTAACCAGAGACGAAGAGAGGATCGGAAAACACTTCTAGCGAAGCTAAATAGTACAAAAAAAATCGGTTATTGGTCCTTGGAACCGGATCATTAACTGAAATTTTTTTAAATTAGTTGGCGTCACTGAAAGAAAAAATATAATTGAGGTTATGTTAATAAAATAAACAATAACTTGGATTTTTTTTTCAACTCTGGCCAAGAAAGAGTTATCGTTAATTTTATTAACATAACCTCAATTATATTTTTTCTTTCAGTGACGCCAACTAATTAAAAAAAATTTCAGTTAATGATACGGTTCCAAGGACCAATAACCGATTTTTTTTTGTACTATTTAGCTTCGCTAGAAAAAATATAATTGAGGTTATGTTAATAAAATAAACAATAACTTGGATTTTTTTTCAACTCTGGCCAAGAAAGAGTTATCGTTAATTTTATTAACATAACCTCAATTATATTTTTTCTTTCAGTGACGCCAACCAATTAAAAAAAAATCAGTTAATGATCCGGTTCCAAGGACTAATAACCGATTTTTTTTGTACTATTTAGCTTCGCTAGAAAAAATATAATTGAGGTTATGTTAATAAAATAAACAATAACTTGGATTTTTTCTTAACTCTGGCCAAGAAAGAGTTATCGTTAATTTTATTAACATAACCTCAATTATATTTCTTTCAGTGACGCCAACTAATTAAAAAAAATCAGTTAATGATCCGGTTCCAAGAACCAATAACCGATTTTTTTGCACTACTTAGCTTTGCTAGAAAAAATATAATTGAGGTTATGTTAATAAAATTAATGATAACTCTTCCTTGGCCAGAGTTGAGAAAAAATTCAAGTTATTGTTTATTTTATTAACATAACCTCAGCTATATTTTTTCTAGAGAAGCCAAATAGTACAAAAAATTCAGTTATTGGTCCTTGGAACCGGATCGTTAACTGAAATTTTTTGAATTAGTTGGCGTCACTGAAAAATATATAATTGAGGTTATGTTAATAAAATAAACAATCGATTTTTTTTCTCAACTCTGGCCAAGGAAGAGCTTTTCCTGAGACGTGTTCAGTTTTTAAATAATTATAATAATTTTAATTATAAAAGAAATTACAAAAATGTGATCTGGAATTATTACACTTTGTTTGTAAATGAAAGTGAGAGGGAAACCAAGAGGAAGACAATTAACGTAAACATAACCTCTTCGTACGATTCAATACGTGTTATTAACTGTCAAACGCTTATGCACAGTGTTGCCGGACATGCGAAAATTTCTTTCTTGACAGATATTATATGCACCATGTCTCCGTTTGTTAATTTTTTTTCGCAACTTGTTATTAACTTTCAAAAACTTATCAACAGTGTTGCCAGACATGCGAGAATTTCTCGTTTCGGCAGGAAATTTTCAAATGTTTCGAATACATTTTCGTTTAACCTTGAAATATATTACACGCACCATGCCCCCTTTTGATATTAATTTTTTTTTCGCAACTTCGCGCCACGTACTTCTAAATTTCGCGTGATACGATGCTTGCTGCATCAATTAAAAGTAGATGAGAGCAAAAATATATTATTTTTTCTTCTAATTTCAGAATGAAAGGACCCCCATCCAACAGTCCAGCCCCTATTCGCTATCACCCCTTAGCCACAGCAGCCAACGTCTACTCAGGTCTCCTCACAAAGCCACTAGGAAAATATCCCGAATCCCCTTCAAGGTCCTCGACGCCCCCGAGCTCCAGGACGACTTCTACCTGAACTTGGTGGATTGGTCCGTGCAAAACGTGCTCAGCGTCGGTCTTGGAAGCTGCGTCTACCTCTGGTCGGCGTGTACCAGCCAGGTAACCAGGCTATGCGACTTATCCAGTGATAGCAACGCGGTTACTTCGGTGGCATGGAGTGAACGGGGACATTTGGTGGCCGTTGGTACGCACCACGGCTACGTGACCGTTTGGGATGTAGCTGTGAATAAACAAGTGAATAAATTGCAAGGGCATTCTGCGCGGGTCGGAGCCCTGGCGTGGAATGGGGATGTCCTGAGCTCGGGAAGTCGGGATAGACTGATATTGCAGAGAGATACGAGGACACCACGTAAGTATACCAAAGAATATTATGAATTCAATGATTTATTGCCAAGTTGTTTGGGTTTTAACCATTAGAACATTTTTAAAACAATTTTCGGTGGCCATAATCCGGTTCGAAGGACCAAATTCGTCAATACAGTAGATTTAGATTAGGACCATTATTATAATTGAGTCGTCTGTTAGTACAATCTGTTGGAAAACTGAAAAGACTAACTTACCAAAACTTAATTCCAGGGGTGCGTTCAGATTTTACATGATTGCATCTTTCCCACTCCTGATTTACAATATATTTTGATTCTCTTTTTCTATTTTTTTTCCGAAGTACAACATTAGTGTTGGATTCAAGTTTAATTATAAAAAAGAAAATAGAAGAAGAGACTGGCTACCTCCTAGGTCATCAGTTGATTGGGCAACATCGCAATAAAATAATTCTTCTTCAGAACTGCTAGCACATTTTTCTTCTTAATCGAAAACAATAAGAAACGATTTAAAAATAACAAAAGAAAGGTAATCAAAAATGAATCCAATTTGATTATGTTAAGTTAAGATGTAATGTATGTTTGATTATTAGGCCATAACGCCTAATTAATAACAATAAATAAATAAATAGAAAAGAAAAACAGAAAACAAATAACCAAAAGTTGAAAAACATAGAAAAGACGAAAAATAATTTTTACGGAGCAGAAAAAATGGTCTCAGAAAAACAGAAACAAGATTTAAACATTTAAAAAAAATGAAGAGACAATCAGAAACGAACGCGGTTAAAAATTAAAAAAATAAATAAATAAGAAATCGAGGGCAATAGAAAAAAAAACAAAAACGCGTTCAGCAAGAACGCAAAGACGAAATAAGCATTTGAAAAAAAAAAATTCGAAACGATAAAAAAAAACAAATGATAATCGAACAAAAAAATCCAAGCAATAAAACACTCAAGGACATTAAAAAAACGAAAACAAAAAAATAATTATGAATCGAGGTCAATAATTGTAAAAAAACGAAAATAAAAACAAATGATAATCAAAAAACAAATGCTCTTAAAAAAATTATTAAAAAGCGAAAGAACTAAACTTATAGAACAATTATTGTAAAAATTAAAAAAAAAGCGAACAAAAACAAGAAACGAAACAAAGAAAAATATTATGAAGCGAAAACTGTTTTAAAAATGCAAAAATACTCATTTGGAAAAAAAATTGAACGCAATTGAAAAGAAAAAAACTGATGCAGTTTAAAAAATTAATTAAAAAAAAAAACAAATGCACTTAATAAGTGATTTAATCTAAAAACGAAAATCAAAATGCGAACGAAAAACAAAAGACAATCAAATGCGATAGCTGTTAAAAAAAAACAAGCAAGAAAATAATCAAAAATCGAGAACAATCGAAAAAACATGGTGAAAATAATTACAAAACTAAAAAAAAATAATAATCAAAAAATATTTCTGAATAAAAAAAAATAATCAAAATAATCAAAAATTGGAAAAAATGTAAAAAACTGAATGCAGTTAACAAAAAAAAAATAATAATAAGAGCTAATCCAGTTCAAACAAAATTAATAAAAAGCGAAAGCACATTAAAAACGGTATAATTTAAGAACGAAAAACCAAAAAATCAAAAAGCAAACTGAACCGAGAAACAATCAAAAACGAAAACACTTGAAGAACAAACAAAACGCAATCAAATATCGAACGATTAGAAAGAAAACAAAAGAGAACAATTGTATAAACAAAAAAAAAATAATTATCAAACGAGAAAAATTGTAAAAGTAAAAAAGCAATTGGGAAAAAAACTTTAAAATATAGATCGAATGCAATTAAACAAAGTAAATGACAATCAAGAAACAAGAGACAAAACAGGAAACATTTTAAAGAAAAGCAGTTAAAAAAAACAATCGAAAAAATAATAAAAAAAATCGAGAGCGAAAAAAATGATGAAGCGAAAACAATCACAAAAATACAAAAATAAACATAGGTAAAGTAAATTAAAAACAAATGACAGTCAAAAACGAGTGCATTCGATTAAATAATTAATAATATAAACAAAAGGCACATATGTATAAAACAATTACATTTTCTAAAAGTGATTTAATCTGAAAACGAAAAACGAAAAATCAAAAAGCAAACAGAAATAAGAAAAATCAAAAACGAAAGCAGTTAAAAAACAAACTAAAAACAATCAAATGTCGAGAGATTTAAAAAAAAACAAAAAAAAAATAATTGCCGGACGAGAACAATTATAAAAGTATAAAAATAAATAAACAGATTGGAAAAAACTTCGATCGAATGCTATTAAAAAAAAAACAAATGACAATCAAGAAACAAGAGATAACACAGAAACAGTTAAAAACGAAACCAGTTAAAAAAAAACAAACGAAAAAATAATAAAAATTCGAGGGCAAAATAGAAATAACAAGAAAAATTATGAACCGAAAACAATCGTAAGAATACAAAAATAAACGAGAAGCGAAACAGCAAATAAATCGAAAACAAAAACAAATGACAATCAAAAACCAAATGCGATTAAATAATTAATACAAACTTCGAAAACAAAAATTCGAAAAGCCAACAAGAAACAATCAAAAACGAAAGCAGTTAACAAGCTACAATAAAAAAAATAATGAAAATTGGGGAGAAATAGAAAAACAAGCAAAGATGAAGCGAAAACAATTATAAAAATACAAAAATAATCGGAAAGCGAAGTAATTGAAAAAAATAAAATAAAACAAATGCAAGAAAAGAAACAAATGACAATCGAAAAACGAATGTAGGCATTCTTTTTGTTTCCGCCACCAAAAAAAGGTCTTCACTTTTTATTTATTTTGGGGAACCCAGAATGTAGTTTCTGAACGTACCCACTCAATAGTGCCAAACATTTCTCATTTCGACAATAGATGGCGCTAGGATAATTTGATTTATCGACATTAAATTCAAAGTTGACACAAGTTTTTTGACATAGTAGGTGATCGGGAAAATGCAAGAACCAAAAACGTATTCGACTTCAGCGGTTTGAATACAGCAAACAAGGATCAGCATTGATTAATTGATGTATTACGAAAGTCATAGCATTGGCAACCCTGGTTACGTGATATACGTGTTCATTTATGTGGCCTATCTACGTCAAAAATTTATTTGGACAGCCGTACAAAAGGAATCTACGAAAAAAAAAGAGAAAGAATTGAAAGTCCTTAAATAAACAAAAAGAAATAGGTTTTAAATTGACGTCTGTCATGTAATGGACGATTTAACAATAGAACTAAAAATGACGTCAAACCATAAAAAAAATAACTATAATTATTTATTAACGTTACATATTTTCATAAACGTACACCACACGAGATGTAAATAAATAAGTTGCGTGATTTATGGAAGGAAACTCGTTGGTCGCCTTTTGTGTTTTCACGCAGTGCGGTAAATTTTTAACGTGCGCCGCGTCCCCTAGGCCTAGGCCGGCTCTGTTCATCATCATTGTTTATTTATAAAGCCGAGTGTCACGAGAAGGAAAAAAGACACGTGTACGCGAGCGAACGGTACACTCGCATAAATAAATAATGCATCAGAAATAATCGACTCGTGTCAATTACGTAACAATTTAATTCGCGATAAGCGCAGCTCGTTAAATGTGCATCAAGAACAAAACTGCAACGCTTTTAATACGCATTGTGTTTGGAGTAATTTAAAAAATTACAGAGAATATTGGATTTAGACCGGACAAACAATTTGTATTATTAGCAAAAATTCTATTCTATTTATTATCGAAGTTAGTGACATTCCAGACATGCATGGAAATCCTGCAATACATGAATTTTATAAAATCTCTGGTGTTAAACCCCTTTTAATTAGTACATGTGCAATTAGCAATGAAGAAATTAGCGTTAAATTTATGAAACGCGTACACCTCTTTAATGTGTCCCCGTGTGACGCTAATGAAATCTGTTTTGAAGTCGATTTCATGTTTTCATGGCTCCAAAAATAAAAAAAAAATATTCGCTTGGCAATAAAACTCGTAAATTTTCTTCAATTAAGGGTCGCAACCTTTCTTTTTGTTGCATTCATAAAAGTGGGCCGAATCCCACTTGCTCACTGTGCACTCGTTTGCCACAACTTTGCAATAAAATGATGCATGTACTTTCTGAGAATGTCCGGAATTTCCCGGTCTGCGATTATTATTCTATTATTATATCATATTTCTTTTTATACATTTTTCTTTATCGGAATTGCGTGCTTCTTAGGAAAAAAAGCACACATTTTGACCTTGCACAATAATCAGCAAAACGTGGAGTTATTAGCAAAGTGTTTTCCTTTAGATCACAGTTCTTTATTTAGTATTTTCATTGAGCAAGGAAAAATTTTATTAATAATCATGAATCACCATCTCTTTACTTTTTTATTTATTTATTGTCTGCTTGGTCAGCTTCAAATTGAATGGAAGAGGGAAAGTATCCCGACGTTAATCTTAATTTTATTAGGTTTTGGATTTTACCAAAAAATAAATTTATGAAGAATTCTTAAATTATGATGTAAATGTAAAGTTCTTTCTATTCTATTTTGTATAAATATCTTATAACTATTAAAAGACAAAATATCTTAATTACAAAAAAAAATACGCTAAGGTAGGCAACCTCATTTACATCAATGTCGGCAAATTGCCTACCCGCTACTATTTTAAGACACTTCAAAATTATTATTTTTCTAATGAATTTAATAACATCCAGCAATCTGATTGCTTCAATAAATACATCAAACATAATAATTTGCATAAATAAAAAAAAAATTAGAACCAAAACCGAAACGTGAAAAGAAAAAAATAATGAATACCCACTCTCAATGAGTTGTGATAAAATAGTCATTGTGTCTCATCTTTTTTGTTGAGAAGATAAAGTTTTCCGACATAAAATAATCTATATAAATAATAACAAAAAATATAATTAAATTAGGAATTTATTTTCCTGAAAATGTATTCTTAAAAAATCATTTTCTTTGTTATCCCAACATTAAAATGTCTGTTTTATTTTGATTTTCAGCTTCCGTGGTTGAAAGACGGTTGGTTGGCCACCGGCAGGAAGTGTGCGGTTTGAAATGGTCCCCTGATAACCAGTACTTAGCCTCAGGTGGTAATGATAATAGGCTATTCGTCTGGAATATGCAATCACTATCCCCCGTACAAACATACACAGACCACCTAGCCGCAGTGAAAGCCATTGCTTGGTCTCCTCACCACCACGGGCTCCTCGCATCCGGTGGTGGAACAGCTGATAGGTGTATCAGATTTTGGAATACGTTAACCGGACAACCAATGCAGTGTGTCGATACGGGTAATTAATTCTAATTTATTATTACAATGACTAAATTTAATTGAATATTGCTTCAGGTTCTCAAGTATGCAATTTGGCTTGGTCGAAGCATAGCTCAGAGCTGGTCTCCACCCACGGATACTCACAGAACCAAATTCTAGTTTGGAAATACCCTAGTCTGACTCAGGTGGCTAAGTTAACGGGGCACTCCTACAGAGTACTGTACCTTGCTTTATCCCCCGATGGTGAAGCGATAGTAACAGGAGCTGGGGATGAGACACTGCGATTCTGGAACGTCTTCAGCAAGGCCCGCTCACAAAAAGAGACTCGCTCAGTGTTGAGCCTGTACACCGGAATCCGCTAGGCTAACTTTTCACAAACAACATATTAAAGGGTATGTTAAAAGTCGTAAGTCAAGACTGCCACACTTCTATTCGTATTTATCGTGAGAGTGCATTATAGATAGAATCTGATTTTAATTGTTTAATTATATTTATACATACATCTGATGTATACTATGTGTATTTAGTAGGACCTTTTTTTATATTTATATATAAATAATATTGTTTAATTTTGTTTTATTGTGATATAATTTGAATGTACAAACTAGGAAATAATATAATTTGTGTAGATTTAGGTGGTAGACGCAATGAATCATTTTATTATTTAAGTTTTAGGCATGTGTGATCCATGTAATTAATTTCGATGTGAATTATTTTTCGTGTCTCAGTTAATTAATTCGAATCAATTTATCCTTATCCGCAACGATTTTCTTTTCTTTATTTCTTTAACTGTATACTTGAATCAAAATTATTTTATAAAGTTGGAACTTTGAAGCGAGTGCTTTTTCTTAATTGGTTTAATCATTTTAATTTAAATCAGGGATTTCCAACGGAGGTCAATATCGATGAAAGGGGGTCGACGAACCTAAAAAAGTCGACTGGGGAGGTCTATGAACCTCTAGGGGTCGAAGTTATTACGAATTCTTGTGTAGTGGAAGCCTATCTGAATAATTTATTTAAAAAAATAGAAGATTTACGAATGATTTTAAATAAATTTAAATTAATAAAACATTGTACAGGGACGGACGTTTTTCTATGAGATTTGAAACTACAAAAATTGTCACCCGTCAAATTAAAAAGCGGCAGTGATTTAAGACATTCTTTGCGCGGGCTCTTCAAAAACGCGGCAGGAGGTTATAGTTATAGAAATTACTCGTGATAATGATCTAAATTAAAATAATATTAATGGGCGTCCCTTGTTTTTTTTTTTTTTAATTTAATTTTGGCGTAATTACAGCATGTAATTAAAAGGTGGAACTCGTGCTGTGGCTGAGGTACGTTTCAAGATTCGCTTACGCCGTGGCCAAGGTACGTTTCAAGATTCGCGGTATCGTGTGCGGTGGCCGGGGTACATTTCAAGATTGCCGTTTAACAGGTGTTAATCAGCAGATCTTGCGCAGTACCATCGGATGCAACTAAAAGCAAACGACTTTGAACTCGAAAACGCAGTGATAATTTCAAACGTCAAATTGATAACTGTTATTGCTATTGATGGTTGACAATTAAACTTTCATAGTCAACTTCGACATCAATAAAAGAGAAAACAAAAGATGATGAATTGACGAGTGAAAAATAAAAACGAAGCGAACGAAAAGGAATAAAAGAAGAAACAAAAAACGATCGGAGCGAAGATAAGGCGAGAATAAAAATTCTACAAAACCAACAAACCACGAGTAAGTGAAATCGAATCAAGAGCACTGATGAGTTTTTTAGCAAAAGTTTGAGCATGATAAAGAAAGAAAAAAAAACAAAAGATAATCAAACTAATAATTCGAATATAAAGTTAAATCGAATCAAGAAAAGACGAAAGACAATCGCAGTTTGTCAATCGACAAGATTAAAGTGTAAATAACCTCAGATCGAGTCAAAAAGACAAAAGACGATCATCAGTCAAACCAAAAAAAAAAAGATTAATCGAGTTAAAAAATAAAAACGAAATAAGAGAAAAAACAAAGATCGATCAATTGACTGCATTAAAAATTTAATTAAATATGTGGAGGGAATAAAATAAACAAAAGACGATCGGGACGAAAATAGAACGCAGAAAAAAATCTATAAAATAAGTCAAATCGAATCAAGAGCATTGATGAATTTTTTTACCAAAAGTTTGAACAAAGGAAAGAAAAACAAAACAAAAGAGAATCAACTATTAATCCGAATATGAAATCAAATCGAATCAGAAAAAAACAAAAGACAATCGGTTTATAATTAAAAAAAAAAATTAAGTAATAAAGACAAATAAAGTCGCAGATTGTTAATCTGTCAAGATTAAAGTGCAAAACAAACTCAAATTAAGTAAAAGAAAAACAAAAGACGATCATCAATCAAACAAAAGAAAAAACAAATTGATGATAAATTGATTTAAAAAATAAAAACTAAATAAATTAAATTTTAAGAAAAGAAAAAACAAAGACCTAACGCCACACTAAAAATTGGATTACATGTGCAGAATCAAGCAAGAAATAAAAAAAAAACAAAGGACGATCGGGAGCATTGATGAATTTTTAACCAAAAGTTTTAACATAAGAAAAAAAAAAACAAAAGAGAATCAAGAAAGGCAAAAGTCATAAAGAAATAAAGCACAGATTGTCAATAGACAAGACTAAAGTGTAAAACAAATTCAAATCGAGTAAAATATAAAAACATAAAACGATCATCAACCAAACAAAAGAAGATGAGTTAAAAATAAAAATGGAATAAAAGAAAAAACAATGATTGATCAAGTGACCACATTAAAAATTGAATTAAATATACAGAGTCCAATGAGGAATAAAAAAAAAAACAAAAGACGATCGGGACTAAGATAGGACAAAAATAAAACTTTTATAGAACCAACGAAGTCAAATCGAATCGAAGAACATTGATGCACTTTTAACCATAAATTTGTACATGACAAAGAAAAAAAAAACAAAAGAGAATCAAACTAATAATTCGAATATAAAGTCAAATCGAATCGAGAAAAGACAAAAGCCGATCAGTGTATAATTTAAAAAAAATGAAATAAAGGCAAATAAAATCAAAGATCGTCAATTGACAAGATTTAAGTGTAAAACTCGATTCGAGTAAAAGCAAAAACAAAAGAAAACAAAAAATGATAAACCGAGTAAAAAAAATAAAAACGAAATAAAATTAAATTAAATATGTAGGACTCAAATAAGAAATAAAAATAAAGAAAAAAGACGATCGGAACGAAGATAAAAAATCTAAGTCAAATCGAATCAGGAGCATTGAAGAATTTTAACCAAAAACTTGAACCTAAGAAAAAAAACAAGAGAATTAAACTAATAATTCAAATATAAAATCAAATCGAATCAAAAAAAGACAAAAGACGATCGGTATATACTTAAAAGAAAATGAAATAAAGACGAATAAAATCACAGACCTGCACAGTTTAACAAAATTTAAACTTAAGGTTATGCATTGGTAACAGGTTTTTTTTTTTTTTTTAATTGACGCCCAGAGTGCTGTGAATGATTTTGTTTGCATGCATTTTAAATGAACTCCGCGCGCTGATTACAGCCCACTAGACGCCAGATTAAAAAAAAAAACCTCATATCTACAATATACAAGACGTCAATGCTTCAAAAAGATTGGGAATCCCTGGTTTAAGTCGCGAAACTTTCGTTGAATTGATTAATGTGTGCATGGTGTGCATAATGTCGACGTTGTATGCGATTTTGCTTGTATTTGAACGAACCAAATGTTGCTGCAATCACATTTAATAAAAAGTGTGTAAAATTTATTTCCTTAAACAAAATATACAAGAACATTACCTATCCAATTTAGGGCGCTAAAGGAACCAGAAACCAAATTTGGGACTGCGGCGACAAATTAATTAATAATAATAATAATAACATCTGACGACGGTGCTGCAGGAATAATAACATGATGATACACTTCTACGTCTAATATTTACAAATAAATAAATTATTGTAGAAATATATATATAATACACTTATATAATGAGATTTTGCACAGCCATTACGCACAGAAAATGCTACAAAATTAACAAATCCAAAGCTTTATCCCTATCGTTATTGCACTTGAGCAAAGCACTGGATACTTGCGTCTCTGAAAAGCCTAAATCCAGAAGCTCCGACATCGCTAAGAGGTGTTCAACAACCTAAGACGCAAAAGATTTAATTTGTTTCAACGCCCCCTAAAAAAAAAAGCAACTTCCCTACCTTTTTCTGGTCATCCCCTATGAGTTTGCAGGCGCGTGCAACCCTGGACAGGGGAAACCCCATTCCGCTGATTGACTTCGATAAGTGCTGCAAGTTTTTCGGCAGCGTTTTGTAGGGATCTTCTAATTCATCAGACTTTTCCGTGCTCTTTTCTTGACTAGCGTCGGGCTTGTGGTTCGAAGCGTTAACAGGATGATGGTTTCGGTTATTAAGATGCGTGTGGTTTAAATCAGTCTCTAGGGCCTTCATAATATCAGGTATACTTCGGAATGGCAATTTGTTTTCGTCCGTGGAATTATTCTGGGGCGAAGCCGCATCGCTACTACTATTATTATAAACGTTTGGGCTTGCGTAAAAATCAGTTTGAAACGAATTGTTTGCCGCATAATAATACCCATTGGCCAGATTGGAATTCGTTGGGTGGACGTAGGCAGAAGTGGCTGGCGAGGAATACGAATACTGATTTGAAGCGACACGTTGATTATAATTTATGTATGGAAATGAGTTGCTTGATAAGTACGATGAGTATTGTTGCGCGCTCAAATCTTTATTGTCCTTGGTTTGGAGGACGAGTGCCAACTCTGCCATGTCGTTTATCGTTTTTAATTCGACGTTATCGAATGGGCTGGACGTGTCGGCCTCGAAATCCGATATGTTGAAGGGGCTCTTGTCGACCGCCTTGCACATGTACGGTTTCGAATTTAAATTCGATAGGGGCATCGGTTTTAAGACGTCCGCGGAAACGGTGGGGATTAACATCTCCGTGTTCGGTAAGTACTCGTCTTGCTCGTCCTTTTTAGCATCGTCTTCGTCCTCCTCGGCCGTCGAATTCTCTTTGTTTCGCTTTTCCTTGACCTTCTCGAGCCTCTGCTTGAACTCATCGGATAAAGCGGCGCGCGCGGTCTTCCACTCTCTCATTCTTTCCTTGACGGTCTTCTCGAGGGTGAACTCGTAGTGCCCCATGTCGTCTTGCATCTGCTTGTTTAGGAGGAGTCGCTGCGAGTAGGAAATCGGCAGATTGATTCGGGGTGGTGGCTTGTACTGTTCCGAGATTTTCACCATCACACCGTCCATGTAACTCACCGACGGTTCTTGTTGACCTTGCTTGCTGGACATAATAGTGGTCGGTCGGTCTACTACACAAACAAATCACCGTGAATCATAAAGTGAATCAGACGGGCGACTCGGAATAACTCACCGAACGTGTGTAAGCTTCGCGCATTTAAATCGGCTAGAACAAACGCATTTTTCTATTTATTTTCTATTAATATAACATTTTTCTTGAGGTTTTCTTTTAAATTGGAAGAATTTATTACTTTGTCACTTGTCAACTCGTACAGAAATTTCATTTAGTTACTTTCGATTTTCAAAGTTGTCAGCGCAGATTTAAAACCATCGAAATAAAAGAAAATAGATGGCGCTTAACGCGCAACTTGCAAAATTACTTTTAATTTTGCATTAAATCGAATTGTTCGAGCTAAAACACGCTTGTTAATTACCTGGAGACTTAATTAATCCGATCAAATATGATTTATTCGTAGTTTTGTGAAATTCTGCGACGGTCTACACTGAATGCGTAATGCTTGGGTGGGTATGGAATTGGTAATGTTGGCCATCATGCATTGACACTAGTGCATTCGAAGGATTTATTAACTTTTGTTACTGTTGTTTCGTTCTTGATTACTATTAATTAAAATATCTAATTTAATGTGTGTAAATGCCCTTAATTGGTTGCTTTTTCGAGTGTGAGGTGATTAATCGGATGAGTATGCTAGGATAGCAGTAAGAGAAACGGCGCAAAGAAACTCAGTTCTACCTCCCTTTACATTATTATTTTTGTTGCACGCTCACCGTATTTTTAGTTCGCATTACTCTTCTTGCAATGACTGAGTACAAGCTCGTGGTCGTCGGGGCCGGAGGTGTCGGCAAGTCGGCTCTCACGATCCAGCTGATTCAGAACCACTTTGTTGACGAGTACGACCCCACTATTGAGGACTCCTATCGCAAGCAAGTGGTCATAGATGGTGAAACATGTTTGCTCGATATACTGGACACTGCCGGACAAGAGGAGTACAGTGCGATGCGAGATCAGTACATGCGTACCGGCGAGGGCTTCTTACTCGTGTTCGCGGTCAACTCGGCCAAGAGCTTCGAAGACATCGGCACTTACAGGGAACAAATTAAACGAGTCAAGGACGCCGAAGAGGTTCCCATGGTTTTAGTTGGCAATAAATGTGATCTCACCGCTTGGGCTGTGGATATGAATCAAGCACGTGAAGTAAGCAATTTTTTTATTTATTTATTTATTTATTTTTTAATGCCATACAAAAGTGCTCAAGTATAATGTTTTGATTAATGTGATTTTGCTAGGGGGCGCAACATATACACTAAACAAAAGCGTCTGTGCAATAAAAATAATATAAAAGTTACTGAATAATGACTTAGGTCCAGTTTTACAAATGCGGTTCAACTTTGAGCTGAGGCTTAAACCCTTAGCAACGATTATTTCAACAATTGTTGTGAAGGATTTAAGCCTCGGCTCAGAGTTGAGCCGCATTTGTAAAACTGGGCCTTAGTCGCATATCGTGGTCTCAAATCAACCAATAGTGTTTTGTTTAAAAAAAGAATTCATCTGGATTTGCAATACTATTGGTTGATTTGGGTAGATATAAACATGGCTTACTCAATGAAAGTTCCGTCAGGAAATCTTCCAGGTGTCAGTCATAGTTGCCAAAGTAAAGCTATGTGATTTTCTATGAATATAGCGCCAAGCACCTAATGCACATGCCACACCTGACAACCCTGTCATTCAATTTAAAAATTTTGACATCTTCATGTCATTCTTCTATAGAACACTCTGTATATTGAAAATATTTTTAGAACATCGGCTCTTTGTCCTCCTACAGCTTTTATGTGAAATATTTTCGTTTAGGTACATCATGATGGAGTTAATGATCATGATTATTGCTATGGAATTTGTAAGTATTAAAGAAACTAATGAGGCACTGTTGCCAAATTGTACGATTTTTCACAAAACGAGCAATTGCAATTCATTTTAAACATAAGGAAGTAAAAGAAAAATGTTATAAGTACACGGATTAAAATGAAGCTCAATAAATCTCTAAAAACATTGTTTTTAGATCTTTTTAAATGCTTTTAAGTTGGTAGCGCACTGAAGATATAAAATAATTGTAGGCGGAGATTAATTTTCAATTAAGAAATCGTCAATTTGAAATATCAAAAATCATAACAAATAAAAGAAAAAACAAATTAACCTGCAAAAAATCAGAAACAAAAGAGAAATGAAAGAAACAGCAACAAAACACGAGACGTGAAGGAAAAAAAAACAAAACAAAAGAAATTTGCCAAGCTGAACGATAAAGCAACTTTTCCGGACGAATCAAAACGCAAACTACAAATAAAAAGTCAATAATACAATAAAAAAAAGGAAAAGAAACGAACGACGAAATACAGCGCATAAAATATCACAACTGTGATAGACACAAAACAAGTGAAAGACGATGAATTACGAATAATAAAAATAATAATAAAATGCGAAAAATCAATTCGATAAGAAAAAAAGAGAAATCCGTAGTAGGTGCGAAAGTATAAAGAATAGAAAAATAAAAGAAAATTGATGACTAAAATGAACAAAAAACAAATGAATCTCTAGATGAAAAATTAAAAAAAAAATGGAGAAAATAAAAGACAACTGTAAAAAATTGATAAAAGTAAACAAAAGAGAAATAAGGAGGAATAAATAAAAAAAATAGGAGCAACAGAGACAAAAGAAAATCCAAGGAAAGATCAAAGATGTACGAATAATAAGGTAAATATAAAACAAAAAAATAAGACAAAAAACAAAAATATATAAGAAAAAAAAACCTTCAAAAAATCAGAAACAAAAGAGAAGTGAAAGAATCAGCAAAAGAACACAAGGCATGAAGCGAAAGAAAAAAACAAAAGAATTTCACCAAGCTGAACGAAAAAGCAAGTTTTCCGGACGAATCAAAAAGCAAACTATAAATAAGTCAATAGTACAATAAAAAAAGGAAAAGAAACGAAAATAAAAGATCACAAGTGTGATGGATACAAAACAAACAAAAGACGATGAACTACGAAAAAGTGTCAATAAAATGCGAATAATCAAAAAACAAAAGATGGACAAATAAAATTAATAAATGCAAACCATGAAAAAGTTAATAATATAAAAAAAAAACGAACGATGACATACAATGCACGAAACAAAAGAATACAACAAATGAAAAACGAACAAACTACGAAAAAGCGCACATAAAATGGACAAAAGAATGGAAATTGACGAGTTTTTTTTTTTAATAAAAACAAACTCGTAGGAAACAAAAGATAACTGTAAAAAAGGGAGTCGATAAAATGCGAAAACCAATTCGATTAAAAAGAGAAGAATGCGAAAAACAAAAAAAGCAATGCAACGGAAACAGAAACGGAATGAAAGAACGGCGATTTCCGGCCGAAAATTTTGGCAAGTCAAGAACTGGCAGGAAACGAAAGGATGAAACAAAACAATTGAACCATGAATAAAATGCAAAACATCAATTTCTTAAAACAGAACAAATAAGCATAAAAATGAATAAAAAAACAAAAGAGAATGATACTCGTAACCTCGCCATATAATACCTCTAAAATAAAAAAAGGGGCATGGACAGTCACTGTTGATCGCATCTTTTCTTTGCATAGACTGCGGTTTCAAATTTTTGGACGGTGGTGTACTTTAGTTCCGCGGATTATACCGGGTGATCAATGGAATTCATAATTAGGGGAGGCTGTGATTGGTGCTTTTTTATGCTGTGTGGTTGGACACGGTGAGAAATGAATAAAAAGTTGACAGTTGCCATATTTGAGGTTATGCTCGTGCTTTATACAATCTTTATTTTGTTATTTTATTTTGCATAGATGCCGGTTTAACCCTTTCTTAAAATATTAAAGAAGGTCTCACAAGACAAATCCATTTATTATTAATCATTAAAATAAATAAATAAATGTTACATTTCTGACACTTAAAATTTTTAATTTCCAACTGTAAGCCTGTGTTGCCAAATTGGGGAACATATCACAGCCTGCTCTAATTATAAATTTCGTTGATCGCATGGTATTAGAGTGTAGAATCTTGTTGAGGGTCGTTATATGTGAAGACAACAACGAAAGTAGCCCAAATCAGGCACCAAATAAGATTTTTAAACGCCAAACATGTCTAAAATGTAGCCCAAATAGCGGAATTTCGCCCAATCTGGCAACCCTGGGGGCTTTCGAAAACAAGCCAAGTGCATCTTCGATGTGTGGGCAATCCAATCGCATTGGGCGCGTTCAACAGACCCAACAGTTGATTAAAGCCAGAAACATGTTTCATTTATGTTGGATTTAAACAAGTCGAATGCTAGGAAAACCATTGTTTATCAATCAAATATTTGACATGTGCAGTCAGTGAGGTTAGATTTTCTTACATGATTACTCGCCATGATTATAAAAACTTGAGACAGCCGACATTAGGCGCGTTATTTTTGCCACAAATCTCATCTCAACTCAGATAAACGTCATTTCCGTTGGCATGAACAAGTATGAACCGTGATTTCGATCTCCTACCTTGTCACTCGTGCACTCCTATTGGTTGCCAGATTGAAAAACACATTCAAACTTACTTGTTCGCGCGAATGGAAATGACGTTTATCTGACTTAAAGTAAGTTTTGCGGTAAAAAGAACGCACTTAATGCGAAAGAGGTTAGAAACTGTCGTCGGAATAAACAAATGATAACGCACTCACCGTAAATTATTTCTGGTGAGTAAATTCGACAACTGTTGACAGTCAACATAAGTAACCATTAAGCGTTCAGCGTATACTAAACAAGTCAACATGATCAACAGTTGGGTGAACGCTGAACGCACCCATGTCACGAGTTTTGACTCATTTTGCATCTCGTTAATCTATTTAAATACTTTATTTAGGCCCTATCTTACCACATCATGATAAATTTAACCGACGGTTAAATTTATCAGGAAATGGTAAGATTGATCCTTACATGGCGGCAACAGGTAAACTTTTGACAGCTGACTTGAAAGTGAAATAATTTTCTCTGTAGGAAACTCAGTTCCTTTAATAATTCTTGCTATTGAAAATACAGATCATTTTTAAAATACAATAATAATAGTGCAACGGAGCGAGGGAACGATGAAACATTCTTCTGCCGTCGAATTGAAATCCTCGCTAAACCGATGGCGGAGCTTCTGCCGTGGCTGAGGTGCATATCAAGTTTCGCTTGCCAAGCGGATGGTGTGACGTCACGTAAACATGGCGACTGAGCTGGCGCGTTTCGAATGCAACGATTTTTTATTTAATGGAAAGTTTTATTTGAATCTAACCATGAAATTCATGATTATTAAACAATTAAGAATGTAACGTTTTTCAAGAAATGGCGGCGGAAAAAAAATTCCATAATACTAAGTGCGTGTTCGTAAACTGTCTTCTGTGGTTCTTGGGTAATTTCTTTCTTTCTTTCTCTCTCATACAAATGATTTTGCATATCTTGCTTCTCATGTTATTCACTCCTATGGGAAGACTACGTTGTATTTTTTTGTACTTATTTTTTTTTAAATTTTGTTAAATGGGTGTTATTTCAGGTGGCGAAGCAGTACGGAGTACCATTCGTTGAGACGTCCGCGAAGACGAGGATGGGCGTCGACGATGCTTTCTACACTTTAGTACGTGAAATACGCAAAGACAAAAACAGTCGAGGTAAACGTTCGCATAAGTTCTCGGCAGGTCACGGACGTGGTTCCAAATTCCGATGTGCTATACTATAAATGATTTTTAAAGGACCCCTCGCGAGATGAGCTTTGCTTCGCACATTGATTATTCCTTCAGTGAAGTGTTATAGTGTCGCAACTGAGTTCTCAAAAAATTAAAAAAAAAAAAATTAAAAATTAAAAATAAGGAAAAATTAACAAAAACCACACATGGCGGCGGCGATGCTCATTGTGCAATGGAATGCAATATATCTACTACAAATTTTGACATTTCGTGTGACTGCTACTGACGAAAGAGAGAGTGAGAGAGAGAGAGAAAAAAAAACAAAGCAACTACAAAACAAAAAAAAATTGGTCATCTGTTTCACACCACACTTTGTGCGCGAGTCTGTCCAAACAGTTTGTTAAGTAAACGATCTTTAACGCTTAATTTCTAATTAAATGCTTAGGGTACGAGACGGTTCTGACTCTTGAAAAAAGAATCGCTTACTTATTATTACATTGTGAACGCTCCTTTTTTCAACTTGATATTAAATTTTGTAAATATAATAGCGACAATTATTGAGAGTAAACAAATCTTGATTGAGTAAGTAGTAGTTTCTTCACGCACATGATTGTGATGTACATTTTACATAATATATTATATATTTTAATATTATTACATGGAGGTAAATTACAGTTAAAAAAAAGAAAAACACAAACAAACTATCTTCCTGTGTGTAAAACAGAACGCTTTTAGGTACTCAGGTATATCATATCATACTGTATTTCAGTAAATCCAAATGCAGTGCCTAATTTTATCACGTCGACAAATAATTGTGCTTTCTTTCGTTCTTTCAAATTTCCCCCCGGACTAAACTGTGCAGGGATTGACACCTTTTCGCTTCCAAAAAAAAATAAATAAATGAATAAATTTCTCTGCGTTGCTGTCGTTGCTCTTCCGTGTAGCTCTCGCATAATATGTTTTAAGCAGCGAGACAGCAAGCAACAACACTTCTTAACGTTGCCAATCCTACGTGTGTTTCGGTGTTTGCTGGTATAAAATAGCAATAATGAATAATTGAATTGTCGGTTACACAAATTTTAAACTCTGTAGAGATGTTTTTATATTATACAATTTCTTGTTAGATGTAAGAATAGAAAAGAAAAAGTCGTGTGTGTGTGTCGTTGTTCACAATTTAGCAGTAAGCTTTCTCCCCCCTTTTGTTTTTAAAAAAAAAAAAAAAAACAAGCAATAGGCTATTATTACAAAGGCAGTGAAGCTGTTAATTATGTGTATATTAATCACTGTGATTTTTTCAGTTTCGTTTTAATTTCTCTGGAATGTGATATCACACGTACGTCTAACCATCGACTGATGTTGCGATGTTTAGTGCGGACTAAATTCTAAACTTTAATAATCTTTCCTTTCGTCTAAATTTTCGAAATATTTTTATAATAATAATAATAAAAAAAAAACTCTGCCTTTTGATGTTCTAATAGATTGAACTGAATTTTTATAGATAGGTGTTCGTTCGGTGTAGACTGAATTTAACGAAGCAAAAAATAAATAAGTATTTTTGCTCTCCTGACATCACAATTCAAGTAAACTGAAAATGTCTATAATTTAATTAATGTAATGTAATTAAGTGTTGTATTCAAAATTTTATTATTTAAGTTTAAGAAGCTCGGCACCGTTATAGTTATGTACTTTGTTGAACGCAATCGTTTGGTGTTATGGCAACTCATTTTTTTTTTTTTAAGTATCCGTTTAGAGAAACTTGGTGCTTCTTTGCCTGCATGTAAATTACAATCAGATATTTAAGTTGTAATTAATTAATTAATTAATTAAGGATAAGTACTGCTGCTGCTGCTGCTACTTCTATACTATGTTGTTTAGTGACGTCGAAGTTTAAATTAATTTTCACTAAACGACTGTAATTTCCTCCAAGCGATCTTTGGCAGAATAAACGACATGTTATGAAAGTTTACATTATTATACTTACTGTTCTATTTAATGACGAAGACTATTTCATGAGATTTTCTGAATGTGTTACTAATATAATAATAATAATAATTTGCCTTGATATATCAACAGTAAATGTAGCAATTTAGTATTTAGAAACAAATGTATTACTAAACTCTTATTAATAAAATGTTAAATATTGATCGGTCAGGTCTCAATAGTCAATCAGCATTCTCACCTTCCCCCGGCGTTAATTAATCAACTGTCTTTATTATACATAATTAATTAATTAATAGATACACAAACTTAAACTAGATAATGAATATAAATATGAATGGAAACAATCACTAACAGCACTTAGTGCAAATGTTCAGATTTTTAGAAACTGTGCACCAAAAAAAAAATAAAAATAAAACATAATCATAAAAACCAAGAACAACAAAGAAGGCCACAAAATCACTTTCGAGTAAAATTCATAAAATTTGTTCGCCCCTTTTTTTTAAGGTAGAGTCAGCGGTTTAAAATATTGCCTGCAGTAAACCGAGCCGACTGTCAATGGCCTGTCTTGACTCGTGTGCAACTTATTGCTCCGCTCAGGGATCCTCGAGAAGGCGATCGCATACTCCTTGTCGAACGCATTCAAGTCGATGTTAGCCCTGCCCAGAGCCTTGCAAGTCAGAAACAAGATGTCCCTGTAAATCGATTGCGAAATACACATGACGTTCACTTTTTCTTCGTATGCTCCTCGCTGGTTCTTTTGCCTTTCCGACGCTAATTTCTTCAGCGGATCCAAAAGGTCGTTACAGTGCACGGAACTTATAACACCTTGCATCATCCTGTAAACACGATTTTAATGAAGGAAAAAAAAAAGTCTCAAAGAAATACGGACGAAAGGGGGGGATTTTACCTCATCACATTATTTTGTTCTCCGAGGACACCGTTCAGGGATGATTCCCTCCTTTGATACAGGGTGTACATCGGTGTGACATCACCGTACAGTTTGGGGTGATCCCACAAACATTTTACATTGACAGGTGCGGCTAGATGTTCTGAAATTGAGAATAAAAAATTGGCTAAACATAAACAGAGAGAAGAAAAAGTTTGTGTATTTAATTATTGGTCTCATCCATTAAAAAAAAAATAGTATGAAAAGAAACAGTTTGCAGAAATGTTTGGAAAAATATAATATACAGGGTGTCATGTTATCTACAATATGTAAAATACAAGACTTCTATTTCCTCTGATATTAATTTATTATTTGAAGTACCCCAGTAACAATTTTTTTTGTTTATCATTTATAAAAGACCTTGTAGTAATATTTGATGATATAATAATTCTAGTTATTACTGAATGAATGAATGAAAAAACTTACGCTGTTCCTCTCTAGAAGCAGCTTTAAGATAGAAACAATTTGTTTATAACAACACATTCCAAATTTGTTATAAAAAAAGTGATTTACCAAGTGTTGCAAGCTCCTGCGTTAATGGATCTGCCCCCTCTTCCACGGGTTGCATTCCACAATTTTCTTCACCGCAACCATTACCAACCTTCCCTCCTACCACCCCGTCAACGTTTACTTTATCACAACTAGCACCACGATTCGTAGCTTTGTTCTTCAGGCATAAATTAGGCAGATGCGTCTGCACGTTGATGCGCTCGAAAGCCCAAACTAAATTCCAATATATGATCGGATGCTCCTCGACGAACTTGGCCTCGGCCAAGCTGAGATCGCCCTCGCGCGTCAGCACGTTCTCCAGCTCCTTGCGAAGCACCAGGGGGTTCAAGTAAGGGACGCTGAAGGGTTCGCTGGGGGCCCGGTTTCGTTGTGTGATCGAAATGGTGAGTAATGGCACGGTGGGCTTGTTGCAAGCCTGGCAGATTGTGTTCAGGTTTGAGTCTTCGGCGGACCAACTTGACATGATGTCCTCGTCGTATAACAAAGATAAACAATTGTGGCACTGCGAGCAGGAAGTTAAAGAGATATCCATTTCGGTGTCTGCAATTAAAAAAAAAATGCATATCCTTGTTGCTCAATTTATATTTTCTGCTAGACAGCTGGAATCCTTAATTATTCGTAAAAAAATAATGGAGGAAATATTTAAAAAACTTAAACAATTGACTTTTAAACATCGAAAATAATAAATTACTAAATTTCTTCAAGAACAAGAAACCTTTGTATAGACAATCTAATGAACACAATCGTTCGTATGGTTGCCTACATTAAAGGCGCTGAAAACACTCTTAATAGAAATGTGAAACTTTTTCCAATAAAAAGCCCCCCCCCCCCACCCAAAAAATTAGAGACTTATTAAATTGCGTTTTAAAAAATTATAAATAATTGATTTTAATAACATTTTTATTCAAACAGATTATTATATTTGAATAAAAAAATAATGTTCTTCGAAAAAACAAGAGGCCGAACAATGTCTTTCAGCTAAACAGGGTTTCTACTTTATTTTATTAACTAAAACAATCCCTAACTTAAGCTGTAATCCCTGGAAATTTTTCGTAAAAAAAAACTAAAAAACTTAATTGATTGCCACTATACAATCATTTTTTGAATCTATGAACAATTTTGTATTTCTTCCTGATTTTTCTTGTCTTTAAAACAGAAATAGATGTGCAAAATTAATCAATTGTTTATAAACCTAAATAAATTTATTTTTTTTAATGAAAAGCCTATGGATAGGCAAACCGACGAGCTCAGCAGTTTGTATGGTTGCCTACACTATAGGCGGTAAGAATTATTTTTTTTCGTCGAAAAAATTATAATCGTTCACGATAGTTTGAAGTCATGGGATTTTCCTTATTTTAAACTGTTCAAATAATTTTATTTTTCCTTCTTGACTTCACAAAATAAAAAATACGTACGAAAACTATTATTAAAGTATTTCTTCTTAATTTTTGCGTGAAATAACGAAAACAATTATTGAATTACCTTTAAAAATGATTAAACATTTAATTTTAATAACGTGCCGTTTTGTCTTAGAATAAAAAAAAAAACGGTTTCCTTGAATGAGAAACCTAAGAGTAGGCAAACACCGATGAACTCAGCGGTTTGCATGGTTGCCTGCACTAAAGGCGGTAGGAATAAACTTTCACATTTGCCTGAAATTTTGCAATCTCAAAATGTTAAGATAATTTAGCGATACTTCCTGATTCTAGACAAGAAAAAAATAAAATAAAAGTGCAAAAATTATTAAAGCACTTTTTCATTCGTTTTCACGCGAATTAACAAATAAATTATTGAATTGAGTTATCTTTAATAATTTAAACAATTATAAAAACATGCCGGTTTATTGAAAAATAAATAAATATGAACTTTTTTCAACGAATTTCATTAGTATAGGCTACTCAATGAACTCGGCAGCTTGCACGATTGCCTACACTAAAGGCGGTGTCAAGAAATTTCTATTTGACAAATAACTGAGTTTATTCATTTTGTGTAATTTTTAAATGTTTAAACACTTTTGTATAGACGTACGAAAATTACTAATTTATCCTTTTTTTTAATTTACAGTTGTAGGAATGAAGAAACTATATAAAATCATTTTCAGGACTCACACAAAATCAATTTTAATTAAATCCCCGTTTGTTTAAAAATAACATATTAATTCCTTTCAAAAAAAGAAGGGGTCTTGGTATAGGCAATCCAATCAACACGCGGCCGTTTGCACAGTTGCCTATACTAAAGGCGCTAGCAATATTTTTATGTTCATCATTAAATAGGTGATTCTTTTTCAAAACAATGCTACATTTTTACTTGTGTAATTAGTGAAGAAAATTATTAAATTACATTAAAAAATTATAAACAATTGATTTTAGTACATTTCTGTTTAAAGCAAAAAATATATCCCAATCAACACGCGGACGTTTGTAGGGTTGCCTATACAAAAGGCGCTAACCATGTTTTTTAATGATTATGTGATTTTCTTTTAAAGAATGCTACATTTTCACTTGCATTGCATTGTGTTTAACTAAAAAAAAAAAAAAATACAAAACTTTTTGAAAAAAAAAAAAATTCTTTTTCAACAAAAATTTACTAATTTGTTTAAAATTACGTTTACAAAAATCATTAATAACAATTTTAGTTATGTTCATGTTTTAGTAAAAAAAAAGATTCTTCAAAAAATAATATGAGTAATAACAAGACGCCTTAGTATAGGCAATCCAATGAACACAGTCGTTTGCACGGTTGCCTATGCTGCAGGCGCTAAAAACAACTTATTAATAAAAATACGGATTTCCTTTTACATTTCATTCAGATTATGCAATTTTCATAAATTTCTTAATATTTAAAAGCAATTTTCCATTTTTTTTTTATAATAATTTCACAAAATTCAGTAGGATATATAAAAGTTCTAATTTAAAAATTGTTAAATTGGATATGATTTTTACTCCTATGTTCTTCTAAGCACGATTTTAAATTGAATCTCTCGTATCTACGCTAGAAATACTAAAGTGGGTTTTACCTGAAGAATTTTCGTTGGAAACAGGAAACAATGCGTCGGGTAAATCATCGAAGTCTTTCAAGTTTGCGTAACTGCCTCTGTAACTGCCGAACTCTGCCGAAATCCTCCGGTGCCTCTCACCACCTTCGCTTCCATCCGTCGACTCCCCCTCACCCTCGGGTAGATCACCCGCAGCCAATCTATCCCCGGTTAACATCTTCACAGGCGTCGAAGTGGTCGATGTGGAAATAGCTTCTTTAATTTCGTCCAACTTTTTGGCCACCGTGGTTGCTGCCGACTTCAAACTGCTAATCCCCCCCTGTATTAGCTCGTTGGATTTTTTCCCGGTCAAACTGCTCGGGCTAAACATACGAACGCAGATTAGAAGGGCGGGGGGTTTCGAGCACTCGGGGGGGAAAGCCATCTAACGCACACACTAATTAGCTTTTTATTTTTATTTTTTTTACATACCTCAAGTTATTGATTGCGTTCTCGATGAGTTGGTGGGTTGATTTAAGGTTGGCCTTTCGGAGAGACAGCCGTGCTGGTGAGTAGCGGCTAAAAAAAACATCTAGCTACTGCCTATGCTATGTGCAGTGCAATACTACCAAGCACAGAAGATGCTGCTATATTAAAGCATGCATGGTTTTCACTATATGTACATAGATAATGTTTTAAATAATGTACATAACGCATGCTATCGATTTTCTCATGCGCTCTTCAATTTCAATTTCGATTCAATTTTGAGTTTTACTGTATTGAAGGTACTTGAATTACTTGATCCAACTACACACAGATTTTTTTCATATACATTTAATTAAGGGGAGAAAATCTTACCTAAGCATCTTGATACTAGAACCTAAACTAGATAAACTCGATGTTACAGTAGCTGCAGGTACAGTCTCTGAGCGATGTAATTTATTCTGTGTGGGTGGGCTCCCTTCGAAGGTCGCTGATCTGTGTACAGAATTGCGAAAGAGAATTGGATCATCTGATGGTGGAGGATTACTGTACGTAATAGGTGGTGGACACTCGGGGAGAGACACCACGTCTTCTGGGGGTTGATCAAGGGCACCCAGCGGATCATTTTCAGTCACCAGAGTTCTTGGTGAAGTCCTAAAAGTATCTCAAATTAAAAATATTATATCTTTAAGTTATTTTGTACAGGGTGTTACTAAACTTAAATGAAAATAGCATTTAAGCTTTAACCGGACACTATTAAAATTGTAAAAAGCACTCAACATTTCACTATCGATTGATAGCTTCACCTGGAGCCATCAATCGATAATGAAACGTTTAAAAACTTCTTTTTTACAATTTTCATTGGACATTCATTACATCAAACTGCCTTTAAGGAAAGAAGCAATTACCCATTTGGGAAAGGAATTCACTGTTTGAATTAATTGCATTATGTGTAATAAAAACTCCCTGTATAGCTGTGAATGTACGGTTGGGGATTAAAGGATCAATCCCTCGACTTACTTGCTTGGAGATTCCTTGTTTTCACAAACTCCTTCGTCTCCACCGTTGAACTGCAAGGACCTCGAGCAATTCTTCTTATTGTTTTGCTGCAATTTATCGATTATGTTGGCATCTCCTGCGCTCTCAGAACGCGACAGCAACCGCAGGTACTCCGAAGGACTTTCCGGCTGCGTAATACTGACATTCAAAGCCGTTTCTTCAGCCGTGTCCACCTCATCGTTCTCCAAGGGGGTGTTCATCCCTGCGGAATCACTATCCGGCTGGTCTGTATTGTCCGCGCTCACTCCTTTCACGATGCTGACGACACGAGTGCGAAACTTATCGAAAATGCCTTCGGATTGGACCGCATCATGCGAGTCAAGGGAAGACCTCGAAGCCGCACGGTCTGCATTATCCAGAAGGTGCGATGCTAAAAAGAAAAAGGAGCGTGCAATTTGAATTTGCTTAATTTAAGCTTTAAATAGCTTGCTTACTTCCTTCAGTAGAAGCCGATAGTTTCCCTGTGGCACGTCTTCTACCGGCAAATCTAAAGTGCGCTGCCCCAAGCACTACGTATCTCAGTTTATTCCAAAGTAACTGGCTCGGGCTGGATTGGGCAGGCCACTCAGCTTCCAGGACGCAACGATTGTACAACCTACGAGTTTAACATTAAACGAAATATTTTGGGGGTGTCTAACCGAACATACCCGTAGGTGAGAGCGTTTGGTTGTATGCCGTTCCTTTCCATCAGCAAAAGCAACTTAACGGCTAGTAAGGGGCGTGAAAACTCTCCGCACAGCTGCATCATCAAGCGATAGCAAACCTCATCACACGTCAGTTTTTGATGCGTAGCCCTGACCAGTAACTCGTAAGCCTGCTGCAAGATAGCCCTTTCCTTGCCCAAGTTGAGCGAGAGCATGCTCGGCAAAGCCATGAAATACAAAGTGTGGCAAGTCCCACTCAGACATCGAGCCCATAATTTCGGTGATCTAATGCACTTCCTTTAAAATAAAAAAAAAAATTGACCATTGCGTAGTTTTTAGTTGAGTGAAGAAAGCGAGTACCTTGCTAATTTCTGAGCGGATTTAATCTCGTGCTTTGTCCTCCGAGCCATGGGGGAACCAGGAATTGCAGCCTGATACAACGACTTCAAGTGATTGTGTCTTTTGCTCGTCAACAATTTCGTATCCAACGTAAACTCATCGTACACAAATGAACCACCTAAAATCACAATCGCATAATGATTCTTGCCCAAAAGAAAAAAAAAAAAACAAAATTAAATCTAACCTGGGGTTAACGGTTCAGGTGGTAATAAAAACACGGTCCTCTCACTGTTGTGAGCGACGTCGAATTCGATCAGCCTTACATCCGCATCTTCGTGGCTGAGCTTCTCGGTGCACTCGTCGAAGAAAGCCAAGCTCTGATCACCGTCCGCAACAAAACTGCGCTCCTCGATGAAGCGAATGAACATCTGCGTGTGCATCACGAGCTGAAAAAACTTGTGATGCGCCTTGTCCCTGGATTTCAAAAACTCGTTCAACTGAAAGAGCGCTTGGGGGTCGGTCGTGCCCACGGTCGGTGCTTTGATGATGGGCAAGAGGAAGCTGCGGTAGCCCTTCAAGGTCAAAGCCATGAAACGCAGGAACGCCTCCTGTATTTCGATCTCCTGCATTTGCTGCAACGAGAACGCGCCCAATCAAATGACTACTTCGTGTGCTGCGTCACTAAACTTACATCTCTCTTTCTCTTTTGAAATTCCTGTTCGAAATCGGCCAGCTCGGCGTCCGGGGGGAAACTAACGTTCGGCTTGCTGTGCTCAACAAGCAGCTTTTCTAAAGAGCCCTTTAAAATTCGAGCAGCTTTCTTAGGAAGCAGTTTCATGTTTAATATAGAACGATGCGATTCGCATACCTTAAAAAAAATCGGTAATTTACAAGCGAATAAATGATTGAAACATGTATTAGTGTCTAAGTCTACACAGCTGATGTCCGCGGGGGGTTAGAAAAATGTTTAAACAATTTTATTGTTCATTCTGATTGATTACACCAAAGAAAACATACACGTAGAGGAACTATTAAAGAATTTTTTCTTCATTCTCGCGGGAAATAGCGAAAAAAATTATTGAATTACTTCCAAAAATTAAAAACAATTAATTTTAATGTCATGTTGTCTAGAAATAAAAAAAAATATACTCCTAGTACTTTTTTTTTTAAAAAGGAAAACCTAAGGATAGACAATCCGACGAACTCAGTTGTTTGCATGGTTGCCTGCACTAAAGGCGGTAGAAATAAACTTTTACGTGTAATTTTGCAATTTTCCGAATTTCAAAATGTTAAGGCAATTTAGCAATCCCTTCTGATTTCAGAAAAGAAAGAATAAACGTAGAAAAATCATAAAACTTAATCTAATTTTCACGTGAATGGAAGTAGAAAAAGTACTGAATTGTCTTTAAAAATTATAAACAATCATAATAATAAAATACAGGCCAGTTTGCTGAAAAACAAATTAATTTTAACGAAAAGTATTAGTATAGGCAACTAAATTAACTCAGCAGAGTTTGCACGGTTGCCTACCCTAAAGCCGATGATAATTATTTTGTCAAGAAATTCTTAAACTTTGACAAATAACTGAAATTATCCATGTACAACAAATGGTACAAATCGAAAGACAATTTGTAAGAGTTAATCGACTCTTACAAATGATCTTTCGATTTGTACCATTTGTTTTTTTAATATTTTTCGCCTGGAGATTCATTTGTTTTCTGTTCATTTTAGTCGTTCTTCTTTTGTTTTTCTTTTCTTAAATGTTTTCATACTGTGTACTACTCTTTTGTTTTTCTTATTGAATTAATTTTTCGCATTTTATTAACGCTTTTTTGTAGTTTGTCGTCTTTCATTTGTTTCGTGTTCATCTAAGTTGTGCGGAGATTCATTTGTTCTTTGTTCATTTTAGTCGTTCTTCTTTTGTTTCTTTTCTAAATGCTTTCGTACTGTGTATTTTTCTTTTGTTTTTCTTATTGAATTAATTTTTCGCATTTTATTAACGCCTTTTTTTTGTAGTTCGTCGTTTTTCATTTGTTTTTCGTGTTCATCTAAGTTGTGATCTTCTTTTGTGTCTACACACTGTATTTCGTCGTTCGTTTCTGTTTTGTTTTGTTCTTTTTAGTATTATTGACTGTACAAATAAAAAGTTTTTTTTAATCTTGAACCGGATAGAATTATGATTGGAAATACACTCAAGCATTATTATAGGCAACTAAATTAATTCAGCAGAGTTTGCAAGGTTGCATACCCTAAAACCGATGATAATTATTTTGTCAAGAAATTCTTAAACTCTGATAAATAACTGAAATTATCCATCTTTCGTAACTTTCAAATGTTTAAGCTTTTTTTTCAGTAAACAAATAATTATAGGCGTACAAGAATTCATTTTTTTTTTAATTTTCAGTGTACGAATGGAGAAACTATTTTAAATCACCTTCAAGAATCACACACTATTAAATCGAATTAAATTTTAAAATAATAAATTAATCTTTCAAAAAACGTGGGGTCTTGGTATAGGCAACTCAATCAACACGCGGTCGTTTGTACGATTGCCTATACTATAAGGCGTCAAATAATTTTTTTGAATTAGTAAATACGTGATTTTTTTTGAAAAAAAAATGCTACTTATTTAAAATCACCCTCAAAAGTCACACACGATTAATTTTAAACGCTTAAAAATAATTAATTTCTTTCAGAAAACAGGGGCGATACGCGATTGGTTTTAATGCATTTCTGTTATAAATAATTAAATAAAACTTCTTCAAGAAAAGAGGTCTTTTCACAATCGTGTATGTGGTTGCCTATATTAAAGGCGCCAACATTTCTTCTTATTGAAAATGTGAAGGATTTTTAAAAATTCCTCCTGCATTAATAGAGAGGATTATTAAATTACTTTCAAAAGCTATAAATAATTAATTTTAAAACATTTCTGCTCGAGTAAAGAATAATAATAATTAAACTTATTCGAAAAACAAGAGACCCTTGCACAGACAACGCAATGAACACAATCGTTTTTGTGTGGTTGCCTATACTACAGGCGTTAACAACAACTTTAGTAATTATACTCTTTTTTTTTCTTGATAGGCGGAATTATACAAATTGTTACATAATTAAAGACGACAAAAAAATTAGAAATGGACACTGATCATTACTAACTAGCTCCGGTTTTAATAAAATTAAAGAAAGAACACAAACAACCGACTATTATGAACGCTACATTCTTCTAGAACTTCTCATCTAATCACTTATCAGGAAAACAATAAACCATAGATTCATGTTTGAATAAAAAATAATAAATCAAACTTCTTTAAAAATGTTAAGAAGCTTTAGTACAGACAACCCGACGTGTTCTTTAATAAAATAAAACACTTACAGTAATAATATTAGTGTCTAGGTCTACGCAACTGACGTCCGCAGGGGGGTCATACAAATCAAAGAAACGAGAGTCCACACCGATTAAAAATGGCAGGGGTGCGTGTAGCACTTCCACCAAACCTACAACAAATAATTGACTGAAAAGATCTACTTAGAAACGAATCAAAAATCAATAAATTGAAAGATTTAGGTATAATTCTGTGGCTTGGTTCTCGAAAAGGCAGAAGTCATTAAAAGCATATTTCCAGAAAATGGATTCAAAGTTTTAAATATATACATAAGTCATGTTTAACACTATTTCTAATTGGCCTAACTCATCACGTATTATATTTTTTTTGCACAGCTCATCGAGATCTGCCGCATAAAGATACACCAAAAATGTAGTTGGGCAATGGGCAAGAGCCTTTTAGAACCAAGCCACAGAATAACTTTCTATGGAAAAAAATAATATCAAGTGACCTACCTAAGGGACAAAGGGGGATGTACGGGCACTGCCATTTAAACGGAAATAAAAACGAAGACACGGCTTCAGCAACTGCGGTCAGCGTGTCAGGCCTCAGTGAATGTATGAGTATCTTCTGCTCGGTCAACGCCAGCAATAGCAGCAAAAGACAATTATCCGGGCCCAGGTTGAGGAGGAGTTGTTTAAAACCGGCTGCGCTCCTCGGCAGGGGCAAATCTTCCGGTTGCATCAGGATAACACGGTCTAAACTGTTGGGGGTTAACTGCAGCAAAGTCCTGGGGCCCGGGAAGGGAACCTCGTCCAGAAGTTGCACGATGTATCGTTCTATGGGCACAGCTTGGGGTTCGCCACTTGCCACCAGGTTCTAAGTAAAATCATACCTAAGTACCTACTGCAATTTTGTATGCTTTTTTTTCTTGTCCTTTCTTATCATATTGAAAGAAAATTGTTTTAAGTGCTTGAAAAAGTAAAGGTAGGTTTTTAGAGATATGAATAATTTTTTTTTTGGGGTTTTACACAAAAATTTGGGCCAGCAAGGGTAGACCAGCTGAGGGGCCCGCCCATCCTTGCAAACATTTAATTGTACATACATGTTATTTTTCTGTCTGAAAAACGAATCAAGATAGTATTTATTTATGATAAATATTGATTCATTGAAAATGCGTTATAAGTTCTAATTAATTGCATCTATTTGGTTGAAATCATAAATGGAAAATTTGGCTAGCTTAACGATAATTTTATTCTGGTTTTCCATGTGCTAGAAAATTGAAAAAACTTTGGATAAGTATAGGAGTCGTTAATCTTTCAAGATATTGAAGAAGATCTTGGTGGCTTGGAGAACAATTTACACTTAGACACAGAATTAGAACCTACATTTTTAAATTTGCTATAAAAATCTTTTTTTACTTACGTACAAAAATTGAAGCCATCGTTCAAACGTGTCTGAAAACGGCCAATGCGAAAGTATGCACATGCTTTTATTCACATGTAAATTATAGCCGGAATCCGAGACGTATCCCAACAGAGTCTTTTGCTCGTCCGATAATTTGCTCTCGTGGTATTGCTCGTAGAAGGTGATGGCGGATCCGTAGACTTTGTGTTTCGCATCCGACACTGTAAGGACGAAAGTGCTGAAAACGGGCTTCGGCTGGTTGGATTCTCGAGGCCACAGTTCCAAGGACGCCCCCATCGGCAGGCAAAAGAGAGGCACGGAGTTCGGGAACGGAAAGTGCGCCAGGTCTGTCAGTGGATACCTTCATTCAACAATTAATTAATGACCCAGTCGTTAATTTCAATTTGTTTAGTTTACCTGCACAAAACGGACGGTTTATAGGTTAGCAACTTAGCACGGTTCATAGACTTCTTGTAGCAGAGGAAGACATCGCTCCCGACTATCCCCTTATTCAAGTTTTTATTGATGCAACAAAAGGCGTGAGGCGGGGATTCCCCCTTGCTGGCGATTACCACGCACACGTCAGTCACGACCAGAGCGTTGCACGGCATCGTCGGTTGCCCCCTCCGGAACGTAATGAAAGTCAAGGCAGTCGAGTTATTCACATTGGCGACGCGATTCCCCACGCTTTCCTTTACGACTTCCGCATCGTTCATCAAATACTCTTTACCTTCGTACATAACACCTGAAACGAATTGCATTATATTAGATCAAAGCTTAGGATCGAATGGAACGCATTTACCTATATCTACTAAAGGTGGTTTATCTCGTCCCCTTCGATAACACAGGTAGCATTCGACGCTTCGCAAACTGCCATGATTTAAGTCGGCGTTTAAACCCGTCGGTGTTTGTTCGACTAATTCGAATTCGGGGGGGACGGTCTCGCCTAGCGTGGGGAAAACGACGCCGATGTCTGTGATGGGGGCTTGACTGTGTCCGGCCTTCAGGTTCCCCCCTTCCGACAGGACGTTGTCGTCGAGTGCCTCGGGGTCACTTGGAAGTCCGGCAATAACAAAATAATCTGCGACTCTACGCTCATCCATATTTACAGTTATCTAAAGTTGAACTTGGACAGAGGATGCATTTTATGATAAGGCACGTGTGCTGATGGAGGCTTCGCGTCGTAACGACATATCGAAGGCTTAACTATCTGGCTAAAGTATGTTTACTTATTGATACCTTTTTTTTTCTTTTTTTTTTTTTTATTCAGTGGACTCGATGACTCATCATTCCAGCTACTGTCATAATACGACTTACTTGCGTGTCGGAGTAATTCGATGCCTTCTTGCACCACGCTACATTATTTACATGCACATTTTTTTTTTCGTATTTAATTGATAGACGTTAGTTGATGGAGTTTGACGTTTATTATTCCTGTTTACATAAAATACGTCTCTTCGAATTTTCTGTAGTGGCTTCGTGCGGCAACATGGTTTACAGAGGGCGCTTCGATTTTATTCTTTTTCTTCTTTGGAATGATTCGAATTTAAATTGAGTTAGCAGGACATAGATGGCGGCACTAAATTTCTTGATTTGTAGACGCTCGAACTATTCCACAAAATAGAAAGGGTTTCTTAAAGTTTCTACAAATTTAATGGCAATACGATTTTCGTTGATTTATTAATCGTAACAGCTCAATTTATGAATTAAATAGATTTCCCATGTTTTTCAATTTTCCGCCAACTATACAGCGGTGCTGTGCGTGTTGCATAGATAAAAGATATATACACGTTAGAGCCAACGTTGTATAAGTGGAGCAACAAAATGCGCGCCTCACGCGGCCTGGGGGAAATTAAAATTAAAAAAAGGCGCGTATTTTAAAAATATTTCTGCGTTAACGGTTTAAGTATTGTTCAGGAAATTAAATAATCTAATACATTGAGCTGCATTCTTGCCCAAGGTACTAGTTTAGGGCTATTCCAGAAGAATGAACGCACAATTTATGATTTGCTTTCTATAAATTACGACCACGTTGGCTCGGATCGTTCTTCGCTCCGGCGCTTAATAAGGCCGCGCGGTTGTGATAGCCGAAATAATTGCACTTTTCGCTTATCATTCTCTCTTACCTTATTTCTATCACAAATTGTCCTGTTCGTTCACCTGGAATGGCCGCAAACGAAATTTAAACGCTTAATTAAAGAATAAATCGTATTAATACTTTGATTTCTGACAGCCGATTCCAAACTTTCCAAAATCAATAAATAGGTAACCATGGTAACTTAAAAACACGCTAAGGATTACAGATTACTGTAAATACAGTGCCATCACTGCCATCTCAGCGGTCCTGGGGGAAATTATAATTACGTTTAACACTGTGGCAACAAACATAAATCTCTGTGGCGTGTTGCCGCCACAGATTCTTCTTCCATCAGGTTCAGGGATGTCAAATTAGGCGAAATTCCGACATTTGGACTACATTTTAGACATTTTTGGCGTTTAAAAATCTTCTTTGGCGTTTGGCGCCCGATTTGAGCTACTTTTCTTGTCTTGTCTTCACGTAATGATACCCGACTAAAGCTGCTTTTCCTACTTCGGAAATTTGGAGAATTGGCTATTCGTGGATTGCTGTTATTGGCTTTCGCCGTCCACTTGGCGAAAATTATTGGTTATCATTGGTCACGTGATCGATGATAACCAATAGCAGCAATTCCCAAGCACCACTCAATCTTCCAAGCAGCTTAACTAGGGGAAAAAAGTAGGTATCCGTACACTCAACTCAAAAAGTAATGTCACTCCAACAAAATTTAAATGCATATATTATCCACTGTGGTTACCATAAGAAGTAGGCAACCAAGTCAATATGGTTAAGAATTTAATGAGTACATAC
Organism: Prosopocoilus inquinatus; assembly: GCA_036172665.1. NCBI lineage: Eukaryota > Metazoa > Arthropoda > Insecta > Coleoptera > Lucanidae > Prosopocoilus > Prosopocoilus inquinatus. The sequence goes on along the minus strand of CM069871.1, from coordinate 1,474,693 downwards.
CTCGTTCATCTGTTCGTTATGGCTATCAAAAGTGATTAGACCGCCCTTTAAGTTTTTACTTGGGTGACATTATTTGTTGTTCAGATTGTATATCAGCAGCCAAAAATTTGAAACCGCGGAGTCGATGCAAAGAAAATAATATACAATGCGATCAATAACGACCGTTAAATGATGAGAAAATGAAAACATGCATGTACTTCGAGTATAATTTTCGTTTGTTTTCGTTTAATCCATGTTTTTTCTTCCTTCTTGTTTGATGTTTTGCATTTTATTCGCGGTTCGTTTGTTTTATTTTCTCCTTTTGTTTCCTACTAGTTTCGTGAATTGCGAAAGTATTCGGCCGGGGAATCACCGTTGTTTCACTTATTAATTAATTTTTTTTGCCTATCCAATCTTCTTTGGTTTTCTGTTTTTCGCGCGTTTTCTCTTCTTTTTAATCGAATTTTCTTCTTTTTAATTCGCATTTTATTGACTCTTTTTAACAGTCCCTTTCATGTCTTATGAGATCGTATTCCTTTTTGCAGAAACTTTCGTCGATTTCCATTTTTTTTCTTCTCCATATTATAGTATCGTTGTATTTCTTCGTTTATGCTTCCATAATTTTTTTTTTCATATTTTATAAAATAGTTCTTTTTTTAATCGACTCTTACAAATTGTCTTTCGATTTCTACTAGTTTTTTTTTTTTAATATTTTTCGTCCGGAGATTCTTCATTTGTTTTTTCGTTCATTTTAGTCGTTCTTCTTTTGTTTTGTTTTTTTCTTAAATGTTTTCGTACTGTGTATTTCTCTTTTGTTTTTCTTATTCAATTCATTTTTCGCGTTTTATTAACGCCTTTTTGTAGTTGGTCGTTTTTCATTTGTTTCGTGTTCATCTCAGTGGTGATCTTTTTTTGTTTTACGCACTGTATTTCGTCGTTCGTTTCTTTTTTGTTTTGTTCTTTTTAGTATTATTGACTTTACAAGTAAAAAGTTTCTTTTTAATCTCGAACCGGACAGAATTATGAAAATACATTATGAAATACACTCAACGTTTCGCTGTAGATTAATGGCTTCGTCAGGAGAGAAAAAAAGTGGACAAGAATCGACTTCATTTAATGACTTTATCGTTCAGAAAATGAAAACTTTTTACGAATTATTTGATTGGTAGATATGAAAAACTGTTGCTCTTCGTTCAGCTTGGTGTTGTCAATCTACTTTTGTTTTCTTTTGTTCACTTCACGTATATTTTGCTTTTTTTTCGTTTCTCTTTTGTTTCCTATTTCTTTTGCAGGTTTCATTTGTTTTTTTTTTTATTTGTTTTTTTTTCGTTCATTACCAAACTCGGCGTTTTTCTTTTAAATTTATTTTTGTGACTCATTCTTAGTAAAACTTTTTTCTTAGTTTGAAATTCCTTTTGTTTCTTTCCGAATTGAAAAAAATACGACATTTTTAATGCAAACAACAGTTTTTGAAAGCGGAAATAGATCTGTATGTGAAAGAAAAGAATAGTTGACAATTACAGTTTCCTGTAATTTTGACACTTTTAAAAAGGCGATTTCGTTAATTCGCTGGGAGCGCTCTTTTGTTTCCTTTTCGCTTTCTGTCTTATATTTTGTTGCTGTTTCACTTTTGTCTCCGAATTTTTGAAGTTAATTTGTTTTTTTTTAATAATTTTTTTGAATTTTCTTTTGTGCTTTTCTACTCCAGTTTTTAGCAAAAACAAAAAGTAAAGGATAGTTTGCCTTTCCAACTATCTATCAAATTAATTACATTTGTATGATTAATTAACGAATCGCTTTTGTTTTTGATCATCATACATATCATTTGTTAATTTTAAGGATGGTACTCCTATTGTCGTTTTTTATTACAGATTTTTAAAAAAATTTATTCCTGCCGATATTTCAAATAACGTAATACAATTAATTAATTAATACTTGTTTACACCTCGGAGTTTGGCCTAATTGGGCTACCTTTTGTAATAATTAATTCACCAAAATAATTCCACTGGACTTATAGTCAGATACTCTTTGAGCCTTTAGCATAGGCAACCACAAGAACGACTGTGCTCCTTGGTTGCCTACACTAAAGCTTCTTGTTTTCCGAAAAGTCTAATTTACACTTTTTAAACGAAATGGCAGGCTGTTTAATTTGTTTATAATTATTAAAGTTAATTCAAAAACGTATATTTCTAACACACGTGAAAATTAAAAATTAAAATAGTATTTTTTGACGTGTGTTACTTCCTTTTTGAAAACGGGAAGATTTAGAAAGATGTTTGAATATTTTAAAATTGAAAAAGCAAATGCGTAATCTCCGGAAACTGTTCAAACACTTCACAAGAAAATTATGCTTACCGCCTTCGGTATAGGCAACCACACAAACGCGTATTCATTCCTTTGCCTATAGTATGGCTTTTCGTTGAAAAATCTATTTTATTTAGTTTTTGACAACTGGCATGTTAAATATCGAAGTTAATTGTTTATAATTGTTAAAATTGATTCATTTTTTGTTGAGTACATGACTTATGACAGATAAAACAAAAATTAATTTAAATTAAAGAAACGTAAACCCATAGTCCGTAGTTGCCATGGTCCAAACTAGAAAATAGGTAGTTGTAACATTTTGAATTTTCGACGTTAACAAACCTTAACTGATACAAATATTAACAGGTACAAATTGAATGGGATTTTATTTAAAAAATTACTGATTTACAATCAACTTGGCAGATTGTATTTGACGTCATACAGCTGAGCAATTTTGATTTTATCCAAAGCCCACATATCTTTCCACTGTTGCAGAATTTCTTTGTCGTTTTCCTCCATTTGATTCAACTCCGCAAAAAACGCCTGCATTTCTTCCTCGTATTTCTATAGAAAATTGCTTCTCAAGAAACGACCAAAAAGAAGAAGAGAGAAATGCAAACCTGAATTAAACAATTTAGTTCTTCATTGGAACTTGAAACCGATGAGGAGGTGCCATCATTATCAATTTTGTCTTCGACGACACACTCCACCTTTGGTACATAATCAAAAGGCAAAGACAAGTTTTCTTTTTTGAGTGAATCCAACTCTTGAAGTATTCCTTGTAAATGGACGTGTTAGTTAATCACTAAACACCTTTTGTGACTAAACTCACTCATTTTTAGGCCAACGTTTTCGGCATCTGCGACGTATTTGAGGGCCAATAGAGGCTTCAGGTAGGTCACAGTTGCCTCATATTGAACTAATATGGCTTTGCTCAAAGGTGTATCAAAGAATATCTGCTTTGCGACTTTCAGTTCACCATCAAGTTCAGTTATTTTTGCTTTAAATAATTCCATTTTGTTTTCCAAGTCTGTCTGTAATAAAAACGGAATTAGTGTATTTTTTTTTTTTTGAGAAGGCAATTCTAATTTGCTGCCAAAATACTTCTTACTATGATCTCGTGGAAAAAGGGCTGGCTCTCTTCAGTTTTGCACTGAAAGAATTCTTCCATCTCCAGATCGAGGTCTTCCAACATGGATTTGTTTCCGGGGTAACCATGCAACGGTTTCAATTTCCGATGGATTTTGAAGAACTCGTCTTGATTCCTCCGAGCTTGGCCTTCGACTTTCGTGCAGACATCCCCGAAGTCCCTTTGTAAATCACGCATGCAATTATCTGCGTGTTGGCGAAGGAATCTGCTGCAGTATTCCAGAAAGTAACAAGACAAATCCTCAGCCATTTCTATGAACTCTGCGAAAACATGTGCGGGTTTCTGTTTTAAAAACAAAGACAGGCGAGGCGTTTATACCGTGCGTTTCCTTCAACCATGCCATTTCACACTGCAAATAAAAATGAACGTGTTTGGGTAACATTTCGATGATGTAGTCTTCAAAAGTGGGATGCAGGAGCTCCTTCCTGTGGAACCCGCTGTTGGTGTATCTTGAATATAAATCCTGTAAGTAAAAAAACCATCGATGATCGTCATTGCAATGCGTCGTTGCGTTTCCTTAAGCCAGACATGGTCAAAGAAAAATAGGTATACTCGCGATGACTTTGGAAAAGAAGAGAAGAGGAGAAGGTTTATGGAGCGAAAGAAGAAAAGTTGAATGAAGACTTCTCTGAAACGACAACAGAAAGAGATGAAGAAAGAAAAGTGAAAGCACGAGGATAAATTTGGAAGAAAAGAAAAACATGGCGAACATGGCGTTCTGTAACTCAAAAAAAAATCCCCGTCATTGCACTGTCAAAATTGTCGTGTTTTCCTACTCGTATTTATTTTTATTTTTCCAAAAAACGAAGAGAAAAAAAAACAATGGAGGCCAAAGCGGCGCCGGGCAGAATACGTTACGACATAGCCAAGGAGAAGTACACTCGTGCCGGCATCGAAAAAGAGGAGAAGCTGCGCCTCAAGTGGTTCATGGCGAACGAGGATAAGCTGAACGAAACCGTGAACGCCCCCCTGCAGCGACAGGTTCCGGAAGAGGCGAAGAAGGAGTTGGCCGAGCACCGCCGGAACTTTAACGCCTTCAAGGATAAGTTCGGAAGAAAAGAGACGGATATACCTGAACCTCCCGTCATTGAAACTGAAGCTCTAGATCATATTATGAGACCCGTGGATCCGGAGACCCTCAAACTCTTGTATACAGGTGTGAAGGAAGGCACTTTGTGGCCCCGCCCAGCCACGCCCTCTCCCAAATTCACTTCTAAAGCTGCTTTTCCAACTTGGAAGATTGGGTATTTGCTGACTGACTGCTGCTGTTGGTTTTCATTGGTCACGTGTTTAACGATAACCAATAATTTTCGTCACCAATGACGGCAGTCTTCAAGTATCCGATTCTCCAAATCTCTAAAGCAGGAAAACCAACTTAATTATATTTTAGGTGAACGCGATGGTAGAAAAATGTATCTCAAGGAGCGAATGCAGATAATACCGGAAAAGCGCTATTACTGTCCGGAAACGACGAGTTTCTTGTACGGGTGGAACATGTGGGACCACGCCAAGACGAGACACAATTACGGATTCGGAAGCGCGCAGGTTATCAAAAGCTCCTTCTACCGAAGAAGAGGGGCTGAAAGGGATCCTGATTGGTACACCGAGCCAGCGAGATTGAGTCCCACGATATGTCTTTATAATTGAAACCGCTTACTTATATAATACTTTTGGAATTAAAAAAATGTTTGGTTTTGTTTGGAGTTGTGTACAAAAAAATCAACGAAAGCGAGAAGTCTTCGAGCCACAAGAAATAAAACCTTCAACTAACAAAATAATATGAAGAGGTTGTTGGGTAACGTCTTATCATCAGCATTGTTGACGTTCCGTTTCTAAAATTGTGAGTGGTTAGAAAATTTCAAGGCGTTTCCTAAATTATTAGTCATTCGTTGCTGTCTTTCATTGAGCATCATCGCTCCGCCCACCCGAATTATGACTGGCTTACGTAATACTCCTGCTTATTTGCCTGGATCGTTGCGTGTCTTGATTGGATAACTTTTAAATACTATTATGTGATTACTTCATAATATGTTATGGGGTCAAAAAGCTCTCTACACAATGCTTTTGTCTTCTGTAATCTCGAGACAGGTCTCGCACTCTTCTGGGTATTTTAAACCCGCCTCTCGATGGGCGTGTTTAATAAAGACGAATCAACAGTACCTAACCGCGCATAGTATACGCGGCATTGGTCTGAAAGATATTTTTGTTTCTCGTCTCTTATCTGCGCTGTACGATTCGATTGGTCGGACTGATTCAATTGATGACGTAATGTCTACCTACATAGAAAACGTCACCATAATTTTTATCTTTTCGCTTGAGTGACTTGTTATTGGCCGAAGCTTGATATGACAAAAGAATGTGTTTTCTTCGATCGATGCATTTCTTTTCTGTCGACGCTTCTTAGTTTTAATCAGCCGCTTTATCAGTACACGTTTTTTTTTTTAACACGATAAATGTCGTCGTTGCCAATTATTTTCTCTATGATTACCTTCGGTAAATTGCCGTTGCTGTCCATTGAACCACAAAGTCTCCGCCTACCTTAAGACTGATTGGTCATTCGTGCGTTCGTAAACTATTCAAGAAAGTCAGCAACCAAGAGAGAGGCGCTTCTAATAAAAGAAATGTAGAAACCCTGTAATAAGTGTGTCTGGACAAGTCGTAACTAAGTTTTGATTGGCGCCGCCATGTTGTATTACAAATTGAAACTTGACAACTGTCAAACCTAACAGGCGAGAAGGTAACGCCTACTTTTCTTCTCTCCCAATCATAGCTAGTTGTTGTGATAAAACATGGCGGTATTGTCCAGACTCTAATTAAAGAGTTTCTAGAGAAATGTAGGGTTCTAAATCGACACAGGTAGCGACATTAGTGATTTTTCTTTATAGGGAATTCTGTTTACTACGATGGTTGCAGTTTAGTCTAGTCAAAAATGTATTAGGTTATGTTATTCTATGCAGCAAAAGTATACGTTGTTCATAAATAAAAAAAAAAACCACCACCTGTTGCATTATATTGGTGTAAAACATAAGTCCCCTATAAAACATTAACAAAATACTAAGTTGGCAAGGTATTTGAAGTTTCGTGTCAAAGTAATTTGTCAACGTCACTTTGAATTTCAGCAAACTTTCGACTGTGTTTTTTCTTATCTCTAGAGGAGTTTATTGTGCGACAAGGATTGATAGAAAAAAAAATTACTAATGTCGCTATCTCTTTCGATTTAGAACCTTAAACTGACTTCAATGATAATAGCTTTTTACCTACCAAGGTTGGTAGAATTGAGCAGCAATGCGTGTAGCAGGTTGGTCTACCAACTTTGCTTCCTACACAATAGCTGTTTTCGCGGAGCTAATCCAGAACGTATCCCGAATGGATTCTAACCTGAAATATTTAAAATTTCAACAAAACACGGGTTTTCTCTGACCATACACGATTTCTAACAAATTAGAACTATTAAGAAACGATTCAAAAATAGTTTGCAGAAAGCAAAAATTCTGAATTTTGTTAAAATTTTAAGTAGTACAGGTTAGAATACCATTCAGGGTACGTTCGGAATTAGCTCCGCGAAAATAGCTAATTCTAAATCACTTCAGAACTTTTCTGCTCATGCGCACTTGCTAAAAATACTGTGTGTTTAGCAAGAGTGTAGGAAGCGTAGGAAGAAAGCTACTGTCTCAATTATAATAAATAAATAATCAAGCAATCTTATTGATTGATACTTGACAGAATTACGATCAACTCACCGCTCCAAAAGTATGAACGCGCTCGTACGACGTATAAACAAAATCCTGCGTTTTCGAAATGTAGTTCGCTCCAACTTCCGGTTTGACATCAAACAGCAGACCCTTGCAATCGCTCGAAACTTCTTTGGAATCCGTCTTGAGAAGTTCCTTCGCAACTGAAACGGAACCGCGAGTCTTGAAATGTACCTGAGCCACGGCACAAGCCCCGCCCTCGATTTCCCTCTCTGTTGCTATGACAGTTTTAATCCGGTGTTGCCAACTTAGTGCAGTTTACACTAAACAGAGCACTTAAATAATGCTAAACTTGATAATAAAAATAAAACTCTCAGTAGAATTCTAGTGTTTTACGAAAAAGTACAACATTCATAATATTTTTAGTCTCTGCTCTTCTTTGCGTTTCCTTTTTTTTAAAAAATTTTACGCTAATAAACTAAATTGACGTTTTGTTTTTACTATTCAAAACAGGAAACGTGAGAATAGTGAAGATTTCGTTGGTAACGGCTGATTCTGCCAAGCGAATCTTGAAATGTACCTTGGCCAGAGCGCAAGCTCCACTCCATGGTTTTCCCTCTTTCGCTTCTGGCATGGCTTGTTTTGATTCTCGACTTCTCGCCTAGGCAGATCCTAGATCTACGCTAGAACTGTCAGGAATCTGAGTACAACAAAAAAGGCTTCGGTTTCTTTGTCGTGCGCACACTCCTAATGGTTGCAGCACGCCCGAGAACCAAACCAAGCCTACAGGGCTAGAGTTTTCATCATATCACGACGATCACATGTTTTCCCTTCTTTTTTTTTAAATGTCGTGTCAGAGGAAGAAGTTACGGAACTTACTTTTGATATTAATAATCCGAATCAAAATATTATCAACGATTACTCCTGCCAATTCATCGTAGGGAACGCAAACCGAAGACTGGTGTGGCTGAGGTACATGTCACGATTCGCTTCTGTCACCCTCTGTCAAATCCTGTCAAAATAACGCGTAAACTTTGAAATTTAACGCCGAATAATCAATATATTTGTTCATTTTTGCCACGTTTGTAAATGTGAAGTAGTTATGGCGCTAAATTCAAACTGCCTTCGATCATTGGTGGCGTTCAGGTAACTGCGGCGCTGCAACGCTTTAATAAAACGTAAGCCGTTTACGATGTGTTTTTTTTTTGTCGCAGCGTTGCCTTTGAGCGGCTGCCTTTGGTAGAGTTCAAACAGAAAATCAGTTGCAACACTGCGATCGAATACTAAATTGCTTTGCGCTTTATTAAAGCAGTACAACGCTGTGCTTACCTGAACGCGACCATTAATAATGAGTGTCATAGTTAATGATTCATTAAGAATCGTAACGTATATTGCTCAACATTCTAAATGTGGTCCTAAAAATAGAATCCGGTGGAATTCTGGTGTATTATTATAAAGTGCATGTCTGGTGTAAAACGGTTACCAACAGTTGGCAACACTGTTTTCATCACGATCGCCATGTTTTCGCCGCCTTGCAAGAGTAAGTTACGGAAGTTATTTGTGCTGCGATATTAATAATTATGTAATAATCTAGATCAGGATATAATTAAAGATAATGAGCGTAGGTGATCCTTGTTTGTTGATGTAAGTAATTATGGCGTACTTAGTTTTTGAAACATGCTCCGTTCTTACAGAAAATGGAGGTTATGCTCTGGCTGAGGTGCGTTACAAGCTTCGCAGCAGGACTTCTGCAAAATGTCCGTTTTTAAATCGTGACCCCCTGAACACTCTAGAATAAGCAACCCACGAATTAAATCAGCTATTGGCGATTTCTTTCGCTCACAAAATCGTGATCCAAACGTGTTTTGATTCAAAAACAGACATCGGGCGCGTTCAGCGGATGCGTTGCTTACTCAGCAGTCGTTTGTGATTGGCTATTACCTTCATGTGAGCCAATCACAATCGATTGCTGAGTAAACAACTCTCACCCATTCTTTCCTTTGAATCTCTCTATTTTTAAAACTTGTTTGGATTGAATAGGGTACACGACAATAATAGAAAATTATTAATTAAAGCTCCCTAATCGAGACTATAGTTAATAACACACGCGAAAACACCAAATTTGTACGCTGTTTCTATTTATTATTCTCTTAAGTTAATAAATAAAATCACGTGATTTCGAAAGGCTTCCCATTCGTTGTGACGTCAGTGTTCATACATTGTCCTTGACGTTTATGTTGTATGCAGACCCTTGTCAAATAGTTTGAGTGTTTGCTCTTAATATGTGCTGAAAAATATAGTTTTAATTTAAGCAACAATTACGAAGTGAATATCTTAAAATAGAAATTATTATATTTTTTTACTTTGTTGGTGAGGAATTTGTAGCGGAAACGGGAACTTTTCGCCATTGAGAAGTAAGGTTGGTAACGATAAATTTTGTGAAACGCTTATAAATAATTTATTCGGAGTTCTTGCACAGGTATTTTTACATTATAGCACAGTACAATACCGATAATAAGTTTTACTATTTATGGTAATAAGTTTTAAGTGTTCGTATTGATATTCACTTATTACGATTTGACAACATATGAACACTGACGTCACACGGTCGGAATGTGCGTTTTGGCGGGAATTTAATCAATTCAAATTTCTTCAATTTTTTACGGCTTTAATATTCACTTATGAAAAAAAAAAAGAAATATATCTAAATTATCGTATTTTTGCCTACGTTCAAATAAAATCTTAAAAAAAAAATACTCATGTACCCTATTATGGTTAGTTACAGGTGAACTGTCAATCAAAAATTCAAGTCAGGTGTTTTGTTGCAACAATTACGAAATTCAGGGCCAAACTATTCGAAACACGATTGAAATTTTTAAGCGAAAGAAAGCGCCTTATAATTTCAAGTTCCATACAAAGATGTTCAGGTAGTACGTAAGTAAATTGGGTTGCCTGCTAATAATTTTTTAAGCCATCGCAATCGGTTGGGTTGGGCTGTTACCGTAGTTGCCGTAATTCCTCGCTTGGGGGCGCAAAATCACGCTCAGGTATTCCAGGAATTTCTCGCGGGTGCTGCTAAATAAGTCGAGCACGAATTTGGCGCAATTAGAAACTCCGAGGTACTTCTCTTGAATTTGCTTCGCGTTTCCGACGAACGCCGCCAGTTGATTCAATTTGAATTTCAAGTCGAACGTTTCCTGGATGAGCGCAGCCTGCAGCTCCTTGAAGGTCGTCTTGTATTTGTTGCTGAATTCTAGCTCTTCTGTATGATGGCTTGCTCTGTGCGTATAACCAGGAGGGATGAGAAACGTAATTAAAACCGATCCACCAGAGCTTATTAAAGACTGACTGCTGTTTTTTTTTTTGGAGCTGCCCCCCTACTTCAAACCCGGCCTGTGTTTTTAGTAGGCGCTGGTCGAATTCGAACGTTTCATAACAAACTTACAATGTTTGCAGCTCTTCGTATTTGGCCTGCACCTCTTGATAACATTTTTCGAATTTCGACTTGCTGGCTTTGACCGGCGGAGGCACTTTCTTCTTGGCAGTCTTTTCTAATTTCGCCAACTCCTTGCACGTGGATTTTGCTTCTTGTGGACTGAAGTTGCCCCCGTCGGTAAACAATCTGAAAGGTTTCTTCAATTAGAAAAAATCTATTTGTTACTTTGAATTAGGTCATCAAACATCCATACACTAATGCTTTGATGAAATTGATGTTCGCTAGAGGAATTCGGTTTTTCTCGCTGTGGTACTCCTTCTGGTATTGCTGGTCGACTTCCTCGAGCTTCTTCTTGCAGGTTTCGGTTAAGGACCTCAGCGAAGCTCTCGCCAGCATTACGACCTCGAGGTTTCCCGCCGTTTCGATTTTGCTGGTGAGGTTGGTCACGTCTTCTTTGTAAGCGGATATTAGGGCGTCGTATTTGGGGGCGTATTTCGGAAAAATCGCCGAAATGTTTTCCATTTGTTTTCCAATGCCCTGGCAAGTTCGTTTATTAATAAGAAGAGAACAACATTTAATAGCCCATGCTCGGAGTAATACTTTGAAATTTTGGCGCGCCAAAAACGAGCTTTATCATTGGTCAGTCAATTCCAGCAAGCTGCCAACGACAAAGCTCGTTTTCAGCGCGCCAAAATTTCAAAGTACTCCTTCGAATTAGGAAGAAAAAAAAATGGAATATAGTTACCGCTTGGTGCTCTCGAAGTCTTTCTCTGTGCTTTCTTAATTCCCCAGCTCGTAGGTCGTATATGGTTGCCTTGATTCTGTCGTATTTGGTTTTGCACAGGAAAGTCAGTTTATTGGTTAGGATTTCTTCCAGGTCTCTCTTTTGTTTCTCCACGAAAGCGTTAGCCCACTCTAAATTATGTTGTCGACAGGTGAAAAAATAATATTCGATCGCTTGGTATAATCTAAAAAAAAAAGAAAACGTCGGAAATGTAATTGAAAATGAACAACCCACGGGGGAAATCCACGTGAAAATGGATGGATGGATGAATGAAGAAGAGGGAAAATTGGAAGAAAAGGCGAGTTTAATTGTAACGAAAAAGATTCAATGTTAAGCGTGGAAAAGAGGAAGATTTGGTAAAAAGGGAGGAAGAAGATTTGGTAAGAGGGAGGAAAGGATTATACATATAAAGGAATCCATAATATGAAAGGCGATGAAGGAGAAAGTTGGAAAATTGGAAAAAAACATGAGTCTAAACGCAACGAAAAAGATTCAGATTCAATGTTAAGCCTGGAGAGAGGAGGAAGCTTTGGCAAAAAGCGAGAAGGAAGATTTGGTGAAAGGGAGAAGGAAGATTTGGTGAAATGGAGGAAAGGAACATACAAACGCAAATAATCTAAAAGAAAACGTCGGAAATGTAATTGGAAATGAACAACCTACGGGGAAAATCCACGTGAAAGGGGATGGATGAATGAAGAAGTGGAAAAATAAGAATAAAAGGCGAGTTTAATGGTAACGAAAAAGATTCATGTTAAGCGTGGAACAGAGGAAGATTTGGTAAAAAGGGAGAAGGAAGATTTGGTAAGAAGGAGGAAAGGATTATACATATAAAGGAATCCATAATACGAAAGGGCATGAATGAGAAGGTTGGAAACTTGGAAAAAAACGTGAGTTTAAACGCAACGAAAAAGATTCAGATTCAATGTTAACCCTGGATAAGAGGAGGTAGCTTTGGCAAAAAGCGAGAAGGAAGATTTGGTGAAAGGGAGAAGGAAGATTTGGTGAAATGGAGGAAAGCATCATACAAACGCAAATAATCTAAAAGAAAACGTCGAAAATGCGATTGGAAATGAACCTACGTGAGAAATCCTCGCAGAAGGGGGGTGAATTTAAAGAGCTTGGAAAATTGGAAGCAAAGATGAGTTGAGTGAGAACTGAAAAGATTAATTCTAAGAAAGATTTAGGGGAAAGAGGAATGATTGAATTGAATGAACAAAATTAAGCAACTTAAAGTAGTCAAGATGAAAAACTGAAAGACACAGACAAGGCAAAGAATGTGGTGAAATATGGTAGTAGAAAAGAGACAGGAGAAAGCGAAGCTAGAAGAATCTGGCTTAATTTGGAACCCTAGTAAAAGAAGAAAATGCGACTAATAGTTCAACTCAAATCTCTCTAAAATGATTTGGCTTGGTCTAAGACCAAAGAAAATAATGACCAGTTTCATTTAGTTACCCAGTGGAGACGTGGATAAAGGATTTTGGTTTTGGGCTCTAGTAAAAGAAAACCCTGACCAGTTCCACTTGGTTTCCAAATCAAGCTAAAAGAATTGTTCTCGGTTTGAAACTAAAGAAGATAACGATCAGGTTGTTTGGTTCCTGGTCCAACGGACATGAATTTGGTTTGTCTTGGACCTCTGGAGTAAATTAACTACTCGTGGTTCCATTTGGTTCCGGCCGAACCAATGAAAATCCAGCTTCATCTTTAGCGTTTTAGTTAATCGACATGGTCTAATCAACTAAAAAAAAAATAAAAACCACTTCGATTTGGTTCCCAAAACCAACTGGCAGGGGAAATTCGGATTGGGTTGGGTTGGAACTCCCTAAAATGAAGATGACGACAGCTTCCGTTTGGTTTTTGAAAGAGTGAGATCTGCAGTAGCCGAGACAATTTCGTTCAAAAAACATCATCTCGTCTTCTCTTTTGGGTTTCGTTTTTCCTGTTCAAGCAATCTTTTTAACTACTTTTGTTGTTCAATTGGAAGAGAGTTAAGGAGAAAGGCAGATAATGGTTTGGTTTCTGAACAACGAAAAGCTAGCTGAAAAGGAATGGATTCCGGGCAATGGAAAGCTAGCTAAATGAATGGTTTCTGGACAATGGAAAGCCAGCTAAATGATTTGGTTTGATTTCCACTAAAGAAGATAATAACCACTTGGATTTGGTTCCCAAACCAACTGGGCTGGGAGAATTTGGATTGGTTTCGGACCCCAAGGGATGAAGATGCTGACCGCTTCCATTTGGTTTTTAACCAATGGAGATCCAGCTGAAAAATTTTGAAAAAAAAAAATCATCTCGTCTTCTTTTCAGACTACAATTCTTCCTAATCGCGCAGTATTTTTAACTTTTGTTGTTCAATTTGAAGAGAGTTAAAGAAGAAAAAAAGCAGATAACGATTTGGTTTCCGAACCAATGGAAATCTAGCTACGTGAATTGTCCTTTGGTTTCCACTAAAGAAGACAATGACCATTTCGATTTGGTTCCCGAAGCAACTGGCAAGGAGAATTTGGATTGGTTTGGAACTCCAATGAATGGAGATGATGATAGCTTCCGTCTAGATAAATGAATTGGTTTGGTTTCCATTAAAGAAGATAATAACCACTTGGATTTGGTTCCCAAACCAACTGGCTGGGAGAATTTGGATTGGTTTCGGACCTCAAGGAATGAAGATGCTGACCGCTTCCATTTGATTTTTAACCAATGGAGATCTAACTGAAAAATTTTAAAAAATCATCTCGTCTTCTTTTCAGACTACAATTCTTCCTAATCGCGCAATATTTTTAACTTTTGTTGTTCAATTTTAAGAGAGTTAAAGAAGAAATAAAAGCAGATAATGATTTGGTTTCCGAACCAATGGAAATCTAGCTACGTGAGTTGTCCTTTGGTTTTCACTAAAGAAGGCAACGGCCACTTCGATTTGGTTCCCGAAGCAAATGGCAAGGAGAATTTGGATTGGTTTGGAACGCCAGTGAATGAAGATGATGATAGCTTCCATCTAGGTAAACGAATTGGTTTGGTTTCCACTAAAGAAGACAATGACCATTTCGATTTGGTTCCCAAACCAACTGGGCTGGGAGAATTTGGATTGGTTTGGAACTCCAATGAATGAAGATGATGATAGCTTCCATCTAGATAAATGAATTGGTTTGGTTTCCACTAAAGAAGACAATGACCATTTCGATTTGGTTCCCGAAGCAACTGTCAAGGAGAATTTGGATTGGTTTGGAACTCCAATGAATGAAGTTGATGATAGCTTCCGTCTAGATAAATGAATTGGTTTGGTTTCCACTAAAGAAGACAATGACCATTTCGATTTGGTTCCCGAAGCAACTGGCAAGGAGAATTTGGATTGGTTTGGAACTCCAATGAATGAAGATGATGACAGCTTCCATCTAGATAAATGAATTGGTTTGGTTTCCACTAAAGAAGATGAATTGATGAATTGGTTTGGTACTCCAATGAATGAAGATGATGATAGCTTCCGTCTAGATAAATGAATTGGTTTGGTTTCCACTAAAGAAGGCAGTGACCATTTCGATTTGGTTCCCGAACCAACTAACTAAGGAAGAATTTGGATTGGTTTTGGACTTGGATATTAAATGAAGATGATGGTACATTCCGTTTGGCTTGAATTATTTCTGGTCACGTAATGTTTTCAACTTCCGTTGTTCAATTTGAAGAGATTTGAAAGGGCCAAATCAAATTTGAGCTACGACAAAATGAAGCTAAAAACCTAACTCAAAACCTGAGCAAAAGTAATATTCGGAAAATGAAAACTTTGAGACGAGAAAATTAAATGAGCAATAAATTTAAAAACTCGAACCTCAAAAATTGTCTGAAAATTTAAAAACTTGAACCTCAAAAATTTAAAAGTAACAAAAAATCTTAAAACTAACGCCAAAACTAAAAAATAAAATAAGGTCGGGTTGGAATTAAGTGCAATATTCAACATAAATCAACAAATAAAACTAATAAGGAAGGTTTAACTGGAAACGATGCAAAAAATAAAACTCAATTGAGTCCAAAACTAGCAGAGCCAACTCAACTCGATCCAACCCAAGTAAAAAATGAAGATAAAACATTTTAAAACTTCAATAAACAATTGAAATATTAAAAAAAATAAATAAAACCATAAACTGAATCAGCGGAGACCTAGCTAAAATAATTTGGTTTGGTTTGAGACCATCTTAAAAGAAGATCTAGCTGGAAGAATTTAGCTTAATTTGGGATAAGATCCCTAATATATATAGGACGTACTTCACCATAATCCTTATAGCTCTTTTCGAGGGTTTATTTTGCTTGTACAGTTTCGGTGCACAAGAACCTACCTCCGAATTTCTTATTCAGTTATTAATCTAACGAGGAGGTTGGAGTGTTTAGGCAACTTAAGTCACTACAGTGATCCAAATTTAATAAGACCAAAGGAAGTCCTAAATAGATGGCGCAAGAGAGTTGTTGTTTGCTTTTTTTAAAATAATTACTCGCTTCTCCAAGTTTTTAACTTCTCAATCTGACTGCGGCACATTTCAATTTGGCTCGATAACAAACCCCCCTTCTCCTCTTCCTCTTCAACTTCTTTGTCGCTTATAGTAGACGATTCTTCACCTTCTATCCCCGTCGGAGCAAATTCGGAATAAACAGAAAGAAACTGCTGCAATTCGGCCACCAACACGTCAGCCTCCTTCTCCACCAAATCCGTCGCCTTCTGCAACAGCTTACATTCCTTCTCGTAGTTAGAATTGTACCTGAAACTTGAAACAATCAACACGCGCTTCCGCCATCACTTTTTTTGACGTCGTCTTACACTTTCTCCATGTTGGCCAACGTGGTTTGAATTTGGCGCATGGAAGTTCCCATGTCCTCCAACTCGCTCTCCTGCCTGAGCACATCCAGGGCCTTGTTCAGCTTGATCTCCTCCGCCTGGTGGAATATTTTGCTTTAAAAAAATGAACGTCTGGGGAGGGGGAGGGGGGAAGGAAAGGTTAGCCTTACGCGCACTCGTCCGTCGTTTTGTTTTTCGAGCTTCTGCAAATCCTTCACCACCAAAGTCTCGATGTCCTGCAGCCTGCCTTGGTGATTCTTCTTGAGCTCTGCCACCCTGTACATGAACGCGAAGGTCTCCTGGACGTGCCCCAACAATTCTTCTTGGACGGCGCTCCACGATTTCTGCAATCACCAAGATGAATGCGGTTGAAAATTTGGCGCTTGTCGAGTACGTGGAAACTTGTTGGAGTATTTTAGTGCAAATTATATCTCGCGCGCCTCTTTAGGAAGTTCTTCAATCGGCATATCGCATTAAGCTCGAATTTATATCGCGAATTGGTTGTATTTGGATAGTTGCAAGGCGGCGTTCTTGTCGGCAGATTTCAAAGGAAGCCGCTTTAATGTATTTTTTTCTACTCTGCGTTGATAACAGATTTATTAACACACCCAAACGAGTGCGCTAATAGAAGATCTGAGTGATTTAATAGTGTTGGTTTAATTCATTTATTTAATGTTGCAAATTATATTTCGTACGCTTCTTTAAGACGTTCTTCAATCAGTATATCGTTTTAAGATCGAATTTATATCGTAACGTTGGTTGTATGTGGATAGTTGCAAGGCGGCACTTATTGTCGGCAGATTTCAAAGGAAGCCGCTTTAATGTATTTTTTTCTACTTTGCGTTGGTAACAGATTTATTAACGCACCCAAACGAGTGTGCTAATAGAAGATCTGAGTGACTTAATAGTGTTGGTTTAATTCATTTATTTAATATTGCAAATTGCAAATTACATCTCGTTCGCTTCTTTAAGACGTTGTTCAATCAGTATATCGTTTTAAGATTTATATTGCGACGTTGGTTGTATTTGGATAGTTGCAAGGCGGCGCTTTTGTCGGCAGATTTCAAAGGAAGCCACTTTCACATACTTTTTCTATTCTGCGTTGGTAACAGAGCTATTGCCTCATCCAAACGAGTGCGTTGACAGAAGATCTGATTAAGAGTGCTTTAATGGCGTTGGTTTAATTCATTTACTTAATGTTCGTAGTACTAATTCCGAGTAAGAAAAATAAACTTCAAAATGATGTTTTTTCGTCGATCGCTCATTAAACGATCTAGTTGACGCATTATTAAAAGGACGACACCTTTTAATGCACTCCGACGTATTAAAGTGAATCGTTGCCTTGGCAACCAAATATATGTAAACAGAACCGTCAGTTGTCCAAAATATTAACTGAGAACATTAAAATAAATTTTAAAATTCCCCTTTCTTTTAAATGGACCTGTCGTCAAAGAGACCGGCGCCATCGGCTTTTATCTGCGTTTTAACAACAAACCCCGCGTCGGCTTTCTTTGTCGGCAAATTTCAAAGGAGTGCCTGCCGATGTATTTCGTCTCTGAGTTCGTCACGTGATATGGGGGTGTAAGGAGGCTATCTTTTGCGAGTTGCAGATGCAGATGCATTGATTGGTTAGGCTGGTGCCATACTGAAGTGTAAGCAATTTAATCTGTAAGTTTCGTGCGGCGTGGGGGTGAGGGGATGACCCCGTTTAGGGGCGACACAGTTACTGGCCGAGTTTGGCGACGATTTTCGAGCTTCGATTAATAACTATTAACCAGCTGAGTTAATTTCTTGCGAATTATAAGCGAAAGCGGATCCGTCTACGTCACTTTCTGCTTTAATACATCCATTGTCGATTTTATTTCACATTTGTGCCTTAAAGTAAACTAAGTTGATTACGTACCGTTTACTACTTTGTAATTTATTATTTTACTGTTTGCAAACCCCCAGCGTCGGCTTTCTTTATCGGCAAATTTCAAAGGCGTGTCGACCGATGTGGTTTCATTTCGTCTGCGAACTTGTCACGTGATATGCGGGCGGGCGTAAGAGAGGTGACCTTCTGCGTTACTGGGCGCGTTGATTGAACAAACAATTTCCATGATGAATTTGGGGCCTAGCCCAGGGATGGCTATTTAATTTGTAAGTTTCGGTGATCCCGTTTTTTGGGGCGTCCCGGATATTCGCCGAGTTTGGTGGCGGTTTTCGTGCTTGCGTTGACAACTCAATTAGATCATTGTTAATCTGATGAGTTAATTTCTTGGGAATTACAACGGGGAAGCGGATCCGTTTACGTCAGTTTCTTTTTTGGTATGTCCTCGTTTGAATTTAAACTTTGCGCTGTAAAGTAAACTAAGTTGATTACATCCCGTTTACAACTTTGTGATTTATTCATTCGTTGTTAGTAAAAAACTTGCGTCGGCTTTCTTTGTCGGCGAATTTCAAAGGCATGTCTCCCGATATATTTTCAAGCTGACTCTGCTCAGTTTTTCTAAAGTTTTAGCTCATTAGAACTCAACCCAATCATAGGCAAAAAATTAAAATGAAATCTACAGAAACTAACTGTTGCCAAAGATTCCCAATTTCAAAAATACTTAAACTTGAAAAAAAAAACCAAAATTAAATTTGAAACAGGAGGTAACTTTCTGCGTTATCATTGGGCTGACAAGTTTCGTGGTGAATTTGGGGCGTAGCCCAGTGGTGGTCGTTTAATCTGTGCAATGTGAGGGTGATCTCGTTTTTTGGGTTTTTTGGTTTATTGGTCGAGTTGGTAACGATTTTCGAGTTTGCGGTGAATTAATATCCAAACTATGAATCAGTTGTGTTAATTTAGTGCAAATTCTAAGCGAACGTAGATCCGTCTACGTCATTTTCTTTTTTTATATATTATATTATATATAATATATAAAATATATATTGTCGATTTAATTTAAACTTTGCGCTTTAAAGTAAACTAAGTTGATTACAAACTACGTTGTGATTAATTCATTTGTTGTATTGTACGAATAAAACTTTTTGTATGACTGAAATTTTTACTTGACGATTTTTGGTCAAAATTAAGTGGCGTCCAATGTTTAAGTTTAGCGTAGGTTTAATAATTCTCACGGCCATCACGACTGAGCTGCGGGTATTGCATCGAAGTTGATTTCTGCGGTGCATAGGTGAGTAGCCAAGTAGTTTTAATAGCGTCGGCTTTCTTTAACGGCAAATTTCAAAGGAGTGCCGACCATACGATGTAGTTTCATTTCATCTTTGAGCTCGTTACGTGATACGCGGGTGGAAAGGAGATGAGCTTTCGCATCGCTAAGGGCGCAGCAAATCACCAACCTGTATGTTCTGGATTTTAAGGTTGTATTTGGTGGCCGTGCGAAGCAAAAGGGGCTCGTACAAATCCGCCTTCGCTTGGCTGAATTCGGTGCAGCTCAACGACGTAATTTTTTCGGCGAGCCTGTCCACGTCGGTGAGGTACATTTGGAAAAAGTCGGCGACGGAACGTTCGAAGGTGTGCAGCAACTCTTTCGCGAAGCTATCTGCAACATTTTAATTCCCCAAACCAAAAAAACCTACACCCCCGGGCAACTTTAATTTGTTCTACTACCCAGGTCAAAAGCGATTGCGTCAACTTCCTGAAGCCACTTGCAAATTGCATCGAGGGGGATCCCATGGGGCCTAGTGATTTGCGCGTGGAGGTCTTCGATTTCGTTGCTCCTCTCCAGGAGCTGTTTTTCCCCGGTTTTGAAAGCTTCGCTCTCCAGTAGCACTTGCGAGCAGTCCACGTTGAGCAACTTGGTTTCACTGAAAGCAAAACCCCGCCTTTAGTTGAAATCCACCAGGTTTATTTGGCCTACCGACTTAAGTTCCTGAATCGCAGACGCGTTCATGAAATCAATCCAGTGTTCCTTGGCGCTCTGGATTTCCTGAAGCTGCAGACGAAGCTCGTTCTGAAGGTGCAGCTGAAGCTGCGTCTTTAATTCCGCGTAGCAACGCATGTTATTCACAGTAATCTCATTTATGCCCTAAAAAGAAAGCCAATTGGAGCTAAAAGGGGTGATGGTGATGGTGGTGGTGGTGGTGGTGGTGGTGTTAACCTGAATCTTCTTTTCGAAGTACTCCTGAAGTTCAAAAGGTAACAGGAAAGAGATTTCGTTGAGTTGATCGCAGGCGTCTTTGAGTATCGTCGTAAATTCATAGGTCCTTTCGACTTCCAAATCAATTAGGTCGTCCACCATTTGGTGCAGCTTGGATTTGGCGTAGCCACTCACGTCGAACACCTTGTTAATGAGCTCGTCAAAATATTCGTGGGTGAACTGCAACTTCTGGTGGGAAAGTATTGGAAATTAATGGTTTTGGGGGTGAGAGGAATGAAGGTGATGGGCGAACCCCTCTGCGTTCAACTCGTATGGGCTTCATGGTCTCCTCCACATCCCTACTTCTTTGGATCAGGGCTTCCTTGTAGATCACCGTGGTCTGGCGTATTTTCTCCTCCATGCATGAGTTGACCTGCGAAATTCTGGTTTCCATCTCCTCGACGGCTTGCTCGTGTTCTTTCTGCTTCTTTTCCATCAACCGCGCGATGACCTTCGAAGGTTTCAAATTTGGTTCTGCAATTCAGCAAAGGTTTGAAGAGGAACTACGCGATTGCAAATTTGCTTACGCCAGTCTGAAGGTAGTGATTTGATGTTCCATTCCTCCTCTTCTTTGGCGGTCACTTTTTTGGGGACGGGCGTTGCCAACGGCTGCCCTTCTTTGATTAACTTCGAGGGTAGCTGACTTCTTCGTTTCTTGCGGCTGGAGTCGAGTAACTTGACGCTGTCTCTTACGATCAACGAAAGAACGTTCTTCTTGTTAGTTTTGCTTCCGTTCATCATCACCGTGGTTTAGAGGTTTCAGTAATAAATTGGCGAGTTTGGATTAGTAGGTTGTCAAAATTAAATGAAGTTGAAGTTTGATAAGTCAACAAGAAAAATAACGGTGAACAGATGTAACAGCGACATCCTACGATCGCTTTTTGATCTGACATTGTCTCTGCTGACGAAGCCCCAAGCAGGGCTGAAACAGCTGTACAGAGGCTGCTCGAGGTTTTCACTGAAATCAAAAACGATTTGCATTCTTAAGAAAATTATCGTCAGTGTATTCTTGTTTTTTTTTTTTATTTCTGGATTAGTTTGGTTCGTATTTGGGCTTTGGGCTGTTTTTTATTTTTTGATTTGACCATTTTTTGTTTGTCTTTTTTGTCAATTTAAAAAATAATAGAACACTCGCTCATTAAATAACAAGAGTAATAATAATAAGAGATGGATGTACTCTGAACTTAACTTGATCAAATCAAGAAAAATTTAAAATATTAAAAATTAAAATTACAAAAAAAAAAAATAGTTAAAAATGTAAAGTAAATATCAAAACTGGAGTTAACTCCAGTCTAAAGTAAACAGAACTTAATCACTCCAGTAAACTAAAAAATAAAAAATAACACTCGATCAAGTTAAAAGTTGAAATATTTTAATAAAAAGGAGTTAAAAAAACCTTCAAAATCAAAAAATAACAGAAAATAAATTTCAAAACTCCTAAAAATTATAACTCAATTGGAAACCTTCCAACTCCAGGAAGATTAGTTCAATTAAATTCAACCTAACTATTTCATCAAAACAAAAAAAGTTAACATTTTATCAACTTTTAGGATCTAAGATAAGATTTAAAAAGCGAAAAAGTGAAAACCCAAAACCCCGGAAACTGAAAAGAGTCTTCAAATTCACAAACAAGAAAAAAAAAAATAAAACGAAATCGAACACGACCCGATCCAAGTTAAAAATTGGGATTTTAATATTAAAGCTTGAAAATAATAAAATTTAGAAAAAGAAGAAATAAAAATTCGCAACCCAAAAAAAAAGAAGTCCAACCTAACACAGACCAATCTAGCTCGCCCAGATTTAAGTAAAAACTTAAGAAGACTTCAAATATTGAAAAGAAATAAAATAAATTAATTACTTCAACATTCAAAAATTAAAATTGAAGCTCAAAACGCGAAAATTAAGACAAAAATTAAAATTCGCAACTCAAAAAACGAAGTCCAAACCAATGTAACTCGCCCAAATTCAAGTAAAAACTTAAGACACTAAAAAGACTAAAACTTCCAATATTGCAAAAATTATATTGTAATTAAACAAAACGCTCAAGAAATTAAAATCAAAGCTCAAAACAGGAAAATTTCTAAAAGTTAAGGGTCACGTAAAGTTAAGTCCAACCCGACTCTGTTCAATCTTCAGGCGGGTTGATGGTTTTAATAGCAAACACCCGCGTCGGCTTTCTTTACCGGCAAATTTCAAAGGAGTGACGACCGATGTAGTCTCATTCTGTCTTCGAGCTCGTCACGCCGATGTATGCGGGTGTAAGGGAGACAACCTTCTGCGTTACCAGGCCTGTCGATTGGACTGACAAGTTCCATGTTGAATTTGACGCGTAGCCCAGTGGTGGCGGTTTAATCTGAACGTTTCGCATAGCGTGTGGGTGACGTGTCGTTTTTTGGGCGACACGTTTATTAGAAGAATTTATTTTCGAGCTCGAGGTGATTTACTTACATAACTATTAATCAGCTGTGTTAATTTATTGCGAGCTCTAAGCGAACGCGGACCTGTTTGAGTCGTGCTCTTTTTCGATGTATGTACTGTCGATTTAATTTAAACGTTGCGCTTTAAAGTAAGCTGAGTGGATTACATCCCGTTTACTACTTTGTGATTTATTATTTTACGGTTAGCAAACTCCCAGCGTCGGCTTTCTTTATCGGCAAATTTCAAAAGTGTGCTCGCAAAATAAAATGGAAAAAAAAAATCGAATCAAAACTATTTAAATGCTTCTGGTGACAAGAGTTGTCAGAATTTTGAAAAGAAAAAAAAGAAAGAAAAAGAAAAAAAGAGAAAAACTTCTCCTGAAATCTAACGCCAAGCGAAAATATTTTTCATTTGTTTCTTAAGCACGTTCTCCCGAAAAAAATTAATCCTTAGCTATTTTGAGAAACTCTCACCAGGAAATTAAAGGGAATTAACTAGAACTGCGACCAGAGATTAACAGATGGCGCCACTTAATAGTATAATCGATTGTGTATGCCCGTTTTTCTTGTCTTTATGATTATTTTTCTTATTCTTTCTGCGACTTATAATATAATTTAAAAAAAATTGAAAAAAGGAATTCACTTTCTCCCCCCCCCGCGATTATTCGCATCTCTCTTCACAAATTCCGAAGTCAGATTTGTTGTTCTTCGTAACTGATTGTTTTTTCTTCACAATCGATCGTCTTTTGTTTGATAATCGATTGTCTTTCGTTGTAAGTCGATTGTCCCTTGTTTTGTTTTTCTTTCCTCTTACTTTTGATTTAAACAGAGAAAAATTTCACAACAAAAAAATTATTAATCGACGTTCTTTTGTTCGCAATCGATTGTATTCGCCTGTAGCCATTGTAGTCTTTTGTTTGTTTATCGATTGTGTTTTGATTCCTCTTCTTTTTTTCGCCGACTGCGAACGAAAAAGCTTCAAGAAATCGTCTTTTGTTTGTTTTTTGTTGATTGTTTGTGTTTTTCATTTACAATCGACCCTTTTGTTTTTTGTCAATCGGACGATTGCCTTTTCTTCAAAATCAATCTTTCTTTGTTTTTTGTTTTGTTTTGTTTTGTTTTGAATAAACAGCAGAAAATCTCAATTCCAAGCAAAAAAAATTGATTGTGGATTTATTAATCGATCATCTTTTGTCTGTAGTTGATAGTTTGTTTGTTTTACATTTACAATTGACTGTTTGTCTTTTGTCAATTCGGCGTTTTTGCCTTTTCTTCAAAACCAATCGTTTTTTGTTTCTTTTTTGTTTTGCTTTTGATAAACGAAAGAAAATCCACAATTCCAAGAAAAAAAAGTTGATTATGGATTTATTAATCGTTCATCTTTTGTCTGTAGTTGATAGTTTGTTTGTTTTACATTTACAATCGTCTGTTTGTTTTAGTCAATTGGGCGTTTTTGCCTTTTCTTCAAAATCAAAAGTTTTTTGTTTCTTTTTTTGTTTTGCTTTTGATAAACGGAAGAAAATTCCAATTCCGGGGAAAAAATGATTACGGATTTATTAATCGATCATCTTTTGTCTGTAGACATTGTTTATTGGCTGTTTGTTTTTTGTCAATTGGGCGATTTTGCCTTTTCTTCAAAATCAATTGTTTTTTTTTTGTTTTGCTTTTGATAAACACAAAAAGATCTCAATCCCAAGAAAAAAAAATGATTATGGATTTATTAATTGATCATCTTTTGTCGGTAGTTAATAGTTTCTTTGTTTTTCATTTACAATCGACTGTTTGTCTTTTGTCAGTTGGGCGTTTTTCCCTTTTCTTCAAAATCAATAGTTTTTTGTTTCTTTTTTGTCTTGCTTTTGATAAACGGAAGAATATTACAATTTAAAGAAAAAAAAATTGATTATGGATTTATTAATCGATCATCTTTTGTCTGTAGTTGATAGTTTGTTTGCTTTTCATTTATAATCGACTGTTTGTCTTTTGTCAAATGGGCGTTTTTGTTTTTTCTTCAAAGTCAATCGTTTTTTGTTTTGCTTTTGATAAACGGAAGAAAATTCCAATTCCGGGAAAAACAATTGATTATGGATTTATTCATCGATCATCTTTTGTCTGTAGTCGTTGGTTTGTTTGTTTTTCATTTACAGTCGGCTGTTTGTCTTTTGTCAATTGGGCGATTGCTTTTTTTTCAAAATCAATTGTTTTTTTTTGTTTTGCTTTTGATAAACACAAGAAAATCTCAATTCCAAGAAAAAAAAAATTGATTAGGGATTTATTAATCGATCATCTTTTGTCTGTAGTTGATAGTTTGTTTGTTTTTCATTTACAATCGACTGTTTGTCTTTTGTCAATTGGGCTTTTTTGACTTTTCTTCAAAATCAATCGTTTTTTGTTTTGCTTTTGGTAAACGGAAGAAAATCCACAATTCCAAGAAAAAAAAGTTGATTATGGATTCATTAATCGATCATCTTTTGTCTGTAGTTGGTAGTTTCTTTGCGTTTCATTTACAGTCGACTGTTCGTTTTTTTTGTCAGTTCGGCGATCGTTTTTTTTTTTTCAAATTCAATTGTTTTTTGTTTTTTTGTTTTATTTTGCCTTTGATGAACAGAAGAAAATCCCCATTCAAACAAAAAGCATCGATTGCAGATTTAATAATCGATCATCTTTTGACTGTAATCGATTGTATTTACAAAAATGCAGTAGTCTCTCCCTCAACGATTTTTCGATTCTTTTTCTTCTTTGCAAATTCTGAATGTTTTTAATTTATCATTCGATTTTTGTTTTCTACAGTCGATTGTCTTCGTAACTGATTATATTTTGTTTACATCCGTTTCTCATTGTTTTTTTTTTACTTTAAGCATCGCCGTAGGCGCGGTGCGGCGCGCGGCGTGGTTGCTTTGCGATCAGAGTTGCCAACTTTGTCAAACGAATTGTCGCCAACATTTCAGAACGAAATCGCCCAATGCGTGCACTTTATACGGAAGATAAAAATTTTTAGTCGCCAAATTCGAAAGCAAGGATCCTCTACTAGTTTTACTTAAAAATCGCACAAACGGCCCACGTTGGCAACCCTGTTTGCAACCCCTGCAAACCCCATAGCGATGACGCCACTGTTCATACGATACAAAAGCTTTTTTTTATGTGAAAGAGATGTCATTCATTTTAAGCAATTTTTTTTGTTCAGTTTAATCCTGTCTCTAAAAATTAAAATCCAACTTGTATTTTTTTTTTACTTTACGGGTGTTTGCTAATTTGAATCCTTTTTCAAAATATTTTTATACTGCTTAGTCTGTATTTTTGGAGGTAGAGCAGAATTAAATCGAGAAGAACATGTGGGCGGAGCTTATCTACTTGTATCGCTTATAGTATGACGCGGATCACGTGACGGATTCTTGTCAAGTTCGTAGTTCGTAGTAAACGATCGAATAGTTTCCGCGTTTTGCAATCGCGCTCGTGTGAAAGTGCCTACGCTGATTTCTTTTTCCTAGCGTAGCTATAGGGTTCTCGATCCCTGCAAACCCTACCACAGCTACGCCACTGCTCATACGATACAAAAACCTTTTTTCATGTGAAAAGATGCAATTCGTTTTAAGCTATTTTTTTTGTTCAGTTTAATCCTGTCTCTAAAAATTAAAATCCGACTTGTATTTTTTTTTACTTTACGGGTGTTTGCTAATCTGAATTCTTTTTCAAAATATTCTTACACTGGTTAGTCTTTATTTTTGGAGGTAGAGCTGAATTAAATCGAGAAGAACATGTGGGCGGAGCTTATCTACTTGTATCGCTTATAGTATGACGCGGATCACGTGACGGATTCTTGTCAAGTTGAGAGATCTCTACCTCGACTTTATATTTAAACAATCGAACAGTTTCCGCGTTTTGCAATCGCGCTCGTGTGAAAGTGCCCACGCTGATTTCTTTTTCCTAGCGCAGCTATAGGGTTTTCAATCCGTGCAAACCCTACTGCAACTACGCCACTGTTCATACGATACAAAAGCTTTTTTTATGTGAAAGAGATGCAATTCGTTTTAAGCTATTTTTTTTGTTCAGTTTAATCCTGTCTCTAAAAATTAAAATCCGACTTGTATTTTTTTACTTTACGGGTGTTTGCTAATTTGAATCCTTTTTCAAAATATTCTTATACTGGTTAGTCTTTATTTTTGGAGGTAGAGCTGAATTAAATCGAGAAGAACATGTGGGCGGAGCTTATCTACTTGTATCGCTTAGAGTATGACGCGGATCACGTGACGGATTCTTGTCAAGTTGAGAGATCTCTACCTCGACTTTATATTTAAACGATCGAACAGTTTCCGCGTTTTGCAATCGCGCTCGTGTGAAAGTGCCCACGCTGATTTCTTTTTCCTAGCGCAGCTATAGGGTTTTCAATCCGTGCAAACCCTACTACAGCTACGCCACTGTTCATACGATACAAAAACTTCTTTTATGTGAAAGAGATGCAATTCATATTAAGCTATTTTTTTTTTGTTCAGTTTAATCCGATTTGTATTTTCTTTACTTTTCGGATATTTGCTAATTTGAATCCTTTTTCAAAATATTTTTATACTGCTTAGTCTGTATTTTTGGAGGTAGAGCTGAATTAAATCGAGAAGAACATGTGGGCGGAGCTTACCTACTTGTATCGCTTATAGTATGACGCGGATCACGTGACGGATTCTTGTCAAGTTGAGAGATCTCTACCTCGACTTTATATTTAAACGATCGAATAGTTTCCGCGTTTTGCAATCACGCTCGTGTGAAAGTGCCTACGCTGATTTCTTTTTCCTAGCGTAGCTATAGGGTTTTCAATCCCTGCAAACCCTACTACAGCTACGCCACTGTTCATACGATACAAAAGCTTTTTTTATGTGAAAGAGATGCAATTCATTTTAAGCTATTTTTT
Organism: Prosopocoilus inquinatus; assembly: GCA_036172665.1. Lineage (NCBI taxonomy): Eukaryota > Metazoa > Arthropoda > Insecta > Coleoptera > Lucanidae > Prosopocoilus > Prosopocoilus inquinatus. The sequence continues at coordinate 1,447,094 of CM069871.1, read as the reverse complement.
TTTGTTCAGTTTAATCCTGTCTCTAAAAATTAAAATCCGACTTGTATTTTTTTTTTACTTTACGGGTGTTTGCTAATCTGAATTCTTTTTCAAAATATTCTTACACTGGTTAGTCTTTATTTTTGGAGGTAGAGCTGAATTAAATCGAGAAGAACATGTGGGCGGAGCTTATCTACTTGTATCGCTTATAGTATGACGCGGATCACGTGACGGATTCTTGTCAAGTTGAGAGATCTCTACCTCGACTTTATATTTAAACAATCGAACAGTTTCCGCGTTTTGCAATCGCGCTCGTGTGAAAGTGCCCACGCTAATTTCTTTTTCCTAGCGTAGCTATAGGGTTTGCAATCCCTGCAAACCCTACTGCAACTACGCCACTGTTCATACGATACAAAAGCTTTTTTTATGTGAAAGAGATGCAGTTCATTTTAAGCTACTTTTTTTTATTCAGTTTTAATCCTGTCTCTAAGATCTAAATCCAACTTGTATTTTTTTTTACTTTTCGGATGTTTGCATATTTGAATCCTTTTTCAAAATATTCTTGCACTGGTTAGTCTTTATTTTTGGAGGTAGAGCTGAATTAAATCGAGAAGAACATGTGGGCGGAGCTTATCTACTTGTATCGCTTATAGTATGACGCGGATCACGTGACGGATTCTTGTCAAGTTGAGAGATCTCTACCTCGACTTTTTATTTAAACGATCGAATAGTTTCCGCGTTTTGCAATCGCGCTCGTGTGAAAGGGCCCACGCTGATTTCTTTTTCCTAGCGTAGCTATAGGGTTTTCAATCCGTGCAAACCCTACTACAGCTACGCCACTGTTCATACGATACAAAAGCTTTTTTTATGTGAAAGAGATGCAATTCATTTTAAGCTATTTTTTTTGTTCAGTTTAATCCTGTCTCTAAAAATTAAAATCCGACTTGTATTTTTTTTTTACTTTACGGGTGTTTGCTAATCTGAATTCTTTTTCAAAATATTCTTACACTGGTTAGTCTTTATTTTTGGAGGTAGAGCTGAATTAAATCGAGAAGAACATGTGGGCGGAGCTTACCTACTTGTATCGCTTATAGTATGACGCGGATCACGTGACGGATTCTTGTCAAGTTGAGAGATCTCTACCTCGACTTTATATTTAAACGATCGAATAGTTTCCGCGTTTTGCAATCACGCTCGTGTGAAAGTGCCTACGCTGATTTCTTTTTCCTAGCGTAGCTATAGGGTTTTCAATCCCTGCAAACCCTACCACAGCTACACCACTGTTCATACGATACAAAAACTTTTTTTATGTGAAAGAGATGCAATTCATTTTAAGCTACTTTTTTTTATTCAGTTTAATCCTGTCTCTAAGATCTAAATCCAACTTGTATTTTTTTTACTTTTCGGATGTTTGCATATTTGAATCCTTTTTCAAAATATTCTTGCACTGGTTAGTCTTTATTTTTGGAGGTAGAGCTGAATTAAGTCGAGAAGAACATGTGGGCGGAGCTTATCTACTTGTATCGCTTATAGTATGACGCGGATCACGTGACGGATTCTTGTCAAGTTGAGAGATCTCTACCTCGACTTTATATTTAAACGATCGAATAGTTTCCGCGTTTTGCAATCGCGCTCGTGTGAAAGGGCCCACGCTGATTTCTTTTTCCTAGCGTAGCTATAGGGTTTGCAATCCATGCAAACCCTACCACAGCTACACCACTGTTCATACGATACAAAAGCTTTTTTTATGTGAAAGAGATGCAATTCATATTAAGCTATTTTTTTTTTGTTCAGTTTAATCCTGTCTCTAAAAATTAAAATCCGACTTGTATTTTTTTTTTACTTTACGGGTGTTTGCTAATCTGAATTCTTTTTCAAAATATTCTTACACTGGTTAGTCTTTATTTTTGGAGGTAGAGCTGAATTAAATCGAGAAGAACATGTGGGCGGAGCTTATCTACTTGTATCGCTTATAGTATGACGCGGATCACGTGACGGATTCTTGTCAAGTTGAGAGATCTCTACCTCGACTTTATATTTAAACAATCGAACAGTTTCCGCGTTTTGCAATCGCGCTCGTGTGAAAGTGCCCACGCTGATTTCTTTTTCCTAGCGCAGCTATAGGGTTTTCAATCCGTGCAAACCCTACTGCAACTACGCCACTGTTCATACGATACAAAAGCTTTTTTTATGTGAAAGAGATGCAATTCGTTTTAAGCTATTTTTTTTGTTCAGTTTAATCCTGTCTCTAAAAATTAAAATCCGACTTGTATTTTTTTACTTTACGGGTGTTTGCTAATTTGAATCCTTTTTCAAAATATTCTTGCACTGGTTAGTCTTTATTTTTGGAGGTAGAGCTGAATTAAGTCGAGAAGAACATGTGGGCGGAGCTTATCTACTTGTATCGCTTATAGTATGACGCGGATCACGTGACGGATTCTTGTCAAGTTGAGAGATCTCTACCTCGACTTTATATTTAAACGATCGAATAGTTTCCGCGTTTTGCAATCGCGCTCGTGTGAAAGGGCCCACGCTGATTTCTTTTTCCTAGCGTAGCTATAGGGTTTGCAATCCATGCAAACCCTACCACAGCTACACCACTGTTCATACGATACAAAAGCTTTTTTTATGTGAAAGAGATGCAATTCATTTTAAGCTATTTTTTTTTTTGTTCAGTTTAATCCTGTCTCTAAAAATTAAAATCCGACTTGTATTTTTTTTTTACTTTACGGGTGTTTGCTAATCTGAATTCTTTTTCAAAATATTCTTACACTGGTTAGTCTTTATTTTTGGAGGTAGAGCTGAATCAAATCGAGAAGAACATGTGGGCGGAGTTTACCTACTTGTATCGCTTATAGTATGACGCGGATCACGTGACGGATTCTTGTCAAGTTGAGAGATCTCTACCTCGACTTTATATTTAAACGATCGAATAGTTTCCGCGTTTTGCAATCGCGCTCGTGTGAAAGTGCCTACGCTGATTTCTTTTTCCTAGCGTAGCTATAGGGTTTTCAATCCGTGCAAACCCTACTACAGCTACGCCACTGTTCATACGATACAAAAACTTCTTTTATGTGAAAGAGATGCAATTCATATTAAGCTATTTTTTTTTTGTTCAGTTTAATCCGATTTGTATTTTTTTTACTTTTCGGATATTTGCTAATTTGAATCCCTTTTCAAAATATTCTCATACTGGTTAGTGTTTATTTTTGGAGGTAGAGCTGAATTAAATCGAGAAGAACATGTGGGCGGAGCTTATCTACTTGTATCGCTTAGAGTATGACGCGGATCACGTGACGGATTCTTGTCAAGTTGAGAGATCTCTACCTCGACTTTATATTTAAACGATCGAATAGTTTCCGCGTTTTGCAATCGCGTTCGTGTGAAAGTGCCCGCGCGAATTTTTTTTTTTCTTGTGCCTGGTAATTTCCGGGGGCGCTGAAAATCTGTAGTCGGAAAGAAAAAATGAGTGTCTCTGAGCTGAAACTTTTTGCGTCTACTTCTGAAACTCCTCGTCGTCGACGATGGTGACAATATTTGTGTATCTCTTGTCGACAAGGTCGAGGGAGAACGGTGCGCGCGTTATAAACTAAGGTAACTTCGCTGAATCTCGTTGTTAGTTGTTGTTACCAGACATGGCGCGTTCGTTTAACTTTTTAATCCTCCTCTGCGTCGTCGTGGGTAAGTAAATTTAATTTCAATTTCAAAAAAAAAAAAGAAAGAAAAAGAAAAATCCTCTCAAGCGTCGTTTGTAGTTGAGGAGGTGCACGAGTTTATTTTATTTTATTTTTTTGCTGCGGTTTCGATGGTTTCAGAAAAGTGAAACTCGCGCCACGTAGTTTTCTTAGTTTTATGTACTTATTTATAATCGCTCACGCAGGAGCAACGACGAGAATGACATTTATTACCAGTGGCCCCCGGGAATTTAAAAAGAAAAAGAGCTTGCCGCACCTCGCGCTTTGAAATTCCCATCTTCTCACCAAAAAAAAAAAAAGAAAAAAATTCGCACGTACCCATACATTAATAAGACTCGTACTTGTTTGTACTTCGAGGAGAGTTTACCGTGTAGGTGAAATCTTTTAACAATAAGGTTCACTTCTGCGGCTCGAGGAACGTGAAAGTTACGTGGATGCCTTGCAATAATAAATTCTAAAGGCCAACTGCTTGAAGAAATTGTTTGTTGAAATTGCTTTAGTATGTAAATAAATTCGAATTCCATTAACGGATATGTGGATGCAGTCTGTAACACCCCCCCGCTTCGGCATCATTCTACTTATTTGATTTCTGTTTTCTTCATACTAATAATAGAATTAAATGATTTCGATGAGGCAAATCGAATTCTAATCATTCACAAAATGGAGGAGAATGAATGAAAAAAGAACCTTGCAAAACTTAATACGTAATATTTAAATGATTGAATTGAAGTTTGGACCCCCTCCCCCCCACCCTTCGGTATCATTCTATTTGATTTCTGTTTTCTTAACACTAATAATAGAATTAAATGATTAATGCCCGATTTCTTCACCTCCTGATAAATTTATCTGCTAGGTATTACCCTTGGAAACCATTGTATCGATAATAGTTTCCGAGGATACTACCTGGCAGATAAATTTATCCGTAGGTGAAGAAATCGGGCATTAGATGAGGCAAATCAAATTCTAATAATTCACAAAATGGAGGTAATTAAAAAAGAAATCTCGCAAAACTTAATACGTAATATTTAAATGATTGAATTGAACGTAGATTTAACATTATTAATAGATAGACAGAGAGCATTCGGTATTTTTGTTTGTTTGTTTATTTCGTGAATACGTGAAAGTGGAGTTGACTTCGCGCCGTAATTATTATTTTATTTTGTGAATTGAGTGTTGAAATGATTGTCTTGTAAATTTATTGTAATTCGTTTTGGTTTAGTAATGCAAAATCGATTTGTGTTTCCTGGAAATTTGAATTATGTACCTCGTAAAATTGAAACAGGTTAAATAGGGAAAACCAAAAAACTGAAAGCAAAAAAAAAGAAGAAACTAATCGCATTCCAACGATTTTCTTAGTGATTTGGCATAAAAGTTTCGTCCGCCATTGTAAAATTACTGGAAAAATAGGTGATTAGTTTACGAGTACATCATGAAATTCGGAAAAAATGAGAAAAAAAATTAGGAAAAAAATTAATCAGAATGCAAGTGCAAGCCTTGATTATTTTAAATTTAAAAACGGAGTTTAGTAAATAAATTGTTCGATGAGAGTAGGAGTCATTAGAGACAGCCTGTATAGTACAATACATTTTTTTATTTAGAACTCATTCTATGTTACTATAATTTACAGTTATTTAACTGCGTATTTTTATGCCTCCGCGGTTGTAGTAGCGCCATCTCTTGGCGTTTCCCCGAGTCACACCAATATTACAGGCGGGAAATTCAAATTTGATTGAAAAGATGAATCGCGTTTTTGTTCAGCAATTGGTATTTTTTTTTATATGTGCACTTCAACGAAAAGCGGTTGTCGTGGCGCCATCTCTTGGTGTTTTTCCGTATCACAACCATATTGCGGGCGGGAAATTCAAATTTTTGCTGAAGAGACGATTATTATTTCATTCATTTTTGATTTTAACAACAATGATATCGATTTATATTTTATGACTGGAGCATTTTTCTAATTCTGTAAAAAAAACTACGTACGGAAGATAATTCTAATTTTGAAAATTATAAATTGTTCGATGAGAGTAGGAGTCATTAGAGACAGCCTGTATAGTGTAATACATTTTTTTATTTAGAACTCATTCTATGTTAATATAACTTACAGTTATTTAGTTGCGTATTTTTATGCCTCCGCACCAAGGAAAAGGAATAAATTTAACGTGCGTCTTTATTATTAAAAAAATAACATAAAATACCATACATTTTACCTTTCAATCACAGAAGATAATTTTTAATTAAGAGAAAAATGATGGTCTAATTTTTTTTGTGTAGTATTTGCCCTAAAATGATGTGGTGTGAATGGTTTACCGACAATTGTAATAATACACTCTGTATACGAAGGATTAATTTTGATATACTGGACGGATCATTTATTTAAACTCGACAATTCGGGATATCTCAAAAATTAAACGTTTAAAAGGAAATAAGACTTTTATATAAACGATAAAGCAGATTCTGTTATTTGCATTATTATTTAAAGGCCCTTCTCAAGGTCGTTTGGAGGTCAATCTATTTATTAATTTTTTTAAATAGAAATCGTCTGCAAATTTTTATTCTTATTCCTCGGTCGAAAACACACAAAATTAAAAGTTAGGATGTAATTTCTTTGGTCTTTTTTGGTGACTCGTCAAGAGAGATGAAACCTCCACTAAAACCTCACCGACCTACATAAATTACCTCAAAAATTAAAAAAGTAGTTAAGGGTGTGGTATCTTGTTGCGGATTTTTCACCTAAAATTTTGCGAGCAACGTTCATTTTCTTTAAAATAAGGATTAAGGATAAAATACAGATACTAAATATGATTTTAAATTTGTACATAAAGAAAACAGATTGACCTTGAAAACGCGCCTATAATATCTATTCTATTCAGAATCATAAATTTAAAGGATCCATCCGTTACAGGCAATTCGTCCGCCAAAACTGCGATAAAACTCTAAACTTGGCAACATTGCACCTAGACGCTTCTGGAATACTTTTTCTTAAATTTTCGAAAATTACGATTATTGAGCTCTCGTGAGGCGAGCGCTACCCACAAATGCTTTATTAAATTCTTACAAATGTTTATAAAGTGCTTTTATGCTTCATTAAACTCTTATAAATGTTTATAAAGCATTTCTATGCTTTATTAAACTATTGTAAATAACGTTTACAAAGCATTTTCGGTTGCTCGGGTAGGCCGAAAGGAATCCAATTGATTTTCAGAAAGAAAAATGTTTTCTCGACGAAATGGCGACAAATTTGTAGTGGCGCCATCTCTTGGTATTTCTTCGAAGCACGCCGACAATATAGGCGGCAAATTCAAATTTAATTAGAAAAAGTCGACTAGTTTTTGCATAACAATTTGTAAATAGTTCATATTCTGTCCACCTAGAGCGAAAATTTCCAGAGTGGCGCCATCTGTTCGTGCATTCTTTTTCAATCTAGAGCTTTACGGTCGAGAAATTCAAATAAAAATAAAATCGATTTGCTTTCGAGTAAAAAATTAATAAGCATTGTTTGCTTCCTTCGCTTACCGAATAAATGCTTAGAGTGGCGTCATCTCTTGGCATTACTCCGAGTAACAGCAACATTAGGTACAGGCGGCAAATTCAAATTTTAATGAAAAAGATGATTGCGCCTTTGCGTTCAGCAATTCGTATATATTCTTTTTGTCTACTGGCTTTAACGAAAAGTGGTTGTACCAGCGCCATCTGTTGGTACTTCTTTGAGACACACTAACGTTACGAGCAGGGACTTCTAATTTTATTAAAGAGATGATTCGCGTTTTTTTGTTCAGCAAATCGTAAATATATGTATGTATTTTTGTCTGTTGACTTCAAGGAAAAGTGATTATAGTGGCGCCATCTCTTGGTATTCTTCTGAGTCACACCAACGTTACTGGCGGAAAATTCCAATTTTATTGAAAAGATTATTTCTTTTTTGTGCAGCAATATTTTTTTAACTGTTTACTTCAACGAAAAGTGGTGGTAGTGGCGCCATCTCTCAGTAGTATTTCTTCGTTGTCAAACCAACGTAACGGGCGGCAAATTCGAATTTGATTAAAAAGACGATTCGCGTTTCTTTTTCGTTTCGCAATTCGTAAATATTTTTCTGTCCGTTCGCTTCAACGAAAAGTGACTGTGGTGGCGCCATCTCTCGGTAATTCTTAAAATTCACATCAACGTTACAGGCGGAAAATTCAAGTTTTATTGAAAAGATTATTTGTTTTTTGTTCAGCCAATTAATCATAAATAACTTTTTACCTGTTCACTTCAACGAAAAGTGGTTGGTTGAAGTGGCGCCATCTCTCAGTATTTCTTCGAATCAAACCGACAAAACAGGCGGAAAATTCGAATTTTATTAAAAATACGATTTGTTTCTTGTTGGGAAATTCATAAATATTTTCTTTTTCTGTTCGCTTTGACGAAAAGTGGTTGTAGCAGCGCCATCTCTTGGTATTTATTTGAGTCGCGCCAACGTTACGAGCAGGAACTTCGAATTCCATTAAAAAAATCACTCGCGTTTTTCAGTTCGGTAGCTCCTAAATATCTTTTCGGATATTCGCTTCAACGAAAAGTAGTTGTAGTGGTGCCATCTCTGAGTCACATCGTTATTATTACAGGCGGGAAATTCGAATTTTACTAAAAAGATGAATCGTATTTTTATTGAGCAATTCGATTTTTTTTATTTGTGCGCTTCAACGAAAAGAGGTTGTAATGGCGCCATCTCTTGGCGTTTCTTTAATTCGCGCCGCATTTTGTTATTCCTCTGAGTTAACCAATATTACACGCAGGAAATTCAAATTTTATTCAAAAGATGGTTCGCGTTTTGTTGAATAATTCGCATTTTTTTTATTTGTACACTTCAACGAAAGGTGGTTGTAGTGGCGTCATCTCTTGGCGTTTCCCCGAGTCATACCAATATTACAGGCGGGAAATTCAAATTTTATTAAAAAGATGAATCGCTTTTTTGTTCGGCAATTCTTATTTTCTTTTCTACGTGCATTTCAACGAAAAGCGATTGTAGTGGCACCATCTCTTGGCCTTTTTCTGAGTCACACCGATATTACAGGCGGGAAGTTCAAATTTTATTAAAAAGATGAATCGCGTTTTTGTTCAGCAATTCGTATTTTTTTTTGTACGTGCACTTCAACGAAAAGCGATTGTAGTGGCACCATCTCTTGGCCTTTTCCTGAGTCACACCGATATTACAGGCGGGAAATTCAAATTCAATTGAAAAGATGGAATCGCGTTTTTGTTCAGCAATTCGTATTCTGTTTTGTATGTTCACTTCAACGAAAAGCGGCAGTAGTGGCGCCATCTCTTGGCGTTTCTCCGAGCCACAGCAATATTTCGGGCGGGAAATTCAATTTTGCTGAAGAGACGATTATTATTTCATTCATTTTTGATTTTAACAGCAATGATATCGATTCATATTTTTTAACTGCGGCGTTTTTCTAATTCTGTAAAAAAATCTATTTAATTAATAATAATTAATGATTCGTAAAAGTGATTGAACTTTTGATGCTGCGATCTGCGTTCACAATTTTATTTTTTGGTTTCGTAAACGGGGTAAACTTAACCGTTCCGAAATGAACAAGCAAATAAATCATTAAAACAAATAAGGATGACAGAAAGGAAAAGAATATTTGAATTAATTTTAGTTAATTGTGTAACGTTCCATAAAGCTTTTTGAATTCTAATTCTGAAAGTTGTGGTTCCTTCGTTGAAATCTCTCAAATATTTTCCACATTTTTGTCCACTTTACATTAATGTGTTCTGTAATGGATTTAATTAAAACGTAAACAAAGAAGGGGCATTGTGCCTTTTCGGTCTAACCACCTCGTCTATTTACTATTGTAATTTATGTGAGAGAATCATCCTGTGTTTATTAGAAAGTGTTGTTTGTACATTTACGCCGAAGGAATTAGGTCCTTTTAACACGCTGCAACCACCTCCGATTAACATAAATAGATGCAGCTGATTTATTTAGGTATTTTGCAAACGAGAGACATACAGACAGTTGGGACAACGACCTGTATAAAATTTGAAAGCTGTTTTTCAGAACAGTCAAGTGAAAAACACTCCATAAATTCCAACATTCCTGATGTTGTGATTATTATCTGTTCTTTTTTGGGCACCATACCTGTTGTTTATTATTTTGAAATTTTAGTTGTTTTTTTTTTTTCATCTGCACTTCTTCTATCATAGTATACTCACTTCTCTATTCTATCGACCAGTCTGCTGATTTTTTTTTATTCTCTTCTCTTAATCTCTCATGCATATATTATTTTTTTTTTGTTACCTGAATGTTTTGTATTTAAAACGTTTCTGTTTAAGGATACGTGACGGCCGCAGGTACTTATACGAATCTAAATCGAAAACAGCAAGCCGCAGAGAACGGCAGAAGAAAACAAACCCAAGAGTCGACGGTCGTGGAGAGAGGCGACGGGGAAACCACCGACGAATGTCCGGAACCGAACGGATATTTCGCAGACGCCGATCAATGTGATAAATATTACGATTGCAGGGACGGCGTGGTGACGGAAAAACTGTGCCCCGATGGTCTCGTCTTCAACGACTACAGCATCGAGTACGAAAAATGTGACCTGCCCTTCAACATCGACTGTTCACAAAGACCCAAACTACGTTAGTAAATTTTTTTCTTTCTTCTTCTCTCGCCCCAAAAAAAAAAAAAATGTACTTTCGTCACTCGTTCAACAATATTTGCTCCAGCAAAACCTTTCACTTTTATTTCTGTTCAATCACAATTTAGTAATCCACCTTGTCACAAATAGTATATATGGGCTGGCCTTAACACTAAGGTATTATTAATTGCTGCCCAATTTAATATTCACCGTGCCAGCCACCGGAAACTTAAATCGGTAAATCCAGCAACCTTGCTGGAATTATTAATTAGGTAGTGCCATTGAACTTGATGGTAACCAACTCGACTAACGTGAGTCCTTCTGTACACGTCGTTTCAGAGGAACCAGACCCTAGTGAAAACTGCCCCAGGAAACACGGCTACTTCGCCCACGAAGAACGAAACATCTGCGATAAATTTTACTATTGCGTCGATGGTAAATTCAACATGATCACCTGTCCCAGTGGACTGGTCTACAACGAGAGGGCGGGAATCTGCTCTTGGCCGGACGAGGCGAAAAGAAAAGGCTGCACCTCCGAAGGTAAATCAAAAATTATTTCAAATTAAAAAAAAAAAAATGATCGAAACTACCAAGAAAGAGTCAAATCTTTAATTCTATTTTAAAACAAAGTACAAACAAATGCATGAATCCATCCACTCTTGGTCATAGTACATACCGTTCGTTTCACTTTGAATTGGAAACAACAAACGCGCAACTCACGTGCGCACTTGTCTTAAATCCTATAACTTCGCGCCTCAAACATTAGATCACATCGAAATGTGCGTTTACAACCGCATTCACTTCTTTTATTTTATCGTCTTGCCTTGCTTCTCAGGTTTTAATTAGACCACCATTACATTCGTGTAATTTATTTTACTCTTTGGCATCTGCCTGCCAAAATAAACAAAAAAGAAAGTCTAGGAATTGCCAAAAAAATCCAGCCATAAATTAAAAAAGAAAAAAATACGTGATTATTTACATGGCACAGTACATACCGTATGTTTCACTTTGAATTGGAAACAACAAACGCGCAAGTCACGTGCGCACTTGTCTTAATCCTCGGCTTCGCGCCTCAAACATTAGATCACATCGAAATGTGCGTTTACAACCGCATTCACTTCTTTTATTTTATCGTCTTGCCTTGATTCTCAGGTTTTAATTAGACCATCATTACATTCGCCTAATTTATTTTACTCTTTGGCATTTGCCTGCCAAAATAAACAAAAAAGAAAGTCTAAGAATTGCCAAATAAATCCATCCATAAATTAAAAAAGAAAAGAATACGAGATTATTTACATGGCACAGTACATACCGTATGTTTCACTTTGAATTGGAAATAACAAACGCGCAAGTCACGTGCACACTTGCCTTAAATCCTTGAAGTGTGTCTTCACAAGCGCGTTCTGCCTTGTTTGTCATTGCTCTTTTCATTTTTGTTTTAATTTAACAATCAGTACATTCGCATAGTTTATTCTACTCTTTGTCATCCATCTGGCAAATAAATAACAAAAAAAAAACAAAGTCCAAGAATTACGAAATAAAAAACGAAATGCTACTGAAGAAAAACATTCCATTAATTAAAATGAAATCTTTTGGAGTATTGTAATGTACAGGGTCCTCACAAACTCCTGGTGGTGGTTCGAGATTGAACGACAAGAAAGTTTTCTTCCGGAAAACTTCATCGAAACGAAAAGACAAGAGAGTATCAAAGAAAAAAAGGTTCAGAGCGTGTGGGATTTTTATTAAAACACTTTAGCACACGCGTCACTAAATTAAAAAAAAGAAGGGTTGTTTTCTTCATTAATTATTAAAAAAAAAAAAACTTCTCTCCGTTAAGAAATTGGGGACATCTAAAAGAAATAAGTTTGTCTTATTTAGAACTTTGTTTTCCTTACAGGTCCTGAAATTTCCCTGAAAAAAGGGAATTTTCCGAAGTATGTCTGGCAACACTGTGCTGTGGGTACCTCGTTAACGAACTGGTTCATGCAAAGCAGCGTTGCCATTTAACAAGGAAATCTCTTTTCGGAGGCATTTTTTCCTTCTATTTTTTTAAAATAAATATCGCAAAAATGTACTAAACAGTTCAATACTTATTTTTTTTTATTCGGCTGTAATGAACAATGAAGAAGCTCCGCTTCGGACACCCTGTACATGAAAAACTTTGTTAAAACTCAGACAACTTCCGCAATTAAAAAAATACGAGCTGTCAGTCGATTACTTCGACGTTCAAGCTGTAAATTTGTTTGTTAATAAAGTTAATTGGAACGCGCTAGAAAACTTTGACACCTGTCATAATTGTGAAAAAGTCCGCAGTCAGTTTAACAACTGAACGTCTCTTTCTTTAAGAATGTGACTAAGTAGATATGACGTCATCAAGTCTATTAGAAAACTGTATAAAAACTTTGACAGTTACCACAACTGTCATAATAAAAAGAAGTCACTTGACAAAATGTTTTTTTTAAGTAATTGTTTTTTTTTAAATTAATGTGTAAAAGCGTGTTCAAGTCAGTTTAACACAATTGAACGTCTTTCTCTTTATTAAAGTGATTAATTATAAATGACGGCATCAAGTTTACGGATGTGCGTAAAAGCTTCGACAGCTGTCACAATTGTCATACTAAAAAAATCGCTTGACTAAATGTTTTTTTTTTGAAATTAAAATGAGTAATAAAAATAACGTGTTCGAGTCCGCCAGAAAACTGTGTGAGAACTTTGACAGCTGGCGTAATTATCATAAAAATGTCACACCACCAGAAAACTGTATAAGAACTTTGACAGCTGCCATAATTATCATAAAAAAATATCCTACTATCAGAAAACTGTATAAAAACTTTGACGCGTCACGTCACTTCATAATGAAGCTGTCAAACTACAGCGAGACGTTGAGTTCCGCTCCTGACAGTCGGTCATTTCCTTATTTTTAATTTTTAAAACTGTCAAACTTCTAGTAAACTGTTGATGACGTCATATTAATTAATCACATTAGCGAAAAAGAAAAAACGATTTTGTCAGGTGATATTTATTGTGACAATTATGGCAGCTGTCAAAGCTTTTATTTAGTTTTCTGGAAGACTTGAACATGTCATTTTTAATTAATCACATTAATTAAAAAACAAAAGAACGTTTTGTCAGGTGATTTTCTATTGTGACAATTGTGGGATGGCTCTAGCGCCGCTGGTTTGGAGATTTTTTTTCATTTGTTTTTAATGGTACAACTCGACGAGCAATCAAGATAGACCCAGATTGCGACCCATCGTTTCAGGCTAGAATTTACTCAGTAACTCAAAAATGCAAGAAAATCAGCAATTCTCGCAGCTTTCCCGACGGTATCCGCGATATCGGGAGCGTGCCAGGCAACCCTGCTTGTCGGGTTGTACAAAAGAGTAAGTTAAGTACCCGCCCCAAACCCACAGCACGGGTGTGACAATGTCAATGTATAAACTAATAAACACTTACTTAAAAATTAAAAGAAAATAGTTTTAAACTTTAACCGGGCGCTATTCAATATGGAAAGAGCACTCAACGTTTCACTTTCAATTAAAAATTAGAAAGAGAATATAGGGATGGTCTCAAATTAATTATTAGACTTACATGAGTACTGATTTAAAGCCATCAGTAAGGAAATATAATCGAAATTCGTCAATTCAAAAATTTTCTTCAGCGGAAGCCCTATATATTATTGCATATTTGCATTCTCCAGTAAATTCTAGCCTGAAGTCATGTGTCGCAACATGGGTCTAGCGTGATTGGTTTTCGAGTTGCTAACCGTCATCCTTGAATTTTAAGTCGAGAACCATTCACGCTAGACCCATAGTGCGACACATGAATTCAGGCTAGAATTTGCCGGCGAATCAGAAAATGTCATCAGACACGCGAAAACTCATCATTGGTTCACGCATTTCAAAGATTCGATGCTCAATTGTTATTAGCAAGACGTCATTTTGATGCAGAAGCCCATCTTTGAATTCGCGAGCAAATTCTAGCCTGAAATCATGGGTCGCACCATGGGTCTAACGTGATTGGTTCTCGACTTAAAGTCCAAGGATGACGGTTAGCAACTCGAGAACCAATCGTGCTAGACCCATGGTGCGATACATGACTTCAGGCTAAAATTCGCCGGCGAATCAGAAAATGTCATCAAACACGCGAAAGCTCAACATTGGTTCACGCATTTCAAAGATCCGATGCTCAATTGTTACTTGCAGACGCCATTTTGTGCGTATAAGCCACTTGTATGAGTGTATTTTTGAATTCGCGAGTAAATTCTAGCCTGAAGTCACGTGTCGCACCGTGAGTTTAGCTTGATTGGATCTCGACTTAAAATTCACGGATAACAGTTAGCAACTCGAGAACTAATCGCGCTAGATCCATTGTGCGACGCATGGATTCAGGCTAAAATTTGCCGGCGAATCAGAAAATGCCGTCAGACACGCGAAAACTCGTCTTCGCTTCACGCATTTCAAAGATTCGATGCTCAATTGTTATTTGCAAGACGTCATTTTGATGCAGGAGCCCATCTTTGAATTCGCGAGCAAATTCTAGCCTGAAATCACGGGTCGCACCATAGGTCTAACGTGATTGGTTCTCGACTTAAAATCCAAGGATGACGGTTAGCAACTCGAGAACCAATCATGCTAGACCCATGGTGCGACACATGATTTCAGGCTAGAATTCGCCGGCGAATCAGAAAATGTCATCAGACACGCGAAAACTCATCATTGGTTTACACATTTCAAATATTTGCCGCTTGCAAACGTCATTTTGCGTTTCTTTTCATGCGCCCGTGCCAAGGAATCTTTGGATGTAGAACCGGAGGATATTCTCCTCACCAAATTTCAACTTGCACCGCTGGAGATTTGTTAAGGAGAAGAATATCTCGGGGGAATATTCTGAGGCGACCACCCCGACGTTTTTAATTAATTAATTTTTTTTTAATTCGAATATAAAAACTGCAAATTGAACTTAATCATATCGGACGGTATTTTCAAGATCGTTTCGATCAATGCCAGAAAAAGGTAGCGCGGTGATAGCGGACATTCCACATTGATCACTGCAAACTCGAACACGTGACCATTAATAGAGCAAACCAAAGTGACAAGGTCAAGGAGATTTTCAAGCACATATTAGGTTGGAATTAATCAATTAATCTATCTTATCTTAAGTATTTACATAATTATCACCAGTTACTTACGTACATTTTTTTTTTAATTAAATTCTTGAAAGTAACTTAAAAAAAATGACTCTTTTGCTGTTCGTACTTGCATTTTGTTTTATTATGTAGGTACTACGGCGCTCAACTTAAATGATACTTCTGCGCGCGAACCACACCCTTAAAAGAACACTCAGCGTAAGGGCTACGAAACTGTCAAATGGTGCCATTTAAATTGAGCGTCGTTGTACATATGTAAGTACCACCAAGAAGGTTTCGGAGTGAAAGTGATTAAAATAATAACACACTTTTTTGGGCCTAATCAATTAGGTGGTGCTTTCTCTTCTTTCTTGGTCGTCGTCTTTGTTAATTTGCAATTGTTTGCATCTGCAAACGAACAAGAATTTTGATACTTGTTTGTTTTGCGCGTTCGCATAATATAAATGTGCCTGTGCAGTTTTCGACATTTACTTTCCAGTTTTTCTGTGACACTTTTTTTTTCCTTCCTTCCAGAGGTGTTCCAATTCGCCTGCCCCAAGGTTAACGAGTCTGTGGCCGTGACTCACCCTCGTTATGCGGACCCCGACGATTGCCAATACTTCTACGTATGCATTAACGGAAACGTTCCGAGACGTAACGGTTGCAAGCTCGGCCAAGCATTCGACGACGTCCATAAACATTGCGAATGGGCGAGGAAAGTGCCGGAATGGTAAGGGGGCGAAGCCCAGAAGATTTCTTCGGGGGCTAAACTTAAAATTTGCTGTTTTTAGTGCCGAGTGGTACAAGGGGCAGCTAACCGACGAGCAATTGGACGCCCTTGAAAATCCACCGACCCCCAGACCAAGACCAGCCGGTGGTCCAATACGCAGGAAGGGCTCCAGGAAACCCCAGACTGTTCTGGTAGAAGAAGATTAGAAGCTCAAAACTTCACTAGCGATTATATATATAATTTTTTTTTAATTTATAACACCTGCGTTTCCTGTACTTTTTTCTGGCCCTTTAAAGCGTGAGCCCCCCCTCCCCGCCCCTCATTCGTGAGATCGAAATTCAAATTTAAGTTTAAATCGCGCGCTCGTCTCTCAGCAAAATGTCGTGTTTCAAAATTCCTCAGTTTTATTCTTGTTGTGTGAGTTTAATAAAAAGCGTTCTATTTTCAGCGAGGTGTTTTCTGTTCGCAATCAATTTTTTTTTAAAGACGTAGCGGAATAAAAAAAATCCCTTGAAAAATAGCTTGTATTTTTCGTAATTCTATGTATCGCATAAGACGAATCGAAAAGATTTTTTTAATTGCGATTGGTTAAAGGAAGAAGAAGATAAAAATGGTCTGGCGAAATAAACAAATACTACAACGATTAAAAAAAATATACATGATTATTTTTGTAGGGACACTTTGAATTTCACAGTTTAAATAAAAAAAGACGCAATGGCTGGCCCGTGATTAAAATCCTAGGTAATTAAAGTTGTGATTAAAATAAAAAATGAAACGATGTAGCTTTATGCCAATTTCTTGAGTGAGACAGTGACGAATGAACGTTGCCATGAGACATAAACGTGTCACTCTCTTACACATTAAATTGACATAAAGCTACACCGTTTCCTGTTTATTTTAATTATGTAACCTTGCCTTGATAAAATAAATGTGTCACTCTCTTACACATTAAAGTGATATAAAGCCACACCGTTTCCTGTTTATTTTAATTACGTACAACTTTAGTTACAGACAACTTTAATCAACGGGTGAGAATATCGTCCAACGTTAATTAATCTCGATTAATCAATGTTAAATTAAATATTAAAAGTTGCAATGTTTTGCTTTGAGAAACAGGAATGAATTTTTAAAAATATCTAATTAACAAAACTTTGTAACTTAAAATATCCCTAAATAGAAAACTGAAATTATCTCAACGCATTTTTAACCAATAATATTAATTAATCTAAGCATTAACGACAAAATATTTAAATGTATGAAAGGAAAAGCAGAAATATTTTTATTAATAATTCTAATATTGCCATATTTTGATTTACTTTTATTTTTCTCTAATTACTCTTATCTTATTACTAGAGATCGGAATCGCATAATACGACGTCATCAGTAGAAGCTTGATTTGTACGCAATGTTACCTTTCATTCTAGTTTTTCTTGCGCATTCCCTCCTGGAATATTCCTTGGAAGCGCCCCCTAACTTCCAAATACGGCGCAGCGTCGCCGCCTCAACTCACCAAGAATCAAGAATCTTTTTTTTTTTATGAAAGTCGTAAATACAGCGAAAATAATGGATGAAACTCAAAGCAAAATATTTATTAACGGAGGAAAAAAAAACAGTTGAATAAATGAACAAACCTTAACAGTAATGAGTGCATTCAAATGAAATTAAAAAAAAAAGAAAAACAAACAGAACAAATAATATACGTCGACAGAGATGTACAGGGTGAGTCTTTGCCTCTTTACAAATTTTGGCAAACCAAAGTGACGTAAAAAATAAAAAATATTAATAATATAATAAACAGCAAAATTACAAAACTATTTGTAAGTAGGTACTCCAACAATTATTGAATAACGAAGTATAAATAAAACAAAAAAAATATTTGACTAACGAAATACAAATAAAACAAAAGAAAATAGAGCAATTGTACACAGCGTGACCTCTAAATATAATATATTATAAAAAAAAAAAAAAAAAAAAACAGAACAAATATTTAGTAATGGCACATGCATTAAGTAAATAAACAGTTAATTAGAAAATCATAATGCGATCAGCTGTTAACGTTATAAATATTTATAACTAAAGCGTCAGATGCCATTTATATAAAAAAAAAACAATTGAATATCGTTGTTATATTTTTTACTGGTATTTACAATGACATTTTTGAATTCCTGAGTAAATTCTAGCTTGAATTGATGGGTCGCATCGTGGGTCTAGCGCGAGCGGTTTTCGAGTTTCTTCATTTGTTTTTAATGGTACAACTCGTAAACCAATCAAGATAGACCCATGGTGCGACCCATCATTTCAGGCTAGAATTTACCCGGGAATTCAAAAATACAGCAAAAATTGAAGTTTTCGTACATTTCCCGAAATTACGTCGCTCATTCTTGTAATAGAAATTCGAATTAAAGCGTCAGGTACCGAAAAGAACAGTAACAATTGAACATCGCTTTACTAAGAAATAACATCGTCGTACATTAACAAATAATATAAATTAAACCAAGCACAAACCGTAAAGTGAAGGGAAAACAGAAATATTTTTAATTTAATATTTCTATTGCTGTCAAATTTTGATTTGTTTATTTATTTTATTTTTCTCATTGCCAGGGCCAATAACTCCAATGTTATTACTAGAGATCGGGATCGCATAATTTGACGTCATTAACAGTACCTTGATTTGTACATAATAATGTTACTTTTAATTCAAGTTTTCCTTGCGCAGTCCTTTCTGGAATATTCTTGGGAAGCGTCCCCTAACTTCCAAATACGGCGCAGCGTCGCTACAACTCACTTAAGTTGCAAAAATCGTTTTTTTTTTTTTTTTTATAAAAGTACGATTTTTTTTATTACTGAAACATTAACAAATATCTCCTGGGCCAACCCAAATTTTCTTGATTTAACCTCGTATAATAACAACCAGAGGTTGGAATGGTATTTTTTGACGTCATTAAATAATTAATTTGGTTCTTGCACAATGTTATTTTTAAAACGTTTTTTTCCGAAATATTCCTGGCGGGTGACCCAAATTGCAAATTCTTTCGCGTCAATTCTCCGTAATGCACCGCAGTGTTACCAACGCACACACAAGCTTGAAAATTCATTTTTTTTTTATGTGATAAAAATAGATTTCTTTTTTGCGAATGCCAATCGTGTTTGATTGACTTTTCTAAAATCCCGTGAAAAAAAAAATTAAAGGACGTCGCTCTTGAATGTTCTTCTTAGGTTTTTTCTGTCGTTTTCCGTTAAATAAAAAAAATACAATGTTGCACGGCTCAGGGCAACAGATGGCGCCACACGCGCATGTAAATCATAGATGCGTAAATTCTTTCGCTTTGACTATTTAAACGAAGAAATTTATTTATTCGAAGTTCTTCTGAGGATATCGTCCTTGAACGTTCCTAACGTTTTTCAGTTGTTTCAGAATCAATTATCGGGAAATTACAAATTTGCTCGGCTCGGATTAACAGAGGGCGCTACAAACGATGTTCATTCGAAATTGATGCTTAATTTTATTTTCCAGCATTTTCCAGCTGTTTTGAAAAAAATGTTTTCAGTCCTCTTAGTTTTTCTCTTTTCTTTTTTTTCATTTTCTCTCATTTTCTTTACGTATTTCAGACTATTCTATGTTTGAAAGTATACATTTTTTTTGAAATCTTGGAAGTATGACTATGAAGGTTTCGCTTTTTCGTGTTTATGAGTCTTTGGAGATCCAGGCAAAAAAGAAAAAATACTTTAGACTTCGAACAGGCTCACGAACAGGCGCTTTGCAATCCCTGCAATCCCTATAACTACGCCACTGTTGGAATCATTAGTTACAATTTAGTTGCAATTCGAATTTTATCGCGCGCAAGCAAACGCAAAAACGAGAAAAATTTCCTCTGACCGTTTTAAAGATGAAACCGTAAGCACATCGTACCAACTGTTCAAATGATCGAACGAATTTGTTTATGATTCATACGGTTGGCAACATTGACGTCGCTTACGGCAACGTAAATACAAGAGCGCCGCCTAGCGATGACGTCGAAATATGTGATTCCGATTTTTACTTATTACTTTCGTATTAACTTGTGTATTTGCTAATTAATGAATTCTAATAAAATTGAAAAAAATTATTACGTTCTGAGATTCACTGAAGTTTTTATTTTATCTTAAAAAATGGAAAATTTTAACGCCAACTACGTATTATTCAAAATGCCACGTAGATCCTAAAATTGACGCAATTTTTAAGTTTGCATCAAAAAGAAAAATATTTAACATAGCGGTATTTATGATTCAAAAAGGCGGTAAGTATTAAAACAGATGAAGTTTTTTTTTATGCGAAAGGTGTGTAAGTGACGCAATTTTTAATTTACATTAATTTTATTTTTCGTTAGTTCAACGCCATCTGTCATTCAAAGCGACACGTAAACGTTGATGAAGATGAATTAGTACAGTTATTATTATAATCGTCTATGGTTTTTTTTATCTTGCGTAAAAAAAGTTTTCTTTTTAGTTTGCACCAAAGGTAAAAAAGGTAAAACTGATATTACATCTAGCAGGTTGGCTCGTTCCCATTATTTAAACATGTAGTTTGAAACTTCCCTCCCGCAAAAGTAACTCGTGACGTCACACGAAACTTCCATCCGTCACAGGGAAGTAAATAGAGTGAGTTTTAATCTTTAATCTTCTAAAGCTTAACATAATTCGCTAAAAATGGCACCCATTCTGTGGTCTTATTGGTCGTGTAACTATAACTATAAAAGCTTGATTAATTGATGTGACCAAACCCTCCCCTCTGGATCAAGGCAACCTTCTAATACACTGTTCAGCTCTACCAACCTTTCGTTTTCATTAATTTGGCGCCATTTGATAAATTCAAATTGGCATGTGAATACTGACATTGATTATGTTTATTTTATATTTTTTTAATATAATGGAGAGAAAAGAAATGCCAAAAAATAAATGCGATGAAGACTGTCTTTCTGGGAAGCGTCGAAAACTCGAAGGGTTTTGTGATAATCCACTTTTTTCAGATGGAAATACTAAGAAGAGATGAAACAAAAGAAAATGAAGTTAAGAAAGTGAAAACGGCAAAGACGGTCGACTGAGGGTCAACCCAACCCAACTTAACTCAACCTAAACCAATCAACCAATCCAAAATCAATAAAGTTAAGCTCTCAAAAACACGATGTAAATATTCGAAAAGTGTTTTCATTCTTTTTGTAGCTTGAATCTAAAGTAGATGGCACCGTTTGTCCCGGTTTTAAATGTGGTAGGTGTACATTGATAGATTTAATTTATATTTAAATTGTTGTAATCTCCGGAAATTCTCGACGCAAATTAAATCCGCCACGCTTCTCGAATCGATCTGATTCCCGTTTCCAAAAAAGCAAAACTAAAACTAATGGATTATCCGCAACTAAAACGATGTGATATAATTTCCTGCTCGTGTACGCCTCTGGTTCTATGCGGGCAGAGAATTACTACTATTACATAAAAAGCTTTCGCTGGAAAGTATCAAAATCGAACGAACTTTTTTCCCCCGATCGCAGAATAAATATTGTCAATAGTATCCACCTAATTCGTTTAGCATCGATAATACGTGGACAAACACGTTGCATAAACGCCAGACGGAGAGAATTTAGGGGAACTTTCACCGTCTAAACGTGCGGGTGTTGTGAAAGCGACGCGCGACGGGGCCCCAAAATGAACGAAGGAACGGACGCTAATGGATTTGTTATCAAACACCTTTTTGTTTCGTTAACTGGCTTTTAATTGTCTCACAAATTCGGTTGCAATGATGTTAAATGTTCTGACCTTAGCATGAAGTACACTTTTTCCTTAAGAATTAATGAAAGTATTTACACAAGCAGCTATTTCCAGAGGCGTTGAGTGCGCCCCCCCCCCAATCGAAGAATTAAAAAAAAAATTAAAACTAAAAAATTGCTTTTAGTGGAAGAAAATATCTGTTTCATCCCTGAGGAAGCGATGGTGAAACGTTGAGTGCTCGTCCCGATTTTAATAGTGTCCAGTTAAAAGTCAAAAACTATTTTCTTGCAAATTTCCATCGGACAAGAGTCGACTTCAATTAAACAGCAGTAAATTAAAGTAATTAAAAATCGGTAAGAATTGCGGAGTGCAGCCGACCTCAAGGTCAACTCCGCCCAAAAAACGTATTAAATTTTTGGGACTTTCTTTTTCTCCCCCTTTTTATATTAAATAATGTGTAGTCTTCAACTTATCGATTTATCAACTTTGTCAGTTCTTTTGTTTTCTTTCCAATGGTATAATCTTCATCATAGTTTCCTTTCCTTCAATTGTTATTAATTTTTTCGTTATTTTGTCAAATTCGTTTCGTGTACAGCCGACCTTTTCGGTGAACTTTTCCCAAAAACCTTTTCAAAATCCCTAATTAGTTTTTCCAATAATAATTACTTTAGAAATCAAGAGCTCAAAGCCGACGCATCGTTGTAAAGATAAATAAATCGTATTTTAAATTTTAGAGGACTTCTAAATTTTAACAGCCCCCTAATAAGTTACAAAATACGCCCCTAAGTGCATTAAAAATAAAATGCAATAAGTCAAAAAAAAAAGTTCTGCAGAAATGACCCCTTATAATTAAGTATACAGGGTTCTTTTTTTCTTATATTTTGCACCCTATCTAGAGGGTTTATCTTAAGAGCTAGAGAAAAACTTTAAGTATAAAAGTTGTAGGGTTCTATGTCTATTATCTTTTAGAGTTATCATAAGAAAAAATACAATTTTTGTTTTTGTTTAAGTTGAACAACCTGTATATTGTTTGCTAAGCTGAAAGATCCAATTTTCCTGATTTCAAAAGTATATAATGCGTTGCTATTCGGAAGAGCCATTTGGTTTCTTTTAGTATTTATTTTCACGTCATGAAATGGAAAAAAATATGGAACGCCACTGGTTTTTCATTCAGAATAAGAATCGCCAAGGAAAAGAAATAGAAAATATAATAAAGTGAATTTTCTTTCTTTTTTGTTTTAGAAACATTAGAATTTGTATCAGAATGTACAGTAAACATCACCAAGTGCTTGTTAAATACAATAAATCTGATGTAAAATACATTAAGTTGGCAATACTGGGAGTATTGAGTATAATTCATTCAATGGCCTTCAAAACAGTATAGCTTCAAACTGATGTACATATTTAGATCTGGTTTCGAGTGTTGAAAAAAGGATTTCAGTGAATTACGATTTCAGAGGGCTGTGTCTGATTAATAGTGAGCGGAAGCTCGTACACGAGACCAGCGGAAGGTTGTAGTTGTAGAGTTGGCGATCATGCGCTTTCACGTTCTGCCTTTATTTGAATGCTCAGACTTCAATTCATGGTAACCTAATTAATATTTGGCAAGATATAAATAAGGCCGACCATTCGCTTAATACCTCTTTCTTATTACATCAGCGTTGTTTTTATTTAGAATTATTTTGTGTTAATACAGTATTTTAAATAACGTTACAACGCCAAAAAATAAAATGAAAGTAATTCTATATTAATACAAAATAAAATTCAACTGTTATTCTAAATAAAAGCAATGTTGATGTAATAAGAAATGAAGTCGAGAAAGAAGTACTAAGCGAACAGTACTTTGCCTTATATCTTGCCAAATATTAATTATGCTTCCTGCTAAGATGAATTGAAGACTGAGCATTCATGTCAAGGCAGAATGTGGAAAGGGCTACGGCTCCCTTCCACCAGTCTCATGTACGAGTTTCCGTTCTCTATTGATTAATACACTCTCAAGTCTTTCTCACTCATGATTTCTAGCTTAATTTGCATCTCGCTTATCCATTGCGCTTACTTTGTTACCATGACAACGGACACTCTTTTTATATCCTACTTTTGTGTACAGCGTCAAAAGTCCGCCCGTTGTCATGGAAATAATTTAAACTTACAACAAGCAAGAAGCACTCGACGGTGTATTTATTTATCGAAGATGGGTTTAAAGAGAATTATCATGTCACAGAGGACATGAGTTTTTTTTTTTGTTTAACGTTCTCATGGTATATTAATTATTTTTACATAAATATAAATAATTTGCAGAAAATTACTCACGTTCTGTATATAATAGCGGGTAAGTACTTGTTGCTTGTGCCCTGTCGGTATTATCGTGTCATAAATTCCCTCGCGTCGATATTTCGTGGAATGTTAAGGACATCGCAAGGTGGCGAGGCACTTTTACTTGTTTTTGACTTTGCCGGGGTTTACTGCATCTTTCGAGGTCACCACCACATAATGCATAGGCAGGGCAGGCACGTTCATAAAATTGGTTCGATACACGGGGGGGCGTTTATCGTCCGATCGCTCGTTAAAATTTCCGTAACTGATAACTTTTGCCACCAACAACAACAACCAGGTATTCACCGAAAGTTGAAAATCAAAAAAAGGGCCGTTAGGCTCAATAAAATATGCGTTATGTAAAATTTTCGTCGTCGTTGCTTTCACCTTCACTTTACATAAGAGTAAATGGTTGCGTTATTTCCAGTGGCGGCCTTAGGGGCGGGCGAATCGGGGAAACGGCCCAGGGTCCCGCGCTTTCAAGGGCTCCGCGCTCCATCCGCAATTTTTCAATTTTTGAACCAGTCAGAATTCAGATTTTAAAATATCTGCTTCAATCATATAAACACGAAAACATTTGCGAATCTGTGTAAGATTTTATTCAGTGCACAAAAAAATAAATAAATGAAAATTTTAAAACGTATAAACAAATTAAACAAACAGACGTCCTTAATACTCCCCTTAACAAATTTTACTACTTTTAGAGAAACAACATTTTCGACCGGCTCTTATTCCTAGACTAACATCTGTTGTATGAGGACTAGATTCTTTTACGGTCTGATCGTGTTTTGTCTTTGCTTGTTTCAGTTTGACTTTATTTTATATTTGAATTCGCTTCGCTCTTGTTTCACTGTCTTGTTGATTGTTGTCGTTTGATTGTTGTTGTTGTTGTTGTTTGGTGCTATTCATTCGGTTTGACTAACTATAAGCGCCGTGGAACATTTACTTTCGTCTTATCTTCATCGCCGATCGTCTTTTATTCTGCTTTTTTAATTCCTCATTTGACTTGTTTTAGTTCAATTTTTTTTTTTTTTAATACAGAGGGGAAACTACTCAGCGGATAATTTCGATTTTTTCAAAGGCGATCAATTTTTTCGGAAGACGTTGGGACACGTCGATTTCGTCTAATTTTCTGTCCTTTCCGGCTACTATTTTTAAAAATAATTTAATTAATTAATAGTTTGCAAAAATTTAAAATAATTTTTTAATTTTTTTAATAATTTTAATAAATTAAAAAATAAAATCGTATCGAATAAAAGACAAGTTGATAAAATAAAAATAAATAAATAAATAACAGAAAATAAAAACAAAATACGATCAACTGATAATTATTATTATCAGCTGCTCGTAATTATCAGTTGATCGTCTTTTGTTTTTGTTTCCCTTTATTTACTCGATTTGAGTTTATTTTACGTTTTAACGCCTTCAATCCATCGCCAATTTTGTTTTCTCTTTTATGCGATTTGTTCATTTGTTTTCGCATTTTATCGACTCCCTTTAACAGTTCTCTTTTGTTTCCTACGAGTTTGTTTTTATTTAAAAAAAACTCGTCAATTTTCATTTTCTTGTCCATTTTATGTGTTCTTTTTTAATTCAGCTCGTATTTCTCTTTCTCTTTCCTTTATTTTATTTTTTTCAAATTGATTTTTCATATTTTTACAGCCGTCTTTTGTTTTCTACTATTTTTTCTTTATTTTTCGTCAGGAGATTAATTTGTTTTTTTTTGTGCTTTACGCTTTCCTACATAGTATGGATTTTTTATTTATTGATTATCAATTTATCGTCTTTTTTTGTTTACTTAATGTGAATTTATTTTATATTTTGATCCCTTCGATCGATCGCCATTTTTGTTTCCTGTCTTTCAGGCGATTTGATTTTATTTTTTTTTTTTATTATCAATTGAACGTCTTTTGTATTTTTTTTGTTTACTCGATTTGAATTTTATTTATTTCACATTTCGATCCCTTCGATCGATCCCCATTTTTGTTTTCTCTTTCTATGCGATTTGATTTCACTTTTTAATAATAATACTTTTTCTTTAACATTTAACGATTATTTTTCTATAATTTTATCATTTTTTGTTTCTGGATTTTTTCTTCTTTCGTTCGATTTTATTCGATGAGATTTTTTTTTGTTTTTTTTTTTAATTACCAATTAATTGGATTGACTTTTGGTGTGTTGTTTTTTCTTTCTTTCATTTATTCAATTCGAGTTTGTTTCATTTTACATTTTAATCTTTAATATTTTGCAGATTAAGTCTTTGGTTGTCATTATTTAAATCGATTTGACAACTTATTCTTAGTTTTACAAGTTTTCATTTTCGTCCTATCTTCATCTACGACCGTCTTTTGTTTTTTTTTGTTTTATTAGATCTGACCATGTTTTATTTTTATTTTGATTATAAATTAATCGTCTTTTATCTTTTCCTTTTCTTACTCGTTTTCATTTTCGCTTTCACGTTCGTCCTAACTTCATCTACGATCGTCTTTTGTTTTTTTTTTTTGTTTTATTAGATCTGACGACGTTTTATTTTTATTTTGATTATCAATTAATCGTCTTTTGTTCTTTTTCTTTTCTTACTCGTTTTCATTTTCGCTTTCATTTTCGTCCTATCTTCATCTACGATCGTCTCTTGTTTTTGTTTTATTAGATCTGACCATGTTTTATTTTTATTTTGATTATCAATTAATCGTCTTTTGTTCTTTTTCTTTTCTTACTCGTTTTCATTTTCGTTTTCATTTTCGTCCTAACTTCATCTACGATCGCCTTTTGTTTTTATGTTTTATTAGATCTGACGATGTTTTATTTTTATTTTGATTATCAATTAATCGTCTTTTGTTCTTTTTCTTTTCTTACTCGTTTTCATTTTCGTTTTCATTTTCGTCCTAACTTCATCTAAGATCGTCTTTTGTTTTTTTTTGTTTTATTAGATCTGACGACGTTTTATTTTTATTTTGATTATCAATTAATCGTCTTTTGTTCTTTTTCTTTTCTTACTCGTTTTCATTTTCGTTTTCATTTTCGTCCTAACTTCATCTACGATCGTCTTTTGTTTTTTTGTTTTATTAGATCTAACGATGTTTTATTTTTATTTTAATTATCAATTAATCGTCTTTTGTTTTTTTTTTTGCATATCTTTATTTTATTTTATATTTATTTTCATAGTCACATTTTTATTTCACAATTTTACTCTTATGTCTCCGTAGTCACGTTTTTATTTGTCACTTTCAAATAACGACATATTCAAAAAAATTGAATCACGTCAAATGACAGTCACCTGAAATTATTTGATCTACTCTTTTTAAAATTTATTTAGTATTTTCTGCTCTTTGTAATGGGGAAGAGGACAGAGACTTTTTCACTTACCTCCAAGTGCCGCGTAAAAATCTCTCGCCAGGGGCCTCGCAACTATTAAGGCCGCCCCTGGTCGTCTCATTTAATAAATAAAAAACTGCGAAGATAAGAAAAGCGTAGCGAGGTTTATGTAAGTGAAACAAAGTCGTCTTGTTCGATAATAACGTACGTCCAAATAAATTTTTGATTTTGAAGGTTGCCCGAAAAAGGCAAAACGTTTGTCTCAGATTGATAGGGCAATTGCTTGCTGTTGTGGGTTACGACTTACGCCTACTCACCTACACTTCCATGGCATACCTTTACCAAAAATTCATCATTCGGATATATGGTATGAGGTGGTCCACCATTAAAAATAGAATTGCTCTGGCAAATTAATTTCTTTTGATTAATTAATTAATTAAGATGAATGGATTTTCGGAATTCAACGTTCACAAAACGAAAGTGTGAAATTGCCGATTGTGAGTGTGCCAAGCGAATTCCTCGGGCTCCCTTAATCGCCGTTAATTTATAAAAGTGATGGATAAAGGTTAAAGAGCGCCGGGGGGAGGGAGGCGCGAAAGCGACAGGCCAGGCCGAAACGTCGAATCGAAATCGAATGGAGATTGTCGATAGGATTTATTTGACCGACTGCACGCGAGCTTTTAAATATCACAGCCGGCGTACCGCTTGCAGTTCTTTCTAAGAGGTGAACATTGTTTCACCGCAAACATTACCGTAGAAAATAGTTGCCAATTTAATGGTATTCCTGCAATCAACGTACAGGATGAGGTACCTTTCCATTTTAGTGGCGGCCGTTGCGCTAGCGACCTCTGCAAGTAAGTTTGATTTTTACTTCTTTTCAAGACGCAAAAAAAAGAAACAAGATATGCCGCCGCCTGTTTTTTTTTTTTTAATTAATGGAATTCTGCCACGTATTATATGAATACTGAATGCACATACGAGTTGCGAAACATGAATTTTAATGCGCGCGCGCCTTCTCCTATAAGAATACCAAATCAAAGATCATCTTTGCCGTTGTGAAACCGACCGACTTATAAATAGCATTGCGCGATTCGATGTAAAACGAAATTCCCCCGCGATTACTTATTCAAATTAAGTTCCGTACATTCCGGGTGGAAAAAAAAGGTGAAATTAATCGCCGCGCCGGTTGCCCGCTTGATCTACCGTTAAAGTCTCCGTTCGTTATTAATAAGGTCGCCGTGTAACTGTGCAAGTTGACTTTCTCTGGATTGGATTTTTGCGGGCGGCGACTTGCACTTACGCAAATCAAAAAAAAAAAATCCCCCGGCGTTTGTGCCTTTTGCACAAACGAGAGAAAAAGAAAAAAGAAAAGAAAAGAATAGAATAAAAACCCGCACGAAAACTGCATGATGACGATGAGTATACCGGTTTGGGTTCGCGTTACAAAACTCAAAAGTTCAGTCCTTTCACTTTTACGTGCGGCAGCGTTTTAAAACAAACCTCGCCGACAATAAATTTATTATTTATTAATACCAGTTATGCGTATTACGTCACGCTTTAGTTGGTCGGTAGCGTAAAAGTATTGCGGTAGTAGTTCGAAGGCGATGAAATATTTTTCGTTGCTTTGCTGCTTTTATTGTAAATCGCCGAGGAATTTATTGAATTTTAGGCGTTTCGCACACTTAGGCGCGGCGCGGCGCGGTGAGGCGAGGCGAGGCATGGCGAATTCAAGAGACCAAAACTTTTTGACGTAACTTTATATATGGATTGCACCCCGTCCATTATGTGCATCATTTACATAAGACTATGCAGCAAAAGCAAAGTTTTGATTCTCTTCATCGCATTCGTCGCATTTCCCAAGCGGCTTGGTTGTACAGTCACAATAAAAAATAATGTCTCCTCATTTACTGATTCGTTTCAATTCCTGTGTACAGTCGCGATCAAGCTAATCAAAACTGATTGACAGTTGATGATGATTATCAGCATCACTTAGCTTGCAGTCGTTTCGATTAGTATGATCGCGACTGTACTTGATACTAAACTTAAAGGGCAGGGCAGATGTGTTTTATGATCTGACTCTAAAGCCATCGACAGACTCAATTTTATTTTTTTGTTTTACGTAAACTACAGTATTTTATGTGACGAGTTTATGTCAAATTGTCAAATGTCAAAAGCATGTCTTTTTTGATCAATGAGTGAGAAGTTTGGTATGCGAGCGAGGCGAATATAGTAAACTCGCGAATAAAATATCTGCGTGCTCCGTTGACCCTGGGTAGGTCATCTGTAAAAAAAAAAAAAACGTAAACTGTACTTTGATAATTTCAAGTTTACGATGGGTGTACGCCAAGGTAGTGTTTTAGGCCCGTTACTTTTTCCGGTGTTTATTACAAACGATTTGCCTAACCATGTAACTGGTGGACGTGCGATTATGTTTGCTGCTTGTGTTTGGGGGCGCGCCGCGCTGTGGGCGCAGCCAGGATCTTGTTTAGGGGAGGACAAAATTAGATCAAATAATAATAATAATAATAATTTTATTGGCAAACAGATAAATTTGTATACAATGATATTCGTAAAAAGTTAGAAATTATTCTTTTTTTTTGCCAAAAGGAATACAATCAGACTAACCCACAGAGTTGTCTGTTCCTCCTTGTATCTCTTCAACGAAAAAAAAAAAAGAAAACAAAACAAAAACAAAATAGAGAGAAAACAATTTTATTTTTATAGAGAATATGAAACAAATAAAAAAAAAAACTTTTTAAAACGAGCTAAAAATTTATTAACGTTTTGCAAATAAAATTATTTGCTTTATCAAAAGTTATAATTTAGAGAAATAATTAATTCAGAATTAATATGCACTATTATAAATAACCCAAAACCAATTAAAATGCGACTATGATTAGTACGTTGTATCGAAACGAAAAAAAAACCATAAAAATTAAAGATTTTAAAGAAATCCGAAAGAAAGAACTGTAGAAAAAAATGTTAAAAATTAAATATTTTAAAAATTAAGAAAGCAAAAATCGTTAAGAATTCGAACACAATATTTTAAAATTAAAAAGAAAAACAAATTCAAGGTAAAGAAAAAATTCAAACCAAACGGACTGAACCCAAGCGAAGCCAATCCTAGAAAAGAATTTACCAACAGATAAAAGTCGGGCAAGTCGTTCGGATTGCGGCGGAGTTTCTCGAGCTCTCGACTCTTCTACTGATGAGGCCCCAATTAAGGCCGAAATAGTGCTATACGGTGGATGCTTGCAATCTGAGCATACTTGCTGCAGCATAAAACGTAAGAAATAATCAAAAATCGAACATTAACCGAACCGAACCTTACTGAACCAAACCCAAATGAACTCAACTTCTTTTAAACACAAAACGTGAAGCATCTAAAGTATATCAAGGTCAAACTAACTCACACAAAACGTGAAACATCAGAATCGTTTCAAGGTCAAACCAACTCAACTCTACTGAATATAAGTGAATTCAACCCAAGAAGGGAATTTTACGAAAGCTAAAAAAAAGTAGAAGTGAGAAATTGTTGAAAGTCGAAACAAAAATATTAAAAATTTTAAGAAAATTCGAAAAAACATTTGAGTGAAAGATGAAGTGTTAAGCTTAAAAATTTAAAAAAAAGGATATCCAAAAAATTGAAAGTGGAAACGGTTCAAGGTCAACCCAACCCAACAACTAAATTGAACGCAGCCGAAGAAAAGATTTTAAACACGGAAAAATGTTGCAGATCTGGTAAAATAAAACTCAATTATTTATAGACATATTACTCAGGAGACATTATTTTGAACTCTGACTGTACTTAGCTTTAAGCGAACCGCGGAGAAAAATAATTTTGATCGTCTCTGTCAATCAAGACGTTAGTTTTCATTCTAAAAATTTTAAAATTTTCATTTAAACTCTCTTTTACCAAAAAAGTGTCGAAAATAAATTAAATTTTCCAGAAATTATTTCCAGTACTCAAAATGTTTCACATGCAATGACAACCAAAATTTATTGCTCGCGACTGTACCTAGGAGCGGAAGGAAAGTGACGAACTAAACCTGGTAATTAGTTCTAGATGATAGCCTATAGGCTAACTGATTTTCAACAAAATGCTTATCTCGTCCAGACTT
Organism: Prosopocoilus inquinatus; assembly: GCA_036172665.1. NCBI lineage: Eukaryota > Metazoa > Arthropoda > Insecta > Coleoptera > Lucanidae > Prosopocoilus > Prosopocoilus inquinatus. The sequence continues at coordinate 1,415,445 of CM069871.1, read as the reverse complement.
CAACTGTTTTGTTTTTGAATAGCCTTAATCCCGTGTAAATCGTTTGAGGCTAATTTCTTATAGATGATAGCCTAAATGGTAACTGACGAGATGACGAATTTATCTCCACAGTTTCAATTTTAGGCTGTAACTTCGGGGCCTATCTCTACGTACAGACGTCAGCTGTTGTGCAATAGCCTTAATCTTCAATTCTAAAAATTCTTTATTTCAGGCTATCATCACACCTACATTTTCAATATCTCTGGACTTTTCTGGATATGTTTAACCTATAAACTTATTCCCCTTCAATGGTCGCTAAAAGAGTATACGGAATTTGTTCACATCCATCAAGTTGAAGGCTTTTTGAATTAACCCAGTTTCCAAAATTTTGAATTACTTCAAACTCAACATTTTCTCTAATTTTTTTAGTTGATGATAGCCTATTGGCCATGAACTATAATCAAAAAAGCCCGGGAAAAACGCCCGGCTTTTAAATACGTTACATTCAACGTTTTTCTCGGGTTTATTTTTCCCTTCTTACTCATTTTGAACCCCCGACTTATCTAATACATACCTCTTTAAGTTGGCGATAGCCTTTTAAGGCAACTCGATTAATTAAATTAATCGCATCGCTCGCGTTAATTATATTGTAGATGACAATAGCCAGAGGCAGTTAGCATCGTTCTTTAAATTTTTCAAAATGATGATAGCCTACAGCTTTGAATTGGCCTTACCATTTCCATACTTTTGGTCACCAATAATTAACCACTAATTAAATAAATTCAGACAAAGGTTCCGGCTATAGCCGAAATGGTTTGTCCTCATATTTTTTGGACGACGATAGCCTCTAGATCTAGATCCTAAATTATCCGAATTAAGGCACTTTACTTTACTTTCAACTATTTTTCTCGCGCGCACTATTTTAAACGTTTTCCATAATTTTGTTGTCTTGATGATAGCCTTTTAAAGCAACTTGGTTAATTCAATTAATTGCAGCCGAGAGACTGTTGTTTCTTCTTACCTCTCTTATTAGAAGAGCAGTTTTTTTTACAGAAAGCTCTAACTTACGTTGTTGAACAATGGCAGACTATAATAGACATTGATTGTAAATAGCCTTTTTCTAGATGGCGTTAGTTCACATGGTTTTCAAAGATTGTCCTCCAAAATCCCTAGATTAGCCAAAAAGAGCTGATTAGAGTGCAGTAAATTCTTGTCTCACTTTTAGAGAGCGTTTTCTGCTATAGCCTAAATGGTTTGTCCTATTTTCTTTTTTTTTTTTAGTTGACGATAGCCTATTGGCCGTGAACTATAATCAAAAAGGCGCAGAGAAAATCGCCTGGCTTTTAATTACATTACATTCAACGTTTCTCTCGGGCTTATTTTTCCCTTCTTACTCATTTTGAACTCCCGACTTATCTAATACATACCTCTTTAAGTTGGCGATAGCCTTTTAAGGCAACTCGATTAATTCAATTAATTGCGTTGCTCGCGTAAATTATATTGTAGATGACGAAAGCCAGAGGCACTCAGCATCGTTCTTCAAATTTTTCAAAATGATGATAGCCTACAGCTTTGAATTGGTCTTACCATTTTCATACTTTTGGTCACCAATAATTAACCACTAATTAAACAATTAAACTAAATTCACACAAAGGTTACGGCTATAGCCGAAATGGTTTGTCCTCATATTTTTTTGGACGACGATAGCCTCTAGATCTAGATCTTAAATCATCCGAATAAAGTCACTTTACTTTCAAGTATTTTCTCGCGCACTATTTTATACGTTTTCCATAATTTTGTTGTCTTGATGATAGCCTTTTAAAGCAACTTGGTTAATTCAATTAATTGCAGCCGAGAGACTGTTGTTTCTTTCTTACCTCTCTTATTAGAAGAGCAGTTTTTCTTTACAGAAAGTTTTAACTTACATTGTTGAACAATGGCAGGCTATAATAGACATTGATTGTAAATAGCCTTTTTCTAGATGGCGTTAGTTCACATGGTTTTCAAAGATTGTCCGCCAAAATCCCTAGATTAGCCAAAGAAGTTAATTAGAGCCCAGTAAATTTTCGTCTCACTTTTAGATAGCGTTTTCTGCTATAGCCGAAGTGGTTTGTCCTATTTTCTTTTTCTTTTTTAGTTGACGATAGCCTATCGGCCATAAACTATAATCAAAAAAGCGCAGAGAAAATCGCCTGGCTTTTAATTACATTACATTCATCGTTTTTCTCGGGTTTATTTTTCCCTTCTTACTCATTTTGAACCCCAGACTTATCTAATACATACCCCTTTAAGTTGGCGATAGCCTTTTAAGGCAACTCGATTAATTAAATTAATCGCATCGCTCGCGTTAATTATATTGTAGATGACAATAGCCAGAGGCAGTTACCATCGTTCTTTAAATTTTTCAAAATGATGATAGCCTACAGCTTTGAATTGGCCTTACCATTTCCATACTTTTGGTCACCAATAATTAACCACTAATTAAATAAATTCAGACAAAGGTTCCGGCTATAGCCGAAATGGTTTGTCCTCATATTTTTTGGACGACGATAGCCTCTAGATCTAGATCCTAAATTATCCGAATTAAGGCACTTTACTTTACTTTCAACTATTTTTCTCGCGCGCACTATTTTAAACGTTTTCCATAATTTTGTTGTCTTGATGATAGCCTTTTAAAGCAACTTGGTTAATTCAATTAATTGCAGCCGAGAGACTGTTGTTTCTTTCTTACCTCTCTTATTAGAAGAGCAGTTTTTCTTTACAGAGAGTTTTAACTTACATTGTTGAACAATGGCAGGCTATAATAGACATTGATTGTAAATAGCCTTTTTCCAGGTGGCGTTGGTTCACGTGGTTTTCAAAGATTGTCCTTCAAAATCCTTAGATTGGCCAAAAATGCTGATTAGAGTCCTCCAGTAAATTCTCGTCTCACTTTTAAAGAGCGTTTTCTGCTATAGTCGAAATGGTTTGTCCTATTTTCTTTTTCTTTTTTAGTTGACGATAGCCTATTGGCCATAAACTATAATCAAAAAAGCGCAGAGAAAATCGCCTGGCTTTTAATTACATTACATTCATCGTTTTTCTCGGGTTTATTTTTCCCTTCTTACTCATTTTGAACCCCCGACTTATCTAATACATACCCCTTTAAGTTGGCGATAGCCTTTTAAGGCAACTCGATTAATTCAATTAATTGCATTGCTCGCGTAAATTATATTGTAAATGACGAAAGCCAGATGCAGTCAGTATCGTTCTTCAAATTTTTCAAAATGATGATAGCCTACAGCTTTGAATTGGTCTTACCATTTCCACCGATAGCAAACCACTAACGTAAATCCCCTGTGTCTTGTTTCAGACGCTCAGTTTAAATGCCCCCCAAAAGACGGCCAGTACGAAGACGCCAGCCAATGTGATAAGTTCTACGAGTGTACAGATGGCGTCCCCGTCGAAAAGCTGTGCCCCGATGGCCTCGTGTTCGACCCGACGATTCGCAAGATCAACAAGTGTGACCAACCGTTCAATGTCGACTGTGGTGACCGAACACAATTGCGTAAGCACAACGAATCTTTTTTTTTTTTTTTTTAATTTTCCGAACCGTTGATTTGCAGAGCCTCCGAAGCCGTCCAGGCTCTGTCCTCGTCGCAATGGCTTCTTCGCCCATCCCGAGGCTAACGTCTGCAACATCTTCTACAATTGCATAGAAGGAGAAGCGACGGAAGTCAAGTGCACCGCCGGCTTGCATTTCGATGAGTACTCCGGTACTTGCGTGTGGCCGGAAGCCGCCGGGCGTGAGGGATGCAACATCAAAGAAAGTGAGTTTTGATTCAAAGTTTTATAATTTAGAATGAATTGCGAAAACCAGCGCTTGGAGGGGGGAGGGGGATTACATTTTTATTAGGCCGTCCAATTGTGTATACATAGACAATTTTCGAAAAGCTTCGAATAATGAATCGAAGTAGTAAAGAAGCAGATCCAAACTGGATGTTCTTAAAAAATAAACGGGAAGTCGTCAGTCCTTATATTAGAGAGTCCTTAGGGGGTTTCTGGAATTTAATTTTTAATCGTTAGATTTTCGCAATTTCATTTTACACTTATACATATAAATGAAGAATAGGATTGGACTTGGAACTGAACCCTGCGGAACGCTTTAAGTCGCCAAGAATTTTCAATAATTTCGTAATACAATGAATCTTCCAGATGAGAAAATAGTGCGATACGATAAGAATTAAAAAAGTGATTTTTTTTAATATACAGTTGCGGACACAAAATTTCTGAGAGACCGCTTCTTCTCACGTGACCTACGATTTCTTTTTTTCATTGAACTTCTCGTCCTGGAGCCACCTCTCCTTGTAACGGCCTCCAATTCTTTTCTTCCAGTGAACTTTTACATTTATGTTTTCTTTTTTTTTCAAAGCCTATTTTCTTCTGCCATTTCGCTTTGGAATGATCTATTTGGGCCTCTGCGCATCATTTGCCCCAATGAACGTTACAATCTCGTGCTGACCTCTTTGATTGATTGAAGCCATTTTCCTTTGAAATGACCCCCTTAGTCTTTTCCGTTTTTTTCTTTATTAATAACAATAATCATTATTGTACTTTGGTTTTTGTTATTGAAGTTTTCTTCTTCGAAAATCGTTGTTTGGAACTACGCCCAATTCCGAATGAACTATTTGGTGCTTCTTTAATCGAAACCTTCGGAAAGACCTCCCTGTTCTTTCCGATTTCTTTTTTTTTTCGGTGAACTCATGTTTTTCTTATGGAAAATATGAAACCACTTCCTCTCTCCTCGAAAATATGGAACCACTCCAATTCCAAACGATCCACTTGGTGCACTCCAAATCCTTTGCTCTTCAATGAAACTTAGATCGTTCTCTTGACCTTTTTAATGATGCGGCGTCTTTTGAAAAGACCCTCGAGGTCTTCTGCATTTCTTTCTTTAAAGTGAACTGTACTAATGATGTCTTTCTCTTGGTACTTTTCGCTTCCTTCGTTTTCCAAATGAGCTTCACAACCTCGCCTAGACCTCTTTTTTACAACCTCGCCTAGACCTCTTTAATAACCGAATCCATCTTTCTTCGAAAAGACCTTCCAGGTCTTCTCCACTGCTTCCTTTCCGATGAACTTTTTTCTTTCCAGAATATTTTTCTCTTCTAAAGTCGCTGCTTGGGACCAGTCCAATTCTGACCGGCCCATTTGATATTTTCCGCTTCCTTCGCCTCGTCTTTCAAGGAGCTTTGTCTTGATCTCTTTAACCGAAGCCATCTTCCTTTGAAGAGACTTTCTTGGTCTTCCCCATTTCTTGCCTCCTTCCACTAAACTTTCTTCAGGTATCATATATTTTTCGGAAATCCCTCTGCCATCACTTCACTTTGAAACGGTCCAATTGGTATTCTCCGTTCGCTTCTTTCCAATAAACATTTCAACTTGAAGGGTTTATTGCTGGAAGGGGAGGGGAGGACTTGTAGATAATTCCATAGGCTTTCTCTCAACGACATTTCGACCTTGACCTCTTTGTAAATTTGGTGTACCACACTTTATGTTTCTTGTTAAGACGCTACGGTTTTCGGCGTTTGCATTTATCTTCTCTGCAACCACTTTTTCTCTTGATAAAGAGAATCCTCAGGCGACATAGCTCCAAGATTAAATCGTAAATGGTTTTTGCACCAAACATCAAACGCCTCCATTTCGCAGTCTGTGCAATGGAATGGAAATATATTTCGTTAAATGCACTTACTTACGAATTGCCAACCACACCCCACGACATTTTTAAGCCGAACGCTTGGGCATCAGCAAAGACATCCGTTTTTCCAAATCCACATTGCCATGGCTGCTTTGCCTCCACTTTTCTTTTTTTTTATAGCGAATCCTAAGTAGCACTTGTTCTTCCCTCTGACGTCTACGTCTACTCTCGTCATGTAACATAACTTCAAGGCTTAACCATAAATTATTTTTGTCTTAGTCTGAAACAAATTTGCAGTCGTAGACAGTGCAAAATCGACGAGATTTCAAAGTAGAAATTTATTTGTTTTTTTTTTAACTCACAAACACGAATTGCAAACCACAATCAAGACAAAAGGATTGACAAGTGACAGTCTGTGCGCATGCGCATTAGCAAACACATGCGCAACGTGTGTCAGTCAGAAGAAGGAAGCGTCTTACTCGAAGGCCTTATCTTAAAGCGTTTTTTACTGACGTGTACAGTGTGGTCCATTTTTGATGGTTTTACAGGGTTTCTCAGTTATTTATAAGAATAGAAGAAAACTGGTTTCGTGATCCAACGCTACTTTTTCGAGAAAAACTCAGCGGAGAAAACTAAAGTCAGCTATCTCGATTCGTTCGAGAAATATCGGCCGAAAACGAATTTTTCCGAAAAATTACTTTTCACAATGTCTCAGTTGTTTGACAAGATATCTTGAAAATTCAAAAACTATTTTATTCAGAAATTAACGTAGATTTCACTGACGTTCTTACCTTTTGTAGAAATTGCACCACTTCTGCGAAACAGACTGTAACTTTCTAATTTTAAATAGGAATCGCAGTTGGCCATGACACAAATAAATAGCTTGCTTAATGGGGTTTTCAAAAATATAAAGTTTGATATAATTATTTTTACAAATAATAAAGATACTAATTATTTTTGTTTTTCGGTAGCTAACAAGTCACCCATGACAATAAAAAAACAAAAAAATTAGTTCAGTTTTTTTTTTTTGCACAAAAAGTGAATTATTATTAAGTAAAACAGATAACTTAATTCAATAAATAAATAGCTTCATGTATCTATTAGACGCTGACATTAAACCACAAGTATGTAAAAGTCAATTAAATCCGTTTAAACTGTTCTTTAATTATTAAAATGAAGAGATAAGAGATTTTTACATATTTTAAATTGTATTAATTTGCGTGTTTATTTAAGAAATTACTGAAGTGTCAGATATTTCTTCAGTTTAAAAATATTCAAGAACTTTTGTATATTAATAAATTTAATCAATGGTAAAAGTGAAATAAACACATTTAAGAATTTTTCGTAATTCAAAATTTAAGATTTAATGATTTCAAAGGAGCATATAACATATAATTCTTCAAAAAAAGGTGAAATCTATCCTACTGGAGAATGTTTTTTATTCTATTGATGAACTCTTTCAATACCGAATCTTTTAATTAATTTTTGAAAATTTGTGAACGTGTAATTCATTATCTGACCGCATACGTATGTATGAACAGTTTCTTAATTTAAGTTTTAGTTACAGTTTACTATTTTATAGTTATCATGACATTGTCGACATTTACAAATGTAAATCTGAAGACAAATATATATATTATTATTATTATTATTATTATTAAAGCAGCATTGACAGTTAATCCGTATTTATATTACTCGTAGTTTTATGAGTTCTCTAATAGCATTATGCATTTCCAGTTATTTATTTTTTAAAATTTATTTAGCTGTATTATTTGTACTAAGAATGGATTTTTGAGGAAAACAACAAAGGTAGTATCTTTGTTATTTAAAAAATTAATTACATCAAATTTTATATTTTTGAAAACCTCATTAAACAAGCTATTTATTTATGTCATGGCCAACTGCGATTCCCATTCAAAATTAGAAAGTTATAGTCTGTTTCGCAGAAGTTCTTGAATATTTTTAAACTGAAGAAATATCTGACACTTCAGTAATTTCTTAAATAAACACACAAATTAATACAATTTAAAATATATAAAAATCTCTTATCTCTTCATTTTAATAATTAAAGGACAGTTTCAATGGATTTAATTGACTTTTACATACTTGTGGTTTAATGTAAGCGTCTAATAGATACATGAAGCTATTTATTTATTGAATTAAATTATCTGTTTTACTTAATAATAATTCACTTTTTGTGCAAAAAAAAAACTGAACTAATTTTTTTGTTTTTTTATTGTCATGGGTGACTTTTAGCTACCGAAAAAGAAAAATAGTATCTTTATTATTTGTAAAAATAATTATATCAAACTTTATATTTTTGAAAACCCCATTAAGCGAGCTATTTATTTGTGTCATAGCCAACTGCGATTCCTATTTAAAATTAGAAAGTTATAGTCTGCTTCGCAGAACTGATGCAATTTCTACAAAAGATAATAACGTCAGTGAAATCTACGTTAATTTCTGAATAAAATAGTTTTTGAATTTTCAAGATATCTTGTCAAACAACTGAGACATTGTGAAAAGTAATTTTTCGGAAAAATTCGTTTTCGGCCGATATTTCCCGAACGAATCGAGATAGCTGACTTTAGTTTTCTCCGCTGAGTTTTCCTCGAAAAAGTAGCATTGGATCACGAAACCAGTTTTCTTCTTTTCTTATAAATAACTGAGAAACCCTGTAAAACCATCAAAAATGGACCACACTGTACTTATGCAATGAGTGCGCACTCAGTGTTCGTTTTTTAATCACATGAAATAAAATGAATTAAAGATGCTCTGAGTACGCATACATATAGTGCACGTCAGTAGAAAACTTCTTACTCCATCTACGTTATTAGTTTATTAATTTCTGACCATTTTCTTTCCGATTTGCTTGCCATGCCTTTTCCTTTTCGCTCGAATGTAAAGGAATTCTAAATTTTACATAAAATTAGCTTGAGTCTAGTTTACATAATAAAATAATTCACGTCGTAGGTATAGCACAGTCAATTAAAAAAAGTGACAGCTATTCTAATCCGAGTGCAGACAATTCGCGATTATGCAACGAACAAAGCCCATATCAAACAATTAGCCATTGTAATGGCGCAAGTTTTTTAAACAACTTTCACCCGACGCCATTACTATTATTATTATTATTATTATTAGCGTTAGGCGCTCGGTGAATGAAGAATTCGGTGGAAAAAGTTACGTCTTCGCGTTCAAGGTAAGCGAGCGGTTGGTCATGCATGCAAATTTTTTCGCTGAACGCGCCGATTTAACCGTAACTTCCTGATTATTTTAATCAGGCTTACATTTTATTTTATACTACCGATTTTACCATAATCTAATAATAATAACACTACAGGTTTGACATAAATACCATGGCATTAATTTAAACTTTGACATTTCGATAATGGACGACGATGAGACGTGCACCTACGTTTTACATCATCGATGCAAAAGTCTTGCACGTCTTGTATTTAATTAACCACGAGGGAAAAATATTGAAATGTCGGGAGTATTTAAGCACTTAGTGCAGTTAAAAGTATTTGTAATTAAATGTGAGGTTAGGTAATTAAAAAAAGAAATGTCGTTGGTACTCTTGTATGAAACTAAATTTTGTGAAAAAATGTCATGTCGATATAATTTTTTGATTGGTATTGCAAACTTGAGGGTTTTACACTAATTTTAGGGGAAATTTCTTTAAAGGAAGGGAAAATTTAAGGCAACATTTTTTCTAAGGGACATTTTTGGGGGTATTTTCAAAAACATCACGACTTTATTACTATTTTGACTAATTTTATACATCACGTTAAAATTATCGTAATTTTGATCAATTTTCTCTTGGGAAATAAATGTTAAATGCTAAGAAAATATTATCTACTTCTTATCAAGGTTGGTACAACTGTATTGTGTATTAGGAGGTTGATTTGATCTAGAAAGGAAAGTTTAGGGTTTGGGTAGGGTTCGTAGATTTGATTGACGTTTATCTTACTTGATATCATTAAAAAATTTTGTTGCAAATCGTTTTTGAGAAAAGATTCAGAAACAATCTGTCAAATTCGTCAGCTTTTCAAGCTCGGTATCGTTCACGAAATAGCAATACTATCAGTCGAAAGCATAAAATGGTACATGATTACAGTTTCCTGTAATTTTTCTTCCTTCAAAGTGGTACCGTTTAAATACAACTTCACAGATTTTACAATAGTTTTTAAGTCTAGTTTTGAGCATGTCGAATTGGAAAGCTTTCAAAAATTTTAATTGTCACCGGCGAAGTCGAATTTAAACAGTGATATTCTGGAGAAAGAAAAATTACAGGAAACTGTAATTGTCAACCATTTTTTGCTTTGTATGTTTCATTATTTCTAATCTAGTAATCTTAAAAATAGAGAGATTCAAAGAAAAGAATGTCTGCTTTTGAATCAAAACACGTTTGGATCACGATTTTGTGAGCGAAAGAACCAGCACCTTTTATTGCCTGCTGGAAAATTTACGTATTTGGAGATACAACATTTTATAATTTAATTAGGGCATCCTGTGAAGTCATATTTAAACGGTACTATTTTGGAGAAAGAAAAATTACAGGAAACTGTAATTGTGAATGTTTTTGGTTTTTGCTTTCGACTGCTAGGTTGCGTTCAGAAAGCGTAACGGAGAGCACTTTGGGCGCTCCTTTCAGTTCCTGAACGAGCCCCAACTTAAAATCACGGCCGTGTGTTATTACAGGAAACTGTAATTGTTTACCATTTTTTTTACTTTTTTTGTTTTATTCTTTCTAATCCAGTAACTTAGTGTGAACAATAATATAAAATTAGGTCAGCCGACTACAAAATCTGAAATTAGTAACAAAAATGACCGATTTCCGAACCCGTAAGATAAACGTTAATCAAATTACCCCAAGTTGGGGACCCTAGCTTGGGTGGATTGTGCATGAAACCTGTTACGTCATGACACGTGACAACATCCATTAAACACACTTATTTGTCAGGTTCTTGCATCAAACGATCAACAGGGCCACAGAATTGATTCCATTTTTAGTGCGCATTGATTTATTTATTTATTATTTATTTTTTTTATGTTCTTTCCTCCTAATTTTATTATGTTTACACAAATAAAGACTATTATTATTATTATTTACATTTTGAACATTTCTAAGATAAACAAAAAATAATTCAAAACATCAAACCTGTCAATTTCTGATGCTTACCGAATTTTGTAGCGTCTTAAACCATTAACTCAAAATACAGCTAAGATTAAAAAAAAAATCGTTAAATGTCCAAGAAAGTTTGCACGTTTTTCGGTCTTCTCATAATGCGAAAATGCAATGAAAATGATTTATTAGAAATAGGTTAGAATTGTTTCAGGTTAGGTATGTCAGTTTATTAATAAATAAGTAATAGTAGACAAGCATTCATTTTACGTTTTTTCTTTAATAAAGCTGTAAAGAGTGTCTTGTTTTTTAATCTGGCATCGAAGGTGGCCATGAAAGTTTAATTGTGAACCATCACCAAAACAAAACAACAGTTGTCAAATTTGACATTTGAATTGCCAGGGTGCGTTCTTAATTTCATCAACAAGCCCGCCTGATGGCATCGGATCTTTTATTGTTTGATGGTTGACTCATTAGAGTCAATCAGAACTATCGTTCTTTTATTCTAGTTAGTTTTAAAATCAGATGGCATCACAAATCCATCATCCGTTTCAGTGATGGAACTGTTTACAAGTTGAAATCTCAAACCTAACCTCACTTTTTTAAACGAAAGGCAACGTTGCCGGTTAACGGTTGTCGGTTGAAGACAACCGCCCACATTCTCATCTCATGATTAATATCGTCTTTAACTAAAGCCGTGATTAAAATAAACATAAACGATAGGTAGGTGGAGCTTTATGTGAATTGCATGAGTAAGAGAGTGACGAATGAACATTGCATGACGTTGCCATGAGAAATAAAGACGTCACTGCTCTTACACAAACAATTGACATGAACTTATGTGTATTTTCTCGTGTGTTTCAAATACGGCTTTAAGGTGCTTTCTTTCGCTTAAAAGTTTGAATCGTGTTTCAAATAGTTTGGACCCGAATTTCGTAGTTGTTGAAACAAAACACCTGACTTGAATTTTTGATTGACAGTTGATTTGTGAATAACCATTATTCAATCCAAACAAGTTTTAAAAATAAAGAGAATCAAAGAAAAGAATGTCTGCTTTTGAATCAAAACACGTTTGGATCACGATTTTGTGAACTAAAGAACCAGCACCTTTTATTGCCTCCTGGAAAATTTACGTATTTGTAGATACAACATTTTATAATTTAATTAGGGCATCCTGTGAAGTCATATTTAAACGGTACTATTTTGGAGAAAGAAAAATTACAGGAAACTGTAATTGTGAATGCTTTTGGTTTTTGCTTTCGACTGCTGGGTTGTGTTCAGAAAGCGTAACGGAGAGCACTTTGGGCGCTCCTTTCAGTTCCTGAACGAGCCCCAACTTAAAATCACGGCCGTGTGTTATTACAGGAAACTGTAATTGTTTACCATTTTTTTTACTTTTTTTGTTTTATTCTTTCTAATCTAGTAACTTAGTGTGAACAATAATATAAAATTAGGTCAGCCGACTACAAAATCTGAAATTAGTAACAAAAATGACCGATTTCCGAACCCGTAAGATAAACGTTAATCAAATTACCCCAAGTTGGGGACCCTAGCTTGGGTGGATTGTGCATGAAACCTGTTACGTCATGACACGTGACAACATCCATTAAACACACTTATTTGTCAGGTTTTTGCATCAAACGATCAACAGGGCCACAGAATTGATTCCATTTTTAGTGCGCATTGATTTATTTATTTATTATTTATTTTTTTTATGTTCTTTTCCTCCTAATTTTATTATGTTTACACAAATAAAGACTATTATTATTATTATTTACATTTTGAACATTTCTAAGATAAACAAAAAATAATTCAAAACATCAAACCTGTCAATTTCTGATGCTTACCGAATTTTGTAACGTCTTAAACCATTAACTCAAAATACAGCTAAGATTAAAAAAAAATCGTTAAATGTCATTTTTCGGTCTTCTCATAATGCGAAAATGCAATGAAAATGATTTATTAGAAATAGGTTAGAATTGTTTGAGGTTAGGTATGTCAGTTTATTAATAAATAAGTAACATAATTAGTAGACAAGCCTTCATTTTACGTTTTTTCTTTAATGAAGCTGTAAAGAGTGTCTTGTTTTTTAATCTGGCATCGAAGGTGGCCATGAAAGTTTAATTGTGAACCATCATCAAAACAAAACAACAGTTGTCAAATTTGACATTTGAATTATCAGGGTGCGTGCTTTATTTTACCGACATTCGACAAGTCCGCTTGATGGCATCAGTTCCATCAAACCCGTTCTTTTATTGTTCGATGGATGACATCATCGGATTCAGTCAGAACAATCGTTCTTTTATTCTAGTTGGTTTTAAAATCAGATGACGTCACAAATCCAACGTTCGTTTCAGTGATGGAACCGTTTGAAAGTTGAAATCTCAAACCTAACCTCACTTTTTTAAAAGAAAGGCAACGTTGCCGGTTAACGGTTGTCGGTTGAAGACAACCGCCCACATTCTCACCTCATGATTAAAATCGTCTTTAACTAAAGCCCTGATTAAAATAAACATAAACGATAGGTAGGTGGAGCTTTATGTGAATTGCATGAGTAAGAGAGTGACGAATGAACATTGCATGACGTTGCCATGAGAAATAAAGACGTCACTACTCTTACACAAACAATTGACATGAACTTATGTGTATTTTCTCGTGTGTTTCAATTACGGCTTTAAGGTGCTTTCTTTCGCTTTAAAGTTTGAATCGTGTTTCAAATAGTTTGGACCCGAATTTCGTAGTTGTTGAAACAAAAGACCTGACTTGAATTTTTGATTGACAGTTCATTTATTAATAACCATAATTCAATCCAAACAAGTTTTAAAAATAAAGAGAATCAAAGAAAAGAATGTCTGTTTTTGAACGAAAACACGTTTGGATCACGATTTTGTGAGCGAAAGAAAGCACCTTTAGTTAGAGACAACTTTAATCATAAGGTGTGAATACGGGCGATGGCCTCAATTCTCTGAAACTAGCAACAGACAACGCCATTAGTACGGCGTTATGCTGTAGCTGAGGTGCGTTTCAAGATTTGAATGTCGTGGCCGGGGTACATGTCATGATTCTCCTGTTTAGACATAATCAGGCTTGAGACGTTTCGTTTAGGGTTAAGAACTTCAAAGTTTTTTAAATCGGGACGTGAAATGTGTAACAATTTTAAATGAAACAGTTTCTTTGAGACCTGAGATTTTCACGCCACCCCGTCCACGATTTAAAATGTGTCGGGCGTCTCGTGCGCTTATGCGAAAATCCGCCACTGGTTTTTTGAGCTTGTCAAATTTGAAAGTTTCATAATTTTTGAGTCTTTTTTTTTCTCTCTGAATTTTGTGCATCAAAAATGTTGACTAGTCAGAGTGAAGACCAAATAAAAGAGACTGTGTTAGAATTTTTATGCTTTTTAATGCACACAATTGGGAATAAAACAGTTTTTAGGTGTTTTCTTTCGCTTACAAATTTGAATCGTGTTTCGAATAGTTTGGTCCTGAATTTCGTAGTTGTTGCAACTAAGCACCTGACTTGAATTTTTGATTGACAATTCACTTGTAAATAACCATAATTCAATCCAAACAAGATTTAAAAATAGAAAGATTCAAAGAAAAGAATGTCTGTTTTTGAATCAAAAGATGTTTGGATCACGATTTTTTGAGCGAAAGAAAGCAGCTTTAGTTAGAGACAACTTTAATCATAAGCTGAGAATACGGGCGGGCGATGGCTTCAATTCTCTGAAACTAGCAACAGACAACGCCATTAGTACGGCGTGATGCTGTAGCTGAGGTACGTTTCAAGATTTGAATGTCGTGGCCAAGGTACATGTCACGATTCTCCTGTTTAGACATAATCAGGCTGGAGACGTTTCGTTTAGGGTTGAGAACTTCCAAGTTTTGTAAATCGGGACGTGAAATGTCTAACAATTTTAAATGAAACAGTTTTTTTGAGACCTGAGATTTTCGCGCCACCCCGTCCACGATTTAAAATGTGTCGGGCGTCTCGTGCGCTTATGCGTTAATCCGCCACTGGTTTTTTGAGCTTGTCAAATTTGAAAGATTTCATAATTTTTGAGTCTTTTTTTTCTCCCTGAATTTTGTGCATCAAAAATGTTGACTAGTCACCGTGAAGGCCAAATAAACGAGACTGTGTTAGCATTTTTATGCTTTTTAATGCACACAATTGGGAATAATACAGTTTTTAGGTGCTTTCTTTCGCTTACAAGTTTGAATCGTGTTTCGAATAGTTTGGACCTGAATTTCGTAGTTATTACAACATGACACCTGATTAGAATTTTTGATTGACAGTTCACTTGTAAATAACCATAATTCAATCCAAACAAGTTTGAAAAATAGAGAGAATCAAAGAAAAGAATGTCTGTTTTTGAACGAAAACACGTTTGGATCACGATTTTGTGAGCGAAAGAAAGCACCTTTAGTTAGAGACAACTTTAATCATAAGGTGAGAATACGGGCGATGGCTTCAATTCTCTGAAACTAGCAAACAGACAACGCCATTAGTACGGCGTTATGCTGTAGCTGAGGTACGTTTCAAGATTTGAATGTCGTGGCCAAGGTGCATGTCATGATTCTCCTGTTTAGACATAATCAGGCTTGAGACGTTTCGTTTACGGTTGAGAACTTCCAAGTTTTGTAAATCGGGACGTGAAATGTCTGACAATTTTAAATGAATCAGTTTTCTTGAGACCTGAGATTTTCGCGCCCCCCCCCCCCCACGATTTAAAAGGTGTCGGGCGTCCCGTGCGCTTATGCGTTAATCCGCCACTGGTTTTTTGAGCTTGTCAAATTTGAAAGTTTCATAATTTTTGAGTCGTTTTTTTCTTTCTCTCAATTTTGTGCATCAAGAATGTTGACTAGTCACAGTGAAGGCCAAATAAACGAGACTGTGTTAGCTTTTTTATGCTTTTTAATGCACACAGTTGGGAATAATACAGTTTTTAGGTGTTTTCTTTCGCTTACAAGTTTGAATCGTGTTTCAAATAGTTTGGTCCTGAATTTCGTAGTTGTTGCAACAAAACACCTGACTTGAATTTTTGATTGACAGTTCATTTGTAAGTAACCATGATTCAATCCAAACAAGTTTTAAAAATAGAAAGATTCAAAGAAAAGAATGTCTGTTCTTGAATCAAAACACGTTTGGATCACGATTTTGTGAGGGAAAGAACCAGTACCGTTTATTGCCTCCTGGAAAATTTACGTATTTGGAGTTACAATATTTTATAATTTAATTAGGGCATCCTGTGAAGTCATATTTAAACGGTACTATTTTGGAGAAAGAAAAATTACAGGAAACTGTAATTGTGAATGCTTTTGGTTTTTGCTTTCGACTGCTAGGTTGCGTTCAGAAAGCGTAACGGAGAGCACTTTGGGCGCTCCTTTCAGTTCCTGAACGAGCCCCAACTTAAAATCACGGCCGTGTGTTATTACAGGAAACTGTAATTGTTTACCATTTTTTACTTTCTTTGTTTGTACTTTAATTATATACTACTACTACTATACTTTAATTGTTTTATTATTATTTATATTTAAACGGTACTATTTTGGAGAAAGAAAAATTACAGGAAACTGTAATTGTGAATGTTTTTTTGCTGTCGACTGCAAGGTTGCGTTCAGAAACTGTAAAGGAGAGCACTTTGGGCGCTCTTTTCAGTTCCTAAAGGAGCCTCAACTTAAAATCACGGTCGCCTGCGATGACAAGTACTGAATGATTATAACTATCTGATTTAAGATCTTGATCATTGTGAAAGCTACCAACATACGAAACGTCGATGTTTTCTTTCTTCAATTGATTTGATTTGACACTAAGCTAATTTAACTATGAAATAAAATTGTTACAGATTTGAAACTGAAGGACGGTTTCGAGTGTCCGAAGGTGAGCCAGACCGACCAAAACGGACAGATCGTCGTGCACCCGAAATTCGCCCATCCGACCGACTGTCAGAGATTCTACGTCTGCCTGAACGGACAGGAACCAAGAGATTTGGGCTGTCAGGTCGGCGAGGTTTATAACGAGGAGACGCAACGCTGCGACGCCCCCGAGAACGTACCCGGATGGTAAGAAAAACCAAATTACTTCGACCGCAAGCCGTACCTAACTAATAACTTCTTGTGTTTGCTTCCAGTGAGGAATGGTACAGCAGCGAGCCAGCACCAAAGCCGTCAGCCAAAAAACCGTAAACGAAAGCGTTCTAGCTTTCTAAATACTCTTTCTTTTCTTTCCCGCGTTTGTTTTTTCCCTTTGCAAATTTGTAAGACCCTGTTTAATGTATAGATACCAATTTCATGTTCCTACTTCCTCGTTTTTCTTTTTTGCCGTCCCCCCACCAATCAATTTCCAAATCGTTTTTTGTATTGTATACGACGACAACAACCACAACAACTTCTTTTATAATGATTGTGATCCGTGTAAATATTGGTAATATTGTTTGTTTTGTTTGATGTGCCCCTATTGTATACTTAATTAAGTACATAAATATACGTTTTATATTAAACAAACAGAAGAAAAAAATGTTGTTCTTTTCTCATTTCGATTTCGACATCGGCGAGGTACCGGCGGTGAAAGTCGGCGGCGCGACCTTAGCGACGATTTTTTTCGAAATTTCGCTTCGCGCAATTCGTTAGATAACTGTAATAATATAAACGTAATTAAAACGAACGCCGCAATTAAAGAAAGTCGCCTTAATTAACTGTTGGAAATGGTTAAGGCGGCGTCGCGTCGATTGGAATGCCCGGCTTATTTTATTTGTTTATTTTGCATTTATTTATTTTCACCGAACATAATCATAATCACTTCAGTTATTAACACTCAACGGAACGAGCGATTAGGTAATTTTGTGTAAATTTCTTACGTAATTTGATAAATATGATTCGGAACGTGTTTGGGCGAGAAAGGAATTCAGGCTCAACGTAAGTACATAAGTAAATTTGTTCTGCAAATAAATCAATATTGCTTTATTTATTATTATTATTATAATGAAGGCGGATATTGCAACGGCGATCGTAAATTAAAATCTGAACTTTCAGAATAATTTTCTATCAGTCATTTCAATAAACACAAGAAATTATTGAAAAAACGTTTGGATTAAAAAGCTAAGAAAAATGTGTGTATTTAAAACGACCATGACGCGAGACCTGAAGACCTTTTCAGTAAACTTTTATGTTAAGAGAAATTCCATTTTCTTAAATGTCACATTCCGCGAACGTGACAGATGAATTTGAAGAACGAAATTTAAAAAAAAAATAATAATCGGCGATTGCCAAGGAATTTAAACATGCATTCAACAAGCAAAATTTTTCAATAAAATCGATTCTTCAAAAAAAAAAAAAATTAAAATAAAGAACTTCCATACTTGGATACACACCAGTGGCGTAACTAGAAGTCAAGCCGCCGGGTTGCAAAATTTTTACCAGCGCCTTCTACCAAGGAAATTCACTCAGTGAAAGAGAGACAACATGCATAGGAAATAGAAGTGATAAAGACTGTAAAAATTTTAAGTTAAGTCTACTTCCTGTCAAAGTCAATACTCTTACTTATTGAATATATCTTAAAACAGCAATTTTGTCAAAATGCAAATCCATACAAAATAAATATTTCATTTACTTCAAACATTAAAGTAACATTTACATTGTGGAAATAACGTGCTCGGATTTTACTATCCGCTACTGTACTTTTGTCGAAACCAGTCAAACGAACTGCAATGGTGCAGTCATTACAAACTAAAATTACGATTTGATGATACAACAAAATGATCAAAAAAAAAACTTAGTATCCGATAAAATCAAGAAAGAGCTTTTTTTATTTGGCTGTTTGCAACACTGCAACCGGATGTATTTTGTTGATTTATTTATTTGACAGTTGTCTGACGTAACGTCAAGAGCGATAAGATTTTAGGTTATGTAAAGGTAATTTGACTTAAATCGCATTAAACGAAATCCAATTAAGATATTGTATTGTACCGTAATTTTTTATTTTTATTTTTGATAAATTAACTTCTAATTAATTGGAATTTGAAAATCAAATGACATCTGTCAGTGACGCTCTCACCTGACGGCTGTCATTGTCAAGCCGTAAACAATCCGGTTCCTTCAATGTCGCAATGTTTCTTGAAATATAGTTTAATATACTTTTGACAGTTAATTAAACTTCAAATTTTAGAACCATTGGCGGTTTGGTTAGAAGTTGTAATGTGCAGCGGCCCTTGAACTGGAAATTAGAATGAAATTAGATATAAGATTGACAAGGAAGAATCAGTTGTGGAAGAGTATGTTTTTTTTTTCAAAACAAAAAATTTAAGCTTCTTGATTTTAAAGCGCTACCGCCCATGGCATATTGGCGACGGGTTGCCTTGCGACTCCTCTCCTGCAACCCCTGTTGCTACGCCACTGGCACACACTCTATATATTTGGATTTTAAAAATGTTAAGTATTTTAAGCATTGTTTGAATGGAGTTGAGTAGAGTTCCAATCAGGCGCTACTGCTTTTAAAAATAGTAAGAGAAATACTCAATTGTTTTTTTAAACTAAAAAGCATTTCAAGGTCAACCCAACCTAAGATAAACCAAGTGAACCTAAACAAACCGAATCTAAGTGAACCCGAACCAAGAAAAAAAATTTTAACAAAAAAAGATTAAGTTTTAAAACAAAAAAATCACAATTTTAAAACTAAAGTAATATTCAAATTTTAAAAATAATTTTAAAAAACGTTCAAAATTGAACCCAAACGAAAATTAAAAAAAAAAAAATTCAAGAAGGTAAAATTTGAAAATTTAAAAAATAAAGAGATTTTTAAAATTTTAAAAGCGTTTCAAATTAAACTAAAAAAGAAGTTTAAAAAGCATTTTAAGGTCAACCCAATCGAAAATAACCCAAGCGAACGTTTAAACAAACGGAATTCAAGTGAATCCAAACTAAGCAGAACATTTAAAAAAATCTCAAAAAGTTAAGATATAAAAAATTAAAACCGAAACATGTTTTCAAAAAACGTTCAAAATTAAACTAAAAAGTAAACTAAAAAGCATTTTAACGTCACTCCAACGTTCAAAATTGAACCAATACGAAAATTTAAAAAAATTCAAAAAGGTTATGGTTATGAAAAATTAAAACCAAAAAATTTTTTAAAAATAAAGTAATTTAAAAAAAATCAAACTTAAGCCTGAAAAGAAATTAAAAAGCATTTCAAGGTCAATCCGGCAAAAGATAAACCAAGTGTACCTAAACAAACTGAATCTAAGTGAACCCAAAACAAGAACGTTAAAAAAAAATCAAAGGCAAGAAAATTTAAAGTTCTAAAAATAAAGTAATTTTCAAAATTTAAAAAATGTTCAAAATCGAACACTAACGAAAATTTAAAAAAAATCATAAAGATAAGTTATAAAAAATTAATAGCAAAAAACGTTTGAAATTTTAAAAATAAAGTAATTTTCAAAAAAAAATCTAACTTAAATCTAAAAAGAAACTAAAAAGTATTTTAAGGTCATTCCAACCGAAGATAAACCAAGTGAACCTAAACAAACTAAATCTAAGTGAACCGAACACGAGAACATAAAAAAAATTAAAGCCAAAAATATTTAAAATTTCAAAAATAAAGTAATTTTTAAAAAACTTTCAAAATTGAACCCCAACGAAAATTTAAAAAGTTCAAAAAGCTTATAGATATAAAAAATTAAAACCAAAAAACCTTATTAAATTTAAAAATAAGGTAATTTTCAAAAAATAAAAAATTAAAATTAAACCTAAAAAGAAACTAAAAAGCATTTCTAGGTCAATTCACCGAAGATAAACCAAGTGAACCTAAAAAAACTGAATCTAAGTGAACCCAAAGCGAGAATATTTAAAAAAAATTGAAATTTTAAAGATATAGTAATTTTCAAAATTTCAAAGACGTTCAAAATTGAACCCAGACGAAAATTTAAAAAAATTCAAAGAGGTTATGGTTATAAAAAATTAAGACCAAAAACGTTCGAGATTTTAAAAATGAAGCAATTTTTAAAAATCGGTCAAAATTAAACTAAAAAGCATTTCAAGGTCAGTTCAACCGAAGATAAACCAAGTGAACCTAAACAAACTGAATCTCAGTGAACCCAAACCAAGAAGAAAATTAAAAAGATATTTGAAAAAGGTAAGATATGAAAAATTAAAACAAAAAAAAAGTTCAAAATCTTAAAAATGAAATAATTTTCAAAATTCTAAGAACATTAAAAATTTTAAAGACACTCAAAAGAATTATAAGAAAGTTTCGTTTTTAATTACAAAGCTTTTCAAGATCAGCCAATCCAATCGGAGGGAACCTAACCGAAGAGAATCTTTTGTCTTTTTTTGAAACTTTTTGAGAAATTTTAAGTTTCATTTTTTATTTTATTAAGTCCTAATAATTTTTTGCTTCGGGGTTAAGTTAGGTCGATTTGAGATTTGAGTCGACCTTACTTGGGTTGAACCCACTAACTAAAGGTTTTGATTTTTAGTGCGTTTAAGTTTTAACATTCTTTTTTTTTCAGTTTCGAGTTTCAATTACGTAATTAATTTGAATTTATTTTCAGATTCAATTTTAGTTACTTTGCAATTTTAGTTGTTGTTGCATTGTTTGAATCGAGTTGAGTAGAGTTCTAATCAGGCGCTACTGCTTTTAAAAATAGTAAGAGAATTACTCAAAATTGTTTTAAAAACTGAAAAGCATTTTAATTAATTTAATAATTTAATTTTAACAGTTTTTTTTTTCAGTTTCGAGTTTTAATTACGTAATTAGTTTCAATTTATTTTCAGATTTGCAGTTTTAAGTTGCTCTTTTTACACCTCAGGAAAACGGATGCTTTTCTCTCGCTCGATGTGGAACATAATATACAGGGTGGTGCAATGATGAATGCAAAACAAGAAATCCCACGTTAGTTTAAAGGTACTGAAATACTGGCTGATTAAAAAAAAAAATTTAAAGTACTTTTAAAGATGAAGCAGTTTGATAATTTTTCATTTGCTCAGTTTCAAGCTGTATTAAAGAAAAGAAAGATTCAGTGACGAAATTCAATTTACACCAAACTATCAGCAATGATTTCGAAAACTGGACAGATGATTAATAAATCTAACCGCTTTTGAAAAAGTAATTTATTTTAACTTGATTTTAACATTCACCGTTTAAGGCGTCACTTTTTTAAAGTTTACTTTTCAACTCAAGATTTGTCGTTTAATATGCGAATATTTGTAATTCTTTTTAACCAGTTTTTTTTTTTAATATGCTTATGATGTATTAAGCATATTGTACTTATAAAAATCGAAACATCTTCGAAAGAAATAATTTTTTATTTACTTTCTAAATCGCACTCTCTCGTTTACTATTCTCAAAGACTTTTCTAGAATGAGTTTCCTTAACTTGTTGAATTTAACTTGACGGTAAACTAAACTTATATAATCCACACCCGATTACTTCTAAATTCGCCGAAAATAATCGATTCGGAGCAGGTTCGTTTTCCATTCTCTCGTTGAAATCACCAGGCGAATCGCGTAAACAAGAAGATATTTTCGCCGAAACTGTTAAATAATCATGAGAGAAAACGAATCGGACGATAATGTTATGCACCGAATAGGCGGAATACGTTATTATAAGAAGGAGAAAATTATAAGTCAGAGGTGAAGCCTCGCCTGCGCTATTGCAGTTTAATCAGAATCGGCGGCTGTTTCGCTGTTTGTGCATGCGAGCGGAATACCACAACAAGAGCAACAAAAACCCCGACGATTGAATGATCGCAGTGATCACATCAGCATGATGCAGGAGCAGCTCGTTCTTGCCGTAGGGTAAAAGCAGCGCAACTTTCCTCAAAGGCGGTTCGATTTTGTGTCGGTTCGGAATCTGCTCTCGTTTCGACCGGTTCGCAATATTTGGTACTGGTGACTTACTTCTTGCATTCCTCCTGCTGTATAGTCGGTTTAATACGTGCGCCTGCTATCACAAGATAAAAATGATGTGGGTATTCGTTTCTACGGTCCTTCTTGCGTCTATCATAGGTAAGTGCAATACAATAAAAAAAAATTTATACATACATTTATTTACATTAGAAGCATTCGCGAGAGACGTGTATAAAGGTACTTATATACCGACAAGGTTACTATGACGCAATAATTTCGATTACAGATTAATTTCTACAAGAAAATATTGTACTTAGAATGAAAAATTTAAAATTGCACACCTTCAGAACACTTTAAAATAAATAAAATAGGTACATTCTATTTTCCTTGCATTCCTTTCTAAAATTTGCATTTCATTTTTTTTTCTCTTAATGTCAGCGTCGAATTTCATTTTTCGCTTCGCCGACAACTAAAACAATAGGTTCCTGTATTTTCTTTTTCTACGTTTATCGATTTTCGCCGGAAAGGAATTGTGCTACGCCCCCCCTAAAAGAAAATCTGAGACAACTCTACACAACATACTTTTTTGAGTTATTTCATTAGTGTGCAGATCTTCTTGTCCTATGATAACGTCAAAACATAGAAATAAAAAAGAAACACACGCACAAATAGAGCGACGAATTTACTTCTTTTTTGCATTTAGTCGAATTTACAATAAACCTATTTTTTTTTTTGCGGACATAGTACTTATACCGGGTGTGTTATATTCACGGGATTTCTTCAATAGTTTAATTCTTTAAGGTTCGCATACTTTAAAGTTATTTTTATATACATATACAGGGTTCCTCAATCCGTAAATAAATCAACCAAAAAAAATTCAATCTTCAATTCAAGCAAAAAGAAATGTCTTTGATGTTTTTCTTTTTTGGTAAAATTAAATTTCCCGCTGTAAACTCTATCTAGAGACACGCTGTATACAAGAAACACGTAATTATCTGATAATACAAGGGAACTGAACCAGAGCAATATTATTGGTAGCAGAGAAAAAAATTTACTTTTACTGAAACATTTTACTTAGGGCCGATTTCATAATAGCGGTCGTTTTTTTTATAATCAGACTTTAAGGATGCTTTAATTTAAAGTCACTTTAGGGAAACAAATGTATTTTTTTAGGTTAAAGTAACTTTAAATTTAAAGTCTGATTATGAAAACGGCCGTAAGAGAAATGGTCAAAATAAAAAAAATAAATAAATAAAAAAGCATTTCAAGGTCAACCCAATCGAAGATAACACAAGTGAATCTAAACAAACTGAATCTAATGGAATCCAAGTCGAGAAGAAAATTTAAAAAATCATCTCAAAATTGTAAGATATAAAAAAAATAAAAACAAAATTAAAAACAAAAAACGTTCGAAATTTTATAAATAATTTTCAAAAAAAAAAATCAAACTTAAATGTGACAAGAAACTAAAAAGCATTTCAAGGTCATTCCGACCGAAGGTAAACCAAGTGAACCTAAACAAACTGAAGTAAATTCGAAACGAGAATATTTTTAAAAAATTAAAGTCAAAAAAATTTAAAATTTCAAAAATAGTCATTCAAAAAGGTTATGGTTATAAAAAATTAAAACCAAAAAACGTTCGAGATTTTAAAAATAAAGTAATTTTCAAAAAAAAAAACAAACTTAAACCTGAACAGAAACTGAAAAGCATTTCAAGGTCAATCCAACCGAAAATAAGTTATATAGTTATAAAAAATTAAAACCAAAAAAACGTTCGAGAATTTTTAAAAATGAAGCAATTTTCAAAAATCGTTCAAAATTAAACTAAAAAGCTTTTCAAGGTCAATTCAACCGAAATTAAACCAAGTGAACCTAAACAATCTGAATCTAAGTGGACCCCAAACCAAGAAGAAAATTAAAAAAAGATTTGAAAAAGGTATAAAGATATGAAAAACGAAAACCAAAAAAAAACGTCCAAAATTTTAAAAATGAAATAATTTTCAAAAGTTTAAAAGCATTAAAAATTTTAAAAGCATTCTAAATTTTAAAGAAAAAAAATTATAAAAAAATCAAGATATGTTTTTAATTACAAAGCTTTTCGAGATCAGCCAATCCAATCGAAGGGAACCTAAGTGAACCCAACCCAACTGAAGAGAATCTAAGAAGAAAATAAAAAAAAAATTCTCAAAGAAAGTCAAAAATATTGAAACAAAAATATTCAACATTTTAAAAATAAAGCACTGTGAAAAATGCTGATTCCATTGAAATAAAATTTACAAACGAGATGAAATAATTATTTTTGCTGTGTTTTAATAAAAACCAATTGCTTTTTAATTTTTTTAATTTTAATTACTTTAATAATTATGCACAATCTGGCGCCCCTCTGGCCAGGCAACCTTGTGCCTTACACAATATGCACAACAGGCAATGGTGGGCCTGGTTCCATTTTTTTTTTTTTTGGTATTTTGGGACTTGAGAAATTGTTAAGTTTTATTTCTTAATTTTTGACGATTTCAATTTTTTTGTAAGTCATAATTTTTGTGCTTAAGGTTAAGCCAAGTTATGTTGATTTGAGATTTGAGTCGTCGACCTTGCTTTTCAGTTTCAATTTATTTTCAGTTTTCATTTTTTAAAGTTATATTTTTTAAATTCCTAATGATTTAAAATTTTTTTTGCGGGTCATAATTTTTTTGCTGCCATGTTGATTAGAGATTTTCATAAGTTTTCATAACCAGACCTTAAGGAAGCTTTAATTTAAAGTCACTTTAAGAATAGGGAAACGAATGTATTTTTTTTAGGTTAAAGTAACTTTAAACTTAAAGTCCTATTATAAAATCGGCTCTAGGACTTTAGATTTAAAGTTACTTTAACCTAAAAAAAATACATTTGTTTCCCTATTTTTAAAGTGACTTTAAATTAAAGCTTCCTTAAAGTCTGATTATGAGAACGGCCATTTAACTTGCGATGAGATTTACATTATCCTACTCATATCGTTTAGGTTTAAATCATTCAAGACATTCGTTTAACTCAAATAATGAGATTTGCTTTGTCATACTCATATCAACAAAACTACGCTAATTTCCTTATACAGGTTGTGTCACTTATTACTGGTTAAAGCAAGGGGAGAAGATGTGATGGGACGCAAAGATCTTTTCCGGGAGACGTTGCCACGTCCGCAAACGAACCGACGCGTAAGCGCCGTTGTCAAAATGGTTCGGACAAATCGGCTGCAATAGCGTTCCTTCCTCCTGGTCGCTTTAAGTCTATCGAAAACTAGTTGGTCGTGATTATCGGCAATTATTATTATCCAATTCGTATGCCACATGATCCTAACACAAAATGTCACCTGGCGGCAAGTGCCACCGCAGAGCAATACTTTTCTGTGCCGCTGTGTGGTTACCAATCTTTTTCTTTGATACGCAAGCGCTGAAATGTTACGGCTGCTTTGAACTGATCAGGAACAATTGGATAAGGGATTCAAGGTGCGGGGATCCACTGACACACAACGCATCGACCAAGATTTGCAAGGAGAACGAAACGTGTACGGTGAAAATTCAAAAGGCCGCAAATATTTGTACGGTGCGCAGAAATTGCGGACAGCCTTTGGTGCATGTGGATGCCTGGTTGGGGAGTACTTATACCTACGAGGATTCGTGTTCATGGGACCTTTGCAATTCAGTGGTTGGCACGGCTGTACAGAAAGACCTATCTTTTACGATTTGCATGTTTTGTCTCGGTGTGTACCTTATTTTGACGTGACGTGATGTCTCCATAAACAAATACAATTAAAAACAGCTCACATGTATTTTTTAAATTTATAATTTATAATTTTTTTAAGATTTCTTGTTTGCATTCTTTATTATATATTTGTGTATTTATTTTTTTAATTTCTGGAGAGTTTTCATGCGATTATAAAGCCGCAAGCAGTTTTTCAACATTGTTAGAGCATGATTCCATTCCATTCCATTTTCTGTGTAGTTAGGCCATTCTTCTTCTGGAAGATTTTAAATGGTCACATGATTGCTTTTTTTTTTCTTGTAGCTACCACAAGAAAAAAAAACGAGAATGCTGGAAACGGGGTCACTCGGCAATGATAATTCGATTCTGATCCTTTTATTTTTTTGGGTCCCGACTCGCTGGTATTTATAAAAGAACGCAAACACCGACTAGTTTAAAACCTCTTCAAAAAATTATTATGACTCACCCAGTGCAGGTAAATAAAATTTATTGTCGAAAGTAGCTTTTTTTCTTCTTTAACAAAAAACAAAAAAAAATGTTGAATGTTGAATGTGCTAATTTGCATGCAGGTATGTAAATGCATGCTATTTTTGGAGAAGTATTCTTCTTTGTACAAAATTTGACAATAAAATAACGAATGAATAATTCATGCGTGAGAATCGAATGTGCATCGTGGTCTAACGGTTTCGTCATTTGCAAATACTATAAAATTCATTTAATATTTGCTTTATTCTACGTGTGTGAAATGAAATTCGTCGTGTTTATTTTGTGACGTAATATTAAATTGTTTACGTGCATTCCAATTCGAGTTCCGGTTTTCACTATTTTCATGATTTCAGATAAAATGTGTCTTGCACGTAGAGATAGATGCCTGCGACACTTCGATACTTTTATTTTAAGTATCGATCACTGTATCGATATTTTTTAGATATCGAACGGCATCGGAACATGCACCGTTTCGATATTTTTAAAGTACCGATACTTTTCGTTAGGATTCGGAAAGTATCGCAATCCCCAAATTAATTACAAATCACAATTAACAGTATTTTTAGCGTTTCGAGGGAATTAAATTGAATGCTTATTCGAACAATTGCATTCCAATTCGAGTTCCGGTTTTCACTATTTTCATGATTTCAGATAAAATGTGTCTTGCACGTAGAGATAGATGCCTGCGACACTTCGATACTTTTATTTTAAGTATCGATCACTGTTTCGATATTTTTTAGATATCGAATGGCATCGGAACAGGCACCGTTTCGATACTTTTAAAGTACCGATACTTTTCGTTAGGATTCGGAAAGTATCGCAATCCCCAAATTAATTACAAATCACAATTAACAGTATTTTTAGCGTTTCGAGGGAATTAAATTGAATGCTTATTCGAACAATTGCATTCCAATTCGAGTTCCGGTTTTCACAATTTTCATGATTTCAGATAAAATGTGTCTTGCACGTAGAGATAGATGCCTGCGACACTTCGATACTTTTATTTTAAGTATCGATCACTGTTTCGATATTTTTTAGGTATCGAATGGCATCGGAACAGGCACCGTTTGGATACTTTTAAAGTACCGATACTTTTCGTTAGGATTCGGAAAGTATCGCAATCCCCAAATTAATTACAAATCACAATTAACAGTATTTTTAGCGTTTCGAGGGAATTAAATTGAATGCTTATTCGAACAATTGCATTCCAATTCGAGTTCCGGTTTTCACTATTTTCATGATTTCAGATAAAATGTGTCTTGCACGTAGAGATATATGCCTGCGACGCTTCGATACTTTTATTTTAAGTATCGATCACTGTTTCGATTTTTTTTTAGGTATCGAATGGCATCGGAACATGCACCGTTTCGATACTTTTAAAGTACCGATACTTTTCGTTTGGATTCGGAAAGTATCGCAATCCCCAAATTAATTACAAATCACAATTAACAGTATTTTTAGCGTTTCGAGGGAATTAAATTGAATTTAATTTTTTTTAAATTTCTCAAAGGAAACATCGACGGTTTCACTGCAAACAAAGAAGTTCACACTCTCTGGACGGTAGAAATTGAAAGAATAAATGCAAATTAAAACAAAAAATTAATGCAAAAAAAATGTTTCATGGTCAACCCAAACCAAGTAAAGCAAAACTCTAGCGAACCCAAGGCAAGATTTTTTAAAACGTTTCAAACAAAGTCAAAAATTGTGCTGAATTTGTTCAAGGTCGAAGGTCCTGAGATTAAGTCTCGCTTTCACAATGAGAATTTCTCTCGTGAAACTAAGGGCCTAATTTGGTGACCCTAAATAAGTATCACTGACACCCCTTTTAAGTATAAAGTTTCGTTTTCACACTGAGAGTTACTGTCGTGAAAATTACTGTCGCTGTCGCGAGAGCAACTATCATCGTCTCTATTACTTGAAAGTCGCTTTCATGCTTTCATGGCTTTCAACTTTTGTAATATTTCATCTGACTGAATAACATCTGACTAAAATAGATAGCTGAAACTGGCTAGAATCTAACTAGATACTTGAAACCAGCTCTCGCGATAATGTGATTCACCTGAAACGCCCGTTTCCACGATGTTTCTGTGGGAGTTGCCGTCATAAGAGAAATACTTACTTTCATGAGAATAACTATCACCAACTCTCACCGTGTAAACGATGCTGATGTCTATTTATTTGCCTAATATCGTGTCTCTGAATGCGGCCCTTACTCTCACCAGAGCACCTATCATAAACACTCTCACCGTGTACACGAGGCTTTACAAGTCCATAGCTATACATTTTTCTGAACCTGCGGTATTTACACGCAAGTTCGTAACGTTCACTTTCAATTAAAAAAAAAAAAAAAATGAGAACGTCCAAAATCATAAACCAAACGCCAAATAAAATATTGAAAGTCTCATTAGCTTTGAGTGGGAATGAAAATTTTTTTAAAAAAGAACAAATCGACTGAAGAACGTTACGCAAATCAAGAAAATATTTCAAAGGAATTTTAAATCCGAATCGAGTGCAAACCACAAGAATCCCATTCTCTGCTTACACGTCTCTCGTTTTTCGATTTTTCGGTTAATTGTAAGATGAAAAAATTTCAGGCAGTCAAGCGCAGAACACGTTCAAATGCCCGGAGCGCACCGGATTCTTCCCGGACCCCTACGAGTGCGACCTCTATTACATCTGCTCGAAGGGGGAATACGAGGAGAAACTGTGCCCGGACGGCCTCGTCTTCGACGACAGCGACCCCAACAAAGAACGATGCGACATTCCTGCCAACATCGAGTGCGGAGAGAGGACTGCGTTGCGTAAGTTCTTTTTCGATTCTATCTGTTGTTAGGCAACCAAAGTTACGTCGATTCGTATTTTATTGCCCATGGCGGTAAATGCTGCACATGAACACCGAGAGAGTTATCTAATGGGAAAGTTGTGCCGTGCCAGGAGACATTTTAGGTGCGGTGCGGTTACTTAAATAGTACCTGCATACTTATTAATAACTATGTACAAAAAAAACACTTCGGCTCAATTGAATGTACGAAAGAAAGAGGAGTCTTATAAAGTAAGTGACCATCAGAGAAAAGCCGATCAAATCAAAAATTGTGCTGGTCAATGAGGTGATTGGAGCAATCAGGAAGTATCCGGCTCGAAGAACCAATAGTAAGCGACACCTTTGGATCCCCAGGAATTTATACTCAACGCTATGTCATAAGCACACAAACCCAAGTTGAATCAGCAGTGTCAATAAACCGGATCTACGAATTCCTGGATACCCAAAGCTGCCGCTTACCATTGGTCCTTCGAGCCGGATGCACGGATCACCTCTTTGTCTACGATAATTTTTTAAACTTTTACTTCATGTTGTTATAATGCAATTTTTTTTTGCGAGACAATCTCAATTCAAATTTAAACCGAAGCGTAAACCCAATTGTTCTTCAGGGTTTAAACTTTGACCTTGGAATGGTGTGTAAAACCAGGCCCAGATTAAAAAAAATTCCCTCGTATGTTGCATTTATATTTTGGTACGTACCTCTTTTTACAGAGGAACCCAAACCAAGTAAGGGTTGCCCTCGCGCCAACGGTTACTACCGTCACACCGATCCGCAAGCTTGCGATAAATTCTTCAATTGCGTCGATGGAGTCCCGCACGAACTACCTTGCCCCCCAGGTCTTATTTACGACGATGTTCCAAGCACGTGTGCCTGGCCCAATGACAGCAACCGAAAAGACTGCCAGAAAGCTCGGAAAGGTAGATTTCTTTCCAAAATCTTTGTAATCCAATTTATTTATTTTTTCCTATTTAGATAGCTTAGAAGATGGGTTTTCGTGCCCCGATGAAGACGTGACGGCCCCTGATGGTAGAAAACTGCCCCATCCAACCTACCCCCATCCAGAGGATTGCCAGAAATTCTACATTTGTAGGAACGGGGTTCAACCCCAGAAGGGCTCTTGTTCTCCTGGACTCGTGTATAACGACGAGATTTTCACGTGCGATGATCCAGCGAACGTACCAGGATGGTAAGCTATTTTCATTAATGAAATAAATTACGCTCGGTGTTAACCGCCCCCTTGTGTTTTCAGCGAGAATTTCTACGCCGGAAAGGCGAAGAAGAACTAGGTTTAGTGTTAATGCCATAATATGTACTTTGTCCTCTTTTACGTTTTCTACAATACACCAAATAAATTATCAGGAAAATTGTTTTGTTGTTACTTAGGGGATGTCATCATCGCTTCGTGGGTTATTTGACTTTCTCTTACAAAACAATAAAAAAAAAATGTGAAATATAGAAATTCAATAATATAGGGCATCTGAAGTTCCGATTCGTTAACGAGTTAATCAAGAAAAAAGAAAATAACTTGCACAAGTATGCCCCTCTTGACCTTACACTTTATTTAATTAAAAATATTTTTAATGGCAGCGAATCTAGTTTTGACTGGTTCAAGAAAATTGTGAATAGAGCTGTACACAAAAAATTAGGTGAACCAAACAACAACAACCAAATAGAAGCGTGAGTTTTAAACCGCCCTGTATTGTAGGTGTGATCATGAATTAACTGTTTCAACAGTTAAATAAAAATTTGTCGTCAGAGATAAAAGTTGTTTTTGCTGCAAACTTAGCGTGTAATGTGCAATATTTAATTTTCCTGTAAAATGTTGTTATTTTTCTTGCAAAAACAACCCTTGTCAAACAAACCCTTTCACCGTTGCTAGTAGAAAACGTTTAAAACAATTTTCAGTAGGGTTGATCCGGTTCGAAGGACCAATGCAGTATTAAATTAGGACCATAATTATAACTGAGTCGTTTATTAGTACAATCTCTTGTGAGATATCTCAATTACTAACTAACCAAAATTTTCACATTTAACTCTAACGGTGCGTTCAGAAATTACATGTTTGTATCTTCCTTTCACTCCTGATTTATAAAATAGTTTGCTTTACTTTTTCTATATTTTTTTTCTTTCAAAATTCAACGTTATTTTCGGATTCAAGTCCAGTTATTCAGAAATTAGAACAAAATGCTGGCTAATTAGGTCATCAGTTGAGTGCAATGAAGACACAACGTACAAAAATAATCCTTCTTCAGAACTGACAACTTATTTTTTCTTAATCGAAGACAATGAAAAACAATTTAAAAATAACAAAAGAAAGGTAATCAAAAACGAATGCAATTATTTCTTTTTTTTTTTGAGACCATTTTACGTTACATTATAAGTTTGGCAGTTTTATAATTCTAATAAATTATTATTTATTATTTATTCTAATAAATTATTATTAGAATTATAAAACTGCCAAACTTATAATGTAATGTAAAATGGTCAAAAAAAAAAAAAGAAAAAATTGAAACCGACTTAAACATTTTAAAAAATCAAGAGACAATCAAGAATGAATGCGGTTAATAACCATAATAAAAATAAATAATCAAGGTCAGTCAATAGAAAAAACAAAAACGTCATCTGAAAAACAATAATACAAAGACAAAAATAGTTAAAAGAGGAAACATTTGAAAAAAAATGGAAACAATTAAAAACAAATGACAATCGAATAACGTACAAATAAAAATAATAAGAATACAGGATAGTACAGCACTTAAAAAACAAACAAAAATCGAGGACATTAGAAAAAAAAATAATTATTATGAAATGAGATCAATAATTGTAAAAATATTAAAAAATGATAATCGAAAAACAATTATTCAAGAAATGACAAAAAGACGAACAAAAAGGAGAGCTGAAGCAAGAAACAACAAAAAATGAAGGCAAGGAAATAAAAGGGAGTGTGCGATAGGTATACGAAAACAAAAACAAGCGACAATAGTTTCAAAAATACAAAAATACTCTACGGAAAAAAAAATTAATGGAATTAAAAAGAAAAACTAATGCAGTTTAAAAGATTAGTGAAAAACAGAAGCATTTAAACATGAATTTAATCTAAAAGCGAAAATCAAAACACGAACAAAAAATAAAATGCGACGGCAAATAAAAAAGAAGTCAAAAATCAAGAACAATTGAAAAACATGGTGAAAACAATTACCAAGCTACAAAAATAATCAAAAAGCTAAAGGAAAACTGAAAAAAAAGAAGTTAATAAAGTTCGAACGAAATTAATAAAAAGCGAAGACACTTTAAAAACGACGCAATCTAAAAACGAAAAACGAAAAACAGAAATAAGAAACAATCAAAAACGAATGCAGTTAAAAAATCAACAAAAAAAAAACAATCGATTATCGAGGGATTCAAAAATAACAAAAAAATAATTACCGCACGAGAAAATTTCTAAAGGGGTACAAAATTAAGTAAAAAGCGAAACAATTGGGGAAAAAATCGATGGAACGCAATTAAAATGAAGCAAATAACAATCAAGAAGCACGTGACAAAACGGGAAACAATAAAAACGAAAGCAGTTAAAAAAACAAACGAGAAATAAAATAAAATCAATCGAAAACAAAATCAAACGACAATCAAAAAATCGATTTAGAATATTTCTCTCCTTTCAAGGCATTGCAAATATCTGGCCAACTAACTACTTTGAATAATAAAGTTTAATTTAGGACTTACGTTTCACTTCAACATAATGCAGCAGGTGGTGAGGTATAATTATTATTGTTATTAATATGATTATTATTATGGGACTACAGCTTAAGGCGCGCCCTCAGGTGGTCAGGGGTTTCACCTTATACTGTGCGACAATTTACAGCAAAAGACAACTATACTGCTACCTGGTAAGCTACCAGCGGCCAATGCAGACACATTCGCATGTCTTCGCACAATGCTGTATAGCAAGTTTGCTCAAATTGCAGTGGGGCACCTCAAGCATCCTCTGGATAGCGCTAATATTTCGGCCCTAATTGGAGCCTCATCAGCAGAAGAGTATAGTTGCTATAAAATCGCACCGTATAAGGTCAAACCCCTGGCCTCCTGGGGGCACGCCTTAAGCTGTTATCTGCTGTTACTGGGCTTACCGGTTTAAATCGAACGAGTCGCTTAGAGTGCGGTGGAGTTTCCCGAGCTACTCTTCTGCTGATGAGGCACCAATTAGGGCCGAAATAGCACTATCCAGAGGATGCTTGAGGGGCCCCACTGCAATCTGAGCAGACTTGCTGTACAGCACTCGATGAGACTAATAATTTATTATCAACTAATATTAACACTTGTTTTATTTGATATACAATGAATAAACTAATTTATCTTGACAAAATCCGGGCGATTAACTGCTCATAAACTCGAATTGTTATTGAGTGTCCTTATTACCGAAGCCAACCGTTTTTAGAAGTATTTCGAATGTTGCATTGCCATCGGCGGATCGTTTTAGTCATCAAATCGTCATAATATAATAACTGCAATTCTTTACTTTATATAAAAAAAAAATTCATTGTGTTACGCCACTGATTTTTACATTATCAGTACAGTTTATTTTAAATGCTCACATAAGTGTAAGTTTGGTTGCCTAGCTCTGGTGATCACATCATGGAGGAAATACTCCATCCACGGATCAGATAGAACTTGGACGTTATTGGAAACATTTCTATGTTACCAGATTTATTAAAAAATAAACATTATGTGAAACCGCTGCTGTTTTTTTTTTTTTTTAAATCAATTTATTAATTCATTTTTACTGTATTTAACGTTTCCCCACTTTTAACTAATTCAATTAGTTTTCTTTTCTTTTTTTATTTTGTTACAGCGTTTTCATTCCGTCTTCTATTTTTTTTGTTTTGTTTAAATGTATTCAATAAGGTTACTATGTATAAGATACTGCAAAAAAAACAGAAGAAATCTTGTTTCCAACAAGAACTGAGCCGTCATTACGCTTCTTCGTGTGGAAAGGTAATTTCCAAATGATGACTTAATGTTAAGGAAAAAACGCAGTGGCGGAGTATTATCGAGTGAGACGAGTGAAATTAAATTACCTTGAGGAAGGCAACAATTAAAGTGGCGACAATGTTAAAGTGTCTTTCTAGAACAGAATAGAAAGCAACAAAACATCTTCTTGCTTTTAACGGAAAACACATTCCGGAGGAATTCGTTTTATTTAAAATTTTTTTTGTACAACGAAGGCTTCATCATAATTATTTTTTTATAAAATAACAAAAGACACTCTTCCTTTTTCACATTTTTTTATTACTTGGGATATTTTTAATGAGTGGATTTTTTTTCATTCGAATATATTTTTTAGTTGATTAAGCTTAACAAAGTTATAAAGACCAAGCTAGGGACAAGCAACAAAGAAGGATCTTATTCTGCAAGTATTAAAATCTCAATAATTATTATGAACGCAGTCCGGGAAATTCAGGACATTCAGGATTTTTGGCTAATTGCTAATAACGGCAATTGCGTGTACACGTTAAATCCCACAAAATACACGTTTCCGTTTGATCGATTGTCGACTTTTATGAATAATATTTCTCCGTCCGATAAAATCAGTGAGACTGCGGCCTCTAATCAAAGAGAATTTACGAGATTTATCGCCGAGTGAACATTTTGTTTTTATTTTATGACTTCAAAACAGATTTGACGAGCATCGCAAGGGGAAATATTAAATTGTTTATGCATTTAATAAATTTTACGCTAGATTCACCAACGTTAATTGCACATATACTATAATTAAGAAATTTGTACAGCAAATTCAAAAATGTGTACCGTTTAAACAAATAGCACGAACATTCCGTTAGAATTTAACATCACAGATTTTACAAAATTTCTGCATTGTGGGATGCCCCTGCCCGTCTGGAATGCCACTAGCTTTGATAATAAAGAAAAAAAAATACAGATATTAAAAAATATATTGCATCAATTTTTTTTTTTTTTTAGGTTTAATTTTTTAAACGAAAAATAATTTTTACTCTAATTTATTTGATTCATTCGTCAATTGATTATTGCCACGCTTCGCCTCTCTTCTTGTAATTTATTCATAATAATAATAATAAGTATTAAAGCCAGTTATTTTGCAAGTGCAGAAATTACATTGCAGTACGAAGTACGAAGTGGAACAGTGAAAGTGTCGAACTTTTTTTTCATTGTACGTGGACACTAGGCACCCGTGCCACATTAAATTGTATTTTTTGATCCGGTTGCGGCTAGGAATGTCCTCGTCTGAAGAAAATGCAAGGTTAAGCATTCAGCAACTACGAAAATACAAAGAAAAATTACACAGAATTGAAAATTAAAAAAAAAAAAACATTTCGTATCGTATTCAAAGGAGCACTGATGAGTGTGTTAATAATATTTTGTAACGGCCTTGGAATATGTCTATTGCAGAAGAGATGTGATAATAAATAATTCGTTTTTCCCAGAGAATAAATTAAAAGAAGTAACACTTCGTATTCACAGGGGGCACTGATGAGTCTGCTAATAATATTTTGTAACAGCCATTACAGAAGATTCATGTGATAACAAATAATTCGTTTTCCATTCAGGTTAAATGAAAAGAAGTAATTTTATTACAATACATTATACGTAGAAAGCTTTAAGAAAGTTCTGTTGGAGTGTATTTAGGCATGTGGACATCGTCAAGAACGAAATTAGTAATTACTTAATCAAATACTTGGAAGATGTTGCAATGCAAGAAGTACGATTACTTTCAAAGGAAGAATCAGTTTTACGTTATCATCATCATCACTAATGAGTAAGAGAGACAGATGATCAAAATTGATGTATAATTGTTTCAGTGGCGTAACTAGAAGTCAAATCGCCGGGGCGTTGCAAAATTTTTACCTTTCATTATTACAATATTTATTATTTCAATAGTTATTATCAAGAAAGTAAAACTAATGAAAAATCTTACTTAATTACTCTGCTTAATTGCTTTTGCTATTTCTATAAAAAGTGACTTCGTGGAGGGATTCTCAATGGTAATATGAATTATTATTTTTTTATATGTACAGCGTGTCTTGCTCAAACGTAGTACTCTCCAAATTAACGATCAATAAAGTCAATAACGCCGATTTTACATTAGTGTATTTATGAATGAATGAAAGATTAAAAAAAAGTGCAGATGTACTGATGAAGGTAGCGTCACTTGTTTCAAGTGGCCATAACTTTTTAAAGACACGTTTTCGGACAAGGTTTTTATGAATTTTTGCCATTAATTTGATGAATAAAATATGACGCTAAACTTTGGACATAACATTCAGTGACACCCTGTATAGCATATCGTTCAGTTATATTTTGCCACTATTATTATTATTATTATTTTCTCCGCCGAATATACCGATGTGACTTCTTTTTTTTTTCATAATTTGCGTCTCTTATCTGTTTATTTTCTGAAGCTCTCTGATTAATTCGACTTAATGCGCGTAGTACACACACACACACACACACACACACACAAAAATGTTGCGTCACGTGCCGGACGGCATTCCGTTCCAACTTTGTCAACATAATCTTTAAGGCAAACATTAATTTTCAGCATGTTTGATTAATATTAACCGAGACGCAACAAAACACAACAGCAAGCAGAAGATAAAAAAAAAACGTAACTACGAAAATAACATAGATAGATACAAATTTTGAACGGAGTTTAACTTTCAATAATAGCAAATAAAAGTAATTTGAAAAAAATAAGAAGGCAATTTTATTAAGTAAATTGGTCAAAGTGACAACTCTGAGCCAATTAATCCCCCTGTGCAATTTAACAAAGACTTTATAAAAGTGTAGGTATGGTTGCCTAACTAAAGGAAGTTTTGACGCTTTGAATTTCGCGGGTAGCAAATCAAAAAACAATAACTGGAAGCACCTGGTACAAAACAGTTGCTTGTTAATGATTGATAACTGTCCTCCTTTTTGACAGTTACCAGGCCTAACTACATGCTTTTTCAATTTAAGCCGTGCTCAGACTGTGACATCATATGCACGATCAGTAAAATGTCGCCCACATTCTGACAGCAGACGAGACGCTCAACTTAAATTCCATTTAAATATCGATGAGAATGTAACTCGCATTACGTTATACCTACATAAACTGTCATATTCCAAAGGAGCATTAAATTTAAAGGTAGCTTAAGCGTTTGTAATAACAAAGACAATTAGTTAAGTAAGACACGATTACATAATCGAACTAAATGAGACTTTATATAAAAGTCACAGTCATATGTCCAAAAGGATGCGGAAAGGTAGTTATGTACACATCAGATTGTGACTTTTATTTTGAAGTCTCCTTTACTTCGATTATGATATCGACCCTTAATTTTTTAAGTTTTAATTTTCTTGTTAATTCCTTGCTTGGTGTAGTAAGTACGGTAAGCTCCGCTTAAATTGGACTTAAAACTACACAAGCTTTGCCTATTTATGTTCAGCTTTATTGATTTTAATTTCTTGCTTCAATTTATATTTTTTTAAAGTTCTAATTTATAATTTTAATTTTTCTAATTTCTTTCAGTTTTTTTTCTTGAGTTGTCTATTTTTTTTGCTTGGATTTAGTGGTGGAGTTAAACGCGTTTGTCTTGCTTAAATTGGCTTGAATTTAAATTTTGAGTTTAAATTTTTACGTTTTTAAGTTTTAATATTTTAATCCTTCGGATTTAATTTTTTCTAACACGTATAGCATAAATTGTTAATTTCTTGGTTTATTCTTGTCCCCTGTTTCGTTTTTTTTTTGATTTCCGGTAGCTTTTGAGTTTTAATTTCGTAGTTTTAATTTTTTCGGGTTGAATGTGTGAATTATTTTCTTCTTTTTTTCAATTTTAATCTTTTTGAGTTACTTCAGGTTTTCATATTTTTCCGAGTTGTCTCAATTTTTTGCTTGGGTTGGGTAGAATTAGGTTACTGTGAGTTAGTTTGCCTTCCTTGCATTGGACTTAGCTCCAATCGAATTTTGATTTTTTGAGTTTTAGCATTATTTTTGATTTTTGAAGTCTGATTTTTTTTTCTCTAATTTTATTCAACTTCGTTTATTTTCTTTTTAATTTTTGGGAAGTTTAAATTATTTCGTTTGGTTTCAATTTCGCACAATTTTGAATTTTTTGCGTTGTTTTAATTTTTGTTCGAGTAGAATTGGAATTGACTTGGGCTTGCCATGCCTGGATTTGAATTTAATTACATTTTAATTTTTTGAGTTTGATTTTACGCTGTTTTAATTTTTTGTTCAGGTTCAGCAGAATTGGACAATGAGTTGAGTTGGGCTTGCTATGCCTGAATTAGAATTTAATTCAATTTTAACTTTTTGCGTTTGATTTTACGTTGTTTTACAATGAGTTGTGTTGAGCTTGTCATGCTTGAATTGGAATTTAATTAAATTTGAATTTTTTGAGTTTGATTTTACGTTATCTTAATTTTTGTTTGGGTCGAATAGAATTGGACTGAATTGACTTGGGCTTGCCATGCCTGGATTCGACTTTAATTAAATTTTAATTTTTTGAGTTTGATTTTACGTTGTTTTAATTTTTGTTCGAATTGAGTAGAACTAGACAATGAGTTGAGTTGGGCTTGCCATGCCTTGATCAGAATTTAAATTTTTTGAGTTTGATTTTATGTTGTTTTAATTTTTGTTCGGGTTGAGTAGATTTAGACAAGGAGTTGAGTTGGGCTTGTCACGCCTGGATTAGAATGTAATTGAGTTTTAATTTTTTGAGTTTGATTTTACGTTATTTTAATTTTTGTTCGGGTTAAGTAGAATTAGACAATAAGTTGAGTTGGGCTTGCCAAGCGTGGATTACAATTTAATTAAATTTGAATTTATTTGTTTTGATTTTACGTGTTTTAATTTTTGTTCGGGTTGAGCAGAATTGGACAATGAGTTGAGTTGGACTTGCCGTGCCTGTGAAAATTTTAGGTTAGAAAAGCTCACGCTCAAACTATTTATTTCTCGAACAGTTTCTCGAAGAAATCTGTTTTGAAACAGTCTTCCGGAATTTAAAGGGAACATAACTAATTGCGGCTGCAATTTAATAGATGGCGCTGTTCATGTTTGGAACTTTTTCTTAAGCATTCCTGTTCAACTCTAATTTATTCGAAATTTTTTTTTTGCGCCAAAAATGTTTTTTTTTTATTCAAAATATTATTCTTGAACGTTATGAAATTTGTTTCGGCTGTTTTGGAATGGTCAGAATTAGAGAAGACAAAAGTAGTTGCGACTACAGGTTAACAGATGGCGCTAGTTATGCTTGAAATTTATTTTAAACTTCTTTCAACCATTTCTGTTCGATTTCATTAAATCGAAGTCGTTTTTTTGTAACCGAATTTTTTGGACTTCATAGAAATTGGTCACAAATAAAGAGAACAAAGTTACAACTCACGCTAACAGATGGCGCCACAATTTTTTTTTTTAAATCGCTGCAAGAACAACAACGTTCTTAGGTTTTCGACCGATCAAGCCTCCTGCATTTTTTTTTAATCACGTGTTATATTTCTAACAACGTATTTTAATAGATTTTTTTCTCTCTTTCTGATGGTGTGGGAGGTTTGCCATTTTATATAATAAAAATTATTTAAATTAAAAAATGTTCTTTTTTTATTCAAAATATTATTCTTGAACGTTATGAAATTTGTTTCGGCTGTTTTGGAATGGTCAGAATTAGAGAAGACAAAAGTAGTTGCGACTACAGGTTAACAGATGGCGCTAGTTATGCTTGAAATTTATTTTAAACTTCTTTCAACCATTTCTGTTCGATTTCATTAAATCGAAGTCGTTTTTTTGTAACCGAATTTTTTGGACTTCATAGAAATTGGTCACAAATAAAGAGAACAAAGTTACAACTCACGCTAACAGATGGCGCCACAATTTTTTTTTTTAAATCGCTGCAAGAACAACAACGTTCTTAGGTTTTCGACCGATCAAGCCTCCTGCATTTTTTTTTAATCACGTGTTATATTTCTAACAACGTATTTTAATAGATTTTTTTCTCTCTTTCTGATGGTGTGGGAGGTTTGCCATTTTATATAATAAAAATTTTCAAAAAAACGCCATTAAATTTTCCATTGCAGTAAGCCACGGGACAGTGCTGCGAAAATTTCACATTTCTCATTTGTTTTAACAAAAAATACACGCAGACAGTGCTGCCAACTGGAGGGAAATTTCCTTTTCTCGGGGAATTTTTTTCGTGTCATTCCGGAAAAGGAATTTTTCTTCATTTCAGAGTTTTTTTTTTTTATGAAGATGCATATGTTTCTTCTAAAGTTCTATTTTATTGTATTTATTTATTTATTTATTTATTTATTTATTTTTATCGTTATTGCTGTATTCATAGAAATCATAAAAAGTTGAATGTGGATATAACAGAGTTTAAACTGCAGGGGAACGATTAAAATAAAAATTCATTTCAAATTTCGCGCCGACGGATTGCAGTTCGACGAAATACACATAGATGGCGCTGACGTCGCACACTTTCTGAAAGACTTCTGGATTAAATTTGTTAAAAATTAAAATTTAAAAAATTTTGTTTATTTTAAAACGGTCTGATTTTATTGGAGACGTTTTTTTTTCTTCATTGAAATTAAACTCCATTTCAAAAAAGAAAAAGGGAATTTCGGACGTGAAAAGGGAAATTTTGCATCGGCTCTCACCGGGCAAGGTTGGCTTCACTGGTCGTAGACAATTATCAGACCTAAAATCTAACCAATGACGGTGGAGAGGACCACACAGGGTGTTTTTAACTAAGGATTTCACTGTTATATTTCATAAATTTTGAAAGTTTAAACAGCGACATCCTACGATCGTTTTGGTTTGCAGTGGAACTCTCGAGCTGCACTTCTGCTGATGAAGCCCCGAATAGGGCTGAAACAGCTGTACAGAGGCTGCTCGAGGGATTCACTACAATCAAGGGCGATTTGCAACAAATTTTTTTGTAAATTTTAAGTCTGATACATTACAGATATAGTTAATAGACAATTAAGGATTATTTTATTTACTATACTTTGAAATTGACATCCAAGGAATAAAGTCACTTTTGCACCATAACCCGTTGCTCACTGCGATGGAAAAGTTTTTAATCTTTTTCTGAAAATTTTTGTTATCTAATGTGACAACACTCTCACACCATTAGAAAGAGAAAGAATTTTCCTATCAAATTCCATAGATAGAATATATCATGTAATTAAAAACAAATGAAGAAGGCGTGATCGCTCGAAAACAATTGAAGATCGACGTTAACTCTTTTGACAAAAGTTGTAGTCCTTGACATGTCAAACGATTTTTCTTATAAAAGTTTTTTTGCTGTATCTCTATCGATAAGGAAGTTATTGCTGAAATGCAGAAATGTGACTCACCCTGTATGTACTTTAAGTTGCGCAAGACTGTACTTATTCGAAAACATCAGTTACCAACAGATGGCGCTTTTAATAAGGAAAACAAAAGGCTGTCATTCATGTTATTCAATATAATTCTCGTTCTATTCGATCCATCGATGTTTTTGTTATGTTTATTATTATTGCAAACCTGCGTAAGAAAGCATCACATACAAAACATTTAATTTAACAGTTTTTGTAGCAAAAACCCGATATTGAATTAGGATTGACAAATTGAAACCAGTTTGCTACGCAATAAGTCATCCCGTACAATGCTCGAGGGATCCACTGTAATCAAAAACAATTTGCAACACATTAAAAAAGAATAATCAACGACTCAAAACTTGCAAGAAAAAAATATAATTAAATCGAAAATGAGCCCTACATGAGTATGGCCATGTCAAGTAGATCCAAAAAAAAACAAGGCGCAGATGGAAATCAAATTAAAAAATTTGAAAACAATTTCAAATCGGCGGTTTAAATAGCACAAAACGTTTTCGTTTTAAAAAAAACATTCAAATTCTTCACAATAATCCATCTTTTCTGTTGGGAACGGGCGGGGGGGCTCTGGTAGAAGAAAGAATAATAAGTTTGAAATGTTCTCTGAGAGA
Source organism: Prosopocoilus inquinatus (assembly GCA_036172665.1). Taxonomy (NCBI): domain Eukaryota; kingdom Metazoa; phylum Arthropoda; class Insecta; order Coleoptera; family Lucanidae; genus Prosopocoilus; species Prosopocoilus inquinatus. Next base: position 1,372,783 of record CM069871.1, on the reverse strand, counting down.
GCAGAGGAAAAAATAAAACAGAATGTAATAATCGTTACAGGAAACAAAGCCAAGAAAAAAATAACTTGAATTGTTTTAAACTTTAAAAGGAAAAAAAAAATGATCAAAATTACAATCTGCTTAAAAAGAAAAGTAAACCAGAGACGAAAGAAGAGTTTCAAACATTGCACTTACGAAAAAATCAATTGAGAAAGAAGTAAGTAAAGTTAAAAGAACAGAAAGAAGCAGATTAGAAAGAAAAAAACAAAGAAATACACTCCAGAAGAAGAAGAAGTAGAAGAAAAAAACAAAAAAATTGAAAGCTTTTTCTCTATCTGACTTAAAGACAAAAAAAAACAAAAGAATAAACAAATTAGGGATAATTACTAGACAAGATGAAGGAATTCTAAGTAAATTTAAAAAAATAAGAAACAAAAATAATTTGTAAACTTAGAACAAGAAAATAAATTATCAAATTAGAAAACAGAAGTGAGCCCCGCATAAGTAGGGCCAAGCCAAGTTGATCCAAAAAAAAAAAACAAGAAATAGATGAAAATCAAATTAAAAAATATAAAAGTAATTTAAAATCGGCGATTTAAATAGCGCCAAATTTACCAAAATTTAAAAAAAAAATATTCAAATTCTTCACAATAATTCAACTTTTTTGTTGGGGGTCGGGGGCCCCGGTTGAAGTAAAGAATAATACGTTTGAAATGTTCCCTGAAGCAGAAGAAGAAATAAGAAAAAATGTAATAATTAGTGCAAGAAGAAAATAAATTGAATTGTTTTAGCTTTATAAGGAAAAGAAAAATGGAAAATTACAATCTGCTTAAGAAGAAGCGCAAGCCAAGGAACAGAGAAGGAAGAAGAGTTTAAAACACTGCAAATTATGAAGAAATCGATTAAGAATAAAGACAGTAAAGTTGAAGAACAAAAAAAATTTGAATTAAAAGACAAAGAAAAAAATCAAAAGAATAAATAAATTAGGTATAACTAGAAGATGAATAAAACTAAATCATTTGAGTAGTTCTGGTATAAAAAAAGGAGAAACTGCAAATTTTAAATCTGGTAAAGCGAGAACAAGAAAATAAATTATCAAATTTAAAAACAGAAACATAAGAAAAGACAGAAATAAAAAACACATGAAAGAAAGAAGTATATGTTCTTCTTCAGACAGATGATTTAATTTTTTTAAATCATTAAAATGAGAGGAAAAATGGACGAGTCCAAGTGACGGTGAGACCTGAGGACAATCAAATTAGTGTATTTAAAAGGGAATATGGAGATGGTTGAAAGAGGGGTAATCCCCCACGATTGTTCACGAAAATAAAGAAATTGTAAAAGGATGCGCTTAGCCCTTCTGCTGAAACAAAAATGTTTGAAAATGAAGAACCAAAGTCAATTGATGACGATGAAGAGCAAAATCCGAAGGAAAGTAGTAACACTCAAATACCAATCGATGCACACCAAATAATATTTGTTAAAGAAAAAATTATTAAATTCCAGTATTTGCTCATGAAAATTAATTTCCCTTTTGCCTATACCACGAACATAATTATCTTTTTGTTCGTCGATTTAATTCATTAACGATACATTTTCTCGAATTATAACTATATAATTATAACTTGTTTATTTACTTTTTTTTACTCCTGACGAAGCTATAATTCTATAGCGAAACGTTGAGTGTGATCCTATCATATTTCTATCCGGTTCAAGGTTAAAAAAAAAAACTTTGTACTTGTATCAGTTTAGTAAATATACCGGTAATTGACTGAAATCGAGTTCATAATAAGAAGAAACAGCGCAAGAAATCGAAGATTGATGAAAGTTATGAAGTGATAAGGACTAGAACGTACAAAGGCCTACTCCATTTATTTGACACGTCTACCTCTTTCACATTGCTTGCTTTTGTTTATATGAAATGATAAATTTTTTTTTTAAATTGACTTTTTCGCATCGTCTAGTTGATTATGGGCATTGAAAACAAACATAAACTAAAGTCATTAACCGAAATGTCGTCGTCGTTTATCAAACGTTACATCATCGTAAACCTGAACGGAAACTTAAAACACTCTTCGGTCTTCGCTTTTATATGCAAATTTTCGTTCTCCTCTTCAATTAAGGCCGTCGTTGCATAAAAGCAATTCAATAGACCGCCGATGCACGAAATAAAAAGACAATAGACCGCGGCGATATCACACGCGATTAAACAAACTTGTTTTCCATTACGTAAGCCCAAATATGCGTCTAGAATTATTAATTAGGTTTATGGTTTTTTTTTTTTTTTCTCTTCTCTTCTTTTGAAACGTGGCACGCTCGAGTGCATCGTTCTTTTCATCGTCTCGGTTCTTTTTTTTTTTCTTTATGTAAACAACAGCGAGGAAGTGGTGGGTTTAAATTCCGTTCGTGTTATAAGCTAGGTATCGTTATCACCGCCACCCAAAGCATATCGTGCGAGCTACCTAAACGTAAAATACCGTAGGTGAAGGGTACAGACAGTGTAGAAAGTGCGGTTCCAAGTGTGTAAGGCGTTCAGTTACCAAGGATAAGTACCATGAGAACGTTTCTGTTCGTCGCCGTTTCCGTGATTAGCTTCGCCTTAGGTAAGCAACAATTTTTGTACCTAATTTTTCCGAGTGAATCGCGGATGAGATTCCGGCCTTAATTCAATGCACATCCGGCCTTAATTTATTTAAGAAACTCGCTGCGAATTTTCTGCAGATGTATGTAGTATGTAGATCAAAAATGGCATGTTGCTCTAGATTATAATAGGTATGTAAATACATAAGTGTCGTAAGAGGTTGGAAGTGAACGTTTTCTTAGATACAAACGAGAACTAATGTATGTATGTTTCTCTAAACGTATGTTGAAAGCGGCAAAATTTTAAATGGTCAATAAATGAAAGTTGTTCCTTATCTTTTTAATTCTTACGCGTGACATATGCTTAATGTATGTACGGTCTTTCTTTCTCTGTGTGTGTGTGTGTGAGTGTATCACTGATTATTTTAGCTTTCTAATATCTTGACTTTTGATTTGATAGACAAAAACTCGCTGCGTTTGTGTTACGTCAGAGTTTCCTGAACGCGCACCGAAAAAAAAACAGGTTTATAGTACGAACCGTGAAATATTGTTTTTTTATTTATTTATTTTTTTGAGGCTGTTACCTAAACAAGTAGCACATATTTCTTTTAGGCTCTATGCAAAAATGAATCGAAATGCAAACAGGAACTGATTTAAACTAAGCCTAAAACTAAATTATTATTATTATTCGATTCTTTTTTTTTGTTTGCAAACTTAAAGTGAAACTCTAACAAGTTCTAGATACACCGTTTTGGATTAAAGGTATTTAAGGAAGTTGATTTTGGTATTAAAAATGCATGTTCGTAAATAGTTGGGGGGTAATCAAAGTAATCATTTATTTTAAGTTTACCAGGTTTTTAGTACAAACTCCAAAAGCATGTTTTAAACGTTTATATTAATTATTACTTTAAACGTTGCGCGGAAGAACTTACTTAGAACCTTGATTTAAAAAAAAAAAAAAAAACCTTCAAGCATACGTAACTTCTAGAATTGTAACATTCTTATAGTACACAAAGCGAACGAAATACAGGAGAGCAAGAAAATTGTAAACCGTCCAAAAATATTAATTCCAGAAGAGAAAGAGGCTTTTGCTTCACAAGTCTTCTTCCTGCCGACTCTCCGTCGCTTCCTACAAAAGATATCTTCAAGAATCCATTGACGGAGTAGAGAGAAAAAAAAGCTTGAGGAACTTTGCTTGGAAAAACAGTTGTCAATCTACATTTCTATTGTTCTATGGTATTTTCTAGGCGGCAACGTTGATAATTTACGCCAATGTTTATAATTTGTACGTACGATTCTTACTGGTACGACAATATGCAACTTCATCTTCAAAATTGGATGCATAAATACGATTGTTTCTTAATAAAAGAAACAGGTTTCCGCTTGACAGTCCTTCTTTCTCTCGAGTCTTCGTCTCTTACAAAAGAACTCCTCAAGAATTCATTGGCGAAGTAGAGGTGAAAAAATGATATTTGACGAACTTTACTTGCTTGTCAACAGTTCTCACTTATTTACTTCTGGCAGTCTACATTTTTATTGCTCTATGGTACTTTATTGTGGTGGTAACGTTGATAACTTCACGTAAACGTTGCCATTCCTACGACAAATCTTTATCAAAATTGTATGCAAAACGGCAATTATTTTTTTAATAAAAAAAATAATAAGAATAAGATGAAAAACGTTTTTGAAAATCGAAACACAATTGAAATGGAGAAGAATTAAAATCTTTTAATTTTAATTATTTGAAATTATTGAAAAATGGTAGACGATTAGAAAAAATGAAGAGCATTTCTGACCCAATTCAAACGATGAAAAATCCACAAGAAAGTAAAAATAAATGACAATCACAATAAAAATATATAGACACTAACTAAACGAAAAAAAAAAAACAAACAAATTAGTAATTCAAACATTCAAGGACAGAGAGAGAGATAATTCACGTATTTACGAAACGAAGATTTTTTAAAAACAAAATAAAAAAAAAACAGAAAACAACGATGAACGTATTTAGTCACGAAAGAAATCCAATTTCAGATTTCATGATACAAGGAAGAACATGGAACATGAAAGAAAATGGAAACGGAATTGAAAAGTAAAAAAAAAACGATAACCTAAAAAAATAAAAAGGGAAAGAAGAATAAGAGACGATCGTATGCATTTCGAACCTACCCGAAACAATCGATAAACAAATTACAACTGACGATCGCAGAAAAAAATCCAAAAAGATTCGGATATATCTGAGAAAGAATTAATTAATTAATCTTAACAATAATTAATTAATTAATCTTAACAATAATCTCTAAACAAATGAAGAACGCATAATATCAATAAAAAATAAATTAAAAAAAAATTCGACCAAGAAGTTACTTTTTTGTTGAATAAAAAGAATATCCAGAACGTTAATTAGCAAAAATTCATTAATGATAAGTAAGAAGCAATCTTACAGAAATTTTTGTTAAGAATAGCTTTCGTAGGTGGCGCTACCAAAGTTTCATTAATTGTTTTGTCGATAATTGTTTAAAATATTAATAATGAAAAAAATAATTTTTTAAAAATTTTGGTGCAAAGTGAAAACCTCGAGCAGCCTCTGTACAGCTGTTTCAGCCCTGCTTGGGGCTTCGTCAGCCAGAGACGTAGCTCGACATTTCCACTGCAAACAAAAACGTCTTGTCCAATTTATTCGCAATTGCGATGTCAGGTCAAAAAGCGATCGTAGGATGTCGCTGCTTTATCTGAAAAAATAATGGTTAAAAAAATTAAACCTGTCCCTTAAAAGTACTTCGACTGAGATTTCGGTTTAAAAACAGAATTTCACAGATTGTGCCACTACAAACCAAAAGTGATAAGACAACTTGACGGATAGTTTTGCCAAGAACGACTTTCGCATTTGGCGTCACCAGTATTTCATAAAATAACTGTTTAAAAACTTAATCACGAAAAAACAGAAAAAAACTGAAACATTAAGAAATTAGGAAACATAGGAAAAATTGTCAGAGATGACGACGCAACAGTTCTTTGTTAAGAGCCACCCGAGTTTCACATATGTATTAAAAAAATTAATAACAAAATAAAAACAATGGTTTAAAAAATTTAAAATTGGCGCTTAAAAGCAACCTTGACCGAAATATTAGAAAAAAGGTAGAAGTTGGAAAAAAAAATTACAGATGGCGCCACTGATGTTTTTTTTTAATGTTCTTAATTTCATTGTTTGAACCATGGACACCAGAACGGTTCTAGTGTCCATCGTTTGAAAAATTTGTTAAGAATAATTTAGGTTTCGTAAACTGCTTAAGAAATTAGTAACGAAAAGAAAAGGAAAACCTTAAAAAAATTAAGATTGAGTAACTCGATTGAAATTTCAATTAGCGAAAATTTTCTCAGATGGCGCCGCTAAGGGTTTTTATCCCGACCACTGACAGCTGCCCCACTATCTAAATTGAACAAGTGTCAAATTGTGATTCTTTACATTTTCAATTTCAATAAAACTGTTGTTTCCTTGTTGCACTTGCGATATTCGTATCTATTTGTTACCTTACATAATTGGTTTATGAAAGGGGATGGAATGACGTTACCTGAACACGTAAGATTACGTGTGGTAAGCTGTTTTTTCTGCTTGGAAGATTGGGTTTTTGGTTTGGATTGCTGCTACTGGTTTTCATTAATCACGTGATCAACGATAACCAATAATTTTCGTCAAGTGAACGACGAAAACCAATGACAGCAATCTCCAAATACCCAATTCCCCTAATCTCCAAAGCAACTTTACGATGCTATTAGCAACTGTCTTCTCAATCTTGTATTAAAGCTCGCTAGATTAAGATAAATAGTAAATAAAGAGTAAATAAAGAGTACCATCGTCCACTTCAAAAAAAAAAAAAAAAATCATTCAACGCAATGCAAAACTCAGTTACTTTAATTCGTGTCAACATGATTTATGCAAAATATAAATAATGAAAAATCCGAGGCAAACGGTAAACAGCGTAATACCAACCGACCGACCGACGACGGTGGCATGTGCTCCTTTCTCTTTTAGAAGCCAATTAAAATAAGTGGAGCTATTACGCGTTTTTCTCATTCTTTTTATTTTATTCTCTTTGCAATTTGAGTTTAAGATATATTTCGGGGGAACTCCAGATTTATTTGCGAAACATTCCAGGACGAGGTGGTGTGCTCGTCCAGGACGCACCCGCGTGTCCGGAGGTACACGGAGTTCAAGCCTACGCCCATCCCGAATCCTGCAACTTGTTCTTCCTGTGCACCAACGGCACCCTTACGGTGGAACAATGCGAAAACGGCTTACTCTTCGATGGCAAAGGGTCGGTTTACCACCACTGCAACTACAACTGGGCGGTCGATTGTGGTACCCGCAAAGCCGACTGTAAGTTTCGCTTGGTACCATCAAAATTCGAATTTTACCCGGATTTTTTTTTTATTAGTAACGCCCATTAGCACACCCGGATGTGAGTATCAATTCGGTTTGTACCCATACAGTGCAGAGTGTTCCACGCACTATGTTAAGTGTGCCCATGGAGAGCCTAATCCTCAACAGTGCGAGCCTGGATTGGTCTACGACGAGAAAATTCACGGTTGCAATTGGCCGGATCTTCTTCTTAAAACTTGCAATCCAGAAGGTACGATATTTTTATTTATTGTTTTCCCCCATTGCTATTAATTAAATTCGAGTCATTTTCAAGTTTGTTTTGAGCCTCGACTTTAATTGTGTTACGATTGCATCGCGTCAGCCCAAAACTGTCCTTGAAATTAACTGGGGGAAATGCGGTGGAAAAACAAAACTTTGAAGGCCAGGAGCAATGAACAGCAAACAAATAAAATATTTGCTTGCGCTTTATTAATTCCGCTTGATTTACGCGTTTTTAACACGTAGATTGGCCGAGCATACCTAAAACGAAATGTTCATTAAGTTAAACCGTGGGCCCTTGAGCATAGCGGGGTGAGAGCAGGAAAATCATTAATCAAGTTAAACCGTGGGTCCTTGAGCACAGCGGGGCGAGGACAGGAAAACATGTTTTCATTGAAAACTAAATACATATATTTAAAAACACTTACAAACTACTTACGCTTAATCATGAGATGTTTTTCAAAACTAAACACGAAAACCGAATCCTACAAAGAACTTTTCAACAACTTCTTAGCAACTTGTTCATTAAGTTAAACCGTGGGCCTTTGAGCACAGCGGGGTGAGAGCAGGAAAATCATTAATCAAGTTAAACCGTGGGTCCTTGAGCACAGCGGGGCGAGGATAGGAAAACATGTTTTCATTGAAAACTAAATACATATATTTAACAACACTTACAAACTACTTACGCTTAATCATGAGATGTTTTTCAAAACTAAACACGAAAACCGAATCCTACAAAGAACTTTTCAACAACTTCTTAGCAGCTTGTTCATTAAGTTAAACCGTGGGCCTTTGAGCACAGCGGGGTGAGAGCAGGAAAATCATTAATCAAGTTAAACCGTGGGCCCTTGAGCACAGCGGGGTGAGAGCAGGAAAATCATTAATCAAGTTAAACCGTGGGTCCTTGAGCACAGCGGGGCGAGGACAGGAAAACATGTTTTCATTGAAAACTAAATACATATATTTAAAAACACTTACAAACTACTTACGCTTAATCATGAGATGTTTTTCAAAACTAAACACGAAAACCGAATCCTACAAAGAACTTTTCAACAACTTCTTAGCAGCTTGTTCATTAAGTTAAACCGTGGGCCTTTGAGCACAGCGGGGTGAGAGCAGGAAAATCATTAATCAAGTTAAACCGTGGGTCCTTGAGCACAGCGGGGCGAGGACAGGAAAACATGTTTTCATTGAAAACTAAATACATATATTTAAAAACACTTACAAACTACTTACGCTTAATCATGAGATGTTTTTCAAAACTAAACACGAAAACCGAATCCTACAAAGAACTTTTCAACAACTTCTTAGCAGCTTGTTCATTAAGTTAAACCGTGGGCCTTTGAGCACAGCGGGGTGAGAGCAGGAAAATCATTAATCAAGTTAAACCGTGGGCCCTTGAGCACAGCGGGGTGAGAGCAGGAAAATCATTAATCAAGTTAAACCGTGGGTCCTTGAGCACAGCGGGGCGAGGACAGGAAAACATGTTTTCATTGAAAACTAAATACATATATTTAAAAACACTTACAAACTACTTACGCTTAATCATGAGATGTTTTTCAAAACTAAACACGAAAACCGAATCCTACAAAGAACTTTTCAACAACTTCTTAGCAGCTTGTTCATTAAGTTAAACCGTGGGCCTTTGAGCACAGCGGAGTGAGATGAGGAAAATCATTAATCAAGTTAAACCGTGGGCCCTTGAGCACAGCGGGGTGAGAGCAGGAAAATCATTAATCAAGTTAAACCGTGGGTCCTTGAGCACAGCGGGGCGAGGACAGGAAAACATGTTTTCATTGAAAACTAAATACATATATTTAAAAACACTTACAAACTACTTACGCTTAATCATGAGATGTTTTTCAAAACTAAACACGAAAACCGAATCCTACAAAGAACTTTTCAACAACTTCTTAGCAGCTTGTTCATTAAGTTAAACCGTGGGCCTTTGAGCACAGCGGGGTGAGAGCAGGAAAATCATTAATCAAGTTAAACCGTGGGTCCTTGAGCACAGCGGGGCGAGGACAGGAAAACATGTTTTCATTGAAAACTAAATACATATATTAAAAAACACTTACAAACTACTTACGCTTAATCATGAGATGTTTTTCAAAACTAAACACGAAAACCGAATCCTACAAAGAACTTTTCAACAACTTCTTAGCAACTTGTTCATTAAGTTAAACCGTGGGCCTTTGAGCACAGCGGGGTGAGAGCAGGAAAATCATTAATCAAGTTAAACCGTGGGCCCTTGAGCACAGCGGGGTGAGAGCAGGAAAATCATTAATCAAGTTAAACCGTGGGTCCTTGAGCACAGCGGGGCGAGGACAGGAAAACATGTTTTCATTGAAAACTAAATACATATATTTAAAAACACTTACAAACTACTTACGCTTAATCATGAGATGTTTTCAAAACTAAACACGAAAACCGAATCCTACAAAGAACTTTTCAACAACTTCTTAGCAGCTTGTTCATTAAGTTAAACCGTGGGCCTTTGAGCACAGCGGAGTGAGATGAGGAAAATCATTAATCAAGTTAAACCGTGGGCCCTTGAGCACAGCGGGGTGAGAGCAGGAAAATCATTAATCAAGTTAAACCGTGGGTCCTTGAGCACAGCGGGGCGAGGACAGGAAAACATGTTTTCATTGAAAACTAAATACATATATTTAAAAACACTTACAAACTACTTACGCTTAATCATGAGATGTTTTTCAAAACTAAACACGAAAACCGAATCCTACAAAGAACTTTTCAACAACTTCTTAGCAGCTTGTTCATTAAGTTAAACCGTGGGCCTTTGAGCACAGCGGGGTGAGAGCAGGAAAATCATTAATCAAGTTAAACCGTGGGCCCTTGAGCACAGCGGGGTGAGAGCAGGAAAATCATTAATCAAGTTAAACCGTGGGTTCTTGAGCACAGCGGGGTGAGAGTAGGAAAATCATTAATCAAGTTAAACCGTGGGCCCTTGAGCACAGCGGGGTGAGAGCAGGAAAATCATTAATCAAGTTAAACCGTGGGTCCTTGAGCACAGCGGGGCGAGGACAGGAAAACATGTTTTCTTTGAAAACTAAATACATATATTTAACAACACTTACAAACTACTTACGCTTAATCATGAGATGTCTTTCAAAACTAAACACGAAAACCGAATCCTACAAAGAACTTTTCAACAACTTCTTAGCAGCTTGTTAATTAAGTTAAACCGTGGGCCTTTGAGCACAGCGGGGTGAGAGCAGGAAAATCATTAATCAAGTTAAACCGGGGCCCTTGAGCACAGCGGGGTGAGAGCAGGAAAATCATTAATCAAGTTAAACCGTGGGTCCTTGAGCACAGCGGGGTGAGAGCAGGAAAATCATTAATCAAGTTAAACCGTGGGTCCTTGAGCACAGCGGGGCGAGGACAGGAAAACATGTTTTCATTGAAAACTAAATACATATATTTAAAAACACTTACAAACTACTTACGCTTAATCATGAGATGTTTTTCAAAACTAAACACGAAAACCGAATCCTACAAAGAACTTTTCAACAACTTCTTAGCAGCTTGTTCATTAAGTTAAACCGTGGGCCTTTGAGCACAGCGGGGTGAGAGCAGGAAAATCATTAATCAAGTTAAACCGTGGGCCCTTGAGCACAGCGGGGTGAGAGCAGGAAAATCATTAATCAAGTTAAACCGTGGGTCCTTGAGCACAGCGGGGCGAGGACAGGAAAACATGTTTTCATTGAAAACTAAATACATATATTAAAAAACACTTACAAACTACTTACGCTTAATCATGAGATGTTTTTCAAAACTAAACACGTAAATCGAATCCCACAAAGAACTTTTCAACAACTTCTTAGCAACTTGTTCCAGAACTTCTTCGTAACTTTTCTCCAATCTGTCTTACAGTTCTTTTTAAAACCTAGTTCCCTGCACCTCCTTGACTTCCTTATTGCAAGCCAAATAAACAACTTTTCATTGCGTTGCAGTTATCCAATAATTTCAAAATGACCTATTTCAATTACCAATAAATTAGTTTTTAAAAAAATTTGTGCAAATCGTTTTTTTTTGCAATGTCAGGTCAAAAAGCGATCGTAAGATGTCGCTATTTTATCTGTTCATCAATAAATTAGTGTTAATTTTTTTTTTTAAACGAAGAAACTGTGACGGTTTCATTTTGCAATTGTTTTTGTAATACTGTACATTTTTAATTTTCAAAACATCTGCGTTGAAATATTTCAAATTCAGTTTAACTTAATCCTTGAGAAAATTCGATTTGCAACGATGCAAAATGGTGTTCTAGTGCCTACTAAAAAGACAGGCCAGGATTTGAGTGGAGGGGCAGCTTCGTTTCGAAGTTGTTCCCCGCTCCAAACTACAGCCTGTCTTTCGTAGGCTGTGACCGGTCGTGTTGCTTGAGGCAAATTTCTCTTATTTATTTTGTTAATAATAAGCATAAGTGTTGGACACTTTTGACGCCGAATATACTATTTGTTCTCACCACCTTGAATTATTGTTAAGTGGGAGGGGAAGGAGTACGTTTTCATTTCATCAGAGATTATTGCGGGAGGGGCTAATACAGTCCGAGTACTAAATGTTCCCAGAACAAGTGGCCCGAATTCTTTTCCCTGATAATAAGTATGTTTTTTTTTCTTCTTGTTTAGCTGTCGTTGGATTTAAGTGTCCAACCAAAATACCATCTCACAGCGCCGCCGCAAGATTTTGGCCCTTCCCGAGGTTCCCCGTTCCGGGTGACTGCGGCCGTCTGATAACCTGCGTCAACGGTTTTCCACGCCTGATTTCCTGCGGCCACGGCAAGTCCTTCGACGAGTCGACCCTGACCTGCGAGGACTCCGAAATCGTGCCGCACTGCGCCAACCACCTGAGGAAATAAGCTGGGGGCGGGAGCCAAATTTTTTTTTTAGAGCGTGCCGCTCCTCGTCGTCTTTTGTGAATACTCCTTTTCGCCCACCTTTCCGGTTTCACTTTTCGGTCTCTGCTTTGTCATCGTGTTTCCGTCCACGTACCTATTACACCTATTATTACCTTTTGTAAATATAATTGATACCTTGTAAATTAGTTTTTAAAAATAAATATTTGGTTGATAGTTTGGTACGCTAATTTAAAATCGAAAATAAAAAGTGTACAGCAGTGGACAATAATGTTTGGGCAAGAATCTGACATGTTGGGCGTACTTACGTAAATCATGTTTTTATTGAAGTTATGATTTTGTTAAAGCAGGTGCTGCCAGTTGATTTTTTCTTTGCGATAGAACTTTACATAAAATAGAAGTAGAAGGCGGTCTTTTAAAATGTTTGGCTTTTAAAAGTGGGAAGACCAAGTTTGACAAGGTCACAGACGATAGTTCAAGGTCAAATATGATCTACAGTCGAAAGTTGAGAAAAATACTTTGTTATAAAAATAGGTTCTGTTAAACAAATCTTCTTTTTTTGAAGAAGAAAAAATTCTTATTTGTCAAAAGTCCATCGTAAAGAGAAAAATAAATATGAGGCTTGTTCCAACAACGGCCTCTGATTAGTTAGAAACTGTCTGAAACACGCGCCAATCAAAGTTTCATATTTAACGCACCTCTTCAAAGCGGTGATTAATTCGACGGGCGACTATAATTGACAGTTTCGAACCGGTAAAAATCTGTGTTGGAACGAAGCTATCATAAACTGCACATTCTCTTAACGAAAATATGTGTCTGAATAAAAAGATGCTAAATAAATAAGTGGAAAGCTTACATGTACACTCACGGGCATTAAATTTAGGTCGTCACTGATTGTCAAAGGGCGGAATTAGCATGCAGCGGTCTCGATTAGGAATCATCACAGAATCTTTTTTAAAAAAAAAAGAACTTAAACTTCCCGCCACACGCCAAATAACTTTATTAACAACATTTTGTGCATGGAATTTTAGTGACAATAATCTCTAAAAGTATTCGAGCTGATTTTGAAAACACCTAATTCATAACACTTGGAAAAACATAATGAAGATACCGGGCGATCAATGGAATTCATAATTAGAGGAGGCTGTGCTTGGTGCCATTTTATACTGGGTGGTTGGAAGCAATGAGAAATAAATAACAAATTGACAGTTGTTATATTTGAGGTTATGTTCTTGCTTTTTGTACGATGTTTGATGATGACATATAGTTTGTTTTTAAACTAAGAGGAGTGACAGTTGTCGCCCTGTTCTAGGTAGAATGACACTGTAAAACTAAATTAGAAATTAATTAAGCTGGCTTAGAAAGTTTACAAATTCTTAAAGCAACGAGTTTTATCAACAAATTTGCTTACTGGTTTAGAACTCACTGAAACTGTTAGATGAATTAACATGAGAAACATTAATTTTTACGTTTAAATTGAAGGATGGTGTGAAGCGGGATGACAAGCGGCCAATAATATACCGGAGTTTTTGGCGGGCCAATTTAAATTACTCCTCCTAGTTAAAAAATAAACTACAGTGAATATTATTTTGTTTACATGCAGAAATAAAATATGTTTGAAGAAAAAATTGAAAATTTCTACTAAAATTACAAGAATATCCAAAGTCTTGTCAGTCATCTTCAATGCAACGGGCAATTCAAACAATCTTAACAAGAAATGTCGAAATTCTGACCTGACCTGAGCCCGTGTTGCCAACTTCATGGTAAATATCACAGCCTACTTTAATTATAAATTCCGTTGTTCGCATGGTATAAGCACAAACTCACATTTCCCCACTTACTACGTCATCAAACTCTTGTTTCCATGGTTACCGACGGCGGGAAAACTTAATTTGAATCGCCAATTGAACGGACACGCTAATGGCGCTATCCAGAAATATTTGAAGTTGACGATTTAAAAATTTAAGAATTTAAGTTTAAGAGGACACTTTAAGGGATGGAGTTATACATATGTTGCTATACAGGGCGCAAATTTAAGTAACTTTTAATTCAACGCTTTAAGAAACCTGAAAATTTGAAGCTGGCTTTAATAAAGCGAAAATGCAATTCTGGAGGATTCTTTAATTTAAAAGTATTAAAGAGTTAAAGTTACTTAAATTTATCTTCTAAGTAACATACCACCAGTCATTGGGCGCGTTCAGCGGATGCGTTGCTTACTCAGCAGTCGTTTCTGATTGGCTATTATCTTCGCGTCAGCCAATCACAATCGATTGCTGAGTAAGCAACGCATCCGCTGAACGCGCCGAATTCGCCGGCGCTCTCAGTAACACGCTGCGGCTGAACGCGACCATTGATTTCTTTAACGAGTACTTTGGCAGTACGCTAAGAGAGGACAGCACGTGTGATTAGAAACCTGTAGTGCTCTGTGTTTTTGTTACAGAAAAATATTAGTAAATTCATGTTTAATGGGAAGCGGTACTGTTGTCACTAGAAAAAGCTGGGCGCTTTAATAATAACGCTAAGAATTTTGCTGGTTGGTTGTAATTACGAAATGAAACTCACGTTGCGGATAACAGACGGATAATTCGAGAAAATCACGGATTGGCCGACATCTAGCGGAAGTTTTGTGAAGGGTCCTATAATAAAGATAACATTGGGCGCGTTTAGAGACGCTCAGAGGCTGAGTTGCTTACTCAGCATTTGTTCGTGATTGGGCGCGTTCAGTGGACGCTGAGTGGATGAGTTACATACTCAGCAATCATTTATGACTGGCCGTTACGTTAATAGGTGCTTTCTTTCGCTTAAAAGTTTGAATCGTGTTTCGAATATTTTGGACTTGAATTTCGTAGTTGTCGCACCAAAACACCTGACTTGAATTTTTGATTGACAGTTCACTTGTAAATAACTATAATTCAATTCGAAAAAGTTTTAAAAATAGAGAGATTCAAAGAAAAGATGGTCTGTTTTTGAATCAAAACACATTTGGATCACGATTTTGTGAGCGAAAGAAAACACCTAATGTGAGCCAATCACAAACGATTGCTGAGTAAGCAACTCAGCCGCTGAGCGTTTCTGAACGCGTCCATTGGCTTGGCACATTAAGGTAATAGCCAGTCACAAACGACTGCTGAGTAAGCAACTCAGCCGTTGAGAGTCTCTAAACGCGTCCATTGGAATGACATTTGGTTAACCTACAAAAAGCCGTTAAAAAATATTAATTTAAAACGTTTGTTTGTGAGTGCCGTGACGTTTTCGTACTTTTAGAATAACGCACACATAACAATAAAACTAACAAAACCATTGATTAATCCAATAGAATAGATTACGCTGAATAACACTGATGACGGCTCTTTGTTTTCCTTATTAAAAGCGCCATCTGTTGGTTACTGATTATCGCGAATTAATGAAAGCTCTAACTTGAAGGCTTCCGCGGCCGTCGTCCATGATTGAATTGTTGGCTTCCGGTTGGAACCGCGTGTCTCGGATTTCTACTTTTAAGAACCGGAAGCCGAAAATTAATGAAAAGTCAGTTATTATTATTATTAGATCATAATTACATCCCCAAGGAAAAGTTTTAGTATTGTTAATTTGAAAGGAAAATTATCTTGTCTTTTGCTTTTGGCGGCAATAAGTACAGTCGGAAGCAAGAAAAAAATAGACAAACTACAGTTTCCTGTAATCATTCTTTCTGAAATTGGTGTTGATTAAAGACGACTTCACAGATAACATTTAAGAAATTTAAAGGCTTTCAAAATTAAGAAGCTTAAAACTTTGATAAAATCTGCGAATTCGTCTTCTTTAATCTATGCCATTTTGAGAAAGAATAATTACAGGAAACTGTAGTTTGACTACTTTTTTTTGCTTTCTACTGTAGATAAAACAGAAATGGAAAAGTGGCAAAAATACTACTTTAGCGGTAGATCTGACAACACAGATCAAGGAGGAAATATTTTTAATTTGTGACGACATTTTTTTTTTTTGAAAACGGAAAATGTCTTAAAACTAAAATCCCTAAATCGTATTTCGTACTTAAGTATGGTTGATATTAGTGATGGGATAATGTGAATTAAAATTCACCTGTTATCTGATTATAATAATTATTAAAGTAACTTGTAAAATTTCATAATTCGATAATAATTTAAAATTGAAAAACTATTATTATCATTATTATTATTATTATTATTATATAGTTTAATGGATTGAAGAAATAATAACGTAGAGAATTCCGCTAGGAATTAGGAACGAGTTTTGACTATAAATAAAAATAAAATAAAATAAAGTTTGATAGTCTTGTATAGAGACGGTTATGGTTTATCGTTAGTGATCAATTCTGCTCTTCTCTGGAAAGTGTAGGAAAATAGAAAAAAAAAAACAAAAGAAAATTACAAAATTAAAAAAAAAAACAATAATTCAAGCTGACAAAAAAAATAAAAGAAAATTAACCATGATATAATGAATGAAAAACAAAAAAAGACTGACGATTTTATTTGGGTGGAAAAAATTTAAATGCAAAAGACTAAGAAACAAAAAAAAATAAAAGAGAACGCAAAATAAAAAACAAAAGAATACAAATACAAAAAAGTAACCGTTCCATAGAAATAATAAAAAAGTTGAGAAAAAAAAAACAAAAAAATGACGCTAGCAAGATAAATAATAAATGAAAAATTCCGTTAGGAATTAGGAACGAGTTTTGACTACAAATAAAAATAAAATAAAATAAATTTTGATAGTCTTGTATTTAGTGAGACGGTTATGGTTTATCGTTAGCAAAATATAAAAAGAATTTGAAATGTAAATAAACCTTTGATACTTAAAGTCATAATCGAACCAAGCGAGACTTTGAAATAAAAGTCACATTCTGATGTGTAAACTAATATGTTTCTTATATTAGTTGTGACATCTGACTGTGACTTTTATTTTAAAGTCTCGTTCACTTCGATTATGAAACCAACCCTGAATGAAAATAACTGAAATGATCATATTTTTACATAATCGTGGAAATGTTTACATAACGAATTAAAAATAATTCGAATCATCATCCGATTATTTGAATCATCGAATCGGAATCTGAATTCGATTATTGAAATAATAATAATAATAATAATAATAAATTCGATTATGCCCATCACTCAAACTGAAACTTGTAGCGGGGTAAGTTCAGATTGCAGTGGATCCGCTGTACAGCTATTTCGGCCTTAATTGGAACCTCATCACGAAAAAAGTTCGAACCAATGATGCCAACTCTACATTTAGAAAAGAGCTAGACGGAAACCAAAATAGGGCTAGATTTGAGTGGTTTAGGGCTAAGAAGTAAGTAATAAATAAAATAAAATAAAAATGTTATTGCAAATATCGTCTAGTCAATGCCTAGTTTATTTTAAAATATTTTGAATACTATAAATAAAAAAAAATTGTTGCAATGTCAGGTCAAAAAGCGATCGTAGGATGTCGCTGTTTTGTCTATTCACTATAAATAAAATACAAATCCAACGAAAATATATAAATACATATATGATACAAAAAAAACTGCAAATAATAAACTCTCGTAAAAAATAAATAAGAGAATATATTTTTAACAATTTTTAAATTTAAAAAAATGCGATAAATAAATAAAACGAATATTAATTGAACGAAAATTAATTAATTAAATAATTTTAATAATCCTAACAGTCCTGCAAATTAATTTTGGGACTAAAATAGCCCTCGAGGGCTTTTTGAAAATTTACATTTCTGAATATTATTATCAGCGTCAATGAAGTGAATAGACAAGTTGTAAATAACGAAATTACCTACTAAAATGCATTAAAAATTTTACGTTCAAACGTTGATTGATTGAAATGATTGATTAAGTTTATTGGTAAAAATACTTACTTTGTTGTCTTCTATGACCCTTCACAGTTTGTCGATATAATTACGAAACATCCTGTATATTAAAGACTAATCCTGAATGCTTCTTGGCGGTCGTGTACAACGGTGGTATTCGTTGTTTATATTTTCTTGAATAACAAACAATTTGCAATAAAATTATTAGGTTAGGCCAAATCAATCAAACATAATTTTTTTCTACAAATTTTAATCGATGACTCTTATAAATAAATATTCGTGTCTTAAATCGAATCAATAATTTTTTATTACATATTTTGGCGTCGTCAAAGTAACGTGTGATTTGTTTGTGAAATAAAGACAAAATAATTTGTATCCTTTCCGGGATAATTCAAGGAGTTAGTTTGAAATTGCTTTATGCGAGTAACGAGTTCCTTTTTTCTTAGTGCATCGTACAATAGCATGATGAATAACTCGATGTCAAAATAAGCGATTCCGATCTGTACTTATAGGTTTCTTTTTTTTGATGTTTTTGTTGTTTCTCCTGAAAGTACTTGAAAATATAAAAAAAAAAACAAAAGAAAATTACAAAATTAAAAAAAAAAACAATAATTCAAGTTGTCAAAAGAAAAAAATAAAAAATGAAATCAACCATGATATAATGAATGAAAAACAAAAAAAGACTAACGATTTTATTTGGGTGGAAAAAATTTAAAAGCAAAAGACTAACAAACAAAAAAAAAACAAAAGAGAACGCAAAATAAAAAACAAAAGAATACAAATACAAAAAAGTAACCGTTCCATAGAAATAATAAAAAAGTTGAAAAAAAAACAAAAAATTACGCTAGCAAGATAATTCCGTTAGGAATTAGGAACGAGTTTTGACTATAAATAAAAATAAAATAAAATAAAGTTTGATAGTCTCGTATTTAGTGAGACGGTTATGGTTTATCGTTAGCAAAATATAAAAAGAATTTGAAATGTAAATAAACATTTGATACTTAAAGTCATAATCGAACCAAGCGAGACTTTGAAATAAAAGTCACATTCTGATGTGTAAACTAATATGTTTCTTACATTAGTTGTGACATCTGACTGTGACTTTTATTTTAAAGTCTCGTTCACTTCGATTATGAAACCGGCCCTGAATGAAAATAACTGAAATGATCATAATTTTACGTAATCGTGGGAATGTTTACATAACGAATTAAAAATAATTCGAATCATCATCCGATTATTTGAATCATCGAATCGGTAGATTTCGATTATTGAAAGAAATAATTCGATTGTGCCCATCACTCGGTAGCAGCTTAGGCTATTCGATTTATATTTAAAATTTGTAGCGGGCAGTGTTGCCAGATTTTCAAAAAGCAAAGTAACTGTAAAGGGTAATGAGTAATGAGTAAGTTATGCGCTAATAGAGTCATCACCAAATTTTTTTTTTATTTTTTATCTTATCTCTCTTATTTAAATAATATTTTATTATTTGAAGAATTTTGCTCGGATTTTCCTAGATTTTGGCGAAAAACAACCCCTCGCCGACCATCCTTTCTCCGCCAGAGTAACCAACCACACAATATAAAAAATACTTGAAGTTTGTAGTTATTACCGGCCTTTTATTATTACGTGCCCTATTTCTGGATGAAACAAATAAGACACATAAGGGTTCTTTTTTTAAAGCGGTGAGTCGCATTTAGAGAACCCTATTTTTATTTTTTTAAATATGGCCCAAATTGCGGTGTGCGATTTTTACAAAAATTATACTTTAAAATCGCCCAATTTAGGTTAAATCGCCTAATCTGGCGACCACTGGTAGCAGGGTCAGCTCACATTTCAGTGGGGCTCTCAAGGATCCGCTCTGTACAGCTATTTCGACCTTAATTGGAACCTCATCACCAAAAAAGCAGCCCGAGAAATTCCAGCGCAATTCGAACGACTTACCTGATTTAACGCAGGGTGAGTCTCTAGTAGCAAACTATAGCTTAAAACGCGCGTGTCAAGTCGTCAGTTAAATTGCATCGTTTAAAAACAAAACAGCAAACAATCATTCTTGATGACTTTGTATTTAAGGGCTTAAACGTCAATCAGATTCTTTTATTTGTATTTTTTATTATTGTCGTTTTCCTTTTTGATTATCTTCTTATTTTGAGCGTGCAAAGTTTCTAGTAAGCTTAATATTTTTTTTTTGTTCTTTTAAAAGCTCTAAGTTTGGGTTAAAAATTATATTGCAATTTAAGAACTCCTTGCAGCGCCGAGGACTACTTTGAGCGTTTTGTTTCTACTTTGTATT
The DNA here is from genome assembly GCA_036172665.1 of Prosopocoilus inquinatus. Taxonomy (NCBI): domain Eukaryota; kingdom Metazoa; phylum Arthropoda; class Insecta; order Coleoptera; family Lucanidae; genus Prosopocoilus; species Prosopocoilus inquinatus. The sequence continues at coordinate 1,352,596 of CM069871.1, read as the reverse complement.
ACTTTTATAGTTATAAGAGAGTGACAGAATAAAAACCGGTAAACAATTTCTTTAAAAACGAGCGCTGTTTGCTGATCTACAAACCTACATCCCAAGCAGCCCAAGGTATCTCTGCGTACGGCGGCGGTGGATTTCCAATCCGTCCGTTCGTTCTTTTTTTAAGTCGCCAGTTTTCTCTTTTGTTGACAAAATAAACAACGGTTTAATAAATACCACGCGCGAAAACAAGAGAAAAATATTTAGGTTTTCAACCACCGCCATCCGCTACATTCTCCAACAAGAAAATATCTAAACACAAACGGAAAATGGTAATTTTCTTTAATGATCATTTTGTATTTAGGGCGAAGCTAATAGTCGCCGGTTAATTTTCTGCATTCTAACTTTCTACGTGCATCTCACAATTACGACGGAGCTAAAAAAGAAAAAAAAAATTGAACGTTTTCTCTTAACTCGCCGGTTTCACCTTGCCACTGGTTTTCAGCAAGGATGAAGCGAAGCGCAAGCGTGTTATTTGAATCTCTCGTCTTTCACTTTCTTCATTACATTGATTATATGTTCGTTACATCCTGCATCTGGGATGTACGGACTTCCTTGAACGCGCGCCCTTAATGGGTCATGGTCGTCACAAATAAAAAAAAAGAATAGAAAACCTCTCCACCTTGTGTTTGCAAACACACGAAAAGCTTTAGATAGAATATGAAAAAGAAAAACGCTTCAATTCGAGCTGAAAAATAGTATTATAACTTTTCTTTTTCTCTTTAAGTAAAATAAAAATAAAATAAATAAACCCTTACTAACCCTTAACGGTTCTGCGATAATAATAATAAATAATATTTTTTTTAGCTCCAATTAAAGTGTTTTTCATTTTCATCTTTTATCTGTGTACAGGGTTTATAATTAATTTGTTGCGGATACTTAGAAAAATCGAAATTTTCGTTGCACTGTTTCTGTGACAGGAAAATATAGCCGAAACACCATCTTGTCCGATACACAGTGCTTCAGTTATATACAGGGTGATTGTAAATATGTGCGAGAAATTTCAAGGGCTTATTCTGCGAGCGATTTCCGTCAAAAAAGTTCATATGAACTCACGTCAAAAACGGCATAGTTTTGAAGTAAATCGACGATAATAAAATGAACGCAAAAACGAAAGACCAAGGATTTTTTTTTTAAATATATTTGGGTCATATTGCCATACAACGTTGCAAATAGATGTACATGGCTTTTGACTTGTCAAACACAGCAAAATAAGAAGTGACTCGTACATAAAAAAGAATAAAATAAAATAAAACTATTAATTGATTTAATTAATTAATTTTCTCCTCCGGCTCATGAAAATACGGTTTTGAAATGAGTGAATGAATGTCGTGAGAAGACCGAAGTGTTTGAAAACACTAATACTATAAAAAGAAAAACAAAAACAAAAATAAATTACAAATACAAAAAGATAACGACTCGAGAGAAATTAAAAATGTGAAAGGAATTAATTGAGACGATTCGGTTGGGTAAAAAATCGACGATAATAAAATGAATCAAAAACAATGGGAGGGGGGGGGGGGCGAGAATCATGAAAAGACTAACAAAAATTAACAAAAAAAAGAGAATTTCAAATACCAAAAAAGTAATGGTTACATAGAAATAAAAAAAGGCGAGAAGATTAAGTTGAGCAAAAGAAAAAACAAAAACAGTGGGCGGCGGGGGCAAGAATCATGAAAAGACTAACAAAAACTAACAAAAAAAAAGAGAACTTCAAATACCAAAAAAGTAATGGTTACATAGAAATAAAAAAAGGCGAGAAGATTAAGTTGAGCAAAAAAAAAAACAAAAAAGCTGACGCTGGTAAAATTAATAACTGACAAAAGAAGACTAAGCTTTCTTCCATTTTCTGGAAAGTTTTTAAAAACAAAAAGACTAACGAAACAGAAATAAATAGCAAATACAAAAAAATAACGATCTGATAGCAATTAAAAAAATGCGAAAAGGATGAAATGAGAAGTTGATAAAATGTTTCAAAAAAACTGTGAAGGGGGAGGGGGGTGGCGCGGCCGCGAGAATTACTAAAAAAACTAAAGAAAAACAAAAACAAGAAAATTGCAAATACAAAAAAGAATGAAATAAAAATACATACATTCAAAATTGAAAGGAGAAGTTAACAAAAAAAGAACAAAAAACAAAAGAACGTCGATGAATAAATGAATACATAAATTAAAACCGGAAGCGACCAATTCTGCTCTTCTCTGGAAAGTGTAGGAAAATAGAAAAAAAAAGAAAATTACAAAATAAAAAAGAAACAATAATTCAAGCTGACAAAAAAAAAATTAAAGAAAATTAACCATGATATAATAAATGAAGAACAAAAAGAGACTAACGATTTTATTTGGGTGGAAAAAATTGAAAAGCAAAAGACTAACAAACAAAAAAAAAACAAAAGAGAATACAAAATGAACAACAATAGAATACAAATACAAAAAAGTAACCGTTCCATAGAAATAATAAAAAAGTTAAGAAAAAAAAAATAACGCTAGTAAAATAAATAATAAAAGAAAAATAATGAGAAGGGGGGGGGGGGAGCCGCGGCTGCGAGACCTACTAAAAGTCTAACAGTAAAACAAAAACAAAAGAATTGCAAATACAAAAAAGAATGAAATAAAAATACATACATTAAAAATTGAAGGGAGAAGTTAACAAAAAAAAAGAAAACAAAATAACAAAAGAACGTCGATGAATAAATGACTAAATAAATTACAACCGGAAGCGACCAGTTCTGCTCTTCTCTGGAAAGTTATTAAAATTAAAAAAAAAAAGACAAAAGTAAATTACAAAATTAAAAAAACAATAATTCAAGTTGACAAAAGAAAAAAGAAAAAATGAAATCAAGATATAATGGATGAAGAACAAAAAAAAAGACTAACGACTTTATTTGGGTGGAAAAAATTGAAAAGCAAAATACTAAAAAAAAACAAAAACAAAAGAGAATACAAAATAAAAAACAAAAGAATGCGAATACGAAAAAGTAATCGTTCCGTATAAACAAAAAAAATACATACATTTAAAATTGAAGGGAGAAGTTGACAAAAAAAAACAAAACAAAAAAAAAGTTGAGAAAAAAAAAACAAAAAAATGACGCTAGTAAAATAAATAATAAATGAAAAATAATGAGAAGGGGGGGGGATGAGGCTCGGCTGCGAGAACTACTAAAAGACTAACAGAAAAACAAAAGCAAAAGAATTGCAAATACAAGAAAGAATGAAATAAAAAATATATACATTAAAAATTGAAGGGAGAAGTTGACAAAAAACAAAACAAAAAAAAAGTTGAGAAAAAAAACAAAAAAATGACGTTAGTAAAATAAATAATAAATGAAAAATAATGAGAAGGGGGGGGGGGGCTGAGGCGCGGCTGCGAGAACTACTAAAATACTAACAGAAAAACAAAAACAGAAGAATTGCAAATACAAAAAAGAATGAACTCAAAAATACATACATTAAAAATTGAAAGGAGAAGTTGACAAAAAAAAAACAAAAAACAAATGAACGTCGATGAATAAATGATTAAATAAATTAAAACCGAAATTGTTTGGAAATAAAAGAAAACAAAACAAAATTACACAATTTAAAAAAAAACAATAATTCAAGTTGACAAAAGAAAAAAAGAAAAAATGAAATCAACCATGATATAATGAATGAAAAACAAAAAAAGACTAACGATTTTATTTGGGTGGAAAAAATTGAAAAGCAAAAGACTAACAAACAAAAAAAACAAAAGAGAATACAAAATAAAAAACAAAAGAATACAAATACAAAAAAAGTAACCGTTCCATAGAATAAAAAAAAAAGTTGAGAGAAAAAAACAAAAAAGTCAACGCTAGTAAAATAAATAATAAATAACAAAGAAAGACCAACGGCTCTGGCTTTTCCTGGAAAGTTTATGAAAACCTGCGGACTAACAAAAAACGAAATAAATCATTAATACAAAAAAGAGTAGCGATTCGATAGAAATAAATTAAAAAAATGTGAAAATGATTTAGTCGAACAAAAGTAAATCGATGGTAATAAAATATAAGCAAAACAAAAAACGAAACAAGACCGATGATTCCTTTCGGGAAGAAAAAATTGAAAACCAAATGACTAATAAAAAAAAACAAAAGAGAATTACGAATACAAGAAAAAATAAAAGATTTGATAGAAATAAAATAAATATATGTATACATACAATGAAACAATGAAGCGAGAAGATTAACTTGAGCAAAAAAAAAACAAAAGAAGGTCGATGAATAAATGAATGAATTAAATCAAAACATTAGAAAAAAAAACAAAAACAGAATTAATTCGATTAAATTGAAAACGGGAATTCTCATTTCAAAACATTGATTAGCTTAATTATAAATTAAATTTTTAAATATTAGATTTGTAAGTTATTTGTTTAATTATTTTATTTACTTCATACTTTGCTCTAATTGCGTAGGTATTTTTTTTTTGAATTATCAAAAACGGAAACAAACATAAATTCTGGCAAAGTAATTGCATGACTTGGATCAATATTCACGATCATTTAATCCGAGTTAATTAACTAAATAATTAAATAATTATTTTCTAATGAAAACTTGTTTTTTACAAAGAGCAACAACAAACAATAACAATAATAAAACGAATAGAATTAATTTGTTCATCATGAATAATTAAACGGACTTTCAATATCACATACGAAAGAAAGTTATTAATTTATTGTTCTGTGAGATGTATTAAACGAATAAATAGAGTTTAAATAAAATTAACAAAAAAATAAAATAAAATAAAAGAAGAATTTTGTATACTCACAGAGATAGTAGAGATTTCAGCAAGAGCAGAGGAAAGGAGGTATATAAGTTGAAACACTGACCTAATTGCTTAGTTTGCTATGTGACCAGCTCTTCTTCTTCTTCCTCATCAAGTTCTTGCGGTGATAGTTGTGAATGTGCTCGTTGCAACATTCTAGGATAACTTAAAAAAATGAAGGTAATTAAATCATTAATTGTTAATTCTTTTCTAGAAGATACCATAACATAAAATTTTGTTTGTTAGCATTGTTTGAATATTTCCCCTTTTTTTAACATACTAGTCACATGATGAGTGAATTTCAAAAATTTTGAATTGACCTACTCGGAAGTATGTTATTTACGTCATTTAACACCGGAAGACTCGAAGTTGATGAGGTTGGTGAGTAGTGACACTGGCCCACATTCTTTTGTAAACGTGAAATACTATGATGCGTTTACAAGTAATTAAAAAAAATTAAAAAATTAAGTAAAACAATGTTTTTAATTAAAATTATGAACCTAGGTTAAGTTTTAAAATTATTGGTCATTTTCAATAACGTTCAAAAAGCTTCGTGGTTTCAGAAAAAAAAATAATTTGTTGAGGTTGATGATGATTCTTTTGTGAGCCGGAAATTTTACTTTAAATTTGAAAATTAAAATTAAAATTAAAATTAAAATCAAAATTATGCGAACGCTATATTTGTTTAACTGTCACTGTCGAGAAAATCGTTTCCAAGGTTATTATCCTGTAATTATAGATTTATAAGTAGGTGGAAATTTCCAGCCTAAATAACGTAAATTTTTAATTTGTAAAATTTTAAAATACTCTCCTAATTATTTTTAATTATGTTATTACTTTTAATGTAACTAAATGACAAATAAATAATAAACAATTAAAATTAAGAGAAAAATAATTTTATTTGTCGGATTTCAAATTTGTTTAGTTTCATTTTTCATTAGTGTTTAGTTTCATTTTTTTTCCTACATTATTTTGCAAATAAAAAAAATAATTAATTACAATCAAATACACAGAAATGTGTTTTGGAAAACTTTGTTTCTCACTTCGAAATTATTTATTAATTTGTTAACTAATTTTATTTTATTTTATTTCTTGTTATTTCTACATATAATTCTATCTTGATTTATCTTTTAGTTTAAAGTTTAAAACTACGCGGTTCGACGAAAAATAATAAATAATTCGATGAAATTAGTGACACTGGCCTACATTCTTTCGAAAGCCTGTAATAGTATTTGAAGTTTTGCATTCACGTTTCTAGAATTCTTCTGAAGTTCGTTTGTCATTGTTTAATTCGTGTCATTTAATTTCCTTCCTGTAATTAACTTATTTTTAAATTAAAAAAGAAGTCGCTGCTTGCTCGGTTTCTAAATTATTTATTTTTAATTTTTTACTTTTTATTTTTATGTTAACTTGTCTTGTTTGCTTCCTCATTTTAGACTTTTTTTTGCAAATTTTGCCATGATTTAATTCAAATGGGTTTTTTAAATAAATTCAAAAATGAAATGCCTTTAAAAATCTCAACTTGCCTTCGTGTAATTAATTAATTTTTCTTAATTAAAAAAGAACCTGGTGCTTGCTCAGATTCTGAATTATTTATTTTTAATTTATTTATTACTTTTTTATTTTTATTTTTTTATTTTTATTTGTCTCGTTTACTTTCTCTGTTTAGACATTTTCTTTTTTTTTTGAAACTTTGCCACGATTCAATTTAAACTTCAAACTTCAAACAAAAAAAATTTGCCGATAAAATAAACCAAAATTAAAGTAGATTTTCTTCAAAACAAGAAAATTAAATTAAAACCGGACAGAACGGGATTTTAACTGAAATATTTCTTTGAATATTTTTATTTTTTTTAAATTAAACATATTTTTAAAACCGAACGGAACGGGAATTTTTTTTAAAATTTTAACCAAAATATTTGAATATTTTTATTTTTTTTAATTAAACATATTTTTAAAACAGAACGGAACGGGAATTTTTTTTAAAATTTTAACCAAAATATTTGAATATTTTTATTTTTTTTAATTAAACATATTTTTAAAACCGAACGGAACGGGAATTTTTTTAAAGATTTTATCCAAATATTTCTTTGAATATTTTTATTTTTTTTAATTAAACATATTTTTAAAACCGAACGGAACGGGAATTTTTTTAAAAATTTTAACCAAAATATTTCTTTGAATATTTTTATTTTTTTTAATTAAACATATTTTTAAAACAGAACGGAACGGGAATTTTTTTAAAAATTTTAACCAAAATATTTCTTTGAATATTTTTATTTTATTTTTTAATTAAAGAAAAAATACACCGAAATAATTTGTATTTACAAAAGAATGTAGGCTAGGATCAAATTAATTTCTTTTTTTTTAATGAAACGGTAAGGAATTTATTAAAAAATAAAAATAAATCAAATTAGATTGTTGTAAAAAACACAGAAAAAAAAACACAAAAACAAGTTTAAAACCGAAGAAAAAAGTAAGAGCGAATTCAAAACACTTTTTGCATGATTTTGACTTTAAATTCCAACTTCAATCGATCTTTATATTAGTTTTGAATTTCGTTAAAGGTAGTTGTAAACGTACAATTAGGTTCAGAGATCAGAGTTACACTTTCCAGAATTACAAAAAAAAAATCCAACAAGATTAAATTTTAAGTTTGCAAACCAAAATTAATTAAATTATATCATACAGGGTGTTCCACACATAACTGACATAAGTTACGGGGGTGTGCTAATTAAGTAATTTTTAGTCGAAATCGATTTTTAGTTGCAAATCGTTTTTGATTGCAGTGAAAACCTCGAGCAGCCTCTGTACAGCTGTTTCAGCCCTGTTTGAGGCTTCATCAGCAGAGACGTAACTCGACATTCTCACTGCAAAGCAAAAACGACTTGTCCAATTTATTCGCAATTGCGATGTCAGGTCAAAAAGCGATCGTAGGATGTCGCTGTTTTATCGGTTCATACGATTTAAACTTACTTGTAAAGAAGCTACGGCAGTTCAAGTAGTAAAAGCCGGACAGAAAGCATTAAAAAAAAATTAATTAATAATAATCAATTAACTTCTTAAAGGTACTGAGGAAGAACTTAATTTTAGCCTAATATTACAAAGGTTGTTCAAAATATATTTATAAAATTCTATATAAGCTTTGGTACACCCTGTATCATGATTGTGATTACTTTATTAAAGATGGTAATTTATAAAGCTTGAAACTTGAATGTTTCAGGTAACCACCGTGTTAGTTTTGATATCGATATGGTTCTTGCGCATCAAGGTGACGGAAGGAAACTACCGAAGGATATTCCGAGGTCCACCTCAACCCCCAAGACAACCCCCGTACATAAAAAAGTGGCAGCATCCTCCTCCTCCTCCTCCCCCGCCTAGAAACCAGCTAAGACCGAGGCCCATACCCGTGAAAGTACCGCCGTCCTTCAAGAAGCCGATAGGCCCACCGGTACTCACCAACAGGCACTTGACACCTGTGCGAAGCATTTGGAAGAACGCCCCCCAAAGTTTTAAGATAGCCACCGAGAAGCCCTTCTTGTCCTCGCCGACCATCAGCTTGGCCGAATATGATTACCACATACAGACCAACAACATCCCGACGCACACCAACACGATCAAGCAGGTCGGGGAAAAAGGGCCTATCCACACCATCCCCGCACCAAATCTAAGCCTGGCGGATAAACCAAGCAATATCGAACAAGTACAGTCGTCAATTCCGCAGATTTATCAACCCCAGCAGATTGTTTACCAGAACCAACTATCTCAACAGACTCAACAGCAGAATGTGGTGTACAAGCAGAAACCACCCCAACATCAGCATACCATAGTGGAAATACAAAAGTCTCATCAATACCAGGTAACCGAGGACGACCCAGGACATCACCAGCAAATCAAACTTCAGCCCATATTTTACGAGCCAAGCCCAACAATTGGGGCCAATGAAATCCGCGAGGTCAACAAACTTTCCCCTTCGCCGGAACAATTGAGCAACCTGGCCCACGCCGAGTTCCTCGTCGCCCCCCAACCAGAGCAAGCTCAAACCTTGACCCCCCAAGAATTATACAAGCTGCTGAATTTATACCCCCAACAACAACTGCTGGATTCGTACGGATTACCGGTGGCTCAACAACCCCAGCTTCAGCAGCACCTGATACGTCAACAGCAAGCAATCTTAACCACCAACCCCCATAATTTCGGCGGCAGCTACGAAGAACAGAACCAAAGGAACGTGCAGGGCAAGCAGATTGCCTCAAGGGTGGCGGGTGACTTCGGCGTCAAACCGGAAAAGGAAAACTCAGCGGACGCGTTAGCCCAGGCCCAATACATCCAACATTATTTTGAGCACCCCGCCGAAAACATCGTGGAAGCGGACGCTCAGGCCACCAATAATAATTTTGATACGAATGAAATTCCCAAGGACGCTTTCTACTCGACGCTTCCGAATCGCCAGGCGGCGGAAGTCCTCGCGTCCTTGCAGGAAGCGGGGAAGATCAACAATTCCCAACAGGTCAAGACTGTCGAATCCAAAGCACCTATGACGATATACGTCCCCGATAATTACGAGGAGGAAAGCGAAGACCACGACGAGCTTGAAAACGCAGATGAGGGTGGTGAGAAGAAGCAAGAACGCGGTGATTACGAAGATGATTTGCAAGGTGAGGCTAACGAGCATGCGCTTGCGCATGCGCAAGCCCAATACCAAATTGATTCGGCGTACGGAGATAGAATCAGGACAAAAAGTCAGCAAGTAAGTAAATTTTAACGAACTGAAAAGGAGCGAGACGTAAAGATTAGGGTAATTGGTATTCGAAGAAGCTTTTAATTTATTTTATTTATTGTTATCATCATACACATGAAACTTGCAATGAGATCTTTATCGAAACGAAACCAAAATGTAATAATACCAAGAGATTAAACGAATTCACAATCGGAGTGGGCAGTGATCGTCGCAATATGGTTGTTGGTGGTATTAATTGACGTCAGTTCAGTGATGCCAACTTTACATTTAGAAAAGAAACCAAAATGGGGCTAGATTTTTGAATGGTTTAGGGCCAGTTTTTCAATTGGCGTTTAACTTTAAACTCCGTTTTATTCCTACAGAAACAATTGTCCTTACTCCTTATAATTGTTACCACGGGAATAAAGCGAAGCTTGAAGTTAAGTTTAACTGAGATAAAAGGATTAAAAAGTTTGCGTTCAGTTAAAAATAAACATTTTTATTGATTTGTTAGGCAATAAATAAAATAAAATAAAATAAATAAAAATGTTATTGCGAATCTCATCTAGTCAGTAGTTTATTTCAAAATATTTTAAATACTGTAAATAAAATACAAAATAAACAAAAATATATAAATACACGTATCATATAGAAAACTGAAAATAAATTCTTGTAAAAAATAAATAAGAGAAAATATATTTTTAACAATTTTTAAATTTACGTGAGTACCAAAAAGTTTCATACAAATGCAGAAAAAGTTTACCTTACATTTCACAAAAAAAATATATATATGTTATAATAATTTTTTGCTATTTAATCCCAGTTTCAATGAAAATTTTGCTCCCCAATACAGTTTGAACATATTTTGCTCTCCGTCCAAATCATTATTTTTTATTCTCCCTGTATTCCAGCCAACTTTTTTTTTTTAATTTTGTACCTCATTATAGATCTACAAGTCATGCAGAGCTTTTTATCGAGAATATGTTTTTTTCTGTGAAATGTTAGATAAACTTTTTCTCCATTTGTATAAAACTTTTTGGTGCGCACTGTATATCTGCGACAAATAAAATAAAACAAAACGATTATTAATTGAACGAAAATTAATTTTGGGGCTAAAACAGCCCTCAGGAGCTGTTTGAAAATGTACAGGACTAAATCTCTCAGAAAAGAGCTAAATCTAGCCCCAAAAGGGCTAAGTTGGCATCACTGCAAGTCAGTTTGATCGGCTGTCAAATTTACAAAATAATTTAACTTCTACTATAACTGCAAAAATGCTGATGAGACGACAATTAAATGAACGAGGATGTTCCGCAACGCCAAATAAATTGCCAAAAGCACTTACGACCTAACCTAAAATTTGATTTGTGATGTTCGTCAGTGTTGTCAACTCCGGAAAAAAAAGAACCGCGCGCACTCCAATAATAAATGATGCAGTTGATCTCGTTGGTATTCTGCCTTGTGTTAAAATTTTAAGGATGTCAATTTAATTATTGGATCTCAAAATAGGTATTTTAACAAAGAAATATTTTGGCTTGCCTAATTCTTACTTCAAATGGCATAACAAAGAATGTTAACAAAAAAAATGTGAAGACTGAAATCACTTTAAGTCTTGTTTTACTAAATTATACACCACGAATGGTTTCAAACTGAAATATTTTTACAAACAACTTGTTTATTTCCGTTTAATGAAATGAAATTTTAAATTCTTACAGAGTGAGCGGTTTCAATTGACCTCCAGGTGACTCCTCAACATTTTAAGTTGGGAACACTGCAGGTGGATGTTATTATAAATTAGCGAGCACGACCTTTGACAGGTTGTCGTGTTGAATAGAGAATGGTGTTTTAAGTGCTTCATAATGTTTTATTTTTGAAACGTCTACAAAGTTTAACTGGTCTTGCAAACTATAAAATACAGAAAAATTTTGTGCAAATCGTTTTTGATTGCAGTGAGAACCTCGAGCAGCCTCTGGACAGCTGTTTCAGCCCTGCTTGGGGCTTCTTCAGCAGAAACGTAGCTCGACATTCCCACTGCAGACCAAAAACGACTTGCCCAATTTATTCGCAAATGCGATGTAAGAATGATGAACATATAAAATAGCGACATAACATTGCAATGTTAGGTCAAAAAGCGATAGTAAGATGTCGCTATTTTATATGTTTATAAAATACAGGTTTCTTTTTTTTGTTTTAACCTAGCGACTTTTTGATATCAACTCCAATCAGTTGAACTTGTTTATCCTGCTGCGGATAACATAAGCGTCATCCGTGGAATATTAATAAATCGACGCAAGAAATGCAACATAAAATACAAATAACCGAGAAAACTTCCTAGTTTGCTGTTAAATTGACTTAAAAATTGTATTGGCGTCATCGTCACTGCTGTTTTCAATGTTGCCAATCTAGTGATTTTGGTACTAGGTTTGGTGACTTTCTGTTGCCAATAGAAAATATTTTTTACTAAACCGCTCGAGACTTAAGACAAAATTTCAATCGTTAGAAACTTAAAATAATTTGTTCAATTAGGGAAAACACTACGCAAAGTGAGATATAATATCTCATTGGTATTTATCAGGGATAGTATCTCACCCGTGATTATGATAGCGACATCTATTACTGTAACGTGAAAATCTGTTACCAACAAGCTGTCTGTTATGAAGTTTATGCTTTTATTGGTAGCACTGGCTTTTATCTATGGGTGTTTATGGCAAACTAGAAAACTGTATTTCTCGATCGTATCGTATTATACCCTTTTACAAAATTTAAATTAGCGAGTGAAATAAGCAATGCATATTAATAGAGAAAGAAACGATAAGGCGATGCAAGTCAAAGCACAAAGGCGCCTAAACAAAAATTTGAAGAAATTGAATTAAAAAAGACAAATAAATGAGAGACGCGACAAAAAATTATTAAAAAAAAAAAAACAATGAAAAAGGTTTTTATTTATAAATATCTGTTTATGTATTAATTAATTTTATTTTTAGTTTACGTGATTTAAAACTTACTTATATAATTAAAATAAAATCAATAATCATCACAGTTTATAAAAGATTAATGGAATCTTGTTAATTAGCATTAACACATCCTTCTCTTTAATTTCGGAAATTTTGTTAATATTTTATCTTAGAATGAGGTCCAAACAATGACATTTCGAATATTTCAAAAAGCGCTTATTTTTTTTGTATAAACTTATTTATGACCATTTTTGATGACTACGCATATTTATAGAGTGCTTTTAATTTATTTATTGTACAGTGTATTGTTTTATTTATTTCTTATATCTTTAGTTTCTTTGTTTCTCTTTTATAATAAATGTTGTGTTTAATAAAAGTTACGCAAAACGTTGTTTATTATTTCCATCTTCTGCAAACACCGACAACAATCCGAAGCATGTTTTTACGATGAGAAACGGATGACGGTCCAGGAAGCAAACCGACAAGTTTAATAAAACAAAAAATCGGGGGAAAAAAAAACAATTTAAAATAATTATCGAAGTTACTTAATAGCAGTTTTGTAAAATATTATTATTATTATTCATTCGGAAGATGTTGTCAACACACAGCGAAACGTCTGTTTTAAAGAAAACCGCTTTTACAAACTCTACGGTCAAATATTGTAATTTTTAAATATGGCAACCCTGCTATCCTCATTATTAAAAAAATAAAATAAATAAACTGTAACTTCAATTTAAGGAAATGTTAAATTTTTTTAATATTTTTATTTTATTTTACTTTCATTGCTGCCACCCACGTATACATTATTATTACTAAGTACAATTGACAGCGTTAGATTACATTTTAAAACAAGAAAAGATGAAATCTTTTGCTTTCAAATTTAAATAAATATTAATTTATTAATACTAATATGTCACTGTCAATGAAAACGTCAGTTTTAATTCTAGAAATCGAAGAATGATGAAGAATTATTACTAAAAACGTATAGAAAATAAATAAAATTTTTAAGAGACTATTCAAAACGAAGACATCTTATAGTAATTTTACAGTATTCCAAGGAAAGAAATCTTGTGCACAACGTAATTTAGAAACTACGCTTGCAAGTATAGTGAATAAATTATTTGAATTCAGAACTCTATTATTTTTATAATTCGCTCCTGTATTCCGCGGTTGGTATTATTGGAACGCAGATGGAGCTTCGCTCGCTTGAATTAATTAGAAATTTAATCACAAAAAGACGTTTGGGGTGTCTGGGAATCTCCGGTTGAAGTTTATTGCGTAAATATAGCAAATTATCGAACTGGGTTTTCTGAAATTTCAAAATTAATCATTAGAAACGGAAATTAATTTTGTTGCAGTTGTCGCCATCTGCCGGTAACTCGCTGAATGAGTATTGATTATGCCCTAGCGGAGAACGCGGTAACAAAAATCCGTGCAGAAGCCAAGCCGACCACCATTTTCTAGCGTCGTTGTAGATTTTCGGTGTAATAGTGTAAAATAAGTTTTACTGGCGGGCGTAAACATCGAAATGGAAGAGCGCGCAAACATCCTGCGTGCGATGAACATTTGCAGATTTTGTCTCGACGACAAGGGGCCTCTTACCAACATCTACGAAAGGGACGGCGGCAGAGATGCGAAACAATCGGTCCCACTCCCGCTTCAAATTATGGCGTGCGTCGCAATCGAAGTTCGTATTTATTATAAATACAATTCATTACATTATTATTACAACTTTAAACCACTTGCTCAGAAATTAGTTTTCCTTTGAGCAAGAATTTTTTTTAATTTTTTGTCTTCCAGCTGTCAGTTTCAGTTTGATTCTGAGCTAAAGTGATCTTGTAAATTTTCAGGTGTTTCAAAACGATGGAATGCCCCAGCTTATATGCAACACGTGTCGGAGCCACACCAACCAGGCGTACATCTTCAAAACTACATGCAAGAAATCCGACGATGCGCTCAAGCTCTTCCTCGCTACCGGGAACATTCAGATTTTGAAAGGGTCGGATAATAAGGAGCTTCGAGCAGCTTTAGTAAGTGCAAAACTAATAAAGTAAATAAATTCATAATCATTTGACAAAGAGGGATGCATTCGGAAAGTATTCTGAGAGTGATCAAGTTTAAATTTAAAATCAGAAACACGACTTTCTAGATGCATAAACAAAATTCCGGTTGCATTCTTAGTTCAGATACAGAAGGAGTCACTCTAGAGTGATGCGCATGTGATGTGTTACCATTTTCAAAGAAGTGATTCGCTGTAAATCAGTGCAAAATTTGTTAAGCGCAGCATTTTGGAGTGGCAAGAATGCGATTCGATTATTCGAATTCACATAAATTGTGCAAAATTGAAATTAAACATCAAATCCATCAAATGTAACACAATGTGGTAACTATGGCAACAGTGAAAGCTTGATGCAAAATTGTGTAGAGGGCGCCACACTAGTGTAAGCAGATTTTTTTTTTTTTTCAAAAGTAATCAGAAGATGGAGTGATCTTTCACCCTTTCCCCCCCCCCACCCCCAAAATATGAGTATGCATAACATAATTAAGTGTTTAATTACAAAATTTTCTGAGGATAACTTTAAATTTGGTCACTTCTTGTTTTTGTGTATGGAGAGGATGCTAAGGAAATTAGGAGATAATTGACAAACTGAAACTTCTGACAGATGTTGAGTTATTATTTTCCCCAACAACTTTATTTACTTGCATTACTTTTGAAAAAATATTTATCTCTTATTCTTAATTTTGCAGAATGTATTCAGTACTTGAATTAAAAGTTTGGAACAATTCGCACATTATCTCTTCAAATACCGACTGAAATGAAGTACCAGTGTTGCCAACCTCTTATTCGACAGATTTGCCCCAACCATAAAGTTTCATCTTTTTATATTTTAAATTAATGAAAAAAAAAATATAGAAATTGCCTTCTGTTATTTAAAATAATTTGGAAATATTAATTGTTGATATAAAGGAGGAGATCAGGGATCTAAGTTTTTTTTTTTTAGATCATCTGACCTTACAATTAGGCCTATAATTTATTTTATAATTATTTACTTGTTTATTTTCTGTTTTGGGCTTAATAAAATGATGGTAATAATAATTATTATTAAATAACATCATTTCAAGCAATTCTTCCCTAAAGCTGGCAACATTGTGTAACTTAACTTCATTAACAAATGTCAAGCAGTGCTGCCAGATGGGAGAGATAATCCCTCTTTGCAGGGATTTTCTGGATTTGACGCAATGAAAGGATGTTTTTTATTAAATGATTTTTAGTATTACAAAAATAAAAATTTAAATTAAAATGATTTTGTTTAAAAAAATAAGTAGCCTGATGTCATTAAATTGTCAACCATTTTTTTTAACATAATTCAAGCAGTGTTGTCAATCGGAGAGATAATCCCTCTTTGAAGGGAATTTTTGGATCTGACGCAATAAAAGAAATGTTTCCATTAAACGGATTTAATTTTTTTTTATGCCTATTATAGAAATAAAAATTTAAATTAAAGTAATTCTGTTTTAAAAAATATTCTTGTGTTTGCGTTCTTCTGGTGTCTCGTTTTCCTTTATATTTGATATTTTATTAGAGAAAATGATTACTATTTTTTATAAATACGTGAAAATATTAACTTCTTTAATGTATAAATATTGAAAAGATAATTTTTTTTGGCCTAAAACTGTAGATTTTGAACCTTTTAGTATTATAGAAATGAAAATTTAAATTTAAATAATTCTGTTTTAAAAGATATTCTTGTGTTTGCATTCTTCTGGTGTCTTGTTTTCCTTTATATTTGTTATTTTATTAGAGAAAATGATTACTATTTTTTATAAATACGTGGAAATATTAACTTCTTTAATGTATAAATATTGAAAAGATATTTTTTTTTTTGGCCTAAAACTGTAGATTTTGGACCTTTTAGTTTGAAGACATGACCAATCCAATTTTCTGTTGTGCGCCGTTATACTGCTGATTAATTTGATTTGATTTACCTTGCTGATGAATTTGATTTGAGTGTTGTATTTCTTCTCTTTGTTCTATTTAGATAAGTTCACAGAAAAGAGCCTCAGACAAAGATCAGCCGTTGAAAATAGAGGCCAAAAGAATTAAGACAGAGAACACAGTCGTCATGTTAAATAACACAAAGCCCCTCGATGCGGGGAAGCTACTGGAAAGCGCAGCCCATTTCGAAGACGAGGAAAACTCCAGACAAATCATGGAATTAGATGAGGTCGAGAATCTCCATGAGGAGATAATCGAGAATATGTCTGATGAGCGAGATGACGATGACGAGGAGGATGAGGATGACGACGATGAAATGAAGATTAATCCGATACTGAAGGTGCCCCAAGTGCAAACGGATGTGTTTCCTTGTCAGCACTGCGAGCGGTCCTTCCCCCTGAAGCAGCTGCTAGAATTGCACATTAAGAATCACACGAGGGAACGCAGCTACGGTTGTTTGCAGTGTGGCCGGAGATTTTTCACAAAGTATGATCTGGGCAAGCACATCCAAACTCACTCGGATGCAAGACCATATACCTGCGTGGTTTGCCAAAAGCAGTTCGCAAGGGAGTCTCTCCTGCATCGTCATGAAAAAACGCACGTCGATGTGCCTAAGTATTTATGCTCCTCGTGCGATCGAACTTTCTTGAGCCGAGCTGATTTAGATGCCCACTCGGAGAAGCACAAGAAAAAGAGGCCGTTTTCATGTCGCATCTGCAAGAAGAGCTTTGTTTTTAAACAGGGGTTAGAACGACACGAAGTGTCACATAGCGAGGAGAAGCCACACAAGTGTAACTATTGCGAGGCAAGTTTTACGTCACCCATTAAGTTGATGAGGCACATAACATCTCATGCTGGATTACGGCCTTATCCATGCAAGCTCTGCGGACGCACGTTTTTGCTAAGCCATCATCTGACGAGGCACATGCGAAGTCACTACGCAGCTAAAAATGCGGAATCACAACCGATAGGTCAACACAAGTGCGACATTTGCAGCATGTCCTTCAGACGTAAGGACTCTCTTATAAATCACAGCACTATACATTCGATGGTAAATCTGAAATGCGTAATCTGTAATACCGCTTTTGAGAATGCCAAGCAAGTAATGAACCATATCACAACACACCTATCAGGGTTGCCGTATCCATGTGATAAGTGTGATTACTCGTTTGATACGCAAGATCAATTGGAAGAGCATGAAATCAAGCACGCTGAGATGGAATACGAAGACCAAATCGAACAAGAAGTCCACCTAGAGGCCACTCAGAACGCTTCTTCATCACTAGACAAGGAAGAGGGCGACGATTCAGGGGATGACGTGGCAGAATTCACAATAACAAACCCAGAGAATCCAGAAGTCGTGCGCAGGCCAAGGAGGGCCACCAAAATAAAAAACTACGCCCAGTTTCTGAAAGAAGAGCTCGGCTCCGATGTAGAAGACGACTTGATCCAAGAGGAAGAAGAAGAAGAGCCTTCAGAAATAACCCCCGACATAAACCCTGAAGAGCAAGCGATCAAACCGATTGTTAGAATCGAAGGCACAAAGGTGTACGCGAGGAAGAATACGACAGAGAAGCCGAGAATAATCCCGCACGTGAATATATCAAGGCCGCAAACCGCGAAGCCCGAGCAGATTAATCAAAGAATCACCACGCTGGATAATTTGGGGCTGAATCTGTCGAAGCAGGCGGTGAAGGCTTTGCCCAATAAGCAGTTCGTGGACATGAAGATCGGTGATAAAACTGTGAGGGTGCAGAAGTTGATGATGACGAAAGCTGAGATCGATGCGATGGCAAAGGAAGGCAAAATAGAAATGAAAGGGGACACGATTCTCTTGAAGAAAGTCTCCGATAAGCCGCCAGCCCCATTCCGTCACACCATGGAATCGATTATAGACGACGTAAAACCAACGGTGAATCCAAAGCCGGTCGTTAAGAAGACCTACATGAAAAAAATCAACTTGGATAATTCACAGCAGGAAACAAGCAAGCCGGAAGCAACCACGGAAGAGCAAGCGGGGGCGAACCAAAAAGAGCACAATGTTTAATTACAGGTTTGAACTCTGATGTGCATGTGTGTTTATTGTGTACATATGGATAAGTTTAAGTTGCAAATTGATTCTTTATTTTGTTTATTCGCTTCAAACAGATTCTTTATAATGTTTATTACATCATTTTACAATATAATTGTATAAATATATACACGTACTAAATGTAATAATGATTTTAAAAATTCCTCAAATCCTAAACCTAACACATAAAGATTAAAATGCGTTCAACTCGCGAATTGCAGCAACAAAATTTGGCTTTGTACAATCCCGCTGGTTTAAAAAAAAAAAAAAATTCGATGAACAATTATGCGAGGAATTTTTTTTTGTTGCTGCAAAACGGTTTGTGCATATTCGCTTAACAACAGGGAAGGCACTTACATCGATTGAATTTAGTTAGCAATTCAAATCTGGGAATCACATGAAAATAAATTACGTTTATAGTAAAAAGCTTACACATATAAAATGCACAGAGATCTTGACGATTGCTTCTTGATAATGAATGTGACGTCAAGAGTGTCAAAGTTTTGAATCTGACGATGAGATTGATGCCCGGGTTGATTAAACGTCGTTTTTCGTTCCATCCAAACGCTTGAGCTAAAAAATATTTTTTCCATAAGTAATCAATTGACTCTTTATTTTCACGCATTTGATTCAATTCATTGCTCCAGAGCACTGTGAGCTTGCTTTCCTTTGTTATTTATTACTAATGTACGGAACTTGGTACATGTACCGGTGGAAGGGAGGAGTAGGAGCGGTCCTGCGTTGACTTGAATGTAGTAAGATTGTGATTGCAAATCAACGCAGGACGCGAAGCCACGGCCACCTGCTCCTACTCCTCCCTTCCACCAGTACATGTACCAAATTCCGTTATTTGTTTATTACACAAGGTTCAAACTAGATGATAACACTTCAAGAATGCTCTAGAGCAGTCCAATAAGAGAAAACGCTATTAATTATTTATTTCTAGCTGCAACTTACATTGTCATCGGTCTCTACATTCCAAACCTTAGCTGGCTTGAAAGTTAAGATCGAGTATAACAAGGTATCAAGTCTAATTAGTAGTTTCTAAATAAAATTTAATACCTCTTTTTCATCTGCAACTACCGTTGTGTATCTCTCGATTATTTTAACAGGTCCAAGGGATGGTGCTGCGAAGACGTGCTTGTATAACAAACCCGCTGCAATGCCTCCTAGTGTAGGGCCGACCCAATAAATCTGCAATTTATTAATTCGTTTGCAAACATCCTTGATTTTATTTTATTTCAGCCGTACAGTCTTGATGGAAGAATTAATCTCGGGAGTTAATTTTCACGTTGTTTTGAAGAGCACCAGATTTTCTTTGTTTACGAGCGATAAACATAACTGTCATAATCTTTTAACCAGACGCTGCTTACAATAGGATTAAAGTCAAGTGTAACGTAAATCCCAGATGTGTTGGCCTTTACCTTGACATTTTAACTCGCTTGCAGTTTATGAACCGAACGGAGAGAGTTGGAATTAATTAATGTCGTTCATTAGCAAAACGAGACGAAGATGTTTGAGGAAAACATGGTTTCACAAACCATGTTTGTGTAACCATGTGTAAATGATTATGTGTGTAAATAAAATAATCAAAGCTTTTTTACAGTGTACGGTCAGGGTTTCTACTAGCCTTGAAAACGGGGAAAAGTCAGGGAATTGAGAAAAGATTTCAGAATATCGGAGAAAAGTCAAAGAATTTGTCTATTTTAATAGTAAATTCAGTGAAAACAATTGAGGAACTGGAAATTTGATTTATTTTGTTGTGTGCATAATTTTTTTTTGTTTTAAATTTCCGTTAATTATTATTTTTATTTTAACACTTTATTGCTAATTTTTTCGAATTTTGACAGTAATTTAATAATTTCCTGCACTAATTTGGCCGACTTCTTAAAAGAGTACGTTTTGTACATCTACGAAAAGTACAAATTTGAAGAAAAAAATTAGAAAATTGTTTTGAATTGAATAGAATATTAAAAAAAAAGAAATTAGGAAAGTTGAGTAATTTCAGTAGATCGCGATCAAATAGACGTTTTTAATTTTAAGAAAAATATGTTTTTATGGTCTTCAGCGTAGGCAACCACACATACGTCTGTGTTCATTTGATTGCCTATTCTAAGAATTTTCTTGTTTGAAAATGCAATTTATTATTTTCAAACAGGTATTAAAGGTCGGATGTTTACGTCGTAAAACAGTTGAAAAACGCGTGTAGGTTCTTAAAAAGGTCCAAAAAAGTTAAATAAAACCATAAATTTAAAGTCATTATCCAAAATTTCGGCAAAGTGATGATGAAAACAACGACTTTCGTTTAATTTTGTACAAAATTATAGACAATGGCTTTAACTTTAATGTTTTATTTAACTTTATTAGGCCTTTTTAAAAACCTATCACGAGAAAATAAATACCTGATATCATAATTAAGACACCCAAAACAGGTACACGCGTTTTTCAACTGTTTTACGATCTAAACTTCCGGTCTTTAGTTATTAAAATTTATTGTTTATGATTTTTGAAGGTAACTCAATAATTCTCTCCATTAATATAGATGAAAATTAAAAAAAAATAAACTAGTAATTTTTTTTGGACGTCTATTAAAATTAAATCAGGAAGAATTGCAAAATTATTTAAAATTTTTGAGTTATTTTTACCGCCTTCAGTATAGGCAACCATAGGTACCACAGAGTTCGTTGTTTTGCCTATACCCAAGTCTTTTCGCTGAAAAATTCTAATGTTTTTATTTTTAGACAAATTGGCCCTTTATTAAAGTTAATTATTTAAGGTTTACTAGCAGTTTCCTTTAATAAACGTGAAATTCTAAAAATAAATTAAATTAGGTGTTAATTTTTGCACGTCTTATTATTTCTAAAAAAAAAAAACTTGCAAATCGTTTTTGATTGCAGTGAATCCCTTGAGCAGCCTCTTTACAGTCGTTTCAGCCCTATTTGGGGCTTCATCAGCAGAAGCGTATCTCAAGAGTTCCAAAACGATTCGATCGTAGGATGTCGCTGTTTAAACTATTCTATCATTTCTGTTCTCAGGTCAGGAAAAAAATAGAAAATTGTTTAAAAACGTAAAATTTAAGAAAGTTTCGTAATCGCAGACAATTTCATCAGTTTTTTTTGACCTAAAGTCAGGGAAAACTGGGAAAAGTCACGGAATATTTTCATTAAAATAAAATGGGAACTCGTAAAGTTGAAATACTCAAGGCAATGGAACGTAATGCTTTTGGTATCCAGTCAATCAATCAATATAAAGTCATTCACAGATAATAATGGAATTAAAAAATAAATAACAGTGGGTTATCTATGATCTAGGTGATTGATAAGTGAAATTATGAAAAAGATTTGGCAGAGGACAATAAAATAAATAAAATTAGAAAAGCGTGATTTGCTTTCTGGAAATAGTTTTTAATTGGATTGTGCATTTTAATACATACCCAGTGATTGTTCCAATTTCCTTCGATGAGGGAAGACCCGAAGCTGCGCGCTGGATTCATGCTGGCCCCGGTGAAATAGATCCCCGCAAGATGCCCAAGCGTGACGGCAAGACCGATGGCCAGGGCGGCTGCCGGCTTAGCCTCCGGCCTATTAACATCGCACACTCCGAAGACGGTCAGCACCAAGACGAAACCCAGGAAGAATTCGAGACCCATGCCCTGGACTTCAGATATGTTGGTGTGAGAGTTTATGGCAGTGACGCCTCTGTCCTTCAAGTTTTCATCGCTTAAGGCCTGCAGGTGCAAAGTTATTTTGTCAAATAAAAAAAAAAGTAGCAGAAGCATTTAAGTAGGGACTTTCCCGAAGAAATCGTTTACGTTACTTGAGCGAAAAGTGCTTTCTGCAGGAGATCTTAGCCACTAATTCTAAGTACAAAATGGAACTAATGGATAATGTGACTTACCCTTACGAGAGCGGAACCGGCGATGGACCCAACACACTGAACAATTATATACAGAACACCTTTGATGATTGAGATGTTTCCGGTGGCCAACATACCAGCGGTTACTGCAGGGTTTATGTGAGCACCGCTCACGTGCCCTAACGCCTGCGAAATAATAATGCCCAATCAGAAGAATCCGCTTTTTCAAAAAGGCAAAGGCGTCGATTTTATACCTGGACCACCACGAATATGGCAATGCCTGCGGTTAACGCTACCAAAACGTAGTTGACTCCGTGAGAGGCCGAGACGAGGCACGAGGCACACACGAAGAAGTTGAGGAGGAGATTTCCCACGAATTCCGCCACCAACGCCCTCCAGATAGTGCTGTGCTTGGATTTGATTTCGTTGATTCCCAACGTCTCCTTGAAGTTACCCATTGCGATTCACCTAAAACAAATTTCTATTTGATTTTTTTTTACACTTAAAAGGTTTAAAATATTTCAAACAGGGATGGGCACCAGCGGGGAAGTGTATTCCCCCATCATGCTAAACGTTACAAGTGCGACCGTTTTACTTTTTCGTTTCCCCGATACGATCAAGGCGATAGATACAATCGAGAGCGGGGTCACCTCGTGTCAAATCGCACAATCACATCACTCAACGTTTCGTGGCTTCGTCGTAGCGAAACGTTGAGTGATTGTGCAGTTTTAAACTACCCGTGAAAAGTTATAAAGATTTTTATCTTTTTTTTTTTGTTTATCGATTTAATTACCTACCAAATTTAAGTATGACTTTAGCTTATTT
This sequence comes from Prosopocoilus inquinatus, assembly GCA_036172665.1. NCBI lineage: Eukaryota > Metazoa > Arthropoda > Insecta > Coleoptera > Lucanidae > Prosopocoilus > Prosopocoilus inquinatus. The sequence continues at coordinate 1,329,363 of CM069871.1, read as the reverse complement.
TTCCAAGTAACCCTTACACGTTAAGTTAAATTTTATTTTTTTAAATTGTCTTATAATTTTTTTGAATCAACATTATTATTATTAAAAACTCTTGTATTTGGAACATTTATTTTTATTGGAAAGGTACTTGGGTTCGTGGTGAAGGTGAAACAAAAATTTGCGCAAAACTTATAAGTAATCATTACGTTAACGCTACACTATTTATAATCCAGTTGAATGTTTATAAGTGGAGGTTGACACATTTGTTGTTTGTTGTACCTGCGGAATACTAAAAAGTATAGTGACTCAGAGTCCGCCTATTAATAAATACTTATTTAATTAGCGAAAAGCTGCCTTTAACAAAACTGCTTTTAAATGATGTATTAATAAACGATTAAATGTTGATTATGCAAGCCCGATTTTTATGACACTCTAATTAGGAATACAGTGATTTTTCTTTTGAAACCTGTTTATATCTATAAATTCTGAAACTTTTAAAACAATCGTTAATTTTATGTACCTAATACTTTTATGTATACTGTTTAATCTCATTCCCATCTTCATGTATGTATGTAGTAGTTTCTATATAAATATATAGACTTAATTAAATTTCAATCTGTGGGTATATGTTGTAATCAATGAACTCAGTTTGACTGAACGACCGGTATCAACATACATAATTAAAGCCGTAATGAATAGTTAATTAAAGCAGCAATAAATAGTTAATTAAAGCATTAAATAAAACTCTTAGTAATTTCTTGCATGGAAAAGTGGTGGAGACGTTTTCTGAGCAATAAAAGCTTTTTTAGTAGAAGGTGAGCCGTTCTACAAGCTAATCTGCCTTCAGCTTGATCATGTCATTTACAGAAAAATAACAAATAAGTTGTGGAATTGTACGAATGATTATGCATTATGCAAAATGCAATAAATAAAGTATGATTCACAATTCTGTGACTTCTGCAAAGACGTCCATATGTCACTTGCTTTTCTTTCTTTTACTCACCTCAAGGACACTATACACTAGTTATCCTCGTTTATTGACAAAAACAACTTTTACGAAAGAAGAAAATGCGTTATCTCTAATTATATTGTAATCATCTCACGTTTCTCTCTCTTTTTTTTTTTAATTTCCTCATCCGATGAGTCAATCGTTGAAATCCCCTCGTCTTTACTCACTCACCTTTCTGCGACGAGTGTTTCTTCCCAAACACAAAGACTTGAACGATGTTTTACGCATCGAAAAAGCCAGTTGTCGCTTACAGAAAGAAATTGAAGCAGATCATTTAAAGAAAATATAAAAACGAACGGACGAAAGATGTTGATTATTTAAACTAAAAAAAAAAAAAAAAATTATGTACACTCGTGTCAAAAAAATTCCAGACGGCCGGAGTTTGAGTTAATTTCATAGAAAAATGTTTTACAGAATTTGCTTGTGTGCACTTTTATACGGCCGACAGCCTAATTCAAAAATGTTTCACAATCATCACTTAAAAAAGAAAAAAACTTTTTACACAATGGTTTTAGTCTATTTGCAACAGTTTTATTTATTTGTAAATTTTAATTTTCTTATGTTTTGAATACAATTTTTCATTTGTAACACTTATTTTCATTTTTAAAATTGTACTTTACATTCTTTGAGTTAGGTACGATTAGGTCGAGTTCAGTTGGCTTAGACTAACCTTAAATTTTGTTCTGGACTTATTTTTTACGTTTTAAATTCTGAATTATTATGTTTTAAATTTGCTTTTTTTTTAATTATTTGCTTATGGTCGGGTTCACCTTAAAGTCGATTGGATTCAATTCCAATTGATTTTTGATTATTTTTTTACTTTTAAGTTGTTTTGCTTGAGTTGAGTTGAGTTGATCGTGAAATTAATAATTATTTTCATTGATTTTTAACTTTAAAATTTTACCGAATAAAAATAAAAAATAAAAATTATTTTTATTTTTATTATAAAAAAATAAATTTTTTTCAATTTTTATTCGGTCAGGCTGACTTAAGTGGTTTGATATTAACTGTGATGTTATTGTAGGTATTTTGTTATTAATTCTAATTGACTAATCTCATATGTATAGAGTGAAATTAAATTTGAATTTGAATTTGGTTGTTTAGTCTTAACTTACGCAAGGCAACCCCTATTTAAAAACGATTCAATCATCACTTAAACGTGTAAATTTAATTTTCTTATGTTTTTAATAATATCACAGTATTTCGTTAAACGTTAAAAACAATTGTCTTACGATTTTAATCAGACAAGAGCCAACTTCAGTTTTAAATAATATTTTTACTTTTTTATAATTTTTATTATTTGGGCTAGGCAAGAATAGGTTCAATTGTATTCGGCTGCGATTTATTTATATTTGTACTTTCATTTTTCTATAATTTTTATAATCTTTGGGTTGGGTTGACCTTGAAATCTGTTTTGGATTTAATTTTTGGCAAGTTTTAATTTTTAATATTTCATAAAATAAAAAATTTAATTAAATTAAAAATATACCTTCAATTTTTTATAATTTTTAAAATATTTGGGTTGGGTTGACCTTGAAGTCTGTTTTAAATTTAATTTTTGGTGAGTTTTAATTTTTAAACTAGGCAAAGATAGGTTGAGTTGAATTCGGCTGCGATTTATTTATATTTGTACTTTCATTTTTCTATAATTTTTAAAATCTTTGGATTGGATTGACCTTGAAATTTATTTTGGATTTAATTTTTGGCGAGCTTTAATTTTTAATATCTTATAAAATAAGAATTTAATCAAATTAAAAATATACTTTCAATTTTTTATGATTTTTAAAATCTTTGGGTAGGGTTGACCTTGAAATTTATTTTGGATTTAATTTTTGGTGAGTTTAAATTTTTTAATTCTATTACATTTTACCTGAGCTAGGCAAAGATAGGTTGAGTTGAATTCGGCTGCGTTTTATTTATATTTTTGCTTTCATTTTTCCATAATTTTTAAAATCTTTGGGTTGGATTGACCTTGAAATTTGTTTTGGATTTAATTTTTGGCGAGCTTTAATTTTTAATATCTTATAAAATAAAAATTTAATCAAATTAAAAATATACTTTCAATTTTTTATAATTTTTAAAATCTTTGGGTTGGGTTGACCTTGAAATCTGTTTCAGATTTAATTTTTGGGGAGTTTTAATTTTTAATATCTTATAAAATAAAAATTTAATTAAATTAAAAATATACTTTCAATTTTTTATAATTTTTAAAATATTTTGGTTGGGTTGACCCTGAAATCTGTTTCAGATTTAATTTTTGGGGAGTTTTAATTTTTAATATTTTATAAAATAAGAATTTAATTAAATTAAAAATATATTTCAATTTTTTATAATCTTTAAAATATTTGGGTTGGGTTGACCTTGAAATCTGTTTTAAATTCTATTCCATTTTAGCTGAGCTAGACAAAGATAACTTGAGTTGAATTCGGTTGCGTTTTATAATTATATTTTTTATACTTTTATTTTCAACAATTTTTCTATAATTTTTAAAATCTTCGGATTGGTTTGACCTTGAAATCTGTTTTGGATTTAATTTAGTTTTAATTTTTAATTTGTAACATTTTCCTTCGGCTACGCAAAGATAGGTTGAGTTGAGTTCGCTTGCGTTTAATTGATTCATTTACTTCTGGCATTTTTATTTAATTTATTTTTAATTTCTGAGTGGCAGATTCTGTACATGTAAATCGAAACGTGTTTGCTTAAAGAGTTAAACTTGTTTTTAAATATTACCTTTCTTTGAACTTGCGCAATGTTTATTTTATCTTTTCAGCAAACGAATATAAGAAATTTTCCTGTTGTTTACTTAAAGTAATTACTGCAAATTAAAATAAGGCCTACATTTTTATTGCACTGACTCACAGAATGTCCTTCCAGAAACGACATAAGCGGCATTGCAAAATTATTGGAATTTCTGCGTTATCATCGATGGTTAAACAGAAACCATTCGCTGACAATTAGCGTGCAGGTGCAAACTGTCGAAACAAACGTTAAACAACCCGGTGAAATTTTTTTTTTATTATTTATTGTTTTACAGCATAAATTAAACAGCACTCGTCCAAGCAATTCGCACAATACGAATTTTGTTTCATTAGCAACACCTTATGTTGATTTAATAAATTTAATATATAAACAATTAAAATAATTAAGTAGCTAATAATTAAAAAAAATTGTTTGGTTGTTATTTTGTTTAGAAATTGTCCAGAAACAAGTGTGCCTGCCTTCGAACGCAAAGAAGAAGAAGGAAAAGAAATAAAACGTGGAATGCAGAGGAGAAAAAATCTTAAAAATTTAATTTCGCTTCGCAAATGTTGAACGGGCGCCATAAAATTGTTGATAATGATCGCGGACGAGATGTCGAAAATTTTATTTTGCAGAGCAGTATCATGAGCAGATGGCGTGCGAGATTTGTATGCAAATTTCGTGTTTTTTTGGACAAAAATGCACGTAGGTAGTTTCGTGGCGCTTTATAAATAGCTCTTTCATAATCGGTGACAAGGTTAAACTGCAATTAAATTAATATTTAATGAAATTCTAGAGCTGCTTTCAACAAACACATTTGATTTCCCCCTCTTTGTTATACATTTTTTTTATTTAAAATTTTTTTCTGTTAGTCATATCACCCTAAGCCAGAAGTTCATTATTCCCTTTCTGTTGATATGATGGAGCTATAAGTCTCAGTGTTGCTTTTTATTTCAAAAAAAAGAAAACGTTAAATCGTTAATTTTTTTTTTTTTTCAGAAGGCTTAGACCAAGTTTCGTGTCACCCTGTATATCATAATAATCGAATAATACACGTCAAGACGTGTAGAGTTTTATTGCGAATGACATTAACCAATCAATTACATTAGTCCTTTGGATGTGGATGATGTCCTTAAAAGATAACAAACATAACATTTTGCCATTCGTTTATTATGACGATTGCAAATTTATTTTTAATTAGCCCTAATAAAACGACGACGGCGGGGGGAAAATAAATTGGTTACACCCCGGAGACTTGTGCGCCATACGCGACGATGACTTCGAAAAGGTGTGCCAACTGCTCCTCCCTTCGGCGTTTCATTTCATTAACAAACCGAAGCTGCGAAGTAAATCAATTTGAAAAACACGTAGCTTTCTCAGAAAACGAATCAATGAGGGGCGGGGGGGTTAAAATAATTGCCCCACACACACACACACGAAAAGAAAAACATTTAACCTAACTAAACAGAGGAGTAGTAAAGAGGGGCCTTCCCCCTTTACTTATTTTTATACCGCGTGATCCAAACCAAATGAATATCGTCTCTGTCGCGGTTCGCGGATAAAATATAGGAGTATAATTAATTTGTTGAGGACATTTGAAAAATTCGACGTTTCGCTGTGTGTTTGACAGCTTGTCCAGGAAAATTTATAAATAAACAATTGTTAATAATTTTCATTGGACGAGACAGTGTTTCAATTGTAGATTAAAACGTAAGGCGTCATGTAAATAAGTTAAAATTAATCAAAGTTTTTTTAATCTCAAACCGGACAGAAAAATGAAGGGAAACACACTCAACGTTTCGCTATAAATCTATAGCGAAACGTTGAGTGTGTTTCCCTTCATTTTTCTGTCCGGTTTGAGATTAAAAAAACTTTGTACTTACTATTTTCATCGGACAAGAACAAACTTCAATTAAAATTAATCTTCTTGATCATTTTGATTTGGATTTTTATTGCTCTCAAGGATTCACGATGGACGGTTTCGGTTATTTACTTACAGCATAATTAATTAATTTATTGTTGATTCCAAAAAAAAAAAAGAATGTGGACGTGTGAACTTTAACGTTTACGCAAACGCGTCTTCAAACCGTTGTCACCATAAATTATGGCAAGACGTCATAAACCGTGACGTTTCGTACGTGTACGAGTACTAAAAAAAAAATTTATGTGTATACATAAACGACGAGGAGATAAAAATTTATCCCGTTTGCACTTGATGCCATAATAAACGGTTTTTCAAGCATATCGGGTAACCACATGTTCCAATAAGTTTAACGTTCCAGCTGGTTAGCGTGTATGCCGCGTCCTTGAAATCAACGCGCGAATTTCGTTTTGTTTTGACTGATAGCGGATATAGATATTGCGGGATGATAACGAAATCATAAATCCTTTAGGATTTTAATGAAATTCCCTCTTTTCGTGAACAGTTTGGGCAGTAATGAGATCGCAAGTTAAAATTTTAAGGTTAGGTTTGGTTTTTCAATGATTTATATTTATTTGGTTATTTCATTACAGGTAGAATGTATCAAGTTTTTGATTTGTTTTTCTTTTCCAATTCAATTTTATCGTTTAAATTTATTCTACTTTTTTTTCTTTTATTTTCTTCCAAATCTTTTAATATTTTTTTATTGTTATTTTTAGTAAATATTAAACAGATAAACTCAAGTATCGATTGTCACCAATTCTTCCACCAACACGACCGTCTTATAATAATGGATAATGTTCGTGAAAAGAAGAAAGAAAATACAACGTGTGACATATCAAATGAAAGGCTTGAGCGGTTGATCACGATTGTCGACGCGGCGTGACAAGAAAGCCGGAAATTGATGGCGACCACTGCCTATTGTAAATTATACTAAAAACAAAACCGCAAGAGAAAGATGATAAAATAAGAAAGAAAGAGAGTAAAAAAAAGAAGCAGACGCAGACGATAAAGAGAAGACATTAAAAGAAATATTACTAGAAACAATAGGTACTTCGAATATAGTGAACAGAAATAGTATAAAAGAACTGAATATTGAACAGAAAAAGAAGAAAGCCATAGTAAAAAACTACTTCGATGCAAAATCAAAACAAAAAAAAAACAACACAGAATAATATACAGGATTGGCCAGTTCCTTTTTAAACATAGGCACTTCTTCAATTCGTAATGTCGCAAGCCTACGTGCCAGCCTCCAATATATGTATGTACATGAGCGTGACTAGTCAAGTCACATTTCTTCTTTATTTTTATAGTGCGTTCCCTGTCACACGCATTATTCAGGATGTTCAGTTAGACTTTTGCCAATTCTGTATATAACATTAACACGGCGACGTTGGAGTAACGAATTTCAAACGATTACTATCGATCATTTAGCAGAGATAATAACAGAAATGAAAAGAAGAAACAGTTCATGTACGGACAAGTAAAGAAAAAAAGAACTGCATGAGTGAAAACTGTACAAAAGAGCTACCGGATATCCTCTCTCTCTATTCCAAAAGTCATACGACACGTGCACGTATTGTATGACTTTTGGAATAGAGAGAGAAAGGAAAATAAAGGAAAAAACAGAAATGAAGTTCATGTACGATCAAGAAAGGAAAAAAAAACTGTATGAGTGAAAACTATAAAAAAGAGGAAATGAAAAAAAAATCCTGGAAATGTAAAAGTAAAATACAATTTTAAGAAGCAAAATATTACAAGTAATCATTGAAATAAGAGTAAGCCAAAAGAATGTATGACCAGAAGGAAGTAGAAGAGATATTAGAAAAATCGATAAAATAATAAGAGAAGTCGTAATAAAGAAAAAAGGAGAAAATCTTCAAAATTTTGGAAGATTTTCGTAGCAAAATGAAAAAACCAAACAGGCGATAAAAATTTGGAAAAATGACCATGAGTAAATCGAAAATTAATTTAAAAAAAAAAAAATAGATGATAAATCTAAACACAAAAAAATTGAGGCAACTTAAAAGAGATACAAATTTAGAATTGCCATAAAAGATAGAAAACAAAAATTGCACAAAACTCATCGCCAAAAGACGTTAACACGTCGACTGACTGGTTTTAATTAAAACGGATGAGAAGGCCAAACAAAAAAGAAAAATTGAAGCAGGATAAAGGAATCACACATAAAAAGAAAGTTGAAGGAAACTTAGAAGAAATCAAAACACGTCAATTCAAGGTATAATACAGTGAGAAGAAGAAAGACGAAAAGAAAAAGACAGTGGCTACGTTCTAAGAGTGAACGCATTCGAAGAAAAGGAAAGGTAAACTAAAAGAAGGAAAGCTAAAAATATTATGAGATGGAAGAAGCAAGCGCCTTCTTTTATTTCGGTAGTGGCTACTTTAACATACTCCTACATTTTCATTTGATTTGTTGAATTACTCAATAAATCCTTAAGTCTATTCTACTGTGACGCATAAGACGAGGAAGTTGAGTTGGGTTGAGTTGAGTTGAGTTGAGTTGAGTGTCAAATTTCTAACTTCTTTCCAATGAAACCGCCTTTCTTATATTTCTCTTGGCCTTCTTCTTCTACTGGGGTGTTGTAAATTCTTTTGGTAAGACTATCATCCGTCATCCTATGAATGCACATTTACCAGCCATCCCACTTACTTCATTGCCGATCTCTCTCTTCTAGTCTTCTATTTTCTTAAAAACCTCACCTCTCTTACTTATTTTTCTTTACTATGAGCCTTCATGCTTCGCTGCCAATATAAGAGTGTTGGGTTTATTACTTATTAATTTTCTTTGATTTTTTTTAACTCTGGTGGGTGCCCAAGGGGGTCTTAAATCATCGACTTGTCGAGACCTTAGGGGCGGAAGGGTATTTTTGGGTGTGTAAATTGTTCCACGGCTTTTTTACTTCCAAACTTCCTCGCGGTTGAAGAGGAAGCAGTGTCGAATTGTATTCCCAACACTGAAGGTTACCTGAAGTGGATACCGGCCACACCCGGAAATATCTGGAGTGCAGTTCGAACCTACGACCTTGCGATTGCAAGTAAGGCAGGTCCCCTTACCGCTTGAACCGTTCAGGCGTTGAATGTTATTGTTATTTTTCTCTTATTTTCAAAAAATGTTACGCTCTACTGTCGTTTCATATTTTAACCCTTGTTATTTTATTTTGCCTTCAGTTTTCTTGGAAGATATTTAAATTCCATCACCTGCTCACTACTCTCGTTCTACTAAAGCAACGTTGTGTGTTCCTTTAGTTTGAACTACGATCATAAATAGTTTTCGTTTCGTTTTTCTTTTCTAATTACCTCAGCGTGCAATCGATATAATAGCTTTTGATTGTCCTTGAATTCTCTAAATTTTTTTTAGGATGTCGCTGTTTAAACTATTCCTTAAATTTTCTGTTCTTATTTTCCCATATTTTTTCATTTCGGCTATTTTACGGCTATTTTTTGTTTCCGCCCAATTTACACAGTGTTCAGCTTTCAAAAAGGACAGTACAGTACAACCTCTTTAATCCGAACTAATATAATTGCAAAGGTTGATTCGAATTTCCGAAATGTTCGGATTATCGAACAAAAGACAGAAATCGATGGTCGAATCGAATTTAAAAGGAAACTGAATTCACAATCGGTAAAGCTTTGACTTCCTAGGACAGCGGTACCGTAATGTAGCGGCCGTCATATGACTACGAATGTAAACAAAAAGAAAATCAACAATGTGTATTTATTTTACATGTTTTGTAATGGATTATGGCTTCGAATCTCCGCTGGAGGTTCGGATTAGGGCATGTTCGGATTACCGAGGTTCTACTGTATTTTATCTTTATCAAAATAATAACAGATTCGCTATAGAGCTATAATTGTCAACGAAAACCCTGCAATGTACAACTTATTGAAAACACTCTAGTGGACAACTTATCCTGGACGTGGACAGCTTTTGATTAATAATTTTAATGTTTAATAAGTATAATTTTATAAATTGACACAGTATTTATTAGTTATTTAGTAGAAACGTAAATTAATAAACGGCATGAAAAATAAAACAACCTTGAAGCAGAGTAGAGTTCCAGCAAGGTGCGGAATCCTTGAAAGATCGCATTTCATCGAGTGAAATAAAATCGCCCGCCGCCCGCCGTCAAGTTATGTAAGCAATGATCAATTTAATGACGCAAAATCAACAACGCCAACTGAAATCGGGGGGGAGGGTTATAAATTGATCTTCCGGGTCGCTTTAATTCTATTTCATGGGGGTTGGACACGAAACAGTTTGATTTTGTTTGTAATCAATTAATTAATGGGCTCGGAAGCATAATTTAGAAGTTTTTTTTTTTTCTGGAAAGCACGAAAGATTAAAGTCGCTTGGAGAATTCTGAGCATGTTTTTTCTTTTTTTTTTAAATTCAAGAACGACTTGGCAATTAATGTTTAATTGACTGAGACAATATAAAGCGAAACAAGTTTTAAAAACTAACGGAGTGTGAAGTACAACAAAAGAAAAAACTTCAGAAATGTTTACGTTTATCAAATGTTAAACGCTAGGGATTTATGTTTATTGAAAAATCACACTACTCAATATCGCATGTGACCGAAACAGTTTTCTTTATTATTATTTTCTTCGTAATTGGAAAATGGTTGCTCGTACGATACCATAATACCGAGCATTTTTTGATCAAATCGATCCAAGCTACCACCCTGTGAAATTCCGGCACTATAGTCCCGGGCACCCTGTATAACATTTTTTTTGACATTGATTTTTTTTGCAAAGTTTTCGAGGTTTCTTACGTTTCTAATTCGTAACGAAGGAATAAAAAAAAATATAATTATAGCTTTGCCCGAAAACATGAAAGGCATTTGCCTCATTTAAAATCCTCAAACTTGACCGCCTCACCCAAACAACAACAACAATTTTAGAACATTCTCTTCGCATCCAGATTTAATTCGCGCTTGCTTCGGGCGTTCTTTTGGAATCTCCTCGAGTTTAATAACCAACCAGTCTAAGCGTTGATCATCTTCTGTGCAGTTATGCTTTGGGAAACATATTATGTACTAATTATAATTTTATTTTAATATAGCCGCGATGAGTAAATAATAACATTCCTCTTCATTCTTCTCGGGTATACAAGCGAAAACTACTAAAATGAAAACGGAAAAATAAATATTTTCTCGTTACACTTGCTGCCTTCATTTACATTTTATCTATTAATGTAAACAACATCGTGACCACTCTAGCATGATTCCCTTTTCGATAACTATCAACAACAATAATTTTTTCCACCGGCTAAAGCGATTATTTTTTAATAAAAGCTTTCGAGGAAGCTGGTAGACAACAAACCCCCTCCCCATCAAACGAAAAGGTTTGATACTGTGTTAAATTCGCAATTTTTTTTTAATAAGAGTTTTTTTTTTAGAAAGCTGGTAGACAATAAAAACCCCCCCGAATGAAAAGGTTTGATACTGTGTTAAAATCGCAATTTTTTTTTAATAAGAGTTTTTTTTTTTAGAAAGCTGGTAGACAATAAAAACCCCCCCGAATGAAAAGGTTTGATACTGTGTTAAATTCGCAATTTTTTTTTAATAAGAGTTTTTTTTTTAGAAAGCTGGTAGACAACAAAAACCCCCCCGAATGAAAAGGTTTGATACTGTGTTAAAATCGCATTTTTTTTAATAAGGGTTTTTAAGAAAGCTGGTGGAAAACAAAACCCCCCAAACGAAAAGACTTGATACTGTGATAAATTCGCATTTTTTTTTAATAAAAGTTTTTGAGAAAGCTTGTGGGCAACAAACCCCCAAAGGAAAAGGTTTGATACTGTGTAAAATTCGCCCTAATCTTCAAGCAGAATTCCTCTGATTTGAAACTTACATACAGCAGTTGAAAAAGCCCACGACGTGCACCGAAACGTTGATGTTACAAGTGTTTTTTTTTTCAAAATCACTTGTTTGTTTGTATACAGATATTGGCGATCGGTTATATTGCATGTTGCATTATTAATTTATTATTGTGCATGGTGGCGTTTTCGATACATTGCAAAGTGTTTGCTCTGTGCTAACGTTTTATCTATGTTTGTTCAACATAGAGCAAACAACGCAGGAGAAAAGCACACGCTTTTGATTACGCAGATTGCCACTTTGTAAACTAATTAACGCGCGTAATTAAGATGACATCTCTATTGTTCCCCGCGTTTTATTTTTTCTACGGTGGCATTGTTAGAAAAAAAAAACAAACAAAAAAGTTTACGTAACGTTGCTTCTCTTGGTTTCGGTTTCAATGTTTGAAACGTGTTAAATTAATTAAAAAAAAAAAAAAAAAATGCGTACTCCTTTTGTTTTGTCAAATTCGTCAACATTTAATTAAAAATATTTAGCTACAAGGAACAAAAAAATAAAGCGTTACTTATTAGGGGATGCATTCATTCAGTTTAATTTGACTGTGGAACTTGAACGAGAAGCCATCCATGTAAGGCATTGTCGCTAAAAATATCTTAACTAACAGTAAACAAATACTAACAAATATTTATTTATTTATCAATTAAACAGATCTATTTACGCAATTACGTACACGTTACCCTTGAAGAATTTAATCGTTTGAGATCGTTAAACGAACGCCTGATTTTTTTTTCTCTCAATAAATAATTCACATTAAAAGAATTTGTTGAAAAAATTTGCAACGTAAAGTAATTTGCAATAACTAATTAGGAGCGAAAATATTTGAAATAAATTAATTTAGTGATACTTACACAAAAAAAAAACCAGAAGGGGCGTAACAATATTCACATTAATCAAATTAATTTTTTTCTCGAAATATATTTATGTTTTGTTAATGGCACTTACCTTTTTTTCAATGAAAAGCTCGTCCTCTAATGATTAAACACTAGGGCACTCGAAAGCTCCCGCGTACACTAATAAACAACAATCCCGGCCACCTGAATGAGCTTTGCTGGACTTAGCGCGGCATAAACTCGCCAATATGAAGGGGGGCAGGCTTAGTGGGGGGGTTAGTATTAGCTGGAAATTTTTCTCCCGTGTGTCCGCTACTATTTTGCTTACTGTGATGTGGATGGCGAAAGCGGATGAGCTCTTCTTGAAGGCGGAATGAGCTCACGATGGAGTTGCGGTCATAGATATAAAGGAAGAAGTTACGTCAGGGCCGCGACTAAATGTCAAAATTCTGATCTATAATTTATGCTTCCTTAATTAGCAATGCAGTTTTCGCGTTGCCTAATGTTTATTTTTAGCGGCTTAAGCTTCATTTTGTCAAATTCTCAAACATCAACATTTAAAGACCTGATACGCAGGATTCATTCGCTTTTTTGCACACATTTTTATGGTTATAACTAGGAGATAATAATTTAAGATCTTCACCATTAGCTTCGCGTTGCTTAGATCTATAGAGCAAAGCTATATTTGCAAACTGGCTCGCGTCAATAAAAAAATGTAGCCAACTTTATGAATAAATCTGTATCGAGATCGATTGGAAAAATAATGAGTTGCAACCTTCACTGTTAGCTTCGATAGTCGAGGTCTATAGAGTCAAGCTATAGATTAAGCTCCCCAAAATCATTTATTTCAATAATTGGTCTGCGACTTTAAGTCGCAAGTTGCTTAAGATCGGTTGCAAACCATCAACTTCATCCTTCATAGTTAGCTTCTGCTTGCTTATTCAGTCTATAGGTGAAGCTATACTGCAAACTAGTTTGCTTTAATACAAACAAACACGTGACCATCGTTACAAAAAAATCCGTGCATGAAGGACGGTTGGAGATAATGAGTAGCAATCTTCAGCGTTAGCTTCGCTGACGGAGGTCTATAGGGCGAAGCTATATTTAAAACACTCCAAATTCGTTTATTTCAATAAACGATCTACGATTTTAAGTCGCAAGTTGCTTAAGATCGGTTGCAAACCATCAACTTCATCCTTCATAGTTAGCTTCTGCTTGCTTATTGAGTCTATACGTGAAGAAGCTATACTGTAAACTAGTTTGCTTTAATACAAAAAAATCGTGACCATCGTTACAAAAAAATCCGTGCATGAAGGACGGTTGGAGATAATTATTAGCAATCTTCAGCGTTAGCTTCACTGACAGAGCTCTATAGGTCGAAGCTATACTTGAAACTCTCCAAATTCGTTTATTTTAATAAACGATCTGAGATTAAGAAGAAACGTGTAGGCGCCAAATAAGCTAAATTCTCTTCATCATTAACATTTGATTATTCAGTCTATAGGTGAAGCTATATTGTAAACTCGCTCGCTTCAATGAAAAAACATAAAAATCGTAGCCCACGTTACCAAATGGTCTATATCGAGGACGGTTGGAGATCATTTTTATCGTTAGCTTCACAGGTTGAGGTTCATAGAACGCAGCTATAGTTGAAGCTCTTCCACTTCGTTTATTTCAATAAATATTTGCTTTTTTAATTAATTAATTAATTAAATTAATAAACAGAAACTAGCCCACGTTATCAAACATTCTGTATATCGACCATAATAGTTGGAAATAATGAGTTTATCGTTAGCTTCGCTGGCCGAGGTCTATAGAGCGAAGCTGTAGTTGAAGCTCTCCAAATTCGATTATTTCAATAAATAATCAGCGATCTTAAGTCACAAAGAAACTGTTGCAGACACGTCGAGATCGATTGCAAACCTTAAATGCGTTCTTCACTGCTTTTTCAGTCTATAGATGAAGCTATACTGTAAACTCGATTGCTTAAATGAAAAAAAATATATATATATATATATAAATCGTAGCTCACGTTACCAAATGCTTTTATCGAGGACGCTCGGAGATAATTTTTGTCGTTAGCTTCGCAGACTGAGGTTTATAGAGCGAAGCTATAGTCACAGCTCTTCCAATTCGTTTATTTCATTAAATAATTTGCTATTTTAATTAATTAACTAAATTAATAAACAGAAACTAGCCCGCGTTACTAAAAATTCTGTGCATCGACGAGAACAGTTGGAAAAAATTAGTTACAGTCTTTATCGTTAGCTTCGCTGGCGGAGGTCTATAAAGCGAAGCTATAGTTGAAGCTGTCCAAATTCGATTATTTCAATAAAATAATCTGCGATTTTAAATCACAATGATGAAACTGTTGTAGATACGTCACAGTCGATTACAAACCTTAAATCCGTTCTTCCACTACTTTTTCGGTCTGTAGGTGAAGCTATACGCATTGTAAGATTGTTTGCTTATATAAAAAAATAAAAAAAAAACTAGCCCACGCCACCAAAAAATCTGTGTTTCCAGAACGGTTGGAGATAATGAGTTGTGTAATTTTCATCGTTAGCTTAGCTAATTTGTTGTTAGCTTCGCCAAGCTTAGATCTATAGAGTGAGGCTGGGTTTTAAGCTTTGTTCGGTTTCAACTAAAAAATAAACATAGCTCCGTTACAAGAAGAAATTTTGTACACCGAGAAGAGCAGGAGAAATTTAGTTGCAATCTTCACCATTTCCTAGAGATCTACAGAGCGAAACTATAGTTTAAGCTTTCTAAATTTGTTTATTTTGATTAAAAGAAAAAAAAATTCCGTAACGGATTTCAAGTTACAGAAATCTGTACTTTAAGATCAACAACTTGAAGTATAAATCGGAAGTTTCACCAAGCTCGGATCTATTGACTAGAGCTATATTTAGCTTAATAAAAAGTTGTATACCTCGAGCTTGGACTTATGATATAAAAAAAACTTAACACGGTTAGAGACAGGAAATTGCTTTCTTTAGCTTCACCGCGTCCAGATCTACAGCATAAAGCTATATTTTAAGTTCTCCAAGCTCGTTTGTTTTAGTGGAAAGTCTACGCAATGCCGTACGCCACAGAAAAAGAAATTCACATCTCAAAATCGATTGCAATCAGTAAGTTACGTTGTTCATTGTTAATCGCTCTATAGCCAGATCTATAGGGCAAGCTATACCCTGTGTGTTTCATTTCATGATTTAGTGTTAACCATTACTTTCATCATATCTGAAACTGTAGAATGAAGCTATAGGTACAAGGTCTCCAAAATCTCTTTATTTCGAAGGGGATTTACAGATACGGAGATCTATAGAGCAAAGCTATATCCTCAATCGTCAGAGCATAGAATGATAAATTATAATCTACGCCAGTTTATATTTATAAATTAAAAGAAAAATAGAGCCATAGGACAAAGCTGTAGTTTGAGATTTCCATGGAAGTGCTTTAAGAAAAATCATGCTTGGAAAGCGATGAAAGGTAATAAGTGGCAGTTTTCCATGTTAGCTTCGCCTTATCTAAACCTCCACAGCCAAGTGTTTTAAACTACGATTAAAAGCACAAAACTATAAAATTTTCATGTTGCGTGAATGAAAGAAGAAAGACAAAAGTAACTAAATAAAGAAAAACAAAAACTAGAGTAATCTTACGATTACGAAACTGTTTGTTTTTTATCGAACAATAGAGAATGACCAGGAGGGAAAACGTGCGGTTAGATAATGGAACGCTTAGGACTTCCTCAAACGCGATCTCAAGGTCAATCACGCACGTACATGACGCAAACTCTTCTTGCGGAAGCGTTCCTAGATTAAAAGCGGCTTGTTGCGAACGTAAGACCACGTGTGGAGGAACCGCAATCGATGATATTATTTCTGGAGGTGCTTTTTTTTTCGGTTGACTCACTCGATTTTCATTCAAAAATTGCGGGCGAAAGAGGAATTCGATTAGTCAATGGAAATTATTAATTTCCTTTCCAATCGGAACGCGCGCAAGTGCGACTTAACACGTAGATGGTGAAATACCTTTTTTTTTGTTTTAAATTCCTAGAATGCAAAGTAGCTCTAATTACAATGAAAAATGAGCAGGCACATAAACAGTAATTAAAAAAAAAAGTAATAATTGCGAGTAGGTAATTATTTGAATTGCTTGTGTGTAATTAAAAGAAGTTTTGATCAAGTATGAAAAACTATACTCCATCTAATAGTCTTAATATCTTAATAATCTAAACAAAAGTCTTAGAACTTTATGAATAAATCATTTGTTAGTTTTTTTTTTCTGAAAGTAGAAATACATGTTGCAATTGTTATACTCTTGAGAGGCCCCAGGTTGGGCGCCAATTAAGTCGCAGTGATATTATTCGTGAAGACCTTACATTATGTGGATCAGCTTGTGCTATGAAGGCCCCACGTTGGTGTGCACCAATTGTGTAAAATGCCATTACATAACATAATTGGCGCCCAACGTGCAGGCTCCATCTCTCAGCGGCCTTTACTAAATTGGCGTCCAACGTGGGGCTTACACTAACAATATCTCTATAAAATACATATCAAATCTTTAACTGAAAGCAAAAAAAGAAAAAAACAGATTGAAGTTAAAATTGAAATTTATATTTCGGTGTTAATTAAAATGTGTAAAAACAGTTTCACTTCGGTGAGCGTATGCAAGTCAAAATGGGTTAATTACCTTGGTGTTAAGTACTACGAGTATTACAAAAGGTTGTTTGTTTATAAATAAATAATTTTGCGTGTACTGAATGCCTCATTATCGTAGCGGCCGCTTTGCGTTTTCTAACCTTCGTTGTTTTGCTCATTGAACTAAATTAGAATAAATTTGGCATTACGTGTTTCTAATAATAAACGATTGTCTATAATGAAATAAGCACATATTGCTAATTTACGCGAATTGCATTATTTTTTTTTTTTAACTTTGAAAATTGCATGCCTACTTACCTGCGAGATAGTTCAAATTTGCAAACAAGTAGCAAGAAATTAAAATTTCAAGAAAACAGTGACCGCCCGCAAAAATTAAAACGAAAGGACTGATGCTTTGAAAAAATACAGAAATCGAATTCGAAAAAAATAAATAAAAAAGAAAGTAGAAATTGAAACTGAGTAAATCAAAACTTAATTCGAATTAAGTCTTAGAAAAGGCACACCCAATTCAATCTGAGCAATAAATTAACACTCGGGAGAAATGAAAAAAACCTCTGAAATTCAAAAAATAAAATGAAGAACTTAAAAAACTTAAAGAAAATAACTTTAACTTTTAACTGCTGGTTTTATCAACAAACATTTCAATTTTAAATCGTGTTTAGATGTGATGTTTCACGAGGTTCAACAAAATTTCAGTAACTTTTTAATCGAGATCAGGCGTTCATTTTAAGTGTTAATTAGAATGTGATTGACATTTTATTGAACCTTAATAAAATGTCCGTAAAGTGAGCACAGCCTAAAATTAAGCTCCGTTCATAATGTTAATAACGTCGACCGCAAGTAAAATTAATTAATTTGGTTATATCTAAGTCCATCCTAACTCAACTCATTCATTAATTTTATCTAAGCCCAACCCAACTCAATGCCAACTCAACTCAAACCAACTCGATTCAACCAAAGTGAGAAATTACCGTCGAGAAAATTAAAACTCGAAGAAATAAAAAATCGCAAAATTAGAACTCAAAGAGAAGGTCAACCCAATTCAACCTAACTCGATTCAAAAAACGCAAAAAATTATACTCCAGAAGATTAAGACTTAAAAAAATATAAAAAAATCACAATATCAGAACTCAAAAAATTAAAATTCAATTAAATTCCATTTTAAGCATGACAAACCTAACTCAACTCATTGTCCAATTCTACTCAACCCGAACAAAAATTAAAACAACGTAAAATCAAACTCAAAAAATTAAAACTCAATTACATTCTAATCCAGGCGTGACAAGCCCAACTCAACTCCTTGTCTGAATCTACTCAACCCGAACAAAAATTAAAACAACATAAAATCAAACTCAAAAAATTTAAATTCTGATCAAGGCATGGCAAGCCCAACTCAACTCATTGTCTAGTTCTACTCAATTCGAACAAAAATTAAAACAACGTAAAGTCAAACTCAAAAAATTAAAATTTAATTAAAGTCGAATCCAGGCATGGCAAGCCCAAGTCAATTCAGTCCAATTCTATTCGACCCAAACAAAAATTAAGATAACGTAAAATCAAACTCAAAAAATTAAAATTTAATTAAATTCCAATTCAAGCATGACAAGCTCAACACAACTCATTGTAAAACAACGTAAAATCAAACGCAAAAAGTTAAAATTGAATTAAATTCTAATTCAGGCATAGCAAGCCCAACTCAACTCATTGTCCAATTCTGCTGAACCTGAACAAAAAATTAAAACAGCGTAAAATCAAACTCAAAAAATTAAAATGTAATTAAATTCAAATCCAGGCATGGCAGCCCAAGTCAATTCCAATTCTACTCAACTTGAACAAAAATTAAAACAACGCAAAAAATTCAAAATTGTGCGAAATTGAAACCAAACGAAATAATTTAAACTTCCCAAAAATTAAAAAGAAAATAAACGAAGTTGAATAAAATTAGAGAAAAAAAAATCAGACTTCAAAAATCAAAAATAATGCTAAAACTCAAAAAATCAAAATTCGATTGGAGCTAAGTCCAATGCAAGGAAGGCAAACTAACTCACAGTAACCTAATTCTACCCAACCCAAGCAAGAAATTGAGACAACTCGGAAAAATATGAAAACCTGAAGTAACTCAAAAAGATTAAAATTGAAAAAAAGAAGAAAATAATTCACACATTCAAACCGAAAAAATTAAAACTACGAAATTAAAACTCAAAAGCTACCGGAAATCAAAAAAAAAACGAAACAGGGGACAAGAATAAACCAAGACATTAACAATTTATGCTATACGTGTTAGAAAAAATTAAATCCGAAGGATTAAAATATTAAAACTTAAAAACGTAAAAATTTAAACTCAAAATTTAAATTCAAGCCAATTTAAGCAAGACAAACGCGTTTAACTCCACCACTAAATCCAAGCAAAAAAAATAGACAACTCAAGAAAAAAAACTGAAAGAAATTAGAAAAATTAAAATTATAAATTAGAACTTTAAAAAAATATAAATTGAAGCAAGAAATTAAAATCAATAAAGCTGAACATAAATAGGCAAAGCTTGTGTAGTTTTAAGTCCTATTTAAGCGGAGCTTACGGTACTTACTACACCAAGCAAGGAATTAACAAGAAAATTAAAACTTAAAAAATTAAGGGTCGATATCATAATCGAAGTAAAGGAGACTTCAAAATAAAAGTCACAATCTGATGTGTACATAACTACCTTTTCGCATCCTTTTGGACATATGACTGTGACTTTTATTTAAAGTCTCATTTAGTTCGATTATGTAATCGTGTCTTACTTAACTAATTGTCTTTGTTATTACAAACGCTTAAGCTACCTTTAAATTTAATGCCCCTTTGGAATATGACAGTTTATGTAGGTATAACGTAATGCGAGTCACATTCTCATCGATATTTAAATGGAATTTAAGTTGAGCGTCTCGTCTGCTGTCAGAATGTGGGCGACATTTTACTGATCGTGCATATGATGTCACAGTCTGAGCACGGCTTAAATTGAAAAAGCATGTAGTTAGGCCTGGTAACTGTCAAAAAGGAGGACAGTTATCAATCATTAACAAGCAACTGTTTTGTACCAGGTGCTTCCAGTTATTGTTTTTTGATTTGCTACCCGCGAAATTCAAAGCGTCAAAACTTCCTTTAGTTAGGCAACCATACCTACACTTTTATAAAGCCTTTGTTAAATTGCACAGGGGGATTAATTGCCTCAGAGTTGTCACTTTGGCCAATTTACTTAATAAAATTGCCTTCTTATTTTCAAAATACTTTTATTTGCTATTATTGAAAGTTAAACTCCGTTCAAAATTTGTATCTATCTATCTTATTTTCGTAGTTACGTTTTTTTTTTATCTTCTGCTTGCTGTTGTGTTTTGTTGTGTCTCGGTTAATATTAATCAAACATGCTGAAAATTAATGTTTGCCTTAAAGATTATGTTGACAAAGTTGGAACGGAATGCCGTCCGGCACGTGACGCAAAATTTGTGTGTGTGTGTGTGTGTGTGTACTACGCGCATTAAGTCGAATTAATCAGAGAGCTTCAGAAAATAAACAGATAAGAGACGCAAATTATAAAAAAAAAAGAAGTCACATCGGTATATTCGGCGGAGAAAATAATAATAATAATAATAGTGGCAAAATATAACTGAACGATATGCTATACAGGGTGTCACTGAATGTTATGTCCAAAGTTTAGCGTCATATTTTATTCATCAAATTAATGGCAAAAATTCATAAAAACCTTGTCCGAAAACGTGTCTTTAAAAAGTTATGGCCACTTGAAATAAGTGACATTACCTTCATCAGTACATCTGCACTTTTTTTTAATCTTTCATTCATTCATAAATACACTAATGTAAAATCGGCGTTATTGACTTTATTGATCGTTAATTTGGAGAGTACTACGTTTGAGCAAGACATGCTGTACATATAAAAAAATAATAATTCATATTACCATTGAGAATCCCTCCACGAAACTCACATTGTTTTTCCCCCTCCTTGTTCTCTGGTAATATATTTTATTTCAGCACAAGAAATAAATGCAAAGGACTTACCTGCGGATATATAAATATTTTTTAATCTTCACTTTTTAATAGCGTCGCTTTCGTCTTGCCCAGATTTTAGACTGAACGTAAATCTATCGTCTACTAGTATTTATGTAAAAATCTGGCAATACTGATTAAGTCGAGAAATTTCGCATTAATTTTAATGTAAGTAATTCCTTAAAGATTACAAATTATTTATTCTGGCTGCGAATTATCATTATCTGCAGGTTTAACTATTCCGAGTTTTTACTTATGTACGTCATACTTAGCGTGTTTTCTTTTTTATTGCCTGTCCGAATTTTGTGTTACAGTTCGATTTGGGATCCGTTTGGGCGTTGCCATGGTTACGCAAGACAAAGACCAAAAATTAGCGTGCGTTCATCGCCCTTATGTATTACAAACTCCAATGAATAGTGTGCATTCATCGTCCGTGTATTTGTGTAGCCATAGATGGCAAGGACCGAAACGTCCCGGGGTAAAATTGTAATACAATATTTCCACTAAAGGTAAATATGTAATTTCTAATCTTAGAAAATAAGATGTGATTACATATTTAAAAGAATTAAAAGAGTAAAGACATATATACATAGTATATAAAAGAAAACAAATACTCTAGCGAACAGCAAAGGGAACTCGTTAGATGAAACGTACCTCGAATTTAATTATATATATTTTTTTAATAAAATCAAATCTGAAATAAAACGTTAAATTGAAAAAAAATAAAAACATTGAAAACGAAACTTTGTTGAATACGTGAATAGTGTTCGATTTTGTTGGGGGGTCCATTTCCCTTCTTTCTTTTTTGCTTGCAGGTAAGACTTAACACGTATAAATAATACCACGAAAGTAAAAAAAAGAGTTTAATTCGTCAGACGAAAAATTAAATAAATAAAAGTCGCGTTAGAAATAAAAAAAATATATTCAAAACAGTATTAACCACTCCCTTAGTAAAAAAGTAAGAAATGTTAAAAAATCAAATCAAAACAAAAGAGAAATAACAATAATAATATGGATCAATAAAAGACTGACGACTTGTTATTAGCGGGAAAATAATAATTAAGAACGTCCACTTAAATTAAAAAATAAATATTGCTGTAAATAATTTTTTAAGAATCTGTTTTGATGTAATTTTTTTTCTTCTTATCGCGTCATTAATTAATCTATTTTCAAATTCGCTGTCTAATAATTTTGAATTTCTTATTTAAATTAAATTTTGCATTTAAACTGCCTTTCGTTGAAATAGTTTTTGTTCAAGAAAATTACAAAACAGAAAATGAACAATTGTACCAAATGTGGATGTATGGTTGTCTATCGTGTTCCGAGTATGTAAATATAAATAACAGATTATCTAAATAGAGGAGTTTATTAAGTGATAAACAGGGAAAAGAATTCAGGCCATTCGTTGCGCCAACGATACTGACTGTAACAGCCTCACCCGTCAATAGTTTCTGCGAAGTGCGAACGCTCGCATTGCACTACTTCCCCGCTCTCTCAATAGCAATGCGATGCATCGGAGCCACGGAAAGATGGCGGGAGTAAAAAGTGCGCTCAGCGTAAAAAGCGTCAAACACTAAGCGGCCTAAATTCTTTTCCCTGGTGATAAATAAGTAACAGTTTGCTGGAAACGAAAGCAGTTCATAAATAACCTCTAAAAGTTTGCTCCCTAGTAATTAACTGTCATTTATAGTAGGATGTAAAAAGTTACTTCTCGATCAGGGCCTAAAACCCTTCAAAAAGCATTAATTTTTATTTTTATAAAGTTAGTTTTTTTTTATAATTTGTTTTTGTAACACAACTACTTACTAAAATTGATTTTTTTTTATTTTGTGATATTAAATCGTTACAGTTTTTTTCTTTTATATTTTGTAAGTAATAAAGTTTTAAATTGGGCCAGTTTATACACATAGTTTACGGAACGCAAACAGCGCCATCTAGAGCAGGACAAACGTATCGCGTATTGCAGTGCGCTGCGCACGCGACACTATTTCGGTCGATAATACAGCTCGGATTTTAAAATAATTGACACCATTGACACGCAGTGCGTAGTCCGTTGGAGTGTGTGTTTTAATTTTGTGTTTTTTTTTATTGGTTCTTACGAGGTAAGTAAAATGTCTTGATATTTATTAAATGTTATAAGCAAAATGTAATTCCCCTGACGTTCTGTTCATTTTCAACGGTTGCGTCTGAAATTAAAGCAAATCAAATAACTGAATCAATCCTGCAACGGCTATTTTCATAATCGGACTTTAAGGAAGCTTTAATTTAAAGTCACTTTAAATATAGGGAAACAAATGCATTTTTTTTTAGTTGAAGTTGGTTCTTGTCCGATGAAAATTGTAAGTACAAAGTTTTTTTAAATCTCGAACCGGACAGAATTATGAAGGGAAAACACTCAACGTTTCCTTTTCCCTTCATAATTAATTTGTATTTTTTTAGGTTAAAGTAACTTTAAATTTAAAGTCCGATTATGAAAACGGCCCTAAATCATTTTGAACGGAACTTTATTAATCATTTTTTTTACTCGTACAGATTTAAAGATGAAAAGGTAATTATTTACAAGAGCTACAAGTGGATCAAACGTTATAAATTTTGGAGGGCATGTTCTACGATTAACTTTAATTCAAATGCGCTTAGAATTAATTGGGGCAAAAATTTCTTTGAATATAACATTTTTGTTACAGGTAGATCTGATGGAGCTCTCTTCAACCTCATCGAAGTGCGTAAAAGTCGAAAGCAAACCTGTCTATTTAGACCAAATAAGACCAGACATATTATTGTATCACACGGACGGTAACATGTGTTACTCTTTTGTTATAGCAATTAGTTGGATCAAATAGGAATTTATGTAAATTACAATTCGTTATGTCTTTTCAGAATCCTGTCTTGGATTTCGGGACTCTCCAATGGTCACTAACTTTTGTGGACAAGTCTATGCTTATTAGATCCAGTATGAAGGATAAGGCACATAGAATACTTTTGACTGCGCCGCCCAGATTTGGCAAGACTATGGCTTGCAATATGCTTGAGATGAATATGCTTTTTTGAAATTGTCAAGAGTGAACGACAAAAGCTGGAGAAATGTAAACTTTTCAAGGATCTCAAAATTTACAAATGCACTGAAGAATGCACAGATGATCATGATTGTGAAAGTAAAAGATTTTTTCGCTAGCATTGCGGACGGCATCCAGTGATTTCACTGAATTTCGCGCAATTATCCTCACAGTCGTACAGCAAATTATTGGGAAGCCATAGGGATGTGATAACGATGCAGTTTAAAAAATACATGTGTTTAATTCATAAGGACGACGAAACATGTAGCTGGTCAAACAACAATCTGGGAGAATTGGATGTTAAACGTTTCTTGCGTTATTTGAAACATGCTGATGATGATGATCATTGGATAAAGGCAAATGATGATGACAAAGAACTATACATATTTAGAGCTTTTAGATATTTGATCGAGGTTTTGTCAGTCCACTATCAGCATAAAAAAATTATTATGTTGATTGACGAGTTCGACGCACCTTTCATGGAAACGTTATTTAGTGAAAACTCAGACGAAAGGATCATTATTTTCTTACGACGACTTACGCCTCTCTTATGCAAAGAGAAGGTGTCAGCAGAATTTGTTCAACGAGTAATGATTTTTTCTGTCGCTGAATTAGGCGCTTTGATTTCATTAGGGGCTAACAATGTGTGACGTGGAACATTCTTGGACGATGATCATGATTATTATAAATTCTTTGGATTTGGACGCTTTAGTTAAAAGCTAGTTAAAAGCTCTGTCACAGAAAGTCATCGACAAAAAGAAGCTCCTGATGAAATTGCTATTTGGTACGACAAAAGAAGAAAATGGGGTGGTCACCCAAGCTTGATTTAATTATTATTACAAAACCTGCAGCGATTATAATTGAAGTAAAGCGGCATGAACGAAATTCTGCAAAGAAGGCCCAAAAACATTGTCTGCAGAAAGAATACTATAAAGCAGTTGAACTTATAGGAAATGAAAGAGAAGTTTTAAAGAAAATTTTAATTGGCGTTCATCTTTTTGATGATGGTAAAGATAGCTTGAGGTGTTTAGAAAATTTTGAGGAAAAAACACTGCAAGATAAACGAAACAGAAAGACATTAATAAAAACAATTGTAGAGGCTAGCTCTGAATGTTAAAATCATTATCTTTTAGTTATGTACCCTTATAGTTAGTATACTACTACATTTCGCTGATTTAAAGATAGTTTGAGAGTCTGTAAATTGTAATGGAAAATAATCTCATTTTTACTGCCCTTAATCTTCGATGAAATTGTAAATGTCTACTTGAGTATTTTTTTAAATATTTCATTAAACCGGTACTTACGACGGACTTATGCTAGTATCATCATTCATAAAATAATCTTGCCCCCCCAAGGAGCAGCAGCTAATTCATGTTATCAAACAGGCACTTATTTAATTGCTTAATCTTTGGTGTAGCAACATAAACACTCGCAGTGATATGTTTTCTCCTATTATAACAGCTAACGTACTTATTATACAAGTAGACCGACTTGTAAATAATTGACAGTGATGTCATGCTAGTAGGAGGACTGGTTTAGTAACAATCAGACAAGCCGACTATTTCGCTTGTAAATTAATCATGCATGTAGAAGAGCGACGGAGAATTTATATTCGATTAAAATTATCGTCTTCCTTGAGGGCATAATTCAATAAAAACCATCAGATAATATTGTTACGTTATTGCAATTCAATTACTCTATCTATTAAGCTTAATATAATTCGACGAATCGAAATAATTTTATTTATTGCCGATTGAAAAGAAAAAAAAAATCTTTCAGTCTGATTAGTATTATTTATAATACAGGCTGTTTTCACCTTTATTTTAATTACGTGATAAAATGAGGAAAGGAACGTTTTCGAAAATAAAATTTAAAACATTCAACTCGTCAAGGTTTATAAAAAAAAAAAACCAAACCAAAACTGAATATTTATAAGTTCCCGTTCGTATCTAAACACATAAATATTTCTTCTTCGCTGCTAGCTTCAAAACACCATTACGTTTCTAATTTTGGTTATTAAATTATCAGCGAAGTTTGCAACAAATTTCTTAATGGCGTCTGTTTTTATTTTCAAATTTACGTTAAACACGTTACAGCATGAATGACTCTTAATTGTATCAACAGGTTAGTAATAATAAAAATAATTATGTGTGTCTCTGAGATTTCAAAATAAAATTGCGGCCCTGCAAAATCAAGAAGATGTTCCATTGGCTTTTGTGTAGAGCAAAGTTCAATGCAAACCTCCAGCTGAGCCATATTGTCATTCAAAGTCGTACAGAAGAAAGAAGAAAAAAAAACTTGAAAAACAGTGAAACGAGAAACGATTTACAACCGGTAATCAAGTTCGTTAAAAATAAAAAAAAAAAAACGTTCGAAACGCGTCGAAATTTATGTTAAACTTTATAATACATTTGTGTTGATAATGATTAAACAATTCAAGAAATTAATAATGAAAATGATTATAACGTTAGATATTAAAATGTAAAACAACACAACGTAGGTATAAGGTCTAAGTTTTTGAAAGAAAGTCTCCTGTAGAACAGAAAGCGCATGTTTAATTTTTTTTTTGTGTTCGGGTATTTAAATAAAAATTCTGTTTCTGATATGATCGATTAGATGTATGTAACAATTTCGACTAACGGGAGAATTTTAAAAAAATCATGAAGTAAATAAAAAAAAAACAAAAAATTAAAATTTAAAAAACACTGAAACTCAGAAATAAAAATTCAGCCCGTCTCAAGGTCAACACAACGCAACTGTAATCAACCTAACTAAGCCCAAGAAGGAATTAGAATTTGTATGAAAATTAGATTCCTGCCTAACCGTAGCAAAGAAATAAAAAATGAAATATTGAAATAGGAATGTGAGAATGGAAATTAAGACCAACCTAAAAGAAAATGTAACGTAATCCAGTTAAACTCAAAACTAAAAATTAAAAAATGTGAAAGTTAAATAAAAACTAAAAATCCAAAGTCCAGAACAAATTTCAAGGTTGATCCAACCTAAGTTAAATTCAATCCAACTCCATTCGATCCAAGTAAGAAAATTAAGAGTGTTAAAAGTCGATTAAAATCAAGTTCAAGATCTACCTAACCCAAGTGAAGTCAACTTCTACTTAACCCAAGGAAACATTTAGAAATTAAAAAAGAAAAAACAATTAAAAATTTGAAGTCAACGGAAATTAAGCCCGAAAGTTCCAAAATCGTTTAAAATTAGGCCTCAAAGTCATCGTAATCCAAATAAACTCAACCTAACTCGTTTCAACTCGAGGAAGATTAAATTAAGAACGTAAAGTAAAAAAAAAATTAAAAAAATAAAGCCCAAAACAAATTTCAAGTCTCCATTCGATCCAAGCAAAAAAATTATAAAATATTAATCAATTAATTTCATTAAGTTCAAGGACCACATAACCCAAGCAAACCCCATGCATTTAACTCTATTTAACCCGAGCAGATATTTAAAGATTAAAAAAATTCAAAAAGGAAAGCAAACAAAAATTAAGAAAAAAATTACAAAGCGAAATATTAAGTCTGACCGACCTCAAGGTCAGCCCGGACAAATTCAATGTAACTCAAGCAAAAGAATTAAACCAAAAACGTAAAATAATGATAAATAAATCAATGTTTAGTTGGAATTAAGTCCAACATAGGCAAGGCCAACCCAAGTAGACCCAGAAAAATAGGAAGCAGATGAAAATCGAAATTAAAAAAAAAATATACTAACTAAAAATTAAATAAAAAATGTGAAAGATTAATAAAAACTAAAAATCCAAAGTTCAGAACAATTTCAAGGTTGATCCAACCTAAGTTAAATTCAATCTAACCCCATTCGACCCAAGTAAGAAAATTAAGAGTGTTAAAAGTCGATTAAAATCAAGTTCAAGGTCTACCTAACCCAAGTGAAGTCAACTTCTACTTAACCCAAGGAAACATTTAGAAATTAAAAAAGAAAAAACAATTAAAAATTTGAAGTCAACGGAAATTAAGCCCGAAAGTTTCAAAATCGTTTAAAATTAAGCCTCAAAGTC
Source organism: Prosopocoilus inquinatus (assembly GCA_036172665.1). Lineage (NCBI taxonomy): Eukaryota > Metazoa > Arthropoda > Insecta > Coleoptera > Lucanidae > Prosopocoilus > Prosopocoilus inquinatus. Next base: position 1,301,209 of record CM069871.1, on the reverse strand, counting down.
ATCGTAACCCAAATAAACTCAACCTAACTCATTTCAACTCGAGGAAAATTAAATTAAGAATGTAAAGTAAAAAAAAAAAAATAAAAAAAAATAAAGCCCAAAACAGATTTCAAGTTTCCATTCGATCCAAGCAAAAAAATTATAAAATATTGATCAATTAATTTCACTAAGTTCAAGGACTATCCATCCCAAGTAAACCCCATTTAACTCTTTTTAACCCGGAGCAAATATTTAAAGATTAAAAAATTCAAAAAGAAAAGCAAGCAAAAATTAAGAAAAAAATTACAAAACGAAATATTAAGTCTGACCGACCTCAAGGTCAGCCCGGACAAATTCAATGTAACCCAAGCAAAGAAATTAAATCAAAAACGTAAAATAACGATAAATAAATTAATGTTTAGTTGGAATTAAGTCCAACATAGGCAAGGCCAACCCAAGTAGGCCCAGAAAAATAGGAAAGAGATGAAAATCAAAATTAAAAAAACAAAAAAATTACACTAACTAATTTTATTTATAAATATAACTTCAAAATACTTAAAGACACAAAAGTATGATGAACTGTATCTTGAAGAGGACACTAACTGATAGAGCGAAACGTCTGCGTCGGTTTAAAAGACGTCTACTTTTAAAGTTTTTATGACAAATTGCCAACCAAAATTTTTAGAAAATAAAGTTTATTGCCAGGACATATTTGATTGACAACCACACATAAATACAATTACACTAAAATAAATCAGTCGGCACACACCTAAGTAAAATAAAATTACGATTTATTTTTTTTTGCGTTTGCTTTTTTATTGATTGCGTTACCAACCAACCTAAATTGAATTGGCTTCCGATTGCATCGCGTTACACTGATTTCTTCTACTACCGGCGTTTCATTTTTCATTGCAGAAGAGCTTATTCTGTAAGACCACCAGCAATAGCCCTCTTCTGCAATTAAGAACGAAACGTTGGCGGCAGTAGAAGAAATCGGTGTGTTCCAACCGGAAGTCAATTTTCAATTTTGGACTAAGCGACGCGACGACCCCTTAAGCCCTCAAGTTAAACAGCGCTGCCGACCGGTTGTTAAAGTTCTGAATAAAGATCATTCATTTTAATCGTGTTTTATTTTATTTTTTCATTTATTTTCTTATCGTAAACGAACAACTTTTCAAAAATTTTTCTTTGCAAATCGTTTTTGATTCTCCTACAGCTGTTTCAGCCCTGCTTGGGGCTTCATCAGCAGAGACGTAGCTCGAAATTCCCACTGCAAACAAAAAAACGACTTTTATTCGCAATTGCGATGTAATAGTGGTGAACAGATAAAACAGCGACATCCTACGATCGCTTTCTGACCTGACATTGCAAAAAGCGATCGTAGGATGGCGCTGTTTTATCTGTGAACAACTTTTCGTTGCTATAGCTATTTTTCTAGAGTATTTATTTTCTTTCTCGGAGGATGTCTATTAAAAATTCGAGTTTTTTTGATCCTTAACTGGCGACTTCCTCATTCGATCGCAAGAAATCATACAAAACCATGTTTCTATAACAACAAATCAGGGACGAAGTTTGGTCGATGACAGACGAAACGGTCGTTTGGCGTTTCGCCTTCTCCGCAGCAAACCTCGCAGAAAACGTCCCCGTTATTCTATAAAGATGGTGAGTTTTCCAAAATTCTTCCGCGTTTTCCCGACTTCGCTAATTCCGCTCGTTTTCAGCCTCCCAAAAAAGGTGGGAAAGGGAAGGGAAAGGGTGGAGCAGGTACGTACAGAAAGCACACTCGCAATATCATGTATATTATGTACAATCGACGACATACAGTTTACTTCTATATTTAGAGCCAGGTCCTATTATGTGCAATCATGGCCAATTGAAACTGTCCTAATGGCTCGGGTTTCTTTATTTACTTTTCATCGCTTCTATTACGCACATTGTGTTTTATGACTTGGTTTTATTTATAAGGAAGTAGGCAAGCGTGCAGATGTAAATGATTCTTCTCCCTAAGCTTCGTCCAAATAGAAAAAAAAAAAACAAAAAAAAATCCATACTGATCGACACTGAAGAAATGACGGCGATTAACTTCTTTTTTTAAAAACTGCAATCGTAAACCAAAAAACTGTTTTATCGTTACTCGAACCGAGGTCAAAAGTTCCCTACGTTGTCGGAAATAAGAAAAGAAAAATAAAAAATAGAAAACCGTAGAAAAAGACTTCCGAAGTCTAAAATAAAAAATTAGTTTCGAATCGAATTTGGACGCTAGATAATTTGGATAAAATGGATAAAATCCTCGGCAATTAAAAAAAAAAAATAGGAATAAAGTGTAATTAAATACGCTTCTCTAGCACACAAAAAAAGGCGATCGTTTTTTTTTTTTAAAGAAAAGCAAAATATCTGTTTCGAGACGCATTTCAAAACAAAGTTGAAATCTTAGAAAACTGATATTTTGCTTTTCTTTAAAAAAAAAAACGATCGCCTTTTTTTTGTGTGCTAAAGAAGCGTATTTAACTAAACTTTTTTCCTATTTTTTTTTAATTGCTGAGGATTTTATCTATTTTTATCCAAATTATCTAGCGGCCAAATTCGGTTCAAAACTAATTTTTTATTTTAGACTTCAGTCTTTTTCTATGGTTTTCTATTTTTTATTTTTCTTTTCTTATTCTAAGAACGTAGGAAACGTAGTCCACATGAGGAAAATAAAAAGAGAATAATAATAATTAAAACGAAGCTTCAAACTTCAACGTAATGATTAAAAATTGAGAGATAAAATAATTTTGTAGTCACAGTTTTAAGATAAATACGAAGCTTCAAAAAAATTAATAAGACCCCAAGGAAGTAGAGGAAAAAAAAATGTTTTATAAAAAAATACAATGTGAAAAATAGAAAATAAGAAAAATAATACCTAGAGAATAAGAAAAATAGAAAAAGAGGTCCGGCCATTGAAATAAATAAAAAAATTCCCTTTTAAACTGAATTTGGGCGGTAGATAATTTGGAAAGAATGAAAAAATCTTAAAACATAAAATAAATCGGATAAAATCCTCAGCAATTAAAACAAAAGAAAATGTAAAAAAATATATCTCTTTAGCGACAAAGAAAAGGCTATCGTCTTAAAAAAGGCAGTTTCGAGACACATTTGAACACAAAATCAAAATCTCAGAATATTCCAAATAAAATAGAAAATAATAATAATTAAAACTAAGCTTCAACGAAAATAAAATAAAAGTCGAGAGAAAAATTATGAAAACCGAAAAAACAAAAATTCCCGTCAGATATGAGTGATTCAATGTTCAATGAAAAACAAAAGGCTATCGTTCTTGAAAAACAAAAGGCGATCGTTTCTGATAAACAAAAATAAACAATAAGAAAAAATTAATTAATTTTACAGTCACATTCGTATTTAGATGTAAATTAGAAATTTTATGATAAATACGATATTTCAAAAAAGGAAGTCGAGAGAAATGATTTTATAGAAAATAAGAAATGAAAAATAAAAAATAAAAAATATAGAAAAAGAGGTCCCTTTATCTAAATAAAAATTCCGTTTTGAATCAAATTTGGACACTAGATAATTTGAAAACAATAAAAAAAATCCACGCAATATAAAATAAATCAGATAAAATCCTCAGCAACTGAAAACACAAGAGAAAAAAAATTATGAAGTATATTTGTTTAGCGCATCGGTCGTCTGCAATTAAAAAAAAAAAAACAAAAAACAAAATAATAATAGTCAGTTTCGAAACATAAACTTAATAAAGTCAAAATTTCAAATTTCAAAATAAACTCGAAATCTCAGGATATTAAAATAAAATAAAAAATAAGGGGAAAAAGAAAAAAAAAATAATAGGAGTAATGATTAAAACGAAGCTGCAACAAAATGAATAAAAATCGTAAAACAGCGGGCAGAGAAAAGTTATGAAAAAAATATTCCCCAAGATATTAGTGATTCATGCTCGATGAAAAACAAAGGGCGATCGGTTTTGACGATAAAAATAATCAAGATTCATGGGCAATGAAAAACAAAAGGCGGTCGTTTTTGTAAAACAAAAATTAAAAAAAAAAAAACAATTAATTTTACAGTCACATCCGCAGAAATTTTATGATAAACACGAAGCTTCTTAAAAAAAAATGAGAGTCCAAAGAAGTAGAGGAAAAGAAGGCGAAAAAAATTGTTTTCTGGAGAAAATAAGATGCGGAAAATAGAAAACAAAAAAAGAGGTCGGTCCACTGAAATAAAAGTTCCGTTTTCGAATCGAATTTGGACACCACGTAATTTGAAAACAATGAAAAAATCCAGCAATATTAAAACAAATTGGATAAAATCCTCAGGAAATGAAAAAAGAAAAAAAAAACAAAAGAAAAAATGATGAAATACAATATTTTTTGCGCATCGATTGTCTTGAAACAAAAAAAACAAAACAAAATAATAAAACAGTCAGTTTCGAGACGAATTTCAAAATAAAATTGTAATCTTAGAACAGTCCACATGAGGAAAATAAAAAGAGAAAAACTGAATTTGGGCGCTAGATAATTTGGAAAGAATGAAAAAAAATCTGAAAACATAAAATAAATCGGATAAAATCCTCAGCAATTAAAACAAAATAAAATGTAAAGAAATATATTTCCTTAGCAACAAAGAAAAGGCTATCGTCTTAAAAAAGGCAGTTTCGAGACACATTTCAAAACAAAATCAAAATCTCAGGATATTCCAAATGAAAAGCAAATAATAATAATTAAAACTAAGCTTCAACGAAAATAAAATAAAAGTCGAGAGAAAAATTATGAAAAACGAAAAAACAGAAATTCCCGTCAGATATGAGTGATTCAATGTTCAATGAAAAACAAAAGGCTATCGTTCTTGAAAAACAAAAGGCGATCGTTTCTGATAAACAAAAATAAACAATAAGAAAAAATAAATTAATTTTACAGTCACATTCGTATTAGGATGTAAATTAGAAATTTTATGATAAATACGATATTTCAAAAAAGGAAGTCCAGAGAAATGATTTTATAAAAAATAAGGAATGAAAAATAGAAATTAAAATATATAGAAAAAGAGGTCGCCTTATCTAAATAAAAATTCCGTTTTGAATCAAATTTGGACACTAGATGATTTGAAAACAATAAAAAAAAAATCCGGCAATATAAAATAAATCAGATAAAATCCTCAGCAACTGAAAACACAAGAGAAAAAAAATTATGAAGTATATTTGTTTAGCGCATCGATCGTCTGCAATTAAAAAAAAAAAACAAAATAATAATAGTCAGTTTCGAAACATAAACTTATTAAACTCAAAATTTCAAGTTTCAAAATAAACTCGAAGTCTTAGGATATTAAAATAAAATAAAAAATAAGGGGAAAAAGAAAAAGAAATAATAGGAGTAATGATTAAAACGAAGCTGCAACGAAATGAATAAAAATCGTAAAACAGCGGGCAGAGAAAAGTTATGAAAAGCGAAAAAGAAATATTCCCCAAGAAATATCTTGGGATCTAATAAGTGATTCATGCTCGATGAAAAACAAAAAGCGATCGGTTTTGACGATAAAAATAATTCAAGGTTCATGGGCAATGAAAAACAAAAGGCGGTCGTTTTTGTAAAACAAAAATTAAAAAAAAAAACAATTAATTTTACAGCCACATTCGCAGAAATTTTATGATAAACACGAAGCTTCTTAAAAAAAATGAGAGTCCAAAGAAGTAGAGGAAAAGAAGGCGAAAAAAATTGTTTTCTGGAGAAAATAAGATGCGGAAAATAGAACATAAAAAAAAGAGGTCGGTCCACTGAAATAAAAGTTCCGTTTTCGAATCGAATTTGGACACCACGTAATTTGAAAACAATGAAAAAATCCAGCAATATTAAAACAAATTGGATAAAATCCTCAGGAAATGAAAAACGAAAAAAAAAAACAAAAGAAAAAATGATGAAATACAATATTTTTTGCGCATCGATTGTCTTGAAACAAAAAAAAAAAAAACAAAATAATAAAACAGTCAGTTTCGAGACGAATTTCAAAATAAAATTGTAATCTAAGGACAGTCCACATGAGGAAAATAAAAAGAAAAAAAAATGAATTTGGGCGCTAGATAATTTGGAAAGAATGAAAAAAAATCTGAAAACATAAAATAAATCGGATAAAATCCTCAGCAATTAAAACAAAATAAAATGTAAAGAAATATATTTCCTTAGCAACAAAGAAAAGGCTATCGTCTTAAAAAAGGCAGTTTCGAGACACATTTCAAAACAAAATCAAAATCTCAGGATATTCCAAATGAAAAGAAAATAATAATAATTAAAACTAAGCTTCAACGAAAATAAAATAAAAATCGAGAGAAAAATTATGAAAAACGAAAAAACAAAAATTCCCGTCAGATACTAGTGATTCAATGTTCAATGAAAAACAAAAGGCTATCGTTCTTGAAAAACAAAAGGCGATCGTTTCTGATAAACAAAAATAAACAATAAGAAAAAAATAAATTAATTTTACAGTCACACTCGTATTAGGATGTAAATTAGAAATTTTATGATAAATACGATATTTCAAAAAAGGAAGTCGGGAGAAATGATTTTGTAGAAAATAAGGAATGAAAAATAGAAAATAAAAAATATAGAAAAAGAGGTCCCTTTATCTAAATAAAAATTCCGTTTTGAATCAAATTTGGACACTAGATGATTTGAAAACAATAAAAAAAATCCGGCAATATAAAATAAATCAGATAAAATCCTCAGCAACTGAAAACACAAGAGAAAAAAAATTATATATTTGCGCATCGATCGTCTGCAATTAAAAAAAAAAAAACAACAAAATAATAATAGTCAGTTTCGAAACATAAACTTAATAAAGTCAAAATTTCAAATTTCAAAATAAACTCGAAATCTCAGGATATTAAAATAAAATAAAAAATAAGGGGAAAAAGAAAAAAAAAATAATAGGAGTAATGATTAAAACGAAGCTGCAACAAAATGAATAAAAATCGTAAAACAGCGGGCAGAGAAAAGTTATGAAAAAAATATTCCCCAAGATATTAGTGATTCATGCTCGATGAAAAACAAAGGGCGATCGGTTTTGACGATAAAAATAATCAAGATTCATGGGCAATGAAAAACAAAAGGCGGTCGTTTTTGTAAAACAAAAATTAAAAAAAAAAACAATTAATTTTACAGTCACATCCGCAGAGTCCAAAGAAGTAGAGGAAAGGAAGTAGAAAAAAATTGTTTTCTGGAGAAAATAAGATGCGGAAAATAGAAAATAAAAAAGAGGTCAGTCCACTGAAATAAAAATTCCGTTTTGAATCGAATTTGGACAATACGTAATTTGAAAACAATGAAAAAATCCAGCAATATTAAAACAAATTGGATAAAATCCTCAGGAAATGAAAAAAGAAAAAAAACAAAAGAAAAAATGATGAAATACAATATTTTTTGCGCATCGATTGTCTTGAAACAAAAAAAAAAAAAACAAAATAATAAAACAGTCAGTTTCGAGACGAATTTCAAAATAAAATTGAAATCTGAGGACATTCAAAATAAGAAAAATGAAAAGAAAAGATATTTGAAGTGGTGAAAGAACAAAATAAAAAAAAGAAAAACTGAATTAGGGTTGCCATCTCAAAAATGTAAAAACCAGGACAAGGCTATTTAGAAATCCCGGAAAAGTCCGGATGGCGCGGCGGCGGCAAAACTATTTCAAAAAAAACACTTGTAATAAAAAAAAAATTTATGTTTATGTACCAGGTGATCATAAACCATACACCAAGCTCATATTTTCCCTATTTCATGTTTTCTTTTTGCAAAATTCTGAAACCGGCAAACTTTTAATTTTATAAAGATACATTTAGTGCAAAAATCTTTCCTTGTTCGGCATTTATTTTTCCGCTGTGACGTCATCATTTTTTGTACTGTCAAAATGATCCACACTGGAGAAATGAAAGCGATTAACTTGTATCGAAAAACTGCAATCGTAAACCAATAAAATCGTTTTATCATCATTACTCGAACCGAAGTCAAAAGAAGCTGCAACCAATGAATAAATAAGTTTTGCTCAATTCACGGACCGAGATTCAAAGAAATCCATCCATAACTGAACCAATAAGAGACCAATCTTGTAGCTAGTTGGACTGTAACCAAAACGAATCAATTAAAACTGATATTCAAATCAAATTAGTTTAGTGAGAGCTTCAAAGCATTGATTAGGGTGCTTTTGAGAGTACATTACTTTTTTACTCTTCAATAAACGAGCACAGTAGAAGGGTCTTATCAAAAAAAAAAATTCAAAAATTTGATCGACTTCTTAAGACATCGATTTGATGGGATGAGCTCTAAAGCAGCAGTTAGGGTAACCCGACATAATCTTTTTAAGAGCACTGTACTCTTTCATTCTTCAATAAACCATCACAGCAAAGGGTCGTATGAAAAACGAATTAAAAAAATTGATCCAACTTCTTAAGACTCACCGATTTGATGATGACATGAGCTTTAAAGCATTAATTAGGGTGATAAGACATAATCCTTTTAAGAGTGTCCTACTCTTTTACTCTTCAAGAAACGATCATAGCAGAATGTAAGGGGTTTATTAAAAAAAATTGATCCAACTTCTTAAGACTTATCGATTCGATGGGACGAGCCACAGAACAATCATCAAATCAACAATCAGACTCTCGTCGCCTAATGGGAGTCCAATGGTTTCGTTTGTTATCATCACAGGTATCATCGATGGGGTCGACACGACTCAAATGACGAGGGAGCAACTCGAAGTCTTCGCGCTTCGAATCAAAGAGGAAAATGAACGGGAAAGGGAGGAGCGCAACTTCTTCCAGTTGGAGCGCGACAAGCTGCGCACGTTCTGGGAGATCACCAGGAACGAGCTGGAGGAGATGCGCGCGAAGCTCAGGAACAAAGACCGCCAGATCGAGGAGGCCGCGGAGGCCAACGAGGAGGAGCTCAAGTTCTTCAAGCAGAAGGTCAAGCACTTGCAGTACGAGCACCAAAATAACCTGACGGAATGCAAGGCGGAGGCGATGACCTCCCTGAAGCTGGCGCTCGATGACCACACGGAGCAGGAACGGGAACTGCTGAGGGACAAGAGAGAGCTGAAAGGTCAGAGCAGAGAAAAAGAGATGGCCAATTTGGAACAGATTAAAGCGCTGAAGTTGGTAAAGATTTAAGTGTTTCCAAGCCCCCCTTCCAATCGAAAATCAACATTTTTTTTTACTTTGCCAGAAATTCAGCGAAGATTTGCACAACGCGAGGACCGAGTTCATGGAGCAAGTCAAGGAGCTGGAGAACAAGTACGAAAAGAGATTCCAGAACTTGCAGCAGGAGCTTGGTATTAAACACCAGTAAGTTTATTATTTTTTTTTTTAATCGTTGCCGTGCTGCTATTTTTAATCCTCAGAATGGAGATGTCCGAAGTGGAAGAACGAAAAAACAAGCAAATCACGGACATGCAGAAGAACCACGAGGACGCCTTCAACGAGATGAAGAACTATTACAACGACATCACCCTCAACAACTTGGCTTTAATAAGCAGCTTGAAGGTGTTTTTACCTAAATACTCATCAACCTAGAGACAACCTGTTTTTTTTTTTTTATATTACGTATGCAGGACCAAATGGAAGTGCTTCGCAATCAGAACCAGAGGATGTCGAAACAAGTGGCCGATTTAACTTCGGAAAATAAGAATTTGGCGGAGCCGCTGCAGCGTGCCCTGGCCGACGTGGCCGAGTACAAAAGGCAACTGCAGAACTACGAGAAGGACAAGTTGTCGCTGGCGGTATCAAAATCTGTTCTTGCGTTTAATTCTTGACGAATTCGTTCGTTTCAGAACACCAAAGCGAAATTAATGGCGACCAGGAAAGAATTGGCCGACTTAAATTGGGCGAACGAAGCTTTGGAGTTGAGATTCGAAAGGGTCAGTAACCACTCATTGGACAAATTTAACTGACGCCTAGTTGTACTTTGATTTTCTTGATCCCATCTCCTATTTGATTTACATCCAATTATGAAAGGAAACTGATTTTTTCCTCATTCTACCAATTTTCAAATTTTCTTCTAGAGATGTCTTCATTTTCGTTTCGCTTCAAGCGCACATGGTCTTCAACTTTTTGATACCTCCGTGGTGTTCAGCCAAAGTACGCTAATTACCAGTCTCTTAATTCCATTCCTTCTGTTTCTTCTTTTATTCTTGCTTTCTTGCTTATAAATTGTTTAATATTTTCCAATTGGTTTTATTGATTTCCAATTATTTTGTTTTATGTTGTCTACCGTTGCCCTCACTCAGTTTCTCTTCCTTCTTGGTTCTCATCAGCGTTTTTTTTCTTTTATTTCTTTCTTCTTTACTTCTGCATTCCATCGCCTTGTTTGCTCAAGAATTTCAGAAAGACTTTACTTACAGTCTCTTGTTTCTTCTTTTTCTTTTTATTTTTATATTCCTTCTGTTTCACCACTGTCTGCCATCTGGTGTGCATTTTGATTCTGCTTCAAATCGCATTTCTTTCCAAGAGAGTTTTGGCGTCCCGAAAACATTTTAGACTCATCTGTTTCTCATTTCTATTTCGTAGTTTTATTGTTGCAGATCGTCGTGTTTTGTTTCGTTTTTTACCCTAGCTGCGTTTGGTTCTGTTCCAAATTTTCCCAATTCTTGTATTTTCTATTTACGGCCGCCGTCTTCTTTCTTGTTCTTGTTTCGCACTCTTTCTTCCTTTGACATTCTTTTTTCTCTTTCATATCTTTTTTCTTTCTGTCTTTCCCTTATTTCCTCAATTGAATGTCTCTTCTATTATTTCTCTTGTCATCTTTCTTAATTCCTTCTTCTTCTTCATCCAATCGCCTTGTTTACCCGAAAGCCTTCCGTCTCTCTTCTTTCAGTGATTTTTTTCTCTTCAAGTGCTTACTCAATCTTGATCTTACTTACAGTTTCTTGTTCATTTTTTTTCCATTTCTTTTTATATTCTTGAAATTTCCATTTCTTTTTATATTCCTGCATTCCATCCTACTCCTTTCAATTAATCGCTTTCTCGATCTTGATTTTAATTACAGTCTCTTGTTTCTGCTTTTTCCATTTCTTTTCTTATATTCCTTTCGTTCCATCACAATTTTGGTTCAAATCGAATTTCTTCTCGAGATAGTTTTGGTGGTATTCCAAAAAAAGCTTTAAATTCAACTGTTTCTCATTTTAGAGCATTTTTTCTTAATGTCGGCGTGGTCCTATCGTTGTGTTTGTTTTGTTATCCTGCGTTTGGTTTTGTTCCAAGTTTTCTCAACTCTTGTGTTTTCATTCTTGCCTTTTTTCTTCTTCTTGTTTCGCACTTTTCCTTTGTTTTCCTACTCTCTTGCTCCTTTTGATCACTTTCATATCTTTTTCCTTTCTTTCCCTATTTCTCTTGTCATCTTTCTTAATTTCTTCACCTGCTTCTCTAGTCTTGACTTTGCGCTTCGCCTTTTTTCCATTTTTCTTCTCGTATTGTTCTCTTCTTTCGTTTCGTCTCTTAATACTGCGACTTTGTTCCAAATTTTCAAATTTCTTTAACCTCTTCCTTCACCCCCTCGTTCTCCTAGCCTCTTTCTTTTTTCCCCGTTTTCCTCTTCAAAATTTTCCCGTCATCCTTCATCGACTAATCTTTTCTTTTCGACCTTAACTTTGCTTGTTATCCCCTATTTTTATTGCTTCTTTTTAAATTTTTGTCGTGCCATTATGGTCTTCCTGCTTCTTCATTGCTGCCCCATCATATATTTGTTCTTGTGATGCTTCCTTAATGGCTAAAACATCCGTGTTTTGTCTTTCTTTCGTTTAAGTTCATTTATTTCTTTTGCGTTGTTTCATTGTGTCCCTCCTGTTCCACATTAAAACGTAGCTCTTACACTGCTTGGTTAGCTTTGATCAAATTTTTTATTTTGCATTTTCTTTTTGGGTTCCTCTCTGTTTTGCATTTCACGCTCGCTTCTTCTTTCGTTCCATGCCCGGTTACCTTCTTCAGTTTATCGCCTTGACGATACGGCTACCGATAACTCTTCACTTATTAAGGAGACAAGAGAGGAGAAGAAATAAGTGAAGCGTTACCAATAGCCATATCATCAAGAGAGTAAACTGGAAAAGGACCTGAGCCCCACGAAACAAAAGAAGAAGCGAACATGGAAAGATAAAAGGAGAGAGGAAATATGTGAAGAGTTATCAAATAGCCACATCATCAAGGAAGTAAACCGAAGAAGGTCCTGAGGCAAGAAACGAAAGAAGAAGCGAACATGAGAAGGCATGAGAAGAGAGGAAATAAGTGAAGAGTTTTCAACAGCCACATAATTAAGGAAGAAAACTGAAGAAGGTCATGGGTTACCAACCAAAAAAAAAAAGAAGCGAACATGAAAAGGTAATGGAAGAGACGTGAAGACTTCTAAACAGCCGTATCATCAAGGAAGTATAAACTGAAGAAGGTCCTGAGGTACGAAGCGAACATGAGAAGACAAGAGAAGAGAGGGAATAAGTGAAGACCTCTAACCAGCAAGGAAACAAACTGAAGGTCAGGGGGTACGAAACAAAAAAAGAAGCAAACATGAAAAGGAACACAAAAAGAAAATGCACAGGAAGAAAAGACTTCTTCTCTTTTCTGACCTACATATATCAAATATCTATTTGATGACATGGTAACCACCAGCCAATTAATGGGCTTTACTCTTAAACAAACAAAATCTTCCGAAAAGCAGTCGTTTTGGCTGAAGCGCATGCAACTTAGAAAAGAATAAATAAATAAAATAATAATAAAATCTTTGTGTAAGTGATTTTTATTTTGCCTTTTGCTTTCAGCTGCAAGCCGAACGCGACGAACTCCACGGCAGATTCGTGAAGGCCGTCTTGGAGGTGCAACAGAAGACAGGTTTTAAGAACGCCCTCCTGCAAAAGAGGGTGCAAACCCTCACGGAAATGGCGCAGGCTCGCGAAGCCGTCATCGGCGAGATCTCGGCCGCCACGGAAGTACCACCTGGTCTGAACGAGAAGTTCGAGGTGATTAACATTCTTGTCTCATTTGATTTTACAATAGCGCCCTATCTCGAACGGATGTGCAGGTAAGTAATGGACACCATGTACATTACGTATTTCCTGCCCCCCACGTTATCTGCAGCGCCATTCTTTTTCCAAGTTTCAAACAAAATTTACTGACTTCCGTTCTAATAGGTTTTAATAAGCGTCTATTATTATTAAATTAAATTAATTATACCGGGTGTCCCCCCAGTAAAGGTGGTGACGGACTACATACAGAAAACCGTAATATCTACAGCTTCGGGAGAAAAAAAAATTATAAACAAAGTGTAACGGACATATTTTTGCCAATTTTTAATCTAAAACTTGTTACTTTTTTTATTTCTCTTCTTTGTTTTCGTTTTCGTCTTACAATTGCAAAGACGTCGGTTGTCTTTTGTTTTCTCTCGCTGACCCAATCGAAAGCGATCGCAAATTGATGTCAGTAGAAAAGAACTTTTTTTCATTTGTCTTTTTGGTCATCGGTGGTTTAGGTTGCGACAATTTGTTTTTTTTTTTCATTTGTCTTTTTTGTTATCCATTTCTGACAACTGCAAACATGTCGACTGCATTTTGTTTACTGTTTTCGTCTCGATCGGAAGCGATAATCGTAAATTGGCGTCCCAAGACAGTAGTTTCTTCTTTTTTTAAATTTCATTAATGTCTTTTGGTTATCCTTTTTTTGATATTTACAAACATGTCGATAGTTTTTTTCTTGTTTTGCTCTTGTTCATAATCCTTTCGATGATATTTTTTTAAACGACTGTATTAGATTAACTGCTCTTTTATTTTGTTTTTTTTTTGTTTGTTTTTGCTTTCTAACAAGCAAAACAAAATTTAGTTTTTCCGTGACTGTGTATGTATTCAATTCGCATTTCGATTTTTGGTGACTTCGAGACTTAGCATTCAAAATTAAGATACGAATTTCCTTCGTTTTAATACCAGCCCTTGCCAATTATTAATGACGACAAAAATTTATTGCTTGCGACCTTATGTATTTGTAATCTCTTGTAAAAAATAACGTGATGTGTTGGTTGCAATTTGCATTCAATTTTGTTATATTTATTTTGCTGCGCCCCCCTTTGAAGATTTACGCCCCCACCCCCAGGGGGGCGCGCCCCACAGTTTGGGAAACGCTGCCTTCAGTAGTTTCTGTAACAAAAGTAAATGAAAAAATTAAGCATAGAAATCAATAATTGCATACACGATTGCCTTCCTTCGGAAAAAGCTTTAATTTTAAATCAAGTAATTGAAGCATTTTTTTTTCAATGAAATTAAATTCGTGTGACCTCGAAATTTACTGAGATATTCTTATTCCATCTATAGAAAAAAGTATTGCCGTGTAAGTTCCCTTAGTCCGTGTTATTGAAAATAATGAGATAAAATTCTCGCTTTCCTCGCCTGCAAGCATCGTCACAGGCTGACAAAAAAACCTGTAAAAAGCAAATTGTGTATTCCATAGCTATCTATGCATTTCTTAATCGGTCCTAGTCCTCAGTGGTTTATCAGATATTGCAGAGGAATATGCGAGCTTTTCTTACCGAATCTGCAACATTTATTGCAATAGTTTGTTTATTATAAAGTATGTGATCGTGTAGTGCCCCTAGAATTTGCCGTCACGGTGGAAAGGTAAAAATATTTTGAAATCACCTGCGATATATCGCTGCCAAACATTTAAATTGAAGTTCAAGCTCGTATTATTCTCGAAACGAAAAGCAACTCGCAATCAGTCGAGCTAGCATTGTTGTTCAGTGACGTTAATTAAATTATTTTTAAAATTAAAATTTTCTAACTTACAAAAAAAAACATTATAACAAGTCATTATTAGAGCTTCCTTATATACAGAGTGTCCCACTTAAGGCATATTCTTTCATACCTCTATAGTTATTAATATTACGAAAAAATGTTTCAAATGAAAGTTTCACAGGTTCATGTAGAGCATATTTTAAAATTAGTTTGACGTGTACAGAGTGTTCCGTTTAGCCTGGGCGTTAGGTCACTTCGTTATTTTAAATGGTACGCCCTAAATATTCTTACATTTTGGGATTCTAGATTGAATTTTAATGTATCCTTGTGTAACATATATAGGGTCTAATCTAAACCGTTTTCGCATTTTCAACTTTTTAAAAAAAATATCGCTCTTGTAGTACCTCAAACAAATTCAGATATCTTCCGAACGAATGACGTTAGGGACTTGTAGTTTTTGACAACAGTTTCGTCCTGAACGCTTTTTCAGTTATACTGTAAAGAAAAAATTCTAGCACATAAGTTCTTAAAAAAAAAAGTAATGAACTTGCGAATATTCAAACTACGATAACTATTTTTTTAATGGAATGCCATATAAGTTTTATCATGATTAGATGCGCTATTTAATTCCCTTTTCAATGATGTAGGGTTGTCGATATCTGTCGTTAATAGTTTCTTTCAGTATTAAAATTGTCTTTACGATTTTTAAAAATACACGAAATTTTGAGACCACCTAAAATATTTGTTAAAAAAAATACAATAAAGCTTGTTTTACAAAATAGTGATACAGGTGTTTTTTTTTATCGAAGTAAAAAATGTAAATTATGCTAACAACCGGCCGAATAAAACATATTTCGGCTAAAAAATTTGAATTTGCGGCCACAAAATTCTTTTCTACCTTTGTCATAAATAGAACAATTATAATTAAGTTTTTGTATCATTTTAAGTTATACAAACTGTAAAAAAATATTGTTATACTAATAAAAATCACCCGATAATCATTTCGGTTATCATTACAACAAGTAATCATCAAGTACAAAGCGTATTTATTTTTATTAAAATTTGAATAAAGGCATGTATCTAGTACTAAAATGATCAGAATAAATAGTGCAATACGAAATTCCTATAAATACACAAAAAAATATATTTTATCATTTTTGACAGTTTTTCTGTCCGGTGTCCGGCGAAAAAGCCGAGGTTAGTTAAAAAAATTTTAGCGCTCTAAATTGCATCACTATTACAAAACTAAAATAACGCAAAATTCTCTTAGTTGTCCTTCACTTTTATCTGCCTATTTATCGGGTGGTATTTCCCCACCAAAATAAAGTAATGAACACAAGGCTGAAAATATAAAATAAATTCTCCAAAAAATAATAGGAGTAAAAAGAGTTTACTTCACTTTAGTACACAAAAAGAAAATAATAGAATATATACTAATATAAAAATTAATTTTATGCAATTTTTCACCATTCATCTTTTTTTCACATCCGGATTTAATATATCAGCAGTACTTTTGCGTTTCATGGAAGTTTTACCAATATCTGAAATATTTTCGTTATTTTAATAATAGTTCTTAATTTACTGAACAGTTTAATAATACGAAACGACAAATTTGATTTGATTTTGGATTTCAAATGCTGGTTCGTTTACAGATTCTGATCCATTCCTTACTTATCGTACCTGACACGAAATCCTTGGAATTGGCCAATTGTTTTTGTGTCTTGTTTTCTTTTTAACTATTTATCTATTGATCATCACGTGAGCAAAGTTGTTTTAATTAATTGATTTTTTTTAATTAATTTTTGTTCTGTTTTATTTTCTTTAATTTTGATTTTAATTTTTAGCGAAATCGCATGTATTCAGTTCGTAGTATTTCGATTTTCGGCGACTTCGCAGTCAATTGTTTTTGCGTCTTCTTACCTTTTTAATTACTGAACACATGAGCAAAACTGTTTGGATTGATTGATTGTTTTTTTTTTTTTTTAATTAATTTTTGTTCTGTTTCATTTTCTTTAATTCCGATTTTAATTTTCAGCGAATTCCAGCAGCAGTCAATTGTTTTCGTTTTATTTTATTTTTTTATTAATTACTAATCTAGTCATATAGTCAAAATAAACAAACACTGATTTTTTCCAATCTGCTTTGCCTGTTCGATGAGTTTCTTGTTATAATTTTATTATTATATATTTCATTTTCTCTTATTATAATTATTATTCTTTTATTTTATTCGTATGGGCTTTTGACTTTTGACATTTTCTCCTGAGAAATACAAACATAATTATTTAATACTTCCGTTTTTAGTGATATTATATAAAAGTCACGAGTCATTCTTTACACTAAACACATTTTTTGGAACAAGAATGATTCAGAAAGCAAAAAAGAAATAAAAACGGAAAATCAAAAATCAAAATAAAAGTTCTTCATTCAAATCGAGAAAATACCGCAGTTGTCAAAAATCGAAAAACCACGGAAAATAATAATTTTCGATGCATTTTTTTTCTTCTATTTTGACATCGCAGTTTCACATTTTGTTGTTTCTTTTCGACAACGTGCAGTTTTCTTATTAACTTTTTTTTTAACCAATTGATTCGTTCCTATTTATTTGTTCTGGTTTCCGATTTACTTTCCGTTTTATGTTTTCATCGTCTCTTGAATTTGAATTTCCACAATCCCAGTTGGATTCAACAACCGGTACACCATTAAGAAACAAACGACGATCGTGTATCCTGCTTCCAATAAAATACAAGAAAAGACCATGAACTCCCGACTGCTCTCTTTTGATTTATTTTTTCGTTTGTCTCTCGTATTTGAGTCAGTCAGTTTGATTTGCAGAAAACACAAAATCATTAGGTAACTCCACCGGCTGCCGAGCTTTAGGTTCCGGATTTTTTCATTCTTTGATCGTCCCTTGAATTAGAATCTCTACGATCTCAACGACCGGTATAATATCATTTAAAGAAAAAGAGGCGAAAACAAAAGACGATCGCATATCTTGCTTCCGAGAAAATAGAAAAACGTGAACTCCAACTACCTTGCGCTTGCATATTAAAAAAAGAAAGGAAAAAAATACAGCGAAATATTTCTCAACAGTGCGCTCGGCTTACTTGCAGCAAAAACAATAATTAAAACATTCGACTGACAAAGCAAAATAAGTTTGATTGTTTTATTTTTATTTTCTACATAATACTAAATATTTTGTTTGAATTCCTCTTGGTCACTTTGATTAGAATATTTATCTCCCGAAGCTGTAGGTATTGGGTCTAGCCATCGCCGATTTGTCGTCGCCAATTCACCGTCGCCGATTCGTCGTAGGTACAGTTCACCGCCGGAAAACTCGCCGTCGGTAAATTCGCCGTCAGCGATTAAAGTTTTAAGTCCAGGTACATATCCAAATAACAATATACCGATAATTATATGTAAATAAAATAAAGAAGTTAACATAATTAATGGAAAATAAAATAATTTGTTATTAATTAAATGTGATACATAGATAAAGAAAGAGATAAAAAAAATTGGTCTTCCACGAAGTATTTCTTATTCTTCAGGGTGTTCGTAAAATCCCTCCGATTCTTCTTTTTTATATTTTCAGATTCTGCTCAAAATCGTATTGATTTTCATATCAATCAAAATCACTACACATCAAAAGTCGACTGCTTTCAAAATATTGATTCATGAAAGCTCGTCATTTAAAATTATAAATTGAAAAAGGGGTTCCATTAAAAAAAAAAATTGAATTATGATTATGTTTATGTACAGCACCAATTTTTTCGTAATTTTGTGTCTTACGGTGGTCGCACTGTAATTAGGAATTTATTTTAACTTGAAATAGAAAAACAATAGTAAAGTCCATTTTAATTTACGGCGACGGCGAATCGTCCCATCCCCGTAGGTATTACGGTTTTCTGTGTGTTGTCGATCGTTGCCCTTATTGGTACGGGGATGGGACGATTCGCCGTCGCCAACTCGCCGTCGCCGATTCACCGTCGCCAATTCGTCGTAGAACCAATTCGTCGTCGATCCAATTTACCGTCCGCCCAATTCGCCGTCCCATGTTACTGCTTTATTTAGCTTGATAAGCTTTAAAACACTTTCTGACCATTTTAGATAATATCCAAGTTATACCTACGAATTGAAGAAAATAACTATAATTTCAGTACGTTTCAAATAAATTAAAATGGACTTTACTATTGTTTTTCTATTTCAAGTTAAAATAAATTCCTAATTACAGTGCGACCACCGTAAGACACGAAATTACGAAAGAATTGGTGCTGTACGTACACATAATCATAATTCTATTTTTTTTTTTTTAATGGAACCCCTTTTTCAATTTATAATTTTAAATGACGAGCTTTCATGAATCAATATTTTTAAAGCAGTCGACTTTTGGTGTGTAGTGATTTTGATTGATATGAAAATCAATATGATTTTGAGCAGAATCTGAAAATATAAAAAAGAAGAATTGGAGGAATTTTACGAACACCCTGAAGAATAAGAAATACTTCCTTCTGTTTCTTTATCTATGTATCACATTTAATTAATAACAAATTATTTTATTTTCCATTAATTATGTTAACTTCTTTATTTTATTTACATATAATTATCGGTATATTATTATTTGGATATTTACCTGGACTTCAAACTTTAATCGCTGACGGCGAATTTACCGACGGCGAGTTTTCCGGCGGTGAATTGTACCTACGACGAATCGGCGACGGTGAATTGGCGACGACAAATCGGCGATGGCGAAATGTCCTAGACCCTATTGGTACACACGGTGTATATATTTTTATTTTTACAGAGGATACTGTCGAAGAAGAATCAGGCGATCAAAGATCTTCGTTACGAACTGGCGCGTGTTTGTAAAGCCCACGACGACCTCCTCGACACCTACGAAGAGAAACTGGTACATTACGGTATTCCTAAGAACGAGCTGGGATTCATACCGCTCAGAGTTTTGCCAGAGGGTCAAGTAGGACTTGCCAAAGGTCCCGCGGGTTTGGTGACGAAAAATCTTTAATTTTATGTTGTACCCAGTCCTCACGGTACAGGGTCCTAGTGGCGTGAATTTATTAAAAAATAAGAACATTCTTAATTAAATTAATTTTTCCACTAAACACGGACCCTTCTCCTCCATGCCGCTGGACTGACGACTCAACTTGCTTTTTGGTGTCTTATTTTGACGTGAAACTTGCAATAAATTTAGTCTCCATTTTATTTATAAAGTGAAACTAACTCGCTCGTGCGTGTTTTTAATCAGAATAATAGGACTGATCCGAGTGAGTAACCGTCGTTACAGATTATTTACGTTCTTCCATTGTTTCGCATCGTAAAACGCACTTTTTTTTTCTAAAAAAAATTTATGACGGTCACAACCGTTCCAGTTTGAAGTGAAAAGGCATGGCGATTGTAAACAAGCGGAAACGAACAAAGCGGAACGAGGACGTTAAAAGCTTTTTTTTTTGGTGTGGGTAAAAGTGAATACGCTTGAGAGTTGGAATTTTTGCTAAAAAACGACGCGTTTTTACGGTAAATAAAAAAAAAGGAAACGAACGAAGCAAAACAAGAATGTTAAAAGCTTTTAATGACAAATGCAATTCGCGCTCTGTTACAAAAATCTAAACATGTGTGCGTGTATTAAAAAAAATGATTAGTAGTCGCGGATTTATTAAAGGGCGACTCGAAATGTATGATAATCAACACAGATCGGAATCACATATTTTGACGTCATCAATAAGTGAGTTTGGTTTGTGTAGATTTTAATAACAAATGCAATTCGCGCTCTGTTACAGAAATCTAAACATGTGTGCGTGTATTAAAAAAATGATTAGTAGCCGCGGATTTATTAAAGGGCGACCCGAAATGTATGATAATCAGCACCGATCGGAATCACATATTTTGACGTCATCAATAAGTGAGTTTGGTTTGTGTAGACTTTAATAACAAATGCAATTCGCGCTCTGTTACAGAAATCTCAACATGTGTGCGTGTATTAAAAAAATTATTAATAGCCGCGGATTTATTAAAGGGCGACTCGAAATGTATGATAATCAACACAGATCGGAATCACATATTTTGACGTCATCAATAAGTGAGTTTGGTTTGTGTAGATTTTAATAACAAATGCAATCCGCGCTCTGTTACAGAAATCTCAACATGTGTGCGTGTATTAAAAAAATGATTAGTAGCCGCGGATTTATTAAAGGTCGACCCGAAATGTATGATAATCAGCACCGATCGGAATCACATATTTTGACGTCATCAATAAGTGAGTTTGGTTTGTGTAGACTTTAATAACAAATGCAATTCGCGCTCTGTTACAGAAATCTCAACATGTGTGCGTGTATTAAAAAAATTATTAATAGCCGCGGATTTATTAAAGGGCGACTCGAAATGTATGATAATCAACACAGATCGGAATCACATATTTTGACGTCATCAATAAGTGAGTTTGGTTTGTGTAGATTTTAATAACAAATGCAATTCGCGCTCTGTTACAGAAATCTCAACATGTGTGCGTGTATTAAAAAAATGATTAGTAGCCGCGGATTTTTTAAAGGGCGACCCGAAATGTATGATAATCAGCACAGATCGGAATCACATATTTTGACGTCATCAATAAGTGAGTTTGGTTCGTGTAGATTTTAATAACAAATGCAATTCGCGCTCTGTTACAGAAATCTCAACATGTGTGCGTGTATTAAAAAAATGATTAGTAGCCGCGGATTTTTTAAAGGGCGACCCGAAATGTATGATAATCAGCACAGATCGGAATCACATATTTTGACGTCATCAATAAGTGAGTTTGGTTCGTGTAGATTTTAATAACAAATGCAATTCGCGCTCTGTTACAGAAATCTCAACATGTGTGCGTGTATTAAAAAAATTATTAGTAGCCGCGGATTTATTAAAGGGCGACCCGAAATGTATGATAGTCAACACAGATCGGAATCACATATTTTGACGTCATCAATAGGTGAGTTTGGTTTGTGTAGACTTTAATAACAAATGCAATTCGCTCTGTTACAAAAATCTAAACATGTGTGCGTGTATTAAAAAAAATGATTAGTAGCCGCGGATTTATTTAAGTGCGACTCGAAATGTATGATAATCAACACAGATCGGAATCACATATTTTGACGTCATCGATAAGTTAGTTTGGTTTGTCTAGAAAATTATTTTTGATTGACGCTTTTATTGCGTATTCCTTTCCGGAACAGAAACGTAGAAAACAAAGACGACTAATCCACCTCAAGAAGAGGATTATGAAGGCTTCAAAAAGAAGCGGCAAAACACTTAGGAGTATAGTGCTACAATATATGTACATAAACCTATCTAATACTTCCCCATTTCAGCCTCATCAAATCTGTTTTCAAATCGAATTCATTTTTGTTTTCAAGACTACACAAAAAAGCGATCGCTCGGCAATAAATCTCGTAAATTTCCTTTGATTAGAGGCTGCAGTCTCACTCTATTTGTTGAGCGCACTAGTATTCATAAAAGTCAAGAAAACATTTGACACTTTGATCGATTTTTTAGATCTGTTTGAAGACGATTTCGTTTTTCTGTTTTCATGACTGCACAGGAAAGCGATCGCTCGGCAATAAAACTCGTCAATTCCCTTTTCTTCGATTAAAGACCGCTCTGTTGAACGCATTAGTATTCCTAAACACATTTAACATGTGCACTGAACTGTCGCATCTTTACAAAAAAAAAAAAAACCTACAGTCTCTAGGAATGTCCGGAATTTCCCGGACTGTGGTTATACTAATATACATTTATCCATTTCAAGGTTACACATTGTTACTCGTGCGCACCCAAAGTATCTTATTTCTAACGACCGACGCAATAAAATTTCTTATCGTTTACTGCAAAACCATTATCAATTAGTATAGTCCATTGCATTATAAATTAATGCGCACCTGTTAATTAAAAGAGCGGCGACTTTCGACGCTTGCTTTGTTTAACCGCAAAAGTTCTTTATTTTAATTATTCACGCTTCCTGTTTGGTCATTCTCACGCGAACGTGGCGCAATCTTTTCTTTTTTTTTCGATTTATTATTAAATGAATTAGATCAGTCGCTGAGCAACTTGAAGGATGACGAATCGCTCCCATACTTGGAAATTTTCCGGGGACGTTTCCAGAACGTGAAGTTTGCACCTTCAAATCTCTGACTAATAGTAATAATAATAATAATGCACAAAAAAGGCAGCAAAGTAGCTTGTTAATCGACGCAATTAAATTTTTATTGTACAAATTTTTGTTTGAATTGCTTCACGATGTAGACTTCCAAGTATACAGGACAAGGATATGTGAGAAGGTTTTGTTTGAATTTAGGCAACCATACTTACACGGCTGTAACTTGAATGCAGGATGCGGACACGATCATAACGAGACTCATTCATTTACAATTAAATTATAATTCAGTACTCGTCTGTAGGTGCAATAAATTAAATAAGTAAATGAAATTGTGAAGCGAATTTTAAATAAATGGTTTTATAATTAAAGCATGTAAATTATTTAGTATACGTAATTCGAGTGGCCGTGAAAATTATAGATAATATTTAATTACGTGAATGAATTGCATGAATTAATGATTAGCAAGAGATATACATAAATATATTATTTTAACAAGTACAGTAAATTTTTAATTAAACTCAAAAACCGCGTAACACACACGAAATGGCATTATACAGGGTACTACAGAACTCGAGTCATTTATTGAAGCTCTAAATAAATTGAATTCTAGCGCGAATCGTTCGGTTAATTATGCGAATTAACAAATACTAAATTAATTAACGATTAAGCTAAAGGAACAACGAAATATAACAGCTCTTCGATTATAGAATTCCAAACCTTAATTGCCAAACTTAAAAAAAATAAACAAAATTTATCAAATAACAAAAGAAAAGAACCTTCAACATTTTTTTAACTGTTTGAGAAAACCTGCAAAACGTATCAGTTCTCCGTCATAAATAATAAGTACGAGTTAAGTAAGAAATGTGGATTTTAATAGCAAAATAAATGGTTTTTAAACTTTAACCGGACAGTATTGAAATTGGAAATAACATTCAACGTTTCAGTTTCGATTGATAGCTTCGTCTCTATCTATTTATAGTTTTCATCGATCTTCAATTGTAATAACAAAATAATAAATTTCTAATTACATTTCAGTACAGGCTGCATGAATTTATGTAAACTTATTACAGTACAGCGGCTTTCTTTGTATTATACAGGGTCTTGCTGAATTCGAGTCTTTAAGAACGAAGCTGAATTTTTTAACAATCGAAAGAAGGAAATTCAATACGATTTTGATTAATTTTTTTATAGTCATAATTTTCCTAATCTATTACGTCTTCCTTGTGTTGAGTTGACCTTGACATGGATTGGGTTGAACTTTCCTTGATTAAAGCAAAATTTCTCTTTTCATGTCTTGCTTGGGTTGGATTGTCCTTGAACTTCTTGGGTTTCATTTAAATCCTTTCGTGATTTTTCATTTTCAATTTTTTATTATTATTTTTTGCTTGCGTTGCGTTATCTTGACCTTGCCATTGCTTGAGCTTAAAAAAATGTTGCATTATTGCGACTTTCATTGTATTATACAGGGTCTTATTGAATTTGAGTCTTGTTAGATTGGGTTGACCTTGAAACGAATCGGGTTTAGCTTTCATTGATTAAAAAATTATTTTTTTAAAATTTTTTGCTTGTGTTGGATTTTTCATTTCTTGCTTGTATTGAGTTGTCCTTGAACTTGGTTCTTTTTGGTGATTTTTATTGTATTATACAGGGTTTTATTGAATTTGAGTCTTCAAAAAATAAGCGTATTTCCTAATGAAATCTTCTTGCTTAGATTGGGTTGACCTTGAGATGGATTGGGTTTAACTTTCATATATTAGAAAAATCCCCTTTTAATTTCTTGCTTAGATTGGATTGGGTAGGTCCATTATCCAATATTTTTTTTTGTTTGGATTGAGTTGACCTTAATTTTGACCTTAATTTTACTGATTAAAAAATATTCCTGTTTTAATTTCTTGCTTGGATTGGGTTTCCCTCATTTAAATTAATCTTTAGATTTTTTGAGTTTTAATTTTTTATTTTATCTTTTTCGCTTTTGCGTAGTATTGTGTTGACCTTGGGCGGAAGTAAGAAATGTGGAATATAACGAATGAAATAAATTTGCAATTAAATTTCGATATAGTCGCATGAATTTATACAAAATTATTACAGTACTGGCACTTTCATTGCTTTATACAGGGTCTTACTGATTTTGAGTCCTTAAGAAAGAAGCCGAATTGTTTAACAATCAAAAGTGAATAAGAACCTTAATCTGTTTTTTTTTTTTAATAGACTTAGATTGATTTCAGTTGTGTTGGGTTGACTTTTGGGATTTAATTTTAATCGATTTTAATTAATTTCTTTTTACGTTCTAATTTTCCTAATCTAATTCTTTTGCTTGGGTTGGGTTGACCTTGAAATGTATAGTATTTAACTTCATTGACTTAAAAAAAATGCTCTTAATTTCTAGCTTGGGTTGGATTGACCTCGAGGTTGGCCAGAATTGATGTAAATTGATTCTTAATGTTTAGATTTTTATCAGTTTCAATTTTTAATTTCATTTTTGCTTGGGCTGCATTGCGTTGACCTTGATAATAGTTGACCTTAGGCTAGAAATGCGGAATATGTTAACGAGTAAAATCAGTTTGTAAATACATATACAGGGTGTCTCAAAATTGCTAGCACAAAAGAAAAATTGGTAGTTGGTGACGGGAGGCTGAAGTCATCGACAAAAAAAAATCCAGTAAAAGTCCTTTAGTTTCTGAGGTTTCCTAAAAATATGGTCAAAATTGTTGGTGCGCTACTGAGTTAAAGTAACAAGCTGTCACAACAGTCACAACTCAGTACATTATTATTACCGATGAGTCGTAATGGATATAGTGTTATTTTATGGAAAGAAATAAAAAATAAAAAAAATACAATAATAAAAGAAAATTTAAATGGCTTTTTTGGATTTTTTAGGACTACCAAAGTTTTTTTTTTACACCCTGTATATTTTGCATGAATTGATATAAAATCAGTACAGTACAACGACTTTCATTCTAGGTATTACACAGAGTCTTACCGAATTCGAGCTTTTAAGGAAAAAAAAACCTTTTTTTAACAATCAAAAGTCAATAAGAATCTTAATAACCTGCTCTTTTAAAATCGTTGAGTGCAGTTGGGTTGAGTTGTCCTTGAGATTGGTCGAGACGTAATTTGATGATTTTTTGTAGTCTCAATTTTTCTAATAATTTTTTTTTGCTATGCATTATCAAGATATTAAATTTAAGTCGCATTTACAATGTGACATTTGCAGGTTCAACAAAATGCGTCAATTAGAATTTGAGTGACATTCACCGAGTCCACATGAAATGTCACATTCTAAACACGACTTAAATTTAATTAGTCACACTTACAATGTGACATTTGCAGGTTCAACAAAACGCGTCAATTAGAATTTGAGTGACATTCGTCGAGTCCACATGAAATGTCATATTCTAAACACGACTTCAATTTAAGCCGCATTTACAATGTGACATTTGCAGATTCAACAAAATGCGTCAATTCGAATTTGACCGACGTTTTGGTCGAGTCCACACGAAATGTCATTTTCTGAACATGACTTAAATTTAATTAGTCACATTTACAATGTGACATTTGCAGGTTCAACAAAATGCGTCAATTAGAATTTGACTGAGTCACGTTTTGATCGAGTCCACATGAAATGTCATATTCTGAACACGACTTAAATTTAATTCGCATTTACAATGTGACATTTGCAGGTTCAACAAAACGCGTCAGTTAGAATTTGACTGACGTTTTGGTCGAGTCCACATGAAATGTCATTTTCTGAACACGACTTAAATTTAATTAGTCACATTTACAATGTGACATTTGCAGGTTCAACAAAATGCGTCAATTAGAATTTGACTGACGTTTTGGTAGAGTTCACATGAAATGTCACATTCTAAACACGACTTAAATTTAATTAGTCACATTTACAATGTGACATTTGCAGGTTCAACAAAATGCGTCAATTAGAATTTGACTGACGTTTTGGTAGAGTTCACAGAAATGTCACATTCTAAACACGACTTAAATTTAATTAGTCACATTTACAATGTGACATTTGCAGGTTCAACAAAATGCGTCAATTAGAATTTGACGGAGTCACGTTTTGATCGAATCCACATGAAATGTCATATTCTAAACACGACTTAAATTTAAGCCGCATTTACAATGTGACATTTGCAGATTCAACAAAATGCGTCAATTCGAATTTGACTGACGTTTTGGTCGAGTCCACATGAAATGTCATATTCTGAACACGACTTAAATTTAAGCCGCATTTACAATGTGACATTTGCAGGTTCAACAAAATGCGTCAATTAGAATTTGACTGAGTCACGTTTTGATCGAATCCACATGAAATATCATATTCTAAGCACGACTTAAATTTAGGTCACATTTACAATGTGACATTTGCAGGTACAACAAAACACGTCAATTAGAATTTGACTGACGTTTTGGTCGAGTCCATACGAAATGTCATATTCTTTGAAGTATAGACAACACCGGGCGTAAGTAATTTATAAAATGACAATAAACGACAGATATAAGATGTTGTTTTCGCTAAGGGGGGAGATTAAATTCGGTTTTAGTTCATGATGACTACATGTATGTTTACGCTGATGTCACGTGCGATTACTTTCGCTGCTTTCGATTGGTTAGTATTAACAACGAACCGCTGACGTCACGCGGTTGTAATAAATGCTGCGAAACGCAAACCCGACAGGAATTATAACTTAAAATTGCTGGATCGCATTTCAGAAGAATCATTTTTTAAGTCGGGGTATTCTCCCACCTAATGAATCAGGCCTGTGTGAAGCGGGCGTCGATGCAGATAATAGCGGAGGAGACTCAAGCATGGTGACACCCTATATCGCAGATGTTTTCGATAGCTTCTTCTCTTTCGACCTTCGGACGCGAATAGCATGGCGTCTTGTTTTGTTTTGCTTTTGTTTCTGATTCATACTCTCGATATTTTCTGATGACGTGATGTGATGTGATGTGATAGATAGGTAAGGTATGATGGAGATGCATTTCGACCTTAACAATATCGAGGCAACTCCTAGCAACAACGCTAGAAGATCGTTCCAAGTTTACATAACACCCAGGAATGTTACTGGAAACAAATTACTGCAATTACGCTCATTTGTGGTCAGTTAGCATCATTAGATCCGTACGGTATTCGTCCGCCGTTAAATCGTTTTTTTTTTTTTTTTGCATGACACGTATCTACTATTTTTTTCTTCTTGCTCGTCGTGAGAAAATTAGATTTGTTTGTACGACGGCGACGCCACAAATTCAATTAATTACGCGCAACGCAAACATAATAAACCAAGTAAGTATAAAAATTAGTTGGACGGTATGCATTTAGAATGATTATTTTGTTTATTTACCATTTGCGCCTTATGCTAATAGTAAATGTACAGGGTATTTGTTGAATAATGAACGAGATACGCAAATATTTACAGGTTGTATCAGTTATGGATAATACGTAAGAGCAAAAAGGAACTACGAGGATATTACGCTTTTGCCAATTCGCCCAATTCCCCGAGCGCGGGCGTTATCGGAACAGGGCGTAACTAATTCCGAGCCTTCATGATGGTAAGAAGACGAACGTGTGAGTGCTCTCTCACATGTACTGAGATGGTATGGCAACCAATAATGTGTGCTACAACCTGTATATCATATCATACAATCTGCGTGATCGTGCTTACTGAATGAATCAGAAAATACTTTTTTGTGAGTTCCCTTTCACCTTGTAATATTTCCATGTTTACAAACCGTGAATCGCCGAACACGAAATCACGGTGGCAAAAAACGGTGTTATTATTATAGCATGTCCAATCCGTCAGTCAAGTAAGTGCGCAAATATTTTCTAGGATCACCTTAGCTGACTATTCTTTTTTTTTTTCTTTTCACGGCAAATGTCAGATGAAGGTTGGTTGGCTCTTCGAAAAATTACATTTCTTCGCGTGACTTGCGATGTAAACACGATTCTTTGGCATTTCAAGTTTATCGATGATTTGAAAAAAACAGAGAGAGAAAAAAAAAAACAAAATAGAATCTACGGCGTCTTGCACACTGACGCATGACATTAAGAGAATGTTCCAGCCATTAATAAAGCGAATGAATAAAAATTAATTTGCGAATTTAAAGTTTATTTGTGTGATTTTTTTTTTTAAATTTATTAACTGTTGTCTTGTTTGCGTTTTCAAAAATTATTTATTCTTAATTCATTCCTGTCATTTGGACACCCGGAGTTCCACATTCCCGCCTTCTCTTCGGATTTCGAACAATTAGCAGTTTCTTTTCCAAAAACATTCCAGTTCTTCTTGTTTGTGATTGTTTTATTTTTCACGAATAAAAAAAAAACTGTCGCCATTTTCATTAAAGAAAAAGTTAATGGAAAATTGACTGTCCTTAAATTTGAAGTCTTCGTATTTCTTTTATCTTTACCTGTGATGAAGAAAAACGATTTTTCATACTGTATTCGATCGTCTTTTTTTATTTCATGAATAAATGAAAATCGAAAATTATGATACGTATAATTCGTTGTTCGCCTGCCTTAGTTTCTTTAAAAAAATAACTTGAATGCGTTTTTTTTTTTAAATTTGTACGTTCTTGTTTTTGATCGTCTTTTGTTTCTCACTTTCCTAACATTTTCCTTCCCTTTTTTCGAACATTCTCCTACACTTTTTTCCAAACATTTTCCTTCACGTTTTCCAAATATTTTCCATCATTTTTTTCAACATTTTCCTTCACTTTTTACTAACATTCTCCTTCGCTTTTTTCAAACTTTTTCCTTCACTTTATTTTTAACATTTTCCTTAATTTGTTTTGAGGTCTTAGGCCTTCTTCGAATTTCGAACAATTAGCAGTTTTTTTTCCAAAGACATTTTAGTTCTTCTCGTTTGTGATTGGTCTTGAATGTTACATTCTCAGCAAATTTCGTTGCAAATCGTTTTTGTTTGCAGTGAATCCCTCGAGCTATTTCAGCCCTGTTTGGGGCTTCATTAGGAGAAGCGTAGCTCGAGAGTTCCACTACTGATGAAGCCGCAAATAGGGCTGAGGGATTCGCTGCAATCAAAAACGATTTGCAACAATTTTTTTTTTATAAACTTTCGTTGTGCTCCGACAGCAAGCACCGACGCCTTGCATGCGACAACTTATTACGTAGCAAACTGGCTTCAATTCGTCAATCCTAATCCAATGTTAGGACAAAAAGCGATCGTAGGATTAAACTGTTCGTTATACTTGTTTGTATACAACATGCCTTTCTAGTGCACCACGATAGCACGTCAAGGCCGTGAGTTGATCCCACCGCTGCCACCAATAAAACGCACTTTAAAGAAGCGCGTTTAATTTACAGGAACGATAATAAATATGTACTCCCAACACTCAGCTCGCTTTTCAAAACTTAAATTGTCGATGGACTTTTCTGATGAAGAAAGAAAGAAAATGAAGATCGATGATCGACTCTCGTTTATTTTTCTTTGCGTCGCGTCGAATTTTCTCGTGTAAAATTTACAATCTTTTGTTTTGTTTTTGTTTTTTGTCGAAGAAATGAGAATCGAAAAGTTGATCGTCTTTTATTTTTGATTTGTTGTCGAACAAAAATCGAAAATTGTGTTGTAAATAATTGATAGCTTTTTTATTTTGTTTTGCCTTAATTTTGTTGTTTTTCGTTTTTTTCGTTCTTCACTTAATAAACGACCAAATTCTTTGTTAAGCCATTCGTTTTAATTATATTTCTTTTTCTTTTTTGGTGTTTAGCAAAAAATATGAATTTCTCCTGATCGACTTGCATTTGTTTTCGCTGCGCCAAGTCGAATTTCCTTGTAAAATCGACCGTCTTTTGTTTCTGATGAACATGTGAGAAAAAATTGCGTCGCAAGTGCAAGTATTCATCTTTTGTTTTTGGTTTGTTCTCGATCAAAGAAAAATTATGAATTTCTCTTGATCGACTTGCATTTGTTTTTTTTTTTTCTCTGTGCCAAGTCGAATTTCCTTGCGAAATCGACCGTCTTTTGTTTCTGACGAACGTATGAGAAAAAATTGCGTCGCAAGTGCGTGTATTCGTCTTTTGTTTTTGGTTTGTTCTTGATCAAGGTCTGAAAATCTCAATCTATGTTATAAAATAGTTGACCGCCTTTTGTTTTTTTTTTGTTATTAGTTTTGTTGTCTTTTGTTTTTTTTTCCTTCGCTTAATAAATAAATATTTATAAAGCCATTCGTTTTAATTATTTTCTTTCGGTTTTTAACAAAAAATTAAGAATTTCTCTCGCAACCCGTTGTTCGACTTTCATTTGTTTTTCTTTATGTTTCTTTTGTTTCGTTTTTAACGAACGCGTAAAACTCGAACATTTCGTTGCAAGCTTAGTTATTCGTCTTTTGTTTTTGTTTTGCTCTCGATGGAGAACGAAAATCGCAATTTGTGCGTAAACAGTAGCTCGCCTTTTGTTTTTTTTTATTAGTTTTGTTGTCGTTTGTTTTTTCTTCACTTAAAATAAATAAACAGCTGAAATTCTTTATAGAACCGTTTTAATAATCTTCTTTTGATTTTCAGCAAAAAATTAAGAATGTCTCAAACTGTTGATCGACTTTCATTTGTTCTTTTTGTTATATCGAGTCGATCTGATCGATTTTCATTTGTTTTTTCTTTTTATGTCAAGCCGATTTTTTTTTGAAATTGGCAGTCTTTTGTTTTATTTCTGACGAACATATGAAACTCGTAAATTCCGTTGCAGTGCGGTTATTCGTCTTTTGTTTCTCTTTTGTTCTCGATGAAGGAACGAAAATCGCATCGCAATTCATGTTTTGTTTTGACGTCTCGTTTTATTTTTCTTTCTGAAATTCCAAATTCTTTATAAAACCGACCGTTTAATTTTTTTAATTTTATTTGTTGTTTTTGACAAAAATATGGTCGATCGCCTTTCGTTTTTGTTTTATTTTTCACGAATGAAAAATAAAAAAAACTGTCGCCTTTTTCATTAAAGAAAAAGTTAATGGAAAATTGACTGTCCTTAAATTTGAAATCTTCGTATTTCTTTTATCTTTATCTGTGATGAAGTGAAACGATTTTTCATACTGAATTCGATCGTCTTTTGTTATTTCATGAATAAATGAAAATCGAAAATTATGTTAAGTGTAACTTGTTGTTCGTCTGTTGCTTTCGTCTTAACTTTGATGAAGAGAGGAAAAAGAAATTTCAATTCGTTATCAACTTTCTTTAAAAAAATAACTTGAATGCGATTTTTCTTAAATTTGTACGTTCTTGTTTTTGATCGTCTTTTGTTTTTCACTTTCCAAACATTTTCCTTCCCTTTTTCGAACATCTTCCTACACTTTTTTCCAAACATTTTCCTTCACGTTTTCCAAACATTTTCCATAATTTTTTTAAACATTTTCCTTCACTTTTTACTAACATTCTCCTTCGCTTTTTTCAAACCTTTTCCTTCACTTTATTTTTAACATTTTCCTTAATTTGTTTTGAGGTCTTAGGCCTTCTTCGGATTTCGAACAATTAGCAGTTTCTTTTCCAAAGACATTTTAGTTCTTCTCGTTTGTGATTGGTCTTGAATGTTACATTCTCAGCAAATTTCGTTGCAAATCGTTTTTGTTTGCAGTGAATCCCTCGAGCTATTTCAGCCCTGTTTGGGGCTTCATCAGGAGAAGCGTAGCTCGAGAGTTTCTCTACTGATGAAGCCGCAAATAGGGCTGAGGGATTCGCTGCAATCAAAAACGATTTGCAACAATTTTTTTTAATAAACTTTCGTTGTGCTCCGACAGCAAGCACGGCCGCCTTGCATGCGACAACTTATTATGTAGCAAACTGGCTTCAATCCGTCAATCCTAATGCAATGTTAGGTCAAAAAGCGATCGTAGGATTAAACTGTTCGTTATTCTTGTCGTTCTTGTTCGTATACAATATGCCTTTCTAGTGCACCGCGATGGCACGTCAAGGCCGTGAGTTGATCCCACCGCTGCCACCAATAAAACGCACTTTAAAGAAGCGCGTTTAATTTACAGGAACGATAATAAATATGTACTCCCAACACTCAGCTCGCTTCTCAAAACTTAAATTGTCGACGGACTTTTCTGATGAAGAAAGAAAGAAAATGAAGATCGATGATCAACTCTCGCTTATTTTTCTTCGTGTAGCGTCGAAGTTTCTTGTGTAAAATTTACAATCTTTTGTTTTGTTTTTTTTTTTATCGAAGAAATGAGAATCGAAAAGTTGATCGTCTTTTATTTTTGATTTGTTGTCGAACAAAAATCGAAAGTTGTGTTGTAAATAATTGATCGCTTTTTTATTTTGTTTTGCCTTAATTTTGTTGTCTTTCGTTTTTTTCTTTCCTCGCTTAATAAACGACCGAATTCTTTGTTAAGCCATTCGTTTTAATTATTTTTCTTTTTTTTCTTTTTGGTGTTTAGCAAAAATTATGAATTTCTCCTGATCGACTTGCATTTGTTTTCGCTGCGCCAAGTCGCATTTCCTTGTAAAATCGACCGTTTTTTGTTTCTGATGAACATGTGAGAAAAAATTCCGTCGCAAGTGCAAGTATTCGTCTTTTGTTTTTGGTTTGTTCTCGATCGAGGAAAAATTATGAATTTCTCTTGATCGACTTGCATTTGTTTTTTTTTTCTCTGTGCCAAGTCGAATTTCCTTGTGAAATCGACCGTCTTTTGTTTCTGACGAACATAAGAGAAACAATTGCGTCGCAAGTGCGGGTGTTCGTCTTTTGTTTTTGTTTTGTTCTTGATCAAGGAAAAATTATGAATTTCTCTTGATCGACTTGCATTTGTCTTTTCTCTGTGCCAAGTCGAATTTCCTTGCGAAATCGACCGTCTTTTGTTTCTGACGAACGTAAGAGAAACAATTGCGTCGCAAGTGCGGGTATTCGTCTTTTGTTTTTGGTTTGTTCTTGATCAAGGACTGAAAATCGCAATTTGTGCGTAAACAGTAGCTCGCCTTTTGTTTTTTTATTAGTTTTGTTGTCGTTTGTTTTTTCTTCACTTAAAATAAATAAACAGCTGAAATTCTTTATAGAACCGTTTTAATAATCTTCTTTTGATTTTCAGCAAAAAATTAAGAATGTCTCAAACTGTTGATCGACTTTCATTTGTTCTTTTTGTTATATCGAGTCGATCTGATCGATTTTCATTTGTTTTTTCTTTTTATGTCAAGCCGATTTTTTTTTGAAATTGGCAGTCTTTTGTTTTATTTCTGACGAACATATGAAACTCGTAAATTCCGTTGCAGTGCGGTTATTCGTCTTTTGTTTCTCTTTTGTTCTCGATGAAGGAACGAAAATCGCATCGCAATTTATGTTTTGTTTTGACGTCTCGTTTCTTTTTCTTTCTGAAATTCCAAATTCTTTATAAAACCGACCGTTTCATTTTTTTAATTTTATTTGTTGTTTTTGACAAAAATATGGTCGATCGCCTTTCGTTTTTGTTTTATTATTCACGAATGAAAAAAAAAACTGTCGCCTTTTTCATTAAAGAAAAAGTTAATGGAAAATTGACTGTCCTTAAATTTGAAATCTTCATATTTCTTTTATCTTTACCTGTGATGAAGAAAAACGATTTTTCATACTGAATTCGATCGTCTTTTGTTATTTCATGAATAAATGAAAATCGAAAATTATGTTAAGTGTAACTTGTTGTTCGTCTGTTGCTTTCGTCTTAACTTTGATGAAGAGAGGAAAAAGAAATTTCAATTCGTTATCAACTTTCTTTAAAAAAATAACTTGAATGCGATTTTTCTTAAATTTGTACGTTCTTGTTTTTTATCGTCTTTTGTTTTTCACTTTCCAAACATTTTCCTTCCATTTTTTCGAACATTCTCCTACACTTTTTTTCAGACATTTTCCTTCGCGTTTTGCAAACATTTTCCATCATTTTTTTAAACATTTTCCTTCACTTTTTACTAACATTCTCCTTCGCTTTTTTCAAACTTTTTCCTTCACTTTATTTTTAACATTTTCCTTAAATTGTTTTGAGACCTTAGGCCTTCTTCGGATTTCGAACAATTAGCAGTTTCTTTTCCAAAGACATTTTAGTTCTTCTCGTTTGTGATTGGTCTCGAATGTTATTCTCGTCAAATTTCGTTGCAAATCGTTTTTGATTGCAGTGAATCCCTCGAGCTATTTCAGCCCTGTTTGGGGCTTCATCAGGAGAAGCGTAGCTCGAGAGTTCCACTACTGATGAAGCCGCAAATAGGGCTGAGGGATTCGCTGCAATCAAAAACGATTTGCAATAATTTTTTTTTTATAAACTTTCGTTGTGCTCCGACAGCAAGCACCGACGCCTTGCATGCGACAACTTATTATGTAGCAAACTGGCTTCAATCCGTCAATCGTAATGCAATGTTAGGACAAAAAGCGATCGTAGGATTAAACTGTTCGTTATACTTGTTTGTATACAACATGCCTTTCTAGTGCACCACGATAGCACGCCAAGGCCGTGAGTTGATCCCACCGCTGCCACCAATTAAACGCACTTTAAAGAAGCGCGTTTAATTTACAGGAACGATAATAAATACTCCCAACATTCAGCTCGCTTTTCAAAACTTAAATTGTCGACGGACTTTTCTGATGAAGAAAGAAAGAAAATGAAGATCGATGATCAACTCTCGCTTATTTTTCTTCGTGTAGCGTCGAAGTTTCTTGTGTAAAATTTACAATCTTTTGTTTTGTTTTTTTTTTTATCGAAGAAATGAGAATCGAAAAGTTGATCGTCTTTTATTTTTGATTTGTTGTCGAACAAAAATCGAAAGTTGTGTTGTATATAACTGATCGCTTTTTTATTTTGTTTTGCCTTAATTTTGTTATCTTTCGTTTTTTTCGTTCTTCACTTAATAAACGACCGAATTCTTTGTTAAGCCATTCGTTTTAATTATTTTTTCTTTTTTTTTTGGTGTTTAGCAAAAGTTATGAATTTCTCCTGATCGACTTGCATTTGTTTTCGCTGCGCCAAGTCGAATTTCCTTGTAAAATCGACCGTCTTTTGTTTCTGATGAACATGTGAGAAAAAATTGCGTCGCAAATGCAAGTATTCGTCTTTTGTTTTTGGTTTGTTCTCGATCAAAGAAAAATTATGAATTTCTCTTGATCGACTTGCATTTGTTTTCGCTCCGCCAAGTCGAATTTTCTTCTGAAATCGACCGTCCTTTGTTTCTGACGAACGTATGAGAAAAAATTCTGTCGCAAGTGCGGGTATTCTTCTTTTGTTTTTGGTTTGTTCTTGATCGAGGAAAAATTATGAATTTCTCTTGATCGACTTGCATTTGTTTTTTTCTCTGTGCCAAGTCGAATTTCCTTGGAAATCGACCGTCTTTTGTTTCTGACGAACGTATGAGAAAAAATTCCGTCGCAAGTGCGGGTATTCGTCTTTTGTTTTTGGTTTGTTCTCGATCAAGGAAAAATTATGAATTTCTCTTGATCGACTTGCATTTGTTTTCGCTGCGCCAAGTTGAATTTCCTTGTAACATCGACCGTCTTTTGTTTCCGACGAACGTATGAGAAAAGATTCCGTCGCAAGTGCGGGTATTCGTCTTTTGTTTTTAGTTTGTTCTTGATCAAGGATGAAATGAAAATCGCAATGTATATTATAAAATAGTTGACCGCCTTTTGTTTTTCTTTTGTTATTAATTTTGTTGTCTTTTGTTTTTTTTTTTCTTCGCTTAATAGATAAATATTTATAAAGCCGTTCGTTTTAATTATTTTCTTTCGATTTTTTAACAAACATTAAGAATTTCTCCTACAAACCGTTGATCGACTTTCATTTGTTTTTCTGTATGTCAAGTCGAATTTTATCGTGAGCTTGGTCGTCTTTTGTTTTGTTTCTGACGAACGTGTAAAACTCGAACATTTCGTTGCAAGCGTAGTTATTCGTCTTTTGTTTTTGTTTTGTTCTCGATGAAAGAACGAAAGTCGCAATTTGTGCGTAAATAGTAGCTCGCCTTTTGTTTTCTGTTAGTTTTGTTGTCATTTGTTTTTTCTTCACTTAAAATAAATAAACAGCTGAAATTCTTTATGGAACCGTTTTAATTATCTTCGTTTAATTTTCAGTAAAAAATTAAGAATGTCTCAAACTGTTGATCGACTTTCATTTGTTTTTCTTTTCTTATGTCAAGTCGATTTTTTTTTGACATTGGCAGTCTTTTGTTTTATTTCTGACGAACATATGAAACTCGTAAATTCCGTTGCAATGTGGTTATTCGTCTTTTGTTTTTGTTTTGTTCTCGATGAACCAACGAAAATCGCAATTTATGTTTCGTTTTGATTTGACATCTGTTTTTTTTTTCTTGAAGTTCTGAATTCTTTATAAAGCCGACCGTTTCATTTTTTTAATTTTATTTGTTGTTTTTGACAAAAAAAGAGATATGGAAACTGGTCGATCGCCTTTCGTTTTTGTTTTATTTTTCACGAATGAAAAAAAAACTGTCGCCGTTTCACTTTTTTCAAACTGTTTTTCCTTAACTTTTTTTAAACATTTTCCTTCATTTGTTTTGAACATTTTCCTTAATTTTTTTAAACCTTCACTTTTTTCAAACTTTTTCCTTCACTCTTTTTAAATATTTTCCTTTAATTTTGTTTTTTGAAAATTGTTCAAGGCCAACCCAACCAAACGCCGATAACGCACTTTAATAGTTCTCCTAGCTTCTCCTAGCCCTCATAGTGCGAATGCACTTTTTTAAAAGTACAATCAAAAATACTATTACGCCTAGACGGGGGTTGTTTTGGTATTAAAAAGAAAAGAAAAAAAAAGATAGGTACGAGCTAGATTTATTTAATATCGATGGTCTCTTGCATTTTATTTATTTATTTATTTCTTGATAGGGAAAGTATTTTGGCGATGTGCATCGTCTTTTGAGTTCGTTTCGTTTTCACAAGGAAAAAAAAAAAAACATAAAAATGTCTTACTGAGTTGATCATCTGTTTATTTTCGATTTTCTTTTGTTTTCGATGAAGAAATGATCATTGTCCGACGAATAAAATAAATTAAATCAGTCGTCTCTAGTTTTACTTTTCATATTATTTTTTGATTCTAATTTTAATTTTACGATTCTTGTAGAGCGGAGGCCAGAGGCCTTAAGCCGTTCCATCACAATGGTCATCTGTACTTCTAAATGCAGGTGTGTAACCTCCGGCCGGTCCTGAATTCCACTTCTTTGGACAATTAAATTTCTCGATCGGACTTCCCCGGACGCTTTAAAAACCCAGATCTGTTTCGGGGAAACCCGAACTTTTGGTAACCCCTTGCGCAATTATTGTTATAGTTATATAGTTTGAAACTTTTTTTTTCCTATTTTATTTCAGAAATGCACTAGGAAAGCTAAACCTTTCTTAGTATCTAGAAAAATTTTGTGCAAATCGTTCTTGATTGCAGTGAAAACCTCGAGCAGCCTCTAGACAGCTGTTTCAGCCCTGCTTAGGGCTTCTTCAGCAGAGACGTAGCTCGACATTATTAGGAGCAAATCCCGCTTCAATTTGTCTATCCTACTGCAATGTCAGGACAAAAAGCGATAGTAAGATGTCGCTATTTTATCTGTTCATCTTTCTTAGTATCATTTTGATTTTATTCTGAAATTTATGCACCTCGAGAGAAACGGCCACACAAAAACGTGCGCCTACTTTCAAGAACGAATCCATAATAAAACTGGACCAGGTTAACCACACACGAATCGCAGAGGTGAATGTATGTATGATGCTCGTCTCCTCAGATCAAGAAACCTCAGGTGACCATCGGCTTTAAGCACTCTTCAAGTTAATCCCCGCGGTTAGGATTATTTAGTTGATGATTGCATTACATTCAATTTTATTTAATAGCGCTAACTGTTTTCCAGCGAGTTAACTTAACACCAGGCGAGATTGGATTAATTTAATTCAACGTGTTTGCCTTACAAATTAGCGTCGTTGCACCAGCAGTTCTAAAAATTTAGGATAAAAATAACAGGTGATCAAAGATGCAAGTGTTCAAGTGCAAGAAGACGAAGAATGAAAATAAACGAGACAATTGTGTGGCACACGTGAACAGACTGAAATAAAAGTTTAACTGCATTTCGAAATAATTATGTGTCCTGTAACGAGAACAGGGGAACATGTTTCGAATTTTTAAAACAGATTCAGTTAGGTATTTAACGGAACGCCGGAATTCCACCTCATTAAAATAAAAAGTTTTTTTAAAAAACCAATTAATTGTTCAACGATAATTAATTTTATTTAACTTTAATAAGTTGTTAAATGTAGAGGGGGGAGGGAATTGGCGTTGTTGTTTATTATTTTAGAAAGTCGGATTTAACATTCTAGCTTTTAATATCACCACGAAACTGTTCGTTCTCAACACTTTTAGTTCAAGTTTCTTTCCTTTCTAGAAAGTTATGATCCATCTTAAAAAAAAAAACAGTAAAGATTACTATTACTTCCGTTACTTCATCCTCCGTAAAGATGAATGCCCCCGATCGTTTCTCTCAATTTTATTTTTCGGAGAAAGCAGTTCGGAACATCCTCTAGAATGTTCCGATCGTTGGAACATGTTGCAATTTAAGCTTCGTGGAAGTCGACTTGTCGCTTTATTTAGTTTAAAATATCAATATCTGAAAGTCAAAAATATTAAAAATGTACTGTTATAATTTGGAATTTTGGAAAATTCTAGCCTCCACACCTTCTAGAAAGTTCTGATCTTTATCTTTAAAAAATCTAGAAAGGTTGTTGTTATTTTCTTTTAAGTTTTTTTTTTAACTTTAATGTCAAGCTTCAATCAGATATAACCGAGGACACTCTAGAATGTTCTGCCCCTAGAAATGGACCTAGTGGTTTTCTTAAATATTTCCCTCTAAGAAGTTAATCGTCCTTGAAAATTAACGACCTCTGATCGCTTTTCTCGATGTTAATTTAGCAGAAGCGTGAAACCGTTTAAGCACGGTTAGGTGCAGAGAACCTGCTTCTAGAATGTTCTGATTTAAGTTCTCTGCAAATCAAAGTTTTGCTTTATTTAGTTTGAAGTGTCAATCTCGAAGAGCCAAAACCATTAGTTTAATTAAAACTTCCCTCAACTTTGCATGTTTTTTTTTTTTGTGAAGATTTTGATCGTTCTAGAAAGTTCCATTTCTCTATAACGAGGACACTCTAGAATGTTCTGCCCCTAGAAATGGACCTAGTGGTTTTCTTAAATATTTCCCTCTAAGAAGTTCATCGTCCTTGAAAATTAACGACCTCTGATCGCTTTTCTCGATGTTAATTTAGGAGAAGCGTGAAACCGTTCAAGCACGGTTGGGTGGAGAGAACCTGCTTCTAGAATGTTCTGATTTAAGTTCCCTGCAAATCAAAGTTTTGCTTTATTTAGTTTGAAGTGTCAATCTCGAAGAGCCAAAACCATTAGTTTAGTTAAAACTTCCCTCAACTTTGCATTTTTTTTTTTTTGAAGATTTTGATCGTTCTAGAAAGTTCCATTTCTCTATAACGAGGACACTCTAGAATGTTCTGCCCCTAGAAATGGACCTAGTGGTTTTCTTAAATGTTTCCCTCTAAGAAGTTCATCGTCCTTGAAAATTAACGACCTCTGATCGCTTTTCTGGATGTTAATTTAGCAGAAGCGTGAAACCGTTCAAGCACGGTCGGGTGCAGAGAACCTGCTTCTAGAATGTTCTGATTTAAGTTCTCTGCAAATCAAAGTTTTGCTTTATTTGGTTTGAAGTGTCAATCTCGAAGAGCCAAAACCATTAGTTTAGTTAAAACCTCAACCCTCAACTTTGCATTTTTTTTTTTTTTGAAGATTTTGATCGTTCTAGAAAGTTCCATTTTTCTATAACGAGGACACTCTAGAATATTCTGCCCCTAGAAATGGACCTAGTGGTTTTCTTAAATATTTCCCTCTAAGAAGTTCATCGTCCTTGAAAATTAACGACCTCTGATCGCTTTTCTCGATGTTAATTTAGCAGAAGCGTGAAACCGTTCAAGCACGGTTGGGTGCAGAGAACCTGCTTCTAGAATGTTCTGATTTAAGTTCCCTGCAAATCAAAGTTTTGCTTTATTTAGTTTGAAGTGTCAATCTCGAAGAGCCAAAACCATTAGTTTAGTTAAAACTTCCCTCAACTTTGCATTTTTTTTTTTTTTGTAGATTTTGATCGTTCTAGAAAGTTCCATTTCTCTATAACGAGGACACTCTAGAATGTTCTGCCCCTAGAAATGGACCTAGTGGTTTTCTTAAATATTTCCCTCTAAGAAGTTCATCGTCCTTGAAAATTAACGACCTCTGATCGCTTTTCTCGATGTTAATTTAGCAGAAGCGTGAAACCGTTTAAGCACGGTTAGGTGCAGAGAACCTGCTTCTAGAATGTTCTGATTTAAGTTCTCTGCAAATCAAAGTTTTGCTTTATTTGGTTTGAAGTGTCAATCTCGAAGAGACAAAACCATTAGTTTAGTTAAAACTTCCCTCAACTTTGCATTTTTTTTTTTTTAGATTCTGAACGTTCTAGAAAGTTCCATTTCTCCAAAAAGTTAGTTTTTTGCAATGACAGTGTGGTGTCAATGCCAATGTTAATATCGGGACAATAACATAACTTCCTCATTCGAACTTGACTTACTTTTGTTTTTGTTTTTATGCTAAGAACGCCATCTAAAACTTTCTAGAAAGTTCCACTGCGGTTTCATGCGTATAATCCTGAAAAATATGATTTTCTTCATTACTATTCTTTAAGAAGGCTAGCTGAAACTGACTTCCTTCTTCTTGAAACAAAATTCTAGAACGTTCGCCATGTTCACTGTCGTTCTGTCTTTTTTACACTTT
Organism: Prosopocoilus inquinatus; assembly: GCA_036172665.1. NCBI lineage: Eukaryota > Metazoa > Arthropoda > Insecta > Coleoptera > Lucanidae > Prosopocoilus > Prosopocoilus inquinatus. The sequence goes on along the minus strand of CM069871.1, from coordinate 1,259,577 downwards.
CTCCCTTTTTGTTCGTTAATTTATTTTTCTAAGTTCGTTTAAGAAAACGAAAAGTTCTTTGCAAAATCTCACCTGTTCCACCATCGAACATAATACTAGAGAGTCATTTCTATTAAAAAAGGAGATTCTACGAAGTTCATCTTTTTTCCATGTAGAGTCTTGCATGTTAAATTTGACGTGTCAGAATATCCAGCCATAATTTCCAATTTTTATTTATTTATTATAGTTTTTTTTTTTTTTTAATTTCAATTACAACATTTTTTAATTGGAATGATCTATTTTCGAAGTGGGATTTAAGTTGTTTACTCTTTTTTGCTTTCGACCGTACATAAAATAGTAATGCAATTGTCCTGGCAATAATCAAGTCTATGTAATTCTTCGTAAGTAAGAAGCAAGAGCTTCACTGATAGCGAGAGACCATTTGCATGTAAGTTTTTTTTTTTACGTCGGTCAATATTTAGAAGAGATTAATTATTGTATGTACGAAGCGTGCGTCACACACGGTGGTATTTAATGTTGACTTGCTGTTAATACCCAAATATTTGCACAGTTAAAACCGTAAACAATTAATAGCGGTAATAAAATTGCGTATTACAGAAGCCAGCCTTTACAAACTATAGTCGTTCGTATAATAACTAGGGAAAGGAATTCAGGCCACGTTTTTTACGCCGATTTTTACTCTTTACTTCCAGGAAGACATGTTGGTTACTTATTTTATCGAACAAGGCCGTATCTGCAAAAGGAGTTATATTTATAGTCAAGGTCACTGAGGTAGATACAGATCAAAGTGATCAAAATTGCATCTGCAAATAAGTTTTCTTGTTTGCAGACTTTACTTTAATGTATTTGTTTTGAAACAAAAAAAAATGCTTCGTAATTTTTTCTAATTTTAATTGCGATTCAAAATTATGTGCCAACGTTTGCTGTTTACTTAATAAAAAGAAATACTTTTAGTTTTTTTCGTTCAATCAATCACATTACTTCAAGGTTGTGATGACCACAGGATTTTTTTAGTTAAAGTTCAGCAGCATAAGGTTAACCGGGGCAGGTTCAAGCGGCGACAAACCTTGAAACCTCAAAGGAAAAAAAAAATGATCTGTCATACTAGTTCCATAACAGAAATTTCGTTCAAATTCTGTCTTCGGATTCACGTGGCGAATCCAGGAAGCATTTGCATGCGATTTACATAAACGACCAGTTCCGAATCGACGGCGTAAAAGTTTCCGCGTTCGAAACGTCTGGGTAATTTATGAAAATTTATTTCGAACAGATTCAAAAAAATTGGTGATTTAGTGATGTTATCGCAACGCAAAAAAAAACAAGAAATAAAATCTATCCTCGCCTTTTGTATTTCCACGGAGAAAGAAATCGCATGTCGATGGTCTTTCGTCTTTCTCTTTTTGCGAGGAAAGAAATCGAAACTTGTCCGTAAATCGCCCGTCTTTTGTTTTAGTTATAAAGAAAAATTTACAGATCGCCACTAGTCTTAGTGCCTGGTGCACCAAACACTTAAGCAACGCTTAATTTTAAGCGTCGCTTAGAATGTGAGTTACGTAACCTCAAATATCACATTATAAACAATACTTAAATTTAAGCTCGGCTTAAGTATTTGGTGCAAGTGGCCATTAGTCTCTTAATATGTCGTTCGCCCTTTGTTTTTTGTCCTTTTCTTTCAGCGAAAAAGCAAATCAGAATTTGCTTTTAAAATCGTCCGCCTTTTATTCTTATTTATATTTTTATGGAAATTCTCATGAACTGATTTGTGTTTTTTTTTTGCCATGGTGAAGAAGCTGTTTTTTTCTTTACATCGTTTTTTTTTTTGCTGTTGTTTTACCTTTACTTACTATACAGGGAGAAGTCGTGGAAAAAAAATTGTAAACCAATTAAGTCTTGCGTCTTATTATGAGCAAAGTCGTTATTGGAAGTCGTTCGTCTTTTGTTTTCGTTTTCTGTTTTTCTGCGCCGAGAGAAATAATCGAAAATTGCCCGGAAATAGTTCACCTATTTTTTCGTTTCTCTCGTCATTTATTATGAAGGAAAAAAAAAATCGAAATATTGTTACGAGTCAAGTTATCTCTCTTAAAGTCGACCGTTTCTTGTTTTTTGCTTTTTTTTTCCTTAAAAACAAATTGAAATTGTTACGAAATAATAAATAAATTGAAAATGAAACATCGAAGGCAAAATTTAAAACTTTCTTTTTGTTCCCAAATCGAAATTTGTCAATTTTATTTGTGCTTTGGCCACGCACAGAAAATGTCGTGGGGTGGTCGTTTTTTTTTCTTTTGTTTTCCGACTTATCGTTTTTCCTCTCGCCTTTCTATGAGGAACGAACCGATATTACTTCTGAAACCGCCAGTCTTTTGTTTTCGTTCCTTGTCATTTTACAGAGAGAGGAAAAGCCACATCAAAATTGTCAGGAAATTATAAAATAAATTTTGAACGAGTAGGTTTTAAATAAGATGTCGAAGACAAAAAAAAAACTAAGAGCAGCATCATCTTCAGTACGAGCGAAAAATATCAAACTAATCAAGATTTTTTTCTTTCCTTGTTAAAATGACATGTCATATCCACTCACTAAATAGTGGCCACAATGACCGATAAATATATTATATTATATTATATTATATTCTATATTATATTATTATTATATTATATTATATTCTATATTATATTATTATTATATTATATTATATTATAATCAAGGAGAAATCGATCGTCAGTAGATCAACACGTTATATTACAAAATACACAAAAGTGTTTAGGTACATGATAATGAAGAAATAAATTCGAGAAAACAGAAGTGAAAAACAGAATTGCACAAGAAGAAAAGAAATTTCCAAGGCGCTTGGAATTGATTTTTTTGGGATTGCCGGATACCATAAACCATGAGTATTTTGAAGGTGGCTGTTGAAGTTGGAACTTGAATGCAAAGAACACTCAACGGTTTAGTCAGAAGATTTTCCATTGCTCATTATAATCTGAGGTGGTCTTCCACAGGTTGACTCAAAAAGGGCATTACGTATTATAAAAGTGTAGATTGAGATCAGGTGTGTAACGTATAATGTGTAACAAAAAAAAAAAACAGAATTCCTCGTATTATAATTCCACAAACAAGCGCATTTCTAATTTTAATTTCTAATTGTTTCTCATTTTTGCAATAAACAAACCTGTGGAAGAAATACATCAATCTACACGTGTAAAGCTTACTTTTCTGTGTGAACTGAATAGAAAATGTTATTTCTGCGCTTATATAATCTATAACATAAACAACGGAATTTTACAAAATAAGAAAAAAAGGAAAAGAAATAACGCGAGAATGAATTATTTAGTAGTCGTCGCAATCTTCTGCAAAACAACAAATATACCTATGTATACGAAGCGTGGAATAAAATAATGATTCAAATAATGAATGATGGAAGAAAGTTTTCTTCTAACAGACTTTCTTCACGCAAGCAGTGGCAAAAAAATTCGGTGTTATTTTTCCAAAAACTCTGCTGCACAGTTTGGACAATTCATGGACGCAGTATGATTGCACAAGATTCAGACTCGATTAATAACGACCTGCACGACCTAATGTTATTACACCTTAAAAAAAATGAAAGTAACTAGGTCACGTGTGCACCCATCACATTGGGCAAGACGTTTTAATAAAATTTAACGTTAACGATTCGCTGGTTAGATTATCTCCGCGCAGATCTTTTACAAGAGCAGTCAGTAGCGATCGCTTTGATGTGGTTTCGGATTACATCACCATCCAGTTACAATACTGCGCGCCTTTTGCAAAATGATCTATTAGGAAAGTTTCCACACACACTCGCCCAAAATAAATAACTCGAAGATCTTCTCAGAACTAGTAATTGGCTGGCCTCCTAAAGTGACGAAATAATTTCTTCAACCTTGGCCATGAGTCAATCTTCAAAAAAAAAAACTTGCTGTAACTTTGTAATTGTTTATAATTATAACGTAGTAATATCCTATGTCCAAAGTGCAGAAACTATGTTTGTTGTTTATCCAAAGAAAATTTGCCTTACATCTGATTCTGTTTAATAATTCTATTTATTCCAGTTATTGTAATAAAGATTGTTTTCTTTTCATATTCATGAAAATACCGCAGGAATTTCATTGAATAAATTACGCCATACATTGCCATAATAAGGATGATGATAGCAGAGTTACAGGAGAGGAGCAAAAAAAACGAAAGCAAATTATATCTAAATTATTCCAGAAGTTCGAGATCTATCTCGTCTATCCATCTCTCTGGTTTATTCATGTACTTCGTCTATCCTTCTGTATGCTAAGCCCATCTAACTCGTCTCACCTTCAATGTCATTTATCCACCTTTCCTGTCCATCCATCTGTCTTGTACTGGTCTATTCATTTATCTCGTTTATCCATTTTTCTCGTCTTCTATTCATTTATTGTCTGTCCATCTAACTCGTCCAGCCCCTTTATAATCCCTTTTGTTTCCATCGAAAATACTTAGTTTTTGTTAAAATCAAATTTCTTTTGAAGATAAAGTTAGAACGTAAAGCTCTCGATTGGAACGTCAGCGACGAAATGTAATTTTTATGAAATTGATTTAAACAGCTTTCCCTTTCGACCAAGAGATGGCGCCCTAACTAAATAATCTCCGCAGTGACGCATTTAGTTTTTTTTACGTTCGATCTTCTTAAAATAAATGCAAACGCAGAGAGCGAAGTCACTGCTAAGAATATCTCTCGACGTAAACACGATATTTGGCTATCTGAAATCAGTATTAAAAATAGCTTTAATTTTGTTCATCTAACTCGTTTAATCCCTGTAAAATCCCTTTCGTTTTCGTCGAAAATACTTAGTTATTAAAAAGAAATCAAATTTCTTTTGAAGATAAAAGTCAGAACGTGAAGCTCTCGATGGGAACGTCAGCGACGAAATGTAATTTTTATGAAATCGATTTAAACAGCTTCCCCTTTCGACCAAGAGATGGCGCCCTAACTAAATAATCTCCGCAGTGACGTATTTAGTTTTTTTTACGTTCGATCTCCTTAAAATAAACGCAAACGCAGAGAGCGAAGTTACTGCTAAGAATATCTCTCGACGTAAACACGATTTTTGGCTATCTGAAATCAGAATTAAAAATAGTTTTAATTTTGTTCATCTAACTCGTTTAATCCCTGTACAGTCCCTTTCGTTTTCGTCGAAAATTCCTAATTATTAAAAAGAAATCAAATTTCTTTTGAAGATAAAGTTAGAACGTGAAGCTCTCGATGGGTACGTCAGCGACGAAATGTAATTTTTATAATAGCGATTTAAACAGCTTCCCCTTTCGACCAAGAGATGGCGCCCTAACTAAATAATCTCCGCAGTGACGTATTTAGTTTTTTTTTACGTTTGATCTCCTTAAAATAAACGCAAACGCAGAGAGCGAAGTTACTGCTAAGAATATCTCTCGACGTAAACACGATTTTTGGCTATCTGAAATCAGAATTAAAAATAGTTTTAATTTTGTTCATCTAACTCGTTTAATCCCTGTACAGTCCCTTTCGTTTTCGTCGAAAATTCCTAATTATTAAAAAGAAATCAAATTTCTTTTGAAGATAAAGTTAGAACGTGAAGCTCTCGATGGGTACGTCAGCGACGAAATGTAATTTTTATAATAGCGATTTAAACAGCTTCCCCTTTCGACCAAGAGATGGCGCCCTAACTAAATAATCTCCGCAGTGACGTATTTAGTTTTTTTTTACGTTTGATCTCCTTAAAATAAACGCAAACGCAGAGAGCGAAGTTACTGCTAAGAATATCTCTCGACGTAAACACGATTTTTGGCTATCTGAAATCAGAATTAAAAATAGTTTTAATTTTGTTCATCTAACTCGTTTAATCCCTGTACAGTCCCTTTCGTTTTCGTCGAAAATTCCTAATTATTAAAAAGAAATCAAATTTCTTTTGAAGATAAAGTTAGAACGTGAAGCTCTCGATGGGTACGTCAGCGACGAAATGTAATTTTTATAATAGCGATTTAAACAGCTTCCCCTTTCGACCAAGAGATGGCGCCCTAACTAAATAATCTCCGCAGTGACGTATTTAGTTTTTTTTTACGTTTGATCTCCTTAAAATAAACGCAAACGCAGAGAGCGAAGTTACTGCTAAGAATATCTCTCGACGTAAACACGATTTTTGGCTATCTGAAATCAGAATTAAAAATAGTTTTAATTTTGTTCATCTAACTCGTTTAATCCCTGTACAGTCCCTTTCGTTTTCGTCGAAAATTCCTAATTATTAAAAAGAAATCAAATTTCTTTTGAAGATAAAGTTAGAACGTGAAGCTCTCGATGGGTACGTCAGCGACGAAATGTAATTTTTATAATAGCGATTTAAACAGCTTCCCCTTTCGACCAAGAGATGGCGCCCTAACTAAATAATCTCCGCAGTGACGTATTTAGTTTTTTTTTACGTTTGATCTCCTTAAAATAAACGCAAACGCAGAGAGCGAAGTTACTGCTAAGAATATCTCTCGACGTAAACACGATTTTTGGCTATCTGAAATCAGAATTAAAAATAGTTTTAATTTTGTTCATCTAACTCGTTTAATCCCTGTACAGTCCCTTTCGTTTTCGTCGAAAATTCCTAATTATTAAAAAGAAATCAAATTTCTTTTGAAGATAAAGTTAGAACGTGAAGCTCTCGATGGGTACGTCAGCGACGAAATGTAATTTTTATAATAGCGATTTAAACAGCTTCCCCTTTCGACCAAGAGATGGCGCCCTAACTAAATAATCTCCGCAGTGACGTATTTAGTTTTTTTTTACGTTTGATCTCCTTAAAATAAACGCAAACGCAGAGAGCGAAGTTACTGCTAAGAATATCTCTCGACGTAAACACGATTTTTGGCTATCTGAAATCAGAATTAAAAATAGTTTTAATTTTGTTCATCTAACTCGTTTAATCCCTGTACAGTCCCTTTCGTTTTCGTCGAAAATTCCTAATTATTAAAAAGAAATCAAATTTCTTTTGAAGATAAAGTTAGAACGTGAAGCTCTCGATGGGTACGTCAGCGACGAAATGTAATTTTTATAAAAGCGATTTAAACAGCTTCCCCTTTCGACCAAGAGATGGCGCCCTAACTAAATAATCTCCGCAGTGACGTATTTAGTTTTTTTTTACGTTTGATCTCCTTAAAATAAACGCAAACGCAGAAAGCGAAGTCACTGCTAAGAATATCTCTCGACGTAAACACGATATTTGGCTATCTGAAATCAGAATTAAAAATTGCTTTAATTTTGTTCATCTAACTCGTTTAATCCCTGTACAGTCCCTTTCGTTTTCGTCGAAAATACTCAGTTATTAAAAAGAAGTCAAATTTCTTTTGAAGATAAAGTTAGAACGTGAAGCTCTCGATGGGTACGCCAGCGACGAAATGTAATTTTTATGAAATCGATTTAAACAGCTTTCCCTTTCGACCAAGAGATGGCGCCCTAACTAAATAATCTCCGCAGTGACGTATTTAGTTTTTTTTACGTTCGATCTCCTTAAAACAAATGCAAACGCAGACAGCGAAGTTACTGCTAAGAATATCTCTCGACGTAAACACGATATTTAGCTATCTGTAATCAGAATTAAAAATAGCTTTAATTTTGTTCATCTAACTCGTTTAATCCCTGTACAGTCCCTTTCGTTATCGTCGAAAATACTTAGTTATTAAAAATGAATCAAATTTCTTTTGAAGATAAAATTAGAACGTGAAGCTCTCGATGGGTACGCCAGCGAAGAAATGTAATTTTTATGAAATCGATTTAAACAGCTTTCCCTTTCGACCAAGAGATGGCGCCCTAACTAAATAATCTCCGCAGTGACGTATTTAGTTTTTTTTACGTTCGATCTCCTTAAAATAAATGCAAACGCAGACAGCGAAGTTACTGCTAAGAATATCTCTCGACGTAAACACGATATTTAGCTATCTGTAATCAGAATTAAAAATAGCTTTAATTTTGTTCATCTAACTCGTTTAATCCCTGTACAGTCCCTTTCGTTTTCGTCGAAAATTCCTAATTATTAAAAAGAAATCAAATTTCTTTTGAAGATAAAGTTAGAACGTGAAGCTCTCGATGGGTACGCTAGCGAAGAAATGTAATTTTTAAGAAATCGATTTAAACAGCTTCCTTTTTCGACCAAGAGATGGCGCCCTAACTAAATAATCTCCGCAGTGACGTATTTAGTTTTTTTTACGTTCGATCTCCTTAAAACAAATGCAAACGCAGAAAGCGAAGTCACTGCTAAGAATATCTCTCGACGTAAACACGATATTTGGCTATCTGAAATCAGTATTAAAAATAGCTTTAATTTTGTTCATCTAGCTCGTTTAATCCCTGTAAAATCCTTTTCGTTTTCGTCGAAAATACTTAGTTATTAAAAAGAAATCAAATTTCTTTTGAAGATAAAAGTTAGAACGTGAAGCTCTCGATGGGTACGCCAGCGAAGAAATGTAATTTTTACGAAATCGATTTAAACAGCTTTCCCTTTCGACCAAGAGATGGCGCCCTAACTAAATAATCTTCGCAGTGACGCATTTAGTTTTTTTTTTACGTTCGATCTCCTTAAAACAAATGCAAACGCAGAAAGCGAAGTCACTGCTAAGAATATCTCTCGACGTAAACACGATATTTGGCTATCTGAAATCAGAATTAAAAATTGCTTTAATTTTGTTCATCTAGCTCGTTTAATCCCTGTAAAATCCTTTTCGTTTTCGTCGAAAATACTTAGTTATTAAAAAGAAATCAAATTTCTTTTGAAGATAAAAGTTAGAACGTGAAGCTCTCGATGGGTACGCCAGCGAAGAAATGTAATTTTAAAAAAATCGATTTAAACAGCTTCCCCATTCGACCAAGAGATGGCGCCCTAACTAAATAATCTCCGCAGTGACGTATTTAGCTTTTTTACGTTCGATCTCCTTAAAACAAATGCAAACGCAGAAGGTGAAGTTACTGCTAAGAATATCTCTCGACGTAAACACGATATTTGGCTATCTGAAATCAGTATTAAAAATTGCTTTAATTTTGTTCATCTAACTCGTTTAATCCCTGTAAAATCCCTTTCGTTTTCGTCGAAAATACTTAGTTATTAAAAAGAAACCAAATTTCTTTTGAAGATAAAGTTAGAACGTAAAGCTCTCGATGGGTACGTCAGCGAAGAAATGTAATTTTTATGAAATCGATTTAAACAGCTTTCCCTTTCGACCAAGAGATGGCGCCCTAACTAAATAATCTCCGCAGTGACGTATTTAGTTTTTTTTACGTTCGATCTCCTTAAAATAAATCCAAACGCAGAGAGCGAAGTTACTGCTAAGAATATCTCTCGACGTAAACACGATATTTAGCTATCTGTAATCAGAATTAAAAATAGCTTTAATTTTGTTCATCTAACTCGTTTAATCCCTGTACAGTCCCTTTCGTTTTCGTCGAAAATACTTAGTTATTAAAAAGAAATCAAATTTCTTTTGAAGATAAAGTTAGAACGTGAAGCTCTCGATGGGTACGTCAGCGAAGAAATGTAATTTTTATGAAATCGATTTAAACAGCTTCCCCTTTCGACCAAGAGATGGCGCCCTAACTAAATAATCTTCGCAGTGACGCATTTAGTTTTTTTTTTACGTTCGATCTCTTTAAAATAAATGCAAACGCAGACAGCGAAGTTACTGCTAAGAATATCTCTCGACGTAAACACGATATTTGGCTATCTGTAATCAGAATTAAAAATAGCTTTAATTTTGTTCATCTAACTCGTTTAATCCCTGTACAGTCCCTTTCGTTTTCGTCGAAAATACTCAGTTATTAAAAAGAAGTCAAATTTCTTTTGAAGATAAAGTTAGAACGTGAAGCTCTCGATGGGTACGCCAGCGACGAAATGTAATTTTTATGAAATCGATTTAAACAGCTTCCCCTTTCGACCAAGAGATGGCGCCCTAACTAAATAATCTTCGCAGTGACGCATTTAGTTTTTTTTTTTACGTTCGATCTCTTTAAAATAAATGCAAACGCAGACAGCGAAGTTACTGCTAAGAATATCTCTCGACGTAAACACGATATTTAGCTATCTGTAATCAGAATTAAAAATAGCTTTAATTTTGTTCATCTAACTCGTTTAATCCCTGTACAGTCCCTTTCGTTTTCGTCGAAAATACTCAGTTATTAAAAAGAAGTCAAATTTCTTTTGAAGATAAAGTTAGAACGTGAAGCTCTCGATGGGTACGCCAGCGACGAAATGTAATTTTTATGAAATCGATTTAAACAGCTTCCCCTTTCGACCAAGAGATGGCGCCCTAACTAAATAATCTTCGCAATGACGCATTTAGTTTTTTTTTACATTCGATCTCCTTAAAACAAATGCAAACGCAGAAAGCGAAGTTACTGCTAAGAATATCTCTCGACGTAAACACGATATTTGGCTATCTGAAATCAGAATTAAAAATTGCTTTAATTTTTGATCGAAAGACGGCGCTCTGAATAACTTCCATGACTTTTCAGTTTAATTTAGAAACCAAAATGATTGCGAACGTGACCTAGAACGTCAGTGCGAAGACGAAATACTGTTAGGGCAGTTCCCTTTCGGTTAAGAGAGGGCGCTTTGATTGAGTCCTGTTTTTAGTCCTGCCCTGTCTAGTCCTGTCACGCCGTGATTTGATGTCATGAAATTAATTAAAGCAAATGATAGATTTGAACGGTAACTTCTTTTTTGTTCTTCCAGGAAGTGTTTCTTATTCTGCAGGGTGTTCGTAAAATCCCTGCAATTTTTTTTATATTTTCAGATTCTGCCCAAAATCATATTGATATTACGGTTTTACGAGCATCAGTTTCAGGTTGTCAGGAAATATTCCTGTTTTTAAAGGTAAATTATTTGAAAAAATTTGTTGCAAATCGTTTTTGATTGCAGTGAAAACCTCGAGCAGCCTCTCTACAGCTGTTTCAGCCCTGTTTGGGGCTTCATCAGCAGAGACATAGCTCGACATTCCCACTGCATTGGGAAAAAAACGATTTGCAACAAATTTCTTTAAAACTTTCATTATGCGTTGACAGCAAGAATGGCCGCCTTGCATGGGGGACTTATTAGGAGCAAATCCGCTTCAATTTGTCTATCCTACTGCAATGTTAGGTCAAAAAGCGATCGTAGGTGTCGCTGTTTTATCTGTTCGTAAATTATTTGCGTTGCCAAGTGATTTAATTAAAAAGGGGGGCAATTTCTGCGGCTTACTGTAACTTCAATGACTCCGTTTTTTTTTTAATTCGCACTTTGAAAATTTTGCGCTAAAAACGAGCTTTGTCATTGGTCAATTCCGGCCAGCTAGCAATGACAAAGCTCGCTTTTAGCGCTAAAATTTCAAAGTACTCTTCCGAATTAAAAGAGAGAAAAAAAAACAGTATCGCACAGGAACTATCGACTTCGGTCGTCAAAATATTAAATTCAAAAAGAAAAGAGCAAGAAAGTGCAGAATAAGAAGGAGCGAATGCAATCTTTAAAAAAAAAGAAAATGCTTACTGACAATTTTTTTTTCTAATGTTTTTCTTTTTGTTAATTAAACGGAACTAAGGTGATTGTTGTACCTCGCAAGGGCCTCAACGCGTTATTAAATTTTAATTTTTTTTTTGTTCCAATTTCGCCCACTTATTATATTACCGTGTAGGTAATTAGCGACAGGATGACTTGCATAACATGAGTCACATTTTTCCTAATGCACGTTATTAGGGAGCAAAAAAAAATAAATTAGCAGATTTTTATGGCGGACCGGTTCCACTGACCCAAAACCATTTCACTAATTTCGAATAGGTACAGTTGCGGAATCGCAAACCCAGACGCAAAAAATCTAATTTAATTTGGCATTGTTTATGTATATGAATTTCCAAATTCTGGTAGATGCTGCAAATTAACAACTCTTAAATATTATACGTAATAGAAACTGGTTCTTTTTCACTGTGAATTTCGTTGTGGTATTAAGTTTGAATTTAGGTTTTGTAAACTTTTGACTTACAAACATGAATGTGTTTGTCAATGAACGAACACCTGGAAGACCTTTCCATTTCGAAAAAAGAAAAAGTTCGGTAAAGTCCGATTTTCCTGCATATTCGCTGGTCGCCGAATATTGACGGTCAATTAGAAAACATCTTTATCGGTATACAGGAGTTTTTTTTTTATAGGATAGGGACGCAGTCTAATTGGTTATTGATGTCCAGTCGCGGTCGTTGGTGACTAGCGAACCCGGAAGAAAACCTAGAAATTAGGTATTTAGTATAAAATTAAGTGAATTTCATTGCACTACTTGTTTCTACAGTTGTACATACGCGTTTACTGATTTAATTATTATTTAATTTTCTTGCCCACGTCCGTACACCTACGACTGACATTTGCGCCTTGCAATTTATTGTTTCGCGCCGCGGAAAAAGGAGGACCGCGCGTTATTAATGCATAAATTCCGGGAGGGAATTTTGGCAGGTACCAATTATGGCCGAACTTAATTTCTGTTTTGCTTGTTTGGATGGAAAAGCCCAGATTGCTTTTTGATTGCCCCATGCCAATCATGATGTTCGCCAAAAAAAAGACCTCGTTGCATAAGTCTTCTTTTTCACGTGGTGATCGCATACTTGCGAAACTTCCGGACGAATTTAGCCGAATTTTGCTTGTACTAAGCAGAAAACTATAAAACTACTACCAACAGCTCACCGCAAAATCATTCTTTTACGTGACCACGTCCTTAACCAAAAAAAAAAAAAACAATTATGCTATTTTTATAAGCCAAGGGTTTTTGTTTGTTTTGCACTAACTTATAGATCTTAATAATTGCATCTGCCACAATTTAATGTACACGTAAAGTCAAAATGTCTCCTCGGTTAAAAAAGTTACACGACAATATCAATTTTTCTCTTCTTTTTTCGTAGAGACATAAAAGAAAGGGCGATCAAGAAGCGACTTTCTTCAACAAAAACAAAAGACGTTAATTTCATTACAATTTCGATTTTTCATTGTAAAATGAAAACAGAAGAAACAAAAGACTGACCAATTTCCAGAAAAATTTCAACGTCTTTCTTCATAAAAAGACAACAAAAACAAGAGACGACCGATTCAAGAGACGACTTGTTTGCAATGAGACGACAAACAAAAACAAATCACGACAATTTCGATTCTTTTTCTTTATTAAAAAAAAAAAACAAAAAACAAAAGACTGATTTTTCAGACAAATTTCGACGGCCCTCACAGAAAGACAAAACAAAAACAAGAGACGACTTTGTTCGATACACGATAAGAAGACAAAACAAAAACAAGAAACAATTTTCTCTTTGTAAAATAAACAAGTCAATTTTTTCTTTGTAAAATAAAAAAAACAAAAGACTGACGATTTCTAAACAAATTTCAACATTATGCTTCCTAAAAGTTGAACAACAAAAACAAGAGACGGCTGTGTTTACAATAACAACACGACAAACAAAAAAAACATGACAATTTGGATTTTCTTCCTTCACAAAAAAAAAAGAAAAACAAAAACAAAACAAACGACTGTAGACTTCCAAACAAATTTCGACGGATGGCCTTCTTCACAGAAAGACAAACAACGAAAACAAAAGACGATCGATTCAAGAGACGACTTGTTTAGACGATAAGACAACAAAACAAAAAAAAACAAGAAAAGTTCAGTTCATAACAATTTCGATTTTTTCTTAACAAAATAGAAAAAAACAAAACAAAAGACTGACGATTTCTAAACAAATTTCAACGTTATGCTTCCTAAAACTTGAACAACAAAAACAATAGACGATCGATTCAAGAGACGGCTTTGTTTACAATAACAACCCGACAAACAAAAAACAAAACATGACAATTTGGATTTTCTTCCTTCACAAAAAGAAAAGAAAAACAAACGACTGATGACTTCCAAACAAATTTCGACGGACGGCCTTCTTCACAGAAAGACAAACAACGAAAACAAAAGGCGATCGATTCAAGAGACGACTTTGTTCTCGCACGATAAGACGACAAAACAACAAAAAAAAAAAAACAAGAAACGTTCAGTTCATCACAAAATCGATTTTTTCTTAACAAAATAGAAAAAGAAGACTGACGCTTTCCTGTCTTCTTCCTTCATGACAAGACACAAACAACGAAAACAAGAAACGTTTTTGTTTTGCAATAGGACGACAAACAAGACCAAAAAAAAGAGACAATTTCGATTTTCTTTCTTCATAAAATTTAAAAAAAAAAAAAAACGAAAACAAAATAAAAGACTAAATGATTTCCGGACAAATTTCGACGTCCTTTTTCACAGAAAGACAAACAAAACAACGTGACGATCGATCGATTCAAGAGACAAAACTAAAACAAGCGAGGTTCAGTTCAGGACAATTTCGATTTTCTTGCTTTACGAAATGAAAACAAAAGACCGACCGTTTCACCTTGTTTCTTCGTAGAAAGACGAAACAAAAGACGATCAAGAAGCAACAAGTTTCTTCAAATATATGAGACGGAATGACAAAAATAAAAAGAACGATTATATTCAGCGTTAGGTACACTTTCTTCTCATCATTTATGTCAGCATTTATTAATTTTTTGGCGGTAGCAACCTGATGAAAATAAAAGAATCGAAACCGGTTGATAAATTAAAAACGCACCAAAACGAGGAAGTAACTACTTTGTTTATTGCAGCTTATCATTATTTACCTGATTGTGAACCACCAACAAAATCGAAGTAAAAAAAAAATGATTTGTTCAAAACGTCAATTTTTCTCTCCGGAAAATGACGGAAAAACCGAAAACAAAAGGCGGACGATTTCAGGAACCATATAAGCTTGCTTCTTCGTAGAAAGATGAAAAACAAAAACAATTGTTTATTGCAGTTTATCATTATTTACCAAATTGTGAACAACGAAAAAAATCGAAGTTAAAAAAAATTATTTGTTCGCGACGTCAATTTTTCTTTCGGGGAAATGACGAAAACCAAAAACAAAAGGCGGACGATTTCAGAAACCATTTAAACTTGTTTCTTCGTAGAAAGATGAAAAACAAAAACAATTGTTTATTGCAGCTTATCATTATTTACCAAATTGTGAACAGTCAACAAAATCGAAGTTAAAAAAAATGATTTGTTCGCGACGTCAATTTTTCTTCCAAAAACAAAAGGCGGACGATTTCAGGAACCATTTAAGCTTGCTTCTTCGTAGAAAGATGAAAAACAAAAACAATTGTTTATTGCAGCTTATCATTATTTACCAAATTGTGAACAACCAACAAAATCGAAGTAAAAAAAAATGATTCGTTCAAAACGTCAATTTTTCTCTCCGGAAAATGACGAAAAAACCGAAAACAAAAGGCGGACGATTTCAGGAACCATTTAAGCTCGCTTCTTCGTAGAAAGACGAAAAACAAAAGACGATCTGTTCCGAATAAGACGCAGTGCAAAAATATCTCTTTCTGGGCACAAAACAATGATGAACTCTGCGTAAAATGTTTGATGAAAAACGTACCTAAACAAAAGGCGGACGATTTCAGAACAGATTTCGGTTTCTTAGAAATCGAAAAAAAAAAAACAAAACCAAGAGACGAAAACGACTTTCGACTTTCCAAGATGGAAAACAAGAAACGCTCAGTTTATGACAACTTTGATTTTTTTCTTCAATTAAATTATACGAAAAACAAAACAAACTGACGACTTCAAGACAAATTTCTTTCTTCTTCTTTCTTCTTTCTTTAAAAAACTGAAGAAGTATCAAATTAACCAACAAAAGATTGGCTGTGGAACGTTAGCATTTTGCAGTGACGCGTGGGACACGATGTCAACATTTTTGTGTAAAATTTGCAAAAAATTTTCATAATGTGACGGAGATAGGTTATCATAGTGAGTGTTTATTGGTTAATTCGACATTACTCTGTCAGTTTTTCGCAAATTTTGTACAGAAAATATCACCGTGTCATACGAGCCTAACAAAATTGACAAAGCGTGTTTTACAGGCCTTAGAAATCGTTTTTGATTACTGAATGCAATAATAATTCAATTATTACTATCATTTCAAAATTAAATATGCGTTTTCTAAGACGCCTTTAAACAACTTTCAAATTATTTTTAGACAACACGTCCAAAATAATGAATCCGTAAAAGTACTTGCAAGGCGACGACTTCAAACCAGCACGCACTTCTAATTACGACGTTATTACTTCCGCATTAAAATTTTATTACAGAAGTGACGTCAAACGAACGAATTTGCGTTTAGCAACAAAATGCACAAGCGTAATTAAAGAGGTGAAATTTATTTCGAATTCGAAAAGAATTCTTTCGCGAAGCGCAAGGAAATTTTAACGAGCGGTAAAGCCAGAAACTCACTTGGTCATTTGCATATCGGATATACCTGATTATTATTTATTAAATTAATAACAATAAACAAATCTAACTTCCGATGCGCGAGTATGATGATAATAAAAAATGATAACCGAACGATTAAATAATAAATGAGTAAATGAATAGTTAAGTACTCCAACTGGGGTCATGTACAAGGTGAAAACTAATTAATTCACTAATTAGATGCACAATTTAAATTAAGCAAAAGAAATAAGTATGTTGCGAGTTTCTCAAGGTTACAAATTGGTGTTTTAATGTGCATTATATAAAAAAAAAATTCCAAGCGAGCGCGCACATATTAATTAATTAATTGCTGCGGAAGAGGGAAAACTGCAACTTGTTAATACTCGGATAAATAATAAATAATAATTACCGCTAGTGCTCGCCAGCTCGGAAAATAAACAATGAGCAGGTACTTATTGCAGGCCGAAGAAAAAAACAAACAAACACAATCTCATTGTTAATTTAATTATTATTTAGGTGGGCAACGATAATAATTAACGATTCTAGACGGTCGATTGTGCCTGTTGTTTCCTTTTCGGATTGCAACTGCGCTGTTTGTTTTTATGAGGTTTAATCCAATTTGACCTTGAAAAAGAAATGATACAATTATCGAATTTGTGATCTACGGGGTGTATTCAAAAATTATTGGCGCGCCTCAAGAAAACCCACCGTACCAATTAACATATTTAGGATTTATTAAAAACAGAGATGGACTGAGTGCAAAATTAATTAGAACAAATAATTATAGAGTCCTTGGGCCAAAAAAAGGAAATATGAAACCGCAGGAGCAGGATTCTCCGTAACGCAATAAACTGTACCTACCTACTATGTACATTTGACTGAACGTGATAATCAATTTTGAAAATATGCAATTACACCGCGGTTTCTGCTGGAAATCATTATCAAATTAATTGATTAAATCATTCCCGTGTGCAGAACTGACGAGTTTTACTAATTAATAAACGTTTCGCAAATTCTGCGGCGGCTGAAACTGAAATTTCAGCGCCTGTTCATCGCATTCGCAATGGCATTTTTCATTCAGAACCGATTATTACGGACATCGTCCTTAATGAGGTTTAGTCTTAATTAAAGAATTTATAGCTCTAAACGCCGCGCAGTTGATGGTCTTTCTTTGAATTTTTTAAAATCGACTTTTTAAATACAATTTTCTTCTTAACTCCCGAATTATTAAACGTGATATTTACGGAATGAACATTTTTGAAAAGAAAATATGAAAAAACAAATGACGACTGTAATTATTTGCGAAAAAAGAGAGGGGTACGGATAATTGTTGATTATTTAGTTTCGATAAACACGTACGTGATGATACAAACAACAAAAAAAAAGGAGAACGTTCTCGTCACTTCGTCGGAAAATGTAATCAGAACAAAAATGAAATAATAACAGGAAAATAAAAGAAAGAAAGAAAGAAAGAAAAGTAAATGGCGATCGTAATATTTACGTAAGACAAGGAAATAATTTCAGAAAATACGCAAATAAGAAAAAAATCGGTTAATTTAAGACGACCAAGTGACATTCTTTCAAACAAAGAAACAAAAATGTAATCAGTACGAAAACGGAAAAAAAGATCATTTCAACAGGAAACGAAAAGAAAGAAAAGCAAATAGCGATCGTAAATTTACGAAAGAGAGAGAAAAAAAAAGAAATAACTGCAGAAAATAAGCAAATATGAAAAAAAAATGATTAATTCAAAACGACTCTGTCTTGTTCTTTCAAAGACAAAGGAAAAATGAATGAAAATGAAAATGGAAAAAAAAACGACAGCTTCAACAGGAAAAGAAATAAAGAGAAAGAAAATCAAACGCAAATATTCACGAAATTAAAAGAAATAATTTCAGAAAATACACAAGTAAGAAAAAAATCGATTAAATCAAAACGCAAGTTCAAACAGCGACAAAAAAATCCAGAATGTGATAGAAATATGCGAGGACGACGTATTTCGAATTCAGAAACTCTTGACAAACAATTGACGATCGCCAGAAGAGTTCGAAAAGGAACGAAAACATTTGGAGGCGAATTTCAAAATTAAAAATACACAAATAAGAAAAAAAAATCGATTAAATCAAAACGAACTTTCAAACAGCGACAAAACAATTCAAAATGTGATGGAAATATTCGAGGACGACGAATTTCGAATTCAGAAACTCTTGACAAAACAAATGACGATCGCCAGAAGAGTTCGAAAAGGAACGAAAACATTCGGGGGCGAATTTCAAAATAAAAAATACGCAAATAAGAAAAAAAAATCGATTAAATCAAAACGCACTTTCAAACAGCGACAAAAAAATTCAAAATGTGATGGAAATATTCGAGGACGACGAATTTCGAATTCAGAAATTCTTGACAAAACAAATGACGATCGCCCGAAGAGTTCGAAAGGGAACGAAAACATTTGGGGGCGAATTTCGAAATTAAAAATACACAAATAAGAAAAAAAAATCGATTAATTCAAAACGCAGTTTCAAACAGCGACAAAAAAAATTCAAAATGTGATGGAAATATTCGAGGACGACGAATTTCGAATTCAGAAACTCTTAACAAAACAAATGACGATCGCCCGAAGAGTTCGAAAAGGAACGAAAACATTTGGGGGCGAATTTCAAAATTAAAAAAAAAAAATCGTATACTATGTTTGAAAAAAAATAATATGAATTTTTTTAAATCAATTTTTTTGAACGCAATTTTCTCTCCAAATTCTTAAATTATTAAACATATACAAAAATATGAGCCGTAAGAACAGCAGCACTAAAACCGTAATAATTATAATAAAATTTAATTTAACACATGTCCACAGGAATTTAATTAAATATTAAATTACAGGAGTATTACATTTTGATTAACAAAAATCTGATTAATATTCATTGCAAAATTTTGCTTTCATTTATTAGTAAATTATTATTTTTTTATAAATTAAATTACTTTTCGAGGAATAATTTGGTTGGCGACGTAGAATATTAAATAGTTTATGTTTGATTATGTGGCTTGGTACTTGTCGAAACATCAAGTGAAATTAATAACATTTTTATTTTAGGTAAAAATCTCACGACATCACGCGGTAATTCCATGACATAATACGGGTCGTTTGGATAACACTGGAGTTCTTGAACTACTGTAACAAAATTAAAAAAATATATATTTTCCGTAGGTCCTACGTTAAATTTTTTTTTAAAGATAAAATAAAATGTGTTATGTCTTTACTCGGACTTGTTTGATAAATTAAAAAAAAATGTACGCAAATCAAAACAAGTTGCGTTTAATTAAAAAAAAAAAAGAATTATCACGTTGTGTGGGTTTAATTGCATGAAATCGTCTGATAAAATTAAAATCGACAAGAATGTGTACGTTATGGCTAAATATGTACATTATTTGAAGCAAATGAAAACAAAAAGATGAAGAGAAAATCGTTATTAACAAATAAATAAACATGAAGAAGAAGAGTGGATAGAAGACTAACATAAAGGAGCATAATCTCTAAATCTCTTTTTTTTTAATTCGCTGGTAACTGCAGTTTATTATTTTCCTCTTCTAAGTCGTTTATCTCAACGTTTTTTTTTAAATTTCTTTATATTTTCTTATACGTTTATTTTTATTTATTTCTGTTGTCCATAATGTTTTTTCTTTCATTTTTTCGTTCTAAAATCCTTCAAATTCGATTTTAGTTCACTTCTATCTTTTCTTTTATACCTATTATAATAATTTAATTTAAAAAGACAAAAGTGAAAAAGAATGCAAACGAAAGTAACAAGAAATACACGGAAGAAACAGTTGAAAAGCGAAAGGAAATCGATAATGAAACCACTTAAAAACAATATTTTTTTTCTCTTATTTTTTTTTTAATTTTCTTATCATTATTACTGCTATTGTCATTTCATTCTCTTTTCCATTTTTTTCGTTCATCTTATTTTTCACGACCGCTTTATTCCTCACATGTCATTTAGTTTGTTTTTAAACTATTCCTACTTCTTCATATGTTAATCTTCCGGATATTTTTAAGTCGATGTTTATTTAGTTTCTTAATTTCTAATTGAAGTTACTTTTCCTGGATTTCGCTCGTTTCATTCTCTTTTTTTTTAATTTTATTTAATTTTCATTTATACATGCATACGTTGTTTGTTTGTTTGTTTGTTTGTTTGTTTTTTAATTTAAATGTTATTTTGTAAGTCACTGCGATTTTTGTACACACAATAAATTTATTTTTCATTTCCATTTTTTTTTATTTCATCGTTAAATGTACAAATTCGCTTTCAAACTTCGTTTATGTAATATTTACTTCGATTTTCATTAGTTTCTTTACTTCATTCTTTTGTCAATATTCGTTTGTTTGTTTTTTCGTTGCCTTTCCTAGTGTCTTTCTACATATCGTTGTTGTAATATGATTTATATTGTTCGTCCCATTTTTTTTCTGTTTATTATTCCTACGTCTTCATATTTTTTTATCTCATTGTTAAGGATCTTCTCTTGTTCTGTAGATATTTTGCCCGCAGACGAATAAGATCGAGCGTACGAAAGTTGCCTAATTTATGCACTCAATTAAGGATATTTTTGCGTAGCAATGCAACATCCGGATATTCCCAACTTTCGTGACAATCGGGAAAGGATAAGTGCTTAAGTAAAGCCAGGGCATATTAGAAGTCGATCTTCCGGGCCCTTCGAGTGAATCCTCTTGACCTAATTACGCGTTGCGTTCCCCGTTCAAGTTTATTTTCTTTATGATTAAAGAAAAATCAGTCAGTCAGTTCCCTCGGTTTGAAATTAATTTCGCGAATGAAGTTACAACTCTTCACAGTGTGTTTTCTCTTTTGGTAATCATAATTTAATCGCAACCGATTTATTTATTTTTTTATTAATTTAATTCATTTAATTCATTCATGAGCGGTTTTTTTTTATTTCATCGTTAAAGGTGATTTTTCAAAATCTCTTTTTTGTTTCGTAGATACTTTGTTTTAAACCCCTATGATGCGATGATATTTCTTGTAAATATCAAATCTGCGAAAAACAGACAGAGAAGTATCGATATCGAATTAACCAATAAGCATTTATTATGGTAACCTGTCTCTGTCTCAGAGCGTTTACGTGCAGTAGCCAATTTCGCACAGTATAAGGTCAAATACCGCTTGAGGGCGCGCTTTAAGTAGTTGTCAAATTTAGTAAGGCCACGGTTCGTTTCCTCTGAGGAGAGATTAGCGAATAAGAAAGCTGCAGAAGCACAGACACGCCCATTCTCATTCTTACACTAGACAATACCCAATTAGAAACATCTTCAGCTTGGAGGAGTGATTCAACTGGTCAATAAGCACGTGAGCAAATCACTCGAATCTTTGACCATTAGTGAGATATGGCACGACACAAAAAATGCGTTGTTTGTTTTAAATTCTAAGCCAGCGGTATTATGGATCAATTCATTTAGTGCCAGTTAAACACTATTTTAATTTTATCAGTGAGACACGGCAAATAAGAATTGAGTCACCGCCCACCTTCATTCTTCGCGCACTTGTAAACAGCCATTCCGAGACAGATTTCTAACATCGTCGCTTAGGGTCACGCCCACTTTTAATCCCTCAAAGTAGAGAACAACCAGTTAGAAGAAAGAAAGCTGGATCTTGCTGTTACGATAAATAAATCACATTTGCCCCTCCCCAGATAATTTACTCACCAATAAAAGCAAGCTCGTGAATAATGCATTCAGTTACGACCGTGATAATGATCGAGTTATTTGTAGAGCTTCTTAACAACCTTGACGTTTTCGATTTAACAATGATTATAAAAGGATTCACGTGAATTCTTGAACTAGTCGTATTTAGTAATGTTGTTGCAAGTGGATAGTTTCGTTTAGTGAAAATTAATTAATCTTCGATTTTATCTATGTAGGCAAGAAAAAACAGTAATCGTCCTTTCTTTGTGATCGAGAAAACTTGAGTACCGCCCACTTTCTTTTGTATTTCTGTAAACAACCACTCAGAGAGTTGATTTCTAATGGTTAAATACGATAACGCTCCCTTTCGTTCTCTCAAGCTAGAGAACTGCCAATTAGAAACCTGCTCCGAGCAAGAAACATCTGTAGCCCCTCCTCAGGAATTAACTCACCAATAAATCAGCGCGTGAGTTGCCACACCCACATGACGCCACGCCTACTTTTGGTCCCCTCAAACCAGCGAACAGTCAATCAGAGCGCTCGCAAGGGAATTGCGCAAGAAATTACCCCTCCGCAGGTACTAAACAACTCAACACCTGCAAGACAACTTTCTTTAACTCTTGCAGAGGTATTTATTTGGAAACCTTGAAGTTTTCGATTTTCGGCGGCGCAATTATCAATGGATTAAAGCCCGTTAGCTCGAGCTGCAGCAGCATTATACTTATTATGTAACGTTCTTGTTTCGAGTGGACCGAGCGAAGGTTAACCACGATAACATAATTGTGATTAAAATAAGTAAGTAAGTACTCTTTTGAATTGAAGTTGTGTGTGGCAAGGTGCAAGGATTCGTGACAATTCCCCCGGCAGGGTCACGTTCGGAAACTCAAGTGCGCGTAATCTCTGGCTCTGGTCGTCTGCCTGTTTTTGTTATCTCGGCGTAATAAACAATAAATTATCGAAGGCGATAAATCACGGTAGTCGTAAGGTGGATGTTTTAATTACAGGCTGCCGATTATCAGTAGGTTACTTACTTGCAGTTAGCGAACGTATCTGAATTATTCAAATTTTAAAATGACGATTAAAAAAAAACAAATCTGTTTAAAACTGTTTCATTTTCAGTTGTTCATGTGTATATATCTATGTATAAATAATATTGGGGCATGTCAGTATATAAACATTTGTAATTTCGTAATACTTACTTAAAAATAAATATTTAACTATTAGGGAAACTGAAGCTAAAATAGGCCGACAAGGCTGACGGGTTTTAGTTTATAAATTATGTACTGAGTTTAATAATAATCATAAATGAAAGTTACTTTAGGACAGGGGTTCCCAACGGGTCTACAATAACCTAAAAAGGGTCGATGGACGTCGATGGTCAATAATCTGCCAATAATAGCCAATAATAATATTTTTGCCAATTACAGAAAAAACTTTCAGAGTTATCCCAAGCTTTATCGAGAACTGTCACAATCAAGCTTTCTAATTGGCTATCCTCTGAACGGAGGGAGTGAAAGTGGGCGTTCCCACCCGTTGCAATAAGCAAAAGCGATTATTTTCTAAGGTTAAGGAAAGGGGAGGTAAAACAGAGAATAGTAACGCCCACTTTTCGTTCCGCAAATCAGAGAACGTACATAAAGCAACCAAGGTAGACGTGACAACAAGGTGACGCCCACTTTCACTGTCTCCAATTCACAGGCGACCAATAAAAGAACGAGATCCCACAGGACCTTTGTAGTAAGTACTGTGATTTTTTATTATCAACTCAAGATTAGGTAAAATAGATTTACAACAGATTTTAATTCAATTTGCAAGTCAAAAAGGATTTATCATCACCTGTACACGATTTCCTATAATTGGAATTTATTTATCACCTGTAAACGATTTCTTCTAAATGGAAATTTTCTCTTGTCTACGAATTTCTGAATACTCCCCTGTATAAATGCAAACCGGAGACGTCAGTAATAGCATTTAAGATAACCTTAAGCCTTCTACTACATTTTAATAAACCATATTATTAAATATTCGAATGCCTTGGATACAGAAGCCCGTTTAATCTGTTCAGCAGAAGCTTGAGTAACCCAAACCTTATCACATTTACGCCGGAGATAAATAATTTAACAAGCAAATTAATCCGCTTAATCTAAATAAAACTTTTAATTTGATTAACGTCAGATTAAGTCAATTCTATTTGCATCTAATTACCACCAATGTAATGAATACTAAAAGCGAAGGCGATTTTTTTTCTTTTTTAATTTGGGATTCAAAAAAAATAATTACGAACGTATTCAGGGAGATGCAGGAATGTACTATCATGGACAGTTAAAAGACAAGGCTTGGAAATTTGCTTAGCACTAATGGCTGAGGAAAGAAATCAGCTCGAATTTATTTTGGATGTCCAGGTTGTTATATTGCTTTTCGCGCGAAGATAAAGAACGAAAAAACCAAATACAAAATCGTTTTTCCCCTCTTCAAATTGAAACGCGAGGCGGTAGGACTTCGTGGCATTTCAATTCCGCTTAAACCCGCCGCAAGGTTGCCGCCGCACATCATCATCGTTATTATTATTATTATGCAGACGAGTGTGAAATTAAATTCCGAGGACTTTCGGCATTTCGTGATGTGCACACGCAAAATTTATGGCAATCGATTCGAAGAAAATAAATGAATTCCTTGAGCCGAAATCCTTCCCAAATCCGCGATAAACCGACGGGATTCGTGTAAGCTTAAGGAAGCCTTAATTGAGATAACAAAATTAAAACCAATCATGAGGTATTACCTCAATAATCATGATTTAGGGTCCCCGAAATGTCACAAGGATTTAAACGGAAAGAGAAATGCGAATACTTGCTCGAGAAGAAAACACTATGTGGTTGTTAAATTTTCTCGAAAGGGATTCACAAAGCAAACAGCTTTTACCAAGTGGATGACCCGTTCTTTTCTCAATAATTAAATTGAAAGGTAATTTGAGATCTTATTTCGGCAACCCTTGTTTTATACGATTTCTTTGTTCCAACTGAGAAATCATGAGGTATTTCCTCAATAATCATGATTTAGGGTCGTGAAATGTTACAAGGAATTAAACGGAAAGAGAAATGCGAATGCTTTCTCGAGAAGAAAACACTATGTGATTCTCGAATTTTCTCGAAAGGGATTAACAAAGAAAACAGCTTTTACCAAGTGGATGACCCGTTCTTTACCCGATAAATAAATTGAAAGGTAATTTGAGATTTTATTTCGGCAACCCTTGTTTTATGCGATTTCTTTGTTCCAACTGAGAAATCGTGAGGTATTACCTCAATAATCATGATTTAGGGTCCTGAAATGTCACGAGGATTTAAATGGAAAGAGAAATGCGAATAGTTCCTCGAAAAGAAAACACTACGTGGTTCTTGAATTTTCTCGAAAGGGATTAACAAAGAAAACAGCTTTTACCAAGTTAGTGACCACCCGTTCTTTTCCCAATAAATAAATTGAAAGGTAATTTGAGACTTTATTTTGACTATCCATGTTTTATACGATTTCTTTGTTCCAACTGAAAAATCATGAGGTATTACCTCAGTAATCATGATTTAGGGTCGTGAAATGTTACAAGGAATTAAACGGAAAGAGAAATGCGAATGCTTTCTCGAGAAGAAATTTTAATTTGAGACTTTAATTCGGCCATCCATGTTTTATGCGATTTCCTTGTTCCAACTGAGAAATCCAATTTTCGTTTCTGCTTTTCCGTTTTGTGGCTCTGTTATGTTTCGCCGATGCTTCTTCATCGCTTATCGTATGCCGGAGGCGAATCAAGTGCGACGAAGCTCGAATACGTCAGGGCATCGCCAAGGCCACGGACGTCCGGCAGTTGGCAACCATCGACACACACGAAACTCGACGTGCCGACGTGAGGTGGCGACACCACGTGACAACAGAGTAACGTTTGACATCTACGTGCGAGCAACGCTCATGATCTTCGCCAAACGCAACCTATCATTTTAATTACGTAACGCATTTAATGCATGTTTGTATGTAACGCAGATACACCGATAATTTAGTTTAATGTCGTCTCGAATAAATTAAGCCGCGTTATATTTAATTCTGTTAGAGTACCGATTCGCGTTTTATGAAGATTAATATTGAGTTAGTCAAATTAAGAGATTACGTCACATATTTTCAACGCCGCGTACGTAAATGTGATTTGTTATGTAGAGTCAGGCCTGCTGTGCCGTTGCCTTTTGTATTGGCGTATTATTTATCTTTTGTTTTAATATGCGTTTTAAGTATGATCGGTGGTTTTGTTGCGACGAACAATTATTTTGGATGCAATTCTCCTGGGAATTTTCTTGAAACTTTGGTGCACGCCGCGATCCTTGGAGGACGGTTCCACAGTCGCGTAGAAATCAGCCAGGGCCACTCCTCCTGGCGCCCTTGATCTTTGAACTCGCCCGACTCCTTCTGAGAACTAGCTCGTGACAGCTGTTTGTCTGCTTCAGCGCTAATGTGCTACCATTTTCATTAATTATTCAGGAAATAAAGTAAATTCATTCAGGTGGTAGCATGAATTAGGCTAAATTACGTATTATACTATTTTATAAGGGTTGATTTCTTTTTTTTTGTGTCTTCCTTTATGTATAGTTTGATTTGTATCAAGGTTATGGTAGAGACTGTGATAGCTTAAGGGCCCAGGCTAAAAGAGTGTCAATTTGCGGCCTGTCAGTTTGCAACGACATTATCAACTCGAAATCACTGAAATCAAAAGTAATTTCGTAAAGCCAAGGTACACACGTAGGTGACTGTTTTATCACTTTCGAGCACCATGCGAAAATGACGCGAATTTTATAGCACGCGTCACTATACCTAAATAAGCCAGGCCTTATCTGCGATATTGAATTTTTTTTTTTTTACCTAGAAAAACAAGCCCCCTTTTCGAGTAGGAGGAGGAGGAGGAGCCACCTCCGAGTTTCCGTCATCTCCTCCGATGTGCAAGCAAGCACCTGGGGGCTAATCATCGTAGGTATTTGGTTGCACTACGCCGTCCACGATTTATATAACCGTTTCGCGACTTCGTCCGTTCATTCATTCTCCATCTATCTACCGTTGCTGACCGACATTCGGGACGATTGCTGAACGTACGTGTACGCGCCGAACACACTTACACACTTTTTTAAATTGCTGTCGGCTCTCTCTCTCTCTCTCTCTCTTCGTATTGATACTTTAAAGTCCGCGCGAAACGCGTATAAAAAAAAAATATTCGGGTTCGCCCTTTGAAAAAAATTAAAAACAAAAAGGAAAAACGCGGAAAGTGATCCGAGAGGACATCCGAAAATCAATCTCGATTTGTGTGATCTTAAAACAATTGGGAAATGGCTAAAGAATCTAAAGGTAAGAAATTTGCTGTAATTTATGCATTTTCTGTTTAAAGTAAAAATTAATTTCTTTATTTTTTTTTTGTTATTATTAATATGTTGCTTTTGTTCACAAAAAGCAAAATAAATAAATCGAAACCTTTGGCTTTATTTTTATATATATATATTTTTTTTTGAGAAGGGATTTTATAATTTTCCCGAAATTATTTTTTCTAAATAAATTTCATAATGGGGCGAGGAGCTTTAATGTACTTGAGGTTTGCTTATGCTGTCTACCTGTTTTAATTTTTACAATCTTTAACATTTCATTAACGATTTAAATTCTTTTTTGTGTGTTTCCTTTTGAAGCAGTCAGTAGCAATTTTTTAGTTGTTTTATTTATTCTTTTTAAATTAATTTTTATTTTTTGAAAACTTCTAGAGATGTTTAAATATTTTAAGCTTGATTCTTTAACATATTCAAAAATTCAATTTATGTCTAGTTGTTTTATTAAGGGAAAAAAAAACGGAAAGTTTCTTTATACGATTGTATAAATCTAAAAAAAAATCGAAAATTTGTTCTAATTTTGTGATCCCTAATATTTTATTAATTATTTAAAATTTCATTTTATTTTTGTTTCCTTTAGGAGCAGTAGCAATGTTTTCGATTTATTTCTATTTTTTGAAAACTTCAAGAAAGAAGAAAATACTGAAACGTTTCCTTCTCTCTAGCTTATAATAAAAAAAAAATTCAAAAATTATTTTCCGGAATTTGTTAAATTAAATTTAAAAGAATTTTTACTAATTTTCGAATTGATTGTAATTAAAACCCAAACACGTTTTTCGGCGTTTTCAGAGCAAATTTATATATTTCTTTAAATTTTGTACAAGAAGGTCTGCTTTTTTGTTCTTATTTTACTTGATGAGCTTTCGCAGTCGTTAGTTTTAAATTTGTAAAAAAAAGATTTCATACTCTCCTTACTTTTGTTCTTTGAAAATTTTTCATTTTTTGAAAATGCGGGGTTTTTGTAATTTAATAATTCCACGTTTCTTTTTTTTAAATTAATTTTCACTTCCCAATCCGATTGTCACTTGTTTTATTTCCTTATCAAACTTCGCTTTCAGTTTCTGATTTGTTAGTTTTTTTCGTTAATCGCTATTTTTTTTGTTTGTTTTCACTCTTGAGAAATTTTGTTCTATTTTTAAAAAATACCTACCGCAGCAAGACCCCACTGTCCCCCGGTCGTGCAACTGCTTTTAGATTATTTTTCTTAATTATTACTCCTATTTTTTTTTTCAATATTTTCGATAATTTGATAATGTTTATGTTTCATTAATTAGTGTCATTTTTTCTGGTGTATCTTAATTTTCCTTTTTTTTTTGGTATCTGGTTTGTTTCCCTTTGTTTCATCAAAAGATCATATTTTTTATTGTCGTTCAGAAAATTAACCGTTGTAAATTTGGGTTGTTTTTTTTTAAATTAAATTTCACTGGCAATTTTTCCAAATATATTCTTTTAGTTTATTTTTAAATCTTCTTTCTGAATCATGCATAATTTTTACAAAAATGAGCAAGGCCAATAAATACGCTTTTTTCTATTGTTTTTTTTTTTTATATCTCTTTGTTTTTATGTCCTATTTGGTTTTCTTTATTTTTTTACAGCGTATTTTTTATCACCTTTCACTGAGCCATTTTAAGGTTACATTATTTTTTCTAATTTCACGATTTCACTTTTTGCGACTTTAGAACGCTTACTTTTTTTTATAATGTACATAATTCTCTCGCCATTAAATTAATTATGTGATTTTTAATCGTGTTGCCACTATGTTCTCAATCCGCAATCCGATCGTGATTTTTTTTTAAATTTTTTTCTTATACTATTGCTTTTATTTTGTGATTTATTTGCTTTTTTCGTTAATTGTTATTATTTTCGTTGTGCAGAAAGTTTTCGAAATTGTTGCTGCGAGAACCCGGTGGTCGCCGCTTGTTTTTCTTAGTTACACTTTATTTAAATATTTTCATATATATTTTTTTTATTTCTGTTTAGAGAAGTTTTGCGGATTTTTAAATCTAATTTCAATCGAAATAGACCTTTCAATCGAAATAGACCGTCACTTACGTCAACTTTTTTAAATATTAAATTAGCTTATTTATTTAGATCGTCACTTACGTACTCTTTTTTTTAAATTTGTTTATTTTCCTACATTTCTCATAAATTATCGTAATTTTTCAGAAAATGTCTCATTTTATGTTTAGGTTCTTCATTATTATCATTCGTCTCTATTTTTAAATAAAATTTCATTGCCGCTTTTTCAGTAGTTTATATTTAAATCTGCTTTCTTCGAGCGATCGATCCTTAATTATTCTCTTTTTCGGAACTATTCTATATCTGGTTTACTTCCACTCGCTTTCTTTTAAATATTGTATTTTTTAATAACCTGTCACTGCAACATTTTATGCTTAGGTTAATTTATTTTCAATTAAATTTCGCTGGTACTTTTTTGCGAATTTAATATTGCACATTTGTTGTCAAATTATACGAATTTTAAACTTTTTTAAACTATTTTTCGATTTAATTAATTTTTTTCAAACTATTTTACGATTTATTTTTTTTTTAAAATAGTACATTTTCAAGAGTCAATTTTTTAGAATTTTTTAAATTTACCTGCGACGTCTAAAACGTTCGCCATTTGTTTTTCTTTTCTTTTTCCCGATCTCCTTCGTTCTTTTTATTACTTCGTTTAATTATCTTATTTTTCTTGTTTGGGCACCTTTCCAAATTTTGCCGTTTTATTTATACTTTACGATTTATTTTTCTTAATTGGTACATTTTCAAGTGTCAATTTTTTTAATTTTTTTACGATTTTTTAAATTTAGTTGCGACGTCGAAAACGTTCATCATTTGTTTTTTTCTTTTCTTTTTCCTGATTCTTCGTCCTTTTTATTACTCCGTTTAATTATCTTATTTTTTTTGTTTGGTACCTTTCGCAATTTTCGTTTGCGTTTCATGTTTGTCACATTTTCTTAAAATAATAAAACAAGAAAAAGAATCAGTAATCCCCGATACAATATACAAAGCAAAGAAAAATGGCAATAATGAAAACAAAAACCTATTTTAAATGAATACTTAAAATGTAATGCAATTCTTATCGCGAGGATAATTTCGACTTTCAAGTGACACGCCGATGATTGATTGATTTGTTGCCGATTATTATGTTTTTTTTTTTTGCGTGCACGCCGGGAAAAACGGAGAAAAATCGAGATAACTGTGTGTATTATACAAGGCAATTTGTTCGCATGTAACATAATTTATGTCAACAATGCTCTCAAGTGATACGTGCTCAGCAAACATAATAAAATACAATTCACTTGACTACCGGAATTTGCTGAGTGTACGTACCCAGGGATTTTGATCCATATTTTATTTTATTTTAATTTTTTTGGCACTAAACGTAAGGTAAACAGAAACACAAATTACTTTTTTTTTGCAAAATTATATTTCGCTTTCATCAAATTCATTAGATTAACAAGTGCAATAATAAATTATAAAAAAATTGAATTCTTTCATTTTATTTTAGTTATTTTTCCTAATTTTTTTCATCAATTTTCATCGAAGCATAACAGATCGCATTTCATTTTCTTATGTGCCACGCAAACAAGCTCTAGGATTTAATTTCAATTAATTAATTACCAGTGAATAAAAGTACTTTGTCTATTACGTAACAAACAATAAGTTTATTAATCAATTTATATATTTATTTTAAAGAAAAAAAAATAGAAAAAACTTCTGGAGATGTTTGAATATTTTAAGCTTGATTTCCTTAACTTATCCAAAAACTCCATCCAAAAAACGGAACGTGTCTTTCCACGCTTATAAAAAAAATCTAAATTATTGTCAAGAATTTGTTCTAATTTTATAGTCTTTAATATTTTATTAATGACTTAAAATTTTATTTTTTTCTGCTTCCTTTAGGAGCAGTGGCGATGTTTTCACTTTTTTTTCATTTTTTTTTTTTCATTTATTATTATTAAATTTATATTTTATTTTTTGAAAACTTCTAGTAGAGATGTTTAAATATTTTAAGCTTGATTCTTAAACTTATTCAAAAATTCTATTTATGTCTAGTTGTTTTATTAAGGGGAAAAGACGGAAAGTTTCTTTCTACGATAATATAAAAAATGTAAAAAATTTTCGAAAATTTGTTCTAATTTTGTGATCTCTAATGTTTTATTAATGATTTAAAATTTTATTTTATTTTTGTTTCCTTTAGAAGCAGTAGCAATGCTTTTTTTTTGTTTCTCATTTTCATATCGTTTATTCTTATTAAATTTATTTTTATTTTTTGAAAACTTCAAGAAAGAAGAAAATACTGGTTTAAGGTTTCTTTCTCTCCTGCTTATAATAAAAAAAATATAAAAAATTATTTTCTAGAATTTGTTTAATTAAGTTCAAAAGAATTTTTAATAATTTTCGAATTAATTGTAATTAAGAACCAAATACGTTTTTCGGGATTTTTAGAGCAAATTTAATTTTTTTTTTAATTTTTGTAAGAAGCTCTGCTTTTTTGTTCTAGTTTTTTTTTGTTCTTGTTTCACTTGATGAGCTTTCGCAATCGTTAGTTTTAAATTTGTAAAAAAAGCTTTCATAATCTGCTTTCTTTTTTATTCATTTAAGATTTTTAAATTTTTTCAACATTAATTTTCACTTCCCAATCCGATCGTCATTTGTTTTATTTGATTGTTATACTTTGCTTTCGTTTTCTGATTTATAAGCTTTCAACTGCTTTTAATTTTTTTGATTTTTTTTTTCACTGTTCAGAAACTTTATTCTAATTTCAATTCAAAAGTATACGTAACAGCAACAATATCCCCCCCCCCAAGATCGTGCAACTGGATTTAGATTTTTTTTTTGAATTATTTTTTTCTTCAATATTTTCGATAATTTTAATAATGTTTTTGTTTCATTAATTAGTGTCACCTTTTTTCCTGTATCTTCGTTTTCATTTTTCACATCTGGTTTGATCGTATTTTTTATTGTCGTTTAGAAAATTAACCATTGTAAATTTAGGCAATTTTTTTAAATTAAATTTCACTGACAATTTTTGCAAATATTTTTTTTTTTTAGTTTTTTTATTAAGTTTTTTTTTAAGTTTATTTTTAAAATCTTCTTTCCAAATTATGCCTAATTAATAACAACAATAATAATATTTATCGATGCCATTCACTTTTTACAAAAACGAACAAAATCAATAATTATGCTTTTTTTCTATTGTTTTTTTTTTTCATATCCGGTTTCGTTCCCTTTGTGTCTTTTTCTAATTTGACGATTTCACTTTTTGCGACTTTAGAACACTAACTTTTTTTTTATAATGCGCATAATTCCCTCGTCATTAAATTAAGTATGTGATTTTCTAACTTCAAAAGTATACGTAACCGCAACAAGAATCCCCCCCCCCCTCCCGGTCATGCAACTGCATTTTTTAAACTTTTTTTTCTCTTCAATATTTTCGATAATTTTGATAATGTTTTTGTTTCATTAATTAGTGTCACTTTTTTCTTTTTTCCTGTATCTTCGTTTTCATTTTTCATATATGGTTTGATCGTATTTTTTTATTATCGTTTAGAAAATTAACCATTGTAAATTTAGGTTATTTTTTTAAATTAAATTTCACTGACAATTTTTGCAAATATTCTTTTTAGTTTATTTTTTTTAATATTCTTTCTGAATTATGCCTGATTAATAATAACAATAATAATATCAATTGGTGTCACTCACTTTTTACAAAAATGACCAAAGTCGATAATTATGCTTTTTTCCACTGTTTTTTTTTTAATATCCGGTTTGGTTCTCTTTGTTTTTTTTTTGTGTCCAGTTTAATTCTCTTTGTGTCTTTTTTACATCGTATTTTTTATCACCTTTCACTGTGCCATTGTCAGGTTTCAATTTATATATTTATTTATTTTTTTTTTATATATACATAGAATACCGGCTGCTCATTTTAAAGTGTAACGCCTTGAAATTTGAGAATAGGCAACCCATTCTACTTCCATGCTTTTGGCTGCATTATGAAAGCAAGACGTTACTTCTGATTTGTTTGATGGGTTGCCTATTCGAATCAGTATTTAAACAATGAACATCCTGTATATTTTATTATTATTATTATTAATATACTATGAGAAATTGAGATGATCGTTTTACAAATTCCAAATCTAAAATCTGAGTAAACCAAAATGCGTAACTGTTTACCGCCGTCCTCGGCGTACAAACGCGACCGACCTGCTTCTTTATCTTCAACAAATATTTGCTCTTGCAACGAGAGGCTTCTTGACATTTATATTAGTTATTTAAAACTACATAAGAGGCAGATAATTATGCTATTTTTAACCGGGAGTTGAGTATATTACGTGAACTGATTGCTCAGAAAAAAAGAATTCGAATTTTCTAAGCGTGCAGAAAATTCTTTTCAAAAATTATCTTGTGAGTGTCAACTCAGCTTGACCTGACCTTGAACTACTAACGATTGAATAATGAGGGGATTTCCCCAACCCAGTAGGTATTTTATTTATTTAATCAGATCTCTTTTATTATTATTATTATTTCACAAAAAAAAATTGAAGCCACACGGTCTCAAAAAATACGAATTTTGCTACAGTATGAAAGTCAAATTAAAAGAAAATAAAATTTGAAGACGAAGCAACTCTACGTGTAAAGACTTCTAAAAGGCATGGCGATATGAAATTATTCCCAAAAAAATTCAATTTCAATTTCAAAATTCCTTAAAGTATCGACGTTTCGCTGCTGCACGTTGATAATAACTTCGTCCCTCGGAACAAACAACAGATTCCAATTTCGGTCAGGCTTGTTTTTTCTCTCTCTCTCTATTTTATCTAGACACGTCCTGTTGCAATTTGATTGATCCCGTTTTCTGGAAATGAGATTAAACTAAACTAAAAAAAAAAAAAACCTCCGCGATGAGTTGCCGCTTTTCAAGAAGATATCCAAAGCAGGCGGCAAAAATTCGGTAGACAATGACTTTTCAATAGACTGATTGCTTTTATCATCTCCGGCCTCTGCTATCTGCTGATCAATCGCATTCCTCCTCGAACAATTCTATCAAAGTGGAATCTTCCCAATTAGAGCTTAATTGATTGTGTTTCCTCGAACTCTCCGAAATCGACCGGATATCTCCAATTATTGTAATTTTTTGGATTTGATTGCGGAAAGGAAGTCGGCTTATTTTGAATAAAATACGTAGAAATATCATTGACGTTGTTGTATAAAGGCGCATTTATAAGATTTGCGAGATAATGCGAATGTGACCTTAACAGGAACCAATAAATATCGACGCGACGTAAAGAAGAACCAATGGCGTTAAAGGTCAAAAGTGAAACCAAATTAATCTTTGAGTCGAAACATTAACTTGACTTAACTTAACCAAAAAAAAAAAAAACTATAATACGCGTAGAGTACATAGACTACAACTTTTTTAATTGTATTTCAGATAGTTTCAATTGCATTTCAGATTAGTAATTTGTATTTAAGAAATCTTCAATTAAAGTTCGGATTAGTAAATTTTATTTTAGAAAGTGGTTATCGTAGTTGAGATTGACAAATTGTATTTCGGAAAACGTCATATGAAATTCCGAAACTTTTTCTGAAATGTAATTGACCTTTTTTGAAATTCATTTTACTTTTCTGAACTACAGTCAATACAGTCTGAAATACATTTTACATTTCTGACATACAATTGACACTTTCTTTAATTAATCTGTTACTTTCTGAACTATACTTGGAAAAGGTGTACTTCAATCAAAAAAAAAAAAAAAAATAGACCACGGCGGAAAGATTATGATTGTCTGACCGCCACGTGGATTATTAATTTTGAACGGTTCTCGCGAAACAGATGAAGCGCACTAGCAAATGTTTACAAAAGATGAGGCAATCCTATCTAAAAATAGAAACTCCGAACGACGTTATTTATTTAAAACCTCAGTGGAGCGTGGATGCATTGAAAGTTTTAAAAATTTGGGAAGTACACCGTACTTGTTTGAAAAACAAAATTTTAGGGTTATTCGACGGGATTGGGCTGGATTTTTTAAAAACACTCTTTTCTTGTATACCTTATATTTAGAAACAGATTTGTTCCATCATCGTTGAGCCTCTGATGATGATGGAACAAATCTGTTTTGAAATATAAGGCATACAAAAAAAGACTGTCTTTAAAAATAATTGAAAATTTTACACTATTTTATGGCCGGAGAATTTTAAAACGAACGCAAAGAGTCTCGGTTAAAACTCAAAGCGTGAGATCATTTATTTTTATTTATTATGAATTGAGAATTGTAACATGAGAATCCAAAATACTATTTTATAAAAGACAGTGAACGTTAAAGTGACTTCACGAACGAAAGTTCAAACTCACAATCAGCTCAAGTAGTTTACAATGAAAGGAAGATGAAGGATCAAACATGCAAGAGTAAATAAGTGAAAAAAAGAAGGTTCATATTAACATGTATGAATTTTTGAAGTAAAAAAATAAAGTCCAGACATCTTTCGCATGAATTGTCCTTTCAATTGCAATTGCTTGGTTTTAGATTTTTCAATTCTCAAGCATTAAATTTTCATACTAATTCAGTCAGCCGTGTTCTAAAATCCCAACTCTGTGATAATATCGAACGGTTCTCTCGCAACAGATGAAATGCGCTTGCAAATGTCTACAAAAGATGAGGCAATCCTCTCTAAAAATAGAATCTCCGAACGATATTATTTATTTAAAACCACAAACGGATGTGGATACATTTCAAGTATTAAATTTTCATACTAATTCAGTCAGCCGTGTTCTAAAATCCCAACTCTGTGATAATATCGAACGGTTCTCTCGCAACAGATGAAATGCGCTGGCAAATGTTTACAAAAGATGATGCAATCCTACCTAAAAATAGAATCTCCAAACGATATTATTTATTTAAAACCACAAAGGAATGCGGATACATCGAGAATTTTTACACTATTTTACGACCGGAATATTTTGAAACGTGTGCAAAGAAATCGCCCGAGTTAAAACACAAAGCGTGAGATCATTTGAAGTTTTTTTTTTCTTACGAATTGAATTATTCCAGCTAAGAAGACGACGGTTAAGAACACTAATTTTTTATCGCAGTAAAATCCGACGAAACAGGCACGGCATGAAACGTTTTACACACGCAAGAAACTTCTTTTAATTGTGCAATCTGGAATAAATGTGAGTAAAACTTAATTTAATTACAGGTTGTTTCCTGACAAGCGGTTTTCATACCGTAACACGAGTATCCGAAATACTATTTTATAAAAGACAGTGGACCGGAAAGTGACTTCATGAACGAAAGTTCAAACTCACAATCAGCTCAAGTACTGTAGTACAATGAAAGGAAGATGAGGAATCAAACATACCAAGAGTAAATAAGTAAAAAAATGAAGGTTCATATTACTAAGTATGAATTTTGAAAAAATAAAATAAAATTAATAAAGTCCAGACATCTTTCGCATGAATTGTCCTTTCAATTGCAACTGCTTGGCTTTAGATTTTTCAATTCTCAAGCATTAAATTTTCATACTAATTCAGTCAGCCGTGTTCTAAAATCCCAACTCTGTGATAATATCGAACGGTTCTCTCGCAACAGATGAAATGCGCTTGTAAACGTTTACAAAAGATGATGCAATCCTATCTAAAAATAGAATCTCCGAACGATATTGTTTATTTAAAACCACAAAGGAATGCGAATACATCGAGAATTTTACACTATTTTACGACCGGAATATTTTAAAACGTATGCCAAGGAAGCGTCTGAGTTAAGACACAAAGCATGAGATCATTTGATGTTTTTTTCTTCTTACGAATTGAATTATTCACGCGACGAAGACTACGGTAGAAAAAGAACTGGTTTTATCGCAGTAAAATCCGACGAAACAGGCACGGCATGAAACGTTTTACACACACAAAGAACTTCTTCTTGCAATCGTGCAATTTTTCACATGAATTGTCCTTTCAATTGCAACTGCGTGGCTTTAGATTTTTTTTCTTTTCAATTCTCAATCGGCTATCGAAGGAATCGATGACGATATTTCCTCCAAATACTGAAACAACTTCTTTCGGTTATGTAAAAGCAGAAATTATGCAAGGCAGTGTGCGTGACCCGCTAATATTGTTTTGGTTGGTCGCAATCGTCTTGCGTTTTGAAATTCATACGAAAATATCGACATAACGTTCGATCTTCCCGCGTTTCTAATTTTACTAACGAGACACGCGAAATCGAACTGTGCTTTTTTAAAGTAATTTCCCCGGAGCCAAAATCTTTTCCTGAACTTCAACAAATTTTATTTATTATTTCAAGTACCTACTTTCTTTACAATTTCAATTATTACACGTTTGAAGAGTTTCAATTGGAGTAGTTCTGAATTTCATCAAAGCCTGTAGACTTTGGAATATTTTGAGCGTATTGAAGACTATTGAAATGGCGAGGGAAGAAAATGGTGAGAAACAAGCAACGCAGATTTTATTTTCGTTTCGCAGACTTTTCAGACCCAATCTCGTGGTAGCTAGCTACAATTAAAAAAAAAAAGCTTCAATCCATTCATGATCATATGAGAGTGATTTATTTGTGCTCGGCGTTCACGTGAGCCAGATAAGAATTTTCATCAAACGTGTGCCAATCAATTAAAAATAAATTTATTACGCCGGGAATGTGTTTGTTTATGTTTTATTTAACCTAAATATAGAATATAACCGAAACAGTAGCTATGGTTCCCTAAACATGAATAAATTAAAAAAAGTAAACAACGCGACGTTTTTAATTTGTATTTGTATTTTAAGATCAAAATTATTCATTAATTGAGTTAATGAATTAAATAGTTTTTTTTTTATTAATAGTAATGACTACAGATCGGACCGACATATTTTGACCTCAACACGTCATCAGCAGCGCATTCTATTTATGTCTTTTCTTTTTTTGTTTGTTTTGTAAACCACTGCATACCCAAAGTCCGGAAGTCTGAGGGCTCCCCAAATGCAAACGAGTGTTAATAATAACAAATCCGCATATTTTTCATAAACAAATCAGTCGTTCTCTTATTGATAACCTCAAAATATGTATTTCCAATCTCCAATAATGAAACTTTAGTCATAATGACTTGCAGAACTTTGACGTGATGAAATTATTAAAGACAAACTGTAGGAGTATTAAAAATTAAATTAAATTAACAATTGTATGAAGGCTCGTTCCTCCACCTGCCTATAAATTCATCTACCAAAAATAACATCCTTGATTACCAAGGATGTTATCTGGCAAATAAATTTGTAGAGATCGTGCCGAAAAGAATTGTTGAATTATTTATTCAATTCAGGCTCGATTTCTTCACCTACTGATAAATTTATCTGCCGGGTAGTATCCTCGGAAACTATTATCGACACAACGGTTTCCTAGGATAATACCTGACAGATAAATTTATCAGGAGGTGAAGAAATCGGGCATCAGTCGTATTTTTTTTTAACTTTGTCCGACAAATAACTTTTAAATTCGATCTCACAATAAAATATATGAATGATGGTGATGATGATGAGGATGATATAGAAGAAGGCGTATTATTCACCGTCTGACATCATGCAAGAATCAGCATGGTGCATCTCTTTATTCGGAAAGATGGATTCAGCCCAACAACAATGACTCCGCACAAGAAGGCGGAAGCCAAAATAATGAATTTTAAATCGTTCTCCTTGAGTCGTCGTCGTTTTGACATTCAAGAAATAAACGCCTGGCATCGCATTTAAAATAATTAATTGCAAACCGGTCGTTGTTGTAAAGCGAGAACATAAGCAATACTTATACCGCTTTCTGTCTATCTCCGTCTATTTCCGTAGTATTGCTTATGTTCACTCTAGACAACAACGACCGGTATCTACAGTCGCCTCGTAATTAAGGCAGAGAGCCGTATAGATGGTCTTCAAATAATTTTTGAGTCATTTAAATTTCGTGCGCAAGAAATTCTAGTTCAAATAAATTTACACAGATGGCGCTGACGCTTTACAATTACGTCATTTTTAAACAAAATACAATTAAAACTATTTTTACGAACTTGCCTAGTATTTTTTTAAATAACATCAATTTGTTTTCTTAACGCTTTTCATCAAAAGCACTTTTATGCTAATCACATGTTTACATAACCTCCTTCTGATTTTTTTTTTCGTTAATTCAGATTTAAATTTCCCGCCTGCAAAAATTTAGTTCTGTGAAATTTACTTAGATGGCGTCAGCGCCATATAATTTCAATGTGCATTTTTGACTAATTAAAATTGTATAAAAATCTTAAGAAGCATAAACTAAAGGATTTTTAAAAAACAGCAATTTTTACCGACGGTTTTTAGATAATTTTTCAGTCATTTAAATTTTGCGCGCAAGAAATTGTAGTTCAAATAAATTTACACAGATGGCCCTGACGCATTACATGCTAATCACATTTTTACATATCCTCCTTCTGACTTTTTTTTGTTAATTCAGATTTAAATTTCCCGCCTACAAAAATTTAGTTCTGCAGAATTTACTTAGATGGCGCCAGGGGCATATAATTTCAGTGTGTTCTTTTTTTTTACTAATTAAAATTGTACAAAAATCTTAAGGAGCATTAGCAAAAGGATTTTTAAAAAAACAGCAATTTTTGCCGGCGGTTTTCAGATAATATTTGAGTAATTTAAATTTCGTGCTCAAGAAACTGTAGTTCAAATAAATTTACACAGATGGCGCTGACGAACTACAATTTCGGCATTTGTCAACAAAAAAAAATTAAAATTATTTTTATGAACTTGCGTAGTATCTTTTTAAATAACAACAATTTTTTTTCTTAACGCTTTTCAGCAAAAGTACTTTTATGCTAATCACATTCCTACATATCCTCCTTCTGATTTTTTTTGTTAATTCAGATTTAAAGTTCCCGCCTATAAAAATTCAGTTCTGCAGAATTTACTTAGATGGCGCCAGGGGCATATAATTTCAGTGTGTTCTTTTTTTTACTAATTAAAATTGTACAAAAATCTTAAGGAGCATAAGCAAAAGGATTAAAAAAAAAATAGAAATTTTTACCGGCGGTCTTTAGACGATTTTTGAGTCATTTAAATTTCGCGCGTAAGAAATTATAGTTCAAATAAATTTACACAGATGGCGCTGACGCTTTACAATTTCTGCATCTTTAAACAAAACACAATTAAAATTATTTTTATGAACTTGCCTAGTATTTTTTTAAATAACAATTTTTTTTCTTAACGCTTTTCAGCAAAAGCACTTTTATGCTAATCACATGTTTACATAACCACCTTCTGATTATTTTTCGTTAATTCAGATTTAAATTTCCCGCCTACAAAAATTTAGTTCTGTGAAATTTACTTAGATGGCGTCAGCGCCATATAATTTCAATGTGCATTTTTGACTAATTAAAATTGTATAAAAATCTTAAGAAGCATAAACAAAAGTCATTTAAATTTTGCGCGCAAGAAATTGTAGTTCAAATAAATTTACACAGATGGCGCTGACACATTACATGCTAATCACATTTTTACATATCCTCCTTCTGATTTTTTTTTGTTAATTCAGATTTAAATTTCCCGCCTACAAAAATTTAGTTCTGCAGAATTTACTTAGATGGCGCCAGGGGCATATAATTTCAGTGTGTTCTTTTTTTTAATAATTAAAATTGTACAAAAATCTTAAGGAGCATAAGCAAAAGGATTTAAAAAAAAATAGAAATTTTTACCGGCGGTCTTTAGACGATTTTTGAGTCATTTAAATTTCGCGCGTAAGAAATTATAGTTCAAATAAATTTACACAGATGGCGCTGACGCTTTACAATTTCTGCATCTTTAAACAAAACACAATTAAAATTATTTTTATGAACTTGCCCAGTATTTTTTTAAATAACAATTTTTTTTCTTAACGCTTTTCAGCAAAAGCACTTTTATGCTAATCATATTTTTACATATCCTCCTTCTGATTTTTTTTTGTTAATTAGGATTTTAATTTCCCGCCTATAAAAATTTAGTTCTGTAGAATTTACTTAGATGGCGTCAGTGCCAGATAATTTCAACGTGCATTTTTTACTAATTAAAATTGTACAAAAATCTTAAGGAGCATAAGCAAAAGGATTTAAAAAAAAATAGAAATTTTTACCGGCGGTCCTTAGAAGATTTTTGAGTCATTTAAATTTCGCGCGTAAGAAATTATAGTTCAAGTAAATTTACACAGATGGCGCTGACGCTTTATAATTTCTGCATCTTTAAACAAAACACAATTAAAATTATTTTTATGAACTTGCCCAGTATTTATTTAAATAACATCAATTTGTTTTCTTAACGCTTTTCAGCAAAAGTACTTTTATGCTAATCACATTCCTACATATCCTCCTTCTGATTTTTTTTGTTAATTCAGATTTAAATTTCCCGCCTACAAAAATTTAGTTCTGCAGAATTTACTTAGATGGCGCCAGTGTCATATAATTTCAATGTGCATTTTTGATTAATTAATTAAAATCGTACAAAAATCTTAAGAAGCATAAACAAAAGGATTTAAAAAAAAATTGCAATTTTTATCGGCGGTCTTCAGACAATTTCTCAGTCATTTAAATTTCGCGCGCAAGAAATTGTAGTTCGAATAAATTTACACAGATGGCGCTGACGCATTACAATTTCGATATTTTTAAAATACACACACAATTAAAATTATTTTTATATACTCGTTTAGTATTTTTTTGTTATTATTGCAACATTGATACATTGCGCAAGCAAAATAACAAGAAAAAAATCGCAATAATCGAGCTGGCAAAAAAGTTTATACGTTTGATTTGATTTTGCAATAGAAGAACAATGTCCCATAAAAGATTAATTCACAACGAACAGATTTTACGATAATTTAAAAATGTGAAGAAGTTATCAAAAAAGAAATTACTTAATTGCGATTTCCAATTTATTATTTTGATTAATTTCCCACGTTCGGCGGGCGGGAGATTATTTTTTTCTTTTCTCTCTTCTTTATTCAGGCGAATTGCAGATGTCAATTCTAACGCAATCAAATGTCAAAGTAATTTCACTCGTTTCGTTACGAGTTCCACAAACTTGATTTCGTGATGGGCATAGGAAATGTGATAGGCATGGGCATAGCAAAGGAGATGGGGTAGGCCTTGTATGCACGCTCTAGCATTTTACGGAGGCGTGGCGCTTCCCTCTTCATTTCCCTTCGCACCTTCAGAGTTACCTGCACCGTTTTCTCTCATAAGGCCGAATTACACCTGACGAGTGCTGGGCCGAGTGACTCGCTTTGTTACTCGGCCTAGAAACTGTTATTGAAACATGTATTGGCTGTATTGATTACATTAGCCGAACACACTCTCTCGACCCAATACTCGGCAGGTGTAATTTGGGCTTAACAGTTTCTCGAGCGAGGTGCCTGGGCCCAGCACTTGGCAAGTGTAATTCGGCCTTATACATAGAATTTTCACGAACTCGGTTTGATTTAACAACCGGTACGAGTAATTAAATTCGCAAAAAGAAAAAAAAAATAGAATTACCCGGGCAAAATACTGTTTGCTTTATTAATTGAAAGAAAATCTGATACCCAATATTGAGTTGTATAACAAAGCAGATAAGATAATGACCGAAGTAATGAGATTTCGGTCACCGCAATGTGCCGTGTGCTCGCTTATCGCGTTTTTAAAGCCACCGGGCAATAAATTATTCTAGTATAGCGCTTAATTAGCCGCCGAAAGGAAATCTGCTGTTATGTTTTATGGCTTTTGAAGAGATCACCAGCGATCGCACCTTCTAATCTTTTATTAAAAACTTGAGAACTTAAGTAGTAACTTTTTTCATCGCATCATCGTCAGATTTTATCTGGTTTTTGAAAAACGAAAACTATTTCTTCTTCTGATGGGCTCAAGTCTGAAAAAAAACTGCGTGTTTCCGAGTGTAAAAATATGCGGACGGGGGGTT
The DNA here is from genome assembly GCA_036172665.1 of Prosopocoilus inquinatus. Taxonomy (NCBI): domain Eukaryota; kingdom Metazoa; phylum Arthropoda; class Insecta; order Coleoptera; family Lucanidae; genus Prosopocoilus; species Prosopocoilus inquinatus. The sequence goes on along the minus strand of CM069871.1, from coordinate 1,216,240 downwards.
GCAACCCCCCTCTCCTCATCCTCTTTTGTTCCCAGGTCTTTAAACAATCCGTGCAAAGTTGGATCTCGATCTTCTTTGTTAGTGGCGTTTCTGGTTTAGTAAGAAGCCAGAAATCGATTTTCTCTCTCGCTGGTTTTCATCTCCTTGGACCTCAAGCAGAAAACTTTACTTACGAGATTATCTCAAATAAAAATACCCAAGTTGTTAAATACAGAAATACATACATGAACAAAAATCGAAATTTAATTTACAATTTAGAAAAATTTTAATAATTGTCCCATGAAAATTATAAGTACAAAGTTTTTTTTTAATTTCAAACCGGACAGAAAAATGAAGGGACGAAGCTATAAATCTATAGCGAAACGTTTAGTGTTTTCCCTTCATTTTTCTGTCCGCTTTGAGATTAAAAAAACTTTGTACTTACAATTTTAATTATAAAAAATATAAGGATATTTACAAAACGTGAAATTTAGTTTATAATACAATTTAGAAAGAAAAATTTAAATATGAATTAGTTATTTCTAGCAAAACGTGAAATTTAGTTTACAATATAATTATAATAAAAGTTAATTTTAATATGGACGCTTTTTTTGTGTGAATTTTGACAAAATAAAATTGAAAACAACCAAAAATAATTTAGGATAACAAAATAATTAAATACCAATGAAATTATAGTAATAAATAGAGAGAGAGAGAGAGAAAGATAATCTTCAGTGCATAACAAAAAGAATGCCTAAAAATGATTTTTTCTTTCAACTTACCAACGCTGGCTGGAAACTTTCTTGAAACAGAATTTAAATTAAATATAAATTTACCACGGAGTGCTCTGACGATTTGGGCTATAGCTTTACTCTATAGATCACCACATCTGTAAACACCCCTTCGAAATAAAGAGACTTTGAAGCGCAGGTACATATACACATATAAATAATACATTCTATAGTTTTAGAGATATGATGAAAGTAACAATTAACATTAATGTAGTGGATTATCCAATGAACATTAATATTAAACAAAGCTTGAAACATAGCTTCACATAGACCTAAGCTGGGCGAAGCTAACAAACAACAAATTACTGTTTGAATTAATGTAATGGTGGAGATAACTTGTATCTTTGCAAATGAAATTTTCAAAGACTTAACATGAACATAACTTCACTCTGTCAAAGTAAGCATGGCGAAGCTAACGGCAATTCATTAGTTATAACCCTTTTTGAGACGTAGTTTTCTTTACGACATCAAGTCCTTGTACATCAAGTAAACTAAGTTTTCATTGAGTAAAGGTTTAGAATATACATAGCTCCAGTCTGTAAATCTTGGCTTGGTAAAGCTAACTATGCTTCGTTCTATAGATCTCGGCCAGCTAAGCTAACTATGAAAATTCCAACTCATGATTATCTTCAACCGTTCCCGACGCACAGAATTTTTAGTACGGGGGCTAGTTTGTTTTTTTTTTTTTTGTAATTTAAGCAAACCAGTTTACGATATAGCTTCACCTATAGCCTGATAAGTAATTAAGAACGGATCTTACGGTACGTAATCGATCTTGAGGTATTCACAGATTGTGATTTAAAATCACAGATTATTTGTTGAAATAATCGAATTTGGTGAAACTATAGCTTAGTTCTAAAGACCTCTGCCAGCGAAGCTAACGATAAAGATGGCAACTTCCAGTCGACCTCGACGCAGAATTGGGTAACGTGGGCTACGTTTTTTGTTGTTCTTTTTTTTTCATTGATGCGAACGAGTTTACAATATAGCTTGACCTATAGACTAAATAACCAAATGTTAATAATGAAGAGAATTTAGCTTATCTTTGCGCCTACAGATTTTTTCTTAATCGCAGATCGTTTATTTGAAATAAACGAATTTGGAGAGTTTCAAATGCAGTTCCGCTCTATAGACCTCTGGTAGCGAAGCTAACGCTGAAAGTTGCAACTCATTATCTCCAACCGTCCCCCATACACGGATTTTCTTGTAACGTTGTTAAAGCAAACGAGTTTACATTATAGCTTCAAAGCTCATCTCATGTTGAGGTATGTACCTACCTACAGATCTTTTTTAATCGCAGATTATTTACAGAAAAAAAAGAATTTGGAGAGTTTCAAATATAGCTCCGCCCTATAGACATCGGACGGCGAATCTAACGCTGAAGATTGCAACTCATTTTCTCCAACACACAGAATTTTTTATAACGCAGGTCTCGTTTTTTTTTTTTTATTAAGGCAAACGAGTTTACTGTATAGCTTCGCCTATAGACTGAATAAGCAAGCAGAATCTAAACTATAAAGGATGAAGCTGATAGTTTGCAACCGATCTGAGAGCAACTTGTGATTTAAAATCGCAGATAATTTAATGAAATAAAGGAATTTGGAGAGCTTAAATTATAGCTTCAGTCTATAGACTTCGGCCAGCGAAGCTAACAGTGAAGATTACAACTCAATATCTCCAACCAATCTCGACACATAAATTAAAATTTTAATAACGCGTGTTATATTTTATTTATTGACGCAAACAAGTGGACAATATAGCTTCGCTCCGTAGATCTAAGCATGGCGAAGCTAACGGTGAAGATCTTAAATTATTATCTCCTAGTTATAATCTGGTGCAGCGTCAGTCTTTAAGTGTTGATATTTGAGAATTTAACAAAATATAGCTTAAATGTTTTGATGAATTTTTTTTCTTTTTTTGGAACAAAAAAAAAGGAAAAATGAGTAATTTTTCAAACAGCAACTTTGCAACTATAGTTACTTGTTTGTTATAGCGGAGCAAATAAGACGTCTCTAATATTTCAGGCACGGACATAATAGGCCTCTCAGATCTAGAGAATAGGCGAATATGGAAGGCAGTGGGCGCCGAATTCTTAGGAACATTCCTCCTGGTCTTCATCGGTTGTGGCGCCATCACGCATTTTGGAACGACGACGGCCCCGTCGATAGTCGAAATTGGACTCACCTTCGGTTTGGTTATAGCAACATTGGCACAAGTAAGTACGACCGTTTCTAACTTCACGACGACGCCCAAATTACTAGTTTTACGCAACAAAAAGAAAGAAAAAAGACAAAACTCTAAATAAGAACAAAGAAAAATGCTTTTCTATTTTGAAACTGTGTTATACAGGGTGTCGCGGTTCTGTCCCTTTCAGAATTACTTTTTTTATTTTGGCAAACAAAGATCATAACATGACAGTACAGGCAACTTACACTAGATCCACAGAAAGAAAATAAATAACATGCGTTCAAATACCTTTACGTTTTGGAGTTGGCTTTGATTCGATAAACGTATGTCGGTGTTCCAACCTAATCATAACCATAGCCAACTGATATTTATCTTTCATGTTTTATAGTTAATACAATTCTATTAAGGAGCTAATTCGCTTTGGTCTGCATTTTATTAATTTGTGTACCTACTAAAGACTCAGAGTTATTTTTTAGGAAAAACAATTGTTGACGTAAAATGATCTCTCTTGCTATCTCAAGTCCTGTCCAACTTGAAACGTGAAAGTTCTTGAAGCTCTTTATAATAAAAGTGTTTTAAAAAAGGAACTGGGTATCTTGGAAATTAGAAAAGTTCTTTCGATTCTTTTCTCAAAATTCTTCTGACTTTCTTCAAATGTTTTCGCTAATTTTTAGAATTTTTTACATTTTGTTTGGAGTTTCTCTATCCTAATTTTTAGATTTTTTTTACATTATTTTAATTTTTGCCCGAATTTTCGATTTCTTTTTCTTTCATTTAAAAAAATTCTCCCGACTTTTCTTTCTTCCATAATTCTTTAGAATTTCTTTCACTTTTAAAAAGTTTTCCGACTTTCTAAAATTGCTAAAATCCTCTCTAATTTTTTAATTTTTCGTTGGGATGGGCTCTTTTTTAAATAATAATAATAATAATAATAATAAATTTATTATCAAATAGGAAGAGTTGACCTTGAACAATTTTCTAATATAAAAAAAAATATTATTGTTCAAATTTTCCACAGTTTTCCTGAATTTAAGTTTTGGTTCCATTTCCGGTTATTTTTTTCTCAGAACTCGATTTTTTCTGTTTCGATAGTCTGAGTTGGCTTTTCATAAGTTGGCTTCAGGTGGGTTGGGTTGACCTTGAATTTTTTCCCTTTGATTTTAGATTTTTTCGAAAATTTTCATGAATTTTAATTTTTTTGTTTTAATTTCTCGCTTTTCTCGACTTTTTCATCGGGTTGGCTTCGCTCAGTTAATTTTTTTTATTTTAATTTCTCGCTTTTCTCGACTTTTTCATCGGGTTGGCTTCGCTCAGGTCGGTTTCAGTTGTGTTGGGTTGGCCTTGAAACTATTTTCCAAATTTTCGACGTTTCCCAGCAATTTCAGTTGAGTTGGGTTGATCTTGAACTGATTTTTTTAATTTAAAATTTGGACATTTTTCTTCAATCTTCAATCTTAAGTTTTCAATCTTTGCCTATTTTTTTTGCCAAGGTCGTCTGAATTTTTCCGTTTTTTTTTTTGTTAGTTTTCGTCGCTGGGTTGGCTTTGCGTAGGTTACCATCAGTTGAGTTAGGTTGACCTTGAACAATTTTCTAAGAAAATGTTTATTATTGAAGTTTGTTCTTGTCCGATGAAAATAGTAAGTACAAAGTTTTTTTAATCTCAAACCGGACAGAAAAATGAAGGGAAACACACTCAACGTTTCGCTATAGATTTATAGCTTCGTCAGGATTGGCAATCCTCCAACGTTTCGCTATAGATTTATAGCTTCGTCAGGATTGGCAATCCTGACGAAGCTATAAATCTATAGCGAAACGTTGAGTGTGTTTCCCTTCATTTTTCTGTCCGGTTTGAGATTAAAAAAACTTTGTACTTAAAATGTTTATTATTTGAATTTTCAACACTTTTCGGCAATCTTCGAGAAGTTCTCGTTCTTTTCCAATTTCTTTCCGCCAAACTCATCTGATTTCTTTCCTTTTTTTGTTTAATCACGACTTCTTACGATAGGTGGCGTCAATGTGTGCCAGTTTTATCCACTTTTTGTTCGACTGACTCCCTGGCCGAATGTAATTTTTTTTTAGATTGTTAAAATTTTCTCTAGCTTACAATGTCAGTCTTTTATATTTAAAAATTTCACTCTTTTATATTTAAAAAATAATTTGAAGTAATTCTTAAAAGAAATACTTCTTTTTCAATTTATGAACGACTGGAAACGGTGAAATAAATAAATTTATCGGCTGATTTTGAAAATTCTGATTGTGAAAAAATTCCGCCTGTTCCTAAATGCCTTTAAGATTCCCTAGAACAATGAAATTTCCCTAAGGTTTGCAGCTCCTTGTTATTCTTTGTATAAAGTTAATTAGCTCTATTTTTTTTTTTTTTTCATTATTGCCGCAGATTGTAGTTTGAAGCATGTCATTAGAAAAGTGCAAGTTCTTGGAAGCAAAATAATTCCTTTTGCCTTGTAACTAAAAGGAAAGTAGAAGAAAACAATGTTAACTCTAAGTTATTGCAAGCACCAAGTAAGTAAAAAAGATGGACGTGGTTCTTATTCCCCCGTCCTTAAAAAGTCTTAACAAACGAGGAAGTCGCGAATAACACGCGACTTTCAATAATACACTTACATAAGGAAAAATGAAGCAACAACTCCTAATGCTCTTACGTAATGGAAGAAGAACTATCACGTGCAAGGTTTTTCTTCCGACATTTCCGTGAAAAAATCTCACCGTGTGTGTTCCCGGTAGGCCGGCAAAAGCTTCTTACCTCTAACATTGTATCACAATGAACATTCTTGAGTTTTAATCGAAATATAAATAATACACGTAACCGATCGTATACTACTATACAGGGTGTTATGAGACAACTATCATTTATTAAGACATCCAAATTTTGGCCACAAAGGATCTGAAAGCAATACGACTTCTTGCCACTTGCCATTTCCTGTAGCACTGCCTCTTTTAGAAAAGAAAAAAAAGATAATCGGATGGTGCGCCCTCTTGCCACAAACCACACTATGCAGTGATGTAAAATTGGCAGAGGATTGTTGGCACACAAAAAATGACGACAATCAAATGGAGAAAGTAAGAATGAGCTTCATCTGAAAAGATTATTGTTTTACCAGAATTTAGGCTCAATTTTAAGTAACCCAAGATTACGGTCTATCGCAGGGATTTTGTTTTTAATTAATATACAGAGTGTAATCATCAAATTCTTCTTCAATTTGAAGCCACCATCGTGCTCTCTTGTCTGCTTTCAGAAGGCCACAATTATTTTTCTAATTTTTTGGTCGTCCTTAACAGATTCCTTCTTACTTTCTAATCAATAAACGAAGAAGCATTGTTTCGGTTACCGATTGAGCATTTCTTTGATAAGAGAAATTCAATTCCATTTAATTCCATTTTACTTAATTGTATTGTAGCGTATTTGAACGCAACGCCATCTACGAGCCAACTAATAAATACATTCAACGTTTTTTTTTTGTATGTAGTAAATTTTATTTGCCATGATAATTATTATTAATTTAAAATTGTGAATTAGCACTATTTTATGTTCAGTCCACGAAGACGACGATAAAAATTGCAACTTTTATAAAAAAAAGCGTGAACGTTTCTTGCTCCCCATGCTTTCTTTTTTTTTTTCCAGAATAATTTCTTCCTTGACTTTTTTTTTCTTTATTTTTTTTTCTTTTACCTTCATTTTTTCTTTCTTTCTCTTAAGTTAAAGGTACGCCAGGGAGAACAGTGTGCTCCTTTCGAGCTCACTGATGGCGTACCTTTTGGTTTGACTGTACTATTGGCATTCTTTGTAGGACTTTAATTTAATTTAATTCACCTTTTGTTTTTTACATTATTATTGTGACCAATTGTTAACCTTAATAGTCAGATCAATAAACGTATTATTATTATTATTATTATTATTATCATTATTGAATTTTAGAAGCGTCATCTATTGTCCAAAAGTGCCTAATTTAATTGATTATAAATTACTAAAGCTAAGTTCATAAATAAAGCGACGTCGGCGGCGACGTCTTCGCATTCTCATTAAATCAAATCGAAAATATAAAATTGATCACGAACGAATAAAGAGTCATTCAGAGCGCCATCTGTTGTCCAAAGTTGAAAGCAATTTTAATAGAATTTCCCGTAACAGCCTTACCTCATCTACCCGCCGACGTTCTTAGCAAAACCTAGTCTCCTAATTTCGTATCGATACATATTTTTTTTTTCTCGCATTGATTTTTTAAAATTAAAGTCCAAAATATAAAATTAAGGTGTGACAGGGATCATTGAAGGCGCCATCTCTTGATCAAAAGGGAAAACAGTTTTAATCTAATTTTCTGTAGGAGCGTTGACTCGGCAAAACTTTGCCGACATCGAAGCGGTTTTAATTCGAAACGAAAATAAATTTGTGTGGGAATGGGAATGGAAATTATTCAGAACGCCCTCTTTTGTTCAAAAATGTTTTTTTTTAACGAAATACCGTCTTGACGCCGACGTTCTCAACAAAACCTCTGCTAACTAATCTCGCATTGACTTTTTAAAATTAAAGTCCAAAATATAAAAGTAAGGTGTGACAGGGATCATTGAAGGCGCCATCTCTTGATCAAAAGGGAAAACAATTTTAATCGAATTTCCTGCTGGAGCGTTGACTCGGCAAAACTGTGCCTTTCTGACATCGAAATGATTTTAATTCGAAACGAAAATAAATTTGTGTGGGAATGGAAATGGAAATTATTCAGAACGCCCTCTCTTGTTCAAAAGTTCAATTTTTTTTAACAAAATGCCGTCTTGACGCCGACCAGATCAAGGTGTGATGGCACCATCTCTTGGCCAAAAATGAATTTATCGTCTTTTAACTTTTACTTATTAATTATTATATTATTAATTAACGTATTTACATTTTTGTTTTCTAGCTATTTTATTTTAGTTTAAAATGCATACATGGCAGGACATCGTATTCATATTTTGATGTTCTCAGCGATAACTTTGTCTTCTGTCGTTGCATTTGCAAGTCGAAAGTTACAGCCAAACGCGTCACTTTTTTTTTCAGAGCGCCATCTACGAGCCAACTAATAAATACATTCATTTTGTATATAGTAAATTTTATTTGCCATGATAATTATTATTATTTTGAAATTATGAATTAGCAGTATTTTATGTTCAGTCCACGAAGACGACGATAAAAATTGCAACTTTTATAAAAAAAAGCGTGGACGTATTGAACTTTAGAAGCGCCATCTATGGTCCAAAAGTGCCAAAAGAAGCCCCGATTTAATTGATTATAAATTACTAAAGCTAAGTTCATAAATAAAGCGACGTCGGCGGCGACGTCTTCGCATTCTCATTAAATCAAATCGAAAACATAAAATTGATCACGAACGAATAAAGAGTCATTCAGAGCGCCATCTGTTGTCCAAAGTTGAAAGCAATTTTAATGGAATTTCCCGTAACAGCCTTACCTCATCTACCCGCCGACGTTCTTAGCATAACCTACTCTTCTAATTTTGTATTGATAATTTTTTTTTTTTTGAAGTTCGAAAGTAATTTTCGAAATATAAAGTCAAGGCGTGGCAAGGATCGATCATCAATCGAACCGCCATCTCTTGACCAAACCCAAAACAGAAATCAAGATTAATCGGATTTCGCGCTGACTCACCAGAACCTTGCCCTTCTGATTTCGGAATCATTTTTTCTTTTTCATTTTGGAACTTAAATACGTGTGAGAATCCATCAGAGCACCATCTCTTGGGTAAAGAGGAAACTACTTCAATCGAATTTTAGTATTTCAACAGAAGCTTTGTCTTTTAACTGCATCTTAAACAAACTCAAATCGTTTTTAATAACTAGGACGGTTTTCTCCGTCGCAATTTAACCTTGATCTTCTAAAATATAAAATATAAAAATAATTGTTCCAGTTATTTTTATAATAATTCTTACTACGGGAATAAATTGAAGATTAAAATTAAACTACGTCCGAGAAAACGGCCCGAATTTGAAACTCTAAAATCAAAGCTACTCGATCTTATATACAGCGCCACCTTTCGCACAGGAGCGAAACCAAAAAAATCAAATCAAATCAAAATTGCTATAACAGCAGTTTATCTTGACGTCGACGTTCTCCGAAAAATATCCGCCTTCTAACATGGCATTGATTTTTTCTAATTAAATCTCGAAATATAGAATCAAAGCGTGATAGGGAACATTCAAGGCGCCGCGCGCCATCTCTTGATCAAAAGGAAAAACAATTTTAATCGAATTTCCTGTAACAGCGTTAACTCGGCAAAACTTTGCCTTTCCGACATCGAAACGGTTTTAATTCGAATCGAAAATAAATTTGTGTGGGAATGGAAATGGAAATTATTCAGAACGCCCTCTTTTGCTCAAAAGTGATTTTTTTTTTAACGAAATACCGTCTTGACGCCGACGTTCTCAGCAAAACCTCTGCTAACTAATCTCGCATTGATTTTTTCAAATTAAAGTCCAAAATATAAAAGTAAGGTGTGACAGGGATCATTGAAGGCGCCATCTCTTGATCAAAAGGGAAAACAATTTTAATCGAATTTCCTGCTGGAGCGTTGACTGGGCAAAACTTTGCCTTTCCGACATCGAAGTGGTTTTAATTCGAATCGAAAATAAATTTGTGTGGGAATGGGAATGGGAATTATTCAGAACGCCCTCTCTTGTTCAAACGTTCAATTTTTTTTAACAAAATGCCGTCTTGACGCCGACCAGATCAAGGTGTGATGGCACCATCTCTTGACCAAAAATGAATTTATCGTCTTTTAACTTTTACTTATTAATTATTATATTATTAATTAACGTATTAACATTTTTGTTTTCTAGCTGTTTTATTTCAGTTTAAAACGCATACATGGCAGGCCATCGTATTCATATTTTGACGTTCTCAGCGATAACTTTGTCTTCTGCCTTTGCATTTGCAAGTCGAAAGTTACAGCTAAACGCGTCGCTTCTTTATTTTCAGAGCGCCCATCTCTTCGCTCGTTAATTTTCGATTGTACGAAAAGTCGTCTTAATCGAATTCCAAGAACTCTGAGCACAGCTATTCGCGTTTTTCAAAATTCAAATATAAGCCCATTGCGCGACGAAGATCGTCAAGAGCGCCATCTCTTGGCCACGGAGCAAACTATTTCAATCAAATTTTGATGTTTCGACAAAAAAGTTGTATTCTAACTTATTCTTAAAAAAAAATCGAGTCATTGTGTTATACACTGTGAACCTTATAAGGCTGCACATAACTTCCTTAATAGGTACATCCCCCGTGTGCAGTTTTTAATAGATCCAGTATTGAGTATCGAGAAGTTAGCAACTATAACAACGTATTTTATTACATGACTCGTAAGTGTTGTATTATCTCCAAGTAATTTTTGTTTATGTTACAGCGTTACAAGTTTCTCACTGTATTGGCTTCTTCTTTTTTTTTTTGTTGGCGGTTACAATGAATGCCGGTATTCCTGTAGCACCCTGTATTTCATTCACATGATTAAAAACTGAAGTATTCGCTGCATTTCCGAGTGAATAGTTAAACGAAAGTGGCTGTCGAATGTTTGTTTCATCAGCCGTGACAGAGACCTTCCACGTTTTTGCAAAACGATTAACCACACGGAGTGAAGGGGCACCGTCATAAAAATGGGGATTTTTTTTTCTTTAGTACAGTTTTAGGAACTTTCACTCGTCAAGTTTCAGAAAATAATTAACTAACTGGAAGTGTTTATTTACGGTAACCAATTCGTGATTAAGAAAGAAAAAAAAAAGAAAAGGTTAAATAAATGACATATTAGAGCGTCACCGAAACGATTTGCATGGCTTAATTTATGACATAATTTTCGCCATACCATTATGTAATGGACGGTGTTTTGTGGTTTTTAATGTCCACTTAAGTTTGGTTTTGCGATTCATTTGCTAATGCATAATTCTTGACCTTTGAGAATGCAATGACATGACTTTTGCATTGCTTTTAATACGACCTCAGGTTTACTTCATCTATTATTTTATTACATTGGTATCATGGTCTTTTATAATTACAAAAAGTATGTAGGTGCTATTCGTCATAACTAATTAAAAATTAATTTACGAGTACCTCAAGTATATGTATGTAGAAGTGACATATTTTACAAAATATTAATTAAGATCATTTAAAAAGATGTTGGCAAGGAAAGTAAACGTCGACGTAGGTTTCGGTCTTATTAGACCTCATCAGGACAGTATAACCAAGATGTAAGGTGCTGATATCATATCGTATGTCCGGGTTGGTGACCATTTTAATAAATTAAAAAAAAAGAAAATTGGAAATGCAAACATAACTCCTTACATGAACATGTAACTCCCTTAAACGTAGTAGACATCTGTTTCTCGTTCTCGTATCGTGATTATCAATGTAATAATTATATTTAATTGCTTTTTCTTATGTTTTTCTCGATATCGTTGTTGGCTGTCTTGACTGGGTTATCGGCTGAGTAAGGCCCTCCCTTATAAACGATTGTGAGAAAAAAAAATTTCCATTGCAAGAATTCGAGCCGATAAAGCAAGAATGCCAAAGTGCCTGATAACTTTACAAGACCATTGATGAGAATGGAATGTCATTTCTGTGTTATCCTTATCAAATAATGAAGTGGCTGGCTGTACTAAAGGAGACTCGACGTACACGTAGAATCGCTCTTCGAAATAATCAGAATAATCAGGGCCGGCCGAAGGGTAGTCGGAGGCGCTTATGCAAAACAGTAATTATTGGCGGCGCCCCTCTTCAAAAAAACAAAAAAAAAACAAATTTACGTGAATTTCATTTATAAGCAGCTGACATTTTTAGTTCTTACTTGAATATACTTGATTTGTATAGCGTGAAATAGATTACAGAAAAAGTATTGCAAGTAATACCATAGTTGCCAGATTTTTTTAATTTTTTTTAATTTGAATATATCCGTTATTTTTCCAAGATTCGTGTTAAAAGGTCCCTCTTAACCGGCGACCAAAATGGACGAATTAATTTATATTTAGTTACGAGTTTGGAATAATTAAGTTTTATATTTAACTGATTTTTTAGGCTTTTTTTTATTTTTATTATTATTTTTAAATTTTTTTTCTTGAGTTGAACTAAGTCATCAAATCATGTTGACGCTGAGATCAGCTAATCTTCATTTTAATCAATTTTAATTAATTTTTAACAATTTTTACGTAATTTTTCTTGCAATTTTTAAATTTTTATTTGCGTTAAATGGAGTTGAGATCGGTTGAGTTAGAAGTTCAAGGTTATTCTAACCGTTAGATTAACCTTGGCGTTAGTTGAACTTCATTTTATTTGTTTTTTTTTTTTAAATTTTTACAAGAAAAATTCTGTCGATTTTTTAATCTTTTACTTGTGTTAGGTTGATGCCAGTGGGGTTTGACTTGATTGACCTTGAGATTTGTCGGATTTAACTTTATAAATTTTAACACTTTTTACTCATAATAATTTTTAAGTATTTTTCACATCTTGAGATTTGTTGAGGTTCATTTTAATTTGTTTTAATCAATACTTGGGTTAATTGGAATTACATCTTCGGAAATTCTTTTCATTTAATTTTTAGCTTCAGTTTTTTTTTATTGTTTTTTGATTAAAATTTTTGTTGGGTCGAGTTTAGTTGACCTCGACTTCGCTTTAATCATTTTTTAATTTTCTTCCTTTAAATTCTTTGATTTTTATTTATTTTATTTAACTTTATGCGTTTTAAATTTTCTTGTTTCAGTTAAATACAGTTAGGCTGAGTTGGGTTGACCTTGAGATTAGTTGAGCTTCATTTTAATGGACATCAATTCATTTTTAACCATTTTTATGTAATTTTTCTTGCAATTTTTAATTTTTATTTGCGTTAAATGGAGTTGAGATCGGTTGAGTTAGAAGGTCTAGGTTATTCTAACCGTTAGATTAACCTTGGCGTTAGTTGAACTTCATTTTATTTGTCTTTAATTTTTTTTTTTAATTTTTACAAGAAAAATTCTGTCGATTTTTTAATCTTTTACTTGTGTTAGGTTGATGCCAGTGGGGTTTGACTTGATTGACCTTGAGATTTGTCGGATTTAACTTTATAAATTTTAACACTTTTTACTCGTAATAATTTTTTAAGTATTTTTAACTTCTTGAGATTTGTTGAGGTTCATTTTAATTTGTCTTAATCAATACTTGGGTTAATTGGAATTACATCTTCGGAAATTCTTTTCATTTAATTTTTAGCTTCAGTTTTTTTAATTGTTTTTTGATTAAAATTTTTGTTGGGTCGAGTTTAGTTGACCTCGACTTCGCTTTAATCATTTTTTAATTTTCTTCCTTTAAATTCTTTGATTTTTATTTATTTTATTTAACTTTATGCGTTTTAAATTTTCTTGTTTCAGTTAAATACAGTTAGGCTGAGTTGGGTTGACCTTGAGATTAGTTGAGCTTCATTTTAATGGACATGGACAATTCATTTTTAACCATTTTTACGTAACTTTTCTTGCAATTTTTAATTTTTATTTGCGTTAAAAGGAGTTGAGATCGGTTGAGTTAGAAGGTCTACGTTATTTTAACAATTAGATTAACCTTGGCGTTAGTTGAACTTCATTTTATTTGTCTTTAATTTTTTTTTTAATTTTTACTAGAAAAATTCTATCGATTTTTTAATCTTTTACTTGTGTTAGGTTGATGCCAGTGGGGTTTGACTTGATTGACCTTGAGATTTGTCGGATTTAACTTTATAAATTTTAACACTTTTTACTCACAATAATTTTTAAGTATTTTTCACTTCTTGAGAGTTGTTGAGGTTCATTTAAATTTGTTTTAATCAATACTTGGGTTAATTGGAATTACGTTGGGCTGTCTTCGAAAATTCTTTTCATTTAATTTTTAGCTTCAGTTTTTTTATTGTTTTTTGATTAAAATTTTTGTTGGGTCTAGTTTAATTCACTTCGACTTCGCTTTAATCATTTTTTAATTTTTTTCCTTTAAGTTCTTTGCTTTTTATTTATTTTATTTAACTTTATGCGTTTCAGTTAAATACAGTTATGCTGAGTTCGGTTGACCTTGAGATTAGTTGAGCTTCATTTTAATTGATTTCAATGATTTTTAATAATTTTTACGTAATTTTTCTTGCGATTTTTAATTTTAATTTTCGTTAAAAGGAGTTGAGATCAGTTGATTTTTTCTAAATCTTTACTAGAAAGATTCTATCGATTTTTAATCTTTTACTAGTGTTAGGTTGATGTCAATAGGATTTGACGTGATTGACCTTGAGATTTGTCGAATTTAACTTTATGATCCAGGTATAATTCTTTTTACTTACTACTTCTACTTTTAAGTATTTTTTTAAATTAATTTTTCACTTCTGTAGAATGAAGTGCAATATAAGTCTAATGAGTTCAGTTGACCTTGAGATTTGTTGGGAGATCATTTTAATTTGTTCTAATTGTTTTACTTCTAATTTTTCGCCTTTAAGTTTTTGCATTTAAAATTTTCTGTTTCAATTAAATACAGTTAGGCTGAGTTGGCTCGACCTTGAGATTAGTTGAGCTTCATTTTAATCGATTTCAATGATTTTTAATAATTTTTACGTAATTTTTCTTGCGATTTTTAATTTTAATTTTCTTTAAATGGAGTTGAGATCAGTTGATTTTTTTTAAATTTTTACTAAAAAGATTCTATTGATTTTTAATCTTTTACTTGTGTTAGGTTGACGCCAGCAGGGCTTGACTTGATTGACCTTGAGGTTTGTTGAGTTTAACTTTATAATCCAGGCATACATTTTAACGCTTTTTTTACTTTTAATTATTTTTAAGTATTTTTCTTTAATTTTTCGCTTTTCTAGGATGAAGTACAATACGACATAATAAGTCGGATGAGTCCAGTTAACCTTGAGATTTGTTGAGGTTCATTTTAATTTGTTTTAATTTTTTACTTTGATTAATTGGATTTACGTAGAAAATTCTTTTCATTTGATTTTTAACTTTAGTTTTTTTCTTATTGTTTTTTGATTTAAATTTCTTTTGCTTGGGTTTGAATAGAATGAAGCTCGGTTGTTGGGTCCAGTTTAGTTGACTCTGGCATTGATCGAACTTCGCTTTAATCGTTTTTAATTTTTTTTTTTGTTTAAATTTTTTACTTTTAATTCTTTGCCTTTGACTTTTTGCATTTAAATTTTTTTGTTTCAGTTGAATACAATTAGCTTGAGTTGGGTTGCTCTTGAGATTTATCGAGCTTCAATTTTACATTTTATTTTACTTCGAATTTTTTTAATATTTGAATTGAATACAGTTAGTCCGAGTTGGGTTGACCTTGAAATTTATAGAGCTTCATTTTCACATTTTTTTACGTCGATTTTTTTTTACTAGTATTTGAATTGAATACAGTTAGCTCGAGTTGGGTTGACCTTGAAATTTGTCCAGCTTCATTTTCACGTTCTTTTTTACTTCGAATTTTCTGAATATTTGGTTTGAATGGAGTTAGATTGAGTTCAGTACTTTTTCTTCATTCTTTCTTTGTCTACCTATTTTTTTCTAATTTTTTTCTTCGGTTAAATAGTTTTGAGTTGAGTTGTTGAATCGAGTTTGGTTGACCTTGAAACTGTTCGAGTTCGAGCGCTTTAATCGTTTTTAATTTTTTTCCTTTAAATTCTTTGCTTTTAGTTTTTTACTTTAAACTTTTTGCCTTTAGAATTTTTCGTTTCAGTTGAATACAGTTAGCTCGAGTTGGGTTGACCTTGAGATTTGTCGAGCTTCATTTTCACGTTTTTTTTTTACTTTGAATTTTTTTTTTAATATTTGAGTTGAATGGAGTTGGGTTGGGTTCAGTTGGATTGGCAATACTTTTTTTAATTCTACTTAATTTTTTAATTTTTTTTCTTGGCTTAAATAGAGTTGAGTTCAGTTGTTGAATCGAGTTTGGTTGACCTTGAAATTGTTCGACCTACACTTTAAACGTTTTTAAACTTTTTCCTTTAAATTCTTTGCTTTTAGCTCGATTGACCTTGAGATTTGGCGAGCTTCATTTTCACATCCTTTTACTTCATTTTTTTTTAATATTTGGCTTTAATGAAGTTAGATTGGGTTATTTATTTTTATTTATTGTTACAAGGGTTCAGTTGGATTGGGAATATTTTTTTTAATTCTCTTTCTGTCTACTTAATTTTTTTTTTATTTTTTTTATTTGGTTAAACAGAGTCGAGTACAATTGTTGAATCGAGTTTGGTTGACCTTGAGATTGTTCGAGCTGCGCTTTAATCGTTTTTAAGTGACGTATTTTGATGCTCCTCTTGCACCAGCGCCCTCATGCCTTGCTCACCTTACTCATCGCCTTCCGCCGGCCCTGGAAATAATTTTCAAAAGGGTTACGTGATGACAACTCAATCCGAGTTGTTCGTTGGTAATTGCGGAGATAAAATCCCAAGTAACCAAAACTGTTTTATAAACATTTGTGGTTACTTGAGACGGCGACGCTTTGTTTCGCCTTTTGTGATGATTACGGTTATCTTTTGCACAAAAAAAAAACAACCTGCATGGATGGATGCAATTAACACAAACTTGCATTTATTTATATTATTAGAATCAATCATAGAAAAAAAAATCGCGCTGACATTTACGATCATATTTAATGGGGTCGGTGTCGTGCACGATTTAACGTGTACCCCACTTGTAAAGTACGGCATCGCAGATCGTACTCGGATAATAATTATAAATAAGCAAGCAATATCCATTTTTTAAATAATTAATCATTAATAACGACCGCACTAAAGGTGCACTCTCATTATGCGCGGCGTATATTATTTCTTGCTTTTTTGTGCAATTATTCGCGCGCGTTCTTGCACAATGCATTTTTGAGACGGTTGACGCTCGCAAATAGACTTGAGTGATTTATGCCTGTATCAAAGCAGAATTGTGCAATTAACGTCTGGATTTTTTTTCTTTCGCTCTCGTCTATGCACTTATACGTGTCAGAAAATTTAAATGTCATTTATTATCTTCGATAATTGATTTATTGCTTAGATACATTATTTACGAACCTCTTCAAAAAAAAAAAAAAAAAGCTGCCGCTATAAAAACTTCGGTGTTGACCACGGTGAAACATGTGTTAGGTGAGGCCACAAGAGCTCCCGACCGTGTGTCGATATGTGCAAGAAAGCACGAGATCCATTGCGAGAGCGACAGCTGAAAGAGGGCACGAGATAACATTAAAATATTTCTCGCAGTTGCGTGCACGTTCCGAACGCCCGCGATGTTACCTATTGATTCTTTACTGTGGTGTAGATGAAGCACGCACGCAAAAAAAAATACAAAATTATTAAGTGTAATAATTGGTAATAAAGCCCGACTCAATAAATACCGGGCTCTCGGGTTTACATATTTGGAAAACTATATTCTAAATCCTTTTTTTTTTTTTTTGGTTAATTTAAATTGACAAAATTGTTTGGTTAGCGTTTCGCAAGTACGTTCGGCGACATCGGTTTAATTGCTACATGCGAATTACCGACGTTTGCAGAATTAACGGTTTAAATGAGGGGATTCCATGCTGACAATTGAAATTCAAGTTGCTGAACTTACTTGTGCCGTGCCGTGAAGCGGTCGCGAATTTCCTTGTAAATAAAATCGTAAAATTCGATTGGAAATATAAAACAAACAATGTTAGATTCTTGGGATTTCGTGATAGTTAGCCGGAAAGAGGCAGGCCCGGGTAATTGACGTCCTTTTCAAAGAAACCCTCGCCGGAGCCATTAAATTCTGACCCGAACTTAATAACGCGCTACTTGAAATAGACAATTTGGAATTTTGCCTTTTGTATTAGTTTTAAGTTCGTAAGAATTCGTCATGCTTAATTGCCCAGACATGTTAGCTTTTAGAAAGATATTATATTACGTGCAACGAAGGGAAAATTTGCTTTGTTTAGTTTTGAAAAGTTAGATATAGTAAGTCAGCGTTTCCTAAACTTTCAAGTTTCGCGACACCCTTTTAAGCTGTGTTGTGCAACCTAAGGCCCTTGGGCATAGTTGACGAAAGATCCTTACCAAGTGACCTAATTAGTTAGATAGAGTTAGTCGCATTTTAAGTTCATTTTTAGACTCTGACCAGCACCATCCGTCGGTTATCTCGAAAACTACGAATTTAAGAAAAGTTTTGCAATACTTTTTGTTATTATTATACTATTACATTGTATTGAATTATAAATTACGAATTAAATATAAGTTGAAATTATTTAAGAAATTCTAAACCGTCGACCAACTATAAGAATTAAGAAAAAAAGGCATACTATAAATAAGAAACGAACGAATCTTAAAATCCGTGTCAAGTATTTGTTTTAACCAGCGACATCTGTTGAATATGAAAACGAAAACTATCGATGAAATTTAAAATGTTCAAGAAATGAACTTTTTTTTTACACATGACGTGAGTATTTATTTTCAAGTTTTTGTAATGATAAAGAAAATAAAATAATTCTGAGTATTCAAAATAACGCCTGTTCTGATCGGCAAGCGCCATCTGTTGCGTCATGGTGAAAACTGGGAAAGACGATAATGCAAAAACAAAAGCTATGATTTCGAAAGTTTAAAGACGATACCAAATATCGATTTGATGTGATGCCACCTGTTGAGTTCTCAAATAGAACAAACGATTGATTGTCAAAATAAAGATGAAGTACAGTTAAATCGAATAAAACAAAATTTAATCGCCAAACATTAAAAATAAATGACGATCGGTGAATATTAAAAAAAAAACGAAATAAAATCGTACAGCACAGCCGAGTTAAAGAGAAAACAAAAAAGACAATCAATCGGCGGAATTAAATAAACGAAAAAAATCAATAAATAAACTCAAATCGAGCAGGTACAAAGAAAAAAAAACAAAAGACGATCAACTGCTATTTACAAGGTAAAAGAAATCGAGTAAAAGAAAAACAAAAGGCGATCAGTTGTTTACATTAAAAAAATCATATAAAATAACGACAAATGAGGAATAAAAGAATAAAAGCTGAGAATATAAGATGAAAATAAAAATTGCGTAAAACAAACCGATTTAAAAGCTTTAATTGATTAATTTAATTTAATTATTTTATTGAAATCTAATTAAAAAATAAAATCATATCAAGTAAAATGAAACAAGAAAAAAACGGAAACGAAAGTTGATAAGTTGATTGATAGTTAAATATCGAATATAAAAAGAAACAAAAGTCGTTCTTTCAATTATTAAAAAAAAAAACAAACGAATTCAATGAAAGTTGAGTAAGAAATAAAAGAAAACCAAAAAGGCTATAGGTGAAGATAAAACGAAAGTAAAAATTCCAGCTAATATGAGTCAAACACAATCAGGAGCATTGAAAAATTTTTTACCGAAAGTTAAAAGAAGCAAAAAAGAACAAAAATAATTCAAATGTAATAAAATACAGTCTAAACGGAATTAGGACAAAACAAAAAACAACGAAAGAGACTTAGCGTGATCACTCCGTTTCTTCGGCAGCTAGAGTATAGTTATTCATTCGAGCGCTCAGATGGAGATGGGGGTGGGTCATACTTCCAAGATAACTTGTTTACGTTATTATTCTTATTTTATACAATTTATTAATGGCTAATCGATAATTTTCCATATATTTTTGGCCATCTGCGCACACCGCCGTTCCATTTGACAAACCCACTAATAAATTTTGACGAACGGGTTTCGATGAATTTCCAACATTACGCACGCATGTCAATTAACTTTATTTATTGTCCAATCAGATAAATTAAGCAACATTATACTTTTGTGAACTGTGCAAGAATTGCGTACATTACATAGTTCGAAACGATCTGGTCCTGTGGTCGAATCGAATCGAATCGAATCGAATCGGAACAGAGTGGGACAATGCACTTTAATAAGAAGTGTAACATAGACACGCACGATCGGCCCAGCCCAACCAGCCGGTCGGTCACACGTTGTAACATTATGTAATCAAGGACCTCTAGGGTGCGGCCCGTGTACCTAAAGCCCGCAGGCGGGAAAAATGTTCAGACTTGGCAAACACGCCGCGCAGAAAGCTTCGACTCATCGCGCGCAAGTTTTTTTTTTCTTCTCCGTTTTGTTGCTGCACTCTAAACAAATAGCAAGCGCAATTAAAATTACATAACAAGTAACGTAACTAGTCGAAAAAATAACGAACATTGAATGCTCGCCGTTAATTTTTTTTTTTAACGGTAACCCGTTGAATGCTATATCCTTATTTCATTTCGCAAAAGAACGCTTGCACGTCATCAACATACTATTTAAATTAAACTTGAAACTTATTAAAAGAATTAAAAAAAAATTGGCAACGTAAGTAAGTACGAAACATCGAACGTGATGTTACAAAAATGCAAATTTAATTACCGATTAAGTGCGGCGTTGGTGATCTGTCAAAATTTGTAGGTTATGTTTTATAACTTGCCTATTACAAACAGTTGACGAAAGTCGATGCTTATTTGTTTATTTCTTCTTTTTTTTAAACCCTCCCTGATTTACTTGAAAACGTTAACAAAACTCAACAACACGAAATTGGGGAGTTACAAGTAAGCCAGCGCAATGCCCTAGCTCGAAGGTGGAGATGGGGGGTGGATCATACTTCCACGATGATTAGTTTAAGGGTGTCAGAGATAATTCTGCAATTCTACAGAAAAGCCTCTCCGTATAAGAGGAGTTTCAGCGGAGCTTTCCATGAATCGTTGTTTTTCTTTTTGTTTTCTGTTTATCACCGGCACTATTCCTGTGTCTTCTTTTGTTTTATTTTCACTGTACCGTAATAGTTCTTCATAAGGTTTCTTCGTTTGTTTTGTGATTTTCTTGCAATCCGCCGATCTTTTTGATACAGTTTTCCTTTAACTTACTTTTCATATATCCGCGACGTGTTTGGCTTTGTTTTCTTTTATTTCTCTTTATCAAATTATTTTTTCCTTGTATCATTGGTTAATGTCTTGGTTTATTTTCTTCTCGGTCTTTTATTTTTTTTATTTGTTTTTTTTTTCTTTTATCCTAATTAATACTCTTTGTTTTCGTATTTTATTTGCGCTACGTTATCCGTATATTGGCGCTTCGCGCGGTTTTTTCTTTTGTTTTTTTTTGCGAACTTCTCGTTTTTCATCAGAGTTGTGGATTTTTTCTTCAGTTTTTTTTATTTTCCACATTTCTAAGACGTGTAAATAATTTTTTTTTTTTCGGAGACACTGAGTTCGGTTTTTCTCTTTATTTTCTCGCCGGCCCTTTTGTTCATAAAAAAATCACCGTTCTTCTTTTGTCTTTTGTTTCTATTTTTATTACTTTGTTTTCGTTTCTATACGGGGTAGAAAAGCGTGTAGAGGTGGATGGGGATTACATTTAATAATTTTTCTCCACAGGGTTACAACTAATCAAAGGGCCACTATGGGGATCTCGTTAACTATAAGCGATTCAAAAAAATCATTTGTTTCTAAAAATATGTTCAAAAAACTGAAAATTCTCATTCTTGAAAATCTCGAATATCTTCTTTATTTATTTCTTTAAGGTAGAGTTATAAAATTCGGTGTTTTATTTATTTATTTTTTTAATTAAATACGACGGACAACTTAATGCAATCCAAAGAAATAGGTTAGGTTTGACAGTTTCGCTGTCAACGACTGTCAACTGTTTTTTTTTTCTTATGGACGCTGCCTTAGATATTCATAGCACGTAATGCAGAAATGAAATCTGGAACTCCCTTATTTTTTATCCGATTTTAAGAAATCATGACACGTCAAACAAAATCGCTTTAAAAATATTTTAACCTGACCTTTATAACCTGTAAAAAATTATTTTATTTTTTTATTCATTTATTGACACTTGGTTGTAATCTGTTGGGAAAACGATTTCTATGAAGTCTAAAGGCAGCTGCAGCATTTTATCCACATTCAAAATATGTTTCAATCATATGCACATAATTCTTGTTATCCACTTTAATTTTTTTTTAATTACAAAATGTAAAAATTTTACTAAAATGTGCCACCGGCAGTAGTGATGCCAGCTTAATCATTTTGGGGGCTAGATTTAGCTCTTTTCTGAGAGATTTAGCCCTGTAAATTTTCAAATAGCCCTTGAGGGCTATTTTAGCCCCAAAATTAATTTCCGTTCAATTTCGTTTTATTTTAGTTTTTTTTATATGATATATGTAATTATATATTTTCGTTGGATTTGTATTTTATTTACAGTATCTAAAATATTTTCAAATAAACTATTAACTAATGAGATTCGCAAGAACATTTTTATTTATTTTATTTTATTTATTACCTGACAAATCAATAAAAATGTTTATTTTTAATTTAATGCAAACCTTTTTAGCCATAAACCACTCAAATCTCGCCCTATTTTGGTGTGCGTCTAGCTCTTTTCTAAATGTAGAGTTGGCAACACTGACTGACAGACAAGACGTGCACAGTTCACTTGGTTCCACGTTTAATGTGATCGTTTCATCTTTAACATTTCTAAATTATTTCCTTAAATTCTCATTCTTTTTCCTTGCATGGGTATAATAATTGTTTACATTTTCATATTCAGGAGAAACATTCCTATAAAAATGAGTAAAATCCGGATCCTGAACTACCGACAAGCGTTCGAGATTTCCAAGAAAATTATTTGCAAAGAGGAAAGAAAAAAGAAATATGCGAAAACGAAAAAGCAAAACTATTTTTAGCGCTGGTATTCTTGTTTCTAATTTCTGCATGTCTCGCCGCATCCGTGTTTCATCATATTTATTACATAATGGAGTCTCATATTTTATTGTAATGCTTCTTCTATCGTCTTCTACACAACTTTCACAAGGCTATCGATTCATCCTCCTCCTCGAACCGTTATATTTGTTTACGTTGTACAAGGTCGCAAAGTGACACGACTGACGCGCCGCGCCGCGCCGGGAATTTTATGCGGACAAAATCAAATGGCAACCTGTCCGGGACACGCTTTTACATGCAGATGGTGTCATACAATAATGCACCTACAATAAACTCTTGCTAACACAGATGCATGCAATTAATAACTGCGAGCCTCCTCGATGTCGTGACCCTACGTTCTGTCACTTTTGTACTAAATAAGTCTCTTCAAATGGTTTAATTTTTTTTATTTTTCAATGCACTCGTAATTTGCATCATACTGTACGACTCTATCAGATTTTCCTATTAACATCATGCAATTAAGAATGACAATTAAATTATTGTGAGATAAAATCAATGAGGTTGGGTCACAGGAGTTGACGCAATCACCAACACCTCCTTAGATTTTACTTCAATGTATCAAATGGATGTTCAAATTGGATTAGGCCGTGGTTGTCGCTGATTAACCTCATCAGATTTGAGTAATTGTCAAATTGTCAAATTACTTGACTGGATTGAAAAATAGTAGTCAATGGGCGTCATATATCTACTTTATTCGAAGCACTTGCAGAACACAAGTCTAACCTCAAATGTCGGATGTTATTAAGTTCTTCAGCGTTCGACGGTAAAAACCGTGCACTCCTTAAATTGAGTCAAAAGGCCGCAGGTCATTTAAAATCAACGTAAAAAGGAACGCCACTGAGCTTTTAAAATAATTAAACGAGAGAATGTGCTTACCCAAAGGTCATTGGTCCATTACCCAAAGGTCATTGGTCCATCCGACCCCGAGAAGACCAACTGGTCGTTCGGAATACCCTTACTATTTTGAAAACGGTTCGAGATGGAGACTTCCGGTCTTCACCGTTCGATTCGTCTCGGAAAACCTCCCTTGAGTCGAGGATTCCGTGCCCTCTGACGAGAAAATCACCAAATCACCAAAAGAATCTTGTTTCCAAAAATTACCACCCTTACAAAACTCTGCGGAACGTGCGAATGCGTCGTTTTCTATTCCCCTTACAAATTCAAATTTATTGTTCTTTGCTAATTTCAAGTTAGTTAATGTCTTCGTAGAGGCAGACGTTTCCTCTTCCTCATACTTCCCAGTGAGAAAATTGAAGTAACCTCAAATTAGAATAACTAATTAATCAATAGAAGAAAAAAAAGAATACATTTCGGCAACTACGTGTTGCATGTGCTTGTTTTATTAAAGTGGCAACATTTCTTTTCGAAAATGATGTTTGTAATCGAGGCTTTTCGTTGCTCCAATAACAAGACAGTCCTTCACGGCCTGCGCCCTGATTGGCTAGCCCCTAACCTGCTGGCTTGAAATGTCGGTTCCGGCAACCATTTTCGTTCGCACTTTACCGTTCGATGCGAGAACTGAGACTGGCGTTTCGTAAATTGTAGCAATTTGCATAAAATTGTGTAAAAATAATTCTATAAAATAGTTTGATTGGAATTACATAAGCTCTGCGTGTGTTTTGAGGCGCTTTTATCAAACGCATTTCCTTAACCAGGTTTATGTGAAACTCTAAGAATCCGTTACACCGCGTGAGTATTCTGTGGATTTATTGGAATGAAAAAAGTTCTACGTGTGTTTTGAGGTGCTTTTATTAAACACATTTCCTAACGGATTAACCAGATTTATGTGAAACTCTAGGAATCCGTTACACCGCGTGAGTATTCTGTGGATTTCTTGGAATGAAAAAAGTTCTACGTGTGTTTTGAGGTGCTTTTATTAAACACATTTCCTAACGGAATAACCAGATTTATGTGAAACTCTAGGAATCCGTTACACCGCGTGAGTATTCTGTGGATTTATTGGAATGAAAAAAGTTCTACGTGTGTTTTGAGGTGCTTTTATTAAACACATTTCCTAACGGATTAACCAGATTTATGTGAAACTCTAGGAATCCGTTACACCGCGTGAGTATTCTGTGGATTTATTGGAATGAAAAAAGTTCTATGTGTGTTTTGAGGTGCTTTTAAGCAAGCATTTCCTAACCGATCAACAAGATTTCTGTGAAGATCTAAGAATGCGTTTCACCGCGGGGTATAAAACTGAATATTCTGCGGATTCGTTGGAATTAAGTAAGCTCTATGCGTATTTTGAGGTGCTTTTAAACAAGCACTTCCTAGCGGATTAACCAGATGTGTGTGAAAACCTAAGAAATAATTTTACCGCGTGGTACAAGACTGACCCCCAGTTTCACAAAAATTATTTAATCACTGATTAATTTAACGGCTTGATTAAAGCCTGTGTTTGGTTGGTTAAACCATATAATTTTCAAATTATTCGAATTATTTCAAATCTATTGTTAACTTCGTCCAATAACGTTCCTTAATCAGAGAATTAAATTAATCGTTGATTAACAGTCTTTTTGTGAAACGCACCGTGAGTGTTCCGTGGATTCGTTGGAATGAAACAAGCTCTATGTGTGTTTTGAGGTGCTTTTAAACAAGCATTTCCTAACGGATTAACCAGATTTGTGTGAAAATCTGTTTCACCGCGGGGTGTAAGACTGAGTATTCTGTGGATTCGCCGCGAGTAAGGCAGATCTCGTACTTGTGGTTGTCTGAATTCGTTCGGAGACGCCGCCAATTAAACAGCGTGTCTGCATTGAAGGTCACCGACGTCGACACGTTCGGCGGTGTGAAGTTCGACATTCATCCGAGCGAGGCGTTAAACGCTCACATTCCATGTAGACCGTCGATGACGAGAAGACAGCAAGGAACAACTGGTAGGACAGAAATACAGTAACGTACCCGCGTATTTTCCACCAATCGTATTTCATTCTAATATTCTTTGCACATCTTTTTTTAGGTACTAGGTTTCGATTATCTCTCGTGACTTTCAAGTCAAATTTAATTTAGGTAATCCGAGCTAACGTCGTACGACGACCTTGAGTCGATCCTGTGAAGGTCAGTGCGCTAATTTTAATTGTTGTTTAAGTTAGTTAGGGCCGGTCTTTCAATCGGCGTTTAACTTTAAGCTTCGTTTTATTCCTACGGAAACATTTGTCCTCATAATTGTAACCACGGGAATAAAGTGAAGCTTAAAGTAAAACTGTGATGGAAGAAACGGGCCTTAACGTATTGATTTGTTGAATCGTTGCTTGATTTTAAGTGTTTATTTGATTTTGGGCCATTAAGGCCGGTGTACATTTTTTGACAGGTTAAGAATGTGCCAATATGTTTATGATTAATCACGTCATAGTGTTTTGGTACGTCTCAAATCCTCTCTAGAACGAGAACGAGTGACAGTAAATCTCCTGGAAGTTTTCGTTCGTCACCGCACGCTATGGAACTTGGGAGTCGGTTCCATAGTGCGCTCATCGGCTAGGGTTGCTTCCTGGCGCCCTTATTGTTTTATTTAACGCACACACACACACACACCTCCTTCAGAGCTTAGCTTTGAAACAGCTGTTGACTTCTAGGCGCGATTGGCCACCAGGTATAGATGAGTGACCAGGAGGACAACGTAACTGCAGAAAAGTGGTAGCAAAAGCACAAATCTAACCTCAAATGTCAAACATTGTAAAATTCTTCAGTGTTGCCTTACTTCTCAGGGCAAGTTGCTACCAGGTATCGATGAGTAACCAGGAGGATAACGTAGCTGCAGAAAAGTGGTAACAAAAGCACGAATCTAACCTAAAATGTCAAATTCTTCAATGTTACCGACCCAATAACGTTTACATTTTTTTTTAATAACCAAAATAGAATACCAAGGAGATGTAAATAATATTCAAAGCGCGCAACATACTCGCGCGTGCCATCCTTACTAAACAATTCATTTCCTGCTGTTACACAACACTCAACCAAAATCCAAGATGTCTTCGAATTTCGAGTCGAGTTTCATGGTCGATTATGCTCAGGTGTTTGATTCTAATTTTAACAAGCCACGGTTGCGTCAGAATATTAATCAGTGGAAGGCATCTACCGTTTAAAATAGTATATCGTAAGCAGGCAAATATTGACCTGCTTAGCTCTCGCAAACCATTCCAAATAAAAAAAAAACATTATTAAACAGGCAAAGTCATCCGACGGTCCGTTTCTTCTGGTGCAATTACTTTTTTACTTTTATTATCGTCTGCTGATTGTGATTTGATTATACACATCAGCGAGAGGAGAGAACGTTGCGTCAGAAGACACAATGCAGAAAAATTCTGCGCGCACCTCTGTATAAGTATTAATAATTACGCTATTCATTGTTTGTTATTATTATTATTATTGTAAAAGGCTTTTTTTTTTGGGGAGGTGGAAAGGGGGACAATGAATGTGAGCGCGCTCAGAACGAACAACGACCCGAGGGCTTGAGGTCTCGTTTTTATTTGCGTCATCTTATAATGAATACATATCATTTTTTTATTGATACAAAGAACACGGTTTCTCCTATTTATTTAGTGCCAATCTATTCATAGAGAAACAATCGCGTTCCGAACATTTATAATAATTGATTGCTATGCTAGAAAACATTTTGTATTTTATGTAGTCACGTTTAAAAAATTATCATCTATCTAAACTCGTTTGTACTTTTGGAGTTACACGAAATTTAACGCGCGTATTTTTAGGTTGAATTTGCAAAATTGTTTAGTTAGCATTTCACAAGTACGGCCGTCGACGCAGGTATAATTTGTCTAGCATGAATTACCGACGTTTGCTTAGCTCGCTTGCGCGGTCAATTACAAAGTATTTAATCTCACAAATGTAATCCACTAAACTATTAGTTACCTAGCTTCCCAATACATAACGAAGCCTGTGGTAAATTGTATTAGTACAAATTATTATTGCTTAATTTAATTTCAGTTAAAGATCTCGATCTTTTTTTTATTCTCGATCTTATTAAATCGATTTTATTTTTCTACGAAATCGAATCAAAAATAACGTTCAGGTTGTTTTCTGATTTCGGTCTGAATATAAAAGAGGGGTACATTTAATTTATGAAGAAATCACAAATTGTTTTGAGTTTATTTAAGTTTCAAAATTACACTTCGTGACTCTGTAAAATTTCTGAAAGACTTATTTTGTTTTTTTTTTGTCGTAGGAATTTTTAATTTTCAGAAAAGGATATTTACGTTCTTTTGCATTTAAGTATTTAATTTTGAAAAATAGCTTCTGTTTTTTTAATATATATATTTTCAATTTTTAGAATAATTTATTTTCGTTGTTTGTTAAAAAATTTTGAATTTGACCTTGTGTTTAATTCTTGGAAAAATACAGGGTGATTTATCCAACAAGCTTTGCCGTATCAAAGTTCACGTAATTTCAAAAAAAAAATCATTTGTTTGATTTCTTTTTTTAAACAAAATGTCACTGAAATTAGAAATCAGCCTAACGAGACACACGGAAAACAAAAGAGAGGATTGCAACAAACAAAAGAACAGAATGAACGAGAATATCGACGATTTGGGGGTTTAATATTTTTTTATTAAAAAAAGAAAAATGCAATGGCTTTAATTTTGCTTCGGTTGGGGTTGACCTTGAAGCGGGTTGGTCCTAATTTTTGTTGATTTTTTAAGTTTTTTTCTTTGCTGGTTTGGACTGTGTTGACCTTGAGATTAGTTGGGCTTAATTTTTCATAAAAAAAAAACTAATTGAAAAACTGGAGGACTGAAACAAAAAAATATCGAAATCCGCAGGAGGTAACGAACAAGAAACAAAAGTATATCGACGATTTGGGGGCTTAATTCTGAAATGTTTTATTAAAAAAAAAATTTCCTTGCTTTATACTTGCTTCGGTTGGGGTTGTACTTGAAACGGGCGTTGGTCCTAATTTTCGTTGATCTTTTTAGGGTTTTTCTTTGCTGGGTTGGACTGTGTTGACCTTGAGATTAGTTGGGCTTAATTTTTCATAAAAAAAAAACTAATTGAAAAACTGGAGGACTGAAACAAAAAAATATCGAAATCCGCAGGAGGTAACGAACAAGAAACAAAAGTATATCGACGATTTGGGGGCTTAATTCTGAAATGTTTTATTAAAAAAAAATTTTCCTTGGCTTATACTTGCTTCGGTTGGAGTTGACCTTGAAACGGGCGTTGGTCCTAATTTTCGTTGATTTTTTTAAGGTTTTTCTTTGCTGGGTTGGACTGTGTTGACCTTGAGATTAGTTGGGCTTAATTTTTCATTAAAAAAAATTAATTGAAAAACTGGAGGACTGAAACAAAAAAATATCGAAATCCGCAGGACGTAACGAACAAGAAACAAAAGAATATCGACGATCTGGGGGCTTAATTCTGATATGTTTTATTAAAAAAAAAATTTCCTTGGTTTATACTTGCTTCGGTTGGGGTTGACCTTGAAACGGGCGTTGATCCTAATTTTCGTTGATTTTTTTAAGGTTTCTCTTGGTTGGGTTGGACTGTGTTGACCTCGAGATTAGTTGGGCTCAATTTTTGATGAAAAAAAAATTAATAGCAAAAACTGGAGGACTGAAACAAAAAAAAAACATTGAAATACGCAGGAGACAACGAACAATAAACAAAAGAATGCTGACGATTTGGGGGCAGAATCCTAATATTTTTTTTTCAAAAAAATTTCCTCGGTTTTAGTTTTATTTCGGTTGGAGGTTGACTTTGAAGCGCGTTGTTCCTAAATTTCGTTGATTTTTTTAAAGTTTGTTTCTTTGTTGGGCTGGACTATGCTGACCTCGAGATTAGTTGGGCTTAATTTTTGAAAAAAATAATAATGAAAGAAGCTGGAGAACTGAAACAAAAAATATCGAAATACGCAGGAGATAACGCACAAGAAACAAAGGAATATCGACGATTTGGGGGCACAATTCTAATATTTTTTATTTTTAAAAAATTTCCTCGGTTTTAATTTTGTTTCGGTTGGGGTTGACCTTGAAGCGGGCGTTTGTCCTAATTTTCGTTGATTTTTTAAGTTTTTTTCTTGGTTGAGCTGGACTGTGCGGACCTCGAGATTTGTTGGGCTTAATTTCTGGTAAAAAAAATTATGCCTTAGCTTTAATTTTGCTTCGGTTGGGGTTGATTTTGAAGCGAGTGTTGGTCCTAATTTACGTTGATTTTTTCTTTTTTTTCGGTTAGACTGTGTTGAACTCGAAATACGCAGGACATAACGAAGAAGAAACAAAAGAACATCGCCTATTTGGGGGGAGGGGGGGCTTGATTTGAATAAATGTTTGCTTGGGTGGGGGTTAACGTTGGTGGTTGGGTAGGTCCTAATTTTCGTTGATTTTTTTTAATGTCCGGTTTTAATTTTTTCTTTTCTTGGGGTTCGATTGGGTTGACCTTGAGTTTGGTTGGGCTTCATTTTGATTGATTTTTATACTCTGAAAAATTCTAGTTCGTCTTTGTAAAGGCATGCACTGAAGTGGGAGGAGGACATGATTTAGAATGTCGAACAATTTATGTATTTAAGTGATTTTGAATCATTAAAATAAAATTAGAATCAGAACTTTGTTTGAAGTCTTCTATTTCCTTAAATAAATGAAATGGGACCGACGTTTTTTCTTTCTTCTTAAAATTATGAACTTTTACGTGGCAAAGCTTGTCAGTGAGGTAATAAATCACCCTGTATAATAAATATTCTTGAATAAATCGATTCCTTTTTTCATTTATTTTTACTTGAATTGATATTTAATATACATGATCTGAATCGATTCAAAGATCGATGCTTTCGACAAAAAATCGGCAGCCCTCCGATCTAAGATTACGATACAACATTACCGATCCAAAATTATATTCGTAGATTAATCAATGATTTACTTTGAACTACGTAAAGTAACAGTTAAAGAGAAACAAATTTTGTGCGTTGCCTCCCGGACAACAAAAATTTAAAACGTTTTGATCATCAAAAAAATGATCCAAAAAACCAAATAGTTGTTCGGATCACCCTCAGTATATCGAGAACGGTTCGAGATAGCGACTTCCGGTTTTCACCATTCGATTCGCCTCGAGAAACCTCCATAGAGTCGATGATTTTCCTATTTTCGGTGAGAAAATCACCAAAAAAATGCTTGTTTCCGAAAATTGCGACTCTCACAGAGCCACCTGACCACGTTCTCGTGTTTGGTTATTCTTGAGTATTGTTGTTGTGGTCTTTTATGGTAATTTTAATTGACCTAGATCCTTTTGACCCAGGAAAATCTGATTATTTCACGGATGGTTGCCAATGACCATTGACCGCCATGTGGTCACGAGAAGATCGATTAGCCGTTTGGACAACCGATAGTATCTCGAAAACGGTTCGAGATAGAGACCTCCGGTTTTCACCATTCGATTCGCCTCGAAAAACCTCCATAGGGTCGATGATTTTCCTACTTTTGATGACAAAATCACCAAGAAAATGCTTGTTTCCGAAAATTGCGACTCTCACAGAGCCACCTGACCACGTTCTCGTGTTTGGTTATTCTTGAGTATTGTTGTTGTGGTCTTTTATGGTAATTTTAATTGATCTCGATCCTTTTGACCCAGGAAAATCTGATTATTTCACGGATGGTTGCCAATGACCATTGACCGCCATGTGGTCACGAGAAGATCGATTAGCCGTTTGGACAACCGATAGTATCTCGAAAACGGTTCGAGATAGAGACCTCCGGTTTTCACCATTCGATTTGCCTCGAAAAACCTCCATAGGGTCGATGATTTTCCTATTTTTGATGAGAAAATCACCAAGAAAATGCTTGTTTCCGGAATTTGCGACTCTCACAGAGCCTCCTGGCCACGTTCTCTTGTTTGGTTATTTTTGTGTATTGTTGTTGTGGTCTTTTATGGTAATTTTAATTAACCTAGATCCTTTTGACCCTGGCAAATCTGATTATTTCACGGATGGTTGCCAATGACCATTGGTCGCCATGTGGTCACGAGAAGATCGATTGGCCGTTTGGACAACCGATAGTATCTCGAAAACGGTTCGAGTTAGAGACTTCCGGTTTTCACCATTCGGTTCGCCTCGAAAAACCTCCATAGAGTCGATGATTTTCCTATTTTCGGTGAGAAAATCACCAAGAAAATGCTTGTTTCCGAAAATTGCGACTCTCACAGAGCCATCTGACCACGTTCTCTTGTTTGATTATTTTTGAGTATTGCTGTTGTGGTCTCTTATGGTAATTTTAATTGATCTAGATCCTTTTGACACTGGCAAATCTGATTATTTCACGGATGGTTGCCAATAACCATTGGCCGCCATGTGGTCACGAGAAGATCGATTAGCCCTTTGGAACACCGGCAGTATCTCGAAAACGGTTCGAGATAGAGACCTCCGGTTTTCACCATTCGATTCGTCTCGAAAAACCTCCATAAGGTCGATGATTTTCCTATTTTTGATGAGAAAATCACCAAGAAAATGCTTGTTTCCGAAAATTGCGACTCTCACAGAGCCACCTGACCACGTTCTCGTGTTTGGTTATTCTTGAGTATTGTTGTTGTGGTCTTTTATGGTAATTTTAATTGACCTAGATCCTTTTGATCCTGGCAAATCTGATTATTTCACGGATAGTTGCCAATGACCATTGACCGCCATGTGGTCACGAGAAGATCGATTAGCCGTTTGGACAACCGATAGTATCTCGAAAACGGTTCGAGATAGAGACCTCCGGTTTTCACCATTCGATTCGCCTCGAAAAACCTCCATAGAGTCGATGATTTTCCTATTTTCGGTGAGAAAATCACCAAGAAAATGCTTGTTTCCGAAAATTGCGACTCTCACGGAGCCACCTGACCACATTCTCTTGTTTAGTTATTTTTGAGTATTGTTGTTGTGGTCTTTTATGGTAATTTTAATTGACCTAGATCCTTTTGACCCTGGAAAATCTGATTATTTCACGGATGGTTGCCAATAACCATTGGTAGCCATGTGGTCACGAGAAGATCGATTAACCCTTTGGGACACCGACGGTATCTCGAGAACGGTTCGAGTTAGAGACCTCCGGTTTTCACCATTCGATTCGTCTCGAAAAACCTCCATAGAGTCCATGATTTTCCTATTTTCGGTGAGAAAATCACCAAAAAAATGCTTGTTTCCGAAAATTGCGACTCTCACAGAGCCACCTGACCACGTTCTCGTGTTTGGTTATTCTTGAGTATTGTTGTTGTGGTCTTTTATGGTAATTTTAATTGACCTAGATCCTTTTGACCCAGGAAAATCTGATTATTTCACGGATGGTTGCCAATGACCATTGACCGCCATGTGGTCACGAGAAGATCGATTAGCCGTTTGGACAACCGATAGTATCTCGAAAACGGTTCGAGATAGAGACCTCCGGTTTTCACCATTCGATTTGCCTCGAAAAACCTCCATAGGGTCGATGATTTTCCTACTTTTGATGAGAAAATCACCAAGAAATTGCTTGTTTCCGAAAATTGCGACTCTCACAGAGCCACCTGACCACGTTCTCTCGTTTAGTTATTTTTGAGTGTTGTTATTGTGGTCTTTTATGGTAACTTTAATTGACCTAGATCCTTTTGACCCAGGAAAATCTGATTATTTCACGGATGGTTGCCAATGACCATTGGTCGCCATGTGGTCACGAGAAGATCGATTAGCCCTTTCGGACACCGACAGTATCTCGAGAGCGGTTCGAGTTAGAGACTTCCGGTTTTCACCATTCGATTCGCCTCGAAAAACCTCCATATGGTTGATGTTTTTCCTATTTTTGATGAGGAGATCACCCAGTATATGCTTGTTTCCGAAAATTGCTACCCTCTCAGAACTGTACGAGACAAACGAATGGGTCAATTTTTTCTATTCTTCCTATCTATTCAGATTTTCCTGCGCTGATTACTAATTACAGTTAATTAAAACAGGCGTGGATTAAAATTTAAACGAATAATCGAAGCTAAAATCTCCACGAGGACGGTATATATATATACTGATTTTAAATCGAGAAGTACGATTGGGAGGGAATCGAGTCCAGAAATTAAAACAAAAAAAAAGAAAACTGTTACTTGAGGGACACAAGCCGAATTCAAGTATGTAGTTCTGAATCAAACAGGTTTGAGGTCTCATGGTGACTTGATTAGTAATAAGAACCAGTATTCTTTGCGTGAAGTGAACGTGTGTGTGGAGGCGCCCGAGTGTCTCGTCTTGTACTCGCGACTTTACTATCTACGTTTACAAGACCGTTGCGAGTTCAAAGCCTCCAGTTTCATAAAAACTGTGCCACGTTATGTAATCCAGTTAGCCTTGGATCTGCGTGCGAGATGATATATGAAGGAAAGCACTCGGAAAGTTCATGTAGGACATGCAGTTGAGTGTTGAAAGTAGTAGCAAAATTTGCACGAGAAAAAAAAAAGACTCACCCATAGGAATATCTAACGCCTTGTGTTCTCCTGCCTCTTGCAGTTTGCTTTGAATTATTGTCTTATGTATGTGTTACGTATTTCGCTTTTAATTATTTCTTTTTTCTTTTCTTTGTGTGCAAATTTAGTTTAAATGATTATTTGTCTGAATACAGGAAAAGATGTGAGTAAATTTAAAAAGCAAAGAATGTATAAACTTCGCCTCTAACAAACAATAAGAGTGTTAATTAACGAAGAGGCGCGAATTAAATCAAACGTCTCGACATTTGCGATTTTCAGATTAAATTAGCACGGTCGTTAAAGCTTGCTAAAAGTTTTTTTTTTTGGCCAAAGGATAACACAATGTAATTACATATTCGCTGTTTACTTCAATTAAGCGAAATAGCTCGGACACTTAACAAGTTTGCGATAAGCAAGAACTATTTATAACGTAATTTATGGATTGAACACGCGCGGTTTAATCATGTGAGATTTAATTAAAGTTATGGCAAAGTAATTTGAGAAAAAAACAAAATAAAATGAAGCGGACGGTCAGTTTTTTTAAGTTTGGAAGGCTCACGCCCCAGGACTTGAAGATACAACAACAAAAAAAAGATTGACAATGAAATATTATTATTATTCTGATGCTTCTCTACATTGTATTCATTTTGATTACTTTGTTATCAAAATAATTGATTAATTCTTTTCCTTTTTATCAAAGTTCGCCCCCGAAAGATACTTCCTAGGACGCGCTTCTTCGTTGGGGCACCCTCAAATGGCGATCGTTTGGGAATACAAAAGAAAATGAAAACCCTATGACGTTTTTTTTTCTTCCTGTTTTCAAACCCCTCCCCAAAAATGTACGTTCCAGCCAAAGTAGTGTGTGCACACCCCCTAGCGGGGTTATCGAGATCGTAATATTATCGGAATTACTTAAATTTACTTGGCATAATCCGAGGAGCAACGGCGCATCGATGTGAGTACTCACGCGTCTGCTTACACTCACCAGGCTCAGATATAAAGTACCAATTAAAAAAAAAGAAAACTTAAAGCGTTAAGGACAAAATGGCTAGGATTAGCGAACGTACAGATGCAAACGAAGAAACTCTCCAAAACTGCATACATTTTTCGCGGCGCTGTAAAGGAGCCAACTATCAAAACAATTAACAATGAACTATGTAAAGATAAAATTGCAAATGTAAATAGGACTTTAAAAGGCCCAGCAAACAGTGCGTCCGCCCCACTGATTTCGTTGCTGAAAACTCCCGCAGCCCAAGCCCGATCTACGCCACTGACAAGTGCACACGACCGGAGGAAATGACGTCACGCAAAAATTCTACAGGCGGTAAGAAAAAAACTCGAAATTTTCTCCGGAACAAGACGATAGTAAGCGGCTGCGACAAATCCAAATCGGAAGCGGCAATACCTTCCATTCCTTTCCGGCGAAGGCACAGAGGGGGACGGGGGGAGGTGTGACGGCTTCCAGAGCACAAATATTGCTCACAAAGTTAGGCGGAGGCTAACACCCGCCGACAAATTGCCGGTGAAAATCTGCCCCTTGCCACTTGCCATAAAGGAACGAACGCGAGCAATAAACGCACGTGGAAAACAGACAGGCAACAAGATGGAAAAAGCAAAGTGGTGCTCGGGGAAGGCAAGGATGCCCGAAAACCCGAAAATTGTGTATTTTTCACGTCCACAAAACGTGAACGTCGAAATCGCTCCCACAAACAGTCGGGGGGAAATATCTAACGGAGTGAGTGTATCCGCACAGGACGGTAGGGTAACCGACGCCAACAATTACTTCTTTTTAAACACGCCCAAAACACGTTGCGTTAACTGACGTGACAAAACCTGCACCGTCTCATTGCTGGCGCCGGGGGGAAGAGAGAGTAATAATCGTCCCGGACGAATAGCGACCCTGCGGCGATCAACAACCCCCAAGACAAACGTGCACGAAGGGAAGCCTACTCCATCGCAAAGACAACAGCGAGAAATGATTGTAACAAGTTCTATGAAGAATCAGGAATAAAGAGAACCAACCAGAAAGAAAGAAACGTAAACAGAAATAAAATTAGGAAAAGAAAATTGAAATTCGCGGACGACAAAATAAAATATTACTCACTGATTGTTTGTAGGAGAAGTAATTTTCGATTTTCGAGTTCATTTTGCTTGATTCGTCGCCTCTTGTCATCTACATACTTTCCATTTATTGGCTTAAAACTACGAGACCACGCCTACTCTGGGTCCTTTCATTTTCGATCGCACGCTATAAATCGATATGTTCGATCGGTACATCAAGCGATCCAATCTGAAGTCATTCATCTGAGCTTATGTCTTGGCTAGATTCACAAAATCAGCTGAGACATGATTTTTAAATCCCTGGCTTTCTGAGAAGGGCGACTTTAAATTGGATTACTTGATCTTATTAAATAGGTAGGTATATTCATGGAGGTTGAGTGACTGGAGGAGTAACGAGCACGCAGAAAACGAGCCGATTTTCGGAAGCGCACTACCTTTTCTTGTATGGCAAAAATAGAGAGCACCGTGATGTGGGCGACAAAGTGCGCGATACTCCATACTCCGTTCGCCTTGCCATACCAAGGGCTCGCGGTTTTCAGTAATACACGTTATACAGCACAGCGTCCTCCAAATGCTTAACCTCGATGGGTGTATTATAGAATTTCAATACTTCTAATATTTTTCACAGGCACTGCGTAAGTTGGTGAATAAGTATTGCTGATAGGTTTTTTTTTGTCGGATTTGCTAATTTACTGGACTGTTCAATCTTCTCCCGGTGGGTTCATCCTTTAAGAGTACTTCAATTGCCTAGGGTGGACAGCAGAGTTTAGTCTAAAAGATACCAGGAAGGTAACATGTCAACCGGCTTCTATTGGCCCAAAGTTCTACTATTAAGTTGCCGGAATCGAGTTAAGGGGTGAGAAATTTGTCATCTAATGCTCTGCTCGAACCCACGATTTCTAGCTCTAATTTGTAGTCTGGCGCTCTGCTCAAACCTATGACATCTAGCTCTAGTTTGTTGTCTAGTACTCTGCTCCAACCGAACCCACGACCTCTAGCTCTAGTCTATAGTCTGGTGCTTCTACTCGAGTCCGCGCTTTCTCGCTCTAGTTTGTAGTCTGACGATTTGCTCGAACACACGACCTCTATCTCTAATTTGTAGTCTGACGCTCTGCTCAAACTCACAATCTCTAACTATAGTTTGTAGTTTGATGCTCTGCTCGAACCCACGACCTCTAGCTCTAGTTTGTAGTCTGTTACTCTGCTCCAACCGAACCCACGACCTCTAGCTCTAGTCTGTAGTCTGGTGCTTCTGCTCGAGTCCGCGCTCTGCTCGAACCCATGACCTCTAGCTCTAGTCTATAGTCTGGTGCTCTGCTCGAGTCCACGCTTTCTCGCTCTAGTTTGTAGTCTGACGATTTGCTCGAACACACGACCTCTATCTCTAATTTGTAGTTTGACGCTCTGCTCAAACTCACAATCTCTAACTATAGTTTGTAGTTTGATGCTCTGCTCGAACCCACGACCTCTAGCTCTAGTTTGTAGTCTGGCGCTCTGCTTGAACCCACGCCCTTCTCGCTCTAGTTTGTAGTCTGATGCTCTGCTCAAGAGACTGACACGAAATTTTCTTCACAAACACTTAAACTTCTCCCTGCTTTTACGCCTCGCGTCTCGAACCTCAGATTGCAGATAAAAAATAAAATGTGACGAGCGATGGTCTTATTAGAGATTATCCCGAAAATCCTGTTATTGTGATTCGTCTCCTTGCTTTACAAAAAAAATAAAAAAATACGTGCGGATTCTCACGTACGCTTTATCTCGTCTATCTATCGGGAAAAAAAACAGGAAATTTTTGCATAAAATGCAGGAATCCGATCTAAATCTCATAGTGCATACTTGGAAAAAATAACGTGACGACGTTGCTGCCGGAAATCCTTTTAAAGCTGCGAGGAACAAAAACGATTAATTAAGTTGATAACGATGAATGATAAACCGTGACATTCCACAAATAAAGTTGCTCCTTGCGCTTTTAAAGTCGTTCAGTTTTTCACGTTTTCCATTTTTTTTTTTTTTATTTAAATATAAATGTGTGAAATAAAAGTTCAAATTTCTTATATGTATTTATTTATTTATTTATTTATTTCAGAAACAACATCATTCCATTTTATCAACAAAAGAAATCTGAATTATTCAAAGCAAAGTGATGGTATTTATATTGATAATAAATAGTATATTATCTGAAATAAAGAACTCGCTTTGCTAGTCATAAGAATTCCCTAAAAAAAATGCAGTTTCTCGTCTGCTGAAAAGTTACAAAAAGTGACTTGCGCTGAAGCTTTTCAACTCAAGAAGAATGTAGAGGCCGCATTTGATTTCAAGACGTGACATAATAAATCTCTATTAGAAAGAGCTGCAGAATATTTTTATAGTCACCCTGTATATAGGAGTTCAGTTCTCTTAGAAAATTTTTATTAGAGAAATGAAACAGTAAGTAATCACGTATACCATTTAATTACTTTGCGGTTTTTTTTTAATAAACCCCGATGAGTGTTGCAATTACATTTTTTTTGTTCGTCATAATTTAAAGCGTTTGTTAATTGGACAACGAAAATAACAACAATAGCAACCGGCTCTCGTTCGTATCTGGGTCATTTTTGAAATTTGATTGGCGAGAAGTCGCGCAGTCGTGCAAAAAAAGAAAAAAAATAGAATCGCCTCCTCGCACGCTACTGTGCGAATAATTCGTACAATTAAAGGTAACAAGAACGCCCCGGTTATTTGTTAACAAACAAATAAAAGGCGGCAGGAAACGAGAGAGTGCACTTTCAAATTTGTTGTTTCTTTGCGGCGCGCGCGCGCGCTTTTTTTTTTATTTTTTTATTTTTTAGCTCGTGCAGTTTTCGCTAATAATAATAATAATCGGGAGTGGGTAATGGAAAGGCGCAGCTAAAAATTTAATTGCAAATTGCTTCACACTTTTAAAAACTTCTAGCTGGGACTTATTATTATTAGGTTGCGCTCGTTTAAAAACCGGTGGCTGGGGCTCACATTGAGCAAGCAATGTGTCCCTTTACTCATTCAAATATATAAAAACAGAGGATCCAGTTCAGATCATTTTCATTAGTTTTAAAATTAAAAAAAAAAAAAATACTATTTGAGCTTACAGAACATGAATTATGTGGACATGGGGTCAGGATTGTCAGATTTTTTTTTTTCAATTTTTAAAAGGCGCCAATTTTTTTCCCGAACGAACAGAAGAAATTTTTAGCAAAGAATAACGACAAGCGAATTAAATTAGACAAAACAAAAATCAAATCCAGAACAAATAAAACCACCCAAATGAACCCCGCAAAAACGGGCAGAAATGAAAGAAAGAGGAAACAAAAGGCAGGAAGCCAAGAAAAATAAAACAAAAGAAGATTAACTACGTCAAGCTGAACGAAAAAAAAATAAATTTTCCAATTTTCTAGACGAATCAAAAATAAAATCGTAGAAAATAAAAGAAAACTGGAAAGAAGTCAATAGTACAATAAGAGAAAATAAGAAATAAATGAACGACGAAATACACTGCGTAAAACAAAAGAAAGAACATCATAACTGAGATGGACACAAAATAAATGAACAACAAAAAGTGTCAATAAAAATGCCACCTATCAATTCGATAAGAAAAGCAAAAGTGAAATACACAATATGAAAGCACGAAGCCAAAAAAAAAAAAAACAAAAACAAAAGATTGACAACTAATGTGAACAAAAAAGAAATTAGTTAATAAAAATAAAAATAAATATGTAGTAGAAAACAAAACACAACTATCAATAAAATCAATTTGATAAGAACAAACTGAAGGGAAATACGAAAGCATGAAACGATTTAAAAAGATAAAGCAGAACTACCAGGATGCTAAGAATGATAACAAATTGTTTTTTTTTTCCACAATCCATTGATCAGTCTCTTTTAAATTATTAACAACTGCATAAAAGTAAAAAGAAAAACATATTATAATAGTATCGTATTGATTTGTAGGTTACGCTGTGTACAATTACTCTATTTTTTTTTTTTGTTATATTTATACTTCGTTAGTAAAATATTTTTTTTTTTTGTTTCATTTCTACTTCGTAAGTCAGTTGTTTCTCTCTCATGATAACACTTTGTGCTTTCCATTTCGTACATCCACAATTAATTTTTTTTATCTTCTCATTTTGCCCGCCTTATTTTATCCCAAATAGAAGGGGAAAAAAAAACAGGATCGTTGAGGTTAAGTAACTGGAGGAGTAACGAGCGTGAAGAAAACGAACTAATCTTCGAAGGAGCATTTCCCTCTCTTGTATGGCAAGAATTAAAAGAACATCAGAAGAACACACATGTGCGTGTCTGATATTCCACACTCTGTTCGTTTTGCCATATTAAAGGCTTCGGGCCGGACCGATTTTTAATAGTACACGTTTACATCGAGGTTAAATACACGGAGGACGCTGCGTCGCAACACGCACAGCGTCCTCCATATATTTAACCTCGATGTAAATAACTTGGAATCTAAACACCGAATAAGTAATAATTTCTGAATTCATGCCAAGTATTTACTACACAAAACTAAAACGTTGCGCGGATCAATAGCCCTCCTTTATTCCAGTTAATTTCTGACCCCTTTCATGTTTCCCACAGCTGGTAATCGGCTTTGCGAAATCGCGAGGACTTCCGCCTTGGCGTAAAATATTTTATGCAGAATCAATGCGTTCACCTTGAACCAGAATAGAAACTTAAACTGCGAAGAAACGCCGGGACATTAATAAAGGGGCGACCGACACGAAGAGGTTCTTCCGTTCCGTAAATAAACGGCCGGCGCAGCAGTTTCCGGCAGCACTGAATCAAATGAGCTTCAGTGAATTTTAAATAAATTAATTTCCCGAAATACTGTACTTCTTAACGAATTACCGAAGCCTTTGGGATTGGGATGTAACGTTGCCAATTATTGAAAACCTTGGTATACTATAGACGCAGTTGTAAGCGGAATTCCCTAGCTCATATGGAGATAGGGGTGGGTCGAACCTCGTCGATAATTTGTTTAAGGGCCGATTTCTTCACCTTTTGATAAATTTAACTGCCAAGTAATATCCTCGGAGTCTGTTATCGATACAATGGTTTCCAAGGATAATACCTGACAGATAAATTTATCAGGAGGTGAAGAAATCGAGCATGAGATAATTGTCCAACAGGATCCTAGTTGTAAAAAAGAAATCTCTTTGAGAAAAAAAAATCATCAAAAAGCAAACTTTACTTGCACGTAGAAAAACCATATCATTTTTGGATTCATTACAACTCGATGTTACGATGTCATTTTGCTGTCTACTGCCACCTTGCCTTGAGAAATCTATTTTTTTTTATTGCTTGATACGCGAGGATCAAATCCCTAGCCAGAACCTTGTAGGAAGTGTTATCGTTTAAGTCTATTTTTAAACTGTCATCTGCTCTATGTATTTATTGTCATGCTGCCGTCACGAGATTACTATTATTATTTTATTCACATTAATACTAATCACTTGCACAATTAGGTGGCGCTCGTGTGATTTTGAAAACGCGTGGCGTCCTAATCGCACCGGGAATTACGGCGTATCAAATCGATCAAAAACTTGGTAAGATGTATTGGATTTATTGTTAATCGCGTGGATGCGTTTAATTCCTTAGGAAAGTAGAGAATTATCGATTGACGGAAGCAATGAATCTCCGAGATAAATATAGGCATGTCTTCTTTTTGTGCATAGACTCTTTCAGCTTAGAACTTCGATAAAATACTTTTCCAAAAAAAAAAAAGAATCCTACCTATATCAGAAAAAGTAGTGTAAAGTTATGTAATCCTTAGCCTCGTGACTGACGTGAGTTTATGTTTTAATTAATTTTTTCCTTTTTATATAGGCATGTCTTCTTTTCGTGCATAGACTCTTTCTGCTTAGAACTTCGATAAAATACTTTTCCAAAAAAAAAAAAGAAAAAAATCCTACCTATATCAGAAAAAGTAGTGTAAAGTTATGTAATCCTTAACCTCGTGACTGACGTGAGTTTATGTTTTAATTATTTTTTCCTTTTTATTTCTTGATGTCTTGTTTTTATTTGTTTCTGTTCCTATAAAAGCGAAAACCGAAAAAAGTTGTGTAAAATTATTACTTTTAATATGTTTTCATTTGTTTGATCAAACTGTACTTAATTTGGCTTGATTTGAAACTGTTTTTTTTTTGCATTAGTAACAGTTTCCAGGGGTGGGAACATATAATGTTTCATGTCAGAATGAAAATTCTCCTGAACTGGCATGCATATGACGTTGTGCGATTCGAGTCCGGTTTAACCACTCGTATAGGGAGCTCATCGATACCTAAATTACTCTGGCTCGACCCCGAAATATCCCTATGAGAAACGCCCTCGATAAAACCCTAATCGAGGGAAGAACGAAACAGGCATTGCGAACCAACTCACGCACAGAACTCGCTTGTCACAAATGCCTGATTCAGTTGATTGAAGTTGTCAGGCTTTGAAAAGCGCAAATGAATGCTTTGTTTTGCATACCGCGCCGCCTCTTTCAGGACGAGGCTTAATATTTTCCCTTCAGAAATAACCTACGCTTGATGAAACAACAAAAAAGAAAGTCAATATTATCGGAAGAGGGGATTAATGAATCCAGACGTGAAAGCGGATCGCTCCATTTTTGCGTCTAACGAAATTTTACATCGTAACATGGAAATTTAATTTCGTAATTTAAGTTTTACATCGTAACACGGATTTTAATTTTTTAATTTTTCTAATGTAGTTTGTCCTTGAGTTAAAATCAATAGTAGTTTGATTAAAAGAAAGTAAAAGGTTTCTTCTGCGACTACTGTCACCGTTCGGAGCAAATTTTCAGAGAGAATTAGAATCAGCGATGCCCCAGCAGAGTTTAAGAATTCTGCCAAACGTGAAAACAGCGGCAATTGACGGTCTATGCAGTACGCCAACGTCAACGCGGCTTAGATTGGAGGGAGGTCTAACGAATTTTTTTTTTTTTTACAATCATGTATCCATCACATTATTATTTTTTAAATATTTACTGCGCTTGTAATTAATTTAATCTATGATCGAGAGGGTTTAATAATTTTGAGTGAAGTGAAATGATGAATTTAAAAACAAAAGACACAACGATAAAGAACTATTTTTATTTACAAAATGTACAAAACTGATCTATGAAGGAAAAAGTTTCTTTAAGTTTAAGAATACTTCGGGAGCAGTTATTTTTTGGTCTTGCGATTTCTTTCTAAGACCACAACTTCATGTTGGTACAGCTTAAGGCGCGCCGTCAGGCGGCCAGAGGTTTGGGCTTATACTGTCCGAAAATCTATAGCA
The DNA here is from genome assembly GCA_036172665.1 of Prosopocoilus inquinatus. Taxonomy (NCBI): domain Eukaryota; kingdom Metazoa; phylum Arthropoda; class Insecta; order Coleoptera; family Lucanidae; genus Prosopocoilus; species Prosopocoilus inquinatus. Next base: position 1,172,825 of record CM069871.1, on the reverse strand, counting down.
AATGGTAACTGTTCTGCTACCTGGTATACTATAATGCACAAAGCGGCAAATACGGACACATTCGCGTGTCATCGCAATTCTACGCTGTAGCAAGTCCGCTCAGATTGCAGATTGCTATCCTCTGTATAGCGCTATTTCGGCCCTAATTGGGGCTACTCTTAATGCTGATGTATTCAATTATTTGATACAGAGGAGTATAGTATATGACGTGCATGTTTTCTTTCAGGAATTGAACTGTATAAGGTTACGTTACGTAGGAGACAGCTGATTACGTCATGGGTTTCAACATTTGGTAGTTAGAGGGCGTGTGCAGTCCACGTCATGTGAAATTAGTGTCGGTGACGATGTCGCTCACGGTCTTGCACTGAACTAAATGTAATTAGAGGGCGTATGCAGTCCACGTCACGTGAAATTACCGTCGGTGACGATGTCGCTCACGGTCTTGCACTGAACTAAATGTAGTTAGAGGGCGTATGCAGTCCACGTCATGTGAAATTAGCGTCGGTGTCAACGTCGCTCACGGTCTTACACCGAACTGAACGCCGACTCCCTTCCGGGTATGTAAATGATGGTCTCGATGGACGCCTTTACGTAATTTAATTCGGATATGCGATTTCCACGAGGCCTTGAAGACTCGTAGGCAAAAATCTTAACAATAAATCATCAATCACGCAATACAATAAATCAGTGTTATGTGTTTAAGGATTTGCCAAGTCACATTTTAATTCACACCTTCGCCAGATCCATCGATTTATTTTCGGCAGTGAAATAAGTAAAAATACTCCGCGTTCTTTATAAATGTATAAGTCGTCGCAAAGCTATACTTAGCTCGTCTGTATCCTGCAAATCTAAATTGCTTAAATCCCGCAGAATTTTCGGTGTTTTATCGCCGTGATTATAAGTACGGTACAGAGCCAGACGAGGCCTTGTGCAACGCCGAATTCATTATCCAGATCCGTCCGTACGTTTAAAGGATAAAAGCTGACGATAAAGCTTCACCTGATCGATTATGCTGTGCGTTGTTATAAGTTGTAAATCATCAGCAGACGCTGACGTTAAGCCGGATGTTCTCTGACATTCACAAGTTCATCAACATCAAGCGTTGAAAATTATTCTTTGCGGGGGGGAAATAAACCCCAGTTTTACGAAGTATTTCACAGTGAGTAATTAAGTTCGATTTAATAAAGTCTAATGACGTCAATGGGAATTATCGCAAAAAGGTAAAAGTGACTTTCACGTTCTTGGTGTTTCCCCGTTCCCGTAACGCTTATCAAGACCCTACTTCTTGTACTTAGAAGATTTGAATGAACTTTCGTAATAAATAAATAAATAAATACGTCGGCACCGCGTTATATTCAGATTCTTTATTGATGATTTATTGATGTGTCGATGAGCGAACGTGAAAACACGCAGGTGAATAACGTGCGAATAAAACGAGCACTGAGCAAGCAAAAGTAACAAAGAAAACGAAGCAAGAGCGAGCAGCACGCTATAGTAAAGGCTAAGAGTTTCTAAAACATTGTCATTTTGTTTAATGCGTATTTAAACATTGTATCTCGTTCGTACGCAACCAAGGCGATGCATTTTGTTTGATGTGCAACTAAGCAGTGGCTTTCCCCGAGCCGGTAACCTTGTCAAGCTCGTTTTGGACCACCCTAGTTCTTGTACTTACATGATTAGGATAAACTTCCATCATAAATATGCCGGCGCCGCGTTATATTCAGATTCTTTATCGATGATTTATTGATGTGTCGATGAACGAACGTGAAAACACGCAGGTGAATAACGTGCGAATAAAACGAGCACTGAGCAAGCAAAAGTAACAAAGAAAACGAAGTAAGAGCGAGCAGCACGTTATAGTAAAGGCTAAGAGTTTCTAAAACATTGTCATTTTGTTTAATGCGTATTTAAACATTGTATCTCGTTCGTACGCAACCAAGGCGATGCATTTTGTTTGATGTGCAATTATGCAGTGGCTTTCCCCGAGCCGGTAACGCTTATCAAGATCGTTTTGGTCCAACCTACTTCTTATACTTACATGATTAAGATAAACTTCCATCATAAATATGTCGGCGCCGCGTTATATTCAGATTCTTCATCGATGATTTATTAACGTGTTGATGAGCGAACGTGAAAACACGCAGGTGAACAACGTGCGAATAAAACGAGCACTGAGCAAGCAAAAGTAACAAAGAAAATGAAGCAAGAGCGAGCAGCACGCTATGGTAAAGGCTAAGAGTTTCTAAAACATTGTTATTTTGTTTAATGCGTATTTTAAACATTGTATCTTGCTCGTGCGCATCCAAGGCGATGCATTTTCTTTGATGTGCAACTAAGCAGTGACTTTCCTCGATCCGGTAACGCTTATCAAGATCGTTTTGGTCCAACCTACTTCTTATACTTACATGATTAAGATAAACTTCCATCATAAATATGCCGGCGACGCGTTATATTCAGATTCTTCATCGATGATTTATTAACGTGTTGATGAGCGAACGTGAAAACACGCAGGTGAACAACGTGCGAATAAAACGAGCACTGAGCAAGCAAAAGTAACAAAGAAAACGAAGTAAGAGCGAGCAGCACGCTATAGTAAAGGCTAAGAGTTTCTAAAACGTTGTTATTTTGTTTAATGCGTATTTTAAACATTGTATCTTGCTCGTGCGCATCCAAGGCGATGCATTTTCTTTGATGTGCAACTAAGCAGTGACTTTCCTCGATCCGGTAACGCTTATCAAGATCGTTTTGGTCCAACCTACTTCTTATACTTACATGATTAAGATAAACTTCCATCATAAATATGCCGGCGACGCGTTATGTTCAGATTCTTCATCGATGATTTATTAACGTGTTGATGAGCGAACGTGAAAACACGCAGGTGAACAACGTGCGAATAAAACGAGCACTGAGCAAGCAAAAGTAACAAAGAAAACGAAGTAAGAGCGAGCAGCACGCTATAGTAAAGGCTAAGAGTTTCTAAAACGTTGTTATTTTGTTTAATGCGTATTTTAAACATTGTATCTTGCTCGTGCGCATCCAAGGCGATGCATTTTCTTTGATGTGCAACTAAGCAGTGACTTTCCTCGATCCGGTAAGCTTATCAAGATCGTTTTGGACAACCCTACTTCTTGTACTTGCAAGATTTGGACAAACTTTCATAATAAATATGTTGTCGCCGCTTTATATTCAGATTCAGAATTTATTGACGCGTTGATGAACGAACGCAGGTGAAGAACGTGCGAATGAAACGAGCGCTGAGCAAGCAAAAGTAACAAAGAAAACGGAATAAGAGGAGCACGTTGTAGTAAAGGCTAAAGGTTTCTAAAACATCGTTATTTTGTATAAGGCGCTGCATTTTGTTTGATGTGCAACTATGCAGTTGCATTGCCATTATGTTATGGTGGTCAAAATACCCTAAATATACCAACCAACCGGAAAAATTTCGGAACAAAAATTTTTGGTACTATAAATAGCTTCATGCTTTGGAGATCGATTGTTTTCGGAATTATTTTTGGATTCGATTCAATAATTGAATTCATGTATTTAATTATATACGATTGGTTTGATACAAAATTAAATGAAGACGCGATATATACATATATATATTTTTTTTAGGTTAAAATAGCACTCGAGCTTAGATTGTAAAATCCGGCGGTCGGTCATTTTCAGCCGAGTGTGAGAATGACATAATAATAATTGCAACACACGATATTATCATGATGTTAAGTATCGACTCAAATCGGCGGATAATTACCGATAATTATTGTTATGCTTTTGGTCTAATTATGTTTAAAAAGAAAAAGAAAAAAAAAAACATTGCGACACGACGTGTGATTAGCACCGTTTTAATCGTCGCCTATGAAAGCGAATAAAAATAAATGGGGCGGGTAATTCCGCAAAGAATTTCAAAGAGCGCGACTTATTTTCTTTAAAACTACATTTTTCGTATCGTAATTTTATCTATTATCTAACAGTAAAAGTAATGGAAGAAATAAATAAGTTACTAGAGTGTAGGCCTGAGCGGAAAGCACGAAAAGTGTCGCTATTCGGTAGGCAACAAAGGAAAAGTACGGTAACAATGAACTGATTAAGAAACGAATGTGTACACATAGGAGTTACAAAAAAGCTTCATCCAGTTGATTTGGTTTTTGTGATTAAGTGACAGTTAATGTTGTGGCCTCGTCTTGTTCCCCTTGCACGCCCATGCCTGTTATATTGGATATTTATTGATTGACACGACACTTCTATCAGTTTTTTTTTTTTTTTTTAATAAAGCACAGAGAACTTTTGTCATTACGATTCCTATCTCATCAGCAAATTTATCCTGCAACTTTGACTGTTAAAAAAAATTAAAACTGATGGGGGTGAATCATGTCCTGATCTTGTCATTTACTACGTCTTGTTAAGATTTTATTTATTCGATTTATTTCGATTTATGAGATCATCGAGGTTAAGTATACGGAGGACTAAAAAGTAGAGTGAGAGCGAAACTGTTCTGGCGCACGTAAAAGTGAGACAAAAGTGCTCCTGGAGCCACTAGACCGAACGCAGATGTATAATCGCGCCCTGCTTAAACAAATAATAATTAAAAAAAAAATATCGAAACTGGCGCCATCTATGTGAACCTTCAAGAACTACATATTAAGCGCGAAATTTGAAATAATTAAAAATTGCATAGATTATTAGTCAACGGATCGGCTGTTTTTAATTTACCTGCAACCGAACTAAATTTAAATTTCGTCAGCACCTCGTATAACCAATGAATGTGACTCACTTTAGTGATTCAGTGACTCACTTTAGTAAATCATATTCGTTACTTATACGTGGTGTTGACGATTTAGTTCTGCGCTAGATTTCGCCTTAAAAAAAATGATCGTCCGAATAGTAAATAATTATTCCTTTTGTCGGCGCGAAATTTGAAATCGATTTAAGTTTGCATAATTAATTTGTATTCTATTATCTATTATTTGTTTGTTTGTTTTCATCGTTATTTGTTTCATTTTCTTCGAGACCTTTAATTTTCGAACAATTCGCCGCCGTCTGCATCCTTTTATTATTATTTTTTGTGGCTTTGTAAAATAGATTTAACGCTACGAATACTGTCACGATTATATTGTTTTATAAGACAATTTAAAAATTACAAAAATAATTAACACACTTTATGTGCAATCAGTGCGTATTCACATTCCAATTACAAAATCCTAGAAGGCGCGTCCGCGGAAAACGACGCGCGGTTTATGAAATTAGAACGAGAGCATTACAAGCTTTCCGCAAACTCAAGTGCTATATCCAATTTTAGGACATTCGTATGGATATTCACAGACACTTCGTTTCTTCAATGTAACGGGCACGCTCGCCGCCCGCCTACCTAACGTGCCGCTTATGAGAATGATATAATCGTACAATCGTTATGAAATAGAAAATCTGAAAACGTACAGGAGAGGAGAATCACCGTGTTCAACAATTATCTAAACTTAAGCCCATTTTTTTCAAACTTTGTGCTTTTTCCGTTGTCCGTTTTGAAATTGTACGTTGCCCTTGCGCAAACTCTGCGTTGAGTTTCATACTTTCATCCGATATTTTGATTGCCGCCCAGTTATAGAATCTATTCCTTAACAACTGATCAGTCGTGATCATACTTCGCTTTTGGTATATCGCGACCTAAACAAATCGTCCATTAAGTCATTACTACAATTTACATTCAGAGACATCGCCTTCTTCCACGATGGCGACTCCTCTGAATGTGAATCGCACTCACGAGTAGACGATTCAAGTTCCGAATTCGGCTCGGATTGTTTATACGGGTTTGTTTACAAAAATCTGCTCACTTAAGGCGATATAGCACTTGAGTTTGCGGGAAACTTGCAGGCTCGTGTTCAAGTTTCATAATCTGCGCGTTTTTTTTTCAGCAACTTCCAGGATTTTGTAACTGGAATACGATTCCGCACTGATTACACTTACAGTTTAAGCGTCTTAATTATTTCCGTAATTTTTAAATTGTTTTATAAAAAAAATCTAAACTTGACATATCTCTACCAAACAAAAAAGTTAGGAATGGGAGAAGTCGTTCGCTATTACAAAGTAGATTACATACAAACTTGTTTCAGCTTGGAAAATCTGCTTACTTAACTAGGTCGCGATGTAGCACTTGAGTTTGCGGGAAGCTTGCAGGCTCGCGTTCGAGTTTCATAATCTGCGCGTCCTTTTTCAGCGACTTCTAGGATTTTTTAACAGGAACATGTTTCCGCACTGATTACACATACAGTTTGAATGTCTTAATTATTTCCGTAATTCTTTTATAATTGTTTTATAAAAAAAAATCTAAGCGTGACATATCTCCACCAAACAAAAAAAAAAATAGGAATGGGAAGTCGTTCGCTATTACTAAGTAGATTACATACAAACTTGTTTCAGCTTGGAAAGTATTTGAGATATTTGATACAGTTAGTCTGTTGAACACAATTTCGAAATAGTTATTGATTTTATCCCACTTCTGATGCCCGGCGTTAAAATTAAAATTGAAAACAATAAAATCGTTTCATTTTCATGCATTAAGTATTTTATTTAATCAAGTTTCATCGCAGTTTGTCGCACTTTTGTCGTCGAAAAAGAGAAAGAGAGAAACAGAGCTATTTTTAATTCGTATTTATTTTTTACTTTTCATCATTCCCAGCGATTCTCATTGTCTCTTTTTGTTGAATTAATTCTTTGTAACGCGCATTGCAAAAATTAATTTCCATGCTTCACAGAAACAAGGAAACTAGAAGGTAACCACGCGAAGCCTTCCAACGACAATAACTCTTGCAGACTGCAACATCAAAACGTACATTCACGGTCATTAAAGGCTCGTTCGCGAAAGTCAACGAGTGTGTAACGTGCAATTTAATGCTACGCTTAAAAGACGATAAACTCTACTGTGTGAAAATGATAATTATTATAAGCGGAGTTTTATTAGAAGTTGCCTTATGTTTTCTGACGGTTTTGTCTTCGTGTATACAAGTTCCAATACACGGTCGTAAAGATTGTTGGGCTTGCAATTTTGACTACATTGAAGGACAAGATATAGATACGTCTCCTCAAACTTATTGAAACTAACAAAAAGAAAAACGTAAATTGGCATCGTTGTCTTTTCTTTTTTCATGATAATTAAGATGACTCTGGACGAGCCCAATTTGCTTTTATCTATCTGGTCTATACCCAAGTATCTCCATCAAACACTGAGCCCATTGGGCTTGCATTTTCAATTACGTTGGGGGCAAGATGAAGATACGCCCTGACCACCACTGATTCCGTTTTCCCCAATTGAAATTGGCCACTACGTTGTCTCCTCTGATACAAACTCATTGAAACTAATTAAAAAAATGTAAGTTAGCGTCTTTGTCTTTTCTTTTTGCTGGAAAATTAAGATGACTCTGGACGAGCCCAATTTGCTTTTGGTCTATCTGGTCTATACCCAAGTATCTCTATCAAACACTGAGCCCATTGGGCTTGCATTTTCGATTACATTGGGGGCAACATGAAGATACGCCCTGACCACCACTGATTCCGTTTTCCGGAATTGAAATTGGCCACTGCGTTGTCTCCTCTGATACAAACTCATTGAAACTAATTTAAAAAAAATGTAAATTGGCGTCGTTGTCTTTTCTCCTTGCATGAAAATTAAGATGACTCTGGACGAGCCCAATTTGCTTTTGGTCTATCTGGTCTATACCCAAGTATCTCTATCAAACACTGAGCCCATTGGGCTTGCATTTTCGATTACATTGGGGGCAACATGAAGATACGCCCTGACCACCACTGATTCCGTTTTCCGGAATTGAAATTGGCCACTGTGTAGTCTCCTCTGATACAAGCTCATTGAAACTAATAAAAAAAATGTAAATTGGCGTCGTTGTCTTTTCTCTTTGCATAATAATTAAGATGACTCTGGACGAGCCCAATTTGCTTTTGGTCTATCTGGTCTATACCCAAGTATCTCTATCAAACACTGAGCCCATTGGGCTTGCATTTTCGATTACATTGGGGGCAACATGAAGATACGCCCTGACCACCACTGATTCCGTTTTCCGGAATTGAAATTGGCCACTGCGTTGTCTCCTCTGATACAAACTCATTGAAACTAATTTAAAAAAAATGTAAATTGGCGTCGTTGTCTTTTCTCCTTGCATGAAAATTAAGATGACTCTGGACGAGCCCAATTTGCTTTTGGTCTATCTGGTCTATACCCAAGTATCTCTATCAAACACTGAGCCCATTGGGCTTGCATTTTCGATTACATTGGGGGCAACATGAAGATACGCCCTGACCACCACTGATTCCGTTTTCCGGAATTGAAATTGGCCACTGTGTAGTCTCCTCTGATACAAGCTCATTGAAACTAATAAAAAAAATGTAAATTGGCGTCGTTGTCTTTTCTCTTTGCATAATAATTAAGATGACTCTGGACGAGCCCAATTTGCTTTTGGTCTATCTGGTCTATACCCAAGTATCTCTATCAAACACTGAGCCCATTGGGCTTGCATTTTCGATTACATTGGGGGCAACATGAAGATACGCCCTGACCACCACTGATTCCGTTTTCCGGAATTGAAATTGGCCACTGTGTAGTCTCCTCTGATACAAACTCATTGAAACTAATTAAGAAATTTAAATTGGCGTCGTTGTCTTTTCTCTTTGCTTGATAATTAAGATGACTCTGGACGAGCCCAATTTGCTTTTGGTCTATCTGGTCTATATCCAAGTATCTCTATCAAACACAGAGCCCATTGGGCTTGCATTTTCGATTACGTTGGGGGCAAGATGAAGATACGCCCTGACCACCACTGATTCCGTTTTCCGCAATTGAAATTGGCCACTGCGTTGTCTCCTCTGATACAAGCTCATTGAAACTAATAAAAAAAATGTAAATTGGCGTCGTTGTCTTTTCTCTTTGCATAATAATTAAGATGACTCTGGACGAGCCCAATTTGCTTTTGGTCTATCTGGTCTATACCCAAGTATCTCTATCAAACACAGGGCCCATTGGGCTTGCATTTTCGATTACGTTGGGGGCAAGATGAAGATATGCCCTGACCACCACTGATTCCGTTTTCCGGAATTGAAATTGGCCACTGCGTTGTCTCCTCTGATACAAACTCATTGAAACTAATTTAAAAAAAATGTAAATTGGCGTCGTTGTGTTTTCTCCTTGCATGAAAATTAAGATGACTCTGGACGAGCCCAATTTGCTTTTGGTCTATCTGGTCTATACCCAAGTATCTCTATCAAACACTGAGCCCATTGGGCTTGCATTTTCGATTACATTGGGGGCAACATGAAGATACGCCCTGACCACCACTGATTCCGTTTTCCGGAATTGAAATTGGCCACTGTGTAGTCTCCTCTGATACAAACTCATTGAAACTAATTAAGAAATTTAAATTGGCGTCGTTGTCTTTTCTCTTTGCTTGATAATTAAGATGACTCTGGACGAGCCCAATTTGCTTTTGGTCTATCTGGTCTATATCCAAGTATCTCTATCAAACACTGAGCCCATTGGGCTTGCATTTTCGATTACGTTGGGGGGCAAGATGAAGATACGCCCTGACCACCACTGATTCCGTTTTCCGCAATTGAAATTGGCCACTGCGTTGTCTCCTCTGATACAAGCTCATTGAAACTAATTAAAAAAAAATATAAATTGGCGTCGTTGTGTTTTCTCCTTGCATGAAAATTAAGATGACTCTGGACGAGCCCAATTTGCTTTTGGTCCATCTGGTCTGTACCCAGTGGAGTATTCATCAAACACTTGCAGATGTAAATAATGCGTCTGACCGAATTAATAAAGTTGAAGGCCATGAGAACTCGACCGTTCCATCGAAAGCACCGCTACAGGTGATGTGGCGTTGCGTAACGACGACGCAGGACCGGATATGTCGAAAAAGATTTTCGAAGGAAAGCTCCCGGAGGCGACTCCGAGAGATGATAGGTCACGTGCGTCCAATCGAACCGAACAAATTGGGATTTGAGATTTTTTTTTTTGGACCTCGACTTTAAAATGTCACGCGTTTGTTCACTAATTGAGAAAAGAAATGAAGTATCACTTCTCATAGTTTTATACATTTTTTTTCTTTTTGGTTTTGCACTTTGCAGAAGCAGAAATGAGTTCGATCTCTTGGGGGGGGGGGGGGGGGGTCGACTCTTAAATAATAACTCCGAAGGCCGTTTTTAGAAAAATCCCAACGGCGTAATTATCGCTGGCACGTAACGCAACCTGACATTTGGATTTTTTTTTTTGTTGTGTGTTAGCGGACCCTATAGCGTGATAATCGAAACGTTTTAATTGCCGAAAAGGTAAAAATGCAATGCGCGTTTCACGACAAATAAATAACGGGTATTACCGTGCCATGTTAACATCTAAATAATGTTATTAATCGAGTTGATCGGCTCTCGCTCACGATTGCACGCTCCAAAGCGAGCTGTTTAATTTATAATTTATTTGTTCGATCGAGCGGCCGTTTTCACGAGGAAAAAATTATTTTCAATTAATTGCTCGGCGAGACTGTCAGTTTTAATTATTAATTAAATTATCTCTCATGCTTTTCCATCGATAAATTGCAGCAACGCTTAGATTACGAATTAAGTGGAGCAACATGATCGATTATTACCATTTCATGCTTTTTAATTATACAGGGTGTCATCGAAATGCACACAAAGCTTCAAGTATTTCTTTACTACAGTGAATAAGGCTTCGAAAACTGCACAAATTATTTCTCAAAGTTTAACAGTTTCGGTATACGTTGCAAAAAGGAACTCTTAGACTAGGCAGCGCTCCTTATGATTATGCATGTAATTAATTCGATTTAGACAAGGTTTTAGACTAAACAAATTTCAAATATCTATTATTTATTTATTATTTTACATTCGACACTATTTTGCTGGTTTTTAACGGTAAGACAAAAAGTTTAAAATCCCTTATTCACTGAACAAAACGTCACTTTAACTACCTGTTCGTTATTATGGTATCTATCATATTAATTTTTCACTTTTTTTAATATTCCTTACAAAATTCAGGTTAATACTTCGTCACAACACCAATTTTCAACTCAATTACACAATTTATTTCTTGCAATTATCATGGATGGGTGTTGGGTCAAAAGTTTCGACGAATTCTCGTATGCAAATGCGGAGATGTCGATCTGCATTATTTATTAACCGTGAATCGTTGCGGTTTGGCCCAGTTTCTTTTTTTAATTATGTAAAAAAAAAAAATCAAATGTTAATGACGTCGTTAAAAATCGCCCATCAAGATGTCGTCTCCAACGGTTGTCTCAAGATATTATACATAAATGCAAATCGTGTTCAGTTTATTAATTTGATTTGTGGACAGATATTTTACGATCTTGTTGTTCACTGTATTTATTTATAATTTCTTTTAGGATATACAGGCTGTCCGTTTTTCGAGTGCCATTATGGGGATCTCGCTTATCTTAAGAGATACGAAGTTGGTTAAATTAGGACAAAGTTGCGCATTTTCGTGCTGAAGAATAATCTAAAAAGAAATTTGAAATATCTTCAGTAGTTTTGAAAATATCGCAAATAAACCAAAATTTTTGACTTTCGTTTTTAATTTTTTCACAATAAACTAATTGTATTAGGCATTTCTAACCAAAACATTATTCAGACACTTTTTTATGAGGAATTCGAATATGGCATCCCCTTTTCAATAATTTTCAAGATGGCGGAGAAACACCTAGCAACCTCATTTTCTCTTATGGACGCCATTTTGGATTTTAACATTTTCAAATTACGTTTTTTTTTTTCTTTTTGCAACGATGTATCACACATGGTGGTCCAATATCATATTTTTGCCAAAAATCCAATTTTTTGCGAAGACTGCTTTGGAAAAACAAAACATTTTTTTATTGTGAATAAAAGTTTGACAGTTTGATCGTATGTCAAGTCTTGTCATGGTCGCGACAGCCTGTATTATTTGCTTCACCCAAGAGGAGATGCCTAATTTATAGGAGTATCTATTATTTATAATACATTACTAAATAACAAATTGGTAGATAATAAAAGAAATACTTTTTTTTATTAAGCAGAAAAACAAAAGATGATAGGTTAAAAACAGAAAGGAATCGAACGAAATCGAATATAAGAAAGAAAAAAAAACAAAATCCGTTAAATCAAATAAGATCAAATAAGAAATTCAAAAACAAAACAATTGATAATCAAAAAAATCAAATTGATAAAATCAAAACAAAAGAGGATGATTAAAAGATGAAAGAAATCGAATAAAAGAGAAAAACAAAACAATAAGTCGATTGAATTAAAAATTAAACGAAATAATGTCAAATGAGGCAATAAAAAATGACGAACATTAACTCAAATCGACATTAAAATTTGTAAATATTAAGAGAGAAAAAAGACGATCAATTATTAATTGAAAAACAAAATCACATCACGAATAAAACCTAGAAAGAGAAAAAACAAAAGACAGAAGATGATATCTACTGATAATTAAACAAACACCCAGAATAAAATCAAACAAAAGAATTTAAGTTAAAAACGAAAACGTATCAGACACAATCGAATATAAGCAGAAGAAAAAAGATCGTTAAATAAAAGTCAAATGAGGTAATTAAAAAATAAACAAAAAACGATCAATTGATGATTAAAAAATCTTATCAATAAAATCAAAAACAAAAAACAAAAGGCGATCGATCAATTGACAGTTAAAATATAAAAGAAATCGAATCGTAGAAAAAACAAAACAAAATGCGATCAGTTGAGCATATTAAAATCTATTAATTTAATTAATCAAAATAGCGTCAAAGAAAAAAACGACAATCGATTAATAATTAAAAAATAAAATCACATCGAATAAAATTAAGCTAAAGAAAAAACAAAAAAAAAACAGAAGGTGGATTAAAAACGGAAACGAATCAAACGAAATCGAATAAAAAAAAGGAAAAAGATCGTTAAATAAAAGTCAAATAAGGAATTTAAAAAAAAAAACAAAAACAAAAAACGATCAATTGATAATTAAAAAATCGTATCGATGAAATCAAAAACCGAAACAAAAGAAGAAACAAAAGACGATCAATTGACAGTTAAAATATAAAAAAGGAAATCGAATCGTAGAAAAAAAATCAAAAGGCGATAAGTTGAGTATGTTAAAATTTATTAATTTAATTAATTAAACAAAACAAAATAAAGCGTCGAAGAAAAAATGACAAAAGAAAAAAAAACAAAAAAAAAAAACAGAAGGTGGATTAAAAACGGAAACGAATCGAACGAAATCGTCGTTAAATAAAAGTCAAGTAAGAAATTTAAAAAAAAAGAAAAAGGAAAAAACAAAAAACGATCGGCGACGAATATACGACGAAAATAAAAATTCCGTAGAATTAACTAACGTAAGTCAAACAGAATCGAGAGAAAGTTCGAACAAAAAAAGAAAAACAAACCAAAAGAGATTGAAACTGGTACTTTAAAAGTATAAAATAAAGTTAAATCGAATTAAGAAAAAACAAAACACGATCGGTTTATATTAAATAAAAAAAAAAACAAAAAAATGAAATAACGTCAGATAGAATCACCTACGTGCTGCAGTTTTAGAAATGTGAATTAAATTTGAAAGGGGGTCGGTGGAAATTTTTATTTTATTGCGTAAGGGGTCGACGCCTGAAAAAAAAAGGATGGGAATCCCTGGTTTAAACTCTTACTACCGACTACGTTTATATCGAGGCAAGCAAACGGTTTAATCCTAAAATGACAGTTGGCTTTCTGGTTTGAATTCGAATTTGGAAAATGTCCAATACCTATTACCTAATTTTTTATATGAAAAACTTTTCAATTTGTTTGTAATCATTTTATTTATTTTATAGGTTAATTTTGCAAACGGTTTAGGTACGTCACCTTGCGGCCAATTTTTTGCAATTAAAAGTCACTTGCAACAAATTTTGTGTGTTAATTTCGAAGTCCTCTCCTGTATTTTTTTCTTTGATTTTGTCGTTTTAATCTAAACATTACAACATTACCAACCCTCCCCCCACCCCTCGATTGTTAGCATTCCAATTTTCTCATTTCTCTCTTGTTCATTATTTTATTAGGCCTTACTTAGAAAATTTCGGTTTTCTTTTTTATTTAATTTTTTGATTTAATTTCCATTTGTTTTCCATCAATTCCTCCCTATCAGAGGCGGTCCTCTAACTTTGAGGGCCCCGGGCTAACCCTGTCAGGGGACCTATCCAATAAACGCCATTTTTTTTATAAGCATATCTGATTAGCACTCGAGAGGCTCCAGGCCTAATCTAATTTTGAGGCCCCCCCACCAAATATTTTATGTTTTTACTACAGAACTCGTTCTAGATTTAGGATTGCCAACTTCTGAGTTTCGTAAATCGGGACATTGTCTAAAAATTCGGCACTTTACAAAATTTAATTAAAAAAAAAAAAATAGAAAAAAGAGTTAAATTGTTACCTTATGTTTTTTTCTGCCTCCTGTTGGTGTTCCTTCCCTCGCATTAATTTATTTAATTCAGCACTAACTTCTCCCTTCTCTTTATCTTCTTGAAATTGTTTTACCTATAATTAATCACGCTTCTCTGAAAATTGTAACAGATTACGGCGCTTATGCTGTGGCTGAGGTATGTTTCAAGAATTGCATGTCGTGGCCGAGGTACGTTTCAAAAATTTCATGTCGTGGCCAAGGTACATTTCAAGATACGCGTGCGTAGACGTGATCAGTCTGGGATGTTTCGAGTAGGATTGCCATCTTCTAGGTTTCGTAAATCTTGTTGTCTTTGTCTTAATAACGTTCTCGCCGAGTTCTAAGGCGCTCTCTTTCGCTCACGCTCGCTTTCGTGATCCAAACATGTTTCGATTCAAACACAGACATCCTTTTCTTTGAATCTCTTGAATTTTTAAAACTTGTTTGGATTGAATTATGGTTGTTAACAAATGCACTGTCAGTCAAAAATTCAAGTGTTTTGGTGCGACAATTTCGAAATTCAGGACCAAACTATTCGAAACACGATTCAAACTTTTAAGCGAAAGAAATCACCTTTTAAAGATGATTGATCCAATGAGATTAATTCTGATTCAGCGTTACCAGACGGATAAAAGTAGATTTCGCCAAAATCATACTAAAATTTGAAGTGATTTTCTTAAGATTTATTATGTTTTTTGACTACGAAGGGGCCCTTTGATTGAACGGGGCTCTGGGCTGCAACCCACAAAGACCGTGCCTAAATCCGCCCCTGCTACTTATCTTGCTCATTATTGAACTCTATCAGGCAGATTTTTTTGCTTCTGCTTACGGATATCATTCACTTGGACTTCAATTCCCAGATGTTTGGTAATTTTTTTTTTAATTTCTTTTACCTGCGGTGAAGTCCGTACAGAAAGAAAGTTCATGTCGCTGAATGAAAGATTGATAACATATATTTTTGGAAATATTTCAGAGACGTGATTGCAGTGTACAATTTATTTTATTTTTTTACATAATTACACCAAGTAAATGTCGAAGCTGAAAATTGATTCAATAGAGGGGGGAAATGGGCGAACTGAAATAAACTGCATCGAAAACAAAAAAGAAACATCATCGTCAATTCTTAATTAATATCAACGTAATTACTATAAACAATAAAGACATTCGCAATTAAGTATTTTTTATTATTGTTAAACATTTAGGCTTTTCAAATTTCGCGCCTAAGAACATAGTACGGCAATATTTACATAGATGGCACTACTACATGTTTTTTTTTACTCAAAACAATTACAAAATATTGTTGTAGATAATTACTTTTTATTACTTCACAGCTTTATTCCATAAGAGCCATACAACACCATGAATTTTTCTAAAAAAAAATTACTTACATAAATTTACAGACAGAGAGGTTACCATGGTGAATGCTTGCCTTCTCTGTCGGTTTTTTTTTACAAATTTGATACAAGAAATATTTCTAGTGCTACGTTTTTAGGCGCGAAAATTTAAAAGCCTATCAAATTTCGCGCCTAAAAACACAGTACGGCAATATTTACATAGATGGCACTACTACATGTTTTTTTTTTCTCAAAACAATTACAAAACATTGTTGTGGATAATTATTTCTTATTACTTCACAGCTTTATTCCATAAGAGCCATACGACACCATGAATTTTTCTAAAAAAAATTACTTATATAAATTTACAGACAGAGAGGTTACCATGGTGAATGCTTGCCTTCTCTGTCGGTTTTTCTTGTACAAGTTTGATACAAGAAATATTTTAGTACTATGTTTTTAGGCACAAAATTTGAAAAGCCTATCAAATTTCACGCCTAAAAACATAGTACGGCAATATTTACACAGATGGCAGTACTACATGTTTTTTTTCTCAAAACAATTACAAAACATTTTTGTTGATAATTATTTTTTATTACATCACAGCTTTATTCCATAAGAGCCATACGAAACCATCATAATTTTTCTAAAAAAAAATTACTTACATAAATTTACGGATAAAGATAGGTTACCATAGTGAATGGTTGCCTTCTCTGTCGGTTTTTCTTTTACAAATTTGATACAAGAAATATTTTTAGTACTATGTTTTTGATTTGATAGGCTTTTCAAATTTCGCGCTTAAAACATAGTACGGCAACATTTACATAGATGGCACTACTACTTATTTTTTTTCTCAAAACAATTACAAAATATTGTTGTAGATAATTACTTTTTATTACTTCACAGCTTTATTCCATAAGAGCCATACAACACCATGAATTTTTCTAAAAAAAAATTACTTACATAAATTTACAGACAGAGAGGTTACCATGGTGAATGCTTGCCTTCTCTGTCGGTTTTTTTTACAAATTTGATACAAGAAATATTTCTAGTGCTACGTTTTTAGGCGCGAAAATTGAAAAGCCTATCAAATTTCGCGCCTAAAAACATAGTACGGCAATATTTACATAGATGGCACTACTACATGTTTTTTTTTTCTCAAAACAATTACAAAACATTGTTGTGGATAATTATTTCTTATTACTTCACAGCTTTATTCCATAAGAGCCATACGACACCATGATAATTTTTCTAAAAAAATTTACTTACATAAATTTGCAGACAGAGATAGGTTACCATGGTGAATGCTGGTCTTCTCTGTCAGTTTTCAGTTTTTTTTTTTTTTACAAATTTGATACAAGAAATATTTTTAGGCCCGTGCCATGCAGGCCTAAAACATAAATTAAAATCGTGCAATTTATTTATTTACGAGAAGGAAATCCTGCAATTTAAATTTATTTACGAGAAGGTTAATCACATAATGGTCAGATTAAAAGCGCATCTCCGCATTAATTTCGATCACCGCCGAATAATTAAATAATGTGAAAGCGCATCGAAACGATCGTACTTGATCAAATGGTTTTTTTTTTTTGTTTAAATGGGGCACAGCAACAACAATAACGCAAATTCCTAGCCGGCCACTCCTCGCCCAGATCTCTTCTAATTGAAGCCGAAAAATTACGCAAGCGAGACAGAATTTTCTTATTCGCGCTTTAAGTCGACAGCCACAATAAATTAAAGCTCTCTACAATCGTAGATTTGTATCTGCATTGCGCTGCATGTGTATACACACGCCGGCGATGTGCCGATGTGATAGTGTTAAACGCGCGCGAAGTTATAGTCATGTTGTATTAATTAATTGTTGATGTTTAATTTTTTCTTTTTTTTTTGTTTCAGACGATAGGACACGTGAGCGGATGCCACATTAATCCCGCGGTCACGTTGGGGCTTTTCGTCACCGGGGACATTAAGCTGATCAAATCAGTTTTCTACATCGTTGTGCAATTAGTTGGTGCAGTGGCAGGATCAGCAGTTCTTATGGTAAATGCTTTTATACATGATCTTCATAAATGATTGTATCCCACGTGACCAAATTCTACCTAACCAAACACATTATTGGTAGAGCTATGGCTGCAATAAACGTAATTACTATTTTTTTACAATAAAAGTTGCACGTAACTGCTAATAAATAATTCAATCGTCAGTAAGATTCGAATAAAAACTTTGAACTGCGTCACTGCAGCCAACTGTTATACAACTGGTTGGGTACGTTACAATGAATCACGTGGGGTTCAGTATTTAATGAAGACCCAATGTAAGCGTTTTCTTTCAAATGCTGAATCATTTAACCTTTTTACAAAAATAAGCTGAACCTTTACTTAAAATTAAAAAAAAAATCAGAAAACTGTTTACTTTTCCGCCACAATCTCCTTGCTTTTTCTTTCAAATGCAGACTCATTTAACCTATTTACAAAAATAAACTGAACCTTTACTTAAAAAAGAAGAAATCAGAAAACTGTTTAGTTTTCCGCCATAATCTCCTTGCTAACAGGTTTGTAAAAATTCCGTAGACCTTCCTCCAATCCAAGCTGTGTTAATCCATTTCAAATCGCACGAACGTTAAGCGATAATTTACAGCCTTGTTGGCATCGAAGCGTTGCTGTCACAAGTCTCAGAGTTTCTTTCTCTTTTTAATCAAAAAACTCATTATGCTGCTTTAATTATGTAATAATGTAATTTTATTTTCTCCGTCGAAAAATAATTTTTATAATTATAATAACTACGATTTTTCTGCTCTCTTCGTCTCCTGTAAACTATTAAGTGTTAAAAATGAGGAGAAAAGTTATTTACCTCTATGGTGTTAATTAATTAATTAATTAAATTCAGAAAGAAAATGCTCGGAAATTGGAAATATTTCTTGTTTTTCTTTTTGTGATTACATTTACAGGAAATAAACTACTCATAGTTTATACTCTTATATAAAATATAAATAAATATAAAATAAATAATTATAGTTTCTGAAGACCTAAGATTTAAAATAGATTTTTTATTATTTTTATTTTTTTTTTTTTGCTTTTGCTATATTGTGAACTTGTTCTGTTTTTTTGAAATTTCGCTTGAATTCAAACGGATTTCAATGCAGATTTTAATTATTTTGTATTTCCGTTTCGCTTCTGTTTTCATTTTTGTCTCGTTGATTATTTCCTTTCTTAAAAAAATAAAATTAAAAATGCAATAAGTCGACGATTTTATCGATATACTTTTTTTTCCGATACATTTTTAAGTATTTCAAATTTCGCGCCAAAAATTGTAGCCTCGCTAAATTTACACATGCAGATGGCACGGAACAATTTCGATTTGATTTCTTTTCTTTTAATAAACGTGCGAAGTCATGATTTTAATATTTTTAATAATAATCTATTGATTAGTTAATATTTTTAATAATAATTTTAACGGTGAATAGATAAAACAGCGACATCCTACGATCGCTTTTTGACCTGACATTGCAGTAGGATAGACAAATTGAAGCTACATCTCTACTGACGAAGCTCCAAGCAGGGCTGAAACAGCTGTGCAGACGCTGCTCTAGGTTTTCACTGCAATTAAAAACTTTCGTTATGCTTTGACAGCAAGCATGGCCGCCTTACATGGGGGACTTATTATGTAGCAAATCCGCTTCAATTTGTCTATCCTACTGCCTGCAATGTCAGGTCAAAAAAGCGATCGTAGGATGTCGCTGTTTTATCTGTTTATTTTTTCCGTCGAGAAATAATTTTTATAATTAAAATAACTACGATTTTTCTCTTCTCTTCGTCTCCTATAAACTATTAAGTGTTCAAAATGAGGAAAAAATTATTTACGTCTATGGTCTTAATTAATTAAATTTAGAACGAAAATGCTCGGAAATTGGAAATATTTCTTGTTTTTCTTTTTGTGATTACATTTACAGGAAATAAACTACTCATAGTTTATACTCTTATATAAAATATAAATAAATATAACTTAAATAATTATAGTTTCTGAAGACCTAAGATTTAAAATAGATTTTTTATTATTTTTTTTTTGCTTTTGCTATATTGTGAACTTGTTCTGTTTTTTTGAAATTTCGCTTGAATTCAAACGGATTTCAATGCAGATTTTAATTATTTTGTATTTCCGTTTCGCTTCTGTTTTCATTTTTGTCTCGTTGATTATTTCCTTTCTTAAAAAAATAAAATTAAAAATGCAATTAGTCGACGATTTTATCGATATACTTTTTTTTTCGATACATTTTTAAGTATTTCAAATTTCGCGCCAAAAATAGTAGCTTCGCGAAATTTACACATATAGATGGCACGGAACAATTTCGAGTTCATTTCATTCATTCTTTTCTTTTAATAACCGTGCGAATCCATGATTTTAAGATTTTTAGTAATAATTTATTAATTATTTAATATTTTTAATAATAATTTTAATGGTGAATAGATAAAACAGCGACATCCTACGATCGCTTTTTGACCTGACATTGCAGTAGGATAGACAAATTGAAGCTACGTCTCTGCTGACGAAGTCCAAAGCAGGGCTGAAACAGCTGTACAGAGGCTGCTCGAGGTTTTCACTGCAATCAAAAACGAAATGCAACAAATTTTTTTTAATTATTTTAATAATTTAATTGCAGATTAAAATCATTTTAAATACAAACACGCGACAAGTAAATACGAGAAACTGTTTGAGCCGGAAGAATGAAACAATTTTTATTGACACGCTTTAAAATAACCTCCGTAAATTTTTAACGTTTTAAATTTCGCGCTTAAAATGCAGTTTAACAATATTTTAACGAGATGGCACCACACACAAGTTTGGATTATTATTTTTTATATGTTTGTTTAATGCTCCTATAATTTTATATATTCCACTTTTTTTTAATAACCATCTGAAACTGTGATTCTAATCTAATTTTATTATAGATTTATTAATAAATAATAATAATAAATTTATTTATGAATCCATCCAAGAAAATACGAAAAACTGTTTGAACGGGAAGTTTTTTTTACTGACGCGCTTTAAAATAACCGCTAAAAATTTTAAATAATTTAAATTTCGCGCCAAAAATGCAGTCTAACAATTTTATTTAACAAGATGGCACCACATAAATTTGATTTATTTTTCTTAACGTGTACAATACTCCGATAAATTTATTTAAAAAAAAAAAATAAGAAAAATTATTTCCGTGAAAAAATAAAGAGAAAGGAATTGAAGTGCGAAATATAAAATAAATTAAAAAAAAAAACAAAAGAATATCGGCGCCTTCGACGACAGTAGCTCTAAATCATTCAGTTTTTTCTGAATGAATGAACGTTTATTTTTTATTATTGACATTTAAGATTATTTTTTTGCTTTCTGTCAAACACTTTGACTTAGATTTGTCCGACACCTTTCCTTTTCGGACATAGTTCACTTTATCTCGTTATTAATTATTGCGAGTTTCTCTTTTTTCCTCATTTTTTTATATTCGTGTTTCGAACAACTACAATGACTAATTGGCATCATCAATAAATTTCAAATGATTTGCTAATTTCTTAATTTCTCGCAAATTTATTGCGCCGCCAGTGTAAACAGGCCCTAACATCGTCCAACATCAATTTCAAACGAGAGAAAAAAAACATATATTCTTGAAAATAATAATAATGGTCAGAAAGAATGAAATATAAAAAAAAAATTGAATCTAAACAAATAAATAATTACAGATTTCAAACGAGAGAAAAAAAACATATATTCTTGAAAATAATAATAATGGTCAGAAAGAATGAAATATAAAAAAAAATTGAATCTAAACAAATAAATAATTACAGATTACGTGTTTTTTATTCAACGTTTTGCTGCTCTCCTGAGAAAAATCAGACATTATCAAACGAAATATAAAACATAAACATGCCGGCATGAGTTCATCCATGTCACACCGTGTCACCCCGTGAGCGGGCACGTTCGTAACGTGAGTCGTGCGTGAGCAAGCGAAATGTTGCTTGAAGTTGTTTGTAAGTGGACGCCGTTTAGTTTATTATGTGATTCTAACTTTATTAATTTGACCTTGTAATGTACTCGTAATATAAAAATGAATGGCACTTTGTTATGATTACATTAAAGACGGCGGCAATAAAATTAAATTAACTTCAACCATCGAACAAAGATTGAAATAATAAAAAGAAATCAAATGGATTTATTCGTTTTATAGTTTTTAAATGTTTATTACACGTTATACAGGGTGTGAATTTTGTGAGGAGACAAACATCAAGGGCTAGTTCCTCACGTCGAATTATGAAAAAAAGTTCATATAAGCATAGGTCGGCAAGCGCATAGTTTCTGAGATACAGGGCCCGGAAAAAAGTAGGGAAACTTTTTTGTTATCGATTTCTCAGAAAAAGTTATTCTTTGTGAAAGTTCCCGCATCTTCCCAAACTTAAAATACACTTGTCAAAATCTGAATATCTATGGTCATATACCGAGGAGATCGAAATGTTTGAAAACGACGTAAGAGTAAAGTGCCTTTATTTTTCAAGCTACGCGGAAATGTTGTTTGGAAAAGTTGTTCGGGAAAGTTACGCGATTTCAAATGTGAAATCGTGGCTGCCTACGATGATTTTGTTATATCTCAGAAACTATGCGTTTGCGGACCTATGTTTATAGAAACTTTTTTTCACATTTCGTTGTGAGGAATTCGCCGTTAAAGTTTGCCCCCTTATTAAAGTTAGACCCTGTATAAATTTTAGCATTTTCCATTTTAATTACGATTTCAAAAGAGGACCGGACACTGAGAGGTGCATTAATTAAAAAAAAAATACTCTCCGGCGTCTATCTCTTTTAAAGTTTCAAGTTTGATTGATCGTTGGCTTCTCCTGGATTATTCAGGGTCGTTTTGAACTGCATATTTGTAGTTTGCTGCAAGATTCTGACAATATAATCAATATTTTTGCATAACGCGCCGAAATTCCATTAAAATTCCAAATTTATCGCCTTCATTTGCATTCACTTATGCTTCCTGAAGTTTAAATTAAATTTTTAAATTTGAATTTAAAGAATGCTGGATGCAAACAATCAAATAAAATACATTTAACACCGATGACAACTTAAAACACGATTATGCAGGATGTCTGTTGCAATTTTAAAATCATCACTCACAAAAAAGAAGTATGTACTATGGCGCTCAACTTAAATGATACTCCTTTTTAAGGAACATTCAGCGTAAGGGCTACGAAACTGTAAAATGGTATCATTTATGGTGACCATCGTTGTACGTGCAATGTCATCACTTGGGCGAGGATTAAAAAGTCCCTGCCTCAGTTTGTCGGGCAATTTTCTTCCAGAAATCTCAGTTTTCCTTGTGGCACACGATTCTTTGAATATTAATGCCTAAGGAAACGCCCCAAAAATTTCGATGTAAACACATCAACTGGTCGAAAGAAATCAAGCTTTATGGGAGTGATGACTAAAGCGGGGATGAAATAGTACCGTCGCGATTTCGATCGCAATCATACATAATGCGATCGAAATCGCGACGGTACTATTTCATCCTCGCTTTAGTCATCACTCCCATAAAGTTTGATTCCTTTAGTACCGCACGAAACAAACTGAATGTCAAGTATATCATTACGATGCAATTCGATTTATTACGAACATACATTTGCATAATTGCATGCAAATCAACGTTTAACTTGTTTTATTCAAATTTCAAACGTAAAATAATTTTGCCCGCAGCTTGCAAGCAAGTTAAATTTAATTCTAAGTTGCTTTAATCATATTATGAATGAATCTTCTCTGAGAGAGGCCTCGAGTTTCCAATTGAAGGAAACCTCATTAAAAGAAAGTCGTCCGTACTTTCTTCTTCGCGATGAGGATTTCTCCTCTACTCTAACCTACCTGATTGAAGAGGAACTGAAAAAATCTTCTCCGCTTCGGTGTTGCTGTTATTTTATTTTTTTGTTCTGCGTTCCGATACGCGTGGCAATACGCTCCAGATGCGTTCGTAACAAGAGGCGTTCAGAAATGCTTTTCCATATAGGAAAAGTGGAACGCCGCCGCCGTCTATTCTATGCACTCGAGTAAAAATGTTGCAACAAGTAGATACGTACGTACGACAGAAGTTCTAGGTTGATGTACTCCTTTCTCCCGCGTTTAATTAGAACAGAAATTAGTCTTTCGAACTTTCCGTTTGGACGACTTGCGTTACAAAAGGGACCTACATTCGAATCGAAATTGCGTTTTACTTGTTTTGGACGCTAGGAAAAAAAAACTTAATCTAACACTTACAGGTTTATAATTTAATAATCGTTTAAAATAACATGCAGTGTGCTTAGAAGAAATCATCAGAGTTTTCGGTATCTATCATTAATTTCCAGCACAAGAATCAAATACGCAATAAATTTTTACTTCGTGCCAGCTGTTCGTCTCAGTCACCTGTCAAGATGGAACGTTCTGAAGATCCCGAGGGATGAGCAGACGTACGGGTGCCGATAATGTCGTTCTAAATTCACAGAAACGAATGAAAAATTAATCAAATAATCATTTAAATAATCAATTAATTATTTAGTTAATTAACTCTGATTAAGGCCCGATTTCACCATCACAGATTAACTTTAAATTTCGCTTTATTCCCATGGTAACAATTGCAAAGATAATTGTTTCCATAGGAATAACCCAGAGCTTAAAGTTAAACTGTGATGGTGAAACCGGGCCTTTAAGGTTTATAATTTAATAATCGTTTAAAATAACATGCAGTGTGCTTAGAAGAAATCATCAGAGTTTTCGGTATCTAGTATTAATTTCCAGCACAAGAATCAAATAAACAATAAAGTTTTACTTCGTGCCAGCTGTTCGTCTCAGTCACCTGTCAAGATGGAACGTTCTGAAGATCCCGAGGGATGAGCAGACGTACGGGTGCCGATAATGTCGTTCTAAATTCACAGAAACGAATGAAAAATTCATCAAATAATCATTTAAATAATCAATTAATTATTTAGTTAATTAACTCTGATTAAGGCCCGATTTCACCTTCACAGATTAACTTTAAATTTCGCTTTATTCCCATGGTAACAATTGCAAAGATAATTGTTTCCATAGGAATAACCCGGAGCTTAAAGTTAAACTGTGATGGTGAAAGCGGGCCTCAAAGGTTTATAATTTAATAATCGTTTAAAATAACATGAAGTGTGTTTAGAAGAAATCATCAGAGTTTTCGGTATCTATCATTAATTTCCAGCACAAGAATCAAATACGCAATAAATTTTTACTTCGTGCCAGCTGTTCGTCTCAGTCACCTGTCAAGATGGAACGTTCTGAAGATCCCGAGGGATGAGCAGACGTACGGGTGCCGATAATGTCGTTCTAAATTCACAGAAACGAATGAAAAATTAATCAAATAATCATTTAAATAATCAATTAATTATTTAGTTAATTAACTCTGATTAAGGCCCGATTTCACCATCACAGATTAACTTTAAACTTCGCTTTATTCCCATAGTAACAATTGCAAAGATAATTGTTTCCATAGGAATAAAACGGAGCTTAAAGTTAAACTGTGATGGTGAAAGCGGGCCTTAAAGGTTTATAATTTAATAATCGTTTAAAATAACATGCAGTGTGCTTAGAAGAAATCATCAGAGTTTTTGGTATCTAGCATTAATTTCCAGCACAAGAATTTACAAACAAACAATAAATTTTTATTAAAAAAATTTTTTGTGCAAATCGTTTTTGATTGCATGGCCGCCTTGCATGGGGGACTCATTAGGAGCAAATCCCGCTTCAATTTGTCTATCCTACTGCAATGTCAGGTCAAAAAGCGATAGTAAGATGTCGCTATTTTATCTGTTTAATAAATTTTTACTTCGTGCCAGCTGTTCGTCTCAGTCACCTGTCAAGATGGAACGTTCTGAAGATCCCGAGGGATGAGCAGACGTACAGGTGCCGATAATGTCATTCTAAATTCACAGAAACGAATGAAAATTTCATCAAATAATCATTTAAATAATCAATTAATTATTTAGTTAATTAACTCGGTTTAAATGATCGTGAATATTAATCCAAGTCGTGCAATTACTTTGCTAGAATTTATGTTTGTTTCCGTTTTTAAAAATTGAAAAAAATATTTACCTATGCAATTAGAGCAAAGTAAGAAGTGTAAATAAAATAATTAAACAAATAAATTACAAATGTACTATTTAAGAATTTAATTTATAATTAAGCTAATCAATGTTTTGAAACGAGAATTCCCGTTTTCAATTTAGGTCCGATTTTACCACCTCCTGTTAAATTTAACCGTCAGTTAATATCCTAGGAAACCATTGTCGACACAATGGTTTCCAAGGATATTAACCGACGGTTAAATTTATCAGGAGGTGGTAAGATCGGGCCTTAACCGGATTAATTTTGTTTTTTTTTCTAATGTTTTGATCTTCAAAGAATTGTTGGTCTTCCGTTGTAATTTATTTATTTATTCATCGACTTTCTTTCGTTTTCTTGCTCAAATTAATCTTCTCGCTTCAATGTTTCATTGTATACACCCTGTCCGTTTTTCGAGTACCACTATGGGGATCTCGCTTATCTTAAGAGATACGAAGTTGGTTAAATTAGGGCAAAGTTGCGCATTTTCGTGCTGAATAATAATCTAAAAAGAAATTTGAAATATCTTCAATAGTTTTGAAGATAACGCAAAAAAACCAAAATTTCTGATTTTCGTTTTTAATTTTTTTATGATAAACTAATCTTTCTAGACATTTCTAACGAAGACATTATTCAGACACTTTTTTATGGAGAATTCGAATATGTCATACACTTTTCAATAAATCTCAAGATGGCGGAGAAACACCTGTCAACTTCATTTTTTCTTATGGACGCCATTTTGGATTTTAATATTTTGAGATTAGATTTTTTTTTCTCTTTACAACGATGTATCACACGCGATGGTTCAATCTCATATTTTTGCCAAAAATTCAATTTTTCCTTTTTTGCCAAGAATGCTTTGGAAAAACAAAAAACGTTCGTTTGTTGTGAACAAAAGTTTGACAGTTTGATGATATTTCAAGTCTTGTCTTTACGTTTGCGCTAGTTTTATCGCGAAAATGCCTTTTTCAAGCCAAGAACAAAGAGATATGATTCAAATTTACTACACTTCGCATCGAAATACCCACGTGGCTGCTGCAAAATATTTGCAGCGTTATCCTGAGCGGCAACAACCTTGTTTGAGCTATTTTTCTTTGCTACATAGAAACTTGGGCGAATGTGGTTCGTTTAAGAAACCTAGACGGAAATATGGCGATAGGCCCAATGAATATGAACAGGAAATTTTACAAGTGGTAAACATTTTACATGATTACAAAGACTAAAATACGTATTCATCATTTAATTCTTAATTAGGTGCAACACAATCCATCTGTTTCCTCAAGGGAAATTGCAGCCCAGCTGAATTTGCCGTCACATCAAGTTGTTTGGAGAACCCTTAGAAAACACAAATATCGACCTTGGGCAATTCATATTACTCAAACACTTCATCCTGGGGATTATGAACGACGGTTAGCTTTTTGCACGTTTGTAAATAATAAGATTCAGGAAAACCCTACTTTTCTTAATAACATCATATGGTCTGATGAATGTAAATTCACCAATGCAGCAATGTTTAATCGCCATAATGAACATTACTGGTCAATTGAAAATCCACATCAATTTCAAGCACGGCGACCACAAATACGTTTTAGCCTTAATGTATGGGTCGGTTTATTGGGCGATACGATAATAGGTCCTTTTATTTACGAAGAGACTTTAAATGCTGATCGGTACCTCAATT
This sequence comes from Prosopocoilus inquinatus, assembly GCA_036172665.1. Taxonomy (NCBI): domain Eukaryota; kingdom Metazoa; phylum Arthropoda; class Insecta; order Coleoptera; family Lucanidae; genus Prosopocoilus; species Prosopocoilus inquinatus. Next base: position 1,145,206 of record CM069871.1, on the reverse strand, counting down.
TTCTAAGGACATTCCTAACGGATTTTATTGACGACAACATTCCTCTTCATCGTTTGAACACCATCTGGTTCCAGCAAGATGGCGCACCGCCCCATAATGCTATGAGGGTTAGGGAATGCTTGTCGGAAATATTCCCCAACCATGTTATTGCTAATAATGGCGACGTACCCTGGCCGGCGCGGTCTCCTGACATGTCTCCCTTAGACTATTTTTTATGGGGGACAATGAAAAATAATATTTATAAAACATTGCCAGCCGACCTTGATGAACTTCGTCAAAGAATTGTCACCACTCTGAGGTACAAGATTAGAAGGAGGGATGTGGCGAGAGCTATAGCAAATCTCAAGAAAAGAGTGGCACTGTGTTTAGAATTAGGAGGTGGGCAATTTGAACACATGTTATGATGTTACTTTCATAGTCAATAAAGAACTGTCTGAATAATATTTTGGTTAGAAATATCTAGTACGATTAGTTTAGCACAAACATAAATGATAAGACTCAAAATAGGTTCAAACTGTCAAACGAACGTTTTTTGTTTTTCCAAAGCATTCTTGGCAAAAAAGGAAAAATTGAATTTTTGGCAAAAATATGAGATTGAACCATCGCGTGTGATACATCGTTGTAAAGAGAAAAAAAAATCTAATCTCAAAATATTAAAATCCAAAATGGCGTCCATAAGAAAAAATGAAGTTGACAGGTGTTTCTCCGCCATCTTGAGATTTATTGAAAAGTGTATGACATATTCGAATTCTCCATAAAAAAGTGTCTGAATAATGTCTTCGTTAGAAATGTCTAGAAAGATTAGTTTATCATAAAAAAATTAAAAACGAAAATCAGAAATTTTGGTTTTTTTGCGTTATCTTCAAAACTATTGAAGATATTTCAAATTTCTTTTTAGATTATTATTCAGCACGAAAATGCGCAACTTTGCCCTAATTTAACCAACTTCGTATCTCTTAAGATAAGCGAGATCCCCATAGTGGTACTCGAAAAACGGACAGGGTGTATATATATTTTTTATTTTTATCGAATCATTTCTTTTTTTTATATTCGTAATTCTCTTTTGTTTTTGTTTTTTTTCTATTAGTCGTTTGGTTTTTAATTTTTTTTTCTGCCCGAAATGAATCGTTGGTCTTCTTTTGTTTCTTGTTTTGCTTATATTTTATTATCATCGATTTTTGTTCAACTAAATCTTTTTTCACATTTTTAAATTTATTTCTATCGAATCGTTACTTTTTTGTATTCGTGATTTATTTTGTTTTTTTTGTTGGTCTGCAGGTTTTCGAAAACTTTCCAGAAACGAGCAGAACCGTCGGTCTTCTTTTTGTTATTTATTATTTATTTTGCTGGCGTCATTTTTTTTGTTTTTTTTATTCTCAACTCTTTCTTATTTCCACGGAACGGTTACTTTTTTGTATTCGTATTCTTCTCTTTTTTATTTTGTATTCTCTTTTGTTTCTTTTTTTTGTTTGTTAATCTTTTGCTTTTCAATTTTTCATTTTTCTTTTCCACCCAAATAAAATCGTTAGTCTTTTTTTGTTTTTCATTAATTACATCATGGTTGAATTCATTTTTCTATTTTTTTATTTTGACAACTTGAATTGTTGTTCTTTTTTTTAATTTTGTAATTTACTTTTGTTTTATTTTTAATTTTCCAATACTTTCCATTGCCTTTTTCGATCTCATTTTAATAATTGATGAATCGAAAATCATTTGTGTTTTTTTTTTTCTAAATATCCATTACCTACAAAGAAACAACCGCAAATCTATAAATTAAAAACGACGATAAAATTGTCACGCAATACAAAATCAAGTTTGTGGAACGCGTAACGAAACAAGTGAAATTACCTTGACATTCGATTGCGTTAGAATTGACATCTGCAATTCACCTTAATAAAGAAGAAGAAGAAAAGAAAAAAATAATCGCCCGCCCGCCGAACGTGGGAAATTAATCAAAATAATAAATTGAAAATCGCAATTAAGTAATTTCTTTTTTGATAACTTCTTCACATTTTTAAATAATCGTAAAATCTGTTCGTTGTGAATTAATCTTTTATGGGACATTGTTCTGCTATTGCGAAATCAAATCAAACGTATAAACTTTTTTGCTGGCTCGATTAATTGCGATTTTTTTCTTGTTATTTTGCTTGCGCAATGTAACAATGTTGCAATAATAATAAAAAAAAATACTAAAGAAGTATATAAAAATAATTTTAATTGTGTGTGTTTAAAAATATCGAAATTGTAATGCGTCAGCGCCATCTGTGTAAATTTATTCGAACTACAATTTCTTGCGCGCGAAATATAAATGACTGAAAAATTGTCTGAAGACCGCCGATAAAAAATTGCATTTTTTTTAAATCCTTTTGTTTATGCTTCTTAAGATTTTTGAACAATTTTAATTAATTAATCAAAAATGCACATTGAAATTATTTACCACTGGCGCCATCTAAGTAAGTTCTACAGAACTAAATTTTTGTAGGCGGGAAATTTAAATCTGAATTAACAAGAAAAAATCAGAAGAGGGATATGTAAAAATGTAAAAATGTGATTAGCATAAAATTACTTTTGCTGAAAAGCGTTAATAAAAAAATTGATGTTATTTAAAAAAGATACTAGGCAAGTTCATAAAAATAATTTTAATTGTGTTTTGTTTACAAATGCCGAAATTGTAATTCGTCAGCGCCATCTGTGTAATTTTATTTGAACTACAATTCCTTACGCACGAAATTTAAATGACTCAAAAATTATCTGAATCTTTTTCTTTATACTTCTTAAGCTTTCTGTACAATTTTAATTAGTTAATGAAGCAATTTCAATTAGGTAAAGAAGTACATTGAAATTATATAGTACTTGCGCCATCTAAATAAATTCTACATAACTAAATTTTTCTAGGCGGCAAATTTAAATCCAAATTAATTTTAAAAAATCGCAGAAGTTGCAAAGCGTCAGCAACATCTACGTAATATTTATTGAACTAATAGATATTTTAGCGCCGCGCAATTTGAAACTGGTACAATCAGAATAGTTGATCTTCCTTTGTTTTCTGTATTTTATGTTCTGTATTTGTCATGTCCTTTCTTTCTTTTTGTTCACTTAATTCGCTTGTTGCACGGGAAATGTAAATCGAAATTAATTTTAAAAAATCACAGAAGTTGTAAAGCGCCAGCTGCATCTACGGCAGTGGCGCCATCTAAATAAATTCTACAGTACTAAATTTTGAAGGCGGGAAATTTAAATCTAAATTGATTTAAAAAAAAAATCACAGATGTTGTAAAGCACCAGCAACATCTATGTAATATTTATTGAACTAACGGATATTTTAGCGCCGCGCAATTTGAAACTGATTCAATAAGCATAGTTGATGTCTTCCTGTTTTGTGGATTTATGTTTCTGTATTCTACGTTTGTAAGGTTTGGTTTTCTTTCTTTTTATTGAATTAATTGGCTTCTTGTACTGATCGTTCATCCAGTTTTCTTTGGCTTCCTGCTAGTTTAATAATATAATAATAATAATAATAATAATATTTATTCGTACGATTGCCATTTATAAAAAAAAGATGTACATGTCATAATCTAGCTTTTAAAAAACACGTACATCATATAAAAAGCATTATGATTATAAATAGATATCTAATAATTTTCTTCCGTTGTTGTTTGTCTTTATTATTTTGATCTTTCTGTTTTTATTTATTATTTTTTCGTTTCTTGTACTTTGTGCGTTTTGGTGCGTTTCTGTTTCTATTTACTGCGCTTTCTTTTGCATTGCCGTTTGTTTTCCATTCATTAATTTTTTTTAAATATTTATTGTTAATACAGGGTGTCCCACTTAAGACGGATTCATTCATATCTCTGTAGTTATTAATTTTACGAAAGAGTGTTTCAAATGAAACTTTCACTGTATTATGTGGAGCATACTTTAAAATTAGTTTGACGTATACTGAGTGTTCCGTTTGGTCTGGGCGTTAGGTCACTTCGTTATTTTAAATGGAACACACTATATATTCTTACAATTTCGGATTCCGAAGTAAATTTTAACGTGACTCTGTGTACCATATATAGGGTCTAATCTAAACCGTTTTCGCGTTATTCAACTTTTTTAAAAAAAATTATCGCTCTTGCGGTACCTCAAACAAATGCAAATGTCTTCCGAACAAATGACCTTACAGACTTGGGGTTTTTTGCAAAAGTTTCGTCTTGAAACGCTTTTTTAGTTACACCGTCAAGGAAAAATCTCAGCGGTATAAGTTCTTACAAAAAAATTAATAAATTTGTGAATATTCGAGACTAGGATAACTATTTTTTTTTAACGAAAGAGTAAAACCCGCTCCTATCACATCTTCTTACTTAAGAGACCTTCTTAAAGATTAATTTTCACTTTTTGAATGTCGCATAATACTTAATAAGCTTATGGTAAGATAAACAAACAGTTTGTTTGCTCTGTAACCATAGCAACTAACAAATGTCTCAATATTTCATATAATTTTTAAAAATCGTAAAGAAAAATCTAAATACTCAAAAAAAACTATTAACGACAGACAGCGACAACCCTATATCATTGAACAGGTAATTAAATAGCGCGTCTAATGAAGGTAAAAGTTATATGGCGTTACATAAAAAAAAATTAATTATCGTAGTTTGAATATTCTCAAGTTTATATAATAATAATAATAATAATAATGTTTATTAGTCATGATGCTCTGTTACATGTATAATTACAATGCATACAACTGTTTACAACTAAGAAAGAAACAAAAATGTAAATACATAGTTAAAATATTTAAACTGGTATAATACTTCGGGCGCATTAATTAGTAGAATTTTTTTTTTTTTTTTTGTATTACAAGCTTCTATTTAAGAATTCGTCCGTAGAGTAGAAGGCCTCTTCTGTTAATAACTGTTTTAAGATATGTTTGAAACTATTACTATCATAATGATCCATCAAGGTTTTCCATAAGCTTTTAATTTTATTTAAGTTTATTAATTTTTTTGTAAGAACTTATATCGCTGCGATTTTTTCTTGACAGAGCAACTGAAGAAGCGTTTCAAGACGAAACTCTTGCAAAAAAACGCAAGTCTCTAACGTCATTTGTTCGGAAGATACTTGCATTTGTTTGAGCTACCGCAAGAGAGATAATTTTCTTAAAAAGTTGAATAACGCGAAAACGGTTTAGATTAGACCCTATGTATGGTACACGAGGTCACGTTAAAATTTAGTTCGGAACCCGAAATTGTAATAATATATAGGCTGTTCCATTTAAAATAACGAAGTGACCTAACGCTCAGACCAAACGGAACACTCAGTATACGTCAAACTGATTTTAAAATATGCTCCACATAATGCAGTGAAACTTTCATTTGAAATACTCTTTCGTAAAATTAATAACTACAGAGATATGAAATAATCCGTCTTAAGTGGGACACCCTGTATTAACAATAAATTAAAAAAAAAAATAATGAAAGGAAAACAAACGGCACTGCAAAAGGAAGCGCCGTAAATAGAAACGGAAACTTAACTTAACCAAAACGCACAAAGTACAAGAAACGAATAAATATAAATAATAAATAAAAACAGAAAGATCAAAATAATAAAGACAAATAACAACGGAAGAAAATTATTAGACATCTGTTTATAAACTGGCAGGAGGCCAAAGTAAACTGGATGAACGATCAGTGCAAGTAGCGAATTAATTCAACAAAAAGAAAGAAAACAAAACCTTACAGAGGTAGAATAAATATTACATAGATGTTGCTGGCGCTTTACAACGTCTGTGATTTTCTTTAATCAATTTAGATTTAAATCTCCCGCCTTCAAAAATTTAGTGCTGCAGAATTTATTTAGATGGCGCGGCGCCACTGCCATAGATGTTGGTGGCGCTTGACAACTTCTGTGATTTTTTTAATTAATTTCGATTTAAATTTCCCGTGCAACAAGCGAATTAAGAATGAACAGTGGTTGATTTAATTTTGTTTTCGCGTAAGAAAATTAAAATATTTCCGGATTTACTTCGACATTATTTAAATCTCCTTGGTTTTCCCGTTCCAGAAACAAATCCCGACGGCCCGCGGGTATTTTCCGTTCAGGTAAAACAATGGCAATTAACCTATCAGAAAAAAAAAACAAGTAAAACAATTGCCATGCTAATTAACCGATCAGAAAACAAAACAATTAGCTAAAGCGGCGAAACAAAAGCGATCGTGGCCGGCGTAAAATACTTTTTCGCACTTGACGTAGCATTGAAATTACCGCCGGCTTTGTGTTTGATGCGAACCGATGAGAAAAACATCTCGATTAATTCACGACGTGTTCTGAAAGTAAATTTAAGAAACCAACGAAGCAATAAGAAGACCAATTTTTTTCACTTTATAGTTTCCGGATATACTCCGGCATTGAAATCTCTGCGCCAGTGGGACCAATTTTACACTTTATAGTTTCCGGATATACTTCAGCATTGAAATCTCTGCGTGTCAGTGGGGTAGGTTCTTTTGAACTTGAAAAATTCCTACCTTGCCGACATGGCTAAACAAATTAACGAATCCAAACAAAAAAAAAAAAAAAACAACGCGAAACAAAAGTACAAGCATCGCACTTGACGTAGCATTGAAATCACCATTGTGTTTGATGAGAGGCGTGTTGAGAGACGCTTTAATTATTTTGAATCCAGTGCCGAAAGTACGTTTAGGAAGTCACCGAAGCGTGGTGTGAATCAAACAAAAGTGAAAACTGTTTACGCCTCGCAGTTTCCGGACCTGCTCCAGCATTGAAATCTCCTCGTCCTCGTCGTTCTAGACACTGAACTTGATGGCCAGTGGTGTATGGCCGACACGCGCCGTTGACCCCGGTCTCTCGTGCCATTCCTCAGCATTATGGAATTGCTTCATTGTTTACAGATCCACGGTCTTTACGTTCATTAACAACTTTGCGTGCTTACGTTGTGCTGCAAGGAAACGTTTACGACGCTCATTAATAATCGGCGTGAGGCTTGTTTGTCGGTTTGTTTGGTATTACCGCAGATTTGGCTTCCTCGATAATTAATTTATTCGTCATTACTCAAGATAATATCTTTAATAGTAAATAATCCAAAGCTTTAAACCTGCAGCATGTCACCGTAAATGGTTAAGATTGAGCCAACACGTCCTTAATCAAGAATGAATAGTTTTAGAGAAAATGAAACCTCAAATCACTGTACGCCACTGACTTACGTGTTATGTGTAGGTAATGAAAATTCATGCATTCCACGGTCGTATGTAGGTAATAATACTTAAACTAATGAGAAATATCGTAAGTCAAAATATACAGGATGAAAATAACATAATAACGAGTGCGCATTCGAAAATCAAAGCCACGGTATCAGTTACTTAGGTAAATATTGTTTTCTACCGTTGGCAGCATTGTTCAAGAAGCTGTCAAACGTTCAGAGAAAAAGTAGGAATTAATTCATTCTTAACAGTTAAAGAAAAACAGCAACTTCAGCTGTCATTTGTTATTCCGGGAAGTTTCGTTGTCATTTGTTTTATCTTACTTTGGTTTCCCTAAATTCTGAAGGTTTTTGTTTTTGTTCTGTCATTTGTCATTGCTATTTTGAATTTTCATTTTCTGAGTCTCGAGATTGTTCCTTAAGTTTGGGGCAAGTTAAAATCCAACTGTCATTTGTTATTTCAGAGTCATTCACTTGTCATTTGTTTTCTTTTCCAGCTTTTTTTTTAGATTTTGGGATTTGTGAAAAAATTTTAAGAGTTCATTTGTTTTTTGTTCTTATTAATATACTATTTTATATTGCCATTTTTTTACTGAGCCTTTAGATTGTCATTTTCTGAGTCTCAAGATTTTTTTTTTAAGTTTGAGGCAAGTTAAAATCCAGCTGTCATTTGTTATTTCAGAGTGTTCAGTTGTCATTCGCTTTCTTTTCCAGCTTTTTTATTTTTTATTTTTTGGAACATGTCAAATTTTCAGAGTTCATTTGTTTATTTTGTTTTTTTTTTCTTACTAATGTACTATTTTATATTGCCATTTTTTACTGAGCCTTTAGATTGTCATTTTTTGAATCACCAGATTTTTTTTAAGTTTAAGGCAAGTTAAGATCCAGCAGTCATTTGTTATTTCAGAGTGTTCAGTTGTCATTCGCTTTCTTTTTCAGTTTTTATTTTTTTATTTTGGGACATGTCAAATTTTCAGAGTTCATTTGTTTATTTTGTTTTTTTTTTATTAATATACTATTTTATATTGCCATTTTTTACTGAGCCTTTAGATTGTCATTTTTTGAATCTCAAGATTTTTTTTTAAGTTTGAGGCAAGTTAAGATCCAGCTGTCATTTGTTATTTCAGAGTGTTCAGTTGTCATTCGCTTTCTTTTTCAGTTTTTATTTTTTTATTTTGGGACATGTCAAATTTTCAGAGTTCATTTGTTTATTTTGTTTTTTTTTTTATTAATATACTATTTTATATTGCCATTTTTTTCCGAGCCTTTAGATTGTCATTTTTTGAATCTCCAGATTTTTTTAAGTTTAAGGCAAGTTAAAATCCAGCTGTCATTTGTTATTTCAGAGTCATTTGTTTTCTTTTCCAGCTTTTTTTTGTAGATTTTGGGATTTGTCAAATTGTCAGAGTTCATTTGTTTTTTGTTCTTATTAATATACTATTTTATTTTGCCATTTTTTACTGAGCCTTTAGATTGTCATTTTTTGAATCTCAAGATTTTTTTTTAAGTTTAAGGCAAGTTAAAATCCAGCTGTCATTTGTTATTTCAGAGTCATTCACTTGTCATTTGCTTTCTTTTCCAGCTTTTTTTTATTTTGGCACATGTCAAATTTTCAGAGTTCATTTGATTTTTTTTGTTTTTTTTATTAATATATTATTTTATATTGCCATTTTTTACTGAGCCTTTAGATTGTCATTTTCTGAGTCTCAATTTTTTTTTTAAAGTTTATTAAAATCCAGCTGTCATTTGTTATTTCTGAGTCATTCATTTGTCATTTGTTTTTCTGTTTTTTTTTAAAAATATACTATTTTATACTGTTATTTTTTACTGAGCCTTTAGATTGTCATTTTCTGAGTCTCGAGATTTTTTTTAACTTTCAGACAAATTAAACTGCCGTTGTCTTTTGTTATTTTTTTGTTTGTTTATTTGAGTCAAATTTTCAGAGTTCATTTTTTCTTTCTTATTAATATATTAGGAATATTTTATGTCGTAATTTTTCACTGAACCCTAAGATTTTTCGTTTCCTGAATCTGAAATTCTTTCCCATTTTTGAAACAAGGCAAACACCAAAACGTCAGCTGTCATTTGTCATTTCAAATAGTTCGATTGTCATTTGTTTTTCTTTTTGCATCGGTTTCCTTTTATCGAAGATTTTATTTGTTCTGAAACAAGTTCGTTTATCACTTATTATTTCAGGAGAAATTTCCTTTTGTCATTGCTATTGCAGATTGTCATTTTCTGATCATCACTATTTGTTTAATTTTGAGACAAGGCAAGCGTGCAAAATTCAGCTGTCATTTGCTATTTCAGAGAGAGAGAGAGAGAGAGAGAGTTCAGATGTCATTTGTTTTTTTTTTGTTTTTTTGTTTTTATTTTTGGAGCAAGTCAAATTTTCAAACATCGTCTGCCACTTGTTATTTTAAAGAATTCGACGTTTGTTTATTTGTTTTCCTCATTTTTGAAACAAGCAAAATTCTTTTTGTTATTTCAAAAAATTCGATTGTCATTTGTTTTTCTTTACTTTTGGGTTTCTTTATTTCGACGAATTTTCTTTTACATTCTTTAACAGGTTCGCCTGTCATTTGTTATTTCAGATCAACGTTTTTTCCAGTGTTCATCATTTGTTATTTCGGAGAGTTCAATCGTTATCTGTTTTCTTCTCCGGTTTTTCTTTTTTTATTGTTGGAAATAAGTCGAATTTTCAAAATTCGGTTGTCATTTTTGTTTCAAAGAATTCGACTTTCGTTTATTTTCTGTTCTTGTTTCTTTATTTTATGAAACAAACAAAATACTTTATTATTATTTTGTTAAAAAGTTATACTGTCATTTGTTTTTCTTTATTTTGGTTTCCTCAATCCGAAGGTTTTCTTTTTAAATTCTTTAACAAATTCGCCAGTCATTTGTTATTTCAGATCATCATCATTTTTTTCGGTTTTCATTTCCCGAGTTTGAAGATTTTTTTTTTTATTTTGGAACAAGACAAACACTCACAGTCCAGCTGTCATTTGTCAGTTTAGAGAATTCGGTCGTCATTTGTTTTCCTTTCCAGTTTTTTGTCTAATTATTTTTGGAACAAGTCAAAAATCCGTTTGTCATTTGTTTTTCTCTCTCTCTTTTCTTTGTTCTGGGCTTCCTGTTCCGAAAACTTTTTTCTTAATTCTGAAGCAAGTTCACTTTTCGTTTGTTTTCATTTTAGTTCGTCGTTTTTTTTTTCCTGAGTCTAACGAATTTTTTCTTAATTTTGAAACAATAAAAATTCAGTTGTCATTTGTTATTTTAAGGAATTCGATTTTCATTTTTTATGTTCTTGTTTCTTTATTGTCACATTCTTTTTTTTTTTGAAACTAACATTTTCATTTGTTATTTCGGAGACTGCGATTTTATATATTTACGCTTTTGTTTCCTCAATGAGATTCTTTTTGAAACTAATTATTTCGGAGACCTCGATCGTCGTTTGTTTCTCTTTTTCTTATCCAAGACTTCATATTCTTTTTTTTTCTTTTGTTAATTCTTAAACGAGTTCGATTACCATTTGTTATTTTCAAGAATTCGATTTTCATTTTTTATATTCTTGTTTCTTTAATGTGACATTTTGTTTTTTTTTTTTTTGAAACCAGTGACATTTTACTTTGTTATTTCGGAGACTTTGCGATTTTATTTATTTACGCTTTTGTTTCCTTAATGAGATTCTTTTGAAACTAATTATTTCGGAGACCTCGATCGTCGTTTGTTTCTTTTTTTTCTTATCCAAGACTTCGTATTCTCTTTTTTTTCTTAATTCTTAATAAACAAGTCCGATTGTCATTTGTTATTTTAAAGAATTCGATTTTCATTTTTTATATTCTTGTTTCTTTATTGTCACATTCTTTTTTTTTTGAAACTAGTGACATTTTCATTTGTTATTTCGGAGACTTTTCGATTTTATTTATTTACGCTTTTGTTTCCTTAATGAGATTCTTTTTGAAACTAATTATTTCGGAGACCTCGATCGTCCTTTGTTTCTTTTTTTCTTATCCAAGACTTCGTATTCTTTTTCTTTTTCTTTTGTTAATTCTTAAACGAGTTCGATTGCCATTTGTTATTTTCAAGAATTCGATTTTCATTTTTTATATTCTTGTTTCTTTAATGTGACATTTTGTTTTTTTTTTTTTAACTAGTGACATTTTCATTTGTTATTTCGGAGAGTATTCGATTTTATTAATTATTTCAGAGACGTCGATCGTCGTTTGTTTCTTTTTCTTTACTTTTGCTTATCTAAGATTCCGCGTTCTTTTTTTTTAATTCCTAAACAAATGCAGTTATCATTTATTATTTAAATGAAAATCGATTTTTATTTATTTAAGTGTTTGTTTCTATAATGTGGATTACTTTTTTGAAACTAATTATTTCACAAACTTCAATAGTTGTTTATTTTTTTTTTTTTTTGTTACTTATTCTAGACTTCTTGTTCTTTTTTCTTTTAGTTTTTAAACAAGTTCAGTTGTCTTTTATTGTTTTAAAAAATTGGATTTTCATTTGTTTTCTGTCCTCGTTTTTTTTTTCTTAAATCTACATAAATATGCCGAATACGTTAGATTTGGATATCAAATAATAATCATCGATTTAAAAGAAAATAATATTTTCAGGTCGCTACGCCTTACGAAATTCGTAACACACTCGGAACGACCGACTTGGGCCCCAACGTGACCCCCGCTCAAGGTTTGCTCTACGAGGTGGTGCTCACTTTCCTCCTGGTCTTCATCATCCAAGGGGTCAGCGATCCTCGAAGGAGAGACATCAAAGGATCCGCGCCTCTGGCCATCGGGCTTTGCGTCACCGCGTGCCATTTGAGCGGCGTAAGTTACGCGAGCATTTTAAACTTCTTCTTTAATATTAAAGCAAACTTTTAATTAATCCTTCAGATTAGGTATTCTGGATCGAGCTTGAATCCCGCAAGGAGTTTCGGACCGGCCGTCATCATGAACCACTGGGATGATCACTGGGTACGTTTTTCTTTTTTCTCTTTTCTTTTTTCTTTTTTTTTTGAAGTAAATAAATTTTTCTTATTTTATTTTTGATTTAATTGAATCGTCGTGTTAACAACTAGTAACTGGTAATTTCGTAATTCTCAAAAATTTATTGTGGTTTGCGCGTGTACGTGTCTGTATAAAAGTAGAAGCGAGCGCGAAGTTTAATCTTAAGGACCGTAATGTAATAATACCTTTCTATTGTTTTTCTTTTTCTTTTTGTAGGTTTACTGGGCTGGTCCAATAATCGGTGGTGTGGTAGCCGGACTCGTCTACAGGTTCTTGTTTAAGGTCAGCAAATCGGACGACGATTCTTACGACCTGTGAACCACTTCACTCTCACGACGCGTTCTTTTTTCTTCTTTTTTTTTGTAATTCTCATTATCATTTTTTTTTTCTACCATTACTCCTCTCCTCTCATCACATAGATTTTAGGCCCGTGGTGTAAATTAGCGTGTAGCGTTTGTATTATAAAGTGCGGTTACGATGTAAACGCTTGACATGTAAATCTTATTTATATGTAGGAAGTTACTCGAAGAATTAGGCTAACGTTTGCGGCAAACTCCTTTGTATTTACCAATGTGTAAATATAATAAAGAGCGAGAAGTTGACAGTATAAAGCGAGTTTTATTTTTTGTCCTGGAATTAAATTTGTTACCGTGTTGACCGGGCCTTAAAGACAAACTTCAATTTGACAACTTTTTTGGTGACAAATTTCATCAATTATTATTATTATTGTAAACGTCAAACACAATCTTTGAAACCGAATGAATTTCAGCATTAGAATGAGAAACTAAATTATTTATTTTTTTAATTATTTGAATAACTAACTCAATAGAGTAGGCTGTGGTTACAATGTTTTCTCTCCTAAAAGTTTGTAAGCACTGAAAGCCGTCCAATCAGATCCAATCCCGTCCATTTATTTAAATTAAATGAATGCCAAATTGTGTTTCATTTTGTATTTTCAAATTATAAAATGCCAGTGTTATTTATTAGGAGTATTTTATTATAGAAAGTTATTTTCGAGCTGGAGAAAAATAGAAAATGAGACTCTTGTGTTAAGTGTCTCCAACATAATATTATACACAGTGATCAACAATGATTGAACGTGCCTTTCCACGATCATTTATTATTGATGTCCTTCTAGATAGTAAACAGGTATTGTGCAACAAAAAGAAAAACTCTACGTTAATGGCGAGTTAAACCAAGAAACTAAAGCAAGTAAATTTTTGCAAAACTGTTTGACACATTTTGACAATCAAAAAATGACTGATGTAATAGGCGAAGCTAGCTCCGACGCGACGCGACGCTAATTTTAAAATCCATGACATACACTTGACCACAATAATTTTCGTTGTCAAAGTACTTTGAAAATACTTCAGATGCAAACTTTCTTCAATCATTATTAATCACAGTGTATGTTTGCTACATACAGAGTGATCGGAATTGACCGTCCTGATCTACACTTTCTTCCGTCCGTGAGCTCGATCCATATCAATCATTATTTAAATTGCATCTCACAGATGTTAGAGATTAGAACTAAAAGGTATCACGTGCGGGATCATTCCTTGACCTAATTAATAAAGAACATAATAGACTAGGAAAGTAAACGTCACAGAAGGCGGAGCTGTAACGTTTACTATCTTTGTCTAATAAATCAGACGAGTGTCGTAAATTACTCTCGCTGGAGTTGACCTGAACATAACCTAACATTTAAGAATGTTAAGACAACGAGATTAAACAAGTTATTACAGTTTTATAAGTTTGTCATTTGTTTTTTTCTCTCTTTTCTTTGTTCTGGACTTCCTGTTCCGAAAACTTTTTTTCTTAATTCTGAAACAAGTTCACTTTTCGTTTGTTTTCATTTTAGTTCGTCGTTTTTTTTTCCTGAGTCTAACGATTTTTTTCTTAATTTTGAAACAATAAAAATTCAGTTGTCATTTGTTATTTTAAGGAATTCGATTTTCATTTTTTATATTCTTGTTTCTTTATTGTCACATTCTTTTTTTTTTTAAACTAGTGACATTTTCATTTGTTATTTCGAAGACTTTTCGATTTTATTTATTTACGCTTTTGTTTCCTCAATGAGATTCTTTTGAAACTAATTATTTCGGACACCTCGATCGTCGTTTGTTTCTTTTTTTCTTATCAAAGACTTCGTATTCTCTTTTTTTTTCTTTTGTTAATTCTTAAACGAGTTCGATTGCCATTTGTTATTTTTAAGAATTCGATTTTAATTTTTTGTATTCTTGTTTCTTTATTGTCACATTCTTTTTTTTTGAAACTAGTGACATTTTCATTTGTTATTTCGGAGACTTTTCGATTTTATTTAATTGCGCTTTTGTTTCCTCAATGAGATTCTTTTTGAAACTAATTATTTCGGAGACCTCGATCGTCGTTTGATTCCTTTTTTCTTATCCAAGACTTCGTATTCTCTTTTTTTTTCTTTTGTTAATTCTTAAACGAGTTCGATTGCCATTTGTTATTTTCAAAAATTCGATTTTCATTTTTTATATTCTTGTTTCTTTAATGTGACATTTTTTTTTTTTTTTTGAAGCTAGTGACATTTTCATTTGTTATTTCGGATACTTTTCGAAAAAATGACTGATGTAATAGGCGAAGCTAGCTCCGACGCGACGCGACGCTAATTTAAAAATCCATGACATACACTTGACCACAATAATTTTCGTTGTCAAAGTACTTTGAAAATACTTCAGATGCAAACTTTCTTCAATCATTATTAATCACAGTGTATGTTTGCTACATACAGAGTGATCGGAATTGACTGTCCTGATCTACACTTTCTTCCGTCCGTGAGCTCGATCCATATCAATCATTATTTAAATTGCATCTCTCAGATGTTAGAGATTAGAACTAAAAGGTGTCACGTGCGGGATCATTCCTTGACCTAATTAATAAAGAACATAATAGACTAGGAAAGTAAACGTCACAGAAGGCGGAGCTAAGTCGTTTACTATCTTTGTCTAATAAATCAGACGAGTGTCGTAAATTACTCTCGCTGGAGTTGACCTGAACATAACCTAACATTTAAGAATGTTAAGACAACGAGATTAAACAAGTTATTACAGTTTTATAAGTAAGTTGGTATCTTGTACATTGCATTGGAAAATTCTTGACAAATTCATTGCATGCTTTCCCACAGACATTTTTTTTAATTTTGTTGTGTTAGGTTATGTTTATTAATGGTTCATTGATTCGCAGCTGAACTAAGTTCAGACAAGCATTCTATACATTTTTTTCTAATAAGAAATAAATCAACTAATTACGTACAATAAGCACAAGCAAAATAATTTTATTGAAGCTTTTCATCCTAAGTTTTAGTGATAAACAAAAGTTTGCACAACAGCTCTCTGTGAGGCGAGTATTTTCAGTTTGTTTGGCTTTACAGTCCAATAGACCCCGTTTCAAATTTCGCGCCAGCTTTAGGACCGCCCACTTTCCTAATCTATTGTTGTTTAGTCAGATTGCTATTACAATGAAATAGGGCATTTTCCATCACTCTTTTCACAATTTTTAATTGCGAGATAGTAGGGCAATGAACTGTCAATAAAATCTTGGGGATATTTACTAACACTAACTTCCCCATGTCTCCTTAAGTTGCTAACTTCATTTTAATATTTGTAAATATCGATATCGGGATGACGATTGGCCGATACTCTTCATTGTAAACTACACACATAATTTCTTAGAGGAATTTATTAAAAAGTATTTCAATAATCTACTTTTAATTAGGATTGGTTTCAGTACTAAAAAACAAAAGAAAAACAGAATCCGATCGATTCTTTTTAAAAAACGCAAGAAACAGAAAATATAGATCGACTATTTGAATAGGTATTCGAGAAAATCACGAAGTGGCTGACATCTAGCGGAACTTTTATGAAGGTCCCTATAATGAGGAAAATATTTGGAACGAAACTTAGTTAACCTATAAAATGTGAAATATTGAAATGTTCGTTTGTGAGTTTTGTGATGCTTCAGTACTTTTATCGTAACGCATAAACAATAATAAAACTAACAAGAAGCATTGATTGGATCGAATTGAACAAGTTATACCGAATAATATTAATGACAGGTCTTTGTTTTCCTTATTAAAAGCGCCATCTGTTGGTCGTTGATTTTCGCGAATGGGGAAACAGAAAACATTCAGTTTTCACTTTAGTGTTGAAGATGAATTAAAAGCGATGACAGAGGTCGTTCGAATTTCTGTTGAATTTCGATTTTTCTTCAAAAAAAAAAAAAGAAACAGAAAATGCAGTCATCTGTCAAACTTTCTTGTAATACGAAAAAATGGACACGAATCGATTATTGATTGTTTCTTCGCCGTCTCTTTCTGCTTCTGCAAGTTTCCAAAACGGCGTTTCCTTTATTTGTTGTTACTGTTGCCAAAAACAGTTGTTAGCTACTGGATGGGATTTAGTAGGCCGTGACCATAGAGAACTGAGTTGCCATCTATTGTGCGGATGAGAAAGCTGTAGAACTTCGGAATTATTTACGCAGCTACCTTTATAAAAGCCGTGCAGAAAACGAATCTCTCGACGTCAATAAACAAATATGCTAACTGTATAAAAAGTAATAATAATAATAAAAAAGTTAACTTTTCTTCCTAAAAGAATGTGATTAGTAGATCCTAATGTGTCTGTTACATGGCGAGCTTCGCTAACCGTCTTTATCATTTCGCGTTTATCTTAAATAAAGGTAGGGAAGGTTTACGAAAAAGCCTAATTGATTTTATAATACTGCAGTTACAGTTGAAAGCAAAAAAGAAAAATAGTAGAACAAGAAACAGTTTCCTGTAATTACTCTTTCTCGAAATGGTATTGTATTGATTAAAGACGAATTAATAAATTTTACCAAAGCCTTAATGTTATTAAATCCGGAAGCTTTCATTTAAATTTAAATGTTATCAGTAATCTTTAATCGATAAATAATAATTACAGGAAACTGTTCCTGTTTACTATTTTTTTTTGCTTTCGACGGTACTTTCTTCTTTTCTTTGGAATTACAGGTAACTGTACACGAAACAACAAGTATTGGCCGCGTTTAGACGACCAAAGCAGCTGAGTTGCTGACTGGGCGCAGTAATTGGGCGCGTTCAGCGGACGCTCAGCGACTGAGTTGCTTACTTAGCAATCGTTTGTGATTGGCTATTACCTTAATGTGAGCCAAACACAAACGATTGCTGAGTAAGCACCTCAGTCGCTGAGTGTCTCTGAACGCGCCCATTGAACGGATATGCTTTTAAGCGCTGAGTTCAGCCACTCTGCTCATCTGAGCGCGGCCCTTTTGCCGGTATAGCAGGTTGCTTCTGATTTCAGTCAACGGTGATTCCGATGAGGGCGTTGGCGATTGTAAACAGACGCTGTGGAACGTGTAAATCGTCGTTTTGTGAATTATCTTTTGATGCTTTAAATTAAGCGGAATAACAAATTGTTTCTTGCAATAAGAGCGGAATTTTCTTCTTTAGAAGCTGCATATGAAAACGGACGCGTAGTAAACAGAACCTACTTACAGTTGAGAGCAAAATAATTCTAAACAAAAACAGTTTCCTGTAATTATTATTGTTAAGTCATTCTTAAACAGTAAACAACAGTATTTTTATTTTTTTATAATTTGTGAAATTTACAAAAAGAAAAACCTACCTAATCTTATTCTACAAAACAACTGGCTACGTGTAGAATATATTTTACCGCGTTCTTGCTTTCAGAAGCAATGTTAGTTGCCTATCTTACGATACCAACAGGCGCAGTCTGCCGGCGCCCGCTCCATACGATCGATTATTTATTATTTCTACGGGTTTATTATACCGTTGAACTGTAGTAAAATAATCAAAAACGTGAATACGTTGCATAATATCTGAAACAAAAATAAAAAGAATGTATTTGATTAAGAAACGTCACAGCAAGTTTTTTTCCGCTGTAGATAGCCACCGGATGTCAGCAGCCGCTATTACGTTTTATGCTTAATAATTAGGGGTATTAATTGCTGTCGAAATTTTCTCTATTATGCAGCGCGTCATAAAAAATGAGAATACCGAAACAGATAGTTGCAGTTTCCTGTAATTTTTTTCTTTCCAAAATTGTGCTGTTTAAATACAACTTCACAGGTGACGCCTGAAAACGTTGACAGCAAGGTTGGTAGAACTGGACTGTATATCAGTTTCACCAACCTGATATTGCATCTACACAGTCCAGTTCTACCAACCTTGGTTGACAGCTTTCAAATTTAACAAGCTCGAAACTCGTCATATTGAAATTGGTGCAGTACAGTGCGGGAATCTGTAACTGCTTTCGACTGTACATGATAAAAAAGTCAAAACAAATTGTAAAAATAAATTAAAAAAAAATAAAAATAAATAATAAAAGATTAAAAAAAAATGGTGAAAATAAAAAATCAAATTAATACAAAATAACTGAAACAAAAATGATCATAAAATTATCGGTAAACATTCAAAATGAAATGCGCAAATAAAGAAAAGGAAACAAATGTCGCTGGAAAACGAAGTAAAGTAGAAAAATGGAAACACTCGAAAATAACAAAACTAAGAACGTGCGATTATCGCAATGGAGAAAAACAAAAAAAGAAACAAAAACGGCATCGAAACCAATTAAAGAAGAGAATACTTTCGATCATCGAGAAACACAATCACAATGAAAAACAATAAGAATGCCCGATGAAAAAGAAAACCTGAAGGAAAACAAACGACAAACGAATCATAATAATGTATAATAATAAACAACTAACACGAAACGAATTGTAGATTTAAAATTTCGTTGAAAAACAATTAACATATTCAAGAAATGTTAATAATGCAAATTTCACAAAAAACAAAAGAAAATTAAAAAAAAAGACAAACGACAATGTTATTAAATATTAAATACAAAAAAAGTACTGCGAAAAACCGAAAAATGGTAAACAATCAACAACGAAAAAAAAATATGAAGAACATTTTGGGCGACACGAAAATTCCCTTCGCAACAAGGAACAAGGAAAATTTTTGGCCGAAGCGAGAAAAACAAATGACGATCGCAATGTTCGCGAACGAACAAGGTGCGACTGAAAATTGAAATCGTCGGATCTCCAAGTGAACCTAAACAATCTGAATCTAAGTGGACCACAAACCAAGAAGAAAATTAAAAAAATATTTGAAAAAGGTATAAAGATATGAAAATATGAAATCTTAAAAATGAAATAATTTTCAAAATTTTAAAAACATTCAAAATTTTAAAGAAACTTAAAAAAAATTAAAAAAATTATAAGAAATTCAAGATTTGTTTTTAATTACAAAGCTTTTCAAGATCAGCCAATCCAACCGACGCGTAAGCGCCGTTGTCAAAATGGTTCGGACAAATCGGCTGCAATAGCGTTCCTAGTCGCTTTAAGTCTATCGAAAACTAGTTGGCCGTGATTATCGGCAATTATTTTTATCCAATTCGTATGCCATATGATCCTAACACAAAATGTCACCTGGCGGCAAGTGCCACCGCAAAGCAATTACTTTTCTGTGCCGCTGTGTGGATCTAAGAAAACACGGTTAACAAAAAAAGGAAAACAAAAAAAAGAGAAAAACATTGCTGACTCTTGGAAAAATATAAGCGGAATGCAGCAGCAAAAAAAAAGCTAAGAGAAAACAAATGACGATCGAAAGAATCGAAGGACTGCGAAACAATCGACGATCTTAAGGTTTACGAAAGGAAAAGAAACAATAACAGAAAATATAAATAAAATAACGAACAAAGAGATTGCAACGGCAAAAGAGAAAATTACGAAAAGTAACTGTAATATACGACGATAATTTTCAAATTTATATAAACCGATAAACAAGTGACGATCGCAAAAAAAAAGAAATTGAGAAGGGACGAATTCGGGCGCGAAATTCAAATTTAAAAGCAGCACACAAATAAATTATTTTTTATTAAGAAAAACCCAACGTCATTTTTTATCACACCTGTTACTAGTTACGATATTATTCGAACTATTTCCTACCTAAATACTTCTGAAACAGCTGGAATAGATGGTGTATCGTCTTTTATTATACAAAAATCCTCACCTTTTATAGGCGAAGTATTATCCTATCTTATTAATTTGTCTTTCCAGCAAGGTGTTTTCCTTCGAAACGAAAGGTAGCCATTATCAAACCTTTACATAAAGGGTGTAATAGAAATCTTTTTGAAAATTACCGTCCGATAAGTATCCAGTCAACTTTTAGTAAAATTTATGAGAGTATTATGAATAAAAAAGTTAAACAATTTTCGTTGCTTTCATCTAATCAACATGGTTTTACACAAAACTGCCAAAACTGCCTTATACGAATTTTTGAGGCACGCCTATAAAGATTTAGACAGTGGTAAAATATGTTTAAGTATTTTCATAGACCTATCTAAGGCTTTTGATCGTGTTAGTCATAATATATTACTCCATAAATTAAAACGTTATGGGATTAATGCTATAGCTTATCTTTGGTTTGAATCATATCTTTCGAATCGTACTCAATTAGTTCAAATCAATACCCAACTGTCTACTGAAGGTCATTCGAATATCGGTGTACCTCAAGGATCTATCTTGGAACCCGCTCTCTTTTTAATATACATCAGTGATTTTATTAACTTTCTAGGCACCAAAACTTCAAATATTGCACTTTATGCTGATGATATCAATTTTACAGGGAGTGGTAGCAATGCTAATGAGTTGTTGGCAAGAGCGAAATCTGGTTATACACATATTTTACGTTTGATGATAGCGAATAAGTTGGCTGTAAATGATGAAAAAATGAACAGATAAAATAGCGACATCTTACTGTCGCTTTTTGACTTGACATTGCAGTAGGACAGACAAATTGAAGCGGGATTTGCTCCTAATAATATCGAGCTACGTCTCTGCTGAAGAAGCCCTAAGCAGGGCTGAAACAGCTGTCCAGAGACTGCTCGAGGTTTTCACTGCAATCAAAAACGATTTGCACAAAATTTTCCTAAGTGTATAATCTTTAAAAACAATTGCAAGTATAAAATATCTAATTTCAAACTTTCCAAATTTATTACTTCTCTGTGTGATTCTTCAAGGTTACTTGACGTGATCATCGATGAGGATTTGAATTGGATTTCACATGTAAATTATCTTTGTAATTCGTTATCTAGGGTTTGTTTTGCCTTATACCAACTTAAGAAATCTTGCACTTTCAATACTTTGAAAACTTTTTATTATTCTAACTTTTATTCCAAGTTGAGATATGTGATTTGGCATACAGAGATTCTTGTAAGAACACTCTCAAAGATAAACATTTTTTGACTTTTTATGACATATATATATTAGAAGTATTGTTTTTTGTATTTAAATATAAAGAGAATTTTGGAGTTCTTCGAAATCGTGATTATAATACTCGTAATTATAATTACTTGTTACCTCCCCCGCATAGATCTTCCTTATTTCAAAAAGGTCTTCCTTATATGGGCTGTAAGCTCTTTAATTGACTTCCACGGCGTATTAAAAATGAATGTAATTTTAATAGATATAAAAAACAAATAAGAGACATTCTATTAACATTAAATTGTTATTCTGTATCTGAACTTACTGATTATTGTAAAAAGATATCTTAATTTTCAACCTTGTTTGCGACGTATTTCTTGTACAATGTACTTTTTTGTACTCTGTACTTTATTGAAATAAATACATATTATTATTATTCACCTATTACTGTTATTATTCTTATTAACCACAAAACAGGATGATGCAATTTTTAAAGACGAAATGCGTTTTCTTTCTCTGAAAAAAGAGTGGTAAATTGGCAACACTGGTTGCTCATCAATAATTATTAAGAATCGTCAAGAGCATGCAGCGAAATGCTTTATTACACGCGAACGGAGCTGATTCTGACAATTTTGAACCAATTAGAAACAACTGTTGGAACAAATCTGATTATTAGGTACACTAAACGTTCGGGAATTAAAACCCCATTTTATTTAAGATGGGGACATCCGTTTCAAATGTGCATGTTTGGTTGCCTAACCAACTAACGGAAAAGAAAATAGAGAGAAGAGCTGCTGAAGTCCGAAACTGTGATTAAACATCGTTGTAGCAAAGACTGGTAACTATTTAATAGAAACTGCTGCGTGCGATAACACTGATAACATAGGCGTTTCTATTCAAATGATAACAGTTTTCAGACATCACGCGCTGTTCTCTCCGCCCCTAGTCAGTTAGGCAACCATACCTGCACATCAAAAACCGAAGCCCCTACGTTAAATTAAAAAGGGATTGGACCTCGAACACCCTCGGCATATTTACCAGCGAACCAACTGACATCTCAAGGTCATCTACACCCAAAAAAGTGGCACGCTACGTTTCGAACAAGCCAACAAGTATATTTGGCTTACGAAAAACAGCGCCGTCCAATCAAGTGGGTACAGCTGATACACGCTGAACCTTGCGTTCTGGAAATAGAGTTGCTTCGTGAAGATCACCATCTGGAACAACAGCGGTTTCTTCAAAATTCCCCGGCCCAAAAGCGCCATGGGACTTACCAAGTCACTGTGTTTGATTTTTGTGTTTATGGATTTTCTGTTGTGCAAAATGCTTGCCGTTTTCTGCGCCTAAAACACAGTTTATTATTTGCTGCAATGGTTCGAACATCTTCATATTTGAAGAAATATTGGCAAAAAGAAAAACCAAAACGGAAGTAAGTATTTGTTTAACTCAATTAACCTGTGACGATTTTTTTTTCTTTCTATTCGCAAAACGGGAATTGAATTTAAATCCAGATTTTACCCGTCAAAAAAAATATTTGGCGTTCAACGTGGGGCTCTAACCTAACGACATAACGTAACATAAATTGGCGCCCAACTTGGGGCTATAGTTAAAATAGATTGTTTGCTGCTCTGAACTGTTTGAGTTAAGAACAGACGTGACGTTGGTACAAACCTCAGCGGTTACACTCGTAAAAGCAAAGAACATGGCGAAGGTTTCCATGGCGTACGTCAAAATCCAATACAAGATGTAAAAGTAATTGCGCAAGTCCTTGAAGTAATGCCTCTTGTCCACCACCTCCGCCAAATAAAAGAACGAGCTGACGACGTGCATGAACGAAGCGAAATTTATGATGAGGATCTGCCCCTCGAAGCTCCTGTTGATCAGCTTCCCGATTTCGCAGAGTTCCGAGTGGAGCTTGCCCGATTTTACGAAGCTATCGGCGCTGCTGTTGCTCACCACCATTCTGAATCTGCTGATGGGCGTCGTTTTCCTAAGAGGGGCGTCGATGACGCCCGCGATGTGGTTATTCAAAGCCCTGAAGCGCACGTTCAGCTCCACCAAGAGCAAAATCAAGTAGCACTCGATGATGAGCGTGGAAGTATACCTCAGCATGTACACGGACATGCAGAAGGGGCGGAGGATTCCGGCCGCCGCCGCTAGGCCATCCATGATGAGCTTGAGGAGTTGGAGGGTTGTGCAGAGCGCGAGGGCGATGAGGACGCGTCGCCTTGAACGTCGGTAGGTGATGGCTGTGGTGATTTTCTTGAGCTGCAAGTCGATGGTGATGAATTTAAACAAAGTGTTTGCCAGGTTTCTTCTGTTCGTGAAGGCGAGTAGGAGATTGCCTGTGGTCACGATGATGTCCACGTGGGCGGTGATGAATTTGGTCGCCGCCGTGATGGTCTTGAACCGCCTGGTGCAATGGGGCAACCCCCACGCAGAGTTGACCAACGCAAACACCACCAGGATTTTCGTTGCGACCCCAAAGAGCTTCTCGGCGATCCTAGTTTTGCGCTTGTGGCGCTTCAAGTGGGACGTGTAGGTGCACCCTACGAACGAGTAGATCACCCGCATGGGTTTTAAGGCCTTGAATAAGTTATCATCGGAATTCACGCTCATCTTCGCCGGAGACAATAAAACGAATGGGTTTGGGGCGAGCATAAAATTGACCACCCACCCACCCACAAGTACCCACTTACATTAAACAGATTGCTGCGTTCATAATTTATGAAGTGGCGCAAGTTTTGTAAAGGAATTAATCGATGGAAAACCTAACAATTTGATGTACATAGAGATTGCAGTGGAGCGTTGCCAGCGGGGATTCACCGCGCTTTGGTAAACACGTGCGCCAAACAGGTGCTTTGGAAACCTAACTTGCCTACATGTTTTCCATTTCGTCGACAATCGGACTTATCCCTAAATGTATAAAAATTTGATTAAATTTCCGATTATTAAGATACCGTGAAGAGTATTCATTCATTCGCGAAATTAATTGCAAACCGAGGAAACCGACTGATCGAAGCAAATTAATTAACATGAAAAAATACCAAAGTTACTCGAAGGACTCGAAAGATAAGAGCTTCCGGACCTTCTATGCGCTGCTCTCCTAGTTGATTGTTGCGCAAGTGGGGAATATCGGATGTTGCATTTTCTACGCAAAAAATATCTTTAATTGAGTGCATAAATTAGGTGCAATGTTGCGGCTTCCGAGGTTCGACTCCGTTCTTCCCGATTGCACATCGTGCTGTGCGCACAATTTCAGGAAATTGTGCCCACGCGGCTTGTTCTGACCTCGTCCTTCGTGATTTAACTACGTTATAGTATAATTAAAGTTAATTAAAATAAAAAATAATAAACTTTCAACGAGGGGCGTAACGCGTAGTTAGGTTTTGCTCGAACGACCCGAAAGATAAGAGCTTTCGTCCGCTTGCTGCTGGAGCTTTTATGCGCTGCTCTCCTCGTTGATTGTTGCGCAAGTGGGAAATATCGGATGTTGCATTTTCTACGCAAAAAATGTCTTTAATTGAGTGCATAAATTAGGTGCAATATTGCGGCTTCCGAGGTTCGACTCCGTTCTTCCCGATTGCGCATCGTGCTGTGCGCACAATTCCAGGAAATTGTGCCCACGCGGCTTGTTTTGACCTCCTCCTTCGTGATTTAACTACGTTATAGTATAATTTAAAGTTAATTAAAATAAAAAATAATAAACTTTCAACGAGGGGCGTAACGCGTAGTTAGGTTTTGCTCGAACGACCCGAAAGATAAGAGCTTTCGTCCGCTTGCTGCTGGAGCTTTTATGCGCTGCTCTCCTCGTTGATTGTTGCGCAAGTGGGGAATATCGGATGTTGCATTTTCTACGCAAAAAATGTCTTTAATTGAGTGCATAAATTAGGTGCAATGTTGCGGCTTCCGAGGTTCGACTCCGTTCTTCCCGATTGCGCATCGTGCTGTGCGCACAATTCCAGGAAATTCTGCCCACGCGACTTGTTCTGACCTCCTCTTTCGTGATTTAACTACGTTATAGTATAATTAATGTTAATTAAAATAAAAAATAATAAACTTTCAACGAGGGGCGTAACACTTAGTTAGGCTTCACTCGAAGGATCCGAAAGATAAGAGCTTTCGTCCGCTTGTTGCCTCAGCTTTTATGCGCTGCTCTCCTCGTTGATTGCTGCGCAAGTGGGGAATATCGGATGTTGCATTTTCTACGCAAAAAAAGTCTTTAATTGAGTGCATAAATTAGGTGCAATATTGCGGCTTCCGACGGCTCTAGGAAATTCCGCCCACGCGGCTTGTTCTGACCTCCTTGTCCTTGATTTAAATACGTTATAGTATAATTAATGATGCCATTCAGAAATTTTTGTATTTAAGGATTTAAAAAATTAAGAATTTATTAAGCTAAAGAAAACTTTTAAAAAAAGGAGTTAAATGTACTTATTTCGGCAAGCAAACTTAAGCAATTGTAACTCTTTAAACTGCTTTAAACTTTAAATTTTAAAACGTTAAGGCGAAAATGCGATTCCGGACGATTTTTTTTTTAATTTTAAAATTTAAAGCTTAAAGCAGTTTAAAGAGTTGAAGTTACTTAAATTTATTTTCTGTACAGCACCATAAATCTTGTCTTAATTTTTGTGATGCATCTCCGCGTACTGTATATTCGATCCTTCACATGATGATCATTCTAGACAATCTAGGACGATCGAAAAATTATCGTTTAGGCTCCTAGTGCAAGTTGGAAGACGAAACGCGTTATTTTAAACGAAAAATCGAGCATCGAGCGATGGAAACAAGCAAAAGAAAAGGAAGTTTGAAAATAGCGAAGAAACAAAACGAAACGACGGGATTTTAAACGAAAACACAACAATAGTAAAATTTCCAAGGAAAAACGTTTGCGATTTTACAACGTAATATATTTATTTTTGAGTATGCTTTTGTCCTGTAATTTACAACAAAAAGAAGAGAAGTAAACAACGGACGGACAGACACGCAATAACACAATTTCTCTCGCCTGAATAGGATTTTGAGGCTTTTCAGCAATTAGTTCGAACACAGCCTCATACGTTGCTTAGTGGAGTTTAGTGGAGAATCGGGACAATCCGCAGTTGTCTCAAACAAGGAAACATCATATTGTTGAAATACATTGCCAAAAATTCTCAGATTCTTACAAAAACAGAAAAAAAAACAAAACAACTTTGCAACGGGTTAAAATTAAATTAAAATTAGTTATTGAAAACTAATCGGCAAATGAATTAGTTTTTGCTCATTAAACCACAAAAAAAAACTTACATAGTGTATGTCAAAATTAGAACGCAAAAAATTGATCAAAATCAGCCGCCATTTTTGCTCCAAAGAGACAAATAATGATTTTAGTTGCCGCCTTTTTTTTCTGGAAATCTGAAGGCCTTATCAAAATCGTTTGAAATACCAAATATTTAATTAGAACTGTAAGAAGTCAACTTGGAATGGTTCATAACGAAACGTAATATTCTTTCGAAATCACTCATTAGAGTTTTCTTGAAAGTTCAACTTAAAGTTACCAATGCCAAGTGGCGAACTCACCAAATCGGCAAATACTGCAATGTCCTGCTGGGAATAAATCATTAGAATTCTCCAAGGATCAACGTCTAGCGCTCCATTGAACATCTGCGTGATCTTGCGGAAATTAGGTCACCCAAATCATATAAATATCGGTTCTTTTGGAACACAAAATAACTGCTGTCAGTAAAATAGAATGAGTCATCAGGATTTTCCAAAATCAACGCCTAATGCAAAACCAGAAAGAAGGTCATTTCGGATTCATAAAAACAGGTTGTTTTTCTGTTCAGAGGGAGTTCGATAAGACAGTGTACGATCTCGTGTTATCTAGCAAAGTGTCTCTTTAGTTCCGAATGTGATTTAGTCTGTTTGACACGCGTCACAATCTTCATCGTCGTGAAGTTTTTTTTTTTTTCAAAATTCTAAATTTTCAATTTTCCTAATTTATTTTTAATTTAAATAAAGTTTGCCTAAGAAGCATGCCGCGATCGGCGAGGGTGACTTTAAATAAAACAGAATCATTGTTGCCTAAAATTTAGCAACTAACAAAGTTTTTTTTTTCAGAAGTAAACCGATTTTAGTTAGTCTTTCCTTCTCTCTTTCATATTCTAGTTTCAATTTTACGTTAATTGTTAAATTTAATTAAAATCACACATTATTTTGTTCGTAATCTTTTGTTATTGTAAGGAAACAATATTAAGTAAGTTGGGAAAGGGAGATAAGGAGTAAACCGATTTCGACAATTCTTAAAATATAAGTAAACGACATTCCAGCAATCCGTGGAAAACGACTTGGAAGTCGAAAACCGGAACGCTACTACCAAAGAAAATCGAGATCCAAGGTATCGTTAAAAGAATTGGCGACAAAAGTTTTTAAGACGTTTTACAGAAATTTAAGCTGAACTAATTCACTACATTGCTGGTCGACTAAATATGAAAAGTTGTTTATTTACAAAAAAAAAAAAATAATTCAAATTTACACGCGTTCATCTTGCAGTGACGGCGCGGCGGTATAATTGACATGAATTATTTCTTAAAAATTAAATTAAAGAATTATAACGTTTTCATAATTATTAATTTGAAAGAAGCCATAAAGGCAATTCTATTACGCACGTAGTTTACAGCAGACGCTTCCTTCTAATGCGATGAGCGCGAGTATGGAGAGTGCCCCGCGCATGTAAACCGTACAGCGGAGACGTTGAAACCTGCGCCGCTTCTTTGTTTATCTTTATACGGGGTTTTACATGAACACGATTTGTCGATTTGCATTTTTACGCAACGTGGAAATGATTTAAACGAAAGTAGGTAGTGAATGTGTGAATGTATGATTTCGAAGTGTCATGTTGTGACTTCCAAAAGTGTTGTAATTCTGCTGAATATAGGATTTTGAAGTAATTTCGTTATTCACCAATCCAGGTCTTCGTTGCAAATCGCTTTTGATTAGAGTGAAAACCTCGAGCAGTCTCTGTACAGCTGTTTCAGCCCTGTTTGCAATCAAAAACGATTTGCACAAAATTTTTCTAAAATCTTTCATTATGCTTTGACAGCAAACATGGCCGCCCTGCATGGGAGACTTATTATGTAGCAAATCCGCTTTAATTTGTCTATCCTACTGCAATGTCAGGTCAAAAAGCGATCGTAGGATGTCGCTCTTTTATCCGTCCAAATCTTTACATTGGCTTTTCAGTTTGAAAAATATTCTTTACTTTTGCTTTTGCATAAATTAAGAACCCTTTTCTCTTCCGATCGTCACATCACACCTCACAACACATAAGTCAAAAATGTTTAGATTTACGAGTATATCGTATAAGTCAACGAAGAATGTTCCCCCCTTCTCTCCCTCTGTCTCTCTCTTCCCAGTTACGGTTTTAATTAACGTCCTCCGGTTTAATCGCGCGGGTTCCGCCCCAAATCGCCGCTGACGGGCGGTCGTTAGCCCTCTCCGGATGGACACTTTTCTGAGAGGATATGATTATTGTCAAAGTTCGTCCGCTGTTTGCTTTACAAAGCGTTTTTATGCCCGCGCATAAATAAGATACGGACGGCAAATAAAGACGGGGTCCCCCGGTTTTTTTTCTTTTTTTATTGTTCGACGCAGTCGAGGGCCCGAAACGCGCGCCCCGAAATATTTAACGGGCCGAGCGCGGAAATTGTTATTAAAGGCCGCGAAAAGAGAAGTTTTTCTTTTTTTTTTAAAGAAAAAGGAACGCAGATTTGCGGCAGGGTTTTATTTATTTTAGCTTATCTAAATGGCCGCTTGATTAAAAGCGGCGCGGCGCCGGCGTTGCCAAAAAGATTTTATAAAAATCCGCCGGACCTATTTGCAAACTAAGCTGCATCACAAGGGCATTTTGAGCGGGGCGGTGTCGCAAATTTTCTTCCTCGACGGTAATTGAACGTTTGCGAAGAACCTGCTTGGGGGTTTCGAACTAAAGGGGTAAAACCGAATCATCAAGAAAAGTTATAACAAAGAAGAAATGATGAACGAACAGACACGCAATAACTGTTTCTCTCACCTGAATCGCTAAGTGGTGCGAGCATATCATTATAATGTCGCCGATTGAAGTTCCTGGGGATGAATTGATTCATTCCGGACAAGACAATACGAAAAGATCTAAATTACAATACAATCACCAATCAGGGAAGCACTCGGGGCCCCGCGAGGTCAAAAATCCGATCGCGTGCGACTCCATATTTTGGCGCCCTCTGAGTTGGGGCACACAAAAACGGTCAATTATCAAAATTATTAAAGGAAATTAAAAGAAACCAAAAAATGGAAGAAACAGAAAAATTAAAAAAAATTGAAACATTAGGGAATTTTTGTTAAACATTTTCCAAACATTTTCTTTCATTTTTAAAACATTTTCCTTCACTTTTTTCAATTTCCTATGTGCCGCGAGCCCCCAAAAACGTGTAACCCAATTTTCTCATCTTACTAAGGAGGAAACCGTAACAGTTTACATAATTTATTTTTCTTACCTAACAAAATTATTAAGTACGTTAATTTTTTCATAAAAAAATTTGGCATACAAAACTTTTCTACTTTTAATTGCCGCAGTTAACTGTTCTATTTTAGTCGACATCTTGCCGTGAGGCTGAAGGCTTCACCAGAACTCCCATTCATTTTAAAATAAATTTTTAAAAGAAACAAAAAATGGAAAAAACAAAAACATCAAAAAAAATTGAAACATTAGGGAATTTTTGTTAAACATTTTCATTCATTCTTCAAACATTTTCCTTCATTTTGAAAACATTTTCCTTCAATTTGAAAACATTTTCCTTCATTTTTGAATACATTTTCCTTCATTTTGAAAACATTTTCCTTCGCTTTTTTCAATTTTCCACCTGCTGCGAGCTTCCAAAAACGAGTAACCCAATCTTCTCATCTTACTGAGGAGGAAACCGTATCAGCCTACATAATTTATTTTTCTTGCCTAACAAAATTATTAAGTTCATTAATTTTTTTATAAAAAATTTGTCACACAAAACTTTTCTACTTACTTATAATTGCCACAGTTAACTGTTCTATTTTAATCGACGTCTTGCTATGAGGTTGAAGGCCTCACCAGAACTCCCATTAATTTTAAAATACATTAAAAGAAACAATAAATGGAAAAAAAACAACAAAAATTTAAAAAATTGAAACATTAGGAAATTTTTTTAAACATTTTCATTCATTCTTCAGACATTTTCCTTCATTTTGAAAACATTTTCCTTCAATTTGAAAACATTTTCCTTCATTTTGAAAACATTTTCCTTCATTTTGAAAACACTTTCCTTCGCTTTTTTCAATTTTCCATCTGCTGCGAGCCCCCAAAAACGAGTAACCCAATCTTCTCATCTTACTGAGGAGGAAACCGTAACAGCCAACATAATTTATTTTTCTTACCTAACAAAATTATTAAGTACGTTAATTTTTTTTTATAAAAAATTTGGCACACAAAACTTTTCTACTTTTAATTGCCGCAGTCAACTGTTCTATTTTAATCGACGTCTTGCCGCGAGGTTGAAGGCTTCACCAGAACTCCCATTAATTTTAATATAATTTTTGAAAAGAAACAATAAATGGAAAAAACAAAAAAAACTAAAAAAAATTGAAACTTTAAGGAATTTTTGTTAAACGTTTTCATTCATTCTTCAAACATTTTACTTCAATTTGAAAACATTTTCCTTCATTTTTGAAAACATTTTCCTTCATTTTGAAAACATTTTCCTTCGCTTTTTTAATTTTCCATCTGCTGCGAGCCCCCAAAAAACGAGTAACCCAATCTTCTCATCTTACTAAGAGGGAAACCGTAACAGCCAACATAATTTATTTTTCTTACCTAACAAAATTATTAAGTATATTAATTTTTTTTATAAAAAATTTGGCACACAAAACTTTTCTACTTTTAGTTGCCGTAGTTAACTGTTCTATTTTAGTCGACGTCTTGCCGTGAGGTTGAAGGCTTCACTAGAACTCTCATTAATTTTAAAATAAATTAAAAGAAACAATAAATGGGAAAAACAAAAAATTTAAAAAAAATTGAAACATTAGGGAATTTTTGTAAACATTTTCAATCATTCTTCAAACATTTTCCTTCATTTTGAAAACATTTTCCTTCATTTTTGAAAACATTTTCCTTTAATTTGAAAACATTTTCCTTCATTTTGAAAACATTTTCCTTCATTTTGAAAACATTTTCCTTCGCTTTTTTCAATTTTCCATCTGCTGCGAGCCCCCAAAAACGAGTAACCCAATCTTCTCATCTTACTGAGGAGGAAACCGTAACAGCCAACATAATTTATTTTTCTTACCTAACAAAATTATTAAGTAAGTGAGGTTGAAGGCTTCACCAGAACTCCCATTAATTTTAAAATAAACTTTTAAAAGAAACAATAAATGGAAAAAAGAAAAACATTAAAAAAATTGGAAAAATTAGGGAATTTTTGTTAAACATTTGCATTCATTCTTCAAACATTTCCTTCAATTTGAAAACATTTTCCTTCATTTTTGAAAACATTTTCCTTTATTTTTGAAAACATTTTCCTTCATTTTTGAAAACATTTTCCATCATTTTGAAAACATTTTCCTTCACTTCTTTCGAATTCCTAAGTGCTGCGAGCCCTCAAAAACGAAGCGCTTTCTCCTCAACTGACTAAGGAGGCCTCTGTTCAGACCCCTCCAGAATGCAAGTAGATGAATCCAGATTGTTAATAATATTAGAAAAAAAGAAACAAAATCACAAAAGCAAAATGAACTTAAGTTTCTAAGAACTTAAAAAGTAAAATGTAATTTGATTTTTTTTTAACCAAACTGTTACGCTTACATAATTTATTTTTTTTTTACTAAGTACATTAAACTTTTTATGAAAAATTTAGCACACGAAAATTACAAAGCTTTTCTACTTTTGATTGCCTCAGTTAACTGTTCTATTTTAGTCTCGACTTCTTGCCGTGAAGTTGAAGGCTTCACCAGAACTCCCATTAATTTTAAAATAAATTAAAAGAAACGAAAAATAGAAAAAACAAAAAAATTGGAAACATTTTCCTTCATTTTGAAAACATTTTCCTTCAATTTGAAAACATTTTCCTTCATTTTGAAAACATTTTCCTTCATTTTGGAAACATTTTCCTTCACTTCTTGCTTTTCATTTTGAAAACATCACTACACTTCACTACTTTCGAGTTCCTAACTGCTGCGAGCCCTCACAAAAACGAAGCGCTTTCTCCTCAACTGACTAAGTAGGCCTCCGTTCAGACCCCTCCAGAATGCAAGTGGATAAATCCAGATTGTTAAAAATATTAGAAAAAAAGACACAAAATCACAAAAGAAAAATGAACTTAAGTTTCTAAGAACTTAAAAAGTAAAATATAATTTGTTTTTGTTTTTTTAACCAAACTGTAACATCTTACATAATTTATGTTTTTTACTAAGTACATTAAACTTTTTATGAAAAATTTAGCACACGATTTAGCACTACTTTTAATTGCCTCAGTTAACTGTTCTATTTTAGTCGCCGTGAAGTTGACGACTTCATCAAAAAACAGTACAGAATTGTGGATAGTTTTTTCGAATAATTTTTACCAGATACCCATTATTTTTTTTTTGTGGAAAAAATGACAGAACCTGTCTAGTGGCCAATAGGCTAATTGCCGCCCCTTGAAGATGGCGCCCGAGTGCACTGCACGCTTTGTACGCATGGGGTTACGGGGGCCCTGGAAGCACTTTCCAACTTTGTTAGAAAGTCGAGTCGTCAAAATGTTCAGAAAATTGTCGCAGCAAGTTATTCGCTGATCACGAAAACGAATTAAAAATTATTAATCCCAACGGATGTTAGAAGCAACTTCATTTTCTCTTTTCAAACTTCATTTAACGTTTTCGGCGACTCGCTCTTTGAAGTATTGCCATAAAGCCATCGACGGTCGCCCACCAACGGAAGCACTTAGCAGGATTAAACACTTCCTCAGACAAAAAAGAAAAGAAAAAAGAAATTCGCCGACTGGCAATGTCCACTCCACCCTCATCCACCGACGAGGAGGCCATGTGCACAAGAGCTCACCGGGGGCCCTGGTTCGGTAAATCCTCGCAGGACGCAAGCATAACACGTTGCTATCGATCGGTGCGCCGCCGCCCGTGTGTGCAAGTGCAGCGGAGAGCCTCCTCGTCCTCCTCCTCCTCAAAAGAAGAATCCTCGATGAAAAATTCATCATCGCCGCCAGCTAATCACGGCATTAATCAGGGGATGAAATTCCGCCGGGAATTTTCTTTGTTTGCGCGGTCTTGTAAGAATACGCCTTTGAGTTTAACTGGCGCGCTCTAATTACGCGATTAAATTTTACCTGGCCCTCCTCGGTGGTATTATTTTAAAGCCGGGTACACACTCGAGCATCGTTTTGTCATTGTACTCTTTGAAAATTTGAAGTAGGTTCAGACTTATTCAATGACCACCAGTATGCAAATAAATTAAAGCAAATCCGTTATTTATTTCGTAACAAAAAATAAAATTAAATTAAATCTCTTATCTCAACTGACTATCAACACCAAGGAATTACTATATTCAGACGATAATTGAGAATCTGCTTAGGGCTTCAGACTCTGCAAGTACCGAATGGTTAAAACAAGCACCGCTTATAAACAAAGAGCTCGACGAAAAGAAGTGAATAGCGGACGAGCAGACACGTAGTAATAACTTCTCTCGCCTGAATAGCTTTCAGGACTTCCACTGATTAGCGCGCTCGTAGCGTTATACGTTTCTGAGGGGAGTTCCGGGGGCCCTATTCTCAAGTCGAGCGACAAGAGTCGCATGCGAAAATGACGTCAAAATGACGTAGACTCTTATACAAAACTGTACAAATCGTTCGAGAATTGCATCATTTTGACGTCATTTTCACATACGACTCTTGTCGTTCGATTTGAGAATACGGTCCCGGAGCTGAGAAATCCACAGTTGTCTCAAAATTAACAAATCAACACCTGTAGAATTACGTAGCCACAAAAACAACATTCCCAGACAAATTTTAGTTGACGTTTGACGTAATCTCTTGCGCTTCAGACGCAATAAATTAATTGCATCAAACTGAAAACCATTACAAAATAAATTCGCAATGATTTTAAAAACGAAGAAGCACATCGTTCTGTAAAACAAAATTAAAGCAATTATTAGTTATTGTAAATTGCATTGGCAAATAAATTAATTTTCACTCGCTAAACCATGTTTATCTGGACACGGAGAAAGCAACGTGTCTTTGGAATTAGCACTTTTGACCTTTTCACTTAAATGCCACGTCGATTCCTCTGAGAGATTGACTGTGTAAAGGTTCGGATATTCAGTACGCACAGATGCAATGTTTTTCCTTTTTTTTTTATAAAAGTTACGTTGCGATTAAATAATATTGGAATGACTAAAAACGTATTCCTTCGATTTTTTTTCATAAGGCGCGAATCCTTGCAAGGAACAATGAGATCGAGCGTGCGAAAACTGCGGCATTATCCGTAATTTCTGCGCTCAGTTAAGGATGTTTTTGTGTAGCAAATGCAACATCCGATGTTCCCCACTTGCGCCGCAATCTAGAAGGGAGTAATGCTTAAGTAGTGCGGGAGCGTACAAAAGACGCTGTTGCTTTAACGACAAAATGAAAATTGCATCTCTTTTTTAAATTTCCCGCCGTCGAAAGCTTCGCCTCGTTTAATACAGACGGCGCCTTTAACTTAGACCACCGATTCTAGCCAAAAATGAAGCTTAAAAGAGGCGATGACTCCAGAAACAAAATGAAGTCGGAATCTTCTTTTTTCTTTTAATTTCCCGCCGCCGATGTTTCACCTCAGTTAATGGAGATGGCGCTGTAAATTCTTGCCTTCAATTTAGACCACGCGTTCTATTAAAAAAAAAATGAAACTAAAAACAAAAGACGCTGTTGCTTTGAAGACAAAATGAAAATTGCTTTTTCTTTTTTTTTAATATCCATCCGTCGATGTTTCGCCCTGTTTGATGTAGATGGCGCTCCAAATTCTTGCCTAGAAACAAAATGAGGTTTGCGTCTTTTTTTTTAAATTCCCGCCGTCGATGTTTCGCTTCGCTTAATGCAGATGGCGTTTTGAATCTTGGCTTTAATTTTAAAACATCGATTCTATCGAAAATAAAACTGAAAACAAAAGACGCTGTTGATTTGAAGACAAAATGAAAATTGCTTTTTCTTTTTTTTTAATATCCATCCGTCGATGTTTCGCCCTGTTTGATGTAGATGGCGCTCTAAATTCTTGCCTAGAAACAAAATGAGGTCTGCATCTTTTTTTTAAATTTACAGCTGTCGATGTTTCGCTTCGCTTAATGCAGATGGCGTTTTGAATCTTGGCTTTAATTTTAAAACATCGATTCTATCGAAAATAAAACTGAAAACAAAAGACGCTGTTGCTTTGAAGACAAAATGAAAATTGCTTTTTCTTTTTTTTTTTTTAATATCCATCCGTCGAAGTTTCGCCCCGTTTGATGTAGATGGCGCGCTCTAAATTTTTGACTTTAATTTAGAATACTGATTCTACCAAGAAATCAAGCTGAAAACAAAAGAAATGATTATACACTGTGAGTAGAATGAAGTCAGCGTTTTCTTTTTTAAATTGCCCGCCGTCGATGTTTCGCCTCGGTTAACGCAGATGGCGCTGCAAATTTTTGCCTTTAATTTAAACCACCGATTCTGTCGAGAAATGAAACAAAAGAACAAATGAGGCCATTGCTCTAGAAACAAAATGAGTTCTGCGTCTTCTTTTTTAAATTTCCCGCAGTCGACGTCTCGCCTCGGTTAACGCAGATGGCGCTGTAAATTTTTGCCTTTAATTTAAACCACCGATTCTGTCAAGAAATGAAACAAAAGAACTAATGAGACCATTGCTCTAGAAACAAAATGAGGTCTGCGTCTTCTTTTTTAAATTTCCTGCCGTCGATGTTTCGCCTCGTTTAACGTAGATGGCGCTGCAAATTTTTGCCTTTAATTTAAACCACCGATTCTGTCGAGAAATGAAACAAAAGAACTAATGAGGCCATTGCTCTAGAAACAAAATGAGGTCTGCGTCTTCTTTTTTAAATTTCCCGCCGTCGATGTTTCGCCTAGGTTAACGTAGATGGCGCTGTAAATTTTTGCCTTTAATTTAAACCACCGATTCTGTCGAGAAATGAAACAAAAGAACTAATGAGGCCGTTGCTCTAGAAACAAAATGAGGTCCGCGTCTTTTTTTTTTTAAATTTCCCGCTGTCGATGTTTCGCTTCGTGTAATGCAGATGGCGTTTTAAATCTTGGCTTTATTTTATTACACCGAGGCTATCGAAAATGAAACTGAAAACAAAATAACGGACAACTGTTCTGGAAATTGGCAAATGCCTTCCTCTTAAACTTAACTTCCAGATTCGGTTTTACCGGAATTTTGTGGCAACGCTTCCATAATATTTATCATTATTATCACTAAAGCCGTTGCTAGATGTCAAGAAAATGTTTGTCTTCAATTGATTGATCCGAATGAAGTAACAAAATGTTTTGGAACATCATGTTACGTGCGAATTTAGCGTTCGGTGTCTCACTTGGTTAGGCCACCCTTTTCGCTGCACGTTGTGTGTGTTGCGGTGGGCGGTTGAGTTTTCGTTCGGATCTGCTTGGCAACGGAATAGTTGGGTTCCGGCTCCGGCTTCGATCAGAGTTAAGTTTGAACGGTTGTTTGGTGATTACAAGTTGTGCCAACCGACTTACGGCCAGTTGCACCAAACACTTAGGCCGAGCTTAAATTTAAGTCTCGTTTATAATGTGATATTTGAGCTTACATAACATTACTAAAACTCACATTCTAAGCCACCCTTAAAGTTAAGCTTGCCTTAAGGGTTTGGTGCAACTGGCCCTCAGTTTCGGATTAAGATTCACCTACGCACCGGATTTCCCCTTTTAAGGGTCCGTTTACGGATTTCTGTTTGTTTGCTGTTTCGAGTCCGCTGTTCCTGGCTACAACAGGGTATGTGACCGCCATTCTCTTACGAGACAGTCCCCGTGTGGTACCCGTTTCAGGATTCCTCATTTCCAAGTCTGTCTTCTCCTTTAACAAGTAACAGTAACGGGTGCTTTTCTATACCACGACGTCTGGCTTTGGTTTGGCTCGTGCAGCCGACCTCAGACTCCTTCGTTCGCACGCAACCGTCGCTGCCCTTAGGGCCACCGTCCCCGACAACGACTCCCGCCCCCCCCCCCCCCTGCCGCGTGTAATATTTTGGTGGGGAAGTTAAAACGTTAATAATTTTGGGGTATTTATTGTTGATGTCATTTTATTTGTATATTTACGTCTTGAGGGGGTTTATTCTCTTAATTGTCGCATTTGATTCTTATATATTTTTTTAATAATTCTTGTTCCGGTTAACGTCCAATTTTATTTTTTTTTTTTACTGTCATGCCGTTGGAGTTTCCTCCGTTTTTATTTATGCGCCCGCGTCTATGTATTGCGGGCGGCGCGACGTGCGTTATTGTTTCTTACGTGTTTTCCTGGTGTGTAAGCGTACGCGTGAGTACTCCCGCAGACGCGCCGACGCCCCCTTTTTTCGGACCTATAACTAATTTTGCCTATATTTACCACGCCGGTCGCGGGCGTGACGCATTCTTATTTGTGACTGAAGAATTAGCGAATATTTAAAACACAAATTCTGAAATTATTAAAAAAAAAAAAAATACAAAGTTCCTTTAGGCAAATTGCGTTTCGGATCAGTTACGATCTGCAATTGTAAAATAAAATTTCCCCAAGCGAAGGAAATCGTTTAGTCCAAACATGGAGCCTCTTTAGTCACGTGGCCTTTTAATTATGTTAAAATAAGTATACCGCGCGAACTCTTGACGCGTGAGAAACGCACAGACTTCTGAGAGGTATCAAAGGATTCGGTTTTTTTAATCAATTTGCAACGAATTGTTGCTGCCGTGTCGTTTGAAAATATTAGCACTCCGAAGTAGGGGTGATTATCTAAATTAATTTCCGGGCTGTTTACCGGAACCTAACGGGCCGTATTGAATGTGAATGGAACAACTGCTCAGGCGACACCCCCCGGATTAAAACGGGGGCGCATTTAAGTTTTGCACATAATACTCGCATCAGCGCCGCGCATTAAAGTCGTAATTTACCTTTTACGTGTCACTAATGCGCCCGGAATTAAAGCCCCCTCCTACACCCCGCCGCTGGTGGCGGACACCTCGACACTAATGAAACTCTCGAGTAACGGCCGCGAATTTGCTCTCCACCGGAACTGCGGATGCACCGCGGAAAAGGAGCACCCCCCCAGAAAACTTAGTTTGTCATGTGTGTAAGCTCACGTGACCCTTGACACGTGTCACGTGAGTTACTTACTACAAGATTAAATGAAGACTCGCGATACGCTAATTAATAATTACGGGACGGAATTGTATATTTTGTTCGGGCTTATTTCGAACGAGGCGGCAAAAAAGAGAGCGTGTGCATTCACACGTCGCTGCAGCGTTACACGTTTGCCGCCTCGTTTGTATTTAATCGAACAAAATATATAATTCCGTTCCCTACTAATAATCGAAGCGGATCTCTTAAGATGCGTTTTGCGAATGATCTCCGCTCGGGGGCTTCTGCGAAAATTGAATCCGACGCGTGCACGTTAATAATTAATTATGACTCATCACCATAATTAAAATGGAGAAGGGGCGGTGGGGGGGTGGGAGGGGGGGAGGTAACGAAATTGCTAATACACTTCGAATAACTCGGAAATTCATTCCGGGAGATTAGTTAGGCGATCGATGCGCGCGCGTTTGCTGACGTTTGCCCGGATAACTTCAACAAAATTCAATCGGGAAAGCGCTTCGGGTGTACATACAGATCAAAAAAAAAAATGAAATAAAAATAAAAAATTGCTTTGGAAACGGATATTACGTACAAAACTAAAAAAGAGTCGGTCTGCTGATGGTAAAATATAAAGAACTTATTTCAAATGTTATTTATTGATTTGCTCTACCTTATCCACATAACTACGCTATCATAAGCACAAAATAACAAAATTTGACCAATATGAGATAGTAGTGTCACGTTAGGCAGACTATTCTTTAAAATAAAGATCATTTTTTTGAAATTTGTGAGTTCTGAATTCCGTATAAACCAGAATTACTTTAATCAATTAGTTTTAAAAAAATAAATAAAGTCAGCGTTACTTAAGCGCCTAATAAAAAAAATCATACGTTCAGCAGAATTACAACATTTTGTGCCATGATTTCATAAATGCATTATTAATTATTATTAATAGTTATTAATAAAAATTTAAAAAAATGAATGATTCTGTTACCAGTGAGATCGAGCGTGCGAAAACTGTGGTATTATCCGTAATTTCTGCGCTCAATTAAGGATATTTTTGCATAGCAAATGCAACATCCGATGTTCCCCACTTGCGCAGCAATCTGGAAGGAAGTAATGCTTAAGTAGTGCGGGAGCGTACAGAAGACGCTATTGCTTTGCCGACCAAATAAAAATTGCGTCTCTTTTTTAAATTTCCCGCCGCCGAAAGCTTCGCCTCGTTTAATACAGACGGCGCCTTTAACTTAGACCACCGATTCTAGAGAAAAATGAAACTTAAAAGAGGCGATGACTCCAGAAACAAAATGAAGTCGGAATCTTCTTTTTTCTTTTAATTTCCCGCCGCCGATGTTTCGCCTCAATTAATGGAGATGGCGCTGTAAATTCTTGCCTTCAATTTAGACCACGCGTTCTGTTAAAGAAAATGAAACTAAAAACAAAAGACGCTGTTGCTTTGAAGACAAAATGAAAATTGCTTTTTCTTTTTTTTTTTTTTAATATCCATCCGTCGAAGTTTCGCTCCGTTTGATGTAGATGGCGCGCTCTAAATGTTTGCCTTTAATTTAGACTACCGATTCTACCAAAAAAATCAAGCTGAAAACAAAAGAAACGATCAGACTCTGTGAGCAACAAAATGAAGTCTGCGTCTTCTTTTTCAAATTTCCCGCCGTCGATGTTTCGCCTCGGTTAACGCAGATGGCGCTCTAAGAGAAGTGAAACAAAAGAACTAATGAGGCCATTGCTTTAGAAACAAAATGAGGTGCGTGTCTTTTTTTTTTAAATTTCCCGCCGTCGATGTTTCGCTTCGTTTAATGCAGATGGCGTTTTAAATCTTTTTCAAGGCTCACTCGTGACGAACACACTTGAATAACCTTCACTCGGTTCAGGGGAGATGGTCGTGGGCGAAAGTCGAGCTAAATTAAAATTAAAGTTATCAGGCAGATACGATAACTTGAGATGAAAACCGGAAGGCGGGAACCAAATAAATTACGTAATTACGTATAATTTAATTATTTTTTTTTGTAAAGGATAGCAAAATAGCCAAGTTAGTCAAAGATGAAAAAAAAAATAAAAAACTAAAATTATTCTAGATGAAAACGAGACGAAAATGAAATAAATTACTTAAATGTTATTACAAGTAAACAAAATAAATATTAACTTATAATACCTAGAGATAGTTATTAAATTAAAAGGTACAAATCCGATTAAATTAACAAAACAAATGAGAATCGCATTTACGAAACATGGACAAAAGGATATGGAGCACCCTGTATATTATATTACCAAGCGATAGAGTAATTAAAATTATTCTTTGTCATTTTATCGTAAATTGGAAAAAATTAAGAAGACATTTTGGTTCTTTACGAATTCGTCAAGAGGCTAGAAACAATCAAAAACAATAAAAGAAATCATTTTTGGCTAACAAGATTGGAATTGTAAAAACAATAATAATAAAAGAAAACTCCTAAAGAAAATAAGAAAAACAAATGACGACTACCACAGTTAAAAATTGAAATTTGTGTAAAGTTATCAAAATAAGACTTTCGAATACAAATTCAAAAAAGACAGGTTTCCGTCTTCAAAAAAATTTATAAAATTTCGCGCCCTTGAGTATCTTGAGCTCTTGATATTTTCGGCGTAGATACTCGATTTTTTTTTATCTGCAATTAACTATCAAATGAACAAAAAAAAAATTGAATCTTCATCGATTTTTCATTGCTGGCTTTATTTTTATTATTTGTTTTCTTTCGTCAAATTTTATTAACTTGCAAGACATTTTATTTATTTATTTTCACATTCCACCGGAAAATCGTTGATTTTCTTTTGTTTTTTGTTCACTGTATGCTTCACCTTTAGATTTTGTTTGTTTGTTCGCTTTTGTTTTTTTTTTACATTTTGCCAAAAAATTGTCGATCATCTTTTGTTTTTTTTTCGTTATTTTTAGTTTTCCTCTGGATATTTTTTTTTAAATAATTTTCAAGCAGTTCGTTGGCCTTCCTTTGTATATTTGATCATCTTTCTTTCGTACGCCGTTGCATTTTTCTTACTGTATTCGTTCCTCTTGCAGTCATTCTTAAATTCTCTTTTTTTTTAATTCGTTTTTTTTTTAGCTGGAGATTCGTTGATTATGTTTTGTCATTCGCCTTATACTCGTTTCTCCTTCATTTTGTTTGTTACGCGATTTGCAATTTAATTTCTCGTTTGTTTTCCTGTCAATTTTTTATAATAACTTTTCTTTTGTTTTTTCGCGTTCACCTTTCTCGTTGTAGCTTTCTTCTCCTTCACTTGTTTTTCGTGCAGGTTTTCTTCGGTTTTCGTTAGTGTTTTTATTTATTTTTTTATAGAATCGTTGATCTAATTCCATTTATCGTTCCCGTATTCTAGCTTATTTCCATTTTGTTCGTATTTTTTTTGAACCCCTTTTTCAGCTGTCGCTCTCGCAGTTGATCTCGCGTCGCAGTTCATCTCGCGCTTTCATGTACATGTCGACACGGTCGATACGTAATATATTGTTTACCGTGATGCAAATATTCGATAATCTGAATTCTGACCGAACTATACTCTGTTTTTAATTCGGAGGAGTACTTTGAAATTTTGGCCCTAAAAACGAGCTTTGTCATGTGTCATTGGTTAAGTGAGCTTTGTCATTGGTCAATTCCGACCAGCTACAGGTATTTGGCTACACGGCTAACTCACGACACATTCAAACACATTCTTAATTAACACTTGCTCGCGGTACATTCGACTAAAACAGACACTAAAGTGTTTTAGCGCCGACTCTTGATACTGCTCAATCAGCTGGGCATTTGTTCAAGCTGTCGTCTCTTATTTCAAAACAAACACAAATGTACTTTTATCCGTTATCACAGAGTGCTACCTACATGTGCTTCAGCATGATGTTGTGCCGCGGAAACTAACTTCGGCCCAATGCCAGCTGTTCGATCGTGACGGGCGTGAGAAATTGAAATGGCTACGCGAAAAATTGGACGCCAATTAATTCTAACCGGAAATGAAGAAAGGAATACGATTAATTCATGTGTAAATAAGTGCGGATGGGGATTGGAAACCCACACTTTTCATCCCCTTTTGTCCGGAATTCTTTTAAACAATCCGTACAACGATGGATCTCGATTGTTTTTGTTGGTAAAGCTTCTGGTTTGGTAAAAAGTTTGCCGCAGGAAAAAATTACTGTAAAAGTAAAGAGTTTCGTCGCGTAACGATGTGCGACAGAAATTTGATCTTAAAGCGATATACTGTTTGAAGAACTTGATCAGTAGTTAAAAAGATAACAAGACGCAAGAATAATCGACTGCGGCGAAGTCACCAAAAATCGAAATACGAACTGAACACATACGATTTCGCTAAAAATGAAAATCAAAAATAAAGAAAAAGAAACAGAACAAAAATTAATTAAAAAAGAACAATCAGTTAATTAAAACAACTTTCCTCACGTGATCAATAGATAAATAGTTAAAAAGAAAAGAAGACACAAAAACAATTGGCCGCGAAGTCGTCAAAAATCGAAATGCGAATTGAATACATACACAGTCACAGAAAAACTGAATTTTGTTTTGCTTGTTAAAAAGCAAAAACAAACAAAAACAAAACACCAAACAGAAGAGCAGTTAATTATCAACAAGAGCATAACAAAAAACTATCGACGTGTTTGCGGATATCGAAAAAGGATAACCAAAAGACACGAATGAAATTTAAAAAAAAAAGAAACTACTTTCTTGGGACGACAATTTACGATTATCGCTTCCGATCGAGACAAAAACAATAAACAAAATGCAGTCGATATGTTTGCAGTTGTCAGAAATGGATAACAAAACAAACAAATGAAAAAAGAAAAACAAATTGTCGCGACCTAAACCACCGATGACCAAAAAGACAAATGAAAAAAAATTCTTTTCTACTGACGTCGATTTGTGATCGCTTTTGATTGGGATAGCGAGAGAAAACAAAAGACAACCGAGGTCTTTGCAATTTTAAGACGAAAGCGAACACAAAAAGGAAAAATAAAAAAGTAACAAATTTTAAATTAGAAATTGGCAAAAATGTGTCCGTTACACTTTGTTTATAATTTTTTTTTTCTCCCCAAGCTGTAGATATTACAGTTTTCTGTATGTAGTCCGTCACCGCCTTTACTGGGGGGACACCCGGTATAATTTATTTTATTTAATAATAATAATAGACGCTTATTAAAACCTATTAGAACGGAAGTCAATAAATTTTGTTTGAAACTTGGAAAAAGAATGGCGCTGCAGATAACGTGGGGGGCAGGAAATACGTAATGTACATGGTGTCCATTACTTACCTGCACATCCGTTCGAGATAGGGCGCTATTGTAAAATCAAATGAGACAAGAATTTTAATCACCTCGAACTTCTCGTTCAGACCAGGGGGTACTT
Organism: Prosopocoilus inquinatus; assembly: GCA_036172665.1. NCBI lineage: Eukaryota > Metazoa > Arthropoda > Insecta > Coleoptera > Lucanidae > Prosopocoilus > Prosopocoilus inquinatus. The sequence goes on along the minus strand of CM069871.1, from coordinate 1,100,987 downwards.
CCGTGGCGGCCGAGATCTCGCCGATGACGGCTTCGCGAGCCTGGGCCATTTCCGTAAGGGTTTGCACCCTCTGTTGCAGGAGGGCGTTCTTAAAACCTGTCTTCTGTTGCACCTCCAAGACGGCCTTCCCGAATCTGCCGTGGAGTTCGTCGCGTTCGGCTTGTAGCTGAAAGCAAAAGGCAAAACAAAAATCACTTACACAAAGATTTTATTATTATTTTATTTATTTATTCTTTTCTAAGTTGTATGCGCTTCAGCCAAAACGACTGCTTTTCGGAAAACTTTGTTTGTTTAAGAGTGAAGCCCATTCATTGGCTGGTGGTTACCATGTCATCAAATAGATATCTGATGTATGTAGGTCAGAAAAGAGAAGAAGTCTTTTCTTCTTGTGCATTTTCTTTTTGTGTTCCTTTTCATGTTTGCTTCTTTTTTTGTTTCGTACCCCATGACCTTCTTCAGTTTGTTTCCTTGATGATATGGCTGTTTAGAGGTCTTCACTTATTTCCTCTCTTCTCATGTCTTCTCATGTTCGCTTCTTCTTTTGTTTCGTGCCTCAGGACCTTCTTCAGTTTTTACTTCCTTGATGATACGGCTGTTTAGAAGTCTTCATGTATTTCGTCACTTCCCTTACCTTTTCATGTTCGCTTCTTTTTTTTTTTGTTTCGTAACCCATGACCTTCTTCAGTTTTCTTCCTTGATCATGTGGCTGTTGAAAACTCTTCCCTTATTTCCTCTCTTCTTTTGCCTTCTCATGTTCGCTTCTTCTTTTGTTTCTTGGCTCAGGACCTTTTCCAGTTTCCTCTCTTGATGATATGGCTATTGGTAACGCTTCACTTATTTCTTCTCCTCTCTTGTCTGTGAAGAATTGTCAGTAACCGTATCGTCAAGGTGCTAGACTAAAAGAAGCAAGCATGAAATGCACAACAGAGAGGAACCCAAAAGGAAAATGAAAAATAAAAAAATCCTAACCAAGCAATGTAAAAGCTGCTTTTTAATATGGAACAGGAGGAGCACAGTGAAATAATGCAAAAGAAATAAATGAACTTAAAGAAAAGACAGAAAGAGAGAAAGATAAAACACGGATGTTTTACACAGATACCATAACATTAAGGAAGCATCACAAGAACAAATATATGATGGGGCAACAATGAAGAAGCAGGAAGATCCTAATGGCACAACAAAAATTTAAAAAGAACCAATAAAACGGGAGATAAAAGCAAAGTTAAGACCGAAAAGGAAAGATTAGTCAATGAAGGATGATGGGGAAAATTTGAAGAAAAAGGGGAAAAATGAAAGAGGCTATGAGAACAAAGGAGTGACGGAAGAGATTAAAGAAATTTGAAAATTTGGAACATATTCGCAGTATTAGGAAACGAAACGAAAGAAGAGAACAGTACGAGAAGAAAAATGGAAAAAGAAGCGAAGCAAGGGTAAAGTCACGACTGGAAAAGCAAGTGAAATAGGAAAATATTCATTTGAGGAAGGAAATACGGGAAAGAAAGGAAAAATATACGAAAGAGACCAAAATGAGCAAAAGAGTAGGACAAAGGAAAAGTGCGAAACAAGAAGCAGAAAAAAGGCAAGAGTAGTAAATGAAAACACAAGAGTTGAGAAAACTTGGAACAAAACAAAACACAACGACATCTACAAGGATAAGACTACGCCGACATTAAGAAAAAAAAAATGTTCTAAAACGAGAAACAGTTGAATTTAAAGTGTTTTATGGAACACCACCAAAACTATCTCGAGAAGAAATTCGCTTTGAACCAAAATTGTGATGGAACGAAAGGAATATAAAAAAAGAAATGGAAAAAGCAGAAACAAGAGACTGTAAGTAAAATCAAGATCGAGAAAGCGATTAAAGAGGATGATTAATTAAAAGGAGAAGGATGGAATGCAGAAATATAAAAAGAAATGGAAATTTCAAGAATATAAAAAGAAATGGAAAAAAATGAACAAGAAACTGTAAGTAAGATCAAGATTGATCAAGCACTTGAAGAGAAAAATCAACTGAAAGAAGAGAGACGGAAGGCTTTCGAGTAAACAATGCGATTAGATGAAGAAGAAGAAGGAATTAAGAAAGATCACAAGAGAAATAGTAAAAGAGACATTCATTTGAGGAAATAAGGGAAAGACAGAAAGAAAAAAGATATGAAAGGGAAAAAGGAATGTCAAAGAAAGAAAGAGTGCGAGACAAGAACAAGAAAGAAGACGACGGCCGTAAATAGATAATACAAGAATTGGGAAAATTTGGAACAGAACCAAACGCAGGGTAAGATACGAAACAAAACACGACGATTTGCAACAATAAAACTACGAAATAGAAATGTGAAACAGTTGAGTCTAAAATGTTTTCGGGGCGCCAAAACTCTCTTGGAAAGAAATACGATTTGAAGCGGAATCAAAATGCACCAGATGGCAGACAGTGGTGGAACAGAAGGAATATAAAAATAAAAGGAAAAAGAAGAAACAAGAGACTGTAAGTAAAATCTTTCTACGACGGTCTGCAACAATAAAACTTCGAAATAGAAAGAGGAAACACGCTTGAAATGAGAAACAGTCGAGTCTAAAATATTTTCGAGACGCCAAAACTCCAAATGAATGAAGAAAGGAAAAACAAGCGAAGTAAAGTCTTTCTAAAATTCTTGAGCAAACAAGGCGATGGAATGCAGAAGTAAAGAAGATATAAATAAAAGAAAAAAGCCATGTCATCAAATAGATATCTGATATATGTAGGTCAGAAAAGAGAAGAAGTCTTTTCTTCTTGTGCATTTTCTTTTTGTGTTCCTTTTCATGTTTGCTTCTTTTTTTGTTTCGTAAACCATGACCTTCTTCAGTTTGCTTCTTTGATGATATGGTTGTTTAGAAGTCTTCACTTATTTCCTCTCTTCTCATGTCTTCTCATGTTCGCTTCTTCTTTTGTTTCGTGCCTCAGGACCTTCTTCAGTTTTTACTTCCTTGATGATACGGCTGTTTAGAAGTCTTCACGTATTTCGTCTCTTCCCTTACCTTTACATGTTCGCTTCTTTTTTTTTGTTTCGTAACCCATGACCTTCTTCAGTTTTCTTCCTTGCTGATATGGCTGTTTAGAAGTCTTCACTTGTTTCATCTCTTCTTATGTGCTCTCATGTTTGCTTCTTCTTCTTTTGTTTGTTGCGAAGGAGGCGAGATTTAATTCGCCCTAAAAAATCCACAATTTCCTGGTATGTTGAATTAGACGTAACACCACCTCTCATAAACACTCAATTAAAAAAAAAATCAATTGGGTTTTTTGTGCGACCAAGTTAATTTCAATGAAGCGGAGAGGAGCAAGCTGCGGCCGACGTTATTAGCACGCCGTTACGGCGACCGACCCTACGTCCGAACGTATTCTATAATTTAGATATTACGTAATTGGATTTCGCGGTGGACGGAACAGAATTGTTCCGACAATGTGCTGCGGCCGGGTCGCATTACGCGGGGCGGAAATTTTTTAACGTGCGCTAGTGACCCGGACATTTTTCATTATCCTCGGGCTTGGCGACGAAGGTCCGCCGGGTGCGGGAATTTTTGCGCTAATTAATACCGCGGCCATGAATAATGTAACGGGGAGAGGTCGATTACGGAATGGCCAAGACGTTTCCGGAACGAGTTAATTCATTGCAGCAAAAAAAAAAAAAAAAAACGAAAGATAAAAGAGGGTGGAGAACGAGTTCTTTTTTTTTTACGGGTAGATTCTCTGTGTAACGTTAGTCGATGAGTCTTTATATTAAAATTTAAGTGATATAATCCACAAAACGTAGAGCAAGAAGTGTTTTCGATGGCCACCAATCGTCCTCCACACAGCGCCATCTCAACTGGTAATTTAAAATCGACTGATAAGCGCCTCCAAGGGGGCGGTTCTGTGGTGGCATCTGTGCTCAGAGACGCATTGGAAATAGAAATTTCCGTTTTTTCTTCTTTTCTTTATTTTATTTTTATTTTTTATTTATTTTATTGGGGCTCGTCATGAATTTGGTGTAAACGTGACGGCTCTTCTGATAACCATTGGAAGCGTTTGCTCCGTCTCATCGACTTCAAAATGACTCCGGTCCTCCACTCGGTTCCATCTCGTCTAGTCGTTTGGAATTCCTCGACGCCAGCGCCATCTCCCATCTCATGGGAGATGGCGACTTTTGAAGTACAATGAATAAAATAAAATAAAATAAAAATTGTCGAAAATTTCAAATGTGAGAGTTGTAAAATAAAATAAAATTTATAACTAGTTTGGCAGTTGAAAAACGAAGACAAATTTTATTAAAAAAAATCTCAAAAATTAAAAAAAATAAATAAACAACGTCAAGGAAGTAACGATGTCCTGAAAATGTAATAAATTCAAAATTCAAATTTTAAATTCAAAATTTAAACCAGGTCAAGGTCAAGGAAGTTATAATGTCTTCTCGTAAATGTAATAAATTCAAAATGTGACAGTTAAAAAATAAAATAAAATTTAACAAAAAAAAAAATGTAAAAATAGAAACAAGAAAATTATTGTCCACGGACGTGTTTGACAGTTGAAAATTTAATTTCCCATGAGATGGGAGATGGCGACTTTTGAAGTACAATGAATAAAATAAAATAAAATAAAAATTGTCGAGAAAATTATAAAAATATGAATCTTTAACCCCCAGTTTGACAAAAATTATTTAATCACTGATTAACTTAACAGCGTGATTAAAGCCCGTGATTGGTTGGGTGAAACGATATAATTGGTTGTTTCAAATCTATTTTTAACTTCGTCCAATGACGTTCCTTATTCAGAGAATTAAATTAATCCCTGATTAACATTTTTTTTTTTTGATGAAACCCACCCTAGGTATGTTAAGACCACGGACTCAATTTTAATCTAAAAATAACAGCAAATGAGTCGCCAACTCTCATTGAACAAAAAAAGTCGATCAAAAATTCAGGAAAAAAATATAGGCCAAAGCCACGCTCCGATTTATGTTCAATATGAAAACAAAAGAATCGCCGTCTGCCATTAATTGGTGAAAAATCAATCAAAGTTTTAAAGAAATTAAACAAAAACCGTCAAAAAAAATATGAAAATACGTACACATTTTTTAAATATGTCAAGGTCACGGAGTGAATTCTAAAAATAAAAAAGTAAAAACAAAAGAATCGGCACAAAAACAAAAGAATCGCCATCGGTCATTAGTGGATGAAGAATTGATCAAAATTTAAAAAATAAACAAAAACTCCAAAAAAATCATAAAAATATGTATCTTTAAATGTGTCAAGGCCACGGACTGAATTGTTCTAAAAATAAAGACGGAATATTCGTCAATTAAAATCAAATCAATTCAAATCAAATTTATTTCAAAACATAAACTGTGTCTTAACAAAAAAAATGTTACAGTGTTTGAAATTAGTCAAGAAATATATGAAATTAAGGAGAGATAATACGCAAGAAAGAAAAAAAAATATAGAGAAGAAAAATTAGTCAAGAACTGATTGAAAGTTAAAAAATAACAAAAAGTAAAAAATAATATGAACTTATATTTAAACGCGCCAAGGTCAAGTAAAGAATTATTATAAAAACAAAAGGAAATTTCACTTATCACTTATGGTCGATTAAACACGGAGGAATTTGACAGCTGAAAAATTGAAAAGCAAATTATTAAAAAAAAAAAAATAACCACGAGTAAAAAACATTTAAACAATGTCAAGGTCACATCCTGAAAAAAATTTAAAATATTCCAAATTTGAGAGTTGAAAAATAAAATAAAATTTAACACAAAAATCTAAAAATAAAAACAAAAAAATTATTTCCCGTCGACAAGTTTAGCAGTTGAAAAATTAAGACAAATTTTATTTAAAAAAATCTCAAAAATTAAAAAAAATAAACAACGTCAAGGAAGTAACGATGTCCTGTTAAAAAATAAAATAAAATTTAACAAAAAAAAATGTAAAAATAGAAACAAGAAAATTATTGCCCACAGACGAGTTTGACACTTCAAAAATTAGACAAAATTTAATTAAAAAAAAATAACAAAAATTAAACCAAGTCAAGGTCAAGGAAGTCATAATGTCTCATAAATGTAATAAATTCATGATATGACAGTTAAAAAATTGAAAAATAAAATAAAATTTAACAAAAAAAATCTAAAAATAGAAACAAGAAAATTATTGTCCACAGACGTGTTTGACAGTTGAAAAATTAAACGAAATTTAATTTAAAAAAAATAACAAAAATTAAACAATGTCAAGGTCAAGGAAGTCATGATGTCTTTTCATTTTTCACATTCAAAATGTGAGAGTTAAAAAATAAAATAGAATTTAACAAAAAAAATCTAAAAACAGAAACAAGAAAATTATTACCCTCAGACGAGTTTGACAGTTCAAAAATTAGACAAAATTTAATTTTAAAAAAATAAACATTAAACAATGTCAAGGTCAAGGAAGTCATGATGTCCTCTCGTAAATGTAATAAATTCGAAATGTGACAGTTAAAAAATGAAATAAAATTTAACAAAAAAAATCTAAAAATAGAAACAAGAAAATTATTGCCCACAGACGTGTTTGACAGTTGAAAAATTAAACGAAATTTAATTTAAAAAAGATAACAAAAATTAAACCAACTCAAGGTCAAGAAAGTTTAATGTCTTCTCGTAAATGTAATAAATTCAAAATGTGACAGTTAAAAAATAAAATAAAATTAAAAAAAAATGTAAAAATAGAAACAAGAAAATTATTGTCCACAGACGAGTTTGACAGTTGAAAAATTAAACGAAATTTAATTTTAAAAAAGTTACAAAAATTAAACAATGTCAAGGTCAAGGAAGTCATGATGTCTTTTCATTTTTCACATTCAAAATGTGAGAGTTAAAAAATAAAATAGAATTTAACAAAAAAATCTAAAAATAGAGACAAGAAAATTATTACCCTCAGACGAGTTTGACAGTTGAAAAATTAAACAAAATTTAATTTAAAAAAAATAACAAAAATTAAACAATGTCAAGGTTAAGGAAGTCACAAAGTCTGCTCTTAAATGTAATAAATTCGAAATGTGACAGTTAAAAATAAAATAAAATTTAACAAAAGATCTGAAAATAGAAACAAGAAAATTATTGCCCACAGACGAGTTTGACAGTTGAAAATTTAAACGAAATTTAATTTTAAAAAAAATAACAAAAATTAAACAATGTCAAGGTTAAGGAAGTCACAAAGTCTGCTCTTAAATGTAATAAATTCGAAATGTGACAGTTAAAAATAAAATAAAATTTAACAAAAGATCTAAAAATAGAAACAAGAAAATTATTACCCACAGACGAGTTTGACAGTTGAAAAATTAGACAAAATTTAATTTTAAAAAAAATAACAAAAATTAAACAATGTCAAGGTCAAGGAAGTCACAATGTCTTCTCGTAAATGTAATAAATTCAAAATGTGACAGTTAAAAAATAAAATAAAATTTAACAAAAAAAATGTAAAAATAGAAATAAGAAAATTATTGCCCACGGACGAGTTTGATAGTTCAAAAATCAGACAAAATTGAATTCTAGAAAATAACAAAATTTTTTAAAAAATATATTAAACCTACCTGCGCTTGTCAGACGATATTTTAGGTGCGCTCAGCTCAGTGGAGAAGGTCGTGGACCAAAGTCGAGCTAAGAAGTAGCCAAATCCGGCTTGTATAACAAAACGTCATCAAACCACTTAAATAATAAAACGTTATTATCAACAATGATGATCATTGAAAAGACCTCTGATTGACTGATTTCTGCTTAAATAAAATAAACAAGTTTCTGTACGGAATCCCCAATTCAATGACGAGAAGACACTTGCTATTTAAATAAAATAAACGAGTTTCTGTACGGACCCCCCCCCCCCCAAATCCCGAGTGAAAATCGGAATTGGGGATTCCGTGCGGAAATTTGTTTATTGAAATGTGTTTGGCAGGTTTAGGTACATGATTATTTTGGAATCCGAAAACGTAACGTCCCTTTACGTCGAGCATTACAATCAATGCGTGTTGGTTTGTTTTAATTAGGAAATTTGATTCGCGTTTGTTATGAGATTCGAACGGTCGCAACAGTGATCTCAAATAATAACTAGGAACTGATTCATTCGATAGAACCAGATTGCAACCGGATTAATGCCGATCCGGCAGGCACAATTTCGGATAGGTGTAATTAAAATCCAACAATACCCCCTACATTAATGCGTCCGACACGGGAACACGCTAGGGCTTAAACACCTACACCTACACCTACACCTACACCTCCACCTCCACCACCGCCACCGCCGCATCCTCCTCATCCGACCCCCGCGACCACCCCCGCGCGCTCCAATTTGTATTGGTAACTTTTAATTGATTTGTAAACCCTCCGCGAAGTTTTTTGTTCCGCTCGCGGAGCGCGCGGGCGTCCATTAATTTTATTTTTATTTCGGGACGCTTTATTCGGGATTTGAATCGGGCGAGCGGCGGCGAAGAAGTCAGTTTGCAGTGCGCGCACAAAAAAAAAGGACGCCTGTTGTTACATCATTAGTTATCGCTCTCGTGAGTTTTTGCGCGCCCCCTGGAAAAAAAAAGCTCGGACCGATTTGTTCGTAAATAAGAACTCGGTGCAAGAGGCTTACCGGGGAATTATTGAGATAATTAATGCATAAGTTGAGGGGGTCGCATCTAATTATGACAGCGAGGGTTGGTAAAGAAGCGATTGTTTAAATCGAAATGGGAATTTAGGGAATAGAAAACTGAGTGACACTAAGAAAGTCAGAAATTGAAGATTTCATAAACCATAGACTCGATTTGCTGCAAGCCCACCGTCTGCATAACGTTTTCTTCTTCTTCTTATTTTTTTATTAAAAATATGTGAAATTAACTCAGACGTGTTGGCCCCTAAAGCACCAAGGGGGTGGATTATTCCAATCGTTCAAATTCCTTAAAGTACACTTCCATGCGTACTAATTTTTACTAAGTTCGTGACCTGTTACATTTTCCTGTCGGTTTTTTTTGCATTCTGTAACTCACGAACTTGAAGACTGGATGTCGTCTGCGTAGAAGGCAGCTATCCTTGACCTCGACCTACATAGATGGTTTCCTAGGAGAGTCGGTCGGGCTGAAACTGACCGCGACCGACGCGACGGACGTCCGGTCCAACTAAAAACAATGAAAACCAAGCGAAGTCTAGCTAGGAAGCCATTCTTATTTAATTTTAATTTCTCGCTTTTGGTAATGAGCGAACGTCGCGTCGGTCGCGATCAATCTCAGCCCGACCGACTCTCCTAGGAAACCCCAGCTTTATTCGTATCAGTAGTAAACGAAAAAACAACGATCAGGAATACAGCGAACAGTTTACTTGAAACGAATCTCAAGGTCAACTTAACTCGATCCAACAACCGAACTCAACTCTATTTAACCCAAGTAAAAAATTTAAGAAAAGCGAACTATTTACTTGAAACAAATCTCAAGGTCAACCAATCTCATTCTAATAACTGAACTGAACTCAATTTAAGCTAAGCAAAATAATTTGAAAAACAATAAAAAGAAATTTAAGTAGACAAAAAATAAAACAAATATATTATTGTCCAACTCCAACGCCATCTGCTGGTCAACCGACTCTGTCGTTAGTTGGCAGTTGGCAAACACCTATAAATTTTTATATACGAAAGGGTGGCGCCATCTATTGATAGACCGACTCTGACGCAAGTTGGCAAACAAGTATGACGTCTTTTCAAGAAGGCACGCCATCTGTCCGGTATATTCTAGAAAGTGTTAAGCTAGAGTTTTATTAAAGTATTTGAAATTAATCGGCGAGAATTAAAAGATTAAAACGAACTAGAAAAATTAAAAGTATGCGATAATTTAGAAAAACAATTAAATTAAAATTCTCAAGTCAAATTAAAAGAGAATAAAAATTGTTAAAAATTAAAAATCAAGTAAAACGAACCCAGCAGATCTCAACCTAATTTAATTTAATATAATAAAAATTAAAAATTTCACGAAAAATTAAAAAAAAAATAAATATTGTTAAAAATTAAAAACCAATTAAAACAAACACAACTGATCCAACCCAACTGATCTCAACCTAACTTAATTTAATATAAATGAAAATTAAAAATTTCACGAAAAATTAAAAAGAAAATAAATATTGTTAAAAATTAAAAACCAATTAAAACAAACACAACTGATCCAACCCAACTGATCTCAACCTAACTTAATTTAATATAAATAAAAATCAAAAATTTCAAGAAAAATTAAAAAGAAAATAAAATCTGTTAAAATTTCAAAATCAATTAAAACGAACTCAACTGATCTCAACCTAACTTCATTTAACACGAATAAAAATTAAAAATTTGAAGAAAAATTAAAAAGAAAATAAGAATTGTTAAAAATTAAAAATCAATTAAAACAAATCCAACTGATCCAACCCAACTGATCTCAACATAACTTCATTTAACACAAATAAAAATAAAAAATTTCAAGCAAAATTAAAAAGAAAATAAAAATTGTTATAAATTAAAAATCATATAAATTTGTGTTAAATGAAGTTATGTTGAGATCAGTTGGGTTGGATCAGTTGGATTTGTTTTAATTGATTTTTAATTTTTCACAATTCTTATTCTCTTTTAATTTTTCCTGAAATTTTTAATTTTTATTAGTGTTAAATGAAGTTAGATTGAGATCACTTGAGTTGGCTCAGTTAGATTCGTTTTAAAAATCAATTAAAACGAATCTAACTGAGCCAACTCAAGTGATCTCAACCTAACTTCATTTAACACAAATAAAAATTAAAAATTTCAGGAAAAATTAAAAGAGAATAAGAATTGTGAAAAATTAAAAATCAATTAAAACAAATCCAACTGATCCAACCCAACTGATCTCAACCTAACTTCATTTAACGCAAATAAAAATAAAAAATTTCAAGAGAAATTAAAGAATATAAGAATTGTTAAAAATTAAAAGTCGATTAAAACGAAGCTGAACCAATCTCAGCGTCAACATAACCAAACCTAGTTCTATTCAATCAAAAATAAATAATTAAAAAACGTATAAATAAATGAATTTTAAAAAACCGTTAAATGCGGTTTTAATAATTTTTCCGTATTTTGAAATTTTCAAAATCAACTCTTTAACATAAATTTTGGAAAAATAATGGATATTTTCAAATAATAATAATAAAAAAAAAAAACTAGCAACTATTGAATTACTTACAGTATTCTTTTTTGCAATCGATTTCATACAGCGCCGTAGCTAGGGGGGTGGAAACGGAGGCTGAGCCTGCCCTGGAGAATTTTAAGCCTGCTCTACGATGGCAGAACCTGACATGAAAATATTTTAAAAATACGTAAAAACATTGGAATGAAAACTTATAGAGCCTGCCCTATACTACAATAAGCCCTCTCTGAATATTTAGTCTGGCTACGGTCCTGATTTCATTTCTATAAAAACTAATAATGTCGGCATACAAGGGATGCACACTACTTTTTCTGGCGATTGTATAGATTCACGTGAATTTGTTTTTTTTTTTTTTTGGAAGAGGGGCGGCAGTTATTGTTTTACGTAAAGGCGCCGACTACCCCCTTCCTCCGCCCCTGGTTACTTTTGTTATTGTTGTGCCACTTCCCTGAACTCGTGATAGTGAATTTAAATTAGAGCACTGTCTCGTATAGCCATTCACAGCTGGGTTTAAGTTCACCCTGGCGCTTAATAACTTTTGGACCACGCTCTTTCTTCACTGAGCCACCTTGAAGCAGCAAGGCAGCGCAAACATATAACCTAGTTTTGGGGTAGATAAGTATTAAGAGGAGTAATCAATTTTAAGTTTTGAGTTAGTAAGACGTCATTCCAATCCAAAAATGATTGTGATAGCCCAAGAAACAACTTAAAGCATCTTCTGAAAAAAAAAAAAACTCCCCCTCACCTCGTTACCACCTGTAAAAGTGTTTCCACATACATTTTTGGAATACATCAAAATTCATAAGTAAATAAATACTAAGCTTCAGCAATTTCGATGGGCCACTCACCTCACTAAGTCCACGTACAAAAAACGTTATGATTTTTTTTTTTATTATTTTTTATTTATCAACGCGTGAGTTTCGCTGAAATTTATTAGAAACACAAAGACTTTCAGTCTCCACGAAATAAATGAGTTTTCCCCTGCTATTTGATCTTGATCTATCGACGGGCAACCGTGTCGACAATATTTATTTGCTCGCCACTCTTGCCCTGCCGTTTCATTCGTCTAATGGCTCGTCAAAAAAAAAAAAAAAAATCAATCAATTTTTTTTCATCCCTCCCCCGAACCGGCTAAATTATTACCCCCGCGCGTCCACACGCCCGATAATAAACAGGGGCGGCGCGGCGCTCGCGTGGCGGTGATATAAATTTCGATCGGTTGCGTTCGAAAATTGAACGGAATACGTAATGTGCAGCTAATCAGCGGCACTTGGAGGCGAGCCCCATAAATAAGTGGGGCCTTATTATTCAAGTTTATTGGGTAGATAAAAGCCGGGGCCCCGTCATTGTCCCGGGCAATATTTAGATCGGTCATTATATTAGCTCGGTTTGTTTCGCCGTCATCAAAGAAGAAATTATGGCTCGTATGCCTGCACGTATATGGTAGACATAAATACCACGGCAGGATAACATAATGGGTAATTTCGGAGATGTGGCGATTACGTTGTTTGTTTGGTGGTGGTGGCTTCGGGGGGGCGGGAAACGTTCAGCGCAGTGGTTGCACCAAGATCAAATAAATTACGTCCTCCTTAAATATAAGTAGGATCGTTAAGGAAGATCAAAATAACGTCACGTCCACGTTAAACTTAAAGCAACCCATTTCCGTTATTTTTTCTTAATTAACGTTTGCCCATTCACGTTACAGGCCCAGCTGCATAACACTGATCGCACTTTGTCACCTAAACCCGTCCATTTCTCTCTTGTTTTTTTTTCATTTTCTTTTGTTCTTCTTCGCTGTTGAAACACTCTTGGTGTCAAGGTCAGCTATTTTTGGATTGTTTTGGGACTGACTTGGTGAGTTGTTCTTTTCTTGTCAAGCCACTCCAAGGCGTCTCGTCCATGAGGTTGTTTCCGTTCGCGCTCGCGTTACGCTCTTTCTCCACCATGAAGAAGTGTTTAAATCCGAGTGAAATTCCGCTTTCCAGATACGGAAACGCGGATGATTTTCGTGCCGTTAACGGCTATGAGGTAAACAAACACACAGTTACACAAAAATGCCTTGTTTATTTAGTGTTTATTTTTTGAATTTCAGGCGGCCATACAAGCGCTGAATGGTTTGCAGAGTAATGCAAAGTATTTGAAGGAGAGGTACAACCAAAAATTGTCACACACCGAAGAATTTTCCAAGACAATTTTGCAGGTGGAGAAGTATTTGTTAAGGTAAGTTTCGCAGAATAGTATTTATTACCGTTAATGTATTTTATTTTCACACGAACTTTTGTAGTTAATTCTTGTTCATTACATATTATCTATGATAACTAGCGCTAAAATGGTATCAGTATGCATCTGTCTCAAAATTGTTCACATCTGATACCTTGTTACCGTGCAAATTTCCCCGGTTGTTTTGAGCCACCCTGTATGTTGTATTGCGAGCTAAAAATAGATGTGTTTTCATGTTAGCCGCCGGCGTGCGGGCGAACTCAACCTTTCGTCGCATTTGCGGTCTTTTGTTATCGCCGACGCAGATCTCTTTTACAACGCCGCTCGTTTCGGGCTGCGCTTAATTACACATACTCCGCGCTTGCTTTACGACCTCGTGTTCTTTGAGAAAATACGTTTGTTTATTTTACCCAGGGAAAAGTGTTAGGCTGTTTTCAATTCGCTTTATGGGCTTTCACGCGGCGTCGGCTTGACGCGTTTTTTTTGTTCCCTATATTTTTTTTGCTTAGTCAGTTATAATTTCGATTTCATTCTATGTCGCAATTTCTACCGCCGTGTGAAACGAATTTTGACATTCGAATTGATTGGCTGAGGTTTAGTCAGACACTTATTGGGATTGGTTCATTGGTATGATTCTGGAATGTTCTCCCCCCGTTCTCCCCGTTTTAACTCGTTACCACGAACCAAGTTCTGGATTCATTCCCAAATTAATTCCCGCAGTGATCGCATGTATTTTGTGTGAGTGATTTTCACTTGGTGTTGTGCGTGAATTCGTCCTCTGCGTGGACAAATTCTCCTTCGGCTTTGACCGGATCCTGTGCGATTGCTGCAGCAATAAACGCTTGTTTTGCGTTTTCCTCAGAAAGCCTGCTTGTTAGGGCAGGTGAGTTAATAAGTGTGGGAAATTGGTTGATTCGTGTGTAACGGGGGCATATTTGTTTCTTTCTTCAGGCTTTTTCTTCCCCCCCCTTTTTTTTGCGTTTGGGAGTTCGGAATTTCTGCGAGAAGTGTAGAAATTACCTTCCGCCGACGGACTCGACCCGAGACTCGTCGATTTGCCCTCTCCGTGGCTGACGTGTTGCGGCCCGAGGAAAATTTGGGACCGCCTAACTGACCAACGGACAAGGTCGGACCTTTTAATTTTGTTTTTAATTGATTATTGTTGCGAACAACGAACGCTTGTTTTACCTCGAACGTCACATTACGAGTAGAGGACCCCTTACGAGGGATTTGAATCAATCCTTTGTTTTTCTGTTTGTAACGCAAGTTTGTTGCGTAATCACTTAATTTGTTTTTTTTTGTTTGTGGCCTGTACACGCCACTTTAATGAACACTTAAATTTTGTTGTGTCGCATTTATCTTTTATTTTGTTTGGTGTACTGCGTGATTTATTTTGTAAACTGATAAATTTTTTTTTTACTGTACTGTTTTCTTTGTGTGTAAATAAAACAATTTGTTTAACAAGGACGTACCGCGTTTTTCTTAATTTCCCGCGGGAAGTAAATTAAATTGAGTGGCGCCTTTTGTTAGTTTTTTTTTGTTGTTTGGGTCATTGTTGTTGGTTTGAGATTACTCCCACGCCTGTCACGACTGTTAGCTGCCGGATGCGTCGAAACTGACGTCACGATGCAACATCTGATTATCTTCCTGGAAAGGTAAGGTAGCAACCTTAATTAAATTAAACTAATTACACTCACATTCAAAAAGTTCTGGACACTTGTTTTTTTTTTACTGTATCGATTCTAACACAAAAAAAAAATTTAATTAATACTAGCTTCTCCAGCAGAACATGAAAAGGCATAAAACTATTTGTAATAGTTAAAAACATTTTTATAGCAAACAGATGTTGGAATTCCATAAGCAGTTAATAGTGTTGTGAGTTGGTAATATTACCATGTTACCTTAAGGCACCCTTACGGTAAATTTCCAATGTTACCGGTAAGGTAACATTCATTTGTTACCGTTTGTTACTGGTCAATATAATATAATTTCAAGCTGCATTCCTGCAAAATGTAAGTAAATCAATGAAACAAATGATCCAAGAATATTTTTAGTTATTTAAGAAAAACGTAAACACTAAAAAGAGGAAATAAATATTTCATATTTTTTTTTACAAATTCTCAGTTTCATTTCCTTGCTATTACTAAACGTCAAATTGGAAGTTACTATTTTTAACGTCAAAATTTTTTTTTGTCTAAAAACAAAAATTAAAGCTTGGCGAGTTTGCAACACTGTAACCATCTAACTGTGTCTAACAACTAATCAGGGTCGCCAGATTGGGCGAAATTCCGCCATTTTCATTACATTTTAGACATATTTGGCGCTTAAAAATCTTATTTGGCGCCTGATTTGGGCTGTTTTTGTTATCTTAACATGACGACATACACAAAATATGCCATGCGATCAATAATGACTGTCCATGCCGCTACTTTAGGTGCTTTCTTTCGCTTAAAAGTTTGAATCGTGTTTAGAATAGTTTGAACTTGAATTTCGTAGTTGTTGCAACAAAACACCTGACTTGAATTTTTGATTGACAGTTCATTTGTAAATAACCATAATTCAAACCAAACAAGTTTTAAAAATAGAAAGATTCAAAGAAAAAAATGGGCGCGTTCGGGGGCTGAGTTGCTTACTCGGCAATCGATTGTGATTGGCTCACATGAAGGTAATAGCCAATCACAAACGACTGCTGAGTAAGCAACGTATCCGCTGAACGCGCCCAATGTCTGTTTTTGAATCAAAACACGTTTGGATCACGATTTTGTATTAATTTAATTTACAAATATCTAGTAGTATTATATGACGAGAATACTTCGTGCGTCGTTTTCTTTTGTTTTTTGTTTATTTCATATTTATCTCTGCTTTTCATTTATTTTTCTTTGTTTTAAGGTTTGCCGTTTTTCATTTAATTATTTTTTTATCCTTGTTCTCTTCCATGTTTTTCGCATTTTGTTTTTTCTTTTAACCGAATCGGTTTTCATATTTTACTGACTCCTTTTTTACAGTCGTCTTCTATTTCGTGTGAGTTTGCTTTTATTTGCAAGAACTTTGTTGGCTTTATTTCAGTGATTTCAGCGTAATAGGAGTAACTTTAGAAGAAATTAAATTTGACAGTAGTATTTATTTACTTTATGTATTACATACAACTACTTGTTTTACTTGTTTTACTTAAAAGTTTTGGTTGCCCTTGCAGACAAGTCGTATCCCGCTTCCGGTTACGACGACACCTTCACCCTACCCGCTCCGTTAAACTTGGGGTACCAATCCGTCACAAGGAAGTCTGTCCTTTCGAAATGAAGTTTCGAACTGCGTTCAAGCCGCATTGTTTCCTGCAGAAGGCTGGTGTCGTACTTTGAGGACGAGTTTCGAAGAAACCTCGGGGACGATTCCCCATACAGTGGATACTGATTCAGTTCGCGATATGCGGTATAATTGACCAAAAATTTTTCAATTCAGATTTAATATTTTGCAAGTCAGGTCCGCTTGGTGCGAAATGAATTTGTACCAAATTTGACCACCTCGAAAATATTCAAGTTGGCGGAATGAACACAAGAAGAAATAAAATATGCGCAGGCAAAGTGGTATTCTTTTTGAATTTGCGAGAAAATGATTCTCGTTTGAAATTGTGTGAATATACCAAATTTCAACAACATGTATATTCATTTGTCTTTCTTTTCTACTTCATACGTTATTTCAACGACCGTTTTCATAATCAGACTTTAAGGAAGATTCAATTTAAAGTCACTTTAAAAATGAGGCAATAAGGGCCGTTTTCATAATAGGACTTTAAATTTAAAGTCACTTTAACCTAAAAAAATACATTTGTTTCCTTATTCTTAAAGTGACTCTAAATTAAAGCTTCTTTAAAGTCTGATTATGAAAACGGCCATAAATGTATTTTCTTAGGTTAAAGTAAGTTTAAATTTAAAATCCTCTTTTAAAATCGGCCCTTAATCTGATCATTTTTTAACTTATCTGCATACTTTAAATAGTACAATTTAATCTTTCTCTTTTCTTAATTTATTGCCTGCGCAAGTAATTTTTCATTTCCTTTAACAATATCGTTCGATCGTCTTTTGTTTTTTTTTATTTTTGTTTAATTTTTCCTATTTCGTTTTTAATCTGCTTTTCTTTTTAATCCAAATCACGCCTTAGTTGCTTTTTTATGTATTTTAAATCATCTTTTTGGTTTAAATTTAAGCGATCGCGTTTTGTTCCTGAATGTTGTTTTCTTTTCCAAAAAAAAAAAAAACAAAATTTTCGAAGAAGAGAATCCCGCCAAAGATATTTTCATTTTTGCCTTCGATTTTTAATTTGATTGGGTTCGAGATTTCTTTTTTTTTTTTTAATTAAAGCGATCGTCTTTTGTTTCCGAAATTTATTAATTTTTTTGTTTCTTTGTTGTCTGCGCAAGGAACATTCTGTTTGTTTTTTTTTTCCTTTTTTTTCAGCAAGATCGTTCGAGTCTTTCGTTTTTGATATTTTATTTTATTTCTAAAATTTCTTCTATTATTTTTCTATTTGCCTTTTTCCGTTTTTTCTTTATTTTAACTTTAATCTTTTGTTGTTTAAGTTTGAGCGATGGCTTTTGTTTTTGAAATTTGTTGTTTTTCTTTTTCGCTCCAAATTTTCTAAAGAGATTGCTTCCCAAGGTACTTCCAATCGTGTCTTCGATTTTTATTATTCGACTGATTTTCTTGTTTTAAAAATTAAAGCGATCGTCTTTTGTTCCTGAAATTTATTCTTTTCCCGTTTTCACGTGTCGTTCGCGTAAAGAATTTTATGTGTTCCTTTTTTTGATTTTATTCAGAAACATGATCCGATCGTCTTCTGTTTTTGTTTTCTTTTTTTTTTCTATTTACCTACATTTTTCCGACTTTTTTTTATAAATTCGCCTTTTGTTTTTGTTTTCTTTTTTTTTCTTTTTACCTACATTTTTCCGACTTTTTTTTATCAATTCGCCAGGTCTCAGTTAGGCTTATTTTTATTTTGATTATTTGTATTTCAGAATAGTCGTAAGAAATTAATGCGGGAGTGGACTTTCATTTGAAAAATCAATTTATTGTATTGTATTTTGGTAAAGAAATATGTAGACGGCGTTAATATTTTACAACTTTACTAAAATTTTATTTATATGTGATTAGTGTGAATACCAAATATCTCCGTAAATTCAAAAGGAACGCAACTTTACCTAGAAAGATTTTATTTTGTTCTTGTGTTAATTCTGCTTCCTTGATGAAACTCAACGTCTCACAAGACACCGTTTGTTCTCGTAACCGCCGTGCAACTTTGGTTGCCTAATTCGCGCCTCACCTTGCATCAGTCAAGGCAATTCAATTGTTTTTTTTTTTTTTATTATTATTAAATTCAATGCTTAATTTTTTTTGCCCGGTAATTTTAGTTAACCGTAATTGTTGACGTTTCGGGTCGATTCAAGAACTAGAGTTCAATATTTTTGTTACGTGAGTTATTGTGAGACGACAGGAGATTTCCAACCGTACAGACTTCTTTTGTATTTTGAAAAATTTAAGGTCATTGAATAAAACACGAACCTAACTTTAACGTTAAGAGATAAAACAGCCCCAAATAGGGCTGAAACAGCTGTACAGAGGCTGCTGCCTAGACTTGCATTCTAATTAACATAGCGAAAGTCCGGAATCCTTTAAACTTCAATGGTGCAATTGGTTAAAACCAAGTCGGTTTTACTTAATCAGTTCCACTTAATTTAATCACTTATTTAATTGTCGTAGTAAATTCTGTCTGTTATTTCACAAAAATAAATCTTTCCCCTATCCTAAGATCATGTTTCAACCAGCAATAATTATCCGGAATTGCAAGATTTGACAGGTTTCGCCGTCCCTCGCATGTAATAACGGAGATAACAACTGGACGGCGTCATATAACCATGATGTCCATCGAAATATATACGCAAGAGATACGTGGAGCGACCATTAGTCTTATCAGCGAGAAGTTCGGCGCGTTCATAAAAGTGTATTTCAATAAACACCCCCCGGCCCCCATATGCATCCGGGACGACATCCGGACATTAATTTCGACGGGGTGGTGATTAAAGCCACCCGCGATAAAAGTTCCGGATTTCGATGAACCGAATAATGCGCTTGTTTGCGTGGTCGACAAAAACAAAGGCGAAACTTCTGCGAGGGCAATCACAATAAAGGCGTAGTCTTCATCTTCTGTGTATTTTCGATTTGCGCAACCTCATCCAATGTGCCCAATAAAAAAAGAAAAAAAGAAAACACAGACGAAACGATATATAGCTTGAGATACAATAGAATTAAACAATATTCAATTAAACCTACCGTGCGGATTTTGCAAGTACGCATTGGCTGATAATAGCAATTAATTAATTTGGACGAAAAGTGCAGTCGACGCAACGCTTGATTTGATAACATAATGTTGTTGGTAAATACCCGTCCGACGTTAAAAACGTTCCGAAAAAGAGAGATTTTCCCGGCGCGCCCTCGCCCCCTAACCAGTCGGGGCTAATGAGATTGTACGAGATTCTAAATGGTGGCGCGGCCGCGGGCAAAAAATAAATGATTGAAGATAGAGATTCGCCCTCTCAAGGACGAAAAGGGGGGCCCGGATAAATCTTAATTTTCAACAGATGGCCGGGAAGCGACCGCAGTTTGTTCTCGCGCGATTAAGCACCGGGGGCGCCCCGGAATTGGCACTTTTTTTTCTTCTTGCGGCTGGAATTGCCGCGTGGTAATTGTTTGCTTAACGCAGCGGATCGCGTGGGTCTCTCCACATTTCATTCGGAAATTTATCGGCGGGGGCGTAACGTCGAAAGCTTCTCTCGTTTTTTTTTTTTAACATCCGGAACAAATTCGGAAGAAAGTATTATTATCTTTCGAAATGTCATCATCAACGCAAGATAAACTTAAAAAAAGCTGGTGAAAGACCCGGCGCAGACAAGGTCACCAGGTCCAGGTGGTAAGATTGGAGGCTGTTCGTTTTAGAGTAAATTCGGTGACATCCTTCAAACAGGGGTACATAAACTTGAAGGCTTCAGCAAGGCCGTTGTGTTTCTTCTCCATGACTTCCGGTGAAACCGTAACTATGTCGAGGCTTTGCGCTTATCCAGCGACGCTCTCGGGCGCTTCGAATGAGCCACCCTCACTCTCGATTGTTTCGGGGAAACAAGAATTCATTCAGAGAGAAGGGCGCGGCAAATTAAAACTTATTAAATATAACGGTCGCAGTTGTAACGTTTAGCATAGTGGGGGGGGGCGGGGTACACTTCCCCACCAGCAGGGTTGGAAAGTTTAAAACAAAACACAGTGTTTAAAACATGTTTAAAACATACCATCTGTTTTAAACAAAATGTTTTAAACATGTTTTTTTTTGCTAATGTTTTTTGTAATTTTAAGCTAAAAAAGAACACTTTTGCTATAAGTGTTTTATTTTTGCAACGTAATACTGTGTAAACAGAAGCTAATTGTTTAGGGTCGGTATTTCACTCACAGATTAATTTTAAACTTTAGTTTAGTTAGTTTCCACATCAATTGTTTTAATAATTGTAGACAATGCGTGGCTGAGCTGATGACATTATTCTGCAGTTCTGATTTGAACTACTTTGAATTGCATTAGATTGATTATAATCAATTCATTAATTATTATTGATGACCAGAATAATACTCATATTGTAAAATTTTAAAATACCTTTTCAATATTTAACCTTTTATTATTTCATTAAGTTTTGAAACATACTGGGTCCTCCGCTTCCCTGTTCATACTATGGGCTGCGGGTTTAAACTATTTATAACGTTATCGTTTTATTTGTCTTCATTGAATTTCTACCGTGTCCCACGCCCTTCTAGAATTTTTTTAAGGTTTGTTTAAAATGTGAAAACGATAAATTTAAATTGAAGTTCGTTCTTTTTTTCAGTCCTGACGAAGCTATAAATTTATAGCGAAACGTTGAGTGTTTTCCCTTCATATTTTTGTCCGGTTCGAGTTTAAAAAAAACTTTGTACTGATAAATTTGAATTAAAATTTAATTTAATTTGAATTTTCAGACATACACCTATTGGACTTTTGGCTTCGCCGGAAGTAATATCAACTTTGTTATTTTAAATAGAACACCCTACATGTTTTTACATATTTGAAATTTTTGTTTTCCAGCATTGAAAGCCACGAGTCACGTATTTTAGTTCTAATGCGATCAAGTAATTAAAAAAATACTTGTTTGAGTTTTTATTGGGAATGTTTTTCTCAGAATGTTGATAACAAATACTTCATACTTTCTTTGAAAATCATTTAAAACACCGCGACCGTAGATCCTAAATAAAACAAACTCTGCCTTAAATGATTTAAATTATTATCAAAGCACACACATTATTTTTAAAAGGGTACATCATCTAACATTACAAACTTTTCTTCTTTCTTTTAATTAGAGATCGAATTTGAATAAATTTTCCTTTTTAACAAATATCAAATAATAATAATAATAATATATCTTTTTATGTAAGCTGTAAGGGCAATTTAAACATTTAAAAGTTGTTTTAAACAGCTGTTTTTTTTTTTGTTTAAAACATGTTTAATTTAGGATCAATTTTAAGCATGTTTTAAACAAAAAAAAAAAAAAACTTTGAAAAAAATTTTGTGCAAATCGTTTTTGATTGCAGCGAAAACCTCGAGCAGCCTCTGTACAGGGTGGGCCAAATTTGACACTTTTAAAGGGAAACACCTGTTTTTAGAAGAGTTAGACAAAAACCGACCTCGGTGTCTGGAGCTCGATTTTTATGACAAGTTCAATGGTAAAAACCGCATTTCGATATCTTGAACCGTTTAGGCGCTAGGGGGCGTTTTTCAAAATTCTGCGATTTCTAAAAACCTTTATAACTTTTTTGTTTATTAAGATTTTTAATTTCTGTGAAAACTTCTTTAAGGCACTTTTTTATGCAGAATTCACTGCCCTAAATTACTTTTTTCTAGAGTGTTCAATATTTGAGATATAAGCCAGAACTTTAATTTTTTATATGGAACACCCTTTATATTTTTACATTTTTGGAAAAAGCAAAAAATTCTGTTTACGAAAGCATAAAACACTTGATATTTTAATCAAATAGTTTTTGAGATACATGGCATTCAAGTTTTAATTAAAAGTTTAATGTTTTTTGCAACAATCAAGTAGGCTATGGATAACAATAACTAAACAATTTAAGTTTTTTTATGTAATTTTGGTAGGCCGCTGTCAAAATTTGACCATGCATTTGCATTTATTTTGTACTGCAGCGTTTCTAAAGATACACTTGTGCAAGGTATGAAAATAAGTAAAAATGTACGAGAACTACGAAAAGTACAACACGTTAAAGTGTTTTATAGAAGTTGGTGAGAATATAGAAGAAGCATGTAAACTTTACTACGAGCAATATGCTGAAAGAAGACAACCCTTTCGAGATATTTTCTTCAGATTGAAAAACAATTTAATAAATTTTGGGTCATTTAAACGACCAACACCCAAAAATTACGAATCTCAAAGAAGAGATAAAGAATTAGAGAAGATCGTAGTTTTGGGACAAATCGAAAATAACCCAAACCTTTCCACGCGACAGTTGGAGGAAACATCTGGCTTAGCAAGAACTTCTGCAAGACGGATATTAAAGAGAGAAATTCCATCCTTACCGCACAAGAAAAATGCAACACCTCCATCACGAAGATTTTAATGACCGTGTGGAATTTTCTCAGTGGTTCTTGAGAAAGTGCGAAGAATATGATGATTTTTTCCTAAATTGTATTTGGACCGATGAAGCCAACATAAGCAGTGCAGGGGTCTGTAATAGATATTATTGTTATACTTGGTCTAGACAAAACCCTCATATTACTGTTGAAAGGAGAAACCAAGGGCGTTACAGTTTCAATGTATGGGCAGGCATTTTCCGAGGCAGAATTATTGGTCCCTATATTTACAATGGTACCCTTACGTCATAAAATTATTTAGAAATTTTACGGGAACAAATTGAACCTCTTGCCAATTAACTGCCGCTTATTCAACTGGAAACGGTTTACTACCAACAAGATGGAGCACCGCCTCATAATGCTCGAATTGTTACCCATTTTTTAAATCAACTCTTTGGCAACAATTGGATCGGAAATCAGGGTCCTATACACTGGCCGGCAAGGTCTCCAGACCTAACGCCAATGGATTTTTTGTTGTGGGGAAGGATAAAGGATCTTGTTTTCAAACGGTCTCCCAATTCAAGAGAGGAATTAGAGGCAGCGGTGCTACAAGCTTTTGATTCTCTGCGTGCCCTTGAATTGGTAAACTCAGTTCAAGCTATAAGAAAACGGCGCCGATTATGTTTGCAGCAAAATGGTGGACAATTTGAACACTTTTAATTTATCGTTAATTAATTAAACATATTTGTTAATAACAAAACAATATTTGTTCATAGCCCTTTAAATATAAAACATATTTAGTTATTGTCATTCATAGCCTACTTGATTGTTGCAAAAAATATTAAACTTTTAATTAAAACTCAAATGCCATGTATCTCAAAAACTGTCTGACTAAAATATCAAGTGTTTTATGTTTTCGTAAACAGAATTTCTTGCTCTTTTCAAAAATGTAAAAATATAAAGTGTGTTCCATATAAAAAATTAAAGTTCTGGCTTATATCTCAAATATTGAACACTCTAGAAAAAAGTAATTTAGTGCAGTGAATTCTGCATAAAAAAGTGCCTTAAAGAAGTTTTCACAGAAATTAAAAATCTTAATAAACAAAAAAGTTATAAAGGTTTTTAGAAATCGCAGAATTTTGAAAAACGCCCCCTAGCGCCTAAACGGTTCAAGATATCGAAATGCGGTTTTTACCATTGAACTTGTCATAAAAATCGAGCTCCAGACACCGAGGTCGGTTTTTGTCTAACTCTTCTAAAAACAGGTGTTTCCCTTTAAAAGTGTCAAATTTGGCCCACCCTGTACAGCTGTTTCAGCCCTGCTTGGGGCTTCGTCAGCAGAGACGTAGCTTGACATTCCCACTGCAGGCAAAAACGACTTGTCCAATTTATTCGCAATTGCAATGTCAGGTCAAGAAGTGATGTAAGATGTCGCTATTTTATCTGTTAAAAAAAACTGTTTAAAATAAAAAAACAAGTTTTGTTCTTTTTTTAAAAAAAAAAAACAGTTTTTTTTTCCAACCCTACCCACTAGTAAGTATCCCTGGTTTATCCATCAGTGATTGCAATCGATGCGTTGATGCATTGATGCATTGAAGATTCGTTCTTGCTTCAAGGAATTATTCCAATAAATTTCTTGCTTAAAAGTTATTGAAACAGTCATTATTTACTTGCGGTTAAGAGAATTTGAGGTCGCTCGTTGAGTGGTCACGAAGTTCGATAATAAATTACCCTCTGTGATGTATGTATGTATGTACGTCGCAAGTCCCGCTGCAACGTTTTTGCAGAAAACGCAGCGGATCGATTGGCTCCGACCCATTTTATTTCCGGGGAAAAAACGAGACGGGGGACAAATTGAAAAGGAAAGAAAAAAAAAAGGTCTCCGATTGAAAACCGCCCCGCGGGCTAACGACTCGTCCCCGCTTTTAATTGAGTGTTTTTATTGTGCGGAATTAGCACTTCGCCCGGATTAGAGATTAATCGGCTTCGCCGTTTAGGAATGGTAATCGCTTCGAAACTCCGAGCGGGGGTGAGAAGAGAAAATGGATGCGTCCTCCGCGGATGACGGAGCTGATAATGTTTTATTCGGGCGATAAGTTCCGCCCGGAAGAAAAATTATTCGCCGGGAAACAACAAGCACACGAGGAACACTGTAAATGTGGATGTCTGGAATTGAATGCGTGTTAATCCCGAGGGAAACATCGGGCTGAGGTTGAACTTGATAGGGCGCGTAATAAGGTGCCGTGCTCGGCTGTCGTAATGCAGGGAGTTTCTTCGTCGGGTGCGATTACCATTTCGAAGCGACGAAGTCGCCAGAGAAACCATTTGTTCGTACACTAATGGACAAAAGCAGTGCGAAATTATAGACCCCTACCTTTACAATACATAATAAAATCTCTGCGTGTTTAACTCAGACCAACACTACTAAATGCAATCATTTTGTAAATTAGTTAGTAACAACTTTAGTAACCGCAGTAATTTTGATTTTAGTTTTAGTTTTAGATCTAACGTAGGTTTAGATCTTTAGGTTTTTACTCTCTGTTGTTAGTTTTGTATAACTCTCAGGTCCAGTTTTTCAATTGATTGGTAAAGTGATGGTTACTTACCAGTGGGATAAATTTAACCTCTTTGGTAAGGTGCTTGTTAAACAAAATCTCCATTTTCAATTATAAATCAAATACCAAAGAAGTAGAGCCATACAGATGCTCGTATATGTTTATGTATCCCATCTACATGTTTACCGCTACCAAGCAAATTTACTGGCTATTAGTTTACCTCCTTGTTAACAGGAATTTATGTCATTGTTAAGCCTACCAATATTTTGATAATAATAGATTGAAAAACCGGGCCTTAGGTCCAGTTTTACAATTGCAGCTCAACTTTGAACTGAGGTTTAAACCCTTAGCAACGATTATTTCAACAATTGTTGTGAAGGGTTTAAGCTTCGGCTCAAAGTTAAACCGTGATTGTAAAACTGGGCCTTAGACACATTATTATAATTATTATGATGTTGTTTTGAGTGTTTTCCATCCGCTGTCTTTACGACTGCTGACGATATAAATGGCCTTTACTGGAATAGTGATTTTAGGTACTTTCGGGTATTTTTGTTTCGTTGTCGAATCCCACCTCTGCCATCATTCGTGTAGGAAGGGAATTCGTGAATAGCGATTTTAGGTATTTTCGTGTATTTTCCTATCTGTCAGTAGTAGTAGAAGCAGATTTATTCTATCAAATCAATCATGATGTGGTGAATGCATTCGGGTACAAAATCAGTCAAACAAACAATAATAAAAGTACAAATACAAAACACTAACATAGATCACAAACTATCACAGAAGGGACTATTTTAACAAAACATTCGTAATGATGTAAATACTGTGAATACATTCGGGCATAAAATCAATTAAAAACATGATAAAAATACAAATAAAAAACACTAAAAGAGATCACAAAATATCACAGAAAGAGATCAGATCGATTCATAGAATTCAGAGATTGTGTAGCAGACACGTTGAAGCAAAAATTTTTTTAATTGTGATTTAAATTTTGTTTTGTTACAAATTTTTAATTCATTAGGAATGAGATTATAGCATTTTAGAGACATTGTAATAAACGACTTCTGGTATAAAGTATATCTAGTTAGCGGCAACCTCAAGTTATTATTTGATCTAATATTATAGTTGTGATTATCCGAAACAAAATGTATGTATAATATGCATTGATATATATATATATATTGATTGATCGCTGTCATAATCCCTAATTTTATAAAAGCTTCTTTACAAGACTGCCTGGAAGTCAGTCCTGCCAAGATGCGAATAGCTTTTTTTTGAATTATAAGTATGTCAGACACATGAGCAGAGCTGCCCCAGAAAATAATTCCATAATTCATTATTGCATGAAAATAACCGAAATAAATACTAGGAAGTGTTTTCTTGTTGCATAGCGGTTTACATCTTCGCAGACAAAATACAGCTTTGTTTAATCGCTTTTTTAACTCATTAATATGACTATCAATATGTAAACCCAAAAATTTACCAGATACGCAGTTTTTAATGTAATTATCATCAGCAAAGTTTATGTTTAGACATTCCGTAGTTTTAAAATAATGACTTTTCTTTTATCTGTATTTGTAATTAATCTATTCGAATGAGACCAAGCAGTTATCTCAGTTAAGGCTAGTTTAATATCTGTCAAAAGATTTTGCAAGTTAGTGTTAGTTAAACACATCGTCGGCATAAGAAATTAGTTTAAATTTAGAATTTTGTAAAATGCCATTGCAAAAAATAATGAATAGTATCGGGCCCAATATTGAGCCCTGCGGCACACCACATTCAAAGTTTGATGTATATTCATTCATTTGTCCAGAATCTGTTTTTTTGCTTAATATATACAGCTTGACTGCGATTAGTCAAATAAGACTTAAAGAGTAATAATTGATTGCCACGAATACCGTATCCCTCCATTTTTTTTTTTTAAAGCAGAGAATGATCAACTAAATCAAACGCTCTTGACAAATCGCAATTAACAACAGCCGAAGTTTGATTCGAATTTAGATTTTCATAGACGAAAGCGAAAGTCTGCTGCAAAACAGTTATTGTAGATAAATTGGATCTGCATCCAGGCTGTGACATGCTGAAGTACTTAAAATTTTCAAAATAATTTACCAGCCCTTTTTTATGGTAATTTCGATAATTTTTGAGAAAGTAGTTAAAATTGAAATGGATCTATAATTCTGAATGAGCAATTTATTATTTCCTTTATATAGTGGAATTACTTTAGATATTTTTTAGCTTTCAGGAAATTTTCCATTAGTAAAAACTTCATTAATAACGTGTGCTAATGGTTTTGCTAATATACGAACTTGAACTTTTCACCACTTTGGTAGGTACATCCGTGAATTTTAAGTCGAGAACCAATCACGCTAGACCCACGGTGCGACACATGATTTTACGCTAGAATTTACTCGCGAATTCAAAAATACACTCATACAAGTGGCTTATACGCACAAAATGGCATCTGCAAGTAACAATTGAGCATCGGATCTTTGAAATGCGTGAACCAATGATGAGTTTTCGCGTGTCTGATGACATTTTTTGATTCGCCGGCGAATTTTAGCCTGAAGTCATGTGTCGCACCATAGGTCTAGCATGATTGGTTCTCGAGTTGCTAACCGTCATCCTTAGATTTTAAGTCGAGAACCAATCACGTTAGACCCATGGTGCGACCTATGATTTCAGTCTAGAATTTGCTCTCGAATTCAAAGATGGGCTTCTGCATCAAAATGACGTCTTGCTAATAACAATTGAGCATCGAATCTTTGAAATGCGTGAAGCGAAGACGAGTTTTCGCGTGTCTGACGGCATTTTCTGATTCGTCGGCAAATTTTAGCCTGAATCCATGCGTCGCACCATGGGTCTAGCGCGATCAGTTCTCGAGTTGCTAACTGTTATCCGTGAATTTTAAGTCGAGATCCAATCAAGCTAAACTCGCGGTGCGACACGTGACTTCAGGCTAGAATTTACTCGCGAATTCAAAAATACACTCATACAAGTGGCTTATACGCACAAAATGGCGTCTGCAAGTAACAATTGAGCATCGGATCTTTGAAATGCGTGAACCAATGATGAGTTTTCGCGTGTCTGATGACATTTTCTGATTCGCCGGCGAATTTTAGCCTGAAGTCATGTGTCGCACCATGGGTCTAGCACGATTGGTTCTCGAGTTGCTAACCGTCATCTTTGGACTTTAAGTCGAGAACCAATCACGTTAGACCCATGGTGCGACCCATGATTTCAGGCTAGAATTTGCTCGCGAATTCAAAGATGGGCTTCTGCATCAAAATGACGTCTTGCTAATAACAATTGAGCGTCGAATCTTTGAAATGCGTGAAGCGAAGACGAGTTTTCGCGTGTCTGACGGCATTTTCTGATTCGTCGGCAAATTTTAGCCTGAATCCATGCGTCGCACCATGGGTCTAGCGCGATCAGTTCTCGAGTTGCTAACTGTTATCCATGAATTTTAAGTCGAGATCCAATCAAGCTAAACTCACGGTGCGACACGTGACTTCAGGCTAGAATTTACTCGCGAATTCAAAAATACACTCATACAAGTGGCTTATACGCACAAAATGGCGTCTGCAAGTAACAATTGAGCATCGGATCTTTGAAATGCGTGAACCAATGATGAGTTTTCGCGTGTCTGATGACATTTTCTGATTCGCCGGCGAATTTTAGCCTGAAGTCATGTGTCGCACCATGGGTTTAGCACGATTGGTTCTCGAGTTGCTAACCGTCATCTTTGGACTTTAAGTCGAGAACCAATCACGTTAGACCCATGGTGCGACCCATGATTTCAGGCTAGAATTTGCTCGCGAATTCAAAGATGGGCTTCTGCATCAAAATGACGTCTTGCTAATAACAATTGAGCGTCGAATCTTTGAAATACGTGAAGCGAAGATGAGTTTTCGGGTGTTTGACGGCATTTTCTGATTCACCGGCAAATTTTAGCCTGAATCCATGCGTCGCACCTTGGGTCTAGCGCGATTGGTTCTCGAGTTGCTAACTGTCATCCGTGAATTTTAAGTCGAGAACCAATCACGCTAGACCCACGATGCGACACATGATTTTAGGCCAGAATTTACTCGCGAATTCAAAAATATACTCATACAAGTGGCTTATATGCACAAAATGGCGTTTGCAAATAACAACTGAGCATCGGATCTTTGAAATGCGTGAACCAATGTTGAGCTTTCGCGTGTTTGATGACATTTTCTGATTCGCCGGCAAATTCTAGCCTGAATTCATGTGTCGCACCATGGGTCTAGCGTGATTGGTTCTCAACTTAAAATTCACGGATGCAGTTAGCAACTCGAGAACCAATCACGCTAGACCCATGTTGCGACACATGACTTCAGGCTAGAATTTACTGGCGAATGCAAATATGCAATAATATACAGGGCTTCCGCTGAAGAAAATTTTTGAAATGACGAATTTCGATTGTATTTCCTTACCGATGGCTTTAAATCAGTACTCATGTAAGTCTAATAATAAATTTGAGACCATCCCTATATTCTCTTTCTAATTTTTAATTGAAAGTGAAAATAATGTCCTTTATTTCCACTTCCGAGACAGGTGTAAGAAAAAATGTGGTGCTTTTTACTAAATCCCACCGCTGCCACCATTCGTGTACTTAGGGATAATATCGTCCTACCCCCGCATTACGTTTGTCCACCACTGTACTTGTACATACATGCAGAATCCTGAGGGGGAGGCGGGATGAAATTCTTTTCCTTTTTCGTTAATTTCTGTTATCGCGTGTTATTAAACATGCAAAAAGGCGAGGCGCAAAGAGCCGCCGAGAGATAAGAGAAACAATGTAAGCGCGAACGGCGCGGCGGAAGAGGAGGAAGGTTTTTCTGCGACTGCATTAACTATGTACGTCTGGCATAAGCACCGAAATAAAAGCAATGACAAAGCGCGAGGCAAAAATAAAGCTGAAATGCTGAAGGTGAAGCTGAATCACGTTGTTGTGGATGAGCTGAGCTATACGCGAAACGTATATGTATGTACTTATAGCTCATCTGCAATTATAATACTTCAATAAAAAAGAACGAAGCGTAAGGACGAGGGTTAATCAAAAAGTAAACGACTCAGATTACGTATGAAAGCACGAAACGAAAATCGTCACACGATCCAAGGTTCTTTGGGCAAGCAATTAATTAATTAATTAATTAACACCCGGTCGCCCAATGTATACAATAATCATTGTGCGGGGGGTATTAGGATGTATGAGTGTTTGTGTACGCAGCCTACTATTGCATAATTAATATTAATATCCTATTAACTTTTACGCAGTTCAGGGCGGAGACCCTGTAATTAAGTTCTCTGGAAAGGGCGTCAAGGCCTAACCGAATCTAATCTTAATTGCACTTTAATGTATCCAGGAGTGCAGGAGAAAAGATAACTATAATACCATCGGAAGGCTTCTGCGTTGAATTAGGGACGCGCGGAAGTGTCACCCGACCAGGATTAATTAAACACCTTGTAAATTAAATTAATACTTTTAAAATAACCTCGTTATTGTTGTTCGAGATCCAATTTTGCTGTCGTTTTTTTTTTACTGTTTTTATTTAAAAAGGATATGATTGAAAACCAAGTAATAAAGTCAGTCGTCTTAAGCCCGAGAATGATCGGGACTAAGAGCCCCCGATTAACATCATAATCAGGGGTGTAACAACTCTGTAATAATAATAAATCTATTTTAAAAAAAGGCGTCTGAATGTAACCACTGCTTGGAAAGCGATTAATAAAAATAATAATAAGCAAGCCAGGAAGAGACGGTCGCCTTAGGCCGGAAAATGATCGGGACCAAGAACCCACCCACTTTAGTTTGCACTCTAATAGTTACATGCTTCTATGAAAATATAATTTAAGTTTCACGAGGAAATTATTTACAGTCGGATAACAACATCTTTGTGCATAGGACAGGACACTTACACGAAAGGGGGGCGGATGGGGGGGTTTGCGACGCTGTCGGCAGGGATGTAACTAACTCGATATAAATTTCTGCAACATCGTCGCATTAATGTTCTTCGAGTCTTCCGGATACGAAATTTAATTTTCTGTATATCAATCTCTACATCGCCCGTCCTAATTTGAAGTCCTTTCTGCGTAATTGAATTTTAGTCCGCCTCGTGGAGCCGCCGAACGCGAACGGTAGAAGACGCAAAGGGGATTTTTGATGCAGGCTGAAGAAGTAAATTGGATATAATTTTCCTTTAAGGAACGAGAACGTGTTGACCAATTATTTTGCGCCTGCCTTCTTCTTCTGTTTCGTTTGATTAAAGGATCTGGTGTTTGCATAGTCGGCGCAAGAGAATTCCCCAAGAATAAAATTAACAAAAAAAAAAAAGGAAAGGAAAATATTTTGTTATCATTAGAGAACGGAACTGGATATTATTATTTCAAGATTGTCATAGCTTCACCAACCAGCAGCGAAAAACAAAAATCGACGTGTCGAGAAGAACAATCAAAACAAGTGAAAACACAACACCTTGGGTATTCTCTTTTCTTCAGTTAAAAAGAAAAGAAAATTGATTGGCTTTAGTTTTTTTCTGCTCGGTGTTTCGAAAATGTCGGAAATGTTCCAAAAATGCCCGACGGATTTCAAAAAAAAATCTATCAGAGAAAGGACCATCGAATCTTCAACTAAGAAAAACAAATTCTGACAAACTTTAACAAAAAAAATTCATATTTTTTTTTTGGTCAAAGTTGGTCCGATTTTTTATTTTTTTTTTCATATTTGGAGACATCGAATCTTCAGCTAAGAAAAAAAAATTCGGACGAACTTTAACCCAAACAATACATATTTTTTTTTGTCAAAAAATACATATTTTTTTTGGTCAAAAAATACATATTTTTTTTGGTCAAAAAATACAATTTTTTTTGGTCAAAAAAAATAAATTTTGGTCAAAAAATGCATATTTTTTTTGGTAAAAAAATACATATTTCTTTGTCAAAAAATACATTTTTTTTGGTCAAAGTTTGACCGACTTTTCTTCTTAGTTGGACAGCCTGTACAGATAAACAAAAGCCGGTCGTGTTTTAGACTGACATATCGTTTTTGGTTCATTTTTTGTTCGCCTTGAGTGCTCAATGGACTTTAAAAAAAAAAAAAACTCTATCACGGGTAAAGCACAATTAAATCTTCAACTGCGAACAATAAAATAAAATAAAAGAGATTGCTGAAAAATACGGTGGAAGTGGAAGACAAAAAAAAACGGAGAGGCATTGACAAAAAGAAAACAAAAGGCGATCGTATCTTAAACTGACAATCGCCTTTGAGAGAAAGACCATCGAATCTTCAACTAAGAAAAACGAATTCTGACAAACTTTGACAAGAAAATTATATTTATTTTAGTCAAAGTTTGTCCAATTTTTTTTTCATATTTGGAGACATCGAATCTTCAGCTAAGAAAAAAAATTCGGACGAACTTTAACCCAAACAATATTACATATTTTTTGTCAAAAAATACATATTTTTCTTGGTCAAAAAAAAATACATATTTTTTTATCAAAAAATACATTTTTTTTGGTAAAAAATACATATTTTTTTCTGTCAAAAAATACTTTTTTTTTTCTGGTCCAAAAATACATATTTTTTTTGTCAAAACATACACACTTTTTGTCAGAGTTTGTCCGATTTTTTTCTTAGTTGGACAGCCTGTATGGATAAACAAAGGACGGTCGTGTTTTAGACTGACATATCGTTTTTGGTTTTTTTTTTCACCTTGAGAAAGAGAAAGAGATTACTGAAAAATACGGTGAATGTGGAAGACATAAAAAGACAGAGAGGCAAAGACAAAAAAAAAACAAAAGGCGATCGTATTTTAAACTGTCAATCGCCTTTGATTTTTTTCGTTAGATTAGCCTTCCAAAAAAAATCTGTAACGTGAAATGTCGAATCTTCAACCGAAAGAAGAAAAATGAAATAATGAAAAATGAAAAAAAATTAAATAAAGAAATCGCATAAAGTTAGAGGAGAGAAGAAAAACAAAAAAAAATGAAGAAGCTTTGACGAAAACAAAAACAAAAGGCATTTATGTTATGGATTGCCAGCGGCCTTAAGATTTTGTTACTTTTTTTTGTAGTTGAAAAGAAAAAGAAATTGATTGCCTCTTGTTTTCTGCGCTCGCTCTTTCTAAAATATTTGCTTTTTCTCTGGCATTCAGGTTAAAATATTTTTTAAATAAAAATACAAATTATTGGTTTTTACTTTTCGTAGTAATAGATTATGTTCCACGTTTTTACATATTTTTCGTTTTCCTCTTTCAATTTTCGATAATCTTTTTTGTCCATTCAGTTTCTTTGTTTTTTTTTTTTTTTTGATACAGTCAAATGTTGATAACTTTTTGTTTGTCATCGTCCCTTTTTGGAAACCTCCATCGTAGAATTAAGCCAATTAAATTTTCTTCTTGATTCTCTTTCTTTTCTCTTAATTTACATTTTTCAATTTTAATTTTTTTTTAATAAAGCTGAATTTCCACGAAGTTGCACGCGACACGCGGCGCGACCGAGAAGAAATCAGATCAAAGTTGCGGAAGATGCAATATTGCACCTAATTATGCCCTCGATTAAGGACTTTTTATGCATAGGAAAACATAAATAAATATTTCCAACGTGCTTTGGTGATATTGTACATACAAGGATGTAATAAATTAAATAATGGCTAGCTGACGTATTAACCTGACGATAGAATCATCTTCTCCCCCGCCAACAAAACTTTTAGATTATTGTTTAAGTCGGCGCAGGTAATTTAGATATAAAACACCCTCTATTACAAAATAATTTCATTGCGGCAAGCGAGTTAAAACAGAATCCGCACGGGACTTAACCGAAGTGCTCGGTTTCAAACTAATTATTTTATATTAAGCGCTGCCTATTGAGAAATATATATCGACGTTAGACTTAATTGATTCTACTCGAGCTTAATCCGCGCATAACTGGCAATAAAGCCTAAAGCTCATACGCCGTAATGGATATTACTCGACTAAAATCGAGGACGTTTACGGCTCCAACTCGCCTCGCAATTACGATTTAATTAATTCACGAAAAAAAAAAAATACCCGAGCACAAACGGTTTTAACGCGAGAGGTTCCATAAAATCGGCGGCGGCGGAAATGATGTAAAAGTGATTCGGAAATTTTCGGAATTAGCCCGCACTATACATAGTATAACACCTGGCCCGGATAAATTGCACGTTACCAATCAGCGTTCGCGAAATAAACTAAAACCGAATTATACGTTTCATCGGTGCAACAACGCGCGCATTAAAACGTAACGCAATTACAGTTGGCAAAACTAATGCGGCAAATGAATATGTGAATTAGTGCCGCAATTCCTGCCTCGGGGGTGCCGTTCGGGCTGAAATACATTTCGGAGGATGTTAACAAATTAGCGAATCAACTTTCATATGTATGACGTAGTTTTCAAACTCCGCCAACCGACTGACGCACGCGGAATTAATTACACTCTCGCCACCGCGCGCATCTCTGAGAAGCCTCAAGGCGACGACGGTGATTAATTCTTTTGTTTTATCTGCTATCATTCTACTCTAATTTTCGGAAATTAATCGTTAGAGATCGCCAGCGGTCAAGCAAATCAATAAATTTATCGTTTGCTTCTGTTGACGTAGCGGAAATGACGTAGGGTTTTCTGTGACGTATTTCCTTCCCTTTGATTTCATCATACAAGTCACTCATCTGTGAGTTGAAACAAAAATCCATTAAACACTAGTTTCAAATTACGCAAGCAATGATGAAAAGATAAAATAGCAACATTTTACTATCGCTTTTTGACCTGACATTGCAGTAATGTACAACACTTATTCTAATAATGGACACTTCAATATTTCACCGTGTGTGTCGCCCAAGATGCTCGCACTACCGCTCGCTAAATGTAGAGACTATTCAAATTGTGCGTCGTCCTCCTTTAAGTATCCAATACAACCGTTACTAGAAACACGCCTGGAACGCCATGGAAGTAACACGAACTTTCTGGAACATTCCAGACAGATGGCGCGTCTTCTTCATAACACATCCCTTAACCCGCGAAGAGTTGGTTGATCAATAGATGGCGCGACTCGTCTGATTATAAAATTTATTAGCGTCCAGCTGTAACAATAAGTTTTTTTTTTAAGTACTGAATATTCGTTTTTGTTGGAATTCAGATTTTTGCTTAATATTTCATGCGCAACTGAATCACTACGAGAATTAAAATAGCAAGCTGATGTTTACTGTTTTCTGAACATAACGAATAAAAAAGTTGTTTTTGTTTCTTACACGAAAAATGTCAATAGAGTTTCTCTTAAAACCGAATATTAAGTCTTCTATGACCAAAAGCCTTAGTATATAATTCCAAGAGTTTTTCTCTTCAAACCATTTTTTTTTTGTTTTATCTAACCTCACAATTTCATTGATAATCTTGAATTAATTTTGGTCGATTGTAAAATTTTTAGTTAACATTTCAATATTTCATTCGGTCTTAATTGAAAAAAAAATATATGTTCATATTCAAATTGTAGAAATCTATTATGTACTAAATTTCACGTTTTGCTCTATATTTCTATATTAAAATTTTTCGAAAATTTTCTGCTGTGTATTTGTTTTTTTTTTTTTTTTCTTAAGTAACCAACTCAATCGTAACCGATTTTTTTTATTAATTTAATTTGAATTCTGTGTGTCAAGAAAGTTCCCAGCCATCGTTGGTGAGTTGAAAAAGAAATTCAATTTAAAAGTTAGTTTATTACGTTTCCTTTATTTCGCTATTTTATTTACGTCGTTGATGGTCTCACACAACGAAGTAGGTTCACCGCGGCGCTTAACTCTCTGAGAGCCCTGCTCTTCTCCCACTATCTAACTCTTTGCTTCGAGCGCGAAAACGCTCGTCTCACGTGTCCAGGTTTAACCAATCGTAAATTCAGAAAATTAATTAAAATACAGCTCACTGTAACGCATTCAAATATCTAAAAATATACAGGGTGTTCCATTAAAAAAAAAATAAGTTTCCAGATCACTCTGTATAGTTCAAAATAATTTTATAATATGTTGCGTATTGTCTAGTATAAAATTCTTTATAGACTTTTTCCTAATTTTTTTCCCGTAAGCCTCACAGAAGAAATACGCATTGTTGGGCCACCCTGTACAATTACGTTGTAAACTAAATTTTACGTTTTTGTTAATCATTTTTTTTCTAAATTGTATTACAAATTAAATTTCACATTTTGGTATATTGTTATATTTAAAAATTGTGGCACCGATTATCATAACTTTGCTCACCCTACTCCACTGAGCTGGGTACATTCTCTAAGTAGCTTCCAACTTCAGACAGATCACGAGAGTGCGCTAACGACATCTGTCTTTACTGTACTGGTTAATTTATTGCACAGTAAAGGTTATTCTGGTCTATTTTTCTTGATTTGTTACGTTTCCGTTATTTCGCTATTTTATTTACGTCCTTGATGAGCCTTCGCGGCGCTTTACTCTCTGAGAGCCCTGCTCTTCTCCTGCTACCTAACTCTATGCTTCGAGCGCGAAAACGCTCGTCCCACGCATCCAAATTTAACCAATCGTAAATTCAGAAAATTAATTCGAAGAGAAGGCGCATGCGCCAGCGCTGACAACATGCTGATCATAGAATAAAGAATAGATAGATAGGGTTGGCTTCACAGACTAACTATCGAGAATGAAAATATTGACGATGTTGCAAAGCAACCGCAACACTCCACTGAGATACTTCAATGCTTCAATGCTACAATTTTTTTTATTTAATACTTTAATATTTCGTGCGGCCTTAATTACAAGAAATTGTTCATAATAAAAGTGATAAGTTTTTATTATAATTACATTGTAAACTAAATTTTACATTTTGGTATATTGTTATATTTATAAATTGGGGCACCGTTCATCATAACTTTGCTCACCCCATCTCCACTGAGCTGGGTACATTCTCTAAGTAGCTTCCAACTTCAGACAGATCACGAGAGTGCGCGAGCGACATCTGTCGTTACCGGTTATTTTATTGCGCAGTAAAGGTTATTCAGATCTCTTTGTCTTGGTTTGTTACGATTCCGTTATCTTGCTATTTTATTTACGTCGTTGATGGTCTTCCACAACGAAGTAGGTTCACCGCGGCGCTTTACTCTCTGAGAGTCCCGCTCTTCTCCTGCTACCTAACTCTTTGCTTCGAGCGCGAAAAC
This sequence comes from Prosopocoilus inquinatus, assembly GCA_036172665.1. Classification (NCBI taxonomy): domain Eukaryota; kingdom Metazoa; phylum Arthropoda; class Insecta; order Coleoptera; family Lucanidae; genus Prosopocoilus; species Prosopocoilus inquinatus. The sequence continues at coordinate 1,063,222 of CM069871.1, read as the reverse complement.
GCTCGTCCCACGTGTCCAGATTTAGCCAATCGTAAATTCAGAAAATTAATTCGAAGAGAAGGCGCATGCCTCAGTGCTGGCAACATGCTGATCATAGAATAAAGAATAGGTAGATAGGGTTGGCTTCACAGACTAACTATCGAGAATGAAAATAATGACGATGTTGCAAAACAACCGTAACACTCCACTGAGATACTTCAATGCTTCAATGCTGCAATTTTTTTTATTTAATACTTTAATATTTCATGAGGCCTTAATTACAAGAAAATTGTTCATATTAAAAATGATAATTTTCTATTACAATTACATTGTAAACTAAATTTTACGTTTTTGTTAATCAATTCTTTTCTAAATTGTATTGCAAATTAAATTTCACATTTTGGTATAATGTTATATTTAAAAATTGGGGCACCGATCATCATAACTTTGCTCACCCCATCTCCACTGAGCTGGGTACATTCTCTAAGTAGCTTCCAATTTTAGACAGATCACGAGAGTGCGCTAACAACATCTGTCGTTACTGGTTAAGTTATTGCACAGTAAAGGTTACTCAGGTCTCTTTGTCTTGGTTTGTTACGATTCCATTATTTTGCTATTTTATTTACGTCGTTCATGGTCTTCCACAACGAAGTAGGTTCACCGCGGCGCTTTACTCTCTGAGAGTCCCGCTCTTCTCCTGCTACCTAACTCTTTGCTTCGAGCGCGAAAACGCTCGTCCCACGTGTCCAGATTTAGCCAATCGTAAATTCAGAAAATTAATTCGAAGGGAAGGCGCATGCACCAGCGCTGACAACATGCGGATCATAGAATAAAGAATAGGTAGATAGGGTTAGCTTCACAGAATAACAATCAAAAGTGAAAATAATGACGATGTTGCAAAACAACCATAACATTCCACTGAGATACTTCAATGCTTCAATGCCGCAATTTTTTTTATTTAATACTTTAATATTTCATGAGGCCTTAATTACAAGAAAATTGTTCATATTAAAAATGATAATTTTCTATTACAATTACATTGTAAACTAAATTTTACGTTTTTGTTAATCAATTCTTTTCTAAATTGTATTGCAAATTAAATTTCACATTTTGGTATAATGTTATATTTAAAAATTGGGGCACCGATCATCATAACTTTGCTCACCCCATCTCCACTGAGCTGGGTACATTCACTAAGTAGCTTCCAACTTCAGACAGATCGCGAGAGTGCACTAGCGACATCTGTCGCTACCGGTTATGTTATTGCACAGTAAAGGTTATTCCGGTCTCTTTGTCTTGGTTTGTTACGATTCCGTTATCTTGCTATTTTATTTACGTCGTTGATGGTCTTCCACAACGAAGTAGGTTCACCGCGGCGCTTTACTCTCTGAGAGTCCCGCTCTTCTCCTGCTACCTAACTTTTTGCTTCGAGCGCGAAAACGCTCGTCCCACGTGTCCAGATTTAGCCAATCGTAAATTCAGAAAGTTAATTCGAAGAGAAGGCGCATGCCTCAGTGCTGGCAACATGCGGATCATAGAATAAAGAATAGGTAGATAGGGTTGGCTTCACAGAATAACTATCGAGAGTGAAAATAATGACGATGTTGCAAAACAACCGTAACATTCCACTGAGATACTTCAATGCTTCAATGCTGCAATTTTTTTTTATTTAATACTTTAATATATCATACGGCCTTAATTACAAGAAAATTGTTCATATTAAAAGTGATAAGTTTTTATTATAATTACATTGTAAACTAAATTTTTCATTTTGGTATATTGTTATATTTAAAAATTGGAGCACCGATCATCATAACTTTGCTCACCCCACCTCCACTGAGCTGGGTACATTCTCTAAATAGCTTCCAACTTCAGACAGATCACAAGAGTGCGCTAACAACATCTGTCGTTACCGGTTATGTTATTGCACAGTAAAGGTTATTCCGGTCTCTTTTTCTTGGTTTGTTACGTTTCCGTTATTTTGCTATTTTATTTACGTCGTTGATGGTCTTCCACAACGAAGTAGGTTCACCGCGGCGCTTTACTCTCTGAGAGCCCTGCTCTTCTCCCACTATCTAACTCTTTGCTTCGAGCGCGAAAACGCTCGTCCCACGTGTCCAGATTTAGCCAATCGTAAATTCAGAAAATTAATTCGAAGAGAAGGCGCATGCCTCAGCGCTGGCAACATGCGGATCATAGAATAAAGAATAGGTAGATAGGGTTGGCTTCACAGAATGATTATCGAGAATGAAAATAATGACGATGTTGCAAAACAACCGTAACACTCCATTGAGCTAGTGGATTTTGGCGAATTTTGGCACCAAATGTTGTGCAAAACCTATTATGACGAACGGGTGCAGATAAATAACGCCATCGTAAAAGTACGGAAGGCGATAAAAATAGTTTTAAGAGTAGTTTACGGTTATGGAATTACTTTTAATATTTCCCGTATGTGATTTCATTTTTTCTTTTTGTTTTGCGGGGGGAAAATCAATCCGAGTATATTAGCGAGAAGGCATAATGTAAATTCTGTTAAGTTAATCGGAAAGCGAACAGGAGAAAAAAAACCGACCCGAAAACGCCAGAGTGTAAAAGAAATCGAATTTCTGTAAATTGCTTTACATTCAACCGTAAATGATCTATCTAACTTTTCCGCCCCTCCCCGTCTCGCCCCCTCGCCCTCGCGGAGATACTAAATTTGCGATCCATTTAGAATTACTCCTCGTTGAGACGCTTTTTTTTATTATTCCGCCTTGGAGCGCCGCGCTTTTACGATTCCGTAATTTTTATAACTGTTTTTCCCACATTATTCATTCCGATTCGTCTGCCTGCCTGGGTTTCGCTCGGGATAAAGGACGTCTGGCGTCGTCGTTTCGATTTCAGGAGAATTTTTCTTTAATTGTGAAGAGCGACGAAGCTCTATTAAGTTTTGAAAGTATTTCTCTTGGTATCTGCATTATTTTTACATCAATGCATGATTCAAATAATCAAATGTAAGTCAAATGTAAGTAAGAAATTCGAATCCGAAAAACGGGGCCCGTTCAACACTTACAAAACGTTAAAAATCGCTTGTAGTCATGAATACCTGACATTAGAGTTGTCAGGCTTTGAAAAGCATAAACGAACGCTTTGTTTAGCGTAGAGTAAATCTCTTTCGTTCAGACGTCACTAAAGCATCCCAGCCTGAGTGAACAACACTTTCTCGCAGCTTCTTTCAAATTTGCGCAACTCGAAAACTGTACTGCATAATGAAATTTCTTTTTTTTTTTTTTGTTTAATTAAATTATAAACAAGTTTTTGTAATTAAAAGTGGTAGAGTTCAGCTCCCCCCGGCAAATGAAAACGTTTTCCCCGTTGAACCTGCACCGAAACTTTCTTAATCGTGTTAACTAACAATAAGACGGACAAGACGGGCGGGGCGTCGGGGCGCAGATATATATGGGACGGCCAATTCCGCAAAACCGCAAACGTATATTGGATCCTCAATAAATTTGGGGTTCCGGATTTAGCCGGCATTACGCCGCAGTAAATTATAACAGAAAGCAAAGAACAATAATACATTATGGGGGGGTCCGCTCGTAAAACAAAACTTGTTGCGGATTGTTTTTTTTTCTTTTTTGCGCTCCGAGAATAAATATTATGCAACAAATCTCATCGATCGAACAGACAGGAAACTTATTTATTTGTTGTACAAGAGCAGAATTTTTCGGACGCCCCTCGTACACGTGCATGTCACGCACGCTGATTTAAAAGTGAGCGGGGCGTGCAAAAAAAAGAAGGAGATTAATTTGTCAACGCTATTAGGTAAACCCGGGTGAACATTAAAAACGAATAAAAATTCCACGTCAGGCCCGTAGCACGTGTATTTAATAGCTGTCTAGGCATACATCAATTTTCAACGGGGGGCGATCGGACTTTTTTTCAGGTGTTATTAAATTTTGTCGCGCGTCATGGCCAAATTAAATAATTCTCGGCGCAAAAACAAATTACGGGGCGCGTCGCCGGGGGCGCTAATAGAATGATAACGGCGGCTTTTGAATATAAAAAAGCGAAGCAGATGCCCCGGCCTGTCAGGCGCTCGTTTAAAAATTCCGCTCCGTTGTTCCCGCTCTTCCGGGAGCGTTTTGATTTATTCAAATTCGATGCAAATTTTTAAACGGGTTTACGGACGAAGACACCAAGGTTAAATGGCGCGAAAAAGATTTTTCCGAAATTCTTCGACGAACTGATTTCGAAATTGTTTGACATCAAAACTCATTTTTATTTACTTGTTATGTTCAAGTAGTTAATTAACCTTTAATTCTCACAAGGAGATGCGGAAGCTCTTATTGATATTATTTATATCTATTTTTTTAAATTTCAGATAACATTCTTGTTACTTACTTTCCTTTCTTTGACTGTACGTACGATTTATTAAGCTCGGGGCTACTTCCAGAACATTCCAAAACTTTCTGGAACTTTCAAGGAAATTCTAATTACTTCACAAAGTGAAATAAATTTTTCAGAACAAAAATTAATCAATCGTATTAAACGGTGTTAGAGGTTCATAACAATCTCGCCACGTCTTGTTGTTGCCAGTTGACCAAAAAAAAAAAAAAAAAACGTGACACCACCGAAGAATAGAAGCAACAAACCCCCGCTGTACCAGAAATAAGACAAATCTGAGTGCAGGATCAATGACCAAGAACGTGATATAAAGGAAAACCAATCATATTAAAGAGGGCGTAGTTCATGAGAATATCGCAGGTCTTGTTCGGCCAGTTCATAAAAAAAAAAACAAATTAACGTTTTTAAAAAAGAAAAGAGACTTTGATCTGCAACATAAGCAGACGTCGGTCGGTCGTTCATGCTAGACCCGTGTCGATAACCGCACCTGTGAAATGCAACTAAACAATTTTTGCCTGTGTTGAATTTTGCGTAAATCGAAAAGTAAAAAACGAATTTAGAATATGATTTATTGCAAACGTGACGCTAATACTGCAACATTTAGCTATGAAAGGCCACTTAATTGACGAGATGCACAAAAAATAAATAAAGAAAACCCATTTCCCAACTTGAAATACGACGAAATAAACTATTTATTTATTTTTTGTAAAATCGTATTAAAATTAAGTCATTTATGCGTTAATTGGCGGGCGTAAATAGTGCTTCTTGCGCCTTAAGGCCTAAAAAGCCATCAATTGTATTTAATGTTTCTTTTTTTTTTTGTTTATTTGCATCACATTAGCAACCAACATATCTCGATTTTTGAGATCGAATCGTGCCATTTATTTTTTTTTTCAAAGCTTTACCGTGCATTTAAACGGTTTTACAAAAAAGAAATTTATTTGCATTTCAGGCCCCTTTGGGCCTCGGGCTTATAATTCCGTCGCGGGCCAAAAAGTCGCATCCTTCACGTCCTTAAAACCAAAATGGCTTTTTAAACTCGCGTATAGACCGCAAGAACTATAGCGTCCGGCGGCGAGAGAATGTAACGAGGCATTTCGCACGATGTAGGGTGTTTCAGAATAGACAGGTAAACAAACTGTAACAAACTTACTCGGGTCAAGTGTCTTGTCTGATGCAATTGTCTTGCATAACTTACGTGTGACAGGCGTTTTGTCAACACATCTGCCCGGTGCAAGAGTCTTGCGTAGCCGACCCGAGGCAAGCGTCTTGTCTATATTCCTGATCCCGAAACAAGCGTCTTGTCTGTATTCCTGATCTCGAAACAAGCGTCTTGTCTATATTCCTGATCCCGAACCAAGCGTCATGCATGAATTGAACCCAATATAAATGTTTTAGGCTTATAAAAAATGTATACAGTCGGTAATTATTAAATGTTTAAGACCAGAAGAACTTAAACATTCTTGTGGTCTTAAACATTTAATAATTACAGACTGTATACATTTTTTGATAAGCCTAAAACATTTATATTGGGTTCAATTCATGCATGACGCTTGGTTCTGGATCAGAAATATAGACAAGACGCTTGTTTCGGAATCAGAAATATAGACAAGACGCTTGTTTCGGGATCAGGAATATAGACAAGACGCTTGTTTCGGGATCAGGAATATAGACAAGACGCTTGTTTTGTGATCAGGAATATAGACAAGACGCTTTTCTCATAATCATGTCTTCCCAATTCACGAACCTGGACACTGGCGAGTTAACCCGAACCGACCCTAAACTGAGACCGCCTCCATTATAAATAGATTATTAAGAAAACAAGCATAATTTCCGCTGATTTCTGGTTTGTTACTCATCACATTCCTCGAGATCGAGTTGCCTAAAACTAAAAAAAAAAAAAAAAACTGTTACGCAAGTTTACGAGTTTAATGCCTGCCAGTTTGCCCGACCCGAGACAAGCGTCTTGTCTATATTCCTGATCCCGAAACAAGCGTCTTGTCTATATTCCTGATCCCGAATCAAGCGTCTTGTCTATGTTCCTGATCCCGAACCAAGCGACATGCATGAATTGAACCCAATATAAATGTTTTAGGCTTATCGAAAAATGTATAGTCGGTAATTATTAAATGTTTTAGACCAGAAGAACTTAAACATTCTTGCGGTCTTAAACATTTAATAATTACAGACTGTATACATTTTTTGATAAGCCTAAAACATTTATATTGGGTTCAATTCATGCATGACGCTTGTTTCGGGATCAGGAATATAGACAAGACGCTTGTTTCGGGATCAGGAATATAGACAAGACGCTTGTTTCGGGATCAGGAATATAGACAAGACGCTTGTTTCGAGATCAGGAATATAGACAAGACGCCTGTTTCGGGATCAGGAATATAGACAAGACGCTTTTCTCATAATCATGTCTTCCCAATTCACGAACCTGGACACTGGCGAGTTAACCCGAACCGACCCTAAACTGAGACCGCCTCCATTATAAATAGATTATTAAGAAAACAAGCATAATTTCCGCTGATTTCTGGTTTGTTACTCATCACATTCCTCGAGATCGAGTTGCCTAAAACTAAAAAAAAAAAAAAAAACTGTTACGCAAGTTTAAGAGTTTAATGCCTGCTAGTTTGCTGTTCATCAAATTCTTCGGCGGCGAAATGAAAAAAATTAAATAAACGAAATTATTTTTTGCTGTCTTTTTGTATTTCGTTTTTTCTTCGCTTCATAACAATACGAAATTAAGGCATAAATAAGCAAGTGCGTCCTTGATTACGCTTTAGTATGCATGAATCGTAAATAATGGACGGGGGCATTCGTGTTGGGCAAGTTTCTTTGCGACCCTTCCTCGCCGGCTTAATATTTTACTCGTGGTTAACACAGTCCGTACATTAGGCGCACTGACACATCATAATCAACCCTCTCGATATGGTTGTTGTCGACGACGACGACGACGACGACAACGACACGCCAATGGAGTTCGTAATGCTCCTAAAATGCAGATAAATAAATGGAGCCCGCCCCATAATGCATTATTGTGTTCTCTGGCCTCTTCTCGCCTGCTACCAACAGAATTGCAGTTTATATTTTACGATGAGATAAAGTATGTAATGTGTACAATGGTGCTGACTGTACTATTATACGTGTAATCCGCTATTATTAACGGCCGGCGAGAACAACTTAGTTTCACGTTATGCCGCCGCGTTTATAAATAATATCCAACATCTGCACGTATTTATTAATAACGATGCGGTTATGCAAAAACCACCCCCGACAAAACAATTGGTATTACAATGTTAAAAAAAAAATAAGTACAAGGTCTGTAATTAAAAAATAAATAAATAAATTTATATACTGACAGATGCGAGTTTCGAAGATCACAACAAAGTTATTGGTCCTTCGCTCACGAGTTCTTTACCTTCAGCTGTTTCGGACAAATTTGTAATTTAGAGAGTCCTACAATAAACAACGTTACTATATGGGGTCAAAGATGAAATCGATTAATCAGCTGGGCCATAGCCCTAATTCCGATTGTTTCACCCTTTAACGAATCAGGAAGAGTCGTGGTAAGGCTTCTCTCATGTTTTAAAACAGTTGCCTGCTACCACATACTTAAAGCGTTTAACGTTGATACTCCGGGTTTCAAAAATTTATCTAGTGGCAAGCTCGCGTTGTTCATCAACTTGCCCTCTGGTGGAACTGGGAGCGGATTCCAGAACGATGTTAATCAAGGGCGCCAGGGAATGAACCCAGCTGAAAGATTCGCCGCGGGTCTATTCCCGAGATCCCAACAGCGCGCGTAGGCAGGTATTCTTTAACCACCGGGAGATTTTGTCACGATTACGAAAAATTTGAAAATCGCGTTTAATTAATTTAAAATGTATTTTTTCCAATGCAGTACGAGTTATTTGCTGATAAGCGGTTTGCTGGTGCAACGACTCTGTCGATGAACTTGTAGCGTGAACCCGCAAAGTTGCAAACACGCAAACAACTAGAGCATTGTATAAGTGTTTTAACACAATCAATTAATTCACGATTTAACAGAAATGACGATCGGAAACAACGTGAAAATTCTGACATCACCTTTTCAGCAACAGAGCAAAGTACGGGTTCAATTAAAGTTTTGCGGAATTTGGTCGTGACGTCACGTACATTGGCAGTATAAAAGATGTGCGTAATTCGTAAAAGATATCAGTTAATCTGATCGTCGTCGTGGGATACAGTTATCTGTATTTCTGACCTTTAAACAATAAAGGTAATCCTTGTTGTTTTAATGAGTTGGTTTGCAGTTCCCTTGTTCCTCCCTTTTCACCCCCAAGCTACGCAACCCCCGCGTCCTCACACCGACAGCTCGTAACCTGCTGGAGACGACCGACGCGTGACAGTATGTTAAGTGCAGGGTTTAGACAGTGATGTCAAGGCTCGAATATTCAGTACGTAGAGATGCTATGTTTTTATAAAAATTAAGTTGCGATTAAATAATATTAAGAATTTCCTGGAATTAAATGCACACGTAGGGTTGCCGGACGTCCTTTGTTTTAAGCTAGTTCCCCATCAATTGTAAGCACTTAGTTCTTTAATAATGAACAAAAGTAAAAAATACGAAGTATTGTCCTCTATTCTTAATTTCAAAGTAGGGGCAAAGAGCCATTTTTGGATCTGAAAGTGGCCGTGTCCTGTAAAATAAAGGACGTCTGGCAACACTGTGCATGTGGCACCACGCGCGGCCGAAAAGAATGAGATCTAGATATAAAAAAAATCCTTAATCGAGTACATAATTACGTGCAATGCAATATTGCACCTAATTATTTACTCAATTAAGGATTTTTTATGCATAGCATCATCCGATGTTCCCGCTTACGCAAGAATCAAGAGAGAGAAAAGTGCTTAAGAACGCCGGAAGCGTATAAAGAGTCGATCTTCTTCGAATAAGCGCCTCTTGACCTAATTACGCGTTCTGTTCCTCGCTGAAAATTTTTTTATTGTAAAATTTTTTAATCAGTCAGTTTCCTCGGTTTGTAATTAATGTTTTTATTAAAAAAATAAGTTGCGATTAAATAATATGATGACGTATTCAAACGTGGACAAAATTTCAAGGAATTGACCGGTCGACCGAGACGACCGAGAAGAATGACATCGAGCTTGCGAAAATTACAATATTGCACCTAATTATATACTCGATTAAGGATTTTTTCTGCATGACAAATGCAATCCCCACTTGCACAAGAATCAAGAGGGAGAAAAGAGAATCTAGATCTAAAAAAATCCATAATCGACTACATAATTAAGTGCAATGCAATATTGCACCTAATTATTTACTCAATTAAGGATTTTTTGTGCATAGTGTCATCCGATGTTCCCACTTACGCAAGAATCAAGATAGAGAAAAGTGCTTAAGAACGCCGGAAGCGTATAAGGAACGCAAGGAGTCGATCTTCCTCGCTGAAAATTTTTTTATTGCAAAATTTTTTAATCAGTCAGTTTCCTCTGTTTGTAATTAATGTTTTTATAAAAAAAAAATAAGTTGCGATTAAATAATATCAAGACGTATTAAAACACAAAGATGGTCCAGCAGTGTGGACATAATTTCCAGGAATTGGGAGGCAAGGGATAGGATGCCCGACCGAGAAGAATGACATCGAGCTTGCGAAAATTGCAATATTGCACCTAATTATGTACTCGATTAAGGATCTTTTCTGCATGACAAATGCATCACGTGATATTCCCACTTCCGCAAGAATCAAGAGGAAGAAAAGTGTTTAAGAACGCTACAAAGATTAAATTAACTACCCTTCCGACGTACTTACGTAATTTTATCGCTCAGCTATTTGCAACATTCTCGATTATTCTCGCAGATGCTGTAAATTCCCAAAATCTTTTTTTTTTGCTTTACCTGAAGAACAAATCAGAGATAAAAGCATTCGGACGGTATTTATTTAAGTCCGAAATTCGCTCGCCCGAATTAAACTCGGCCCCCGCCCGAATTCTCGAACACGACTCATTAGAGCAGCTCCCAATCGGCGCTACTTTTATTCGCTTCCAGCAACTTATCTTGTTTTATTGTTTGGCCGGGGACCGGCCGATCGTGGATTTATGGCGTTTATAAATTTTTCGACATCGCCGCCCCGACGCTCCGCTCACGTGTACATCATTTGACTCCGTCGTCTGTTCTTTTATGGGGCAACCGGATGGCGCCCGTTTTTATACCGTATTGTACATTCATTTTTATCTCCTCTCGCATGAAAAATATAAAGGTCCGACGTCTCCATAACATGCAGTTCGCGTAGCTTCCGCGTTATTATCTTGCATGGTGTGTGTAATTAGGGCCGAAAGTCGAAAATTTCGATCTCGACGAAAATTAATCGTTTTGAAGACAATCAAGCAAGCGCGGGTACACAGCGGCAGCAGTTTTATAGTATGCCATTTAATCTGAAGAGCTTAATAGGCAAACGATGTCGATGTCGTCCTTTTAAGGGCTACCAGCATGTGTACTGTGTTTAAAATAATAGGATTGTTGCTTATGTTTGAACTTTTTGACTTTCTAGAAAAAGTCTTGGAAGAAATAAAGGTGCGCGCAAAAAGGGACGCCATACATAAAGGAAGATGAAGTTAAGTCTTCTTTCCTTCCTTCGCCATTACTATGAGAGATAAAGGTGCGCGCAAAAAGGGCCGCCATACATAAAGGAAGGAAGACGAAGTTCTTTAATTTCGTGTTCCTTATTGTATGGCGGCCCTTTTTAGTAATATAGTAATGGCGAAGGAAGGAAGACTTAACTTCGCCTTCCTTTATGTATGGCGTCCCTTTTTACGCGTGTCTTTATCTCTCATAGTGATGGCGAAGGTCAACGTCTCTACGTGAATTGTACCGTAACCTTCGATGTAATAATTTCTTGTACGGTCTGCGTAATTAGTGTCGTTGCATAGGGGCGGCGGCGGCGTAGACGTAACCGGGGCCAATCGGGGATTTTATGGCACGTGAATTTCACGCGAAACTTTCGATCCCGGCTCCCGACAATAAAAAGTTAGTGGCGCGGAGCACAGCTTGAATCCGGGTGTAATTATTCCGAATTCAGTTCCATTCGGGCACAAAGAGTAACGGCCAATGATTTAGCGCTCCGGCCCGGATTTCGGCGGCGTTGTTTGCGATCGGCACTTTGCACTGCGACAAACAACTGCAGCCCCCGGTCTCCCGCCCCCTCGACTCGGAAATAAATAATTCAGAATTCGGTTATCAAATTGCGTGCGGTGGCCTATTTCGCAGGGGTGATTTTGATTATGGGGCCGCGGCCGTAGATGAACTAACTACAGATGCGGATGATGTAAACCAGTGCGCCAACAGCGTCGGCGGCGGCGGCAAATGTGCCCTGTAATTCCCGGAGCTTAAATCGAATTAGACAGACGTATGTAGTTGCCGTTAATGCATCGATCCGGTTGAGAGCTGCTCATGCAGAAAGAGCTGCCGCTGCTACGTGCGGGGGCCGTGAAATTACCGGCGCTGTTTTTGCCGCCCTAAATACCGAATAGGTTACCGACTACGAAAAATAGTGTGGATTGGGATTGCAATAAAAAGAAGAAGTGCGACACAGTTCTTTAATTACGGCGACAAGTGGAGGTAACCGCTGAATACTAAGTGCGTTTTAAACTTCTGCTTCGGTTTCCATTAAAAACTTACTCCGGTGAACTATTCTATTCCGGTTTTGTTGGTTCTTCGGGAGTCGCGTTGCTTTTAGACGGAACCTTTTGTTCGCTTTAAACACTTGATACTTTTCGCTTATGTTTTGACAGCACTTTTGGTAGTCCACGCGACGACGCTGCGGATTTAACGATATCGATTAAATGCAGCAGGACGTGAAAAGTGTAAGAATACAGAGTTTTGTACATTTAAACTAATTAAGGTAATTATAATTTCGAAATTGAAATCATATTGCGATGTGACTTTAAAAATTTTCCCGTTGGTAAATTTTCTAGCGTACCCGTCTACGACCGGCGAGGGTAAGTTTGACTGAAATAGACCATCGTCGCTTAAAGTTTCTCACCAACTAAAAGCCTTTAAAAAGTGTGACACTGCGGATTTAACGATATCGATTAAATGCAGCGGGACGTGAAAAGTGTAAGAATACAGAGTTTTGTACATTTAAACTAATTAAGGTAATTATAACTTCGAAATTGAAATCATATTGCGATGTGACTCTAAAAATTTTCGCATTGGTAAATTTTCTAGCTTACCCGTCTACGACCGGCGAGGGTAAGTTTGACTGAAATAGACCATCGTCGCTTAAAGTTTCTCACCAACTAAAAGTCTTTAAAAAGTGTGACACTGCGGATTTAACGATATCGATTAGATGCAGGAGGACGTGAAAAGTGTAAGAATACAGAGTTTTGTACATTTAAACTAATTAAGGCAATTATAATTTCGAAATTGAAATCATATTGCGATGTGACTTTAAAAATTTTCCCGTTGGTAAATTTTCTAGCGTACCCGTCTACGACCGGCGAGGGTAAGTTTGAATCAAATAAATCATCGTTGCTTAAAGTTTCTCACCAACTAAAAGCTTTTAAAAAGTGTGACACTGCGGATTTAACGATATCGATTAAATGCAGCGGGACGTGAAAAGTGTAAGAATACAGAGTTTTGTACATTTAAACTAATTAAGGTAATTATAACTTCGAAATTGAAATCATATTGCGATGTGACTCTAAAAATTTTCGCATTGGTAAATTTTCTAGCGTACCCGTCTACGACCGGCGAGGGTAAGTTTGAATCAAATAAATCATCGTTGCTTAAAGTTTCTCACCAACTAAAAGCCTTTAAAAAGTGTGACACTGCGGATTTAACGATATCGATTAGATGCAGCAGGACGTGAAAAGTGTAAGAATACAGAGTTTTGTACATTTAAACTAATTAAGGTAATTATAATTTCGAAATTGAAATCATATTGCGATGTGACTTCAAAAATTTTCCCGTTGGTAAATTTTCAAGCGTACCCGTCTACGACCGGCGAGGGTAAGTTTGAATAAAATAGACCATCGTCGCTTAAAGTTTCTCACCAACTAAAAGCTTTTAAAAAGTGTGACACTGCGGATTTAACGATATCGATTAGATGCAGCAGGACGTGAAAAGTGTATGACAAATAAAGCAAAAACTCCAATCCTTACGTTAAACTGTTTATTTTTTTCACGAAATATTGTGTAGGAGATCGAGACAAATGCAAAAAAACTCAGACTTTCAGACCGACGCGACGCGACCTTTACATTAATGTAATTAAATTGCTGAAGTAGCGACATCTTGACACCCATTGCGAAATAAATGCGGACGATATATTAAATACGGCCGCGCAAGCAAAATAGATTTAATGCGTGGGAAGTTATGAACGCTGTAAAATCGAGCCTCGTATTACGACGCAGATTGCAATATACGGGGTAACTCTGAATACGGTTTTCGAAACCGTAACACCTTGCTCGTAAATTACGCTTACCTATATTTACGTAAATTTAAAAGTATTTTGTGCCGGGTTTGGAGCGAGCGGGGAAGGATAATAAACTGTTTCATAAGAGTTTATGATTTATAAGAGTAACCGGAAGGACTGCTGTCCGAGTAAATAAGGATCGGCAACGCCCACCTGTGCTTGGTTTATCAAGATTGCAATCTTCGTGACCATCTGGTAGTAACCCGAGGACACAGTAGATAAGTTGGCAAGTGTGTCAGAGCCGACGCACGCGTTTAATCAACGTGCGAGGAAAGATGTGTCAAGGAAAATGTTAAGTACGCAGAAGTGAGCATTTATGCTTTTCCAAGCCTGACAACTGTCTTCGATCAGGTATTTATGACAAGAAATTGTTGACCGCAATATAATAACGAGTGTTCAATAAAAAAAAAAACGGTCAAGCAGGCTGTAGCAGGCTTTTGTTGTCGGGAACGCATGTCGTGATTAACATCATTTGAATGTCAACTTTGACAAGTTGACGGTTAACCTAACCAACAAAACTCAAAAGCTGCTCCTGCAAATTTTCTTCTAATATTTATACTTAACATAAATGTTCCGTAATAAGCGTTTCTTTTTGAAATGTCTTCTTTGAGTTAAAGTGAGGTTAGAAATGCAAGTGACGCTTCACGCTAATCGTATAAAGAACCCTACGCTAGACGTTCAGAATAAATTCATGGCTATCTAGACCGTTTTTTTTTTTAATTGAACACTCGTTATTTAGGCTTGCAGTTTGCGTTTATGCTTTTCCAAGCCTGACGACCGCCTTCGATCAGGTATTTATGACAAGCAATTGCCGAGCGCAATTTCGTATAGGTACATGTATTATTTATGCTTGCAGTTACAGTTTTATTTTTATTCCTATTTTTTGTGTTTGCTGTTTCGTTTATTTGTGGATGTTTATAACCGAGGGATACTCCGAGGCCATACGCCGCCGGAAGTAGCGATCTCGTATGAGATGTGTGAAAATTGAAGTCTGCAGGACATTAAGGATCGTTCGCACGCGAGGACAGACGGACGCTACATTTCGCCACAGACCTGCACCGTAGAACGCCACCTCTTGGACTTAAGCACAACTTCGTCCATAATAAAGGGTTTGGATATCGCTGGGTTGGCTTTAAATTATTTATTTGTTTGTTCCTGGGACCATTTATAATCGGAAACCAAATCAACCTATTTATTTTAATTAACGGTCATTGAGCTAGTGACGCATGTAAACGAAATACGGGTCCCGTTATTCGTGATGATTTAGCTTCGAGTCATGTCGTCGTTAATTTTGCGCTTTTAACGTCGAGTCAGTAATAACATTAACTGAGCGTGCTCATAAATAAAACCATTGGTAACTTTAATTAATAAAGACAGCGAGTCAATGGTATTTCTTTTTTTTTTTTCAATTTTTTGCCAGTCGTTTGGCTCCTTCTCTAACCCAGCCCGTCCCACTTAACAGCCGATGCTGGAACGTAAGTTAATTTCGTCTAACATAATCGTGCGCGACTTACAGGCAAGTAGCAGTTTATATTAGCTTACGCGCTTCACCAAATTTAAGGCTTACTTATTGGTAGACGAGTTTGTGCCAGAAAGTAACGTATATACTATAGGGGTTGCGGCGGGGCGCAGACAGATTATTTAACACAACACCAAATACGTTGGAGTTGCAAAATATAACTTACATGACAGTTGGAAGAGGCGACATGAGTTCACGCTCTCTGACAAGAAACTTTGCCGAAGTGACTTCTAATCAGAAAAGCCAGCTGTTTAGGAAACGAAAATGATTGACTCAATTTCCGGTTTACATAAGCTTTTGGTGAATAGATAAAACAGCGACATCCTACGATCGCTTTTTGACCTGAAACAGCTGTATAGAGGATGTTCGAGGTTCAAAAACGATTTGCAACAAACAATTTTATAAGCTTTCGGATTGGGCGCTGGTCTTGAAAGATTTAGACGACTCAATTTTGCTTTGCTGGCAGCTGTAATTATGTAACCGATGTGACCGAATGTGTGTGTGTGAATGTAGGTCTAGGTTTGCTTGTAATATACGGAGGAGTCAAAAGGCGACCTTACATAATTATTTCTTCTGTTACAAAATCGCATCGCCCTGCCGTAAAAACCGATTTAGAAGTGAAATACAATACGCGTTCAGTTGTTCAGTTGCATGAGGAGCCAGCCTGGAAAGTTTACTTACCTTCAAAAAAAAAAAAAAAAGCAGCGCAGATTAAATTCAGTTTAAGAAAGACGTGTGGGAATAAATATGTAGATATAACAAATGTATAAATATAATATTTATTGTTCTTTATTGAATACATGTTTGAGCTCGACAAATTACTGAAATTAGTACTATTATACACACAAAAATTAAAAAATAAAAATAAAAATGTACGCGTGAAAACAATATGTGTACAGAAAACAGTTAACGACGAGGTTACACAACAATCGACGCACGACTTTACGCAACAACGAAAATTTTGGTGCGCAATCACCAAAAAAAAGCGAGGATTAAAAAGTCCCTGCCTGCGGTGTTACGAAATCGGATCATAATCGCCGCGACAGTACTATTTCATCCTCGCTTTAGTAATCACCACTGAACATGATACAAATCTTTTTTTTTTTTTTCGGTTGTTACTAACACCTACGTTTGTACCTACTTTATATATTTACAAATGTCTAAGTCATTCTTTTTTTTGTTTGTTTGTTTGTTTGTTTGTTCAAAGAAGGGAGGGAAAGTTATATATTATTAGTATATTTAATTTTTATCACACACATTATCAAAATACGAAACAGTGTTAATTAATTTCATGTATGTTTGTATATTCGAAGTGCCACCGCGCTAAATCATTAATCATAATTATTCAACATCGTTATCATCATACACAAAAAAAAGGACAGAAGTTTTTTTTTTTTTTTCGTGACCAGAAAAACAGAAACAATTCGATTGTCTCTCCTTAAGATAATTATTATCTATATATGAATACTCAAGTTGAATCTTATACTTAAGTTTTGGCTTCAAGCACTGCTCTAGTTTCTATTTTTTTTTTTTTTTTTAAAGAGGTCAAGTCACTAAACACCGTGTAACACGCCTTCGAGTTCCATTAAACCGTAATACTGTACGAGAATTTAATTAAGACGGCCCTTCTCCTCCTCGCTCTCGCTCTGCGCCCCTTCGCCCGTTCTTCTTTTTTTTTTGTTCTTCTTCGTCTTCTTCTTCATATTGCGTTAGTTGAGAATTTAATAGTCTACCACTTGAAGTATCCCTTATTGCATGACCGGGCGGATCCGCACCACTTCGTCTCGACGAGGGGTGGACACAGGCGACCCCCGCGTCGCGCGTGTTTTATGACCTCCCTTCGACGTTGCATCTCTCCTATTCCGCACGACTTGCTGCACGGACTCCAGGGAGACCAATCGGCCACTCTGCAATCCCTCGGAGGACCTGAAATCACGTTAAGCAAACAGATTTTTAGACGGGGGGGGGGGGGCAAAACCCGCAAGTCCCCCCGACCCAGCACTTACGGATCTTTTTCGGCTTGCGGTACTTCTTGCGGCGGTGGTCCTTCGAATGGCTCCGGTACGAATCCGCGATGCTGTTCATGATGGCGTCCTTATTTCCTCGAGGTACGATATCCGGAATTGAAACTACTGTTACGACCTCGTCATTTTGTTTTCTGCGGAATAACAAAGTAAGTTAACGCAGTTGAGGCTGGCTCACGGGGGGGCAATAACTAATTTCGTACGTGAACTTTCTGAATTCGAACATTCGAATTAATTTGCAAAGCTTTTAAAGCCTGTACGTTTGCGTAACGGACGAAATTGGCGGAATATTCAAGCAAGCGCGGGCAAAACGACCAGACGAGAACAAAAGAACAAACGAAGATCGAAACTAATTATTTAATAGAAAAAAGTCATAAAGTAAAAAAAAAATAATAATAATAATAATGGCCGTTTTCATAATCAGACTTTAAGGAAGCTTTAATTTAAAGTCACTTTAAGTATAGGGAAACAAATGTATTTCTTTTTCTTTTTGGTTAAAGTAACTTTAAATTTAAAGTCTGATTATTAGGGAACGGAATTATATATTTTGTTCGATTAAATACAAATGAAGCGGCAAACGTTTAACTCTGCAGCGAGACGTCAATGCACGTACACTCGTTGCCGCCTCGTTCCAAATTAATCGAACAAAATACATAATTCCGTCCTGTACTGATTATGAAAACGGCCCTAAAAGCAATAAATAAATAAATTTCACAGTTGTTAGTTTAAAAATTTTGAAGGGGAAAAAATAAAAATTAAAAAAAAACATCAAACGAAAAATGAAGTTACAGAAAAATTTGAAAAATCTAAAGACAGATAAAATATTGTATATGTTGTTACAGCCGGACGCTCTTAATTTTTTATGTTCAGACGGGTGGCGCCATCTATTGGATCAACCGACTCTTTCGCTGGATGGCGGTTGGCAAACGAGTGTTGCGCGTTTTCGAGAACGCACGCCATCTGTCCGAAATATTCTAGAAAGTTCCATATTTTTTCAGTAACAAAAATAAAAAGGGAGAACTGCGCACAATTAGAACAGTCCACATTTAGCGAGCGATAGTGCGAGCATCTTGAACGACTTACGGGCTTATTCTGTATCAAAAGCGCTAAATTTAAAGGGCCGTTAAATTTTGTTGCTACGGTAACAACCAATCATGGAACTTTAAATTTTGAAGGACCTCTAAATTTCAACAGCCCGTTAATAAGTCACAGAATACCGCCCCTTACGGCCGTTTTCACAATCAGGCTTTAAGTAAGCTTTAATTTAAAGTCACTTTAAGTATAGGGAAACAAATGTATTTTTTTTAGGTTAAAGTAACTTTAAATTTAAAGTCCTATTATGAAATCGGCCCTAAAAGCAATAAATAAACAAATACCACAGTTGTTAGTTTAAAAATTTTGAAGGGGAAAAAATTAAAATTAAAAAAAAACATTGAATGAAAAATGTTACACAAATATTTGAAAATGTAAAGACTAATAAAATATCGTAAATGTTATTACAGCCGGACGCTAATAAATTGTTATGTTCAGACGGGTGGCGCCATCTATTGGTCAACCGACTCTGTTACACCTTTTCAAGAACGCACGCCATCTGTCCGAAACATTCTAGAAAGTTCCATATTTTTCCAGTAACAACCGTATTGAAATAAAACGGGAGAACGGCGCATAATTTGAACAGACTACATTTAGCGAGCGATAGTTCGAGCATCTTGGACGACATAGGGGCCTATCCTGTATCAAAACCGTTACATTTTAAGGGTTGTTAAATTTTGTTGCCACGGTAACAACAAATCATGGAACTTTAAATTTTGAAGGACCTCTAAATTTTAACACCCCGTTAATAAGTCATAGAATACGCCCCTTACGGCCATTTTCATAATCAGACTTTAAGGAAGCTTTAATTTAAAGTCACTTTAAGTATAGGGAAACTACGTAAGTAAAAAATTCTAAAAAAAAATGAAAGTTAAACGAAAATATTGAAGTAATAAACGGCCAGCTCTTTGACACTATTTTAAAAAAAAATCAAAACGTGGAAAGAAGCAAGAGTATAAAAATCACTGGACGAAACTTGAATGTCAATAAAAATTTTGAAAATCGTAAAAAAATAACTTAATTTAGAGATAAAAGCACCGCATTTCCGTTTTTTTTTTTTTAATTTTCAGAGAGCTCTCTTTACCTTGTTTTCTTTTAACTTTCAATAATACTCCGATTTTTTTATACCTTTTCGGTAGAAACATCGAAACTTTCATTTTCGTTTGCCCTAATTTTGCAAATCCTTTTCACTATTTTGGAAGGGGGGGCGGGGCGCCTACTATTTCGCCTTCCTTTATTTTTTTAACTTTACTTAAATTTTTGCTTCTAGTTTTTCATTTGTTTTTTTTTTATAATACAGTTCGAAAACCAATAAAATTAGACCGGTGGTGCCACCCTATCATTTCAGGCTAGAATTTACTGGGGAACTGGGAAGTGCAATTTTCGCACATTTCCTTCAAAATTGCGTTGTTTTACTCATTTACATTAAACATTAAAGTAAAACTAAAAAAATAAAAAATAAAGCATCAGACCTCATTCACAAAAAAAAAAAAAAAAACAGTTGACATCACCTTACTAAGAAGAAATCCATCAAAGTTGTTACATTTTTTTCAACGGAACACTCAGTATATAATACTCCTAGCATTTTTGAATTCCTGAGCAAATTCTAGCCCGAAATGATGGGTCGCATCATGGGTCTAGCGCGAGCGGTTTCCGAGTTTTCTTCATTTGTTTCTAAGGGTACAACTCGAGAACCGATCAAGATAGACCCACGTTGCGACCCATCGATTCGGGCTAGAATTTGCTCAGGAATTCAAAAATGTAAGAAAAAATGCAAACTTTGCATATTTCCGAAACTGCGTTTGCTCATTTCTATAAATTTAAATAATAATAATAAATTGAAGACAGTAATATTAAAAGAAAAAAAGTAAAGCATGAGATGTCCTGTACAAAAAAAAAAAACAATTGAACATCGCCTTACTGAAAAGATATACATCCAAGTTACCATTTTTTCAACAGAACAGTCGGTATATAACAGGTATATAATAGCACTTTTGAATTCCTGGGCAAATTCTAGCCTGAAATGATGGGTCGCATCATGGGTTTAGCGCGAGCGGTTTCCGAGTTTTCTTCATTTGTTTCTAAGGGTACAACTCGAGAACCGATCAAGATAGACCCACGTTGCGACCCATCGATTCGGTCTAGAATTTGCTCAGGAATTCAAAAATGTAAGAAAAAATGCAAACTTTGCATGTTTCCGAAACTGCGTTTGCTCATTTTTTATAAATTTAAATAATAATAATAAATTTAAGACAGTAAAATTAAAAGAAAAATGGCAAAGCATGAGATGTCCTGTACAAAAAAAAAACAATTGAACATCGCCTTACTGAAAAGATATACATCCAAGTTACCATTTTTTCAACAGAACACAGGTATATAATAGGTATATAATAGGTATATAATAGGTATATAATAGCATTTTTGAATTCCTGAGCAAATTCTAGCCCGAAATGATGGGTCGCATCATGGGTCTAGCGCGAGCGGTTTCCGAGTTTTCTTCATTTGTTTCTGATGGTACAACTCGAGAACCCATCGAGATAGACCTATAGTGCGACCCATCAATTCAGGCTAGAATTTGCTCAGGAATTCAAAAATGCAAGAAAAAATGCAACTTTCGCATATTCCCCGAAACAGTGTCTGCTCATTTTTTATGATAGGTACAAATTTAAATGAAAGTAAAATTAAAAGAAAAAAGAGCAAGGTATGAAATGTCCTTTATAAAAAGAAAACAATTGAACATCGCCTTACTGTCAAGAAATACATCCAAGTTACCATTTTTTCGGCGGAACACTCAGTATATAATAGCATTTTTGGATTCCTGAGCAAATTCTAGCCCGAAATGATGGGTCGCATCATGGGTCTAGCGCAAGCGGTTTCCGAGTTTTCTTCTTTTGTTTCTAATGGTACAACTCGAGAACCAAACGAGATAGACCTATAGTGCGACCCATCAATTCAGGCTAGAATTTGCTCAGGAATTCAAAAATGCAAGAAAAAATGCAACTTTCGCATATTCCCCGAAACAGTGTCTGCTCATTTTTTATGATAGGTACAAATTTAAATGAAAGTAAAATTAAAAGAAAAAAGAGCAAGGTATGAAATGTCCTTTATAAAAAGAAAACAATTGAACATCGCCTTACTGTCAAGAAATACATCCAAGTTACCATTTTTTCGGCGGAACACTCAGTATATAATAGCATTTTTGAATTCCTGAGCAAATTCTAGCCCGAAATGATGGGTCGCATCATGGGTCTAGCGCGAGCGGTTTCCGAGTTTTCTTCATTTGTTTCTGATGGTACAACTCGAGAACCCATCGAGATAGACCTATAGTGCGACCCATCAATTCAGGCTAGAATTTGCTCAGGAATTCAAAAATGCAAGAAAAAATGAAACTTTCGCATATTCCCCGAAACATTGTCTGCTCATTTTTTATGATAGGTACAAATTTAAATGAAAGTAAAATTAAAAGAATACACATTTGAAGTCCGATTTTTTTATATCTCGAGGCTCTCAAAGCTTGTATTTTATGAGCAGAGATAAAACAGTCACATCCGACGATCGCTTTTTGACCTGACATTGCGAAAACGATTTGCAACAAAATTTTTAAAACTTGTACTTTATGTAACCAAAGGAATTAGCGGAATATTCAAGAGCAAGCGCGAACAAACGGCAGGAGTAGGTAATTTCATAATAAATCTTGTGTGACTGTGTCTTTAATATTATTAGTAAATCTAGGTCCGCAGCATCATAATTTGAAATCGATTGACTTAGCGTTCTACATAAATTCGAATCCACCTAATACACACGTGACGCGTTTATGATAACCCCCCCCCCGAATTGACTGCGGCCGTGTATAATTTACGGTGTTTGAACAGCGAGGTAGTTCAAAACATGAACTTTCCAGGGGCGGAAACCAAATATTAATATTTCGCTTTCAACTCCGCGCGCGCCTGGCTCGCCCCCGCAATCCCGGAAAATGATACGTTTCCACGGTTAGCTGACTTACTACCAACAACTACCCCCCCCCCCCCAATCCCTCCGCTGCTGTATGTAAACATAATAATAGCATAAGTGCGACCTTCCGAGTAGACAGCGGCGGCGGATTTTCTCCAAGGCCTAAGGTAACAGGCTTTGTTTAAGATGATTAGGCCGATATCGGCGGCGATAATAGGTAATGGAAAGTCACATTCGTTCTGGCGGGGGGGGGGGGGTTCGCGCTTTACTTAATCAATTAGCCCAGACGCTGGCGTTTTAATGCGAGTAAGTTTCCCGGTCGCAACGTATTATGGGGGAATTAATTAGCATATCCTTGTTAAACAAACATTAAGAGTTGGTCGATTAGCGTCTCACGAATTTCGATAACGGGGCTTAATTTAATCGTGTTTCGTTAATACACGCATGTATTATGCATGAAGTTTCAAGTCGGTCACGTAAAAAGCGTACAGGCTGTTCGGGCATAACATTAACATTCTGTTGATATTTTGGTTCTCATTGAAACCTTAGAGGCAGTCACAAAGCTTATTTGATATGATAATTTTATTATCACATCTTTCCCCCGTCGAAAAAGTATTCCTGAACGTTCATAAGGCGGCTTAATTTAATCGTTGCTCGGGCAAAATCGCCACCAAGCCAGGATGATGATGGGATAACCGGTGCTCTTCTGTCTGCCTGAGTAGAAACAAGTTTTATGATAAGTATACAATACGTCGAACAAAGTTAAACTCAAAACCTAAAATTAAAGCCGGGGTCAGGCTGAGACAAACTCAGAAGTGTTTTCGTCCACCAGGGCACCAAGTAACAACCGACAAACGTCGAACCTCCAGTTCCTGCCGGTACCGAGAGACCTGTCTTGGCTTCGTGGGTTAGCGACTCTCTGGGGAGGGGGGGGGGGATCCGCACACAAACATAACCATCGACCGTAAGGCCAAACCTGACCTCACCCCTAACTAATGGTGGTATTCAGCAATACTTGAATTTGACGATTTAAAAATTTAATAAACTTTAAAATAAGTCACATTCTGATGTATAAATAACTACGTTTTCGCATCTTTTTGGACATGTGACTGTGACTTTAATTCTAAAGTCTCCTTTAGAACGATTATGAAATCGGGTGTAAGTTAAAGAACCCTTGAAGGGAAGAAATCAAATGGTGCTATTCAGAAAGCGAATTTTAGTAACTTTGACTCTTATAAGGCCCGATTTCAAAATCGAACTTTAGGAGACTTTAAAATAAAAGTCACAGAAAGTCACAGTCATATATCCAAAAAGATGCGAAAACGTAGTTATTTATACATCAGAATGTGACTTTTATTTTAAAGCCTCCTAAAGTTCGATCGTGAAATCGGGTCTAATACTTCAAACCTAAGAATTTGAGGCGTTAAAAAGCAAAAATGCGATTCTGGACGATTCTTTAGATTTCAAATTTTAAAATTTAAAATATTAAAGAGTTTTAAAGTTACTTAAATTCGTTTTCTGAACAGCGCCGTAAGAAAGGAAAGGGAAATCGGACGAATCGAAATCATCGTGACATAAACAAGAACCAACCGTTCCATAGATGATGTCAACAACAACCAATGGCGTCAAATGCCAAAAGTGCGAACGTAATTTATATTTCCGCCGGAATAACAAGCGGATGAAAAAAAACGTAAATCGCAGAAGCCATGTAATTCCAAGAAACCAAGGCGTCGCCGAGTTTTAAGGGTCAGTCTCGACGACGTTCAAAATAAACACTCAATCTCATTACCACGAAAAGCGCAGCTGCAGACGCTTGCGGTATGCTAGAAATGAAAATTCCGGGCCGATAAAAGTTTCACTTCAGGCAAATAAAATGCCGACGCAGCCGGAAAATCGTAAGATGATTTATTGCCGGAGTGCCATGAGATACATAAAAAAAACCGTCTGCGAATTACACCACAAAATTAGATCGAACCGTGCCACACGTAATTTTGTGTTATAAAAATACAATTATACAATTATTCTATAACGGAGATGCTAATAAAAACGTATAACACACGTTTTCGAAATCCGAAGGCATCCCTGCAACACACGTAACACGCGTAAATGATTTCGAAAACCGATTCTTCACGAAACTGAATCCCTTCAGCAAAATATCAAGGACGGAAGAAGCCGAGGAGTTTGGATACTTGTCTTCCCGACGGTTGAAGTTAGATTTGGTTTTCTCCCTTCTTTCAGAAAAAAAGAAGACTAACGATTAACGACCATTAACAATTCAATCTTCTTTCCACCAAAAAAAAAAAAAAAGATCAACGCGGTTCAAATCCGAAAGGCATTTTATTTTTAAAGTCAAACGCCTAAGACGAGAGAAATCAGATATTTTGCTGCTTCTTCTTCGTTCTTCGTTTCCAGGCGCTTGGATCGAGTTGATATCCTTTCTTCTTCCGCGCAAAACAAAAGAAGACGCCGTGCGAGTTCGAAAAGCAAAAACCGAAAGCTGGAAGACCGTTGGAAAAGTGGGAAATAAAAGATTTTGACCGTCGATTAGCATCATTTCTCGTCTTACGGGCTTAAGTTGCGTTAGATCTTCTCTCCTCTTCTTCTAAAAGACAGAAGACTATCGCGGTTTGAGTTCCTAAGGCAACCAGATCTTTGTGCCTCGGGCAAAAACTTGATCCTCAAAGCCCCTTCATCAGATTCCGAAGACGAAGGAAATCTAAGGAAGGAAATCCCATTGCTTTGGCTTTCAAGATGGAATGACGAAGTCGAATCTTCTTTCTTCAGCCAAAGAAAAAAAATCGATTCGAGGCTTGATCTTTATCCTCTGATTAACATTTTAAAATCTAAAATCTTCTTTGAGTCACATAGGTATGGAAGCCGAGGAAAATCAACTTAGATCTTCTGCCTTCTTCCGGAAGAAAGAAGACTATCGCCACTAGAGTTCGAAAGACATCCGCAAAAACTTCGATCGTTCTGCTTTTGTTTCCGACTTTATTTATAATCCGGCTATCTTCTTCTCATTTTCTTCTTCTTTTATTTAAAATAATTGTCATCGTTAAACCGTTCTTTCTTCATCGACGGCAATCGATTTGCTTTCGTTCTTCGTTCGTTGGTGCAAAATTTTCAGGTCTCAGGTTTCCCAGTTTCCTTCCCCCCCCCCCCCTGTCAGTTATTTTTGTTTCGAAAATCTTCTTCCGTTGCTGTCAAGTATAAATCGATTTTCCTTCTTCGAATCCGTTCGTAATAATCTATCTTCCTTTGTTTCTGACAGACTTTCGCCAAAAATTTAAGAGTCGTGCTTTCTTCTAATTTCTCAGTTTTTTTTGTTTTTCTAGAGATCAACGAAGCGTCGGCATCAATCGATCTTCTTTTGTTTCTGTCAGTTGATTTTGTTTCGATTCCAATGGCTTCAATCGATCTTGTTTTGTTTCCCTTCCTTTCTTCAAAGTTTTACGGCCGCATATTTTTCAGTCCTCACTCGTTTCCTCTTTTGTTTCGCATCATCGTCAGCACCAATCGATCTTATTTTGTTTCTGTCGGTTGATTTTGTTTCGATTCCGACGACTTCAATCGATCTTCTTTTGTTTCACTTCCTTTCTTCAAAGTTTTACGGCCGTATTTTCTTCAGTCTTCCCTCCTTTCGTCTTTTGTTTCGCATCAATCGATCTTCTTTTGTTTGTATCAGTTGATTTTGTTTCGATTCCGACGGCTTCAATCGATCTTCCTTTGTTACCTTTCCTTTCTTCAAAATTTCGCGGACGCGTTTTCTTCAGTCCTTCCTCGTTTCCTCTTTTGTTTCGCATCATCGTCCGCATCAATCGATCTTCTTTTGTTTCTGTCAGTTGATTTTCTTTCGATTCCGACGGCTTCAATCGATCTTCTTTTGTTTCCCTTCCTTTCTTCAAAGTTTTACGGCCGCATTCTCTTCAGTCTTGTCTCGTTTTCTTTTTTGTTTCGCATCATCGTCATCATCAATCGATCTTCTTTTGTTTCTGTCAGTTGATTTTGTTTCGATTCCGACGGGTTCAATCGATCTTCCTTTGTTTCCTTTCCTTTCTTCAAAATTTTACGGCCGCATTTTCTTTCCTCTTTTGTTTCGCTTGTTGCTTCAATCGATTATTTTGTTTTGACTTTTTGTTTTTGATTCTTTTTCTTTGTTGGCTTGCAAAATTTTCAACCGTACGCGCCTTTTATTATTACAAAATTTATTACGTATTAAGAAAGCAAAACTGGAAAAAATATCTGTTTTTTTCGATTATCGGGAAACCCCTCGATTCGAACGCAAAAAAAAAAAATCCGGAAGCAAACAGGAAAGACAAATGACGATCGTAAGATTTCGCGACAAAAAAAAGTACGAAAAAGGGTAACAAACAAATTTTTTGGTAAATATCGAGAAACGCAATGAAAATGGAAAAAAAAACTTTCTCGAGAAATTATAATTATTTAATTCCCCGAAAAATGGCAAGCAAAACAGAAAACAAAAAAATTGAAGGACTTTTTTGAATCGTTTTCGCTTATCGAAAACATAAACCCAAACAGAAAAAATCCAGAAGTAAGCAAGAAAAACAAACGAAGATCGCAACATTTTGCGGCGCGGCGAGGGAAAAAAGAATAAGGGTCAGAAACAAAAAAAAATTAAAACACTTTTGATTACGTAACGAAAAGCACAATAAAAATGAAAAAAATAATAATAATATTTCCAGAGAAATTATTTAATTTCTGACAAATGATAAACAATTAAAGCAAAAAAAAAAAACGAAGAACGTTTTCTGACTAAATTCTCGATTATCGAGGAGCCCAATCCAAACGGAAAAAACTCCCCAAGAAAACAAGAAAAAAAAACATATACCGATCGCAATAAAACGAAATAAAAATTCAAAACGGACGGTGGATTTAAAATGCCTCTGAAAAATAATTCACGAGAAATAAATAAATAAATAAATAAGAAAAACAAATGGCTATTGTAATTATCCGTGAAAGAAATTCAATGAACGTGACAAATAAAAACAAAAAAGAACTTTGAGCTGTCAAAATTTTCGGTTAGGTTAGGTTAAGAAAGCTCCCGCAAAACTAACGCAGAACAGAGAACTGTTTAATCAAACATTCTCCGGAAGAAATTTATTTTCAACTGTTTCGGAAATGTCTTTCGGAATTTAAAGGGAACAAGATTGTATTACGGCTGCGTTTCAACAGATCGCGCTGCTTATGTTCGACATTAATTTCTTTTCTGTAACCATTTCCGGTCAACTGTATTTATTCGAAATTGCTTTTTTGTAACATCATTTCTTGGATTTTCTCAGCGTCTTTCAGTTGTCTTGAAAAAATTGCCTCCCCACAAATAAATAGGACAACGTTACGACTCTTGATAACAGATGGCGCCACATATGTTTTTCTTTTAATTAGTTTAAACAGTGACCTCCTACACATTTTTTTAATTCAATTCAAGTTGCTTTAAGAACATCGTTCTTGAACGTTAATGGAATTTTCAGTTGTTTTTTGTTTCTTTGGTAAATAAAGAGCGCAACGTTACGGTTCGGGGGTAACAGATGGCGACGCATGTGCTTTTGATTTTGTTTCGATTCCGACGGCTTCAATCGATCTTCATTTGTTATTTTTCGTTTCTTCGAAATTTTACGGCCGCATTTTCTTTCCTCTTTGGTTTCGCTTGTTGCTTCAATCGATTATTTTGTTTTGACTTTTTGTTTTTGATTCTTTTTCTTTGTTTCTCCAGCAACAATTGATGATCTGTGTCCAAAAAAAAAAAAAATGAAATCGCATTTTTTTTGCTCATTTTCTCCCCCCAATTCCAATAAATGTCATCGCAGGTTTTTTTGTTTTTTCTTCTTGTGTCTGTCAGAACTGAGCGATCTTCGTCTGTTTCAGTTTCGGATGGATACCTAAAGGAAATATCCTCGAAAGATTTCCTGTCGGAACTGAACGATCTTAATTTGTTTTCGCCTTTCCAATCGCGAGGAAAATCTTCCAGCCAGACAGAGGAACTTGAGGAGGAAAATCAAGGTTTCTTCGCTTCCAAAATGGGATCGTGATAATTTGAGAAATGCGTTCGATTTTGTTTTAACTCAACTTTGTCAGTATCAAGCGATCTTCTGTTTTGATTTTCTTTTTTGATTATTTTTCTTTGTTTCTGACAATTGATCATGATCATCTTTGTGTCGGTGTCGGTGTCGGTGCGTTCTCTCTCTCTCTCGCTTTGGTGCAACGCAGAAGAGTATTTTTGCAATCGTATTGCAGACGTTAGTCAGATATTTTGAACCCCCTCATCTGAAAGAATCTTTGAGGAAGAGCTCTGGAGAAAACAGTTTGAGAAGCACTGGACTGGATGATGGATTGTAACAATGACTGTCTATTTGGTGGACCGAGTGCGAATGTAGCGCTTAAAATTTATGTACGTATGTACCGACCAATGAATGCACGAATGGAAATCAATTGAACGGAACACACGGACGGGTTTTCCTTCGAGCACGCAAGCGCCATTTTGAACTCGACGGTCAACAAAATGCGCTTTGGCTCGTCAGAAATTAATTTTACATCTGTAAATTGATTCCCGTTGATTGCACACGTGTGTGTCATCGTACCTATGTAACTCGTAACTCATTTCGCGTCCGGCTCACTCCGGGGCCCGGCTAATTGAGATAAATTGCCCCCGGACTATTAAGGTTTCTTTTATTGCATGCGCCGCCGAATATTAAAATACCGGCCGGCAAAACGGCGGTGCACTGCACGGAAGCGAGTCGTATTTTCGGCGGCGCGGCCGCCGATGAAATTTATGCGGCAAGGAGCAGTTCGGGGGCGCCCCGGATTTATCGGCGTCGCTGCGACCGTTTTCGTTCCGGATTTTTGAGATCTCGAAAACGTCGTGTTTTACGGCTCCGAATTACTCAGGTTTTATGTTACCATTTTATCGGAACGTGACGTGTTGCGATCTTAAATAACGGCACGTGATCTTTGCTACGTTCCGCTGGCTAAC
This sequence comes from Prosopocoilus inquinatus, assembly GCA_036172665.1. Taxonomy (NCBI): domain Eukaryota; kingdom Metazoa; phylum Arthropoda; class Insecta; order Coleoptera; family Lucanidae; genus Prosopocoilus; species Prosopocoilus inquinatus. The sequence continues at coordinate 1,033,807 of CM069871.1, read as the reverse complement.
GATAACCTAATAATAAAACGAGAGCAGTTAACAAAAGGCCAAGCTCGACGACTTTTTTTTTCTTTACTTTTGCTGCCTCTACATCACATACAAGCACGATAAAGTGATTGAAAGTTACAATGTTGCAGCTCCGTCTCGCTACTCGCTTGTATTTGTTGAATTGGTGTCGGGCCAGTTGCGCCACTACACACTTACAAACGTGATCTAAATTGAATTAGGTCTGAGATGAAGCCCTCATTTAAACTCGCCAGCTTACAAAAACAATGCGTCACCATAACATAGTAACTTCTTTGTTAAGATGTCACGTACCAAATGAAATATAAGCAGAGTTACATGTCACAGCGATTAAAATTCGTTGCGCATCGCATTTTACCTTAAAAACTAAAGACGCTAATGTCAGCGGATGGAACTGGAATTCCTCAAGTTGCAATTCGAAAAACAATGCAAATCTCCCTCTACCGGAGAAAAGTGTGTGGAAAAGACGTCGGGTCAGTTGCGCCCCCTACACACTTACAAACGTAATCTAAATTAAATCAGGTCTGAGACGAAGCCCTCATTTAAACTCGCCAGCTCACAAAAACAATGCGTCACCATAACATAGTAACTTCTTTGTTAAGATGTCACGTACCAAATGAAATATAAACTGAGTTACATGTTACAGTGATTAAAATTTGTTGCGCATCGCATTTTACCTTAAAAAACTAAAGACGCTAATGTCAGCGGATGGAACTGGAATTTCTCAAGTTGCAATTCGAAAAACAATGCAAATCTCCCTCTACCGGAGAAAAGTGTGTGGAAAAGACGTCGGGTCAGTTGCGCCCCCTACACACTTACAAACGTAATCTAAATTAAATCAGGTCCGAGATGAAGCCCTCATTTAAACTCGCCAGCTTACAAAAACAATGCGTCACCATAACATAGTAACTTCTTTGTTAAGATGTCACGTACCAAATGAAATATAAGCTGAGTTACATGTTACAGTGATTAAAATTCGTTGCGCATCGCATTTTACCTTGAAAAACTAAAGACGCTAATGTCAGCGGATGGAACTGGAATTTCTCAAGTTGCAATTCGAAAAATAATGCAAAACTCCCTCTACCGGAGAAAAGTGTGTGGAAAAGACGTCGGGTCAGTTGCGCCCCCTACACACTTACAAACTTAATCAAAATTAAATCAGGTCTGAGATGAAGCCCTCATTTAAACTCGCCAGCTTACAAAAACAATGCGTCACCATAACATAGTAACTTCTTTGTTAAGATGTCATGTACCAAATGAAATATAAGCTGAGTTACATGTCACATTGATTAAAATTCGTTGCGCATCGCATTTTACCTTGAAAAACTAAAGACGCTAATGTCAGCGGATGGAACTGGAATTTCTCAAGTTGCAATTCGAAAAATAATCCAAAACTCCCTCTACCGGAGAAAAGTGTGTGGAAAAGACGTCGGGTCAGTTGCGCCCCCTACACACTTACAAACTTAATCAAAATTAAATCAGGTCTGAGATGAAGCCCTCATTTAAACTCGCCAACTTACAAAAACAACGCGTCACCATAACATAGTAACTTCTTTGTTAAGATGTCAAGTACCAAATGAAATATAAGCTGAGTTACATGTCACATTGATTAAAATTCGTTGCGCATCGCATTTTACCTTGAAAAACTAAAGACGCTAATGTCAGCGGATGGAACTGGAATTTCTCAAGTTGCAATTCGAAAAATAATCCAAAACTCCCTCTACCGGAGAAAAGTGTGTGGAAAAGACGTCGGGTCAGTTGCGCCCCTACACACTTACCAACGTGATCTAAATTAAATCAGGTCTGAGATGAAGCCCTCATTTAAACTCGCCAGCTTACAAAAACAATGCGTCACCATAACATAGTAACTTCTTTGTTAAGATGTCAAGTACCAAATGAAATATAAGCTGAGTTACATGTCACAGTGATTAAAATTTGTTGCGCATCGCATTTTACCTTAAAAACTAAAGACGCTAATGTCAGCGGATGGAACTGGAATTTCTCAAGTTGCAATTCGAAAAACAATGCCAATCTCCCTCTACCGGAGAAAAGTGTGTGGAAAAGACGTCGGGTCAGTTGCGCCCCCTACACACTTACCAACGTGATCTAAATTAAATCAGGTCTGAGATGAAGCCCTCATTTAAACTCGCCAGCTTACAAAAACAATGCGTCACCATAACATAGTAACTTCTTTGTTAAGATGTCACGTACCAAATGAAATATAAGCTGAGTTACATGTGACAGTGATTAAAATTCGTTGCGCATCGCATTTTACCTTGAAAAACTAAAGACGCTAATGTCAGCGGATTGAATTGGAATTTCCCAAGTTGCAATTCGAAAAACAATGCAAATCTTCCTCTACCGGAGAAAAGTGTGTGGAAAAGACGTCGGGTCAGTTGCGCCCCCTACACACTTACAAACTTAATCAAAATTAAATCAGGTCTGAGATGAAGCCCTCATTTAAACTCGCCAGCTTACAAAAACAATGCGTCACCATAACATAGTAACTTCTTTGTTAAGATGTCACGTACCAAATGAAATATAAGCTGAGTTACATGTCACATTGATTAAAATTTGTTGCGCATCGTATTTTACCTTGAAAAACTAAAGTCGCTAATGTCAGCGGATGGAACTGGAATTTCTCAAGTTGCAATTCGAAAAAAACAATGTAAATCTCCCTCTACCGGAGAAAAGTGTGTGGAAAAGACGTCGGGTCAGTTGCGCCCCATACACACTTACAAACGTAATCTAAATTAAATCAGGTCTGAGATGAAGCCCTCATTTAAACTCGCCAGCTTACAAAAACAATGCGTCACCATAACATAGTAACTTCTTTGTTAAGATGTCACGTACCAAATGAAATATAAGCTGAGTTACATGTGACAGTGATTAAAATTCGTTGCGCATCGCATTTTACCTTGAAAAACTAAAGACGCTAATGTCAGCGGATTGAATTGGAATTTCTCAAGTTGCAATTCGAAAAACAATGCAAATCTTCCTCTACCGGAGAAAAGTGTGTGGAAAAGACGTCGGGTCAGTTGCGCCCCCTACACACTTACAAACTTAATCAAAATTAAATCAGGTCTGAGATGAAGCCCTCATTTAAACTCGCCAGCTTACAAAAACAATGCGTCACCATAACATAGTAACTTCTTTGTTAAGATGTCACGTACCAAATGAAATATAAGCTGAGTTACATGTCACACTGATTAAAATTCGTTGCGCATCGCATTTTACCTTGAAAACTAAAGACGCTAATGTCAGCGGATGGAACTGGAATTTCTCAAGTTGCTATTCGAAAAACAATGCAAATCTCCCTCTACCGGAGAAAAGTGTGTGGAAAAGACGTCGAGTCAGTTGCGCCCCCTACACACTTACAAACGTAATCTAAATTAAATTAGGTGTGAGATGAAGCCCTCATTTAAACTCGCCAGCTTACAAAAACAATGCGTCACCATAACGTAGTAACTTCTTTGTTAAGATGTCAAGTACTAAATGAAATATAAGCGGAGTTACATGTCACAGTGATTAAAATTTGTTGCGCATCGCATTTTACCTTAACAAACTAAAGACGCTAATGTCAGCGGATGGAACTGGAATTTCTCAAGTTGCAATTCGAAAAACAATGCAAATCTCCCTCTACCGGAGAAAAGTGTGTGGAAAAGACGTCGGGTCAGTTGCGCCCCCTACACACTTACAAACGTAATCTAAATTAAATCAGGTCTGAGACGAAGCCCTCATTTAAACTCGCCAGCTTACAAAAACAATGCGTCACCATAACATAGTAACTTCTTTGTTAAGATGTCACGTACCAAATGAAATATAAGCTGAGTTACATGTGACAGTGATTAAAATTCGTTGCGCATCGCATTTTACCTTGAAAAACTAAAGACGCTAATGTCAGCGGATGGAAAAAAAAGAAGAACTGACGTGACCAAAACATCAAGCAAAGGAACGAGGAATCTGGAATGGTGAGACCGTGGTGGTCGAAATTGTCAAAGAATAAGCACAAAAGAGGTGAACGATCAGACCAAAAATAAGGAAGGTAAATAATAAAAGAAGATCGATGATGTCATCCAGCAAAACAGTGATTGATATTCAGAAATCCATGAGCAAGCAAGAAAAGAAACCAAAACTTCGATCCAAGAAAGTTCAAGTTCAACAAAATCAAATATTTAAATCGAAACAAACGATCTTTCTTTTTTTTTAATATGGAACGGCGAGGTCAACGATTGTAGGTGGTGGCCAAAAATAAATACCAAATTGAAATGAAAAAAAAAAGAATAAGCATGGAAGACACAGAACGACAAGAGAAAAAGTGGATGCAAATCGTAACTCAAGAGGATCTGGGCGACCAAAACCAAAAGAAGGAAGAAGATTGATGGAGAACGAATCGGAAATAGAGAGGTCGATGATTGTAGATGACCAAAAGAATACTGGATTGTAAATGTTCCAAGAATTGTTAAAGAACGAACTCGGAAGACACACGTACGACAAGAAGAAGAAAAAAAAGGTAGACGTTGTAACCTTTGTAATTTTGACCATTACAAGCGAGGATGAAGAGAAGATTAGATTCAGTTACAACGACGCTCAACTCAAATGATACTATATGACAATTTCAAGTTCTTAAGCGTGGTTTTAAGGTTCGCATGCAGGAGCATATATTATTTAAGCTGAGCTTCGCAGTACATTGTTGATTTGTTTGTGTTTAGAGATTAACTTACATGGTATTAGCTTCCCTATTTTCAGGCGTCGAGCTCGAATTCGAAACGCTAGAAGACGTCGTCGTGTAGAGGAACTGCTGGAACCGGGGGTGCACCTTCGCGTTTGGACGTTGATGGATCTCCTGCTCCTTGATCTCCTCTTCGATCGCTGTTTCGATGTCGCTGTTTCCGTTCCAGACGTTGATGCTGTTCTGGGTGAGGTGCTCCATCTTCAGCACCTCGTAGTGTTGGTCGTCCTCGGAATGGTGAAACACCTCGCTCAGTTCATACTCCTTTATCTGTCCAAAAAAAACAAATTTTTTTTAGAAATTTATACGTGTGGAAGAAATGCATAACTTAAGGTGCTTCTTCATACATGTAGATATAAAAGAGTTATCCGATCCGGAAAGTTTGCTTTTACGGTTCGATCACGTAGACCGTAAAGAAGAAGACATGAAACTATAAAATATCCCGGAAAGTTTCCACCCCCCCTCCCCCTCTTCCTTCTGATGGCTGAAATATGTTTTATAATGCAAACATGAAAACACATATTTCACACGTCACGTCGCGTCCGTTGGATGGTTGTTCCGATCGAAGCGAAGCCCCCCCGCCCCCCTCCCAAAAATGAAGACCCGTTTAAAACAGTTTTAACTTTTTGATTTATTATTAGGAGAAGGCGGCGATGGAGGGAGGGCGTTCGTCGCGGATTCTACCTTCGGCATTATTTTATTACACTTAGGAGTATATTGAGATGTAGCGGGGATTTCCCTTTTTTTAGTGCCTGAAGTGGAGAGGCATGATAAAAATGGGGGAATTTCAGTGCGTTTTATGAGTGGACAAAAAGCGCCGGGTAATATACGACGTCCCGGTGGGGCCGTAATAAACTAACGAAATGGTTTCGGAGCTCCATTATAAAACTAAATCACTTCTCCATTCAACATAACATCAGAGACGTCATAGATTATACAATAAAAAATATATGCGACGATTAGGCAATTATTATCAAAAAGTAATTATCACCGATGTACCTACAGGTTGTTACCGGATTCGACCTATTCACTAACAATATTGTTACGAATTCGGGGTTCACAAATTATAGTTGTTAATTTCAGAACACTTTAATTACAAACTGTCGCTTTACACAATCAAAAACACAATAGTAATGAGCTGCACCACTTGTCTATCAAATAATACTTCTACAGAATGTACTTTCTAATATTCGAGGTATGAACACTTCGCTTGCTAACTTATCACTGCTCCACTGGCGGACCGGTACGGCTTTTATAATATATTCCTACATTCTGGAAGTTACTAGAATCATCGTGAACCAATAAGAAATTGCGATAACATTCTGTGACGTAAAATGGGGCGACTAAAAATAAATAAAAAATAAAAATAGATCAATCTGCACGTCACTGCTGTCACAATATGAAAAATCGTATTCTAAATTCGTTTTTTACTCTTGGTTTTAAACAAAATACGTATTTTTAAGTTTAACTGACGAAATTGTTTAGTTAAGCATTTCGCAACACCGGCTTAATTGCTGCTGTGGAAGCTGTCTGCATGAATCGCAGACGTTAGCTTTGCTTGCAGATCAAAGACCTTTTCGATCTATGGAACGTAAACAAAATTAACGTTTTTAAATGACGAGATTTCATGCTGACAATTGAAAATCAAGTTGCTGAACTTACTTACGCCAGCGGATCGTATTTCATTCAAAACAATTAACGCGCTCGCTCATTAATTATGTTTCAACGAGACGCTGACATTTTTGATGCATAGACTTTCCGATCAGATTTTTTTTTTTTTTGGAAAATGCACTTTGTCACATCCTGTACGGAAAAATGAATTGAGAAAGAGAAATTTGTAAATCAATTCATTATTATTATTGAGATTCAAGCAGTGAATTGGTTGGAATCGGAGATTAATTTCTAATGTCGGAGTATTTATTAATACATTTAGTTTAAGATTATTAGTGAATCGGTTCCTGAGGGGGCATTTGGTTGAGAGCGCTGCAGGAAGGCTAGATAACGCAAACCTTAAATTAATTATTACTTTTAGTTCGGTCAATGTCCTGCTCTGCAAGCTCGATGTACTATAAGGGAAAATGGAACGTGGTGATGACTCCCTGACCCCCTTATAACATAACTACGTTTCCCTTATCATGTAACGTGGTGCAAATCGTCGAATTTATAACTTTCGCATTAAAAAAAAAACTTATCTGATCGTGACAGGGCGGAGTACGTCCTTATCAATTCGTGACAATATAAATTAAAAAAAATATTTGACTTTTGTTCTTGTCCGATGAAAATTGTAAGTACAAAGTTTTTTTTTAATCTCGAACTTTTTTCACTCCTGACGAAGCTGTAAATCTATAGCGAAACGTTGAGTGTTTTCCCTTCATAATTCCGTCCGGTTCGAGATTAAAAAAACTTTGTACTTAAAAAAAATATATATATTAACAATCAGTAATCAAAAGTCAAGAATAAATACCTGCCATAGAATTAAATTTGTTACGTTTAAAATGTACACTGCATCGGAGTTAGTACACCCTGTATATGATCCACATCATCATTTTCGTTAAACATATAGCGTAAAGTACTACTACCAATTGTTTTCTGTTACACAATCAAAGAAAAAAGAAAATTATCTAATAAGTCGTAAACTTAGGTAGCATAACGACAGAAAAAAAGGATCGTATTTTTCTTTAGTATAGTTAAATAAACCTCTTGACCATTGAACCTGCGCCATTCCTGACGTGTCAGTATCTTACAACTTACATGGTCAAAGAGATCGTTGCCCTCTAACGACGGACATATCAGATGTTGTAAAAAAATCATCGTCCAATCGGTGGTGACAATCATGTATCGAAGGGCGGAGCAATACGGTTACGCCTTCATTACAAGCCGATGGCCACAAATTACTCGAAACTTGACCTTCATCCGAATTATTCGATTTCTAAATTATATAAACTCTTATATCTGCAACAAAGTGTATTGTCTGCGAACTCTTAGTCAAAATGTACCCAGCCAATCAAGTACAGGTGGGCGGAGCGTGTTATATATACTGCGTATATCTAAACTGCATGTATGTCTGTCAACTGAACCTTCACCGGCAACCTTTACAACGGATTTTCAATCAAGTCATACATAAACGGAGCGAAATCAACATTGTTAAATAATTTAATTAACTATTAAACGTTTTCGAACTAATCACGCTGAATTAATGTGTGTGTGAGAATGTAAGAACAAACGCCCATTCAATTTATTGCAATAAATCGCAGCCAATCAGGCAAGTTTTGGCGACGAAAAGCAACAATCAATAAAATGTCGCGTAAACTGGGCGGAGCGCAATTAAGAAGGAAGTCTTGAAATGACGATTCGAAACAATCAGATTAATTTGGGCGGAGCGAAAGTGTTACGTTTAATTTATTTATCATTGTAAATAGACGGGAATAAAGTTATTTAGGTGTCATTATTATATTTTTGAACAGCGGAGCAATCTTCTCGGAAGTTTTTTTTTAAAAAAAAAGTGTTGCGGAATCTGGGCGGAGCCAAGTGACTGACGGAATCAAATGAGCGATGACACGCCCCCATACACGTAATCGGTAGATCGCTAATTTATCTCACAGATAGGTAATCGATCGCCTTCTGAAAATGACGAAAAATAATTAATCAGCAACTCATGCTTATTCTCGTCCGATCCTGGGTAAATAGACCGGCAACATCAGATAAGCGAAGATTATCTAATGTGGGCGGAGCGATTGTGTAAGAGCAAATTCTTAGTTGACAGATACATGAATTAATAGCTTAACTCGTAACCAATCGCGCAAGTATTGCAGACGGGAAACTACTATTACATGAACCTTGCATAATCTGGGCGGAGCAATTGATTGAGAAACAATGAAGCATGCCAATCGTATTAATCTGGGCGGGGCGATGTTGATAGAAAAAATTACAGCCCCGATACATTTCATTGGCAGATCGTCACCTTAACTCGCAGATAATCACGTGCTGCGATTATTGAAAGTCGTAGAAGGCAAAGACCAAAAAAATATTGTAATTAAATGGATGGTCGTTAGATTGCTTAACAGAAAAACGACGATATTATCTTTCAAGCCAATCACACTAAAGTGGGCGGAGCGATGGTGTTGTTTGTTGATGAATGTGGAAGCAAACCGGAAAACGAAAAATTGCGAACCATCAAGTTAGTATTCAATTGTTTTTTATTGCACAACATAACGTGCAATAGTCAATATTATATTTCAGTTATGTTTTTTTTAGAATTGTGAGTGTTTTTTTTTTCTCTCTTTCCGAATGGTCTACTTTATTAATATTTTATTTATAATTCGAAGCTATCGAGTTAGATTGGTTGGACCAATCAAATTGATCTGGGTGGAGCCGGATGCTTCCGAAGACACGCCCAGACACACACTTTATTGGCAGACGACCACTAACTTATGGTTATGGTGGCGGCTCGTCATGATGGGCAAGGTGGACAGTGCCCACCCTATCCTATTGAAGTTGCACGTTCCGGTACCCTACTGGGACAGCCCCGAAAACAAACTTGTTTGGAGAGTGCAGCCAACTTTCTCTTTTGCAATATTGCTGCCTGCCTACGCGCAGTAAATCATCACGAGCCGCCACTGGTTGCACGGTTCACGAACGGCAAAGACGAACGCAACTTTTCAAGCGATGCCGACCGGATTCGAATTAAATGGATGGCATAAGAACAACGTATTTAAACAGATAAACGCCTATATAATATTTTTGAAGCCAATCACATCACTGTGGGAGGAGCGATGGTGTTATTCAGAGTTTAAAACAAGAAAATTATATTTAATCTTGATTTAAAAAAAAAAAAAACGAAATTAAAACAAAATAATGAAAATGAGAGACAATCGAGATTAGGATGGATTCGTAAATCTAAAAAAAAAAAAAAACTCCGAAAGGCGACAGACAAAATAAAGAAGTTTCATAAAACAGAAACAAAAGACGGTCGATTTTAGAATGCAATTTCAATAGATTAATAATGAATTTAAGAAAGAGGGAGAAAGAAATCAAATTAAAACGAGTGTTGACGAAATAAAAAAAGTAAGTGATGAATATGCAAAGAGAAAACTTTAGAAAGTAATAAAAACAAAAGACAATCGGTTTTTGTAACACAATAAGGTGTTGTATAAGGTGAAAAAACGAAGAAAACAAAAAAAAAACAAGGTAGAGAAGGAGAGGAAACAATTCTAAACAAGTAGAGACAAAATAAAGGAAAAATTTTCAAAAAGAACACTAAAAAAAATAAAAACAAGAGACAATCGGTTTTATTTAAAAAAATAAATATCGAAATTTAAAAAAATAACGAAAACGAGAGACAGACGAGATTAGAACACGATTCAATGGATTAAGAAATTATAAAAAAAGAAACCCCCAAAGGTGACAAAATAAAGAAAATAATTAAACAAAAGACGGTCGATTTTAGTGTGCCATTTCAATAGATTAATAGTGAATTTAAGAACGAGTAAGAGCGAAAACAATTTAAAACTAGTGTCGACAAAATAAATAAAAGTAAGTAATGGACGTGCAAAGGAAAAAAAAACAAAACTTTAGAAAATAATAAAAACAAGAGATAATTGGTTTTACAACATAATAAGATCTGGTATAAGGTGACAAAGGTAAAACAAAGAAAAACAAAAAAAAACAAAATTAAAAAAGGAACAGAAAAAAAGGACGATTAATAAAATTATGAAAAAATAATAAAAACAAAAGTCAGAGTCGAGTTTTTGATTGATAAATTTAAGAAAACACTCTGAAAGGTGACAAAACAAAAAAAGAACAAATAGAGTTAACAGAGGTAACAAAAAAAATTAAGCAACAAAAATTTTTCAAAACATTAAAAATAATAAAAACAAGGGAAAATCGATTTTTGATCGCAATACGATGGATTAATGAATTAAAAAAAGAAAACTCCGAAAAGGCGACAGAACAAAGAAAATAAATAAAGTTTATAAAACAGAAACAAAAGACGGTCGACTTTAGTGTGCAATTGAATAGATTAATAATGAAATTTAAAAAAAAGAGAGAAGACAATTTAAAATATAAAAAAAGTAATGAATATTCGAAGAAAGAAAAAACAAATAATAAAAACAAGAGACAATCGGTTTTATAACGCAATAAGATGTTATGTAAGGTTACAAAACAAAAAAAAAACAAATAAACAAAGTTTAAAAAAAGAACAGAAACAAAAGAAGAAGAATTTCAGAGTGCAATTCAATAGATTAATAACGAATTTGAAAACTTCAAATTATAAGGATATCAAAAAAAAGGACAAGCGATAAAATTACGAAAAAATAAAAAAAAAACAAAAATCAATGGAGCTTGTGAGTAATAAATTTAAAGAAAAACTGTGAAGGTTGGCAAAACAAAAAAAAATAAACAAAATTTAAAAAAATACATAGTAATAGTGTTATAGTAATGACGTAATAATCAAAACAAAAGACGATCTATGTAACCAACCTTTTATAGATAAAACAAATTAAACAAAGTTAAAAAAAAGAACGGAAACAAAAGAAGAAAAATTTCAGGGTGCAATTCAATAGATTAACAATGAATTTGAAAAACAATTTGATACGAGCAAAGAAAGAAAACAAAGTTATAAGGATTTCAAAAAAAAGGACAAATAATAAAATTATGAAAAAATAATAAAAACAAATCATAAACAGTGTTGACAAAAAAATATAATATGAAGTTAATATTCAGTTGTTTTTATGGCATGATACACTTAATACCTTTAATGAAGGTATTTTCAAATGTTTTATGCCAACCCCTGCTAAATGTTCTTTTACGTTTGTTTTTTTTTTAATTACTCTTGTCTTTGAAAAGAACATGCTGTATTCAAAATTTGTGAACACCCTGTAATTGAATACATGTCAAGACCACTTTTGCATCTTCGAATAAAAGAAAATCAAGTCCTGCCATTGGTCCTGCCGACCTGAACCATTTGTTAACGAGAGACCGCATCATCGCCACATTCAAAGGATCGAATCATGTCGTTACTTTGAAGAGTGAATTATTGATACTCTCCGTCCCTGACGTACAAATCACTCACTCGAACTCCCCCCCAGCCTTTGTCACCCCACGCAGCAGCGATTTTTTATTTTTACTTTTTTTTTTTTTTTTGACGGCGAAACTCGTTCTCCTAATTATGAAAACGAACTGGCTCGAAACTTTGTCGCTTCGAGATTGAAGGCGCAAAAAGAAAACAAGTTTACATAGGATACTCATTCCCCCGCTAATGGAGCGTGCTCCTAAATAACTGGGACCAGAAGCCATTAGGCGGGAAACAGATTGTGCGTCCCTTTTTGCTTATCCCGGTCCTGCGAAGCCGCACGAAATAAGTTGGGGGCAGATAATAGAAAAAGGAGCGGAGAGCACGTCGGAATGCAAAAACCGAACTTGCCGCTCCGACGTATTTTGTTTGATGCACTTAGCACGAACAAACGTTAGGGGTTGTTTCATCTCAGTGCATTCATCATGTTGCATGACTTGCGTCCGTCACTGTACTTAAATTACCGCGGAAAACTAATCTGCAATTGGGATTGAACGTGTTGCAGAAAATTCTTCACAATGAGCTTGAATGCGGAGAGATGCCGTCACGACAACGACAAAAAAACGCTTCTGTCAAATTGACTGTGACATTTCACATTTGTCCTGCAATGACGACACTACGTGCAAAATTCGAAATTGCGAGAGAAAAAATTGAAACGGACAAAACAGGCAAATCTAGGATCTTCAAACCATGAGGGTCTCTAAAACACAATTATTCGGGACATCTGGCAACACTGTTTAGCACTATTAATGCCAAAAATCTCTCTATAACAATTTATCTTGGTCCATTTGGCAATACTGCGTTATCCCGATTAGTGTTAAAAATTTCTCTAGAGCAGGATATGTGGGTCATCTGGCAACACTGCGTCATTCCGATTAATGCTAAAAATCCCACTAAAACAGGATACCTTGGTCATCTGGCAACACTGCCAATCATCAATTATCAATTATTATCAATTATCTGCGGCGTTATCATGATTGTAGTGTGTTTGTTATTATGGAAGAGTACTTTAAAATTTTGGCGCTAAAAAGCCATTGTCATTTGTCATTGGTCAAACGAGTTTTGTCATTGGTCAAAGGAGCTTTGGTTAAACGAGATTTGTCATTTGTCAAACAAGCTTTGTCATTTGTCAAACGAGCTTTGTCATTTGTCATTGGTCGATTCCGGCCATGTACCAATGACAAAGCTCGATTTCAGCGCCAAAATTTCAAAGTGTCCAAATTAAAAAAAAAGCAAACACAGAGTATAATGTAAAAAAGAATCTCTCTAAAACTTGGTCATCTTGATCATCTTGCAACACTGCGTTATCGCGATTAATCTGAAAATTCCCTCTAAAACGGGATTAACCCACTCATCTGGCAACATCGATTCGTGATTGCTTCCCTTTGGGAACAAATTCAAAAATTTAATTAAAAAAAAAATAGGAAAGTTAAAGGAAAAGAAAACACAGAAACAAAAAAAATCGAAATTAGAGTGCAATTCAATAAGATAATAGTAATAAATTAAAAAAAAAAAACAATTTGAAACGAACGGTGACAAAACTAAGAAAATTAAGCGAGAAAAATTAAAAGAAAAACAAATAATGAAAATTAAAAATATGATAATGAAAACAAAAGAAGGTCGATTTTACAAACGAAAACACTGAAAGGTAGAGCAAAACAAAAAAAAAATAAAAAAAAAGGTTAAAGAAGAACAGAAACAAAAGGTGGTCGGATTCGACGAAATTTAATAATAGATTAATAGGGGATTTTAAAACAGACGAATGGTGACCAAAAAAATTAAGTAAAATTTAAGAAAAAATCAAAGTAATGAAAACAGAAGACAATTCAGTGAATAAACAAATTGAAAAAAGAAAGGTCACAAAACAAAGAAAACAAATAAATAAATTAAAAAAAAAAAACTAAAAACAAAAGACGGTTGATTTTAAAATGCAAGTCAGCTAGATTAATAATGAATTTAAGAGAAAAAAAAAAACATTTTTGAAACGAATGGTTGGGTACCAAACAAAGAAAATTAAGTAATGATATATTTTTTTAAATGAAATGAAATTAAAAAAAAAATAATGAAAACAAGAGACGATCGCTTTTACAACACAATTTCGGAGATTAATAAATTTAAAAAAGAAAACTGCGAAAGGTTACAAAACAAAGAAAACAAATAAATAAAATTAAAAAAACAGAAGACAATCGATTTTACAACGCAATTCGCAGAATTAATAAATTAGAAAAGAAAACTGCGAAACAAAGAAAACAAGTAAACTTAAAAAAACTAACAAAAACAAAAGACGGTTGTTTTTAAAATGCAAGTCAACTAGATTAATAATGAATTTAAGAGAGAAAGAAAAAAACAATCTGAAACGAAGGGTTAGATACAAAACGAAGAAAATTAAGTAATAATAATTAAAAAAAAATACTTAAATTTAACAAAAATTTAAATAACGAAAACAAGAGACAGTCGAGATTAGACACGATTCAGTGGATTAAGAAATTATAAAAGAAAGAAAACTCCGAAAAGTGACGAAATAAAGAAAATAATTAAACAAAATTTATAAAACAGAAACAAAAGACGGTCGATTTTAATGTGCAGTTTCAATAGATTAACGGTAAATTTAAGAAAGAGTAAGAGCGGAAACGATTAAAAACGAGTATTGACAAAATAAATAAAAGTAAGTAATTAAGTAATTGATATGCAAAGGAGAAAAAAAAACAAAACTTTAAAAAATAATAAAAATAAGAGACAATCGGCTTTACAACACCTTAAGGTCTAGTATAAGGTAACAAAGGTAAAAAAATCTCAATAGATTAATAATGAATTTGAAAACCAATTTGATGCGAAAAACAAAGAAAACTAAGCTACAAGGAAAAAATAATAAAAATATGAAAAAATAATAAAAAACAAAAGTGAAGTCGAGTTTATGATTGATAAATTTAAGAAAACACTCTGAAAGGTGGCAAAACAAACAAAAAAAACAAATACAGTTAAAAGAGAACAGAAACCAAAACTGGTCGATTACGGTGACAAAAAAATTAAGCAAAAAAAATTTTCAAAACATTAAAAATAATAAAAACAAGGGAAAATCGATTTTAGATCACAACACGATCACGACGAATTAAAAAAAGAAAACTTCGAAAAGGCGACAAAACAAAGAAAATAAATAAAGTTTAGAAAACAGAAACAAAAGACCGTCGACTTTAGCGTGCAATTGAATAGATTAATAATGAATTTAAAAAAAAAGAGAGAAGACAATTTAAAATATAAAAAAAAGTAATGAATATTCGAAGAAAGCATAAGCAAATAATAAAAACAAGAGACAATCGGTTTTATAACGCAATGAGGTGTTATGTAAGGTTATAAAACAAAAAAAAAAGTTAAAAAAAGAACAGAAACAAAAGAAGAACAATTTCAGGGTGCAATTCAATAAATTAATAACGAATTGAAAACTTGAAAGTTATAAGGATATCAGAAAAAAGGACGAGCGATAAAATTACGAAAAAATTAAAAAAAAAGAAAAGTCAATGGAGCTTGTGAGTAAGAAATTTAAAGAAAAACTGTGAAGGTTGGCAAAACAAAAAAAAATAAACAAAATTTAAAAAAATACATAGTAATAGTGTTATAGTAATGACGTAATAATCAAAACAAAAGACGATCTATGTAACCAACCTTTTATAGATAAAACAAATTAAACAAAGTTAAAAAAAAGAACGGAAACAAAAGAAGAAAAACTGTGAAGGGTGGCAAAATAAAAAAAAATAAACAAAATTTTAAAAAATACATGGTAATAGTGTCATAGTAATGACGCGTAATAATCAAACAAACAAAAGACGATCGATGTAACCAACAGATTATAGGTAAGAAAAATCATAATAGATGTCGCTTTTCAATTACCTTACACAAACGCAATTATTCATTTCTTGGTTTACTGACAAAAACAATATCTTCCACAGCGCGGCATTAATTTAATAAAACGCGAAAAGAAGGTTTCGGCAAGTTTCAACAGATGGCGCTGTTGAAGGTCTTACCACAATGTAATGTTCTTTTTGTTATAAATAATTCAGAAACGCCCGTCAGTTGAAGCTCTGCTCAGTGGACGGCAGTTTTTTTCAATATAAGCCGTCAATAACAAGTGAATCGTCCTCGACGAAACAAGTGCAAAGTTGTCTTTCGGCAAGTGTTCAATAGATGGCGCTGTAGAACGTTTTACAACAGTCATACAACGATGTAACGCCTGTCAGTTGAGCTGCTTTGCTCAATGGATGGTAGTTTTCAATATAACTCGTCAATAACAATTGAATCGTTCTTGACGAAACAAATGCAAAGCTGTCTTTCGGCAAGTTTCAATAGATGGCGTTGCAGAATGTCTTACAACAGTCTTACAACGATGTAACGCCTGTCAGTTGAGCTGCTTTGCTCAATGGATGGTAGTTTTCAATATAACTGGTCAATAACAATTGAATCGTTCTTAACGAAACAAATGCAAAGTTGTCTTTCGGCAAGTTTCAATAAATGGCGTTGCAGAATGTCTTACAACAGTCTTACAACGATGTAACGCCTGTCAGTTGAGCTGCTTTGCTCAATGGATGGTAGTTTTCAATATAACTCGTCAATAACAATTGAATCGTTCTTAATGAAACAAACGCAAAGCTGTCTTTCGGCAAGTTTCAATAGATGCCGTTGTAGAATGTCTGACGCAAACATAATTTTAAAGATTTTCAGAATCCATAACTCCTTCAAACAACCCCTAATAGTTATTACTAGGTTATTTATTTGTATCTTTAAGTTTATTATTAAATGACTTAGCTTAAATTAAAAAAAAAAAAAAAAAATGAATACCGTTTTGTTGAAAGCGTTACATTGCGCATGGAATACGCTTCAAACTCATTGATTTTGCAATTCGCAAAAATAAATTTCCTCTATTTTAACGAACTGGATTTGCACGTAGTATTACTCCACCCCCCCTCACACTCCCACTGCTTTGGTCTAGAAATGAGTGCCACTCAACTCTCTCCGAGAGCTGATTCCAGTTTATTAAGGGTATATGACTGAAGGGGTTCAATTTAGTTAGGTAGCCGTCCGTTGCAAATGTAAATTGAAAAGTAAACCTGGTGTAAGGGTAGTTATAATTTGTTTAATTTCCGCCGCCTCGGTGGCCTATAATTACAAGCGATCTTGTAATCGCATTACCTTAATAAATTGGAACGTGCCAATGGCTGGAAGGCGCTTCATGTAGGGGTAGAAAAACGAGCCCGCCGGGTGGGCAGGATACCGGGATGTAATGCGATATGCAACCCCCTGGGGCTCCGTCGGCCAGTTGGGGGCCGTGAAAGTAAATCCGTTGTCGGTACCGGAGTCGATGGGGTCCACCTGTATGCACAGAGAAAAAATGATGAAAGAAAAAATAAATAATCAACCCCTCGTCGATACTTTTGCAACCCACCTCTATTGTGATGCTGTCCAGCCAGTTTCCGTTCACGCAGAGATCGAAGCTGTCAATTCCAATGAACCAATCCGGAGATGGAACTATGCGAGACATCAACGACACCTGTAATTATGATGTTGCGTCATTAACAATGGAGCTCCATTTATTCCTCATTCATTCAGCCCGATTAAAGTCAATCAATAAAAATGCCTCGGATTCTCCGCGCGCCATGTTGCCAATTGAAATATATCTTTTTTATATTATGCAAATATCGTCGTAAATCACTGGCGTTAAGCGTGCGGGCCAATTTGCGAACGACGAGGAGGATTGCTCCTCCTAATAACTTCGTCCTTCGCCTTCGTGAGGTTGCTAAAATTATAAGAGAGCGCCTGTGATTATGAAATGGAAGAAAAATTCCGACGAGCTCGATCACGTTAGTTCCGATTCATTAGAACGTATACGGTCATCTCTCGATTTAAATAAATGCTGCGCGTCTTAGAAATTAATTACACAGCGAACGCAAATGACGCCACGCCATCATCGAAAGTTTTTTTGAGTTGGCAACACCGATGGGTTGACACCACTGCTGACGTTTTAGCCACCAGTTTTGGTGACTTTCTTTTGACATTTCAGACAAATATTATTATAGTGCTTTCGATTGGGATGCACATCGTGCACTGATTATACAGGGCGATTTTTAGATTGAGAGCGCTGAGTGACATTGAAATGTCAAATTAAAGCTTACAAATGAAAGAAAAATTATTATTTTTCAGTGTTTGTAGCTAAAATTTTCTATTTTTGTAAATCAACTCATGTAATTCAGTGTTGAATTGTACCGCTAACATAAGAAAGATAAATTCCCTAACCGACGCTATTTCGACAACAATAACTGAATCGACGAGTGCATAATCATGTTCAGCCCACATTAATGTTTTCAGAAAACAACAAATTAATAACTCTCTAGATTTTTATTTTAAGTTAATTATTGGCTTAAAATTCTTTCAGATAACGATATCTGAAGCATCCTGAAGCGAATAATTACTTAAAATAAAAATCCAGAGAAAGTTTTTTGTTGTTTTCTCAAGGCAGTAAGTTTGGACTGAACGTGATTATGCACTCGCTGATTCAATTGTTTTTAATTTAAAGACTTCGTCGTCCGAAAAAGTTTTGGTGTATCACGCGTCCAGAAACTGCGAGTATTCGCACTAAATTGGCAGCATTGGGCGGATGTTTACCACTTTTGCAGGTTTTGTTGGTAAAAAAGAAAACTCGTTTTTTATGCTTGGTTTCTGAAAACTACTTTCTTATGTTAGCGGTACAATTACAATTACAATTACAATGAATTACATGAATTGATTTACAAAAATAGAACATTTTAGCTATAAACAATGGAAAAAATAATTTTTCTTTCATTTGTGAGGTTTAATTTGACATTTCAATGTCACTCGGCGCTCTCAATCTGAAAAATCGTTCATGCGAAATCCCTGTTTTTATTTTTCTGCCCAGGCATAAAAAGGACTGTTTTCAGGACAATTTGAACGAATGAAAAATCAGTAATTTTAGACGAGGGCTTCTTATATTATTCTTATTATATTATAATATAATAATATAATAATGTTTTATAACATTCCATGGTTGTCAGATTTTTCTTGAAAACTATAGCCAAATGCATTAGAAAAAGTAGCCCAATTACGCCAGACTCCGAAGTGTAAACAAATACTAATTAATTGTATTTTGCATTATTTGAAATATTAGTAGGAATAAATTAAAAAATAAAAATCTGTATCTAATAATAAAAAAAAAATCGGTTTAGAAGTGCAGGGATAAAAACCAAAAACGAATAATTAATTAATACAAATACGACTTAGTGTAATTAATTTGACAGTAGTGTTGCCCTAGGTGAACCACTCTTTTTATTTCTTTGTTTGCAAGAAAGAGGAGCAAAAAGGAACAAAAAAGAAAATTCAGGCAAAGAAAAAATATACGAATAAGAAAAAAAAAACAAGGAACATATTAATCAAATCGCCTATTTGGATTAAATTAAAAAAATTAATCGATTAATTAGAAACAAAAGAGTAATGAAAGAAACAGCGGCACAATGCAAGACGCGCAGCGAAAATAAAAACAAATGAAGATCGACGACACAAAAAGCGAAAAGCAGCTTTCCGGACGAATCAAAAAACAAACGGTAAAAAAATCAATAGTACGATTTCAAAAAAAAAAAAAAACGAAAAAACAAACGAACGACGAAATATACCATAAAACTAAATAAGATCGCAGTTCAGGTGGACATAAAACAAATGAAAAACGACGAACTACGAGAAAGCGCCAGTAGAAGGCGAAAAAAATCAATTCGTTAAGAAAAGCTAAACGAAATTCATCGCATGGAAACGTTAAAAGCAAAAAAAAAAAAATTAATGACTAAAAAATGAATTTCAAAAAAGCTGGTGGAAAACAAGACAACTAAAAAAAAAATTGAAAAATCAATTTGATAAAAATAAACAAAAAAGAATACGAGAGCTGAATTTAAAAAAAAAAAAAAAACAATGCTAAAATGGGCAAAGAATTGAAAGTCGAAGTTTTTGCAAAAAAAAAACAAACTCGTGTGAAAAAACGAGAACTGTAAAAAGGAGATGAAAACAAGAAAAAAACAAAAGAAAATTAATGATTAAAAAAAGAATTTCAAAAAACTAGTAGAAAACTAAAGGCAACTGTAAAAGAATTTGAAAAATCAATTTGATCAAAATAAACAAAAAAAGAATACGAGAGCTGAATTAAAAAAAGAAAGAAAACAATGCTAAAATGGGTAAAGAATTGAAAGTCGAAGTTTTTACAAAAAAAAAACAAACTCGTGTGAAAAAACGAGAACTGTAAAAAGGAGATGAAAACAAAAACAAAAAACAAAAGAAAATTAATGATTAAAAAAAGAATTTCAAAAAACTAGTGGAAAACAAACGACAACTGTAAAAGAATTTGAAAAATCAATTTGATAAAAATAAACAAAAAAGAATACGAGAGCTGAATTAAAAAAAAGAAAACAATGCTAAAATGGGCAAAGAATTGAAAGTCGAAGTTTTTGCAAATAAAAACAAACGCGTGTGAAAAAAAGGGAACTGCAAAAAGGAGACGATAAAATGCCAAAAGCAATTCGGTTCAAAAGAGAGGGAAGATTGCAAAAATTAGAGAAAAAAAAAAACAATAGAAGAATGGATGGTCAAACAATTTTCAAAAAAAAAAAAAATCGGCGATTTCCTTGCCGAAAACTTTGGCTAGTGAAAAAAATGGCAGGAAACGAAAGGATAAAACAAAACAAACGAACCGTGAATAAAATGCAAAACATCGTTCCCTTAAAACAAAACACAAAAAAAGAAGAACAAAAGGAAAAGAAAAAATCTCAGTCTGGCAACCTTGTATCTTTCTAGTTTTGAAACATCCGGAAATCTAGCACACGCAATTCGTCGCGCCATCTAGTAGGCAGTAAAAGAAGCTTCATTTTACAGATTTCTGTAATAAGATTAGGAAAGGCGGTTTTTTTTAAATTACTACTTTTAAAAAATCGAAGATTTTTGTTTGTTCGCGTATAACGTGAACAACACAACTTAACAGAAATGTCGAAAAAATTTAGTAATTTTTTTTAGTGACAAATCCGGCGATTTTATTTGAAAGTAAAAGACCAAATAAATAATTACTTCAATTGATTTTGTCATTTTTGTATGAAATTAGTCATGTTCGTCAAGTTTAAGAAGTTTAAGAATCGCAATCAGTGCTGCCAATTTTTACTACAAAACAATATGTGTAATTATATCACTGACAGAATTTAATAATTAATTTTAATTTCGAATATTCCTCTTTCCCCCTGGAAGTAACCCTAAACGCGTTCATAAAAACCTATCCTTCAATTTCGGGGAATCACCTAAGTTGGCAAAACTGATCGCATCCTTCTTTATCATAGACGGCAACGTTTTAGTAAAAAATGTAATTCAAACATCTCTTGCTTTCGCTTTTTATTTATTTTTAACGCAAAAGTGAAGAAAAATAACTTTTTTTTATATATTCAAATCGACATTTTCTTTTTCGTTTCTTGAATTTGTTAAACCATCGAATGTCTTTTGTTTTCAACAAAAAAAAAAAACACGATTCTAGTTTTCTTTAGTAGTTTTAATTGCCAATCCTAGTAGACTTAAAAGTAAATTATAGAAGGCATTAAAAATATCCAAGAAACCTGCAAGTATAAGCTTAAGTTTTCGGCATTTGTTTCTAGTGAAATTTCTTTATAGTTTTGGTAGTTTTCGGTCAAAATCTATTGGCAACAGTGGCTGATACTAATTTGTAAACCTTCATTCTCGAGTGACTACACAAATTAAACACCACCAGTTTTCATCGACTGTCATTTCATTGCCAACCTTCACCGGTTAAATGTGTCCAATTGAAATTAAATATCAGCGACTTTGAAACGGAATAAAAAATTCAATGAGCTTGATGATGTTAGTTCCCATTCATTAAATCGCATTCATCTCCGCGTATGAGCAAATAAACGAGTTTAATTGAAAAGAATTCACTTTTTAACAACGCCCCGTCGCTCGTTTTAAAAATTAATTACAGGCGAGCAAACTTAAATGAGAGTTACGTGACAAAGAAATTCATCTAATTTTTCAGACTCTTCTATCACTAAAAAAAAAAAAATTCAAATCACACCTATGTATTTTATTGTCGAGTCGCTCTTTATTATCAAGTTTAGTTAATTGCACGTCGAAATTTGTTACATCTCTAAATATCTACGATTTCTTAAGATTTAGATTTTTTTAGATTTATTTAACAATTTGCAATAAATATTACAAGTTGTGTCAAAAGTTAGACACACATGAAATTAACTAGTTTTAAATTGGAAAAATAAAGTCGCGTAATATGTCGATGTAGGCAACACACTTTACACAATCGACCAACCAGTGAGAAGTGTCCGGGGTTGGCAACAAAAAGATCCCCGCATTAGTGCATTTTTATGTTTGATGGTTTACAAACATGATTCGGTAATTTATTATTTCCGCCGAACTGTCAGACGTTGCGCTGTCACTCGTGCTTACTGTCATAAGAACGACATAACCAAAACATAACCTTCTTTTGACAGATTAAAACCGGACATAGAACAGAACATGGTAGGCAATTATTCAATCGTGCCACCTTAAATAAAGTATTGCCAACTAAGGGCAGTTAACATTGACAACCCAGTATAAAAATTCAATTTCTGTAACAATTAGTGCAATATAATAAAATAAATATAATTCTAATTGTAGGTGGCCGATATTTTGTAAATAAAGTCACTAATTTCTTTATTATCGTTAATAATCGGAGTACATAACAGCACAACGGCTTCCATAATAATATGTTTCTGTTACTTACTTCACTCTCTTCACACCCAATGTTGCCAACCTAACTTTGTATAAATAAAGAACAAATACGCATACGTAGAAAATACATACGTCAAAAGAAATCGTATCGTAATGAAGTTTCCACTAAAACTTACTCGTGTCAGTCTTGCCAATACAAAAGAAAAAAATAATATTTACTAACAATAATTAAGAGATCACGTGGCTTTGATTTTCAAATGCGCATGCGATGATAATACGTATCTATTATAAAAATCCTAGACGTTTCGTTCATCGATTAAAAAAGAAAAGATAGAACACCGAGATCGCATCTAACGCCTTCAGAATTGACTTGCTCTTCGCCGACAGACGGATGACAGTAAATACGTCGAGCAACGCCATCTACAGCTCGAATCTTCGACAGAGTGACACAATGTCTTATCGAGTCTATTAGTTTGCAGGTATCGATCTCTCATTACCGGGACAGTGCCCCCCATTCACGACGCCCATCCAACCCTCATCATTTTTTTTTACACCCTTTTGCCGCACAAATGCTCAGACAGAAGAAATTGTCCACTTCAAGCCTTAACAATTTATTTGCTTCTTTCTTCATTCTCGTAGACAGGGTGACACGATTTTAAAGCTTGTAAGCATTTTCAATTTCTGATTAAGAATGAAGAAAAAGAAATTGTCTACTTCAAGTCTTAACAATTTGTTTGTTTCTTTTTCTCGTATACAGGGTGACACGATTTTAAAAGTTGTGAGCAATTTTCATTTCCAGTTATAATATAAAGTAAAAAGTTTTTTTTTTAACTTGAAACGGACAAAATTATTAAGGGAAAACACTCAACGTTTCGCTATTGATAACTATGATGATGACTGTTATAGCGAAACGTTGAGTGTTTTCCCTTCATAATTTTGTCCGTTTCAAGTTTAAAAAAAAACTTTTTACTTACAATTCTCATCGCACAAGAATCAACTTCTTTTATAACTTAAAGAATGAAGAAGAAAATGTCTACCTCAAGTCTTAATAATTTATTTGTTTGTTTCTCTCTTTCTCGTATACAGGGTGACACAATTCTTAAATGTCGTAAACACTTTTAATTTCTAAAATTAAGAATAAAGAAGAAATTATATACCCCGATTTTTAACGATCTATTTAATTGTTTGTTATTCCTGCTTATAGGTTTATCATTCGTACTTTTAGAGTTTGTACGCTTTCATCTCGAATTTCTTTAGAATCGAGTCCCTCTGATGAGTAGGTCAATTAGCTCTAATTTTAATTTTTTTAGTTTTCGTATGGCCCTTCTTTTGTGCTTCAGTAATTTTCAGTTTAGTTCGTACTTTTTCAATCTTTCGATTGGGTTAAGCCTCGGTTTCCTAGGACAACGGCACCGTGTTGTAGCGGCCGTAATACGACGGTGAATGACGTCATATGACGTTGAAAAATGACGTACACTGACGTAAAACAAGCAAGAAAAAACGACGGTGCGTACGCATTTTATATATTTCACGATCATCTATTTGGATTTGACATTACCACATTACTAACATATTTAGGCAAAGTTTAAAAAAATAAAGTTTAAAAAAATCTTTTATGTATTTTTAGGTGACGGTGGCTTGTTCTAGGAAACCAAATGGATTTAACGAACTTAGCGCGGTTTGTGACGTCATTCCCTGCCAACTTACGACCGCTATATTACGGTACCGTTACCCTGGCTAGGAAACCGAGGCTTTAGAGACTGGAAAGCTTGTAGCAAGTCGATGTAGTAAATATATTTAATAATCGTTTATGGTAAGCTTAAGCATCAACCACATCTGCGCTTTCTCTCAGAACTAAAAATAAATAAATAAATAAAATAAAAGTTGCAAATGACAGTTTTTAAATAAAATGGTAAATATCTTTAGAACGGTTCGATTTAGGCATAGAATATGATATACAAAAAGTGTGCAGAATTTTATGAGCAATCCAAATTTGACGTCGCATACAGGGTGTACCGTTTGAAATAATAAGTTTGCATCCAGAACTACTATTTTGATGCATCCTGTATAGACCAAAATACTTTTATCTTGTAGACCTCTAGAATTCAAAACAATAATGTCTTGAAACTTTTTTTGTATCTCCCGTAGTTACCGAAATATTGCCCAGAAACTTAATGTTGGAACACCCCGTATGTTCAGGGTGATACGATTTTATGGGCTATATACATTTTTCATCTCTTGTAGTATGTACCTTGTTAACAAAGGTGATACCGATAAATTTATCTATCTTAAAATGAAGAACAAAGTATAAAAATATTCGTTTATACAGGGTGTTACGATTTTAAGTCTTGTAAACACTTTCCATCTTGTCAACGTTTGTTACTGATAAATACCTTAGAATGATTCCCGTCAACGAAAAACTCTGCTTCCGTGCGTCCGACCCCGGCCGGAATCGGGGGCGCATTGAACTCATCGTAAATTCCACCCTCGCCTTGGCTTTGCTCCTCCAGGACATCGGAACGACCCGTTTCCGCGAAAGCTTTTACGCCGGCAGATGAACGCTGGCCGAGGCGAAACAACGTAAACGATTTATCGTGGCTCCGACCTGCAACAACAGAACACGCTGTAAGAGAAACACAGTGCAAGAGGGTAACAAATGGACGCATATATATAATTTTTTTTTTTTTAATATCCCGCATTTATCACGGGGGGATCCCGCGCGATTACGTAAGCCGTCCTTTGTCGGAGCCGGGGCGGCGGCCCTTTATTACGGCCACAGAGGAAGAGAAAATGATAAAGGGCCAATCTGTTTCCGATAATATCCGGATATTAAAAGTGCATTATGTGACGTCTCATGGCGATTTGTTTGGTTTTATTTGTGCTTTGTGGGGTTTACGGGGAAGATTGAACGACGGCCTTATCAATTTGCTACTTTTTATTTTTATTACTTCCACAGAGATAAATTGAGATTGTTACGGAAATTTTCGAACGGGAGATTAATTAGAGCGAAGTGCAGTATAAAATGTATTTATTATAAAAAAATAAATTAACTGTACACGTATGATTTTGGCACTTACACTAGGGGAGGTTTTAATCACTAACAACTTTTCGTCCGCAATGCGTGTTCCAGTATTTAAAAACATTACGACGTGTATCTTTTAAGAAGGCGGAATCTCTGTATCTTAATCTGATTCTTTAAGATCAAGGCTTTTTTTTCACCAGCGCACAAAACGAATTTCCGCGTACTCTGCGATTCTCTGTTCAGGGTCAGGGTCTCTATTTACAAGTAGGTCTCTAACTTGGACTCGTTTTAACAAGAAAGTCACCAGCTTTAGTTAACAAATCACCAGGGAAAAGAATTCAGACCACTTGTTCCGCGAATGGTATGAAAATTTAGTACTCAGACTGTATTAGTATCGCCCACAACGTGCACTCCTTCCCATCCTACTCAATAACAATTTGATGCGTCGCATCGGAGGCCGCAGAAAGGTCGCAGGAGTAAATGCTAGTTCATTCGGCGTAAAAAGCGCCCAATACTAAGTGGGCTGAATTCTTTTCCCTCCAAATCACTAAACCACTTTGGGAGTTGGCAACTTAAGTCATTTCGGTTTTTATCGTTTTCGACAATAAAATTAAATAAAAAATGAATCAGCAGCGACTTCTGTTAACAAGAGACACAGAAACTTCCGCTTTAGACTTCATTGTCCATTCAATTTTTCTTTCTTTCTGATATTCTAAGTACAGTCAAAAATTGTGTCGCCTTTTGTAAAGAAAGTTTAACTTGAAGGATTTCGGAATCGTCGCGTCGTCCTTGGTTGAATTCTTGGCTTCCGGTTGGAACCGCCTGTCTCGGATTTCTTCTACTGCCCAGCAGAAGAAATCCAAGACACGCGGTGCCGACCGGAAGCCAAGAATTCAAGAAAGTTATTATTTATTTATTTTTTTTACTTTTCATCTTCACGTAACAATTTATTTTCAAGTTTTGTGTTCTCTTTCTCATGATCTTATCTCATGCAACTTCCGCTCTTCCTTCGTTCCGTACTTTCCAAATGAGATCAATTCTTTCTAGTTCGCCTGATATATAAATCAAATTCTTCTTTTTTTTCCTCCATATCTCACTTTCGGCGTTTGGTTTTTCCAGCCTTTTCCACATCATCCCCTCGTCCGTCGGTTCTTTCTTCCACTTCTCGTTCTTCTTTAATTTTCAAAGTCTTCTGAAGTTCCATTTCTTATAATGGTTCCACTTCTCGTTCTTCTTTAATTTTCAAAGTCTTCTAAAGTTCCATTTCTTATAATGGTTCCACTTCTCGTTCTTCTTTAATTTTCAAAGTCTTCTAAAGTTCCATTTCTTATAATGGTTCCACTTCTCGTTCTTCTTTAATTTTCAAAGTCTTCTGAAGTTCCATTTCTTATAATGGTTTTGCATATTTGATTTAACTGGAAGGTTTTGCTTTTGTCTTCGCCAATCTCACCCTATAGGTTCCATTTTATTTCTTCTTTTGTTTTTCTTCCACTTTCAAAATCTCTTAAACATGATCTGCAAAGATAAACTTTTTTGTTTTAAATTCTCTGTGCCTTCTGCAACCACACCTTTCCTTTGTTAATTCTTGTTCTTCTATTTTTAGAAATTTTAAAATTTTGCTCAGCGTTCGATAGACTTTCTAAAATCACGTATTCTAGATCCTCCCTTCTCCCATCTTTCTTTAAACTCATTTCTTACTTTGAGTTTGACTAACTTGCGTTCAGATTTCGTGTAATCTTATCAATCTCCTACACTTTGGCTTCTTTCCCTTCACGTATACTCTTCACTTTCGCTCTCCTTGTTTCTTCCTTCACTCTCTCCCACGATTTTGCAAATCTTCTACTGTCTTGGGACGTTATTTTCTCTTTCATATACGTTTTTCCTTTCTTTTTTTAAATTTGGTTTTCCGTGTTCTTCATATCCACACTGCTAACTTTCCTTCTTCCACCTTTTTCTTCTTTACTTCTCATTCTTTAATCGAAAATTAAAATTTTTTTCTGTGTTTGCTCTCCTTCCTCTTCCGCTTCCATTTCCAACTGAATTTGTTCTTCAAGCCTCATTTCTTCGCTTTTAATTTTGGCTTCTTTCCCTTCCCTTGTATTTTCTTCACTTTCGCTGTGGTTTCTTCCGTCACTCTGTTCCACGATTTTGTAGATTTTCTAATTTCTTGGGACGTTATTTTCTCTTTCATATACATACGTTTTGTTCTTTCTTTTTTTAAATTTGGTTTTCTGTGTTCTTCATATCCCCACTATTGACTTTCCTTCTTCCACCTTTTTCTTCTCTGCTTCTCGTTCTTTTATCGAAAATTAGAAATTCTTTCGGTTTTTGCTCTCCTTCCTCTTCCGCTTCCATTTCCCACCGAATTTCTTCTTCAAGCCTCTTTGTTTGGAATCTGATTTCTTCGCCTTTCATTTTGGCTTCTTTCCCTTGCCTTGTATTTTCTTCACTTTCGCTTTGGTTTCTTCCTTGACTCTGTCCCACGATTTTGTAGATTTTCTAATTTCTTGGGACGTTATTTTCTCTTTCATATACGTTTTTCCTTTCTTTTTTTAAATTTGGTTTTCTGTGTTCTACATATCCCCGCTACTGACTTTCCTTCTTCCCCCTTTTTCTTCTTTACTTCTCATCCTTCAATCGAAAATTAAAAAATCTTTCTGTTTTTGCTCTACTTCCTCTTCCGCTTCCATTTTCAACTGAATTTGTTCTTCAAGCCTCCTCGTTGGAATCTCATTTCTTCGCCTTTAATTTCGGCTTCTTTCCCTTGCCTTGTATTTTCTTCACTTTCGCTTTGGTTTCTTCCTTGACTCTGTCCCACGATTTTGTAGATTTTCTAATTTTTTGGGACGTTATTTTCTCTTTCATATACGTTTTTCCTTTCTATTTTTAAATTTGGTTTTCGGTGTTCTACATATCCCCGCTACTGACTTTCCTTCTTCCCCCTTGTTCTTCTTTACTTCTCATTCTTTAATCGGAAATTAAAAATTCTTTCTGTTTTTGCTTTACTTCCTCTTCCGCTTCCATTTCCAAGTGAATTTGTTCTTCAAGCCTCCTCATTGGAATCTCATTTCTTCGCCTTTAATTTCGGCTTCTTTCCCTTGCCTTGTATTTTCTTCACTTTCGCTTTGCTTTCTTCATTCACACTGTCCCATGATTTTGTAAATTTTCTAATTTCTTGGGACGTTATTTTCTCTTTCATATACATACGTTTTTCCTTTCTATTTTTTAATTTGGTTTTCTGTGTTCTTCATATCCCCACTACTGACTTTCCTTCTTCCACCTTTTCCTTCTTTGCTTCTTATTCTTTAATCGAAAATTAAAAATTCTTTCTGTTTTAGCTCTCCTTCCTCTTCCGCTTCCATTTCCAACTGAATTTGTTCTTCAAGCCTCTTTGTTTGGAATCTGATTTCTTCGCCTTTCATTTTGGCTTCTTTCCCTTGCCTTGTACTTTCTTCACTCTCGCTTTGGTTTCTTCCTTGACTCTGTCCCACGATTTTGTAGATTTTCTAATTTCTTGGGACGTTATTTTCTCTTTCATATACGTTTTTCCTTTCCTTTTTTTAATTTGGTTTTCTGTGTTCTACATATCCCCGCTACTGACTTTCCTTCTTGTCCCTTTTTCTTCTTTACTTCTCATTCTTTAATCGAAAATTAAGAAATCTTTCTTGTTTTTGCTCTCCTTCCTCTTCCGCTTCCATTTCCTACCGAATTTGTTCTTCAAGCCTCCTCGTTGGAATCTCATTTCTTCGCCTTTAATTTCGGCTTCTTTCCCTTGCCTTGTATTTTCTTCACTTTCGCTTTGGTTTCTTCCTTGACTCTGTCCCACGATTTTGTAGATTTTCTAATTTTTTGGGACGTTATTTTCTCTTTCATATACGTTTTTCCTTTCTATTTTTAAATTTGGTTTTCGGTGTTCTACATATCCCCGCTACTGACTTTCCTTCTTCCCCCTTGTTCTTCTTTACTTCTCATTCTTTAATCGGAAATTAAAAATTCTTTCTGTTTTTGCTTTACTTCCTCTTCCGCTTCCATTTCCAAGTGAATTTGTTCTTCAAGCCTCCTCATTGGAATCTCATTTCTTCGCCTTTAATTTCGGCTTCTTTCCCTTGCCTTGTATTTTCTTCACTTTCGCTTTGCTTTCTTCATTCACACTGTCCCATGATTTTGTAAATTTTCTAATTTCTTGGGACGTTATTTTCTCTTTCATATACATACGTTTTTCCTTTCTATTTTTTAATTTGGTTTTCTGTGTTCTTCATATCCCCACTACTGACTTTCCTTCTTCCACCTTTTCCTTCTTTGCTTCTTATTCTTTAATCGAAAATTAAAAATTCTTTCTGTTTTAGCTCTCCTTCCTCTTCCGCTTCCATTTCCAACTGAATTTGTTCTTCAAGCCTCTTTGTTTGGAATCTGATTTCTTCGCCTTTCATTTTGGCTTCTTTCCCTTGCCTTGTACTTTCTTCACTCTCGCTTTGGTTTCTTCCTTGACTCTGTCCCACGATTTTGTAGATTTTCTTATTTCTTGGGACGTTATTTTCTCTTTCATATACGTTTTTCCTTTCCTTTTTTTAATTTGGTTTTCTGTGTTCTACATATCCCCGCTACTGACTTTCCTTCTTGTCCCTTTTTCTTCTTTACTTCTCATTCTTTAATCGAAAATTAAGAAATCTTTCTTGTTTTTGCTCTCCTTCCTCTTCCGCTTCCATTTCCTACCGAATTTGTTCTTCAAGCCTCCTCGTTGGAATCTCATTTCTTCGCCTTTAATTTTGGCTTCTTTCCCTTGCCTTGTATTTTCTTCACTTTTGCTTTGGTTTCTTCCTTCACTCTGTCCCATGATGCTGTAAATTTTCTAATTTCTTGGGACATTATTTTCGCTTTCATATACCTACGTTTTTCCTTTTTTTTTGTTAATTTTAATTTACTGTGTCCTTCACATCCACACTAAACTGACTTTCCTTCACCATTTTTCTTCTTTACTTCTCATTCTTCAATCGAAAGTAATTTTGGCCTTTTTCCTTCTTTATGTTTTTGTTCGTCTTCCTCTTCTGCTTCCATTTCCAACCGAATTTGTTCTTCAAGCCTCTTCGTTGGAGTCTCATTTCTTCGCCTTTAATTTCCGGCGTTCTGGATCTTTCCTTTCTTCACTTCCACTTCCAAAAACAAATTGATTTATTACTGACATAATGTTCCCATATCAGGTTTTTTCTTTAGTTTCTGCTACTCTAATGCCTCTCACTCATTCGTCTTCGTTTTGATTCTCCTTCTCTTCCTTCTCCTTTGACAGAAGTATTACAAATACCTATGTTTCATTATTTATTTCTTTTTCTTTACCAAAAACTGCTTTGTGGAGGAAGGCACAGAAACTACAGCGAGTTCCAACCTTATTATGCAGTGAGGGTTCATGGCTTCCTTTCTGTCTTTCATGGTTTTTCAATAACGCTATCCTTGTTTTTCCAAATTCTTCATTAGGCTTGTACTGTATTCTAAGGGTACAAACATGCTTCACTATTGTTCACCCTCAATGTTTAGGTGTCGTTCATAGCTCGATAAAATAAACACATAGATTTAAACGAAATCGCGCATTTCGAAAACGGGGGGCACTATTCATCTTCGATATGCGCGGTTTTATTTAAAAGTCTACAATCGTTTTATATCAAGATGATATTGCGGTATCGAACGCGACCTAAACATCGAGGGTGAACAGCGAGGCATCTTCGGCACGTATATAATATATAAAGGTTGCATTTTGTGTGCGTTACGGCTCGAGACGCCTTAAATTTCAGAATTAGGCAACCCACTCTGCTTTCGTGCTTTCAGTACGTCACGGAAAGAAACACTAAAGGGATTTCTGATTTGTTTAACGAGTTCTGTTCTAAACCGAATGCAATTTCCAAGTTTAATGTGTTCTTGTAATAAATTCAAGCAAAACTGGGCAGCAAATCCCGAGCGCTTTATCATCACAGTGAATGCAGGTGCGAAATAAGTTATTAAAATGTAATATAACGGTTATTACAACAGTTTAAATGCAGTGCATACACCGTTGTAATAACAAAAGAGGGAAGGTAATAGCAGTTCATTACAAGAGAGAGTACGGCGATAAATTAAGTTAACTGCGTGTTTTTGCAGAGCGAAAGATGCTCTCCCAAACTAAGACCTCAAAGGTGGAACATTATTATCATGCCTTTATAATAAATACTAACTAAAAGTTTGCCCGCTCCAATAACGTTCCAGCTGCAAAGTACACATAATACCCGCGTAAATAGTTTGTTATGCAGGGGGTTGGGGGGAGGGCGGTTGTTAAGTCTAAAACCGACTGCGCCGGAGTGATAAATATCTTCATCGCTAAAGCTCTCCTCCGACCGCGGCGAGTTCTTAGGGATTTGACCCTTTCTCTTCCTGCCTAAATTAAGTGGTTCGTCATACAAACACGTTCCGGGAGGGGGCGCAGCGGTCGCCGCCGGAATGCTCGTTTCATTTAATAAAATCCGGCTGTCTGTTTCCGGGCGTAAAAAATATGACGCGTTTGCGAGGCTCGCCTTTGTTTCGGGGCCGGGAAACTAATTTCCTGCTTTAAATATTCGATTAGAGATAAGCCGGCCGCTGGATGTTCTTCTTCTTATTATTATTATTATTACTTCAGCGTTGTATCCAAAATAAAAAAAAAAATAAAAAAACTCAGGGAAGAGATTTGACCTAACGCAATTACAATCCGTATTCAATTCCGAATTAAATCCGGAGTAAACGATAATCCCTTTCGGTCCTCACAACAACACAAAAAGTAACTCGTGGATTTGTTTTTTACAATCCATGGGATGTTGTGGAAAAAAAACTTGAGAAAGTAAAACGATTGATAAGAGATGGCGCTTTCTACAAGTGCTTCGGTCTTCACACCAAAAAAAAAGTAACTCGTGTTTTCCGTCACTTTTCTTTTTGTTTACTTTTAGAGTTTGTTTTTCCTTTAATTCATGGGTCTAGGACAATTCGCCGTCGCCGATTTGCCGTTGTCAATTCACCTTCGCCGATTCGCTGTAGGTACAATTCGCCGTAGGAAAACTCGCCGTCAGCGATTAAAGTTTTAAATCCATCTACAGTCACAGCGCAATGTAATGAAAGTCTGAAGGGGTAAACGGCCCCTAAATGCCCCCTCCGCCTGTCCGAAAATGATCGTATACCCCTCCAGGCTTTCTTTACATTGCGCTGTGACTGTACGTATCCAAATAACAATGTACGATAATTTTACGTAAATAAAATAAAAAGCGCTAGCATGGATAAAGAAATTTTGCTCTTCTTCTTAATCTGCAGGGCGTTCGGAAAATACCACGATTTTTTTTATATTTTCAGATTCTGCTCAGAATTATATTCTTTCTCATGTAAATCAAAAACACTGGACATCGACAAAGTCGACTGTATTCGAGATATTCATTCATTTAAAATTATAAATTAAAAAAAAAATGGTGGTTCCATTAAAAAAAAAATATAATTATGATTAAGTACACCAACAGCACTAATTTGTTCATAATTTTATGTCTTATGATAGTCGTAATGTAATTAGGAATTTATTTTGGTTTAAAATAGAAAAATAATAGTACATCTGAATTTACTTGAAACGTACTGAAATTATAGTTATTTTAATTCAATTCGTAGGTGTAACTTGGACATCTAAAATAGTCAGAAAGTGGTTTAAATCTCATCAAGCCAAATAAAGTAACAGTAACATGCGACGGCGAATTGGGCGGACGGTAAATTGGGTCGACGGCGAACAGGTTCTACGACGAATTGGGGACGGTGAATCGGCGACGGTGAATCGTCCCATCCCTTTAATTCATAGCGTGTAATAATTTTTTTAGATTGAATAGTTGACGTAGAGATGGCGCTTTCTACAACTGATGATATGATACTGACATGCAGTTAATTGCCTTCGGCCCTCACAATATCAGAAGTGTTTTGTGACTTGCTTTCTACTTACCATAAATTTATTTATTTTTTCGATGTAATTAACGTCGCTTAATACAATCTATGAGTGAGTAAAATAGTTGACTAAGAGATGGCGCTCTTCAAGTACGATTGTCGCACAATTTGCTTTTATCTAGGGATAGAAATTAAATTCGTTTATTATAATTCCGATTATTTTTTTAGACGAAAACAATCGCCGTACAGAAATTGCGGTGAATAAGAATAATAATAATAATAAATATCGAACGATGAAAAAAGTCGAAGTTGGCCGTGAAATTGATGAAAACGTCTACTGTTTGGCTCTCTCACTCACATACAACACAGGCACTCTCTTTCTCTCTCTTGCTCTCGTTAGAACAATTGACGAAACAAAATGTGAATTTTGGTATTTTTCAAATCCGGACTTCATAAACCTCAAGAACTGAAAATGGTTTGTTTTCGATGAAAAAATTAAAACGTATAGAACCGTTCATTTGGTTTCTGTCTTTTGTTTTGCCTTTTTCGATCGCACGGTTCCTTGCTTTTGTTGGACGGAGAAAAACAATAAATGCAAAGTGTGATTTGCTTTTAATAAAATTCTCTTTCTTTCCGTCGAAAAAAATTTTAATGAAAGTTGATTGCTCTTTTTACTGTTGTCGATGGAAAAAAGAGAAATGCAAAAGACAATCGACTTTCATTTGTTTTATTTTCGGCAAACAACTAAACATCTAAAATTTTCTTTTCCTTAGTGATGAGTTTAGTTTAGTTTTTTTTTTTTTTTGAGGAAAATCACTTTTATGCATATAAACCGAAGTACGAGTATCATTCAGTTTCTTTTTTTTTCTTTCAAAAAACGATCGACATTTTGTTCTAATTATTTGATGGAAACAATTGCAACCGAGGTACATATAGTTATGATTTGCGGTCATCTGTTGTTTCTCTCTTTCTCTCTGTCTCTTTCTCGTTTTTTTTTTTTTTTTCAACAAAAGAAAAACTGAGATTCGTTAAACAATCATCGTCTCGTTCTGTTCCTTTCGCGACAAAAATTTTATTCAACTTAAATGAAAAAAACTTTTGCTTCTCGACATATTATGTCGTTATATCCAAGCAAATCGTTTCTTTATTTATTGTTTTGAGTGAGAAAGAAAATGCAAAACACCCTCAGATTGTCGTAGTTTTTTTTTTGTTTGTACCTTTTTTTTTTATAAAAACAAAAATAAAATTTGTCAAAACACCCTCAGATTGTCGTAGTTTTTTTGTTTGTACCTTTTTTTTTATAAAAACAAAAATAAAATTCGTCACGAATTATTTTTTATTGCTTTCGACGAAAAGAAAGTTCACAATAAATTACTCAGCGCGGAACGGTCGTGTTTTGTTTTTCGAAACACGACGGCAATTTAACGCTCCTGCTCCTAACCGATTGTTTTTCTTTTTTTTTTTCTTGTTTCCGACGACAAAAAGAAAACGCATAGCAACGCGCACACATTTTCGTAACACTTTTTCTTAAAATACGTGCACGCTAAACTTAAAACGTTTCCGATCGTCTTTTGTTGTTTTATTTCTTTCTTCTTTCGACGAAGAAGAAGAAGAAGAAGTTCACAACCCGTTACGCAATTTTCATCGTTTTTTCTTTTATTGTTTTTTTCTTTTTTTTTTGACAAAGAGACAGGTTTGATTGGTTGCCTTTTGTTCTCCTCAAACAATAAATACATCTAACTCGATAGCTTCGAAGTTCGAAAAATATTAATGTAGCATAACCTTCGGAAAGAAAAAAAAACACTCCCAATTCCGAAAAAAAAACGTGAATGAAATATAATATTGATTATTGCACGTTATGTTGCGCAATAAAAAACAATTGAATACTAACTTGATGGTTCGCAATTTTTCGTTTTCCAGTTTGCTTCCACATTCAACAAACAACACCATCGCTCCGCCCACTTTAATGTGATTGGCTTGAAAGATATTATCGTTGTTTTTCTGTTATGCAATCTAACTACCGTCCATTTAATTACAATATTTTTTTGGTCTTTGCCTTCTACGACTTTCAATAATCGCAGCACGTGATTATCTGCGAGTTACGGTGACGATCTGCCAATGAAATGTATCGGGGCTGTAATTTTTTCTATCAACATCGCCCCGCCCAGATTAATGCGATTGGCATGCTTCATCGTTTCTCAATCAATTGCTCCGCCCAGGTTATGCAAGGTTCATGTAATAGTAGTTTCCCGTCTGCAATACCTGCGCGATTGGCTACGAGTTCAACTATTAATTGATGTATCTGCGAGTTAAGTTGACGATCTGCCAGTGAAGTGTATCGTGACTGTAATTTTGTTTCGACCACCAACGCCCCGCCCAGATTAATACGATTGGCCTCACTCAATCGCTCCGCCCAGATTATGCAAGGTTCGTTTAATAATAGTCTCCCGTCTGCAATACCTGCGCGATTGGTTACGAGTTAAGCTATTAATTAATATATCTGTCAACTAAGAATTTGCTCTTACACAATGGCTCCGCCCACATTAGCATGATTGCCTTGGAAAATATTAATCTTCGCTTATCTAATGTTGCCGGTCTATTTGCCCAGGATCGGACGAGAATAAGCATGAGTTGCTGATTAATTATTTTTTGTCATTTGCAGAAGGCGATCGATTACCTATCTGTGAGATAAATTAGCGATCTATCGATTACGTGTATGGGGGCGTGTCATCGCAAATATTCTCCGTCGGTCACTTGGCTCCGCCCAGATTTCGCAACATTTTTTTTTTAAACTTCCGAGAAGGATTGCACCGCTGTTTAAAAATATAATAATAACACCTAAATAACTTTATTCCCGTCTATTTACAATGATAAATAAATTAAACGTAACACTTTTGCTCCGCCCAAAGTAATCTGATTGTTTCGAATCTCTCGTCGGAAGACGTCCTTCTTAATTGCGCTCCGCCCAGTTTACGCGGCATTTTATTGGTTGTTGTTTTTCGTCGCCAAAACTTCTCCGATTGGCTGCGATTTATTGCAATAAATTGAATGGACGTTTGTTCTTACATTCTCACACACATTAAATCAGCGTGATCAGTTCAAAAACATTTATTAGTTAATTAAACTGTTTAACAATGTTGATTTCGCTCAATTTATGTACGATTTGATTGAAAATCCTTTGTAAAGGTGGCCGGTGAAAGATCAGTTGAGACATGCATATACACCCTGTCCGTTTTTCGAGTACCACTATGGGGATCTCGCTTATCTTAAGAGATACGAAGTTGGTTAAATTAGGGCAAAGTTGCGCATTTTCGTGCTGAATAATAATCTAAAAAGAAATTTGAAATATCTTCAATAGTTTTGAAGATAACGCAAAAAAACCAAAATTTCTGATTTTCGTTTTTAATTTTTTTATGATAAACTAATCTTTCTAGACATTTCTAACGAAGACATTATTCAGACACTTTTTTATGGAGAATTCGAATATGTCATACACTTTTCAATAAATCTCAAGATGGCGGAGAAACACCTGTCAACTTCATTTTTTCTTATGGACGCCATTTTGGATTTTAATATTTTGAGATTAGATTTTTTTTTCTCTTTACAACGATGTATCACACGCGATGGTTCAATCTCATATTTTTGCCAAAAATTCAATTTTTCCTTTTTTGCCAAGAATGCTTTGGAAAAACAAAAAACGTTCGTTTGACAGTTTGAACCTATTTTGAGTCTTATCATTTATGTTTGTGCTAAACTAATCGTACTAGATATTTCTAACCAAAATATTATTCAGACAGTTCTTTATTGACTATGAAAGTAACATCATAACATGTGTTCAAATTGCCCACCTCCTAATTCTAAACACAGTGCCACTCTTTTCTTGAGATTTGCTATAGCTCTCGCCACATCCCTCCTTCTAATCTTGTACCTCAGAGTGGTGACAATTCTTTGACGAAGTTCATCAAGGTCGGCTGGCAATGTTTTATAAATATTATTTTTCATTGTCCCCCATAAAAAATAGTCTAAGGGAGACATGTCAGGAGACCGCGCCGGCCAGGGTACGTCGCCATTATTAGCAATAACATGGTTGGGGAATATTTCCGACAAGCATTCCCTAACCCTCATAGCATTATGGGGCGGTGCGCCATCTTGCTGGAACCAGATGGTGTTCAAACGATGAAGAGGAATGTTGTCGTCAATAAAATCCGTTAGGAATGTCCTTAGAAAATTGAGGTACCGATCAGCATTTAAAGTCTCTTCGTAAATAAAAGGACCTATTATCGTATCGCCCAATAAACCGACCCATACATTAAGGCTAAAACGTATTTGTGGTCGCCGTGCTTGAAATTGATGTGGATTTTCAATTGACCAGTAATGTTCATTATGGCGATTAAACATTGCTGCATTGGTGAATTTACATTCATCAGACCATATGATGTTATTAAGAAAAGTAGGGTTTTCCTGAATCTTATTATTTACAAACGTGCAAAAAGCTAACCGTCGTTCATAATCCCCAGGATGAAGTGTTTGAGTAATATGAATTGCCCAAGGTCGATATTTGTGTTTTCTAAGGGTTCTCCAAACAACTTGATGTGACGGCAAATTCAGCTGGGCTGCAATTTCCCTTGAGGAAACAGATGGATTGTGTTGCACCTAATTAAGAATTAAATGATGAATACGTATTTTAGTCTTTGTAATCATGTAAAATGTTTACCACTTGTAAAATTTCCTGTTCATATTCATTGGGCCTATCGCCATATTTCCGTCTAGGTTTCTTAAACGAACCACATTCGCCCAAGTTTCTATGTAGCAAAGAAAAATAGCTCAAACAAGGTTGTTGCCGCTCAGGATAACGCTGCAAATATTTTGCAGCAGCCACGTGGGTATTTCGATGCGAAGTGTAGTAAATTTGAATCATATCTCTTTGTTCTTGGCTTGAAAAAGGCATTTTCGCGATAAAACTAGCGCAAACGTAAAGACAAGACTTGAAATATCATCAAACTGTCAAACTTTTGTTCACAACAAACGAACGTTTTTTGTTTTTCCAAAGCATTCTTGGCAAAAAAGGAAAAATTGAATTTTTGGCAAAAATATGAGATTGAACCATCGCGTGTGATACATCGTTGTAAAGAGAAAAAAAAATCTAATCTCAAAATATTAAAATCCAAAATGGCGTCCATAAGAAAAAATGAAGTTGACAGGTGTTTCTCCGCCATCTTGAGATTTATTGAAAAGTGTATGACATATTCGAATTCTCCATAAAAAAGTGTCTGAATAATGTCTTCGTTAGAAATGTCTAGAAAGATTAGTTTATCATAAAAAAATTAAAAACGAAAATCAGAAATTTTGGTTTTTTTGCGTTATCTTCAAAACTATTGAAGATATTTCAAATTTCTTTTTAGATTATTATTCAGCACGAAAATGCGCAACTTTGCCCTAATTTAACCAACTTCGTATCTCTTAAGATAAGCGAGATCCCCATAGTGGTACTCGAAAAACGGACAGGGTGTATATACAACACGCTCCGCCCACCTGTACTTGATTGGTTGGGTATATTTTGACTAAGGGTTCGCAGACAATACACTTTGTTGCAGAAATAAGAGTTTATATAATTTACTTACAATCTACTTGATTGACAATTTATAAAAGCCACTATTTCACAATATTCTTGACGCGTCGACAACTTTTTTGCCTTACACGAAGACAGAAGAAACACAAAGGAAAATCGACTTTCGTTACGACTCTTTTCATCATTCTGATATATTTTTTTTTCTTTTTTGAAAAAGTAAACGCAGTCGCTCCTCTCTTTTTAATAAGTTTCCACCTAGCCGTCCAATCATGCAGTTGTTTTTGCCAAAGCAGTTTAACCTCCTAGAAACTCCTTCGGGGTAACATAAGTGAGGGTGTGTGTGTTTGTACACGCAGAGAAAACCAGCTTCGATGCCCAGAATCTAATCAAAGACCCTCCAAGACATCCCAGAGTCTCTGTTACTCCGTTCTGCCCGAAAGGTATAGTAATTGTTATCATTTTCTTCAAATTTCTTTTTATTTTGTAATTGTTTATAATAATAATAATAATAATATTTATTCCAACAGACCCTTAAGCGTCTATCATGGACATTGAGTACCAAATACAATATTTGAACAAATGCAGAAAGAGTACACAATAATTGTTGTTAGTTTTTACATTTTTATGATTTTATTAGGTTGACTAGGTTATTTTTAGATCTTTTTAAGTGCTCTTAAGTTGGTAGCGTACTGAAGATGACAGATGACAGGTGCTCTTAAGTTGGTAGCGTACTGAAGATGACACCTCAGCTACCGAAATACGTATTTGCGGATATAAAATTATTGTGGGCGGAGATTAATTTCAATTATTAAAGTAACAGCAATCAATATTTTAAAGTCATGGTGTAGACCTTGCAAGGATTTTTTGTTTAGCACTAACACGTTTATCACCAACTTGAAATTTATAGTGAAATATGTATATTAACATCAGATTCTAGGCAAAGGTTATTTATTATACAATCTGAAACAAGGTTTTCAAAGGAAGATATAAATGGTGAAAAGTATTTGGAACATCATAATGAAAGCTTATAGGATTTCTACTCGCTACACGCGGTACATTTAATTTAATTTCACTTAACAATGATGAACTTACGATGACCGCATTTAAAAGTTTTTGTAAAAATATTAAGCAGTTAAGATTTCTTCTCGACGACAAAATATTTTCATGTGCTTATACTTTATTATTATTTTATTTATAATAAATGCATCGTAGCACACGAGAGATTTTATTTGTTGTACAGTTTCTGAGCCAAGAATTGCGCGCCTTTCGAAAATCAAGCCAAGGTAAAGAAACTGAGTAATTAGATGAGAATAGAATTTCTAATCCAATTTTTGTCTTTCTTTACTTAAATGGGACTGATGTCACTTACATTAATGAATGCATCGGTGGTGGCAGTGTACCAGTTCGCGTAGTCAAGGGAGGTTTTCCCTAATTGTCTGAATTAAAAAAAAACAAAACCCTCACGTAATTTGACACGGCTTCTTTCCCTAGAAGGCCACGCATACAAATAGGTGCTGGAGCGTTAGGATTTCCTATTTTTCCAAATTAAAACCAAAAGCAGTTTATACAGGGTGGCCCAACGATGCGTATTTCTTCTGTGAGGCCTATAGGAAAGAAATTAGGAAAAAAATGGATAAAGAATTTTATAATAGACAATACGCGGCATATTGTAAAATTATTTTGAAGTATACACAGTGTTCAGAAAAATCGTGGTTCGTGGAAATTAATTTTTTTTTAATAGAATACCCTGTATATTTTTAGATATTTGGATGCGCCGCAATGAACAGATTACAGCGGTATAAAGATATATTGATTTTATTGAATAACTTAACATAAAATAATTTTTTTTTCTTGAAGAATTTTGCAAAAATTCAGTCAGTTTGAATATGAATTTCTGATTAATGAGATAACACAGACGAACGAAAATCTGACACGATATTTTTGGGACTTTGGCCTTTATGAAAATGTGAACAAAATTAAGACACCTTTTTGCATTATACCGAGCGTTCGATACTTATGAAACATTTGGTATCTTATTTTTTTTTTTTAAATAGAACGGCCTAATTTTTATTTCAGAATTAGATAGCACTTAAATGTAGCTTTCTGCTGATATTATATATTATATATTATATATCTTTATTTTTAATAATTTCGTCACTAAAAAATTTCTTTTTACAAGTATTTCAATGGCCTGTTTTTAAATTATTTTTGGTAAAATAAATCCTATCGTGGAGGTATTCGAATTAGAGATCTTTGAAAGTAGAATCAAATGATCGAAAAATGTCTTCGAATGATTGAATTTAGGTAGGAAAGTAGCAATACTGGGTGTATAGTTTAAAACGCCGACCATTGAAATACTTATAAAAAGAAAATTTCTATTGACGAAATTATTAAAAATAAAGGTATATAACCTTATATCAGCAGAAAGCTACATTTAAGTGCTATCCATTTCTGAAACAAAAAGTAGGCCGTTCCATTAAAAACAAATGAGATACCGAATGTTTCGTAAGTATCCATCGCTCAGTATAATGCAAAATGCACATTTTCATAAAGGCCAAAGTCCCAAAAATATCGTGTCAGATTTTCGTTCATCTGTGTTACCTCATTAATCAGAAATTCAAATTCAAACTTACTGAATTTTTGTAAAATTCTTCAAGAAAAAAAAATTATTTTATGAAAGTTATTCAATAAAATCAATATATCTTTATACCGCTGTAATCTGTTCATTGCGGCGCATCCAAATATCTAAAAATATACAGGGTGTTCCATTAAAACAAAATTAATTTCCACGAACCACGATTTTTCTGAACACTCTGTATACTTCAAAATAATTTTCCAATATGCCGCGTATTGTCTATTATAAAATTCTTTATCGATTTTTTTCCTAATTTCTTTCCCATAAGCCTCACAGAAGAAATACGCATCGTTGGGCCACCCTGTATGTACAATGACGGCACCACCTTTTTACAATAATCGTATTTCGATTTCGTATCTTGAATATGATAGCAGATGCTTTCCATTCCGTTCCATTTAAAACAAAAAAAATGCACAGCGTCGAATTGGTACTTGAAAGTCAACCATTTTGATCTGAAATTAGGCGGGAAATTTGAAAGTCGTTGCGTGAAATAATAGAGAACTCAAGGGGGCAAAAGAAAAAACGAAACGAACGCACGAATTCTTGCACACTTTTCCAAAACAAATTTCTTTTTCCAGACTCATCCGACTTCCACGTGAAATACACATAAGGGCGCAGATCAAGAAGTTACGTGAAATATCTCGAATACACCGCTGACCAAACAAATATTTTCTGCTTTCGCCCGTCATTTCAGACACTTCGTTCTTCCTGAAAGTGGTATGTACAGTAGCGACAACAGCGGCGAACTCGATTTTCTCTACTGCAAAGTTCCCCTCGCAAAGTTAGGTATACGTATCCGGGGGTCGTCGTCGTCGTCAAACCGCCATAACGGATATAAACACACACACACACACACACACGTGTTCACGGGACGACGCTCTTTTAATCGATTATGATAAACCTATTTAAACACGCCACGGCTGAAGTGTTATTCGATCACTCACGGAGGACGGGGCTGAAAGAATGTTGAGGGGGGCGTGTAAATAATGTTGTGTGCTTTGAAAATATTATTCATCCTGTATGCATAGTAGTTACTAGCTTGTCTTTTTCAAACCTGGTTATTTTAGAATAATAGTAGAGAGACGACAAGCATAATACAGTGTGTCCCAGATTGAGTAGGCTACCATGCGTAACTTTCTTATTAGCGAAGATAGAGATTTGGTTAAAGGGACAATATTTTGCAGTTTTATGTGCTAATTCAGATGCCGTTGAGAAATTTTGAAAATTCCGAGTAGTTCCGATATTATCGCAGAAAACCTGAAAATCGCTATTTTCTTTAATGTCTACTACCTTCGTAATTATAAGAAATATGAAAAAAAGTTTGATATAAAATTTACTAGGTTTGATGAAATACAGTCGAAAGTTAAGTCAAAATAAGATTCAAGACGGCGGTTTTCAGGATATTGACAGCAACTTTCTTATTTTAAATGGACGCCATATTGGATTTTTGTACGAATAAATGGCATTTTCTTTTCTCGTTTCAACCGTGTATAACAACCAATACTTAAATAAAAAGATATCTTAAAATATTCATATTTTTATTTTAAATCAAACAAGTGTATGCTATATAAAAAAAATAAATAATAATAATTATATAATTAATAAAAATTATATAATAAGAAATACAAATTAATATCAACAAGCATAAAGCGAAGTAAAAATAAATAACTTAATATACATAATCTCAATTACGGCAATTGCTTCTCAATTGTTATGCGTTGCGATTCCTGAACTCACCCCTGACTGGCGCTTAAAATAATTTCAAACAACCGACAACTTTGAAGGTTATGTTTATTATTTAAGGCATCTGCAAATAAAGTCAGGGAATTGAGAAAAGGTTTTTTTATTGATGACGGGGAGCAGTCAAGGAATTGTGTATTGAAAATAATTGGAGCACTGGAAATTTCATTTAATATACATATATATATATATATACATATATATTTTAATAATATCCGTTATAACATTGTACTTATATTTATTTATTATTAATTATTTGTAATTTTAAGAGCAATTAATGTTTTTCCTCAATAACGTAGGAGATTTTTCTTAAATTTGTAACTTTTTTATTTGTGCATACATCTATTAAAAGTTAAAATTAATGTTCTGAAATTAGAGAAGAAAAATGTTTCAAGTGTTAAAAGAAAAAAATAGAAAAATTTTCAGTGAATCGTGAGCGAGTTTATCAATCATATTTTTCAACAAAAAAAATGAGTTTGTAGGATTTTCATTATAGGCAACCACACAAACGACTATCTGTACATTGGGTTGCCTATACTAAAGTTTCTTGTTTAATTCATTTATTTTTTTTTAACAGACAACTACGTTATTATAAATAATTAACAGTTTTAATACAGGCGAAAATTAAAAAAAGATAAAATAAGTTTTGTACGTCTACTTTCTGAAATCAGGAAAAATTGCATTTGTTTTTTGAAGAAATTGAAAATTAGATATCACGATCAATCGTAAAAGTTTATATTTCTTAGTGGAAAATTATTTTTACCGCCTGTGGTGCAGGCAACCACACGAACCGCTGAGTTCGTAGGTTTGCCTATACTAAGGCTT
This sequence comes from Prosopocoilus inquinatus, assembly GCA_036172665.1. NCBI lineage: Eukaryota > Metazoa > Arthropoda > Insecta > Coleoptera > Lucanidae > Prosopocoilus > Prosopocoilus inquinatus. The sequence goes on along the minus strand of CM069871.1, from coordinate 989,528 downwards.
TTTGCTGCTTTTTGTTCTTGTCACCCTGGAAGAGGGGGAGGGAAGTTATTCTTGAATCAAAAGATTCACAGAAGAAAATGACTTAATACTCCTACGATTTGTTCAGCTTTGCATGAGAACTCAACGTTGCCAACCACCGAGATTTCCCTAACCCTTAACCTTAAAGTGGGCAATTTATAAATCACCAAAGCGGAGCGGCTATAAAAACACGTGCCCTTTAATTTTTTTTTTTTTTTTTTTTAATTTATTGTGCGAGTATTTACCAAGAAAATATGATTATAAAAAAACATAAAAATTGCAAACGGTGTATAAAAAACAGACAAAATTTTAAAATGACAAAAAAACAAAATGTTTAAATATACCAGCATACAAAGAGTACAAAAATAAAATTAGTCGTAACTTTTATCCTTCTGTTACTTTTACTATTATATTACTTAATTTTTTTAATTAGGTTTGATCTTACTTTGGTTAATTTTAATATTCTTTATCTTACTTCTCTTATTTAAATAATATTTCATCCTTTGAAGAATTTAGTTCAAAGTTCCGTAGTTTTTGGCAAAAAATATAAAAATTTCCTTTTCCTTTTAAGACCTGTGGATTCCCTAGATCTAGGGAAAATTTCCTAGACATGGCAACCCTGTGTGAACTTACGTCATCTTGACGTCATTTTCGCACGCGAATGTTTTCCTCTCGATTCAAGAATAACCCCCCTGATCAGTTTGGAGGTTATGTTCGGAATTTTAGATGTGGACTCTATCGTGGCCCACACATGTTGTGTATCTAACAAAATAAAGTTTTAGGTGCTTTAATAAACTATACTATATATTTTTATTGATTTAGCGGTAAATCCGAAGTTAAAAATAAAAGAATGCGGTTCTCCTATAATGCCCGTTTGCACCACTTTCACTTAAAATTTTAAGTCCTACTTAAGTGGTTAAGTGACACTTTCTATTATGGAAAAAGTGTCACTTAACCATTTAAGTGGGACTTAAAGTTTTAAGTGAAAGTGGTGCAAACGGGCATTAGTCTTTTATTATTATTACTAAAACAGCAAATAGTTAGTGACGATTGGGGTCAACTTTGAAATTTTTTGTCGTCTGGTCTTTTGGTTGAAACGAGAAAAGAAAATGCTATTTAATAGTATAAAAATCCAATATGGCGTCCATTTAAAATAAGAAAGTTGCTATCATTATCTTGAAAACCGCCATCTTGAATTTTATTTTGACTTAACTTTCGACTATATTTTATTAAATTTAGTAACTTTTGTATCAAACTTTTCTTCATATTTCTTATAATTACGAAGTTATTAGAAAAATTTTGTGCAAATCGTTTTTGATTGCAGTAGAAACCTCGAGCAGCCTCTGGACAGCTGTTTCAGCCCTGCTTGGGGCTTCTTCAGCAGAGACGTAGCTCGACATTCCCACTGCAGACAAAATTTTTCTAAAAACTTTCATTATGCTTTGACAGCAAGCATGGCCGCCTTGCATGGGGGACTTATTAGGAGCAAATCCCGCTTCAATTTGTCTATCCTACTGCAATGTTAGGTCAAAAAGCGATAGTAAGATGTCGCTATTTTATCTGTTTAGAAGTTATTAGACGTTAAAGAAAATAGCGATTTTCAGTTTTTCTGCGATAGTATCGGAACTATTCGGAATTTTCAAATTTTCTCAACGGCATCTGAATTAGCACACAAATCTGCAAAATATTGTCCATTTAACCAAATCTCTATCTTCGCTAATAAGAAAGTTACACATGGTAGACTACTCAATCTGGGACACACTGTATAGCAAACATGTGATGAGCAATTGACCGCTGTCGCTCTCCTTGGCCAACGCTTAACATGTGCTCGCCCCTATTTTATTTACGTACACATAGAATGTTTTAGGTTAATCGAATAAATTAAATAAACCATCATGACTATAGATTGAAGTATATAAATAATTTCAGCACTAGTGCACCGACACTGCCAATTTTCTGCTTCGAATGCCCGGAATCCATTTAGTTAGATCAGTTTAAATATTTCAGCCTTGATTCGGCTCAGGAGGATCGATCCTGGCGTAATCTACGGCGGCGTCGGTCGGATAGACGTCGACGTCGAAGACGCCGCCGCTCTTGTGCATCTGCATCGAAGCTCGCCGCCGTACGCGCGCGAGCTTTTTTCCTCGCCGCGAATAAAATTTATCGATGTTTATAGCCCCCCTCGTTCGGATTTTTTTTTGCTTTTTATCGATGCGATGTTTTCGTCGAGACAATTCCGGTCTCGAACGAAAACAAAAAAAAAAAAGCAAAAACGTAAATAAGCGGAACATTAAGATAATTTATTGCGGTGGCTTTCGAAAATAAAGCCGCGCTGAAAAGCGCTGTTGGCTTGCGATATGTCGCCCCACGTTTCCGTGTTACACACGGGATCTAATAATGCGGGGGCGGGGTGAGCGGGGGGGGAGAGGAGGGGGTCAGGTTGAAACGTCGATTCAACATTTCATTTACTTAATTAAACGTTTCGAAATTTTAAGGGCAGAAGCGAATTTCTGCAAAATACAAAAAAAAAAAACACCCTCAGTAATATTTCTGCGACAGGACGTCTCTTTGTTTCATATTTTTTCACAATTGCTTTAGTTTTCTATTTTTTTTTTTTTTTGTTTAACGACTGCTTCATGAAAGTCTTCGGGGCAGCGATGGCAATAGAGTTTATAAAAATTCCCCTAACGGTGAGTGCGAATGAAATTGAAATGGCGGCAATCGACGGTTTACGCAGTGCACCAACGTCAACGCAGCTCAGATTGGAGGGAGATCTAAGGCTTTGAAGTAATGTATCTACACTCTATTTTTTATTGACAAGCGGATTAAACAGATTGCCATAATTCATTACTCAAATAAAGCCTGGGTTTCCTAGGATAACGGTGCCGTAATATAACGACAGTAATATGACGATGAATGACGTCATGCAGCGTTGAAAAAATGACGTACATTGGCGTAAAGCAAGCAAGAAAAAGCGACGATGTGTATTTATTTATTTTATATATTTTGTAATGGTCTCTCTGGATTTGACGTTACGTCACATATTTAGAAAGCGAGGAGCCACCAAAAGAGGATTAAAAAACCTTGAAGGTGACGTTTGCAATTTTCTAGGAAACCAAATATACTGATGCCCGGTTTCTGAAGCGATACATAACTTTAGGTGAACATAATTTTTTCTTGACAGATAACTTTATGAAAAGTATAAATTGCTTACGTGGCTACGAATACGCCTCATTGACAGATAAAGTTTTGAGAAACGGTTTTTACAATTTATGGTGATTTTAGCTTGAGTTTGTTTCTACCTAAAGTCATGTATCGTTTCGGGTATTAATTTTCTTACCACGTTTTCTGAATTTCTGTCATTCACTGCCAACTTACGGTCGCTATTTTACGACACCGTTATCCTAGGAAACCGAGGCTTAACAGACGACAAAAAATTCACAAAGTTGACCAAAATCGTTACTAACTATTTGCTGTTTTAGTAATAGTAATAATAAAAGACTAATAGGAGAACCGCATTCTTTTATCTTTTAACTTCGGAGTTACCGCCTATCAATAAAAAAAATAGAGTATAGTTCATTAGAGCACCCAAAACTTTATTTTGTTAGATACGCAACACGCGTGGCCCACAGTGGAGTTGTTGGTATCTCAAATTACGAACATAACCTCCAAACTGATCAGGGGGGTTATTCTTGAATCGAGAGGAAAACATTCGCGTGCGAAAATGACGTCAAAATGGCGTAAGTTCACAGAGGGTTGCCATGTATATGGAATTTTCCCTAGATCTATATAGGGAATCCAGTGGTATGTTTTTTTTCTGCCAAAATATAGGAAACTTTGAACTAAATTCTTCAAAGGATGAAATATTATTCAAATAAGAGAAGTAAGATAAAGAATATTAAAGTTAACCAAAGTAAAAAGTAGTTTCCCGAGAAACACTACGGTATTCTACACACCAGGAATAATTAAAAAAATCATAATTGTCGTACTAATTCTATTGATCAAACCGTACCTAATTTAAAAAAAAAAAACAATTAGTAAAATTAGTAATAGAAGGATAGAAATTATAACTAGTTTTATTTTTGTACTCTTTATATGTATATTTAAACATTTTAATTTTTTTTTAATTTTTAAATTTTGTCGGTTTTTAATACACCGTTTACATGTTTTTTTATAATCATATTTTTTTTATTTGTTTCATATTATCTGCATATTTTTTTGATAAATACTCGCACAATAAAAAAAAAATTAAAGGACATGTGTTTTTGTACCCGCCCCGCTTTGGTAATTTATAAGGTAAAGGGTTAGGGAAATCTAGGGAATTTTGAAACATAAATCTAGGAAATTTTGAAACAAAAATCTAGGGAATTTGCAAAAGTTCGTCTGGCAACCCTGAATTCTCAGGCAAAACTGTACAAATTGTAGGAGAATTACGTCATTTCCTCCTTCCTCCCCCCCAGAGTGACAAGATTCCCATTTTACTTTATTTAAAACATTCCTCGACTTTCTCGTGTTTTTCGAAACTACGCGTCAAAGAACTTTCACGATCGGTTACGAATTTGCAAATTTCCCAAATTTTATTTGTTTAAAGAATTTTCCGTTTTCCGTTTCTTTCTAGGCCTATAAAAAATTGTTATTTATTTATTTTTTTAATTTCTATTAGTGGAGATTAGTGTCATCACATTACAATACCTTAAAAAAATTGTAAACAAAAAGCAGCAAAAAGCATTAGTGTAGGCAAACCCACGAACTCGGCGGTTCGTATGGTTGCCTGCACCACAGGCGGTAAAAATAATTTTCCTTTCCACCAAGAAATAGTATAAACTTTTACGATTGATCGTGATATTATGCACTACAACTTTTTTAATTTTCAATTTCCACCAAAAAAAATTCCAATTTTTTTCTGATTTCAGATAGTAGACGTACAAAAATTATTTATTTATTTTTTTTAATTTTCGCCTGGATTTAAATTATTAAATTATTTATAATAACGTACTTGCTTGATAAAAAAAATGAATTAAACTTAAGAAAAGAAACAAGAAACCTTAGTATAGGCAACCCAATGTACAGATAGTCGTTTGTGTGGTTGCCTATAATGAAAAAACCCTACAAACTCTTTTTGTTGAAAAATATGATTAATAAACTCGCTCACGATTTAGTATCTTTAGTAGATGTAGGCACAAACAAAAGAGTTAAAAGTATTAAATCAAATTTCCAGTGCTCTAATTATATTCAAGGACAATTGATGCTCCCCGTCATTAATATGAACTTTTCCTCAATTCCCTGACTTTATTTGCAGATGCCTTAAATTATAAACATAACAGATAAAATAGCGACATCTTACGATCGCTTTTGGACCTGAAATTTTTTTATAAACATAACCTTCAAGTTGACAGTTGTTTGAAATTATTTTAAGCGCCAGTCAGGGGTGCGTTCAGGAATCGTAACGCGTAACAGTTGAAAAGCAACAGTCAACACGTTTGCATCTGATAATTGCCATAATTGAGGTTATGTATATAAAGTTATATATTTTTACGTTGGTTTATTCTTGTTGATATTAATTTTTATTTCTTATTATTTAATTATTATTAATTATTATTTAATATGATGATATCGTCATTACTTATATTTTTCTTATTTTTGTGTAGGTACTCTTAGAAAAAAAAAGTGAGGTTATGTTGAATCGCTTATTAAGCTCAAGTAAAATACGTTTTGATCATTAATTATTAACCTTTTCAGTCAATTTTCACTTGCTGTGATTTGATGCAATTAAGTGCCTTGCTCTGCAGTAGCGGAGGAACGCAATCGCTCTCTCTGGCTGAACGCGGTTATTAAATATTCACGAACTGATTAATGTGTTGCCTAGCGCAAGGCGCAAGCAACATTCCAAAATTAAAAGATCTTTTACGTTAAAGCAGTTATAAAAACCGAAGGCTTTTTTAAATGAATCACGGCGCCAACTCCACGAATATTATTTGTTTATTTAATTAATGTGCTGCCTGATTAATTTGCACATCGTTAAAGCCGTCGCCCGTTCAATAAATTCAGGGCGAATTAGTTAGTGCTCTAGCGGCGAATATATCAAGCGGTTTTTACGACGCGTCTGGACCGCAACGTAATTGTTGTAAAACGTTTTGGAATCCAATCAAGAGTAGTACATTTTTATGTTTGATGGTTTACAAACATGATTCAGTAATTTATTATTTCCGCCGAACTGTCAAACTCTGCGCTGTCACTCGTGTGTACTGCTATAACATTTTTTTTTATTCTTCTGACAGATTAAAACCGGATATTGAATAGATCGTGGCAGGCAATTATTCAGTCACGCCACCTTAAATTAAGTATCGCCAACTCAGGACTGTTGAAATTGACCACCCAGAGTACTTCGTAGTTTTCTTTTCCTTACTGTAGCATGTACGTTTGAACAAGACAAAACAAATGAAATTTATATAGGGTCTTTTGTTTCAAATCTTATACAAACTGTGCATTGATTGCATTATTGCGGTGCACAATGCAAGGTGTGCTTCGTCTTCGCGTTTCCCGAAGGATTTATTGGACTGCATCCTCCTTGAGCTCCGGATAGATTTGCAGTATTATTTATGGCATTCGAAATAAAATAGACTGCGCCCGTGTCTCAGACTGTGCAGAATTACTGTCTTTGCGTGTCCGTTTAGACAGCCCCAAAATAAACGATGTCGGTGTTACCGGAGTGGAGTAGTACCGATAAGCACCGCCACGGATTGTTCCTGATTGAGATTGATATAAGGAATCTCACCGAAGCAGTGTTTCATGAAATGATCCTCTTCCAAATTGTGTTATTCTGTAAACTGTGGGAAAACACCGATGACTTTGGCCGAGGCTGTACTTAGTGAGTTTCTTTGTCCGGGAAAGTAAAACTATCGTTCGTTTTTGTAACATCTTTTGTAATTGTTTTTTTTTTTCTTTATTGATAATCTAAAATGTAGAAATTAATATTGTTGTAATTTCTTCGGTTTTTGCATTTTTTTCCTTCTTTTTGTTGTTCCCTTTCGTTTTTATTATGCCTCCTTCACATGAGAAAAAAATGAGTAACGAAAAACCAGACGTGTTTTCCGCGTTCAGAATTCTTTATGCTTACATCGATCATTCAGAATTCTTTATACTTACTCAACTCAACTGTTGTTGATTTCTGCCTTCAATTTTTTTTTTTTTTTTAAGAAAAAACTTCGACTTTATTCTTGCAAAATTCATTTTTTTCTGTTTTCTATTCTACTTCATTTTTTTTAAACAAATGAAAGAAACCACCGTAATCATTGTTATGATCGTCAATTGTTTTATTTTTTCGTAAACAGAGAATGTTTTCTTCGTTTCTTTTTTTAAATAATTGAAAAAAAAAACGACCGTATTCTTTGTTACCCTGTGATTGTCAATTGTTTTGTCCTTGCTTCGGTTAAACAAAACACACTTTTAACTTCTGCAAGAAATATACTACGATCGGTTCTCATTTGTTTGTAATTAAAAAATGAATTAAAAAAAAAAAAAACCTAAATAAAATTTATCTCAACTGCTGCTGACTTTTGTCATAATTTTTTTTTTTTTTAAAGAAAAACTTCGATTTTTATTCCTCCAAAATTCATTTTTTTTTGTAAACAGAATGGTCTATTGTTTTCTATTCTACTTCATTTCTTTTTTTAAAACAATTGAAAAAAAACGACCGTAATCTTTGTTACCCTGTGATCGTCAATTGTTTTATTCTGATGTTTAAGGAAATGGGTGCGTTCAGGTTCGACACAACTGTTGACTATGTTGACTTGTTTGGTACACTGAACGGTTAATGGTTACTTATGTTGACTGTCAACTCACTTTACTCACCAGAAATAATTTACGATGAGTGCGGTGCCAGTTCGTCATTTGTTTACGGAACAGAAAAAGAAGAAGACGAAGACAAATTCACGACCTTTCCTCAATGACAGATTAAAAAAGAAGTTGCAAGAAAATATGCAAGATTGTCGAACGAAACAAACGAAAAATAAAAAGAAGAACGAAATAAAATAAAAAAATTAAAAATAAAGTAAAATCTCACCTGTCTAACAAAACAAAAGGTAAATGAAAAAAAAATGACCAGAAAAAAAGATATCTGCAACAAAAAATTAAGTTCAAAACAGAAGAGGATGAAAGAGAAGGAGGAAGAGAAGAAGAAGAAGCATAAGAAAAAGAAGAAGGAGAAGAAGAAGTAGAAGAGAAATTCCCGATCTATCGTCAATAGTAGAAGGACGGTAAAAGACTGGAAAATCGAACAAAAACCGAAGTTTTTTTTGAAAAGAAACTTCGTTTTTTATTCGATTTTATTCCTGCAAAATCTATTTTTTTTTAAACAGACATTGCTTTCTATTCTACTTCGTTTCTTTTATTAAGTAATTGAAAAAAAAAACGACCGTATTCTTTGTTACCCTGTGATTGTCAATTGTTTTGTTCTTGCTTCCGTTAAACAAAACACTCTTTTAATTTCTGCAAGAAATATACTACGATCGGTTTTCATTTGTTTGTACTTAAAAAATGAATTAAAAAAAAGCCTAAATAAAATTTATCTCATCTGCTGCTGACTTTTGTCTTAATTTCTTTTTTTTTAAGAAAAACTTCGATTTTTATTCCTCCAAAATTCATTTTTTTTTTTTTGTAAACACAATGGTCTATTGTTTTCTATTCTACTTCATTTCTTCTTTTTAAAACAATTGAAAAAAAACGACCGTAATCTTTGATACCCTGTGATCTTCAATTGTTTTATTCCTGCTTCCGTTAAACAGGACACTGTTTTAACCTCTGCAAAAAATATAATACGATCGCTTCTCATTTGTTTGTAATTAAAAAAAAAATTAAAAAAAAACGTAAACAAAATTTATCTTAGTTTGGATGGGCTCTCATTTTACTTTTTGTGCCACAGAAGAATTCGAAGTTTTTCTTAAAAATAATTTTATCGTTTTGTTTCTGAAAAAAGAAAACAAAGATATCTGCAACAGACAATTGACGTCTATGGCTTTTGTTTAAATAGTTCTTTCATGATGTTTTTTAAAAATGAAAACTTAACACTTAAGTAATGTTTTCTTTTCTTGCTTTCAATTCAGCAATAATTTTCTTTTTAATTACGAAAACCATTGACCTTCGTTTGTTTAAAAATATAATAATTTCATGGACTTGAATATTGCTTTTATTGTTCTATTTTTTTTTTCTGCTTGATGTATCACTTACTATTACTCCCACGAAGACACAAAGTTTCTTTTCTAGTTTCGTTTGTTCGTGGGAGTAATAATAATGATGCATCAAGCAAAAAAAAAAAACAAAAACAAAAACGAATTAAAAATAAAACAAATGACGACCAACAGGAAGTATAAAGTACAAGTTCTATATTTCCTGTTGGTCGTCATTTGTTCTATTTTTAATCTCAAACTATCGGCTTTGTTTTTTTTTCTTACTTCGTGTTGATCGTCGTTTGTTTTATTTTTAATCTCAATCTTTCGGTTTTGCTTTTTTTGCTTGATTTCTTTTGATTTTTTTGCTTTTTATACTTTTTTTTCTCTTTTCTATAGATATTTTTCCCTTCTTTTACACTTTTTTTTCTCTTTTTTATACTTCTTGTCAGTCGTCATTTAATCTCCTTTATTCTTGCAAATTTCAGTTTTTAGTTTTGTCTCTTTTCTTAATGAGTAAATAAAATGGTGCTTTTCTAGTTGCGTTTTTCTCTTTTTTTAGTTTTAGGGCCCCATTTCGGAACTCGATCGTCATTTGTCTTTTTTCTAAGTGTCATTTGTTCTGAATTCAGTATCCAATTTTGCGCTTTCTTTCCTCTTATTAATAATAAATAAAATTTTAATGGTGACAATGGCACCTTTCTCGTTGCGTTTTTCTTTTCTTTTTTTTTTTTCTTTTTAGGACGCCATTTTTTTCAGCTCGACCGTCGTTTGTTTTCTCTTTTTAAATTTCACTTGTTCTAAGTTCTCCTCTTGTTAATTAAACAAAATTGTAATAGTGACGATTGCGCCTCTCTCGTTGCGTTTTTCTCTCTTTTTTTTTATTTTTGGGGCGCCATTTCTCAGCTCGATCGTATTTGTTTTTCATTTTTAAATCTCATTTGTTCTAAATTCCGTGTCTATTTCCTCAATTCTTCTTATTAATTAAAAAAAAACAATAGTAATATTGCCGACGGTGCGGCGCCTTTCTCCTTCCGGTTTTCTCTCTTTTTTTATTTTTTAGGGCGCCATTTCTCAGCTCGATCGTCATTTGTTTTCGTTTTTAAACCTCATTCCGTTCAAAATTAATTCAGTATCCATTTCTGTGTTTTCTTCTTATTAATTAAATAAATAAAATTGTAATTTCGACGATGGCGTCTTATCCTTTGCTCTCTTCTCTTTCTTTTATTATCAGGTTACCATTTCTCCGGTCGACAGTCATTTGTTTCTTATTTCTCTTTTCAGAGCTTCCAATTTTCCTTTAACCGCCTTCTAATCTTTTACCGTCCTTCTACTATTGACGATAGATCGGGAATTTCTCTTCTACTACTTCTTCTCCTTCTTCTTTTCCTTAAGCTTCTTTTTCTTCCAGTCCTCTTTCTCTTTCATCCTCTTCTGTTTTGAACTTATTTTTTTATTGCAGGTATCGTTTTTTCTATTTTCGTTTTTACATTATTTTGCTATTTCTTCACACAGCATTTAACGTACGCGTTTGTTGACAATAGTTCAGCTTGACTTTTGTTATTTTTTTTTCTCTTGCCTTTTGTTTTGTTTTGTTTTGTTAGACAGGTGGGATTTTCCTTTTACACTTTTCCTGAACATATTATTCGAGTTTCTGCTTTTAACAACTGTTTAAGAAAGGTGCAGTTTTCACCGCGCGTTTTCGTTCTTCTCTTTATTTTTCGTGTGTTTCGTTCGACAATCTTGCATATTTTTTTGCAACTTCTTTTTTAATCTGTCATTGAGGAAAGGTCGTGAGTTTGTCTTCTTCTTCTTCTTCTTTTTCTGTTTCGGATTCTTCTTCTATTTTTGGACTCCTCGTCTTCCTCTGATTTGGACTGGATTTTTTTGCAGTCGAAGGCTTAATTTTCATTTGACGCTTTGTTGGGATTGTTAAATGTTTAAAATTAAAGTAGCTTTCAGATGTCGAAACAAATGCCAAAACATATTGGGCGCGTTCGACAAAGTTGGAGCCGTTGAACGCCATGAAAACTATTGTTTATCAATCAACATCTAACATGTGCAGTGAGGTTAGATTTTCTTACATGATTACTCGCCGTAATTATAAAAACTTGAGAAAGCCGGCAATCCGAAAGAGGTTAGAATCTGTCATCGGAATAAACAAACGACGAACTGGCACCGCACTCATCATAAATTATTTCTGGTGAGTAAATTCGACAACTGTTGACAGTCAACATAAGTTACCATTAACCGTTCAGTGTACCAAATAAGTCAACATACTCAACAATTGAGCGCACCCATTTCCTTAAACATCAGATTGTGACTTTAATTTTAAAGCCGCCTTCTTTGATTTGATTATAAACCTAGCATAGCAGTTGACTCTTGTCCTGACGAAGCTATGAATCGACAGCGAAGCGTTCAGTGCTTTTCCATTTATATTCAGTCCGGTTATACGTAGATTAAAAACTTATATGTCTATAACTGTTATTTATTTATAATCAATAATCTATATGTAATGTTAGATTCATAGTCGGTAAGTTAGACTTCTTTCTACGTTTTGGTTGTCAACATCGGTTCCGCCATCTTGCTTACGCCATTTTGCTTAAGTCGTGCATTTCGTTTAATTTTGTTCTTGGTTCATCTACATTAGTGTCTTTATCGTTTTAAATAAGTTTATGTTTGTATCTAGATAATGTACTTACATTGTCAGCACGTTCTCCACAAAGTGCACTTCAAACGTAAGTACTTAACCTATAAATTTTATAACTTAGTAACTCACTGCGTTCCATCTTTATAGTTTCAATCCTTAAACCCGAGGCCGTATTCCCGCTATAATAACGTTATTGTAATTTTCAAAAAGTGCGACAGACGCAGCCAATTCATAATTATAAAGAAGCCGTTTAAGTAATTGGCTAAAGTTTCTCGTGGTTGCTGCGAAGCCAATTACATCGGATTCTTCTCCCCGTGTGCGTTTCACCTTCGGATTTCGGACGAAGAGGGCGAACGAAATGAACGAGCGAGTAATCAACACCGAAACCAAATACCTCCCTATTAGGTACGTACGTACGCAAATTAAAAGTTGCCCCATTTTTGTTTGTTCGCCGATCGAAAATAGAGAAGAAGTTACCTGGGCGCCCCGCCATTGATGTGCGCCGCACGGAATATAAATTGCTTTAATTAACTTTGTGCCTATAACAAAGGCGCTTTACACCCTTTCACGTTGCATTTTAATTTGTATACAACTTCTGCCTGCGTTTCGTTTCGTTTTTTTTTTCTTTCTTTTTCTGCAAAAAAGCGAGCAGCAGTTCATTAAAGAGATTCGTTCGGCGGCGCACGCAAATAAAATTGTGTTTGTTTCTTCACGAACGGAGGGGAAGTAGAAAGCAGCGGTTTCTATGACAGGCAAATCGGAAACGTGACAGAAATATTACACAGGGTGATTCAAAATAAGTGTACGACGCATTAACCACACAAAAAAAAAACAAAGCAAAAAACTATAGACATAGAGGATCTAATATGTAAAGTTTTTAAGATAAAAAGCGTTGAAAATTCAGATTAAATTGGTTCGTGGTCATTGGAAGAGTCCTACTGTGTCGCTACAGCAATGAAATCTCAAAGAAAAAAAGACAAAACACGGACGTTTACCTTGAACTGAAACTGTAAAACGTTTCTGTTTACGGCTCTCTGACGAAAGACTGGGAAACGGGGAGATCGAGCTTACAAAAATCGAAAACGTAACAGAAACATTATACACGGTGATTCAAAATAAGTGTCCGACGCGTTAACCACACTTTGCACTCGTAAAAAGAAACAAAGCAGAAAAACTGTACATGGAGGAGGTCCAATATGTGAAGTTTTTAAGGTAAAAAGCGTTGAAAATTCAGATGTAAATTGGTTTAGATCATTGGAATAGTGCTACTGTGTCACAATAACAATGACTCTAAAAAAAAGACAAAACACGGGGCGTTTGCCTTGAACTGAAAGTGTAAATTGTGTTTGTTTGCGGTTTTCTAACGAAAGATTTGGATAACGCGGAAAACGAACTTACAGAAATCGAAAACGTAACAGAAACATTATATAGGGCGATTCAAAATAAGTGTCCGACCCGTTAACCACACATAATACTCGAAAAAAAAACAAAGCGGAAAACTGTAAACATAGGAGGCCTACTATGTGCAGTTTTTAAGATAAAAAGCGTTGAAAATTCAGATTAAATTGGTTCGTGGTCATTGGAATAGTCCTACTGTGTCGCTATAGCAATGAAATCTCAAAGAAAAAAAGACAAGACATGGGCGTTTACCTTGAACTGAAACTGTAAAACGTTTTTGTTTACGACTCTCTGACGAAAGACTGGGAAACGGGGAGATCGAGTTTATAAAAATCGAAAACGTAACAGAAACATTATACAGGGTGATTCAAAATAAGTGTCCGACGCGTTTACCACACTTTGCGCTCGAAAAAAGAAACAAAGCAGAAAAACTGTACATATAGAAGGTCCAATATGTGAAGTTTTTAAAGGAAAAAGCGTTGAAAATTCAGATGTAAATTGGTTTAGGTCATTGGAATAGTTCTACTGTGTCACAATAACAATGACTCTAAAAAAAGAGACAAAACACGGGGGTTTGCCTTGAACTGAAAGTGTAAATTGTGTTTGTTTGCGGCTTTCTGACGAAAGGTTTGGATAACGCGGAAAACGAACTTACAGAAATCGAAAACGTAACAGAAACATTATATAGGGTGATTCAAAATAAGTGTCCGACCCGTTAACCACACATAATACTCGAAAAAAAACAAAGCCGAAAACTGTAAACATATGAGGTCTACTATGTGTAGTTTTTAAGATAAAAAGCGTTGAAAATTCAGATTAAATTGGTTCGTGGTCATTGGAATAGTCCTACTGTGTCGCTATAGCAATGAAATCTCAAAGAAAAAAAGACAAAACACGGGCGTTTAGCTTGAACTGAAACTGTAAAACGTTTTTGTTTACGGCTCTCTGACGAAAGATTGGAAAACGGGGAAACCGAGCTTACAAAAATCGAAAACATAACAGAAACATTATACAGGGTGATTCAAAATAAGTGTCCGACGCGTTTACCACACTTTGCGCTCGAAAAAAGAAACAAAGCAGAAAAACTGTACATATAGGAGGTCCAATATGTGAAGTTTTTAAAGGAAAAAGCGTTGAAAATTCAGATGTAAATTGGTTTAGGTCATTGGAATAGTTCTACTGTGTCACAATAACAATGACTCTAAAAACAAAGACAAAACACGGGGCGTTTGCCTTGAACTGAAAGTGTAAATTGTGTTTGTTTGCGGCTTTCTAACGAAAGATTTGGATAACGCGGAAAACGAACTTACAGAAATCGAAAATGTAGCAGAAATATTATATAGGGTGATTCAAAATAAGTGTCCGACCCGTTAACCACACATAATACTCGAAAAAAAACAAAGCCGAAAACTGTAAACATAAGAGGTCTACTATGTGTAGTTTTTAAGATAAAAAGCGTTGAAAATTCAGATTAAATTGGTTCGTGGTCATTGGAATAGTCCTACTGTGTCGCTATAGCAATGAAATCTCAAAGAAAAAAAGACAAAACACGGGCGTTTAGCTTGAACTGAAACTGTAAAACGTTTTTGTTTACGGCTCTCTGACGAAAGATTGGGAAACGGGGAGATCGAGTTTACAAAAATCGAAAACGTAACAGAAACATTATACACGGTGATTCAAAATAAGTGTCCGACGCGTTAACCACACTTTGCGCTCGAAAAAAGAAACAAAGCAGAAAAACTGTACATATAGGAGGTCCAATATGTAAAGTTTTTAAGGTTAAAGCGTTGAAAATTCAGATGTAAATTGGTTTAGGTCATTGGAATAGTGCTACTGTGTCACAATAACAATGACTCTAAAAAAAGACAAAACACGGGGCGTTTGCCTTGAACTGAAAGTGTAAATTGTGTTTGTTTGCGGTTTTCTAACGAAAGATTTGTATAACGCGGAAAACGAACTTAGAGAAATCGAAAACGTAACAGAAACATTATATAGGGTGATTCAAAATAAGTGTCCGACCCGTTAACCACACATAATACTCGAAAAAAAAAAACAAAGCCGAAAACTGTAAACATAGGAGGTCTACTATGTGTAGTTTTTAAGATAAAAAGCGTTGAAAATTCAGATTAAATTGGTTCGTGGTCATTGGAATAGTCCTACTGTGTCGCTATAGCAATGAAATCTCAAAGAAAAAAGACAAAACACGGGCGTTTACCTTGAACTGAAACTGTAAAACGTTTTTGTTTACGACTCTCTGACGAAAGACTGGGAAACGGGGAGATCGAGTTTACAAAAATCGAAAACGTAACAGAAACATTATACACGGTGATTCAAAATAAGTGTCCGACGCGTTAACCACACTTTGCGCTCGAAAAAAGAAACAAAGCAGAAAAACTGTACATATAGGAGGTCCAATATGTGAAGTTTTTAAGGTAAAAAGCGTTGAAAATTCAGATGTAAATTGGTTTAGGTCATTGGAATAGTGCTACTGTGTCACAATAACAATGACTCTAAAAAAAAAGACAAAACACGGGGCGTTTGCCTTGAACTGAAAGTGTAAATTGTGTTTGTTTGCGGTTTTCTAACGAAAGATTTGGATAACGCGGAAAACGAACTTACAGAAATCGAAAACGTAACAGAAACATTATATAGGGCGATTCAAAATAAGTGTCCGACCCGTTAACCACACATAATACTCGAAAAAAAAACAAAGCCGAAAACTGTAAACATAGGAGCTCTACTATGTGTAGTTCTTAAGATAAAAAGCGTTGAAAATTCAGATTAAATTGGTTCGTGGTCATTGGAATAGTCCTACTGAGTCGCTATAGCAATGAAATCTCAAAGAAAAAAGACAAAACACGGGCGTTTACCTTGAACTGAAACTGTAAAACGTTTTTGTTTACGGCTCTCTGACGAAAGATTGGGAAACGGGGAGATCGAGTTTACAAAAATCGAAAACGTAACAGAAACATTATACAGGGTGATTCAAAATAAGTGTCCGACGCGTTAACCACACTTTGCGCTCGAAAAAAGAAACAAAGCAGAAAAACTGTACATATAGGAGGTCCAATATGTAAAGTTTTTAAGGTTAAAGCGTTGAAAATTCAGATGTAAATTGGTTGGTGGCCATTGGAACAGTTCTACTGTGTCACTATAGCAATGAAATCTCAAAGAAAAAAAAAAGCTGAAGCTGTGAAAAACGTTTGTTTACTGCTTTCCGACGAAAGATTTGGATGACACCGAAATCGAACTTACGGAAATCAGAAACATTATACAGGGTGACTCAAAATAAGTGTTCGATCCGTTTTTAATCTTTAACCGGACAGAATTACAAATGGAAAAGCACCCAACGTTTTACTGTCGATTCCTGACGAAGCTCTATCAATCGATAGTGAAACGTTGAGTGCTTTTCGATTTATATTTCTGTCCGGTGAAAGATTAAACTAAAAATGAAAACAAATTACGGTCGGAAACGTAACCGATGAGTACCGACTTTGTGATTTTACAGCCCGTACATTTTCTGGAATTAAGAAAGATATTTTTCCCAATTCCAAAAATTTGTAGTTTTCCTTTGTTCGGTTTCAAACTTTTTGCAATAATTAAGAATTAAATTATAATATTAAAAAAGAAAATTTGTTGCAATGTTAGGTCAAAAAGCGATCGTAGGGTGTCGCTGTTTTATCTATTTATAATACTTTAGTATATTTTTATTAATTTATGTCACATAATGTGGTAGTTTGTCTCAGCCGTTGACGTGTTGTCTTATGGAATGTCCCAGATTAATGCAGCAGCGGCTTGACATATAATTTGATATATAATCTCACCAATGGAATAATTTAAATGAAAAAATTTGATTAAATTATTAGAAAATTGTGTAAACAAAATTAAAAATTAAGATGTAAGTAATTATGTTTGATTATTAGGCCACCAAGTATATTATACTATACGCCTAATTTGTAACAATAAATAAACTTTAATAAGAAATTAAAACTCCGGAACAAAAAGTATTTAGTTCCTCTCGATAAAGCTCAACCGAGAAGTTTGAAAAACTCCCTAGATTTTAATGATTTTTCCCTTTTGTTTGAAATTGTCCCTGGATTTAACGACTTTCTCCCTAAGTTGGCAACACTGCCTTGGTGGGTTTCTATCCTTTGGCTACAATTATTACAGTTCTTATATGCTATATTTCGTGCGTGCCACTATAACTAGAGAGCGGAGCCCGGGTAGTACAATTGCAGTTATGAAATAGTCATGCATTTTTCTCTCTCTCTCCCTGGAAATGTAATGTATTGTAATAGGGGTTGGGGGGGGGGGCGATTTCATAATACCATACGATCAACGGGATTTATAATTAGAGCAGGCTGTGATGATATTTAAAAAAAAGTTTACAGTTTCAAATTAAAAATTTTAAGCGTCAAAATTGTGACATTTATTTTATTTTTTTAAGTGATTGGTAATAAACGGATTTGTCTTGTGGAACCCCCCTGGTATTCTAAAAAAAGGGTTTAAACCAGCATCCATGCAAAATAAAATAGCAAAATAAGGATTGATTGTACAGGGTGGCCCAACGATGCGTATTTCTTCTGTGAGGCTTATGGGAAAAAAATTAGGAAAAAAATCTATAAAGAATTTTATACTAGATAATACGCGGCATATTGTAAAATTATTTTGAAGTATACAGAGTGATTAGAAAAATGGTGGTTCGTGGAAACTTATTTTTTTTAAATGGAACACCTTGTATATTTTTAGATATTTGGATGCGCCACAGTAAGCTGATTACAGCGGTATAAAGATATATTGATTTTATTGAATAACTTTCATAAAATTTTTTTTTTTTCTTGAAGAATTTTGCAAAAATTCAGTAAGTTTGAATTTGAATTTCTGATTAAAGAGGTAACACAGACGAACGAAAATCTAACACGATATTTTTAGGACTTTGGTCTTTATGAAAATGTGAACAAAATTAAGACATCATTTTGCATTATACTGAGCGATCGATACTTACGAAACATTCGGTATCTCATTCTTTTTTTAATGGAACGGCCTACTTTTTATTTCAGAAATGGATAGCACTTAAATGTAGTTTTCTGCTGATATAAGGTTATATACCTTTATTTTTAATAATTTCGTCACTAGAAATTTTCTTTTTATAAGTATTTCAATGGTCGGCGTTTAAACTATACACCCAGTATTGCTACTTTCCTACCTAAATTCAATCATTCGAAGTCATTTTTCGATCATTTGATTCTACTTTCAAAGATCTCTAATTTGAATACCTCCGCGATAGGATTTATTTTACCAAAAATAATTTAAAACAGGCCATTGAAATACTTGTAAAAAGAAAATTTTTAGTGACGAAATTATTAAAAATAAAGATATATAACCTTATATCAGCAGAAAGCTACATTTAAGTGCTATCTATTTCTGAAATAAAAAGTAGGCCGTTCTATTTAAAAAAAATAAATAAGATACCAAATGTTTCATAAGTATCGATCGCTCGGTATAATGCAAAAAGGTATCTTAATTTTGTTCACATTTTCATAAAGGCCAAAGTCCCAAAAATATCATGTCAGATTTTCGTTCGTCTGTGTTATATCATTAATCTGAGATTCATATTCAAACTGACTGAATTTTTGCAAAATTCTTCAAGAAAAAAATTATTTTATGAAAGTTATTCAATAAAATCAATATATCTTTATACCGCTGTAATCTGTTCATTGCGGCGCATCCAAATATCTAAAAATATACAGGGTATTCCATTTACAAAAAATTAGTTTCCACGAACCACGATTTTTCTGATCACTCTGTATACTTCAAAATAATTTTACAATACGCCGCGTATTGTCTATTATAAAATTCGTTATCGATTTTTTTTCTAATTTCTTTCCTATAGGCCTCACAGAAGAAATACGCATCGTTGGGCCACCCTGTACAAACTGCTTTTGGTTTTAATTTGGAAAAATAGGAAATCCTAACGCTGCAGCACCTATTTGTATGCGTGGCCTTCTAGGGAAAGAAGCCGTGTCAAATTAAGTGAGGGTTTTGTTTTTTTTTTTTTTTTAATTCAGACAATTAGGGAAAACCTCCCTTGATTACGCGAACTGGTACACTGCCATCACCGATGCATTCATTAATAATAATAATAATAATAATAATATATATATTTCCCAAGAACATACATATAATATGATAGGGCACGTCAAATTGAGTAGGTATAAAGTAGGAGAGCATTATAAGCTACTTACAAGTGCAGAGATTAATAAATTCAGAAGCAGAATACAGAGTCCTCTTTAAGAGAAATGATTTAAGTTTGCGCTTAAAAATATTTTCAGTTTTACAAGTTCTTAAATAATCCGGCAGCAAATTGAAAAATCTATACCTTTGTAGTTAGGTGAACCACGGACTACGTTCAACCTGCTGAAGGGTGGCCGAAATCGATCCCCGTATCTCACACATCTCGAATGGATATCGCTACTTTTTACAAGTGTTGATTGGTTTTGAAAAATATAGACACACAACTCGAATATATAAAGTGATGTAACGGTCAAAATCTGAAGCTTGCTGAAAATATCCCGACATGACGTAGATTTAGAGGCACCTGTTATTACTCTAATAATTTTCTTTTGGGCAAGAAGAACTCCCTGGAAAGAAGTTGAGCCACCCCAGAAACGGAGGCCGTACCGAAGACGGCTCTCGACCTGAGCAAAGTAAAGGCATTGAAGTTGTTCAATATTAAGGAAAAGCTTAAGATTTCGAAAAAGGAAAATGAGAGAATTTAATTTAGATATAAGTCGTTGACAGTGTTGCTTCCAGCAAACAAACTCATCCACAACTAGCCCCAAAAAGCGTTGTTCACGGGTAGCTTTAACAGAATTATTATCAATTTTCAACTTAGTAGGGGGAATCCTACGTTGCCTATTGTGAAAAACAATGAATTGAGTCTTTTCAGCATTAAGAAATAAATTGTTATCTGAAAACCAGTTGTGAAGTTCGGTTAAGAAATTATTACATTTGAGTGTAGTTTGTGCCAAAGAGTCATCGGATACAATAACAGATGTATCGTCGGCATACAAAGTAAAGTGAACGGAATTACTAATCGTAGTGATATCATTGATGTATAGCAGAAATAAGATGGGACCAAGTATTGAGCCCTGCGGTATACCAACAGTTATATTTTTAAGCGACGAGCTAGATTCGGATTGGAAGTTATTACCAGTATGTTTGAGAGCAACAAATTGAGAACGATCAGTTAAAAAAGATGAGATCCAGTTTAGGGCCACGTCTCTAATACCCATACGAGATAGCTTTCCTACTAAAATGTTGTGATCGACACAGTCAAAAGCCCTGCTGAGGTCACAAAAGATTCCAACTGGGCTCTCGCCTGCGTCGACACAACGCAAAACTTCTTCGTGAAAAGACTGGATTGCGGAAGTTGTAGATTTGCCAGACATGAAACCATGTTGGCAGTGGGAAATGATGTTAAAGCGGGTGATAAAGCTTAATAAACGAGTTAAGAACACGTATTCGAAGATTTTTGAAAAAACCGATAGTTGAGCTATTGGACGATAATTTTCCAACTTATGGGGATTACCTTTTTTGAACACAGGGACAACTTTATTAATTTTTAAGTGGGACGGGAAATCACCTGATAAAAAAGATATATTTATTATATGTTGTAATGGATTACAAATATAATCAGCGACGGAGCGCACCAGATACGGAGGGACATCATCAGGACCAGGAGATTTTTTAGCTTTAATCTTTGTTTTCATAATGTTTGAGACTTCAGCAGCGGTACATGGTAATAAAAACATTGAAAATTGACTAGATTGGAAATTGCAATTATTAGTATTAAAGGAGCAAGATTTACGAATTTGACTAGCTATGTCTAATGGAGCTTGGATAAAGAAGTTATTGAAAGCTTCAACCAGAGCATGTGGATCGTCGGTGTCATGATTATCTAAGTTGATGTTAAGGTTATTATTTTGGCCATTACCTTCAGACAATCTTCTAATTACTTGCCAACACATTTTTGTAGGATTTTCAGAGGTAAAGATCATTTTTTGGTAGTAATTCTTTTTAGCATTTGAAACAAGTTTAAGATGGTTACGCTTGGCATTTTTATAAAGATGTTCCAAGTCAGGAAATTTACATTTAAGTAGATACAGGTCTTTTAGCTTTTGGCTGGAGGTTATGACCTCATTAGTCAACCATTTTTTTGAATCCAGGCTATGTCTATGGGTGAATTTAATTTTGGGAAAATGCTTGTTGAAATAAAAGTTGAAAATAGAATAAAAATGATCAAAAGCATCATTAACATTTTGAATGCAGTATAGATCATCCCAATCAATGGTAGATAAATCGTTTTTAAAGTTGGAAATATTAGTGTCTGTAAATTTTCTTCTAAAAGAAACAAAACTGTTATTTTGTGGAATGTTAAATAGTTGCATTTGATGTAATACAGTTCTATGATCAGATATATGGTTGTCAATCACGCAGCAAATGTCAGATTTAATGTTACTGAAAATATGTAAGTGGCATCAGTCCCATTTAAGTAAAGAAAGACAAAAATTGGATTAGATATTCTATTCTCATGTAATTACTCAGTTTCTTTACCTTGGCTTGATTTTCGAAAGGCGCTCAATTCTTGGCTCAGAAACTGTACAACAAATAAAATCTCTCGTGTGCTACGATGCATTTATTAAGCACTAATTTAAATTGATATTAATAAAGCATAAATGTTTCGTCATCGAGAAGAAATCTTAACTCCTTAATATTTTAACAAAAAAAAATTCTTTATCGACTTTTTTCCTAATTTCTTTCCTATAGGCCTCACAGAAGAAATACGCATCGTTGGGCCACCCTGTATAAAACCCGAGCATAACCTCAAATATGACAACTGTCAACTTATTATTTATTAGCCATTGTATCCAACCGCACAGCATAAAATAGTACCGATCACGGTCTCCTCTAATTGTAAATTCCGTTGATCACCCGGTATTATTTGTAATTGTAGTGAGGCTGTTTTTAGCGAAAGAAAGTGTTTCGACCTCTTCAAACAAATCACTCGTCGTCGTTCAATTAGTCGAGTTCCTAATATTTTGAAAAGCAAAGTTAACGTGCCTGCACGTGCGGAGCCGGGGTAATAATACAACGGTTATGTTCGACGCCATATCCACTAAAAATAATTTATAGGATTTCGGTGTGTGTTCGTGTTCCAAATTTACTCTCCGCACAGAAGTTATTACTTCACTCCATTATACACACACACGTAGCCTACGTATTTATCCGGCGCGAAGAATTATTTACGAGACACGTCCGCGCGCCGCTTTTTGATTTCAAACAACGACGCTCGAATCCACCCCCCCTCCCCCTCTCCCACCGTCATTTTTTGATTTTAAGATTTGATGATGAAGTTTTTCCGAGCGCGCCGCATATTTGTTTTGTTGATGTTCGTGGGGGTGAATGAGTGTGGGAGGACGGAGCGGCAGGGGGAGGAGGAGGGTTAAAATAATAAATAAATAAATAAACAAACACGCTTTTAATTATCCATAGAGCCGGCCGAAATTTTATCCAAATGGCATAAAAGCGCGCGGCCGACTTTGTTGTTGTAGTAAATCCACCGGGAATATTAAAGCGTGCGATGGAAATAATAGTGGAGCGAAATTATTTTGTTTAGTTATAAAAAGCACATTTTGCCGGCGCCGGAGGGCGCTGAATATTTCGAAAAAATCGAGCTTTACACTTCATTACGCGCAATAAAACCCGAACACTTCATTATTGGTTCAGAAAAAAAGAAAAAAAATGAATGGATCATCAGCATTTCTGAAACTTGCACGAAGCGCTTTCAAACAAATTAATTGTTCAAGTAACTTTTAGAGAAACAATCAAAATTAAAATTATTCAAAGTTATTTTAATGCAAAAAAAAAACATTTATACTGACCGTTGTTTTAAAATGAAAGAAAAAAAATATTATTTATACTGTTCGTTGTTTTAAAAAGAGAACATAGAACATAGAGCAGAGTGCAAAGTGCACAGGTACGTAAAGGAATTGGAGACCGCCATTTTCTTCTCAAAGTTTTTAGTTATTTGAACATATTTTTATATTTAAAAATTTGGTTTTGTTATTTGGAAATATTCACGTAAGTGTAAGTAAAGCTTTCTAACTGAAGACAAAAGAAATCAAAACCAGAGAGAGAAAAAAGCGAAGTATTTTCGACAATCTGAAAATATAAGTAGACACCAGTAGAAGAAGACCAGTGGAAAACGAAGTGAATTCAGTGTCGCCAACTTAGGAAAAAAATCGTTAAAACTCCAAAGATAATTTCAAATAAAAGGGAAAAAGGGAAAAATTGCAAAATCTAATTAAAGTCTGGAGAATTCTTTAACTTCTTGGGAAAAAAAGATAATCACTAGATTTTGCGAGAATAAGGGCCGATTTCATAATAGGGCTTCAAATTTAAAGTTACTTTAACCTAAAAAAAATTCATTTGTTTTTCCAATTCTCAAAGTGACTTTAAATTAAAGCTTCCTTAAAGTCTGAATATGAAAACGACCTTAAGACAGAAAAAGGGCAAACAATCAGAAACAAAAAAAAAACAAAAAAAATTGCATGACAGAAACACGATCGAAGTGAAAAGAAGAAAATTTCCGAAGAAATTATAATAGTTATGTATTTGATGTATTCGTAAAAATTGTAAACAATTTTAAAAAAAACGAAAAACTTTATTGGCAATCGAGAAACCCACCTCAGATGAAAAACTTCCTGACTAAAGTAACGAAAAAAAAAAACAAAAACAAACGACGATCGTACTTATCGAAAAAAATATATGAAAACGAATTGTAGATTTAAAATTAAAAAAAAAAATGGTAACGTTCAAGACAAAAAATAAATCGACCTTCACAGCAATCAACAAACAAAAACATTTTCTTTTAATTTATTTTTTTTATTATCAACTTCCGTTATAAACAAACGACGATCGATTTTTTACGCGCACTTTCCTTTACAATTAAAAAAAAAAAAGAAAATCGATTCTCATCAAATCAAAAAACAAATAAACAAAAGAGATCAATCGATAAACAAATGACAGTCGATTTTTATGCTTTTTCTTTTTTCTTATAAAAAAATCACATTAAAAAAAAACAAGTGAAAAAAATTGATTTTTAATTATCAACTTCCGTTAGAAACAAACGACGATCGATTTCTTACACGCACTTTCTCTTACAATCAAAAACAAAAGAATATCGATTGTCATCAGATCGTGAAACAAATAAGCACAAGAGATCAATCGATAAACAAATGACAGTCGATTTTTTTATGCTTTTTCTTTAGCATATAAAAAAAATCACATGAAAAAAAAAACAAGTGAAAAAAAATTGATTTTTTTTATTATCAACATCCGTTAGAAACAAACGACGATCGATTTTTTACGCGCACTTTCCTTTACAATCAGAAACAAAAGAATATCGATTCTCATCAGATCACGAAACGAATAAACAAAAGAGATCAATCGATAAACAAATGACAGTCGACTTTTTATGCTTTTTCTTTTTTTTATAAAAAAAAATCACATTAAAAAAACAAGTGAAAAAAATTGATTTTTTTTTATTATCTACTTCCGTTAGAAACAAACGACGATCGATTTTTTTATACGCACATTCTTTTACAATCAGAAACAAAAGATAATCGATTCTCATCAGATCACGAAACAAATAAACACAAGAGATCAATCGATAAACAAATGACAGTCGACTTTTTATGTTTTTTTCTTTTTTCTTATAAAAAAAATCACTTTAAAAAAAAAACAAGTGAAAAAAATTGATTTGTTTTTTATCAACATCCGTTAGAAACAAATGACGATTGATTTTTTACGCGCACTTTCCTTTACAATCAGAAACAAAAGAAAATCGATTCTCATCAGATCACGAAACGAATAAACAAAAGAGATCAATCGATAAACAAATGACAGTCGATTTTTTATGTTTTTTCTTTTTTCTTATAAAAAAAAATCACTTTAAAAAAAAACAAGTGAAAAAAAATTGATTTTTTTATTATCAACTTCCGTTAGAAACAAACGACGATCGATTTTTTTATACGCACTTTCTTTTACAATCAGAAACAAAAGAAAATCGATTCAGTTAGAATTCGACGGACGAAGAAAGAAAATCGATTTTCATCAAATCAAGAAACGCAAAAGAAGATCAATCAATAAACAAATGATAGTCGAGTTTATTTCTTTTTATAAAATAAAAATCAAACAAAATTGATTTAAAGAAACAAACAAAAACAAAATCGTCTTTTAATAATGTGGGCCAAGGCCGCGAAACCAATTACGATCGAATTTCTTGTATATTTTCTTAGAATCGAGAACAAATCGACTTTCTTTTGTTTTCGATTCCCGGAAAGTGTGTAAAAAATCGACCGTCGTCGGAGTCTCCAACGGAAACTCGTCATCAGAAAAAAATAATTTTTTCATTTGTTTTTGTTTTCTTTTAAATTATAAGAAAGTATACACATAAAATAAAATAAAATTCTATCACATACTCCTTATTGATGAAATGAACATTTCCGCAGAACGTAGGAAAAAACAAATGACGGCTGATTATTCGCGGGGAGGAAAAAGAAGCGCAAACAATTTTTGATTGATTAATTTCGGAACGAAAGGCGAGAAAACAATTGAAATCAATACGAAGAAAGGAAACGAAATATTTATTTGCAGGAGATAAATAAAAGAAAACAAAAACGTATTATTAATTCAAAACGACGCGCGACGCCGACGCCTTCTTTGGAACAATAACGGCACTAACAGCAACAGAAAAAAAATCGAAAAGTGACAGAAATATTTGAAGATTGAAACGAATGACGATAGCCAGAGAAAATTCAAAAAAGAAATGCGGAAATGTTTGAGAACTAATTTGAAACAATTCATAAACAAGTGACGATCGCGTTACATCAAAAAAAAAAAAAAAACTGTTTGTTCAATAATTATACAATTTTTATTTCAGTTTCTTTTTCTTATATTTCTTCTTATTATTAAGCGCCACCTTGGGATAACGGAATTTATAACGCCAAATTCGATTTTCTTTTCTCCAAGAAAAAGTAAGCACGAGCTTCGAAATTTGATGAGTTGGCAATACTGATTCTGATTGCTGCAAAGTGCACGGTTAGGTTGTTTTTTTAATATTTTTTTCTTTCGTTTGTTATAACAGTTAATTGCAGAAAAAATCAATAAATTTGCGTGTGTAGGTGCGCTAATGAGTAATTTTTGTAGTTTTTTTTTTTTTAAATAATTTGTAATCATGTTTTTAACTATAACCTCCTGTTTAAATTTGACAGGTTAATTTAGGGAATTCTAGGGAAATACCGTATGACGAAAAAGGAATTGTTGGCTGGATTCAGATTTCTGACTTTTTCTCCGAATACCAGAGCGCTACTAACAAAGAAAATCGAGATCCAACTTTGTGCCTTGGCAGCTCCACCTAAGATCAAAAAGGTTAACTAAGTTTTCAGGCATGCGCACATTTTTATTAGGTCTTTATTTATGTGTCCCAAGAAAAGGCAAATTTTAGTTCCGACTACTTTGTTTCATTTATTTTGACAAAATTATAAAAAAAAATGTTTTCAATACACTTTTTGCTTGAAAATAAAAGAGAAAGGGTTAAATTCACAGTTAATTAATTGCTGTTTGTTTGTTTGTTTGCCATTTTAAAGGAGATTTGCTTTAGTTTGTTAACGACATTATCGCGTTCGACTTTCGAACAAAAAAAAAATTGCTTCTCGGACCGGATGTAACAAAGCCAGTAAATAATTCCATCCATTTTAATATGAACCCACCCCCTTTCTGTAATTACTTCGGTATTAATTTGCTAATAGCGTTTAGAACGGCGGCATAAAGCACCCGCTTATTTTGCAATCTAATTAGGGCCGCCGCATAATGTGATTGTCTTGAGATTTGAAGGCCACTTCATTTATTAATCATTTAATAACATAAAGAACAACGCATTAATCTATCAAAAACGAAACGCAAAATTCGATGACGAAATTAAGAGTAACCGCCTCGGTAACTTGATGTCGGATTGCCAAAAACCAAAGGCCTCGATCTTTTTGCAAGCAAGGAAAAAACTTAATTGCGGAAGAATTCTACCTGACAAGAGGCTCAAACCTCTCTGCAACTCAAGGATCATCTTCATCCACCAATAAAATCGAAAGCAATAAAAAGCCTAATTAAAGAAGAACGAAACAAGTATTTGCGCACAGAAATCGCTGGTCATAAATACCTGATCATACTTGAAGTTGTCAGGCTTTGAAAAGCATAAATGAATACGTTATTTTGCGTAGAGTGCCTTTTCCAGAATACGAAATCAATCTCTTTCATTCAGACGTCACTAAAGCGTCCCAACCTGAATGAACACAACAAAATGGCCGCAGCCAACAAGACCACGAATTGCATTTAGCGAAACCACTTGGTGTTTGACTGTTTCTTTTCTTTAATTTTTAATAAATGTTTTAATTAGAGGTAAAATCTTTTTTAATTGTTAGTTGATAGAATCTCACTGTATACCTTTTAGGCTCTGAGGAAGGTTTTGAAATAAAACCGAAACTGGTCAGTTGAATGATTTAGAATCTCTTTTTGTCCTAAAAACCCGATCAACTACCACGTTTTTTTTAATTTTTAAGTTATTAGAAAATGAGATTTGAAGGTTCTTCGTCTGTTTCTTCGATTGTCATTTGTTTTAACGATTGCAGTTTATTTCCTCTTAATTTTTGCTTTCTTCCGATGTTTTTTTGCAAACTTTTTGGCTTTCTAGCCGCCGCGCCGCGCTGTTGACTTCTGTTAATCGATGATCATTTTGCTTTTTAAGGTTTTTTGTTTTAATTAATTTTTCTTTCTCGTTTTTTAAACATTCTTCCGCGGCAATTGTTTTTTTTTTCCATACTTAAGTTACCAGAGAGAGGAATTTGGAGTCATGGTTTTCTTCGATGAGTCGAATTTTGTTTTCTTCCGATTCCTTTTTGTTTTTTGTTTTTTGTTTTTTTTTTTTGAAAACTCGAGACTCTCTAGCCGCCCTGTTTGTCGTCGTTTGCTTCGATCGCGCTCGATCGTCATTTATTTTAACGGTATTCTCTTTCATTTAAATTTTATTTCATTTTATTAAATGTGCTTTTCTTCATTTCTTGTTTTTTTTTGAATATATTTTTGCTGTATTTAACTTTTTCAGTTTAAAGAGTTGAAGGAAATTAAAATTTCGAAAACTCGGCTTTCGAGCCGTCGTTTTTCTTTCGATGTCGATTGTCTTTTGTTTTTACATTTTTTTTTAATCTTGTTTCATTCTCTTGATTTCTTCCGATTGTTCTTTTCTTGTTTTCTGAAGACTTTCTTGTTTCCTTGACTCAGTTGTTTTCTTCCGATTATTTTTTTTTGTTTCTTGAAACCTTGAGACTTTATCACCGTCGTGTGTCGTCGTTTTCTGCAATGTCGATTATCATTTGTTATTACGACAGCTTTTTTTTCATTCTGCTTCATTCGCTTGATTTCTTTCGATTGTTTTCTTTTTTGTTTTCTGAAAACTTTCCTGTGTCTCTCAATTTAGTTTCGTTCAGTTATTTTCTTTCGATTTTTTGTTTCTTGAAACCTTGGAACTTTGTAGCCATCTTGTTTCACCGTTTTCTTCGACGTCCGTCGGTTAATCATTCGTTTTAACGACAGTTTCTTTTTCATTTTATTTCCTTCGGTTGTTTTCTTCCCTTTTCCTTTTTGTTTTTTTTTTTTTTTGAAAACTCGAGAGACTCTAGCCTCCCCTGTTTCGTTGCTTGCTTCGATCGCGCTCTATCGTCATTTATTTTAACGGTGTTCTCTTTCATTTAAATTTTATTTCATTTTATTAAATATCCTTTCCTCCATTTCTTGTTATTCTTTTTTTTTTAAATATATTTTTGCTGTATTTAACTTTTTCAGTGTAAAGAGTTTAAGGAAATTAAAATTTCGAAAACTCGTGACCGGCTTTCGAGCCGTCGTTTTTCCTTCGATGTCGATTGTCTTTTGTTTTTACGACATTTTTTTTTAAATCTAGTTTCATTCGCTTGATTTCTTTCGATTGTTCTTTTTTTGTTTTCTGAAGACCTTCTTGTTTCCTTGACTCAGTTGTTTTCTTCCGATTATTTTTTTTTGTTTCTTGAAATCTTGGGAATTTGTCACCGTCGTGTTTTGTCGTTCTCTGCGATAACGGTTATCATTTGTTACTATGACAGTTTTTTTTTCATTCTGCTTCATTCGCTCGACTTCTTTCGATTGTTTTTTCTTTTGTTTCCTGAAAACTTTCTGGTGTCTGTCAATTTAGTTTCGTTAAGTTATTTTCTTTCGATTTTTTGTTTTTTTTTTTTCTGTTTTTTGAAACCTTGGGACTTTCCAGCCATCTTGTTTCACCGTTTTCTTCGACGTCCGTCGGTTAATCATTTGTTTGTTTGACAGTTTTTTTTTTCCGTTTTATTTCCTTCGGTCGTTTTCTTCCGATTGTTAATAAAAAAAATTGTTCAGTTAATCGGGGTATTAACTTTGTTAACAATTTTTTGGCAGAGCGTTCGCGTACGCACAGGAAATGTTCCGCAGCTTTCCCGAAACCAAACATCCACACGAAAACGTACTTTAGTTTGCAGATATTATACAAGGTGAATCGTAATCTGTGTACTGAAAACATTTGTGAAAAAATTTTAATCCGAATTTAAACAAAAGCTTCGAATTCAATTTTTTTTTTTTTTTTTTTGATGATTCAACGCGTACTCCTGGAACTGTCACGATTCAAGACATGACACACATGGCACATGTTGGTCTGGGAAAAGCCGTACGAAGTCTCGTGTTTGTTAAATCTATTAAGTTGGTGGAAGTGTCTCTGCAACGAATACAACGAGCAGACGGCACAACACGACAATAGTAATTATCATCAGTATCGAATCGATGCCGTAATCGTCTGGGCGGGCAAATTACGGTCGCTTTTTGTTTGAACCGGGCGACGTAATTAAACCGACCATTTGAATAATGTATGTGTGCATCGTTTCGCCGGTTATAATAATAAAAGCAACGGGACTACGGCCCTGACTGTATGTCATCATCGTCATCGGTCGCCGTCATCAACGTCACCGTCATCGTCTTGCCGTGTTTTCAGTTTTGATTCGCCGCACGTCGATAAAGCACGTGAAGGATAAGGCTAATAAATACGGGCGATTACGTTAACGAGAGCCACAAGTTTTTTTTTATTTTTTTTTTCAACGTCTACCTCTAACTGCATTCGGGGGGTAATGAAAGTAATTTAAAGGTCTTTTGCTGCTGCGTGACGGTAATGACAGGAGGATACGTGAGCCCACGCGAACTCACGTCCCTCCCTTATACTTATATTAAAAAAAGAAAAAAAAAGAAGGCCCGTAGTCTTGATTTCCCTTAATAAACGAAACTAAAATTGATTGCGACGCGACGGAGCGACGTAATGATTAAAAGTTATTATCGGAACTCGACTAAATGAAAACGTAACTGTGTACGTCGCGTCGGTTGGACGAATGCTCTCGTAACTAGCAGTAATTCGCTAATAATTAACGAAGAGCTTAGCGGCGAGGCGGGCGCGTTATGAATCATCATTGCTGCAGGCCTGCACGAGTTCACGTGGGCCGATAGGGGTCGTTAAAAGTCGATCAATTTACCACCGCCGTAATTTGAGTCATGAAAATTATGCAACATTTTAACGAGTGGCGAATGTACAGAATTGGCAAAAGTATAACCGAACACCCTCAATAATGCAAGCGATTGTGAAGGCACTATAAAAATAAAGAAAAAATTGTGTTACAGCTGTGCTGTGGAGGCTCGGAGCGCTTGGGTATATTTGTGACCAGACAAACTCGCACTAGCCTTTTGAGAAAGGGAGAAAGGTTGCTTGCGACGCTCGCGATACGGATACAGATACCTTCGGGAAAGCTGTAGAGTAATCTAGTGGGGCCGCGAAAATAGTTTGACGGTAGCTTATACTTTTCGTTTGATTTACTATGTAAACAGGGAGGATTATAATTTTTATGCAATCGAAATCCCCCCTTAATAAACCTTAATGGAACAGAAAAAATTATTAAAAATAAAAAAGAAATCTAATTCTAGACGCTTACATGTGGAAGCGTCTAGAATTAGATTTCTTCTGCACAATTGGCAAAAGTATAACTGAACACCCTCAATAATTCATGCGATTGTGAAGGCACTACAAAAATAAAGAAAAAATTGTGTTACAACTGTGCTGTGGGGGCTCGGATCGCTTGGGTATTTTTGTGACCAGACAAACTCGCGCTAGCCTTTTGAGAAAGGGAGAAAGGTTGCCTGCGACGCTCTCGATACGGCAGATACCTTCGGGAAAGCTGTAGAGTAGTCTGGTGGGGCCGCGAAAATAGTTTGACGGTAGCTTATATTTTTCGTTTGATTTACTATGTAAACAGAGGGGATCATAATTTTTATACAATCAAAATCCCCCCTTAATAAACCTTAATGGAACAGAAAAAATTATTAAAGATAAAAAAGAAATCTAATTCTAGACGCTTACATGTGGAAGCGTCTAGAATTAGATTTCTTCTGCAGAATTGGCAAAAGTGTAACTGAACACCCTCAATAATTCATGCGATTGTGAAGGCACTACAAAAATAAAGAAAAAATTGTGTTACAACTGTGCTGTGGGGGCTCGGAGCGCTTGGGTATTTTTGTGACCAGACAAACTCGCGCTAGCCTTTTGAGAAAGGGAGAAAGGTTGCCTGCGACGCTCGCGATACGGCAGATACCTTCGGGAAAGCTGTAGAGTAATCTGGTGGGGCCGCGAAATTAGTTTGACGGTAGCTTATACTTTTCGTTTGATTTACTATATAAACAGGGAGGATTATAATTTTTATAAAATCAAAATCCCCCCTTAATAAACCTTAATGGAACAGAAAAAATTATTAAAGATAAAAAAGAAATCTAATTCTAGACGCTTACATGTGGAAGCGTCTAGAATTAGATTTCTTCTGTAGAATTGCCAAAAGTATAACTGAACACCCTCAATAATGCATGCGATTGGGAAGGCACTATAAAAATAAAGAAAAAATTGTGTTACAGCTGTGCTGTGGGGGCTCGGAGCGCTTGGGTATTTTTGTGACCAGACAAACTCGCGCTAGCCTTTTGAGAAAGGGAGAAAGGTTGCCTGCGACGCTCGCGATACGGCAGATACCTTCGGGAAAGCTGTAGAGTAATCTAGTGGGGCCGCGAAAATAGTTTGACGGTAGCTTATACTTTTCGTTTGATTTACTATGTAAACAGAGGGGATCATAATTTTTATACAATCAAAATCCCCCCTTAATAAACCATAATGGAACAGAAAAAATTATTAAAAATAAAAAAGAAATCTAATTCTAGACGCTTACATGTGGAAGCGTCTAGAATTAGATTTCTTCTGCACAATTGGCAAAAGTATAACTGAACACCCTCAATAATTCATGCGATTGTGAAGGCACTACAAAAATAAAGAAAAAATTGTGTTACAACTGTGCTGTGGGGGCTCGGAGCGCTTGGGTATTTTTGTGACCAGACAAACTCGCGCTAGCCTTTTGAGAAAGGGAGAAAGGTTGCTTGCGACGCTCGCGATACGGATACAGATACCTTCGGGAAAGCTGTAGAGTAATCTAGTGGGGCCGCGAAAATTGTTTGACGGTAGCTTATACTTTTCGTTTGATTTACTATGTAAACAGGGGGGATTATAATTTTTATACAATCAAAATCCTCCCTTAATAAACCTTAATGGAACAGAAAAAATTATTAAAGATAAAAAAGAAATCTAATTCTAGACGCTTACATGTGGAAGCGTCTAGAATTAGATTTCTTCTGCAGAATTGGCAAAAGTATAACTGAACACCCTCAATAATGCATGCGATTGTGAAGGCACTACAAAAATAAAGAAAAAATTGTGTTACAACTGTGCTGTGGGGGCTCGGAGCGCTTGGGTATTTTTGTGACCAGACAAACTCGCGCTAGCCTTTTGAGAAAGGGAGAAAGGTTGCCTGCGACGCTCGCGATACGGCAGATACCTTCGGGAAAGCTGTAGAGTAGTCTGGTGGGGCCGCGAAAATAGTTTGACGGTAGCTTATATTTTTCGTTTGATTTACTATGTAAACAGGGGGATTATAATTTTTATACAATCAAAATCCCCCCTTAATAAACCTTAATGGAACAGAAAAAATTATTAAAGATAAAAAAGAAATCTAATTCTAGACGCTTACATGTGGAAGCGTCTAGAATTAGATTTCTTCTGCAGAATTGGCAAAAGTATAACTGAACACCCTCAATAATGCAAGCGATTGTGAAGGCACTATAAAAATAAAGAAAAAATTGTGTTACAGCTGTGCTGTGGAGGCTCGGAGCGCTTGGGTATATTTGTGACCAGACAAACTCGCACTAGCCTTTTGAGAAAGGGAGAAAGGTTGCTTGCGACGCTCGCGATACGGATACAGATACCTTCGGGAAAGCTGTAGAGTAATCTAGTGGGGCCGCGAAAATTGTTTGACGGTAGCTTATACTTTTCGTTTGATTTACTATGTAAACAGGGGGGATTATAATTTTTATACAATCAAAATCCTCCCTTAATAAACCTTAATGGAACAGAAAAAATTATTAAAGATAAAAAAGAAATCTAATTCTAGACGCTTACATGTGGAAGCGTCTAGAATTAGATTTCTTCTGCAGAATTGGCAAAAGTATAACTGAACACCCTCAATAATGCATGCGATTGTGAAGGCACTACAAAAATAAAGAAAAAATTGTGTTACAACTGTGCTGTGGGGGCTCGGAGCGCTTGGGTATTTTTGTGACCAGACAAACTCGCGCTAGCCTTTTGAGAAAGGGAGAAAGGTTGCCTGCGACGCTCGCGATACGGCAGATACCTTCGGGAAAGCTGTAGAGTAGTCTGGTGGGGCCGCGAAAATAGTTTGACGGTAGCTTATATTTTTCGTTTGATTTACTATGTAAACAGGGGGGATTATAATTTTTATACAATCAAAATCCCCCCTTAATAAACCTTAATGGAACAGAAAAAATTATTAAAGATAAAAAAGAAATCTAATTCTAGACGCTTACATGTGGAAGCGTCTAGAA
Organism: Prosopocoilus inquinatus; assembly: GCA_036172665.1. Taxonomy (NCBI): domain Eukaryota; kingdom Metazoa; phylum Arthropoda; class Insecta; order Coleoptera; family Lucanidae; genus Prosopocoilus; species Prosopocoilus inquinatus. The sequence continues at coordinate 955,157 of CM069871.1, read as the reverse complement.
TTAGATTTCTTCTGCAGAATTGGCAAAAGTATAACTGAACACCCTCAATAATGCAAGCGATTGTGAAGGCACTATAAAAATAAAGAAAAAATTGTGTTACAGCTGTGCTGTGGAGGCTCGGAGCGCTTGGGTATATTTGTGACCAGACAAACTCGCACTAGCCTTTTGAGAAAGGGAGAAAGGTTGCTTGCGACGCTCGCGATACGGATACAGATACCTTCGGGAAAGCTGTAGAGTAATCTAGTGGGGCCGCGAAAATAGTTTGACGGTAGCTTATACTTTTCGTTTGATTTACTATGTAAACAGGGGGGATTATAATTTTTATACAATCAAAATCCCCCCTTAATAAACCATAATGGAACAGAAAAAATTATTAAAGATAAAAAAGAAATCTAATTCTAGACGCTTACATGTGGAAGCGTCTAGAATTAGATTTCTTCTGCAGAATTGGCAAAAGTATAACTGAACACCCTCAATAATGCATGCGATTGTGAAGGCACTACAAAAATAAAGAAAAAATTGTGTTACAACTGTGCTGTGGGGGCTCGGAGCGCTTGGGTATTTTTGTGACCAGACAAACTCGCGCTAGCCTTTTGAGAAAGGGAGAAAGGTTGCCTGCGACGCTCGCGATACGGATACAGATACCTTCGGGAAAGCTGTAGAGTAATCTAGTGGGGCCGCGAAAATAGTTTGACGGTAGCTTATACTTTTCGTTTGATTTACTATGTAAACAGGGAGGATTATAATTTTTATGCAATCGAAATCCCCCCTTAATAAACCTTAATGGAACAGAAAAAATTATTAAAAATAAAAAAGAAATCTAATTCTAGACGCTTACATGTGGAAGCGTCTAGAATTAGATTTCTTCTGCAGAATTGGCAAAAGTATAACTGAACACACTCAATAATGCATGCGATTGGGAAGGCACTATAAAAATAAAGAAAAAATTGTGTTACAGCTGTGCTGTGGGGGCTCGGAGCGCTTGGGTATTTTTGTGACCAGACAAACTCGCGCTAGCCTTTTGAGAAAGGGAGAAAGGTTGCCTGCGACGCTCGCGATACGGCAGATACCTTCGGGAAAGCTGTAGAGTAATCTAGTGGGGCCGCGAAAATAGTTTGACGGTAGCTTATACTTTTCGTTTGATTTACTATGTAAACAGGGAGGATTATAATTTTTATGCAATCGAAATCCCCCCTTAATAAACCTTAATGGAACAGAAAAAATTATTAAAAATAAAAAAGAAATCTAATTCTAGACGCTTACATGTGGAAGCGTCTAGAATTAGATTTCTTCTGCAGAATTGGCAAAAGTATAACTGAACACACTCAATAATGCATGCGATTGGGAAGGCACTATAAAAATAAAGAAAAAATTGTGTTACAGCTGTGCTGTGGGGGCTCGGAGCGCTTGGGTATTTTTGTGACCAGACAAACTCGCGCTAGCCTTTTGAGAAAGGGAGAAAGGTTGCCTGCGACGCTCGCGATACGGCAGATACCTTCGGGAAAGCTGTAGAGTAATCTAGTGGGGCCGCGAAAATAGTTTGACGGTAGCTTATACTTTTCGTTTGATTTACTATGTAAACAGGGAGGATTATAATTTTTATACAATCAAAATCCCCCCTTAATAAACCATAATGGAACAGAAAAAATTATTAAAGAAAAAAAAGAAATCTAATTCTAAACGCTTACATGTGGAAGCGTCTAGAATTAGATTTCTTCTGCAGAATTGGCAAAAGTATAACTGAACACACTCAATAATGCATGCGATTGGGAAGGCACTATAAAAATAAAGAAAAAATTGTGTTACAGCTGTGCTGTGGGGGCTCGGAGCGCTTGGGTATTTTTGTGACCAGACAAACTCGCGCTAGCCTTTTGAGAAAGGGAGAAAGGTTGCCTGCGACGCTCGCGATACGGATACAGATACCTTCGGGAAAGCTGTAGAGTAATCTAGTGGGGCCACGAAAATAGTTTGACGGTAGCTTATACTTTTCGTTTGATTTACTATGTAAACAGGGGGGATTATAATTTTTGTACAATCAAAATCCCCCCTTAATAAACCATAATGGAACAGAAAAAATTATTAAAGATAAAAAAGAAATCTAATTCTAGACGCTTACATGTGGAAGCGTCTAGAATTAGATTTCTTCTGCAGAATTGGCAAAAGTATAACTGAACACCCTCAATAATGTATGCGATTGGGAAGGCACTATAAAAATAAAGAAAAAATTGTGTTGCAGCTGTGCTGTGGGGGCTCGGAGAGCTTGGGTATTTTTGTGACCAGACAAACTCGCGCTAGCCTTTTGAGAAAGGGAGAAAGGTTGCCTGCGACGCTCGCGATACGGCAGATACCTTCGGGAAAGCTGTAGAGTAATCTGGTGGGGCCGCGAAAATAGTTTGACGGTAGCTTATACTTTTCGTTTGATTTACTATGTAAACAGAGGGGATCATAATTTTTATACATTCAAAATCCCCCCTTAATAAACCATAATGGAACAGAAAAAATTATTAAAAATAAAAAAGAAATCTAATTCTAGACGCTTACATGTGGAAGCGTCTAGAATTAGATTTCTTCTGCACAATTGGCAAAAGTATAACTGAACACCCTCAATAATTCATGCGATTGTGAAGGCACTACAAAAATAAAGAAAAAATTGTGTTACAACTGTGCTGTGGGGGCTCGGAGCGCTTGGGTATTTTTGTGACCAGACAAACTCGCGCTAGCCTTTTGAGAAAGGGAGAAAGGTTGCCTGCGACGCTCGCGATACGGCAGATACCTTCGGGAAAGCTGTAGAGTAATCTAGTGGGGCCGCGAAAATAGTTTGACGGTAGCTTATACTTTTCGTTTGATTTACTATGTAAACAGAGGGGATCATAATTTTTATACAATCAAAATCCCCCCTTAATAAACCATAATGGAACAGAAAAAATTATTAAAGATAAAAAAGAAATCTAATTCTAGACGCTTACATGTGGAAGCGTCTAGAATTAGATTTCTTCTGTAGAATTGCCAAAAGTATAACTGAACACCCTCAATAATGCATGCGATTGGGAAGGCACTATAAAAATAAAGAAAAAATTGTGTTACAGCTGTGCTGTGGGGGCTCTGAGCGTTTGGGTATTTTTGTGACCAGACAAACTCGCGCTAGCCTTTTGAGAAAGGGAGAAAGGTTGCCTGCGACGCTCGCGATACGGCAGATACCTTCGGGAAAGCTGTAGAGTAATCTGGTGGGGCCGCGAAAATAGTTTGACGGTAGCTTATACTTTTCGTTTGATTTACTATGTAAACAGAGGGGATCATAATTTTTATACAATCAAAATCCCCCCTTAATAAACCATAATGGAACAGAAAAAATTATTAAAAATAAAAAAGAAATCTAATTCTAGACGCTTACATGTGGAAGCGTCTAGAATTAGATTTCTTCTGCACAATTGGCAAAAGTATAACTGAACACCCTCAATAATTCATGCGATTGTGAAGGCACTACAAAAATAAAGAAAAAATTGTGTTACAACTGTGCTGTGGGGGCTCGGAGCGCTTGGGTATTTTTGTGACCAGACAAACTCGCGCTAGCCTTTTGAGAAAGGGAGAAAGGTTGCCTGCGACGCTCGCGATACGGCAGATACCTTCGGGAAAGCTGTAGAGTAATCTAGTGGGGCCGCGAAAATAGTTTGACGGTAGCTTATACTTTTCGTTTGATTTACTATGTAAACAGAGGGGATCATAATTTTTATACAATCAAAATCCCCCCTTAATAAACCATAATGGAACAGAAAAAATTATTAAAGATAAAAAAGAAATCTAATTCTAGACGCTTACATGTGGAAGCGTCTAGAATTAGATTTCTTCTGCAGAATTGGCAAAAGTATAACTGAACACCCTCAATAATGTATGCGATTGGGAAGGCACCATAAAAATAAAGAAAAAATTGTGTTACAGCTGTGCTGTGGGGGCTCGGTGCGCTTGGGTATTTTTGTGACCAGACAAACTCGCGCTAGCCTTTTGAGAAAGGGAGAAAGGTTACTTGCGACGCTCGCGATACGGATACAGATACCTTCGGGAAAGCTGTAGAGTAATCTAGTGGGGCCGCGAAAATTGTTTGACGGTAGCTTATACTTTTCGTTTGATTTACTATGTAAACAGAGGGGATCATAATTTTTATACAATCAAAATCCCCCCTTAATAAACCATAATGGAACAGAAAAAATTATTAAAGATAAAAAAGAAATCTAATTCTAGACGCTTACATGTGGAAGCGTCTAGAATTAGATTTCTTCTGCAGAATTGGCAAAAGTATAACTGAACACCCTCAATAATGCATGCGATTGTGAAGGCACTACAAAAATAAAGAAAAAATTGTGTTACAGCTGTGCTGTGGGGGCTCGGAGCGCTTGGGTATTTTTGTGACCAGACAAACTCGCGCTAGCCTTTTGAGAATGGGAGAAAGGTTGCTTGCGACGCTCGCGATACGGATACAGATACCTTCGGGAAAGCTGTAGAGTAATCTAGTGGGGCCACGAAAATAGTTTGACGGTAGCTTATACTTTTCGTTTGATTTACTATGTAAACAGGGGGGATTATAATTTTTGTACAATCAAAATCCCCCCTTAATAAACCATAATGGAACAGAAAAAATATTAAAAATAAAAAAATGCTATGAATATTTTGGTTTGTGTGTTGAAAACGTCCAACAAAATTTATTATAACAGCCTGTATGTTACGATCCGGTTGTTTCGGTTTTCGATGGGACAAAAATCAGCATTTGTTTTTCGTCGCGGATCAACGGGATAAATCAGTTGCCGCTCACTCGGACGCCGAAATATGGGTCACAGTTACATCCGTTCGTATAAATATTTGCTCTCGAGCGCGAGAGGAGCCACACGACGACCCTAATTTAAAGCTTAAAATAAGCGAGCCGAAAACGCCCGTTTACGCCGCCGCGCGACGCGACGCGCGCCTTCCAAGCACATCCAAGAATTCGCTTTCGGTAAACTACATTGTTGCACACGATTAATGCACCGCTGCTAAAGCAGGAATTTCCAGTCAAAGAAAGAGTTCCGGGGGAATACCGCTTGAAATTTCGATGTTTAGTTCTGCAGCATACTTGTTTTGGGTTCTTTTCTTTCGTAGACCTTCCTTTGAGAAATTATACTTCATGCTTACTATACTTAGTTTTAATTAAAAAAAATAGCTCCTCGATGTTCGCATTCTTCGCTTCTAAATAAGAACTGTCCTGGCAGCGGCTGAAGCGCTTTTATAGTTAACGCACTCGCCTCTAAATACGCGCGGAAAAATACAAAGTATTCGCGTAGTCACGGGAATGCTTCGCAGCTTTCCCGAAACTACCTAGGATATCGGTCACACCGAGCGCCCCCGGCAACCCTTCTCACAAGCGTCGCGCGGGCGAAGTACCTAGGCGCCCCGAGCTCAACGCATTTTTTTAAATTTCGCGTCCAGAGTGTTGTGAATATTTTTGTTTGTTGTGTTAATTAAAAATAATAATCAGGATTTTGAGATAAAAATCTTGAAAATACAGGGTAGTGTATGCCCAAAATTATCGGCGCCGGTTTTTCCGTACAAAAACATTGCGCAGTCTACTTCGTTTCGTTCAAAAACAAACGAATATCTACTGAAATCAAATCAAGCAAAATTCCAGCAAAGATTTTTCTCAGTTGAAGAAACAAAAGAAAAGGTGACTTTTTTAAGTTGCACTTTGAAGTGTCCCACTTCTGACGCTAATGGAGCGAATCCGAAAACAAAAGACGATTGTCAAAATCACGAAAACACTCACACATTCGAATTGATAATGAAATGAAACTGCAAGAAGCGCAAAAAGGTGGCGTCTTCGAAGAAAGAAAAAATGGTTAACTTTTGTTTTGCTAAATTCGCTGTTGCTAAACTGTCAGGAATAGACGAACGGGTTACTTTAAAACACAAACTAAATCCACGCGACCTAAACCGAGATGGTACCATGCGAAGAAATGAACAGAAACAAAAGAAAAATTAAATAAGAATCTATCTTCGCTGTTACTTTCTGACACGATCCCACTTCTGATGTCAAACGATATTCGAAAATTGTAAGTACAAAGTTTTTTTAATCGCGAACCGGACAGAATTATGAAGGGAAAACACTCAACGTTTCGCTGTAGATTTTTAGCTTCGTCAGGAGTCAATTTTGGATATTCAAAAACAAAAGACTCCTGCCAAAGTTATGGAATCCGATGTACTTTTCAATTTTCACAATCGCCTTGACGAATTGACACGAATTATACTCCATTTATTCATCATAAGAAGACAGTAGACTTATTACCTCTTACAGGATACAAAAAAAAAATCGAATGAACGGTTATTTTTAAGATTAATTTAGCAAATTTCCAAATTCAAACAAATCTGGTAAAAGCAATAGGTTACGGTTAAGGGGGGAGTGGGGGAGTGCTCGAGGTGGAAATATCGAAAAAAAACCTCAACGTTAGACTGACTCAAAATCCACATGGCAAAAATAACATCGATCTTCGTTACATACAAACGAAAAAAATAAATAGCCCTATAAGAACCTGAGATCGTACCTTACAAAATTTCAGTAGCTTCAAAATTTTTACTTTGAAAAAAAAATTAAAACGAACGTGTTGAAAGACGTAGAGTTGATCGAGGGTATGTGTGTTCAATGCCGATCCGTGTCTTTCTCTGAATCCAGTTCCATGATTTTGGTAAGGAATGAAAATTATTTTATTTGCTAATTTATTTCCAAATTTAAACAAATTTGGTAAAAGCAATAGGTTACAGTTAGGGTAGGTAGGGGGGGAGTGCTCGAGGCGGAAATATCGAAAAAAACGTCAACGTTGGACTCAAAATTCACATGGTAAAAATAACATCGTTCATCGTTACATATAAACGAAAAGAAAATAAATAGCCTCGTAAGAACCTGAGATCGTACCATACAAAATTTCAGTAGCATAAAAATTTCTACTTTGAAAACAAATTTAAAACGAACGCGTTGAAAGAAGTAGAGTCGATCGAGAGTGTAGGTGTTCAATGCCGATCCCTGTCTTTCTCTGAATTCAATTCTATGATTTTCGTAAAGAATGAAAATTATTTTATTTGCTAATTTATTTATTTATTTTCTGATGTTTCTCTTATTACCTCTTACAGGATACAAAAAAAATCGAATGAACGGTTATATTTAACATTAATTTAGCAAATTTCCAAATTCAAACAAATCTGGTAAAAGCAATAGGTTACAGTTAAGGGGGGAGGGGGGAGTGCTCGAGGTGGAAATATCGAAAAAAACGTCAACGTTAGACTCAAAATCCACATCGATCTTCGTTACATACAAACGAAAAGAAAATAAATAGCCCTGTAAGAACCCGAGATCGTACCTTACAAAATTTCAGCAGCTTCAAAATTTTAACTTTGAAAACAAATTTAAAACGAACGCGTTGAAAGAAGTAGAGTTGATCGAGAGTGTGGGTGTTCAATGCCGATCCGTGTTTTTCTCTGAATCCAGTTCCATGATTTTCGTAAGAAAAAAAAATTATTATATTTGCTAAATTATTTATTTATTTTTTAGGAAACAGGTTTTTCTGTTTTATAATGAACCTTTTGAACATGTGTGACCGTTATCATCATCATCATCACCACATCGCCTGAGTGTGCGGAACGCTTAATCAGTTTTTCTCTCCAAGTAGTTGATAAATTTTTTATGCCAGGAACACAAACGTCATCCTCGATTATTTTCTTCAACCTAATCTTAACATGGATTTTCCGTTCGCATTTACTTCTGCTTTGGAAAACATTTCTTTCTATCTACCCCGCGACTCGCTCTCTTTTTTGCGAATCTCCGGGTAGAAAAAAAAGCGCGTCCGAAAACTTTTATTTCTCTCTCGTCCGCCGCCCACATCGCATCCATTCATCCACCCATCGGTTTTATACTGTATGTAGCGCGCGGATTGTTTCGGGTTATCAATCGAAAAATTTTCCCATTTTTCATCGATAATTATGATTGCCAGCGCGGAACAAAGACCCTTGCATGTAGAACAATCGGGCGTTAAACGGCTGCTTTCAATCATGGATTGGGGGTGGCCTGTCGGGGACGTTCATGTGCGCGAAAATTATAGCCGACAACTTATATGTATGTACAATTTCAATACGCCGCCGCCGCCGCCGCCGCCGCCCGGTTTTATTGGCTTAATTTAGTGGCGTTGCCGAAATTCACGCGCTGTATTCAATCTTACTTTATGGCCCTCATTGTATACGTTTCGGCCGTTCTAATTAATTTATGCGTTTCAATTGACGGGTTCGAAGCGAAAAATATCAATATCACCAGCGATTTGCGTTATTTATTGGGTGAGCTCGGTTTTCCTCCACGTTGATTGGTCGCCAAGAACTGCGACGACCTAAACACAGGGCCGTAGCCAAATTAAATATTCAGGGAAGGCGGCTTATCGAAATGTGGGGCAAGCTCTATAAGTTTTTAATCTAACACGTTTTCGAATTTTTTAAATATTCTCTAAATGATAAATAACACAACAGACAAATATTATTAAAGCATGAAATAATAACATTCGTCTTTAACTTTTGTCGTCTTATTTCAAACCCAATGGATATTATCAGTTCGCAAATTGAAAAATCACTTCCAGTGTTGCCTTGTGGAACATTAAACTGATAAGCAAAAGTGTGGTGTGAAAAAAAAAGAACAAAACGAACGCTTTGCGCGCGTAAATAAAAGCGAAGCTCGCTAATTTCAACTTTAACAATAAAACTGCGTTTATTTTCTTCGACACACAGAAGTCGTGTCCGCAACCGAGTCGTCAAATACATGTTTGCAACAGTCTGCAAAGTCCGAGATGACGGGCGAGGGCGCGTTAGCGGGAGTACTCACGCGTGGCTTACGCCAGGGACGGGCACCAGCGGGAATGCGTACTCCCACCACCCAGCCGCGACAGTTGTATTTATTCGGCGGGCGTTTCTCAGTGAATGAAGCTACGATTCTGCCAAGAAATCGAGAGCGAAGAGAGCGCGACTGTGTTTTATTAGAGTGTTTGAAAGTTATTTGAGTAATTCAGGACAAGGCTTTTAAATGCAAATGTAAAAAGCAATAAACGAAATTCCTAGCCTAAAAAATGTGTTATTTTTCAGATTTTCTTGCAATTTCTGTTTTCCAAAGCTTTCCTCTACAGGTAATGTGAACATTGAAGACATGATGTTAAATTTGAATTCTTCTTTTAAATCAACTGGCAGGCTGTTGAAGTCTATTACGTAGCAACCACTCATATCCATTTTCGACATTTTCGAGTTTACAAAATAATCAATGACGTCACAGTTCCAGATTATGACATCACAGTCCAAGATTATGACGTCACAATTGAAGATTATGACGTCACAATTGAAGATTATGACGTCACAATTGAAGATTATGACGTCACAATTGAAGATTATGACGTCACAATTGAAGATTATGACGTCACAATTGAAGATTATGACGTCACAAGAAAAATGAAAAACGCCAGTTTGTGGCAAATAAGTAGCCATTTAACTTTTATTTAAAACATTTTTTTTGTAAAACCTACAATAGCGGCTCTATCGTCGCATCAATCTTCCTTACTTTTTATCCACGCTGTATATTTGTTTGCAATTTCTTGCACGTACTTTCTTATTAATTAAATAAAAACATTTGTTGTCGTTGTACATAAATATATTTCAACTCGAATATCAGCGGATATGATTGATTACTACATAATAAACTTTTAATAAAGAGCCTGTTAGTTGACATAAAAGAGTCATTCAAATTCAAAATGATGGCTACTCAATGTTCATATTACCTGTAGGAGAATTATACACAGTTCCGGAAAACACAAGTTCCAATAGAATCTTAAAAACAAGGCGCAAACTTTCAGTCTTAAGAAAAAACGAACATGAGCGTTTCGTTTACTGTTTTGTGTATTTGGGTTTGAAAGTCCCGCTGTAAAGTTACTTAAATAACTACAAATTTTATAATGTCTTAGTAACTACCAAAGTATATTACATGAAAACTTTTTTAAATCGGTACTGTTTACTTTTATATTCTTGCACAGCTAAATTAACCATTTCGACCGCTGTGCGTCGGCGCGTTAGCGGGAGTACTCACGCGTGGCTTACGCCAGCTGCGACAGTTGTATTTATTTGGTGGGCGTCTCTCAGTGAATGAAGTTACGATTCTCCTAAGAAATCGAGAGTGAAGAGAGCTCGAGTCTGTTTTATTAGAGTGTTTGAAATAATTGGCGAGTATTATTTCTGAACACCGGAGTTGTAACAGTACGTATTATTTCATGTCCGGTTGGATCATCGGCGTCGCGTCGTAGGGCAGGCTTGAAACTTTCCAGGGCAGGCTCAGCCTCAGTTGGCGCCCCTCTGGCTACGGCCCTGCCTAGACCACACCTCTCAGCTCAGTTTCTAGTTTTGATACTCAGCTTCTGGTTTTGATACTCACTCGGAGGCAGGCAGTCGTTGGCGACTAGTGTGAACGTGGAGGAAATTCAAGCTTTAAGAATGAGTTTGAAATATAGGAGGTGATCAAAAAAGATCGGCCGATTTAACTTGATGGAAGATGTATGTATCAAATGACCGAGCGACGTTCAGTGTATGCTTGCGGTGGTACCTACATAGATAAACGCAAGCGGGCGTAACTCCCGGATTAAATTTCAATAAAGTAAAGGAATCCGAGTGGAAAATTCGGGCGATAAACATGTCCCTTAAGGGGGGGAAAATTTCAGAATTAATTAGGGCGATACGTTACGACGGCGTTTTCTTCGGCGATGAATTATGAAAGTGTCGGAAAACTATTCCCGCGGTCCCCGCTGCGGTAGACGAGCTGCATTATTTTAATCCGGGCTCCGGAATATTCATGAGACCTAACCCGTTTATCTGGCAATCTGCAGCGAGCCGTAGGACGAAAAACTGGTCGGCTTTATATCCGGTGCAGCGTGCATTCCTTCCAGATTGCCTCGACAAGCACACCTGCCAGACCGGAGCGATCCACAAGACTTTATATACCGTACTGAGCGAGAATAATGAATGAGACCGGGACTGATTTATAAAACAATACGTTTACCGTTAGCCACTTGATAGTACACTTGGCATTCCTGTTCTCCAAAGGCTCCTTCTGCGTACTTATATATTATTTATGTCTACTTTCGGTTTCAAAAGGTAACTTCTTTACCGCCGAATTCAGACGAAATACGTTTTCACCAATCGATAGTTCTTACAACTCCAAAGAGTCTTGTTGGAGGGTTAAAAAATCTTGGCAATTTCTCGCTTTTTCTCGCGATTTCAAGATATTGTCACATTGTAGCTACGGTCTTGTTTTGACATGGAATTCTGCAGTGACTTCCACTTCTTACAGCAATGACTGTGCAAAAATGTTGCAAAAATACTCTAACCCCATTACCTAATCCGTGCGAAGTCTTTGCTGACTTTGTGTTTGCGTAAGCGGAATGCGATTACTCATAAATGTGTTCTAAATTATCTCGGGTTTCCTTTTTTTTAAATCTAAAGTAACAATATGGTAGTCCAACAAGACAACCTACGTGTTCTCTTTAACTCAAACCCCTGCACAATTCAGCTGTCGTCTTTTAAACAACCCCCTTGAACGTTAAATGTTAAAATCTTTCGTCGTCGCTTGCGTTCCAAGCCAGCAATTTGATCCGTTCCGTCCTAACGTTCAGTTGTTTCGGTTTAGAAATTCATTGCATTAATATATTACGATTCACGCATAGCGTTTGTCGGGAAACAAAAGTACGTTAACGTTTTTTTTTTTTTTCTGTTGTTTCCCATGGTTTCGCAATCGAAATCGAATCTAAAACCGAAAAATCTTATCTCACCCAAACGTAAACAGTAACTTGCAATCGAGTGAAGAAATTGAAGAAACCACTGCGGAGGACGTCAACACGTGTCCTCAACGCTACCACCACATGTCATCTACACCATCATTACGAGGGACGTCATCATGTGTCTTCAACGCTACCACAACGTGTCATCCACATCACCCCCCAAAATAATTTCTGTTGTCGAAGTATGTTGGTGTTAATTATTTTAATTGCCGTACCTTGTACAGCGATGAAACAATAATCCCATTTGGTGCTCCAAATGGACCAAAATTTATTTCGTTAATAAGAAATCAATGTTCTAAAGTGGCTAATATCTTAATCTCATAGAACATCCCTAGGATAAACTCGAAATAATAAAGAAGTATACTTCAAGATCAAAGGGCAAGAAGAAGAAAGCCTAGAGTGAAGTGGCTCAGTACAAGAAGAAAGCGCAAAAAGAAAGTTCGAAAAAGAAAAGAATTATTGCCTTTCAGAAGATGACCATAAGAGAAGGTGCGGGGGTCAAAGCCAAAGGGCAGGAAAGATTAACCCTGAGAATAAAATGCATCGAAGGTCTAGAGCAAATACGGACTTTAAAATCGAGAAACAACAGGGAAGTCTGCAAAATGCAGTCGAAATGCTTGAAAAAAATGGCACTTTCGGAGTTATGAAGGGAAAAGTTTGCGAAGTCACAACCAATGGATAGAAAAAATTTGCTATGAGGCCAAAATGCAGGAAGAGTGCGTTTCAGAAGACTGCGAAAGTAAAGAAACAGACGAAAAATAGTTTCAAGGTCAAACGACCAGAAGAAAGTCTGCGATAAAGCGACCGAATTGATCGATTAGAAGTTATGATAAGGCCAGGAGGCTGCGAAGTCAAAATAAAAGGATAAAAAAATTGGTTTTGAGGCCAAAATGCCAGGAAAGTGTGTTTTAGGACTGCAGAAGTAAAAAAGCAGAAGAAAAAATGGTTTCAAGGTCAAGGAACAATAAGAAAATCTGCAATAAAGCGACGGAAACGATCGTTAGAAGTTATGATAAGGCCAGGAGGCTACGAAGCCAAAATAAAAGGATACAAAAATTGGCTTTGCGGCCAAAATGCCAGAAAAGTGCGTTTTAGAAGACTGCAGGACTGCAGAAGTAAAGAAACACAAGAAAAAATGGTTTCAAGGTCAAGGAACAAAAAGAAAGTCCGCAAGAAAGCGGCCAAAACGATAGTTAGAAGTTGTGATAAGGCCAAGAGGCTGGGAAGTTAAAACAAAAGGATTAAAAAAATTCTCTTTGAGGCCAAAATGCCAGGAAAGTGTGTTTTAGAAGACATCAGGACTGCAGAAGTAAAGAAGCAGAAGAAAAAATGGTTTCAAGGTCAAGGAACAAGAAGAAAGTCTGCAATAAAGCGACCAAAACGATAGTTAGAAGTTGTGATAAGGCCAGGAGGCTACGAAGCCAAAATAAAAGGATACAAAAATTGGCTTTGCGGCCAAAATGCCAGAAAAGTGCGTTTTAGAAGACGGCAGGACTGCAGAAGTAAAGAAACACAAGAAAAAATGGTTTCAAGGTCAAGGAACAAGAAGAAAGTCTGCAATAAAGCGACCAAAACGATAGTTAGAAGTTGTGATAAGGCTAAGAGACTGGTAAGGTAAAGCAAGAGGATTAAAAAAAATTGTCTTTGAGGCCTAAATGTCAGAAAAGTGCGTTTTGGAAGACAGCAGGACTGTAGAAGTAAAGAAACAGAAGAAAAAATGGTTTCAAGGTCAAACAACAAGAAGAAAGTCTGTAATAAAGTAGCCGAAATGATCGATTACAAGTTATGATAAGGCCAGGAGGCTGCGAAGTCAAAACAAAAGGATAAAAAAATTGGCTTTGAGGCCAAAATGACAGGAAAGTGTGCTTTAGAAGATATCAGGACTGAGGAAATAAAGAAACAGAAGAGAAAATGATTTTTTGGTTGAAGGAACAAGAAAAAAGTTTGGATTGGTCGAAATAGTCAATTTAGAAGTTACAAGGCCATGAAACTGCACAAAGTCAAAACCAAAAGATTTGTCTCTGGGCTGAAGAAAAAATGTTATCCAAGGACAAAGGGCAAAGGAAGTTCATTCCAAAAGACAAAGCAAAATGACCCTGCAGTCTGAAAAAGGAGAAGAAATCCAATGACATGAGCAAAACTAGTGACAGGGCGAGATATTAACAACTCTTTCTTATTTTAGGAACCCAAGGACTCCAACTTCAGCTGACCTTCAAATGTATGAAATCCAATGACATAAGCAAAACCAGTAACAGGGTACGATGTCAGCAACTCTTTCATATTTTAAGACCCCAAGTTCAGCTGATCTTCAAACGTGATCTATCTCTAAACAAAAGACCTCATTCTAACTTGTCAAAGAAACGATTTAAAAGGAAGGAGATGAGGAAGATCAATCTTCTTCAAAATACAAGAAAATGCAGAGTCTGCCTGGTTCGAAGCAAAGACAGATTGATTGCAGATATAAATCTAACCAGTAAATGCAGGTTAGGGGTTAAGCATACTTCTCTAAAACATTCCAAAACGCTTACAATCCAATTTCCTTTTGACAGTTTCTTTTCTAAAAGCGTTTTTTCCCCATAGTTCCTTCTCCCGACGGGATTTCAGGTCACAGTACAACTTTCTGTTGTCTCCTTTCACTTGCTTCTGTTTTAACTCTTTCCAATCTTTCCATACACATTTGATCCCCCTCCTTGTTATTATATCTTAATATTCGTTCAGTATTATAAGAGGTGTTAAGGATCCAAGCTAACCAAATCTTAATGGTCCATCACTAGTATAAGAAGTGCTACGGATCCAAGTTTGAAGTCAAGATTAAAAATAGAAAAGGGAAGGATGCTCTCTCCATATAACGATGGGGTAAAGTTATAAACTGAAAGTAGGAAGAAGTAAGTACCTCATCAAGTGATGATAAGGTGGAGTTCCCCAAGCAACCATGTTGCAAGCCACTGGCCAAGTTAAGAAAGGCAGAAGAAAAGGATCAAGAGTAGCGGCATTACCAAACAAAATGGCATTCTTCAAGGACTTTGGAGTATGGAAGGATAACTTCTCCATATGACGACACCAATCTTATCGAATCGGATAAAGTTTAAAAATGAAAGTATGGAGGACCAACTACCTCATCAGATGATGAGATTAAAGTGAGGACCAACTACCTCATCAGATGATGAGATTAAAGTGAGGACCAACTACCTCATCAAATGATGAGATTAAAGTGAGGACCAACTACCTCATCAGCTGATGAGATTAAAGTGAAGACCAACTACCTCATCAAATGATGAGGTTAAAGTCCTCAACCAATCATGTGGCAGTTCAAATGGTTAAGTTAAGGGAGAAGGTGTAATGACATTATTACCAAACGAAATGACACTCTGCAAAGATTGTGTCAAGAGTCCATTGAAGAGTAGAGTAGATCAAATTGAGGGTTTGAGGAGGGGGAGGTTAACTTTGATACACCAGAAACTTCTGCGGTGGTATTCGTAACAAACCTGTCGCAAAATGGTAGCGTTTGCTTACACAGAATTATCTAGTAACTCATCCTCCTGTGGTCCTCGGATCTAAATTTCAGCTGCGCGCTCGAACGAGTCATCCGAATCTTCCAAGTTCCACCGTTACAGATGTTGTTAATAATAGCCGAATGGCGCCGCCGGTTTGTTACTTAATAATAATAATAGACAGAGCGGCGGTCGCAACGTGCACAAGTCATTAGTCACAAGTTAAGTATACGCGGCCGAAGGAAGGGTCCTTGGCATAAACAACCCTTAGTCATTTTTAAACTTGTTAGATCGACCTCGCCCGTGTCAGACAATTAATCTATTTTTGCTTCTTCGCCGGCCGGTGGAGCGCATCAAACTCACTGCCACGGAAAACAATTTTTTTTTGTTTCTCTCTCCTTTGTAAAATTAGATTTAGTGTCTTGGCGTTGGAAAGCATTTTAAAAAAAATGCACGCGTTCAAAACAAGATGTGCTCGACGTTTGCGATAAAGTTTGAAACAAATTTACTCGTAAAAGTAAAAAAAATATTGAGGAAAAAGAATTGTTTTTTTTTTGGCATTTTCAAAAGAATTGATCGACCCGCTGTAAGTATGGGGTTATAAATACAACCTTTTAAAATTTACGGAAATAATTAGCACACTTAAATTAGTGCGTAATCGCATTAAAGTTAAGAAACCCGAAAAGAGGCGCGCGGATTATGAAATTGGAGCGCTTATCCGCAAGCTTTTGCAAACTCAAGTGCCAATTCGCGACCGAGTTGAGTGAACAGAGTTTTGTAAACAAACCGTATAAGTAATTTGGAACTACAGCCATTCACCTACTAAGACATTAGTGCGATTCACACCGAAAGGCGCCGCCTCCCCATGAAATCCACTGCCCCCCTCCCCCGAAAGGTTATTATTTGTTTTTATTTAACAATTTTGGTTAATCAATTTTTGAAGACCGTTCGCATTGCTTGGTGGCCTGATTTTAAATTTAAATATAAAGGATGTCGCTTCGAGTTAAATATTAACGTTAAACAAAACATGAACAAAGGACCTGCGTTAATAAATGATTCACTTTCTAATCCTTTACAACAAAAGCGACGCTTTTACTACGCGCGACATTTTTCTTGCGCCTCGTCTACTTAAACGCATATTTAATTAAAAAGCACGTGTTCCAGTAATAATATCCCTTGTAAGTGCGAAGGGGCAATGAAATTTTCATTCCGCCCTCCAACCAACCCAACCATCCATCTCGAACGCCAGACAGGAATTAACATAACATGACGGCGCAAGTTCGCAAAAAGCTATTTTTTCGCAATTAAACGCGCGTTAAGCGCGTCGTCGGGGGGGCTCTCTCCCTCCCCCGCACACCCCCATCCGCCCCCTCGAGAACGGCTGGCGGTGATACCTACTTTCTTCTGAAACATAACCTGCACGTCGAAGTTTTAATCATTATTTTTGCGTGCCTTCAAAGAACCCCCCGCCAATAAACCTTTCCAGTCACGAATTCCTGTCCGGAACTTTTTACATTTGCAAATATATAACTTCGGAATATTGTAAAAACTTTCGCAATATAGAATTTGCGTGAAGATTATAAAATACTCTCTCCTCCGGGTCAATATTAAAACGCTTTGTGTGTCGGCGCGCGCGTTTTCGCCGCCCTTTCGGACGTTAATATTCGCCTTAATTAAAATTACAAAGCCCCGGCGTTTGTGTTGTTCGAGATGTTCCATGTACAGACGACAGGGAAGGAGGGGGGATATTCAGCTCGACGAAATCACTTATACACATTATTTTATTATCTCGAATTCCAACGCGCGCGCTGTTATCTATTTTACAGCAGATTTGTTTTGCTTATTTAGATGAAACATCCTGTACAGCTTAATTCTAAAAGTATTATCTTACATACCTTATAACAATGGAAGGATTTAACACCTGAAATGGCCTACTGATTTAATTTAATATTTAAAATAAAATTGTACGGCGTATTCCTCATATTTTTGTTGGACTACGTGAGCAATTGGCTTTAACGAGAGTGACAGACAGAGAGTTGCACGAGTAGCCGTCGCTCAAAACTACGACAGGTTATTCGTGGACAGTAAAAACAGCTCCGCAGTTGAGCTGTCAAGATGTATAATCATCGGTTTTTAAAACTAAGCGAAAGGGTGTCGTCGATGCAAACATGAGTATGTCCGATGACGTTAAGTTGAAACAGTATTTCTAAACGGCGCACGATAATATAGAAATTGATTTTGAAAATAACATACGCCGTTATTTATAAATATACGACTTGTAATCTAAATTTCATAAAAATTATTATTATTATCGTGAAAGCAATCAACCCTGGTTCAATCCAAAAGGATTAGCTAACTACGGCGTATTCCTCATATTTCTGTTGGACTACGTGAGCAATTGGCTTTAACGAGAGTGACAGACAGAGAGTTGCACGAGTAACGTCGCTCGAAACTACGACAGGTCAATCGTGGACAGTAAAAACAGCTCCGCAGTTGAGCTGTTAAGATGTATAATCATCGGTTTTTAAACTAAGGGAAAGGGTGTGGTCGATGCAAACATAAGTCTATCCGATGACGTTTCTAAACGGCGCACGATAATACAGAAATTGTTTTTGAAAATAGAATACGCCGTTATTTATATACGACTTGTAATCTAGATTTCATAAAAATTATTACTATCGTGAAAGCAATCAGCCCTGGTTCAATCCAAAAGGATTAGCTAATTGCCCATTAATAAGAATTGTCTGCACTTTCCAGAGAGATGTCATGCATAAAAGTGTAATGGAAATAAGAATTGAGTTTACAACTAAAGAAAATATTAAAGCTGATACTATTGCTTACTGTTTAATTCTGCAAGACAAAGCGTTCTCTTATTCACCTCTCACCAAAATTGTCCGTCAGTTGATGTAAACCTTGAACGGCTGTATAAATATTAATAGAGAAGCTAAAACTGTTTGATTTTATAAGAAGTTACAGTTTATTGTCATTGACATTCAAGGATTTAAAGTGGAAAATAATCAATTGATACCAAAAGAGCCTCTTCTAATTTAATTTAATTTAATATTTAAAATAAAATTGTACGGCGTATTCCTCATATTTCTGTTGGACTACGTGATCAATTGGATTTAACGAGAGTGACAGACAGAGAGTTGCACGAGTAACGTCGCTCAAACCTACGACAGGTCATTCGTGGACAGTAAAAACAGCTTCGCAGATGAGCTGTCAAGATGTGTAATCATCGGTTTCTAAACTAAGCGAAAGGGTGTCGTCGATGCAATCATAAGTCTGTCCGATGACGTTAAGTTGAAACAGTATTTCTAAATGGCGCACGATAATATAGAAATTGATTTTGAAAAATAGCATACGCCGTTATTTATACATACACACTTGTAATGTAAATTTCATAAAAATTATTACTATCGTAAAAGCAATCAACCCTGGTTCAATCCAAAAGGATTAGCTAATTGCCCATTAATAAGAACTGTCTGCACTTTTCAGAGAGATGTCATGCATAAAAGTGTAGTGGAAATAAGAATTGAGTTTACAACTAAAGAAAATATTAAAGCTGATACTATTGCTTACTGTTTAATTCTGCAAGACAAAGCGTTCTCTTATTCACCTCTCACCAAAATTGTCCGTCAGTTGATGTAAACCTTGAACGGCTGTATAAATATTAATAGAGAAGCTAAAACTATTTGATTTTATAAGAAGTTACAGTTTATTGTCATTGACATTCAAGGATTTAAAGTGGAAAATAATCAATTGATACCAAAAGAGCCTCTTCTAATTTAATTTAATTTAATATTTAAAATAAAATTGTACGGCGTATTCCTCATATTTCTGTTGGACTACGTGAGCAATTGGATTTAACGAGAGTGACTGACAGAGAGTTGTCACGAGTAACGTCGCTCAAAACTACGACAGTTCATTCGTGGACAGTAAAAACAGTTTCGCAGATGAGCTGTCAAGATGTATAATCATCGGTTTCTAAACTAAGCGAAAGAGTGTCGTCGATGCAAAGATGAAACTGTTCGATGATGTTAAGTTAAAATCGTAAACGGCGTACTATAATATAGAAACTGATATTGAAAATAATACATATTAACATATTTACGAGCACCATGAAACAAAAGTTTCGCAAACACACTACGTGTTCAGGTAACGTCCTCGGTAATTTTTTTTTTTTTAATATCTGCCCTTGTTACACTTTGCTTTCTTTTATCTATATTTTATCTACACAATCGAAAGGTTGTTATTATCTGAAGTGACGTTTCAGACAGGTTTCGATCAAGTATATCGCATCATTATATTTTTTTTTGCATATACAGGATGTTACATCTTATCGAAACGGCAAGGGTATAATATTTAGGCCATAACTCTTACGTTACAAGCACTTTACCACCCTGATTGCGCTTCGAGTGGCTAGATAAGGCTAGAAATGGGCGAAGAGATTCATAAATGCAAATGCTGCTCGCTCGGGCGCGGCCGTCATCCATCGACATATTGGGGCTCATTTTATGATGAAGCAGACTGGCAATTTCGCCTCGCCTACTGCAATTCGAGTGGCGCTTTTACAAAAGTGCTTTATTTCAATATTGCATTTGATTGCAGATTAGAATTGCATGATTTATTGTTCTGCCGGGAGGGGAGGAAAAGGCTGGTTGTATTTTAGGAATTATTTATTATCGATTGGGATTTGGGATGGAGGTTAAGGTACAAAAACCTGTGAAAAAAGTTGCGTCCGTATAAATCAAGTCCTCTCAGGCGAAGCCAAGCATGACGTCCTCGGGGAGGGACAAAGGAAATTTAGGGGTAATAATTGGATGCGGATGAAAAGTTCTGTTCTTCTGTTTGCAGAAGATTTAATTCTTCTGCAAAAAAAATTGTTGCTTCAAATGTATGAAATTTTCAAAAATCAAAATTAACCTCAAAATCAGATTTTGAATCGATTTAATTTCTGACAATTTAAATTCTACACGGAAACTGTATCAAAAAATAGATTAGTATAGTGAATAATCGTTGCGATTTCTATGAACTTGATCTTATAAGGGCGCAGCTAAATGAAATAAACTGCAAGGAATTAATTGGTCTCAGAATGAGTTCTGTATGAAGGCGTCATCACCCAGCGTCGCACCGCAACATAATTTCTTTCGCACAAGTGCAAGTACAAAGCCATTTCACGCCTGTCTGATACACATATCCAAAGTAGTGGGTGTACACGGTTGTGCAGACACACCAGACCAAGGCTGATGTGATAATAACTAGTGTGAATGACTCATGTTCCTCCGGCCAGGCCGTCTGCAGTACTCAGGGACACATGTCCGCGTGGATGTACGTACACACACATGCACAAGCCGTTAATTACCGACATAATTTATCACCGTTCGATGGAAAATTATTAATTGGCGCAGTGGACGCGAAGGAGTTGCCATCAATCATTGCCTTGCTTACGGTTAATTGGTTTTGCCTAAACCTAAATTACCATCGACTGATTGTCAAGAGGTATTGATCACTATCTGTTACCTGCGTGAATTTAAAAACTTGTGCAATGGTATGGTGCTTGAAGCATCAAACTGTATAGAATTTTCCCATACGGAAGAATACAACAAAAAAAAAGTACGACTTAAACAGACAGAAATTAAATTTGGAAACCAAAACTGCTTAACTGTCCTTAAAACCCCAAAGTAAGTCTTGATGGTCTATGACCGAATAAGGAAACACGAATCCCAACCATTACGACTTTCCAATCAAGAGAAAAAGGAGACGCAAAGGAAGAACAGTTCGCTGGGACTGGGACTTGACTTGACTGAGACACCCAAACATCCAACCAGAACTTTGAAAGAGAAATAAAAGACGAACTCCCTCAGTAAGCGAAGTCACCATGTAAGAGACATTGGAAGAATTTTCGTTGAAGTCTCACGTGACTCTTTAGTTAATAATGGAGTGAATTGGGTTGGGCTTTTTGGGATTCATGAATTCCAATGACGTAATACTTCCGAAATAACGAAGAACTCATCCCATTCATTACAACTTCCCATAGGCTTCGCCCCAATCAAGAAAAAAAGGAGACGCAAAGGAAGAACAGTTCACTGGGATTGTTCTTTTAAGCGTCCAACCAGAACTTTAAAAGAGAAATAAAAAACGAACTTCATCATTAAGAGAAGTCATCATGTAAGAGACACTGGAAGAATTTTCGTTGAAGTCTCACGTGACTCTTTAGTTAATAATGGAGTGAATTGGGTTGGGTTTTTTGGGATTCATGAATTCCAACGACGTAATACTTCCGAAATAACGAAGAACTCATCCCATTCATTACAACTTCCCATAGGCTTCGCCCCAATCAAGAAAAAAAGGAGACGCAAAGGAAGAACAGTTCACTGGGATTGTTCTTTTAAGCGTCCAACCAGAACTTTAAAAGAGAAATAAAAAACGAACTCCATCATTAAGAGAAGTCATCATGTAAGAGACACTGGAAGAATGTTCGTTAAAGTCTCACGTGACTCTTTAGTTAATAATGGAATGAATTGGGTTGGGTTTTTGGGATTCATGAATTCCTCTTCCTCCAACCAACCTACGAGAAGCTGGCAAAATATCGCTTTACTTCCTTCTTTTTGATTTTCTCGTCTGCGATGAGCAGAGAAATTTTTATCAGTAATCGAGGCTTCCTGATTTATTCTATAACTTTGGGCTTTGGACATCTCATCAGTACTTCATCATTGGCTGAAATAACCAACACGTTCGTCTGAACCACTATCGACTGATCATCTGGTCTCTGCCTCGAGACTAGATTGGGAAGAGGAGACAACCAAATGCTGGTCTTTCGTACCACAGACGCATTCAAGATTTCATTTTGACCCAAAAACCTAAGACATCTTGGTAATGGGGTTAGAAAGATGAGAGGATGATCAGGAAAGCGTCCATGGAAAGAATAACTACCAGAACTCCCAATTTCCTTTTGGATACTGAAGGAAGGTTCGTTCAGAAAGACTAGGAAAGGAAATCGTCGCTAATTTTTGTTGGTCATATAAAATCAAATCAGTTTTTGGTTAGTAGACTCCTGCAATTTTCTTAAAAGGTTCGAAACTTCTTTGTATGACTGAACTAACCAACAAGTTCGTTCGAACCACTGTCGACTGATCACCTGGTAGAAATTCGTATCTACTTCGAGACTAGATTGGGAAGAAGAAACAACCAAACACAAACGCGTTCAAGGTTCATGACGAAGTCAAGCTTTTGGTTATTTTCTTTTGCACGTGCCGAAAGAAATTCAGGATTTTTCAAATCAAAATTCAAATGGCGAGAGAAGGTAGGTGATGAGTCGCTCGTTAAAAAAAATCCAGGCCTTAACAAGTCTTTCCGCGATCATTTTATTTTGGCCCAGAAACCTTAGACTTCGACATCCATCTTGGTAATGGGGTTGGTAGAGATGAGAGGACGATGAGGAAAGCGTCCATGGAAAGAATAACCACCGAAACTCCTAATTTCCTTTTCGATACTGAAGGAAGGTACGTTCAGAAAGACTAGGAAAGGAAATCGTCGCCAATTTTTGTTGGTCATATAAAATCAAATCAGTTTTTGCTTAGTAGACTCACTGCAATTTTCTTAAAAGGTCGCTACGCGAAACCTCTTCATATGGAAGATAACACCACCAGCAAAATTCCTTTTTGGAAAACCTTTAATTTCTTTGGTGGTGGAGAATGGGTGTGCTTCTTGTTTCTTGTTTCCTCTCAAGGTCAAAATGAATGATGGATCGATCCACTTCCACCCCCAGTCACATTTTTTTTAGTAAAGTTGGCTCTTCGTTGTTTATCTAAACACTGAACACCCACCCTGAACATCCCTACATGTTCATAAGTAGGGAACGGAATTATATATTTTATTCGATTAAATACAAAACGAGGCGGCAAATGGGCAACACTCCAGCGACGTGTGAATGCACACACTCTCTTTGCCGCCTCGTTCGAAATAAACCCGAACAAAATATATAATTCCGTCCTGTATTCATGAGTGGAAAATTCTTCTGTAAAGACCTCCTTCTTCCATTTCAATTGTTGAGATCTACAAATTTTAAAGTTCTGTAAGATGACGTGGCTTCATCGTAAACCGCAGACATCCCAACATGTCAGTTTTTTTTTATGTAGTTCATGGTTCCTTCATAGACATCGTACTCTACCTTGAATTTGTTTTTTTTTTTTGCACGTGGGGTAGATTCAATTACAAACAAATCTGTATTGATCTTCCAGGTGCATATTTAGAAGGTCAATCATCTCTGCGAACCTGACAGCAGACTTTCGTACCTCTCTTTCTGCATCATGTGTTTTGAAGAAAGAAACAAGCCAGCACAGTTAATTTGTTGAAGATCTAGCGTGTGTGTGCAACAAATTTGAAATAATTCGCTCTTCACATTTCCGTCCCTAAACCAAAAAATAAAAAAAATCACCAACCACCATGACAGGGGCCATAAAATCCCGACGAGCAAATTAGGAGGAGCATGGAAATTACTCCTGGCATTCTGGCACAGCGTCGGCGTCGTCGACGTCGTCATCGTCGTCGTGTGGCGAACGCGTCAGATAACATCGCGTTATGATGTATAACGAACGGAAGTACCGACGAGACAATAGTTTTATTACGAAGTGATTACATCAAGGAACGGCTTTAATGTTCTCTCAGTTGATGCGGAACTAATTGGATTGAGGAGATCGCGCTGAGTGTTCGTTCCAAGCACGACGAGACGAGGAGAGGACGAGGAGGAGAAAAAAAAAGGACCGAGGAAGTCGACAAACGAGATGAGATTTCAGTAATTATAGTCACCGTGAATTATTATTTTTGAAATCGCTGAGCCTCACAAAGGACGAGAGTAATTCCTGCGAAAGTAATCATTAGCTTCCTTCCAATCCGCTTGGGAGGGAGGTAAAGGAAATGTCTGTTTAAATTTTAGTAAGCTCGGCTGCATAAAGTGTAAATGCAAATATTCTACGAGCTTAAAGTGGATCGCCGCCGACAAATTGGAAGAGTATATTAAATCCCGTGTCGTTAGCTATACGTTGGTTCAAGTTTAGGTTGGAACTTAGAAGACGTACGGCAATGCTTCTCTTAAGCTGTGGCAGCTAGTCGGAGTGGGCAAGGTTCTGTGACGGAGCTGTCTTGATTTTTATAAATCGATGATAAGTTCCGATTACAATCATAAAATGAACTTTCTTTTCCTTTTGCAGTTGTTGCCAGGGTTGCCAGAAATTGGCAAACGGTGAAGTACGGCACATAAAACAAAAGATCACAACTGATCCAAAAAAAAAATAATTTAAAATAAGACTAGTAGAAAACAAACAAGACAAGCACGAATCAACAAAATGTGAAAAATTAAATTGAAAAAAAATAAAGAAAAAAGAAACACAAAAGCATAAAATTAAAAATTAAAAAATCAGAAGTACCACAATACCAAGATTTTGGAAAGTTTTGGCTTGTCGAGTTTCAAACACTGCTTTACTTTAAAAACTTCGTATTTTTTTTTGTTTAATTAAAAATATAGCAGAAAAAAACAAAAGTTATTTCAAGCGAAGAACAAAAACACCCCCGAAGAACAAGAAAAAAAAAAACCAAAAATCGCCGAATTGTAATTTCAAAAATCGGAACAAATAAAAAATCACATGAAGCCTACAAAAAAAAATTAGAAATGAAAGAGAATTAAAAGAAATACAAGGCACAAATTAAACACCAAAAAACAAAAAAAAAAAAAAACAAAAGACGATCGACAACATCAAGCTGAACCAATCATTAGCTGAAAGAAATACAACAATTTTCTGATTAGATTATTCGTAGAAAACAAAAGCAAACTGTAAAAAGTCGATAATACGATTTAAAAAAAATCAAAATAAGAAATTAACGACGAAGTACAGTGTGTCTATAAAACATTTGAGAACTAAAAAAAAAATAATTAGAAACAACAAAATGTGAAAATTTAAATTTATAAAAATAAACAAAAATACAAAAGGATAAAATGAATTTTTAAAAAGCAGAGTACCACGAGATTAAAATGAAAATTGACGAGATCGTTGTAAATAAAACAAACTCGTAGGAAACAAAGGAGTACTGTAGTAAAAATGAGCCAATAAAGTGCGCGAAAACTGAAACGTTCAAAAAGAAGAAAATTGCAAAAAGAAAAACATTAAGAAAAAACAAAAGAACGGTTACCCAAAAAAAAAAAATAAATAAATGAAGAAACGGGATCTCCCGGCCGAAAACTAGCGGGGAACAAACGAAATGAATTAAAAGAACGGCGAATCGAATACAAAAACTTCGATTCCTTAAAACGATAAAACAAAAGAGAAAGGAAAAAATACGAAACGAACAAAAAAACAAAAGAAATCACAGAAACACAAGAAGAGAAATTAAATAAATATCAATGAAATGCAAGGCGTAAAGAGAAAAGGAAACAAAAGAAGATCGTCAGTCAAGCTTTTTCCGAACGAATTGAAATTGAAAAGTTCGCAGAAAATAAAAGCAAAATACTAAAAAAAGTCAATAATACCATAAAAGAATACGAAAAAAGAGACGACAAACGACAAAGTACAATGCATAAAGCAAAAGATCGCAACTGTGATGGACACAAAACAAATTAAAAACGATGAAATACGAAGGAGAAGCGCCAATAAAATGCGAAAAAATAATTTTATAAGAAAAGGAAAAGAGAAAACCATATTACGAAAGCATAAAGAACAGAACACAAAAAAAACAAAATAAAACTGATGACTATGGTGAACAAAAAACAAATGAATCTCCGGCCGAAAAACAAAAAAAAAAAAAACTAGTAAAAAGAAGACAACTGTAAAAAAGCGTCAGCGCACAAAATGTGAAAAATTAATTTGACAAAAATAAAAAAAACAAACAAACAGCAAATACGAGATCATAAAACAAAACTAAAAAAATAAACAGGAGTACCACGATGCCATAATGGACAAGAAAGTTTTGCAAATAAAAAAAATTAACTCGTAGAAAACAAAAGAGAACTGTAAACTGTACAAATGAGTCAGTAAAATGCCAAAACTAATTCGATTAAAAAGAGAAGAATGCGTAAAATAGAAGAAAGATAAACAATAGATAAAAAAATAATGAATTAAATAAGGCGATTCTTCGGTCGAAAACTTTTGCTAGACTGGTGAGAAACGAAAGCATAAAAAAAGAACAAATGAACCGTGAATAAAATGCAAAACATCAATTTCTTAAAACAAAAGAGAAAGAGAAAATATGGAATGAACAAAAAAACAAAAGAAATCACAGAAACAAAAGAGAAATTAAATAAATATCAATGAAATGCAAGGCATAAAGAGAAAAGGAAACAAAAGAAGATCGTCAATCAAGCTTTTTCCGTACGAATCGAAAAGTTCGCAGAAAATAAAAGCAAGAAACTAAAAAAAAAGTCAATGATACGATAAAAGAATACGAAAGAAGAGACGACAAACGACAAAGTACAATGGATAAAGCAAAAGATCGCAACTGTGATGGACACAAAATACGAAGGAGAAGCGCCAATAAAATGCGAAAATATAATTTTATAAGAAAAGGAAAAGAAAAATCCATAATAGGAAAGCATACAGTACAGAAAAGAAAAAACAAAATAAAACTGATGAACAAAAAAACAAATGAATTTCCGGACGAAAAACAAAAAAAAACTAGTAAAACAAACAGCAAATACGAGATCATAAAACAAAACTAAAAAAATAAACAGGAGTGCCACGATGCCATAATGAACAAAAAAATTTTGGAAATAAAAAAAGTTAACTCGTAGAAAACAAAAGAGAACTGTAAACTGTGCAAATGAGTCAGTAAAATGCGAAAACCAATTCGATTAAAAAGAGAAGAATGCGTAAAACAGAAGAAAGATAGACAATGGATAAAAAAATAATAAATTAAATAAGGCGATTCTCCGGTGGAAAACTTTTGCAAGTATGGCGAGAAACAAAAGGATAAAAAAAATGAACAAATGAACCGTGAATAATATGTAAAACATCAATTCCTTAAAACAAAAGAGAAAGAGAAAATATGAAATGAACAAGAAAACAAAAGAAATCATAGAAACAAAAGAGAAATTAAATAAATATCAATAAAATACAATGCATAAAGAGAAAAGGAAACAAAAGAAGATCGTCAATCAAGCTTTTTCCGAACGAATCGAAAAGTTCGCAGAAAATAAAAGCAAGAAACTAAAAAAAAAGTCAATGATACAATAAAAGAATACGAAAAAAGAGACGACAAACGACAAAGTACAATGCATAAAGCAAAAGATCGCAACTGTGATGGACACAAAACAAATTAAAAACGATGAAATACGAAGGAGAAGCGCCAATAAAATGCGAAAAAAATAATTTTATAAGAAAAGGAAAAGAGAAATCCATATTACAAAAGCTTAAAGAACAGAACCCAAAAAAAAAACAAAATAAAGCTGATGACTATGATGAACAAAAAACAAATGAATCTCCGGTCGAAAAACAAAAAAAAAAAAACTAGTAAAAAGAAGACAACTGTAAAAAAAATAAACAGAAGTACCACGATACGATAACGAATAAACAAGTTTTTGCAAATAAAAAAAGTTAACTCCTAGAAAACAAAAGAGAACTGTAAACTGTGCAAATGAATCAGTAAAGTGCGAAAACCAATTCGATTAAAAAGAGAAGAATGCGAAAAATAGAAGAAAGATAGACAATAGACAAAAAAATAATAAATTAAATAAGGCCATTCTCCGGTCGAAAACTTTTGCAAGTCTGGCGAGAAACAAAAGCATAAAAAATGAACAAATGAACCGTGAATAAGACGTAAAACATCAATTCCTTAAAACAAAAGAGAAAGAGAAAATATGAAATGAACAAAAAACAAAAGAAACAGACACTCGAAGTAAGTACAGTAGTGATGAAGCTAGTCGAGACCGATTTGCAGTTACGTCTCGATTAGGATGATCGTGACTGTACATATTTGCGGTTTCAAGTAGAATGTAGAATTTTGTTGACTGTCGTTGTGTCGTTATGTGAAGACAACAACAAAAGTAGCCCAAATTAGGCATCCACACCAAATATAGCTCAAGTGGCAGAATTTCGCCCAACCTGGTTTTTGCCCACCCATGATAAATCATCACGAGCCGCCACTGCTCTTAAGCGTCGTGAGACGACAAAGTTGCCGTTGCGACTTCAGGCGAAGTTCATTTGGTAAATACTATAACTATGTATAGGAGAAATATATTTTGCGCGGTTCAAATTCTAGTGAAGCAGGCAATATAAAATATTATACCGTAGCGTGTAAACAAACGCGAGAGCTGCGGAGACAATTAACGCCGCTATAGCAATGGTGTTACTCCGTATAACAAGAAACAGAGCAATACTGCCGCAATAAAAAAATACAGTTGTGTAATCAACTCTTCTTGTTTAAATGTGTAAAGATTTTCAGAATAATTACTTGACCAGTTGTACCTCAACCGGCGGATTTTATTGCGACATTGCGTCATATAGTAAGAACGCCGTAAATTATTTTCACCGTCTCATTACACAATGTGCCTGTTCGATACATTTTTACGGCGCTACTGAAACGATGGCGTGTACTTATTCAAATCCTATGCTTAACTATAACTATTCTTTTCATATACCCTGTGCTC
Source organism: Prosopocoilus inquinatus (assembly GCA_036172665.1). Taxonomy (NCBI): domain Eukaryota; kingdom Metazoa; phylum Arthropoda; class Insecta; order Coleoptera; family Lucanidae; genus Prosopocoilus; species Prosopocoilus inquinatus. Next base: position 926,169 of record CM069871.1, on the reverse strand, counting down.
GCATCTAAGCTTGAACCAGCGTATAGAAAAACGGATTATTATTAGCAATTATTTGCTGTTAGGCGTACATTCAGGTAAATTAATCGGACGTCATACAAGGGCAAATGTTATTTGAAAAACTTTCTAAATCCAATCGTTTTCTCTTTTTTTATGCTATACATACATAATCGTTCAGTCATGCTATACACAAGTACATATGTACATCAAGCGAGCACGCTTAAATCGAATCTTTTCATCTCCACGCGATAAAAAATCGACGAATCCGAATGGAGAGGTACTCGCACTCGTACAGCTCAATTTAGAAAATCCGTTTTATAAGATATAGAGACCCGGCGATATTGGAATTTAAGAGCCGCCCCTGAAAGTATAAGTTCACCGGGGGCGGGCGGGCGGGCGGACGCGACGTGTCGCATCGATGCGATATATTTCACTTACGAGACTTAACGAAGCCCGAGCTTCCAACTCGCCGCCAAAATGAACACAACCCTTGCAGGGCGAATTAGCGAAAAATCGAAATCCTCATTGATTTTCGAGCCCTAGCAAAAAAAAAAAAAAATGTGACCCGCATGTAATCCGGCCCGGAATTCGATGTAACTGCGGACGGACGACGACGTCTACTTATTTATTCATTAGATGAAACGCGCCGACGTTTTCTAGTTGCCTCCCGGCACAATACATTTCGATGTTTGAAGTTGAAGAAGAAGAAGAAAAAAAAAAGAGTCGAAACGGATTTAATCTGATTGAATCTGCAGGCATGTCTTGTTTGTTTAATTACTAAGCTCGACGTTGATGTGATGATTCACCTACTTTGTTTAAGACAGGATTCGTTTTGCATTCTAAAATAATCAAAAGTCGATTTTCTAATCATGTTTACATGCAACTCTTAAGCCGAGATTAAATCGAATTTAGAAAATGAGGGGAAAAAAACTGATTGTTCTCTTTCTTCTTCCTTTTGATAGAGGGTTGCGCGAGCCCGAAGTATTCTTTCTTTCTTCCTTTTGATATAAGATTGCATGTGCCCAAAGTCATCCTACCCACATACAGGAGAATGAAGAGAAGCCCCAATTAGTTACAGTTCATAAATTTTATTTACTATTCCTTCTCGTAAGATGATTCGAGGAAGAAGAGGAACAAATCAATCACCTCAACGAACTCACTAGAAATAGTAACTTGGCGCCCAACGTGGGGCGACTTGAAAAATCAATCAATTCATTAGCAAGAAGACAGAAGGAGAAAGCTAGATGGCAGACTCATCTTAAATTAAAAGAATTAATCGGAATTGATTCTTGTTGTTAAATGAAAACAATGTCTCGTTCCGAAAACGTCATGAAACACTATGAACACCAACTCGAAGGCATCGAAAAATTAAATTAATGTCTTTGTTTAGAAGGATTGCCAGTTAAGTAAAGCTGGATATTGAAGAAGAAGAATAAGAAGAAGAAGAAGAATGAAAAGAAGCTATGCAATAAAAGAGATCTACGTGTTGAACTGAACACGAGGAAAATCTGCCTGCAAATTGATTTGACTAAATTTTGCCCGAGAAAGTTGGAAGTATTACAAGAGTTGATCAAGATCTTGACACATTTGAAATTCTTGAATACAATCCAAAAGCGACTAAGCATCAACCTCGAAAATTAGAAGGGCATGATTAATAAATTCAAATTCTTATGAGAATTTCAAATTCTTATGAGAATGTCAAATTCTTAAGAGAAGGTTGCAGATTAATTTATTAATTAATTAAAAAAAAAGCTTCAAGGACACGTGAAGGTGAAGCAAAAATTTGACATGAATTCCTTCCCTGGAAGGAAACACAGTTATATCCGTTCCTCTCTTGAGGAAAACTATAATGGCTTCAAACACTTTCAGTGGAACGAATTTATGAAAATTAATTTATAAATAATTATTTGAAAAATCATAATTTAATTTATTAAACACTGAATTAATTGAGCAGGAAAAGACAGAGAATGATTTTCCAAATTTTCCTTCGAGCGATTTCGTCGAACTTCTCAGGTTTTTAGGTCAACTTAGGTTTACCTCGTTTTGCTATCTCTTTTCACCGAATTATTATTTTTTTTTGCTATTCTCTCTCTGTCTTCTTGAGGGGAAATACTCGAAAGCTTTCTTTCCTCTAAAGAATCGCAGATATTTTTGCTCATTTTTCAGTCCAAGTGATTACTTGCATTTTTTTCATTTGAATTTCAGGTTTTTCTGTCGTTTCTTTTTTCATTTATTTATTGTTATGTTTCAATTTTTATCATCAATCAATTTTTCTGTTCTGACGAATTAATTTTCTGTGCTTCGTTTCTTCCGCCTCGCTTTCTTTTGTTTCGCGCCGATAATTTTCAAACGCTTTCGTCGAAACAATCGTTGATTTTTATTTGCTCATATTTCCTTCGAATTTTGCTAATTTTTTTAGTCCAAGTCGTCATATAAACGTTTTCCGTTTGAATCTTCTTTCAATTTCAGTTTTGTTCATTTATTTTTATTATGGTTCAATTTTTATTTTATTTTTCTATGTAATTAATTTTCTAGGCTTTGTCTCTTCTGCTTAATATTCTGCTTCGCTTTCTTTGTTTCGTGCTAATAATTTTCGAAAGTTTTTCGTTTGTTCATATTTCGTTAGAATTTCTTATATTTTCTCATAGTATTATTTTTTGTTTTCTGTTGAAGGTGATTTTCAAAAGCTTCATCTGAAGAACAGTCAATTTTTCGTATATTTTTTTCCATTCATTTTATACTTCTCATCTGACCAAAATTTGAGTTTTCTTTTGTTTTTTGTCTGATTTTCTATTCATTGTTTCTATTTACTTCTATTTTTTTTTAAATTTCTTTCTGTCTCCTTAACCTATCGTGATGCGTTTCACCCAGCTTTTTGAATCGCCGATTTTTCATTTGCTCTCGTTTGTATTGCATTGTATTTTATTAGTCAATAATTGGTCCTAATTATCTTTGCATTTCAAGAAAGTATGTTTCTTTGATCTTTTTGACGTTTCCCTTACTTCTAAATCTGTCAAAGGGAAATGTTTGAATGTTTAAACAATCCCAAGATTATTAATCCGTATGCTGATTTTTTTTTGCAAGCGAAAAGGAAACAGAAATAAATAAAAAGAGAAATAAGTAGAAACAACGAAAAAAAAAAACAAAAGAAAAATCGTATTGAAAAATTGGACGAAAAACAGTACATTTTTACGTTACGATTTTTCTTTTGTTTCTTCGTTGTTTCTACTTATTTCTCTTTTTATTTCTCTCTGTTTCCTTTTCGCTTGAAAAAAAAATTAGTAAACGGATCCATTTATTTCTCTTTTTTTTTTTCTTACAAATAGAAACAATGAATTGTATTTGTTTCTATTTCCTTTTCGTGCAACAGTTTCCACAGCTTTATGCGTTTTTCATTTGTTCTTTATTTGGTCCGAATTGTTCTTTGCATTCTATTCATTTTTTTTTTCATTTGAGTTTACTTTCTGTTTTTTCGACTAATTAATATTTTTTCTTTCGTTTGCTTTTATTGACGAAATTTGAAGAAAAAAAAAACATTTAAATGAATTTTTACTTAATTTGTTTCTCTTTCAATTAAATCATTTTTTCGCGCTTCATTCTTTACGCTTTACTTTTACTCCTTCCAGTTATTTCTTCATTTGTTGAATGTATTATTTTTAATTACTTATTTTCTCTGTCCAAATTATTTGTTGAATTACATCGTTTTCATTTAGGTTTCATCTTGGAATAATTTCTTTCTTTTATTTTACATTTGTTTTATTCTTTATGCTTCACTGCTTTTTTCTATTTTTATCTCTCTCTCTGTCTCTGTACCGAATTCTTTTTTACCGTTTCATCTTTTACAACTTTCTTTTGTTTTTGTTAGCTATCTTCAAGAGTTTTCTGTCCAAATAATTATTTGCATTTCTGGCTTTTTTTTAATTTGATTTTCCTTTTTCTGTCAAATTAATTTTCTTTTTCGCTATTTCTGTTCCTTCTCATCGAACTACTTTTTCATTATCATAATCATAATAATTTTTTTTTTTTTTTCAAATTAGAAAAGCTTTCATGCTGAGGAATCTTCGACTTTTCATTTGTTTTTCATTCAAAAGAAAGCAACGAAACGTAAAGAACATTTCATTGTTTTTATTTAAACAAGTCAATTCTCGCTTCTTTTCGTAGAATGCATTTCAGTTCTCTTTCACGTCCTATAATTGTTTTGTTATAATCCAGACTAATAAATACCTATTTATCTTAACCATCCAACTTTTAACCAACAATCAAACTATTCTGGATAAGAATTTAGTACATTCACGACAAATTCAACATTTATCTACATTTATACGATGAAACTCACATGACAAACTTAACTTTATTTTTTGACGTCGTCCCTTTTTGAACACCAAACTACAGATTTATTATCCAAAAAAAAAAACATGAAATTAATTAAAAAACATGAAATTAATTAAAAAACATGAAATTAATTGTGTTTGAAACGCAAACGGATAACGTCTAAAAGCTGCTTTGAAACTGAAAACAGTTTGACGTGTGCGAAGTTAATTGCAGGATTGACAAGTAATAAATCAATCGTGACGTCATTCAGGAAGTTTCATCCCCTTTTCCTTTGAACAGAAAGTACCACTATAATGCTTATGATAAAGAGACTTTGATTCATACTACCTCGACATCAAAAAATAATTTGGTCAAGGATAATCATGAATGTTAAAAAAATTATTTTTTTTAATGTATTGTATCAATAATTTTTGATTGTCAAAATTTGTCCAGCAGTTCAGAAATATTTCTGTAACAAGAAAATTTAACGTGACGGAAAAAAATTTAAAAAAAAAAACTTAAACCGAAAGAAGCAAAACTTGGGTTGATTTTCGAAAGCTTCGTGCGGAAAACCAATGACTTTCATTTGTTTTGTAAAAAAAAGCAAATGACAGCTTGGTTTATATGACTTTGACCTTGATTTTTCTTTTTTTTTGCTTGCAATAAGAAATAAAAAAGTAATAATGAATTGCAAAGACACAAAAGAAAGAAAAAAACAATTGAGTTGTAAAAAAAACAAATGAAAGCTTGATTTATGAGACTTTTGATCCAAAGGAAATCCAAGGAAACAAAAGAAAAAATGACGAGTTGTAAAGAAACAAACGAAAGCTTGATTTATGTGACTTTGACGCTGGAAATCTTCATTTATTTGCATACCATAAGAAACCAATAATAATAATATAATAAAATGCAGAGAAACAAAAGGAAGCTCTCCGTCGAAAATAATCGATTTTCTATCTTCCGAAAAAAAAAACAAATAATACCAATGATAATGAATCGTAAAGAAACAAATGAACGCCTGATTTGATTTTTAAAAGTTTTCATTGGAAGTCGTCGAAATTACAGCTGATGCACTTAAAATTAAATTCACGGACGTTGGTTAGCAAGCAACCGGGTTTCTAGGACACGCTGTACGTCGTCAACTATGACGTCACTCCTAAAATAAATATTGCAAAGCGCTTACTTACAAAACTTATGGAGCCTGCCCCGCACTTCGATAAGCCTTCCCTGTATATTTAGTCTGGCTACGGCCCTGGCCCACGCACGCACAAATGAGTACATTAAACGCAAAATTTTGTATTTGCAAAAATGAAATAAAATAAAAATTATGTTCACATGTGTTTACGGTAAATCCCTACAATCTAATGGTGCTATTCGGAAAGTTAATTTAAGTAACTTTAACTCTCTAACGCTTTAAACTTTAAATTTTAAAAAGGCATTTTCGCCTTAACGTTTTAAATTTTAAAGTTTAAAGTATTAAAGAGTCACAATTACTTAAGTTTGCTTGCTGAAAGAAGTACATTTAACGCCTTTTTTTAAGATTTATTTAGCTTAAATTCTTAAATTCAAATATTTCTCAATAGCATCATTAACTGGGTTTTCAGTTGTAAAACTGCTTCCTAAACTGTGCATGAAATTTCAATGTTGCATATACCAGTTAAAGAAACTATCGTTTGTTTTTGCTTTATCTCGAAGCCATCTTTGACGCAAATATCGAGTTCTGCATTTAACGTACTCAAATAAACTCTCCGAACTGAAACCATCAACTCGAAACGAAATACAACTGCACTCTCTGACTGTTTGCCCAAGTACTGAGGATGCCGCAATGACTGCTTGTGGCGCGAAGAGGAAAATTTCACCAGCCAATCGTAAATTAGGAAAGAGTACGCATGCCTGCGCGTTAAGAACATCTGATGATGACGAGTTGTAAAAAAAAAACAAACGAAAGCTTGATTTATGTGACTTTGACGCTGGAAATCTTCATTTATTTGCATACCATAAGAAACCAATAATAATAATATAATAAAATGCAGAGAAACAAAAGGAAGCTCTCCGTCGAAAATAATCGATTTTCTATCTTCCGAAAAAAAAACAAATAATACCAATGATAATGAATCGTAAAGAAACAAATGAACGCCTGATTTAATTTTTAAAAGTTTTCATTGGAAGTCGTCGAAATTACAGCTGATGCACTTAAAATTAAATTCACGGACGTTGGTTAGCAAGCAACCGGGTTTCTAGGACACGCTGTATGTCGTCAACTATGACGTCACTCCTAAAATAAATATTGCAAAGCGCTTACTTACAAAACTTATGGAGCCTGCCCTACACTTCGATAAGCCTTCCCTGTATATTTAGTCTGGCTACGGCCCTGGCCCACGCACGCATAAATGAGTACATTAAACGCAAAATTTTGTATTTGCAAAAATGAAATAAAATAAAAATTATGTTTACATGTGTTTACGGTAAATCCCTACAATCTAATGGTGCTATTCGGAAAGTTAATTTAAGTAACTTTAACTCTCTAACGCTTTAAACTTTAAATTTTAAAAAGGCATTTTCGCCTTAACGTTTTAAAATTTAAAGTTTAAAGTATTAAAGAGTCACAATTACTTAAAAAACGGTTCGACATGTGCGAAGTTAATTGCAGGATTGACAAGTAATAAATCAATCGTGACGTCATTATTTAGGAAGTTTCATCCCCTTTTCCTTTGAACAGAAAGTACCACTATAATCCTTATGATAAAGAGACTTTGATTCATACTACTTTGACATCAAAAAATATTTTGGTCAAGGATAATCATGAATGTTAAAACAATTATTTATGCTCATTGCATTGTATCAATAATTTTTGATTGTCAGCAGTTCTGAAAAAACTATATACTTTAGTTTTACTTGCTATGAATAGCTTTTTGAATTTATTTCACGACCGCCGGTGATCAAAATAATTTCGCCGTCTCGTTACAATCCCACAAGCTTCCCGCGCCTTGGCTATAACAAGTCAAATAACCATAAAATCCTGCTTTAAAATCATGCGGCACATTCTAAAACTACTCTCGACATTCAGAATAATTTAATGAATATCTCGAGGAGGAGAGGACTTTCCGTAGGTATATTAAATGCGTTCTGTGCGCGGAACTTTCCTTGGCGCAGCAATAAAAAGATTGGAACGGGGAAACTTCAGCCCTACAGGACAGATTCCAGGTCCGTTTATTGGAGGGTTGGAGGGCCCCCCTCTCTCGTAATTTAAGGAAGTAACGCACGTAGCGGCGTCCGAAAAGAAACGGTAAATAGACACGTGAACTTCGGCAATTAGCTTTTATTAAATCGCCGCGCCGCCGCTGGTAGGATTTGCGAAAGTCCGTCGTTTTAGGCCATCTCGACGACGTCCATCCATAAAACTATTTATCGCCAAAGGATGAAAAAGTTGGGTGAGCGAAAATGATTATGTAATCATAAAAAATTAAGTCGGCTTAAATGTTAAATGATATGAGCGAGGACTTTGGTGATAATAAGAGAGAATGTAATGTTCGGGGAGAAGTTCAGAGGACCATATGAAGGAACAACAATGTCTTTCTCTTCTGGTTGCACTTATCGTATACCCCAGAATTCTCTCGGCAAAATAATCAAAGGGCGTCCGCAAACACCACCACACCATCACATAACTCCACATCATCGCCGTAGTTACGAGCTTTTATCTCGTCTTCTACTCTAGCCCCTCATGTAGAGAGACATCGAGTATCAATGCCATCCCGGCTTTCCTCTCCCTCTCTCTCTCTCCCTATTTGCATATCCGAAGAAGCATAAAACGCGATGGCTTCGTAAGTGAAGAGAAAACGTACGAAAGCCAAAAAATTACGACGAGACGTCCGAAAGCTCTCTCTCTCTCTCTCTCTTTCTCTCGTCGTCGTCGTTGTCGTTATTGCTTTAAGTCGATATTAAAGTCTCGAGAGGCTGTTTGCGTTGTTTTTCTCTCGGCCAAAACAAAAAAAAAATTAATCACGAACGCCAGGAGAAGAGGAGCATTCAATTTTTAATAAAACGGCGGAATGCCAAGAGACTTGGCTTGTTTTAATTTAAATTTCCCATATTAATTCTGATGATGAATAAAAATTGCTCTAAGTAAGAGGCAAAAGGAAACAGATACTTCAAAAGCCAACATCTTTTTTTTTTTTTTTAATTTTTCATTGCTGCATGGATGTTACGGTGTTTCAATGAGTGAGGTAGAAACATTTTGTAACAATAATTAATATCTACTAATTCCACCCTGAGACGCTGAAGAAGTTCAAAAAGGACATCATCATCTACACCTGTACGCCTGCTCAACCCTCGCGGGATTATTGTGGACGTTCCCTCGTGACAGGTGACTGAAACGAACAGCTGACTCGAGAGAAAATCTTTTTTATTTATTTGGTTCTTACGCGATGTTAAAATTCACACCAGATAGCCAAGTCTGACAGAATCGGCGTCTAATACGTTTTAATTAGTTTACCTTTAATTACTAATTGAGAGAGGTTTCCAGATTTGGTAAATTAAGACAGGACCTGATTCTGCACCGTTTAAATTCGATGAGTTTAGCGCAAACTGTCTGTATCACTGCATTGTCGAATTGCGTTTGTTTCTATTATTGCATGTACTTATTGAATTAACTTTCGTCCTGAACGTATACACTGCAGAATGTCAATGTAAAGCAAAAATTCCTATGATAAACAAGTCTGAACTTTGCGAAACCAAGGCAGTTTTGGGAACACTTTTTTTGAGGTTTAATTCAGTTCGAAGGGGTCACGTTAATCCTGACCTTTAACATCATCAGGACCCACCCCATTCTTCACAGAGCTAGTTCTGGACCAAGACCCGACTAAAATATCGTCGCAGGCTTGTTACCGATCAAATGCAAATAACCTTCAGGAGTTTTCAGTTAATTTCAGAAATAAATGGAGTCGCCCGCTGACGAGTAGTCAATTTTATGAGCGGCTGGAAACCTGCAGACGACCGCGAGCAATACTGCGCAGACGCCAAATGTAAGACATTGCGGGTTTTTCTAATTTCTGAAAGAAAAAAATCTTCTACCACGAAAATTTAACGCCGCAAAAGATTTAGAAAAAAAAAACATTTAAATAGAATGAAGCAAAAATTTGGTTTAATTTTCAAAAACTTCGCGCGGGAAATCAATGATTAATCGATCATTCTCATTTGTTTTCTGTGCTTACAAAGAAATGTAAAGCCACAAACGACAGCTTGACGTTGAAAATTGTCATTTTTTTGCTTGCGATAAGAAATTTAAAAAAAAAGTATTAATGAAAAGCGCAGACACAAAATAAAAAAAGACAGTTCTTTGGTGAAGCGTGCGATATTCAAGTTCCCGGCAGAAGAAAAAACAAAAACAAAAGAATAATTTGTACGAAATGTCGATTCCAAATAATAAATGAACGATTTAGAAATTAATTCGACAAACAGAGGAAAACAAAAAATAAAATAAAATAAAAAGTTCGGCCTTTCTGGAGTAGAATGGATCAAATCGCCGACAAAAAAAAAATAATAAACAAAAGAAGAATCTGCATGAAGTATTACTGTAACAGGAAAATTTAACGCGGCAAAAAAATTTAAAAAAAAAACAAACAGAAAAAAGCAAAACTTGGGTTGATTTTCGAAAGTTTCGCGCGGAAAACCAATGACTTTCATTTGTTTTGTAAAAAATGTAAAGAAACAAATGACAGCTTGATTTATATAACTTTGACCTTGAATTTTTTTTTTTGCTTACAATAAGAAATAAAAAAGTAACAAAGAATTGCAAAGACACAAGTAAAAAAAAACAAATGAAAGTTTGATTTATAAAACTTTTTTGGCTTGCAATAAGGAATAAAAATGTAATAATAAAATCCAAAGAAACAAAAGAAAAAATAACGAGTTGCAAAAAAAAACAAGTGAAAGCTTGATTTATGAGACTTTGACCTTGAATTTTTTTTTTGCTTGCAATAAGAAACAAAAAAGTAATAATGAATTGCCTAAACACAAAAGAAAAAAACAATGCGTTGTAAAAAAACAAATGAAAGCTTGATTTATAAGACCTTTTTGTTTGCAATAAGGAATAAAAATGTAATAATAAAATCCAAAGAAACAAAAGAAAAAACAATGCGTTGTAAAAAAACAAATGAAAGCCTGATTTATAAGACCTTTTTGTTTGCAATAAGGAATAAAAATGTAATAATAAAATCCAAAGAAACAAAAGAAAAAATAACGAGTTGCAAAAAAACAAATGAAAGCTTGACTTATAAGACCTTTTTGTTTGCAATAAGGAATAAAAAATGTAATAATAAAATCCAAGGAAACAAAAGAAAAAAATAACGAGTTGCAAAAAAAAACAAATGAAAGCTTTATTTATGTGGCTTTGACGTTGGAATTCTTCATTTATTTGCATACAATAAGAAACAAATAATAATAATACAATAAAATGCAGAGAAACAAAAGGAAGCTCTCCGTCGAAAATAATCGATTTTCTATCTTCCGAAAAAAAAAAACAAATAATACCGATGATAATGAATCGTAAAGAAACAAATGAACGCCTGATTTGATTTTTAAAAGTTTCACTTAAAATTAAATTCACGAACGTTGGTTAGCAAGCAACCGGGTTTCTAGGACACGCTGTACGTCGTCAACTATGACGTCACTCCCAAAATAAATTGCAAAGAGCTTACTTACAACAACTTATGGAGCCTGCCCCCCACTTCGATAAGACCTCTCTGTATATTTAGTCTGGCTACGGCCCTGGCCCACGCACGCACAAATGAGTACATTAAACGCAAAATTCTGTATTTGCAAAAATAAAATAAAATAAAAATTATGTTCACATGTATTTATGGGAAATCCCTATAATCTAATGGTGCTATGCAGAAAGTTAATTTAAGTAACTTTAACTCTCTAATGCTTTAAACTTTAAATTTTAAAAAGGCATTTTCGCTTTAACGTTTTAAATTTTAAAAAAATTTTGTGCAAATCGTTTTTGATTGCAGTGAGAACCTCGAGCAGCCTCTGGACAGCTGTTTCAGCCCTGCTTGGGGCTTCTTCAGCAGAAACGTAGCTCGACATTCCCACTGCAGACCAAAAACGACTTGCCCAATTTATTCGCAAATGCGATGTTCTCACTGCAATCAAAAACGATTTGCACAAAATTTTTCTAAAATCTTTCATTATGCTTTGACATCAAGCATGGCCGCCTTGCATGGGGGACTCATTAGGAGCAAATCCCGCTTCAATTTGTCTATCCTACTGCAATGTTAGGTCAAAAAGCGATAGTAAGATGTCGCTATTTTATATGTTTAAATTTTAAAGTTTAAAGTATTAAAGAGTCACAATTACTTAAGTTTGCTTGCTGAAATAAGTACATTTAACGCCTTTTTTTAAAAAGATTTATTTAGCTTAAATTCTTAAATTCAAATATTTCTCAATAGCATCATAAACTGGGTTTTCAGTTGTAAAACTGCTTCCTAAACTGTGCATGAAATTTCAATGTTGCATATACCAGTTAAAGAAACTATCGTTTGTTTTTGCTTTATCTCGAAGCCATCTTTGACGCAAATATCGAGTTCTGCATTTAACGTACTCAAATAAACTCTCCGAACTGAAACCATCTTACACGAAACGAAATACAACTGCACTCTCTGACTGTTTGCCCAAGTACTGAGGATGCCGCAATGGCTGCTTGTGGCGCGAAGAGGAAAGTTTCACCAGCCAATCGTAAATTAGGAAAGAGTACGCATGCCTGCGCGTTAAGAACATCTGATGATGTCGACTTCATAGAATAGAAGACTTGAACTATAATGGGTGTAAGTAATGGTGTTACGAAACCAACAACTGTAAGAAATGATTTATGTTTTGAGATTTCCGCAATAAAGGTTTCTTGAAATTAGCGTCGAATGAAGCAGAAGAGAAAGAAATTATGCTCTGCCCACCTCCCTAATCAGGATTAATTCAACACAAAAGGCGAAATTAAGTTTGCGACCTCCCCGCCCGAAAAAATTTAATCACGCCCCACGATTTTCCGAATCCTCCTCCGATTTCAGGTTTTAATTGAACTTTCTTTAATAAAGGAAATTTACTGGTGCGTACCTCCCAGCACCGAATTTTCCAGTCAATTTCAGCGGATCCCCCGCCGATTAAGATGTCCTCGCGCGCCCAAAAAAGTAATTCGAGATCACCGCCGCCGAGTTTATTGGAATTCGTAAATCCGGTGTGATACTCCTGAATTTTTTAATTAAAAAAAAAAAAAAAGAATTCCGAATTCCGCCCCGGCGCGGCGGCGCATCCGCCATGAAACAATCACGCTCCTCGTAATAAAGGAATCGTGTAATTGAGGCATCATTATAAATTTTTTTTTTTTTCTTTTAGCAAGGAGGATTTTTTTCATCCCCCAGCGCATCCACCCATTTTTTTTTAAAACAAATCCGTACCTTCTTACATTATTGAAAGATTCGAGTGAAAAGGTGCGGTGGCGGGAAGGGGTGGGTGGAAAGGGGGTAGGTATAATTTAAAGCTGAAAAACGAATTTGTTAGAAATTCGACATTTTTTAATTTCCAGAATCCCCCCCGCCCACCATAAAACAATTATCCTCGCAATAAAGCCGCGCTCGTTTTTCAACAAATCTGTAACATCATTAAAAGAGCTGAATGAAGAAGCGTCTGGGGGTTGGTGGTGTCGCGAGGGGGGTAGTGTAACTTAGAGACGTGGAACAATGACGACAGACGAGCAATGGCATCTCTCGAAGGGGGGCGCCCCCCCCCCCGCCCCCCCATCCCTTCCTGATCTCATGTTTCTATATAAAACGCAACAAAAGATTTAATTTACAATGCCCTCTGCGAAGAGATGGGTAAGACAATCCGTCGCGAGGGGGGCAGGGGGGGCGGCGGGGCGCGCGATAAATTCATTGAAAAGGGCATTAACCGTCTGACATTTAATTTACTTTCCTATACTTTATTTATAGATGATGAGCGGCAATTTGCGACGAATTATTTCGGCTCTTTTTCTCTTCTTGTTGCCGCTGCTGTTGTTGGAAGAGGACGACGCGCCCAACCCAAAATCGACCGCGTCCCTTGTACCTAAATCCTTGAAGCGCACACACGCACACGTGCACACGTGAGAACAATAGGCGACACCGTTTATCAGATCCACAAATCCCCCTCCCCCTCACCCCCGCCAAAGAAAAACAGAAAATCAGAAAAATCGGGGCCCAACTTTTAAGGTCCCTACGACCGACGCGTTGTTAATTTTTTTTTTTTTTTGTAAAATTTGTTAAAGAGCGTACAGTAACAATTGAGAGAGAGAGAGAGAGGGTGAATGTTTATTGGATAGATTTTAAGGTTTTCCAGAAAACTTAATTTGGCGCCATAAAATATGGCGTGGTGGAAAAGGCTGTGTGAAGTCAAAAAAGACGAGCAGGGGTTGATGATAAATCCGAAGAAATTTTACATAATTTGATACAAAAAAAATATTAAAAATTAATTGGAAAAAATCAAACGTTAATTAAAATTAATTTAAAAATTAATTAAAAAATAATCAAAGGTTAATTAAAATTAACGTCAATGTGCCTCAAAGGTAATCCAATCCAAGTAAGCTCGATTCAACTCTACCCAACCCAATTAAAGAATTGAAAGTTCAAACAGTTTAAAAAAAGGCTGTTAAAATTAAAGACTCCTTAAAATTAAACTCAATCAAGCTCAAGCTAACTTTGTCTAACACGAACAGGAAATTGAAAATTAAAAAAAAAATAACTAAATCACGTAGGAAATGATGACAGCCGCACGAAGTCAAAAAAGTTGTATTGTACAATGCAAGCAGGGCTTGATAATTCCAAAGAAATTTTAAATTAACACAAAAATATTAAAAATTAATTGAAAAAAATTAAAGAGGTTAATTAAAATTAACCTCAATGTTCTTCAAAGGCAATTCAACCCAAGTAAGCTCAATCCAACTCTGCCTAACCCCATTAAAGAATTCGAATAATTTTTTAAAAAATGTTAAAATTAAAAACTAATTAAAATTAAACTCAATCAAGTTCAAGCTAACTTTTCTTAACATGAACAAACAAGAAATTAAAAATTTAATTTAATTTAATGATTCCAAAGAAATTTTAAATTAACACAGAAACATTAAAAATTAATTGGAAAAAATTAAAGAGATTAATTTTAAAGTATCTCAAAGGCAATTCAACTCAAGTAAGCTGAATCCAACTCTGCCCAGCCCCATTAAATAATTAGAAATTCAAATAATTTTTTTAAAAAAGTGTTAAAATTAAAAAAAACGAATTAAAATTAAACTCAACCAAGCTCAAGCTAACCTTGCCTAACGCGAACAAGAAATTAAAAATTAACTAAATCGCGTAGGAAATGACGACAGCTGCATGAAGTCAAAAAAGTTGTATTGACAAAGCAACAGAGCTTCATAATTCTTGTTTTAAATAATTTAACACAAAAATTAATTAAAAAAAGTCAAAGGTTAATTAAAATTAAATTAAAAATTAATTAAAAAATAGTCAAAGGTTAATTGAAATTAACCTCGATGTGCCTCAAAAGGCAATCCAATCCATGTAAGCTCGATCCAACTCTGCCCAACCCCATTAAAGAATTAAAAAACCAAATAATTTAAAAAAAGATGTTAAAATAAAAAATAATTAAAATTAAACTAAAAATTAAATTAAAAAAAATCTCAATGTACCTCATTAGGCAATCCAATCCAAGTAGGCTCGATCCAACTCTGTCCAAGCCCATTAAAGAATTAAAATTCAAATAATTTAAAAAAAGATGTTAAAATTAAAAAATTAAATTAAACTAAAAATTAAATTTAAAAAAAAAACCTCAATGTACCTCATTAGGCAATCCAATCCAAGTAAACTAGATCCAAATCTGCCCAAACCCATTAAAAAATTAAAAATTGAAATAATTTAAAAAAGGGTGTTAAAATTAAAAACTCCTTAAAATAAAACTCAAAAAAGATGTTGAAATTAAAAACTAATTAAAATTAAACTCAATCGAGCTCAAGCTAACTTTGCCTAATACCAACAGAAAATTAAAAATTAAAAAAAATAACTCACGTAGGAAATGCCAAAGTTTTACGTAATTTGGCGCAAGAATATTAAAAATTAATTGAAAAAAACCAAAAGTTAATTAAAATTAACCTCAATGTACCCCAAGGGCAATCCAACCCAAGCTCAACACAAACAACTTTGCTCAATTCTCTTAAAGGCTTAAAAATTAATTTTAACGGATGTTAAAATTTGATGATTAATTACAATTAAACTCAAGCAATTTCAAGGTCAACCCAACCCAAAATAAGCTCGACTTAACTCGACCTAATACGACCAAGAAATTAAAGTTAAGTAAAATTTAAGAAAAAATTAATCAAATCCGGAAATTAGTAAAGGAGAACGAAATAAAAAAAAAGTTTTATATTAGGCATGCAAAGGTTGATAGCTCGAGAAAAATTTAAAAAAAAATTAACACAAAATTATTAAAAATTAATTGAAGACAAAATAAAAAATCAAAAAAAAATTAAGTTCCACGTACCAGGTATCTCAAACTCAACCCAGTCCAAGTAAGCCTGACATAACTTCGCCAAATGTCATTAACATCGAAACGTAAACGGAAAATGGTATTCTTTCTTTTAATTATAAGGATAATGAGGTAGTAACAGCAAGAATAATTAAATTAAATATTACATCCGTTTATACAGGGTGCTTTAAAATAAGTGTCAGATCCGTTAATCACGGGCAGCATACGAAAGAACAAAGCAAACAAGAAACTGTAGACACGGGGGAGGGGGGGGGGGTCCACTACGCACATTGTTGATTAAAGATGTCGCTAAACGAACGGTTAAAAAAAATAATACGATTAAAACTGCAAGGAAACTGAAATATTTTCTTATTTTCTTTTAAAGTCTATTACGGATTTAATTTTGACAGCTTCAAGAACCGTTAGAACAAAAAAAGACGGAGCCTGCGTAGAGGATGGTCGTCCTTGACCTCGTCCTACAAAGACTGCCTCGTACCCGAATCAAATGCAGATACTTAAGGGAGCGAGTCAGTTGTTAATTGCCATTAATTGCATAACAGCAGAACGACAAATAACTCTTTAATTGCGCCCTAGAAACCCTGGAGTTTCCTTTAATAATTAAAAAAAAAATCGATCGAAGCTTTGCTTTCGGAAAAAATGACGTCATCGATTTTATTTTATTTAATTTTTTTTTAACAAGATGTTTCTTACAGGTGCTGCTCGAGGATAAATTCGAATTACCCTGTAGTTTTCCGAGCGTGTTGCTTATATCTTAAAAACTCAGTCGACGATACGACGAAACGCGTGCGGAAAAAATTGTATTCCTATTTTTTTTTTAATGATCGGGATATTGAGATAATAAGAGGAGAAAAAATAAAATAAAACATCATGCCTGAATTCAATACAGGGTGATTCAAAATAAATGTTCGATTCGTTGATCGCGTAGAGCAGACGAAAGAGCGAAGCAAAATAAAACTCTGTGTAGGCGTAATGGATCTAATATGCTGTGGTTTTAAGATAGAAAGTCATCCGGGTCTAATCTTGGATGCTTCAAGAATCGATGGAACTTCAAAAAACGAAGACCTTAATAATGAAAAGTAAACAGTAAAAAAAGAAATGAAAAGTCGAAATGGGTATTTTTAAAATGCTTTGTTTCCTGCCGGGGCTCGTGGCGTTCTATGACTCACACACTTGGAAACTGGACCAAGCCTGCGTAGAGGATGGTCGTCCTTGACCTCGTCCTACAAAGACTGCCTCGTACCCGAATCAAATGCAGATACTTAAGGGAGCGAGTCAGTTGTTAATTGCCATTAATTGCATAACAGCAGAACGACAAATAACTCTTTAATAGCGCCCTAGAATCCCTGGAGTTTCCTTTAATAATTAAAAAAAAAAGCGATCGAAGCTTTGCTTTCGGAAAAAATGACGTCATCGATTTTATTTTATTTAATTTTTTTTTAACAAGATGTTTCTTACAGGTGCTGCTCGAGGATAAATTCGAATCACCCTGTAGTTTTCCGAGCGTGTTGCTTATATCTTAAAAACTCAGTCGACGATACGACGAAACGCGTGCGGAAAAAATTGTATTCCTATTTTTTTTTTAATGATCGGGATATTGAGATAATAAGAGGAGAAAAAATAAAATAAAACATCATGCCTGAATTCAATACAGGGTGATTCAAAATAAATGTTCAATTCGTTAACCGCGTAGAGTACACGAAAGAGCGAAGCAAAATAAAACTCTGTGTAGGCGTAATTGATCTAATATGCTGCGGTTTTAAGATAGAAAGTCATCCGGGTCTAATCTTGGTTGCTTCAAGAATCGATGGAACTTCAAAAAACGAAGACCTTAATAATGAAAAGTAAACAGTAAAAAAAGAAATGAAAAGTCGAAATGGGTATTTTTAAAATGCTTTGTTTCCTGCCGGGGCTCGTGGCGTTCTATGACTCACACACTTGGAAACTGGACCAAGCCTGCGTAGAGGATGGTCGTCCTTGACCTCGTCCTACAAAGACTGCCTCGTACCCGAATCAAATGCAGATACTTAAGGGAGCGAGTCAGTTGTTAATTGCCATTAATTGCATAACAGCAGAACGACAAATAACTCTTTAATAGCGCCCTAGAATCCCTGGAGTTTCCTTTAATAATTAAAAAAAAAAGCGATCGAAGCTTTGCTTTCGGAAAAAATGACGTCATCGATTTTATTTTATTTAATTTTTTTTTAACAAGATGTTTCTTACAGGTGCTGCTCGAGGATAAATTCGAATCACCCTGTAGTTTTCCGAGCGTGTTGCTTATATCTTAAAAACTCAGTCGACGATACGACGAAACGCGTGCGGAAAAAATTGTATTCCTATTTTTTTTTTAATGATCGGGATATTGAGATAATAAGAGGAGAAAAAATAAAATAAAACATCATGCCTGAATTCAATACAGGGTGATTCAAAATAAATGTTCGATTCGTTGATCGCGTAGAGCAGACGAAAGAGCGAAGCAAAATAAAACTCTGTGTAGGCGTAATTGATCTAATATGCTGTGGTTTTAAGATAGAAAGTCATCCGGGTCTAATCTTGGTTGCTTCAAGAATCGATGGAACTTCAAAAAACGAAGACCTTAATAATGAAAAGTAAACAGTAAAAAAATAAATTAAAAGTCGAAATGGGTGCTTTTAAAATGCTTTGTTTCCTGCCGGGGCTCGTGGCCTTCTATGACTCACACACTTGGAAACTAGACCAAGCCTGCGTAGAGGATGGTCGTCCTTGACCTCGTCCTACAAAGACTGCCTCGTACCCGAATCAAATGCAGATACTTAAGGGAGCGAGTCAGTTGTTAATTGCCATTAATTGCATAACAGCAGAACGACAAATAACTCTTTAATAGCGCCCTAGAAACCCTGGAGTTTCCTTTAATAATTAAAAAAAAAGCGATCGAAGTTTGCTTTCGGAAAAAAAGACGTCATCGATTGAGTTGAATGAGTTTTTTTTTTTAAATGATTTGTTTCCTGTCGGGGCTCGTGGCCTTCTATGACTCACACACTTGGAAACTGGACCAAGCCTGCGTAGAGGGTGGCCGTCCTTGACCTCGCCCTACAAAGACAGCTGCCTCGTACCCGCATCAAATGCAGAAGCTTAAGCGAGCCAGTCGGTTGTTAATTGCCATTAATTGCATAACAGCACAACGACAAATAATTCTTTAATTGCGCCGTAGAATCCCTGGAGATATTAGGATATTATAAGGCAGATAAATTTATAAGGACGTTAACGATTTTACGGTTTTATTTTAACAACGTAAAATCCGATGCGGTTAATTAATCGACGCGAACAAACAGTGATGACTTTTTGGATTAAATGCAATGAGCGAGTCGATTTCGATTTTGATCTAGGGTTGTGAAATGCATTCCGCTGACAGGCCATCGACTATTCACTGCACAAATCTGATTGATAACCGCGTCACAAATACAGGGAACGTTCATTTGGCCGGGCATTGATTTATACGGAGAAGTCACGGGGGCCCTTCTCGTACGTACGTACCTGCCTGCAGAGAGGAAAAATAAGAATCGGAATGTACGGCGGCGAGCAAAAAGAGTCCGGGAAATAAAACGAGCGCATAAACTTCCTCCTGCGAGCGCGCACACGGAGAGTCTTATCGACTTAAAAATTCAGGCGCACCGGAGCGCGCAAATTTTTAAACTCCGGGCGCTTCGTTATTAATTTCGCGTAGTTGGAGTCGCTTTTTAACGCGAACGCGTCTTTTTTTTCCCCGCCGCCGCCGCCGCCGCCGCCGACCGGATTAAAACTGTGTAGCGAGGTCGTTAATGAAATTGCGCATGGAAACTTACAATTCAATGGAAAAGGATAAGTGCAGTAGTATAATAGCAAGATAAACACAAAAGCGAATTCATTCCGGTTAAATTGCATCGACTTCTTTTTTGATCCATCATTCAATAATCAAATGCAATCTACCCCAAAACTCATAAATTGAATAAAAATAAAAAGCGAATAACGGGGCCCGTATTTCGTTTACAAAACTTTATCAGCCAAACACCCGGAAATTCATTTAACTTTAACAGTTTCATTTGCTCCTGGGCGAATGAGAATCGCCGATAGTTTTATGTTTTCTGTTCGCCCTATTTTGCATTTTGCGGTTGCTTACTTTGTTTTTTGTTTTTTATTTCTTTTTTTAATTATCGCATTGTATTGGCGCCTTTGTCTATGCAATACTTTCTTTTTTTTTAAGTAATTTTTAAAACGTCCTTCTGGATTTCTTTTTCTGTCGAAATTTGACTGGTCCCGTCGCTGTTTGGAAAATGTCCAATACTTATTTATTTTTTTATTTATTTTTGAAATAAAAGAAAAATAATTTCTCGCTTCCTTATCGATTTCGTATAGTTGCAGTCGTTTTTTAACGCGAACACGTCTTTTTTCCCCCGCTGCCGCCGCCGACCGGATTAAAACTGTGTAGCGAGGTCGTTAATGAAATTGCGCATGGAAACTTACAATTCAATGGAAAAGGATAAGTGCAGTAGTATAATAGCAAGATAAACACAAAAGCGAATTCATTCCGGTTAAATTGCATCGACTTCTTTTTTGATCCACCATTCAATAATCAAATGCAATCGACCCCAAAACTTATAAATTGAATAAAAATAAAAAGCGAATAACGGGGCCCGTATTTTGTTTACAAAACGTTATCAGCCAAACACCCGGAAATTCATTTAACTTTAACAGTTTCATTTGCTCCTGGGCGAATGAGAATCGACGATAGTTTTATGTTTTCTGTTCGCCCTATTTTGCATTTTGCCGTTGCTTACTTTGTTTTTTGTTTTTTTTATTTCTTTTTTTAATTATCACATTGTATGTGCGCCTTTGTCTATGCAATAGTTTCTTTTTTTAAGTAACTTTTAAAGCGTCCTTCTGGATTTCTTTTTCTATCGAAATTTGACTGGTCCCGTCGCTGTTTGGAAAATGTCCAATACTTATTTATTTATTTATTTATTTTTGAAATAAAAGAAAAATAATTTCTCGCTTCACTATCGATTTCGTATAGTTGCAGTCGTTTTTTTAACGCGAACGCGTCTTTTTTCCCCCGCCGCCGCCGCCAACCGGATTAAAACTGTGTAGCGAGGTCGTTAATGAAATTGCGCATGGAAACTTACAATTCAATGGAAAAAGGATAAGTGCAGTAGTATAATAGCAAGATAAACACAAAAGCGAATTCATTTCGGATAAATTGCATCGACTTCTTTTTTGATCCACCATTCAATAATCAAACGCAATCGACGCCAAAACTTATAAATTAAATAAAAATAAAAAGCGAATAACGGGGCCCGTATTTCGTTTACAAAACTTCACTCAGCAAACACCCCCCAGTAATTTAACTTTTCATTGCGACTATGTAAATGTCGTCGAAAATTAAAAAAAAATAATAATAATAATTCGAGCCACAAGCGTAACCGGGAGAAGTTAAGGTTCAGCGTTCTTATAAGGCTCGCTGCAACTGCGACCGACTTACAACGCGAACACTGACGAACCAGGAGGGTGAGGGGGAACGCAGAAAATCATCTTCAAGGGGCCCGCGTTACGGTTTAAAATTTGATTTTCGTAAGCTATGAAAATGCAAGTTTTATTTACGTTTTTCTTGACGTTTCGCAAATCAGATTGCTTGCTTTATCAAACAATCTTAATCAGTTGTAAAGTTTTTTCTTTCCACTCGGCTCAGTGCTGCCAACCGACTCTCGACGAAAAATTCCTTTTTCGGCATACGGTGTTTTCCGTAGAATTCCCGAAATTAATTAGGGGGAAATTTAAACAGGAGGTTAAAGTTAAAGACACGAGATTACAAAAAAAAAAAACAAAAATATTAAAACGACCTAACCTTGCACTTTTCAGCAATTGGAAGCAGCATTGCCAACTCATCAAATTTCGAAGTTCGTTCCTTTTTTTTTAAAAAAGAAAAATCGATTTTCACGTATAAAATCCATATTATCCCGTGATGGCCCTTAATAATAAGAAAATTCTTCAAGATTTATTTGCAGTTTTGTTTTTCGAACGTCGCTTGTTTATGAATTATTGTTATTTGTTTCCATCTTCAAATATTTCTGTCACTTTCTGATTTTTTTTTTTAATTTTTTTGGTGCTGTCGCCATTGTTGCTTAAAAGAATTCGTCGTCGATTTGAATTTAATAATTTGTTTCTCTCTTCGTTTTTCTTCGTTGCGAAATTGTAAAATTGACGATCGTCTTTTGTTTTCTGTTTTTTTTCCTTTTTCGGTTTCGAAATTAATGAAACAAAAACTTTTTTCATTTCTTCTTCCTCCGCGAAAAAATTTACGATCGTCTTTTGTTTTTTTTTTCGTTCTGAAATTAATGAAACAAAAATTTTTTTCATTTCTTCTTCCTCCGCGAAAAAATTTACGATCGTCTTCGGTTTTTTTTCGTTTTTCGTTCTGAAATTAATGAAATAAAAACTTTTTGCATTTCTTCTTCCTCCGCGAAAAAATTTACGATCGTCTTTTGTTTTTGTTTTGTTTTTTCGTTCTGAAATTAATGAAACAAAAACTTTTTTCATTTCTTCTTCCTCCGCGAAAAAATTTACGATCGTCTTTTGTTTTTTTTTTTCGTTTTTCGTTCTGAAATTAATGAAATAAAAACTTTTTGCATTTCTTCTTCCTCCGCGAATAATTAGTCCTCATTTGTTTCTTGCTTTCTTCGGAAATTTTCATTTCGAACATAAGTATCGTGATAGAAATTTGTTTTATTTGTTGACTATTGTGGAATTTGAACTATTATTATTATCCTTGAATGTTCCTTATTATTATTATTATTATTATTGTTTTTAATCTTAAATCCATAATTTGCTTTTTGAGTTCTTTCCTTCCAGAGGTATGTTTGATCGTTATTTGTTTTTCTTAATTTGCTTTTTGAGTTATTTCCTTCTATAGGTATGTTTGATCGTCATTTGTTTTTCTTACGTTAGGTCAGGGCTTTTTTCATTTGTATTGGGTTTCTCGATTGTCAAAAATGTTTTTCATATTTTTTTTTAATTGCTTCCAATTTTTCAGAAATCAAATAGTTATAATTTCTTTTGAAAATTTAAATTTTTCCACTTCGATTGTGTTTCTGAGTCTTCGAATATGTTTTTCTTTTTTCTTTTCTGATTATTTAATGTCTTTATTATTTTCTTCTTTTATTCAAGAAGTTGAAAAATTCCCTAGATTTTAATGAGTTTTGCAATTTTTTCGTTTTTCCCTTCTGTTTGAAATTATCCCTAGGTTTAACGACTTTTTCCTCTAAGTTGGCATCACTGACTCGGCTGTTGGTCACTTTACCTAGTATTGGGAATCGGGTAACTGTCGGGTATCGGGTAGTTATCGGGTATTCATAAAGTGGAACCGGGTCCATTTAAATAAACGGGCACCCGGATACCCGTCGTCATCCCTAGTTTAGACCCGCCATCTGTAGGTTGTAATAATAATTATATCTTCAGCTTAGTTCAAGCTGTACGCAATGGATGGCGCTTCATTTTTTTTTTTTCAACAGCGTTATTGCATGAAATAATCATGTGCAAGATTTTCCAAACTGTATTACTCGGTGTGAACTCTTTTTAACTAAATAAATTACATAATTGAAGTTTATGTACTACAGCATTTCTTTTTGTTTTCATTTAGATATTTAAAGCTGTTTTTGTGTCTGTTCAGTATACTGTCTGCCCTTCAGCTTACTACAGAACTGTATAGAAACATAATAATGAGTGGTTTTTTTTTTTTAATTTAAAAAGTTAGGTATCATACTTAGTAATCAAAAGCCAAACAGTGAAAAAATATATATATACTGACGCCATGGTGATCGCGGTGCAAGTAACGAAAAAAAAACCTACTGAACGGACAATGTCACGACATCTACCAGAGGATGAATTTCGTTCGGAAGCTTCGCGCGGGTTAAAATTATTCAAAATTCGTTCTATTTGCGATTTATTCAATTCAATTGTGCTCCGACAATAACCCTAAAGGCTAACGAAAAGATAAAATAGCGACATCTTACGATCGCTTTTTGACCTGATATTGCAGTAGGATAATCAAAAACGATTTGCACAAAATTTTTTTAAAGGCTAACGTTAAAAAAAATATATTAATAGATAATTATTTTTCTTTTGTCTGGATAATTTGCAACCCTCAGTTATCCCGAATAAACCCGAGGCGAAAACCGAGCAAATAGCCCGTTTAATTAGAATGTTCTCATCGAATTGAACAATTTTAATTAACTATTATTTACAGTCAAAAACAGACAAGGCAGAAATTAGTAGCTGGGCGAACTATGTAAGGCATTCGTTTCATTATGCGTCGACATCGAGCTTGCTCCCGACTAATACAGGAGGAGTGTACAGTATAATGCGGCGGATTTTAGTGCGCGGCCATTATTAGAAACGGCCCCGATATTTGCCCGCGGCCGTGTATTTTTCGAATATGTGGGGGGAATCGGAAATGCTCCCGCCGCCCTTAAACCGGGCAATAAATCCGGCGTGCAGAAATTATATGACGCTTTAGTATTCTTTGCGCGCCGCACCAAATAATAGGGAGCATTTTCGAGAACATTTTTCTCTTTTTTTTTCGTCCACTCCCCCCCTCCCTCATATCGATGGATGGATGACGTTCGGTCACGTCTACCTCAGTCGCTCGTTAGCAAATTTAATGTTTCATTTCAGCGAAAAAAAAAAAGAAGAAACGAATCACATAATAGTTGTTATTTGTAGGAAACCGGAATTCTGTACTTTAGAATTATTAGTTTAAAATTAGAAAACATTTCGTAAGAAATTCAAGTGCAACGAATCTGAATTCCTTCTTAAAACAAAGAGACCTATTGTTCTATTTAATTCAGGAAGGAAATAAAATCACCTGCAAGTAAAAAAAAAACCGAGGGAGTAGAATAATGTGCGCCCTCCTGCGGAGGTAAATATGGACAATGGAACGGACAATTAATACCACGATGACCCCCTTCAACATTAACTGAAAACGTGTAACTTAAAATTCACAATAAATCCACATGACCTTTTTAGTTTTTTTGTAAAAACCCGAAATTCCGTACAGGAACTTTTTTTAATTAAAAAAAAATAAATAGATCGCAAGAAATTTCAAAAGCTTGATGCTCTCGATATGAATCACCCTGTATTTACTACAAAAAAAGAGGACACTCTCGATTTTCAATTGTTTTCTTTTAATAATAATAATTATTAATAATAATTATTAAAATTAGCTGACAGATTGATGACACGTGACACTACGATCGTCTACCTTTTTTTTAACAAAATAAAATCATGTGTGAAATTCGAATTGAACGGTAAACTATGACTGTCAATTTTTTTTTATTTTTTTTTTATTAAAACGATTTTCAAGTACATATTTTAAAGCACAATTTCGATTACCCTTTAATTTGATTCGATTCTAAGTTGCTTTCTTCTCACCTAGGAGATAAAATTTTTTAATTTTTTTTTAACGATTTTCACATACATATTTCAAAGCACAATTTCGATTATCATTTAATTTAATTTGATTCTAGGTTGTTTTCTTCTCAGCGAGTAGTTGAAATTACAACGTTCAATTGTTTTCTTTTTCTTTTTAATTTGAATCTGTTTCTCAATTGTTTTCTTTTCAGTGGCGGGCTCGACTTATAAATTCTGTCCGACTGCGGTTTTCAATTGTTTCTTTTTTTAAACGATATTTAATTGTTAGTCATATACTTAGATATAAAAATACAATTCAAATTTTAATGTTTAATTGTTTTCTTAACAATCGTTGATAAGATCGGAATTAAAATTAATTTAAAAAAAAACGTCCTTCAATTGTTTCGGTTTGAAGCTTAACATCATTTGAAACTTTTTCAATTGTTCTATTTTGCTTCCAGTGAAAATTTTGAATTAAAAGTTGAGTTTTGTCTTTTCTTTTTCGATTTTTAATTCGTTTTTTAGAATGACGTCCGGTACTCAATTGTTTTGGTTTTAAAAATCATATAATCGGTTAAAGCTTACATTGCGATTTTCAGTTGCTTTTTGTTTTTTTTTTTTGTTTTGGTAGAAACTTTGAAATAAAAACTCGTTCTCCTACTTTCAATTGTTTTCTCTTATGAACAAGTTTTATTTAAAGTTTACTTGCGACTTTCAATTGTTTTCTTAACGATATTTAATTGATAATCGAAATTAAAACTAAAATTCCAGCTTTTTTTTTTTCTTTTTTTAATAGTGAGCTCACAATCAGATTGTAATGTTTTGTTATAAGTATAGCGTCAAATAAAACCGTTAAATGACGATGCTCAATTGTTTTGTGCTTCTGAATAGAGAACTAGAATTAAAAAAATCAGTTTTTTTAACAACAGTTAATTAATAAATCAGTAATCGCAACTAAAAAAATAATTCAAAATGCGATTTTCAGTTGTTAATAGTAACGACAAGCCCAACTTCTTTTTTCATTATTTTTATTTGTTTTTAATTAAAACGATTTTCTACTTCGTATTTTAAAGCACAATTTCGATTACAATTTAATTTGATTCTCAGTTGTTTTCTTCTCAGCGAGTAGTTAAAATTACAAAGTTCAATTGTTTTCTTTTTCTTTTTAATTTGAATCTGTTTCTCAATTGTTTTCTTTTCAGTGGCGGGCTCGACTTAAAAATTCCGACTGCGGTTTTCAACTGTTTCTTTTTTTAAACGATATTTAATTGTATTAGTCACCTACTTATCAAAATTACAATTCAAATTAAAATTTTTATTTATTTTTAATTATAATTGAATAAAATCAGAATAAAAATTAAATAAAAAAAATTAAAATTTTTAATTTTGCTTAACAAAAACGTCGTTTTTTTTGTTTCAAGCAAAACATCGACAAACGGCAAACGTGACGGTGATTTTCGTTTGTTTTCTTTTTCTTTCGGTGAAAATTTTGAATTGAAAATTGAGTCTACTACAAACAATTGTTTTGTCTTTTGAATAAATTTTGGTTAGGGCTTATTTTGCGATCTGAAATTATTTTTTTAAACAATTTTTAATCATTAATTTCGATTTTTTAATTCGTCAATGACGCCAGATGTTCAATTGTTTCGATTTTAAAAAAGCATAAAATTCGTTAAAACTTACGTTGCGATTTTCAATTATTTCTTAGAATTAGAAAAAAAAGTTTAATAATAATAATATCTAATAATAAGAAAAAATACTTAAATCAAGAAAAAAAATATTTGGATATAAAAACTTATTCTGCTACTTTCAATTGTTTTCTCTTATGAAGAAGTTTAAATAATTAAAGTTTTTGCGTTGAGGTTTTCAATTGCATTGTTTTCTAAATAACACTCACAAATAAAATTTAAATTTAAATTTCTTTTTTTTAATGACAGTTATAAATAATCATTTAATTGTTTTTTTTTAACAATAAAGACAGACGTTCAACCGTTTAAGTGTTTTGGTTTTAAACGTAACATAATTTAGATTGTGATTGTCAATTGTTTTCTCGGTAGAAAGTCAACCACTTTCAATTGTTTTTTTTTTGTTTTCTACCTATGAATAAATTTAGATTAAAGTTCACCTTGCGATTTTCAATTGTTTTCTTAACGATATTTAATTGATAATCGAAATTAAAATTAAGTTTTTTTTTTTTTTTATTTTTTTATAGTAAGCTCACAATCAGAGTGCTCTACTGCTCTACTGAACGTTCGTTTCGTTTTTTTTTTCTCTTTGTGTTTTGTTTTAAGTATAACATCAGCTCTATTTAATTCTGAAAGGAAATTTAAGGAAAACCTGAAAGCTGAAAACCACAAGAAGAAAAAATTCTGACGCAGTAATAATGATGCGGTCGAAAGCAAAAAAAAAAAAAAAAACAGCAGACGATTACAGTTTTCTGTAATTTTTCTTTCTTTAATTAAAGTGACGTCATATTATGACGTCACAGATTTTACAAAAGTTTTGAGCTCAAATCTGTCAAGTCTTAAAGCTTTCAAGATTTCAAAATCACCCGCGAAGTCATATTTAAACAGTACCATTTCGGAGAAAGAAAAAATACAGGAAACTGTAGTTGAAGACCATAACTTCAAAAGGGTCTAAGTGCCAAAAACATGTTCAGAAATTATTAAGAAAACTGATTTACTAAATTTTAAACGCACATACAGATATCGCCAGCTGTGATTCATTTATTACATTTTTTATTTAGCCACAGGTACATAGACCATTTTGCATGACATTAGGCTTTGCCCATAGACCCATCTGCTGTGGAAATATCAATTTTTTTTTTGGCACTTAAACCCTTTTGAAGTTATGGTCTTCAATTGACTACTATAAAGCCTCTAGATGGAATGCAAAATATTTTTTAAAAGAAAAACCTGTACACTTTTTTTTAATTAAATTAGGAAAATGAACTGACAGAAAATAATTTTGAATTTAGAAAAAAAATAAAATTAAATTAATTGATTAATAAAATAATACGAGTAAAATAAATTACTACAAAAATTGTACGAAACTGTAACTACTGGATTAAAATTATTTACTTTTAAGAATTTAATTTCAATTTAATTAATTTTTTTTTTTTGTAGGATGCGTCGATAACATTAATTATTTTTTGGTTTATTTTTCTTCAAATCTACCAACTTTTTTGACTTTAAACCCAGGCGAGTTTGTTTTTATCTCGATTGTTGCATCACACTGCACTTTCGTAATCGCTCACGTGATTCACTTCGACGAATTTCAAGTGCTTTCCAAACCTAATAAATAAAATGAGTCACCCAATTATTTTTACGTACAGATGTTATCTAACGGCTTCGACTTCTCTTTCTTTTTCTTTTTACTTTTTTTTTTATTAATTTCGGAAGTCTAATCGTCTTGCCTGTTAATCAGAACATTAATTGACTCCAAAAGTTATGTTTTAATTACGCAAGAAATAACACGTGTTGAATTGGTACGTCCGATTTTTTAGAGCCCCTTAAATATGCGTATCTCGTTGGGATTTGTACAGGGCGAAGCTTGAAAAGTTGGCGTTTTTTCTTTTTATAAATAAACGTAAATTATTTTATTTAAACTTTTAATTAATCACATCAACTATTTTGACTGTAAAAGTTTTTCTTTTCTTTCCCTCCTAATGATTCAAAATTATATTCAAAACATTTGACATTCAGCACTGAAAAAAATTCAAAAAAAAAAAAACTTAATTAGGAAGTATTGCTATTATAAAGAAAAACTATTTTTAATCCAAAGCATCACTATTCAAAAAAATTCAAACGAAGATTGTGATGAAGTTGTTTCGACCCATTTGCTGTAAAATATCAATTTTTTTTATTTTTTGGCACTTAGACCCTTTTGAAGTTATGGTCTTCCATCGACCACTATAAAGCCTCTAGATGGAGTGCAAAATATTTTTTAAAAGAAAAACCTGTACACTTTTTTTAAATTAAATTAGGAAAATGAACTGACAGACAATAATTTTGAATTTAGAAAAAAAAACTGTACATTGAAGAAAATTCAGTTTTTACATTCGGCTGTAGGCGCAAGTACCACGCAACGGATGGTTTCATAATTCCTTCGACAACCCCCTTGAGCCGATAAATAGGCTTCCAGGTAGATCGAAAGATCTGAAACATTAAAGACGGGTCGTTTCGAAATTATTTCGTCGACGTCATCGACTTCACCGAAGGCGGCTGGCTGGCAGATTAGGCGCGCATAAAAACGAACACGGGCGGTATCAAAATTAAATTGAGAAAGTTTCTCGTTCCGGAACGATGTATCCCCGGGGGCGCAGCCATTTCCGTATGAATCAATTTGTTTGCGACATGATAATTGAACGTCTATGGCAAGAAACTAGATCGACCGACAGATCAATTTCGTGTGAGAGTTGCACACGAGCAGTGATGTTATTTATTGCCTGCTGGAGGAAAGCAGGGCAAGGAAAAAAAGCCAAAAATCGTACAAACTCCTAATTCAACAGGAAACGAATGAAAAGTGACACTTTTATACCTACCCAAAAAGCGAGAGAGGGAGAGAGAGAGAAAAAAATCGCGTGGACATTTGAAATTTTATTTTTTTGAGGAGAAAGAGTTTTGAGAGAGACACACAAGTGCAAGGCAGGAAAGTAACTGCTTTTTACGACGAAGTCGAGGAGCTTCATTTTACAAAGCGACTCGTTAATTAAAAAATTGTACCCCTGAAAATTGCCTGGCATAATAGATCATAGTTGTTCATGGCTGCAGAAGTTCTGAATTAAATCACGAGAGGCAGAAGAAGAGCGCAGACGACCGTTACACCGAGCGTTAACATTTTTATTTAGTCCGTGAAAGATTTAGCGCCGACAGTAAAAACGTCGTCATTTCAGGCGGAGGAGCCGGAGATATGGCTCCCAGCTTCATTTTTACAAAGTGGAGCTTGCTTCATTTTACAGCTCTGCCCGCCGTCTGAAATTATGAAAGACATCTGCGCTTCGCACAATTCCATTTCGGAAATTCCCCGAAACTACTTGAACAGTTTAAGGGCCGTCCTCGTAAACCCACCAACGCAACGTCCTGCTACAAAATACACTTCCGAGGGCAGCATCATTACTTCCAATGATTAAGTATGATAATCATGTGCTCCGGGGGTCTTAATTAATCCGGAATTAGCATGCAGGAGTGTATGCAGATGCGGTCGGTCAACCCTCGTGAGGACCGCGCGCTGTAAAAGTGCTCGTGCTCGTTTTCATGCCCGGTTTAAGCGCGCAAAACTGGGGCGAAATTAAGTTACCCCCGTCGGTTCGGGCCTCAAACACAAATTCGTCATTTCGAGAATGAACTGCTAAAGGTTGGATGCGCACTCACATGTTTTAGAAGTTAATTTGCAGGACATGTCCGGGCTAATAAAGTCCTTTTAATTAATCAGCTTTATGAAAGGACCGCCGGCCGCCGCAATTTGAAGTTTTTTTTTTTTTTTTACTGAAAACCCCGGGAAGCTTGCTTTCAAAAAAAAAAAATTCTTCCCTCCATCACGATTAATTCAAAATTAAATTCAACTGGAAATTTCGTGGCTGGATGAATGCAAAAAGTAAACGAAGAAATGCTACCACCTGAATGAAATTACGTTATAGTCTGTTAGGCCCACTTTAACAATGACGGTTTAATTTTGAGCCGAAACTTAAATCCTTCATAACAATTGTTAAAATAATTGTTGGTAAGTGTTTAAACCTCAGCTCAAAGTTGAGCTGCAATTGTAAAACTGGACCTTAAAGTTACGAAAAGGGTTGCAAGTTAGCGCTGAGGAAGGCAATCAGCTGATCAGAGCTGAAACTCCGACGGAGATGGACGTCAGGGTCGGAATTCAAGGGCGCCAGGGAGAAACCCCCAACTGATGTTGAACCGCCTCCCAACGATCACAGCGCACGCCAATTTCGGAAAATTTACAAGAGAATAATCGACTCTTGCGTATAAAATAATTGTTGGTCGCAGCAAAAGAACAGATCGTACTTAAAACGTATCTATATTAATTTTTGGATAGTTCTTGCTCATGAGAATTGCAGAGAACATGAAACAAATAAAAAAGCTTTTTAAAACGAGCTAAGAAAGCAATTTATTGACTTACTTGACGTTTCCCAAATATAGTTATTTGCTTTATCAAAAGTGTTATTCACTTTTGACAAAGCAAATCAAAAGTGTTATTCACTTTTGATAAAGCAAATAATTATGTTTGCGAAACGTCAAGTAAGTCAATAAATTACTATTTTAGCTCGCTTTTAAAAAGCTTCTTCATCTGTTTCATATTCTCTGTATCTATATTAATTCACAACAATCCAAATGGCGATGACTCAAATAAGGCACACGTACGTACGAGGCGTTAAAAACTGTGACTAAAGTCCGACTTCTTCCCCTCCTGATAATTTTATCTGCCAGGTATCATCCTTGGAAGCCATTGCATCGATCATAGTTTCCCTGGCAGATAAATTTATCAAGAAGTGAAAAAATCGGGCCTCGGGCCTCGTCGTTTCATCTCTGTTGGCCAGTTGCACCAAACACTTATGTAAGTCGAGCTTAAATTTAAGTATTGCTTATAAAGTGACATTTGAACACGACACAACATTCAGTAAATCACATTCTAAGCAGTGCTTAAAGTTAAGCTACCCCTAAGTGTTTGGTGCAACCGGCCCTGAGTAACTTTAAGCGTCGATTAATTCCTATAGAAACAATTGTCTCTACAATTGTAACTGTGCGACAAAATCAAGGATTAAAGTTACTCAGAGGTGAAAAGACCGGACCTTAGATTCTTAAATGCTAATCACTACGGTACAACATTAATGCCCGATTTTTTCACTCACCTCCTGATAAATTTATCCGCCAGGTATTATACTTGGAAACCATTGTGTCGATAATAGTTTCCCTGGATACTACCTGGCGGATAAATTTGTCCATAGATGAAGAAATCGGGCCTAAACTTCACAAAATGTGAAACAGTAATCTGTTGTTTTCAACTAAAGCGTAAATTAAATTATTGATGAATAATTTAATTTAATTTTCATCAAAGCGATTGTATAACGATAGAACATCCGGATCGAAGAACCAAAAAGTGTTTATGTGGGCGAAGGACCACGTAATGTTGATTACTTGCGTTAAAGAAATTTAGGAATGACAAAACGGGACGGACTCACCATCGGCTTCTTTGTTATGGTTGTTCCGAACCCGCACGTCCAAATGTTGTGGGCCTTGGAGGCACTTACACACACTAGTTAAACCGGAAGGTGTTCAAGCGCGAAGCATTCTCAGTGAAAGCGTGGGAATAAATAAAAGAAAAAATACGTTACGTTTGTTACACGGGAGTTTATTAATTGTCCTACACCTGTCGAGTGTGTCCGAACGTTAAACGTGGTAGTGACACCTCGTGACGTTTCGTCGAACTGCCGGTGCGACGCTTTCGTCGTTGACCTTCCAGACCATTGACCACAAGCGACTTCCGTAGAATATTCGGGCACGTATTCGTCGCCGAAACAGGTGGACAGAAATGTCGAGGAACAGAAGAAAAGGAAGGCGAAAATAAAAAAAAAACCAATTCCTCTGTTGGAACAAAGAAATCGAATATAAACACGGGTCGCTGATTACCCTTTCTATCTGTCGAACAGAAGAAACGGAAGGCGAAAATATAAAAAAAAACGATTCCTCTGTTGGAACAAGGAAATCGAATATAAACACGGGTCACTAATTACCCTTTCTATTTGTCGAACAGAAGAGACGGAAGACAAAAATATGAAAAAGAAAACAATACCTCTGGTGGAACAAGGAAATCGAAAATATAAACACGGGTCACTAATTACCCTTTCTATTTGTCGAACAGAAGAAACGGAAGGCGAAAATATTTTTTAAGAAAATTCCTCTGTTAGAACAAGGAAATCGAATATAAACACGGGTCACTAATTACACTTTTTATTTGTCGAACAGAAGAAACGAAAGGCGAAAATAGAAAAAAACGATTCCTCTGTTGGAACAAAGAAATCGAATATAAACACGGGTCACTAATTACCCTTTCTATTTGTCGAGCAGAAGAAACGGAAAGCGAAAATAAAAAAAAACAATTCCTCTGTTGGAACAAAGAAATCGAAAATATAAACACGGGTCGCTAATTATCCTTTCTATTTGTCGAACAGATGAAACGGAAGGCGAAAATATTTAAAAAAAAACAATTTCTCTGTTGGAACAAAGAAATCTAATGTAAACACGGGTCACTAATTACACTTTCTATTTGTCGAACAAAAGAAACGGAAGGCGAATATAAAAAAAAACGATTCCTCTGTTGGAACAAGGAAATCGAATATAAACACGGGTCACTAATAACTCTTTCTGTTTGTCGTAGAAACGGACAATCCGCTCGGTAAAGCTAGCCAACAACAAGTCAACTCATTCACAAGGCACAAATAATTCCAGTAAATACTGTAGGGAATTTGAATTTTGGTCTAAATACCGACAATTCGCGAGAAATATTCACAAGAACCGTACCTGGAGACGACGAAATGCAAAGGAACGCCGAAGGCGAACGCTCCAACCGGACCAATCGGAATACGGTATCAGATGACGTGACTTGAAGGACCCAATAAAAGCCTTGATTTCCAAGCGCCAATACGGACGGAAATAGCAGTGTGGGCACCTGTCAACAACTAAATCGTCTCAAAAATAACCAAGGAATTAGGACCCAATAAAAACCTTGATAATCAAGCGCCAAAATGGAAATAACAGTGTGGCCACCTGTCAACAACTAATTCGTGCCACACATGTCTGCCCAAAAATAACCAAGGAATGAAACCTTAAGAGAAAATCCAGAAAAATGCGATAATAAAAAAACTACCCCTACGTCTTCGAAGACTGATAAA
Source organism: Prosopocoilus inquinatus (assembly GCA_036172665.1). Lineage (NCBI taxonomy): Eukaryota > Metazoa > Arthropoda > Insecta > Coleoptera > Lucanidae > Prosopocoilus > Prosopocoilus inquinatus. The sequence continues at coordinate 891,986 of CM069871.1, read as the reverse complement.
AATATTCACTGAAAGAAACCGGAATTCCGTACAAGAAAAAAATACTAACTATTTCAAAACTAAAAATAAATCGGAACTCGACACATTTACAAATTTATTTTTCTTGAACTGTTAATGATCACTAGTGAGACGAAAGGAAATTTCGTTACGTACGTAAACTCTCTTAAGGTGTTGTTTTCGTTTGCCAACTAAGCTTTTCTAGAATGGCAATTAATGAAAATTAAAAATAATTAAATGAAGTTGATTCTGGTCCGATGAAAACAAATGTTCACGTTTTGAGTGCATTTATTTTTCTTGAACTGTTAATGATCGCTGGTGAGACGAAAGGAAATTTCCTTACGTACGTACCGGTTTCTAAAAACGAAGTTGATTCTTGTCCGATGAAAATTGTAAGTAAAAAGTTTCTTTAAATTGACAATTGTCGTTAAACTGAATAGAATTGGAATTAGCAGCGGGGCTTGCCTGTTACGTGAGCCAGCGCGTTTTTTATTATAAAAGACAATTATTTGCGGCGCGCTTTAAAAATTATAGTTGAGGTACGACTCACGCCCCAACTCTCCACCTGAGCTGGGGAATCCCACGCATAACTTGCTACCCTTCACTTTTGTGTCGAATTTGCCAAGGTTTTAAGGTAAGTTAGAGCAGAGGGTGTGAAGCAGACTTTCTTAAAGCTTTCGGAAAACCATGTGAACGTGAACCACGTGACAAATAGCGTGCTCATCGTAAGGGTTTATTCAATGCCGGTAAAAGAAAGTGCAGGATAGAACGAGAGGTAAACTCTACATAAACTATTCATAAACTATTCATAAAATAAATGGAATTTTTAATTAAGAGAAAACGAGAGCCCGTGATTCTTTGAAATGTTACGCTTCTGTCAACGTCAAAGAAACGCCAAATCGCCCACAACAAACATAACCTTAAATCGAGGAGGTCCTCTCGACGCAAAAAAAAAATCCGTACTACAATAACGCAACGCAAAATCTCCAAAACGCGGAACGACATCCTTTTACGAGCCGCCCTATTTGCTCTAATACGGCGGGGGCGGCCGCATACTCGCGCACGAAATTGCGACATGTTTCTTTAATAACGCCGCCGTTTCGCCCGTACGCAATGTTTAATGCAGGACGCGGGGACACACGTCGGTTGGGGTTGACGCTCTTTATGAGCCCCGATTCAAAACGGTATTTCATGCAATATTCAGGCATTTTTGAATTTTATAGGAGGAGAGGAGAGGCGGCGCGGCGTTCGTCCGCAGGCACTTTCAGGGGAGATGGACGCGGGACGGAGGAGGGTCGTTGCATGGATGGATGGATGGATGGTTGGAAAACGCAGTTTTTAATCTAACTATTTTTTCCTTTAAATAAAGCGCTCGTGGTGTATAAGTATAGATTGCGTAAAAACGAAAAATAAAACGTCTAAAATTTTTTTTTTAATATTCCCGCCACTACTTTGCTATGAGCTCCATCTACTACACCAACGCCCTCACGAAACCTGCGCGCGCAACTAGTAAACTGCACTTTGCATGATACATACAATACACACAATTCCTTTACTTATCACAATGGGGGGGAATCCCCGAAAATCGTTTTAAATTTTGAAATCCCCGTCGCGTCGTCGGGAACGTGCGGGTTTCCACGATTTAATAAGAGGCGGCTAATTAAGATGATTTCTGGGCGCATTAATATCTCTTTAAGAAAATGAAGTCGCCTCGGAGCGACCGCCCGCCCGCCGCCCCCTAAAGAGCTACGTCGTGTTCCGCCCTTTTCCGGCGGTATCTCGCTAATTAAGGAACACTGTTGCCGCAGTAATGTTTCGCAGATTGAAATTTAATTTATTCATTTAGAATAGAATTGGACGGGCCCGTCCGGCGCGGCGGTCGTTCAAAATACCTAATCAGAAATTCATCCTCTTTTCATAAAGAAAAGAAAGACATTTGCAGTTATTGGTGATGATGGTTGAAACGGGACCGCTTTGTATACTAGCCGCATTTTAAATCGGTTCTTATGGCGTAGGACGGTTTGCTTAAGTTAACTACGTTTACAAACGGTGCGTGCCCCAAGGGCAAAGACAATACGAGGATTTATAAGAATGCTTTCAATGTCCAAGCATACACAATAATCACTATTGCCCTGCCACAAAAAAAAAAAAACATTTTAAAATGGGACGACTATACAGGATGTTCCTTTACTGTGTGCAAAAATGTAATCCTACAATATATCACCATAAGTGGCAACGATTGAACTCATATGTTCTTAACATAAATGTAATAGTTTTCGAGAAAAATGCAGTGGCAGATTTTCACTAAACCTTTTGAGAACTGCTGACATAGCTGAGAGTGGAACGCGGGCGCCTCTTCAGTTACGACCCGCAGCCGAAGTAGACCAGGGTCAGTGCCTTCCTGGATCTCGAGGAGGAACGACGTAACTCAGCGCCGCTCCGATCAGCTAGTCCGTCGAACCGTTTACAATTTAAATTAACTTCACTGCAAGTAATTACAAGTTTAAGTATTTTTAAATTGAAATCTAGTGCAATTCAAGAAGCTGCAGTTCGTAATTGCCGAACAAATTAAAAGCGAGGTACAAACAAATTGTAATTTCTCATTCCATATTATTTTGAAAAGACTTATAAAAATTTTACATTTACTTTGTTTCCAAGGACCGTAAGTACTAACACTTTCATAGCTAGCAGCGAGATTGCAGCAAAAGTTGATTTACGTAAAAGGGTGAAGGAAGAAGATTTTTAACGCGCTTGCCTAATCGGTGCATAAATTTTCGGATTTATTCGTCGATAGTTGATATCGTATAAAACATATTATTTCGCGCAGTGGATTAAAATTTTAAATAAAATAATTAATAAACGATATCCGGTGATTATTATTGCGAAACTCTGCGTTGAACATCGAGTGCGGTGTCGGTGGGCGTGTTCATACCGAGAGGAAGGCGAAGTTGACCTTCCTTTCTTTCTCGCACATTTCAGCAGTTCCAAACAAGTGGTCCATCCGAATGTTTTTGGCTATGGTAGGGTAGCCACCAAAAAATACCCGCAGAAGGTAGCATTTCGCGTACTTATATTGAGTTTTTTTTTTTTAATATGCAAACAGTAAAAGAACAGCCTGTACATATTGTATCAAAATAAACGTCTAGATTTCATCCCTGAGAAAAAAAAAACAATAAAGAACAAATCATATAGAATGCGACGAACATGATTCACCCTTGCGACTGATAAAAAAAATCTCAGCCGAGTCCTATGTACTATCATGCTCAATAAAAACAGTACTCCTGGATTCGCACTCTTAAGAACATTCAACGGCAAGGATTTGAAACGGTCTGTGCGTCGACGTGCCATGTTTTCACATCGAAGTAATCACCTTGTATATACGAATAAATTGAAGAAAGAATTAATATACTCTTTTTTCTGTCATTTTCTCTTGCGCTTAGGAGACTTCGCTTTTAAATTGCTTTTCTAATTTTCTAATTCCTTGGTCTGCCGTTAACAAGCTCTCTCTGACTTGGACCTCTTGGATAAATGAAGAAAGGTGTTTTTTTTCGCTTGCCAACTGAGCTTTTCTAGAATAGCAATTAATGACAATATTAAAAATAATTAAATGAAGTTGATTCTGGTCCGATGAAAACAAATGTTCACGTTTTGAGTCATTTATTTTTCTTGAACTGTTAATGATCGCTGGTGAGACGAAAGGAAATTTCCTTACGTACGTACCGGTTTCTAAAAACGAAGTTGATTCTTGTCCGATGAAAATTGTAAGTTTCTTTAAACTTGAAAAGGGCAAAATTATGAAGGGAAAACACTCAACGTTTCGCTATAAATCAACAGCGAAACGTTACTAATTAATAGCTATTAATCAATAGCGAAACGTTGAGTGTTTTCCTTTCATAATTTTATCCGTTTCAAGTTTACAAAACAAATTTTTACTTAAAAATAATTACTTGAAAAAGAAAAACAAAATCCTAAAACTCCATCAATGAGTCGAATAAGCTAATCAATTTAATTATCTGAGCAATTAGCAAAAAATTGATTTGTTTAGTGTAAGTAGTAGTAAAATTGTTAATTACAGTTTCTTCATTAACTATTCCCCGTCCAGCTGGTTTTAAAATCAGTTAAGAAAAAAAAATATACCATCCGGATTTATGCACTCGTCAGTGATTGAATCTCCATCTGTTGTCGTAAAGCGAAAACTAATTTAATCCGCTGCCAATGACGTGGTTTTGTCTGTATTCTCTCGGTAAGTTGTTTTTTAATACCGAAAATATAAAATTTACGCAGTTAATAGATGATCCATCCATCCATCTGTTGCCTGAAAGTAAAAACTATTTTAATAAAGAACAGATCCTACGATCGCTTTTTCACCTGACATTGCAACAAATTTTTATATTATAATAAAGAAAAGGTTAAATAACGACAACCTACGATTGTTGACATTGCTCCGTTTCTACTGATGAATCCCTAAATAGGGCCGAAACAGCTGTACAAAGGATGTTTGAGGGATCCACTGCAATCAAAAATGATTTGCAACAAAAAAAAAATTGTTTTTAAATATTTTATTATCATTCTAACTTCGCTACGATTTTATATTCAAAACATAAATTCAAGGCGTGATAGGGATCGTTCGAGGCGCCATCTCTTGGCGGAAAGGGAAAATAGTTTTAATCGAATTTCCTCTAACAACGTTTCATCTTCACGGAAATAGTGTCGTAAAGTTCGCGACGATTTGAATTTTGAATTAAACAATAAACAAATTCAAAACGTAAAATCTAGGCGTGACAGAAATTCCACAGAGCGCCATCTCTTGAGCAAAAGGGAAAACAATTTTTTTTTTATCAAATTCCCCGATAACGTCTCGACGTTCCCGATGCGACGTTCAACGCAAGAGCCTGCCTTTGAACTTCGCAACGAGTTTAATTTCAAAATCATTACGCTATTCAGAACGCCATCTTACAGAAGTTATTCAAAGCGCTATCTCTTGGCGAAACGGAAAAGCAATTCGCAAAAGCGTTCCCACCAAAACCTTGTCTTGAAAGGTAAAAACTATTTTAATAAAACTTCTTTGAGATTTTCAAAACATAAATTCGAGGCGTGCTAGGAATCGTACGAGGCGCCATCTCTTGGTCAAAATAGAACGTTTCATCTTCACGCGAATGTTCTCGCAATAATTTGAATTTGAATTAAACATTAAACAATTTCAAAATGTAAAATCAAGGCGTGACAGAAATCATAGAGAACGCCATCTATAAACCGAAAGGGAAATAATTTTAATCATCAAATTCGTCAAGAACATCCCGATGCTGACGAGCGACGTTCAAAGCAAAAGTCTGCCCTTTAACTTCGAAACCAGTTTAATTTCAAAATTAAATCGAAAATCTGAAATCAACAGGTTATTCAGAGCGCCATCTTACGGAAATCATTTAAAGCGCTGACTCTGGGCGAAACGGAAAAGCAATTCTCAGAAACGTTCTCACCAAAAGCAAAAACTATTTTAATAAAACCTCTGTGAGATTTTCAAAACATAAATTCAAGGCGTGAGAGGGATCGTTCGACGCGCCATCTCTTGGCGAAAAGGGAAAATAACTTGTTTGAATCGAATTACATGTAACAACGTTTCGTTTTCACGCGAACGTTCTCAGCAGAACCCCGTCTGGTATAAAGTTCGCAAGAATTTGAATTTTGAATTAAACGTTAAACAATTTCAAAACAGAAATCATGCTAAGCGCCATCTCTTGACCAAAAGGGAAAACAATTATTTTAATCAGATTTCCCGATAATATCTCGTAACGACGTTCCCGACTTTCAACGCAAAAATCTTCAGTGAGTTTGATTTCAAAATTAAATCGAAAATCTGAAATCAATACATTATTCAAAGCGCCATCTTACAGAAATTATTCAAAGCACTCTCTCTCTCTCTCTTGGGAAACCGGAAAAGCAATTTCCAAAAGCGTTCTCAACAACACCTTGACTTGAAAAGACTTCATTTATTGAATTTAAAAAAAGAATGTAATCTAGGCGTTCCAGAAATGGTTCGGGGCGCCATCTCTTGACCGAAAGTGAAAATAACGTCAATTAAATCGCCTGTTACGACAGTTTATCTTCACGTCGACGTTCCCAACAAAATTCCCAGTTCTAACATCGCAATTGTTTTGGTTTCAGAATTAAATTGAGAGCAAATAAAATCAAGACGTCATTTACAGCGCCGCCATCTCTTGGCCGAAAACGAAAGTTATTTTAGTCTAATTTCAAATGGCAGGTTGTCTTGTTCACATTGACACTCTCAGCTAAGAGCTAAATAATATTTCGCCTTCTGCCTTTGCAATTATTTTAAAGAATCTGAAATGGAAAGTTAAAACTAAAGTGCGATTTATTTACAGCGCAATCTCCGCTCATTTATCTTCATTTGTTTATAATAAAAGTTACTTTCATCGAACTTTTCTTTTTTCTTCAGAGTTAAATCGAGAAAATAGAATCAAAGCATGACAGGAATCATTCCGAATGCTGTGATAATAATTATAATTATAATTTTCATGAAGAAGCTGTCAAACACGTCGCGAAACGTTGACTTGCTCCCCGATTTTTTCAAGTGTCCGTACAATTACGTATTTTATAATTTTCGTCGGGCAAGATAGTACTTCAATTATGGTATAATTTTAATTCAGCATGATAGTACCCCGAATGGGTAATAAGGAGGTAGATGAAATCTAGAAATAAACTAGAAGTAGATTATCAGTTTTTATCCACATTTCTGTGTGATTGTTCCAACTCATAATAATAATCACAAAGCAACACAAAACCTGTGGCTGTAATCCAAATAAATAACTAAACTAAACTAAACTGATATTGGAAATATCAGTTTAGCGCTGAAGATGGTAACATCGTTACCGAAATACGTCTTCGCTTTCAGTGAATTAATGTGGTCGAGGGGTTTTCTCACTATTTAACTCATAATAAGTTATTGTAGTAATTAATACCTAATAAATTTGATTAATATGTTGTTATTATAATGATTGTTTGACTTAAGTCTCGTTGCCCCAATTTTTCACCCGTAACACTTGGAGTAAAGCACGCCGGGTTTCGTAACAATATAAGGTCGTAAGAACTTGCAAAGAGCTAAGGAAACGGCGACGAGGATAAGGATAAGCTTGATTCGATTTGCGAAAATAAAGCAAAACTGATAAGAAACTACAACTGAACTATAATGGCAAGAGTGATTCTCGCGGGACGCCGGAAAACGATGTCCGCGACCTCCCATAATTGAGTCTCCGGAGATAAGGCGAGGAAAGGGCGAACGAAATATGGAATTTCGTACTGTATCGCAAAAGATAACGCCCTAATTTCTCTTTGTGAACATCAGAATCCTTTCTCTCTTTGTTTCTTTCTTTTTTGTGTACGAAGCAATTCTACTCAAGAGACAAATTCGCAATAATTAATCTTCGGGAGAGCTTTTATAGCGCTTCGCATATCGACGTTTCGTTGACTTTGCGCTGACAGCTTTCAGCTTTTGTTGTCTTTTCCAGCTCGGCGTTGGAAGTTGCCGTTGCGTAGCAAATCGTTGATATTTCTGTAAAAGTTATTTTATAATCAATCGCGAAGCAATTCGTCCCTTCAATACGAAAATCAAACGTTTCGCTGGTGAAATAAATTTTTTATAATCAATCTTCAGAGAACTGGCGTTTGGAATTCGGAATGTTGACGTATTACAAACGTGTCATTGAGAAACTTCACAATGTTATAGGAGTCTCTTTTTTTCGTGCTATTTTCTTCTATCGAGCTTGAAAAAGCTGCCAACTTACAGCGAAACGTTGATATTTCTGCAAAAATTATCCAGGCAATAACAATTAGATACAAAAATAATTTCATACGAACCAACAACCACTGAACAATACGCGCTTTATTCTTCGTTTGTTAAACAGTAAAAATGAAATACAAGTCGGCCGTTTGTTTTATTTGTCAATTAATTGTTTTGTTTCATCGATTAATTTTTTTTTCTATTCATGAAATATAATTTATAGTTTATGTTCACTGTCTTAATTTATTCATTTGTTTTATTGTGTTTTCACTTTTCTCCTGCCTTTCATATTTTATTTCCGTTCTCTTCGAATAATTTTTATTAAAAAAAAAAACTCCGATTGTTATTTATTTTTAGCTTTCCACAAATATTTCGTTTTCTCCAACGTACTTTGTTTCATTTGTCAAATTATTTGTTTTGTTTTATCGATTGTTTTTTTTTCAACAAATTTCTGTATCTTTTAGTTTGTGTACACTGTTTCCATTTATTCATTTGTTCTATTGTGTTTTGATTACTTCAGTGTTCAACTGCGTTTCGTATTTTGTCTTTATTGGCCGATCAGTTATTTTGGTTTATCGATTGTTTTTTTTTTTGTTTTCAACAAATACCTGTATCTTGTAGTTTGTGTTTACTGTTTTCATTTATTCATTTGTTTTATATTGTGTTTTCATTTTTTTCAATGTTCAACTGCCTTTCATATTTTGTCCTCACTAACTTCTATTATTTTTTATATATTTTTTTTAATTCTTCGATTGTCAACGTACGTACGTTCTGTTTTTCTTTTTCAACAAATTTATGTATCTTTTAGTTTGAGTACTCTGTCTCCATTTATTCATTTGTTTTATTGGGTTTTGATTACTTCAGCGTTCAACTGCCTTTCGCATTTTGTCTTTATTGGCCGATCAATCATTTCGGTTTATCGATTGTTTTTTTTTTTGTTTTCAACAAATATCTGTATTTTATAGTTTGCGTTTACTGTTTTCATTCATTCAGTTGTTTTATACTGTTTTCATTTTTTTCAATGTTAAACTGTGTTTCGTTTTTTGTCTTTATTGGCCGATCAATCATTTCGGTTTGTCGATTGTTTTTTTTTGTTTTCAACAAATACCTGTATCTTATAGTTTGCGTTTACTGTTTTCATTTATTCATTTGTTTTATATTGTGTTTTCATTTTTTCCAATGTTCAACTGCCTTTCATATTTTGTCTTCATTATCTTCTATTAATTTTTATATATTTTTTTTAATTCTTCGATTGTCAACGTACGTACGTTCTGTTTTTCTTTTTCAACAAATTTATGTATCTTTTAGTTTGAGTACTCTGTCTCCATTTATTCATTTGTTTTATTGGGTTTTGATTACTTCAGCGTTCAACTGCCTTTCGCATTTTTTCTTTATTGGCCGATCAATCATTTCGGTTTATCGATTGTTTTTTTTTTTGTTTTCAACAAATATCTGTATTTTATAGTTTGCGTTTACTGTTTTCATTCATTCAGTTGTTTTATACTGTTTTCATTTTTTTCAATGTTAAACTGTGTTTCGTTTTTTGTCTTTATTGGCCGATCAATCATTTCGGTTTGTCGATTGTTTTTTTGTTTTCAACAAATATCTGTATCTTATAGTTTGCGTTCACTGTTTTCATTTATTCATTTGTTTTATATTGTGTTTTCATTTTTTCCAATGTTCAACTGCCTTTCATATTTTGTCCTCACTAACTTCTATTATTTTTTATATATTTTTTTTAATTCTTCGATTGTCAACGTACGTACGTTCTGTTTTTCTTTTTCAACAAATTTATGTATCTTTTAGTTTGAGTACACAGTCTCCATTTATTCATTTGTTTTATTGGGTTTTGATTACTTCAGCGTTCAACTGCCTTTCGTATTTTGTCTTTATTGGCCGATCAATCATTTTGGTTTATCGATTGTTTTTTTTTTGTTTTCAACAAATATCTGTATCTTATAGTTTGCGTTTACTCTTTTTATTTATTCATTTGTTTTATATTGTGTCTTCATTTTTTTCAATGTTCAACTGCCTTTCATATTTTGTCTTCACTCTCTTCTATTAATTTTTATTTCTTTTTTAATTCTTCTTCGATTATCAACGTAACTTGAATTGTTTTCGAAGAAATAAATGAAGTACAAATCGATCGTTTATTTTATTCGTCGATCGTTTGTTCTATTTCATCGATTATATTGTCTCAATTAGTATCTAATATAGTTAGTAAGCATCTGTTTTATTGTATTTTGAATTTCTTCAATCTTAAACCGCCTTTATTTTGTTTGTATTATCTTAAAAAGAAATTTATTTAAAAAATTCTTCCATTCTTATTTGTTTTTAGTTTCCCGCGATCATTTGTTCTATTGTATTGATTATATTTTTTTCAATAAATAATAAATGTATAAATAATATAATAATAAATAACAAATCTATAGTTTGTGTTCACCCTGTAAATTTATTCCTTTGTTTTGTTGTGTTTTGACCTTTTTCTTTCAATCTCCAACTACTTTCCGTACGTTGTTTTTATTATCTTCAATTTTCTTTTTTTTTTCAATTCCACGATTGTTCACTATTTTTAAATTCTCGCAAGACAAGAGTATTTGTCTTTGTTTTGTTGTGTCAAAACACAACAAAACAAAGGAATAAATTTACAGGGTGAATTTTTTTTTTTTTTTAGTTTAGTTCCCTCTCAAGAATTCCGTTGTCAATCGCTACATTCATCAATCGATCGTCTTCCGTTTTCTTCAATGGATAGTTGCTTTTGTTTGTTTTTTTAACGCTTGTGCTTTCATTTTCTTTTTAACCTGTTCTGTTTTCATTTTCCGTTTTTTATCTTCGTCGTGTTCATTTCGTCGTCTTTCACTTTTTCATTCTCGGTGTGTTGAACGTCCTTTGTTTTTTTTTTTATCATCACAATCGTCATTTGTTTTGTCAAATGAATGACGGTTTCCGTCGGTTAATCGTTTCGAACTTGTCTGCTTTGTCCATCGGCCTGTGTGAATTCAATTGTTTTATTTACGAGAGATTTCTATTCCGTCATTAATATCTGTTCTTATTTTATTTTATTTTTTGTCAAATTTTTCTTTTTCTAATGCCAGACAGGAAAGAGACAACTTAAAAATTCGCATATGACCGACCGACCGACGGTCACTTGTTTGTTTACCTTAACTGTTTCGATTTGGTTTTGTTGATTGTGTGTTGTTTTCTCGATAACACTTGGATTTCCACGTACCCTACTTCTAATATCATTTCTAGTTCAGATTGCAGCGCCGACAACTCTCGTGGACAATAATGATAATGACAGTTTCAAGCAAAGGTTCTTCTTCCCTATTTTTTCGCCATTCGCGCACGCCCGCCTGTTAATTAGTAATAGTCGTTAATTAGGTGTTACCGTGGTTACGACACCGACGCTTATTTTGACAACTTAAATATCAAGACGAATTGACATTATTCATAACCAAAAATTTCAAGATGACAGTAATTTTGACACCAGTTTTGAATTTGAGGGCGCCCACTTGACATTCGCTTTAGATTTATTTTACAAAAACATTTTTTAATGTTATTTGGATTGGCCGTTATATGACATATCAATTCGGGTGGCCGTGCAGGGACAATTAAGAAACGCCACGACGTTAAAAGTGAGGTTAAGTAAACTTGGGTCTAAAAGTTTGAACTGCCTGACTCAATCTAAAATTAATTTTATGAATCTAAATGTTCGTACTATCAAAAGCAGGCAAATAATTTTTTGACTACACGAAGTTTGACATAAATTGGAGGGAAAAAACAAATACCATTAATACCAACTTAAATGTCCGCACAACAATTAAGAAACGCCACGACGTTAAAAGTGAGGTTAAATAAACCAGGTCTAAAAGTTTGAACTGCCTGACTCAATCTAAAATTAATTGATGAATCTGAATGTTCGTACTATCAAAAGCAGGCAAATAATTTTTTGACTACACGAAGTTTGACATAAATGGGAGGGAAAAAACAAATACCATTAATACCAACTTAAATGTCCGCACAACAATTAAGAAACGCCACGACGTTAAAAGTGAGGTTAAGTAAACCAGGTCTAAAAGTTTGAACTGCCTGACTCAATCTAAAATTAATTGATGAATCTGAATGTTCGTACTATCAAAAGCAGGCAAATAATTTTTTGACTACACGAAGTTTGACATAAATTGGAGGGAAAAAACAAATACCATTAATACCAACTTAAATGTCCGCACAACAATTAAGAAACGCCACGACGTTAAAAGTGAGGTTAAGTAAACCAGGTCTAAAAGTTTGAACTGCCTGACTCAATCTAAAATTAATTGATGAATCTAAATGTTCGTACTATCAAAAGCAGGCAAATAATTTTTAGACTACACGAAGTTTAACATAAATTGGAGAAAAAAAAAACAAATACCATTATTACCAACTTAAATGTCTGGCCTTTATTCGCTTTATTCAACAGTCAACCACGAAAAAAAAATGATAAACTCAACTTGCGTTTAAATTAACTAGTTTTTAAATTAAGTTGCTTTTTAATTTACTTTTTTACAAAAGTCTTTTCATTGTTTTTACAATGAAACGTTACACTTCTTCTACATGCGAAATAAAACGAATGAAGTGGTTATGGGTAATCTAAATCAGTGTTGCCACCTCAACTATTAGGCGGGAAATTTAAATGTTTTCGTCCAATCTCGTTACAACTTGTTATTTATTCATAAATAATAAAGACTCTACGTAGAAATTTTAAATGTAATGCCGCTTGACATCCGTCATCGTGACGTTGCGTGACATTTGTCACTATGATGTTTCTCGACTCGTCGGCTTGACGTTGGTTCGGTTGTTAAGCGACTAACGAAATCTTTTACTTTTATTTATTTTATTTATGTTTTTTTTTTGTTTTAATTTGCGCCAGTTGCGGTTCGTATTTTTATTACCTGACGGTGAATAATTCACTTAATATTTTCTTTTCTGAACTGTTTGTTTTCGATCCGACTCAGAAGACATCTTGGAATTTTGAACTTTTGAATTTTCGCAGTTACAGAATTCCGGTTTCTTACAAACGAGCGGCGAAACGAGTGCAAATATTAATATATAGGGAAAGACGACCAGGACGACTTCCAGTACTAATAATTTCGCCATGTGCTTGGCATTCACACGTCTAAGCTTTTAGCAAACGAGGGCTAAATCGAAACGGGCGAATTTAGGAAATTCGACGGACTCATCTAGTGCCGGGTCATCAGAGCGCTGTATCAAGTACTTTAACAAATAGAAAAATCTTGTCGATACGTGACTCCGATCCGGAGGGCAATTCACTCCGACCCGAGGAGCCCCGCAGATTTTCCGTAATCCCCCCCAGTCTCTCACACCACCATTTCATACATGACACGACCATTCCCCATCGTAATTTCATACATTCCATTTTGCAATACATTTTTTTTTTTTTTTGGTTTAGCCTCTTCTGTCTTTGTCTTTATTATGCAAATTAATTTCCAATCAATTCGCATGTGAAATAAGAGAAAGACTATTATGCAATTACATGAGTATTCCAAATGTGAATCCATCAAAGCAAACATCGGCACTTTCTTCGGCGAGGAACTCTTTATTTATTCCGGGCTGTTCATGGAAACCGTGCTCCTCCTCGTTGAACGTAACGTACGTGTAAAACATTTAAAAGCGCCGAAGAGTGACCCTCAGCGATTCCATTAGAACTTCGAGGCACTCATACACGGTGAAATACGGCGCTTTTCCGTCTTTACGAGCGCCCGCCGCTCCTTCTTCTCGCTCCTTTGTTCACGTCCTCGAGGGCGCGATATTCCGCGAACCATTAGGGAAAGGGGGGGTGTGTGGGCCTCTCGAAACAATCCGGAGAGACCGCGAAATTCGTCGAGCCGAGGAGCTTTAAGGGCTCGCCGAGGAAATTTTTTAAGCGCCCTGTAATTGCGCCACGCCAACTTAAATAATAAAGGATATTGAAGTATGATTTGACTCATTTTAGCTTTTCAAACTGAAACAGAGAGGGCGCTATTAACATTTAAGGAAACGTGAGTTTTTAAAACAGGATAATTGATGCTTGCCTCTATCAGCGCCATCATATTGCCTATCCACCTGCGCACTAGCAAGATGTAGTGCCGTGGAAATTAACTTCAGCACAATGCCAGCAGGTCAATCGTGACGGGAAGAAAGTGCGTGAAATGCAAAAAAGAAACAAACGCAATCCCAACGTTGGAAATCGTTGATTTTTCTTGTTTACAAAAAAAGAACCAAGACAAATAATAAAGTAAATAAGGAGTATCTAATAAAATAATAATGAAAGACCAAGAAACAACTGAAAGTCTGATCTTAAAAGTTACCTCGTCATCAGTCTTTTTTTTACGTACAAAAAGGTACAAAAGAAATAATGGAAAAAAAAAACAGAAACAAATGAAAGTTTGATTAGCAAACACGCTTTACACCGCAAAACGTCGATTCTTTTTCTTACTTCATTTGTTTCATTTGTTCATTTCAAACGAATAAGAATCGACGATCTTCTTTTGTTTTTCTGTCCATCCTGTTCTGTTCCATTTTGTCGTTGTTTGTTTTAGTTTTTTCTTTCTGTTTATTTTTATCTAATAATTTTTGTACTTAGTATCTGTATCGGTGTCTGTCTTTATGCAGTTTCTTTTTTTTTTTAGTTTTTTCCAATTTAGTTTTCTTCTTTCAGTTTTGTTATTTTTAAAAATGTTCGGCTGTTTCATTTCGTCTAAATTGTGAAACTCATACTTCCAAGGAAATGTGAAATACGGTGACAAGAAAAGAAACAAATGAAAGTTTGACTTGCAAAAGTTTCGCGTTGGAAAACGTCGATTTTTCATTTTTTTTTTTCCATAATTTGACTTTTTTGCTTACTTCACTTGTTCCCAGACGAATAAGAATCCACCATCGTCTTTCGTTTTCTATTCATCCTATCGCTGTTTGTTTCAGTTCGTTTTGTTTTGTTTTTTTTTTTTTTTAATCCAATTAATTTTTGTATTTTGTTGTATCGACGTCCGTCTTCATGCGTTATATTTCTTTTGTTAATTTTTGTTATTGTCCCGTTGTTTGTTTTCCGTTGTTCCCAGACGAATAAGAATCTTTTCTTTCATTCTATTCTGCATTTTGTCGTTCTTTGTTTCCGTTTATTTTTGTTTCCTTTCATCTAATTAATTTTTGTATCTCGTTGTATTGGTGTCTCCCATTATGTTTTAATTCTATCGTTAATTTTTTTTTTTAATTTTCCCGGCTATTGTCATTTCGTTTAATCGTCAAACACTTACGTCTAAGGAAACGTGAAATAGTAAAAAGAAACAAATGAAAGTCTGATCTGAAAAAGTTTTGCACCGGAAATCGTCAGTTTTTCATTTGTTTTGAACGTCTCAATTTCTTTTGCCTTGTTCAGTTGTCCTCGGATAAACATCAATCCTGTTCTGCGTTTTGTCGTTTTCTGTTTCAGTTCTTTTTTGTTTCTGTTTATTTAATTAATTTTTGTATTGTTTGCCGAAACAAAATAAAAACAACTGAGGATCAAATAAAACAAATGAAGAAATATTTTCAAACTGAATTGAGTTCATGACGGTAGTGAAAACTTAGCATGCAAATAAAAACTGTTGAAAAAAAAATGACAATCGACAAACGAGCAGCTAAGGGAATCAAAACAAATGGCAATCAAGAATGATAACGAAATTGTTTTGGGAAGGCAATGAACGTTGAACACGTAAGACGGTTGAATGCTAAAAAAAGAAAACTGAATCACAAGTGATAACACAATTGAAACGATTCGATTGTTAAACGAAACAAAGCACAATCAAAGGCGA
Organism: Prosopocoilus inquinatus; assembly: GCA_036172665.1. Lineage (NCBI taxonomy): Eukaryota > Metazoa > Arthropoda > Insecta > Coleoptera > Lucanidae > Prosopocoilus > Prosopocoilus inquinatus. The sequence goes on along the minus strand of CM069871.1, from coordinate 876,368 downwards.
AAATTTATTGTAAATAATAGAAGATAGCAATTTTTCAATTTTTACGTTGCATTTCCACGTAACACGAGTACATATCCAAATAGATGAATCACAAACAAGAACGCAATACACAAAACGAAACGCAGAAGATAAACAAAACAAGTCCCTAATAAAACAGATGACGATCGACATGAAGGATTGTATGTTGAAGAAAAAAAAATTAATGGAAATAAAATAAAACAATTGATAGGATAGAAATTATTTTATGAAAATATTGAACATAAAATTGGAGAGAGTTAAATGAATCAAATAAAATAATTGTTTGTTTAAAAAAAAAAAAAAAAACAGAAGATAGATGAGAATTTATTAATATCAAAAATATTCCAATTGATGAAAAAAGAGACACCCAAACAAGTAAGTGAAGGCACAACGAAGAAGGAACCGTAAAAGACCCCTTTCAACCAATGGTTGTAATAATTATAGTTGAATTCTTGGTTTCCGGTTGGAACCCCGTATTTGGAATTTTTTCTATTGCCAACGTTTCGTTCTTTAGTGCAGAAGAATTTCCTCAGGGCTGCTGCTATGAAGATGCTGCTGCTTCTTGTTACTGGCAGCAGCCCTGAGGAAGTTCTTCTGCATTGAAGAACGAAACGTTGGCAGTAGAAGAAATTCCAAACACGCGGTTCCAACCGGAAACCAAGAATTCAACCATGGACGACGGCCGCGGAAGCTTTCAAGTTTAACTGTAATAATAATAATTTTTTTAATAGGAGAGTAAGTAAGTGAACAGCTGTAGCTAAATTCGCCATTAATAAAAGCAATATCAATTATAGAATTTCCAAAAGTTTTATTTAGCTTATATCTATGACGATATGCACGTTGTCTAAAAAAAAAAATTTAATGTCGCATTCGTGAGTCACTCTGCATCTGGCGATCGGTCTTGCAGTGCATTCTAAGAATTGCACCTTGTTTACTGATGACTGTATCTTTTCATAATACTTTTCTCGCTGTATTGAATTCAAACGAAAAAAAAAATTAATTATTAATTTCGTACGTACTGAAACATCGGTGTCCAGGACTGTACGTACCACTTAGTAGTCAATGACATCCGAAGAACTAAACCGTAAATTCTTATAAAGAAAATCCATCGCGCTTTAGTTTAAGTTATGCCCGAGCACGACTTATTTTTTGGGGCGTCCCAAATACCTCAGATATAATTTCTTTCTTTTCCCCGTTCCCTCCCAAATGTAATAGAATTTTCCTTTCCACGGCGAATCCTCCTTTAAGCGGCACGAAGTTAAAAATAAATCGGACCTAAAGGAATAAATATTAGAGCCGCATAAAAAATGATTTCCAGTAAAATAACTCCGGATCTCATAATGGAATATCCGAACCGCAGGGACGTGTTCCAATTCGGGCGAGAGGAGTCGAGTGCGAAAAGGGTCGGCCGGTGCATGATCGGAAAGCTTGACATCTGAAGGATCATCTGCCCCCCCCCCCCCCCCAATAACTAATAATAATAATAATAATGCCGGGGAAGTAAAAAAAGGAGATGTGTGAATTATCCCTTTTCCGTACTTTGCTTAAGCTCCGGGGGGGAAATTGTAGCGCGGAACTTAATGCATTAATTCGCATCTCTAATCCGGACCGGGCTCAACAACGTGTGTGTGTTTGTGTAAAGTTTATTGTTCGGGAACAACAAAAAATCGGCAAACGGGATAATCAACCCTTGCCGGCTTTGAGCAGATCAGATCAGATCATTAGTTATACTTGCCATACTCAATTCTGTCATAAATCTACTGAGGATAATTTCTCTCCTTCGATAAAACAGAGAGAACATTTCAATTACCAATTATGTAAAAACAACTTAACCAATAATATCAAGAAAGGACTCCACCAAGTCACGAATGGCCTCGACCATGTCATGAGGAGAGATCAGGTTTGTAGGGGTGTCGGTAGAGGTGATTACAAAAATATCCTCTTTATTTGATTTAGATTAGAGTTAAATTGATCTCCGGGGGATTTCCCTGCCAGGTCGAACGATTACTTGGGTTGTAGCTTCGACAGGGCAGCAGTAGCGTCTGAGGGCGGCGATTACATCCCATGGCGGCGACAGTGCAGTCCAGGGGAAATGACGGCGGCGTCCATCAGGCATGGAAACGGTACGTCATTTGATGTGAATCGAACTAACTAACTAACTTAGTTAACGATTGAAATTCCGAATTCGGCTCGGTCTCTTTATACGAGCTTATTTACAAAAATCTGCTTATTTAAGTGGATAACGCGATATAGCACTTGAGTTTGCAAAAAGTTTGCACCTATGCCTTCCAGTTTCAACGTTCGCTGAGCTCTTTGATTTCATCACTGGAATGTGATTACTCACTGATTATTCATATCGTTTAAGTGTCTTAATTACTTCCGTTAATTTTAAATGGTTTTATAGCAAGTAAGCGAGCGCGGCGCCGCAAACCACCACATGAAGTGCTACCCAACTCCAGCACAATGCCAGCAGTTCAGACGTGACGGGCGTGAGGATTGATTAAATAAAAATTCAGCGTTCATAAAAATCAAACAGTTGGTGATATGCACGAGCCTTAATTTATTTAATGCGCGAAATTTATCAACTAAACTGAAAACTAAATATTTTATTATCATCGTTATTAATTTGATTACTGCAGCTAATTCGCTAATGCCAACCGAGTTGGCCAAAAAAATAATCTTTGTTTACAAAATATTACTTGTTATACAGCCGCCGTCCGCAGAAGTTCAGATTAGGATCGTCTACCAAAGCCATGCCCTTAGGGTCTTGACAAACGCTTTTGAGCAAAATATTTCTTTTATCTACTCCCGCTCTATAATGAACAAATTATTTATAAGTTATTGTATGTGAAGAGCTACAGTAAAAAAAATGGTGCGCAAATTAATTAACTTATGCGTAAAAAGCCAATGTAAATCAAGTGGTATTATCATTATTAAATGATTTCCGTTGAAATTGTTGACAACGACGCGAAGCGACAACAAACACAACAAAATTAGGCCGTAGATAAAATATTGTCTGACAGACGTGTGTGAAAGGCTTTTATGCACTCCTTGCGATCTAAACTTCGCAATTCGTGCATAAAAGTCTTACTTCCCACACTTGCATCATAAATAACGCCAAACACGAGCTCAGAAAAGGAGCTTGATCTAGGAACCCACAAATCAGCCGACCACTAACACAGCCATACATTAAACTAGGGTCGCCATATGTATACCGAGTGATCATTTTCACTCCAGAACACGGAAGATTAGCGTGACCACTCTTGTTAATGACATTTTTTTATTAAAATCGTCAAAAGAATCATTTTTAATGATAATCATACTATGTTCCGGATTCAAAATTATCACCCGGAGGCGCCGTAAACAAAAACTAGAAACCCCGTACATGAAGAGTAGAGATGCCATGTCCTAAGACAGCAGCAGCAACAATTAATTAACCTGCGAACGAAGAATATCGTGCTCTAAACAAACCTGACTATGCGACCTTCGCATTTGGTTGAAGTTAAGTAAAGCTGAGGACACTTAGGGCCAGTTGTACAAAGGAGGTTTAAGCTGACGCTTAACTAAACTTAAACAAAGTCGCACAGAAACTTGACATGGACGTATGGCAATTAATGTATTCAATTCATAAATAAAATGTGAAGCGATTTTGTTCACTTTGAACCTGGTTCAGTTGAGCGTCAGCTTAAACCTGCTTTGTACAACTAGCCCTTATAGTTCTCCTAAATACTGTAGGTAGCCGTACTATGCGATGCCTCCCTGAGGCACTGGCCGATGATGTGCTCCACATCTCCCTGAGACGGGGGCACCCAAAACTAATGTTACATCGTAACGCAAATGCGACGTAAATTCTATTTTAAAGCGATACGCCATTTGAAGAACCTGTTAAAAAAGCACGCGAGATGTAATTTGGAATAAAATGATCCACGATTTTCCGGAAACACACTCGATAAGCGAAATTTTTCACTGTAACAGCATGAGGGCGACAATTTAAGGACGTGAAAATAATAAATGCCTCATCTTTAAAACGGAAATGCGTCGTAAATTCGATGTTAAAGCGATAGACTGTTTGAAGAACCCTTTCGAAAAGCACGCAAGATGTAATTTGCACCGAAATAATTCACCATTTTCCGGAAACACACTCAACGTTTCACTATCGCTGGTGAAATTATTGAAAATTCAGTAAATGCCTGTAAAAATAGTAGGCAGAGACGGATTCAGATTAAGTCCGTCGCGTCGCCACATAAAAATAAATTTTCTATCGAAAAATAAAATGCTTTTAGTGCGAATTGGGTTTTTTCTATTATCTTATTGTACAAAAAAAATATATATGAAATTGTAGTTTTAAAAAAAAAAACATTTTCTCAGAGAAGAAAAAATGCTAGATGTGAAGGGGAAACAATTGAACAGTATTGCGGAAGGTACAGCGAGTTTAACAGTGAGTAAAAGAAGCGCCATCTCTGGAAGATTCTCCTGAATGAAATTGTAGTTAAAGTGCTCCGTGGGGTTCTCTCTATTCGTGCGTGCATCTCTTTCGACGTTTCCCGTGCGTCCTTGGGCGGGCTCATATAATCCCCATTAATGAGATCTTCGCAGAAAAAGAAATGTTTATGTCATCTCTGGCGCTCGTCATGGCATCGAAGGGAACGAGAGAAAACTGCTAAATCGCGAATCTCCTCCACGTGATAGCTTGCGGATGATAAAATGTGAAATGAATGGGGCGATTTTTTCCCTCCCAGGAGAGATTGCTCGGCTCTCCGAGACAAGGCGCAAGTGTAATTCCCCTCGGAGATTGACAGAGTGGCGTTCATTTTCGCTGGAATTCATTCTTCGTCGATATCACGTCAAAACACCCATCGCCGCTTTGTTTATGACGAAATTTGGATTTGGTTTTTATTTTTTTTTGGTATGAGGGCGGGCAAGAAGGGAGAGGGGGCGTTCTTTTCTTGTGTTCTCATTTCGAGCTGCGGTATATTTATAGAAGAACCAGCGCTACCTGTCTGTCTGCCTCCTTTCTATTCGTGTCGATTGAGGACGACGACGACGACGACGGCACCGGAGGTTACATCTTCAATCGTACCATCGTACTTACTTACTTACTTTATTTTGCTTGCGCGTATGAATCCGTGTGGTTCACTCCATTACTATTTTGGTCGACTATTTTGGGATTGTTGTGAATCAGTTTGAGCGCATGGACGGACGTCTTTCAACGTGCCCCGGCGGAAAATAAATTAACCTAGAACTGTGTTTTAGAACCACTTCTGAGACATCCTAAATGGGCCTGGCCAAAAAAATCGATTAATCAATTCGAATCGACTTTCTTTCTCGAATCGATTCACCGCCGGCACCGATTCGAAAAAGAAACGAATCGGAATATCGAAATCGATCCATCAAAGTTAACTGATCGACCCATCGAATCGAATACTATACACGGATGTGTGAATATTATTGCTGACAATACATACTGATGATAAAAAAAAAAAATAGTAGACAATTACAGCTTCTTGCAATTTTTCTTTCTCCAAAATAGTAGAAGTATCGTTTAAATACGACTTTGCAGGTGAAATTTAAAAATTTTGAAAGCTTTCAGATTTGTCCAGCTCGAAACTTTCGTAAAATCTGTGAAGTCGCATTTAGACAGTACCATTTTGGAGAAGAAGGAAAATTACAGGAATCTGTAATAACAGCTAGATTAATGCAGAAAACTACTGCCGAAAACTTGAAATAATTAGGAGCAATACATAAAATTTTAAAATAAGGTGGTAACGTTAAAATAAAAAATTGCACACAGCAAAATAATCAATCGAATTTCCAGTACCTCAATTATTATAAACAAGCAACACTTTTATTTTACTTTTAGAGAGACATTTTCGAAACAACATTGTCCATCTCCATCTCTTATTCCTAGGCTAACATCTGTTGTATGAGGACTAGTTTTTATAGTCTGATCGTATTTTGTCTTTACTTGATTCAATTTGACTTTATTTTATATTTGATTCCGTTTTGTTTCTTCTTTGGTGCTCTTCATTCGATTTGACCGACTGTAAGTGTTGTAGAATATTTACTTTGGTCTCATTTTCATCACCGATCGTCTTTTATTTTGCCCCTTTTTAATTCCTTATCTGACACTGTTTAATTCTCAATTCTTAATACAGCGTGGAAAATTAAACAGCGGATAAATTCGTCGATCATCTTCAAGGCGATCGATTTCTTAAAAAGACGTCCGGACACGTCGAATTCGTCTAATTTCTTGCCCTTTCCAGACACTATTTTTAATACTACGGGGTGTTAATTTAATTTTTTTTTTTTTTAGTACTCCAATTAGGCAAAACTGACGAATCCGAGCGTTTCTCTTTTTCTTTTTTTAATTAATCGCCTTGAAGATATCGAATTTATCCGCTCGACGCTGTGTAATTAATTGATCGATCCATATTTCTTCTTATATTCGATTTCATCTAATTTATTTTTATTTTATCAATTTTTCTATCATTCGATGCGATTTTATTTTTTAATTATCAGTTGATCGTCTTTTGTTTCTGTTTCTTTTTATTATTTACTCGACTTGAGTTTATTTTACATTTTCATCCTTTCGTCATTTTTCTTTTCCCTTTCAGGAGATTTGACTTGATTTTTTATTATCACTTGATCGTCTTTTTTTTTCTTTGTTTATTCAATTTGAATTTATCGATTTGTCGTCTTTTGCGTTCTCTTTTGTTTACTCGATTTGAGTTTATTTTAAATTTGTTATCCCTTCGATCAATCTCCGTTTCTGTTCTCCTCTTTTACGCGATTTGTTTTTACTTTTTTTAATTATATTTTTTCTTTAACATTTAACGATGATTACTTTTTCTATAATTTTATTTTCATCCATCGTTTTTTGTTTCTTGTTTTTTTTTCTTTCGTTTGATTTTATTATCAACGATCATTATTTTTTCTATAATTTTTATTTTCATCCATCGTTTTTTGTTTCTTGTTTTTTTTTCTTTCGTTTGATTTTATTTTTTAATTATCAATTGGATTAACTATTGTTGTTTTTTTTTCATTTATTCAATTTGAGTATATTTCGTTTTACTTTTTAACCTTTAATACTTATAGATAAGATCGTTGATTGTCATTATTTATATCGATTTGACGACATTTTTATTTACGTTCTATTTTCATCCACGATCGTCTTTTGTTTTAGTTTCATTAGATTTGGCGGTATTTTATTTTTATTATCAAATTAAACGTCTTTTTTTTTCTTTTTGTTTTCGTATATCTTTTTTAAACGGTCCCCCGTTCTATTTCATAGTCATATTTTTATTTCGCATCTTTTTCTTTACTACCTTTACTTTACAAATAAATAACAAGTCACTTGAAGTTATTTTACGTACTTTTTAAAATTCGTATGTAATGTATTCTTCTTTTTCTTCTTATTACAACTACATAACTACCTAATTAAACTTTGCTATAATTGCATTAAAGTTATGAGTTTACCCGTCGTTAACACGTTTTTAACAGTGGCGCACGTGCATTACAAAATGTCGCCCAGAAATCGCAAATAGTTCGACTTTACGACTGCTTCCGATTTTCTGCGTAACACCATAAAACGTTTATTACACAATTTTAATTAATTGTAGATTACTGCATAGAAGTTTTTAACGACTTTCTCATGTTTCGATGTCGTTAGTTTTTTTTTTTTTTGACAGTCTTTTCAGAAGTCACACTTGTGTGCAATAAAATTAAGCACGCGTCTTAGTACTTTTATATTTTTTATTTTTTAGTAATAATTCGAATTTTTGTATGATCACGTAAATAACAAGGCATTTTGCTTTGACATACCCAGCAGAACAATTATTTCAATTTTGACAAATTTATGTCGTTGCTAAAGTTATTTGTTTATGTCCACTTCACACCATAAAATAATTACTGCACTTAAATTTTTTGCACAGGACTTTACATGTACGTGATCCTACCTACTCGGTATAAGTATGTGGTGGTGTATGTAAAATTAACCGCCGCTAATTAATTAATTACCTGTCCCGAGTGACGTAGTCGTTTTCAAAGCTCTTTAATTTCGCTGGGCGAACCTTTAAAAGTAAGAAGAGGCAGAGGCAACGTCATATCATCAGATACTGAAAGAATTTAAAATCAAAGAGACCAGCGAAGGGGGCGGCTGGGGGTAGGAAGGGGGAAATATGATGCGGCGAGTCGTCACAAACGAAATCCATTAAATTTGCTTAATTAATTAGCAGGCAAAAAAAATCGATGGAGGGGAACTTTTTCCACTTTTCCACGCAGGCTCCGCAGAAAATGAAATTCCTGCTCGAATCCGACCAAAAAAAAACGACGAAATACAAGCGAGTTTCCGACTTCTTAAACTTCTTAAACGGTTTATTATCTCGACTCGGAATTGACAAGGAGGCGGCGGCGATGTCGCACCCCCGCGAACGATTAAATTCTGTTAGGGCGGGAGGGATGAAAACATTCGTACGACCATTTTTAAGACATTAGAGGAAGTTTTAATCCGACCTGGCGCGATTAATCTTCACGTAAGCGAAACGAAACTCGCCTAATTAATTCTAATTGGATTACGAGTGTACGTTGGAGGAGCCCCTCTCTCTCTCTCTCTCACACACTCTGCGTACACGGGCGCAATTTAAATTAAATCGCCTAATTAACATAGCATTACGTGCGCTAGTTTGTACACCTAATAATAATCCTTTGTTAGGTGGATGCTGCAAGTTCAAAGGTGCTTTTGATCAGGAAGATCGTGTGTCTTGCGCAGTATTTGTTTAACTTAAGCCAAACCGACAACAATGAGATCGAATACACCGATTGCATAGATGTTACCTATTCATATCTCAATCGGAGCAAACAAACAAACAAGGCGATCTATGTGAGCTATGCTTGTGTATGCGTTACAAACAAAGTGACTGAGGATTTTTAAATTTTACTCTGGAGTGCCATCTCTTGATTCACATCAAAGTTAGAAGTCGTGCTCTTTGAAGAAAACTGACAACGTAAAGCGTAATTGGTCGCTACGACAACCACCGGCGCAAACACAAGAAGATAACCGCTAGACTATGTTCATTGCTGATTTGAGTATAGCGTACCGACCAATCATGTAGAATCATCGTTTTCCCACCAAACAAGGACGGATATAAAAAGCCATTAGAATCAGATTCTGTCCCATTGTTGCCCCATTGTTTGGCAAGTCCTCACATACACAAGCTAATACTGCCTCATAGTCTAACGGTAGAGTCCCTTACTGCTTACTTACACACTGACTAACTTCTCACTTGCCAACCGTCTTACTGATTTACTTCTGATTCACTGATTTTTAATTAATTAATTCCCTCCTATCGATTACCTATTACCCTATTTATACGTCTGAGGCCCGATTTCTTCACCTACGGATAAATTTATCTGCCAGGTAGTATCCTCGGAAATTACTTTCGATACAATGGTTTCCAACGACAAATACCTGGCAGATAAATTTATCAGGAGGTGAAGAAATTGGGCAACAATCGGTTTACTCCCCGGTAGCGGAAGGGTTCAAAGTTCCAAGATAGTAAACGCCTTGCTTGAGTTCGTTTTACGTAAACACTTTAAGGGCCGGTTTCGTAATCATAAACTAAACGAAACTTTAAAATAAAAGTCGCATTCTGATGTGTAAATATGTAAATATCTTTTTGCATTAATTTTGACATTTGACTGACAGGGTCGGCGGAAGGCGGTAAGCAAGGCACGAGGGCGTCGGTGTCGATGCAAGAGGGGCGCCAAATTATGTTAATTACAAAACGATTAATGCCCGATTTCTTCACCTCCTGATAAATTTATCTGTTGGGTGTTTGCCTTGGAAATCATTGTATCGATAATGGTTTCCGAAGATATCACCTGGCAGATAAATTTATCAAGAAGTGAAAAAATCGGTCCCAAATCGCAGCTCGAACAATCTCAAGGTCAGCCACACTTGAGATCCAACAACTGAACCCAACTTTATTCAAAACCTAAACAAAAATAAAAGAAAAAAAATACAACATAAAAAATGCAAAATAAAAAGATTTAAAGTCCACCCAAAACTATTCAATCTAACCTCCATTCAAACCAAGTAAAAAATTAAAAGAAAGTAAAATATTATAGTACAGGATTAAAAGCAGGTGAGTAAATGTGAAAATGAAGATGAACAAGTCTCAAGGTCAGCCCAACTCAACGGAACTTAACCTAACTGCGTTCAGTTGAAGCATTGAAACATTTGAAAATTCGAGAAAATTGAAAGTAAAAATTTAAAAATTTAAAAAAAAAAAAAAGATTAAAGCGAAGCTCGACCTAGGTCAAGGCCAACCAAGTTTGACCCAACGACTGAACTTGATTCTATTCAACCCAAACAAATAATTTAAAAATCAAAAAAATTATTAAAAAAATAAATAAATTTAAAAAGCTACGAATAAAGTTGAACACGACGAAAACAAAAGACGATCGTTGAAATCGTCAATGAAGCTCAGAATAAAACAAAAACAAAAGACGATCGTCGAATTCGTCAATGAAGCTCAGAATAAAACAAAAACAAAAACAAAAGACGAACTTCGAATTCGTCAATGAAGCTCAGAATAAAACAAAAACAAAAGGCGATCGTCGAATTCGTCAATGAAGCTCAGAATAAAACAAAAACAAAAGACCATCGTCGAATTCGTCAATGAAGCTCAGAATACAACAAAAACAAAAGACGATCGTCGAATTCGTCCAATGAAGCTCAGAATAAAACAAAAACAAAAGACGATCGTCGAATTCGTCAATGAAGCTGTGCTGAAACATTTGAAAATTCAAAAAATTAAAAGTAAAAATGTTAAAAAATTAAAAAAAAAATTAAAGCGAAGCTCGACCAAGGTCAAGGTCAACCAAACTTGACCCAACGACTGAATTTGTATTTAGTCAACTCAAGAAAAGAAATTAAAAATCAAAAAAATAATAATAATAAACAAAAAAAGTACGAATAAAATTGAATAAAACGAAAACAAAAGACGATCGTCGAATTCGTCCGATGAAGCTCAGAATAAAACAAAAACAAAAGACGATCGTCGAATTCGTCCAATGAAGCTCAGAACAAAACAAAAACAAAAGACGATCGTCGAATTCGTCAATGAAGCTGAGCTGAAACATTTGAAAATTCAAGAAATTAAAAGTAAAAATGTAAAAAAAATTAAAGCGAAGCTCGACCAAGGTCAGGGTCAGCCAAATTTGACCCAACGACTGAACTTGATTCTATTCAACCCAAGCAAAGAAATTAAAAATCAAAAAATTATTTAAAAAAATAAATAAATATAAGTACGAACAAAAATTGAATAAAACAAAAACGAAAGACGATCGTCGAATTCGTCAATGAGGCTCAGAACAAAACAAAAACAAAAGACGATCGTCGATGATTGACGAATTCGACGATCGTCTTTTGTTTTTGTTTTATTCAATTTTTGTTCGTACTTTTTTTATTCATTTATTTTATTTTTTTATTTTTTGATCAAAAATATCATAAAATCATGTCAAATAATCTCAAACCAAAGAAGAAAGATGATCAATTCATAATTGAAAAATAAGAAGAAAACAAATGACACGTATTAAAAGAAACAAAAAAGCGTCGACCGATTGATTTTCTTAAAAACTAATGAAATAAAGTCAAACGAGGAACAAAAAAAATGTGAAGACCGAAAGAAAAATTGTATAAAATTAACAATTGATTGATAAAATTATCAAAACAAAAATGAAATCGATTAAAAGAAAGGAAAAAACAAAGGTTAATCATTTGATTTTATTAAAAATTAAACAAAGTCAAACGAGAAATTAAAAAAAAATAGAAGATGACCAAAATAAAACCAACAATCCAACAATTAACAATAAACGGATTTTGTCGTAAACCTAAAATTAATCTGTAAAAATTAACGAAAAAGGACCATCAATTAATAATTTAAAAAAACAAAATCAAATCGAGTAAAAGAGAAAACAAGAATGCTTGGACGTTGGTAACGTTGGTAAAATAAAGTCGGATCGAGTAACCGGGAAAAAAAAAAAATAAAAGACGATCAATTGACAAGTGAAAAATAAAATCATGTGAAATAAAATCAAACAAAAGAAAAACTAAAACATAAGATAATAAATTGTGTTAGTTAAAAAATAAAAAATAAACAAGTGAAATCGATTGAATTAACTAAGGCCAAAAAAAATTTAAAAAAAAGACGATCGGTAAAGATAAGACGAAAGTAAAAATTCTACAAAATTGACATAAATCTTAAACTCCTAATCTAGACGAATTTTTTACGGAAAGTTTGAACAAAAGTGAATCACACTGACAATTCAAGTGTGAAAGAGATCGAATTAAAAAAAAAATGAGAAAGACGATAGGTGTATAAAAAAAATAATAATAAAGAAACCAAAATCAAATAAAATAACATATTGTGACAATTTAGCGAAATTTTAAATTTAACATAATTGCCGCCGATTTCATAATCAGACTTTAAATTTAAAGTTACTTTAACCTAAAAAAAAAAAATACATTTGTTTCCTTATTCTTAAAGTGACTTTAAATTAAAGCTTCCTTAAAGTCTGATTATGAAAATGGCCATTAGTAGATACATATATTTACACTGATTGTTTTAAAGTTATTGATTAAATTTGTAAGGGGGGGGAGTCTATGGAAATTGTGAGGGGCCGATGCTTAGAAAAGGTGAGGAACCCCTAATTTAGAACGATCGGTATAGTATCTAGTAATTTAAATTTTGCCGCCAAACGTCGGAGCCACAGGGTCGCGTTCAGAAATTGTGTAACGAGAGCACTTTCGGCGTTTAATATGGAAAGCAAAATACACAAAATCATTTGCATGAGAGAGAAAGAGTATTATTACCCAGAGCGCGCTCTTTTTTTATTCCTGAACGAGCGTCAGTGGTGGAAGTAATTTGATAATCTAAGGACTTTACGTATATAGACATTTTCACGACACCTACAGTTCAGGAGCTTCGCGATAAAAACCTCGAATTCGATTAGTACATGTGATAACCACCCACGCAAAAGACTTAATAATACAACCCCCCCCCCCCCCCCCCCCCACCCACCGTTCACGGAGAACCTCCGTCTTTACTATACTTAGCATTTTTATTCTTTCTCTTTCTCCAAACCACTAACACGTTTTATGTAACTCATTCCTGTTTGTCATAAGACGAAAATCAAGTATCCCCCAGGGGGCTGTTTAGGTCCGTTTCTGTTTACATTATTTACGCCGATGTATTTCGGAGTGAAAATAAATAAAGACGTGTCACACACACATCCATTTCTTTAACAAAGGAAATACACATAGGTTTCCAACCCCCCACAAGAAAAAAAAAAACATACGTTCGCCTAAATTATCTACATAAATAACCGGGAAAATCTGTTATTAAAAAGGACGCTGAAATATGACGGGAATAAGAAGGGTGATTTAAATTTTTGCACGCGAACAATGTTTACTCGTACGGAATACTTTATTACCTGAAAACATTAGCATAACGCCGCGTCGCGTCGCGTCGCGCCGCGTCGCGTCGCGTCGCGCCGCGGCGCCTCGTCCTTGCAACATATTGACGAGTTGGCGTTGGTTTAAAACGCCGAAGCGACTTCGTTATCTTCGCCGTAACGTCGTTACCCTCCTCGCGGAGCGGTTTCGGTGACAAAGAAGGTGAGGTTATTGGATTTTAAAAGATGAAATGGAATGATTTGCATGCAAATGCCTCGTCTGAATAACCCTTTAACAATAACAGGATTTCGTGCTTTGTAAATGAAATAATGAATTATGCTCGTTTTAATAAGTTCGCCCCGAGGCGAGGGCTTCGCCGAAGTTTAATGGACCCGGATCGCCTCTTCACTTCACGCGATGACTGACAAAAACTCAATTAGCAATTACGAAGGAGTTTCAAGATAAACTCGTCGTGGAAAAAAATCGCCGAAGAAAGTTGAATGGACGTCTTTATTGGAACAATTTGAGATATAATTGTGGAAGAAAATTTTCGATGAATTCGTCTTGAATGAAAACAAGAAACTACGTTCACTCCATTAAAGAAAATGGCGGATTGTAATGAAGGGGACGGAATAGTTCACAGCGTATAAGCTTCGCTGAAAGCGGGTTTCGTTGACTTGGGTGAAGGGGGGCAGCAGGAGAAGGTGCCCACAACATGAAATTAGAATCGCAAAGTATCAGGGAGGGATTCGAAAGGAACAGGAAGTTTTGCAAAGTAATTATTATTATTATTCTTGGAGCAAACTTGAAACGTTATTAAAAAAAAAAAACTATAGAAGGATTTTATTACAAACAGACGGATGCTACAGTATAAAATTTCATCAGTCGTGCGTAAACGTTTAAAACCAGAAAAGAAGACAAAGACAAAGAAAAAGACAAAATGAGACTCCACAGTTGACTCACAAGTTAGGCAAAAAGTAATAATTCTCATCATTCCTACAGTTCCTTTTTTGTTTTTTGAAATGAAGTGTAAGTATATAAATTAGTTCGAAATATTTCAGCAAAAAAAACCACAAAAAGAAAATTCCGGTTTGAAATAAAGGCCTCCATTGAGACTTGCGACACCAGCTCCAAGCATTAGTCGTACTATGCGCTTTTAGAATTTCCTGCCGAACTCGATAAGATATTTACATTAAAATATAAACTTAAGATTTCTTCCCTTCAGTTGTTCTCGATTCAAGGTCACCGAACATTTGCTTCAGAAAGCCAGAAACGATGACATCCGAAACGCTAAAGGAAGTGACCTCTAAAATCTTCAGAGCTTACAGTCTCACTTGGTTTTGGTGGTCTTTAAAACCGTGTGGCCTTCTCTTGGTTTTGGCGGCCTTTCGACTTAATCGACTAAAACCTTTTGAGCTCACAGATCCTCCAAATCTTACTGATCTTTAAGATCTTGTCATCTCTTCTCTTGGTCTTGGCGACGCGACGCGACGTTTTGAACTGAATCAATCTCGCTTGGTTTTGATGATCTTTAAGACCTTGCGGTCTTCTCTTGGCATTGGCGATCTTTCGACTTAATCGACTAAGATCTTTTGAGCCCACAGATCATCCAAATCTTACTGATCTTTAAGATCTTGTCATCTCTTCTCTTGGTCTTGGCGACGCGACGCGACGTTTTGAACTGAATCAGTCTCACTTGGTTTTGGTGATCTTTAAGACCTTGTGGTCTTCTCTTGGCATTGGCGATCTTTCGACTTAATCGACTAAGATCTTTTGAGCCCACAGATCATCCAAATCTTACTGATCTTTAAGATCTTGTCATCTCTTCTCTTGGTCTTGGCGACGCGACGCGACGTTTTGAACTGAATCAGTCTCACTTGGTTTTGGTGATCTTTAAGACCTTGTGGTCTTCTCTTGGCATTGGCGATCTTTCGACTTAATCGACTAAGATCTTTTGAGCCCACAGATCATCCAAATCTTACTGATCTTTAAGATCTTGTCATCTCTTCTCTTGGTCTTGGCGACGCGACGCGACGTTTTGAACTGAATCAGTCTCACTTGGTTTTGGTGATCTTTAAGACCTTGTGGTCTTCTCTTGGTGTTGGCGATCTTTCGACTTAATCGACTAAGATCTTTTGAGCTCACAGATCATCCAAATCTTACTGATCTTTAAGATCTTGTTATCTCTTCTCGTGGTCTTGGCGACGCGACGCGACGTTTTGAACTGAATCAGTCTCACTTGGTTTTGGTGATCTTTAAGACCTTGTGGCTTGCTCTTGGTGTTGGCGACCTTTCGACTTAATCGACTAAGATCTTTTGAGCCCACAGATCCTCCAAATCTTACTGATCTTTAAGATCTTGTCATCTCTTCTCTTGGTCTTGGCGACGCGACGCGACGTTTTGAACTGAATCAGTTTCACTTGGTTTTGGTGATCTTTAAGACCTTGTGGCTTTCTCTTGGTGTTGGCGACCTTTCGACTTAATCGACTAAGATCTTTTGAGCCCACAGATCCTCCAAATCTTACTGATTTTTAAGATCTTGTCATCTCTTCTCTTGGTCTTGGCGACGCGACGCGACGTTTTGAACTGAATCAGTCTCACTTGGTTTTGGTGATCTTTAAGACCTTGTGGCTTTCTCTTGGTGTTGGCGACCTTTCGACTTAATCGACTAAAATCTTTTGAGCTCACAGATCCTCCAAATCTTACTGATCTTTAAGATCTTGTCATCTCTTCTCTTGGTCTTGGCGACGCGACGCGACGTTTTGAACTGAATCAGTCTCACTTGGTTTTGGTGATCTTTAAGACCTTGTGGCTTTCTCTTGGTGTTGGCGACCTTTCGACTTAATCGACTAAGATCTTTTGAGCCCACAGATCCTCCAAATCTTACTGATCTTTAAGATCTTGTCATCTCTTCTCTTGGTCTTGGCGTCGCGACGCGACGTTTTGAACTGAATCAGTCTCACTTGGTTTTGGTGATCTTTAAGACCTTGTGGCTTGCTCTTGGTGTTGGCGACCTTTCGACTTAATCGACTAAGATCTTTTGAGCCCACAGATCCTCCAAATCTTACTGATCTTTAAGAACTTGTCATCTCTTCTCTTGGTCTTGGCGACGCGACGCGACGTTTTGAACTGAATCAGTCTCACTTGGTTTTGGTGATCTTTAAGACCTTGTGGCTTGCTCTTGGTGTTGGCGACCTTTCGACTTAATCGACTAAAATCTTTTGAGCTCACAGATCCTCCAAATCTTACTGATCTTTAAGATCTTGTCATCTCTTCTCTTGGTCTTGGCGACGCGACGCGACGTTTTGAACTGAATCAGTCTCACTTGGTTTTGGTGATCTTTAAGACCTTGTGGCTTTCTCTTGGTGTTGGCGACCTTTCGACTTAATCGACTAAAATCTTTTGAGCTCACAGATCCTCCAAATCTTACTGATCTTTAAGATCTTGTCATCTCTTCTCTTGGTCTTGGCGACGCGACGCGACGTTTTGAACTGAATCAGTCTCACTTGGTTTTGGTGATCTTTAAGACCTTGCGGTCTTCTCTTGGCGTTAGCGATCTTTCGACTTAATCGACTAAGATCTTTTGAGCCCACAGATCTTCCAAACCTTACTGATCTTTAAGATTTTGTCATCTCTTCTCTTGGTCTTGGCGACGCGACGCGACGTTTTGAACTGAATCAGTCTCACTTGGTTTTGGTGATCTTTAAGACCTTGTGGCTTGCTCTTGGTGTTGGCGACCTTTCGACTTAATCGACTAAAATCTTTTGAGCTCACAGATCCTCCAAATCTTACTGATCTTTAAGATCTTGTCATCTCTTCTCTTGGTCTTGGCGACGCGACGCGACGTTTTGAACTGAATCAGTCTCACTTGGTTTTGGTGATCTTTAAGACCTTGCGGTCTTCTCTTGGCGTTAGCGATCTTTCGACTTAATCGACTAAGATCTTTTGAGCCCACAGATCTTCCAAACCTTACTGATCTTTAAGATTTTGTCATCTCTTCTCTTGGTCTTGGCGACGCGACGCGACGTTTTGAACTGAATCAGTCTCACTTGGTTTTGGTGATCTTTAAGACCTTGTGGCTTGCTCTTGGTGTTGGCGACCTTTCGACTTAATCGACTAAAATCTTTTGAGCTCACAGATCCTCCAAATCTTACTGATCTTTAAGATCTTGTCATCTCTTCTCTTGGTCTTGGCGACGCGACGCGACGTTTTGAACTGAATCAGTCTCACTTGGTTTTGGTGATCTTTAAGACCTTGCGGTCTTCTCTTGGCGTTAGCGATCTTTCGACTTAATCGACTAAGATCTTTTGAGCCCACAGATCTTCCAAACCTTACTGATCTTTAAGATTTTGTCATCTCTTCTCTTGGTCTTGGCGACGCGACGCGACGTTTTGAACTGAATCAGTCTCACTTGGTTTTGGTGATCTTTAAGACCTTGTGGCTTTCTCTTGGTGTTGGCGACCTTTCGACTTAATCGACTAAAATCTTTTGAGCTCACAGATCCTCCAAATCTTACTGATCTTTAAGATCTTGTCATCTCTTCTCTTGGTCTTGGCGACGCGACGCGACGTTTTGAACTGAATCAGTCTCACTTGGTTTTGGTGATCTTTAAGACCTTGTGGCTTGCTCTTGGTGTTGGCGACCTTTCGACTTAATCGACTAAAATCTTTTGAGCTCACAGATCCTCCAAATCTTACTGATCTTTAAGATCTTGTCATCTCTTCTCTTGGTCTTGGCGACGCGACGCGACGTTTTGAACTGAATCAGTCTCACTTGGTTTTGGTGATCTTTAAGACCTTGCGGTCTTCTCTTGGCGTTAGCGATCTTTCGACTTAATCGACTAAGATCTTTTGAGCCCACAGATCTTCCAAACCTTACTGATCTTTAAGATTTTGTCATCTCTTCTCTTGGTCTTGGCGACGCGACGCGACGTTTTGAACTGAATCAGTCTCACTTGGTTTTGGTGATCTTTAAGACCTTGTGGCTTTCTCTTGGTGTTGGCGACCTTTCGACTTAATCGACTAAAATCTTTTGAGCTCACAGATCCTCCAAATCTTACTGATCTTTAAGATCTTGTCATCTCTTCTCTTGGTCTTGGCGACGCGACGCGACGTTTTGAACTGAATCAGTCTCACTTGGTTTTGGTGATCTTTAAGACCTTGTGGCTTTCTCTTGGTGTTGGCGACCTTTCGACTTAATCGACTAAAATCTTTTGAGCTCACAGATCCTCCAAATCTTACTGATCTTTAAGATCTTGTCATCTCTTCTCTTGGTCTTGGCGACGCGACGCGACGTTTTGAACTGAATCAGTCTCACTTGGTTTTGGTGATCTTTAAGACCTTGCGGTCTTCTCTTGGCGTTAGCGATCTTTCGACTTAATCGACTAAGATCTTTTGAGCCCACAGATCTTCCAAACCTTACTGATCTTTAAGATTTTGTCATCTCTTCTCTTGGTCTTGGCGACGCGACGCGACGTTTTGAACTGAATCAGTCTCACTTGGTTTTGGTGATCTTTAAGACCTTGTGGCTTGCTCTTGGTGTTGGCGACCTTTCGACTTAATCGACTAAAATCTTTTGAGCTCACAGATCCTCCAAATCTTACTGATCTTTAAGATCTTGTCATCTCTTCTCTTGGTCTTGGCGACGCGACGCGACGTTTTGAACTGAATCAGTCTCACTTGGTTTTGGTGATCTTTAAGACCTTGCGGTCTTCTCTTGGCGTTAGCGATCTTTCGACTTAATCGACTAAGATCTTTTGAGCCCACAGATCTTCCAAACCTTACTGATCTTTAAGATTTTGTCATCTCTTCTCTTGGTCTTGGCGACGCGACGCGACGTTTTGAACTGAATCAGTCTCACTTGGTTTTGGTGATCTTTAAGACCTTGTGGCTTGCTCTTGGTGTTGGCGACCTTTCGACTTAATCGACTAAAATCTTTTGAGCTCACAGATCCTCCAAATCTTACTGATCTTTAAGATCTTGTCATCTCTTCTCTTGGTCTTGGCGACGCGACGCGACGTTTTGAACTGAATCAGTCTCACTTGGTTTTGGTGATCTTTAAGACCTTGCGGTCTTCTCTTGGCGTTAGCGATCTTTCGACTTAATCGACTAAGATCTTTTGAGCCCACAGATCTTCCAAACCTTACTGATCTTTAAGATTTTGTCATCTCTTCTCTTGGTCTTGGCGACGCGACGCGACGTTTTGAACTGAATCAGTCTCACTTGGTTTTGGTGATCTTTAAGACCTTGTGGCTTGCTCTTGGTGTTGGCGACCTTTCGACTTAATCGACTAAAATCTTTTGAGCTCACAGATCCTCCAAATCTTACTGATCTTTAAGATCTTGTCATCTCTTCTCTTGGTCTTGGCGACGCGACGCGACGTTTTGAACTGAATCAGTCTCACTTGGTTTTGGTGATCTTTAAGACCTTGTGGCTTGCTCTTGGTGTTGGCGACCTTTCGACTTAATCGACTAAAATCTTTTGAGCTCACAGATCCTCCAAATCTTACTGATCTTTAAGATCTTGTCATCTCTTCTCTTGGTCTTGGCGACGCGACGCGACGTTTTGAACTGAATCAGTCTCACTTGGTTTTGGTGATCTTTAAGACCTTGCGGTCTTCTCTTGGCGTTAGCGATCTTTCGACTTAATCGACTAAGATCTTTTGAGCCCACAGATCTTCCAAACCTTACTGATCTTTAAGATTTTGTCATCTCTTCTCTTGGTCTTGGCGACGCGACGCGACGTTTTGAACTGAATCAGTCTCACTTGGTTTTGGTGATCTTTAAGACCTTGTGGCTTTCTCTTGGTGTTGGCGACCTTTCGACTTAATCGACTAAAATCTTTTGAGCTCACAGATCCTCCAAATCTTACTGATCTTTAAGATCTTGTCATCTCTTCTCTTGGTCTTGGCGACGCGACGCGACGTTTTGAACTGAATCAGTCTCACTTGGTTTTGGTGATCTTTAAGACCTTGTGGCTTGCTCTTGGTGTTGGCGACCTTTCGACTTAATCGACTAAAATCTTTTGAGCTCACAGATCCTCCAAATCTTACTGATCTTTAAGATCTTGTCATCTCTTCTCTTGGTCTTGGCGACGCGACGCGACGTTTTGAACTGAATCAGTCTCACTTGGTTTTGGTGATCTTTAAGACCTTGTGGCTTGCTCTTGGTGTTGGCGACCTTTCGACTTAATCGACTAAAATCTTTTGAGCTCACAGATCCTCCAAATCTTACTGATCTTTAAGATCTTGTCATCTCTTCTCTTGGTCTTGGCGACGCGACGCGACGTTTTGAACTGAATCAGTCTCACTTGGTTTTGGTGATCTTTAAGACCTTGCGGTCTTCTCTTGGCGTTAGCGATCTTTCGACTTAATCGACTAAGATCTTTTGAGCCCACAGATCTTCCAAACCTTACTGATCTTTAAGATTTTGTCATCTCTTCTCTTGGTCTTGGCGACGCGACGCGACGTTTTGAACTGAATCAGTCTCACTTGGTTTTGGTGATCTTTAAGACCTTGTGGCTTGCTCTTGGTGTTGGCGACCTTTCGACTTAATCGACTAAAATCTTTTGAGCTCACAGATCCTCCAAATCTTACTGATCTTTAAGATCTTGTCATCTCTTCTCTTGGTCTTGGCGACGCGACGCGACGTTTTGAACTGAATCAGTCTCACTTGGTTTTGGTGATCTTTAAGACCTTGTGGCTTTCTCTTGGTGTTGGCGACCTTTCGACTTAATCGACTAAAATCTTTTGAGCTCACAGATCCTCCAAATCTTACTGATCTTTAAGATCTTGTCATCTCTTCTCTTGGTCTTGGCGACGCGACGCGACGTTTTGAACTGAATCAGTCTCACTTGGTTTTGGTGATCTTTAAGACCTTGCGGTCTTCTCTTGGCGTTAGCGATCTTTCGACTTAATCGACTAAGATCTTTTGAGCCCACAGATCTTCCAAACCTTACTGATCTTTAAGATTTTGTCATCTCTTCTCTTGGTCTTGGCGACGCGACGCGACGTTTTGAACTGAATCAGTCTCACTTGGTTTTGGTGATCTTTAAGACCTTGTGGCTTTCTCTTGGTGTTGGCGACCTTTCGACTTAATCGACTAAAATCTTTTGAGCTCACAGATCCTCCAAATCTTACTGATCTTTAAGATCTTGTCATCTCTTCTCTTGGTCTTGGCGACGCGACGCGACGTTTTGAACTGAATCAGTCTCACTTGGTTTTGGTGATCTTTAAGACCTTGTGGCTTTCTCTTGGTGTTGGCGACCTTTCGACTTAATCGACTAAAATCTTTTGAGCTCACAGATCCTCCAAATCTTACTGATCTTTAAGATCTTGTCATCTCTTCTCTTGGTCTTGGCGACGCGACGCGACGTTTTGAACTGAATCAGTCTCACTTGGTTTTGGTGATCTTTAAGACCTTGTGGCTTTCTCTTGGTGTTGGCGACCTTTCGACTTAATCGACTAAAATCTTTTGAGCTCACAGATCCTCCAAATCTTACTGATCTTTAAGATCTTGTCATCTCTTCTCTTGGTCTTGGCGACGCGACGCGACGTTTTGAACTGAATCAGTCTCACTTGGTTTTGGTGATCTTTAAGACCTTGTGGCTTTCTCTTGGTGTTGGCGACCTTTCGACTTAATCGACTAAAATCTTTTGAGCTCACAGATCCTCCAAATCTTACTGATCTTTAAGATCTTGTCATCTCTTCTCTTGGTCTTGGCGACGCGACGCGACGTTTTGAACTGAATCAGTCTCACTTGGTTTTGGTGATCTTTAAGACCTTGCGGTCTTCTCTTGGCGTTAGCGATCTTTCGACTTAATCGACTAAGATCTTTTGAGCCCACAGATCTTCCAAATCTTACTGATCTTTAAGATTTTGTCATCTCTTCTCTTGGTCTTGGCGACGCGACGCGACGTTTTGAACTGAATCAGTCTCACTTGGTTTTGGTGATCTTTAAGACCTTGTGGCTTTCTCTTGGTGTTGGCGACCTTTCGACTTAATCGACTAAAATCTTTTGAGCTCACAGATCCTCCAAATCTTACTGATCTTTAAGATCTTGTCATCTCTTCTCTTGGTCTTGGCGACGCGACGCGACGTTTTGAACTGAATCAGTCTCACTTGGTTTTGGTGATCTTTAAGACCTTGTGGCTTGCTCTTGGTGTTGGCGACCTTTCGACTTAATCGACTAAAATCTTTTGAGCTCACAGATCCTCCAAATCTTACTGATCTTTAAGATCTTGTCATCTCTTCTCTTGGTCTTGGCGACGCGACGCGACGTTTTGAACTGAATCAGTCTCACTTGGTTTTGGTGATCTTTAAGACCTTGTGGCTTTCTCTTGGTGTTGTCGACCTTTCGACTTAATCGACTAAAATCTTTTGAGCTCACAGATCCTCCAAATCTTACTGATCTTTAAGATCTTGTCATCTCTTCTCTTGGTCTTGGCGACGCGACGCGACGTTTTGAACTGAATCAGTCTCACTTGGTTTTGGTGATCTTTAGGACCTTGCGGTCTTCTCTTGGCGTTAGCGATCTTTCGACTTAATCGACTAAGATCTTTTGAGCTCACAGATCATCCAAATCTTACTGATCTTTAAGATCTTGTCACCTCTTCTCTTGGTCATCGCGACGCAACACGACGTTTCGAACTTAATCGACTAAAAGCTTACAGATCTCGTTGAGCCTAGCGATCTTTACTCTTGGTCTTGATGATTTTTGAATTTGATCGATTTGGTACAAGACCTCAAAGCCATCGAAAGCTCGCTTCACAAAACCCAAATAAATATGCGTATCAAGCAAAACGAAGTGGAGTTTAAGACCATCTGAACCTTGTTTCTCGCAATCTCACCGATCTTTAAGATCTTTTGAACTTAATATTAGAGATCTTTATGACTTTGCGAAGCGACAGGTCCTGTTGGTCTTGGAGATCTTTGAAATTGATCATCGACTGGAATGATTCAGTTCGAGACAAGATCCTTTTAACTCATTTGCCTTTTGCACAAGGTCACGGAAAGCTTGTTTCGCAAGGACTAAAGCTGTAATGAAAAGAAGTGGCCTTTAAGGCCTTGTAAAACTACAGATTCTATTGACCTTGGGGAGTTTTAAAACCTACTGAACTTACAGAATCTCTTGGATTCTGTATTGATCTTTGACCTTTAACCTCAATTAGGAACCTTCTCCTGAAGGTGAGGGTCGTCCAACACGTTTTTATTTTAATTAACATTGTCATTTAACTGTCTTTATTTTTTTAGAAACCCACACTTTCGATGTTCGAGCAAAATGTCTGTGGTTTTTGCGGCCCACCGTTCACAAGCGTGTGTTTTAGACCTGTCTAACGTTTGCAAAAGTAAAATAAATATTCAACATAAATATTAGATTAGCCTTGATCTTAAGGAATCAGATTAAGATAAAGATGTTCCTGCCTCTAAAAAGTTACACGTCACAATGTTTTTTTAAATACTTGAACGCACCTTGCAAACAAGTAGTCGGTAGAGATAAACCATCCCTTAAGCCAACTGGGTTCCTCTCTCAGTTTAATCTCATTTTTAATTGAATTCGTTAAAATTTTGATGAGTTCCCCAAACCTCATTTTAATGCAGTTTGTTCTGATTTAGGTACAAATTTAGGTGATTTTGGCCACACATTGCAAACAAAAGGAAATTTCATTGCAATTCGAATCTTACAAAACCAAAAAGGTTTTGGCAAAAGAGTAAGTTAAAGTGAGACGGCAATAATTTATTCCTTATGTGTAAAGTTACAGATAAATATCATAATTACTGCAAAGAGAATTTAAAAGTAAGACGAAAAGGCAGCGAAAAATAAAATTGTCTGCCCCTAAAAGGCCCAAATTTATATTTTAAGAGTACCGTCGCTTTTCGTGTAAAAGCTTTCTTCTTCCCGCGCGCCCTTCCAATTTGGGGAAAAAAAAAACAAAGAAAAACCGCCACGTTAACAGAATCGATTTGCCGCCACTTTGGGGCGACACAACGGGACATCAAATCCGATTGTAAGACGAACCGGTGACAGCTTAAGAAGTGCACACGCAAAATATGCACCCCCCCGGAGTATCGCCCGTAAAAATTCATGAATTATGCATGGGCGCCGCTCGAGTTTTTCGCGCCCGCGTTATGCATAAATTCGCGAAATCCTGGCGGGACGGGCGCACCGGAGGTGTTTATCCTAATTTCTTCGCTGTTTTAAGCGACGCAAGCCAAATTCGACCGGGGACGCCCGAATTCGAAATTACTTTTCCGTTCGGGGATGTTACGGTTCCGCCTGAATCGATAAACTCCTGCTGTCGACGAGAAACAAAACAAAAACAAACATTTGTTTCACCGATCCCGATTACATACCATTTGCATAATTAATCTTCACTCAAACAAATAAAATTTAAAGGAAAAATAGACAATACCGTATTTTTCAAAGAGCTACCGTTAGGGTCGGAGCCTCTACCACGTCATGATTGCTTGCTCAACGAGTCACGGTCACCTTAAACATGTTACGGTTGGTCGCTAGTCGCGCTTATAGGTGCATGAAGGCACAATTCTTATAAGGAGCGAGCTTGCAAGAAAAACAAATAGAAGACTTCTGTTGGGTATTATCGGCATACAACGACCACAATTCAGAAACACGACACGGAATGAGGTGGTGACGCTTAAACCGCTGATTAGTCAGCCAATGTGTATAAGAGAACGACTCTCGTCCTACAATCAACCTCAGGATAATGGTGATCTCGGGAACAGCGTCCTTGGTAGCTGGGATGGTTCTGGGCGGCTCCCCTTCCTCGAGTTGTCTGGCACTAACGCCCACCGGAGTCGCTCCTGGCTCGACTGTGTGGGCGTCACCCCTTCTTACAGTTGGCACTAATGCCCACCGGAGTCGCTCCAACCTCGATTGTCGTCCAGCATTTTTTACACGCAATTTTTGTTTATTCGCGCATTGCGTTATTCGTAATATGCCCTGTGTTCTTTGAATCACTTGATGTAATCGCTTGCCCCAGTTGACGCAACGCTTTATTATACATGACACGGAATGAGGTGGTGACGCTTAAACCGCTGATTGGTCAGCCAATGTGTATAAGAAAACGACTCTCGTCCTACAATCGACGAGGTGGTGATGCTTAAACCGCTGATTGGTCAGCCAATGTGTATAAGAGAACGACTCTCGTCCTACAATCAACCTCAGGATAATGGTGATCTCGGGAACAGCGTCCTTGGTAGTTGGGATGGTTCTGGGCGGCTCCCCTTCTTGGAGTTGTCTGGTACTAACGCCTACCGGAGTCGCTCCTGGCTCGACTGTGCGGGTGGCTCCCTTCTTACAGTTGGCACTAATGCCTACCGGAGTCGCTCCAACCTCGATTGTCGTCCAGCATTTTTTACACGCATTTTTTGTTTATTCGCGCATTGCGTTATTCGTAATATGCCCTGTGTTCTTTGAATCACTTGATGTAATCGCTTGCCCCAGTTACCACGACGCTTTATTATACATGACACGGAATGAGATGGTGACGCTTAAACCGCTGATTGGTCAGCCAATGTGTATAAAAAAACGACTCTCGTCCTACAATCGACGAGGTGGTGATGCTTAAACCTCTGATTGGTCAGCCAATGTGTATAAGAGAACGACTCTCGTCCTACAATCAACCTCAGGATAATGGTGATCGGGAACAGCGTCCTTGGTAGCTGGGATGGTTCTAGGCGGCTCCCCTTCTTCGAGTTGTCTGGCACTAACGCCCACCGGAGTCGCTCCTGGCTCGACTGTGCGGGTGGCTCCCCTTCTTACAGTTGGCACTAATGCCTACCGGAGTCGCTCCTAGCTCGACTGTGCGGGCGTCACCCCTTCTTACAGTTGGCACTAATGCCCACCGGAGTCGCTCCTAGCTCGACTGTCGTCCAGCACTTTTTACACGCAATTTTTGTTTATTATTCGCGCATTGCGTTATTCGTAATATGCCCTGCGTTCTTTGAATCACTTGATGTAATCGCTTGCCCCAGTTGCCGCGATTCTGCCGACGCTTTATTATGAAATATGAACCGTGTTATATCGGGCTACCTCAATTATTGTAATTACATTCCGACACTGTTGAACTTGCCCTCGATTTCACAAGCCCGTGCTTTAATAATTTCTTTTTATTATTTCTTACGAAAAACTCCCGTCGTGACAATATTCGCCCAAGTAATCAACAGATATGACAGGCCTACCGAAAAATAGATTTTGATGCACTTCTGTACTTGAATTAACGTTCGATGATTCATTTGTATCATTGGTTTCTCCCGATGGTCAAAATCTGGTGGTCGCAGCCATCACATTCTTACTTTTCCGAAAGTTATAAATAAAGAAGCCTACAAATATTTCTTTCGAGTCAAATGGGTAGAATTCTTAGAGTGCTTTATTATTTAAGCAATTCAATAACTGTGTCAAGTTTCAATTTCTGTTATTCCGCTTAAAACAAAGATTTCTTTTATTTTCTTCTCTGAGTTACCTCTTCAACCCCGTGCGTACGTTACGAATTGGTGGCAGCGGTGGGATTTTATTGAAATTATAAATCTTTATGAAAGGATCGATTGACCATCAGCAAACCAATCTTGTAGCAATGAAACTATAATAAGTGTGGACTCAGCGATGAACTAACTCCCGATCATTATCATCCGATTTCAATCAAAGCGCCACGTTAATTAAGCACAAGTAATGTAAACAGTGAGAAGCAGTCAAACTATCGGAGATCAGCCGTGCAGAGAGAAAAAAGAAACTGCATGGAAAATTCCCCCCGCGGCAAACTTCAAAGGTGAAATGCAAAATTAATCTTCCGGGCGGATTACATCATCGTATCCGCTGAGACGTCTGAGATTGCATCACAAAATCCAACCCGAAACGCTCATTCTCATTCGAGATACCCAACTGTAAAGTTGGTTGAATGAAAATAGTCATTTCGTTCTATCCAGTCTTCCCTGGTAAGCCGTTTTAACTGCAAGTGGAGCAACAGAGCCATCTAAGCTTAATGTATTTTATTAAGCTGGTGATGGTAACAACATAGAAAGCAGTGGCAATTCGTTGCGGGCACTTTTTTCAAAAGACTAGCAGCCACTAAGCAGACAATAAGGGTCAGATCAGGTTCGTTTCTGGTTCTCAAAAGGCTTTACAGAAAAACTGTCTTGTTGTATTCGTAACCGTACGTTGCGCGCATTAATTTGGAGATTACTAACTGAACAGAAACAAATTCTTTTTTTAACAATCAATTAAAAAAATAATTCTGTCCGGGTCAAGATTAAAAAAACTTTTTACTTACAATTTTACGTACGTACGGAAATTTCCTATCGTCTCACAATGATCATTAACAGTTCCAAAAAAAAAAATTAATTAATTAATTGAAAACCTTAACAAAATATTCAAAACTAGCAAAAACTAGCTATTGGGTTTAAGTTAAGTCATATTTAAATAGTTAAAGTGAAATTAATTAAATTGAATTAGTAAAATTCGAAAGTAAAAAAATGTAGGGAAACTCACCAAGTCAGTTCAACGGAGAAACAAGAAACCAACACGGGTTTTGTATGGCAAAACAAGTGACCTTGACAAGCAAACATAAACTTCGATCGAGATTCAGCTAGCGTCCGTAAGAGGTTATAAAACCCAATCGCTCTTTAAAATTGGAGCGAAATAGTGACGCTGCGGTTTCAGTAACTGCATAAAGAACGTTAAGGTTTAGGGCAATTTACGTAACGAGGATGGACAGTGATATCTTATTTTCATCGAAAAATTCGTATCACATTGGCGACCATGATGAGTAACAATGGTGTCGAGATAAAAAAATTATTACCTCAATACTTTGGCGAGTAACTCGATGAAACGGGTGAATTGAAGATTGCCACTTGCCCGGTAGAGGCAGCGAGTTATACAGAAACTGACCTAAATAACCAGAGGGCGAACGGTTTCGAAAAAGTAAGAGTTTTGTCCAGAGTTAGCACAAAAACTATTGGCAATGGCCTGATTTAGGTGACACACAGCGGCCAGGACAAACAACAACGAACCTGAGAATAATCACCTCTTGATAAATTTATCTACCGGGTAGTATCCTCGGAAACTATTATCGATACAATGGTTTCCAAGGATAATACCTGGCGGATAAATTTATCTGGAGGTGAAGAAATCGGGCATATGCCAGGTAACGTGTGCAGTTTCGAACTTACGTTCAAAAACTTCAAATTTCTGGTTCCTAGGTTTGGACCGCGTATATCGTTTGACAGATAGATTTTGCAGAATTGCTTGGTAGTATAATTTAGATCCAATTGAAGGTAATTATTCTCGGAGTTCGTGACCTATTCACGTTTCTACGAACTTCTGGCGTTCCTTGACTCACGCGTTCTGGACCTGGACCGCGTCTGCGTAGAGGGTAGCCGTCCTTCGCCCCGATTAACTTGGAAACTTAACTTATTTTAATTAATTTCACTATATTAAGGTAAACTTTTCTTCTTTCTTTATCGAACTTGCCTGCTCAGTGTTTCGATTTTCTTTTACGTATTGCTGAGGGTCTGAAAGTTTCGGATCTTGGATTAAAAAAATTAAGTCGCTTCTGTCGAAAAATTGAATTTGTTTTTTTTTTAATCGACCGTTCAATGAACAACTCAACTTTTTAACGCAGACGCTTTCAACCAACACGCTCGTCGATGAACAGGCAAACAGTTAAAATCGACAGGAAAATCGATTAATGGAAAGCAATCAATCGAAACACTAAAAGAATTGGAAAAAGCAATCGATTAGTTGAAAGCAATCGATCGAGAAACATTGAACTAATTTTAACGCAAAATCATTCGTTAATGGATAAGTATCAATCAATTGAGAAACGCCGAATAAGACGATTAATGGAAAATGATCGGGTAATAAATAACAGACGGTCGATTTAAAAGAATTGGAAAGCAACAATCGATTATTGGAAAGCAATCGATCGAGAAACATTGAATTAATTAATGCAAAACCATTCTTATTCAGTAATCGGATAAGAAATAAGGGACAGTCGATTTAAAACAATTGGAAAGCAATCGATTAGTGGAAAGTAGTGGATCGAGAAACTTTAATTAATGAACAGCCTTCAATCAATTGAGGAGCGCTGAATAAGGCAGTTAATGGAAACCAATCAGGAGTCGATTTAATAAAATTGGAAAGCGATAATCGATTAGTGGAAAGCAATCGATCAAGAAACATTAAGCTAATTAATGCAAAACCATTCATTAATGGATAGCTATCAATCAGTAAGGCGGTTAATGGAATATGATCGGGCAATAAATAACAGACAGTCGATTTAAAGCATTTGGAAAGTAACAATCGATGAATGGAAAGCAATCGATCCAGAAACATTGACTAATTAATGCAAAATCATTCATTAATGGGTAGGTATCAATCAATTGAGGGCGGTTAACGGAAAATAATCGGATAATAAGTAAGTCAGTAGATTTAAAAGAATTCGGAAAGCTTGAATCGATTAATGGAAAGCAATCGATCGAGAAACATTGAACTAATTAATGCAAAATCGTTCATTAATGGATGGCTATCAATAAATTGGGGAACGCTGAATAAGGCGGTTAATGGAAAATAATCGGATAATAAATAACAGTCAGTCGATTTAAATGAACTCGGAAAGCTTGAATCGATTAATGGAAAGCAATCGATTGAGAAATATTGAACTAATTAATGCAAAATCATTCATTAATGGATAGGTATCAATCAATTGAGGGCGGTTAATAGAAAATGATCGGATAATAAATAACAATCAGTCGATTTAACAGAATTGGAAAGCAACAGTCGATTAGTGGAAAGCAATCGATTAAGAAACATTGTATTAATTAATGCAAAACCATTCATATTCAATAATCGGATAAGAAATGAGGGACAGTCGATTTAAAACAATTGGAAAGCAATCGATTAGTGGAGAGCAATCGATTAGTGGAAAGCAATCGATTAAGAAACATTGAACTAATTAATGCAAAACCATTATTTAATGGATAGGTACCAATCAATTGAGAAACGCCAAATAAGGTGACTAATGGAAAATAATCGACTAATAAATAACAGACAGTCGATTTAAAAGAATCGGAAAGCCTGAATCTCTTAATGGAAAGCAATCGATCGAGAAACATTGAATTAATTAATGCAAGACCATTCGTTAATGGATAGGCATCAATCAATCGAGAAACTCTGATTAAGGCAATTAATGGAGAATAATCGGGTAATAAATAACAGTAAATGAATTGTAAAGCAATGGAAAACAATCAGTAATGCAATGAGAAATAGTAAAACAGGCAGATAATAAAAAAATAACAATAGCATTCAGTCGATTTGAAAGCGTTGGATTGCTGGAGATCAAACGGGCAGGGAAGGCAATCGATTAATGGATACGAAATAAATTGATTTTAGCAAGTAACAATCGATCGATTTAAAAGCGTTGGAAAGTAATCGATCAATTTAGTGCAATTGACAAGTGAAAGGCGATCGCTTCGTAACGAAAACAACGAATCATTCGATGATCAGCGGAAAATAATTAATGGATAAGTGAGAAGCGCTGAATTAAGATGAAGGCCAGGAAAACAAAGGATTATCAAAAAAAAGAAAACGTTGAATTAATGGAGAGTCACGTGCAGGAAAAGCGATCGATTAAAGTAATCGATTAATGGAAAAGCATGGCTTACTCGATGGGCAATCGATTAATAAATCGAAAGGCATTGAAATTAATTGATTAACGCGAAGCCATCCGGCAATGGAAGGCGGTTAACCAGGACAAACAACAACAACAAACCTGTGAATAATGCCCGATTTCTTCACCTCTTGATAAATTTATCTACCAGGTAATATCCTCGGAAACTATTATCGATACAATGGTTTCCAAGGATAATACCTGGCGGATAAATTTATCTGGAGGTGAAGAAATCGGGCATATGTCAGGTAACATGCGCAGTTTGGAACTTATATTCAAAAACTTCAAATTTCTGATTTCTAGCTTTGTATCGCGTATATTGTTTGACAGGTAGATTTTGCAGAATTGCTTGGTAGTACAATTTAGATCCAAATTAAGGTAATTATTCTCAGAGCTCGTGACCTATTCACTTTTCTGCGAACTTCTGGCGTTCCTTGACTCACGCGTTCTGGACCTGGACCGCGTCTGCGTAAAGGGTAGCCGTCCTTCGCCTCGATTAACTTGGAAACTTAACTTATTTTAATTAATTTCACTATATTAAGGTGAACTTTTCCTCTTTCTTTATCGAACTTGCCTGCTCGGTGTTTCGATTTTCTTTTACGTATTGCTGAGGGTCTGAAAGTTTCGGATCTTGGATTAAAAAAATTAAGTCGCTTGTGTCGAGAAATTGAATTTTTCTTTTTTTAATCGAGCGTTCAATGAACAACTCAACTTTTTAACGCAGTCGCTTTCAAGCAACACGCTCGTCGATGAACAGGCAAACAGTTAAAATCGACAGGAAAATCGATTAATGGAAAGCAATCAATCGAAACACTAAAAGAATTGGAAAAAGCAATCGATTAGTTGAAAGCAATCGATCGAGAAACATTGAACTAATTTTAACGCAAAATCATTCGTTAATGGATAAGTATCAATCAATTGAGAAACGCCGAATAAGACGATTAATGGAAAATGATCGGGTAATAAATAACAGACGGTCGATTTAAAACAATTGGAAAGCAATCGATTAGTGGAAAGCAGTGGATCGAGAAACTTTAATTAATAAACAGCCTTCAATCAATTGAGGAACGCTGAATAAGGCAGTTAATGGAAACCAATCAAGAGTCGATTTAATAAAATTGGAAAGCAATAATCGATTAGTGGAAAGCAATCGATCAAGAAACATTAAGCTAATTATTGCAAAACCATTCATTAATGGATAGCTATCAATCAATTGAGGGTGGTTAATGGAAAATAATCGGATAATAAATAACAATCAGTCGATTTAACAGAATTGGAAAGCAACAGTCGATTAGTGGAAAGCAATCGATTAAGAAACATTGTATTAATTAATGCAAAACCATTCATATTCAATAATCGGATAAGAAATAAGGGACAGTCGATTTAAAACAATTGGAAAGCAATCGATTAGTGGAGAGCAATCGATTAGTGGAAAGCAATCGATTAAGAAACATTGAACTAATTAATGCAAGACCATTCGTTAACGGATAGGCATCAATCAATCGAGAAACTCTGATTAAGGCAATTAATGGAGAATAATCGGGTAATAAATAACAGTAAATGAATTGTAAAGCAATGGAAAACAATCAGTAATGCAATGAGAAATACTAAAACAGGCAGATAATAAAAAAATAACAATAGCATTCAGTCGATTTGAAAGCGTTGGATTGCTGGAGATCAAACGGGCAGGGAAGGCAATCGATTAATGGATAGGAAATAAATTGATTTTAGCAAGTAACAGTCAATCGATTTAAAAGCGTTGGAAAGTAATCGATCAATTTAGTGCAACTGACACGTGAAAGGCGATCGCTTCGTAACGAAAACAATGAATCATTCGATGATCAGCGGAAAACAATTAATGGAGAAGTGAGAAGCGCTGAATTAACGATGAAGGCCAGAAAAACAAAGGATTATCAAAAAAAAGAAAACGTTGAATTAATGGAGAGTCACGTGCAGGAAAAGCGATCGATTAAAGTAATCGATTAATGGAAAAGCATGGCTTACTCGATGGGCAATCGTTTAATAAATCGAAAGGCATTGAAATTAATTGATTAACGCGAAGCCATCCGGCAATGGAAGGCGGTTCACCAGGACAAACAACAACAACAAACCTGTGAATAATGCCCGATTTCTTCACCTCTTGATAAATTTATCTACCAGGTAATATCCTCCGAAACTATTATCGATACAATGGTTTCCAAGGATAATACCTGGCGGATAAATTTATCTGGAGGTGAAGAAATCGGGCATATGTCACGTAACATGCGCAGTTTGGAACTTATATTCAAAAACTTCAAATTTCTGGTTTCTAGGTTTGTACCGCGTATATCGTTTGACAGATAAATTTTGCAGAATTGCTTGTTAGTACAATTTAGAACCAATTTAAGGTAATTACTCTCGGAGCTCGTGACCTATTCAAATTTCTGCGAACTTTTGGCGTTCCTCTGGACCTGGACCGCGTCTGCGTAGAGGGTAGCCGTCCTTCGCCCCGATTATCTTGGAAACTTAACTTATTTTAATTAATATCACTATATTAAGGTGAACTTTTCTTCTTTCTTTATCGAACTTGCCTGCTCAGTGTTTTGATTTTCCTTTACGTATTGCTCGTTTTTCGCGTATCGCTCGTTTTTCTTTCTAGCATCAATTTCAACAGCACAAAATTACGAAAGCAAATTTTCGATAAAATTATCGTATTGCACGGCATATTGTAAAGTGCTAAATTATTCAAGGGGTCTGAATTAACACCAAAATCAATATTTAACGTTTCGTTTCACGACTGCCACCTGAACAAAAACAAATTCTCCTAGCGTCAATTTCGCGTCGTTCATTATTCAATTTACAACCGCCGCCCCATCCGTAATTATATTTTTGTATATACATCCGAGAGAGGGAATTGGGGACCTTCGAAATTGAGCTCGCGCAAAAGATGACGGGGAAAGGGGGCGCGAGGGGGAGATCCAGGAGGAAACGCACGCCCGTGCTATTTAGACGGCTGAAGGGAATGATAAATATAGGTAAACAGAACTACAAAAGGGTTATTAACATAAAGGCAAGTGGCTCGAGGCAGTCAAACGTTTTGATAAGGCCGAATATATCACCGTGGCGCAATCCCGCCCGGATCTGAACAAATAACTGATTCGAAGGGAAGTACTTCGAGGCTAACGACAACAAACAAGATACCTACCTACCCACCTACTTCTACCCAGAACAGTATAAAAGGAGTTTATCCCACCGATTAAATAATATAAATCAAGCAAAATTTATTTATACTAATTCGAATTCTGTATTAATCCCCCCCTTCCCCAGCGAACTTGTCAAATTGAGTAGAAAC
This sequence comes from Prosopocoilus inquinatus, assembly GCA_036172665.1. Lineage (NCBI taxonomy): Eukaryota > Metazoa > Arthropoda > Insecta > Coleoptera > Lucanidae > Prosopocoilus > Prosopocoilus inquinatus. Next base: position 841,885 of record CM069871.1, on the reverse strand, counting down.
GGGGCCGAGGTAATAAAGAAAAGAAATTCTCGTTGGGTGGTGGTGGTGCCAACGTGTACGCGATGAATTTTCCTTGACACGGAACTTTACAGTATTTGATCGATATTGCCAGAAGTAATATTTCTGGCAAGGCTGCCGCCATGTTTGTAGTTTATTCCGGCCGTAAATTTGATATTATTATTATCTTCGTATTTGCCGCAGCAACAAGAAACGGAACGAAAATAAAAAAAAAATGACGACGCGCCGCGACCTTTTAAAACACAACCGGAAACCCGACGTTTCTTTAAAAGTAAGTACGGCGCAAACGAAAACGAAAAAGGATTTCATCTATCTCGGATCGTCCACATTAGGCAACCAAACTCACACTTATGGAATACCCCGAATACGACAATGGGATAAACAGTGACGTAGGAGAACATCGATTTTGTCAGAAAACGTTTTATTAAAAGAAATAAATGAATAAAATAATACGTCTAGATATTAAAAATATTTTACAAATCGCACGCGAGTACATTCACTTTATTTATTGATTTATTTTTAGTGTAGGAATTCGAATTTATCCGTACAGAAATTAAATTATTAATTATTCCGGTCTAAAATAAAACTTCCATTCGATTTCTTTGTTTCTGCAGAGGGCATATGCGTATTAAGTACGTAATTTTGTTTATGTAAGGTGGTAACACTGCGGCTGACCCGTTTCTACTGCAGATAGAAAGATAATCAGTGACGCCATTAGAGCGACCCATGTTTATACTCGATTTCTTTGTTCCTGCCGAGGGCATATGCGAATTAAGTACGCAGTTTTGCTGATGTAAGGTGGTGACACTACGGCTGGCCCGTTTCTAGTGCAAATAGAAAGATAATCAGTGAAAACATTAGAGCGACCCATGTTCATATTCGATTTCTTTGTTCCCACCGAGGGCATATGCGAATCAAGTACGCAATTTTGCTGGTGGCTACAAGATGGTAATACTACGGCTGGCCCGTTTCTAATGCAAGTAGAAAGATAATCAGTAAAAACATTAGAGCGACCCATGTTCATATTCGATTTCTTTGTTCCTGCCAAAGGCATATGCGAATCAAGTACGCAGTTTCGCTGATACAAGATGGTAACACTACGGCTGGCCCGTTTTTACTGCAGACAAAAAGATAATCAGTGACGCCATTAGAGCGACCCATGTTTATACTCGATTTTCTTGTTCCTGCCAAAGGCATACGCGAATCAAATGCACAACGAAGTGGTGGTGGTGGTGATGGTGCCAACGTGTACGCGATGAATTTTGTTTGTAGTTTATTCCGGTCGTAAATTTGGTATTATTATATTCGTATTTACCGCAGCGGCAAGAAACGGAACGAAAATAAAAGAAAAATGACGACGCGCCGCGACCTTTTAGAACACAACCGGAAACTCGACGTTTCTTTAAAAGTAAGCGCGTCGCGAAAGAAAACAAGAAGGGTTTTCACCTGTCTCGGATCGTCCAAGTTAGGCAACCAAACTCACACTTATGGAATACCCCAAATACAACAAAGGGATAAACTGTGACGTAGCAGAACATCGATCTTGTCAGAAAACATTTTATCAAAAGAAATAAATAAATAAAATAATACGTCGAGATATTAAAAGTATTTTACAAATCACACGCGACAACATTCACGTTATTTAATGACTTATTTTTAGTGTAGGAATTCGGATTTATCCGTACAGAAATTAAATTATTAATTATTCCGGTCTGAAATAAAACTTCCATTCGATTTCTTTGTTTCTGCAGAGGGCATATGCGAATTAAGTACGTAATTTTGTTTATGTAAGGTGGTAACACTGCGGCTGACCCGTTTCTACTGCAGATAGAAAGATAATCAGTGACGCCATTACAGCGACCCATGTTTATACTCGATTTCTTTGTTCCTGCCGAGGGCATATACGAATCAAGTACGCAATTTTGCTGATGTAAGGTGGTGACACTACGGCTGGCCCGTTTCTAGTGCAAATAGAAAGATAATCAGTGAAAACATTAGAGCGACCCATGTTCATATTCGATTTCTTTGTTCCCACCGAGGGCATATGCGAATCAAGTACGCAATTTTGCTGGTGGCTACAAGATGGTAATACTACGGCTGGCCCGTTTCTAATGCAAGTAGAAAGATAATCAGTAAAAACATTAGAGCGACCCATGTTCATATTCGATTTCTTTGTTCCTGCCAAAGGCATATGCGAATCAAGTACGCAGTTTCGCTGATACAAGATGGTAACACTACGGCTGGCCCGTTTTTACTGCAGACAAAAAGATAATCAGTGACGCCATTAGAGCGACCCATGTTTATACTCGATTTTCTTGTTCCTGACAAAGGCATACGCGAATCAAATGCACAACGAAGTGGTGGTGGTGGTGGTGATGGTGCCAACGTGTACGCGATGAATTTTGTTTGTAGTTTATTCCGGTCGTAAATTTGGTATTATTATATTCGTATTTACCGCAGCGGCAAGAAACGGAACGAAAATAAAAGAAAAATGACGACGCGCCGCGACCTTTTAAAACACAACCGGAAACCCGACGTTTCTTTAAAAGTAAGCGTATCGCGAACGAAAACGAAAAAGGATTTCATCTGTCTCGGATCGTCCAAATTAGGCAACCAAACTCACACTTATGGAATACCCCGAATACGACAATGGGATAAACAGTGACGTAGGAGAACATCGATTTGTCAGAAAACTTTCTATTAAAAGAAATAAACAAATAAAAGAATACGTCGAGATATTAAGAGTATTTTACAAATCGCACGCGAGTACATTCACTTTATTTTTGATTTATTTTTAGTGTAGGAATTCGGATTTATCCGTACAGAAATTGAATTATTAATTATTCCGGCCTGAAACAAAACTTCCATTCAGACTTGCGACGCTTACAACATCAGCAACTTCTCAAATTATTATAAGAATCTCTGTTAGATTTCTTGCTTGCTTGCTTGCTCTCTTGCTTGCAGTTTCCGTGTGTGTGAAAGAAAAAAAGATATTTCCGTAGGTGGATGATGAAATCGCGCCGCGCAGTTCAAAAAACAATGCAAATTTGTGCGCCAGCTCGCTCTGGCGGAGGAAAATGTGCTGAAGAAACGCCCGGTATGTTTAGGGGGGGAAATGTCACGTGATTGTAGTTTTTTTCTAACTAACTAACAGACAGTCGTGAATTTTGGCTTATTGAAAAGCTCGCGTTTTATCTCGTCGCTGCGTTAAATTTAATTTTTCTTTTGTGCTTAACTTTATTCAGTTAATTTTCCCCGATTTTCTTCCCAATGTTATAATTTTTTGCGTTTCAAGTGACTGCACTTACTTACTTAATTTTATTAATTCTCTGAATAGGCTGATTTTCTGCCTAGATGATTCCGATTGGCTCTCGAGGCAATTGGTCTTCAAGAAACTTGTATCTACTACGCAGACCGACTACACACTTGCAAAATCATTTCTTTTGGTTCAAAAAATCTCTGCTGCTCTACTTTTTCGTCTACGTAAAGCGTTTTCTTTCATTTGCTTGACTTGGCAGAAATCTACTCTCTAATTTAAGAAGAAATTATATAAAAAAACAGAAGACGACCGACAAATTTCACAGTAATCAAAGAGCGATGTAGAAAGAAAACAAATTAAAACAATTTAATTCAAGAAACAACAAATGCTGGAGTTTGCGAAACGAAACGAGGGATTCAGATTTAAAAACGACAAACGAAACGATAAATTGAAAACAAAAGAAGAAGATGATCCAGATCTGACTGTGTTTAAGTTAATGATATTTGGGTCTGGTTAAGGGTTGATTGAAATTTTGGAAAATGAGTCAGCAAAAGGGGGATGAAAACAGTCGATGAATTTTGGTTTTACGTAAAACCAGAAATAAAAGCTTTTGTCTCACTCTCGACGTAAGTTTCCGGGATACTTACAAGCATCGACGAGCCCTTAAAAATGATGTGATATTCTTTTTTTTTATTATTTAATCCCCCGTCCCCATCGCAGTTAGACCTTGATTAGAGTTCTCTGGTCTAGTCAAAAGACTCGTTCGTTTAATGAATGAAATAAACTCTAAGCGAAGCGACTCGGTTTGCGTTTGTGTACCACACTGCGCTGGTCTTCGTCTCATGTCCTTTCTTCTCCTCCACCTCCTCCTCCTCCTCCTCGTCGTACGCCTTGTGTAGAATTAAACTTTCGCAATTCGCCCGGAATTTATCTGATGCTCGGGCTTTGATCGCGTCGTTTAAATAACTTGTTAAAAACTCACTTTTATTCCGGGGTCTTATCTCAGAGCAAGTCGCCCGCTCCCGAACCTCTCCCGAACACACAATTTCAGTCAGTCACTGTTTTAGATATCGCAGATTTCACATTGACACGACGACTTAAATGGTCTTTATCGAATCCATCTTCGTTTTCCAAATTTGTAAATGCAGTAATTTCCCCCACGTTTCTTTTATAAAAAAAAAAACTTGACGCGATTGATACACAACTCTTGTATGTATTGTGGTTCTACGAGTTAAATTGTTTCGGAGAGTAAACGGCGATATTTCGCACTTAATTCCCTTCTAAGCCACCTGATATTTTATTTGTCACCCACTCCCTCTCTACTGAGCTGAACTTTACCGAGTTTTATCAACTCAAGTCGCCCACTCCTTCTCCACTGAGCTGCACATTACTTTTGAATATTTTTTTAAATCAATTCAAGTTCAAGTCCTTGAAGTTTTTCAACGGCTATTACTTTAAAAGCAGAAAACGGATATGGTAGCATTTCATTTTGAGAAAAGAGAAGAAAATAAAAACTAGAAATGTAATTGGATTCGGTTGAGGAACATCTTATTTCTATTCCGGTGCACGGAGCCCGAACAAAAACCTTATTTTGGTTAATCAATATTTCATCGTATCGGAACGCATTCCCGGAAATGTATTGTATGAAAAAGCTGCGTGACTCGTAAGGGATGAATAGACGGACGGCACTCGAAGGGAAACGTGGAACACCTTCGGCGATCGTGCGGACTTCATAACGCTCGCGTGAGGGACCCTTCTTCCTCCTCTTCTAGAATGGAAACTCTCGGGGGCCAACGCACCGAAAATATCGCCCGCTCTTCACACCGGGCACGTCTCCGAAAAGATCAATGACAACTAAACAAAGGGAAGCGTATTTATCAAAATCAAACACACGTGCTCACCTTGATCGCCGCCACTCTCTTTGTTTCTCTCTCTCTCACTCTCTTTTCCCCTCACTCGCCATTCCACAACGCACAATATATTTCGGAATTATAAAACTCGGTTTTAAATTCGAGCGGCTGAATAAACCGAAATGGGAAGTTGGAGTGGTTTTTAATGCCGAGGGGGTTTAACCAGTTCGAAATTTCAATTTGTTGAGGGCGCATAAAATGATTTCTTTTTTTCCATACGAGAAGGTTAATCATCGAACGCTTTTAAAAATCATTTCTTCAACTTTGGATTTTGTTGGAAGTGCGTAGAATTTAAGAGCCATTAGCTGTAAAGGCTGGAGGAAGAAATTATTAGAAAAATAAAGATGTGTTGGAGGGTTTTAAAAAAAAAGCCGTTGGTTTCAGAAAGTCAGTAAGTCCGTAAGTCAGTAAGGTGGTAATGCTACGGCTGACCCGTTTCTACTGCAGATAGAAAGATAATCAGTGAATGCATTAGAGCGACCCATGTTCATATTAGATTTCTTTGTTCCTGCCGAGGGCATATGCGAATTAAGTACGTAGTTTTGCTGATGTAAGGTGGTAATACTACGGCTGACCCGTTTCTAGTGCAAACAGAAAGATAATTAGTGACGCCATTAGAGCGACCCATGTTTATACTCGATTTCTTTGTTCCTGCCGAGGGCATGTGCGAATTAAGTACGTAGTTTTGCTGATGTAAGGTGGTAACACTACGACTGACCCGTCTCTACTGCAGATAGAAAGATAATCAGTGACGCCTTTAGAGCGACCCATGTTTATACTCGATTTCTTTGTTCCTGCCGAAGGCATATGCGAGTCAATTACGCAGTTTTGCTGATACATGGTAGTAACACTACGGCTGGACCGTTTCTAGTGCAAATAGAAAGATAATCAGGGAAAACATCAGAGCGACCCATGTTTATACTCGATTTCTTTGTTCCTGCCGAGGGCATATGCGAATCAAGTACGCAGTTTTACTGATACAAGGTGGTAACACTACGGCTGGCCCGTTTTTACTGCAGATAGAAAAATAATCAGTGGCGCCATTAGAACGACCCATGTTTATACTCGATTTCTTTGTTACTGCCGAGGGCAAATGCGAATCAAGTACGCAGTTTTGCTGATACAAGGTAGTAACACTATGGCTGGCGCGTTTCTAGTGCAAATAGAAAGATAATCAGTGAAAATATTAGAGCGACTCATGTTCATATTCGATTTCTTTGTTCCTGCCGAGGGCATATGCGAATCAAGTACGCAATTTTGCTGATACAAGATGGTAACACTACGGCTGGCCCGTTTCTAATGCAAGTAGAAAGATAATCAGTAAAAACATTAGAGCGACCCATGTTCATATTCGATTTCTTTGTTCCCGCCGAAGGCATATGCGAATCAAGTACGCAGTTTTGCTGATACAAGGTGGTAACACTACGGCTGGCCCGATAATGATGTCATGGTCGCCGTATAGTTTATGTTACATAAATTTTGATGGGAATGGAAGGAATGGACATTCTTAATCTAGATTTCGATGAGGCTGCATTATAATTTAGTAATATTTTGTCTTAGAGTTACTTTTTATATATATAAAAAAAAGTTTTATTCTCCAAAATTATAAACACTGTGAAGACGAATAATGTATGACAGTTTGTTCTTTGATAAAAACGTGTTGGCAAAAGTGTCTTTTTGCGTTTGAGTTTTGTGCAGGCGTCGGGCGTCGTCCTCGTCGAAACACGTAAAGCAGTTAGCTAAATAAGTGATAACTTTATTAATGCGACGACGGCGGCGTTCCTCTTCCCGCCGAGCGCATTATAATTTTATCCGCCAGCTAACGAAGAGACTTTCGTGCGGGCCTTGAATTAATTTAGTTTCATTAAAACTTTTTTGTTTAATTAAATTCCGTAAAAACTCTCCGCCCGCCCGCCCCCTTGTTGTGTCTGGGGGCGCGGGGCGGCCCGCATATTGAAAAAGTTTACTTTGTTCTTAGCGGGCGGGCCTTCCCCTCCCCCCACCCCTCCTCGCCAAGATTACGGGCGCAACAGCTACTACGTACATGTTTAATTTTAATCCGCTTTTGCTGCGAGACTAATTGCATCGCTATGTGAGATCCAATTAAAAGTCCGGCGCCGGAAATTTTTGCTCCTCGCCAACTTCCAAACGATATTAAGTGTTTCGTAAACCTGATTTTCAATTAGGCGACCCAATTTTCTCGGATTAGTAGTTGGTAATGGCGAGCGAGGGAAGCGGGAAAGGACAACTCCTCAGCATGCGACGGATTTATCAGAGAAGGAAGAGGACTCTGCTTTTACCTGCATTAATAACGATCGAGCTTTACAATTCTGTAATGATTAATCCAGTCAAAAATATCAGGTTAAAAAAGGTCCTAAACACATTACGCTCAGTCAAATGAGGATGTTACAAAAAAACACTAAGAATTTTAATGAAAAGACGAGATGCGTAACAAGCCAAACTGAACCTCTAGGCAATGACGCACGCCCACCGGTGAAGTTACAAAAAAAAAATTTTAATCGAGTCGCCGGCTTAAAATTAGAAAATAAAACTCGTCAAATCGTCAAATTGGAATGAATAGAAATAATTGCTTAAGTTTCATTGAACGATTTGCGACGAACCGCTTGCTTTGAGGTCGGAGATTAAGCGAACCGACTGCAGGTGTTGCACCGCCGACAGAAATATTACGAAGTTGTTTCCAACTTGACTGATAAGTTACCTATTTCAAACTATTAGGGACGCCCTGGATAAGTAAAACACACACATACACACATGAACACACACACACACACACACACACACACACATACACACGCATACACACATAACGAAGAACGACCCACTTTTCACGGATTAGTAGTTGGTAATGGCAAGTGAGGGTCGGCAAGGACTCCTCCTCAGCATGCGACGAATTTATCAGAGAAGGAAAAGGACTCTGCTTTCACCTGCGTTAATGATCGTGCTTTACAATTCTGAAATTATTAATCTAGTCAAAAATATCAAATTAAAAAAAAAAGGTCCTAAGCACATTATGCTCACTCAAGCGATTTTGTTACAAAAACACTAAGAATTTTCATGAAAAAAACGTGATGCGTAACAAGCCAAACTGAACCTCTAGGGAATGACGCACGCCCACCGGTGAAGTTACAAAAAAAAAATTTTAAATCGAGTCGCCGGCTTAAAATTAGAAACTAGAACTCGTCAAATCGTCAAACTGGAATGAATAGACATTATTGCTTACGTTTCATTAAACGGTTTGCGACGATCAGCTTGCTTTGAGGTCGGAGATTAAGCGAACCGATTGCAGGTGTTGCACCGCCGACAGAAATACTACGAAATTGTTTCCAACTTGACTGATAAGTTACTTATTTCAAACGATTAGGGGCGCCCTGGATAAATAAAACACACACATACACACATGCACACACACACACGCATACACACATAACGAAGAACGAAGAACGACCCAATTTTCTCGGATTACTAGTTGGTAATGGCAAGCGAGGGTCGGCAAGGACTCCTCCTCAGCATGCGACGAATTTATGAGAGAAGGAAAAGGACTCTGCTTTCACCTGCGTTAATGATCGTGCTTTACAATTCTGAAATGATTAATCCAGTCAAAAATATCAGATTAAAGAAAGATCCTAAACACATTATGTTCACTCAAGTGAGGATGTTACAAAAGCACTAAGAATTTTCATGAAAAAACGTGATGCGTAACAAGCCAAACTGAACCTCTAGGGAATGACGCACGCCCACCGGTGAAGTTACCAAAAAATAGAACATTTTAAATCGAGTCGCGGGCTTAAAATTAGAAAATAGAACTCGTCAAATCGTCAAACTGGAATGAATAGAAATTATTGCTTACATTGTTTCATTAAACGTTTTGCGATGATCAGCTTGCTTTGAGGTCGGAGATTAAGCGAACCGATTGCAGGTGTTGCACCGCCAACAGAAATATTACGAAGTTGTTTCTAACTTGACTGATAAGTTACTTATTTCAAACTATCAGGGACGCCCTGGATAAGTAAAACACACACACACACGCGTACACACATAACGAAGAACGACCCAATTTTCTCGAATTACTAGTTGGTAATGGCAAGCGAGGGTCGGCAAGGACTCCTCCTCAGCATGCGACGAATTTATCAGAGAAGGAAAAGGACTCTGCTTTCACCTGCGTTTATGATCATGCTTTACAATTCTGAAATGATTAATCCAGTCAAAAATATCAGATTAAAGAAAGGTCCTAAACACATTACGCTCAGTCAAGTGAGGATGTTACAAATAAACACTAAGAATTTTCATGAAAAAACGTGATGCGTAACAAGCCAAACTGAACCTCTAGGGAAAGACGCACGCCCACTGGTGAAGTTACAAAAAAAAGAACATTTAAATCGAGACGCCGGCTTAAAATTAGAAAACAGAACTCGTCAAATCGTCAAACTGGAATGAATAGACATTATTGCTTACGTTTCATTAAACGGTTTTCGACGATCAGCTTGCTTTGAGGTCGGAGATTAAGCGAACCGACTGCAGGTGTTGCACCGCCAACAGAAATACTACGTAGTTATTTCTAACTTGATTGATAAATTACCTATTTCAAGCTATTAGGGTCGCCCTGGATAAGTAAAACACACACAAATACACGCATAACGAAGAACGAAGAGGAGAGGAAATAAACGCATGCGTCTGCCGGCTTTGTTTAATCGAGTCCTCACAACACGAAGACAATAATCGTAATAAATATAAATTATTTACGTCCGAGAGCGCTTTGTTGTTGTTGTTGTTCTCTTCCTCGCAGGTATGTGCGAGGGAGTCTGCAGGTTCAATCGTAAAAGTAGGCGGTAAACGACGGGGAAATGAAATATTATATGCGGAATAATAAAAGGAACGTAAAAGGCGACGTTTAGTTGAAATTGCTTCAGGTTCTGGAGCAAGCCGTAGATCACCTAACAATAACTGCACAGCAAAACAGCAGGCGGCGGCGGCGGCTCCTGAATCTGAATTCAAGATGTTTTAGGATGATTAATTATATACGGGGTGTTGTTGTTTTCACCGAATCATTCTTGTATGGTATGGTTCCATTTCGAAATTGGCTTTTATAGCTTGACAATCACGATTACCGCTTTTTCTTTCCTTTTATAACCAAATATCGGATGAAAGTATGGAACTCGACGTCATTCTCATAAACAGCATGTTAGCTAGGTTATGTAGACGGTATCCCGAACGAGTTCTTTGCGTTTGTTTATCGCGTATTCATCGCTCGGCCCTCATGACCTGGCGGCGAGCGAGCGCGTTGCATTCAGGAGACGAAGTGACACCGTGAATATCCATACAAATATCCTAAGATTGTTTATAACCCTCACACGAGCAATTACTCTTAAATTCGGGGTGTGCTTAGTCCTTGTTACGGTCCTGTCAACACTCTTCATTTCATCAAAAAAAAAAAAACAATAAAAAAGCAATTTGAATACTAGACTTAATACAGTGTGTTCATAATCGCGCGCGCGAAGCTTTCAGATCTTCAACCGAAGCCAAGAAAGAAAAAAAGCTCGCCACTATATCAAGTAATTGACACAACAAAAACATATTTCGCGTCGTTTCGCGGCGGAGAGTTATCGCTCTATTATTTATAAGGCAAAGGCAGGCCATTAAAATACAATGGGGCGGCGTCGTTCGCAAAAACTGTACGAGGTTATTAGAAAAGTATCGGTATGGATCTATAAATCTCCCTTTATTATTATAGATAACCGCGTGTGTGTGTGTGTGTGTGTGTGTGTGTGTGTGTGTGTGTGTGTGTGTGCGGTAAGGGATAACGGATGGGTCGCCTTTATACCCTCCGAATCGAGCCCCCTTGTTTCGTTCGAACCGTTTCGAACGGCGTCCTGGGACGGCGGAAATTAATTTTCTATTTTTTATTTTTTGTAATAGCAAGATCTGGAGCAGCGTTTCTCAACCTGGATTCCGCGGAACCCCCGAATTTCATAAAGTGGGGTTTGAGATTCCTCCGCAGATAAAAACGGACGAAAAACGTGTCACGTAAACGAGAAACAAAAAAATATTCGTGGTACTTCCCCTAGTAGTTTGTTCTTACGGTCGCTTTTAATTATTTATTATTCGTATGCGCGACAATTTCACTTTTTGAAGGTCACAAAAATTCTCTCGGCGAAGATCAAACGAGCCGACGCGTAGTATCTCCCCTTTAACAGTCCCTACTCTTCGATTTAAACTTGGATGGATTCGATACATTTTTTCTTAGACGAAGAATTTTGGAAAAGAATTGCAATTCAATATTTTACAAAATCAGTATGTATCAGTTTCTGTTTAATCTGGGACGTCCTGTCGATTCAGCATAGAATCTTTACGTTTCATTTTCTGTTTAATCTGGGACGTTCTGTCGATTCAGCATAAAATCTTTACGTTTCATTTTCTGTTTAATCTGGGACGTTCTGTCGATTCAGCATAAAATCTTTATGTTTCATTTTCTGTTTAATCTGGGACGTCCTGTCGATTCAGCATAGAATCTTTACGTTTAATTTTCTGTTTAATTTTGGACGTTCTGTCGATTCAGCATAAAATCTTTACGTTTCATTTTCTATTTAATTTTGGACGTTCTATCTATTCAGCAGTCTGAAGCTCGCAAAAACAGAGCAAAATGACTTCGTTACGCCATCTAGCTGTTAAAAGTGTCTAATGCAGAAGCGCGTCGCGGGTAAGCGGGGGGAAACTGCGAGATAGTTCACAAAAACGATGATCATTTGAATAAACTTGTTTAAACAGCGACATCCTACGATCGCTTTTTGCCCTGACATTGCATTAGGATTGACAAATTGAAGCCTGTTTGCTACATAATAAGTCATCCCATGCAAGGCGGCCACGTAATTGCGATTAACCTTGGTTGAATCGTTTTGGTTTGCAGTGAAACGCTACGCTTCTACTGATGAAGCCCCAAATAGGCTGAAACAGCCCTACAGAGGCTGCTCGAGGGTTTTACTGCGATCATTTTTGTTTTCTGTATCCAAATCCGTTCCGAACAAAGTCTTTCATTTGTTTTGTATAAAATCATTACGCTTCTTTAATTTTTGGATTACGAGAAGAAAGTTCGATTCAGTTTGGTGAGCTAACTTACCGCTTAAAAACTAATCACTGCAATCGATAGGTCAATCAATCCTTACCTCTCTCTCTGTTTCTCTCTCCTCCCACCCTTTTATCAATTTATTTCTGTAAAGTTTTGTTTCTTGTTTAACGTTTTTGAATTTATTAAAGATTTATTTTGTAAACTATCTACACTCTCAGTTGTTATTCAGTTATTTCTTTTCTTGTATTATTTCCTTTAATAGATTTGTTAAAATTATCTTTCTCTTTCGTTTACTAAATTTTAAGTTTTAAGTTTACTTTCATCAAGAATCCCGGAGAGGACATTCTCGTAAGGAGAGAGAGAGAGAGAGAGAGAGACAACAACAGGGAAAAATTTGACAATCTTCAACGTCGCTGTTCCGACTTTTCGAGGAAAACACCGTTGAAAGTATATTTTCGGCTTTTAGCTCAAACTAGCTACCGAACAAGAAAATTGCTTTCCAACGGTGGCTGCTCATCGATCAAAAGAGCAAGGGTTTTCTATAAAACGAGGGGAGGGGGGGGGAGTAAAAGAGTTTCGGGTAAGTATTGAGGCTGACCACCCCTAAAAATAACCCGCGTCCGTTACAATCAAAAATAGTGCTAATATAATTAAATTGATGAGAGTAGGTCTGTAAAGAGAAACCTTAAAGTGGTTGTTGGGGGCAGTGGCAGCGGGGTGGTACGGTGGGCGGGGATTGGTCCGTTGGTTAAAGGGTTGTTTCTATGTATTCTGAAGGTAGACGAGGATAATTTTTATTATGTAATTGTGTAAACCGAAAGTAATTTAATTCACTCGAGTGTGTGTGTTATTTTTTTTACTTCTTGTTTAAGTAGAACAAACGCCTGTTCTTCGAAACTCTCTCTCTCTCTCTCTCCATTTCCTAGCCCTAGAAGTACATAAATTGCTTCCCTTATTTATTCATGGTAGCGAAACGCTCCTCACTCTCGTGAAATAATGCAAAGCCTTAGACAAGCCCTGTGTTGTAAACGTGTGTACACTAATGCTTAAAAGTTTCGAAATGAAAAGCAATAAAATCGTTCGAATTTGAACCTTATTGAAACGGGTCTGATATATTTCGAACCTTAAGGAACAGAGACACTTTCTCCGCACCCCGATAGGAGGGTTGTTTACTTAGGTCCTATTAAAGCCCGGCCGGTGCAGATGTTTATGGTTTGTTGAATTTCGTTCCGAGTATTTATTGAGGCGACGCGCGGTTGCGAACGCGGACGCGGTGGCGAATTTGTTTGTTCTCTTTTGCTTTAACTTAAAAATTGAACAAAAAATGTTTTTTTTTTAATTAGAATATTTTATATTGTTAAATAACAGGATTTCAGATCATATTATAAAGACATATAAATGTTAAATTGCTATAAAGGATCGACGATGTTAATTAATCTGAAAAATTATAATTATACCAAATTTCTGCCTTTATACACTTCTGGTTTGTTTGACTTCACAAAAATTTTATTCGTTTGTAGTTTGTGTATGTTTTTCTGTGGATTCAAAAATTTTCATTACGAGAAATACATAAATAGATTTTTAGTAAATATGAAATACAGGGTGATTTATTAGCTCACCGACAAGCTTTGCCATACGGAAAGCTCACATAATTTTAAGAAAATAATAACAATTAGGACATATGTTCGATTTTATTTATTTTTAAGTAAATAGAAGACCTCACAATTTTGATTCTAGTTATTTTGTCCCGTTCCTCTGTACAGCTGTTTCAGTCCTATTTGGGGCTTCGTCAGCAGAAGCGATCGCAGGATGTCGCTATTTAAGCGGTTTCTATTATGCTATTTAAGCATTTCCGTTATATTTTACATTTTTTCACGTCATCTTTATTTTATAAATGTTAATATATTGATATTTTCAATTCAATTTTTTCATACACGTCTTATTCACATGTCAAGAAACCTATTCATGTAAAATATTTTCGACATCAAGAAAAATTATGTTTCATTTTACCGAACCTCTGTTTTATGATACCCTTTTGTTCTTTTTGATAAAGAGATATCACGTATAAAAACCTATGACTTTTATGCTGTTATGTTTTTCTGCGGATCCTAAAATGAAGCAACTATACATACCCTGACTTATTTTATTAACCCTAAACATAAAAGGTAAATATTCCCAGGTTCAGTTATAAAAAAAAAAAACATGTCAATGCATGGCAGAATATGCAAACAAGTTTCAATAAAACAAATATGATGTTAATGTCAGTTATGAATGTCATGAGTTATGTCTGAAATATTTAAAAAAATACTATGAAAGAATTTGATAATCGTTTGGCATTAGTATTTAAAACGTGAAGGACATTTGAAACAGTTAAAATGTTTTTACTAAAAATAAGTGTTATTATTTTTTCTAAAATTGACCGTAGGGATCTTAACCCTATAGAAAATGTGTGGGCAACAGTTATTCGGAATTGGGAAATTGAGCATATAAATCGAAATCACCAATTATTAAATAATGAAATCTTGAATATCTGGGACGAATTAGGTAATGGACCACTGGGCTCAAATGTAATAAATTCCACGCAGAGAAGACTGGAGGAAGTAATTACAAATGGCGGTTACTACACACATTACTAATTTATAATTAAAATATATATTACACTATTAGTGATCTATTTTTTTATGTAAATATATGTATATGTGAATTATTGTTTTGTTAATTTTTACTTTAGTTTTGTTTTACTTGTAATAAGTTTTTCGTTGTTCTCAATAATAAAGTCTTGAATACTTTTTCCAGTGTATGTTATTCTTTTTTATACGGTATCATATAATATTGTAAGAATTTACAGTGAAATAAATTTAAAATAACTTAATTTCATTTAAATAATAAGTTTACTGATGATACTTATTGATCGAATAATTAACTCATTAAAATTATTCAGAATCATACAAATTTAGGAAACTTAACAAATATAGTATTAAACTCCTAGAATATAGAATGATATGTGTAATACTTAAAAATTGCAATACTTGCGTTAAAAATAATATACATATCATTCTACGCCACAGAGGAAAAAGTAATATTCTTCTTTTTAGTTTCTTCTCAAATCTGACATCAGTAAAATAAGTTGAAAAGTTCATCCACAAAGTTTGGCAAGTTTTCATTAATCTAGAAGTTAAGAGAAAATGATTAAATCGTATAACATTTATTTTGTGAAAATATGTGAATGATTTTTGAGTATTTGAAAAAATATATAGAATGACCCCTAGATTATTTAAATTTGTTTCTTATTATAATAATATAAATGCTAAGAAGTTCTGCTCAACAAAGCTATTAATTAGTTGCAAAACATATGTGTATTTAATGAAACTAGAAAGTTAAATTTAATTAACGAAAAATAACAGATTTTATTTTATTGACTTATTTAATTTCAATAGCCAAAGTTTCAGAAATTTTAATTTCATAATGCACACATTATTTACTACACATGTTATAATATTTAGAAAATAAATTTTGTTAAATTTCTTATCCATCCAACTACAATGAAAGTCTTTCTAGCAGATTATTCAAGTTGGTTGAATAATTCGCATCTGTGTTAAATCGCTGTGTTTGCGATGACCGGTTTTATTATCGGGGTAGCAGGTACGGTTGTAAAAGCTATAAGGTTCATAATTGCAAAGCATAAAATTTCTTACTGCCAGTGGCATGTCTCGTACTCCGAAAACTTTATAGCAGAAGTGTACACACAGGGCGCCCGCAGCCCCCACGAATAATAGACGAAAAGGCAGGGCTTGGAAAAATCTCTATTAGGAGCGTAGTTATCGACGTTGTTAATAATTCCTTTTCACGTGGCCGGATGCATTCGTAACGCGTGATTCCCCGGAGACGCGGGGACCTGTGTCTCTTCTCCTCTTTCGGCGCTGATTAATTCCGCTCGGCGGATTTTGACTTTGAGGACTTATTAATTTTACCCCGGTGTGCTCGTATGCGTGTGAGGGGGTTTTGGTGAAAGTTTCCCGATGTTGATAAATAATAAACGCATGAGCGGATATGATAGGACCCTTTCGCTTTTCGAATAGGCAAGGCGCCCTTTTGCTTTGTGCACGGGCACTTGAAATCAGAGGGCAAGTGATTCTTTCCAACTGTCTCTGGTCGTCTTTCACTTGGAAATCAAATTATTGTAAATTTTTTCAAAGACTCTTTCTTCAACATTTTCAATATTATTTAATTTTTGGGAATTTGATTCTGAGCTTCGTAGACAGAAATTGGGTTGGAGTTACCACCATCGCTCATCCTTTCCATTTACAGTCTAGTTTAACCTTTGTGTGTTCAGGGCTCAGATTCTTTCAGGTTCTGAAGCTATGGCCCGCCCCTCTGGTTTCCTTTATTTAGGGCCACCGAAGGGACTTAAGTTGCCCTCTCCCAAATTACAAACAATTAAGTATAGACCGAGGTGGGTGCTGATTCAAATTGAGATCGTCAAGCGAACTCGATTTAACCCAAACAAAAAAAAAAAAAAAATGAGACTCGCAAGTGTTAAAACTGTAAAATCGAAACTCTCAAAAAGTTAAAACTACAAAACGGAAAACTGAAAAAAAATCACAAATTCCAATAAATAAATTTAAAACATAAAATAAATTAAAACCCAAAAGTATACCTACTCCTTATTAAAACTCGAAACTGGAAAAGAAATTAAAACGCCACTTAAACATTAAAAAAATCAAAACTCTAGTTTAATTAAATCTGACTTGACTCAATCCAAAGCACAAAAAAAAAATTGTCAAAAATTAAGAGAAAAAAAAACTTCAAAACGTTCAAATGGATTTATGGTCGTCAAACGAACTCAATTTAACTCGATTCGGTCCAAGCAAGCAACAAAATGGGACTCAAAAAAAAATATATTAAAACTTGATAAAACCGAAACTCAGAAAGTTAAAAAACTAAAGAGAAACTTAAACCCATTCTCATAGTCGATCGCCTTTTGTTTATTTGTAAATTATTTACTTGACTTCGTTTTACAGAATTTTTATTTAATCTCATCTTCATGGTCGATCGCCTCTTGTTCATTTTTTTAATTCCTTACTTGACTTTATTTAATTGAATTTTTATTGTAATTTGTTTCGGGTTTATTTTCTAATTACCGATTTTTGGTTTTTCCTTTTATTATCAAAACTTTCGTTTAAAGATTCGATTGGAGTTTGAGTTTTACGGAATTTTTATTTCGAACCACATCTTCATCGCCGAGCGCTTTTTGTTTATTTTTTAAATCCGTACTTAAATTCATTTAATTCAATTTTTTATATAATCAATTAATTGAGCTTTATTTTTTTCTCTCTCCTTTTAATCGATTTCATTTTTTTGTTCTTCTTTTCTGATTATAAATTTTTGTTTCTTCTTTCGCTTGATTCTAACTTGACCTGATTTTATTTTTGTTTTTGTTTTTTTTTTTAATTATTCTCTGATCGTCTTTTGTTTTTTCTTTTCATTAACTCGATTTTAGCTTATTTTACATTTTTATCCAAACGATTGTTCGCCTTTTGTTTATTTTTTAAACCCGTACTTAAATTTGTTTAATTCAATTTTTTTATATAATCAATTAATTGAGCTTTGTTTTTTTTTTCTCTCTCCTTTTAATCGATTTTATTTTTTTTTTGTTCTTCTTTTCTGATTACAAATTTTTGTTTTTTCTTTCGCTTGATTCTAACTTGACCTGATTTAATTTTTGTCTTTGTTTTTAATTATTGACTGATCGTCTTTTGTTTTTTTTTCTTTCATTAACTCGATTTTTGCTCATTTTACATTTTTATCCAGACGATTGAAAGCCAATTTTATTTTCTCTTTGATTCAAAACAATTCGACATTAATTTGTTTTGTTTTTTAATTATTCATTTGTCGTCCTTTTTCCTTTAACAAGACTCGTCAATTTTTAATTCAATTTTCTTTACTGTTAGTTTTATTCAGTTTTTTATCTTCTTTTAATCGATTTCATTTTTTTTGCTTTTATTTTTTAACTATCAATTTATCATTTTGTTTTTTTTTGTTTCATCTTATTTAGATCGCCTTTTGTTTCTTTTCTAATTGCTTACTTGACTTTATTTAATTGCTTTTTTAATGTAATTTGTTTCGGGTTTATTTTCTAATTACCAATTTTTTGATTTTTCTTTTATTATCCAAACTTTCCATTAAAAATTCGTCAATATTCTCAAATCAATTTGACTTTGAGTTAAACGGAATTTTTATTTCAATCACATCTTCATCGCCGATCGCCTTTTGTTTATTTTTTAAATCCGTACTTAAATGTATATAATTCAATTTTTAATATAATCAATTAATTGAGCTTTGTTCTTTTTTTCTCTCTCCTTTTAATGGATTTCATTATTTGTTCTTCTTTTATTTGATCTTTTTATTATTATTATTGACTGATCGTCTTTTATTTTTTTTTATTTTAGCTTATTTTACATTTGTATGTAGACGATTGATCGCCAATTCTATTCTCTCTTTTATTCAAAACAATTCGAATTTATTTTGTTTTTTTAATTAGTAATTCGTCATTCTTATTCCTTTAATAAGACTCGTCAATTTTTAATACAACTTTACTGTTAGTTTTATTCATTTTTGTTTTTTTTTGTTCCTAAATTTATCGCCATTTTTTGTTTGTGTGACTTTTTTTGTTACGTTAAATTTTTTATTATTTTAATATTTTACATTTTGATACAGACGATTGTTCGCCAATTTTATTTTCTCTTTAATTAAAAACAATTCGACTTCATTTATTTATTTATTTTTTATTAACTCGTCGTCCTTCTTCCTTTAACAAGACTCGTCAATTTTTAATTCAATTTTATTTACTGTTAGCCTTATTCATTTTTTTATATTTTTATTTTGGTCCTAACTTCATCGCTATTTATTTTTTTATGTACTTCTTTATGTAACTTTGTTTCATTTATTTTTCTTTGTCCGTGTGACTTTCGTTTCATTTACGTTTCTATTCCGCATTTGACTTTGTTTCGTTAAATTTTTAATGAAATCAACTGATCGACCTTTCTTTCTTCTTTTAATCGATTTCATTTATTTTGCTTTTATTTTTTTAATTATCAATTTATCATCTTGTCTTTTTTTGTTTCATTTTATTTGACGTGATTTTTGATTTTTTTTTTAATTAGTTATCAATTGACCGTCTTTTGTTTTTGTTTTTTTTTTTTCATTTATTTCATTTGATTTTATCTCATTTTCGACGAATTTATTTAACATTTACAGAAAGGAATTATCGAATTTTATAGGTACAAATTTTATTTTCGTCCTATCTTCATCAACGATCGTCTTTTGTTTTTTGTTTTCTTCGACTTCAATAATAATCAATAACCAATCGTCTTTTTTCTTTCTTTGATTAAAGTTGACGATAAGTTTGCGGAATTTTGGGCGCGCTGTGAACCGCGCAAGAAGCGATTCTGCATTGGTGCAGAAATAAGCTGAGGTCTCACTCCCTGACGCCCTTGAACTTTGACCCGGCCCATCTCCATCTGAGTTCAGCTCGGGACAGCTGTTATTCTCTCTCAGCGCTAACTTGAAACCGTTTTCGTTAATTATTCAGGAGATAACATAATATTACATTTTGTTGGTAACAAACACCAGATACAGAATGTGACAAAGAGCGATGTGTTAACAATTTTAAACTCGTGGAAACGACTACAAAGGCGATATGTATTTGTTAGAAAATTAAACGAAAGACATTTTAAGTCTTAACGAGCTCACGAACTCTTCTTAAGCCAGAAATACATATCGATTTTAAATTAAGAACTTATGCATTTTGTGCATCGTACAGTTAGCGACAGTAATCGTTTCGTCTTCCCTTTAATTAAGCGTTCGCAATTAACGTGTTTACTCGAAAATCGTCATCAGTCTGCAACGTGCCCACCCTCCAGCATTAATTATAACGTGCACCTGTACATTGTTTCGTGTAACTCGATTCAGCTGCGCCACGTTTCATTTCGAATTAGGCGGCCGGAAGGTGAAGTGCAGTGGCGTAACAACCTTGCGTGCGACCGGGGGCAAAGTACCATGCTTTTATTTTCTCGCGATTACGTGTAAAATTGCATGAACAGACGAGGGCCGTTCACTCGTGCCCCTGTGCACAATTCACTTAAACCCCCCGCCGATTAATCTCTTAATATCCGTCGGCGACGCTCGCGTTTCAAACCGGCGCAGCGCAGTGTTGCCAGATGAGAAGGTTTTACCCTTAATAAAAAAAAAGAACAGAGTTGTCTCATATTTATTTTCTGAATTTTTTTCTGTAAAACAGGCGTTACTACTCAAGTTGAGTTACCAACTTAATGTGACATAAGAAAATTAATATTGTTTATTTATACGTTTTCTATTTAAATTGTAAATAAAGAGTAGGTACTTTAAAATACTTTAAATAAAGGCCTTCTTGAAGAAAAAAAAAAATCTCTAATCACACGTGGTCGATGACGGCATTCAACATTTCAAAATTTGAAGGAGCTATTCATTCGAAATCTACTCTCCGGGAGATGTCGTAGTCATCCTAATCCTGTTTATTTATTTTGGATTGTTACACCTCGATTGTTCGAAGGTCGAAATCAATGACATTTGACGTAACCACTGATTGCAAGCCATTTCTTTATTACAGTTTATAGGTATAGTTGCTGTATGATTTAAAAATATTCAAGGTCACGTGTCTCAAATATTTGGAATTTAACAAAGGTTACAAATTTTATTTTTCTATATTTTACTAAAATAGTAGAGGAGACTGTGGTTTAAGAGATAATTGAAATTAACCTCCGCCCACAATAATTTTTATAACCGTAGATACGTATTTCGGCAGCTAAGCTGCCATCTTCAGTACGCTACCAACTTAAAAGCACTAAAAAAATGTCTAAAATGATTAGGTTGTTTGTAGACATTTTTTAGTGCTTTTAAGTTGGTAGCGTACTGAAGATGGCAGCTTAGCTGCCGAAATACGTATCTATGGATATAAAAATGATTGTGGGCGGAGGTTAATTTCAATTATTTTTGTATTTTATTTTATTTTTTATTTATTTAGTTTCATTTAATTTCATTTCATTTAATAATTCCTTGACCTCAATATTCATCCGCTTTCAAGTATCCTTTTTCTTGGGTTGGGTTGACCTTGAGATGGACTGTACTTTTATAGAATTTTTATTTTTTTTTACTTTTAATTTTTTTGCAACAGTTCAGGTCGCATCACCGCGCGCTCAATTTTTGAGATGTTTCTGTCATGTTGGATTTAATTTAATAGCCACACATTTTTTAAATTTTTTGATCGGGTTGATTTAGTTTTAATATCTTAATTTTTTCGAATTTTTTTTTTTTTTTTTTGGTTGAATTATATTAGAGTGACCTTGAAATTTGTTAAGATGAACTTTCAAACGTCAAATATTTGGAATTAATGATTGATTGATTTTTATAGAATTTTATTTTTTTCTTTTGACTTTTAATATTTTTTTGACGTCAATTGGAATGGTTTGACAGTTGTTCGACATCTTCCGACGGGAGTTTTATTTGTTTTTTTTTGTCAGGTTGGATTTTTTTAACAGTCACACATTCTTTAAATTTTTTGATCGGGTTGATTTAGTTTTAATATCTTAATTTTTTCGAATTTTTCTTTTTTGGGTTGAATTAGATTAGAGTGACCTTTAAATTTGTTAAGATTATAGTCTAAATGTTTGTTGAGTCTTATTTTTTTTATATTTAGTTCTGCACACTGTTTTTCTTTTTAGTTTTTAATTTTTTCTTGGTTTGAAGCCTCAGTTAATCAAACATCAATTATTTGGAATTTAACAAAGGTTACAAGTATTTCAAGTTTCATTTAATAATTCCGTACCGTCAATATTCATCAACTTTCAAGTATCGTTTTACTTGGCTTGGATTGACCTTGAGATGCACTGAACTTTCAAACATCAAATATTTGGACTTAATGATTGATTGATTTTTACAGAATTTTATTTTTTTCTTTTGACTTTTAATTTTTTTTTTGACGTCAATTGGAATGGTTTGACAGTTGTTCGACATCTTCCGACGGCAGTTTTATTTGTTTTTTTTGTCAGGTTGGATTTTTTTAACAACCACACATTTTTTAAATTTTTTGATCGGGTTGACTTAACTTTGGTATCTTAATTTTTTCGAATTTTTTTTTGGGTTGAACAGAATTGGGTTGAATTAGATTAGAGTGACCTTGAAATTTGTTAAGGTTATGGTCTAAATGTTTGTTGAGTTTATTTTTTTTATTTAGTTCTGCACACTGTTTTTTTTTTAGTTTTTATTTTTTCCTTGATTTGAAGCCTCAGTTGATCAAACATCAAATATTTGAAATTGATTTTGAAATTTAAATTTTTTCTTTTGACTTTTAATTTTTTACAACAGTCTATTATTAATTTTTTTGTTTAGTTTTTGCGTCAATTGGATTGATGCGCAAATGGTTTGACAGTTGTTCCGACATCTTCCGACGGAAGATTTATTTGTTTTTTTTTTGTAATCTTAGATTTTTTAATAGCCACACATTTTTAAAATTTTTTGATCGGGTTGATTTAATTTTGATTTTTTAATTTTTTCGATTTTTTTTGAGTTGAATAGAGTTGAACTAGATTAAAATGACCTTGAAATTTGTTAAAGTTATGGTCTTAACGTCTGTTAAGTTTTGTTTTTTTTATTTTGTTTTGCACACTGTTTTTGTTTTTAATTTCTTTCGAGGTTTGAGGTTATGTCCAGTTGAGATAGACTGACAACATCGAGATTTCAATAAATTTTCATTCTTTTATATTTTTAAAATTTTCACTTTTCCTTAATTCGAACTTACTTGGTTTGGGTTGACTTTGAAAACTAAATTTAATTTAAATTTAATTCTAATTAATCTAATTTAAATATTTTCGATAAAAATTGTTTTCAGTTGGGTTGGATTGAGTTTGCGCTTGAGTTTTTTTTTTTTTTATTTTTTTCTCGGATCAGGCAGAGTTAAGTTAAATCGACTCGACCTTAAAGAGGTTGGTCGGACAATTGTTTTAGTACGCTTTAAATTTTTGCCGGAATTGGCAGAGTTGGATTGAATTTGGATGGGTTCAATTGACCTTGAGTTCCTGTCGTTTAATTTGAATTTCTCAGATTTTTCAGTTTTTTCTTTAATTCCTTACTTGCGTTGAATCAAATTGAATTGAATTGGATCGCGATGACCTTGAAATTCGTTAAGGATTTAACATTTGCCTATTTTTCTCTTCACTTTTAATTTTTGCTTTTCATTTATTTATTTATTTTATTTCTTGAATTGAATATACATATTTTTATTATTTTTTAAATTTTATAATTTTCTTTTAATTTTTAATTTCTTACTTGTAGCGGCCATAGTTAATTTGAACGTGCACGTGGGTTAGGTTGACCTTGCGATTTATTGTTGAACCTAATTTTATTAATTAATTAATTTTTAATTTCTTCATTAACATTATTTAAAATTTCCTTCGTCGGATTGAGCTTCCTCACGTTGGTTGAGTTTGAACCGGGTTTGGGTGACCTTGAGTTACATTCTGCCGAATTTTAATATTTTTTGTTTTACGAAATGTCAAAAAAAAAATAGCAGACAATTACAGTTTCCCGTTTAAACACGGCTTCACAGGTGACACTTAAAAATTTCGAAAGCTTTCAGATCTGACAAGCTCAACAACACTGCAAAGTCGTATTTAAACAGTACAATAAAAATTACAGGAAACTGTAATTGCCTATTATTTTTTTTGCTTTCGACCGTGCGTAGATATGTTACAAGTTTTTTCTTTTTTTTTTTTGTTTCGATCTTTTTAAACAAATCTGTAGAACATGTTTTTCTAAACAGAGACAATCCTGTACTAAATTTGAAAGAAAAAAACTTTTGACGTGAAATAATGTGTCGTAGGAGTGAAGCTATTTTCGCGCCGAGGACTTCTTTTCGCTTTCTTTCTTTCTTTCTTTCTTTCCCGCCGACCTCCTCACTCGATTATGCCGGGCATATCGCATAAATATTCCCGGGACAGCGGGGGTCTCCCCGAAAGCAGCAAACTTCGAGGGATAATACCTTAACCGGGATGTTTCCGTAAAGTCTAAAACTTTGACAAAGTGATTACTCGGACAGCCTTTGAGCCATCGCCGGGGATAATCCCCGAACAAGTGTCCTTTCTCGGAACGCCCGCGCGAAAGAAACCCGGGGACTCCCGCGTAGGCGATTCATCACATCACCTTCCATTCAAATCAGAAATCTACCACCGGCGACGCTGCTAAGTTTCCCCGAATGAATGAATCGCTCGCTGGTAATTTCGCGCCTGTAAATAGGGGGCGCTGTGTGCACGCTGCACTTAAACCTTCCCGCCCGCCGACAAATGATACGTTCTGAAAAATGTTCCCTGCACGGGGGCTATTTATCATTCGCTTTTTGTGCGCGCCTAACGCAAGGTGAATTTATCATACTCTTTAATAACGACATTTTATTTATCTCTGTCTCTCTTTCTCTTAAAATTCAAGGCCAGTAGAAATCCTGAACCTGCACTTTCTCATGGAGAATTAATAATAACAGTAGTATATGCAACGTGTGTATGTATGGTTGCCTATCGTCTCCCAATTGTTACTTATTACAAACTGTCCGATTTCTTCACCTCCTGATAAATTTATCTGCCAGGTATTATCCTTGGAAACCATTGCATCCATAATAATTTCCGAGGACACTACCTGGCAGATAAATTTATCCGCTGGTGAAAAAATCGGGGCTTATAGTCACGCCCCTTAGCAACATGCATTCAGATACGGTAGGCAACCAAACATACACACTTGCTACATATTAGGCGTTTACGATAATCGGAGCGCTACATGGATCGGGGTAAAAAAGTAAGATAGAACGAGTGCGTTGAATGCAAGTAAGAGTGAGATAATAGATTAACCGGTACATACCGCTCCAATTATCGTAAACGCCTAATGTTTGTTAATTCCCATTTCCATAAGAAGTCGCTTAGTGTACATACCAACTAATTGTAAGACTCGCGCATAAATTAATGATCACGCAGTTGCATCGGGTACTTCCCCGAGTGTTCAAGGAGGGTTCCCCCATTAAATAAAGAACAACCGGTTGGAAGCGGCGGGCTGTTTTATTTTTCTTTTTTTTTCTTTTTCGTATCGTTATGCAAGACACACGCCTCGTCTGGAAAGCTCGGAACACATACGCAGACGAAAATAATAGGGCCGTTTGTTTCTATTGCATGAAACGCGTGCACTCTAGTTTATTGATGCCGGCGGAAGTGTATTCAATTATGCAAAGAGCGCTTTTATTTCCTTTGTTGAAATTACTGCGTGCAGTTTGCGCGAATCAAATTATGGTATTGGAGAATTCCGAGCGGAGCGGCAGCGATCGGAAACGCCGACAGTGTTTGTTCGTTGTTTTCCTTTTTTTTTTTTTTTTTGCAAGAAAGAAAAATGGAACGTATTCGAAAAAGCTGGTGTTATTTTAGAAACGTTGGCGTTACTGAGACAAACGGTGATGAAAACTAAACTGAATTCTTCCTCGGAAGCAGCGATGAGGAATTATTAAATAAAAGCAGATGACATGGCGAATGACGAAACCAATGACAAGCAGTGGCGGCTCGTCGGGATGGACAAGGTGGGCAGTGCCCCCCACCTTGTCTTATGCAGTTGCACGTTCCGGTTCCTCAAATCTGCTTGGTAGAAAATGCACCCACTTTCCCTTTTGTTATCGATTCGTCGATTGTTTTTTGGTGAAAGGCGTTGGAAAGCTTAGAAAAGCTTTTCTTGATGCAATAACATCAGTCCAAGTCAGTCAACCATGTACAGCGTGTCGCTAAATTCCGTGGACATGGTTGACGTTCGAGCATAGAATCTTCTTTAATTTTTTTTTTGTTTATCTTTTGCTTACATTTTGCTGACATTTTCTTTTTTCTTTCCATCAATACATATACAGGGTGGGCCAATAGTGCGTATTCGGTAGATAGCGCCTATATTCATGCAAATTTTTAAAATCTGTTTTCGCTATTACTTTACCTGTGGTATAGATGCGTGATTTAAAATTACAATTAAAATTTACAATTATACAGAGTGTTCTGTGTGGCTGTGCCAGACCAAAGTTTTTTTTTTTTTTAATGGGACATACTGTAGGACTTTTTTAATAACCACACATTTTTTAAGTCTTTTGATCGGGTTGATTTAGTTTTGATATCTGAATTTTTTCGATTTTTTTTTTTTTTTTGGTTGAACAGAATTGAGTTGAATTAGATTAGAATGACCTTGAAATTTATTAAGGTTATGGCCTAAATGTTTGTTAACATTTATTTTTTTTTTGAGTTCCACCTTTTTTTAGTTTTTAATTTTTTGTTGGATTTAATTTAATAGCCACACATTTTTTAAATTTTTTGATCGTCTTGATTTAGTTTTGATATCTTAATTTTTTCGATTTTTTTTATTTTTTTGTTGGGTTGAATAGAATTGAATTCAATTAGATCAGAGTGACCTTGAAATTCGTTAAGGTTGCTGTCTAAATGTTTGTTGAATTTTATTTTTTTTTAAATTTAATTCTACACCCTGTTCTTTTTTTTTAGTTTCTAACTTTTTCTTTGTTTGAAGCTTCAGTTGATTAAACATCAAATATTTGGAAATTAACAAAGGTTGCAAAAAGTATTTTAAGTTTCATTTCATAATTACGTATCCTGAATATTCATCAGCTTTCAAGTATCATTGTATTTGGGTTGGATGACCTTGAGATGAACTGTACCGTATTTTTATAGAATTTCAATTTTTTTCTTTTGACTTTTAATTTTTTACAACAGTTCAGGTCGCGTCATCGCGCGCGGTCAATTTTTGGTTTGCAATTAATTTGTTACGTTATTAATTTTTTTGTTTAGTTTTCTTTTTTTGCGTCAATTCAAATGAGGCGCAAATGGTTTGACAGTTGTTCGACGTTGTTCGACATCTTCCGACAGGAGTTTCATTTGTTTTTTTTGTCATCTTCGATTTTTTTAATAGCCACACATTTTTTTAAATTTTTTGATCGGGTTGACTTAATATTGATTTCTTAATTTTTTTGATTTTTTTTTTGGTTGAATAGAATTCAGTTGAACTAGATTAGAACGACCTTGAAATTTGTTAAAGGTTATGGTCTTAACGTCTGTTAAGTTTAATTTTTTTTATTTTGTTTTTTTGCACACTGTTTTTTTTTTTAGTTTTTAATTTCTTTCGCAGTTTGAGGTTAAGTCCAGTTGAAATAGACTAACAACATCGAAATTTCAATAAATTTTTATTCTTTTATACTTTTAAAAGTTTCACTTTTACTTAATTTGAACTTACTTGGGTAGGGTTGACTTTGAAAACTAAATTTAATTTAAATTTAATTCTAATTAATCTAATTTAAATATTTTCGGTAAAAATTTTTAAAATCTGTTTTCGCTATTACTTACCTATGGTACAGATGCGGGATTTAAAATTAGTTACAATTATACAGAGTGTTCTGTGTGGCTGTGCCAGACCAAAGTTTTTTTTTTTTAATGGGACATACTGTAGGATTTTTTTAATAACCACACATTTTTTAAGTCTTTTGATCGGGTTGATTTAGTTTTGATATCTGAATTTTTTTGAATTTTTTTTTTTTGTTGAATACAATTGGGTTTGAATTAGAATGACCTTGAAATTCGTTAAAGTTGCGGTCTAAATGTTTGTTAACTTTTATTTTTTTTTGTTTAGTTCCATCTTTTTTCAGTTTTTAATTTTTTGTTGGATTTAATTTAATAGCCACACATTTTTTAAATTTTTTGATCGGCTTGATTTAGTTTTGATATCTTAATTTTTTCGAATTTTTTTGTCGGGTTGAATAGAATTGAGTTCAATTAGATTAGAGTGACCTTGAAATTCGTTAAGGTTTCGGTCTAAATGTTTGTTGAATTTTATTTTTTTTTCTTTAGTTCTGCACCCTGTTTTCTTTAGTTTTTAATTTTTTCTTTGTTTGAAGCCTCAGTTGATTAAACATCAAATATTTGGAATTTAACAAAAGTTGCAAAAAGTATTTTAAGTTTCATTTAATGATTCGGTATCCTGAATAGTCATCAGCTTTCAAATATCATTGTATCTGGGTTGGATGACCTTGAGATGGATTGTACCGTATTTTTATAGAATTTTAATTTTTTTCTTTTGATTTTTAATTTTTTACAACAGTTCAGGTCGCGTCATCGTGCGGTCAATTTTTGATTTACAATTAATTTGTTACATTATGAATTTTTTTGTTTAGTTCTTTTTGCGTAAATTCAAATGAGGCGCAAATGGTTTGACAGTTGTTCGACATCTTCCGACAGGAGTTTTGTTTGTTTTTTTTTTGTCATCTTCGATTTTTTTTATAGCCACACATTTTTTTAAATTTTTTGATCGGGTTGACTTAATTTTGATTTCTTAATTTTTTCGATTTTTTTTTTTTTGGTTGAATAGAATTCAGTTGAACTAGATTAGAATGACCTTGAAATTTGTTAAAGGTTATGGTCTTAACGTCTGTTAAGTTTCATTTTTTTATATTGTTTTTTTGCACACTGTTTTTTTTTAGTTTCTAATTTCTTTCGTGGTTTGAGGTTAAGTCCAGTTGAGATAGACTGACAACATCGAGATTTCAATAAATTTTTATTCTTTTATATTTTTAAAATTTTCACTTTTACTTAATTCGAACTTACTTGGATTGGGTTGACTTTGAAAATTTAATTTAATTTAAATTTAATTCTAATTAATCTAATTTAAATATTTTCGGTAAAAATTTTTAAAATCTGTTTTCGCTATTACTTACCTATGGTACAGATGCGTGATTTAAAATTAGTTACAATTATCCAGAGTGTTCCGTGTGGCTGTGCCAGACCAAAGTTACATTTTTTTTTAATGGAATATACTGTAGGATTTTTTTTAATAACCACACATTTTTTAAATCTTTTGATCGGGTTGATTTAGTTTTGATATCTTCATTTTTTCGAATTTTTTTTTTTTTTGGTTGAATAGAATTGAGTTGAATTAGATTAGAATGACCTTGAAATTTGTTAAGGTTATGGTCTAAATGTTTGTTAACTTTTATTTTTTTTTGTTTAGTTCCATCTTTTTTTTAGTTTTTAACTTTTTGTTGGATTTAATTTAATAGCCACGCATTTTTTAAATTTTTTGATCGGCTTGATTTAGTTTTGACATCTTAATTTTTTCGAATTTTTTTGAATTTTGTTGTTGGGTTGAATAGAATTGTGTTCAATTAGATTAGAGTGACCTTGTAATTCGTTAAGGTTTCGGTCTAAATCTTTGTTGAATTTTATTTTTTTTTATTTAGTTCTGCACCCTGTTTTTTTTTTAGTTTTTAATTTTTTCTTTGTTTAAAGCTTCAGTTGATTAAACATCAAATATTTGGAATTTAACAAAGGTTGCAAAAAGTATTTTAAGTTTCATTTAATGAATCCGTATCCTGAATATTCATCGGCTTTCAAATATCATTGTATCTGGGTTGGATGACCTTGAGATGGATTGTACCGTATTTTTATAGAATTTTAATTTTTTTCTTTTGACTTTTAATTTTTTACAACAGTTCAGGTCGCGTCATCGTGCGGTCAATTTTTGGTTTGCAAATAATTTGTTACGTTATTAATTTTTTTGCTTAGTTTTCTTTTTTGCGTCAATTCAAATGAGCCGCAAATGGTTTGACAGCTGTTCGACATCTTCCGACAGGAGTTTTATTTGTTTTTTTGTCATCTTAGATTTTTTTAATAGTCACACATTTGTTAAATTTTTTGATCGGGTTGACTTAACTTTGGTATCTTAATTTTTTTGAATTTTTTTGTCGGGTTGAATAGAATTGAGTTCAATTAGATTAGAGTGACCTTGAAATTCGTTAAGGTTGCGGTCTAAATGTTTGTTGAATTTTATTTTTTTTCTTTAGTTCTGCACCCTGTTTTTTTTTAGTTTTTAATTTTTTCTTTGTTTGAAGCCTCAGTTGATTAAACATCAAATATTTGGAAATTAACAAATGTTACAAGAAGTATTTTAAGTTTCATTTCATAATTACGTATCCTGAATATTCATCAGCTTTCAAGTATCATTGTATTTGGGTTGGATGACCTTGAGATGAACCGTACCGTATTTTTATAGAATTTCAATTTTTTTCTTTTGACTTTTAATTTTTTACAACAGTTCAGGTCGCGTCATCGCGCGCGGTCAATTTTTGATTTGCAATTAATTTGTTACATTATGAATTTTTTTGTTTAGTTCTTTTTGCGTAAATTCAAATGAGGCGCAAATGGTTTGACAGTTGTTCGACAGGAGTTTTGTTTGTTTTTTTTTGTCATCTTCGATTTTTTTTATAGCCACACATTTTTTTAAATTTTTTGATCGGGTTGACTTAATTTTGATTTCTTAATTTTTTCGATTTTTTTTTTGGTTGAATAGAATTCAGTTGAACTAGATTAGAATGACCTTGAAATTTGTTAAAGGTTATGGTCTTAACGTCTGTTAAGTTTCATTTTTTTTATTGTGTTTTTTTGCACACTGTTTTTTTTTAGTGTTTAATTTCTTTCGTGGTTTAAGTCCAGTTGAGATAGACTGACAACATCGAAATTTCAATAAATTTTTATTCTTTTATACTTTTAAAAGTTTCACTTTTACTTAATTTGAACTTACTTGGGTAGGGTTGACTTTGAAAACTAAATTTAATTTAAATTTAATTCTAATTAATCTAATTTAAATATTTTCGGTAAAAATTTTTAAAATCTGTTTTCGCTATTACTTACCTATGGTACAGATGCGTGATTTAAAATTAGTTACAATTATACAGAGTGTTCTGTGTGGCTGTGACCAGACCAAAGTTTTTTTTTTTTTTTAATGGGACATACTGTAGGATTTTTTTTAATAACCACACATTTTTTAAGTCTTTTGATCGGGTTGATTTAGTTTTGATATCTGAATTTTTTTGAATTTTTTTTTTTGGTTGAATACAATTGGGTTTGAATTAGAATGACCTTGAAATTCGTTAAAGTTACGGTCTAAATGTTTGTTAACTTTTATTTTTTTTTGTTTAGTTCCATCTTTTTTTTAGTTTTTAATTTTTTGTTGGATTTAATTTAATAGCCACTCAATTTTTAAATTTTTTGATCGGCTTGTTTTAGGTTTGATATCTTCATTTTTCGAATTTTTTTGTTGGGTTGAATAGAATTGAGTTCAATTAGATTAGAGTGACCTTGAAATTCGTTAAGGTTGCGGTCTAAATGTTTGTTGAATTTTATTTTTTTTTATTTAGTTCTGCACCCTGTTTTTTTTTAGTTTTTAATTTTTTCTTTGTTTGAAGCCTCAGTTGATTAAACATCAAATATTTGGAATTTAACAAAGGTTACAAGAAGTATTTTAAGTTTCATTTAATGATTCCGTATCCTGAATAGTCATCATCTTTCAAATATCATTGTATCTGGGTTGGATGACCTTGAGATGGATTGTACCGTATTTTTATAGAATTTTAATTTTTTTCTTTTGATTTTTAATTTTTTACAACAGTTCAGGTCGCGTCATCGTGCGGTCAATTTTTGATTTACAATTAATTTGTTACATTATGAATTTTTTTGTTTAGTTCTTTTTGCGTAAATTCAAATGAGGCGCAAATGGTTTGACAGTTGTTCGACATCTTCCGACAGGAGTTTTGTTTGTTTTTTTTTTGTCATCTTCGATTTTTTTTATAGCCACACATTTTTTTAAATTTTTTGATCGGGTTGACTTAATTTTGATTTCTTAATTTTTTCGATTTTTTTTTTTTTGGTTGAATAGAATTCAGTTGAACTAGATTAGAATGACCTTGAAATTTGTTAAAGGTTATGGTCTTAACGTCTGTTAAGTTTCATTTTTTTATATTGTTTTTTTGCACACTGTTTTTTTTTAGTTTCTAATTTCTTTCGTGGTTTGAGGTTAAGTCCAGTTGAGATAGACTGACAACATCGAGATTTCAATAAATTTTTATTCTTTTATATTTTTAAAATTTTCACTTTTACTTAATTCGAACTTACTTGGATTGGGTTGACTTTGAAAATTTAATTTAATTTAAATTTAATTCTAATTAATCTAATTTAAATATTTTCGGTAAAAATTTTTAAAATCTGTTTTCGCTATTACTTACCTATGGTACAGATGCGTGATTTAAAATTAGTTACAATTATCCAGAGTGTTCCGTGTGGCTGTGCCAGACCAAAGTTACATTTTTTTTTAATGGAATATACTGTAGGATTTTTTTTAATAACCACACATTTTTTAAATCTTTTGATCGGGTTGATTTAGTTTTGATATCTTCATTTTTTCGAATTTTTTTTTTTTTTGGTTGAATAGAATTGAGTTGAATTAGATTAGAATGACCTTGAAATTTGTTAAGGTTATGGTCTAAATGTTTGTTAACTTTTATTTTTTTTTGTTTAGTTCCATCTTTTTTTTAGTTTTTAACTTTTTGTTGGATTTAATTTAATAGCCACGCATTTTTTAAATTTTTTGATCGGCTTGATTTAGTTTTGACATCTTAATTTTTTCGAATTTTTTTGAATTTTGTTGTTGGGTTGAATAGAATTGTGTTCAATTAGATTAGAGTGACCTTGTAATTCGTTAAGGTTTCGGTCTAAATCTTTGTTGAATTTTATTTTTTTTTATTTAGTTCTGCACCCTGTTTTTTTTTTAGTTTTTAATTTTTTCTTTGTTTAAAGCTTCAGTTGATTAAACATCAAATATTTGGAATTTAACAAAGGTTACAAGAAGTGTTTTAAGTTTCATTTAATGATTCCGTATCCTGAATAGTCATCAGCTTTCAAATATCATTGTATCTGGGTTGGATGACCTTGAGATGGATTGTACCGTATTTTTATAGAATTTTAATTTTTTTCTTTTGACTTTTAATTTTTTACAACAGTTCAGGTCGCGTCATCGTGCGGTCAATTTTTGGTTTGCAAATAATTTGTTACGTTATTAATTTTTTTGCTTAGTTTTCTTTTTTGCGTCAATTCAAATGAGCCGCAAATGGTTTGACAGCTGTTCGACATCTTCCGACAGGAGTTTTATTTGTTTTTTTGTCATCTTAGATTTTTTTAATAGTCACACATTTGTTAAATTTTTTGATCGGGTTGACTTAACTTTGGTATCTTAATTTTTTTGAATTTTTTTGTCGGGTTGAATAGAATTGAGTTCAATTAGATTAGAGTGACCTTGAAATTCGTTAAGGTTTCGGTCTAAATGTTTGTTGAATTTTATTTTTTTTTATTTAGTTCTGCACCCTGTCTTTTTTTAGTTTTTAATTTTTTCTTTGTTTGGAGCTTCAGTTGATTAAACATCAAATATTTGGAATTTAACAAAGGTTGCAAAAAGTATTTTAAGTTTCATTTCATAATTACGTATCCTGAATATTCATCAGTTTTCAAGTATCATTGTATTTGGGTTGGATGACCTTGAGATGGACTGTACCGTATTTTTATAGAATTTTAATTTTTTTCTTTTGACTTTTAATTTTTTACAACAGTTCAGGTCGCGTCATCGTGCGGTCAATTTTTGATTTGCAATTAATTTGTTACGTTATTAATTTTTTTGTTTAGTTTTCTTTTTTTGCGTCAATTCAAATGAGGCGCAAATGGTTTGACAGTTGTTCGACGTCTTCCGACAGGAGTTTCATTTGTTTTTTTTGTCATCTTCGATTTTTTTAATAGCCACGCATTTTTTTTAATTTTTGATCGGGTTGACTTAATATTGATTTCTTAATTTTTTCGATTTTTTTTTTTTGGTTGAATAGAATTCAGTTGAACTAGATTAGAATGACCTTGAAATTTGTTAAAGGTTATGGTCTTAACGTCTGTTAAGTTTAATTTTTTTTATTTTGTTTTTTTGCACACTGTTTTTTTTTAGTTTTTAATTTCTTTCGTGGTTTGAGGTTAAGTCCAGTTGAGATAGACTGACAACATCGAGATTTCAATAAATTTTTATTCTTTTATACTTTTAAAAGTTTCACTTTTACTTAATTTGAACTTACTTGGGTAGGGTTGACTTTGAAAACTAAATTTAATTTAAATTTAATTCTAATTAATCTAATTTAAATATTTTCGGTAAAAATTTTTAAAATCTGTTTTCGCTATTACTTACCTACGCTATAGATGCATGATTTAAAATTAGTTACAATTATACAGAGTGTTCTGTGTGGCTCTGCCAGAACAAAGTTGTTTTTTTTTTAATGGAACATACTGTTGTTTTTTTTTAATAGCCACACATTTTTAAAATCTTTTGATCGGGTTGATTTAGTTTTGATATCTTCATTTTTTCGAATTTTTTTGTCGGGTTGAATAGAATTGAGTTCAATTAGATTAGAGTGACCTTGAAATTCGTTAAGGTTGCGGTCTAAATGTTTGTTGAATTTTATTTTTTTATTTAGTTCTGCACCGTTTTTTTTTAGTTTTTAATTCAACAGTTCAGGTCGCTTCATCGCGCGCTCAATTTTTGATTTGTTTCTGTCATGTTGGATTTAATTTAATACCCATACTTTTTTTTTTAATTTTTTGGTCGGCTTGATTTAGTTTTAATATCTTAATTTTTTCGATTTTTTTTTGGGTTGAATTAATTAGACTGACCTTGAAATTTGTTAAGATTATGGTCTAAATGTTTGTTGAGCTTTATTTATTTTTTTATTTAGTTCTACACACAGTTTTTTTTTAGTTTTTAATTTTTTCTTGGTTTGAAGCCTCAGTTAATCAAACATCAAATATTTGGAATTTAACAAAGGTTACAAGTATTTCAAGTTTCATTTAGTAATTCCGTACCCTCAGTATTCATCAACTTTCAAGTATCGTTTTACTTGGCTTGGATTGACCTTGAGATGCACTGAACTTTCAAATATCAAATATTTGGAATTAATGATTGATTGATTTTTATAGAATTTTATTTTTTTCTTTTGACTTTTATTTTTTTTTTTGACATCAATTGGAATGGTTTGACAGTTGTTCGACATCTTCCGACGGCAGTTTTATTTGTTTTTTTTTGTCAGGTTGGATTTTTTTAACAACCATACATTTTAAAATTTTTTGATCGGGTTGATTTAGTTTTAATATCTGAATTTTTTCGAATTTTTTTTGGGTTGAACAGAATTGGGTTTAATTAGATTAGAGTGACCTTGAAATTTGTTATGATAAATTATGGTCTAAATATTTGTTGAGTTTATTTTTTTTTATTTAGTTCTGCACACTGTTTTTTTTTTAGTTTTTATTTTTTTCTTGATTTGAGGCTTCAGTTGATCAAATATCAAATATTTGAAATTGACTTGCAATTAATTTGTTATATTATTAATTTTTTTGTTTAGTTTTTTGCGTCAATTGGATTGATGCGCAAATAGTTTGACAGTTGTTCCGATATCTTCCGACAGAAGATTTATTTGTTTTTTTTTTTGTAATCTTCGATTTTTTTAATAGCCATACATTTTTTTAAATTTTTTGATCGGGTTGACTTAATTTTGATTTCTTAATTTTTTCGATTTTTTTTGGGTTGAATAGAATTCAGTTGAACTAGATTAGAATGACCTTGAAATTTGTTAAAGGTTATGGTCTTAACGTCTGTTAAGTTTCATTTTTTTTATTTTGTTTTTTTGCACACTGTTTTTTTTTTGTTTTAAATTTCAATAAATTTTTATTATATTTTTGAAATTTTCACTTTTACTTAATTCGAACTTACTTGGATTGGGTTGACTTTGAAAATTTAATTTAATTTAAATTTAATTCTAATGAATCTAATTTAAATATTTTCGATAAAAATTGTTTTCAGTTGGGTTGGATTAATTTTGATTTCTTAATTTTTTCGATTTTTTTTGGGTTGAATAGAATTGAGTTGAATTAGATTAGGATGACCTTGAAATTTGTTAAAACGAATGAATCGTCTTTAATTCAATAATTAAAAGCTCTAATTGAAAGCTATTTCGGGGATAATACGTGTGACATGGGCGAGTGAATACGAGAGGCAGGAGGAGGAATCGGCCCTTCGTAGTTTAATTTATTTATGATTGGCAAATCGCCGATGAAATCTGAACGCCCGCCGCCCGGTGGCAAATATTTGCCCTGCGAGGATCGAATATGGACGATATTGTTTTCGTCAGTGTAATTAGGGATGCTGACGGGGTAGTTGATTTTAGCCGGCTCGAGGCGATTCTATACGTCGAATATTAATGGAATTGACGGAAATATTTAATTAATTTGTTATTGTCGGAAGGACGGGAAAATTTCGAATTTACCCTCGCAAACAGACAGAGAGAAATATTGAAATAGAATCGAAATTCAAATGTGCTCTCCATCATATTAGATGGACGATACTTGTGTTAAAAAAAATCAACTAATTGCGTGCTATTCTGGTGATCAACTGAATCGATGAGTGCATAATCGTGTTCAGTCCAAATTTACTGTGTTGAGAAAACAACCAACAACTTCCTCTAGATTTTTATTTTAAATAACTATTGGCTTCAGTAGGCTTCAGATATCCCTGTCTGAAAGAATTTTAAGCCAATAATTCAGTTAAAATAAAAATTAGGTATTTGTTGTTTTCTCAACACAGCAAATTTGGACTGAACACGATTATGCACTCACCGATTCAACTGAGTTTTACCCCGCAGTTGGCCGTGGTTCGAAAACGTATAATGTAAGATAATCAGATCAGTGTTACCAGATTGGACCCGATATTCCGCCATTTAGGCTACAAAATTCGTAACAGGAGAGTCGATGCAAAGGAAAAATATACAAGGCCATCAATAGTGACTATCCATGCCTCTACTTTAATTGATGGTTTGGGTTGGGTCTATATTAATTTATGGGTATTATACCCCGAGATTATGTATATCGAATATTGTTTCGTTTTATTTTTTGTTCATTCCATATTTTTTCTGTCTTTTCTGTCTTGTTTTTTTTTTTCTTTTTTTGTTTTAAGGAGTTGACGTCTTGCACTTTGTTTTGTTTTATGCTTCTGTTCCCTGCCAGTTTCTTGACTTGCAAAACATTTCGGCCCGAGAATCGCCTTTGTTATTTATTTTTTGCATTTTTCTCTTTTTACTCGAATTGGTTTTCGCATTTTATTGACTTTGAGTTTGTGTTTATTTGCAAAAAAAAACTGTCGTTAATTTTCATTATTTTCGTCCATTTTAATATCGTGATACCTTTTTTTTTTAATTCAGCTCTCGCATTTCTCTTTTCTTTATTTTCATCGAATTGATTTTCACATTTTTTTACATCTTTGCATCTTTTGTTTTCAACTAGTTTTTTTTTTTTTTATCTTTCGTCTGAAAATTCATTTGTTTTTTTGTTCATCTTAGCCGTCGATTTTCTTTAGTTTCCTTTTCTGTTCTTTATACTTTCGTGCTGTGGATTTCTCTTTCACTTTTCTTATTAAATTGACTTTTCGGATTTTATTAGCGATATTTCATAGTTTACAGTTTTTCTTTTGTTTTGTGTCTATCATCACAATTGTGATCGTCTTTTGTTTTGTGCATTGTATTTCGTCGTTCGTTTCTGTTTTCCTTTTTTTTTGTCGTATCATTGACTTTCGCAGCAACGGGAAGCCCAATTGCTAATCTACATGTAAATTTTAACACATTTTTTAACCATAATTGTTTTTAATTTAATTATTTTTTTATTCTGTTTTTTACCTGGTTTTAATAGAGCCAGGTTTGGGTTCAGTTGGATTGGATGGAATTTAATGTTTTTAATTAAAAAAAAAATTATAATTTTCTTATTATTTTCTAATTTTCTGCTTGAATTGAACAGAATTCAGTTGGGTCGAGTTGGCCCTGAGATTGGTCGAGCTTAATTTTAAAATTTTTCACCTTTATTTTTTCTTTTGGTATTTTAAATTTCATGCTTCGATTGTTTTTCGGTTTCGAGTTTAATTGGGTTGAGTTGACCTTGAGACTGACAGACATGTTAATTGATTTTTTTTTAGATAATAATTTATATCTAGTTATTACGTCAAAATAATTTATACATTTTTTGATTGACACACAATTTGCTCGAAAATTCCGTAAGCAAAGATAAAAAATTAAATTATTTTTCAAAAAAGAGGCGGGAATCGTTACCGAAGTCGGCGAAGTTACGCTTTACACAGAGTAGGCTATGATCCTAATGTTTTTTTTTTGTCTCGAAAGTTTGTGACACTGCCAGATCTCCAATTATTTAAACCGAATAAATGTCAAATTGTGACTCATTTATTATCAATTTATAAAATGTAGATAGAATTACTACAACACCGCAATTTTTTCTTATTGAAAGAGTCTTTTTTTAACGAACGGGCAGATTACAAAATGGACGCTGACAGTAATTGCCAACTGTCGTCTCACCCTTGTACTGAGTGGCGAAAACTTTATTAAAAAAAAAATCGCTCCCTATTTTAATCCGGAATTCATTTGAAGGCACTGTTATTTTAATTTGGACGGAATTCATGATTACGGGGACACTTTTTCTACAGAAAGTTGGCGACAGTTGATTACATAGACTTGGCAACACTGATTAGGAGTCGTTTTAATCAATTTCGATTGTTTTTTGATTGTTGCTCATTCTTCTTTTTTTGTCTATGATTATTGATGAAAGTTAGCAACAGTTGGTTGCGGAACGTTGGCGGCAGTTGATTACATAGACTTGGCAACACTGATTAGGAGTCGTTTTAATCAATTTCCACTGTTTCTTGATTGTTGCTCATTCTTCTTTTTTATGTCTGTGATTATTGATGAAAGTTGACAACAGTTGATTGCGGAAAGTTGGCGGCAGTTGATTACATAGACTTGGCAACACTGATTAGGAGTCGTTTTAATCAATTTCCACTGTTTCTTGATTGTTGCTCATTCTTCTTTTTTATGTCTGTGATTATTGATGAAAGTTGACAACAGTTGATTGCGGAAAGTTGGCGGCAGTTGATTACATAGACTTGGCAACACTGATTAGGAGTCGTTTTAATCAATTTCCACTGTTTTTTGATTGTTGCTCTTTCTTCTTTTTATATCTATGATTATTGATGAAAGCTGGCAACAGTTGGTTGCGGAAAGTTGGCGGCAGTTGATTACATAGACTTGGCAACACTGATTAGGAGTCGTTTTAATCAATTTCCACTGTTTCTTGATTGTTGCTCATTCTTTTTTTTTATGTCTGTGATTATTGATGAAAGTTGACAACAGTTGGTTGCGGAAAGTTGGCGGCAGTTGATTACATAGACTTGGCAACACTGATTAGGAGTCGTTTTAATCAATTTCCACTGTTTTTTGATTGTTGCTCATTCTTCTTTTTCATATCTATGATTATTGATGAAAGTTGGCAACAGTTGATTGCGGAAAGTTGGCGTCAGTTGATTACATAGACTTGGCAACACTGATTAGGAGTAGTTTTAATCAATTTCCACTGTTTTTTGATTGTTGCTCATTCTTCTTTTTCATATTTATGATTATTGATGAAAGTAGGCAACAGTTGGTTGCGGAAAGTTGGCGGAAATTGATTACATAGACTTGGCAACACTGATTAAGAGTCGTTATAATCAATTTCCACTATTTTTTGATTGTTGCTCATTTTTTAGTTTCATGCTTATGATAAAATTTCTTTAAGAAATGTCGCTGCCATCATGAGAGTAGAAAAAAATAAAGTCTGAACTCGGTGAAAAAAGAAAAAAACTCTTCAGAACCGCTTCCGACAGGCAAGAAAAACGAAAATCGACGAAAGAATGTCAACGACCTCAGACCCAAGCATAAGAAAATGAAGATTTTAAAACAAGAATAGACTGGCGCGCAGGCCTTCGGGGGGATTACCGTTTTTACATTTATGTAAAAACAAGGCAAATGTAAGACGCCTTGAGCGAATGAATTAGATTCGCCATAAGAACCAGAGCGCCTATTAATAGGCAAGGCGTGCACAACCAACGAGACATAATCCACGTTTAGGATAACATTAAATCTAAAAATAAAACGCCGCCGGGAATTTTTTAATTTAAAATCTTGAACGAACAAACCGGGCGAGCAGCGCGGCGCGGCGCGCCGCGTCGTTCGAACGTAAGCTATTTAAGGACGTAGCATGTAATCGAAGCTCGATTAAAAAATAAATAAATTACCCGAAGCTTACTATACTGTGTCCCGAAAATGAAAAACAATTCCCCTGTACAGTTGAGTACGTAAGACGAGTAACGCAACACAACAAGTAACCGGCAAGCGGCGGCAACTCCCTCGTCTTTTTCATATTATAAAACTTGACATTCTTCTTAATTAAATTAATCTGCAAGTAAATTAGTTCGCCGACAAATTCTAACTTACAAAGAGCCTTCCTCTCAAAGTTAAAGCGCGCCGGCGAGGCTTTCATACTGTAACAAGGCAAGAGAGATGCAGATGTGCAATTAGTTGATAACTTTGCATTCTTGAGGATTTAGTTCGGAGCTCCGCGCCGCGCCGCGCCGTGGTGGAAAACAAAAAGTCCCATTTGAAAAATAACAATTCCACCGAAACTTATTATTATCTTTTTTTTTTTTGAACAGTTGGAAATTTGTAAAGGGGCTAATAAAAAGAGTCAAAAAGAAGGTGACGCGCAACGCTTCGAAGATTTAAAACAAATTTATCGCTTTTTGGAACACACACGAAATGGTGGCATCCCCATAAATTCCTTGTGGCGCAACAGCGCCCCGTTGTATATGTAACGAATATAAGTACTTTTATTAAGCTATAAACAGAGAACGGAATCGTATATTTTGTTCGATTAAATACAAACGAGGCGGCAAATGTATAACGCTGCAGCGACGTGTCAATGACCGTACGCACGTTGCCGCCTCGTTCGAAATAAACCGAACAAAATATATAATTCCATCCCGTAGCTATAAACGAACGTGCCAAAACTGGTTTATAAGCGGATGCAGTTTGATCGAGGAACAAACTGACAGCTTCTACATACAGTGTCTTCCAAAAAAGTGCGCCACAAATGGGAATTTTTTTTATTATCGATTTTTATAAAAATGTATTGATGCAGAAGGCTTCCGCGTCTCTTAAAATCAAATTGGCAAATGTCGGAAGAAGTTTTTCTTGAGCGGTATACAGCGTGGACACCGAGAACCGAAGACCGCTTAAGAGTAAAGTACCCTTATTTTATAAGATACGGGAAAATGTCATAAGAATAAGTTAGTCATAATGAAGAGTTACAGCCAGATGTGAAATTATAGCCTCCTATCTCAAAAAAATTAAAAAATGTCATTTTATTGTGAACCACTCTTTATACACACTACATTGGGAAATACAGGTGGTGGGTTCAAAAGTCCGTTAAAATAATATGAACAGGAAAACATGAAACTCGTTCTTATTTTTCAATTATTTCATATTTTTCTGAGTCATTATTTCTATGCATTCCGAAACTTTACGTTTTTTTTTTTTTTTGTAGCATGATAGCAATTCATCGAAAGGGCCACTCAAACCCAAATGAAATAATTGAGAAATAAGAACGAATTTCCTGTTTTCGTATTCATAATATTATTCATTATTTCTTAATGTAGCGTGCATAAAGAGTGGTTCACAATCAATTGTATTTCTTTTGTTTTTGAGATAGAAAGCTATAATTTCATATCTGGCTATAACTTAATTAATTAATTAATTCTGAACGACTTATTCTTATGACCTGTTCCTGTATTTTGTGAAATAAGGGTACTTTACTCTTAAGCGGTATTCGTTTCTTAGTGTCCATGCTGTATACCGTTCTAGATAAATTTCATCCGACATTTTCCAATTTGATTTTAGGGGATGCAGAAGTGTCCAGAGTCAATAAATTTGAATGAAAAATCGATAATAAAAAAAATCCCCATTAGTAGCACACTTTTTGAAAGACACTGTATATATTTATTACATAACCCCTGTATACATGTTTTCGTTTTTTAAGTTGCATAGGAAATTTGCGCAAATACAATTATTATAAGAGGGTGGTGTTAAACTAAATTTAAAAAATTGAAAATTTAGAAAAAAAAAACAACTTGAAAACAAAATTAATTTTTTTTTAATTTCTTAATACAGCTGAGAAATTAAAAAAAAAATAATAATAATTGAAGGTTCCTCGCGTCTACGAGGAAAAACGAAACAAAAAGTAGTTTACGGCGTAGATCGTTAAAATGAAAGAAACTTTGAACTGCAAAATAAATTAAATTTGTTTACAAAGGAAGCAATTTTAAAAAATTTTGGCCGATGTTAGATCTCAGTTTAGAAAACAAAACTGTTAACTTAAAAACAAAAACAAAGCGCATAGCTTCAAAATTTTGTAAAATTTAGCCTGTAAAAACAAAGAATTAAGATTAAAATGATAAAATATTGAATATTAAAATGTTTAATTTCAAACTGTGACGCACTTTGTAATTTTATTACAAATACAAATTATTATTATTATTATTATAACAAATTAAAAATTTTTTCGTGCAAATCGTTTCCTACTGCAATGTTAGGTCAAAAAGCGATCGTAAGATGTCGCTATTTTATCTGTTTATAACAAATTAATTTAAAAAAATCTAATTCGCTTGTGAAAGGAATTTAATTATTTTATAGAAAAAATAAATTAATTCAATGAGAAAAGATAAGATAATACAATGCAAGAATTAAATTACTGAGAAACAAACAAACAACTAGTTTGACAGACAACAAAGTTTGACAGTTTAATTCTGCCTGCATAACGGGTATCCTTTTTAAAATTGGCATCGAAGTTGGCGACGACGTGTTTATTATGAATAATAATAACGGTATGATAATAAGTCACTATAATCATTGAACTCGAAAGCAAGCAAGGTTAGGTACGGCGTAGTGGTAATTTCAAACATGATTTCAAATGTCAAATTGACAACCTTTGTTATTTTGATGGTCCACAATTAAAGTTTTTCCTGGTCAACTTCGACGAAAAAATGAAAAATCGACAATTTCCGGCGTAAGGTTATTTAAAATGAAACCAAGTTTCATTTGTTCAAAATCAAAATCAAACTTTCATTTATTTTTTTCTTTTGCAATTCATTTATATTTCATTTTGTAAGCGCACAAAAAAGGTGAAAACAAATGGAAAAATCGATGTAGAAGTTTTCAAAATGAAATCACGCTTCATTTGTTTCATTTCTACAGGTTTTTTTTTTATTTCCTTTTATAAACAACAAAGAAAACAAATAATCTAAAGACTATTTATTTTGAAAATGAAATCAAGTTTTCGTTCGTTTGTTTTTTGCGATTCACGAAAAAGGCGAAAACAAATGATAAATCGACGTTTTTCGATGCAAAACTTTTCAAAATGAAATCACGCTTCATTTGTTTCATTTCTATTTTTTTATTTCTTTTTATAAACAACAAAAAAGGTGAGAACAAATAAAATAAAGACGATTTCCGTTGAAAACGAAGTCAAGTTTTCGTTCGTTTGTTCTTTGCGATTCACGAAAAAGGCGAAAACAAATGATAAATCGACAATCATCGACGCAAATGTTTTTTTTAAAATAATAACTTGATTTCTCGAAATTGAAACACACAAAAGCTGGATTTCATTTTGAATAGCTTCACGTCGGAAACCGAAACTCGACAATTTCCGACTCGAGGTTTTTTAAAATCAAGTTTCATTTGTTCATTTGTTTTTTGCGGATCGTTATATTTCATGAAAAACGACGATTGATTGCCTTTGAAAATTAAATCAAGCTTTCAATTGTTTTTTTTGCGATTTCGTTTTATAAGCGCAAGAAAAACTGAAAACAAATGAAAAACGTCAGTTTCCGGCGCAAAGATTTTTTAAGTTAAATCAAGATACCATTTTTTTTTCGTTTTTTTTGTGATACATTATATTTCGTTTCTTAAGCACGAAAAAGGCAAAAACAAATGAAAAATCGACTATTTCCGGCGCGAAGCTTTTCGAATGGATTCGGACACGTTGCGATTTTTTATTTATTTTTTGTTTCTTTTCTGTTCCTTCTTGCCGCACATTCACTGTTATTAACACTCCATACAGTTTCCTGCTTTTCTTTCTGTTGACGTCGATTTTTTTTATTTTCTTTTGTTTTTTGTTTTTTTTTTATGGCGGGCGTATTCTTTGTATTTTCACCTGTGCCCGTTTTCGTTCTGTATTTTTTTTGCCAAACCATAATTTCTTTATCTTCTCTTTTGAAAAATATTGCCAGACCATAATTTCTTTGTCTTCTCTTTCGAAAAACGTGCTTTTTTTTAATTATTTTAGTACAATTCATGGTTTCACTCGTGATTTAAGTACGTAGATAAATCATGAAAAATGAAAACACTTTAATTTGAGCTGGAAATATCTGAAACGTCTGTCATTTGCCTCCTTCCTTGACGTTTCGTAGAACTGTTAAATAAATCAAAGCGACGTTTTCAACTCGTAGTGAAGTGTTTTTATGTTTCATGTTCTGATATGCATTTTAATTTTTGGTTCGATTTTTTTTTTTGGTCGTCTGCGCTTTATTTAGAAACGTCCAAGAACTTTTGTTTTTTTTTTTTATTGTTGCTAGCCTTAGTCTTTCCACGTTTGTTGCAG
This sequence comes from Prosopocoilus inquinatus, assembly GCA_036172665.1. Taxonomy (NCBI): domain Eukaryota; kingdom Metazoa; phylum Arthropoda; class Insecta; order Coleoptera; family Lucanidae; genus Prosopocoilus; species Prosopocoilus inquinatus. The sequence continues at coordinate 797,086 of CM069871.1, read as the reverse complement.
TTTCTTTTTACGATTTCTTTTTTTTTATCACTCTTGATTTTCGAATTGTTTTCTTTTTTTTTGCTTTGCATTATTATTCCACATTACACAGAAAATTGTCGATCTTCTTTTAATTTTTTCGTTCTTTGTTTTCGTTTCTTTTTGTTTAATTTCGAACAATTTGCTTTTTTTTATTATTTTAGTACGATTGGCGCTTGTGATGTGTAGGTATGTAGATAGAATATGAAAAACAAAAAAAAAAACTTTAATTCGAGCGGAAAATATAACTTTAATTTAGGTTTCTTGACGTTTCGTGTAGTGTTCTTTTCTTTGTTCGCCAAGGAAGTTAAATAAAACAGACATGTATTGAGCTAAAAATAAAGTGTTTTTATTTTTCATATTCTAATTTATTTTTAATATTTTTCGTCGATTTTTATTTCGAGCTTCCTCTGCTGTTGTTTCTTTTTATTCGCCATTTATTTCAATTGTCTTTTTTTGTCAAATCATTGCGATTTCTTTTTTTGTTTTTTTTCCCACCGAGGATTTTCGAATTACCCGCCTTTTGTTTTAGTTTTTTCTTTTTCACTCAGGATTTTCGAATTACCCGCCTTTTATTTTTGTTTTTTTTTTTTCATTCGGGATTTTCGAATTACCCGCCTTTTGTTTTAGTTTCTTTTTCACTCAGGATTTTCGAATTACCCGCCTTTTGTTTTTGTTTCTTTTTTTCATTCGGGATTTTCGAATTACCCGCCTTTTGTTTTAGTTTTTTTTTCACTCAGGATTTTCGAATTACCCGCCTTTTGTTTTTGTTTTTTGTTCTTTTCATTCAGGATTTTCGAATTACCCGCCTTTTGTTTTAGTTTTTTCTTTTTCACTCAGGATTTTCGAATTACCCGCCTTTTATTTTTGTTTTTTTTTTCATTCGGGATTTTCGAATTACCCGCCTTTTGTTTTAGTTTCGTTTTCACTCAGGATTTTCGAATTACCCGCCTTTTGTTTTTGTTTCTTTTTTTCATTCGGGATTTTCGAATTACCCGCCTTTTGTTTTAGTTTTTTTTTCACTCAGGATTTTCGAATTACCCGCCTTTTGTTCTTGTTTTTTGTTCTTTTCATTCAGGATTTTCGAATTACCCGCCTTTTGTTTTAGTTTTTTTTTTTTTCACTTAAGATTTCCGAATTACCCGCCTTTTGTTTTCGTTTTTTTTTTTCACATTTCGTCGTTCTTTGTTTGGGCGTTCTTTAATTTTTCATGTAGGTTTTAAAATTATCTTTATTTTAAAATCATTATTTTTATTTATTGTCTCACGCTTCACCAGAAAACTGCAGATCTTCTTTTGTTTTTTTTTTTTCGTTCTCTGTTTCTGACTTTTTCGCCCAATTTGACATGTCAAAAATTATGAAAATTCATTATTTTGTTATAATGACCGTGATAATGATTTGGAAGAATATTTTTTTTGTCGATAATGGTAAGGTGAAAGAAAATTAAATCATTCATAACACAATCACTAGTTGGAGGTTCCGATTTTCATCTCTCTTCATCATCATGAAATTCTAACCTAATTTTCTGACGTCCGTATTTTATAATGATACCAACCTAACGTCACCCTAACATGGCCTACTTTGAATGCCAAGATATCGTGAACAGAAAATATATTAATATAGAGTGGATCACTTTAAATTTCTCTAATTTTTTTTTTTAATTAAAGGACGTTTCTTAAAACGGTTCTAAAATCAAGATGAAAAGATTTAATTGCCAGGTAAACATGAAAACATCAATGCCAAAATATCGTAGGAAAGGAAGTAAACTTAATCTTTTCTTCTGTGAAGGTCCAGGAACGATTAAGGCCATCAATCAAACTTAACCTTTATGATAATCAAGCTCGAAATTCCATTTTCGTTTCACCAAATCATTTACATAACAATCTATATCCTGATTAATATTAAATTTTATTCTATGACATTCGAATTTCAAGATCACTGTCGACGCGCGACGCTTTGTTTTTATTTAATAACAAAAGTCTTCTGCGAAATTCTTGTTCAAAGCACGGTTCGTTCATGTGCGTGATCGAATTCGATTCGATTCGAAATCGAAAGTGCTCTCCTCTGTAGAGGAGCTATAGGCAGGCGGGCCACGGGGGCCACGGATTTGCAATGCAGAGCCGAGCTCGAATTTGCAAATGGCATTATTGCGTATGAGTGGCGGCCCTGCGATTCTAGGTCAACGATAGAAAACGACCTAACCCAAATGTGCGGGTTACGTAACCCGCAGCGCCGCCCGCCCGCCCGAAAAAGATCTCGCCGCCGTTTGCTTTCCTAATTGGATGATTTAATGGCTCCGTTAAAGATGAGTTTATTCGCTCCGAGTGCAATAAAACGTTATTAGTTCATCGGGGGCGTTTCGTGTGAAATGCGGACATGAACGTGCGCACGTGTTTTCGCCAGGAACGTAATTATCACTTTCTGTTTTTATAAAATGAAAATGCAATAGATTCTAAAATAACAAAAGTAATAAACTAAACTTAACTTAAAATTAGTTTTATGGACTTTCCTGAATCCGTCTCTGTCCATCATTTACTAAAGTTTTTAAATTTTCTGAACATATCTCTAGCTTGCTTAGAGTTACCCAACTTAGGCCCGATCTTACCACCTCCAGATAAATATAACCGTTGGTTAATATCCTTGGAAACCTTTGTGCTGACAATAGTTTCCTAGGATATTAACCGACGGTTATATTTATCAGGAGGTGGTAAGATCGGCCCTTAGGAAAAAAGTTTAAATCTAGGGACATTTCATGCGAAAACGAGAAATTACAAAACTCACTAAAATTTAAGAATTTTTTCAATTTCCTCACATCATCAAAGGATCAAAGGACTTTCTCTCTCTCTCTCTAAGTTTTCACGAAAGCATTTTCGTTTGTTTTTTTTTGTTACGGTTCGATCCGTTCCGGCCATATTTAATTTCAGCTTGACACCTTAACTTTGTATTTTGTTCGACGAATATTTTTCACGCCGTTAACGTGCCGGCCTGATTTATTCGTTGTTCACAGCTCTGCTCAAACACTAATCACGTCGGAATCAAATTAGCAATTGAGTCTAACTCTAGTCTAGAGTTACCCAACTTAGGGAAAAAGTTTAAATCTAGGGACATTTCATGCGAAAACGAAAAATTACAAAACTCACTAAAATCTAAGAATTTTTTCAACTTCCTCAAATCATCAGAAATTATCAAAGGATTCTTTTAAGTTTTCACGAAAGCATTTTCGTTTGTTTTTTTTTTGTTACGGTTCGATCTCTTCCGGTCATATTTAATTTCAGCTTGACACCTTAAATTCGTATTTTGTTTGACGAATATTTTTCACGCCGTTAACGTGCCGGCCTGATTTATTCGTTGTCCGCAACTCTGCTCCCACACTAATTACGTCAGAATCAAATTAGCAATTGAGTCTAACTCTAGCCTAGAGTTACCCAACTTCGGAAAAAAGTTTAAATCTAGGGACATTTCATGCGAAAACGAAAAATTACAAAACTCACTAAAATCTAAGAATTTTTTCAACTTCCTCAAATCATTAAAGGATCAAAGGACTCTCTCTTTGTCTCTTTTTCACGAAAGCATTTTCGTTTGTTTTTTTTTTTTGTTACGGTTCGATCCGTTCCGGCCATATTTAATTTCAGCTTGACACCTTAACTTCGTATTTTGTTCGACGAATATTTTTCACGCCGTTAACGTGCCGGCCTGATTTATTCGTTGTCCGCAACTCTGCTCCCACACTAATCACGTCAGAATCAAATTAGCAATTGAGTCTAACTCCAGTCTAGAGTTACCCAACTTAGGGAAAAAAAGTTTAAATCTAGGGACATTTCATGCGAAAACGAAAAATTACAAAACTCACTAAAATCTAAGAATTTTTTCAACTTCCTCAAATCATCAAAGGATCAAAGGACTCTCTCTCTCTCTCTCTCTCTAAGTTTTCACAAAAGCATTTTCGTTTGTTTTTTTTTTTTGTTACGGTTCGATCCGTTCCGGCCATATTTAATTTCAGCTTGACACCTTAACTTCGTATTTTGTTCGACGAATATTTTTCACGCCGTTAACGTGCCGGCCTGATTTATTCGTTGTCCGCAACTCTGCTCCCACACTAATCACGTCAGAATCAAATTAGCAATTGAGTCTAACTGTAGTCTAGAGTTACCCAATTTAGGAAAAAAAGTTTAAATCTAGGGACATTTCATGCGAAAACGAAAAATTACAAAACTCACTAAAATCTAAGAATTTTTTCAACTTCCTCAAATCATTAAAGGATCAAAGGACTCTCTCTTTGTCTCTTTTTCACGAAAGCATTTTCGTTTCTTTTTTTTTTTTGTTACGGTTCGATCTCTTCCGGCCACATTTAATTTCAGCTTGACACCTTAACTTCGTATTTTGTATCACGAATATTTTTTATCACGCTCTTAACCGTGCCGGCCTGATCTATTCGTTGCTCACAGCACTGCTCCCACTAATCACGTCAGAATCGGATTAGCAGTTGAGTCTAGTTGTAGCCCAGAGTTGCCAACTTAGGGAAAAAGTCGTTAAAGCTGGCGATTATTTCAAGCAAAAGAGAAAAAATTAAATTAAATTTTTTCAACTTCTTCAAACCGCAAAGTTCACGCCAGTTCGTTCCGTTGCTTCTGATCAGTGTTGCCAACTGTACGATTTGTAAACGCCCGGAAAATCGATCTTATACCTTATTTAATTATTATTTTTTATTTATGGCCGCCTTCATAATCAGACTTTAAGGAAGCTGTAATTAAAAGTCACTTTAAGAACAGGGAAACAAATGTATTTTTTTTGTGTTAAAGTTACTAAATTAAATTTAAAGTCCTATTAAGAAACCGGCTCTTAGTTTGATTACTACGGGCGGAATTTAATCTGCTTTATCCTAATATAAACTTTCCCAATAGGTAATAAACCGAACAGGAAATACTGTAGTCATAAAAATAATAATTAAGATACCCCGCAATACCCGCAGAAATCGTGCGACTATGTTCCCTCCTTCCCCACCGTGCTAAATTAATGTTGAAACCTTGTTAAAGTTGCCCCTGACCTTGGGCAGTCTTCGTAGCGTCCGCAAGTCAAGCGAAGGAGATGACATTTCTTTCTAATGTAAACATTCAGGCATCGCGGCTCGAACAAATACAAAATTACACCTTACCCATTTAACCATTCAACGACGCGGTTGCTTTTTGTCATAGCAGTTTAACCCCCTGGGAAACCCCTTCAGGTGCGTGTGTGTGTTTGTACAGGCGGTGAAAACCAGCCTCGATCCCGAGAATCCAATCAAAACCCCCCAGGACATCACAGAGCCTCTGCGACTATGTTCCGCCTGATAAGGTATTGTATCCTATATGTCACCTAACTTTTTATTTAAAATCTATTGGTGGTCATCTCGCATTACACATGTTTTTACAATCAGTTCTCATAATATAATTTCCACTAGCTCTCGCTACAATAATTTCTCCCTTACATCCATCCTTACATGTTCAAAGAGCGATAAATCCTTACATTTCCGAGCGACAAGAGCGATACACTTTGTTTGCACTTTGCAACAATGCACGTTTTGTTTAAATAAACGTGTGTGTGTTTCGAATGTTGATTAGAAATTGTTTTTAGATAAGTGAGACGAATTACCTCCTCTGAGCTCTCGCCGGAAAATACCTTGCACTCACGTGAACTAACAAACCGAACAGTCATGTTTTTTTTTTTCGCAAACTGCACAATTAAGTCGGGTAATGTTTAGGCGAAGATTGTGGTTCGATTGCGTGACTCGGATTTCATCTTTTGTTCTCAGAACAGGCTTTCATCTTGAACTTTTCATTCGTCGTTTTAAGTTTACGAGCTGCTACGTACACAAAAACACTTTGAAAAAACCAAATTGTTAACCCAACAAGTGACGTAACAAACGGACTCCGCGTAATATCTATGGTTAGCTCAGGAAGAAAAAAAAAATTAAATTATTAATAGAGAGCTAGGGGTCGTAAGGATTTCAAAAAAAAAATGGAAAGGCCACGTTAGGTGACACAAGATGTATAATAAAAAAAAATATTGTTACCGTGTTACAGTTGTTTTTGCAACCCATGATTGGTCACATACTCTGCTCAGTGAAGCCCGGCACTATCTATAACTTATTTATTCTAGGGATTGCGCATTCCTAAGTCGCGTGTTCATCCCGAGAATATTTTTCTAATTTACGATTGACTGATTATCGCCCATGGTATCTTCGTTTCTACACCCGTATCGTTCTACTACATTATTTTGGGCGTACAGCCAAAGAGTGCGGTTGTGTTTTGTTTTCTTTTGGATAATTTGAGTTTGGGCGTACAGCCAAAGAGTGCCGTTGTGTTTTGTTTTCTTTTGGATAATTTGAGTTTGGGCGTACAGCCAAAGAGTGCGGTTGTGTTTTGTTTTCTTTTGGATAATTTGAGTTTGGGCGTACAGCCAAAGAGTGCGGTTGTATTTTGGTTTATTTTGGATAATTTGAGTTTAGAGGGTTATATGTCCGTGCAGTAGACATGGCTTTGCCTCCTTTGGATAACCATTCGTTTGACGCTACTGCATTCTGAGCATGTGGAGCCTGTGGAAGTTACTCACTGAGTAATTGTGAAATGTGTAGAAATTCATCCATCGCTAATATTTCGTTCTATTCCCTCTTTCAGGCTTCTCTTGTCGGCCCCAAAGTGTTCAGCCCCCTCAAGTCTTTATTGCCCTCCTCAGATTGTTATCGTACTCTCAAGCTTCATCCTCGCTTATTCTTGTCCAGATTCCAAACTGACTGCGTTAATCGCCGGCCCTTAATTTAAAATCCGGACGTTTGATTTACGGTTATATGCTAACTAACTAAATATGTATGTGCAACATGCATCACCACTTTTCTTGCATATGTAGTAGTAGTAAAAAGAAAGATACGTTAACCAGGAGATTCATTCGTAGAGATAAGAGTTTCCGATTGACAAGGAATCCATTGGAATATTTATCTCCGGCGCTCATAAACAGATTATCTACGAAGATCGACCTACGACCCGTATCTCCACTCGAGCTAGGTAATTCCGCGTAAGACCACGTACTCTTCTCGCTGCCCTCCATGCGTGTCGTAATTTTCTTAGATTTTCCAAAAGTAAGTGAAAAGAGCAGTACGTATCGACCGGTAATAGGACGCCAACTAAAGTAATTACCCAAGGTACAATTACATCCAAACGTCTATACGCCTCAGGGACGGTAAGAACGGGCATTATTAAAAATTCAGAAAATGGATACTTAATTATAATCGAATGCCGAAATGCGGAATTAAGTTGGCGGCTCTCAAAGGAAAAGACAAACAAAAGTTATTTCGTAAATATCTCAATGAATCCGTTGAAATAAAGCTCGAGACAAAATTTAAGGGCCGTGTAGAATCCGATTTAAGCGCTTGGGAAGCGAACGGTTCCCAAAAATTGGAAGAGTTTCATCAAGATGTTAACCGAAAAGAATGAACAGAGACGGATTCGAGGCCTGTAAAAACAAACTTCACTAATAAAACATGAGATGTTGTTGAAATAGAAATAATTATTAGCAAACGAAGTGTCCATACCTCGAATAGTAGAAAGTACATTCTATAGAAGTGTTATTTGATAGACAAGTGTGTTGCAGCTCGTTACTATTGTGTTTTAAGTGTTCTGAAATTTAACGACTATAATTTATGGACCTCCAATTCGTAACAATAATTTCCTCTGATTCGTTTTGAGGGTTTACTCTTCGTGTTGTAAGAATTGTAATTGTTTGATTATAGAGAAGGTGTCCAGTAAATTATTGAGTAACCCAACCCGTCCCGCTGACCTGCTCGTTTGGAAACGGAACGTAATGTTCCGTCTACGCAAAAATTTCGGCTTGGGTAGTTGATTTTGGGATTCTTGAGACAAACTCCAATCAAATTTAACCACAACATTTTACAGCTTTACCGAAACAAATCAAACTTGCTGGCGTGAAACGTAAGCAAGAGGGAGGGGGTATTAAAAACTTGACGGTTGATTGAATTAGGCAGGTGTATGAATGAAATAGAGCTCTTTCTTAATCTGGTATGGGTTGTGCACTGTTATTATTAAGTTATAAGAAAATGAAATAACAATAAGTAACATATTATACAGGGTTGATCGGAATATGTTATTATAATGATTTTTTTTTAAACGGTAACAAAGGATTTAATCAAAAAGTATTTCACGCAGGAGGCGAGTATAAAAACCTTGCACAACAAGGATAATGGCCGAAACACTTAAGGACCTGCGTTTGACGGGGACTTCACCTGAAAACAAAACCTCATCAGAGAAGGTCCCCCCCTTCCCCCACCCCCCATTAAATCGAATGCACTCGTGCTCATTATCTGGCGCTGTCAGCGGAATAACCATATTTCACCTCTCCACGCCACATCCAGAACGCCCCGGAATAAAACGCTCCGCTTTTTCCTACCCTCACTCGCGACTGTCAGGGTGGATCGTTCGCTTGACGGCCGCGAGTCATTATCGCGGAAAAAATATTTTAATATTCGCGCCGCGAAAGACGACGCAGGGCAGGACGAGGAGGAATGGGGGTGGGGGGGGGAAGGGCCCGCTCGTTCGTGCGAAAGGATCATCGGATTGTTTCCAGCAGCCGAAATGGCTTGTAGAATATTGCCTAGTCGAGAACAAAAGGGCGAAGAAATAAACGCAGATTTGCTTCGTGCCATTCGGCCTGCGAGTTTTACGAAATTTTACACGTAATCTGGCGGCCTGGAAAAATAGATTTCCGGAAATTTTAGAGCAGCTATTGTTTACGTAACGGAAAAAAGATCAATTTTCTTTCTAGCGCTTCGCGCAAACGCTAAAAATTTGCTTTAGACAGGATTTAATTTCTACTCTTACATACGGTGATTCGTAATAAGTGTCCGGACCCGTTAAAAGCTGTTACAGTTTAATTCCCTCTTTGGTACGTTACGGTGGTTGTCAGTTGGCCACACTGCTGTTTCCGTATGGTGATTTGATATCACAGCTTCTATCGAGTTCTAATTTTTACCGAGCGGATGAACCGTTATTTCTCTTTCGATAAATTTAACGATATTTTCGAGTTTTATACGATTTATTTGTTTCAACAGAATCGTCTGTTTTGAATCGTTTTGGGCCTTCCTTCTGGCTCTGTTAAATTTCGCCGATACTTCTCCGTCGTTTATCGTATCCTGGAGGCGAATCAAGTGCAACGAAGGTCGAAAACGTGAGGGCGTCGCTTAGATCACGGACGTCCGGCAGTTGGCAACCATCGACACATACAAAAGTCGACGTGCCAACGTGAGGACACGACACTACGTGATAGTTGAGTAACCTTTGACATCTCCGTGCGAGCAACCCTTATGACCTTCACCAAACGTAACGTATTATTTTAATTATGTTACGTATTTAATGCATGTTTGTATATAACGCAGACGTACCGGCACTTGTGTGTGCATTTAGTTTAATGTGGCCTGGAATAAATTGATCTGCGTTATATTTAAGTCTGACAGAGATTCCGATTCACATTTTGTGAAGATTAATATTGAGTTAGTCTATTGCGTCACATATTTTCAACGCCGCGTACGTAGGTGTGATTTGTCACAGTCAGGCCTGCTGTGCCGTTGCCTTTTGTACCGGCATATTGTTTATCTTTTGTTTTAATGTACGTTTTAAGCAGTGGCGGATTTAGAAGTTGAGAGACCCCATGCGCAATTCTATTTTGAGGGCCCTCTCTAAATATTTTCGGTATCGTTACAGAATAATGCATTCCTTGTGCACGTTTCTACTGCAGATTTGGGGTTTACAACTTCGACGTTTCGTAAATCGGGACATTGTTCTTGGAAAATCGGGAAACGCTCAAAAAACTCGTGGCTTTTTAAAATTTTGATTACTATGCGTCGCAACATTAATTCACTTTCCTGAAAATAGTAACAGATAACGCCATTAGTATGGCGCTTATGCTGTGGCTGAGGTACCTTTTAAGATTCCAATGTCGTGGCCAAGGTACGTTTCGAGATTCCAATGTCGTGGCCAAGGTACGTTTCGAGACTCCAATGTCGTGTCCTAGGTACATGTCAAGATACTAAATATAATCAGGCTTGGCGTGTTTCAGGTATGATTGCAGTTTCATAATTTGGGACGTGGTCTTTGAAAAATTCCAAACTTCTCGAAACATTATTTTAAAAAAATTTAAGTTCTACGTAGGTTTGGTGTTGCAGCTATAATCATTTTGATTGCAATTCTGTCATACCTTATTTTAAATATTGTTTAAATGAAAATATTGAAAAAAATCTGAAATTTTAGGCCCCCTTGGTTTAAGATGCGCCTCATGCGGCTGTGCGAAAATCCGCCACTGGTTTTCAGTACGATCTGTGACTTTATTATTATTATTATTATCTGGATGCAACAGTGGATTATTTTCCTGTGAATTTTTGAAAATTTTGGCGCACGCTGCGATCCTTGGAGGACAGTTCCGCAGTGGCGTAGAAATCAGCTTCCTGGCGACCTCGACCTCTGACCTCTGACCTCGTTTTTCGTTAATTATTCAGGAGATGAAGCAAATTCATTCAGGTATAATAACACTATTCCTACTTACGTCAGAAAAAAAAAATAAGTGAATCATTTCTTACATACGCATGTACGTTCGAAGTCCCCCGTTATTCAATCTTTCATAAAAAAAACCATGAAGAAAAACTTTTAAAATTTCAATTCAAGGTAACTACTTAGCAAGGCTCGTGTTCCGTTTTTTTTTTTTCTTCCTTTCTCTCTCTCTCTCTCTCTCTCGAAAGTTCATTACTGTCATGACGCATTGTAGATATTCCAGAGCGTAGAAACCAATTAACGTCTGAATTCTTTATACGTATTATCTTAAAAAGTGTTGGTATTAGACCCCCCCCCCTCCCTCCACCCGACTTCTACAGGCCTCTTGGCTTTATTCCTTCTAGTACTACCTACTTATTTTGACTCACCCTGTATTTTAATGGAAAGCATAAAATTGGTGGAAAACTAGGAAATGCAATTTTATTTTGAACTAGTGCGCTCCGCCGCTTAAATAATTTATATTCGCCGAGAAATTACAGTAAGAGATTCAAATTAGATTCGGTCGTAGATACTCCTTTTCCCGGAGAGCGTAAGAAGACAAAAAGGATGGCTTATTTAATGTACGAGGAGCGAGCCGGCGACGAGAACTGCGCGCCCCAACGCCTAATGTTATAAATAATTTAATAAAGCTTAATAAAAACGCAGGGCGCATAAAGCCGACTAAATGACTCATTTTTATTTTCTAAATTTTAATTTATAAGTCTTTCACCGGAGCGCGATCGTAAAACGCTTTTATAATGCCCGGCCCTGGATGCGGCGGAATAATGTTATCCGTCGTCCTCTTGCTGTGTGTGTGTGTGTGTGTGTACGCTCGGATGGCATAATAAATTTCGGGATATTAAACATGATTTTGAGTTACGACCGCTAACCTACGATAAAAATCATCGTTCGCAGCAGAGACTCTGCGTTCGCAGGTTCTTTATGGAATTTACTTTCAAAGTATCAAGTGGATTCTTCGTACAACTCTGTCTTATTACCCTCTGCAATTATTCTCTTATATTGTTACTTCTTACCAAGTGGTTGGAATGGATTTGTAACATCAATGAACGTCTAGTCTATTGAACCACGTTGTGATTCAGTCAAAACCCGGCGGAGAAAAATAATTCACGGACGGTTAAATCATATACGCGAGGAATGATTTAACCGTCCACGAATTCTTTTTCTCCGCCAGGTTTTGACTGAATTACAACGTAGTTCAATGAACGTTTTTCAACCAAGTGGTTGAAATACATTTGTGACATCAATTAACGTCTAGTCTATTGAACCACGTTGTGATTCAGTCAAAACCGGGCGGAGAAAAATAATTCACGGACGGTTAAATCATATACGCAAGGAATGATTTAACCGTCCACGAATTCTCTTTCTCCGCCAAGTTTTGACTGAATCACAACGTGATTCAATAAACGTTTTTCAACCAAGTGGCTGGAATACATTTATGACATCAATTGACGTCTAGTCTATTGAACCACGTTGTGATTCAGTCAATACCTGGCGGAGAAAAATAATTCACGGACGGTTAAATCATATACGCGATGAATGATTTAACCAGTCCATGAATAATTTTTCTCCGCCAGGTTTCGACTGAATCACAACGTCGTTCAATAAACGTTTTTTAACCAAGTGGTTGGAATACATTTGTGACATCAATTAACGTCTAGTCTATTGAATTACAACGTGATTCAGTCAAAACCTGGCGGAGAAAAATAATTCACGGACGGTTAAATCATTTACGCGATGAATGATTTAACCAGTCCATGAATTCTTCTTTCTCTGCCAGGTTTTGACTGAATCACAACGTAGTTCAATAAACGTTTTTTAACCAAGTGGCTGGAATACATTTGCGACATCAATTAATGTCTAGTCTATTGAATTACAACGTGATTCAGTCAAAGCCTGGCGGAGAAAAATAATTCACGGACGGTTAAATCATATACGCGAGGAATGATTTAACCGTCCACGAATTCTCTTTCTCCGCCAGATTTCGACAGAATCACAACGTGATTCAATAAACGTTTTTTAACCAAGTGGCTGGAATACATTTGCGACATCAATTAATGTCTAGTCTATTGAATTACAACGTGATTCAGTCAAAACCTGGCGGAGAAAAATAATTCACGGACGGTTAAATCATATACGCGAGGAATGATTTAACCGTCCACGAATTCTCTTTCTCCGCCAAGTTTTGACTGAATCACAACGTGATTCAATAAACGTTTTTCAACCAAGTGGTTGGAATACATTTGTGATATCAATGAACGTCTGGTCGATTGAACCACGTTGTGATTCAGTCAAAACTTGGCGGAGAAAAATAATTCACGGACGGTTAAATCATTTACGCGATGAATGATTTAACCAGTCCATGAATAATTTTTCTCCGCCAGCTTTTGATTGAATCACAACGTCGTTCAATAAGTGTTTTTCAACCAAGTGGTTGGAACACATTTGTGACATCAATTAACGTCTAGTATATTGAACCACGTTGTGATTCAGTCAAAACCCGGCGGAGAAAAATAATTCACGGACGGTTAAATCATTTACGCGATGAATGATTTACCCAGTCCACGAATTCTCTTTCTCCGCCAAGTTTTGACTGAATCACAACGTGATTCAATAAACGTTTTTCAACCAAGTGGTTGGAATACATTTGTGACATCAATTAACGTCTAGTCTATTGAACCACGTTGTGATTCAGTCAAAACCGGGCGGAGAAAAATAATTCACGGACGGTTAAATCATATACGCAAGGAATGATTTAACCGTCCACGAATTCTCTTTCTCCGCCAAGTTTTGACTGAATCACAACGTGATTCAATAAACGTTTTTCAACCAAGCGGTTGGAATACATTTATGACATCAGTTGAGTCTAATCTATTGAATCACGTTGTGATTCAGTCAAAACCTGGCGGAGAAAAATAATTCACGGACGGTTAAATCATTTACGCGATGAATGATTTTACCAGTCCATGAATAATTTTTCTCCGCCAGCTTTTGATTGAATCACAACGTCGTTCAATAAGTGTTTTTCAACCAAGTGGTTGAAATACATTTATGACATCAATTGACATCTAGTCTATTGAACCACGTTGTGATTCAGTCAAAACCTGGCGGAGAGAAATAATTCACGGACGGTTAAATCATTTACGCGATGAATGATTTAACCAGTCCAAGAATTCTCTTTCTCCGCCAGGTTTTGACTGAATCACAACGTGATTCAATAAACGTTTTTCAACCAAGTGGTTGGAATACATTTGTGACATCAATAGACGTCTAGTCTATTGAACCACGTTGTGGTTCAGTCAAAACCTGGCGGAGAAAAATAATTCACGGACGGTTAAATCATTTACGCGATGAATGATTTAACCAGTCCATGAATAATTTTTCTCCGCCAGGTTTCGACTGAATCACAACGTCGTTCAATAAACGTTTTTTAACCAAGTGGTTGGAATACATTTGTGACATCAATTAACATCTAGTCTATTGAATTACAACGTGATTCAGTCAAAACCTGGCGGAGAAAAATAATTCACGGACGGTTAAATCATATACGCGAGGAATGATTTAACCGTCCACGAATTCTTTTTCACCGCCAGGTTTTGACTGAATCACAAGGAGATTCAATAAACGTTTTTCAACCAAGTGGTTGGAATACATTTATGACATCAGTTGAGTCTAATCTATTGAATCACGTTGTGATTCAGTCAAGACCTGGCGGAGAAAAATAATTCACGGACGGTTAAATCATTTACGCGATGAATGATTTTACCAGTCCATGAATAATTTTTCTCCGCCAGCTTTTGATTGAATCACAACGTCGTTCAATAAGTGTTTTTCAACCAAGTGGTTGAAATACATTTATGACATCAATTGACATCTAGTCTATTGAACCACGTTGTGATTCAGTCAAAACCTGGCGGAGAAAAATAATTCACGGACGGTTAAATCATATACGCGATGAATGATTTAACCAGTCCATGAATAATTTTTCTCCGCCAGGTTTCGACTGAATCACAACGTCGTTCAATAAACGTTTTTTAACCAAGTGGCTGGAATACATTTGTGACATCAATTAACGTCTAGTCTATTGAATTACAACGTGATTCAGTCAAAACCTGGCGGAGAAAAATAATTCACGGACGGTTAAATCATATACGCGAGGAATGATTTAACCGTCCACGAAATCTCTTTCTCCGCCAGGTTTTGACTGAATCACAACGTGATTCAATAAACGTTTTTCAACCAAGTGGTTGAAATACATCTGTGACATCAATTAACGTCTAATCTATTGAACCACGTTGTGATTCAGTCAAAACCTGGCGGAGAAAAATAATTCACGGACGGTTAAATCATTCACGCGATGAATGATTTAACCAGTCCATGAATTCTCTTTCTCCTCCACGTTTTGACTGAATCACAACGTAGTTCAATAAACGTTTTTCAACCAAGTGGTTGGAATACATTTATGACATCAATTAACGTCTAGTTTATTGAACCACGTTGTGATTCAGTCAAAACCAGGCGGAGAAAAAAAATCATGGAATGGCGAGCTGGAGTTCTCTCCCTGGCGCCCTTATTATTTGTAAACGTACCCTTCTCGAACAACAGAGTACTACCTCGGGACAGAAGATTGACTCTCAGCGCTAACTTGCCACCACATTTCAGTACATAATCAGCTAGTAACAATTATATTTAGGTGGTAGCTCTTGGATGTTCGACTTTGACTAAAAAAAAAATGGAAAAAGGGCGCCGGAAACAGAGTTAGTTTACTTTGTGATTAAAACCGGATCTTTTGGGTGTAGAAACTCAAACATTTTTGTTGCTCACGTTGCGGCATCTAGAAAAAAAAATTGCCTCGACAAATCCCAGGTCAGTTGATAATTCTGTCCCCGTCCGTTACAGAAAAATAAGATGAATAAAAAAAAAGCAATAGAAGATTGATTGTTTAAAGTAAAAAAAAGACACATAGAAAGTTTAAAAAAATTCAAAGAAGCGTCAAGTAACCAAAAAAAAAAATTAAAAAACCCGCAGACTTTTTTCTGATTCATCGGAAATTCACTTTTTCCGTTCAAATTCCGAATAAATCGAACGCACAACGCCGTTATAACAATAATTTGCGTTACGTCCGGCGGCCATTTCAAAGCGAATCAATTTAAATTCCGCTTATTTTTTTAATTAGCGGTGCGTCCCCGAGCGCCGCCGCCCCGCGCCCGCGGATTTTCCATCTGCCCGATGCAGTATCGAGCGATTTTTAATTCGTTTCGGAAATTCAAATAAAAACCCCCGCTTTTTGATTGGGGGCGGCGCGGCGGGTCACCGCGAAAATTGTTTGCGCGCTCTCGAAATATGTCAGTCATGCTTGCGTATGATTAATAAATGCTTGCGGGGACCTGCGGGATTTTCGAAATTACCGGCGGTCGAAATTGATTTGTACGAATCGTGCAACGAGGTGGTAAAAATTTCACGCTAAAGGTACGTTCGACTGATACATAAATAGCGGCAATCGACGTCATACGCAACGATTAACGTCGGCACTGCCTTGATTGGAGGGAGATCTAGCGTCTTTTTTATAACACCGTTGGCATCGCTGTAATCTGATGATTCGAACTAAAAGTGTAGAACTTGCTTCAAATTAAAGTCTTGGAAAATAGTTTCCGTCCCAAATATTTTTACGGTTTCTTTTAGGGATAGAAATAACAAAGGATTTTAAGCGAAACGAAATTTAGAAATCATTTTGCAAAATTTATGATACAACTGCAGGTGCACTTCACTAAATTGTAGGCAACAATTTAATACAAAAAAGGGGGGGGCGGGTCGCTGGCTCCATCAAAACGTCTCGAAGACGTGTTTAATAAATTTACGAAAAAAATATGCCAAAAAATACAAAAAATATAAAAATAAAGCCAAAAAACTTGCAGATCACACATTCTTTTGTTTGCCTCTTCTATTGACAGTTCAAAAATAGAGTTTAGAAATTCCTTTAATTTTTAATTTTTTAATTGGTTTGGAGTTAGATCGTGCTCACTTGGGTTGGGTTGACCTTGAGATTCCTTTAGTTTAGTTTTAATTATGATCTTCAATTCTTATTTTTTTTTTTGTTTTTTAAAACTTTTCTTAGGAGGATAAGATTGACCTTGAGTTGGTTTTTATTGAACTCTAATTCTTTTACCTGTTTTAATTTTAACTTTTTTTAATTTCCTCCTCGGGTTTGGGCACATGAAGGTTGGGCTCAGTTAAGTTGGGTTGACCTTGAGCTTCTATTTTCCCTTTCTGTTGATAGTCCAACAATAGATGAGTTTTGTTTTGTGTTTTGTTTAATTTCTAGTTTTTTAATTGGGTTGGGCAGAGTCAGATTGGACTCATTTGAGCTGGGTTGACCTTGAGATTTGTGTAGTTCACTTTTATCAGCTTTTATTTTTGTTGTTTTTTTTTGTTTATAAGAATTCTTTTCTTGAGCGGGATTGACCTTGGTTTTTATTGAAATTTAATTATTTCTTTTTATTTCCTCCTCACGTTGAGGCACATCAATGTTGAGTTCACTTGCGCTGAGTTGACCTTGAGATTTTATTGTCCTTTGCTGTTGATAGTCCAGCAACAGGTGAGTTTTGTTTTGTTTTTTTTTTATTTTTTTATTTTTACCGCTGCTGTAGTTCACATTATAACGAAGTTTCTCTGTCGACCTTCTTTTGTTTTCTATTCTCAGGTAAATGAAGCGCAAGAAATTGCAAAATGATTTTCGGTATTATTGCTAACCGAACAGAGAAAGAGTTTTTAGTATCATTTATTTTTTTTAAATACCAACAAAGGAATTTAAAAAAATGATACAAAAACCTCTTTCAAAAACAAATTTTAAATTGGATTGGGTTGACCTTGAGTGTTTTTTGAGTTTTATTTTAATTAATCTTTGATTTTTAATGTTTCGGTCTTAAATGACTTAAAGATTGAGTTGGGTTTGCTTTACGCTACGTGCCGTTGGGTTGAGTTGACCTCGGATTGATTGTTGATTTTGATTGAAACTTATAATTCTTTTAATTTTGCCACTTTTAACCTTTTTTTTTTATTTCTTCCCTGGATTGAGCACATTTAGGTTGACTTGAATCGTGTTGGGTTGCGCTTGAGTTGAGCTCGAATTTTTTGATTTTAATTTTTAAATCTTTATTTTTTGTTATTAATTTCAAGAAACTCTTTTCTTTGATTGGATTAGTTTTATTAGGAAAGTCCTTGTTAATCACAAAAATATCGCAATAGAACAAATAATTAGTAAGTAAGATCGGATCTTGATTCATTCATACAAGCAAACCTTGCAGCCTACATTCGCACGTCGGTTATATAATAACGGCTGCCAGCAAAGTAAAATGAGTCATCGGGATTTTTGAAGACCAACGCCTAATCCAAAGCTCATGTAACGTAAACTGGAAATTAGGTCAATCATATTCATTTCAATAGTCACTTTTCCGATTGTAATTTAAAATTTCGTTGAAAATTCTTAATTCGTTTTACGTTTTTGCGTGAACTCATTAAAAATAATTGTTTCACACCTCGTCTTTTGTTATTCAACATTTCAGCAGCAAATTAAATTAGGAGTGTACATTTTTTCAGCAAAACTTCATATTCGGATTACTTTTGTGATTAGCAGCAACGATTTTTGTGAATATTTTTTTTTTGCATTTTCTTAATCGCCACTATGATGATGGTGATGGTTTGTTCCTTGATCCAAACGAGTTCTAATAAAAGCAATTCAAAACATTTTTTTTTTTAGGTTTTGCCCTTTTAAAAAGAGTAATTTCCACCAAAGACGAACGTTACAATAAATTCGGAAAATTGATGTCTAATGCCGAGATCAAAGCTCGTCAACTTATTCTGAAGTTAATTAGGCGAAACTTAGGTCTTAAGGTTCGATAAGCAATAAGCAAGAAAGTTAGTTTGGCAACGTATATTATTAATTTCAGGATTTTAGAGCGCGCTTCGCCAAAATGTGGCGTGTGTGATTCCCGGAGGCGAGGGAACCTCGTGTGCGTAAGCGCATTTTTGGACCGCGGAATACTATGGAGTAATTTACGCAAGCTTTTATATTCCTGCGCTATTTAAAAAAAATATAAATAGTTTTATTATAAACAAATTTTATGAAATGACTAGCATCTCGTCGGCTAACGTTAACCAGCCGAGTACGGGTATTTTTGTGTATAGACTAAACATTAAACTTGAATTGTCCGCCGGTCGTCCTCATGAGAAATTCAACACTCGACGGGCATGAAACACGCCCGCCGATAATTAAACGTGCGTGTCACAAAACGCGAACACAGGTCTGCCAACACACACACACTCACACACACACACACACAGAGTCATTACGGCGAGCGCGGGTTTCGTAAATAATTACCGCCACAAAAAGCGACCACCTTTTACATAAATAAGCGGGGGCCGCGTGCGTTTGACAGATTTCACCTGCAAACAAAACCTCATTACAAAAGACTCCCGTCCGCAGATCGAACGCGCCGGGCTCATTATCTCCGCCAGATAACCATATTTCACCTCCGCCGTCGAGGAACCTGATCCGCGATAATACTTTTTCGTTCACTCGTTACTGTCGGCGTGTCCCCGATTTCGCGAGTTATTATCGCGGAAGTGTTTAATGTCGTTGCGCCGCCACTGAAGGGGATCAGGTTATTACGGGACGGGATTTAATCTCTGCGTTTTATTAAAAAATATGAAGAGAAAAATAAATAAAGTAGCCCGAAACGTTAAGAGAACTGAGACGCAAATTAACTCCCTTAATTGTACGCTCCACACGTTCGTGCCCGACTCTTACGTCGAGTTTCTCTTTGAGTTTCGTCCCGATTTTCGTTTTCGTAAAATCTAGCTTCAAGTGGTGGGTCCCTTTTCTTCCTAAACCCCCATGACTACCAAAATTTAATGCTCCCTAATGCTTCTATTTTTTTTTTCTGCACTTTGCGACGCGCTTTTGTTTCTTGTGATAACTCCAGAAGATAAAGGGTACACGTTCCAACAACTTTTGCGTTTAAAGTTCTTCTCTACCTCTTAAAATAAAGCGTCCAGATGGGGTGCAAAATATTTAAAAAAAAACTCTGTACACTTTTTTTAAATTAAATTAGGAAAATTAACTGACGGAAAATAATTTTGAATTTATAAAAAAGAAAAACTTTATGTTGAAGATAGTTCAGACGCGTGTAAAACTGACGGCTTCATATGCGGAACCGCTTCCTGAACTTTCTCCTGTCCTATTTATTGCAAGTTTCAGGGTGACGTGCTGGTTTTCTTAAAACGCTCACGCACTGGAAGTTGCATTTCGGTAACGCCTGGTTTAATGTCGTTGCGCCGCCACTGAAGGGGATCAGGTTATTACGGGACGGGATTTAATCTCTGCGTTTTATTAAAAAATATGAAGAGAAAAATAAATAAAGTAGCCTGAAACGTTAAGAGAACTGAGACGCAAATTAACTCCCTTATTGTAGGCTCCATACGTTCGTGCCCGACTCTTACGTCGAGTTTCTCTTTGAGTTTCGTCCCGATTTTCGTTTTCGTAAAATCTAGCTTCAAGTGGTGGGTCCCTTTTCTTCCTAAACCCCCATGACTACCAAAATTAAATGCTCCCTAATGCTTCTATTTTTTTTTTTCTGCACTTTGCGACGCGCTTTTGTTTCTTGTGATAACTCCAGAAGATAAAGGGTACACGTTCCAACAACTTTTGCGTTTAAAGTTTTTCTCTACCTCTTAAAATAAAGCGTCTAGATGGGGTGCAAAATATTCAAAAAAAAAAAACTCTGTACACTTTTTTTAAATTAAATTAGGAAAATTAACTGACGGAAAATAATTTTGAATTTATAAAAAAGAAAAACTTTATGTTGAAGATAGTTCGGACGCGTCTAAAACCGACGACTTCATATGCGGAACTGCTCCCTGAACTTTCTCTTGTCCTATTTATTACCAAGTTCAAGGGTGACGTGCTGGTTTTCTTAAAACGCTCACGCACTGGAAGTTGCATTTCGGTAACGTCTGGAACTTTCCAATGAGTTACTGTTTTTTTCAGGTTCTCCAAAGCAGTGCAATACAACCTTGTCTTTCTTTACAACACGAGACCCTAGTATGATCTCAATTGCAAGTTGACTAATGCTTTCGTTATATGTATAAGCTGCACGTTTTTAATTTTGCATTTTGAAATGAATCATACTTCAACATGATTTCTAATTCGGATTAATCGTAAATCTTAATCGATCTGATTTCTAATTTGGTGAAGTACCTTAATTAAATAAAGTGTACCGAATTGCACAGAAATAATAACGATAAGAATCTGGATTCTTACAATATCATTAGGTGTGTATAGTAATTTGGTTTCCTGAGATTTTTTACACTTTTTTAAAATTAAATTAGGAAAATTAACTGACGAAAAATAATTTTGAATTTATAAAAAAGAAAAACTTTATGTTGAAGAAAGTTCAGACGCGTGTAAAACCGACAACTTCATATGCGGACCTGCTCCCTGAACTTTCTCCTGTCCTATTTATTACAAGTTCCAGGGTGACGTGCTGGTTTTCTTAAAACGTTCACGCACTGGAAGCTGCATTTCGGTAACGCCTGGTTTAATGTCGTTGCGCCGCCACTGAAGGGGATCAGGTTATTACGGGACGGGATTTAATCTCTGCGTTTTATTAAAAAATATGAAGAGAAAAATAAATAAAGTAGCCCGAAATGTTAAGAGAACTGAGATGCAAATTAACTCCCTTAATTGTACGCTCCAAACGTTCGTGCCCGACTCTTACGTCGAGTTTTTCTTTGAGTTTTGTCGCGATTTTTGTTTTAGTAAAATCCAGCTTCAAGTGGTGAGTCCCTTTTCTTCCTGAATCCTCATTTTCATTGACATGACTAAGACCAAGATTTAATGCTTCTATTTTTTTTCTGCACTTCGCGATGCGCTTTTGTTTCTTGTGATAACTCCAGAAGATAAAGGGTACACGTTCCAACAACTTTTGCGTTTAAAGTTCTTCTCTACCTCTTAAAATAAAGCCTCTAGATGGGGTGCAAAATATTCAAAAAAAAAAACTCTGTACACTTTTTTTAAATTAAATTAGGAAAATTAACTGACGGAAAATAATTTTGAATTTATAAAAAAGAAAAACTTTATGTTGAAGAAAGTTCAGACGCGTGTAAAACCGACGACTTCATATGCGGAACTGCTCCCTGAACTTTCTCTTGTCCTATTTATTACAAGTTCCAGGGTGACGTGCTGGTTTTCTTAAAACGTTCACGCACTGGAAGCTGCATTTCGGTAACGCCTGGTTTAATGTCGTTGCGCCGCCACTGAAGGGGATCAGGTTATTACGGGACGGGATTTAATCTCTGCGTTTTATTAAAAAATATGAAGAGAAAAATAAATAAAGTGGCCCGAAATGTTAAGAGAACTAAGACGCAAATTAACTGCCTTAATTGTACGCTTCACACGTTCGTGCCCCACTCTTACGTCGAGTTTCTCTTTGAGTTTCGTCGCGATTTTCGTTTTCGTAAAATCCAGCTTCAAGTGATGGGTCCCTTTTCTTCCTGAATCCTCATTTTCATTGACATGACTAAGACCAAGATTAATGATCCCTAATGCTTCTACTTTTTTCTGCACTTCGCGATGCGCTTTTGTTTCTTGTGATAACTCCAGAAGATAAAGGGTACACGTTCCAACAACTTTTGCGTTTAAAGTTTTTCTCTACCTCTTAAAATAAAGCGTCTAGATGGGGTGCAAAATATTTAAAAAAAAAAACTCTGTACACTTTTTTTAAATTAAATTAGGAAAATTAACTGACGGAAAATAATTTTAAATTTATAAAAAAGAAAAACTTTATGTTGAAGATAGTTCGGACGCGTGTAAAACCGACGACTTCATATGCGGAACTGCTCCCTGAACTTTCTTTTGTCCTATTTATTATAAGTTCCAGGGTGACGTGCTGGTTTTCCTAAAACGCTCACGCACTGGAAGCTGCATTTCGGTAACGCCTGGTTTAATGTCGTTGCGCCGCCACTGAAGGGGATCAGGTTATTACGGGACGGGATTTAATCTCTGCTTTTTATTAAAAAATATGAAGAGAAAAATAAATAAAGTAGCCCGAAACGTTAAGAGAACTGAGACGCAAATTAACTCCCTTATTGTACGGTCCACACGTTCGTGCCCGACTCTTACGTCGAGTTTCTCTTTGAGTTTCGTCCCGATTTTCGTTTTCGTAAAATCTAGCTTCAAGTGGTGGGTCCCTTTTCTTCCTAAACTCCCATGACTACCAAAATTTAATGCTCCCTAATGCTTCTATTTTTTTTTTCTGCACTTTGCGACGCGCTTTTGTTTCTTGTGATAACTCCAGAAGATAAAGGGTACACGTTCCAACAACTTTTGCGTTTAAAGCTTTTCTCTACCTCTTAAAATAAAGCCTCTAGATGGGGTGCAAAATATTCAAAAAGAAAACTCTGTACACTTTTTTTAAATTAAATTAGGAAAATTAACTGACGGAAAATAATTTTGAATTTACAAAAAAAGAAAAACTTTATGTTGAAGAAAGTTCAGACGCGTGTAAAACCGACGACTTCATATGCGGAACTGCTCCCTGAACTTTCTTTTGTCCTATTTATTATAAGTTCCAGGGTGACGTGCTGGTTTTCTTAAAACGTTCACGCACTGGAAGCTGCATTTCGGTAACGTCTGGAACTTTCCAATGAGTTACCGTTTTTTCACGTTCTGCAAAGCAGCGCAATGCAAGCTTGTTTTTCTTTATACAACACGAGACCCTAGTATGATCTGAATTGCAAGCTGACTAATGCTTTCGTTATATGTATAAGCTGCACGTTTTTAATTTTGCATTTTCAAATGAATCATACTTCAACAAGATTTCTAATTCAGATTAATCGTAAATCTGATTTCTAATTTAGTAAAGCATCTTAATTAAATAAAGTGTACCGAATTGCACAGAAATAATAACGATAAGAATCTGGATTCTTACAATATGATTAGGTCTGTATAGTAATTTGGTTTTCTGAGATTTTCTAATTAAAGTTAAAAGGTTACCAACACTTTTATTGTCGACGGCAAATTCTTCAAACAACAAATGTGCGCCCTCTACTGGATAAAAAAGAACGTTAGAGCCCTTCGCTTTTGAATTTAGAGTATTTAACTAATATAGATTAAATTTCATCTTCTTCTTGTTGTAATTTATGAACGCTGTACGTATTGTGATATTTTTTTAACGCTAACAAAAAAAAATCACTAATGCAACAGGAATGAAAGGAATTCTGGAGTAAAAACGTTTGGCACCGCCGCCGTCTTGCGAATAATGAGTCAAAAATTTTGGCCGCGCTACAAAACAAATAGCCAAAAAATAATTTCAGTGCCAGAGAGAGAGAGAGCACTTCGCGTCCTTGTAAAACACTAATCGGCGGCGTTTTTAAGCGGAATGAAAAGCGTCACTTAGAAGCACTCGCGGCTTAAATTCAGGAAATTAAAAACATATTTCTCCGGGCGGCGGCGGCGGCGGCGGCGCGTCCGTCGTCGCGAAGACAATTGGCGCGCGCTTGTTTACAGCAGCGCTTATTTAAAGCAGCGCCCCCTGGAAAATATTTTGTCGCGGGCAATTGTTTATTAAAAACGTTAATTTAGTTCCGAGAGGATTCGTTTGTTTTTCCGAGGATTAATTTCCGTTTTGGCTTTTAATTTTTTTCCTTTCCGGATTCGTTCCAGTTATTATGTAATCGTAATTTTTTTTCTTCGCCTGTTTATTAAAAAAAAAGGAGAGAAATTGAAAACGATTTTAAAATCGAATCACTCTCACAAATGGATTGACTTCCTACTAGAGTTTAATCAAGTAATGGCTCGCACGTTTCTATCTGCCTACTTTAAACTTCGCCATAAGATTTGAAAAATGAATTACCATGAGGAATTTAATTGAATAACGCCGGCGGCGCTAGTTCTTCAAATTTAAGTGTAATTTTTGTTAGATGTATGTATCTAGAAACGAACTAAGAGGAGGGTAATCAAATTAATGTTCTTTTGGTTTCTTTGTCAAGCTCAAGAGCATAGCTGCTGCTGCTGCCATCGACAAGATAACAAAATAAATAACGTTCGACGTGGATGCAACGATGAGAAAGCACAGCTTGTGGTTTTTAATATCGTGATGGAAAAGACCGGAAATGTCAACTCCACAAAGATTTCATTTGAATTATCAGTATTATCACTGCGCTCGTGCTCCTAGCGAAAATCAAACTGAATAAATTAAACAAGAAAAAAAAATTCCTTCATCACGGAATACCTATTTTACGGCGTCCACTTATATTTTTTTATGTATTCTCTAAAACGGTCCACTCCTTATCTCTTTCTATGATTAGTTAGTTAATAGACCTTCCTTGTTACGGTTCAAATAAAAATTCGAATCTTTAACTTATATTCAAAAATGAGAGAAATGTTTCCTCACTTTTTTCAAACATTTTATTTCACTTTTTTTCAAGCATTTACCTCCACTTTCTCTAAACATTTTCCTTCACGTTTTCCAAACATATTCCTTCACATTTTTCAAACATTTTCCTTCACTTTTTCCAAACATTCTCCTTCACTTTTTTCAAGCCTCTAGCCCTCGCAGTGCGCGGCACTTTCTTCAAAGTACACACAATCAGAGATACTATTACATCAAGATGGGTGTTGTTCTGGTTCAAAAATAAGAGAGAAAAAATTTAGTTCAATAACAAAAGATTACAAACAAAATAATATGTGAATTAAATTAAATTAATTAATCTAATAACTAATGTACAGGCTAACGTCGCAGTTTGTCAGTTTTGCCAACTGTTCCTCTGACATTTTAATAATAATTACTCACGCCACTTTTGCGCGTTTTTTTTAGCCATCTCTTTCTATCTCATACGTTGTAGGCATCAATCAGTTGCATGACGAAAAGTAAGAAATTAAGATGGACGAAAAACAAACGAAAAGCTGTTTACAACAGACGGGTAAAAAACAAAAGAAAGTTCGTTGGAGACGCTCCTGCGACGATGTCACAAACAAAACAAAAAATCCCGCGGAGTGTTGTAAGCAAGAAAAATTAAGAAGTAAGGAATTAAGAAGGATGAAAAACAATTGAAGAACTGTTGAACATCGGACAGATAAAAAAACAAAAGAAGGTTCGTTGGCGACGCTCCTGCGACGTTGTCACAAACAAGAAAAAAATCCCGCGCAGTGTTTTAAACAAAACAAGAAATTAAAATGGACGATAAACAAGTGAAAATCTTTTCATATCATATTTCATATCATTTTTTGAACAGACGGTCAAAAAAAAACAAAAAAGAAAGCTGACGACACATGATTTCATAAAAATCAAGACTCGCGAAACGATGTTAAGCAAAAAAAGCAAAACTTTAATAGGCACCAATAAATCAAAAAAAAAAGAAGAGAAAACGAAACATAACAACAAAGGCGTAGTTTTAGTATTTTGATAAAAAAAATTAAATCACCGATTGCCTTTTGTTTCTCGCGCGTTTTCCATTCCCTTTCCCCTCTTCTTTGTATGTTCATGTGATTTGATTCGATTATTTCCGACAATATTTCTAAAAATTTCGAATCTACTAAAAACAAGGCAAAAACGAAAATAAAGTAAAAAAAAAAGTAAACAAAAACAAAAGAAGAAATTGTGAAAAGAAAAATTGTTTAGTATTTTATTTTGAAAAAAAAAAAAACAAAATTGCACGGCGCCATCTATTTAATTTAATGCAATGACTGTTGAGCAGTCGTGACGTTTTTCTGCCGGACTCTAGTGATAATTTTCAATCTGTGAGAAAGTGCTTCGATTAATTATTAAATTCCTAAAAACCTAAAACTACCCTGTATGTTGGTGTCCGAAAAAATTCGGCTCTCTTAATTTCGGAAAATCGCCTCACCTTTCGACGAGGATGAAGTATAGCAACGGCAAAAAATTTTGGGGCGCCGCCGCCACCGCACGCATCCTTCGTGAGCGCGCGCCGATAGGCTAATAAATGTCAGTCAGAGAAATAATCATGTCAAAACCGCCCACGACGCATTTGTTCGGCCCGCGCCTATTTATAAAATTACGCGCTCTTTTTTAATCGCCGTTGCAAAAGAAAATTGGCACAAACAAAGTGGGGCCGCGGCGGCGTTCGAGGAAACATCAGACGAAAACATCCCGAGTCAAAAGCACGATCTCTTTTCACAATTTTTAATATCAAGACGAAAATTGCTTATACAACGACTAGCAAAATTTCGTTTAAATTTTTAAACCATTTTCACATAACCTTTCCCCAATTCATAAACATACAATGCACATAGGTATAACAAAAACAAATTAAAAAATGCTTTTGTACCATCGATTTCAAAAGATATACTTGCTGGTTTATTATCAGTTTGTCCGTCGTCGTGGTTACGCTATACGAAGACCAATACTATACATGACACCGTACATTTGCCCCCCGCATATTGCGTAACCATGGCAATGCCCCAAAACGTCCGGAGTATAATTATTACATTTGTACTTCTTGGATGTTAATTAAACCCTCGCCTTGCGTTGAAACTTATTAACACTGAACGGACTAGAAAAAGTTTAACGGTTTACTACATGTCAATGAAATTGTTGTTTCTAAATTCAAGAAAGAGCTGTTATTATCTTCTGGAATTATGTCCGTGATTAAAAATCACGTATAAGCCTGCGTAATATATAACACTTCGGTTTAGATCCCCGCGTCGAATGGAACTGCCGCTGTCTCGAACTGGTTTCAGGCGGAATACTTTTTCGAATCCGCCGTCTGCTTATTAAATTGAACTACGTGATTAAATTCACAATAAATATGGTAGGTGAGTTAGCTAAGAAATAAACTCTATTAAAAAAAAAAAAAACATTAGAGGCCAGTTTACTTATATGCTGAATTAATAGGTATGATATGTGTATACAGGGTAACCTTCAAGCTCTGTGACGAACTTTTGTAAACGATAGCCGAGTTAATAAATAAACTCTTTTTTATATCAACATGTACCTGGTTCGTTTTGGTTTGGAAGTTAGCAAATCCTCCCCCTCTATACTCCACATTAAAACCAGAAACCAACTCTGACTCTCCCAACCGCTTGAAAATTAAAACTAAAACTCGGTTCACTTAATTTAAAAAAAAAAAAAAAACGCTAACAAACTAAAGATTCTATCGTCGTCATTCGATGCTATGACTTTTGGATCGCTTGGATCCGATAGTATTCGCTGCATTCCCAATCCATTCCTTTCCATTCCCCTTAAATAAGATGATATATCCAAAAACTCTCAAGTGTTTGACAAGTGCAGTTATAAATACATTTTTACAAAATGTCACTTTAGGTCATAAGAAAATATGCCAAGTTTTTGACAAATGTCATCCAACAAATGTCAATCTTGACGTTTAGGTAGTTACTTACGCCTTCTTCTCCAACTGTATTCGTCAGAAATCAAAACCAACTTGATGCACGTACATTTCCATCGAACACTTGTTATATCTGTAAGATATGCAGCATTGCATAACTTCAATCGTAAATTTTTGATTCATTACTTTGCCAAATTCAGAAAAACGTACCGACGTGTCGTATATGATAACCAACAAATCGCTGCGATTGTTGTATTGTCATACCAACTGTCACTTTTGTTTGACATTGTTGTCATTGACTTCTCACTAAAATATGGAATTCATTGTTTATTTTTGAGTGTCTGTAACATTTAAACCAAAACGAATCGGATACTACTTGTCGACATAACAAAATGTTTATAAATAATTACAACAACGTGACAGTGTGAAGCGATCTTTGGGAACAATTAACCTCACTTTTAGTTTTAGTCACAACATTGTTGCCAATTTAGTGATTTTGCTACTAAATGTGGCGATTTTCTGTTGATATTTCGGAGTAAAATTTAAAATTTGTCTAATATTTAGTGATTTCTTGACTGGTTTGGTGACGATTTCATTTAGTATCGACTGATTTTATTATTTTTATTGATGTTGTCGTGAAGATTTTGTCGTAAAATAATTCGCGCAATGTTTGCGAAGCAAGAAAAACGCGTCCTTCTTTACCAACAGAACCGTAAACTCACATTCAATGTTGAAAATTTTGTTGTTTTGACAACAGAGCTTTTGACTTTCTTTCAAAGAGGAGAAATCGAAGAAAAAATTAACAACGACCGATTCCTGTTTTTCTTTTTCTTTTTTTTTTGAACAAAAAAAGAAAAAAATAGAAAGTTTTCTCTTTTACCATCGAAGAAGAAAATGCATAAAATAATCGAGGAAATACGTATGAACAACCACAGAGTTAATTTTTACGGCATTTGTTTCTAATGAAATTTCTTCCTTTAGTAACATTTCACTGCTAAATGTTTAGGATCTTTGCGAAAGTCGATTGGCAATACTGGCTACTGCCAGTTTGACAACGAAAGAAAAAACGAATCGCAGACGTGCGGTCAAAAGCAAAGAAAAAAAAATTGTAGACGATTACAGCTTCCTGTCATTTTCCTTTCTCCAAAATGGCAACGTTCAAACGCGACTAAATTAAAATTTAATTTCCAATTGCGTCATTCAAGAAGATCAAAGACTGATTTACAAGAACAAATGTTTTCTAGTCGTTGCGGCCTTTCAAAATCGTAGTACACTTTGTCGTGTGCAACGTTTCGGCGGTGCAAACCGACCCTAAATGTATTTAAAGTTTTTAAGCGTCACTCAAGTCTCTCTAAATCCCGCTATGAATCTGTCAAACTTGACGTTAGCATCAAAATGATAGATGGCATATAAAATAAAGAATTTTTGACATTGATGTCAATTCTCAATGTACCAGTTTTCAAAGGCCGCAACTGTACAAGGGGCTGATAAGAGGGGCGTCCGAAATTTTATGTCCGCAAGTGTACATCTCCTACATTTTTACAAACCTGCCACGAATCTGTCAAATTTGACACTGACAGCAAAGTGGTGGATGAAGGTTTGATTTACGCACTAAAATGTAACGAATTTTTGACATTGACGTCGATTGTCAGTGTACCAGTTTTCAAAGGTCACAACTGTACAAGACGCTAATAAGAGGGGCGTCCGAAATTTTTTATCCGCAAGTGTACATCTTCTACATTTTTAGAAACTCGCCATGAATCTGTCAAATTTGACACTGACATCAAAGTGACGGATGAAGGTTTGATTTACGCACTAAAATGTAACGAATTTTTGACATTGACGTCGATTGTCAGTGTACCAGTTTTCAAAGGTCACAACTGTACAAGACGCTAATAAGAGGGGCGTCCGAAATTTTTTATCCGCAAGTGTACATCTTCTACATTTTTACAAACTCGCCATGAATCTGTCAAATTTGACACTGACATCAAAGTGATAGATGAAGGTTTGATTTACACACTAAAATGTAACGAGTTTTTGACATTGACGTCGACTGTCAGTGTATCAGTTTTCAAAGGTCACAACTGTACAAGACGCTAATAAGAGGGGCGTCCGAAATTTTTTATCCGCAAGTGTACATCTTCTACATTTTTACAAACTCGCCATGAATCTGTCAAATTTGACACTGACATCAAAGTGATAGATGAAGGTTTGATTTACACACTAAAATGTAACGAGTTTTTGACATTGACGTCGACTGTCAGTGTATCAGTTTTCAAAGGTCACAACTGTACAAGATGCTAATAAGAGGGGCGTCCGAAATTTTTTGTCCGCAAGTGTACATCTTCTACATTTTTAGAAACTCGCCATGAATCTGTCAAATTTGACACTGACATCAAAGTGACGGATGAAGGTTTGATTTACGCACTAAAATGTAACGAATTTTTGACATTGACGTCGATTGTCAGTGTACCAGCTTTCAAAGGCCGAACTGTACAAGACGCTAATAAGAGGGGCGTCCGAAATTTTTTGTCAGCAAGTGTACATCTTCTACATTTTTAGAAACTCGCCATGAATCTGTCAAATTTGACACTGACATCAAAGTGATAGATGAAGGTTTGATTTACACACTAAAATGTAACGAGTTTTTGACATTGACGTCGACTGTCAGTGTATCAGTTTTCAAAGGTCACAACTGTACAAGACGCTAATAAGAGGGGCGTCCGAAATTTTTTGTCCGCAAGTGTACATCTTCTACATTTTTACAGACTCGCCATGAATCTGTCAAATTTGACACTGACATTAAAGTGACGGATGAAGGTTTGATTTACGCACTAAAATGTAACGAGTTTTTGACATTGACGTCGATTGTCAGTGTACCAGTTTTCAAAGGTCGCAACTGTACAAGGCGCTAATAAGAGGGGCGTCCGAAATTTTTTGTCCGCAAGTGTACATCTTCTACATTTTTACAGACTCGCCATGAATCTGTCAAATTTGACACTGACATTAAAGTGACGGATGAAGGTTTGATTTACGCACTAAAATGTAACGAGTTTTTGACATTGACGTCGATTGTCAGTGTACCAGTTTTCAAAGGTCGCAACTGTACAAGGCGCTAATAAGAGGGGCGTCCGAAATTTTTTGTCCGCAAGTGTACATCTTCTACATTTTTAGAAACTCGCCATGAATCTGTCAAATTTGACACTGACATCAAAGTGATAGATGAAGGTTTGATTTACGTACTAAAATGTAACGAGTTTTTGACATTGACGTCGATTGTCAGTGTACCAGCTTTCAAAGGCCGCAACTGTACAAGGGGCTAATAAGAGGGGCGTCCGAAATTTTTTGTCCGCAGGTGTACATCTTCTATTTTTTTACGAACGGTTGCAAATACAAGTAAACGACTCCTAAGGAGCCTTTGTCGTTACGTTAGTTTTGGACTTCACTAAGCATTTTGACAAATACTTGTGATATTATCACAACATTATTAAATCAAAGCCAAATGTACAATAGCGATCGTTTACTTTTGTATGCACCCAGTAGTATAAACAATAATATTTTTTTCATCTACATCTGTAACGTTATAATACCAAATCTCAAATCATTATTGGATAAAATAAATAATTAAAATATAAAGTAAAAAAAAAAAAGTCAAGTGGGCTGTCATTTGTGAAACTTCGTTACAGTATTTGTTGATTACCCGGTATAATAATATAATAATAATAATAATAATAATAATAATAACGGACTTTGTTTAGGCGGGATTTCAGCCACTGGCTGTTGTTATAGTATATAGAGTATGATGCGTATAGTATTATTATTGTAATTATAAAGAAAATATTATCAGGGAAAATAATTCGGGCCACTTATTCCGCGAACGCTACGAAAATTTAGTACTCGGACTGTACCAGCGTCGCAAGTAACGTGCGAACGCTCGCATTTTACTCCTTCCCCTCCCACTCAATGACAATTCGATCCATCGTATCGATCGGAGGTCACAGAAAGGTGGCAGGAGTAAAAAACGTCCAACACTAAGCGGCCTGCATTTTTTTTCTTTGATTGATGACATTATTACACAGCTCAAAAATAAAAATAGTCACTCGTATTTGTTAGCTACTCTTTTATTTTAAACTGTATAAAATGAAAATTAATTTTTGGTACAAGTAAGTACAACACATAACTTTACAAATATGATAAAGTATGAAAATGTGCCGACGACCACCTACTTTTATTTTTTGTGCAAGTGTACGTCGTGTTTATTATTAACTTTAAACGAGACGAAATCATGTCATTTCATTTCAAATTAGTCTTGCACTTAAAAGAAAGCGAACGTGTACCAAGTTGAACCCCTGCTTTCTGCGGGCGCGTTAAAAATTGACTGCCGAATAGTAGGTCACCACTTACGTAAGATTTCCACAAAAATCTGCCTTTGCACGAGTGTGAGTGCAAACACAGCAGTTTTCCAGCTTTTTTCACGAATATTGTCACACACAAAAAAAAATCCGTCCGTCAACGACAATTAAATTGAAACAAATGCAAATCGAACAACAATTATTTTAGACCAGACTGTATATAATGCATCAAGATTATTATTATTATTATTATTCTCATTGTATGAGATATAAATATACTATAGTTAAACATAAAATGAATCTATGTATTTTATTTTGAATCGCCGATTTTTTCATTAATTTATTTTTTTTTTGTATATACAGGGTGTATAAATTCGTGTAGTAACATACCAAAAACTTTGGACCACTGTGCCGGAGGCCTCCAGTCGGGATAGTGCTTGGGAAACTTATCCCTCGACCAGAACGTGTGCAGGATCACTTTGTAAACTGTAAGTTTATCAGGCTGGCAACTTTCGGCCGTTTCTCCCTCGCGGTTTCGGCCAAGATCCGCCCCGGCTAACGACACCACATACAGCGCGAGATACACATACGTAATCAGAGCCATAATCCGCGACCAACACCCGTCCATCCCGGATCGCTACCGACGTACGTTTGAGAGCGCAGCTCGGAATTCGCTACTTAGCTCTGAAACCGCAACTCCCGCCAGGGTGCGTGTGCCTAACGCGACGCAGTAATAACTACTTATTGCAGGCATTAGTCACTGGGATAGGGCTCAATTAACAACCCCGTAAACATACGTGCGCAGAAACCACCCTCCCCCCCATCCTTCCACCCGATTAATTAATTCATTGGACGTAACAAAAGGGCGCCACTTACAAAAATTCATATCGAAGCTCGTTTGGAATTATAAAGACAGATTACATTTAATTTTCTGAACGTAGCCTATAGGTCGGAAAAGAAATACACTCGACGATGGGGCAAAAAGGGCGCCACTAAGAAAAAAAAAATCAAATTTTCGCAAATGAGTACCTAACCGATGAAGTACAGATCGCATCAATCAGATCAATGATCATGATTCCGTACAAAATATTAATTACGTTTGAAGCGATCCAATTTGAAGGTCATACGGAATCAAAAACAAATTCAGAAAATTCGACGTGCCAATATTTTTGACACTTACTTTTAATTTCTGAACGCACCTGAACTACCGTGGCGGAAAAGAAATGCGCTCAGAATCCCATCAGATGCGGAGCAACTTGAAATATTCATTTTTCCGTAAATAAGTGCAGATCGTTTCAGCCAATCACGATTCCCTGCGTTCCCTGATGCATTTTAAAGGTCACGAGGAATTAAAGACAGATCAGAAAATTGATGACGCCAATATTTTGACGTTGACACCGCGGAGTAAACCAAACGCACTCAGGTTATCTATCATCAACTGCGGTCCGTTCGGGAATAGAAAAGAGCGCACTCTGGGTAATATTCTTTCTCTCTCGTGTAAGTGTATTTGTGCATTTTGCTTTCCATTTTAAACACGTAAAGTGCTCTTCTGATTATAGTTTCTGAACGCGCCCCTGTGGCGCAAAAAGGCGCGACTTAAAGTAATCACATTTCTGTAAGTAAGGAGCCAACGAAATGCAGATCGTATCAGCCAATCACGGTTCCCCGAGTTATATCCAGTGATGCAATCTGCGAGTCGCTTGTAACTAAAGACAATTTAAGGTTCCGATATTTTAACATTTGCATTTAATTTTCTGAACGTGGCGAAACCACCAAACTTCTAAAACTAAACAATACGGAACCGCAACCGCAACCGATTGTTTTCGGCGTAAGCACGAGATTACATGTTCTTCCTTTGTTTATTAGAATAGATTCGTCTCGTTGCGTTTGGCCTTTTCATTGCAGAGTATGCATCCGAATATTCTGGGAACCGCTACAAGTCCGGTGAATTTCGCATTTGAGCTACTGGATCTTTTCGCTGGAGTTGCCATCCGTCCACTGCAGAGACCCTGCGTTGAAGGTCGTCGCCATTTTCACGACGGTTGCTGAAGAACAGAAATTCAGACATCCGTTTAATTGTAGGGTATACGTCAGAATATTCTGGGAACCGTTACAAGTCCGGTAAATTTCGCATTTTGGCTGCTGGATCTTTTCACTGGAGTTATCATCCGTCCGCTTCAGTCATCCCACGTAGAAAGTCGTCGCCATTTTCACGATCGTCACTGAAGAACAGAAATTCAGCGTTTGGCCGAAAGATACGCTACAAGTCCGGTGAATTTCGCATTTTGGCCGCTGGATCTTTTCACTGGAGTTAACATCCGTCCGCTTCAGTGACCCTGCGTAGAAGGTCGTCGCCATTTTTACGACCCTTACTGCTGACGAACGGAAATTCAACGTTTGGCCGAGGAAGGCGCTGCCGTAATTTTGACAACCATTGGCTTGTAAACAATCCTAGACAGCTGACACTGCATGATATTTTATTTCATTTTATTATAACGTAAATATTCCCAGTACATTTGTGTTTAATATTAACATATTATCGTGACTTTTGAGTCAAATTTGGACGAGTTAAGTAGTCGATCCTGTGCGGTCAGTACTGATCTTTGAATCATTTCGTTTGTCATCTAAATTAACTAACGAGTTGAGTTACGAAATTCTTTACTACAAAATTCTGTTTGTATTGCGTATTTTATTTTGGCCACGAAGGCCGTCTTTTATTACGGCCAGAAGCTTTATAAATGTGCCAATATATTTATTAATATCTGCGTCACGATGTTTTGCTGCGTTTCAACCCGTCCCCTCAAACATGCGAGTGTCGAGAATACTCCCGGCAATTTTCGTTTATCAGCGCACGCAGTGGGAGCTTGGGAAGCGGTTCCACAGTGCGTTCACCAGCTGGGGTCGTTCCCTGGCACCCTTATTTTATTCACTCGCATCGTCTTCAGAGTCTAGCGAGTAGTTAACTGTGTAATTACGTGTCCGCCATGTAAATATTAAATCTCTTTATTGTTTACTGAACAGTTTTTTTTTAATAATCCCACTGTTATTACTAAAGCAAGGATTTAGGTGCATTTTTTGGATAATTCAGTACTCACCTAAGAATGAACCTAGATCCGTGCTTTAGTTATTACTTTTGCATTTGCATAAACTTGTATTCTACCGTCGATTATGTTTTTTTTTTTTTTTATTATTTTATATGAATTTGAAATTGTTGTGTGCTTCCGACTCAAGGCACGAGACTATTTTATTTATTTCGCAAATAAAATTCGCAGATAGGAAATCTGATCGGGTTTATCGACTCGCTTACTTCTGATGGAGGCGGAGACGCATGTATCGAACGACGCCCGGCGTAAACACCACCACCACGTATATGCACACACACACACACACACACACACATACACGCGTGCACGAAGGTAACCAGGGGGCGCAGCGCTGTCGCTTTGAAATAAATCAGAAATTATGTTTTGGTATTGAACGAGTTCGTTTTAATTTCGCCGGCCGGAATGAAAGGATACGCGGGCGTGCGTCGCGACGTCCGCACACACACACACACACACCCAAAAAAAGTTTTTAATTGCATACATAAAACATTCGGGATCAATCAAAAGTTGTTGACAGTTTTCGTCGGCGCGGCAACTTTTGAATGAAAACGTCAACTAAACGCGGGGTGGGGAAGTATTTAATGAATTCAAATGAATAGGAGACTTTTAGGTCACCCCTTGTACAGGGGTCTTCACAATTTGATGTATTCCACGTCTGATGGTTAGACTGCCAACAATACACAATGTTGACGTCATTGTAATTTTTTCACACAAGCAATTCTGACACGCCACTGCTGAGTAGTGTGTATTGATAAGTGTAAGTTTGGTTGCCTAATTTTGATGATCAGACGTGGTTGAAAACCAAAATCTGTCTCTTCAACAGAAGGACGTCGTATTGAAAACGTCTTAAGACCTGTTTGCATATATTTGAGATTAATTATTAAATGCTAGATTAATTATTAATTATAACAATAATCAAACGATTCTGAATAAGAATGTAAATTCGAAGTAAATTCAACTGCTATATCTATATGATGAGAATAATATATTTACTCAAGACTTAACTTTACTCTTTGTCCTCTGCTTTTTTAGCATCAAACCACAGATTTATTAGATAACTATACAAAAAAAAAAAAACTTAAAACGCAGCGAAAGGTCACGTGAGACACCCGATTATATGAAGACCCTACTACATTTATGTTATTTAATTAAGTAGTGGATCATTCGTTGATCAATCACGTGGTACTCGAGAAAAGACGCTTCAAATAACGAGATATTGTGTGCAAACTAGGCGCGCTTGTCGTAACAGAGATTCCAATACGTTTTAACACACAATGTCTTGTTCTACACGGTGGCGCTCGCGTCGTCTCTTCGCTGCTTTATGCGAGATTGGTGTATTCAGATTCAGATCAGCCGCGACTGACTTTTTGCCCTCCCACACACACGACAATGCCAAATAAATTTTGTTAGCACGTCATAATGTGTTAGTTACCGCGAGCTCGAAGGTACGTCCTAATTCTTATTTAAACCGTGGTGGAAATGATTTAGTTCCTGCGCGGGGGGGTTTCGTGTTTTCCACCGTGAAGATTTTATTTAAAACGTGGAGGCAGTGGCGGTCCTAGGGACGGGCGAACCGGGCAATCGCGCTTTCAATAAATTTTAATCCACTATAGTTCAGTCAGAGTGAAGATTATCGAATATAATAAATACGGAAATATAATATAATATAAATATGAAAATATTTGCGAAAAAATCTTACATTGTATAAACAAACAGTGCATATTATAAACAAATAGTTATCCTTAATACCCCCTTATCAAATCGCATACACTTTCATTTTCGAAACACGATTTTCGACCAGCTCTTATTTCTAGAATAACATCTGTTTCATGAGGACCAGATTTCATTGTCTTCGACATTTCTTTTACTCTCCTTGGAATTTACTTTTTATTTCTTAACCATCAGATTATCTTTCATTCGACGCGATTTTATGTTTTAATAATAATCAATTGATCGTCCTTCGTTTTTGTTTTTTCCTTTTTTTTATTTATTCGATTTGAGTTTATTTTACGTTTTAATTCTTTCCATCGATTGATTAGCAATTAATTGTTTTTTTTTTCTTTAATTTACTTGATTTTTGAATTTATCTTACATTTTAATCCCTACGATCGATCGCCATTTTTATTTTCTCTTTTATCCGAATTGATTTTATTCATTGATTATTAATCGATCGTCTTTTGTTTTTGTTTTTCCTTTAATTTATTCGATTTGAGTTTATTTTACATTTTGATATTTTCCGGCGATCGCCAGTTTTGTTTTTCTTTTAATTCTTTCGATTTGAGTTTATTTTAAATTTTAATCCCTTCGATCGATTGTCATTTTTATTTTCTCTTTTATTGCGATCTGATTTTATTTATTCATTATTAATCGATCGCTTTTTGTTTTTGTTTCTTCCTTAATTTATTCGATTTGAGTTTATTTTACGTTTTAATTCTTTCCATCGATTGATTAGCAATTAATTGTTTTTTTTTTTTCTTTAATTTACTTGATTTTTGAATTTATCTTACATTTTAATCCCTTCGATCGATCGCCATTTTTATTTTCTCTTTTATCCGATTTGATTTTATTCATTGATTATAATCGATCGTCTTTTGTTTTTGTTTGTCCTTTAATTTTTGATCGATTTGAGTTTATTTTACATTTTAATTCTTTCCGTCGATCGCCACTTTTGTTTTCGTTTTTCTTTTAATTCAGTCAATTTGAGTTTGTTTTACATTTTAATCCCTTCAATCGATCGCCATTTTTATTTTTTCTTTCACGTGCTCTGATTTTGTTTATTGATTAACAATTAATCGTCTTTTGTTTCTGTGTTTTTTCTTGAATTTACTTGATTTTAATTTATCTTACATTTTAATCCCTACGATCGATCGCCATTTTTAATTTCTCTTTTATTGCGATCTGATTTTATTTATTCATTATTAATCGATCGCTTTTTGTTTTTGTTTTTTCCTTAATTTATTCGATTTGAGTTTTTTTTACATTTTAATTCTTTCCGTCGATTGATTAGCAATTAATTGTGTTTTTGTGTTTCTTCTTTAATTTACTTTATTTTTGAATTTATTTTACATTTTAATTCCTTCGATCGATCGCCATTTTTATTTTCTCTTTTATCCGATTTGATTTTATTCATTGATTATTAATCGATCGTCTTTTGTTTTTGTTTTTCCTTTAATTTTTGATCGATTTGAGTTTATTTTACATTTTAACTCTTTCCGGCGATCGCCACTTTTGTTTTTGTTTTTCTTTTAATTCATTCGATTTAAGTTTGTTTTACATTTTAATCCCTTCGATCGATCGCCATTTTTATTTTTTCTTTCACGTGCTCTGATTTTGTTTATTGATTAACAATTAATCGTCTTTTGTTTCTGTGTTTTTTCTTGAATTTACTTGATTTTAATTTATCTTACATTTTAATCCCTACGATCGATCGTCATTTTTAATTTCTCTTTTATTGCGATCTGATTTTATTTATTCATTATTAATCGATCGCTTTTTGTTTTTGTTTTTTCCTTAATTTATTCGATCTGAGTTACATTTTAATTCTTTCCGTCAATTGATTAGCAATTAATTGTGTTTTTGTGTTTTTTTCTTTAATTTACTTGATTTTTGAATTTATTTTACATTTTAATTCCTTCGATCGATCGCCATTTTTATTTTCTCTTTTATCCCATTTTATTTTATTGATTGATTATTAATCGATCGTCTTTTGTTTTTGTTTCTCCTTTAATTTTTGATCGATTTGAGTTTATTTTACATTTTAATTCTTTCCGGCGATCGCCACTTTTGTTTTTGTTTTTCTTTTAATTCATTCGATTTGAGTTTGTTTTACATTTTAATCCCTTCGATTGATTGCCATTTTTATTTTCTCTTTTATGCGATCTGATTGTATTTATTGTTTATTAATCGATTGTCTTTTGTTTTTGTTTTTCGTTTGATTCCCCCGTTTTGAGTCGATTTCACATTCTAATCCCTCGTTTTCTCTTCTATGAGATCTGATTTGATTTTATTTTTTAATTACATATATTTTTTTAACATCCAACGATTAAATTTTTTTTAGATGGTTTTCGTTTTCGTCTATCATCGTTCGTTTTTTTTTTGTTTTACCTTTCGTTTAACTTTATTTTACACGACTTTTTATTTTTTATTATTTTTATTATTTTTTTTTTCATTCACTCAATTTGAGTTTACTTCATTTGAATCTTTGATTAAATTTCTGGTTATCAATATTTACATCGATTTGACTGACTTAGTTTTACATATTTTTATTTTCATCCTATCTTCATCCACGATCGTCTTTTGTTTTCGTTTTATTATTACTCTCGCATATGGAACGTGACGTCAAAATGACGTAGACTCTCGTGCAAAACTACGTGAATCGTAAGAGAATTACGTCATTTTGACGTCACGTTCTCTTGCGAGTTTGTTCCTTTTCGATTCGAGAATACGGCTGCGAGAATCTTCCAAACTGTCACTTAAATAAAGGTGACTAACCTACCGCACCATTATTTTCTGACCACCCTGTATATGTACATTAAATCTTTTTCTTATTTTTACAGATTTATTATCAGCGGAAACTGAAGCATGAAGATGAACTGCTTGTTCTCGATTGGAGGTAGAAATTTTTACTTATTTGAAGATTTCGTAAAAGTGAGCCGAGACATTTTGAATCAAAAACAAGTAAATCCAGACTTTTGAATTGAGGAATGCCCCCTGTATAATTTTTTTATTTTCTTTTAATAAAAATAATTCTGTCTTCTGAATTTTTCTGGTTAAACTCGATTAATTAGAAGATAAGAAAAGTCGAGTCGAAAAGCTAAATGTGAGTGATTCCTCGTGGCTGTAGTTTAGCTCCGATATGGTAGTTAATGCAGCCCGAAGTTTTCGCATATCCGACTTCTCCCGGGGGCCCCCCAAGACGTCGACGAAATCGACTTCACACTCCGCCAACTTTTATTGTTATTGCACTTCCGGACGACTTTAGCCCTGCCTAACTCGAGCAATTAATAACCGAAAGGTGATTAGATTATGCACGTCCTGTACATACGTATGCGTACAGGTGTCCTTAATAACTTCGTCTGCGAAGTTTATTTCAGTTCGGAATCATCGGAAACGAATTTGCTACACTCCTTTTTAGATTATTTAAAAAAAAAAAAAACCGATGGCACAACTTTTTTTTTTCTTTCAAAAATACAAAGTGATCAATAATGGCTGTTAGAAATGGGAATGCTGAATTTTATTTTATTTTTTAATAGTGCACAACTGGAATGACTTCCGGTTATTGATAGGTGGAAATTTACAGATTGTTACACAACTAACAGACGACAAAAAAATTTCAAGAAAATAACAGAAATAACTGACTAATAAGTGAGCCACATTCTTTTACAACTTCGCGTTTTCCAGCTATCAAAAAAAAAAAAATAGACTATAGATTTATAACCTACAATCTTATCGTTACTGATATTACGTCAGATAATATATCCTTTCTTTGTTTTCTTTAATTAATTAATAATAATAATAATAATTAATTAACAAATAAAAATGTAATAACACATTAATTATTACATTTTTATTTGTTCCTAACATTTTCATCAACGTGAAAATACTATGTAAACTGAAAATACTTTTACCTGTGTACAAATTTAAAGTAAACATAAGAGATAGTTTTGATCGATTGATCGATTAAATGAAAAGCGTTTACGATATTTGGAGCGGTATATACCGGTTAATCTCTTCTCTCACTCTTACTTGCATTAACCGCATTCGTTCTGTCTTACTTTTCTACTCCGACCCGTGTACCACTCCAACTATCGTAAACGCCTGAAGTATCGTATAACAAATTATTATTTAAATAAGCGAAAATTTGTTATTTAATTTATTTTGTACAGGTAATACTTAATTATTAAAACGGAGACATAATACGAAATCATCTTTCAAATTATATAACCTCACTTTAAACCATTCTTTTGGATTAAAAAAATCTTGTATCGATCTTAGGAATATCGATATAAAGTATGAATACTATGAATCGATACATTTAAGAATGATACGTATAGATTCCTAGTATCGATACTTTGCAAAGTATCGTCCAACACTAATAAGAGATAACAATCAAAAACAAAGACAATAATTTACGTAACGGACGGGACATTCCAGGATCGTCCTGTCCACGAACAGCGTGAGCGTCAAAGATTCAAAATTTTGTTATGTGTTATAAATAAATCAGTCTTTACATCTCGGCCATTGTGGTGACAATGTCAAATTTGACAAATGCGTAGCAGAATTAACAGTCATTACATTTTTAAAATAAGTATATAATATATAATTAATATAATATATAATTAATATAATATATAATTTTAAGTACAAATGTTTGTAATAAATTTATGTTACTAGTCTCCATTGAGTACTTCTATTTTAGGATCAGTTTACATCGCTAAGGTCCAGTTTTACAAATGGGGCTCAACTTTGAGCTGAGGCTTAAACC
This sequence comes from Prosopocoilus inquinatus, assembly GCA_036172665.1. Lineage (NCBI taxonomy): Eukaryota > Metazoa > Arthropoda > Insecta > Coleoptera > Lucanidae > Prosopocoilus > Prosopocoilus inquinatus. Next base: position 755,181 of record CM069871.1, on the reverse strand, counting down.
CTTAGCAACAATTATTTCAACAATTGTTGTGAAGGATTTAAGCTTCGGCTCAAAGTTAAACCGTCATTGTAAAACTGGGCCTAAATCGTTATACTTAGCCGTCCTCCATTTACAACATACTTGAATTCTAAGCTGCTTTCTTTCGCTTAAAAGTTTGAATCTGGCTTTGAATAGTTTTAATCTGGATTCCCTAATTGCTGCAATAAAACAAAACTTCAGTTTTGAGTTATTAATTAACAGTTCGCTTGTAAATAACTGCAATTCAATCCAAACGAAATACATATAAAAATAGTTTGATCCGAAAGCGAAAGGGGATTATCGATCGGTACTGAATTTTCAAGGAGAGTGGAGATTAATCCGTTTGCAAAAGAACGTCCGTTTTTGAATCTAAACTTTTCTGTGAGCGAAAGAAAGCACCTCTAATTGATTCAAATTAGTTTAAGCGAAAGCTTTATTGTAGCTTAAAACCTGAACAAAATGCGTAAGTTTTTGAAATTAACGTTACAAAATAATTGCCTAGCGATAGTCCGTACAAAATATATTATATTTGGTGTCATTTCGAAGCATTTTTTTATGTTTTGTGTAAGTGTAGGCAAATGGGTGCGTTGTGGGTGCATTCCGTGATTCCACCGGCAGGGTTGCCAGATGTGGCGCTTTCAGTGATCCGTTTGGCGCGGTATTTTTCAAACTGACGCTAAAAATTTTTTTGGCGATTTAAGCCCATAATCTATATGTAAAGTGGCGCTTTGGCGCTTAAAATTAGGTACAAATTAATCATACATAACTGAACTGCAGACGTGATAAATACTTGTTCTTAACGTTTGATCTAAGTTGGAATCAAAGATTCAGAATCTTTGGTTTGAATGAATAAATGTCATCTAGCTTATCATGTTCGAAACTGATTGTCAGACACATCGCCGGTAAAACAGAAAACGATAATCGATAATGACGTTGCCAAACATCTTTTTCGGTATCATATTGTGCCAACTTGATGAAATCGAATTGCAGTAAACGCCTTTTCTTGAAAACTGGTTATAAAAAAAAATGGTGCAGTGCATTACAGTCTTCCAAATAATATCATAAATCCTTTCAACACATAACACCATTTCTCAAATCAAACACAAAATAAACACAAAAAAAGTGTGGGAATCAAATGATTTAAATGAAGCATTTTGTATGGTTTGCCGATCGTCACTGGCGGGCACATATTAGTGATTTAAAACGTCATGCCGCGTCAAAACTGCAAACAAAAAACAAAACAATAATTTGTGTTTTACAGATTTTGTAACATTATTAACATTCATTTAAATAATAAATAATTAAAATTATATTTTATTTGAAATAGCTGGTGTATAAGTTAGGTTAAGGAATGATCCAACTTCACCCTATTCATGACAGTGGATGGAAATTTTGGCATCACGTCTATGGAAAGTAGTTTTTTCTGGACAATGTATAATGATGTCCCTGTATTAGCTGGTATTGGCGCTTTTTATTTGAATATGGCGCTTTGAAGTAGTTGATTTGGCGCGTTAGTCTCTGAAATATCTGGCAACCCTGTCCACCGGTGCAAACGATTGCACCGGGTGGAATGCCATCTCTAAGTTTTATTATTTATAAAACAATATTCCAGGCCGGCGGAAGCGTGCAATGTCTAGTTGTCGTGTTTGTTGGTTTTCTAAATAATTTATATTATATTGTACATATTAGAAACTTAATTGATATTTTTTTAATTTCAGAAAAGTTAGACCCGAGACCGCACTCTTCTTGGCAAAGACTTTTTTGTTTGGCGACATCTGTTTGTTATTCTGGTGATTACCGCTAGAGAAGTCTGGTCTGGTAACACTGGAAATATGGGCACTTGGGCAGCAATGTTTCCACGATTTACGTTGGCAACATTGTTAATTTTGCAAATTAATCGAATTCGAATCCCTAATTATTATTATTATTAAATACTTTTACATTTACATCGAATTTATTTTCTACAGTTAACGCCAGAACAATTGTTTTAAATGTGCACATTAAAGTTTTTATAGCATTTATCTACAACCTAACCTAACTTTTTGATTTGATAAGAAAGTCAAAACACACGTTGGTGGTGGGGATATAACCAAAGATTTGTTGCTAGAATTTTCTAGTATAACACAAAAAGGAAAAGCAAATCGTTAACTGACTGACGCCGACAATACCAGCAGCGATTAATCCGAATTAGTTGCAAGATGTCGAGTGCAGTGGAAAACGCCGAACCCAAGTCCAAGAACGAACGTGAAATCGTAAAATCCACGGCCGTTGTCAAGTACTCGGTGCCAAAGCCAGCGAAATTCCTGAAGTTACAGTGCAACACCGACTTAAACCTGCCCCCTTCCAACTGGTTAAGCAGCTCGGCTGATCTGTACGGACTACAGCACGTATTATATCAGCCCAAGGGTTTTACAAGGTACCCCAAATTTGGCACATTTGCAGATAGATCTAACTTCCCCCCCGCCCCCTTCAGTTTCAGAATGGCCCACATGTTTCCTGATTGCGTCGGCGAAGTGGACGTAGTTTCCGACGCGGAAAACATCAAAAACTTGTTGAAAATTCCATACCATAAAGGACTCGTGAGCATGATGGTTCACCGCGTTGAAAACACTCTACTCCTCGACGACTTTGACATATACAAGCATTTACTGCGAACCGCCGAGACCGAATGGGAATGGCTGCGTAAGTTCTTCTTCGAGAACGTCGAAAGAGACGTGGTGGACGAAGAGCGCACGCTCTACGTCAAAAATAAGCGCAGGAAAGCCCTGAAGCAAAAGAGTCTCGTTTCGAAGTTCCTTTACCACAGCTTGCCGAGCGATAGCGAAGACGTGTCCAAACAAAACGAGGATCAAAACGGCTCGTACACCTTGCAGGGGCCTTTATTACCTGAGCCGTCCCCCTTGGAAGAAGTGCCTGATCCCATGTCGTTCGATCACAAGTACAATCGTAACGTCGTGTGGACGTTCGAGGACATTGAAATGCTGATTGGGACGGACTTGCCGATATTCGGGGGCGGAACTCACCCTTGCATTTCTTTGAGGTTAAGCGACATGAATAAACCGATTAATGTTTTAACCGGCATCGATTATTGGTTGGATAATCTCATGTCCAACGTCCCCGAGGTCGTCATGTGTTATCACCTGAACGGGATCGTGCAGAAGTACGAGCTGATTAAAACCGAGGATTTACCACGCATGGACAACTCGAAGTTCTCCCCGAAATTAATACGCGATGTTGCGCAGAGTATTTTATCTTTTTTGAAGTCGAATGCGACCAAGGCCGGGCATACTTATTGGTTGTTCAAGGGGAAAGATGAGGAGGTCATCAAGCTGTATGATTTAACGTCTTTGTGCTCGAATGAGATAATCGATAATGATCAGAATCCGTTTACTGTTCCGGTGGCGATGTTGTTGTACCGAGTTGCAAGAAACATGAAGCATTCACCGGATAGGAAACAGCCAGGCACGATTAAGATGCTCTTGAAAAACTGCATCAAGCTGCTAAGCGAGGAAAAGTATCCGGAAATTGTTACGTCGTCGCATTATATGATTTCTGATTTGTATATACCGGCTGGGACTAACCCGGAGAGCCCCGAATTGAACCACAGCGAAGCCGATGACACCGAGTCAGTTTACGACGATGATTTAATTGAGGATGACAAGAAGGAATCCGCAATGAAAGTGTTGATACTAAACAGCGAACACAATCACGACAAATTCAATAATTACTACAAACCTCCGCCTCCGATTTCTGGTTTGCTGGAAGAGCGGTGCTCGCAGAGCATCCAGCACGTTGCAGCTGGACTGGCGTGCATTAAATACTTTAATAAAGACGAGGGGAAGAGCAAAGATGATGAGGTTCCAATGGCGAAGCCGAATGAGCCAATCCCCATGCCGTACTCGAAACTGGATGATATGATGAAACCCCCCAAGTTAGACGACGAGGAGAATAACAGCAGTAGAAAGGGGCGAAAAGCAAAAGAGAAAAGCAAGAAGAAGAAGGGGGTTGAGCTTGAAACACCGAGCGCTTTGCTCTTGAAAAATCAGGGCGAAGCACAAGCACTCCCAACCTGGCAGGAATCGTTGCATAGCAACAAAATATCCTGGAAGGACCACTTAAAAATGCTGCTTTATGAAAAGGCGGTCCTTACATACGCGATTCTAGCCGAGCACCATTACGTGACTAAAAACTACGGCGTTAGTTTGAGATGCATCGGAATTTTAGTGAGGTGCTTGCAGATCTTGAAGCAATTGCAATATCCTGCGAACTCGCTCAAGGAGAACTGCATTCTAGGAAGAGCAGGCGATTGCTGCGTCATGACGGTTCAAAATTGGAGCAACGTCGAAAACTATCGCATCCAACTGCAAGTCCACTCGGAAGAAGACCTCAAGATCCTCGAGCAAATAGAAAAGGACGAGCAGTGTTTGGACATTCACCTAATCCAGTCGGATATGAAGTGCGTTTTGATTTACGACATCCGCACCATCGAGCAGATCTTAGTGAAAAGCGTCGAGTGTTACGAGCACGCGTTGAAGTTCTGCGAATCCGACAACACATTCCGCAGGCTGGGCAACGCGCTCAACGAAATCGGTTCCTTTTATTTAAATCGGGCGAAAAATTCCAAGAACGAAGAACTCATCGTGGATTCCTGCAAGAAGGCCGAGGGGCACTTAAAACAGGGCCTGGATGTTTTCGAGCGAGTTAAGGACGACGCAAACATGGCTTTATTGTACACGAATATGGGGCACCTGCACCGCCTGCTTGCACACATCAACGCACCTTCGAGTCGAGGGGAACTCACCCCGAAAGAAAAACACCATTACAACAAGTCGTTTCTTAATTATAAAAAAGCGCTGCAGGTTTTGGGTGATCGTAAGAACTGTCCGTTTATTTGGGACGCTGTGAAGTGGGAATTATCGACCGCACTGTTTACAATGGGTTGCATTTTGCATGAAAATCCATCGGTGCAATTGGTAAGAGTTTTTTTAAACAGAGATTTATAATTGAAGTAGACTCTTGTCCAATTAAAACTGTAAGTGAATTATTTTTAAACCCTAACTGGACAGAGTTTAAAACCTTTTTGCTTAGATTTAGGATTTATAGTTTTCGTTGATTCTATATCGTGTTTACAGACCAAGTCGGAGGCCGAAAAGGAAATAATCGAGACGTTCCAGAAGGCGTTGCAGTACTGTGATTTGGACAAAGACAATTCAAAGTACACGCTCTACCAATACCGTGCGGCTGTGATTTACTATCGCATTGCTTCGCTCTACCACAGCCACATTTGGAACTCGTCTTATACAGAATCGAACAGGAAAAGTATAATTCAATTGGCTAAACTGAACTATGAGAAAGCTGCGAAATTGTATCTCGCTTCCTGCGATGCCATCAACTATTTAACGGCCCAAATGCAACGTGTCGCTCTAACAGAGTATTTAGCTGAAAGTATGTATTAATCTAAAATCAAACTAATTCGTAATGCTTGGAATACCAAACATCTACATGACAACAATCCACCAATCAAATCAAAAATTAAATAAACAGCCTGCAGAAAGACGTCAGTTTTCCAAGTATTACAAAAGCTGTTTGTTTAGAGAACAAAAAACTATGATAACTTAATTGATACTCCTATATTATATATTTTTTTTTAGCAACAACGAATACGTCTCTTAAATTAAAACACTTCCAAAAATGCCTGGAGATATTAGCCGAGTTAAGAGAACTAATAGAAATGGTCTCTGAGAATAAAGTGGAGATATCGCAGGAAGACATCGAAGACTTCCTTAACAAGAGCAAGGAAGCGTCTTACAAAAACAGCAGCGCCTTGTTCCTGTTGGTCAAGCAACGATTGCAGTACGTCTTACGAACGTTGATCAAACTGTGCCTGGGCAAGCCGCCGGCGAGCAAGGATTGCCATAAGTTAGCGGATTTTTACAAGTGCTGTTACAGTTCGACTTTCAGTTTGGAGCATTGCACGGACTTCACCGCCTTCATAAGTAAACTCAGGACGATTTTGTTACAGTTAAGTGAGAGTGCGAACGAACGTTCCTGAAATAGCACAGGAGCAGCCTTAATCAATTAATTAATTAATCGCAGTGAATCTGAAAATGCTGAAGTGTAGTGTAAGCGTAGATTAAATTTCTACCTTTTTTTTATTAAAGTTGTGTATTTTTATTTATTAAATAAATTATTTTATTTTAATTAATTCCGTTGGAAACATTTTGTCCGATTAATTTCGTAACATTGGAGCGGAATTCACAAAACTAAATCAAACGCCATCTTTGCGCCACAGAGAGAAGTTTTTCAGTTCAAGGAACCGATTTTAGAATGACTGCAATTAAGAGAAAACCGAATTCAGCAACGGCTTTGGTAGGTGAAACAAATTCGCTTTAAGAAAAAAAAACATGTAAAGTGAAGATAAAAGGAATTTATTCAAATGTACTTGGCGACATCTGTGAAATGCGAGAGGAACTAAGCTAAAAATTCAGAAAAGTAAAATCGTTAACAAAAAAAGCGAAATTGTGGCGTCTCATTCTTGCAGGAAATATTTACAAAATCGAATTTGACTTTAAAAAAAAACAATAAAATAACCTCATGAAACAAAACTAAGCTAGGAGTACCAACAGAATCAACATTTCAAGATTCGCAATTGTGGCTGAGGTATATTCCAAGATTTGCATTGTGACTGAGGTACATTTCAAGATTCGTGCTGTCGCTGAGGTACGTTTCAAAATTCGCGATAAGTCATGTGGAATTTTAATATCTTTTTTATGTCAACAATCCGATAATTTTAAGATGGTATTATTTTCTGTTGATTTATTATTTCAAAAGTTTACATTTTCTATTCTTTAGGTCTTTTCTTTTTCACTAAGGCCTAATTAATACCATGCGATCAACGGAAAATGAAAAAGTTGGCAACGCAGGCTTACAGTTTGAAATTAAAAATTTTAAAATTGTGACATATTTTTTTTTTAATGATTGAAAATAAACGGATTTGTCGTGTGTAATATGGCAACTCTGGTTCCGGGGGAATTTGACCTTCATCGTGGAATGTAATAGGAACAATTTCAAAAAAAAGCACAATAAAATAACCTCATGAAACAAAACTAAGCTAGGAGTACCAACAGAATCAACATTTCAAGATTCGCAATTGTGGCTGAGGTATATTCCAAGATTTGCATTGTGACTGAGGTACATTTCAAGATTCGTGCTGTCGCTGAGGTACGTTTCAAAATTCGCGATAAGTCATGTGGAATTTTAATATCTTTTTTATGTCAACAATCCGATAATTTTAAGATGGTATTATTTTTTGTTGATTTTTTATTTCAAAAGTTTACATTTTCTATTCTTTAGGTCTTTTTTTTTCACTAAGGCCTAATTAATACCATGCGATCGACGGAAAACGAAAAAGTTGGCAACGCAGGCTTACAGTTTGAAATTAAAAATTTTAAAATTGTGACATTAATTTTTTTTTTTTAATGATTGAAAATAAACGGATTTGTCGTGTGTAATATGGCAACCCTGGTTCCGGGGGAATTTGACCTTCATCGTGGAATGTAATAGGAACAATTTCAAAAAAAAAGCACAATAAAATAACCTCATGAAACAAAACTAAGCTAGGAGTACCAACAGAATCAACATTTCAAGATTCGCAATTGTGGCTGAGGTATATTCCAAGATTTGCATTGTGACTGAGGTACATTTCAAGATTCGTGCTGTCGCTGAGGTACGTTTCAAAATTCGCGATAAGTCATGTGGAATTTTAATATACCTTTTTTTATGTCAACAATCCGATAATTTTAAGATGGTATTATTTTCTGTTGATTTATTATTTCAAAAGTTTACATTTTCTATTCTTTAGGTCTTTTTTTTCACAAAGGCCTAATTAATACCATGCGATCGACGGAAAACGAAAAAGTTGGCAACGCAGGCTTACAGTTTGAAATTAAAAATTTTAAAATTGTGACATTAATTTTTTTTTTTTTTAATGATTGAAAATAAACGGATTTGTCGTGTGTAATATGGCAACCCTGGTTCCGGGGGAATTTGACCTTCATCGTGGAATGTAATAGGAACAATTTCAAAAAAAAAAGCACAATAAAATAACCTCATGAAACAAAACTAAGCTAGGAGTACCAACAGAATCAACATTTCAAGATTCGCAATTGTGGCTGAGGTATATTCCAAGATTTGCATTGTGACTGAGGTACATTTCAAGATTCGTGCTGTAGCTGAGGTACGTTTCAAAATTCGCGATAAGTCATGTGGAATTTTAATATACCTTTTTTTATGTCAACAATCCGATAATTTTAAGATGGTATTATTTTCTGTTGATTTATTATTTCAAAAGTTTACATTTTCTATTCTTTAGGTCTTTTTTTTCACAAAGGCCTAATTAATACCATGCGATCGACGGAAAACGAAAAAGTTGGCAACGCAGGCTTACAGTTTGAAATTAAAAATTTTAAAATTGTGACATTAATTTTTTTTTTTTTTAATGATTGAAAATAAACGGATTTGTCGTGTGTAATATGGCAACCCTGGTTCCGGGGGAATTTGACCTTCATCGTGGAATGTAATAGGAACAATTTCAAAAAAAAAGCACAATAAAATAACCTCATGAAACAAAACTAAGCTAGGAGTACCAACAGAATCAACATTTCAAGATTCGCAATTGTGGCTGAGGTATATTCCAAGATTTGCATTGTGACTGAGGTACATTTCAAGATTCGTGCTGTAGCTGAGGTACGTTTCAAAATTCGCGATAAGTCATGTGGAATTTTAATATACCTTTTTTTATGTCAACAATCCGATAATTTTAAGATGGTATTATTTTCTGTTGATTTATTATTTCAAAAGTTTACATTTTCTATTCTTTAGGTCTTTTTTTTCACAAAGGCCTAATTAATACCATGCGATCGACGGAAAACGAAAAAGTTGGCAACGCAGGCTTACAGTTTGAAATTAAAAATTTTAAAATTGTGACATTAATTTTTTTTTTTTTTAATGATTGAAAATAAACGGATTTGTCGTGTGTAATATGGCAACCCTGGTTCCGGGGGAATTTGACCTTCATCGTGGAATGTAATAGGAACAATTTCAAAAAAAAAGCACAATAAAATAACCTCATGAAACAAAACTAAGCTAGGAGTACCAACAGAATCAACATTTCAAGATTCGCAATTGTGGCTGAGGTATATTCCAAGATTTGCATTGTGACTGAGGTACATTTCAAGATTCGTGCTGTCGCTGAGGTACGTTTCAAAATTCGCGATAAGTCATGTGGAATTTTAATATACCTTTTTTTATGTCAACAATCCGATAATTTTAAGATGGTATTATTTTTTGTTGATTTATTATTTCAAAAGTTTACATTTTCTATTCTTTAGGTCTTTTTTTTCACAAAGGCCTAATTAATACCATGCGATCGACGGAAAACGAAAAAGTTGGCAACGCAGGCTTACAGTTTGAAATTAAAAATTTTAAAATTGTGACATTAATTTTTTTTTTTTTTAATGATTGAAAATAAACGGATTTGTCGTGTGTAATATGGCAACCCTGGTTCCGGGGGAATTTGACCTTCATCGTGGAATGTAATAGGAACAATTTCAAAAAAAAAGCACAATAAAATAACCTCATGAAACAAAACTAAGCTAGGAGTACCAACAGAATCAACATTTCAAGATTCGCAATTGTGGCTGAGGTATATTCCAAGATTTGCATTGTGACTGAGGTACATTTCAAGATTCGTGCTGTAGCTGAGGTACGTTTCAAAATTCGCGATAAGTCATGTGGAATTTTAATATACCTTTTTTTATGTCAACAATCCGATAATTTTAAGATGGTATTATTTTCTGTTGATTTATTATTTCAAAAGTTTACATTTTCTATTCTTTAGGTCTTTTTTTTCACAAAGGCCTAATTAATACCATGCGATCGACGGAAAACGAAAAAGTTGGCAACGCAGGCTTACAGTTTGAAATTAAAAATTTTAAAATTGTGACATTAATTTTTTTTTTTTAATGATTGAAAATAAACGGATTTGTCGTGTGTAATATGGCAACCCTGGTTCCGGGGGAATTTGACCTTCATCGTGGAATGTAATAGGAACAATTTAAAAAAAAAAGCACAATAAAATAACCTCATGAAACAAAACTAAGCTAGGAGTACCAACAGAATCAACATTTCAAGATTCGCAATTGTGGCTGAGGTATATTCCAAGATTTGCATTGTGACTGAGGTACATTTCAAGATTCGTGCTGTCGCTGAGGTACGTTTCAAAATTCGCGATAAGTCATGTGGAATTTTAATATACCTTTTTTTATGTCAACAATCCGATAATTTTAAGATGGTATTATTTTCTGTTGATTTATTATTTCAAAAGTTTACATTTTCTATTCTTTAGGTCTTTTTTTTCACAAAGGCCTAATTAATACCATGCGATCGACGGAAAACGAAAAAGTTGGCAACGCAGGCTTACAGTTTGAAATTAAAAATTTTAAAATTGTGACATTAATTTTTTTTTTTTTTAATGATTGAAAATAAACGGATTTGTCGTGTGTAATATGGCAACCCTGGTTCCGGGGGAATTTGACCTTCATCGTGGAATGTAATAGGAACAATTTCAAAAAAAAAGCACAATAAAATAACCTCATGAAACAAAACTAAGCTAGGAGTACCAACAGAATCAACATTTCAAGATTCGCAATTGTGGCTGAGGTATATTCCAAGATTTGCATTGTAACTGAGGTACATTTCAAGATTCGTGCTGTCGCTGAGGTACGTTTCAAAATTCGCGATAAGTCATGTGGAATTTTAATATACCTTTTTTTATGTCAACAATCCGATAATTTTAAGATGGTATTATTTTCTGTTGATTTATTATTTCAAAAGTTTACATTTTCTATTCTTTAGGTCTTTTTTTTCACAAAGGCCTAATTAATACCATGCGATCGACGGAAAACGAAAAAGTTGGCAACGCAGGCTTACAGTTTGAAATTAAAAATTTTAAAATTGTGACATTTATTTTTTTTTTTAATGATTGAAAATAAACGGATTTCGGATTTGTCGTGTGTAATATGGCAACCCTGGTTCCGGGGGAATTTGACCCTTCATCGTGGAATGTAATATGAATAATTTCGAAAAAAAAAGCACAATAAAATAACCTCATGAAACAAAACTAAGCTAGGAGTACCAAGAGAACCAACTACAAAAAAAAAGCCCAACGGAACCAGAAAAAATATAAGAGCGAATCAAGTGACATCTTTGGAGTATTGAAGACACTAATTTCGAAAATTATTTCAACATTCAAAAACTAACGCACCGATCGTCTGGAAGTGAAACAAACGAAACCCCATTTCTGAAACAAATGCTCCTTGAAGTTTAAACTAAAAAAACTAATGAGACGGCTAAAGATAATGGCCGCGTTCAGGTAACCCCAGCGCTGAAGCGTTTTTCTATATAAAGCGAAAGCCTGAAGGAGGTGCATATGACGTCATTACTTGCAGCGCTTTTTTGAAGCGACCGCCATTAGTCAAGCGTGGTATTTTTACGCTACATTAAGCCCTATCTATGATCAACATAACCTCTACAACAGAATCTTGATTCAGGTAATTTAAAGCGCTACAGCTTTGCGATGCGCTGTAGCTGGCTGTAGCGCTACAAATAATTTTCTGAACGCATCCAATAATAAAGCACCATCTGTATTTGGTAGCAGCAAGTATTTAAAAACAGTTCTGAAGTGATAGGTCAGATGCCACTAGTAACCAAAGGCCAGTCTTTTCAGTGTTGCCAGAGGTGGTGATTTATCACCAGATCTGGAGATAGTTGTTATTTGATAATTACCTAGTGATTATTTTAAAAAATCGTGATTTTCTGGTGCTTTTTCATAAAATATAAGCAATAAGAAGAAATGTATGACATTAAAGTAATTTTAAGTTTGAGACGTTGCCTTTTTGCGATAGCGAATATCAAGCGTCTGTCAACAGTGTCAACCTTCAGTGCTAGTTTTTCCCGCCAATGCGAAAATATTTGCAAGGCACTTTTTCTTCGTAAACTGTGAACCCTTTTATACAAGTTCATATATTTTTATTTGTGTTAAAGGCCGTTTTACAATTTACAAACATATTTATTTTACAATCGAAGGCAACAAAAGTAGTAGGCAATTACGGTTTCCTGTAGTTTTTCTCCAAAATGGTACTCTTTAAATACAATTTCCCACTTTAGGTAACACTCTCTAAGCTTTCAGATTTGACAAGTTCATAACTTCTGTAAAGTCTGTGAAATCAATCGCAGAAATAATACCATTTCGAGAAAGAAAAATAACAGGAAACTGTAACTGTCTATTATTTTTTGCTTTCGACCGTAGCTGCTTTCTTTTGTTTAAAACTTTGAATCTGGTTTCGAATAGTTTAGATCTGGATTCCGTAGTTGCCGCAATAAGACACTTCAGATTTGAATTATTGATTGACAGTTTCCTTGTAAATAACTGCAATTCAATCCAAACGAAATGTAAAAGTAGTTTGATTAGAAAGAGAAATGGGATTATCGATCGGGACTGAATTTTCAAGGAGAATGGGGATTAATCCGTTTGCAAAAGAACGTCCATCTTTCAATCTAAACGCGTTCGGACCACGTTCTTGTAAGCGAAAGAAAGCACCTCGTAAATAGGAAAAGTATTTGAAGTTTTTGTTTTTGTTTTTTTTTAAATCATTTTGTACCTGAATATAAAACATAATTTTAATGCCTCAATATAATAACGTGAAAAATTAAAATCAACGACAAATTAGTAAAAAAAAAAAATAAAATAAACTGGTGATTTCCAGTTGGTAACTGGTGACTCCTTCTTGTCAGCCAATCTGGCGACTTAAATCTTGATCGTCTGGCAACACTGAGTTTTTTCGTCGTGGTTTAACTTTAAACTTCGTTTTATATCTCGCCATGGGAATAAAGCGAAGCTTAAAGTTAAACTGTGATGGAAAAACCTAACCGGTCCTAAGTCAAATAATAGAATTCGAAACAAACTTTAATTATCTCTCTCCAAACAAACGTCCTTTGAACAAATGTCCACAGTTTACCAAAAAAAAAAAAAAAACAAAAGACGATCTACTTGTTCGAGAAAACTTTGAAATGTGACGACAGACGGCGACAGTTGGGGCAGTGTTGTCAGATTAGGCGAAATTTCGCCATTTGGACTATTTTTGTAAGAGTTTTGGCGTAAGACGAATCGATTTGGCGATTGTAAATTGTAAAAGTCTAAGACTGAGTTAAGTGAACGGTCAAATTGCACAAAATCGTCAAGTCAACGGTCCGACTAAACTCTCTGACCAATTACCAATTGAGAAAAGTGATCACGTGGTTTGGTCTGACCGCTTGGAGCGTTCACTTACCGCAGCCTAAAGTTAAACTGTGTCCGAGAAAAAGAAGATGTAAATTAACTGCTGTTTATGTGACATTTAAGAACTTAAAATGGGGATGTTGGCGAAGGACCATGTATTGTTGCTTGCGTTAAAAGAAAATCGTTTTGGAACTAACAAAATAGGACTCACCGTCGGCTTCTCATCGATAATGCTTCAAATTCGATGGCATCGCGTGGTTGTTCAAAATGTTCACGTACAATGGCCGCTTCGTTGAAGGCACGCACAAACACAAGTCAAGACACTTAAGACGGAAGGCAGTTGCGATGTGTTTCCTGTGAAACCGTGATGCGGAGCGGCGGAAAACCAGAATCTTTTTGACGAGAAAAGGACCGATTTCTTTTGCAAGCACTAATCAGTTTTGCAAACCATCAATCACAAGAAGACACTGAACAAAAAATCACGCACGCGCGAACAGGACAAGTTCCAAAACTCGAATTACTGTCGGAAACAAAAGGAGACGAGAAAACAGTTTCCTGTAATTATTCTTTCCCAAAATGGTATTGTTTGAAGGTGACTTCACAGATAACATTTAAAAAATTTAAAAGCTTCCAAATTTAAAAAGAAAACCGTTAATGATACTTTCATACCTTCACAAACTCGTCAGCTGATTAAAGGAAAACCGTTAACAAAACCTCACAAACTTAGAGTTTAGACTTCCACCATCTTACAATTGATTAACTCTTTTAACTATTAATAGAAACAATAAACAAATTTATGGTGCCGAAACGTACGACACGTAATACCTAACCTCACATTTCAAATTCAGGCGTGAAGCCGAAGCTGTAAAGTGTAAAGTGTAAAGCTGGATTCATTGCTAAGCGATTTTTCATCGCCGCATTACGGGATAGCTATGGGCGCGTTCAGCGGATGCGTTGCTTACTCAGCAGTCGTTTGTGATTGGCTATTACCTTCATGTGAGCCAATCACAATCGATTGCTGAGTAAGCAACTCAGCCCGCTGAACGCGCCCTATATGATTGGTTCGTTTAATTGAACAAATTACATACTTTTAAAATGGGCCAATAGAATCGCGTAGAATTTTAACGCCAACGCAAAACGCCTAGCAATGAATCCAGCTTAAAGCATGTCCTCAAGGGGTAAGGGGAAGGACAGTTGTAACGTCCTGACGGCTTGATGCCAAAAGTGAAAAGAACAACTGGCTTTGACGACTTGAGCAGTTGGCAGCGGTTGACGTTAACGAAAGGAAAGCGCTATGTGTAATTGACTTTTTTACGACATAACCAACAAGTTGTGCTCAACTTTCATTTTTTTTTAACTGAAGAATGCATAAATGTTGAACTTGTTTTCAAACTTTTCCTTTCCGGTGAAAGGTCTGAAGTTTTTCAATTCGAGAAAATCACGAAGCGGCTGACATCTAGCGAAAGTTTTGTGAAGGTCCCTATAATAAGGAAAATATTTGGTTGGCCTATAAAAGAACATTAATTTGAAATGTCTGTCTGTGAGTTTTGTGTACATTTAGCATAACGTAAATATAACAATAAAACCAACAAAAAGCAATGTTGGATCGAATGCCAGCAAATTATACCGAATAACATTAATGACAGCTGTTTGTTTTCCTTATTTAATAATAACGCCATCTATTGGTTATTGATTTTCGCGAATTTCTAGATGTAAAACTAAAACTTTTTTTTTATTGAAAGTGACAATCAAACGTTAATGCTCGCACTATGTAAGAAATCATTACTAATTGTGACAGATGTCAAAGTATGATTTTCTTCTTTTACATGATTATATTATACATTTATTTGTCTATTAAAAAGTAGTCACTGTCAAATTAATTACAGTTGCATGATTAGTTAGAGTGATCGCGATGAAAAATGTAAAAGCAAGAAGGGGGAAGCCGAAAGCTGTTGCTGAGGTACATATCAAGATTCGCAATTGTGGCTGAGGTACATTTCAAGATTTGCACTGTGGCTGAGGTACATTTAAAGATTCGTGCTGTGGCTGAGGTACATTTCAAAATTCGCGATAAGTCATGGGGTATTGTTATATCCTTTTTATGTAAGCAATTCCATAATTTTAAGATGGTATTATTTTCTGTTGTTTTATTATTTGAAAAGTTTACATTTTCCATTCTTTAGGTTCTTTTTTTTTCACTAATACTATCGATTAACGGAATTTATAATTAGAGCAGGTTGTGATATTTTCCACAAAGTTGGCAACGCACGCTTACAGTTTGAAATTAAAAATTTTAAATGTCAAAGTTGTGACATTTATTTTTTGAATGATTAAAATAAACGGATTTGTCGTACGGGATGCTTTTTAATATCCTAAAAAAAGGTTTAAACCGGCATCTACATATACAAAAATAAAATAAAGTAAGATTGTATAAAGCAAGAGCATAACCTCAAATATGACAACTGTCAACTTATCATTTATTTCTCATTGTATCCAACCACACATCATCAAATAGCACCAATCACAGCCTCCTCTAACGTTTGGCTTCATTTTTCAAGAAAAATATAGCAATCCTGCTTCCAGCCACGGAGGGAATAATGACCTATAAACTTCGAATATGATTTAAAAAGCAATTTTCTAATGAATGCAATAAACAGAGGACATATTTAGAATAAATGTCCGAGGACTGAAAAAAAAACCAGAATCAGAACCATGAAGTGCATTAAACATTAAAGAAAAGAGTTCCTCGTCATAAAACGAATATTAAAGGTAATCTAAGGAAAATTAAGACATGTAACATTCGAGAAAATGAGAAGACAATAAATTACTTTATAAAACGAAATCGAGTGACGTTTTTGTCGCAGAGAAAACAAAAACCAAATCAATGCTGAAAATCTAGAAAAGAATAAAAACTGAAGAAAAAGGATAATACGAGAAAACCGAATCGTGTGACGTTTAATTATTCAAGAGGCGAATTTTCACCACGTCAAGAAATTAAATCAAGTGACATCTGTGAAGCGTAAAGCGAATTAATTGCAGAAAAAAATCCCCAAATTGAGCGGGGAATGCCTCACCTACGCTCACACGTTTACTTTATTTTTGCCACTGACTGTATTAACACAGATCATGTATTAAAGCCGTTAAAGCAAACTCAGCAGTATCAAATTAGTCGCAAGTTTTTGCTGACCTTTCATCTATTCACACCAAGCTAACCAAATATTTATTTAATTGCTGGCGTGTAGCATAAATACACGACCAAGAAGAAGAAAAAGAATAATATATTTTCTGGCTAACCTAAGGTAAGTGTTTGTTACTTGTTTATTTGTATACGCAAATATGTAATGTATCTGAAAAAAGAAATCACTTTCTTATAGACTTAAGACTTGAATGGTAAAAGAATGGAGCCCACCTTAAGCGACATAGTGGAAGAAATGAAATGTTCCAATTGCACCGGTTACCTAAGACCACCGATTAACTACCTCGCTGATGGTACCAACGTCTGCGGACTCTGCGAGGACAAAGTTACCACCGCCGTTGGAATCAACATTTGCCTAGAATCTATAGGCAGCATGCTGAACTTTCCCTGCAAATATGTTACAAACGACTGCCCCTCAAAGATCCCGTGGAAAGATTTAGAAGTACACGAAATCGGTTGCCCGTATCGTCAGTATGTTTGCCCAAATTGTCTTGAGTGGAGCGGAAACACGTCTGCACTACAAACACACATTCGTTCGTATCATACCACGCAGGAAACATACATTACCCTTTCGATTAACGACAACAAGAACGCCGTATATTTTTTTGAAGTGGCCGAAGATATATATTTCGTGCTTGTTAACTGCAATGCTGATGCCGGGCTGATCTGGCTCAGCATGAAATCAATCAAACCTCTCGATCAGATACGGAAGAAGTACTTCAAAGTAACTATTTCGGCAGAAGATGCCGAATATGTTGATTTTAAACCTATGGAGCACGCTTTAAACTGGGATTTGGATGAAGATGCTGCAATCAGAGTGGACATGTGCGTTCTAAAGATAAAGCTGAAAATGAAGAGTGAGAATGTTTTAAAAGTGGGGTTTCAAGTTCTGACTAGGCTGCCCGTATACAATGGGGCATCAGATGAGAGTGTGTTGCTTGATTTGGAGTGCCCCGTGTGTCATGAATATATGGCGGCCCCCATCTACCAGTGCGCAGTCGGCCACAGCATTTGCAGCTATTGCAAGCCGAAGCTACAGTTCTGCCCAACTTGCAGATCACCGTTTTCTAATTCCATCCGCAACTACACGCTCGAGTCAATCAGCAGCAAGCTGCATTATAAATGTATGTATGAGGAACAAGGGTGTACGTTCACGTCTCTTCCGGGGCAAATACAACAGCACGAGCTCACATGCGATCACGGGCACTGCGACTGCCCGGTGAAAGATTTTATAAATTGCTCATGGCGCGGTCGGCTGTATCAAATGAGTTCACACGCCCTTGAGGAACACGGATTTAAATTTTAAACTATTTACATTTCTTATTGTTGTTTTTATGTTGCACTAGGACTTGAAGCCTGAAACTTTTCTCGGCCTTATTTAAATAGTTAAACATTTATTATTGTTGTATTAGTGTTGAACTTTATTTTTAAGATTTAATCATTAGATTTTATTTTATTACAATGCAGTGATGTCAATCTCAGTTAAATTTAAATCATTAACGAATGTTTTCTTTAGTTATTTTCTTAATAAAAACCTAGAGGCCTTTCTTCTCACTTTATTGGAGTGTATTACTTAAAAATTTAAACGTTCAATGAATCTACAGAAAAGTGCAACCACCGTAGAACTCACCGTTGTTGAGATAACAAAATCACAGCTGAAGTCTTTTAACTATCTACTAGAACAACACAACTTCTATTGATAACTGTAGCCTGCACCGCCTTGTGCTCCTAGTTGAGAGGGATCTTCGAATACGGGTGGCTGAGGCTGGAATTGTTCTGCCGACAGTCTCGTGAAGAGAATGCCGACGCCTTCGATGAGTGCCAAGAGTACACCACCAATAAAAGCACTGCCCGCCATAGCCGGGAGGCCGTTTCTAGCAGCCAAAATTCCACCCGTTGCCGCGCCACTTATGATCGAGTTCCACGGGTCCTCTTTTTTCCGGATGTGGATGAGAGCGCAGTCTATTGTTGAGAACATTCCACCCCAAACGGCAAAGTTTCCTGCGATGATTGGCGACCTCTGTTTGATAGCTGTTAAACTTCCAATCTGAAGAAATATGAAGAAATTTCTTCGTTAGTATTACCTACCTATCCTAATTCATATTTTAAAGGGTGTAAATCAACTTGGGCATGTATTGATTCCATTTAAAAAAAAAAAAAGTTAGTATGGGTGCAAGGAACACCCTCTGAATTAGTGATTTTTTTAAAAAAGTTTTCTAAATTTTACTCACAAAAAATGAGCTCGCTTTAATAAAACATGCAGTAAAAATGACATGACACACTTCTAATAGATGGCACCACAATAGCACCGTTTCAAAAATTTACTTCTTAAAAGGGAATTTTAAATGAATTGAGATTAGTGTATACGTTATTTGATTTAAATTAAATTTAAACTCAACTGTCCTGGGCATACTAACTCAAGTTATATCTGTAAATTAATATGGAAAAATTGTTTCACATACAAGTCTCCTGTTGATGCCCGATGGAGCATTGCGAAAGCCTTTTATCGTCTGAAACACACCCCCGCCGATCAGGCCCATCGTGAAGGCGCCCCCGCAGTCATCCACAATCCGCCAGGGGCACGGTTCTCTCGTGTACTCCTCCATAGCTCAAAAACGAATGTTGCGTAAACCTAACCTAAAAAATTAAATTTTGCGTAAGCAAATTACAACTTGAAATTAAACGCGCTCATAATGTGTGTGCACTCACCTTTTACTGTGACACCTAAATTGTTGAAATTTCTTGTAATTCTCTGAAGAAAAAGGGGTTTTTAAACATGCATGATGAAACTTTTTGACATTCGCATTTCAGAAGAGAGGGGACCTTCAAATCAAAAGTTAAAATGACTCACCTAATTATTTAAAATGTTCAGATGATTTTTAATGTTTAAAAACGACCAATTTACAATCGTAAATATTTATAATGCGAATTAATTTGAAAATCAAACAGTTTTAAATGCAATCAAAAGTTACGTGATTTGGGCGTCTCTCCGCCATGTTTAATCCACCGCACGTGTACATTTTCTTTTCGTCATTCTCCCTTCTTATTCATTACTTTCGTATAATAATAATACTTATAAATTGAATGTAGAACGTTTTAAATTATTTAAATCTATTAGGATGTTTAAAAAATGGGATTTGTTTAATTTGGATTGAATGTGTTACTTCGTTCGAGGCGACTGACAGTCGCGGCAAGTTCAGGTTAGATCGAATGGCGGGCGATTCAAACGTCAGACGTTCTAAAAATACATGCAAGGAAACCTGATTAACCCGGAATTCTATAAATACCTCTACTTCGTGAAAATTTCTGGCCAAACGCGTAGTTATATGTGGCTGCGTAATTGAACTCGAGAAACTTCTTTCACCAGAAATGTCAGCTGTAAACAAACCCATCGGTGATCAACCGAATGAAATCAACCATGAGGTAAGCACAACTTGCTTTAACTTCTTATTAACACATTATTAAAAATCACCAAACGTTTTCAGGATAGTAACGTGGTTGACACGAGTTCGTCAGATGCACACAAGCTATTGCAGACCACGAAACGTCTGACAGCTATCGAAAAGGAACTCAAGGTACTTAACGCTTCGGATTTAAAACTGTTGATAACTGTGAATAATTATGTTTAGTCACGGACTCAAGAACGAGACACTTTCAAAAACAGGGTGGCCGAGCTTGAAGAGCAGCTTGCGGAGGCGCGCAAACGACAGCAACAGAACCAGTCCGATTCCCAAACTGTGGAGACGCTGAAGCTGAAATCCGAGGAAATGTTGACGCGAGCCAAGGAGGTCATCTTCGAGAAGACGAAGATCTGCAAGAACCAGGAGCTGCAGATCGAGGCCCTCACGCAGCAAGTCACTTCGCTCAAAGAAGTGGTGGCCATCACCAAGGACCTCCTGGATATCCGCAACATCGAAGTGAAACACCTTCAGGAAAAGCTGTCGTGCATGGAATCGAAAATCGAGGTGGAGAAGGAACGCCAGAAGCTCGTTTACGAGAAGCTGGAGAAGATGATTCAAATGAACGCCGACTTGAAGAGGGAGTACGAGACTCAACTGTGTTTGTTTAATGCTTTGAGGCAAAGATATAATGAGCACGAGCTTGCCAGGAATGTTTTAGATAATCTGCGGAGGAGTACGACTGATGATGGTAACGAGGAAGAGACGGCTACCTCATCCAATGGAGTGAATGGCACGCAGAATCAACAATAGTTTCGGTTTACAGTTTGTTCATTAAATATTGCTTTTTACTTAGTAGCATTTAGCTTTTAAGTGTTTTTCTCATTTCATACAATGATTAAATTAGGCAAGACAAGATTCGATGAAAGACTGGGCCCATTTCATTTTTTTTAATATGGCAATAAGACATACACAGACAGTTTTTTTAAATGCTTGCTACTGATTTCTTTGTTCAAGTTACGTTAAAATAATAAGGAACTACTGAAAAATATAACCAATTTTATTGATCAAGGAAAGTATTGCTGCACATCTTACGTACAATGACATCATACTACAGCACAAACGACTGAACCCTGCCTGTTTTGTGAACTTTTGAATTTAACACTCAACATTTCGAGAAAACAACAATCACATAAACAGATCCCACTTTTAATGTGAAGCAGATTCGCATTAATGACGAAACTGTTCAGTGTTTTCACCACTTCTAGCACCGACGACGTGTAACAAGATTAATTAACTTATTCTTTATTTAATATAAAAACCGGCTGGCTATTCAGATTTCCTTGGGAGCACTATTTCATCGTAATATCAATAATCTTATTTACAGTGAGCTAAAAAGAAAAAAAGGAAAATTGGATGTAACTTGTGCAACCGTTAATCGAACTTTGAACAGTTTTCGTGGCAGTGATTGGTAGGTTGATTAAGATATGTTTGGCGCAACATCACACTAAAACTTCCATCTTGTTCCCTTTGCGCAGCACCCGTATCTGTCCCGGTTGCACTTCTGGTAAACCAATGCACTTGAACGTAAAGGTAACAGTCTGCGAGCCGAAATTCGTTTCGAACCTACAAGAAAAAAAAAATGCACGCTCACTTTTAAACCGGGCAAACCCCACCCATCCACGTACTCAGTCGTTATGTTCACATCGGGGGCTTTCCCAACCGCATTCTGGACCACCAAAAACAACTTGGTCACAATCTCGATTACATGGCCGGTTTGAAACACGAAGTCGCCCTTCTTCTTGCTTAAATCGCTCTGAAATAAACAACCTGTCGCATCTGATGTTGTGCTCGATGTCTCTGCATTCGTTATAGATGACTGTGGACAAGAGAAAGCGAGCTCTAGCCCAACTACTGAAAGCGAGGTCGTTTTATCATTAGCTTACCGCTCGAATGTGTATGATGGCCACGTCGTCCAGGTAAGGCGAAAGAGACATGCGGTATATCTCAGTCGCAGGCACACGGTATTTCACTTGTAAAGTCCGCTGGTCCAATATTAGCATCGACCTCGTCGAAATTACCAAGAGTATAGGAACAAACTGAAATTCAGACTTCACAAAATCCAATCGCAAAGTAAACGAGGGCAGGCACAGACCTTTCCGCTGGAACGAGTTATTTTATTTACTATGTCTGCAAAGACGACGTACTGATCGTTTGATTCGATGCAAATCTTCTTCCATTGCAGATTCTGTCGCAATCGAACATAATCGCCGAGAAACGGATGAGATACACTACAATCAAAGCGTCAGTTAATTTAAAGTAAAGTAAAACATTCCCTGATTTTCGTCAAAAAAAAAAAAAAAAAAACAGAATCTTTCACAATTGACTGTGATTAATGATTAAGAAACTTTCCTAAATTTTATAAAGTGTTTAAACAACTTTCTATGTTTTCCTGGTTTCAGAACAGTAATTTGCTTTTAAATGTTCACGTGTTAGTAAACCGTTAAAAATTATAAGAAAATTAACTTTAGTAATGTGCCGGTTTGTCTAAAAATAAAAACGTAAGAATTTTTTCAAACAAAACCCTTTGGTATAGGCAAGCGCATGAACTCAGCGGTTCGTATGGTTGCCTACACTAAAGGCGGTAGAAATACTTTTCGTCGAGAATTTTTTTAATGTATAAATAATTTTGCAATTATTCGTGATTTAGTTTTCATAGTCGCCCAAAAAATTACTAATTTATTATTTTTTACTTTCATCTATATTAATAGAGAAAATTTTTGAATTATCTTCAAAAATTACAAACAATTAATTTTAATAACACACCTATTTGTTTAAGGCCCGGTATTTTCATCTCTCATTAACTTTAATCGTTGATTTATTCCCATGGTTACAATTATAGAGACAATTTTTTTCTATAGGAATTAATCAACGGTTAAAGTTAATCAGAGATCAAAAGACCGGGCCTTTTAAAATAATAAATTGAAATTTTCAAACAAGTATCCTTGGCATAGGCAACCTAATGAACGCAGTCGTTTTGTGGTTGCCTACATCGAAGACCACAAGAACATATTTCATTGAAATTAAAAATGATTTACTGAAATTACGCAACTTTCCTATTATTATTTTTTTTATGTAGTCAATTCAATGCAATTTTCTACATTTTTTTTCTTTAATTTGTAGATTTCGTATGTAGATTATTTTAAGAAAAGTCACTCAAATTAATACAGAAAACTATTAAAATTACCGTCAAACTAATTCGAAATAATGAACAATAAATAAAACATCCCCCGTTTCTGATTTATTTTCACTGACTCTTGTACTGAAACAGACTTTTCGTGGACCTTTTCTCAATTCCTGGGCTTTCGAGGTTTTTCTCGGCGAGTGGCAATCCTGTTCTTACCTTCGGGGATACGACGACTTCCTATCTTTGAATATGAAGCTCGCAGTGACTTTCTCTCTCATCCTATTCCTGGCAGTCTGATCAAATTTCAACCGGTATTTATGACACCTCCACCTGTGATAGATCTTGCGAAGGATGACGTTCGTTTCTGCCAGTTTCGGATGACTGACGGGCCATTCCCTGCAGATCGGCGAGTCCGAATCGCTTGGTAATAACGAGGGCAATTTTAAAATGAACTGCAGTTTCTGCAAACAAGCTCTTTGAGTATAGAAATGAAATACGAGGAAACAAATTGCATATTCACCTTCCATTTGATGTAGTGCCTTTGGATTACGTTGGCTGCCCATTCCATTTCCTTTTGCTGCTTGATCAGACGAAATTCTTCACGTGCCTGTAGAATGAAACGCAAATTAATTTTCCGGAGGAAGTGCTGTGTGATTAGGCGGTCTAGCTGAGTACGAAGCAGTCTGTTTTAAGTAACATACCACTTTGTATAGGCACCACAGATGTCTGCGGCCACAGAATGGAACTCCGAATTTTATTTCCTAAAATATCTATTCATTAACGTCTAGTATAATGTTTAGAATAAACACAACACAAAACTACTTTTTAAATTAGAAAAGTCAATTTGGCTTCGCACAAACTAAAACTAATACTTCAGCGGGTAGTTTTATTTTTAAGTGTCTTGTTTGGAATGTCTTAATTTGATTGAATATTAAAGTGGCACCATCTGTTGAATTTTTTGCGGCGATTTTATTTTCCCTATTTTAATTCTTACTTACAATTACACTTCTGTTATGTTAAATTACTTACTCTCCAAGTTCTCCAAGCTGCAGCGATTATAATTTGGCTGTGCTTGAGCCTCCTGTATTTTGCCCGTTGTCGATACCCCCGGTAACACTTCTGAATCAACAAGGCCAAATCATGCAGGCGAGCTCTTCGAAAATCCTCCAGCTCAAACACGGTCCTCGGACTACGCACAAATATTTTCGTCCTGCCGAAAGTAAACTCGGCACTTGGAATGGGCAAGGATCTCAACAGCACGGACACACCCTCAATGGGCGAGCCCCTCCATCTAGGCCATGTACTACAGCACAGCATTTTGTACCGACAGAGAAACTGGGAGAATGGCAAACGGTAGCAATAACCGGCCCGCCAAACTTGTACCAGTGGGATAAGTCCAAGGTAACGTACCTATTATAAACAATAGCAGACACTCACTCACTGACTTTAAAAATTGCTATGATGAAGTTTACCTGATGTTGTATTAAGGCAACTTCAAAAATTCTAGACTGCTTCAGTTCGTTGGGCTTCAGGCAGCGAATGTAATGCATCTGTCGGGGGTTCAGGCTTTTAAGAAGTGCGTTCAGTGCGACTTGCAAGTGGTTGGAAGTCGAGACGGTCCGCTTTATTGTACATCTTTTGGGGTTACCCTCGGGGAATAAGGCCTGCATTAGCGCGTGGTCACAACGGAACAGAGCTCTCGAGAGTTCTCTCGGTAACCAATCTCTGTTTTTCTCGACGAAACCTCTCGTGTCATAAGTAACAGGTCCTGCGTAGTGTCTGACTCTAACAAAAAGAACTGACCGTAACACTTTTTGATAAAAACAAAAAGAAAGCGCTTACTGAAAACTGTGCTGAGGTAAAGCTGGATCGGCGGTTAAACAATGAGAGTGTCCGGCACAGCACTGTTCCACTCGTGTTAAATAAGTTTGATCACACTGTACGTGGGGTTCATCCAGCAAGGTTAATACACCGTGGCTCTCGTGTTCCAACAATTGACAGATACTTCTGTAATAATTAGGAGTCAGTTGGTAATAGCCAGTCGTAAGTAATGTGGCTGCTAGCACTCACATATTATTGAAAAATTCTATTCTGGTCCATTCCAACCCTTCCTTGGCGATTTCCTCTTGTTCATCCTTGAGGGTGGTGCAAGTAATGAACTGCTGTAACTTTTCATTGCAGTAGTTGATCATGATTTGCTCGAAGCCATTGTGCTCGAACATCTCGAAGCCGTACAGGTCTAAAACGCCCAACACTTTTCTTTTACCTAGATGTTTCGCCTGTAAAAATTATTTGAAATAGTCTCAAGACTTTTAATAATCCGCTCACCTTAATGAGATCGTTGATTTTATTTATAAGCCACGTGAAGAGGCGACTGTACAGCGTCTTGCACAATACATCTCTAGTTCGTGCGGCTTCGTTGGCGTTTAGGTCAGCTAAAATACCGTCGTCAATGTGACGACTCGTCAGCGCTCTCTGCAGCCATCTATGCTCTGCCCCCAACAGCTCGCACACTTCATACAATTCTAAAAGCAATGATGAGATTCGGTCGGTTTGTATTTATTTACGATTGCCATACCATAATCGTTGCTAATAGAACATCCTTCGCTTCCGTCAATGTTATTGCAAGGCACAAACTGTAGGTTCCCCAATTTTAAAACAACGGCAATCACTCTGAATATATTGACGACTTCCTCGATGCAAAAGCCCAAGACGTCCAACGCAGTCCGCGTGTATATAAATAATTTCCTGTCTTCCTCCTCGGTTTGAGTGGGCTGGTTACTTTCGGTTTGCAAGATGCAGTAGTGCTCGACGTTGCGCTGGAGCTTCAAACCCTCTAGAAACAGGAGCTGATTTAAAAAAAAATTAATGCACAGAACCTGCAACTTACTCAATAAATGAATGTCTGCCCCGGTAAGTAACTGGTAGAACACATGAAAGTTCCTGTCGCCAAACGCTAAATTGGTTACCCTAGACTGAAAGCAGAAAGGTCACGATTACTCGAGTATTACCACCAAGACTTACTTCAGATACCTTATCCAAAAGACCTATGCGGTTAGCAATAGAATAAATAAGTTCTGTTACGGTTTATGCAGACAATTTTCACGAGGTGGGATACTTACAGTGTATTAGATGACCTCCGACGGGATCGCCCTTATAATCGAATTCGATGTCGAGGAATTTGCCCTGAAACGAGGTGTCTTGTGTGATGGGGAATGAGTCAAATACCGAACTTACGAATCTTGACGCGTTGTCATTCCTTATGGTTTTCGCGTTGCCAAAGGCTTCTAATAACGTGCTGGCTTGCACCAGTCGATCTTTCATTAATTTAACTTCCGAGTTATTGCCTGAAACGAGCACCAAAAATTGAAGCACGATTCTTGCCGCTTCCGTCTTTCCTGAACCACTCTCACCTACAACGACGATGTTACAAGAAAACTGCGATTATTACATACAGGGTATATTATAAATACCATTAACATTCATGCCATAAATTACTTCAAGGTAATTAGATTAAATAGATTAAATTTATAAATAATTTCAGTGCCTCTCGCACAAATTAAATAATTTGTAAATTGTGAATTGCAAGTTACAAGCTACAAGGATTAATAACTTCATGTTCAGAGCTGACAGGAAAATAATACCATAACTTCCTGCAGGTAAAATCATGTGCTGTGAATGTGTACAATATAATACACCCTGTATATTTCATATTTACCGGTAACAACAATACATTGGTCCTCATTTCTGTCGTTCAACCATCTATATGCGGAACCAGCGACTGCGTAACTAAAAATTACTTCCTACAATAAGGTACTCGTGATTTAATATTCTAGCTGCATACATGTGAGGCGGTAACTGAAACGGTCCTCTCCTGGCGTAAGTCTCAGCCAGATTCGTGGAATACAGCGCGAGATTCTTGTACGGATTCACCGAGACCAGGACGTTACCTATGTACGTGTAGATGTGATCGCGTTTGAATCGCTGCTGCAGGTTCGTTATGAACGTGTCCTCGGACAAGGGCTCAAGCAGAACAGAATCCCAGGCACCTACCTCCTGCTCCAAACTGAGCATCGCACCGCCCCTCGCACACCTGCCGCCCACGCGGCATCTAGTCCCCGAACTTCTCTGCACCTTGCCTCAAAATTCTCGGATTATTCGACAGCATTTATTTCACTTTGAGGTTACGTCCTGAGAATGAGGCATCACACTTTCCCCGTCTAGCTTATTCTACGCTGAAATCTCCTTCCATTTCAGCTTGTTTTAAATGCGTAAACTTCCACGGTAAACACGTTAGGAATACACATGTCAATTCGACGTTCAACTGTCAGTTTATAATTGGAAGAATTATGGAAAATAAATAACACTAGACATGAACAGTGTTACCAATCGTCGGAGGTCGGAGATGCAATTGATAAACGAGTGGATCAAGAATTATAAATTGTTGAGGACACGCTCTACAATTAACCGTAATTCAAATGCACTTAGAATTAATTGGGGCAAGCGTTCCGCTTTTAATTAAAAAAAGAAATAAAATCGTTGTGTTGTCCTTCTCTAACTAATGGTTACAGATACGGCGAGTTTTCTATCCTTTTCTAATCGTTGGTTATACATACCACCGGCTATACACGTCAAATGTCATTATAAACAAACATGGCGATTTAAGCAAGTGTGTTTTTAAATATTTATTTTTCCTGCTAAAGTCGCAGTCAGTCCCAAATAAAATTAGTATTACGAGGCAACATATTAGGCGTTTACGATAATTGGAGTGGTACAAGGATCGGGGGTGGAAAAGTAAGATAGGACGAAGGCGTTTAATGCAAGTAAGAGAAAGAGAATAGATAAACCGGTATATACCGCTCCAATTATCGTAAATGCCTATTATGTAGTGATGCTATGTGCAAAATTTCTTCTTCATACGCTAACTTGTACCTTGTACGTAGCTTTTGTAAATAATTACCTAAGGTTGCATTCAAAAACTGTAACGCCAGAGCAGTTTGGACCTTTAAAACGAAAAGCAAAATATGCAAAATCACTTACACCAGAGAGAAGGGAGAGAGCGCGCTCTTTTCAGTTCCTGAACGAGCCCCAATGGTTGAGTCTTAGATAAAGAATCAGAGAGGACGGCGCACAGGCGAGGCACACCTGTTACCAGTTGGGTCCAACTCCAGGACACTTATTTTTACTTGTGAAATGTTATTCCTGGCTCGCTTTTCTCGGGCCGGCTTTGCTACACATTGCACATTGTTTCTATGAACTATCAATATATGTTTCACTCACTTTTTCATCAAAAACACTGAAATTCGCTTTGGCCGTGACAGATTTGTGCAGTGTAATGCATCCTTGATTTGTTCTTTTCTGGTAACAGTGGTCGCTCATGCGTTAGATACGGCGAAAGGCATCTCCTCTCTTACCCAATCTAAGATCTCACTCATTCGTAGCAAGCAAGTTCTTTTTTTTTTAGAGGTTAACACAATTGCAGATCAATTCGACCGAAAATTAATTTTTCGCCATACAGGATTTCCCTAGAATTCCCTAAAATTAATCTGGCAAATTCGAAAAAGGAGGTTTAAAGTTAAAAACACAAAAGAAAACAAAAATTATTGTTTACTAACATTTTTCAATTATTTTTTATTAGCACACTTGCACACAGGTAAATCTATAAAAAGAAATTTGCAGTTAACCGTTCAAACAAACGAAATAGAAATATGAAAGCAACCTAATCGTGCATTTCAAAAATCTATTTTGACGTTACGTATCGTTTTAACCCGAGATGGCGCTTAATAATAATAAGAAAAAAATAAAAGAAAAAAACTGAAATAAAGAAGTTATTATTGAATAGAAAGTAATAGTAACGCTTCGGTTAGATTTTTCAAAAAAATGTTTGTGTAGGCGGTTAGTTACGTTGGTAGTTCCAAATGTTTGTGTAGGCGGTTAGTTACGTTGGTAGTTCCGTCAAAGACAGCTGGCAGCATTGCTTGCCAACATCAGACTGATGTTCAAACCGTTGCAGTTGGTGTAATGGCGGTAGATGCGAAAATTGTATTTATGAAACCTGGAAACTCTTTAAGAAATAAATAAAGACACTGATATTTGAACGAATTGTTTAATCGACGAACAGGTGCTTACATTTGCAGTTTTATGATTTGAATGTTACGCGATCGTCACTTGTTTATGAATTCTCAAACAGTTCCGACTCCTTTCGAATTTTTTTCTTGCGATGATCGTCTCTTGGTATTTCTTTGTTTGGTTTTCCGTGGTCAAATTCACGATTGTCATTTGTTTTTTTTTCCTTTACGAAATTAATTAATCAAAAATTTTGAGGTACTTTTTGCTCCCCGCATGATTAGTCATGTGTTTTTTCGCGCTTTCTTTAGAAATTTTCGTTTCGTAAATATTATAATACAGATTGAATTTTTGGTTCGTTTCTTTTATTATTATTATTTTTTTTAATTGCTAGTCTACAATTCGTCCCAAGTTCTTTTCTTCTACCTGTATGACAGTAACTTTCCTTTTTACTGTAGTCAGGAATTTTTCCGTTTGTAGTGGGTTTCTTGATTGTCAAAAAGAGTTCAGTAATCAATGCGATTGTCTTTTGTTTCCAAGATTTTTTAGTGAGTTTTTGCGATTCTTCTTCCCTTTTTCTCTTTTGTTTGAAATTATTCCTACGTAGATTTAACGATTTTTTTCCTTAAGTTGGCAACACTGGCCGTTAACCAAACGTTGGGTACAGAGTGCCTTAAGGCCCGGTTTTTCAATCACAGGTTAACCCTAACTGATCCTAACTTTCGGTCTATTTCCATGGTAACAAGTACGAAGACAATTGTTTCCACGGCAATAAATTGAAGGTTAGAGTAGACGTAAAGTTAACTTGTGATTGAAAAACCGGCCGTTAAAAGAAGAGTGGTGGCCATACGTGAAGTCGATTTCAATTGGTCGCGAGCGATTTTCGACTTTATATACCCGCTTTATGTGCCAAGGTTGGTGACAATTTTTGCTCTAAATGTATTTCTGCGAGAGGTAATTCAAAGTTAACTTAAATTGTGACGATTTCTACAGTGCTACCTTGATTATTCAGGTGAGTTTTTCTCTATTTTGTATGCGTTGTTGAGATTATTATTTATTTTGGCATTTTTAAAAACGGAAATAATCACATAACCTCAATCTTGACTAATACTAACTACATAAAAATGTACTATAAATGTGCTTAAAAATGAAGAAGTTATTTAAATGCAGAGAGGGTAATCGTTACACGTAGGAAATAACCATAAATAATAAATAACCATGAGCGGACTGCCATCGCTTAATTTTGAACTTCCCACCCCATGTTAGAACAAAAGTGGCGCCGGAATGGCCGAACTCTCTTATTAAGGCGCTTTAGTTGGGTGCGTTCAGGCACGCTCAACGGCTGAGAGGCGCTTACTCAGAAATCGTTTGGGATTGCCTGTTATCTTAAATCTAAGCCAATCAAAAACGATTGCTGACTAAGCCTCTCAGCAGTGTTGCCAGACGATCAAAATTTAAGTCACCAGATTGGCTGACAAAAAGTAACCAGTTACTAACTGAAAATCACCAGTTTATTTCTTTGTACTAATTTGTCGTTCATTAAAATTTTTGACGTTATTACATTGACGCTTCAAAATTATTTTATTAATTTAAGGTACAAAATGATAAAAAAAAACAAAAACTTCAAATACTTTTCCTAATTAACTTTAGGCGAATCTACGGTCGAACGTAAAAATCGGTAGCAGACAATTACAGTTTCCTGTAATTTTTCTCTCTCAAAATAATTTCTCTTTCTCGAAATGGTATTATTTAAATGAAATAAATTTCACAGATTTTACAAAAGTTGTGAACTTGTCAAATCCGAAAGCATAGAAGTGTCACCTGTCAAATCGTGTTTAAAAAATTACAGGAAACTATAGTTTAAAAAAATTACAGCAAACTGTAATCGCCTACTAGGAGTACTTTTTTGCTTTCGATTGTAAAATGTCTGTCGTTTAAATTTTCTAATTCTGACACAACTAAAAATATATGAATTTGTACAAAAGAGTTTACAGTTTACGAAGAAAAAGTGCCTTCTTGCAAATATTTTTAAATTGGCGGGAAAAAAAGTGACGATTGACAGTGTTGACAGTTGCTCGATATTAAATATCGCAAAAAGATGCGTCTCAACTTTCATCATTGAAACTTATAGCGTTTTTTGCTGGCTGCACCAGTGCGCACTGAGTGTATCTCCATCTCGATTCAGCTTTATGTAATAAAACGAGATAGAGATACACTCAGTATACACTGGTGCAGCTAGCAAAAAACGCTATTAAAATCATTTCAATTTTTTTTCTTATTTACATTTTATGAAAAGGCAGCAGATAATCCCGAGTTTTTAAAAATAATCACCAGGTAATTAACAAATAACAAAAATCTCCAGATCTGGTGATAAATTACCGCCTCTGGCAACACTGTGTGACGCCTCAGGAAACCCAAAAAAATAGTGGACGATTACAGTTTCCTGTAATATTTCTTTGTCCAAAATGTGTTCAGAATGATACTGTTTAAATACGATTTCGTAGATTTCACAACATTTTAAGCTTGTCGAATATGAAAGGGGTCGAAATATTTAAGTGTCACTTGTGAGACCTTGCAGCGCTTTCGATTGTGATGCACTATGTGCAATGAATCTATCTTCATCTCATTTTATTCCATAAAATTAAAACGAGATGAAGATATATTCAGTGCACATACAGTCGGAATCAAAAAAAAAGTAGGCAAACTACAGTTTCCTGTAATCATTCTTTCTGAAAATGGTAGTGATTAAAGACGACTTCACAGATGACATTTAAAAAATGTAAAAGCTTTCAAAATTAACAAGTTTAAAACTTTGATAAAATCTGTGGATTCGTCTTTAATCTATGGCATTTTTCGAAAGAATAATTATAGGAAACTGTAGTTTGTCTACTTTTTTTTTGCTTTCAACTGTAGTGCATGCCAATTGAAAGCGCAAACAGCAGTATCTCGGAGAAAGAAAAATTACAGGAAACTGTAATTGTTTACTATTTTTTTGCTTTCGACTGTACATTTTGACAACAGCGGTGACAAGAGGTGCTCCATTAAAATTTATTTCATCTCTAACTGTACGTGAAATGCAATCGGTGATTTTTAAGTAAATTTGATCCGATTAGAATTCAAATATGTTGTAAATGGAGTAGTAATAGTAATAACAATTATTATTACAGCAGCATTAGAATTTATAAAGCACTAAAGCCATTTTGGAATTTTACAAATAAAACGACGAATAATTCTGCTACACATTTGTCAAATTTGACATCGTCACAACAATGGCCAAGATATCGACATTAGGTGCTTTCTTTCGTTCACAAAAACTTGATCCAAACAAGTTTAGTTTCAAAGACGGACGTTCTCTTGCAAACGGATTAATCCCCACTGTCCTTGAAATATCAGTCCGGATCGATAATGCCCTTTCCTCTTCGAATCAAACTGTTTTTATGTTTTGTTTGGACTGAGTTGCAGTTATTTGCAGACGAACTGTCAATCAATAATTCAAATCTGAGATATTTTGTTACAACAACTGCTACAGAATCCAGATTCAAACTATTCAATACCAGATTCAAATTTTTAAGCGAAAGAAAGCAGCTATTGATATACACAGAACAAAATTTTGAATTTTTGACGTTCACGCTGTTCGCGGACAGGACAATCCTAGAATGTCCCGTCCGTTACGTAAATTCTTGTCTTTGATTATTATCTCTTACGCGTACTTTAAATTTGTACATACACATGTAAAAGTATTTTCATATTGATGAAAATGTTAGGAATAAATAAAAAAAGTAAGAAGATCGTAGAAAACACATTAAATTAAAAAAAAACAACAAAAAAAGGATATATGATGCACCTCTAGCAACACTGCCTCTCAGTCGCTGAGCGTCCCTGAACAAGATTTGTCCCTGAATGCATCCATTATTTGGATGTTTTTTCCTTATCACAGTGCGCTTCACAAGACTTCCGCTAGGTGTCAGCCACTAAGTGATTTTCTTAAGGTTTTTTTAGTGACCTTAGATTTTCTTAAAGATTTTCTCGAATGTAACTGCAATAATTTGAAAATAACGAATTTACGTATTTATTTAAATTGGAATAAGGTAGAGTATAGATGTCCAGCTTCGACAGCTAATAATTTTCTTCCCGGCCGACCAAACTTCCAAACCTAATGTAAAGGGTGACTTAAAAAACTCAGCCTATTATAGTGCGCATTTTGGTTTCCTAATACTTTAAAGTATTTCTCTTTCTTCCTGAATCACCATACACACAGCATGAACATAAGTACAGTTGAAAGCAAAGAGTAGTAGACAATTACAGTTTCCTGTAATTTTTCTCTCTCCAAAATGGTACTGTTTAAACACGACTTCACTTCACAGGTTTTGAAAGCCTTCAAATTTGATAATCTCAAAAATGAAGTCGTATTTATTTTTTTATAAACAGTGTCATTTTGGAAACAAAAAAATTACAGAAAACTGTAATTGTCACACCATTGGCTGAAGCCAGGAGCTAAAGCGAAGATCTTCAAATGATACGCATTCAATTTTTTCCATCTCTTTTTTTCTTTCAATGGAGCAAAGCTAACCTGCATAAGACTTTTAAGTGCTTTTAAATCAAGCTGAGAATGTAGTTTTAAAAAAACTCTTTCGAAAAGGAAAACATGTGAAATTTATTGTGGTAACTTGAAATATACAGTTAAAATTTAAAATGACAAAACAATAAAATATGTACAATAAATAAATTAAGTAACGCTTCGAGGTATTTTATACGAGGCTCTCATTTTGGGTCGAGTACGCCAGGAAGGAATCCAGCAGGCGCGGTTCGACCAGTTCTTGCGCGTCCTGAGGACTTATCACCGACGGCCCGCACGCTTCCGCAATCTTACGTAGCGTAGCCTAAAACAGACACTTTCTTTGGCATGAGTTGTTCTATCAGTGAGCGTAACGAGATACATACCAGCGTAGCCACAAGAACTGCGTCGCTGTCGTAACGCTCCTTTTTTTCCCGACATAGCTTGACCAGTTTTTCGACGCCTTCCATTTCGACGACTTGCTGCGACGCGCTGACTTCACTGCAAAGCCTCGATAAGGCGATGATGGATTTTTGCTGGAGCCTCCTGATGACGCTCTCGTCCAGGCAGTTCGTTTGTAGGAAGCAGAGGAGGGCGGCGGGGGCCTTGTCATCGGTGAGTTGCTTCCGGGCGTACTCCACCGAGGACATGTTAGCGATTAAAGTGGCAACTTGCTCTAGCAAATAGACTGAAGCTAAAGGCCCCCGACATTTGACCGCGTCCAGAAGGATTCCGACCGTATTTTGATGTAGGATGTACTTGATGCTTTTGCTATCCATGGCGGAGAGGTTTGCCAAAGCAGCGGTGCAAAGCAGAAGATTCTGGCAACACCTCGTCGACTTCAGCAAACGCGTCAGGGACTTCACCAAAGACGACATGTGCTCTTGTAAACCCCGCACGTTGTGATTATCTTCGATCCAAGGCGCTGTGATTTGGGCTAACAGTGCCACGGCTTCGGAACGCTCCGGTTCTGGACGTCCATCATCAACTAGTACGTCGGTTATGACTTGTACGCCACAGGCTTTTTCAAACTGCCGGATGGCAGACGTGTTAGAGCAGATTGTGGAGAGCGCACGCAACGCCAGCGCCCTCACCGACGAACCTTCGCATTTTTCGCACAGCACAACGAGGATCTGCACGATTCCAGATTGCGTAAACAAGTTCGTCAGTTCTTCATTCCGAAGCGTGACCGAGGTTAAGCCGGTGAGCTTCGCGCGCAAGTCAAACTCAGAAGTGGGATCACCCAAACTATCCACGAGCTTCTTAATTTCGCCCCCTAGGAGCATCTGCTGGTGCTTCCGCCAGTTCACGTGCAGCTGCGCCACTATCTTATTGATGTCGTCGAGGTTCGTGTTCCTCAGTTCTTCGCATTGGCATTCGATTTCCTCGTTTTCGGCGCCGTCGAATTTTCGGACGAATTCCTTGACTAGGCCCGCCAGGCTTTGGGCTAACGGTTGCAGATGTTTCTTTTGGCTGGAATAAGAACACCCAGATAAGACGAGAAAGACGCAAGGATTTAGCAACTCACTTTTTGAGATTGTCAAACTCGGTTTGGATCAGATGTGAGTGGCTAAGGAGGTCTCTCAAGGAGCTGGTGGCGATGGCGGCTAAGTAGGAGACCTTCTCGGATAGCTCTGCCGCTATGGACTTGCATTGCAGGGCCGTCATGCATTCGGCTTCGTAAATCTGGCGGGCCTCCTGCATCCATTTTTTCACCGCCGTTCCATCATCGCTGTCTTGGATGGTTAACGGGGGAACTCTGAAATTAGTTGGAATTTAGAGAATTTCGAAAAAAAAAAAATGGTCAAAAAATTAGTTGCAAGTCAGTTTCGATTGCACTAGGTCTTCTGAGCGCGCCCCCTCTCCCCCCTCACCTCGTAGAGCTGTTTCTGTTTCAGCCTCAATCAAACTGACTTGTCCAGAATGTCTCGAAATCGAGTGAAAATATGGACAGCGTCAAATAAAGTATATTTATTAATTTAGTTTATTTTTTTCTCTTTCGTTTTTATAAAGAAAATGATTCCACGACAGGGTTCCCCAATCACCAGGAAAACTCGAAAAATCAGCGAATTAAGAGAAGGTTCGTAATGTCAGTAGGCAGTTTGTTTATTCCAGTACTAAATATACAGGGTGTATCTGAATTACTCGGCCAAACTTTACAAAAGTGATGTACGGAACATAACTGTAAAAAAAGTTCCTACAAACATGTGTCGAAAAACGCTTCCTTACTAAGTTACGCGCGATTTTCAAAATTGATTGACAAGCAAACAACATAAAAATGTCTGATGCCCGGTTCAACCAATATTTTAGACAGAACTTAAATTTAATTCGTGTTTAAATATGACATTATGTGTGGTGGTAAGTATGACGTCAATCATATTCTGATTGGCACTTAAAACTTCATTTAAAAAAAAAATTGATTCCATGACAAGGTTCGTACTAACTAGGAAAACTCGGAAAAATCAGGGAATTAAGAAAACGTTCGTAATGTCACTAGGCAATTTGTTTATTCCAGTACTAAATATACAGGGTGTATTTGAATTACTTGGCCAAACTTTACAAACGTGATGTGCGGAACAAAAATGTAAAAAAAGTTCCTATAAACATGTGTCGAAAAATGCTTCCTTATAAAGTTACGCGCGATTTTCAAAATTGATTGACAAGCAAACAACATAAAAATGTCTGATGCCCGGTTCCACCAATATTTTAAACAGAACTTAAATTTATTTCGTGACACGTCATCTTGAGACCCTGATCAGAGTCAATACAGCTGAGCGAGTCGGAGGAAAAAAAAAGATTACTTCAAAAATAAAAATTTTAGAGAAATCAGGGCCGGTGGAAGGCGGTAAGCAACGTAAGCAAGGCATGTTAATTAAAAAACAACTAAAGCGCAGCTCAAACAATCTCAAGGTCAACCAAACTCGATCCAGCACATTTGAACTCAACTCAATTTAACCCAAGCAATAAATTAAAAATAAAAAAAAACAATAAAATTAAGATAATTTTTTTTTTAATTAGAAGTAGAAATTTTTTTACAATTTTTAACGTCCATTCAATCCATTCAACCCAAATAAAAATTTAAGAAAAGGAAATATTAAGACTGTTAAAATTAAAAAAAAAAAAAAATGTGAAAATGGAGCCCAACAAATCTCAAGGTCAATCTAACTCAACTGTACCCGACCTAACTGAAGTAAAAAATTTAAAATTCAAAAAATTAAAAGAACAAAATTAAAAACCTTTAAAGCGAAGTTTGACCGGTGACAAGGTCAATCAAACTCAACCCAACAACTGCGCTCCGTTCTATTCAAAAAATCAAAATCAAAAAACAATAAAAAAAAAATGTCGACCCAAACTAACTGCACTTAACCTAATTCCATTCAACCCAAATAAAAAATTGCAACAAATAAAAATGAATCTCAACAAATCTCAAGGTCAACTGAAGTCACCCCATATTACTCTTCACAAGTATATCCCAAATCGGCGATTTTTTGTTTTTGTTTTGTTTGACTTTAGAAAAAATTGATTTTCATTTTCCAATTTGAATCTTCAATTTTTTCTTAATTTCATTGAGCAGAAATAACTTCGCTTTAATTTTTGTTTCCGGTTGACCTTGAGATGGTTTGGATTTAATTTTTATTGAATTTAATTTTTAATAACTTTGATTTTTCAATTTTTTTTATTTGAGTTTAGTTGAACTGGATCTGAGTTGACTTTGTTTGTTTCTTGCCTACTTTTTTTTTGGTTTCAACTGTACAGTAATTCTGACGCTAATTTTGAATTTGAGGGAGCCACGTGTCGTTGTCGCAGTTCATCGTTTTTCATTTGTTTCGTGTCTCCGTTTTGATTTTCTTTTGTTTTGCGCATTGTATTCCGTTTTTTTTTTGTTTTTGTTTTAATCGTATTACTGACTTTTTCCAGTTTGCTTTAATTTTTGTTTTTCGTTCAACTTGGAGTTGTCCATATTAGTTTTTTTTTTGTTCACTTCACGCCCTGTATTTTGCTGATGTTGTTTTAATTTCTCTTTTGTTTCTGATTTTTTGCAGGTTTTTTTAATTGGTTTTTTCCATTTGTATTTTTTTTTCATTTGTGATTTGATATCACAAATCGGCGATTTTTTGTTTTTTTTTGTTTGACTTTAGAAAAAATTGGTTTTCCAATTTGAGTTTTCAATTTTTTCTTAATTTCGTTAAGCAGAAATAGCTTCGCTTTAATTTTTGTTTCCGGTTGACCTTGAGAAGGTTTGGATTTAATTTTTTATTGAATTTAATTTTTAATAACTTTAATTTTTCAATTTTTTTTATTTGAGTTTAGTTGAACTGGATCTGGATTGACGTTGTTTGTTTTTTGCCTACTATTTTTTTTTTTTTGCTTTCAACTGTACAGTAATTTTCACACTAATTTTAAATTTGAGGGAGTCACTTGTCAATTCTTTTTTACAAAAACATTTTTTTAATGCTTTTTGTACTGGCCGTACATGATTAATCAATTGAGCTCGCCCGCCGTGGTCTTAAGTTTAAGTTTGCAACTTTTTTTTAATCACCTTCTTTTTTTAAATTTTGAGGTTATTAGAGTTTCTTATTTATTTATTTTTTGTTCATTCTTTTCTTTTTTCCCAACAAAAAAAAACCTTTCATTTAGTTATTTTTTTTTAGTTTTTTTTTTTAAATTTGTTTTTTCCATTTGTATTTTTTTCGTTTGTTATTTGATATCCCAAATCGGCAATTTTTGTTTTTTTTTTTGTTTGACTTTAGAAAAAAATTTTGAGTTTGAGTTATTAGAGTTTCTTATTTACTTATTTTTTGATCAAAAAGGTCGTCCATTCTTCTTTTCTTTTTCCAAAAAAAAAAAAAAAACTAAAAATACGTTTCATTTAGTTATTTTTTTTCCTATCCGTTTTTGTTTTTGCTTTCATGTTTTTCGCATTTTTCTTCTTTTAATCGAATTAGTTTTCACATTTTCTTGACTCCGTTTCACAGTTCTCTTTTGTTTCCCACGAGTTTGTTTTTATTTGCGAAAACCTTGAACATTTTTCACATTTTTTTGCAACTTTTTTTTTAAATTTGGTGTTGAGGAATTATCGCCTGCTTCGACGTCGGACATTTATTTATTCACACTCGTTATCTTGTAATTTTTTTCTTTTTTTAATTAAAAGCCAACTGTCTAGAATTTCCGCTATCAAGAAACCTAAAACTGACCGCTCTTCGGTTATAACATCAGTCAGTGACCATCAAGGCCTCGGCATTTTTTTTTTTAACAATTGAATGCTGTGTTTGACAGACCAGAGGGATTACCAGACTGCGAGTTCGATTACATATTCTTTTTTGAAATAATTTTTTTCCTGGGCGTTCCGCTATCAAAAAAAAAAAATAAGCATGACCGCTCTCCGGTTATAACTTAAGTCAGTGACCATCAAGGCCTCGGCATTTTTTTTTAACAATTGAATACTGTGTTTGACAGACCAGAGGGATTCCCAGACTGCGAGTTCGATTACATTTTCTTTTTTAAACAATTTTTTTCCTGGGCGTTCCGCTATCAGAAAAACCTAAGAATGACCGCTCTCCGATTATAACTTAAGTCAGTGACCATCAAGGCCTCGGCATTTTTTTTTTGACAATTGAATACTGTGTTTGACAGACCAGAGGGATTCCCAGACTGCGAGTTCGATTACATTTTCTTTTTTAAACAATTTTTTTCCTGGGCGTTCCGCTATCAAAAAAAACCTACGAATGACCGCTCTCCGATTATAACTTAAGTCAGTGACCATCAAGGCCTCGGCATTATTTTTTTTTTTTTGAACAATTGAATACTGTGTTCGACAGACGAGAGGGATTACCAGACTGCGAGTTCGATTACATATTCTTTTTTGAAATAATTTTTTTCCTGGGCGTTCCTTTATCAAAAAAAAAAAAAAATTAAGAATGACCGCTCTCCGGTTATAACTTAAGTCAGTGACCATCAAGGCCTCGGCATTTTTTTTTTTGACAATTGAATACTGTGTTTGACAGACCAGAGGGATTCCCAGACTGCGAGTTCGATTACATTTTCTTTTTTAAACAATTTTTTCCTGGGCGTTCCGCTATCAAAAAAAACCTAAGAATGACCGCTCTCCGATTATAACTTAAGTCAGTGACCATCAAGGCCTCGGCATTATTTTTTTTTTTGAACAATTGAATACTGTGTTTGACAGACGAGAGGGATTACCAGACTGCGAGTTCGATTACATATTCTTTTTTGAAATAATTTTTTTCCTGGGCGTTCCTTTATCAAAAAAAAAAAAAAATTAAGAATGACCGCTCTCCGGTTATAACTTAAGTCAGTGACCATCAAGGCCTCGGCATTATTTTTTTTTTTGAACAATTGAATACTGTGTTTGACAGACGAGAGAGATTACCAGACTGCGAGTTCGATTACATATTCTTTTTTGAAATAATTTTTTTCCTGGGCGTTCCTTTATCAAAAAAAAAAAAAAAATTAAGAATGACCGCTCTCCGGTTATAACTTAAGTCAGTGACCATCAAGGCCTCGGCATTTTTTTTTTTGACAATTGAATACTGTGTTTGACAGACCAGAGGGATTCCCAGACTGCGAGTTCGATTACATTTTCTTTTTTAAACAATTTTTTTCCTGGGCGTTCCGCTATCAAAAAAAACCTAAGAATGACCGCTCTCCGATTATAACTTAAGTCAGTGACCATCAAGGCCTCGGCATTATTTTTTTTTTTTGAACAATTGAATACTGTGTTTGACAGACGAGAGGGATTACCAGACTGCGAGTTCGATTACATATTCTTTTTTGAAATAATTTTTTTCCTGGGCGTTCCTTTATCAAAAAAAAAAAAAAAAAACCTAAGAATGACCGCTCTCCGGTTATAACTTAAGTCAGCGACCATCAAGGCCC
Source organism: Prosopocoilus inquinatus (assembly GCA_036172665.1). Taxonomy (NCBI): domain Eukaryota; kingdom Metazoa; phylum Arthropoda; class Insecta; order Coleoptera; family Lucanidae; genus Prosopocoilus; species Prosopocoilus inquinatus. Next base: position 714,528 of record CM069871.1, on the reverse strand, counting down.
CAGCATTTTTTTTTCTCCTTCTAAAAATTGAACGCTGTGTTTGACAGACGGGAGGGATTGCCAGAATGTAAGTTCGATTACGTTTTCTACTTTAAATATTTTTTTTTCCTGGGCGTTCTTTATTGATTCGAACACACTCATCGTTTCCAGGAATAACGTGCGCAATCATTTAAATTGGATTAGTGACAAATCGGTATTGATCAGCGCGAAGAATGCAAATTGTTGCAATTTTAGCGTAATAAATAATCATAATACGTATACACTTTCGTTGATTTGATTTGATTTGATGATGAGTCAGTCGGTAACAATGAATTCTTTCAGCCGTCAGTATCGATGGACTTTATTGATTTTTTTTCTACTTCTTCTTCTTCTTCTTCTTCATGTCGAATTAGTTATCGGCGGCGCCGCCCGCGTTCAAAAATCAATCGCCATTGTATTCGAACTTCGAAGTGTGTTGTTATTAATGTATCCTACACGTCAGTGTTGATGTTGACTAATACTTTGAAACTTTCATTGGCTTGGCTGATTGTGATTGTGTGAGTCAGATTGAATTTGCGTTTGTTTAGTTTAAGTTAAACCTAATTTTTTTTTTTTTTTTTGGAAGAAACTTACCTTTCGTGCTGTTGATACTTGAGTAATAAATTCATAGCTCGTCGTCGTCGTCCGAGTTGAATGTGTTCCCCCTTCTTGTCTACTTTCGGCGTGGACGTGTGCTTCGGCGATTCTAAGGAGGCGGCGAACAGGCATTCCAGTTCACTGTCGGAATCACTTTCGATGGGGCTCAGCGACGAAAAAGAGGCTTCGCTGAAGTGCAAAGCCGCCGGCGCTGTTCGGTTTAGACGGGGGGCGATTTTCCTGGGCGCTGCTCTTTTGCCGCCTTCCGGAGGAGGCTCGGAGGTGTCACTGGACGACCACGAGATGTTTTCACCGAATGTGACTTCACTGTCAATGCTCGCACCTTGTACTTCAGCGGCGTCATCGACGCCTCCCGCATACTGATGATCGCGTTCCATCGAATCGCACGTGGATTCCATTTGTATGCTCCTGAAGAGATTCCTGCTGACTTTCGGGCAATTCTTAATGAATTTTTGGCGGTCGTCGCCGACGGGCTCGGATCTGACCTGGATCTCTATGCGACGCACCGGAGTCCGGAGGTAGTAAACGTCCGGCGGGATTTCCGTGGCGTTCCGCGGCGGCGCCACCTTTTTCGGCGTCGGCTTGTCTTTGACGTTGACGGACAAGTTCTGCTTCTGGGACGGGTCTTCATCTTTTAACGTATTCAGTCTTTGGGGAGATTGTTGTTCTTTCTTTGGTGTCTTTTTGTTTCGCGCCCCATTGGTAGGGGACGTTTCCGCATCGGCGTCCGAGAAACCGGAATCCTGGCTGCCGGGACTCGACGAGGACGAACGCTGGTTCCAACTCGTGTTCTCCTCCGATGCCCACCATACTTTACTGGGACTACGGTGAAATTCACCCATGACTATAACAAAACAAAAAAAAAAAACCTTCCTTACAAATTCATTGACGTTTTTCAAGATTAAACACACTGAATACGTATTTCATCCGCGATGCGGACATCATCAGCGTTAGATTTGCGCGCTGAACCCGCGGAAGCTAGTGTTGCCCAGTGGCGGCTCGTCGGGGTGGGCAAGTTGAACTTGTACGTCCCGGCAATTCCTCGTTGAGACAACCAATAAAAATAAATTCAAATTTGTAGAATGCACCCGCTTTTCCTTTTTCAGTCGTTGTCGATTGTTTTTTGGCGAAAAGCATTGAGGAGCTGAGAAAAATCTCTGTAAATCCCCCGCTAAAATTGAATTAAAAAATTACAAGCGTGACCTCGAGGGGAGGGAGAGACGTTCATTTAATTCAGCAAATGAAAAAATGCGTCGCTTTCGAATTTTGATTGTAACTCAAGAACGCGTTCGTCGATTGTTTTTTTTTTTTTTTTTTGTAAAAGCCGTTGGAAAGCTGAGAAAAAACTCGGTAAATCCCGCGCTTAAATTTAAACCAAAAATTACAAGTGCGATCGTGAGGGAGGGGAGAGACGTTCATTTAATTCAGCAAACGAAAAAATGCGTCGCTTTGGAATTTTGTTTATAACTCAAGAACGCGTTCGTCGATTGTCTTTTGGTAAAAGGCGTTGAGAAGGTGAAGAAAATCTCAGTAAATCCTGCTCTTAAATTTAATTAAAAAGTTACAAGCGCGATTGCGAAGGAGGGGAGAGACGTTCATTTAATTCAGCAAACGAAAAAATGCGTCGCTTTGGAATTTTGATTATAACTCAAGAACGCGTTCGTCGATTGTCTTTTGGTAAAAGGCGTTGAGAAGGTGAAGAAAATCTCAGTAAATCCTGCTCTTAAATTTAATTAAAAAGTTACAAGCGCGATTGCGAAGGAGGGGAGAGACGTTCATTTAATTCAGCAAACGAAAAAATGCGTCGCTTTGGAATTTTGATTATAACTCAAGAACGCGTTCGTCGATTGTCTTTTGGTAAAAGGCGTTGAGAAGGTGAAGAAAATCTCAGTAAATCCTGCTCTTAAATTTAATTAAAAAGTTACAAGCGCGATTGCGAAGGAGGGGAGAGACGTTCATTTAATTCAGCAAACGAAAAAATGCGTCGCTTTGGAATTTTGATTATAACTCAAGAACGCGTTCGTCGATTGTCTTTTGGTAAAAGGCGTTGAGAAGGTGAAGAAAATCTCAGTAAATCCTGCTCTTAAATTTAATTAAAAAGTTACAAGCGCGATTGCGAAGGAGGGGAGAGACGTTCATTTAATTCAGCAAACGAAAAAATGCGTCGCTTTGGAATTTTGATTATAACTCAAGAACGCGTTCGTCGATTGTCTTTTGGTAAAAGGCGCTGAGAAGGTGAAGAAAATCTCAGCAAATCCTGCTCTTAAATTTAATTAAAAAATTACAAGTGCGATCGCGGCGGGAGGGAGAGACGCTCATTTAATGCAGCAAATAAAAAACGCATCGCTTTAGAATTTTGATTATAACTCAAGAACGCGTTCGTCGATTGTCTTTTGGTAAAAGGCGCTGAGAAGGTGAAGAAAATCTCAGCAAATCCTGCTCTTAAATTTAATTAAAAAGTTACAAGCGCGATCGCGACGGAAGGGAGAGACGTTCATTTAATTCAGCAAATGAAAAAAAGCGTCGCTTTGGAATTTTGATTATAACTCAAGAACGCGTTCGTCGATTGTCTTTTGGTAAAAGGTGTTGAGAAGGTGAAGAAAATCTCAGCAAATCCTGCTCTTAAATTTAATTAAAAAAATTACAAGCGCTCTCGCCTGAGGAGAGACAGACGTTCAGTTAATTGAGCAAATGAAAAAAGCGGCGCGGCGCTTTCGAATTTTGATTGTAACTTCAGGACGCGTTTGCCAATTGTTTTTTGGTGAAAGGCGTTGGAAAACTGAGAAAAAGCTCTGTAAATCCCACGCTTAAATTGAATTCAAAAAATACAAGCACGATCGCGAGGGGAGGGAGAGACGTTCATTTAATTGGACGAATAAAAGGCGCGTCGCTTTTAAATTTTTATTGTAACTCAAGAACGCGTTCGTCGATTGTTTTTTTTTTTTTTGGCAAGCCGCGTTGGAAAGCCGAGAAAACTCTTTAAATCCCCCCCTCCCCGCCCCCCGTTTAAATGTAGTTCAAAAATTACAGGTCCCGAAAAATAAATGTATTTGGAAAATGCACCCGCTTTCCCTTTTGCAGCTGTTGCCCACCCGCAGTAAATCATCACGAGCCGCCACTGGTGTTGCCAAATGTGAAAATTTTTGAATTTTTTAAATTTTCATATTTTTCTTGTTTTTTTTTTGGTTAAATTTGATTATCCTTGCTTGTATTGAGCTGGGTTGATCTTATTAACTACAATAATATTGAATTTTTATTTTTTCGTTTCGCTTCAAATTTTTAGTTTAATTTATTTCTGCTTGGATTGAGCAACTACTTTTTGAGTTCAGTTACATTGAGATAGATTGGACTTTGATTTTTAATTTTCTTTATTTTTCTTTTCTTTTTAGTTTAATTCTTTGGTTTGGTTTAATTTTAAAATGAATAATTTTCAAATTTATTGTTGGATTAGGGAGAGTTAGGTCAGATTTGGATTGAACCCACGGCAACGTTGAAATAAATTGGACGCGATTTTAATTGAGTTTTTTTTTCGTTTTGTTTTAATTGAAATTTTTATACCTATTTATTTTAGTCATACGTTTTGCTTAGGTTAGATTGAGTTGACTAGAACTTAATTTCAATTAGGTTTTAATCATTTTGAGTTCCTTTGGGTTGGACTTCGTTGTAATTTTAATTGGGTGTTATTGTTTTTTTTTGATTTAATTTTTCTTGAGTGTTGTCTTATTTTTTTACATTTCTCTTGCTTGCTTCAGTTGACCAAAAGGAGATTGTTTTAATTGATCCAAGTTGAACGGTCAATTTTAATTTTTGATTTTCAATTTTTTACTTGAGACGAGGAGTTAAGTTGCCTTTAGTAAAACTGCATTGATTTTGATAAGAGTTTTACATAATTTTTATTGATTTTAATTTTTTCTTAGCTCTTAATTTCTTAGTTTCTTCGCTTGCGTTGAACAATTAGTTTGAGTTGACTAATTTGGGTTGACCTTGACATGACCTGAACTTAAATTTACTGACTTATTCAATTTTTAATAGCATTTACAGATTCTTTTTTTTTAATTTTTAATTTATTGTCTGGGTCGAATTGAGTTGCATTGGATTGATCTTGAGACGACCTGGGCGAATTTTAATTTACTTTTATTATTTTTGGTTTTAATTTCTTTAATAATTAAAATTGAGTTTTATTTTTTTGGGTTTCACTTTTAATTTTTTATAAATCCTAATTTTTGCTTGGATTGGCTTGAGCTTAGTTACTCAACTTAATTAAAATTGAGTTTAAATTTTTTCGGTTTCACTTTTAATTTTTTATAAATCCTATTTTTTGCTTGAATTGGTTTCAGCTTAGTTACTTAACTTAATTAAAATTGAGTTTAAATATTTTCGGTTTCACTTTTAATTTTTTATAATCCTATTTTTTGCTTGGATTGGGTTGAGCTTAGTTACTCAACTTAATTAAAATTGAGTTTTTGTTTGAGGATTGGGTTGAGTTTGGTTACTCGGCTTAATTCGAATTGAGTTTTCATTTTTTGAGTTTCACTTTTAATTTTTTATAAATCCTATTTTTTGCTTGGATTGGATTGAGTTTGGTTACTTGACTTAATTCCAATTGAGTTTTAATTTTTTGAGTTTTTTAAAGTTTTCTTTGATTTAAGTTGAGTTGGCTTGGATTTACCTTACTTGGTTAAAACAGAGTTTCTTTTTTAAATTTTAGTTCTAATTTTTTCTGGGTAGGGTCAAGAGAGGTTGAGTTTAGTTAAGTCGACCTCCGTGGGATCGGACTCAATTCCAATACATATTTTAATTCAAGTTCTGAATTTTTTAAGTTTTCAAATTTCAAGTCCTTTAGGAGTTTTAAATTTTCTTGAGTCGAGTCGACTTAGGTTGAGTTGAACTTTTTCAAGTTTTCAAATTTGAGTTACTCAAGACCTTTTTTGAGTTTTAAGTTTTCTTGAGTCGAGTCGACTTCGGTTAAGCTGAACTTTTTTAAGTTTTCAAATTTGAGTTACTCAAGACTGAGTTTTAAGTTTTCTAGGGTCGGATCGACTTAGATTGAGTTGAACTGAGTTACAATTTTTTGACTGTAGAATTTTTATTTACTTAAATAAATACTACCAATCGGAACAATTATTTAATAAAGAGATAATCATTAATATTACGAATTTCAGATAAAAATTTTGAATTCAAGAATCATTTTAAAAAGTGAATAACTTTACTAAACACGTGATCATAAAGTTACTAGCAGAACGGCTTTTTCCATACAATTCTTCGCGATCATTTGTTTAATTAGCATCCGAACCAATAAGATCGATTTGTTTGCGTTATGAGCTATGGATGATGCATCTGTTTCGCATATTTTTGCGTTATTTTAAACAGTATTTTTTTTCTCTTTATCGCTTCTTAGTAACGGCGTGAATAAGTTGCGCATATTTTTTGAGTCGTTTTAAAACGAGACTTAATTTTATCGCATTTTAAATTCCAGTTCGTAACAGCTCGGTATTGTGTACACATAATCTAAATCTAAAACCAGTTTCATGTATTTGAAAATAAAAAAAAATCATAAGTGATCTTGTTTATCATAAAGTGATACATCCTTTAAAGTGAGTAAACTCGAAGCGTGAAGTTTCAAGTCATAGAACGCGTAATCTCTATCTTATACAAGATGATAGCGTACTTCAGTCATTTATTAATAAAGACATATCATATTAAAAAACAAATGAAAGGATGAATGGCAGTAGATATCTCTTTGCAGTATATGATGTACACGTTGGGTTGGATTTCATTAAAAATTCAATTAATTTCAGTCATTTTCTCTTCTCCGGATTTATTAATAGCCTCATGTTCTGTAAAATCCTATATAATTACAAGTACTGTTTAAAACATTCTGAGAAATTGCCCCAAACAATTTCCTCTCCTGCAGTTTTAATAAATGACTCGAGTTCGGTGAAACCCTGTATCGTACTTTTTTTTTTTCTTCAATATCCTGCGAAGTCGCTCTTTGGTTTTTTATTTCCATTCGAAATCATTTATTCATGTGCATTAACCGCCTCGACAAAATTTATATTAGTTCATTACGCGCGATTTTCGATTCGCAATCTCTCACAGTGACGATTTTTGTCGCACCTGCGATAGATGGTGTAAGTAATTGCATGAAATTGGCAGGCTTGCGTTTCCCATGATTAATAATAATGACAAACGTGTTTCGACAGGGATTATTAATTCCTGTTCGGAGGTGAAGGCGTGCGAATTATGAGGAAATCCTCCGCGTAATTCTAAGCAAATGACCTAATTGATTGGATTATTATGTCTATGAGTAAGTGTCAACGTGAAGATTGGAAGAAAAAAGAAAAACGAGATCAGAAGCGAGTTATCGAACTAAGATCTGCTGATAAGTTCATATAAAAGGTAGACAATAATGTTTGAAGGTCACGTGATCTTTCATCGACGATGAATCACTGACGTACAACCAATCTTGTTCGCTCTGTATAATTTTGATTTTAATACTTTTCTTTTTGAAAATCCAGCGGTTCCATCGAAATCAAAGTGATACATGTTTGTTTAAGGTAGAAATTGATGCTTTTTGCAAAGTATATCGTCAATGAAGACCAAATCGCAAGGATTTGGGGTATACACAGATACAAAATCGCAATTCGTATGGGGATTAGGCACCGCAGTTGTTTCATTTGTTCTCCAAATTGTTTTATGATGAATTTTTTGAGCGGACAAACCCTTGCGCATGAGTATATTGTATACCATCGAACTAAATGATGATGTATTGCAGTTTGAGGTACAGATTGATGCTTTTTGTGAAGTATATCGTGAATGAACACAAAATCGCAAGAATTGGGAGGTATATACAGATTCAAAATGGTGATTTGAACGAGGGTTAAACGCCGCAGCCATGCTATTTGTTTCCGAAATTGATTTACAATGATGTTTCTGAGCGGTCAGATTCTTGAGCATGAGTGTATTGGGTACCATCGAACTAAAAGATGATACTTGGTTGTTTAAGGTACAAATTGACGCGTTTTGTAAAGTATTCATCGTCAGAGGCAATATCACCAAGGTCTAGGGGTATATACAGATTCAAAATGGTAATTTGTATGGGGGTTAAGCACCGGAGTGGTTTCATTTGTTCTCCCAATTGATTTATGACGAATTTTTTGAGCGGACAAACCCTTAGGCATGGGTATATTGTATACCATCGAACTAAAAGATGATGTATTGCAGTTTGAGGTACAGATTGATGCTTTTTGTGAAGTATATCGTGAATGAACACAAAATCGCAAGAATTGGGGGGGTATATACAGATTCAAAATGGTTATTTGTAGGAGGGTTAAACGCCGCAGCCATGCTATTTGTTTCCGAAATTGATTTACAATGATTTTTCTGAGCGGTCATATTCTTGAGCATAAGTATATTGCATACCATCGAACTAAAAGATGATGTTTGGTTGTTTAAGGTACAAATCGACGCGTTTTGTAAAGTATTCATCGTCAGAGGCAATATCACCAAGGTCTAGGGGTATATACAGATTCAAAATGGTAATTTGTATGGGGGTTAAGCACCGGAGTGGTTTCATTTGTTCTCCCAATTGATTTATGACGAATTTTTTGAGCGGACAAACCCTTGGGCATGAGTATATTGTATACCATCGAACTAAAAGATGATGTATTGCAGTTTGAGGTACAGATTGATGCTTTTTGTGAAGTATATCGTGAATGAACACAAAATCGCAAGAATTGGGAGGTATATACAGATTCAAAATGGTGATTTGAACTAGGGTTAAACGCCACAGTCATGCTATTTGTTTCCGAAATTGATTTACAATGATTTTTCTGAGCGGTCTGATTCTTGAGCATGAGTATATTGCATACCATCGAACTAAAAGATGATACATGGTTGTTTAAGGTACAAATTGACGCGTTTTGTTAAGTATTCATCGCCGGAGGCCATTGCACGAAGGTTTGGGGTATATACAGATCCGAAATGGTAATTTATATGGGGGGCTAAGCACCGCAGTGGTTTCATTTGTTCTCCAAATTGATTTACGACTAATTTTTTGAGCGGACAAACCCGTGCGCATGAGTATGTTGTATACCATCGAACTAAAAGATGATGTATTGCAGTTTGAGGTACAGATTGATGCTCTTTGTGAAGTATATCATGAATGAGCACAAAATCGCAAGAATTGGGGGGTATATACAGATTCAAAATGGTTATTTGTAGGAGGGTTAAACGCCGCAGCCATGCTATTTGTTTCCGAAATTGATTTACAATGATTTTTCTGAGCGGTCAGATTCTTGAGCATGAGTATATTGCATACCATCGAACTAAAAGATGATACATGGTTGTTTAAGGTACAAATTGACGCGTTTTGTTAAGTATTCATCGCCGGAGGCCATTGCACGAAGGTTTGGGGTATATACAGATCCGAAATGGTAATTTATATGGGGGGGCTAAGCACCGCAGTGGTTTCATTTGTTCTCCAAATTGATTTACGACTAATTTTTTGAGCGGACAAACCCTTGCGCATGAGTATGTTGTATACCATCGAACTAAAAGATGATGTATTGCAGTTTGAGCTACAGATTGATGCTTTTTTGTGAAGTATATCGTGAATGAACACAAAATCGCAAGAATTGGGGGGTATACACAGATTCAAAATGGTGATTTGAACGAGGGTTAAACGCCGCAGCCATGCTATTTGTTTCCGAAATTGATTTACAATGATGTTTCTGAGCAGTCAGATTCTTCAGCATGAGTATATTGCATATCATCGAACTAAAAGATGATGCTTGGTTGTTTAAGGTAGAAATTAACGCGTTTTGTCAATTATTCATCGCCGGAGGCAATATCACGAAGCTCTAAGGGTATATACAGATCCAAAATGGTAATTTGTACGGGGGTTAAGCACCGCAGTTGTTTCATTTGTTCTCCAAATTGATTTACGACTAATTTTTTGAGCGGACAAACCCTTGCGCATGAGTATGTTGTATACCATCGAACTAAAAGATGATGTATTGCAGTTTGAGGTACAAATTGATGCTCTTTATGAAGTATATCGTGAATGAACACAAAATCGCAAGAATTTGGGGTGTATACAGATTCAAAATGGTGATTTGAAGGAGGGTTAAACGCCGCAGTCATGCTATTTGTTTCCGAAATTGATTTACAATGATGTTTCTGAGCGGTCAGATTCTTGAGCATGAGTGTATTGTATACCATCGAACTAAAAGATGATGTTTGGTTGTTTAAGGTACAAATTGATGCGTTTCGCAAAGTATTCATCGCCAGAGTCAATATTACGAAGGTCTAGGGGTGTATACAGATTCAAAATGGTAATTTATATGGGGGTTAAGCACCGCAGTAGTTTCATTTGTTCTCCAAATTGTTTTACGACGAATTTTTTGAGCGGACAAACCCTTCGGCATGAGTATATTGCGTACCATCGAACTAAAAGATGACGTATTGCAGTTTGGGGTACAGATTGATGCTCTTTGTGAAGTATATCGTGAGTTAACACAAAATCGCAAGAACTTGAACATGATATATTAACAATTTGATCAAATGACAATGATTGGGATCAGTGGCGGCCATGTAAATTCGACTTTTTAAGTTCAATTTAATGCTGGCATGAACATGAACACGTTTTGTTGATAATAAATAGAAACGAGATCATGTTCATTTTTGATTAATTAATTTGTTGATCATTCATCAATTAACGAAACAGATATCTTTTTTAAAATTTAATCACCGGCCGAGGAATTTTCCCACAGGATCGTGCACGTTCATTAGTTCAAGATACCTATACTTCTCTTCGTAATAAAGAATTACGCAATTCCATTAAATCCACAAGACAGATAATGAGACGAACGATGTCGAGAACGAAAGTCTAACGACGAGACACTGCCGTGTGTCGCCCGGTTATCGGCGTGTGTGTGTTTTGATTGATTTACAAACACACTGATTGTGAGTCACTCATTTCAATATCAATTTATTTGTCCACACCCACCTCAGGAATTCGTCACGTTTTCACAAAGTAAACAATAAAATAGTTATTTACACAAGTTGCATCGTGCAACCTTCAATTTCGTCAAGCCGAACAAAGTGCACACAGTACGTAGCTAAATTCAGTTTTTAACGCACACCCTGTACATGTCTGTACGTACGTACTATTATGAAAATGGTGAATCGGTTTGATGAAAAAGAAGCTGCCGGGGGGGCGCCTTTGATTTCTGTGTCTTCAAGGTGATGATGCAGCTGGCGTAACGGTAAAATCACTATTAAGAGTAGGGTACTACCCTCGCTCACCTTTCGACCCCCATCGAAAACGCACCCTTTTATTCTTCGCACCCCAAACGTACCTACACATGTGATTTATTAAGTTATTAAAATTTCCCACAGGGAAGTTTATATCGCGGCGACCTTTAAGAATCGCATACATATTCGTATGACTATCGATCAGTATTCATACTTAATAAATACTTTCTCTCATTGGTTTATACTATTTTGAATTCGAATTTTATTGCGAAGGTATGTACGTATATGCAAATATGAGAAAGGTGGGTTCACGTGCTTCGTATATGAACGTGTATGTAAATTAATGTATTTTATTATATTAAATACGTGCTGTTCATTAAAACGTGCGAGGTGTTTTCAATAAAATTTGTATTTTTTTTTTTGGTTTCTTGCTATTCTATTCTCTTCTCCTTCGCTTTATTTTCTCTCTTGATTACAAAAAAAAAAAAACAATTTTCTGTTTTCTTGATTTGGATCACTGATGAAACTTCGATTGTCTTTTGTTAGGTATCCCATCTGAAAAAAGTTCGACGTCGTTTTCTTTTCTTAATTTAATAAAAAAAAAAAAAAGTCGTCAAGGCGGTTTCGATCGTTTCTTGTTTCCCGATGATATAAAGTTCGAAGTGTATTTAATTGTTTCGATTAAAAAAAAAATAAAAATACAACTCCTCAGTTTTTATTTTGAATTTAAACAAAAGACGATCGGTGGTGTCATTTGTTCCTTTCCATAATTTTTCCTTTGCTTAATTCGATGTGAAAGGTTCCACCGTCTTTTGTTCCTGTTTCCTTCAAACAAGGCGTTTTATGCCCTTCTTCGTTTTTTTTTTTTTTTTTTAAAAAGAAGTTTTGTTTAATGTTTCCTTTTGTTTCTCAAATTTAAACAAAAGACGATCGATCAAGACTTGCTTTTATTGAACGAACTGACCACGAAGAATCTCGGCCGTCTTTTGTTCCACGTTGTTCTTCGCATTTCGTACAAAAACTGTTTTTATTTTATTTTAATCGAATTTACTCAACAAAATGCGATCGGGATTGGTTTTTCTTTTCTGATTTGCATAACAAAATGCGATCAGGATCTTTTTTCTGATTTGCATTTTTTTTCCTGCGATTAATTTAATTGGTCTGTGATCGTCTTTTGTTCTCTAATTCAAAATCCAATGCGTTTAGTTTAATTTCGTAACGGGAAAATATTTTTTTATTAATTTTTTTCTTGTCTTTGTCTTTTGCGTTTCTTGTTTTCGATAAATTTTCAAACGTTGCACGCATCCAATTTGTTAAACAAAAGGCAATCGTCACGACCCTTTCTTCGAATTTTGTTCAAAAATAATTTACGTATTCCGATCGTCGTTTGTTTTCCGATTTAAAATCTGACGCGTTTTTATCTTTGCCGATGCAAAAAATTATCTTTTTTTCTTAAAAAAATACTCATTTTTTTCCAGTTTTTAATTCTAATTAAATTTAATTTTTAATTGAACAATTTTTCTTTTTTTTAATTGGAAAAAAAATTAACTCTAATCGTCGTTTGATCGCCTTTTGTTTCATGCTCTTTTGTTCTTATAAAAAAAAAAAATAATAATTTTTTTTCAGTTTTTAATTTTAATTAAATTAAATTTTTAATTGAACAATTTTTCTTTTTTTTAATTGGAAAAAGAAACTAACTCCAATCGTCGTTTGATCGCCTTTTGTTTCATGCTCTTTTTTTCTTATAAAAAAAAAACAATCATTTTTTTCAGTTTTTAATTTTAATTAAATGTAATTTTTAATTGAGCAATTTTTCATTTTTTTTTAATTAGAAAAAGAAACTGACTCTAATCGTCGTGTGATCGCCTTTTCTTTCATTCTCTTTTTTTCTTATAAAAATCACTCATTTTTTTCAGTTTTTAATTTTAATTGAATTTAATTTTTAATTGAGCAATTTTTCTCTTTTTCTAATTAGAAAAAAAATTGACTCTAATCGTTGTGTTTTTGTTGTGCTTTTTGTTTCATTATCGTTTTTTTTTTTTTTTTTCTTAAAAAAATCACTCATTTTTCGCAGTTTTTAAAATTAAACAAAAGACTGATCAATTTTTCTTTTCTTTTTTTAATTAGAAAAGAAACTGACCCCAATCGTCGTGTGATCGCCTTTTGTTTCATTCTCTTTTTTTCTTATAAAAATCACTCAATTTTCTCAGTTTTTAAAATTAAACAAAAGACGATCTGGACCACTGATCGATTTTTCTTTTTTTTTTAAATTAACAGATTAAACTGATTCTAATCGTCGATTCTAGTCGTCGCGTGATCGCCTTTTGTTTCAATTTTGTTTTCAATGTTAGATAATAATATTGTGATCGTTCAGTTTCATTTTTTTTCTTTTTTTTTGCGCGAATTAAAACAAAAGATGATCGCCGATTTTTTTTTTTCTAAAACCCTCCTGTTGTTCTTCTGTCATATTCAAACAGCTCGATCGTCGGTTGTTTTATATTTAAAATGCGAAGGCGTTGATGGCTCTTTCCTTCTTTTTTAATTTTTTTTTCCTACGACTTCAAACAAAAGACGATTTTTATACAACAATCGTTCAATAATAATTTCTAATTGTTTTATATTTACTGTTTGACGAAAACCAACGCAATTGACTCGAAACTCATTAAAAGGAGAGATGCTGTGCCCCGCGCTCCCCCTCCCCTCCACCCCAGCGACAATCGTTATTTTAATCTTCATTCATTTCCCTGAATTTCTTATTATTACTAAATTTAAGTCAGGATTAAATTTAAACTTAAGTTAGAATGTGAGAATTAAATTAAATTAATATTAAATTAAATTAATATTAAATTAAATTAATATTAAATTGAATTAATATTAAATTAAATTAATATTAAATTAAATTAATATTAAATTAAATTAAATTAATATCAAATTAATATTAAATTAAATCAACGGGGGCTCAAATCTCAGGTCTCAAAAAAAAAGACTCTTTGAATAAACACGTAAAAAGTCCCAATTCTTTTGAACACGTCTCGATTTTATTTATTTATTTATTTTTTTTATTATGATTACGTCTAAACACGCGCTACTTGAAACACACCTCGGCCACAGCACGCGAATCTTGGAACGTACCTCAGCCACAGCATAACCAACCGCCGTACTAATGGCGGCGTTCGTTATATCTGTTACTAGTTACTGTTACTGAAGTGTAAGTATAAATTCGAGACAGGTGGTACCCCTAATTGTACACGTTTGAAAATCATAAAATACTAATCACAGTATCGATTAAATTTATTAAGCGAGCAGGTCGTGTTTTGCGTCACGCAGTCGGTATAAGTGAACAAACCAAAACGACTTTTTTACTTGAGGTTAGATTTAATCTGCAAGAAGAACTGTCACATTTTGACAACTCAATGTGCCTCAGACAATGTGACCAACTGTGTAGGTATTGCAAATCACGGCCCTGCTCTAATTATAAATTTAATAAATTTAATTTATAGTAGATATATGGTGGCACATGCTTAAAATAATTCTCTTATATGGATGAAGTATTTACGATCGATCCGTGATGCTTAATTAATTAATATCTCAACAATCGATTTGACATGTTCTATACTTCGCCTCTTTTATTTAATTGTTTGTTTTGTTGTTTTGCTCGTGTTAACCACATCTAAAGAGGATTGTGGTTCAAATCTTATTTAACATCCACGCAAAATCGCCGAAAGTAATTTGCCAGCTATGGAAATCCGTGGTTGCAAGCGTCGCTTTGCGCCAGGTGTTCCCCGAGTGACACGTGCCCCCAAAACCACCCCGTATGTATGCGTGCGATATTCCACGGTAGCAGCTGTCCCGTCCCCCTGTGTGCCACCCGGCCACCCATTCATAAACAAAGTGAAGGGAGAGGCGGCTTAATCATCATGAAAATGATTAATGCACAATACTGAATAAGGAAAAAATACCGTGTGATTAAAAAAAAAAAAAAATGAAAATGAAATTCAAATAAATTCAAGTGCACGAGAAAGTATTCGCGTTATCTCCGGTAACTAGTTGGGCCTGCCTCTCCCACAGTGATAAACTCGTTTTATCGCGCCGAGTTTTCTTAAGCGCTGCGTTAGATGATATTAATTATTTATAAATAAAAGGTGCGTTCGGAAACAACAAGAGAAAAATACGTGTATGAGAGAAACGTGTTCCGTAATTAGCGGCGCCCCGAAAGAAAAAGAGCGAGCCGCTCAAGATCAGTTCGCCTTCTGCATGTTAATGACAGAGGACAGGATTTACTAATTGCGATCTGACAAGATTGTGATCATGTAATGTAATTTGTCATCATCACATTCCTGGGAATTGCACATTTACAGGTTTACATTAAAAAAATATATATAAATAAATAGATTGCCGTAGTGGAAGTAAGCTCAATTGAAATGTTATTACCAGACTGAGGACATTTCGGAGCGTTGTTGTAGTTACGCAGTACGCGACCAGTGATCAACGTACTATGTCGCTCAATTTAAATGATACTCCTGCATGCGAATCACACCCTTAAGAACCCTCGGCGTAAAGGCTACGAAATTGTCAAACGGTATCATTTATGGTGAGCGTCGTTGTACATTGTATCCGTTGCCAGATTATAGCACTCAGCAGGCAGAAATTCTTGTAAAAGAAAAATAATTCTATCTCGTTCTAACGAGTGTTCAATTAAAAAAACGGTCTAGACAGCCATGAATTTATTCTGAACGTCTGGCGTAGTGTTCTTCATACGACGAGCGTGAAGCGTCACTTGCATTTCTAACCTCACTTTAACTCAAAGAAGACATTTCAAGACAGTCTAATAAACGTTTATTACCGAATATTTATATTAAGTATAAAAAATTTGCAGGCGTAGCTTTCGAGTTTTGTTGGTTAGGTTAACCATCAACTTGTCAGAGTTAAAATTTAAATGATGTTAATCACGACATGCGTTTCCGACAACAAAAGCCTACTGCAGCCTACTTGACCGTTTTTTTTAATGAACACTCGTTACAATAAATAAACTGCAAAGTGCGGTTAGTGAATTGTTATTACTAGTCTGAGGACATTTCGAAGCCTTCCTGCAGTTACGAACCACCCGACCAATGATCAGCGTACAGTGTATCCGTTGCCATGGCAACGCTGCGAGGGGCCCTCACTCTAGTTATTACAGTTTTTTTCTTTTTAAGTAAGCAATCAGAAAAAAATGTCTTTCTAAAAATTAAATTTAATATTGTTTGTGAGTCATTGGTCTAGAGTAGAAGTTAATATTTACCGCCAACTCAAAGCAAATTTTCTAAAAAAAAAAAAATCATTATATTAGTTGCTATAAAAGACAACTGAAACAAAAAACGACGAAGTGTGGAATTATTATTAATATTATTGATGATTATTAATATTTAATTATTTGCCACAAATCAAAGAACATACGCAAAAGCGCATAAGTGGAGAGGGACGTGTCAAGAAAAGTAATCAATAAATCAATCAATATATCGCGAATTACGAAGACAAAAGACGATCGTTGATTCTTATTCGGTTAGGTTTGAAACTGACTTAAAAAAAATTAAAAGAAATAAAGAAAAATCGACCATTTTCGGCGCGAAATTTTTAAAAATCACAAAATTTTTGTTTTTTGTTTCACTTCTTGTTTCCTTGTAAGCAAAAAAAAATAATTTCAAAACAAATTAAAAAGTCGACGATTTCCAAGGTGAACAGTTTCTTTTGTTTCTTTGTACGCATGCATTTCATTTTTTTTAATTCCGTTTCAATTACTTTGGACGAAATGTGGCATTACGACGACAAAAGACGATCGTCGATTTTTATTCGACTGGGATTGAAACTGACTTAAACGAAATTAGAAGAAATGAAGAAAAATCGACCATTTTCGGCGCGAAATTTTTAAAAATTAAAAAAATTTTGTTTTGTATTTCACTTTTCCTTTCTTGTAAGCAAAAAACAATTTCAAAACAAATGAAAAAATCGACGATTTCCAGGGTGAACATTTTCTTTTGTTTCCTTGCATGGATTTTATGATATTTTTAATTCCGTTTCAATTACTTTCGACAAAATGTGGAACTACGAAGACAAAAGACGATCGTCGATTTTTATTCGGCTAGATTTGACACTGACTTAAAAAAATTAGAACAAATGAAGGTAAATCGACCATTTTCGGCGCGAAATTTTTAAAAATCAAAAATTTTTTGT
Source organism: Prosopocoilus inquinatus (assembly GCA_036172665.1). Lineage (NCBI taxonomy): Eukaryota > Metazoa > Arthropoda > Insecta > Coleoptera > Lucanidae > Prosopocoilus > Prosopocoilus inquinatus. The sequence goes on along the minus strand of CM069871.1, from coordinate 697,425 downwards.
TTTGTATTTCGCTACTTGCTTTCTTGTAAGCAAGAAACAATTTCAAAACAAATGAAAAAAATCGACGATTTCCAGGGTGAACACTTTCTTTTGTTCCTTGCATGGATTTTATTATATTTTTAATTCCGTTTCAATTACTTTCGACAAAATGTGGCATTACGACGACAAAAGACGATCGTCGATTTTTATTCGACTGGGATTGAAACTGACTTAAACAAAATTAGAAGAAATGAAGAAAAATCGACCATTTTCGGCGCGAAATTTTTAAAAATCAAAAATTTTTTGTTTTGTATTTCGCTTCTTGCTTTCTTGTAAGCAAAAAGAATTTCAAAACAAATGAAAAAAATCGACGATTTCCAGGGAGAACACTTTCTTTTGTTTCCTTGCATGGATTTTATGATATTTTTAATTCCGTTTCAATTACTTTCGACAAAATGTGGAACTACGAAGACAAAAGACTATCGTCGATTCTTATTCGGCTGGGATTGAAACTGACTTAAAAAAAATTAGAACAAATGAAGAAAACTCGGCCATTTTCGGCGCCAAATTTTTAAAAATAAAAAAAAAATTGTTTTGTATTTCACTTCTTTCTTTCTTATAAGCAAAAAGAATTTCAAAACAAATGAAAAAATTGACGATTTCCAGGGTGAACTTTTTCTTTTGTTTCCTTGCATGAATTTTATATTTTTAATTCCGTTTCAATTACTTTCGACAAAATATGAAATTACGAAGACAAAAGACGATCGTCGATTCTTATTCGGCTAGATTTGACACCGACTTAAAAAAATTAGAACAAATGAAAATAAATCGACCATTTTCGGAGCGAAATTTTTAAAAATAAAAAAAAAATTGTTTTGTATTTCGCTTCTTGCTTTCTTGTAAGCAAAAAGAATATCAAAACAAATGAAAAAAATCGACGATTTCCAGAGTGAACATTTTCTTTTGTTTCCTTGTACGCATTTCATTAATTTTTTTTAATGCCGTTTCAATTACTTTCGACAAAATATGAAATTACGAAGACAAAAGACGATCGTCGATTCTTATTCGGCTAGGTTTGAAACTGATTAAAAAAAATTAGAACAAATGAAGAAAACTCGACCATTTTCGGCGCCAAATTTTTAAAAATAAAAAAAAAAATTATTTTGTATTTCGCTTCTTGCTTTTTTGCAAGCAAAAAACAATTTCAAAACAAATGAAAAAATCGACGATTTCCAGGGAGAACACTTTCTTTTGTTTCCTTGCATGGATTTTATGACATTTTTAATTCCGTTTCAATTACTTTCGACAAAATGTGGAACTACGAAGACAAAAGACTATCGTCGATTCTTATTCGGCTAGGTTTGACACTGACTTAAAAAAAATTAGAACAAATGAAGAAAAATCGACCATTTTCGGCTCCAAATTTTTAAAAATAAAAAAAAATTGTTTTGTATTTCGCTTCTTGCTTTCTTGTAAGCAAAAAGAATTTCAAAACAAATGAAAAAAACGACGATTTCCAAGGTGAACATTTTCTTTTGTTTCCTTGCATGGATTTTATTATATTTTTAATTCCGTTTCAATTACTTTCGACAAAATTTGGAACTACGAAGACAAAAGACTATCGTCGATTCTTATTCGGCTAGGATTGAAACTGACTTAAAAAAATTAGAACAAATGAAGAAAAATCGACCATTTTCGGCGCGAAATTTTTAAAAATAAAAAAAGAATTATTTTGTATTTCGCTTCTTACTTTTTTGCAAGCAAAAAACAATTTCAAAACAAATGAAAAAATCGACGATTTCCAGGGTGAACATTTTCTTTTGTTTCCTTGCATGGATTTTATGGTATTTTTAATTCCGTTTCAATTACTTTCGACAAAATGTGGAACTACGAAGACAAAAGACGATCGTCGATTCTTATTCGGCTAGGATTGAAACTGACTTAAAAAAATTAGAACAAATGAAGAAAAATCGACCATTTTCGGCGCGAAATTTTTAAAAATCAGAAAATTTTTGTTTAGTATTTCACTTCTTGCTTTTTTTTTAAGCAAAAATAATTTCAATCCAAATAAAAAAAAATCGAGGACTTCCAGGGTAAATATTTTTTTTTGTTTCCTTGTATTCATTTCGTTATTATTTTTTTTTTTAATTCCTTTTCAATTACTTTTCGCTTCGCTTTCTCTTCAAAAAACCAAGGTTTCATTTCATCGTCTGTCTTTTTCTTTTTGCTAGCAAAAAATAACAAATGAAAAATCGGCGCGAGGCTTTCGAAAATCGAACTTTCATTTGTTTCTTTGCATCCAGTTGTTTTCCTTGTTTCTTTCTGTAAGAAATTCTTTCGACGTGCGAAGTTGTTGAAAATCTAATAAATATATGTATTATTCTTTCGACGTGCGAAGTTCTTGAAAATCTATTAAATATATGTATACATCTTTCAAAAATTGTTTTTTTTTTTTGCAAGCAAAATTGTTTCAACAACTCTTTCACTGAATTCCTTTTTATTTTTGTTTCTTTTTTAAGCAAAAAAATAACAAATCTTTGAAAAACATTTTCCTAGCATTTCTTCGTTCTTTTTATTTATTGATTGTTTTTTTCTAATAAAAAAAAATCCTTTATATTTTTGTTTCTTTTTTAAGCAAAAAATAACAAATCTTTGAAAAACATTTTCTTTGCATTTTTTCGTACTTTTATTTAATTTATTTATTTTTTGTAAGCAAAAAAAATTGAGAATTGGAAAATCTACGATTTCCGGCGCGAAGCTTTTAAGAATTGAACCATCGTTTGTTTTTGTTTGCGTTTCGTTTGTTTGCGTCTGCATTTGATCATGTTTTGGTTTTCCTTTTTGTAAAAAAAAAAAAATCTCCACTTTCTGATAGGAAGTTTGTGAAAAATAATGTTATAAATAAATGCCCTCATTTGTTTTTTTCTTTTTCATTTCAAAATTTTTCTTTGTTTCTTTTCGAGAGCAAAAAAGAACAAATGAATATCGAAATTTTTTACACATAGTTTCTATTTCCTGTCAGACTTGATTGTCCAACAATTTGTAATTTTGTTGGACATAGACGTTTTATAAGCCAATGTCTCCCTCTTTGCCTCTCTCATTCAAGCTTCAGAAAATAGGAAAAAACAAATTTGGAAGGCGATAAAAGATAATGCTATTAAAAAACGGTTTAAAAGAAAACAATTGACATTCGAAAGAACAGAGATCCGTTCAGGAATAAAAAAGAGCGGGCTCTGGGTAATATTCTATCTCCCTCGTGTAAACGATTTTGCGTTTTTTGCTTCCCATTTTAAACGCCCAAAATGTTCCCGCCACACAATTTCTGAACGCGACCCAGTTGATGCGATGCTGCCATAGTTACAATTAAAAATTAAGATTGTTTTTGGTCAACAGATGGCGCTTTTTCATTGCCTTGTTTATAGTCCCTAGATCTATCAAAGTACCGCAAATTGTACTTTGATAGATCTAAAGACTTTAGCCTTGTTTTTTTTTTAACTTTCAAATTTAATTTTTTTTGAAATTAAAATCAATATCTTATTTATTTTTTTAAATATGATACTCAAAACAAGTAAGCGCGGTTTATTTATAACACTTTGAAAACCAAATTTTATGAATTATTTAAATTAAAAAAAACGCAAAATTCCGACGAGACGAGTCTTCGTCACACATACGATTCGAAACAATGGACTTCAAGCAGTCGGAATTTGCAGAATGCGAACCGTTCCGAGCCGTAACACAAGGAAACTTGTTCGCCATCATAATTTTATTAACGTGAATTTTCAAATTTCAAACGTCACCTTACCTGTATATAGCCTACGTGATTTTAATTCCGCGAAAATTACTCAGTTTTCTTTTGATCGGATTTTTTGTATTCGCCTACTTTTTTCCTGATTATTACATTTATTAGCAGTATTATAAGTGCAGTTTTATGAACGAATCAGGAAGCCTTGAAATGTTCCGCCTCTTTACGCCTCGCCTTTAGAAATACGAAATTTCCGTCAATTTATTTTTCAAATCAATTTCTATCGTTGATAGCACTGTTTTTTCCAATCTGCCATCGAGCCTCCCATCCTTAGCGACGCCATCTTTTGTAAATTTAACTAACCTTTAATTTACTGAGTACTCTGAAAGAGGCGACCTAATCAGCGCAGGTGGCGCCATTTTTTATCTTCCATCACTAGAGAGATAAATCTAATGCTGTCTGTAAAATTTTTTGAAAAATTCAACCTGCCGTCGACGGCAGCGCTATCTTTTGAACATCGTCCGAAATTGATGAACACAATCTATTAAATAACATTGTCGACGGTGGCGCCATCTCTCGGATAACATGCAATTTATTAAATTCTCCGGAAGACTTTGTCGATGGTAGCGCCAACTCTTGTGTATCTTGCGTAATCTATCTAACACAATCGAATCCATAAAAATTTCTAGAAGATTGCGACGACGGTGGCGCCATCTGTTGGATAAGATGCAATCTATTAAATTCTGCGGAAGACTTTGTCAACGGTAACGCCATCTCTTGTGTATTTGCGTACTCTATCTAATACAATAGAATCCATAAATTTTTTATAGAAGACTACGTCGACTTGAACGTCGTTCGCAAATGAACTACTAACGCCATCTATGAAATTATGAGAGAGACTCGTCGTTGACGGTTGAAACGCCTCACTTTACCTAACAGTGATAACTAACGCCATCTATTAGAATTACTTGGAAAATTCCGCCATACTTTTCCGTGAGATGGGTGTTCGACGAGTCTTCAAACAAAAAAAGAAAGTCGTTGTTGCAACAAAAAGACAACGCTTAAATTCCAATTATCGAGGCATAAAAAAAAGGAGAGCGCCATCTGTTGGTAATTCATTTAATTACGTAATGCGACAAACTTCAACAGCCGAGTCGATAAAACTCTAAAGCTGTGGAAGACTTTGTCAACGGTAACGCCATCTCTCGTGTACCTGCGTACTTTATCTAATACAATCGAATCCATAAATTTTTTATAGAAGACTACGTCGACTTGAACATCGTTCGTAAATGAACTGCTAACGCCATCTATGAAATTATATGAGAGACTCGTCGTTGCCGATTGAAACGCCTCACTTTCCCTAACAGTGATAACTAACGCCATCTATTAGAATTATTTGGAAAATTCCGCCGTACTTTTCCGTGAGATGGGTGTTCGACGAGTCTTCAAACAAAAAAAGAAAGTCGTTGTTGCAACAAAAAGACAACGCTTAAATTCCAATTATCGAGGCATAAAAGAAGAGAGCGCCACCTGTTGGTAATTCATTTAATTACGAAATGCGACAAACTTCAACAGCCGAGTCGATAAAACTCAAAAGCTGTGGAAGACTTTGTCAACGGTAACGCCATCTCTCGTGTACCTGCGTACTTTATCTAATACAATCGAATCCATAAATTTTTTATAGAAGACTACGTCGACTTGAACATCGTTCGTAAATGAACTGCAAACGCCATCTATGAAATTATATGAGAGACTCGTCGTTGACGGTTGAAACGCCTCACTTTCCCTAACAGTGATAACTAACGCCATCTATTAGAATTATTTGGAAAATTCCGCCGTACTTTTCCGTGAGATGGGCGTTCGACGAGTCTTCAAACAAAAAAAGAAAGTCGTTGTTGCAGCAAAAAGACAACGCTTAAATTCCAATTATCGAGGCATAAAAGAAGAGAGCGCCATCTGCTGGTAATTCATTTAATTACGTAATGCGACAAACTTCAACAGCCGAGTCGTTAAAACTCAAAAGCGCCGCGCCATCTATCGATCAAGAATAGAATTAACAGTTAAAACGAAACGGAAAAGTAAAGGCGCCATTCAATACATTTTGTTTTAAAAATGGAAAAATGATGAAGGGTGAATAACCCTTAAATTCCGTTTGTCGATGGAGTAAAAAGTTAAGAGCGCCATCTTTTGGCGATTCAATTAAATTACTTAAAAATAACAAACTTCGTTTGCCGGAAAGTCAAAACATGAGAGCGCTACGCCATGAATAATTAATTGCAAGAACGCTTAAAACAAAAGAGAAACTTTAAAAGGGCCGTTCAGATACATTTTGTTTTGAGAAGACAAATGATTTTAAAACTGGTCGATTCGAGCGTGCGTAAGATCGAGAACGCCATCTCTTGGTGGTTCAAATCACTTTCTTTTGTAAACAAAACATTTAGAGAAAAATAATGCGACTTACGATTTAATCATCGTCATAATAGAACGTCTTGAATGTGTATAGAGCGATCAACAGTATTTATTTAACAATAAATTGGCGCGCCATCTAATAGATGGCGTCAATTCAAGTCAACCTTAAGAACGTGGTCATGAACTTTTGGACATCATGGCGGCTTCAATTCTTATTGAAATAGTCGTCATAATCTTATCAGATTTGTTAATGTGCGTCCCATTTTTTATTTTTATTTTTTAATCTTGCATCGTTAAGATTAAATGTTGAGAAAAAGAAGAAGAATGGTCTTCTTGTCTTTTTTTTAACAATTCCTGTTTAAATTTTGTCTTTCTTTCTTTTTTTTGAACATCCTGTAATACATGATTCTATTTAGTTTATTAATGCGAGACTATGACCCTAGTAGTGTTTTCTTTTTTTAATTATTGTAATTCATGCGGGTACCACAACAAAACCACGATGCAGAAATCCAGGTGCTATCGGCGGCTCGTGCTAACGACAATACCCGCCACGTGCCCTCCGAGTGCCTCCCTCACTCGGACATGGATTCTGAACACGCCGCGCCGGAAGGATGTGCTCCTTCCTTTACGCCCTTGCGACTTTACCTGAAATGGATTCCCTCTTCACCATTTGGAAGAGCGACATATGCCCTAATTAATTTTCTTTTCCGGCCACATGCTCTTACCATCGCCGATACGAACACGAACGCGAAGGCGAAGGCCAAGGCGACCCTAATTTCAAGAATACCCGTCAAATCACGCTGTACATACACGCACAAAAGTATTTTTGGGTTACGAATTTTATTAAAAGCGATAAAAAAGAAGTGTGTGTTGTTGTGAGTAATAATTGGAGCGAGTCAACAAAGTTCGATGATTCAATCGGGAGACCGTGGAGGAATAAACGTTTGCCCTCTCAGTTTCCTTGTTTTTCCACCACGGCGGCGTTCAAAAAATTTTTTTAAGCGTGTCACAAGCAGGTATGCACACGCATGTTATAAAAGGTTAGGGTTAAGCTTTCGGTTTTAATTTTAAGCAGATTTCGATTACGGTTTCGGTTATGGTTTTCTGTCGGTTTCGGTTTGGGACGTTTCTTAGTTAGGTTTTCAAGGAGTGCACTCTTTTTTTTTTTTAAAAAAAAAGGAAGGGAAGTAAATACATTGTAATGAAATAAAATGTACATTTTTTTAAACAAAAACATCAAGAATTCCTGACATTTTTTAAAATAAATATGAATTAAATTTAATTTAATTTAATTTGTCTTTATAAATTAATCTGTAAACACTTAAACCTAACATTATTTCTGAATTTTACATTTTTCATTCCTCAAACTTATATATTCATCCGCGCCATCTGCAATGTGTGAGTTTTTCAATTTTTTTAACATGACAGCTCAGTCAGAAATCAGATCATCGAAAATTTTTATTTTAATGTTTGCTTGGGCTGAATAAAACTAGGTTATGTTGACGTCGAGATTGGTTGAGCTTGATTTTAATTGATTTTTAATCTTGAATAATTTTTATACTGATAATTTTTCTTGCAATTTTTAATTTTTTTTTTTTGAGTTACATGAAGTTAAGCTGAGAGAATTTGGGTTGGATTGACCTTGACGTTAGTTAAACATCATTTTAATTGATTTTAATTTTTTTTTAATCTTTACTTTTAGTTTTCTAGTAATTTTTAATATTTTACTTCTTAGATGAAGTTTGGTTGGGTTGGCAATTTTTAACAATTCTTATACTTTTAATTTTTCTTGCAATTTTTAATTTTTATTTGCGTTATATGAAGTTAAGCTGACAGAAGTTGAATTGGATTGACCTTGACGTTGGTTAAGCATCATTTTAATTGATTTTAATTTTTTTTATTCTTTACTTTTAGTTTTCTAGTAATTTTTAATGCTTTACTTCTTAGATGAAGTTTGGTTGGGTTGGCAATTTTTAACAATTCTTATACTTTTAATTTTTCTTGCAATTTTTAATTTTTATTTGCGTTATATGAAGTTAAGCTGACAGAAGTTGAATTGGATTGACCTTGACGTTGGTTAAGCATCATTTTAATTGATTTTAATTTTTTTTATTCTTTACTTTTAGTTTTCTAGTAATTTTTAATGCTTTACTTCTTAGATGAAGTTTGGTTGGGTTGGCAATTTTTAACAATTCTTATACTTTTAATTTTTTTGCTATTTTTAATTTTTATTTGCGTTATATGAAGTTAAGCTGACAGAAGTTGAATTGGATTGACCTTGACGTTGGTTAAACTTCATTTTAATTGATTTTAATTTCTTTTTTAATCTTTACTTTTAGTTTTCTAGTAATTTTTAATATTTTACTTGTTAGATGAAGTTTGATTGGGTTGGCAATTTTTAACAATTTTTATACTTTTAATTTCTCTTGCAATTTTTAATTTTTATTTGCATTACATGAAGTTAAGCTGACAGAAGTTGAATTGGATTGACCTTGACGTTAGTTAAACTTCATTTCAATTGATTTTAATTTCTTTTTTAATCTTTACTTTTAGTTTTCTAGTAATTTTTAATATTTTACTTCTTAGATGAAGTTTGGTTGGGTTGGCAATTTTTAACAATTCTTATACTTTTAATTTTTCTTGCAATTTTTAATTTTTATTTGCGTTACATGAAGTTAAGCTGACAGAAGTTGAATTGGATTGACCTTGACGTTAGTTAAACTTCATTTCAATTGATTTTAATTTCTTTTTTAATCTTTACTTTTAGTTTTCTAGTAATTTTTAATGTTTTACTTGTTAGATGAACTTTGGTTGGTTTGGGTTGGGTTGGTAATTTTTTCCAATTTTTATACTTTTAATTTTTCTCGAAATTTTTAATATTTATTTGTGTTACATGAAGTTAAGCTGAGAGAATTTGGGTTTGATTGACCCTGACGTTAGTTAAACTTCATTTCAATTGATGTTAATTTCTTTTTTAATCTTTACTTTTAGTTTTCTAGTAATTTTTAATGTTTTACTTGTTAGATGAAGTTTGATTGGGTAGGTAATTTTTAACCATTTGTATACTTTTAATTATTCTTGGTGTTAAGTAAGAAAATTATCATACTGTATATGATTTTTTTTAATTTAATAATTTTTTAATTAATTTAAAAATGCTCGACGCGAGGTACTTACGTCACTTATGATTATGAACCGCGCTTGATTGGCACGTTTTGTATCCGAACTTTTCGCAGCTAAGGTTTACAGAATAAGTGGCAGCAACATTTTTGCATAGAGTCGTGCACAAAACATGCAAAAGTGCAGGCGATACAAAAAAGGCGAATTGAAAGAAGAGAGAAAAAAGGACCAAAAGCGACAGAACCAGAAAAAATAATATATTATAAAAGACATTGTAACATTCGTTCCATTGGAGTACCACGAGTGTAGCGATACACTTTTTTTATTTTCTTACAAATTAATGATTTCTTTTTTTATTTTTGTCTTGTGTAATGTGATGATAAGTTTGGTGGGGAAGGCATTTTTATACATTTATTTTACACCATTGGCCAAGTCGAAACGAATTCGTTTTACAGCAGGGTAGGTAGCAGCAACATTTTTGCATAAAGTCGTGCACAAAACAAAACTAGAAGGTAACGCGCGGGCGACGCAAAAAAAGGCGAAATGAAAGAGGAACAAGAAAAAAAAAAGCAAGGACCAAAAGCGACAGTCCGATTCTTAACTCGCACACGAAAACGTATGGGTTTGTTCGTTTTACGAGCTCACGTTAAAAAAAAAGCCAAAAAAAGCAACCACACGTAGAATACATTATGTGCCGTATCGTGCTGTGATAACTGGAATTTGGAAATGGGCCGTTATAAATTCAGACCATATCTCGCATACCGGAATCGTGTTTTCTAGGTATTTTTATTGTTATTATTATTATTTTTTCTGTGTTTGTTTGAAGCGCCGGTCGTCGTAGCTGATGCTATCGGCGAAAATCTAAAACGGGATTTATTTCTCTCTTTTTGTGCTAAACTAAATTTAAACCTGGACATACACACACATACATTGTACACCGGGCCACTCCTATTTGAATATGTATGGATTACGTAAACTCCATCGTCGATTAATTAATTGATAAGCGAAGGCGAGAGAAAATGAATAAAAAAAAGGAACTGAACAAACGACAGGTGCGGTGTGGGAAGCACCGGCAACAACAAAAAAAAAAAAAAGAATAAACAACTCCTGCGGATGTAATGTGATATGATGTTAGTCAACACCGAGAAATTCAGGTAAACACAGAACGTGTTTGGCTGCTGGGGCAATATTCTCAAGTCACTCGACTATGTGTCGTATGCGAAAATGACGTTAAAACGACGCAATTTTCGAACGATCTGTGTGGTTTTGTGTAAGAGTTTACGTCATTTTGACGTCATTTTCGCATACGACACGTAGTCGAGTGACTTAAGAATAGAGCCCCGGTACTTGCGACCAGAAGTGTACACCGTAACAGTAAAAAACCCAAAACCCCATAAAAACCGAAAATTTTCTCGAACCTTAACCGTAACCCAAACCGAAATTAATATGCCACAAATAACCTTAGTAATCGAAATCGAAAACTTTATTAATTTTTCGGTTAATTTAATTTCGATATCGTTTCTTTATACTGTTACGTTTCTAGGGTTTAAATTAATTTATTTAAACGAATAAAACACTCGGTAAAAATTTAACCGTAATTTAATAACGCTTACAATCTAATTTATTTGTAACAATTTATTTACACACTAAATCTAACTTCGACGATCGCTATTTAGAATTCGACTGACTCCTGAGTCCACCCGGCCGATTTTATATCCTTTGCTGCCGTCTCGAATTTTCCAACGCTGGAAAATTCGAGTTTGTTCGATGGTGGCGTGACGGCCGATGACGCATTATAATGAACCGACTTCTTGACGCCTTCAGTGTGACGTAGTGCTGAGTGGCTCGCCACAATACCAACATCAGAGGCGGCCTTAATAGTTGCGGGCCCCAGGCGATACCACCTCTTTGGGTTGAGTTGGTTGACAAATCCCTCCCGCCACCCCTTGCGATAAGAAAAGAGGTTTACATTCTTTGTATTATAAAGAGCAGACAAATACTCTAACTAAATAAATTGAAAAAATAATAAAACACGTAAACAATTTTTTTGCAACGCATCCGTAACTGATATTTGACACGTTTCAATTTTTAAAACACAGTAGAACCTCTTTAATACGAACTAATAATTGCACTTGGTTGATCCGGATTTGCGAAACGTTCGGATTATCGAACGAAATATAAAATATCCATTTTCCTATTTACCAGGGCCGGAGTTGAGCAAGTTACGCAAGGCATAAGGGCGCCGATTAAAAAGGATTAAAGCGCAACTCGAACCAGGGTTAACCAAACAGGATCCAAACTCGATCCAACTGAAAAAAAAAAATTGAAAGATATTCAACGTCCATCCAATCCAACTGAACGCGACCTAACTCCATTCAACTCGAACCAGGGATAACCAAACATGATCCAAACTCGATCCAACTGCAAAAAAAAATAGAAAATATTCAACGACTATCCAGTCCAACTGAACCCGACCTAACTCCATTCAACTCGAACCAGGAACAACCAAACACGATCCAAACTCGATCTAACTGAAAAAAAAATTAAAAGATATTCCAATCCAACTGAACTCGAACTAATTAACTCCATTCAACCCAAGTAAACAATTAAGACAAAAAATATATTAAAGAAATTAAAAGTAAAAAAAAATGTGAAAATCAAGCTCGACAAATCCCAGGGTCAACCTAACACGACTGAACTGAATTCAACCTAACTGTACTCAATAGAGACAATAAATTTAAAATGCAAAAAAATAAAAGTAGAAAATTTAAAAAAAAGGAATAAAGCGACGTTCGACCATTGTCAAGGTCTACCAAACTCGACCCAACAACTGAACTCCATTCTATTCAACCCAAGAAAAAAAAAATTAATTTTTAATTTACTTAAATCAAAAAACAATAAAAAAGTAGATGTTAATGGAAAAAAAATCCACGCCAACACAACGCAACTCCAATCCAAGTAAAAAATTTAATGCGAATTAAAATGAACCTTGACAAATCTCAAAGTCAACTATGAATTCTCCCAACTTATTATATCATATTGAACTCCATTCTACACAACTAATTTATAACAATAAATAAATAAATAAGTAAAAAAATTTAAAAAAAATATTTAAAAAGAATGTTAAAATTTATACATGGATTAAAGTTAAGTTAAACAAATCTCAAGGTCAATCCAATCCAACTGACGTCAACCAAACTTCATCTGACATAAGTGAAACATTAATTAAAAATTATTAGGAAACTAAAAGTAAAGAATAAAAAAAAATTAAAATCAATTAAAATGGAGTTTAACTAACATCGAGGGCAATCCAACCCAAGTTCTCTCAGCTTAACTTCATGTAATACAAATAAAAATTAAAAAACACTTCAGTGATGGTACGGAAATTTCAAATTGACAGATTTTACTGAACTTAAGTCGAACGGAATTTAAGGAGAAACGTCTCTGACTAAACAAACGTAATCGCTTTGGTAACGTGAACTCGTTTTAAAAAGATAAGGGCCCAGCCATAACCAGGTGCGTTTTGATTTACAATGCCCACATTGTGCGCCACTTCAACGCGAAGGGTGACTCTGTGGAATACGTTATTATTTGTGACTTACAATTTAAAGTCGACAAATAATATAAATTACGTTAACGGCTATGAAGACGATTCAAGAACGTACAGTTGCGAACTTAAAACTTCAGAGACTTCTACCAGTCTTTCGATTAATGTAAGAATGGGAAATATTTTTTGATTTAAAACCAGAATTCGTTTTCTACTTGACTGAGGACGACAACGTTTGTAATTTTGTAATTTTCAAGGTTATTTTGTGTAAAGTATCGATTTTCGAATACTATATAAATCATATTTCAATAAAGCTAAGAATTACTTAATTATTGAGAGCTCAATCATTGTCAATTTGACTGCAGCCAAAAGTGAGGTTAGGTTTACTTATGCCTAAATTGTGCCTAAAGATAGGTTCACACTGTTTTGTTGGTAGAATGCATAGAATGAGCAAAAAATAGTAGACAGTTACAGTTTCGCGTGAAACTTTAATGACACGAAGCTTTTAGATTTGACTTTTGAAAAATCTGTAAAGTCGCATTTAAACAGTATCATTTTGAAGAAAGAAAAATTACAGGAAACTGTAATCATCTACTATTTTTGCGTACACACACAAAATACTGGACGAACAATGTCAACTGTCCTGAGTTGCCAATGATTAATTTAAGGTGGCATGACTGAATAATTGCCTATCATGATCTATATATAGGTTATGTTTTGGTTATGTCGTCTGACAGTTCGACGGAAATAATAAATTATAAATTTAATAATAAATACGTTTGCAAACTACCAAATATAAAACAAACTGAAAAACTATCAAACATAATTATGTACTAATGTATGGATCTTTTTGTTGCCAACCCTGGACACCTGAGATTGACCATTTTGTTCATTCCAAATCATTAAGATCGAGGAAAACGTTTTTTTGAAAACAATAACCGTACATAAACAATGCAATGAAATTGTAACAAGAGCTTTGACAATTTGTAGGAATGTTTGAATGTCATTAGAACAGTGTTGCCAACTTAGAAAAAAGTCGTTAAATCTAGGGATAATTGTGATTGATTTTTGATTTAATAAAAAAGTCATTAAAACCTAGGGAATTTTTCAATTTCTTAAATCAAATTTTTCGAAAGGAACTAAATATTTTACTTTTTGGAATGTTGGTAATTATGAAAAGCTTAACCGCCAAATGTTGGCAATGTACACGCAGATTCGCTCTTTCTCTTTGCACTTGCTTTTGCTTTTCATCAATGTTGCCAACCCTAAGATCGTAGACGATTATTTAGCAGTTGGTACGATGTACTATTTTAGTATCAAAATCACATGCCTAAATATGAAATTTTTTTTTTATAAAACATTTTGAATTTTGAACAAAAATAAATTTAAAACTAAAATTAAAAAAATTGGAAGATTTAAAATTTCTACAAAAAAAAAATAATGCATAATTCGCTACATTTTGCGACAATAAAAGACAGAAAAAAAAGGATAAAAAAAGAGAAACTAAAAGCATTTTTGATGACGCATAAACACGATCGAATTGCAAAAAATTAATTAATTAATTATTAATATTCGAAACAAATTATAATTATTCAATTTCTGTGAAAAAGTATGACGCAGTTAAAAAAGAAAAAAAAACGAGAAACGTTTTTGACAATCGAGAAACAAATGAAAAAAGTAACAAAAATTCCTGACGAAAGTAAGGAAAACAAAAGACGACCGTGACCATATACATATAGAGAAGAAAAGAAACTAAAAACGAATTGTAGAACCAAAAATTAATAATAATAAACATTCAAGACAGAAACCAACAAACAAAAAAAATCACATTATTATAATATTTATTTACGAAATGAAAAATTTCTGAAGAAAGCAGGAAGAAACAAATGACGACTTTAATGGGCGAAAGAGAACTTTCGAACAAATAATTTGAGAACGAAAACGAAACAAATGACGATCGTAAATTACACGACGCAAAACGACAAAGAAAAGCGGATGAATTTGAAATTTGAAAGTGGAAACAAATGACGATCGTAAGAAACAATTCAAAGAAAAGGGACGGAAATGTTTTAGGACGAATTTCGAAAAAACGAAACTGCAAACAAATTTTTAAAAATCTAACCAAACTTATCTTTCTCTTTTCAATAATAATACTATTTTATATTTCAGCTCCTTTTTCTTATTTCTCTTATTATTATTTTTATTATGGTAGAGCGCCATCTCGAGTTAACACAATTTATGTAGTCATTTTCTCTTTTTAAAAAAAAATTGAATCGAAATTTTATGGGTTGGCCACACGGCTTCTGATTGGTGTCAAATGCGTCAAAGTGCTAGGTTAGGTCGTTTTTGTATATTTGTTTTCTTTTTCATTTAATTGCAGATTTTTTTTTAAATGTTTAATTTTTAATTATTTCTGTGTTATGTATTATTAGGGCCTATCCTGTAGCGAGTACGTTAAATTTAACGGACTGTTGCTATGGTAACAACCAATCCATAAAGCTTTATGGCCTGTTGCTATGGTAACAACTAATCATAAAGTGTTTGTATGGTAACAACCAATCATAAAACTTTATCATTGGTTGTTACCATAATTAATTTGACACACAAATCAGACAATAGGGTCTGTTCTGCATCGAGTACGTTAAATTTAACGGACTGTTGCTATGGTAACAACCAATGATAAAGTTTTATGATTGGTTGTTACCATAGCAACAGTCCGTTAAATTTAACGTACTCGATGCAGAACAGGCCCTATTGTCTGATTTGTGTGTCAAATTAATTTTGACATGATGTTCTCTCCTGACTTTACATTACTTTTTCTATGTATAACGCTTGTACAGTCGCAAGCAATAAATTTTGGTTGTCACTGTCAAATAGAACGTCAGTTTCAATTCCGAAAAATAGAAATTTTCATATAAATTTGTTTTTTTCTGCCAAAGAAAGGTCAAAATTAAATAACATTTTTAAGAAATTATAAATTATAGTAATAAAATGATTGGTTGATTGATACCTATGTATGTTAATAACTATTTTTTTATTGTTTTATTGCAAACGTTGTTTTTTTTCTTAAATTTTAACGACGTATTTAAATTTCCCTGTTTAATTTAGGAAATTCTAAGGGAAATGAATTTTTGGTCGAGTTGATTGGCAACACTGCATTAGATAAGTAATCCAGGAATCCAGAAAAATGTGTTTTCAGTTTTAAATTTCTGTTAGATACAATTTTTTTGGATTTCTCTCACGCAACGAGCGACGAATTCAAATTAATAAAATTAATTAAATGCGCCAAGAGCTCGTTATAATTGATTGGACGGTTCGGATAGATATGAAGTGGTCTCGAAACTCAAGTTCGGCTTTTAAACACACACACACACAGACACATCACATAAATAGTCTTAAGATGAGACGGTAATTGAACTTCTTAGCTCGATAAGAGGCGCTCTTATGAATCTAATTTTGTTTACCGAAGAAGAAGGCGGGCGGGCGGCTTCTTCCACGTGCACGCCCCTGACGCCGCACCGCAACGGCCGAAACTCATCTAATTAATTACGGGCAACAAAGAAAAAGTTGTATCACAAATTCGCGTAACTGTCCGTTGCAGTTACGCCGTCATCGATCTATCAGGACGGGTGTCACGTTTTTCTGATCGTTCGCCTTATTTACTGTTAAAAACGCCATAAGTACAAGCGCATCAAATTAATCCCGTTGCTCGACGATTGCGAGAACGTCGATCAAAAACAGCGGTTTCATCTTCACGCAGAAATCTTTCACTAAAATATGTCTGCATCGCATTTTTGGACTTTATTAAAAAAAAAAAAAGAAATACATTGTGTTGGTAGTACAATATTATTGACTGTCGCTTGCTGTTTTATCGACGTTGACGTTTCATATCTTAGGGTTGAGGTTATGTTTTCTTTTAATACCTATATAGTCGATCAAAAACAGCGGTTTCATCTTCACGCAGAAATCTTTCACTAAAATATGTCTGCATCGCATTTTTGGACTTTATTAAAAAAAAAAAGAAATACATTGTGTTGGTAGTACAATATTATTGACTGTCGCTTGCTGATTTATCGACGTTGACGTTTCATATCTTAGGGTTGAGGTTATGTTTTCTTTTAATACCTATATAGTCGATCAAAAACAGCGGTTTCATCTTCACGCAGAAATCTTTCACTAAAATATGTCTGCATCGCATTTTTGGACTTTATTAAAAAAAAAAAAAGAAATATATTGTGTTGGTAGTACAATATTATTGACTGTCGCTTGCTGTTTTATCGACGTTGACGTTTCATATCTTAGGGTTGAGGTTATGTTTTCTTTTAATACCTATATCGTCGATCAAAAACAGCGGTTTCATCTTCACGCAGAAATCTTTCACTAAAATATGTCTGCATCGCATTTTTGGACTTTATTAACAAAAAAAAAGAAATATATTGTGTTGGTAGTACAATATTATTGACTGTCGCTTGCTGTTTTATCGACGTTGACGTTTCATATCTTAGGGTTGAGGTTATGTTTTCTTTTAATACCTATATAGTCGATCAAAAACAGCGGTTTCATCTTCACGCAGAAATCTTTCACTAAAATATGTCTGCATCGCATTTTTGGACTTTATTAAAAAAAAAAGAAATACATTGTGTTGGTAGTACAATATTATTGACTGTCGCTTGCTGTTTTATCGACGTTGACGTTTCATATCTTAGGATTGAGGTTATGTTTTCTTTTAATACCTATATAGTCGATCAAAAACAGCGGTTTCATCTTCACGCAGAAATCTTTCACTAAAATATGTCTGCATCGCATTTTTGGACTTTATTAACAAAAAAAAAAGAAATACATTGTGTTGGTAGTACAATATTATTGACTGTCGCTTGCTGTTTTATCGACGTTGACGTTTCATATCTTAGGATTGAGGTTATGTTTTCTTTTAATACCTATATCGTCGATCAAAAACAGCGGTTTCATCTTCACGCAGAAATCTTTCACTAAAATATGTCTGCATCGCATTTTTGGACTTTATTAACAAAAAAAAAAGAAATATATTGTGTTGGTAGTACAATATTATTGACTGTCGCTTGCTGTTTTATCGACGTTGACGTTTCATATCTTAGGATTGAGGTTATGTTTTCTTTTAATACCTATATAGTCGATCAAAAACAGCGGTTTCATCTTCACGCAGAAATCTTTCACTAAAATATGTCTGCATCGCATTTTTGGACTTTATTAAAAAAAAAAGAAATACATTGTGTTGGTAGTACAATATTATTGACTGTCGCTTGCTGTTTTATCGACGTTGACGTTTCATATCTTAGGGTTGAGGTTATGTTTTCTTTTAATACCTATATAGTCGATCAAAAACAGCGGTTTCATCTTCACGCAGAAATCTTTCACTAAAATATGTCTGCATCGCATTTTTGGACTTTATTAAAAAAAAAAGAAATACATTGTGTTGGTAGTACAATATTATTGACTGTCGCTTGCTGTTTTATCGACGTTGACGTTTCATATCTTAGGATTGAGGTTATGTTTTCTTTTAATACCTATATAGTCGATCAAAAACAGCGGTTTCATCTTCACGCAGAAATCTTTCACTAAAATATGTCTGCATCGCATTTTTGGACTTTATTAACAAAAAAAAAAGAAATACATTGTGTTGGTAGTACAATATTATTGACTGTCGCTTGCTGTTTTATCGACGTTGACGTTTCATATCTTAGGATTGAGGTTATGTTTTCTTTTAATACCTATATAGTCGATCAAAAACAGCGGTTTCATCTTCACGCAGAAATCTTTCACTAAAATATGTCTGCATCGCATTTTTGGACTTTATTAAAAAAAAAAAGAAATACATTGTGTTGGTAGTACAATATTATTGACTGTCGCTTGCTGTTTTATCGACGTTGACGTTTCATATCTTAGGGTTGAGGTTATGTTTTCTTTTAATACCTATATAGTCGATCAAAAACAGCGGTTTCATCTTCACGCAGAAATCTTTCACTAAAATATGTCTGCATCGCATTTTTGGACTTTATTAAAAAAAAAAGAAATACATTGTGTTGGTAGTACAATATTATTGACTGTCGCTTGCTGTTTTATCGACGTTGACGTTTCATATCTTAGGGTTGAGGTTATGTTTTCTTTTAATACCTATATAGTCGATCAAAAACAGCGGTTTCATCTTCACGCAGAAATCTTTCACTAAAATATGTCTGCATCGCATTTTTGGACTTTATTAAAAAAAAAAGAAATACATTGTGTTGGTAGTACAATATTATTGACTGTCGCTTGCTGTTTTATCGACGTTGACGTTTCATATCTTAGGGTTGAGGTTATGTTTTCTTTTAATACCTATATAGTCGATCAAAAACAGCGGTTTCATCTTCACGCAGAAATCTTTCACTAAAATATGTCTGCATCGCATTTTTGGACTTTATTAAAAAAAAAAGAAATACATTGTGTTGGTAGTACAATATTATTGACTGTCGCTTGCTGTTTTATCGACGTTGACGTTTCATATCTTAGGATTGAGGTTATGTTTTCTTTTAATACCTATATAGTCGATCAAAAACAGCGGTTTCATCTTCACGCAGAAATCTTTCACTAAAATATGTCTGCATCGCATTTTTGGACTTTATTAACAAAAAAAAAAGAAATACATTGTGTTGGTAGTACAATATTATTGATTGTCGCTTGCTGTTTTATCGACGTTGACGTTTCATATCTTAGGATTGAGGTTATGTTTTCTTTTAATACCTATATAGTCGATCAAAAACAGCGGTTTCATCTTCACGCAGAAATCTTTCACTAAAATATGTCTGCATCGCATTTTTGGACTTTATTAACAAAAAAAAAAGAAATACATTGTGTTGGTAGTACAATATTATTGACTGTCGCTTGCTGTTTTATCGACGTTGACGTTTCATATCTTAGGGTTGAGGTTATGTTTTCTTTTAATACCTATATAGTCGATCAAAAACAGCGGTTTCATCTTCACGCAGAAATCTTTCACTAAAATATGTCTGCATCGCATTTTTGGACTTTATTAACAAAAAAAAAAGAAATACATTGTGTTGGTAGTACAATATTATTGACTGTCGCTTGCTGTTTTATCGACGTTGACGTTTCATATCTTAGGGTTGAGGTTATGTTTTCTTTTAATACCTATATAGTCGATCAAAAACAGCGGTTTCATCTTCACGCAGAAATCTTTCACTAAAATATGTCTGCATCGCATTTTTGGACTTTATTAACAAAAAAAAAAGAAATACATTGTGTTGGTAGTACAATATTATTGACTGTCGCTTGCTGTTTTATCGACGTTGACGTTTCATATCTTAGGGTTGAGGTTATGTTTTCTTTTAATACCTATATAGTCGATCAAAAACAGCGGTTTCATCTTCACGCAGAAATCTTTCACTAAAATATTTCTGCATCGCATTTTTGGACTTTATTAAAAAAAAAAGAAATACATTGTGTTGGTAGTACAATATTATTGACTGTCGCTTGCTGTTTTATCGACGTTGACGTTTCATATCTTAGGGTTGAGGTTATGTTTTCTTTTAATACCTATATAGTCGATCAAAAACAGCGGTTTCATCTTCACGCAGAAATCTTTCACTAAAATATGTCTGCATCGCATTTTTGGACTTTATTAAAAAAAAAGAAATACATTGTGTTGGTAGTACAATATTATTGACTGTCGCTTGCTGTTTTATCGACGTTGACGTTTCATATCTTAGGATTGAGGTTATGTTTTCTTTTAATACCTATATAGTCGATCAAAAACAGCGGTTTCATCTTCACGCAGAAATCTTTCACTAAAATATGTCTGCATCGCATTTTTGGACTTTATTAACAAAAAAAAAAGAAATACATTGTGTTGGTAGTACAATATTATTGACTGTCGCTTGCTGTTTTATCGACGTTGACGTTTCATATCTTAGGGTTGAGGTTATGTTTTCTTTTAATACCTATATAGTCGATCAAAAACAGCGGTTTCATCTTCACGCAGAAATCTTTCACTAAAATATGTCTGCATCGCATTTTTGGACTTTATTAACAAAAAAAAAAGAAATACATTGTGTTGGTAGTACAATATTATTGACTGTCGCTTGCTGTTTTATCGACGTTGACGTTTCATATCTTAGGATTGAGGTTATGTTTTCTTTTAATACCTATATCGTCGATCAAAAACAGCGGTTTCATCTTCACGCAGAAATCTTTCACTAAAATATGTCTGCATCGCATTTTTGGACTTTATTAACAAAAAAAAAAGAAATATATTGTGTTGGTAGTACAATATTATTGACTGTCGCTTGCTGTTTTATCGACGTTGACGTTTCATATCTTAGGATTGAGGTTATGTTTTCTTTTAATACCTATATAGTCGATCAAAAACAGCGGTTTCATCTTCACGCAGAAATCTTTCACTAAAATATGTCTGCATCGCATTTTTGGACTTTATTAAAAAAAAAAGAAATACATTGTGTTGGTAGTACAATATTATTGACTGTCGCTTGCTGTTTTATCGACGTTGACGTTTCATATCTTAGGATTGAGGTTATGTTTTCTTTTAATACCTATATCGTCGATCAAAAACAGCGGTTTCATCTTCACGCAGAAATCTTTCACTAAAATATGTCTGCATCGCATTTTTGGACTTTATTAACAAAAAAAAAAGAAATACATTGTGTTGGTAGTACAATATTATTGACTGTCGCTTGCTGTTTTATCGACGTTGACGTTTCATATCTTAGGGTTGAGGTTATGTTTTCTTTTAATACCTATATAGTCGATCAAAAACAGCGGTTTCATCTTCACGCAGAAATCTTTCACTAAAATATGTCTGCATCGCATTTTTGGACTTTATTAAAAAAAAAAGAAATACATTGTGTTGGTAGTACAATATTATTGACTGTCGCTTGCTGTTTTATCGACGTTGACGTTTCATATCTTAGGATTGAGGTTATGTTTTCTTTTAATACCTATATCGTCGATCAAAAACAGCGGTTTCATCTTCACGCAGAAATCTTTCACTAAAATATGTCTGCATCGCATTTTTGGACTTTATTAACAAAAAAAAAAGAAATATATTGTGTTGGTAGTACAATATTATTGACTGTCGCTTGCTGTTTTATCGACGTTGACGTTTCATATCTTAGGATTGAGGTTAAGTTTTCTTTTAATACCTATATCGTCGATCAAAAACAGCGGTTTCATCTTCACGCAGAAATCTTTCACTAAAATATGTCTGCATCGCATTTTTGGACTTTATTAACAAAAAAAAAAGAAATATATTGTGTTGGTAGTACAATATTATTGACTGTCGCTTGCTGTTTTATCGACGTTGACGTTTCATATCTTAGGATTGAGGTTATGTTTTCTTTTAATACCTATATAGTCGATCAAAAACAGCGGTTTCATCTTCACGCAGAAATCTTTCACTAAAATATGTCTGCATCGCATTTTTGGACTTTATTAACAAAAAAAAAAGAAATATATTGTGTTGGTAGTACAATATTATTGACTGTCGCTTGCTGTTTTATCGACGTTGACGTTTCATATCTTAGGGTTGAGGTTATGTTTTCTTTTAATACCTATATAGTCGATCAAAAACAGCGGTTTCATCTTCACGCAGAAATCTTTCACTAAAATATGTCTGCATCGCATTTTTGGACTGTGTTAAGTTAGTAGCACAATATTATTGACTATTGAGGTTATGTTTTCTTCTAACACCTACATCTACATAACTTAGTTTTGCCATTAATCATATTGTTATAATAGAAGTAATATAAAGAATAATGATGCAAAAGCATTCCACAATTGCAAATTTTTTCTTATTTGTTACGTGAATGAGATTTCGGGTTCGTTTCTTCGTTGAACTTCGGTGTACGAGCCGCTCATATAATAGGGTGCGTTCAGCGGCTGAGTTGCTTACTCAGCAATCGATTGTGATTGGCTCACATGAAGGTAATAGCCAATCACAAACGACTGCTGAGTAAGCAACGCATTCGCTGAACGCGCCCATACACACTCTGTATATTATTAGTGTTGCCAGTTTAGTGTAGTTCTCACCAATGTTGCCAGACGATCAAAATTTATGTCACCAGATTGGCTGACAAAAAGTCACCAGTTACCAACAGAAAAGTCACCAGTTTATTTTTTTTTGTGCTGATTTGTCGTTCATTTAAATTTTTGACGAAGCTTCAAAATTGTTTTATTAAATTTAGGGACAAAATGACAAAAAAAAAACAAAAGCTTCAAATACCGAGTGATCAATGGAATTCATAATTAGAGGAGGCTGTGATTGGTGCTGTTTTTTTGCTGTATGGTTGGATACAATGAAAATGAAAAATAAATCATAAGTTGACAGTTGTTATATTTGAGGTTATGCTCGTGCTTCATACAATCTTTATTTTGTATGGATGCTGGTTTAAACTCTCTTTTAGAATATTAGAGGGGCCCTACAAGACAAACACTTTTATTATTAATTATTTGAAAAAATAAATGTCACAATTCTAACACATGAAATTTTTAACTTCAAATTGTAAGCCTGTGTTGCCAACTTTCTAGAAAATAACACAGCCCGCTTTAATTATAAATTCACATGGTATTTTTCCTAATTAGCTTTAGGCGATTGTACGGTCGAAAGCAAAAATCGATAGCAAACATTTACAGTTTATTGTAATTTTTCTTTCTCAAAATGGTATTACTTAAAAGCGTTTGATTTCAGAGACTTGATAAAAGTTGTGAACTTGTCAAATCTGATAGCTTAGAATTTTTTTTTTTGAGTGTCACCTGTGATATCGTGTTTAAAAAATTACAGGAAACTGTGATTGCCTATTAGGAGTATTTTTTTTTTCTTTTTGCTTTCGATTGTAAAATGTCGTCCATGTTTAAATTTTCCGATTCTAACAAAACTAAAAATACATGAATCTGTACAAGAGTCTAAAATTTACGAAGAAAAAGTGCCTTCTTGCAAATATTTTTAAATCGTCGGGAAAAATACTGACAGATGGTCGATATTCGATATCGCAAAAAGACAGGTCTCAACTTTTATGATTGAAACTTAAGATCATTTTAATGTTATAAATTTCTTTTTATTTATATTTTATGAAAAAGCACCAGTTAGTCCCGAGTTTTTAAAAATAATCACCAGGTAATTAATGAATAACAAAAATCTCCAGATCTGGTGATAAATCACCACCTCTTGCAACACTGGTTCTCACAGGATCTGGTGAATTTTTGTTCAAAATTTCGACAACTTTTACGTAAGTATTTCAATCATGTCGAAAATTCGATGATATCGTTACACTTTTCGTGATTTCTTTTCAAAAACGGATTACCTAAAGTTCACCTCTTCAAATCAGTGTTGCCAACCGTAGCGGATTTACATAGCGTGTAGCGCCGTAGCGGAGATATTTGTTTTTTTTTTGTAGCGGAATTTAGTGGATGTCACCAGAAGGATTTCAGCACACAACTAATACTTGAAACAAGTGAATTAGTTGAAAAATTAAATCATTCACATTCCAAGGCCAAAGACATATCATAATTCAATAAATTTACAATTTTGTTACAAAATATGATCAATCGTGCGCATCTTAAGAGTTACAATTTGACATTAGTAGCATTTTAGTTGTGGATGACTATATGTAAGGACGTCCGTGGGAGCGATGACGAAACAAGCGAAGAAGAAACTATTATAAAGAGTGTTTCTTTGTCATAAAAGACGTTGTTTTATTATTATCGTGAGCTTTTAACTTCTAACCCAACCCAATTGATTCGGACGTGGCAGATTTTTTCGCTTAGTAGCGGAATTAACCGTTTGTAGGGGGCAACAACTTTAAAGGGTTGGCAACACTTCTTCAAATCCATATCAGTTCCTATACGAAATAAATTACGTTTCTTGTTGTGACAGTTGTCATAAAATAATTCGTGATGTTCGTGAAGCATAGCAATCGAGCTCTGCTTTACCGACGATGCGTGTAGACGTGACAGAACTTTCACATGTTTGCAGAAAACGTCCTTTTTTTCAAACTTCTTATTAAACATTCTTTTGAAATTGTCAGATTTACAGTCGAAAGCAAAAAAAAATAGACAATTCCAGTTACCTGTAATATTTCTTTCTCCAAAATGGTACTGTTTAAACACGACTTCGCATGTGATACTTGACAACTTCGCAAGTTTTTAGATTGGACAAACTCAACATTTAGAAAATCTGTGGATTTGTATTTAAACCCATTTGCATTTTTTGGAGAGAGAAGAATTACAGGAAACTGTAATTGTCACGTCCGTTTTTGGATTAAAAAAAAAAAAACTAAATTAAAACTTCTATTTTGTCTTCACTATTGATCCTGTTTTGTCTCCTTATTTTTTGAATCTTTCGATGAAACAAACGCGATTATTTCGATACAAATTCAAACATCTTTCCTTTTGCTTTTGTTTTTAACATTGCAGAAAAGAATCCGAAAAGTTTCCTTCAATCCAAGTCGCCAATAATTATTTATTTTCGGCATTTGTTTTGTTTACACAATCGATCGTCCTTCGTTTAATGTTTGCTGCTTATTGTTATAAACATTTGTAAATTTACTTCACAGTCGCGTTTCGTCATGTCTTTTATAAAATATTTTATTTATTGTTTGGCGCGAAAGAAACGACGTTCATTTTTTCTTCTTATATTCGAATGGTCGGTGTTTGTTTTTTTCTTTTTTTTTTTGATTTTTTCTGCATTAGACAAAATAATGGCAAGGCAACAGAAAAAAAAATCGACTTTCAAAAAGAGACGGGAATATTTGAGGACGAATTTCAAACAAGCGACGATCACGAGAAATCAAAAGGTCAAAAGGGCACGGAAATAATGCGGCGTGAATTTCAAACTTAAAAAAAATTTGAAAGTTTTGAAAATTTTTAAATGTCACCTGAGAAGTCGCATTTAAACTGTACCTACCATTTTGGAGAAAGAAAAATTACAGGAAACTGTAATAATTGTCTACAGTATTTTTTTTCCTTTCGACCATATTCCAAAACAGTTACCGTCGCATTTCCTTTTATTCTTTCTAATGCTTTTCTATATTCTCTGTTCGTCATTTGTTACTTCTGCAGTTTTCTCCTAAACGTTCGTTGGTTGAAAATCCCCTAAATTTGACGTACTAGAAACTCCTAATTCTTTTTTTTTTGTGAACAGATAAAACAGCGACATCCTACGATCATTTTTTGACCTGACATTGCAGTACGCCTCTGCTGATGAAGCCCCAAACAGGGCTGAAAGTGCTGTACAGAGGCTGCTCGAGGTTTTCACTACAATCAAAAACGATTTGCAACAAAATTTTTTAAAACTTTTTTTTTCTTCAAAAACTACCTACTTCTGACTCATGAACTCATGCACGAATGACAAAAGGGAATTAAATGTTTCACTTTGTCCATGGATTGCTTGTCAGGCTCAAAACTTTTGTAAAGTCTGTGAAGTCGTATTTAAACAGTAAAAACCACGTTGGTAAAAAGAAAATAACAGGAAACTGTAACTGTCTTCTGACTCTTTTATGCGTTCGACCGTAAGTTAAGAAGTGCAACATAGTTTTCGAACATAACCTAACTTTTCAAAAACTTATTGTACTTTTGAGAAATTAATATTTAAATTTAACGTTAGCCAGCGGTACCAACTGTAAATATCGCAGCAGTTACGACATGCACGTTTTCCTTTGACAATTAAAAAAAAAAATCTGTGAAATCCTACTTAAACAGTACCATGTTGGCGAAAAGAAAATAACAGGAAACTGTAACTGTCTGGTTATTTTGTGCGTCCAGCCGTAAGTTAAGAAATGCATCATAGTTTTCGAACATAACCTAACTTTTCAAAAGCTTATTGTACTTTTGAGAAATTAATATTTAAATTTAATGTTAGCCAGCGGTACCAACTGTAAATATCGCAGCAGTAACGACCTGCACGTTTTTCTTTGACAATTTAAAAAAAAAATCTGAAAATCCTACTTAAACAATACCATGTTGACCAAAAGAAAATAACAGGAAACTGTAACTGACTGATTATTTTGGGCGTTCGGCCGTAAATTAAGAAATGCAACATAGTTTTCGAACATAACCTAACTTTTCAAAAACTTATTGTACTTTTGAGAAATTAATATTTAAATTTAATGTTAGCCAGCGGTACCAACTGTAAATATCGCAGCAATTACGACCAGCACGTTTTCCTTTGACAATTTTTTAAAAAAATTTGTGAAATCCTACTTAAACAGTACCATGTTGGCGAAAAGAAAATAACAGGAAACTGTAACTGACTGATTATTTTGGGCGTTCGGCCGTAAATTAAGAAATGCAACATAGTTTTCGAACATAACCTAACTTTTCAAAAGCTTATTGTACTTTTGAGAAATTAATATTTAAATTTGACGTTAGCCAGCGGTACCAACTGTAAATATCGCAGCAGTTACGACATGCACGTTTTCCTTTGACAATTTTTTAAAAAAATTTGTGAAGTCCTACTTAAACAGTACCATGTTGGCGAAAAGAAAATAACAGGAAACTGTAACTGACTGATTATTTTGGGCGTTCGGCCGTAAATTAAGAAATGCAACATAGTTTTCGAACATAACCTAACTTTTCAAAAACTTATTGTATTTTTGAGAAATTAATATTTAAATTTGACGTTAGCCAGCGGTACCAACTGTAAATATCGCAGCAATTACGACCTGCACGTTTTCCTTTGACAATTTTTTAAAAAAAATCTGTGAAATCCTACTTAAACAGTACCATGTTGGCGAAAAGAAAATAACAGGAAACTGTAACCGTCTGATTATTTTGTACGTCCAGCCGTAAGTTAAGAAATGCATCATAGTTTTCGAACATAACCTAACTTTTCAAAAGCTTATCGTATTTTTCAGAAATTAATATTTAAATTTGATGTTAACAACCGTTACCAACTGTAAATACGCAGCAATTACGGCCTGCACCAATCATTATATTGTTTATTAATTGAATTCGTGGTAATCTTCAATAACAATATCACGCAAGTAAGTACCCGTAACATTAAACCGCCTTGACTTATTATGATTATTATTTATTGTTACGACGCCCGCTAAGGAATGCCAAAAGAACAAGCGAAAAAAAAAAAAAAGAAACCGACCTTCTCATTAAATAAATGCCTTTTCACTCCATCACCGGCCGCCGCCGCCGCCGCCGCTGCTGCAATCATGCAATTACCTGTAATGATGAATGACGTTTTTATTTGGCTGAATTTTTTTTCGCGCACGTAACGCTGTCAGCGAGCGCTCTTTTTTAACTGTTAAAGCAATCAAAAGCGCTGTTATAATTTCGACTCCCTCGCAATTTTCTCCGAAACTGCTTAATTAGTATTTATTTATTGATGTCGGCGGGGAATTGTTTTGTTTTACAGTTGCAGCACGGACACAATAAATAACTACAACCGAGGATTAACACCCCGTATAATTTTCTCTGAAAATAAAAAAGAATGGCGAGCAACACGGATCTTCCTCCAAATACATTATATATCATTTCTACAACATTTTGTTTTTGATGATACAAGTTATTCCGTCAGAAGTAGGTACTAATATTACCTACCTTCGTAATTAGCTTTTAATTATGCTGGGTTATTTAAAAGAATCATGTTAATGTTGGAAGAGGTCCGTTCGATGCGTGCGTAACATCGTTAACGCATTTCTGCCTTTTACGGCGTACATCGAAAGCGTTGTTTTTTTTTTCCTGCATTGCAGAAACTTTCTTTACCGACTGAAGCGTGACGTTTCGCAAACTAATTAAACAAGTGCATCGTCCGATTTAAAACATGGCAACGCGTGGATTTTGGGAAGCAAATCATCCGAATGGCATTCTCATTCTCGTTCTGATTCTGATTCTGATGATTACGTAAATGATAATAAATAATTGAGCGCCCGTTGTAAACAAACAATTAAGAAGTGAGCACGCAGAACAGGTTCCGCCATTGACATTGCGCTCCTGGATTTGAATGCGAACAATACGGACGGCAGAGATGGCGACCAGAACAAATAGAATTCGTTACTAGGAAAGTCGAAACTCATTAAAATGATTCGGGCCCCCGTTTTTACGGCGCTTCGCGGAAGTCCTCGCCTGGAATTCGATCTGAGTTTGGATCAAGACATTTTGATTACGCCGATGACGAATGGACCGTGAAATACGTTTTGTGCGGCGGCGATTGATTTGTTTTGGGTTTGTCGCCGGGGCTTCAGGGAAATAAATTTCTGGAAATAAAAACGAAAACGGACGAAGCTGACATTCGCTCACGATCTTTTGACTTCCAGAGTAGGCCATGTTAGGGTGGCATTTTTGTTGGTATCACTAAAAAAAAACATGGACGTCAAAGAATTGGGTTAGAATTTCGGAGATCGGAGCTCCCTCTGGTAAATGGTATGAATGATGATTTTAACATTACTATTACCGATCATGATAAGCATTCTTTTAAATCATTAACACAGTCATTATTACAAATTAGAAAGCTTCATAATTTTTGACATTGTCAGATTTTGACTTCTGTCAAATTACATGCACGTAACCTAACGAGAAAAAAAACACTGTCTACTAGAAGGTCAAAAGATCGTAAATGCATTGGTATTTTGACCAAGACTAAGTGCTTCGAGCCCCCCAGGTAGATAACGAGGAAAAATCTAAAAGTATTTTATCCTATTTTGGAAGCAAAATGGCAAGGAAAATGCGCAATCAAGAATTTAATTACCTTGGCTCGCACTAATTTAGCACGGCTCATTATTTGAAACCTTTAAAAGACATAATTACGTCCTTCTTACGTGTGCTTTCCATCAGGTCAGCAAGAACTCAGACGAGAACTTCGAATACAGTATCAGTGTTGCCAACCATAGGCGTAGCCAGGATCTTGTTTAGGGGAGGGCAAAGTTAGATCGAATCTTATCAAAA
Source organism: Prosopocoilus inquinatus (assembly GCA_036172665.1). Classification (NCBI taxonomy): domain Eukaryota; kingdom Metazoa; phylum Arthropoda; class Insecta; order Coleoptera; family Lucanidae; genus Prosopocoilus; species Prosopocoilus inquinatus. Next base: position 667,693 of record CM069871.1, on the reverse strand, counting down.
TAAAAAAACGATAAAAATTGAAAATTTTAGGGAAATTCGAAGAAGAAGAAAGGAGATCGAATAAAAAAATGTTAAAAATTAAATACTTTCAAAATTAAGAAAGAAATTAAAGAAGGAAAAAATTTAAGCGTGATATTTTAAAAATAAATTAAAAAGAAACTCAAGGTCAACCCAAACCAAATGAACTGAACAGACCAACCGAAGCCAACCCCTAAGAAAAGAATTTTACAATAGATTAAAAAAACTTTGTATTTACAATTTTCATCGGACAAGAAGAAACTTCAATTATAGATAAAAAAAAAAAAACGTAAGAAATTATCAAAAGTCGAAAATTAACCTGTAAGAAATTGCAACAGAAAATCTTAAAAATTAAAAATCAAAAAATAAATAAAAATAAAATCAGAAAATTTAAGTGCCCATTCGATAATCGTCTTTTGTTTTCAGTTCGTTACTATTTTTTTTTCTTTTTTGTTTTGGAACGGAAAATGGAAAAATAAAACAGTTGAAATACGATACACGTCCGTACGTTTTTTTTTTTCAAAAAAAGAGCAACTAAATGGAAAAAATTAAAGAAAAAAAAAATGAAAGACGATTGACATTTGTTCGTTTTTCCTTCGACGAAGCAGAAGAAAACAAGATTTTAATTAGATATACATACGATCGGCCTTTTATGCTTTTCTGCTCGTCTTTTGTTTTATGAAAGAAAGAAAAAAAAAAGAAAAACAAAAACAAGGGAATGGAAAATACAAAATAGGTGAAAGATAGTTCACGTTTGTTTGTTTTTCTTTCGCCGAATAAAACAAAATTTGACTTCTTTTGTTTTACGAACAAAAAAAGAAGAGCAAGGGAATGGAAAAAATAAAATAAAAGACGAAAGACGATTGACATTTGTTCGTTTTTCTTTTGACGAAAAAGAAAACAAGGTTTGAATTAGATACGTGTACGATCGGTCTCTTGTTTTCTGATCGTCTTTTGTTTCACGAGAAAAAAAGAACAGTGGTGTGGAAAAAATAAAAGACAAATGACGATCGTTGTTGATTGATATTCATTTTTTTACGAAGAAAACAAATTATTGTCGTTTTCTGTTTTCTGCTCTTTTGTTTTATTTTTTTTTAAGTCCCATCCGAAGAGGTTGAAAGATGCATTGTTTTCGTGTTTCTGTCTTTGCGAGAGGAACGTCGATTTCGGCTTGTTTTGAATTAGAATTAACAAACAATCGTGTGTTGTTTTCAACTCGTCTTTTGTTTTACAACATGCAGAAAAACAATAATTTGGAAAAACTGAAAGACGATCGACGATTGGTTCATGTTTGTGTTTCCGAAGAAAACGATTAAAGACGATCGACATTTGTTCGTTTGTTTTTCTTTTTTTTTTTTTAATCGAAGAAAACAAAACTAATTATGTATACAGGCGATCGATCTCGTCTTTTGTTTTCTGCTCGTCTTTTGTTTTACGGGGGGAAAAAAACAATGAAGTGGAGAAAGTTAAAGATCGACGATTGGTTAATGTTTGGTCTTAAGAAGAAAAATTAATTGTTATAGGTACACAACCGACCGTCTTTTGTGTTCTCTTCGTTTATTGATTTTTTTTATATTCTATCCAAAGAGGTAGAAAAACGGATTATTTTCGTTTTTTTTGTGAAAGAAACGTCGATTTTGATTTTTTTTTTAGTTAGGTTCGTGGGGCTCCTTGCAAGATTTGTTACAATTTCTTGCCCAAAGTGAAGTATCGATTAAGCAAATCAACATTAATTCTGGTACTCCGTCTCTCTCCTTTGTGCAAAGTTTTGTACAATTTTAAACCAAATCTTACGCAGTGTCATGCGGGTCTTACAATTAAAAACAATATTTTTTAGCTTCGTGCCCTCACATCACTATAAAAGAGTCGTCTTAGCGCCTATACCTACGCCACTGACTGTGACCGTGGAGGAAATGATTTCTTCTGTTTCGTTTTTTTTTATTTTCCACCACGGCATTATTAAAAAAAAAAGTTACGCCACAAACATAAATGATTACTCGATTTTTAATCGATTCAACCGATGAACATTAATTGTGGTAGTCCGTCTCTCTCACTCTGTGCAAGATTTTATACAATTTTAAACCAATTCTACGCAGTCATCACTATCAAAGAGTCGTCTTGGCGCCTATATCAACAACAGTGACTGTGACCGTGGAGGAAATGATTTCTTCTGTTTCGTCTTTTTTTATTTTCCACCGAGGCATTATTAAAAAAAAAAGTTATACCACAAAAATAAATTATTACTCGATTTTTAATCGATTCAGTGTGACTGTGGAGGAAGTGACTTTTGCTGTTTCAGATTTTATATTTTCCACCACGGCATTATTAAAAAAAAAAAACGTTTTGCCACAAAAATAAATCATTATTCGAACTTTGAAGTATGAACACGAGTAGCAATCAACAAGTTTCCAGACAGAGGGAGAGAGAGACAAAAAAAAGAAATCCTCCATAAAATAGCATACTTGATGTGAATTTACGCTCCCGATAATCGATAAATTCGCAAAGTTAAACGCACACGCAATCTCTAATGAAGACGTCTCGAGTAAGTAAGCACTTGCATGAAGCTAATGAATCTCGAATTACTGACTAACAAAACGAAAACAAAACAAAAAAAAAATAAATAAATAAATAAGAAAGAGGCGTTAGATTCGCGTTTACAGACGAGGTGTAGAGTTTCGCCGTCATGTCGATTAAACAGGAGAAGCTGTTGGTGATAAGCAGGTGCGCCGCCGGTTTCGTTTTCGCTGCATAATTTATTAAAGCACGCAAATCGAACACGTAATGAGCATGTTATGCGACATTAGAGCTCGTTAACTAATGACCATGGAAATCACTTTCTTGTCCATAAATTACTTGTGGTAAGAGTAAGACATCAAATAGGTTGTAATAAATACGTTTACAGGTACAGATGGGATCATTGTGCTTCGTTTCTCTTTACGTTGCATATACAACAAATATACAGGGTCCACCTATTCTTATTCTTTTGTATTACTAATTTTTTTTTTTGTATTTTATTGTAAGTACACATACAGGACGGTGCATTAAAAAAAATAGAAGCAAAACATTCATCAGTCAGAAATGAAGTTGTTCTCCGGTCAAGAAGAGAACATTAAGAAGAAAAAAATAACGCGTTTAATAATTTATTATAACGCACGGTATGAAACGTGCTCCTGCTACAAATTTTACAGTTAATAGAGTTGTACATACAGGAAATGAAGTACGAGGGTTACCAATAAGCAATATAACAGTTATTACCGTACATTTTAATACTCGCAGAAGCGTGCATTCCTCCTCTTGAAGCGCAGAAAAGACCATCAACATCGGATCCGTTCGGAAAATGTTTTATTAATCCCGTCGTTAAAAGCATGGCGCGGTCGGGGAAGGACGATCGTAAATCCCTTATGCGACGCCGCCGCTTCTTTTTTTTTTTTTTTGTTCGTTGCGGCGGGAAATCATTCTCGGAGCTCGCCCGTGAATCAATGTTAATTCGTCTCTCGTTTAATCATCTTGCGTTTCCGCGTATTCGTGATTCAGCGTGCGCACCTGAAGGTCGCCCGGCAAAAGTAAGACGACAAACCCGTCCGTCATGATCCCGTACTACTATGACTACTTCTTTTATGACTCGTGTCATTCCGATTCGTATACGTGACCGGTTTTTTGTTTCCCTAAATTTAACAACAGAACCACCAATTTGAATTACTTATCGCGAACCGAAAGAGCAAGAAGTTTACTCACTCCCAAAGTGGTCACTCGTCATGTCAGAAAAAAACATCTGAATTCAACCGATGAGAAGTTAGCAATAAAATTATGAAATTTCAAAACGCTGCCACCGCTAAAATAACGATCACGGATCAATAATATTCAATCTATTACAAAGAGTATAATGTGTAGATTCCCCTCATATGAAGAAACTGAAAAAATATTTGATATTAAGTTAACTATGACTATTTAAACCAGCATAAGTCATTATTCATATATCGTACCAAAACAATTGCTTTCACTGAAAATTTTCACACAGTCATAAAGTAAACATACATATCTATTTAATAATGTCTTCAGAAAGTTTTAGCCGGTTGATTTGAAGTAATTAGAAATTAATTAAAAGTGACGCTCAGACCAATGAAACAGTACCAACTTTAAATGTTCATAACTTTTCTGACAACACTTGCATAAAAATTCTGTTTGCAGATAATGAAAGCATGGATCGAAATCTATCGTTTAAACCACCCTCTGAGTTTTAGCCGGTTGGTTTGAAGTAATTAGAAATTAATTAAAAGTGACGCTCGGACCAATGAAAGAGTACCAATTATTACAAAGTAATAAGTTGTGACATTGGTAAGAGTAAAACAATATTAACTTTACATTGTCCGTTCTGAATTATTTTGTACTTAAAAAAATCGAGATTTGTACAAACAGTAAATATTTCATGGCTATTACGAAAAGTATTGATTTTATAAGTACGAATTTAAACGGGTCCAAACCAAAAAGTAGAAGTAATTCTTGCAATTTTCGATCTGCTTATTCTAAATTAGGGTTATGAGAAATGCATTATGAAGAAATCAAAAACAATAACACGATATCTTAAGTAAAAAAGGCCTGGTACAGAAATGTGAAAAATCGTTTCAAATTTTCTTGTGCATGCAACAGGTAAGAACACAAGAGCAAATTTTATTCTATTGAATACTTTTTATAAACATAAATGAATAAGCTAACCATTCGGATGAGTTAACTGACAAATATCCATTAGCTGCTTCAGATCTTTAGCAAAACTGAGAAAACCGGAAATCTTCTTTTTTTCTGAAGTATTAGAAGAATTTTCATAAGATGCATTTTCTGGCCCAGAACATGCATCTTATGAAAATTCCTTTTATTAAAAGATATTTACAAAACTCAGACAAAAACACCTTTTATAATAAACAAACAAACCAAAATTAATGTTTTCAAATACGGTTTTCAAATGTTTTGTTCTTGAAACACAGCCATCTTAATGAATTTGTAAAAAATCAAAATATCTTCTTTATTTATTAATTTCCGATAAAATGATAAAAAATAATTTTAATTCAGAATTTTATTCTCTATCGATTGGTCAAATAATATACAGCGCGTTCCATTTAAAAGAAAGTGTTCTATTCTTTTTATTTCGTAAACGCGTTGTTCAATTTTTTTGTTTGTATGCATCGTTGCAATCAGCGCAAAAAATACTACTAGTTTGCTAATTTAACCGGGTCTGTAACTTTAATAATAAAAAAGTTAGTAATAGTGCCGAGTTATTTTTGAACAGTCTGTATACAGTGACAGCTAAAACGTTCGCACCATATGGGAAATTTTTTTATTATTGATTTGTTGTGTGGCTAAAAATAGCACTTATTTAGGGTACGAAAATTACAAAAAAAAATTGTAATTTGGAATTGTTGGGCAAACTAGACAAAATTTTAGTAGGATTCGATAAGTATTTACAAAATGTGTTTCTTGGTTACAAGAGATTATTCTCTTCGGCCTAATACTTCAGAAAAAAAGAAGATTTCCGGTTTTCTCAGTTTTGCTAAAGATCTGAAGCAGCTAATGGATATTTGTCAGTTAACTCATCCGAATGGTTAGCTTATTCATTTATGTTTATAGAAAATATTCAATAGAATAAAATTTGCTCTTGTGTTCTTACCTGTTGCATGCACAAGAAAATTTGAAACGATTTTTCACGTTTCTGTGCCAGGCCTTTTTTACTTAAGATATCGTGTTATTGTTTTTGATTTCTTCATAATGCATTTCTCATAACCCTAATTTAGAATAAGCAGATCGAAAATTGCAAGAATTACTTCTACTTTTTGGTTTGGACCCGTTTTAATTCGTACTTATAAAATCAATACTTTTCGTAACAGCCATGAAATATTTACTGTTTGTACATATCTGGATTTTTTAAGTACAAAATAATTCAGAAGGGACAATGTAAAGTTAATATTGTTTTACTCTTGCCAATGTCACAACTTATTACTTTGTAATAATTGGTACTCTTTCATTGGTCCGAGCGTCACTTTTAATTAATTTCTAATTACTTCAAATCAACCGGCTAAAACTTTCTAAAAGTATTATTAAATAGATATGTATGTTTACTTTATGACTGTGTGAAAATTTTCAGTGAAAGCAATTGTTTTGGTGCGATATATGAATAATGACTTATGCTGGTTTAAATAGTCATAGTTAACTTAATATCAAATATTTTTTCAGTTTCTTCATATGAGGGGAATCTACACATTATACTCTTTGTAATAGATTAAATATTATTGATCGTTATTTTAGCGGTGGCAGCGTTTAGAAATTTCATAATTTTATTGCTAACTTCTCATCGGTTGAATTCTTGCCACAATGTAGCTCCATATAATAATTCACGGGAATGCAACATTTTTTTTATGAAATACCAAATTCTTAATACTCGTATTAAGGAAATTAATACTAAAAACCGACAAAAATCGCGTATAATGTAATAATAACGTTTTAATGAAGCACCCCGTATACTACGTATTTTTTAATTTAATTTCACGTCGAATCTTATCCCTATCGTCGAAACTACTCGAAAACTAAACGTTAGAAGTCTGACATACAACACACACAAATGCGACATGTCGTTTAAAAATGCAGTAAACTACTCACAGAGTGTTTCAAGTTTAATTCAAGATACACGGTGCACTTTGGAATTTGACTTTTTTAGAGTCAATATTGGGGGTGTACGATATACAGAGGGTGTGTGCAAATATTTAAACCTTCAATTTATCACCATAAATGGCAATGATTGAACTCATATGTTCTTAACATAAATGTAATAGTTTTCGAGAAAAATGCAGTCGCAGATTATTTAGAACTGCTGGCATAGCTACAAGTGGAACGCGGGCGCCTCTTCAATCACGACCCGCAGCCGAAGTAGGTCAGGGTCAGTGCCTTACTGTATCTTGAGGAGGAACGACGTAATCAGCGCCGCTCCGATCATCTGGTCCGTCAAAACGTTTACAATTTAAATTAACTTCACTGCAAGTAATTACAAGTTTAAGTATTTTAAGTTAAAATACAGTGCAATTCTAGAAGCTGCGGTTCGTAATTGCCCAACAAATTAAAAGCGAGGTACAAACAAATTGTAATTTCTCATTCCATATTATTTTTAAAGGACTTATAAAAATTTTACGTTTACTTTGTTTCCAAGGACTGTAAGTAGTAGTACTTTCATAGCTAGCAGCGAGATTGCAGCAAAAAAAAGAGGCGTGAAGGGAGCCATCTTTTGACGAATCGCTTAAACACACACAATGGCGATTCAAATTAATTTTTCCCGCCGTCGGTAACCATGGAAACAAGAGTTTTATGACGTAGTAAGTGAGGAAACACGCGGTAAACAATATGGGTTTGTGCCGGTTTCTGTTTATATTTTCATTATTTTTTTCCAGTTAATGTTGAATGTTATTCAAATGAATGGTCGCTAGGAGCTGTGGTTTCTTCTTAAAGTGTACGTGTGACTCTGCGTATTCGCGAGATCAAAGGATACCGCCGCCATAGTCGTAAACGTCAATCACACCAGCTTCGTTACTTTATAAACGAGACCCCCAGGCTGGAAATATTATCTGGGATGACACACTATATTATGTTATATTATTGTTTTATTTGTGACTTTTTTACGTTACACACTCAATTGATGTGTTTTAAATACAATTGAGAATTCAAAACATCTTAAAAATTAATTGTATATTTAGGTGCTTTCTTTCGCTTGCAAAATCGTGATCCAAACGTGTTTCGATTCAAAAACAGACATCCTTTTCTTTGAATGTCTCTGTTTTTAAAACTTGTTTGGATTGAATTATGGTCATTTACACATGAACTGTCAATCAAAAATTCAAGTCAGGTGTTTTGTTGCAACAATTACGAGATTCAGATCCAAACTGTTCGGAACACGATTCAAACTTTTAAGCGAAAGAAAGCACCTATTATTGCGAATACAAATTATTGAACAGAAGCCGTGCAATTCATGGCAACACAAGAATTCCTCACTTTCTGCGTCACTATTATGTGGTTCGAATGTTTCCGCTGGAGGTCGCGTCGCTCGGCTAGATTCGCCAATGCATTCTAATTTACGTAAAAATTCTTTTTTATCTTGCACAAAATCGGTTAAAAATTTCATCGTTGAGCGATTGTAAATTTTTCAGGTGTTCGTTTAAAGCTTAGAAAGAATTTCCGTGCAATTTTCGTCGGACACGAGCAGAGTTGAATTTCTAATTTCCCGCCAAAAATTAAATTCCATTCGGTTACGTAAGCGCCATCTTTCGGCGAAATGTCCAACCAAATGTCTAATGGCGGGTTATTTGAATTCAGATTTAGTTTGGCAAACATACAGACAATTTTATTAATGAATCACGAAACCTTTCCTCGTGTTAATGTTAACTGTGAAAAATCTGAAGCATTTTTTTTGTCATTTTATAATTATTGTCGTTTATAAAGTTTAGAGTTGTACTTTTATGAATGGGCCGTTCTGTATATTATTTAGTATTTTTAAACTAAATTAATCTCTTGTGACGTTTTGTATAATACATCTAAAGTAAAAGATTTTTTTCCTTCTTTTACTTTCAAAAATGTAAACGGTTATGATTTTTTTTTTTATTTTAAATAAGGTCATTACATAATTTACGTTTTCATAATTATTAGTTTGAAAGAAATTATAAAAGTAATTCTATTACGTACATAGTTTTACATCAAACGTTTGCTTCTGATCGTTGAGCAATGAGGGCGAGGGTGAGAGTGCCTCGGGCATATAAACCGGACAGTGGAGACGTTGAAATCGGCGCCGCTGCGTTGTTTATCTTTATACCATCTTTTTTTTACCAGATATCGTACAAAAGGCCGAGGTTTACTTATAGCTTTTTACTACTCCGCTTGGTCTAAAGATAACGTACACGAAGTAGTGATTTAACGTCACGGTACACCCTGTATATTGCGTTTAAAGATAACGAAGAACACGAAGTAATGATCTACCGTCACGGTACACCCTGTATATTGCGATTAAAGATAACGAAGAACACGAAGTAATGATCTACCGTCACGGTACACCCTGTATATTGCGATTAAAGATAACGAAGTACACGAAGTAATGATCTAACGTCACGGTACACCCTGTATATTGCGTTTAAAGATACCGAAGTAAACGAAGTAATGACCTAACATCACGGTACACCCAGTATATTACGTTTAAAGATAACCTAGTGCACGAAGTGATGATCTAACGTCACGGTACACCCTGTATATTGCGTTTAAAGATAACCAAATGCACGAAGTGATGATCTAACGTCACGGTACACCCTGTATATTGCGTTTAAAGATAACCAAGTGCACGAAGTGATGATCTAACGTCACGGTACACCCTGTATATTGCGTTTAAAGATAACCAAGTGCACGAAGTGATGATCTAACGTCACGGTACACCCTGTATATTGCGTTTAAAGATAACCAAGTGCACGAGGTAATGATTTAACTTCACGGTACACCCTGTATATTGCGTTTAAAAATAACGAAGTACACGAAGTAATGTTCTAACGTCACGGTACACCCTGTATATTGCGTTTAGAGATACCGAAATACACGAAGTAATGACCTAACATCACGGTACACCCTGTATATTGCGTTTAAAGATAACCAAGTGCACGAAGTGATGATCTAACATCACGGAACACCGTGTATATTGTGCTTAAAGATAACCAAGTGCACGAGGTAATGATTTAACTTCACGGTACACCCTGTATATTGCGTTTAAAAATAACGAAGTACACGAAGTAATGTTCTAACGTCACGGTACACCCTGTATATTGCGTTTAGAGATACCGAAATACACGAAGTAATGACCTAACATCACGGTACACCCTGTATATTGCGTTTAAAGATAACCAAGTGCACGAAGTGATGATCTAACATCACGGAACACCGTGTATATTGTGCTTAAAGATAACCAAGTGCACGAGGTAATGATTTAACTTCACGGTACACCCTGTATATTGCGTTTAAAGATAACGAAGTACACGAAGTAGTGTTCTAACGTCACGGTACACCCTGTATATTGCGCTTTTCAATTCAAAAATAACTTTAGGATGGTATTAGTGTTTCACAACTCAAGGTTGTGTTACTCTCACAATGACAACATTAAAAAAAAAAAAGTGACAGCGTTAGTATTTAAATTGGAATTATCGATAGGCTGTGAAAATAGTAATAGGTACGAATTAGAATGACAATGCAAAGGTATTAAAATGTAATTAATCAGGAATTTTACAACTTCTCGCTTTTTTAAACACTTATTACAAACCAAAAAAAAAAAAAAACGAAAGTGTTATCAAGAATAAGGTGCGTTCCTTTTGAAAAATCCGCGCGCGTGATTTACATAATATCGCGTTACATAATCGTCAAAAAAAAAAAAGAAAAAACCTCTTGCCTTAAAACATCGCATCCGCGGCGGGTACATTCCCCAACAACAAGAAACAAATTCTGTGTGTACACGTTTGAAATTGTTTAGGATGTGCGGCAAATTAAGCGTGTTAATTCGTTTTAAACGGTGGACTTTTTTGCACCACACCACGAATGACAAATCGAGTTATGGTGTGTATAGAATTAATGGTTGTGGTGGCCGGAGAAGAGAAAAAAAAAAAAAAAAACTCCAAACGGCAAATTAGCCGGAGCCAGTGCGGTGCGGATTTCTTCTAATTTGCTTATTATTTAATTTGATTGCGCGCCGCAAGTAAGTTCAGGGACGCGAAATTCCACTCGTCAATCTAATAATGATTTTATAATATCCTATTAGGAAGCATCTGCTTATTTTTTTTTTAATTCCTTTGCACACTTACTACGATAATTAAAGAAGAACACAAAAAGAAAATATTTTGGGCTGAGAGTCTCGAAACTAAATTAAATTAAATTTTTTTATAAGTTGATAGTACTGCTTCCGTCTTACTTAATACTTTAAGTTTTGCGTCGAGCAGCAAAAAAATGCAGCGTCCGCATGGAAAGAAAGCAACGACGACTGCGACACACACAACAGTTACAAATTATAAAATAACAAATATGAATGTTGTACTAATCGGGAACTCACCGTGAATGTTTACTGTTAGCCAATCGGTAGAAAATGTCACTCGCGTTCAAAATCGGTAAACGTTTACCACGATACCTGCTACATACCAAAGTACACTCACATCGCACGAGTTAAATTTGAATACTATAATCATAATACGCGCTACTCATCACACATGTAGTAAGAGCGATGCATCCGAGGAGTGGGGGAGCGTTCCAATTGGCCAACCGTGTTCCACCCCCCTTCGCCTTCAAATGTTTTCAAGTTACCTTGTTTTTTTTTTTTTTTTGAAGCAACTGTGTAAAATATACAGCAGCCGCCCCCAATCAAAGTACATACTTGCAGATGTATAAAAAAAAGATAACACATCATGTAAATCAAAAATAGAAAGTAAATTCTCCAAGTTCAGAAAAATGAATGTGCACTCCTGTGTTTAGAATTGTTTAATAAAAAAACGTAACTTCCTCACAATCTTGAAATTGAACACCGTCGAAACGTTCAGCTAAAATAAACTGCAAAGTGTGATTAATCTACGATAAAATTTTACTACGTGGCATTTGCGAATAAATTGGTCAAGTCGGTTTTGGTTTGCGGTGAAAATTTCTGGTGAAGAAGCCCCAAGTAGGGCTGAAACAGCTGTACAGAGACTGCTCGAAGTTTACACTGCAATCAAAAACGATTTGCAATAAAATTTTTTGTAAAATTTTCCAGTGAACAGACACGTCCGTTTTTGCATGATTATAAAATAGTGTACAGAGTGGACCATTTTTGATGGTTTTACAGGGTTTCTCAGTTATTTATAGGAATAGAAGAAAACCGTTTTCGTGACCCAGTGCTACTTTTTCAAGAAAAACTCAGTGGAGAAAACAAAAGTTAGCTATCTCCATTCGTTCGGGAAATATCGGCAGAAAACGAATTTTTCCGAAAAATTATTTTTCACAATATCTCAGCTGTTTGACAAGATATTTTGAAAATTCAAAAACTGTTTTATTCAGAAATTAATGTAGATTTCGCTGACGTTATTGTCTTTTGTAAAAACTGCGCCAGTTCTGCGAAACGGACTATAACTTTCTAATTTTAAATGGAAACCGTAGTTGGCTATGACACAAATAAATTGCTTATTTAATGAGGTTTTCAAAAATATAAAGTTTGATATAATTTTTTTTTGAAATAATAAAGATACTTATTATTTTTTATTTTCCGGTAGCTAACAAGCCATCCATGACACCAAAAACAAAAAATATAGTTCAATTGTTTTCCCAAAAATCAATTATTATTAAGTAAAACGGTTAATTTAATTCAATAAATAAATAGCTTCATATATCTATCTGAAACTGACATAAAATCACAAGAACGTAAAAATGGATTAACTCCATTTGAACATTTCTTTAATTATTAATGTGAATAGTTAAGAGATTTTTATAAATTTTAAATTGCATAAGTTAGTGCATTTCTTTAAGAAATAATAATTTCATTATTTTGCAGTACTTATCACGCTATCTATGACAATAGAAACAAAAGAAAATTCAGTTGTTTTCCTCAAAAATCTATTATTAGAATAAATAATACAGGTAATTAAATTTAACAAAATAAATATCTAATGCTATTAGAGAACTCATAAAACTACAAGTAATGTAAATATGGATTAACTGTTAATGCAGCTTTGAAGAATTATATGTTATATGTTCCTTTGAAATTATTAAATCTTAAATTTTATATTATCAAAAATTCTTAGATATGTTTATTTCACTTCTATCCGCGATTACATTTATTAATATACAAAAGTTCTTGAAAGCATTATTAAACTTAGGAAATATCCGACAATTCAATTATTTCTTAAAGAAATGTACTAACTTATGCAATTTAAAATTTATAAAAATCTCTTAACTATTCACATTAATAATTAAAGAAATGTTCAAATGGAGTTAATCCATTTTTACGTTCTTGTGATTTTATGTCAGTTTCAGATAGATATATGAAGCTATTTATTTATTGAATTAAATTAACCGTTTTACTTAATAATAATTGATTTTTGGGAAAACAATTGAACTATATTTTTTGTTTTTGGTGTCATGGATGGCTTGTTAGCTACCGGATAATAAAAAATAATAAGTATCTTTATTATTTCAAAAAATAATTATATCAAACCTTATATTTTTGAAAACCTCATTAAATAAGCAATTTATTTGTGTCACAGCCAACTACGGTTTCCATTTAAAATTAGAAAGTTATAGTCCGTTTCGCAGAACTGGCGCAGTTTTTACAAAAGACAATAACGTCAGCGAAATCTACATTAATTTCTGAATAAAACAGTTTTTGAATTTTCAAAATATCTTGTCAAACAGCTGAGATATTGTGAAAAATAATTTTTCGGAAAAATTCGTTTTCTGCCGATATTTCCCGAACGAATGGAGATAGCTAACTTTTGTTTTCTCCACTGAGTTTTTCTTGAAAAAGTAGCACTGGGTCACGAAAACGGTTTTCTTCTATTCCTATAAATAACTGAGAAACCCTGTAAAACCATCAAAAATGGACCACACTGTACGCTATAAAAAATGAGAGACTTCTTTCGAAACCTATCCGCCAAAAAATTAGACGCGAAACCACTTTAAAAAAGAAGACTCATATCTAAAAATTGTTGCAAAAAATTTAGTAACTCTCAGACAACCCAAAATGATACTTATTATACATATTTTTGGATGAGGACCTGTGGGTCACATGACTGTCACTAAAATACTTATCGGCCCTTATTCTCACCTCCTCGTCTTTGATTTAGCGACGCCGTGATTAAATTCTCTCTCACTCTCTTAATCATGAAATTCGCACAAAGCTAAACATATCGTTTATGTTTATTTTAATCAGGGCTTTAGTTAGAGACGATCTCTTAATCATGAGATGAGAATATGTTCCATTGTTGGTTTTAAAAATATAGACCTGCATACAGGGTGTTTCAAAATAAGCGTCGACCTTAGTTAAAAGTATAGACCACTAAAACAGGGTGAGTCAAAATAAGTGTCCGGCCCCTACAAAAAAAAAAAAAGAAACACAAACAAAAAAGCTGAAGAGGTAGCGTTAGTTTGGAAGAAGACCGTCACAGATTCAGTGGCGGCTCGTGATGATTTACTATGGGTGGGCAACAACCAGGGTTGCCAGATCGGGCGAAATTCCGCCATTTGGACTACATTTGAAACCTTTTTGGCGTGGATGCCTAATTTGGGCAGCTTTTGTTGTTGTCTTCACCTAAATAAAATGCACATCCAATATAATCCAAAAATTTAACACCGCAGAGTTGAGTAATGTCGCAATTAAATTCTCTCTCGCTCTCTTACTCACGAAACTCACATATAGCCATATCGTTTATGTTTATGTCAGTCACGGCTTTAGTTAGAGACGATATTAATCATGAGATGAGAATATGTTCCATTGTTAGTTTTAAAAATATGTAGACCTGTATACAGGGTGATTCAAAATAAGCGTCGAGCAGCATATTGTTGGTTAAAAGTATAGACCATTAAAACAGGGTGAATCAAAATAAGTGTCCGACCCCTACAAAAAAAAAAGGAAACAAACAATAAAATCGGAAGACGTAGCGTTAGCTTGGAAAAAGACCGTCACAGATTCAGTGGCGGCTCGTGATGATTTACTATGGGTGGGCAACAACCAAAGTTAGTATGTGGGAAGTTGCCTCATACAATATCGGACGGATTCGACATTTATCGCATGGGCCTTACGTATACGTGACTCATCTGAGCTGAAGCTTCATTTAAAATCATCATAATAGTTGCGTTGTTATGGTAACGGCACATGCATAGTCCAATTAAAATCGCCGCAGTATGGTCTGACGTCACCAGAGACCGTAAGGACCCCCAACCAGCGCGACCAGGCGTTCGGCTTTACGCACGTAAATCAAGCGGATGAGATAACTTCTCATATACTAACTTTGGGCAACAACCAGGGTTGCCAGATTGGGCGAAATTCCGCCATTTGGGCTACATTCTAGACATATTTGGTGTGGATGCCTAATTTGGGCTACTTTTGTTGTTGTCCTCACCTCAATAAATTTTACATCTAATATAATCCAAAAATTTAACACCGCAGAGTTGATGCAACGAAAAAAAATATACAACGTGATTTCTTTTGTTTTTTTTTCTGTTCGTTTCGTATTTTTAACTTTCTCTTTTGTTTTTTTTTTTTTTTAAAGTATTGATGGATTTGTATTTTATTCGCCGTTCGTTTATTTCTCTTCGTTTGTTCCCTGTCAGTTTTCGGCGGCCGGAGGATCGCCGTTTCTTCATTTATTTGTTTCTTCGGTATCCGTTCTTTTGTCTTTTTTAATGTTTCTTTTTTGCAATTTTCTTCTTTTTAAACGCATCAGTTTTCGCACTTTACTGGCTCATTTTGACAGTACTCTTTTGTTTCCTACGAGTTTGTTTTATTTGCGCAAAAATGTCGTCAGTTTTCATTTATAATCATATCGTGGTACTTCTGCTTTTTAAAAATTCATTTTATCTTTTCATATTTTTGATTTCTTTTTTTAATCAATTTAATTTTTCGCATTTTGATGTTTTTAATTATTTTTCTTCTCAGTTCTCAGATGTTTTATGCGCCGTACTTCGGACGTTAATTTCTTATTTTTTATTTATTTCTTATGTTTCTTTAAAACTGTATTGTCGACTTTTATTTTCTGCGAATTTTCTAAACAGAAAATTGGTGTTTTTCGTTCAGCTAATGATTGGTTCCGCTTGCTGTTGCCGATCTTCTTTTGTTTTCTTTTGTGTTTATTGATTTATGCCTTGTGTTTCTTTCATTTCTAATCTTTTCGCAGACTTAACTTGTTTGTGTGTTCCGATTTTTTAAGTTACAATTCGGAGACTTTTAGTTTCCTTTTTTGTCCATCTTGTTCTTGTTCTTTGCTTGTAATTTCTTTTGTTCCTTTCTGCTATATTTTTAATTAAAAGAAAATGCGACGTTTTTAATGTAAAGCGGTGTCTTTTAAATTCATTTTATGCTTTTGTGTTTCTTTTTTGTTTAATTTTATAAATACCACATAAATACTCAATATACAATTAACATTTTCGATGGGCAGTCAAAAAAAGGCGACCTTCTGAAACGTACACGGCTCACTTCTGGTAAGTATCTCTATCTTGTTTTAATCTTATACAACATTAAGAGACGGACATATTATCAGAGTGCTCAGGAGCAATCGAATCTTTAAAAAAATCAAAAAAATCTAATTTGTGTGTCATTGGTAGATGACAGTTCACATTACAGCTACCCAGTAAAAGTTTTAAAATCGTTAAATTTACGTCAAGAAAAATGTTCGCTTTTTTTGGCGGCGACATTACATTTAGTTATTAATTTATTGATTAAGTACGTATTAATAATAAGTAATTAATAACTAAAAGTATGTAATTTTAAATTTTATAAGCAGTTACTGCTGGCGCCACCTGGAGAAAAAGAAACGTATCAATAGATAACACTAATATTGCTAATACAGTACTCGTACTTACCTGTGCGTCTTGCTGTTCTTTACACTGGTCGCGTTCAGAGAATCAAGCAGCTACACTGAATTCAAATATGCTCAGCCGCTTAGTCACCTGAGCGCGGCCATTTCTAATTCTAATTCGCAGTGAGAAGATTGAACTATTTACAATAATTTGAGGGGCTACGTTCTGTAAAATATAAATAACGTGCTTTCATGGTTATTTCTCAAAAGTTTCGTTTTTATTTATCATGTAGGGGTACGTAGATAAAAACCAGTTTCGATTCCGATTATTAATTTGAACTATTTTGATAGTTAAGTTTGTGCCATTTCTTTTCATTTTTAATCCTTTGAACTTCTAAATCCTACGATAAACTCGCAACACTAATATTCTTTTATAATAATCTTTTATAATAATATAAACAGATAAAATAGCGACATCTTACTATCGCTTTTTGACCTGACATTGCAGTAGGGTAGACAAATTGAAGCGGGATTTGCTCCTAATAAGTTCCCCATGCAAGGCGGCCATGCTTGCTGTCAAAGCATAATGAAAATTTTAGAAAAATTTTGTGCAAATCGTTTTTGATTGCAGCGAGAACCTCGAGCAGCCTCTGGACAGCTGTTTCAGCCCTGCTTGGGGCTTCTTCAGCAGAGACGTAGCTCGACATTCCCGCTGCAAACAAAAACGACTTGCCCAATTTATTCGCATTTGCGATGTAAGAGTGATGAACAGATAAAATAGCGACATCTTACTATCGCTTTTTGACCTGACATTGCAGTAGGGTAGACAAATTGAAGCGGGATTTGCTCCTAATAAGTTCCCCATGCAAGGCGGCCATGCTTGCTGTCAAAGCATAATGAAAATTTTAGAAAAATTTTGTGCAAATCGTTTTTGATTGCAGCGAGAACCTCGAGCAGCCTCTGGACAGCTGTTTCAGCCCTGCTTGGGGCTTCTTCAGCAGAGACGTAGCTCGACATTCCCGCTGCAAACAAAAACGACTTGCCCAATTTATTCGCATTTGCGATGTAAGAGTGATGAACAGATAAAATAGCGACATCTTACTATCGCTTTTTGACCTGACATTGCAGTAGGGTAGACAAATTGAAGCGGGATTTGCTCCTAATAAGTTCCCCATGCAAGGCGGCCATGCTTGCTGTCAAAGCATAATGAAAATTTTAGAAAAATTTTGTGCAAATCGTTTTTGATTGCAGCGAGAACCTCGAGCAGCCTCTGGACAGCTGTTTCAGCCCTGCTTGGGGCTTCTTCAGCAGAGACGTAGCTCGACATTCCCGCTGCAAACAAAAACGACTTGCCCAATTTATTCGCATTTGCGATGTAAGAGTGATGAACAGATAAAATAGCGACATCTTACTATCGCTTTTTGACCTGACATTGCAGTAGGGTAGACAAATTGAAGCGGGATTTGCTCCTAATAAGTTCCCCATGCAAGGCGGCCATGCTTGCTGTCAAAGCATAATGAAAATTTTAGAAAAATTTTGTGCAAACCGTTTTTGATTGCAGCGAGAACCTCGAGCAGCCTCTGGACAGCTGTTTCAGCCCTGCTTGGGGCTTCTTCAGCAGAGACGTAGCTCGACATTCCAGCTGCAAACAAAAACGACTTGCCCAATTTATTCGCATTTGCGATGTAAGAGTGATGAACAGATAAAATAGCGACATCTTACTATCGCTTTTTGACCTGACATTGCAGTAGGGTAGACAAATTGAAGCGGGATTTGCTCCTAATAAGTTCCCCATGCAAGGCGGCCATGCTTGCTGTCAAAGCATAATGAAAATTTTAGAAAAATTTTGTGCAAATCGTTTTTGATTGCAGCGAGAACCTCGAGCAGCCTCTGGACAGCTGTTTCAGCCCTGCTTGGGGCTTCTTCAGCAGAGACGTAGCTCGACATTCCCGCTGCAAACAAAAACGACTTGCCCAATTTATTCGCATTTGCGATGTAAGAGTGATGAACAGATAAAATAGCGACATCTTACTATCGCTTTTTGACCTGACATTGCAGTAGGGTAGACAAATTGAAGCGGGATTTGCTCCTAATAAGTTCCCCATGCAAGGCGGCCATGCTTGCTGTCAAAGCATAATGAAAATTTTAGAAAAATTTTGTGCAAATCGTTTTTGATTGCAGCGAGAACCTCGAGCAGCCTCTGGACAGCTGTTTCAGCCCTGCTTGGGGCTTCTTCAGCAGAGACGTAGCTCGACATTCCCGCTGCAAACAAGCAGGGCTGAAACAGCTGTCCAGAGGCTGCTCGAGGTTCTCGCTGCAATCAAAAACGATTTGCACAAAATTTTTCTAAAATTTTCATTATGCTTTGACAGCAAGCATGGCCGCCTTGCATGGGGAACTTATTAGGAGCAAATCCCGCTTCAATTTGTCTACCCTACTGCAATGTCAGGTCAAAAAGCGATAGTAAGATGTCGCTATTTTATCTGTTCATCACTCTTACATCGCAAATGCGAATAAATTGGGCAAGTCGTTTTTGTTTGCAGCGGGAATGTCGAGCTACGTCTCTGCTGAAGAAGCCCCAAGCAGGGCTGAAACAGCTGTCCAGAGGCTGCTCGAGGTTCTCGCTGCAATCAAAAACGATTTGCACAAAATTTTTCTAAAATTTTCATTATGCTTTGACAGCAAGCATGGCCGCCTTGCATGGGGAACTTATTAGGAGCAAATCCCGCTTCAATTTGTCTACCCTACTGCAATGTCAGGTCAAAAAGCGATAGTAAGATGTCGCTATTTTATCTGTTCATCACTCTTACATCGCAAATGCGAATAAATTGGGCAAGTCGTTTTTGTTTGCAGCGGGAATGTCGAGCTACGTCTCTGCTGAAGAAGCCCCAAGCAGGGCTGAAACAGCTGTCCAGAGGCTGCTCGAGGTTCTCGCTGCAATCAAAAACGATTTGCACAAAATTTTTCTAAAATTTTCATTATGCTTTGACAGCAAGCATGGCCGCCTTGCATGGGGAACTTATTAGGAGCAAATCCCGCTTCAATTTGTCTACCCTACTGCAATGTCAGGTCAAAAAGCGATAGTAAGATGTCGCTATTTTATCTGTTCATCACTCTTACATCGCAAATGCGAATAAATTGGGCAAGTCGTTTTTGTTTGCAGCGGGAATGTCGAGCTACGTCTCTGCTGAAGAAGCCCCAAGCAGGGCTGAAACAGCTGTCCAGAGGCTGCTCGAGGTTCTCGCTGCAATCAAAAACGATTTGCACAAAATTTTTCTAAAATTTTCATTATGCTTTGACAGCAAGCATGGCCGCCTTGCATGGGGAACTTATTAGGAGCAAATCCCGCTTCAATTTGTCTACCCTACTGCAATGTCAGGTCAAAAAGCGATAGTAAGATGTCGCTATTTTATCTGTTCATCACTCTTACATCGCAAATGCGAATAAATTGGGCAAGTCGTTTTTGTTTGCAGCGGGAATGTCGAGCTACGTCTCTGCTGAAGAAGCCCCAAGCAGGGCTGAAACAGCTGTCCAGAGGCTGCTCGAGGTTCTCGCTGCAATCAAAAACGATTTGCACAAAATTTTTCTAAAATTTTCATTATGCTTTGACAGCAAGCATGGCCGCCTTGCATGGGGAACTTATTAGGAGCAAATCCCGCTTCAATTTGTCTACCCTACTGCAATGTCAGGTCAAAAAGCGATAGTAAGATGTCGCTATTTTATCTGTTCATCACTCTTACATCGCAAATGCGAATAAATTGGGCAAGTCGTTTTTGTTTGCAGCGGGAATGTCGAGCTACGTCTCTGCTGAAGAAGCCCCAAGCAGGGCTGAAACAGCTGTCCAGAGGCTGCTCGAGGTTCTCGCTGCAATCAAAAACGATTTGCACAAAATTTTTCTAAAATTTTCATTATGCTTTGACAGCAAGCATGGCCGCCTTGCATGGGGAACTTATTAGGAGCAAATCCCGCTTCAATTTGTCTACCCTACTGCAATGTCAGGTCAAAAAGCGATAGTAAGATGTCGCTATTTTATCTGTTCATCACTCTTACATCGCAAATGCGAATAAATTGGGCAAGTCGTTTTTGTTTGCAGCGGGAATGTCGAGCTACGTCTCTGCTGAAGAAGCCCCAAGCAGGGCTGAAACAGCTGTCCAGAGGCTGCTCGAGGTTCTCGCTGCAATCAAAAACGATTTGCACAAAATTTTTCTAAAATTTTCATTATGCTTTGACAGCAAGCATGGCCGCCTTGCATGGGGAACTTATTAGGAGCAAATCCCGCTTCAATTTGTCTACCCTACTGCAATGTCAGGTCAAAAAGCGATAGTAAGATGTCGCTATTTTATCTGTTCATCACTCTTACATCGCAAATGCGAATAAATTGGGCAAGTCGTTTTTGTTTGCAGCGGGAATGTCGAGCTACGTCTCTGCTGAAGAAGCCCCAAGCAGGGCTGAAACAGCTGTCCAGAGGCTGCTCGAGGTTCTCGCTGCAATCAAAAACGATTTGCACAAAATTTTTCTAAAATTTTCATTATGCTTTGACAGCAAGCATGGCCGCCTTGCATGGGGAACTTATTAGGAGCAAATCCCGCTTCAATTTGTCTACCCTACTGCAATGTCAGGTCAAAAAGCGATAGTAAGATGTCGCTATTTTATCTGTTCATCACTCTTACATCGCAAATGCGAATAAATTGGGCAAGTCGTTTTTGTTTGCAGCGGGAATGTCGAGCTACGTCTCTGCTGAAGAAGCCCCAAGCAGGGCTGAAACAGCTGTCCAGAGGCTGCTCGAGGTTCTCGCTGCAATCAAAAACGATTTGCACAAAATTTTTCTATAATAATATAATATATAATACTACCAATTTCTTTCAACAACTGAATTTCCCCAGCTTGTAAAACTTTAAATTCGCATTATCACTGCTTCTAATAATAAAATTATTGCATAATTCGATTAAATTTTTGTGGCCATAAAAGCCGATGTGTACGTGAAAATAATTAATGCTGGCGTACTTCAGACTTTAATTTGACTAGCGTTTTTGCAGCCAATTTCCGGCCGGCGCCATTTTCGTTCTTTTGGCAAACGAGTTAAACATGCAGAAGGTACGTAAAACATTTCAACAAATACCTAGCATTTAACGACTCTCTTAACATCGTTTTTCTTATAAATTGCAGCCAAAGAAGGAACCCTTGCACTCAGTGCAGGTTTTCGGCAGAAAGGTGAGTTTTTATCGCAAATTAACCGCACGATTAAAGTGAGGTTATGTTCGCGCTTGTAGCTTGCTTTCACTCAACTAAAAGTATTTGAGACGCGTTCTTTAACATTTTCACAGCAATTTTGTTGTTTTAGAAATCAGCTACCGCAGTGGCCTACTGTAAACGTGGTAAGGGAACACTTCGTGTAAATGGACGCCCCCTTAGCCAAGTCGAACCGAAAATGCTGCAGGACAAATTGCAAGAACCAATCTTGCTACTTGGAAAGGTAAAGCTGCTGCGTTTACCAAGACTTAGCAACTTGATTTAATTCGTTGTTTCCATTCCAGGAGAAGTTTGCGGCCGTAGATATAAGAGTGCGAGTAAATGGAGGCGGTCATGTTTCACAGATCTACGCAATCAGGCAGGCGATTTCGAAGGCCCTCGTCGCTTATTATCAAAAATGTAAGTCCTCTCATTATTTTTTTTTATAATTAAGACCAGAACTCAAATCGACTGATACATTGGTTGGTGCGCATGCTTACAGATGTAGATGAGGCTTCCAAGAAGGAGCTGAAAGACATTCTGATCCAATACGATAGGACATTGTTGGTGGCCGATCCTCGACGGTGCGAGCCCAAGAAATTCGGAGGGCCGGGTGCACGTGCACGCTACCAAAAATCCTATCGTTAATCACTTGTGTTTATTACGTATCTGCCGTTACATAATAAACATGATTTAAAATTTTTAAATATGAGTGTCACCTTCTCCTTTCTTCCCCCCCCGTTGCAACGAATCCCAAACATTACATTCAATTCCAATAATTTTTTTTATTTTTATTGCAATTACATCATCACAAGAAGCACCATCACATCATTCCAATTATCATCATTCATTACATAATCTTACGCATTAATAATTTAATATTATAATAATTATTTCCTAATTAGAGTCCTTTGTGCACCAACATTAATTATGCAATACTATTATCTCTCTCTGCAGTATTATTTGATTGCATTGCAAAATCGATGGTATGCAAGAGCGTTCAGTAGGTAAATATAATTAATCCACACGGTGGATTATAATTTTGTGGTAATGTAATGTAACCATAACTTATTCATAAATAATTTAAATTCCTCCTTGTTTTCGTCGTGTAATAATTCTTGAATGCGAGAGTGGAATCACATTGTTTTAAGAATCCTCCTAAACATGAACGAGGTCCATGTCGATTTTCGCCCCCATTCTTCGCAGGGCTATGATCGTGTTGACCGCCTTAATCCATCGCTTCTTGATCACGTAGCGCTTCAGCTTCTTTTTGCTGAGTTCCATGTCAGAGTGCACGGCAGATAATAGCATCCAAGGGTGGTTCATGGCCTGTTCGGGCGTCATCCTGGCTCTAAAACATTTACTGGTCATTTATCCCTAAAACTGAAAACTATTTCTAAATGCCCAAAGCAATAAGACAACACGAAGCGACAAAACAACATGTGTTATTACTGCCTTTGCATCTTAGTCTTGCGGTGTTTTTTTTTTTTTTTTTTGGCTAATCGACAAGCACTTTGATGAAATTGCAATGATGAATCTTCGTGCCTTATTACAAATATGAGTAATTACAGAATAGGTTATTGGTAACTATTGTTTTAACACGAATAATATGAGTGATGAGTTATTAGTTTGAACTGAACAGAACGAGTTGCCTTTGTGGATTATTTTCATTAATCAAATCTGCACTGTGTCTTTCTTTAGGATTTAAAATTTTCTTATCGATCAGACGTAGGATGAATTAATTGTTTACTGTAAAGTTGAGTAAATTTTTAAAATAAATTATTTTGGCTGTCGGGGCTGTATTTCATTAAATCATCTGAAGTATTTTTTTTATAATTAATCATCCCATAGGTGCATATTAATGAAACAATATTCGATAAACCTGAAGTCCACATTTGTTGTGCTTGAGAACAAGTTTTTGTTGTGCATTTTTTAAAATGAAAATCAAATACAGTTGAACCATTCACGTGAAACCTAAAAAGAACATACTGCGATGTTGTTTGTAGTGAAAAGAAACGGAACGAAACGTTGGATCTGATGTTATTAAAAAAGTTGCCTGAAGAATAACACTTATATACTTTTGCTTCATTTTTTTATTGTTCAAAATTAATTCTCCATAGAAGCTTAGGAACTTTAAAGTTTTCAAGACCATAAGAAACGACCCCCTCGTGAAATTAAAATGATTTTTATTTATAAAACGAGTTCGTACGTGTTACGTTAATTTAATACAAACTAAGAAAAAAATTGTGTATTCTATTGCTAAAGAAGACAAATTTGGTTCTCTTTTGAAAATTATCTTCGCACTCGCCCAGAAACTAAATTTACCGACTTAAGATGGCCCCCTTTAATAAATAAATAAATTAAACGAGAAAGACTTAGAAAAACTATTTTATTTTAAGACTTTTTCGCCGGGGGAAATTTTTTGTGATTCGCCCGCGTTTGAAAGAACGTGTTCAGTGAACTGATGGTGCGCTGTCCCAGGTCGTCGTTTTCCGCAGAGATGGACGCGTGCCGGATTTTCGATCCCTTAGGACCCTCCCACTGGTCGAGTAGTTGCAAGAGTAGGTCTTTGGTTCCGCTGGGGCTTTCATCGGACGAGCTCTGTTCCGTCACCTTGAAGGCCGAAAGTCTAGAATTGAACTGCTCCCTGAACGACTTGGAGCTGCGTTTCGGAGGAAGGGGCACGTCTCTACTCATGTTGTTCATCCTGTATTTGGTCCTTCGCCAAGGGACTTTGCAGCTTGCGTTCTCTGGATGATCCCTGGGCAGGGACTTTTTGGTTTCTTCCGTTGGGTCACTGCTGCTCGTGGTGGTGATTTTCACTGTGGAATGGTTGCATCTGTCGTCTTCGAATATAACGGGTTCGTCGTTGATTAACGTCGTGGACATCGTCGATAATTGGAATAATTTATCGGAGAGTTTTCGTATTTCCTCGGCCAAATTCAAGCGCTCTGTTATATCCGTGCCCTTGACAACGCAGGTGCTATCGGAGGCACGTCGTATATGATCCAGCTGTGGAGTCAGCAGATAATTTCCGTTCATGTTCTCCTGCGCTAGGAAAGCGTCGTCCGACTCTGGAGATGATGCTATCGATTCACATGGAGAAGGCGAGGACACCACCAGTGAGTTTAGAGATTCCGAAAGACGTATTCCCCCCATTCCGCAAGGCGAGATGGCATGCGATGTCAATTCAAAAACGTAAGGCGAATTCGGATGCTCGTTCCAACGCTCCACGAACTGCCTTAGATTGTCTTTTGTCATTTCCATGGAGGGTAGCTTAGGGAGCTTGGGAGGTTCACGCCGACGTAACCATGCATGCTTCAAACATTGCTCAGCGGACAAACGCTGGCTGCAATAGGCAGACAAAGACCCAATTAATACAAGAATCTACTGCGCCACTCATACAAAGAAATCCCAAATTAGCGCGATTGTGTGGCGAGGGGGCTCGAAACAAAATAAATTCACTTAGGCGAACGGACTAATTTGGGTCTTTATCATCCCTTTCATTCCCAACACACACATGCACTGCCGAAACACAACAGGCAATCGCTTATTACTCACTTCAAGTCTTTGATTAGCAACTTGGAAATGAAGTCCTTTGCGCTGTCGGAGATTTCTTGGAAGGCCTCGTCTTCGAAGTCGTACTTGGCTATGGTCACGTTCGCCATGGTTTCAATGTCCGTGTGGCCCATGAACGGTGATAAACCTGACAATCTGAAAACTAAACATCACGAAGAGGATTTGGATTCAACAACAACAGGCACTTACAGGACGTAGCAGATGACACCAACGGACCACATGTCAGTGCCGTAGCCAATTTGATCGAAGTTAACGACTTCGGGGGCCACAAATTCCGGTGTTCCGAACAGCACCTGCAGCTTCTTCGTTGGATCGTATTTTCTGGCCAGGCCGAAGTCTATGATTTTTATTCTGTTGCCGGTTTTTGTAAGGCAGAGGATGTTTTCAGGCTGAAACATGTATATCTTAGAAAACCAAGAAACTTTGCTACGTTTATTGTTAATTTAATTAATCATTGCGTTTTTTTTTTTTTTTTAATAGAAACTAAGATTATAGCTAGGCTTTGGACATTTCGGGTGTTGCCAAGGCTACGCATGTAATGTGTTTATCCAACTCTGTAACCATAGCAATTTGATCATAGCGTAGCTATAGTACTTTTCAGTATTCGTCAAAATGAGCACTTGATAAAATGTTAAAAGTTTGTTGCAAAACGATTTTGATTTCAGTACTTCGATTTCTCGAACATTCTCTGCACAGCTGTTTTAAAACAGTAAGCTGGTTGCTATAGGTTTGCCTCCACAATATTAGGTCAAAAACAGCCGTGTGATGGCGCGACTCTACCTGATTGTTTTAAGTGTGATAAACGAAAAGTTCCAAAAAGCTGCGCGTGCGCTAAAATCCAATACTGTTTATTCCCGGCGTTCCCAACCTGTTTTTTATCATCGATCCCTTACAACAAAAGAAAGTTTTTATCGACCCCCTCCTCGGCCCACTTGAAACTTGATCGGCTTTATGCTTCCAGAAGTTCACACGACGTTCCGCTGACATTAATTTGACTCCTATTGAATATTGTAATGAACTGTATTAAACGTCATCTTTGAACCAATTAAGGAATTAATTGCTTATTTTTTGTCAAATTGTTTTAGTTATTATAACTTTGTACTACTTTTATCAGTTCAGGTTGGTTAAAAATTATCTGGCCGCTAAAAATAAACGCGTGATATTCAACAGTTGGAAGCCCCATCTATAGACCCAAAGCGAAAACTAATTTAATCGAATATAGATAAAATCGTTTCGTTTTTATATTCACGGTAAATGCATTTTTTTTTCATTCTAATTAAATCATGTAACGAGATTGGGCGAAAACATTTAAATTTCCCGCGTAATAGCTGAGGTGGCAACACTGATCTAGATTGTCCAAAGTTCATTCGTTTTGTTTCGTATGTATCATACAAATTATGTAAGGTGTTTATTTTGTAAAAACAATAAAAACTTCTCTAAACTTTTTGTAAAAACAATAAAAACTTCTCTAAAAATCGCAAATATGAAATCTACGTACGTAGGATTACAAAAGACCTTCACAGTGCCATCTGTTGTCCAAAGTGAAAAATTGCCTAATTTTTCAGCCAATTAAGGAATCAATATAATTGACATGTTTTCTAAGTAAAATTATTGGTCATTACAACTTTGTACTGTTTTCAGTTCAGATTGGTAAAAAATTAACTGGCTGCTGAAAATAAGCGCGTCGTATTGAATAAATATTGAACTGTTGGAAACGCCATCTGTCAGTCCAAAGCGAAAACTAATTTAATCAAACCTCAATTCGTTTCGTTTTTATATTGACGGTAAACCCTTTTTTTGCTAATTAAATCGCAAGTATAAAATTACGCATAGTATAAGAAACTTCGAGAGCGCCATCTGTTGTTCAAAAGTGAAATGTTATCTGTGAATGTAAACTAGCGCCATCTTTGAGCCAATTTAGGAATCAACATAATTATGTTTTCTTAGTAAAATTGTTGGTTCGTTTTAATTTAATTTTTTTTTTTTTTTAATTAAATAGTCACTAATATGGATAATTCTTTAATTTTGAAAATTGTTGGTGATTTGTGCTGTTTTCAGTTTAGGTTGAATATTATCGATAACACTGTTACGTGTTCATATTTTCGGGGAACACATTTTTTTTTCTAATTAAATAAAAAATATAGAATCTACGAACATAAGAGAGAAACCGTCGCAGATCCATCTGTTGTCCAAAAGTGAAAACAATTTTAAAAGAATTTTCTCTAACGTTCTTGGCAAAATCACCGATTTCTCAAATTTGAACGCGACTATTTTAATTTCGAAATTAAATTCAAAATAAAAAATAATTGTCAAAGTGATCAGAACAGTCTCGATCGAATTTTCCGTAACAGCACTTCTGGCTTCATACTTCGCAATGATTTTAATTGCAAAATTAACTTGAAAATCTAAAACCTTGGTAGTGGTAGGGCGTTGGTTTTTGAAAGCGCCATCTTTGGACCGTAAATAAAAGCTTTATTGACAATAGTTTAGGTCGCGTCATCGTGCGCCTAATTTTTGACCTAAACTGTCGTGTCAACCAGTGCATTCGATTTCGAGAGAATCCGAACAGATTAGTGTTCCATTGCAGTAGAGTTCGTAGGCTAATTTCTTGCTGAGGAGGACCCAAATAGTGTTAAAATAGCTCTCTCCACTGCAATACTGAAACCGACTTGCAACTAATTGAAAGCTTCTAATTTCAGATTGAATTAACATAGTCATAATAGATGCTTTCTTTCGCTCACAAAATCGTGATCCAAACGTGTTTGATTCGAAAACGGACATTCTTTTCATTTATATCTCTCTATTTTTAAAACTTGTTTGGTGTGAATTATGTTTTTTTTTACAAATCAAAAATTCAAGTCAGGTGTTTTGTTGTAACAACTACGAAATTCAGGTCCAAACTATTCGAAACACGATTTAAACTTTTAAGCGAAAGAAAGCACCTTATCAGTCATTTGTCTAAAAGTCTAATTTAATGGGCTTCCAATCAACCACCAATAGTTCATCGATCCCCAGGAGAACCCTACAAGCCCACTGACTCTTTTGAAGTGTTCATCGACTCCTTAGGGGTGAGTATCGATCCCGTTGGGAACTATGGTTTATTTTGACGAATACTGTATAAATGTTTGCCTAATGTCAAGGTGCTATACTTTAAAATGTGGAAGTTTTTCTGATTGTTTACCTTCATATCTAAGTGCAAAATATTCTGCTTGTGTATAAAATCGACTCCTTCGCAGATCTGCCTCATAAAAACCGTGCAGCTCTTTTCGGTCAGAACGAAATCATCATCTATGACCCTCTCGAATAATTCGCCGCCTTCAATCCTGAAACACGAGCAGCTACTTAATACGGCCCTGTTCGATCGCGTTTTTTGCCATCTACGCACAGTTCTAAGACGACGCACATCACCTTGCCATTTTCGAAAGCGTCATAAACCTGAATCAGCCTCGGATGTTGCAGCTGCCTCATGATCTCCACCTCGCGCTCTACGTTCCTTCTGTCCTCCTTCTTGGGCACGCCGATGAATTTCGCCGCCAGGCAGAGTCCCGTCGTTTTTTCCCTGCATTTGTAAACGGTTCCGAATTTCCCCCTGAAATTTAATTTAGTGAACGTTTAGGATTCGCCGCCGCCTCGCTCGATTTATTACCTTCCTATTTCGTTCTCCAGTTCGTACGCATCCTTAGGGTCGACGCCTCTTTTTATTTTTACATCCCTATAGGGAAAACTCAAGTCCACCTCTGCAAAAATAAATAAATAAAATGCGTTTTTCCTCTTTTGTCCAATCATTTTTCCCAGTTTGCCAAATCATTTTTAACTTTTTGAAATGTCAAATGGGAAAGTCATTTGACAAATTGGGAAACTTATAGCGTTTTCGATTGACATGCACTATGTGCACTGAGTGCGTCTTCATCTCATTAGGCGTTTACGATAATTGGAGCGGTACGTGGATCGGGGTAGAAAAGTAAGATAGAACGAATGCGTTTAATGCAAGTAAGAGTGAGAGAAGAGATTAACCGGTATATACCGCTCCAATTATCGTAAACGCCTATTTTATTCCATGCGTTTAAAACGAGATGAAGATACACTCAGTGCACATAGTGCATGTCAATCGAAAACGCTATTAATTATAATTGACAAAAGGGGAAAACCAAAAGAAAAAGACTGTAGGTAAGACAACCATGTTAAGTCATCTCGAAATGCGTCCCAGCGGCGTAGGTGAAGTAAATTATTTACTTTTTAAATTAAATATTAAATAATTTTCCTGCTATTGTGATTGATGACTCGACTTCTTATTTTGAACGCAGTTTAAAATCATAGGTGATGGGAGAGAAGGAAAAAAGAATTCGCGCCACGAAATGAATGCCTGGCATCATGTCATAATAATAATTACGCAATCCGTTACGACGCAACTAAACCAATTTTTATGTTCGCCTAATCTGAAATTAAGCCAATTGGCCGCCTGCCCCGCGCATATTTTACGTTTCGTCCTCTCAGGCCAGCGTGTTGTTGTTATTTCCGAGATGAGATGAATTGCAACGAATTAGGCGCAGTTTAATAATATGCATCATTTTTCAATGAATGGACGTCCTCGTCCTGTCCACACTTTATAACCATCAAGTTTTGTAGAAGAAATGACTGGCGATCGGAATTTTGTATTTTGTTCCATTAATTATTGGCAACGTCCTAAAATCGCAGCGAGAAATTAAATAAATTAATGAAATTATATTCGTTTATCATGCTATGAGTTTCAATTCAGTTGAAACGTTCTGTACACGCTCAGGCAGGCCCGACGTTAGGCATGAATCGCCTTAATACGAAATTTACCGAACGAAATATCTGTGGATAACGTTTTATTAAAAAAATCATTCTCTTTGAAACACGCGCCATTTTTATGTGACGTCATACCATCCGTTTAGAGGCGCGTTCAGAAATTGTACCGCGAGTGCACTCTGAGCGTTTAAAATTGAAAGCAAAATGCGCAAGAATCACTTGCACGAGAGAGAAAGAATGTTAATTACCCAGAGGGCGTTCCTTTTTATTCATGAACGGGCCCCAGGCGTAAGAGAAGTACTATCGAAAGCAGAAAAAAGTAGACAAAATTAATTATTCTTTTCATAATGGTATTGATTAAAGATGACTTCACAGATATCATTTAAAAAGTTTAAAGGCTTTCAAGATAAAATACGTGAATTCGTCTTTAATCAATGACATTCTTAGACAGAATAATTACAGGAAACTGTATTTTTGTCTGTTTTTTTTTTACTTTCAACTGTAGTTTGAATTATGGTTCGAATCTGTGCGACTGTCATCATAACCTTAAATTTATTTTATATAAATGGTAAGAATTTTTCTTGAATTCATCCGTAATGTGGAGACTTTGTGCACTTCTGTAATTTTGAGGTTAGGATCTGATAGTATATTTACGTCAGTACACGTGTCACGTAAATGGAAAATATTTTATTTACTTTTTGCTTCAATTCGTGTTTTTGACGTTCTCAGTTTTGCTAACCTCAAAAACCCCAATACCAGTGTTGCCAATCAACTCGATAAAAATTCCTTTTGCGGCATACAGTATTTATAAAAAATTTCTGCAAATAACTGTTAAAACAAACGAAAGAAAAATATTAAAGCAACCTAACTTTGCACTTTGATGTACTTTGTGGCAACCAGAAGCTTCGTGCTTTTCTTAAAAAAAAATATTTACGTTAAAAATCGTATTATCCCTAGATGTCGCTAATAAAACAAATAAGAAAAAGAAACTGAAATGAAAAATTATTAATGAATAGACAAAGACAGCGCTTGGGTTAGACTTTTCAAAATTTCTTTACAGTTTTGTTTTTCGAATCAAACACGATCGTCACTTGTTTACGGATTATTGTTCGAAATTCATCCTCAAAAATTTCCGTCCCTTTTTAATTTTTTTTCTTGTGATCGTCATTTGTTTCTTCAAATATTTCTGTCATTTTCTGATTTTTTTTGTCATTGTTGCTGTTATTGTTTGAAAGAAGACCGTCTCGCCAGTAGTTTCGGATT
The DNA here is from genome assembly GCA_036172665.1 of Prosopocoilus inquinatus. Taxonomy (NCBI): domain Eukaryota; kingdom Metazoa; phylum Arthropoda; class Insecta; order Coleoptera; family Lucanidae; genus Prosopocoilus; species Prosopocoilus inquinatus. The sequence continues at coordinate 636,308 of CM069871.1, read as the reverse complement.
AAGAATTTGTTTCCCTTTCCTTTTTTATTTCTTAATTTTTCTTTTTCTTTCGTAAATATTACGATCGTCATTTGCTTTTTTTTTCTTTGGGGTTTCTCGTCGTGAAATTTACGATCGTCATTTGCTTTCTTCTTTTCGTGCTGAAATTAATTAATCAGAAAAAAATGTTTTCACTTTATTCACGGTCGTCATTTGTTTTTTCCTGTTTTCATCAGAAATCTTCATTTCATAAATTAGTATTACGATAGTGTTTTGTTTTTGTTTGTTGGTTTTCGTGAAATTCGAGTTATTATTATTAGTCATGAATGTTCGTCATTTTTTTAATTTTAAATTTTCTACATGTATGATCGGCATTTGTTTTTCTTGGTTTTGTCAGGACTTTTGTCGAACCGAAAAATGTTTAGTTGCTTAGAAAAAGTTTGAAGAAGAAAAATTCCCTAGATTTTAGTGAATTTTTGCAAATTTTCCCTTTTATTTGAAATTATTCCTAGATTTATGACTTTTTTTCCTAAGTTGGCAACACTGCTCAGACTCCTAATTCATTGCCAACTTAAAACAATTTTTTATCTAAAAAAAAAACAGTTTAAATTAAAAACGAAAAGGGAGTGATTGTAGCATTCTCAATTCTGTGCTCTAGAGCACTCTCAGACTATCTCCATCTCGTATTATTACAGGGGGTTAAAGCAAGATGAGAAGATGTACAATCTCGAGCAAAAATTTTGGTCGTTACTGTCAGTTTTCATTCTAAAAATCTTTTAACCAGAAAGTGTCGAAAATAAATCGTTAAGACGTTATTCTCAGTACTCAAGATTAGATTATTACGTTAATCTCTTTATTTTCAATGAAGTACAAATCTTTGACGACAATCAATGGCGGCCAAAATTCTGCTCGCGACTGTACAGTTGCGCACAGAAAATTTCGGACACCACTGTCATTTCACCATTTCACCAACATACAATTGAAAGCAAAAAATAATCGCCAAAAAAACAGTTTCCTGTAATTATTCTTTTTCAAAATGGTTTCGATTCAAGACGAATTAATAAATTTTATCGAAACCTTAAGGTTGTTAAATCTGAGAGCTTTCAATTTTTTTAAATGTTATCTGTAAAGTCATCGATACGATTTTGACAGGAAATTGTTTTTGTCTATTATTTTTTGCTTTTCATAGCAGCAGACTTTAGGAACAATTAACCTCACTTTTGGCTCCAGACAGATACATAGCAATCGAATGCATGCGATTAATAATTGATTGATTATTTTAATTTAGGAAAATAAAATCGCGATCGGCGTGACTGCACTTGAAAAGCGCCATCTCTTAACCGAAAGGGTTACTGTATTTTATCTTCGCACTGACGTTCTAGGCCTAGACCATGTACTACGACGATCAACTTAAATGATACTCCTGCACGCGAACCACACCCTTAAGAACATTCAGCGTAAGAGTTACGAAACTGTCAAATTGTGTCATTTATGACATTATGGTTTAAACCTAACTTTAGACAAAAGTCAAAGTGAAGTTTCTCGTCATGATCTCCATTTAATAATAAAACTGTATTTGCTTACTCTTAATTCACCATTACACCATCATTTAAATTTGATACCAGCAGTCAAGCTTTAAAATTTAATATTCATACGTCAACATGAGACTGGTTTACACCAAGAAAGGTTTCTCATTGTTCTTACGTCGCGTCGCGTCGCGTCGGTCAGATGGCAAAGGTGTCCGAAATTTTCTGTCCGCAGCTGTACATACACATTTTAAGAGTGCTTTAGCTGAAACAATTAATTTGTTAGGAATTGCAGTGTTATTTATTGATTTTCCAAAGTTTAGCAAAAGCAGAAGCTTCTGTTTTGTCAACTAACAAGTATACGACTGCGAATAAAATACAGAATGATCCGAATTAGAGGCGGCGATCCAACAATATTGATTAATAAAGTTGGGGGTTTTACGTCAACGATTCATTTCACATTTCAATGTGACGCGCAGTGGAATTTGCAATAACATTGTATTTATTTAAAAAAGAAAACCCGCCTTTAATATTTACATTTGTATAAAACCCACGCACAGGATATTTTTTTTACAGTTGACGTAAATCTCTCCATTAGAAAATAAAAACAACTTCAATGCATAGGTCACATTTCACTCAGTGTCTTTTTATTTCGTTCGTCGTTTTTTTTTTTTATTATTTAAAAATAAATTACTAATATTTGTTGCGTTAATATTTAATTTAGTTGTAAAGGTGATTGATGGAAAAGTGATTTCAAGTTCAATTGTGTGTCTATTTTCGTTCGACCAAAATGTTTAACTCGTGTCTCTCTGATAATGTCAGAGGTGTTTGTTTACGTTTCAAAGACGTCCAGGAGTTCGCTTACCTCCGACGGGGTCCGTCTCGTCCACTTTGATCATGCTTCGGCCAGCACACCTAGAACCAAAAAAGAACAACGCACTTTTGAAACAGGTCGGAGCGTGCCCCGAAATTGTAAAACTAAAAAAACAAAAAAAAAAGAAAAACGGACGCGTAAACTGAGAAGCAAAAATCACACGAAAATAAACGTCAACAACCTTGATGCTTGTGCCTGCTTGTTTGCTTGCAATCAATGCGATTGTTTTGCGGTGTATTTATATCGACAATCAAGTTCATAGAACATCGATGGATGATGTCCCTTGCCAAACACATCAACAGTTGGTTTTATGAGTATTACAAAAAATAAAATAAAAATAAAACAAAGAAAAGAAATTATTCTGCATGTGGTATTGGGTTTCCTCCATTGAAAAAATTTCGAACGTGCCCCGGCTTTTGTTTTATTTATTTATTTCTTTTTTCTACTCGCGCACTGACTCACCTAAATTACGAAATCACTTTCACGCTTCCGAGCGGACGACGACGGCGCAGCAAAAAAAAAAAAAAACGCGAGTGTTAGTAAATGCCTAAGCGCTAAATTACACTGAAACGCGTAAAGAGAGACGTCTCTGTGAGGGCGCCGCGACGCTGCCGAGCGCCAAAATTAGCTCACTCGAGCTGAAGGTATTCAATCACGTGGCTCCACGAAGAAGACCACGAAGCCGAACTTGAAAGTTTTTTTTTTTCTCGCGCGCGCCCGGAGAAATTCGAAACATTTCGCGCGATTTATTATTTTTTCTTCTCGGCGATAAGAAACTAAAAATTCTTTTCGCGTGGAAGGTTGAGTTTATAAATAAGACTTGACTTGATATTTTGTGTTGCATGTTGCATTGGAGACGAGGGTATTAAGTTGACGTGGAAAGTATTAATTAATTGATTAAACCTTGCCTCATTTGCTTCCAAATTAATAGCACAACGTACACCCAACGATCCCAAATTGAAAACTTTTCGATACCCGTTCCAACTGTAATTCAGAACTCATTAACTTTTAATTCAGATTTGAATTTTAAATACCTAACATATTTTGAAATTGAATTAACAATTCTGAATTACAGTTGGAAATAGTGGGAGTTTAACTTAACATAAAAACTGATGCGTTGTTTATCATTTAACTTTTTAACTTTTACATTTTATAGATCTTTATATTTTAATACATATTCAAAAAGAAAAATCCAATTCGATCGTTTCGCTTCATTCCGTTTTTTTAATACCTGAAGTGAGTTCAGAAACAACACTTTTGTTACCGAAGTAATCCACTGACGTTCATGAATTGTTTGTTACTCATGGCGTTTTCGATTGAGTGAAAAAAAAAACAGTTGACAGTCGTATCTGCGAAACTATCACTCCTAACCTATTTCGGCCGACGGCATTAGATTGTCCATCGACTTTAATATAAAATTACGGAATATTATAATTCTGTCTTAATAAATAAACAAACAAGATATTCGAGATTTTCGAAATTGAGAATTTTCAGTTTTTTGGTAATATTTCAGAAAGAAACTAATGGAGATAGACGAGATTTTTTTGACCCCAAAATAGCGCAACTTTCCTCTAATTTAATCACAAATTTTTTTAATCTCAAACCGGACAGAAAAATGAAGGGAAACACACTCAACGTTTCGCTATAGATTTATAGCGAAACGTTGAGTGTGTTTCCCTTCATTTTTCTGTCCGGTTTGAGATTAAAAAAATTTGTACTTACTATTTTCATCGGACAAGAACAAACTTCAATTCTAATTTAATCGTTTACGAGATTCCCATGGTGGATCTTTAATTCTTTGTATATATACATTACTTTGAAAAACATAAATTGTGAGAAGATTTAATCTTTTAAAACTTTTCCAAGCAACATTCCATCGAAAAAGAAAAATTCAATTCATAATACATATTTTTTCAGGGTTGAAAGGATTAAAAAAAGCATTCTGCAAACACATAACGAATAAAAATATTTTTAATTATTTAGGAAAAACGCAAATACCAGTAAAAGCAAATAAATACTTCATAACCTAAAATGTTTTTCGTTCAGACATAAAATTATTTAGTGATAATACTTAATATTAAATGTTGAAACCTTATTTTTTAATAACAAAAGCCAAAAATTTAATGTGCATCCGACACCAAATTAATCAGAAAATTGAGTAACGCTTTTTTAATTAAAAGTGTAGTTGGTAATTCCGACGCAAGATGTCGCCACTTGAGCTCTAATTGGTAATGTTACGGTTAACATTTAAAATAAATGACTGGTAATTTAATGGGCGAGGGGAAAGTCAAATTCGTTTTTAACCAAATCCAGAAAAAATAAAAACTGTACAGGAATAAATATATTTCAGAAACTTTATTGCAATTTAAAATCCATTCGTTATGGTAATGCAATGCGATAGTGAGAATAACAATAATGAAAACAGAAACAATACAAAATGCTAGACTGCCCCGGTTCAACCTTTCAATGCAGGCACCAACTCATCACCCGCCAACATCTCCTTTACAATATCCAATCCACCAATCAGATCCCCGCTTACATATAACTGAGGATAAGTCGGCCAATCTGAATACGTTTTTAACCCCTGACGTACCTCCTCATCCGTTAATATATCGAAAGTACCATAATCTACCCTGCAACCAAATTCGATTATTATAATGTGTGATCATAAAGTCCCGAGACTCTAGTAGGATTTTCTTTGTTTTAATCATAAAATCCCATCACCCTTGGTGTAAATATAAGTATGTCTTTTCTTAGAGCATTTTATTAATCAGAATCAGAATAACATTAGTTTCTTCAGAACACTTCAAGCAAAGACTGATATTTACACCTCCAAAGCCGGGACTTTTTGATCACATGTTAAAAATACCTACTAATTTTTATACTCACCCTGTATTATTTAATATTTCGATCATCTGCCTGCTAAATCCACACCTCGGAGTCTCTCGATTTCCCTTCATGAACAGCATGACTTTGTGTCTATTGATAAGCTGCTTCAATCTCTCCTCCAGTGTTTGAAGAGGTTTCTCTTGGTTTACTTGGTTTTCGTTTACTACCTGGTTGTGCTGTTTGAGCTTGTTTGAAAGTTTAGCCGGATCTGCTCCGTCAACTCTGTCAATAACCTTGCCGGAGTTGAAGAGTATCACAGTTGGGGCCGCTTCTATTTGGTATCGCAGGGAGACTTCCGCCAGGTCTTCTGCCAGGCATTTCAGGAACTTGACCTTCGAGTATTCCGGTTGTTTCGCGAGGGCGTCTATGACTTCGTCCACCTGCTTGCACTGCTCAACCCAGTCAGCGGAGAAGTGCACAACCGAAAGTTGAGAGCGCCTACCAGAAAATAAAACGATTTCTATTTCGTGTTACGATTTACTTATTACACTCACCTAACTAAATCGTCGAATTTGCTTTGGTCTTCTACTAATTCAGGCATTCTATCTAGTATCTGATGCAATAGATATCAAACAAAGAAATGAACGGAGTAAAGAAAGTGAGGTTAGGTAACGTTTTGCGCACAAAGATCTTGATGTTAGTACTGCTTATAACGTAAATATTGTGTCTTTCATGAAGTTTTCGAGGTAAACAGTCTGCATTCGATAATTTAAATATTTCACGATAAAACTTTAGTATTTCACGTTCACATTAAAAGACTCAGTCGGCAACGATGTCTGCAATAATCTAATCAATTCAAATGCAATTTCTGTTTTACCGACAGCGACACAGCGTTCTTAACCTAAAATTATAAAGTAATTTTAAGTGGTGCAGCCTTAACTGGGTAATTAATAAAGAAAGCTAATAAATAATTATAGCAATAATTTTAAGGTGAAACATCTACAAAATAATACACAGCGGATAAAAGTATAATAAAACGGCTCGTTAATCAATCAATAATTTATATGACTGCTTCCAATATCATACAGTACATCATCGTCCGCGGTGATTTACTTCGTGAAATGAAATGGCCGGTGGGTGCCCTAATAGCGCAAGCCTGTCACGCAGTCACCGCCACCACGTTTTTATTTTACGAAGACGAACACATGAGGAGCTACTTGGGCGACTTGGATAACATGCACAAAGTTGTCCTGGAGGCGAAGGACGAACAAAGTTTGCTTGCTTTAAAAGATAAACTATCAGAAGCAGACATTCAGCATAAACTGTGGATAGAGCAGCCTGAAAACATACCCACCTGCTTAGTCGCGAAGCCCTATCCAAAAGACGAGATACAAAAATACTTTAAAGGTTTTAAATTGTTTAAAGAGTAGTTTAGGAATAAATAAGTAAATAAATGCTGCGATATTGTTTTAATATCATAGATTCTGAAGCTTGTAGCAAGTCGGCAAAGATTGCAGTGGGACTCTCAGCTTCCTCTGGATAGCTATTTCGGGTCTAATTGGGGCCTCATCAGCAAAAGACTAGCTTTAAAAAAAAACGGTAAGCCTCTAATAAAAAATTTCGAACAGTAGTATAAGGTCAAACCCTTGGCCGCTTGCTGGTGCGCCTGAAGTTATAAACTGGCAAAAGAACGTGACGTCAAAATGACGTAAACTCTCAAACAAACTTACATGATTTGCAGGAAAATTACGTCATTTTGACGTCACGTTCTCTTGCAAGTTTGTTTCTTCGATTCGGCGTGGAGGCGTTAATCGAATATGTTCAAGTGTTTCAACCACAGAACATGTTTGCTTCAACTTTTCTTGGGCAATTTTAAGGCGCATGCGCATTTCTCATTAACTCAATCGGCTGTTTCTGTTAATTTGTCTTCACATTTTTTAACAATTTAATTTAGCAACGCCATGATCATAGATAAAAGATGTATCAGATGTCAGAGCCAACGTTGTATATGTAGAGCAACAAACTGCGCGCCTCACGCGGCCTGGGGGAAATTAGAAAAAGGCGCGTAATTTAAAAATATTTCTGCGTTAACGATTTAAGTATTGTTCAAGAAATTAAATAATCTAATACAATGAGCTGCATTCTTGCCCAAGATACTAGTTTAGGGCTATTCCAGAAGAGTAAACGGACAATTTGTGATTTTCTTTCTATAAATTACGACCACATTTGCTCGGATCGTTTTTCGCTCCGGCACTTAATAAGGCCGCGCGGCCGTGATAGCCGAAAAAGTGCATTTTTCGTTTATCGTTCTCTCTTACCTTATTTTTATTACAAATTGTCCTGTTCGTTCGCCTGGGATGGTCGCAAACGAAATTTAAACGTTTAATTAAAGAAGAAATCGAATTAATACTTTGGCTTCTGACAACCGATTCCAAACTTTTCAAAATCAATAAAAACGTAACCATGGTAACTTAAAAATATGCTAAGAATTACAGAAAAAAAAAAAAAAAAAAAAAGAAAAAAATTAGGAGCAAATCCCGCTTCAATTTGTCTATCCTACTGCAATGTTAGGTCAAAAAGCGATAGTAAGATGTCGCTATTTTATATGTTCTAAGAATTACAGATTACTGTAAATAGAGTGCCATCCCAGCGACCTGGGGGAATTATATTTGCGTTTAAAACTGCGGCAATAGACATAAACCCCCATGGCCATGATTAAATTCCCTCTCACTCTTACTCATGAAATTCACATAAGTCTTTGAAACGGAGGCAGTTTCACGTTGGGACGTTGGCAACACTGAATCTCAAAATAACCGTTAAGCGTACGGTGTGAAGTTGTTGCAATCACTTTGTATTCAAAATTTTATTTTCAGACAAATATTTCACCGATAGTTAAATTTAAACACAAGTCAGCAGTTGTGTGAATAATATGGTTTTCTACTCGCTCGAGGAAATGATGCTTTAGACTGTTTAAAGCGCACAAGTTTGCTTGCACTGGATTTACGTTTTACTCGCAGCAGCCCTTTCGTATACACCACATAAATCATGGCAATTTATTTCACGTGGTGGCATTTAATGTGCTTAGCAATCTTTATGATGTTCGTTGCAGGCGGTGACGCTGAAGGTAAGCAATAGTTGAGGTTATGTTGTAACTTTACAGCGCTTCGTTTACTTTGCAGTAAATTACTTGCAACCGGGGGAAATGTTAACGTTTAAGCCGGGAGGCGGGGGAGGTGCTCGCCCTACATTGGAAATATTCTGCTACCAAGGAAGGCCGAAGTACATAATTCACGTGTGGCAAAGCGTCATTGTAAGTTTGTTTGTTTGTGTGGAAAATTCGCTGAGTGCAACCGGTTTTTTTGCAGTTACATTTTGATTTGAAATCGGACAATTACGTCCAGTACGATGGAAGCACGCCCGAGGAAGTGAGGAAGGAGTATTTGGCTCATCGCTCGAGTTGGTCCGTCAGTTTATTTTCGTGGAAGCAAAAGAGCTTCAAGTTGAATCCGTTCAATCAAAGCTGCATCGGCATTTATAGTGAGGAACGTTATTCCGTGCACTTACACATAATCCGTAAGCTTGTGGGCTGTTATATGCGACTTGAAGAAAATTATATGTGTTGTGAAATTGCAGGCATCGACTACTGGAAGGTCTGCAGCCTAATACTTGGAATTTTGTTGTTTGTATCGGGGCCAAAATTAAGCAAGAACACCTTTTTCTATTACTTATGTGGAATTACCTTCGGTGTATGCGCGTCGTTTTTAATTTTGATATACGGATTGAGCAGATTATTTCCAAAGGTTTGTTTTTATTGCTTGATGATGCGATTGGTAATGATGATGATGATTGTAGCGACCTTTAATGTATGGGGTGGTCATTGGAGGCTGGGCTGTAGGCGTTTACATGTTGCAATTGCTATGGGATAATTTACGAGTGATTATGACTACATATCAAGTGTATGTCGTGTGGTACGCGCTTGCTACTGGCTTATTGAGTTTCGTAGGTGTGCACACTGATTCTAATTATTAATTTTAATCGGTTTTTAAACGATTCTTGTTTACAGTGTGCTATCGTTTCGGGCCAGTTACAAACCGAAGGACGCAGAATCTCATGCAGTGGGCCATCCAACTTCTCGGTTTAATCCTGATCTTCCACAGCAGTCAGTTTCAAGAAGCAGCGATGGGGCAAATCGTGGTCCTCTTGATCGTGTACAATTTCCCAAAATCGTGGGTTTTGAAGTCAAAAACTTATTGGTATGAACATGAATTAAAGACGAATGCGAGTTGGCTTATATATTTTTTTTTTTTTTAGGAAAAGGAAGTTCCCTCCGAAAGTACGACTGCTTACAAACGACGAGTACTACCAACAGGGTGTGCGTGAAACTGCTAAAGCGCTCTCTGAACTTAAAACGTACTGCGTAAGTCCCGAATGCAATCAGTGGAAGACGGCTTTGAAAATTAGGGATGTGAAAAGGTAATAATGGATTGTAAAAATCGCCCCCCTTCACCCCCCACACTCACCTTGCTCCTATCCATCCGAGGTGTATTAAGGTACACGGTTTGTAAGGTTTCTTTTTTTAATTGCAAAGTCAATTGCGTTTGCAGGTTTGCCTCCTTCATCGAGGGCAACTCGCATTTATCAGACGAGGAAATACTCGATTATGAATCGTCCATTCAACAAACTGAGCTGACGGACGATGAAGAAGATTACACCGATGAAGAGGACGGCTATTAACATTTTAAAGACTGATCTTGTGTGGACTCGAAACCTTTCGTGCGCTACAAACAGTGATGTACAAGTTTTTTCTTTCTTTTTTTTTTTTAACGAGACTTGAATGCACGTTGTGTGCATTACCAAAATTTCGTGGTGCAGTTTTCATTAACAAAATATCAATCCAACTGTGATTACGATCGTTACAATTTATAAAAGCCATTCATTCATATTAATTGGATCGATTATTAAATGCGCTTTGCTTTTTAATCGTTTGCCGGAAACAAAATAAAAGTGTGCGATTGATTGCCGATTCGAAATAGGCTGCGGATTTCGTTGAATTGATTTGGAAAAGAAAAAGACTTGGGTTTCAAATGAAATAAAAACTCGAATCTCATTAAGTAACTAATCTAGGCCTGCCTTGAATTTCTTATTAACAGATCTGTACAAGTGTAGTAAAACTGGTTTTATTTTGTTTGAAAAAGTTGTTTATTTTTATGTAACTGGAATTAATATGTATAAAAAAAGGCACATTATTTAATATGTTCGTCACTTTTTAATAAATTATTACACTAATTAAGTCAGGTTTACACACATACATCGGGGTGATTTTTTTTGCTTAAAGCGATGAGGCATACTTTGTTGTGAAAATTGTGTAAACCTGTCTTTACCGGCAGTGAAAATAATATTAAAATATTAACAACGAATTAGAGAGTATGTATAAAAATAAATAGGGTAACATTAAATATTTTATAAATAAAAGAAAAAATTAGGGGCATCTCACATTAGTACCGTCCCCGGATCTAAGCGAAGCTCCGTATATTCAGGGAAAGATACATAAACAGTTAAATAATAAAACACGAATACTCAGAAGGCACATTATAGAACGTAATAGCAACTATTTTGTTCATCAAAATACACCAGGGCATAATTTTGATTCCATTCCCCAATTATACTTACATCTCACTTAAATATTTATATTAATTAATAACAAATTATGGCAGTAATTAGGTACCTAAACGAGTCACTCAACGAATCCTGGAGATCTTCTTGGTCCTATCAATACACGAAGGTGGGACGTCGGGCTTCTGCGTCAGAAACCGATTGTACATTCTGAAACGCACACACTCATTAAGGACTTTGAACTTTGTAATTATTAAAAATGTGCTTTTACATTCGATAGGTTTCGCTGCGCAGGTATTCCATGAGGTGGCTGACGCCCACTTGCAATTGATCAGCTATGGGAGTCACCCAATCGTTGCCCTCGAATTTAAATGCGGACTTATTAGTGAGGTCCAAGTTACCGATCTCCGGTGGTAAGAACGTGAGCCGGTTGCCTTGGACGTGGAGCTCTCGCAACCTGGATAATTCCCCAATTTCTTTCGGCAGCTCAACGAGATCGTTTTCACGCAGCACCAACTGAAACCGTTCATTTCGAATTAAATTAAATACACGCGCGCGCGAAAGTGGGGCCAATCTTACGATCTGCAGGTTTTTCAGGTTCCTTATTTCAGGCGAGAGGTGTTCGAACTCGTTGTCACCTAAATACAGAGCCCGCAGTGTTTCTGCAAAATAAAATTCGTACTAAAACTAATAGAACTATTTAAATAATCCCTGCTTGAATTGAGTTGTTTTTAAGTCGTAAGACTTACCCATCATGTAAAAGTTTCCAGGGAGAGAATCTTCCGTCAGGTTGTTGTAAGTCAAGTCGAGGACTTCAAGCACGGGGAAGGCACCGAAACCTCTGGGAAGCGAATACAGCCGGTTGATGGATAAGTTGAGGATCCTCAGCTTCGGCATCGAGCTCAGCGAGAGCGGCAGTTCTTCTAACTGGTTATTGGTGAGATTCAGGATTTCTAGGTTGGTCAAATTGGCCAGGCCGGGTGGAATCGCTGGGAAAATCGATCGATGGTGAGTAAATAATATCGAAGTTTGTTGTTTTTGTTGTTGAAAATACTTACTTTTGATTTTGTTGTGGCTCAAGGTCAGCCGTGTTATGTTAAGCATGTTAACTGTAAATAAAAAAAAAACAACAATTTTTTTTTGGAATTAAGGTGACATGTACAGGGCGAGCAAAAACGACTGACATGTGTGAAGTTGCGTGCAGCTTGGCTAATTTGTACGTTTGCCGCGATAAAAATAAGCTGCAACTTCACATGTATCTGTCATTTTAATTTTAATTTGCAATAATCATTTATATTTCTTTTTAATTTTTCAATGCATTTTCTTTAATTAGCAATTATCATTTATATTTCTTTTTAATTTTTCAATGCATAATTGTTTTAAGTGTTCCATAATCTGCAATTATTTTTTGTTCGGTTCTAGCGAAAATTTACAAATTTTGGGTTTTCATACTTTTTGCATTGTTGTTATTTTGAAAACGTCTTTTCCTTTTTTACAGATTTTAAATTTACTTGTTCATCATTCGCAGTTTTACAGATACATAAAAAAAATATGAAAATAATTTCAATCACCAATAATTAAAAAATCAATCAGTTTAATCACGATGAAATAAATCATATACCAAGAGAGCAAAAAAGATTCACGACAAAACGTTATAAAAAAATTAATCACGTGAGCAAAAAAAAACAAACGCTAATTACTTTTGAAAGTTAAAATAATACAGAGAGACCGAAAATGATTTTTACATTTGAAGTTGTCATTGTGTTTTTTTCTTGTTTTTGACATGCTGCAACTTCACATGTCTCAATACTTTTTCTTTTGTTTTTTTTTTTTCTTATAGGTACTCGAAATTATTATAATTTTTAACTACTCCGAACACGTTATATCCAATTTAATGGTTTAGAAATGACAATTACGTTTAACATAAAAGGCAGAAAGTAAACTAAAGACCGAAATCGGCAAATTACTTGACGAATGACAACCAATAAAGTGGTAGAACTGTAAAGTAGAACTGTTTGAGTTGGCAATACAGTTAAAAGCATTTTCTTATTAAACTATTTGCAACACTGCAACTGGATATGTTTTTTTGGTTAATTTGACAGATATTTGACTTGCCGACAAAATTATAGGTTACGTCGAGCGTTTACTTTCAATCTGAAACACTTGTCAATATAAGCTGCGTTCGTTTATTCAATTCCATTCACTCTCTCTTACTCTTTTCGTGCTTTTGTCTCATTTTTGATACAAGTGGAAGTGAGGCAGAAGTACGAAGAGTAAACAGAGTGAACATAGTTGAAAAAACGAACGCAACTATAGAAGACGGTCAGCGTCGAGCCGTCAACAAACAGGAGGTTGGAGCAAAAAAAAGAATGATTTTTATAAACGTTAATATTTACTAGTTTAAGTAGCGACATCCTGCGATCGCTTTTTGACCTCCTGAGGAGATTCCAAATGGGACTGAAACAGTTGTACAGAGGATGCTTGAGGGTGTATTGACATTTGACAGATTACAGTTGTCAAATAATTGTAGTTTCTTCTTACATAACTTTCTTAAAGGCATAAAAAATATATTAGTCGCGTAATCCTACAAGCGCAAATTACTTTTGACAGTTTTTTTTTTTTTAATGGCGAATTGTAGTTACTTGTTTTTAATGCAAGTTAAGCTGCAACTTCACATATATCAATCATTTTTGGTCTCTCTGTATGTGCCATTTATTCCTGTCGATTTGACAATAATTGTTTGTTCAGGTGTAAAAACTCTAAAACAAATTAACAACACGATTACGTTTATTCAGTGTCAATGAATTTTAAATGATTTTCGATAAGCATTAATTTTTTGTTCATGTTGAATTTTCAACGCATTCCAAATACGCAAGATATTTACTGCCGATCGCTTTTCATTTGGTGTTTTTTTTTATTGAAAGAACCAATCAGAAACCGATCCGCAATGATTATTTTGCGTATCCGGACGCATTTGAACTTAGCTTTAAGCCGGATACAATAGGATCGGTTTCTGATTGGTTCTTTCAAAAGAGAAAAAAAAAACAACCAATTAAAAGCAATTTGCTGCAAATGTTTTGTGTATCCGACATGCATGTGAACTTGGCTTTATTCTGTTTAGAAATTTTAAAGATGACATCATTTCGGAGAAACCGGAAGGCGCGCGATTATAACCTCCAAATTTAATTCTCGTAAATATTTTCGTTAATAAGAAAAATTGAAAAGCGTCTCTGAATATTTTTGTTCGTCCCTGTTTCAGTAATTACTGAAAATTTGTACAGCCCTGTTAATTACTGCTAATTACTGGATGCGGACGAACCACGCCTACTTCGCTTTTACGAAGTCGTCCTACAAGCTACCAAATTTGGTCATAAACGCTGCACCCAGCACATAAAATCGCTACTTACGCAAGCCGGGCATCTCGTCGAAGGACGAGATGCCTTTGTCCGCGAGGTCCAGCTCGGGATTCTGGATCTCCCGGGCCTCTTCCAGGACCTTCTTCGCCTTCGACATTTTACTGCTGTTCGGGATGCACGAAACTGGCGTCTGGTTCATTGCGCGCGCAGGAGTCCTCGCAATTCAAAAATGACACACACGCGCGCGCTCCGGCGCGGACCAAAGTCGAATGGAGCGCGGCAGGTTCGCCTTGACTTCGCGATCGCCCAGTGCGGTTTCTGTTTTTATTGTTTTCTGGTGTGACCAGAGTGGTCAATTAAAACGTCGAAATTACGCTTTAGAAATTTAAAATTAGTACCCACCTTCAGAGTTTATAAATCGATTATTTTCATAAAATGTTAGTGTTTGAACTTTACAATTTTCTTAAATTTCAATTTCAGTTTCACATTAAAAAAAATGCAAATTTAGTACAATTTGTTTAATATTTATTAGCTTCACTTAGGAGTTCTATGTTATCGACTAACTACCCTCAACTCAACAATCGGAATCTGTTTTATCGGCGCCGTTTTGTAAAAGTCTACTTTATCAATAACTTAGATCAGCGTACTGTTTTACCGAATGTAAAACGTCTACGAATCTTGATCACGTGACGAATGTTGTCCTCGAGTTACCAATTCGTAGACAGCGTTGCCAACTTAGGGAAAAAGTCGTTACACTTAGGAATAATTTCAAAAAAAGGCAAAAATTCATTAAAATCTAGGGAATTTTTCAATTTCTTCAAACTTTTCGGGAGAAACTAATTTTTTTCTTGTTTTGACAAAAGTAAGAAAAATAAATGACGAACGTACATAGAAGAATAACAGTACTTAAAACTAATTGTAGATTTAAAATGAAAAAAAAGGAGAAACATTGAAGACCAATTATAATAATTCGAAATACATAAGTAAACAGATCACCATCATAAATAATAATACTTATTGGACGAAATGAAAATTTCTGAAAAATAGAAAACAAATGACGACTGTAATTTTTAACGAAGGAGAAAGAATTGTTTGATAAATTTTTGATTAATTAATTTCAGAACGAAAAGGAAACAAAAGACGATCGTAAATTTGACGACGCGAAACCACAAAGAAAAAACAAATGACGATCGTAATATCTACGAAAGGAAAACAAATAATTTCAGGAGAGAAATAAAAGAAAAACAAATTATTAATTCAAAACTACTGCGAGACATTCTTTTGTCAAACAGTAACGGCAACAACGACAAAAAAAATCACAATCGACGAAAAAATCAGAAAGTGACAGGAATATTTGTAGATGGAAACAAATGATGATCGCGAGAAAAAAAAAAACAAAAAAGGGACGGAAATATTCGAGGACGACTTTCGAACTTGAAAACAATAATCCATAAACAAGTGACGATTGCATTATAGTCGAAAAATAAAATTGCAAAGAAATTTTGAACAATCTAACCGAAACGCTACCATCTTTCTGTATTCAATACCAATTTTTTTATTTCAGTTTCTTTTTCTTATTACATATTATTAAGGGCCATCACAGGAATTTCGAAATTTGATGAGTTGGCAAGATTGCAATTTCCTCGATTAATTTAAATTATTCTAGGGAAATACCGTACGCCGAAAACGGAATTTTTGGTCGAGTTGATTGGCAATAGGTTTTCATTTTTAATTTTGGATTGTTCGGTTTTTTTTTGGACGAGACACTTATTGTAATTGAGAAATTGAAAATAAATCAAAATGTTTACGAGAATCTGCAAAATTGACTGGTAGATGGTACTAATAAATTTCTGAAAATTAAAATAATTTCAGATTCAAGAACAAACATTTAGCTGTTGTATTTTTAATAACATTGTAATAAATTCTTTTTCATAATTACAAGAAGGACCATACTGACTAAAACCAAAATCTAAAATTTAGTTGTGTTCATAGGGGTAACATTCTTTCGCTTTGTAACTCCAGAAGATCCTTAATTTCTTGTTGGATTTCATTTCGTGCGTGTCGTTTTTAAAGTAAAAACAAAATCGACTTGGAATTAGATTTTAAGTCATCGGTTTACATTATACTGTGAACTCTTTGTTTTATAGTAAGTTTTATTCAAATGTTCATTAAGACAATAAGTGTTGCTCTGGCTTTTCTACTTAGTCCTTCAAAATGGTATTAGAATCTCGATTTTGCTAGAAATGTGAGATACGAGATGTACTTACATCATCGACGATATTCAATCCATAAAAAAAATTATCGTTTGATAAAACGTCCTAAATTTAAAATGTTTTCAATTAAGTTGATAATACCATCTTCATTAATTTCAACAAACAAGAAAAGTATTTTATGTGAAACATCTCGTGCATTAAAAAATTTGATTAAAATCCAAGAAAATTAACAAAACTTTATTGCTGCTTTCCTTACTAACTTAAATAAAGAAGACATTTTTATTCTAAAAAAAACATTACCCCGAGTTTTAAACGAGCTCCTCCTCTGGCCGGCAATACTTTTGCTGAAACTTAAAAAGCATCTTTGTTTATTAGTACAATAACAAGTCATACTAGAGCACCAGAAAATTCTAAGGAATAAAAAATTTGACTTTAATTTGGACTAAAGAAATTTAAGAGTGAATAAAATTTGGAACGATACGCATTTATATACTCAACCAGAGCCGAAGAATGTTCTTAGAACGCACCCACTGGCGACTGAAAACAAACCAACCGTACAGTAACGGAGAATTGCAAAGGCTTTAAAATTAGACCTTGCTTCTGTGCGATACAATCACTATGCTCTTAGGTAACGAAAGGATATTTACGAAATGCACAAAAGCAAGATCTGTGACTAAAATTGAAATCTACCACACCTTTTTCTATGTGATGTACAAACGGAAGGTGTAAAGCTGCAAGCCTTCCGCCTAGACGTCAGCTCTCCCATTTTCTGAAAATTTAAAACAACTAAAATCTGTTTACATTTCACATGTTTCTGATACAGTAACAAAAGTGTAAGGAAAGAGCTTATTAAATACAAAATAAATGCTACTTTTATAATCGTGAAATTATTGTAAATTACGATACAGACATTTTAACCATCAAGTGTTTGTAAGCGTCTAGTTTCACTCCACTTCCGACCAGGTCTTGGCTGCATTCTCACTGCAGGAGGCACAAAATTCCAGGGAAACCTTATGTTTGGACACGTGCAGGCAGACGCCGACGTCGTCACCTTCATTGTAATATGAATTTACTGTATAGTTATGTTCTTTTAAAGTAGAATCGCCGTTTGTGTCGTGCTTTTCTAGCTTTTGCTCTTGCTCGTCTTGGAACTGTTGAAATTCGGCCAAGCAAAAATTATTTGCGGCGTATTGTTCAAAATTGCTGCTAGTTACAATGGAATCATCAAATACATCAAGGCCCAACTCAACATCTGACAAATTTAAATCGAGATTGTCTCCTTTCTCCGCCCAAGGATGCATCCCCGTATTCTTAGGAACATAATTATTTCTGAGTGTTAATGACTTATCCAAAGAGGTTGTTACTGACATACCTGTGTTGCACTTGACCGATCGCAAAAGATTTCCCAGATCGGAGCTATTTGCCACGACGCTTTTCAAATATTTAATTTCCTTTCGCAGCTCGGTCAAAGCGAGCGATTGATTATCGAGTATCGACTGTAACGTTTTGTTGCTGTGCTTCAACTTCTTCACTTCGCTCTCTAATCCTTGGATGTACATCTTTTTCTTGAGCCTGTTTTCACGTGCCATCAGGGCGTTTTTTGTCGAGCACTTCCTGCGCTTTGAGACGTTTTTGCTGGGGCCTTTTAAATGAAACTCAGACGTCAAACTGTCGCGGGTTTTGTTAAATGTATTCCATTTACCTCCAGAGGTGTACTCTTGATCGTCGATGGTGTCTTCGGAGTCGGTGGAGGTATCCATTTCTGATGCGTAGGAGCAACGTTTTCGGGAGACCATTTTATAGCCGGAAAAATTCTTGGAATTCGCACAATCACTTTATTTTATGTTAAATATGCTCGTACTCTGCTCAGAGTAATCGATTATTGATTATATTATGCTTTTTTATAGCAAGTTTTCAACAGTGACACGAAACTTTTACGACGCAACTTAAAGATGGCGGAAAGCGGAGCTTGTTTGCATTAATGGCGTTGGTGTCGCGCATCAATAGATCTACCGTTCAAATGAACTAAAACAGATTCCATTAAGAACTTTTTTAAATCAAAGCACGGATTTTCGTTTTAAAATGAAAATACTGATTCCAATTTATTATACCATACATATAACACTACCATATACTTACTTACTTGTATTTTATTTTTTATAGGCGACCACAATTATGTACAGATAAAATAGCGACATCTTACGCTCACTTTTTGACCTGTCATAATTATGTACTTTTCGAACACAGGACATTTCAAACGTTCATGTATTTTGAGTTGCCTACTTATGTAATCCAATTTTTAAGATACATACAGAATCAGCGTAATTTTTAAAATTTTATTTTCTCTTACTTATGATATCCCTTGAACATATGTACTTGAGTCTTTGAGTGAACCATTTTTTATATGATACATACAATGTACCTACAAATTAAATTCGGATTAAAATTAAGTACTTTGTACAGGCTTCGGACTCAACTAGAAAAAGGACAAACCTCTTTAAAATATGTAGATAAAAACTATTTCGATAAAAGAGTGAAGCTTTGAACACCATAAACATGCCCGTTACACAATTATAGTTTTGTTTTATTATCTCAAACCTCAATAAAATGAAACGCGCTTTTTCCGTCTGGTTTCGAGTAATTGCACAATTCAATGACTTTATTCGCACCGCTGATTATTTATCATCATGTTTTTCTGAAAACCTGTAAACACTTTAGGAAGGACATTATTACTGCTTGCTGGTATCTGCAAAACAAAGAACTGCGTTTCCAATGGATCCGACAGAGAAAGGGAACGTTAACGTGAGCTGGGATTTATTAAAAACTCGGATTAATATACGGTGGATTAAAGCAGCTCCGGCTTTAGTTGTTGCAACAGTTCGGGTAAAGAGAAAGCAAAAAGAATTCAAGATGCCCCTTCGTCTCGGCGACACGATTCCAAATTTTAAGGCCAACACTACCAAAGGCCCCATTGATTTTTATTCGTATCAAGGGAACTCGTAAGGAAATCTCAAAATTGAGAACATTTTTCATTTGACACCATTCAAGATTTGATGTAATAAAATTTAGTACAAAGTGAGAGAGACAGGCTACCACAGTGAATGTTCATTGGTCGATTGGTTTGATTCTGTCAGAATCAAATCTTGCAATGGTGTCAAACGGCCTTGACAATTTGAAAAAAATATATATATTGAATCACCAAAGAAAAAGTTTCTATTTTTTTTCTAATTAATTTTCAGGTGGTTGATATTATTTTCTCATCCCGCCGATTTCACCCCCGTTTGCACGACGGAGCTGGGCCGCATTGCGGTCCACCAGCCGCTCTTTGCGAAGAGAAACGTGAAATTACTGGCGCATTCCTGCGATAAACTGCAGAGCCACGTCGACTGGGTGAACGACATCAAGTCGTACTGTCGAGATATCCCCGGGGATTTTCCTTACCCCATTATTTCCGACGAAGACAGAAAGCTCGCCGTCCAACTGGATATGATAGACGAATCCAACAAGGACGACGAGGACCGGGCCCTCACCGTCCGAGCTTTGTACGTCATAGATCCCCAACATAAGCTGAGGCTTTCGATGCAATATCCCGATTCTGTTGGTCGAAACGTCGAGTAAGTACTTTTTTATCTAAATTATCATAAAACAACAAACATCATAACTAGAGTAAGGATAGTTCGGGGGGCGTTGCCGTAGCTACGCCTGCCTTGACCTTAGTCCTAAGTCTGATCATAACTTACAAACATACAGCTATTATATACACTAATTTATAATTTGTTTGGCTTAGTTACATGCATTTGACAATTGGAAGAAAACGTTGTAAATAGATTGGCCAATAAATAATGAGAGTAAATACACAACTGATAAGCTGAACTAAAAAAACAACTATACACAGACCCAACATTATGCAATGCATAGGTCGAGATAAGGTTGCATGGCGACTATATCTTGCTATGCAACCAACCATATCTTTTGTTGTTTACAGAAAATGAGGAAACGGCAAATTACTAGTTCTGTGCGGATATGAAAATATTATTTTGGTTTTGGTCGTGAATTATAAATTATAACAAATCATTCATTAGCACACTTCTTGGATTAAATCATGCAAATCCACATCGCAATTAAATTTTCTTTGGAAAGACATAAGAAAGCTTTGATGGTAAAGCAGGATCGATTAATTATTTTTTTAATTAAAATTGTGTCTGATTCAACATCAAATCATTTTATAAAGGAAATTTTAAACACGGAAGCACACAAGTTTAATCGGACCTAAGAACCTTAATATTTTTAAATTGTTTGTACTTTTAAAATTGAAAAACACAAAAGCAGAATTTCCCCGCAGAAATAATTTTAATTTATTTAACAAACAAAATTTCGTAACCGCCATTGCCGTGTTTAAATGAGTCTAATATTTTTAATGGAATACGCAATCTTTATATTATAAAGATTTCTTCTCAGGTAATAAAGAGACGTCTCCCCCATAAATTGTTACCTTATTGCTAACAACTATGCCAAGCAGGCGGACAATCGAAAAAAGCGAATCGAATGGAAGGAAGGCGCATTGAGACAAGTGCTTCGCAGTCGGCTCCGCTTATTCGATATAGTGTTCTAAACTAAATTTACATTGTAATGGGGAGACATCTCTTTATTACCTGACTGTACATTGACCCAAAGCACTTTGCTGCTGCGCAACGCAACGTCACTTAAATCCTGCTTGGATGTTACAGGATTCTTACTTTATTTCTTTTTCCGCCTTTAATTTTACATGTTTTAATTTTCCATTTCTTCGCGATTTCAGAAAATTTAAAACAATTTCAGCAACGTGCCAGTTTGTCTAAAAATAAATATTCCTTATATTTTTTTTCCACAAAAAAAAAACACAAGCCTTAATATAGGCAAACCAATTAACTCAGCGGTTCGTATGGTTGCCTGCACTTAAGGCGGTAAGAATATTTTTTTCTTGTCGAAAAACTTTCACGATTGACTGAGATCATGCGACCTTCCGAATTTTTAAACGTTTAAACAATTTCTCGCTTCTTCCTGATTTCAGAAAAGAAATACATAATTAAATTAAATTAATTTTAGTGACATGCCTGGTCGTTTAAAAAAATATTCCTACTAAATTAGACGTGTCTCAAAAACCTTCAGGCCTTTAGTACTACAGGCAATCCAATGACCTCAGTCGCTTAGATGGTTGCCTATTCTGAAGGAGATTTGCCAGATTGGGCGAACTTCCGCTGTTTGGTCTACATTTTAGACATATTACATTATTACACATACCATGCGATCAATAATGACTGTACAAGACCCTACTTTAATTTAGGTATTATATGACGAGAACACATCGAGCATCGTTTCTTTGTTTTTTGTTCATTTCATATTTCTTCCGTTTTCTGGTTTAAGGAATTGATAACATTGCATTTCGTTCACGTTTCGTTTGTTTTACTTCGTACTTTTGTTTCCCGCCAGTTTCTTGACTTGCAAAAGTTTTCGGCCGGAGAATCGTCGTTTTTACATTAATTTTTTTTTTGTCTATTCGTTCGTTTCCTTTGTTTTTCGCATTTATTTGTCCTCTTTTTAATCAAATTGGCGGCATTCGTTTTTCCAATTCTCTTTTGTTTCCTACGAAGTGACATTTACTTGCAAAAACTTTCATCGAGTTTTGTTTTTTATCCATCTTAAATCGTGATACTTCCGGTTTTCTTCTTTTAATTCATTTTATACTTTTTATTTTCTCTTTTGTTTGTTTTTATTTATTTGATTTATCACATTTTGTTGGTTGACGCTTTTCTTACAGTTGTCTTTTGTTTTTTTACTAGTGTTTTTCGTTTGGAGCTTCATTTGTTTTTGGTTCATCCAAGCAGTCGATCTTTTTTTGTTTTTTATTCTGGTCTCTATGCTTTTTCGCTATGTATTTCTTTTTTTTTTTTCGACTCCTTTTCACTTCCTATTTTGTTTCCTACGAGTCTCTTTTTATTTGCATAAACTTTCGACGATTTTCATTTTTTTTGTTCATCTCAGCATCCTGGTTCTTCTTTTTAATTATTCACTTTACGCTGTCGTATTTCTCTTTTGTTTCCTACTAGATTTTTTTTTTTTTAATTTTTCGTCTGGAGATTCGTTTGGAACTTTTATTCATCGTAGTCGTCAATTTTTTTTCTTTTTAAATAATTTTTTCACGCTTTCGTACTATCATGTATTTTCTTTTTATTATAAAATTGATTTTGCGCATTTTGTTGACACTTGTTTGTACTTAGTTCGTCGTTTTTCATTTGTTTTGTGTCCCATTTTCGCTTCGTTTTTGTTTATCGTATCATTGACTTTTCTGCAGTTTGCTTTAATTTTCTACGAATTGGTATTGTCGATATTCTTTTGTTTTTTTTTTGTTCACCTAACGCCTCGTATTTTATTGCTGCTGCATTTCTTTTTTATTTCTGACTTTGGCAAATTTCAATTTTTTTTTTAATTTGTTCTGATTTTTGATATACAAAATCGGCGATCTTTTGTTTTGTTTTGTTTTTGTTTATGACTTTGGAAAAAATTGGCGTGTTTTTTACTTGGTTTGAATTGATAATCACGTCGGTGAAGAGGTGACATTACGTCGCGGGACACTCGGTATAAAAAAAGAAACGCTAAATATTTACTTTCTCTTTTCACTCCTGACGAAGAAGTTATAAATCTATAGCGAAACGTTGAGTGTGTTCCCATGATATTTCTGTCCGGTTCAAGATTGAGAAAACTTTGTACTTGCTAAATATTTTCTTCCTTTTGTGTTTTAGTGAAATGCTAAGGGTGGTAGACGCTCTGCAACTCGTCGACAGATTGCCCCAAATTGCCACACCGGCTAATTGGATGGTAAGCACCGCACTAAAGTTACTTCAAGTCAAATTCAACGTCCTTTAATATTTCCAGCCAGGTGAGAAGGTGATGATTCGGCCTAAGGTGTCAGACGAGGAGATTGCAAGGTTATTCCCCGGAGGCGTCGACAGAGTTTCCATGCCTTCCGGAATCACATACGTACGAACAACCACGAATTATACCATGTGAACCACTCTTGCAAAAAATTAGGTGCATGTGGCACACACACTTTTATATTTCTATACATTTTAAGAAAAATGCAACTGTGAATTGTTTTTTTTTTTTTTTTATTAATGACATCATAATACGAGTATTTAAGTCAGGTATTTTGAACTACACAAAAAAAAAATTGCTGCTAAGTATATCACACCTATTTCAAGTCCACCCGTAACAAATTTATTAAAAAAATTAAAGCAACTGTTTTATCTTAAAACATGGAAAAAAAAATAACAAATATTTCCATTTCTTGAAGTTGTAAAAACAGGCTGAATTTATACCGGACGCAATTCAATAAACGTGCTGTCGCAAGCAAAAACAAAAAAGGTTGGCCACTGTCATTTAAAAATCATGACAAATTAAAAATTTTCTCATGTCAGATGCATGAGAACTAAAATAATTTGATAAATAGAGCATGTCACTTGTCACCGTGTTAAAAAAATGACAGCGACAACCATTTTTCTTGCTCGCTACTGTACTTTACCTATCTACTAAAAAAAAAAAAACCTCTCTTTTTACAGATCATTTAAGTTACTGACACATTTCTAAAACGTTATGAGAATCTTCCTTTGAGTACTCGTCGTAATCACAATCGAAAACCAACTTAAAACTGTCTAAAAACAAAGGTACGACTTCGTCTATACTCACATTCCGATTCAACTCCTCCGACAAAGTCGTCACCCCCTTATCACGAATGCCGCAGGGAACGATATGTGAATACCACTTCAGATCATTGTTGCAGTTGAGTGCCAGGCCGTGCGTCGTAACAAATCGACTGCCGTGTACTCCAATTGCACAAACCTTAATTTAAAAAGAATAACCGTTTAGTCTTGCGTTGCTTAATTTTTGAATGCAATTCATCACTTTGTTATCCCCGATCCAAACGCCGGTGTGTGGGGAAGTTTCAGCTTGCAGCCCCAGTTTCTGACACGTATCGATGACTGACTTCTCTATGTGACAGATGTACCACTTCATGCCGGCGTTGAAGTTCTTCAGGTTTAGGATGGGGTAGACGACGAGCTGTCCTGGCCCGTGAAATGTTATCAAACCACCCCGGTTGGTACGGTGAAATTCGGCGCCTGCAACAATCAGCTGTTTGCTCTGCATTCTCTGAAATGGTTGGGTTACCTGTTGCTTTCAGTCTGTGTTCGTCTTCTACGGTGTAGTCTTTAGTTCGAAGACCTATCGTGTACACGGGGGGATGTTCGACTAGTATCATAGTATCACAGTTTTGTTCACTTACATGATGCAGATTGGCTAAGTGCTTTTGTAAGTTTAGGGCGCGAGAGTAACTCATTCTGCCCACGTTCCAAATTTTTATTATTCTGTTCATCATTATTTTCTCGAAATTTGTAGGTTATGTCATTTACTAGTAGTGTCGCCATCTGTCGTCATTGGTCAGTGTTCCTCTTTATTAGACATTTCTTGACTTCATGTTGGAAAAAGGACATTTTTATTCGTTTCAAGAGAAATACGTAAAAAATTAAATTAATAAAACGCCCGCTTATTTAAAAAAATAATAAATTAAACGTGTCTCAACTAAAAACCTCAAGCCGAGATACTTATCTCAATCAACGGTCAAGCCTTGGTACAGGCAATCCAATAACCTCAGTCGCTTGGATGGTTGCCTATTCTGAAGGGTCTAAACAGCGGCTTCGTTTTATTAAAAATTATTTAGAACTATTTAACTTAAATAATGCAAATTGTCTGAAACCAAATACAGGCAAACTGTATGTATATTTATTTAATAAGGAGGATTTAATTCAAGGCTGTTCCATTTAAAATAACAAAGTGAACAGCACTGGTTTATTACGTTTGTTATATTTGGAGAAATTTTCATGAAAATTAAAACGACAATTTTAAACTTCTATTTTATGTAATTTATTTATTTTTGTTATTTTTACCACATTCAAGGTCAATGATCTGTGAACACGAACATAAACGCACTTTGCAGCGATCAGAAAATGCATTCGAATATTAAATTTAGTTCCGTGCGCTCTTTTATCTTTATTTTCATATTAGTAAAAGCAACGCAACGAATCAGTCAACATTTGGGGGTTTGGCTTGACATAATCACTAACTATAAGAAATGAAAACTCCAAAATAAAAAATATTTTTCGAAAAACTTCAACTAAAAAGTTTGAGAAAAATTTTGTGCAAATCGTTTTTGATTGCAGCGAGAACCTCGAGCAGCCTCTGGACAGCTGTTTCAGCCCTGCTTGGGGCTTCTTCAGCAGAGACGTAGCTCGACAATCAAAAACGATTTGCACAAAATTTTTCTAAAATTTTCATTATGCTTTGACAGCAAGCATGGCCGCCTTGCATGGGGAACTTATTAGGAGCAAATCCCGCTTCAATTTGTCTACCCTACTGCAATGTCAGGTCAAAAAGCGATAGTAAGATGTCGCTATTTTATCTGTTTAAAAAGTTTGAGTTTTTGCAATTTTTCCCTTTTTCCCATTTGTATGAAATTATACCTAGATTCAACTACTTTTCCCCTAGATTGGCAACACTGACGGTAAGGCATAAGCTTTGTTCCTACACAGTCCTAATTCAAAATCAGTTCGGAAGTGTACTGCTCATGCGCTCTTGCTAAAAATGCTGCGTATCTAGCAAGAGCGCATGCGCAGTACAGCTCCGAACTGATTTAGAACTGTGTAGGAACAAAGCTATTGCCGATCCATCTGCGCAGTGTTGCCAACTTTGGGAAATAATCGTTAAATCTGGGGATAGTTTCAAACGAAAGGGAAAATATTTCGAGTTCTTAACTTTTCGTAAGTAATTGAATACTTTTTGTTTTGGAGTTTTCATTTCTTAATGTCGATGATTATATCAAATCAAATCACCATATGTTGGCGTAGTTCACAGTGGTTCCTTGCTTTGCTGATTGCTGCAAAGCGCATCAAAGTGCAACATTAAGTTATCTTAATATTTTTCTTTCATTTGTTTAACAGTTCATTGCAAAAAAATATTTTCTTTTATGTCTGATTATTTTTTCTTATTAAATGTTTATGAAGTAAAAGTTACCTAACGTAGTTATGTTAATAAATATTTCTTCTTGTTTTATTGTAATCGTATTTTTAACTTTAACCTGCAATTTAAATTTCCCCGATTAATTTAGGGAATTCTACGCAAATGCCAAAAGAAGAATTTTTGGTCAAGTTGGTTGGCAACACTGCATCCGCGCGTCTGCACGTGCGGACTTTATCCCCAGTTGAGAACTGTTGCTAGTACAGGTTAACCAAATGTCATTCCAATGTTTTCCTTATTATAGGGCCCTTCACAAAACTTCCGGTAGATGTCAGCCACTCGGTGAACTCCGTGAAACCGACACCTATACACTTATTGACAAAGAAGTCAAAATTGCGCACTTTTTATAAAAAATGAACTCACACGAAGTAAAACAAAAAATTTATTTAACACAATAAAAATAATACAAAACAATTCAGGGACTGTTTCGTGTGTATTCATAAGAAAGTGCGATTTTCTTTTTTTTTTTTTAATAAATTAAGATTAAACCGAACAGATTTTGACGAAAAAGAATCGCACCTTCTCAATTAACACACGAGCTTTCCTCTTTTTCTTTCACGTCAAAGAAGATACGGGAATCCATTGCGTTTAATGCGAAGAGTATTCATCGAATCCATCGTGGCCGCCGTAGTATCCTATATTACAAGAATACATCAAGTAAGTGATTGTTAAATTTAAAATGAATTTTAGTTCGATTTAAATGCTGTCTTATACTACTCCGCACTTCTTGAAAAATAAATAAATAAATAAATTACGTATACAAAATTGAATCAATATCTGAATTGAATCGAAGAAAAATCTGCAGCGCAAAAATTTCTTGGTCCGGATTTTTTTTATTGTTGAAATTGAAGGAAATCTTGTACAGGAATAGTGTAGTCCAAAACGTCCTTAAGAACTTTAAAAAAATTTGTGCAATGTCAGGTCAAAAAGCGATCGTAAGATGTCGCTATTTTATCTGTTCATCGTCCTTAAAAACCTAAAAAAAATCTTTTTTTTTCTGTTTTTACCTCCAGCTTCATAATGTTCAGGACCACCGTATCCGTGATAACCAGAATCACTGCCATGACCGTCAGTGTAGCTGCCATAGAAGCCGTCATTAAAATCACCAAGATGATCACCGCTAAAAAAAAAACAAGTACGTTTTTTAATTACAACCGAAAGTATCTTTCCTTCTTAACAGGGCACTTACTGTGAATGACCCTGTACATGATTTTCTTTTAGCATTCGCGTTAACAAACTAATTTTTTAAATTATTTATCCTAAAATAGTAAAGTAGACTGTGGTTTAAGAAATAATTGAAAATTAATTAATTAATTAAGATTGTTGTTAGTTTTTACATTTTTCATGATTTTATTAGGATGATTAGGTTGCTTTAAAATCTTTTTAAGTGCTTTTAAGTTGGTAGCGTCCTGAAGATGGGAGCTTAGCCGCCGAAATACGTTTCTACGGATATAAAATCATTGTGGGCGGAGATTAATTTTCAATTAAATTATTTATCGTTAATTTTATTAATAAAACTCACCTGTCTAAGTGTTCTATGTACTGGTAATTCACTTGCGAGCCTTTACCGTCGCTATCAGTGGCAGCTGTAACAAAATTTTATATATATAAAACAACTCTTTGAATTATTAAAAAAAAAAAAATAAAAAATATTATGTTCTCGACAAACTGTATGTACAGTAGAAAACAAAAATGGTGCCTTCCTATTGTTCCTATTGTATTGAATTTTTTACACCGCTCCTAACTTCATTATACAGGGTTTCCACTTTATTTTTATTAAAATGTTCCCCCATTTTTTTCCGTACATAAATCGTTAATTTAACTTTTAAATTTTCACGAATATTATTAGAGAAAAATATTGGAGTATGTTTAAAAATTATTAACAATTAATTTTAACAAGTCAATCTGTCTTAAAATTAAAAAAAATATATTCTTCCCATAACTGATTTCGTTATAGAATCTTCCCATTTCATGTTAATTAAAATATTCCCAAATTTTTCCAGATTTTCCATAATTTTTCGCCAAAAAAACTGACAAACTTTCTCAGTTAATTGTAATTATACAATTTTCGTAAGTCTTACAGGTCTAAAAGACAAAGTTTTCCATTTCTTTCTGATTGCAGTAGAGAAAAAATTAGGCGTACATTAATTATCAATTTAATTTTTAAATTTTCACGTGTATTATTGGTGAAAAATATTGGATTACGTTTAAAAATTATAAACAATTAATTTTAATAACAAGTCTGCCTGTCTTAAATTAAGAAAAATGATTTCCCAATGATTTACCTTCGTCTAGGCAAATTAAAAAACTCAGGCGTTCGTTTGGTTGCCTGCACTAAAGGCGGTGAACTTTTTAAACTTTTAAACAATTTTCCGCTTCTTCCAAACTTCAAAAAAGAAATACTAAACGCACAAAATGTACTAGTTTTATGTCTTTTTTTAATTTTCTTCTGTATTAACGAAGAAAATTATTAAATCATCTTAAAAAAAAATACTCGTAATTATTAATGATATGCCGTCTGTTTAAAAAATAATCAAATAGACGCTCTCAGAACACAGAAGCCTTAACATAGGCAACCGAATGATATGTTTATTGGGTTGTATGTATGGTTGCCTATGCGGAAGGCGCATGCGAACATTTTCCTCGTTAAGCCGGTTTCCCACGGCTCGTGATATTGCGAGCAGAGCCGCCGGGCGACGATTTGTACGGACGCCTCGGGCAAATCCGGATCGCCTCGGGCCCAGTCGAGCCGTAAGAATAAGTTGCATAATTAACTGTCTCAATCAACTGTCATTGCCGCGTGGAGATAACACTGCATCATTGCTGCAGCCGTTTTTGTGGTATTTAGCGATTTCATTTACTGAATTAACAAAAAAAAAGAAAAAGAAACGGCGTTGGTGGGAGTCGTCACAACTATAACTACAACCCTGAACCACATGGATTTAAAAAAAAATTCAAAACACTTTATAAGTGCCCTGCCTATTATTTAGGAGCTATTCATCCCATTTACCCGAAACAGTATGTCTTATAGTAAGATAAGATACCCTTGCATGACAAGTTTACTGAGACACTCTGTATATACCAAAAGGTTTGATTTGAAGTAGAAACATAAGCAATGCAATTCTTGTAATTAGTTTTTATTGTAGTACATTCAAAACAAATTTAGCAATTAGTTTCGAAAGGGAAATTTGTAAAATTAAAAATCGAAATATTACTAAAAATTAAGTAACCAAGTTATTGGGAGAAAAGTAAACAGGTTCGATAGCAAATGTTATTGGAAGAAAATAATAATAATAATAAATTTTAGTAAAATTAAATTTGAAGGTTACTTTTGAATTATTACAATTTTACAAATAAGATAAGATCAGGTACAATTAAATTTTTTTACAAATGCAAAATGTGACGTATAAGTTTTTTTGTAAAGTTAATTGAAATTAATCAAATATTTCTCGTTTGCTGCGAACTTTTTTTCCCAATACGCAATAATTAATAATATGAACATGCTACCCGCATACGTTTAGTTAAATATTTGATTTTGATTTGAAAGTTTTAACTTAATGTCACTGTCAATCGAAGCACCGTGTCAGTTTCAATCGGAACTTAAAAATATCCTCGTTGTCTAGCAGAAAAGGGTTGAAAATAACTTAACTTTTTAATAGGTGAAACAGCGAGCTACGTTTCTGCTGAAGAAGCCCCAAATGGGGCTGAAACAGCTGTACAGAGGATAGAGAAGGTTTCCATTGCAATTAAAAACGATTTGCAACAAAGTTTTTAAGAAACTACTTTACAGTTTTTAAAATTAAGACGGCAATCTTCTTATTTTTAGTAAAACACAAGTCAGACGTCAATCTTTGACAATCCAAAACGACCAGAATTTATTGTTCGCGACTGTACATTCCGAATTTTCCAATTGTTGAGGGAAATAAACTTAAAAATGCAAAATTCATAATTTACCTTTGCTGCTGGTTCCAGCATTTCCGCCATCGTAAGACCCATGATTGGCATTGCCATGGGCGGAATGCGTTTCGTAACCGTATTTGTCGCTGTCTTTCTTGTGATAACTGTCGAAGTGCTTGTATCCATCGCTGCCCTTGTCTTCGGTGGTCCTATGATATCCCTTGGCGTCCTTGTCATTCCCCTTATCACCGTAGACGTGCACGTAAGAAGATTTGGTTTCGTCTAGCGCAGATAATATTATTACGATTAAGGCCCGATCTTACCACCTCTTGTTAACTTTAACCGTTGGTTAATATCCTTGGAAACCTTTGTGGCAATAATGGTTTCCTAGGATATCAACCAACGGTTAAATTTATTAGGAGGTGGTAAGATCGGGCCTAATTGAAATCGTTCACAAAGCTGGACACATCAAAAAATTAAAAGAAAAAGACAACAACAAGGAAAACAAGAAGAAAGCCGTTTTCCTTCTGTTTTTTAAGTAGCTTTTGGTGAACGCCAGATGAACGAAGAATTCAGTTTTTCTCCTTTCGAAATTTGCTTTTTAAGTCGGAATAATATCACACCGTTAATTCTCAAAAAAAAAACTAAAAAACCAACGAGTTTTTAATAGAAAAACAGCACCAGTTAGCGCCATTTTCTAAAATTTTAGAAAGCGAGAATTGAAGCGTACCTTCGCCACGCCAACGTTTAGATAACAACGCCAACATTCCTTCTGCGTTAATTGCGTGTCTATATTTTAAACAAAGTTAGAGTGAGCAAATTTTAAACGAACGTTACCGGTTTAAACCAGATGGCGCTGCAATAACAAATAAAAAAAAAGTAACCAATTGGCTTTGAAACTTCTCGGCGTTCTCGACTGACTGCCCTGGGCTACTCTAAGAGTATTTCCATCCTCTGTTCTTACATGAGGTTAAAATAAGATGGAGATACTCTGAGATCGGTCCAGAGAGTAGTCAGCAGTGCCGCCAATGACCGGGAAATTCCCCGAATTCCGGAAAAAAATGAGACGGTGGTGGGAATTTTACGGGATATAGAAAATAATAGAAGTTTGCGGGAGAAATCGGGAATTTTATATCAAGACCCAAGAAAAAATTATAAATACGACCCGCTGTATTCTGTTTAACACTGAAAACAAAAAATCTTTCAGTTCCGAAATTGTTTGAGTAGTACGAGCGAGTGCAGCGCTTAAAGAGCGACGTGAGTTTAGAAAATACTTTTCTAAGGAGAGTGCGCACAGTATTTATAGAAAATAAAAAATGGTATGCAGTTTAGTACGTCATTATGTTTAAATTGTTGCCACTTTACTTAAATAATTATGATGTCGTTCGTTATGCACCTTTTACGATAACGTACGTAGCGCCATCTATTAGATGCCTCAAGAAACCTACTTGTCAATTTTTAATACAGAATGTCAGAAACAAAAATGCCGATCAATCGTGGAGATGAAAGCGTAAAGTAAACTCATATCGAGCAAAGGAAAACAAAAGACGATCAATCGATAATTAAAAAAAAAAAAAAACAAAATACCGTCGAATCAAATCAAACAAAAGAGAAAACAAAAAAAAAATAGATAACAAAAATAGTAAAATATAAAAATAAAGCAAATAAAATCGATTAAAAGAAATAATGAAGGTCGATCGATTGATTATATCGAAAAGCGAAAATAAATAAAGTCAAATGATGAATTGCAAAAACAAAACACGAAACACAAAACAAAAGACGATCGGCGATGAAAATAAGGCTGAAATAAAAATTCTGCGAAACTAAATGAATCGAATCGAAAACACTAAAGATTGGATAAAATGAAAAACAAAAGAGTAATGATAATTCAAATATAAAAATAAGAGAATCGGCGAGCGATCGGTTTAAAATAAAAAAAAATCAAATCAAAATAAATAGCAAATTGTCAAAATTTAACATTATTAGTATACCTGCACCTACTGTTTAAGAAATATTAATTAAATTCGAAAGGGGGTAGATGAAAATTTTTATTTCCTTGTAAGAGGTCGATGTTTAAAGAAAGGTTGGGAACCCCTGTCCAACAATTGCTGGACACCCGGTATTTAATAATTTTTCAATGCGCGGGAAAAAGCGGGAATTTTCATTAGAATTTGCGAGATTTCAGACTTAATACGATTGGCAGCACTGGTAGTCAGTTGAAAATGCCGTTAGAGTCCATTTTTTTTTCCTGGCGCAGCTTAAATAAACCGAGCAACGAATAATAGTGAAGCCGCCGATGAATCATGAAATTGTAATGTCAGCTAATGCGCAAATAGTTAAGCAAAATAAAAGTTTCTCATTCCCTGAAATTTTAAAAATCGAAAATTGAAGCGTACCTTTGCCACGCATGTCAACATTTGGACATGAACAAAGTGAGAGAGACGCGGACGTTCATTGGTTGATTTGATAGGTCGCTCTTCTACTCTGTCAGTTTTGAACAATTAATGTTTTTAACAACAAAAATTACCACCCTAATAAATAAAATAGACTTTGCCACGCATGCCAACATTTGGATATGAACAAAGTGAGAGAGACGCGGACGTTCATTGATTAATTTGATAGGTCGCTCTTCTACTCTGTCAGTTTTGAACAATTAATTTTTTTAACAACAAAAATTACCACCCTAATAAATAAAATAGACTTTGCCACGCATGCCAACATTTGGATATGAACAAAGTGAGAGAGACGCGAACCTTCATTGGTTGATTTGATAGATCGCTCTTCTACTCTGTCAGTTTTGAACAATTAATTTTTTTAACAACAAAAATTACCACCCTAATAAATAAAATAGACTTTGCCACGCATGCCAACATTTGGATATGAACAAAGTGAGAGAGACGCGAACCTTCATTGGTTGATTTGATAGATCGCTCTTCTACTCTGTCAGTTTTGAACAATTAATTTTTTTAACAACAAAAATTACCACCCTAATAAATAAAATAGACTTTGCCACGCATGCCAACATTTGGATATGAACAAAGTGAGAGAGACGCGAACCTTCATTGGTTGATTTGATAGATCGCTCTTCTACTCTGTCAGTTTTGAACAATTAATGTTTTTAACAACAAAAATTACCACCCTAATAAATAAAATAGACTTTGCCACGCATGCCAACATTTGGATATGAACAAAGTGAGAGAGACGCGGACGTTCATTGGTTGATTTGATAGATCGCTCTTCTACTCTGTCAGTTTTGAACAATTAATTTTTTTAACAACAAAAATTACCACCCTAATAAATAAAATAGACTTTTCCACGCATGCCAACATTTGGATATGAACAAAGTGAGAGAGACGCGGACGTTCATTGGTTAATTTGATAGGTCGCTCTTCTACTCTGTCAGTTTTGAACAATTAATTTTTTTACAACAAAAATTACCACCCTAATAAATAAAATAGACTTTGCCACGCATGCCAACATTTGGATATGAACAAAGTGAGAGAGACGCGGACGTTCATTGGTTAATTTGATAGGTCGCTCTTCTACTCTCTCAGTTTTGAACAATTAATGTTTTTACAACAAAAAATACCACACTAATAAATAAAATAGACTTTGCCACGCATGCCAACATTTGGATATGAACAAAGTGAGAGAAACGCGGACGTTCATTGGTTAATTTGATAGGTCGCTCTTCTACACTGTCAGTTTTGAACAATTAATGTTTTTTAACAACAAAAATTACCACCCTAATAAATAAAATAGATAAGCGTGTACATTAAAACATTTACCTGATTGCAGGTCACCGATTCCCGTGTATTCTTTAAAAGAAGCGGAATTCGTCGGAGCAGAGGAAACAGCGACGAAACCAAAACCAACGACCAGTAGAGCAACAATCATCTTCTCGAAGCTACACAGTATACAAGAAAAACAAAAAAAAACAAAACAAAACAAAATACTAAATTATTCAGACGTGCGTTTTTTTTTTGCGCCGCAGCTGTACCTACTACGTGCATTCAATTTGTTAAACCGATTGCAATTTCGATGTAGGAAGTCTACTTATAGACGTCGCATTTCGGTTTTTACCTCGTCCTGGGGAAAACGAGACTGCGATTAGGACCAAGTAGAAATTCGTTGCGTAACACTTCCATTATAAAATAATAAACACAATGGCGGCGGCGCACGGTGCAGTGGATCGGAGGAATTGGTTTCTTTCTTCGCGGCTGGCGTTTACGCAATTTCGGTTTGTATGGCTCACGTCGCCGTGAAAGTTGCGCTAATAGACCGTAAATAATTAGGTTTTAGTCGCGTTACATCATTTTGTTTTGAGAGATAAATACAAATTATTATTATTCCTCGGGCGGCCTCTGTGCAATTATTTTGGTTATCCATGTTTTATACGATTTCTTTGTTCCAACCGAGAAATCGTGAGGTACTACCACAATAATCATGATTTAGGGTCCCCGAAATGTCACAAGGATTTAAACGGAAAGAGAAATGCGAATAGTTTCTCGAGAAGGAAACACTATGGGGTCCTTGAAATTTCTCGAAACAATTAACAAAGAAAATAACTTTTACTAAGTGTATGACCCGTCCTTTTCCCCAATAAATCGAAAGGTAATTTGAGACTTTATTTCTGCTATCCATGTTTTATACGATTTCTTTGTTCCAACCGAGAAATCGTGAGGTACAAGCACAATAATCATGATTTAGCGTTCCAACGGAGAAATCATCAGGTATTACCTCAATAATCATGATTTAGCGTCCTGAAATGTCACAATGATTTAAACGAAAAAAGAAATGCGAACAATTCCTCGAGAAGAAAACACTATGTGCTTCTTAAATTTTCTCGAAAGGGACTAAAAAAGCAAACAGTTTTCACCAAGTTGGGAACCCTCCGTTTTTTCCCAATAAATAAATTGAAAGGTGACTTTATTTTGGCTATCCATGTTATATGCGATTTCTTTGTTCCAACTGAGAAATCCGATTTTCGTTTCTGCTTTCCCTTTTTGGGCTCTCTTATGTTTCTCCGATACTTCTTCATCGCTTATCGTATGCCGGCAGGCGAATCAAGTGCGACGAAGTTCGAATGCGTCAGGGCATCGCTAAGGACACGGACGTCCGGCAGTTGGCAACCATCGACACGCACGAAACTCGACGTGTCGACGTGAGGTGGCGACACTACGTGACAACAGAGTAACGTTTGACAACTACGTGCGAACAACGCTCATGATCTTCGCCAAACGCAACGTATCACTTTAATTATGTGACGTATTTAATGCATGTTTGTATGTAACACAGATATACCGGCACTTGGATGTGCATTTAGTTTAATGTTGTCAGTTCTGTTAGAGTACCGATTCACATTTTGTGAAGATTAATATTGAGTTAGTCTATTTAAGAGACTGCGTCACATATTTTTATTTTTAAAAGTGTATAACCCGTTCTTTTCCCCGATAAATTGAAAGGTAATTTGAGACTTTATTTCGGCTATCCATGTTTTATACGATTTCTTTGTTCCAACGGAGAAATCATCAGGTATTACTTCAATAATCATGATTTAGCGTCCTGAAATGTCACAAGGATTTAAACGAAAAGAGAAATGCGAACAGTTCATCGAGAAGAAAACACTATGTGCTTCTTAAATTTTCTCGAAAGGGACTAACAAAGCAAACAGCTTTCACCAAGTCGGTGGCCCTCCGTTCTTTTCCCAATAAATAAATTGAAAGGTGACTTTATTTTGGCTATCCATGTTTCATACGATTTCCTTGTTCCAACTGAGAAATCCGATTTTCGTTTCTGCTTTCCCTTTTTGGGCTCTGTTATGTTTCTCCGATACTTCTTCATCGCTTATCGTATGCCGGCAGGCGAATCAAGTGCGACGAAGCTCGAATACGTCAGGGCATCGCTAAGGACACGGACGTCCGGCAGTTGGCAACCATCGAAACGCACGAAACTCGACGTGTCGACGTGAGGTGGCGGCACTACGTGACAACAGAGTAACGTTTGACAACTACGTGAGAACAACGCTCATGATCTTCGCCAAACGCAACGTATCACTTTAATTATGTAACGTATTTAATGCATGTTTGTATGTAACGCAGATATACTGGCACTTGGGTGTGCATTTAGTTTAATGTTGTCAATTCTGTTAGAGTACCGATTCACATTTTGTGAAGATTAATATTGAGTTAGTCTATTTAAGAGACTGCGTCACATATTTTTATTTTTAAAAGTGTATGACCCGTTCTTTTCCCCGATAAATTGAAAGGTAATTTGAGACTTTATTTCGGCTATCCATGTTTTATACGATTTCTTTGTTCCAACGGAGAAATCATCAGGTATTACCTCAATAATCATGATTTAGCGTCCTGAAATGCCACAATGATTTAAACGAAAAGAGAAATGCGAACATTTCCTCGAGAAGAAAACACTATGTGCTTCTTAAATTTTCTCGAAAGGGACTAACAAAGCAAACAGCTTTCACCAAGTTGGTGACCCTCCGTTCTTTTCCCAATAAATAAATTGAAAGGTGACTTTATTTTGGCTATCCACGTTTTATGCGATTTCTTTGTTCCAACTGAGAAATCCGATTTTCGTTTCTGCTTTCCCTTTTTGGGCTCTTTTATGTTTCTCCGATACTTCTTCATCGCTTATCGTATGCCGGAGGCTAATCAAGTGCGACGAAGCTCGAATGCGTCAGGGCATCGCTAAGGACACGGACATCCGGCAGTTGGCAACCATCGACACGCACGAAACTCGACGTGTCGACGTGAGGTGGCGACACTACGTGACAACAGAGTAACGTTTGACAACTACGTGCGAACAACGCTCATGATCTTCGCCAAACGCAACGTATCACTTTAATTATGTGACGTATTTAATGCATGTTTGTATGTAACACAGATATACCGGCACTTGGATGTGCATTTAGTTTAATGTTGTCAATTCTGTTAGAGTACCGATTCACATTTTGTGAAGATTAATATTGAGTTAGTCTATTTAAGAGACTGCGTCACATATTTTTATTTTTAAAAGTGTATAACCCGTTCTTTTCCCAGATAAATTGAAAGGTAATTTGAGACTTTATTTCGGCTATCCATGTTTTATACGATTTCTTTGTTCCAACGGAGAAATCATCAGGTATTACTTCAATAATCATGATTTAGCGTCCTGAAATGTCACAAGGATTTAAACGAAAAGAGAAATGCGAACAGTTCCTCGAGAAGAAAACACTATGTGCTTCTTAAATTTTCTCGAAAGGGACTAACAAAGCAAACAGCTTTCACCAAGTCGGTGGCCCTCCGTTCTTTTCCCAATAAATAAATTGAAAGGTGACTTTATTTTGGCTATCCATGTTTTATGCGATTTCTTTGTTCCAACTGAGAAATCCGATTTTCGTTTCTGCTTTCCCTTTTTGGGCTCTCTTATGTTTCTCCGATACTTCTTCATCGCTTATCGTATGCCGGCAGGCGAATCAAGTGCGACGAAGCTCGAACACGTCAGGGCATCGCTAAGGACACGGACGTCCGGCAGTTGGCAACCATCGACACGCACGAAACTCGACGTGCCGACGTGAGGTGGCGACACTACGTGACAACAGAGTAACGTTTGACAACTACGTGAGAGCAACGCTCATGATCTTCGCCAAACGCAACGTATCACTTTAATTATGTAACGTATTTAATGCATGTTTGTATGTAACGCAGATATACCGGCACTTGGATGTGCATTTAGTTTAATGTTGTCAATTCTGTTAGAGTACCGATTCACATTTTGTGAAGATTAATATTGAGTTAGTCTATTTAAGAGACTGCGTCACATATTTTCAACGCCGCGCTCGTAAATGTGATTTGTTAGAGTCAGTCCTGCTGTGCCGTTGCCTTTCGTACTGGCATATTGTTTATCTTTTGTTTTAATATATGTATGTTTTAAGTACGATCTGTGGTTTTGTTGCGACACGAACAGTTTCAGCCCTGTTTGGGGCTTCATCAGGAGAAGCGAGCTCGAGATTTCCACTGCAAAGCAAAAACGATTTGATTATTCGCGATTGCGAATATTAAAACTTTCTGAAGATAGAAACTAACCTGGCTCACGCCGGTTGAAACTCAATAGTAAAGTAAATTAAATTCTTTGTTTTTAAGAAATGAAAACGCCCTATTTTTTCTTTTTTGTTTTAAAAAAAAACATCCCTCAGGATTTAAATCGATTTTCATTAAACGAAATAAACTCAAATCTCTTCTCAAATCTCGCTGTGAGGATCGGAGGTTAAAACTACTTAAATTCCAGTTTTCTTTGTTTTCTCCCCATCTATTATAACGTGTGTGTGTGTTTTTTTTAATACCGTAAGGGGTGGCTATGCAAATTATAATTTATGCCTTAGCACCATTTGTATGTACTTTCACAATGTTTAATTTCTAGGATAGATCCTTTAGATGGCAGAAATGATGCTCCTTGAACGCGTTTGAATCCAAGAAACGACACGAAATTTATTTTCCCCAGCCACCCCTTATGGCATTTAAAAAAAAAAAAACACACACATTACTTGGTGGATACGTCACGAACACGACGGACACAAACATGTAACCAGCAGCATTTCAAAATGTCGTTTGACATTGACGTCATGTTCAAAATTTCCGAGTAAAATCATGGCTTTATTTTCAGGTCTTTTCCGGTCCAAAATAATCGACGCCATCGCACGTCCGGCCCTCGACATTGCAAGACGCTCCCTATCCCTTAGGAAACGGGAAAAGGTAAGTGTTGATCCCTCCAAGTCTTCCGATGGGAATTGCATCTCGTTTTCTTCATTTTTCTTCATCATCGAGATGCGATTCCTTCCTTACCAAAAAAAGAAAAACGTGTGCCTCATGATGCTTCTTGTGTCCACAAACAGAAGAAAGAGGCGTCGCCCTTCATCATCATCCGCCCTGACAGAGACGACTTCGACGAAATGATAGACATGATGTGGGAGACCTACTTCAAGGAAGAACCTTGCATGCGCTTCTTGCAATTGGGCAAATGCCAGAGCAGCGTCTTCGACGAGTATATGTGCAGCATCTTATCGCAGGGCTTGAGCCTGGTGGCGAAATGCAAGTTCGACGGGTGCATCGTCGGGGGTTGCCTCAACGAGGGCACGTGCGCTTGGGACCCCGATTTAATGGACAAATTCGCATGCACCCTGTGCACCGTAAATATGCGGCAGATCTTTCAATTTTGGGCGTACGTCCGACGACTACCGAACCTCTGGGAGGAGGCTTGCACCCCCAAAATATTCGAGGTGAATTTTTTTTAGTCCGCCCTGCGCCTTCAAAAGTAAACCAGCGCTCTTGTATGCACAGGTGTCCCATATGTTTGTGCGACACGACGATAGAGGCAGGGGTTTGGGGCACGACCTCCTGGCGCAATCCATCGAGACAGGGGCGGACGCTGGTTACCGCCTGATACGTTTCAACGCCCCCGGCGCACAAACGTAACTAAATAAAATCAGCCGCGGCTGGATTAATCGAACTATTTAATTTAAAAATTTTAAATTTAGGGCGCGCATGGCTGAGAGGCAAGGGATGAAGTTGATCTACGACATTCCTTACTGCACGTATATAGGGGAGAACGAAAGGCCGGTGATCAATCCTCCCCCACCTGACACGTCCATGAAGGTCTACGTGGAAACGCCCTTTATGATTAAACGCAAGAGGTGATTCGTGTATCTGATGGTAATAAATACAAATGTCTGTGTGGTTGATTGGTTTTTATTAATAAATAATTTTTTTTTGGGGTACGTAAAATGTAATATGGCGGCGGGGTTCAATGATGGTATATAAGCATAGTGCTTCTGGTTTGCACCGCCTCCTTGGTTTCCGTAATCCTCGTGGTGTTGGTGATGTGATTCATCCCCTTGTTTCCAATCGTGTCCGTCTTCTTCTTCTTTATAAAGCTCTTGGTTTACGGCTAAAAAGCCATTTCAACCAGTCCTATGAATTAATAATTCCTGATATCAAATCAAATATTCCTGGATCATAGAGGTCAACATATAAAAGTGAATTTGCCTAGAGGGATATATTTGATATTATAATTTATATTTTGAAACAACTAAAAATATATACAGGCTGTTTCAAATTCCACCCTCACCATGGGGATAGAAATAATAATAATAATAATAATAATAATACCCTTTATTCGATTAAACTTACCATTACAAATAGGAGAAGAGATAACAAATTAACTAATTAAAAAGTAAGAATGACCGAACCTCAGGGCGAGCTTCAGGCTTAGGAATAATCCTACCTGCTTTACAAGCTAACCATGATTGCTAGAATAAATTAAAAGAAAAATAGGACTGCCTACATTACAATTCTGCGACAGGCGAAAAAGCTTAGAAATTAAACGCAATTTTAATAAAAATATTACAACTAAAAATCGAGCAATCAATTAACGTTGCATGAAATAACTAAAGCATAATGAAAAAAAAAAACACATATTCAATGAGCGAAAGAAAAAGCTATTTGTGTTCTAAAGAGCATATCTACATATAACAAAAAAAGAGTAGAACACATATTTCTATAATCGTTAATAAGTTATTATTACACAAGGTAATTAGTATAAGAATTTTCGCACACATCAGCACTGCTCCAAAAATGAAATTTTATATAGTTCACATTTAAATTTAGACATACTTAAAGATTTTAGTGATTCATTTAATGGATTATAAAGATGATAAATTTGAAAGCTGAAAGAACGTTCGAACAATGTGGTCCTATGGAGAGCTGGAGAAATTAAACCTCTAAATCTGGTTGTGATGTTATGTATATCAAACCGGAACTTGATTTTGTAATATAAGTAAGGTGGTGCTTTTGTTAATAAAATTTTGTGATATAGTACAAGGCACTGCAGTTTCCTTCGATGAAACATGTGAAGCCATTTAATTTCCTTTAATTTATGTGCAATATGATCATACTTTTTTATGCCATAAATAAATCGCAAACACGAGTTTTGCATCGTTTGAATTCTATTGGAGGTATACTGATCTATTGCAGAGTGATAAATTTGGCTGCAATATGAAAAATGAGACAGCACAAAGACTTCACATAATTGTTTTTTTTTTTTTTTAATTAATAGATAGTTCGCGTCTATGGGGATAAAGTTTTCTGAGGTTCATATAAGCAATTCTGATATAATTAGAAATTTGGTCTCTAAAGCGTAATGACTTATCTAAAACTAAGCCAAGACTTTTGGCGGACTGAACTAAGGGAACCTGAGCATTGTTAATAGTGATTTTTATAAGATCTTAGATGTCACGGCAAGCGTATTTATTTCCAAAAAGTAAGAAGGCCGATTTGTCAGGATTTAACTTGAGGGAATGGTTAACAGATGCCTCAGAGAGGTATGCTAAATCTAAATTTATCTGATCCATTGCTGTACCCCATTCAGAAGGTTTAAAGGACTTATAAAGTTGAGTACCATCAGCGAATAAATGTACATAACAAAACTTGAGATGCTTAAATATGTCACTGGTGTATATAGAGAACAACAAAGGACCAAGAATGGAACCCTGAGGGACACCTCTTGCTAGTGGCAAACAATGAGAGGTTTTATCGCCTAAAACTACGCTCTGGGTGCGACTGGTTAAGAATGATTCCAACAAGGCTATAGCATTTGCACTTAAACCAATGAACTTCAGAATTTAACAAAAAACTGTACTACTAATCGTATCAAATGCATTGCTGTAATCTAATAAAACAAGAGCAGTCAATTTACCTTCATCGGATGCAGCAATAATATCATCTAACACATTCAATAGTGCATAATTTTTCCTAAATGCGGACTGAATTGACGGTAGAATTTTTTCTTAAGTAATAAAAGACAGAAGTTGATCTTTAATAACTTTCTCAAAAACTTTGGATAAGGTAGGTAGAATATACTGATTGGACGAAGGTGTTTATATTCAGATGGCTGAGCGATTTTAGAGATAGGTAACACAAGAGCATGTTTCCATATATCAGGAAACTTACTGGCAAAAATGCACTCATTAATTATGTGAGTAATAAACGGGACTATATGAGGACAACACAACTTTAACATTGTAATATTAATGTGATCATCTCCCATGGAGGACGATTTACTTGACATTAGAGTATTCAAGATGTAAGGCGGATCCACCAACTTAAATTTAAAATTTTTACTGTTTGCATGTGAAGAGGCATGTTGGCTTAAATTTAAGTTGGCACTATCAGAAAAAGAAGGAACGCTATTTATGAAGAAATCATTAATACCGTTCACATTCGCCAGATGGGCAGGAATAGTTATCTTTAGCAAAAATAATAATTTTAATTCTGATCTTATTTTAAAGAATTTTAATAACATGTGCCATACTGCCGTAATCTGCATGAAGAGTAGATTATTTTCCGACTAAATTTCAATGTGGCCATCATAAGAAAAAGTGAACTTGATGATGGTACCAATTTGACGACACATGTTATAATAGAGAAATAGTATTTACCGTTGTATAGAGAATTGAAAAGTGCCTTAAGGAAGTATCTTTATTTTTTTGATATCTTTTCAAATAAAGAAGGCAGAGACAAAATAAGAAAATGACAATTTTTCTCTTTTTACAATTATTTCGAACATGAGTTAAGATAGAAATTTTTTCTCTTCGAATTATTAATGCTCATCAAATTTCGCAACTTCGAAATTTGGCCCCATGCGTGCCAAATACTTACAGATGGCTCGGTTACTAAAGAACCTGATCGTTCCTCGTTTGGTATTTTCTGTTCTAGTCTGGATATCAAAATCTCCCGCCGAATCAATAATTTTAACTCCATATACAGGCTGTTTCAAATTCGACCCTCACCGTGGAGATCTCGTTTATTTGAAGAGATAGAGGGTAGGTTTAAATTTGGTAAAGTTGTGAAATTTGATGTGCATTAATAATCCGGAGAGAAAAAAATTCCTATCTTAACTCATGTTCGAAATGATTGTAAAAAAAGAAAAATTGTCATTTTCTTATTTTGTCTCTCTCTTCTTTACTTGAAGAGATGTCAAACAAATAAAGATACTTCCTTAAGGCACTTTTCAATTCTCTACACAACGGTAAACACTATTTCTCTATTATAACATGTTTCGTCAAATTGGCACCGTCATCAAGTTCATTTTTTCTTATGGTAGCCACATTGAAATTTAGTCGGAAAATAATCTACTCTTCATGCCGATTACGCCAATATAACACATGTTATTAAAATTCTTTAAAATAAGATCAGAATTGAAACGTATTTTTGCCAGACGAGAAAATTGACGATTAATTGAAGATGGCTTTGGATTCGAATCAAAAACAATGTAATTTATCGGAAGATATTGAATTAGAATGCTCAATGTGATATAAAAAAAGTTATAACTTACGAAAAATAGCTTTAGATTAAATCAAAGGTGTCTTTGATAAACCCTAGTTTACAAAATTTGGCTGGCACAATGTTAGCATATTGAAAATAAAATATGTTACACACGTTTTATTTATACAACAGAAACACAAAAACATCATGTGAACTATACTTCCAAACCAACCCGGAGAACAAACAACAGCTTAGAACAACAATATTTTCACAATTAGAAGGAAATATCGAAGAGCAGGATGATGCACTGTAATACGTACCCTTTACAGTAACAATACAAATGAAGAAATAATAATAAATAAAAAAACAAATAAATAAAGATATTAAAAATATGCTATTTACATTAAATGATGTTCAAACAAATTTCCTTTTTGATTCATTTTTAGCCATCTTCATTTAATTGTCAATTTTCTTGTCTGGCAAAAATAGATTTCAATTCTGATCTTATTTTAAAGAATTTT
Source organism: Prosopocoilus inquinatus (assembly GCA_036172665.1). Classification (NCBI taxonomy): domain Eukaryota; kingdom Metazoa; phylum Arthropoda; class Insecta; order Coleoptera; family Lucanidae; genus Prosopocoilus; species Prosopocoilus inquinatus. Next base: position 592,080 of record CM069871.1, on the reverse strand, counting down.
AATAACATGTGTCATACTGCCGTAATCGGCATGAAGAGTAGATTATTTTCCGACTAAATTTCAATGTGGCCACCATAAGAAAAAATGAACTCGATGACGGTGCCAATTTGACGAAACGTTATAATAGAGAAATAGTGTTTACCGTTGTGTAGATCTCTTCAAATAAAGAAGATAGAGACAAAATAAGAAAATGACAATTTTTCTTTTTTTACAATTATTTCGAATATGAGTTAAGATAGGAATTTTCTCTCTCCGGATTATTAATACTCATCAAATTTCGCAACTTTGCCAAATTTAAACCTACCCTCTATCTCTTCAAATAAACGAGACCCCCATGGTGACGGTCGAATTTGAAACAGCCTGTATATATTTTATTTTTTTTAGGATTTTTAGGTTTTTAGGTATCAAATAACAGGGAATTATATACTTATTTATTCGTTAGAATAAAAAGTTGTTTTTTCGGGTCTTTGGACAATTTATTTCCGCATTTCCGTGTTGTTTGGTTAGCTCTTATTTGTAAGGTTTTCTGACAGTTAATTTTAGGTGTTCACATAATTTTTTTTCCCCGATTTATACATTAACATTTAGATTTTTACATATTAATTTATATTTACTTACATTTCGACATATATATCTTTTAGGACGATTAGATTGTTGTTAAGTTTAACATTTTTATGATTTTATCAGTGTGATTAGGTTGCTTTTAGATCCTTTTTTTTTAATGTTTTTAAGTTGGTAGCGTACTGAAGATGGCAGCTTAGCTGCCGCAATACGTATCTACGGTTATAAAAATTATTGTGGGCGGAGGTTAATTTCAATTATTTCTTGTTTTTTTATAATTATCTGACTTGACAGTCTATTGATTTTTTTTTATTCCGCCACAATTCATTTTAGTCGTCCATTGACAGAACGAACGAACGAGAGCTGTCTAGGGCTAATCTGATGGAAGTAAATATCCTCCAAAGTTCCGAACTATACAGGCTGTTTCAAATTCGACCCTCACCGTGGGGATCTCGTTTATTTGAAGAGTTAGAGGGTAGGTTTAAATTTGGCAAAGTTGCGAAATTTGATGAGCATTAATAATCCGGAGAGAGAAAAATTCCTATCTTAACTCATATTCGATATAATTGTAAAATAAGAGAAATTGTCATTTTCTTATTTTGCCTCTATCTTCTTTATTTGAAGAGATATCAAAAAAATAAAGATACTTTCTTAAGGCACTTTTCAATTCTCTACACAACGGTAAACACTATTTCTCTATAACATGTTTCGTCAAATTGGTACCGTCATCAAGTTCATTTTTTCTTATGGTTGCCATATTGAAATTTAATAATATATATATATATATATAAATTGGAAGGGAAGTATCGCCGTACTTGTTGAAATTTAACAGTTAAAAATTTTTATTTTATTTTTTTTATTTTTAACGGCTTTTTTTAATTTGGCTATCCACAGTAACGATAACGACCATAACTTCAATTTCATAGATATTAAAATCCTAGAACAAGAAACTAATTACAAACTTAGAACTTTTCTTGAAATGTCTCATATTCAAAGTAGCAATAATACTAAAGTCAATTTTAAAACTGATACTAACCAATTGAACAATATTTATTAAAATCTTCTAAATTTTAAATTTTGATTTGGTTCCTTTCCGCTCGGTTGGCAATTACTACTTCTTTCCCTTATGTTACCTATCCTACTGTCGGCCATCTTACTTTTCCGTTACAATGCCTTAAGTCAAACATTTTTATATTTTAACTTGTTTTTAATTGAATTTTAATGTGTTTTATTATGTAATCGCTGTTACACAAGAAAATATTTTTTCTGGTTGTAATGTTTGCACATCGCTTCATAATTTACCTTCTATGGCTAGCTTTAATTACTCTATAAGTAAGTACTTAACCTAACTTTTGTAGCACGTTGCTCATGTTATATCATTTACAGTTTTGTCCTGATGAAGCAATAAATACATTGCGAAATATTGACAGAAGTTAAAAGGAGTTCTTCTTATAAAAACAACGCCCAACAATCAGCCGTTTATCCTCGTTAAAAATTTTTAACTGTTAAATATATATATATATATATATATAGCACATGTTATTAAAATTCTTTAAAATAAGATCAGAATTGAAATGTATTTTTGCCAGACAAGGAAATTGACAATTAATTGAAGATGGCTAAAAATGAATCAAAATGGAAATTTGTTTGAACAGTTAATGTAAATAGCATATTTTTAATATCTTTATTTATTTGTTTATTTATTTATTATTATTTCTTCATTTGTATTGTTATTGTAAAGGGTACGTATTACAATGCATCATCCTGCTCTTCGATATTTCCTTCTAATTGTGAAAATATTGTTATTCTAAGCTGTTGTTTGTTCTCCAGGTTGGTTTGGAAGTATAGTTCACATGATGTTTTTGTGTTTCTGTTGTATAAATAAAACGTGTGTAACATATTTTATTTTCAATATGTTAACATTGCGCCGGCAAAATTTTGTAATCTAGGGTTTATCAAAGACACCTTTGATTAAATCTAAAGCTATTTTTCGTAAGTTATAACTTTTTTTATATCACATTGAGCATTCTAATTCAATATCTTCCGATAAATTACATTGTTTTTGATTCGAATCCAAAGCCATCTTCAATTAATCGTCAATTTTCTCGTCTGGCAAAAATACATTTCAATTCTGATCTTATCTTAAAGAATTTTAATAACATGTGTTATATTGGCGTAATCGGCATGAAGAGTAGATTATTTTCCGACTAAATTTCAATGTGGCCACCATAAGAAAAAATGAACTTGATGACGGTACCAATTTGACGAAACATGTCATAATAGAGAAATAGTGTTTACCGTTGTGTAGAGATTTGAAAAGTGCCGTAAGGAAGTATCTTTATTTGTTTGATATCTCTTCAAATGAAGAAGATAGAGACAAAATAAGAAAATGACAATTTTTCTTTTTTTACAAATATTTCGAATATGAGTTAAGATAGGAATTTTTTTCTCTCCGGATTATTAATGCTTATCAAATTCAGCAACTTTGCCAGATTTAAACCTGCCCTCTATCTCTTCAAATAAACGAGATCTCCACGGCGAGGGTCGAATTTGAAACAGCCTGTATATGAAGTTAAAATTATTGATTCGGCGGGAGATTTAATATATTTACCGTTAACTAAACTAATCAATCTGATATTTGCTACTGGTGTATATCCTGATGTCCTAAAACTCTCTTGTGTTGTACCTACATTTAAAAAAGGCAATCCAAAAGAATGCAGCAATTATCGACCTATCTCTCTGATTCCAGTTATATCCAAAATAATTGAAACGGCAATGAAAAACAGAATATGTTCTTTCTTTGAATCTTTTAATTTATATAGCATTCATCAACACGGTTTTCGGAAAAATCATTCCACCGTTACTGCAATAAATTCGCTAATCGAATATATAGTTGATGCATTTGAAAACAGAGAGAATGCATTTTCTGTGTTTTGTGATCTCACAAAAGCATTTGACTGCATTCCGCACGAGATCTTAATTTCTAAACTAGAATATTACAATTTTGATGTATCCAGTATAAAATTAATAAAATCATATCTAACGAATAGAAGACAGTTTGCTCGCTATCGTGGCGAATGCTCAAATACAGTAAATACTACGTTTGGTGTTCCCCAAGGATCTGTACTTGGTCCTACTTTGTTCTTACTGTATATAAATAATATTGATAAATGTCTACCTAACGAAAAGATATTATTGTTTGCGGATGATACAACATTACTAACTCGTGATGCTGATTTGATAAAAGGAACTGATAATTTTATGAATGCCGTAATTCAAATTAAAAACTGGTTTACAAATAATAAGCTCAGCTTGAATGAAAGCAAAACACAGTTTATGCTGTTCTCTCTAAGAGATACAAATAACATTAAGACAACAAATTTCACAAATACAAAATGTATCAAATATTTGGGTGTATATTTAGATTCTACTTTACAATGGGGTGAACATATTAATTATCTGGCTAATAAACTTGCTACGGTTACTTATCTTTTACGAAACTTAGTTAAATCTGTTCCCTTGAGTACCGTAATAGCGGCTTATTACGGTATTTTTCACTCCGCCATGTCATATGCTGTAATGGTATGGGGACATTGTCCAGATGCTAAAAGAATTTTTCTGCTTCAAAAAAAAAGCTATTCGCATAATAGACGGCATTGGATATAGAGACAGTTGCAAACCTTCCTTTAAAAAACTTAATATCTTAACGTTTCCTTCATTATATATACTTGAATGTTTGATTTACATAAAATTGAATGCCAGTAATTACAATGATCATTTGTCCATTCACAACCACAATACGAGACACAATTCTGACATAGTACTGCCACAACACAGATTAAATAAATTTCGGAATGGAACTAATTATTTTGCAATAAAATTCTTCAATATTCTGCCTGCCGAAATAAGAGCAACTCCATTTCTGAAGTTTAAAAATATCATTAAAAATTATTTAATAAAAAATACTTTCTACTCGATTGAAGAATTTCTCCAGCATACTTACACTGCCTAGAATACTTTTTTATACAATATGCTGTATTTTGTATTTTTATTCTATATGTTTTGACCTATGATATACCTTGTGTTTATATCATCATTAAAGCATTATTATTATTATTAGATTTTGAGATCCAGACTAGAACAGAAAATACCAAACGAGGAACGATCAGGTTCTTTAGTAACCGAGCCATCTGTAAGTATTTGGCACGCATGGGGCCAAATTTCATTGGAAAGTTGACTAAAAAAAGGCGTCGACTTCTTTTCCTCCGAGTCCTATACTGGCAATTTTTTCGCCGAACCAGAATACTATATTGGGAACTAAGCCTAAAGATTTGTAGTCGTGCTGGAACAGCTCATGAGAAGAGGTTGAGTGAATGGTATTTGAAAAATCTTCCAAAAATGCCAGACTTTTTATTAGAAGTGGCAACAGGCCTTGACCCCTGCTGTTTCTCCTACGAGGAAACGCCCTTTATGATTAAACGCAAGAGGTGATTCGTGTATCTGATGGTAATAAATACAAATGCATGTGTGGTTGATTGGTTTTTATTAATAAATAATTTGTAAAATGTAATATGGCGGCAGGGTTCAATGATGGTAAGCATAGTGCTTCCGGTTTGCACTGCCCCCTTGGTTTCCGTAATCTTCGTGGTGTTGGTGATGTGATTCATCCCCTTGTTTCCAATCGTGTCCGTCAATCTCATCGACGAACTTGCCCTTGTCATGGTGCCCGTGTTTCCCGGAATGGCGGTTGTCGTAAGACGATCGCCCACCTCCACCTTCCCCATGGCCACCCTCGTCCTTTCCAAAATCGCTCTGGTAATCCCCGTGTTTACTGAAGTGCCCCGACTTGCGGTAGTCATCGTAAAACTTGTGCTCCTTGTGGTACTCGTCCTTGTGGAACTGGTTGTGGTAGCCTTTGGTTTTGTGCCCCCTCCTGTGGCCTTGTTTTTCCCCGAACCTGCTCGACTTCAATCCCTTTCCTGATTGGTGGTGGGCGTCGGAGTGGTCGGCTTCTTCGTGGTGATTAAACTTGTTGCCACCTCGCTCTCTGTAAGAGTCTCCATCGAAATGCCTGTTGCTTTTGCCGCGGTCTTCTTCGTCGTGGTGGTGGTGAGATTGATGGCCGTCGTTACCCCGCGAGCCTTCTTCCGAGTAGTGCTCGGCGTGTTGCCTATTTCCACCGCCCCAATCAAAATGGCGGGTTTCCTCAGCGATCAGATCCTCAAGCGCATTGACATTTTTGTTGGCGCGCCCCCAGAAAATGAGCAGCGCCAACGCGACGAGCTTAGGGGGCAACATGATTTACTTACTGGCGGATTAGATTTACGATAATCCGATTTATAGTCTTCGCAGTCGGTTACGTTAGTTCGGAAGTAAGGCAGGCGGTTTCCGGTTATGGGAGAGTGACACTTCTATGCCTATTAAGTGGATGTTAAATTGATCCGTCACGCTTCTTGTGCTTTTTTGTTGTTGTTGTTGTTGCTCGAGAAGGCGCTTTCTCTGCATGGCTTACGCAATCGCAATCTCCAGCTAAATACCATACACGTCAGAAGAATTTCGGGGGTTTTTACATGAGACGTGTTGGTGTTTTTCCTCCTGTTGGCCCGATTTTCGTTGATTGTTGAAGTTACGCATGAAGCTATGAAAGTTTTTAATTTTTAATCAAATCGTTGTGATTGCGACAGCAACGAAACAGAAACCACAGGAACATAAAATCCGTATCGAATGACGCGACGGCGACGTGTTGAAAAACGCACCGTACGAAATGATCATGTCATGTCACATAAATATGTTTACGCATTGTATAGTACGGTATCATAATTATTTTTTTTTTGTTAGTGTATAAACGGTTGATGAAATCCACATCGAACGTATCAAAAAAAAAAAAAACGCACTGTACGTAAAGGTCATGTCACATAAATCTGTTTACACATTGTATAGTGTTGTATCTACTTCTTTTCTAACTTTAAATTGAAAGTCCCATTATGAAATCGGCCCTTTGTCCATCATATTTTAATATTTAATATTTTTATTTTATTGTTCATTTCTTTTGGTTCTCTTTTCTCAGGAAATGGGGACGTTCTTCTTTCTTTTGTTTTAACAGTGACTTTCTCCGATTATCCTGCATTTTCTTTCAATCTTTCTTTTTCCATTCTATTCACTTTTCTGTTGTTTATTCGATTAAACTATTTTTTTTATTATATTCATTCACATTCGGATTTTCTTTATTTAATTTTTGTTATTAATAAATTTTATTTACTTTCCTATTCATTACATAAACTTCCAGTTTTATTTATTTTTTTGTTAATGTATAAAAATTACAATTGCTTTTCATCTTAATCAATGTTTTACGTTTTCGATTAATTTAATTGGAAATTTTTACATGTCGTTTTTATTTTTCCGGGTAAGACCCATTGAACTAATTAGGTCTGTCGATAAAATAATCCAGTACATTGCTGCAGAGCATTTACATAAACCGTCACTACGCCATCTATGACATCCAACGCCTACTAAGGTGACGAGATTTTTTGATCACTTGTTATGTTTCGATTTAATCTTAAAAAAAAAATATGAGTAGTAGATTTCTCCTTGTTTTTATTCGTCGGCGTTTTTTTCCTTTCAGTTCAGACAAATATGAAATTCTAAATGTCAGTATGGCCACCATAAGAAATTTGCATTGTATATTTTGTTTTTCATTCGTCGTTATGTGAACACAACAAAAATAGCTCAGCTCAAACCAAAGAAGCGCAAAGAAATAGCCAAACAGAAAGACAAACGACAAACCGCCTGAAAACAAAGGAACTTCTGAACATAAAAGTAAAAGGCAGAAACAAAAGAAAAACTTTAGAAAATAAAGTACGAGAACCTTTGTTAAATAAAACGGAAACAATGCAAAAAAAAGGAAAATGTAATTACTTTTAAAAAACAACAGAAAAAATCCGTGAAATGCAAAAGAACTAATTGGAAAACAAAAACAAATGAAAAATAGACGACTCTCAAGAAGAATATAAATAACAAAAACTTAAAGAACTAATGAAAGCTAAAAAATAAGTTAGACAAAAGAGAAACAAACGAAAAAAAAAACAATGATACTCAAAGAATTAGTTGGACAGTAAAACAAACGAAAACTCAAACAAAAATTCGCATTGCTGCAACTGACGTCGTCTTTCGAACAGACTCGGAGCTTTATCTTCCCCCTTACTATGCCGTCGATTGGAAACTATCGTCCTTAACATAATTCAAAGAAAAAAAAAAGAATAATTAACAGATTCCTCAAATATCAATTCCTCAAAACAAAATAAAACAAGAAAGAAGGAAAAAAATACGAAGTGAACAAAAAACAAAGAAAAACTATGCTGGAAGTATTCTCGTCACATAACACCAATAAATTAAATTAAAGTGGGGAGTCATTATTGATCGCATTGTATATTTTGTTTTTTTTTTCATTCGTCGTTATGTGAACACAACAAAAATAGCTCAGCTCAAACCAAAGAAGCGCAAAGAAATAGCCGAACAGAAAGACAAACGACAAACCGCCTGAAAACAAAGGAACTTCTGAACATAAAAGTAAAAGGCAGAAACAAAAGAGAAACTTTAGAAAATAAAGTACGAGAACCTTTGTTAAATAAAGCGGAAACAACGCAAAAAGAAAGGAAAATGTAATTATTTTTAAAAAACAACAGAAAAAATCCGTGAAATGCAAAAGAACTAATTGGAAAACAAAAACAAATGAAAAATAGACGACTCTCAAGAAGAATATAAATAACAAAAACTTAAAGAATTACGTGAAACGTAAAAAATAAGTTAGACAAAAGAAAAACAAACGAAAAAAAAACAATGATACGCAAAGAATTAATTGGACAGTAAAACAAACAAAAATTCGCATTGCTGCAACTGACGTCGTCTTTCGAACAGACTCGGAGCTTTATCTTCCCCCTTACTATGCCGTCGATTGGAAACTGTCGTCCTTAACATAATTCAAAGAAAAGAAAAAAATAATAATTAATAGATTCCTCAAATATCAATTCCTCAAAACAAAATAAAACAAGAAAGAAGGAAAAAAATACGAAGTGAACAAAAAACAAAGAAAAACTATGCTGGAAGTATTCTCGTCACATAACACCAATAAATTAAATTAAAGTGGGGAGTCATTATTGATCGCATTGTATATTTTGTTTTTTTTTTCATTTGTCGTTATGTGAACACAACAAAAATAGCTCAGCTCAAACCAAAGAAGCGCAAAGAAATAACCGAACAGAAAGACAAATGACAAACCGCCTGAAAACAAAGGAACTTCTGAACATAAAAGTAAAAGGCAGAAACAAAAGAAAAACTTTAGAAAATAAAGTACGAGAACCTTTGTTAAATAAAGCGGAAACAACGCAAAAAGAAAGGAAAATGTAATTATTTTTAAAAAACAACAGAAAAAATCCGTGAAATGCAAAAGAACTAATTGGAAAACAAAAACAAATGAAAAATAAACGACTCTAAGGAAGAATATAAATAACAAAAACTTAAAGAACTACGTGAAACGTAAAAAATAAGTTAGACAAAAGAAAAACAAACGAAAAAAAAACAATGATACGCAAAGAATTAGTTGGACAGTAAAACAAACGAAAACTCAAACAAAAATTCGCATTGCTGCAACTGTCGTCGTCTTTCGAACAGACTCGGAGCTTTATCTTCCCCCTTACTATGCCGTCGATTGGAAACTATCGTCCTTAACATAATTCAAAGAAAAGAAAAAAAGAATAATTAATAGATTCCTCAAATATCAATTCCTCAAAACAAAATAAAACAAGAAAGAAGGAAAAAAATATGAAGTGACCAAAAACCAAAAGAAAACTATGCTGCAAGTATTCTCGTCACATAACACCAATAAATTAAATTAAAGTGGGGAGTCATTATTGATCGCATTGTATATTTTGTTTTTTTTTTCATTTGTCGTTATGTGAACACAACAAATATAGCTCAGCTCAAACCAAAGAAGCGCAAAGAAATAACCGAACAGAAAGACAAATGACAAACCGCCTGAAAACAAAGGAACTTCTGAACATAAAAGTAAAAGGCAGAAACAAGAGAAAAACTTTAGAAAATAAAGTACGAGAACCTTTGTTAAATAAAACGGAAACAATGCAAAAAGAAAGGAAAATGTAATTATTTTTAAAAAACAACAGAAAAAATCCGTGAAATGCAAAAGAACTAATTGGAAAACAAAAACAAATGAAAAATAGACGACTCTCAAGAAGAATATAAATAACAAAAACTTAAAGAACTACGTGAAACGTAAAAAATAAGTTAGACAAAAGAAAAACAAACGAAAAAAAAAAACAATGATACGCAAAGAATTATTTGGACAGTAAAACAAACGAAAACTCAAACAAAAATTCGCATTGCTGCAACTGACGTCGTCTTTCGAACAGACTCGGAGCTTTATCTTCCCCCTTACTATGCCGCCGATTGGAAACTGTCGTCCTTAACATAATTCGAAGAAAAGAAAAAAAGAATAATTAATAGATTCCTCAAATATCAATTCCTCAAAACAAAATAAAACAAGAAAGAAGGAAAAGAATACGAAGTGAACAAAAAACAAAAGAAAACTATGCTGGAAGTATTCTCGTCAAATAACACCAATAAATTAAATTAAAGTGGGGAGTAATTATTGATCGCATTGTATATTTTGTTTTTTTTTTCATTCGTCGTTATGTGAACACAACAAAAATAGCTCAGCTCAAACCAAAGAAGCGCAAAGAAATAACCGAACAGAAGGACAAATGACAAACCGCCTGAAAACAAAGGAACTTCTGAACATAAAAGTAAAAGGCAGAAACAAAAGAGAAACTTTAGAAAATAAAGTACGAGAGAGAACCTTTGTTAAATAAAACGGAAACAACGCAAAAAGAAAGGAAAATGTAATTATTTTTAAAAAACAACAGAAAAAATCCGTGAAATGCAAAAGAACTAATTGGAAAACAAAAACAAACGAAAAATAGACGACTCCCAAGAAGAATATAAATAACAAAAACTTAAAGAACTACGTGAAACGTAAAAAATAAGTTAGACAAAAGAAAAACAAACGAAAAAAAAAAACAATGATATGCAAAGAATTAGTTGGACAGTAAAACAAACGAAAGCTCAAACAAAAATTCGCATTGCTGCAACTGACGTCGTCTTTCGAACAGACTCGGAGCTTTATCTTCCCCCTTACTATGCCGTCGATTGGAAACTGTCGTCCTTAACATAATTCAAAGAAAAGAAAAAAAGAATAATTAATAGATTCCTCAAATATCAATTCCTCAAAACAAAATAAAACAAGAAAGAAGGAAAAAAATACGAAGTGAACAAAAAACAAAAGAAAACTATGCTGGAAGTATTCTCGTCACATAACACCAATAAATTAAATTAAAGTGGGCAGTCATTATTGGTCGCATTGTATATTTTGTTTTTTTTTTTATTTGTCGTTATGTGAACACAACAAACATGGCTCAGCTCAAACCAAAGAAGCGCAAAGAAATAACCGAACAGAAAGACAAATGACAAACCGCCTGAAAACAAAGGAACTTCTGAACATAAAAGTAAAAGGCAGAAACAAAAGAAAAACTTTAGAAAATAAAGTACGAGAACCTTTGTTAAATAAAACGGAAACAACGCAAAAAAAAGGAAAATGTAATTATTTTTAAAAGACAACAGAAAAAATCCGTGAAATGCAAAAGAACTAATTGGAAAACAAAAACAAATGAAAAATGGACGACTCCCAAGAAGAATATAAATAACAAAAACTTAAAGAACTACGTGAAACGTAAAAAATAAGTTAGACAAAAGAGAAACAAACGAAAAAAAAAACAATGATATGCAAAAAATTAGTTGGACAGTAAAACAAACGAAAACTCAAACAAAAATTCGCATTGCTGCAACTGTCGTCGTCTTTCGAACAGACTCGGAGCTTTATCTTCCCCCTTACTATGCCGTCGATTGGAAACTGTCGTCCTTAACATAATTCAAAGAAAAGAAAAAAAGAATAATTAACAGATTCCTCAAATATCAATTCCTCAAAACAAAATAAAACAAGAAAGAAGGAAAAGAATATGAAGTGAACAAAAAACAAAAGAAAACTATGCTGGAAGTATTCTCGTCAAATAACACCAATAAATTAAATTAAAGTGGGGAGTCATTATTGATCGCATTGTGTACAACAGCGTTTCCCAAACTATGGGGCGCCTAAGTCTTCAAAAGGGGGCGCAGCAGAATAAGAATAAAAAAATCGAACGCAAATTGCAACTAATTTATCATCTGTTTTTTTTTTACAAGAAGTAGCTTATACAGGATGATTACGCAAGAATTCCCACCCCCTTTAACTTCTTTATTTTTGGTTTTGAGATGTAAGCAGAAATTTTAATTTTCTTAAACGGAAGACTTGGTGTTTTTATACTTATTTGAAATCTGACATAGTAATCGCCTCTCTTTTTCTTCTTTTTTAAACTATTTTTTTTTAAATTAAAACCTTTAAACATTTTGTCTAAGAGACGATTATTCATTTCATTTTATACCGCGGGTTTTCAACGGGATCGGGGTATCGACCCCTTGGAGGTCAATGAAGACTTGAAAGGAATCGATGAACCTTTATTATGGGTTATTATATTATGGGGGTTTTTCAGGGGGTCGCCGAAGTTGTTAAGTCTTCTCTATTGAAGGTCTTGCTGTAAGTTTATAAAAAAAGTAAAAATGTAATATTAAATGAATTTGAATTAGCTCGAATAAAAGAGAAAAAAAAAGACGTCCAATTGATTATCAGAATCAAAGCATCATCCTAAAATACGAATAAAATCGAACAAAACAAAAACAAAAGACGATCGTCAAACAAGTCGGGACGAAAATAAAAAACTGTACGAGACTCATTAAGTCAAATCGACATAAACTGACTTTCATCAGAATCAAAAATTTAATTCAATTTAATAATTAAAAAATAAAATAAATTCGCCAAAAATGGCGGAATTAAAATGTAAAATAAAATAATCTTAAATCGTGTAAAAAAAATAAACAAAAGGCGTTCAATTGATAACTAGAAAAAATCAATAGTCATGTCAAATAAAATCAAACCGAAGAGAAAACGAAAAGCAAGATGATTAGATGTTAAATTAAATTAAAAGTAAAAAATAAAACGAATGAAATCGATTAAAAGAAAAAAACAAAGGTCCGCCAATTGACTATATTAAAAGTTAAATAAATTCATAGTCAAGTGATGGATTGTATAAAAATAAAAGCCGATGATAAAGTTAGGATCAAACTAAAAATTATATAAAACCAGCAATAAGTCAAATTGATTTAAAAATTGACAAATTTCGTCACGATCCAAAGAATAATCTGTAAAGTTTAACGAAACGGGGCGATCAGTGAATAATTTAATTAACAGAACAAAGTCAAATCGAATAAGAGAAAAAAATAAAATGGCGATCAAGCGACGGGATTAAAGTGTAAAATAAATTCACACTCAGTAAACGAAAACTAAATTAAATCAGCGAAAAAATAATGGTAAATGTTACTTAAAAAAATAAAAACAAAAGGAATGAAATATATTAAAAAAAAATAAACAAAACTAGATCAATTGATCGTATTGAAATTTAAATGAAATAAATTCGAATCAAGAATTAAAAAAAGGTGATCGTTAACGAAGTTGAGATTAAAAGAAAAATTAACATAAAATCAAATCGAATTAAGACATCACTGGCGAATTTTTAATTGACCCCGATTAAAAGGGAATTAAACTGAAATCGAATCAAGAAAAGAAAAAAGACGATCGTATTATTAAAAAATAAAATAAAATAAAGACGAATAGAATAATAAATTGTCACGATTTAACAAAATTTTATATCTGCATAGAACATTATTAGCCGTACATCTACACTTGCTGTTTTTTTTTTTTTTAATTATTTAAATCTGAATGGAGTCAACGGAAATTTTTATTTTCTTGTAAGGGTTTTGGTGGTTTTAAAAAAAAAAGATTGGAAACCCCTGCTTTATACGCACGTGTCAGAACTTGTACTATTAAATACGAATGTCTCGAAAACTTTTCGTTTTATTTAAAAAATTATTTAGAGAAATTGTCGTCGGAATTTAATTTGGGATCCGCATGTTTACAGATATACCGGGTGTTCCTGTTCAGAAAACAAAATGTCAGTTTATATCTCGGTTATTCGATGTGCACTTGTTATTCGGTAAACATTTTTATCAGGCTGTACAAGTTTTGTATCAAACGTTTCTTTCTGATAAAAAAAAAGTTGAAGGGGTTGCAAGCAATAAATTGTGACAATGACGACCAAAATTTAATACTTGCGACTGTACATATACCGTCGTGAGTTTTTTTTTTTTACTTTGAACATACGATGTAAATACGCCCATGTTCAGGTTTAGAAAAAGAAGAACGTGTCAGAATATGTGTCGAATAGATTCGACGGGAAAGGGGGGCGTGAATCATAACACAGCTTAAAAGGGGGTCGCGGAACCTAAAAGTTTGGGTAACGCTGGTGTACAAGAACGACGATGTATAGGGTGATGTAGATGTAAGTTTTTGTCATCGCATCATATAAGAAATGAAGTATCACAATACTAATCGTATTTTTTTAATTTACAGCAATGCGTTTCTTATCTTAATCTACAACTAGATTATGTCGTGAGACGATGTTATTCTATCTATGTACATATGTATAATACCTACATGAACGTAAACATATATAATGCGAACAATCGCATTAACTCACGGACTTATCTTGTCAATATTGTTCGTATTAAAGACCGATGAGAAGTTAGCAATAAAATTCCAGCAATAAAATTATGAAATTTCAAAACGCTGCCACCGCTAAAATAACGATCACAGATCAATAATATTTAATCTATTACAAAGAGTATAATGTGTACATTCCCCTCGTATGAAGAAACTGAAAAAATATTTGATATTAAGTTAACTATGACTATTTAAACCAGCATAAGTCATTATTCATATATCGCACCAAAACTATTGCTTTCACTGAAAATTTTCACACAGACATAAAGTAAACATACATATCTATTTAATAATGCCTTTAGAAAGTTTTAGCCGGTTGATTTGAAGTAATTAGAAATTAATTAAAAGTGACGCTCGGACCAATGAAAGAGTACCAATTATTACAAAGTAATAAGTTGTGACATTGGCAAGAGTAAAACAATATTAACTTTACATTGTCCCATCTGAATTATTTTGTACTTAAAAAATCCAGATTTGTATAAACAGTAAATATTTCATGGCTGTTACGAAAAGTATTGATTTTATAAGTACGAATTTAAACGGGTCCAAACCAAAAAGTAGAAGTAATTCTTGCAATTTTCGATCTGCTTATTCTAAATTAGGGTTATGAGAAATGCATTATGAAGAAATCAAAAACAATAATACGATATCTTAAGTAAAAAAGGCCTGGCACAGAAACGTGAAAAATCGTTTCAAATTTTCTTGTGCGTGCAACAGGTAAGAACACAAGAGCAAATTTTATTCTATTGAATACTTTTTATAAACATAAATGAATAAGCTAACCATTCGGATGAGTTAACTGACAAATATCCATTAGCTGCTTCAGATCTTTAGCAAAACTGAGAAAACCGGAAATCTTCTTTTTTTCTGAAGTATTAGAAGAATTTTCATAAGATGCATTTTCTGGCCTAGAACATGCATCTTATGAAAGTTCCTTTTATTAAAAGATTTTTACAAAACTCAGACAAAAACACCTTTTATAATAAACAGATAAACCAAAATTAATGTTTTCAAATACATACACGGTTTTTAAATGTTTTGTTCTTGAAACACAGCCGTCTTAATGAATTTGTAAAAAATCAAAATATCTTCTTTATTCATTAATTTCCAATAAAATGATAAAAAATAATTTTAATTCAGAATTTTATTCTCTATCGATTGGTCAAATAATATACAGCGCGTTCCATTTAAAAGAAAGTGTTCTATTCTTTTTATTTCGTAAACGCGTTGTTCATTTTTTTGTTTGTATGCATCGTTGCTATCAAAATACTACTAGTTTGCTAATTTAACCGGATCTGTAACTTTAATAATAAAAAAGTTTGTAATAGTGCCGAGTTATTTTTGAACAGTCTGTATACTCTGGTAACCAAGAAACACATTTTGTAAATACTTATCGAATTCTACTAAAATTTTGTCTAGTTTGCCCAACAATTACAAATTACAATTTTTTTTGTAATTTTCGTACCCTAAATAAGTGCTATTTTTAGCCACACAACAAATCAATAATAAAAAAATTTCCCATATGGTGCGAACGTTTTAGCTGTCACTGTATACAGACTGTTCAAAAATAACTCGGCACTATTACAAACTTTTTTATTATTAAAGTTACAGATCCGGTTAAATTAGCAAACTAGTAGTATTTTTTGCGCTGATAGCAACGATGCATATAAACAAAAAAATGAACAACGCGTTTACGAAAAAAAAGAATAGAACACTTTCTTTTAAATGGAACGCGCTGTATATTATTTGACCAATCGATAGAGAATAATATTTACTGAATTAAAATTATTTTTTATCATTTTATTGGAAATTAATAAATAAAGAAGATATTTTGATTTTTTACAAATTCATTAAGACGGCTGTGTTTCAAGAACAAAACATTTAAAAACCGTGTATGTATTTGAAAACATTAATTTTGGTTTATTTGTTTATTATAAAAGGTGTTTTTGTCTGAGTTTTGTAAAAATCTTTTAATAAAAGGAACTTTCATAAGATGCATGTTTTGGCCAGAAAATGCGTCTTATGAAAATTCTTCTAATACTTCAGAAAAAAAGAAGATTTCCGGTTTTCTAAGTTTTGCTAAAGATCTGAAGCAGCTAATGGATATTTGTCAGTTAACTCATCCGAATGGTTAGCTTATTCATTTATGTTTATAAAAAGTATTCAATAGAATAAAATTTGCTCTTGTGTTCTTACCTGTTGCATGCACAAGAAAATTTAAAACGATTTTTCACATTTCTGTACCAGGCCTTTTTTACTTAAGATATGGTGTTATTGTTTTTGATTTCTTCATAATGCATTTCTCATAACCCTAATTTAGAATAAGCAGATCGAAAATTGCAAGAATTACTTCTACTTTTTGGTTTGGACCCGTTTAAATTCGTACTTATAAAATCAATACTTTTCGTAATAGCCATGAAATATTTACTGTTTGTACAAATCTCGATTTTTTTAAGTACAAAATAATTCAGAACGGACAATGTGAAGTTAGCATTGTTTTACTCTTGCCAATGTCACAACTTATTACTTTGTAATAATTGGTACTCTTTCATTGGTCTGAGCGTCACTTTTAATTAATTTCTAATTACTTCAAATCAACCGGCTAAAACTTTCTAAAGGCATTATTAAATAGATATGTATGTTTACTTTATGTCTGTGTGAAAATTTTCAGTGAAAGCAATTGTTTTGGTGCGATATATGAATAATGACTTATGCTGGTTTAAATAGTCATAGTTAACTTAATATCAAATATTTTTTCAGTTTCTTCATTTGAGGGGAATGTACACATTATACTCTTTGTAATAGATTAAATGTTATTGATCTGTGATCGTTATTTTAGCGGTGGCAGCGTTTTGAAATTTCATAATTTTATTGCTGGAATTTTATTGCTAACTTCTCATCGGTGTATTGAAGCTAATAAATAACCGCGTGCCAACGAAAAAAAAAAAAAAAATGCACAAGAAAATCAATCAGTCGTTTTCGTCAACTTTCCATGTGACTGTTGTAAATAATAGTTACACGAAAGCAGGTTTTTGCTTAGCTTGAATTAGTGCTTGGAGAAATTGCCGTTTGTTATTACATCCGACTCTCGTTAGATAAACTTTATCGGTAATAGTCACACAGTCACACGGGAAATCGATTAGTATCTTAATTATAGTGAGAGTGGTTTGATACCGGAGAATCAAAAAAAAACCGAACACGATTTATTTATGTCGCTTTTAGTTGCGTTCGTTTTTAAAATCAATTTTTATACGCACGTGTTCATAACTCGTTGCAATAAAAAAGTTACAAAAATATGTATAGCATCGTTTCTGTTTTTTTTTTTTGAAGTCAACAAACTATTATTAGGAGTGTTAAGTATTACGTCAGGGCATCTTTTTAAATTGATTGTCATTAAATTCAATTAAAAAAAAGAAAAAGAAACGTGTTTATTGATTGCACCCTGTATACGGCGTTTTCTTCACCCTATATATTACCTTTTCCTGTTTTCATTGATGACGTATTAGGACCTGAATTGTTAAATGTGTTACCCACCTCTGTCACCGATTGTAGGACGTGCGGACGGGGGTTGGAACCCACCATTCGACCCCTTTTTGTCTCCTTTTTTTTAGACGAACCGTACAAATTTGGATCTCGATTTCTTTGTTCGTAGAGCATCTGGTTTGGTAAAGTAAACCAAAAATCGATTTTCAAATCGTTCTCCATGAATTGCTCGAATGGCGACCGCTTGTATTTTGCGATCGTCGAAAATAATCCACTCCTTATCTCATCCTCAGCTTACTTCTTCCTTTAAAATAATTCAAAAAAAAAAAAAAACTGAATCTATCAGTAACAAGACATACAGTGAGAATCTTATACGAGCTGTACCTTCTACACCAATGAGCTCATGAGCTATCTCATCAAATAAATAATTGATTTTTTATTTCCGTCATGCATTTAAAAATACACGTACAATCTGAGACAGATAGTGATACGAATCACTTTTTATTACTTACATTTAATTAAATATTCGTTTATTAAAATTTAAAATTTGTTTCGTGCGGTAAGCTTCTTTCGTTTTGTAGCTTCGCACTCTCGATAATAAAACATTTACAAAAACAGAGGATTAAAAAAAAAAACAAACAAGCATTTAAAACTAATCATATTTAATCATAATGATTTGAATTGGATTTTTTTAATACTATATCCCCCCCGAGGTGGCAAATGTGATTCAGCCAGGGCATCCGGTTTAATCAGACTCTGAGTAAGATTGGATTCTGCCGCCGATAAGGTCGCTTGGGGATCACGAAAAAAAATACCGAATTAATTTTAAAAACTCATTAATCTAGTTCGATGACACTGATAAGTAAACAAATAATTTCCTTTGCTGTCATCGAAAATTACAAGAAACTACATACATGCAAGGAAGCCTTTTCTTATAGTTTACAGTTTGCACCCATTTCAAATAAAAAAAAAAACAGTAATTAATTAATACAGAATTTTTATAATCGATTGTACAGTCGCGATCAAGCTAATCGAGACCGACTGACAATTCTATAGCGTCAATAAGGGCGCAGCTAGCTTACAGCGGTGTCGATTAGGATGATCGCGACTGTACTTCACGCGACCAAGTTCAGCTTGATAATTAGACATCTAACAATACAAGGATTGGCAGAACTGCGTCTTTATTAAACGCAGTCACTAATTTTCAAAAGTAGCGCAAATCAAGGGCCTTTTGTATTTTATCAACGCCCACTTAGCACAGGTCTAATTCATTAAGTGGGAGAATCCTCCGATTTCAAAAAACCGTCCAGCACAAAAATTCACCATTTTAAGTCTTTCATCTTTCCACCTTTATTAATAAGCTTCGCGCATAGATTTCACGGCTCAACAGCGCCTCGCATTCCCAGATACAGTATTCCTGAGGTTTGGGGTATTTCTACGCGACGAGTCCGGCCTGTTTTAGAAGACTGCGTTGATTTTATCCAACTGTTACGTTATTGGCTTGGCATGTCTTAGGTCACGAGGGACGCGGGATTAAATGAAAAACCGGATTTTTATTATTATTATTATTATATATGTGTAATTCAGTACACTTTATTTAATCAGGATACTTTACTAAGTTATGAATCGTGATTAATTTGAATTAAAAATCATGTCGATGTATGACTCGTTTGAAAATACAGAATTAAAAACATGCAGCTTGTAGTATGTATGACGAAAGCATTAGTGATGAGATTATACAACGTGGTCAAGAGTTGGCAATGCTGAATTTTATTTTGAAATGGTACGACTGGAGTAACTTCCTGTTTGTTTTGACGACTTGACGCTCACAGCCTCCCATGTTTACGAGTGTTTCAGATTGAAAGTAAACGCTCCACGTAACCTACAATTTTGTCGCTAAGTCAATTATCTGTCAAATTAATCAACAAAACGTATTCGGTTGCGGTGTTGCAAATATTTGAATAAGAAAATGCTCTTGATTGTGTTGTCAACTCAAACAGTTCCACTTGATCACCCGGTACTTGCGTCTCGTGTTAAAAAAACAACAAGCTTGCATTGCACTGCATTGCAGAACGTAAACCAACTGTGAGTCATGGAAAAGAGCTCCGTGCGTTGCTTGAAACGCAGCTTCCAGTGCGTGGGCTCTTGATTGTGTTGCCAACTCAAACAATTCCACTTGATCACCCGGTACTAGCGTCTCATGTTAAAAAAAAAAAAACAAGCTTGCATTGCACTGCATTGTAGAACGTAAACCAACTGTGAGTCATGGAAAAGAGCTCCGTGCGTTGCTTGAAACGCAGCTTCCAGTGCGTGGGCTCTTGATTGTGTTGCCAACTTAAACAATTCCACTTGATCACCCGGTACTAGCGTCTCATGTTAAAAAAACAAGCTTGCATTGCACTGCATTGTAGAACGTAAACCAACTGTGAGTCATGGAAAAGAGCTCCGTGCGTTGCATGAAATGCAGCTTCCAGTGCGTGGGCTTTTTAAGAAACCCCGGAAGCAGCACGTCACCCCGGAACTTGTAATAAATAGGACAAGAGAAATTTCGGGCAGTAGTTCCCCATATGAAGTCTTCGGTTTGACTTTACTTACTTCGGTTTTTATTTTTTTTTTTAATTCAAAATTATTTTCGTTCAGTTAATTTTCCTAATTTAATTTAAATAAAGTGTACCGAGAAGTACCTAGAGCAAATGTGGGCATAAAATACGACAAGAGCCAGCTTGTAGTATCCCCCACCCATCGACGGTAACAATGAATCCATTAACAAACAAGTACGATCACGTAGAAGTTACAAAAAAGCCTCCTGTGTGATTGGTCGCTGTGATAAGAGAGCAACTAATATCGCGAAGAAAGGGGATATACCCCCTCACGTTCCCCTACCATGCTAAGGTCTGACCTAAAGGTTCAGCGAAGGTGAGTTTAGATGAAATAAATTCATTCTTGCGTAAAATTTCAATTTCTGACAAATTTTATTGTTAAACTTCCTTTCTTTCATTCATATTCTATTTTGTGGTAATTGTGAATTTTCAATAATTAATTAATTTAATTTAATTCACATACTTTTTTTTTGGAAATCTCTTGTCAATGTACAAAAATTTACGTATATCTTAAATAGTGACTGTGGTTTAAGAAATAATATAAATTAATCTCCGCCCACAATAATTTTGTATTCGTAGATACGTATTTCGGCAGCTAAGCTGTCATCTTCTGTACAGCTTATATACAACC
Source organism: Prosopocoilus inquinatus (assembly GCA_036172665.1). Taxonomy (NCBI): domain Eukaryota; kingdom Metazoa; phylum Arthropoda; class Insecta; order Coleoptera; family Lucanidae; genus Prosopocoilus; species Prosopocoilus inquinatus. Next base: position 571,028 of record CM069871.1, on the reverse strand, counting down.
ACCGAAAAAGTGGAAATGTATTTGCCACCAAATTTCCAGATAGATCAATTATTCCTTAATACTTTCTATGTGCAATTTGTAAATGATTCAGTATTAAGAATTAAGTAGTAACTATAGCAACTGATATAGCTGATTCAGAGATGTATTATCTGATCACGTAATTTTCGTCTATGTGCAGCGTTACAATGGAGTATAATATTTTAAACTAAGAAGGAACTTCTCATTCTCACACTTTGGCCAAATTTCTTCACCTCTTGATAAATTTATTTGCCAGGTAATATCCTTGGAGAAACCATTGTATCGATAATAGTTTCCGAGGATACTACCTAGCAGATAAATTTATCCGTAGGTGAAGAAATCGGGCCTTAGTAAACGGAGAAGAGGGAATGGAATCATACATCATTATTTATTTTTTATTAAAACTGCGTTCCAAAACAAAACAATTCAAAGCTAATGCCAGCCAAGAATTATTTTCATCTTGAACCTTATCTAAGGCATCTCCACTTGAACGGACGTCTCGTTACGTAAAAAAAAAAACGTCTCCAATTTTGATATTTACGTCACGCCTTTACACTTCTGTAATCCTCAATTTTTTTTATTGCTGTTTCTCTCGAGCCCAATCGTGTGGAGTGCGAAAAGGAAAAATTTCAGCCGCATGAGATGCAGATCGCTGACCAATGACGAAGCCAGGATATCTTATAGTTGGTAGTTAAGGCCTGTCTGATGCTGCCTTTATCTGATAAGATAAACAAAATATAAAAGTCCTGGCGTTTTGCGTTTTCGCAGCCACTGTGTTTGTCTGCAGCACAGGTAAGTACAACTTCTTTTTTCTCTCTCTTTTTTTTTTCGAAGGGGCTAGAGGAATTTTTTTGATTTTTATTTTTAGTTCGGATATTTGTTAGTGGACACGAAGCTCGGTGATTTTTTACTTTTTGCAAAATAAATTTCGTTATTTTTAAAATAATAATTAAAAAAAAAAAATCCATCGGTATAGTGGGGCCGGCCGAAAAATTGAACAATTAATATTTAAATAAATGTGTAGAAAATAAGGAAAAATCCAGATTCGAAACCGAGTCGTTTTGGCTGCGTTAACTAACTAAAATAAAATCAAAAACAACTAATTAGTCAAAGCTTTTTATTATTTTTTTTACAATTGATAAAATTAAATAAAATTAAAACGGACTAATTCATTAGTTTGTTTTTTTTTTTAATTTTTTTTTAGTCGTTCCTTCATCCTCTGGTAATCATGAAAGGATCAACGGTTCTGATTTCAATTAGTCAATCCTCCCTCCCCCAAACGATCTGATTATTTGCACTTTAGTCGTTACGAAATCCCCTATATCTCCAATCTCCGCAAAAATATGCTAACGTGACACTGCGGGGATTAGCGTTACAACAAATAAATAGAGCGTTAAATACCTACAATTAATTGCGACGATAACAACTCACTCGGTGTTTATTGCCGTAAGGATTATCAATCACATACGAGTTTCGTGGGCAAGTCCGTGCAGGCAAAGTCCGAGATTTCCAGAATATCAAAATCTTGCATCATCCTTAGGAACACCCTGTAATATTATGCTCATTTTTTTTTTTAATTTAAATTTAACGACCCTGTGCACTTGGCCAGAAAAAAATATACGTGTTAGTAAAAATAGATTTTCTAAAAAAAAATCATAATACGTCCCTGGTTGAAACTGTTCCCTTCAATGTTTTTTTTTTTTTTTAACTAAACCAAAAAAGAACAGAGAACAGTGGCGTTACTGGTCAAGTCAAAATGCCAAGATGCCAAGTTGCGCCAAGTTGCCAAAATTTTTATACGAGATTTCAGGAATATCAAAATCTTGGATCATCCTTAGGAACACCCTGTAATGTTATGCTCATTTTTTTTTAATTTAAATTTAACGATCCTGTGCACTTGACCAGATAAAAATATACGTGTTAGTAAAATTAGATTTTCTAAAAAAAAATTCAAAACGTGCATAACAAGGGTGGGTTACGGAACTGGTAGCTTTCTTAGCTCTTTTGATTTCTGTTCTGTTCTTTAACGTGAATGTTGAGGTCGGTCCGCAGAAGGTAATCCTTTTTTTATAACGATTCTAATAACGGATACAAACTAAAAAAATCATAATACTTCGCTGGATGAAACTGTTCCCTTCAATGGTTCATTTTTTTTAACTAAACCAAAAAAGAACAGTGGCGTAACTGGTCAAGTCAAGTTGCCGAGTTGCTCCAAGTTGCCAAAATTTTTATACGAGATTTCAGGAATATCAAAATCTTGCACCATCCTTAGGAACACCCTGTAATATTAAGCTAATTTTTTTTAATTTGAATTTAACGACCCTGTGTACTTGGCCAGAAAAAATATACGTGTCAGTAAAAATAGATTTTCTTAAAAAAATTGAAAACGAGCATAACAAGGGTGGGTACGAAATTGGTAACTTTTTAAGCTCTTTTGATTTCTGTTCTGTTCTTTAACGTGAATGTTGAAGTCGATCCGTAGAAGGTAGTCCTTTTTTTATAACGGTTCTAATAACGGATACAAACTAAAAGAAAAATCTTAATACTTCCCTGGATGAAACTGTTCCCTTCAATGGTTCTTTTTTTTTAACTAGATCAAAAAAAAAAACAGTGGCGTAACTGGTCAAGTCAAGTTGCCGAGTTGCGCCAAGTTGCCAAAATTTTTATACGAGATTTCAGGAATATCAAAATCTTACATCATCCTTAGGAACACCCTGTAATATTATGCTCATTCCTTTTTTAATTTAAATTTAACGACCCTGTGTACTTGGCCAGAAAAAATATGTGTTAGTAAAAATAGATTTTCTAAAAAAAATTCAAAACGAGCATAACGAGGGTGGGTACGAAATTGGTAGCTTTTTTAGCTCTTTTGATTTCTGTTCTGTTCTTTAACGTGAATCTTGAGGTCGGTAGGTCGGTCCGCAGAAGGAAATCCTTTTTTTTATAACGGTTCTAATAACGGATACAAACTAAAAAAAAAATCATAATACTTCCCTGAATGCAACTGTTCCCTTCAATGGTTTTTTTTTTTAACTAAACCAAAAAAGAACAGTGGCGTAACTGGTCAAATCAAGTTGCCGAGTTGCGCCAAGTTGCCAAAATTTTTATACGAGATTTCCGGAATATCAAAATCTTGCATCGTCCTTAGGAACACCCTGTAATATGATGCTCATTTTTTTTAAATTTAAATTTAACGACCCTGTGTACTTGGCCAGAAAAAAAATACACGTGTTAGTAAAAATAGATTTTCTAAAAAAAAATGAAAACGAGCATAACAAGGGTGGGTACGAAATTGGTAGCTTTCTTAGCTCTTTTGATTTGTGTTCTGTTCTTTAACGTGAATGTTGAGGTCGGTCCGCAGAAGGTAATCCTTTTTTTATAACGGCTCTAATAACGGATACAAACTAAAAAAAATCATAATACTTCCCTGGATGAAACTGTTCCCTTCAATGGTTCTTTTTTTTTAACTAAACCAAAAAAGAACAGTGGCGTAACTGGTCAAGTCAAGTTGCCGAGTTGCGCCAAGTTGCCAAAATTTTTATACGAGATTTCAGTAATATCAAAATCTTGCATCATCCTTAGGAACACCCTGTAATATTAAGCTAATTTTTTTTTTAATTTGAATTTAACGACCCTGTGTACTTGGCCAGAAAAAAATATACGTGTCAGTAAAAATAGATTTTCTAAAAAAAATTGAAAACGAGCATAACAAGGGTGGGTTACGGAACTGGTAGCTTTTTAAGCTCTTTTGATTTCTGTTCTGTTCGTTAACATGAATGTTGAGGTCGGTCCGCAGAAGGTAATCCTTTTTTTATAACGGCTCTAATAACGGATACAAACTAAAAAAAAACCATAATACTTCCCTGGATGAAACTGTTCCCTTCAATGGTTTTTCTTTTTAACTAAATCGAAAAGGACAGCGGCGTAACTGGTCAAGAGTCAAGTTGCCGAGATGCCAAGTTTTCAAAATTTTTATGCGAAATTCACATATTGTGACAGAAGTGACACAGTTGTCAAATTTTGAAGACGTGCCTCCCTTACTTTCTTTGGTGGCAGCGGAGGGATGTGGTGGAGACTTTTTACTCCCTCTTATTCTTGTTTAGCTTCCGAGTTCCTTACCATCGTGTTCATAAAAAGCACTTCTACGATTCATAAGGAAAATCAGTCATGGCTTGTTTGTTAACAAATATTTTATTTTCTTGGCTTCGAAGGAGTACAAAAGGGCAGGTGCTTAAACTATTCTTGTCGACAAGTTGCCTTGTAATCCTTGCAAACCCTACAGTTACGTCACTTAAACGGAATAACTATAATTAATAAACGTACAGTCATGGATAGTTAAAAGGAAGTTAAGATTGAAAATGTCAGTTTTATTTCTTTTGGTTCTCATTTAACTATCTGACAGTGTGTGTATTGTTTATTTATTTTTACTTCTCGCGCTTGCTCACATCATGAGTCATTATTTATAGGTGATTATACTGATGTAACCAATACCGTATTAGGTTGTAAATTATTAAAACCACGAATCATTTATAGTATCTTATAAATACTAATATTTGTAACCGCAAAAGTTTACTGTTCGATTATGTATTATTTGTAAGTTGGAAACACTTGTCACAATGCGCGGAAAACAAAGTTGGTAACACTGCTTAAAACACATGCGCGTAAGATTACGAGTGTGTATGCGTGACAAAATGAACGAAAAATAAAGGTTCAATTGTAATTAGTGGTTTATTTCAATCATCGGCCAGCAAACCCAAAAATAAGCGTTCAACACCAAGACAAATTAATTAATTAATGTAATTTAAAGTAGACTAGTGATAACAAAAGTGCGAAATCATTTTTGGTGGTGGTGGCACTTTGTCTAATTAACATTAATGATTCGTTAATGTTATTGAAAATACGTGTCTGTTGCTTAAAGCGAAATGATTTTCTTGATTAAATATGAATCAATCGAGAAAAAGAAGGGGCAGATATCCTATAAAATATTTTAAAGTATGTTAGACGTTCTGATTCTAAAAGGAAAAAAAAAACAATTTCAAATTTTTTTTTTTAAAACGTACCTATAATTTTTTTTTCATTGGTGGATTTAAAAGAGCACAAGAAAAGATGGAGGGAGAAGGGAAGATCTAATAACAATAGGTGTGTGTTAAATTTCTGTGCTTTGGGACCCGCGAAGAAAAAATAATCAATTTTTTAATAAATTTTGCCAATTTTTCAATTTTTTGCCAAGCAAAGGGTGCACGGAGATCTAAAATTACACACAAAAATAGAAAGAAATATTTTAATAAAAAATCCAAAAATTATAAATAGGCATAGGGATTTGAAAAAAATAAAATAAAATAAAATCAGACTTCCTACTCTTTCGGCAGTAATGGTAGACGTAGATAAAATAAAATAAAATAGAAATCCAAAATAAAAGTTAAATTACTTGGCATAGGAATTAAAGAGAGAATGTTTTCGTCAAAAAGGGGAGGGGACTCAAACAAGAAACATTGGCAGATCTAGATGAACATAGTCATAGGGAGAGCTAATCAAATGAAAATGAAAAAAAAATTTTTTTGGTTCGCGATTAAAAAAAAAACTTTTTTTTACCAAATTTAAGAGAGGAGGGGACACAAATATTCAATGATGGATCTAGATCTAGAAGAATAAAGACAGGGATGGAGGGTGGGGGGGGGGAGAGGAAAGAAAATCAGGTTTAAATTCTTGGCGTTTAGGAATGATTTGCAAGAACTTGTTTAACTTATCGATAAGATAAGAGAGGGGAGACATGAATCTGCTGTGTATCCAGAAGAACACAGACAGATGAGGGGGGCAATAAAAAAAAAAAACTAGAAATTAGATGTATCTTATTGGCCTTAGAATTCGAAAAAAAAGTTAAATTTTTTTTAAAACTTGTGAGTTTTCCTTCAGTGAGGGGAGGAGGCGCGTATGCTTAATAGTAGATTTCGATTTGGAAGAAGACAGAGAGAAAAAGAGATAGAGAAAGATGGTGGGGGGAAAGGGGGGGGGGGGAAGAAGATAAAAATCCAAAAATTATTATCGGGTTTAATTTCTGGGCGTTTAGGACTTGGAAGTTTTTTTTTCAAACTTCGTCTGCAAGAGAGGGGTCAGGAGAATACGAAACACGGAGAAATGGACGATTAAAAAGAGAAAGCTAGAAATTAGGTGTGTCGTCTTAGCCTAGGAATTCGAAAAAGAATTTTTAAAATTTTTTCGAACTTGCTTTTTTTTTATAAATGAGGAAGAGGACAAATGACTCCAAATTTAGAAGAACAAAAAGACAGACAGACAGACAGAGAGAGGTAGAGATAGAGAGAGATATAGAAAGAGGGAAATAAGAAGAGGACAAAAATCATAAAAAATTAAAATCAAGTTTATTTTCTTGGCTTTCAGAATTTGTATATTCTTTTTAACTTTAACAATAAGGGAAGAGTGGATCAATAGATCTAGAAAAATACAAACAGACCGGGGGGGGGGGGGGCGAGTTAATACAAAATTTGAAAATTAAACGAATCTTCTTGACCTTGGAATTCGAAAAAGAATTAAAAACTTTTCCGACTTATCTTTTACGTTGATAGCGTTTGGGAACTCAAATATTCCATGGGGATCTAAATCTAGAATACACACGCAGAGAGAGAGAGAGAGAGAGAGATCTAATAAAAACCAAAAATTATAATTACCTTTAAATTGATGTTCTTGAATTCGAAAGTTATTTTGTTAAATCAAAACGAAACTAAAATGTAGTTTCAATGAATTTTCTAACGAAATTGCCCCCGTGTAAATTTACTCACGTGCCGCCCATGATAAAAAAAACGATATTTTAATAACAAATATTAAAATTAAGCTGCTAAACGGCAAGTTTAAAGGCCCTTTAATCATTTAACGCTCTGTGTGAAAGGAACAAAGAAGAAGAAGAAGAAGAGGTGGATAGTCATTTGAATTCTGACCGCCAACGAAAGCGTTATTGGTTGTTTCAAGACCGGTTTAAACAGGGCTTCAAATTAAATTCAACAATTTTTCTTTTAATTTTTTAATTCGTCGATTAAATTATCAATATTTATAAAAGATCGGACAATTCTAAAAACCGTTTCAGTTGGTACTAATATTAGAATTACCAGCTTTTGCTTTGGAAGTTTGTGCCGTTTCTTTTACACTTTTTTTATAAAACAGCGCCACCTCTTGTTGGGTACTTAAAGCAGAGTTATTAATTAATCATTTTACTGCGCACACGCGTTTCTTAATCGGTGTAAACGTCAAATGGAAAGTGGTTTTATACTAAGAGGTGTAATTTGAATTTTGCCCGCCAAAAACTCGCACAATTATTGGCTTGGTTTCACGGCCGGTTTTACACAGGGCTCTTCAATTTAAATTCAAAATCTTTTTTTATTCAGAGATTATAGATTTTGATTTTTGCAAATCTGTGGACGATAGATAATTCACGTCTCAGTTTTTTTTTTTTTTTAAATAGAATGTAATCGCAAATAATCGACGAGGCAATTTACACGATACGAATGGAGGACGGCAATCAATTTTCACACGCAATCAGCCGTTATCTTTCCTAGTCGATGAAAGGTCGCGGTGAAAAGAAATGATATTGTTATTTTATTGAATTGCGCCTTGCACGTCTCAAGTGGCACACATTCGGTCAAGTGGAAAATTTCGTCAACCTTGCTCAATAATACCGAAACAAATATTGAGAAAGAAACATAATAATAAATGCTGAAAATTTCAGAATTTCAAAATTTCAGAAATGTGTTGCAGAAATGGTCTGTCTTTGTTCCAATAAAATTTTTGGGAAAATAATGAGCGTAATAAAAATTAGCATTTTAATTATTAACAGGGAACGGAATTATATATTTTGTTCGATTAAATACAAACGAGGCGGCAAACTTGTAACGCTGCAGCGACCCATCAGTGTGCACACACTCGTTGCCGCCTCGTTCTAAATAAACCGAACAAAATATGTAATTCCGTCCTGTAATTATTAAATACTCTCATGATACTCTCTGTCATTTAGTATCATCTACGAATTAAAAAAAAAAAAACATTGATTATTATTAATTATTTCAAATGTTCTACATATTGGAAAAACTATGTTCAAGTTCAGTGTATTTAAAAAAAAAATAAAAACTAAAAGAAAAACAACTTTTCACAACTTTTGAATGATTAAATTACTCGCTCTCATTTAACGCCATCTACGAATTAAAAAAAATGTTGATAATTTCCAAATCCAAATCCAAATTTTCTTTTCCTCCACTTTACGGAGGCAGTTCATTTCAAATTCAAACAAATTTCAAATTTTAATATTCTCTACGCCATTTGTTGCGAATTTAAAAAAAAAAAACAATTCTTAATTAATGAAAATTTTGATTCAACTGTTTCCAATATTCGCTGACACGTGAGCGCCATCTCTTGAGTAAAAAAAAACAACTACTAATTCAGCTACTAAAATCGGTAAACAATTATTTGGTTTTGGCCATTCTGTTGGCTCCTTCTCCGGAAAGTCTTCAGATCAGGACACATACGTTTGCAACTTTTTTCTTCAATTATTTTAATATTTCTTTGGCGCAACGCCACCTGTTGAATAAAAAATCAACTATTAATTGACACTTTTCTTTCAAACCTGTTGACTTTTACTTGGAAAAAGGTTTAATTAAGCTAGGAAATTAGAAAAATCAACTTTTCAATTACTTGTTTCAACTTTTTGACTCAATGCCGTCTGTTGAATAAAAATCAATTATTAATTTATAGTTCTTTTTCAATGGGCTGCCTTTTTCTTCGGAAAATGTTTAGATTAGGAAAACCTATTGCGATTCGAAAAATGTCAACTGTTTGCGATTCGAAAAATGTCAACTGTAATTTTTTCTGTGATTCAGCGCCATCTGTTGAATAAAACATCAACTATTAACTGTTAGCTTTGCCCACTCTGTGACTCTTTCTTCGGAAAATGTTTAGATTAGATAAGGTTAAGCTTGCACTTTGAAAAATCAACTTTTAATTTTCGATATCTCAATTTTTCTTTGGGAGGGGTGGGGGGATTCAACCCCATCTGTAGAATAAAAACGTTAATTAGCCGACATTTTTTTTTTTCGCCCCGTTGGCGGCCTCTCGGAATTTTTAAACCAATACGTCATATGTGACTCGACGCCATCTGTTGAGTAAAAAGTCAATCAATTGAAATTCTTTCTGTTATGTTGGCTTTATTAAGAGAAATTGTTTAAATCAAAGCGACGGATGCGTTATTTTATGTTTGAAGTTAAAAGAAAAAACAAATTTTCGATTACTTCAATATTCTGTGAGACTCAACGCCATCTGCTGAGTAAACTGAATTGTTTATTTCTTGATAATTTTCTCTGCATTCCATTGGTTATCTCTCTGGATTTTAGAGAACTTGTTTAGCTCAAGGCGACACGTCTCGTTATTTCATGTTCGCAATTTCAAAAATTGACTCTTCAATTATTTCTCAGTGATTCAACGCCATCTACCAAATAAAAAATCAATTACCTCCTAATTTTTGATTTCTTCCATCAGGCTGGTTTTAAGAGTAATGGTTCAAATCAAAGTGATGCGTTATTTTATGTCTGAAGTTAAGACGAAAAAACATTCTTTGAAATTCAACGCCACCTGCTGAGTAAAAAATCAGATATTTTTTGAATTTTTTCCCCCGTTCCGTTGGTTATATCTCTCTCTGGATTTTGGACAACTTTTTTAGATCAAGGCGACGCGCGTTATTTTACATTTGACGTTTCATAAATCAAGTCGTCAATTATTTCTCTTTCTAACTCAGCGCCATCTGTTTAATGAAAGATCACTTATCGATTCGTATTTTTTAACCCGTTGTATTTTACTTCTGATATTGCAATCTTCTTTGCTTTCTTAGGTACATGAAATTACGCATGATTTTAACAATTCATTTTTCATTATTTTTTTTTCTGTTATTCCCCTCCATTATTATTTATTATTTATTTGCGTTTGAGTCAATGAACAGTCTTCAATTGCAGCTCCAAATTTAAGGAAATTAATTGTCAAGGGAGGGGGGGCGGACATTTCTTACATTATTTTTCGTAATGATTCAAATTTATTTACAAGCGGAATGAAAGTGGAATTTGCAGTTTGCAAATTTTTATGAATAAAAAAAAATGCCTCTGGACATACCGTGAGATCGAAAAGCGAGGAACAAATTATTGAATGTTTGAAAACTTGTTCGTGCCTGCAATTTCATATACAGGGTTCGGTTATACAGGGTCCAGTTTTTCCTCTGATTTTTATTACCTGTAAAGTTGCAATTTTTTATGTGATAAATATTATCTTTTCATAATAATAATAATAATTAATTGGTCCCATCTATACCTATGTAAGTCAAACCAAATCCATCGGAGCATGACCCCGTGTCTGCCAACTTCGTAATCCCCTCTTCATCATAATGATGAATTAATTACTCCAAGACATCCAACTGTTTGACATTATTACAAATTTTTTTTTCAACGTGTACCGTCGAGTGCAAAACAAAAATAAACGGTTTTTTTCGCTGTTGTATGTCTGACTTTGATTTGCCAATGTTTCGTAACGGACTATTGCCAAAAGTTTATACTGAAACTGGTTTTACAAAACTAGAATATCGCGGAATATATTTTAGAGACTCGTTTACTTTTATCTGCACCTGATGGTATGTACAGTCGTGATCAAGTAAATCGAGCCCCAATTTGCCACCCTTACTGCCAAAGGTAGTGGTCTCGATTGTGATAATAGTTTTAGATTACAGTAATCGTTACTATTACCATCAAGAAGATGGTTTTTCCAAACCATCATCTTGGGCATGACATTTTTACAAATCCTTTCTCTCCAGTCATGTAACCATCAAAAAAATGAAGACTTCATCAGTTTTTTTTTCAGCACCATCATCATGGGCAAATACCATCGCACCACCTTAGGCCTCCTAAGCATTTTACTGGCGTGCTTCAACCTCAGCACTGCCAATCCCGTAATAACCGCGTTCGAAGACGAAACAGAAGAAAGCCTCTACAGGATTCCAACTACCGTCATTCCGAGTCGCTACGACATCTTCCTCAGCGTGAACACCAACTTCGGCGAGACGCTGGAGTTCAAGGGCAACGTCGTCATCCTCTTGCAAACCGTCGAAATCGACGTGACCAAAATTCGCTTGCACTCCTCCTACATCAACTATGACGAAGCCCAAATTACGATCACGGCGGCAGGAAGTCAGGTCAACTTGTACAGTACTCACGAGTTAAACCAGACTTACGAGCTCATCGACATCGAACTCACACAGGCGTTAGCCCCCAACATCGTTTACACCCTCACCGTTCAGAATTACCTGGGGAGACTCCACGAGGACATGAGCGGCTTTTACATCAGCTCGTACACGGATGACGACGACAACATTGAGTAATAATAACCCGGGGGGGTGCGAAAGCTAATATTAAAATCGGGGTGGTTTTCAGGTATATAGCGACGACGCAGTTTGAATCTACGAGCGCCAGGAGGGCCTTCCCCAGTTTCGACGAGCCCAGATTTAAGGCGGTCTTCAAGGTAACCATCGAACGACCTATCGGATTCAACAGCCTGTCGAACACCAACAAGGAACAAACCGGAGGCGCAGGGTGAGGAACTCTTTTTTAATTAGCTGGACGTAAAAATAGAAATTTTCGGCTGATATCGATAGATTAGATCGATGGGTATTACGTGAATGCAATCAATTTGATTTATTGTTTTCATAAACGCTGATATGCTCGAGTATTATGAATCGGCTCGATTCATCTGAGTGGGAAGAGGAGGGGGGGATCTTTTACTACGACGAAAATATTTGGTGGTGGCTCAAAGACACTGATACTGCCTGCTTTCGAAAGCGATTGGCCGCGGTTTTTCCGAGCCACGCCCTTCAACGTGAAAGGGCGCGGCTTAACACTAATTCTTCTAATCATGAGGTGGTAGGCGGAGCTTTATCAAAAAAAAGACGGCAAGCAAATATATGGGTGTCCTCAAAGACACTGATACTGCCTGCTTTAGAAAGCGATTGGTCGCGGTTTTTCCGAGCCACGCCCTTCAACGTGAAAGGGCGCGGCTTAACACTAATTCTTCTAATCATGAAGTGGTAGGCGGAGCTTTATCAAAAAAAAAGACAGCAAGCAAATATATGGGTGTCCTCAAAGACACTGATACTGCCTGCTTTCGAAAGTGATTGGCCGCGGTTTTTCCGAGCCACGCCCTTCAACGTGAAAGGGCGCGGCTTAACTCTAATTCTTCTAATCATGAAGTGGTAGGCGGAGATTTACCAAAAAAAAAGACAGCAAGCAAATATATGGGTGTCCTCAAAGACACTGATACTGCCTGCTTTAGAAAGCGATTGGCCGCGGTTTTTCCGAGCCACGCCCTTCAACGTGAAAGGGCGCGGCTTAACACTAATTCTTCTAATCATGAGGTGGTAGGCGGAGCTTTATCAAAAAAAAAGACAGCAAGCAAATATATGGGTGTCCTCAAAGACACTGATACTGCCTGCTTTCGAAAGTGATTGGCCGCGGTTTTTCCGAGCCACGCCCTTCAACGTGAAAGGGCGCGGCTTAACACTAATTCTTCTAATCATGAAGTGGTAGGCGGAGCTTTATCAAAATTTAAGAGAAATTGTTTAAATCAAAGCGACGGATGCGTTATTTTATGTTTGAAGTTTAAAAGAAAACAAATTTTCGATTACTTCAATATTCTGTGAGACTCAACGCCATCTGCTGAGTAAACTGAATTGTTTATTTTTTGATAATTTTCTCTGCATCCCGTTGGTTATCTCTCTGCATTTTAGAGAACTTATTTAGCTCAAGGCGACACGACTCGTTATTTCATGTTCGCAATTTCAAAAATTGACTCTTCAATTATTTCTCAGTGACTTAACGGCATCTACCGAATAAAAAATCAATTACCTCCTAATTTTTGATTTCTTCCATCAGGCTGGTTTTAAGAGTAATGGTTCAAATCAAAGTGATGCGTTATTTTATGTCTGAAGTTAAGACGAAAAAACATTCTTTGAAATTCAACGCCACCTGCTGAGTAAAAAATCAGATATTTTTGAATCCCAAGCCACACCCCCCCAATATGAAAGGGCGTGGCTCGACTCGATTTCTATTTCAACTTACGAAGTGGTAGGCTGAGTTTTACCAAAACAAAATGACAGCAAGCTTCACTGTACGAACCTTACACCAGATTTGTTCTAATTTCTTTTCTTCGACGTCCTAAATAGTCTCAAACTTCTTTTCAGCTCACAACCGGGTTTGGAAGTAGACGTATTCCAGGAAACACCCAAGATGTCAACTTACCTCCTCGCCTTCATCGTCTCCAAATTCCAATCGTACCAAGGAAGCAATTCCTCCTACGGCGTGTGGTCGCGGCCCGAAGCACTGCCCACCGCCGAATACAGCTTCCTGATAGGTCCCCCGTTGCTACGCGCTCTTGAAAACTACGTCGACCTGGAATATCTAGACACCCAAATCGGAAAGATGGATCAAGTCGCCATACCAGACTTCGCCGCCGGCGCCATGGAGAATTGGGGACTCGTCACTTACAGGTAAAATCGAGTTCAGCCAAGTGGAACTCCCATTTATGTTTATGGGATTTAGGGAGACGGCGTTGCTTTGGGATAGCGAAGAATCGACGGCCCTCAACAAGCAAAGGGTTGCCACCGTAATCGCGCACGAGTTTACCCACATGTGGTTCGGAAACCTGGTGACCATGGACTGGTGGGCGTACACTTGGCTGAACGAGGGCTTCGCCAGATACTTCCAGTACTTCGTAACCGCGGAGGTAAAATAATTTCCTTGATGCCTTCGAGCATACCGGTAAGACTTGTTTTTCTTTAGGTGGAAACCGACTGGGAACTTGAGAAGCAATTCGTCATCGAGCAGCAACAGGCGATATTCGCCGCGGATGCTTTAACCGGGGCCGCCGCCCTGAGCTCCGATGCGCTAACCCCATCGGAGATCAGCGACAAGTTCTCTTCCATATCCTACAATAAGGGTGCCGCGGTTATACGGATGATGAGGAACTTCATCGGCGAAGAAGGTTTCCAAGCAGGGCTTCGCGATTACTTAAGGGCGAAGTAAGCGGGTGAAGTGGGATCGCTTAGGGGTGTGTCTAGAGTGAAATATTTCCAGCTCTTTTGCCAACGCGGTCCCTAGCAACCTTTGGGCGGCTTTGGGGCCTCGTATACCCGAGGGGAAACTTCCGGCCGGTTTATCCATCGCTGACGTGATGACTCCGTGGACGGATCAAGCCGGATATCCAGTCGTCACGGTTTCCATGAGAGTCGACACGGCGGTTCTCACTCAGGTATCCCCCTACCACCTACCTGAGTATCAGCACGGGAAATTAACTACAGCGCAATGTCATCAGCTCGGACGCAACAGGCGTGATTAAACGCGAAAAAATTGAGCGCCACCACTTAATTTTGACCGGAAATTAAGAAAGAAATTGAAATACCTCGGTTTATACAAGAGTTTTAATCAACACACGACTAACGATGTAATAAACGGCAAAGAAAAATTGATACTAACATGTAAGCGTCTTAACTTACTTCGCCAAGGAGGATGTTCAACCAATCATTGAGCCTAACAAAGCAAAACCCGCGCCCGTCGTGTACCCCATATCGCGCGACAAGTTCAAAACAGAGCGGCCGGCATTCCTTTGACATTTCGCCGCTAAAGAAAGCCGACGCCGCAGATGTTCGCTTTAAACAAAAACGAAAGCGAATAAAACTCGAAACCGGACGTTCCTAACATCTGAGAATGGCGACGGGCAGCTTCTTTTGTTCGCGGGTATTCTACACAAGATTGCAACATACTGCACAATGTCGTTAGATGTCAATAGTCTGCCACAAAATACAGACGCAGACAGTTTCGTAATAAAAGACGTAGATGCGAATTGAAAGTGACAGATTTTTTGAAGAACTTTTTAAAGAAGCACACACCCTCACCTTTCTTGGAAAGTTCGTACGTGTATAATAAAATAACCAAACCCGAGACATAGTTGGGAAAATGCCCTTCCTTCTGTAGAGGGGACAATTATGGCAGTCGGGTCAGAATATGTACAGTCAGAATACAGAATGGAGGACAGTTGGCCAACTATGTCTGGGGCTTGGGCTTGGTTGTTATTCATGTACGAACTTTCCAGAAGAGGTGATTTATTTTGATGCAAATTACTTCGCGTGCGCTTCTTTAAGAAGTTCTTCAAAAGATCTACCGCTCTAAATTCAAGTTTACGTCGCAGCGTTTCTTTTATTACTAAATTGTCTGCAAAATGCGTATAACTGCACGACGGCGGTTTAGGACCAAAGAAATCGCTCTAATGTTCTGTTGCGGAAGATCTTTAACATCTAGCGATATTATGCAGTATGCAGCAAGCTTGTGTAATTACACCTGCGATCAAAAGGAATCGCCCGTCGCCACCTGCGAATATTAAGAAAGTCCGGCTTCAAATTTAACTGGTTTTTATTTCCGTTTAAAGCGTCGGCTTTCTTTAGTGGCGAAAGTTCAAAGGAATGCCGGCTGTCTAGACTGCACTCTGTTTTGAACTTGTCACTAGAGAGTTGCGAGTTATGAGTTGTTAGGCGCAATGATTGATTGAACATCGTCCACGGTGATGTAAGTTAAGACGCGTACACACTAACACCCAGTTTTATTTCCCGTTTGTTACATGATTAGTTGCGCGTTCAATGTTTTTCGTGTTTAATCAATCCTCACGCTCGTTAATCTGAGCTGCTGGCATTGAAGTGCTGAATTTAATTTTGATAATAACACACCGAACGAATTTTTGCGCACCGTAACATCCCGTTCGCTTTTGAATTTCCGGCTATCGTTTTTTTTGTCTGCAGGAAAGATTTTTGTTAGACGAGAACCAACAAGGCGAAGAGAAGTGGTACGTTCCGATTACCTTAACCATATCTCACGAGCCGGATTTCGAAAACACCGACCCCCAATTCTGGCTGGCCCCGAATGAAGAACTGCTGATTCCCGATGTCCTGCACGGAGGAACCGGCTGGATTGTGGCCAACGTTAAAGAATCAGGGTATTACCGAGTCAACTATGATGATCAGTTGTGGGATGCGCTGAGCGTCGCTTTGAACGGCGAAGACTACGCCACCATCGATGTTTTGAACCGGGCCCAGATCGTCGACGATTCCATGAACCTGGCTCGGGCCAACATTATTTCGTACAACCGCGCGTTGGACGTCACGTCCTTCCTGAGTCAAGAGACCGAGTACTACCCGTGGTACTCAGGGTTCAACGCTTTCACCTTCCTGCGAAGACGTCTCGGCACCAACAGCAACGTGGGGATATACTTCCAGGTTTGCGCAGCGCCAGCAGCAAAATTTCTCAAATTCGCTCAAAACCGGCTTTTGTTTTTGTTTTTCGTAGACCCACATGCAAACTTTGATGAAGACACTGTACGAGTCGGTCAGTATCGATATTCCAGATGATGCGTCGCACATTGACATTTTGAAGACGGCCCTGGCTCTTCAGTGGGCTTGTGATCTGGAGGACACTGAGTGCATCGATCAAGCCTCGCGACTATTCGAACAATATAAAAACGACGAGGCTAAGTAAGTGTTAAACTTCGCTTGGGTGATCGTACCCCCCCCGGTTTGCCCACAAGGATTTTGCTTTTATCTGGTTTGGGGGTAATTTGGGGTTACGTTTTTACAATTAACCAAAATTTCCGACACGGTCGGGTTGGATTAAGTTTAATCATAAAAAATAATTATAAAAGTATAAGTAAAACTAAAAGCCCTAGTAAAGTCGAAATGAAAGCCTATAATGAAAAGAAAGACCTTTCCAAAGGTCAAAAGGTGGACAAGCTGGGACAAGCCGCTGAAGCTTCTGGTTTCAAGGCTACACAAACAAACGCAATGTCATTCAAGCTTTATGATTAAATCTCGACGTAAAAGAAACAACCTATTTAATTCCCACGAAGCATTCTGGAACGCAAAGGTAATCGATCTCGACGTAAAAGAAACAACCTGTTTAATTCCCACGAAACATTGTGGAACGCAAAGATAGCCGATCGCAAGTCAACGCTAAAAGCCACCGGCTCTCAAACCGATGCACAGTGGTCGAAACGCCTAATCTAGCTGTGCAAAATTCAATGCGTAAAAGTCTTTTGATTTTGATGATTCGAAAAATAGTTTTTAAATAAAATTTGATGGACTCGAAGAAAAAAATTCTAATTATTCAAGTAATTAAGGACAGGGCTTTTAAATGCAGATGTAAAAAGCAATAAACGAAATTCTTAGCCTAAAAATGTGTTCTTTTTAAGATTTTGTTGCAATTTCTGTTTTCCAAAGCTTTCCTCTAGAGGTAATATGAACATTGAAGATATGATAAATCAAATTAAATTTGAATTTTTCTTTTAAATCAACTGGCATGCTGTTGAAGTCTGTTACATAATAACCACTCACATCCATTTTCGGCATTTTCGAGTTTACAAAATCACGAATGACGTCACAGTTCCAGATTATGACGTCACAGTCCAAGATTATGACGTCATAATTGAAGATTATGATGTCACAAGGAAAATGAAAAACGCCAGTTTGTGGCAAATAAGTAGCCATTTAACTTTTATTTAAAACATTTTTTTGTAAAACCTATAATAGCGGCTCTATCGTCGCATCAATCTTCCTTACTTTTTATTCACACTGTATATTTGTTTGCAATTTGTTGCACATACTTTCTTATTAATTAAATACAAATATTTATTGTGGTTGTACATAAATACATTTCGACTCGAATATCAGCGGATATGAGTTATTACTACATAATAAACTTCAACAGCGTGTTAGTTGACATAAAAGATTCATTCAAATTTAAAATAATGGCTACTCAGTGTTCATATTACCTAGGAGAATTATCCACAGTTGTGGAAAATACAAGTCCCAATAGAATCTTGAAAACAAGGCGCAAACTTCCAGGCTTAAGAGAAAACGAACATGAGCGTTTTGTTTACTGTTTTGTGTATTTGGGTTTGAAAGTCCCGCTCTAAAGTTACTTAAATAACTACAAATTTTATGATGTCGTCTTAGTAACTACCAAAGTATATTACATAAAAAAAAACATCAAATTTTTTAAATCGGTACTGTTTACTTTTATATTTTTGCACAGCTAGATTAAGCATTTCGACCACTGTGCAACGATATTACTTATAACACAGAAAATAGCGAGCTACTCATATACGGAGCGTTCCTAAAATGCATAAACAAACCGTCTACGAATTGCAAAGAAAAACATCGCAACTGTTGGAAGTTAATAGCGCTATAAAATGCACGTCTGCACTACGACGAAAATTACAACATATTTTTTTTTCCGGCGCAATAAATGAAGGCCAAGAAAACAGAACGCTAGACGTTCGCGGTTATGGCATTACTGAAATAAACGCGACACGAATTTCTCCATATACAGTCTCTGAATGTGATTTTTGAAAAATATGATGGGATGAAAGGTCTCGACGAGTGGAGGTCGAAAATCGTATCGGTTCGATTTTTCTGTTCAAGATGGCTGCGCAATAATCGGAAGTAATCGTGTCGAAGATAAACAATAAAACCGCGTTGCCGCATATTAAATGAAAGGTCTCGACGAGCGGCGCACTAAAATCGTGTAATTTCGTTTTTTCTGTCGAAGATTGCAGTATAAAGACGTTGGATTATTTGGTCGAAGGCCGACCTTACGAGGTCTCTTACTCATCACGAAACATTTAACCATCCTCTTAATTTACCACGCAAAAATGTTCAAACTTTGTCTAGCAAAATTTTGCCTAATAAGTCTATGAAGCTCCGATTTGTAACATACGTTACGAACTTAACGTAATTTTAAAAGATCAAGATTTTCCTGAAATTTTGTTTATTACTGAGCTAAACGATGTTGAAATTGAAGTTTTAAATCTCGATAACTACAGCTTAATATCTAATTTTACCCGGAAAACGTGTAGAGGAGGTGGTGTTGCGTTGTATGCTTCAAATTCAGTCAAATCTTATTGTAAACCTTACGTTATTAATGATGTCTGTATCTCGGAAAAAAAATTTGAAATGTGTTCCGCGGTGTTATGTTTGAGTACAACAAATATTTTACTAGTCAATCTGTACAGATCACCTAATGCGGACATAAATGTTTTCTTTAACAATATTGAAGTTGTTTTAGATATGTCAGCCTCTTTTAATGGGCGCATCATTATTGGAGGTGATTTTAATGTTGATTTTTCAAAATTAACTCCTGAGTCAATATATTTGACCGATTTATTTGAATCCTTTGCACTTGATAGCTTCATGGAAGCGCCTACGCGCATAAATGGAAGTACTAATACCAGAATTGATAATTTCTTTACAAATTTAGAAAAGGATAACTGTGTTATAAATATTACTGATCATGCATTATCCGATCATCGAATGATAACTTTATTTGTGCATTGTGAAGTTTCTGATAGCGATCCAACCCGTATTATTAAAAAACGGTTTTTTGACGAAACATCAATCGAAAATTTTGTATCAGCTATCAGAGTAGAAAAATTTCATTGTGTCAAAGATGACCAGGATCTCGACACGAATTTTTTAAATTTTTTGAATACTTTCAATCATTACTTTAATTACTACTTTCCAGTTAAAAAAGTAAATCTCAATAAACCACGTAATAAGAGCTGGATCTCGGAGGCATTAATTAAGGAGGGACGTGAATTGAGGAGTATTCATAGAAAATTAAAAGAAAGACCTTCTAACAAAAATTCTGACCTCGCTTTACTTTATAGGGAATTGAAAGGCAAACATCGGGTAAATTTAATATCTGCTAGAAGAAATTTCAATGACAATTTTATCTGCAACTCCTCCAACAAAAACAAAGCCGCTTGGATATTATTAAAACAAAATAATTCTGTTGATTGTCCAGAATATATCACTGATATAAATAATCACGATCATGTTAATGCGGTAGATATTAGTAATGCCTTTTGTAATTATTTTATTAATTCAGTTAATGAACTTGTTTGTCAATCTTCGGGTAATGCAATTAATATAAAAAGTAATGATTGCAACATGTTTCTATTCCCCGTCACTGAAGTTGAGATTTATAATATAATCCTTACTGTTTCCTGCAAGAAGTCTGCAGGAATTGATGATATCCCTTGCTTTATTCTCAAATATTTGGCTAAGTTCTTAGCTACTCCACTCTGCAAGTTAATTAATCAGTCCTTCAACGACGGTTCCTTTCCTTCAGCCCTAAAAACGGCTAAAATAATTCCTGTATATAAGAAAGGTAAAAAAACAGATATAAGAAATTATAGACCTATCTCTATCTTGTCCATCTTTTCAAAAGTTTTTGAAAAAGCTATGTTGGCGAGATTAATTAACTTCTTTGATGCAAATACCATCATAAATAAAAACCAGTTCGGCTTTAGAAAGGGTCTCTCGTCTAATGATGCGCTATGTTTAGCATACAACGTTATTTTGCGAAATATCGAACTCAGAGAAAAGACCCTTAACTGGATCGCTAGTTTTTTAAAAAACCGTTTCCAGAATGTCTCTTGGCTGGGTGCAAAGTCGAGAGTAACTGAAGTACATCACGGGGTTCCTCAGGGCAGTATACTCGGGCCATTACTTTTTATCATATATTTGAATGATCTAAACTCGTTCTTACAATTAGGTGATGTTATTCATTTCGCAGATGATACTTCCTCAATTTTACATTATAAATCTGACGAACAACTTTCAGAACGACTTAGTTTATTGTTTACGAACATGACAGAGTGGTGCTGCCGAAACAATCTATCACTAAATGTGAGAAAAACTGTTTTAGTTCCCTATAATATTTTCAATCACAATACCATCACTTTCTTAATTTCCAAGTTAACTGATATGGAATTTGAAATTCCTGTTGAAAAAAACTGTAAAATTTCTAGGACTTACCTTTGATTCCGGCCTAACATGGAGTAACCATTGCCTCATCTTAGAAAAATCGTTAAATACTGCGTGCTACACATTAAGGAAGTTGAGCGGAAGTGTATCGATTGAAATAATGAGACTGTATTATTTTGGTTGTGTACAGTCGAAGTTAGAGTATGGTATTCTTTGTTGGGGGAACTCCTCCGCTGCACGGTCTGTATTTATAATTCAAAAACGCATTATTAGAGCAATCATGAATGTAAGTGCACGAACTAGTTGCAGAAATTTTTTTAAAGAATTAAGGATTCTCACTCTCCCATCCTTGTTTATTTACAACTCCTTGCTATATATAAAACGAAATGAATCTTTGCTAACCAAAGAATCGGAGATACGTAACCGTAACACTCGTTCCCAAGATAAACACTATCTTTATTTACCCCAACACCGTACGTCAAAGTTTCATAACAGTATGTTTTATTTGACTTTAAAACTTTACAATCACCTCCCTATAAATGTAAGGCTATTACAACATTTCAAAAACTTCAAGGAACAAATTAAAGACCACTTTTTAAAAAAACCCGTACTACACGATTGAGGAATATTTTTCTCGGAATTAAAGCATTAGGTGATCTTCCATCTTTTGTCTCTTGTTATTGTATTGTCGTAGTGCATAGTCCTCTCATACTGTTCATGTAATATCTGTTTATTATTAACTTTTAAAGTTTCTATTTTTATCTTAAACTTGACAAATTCTGTTCGAATTTAGTACTATACTCTTCTTTTACTTTTATGTAATCAATCTGACAACTGCTGACATTATTTATAATCTTCTGGCAATAAAATTATTATTATTATTATTATTATTAAGATGTTCGTTTTTTTTTTTTTTTTGAAATTTGAAATCCGGATCTGCGCGCGTTCGAATCCACAATTCGATGCAACTAACTTGGAATTTTTTATTCACGAGAGATTGGCAGTTTCCCATTATGAGGTCGTTTAAGGGTGGAAAAGAATACGCGAGTTTGCTTCGAATCGGTCAGTCGGCCTCGTCGCATATCAGATGAAACGTCTCGACGAGTGGAGATCGAAAATCGCGTCGGTTCGATTTTTTTATTTTAGATGGCGACAACAGTCCGGTGGTCTCAGGTGGATTATTTAAAGAGCGAGGGCGCGCGTTCGCATCCAAAATTCGTTTTTTTTTTGTTTTCTTTTGACTTTCTTGAGGAGAAGCGCAAATTAGATGTATTTACAAACATTACCGAAACATTCTGGTTAAGGCGTTTACCACATTTATAGCGAACCTAACTTTTCTCTCTTCGTAGTACCCGGATCAACCCTAACATTAAGAGCGTGGTCTACTGCACGGGGATACGTTACGCCAATTCGAGGGAAAACTGGAACTTCCTCTGGAACAAATTCACCACGACGAAACTGGCAACGGAACAGGCCCTCATCATAACGGCGTTGGGGTGCACGAGGGACCCGGAATTGGCCAGCGAGTAAGCGAAGTGAAGAGAACGGCGCACGTCCAACCCCAATTCAATTATTTTTTTTTTTTTAGGTATTTGCTGAAATCGATCACCCCCGGCTCCGGCATAAGGAGACAGGACGCCAACAGCGTCTTCTCGGCGGTTCTTTCCGGAAACCTCCAGGGCATTAACATCGCCTTTGCTTTCTTAAGAGAGAACGTCGTCGCAGTTTCTGAAAAGTGAGTGAACCATTTCAAAAAAAAAAAAAAAAAAAAGAAAAAAAAACGAAAAACATATCCTTTTAGTTATGGGGGAATGAACGCTCTGAGCAGTGTTCTTAATGGGGTTGCAGATCGAATTACCACCGAAGAACAATTGGCCGATGTAAGTGAAGTGAAGGGAGGGGGGGGGGATAAAGACCAGTCCATCATAAAATGAATCGAATTTCAGCTTCGAACTTTCGTAAGTGAGAATGAAGAGTTCCTCGCCGACGCCGTCCATCAGGCGAACAGCGCGATCGAAAACGCAGAGGCGAACATCCGCTGGGTCCAAGCCAACGAACAAGAGCTTTCGAGTTGGTTGGAGAACAAATATAAAGGTGGGGCGGCATCGCTCACCTTGAACCTCTCAACCCTAATCGCCCTGGCGGCGGCGGCCATCTTGTCAAACCTCCGCCGTCAATGAACGGTGCGTGCAAATTTTGTCGATACTTAATTTTATTTAGGGATGTCAGTAAGTATGTTGTGTAGATATAAATTAAGTCTGCTAATTCTAGAGAGTTAAAGTTAAGAAAAAATTAAATATTTATTATTAAGAGAAAACTTTCTTTAAGTAATTCTTGATCCTCCCCGTTCACCTCGTCGTGCTAACTCTGCTGCGACGCGTCGAAGTCGTCCAACCATCTGACTATTTCGTCGAAGTGCCTTTCCTTCCAGTCAAGGTTGACCTGTTCGCGCTCGAAATACTGTTGTATTGTCCTGGACGCGAACGCCAAATCATCCCCTTTGCTTGCAACGAAAGCCTTCACCTGTAATCAAATAGGGGATGGATCAGAATCACTTCCGAAATAAGATTAATGACGTTAAGGCAGCCGATCGCTTCTCTCTGAAATGGTTTGATCGATCGATCAATTGAATTGAACTGTGACCGATCCCCAACGACCCGGTTTAAGAAAGCGAACGCCGCCTTGGTTTGGCCACTCACGTCATTGAGCTCTTGCTCAGTGGTGTATGATATAAGGCTTGCCTCGAAAACGCCAGCTAATAACATCTGGGATGAGCCTATACTGCAACAAAGGGCAACACCTAAGTACTAGGCTGGTCAAGGAGGGAGACTCAAACTCACTATTTCTTAATTCTTTCCCAGTTGGTGGTCATGAACCTGTACGCCAGCTGCTGTCCGATAATACTACTGGCGACCGTTCCGAAAACCCTCCCGACGTCCTGCTTACGTATACCGGAACCTTCCGTGATGGCCCGCTCCAAATACCTCAACAAAATCCAGGTTTCCGTGGTGCACCCCAAGGATGTCATGATCGAATCCTTTTCCGACCCAACATCGGTGTTCAAGTACCTCTGCCAAACGAAATCCCATTCCTCCTGCCCGCCCACCCTGATCGCGTAGCAATACACGAGGTTTCTCAAGCTCGGCGCAATTCTGCACACAACAAGCACAAACTTTGATTTAACCTAACTTAACGCGTAGGTTCTTTCAATTACGTACGGATTGTGCCTGTCGGGATCAGGTGTATACCTCCAATCTCGGAACTGCTTCACGGAGTTTGCAATACAATCGCGATACCCCACCATACAAGCCCTCCACAACACATAACTGCGGGTATATATTTTCAGAGTCGAATCCTTAGGGTCTTCGTCGAAGCCGACGTCGTGGTACAGGCCTTTAATTAAGTACAAGAAGTATTTCTAAAACAAACAAGAGCTAGAGTTTACAGGCCGAATCTCTTACCCACTGGTAACCTTGAACTTATCAAACTGTCCGCTCCTGACGAAAATCTCGTACAGAAAATCCAGCTCGTCGAACGCCGTCTTCCAAGGAACGTACTCCCTTTCATGCACCAGGTATTTGGTGAGGTTCAAGGCCACGCTGTAGTTGATGTAATTCGATTCGGCGAGGTTCAGGGCGTCATCCAACAGCTGCGCGCGGTTTTTCGGGTCGAAATTCTTGAACCCATCTTCCTTGTTCAGCTCCTCGATGAGCAACTGCCAGTTTCTCTCGTCGTAATTCACCCGGTAATACCCGGTTTGGTTGAGGTTCACGAGCAACCATTCATCATCGCCGGCAAACGCCGTCGTGGTCATATCGGGCACGGCTTTCATCCAAACTTTATCGATCGAGCGGCCGTTTTTCGTCACGTACATGATCGGGATCCACCACAAAGGGGCTTCGCTTGAATTCCGCCGTCCACCTACGATGAATCTTTCCTGGCGAAAGTGAAAGTCTCCACCATTGTAGCCCCTGGTCACCGTCACAAGAGGAAACCCAGTTTGTAAAGTCCACGTGTCCATGATTTCTTTTACGTCCATGTTCCTATCAAACTTACCATCAGCCTGGGCTTGCTTGGTAAGTGCCGACCATAGATCATCCTGATCAGCATTAGAGTACTTCCTGCAAGTAACCGTTTAAATCATTTCTTCAATTTACCACCAATTCATCACTCACCTTTCGTTCAGGTAATTCGTTATTCCCATCTTGAAGACGTCGGTGGTCAAAAAATCCTCCATCATCCTTATGATGGTAGCCCCTAAAACGCAAACCCCGGTTGATTAAACCGCCGCAGCCAACTTGGGGGTAGGTAGGTAGGTGCATACCTTTTCCATAGGAGATTCGATCGAAAATGTTGTTGATTTCGCTGGGGTTGTCCACCTTAATCGAAATGGGGTGCGACGATTTCAGGGCGTCGAGCTGAAACACGTCTTGCAACTCCTGCACGACGAATTGGTCGAGGATTTTCAGTTCGGGGCAAGCCTGGAATTCGAATAATTCGTTTTGCGGTTACAAGGGGCGGTGCGAGGGGTTCGTAAAACCGACCGCGTTGGCGCCGAGGTATTCCATGTAGCTGGCGAAGCCTTCGTTCAACCAAAGATCCGTCCACCAAGACGGCGTCACCAAATTCCCGAACCACTGGTGGGCCATTTCATGTGCGATCACGCTCGCTATGCTTTGCAAATCGCCGACGGAGGATACGCCTTTTTCGTAGAGCAAAACCGATTCCCTGTAAGGTCAAGGACGATTAGGTTTCCATCTCCTTATAAGGGATTAAAAAAGTTCGGAGATTGAATGATCGGTTCGAGAATCGGGGCGCTGCATTTTCGGCGTTAAGCTAACGACCGCGCAGTAGATCAATTAATTGGGAAAATTAAGTACGTTTACTTTTGCTTGGACTTTTATTAAGGAATTTAAGGGTGGAACCTAAATTTTCTAGCCGTGCAATCGAGATGAAATTTGGTAGAATTGTCTAAGATACCATGCTGGAGGTTTTCACAAAATTATAAGATGATCCAACGGTTTAAACAAAAGTTAATCGAACTTAATTAATCGGCTTCGGTTAGTTTGGTTAACGCTTTGTACCTATGCGCTGTCTATAATTATAATAGTTTATAACTGAAAAACAAAATAAAACAAAAACAAATGACGTGTCCAGGGAATAAAGTCAGTACATGCACACAATGATTTGTGTTTCTTGTATACGTCAAGAGATGACGCTTTTTGTGAGCTTCAAGTTGATGCCACCTAAGGCGGAAACAAGTCAGTTTGCGTCGGAAGCGCGGAAATGTTGCGTAACAATTTTTCTAGCCGTGCAATCGAGATGGAAGTTGGTAGAATTGTCTAAGATACCATGCTGGAAGTTTTCACAAAATTATAAGATGATCCAACGGTTTAAACAAAAGTTAGTCGAACTTAATTAATCGCCTCCGGTGATTTGTTAACGCTTCGTACCTATGCGCTGTCTGTAATTAGAATAGTTCATGACTTAAAAACCTACCTGTAAGTGATGAGACCCCAGTTCTCCATGGCGCCGGTCGAAAAATCGGGGAGGGCCACCATGTCGATTTTCGGCAGGGGAAAGTCGATTTGGAAGAAGTCCTCGTAGTACTTGAGCACGGTCGGTCCTACTCTCAGCCCGAACGACGCTTGGGAGATGACGCTCTCCCTTGCCCAAATCGACAGGGAGCCGTTTTTGACGTAGTGCAGGTCAGATACGACGAATGCCACCAGGTACGTCGACATGGGCACTGATTTTTCGAAGTGATCCCAGACATAGTCGTCCAAACCTACACTGAACGCAAGAGCGCGTCAGTACATTTTGATGGTGTACCATAACCACAGTTTCTCACAAATAATTCAAGAATGTGTTACTGCCACCTACTCAATGCGATTCAATTCTCTCCAATTGATCGCGATAATACCCCTCTGCCCTAACGAAAAGTGAATTAATCGAGAGACTATGGCCGTAACTTACATGGGAGATGAGTTGATTTTCGGCATGTTTGAAATGGTGGACATGTTTTTGAGGCGCCCCAAGGTGATCTCGAAGGTCGCTTTAAGGGCCGGCTCGTCGAAACAGGGGAACGCCTTCCTCGCGTCGGTCGGTTGGAACTGGGTCGCCGCCAACCACCTAAAATAGTCAACGAGTCCTGAGCATTTTGGAACAAACAGAACCAAAGAGCACCTCCACCGACTGACCTTTTTTGATCGTGCAACGTGTACGAGCTCCTGTAGAAGCCCTGCATGGCGTCGTTTAGATACCCCTGAAACTTTATTAACACGCGATAGTTAGTGTTCGCTTCTAGGGCGTCGTCCAGGTGGATGATGAGGAAATTTCGGGCGGTGTCATTGCTGAGTTCTGTAATGTTAAGGATGAGAGAGGAGTTCTCCTCGAAGACGGTAACCGAAGTCTCGTCTATTTCAAGTTGGTCCGCGTGCAGCGTGATGTTCTTGGTGGGTTCGGTTACGTTTATCTCGATGAGGACTTCGCCGCGGAACGTGAAGTTCCCTTCGAATATGAACGGGAGCAGCTGGAGCTTGTAGGAATTTGGGATTACGGCCCTGGGAAGACGAGGGTCTGGCTTTTCCGCGCTCTTTGATGTTCCCGTGGTTATTTCCAGGAGGGTAGTTTCGGTGCCCTCGGTTTCCGTCGAGGCGGTCTCGGTTGAGAAATGCGTCGCCGCGCCGGGGGTGGTTTCGTTGCAGGGAATTCTGACGATTTCTTTAACGTATTTCGGATAGAAGTGGTACACTATCAGACCCGTCGCAAGTAAGACGGCGATGAATATAACCACTAGTAGTAAGGCAAGGGGTTTGGAGAGGATCACCTTGCCTTCCTTGGTGTAGGAAGATATCGCGTCCATTACATCGAATTTCTCGGACGCATGGGTCATTACGAAATTAAAATCTGAAAATTAGCAAAGCAATTAAATTCATTCATAAACGCCGAGCCGATGATTACTACTCTCGACTATTAATGAAAGAATAGACTTTAACAAGAAATCATTTTTTTTGTTTTTGTGACCGGCATTAAAAGATCGCAAATCATTCACGGTATGCGGGTCATAAATGTCAGGCGTGTTTATTTCAAAGTTTCATTAAATAAATGGTTGCTGTTTGGCGTGTTATCGAGATCTTACTTGCTGGGTTTACGCCTTTCTCTCTCTCTCTCTCTCTCTCTCTCTCCGCGCAAACAAGAACGAGGAAAATTGTTATTTCGGAAGTGTGCGGTCTATTCTGGTGCCTTGCCCTCGTTCGTTAACGAGAGCGCGCATTTTTAACATCAGGCAGTCAATGGGAGCCACTATTTTTAAAAATCTCGTGCGAGACGTGGTTTCACCCAAATGTTTAAGAAATTGTAACAGTGTTACCTACAAAGCATCTAAAGTTTTATCTAAACAGGCGGTCGGTGGAGTGTGGCCATCGAAACACTCTTGAAAGTAACACAAACAATAACAAGCAAGACGTTCGCTTAGCTTAGATGACGGTCGGTTTATAGTACGCTAACGATGCGCACGAAAATATCAATATTTCATAAAAGATGCGAAAAATACTGCCACCTACGTGGAGGATAGCCAGAAGATTGCATCGACTGCTACCGTGGGACGGGTCGGGATTTCAATCAAACCAACGCGAAAAATGAATACAAGGGCGCCCCAGGTGGCAAACTCAGGACGAATGACGTTCTTCTCACGTTATTTACAGGTGATGCTGAACCGTAAAGATCTTTTGGTCATATCGTCACTAAGACGTTTCTAATACAAAGCGAAAAATTAATACAAGGGTGCCCCAGGTAACAAACTCAGGGCGAATGACGTTCTTTTCACGTCATTTACGGGTGAAGTTGAACTGTAAAGATCATTTGGCCGTATCGTCACTAATCAATGACGTTTCTAACACAACGCGAAAAATTAATACAAGGGTGCCCCAGGCAACAAACTCAGGACGAATGCCGTTCTTTTCACGTCATTTACAGGTGATGTTGAACCGTAAAGATCATTTGGCCGTATCGTCACTAATCAATGACGTTTCTAATACAACGCAAAAGATTAAAACAAGGGTGCCCCAAGTAGCAGACTCAGGACGAATGACGTTCTTTTCACGTCATTTACAGGTGAAGTTGAACCGTAAAGATCATTTGGCCATATGGTCACTAATTAATGACGTTTTTAATACAACGCAAAAGATTAATACAAGGGTGCCCCAAGTAGCAGACTCAGGACGAATGACGTTCTTTTCACGTCATTTACAGGTGAAGTTGAACCGTAAAGATCATTTGGCCACATCGTCACTAATCAATGACGTTTCTAATACAACGCGAAAAATTAATATAAGGGCGCCCCAGGCAGCAAAATCAGGATGAATGACGTTCTTTTCACGTCATTTACAGGTGATGCTGAACCGTAAAGATCCCTTGGCCATATCGTCACTTATCAATGACGTTTCTAATACAACGCGAAAAATTAATACAAGGGTGCCCCAGGTAACAAACTCAGGACGAATGACGTTCTTTTCACGTCATTTACAGGTGAAGTTGAACCGTAAAGATCATTTGGCCATATCGTCACTAATCAATGACGTTTCTAATATAACGCGAAAAATTAATATAAGGGCGCCCCAGGCAGCAAAATCAGGATGAATGACGTTCTTTTCACGTCATTTACAGGTGATGTTGAACCGTAAAGACCATTTGGCCATATCGTCACTAATTAATGGCGTTTCTAATACAATGCGAAAAATTAATACAAGGGTGCCCCAGGTAACAAACTCAGGGCGAATGACGTTCTTTTCACGTCATTTACAGGTGAAGTTGAACCGTAAAGATCATTTGGCCATATCGTCACTAATCAATGACGTTTCTAACACAACGCGAAAAATTAATACAAGGGTGCCCCAGGTGGCAAACTCAGGACGAATGACGTTCTTTTCACGTCATTTACAGGTGATGTTGACCCGTAAATATCTTTTGGTCATATCGTCACTAAGACGTTTCTAATACAAAGCGAAAAATTAATACAAGGGCGCCCCAGGTAGCAGACTCAGGACGAGTGACGTTCTTTTCACGTCATTTACAGGTGATGTTGACCCATAAAGATCATTTGGCCATATCGTCAATAATCAATGGCGTTTCTAATACAACGCGAAAAATTAATACAAGGGCGCCCCAGGTAGAAGACTCAGGATGAATGACGTTCTTTTCACGTCATTTACAGGTGATGTTGAACCGTAAAGATCATTTGGCCATATCGTCACTAATCAATGACGTTTCTCATACAACGCGAAAAATTAATACAAGGGTGCCCCAGGTGGCAAACTCAGGACGAATGACGTTCTTTTCACGTCATTTACAGGTGATGTTGACCCATAAAGACCATTTGGCCATATCGTCACTAATTAATGGCGTTTCTAATACAACGCGAAAAATTAATACAAGGGTGCCCCAGGCAGCAAACTCAGGACGAATGACGTTCTTTTCACGTCATTTACAGGTGATGTTGAACCGTAAAGATCATTTGGCCATATCGTCACTAATCAATGACGTTTCTCATACAACGCGAAAAATTAATACAAGGGTGCCCCAGGTGGCAAACTCAGGACGAATGACGTTCTTTTCACGTCATTTACAGGTGATGTTGACCCATAAAGACCATTTGGCCATATCGTCACTAATTAATGGCGTTTCTAATACAACGCGAAAAATTAATACAAGGGTGCCCCAGGTGGCAAACTCAGGACGAATGACATTCTTTTCACGTCATTTACAGGTGATGTTGACCCATAAAGACCATTTGGCCATATCGTCACTAATTAATGGCGTTTCTAATACAACGCGAAAAATTAATACAAGGGTGCCCCAGGTGGCAAACTCAGGACGAATGACGTTCTTTTCACGTCATTTACAGGTGATGTTGACCCATAAAGACCATTTGGCCATATCGTCACTAATTAATGGCGTTTCTAATACAACGCGAAAAATTAATACAAGGGTGCCCCAGGTGGCAAACTCAGGACGAATGACGTTCTTTTCACGTCATTTACAGGTGATGTTGACCCATAAAGACCATTTGGCCATATCGTCACTAATTAATGGCGTTTCTAATACAACGCGAAAAATTAATACAAGGGTGCCCCAGGCAGCAAACTCAGGACGAATGACGTTCTTTTCACGTCATTTACAGGTGATGTTGAACCGTAAAGATCATTTGGCCATACCGTCACTAATTAATGACGTTTCTAATACGTACCGTTACAACGTTAATGTGACGGTCTTTGCTAACGTCTTTTTGCCGTCATTTCTAAGTAATAAATCACCTACTATTAATAACTAAATATTTTGTTTCGATTACTAACTTCCGGCGTTTAAAGGTTTGTCCGAACCATAGTATTTGAACGGTTCGGAATGGCTCAAAACAATCGTTCAGGTATTTTGTTAAACGTTCGTATCGTAAAACAACCGAGTGACTACTTTGGACCCTCCCAGCTAGCAGAGTGACGTCGGAATTACGTCATTTTTAAGTTATTTTACGTCATCGACGTTATTTGTCTCAAGAGTGACGAGTCCTACGATACATATTAAAAACATCACGTAAAAGTGACGTCGTTATCACGTCAATATAAAGTGATAAAATGTTACTGTGTTTATTTTTGAAAATTATTAGTTTAAAAACTTTTTTTTTTGGACTAAACAAAAAATGTAAATAAATATTTCCGAAGCCAATTATACCAAGATTAATATTGGAATTATTAAATTAAGGAAAATAATAATACGTTAATAGTTGTGAATGTAAACAGAAGATGGCGCAATTTTAGCACTCAGTAACTAATCCAGCATGTGTGAATACTTAAACCTTACCGAAAATTTTGAAATGAACAGCGAGATCATCTTGAAGCAATTTTCAACGATCTAGTAAGTTATTAATGACTTTTGAAAAATAGTTGATTAAGTGATTAAAACACGCCGCTCGGACGTCTTTTGGATGTTAGAATGACGTCATATTAAGGACAAAGATGACGTTGCTATCTAGAATTCTGTACTATTTAAATGCTGTGGTTAGAATAGACTTTTAAGAAAGGTCTTAAGGTAAGTTAAGTTTTTATGGAGTTGACCCTTTCGTTGCCATTTGCAACAACTTTTTTTTACCAATAATTCGTGTTTCCCTTTTTTTCAGTATGGTCTTAACAATTCGTTTGTTGTTCGTCCGTTTCTTCTTTACAGAGGATCCTCATCATCATCATTGTCTTCTTCTTTTTCTTTCTGGAATCCATCTATGAATGTCTTCTTTTCCCAAACTCTCTCGTTCTCTCCGCATCAGCTCTCTTTGTTGCACAAGTTGCAACTACTTTCAATCTTCTCTGTTTTTCACTGCCTTATTTTAGATCTCTGATCTCTTTTTGCAGCCATGGTTGTTCCTGCCTTTTCTTTACCATATTTAATCACTTCTCATTTTCTCCCTTTGCCTTGTTTCGTTGTGGCCCAAACATTTCATGGTTTACGTCCTTATATGAACTCTTGTGTTTTTCTTCTTATTTTTTTTTAAAGATTTTCTCGAGTATCTTCTTTTCTGTACTGCGAAACTTTTGGTCCTTTCTGTTGTGCACTTTAGTTTTTTTGCTCTTGATTCCTCCAAATCTTTCATCGCTTCTCACAGCCTTCTCATTACCATCCGCAAATAGGCACCTTTCCTTACAACTTTTGTTGTCATTCTTCACTCATTGCGGTCCAACCAACTCGATCTTCACGAACCCAACCCAATCCTTCCATACCAATCCTCACGAATTCTACGATTTTTTTTCCTGGTTGATTTCTTCATTGGCCAAGCCCACGTCTTTAAATTTTCGTCCATCCCCTTATTCGATTTTCAGGTTTCTTTTTTTGGTTTCTGATTCCTCCAAAAATCTTTCGTTACCTACTTTTCACCATCATCTTGTCCTCGGTTTTGTCGCCCTCAGAGTGGCCAAACCTTCAAGTATTTATTCTTACATAAGGTCCTCTCATATCTTTTCTTTTCTGTTTTTTTTCTTTTCATCGGATTTTTACTTATTTAGGAATTTCTTGTATAGGATGAATTCTTTTCTTGCCTTGTCTCTTCACCAACAACGGCTTTATCCACAACACTTTTCTCTGTCAGCATTTTGTCGTTTTCCCTTTTTTCCATTGGTCTAGCCATTTAATTCTTTATGTCCTTGTCACATCAGCGCGGTTTTTTTACCTTCACTTCTTTTTACCCTCTGGAATTTTTCTGGGTGCTTTACTTCCCCATTTTCCCTTCCGATCTCTATTTTCGTAAGTTCAAACCATCTCAGTCTTTATGCCTTTAGGATTTTTTTTTTCTTTTTTTTGCATATGGTGCCCCTAATCCTTTTTCTTTCAAAATTTTTCCTCTCGCATATCTCCAGTGTCCTCATAGTTACTTTCCTTTCTTGCACGCACCTTTAAATTCCAACCTCTTCCGATTCCTTACAATTGCGACTATTTTCTTTTTATCCAGAAGACTTTTTTGCAGTATTGTCGACTTTTCCCCTTTTTTTGAGTGTGATCAAACCATCTGGATCTTCAAGTATTTAGGAGTTTCTTGCACATGGTCCTCTCAATTCCTTTCTTTTCTGCAAATTTCCTTTCCGGATCTTCGGGTGTTTAGAAATTTCTTGCCTATGGTCCCCTCAGTTATTTTCTTTCCAGCGTTTTTCTTTTCTCGTATTTCCAGCATCCTCGCAATTACTTTCTCCTGTTTCTCTAAACTTCTTGTCACTTCTTGTAAAACGAATTTGCCAATAGCGAGCCTCGTCTCTTCACCACCATCGGCTTTATTCATTTTATCCATAACACTTTTCTCTTTCAGCATTTTGTGGTTTTCCATTTCTTTTCCCATCTCAGTGTTTATGTCCCTTCCCACTTCTCCAGTGTCCTCACAGTTACTTTCTTTCTTCCACACACCCTTAAGTTCCAACCCCTTCCGATTCCTTTCGGTTCTTTGCGACCATTTTCGTAATTTAAAACCATCTCGGTCGGTCTTCGTGCTTTTAGGTTTTTTTTTTCTTCGATTATTAAAAATAATCGCCAAGTACAAAACTTCTACTCTAATCATTCTACGTTTCAAGGTCATCTTGAATGTATGACTCATCAATGTTGGGGGAGGCTAAAGATAGAACTGCGTTGTTAAAGCTTTGCAAAGTGATCTACAGTAAACAAGTTAACTGTATATACATAAAATTGAAGTGGATTGAAATCCGAGGCGGCAAGCTATCTCAACCCCATTTAGCTTCCTCAATTATCCCGACATCGACACACGTCCGTAAACACCCCCTCTCAGGCAAATAAACGCGCATCTAATTTACTTACGCTATTACGTAATAAGTGACGCAATCGTAAGTTAATCAATTCCAACTAAAACTGACGGTTTAATTACGTTTAGTTTAGCGAGAAGGCGATCCGGGCCTAATAAAAATTAAAGTGAGGGGGGCGGGGGCGCATTTAACGCTGACATTTTCGACGAAGTTGTTTGATTTAAAAAAAAAAAAGGAAAAAAATTCGTTTTGTGTTTTTTTTTTCTCTCATCCTCATCTCATCATGTCATCATGACTAATCAGACGAGTCTTCAATTATAATCCGAGCACGTCTGAAAGAAATTCTGAATTTAAAAAGGACGACCTCGTTGCCCCACTTGAAATTCGGACGTTTCAGTGCATTCATTAGTAAGTAGGTGGACATCCTGAAACTGAAGCGTTCAGTCAATTTCAATAAATTAGATTACCTACGCGCGTCGTGTGCAATGTTACATAAATTTGCGTTTTTCAAATTGTCATCGTTCGGCCTTGAGTTTATCGTCGTTATTACAATGCACGTTTACGTCCGCGAACGTTTCATAACAGCGACAAAAAAAAAATTACAAACGAATTCCGCAAAAAGCAGCAAGCGTTTCAATTTTGTTATAAAAATAAACAGTAACGGCAAAATCCGGACAATGGTTTGTGTTTCTTGGAATTGGCTCGGTCAGAGTAGCGATCCTAACATCATAATCCATAGGGGTAAAAATGGTTAAAAAAAGAAAACTTTTTTATTTCCCCGTTACAAGCCAATTTCCATCGGAAGCGCGGGAATGCCACGAAAAGAATTTTCTAGCCGTACAATCGATATGAAATTTGGTAGAATTGTCTAAGATACCATGCCGGAGGTTTTCACAAAATTATAAGATGATCCAACGGTTTAAACAAAAGTTAATCGAACTTAATCAATCGCCCCGGGTTAGTTTGGTTAACGCTTTGCACCTATACGCACCTGTCTATAATTATAATAATTTATGACTTAAAAACAAAATAAAACAAAAACAAATGACGTGTCCAGGGAATAAAGTCAGTACATGCACACAATGATTTGTGTTTCTTGGAATCGGCTCGATCGGAGTGCTGATTCTAAAGTCATAATCCACGGACGTAAAAATGTTTAAAAAAAGAAAACTTTTTTATTTCTCCTTTGATCTACGATTTTCTATGTATACGTCAAGAGATGACGCTTTTTCTAAGCTTCAAGTTGATGTCACCTAAGACGGAATTCGCCGGACGGAAACAAGTCAGTTTGCGTCGGAAGCGCGGAAATGTTGCGGAACAATTTTTCTAGCCGTGCAATCGAGATGGAAGTTGGTAGAATTGTCTAAGATGTCATGCTGGAAGTTTTCACAAAATTATAAGATGATCCAACGGTTTAAACAAAAGTTAATCGAACTTAATTAATTGCCTCCGATGATTGTTAACGCTTCGTACCTATGCGCTGTCTGTAATTATAATAGTTTATAACTTAAAAACAAAATAAAACAAAAACAAATGACGTGTCAGGGAATAAAGTCAGTACATGCACACAATGATTTGTGTTTCTTGTATACGTCAAGAGATGACGCTTTTTATGAGCTTCAAGTTGATGCCACCTAAGGCGGAATTCTCCGGGCGGAAACAAGTCAGTTTGCGTCGGAAGCGCGGAAATGTTGCGGAACAATTTTTCTAGCCGTGCAATCGAGATGGAAGTTGGTAGAATTGTCTAAGATACCATGCTGGAGGTTTTCACAAAATTATAAGATGATCCAACGGTTTCAACAAAAGTTAATCCAACTTAATCAATCGCCTCGGGTTAGTTTGGTTAACGCTTCGCACCTATGCGCACCTGTCTATAATTATAATAATTTATGACTTAAAAACAAAATAAAACAAAAACAAATGACGTGTCCAGGCAATAAAGTCAGTACTTGCACACAATGATTTGTGTTTCTTGGAATCGGCTCGATCGGAGTGCTGATTCTAAAGTCATAATCCACGGACGTAAAAATGTTTAAAAAAAGAAAACTTTTTTATTTCTCCTTTGATCTACGATTTTCTATGTATACGTCAAGAGATGACGCTTTTTCTAAGCTTCAAGTTGATGTCACCTAAGACGGAATTCGCCGGATGGAAACAAGTCAGTTTGCGTCGGAAGCGCGGAAATGTTGCGTAACAATTTTTCTAGCCGTGCAATCGAGATGGAAGTTGGTAGAATTGTCTAAGATACCATGCTGGAAGTTTTCACAAAATTATAAGATGATCCAACGGTTTAAACAAAAGTTAATCGAACTTAATTAATCGCCTCCGGTGATTGTTAACGCTTCGTA
The DNA here is from genome assembly GCA_036172665.1 of Prosopocoilus inquinatus. Classification (NCBI taxonomy): domain Eukaryota; kingdom Metazoa; phylum Arthropoda; class Insecta; order Coleoptera; family Lucanidae; genus Prosopocoilus; species Prosopocoilus inquinatus. Next base: position 534,483 of record CM069871.1, on the reverse strand, counting down.
CTTATGCGCTGTCTGTAATTATAATAGTTTATAACTTAAAAACAAAATAAAACAAAAACAAATGACGTGTCAGGGAATAAAGTCAGTACATGCACACAATGATTTGTGTTTCTTGTATACGTCAAGAGATGACGCTTTTTGTGAGCTTCAAGTTGATGCCACCTAAGGCGGAATTCGCCGGGCGGAAACAAGTCAGTTTGCGTCGGAAGCGCGGAAATGTTGCGGAACAATTTTTCTAGCCGTGCAATCGAGATGGAAGTTGGTAGAATTGTCTAAGATGTCATGCTGGAAGTTTTCACAAAATTATAAAATGATCCAACGGTTTAAACAAAAGTTAATCGAACTTAATTAGTCGCCTCCGATGATTGTTAACGCTTCGTACCTATGCGCTGTCTGTAATTAGAATGGTTTATGACTTAAAAACAAAATAAAACAAAAACAAATGACGTGTCAGGGAATAAAGTCAGTACATGCACACAATGATTTGTGTTTCTTGTATACGTCAAGAGATGGCGCCGATTTTTGTGAGCTTCAAGTTGATGCCACCTAAGGCGGAATTCTCCGGGCGGAAACAAGTCAGTTTGCGTCGGAAGCGCGGAAATGTTGCGGAACAATTTTTCTAGCCGCGCAATCGAGATGGAAGTTGGTAGAATTGTCTAAGATGTCATGCTGGAAGTTTTCACAAAATTATAAAATGATCCAACGGTTTAAACAAAAGTTAATCGAACTTAATTAGTCGCCTCCGATGATTGTTAACGCTTCGTACCTATGCGCTGTCTGTAATTAGAATGGTTAATGACTTAAAAACAAAATAAAACAAAACCAAATGACGTGTCAGGGAATAAAGTCAGTACATGCACACAATGATTTGTGGTTCTTGTACACGTCAAGAGATGACGCTTTTTCTAAGCTTCAAGTTGATGTCACCTAAGACGGAATTCGCCGGACGGAAACAAGTCAGTTTGCGTCGGAAGCGCAGAAATGTTGCGTAACAATTTTTCTAACCGTGCAATCGAGATGGAAGTTGGTAGAATTGTCTAAGATACCATGCTGGAAGTTTTCACAAAATTATAAGATGATTCAACGGTTTAAACAAAAGTTAATCGAACTTAATTAATCGCCTTCGGTGATTGTTAACGCTTCGTACTTATGCGCTGTCTGTAATTATAATAGTTTATGACTTAAAAACAAAATAAAACAAAAAACAAATGACGTGTCAGGGAATAAAGTCAGTGCATGCACACAATGATTTGTGTTTCTTGTATACGTCAAGAGATGACGCTTTTTGTGAGCTTCAAGTTGATGCCACCTAAGGCGGAATTCTCCGGGCGGAAACAAGTCAGTTTGCGTCGGAAACGCAGAAATGTTGCGTAACAATTTTTCTAGCCGTGCGATCGAGATGAAATTTGGTACAATTGTCTAAGATACCATGCTGGAAGTTTTCACAAAATTATAAGATGATCCAACGGTTTAAACAAAAGTTAATCGAACTTAATTAATTGCCTCCGATGATTGTTAACGCTTCGTACCTATGCGCTGTCTGTAATTATAATAGTTTATGACTTAAAAACAAAATAAAACAAAAACAAATGACGTGTCAGGGAATAAAGTCAGCATGCACCCAGTGATTTGTGTTTCTTGGAACCGGCTCGATCGGAGTACCGATTCTAAAGTCATAATCCATCGGCGTAAAAATGTTTAAAGAAAGCAAACTTTTTTATTTCTCCGTTGATCAACGGTTTTCTATGTATACGTCAAGAGATGACGCTTTTTGTGAACTTCAAGTTAATGCCACCGAAGGCGGAATTCGCCAGGCGGAAATAAGTCAGTTTGCGTCGGAAGCGCGAGAATGTTGCGTAACAATTTTTCTAGCCGTGCGATCGAGATGAAATTTGGTAGGATTATCTAGGATATCATGCTGGAGGTTAGTACAAAATAGCAAGATGATCCAACGGTTTAAACAAAAGTTAGTCGAACTTAACTAATCACGGCCGGCGATTGGCTGACGCAAACGTCTTAAGATGACAAGGACTAATTTTATTACTATTTGTTAATGAAATTATGTTATTCTTTGAATCTTATTATTAAATTATTATTAAATTTAACGTACCCTTCCTTTTTTGAGAATAAAATGCTCGTCCCTACTAGTCGATAACGCAGAATTTATTTCCCGGCAAACGCGCACAGCAATTACGACGACACTTGCATAATAACGAAAATTAATTAATTAATTTTCCCATCGCTCCTCTTTTTTGTTTTTTTGTAGGTCAGCGTACAACACGTGTTCTACTCAACACAGCGACAACTACAATAGCACAGCAATCATTGGCGCGCGCGTGTAATTCGCGAAGCGCATCTCTAAATTCACCACAATTCGACGAGAAAAGAGTACAACGAACGCTCCGGTCAATTTAAAAGTCCTCTTTAAGAGAAGAAATAAACAACAACTGTACTGCGAGAATTTTAATAACTCGAGCGGGACAAATTAATTAATAGTTCGGTTCGTTACAAACAAATTAAACCAGAAATAACCGTTGTCAATGGAAGTCGATTTTGTCATTCATTGCTTTAACTTAAAAAAAAGCGTAAAAGCAACAAGCGTTCAAATGAAAAGTTGGTTCTGATTGATTTTTTTGATGACAAAAGATGGGGCGAAAAAGGCATGACTTCTTAAACGTCAAGCTTGACGTTTAACTGACAGTTGACAGTTGTCAAAAAACAAACACTGCAGTGTTTTGCTTGACATAACCTAAAATGACGTTATTCAAATCGAGCTGGTTCATGCTGTCATGAAAAAATTAAGACCTTTTCAATTAATTGGTATATTCCTATAAAATAAATGAGGATTTTTCAGGCTAATTACAGTCAATATTGAAGTGGCGTGTAACTAACTAACTATAGTTACCGCAACTCACGGCGAACAAGTTTTTTTTTTTTTGTAATTACTTAAATCGTTTTGTACTATTTAATTAAAAATGTGTTTGATTGCTTCATTGCAAGGACTTCCCTCGTTCGATTACATTTTAAAATGCGTTTGCATGATTTGCAAACTCATTTTATAAATTAATGGTGTTTGATGTAATATTGTCTAACGACATGTTTAATAAAATAGGATGCTGTAATCATGTTTGATGCAAGAAGAGAGAACGATATACAGGATCGCAATAAAACAACTGAACAATCTCTATTTTCCGAATAGAGTTTGATTTAATCGGTGATTCTGATTCACATCGAAGGGTCAGTTAGTTGTTTATTTAGGTTAATCGCTCTTAAGGTCGCTATAAAATGTAAGAAACCAGAATTCTGCACAGAAAAAGATTATTGGTTCAAAATCGCAAATGAAATAAAAATTCATTTCAAATTTCGCACCGACATATCGCGTTTCGACGAAATGTACATAGATGGCGCTGATGTAAAACAATTTCAGAAGATTGTTTTAAGAAATATGAATTTAAGTATTTTATACAGAACGATCAAAAATTTACATAGGTGGCGTTGACGTAAACACAACAGAAGTTTTTTTTTCAGAGTCAAGTGTAAAAGATTCATTTGATTTGATGTTCTTTTTTTTAAATAAAATCTTAAGTCAAGAATTTCACAGAGAACGATTGAAATAAAAATTCACTTCGAATTTCGCGCCAAGGGAATGCAGTTCCGAACAATTTTTCGATCAGAATTTTGTTCGGTTCAAGATTAAAAAAAAACTTTTTACTTATAAATTATTAGAAAAAACTAAATTATTAGAATTTTTGTTTAAGTTAATTAATCAATTGATTAATAAGGCCTGCCTAATTGCGTTTTCTATTTATAAGAAGTGACAAGAGCTGTCAAAATTTTAGGTTAGAGACGCTCTCGAAAACTAGCGCTGAGCGGAACACGCCTAAACTATCTTTCGAACACTTTCTCAAAGAAATTTGCCTTGAAACTGTCTCTCCGAATTTTAAGGAAAAAAGCAACTAATTGCGGCTACAAATTAACAGATGGTGCTGTTTACTTTTGAAACCTCTTTTTTTAAACCATTTCTGTTCGGCTTTATTTATTCGAAATTGTTTTGTTTTTTTTTTCTGCAAAATTAATTGTGGCCACAAATTAACAACAGATTGCACTCCTTGTGTTTGAAATTTCTTTTAACTATTTCTGTTCGATTTAATTGTTTTCTGTGACATAATTTTTTGAATTTTTACAAATTTGCCACAAATAAATATAACAAAGTTACGACTCACGGTAACAGATGGCGCCACAAACGTCTTTTTCTTTATTCAAAGGGCCGTTTTCACAATCAGACTTTAAATTTAAAGTTACTTTAACCTAATAAATACGTTTGTTTCCCTATACTTAAAGAGACTTTAAATTACAGCTTCCTTAAAATCTGATCATGAAAATGGCCGAAAGTTCCTTTAAGAACGACAATGTTCATAGGTTTTTCAGTTTCAGTTTTCGTAAATAAAGAGTGCAATGTTATGGCCGGATTAGGCTAACAGATGGCGCCACAGGTGCATGTAAATTCTTTGGCTTTAACTATTTAAGTATAGAAGTTCTTTGCAAGACATTTTCTTGAATGTTCCTAACGATTTCTATTTGTTTTTGGAATCCCTTTCTGGCAAATTACGAATTTACTGTGCTACAGAGGGCGCTACGAACATCGTTCATTCGAACTTGATGCTTAAAACATATTATTTTAGCATTTTCCATTGTTTTGAAATTGTTTTCTGTCCAAAAATTAATCCCCTTATTTTTTTATTTTTATTATCCACACAAAACTTCTTGCTTTAGATTTCGAACAGACGCTCATGGCGTCTCTGCGCCGGGTTGCTTTGCAATGCCTCCAACCCCCGTAGCTACGCCAATGGTACAAGATTTGGTGTTAAATCTCGTATGTGTAATGTAGGCCTAAGAGAGAGAGGAAATAAATTATATAAAAAGTAACGAACGAGACAATTGCACACGGATTAATTAAAAAGATTTGGAAAAGGGGGGTGAAAAAAAAATTCTGTGTAAAATTTTAATTCTGAGTTTATCTAAATCCTTTTCTCACTCCCCTCGTCTCGTATCTATTTCAAGTAGAAAAGGTCAACCTTGGAAATCCTGGTATAGTTGATATTTTGAAAATAATCTGCGTGTTTCATTTGTCATCTTTCTAACCCCCGTCACAAAAAAATTGAGATAAAGTACGTTTTTACATTAGGAGGCGATATTCACTATCAATTGCAAACGCACTGTCTAACTAGAAGACATAATTCAAAAATCTCTAAAAATACAAGGGATATATACGTGTGTGCTTAGCACAGGCTAGGGGTAGTTCGAATTTTTAATAAAATATAATAAGTATTAAGGCAAATTATTAAAAAAAAAGAAAATTTAAAACTTCATGTCTCATATGTTCATTCAATTAAAATAATTGAACCGATAAAGAAACCATAAGGCTTGCATCAAGTAAGAAAAGTTTGAAAGAATTTTTTTTTATGTAGACACCCCTCTACTCCATTCTCACACAATTTAATCGTAACCTCCGAACTACACATGTACTTAATTTTTTACACAAACACTAAATTATCTGGTCAGTAATTAATGAGCGTTACTCTTATCTCGTTAATTCTTGTCAATTAATGGTCTTCGCGTGACGTAAATGATCTCGCCAAAAAAGAAAAAAATTAAATGATTTCGTTCCCCAGAGAAAAATCTCCGAAATTTAATTAATACATAATTACCTGGCCTGGAAGAACGCGGCGGCGGCGCTTCACGTCCGGAACATTTCGCTTCGAAAGTCCGGGGGGGAAAAACAGTTGAAAACCTCCGCGCGCTCCGGCGTTACTGCGTACACTGAATTTTCAGCTTTCAGCCTCGGCGTCAGATTGCGCATGGCGCTCATCCCTAAAACATATACTATATTTTTTTTCTTTCGAATGCGTTCGGAAGGATTGTGCAGAGCGCGAAGAATAATAAAGATGACCTATATCCGGAGAGAAAGACGGAAATTTGTTGTCGGTGATCCGACACGTGTGAGGGTACGTTCGTTACATAATGTCTTTAGCTTACACGTCGACCGTTATTTTCTACCACCCCATCCCCCTAGGTCTGAGGGCGACTAACACAAAGGGTCCTCTGTTAATCCGTGCTCGAATTGTCTGTCTATGAGCTAGGGCTAACGCGTCACTACGTCACGACTAGCGTCTGTTAAAAAAAAAAAAATTGTACATTTTATTAAAATCTACAATATTTTATTTATTTAATATATTTTGACTTTTGGCATTTCGAATCAATGCTAAAATACGATGGTTTCTAGAAACACACAAATTACTTATTTAATTTTGAAGTTTCTCTGTCACTGAATTGATTAGTTCTTTTTAATTTTTTATTATTCATTTTTTAATTAACAAAAGACTCACGTTCTTGTTGGTGAAAAGATTAAGGACGACTTTGGTTTGCGAAAAAACAATTGAACAATGTTTTTCGTTTGAAAAATAACGAATCCCGACTCTGATAGGAAAAAAAAACAATTGAGCAAAGAAAGGCGACTTTGATTTACGAGAAACAATTGAACAATGAACGACTTTATTTAGTTTATGAAATTGCCTTACGAAAACTTTCGGTTTCTGACGAACAAAACGGTTTAGGAAAAACAGTTGAACAATGAACTGAACAACGAGAAATTGAACATTTCCCCAAAAGAAACGATCGAACTACGTTTCTCGTCTGCAAAACGACGACTTCGATTCACGAAAAACAATAGAACAACGTCGTTCGTCTGCAAAACGTTAGTTTCGGTTTACGAAAAACAATTGAACAACGTACGACGAAAAACTGATAATTTCTCTTAAAGAAAACAATGAAAAACCGAAAAGCGAATTTAATCACAAACGTCGTTGCTGAATTGTTTCACCTTATCCAAAAAAAAAAAAAAACTTTCCTTTCGCACCAAAAAAGAAAAAAGTTGTTCAGTTTTTTTCTTTTTAATTTTTTGTGATTCATTTTTTAATTAACTGGAGACTCACGTTCTCGTTGGTGAAAAGATAAACGACGACTTTGGTTTGCGAAAAAACAATTGAACAATGTTTTTCGTTTGAAAACTAACGAATCCCGACTCTGATAGGAAAAAAAACAATTGAGCAAAGAAAGGCGACTTTGATTTACGAGAAACAATTGAACAATGAACGACGTTAGTTTATGAAATTGCCTTACGAAAACTTTCGGTTTCTGACGAACAAAACGGTTCAGGAAAAACAGTTGAACAATGAACTGAACAGCGAAAAATTGAAAATTTTCCCCAAAAGAAACGATCGAACGACGTTTCTCGTCTGCAAAACGACGACTTCGATTCACGAAAAACAATAGAACAACGTCATTCGTCTGCAAAACGTTAGTTTCGGTTTACGAAAAACAATTGAACAACGTACGACGAAAAACTGATAATTTCTCTTAAAGAAAACAATGAAAAACCGAAAAGCGAATTTAATCACAAACGTCGTTGCTGAATTGTTTCACCTTATCCAAAAAAAAAAAAAAAACTTTACTTTCGCACCAAAAAAGAAAAAAGTTGTTCAGTTTTTCTCTTTTTAATTTTTTGTAATTCATTTTTTAATTAACTGGAGACTCACGTTCTCGTTGGTGAAAAGATAAACGACGACTTTGGTTTGCGAAAAAACAATTGAACAATGTTTTTCGTTTGAAAAATAACGAATCCCGACTCTGATAGGAAAAAAAAAACAATCGAGCAAAGAAAGGCGACTTTGATTTACGAGAAACAATTGAACAATGAACGACTTTATTTAGTTTATGAAATTGCCTTACGAAAACTTTCGGTTTCTGACGAACAAAACGGTTTGGGAAAAACAGTTGAACAATGAATTGAACAACGAAAAATTGAACATTTCCCCAAAAGAAACGATCGAACGACGTTTCTCGTCTGCAAAACAACGACTTCGATTTACGAAAAACAATAGAACAACGTCGTTTGTCTGCAAAACGTTAATTTCGGTTTACGAAAAACAATTGAACAACGTACGACGAAAAACTGATAATTTCTCTTAAAGAAAACAATGAAAAACCGAAAAGCGAATTTAATCACAAACGTCGTTGCTGAATTGTTTCACCTTACCCAAAAAAAAAAAAAAAACTTTACTTTCGCACCAAAAAAGAAAAAAGTTGTTCAGTTTTTCTCTTTTTAATTTTTTGTAATTCATTTTTTAATTAACTGGAGACTCACGTTCTCGTTGGTGAAAAGATAAACGACGACTTTGGTTTGCGAAAAAACAATTGAACAATGTTTTTCGTTTGAAAACTAACGAATCCCGACTCTGATAGGAAAAAAAAACAATCGAGCAAAGAAAGGCGACTTTGATTTACGAGAAACAATTGAACAATGAACGACTTTATTTAGTTTATGAAATTGCCTTACGAAAACTTTCGGTTTCTGACGAACAAAACGGTTTAGGAAAAACAGTTGAACAATGAATTGAACAACGAAAAATTGAACATTTCCCCAAAAGAAACGATCGAACGACGTTTCTCGTCTGCAAGACGACGACTTCGATTCACGAAAAACAATAGAACAACGTTGTTCGTCTGCAAAACGTTAGTTTCGGTTTACGAAAAACAATTGAACAACGTACGACGAAAAACTGGTAATTCCTCTTAAAGAAAACAATGAAAAATCGAAAAGCGAATTTAATCACAAACGTCGTTGCTGAATTGTTTCACCTTATCCAAAAAAAAAAAAAAAAACTTTCCTTTCGCACCAAAAAAGAAAAAAGTTGTTCAGTTTTTTTCTTTTTAATTTTTTGTAATTCATTTTTTAATTAACTGGAGACTCACGTTCTCGTTGGTGAAAAGATAAACGACGACTTTGGTTTGCGAAAAAACAATTGAACAATGTTTTTCGTTTGAAAAATAACGAATCCCGACTCTGATAGGAAAAAAAACAATTGAGCAAAGAAAGGCGACTTTGATTTACGAGAAACAATTGAACAATGAACGACGTTAGTTTATGAAATTGCCTTACGAAAACTTTCGGTTTATGACGAACAAAACGGTTTAGGAAAAACAGTTGAACAATGAATTGAACAACGAAAAATTGAACATTTCCCCAAAAGAAACGATCGAACGACGTTTCTCGTCTGCAAAACAACGACTTCGATTCACGAAAAACAATAGAACAACGTTGTTCGTCTGCGAAACGTTAGTTTCGGTTTACGAAAAACAATTGAACAACGTACGACGAAAAACTGATAATTTCTCTTAAAGAAAACAATGAAAAACCGAAAAGCGAATTTAATCACAAACGTCGTTGCTGAATTGTTTCACCTTATCCAAAAAAAAAAAAAAAAAACTTTACTTTCGCACCAAAAAAAGAAAAAAGTTGTTCAGTTTTTTTCTTTTTAATTTTTTGTTATTCATTTTTTAATTAACTGGAGACTCACGTTCTCGTTGGTGAAAAGATAAACGACGACTTTGGTTTGCGAAAAAACAATTGAACAATGTTTTTCGTTTGAAAAATAACGAACCCCGACTCTGGTAGGGAAAAAACAATTGAGCAAAGAAAAGCGACTTTGATTTACGAGAAACAATTGAACAATGAACGACGTTAGTTTATGAAATTGCCTTACGAAAACGTCAAATTGAAAACTAACGAATCCCGACTCTGATAGGAAAAAAAAACAATTGAGCAAAGAAAGGCGACTTTGATTTACGAGAAACAATTGAACAATGAACGACTTTATTTAGTTTATGAAATTGCCTTACGAAAACTTTCGGTTTCTGACGAACAAAACGGTTCAGGAAAAACAGTTGAACAATGAATTGAACAACGAAAAATTGAACATTTCCCCAAAAGAAACGATCGAACTACGTTTCTCGTCTGCAAAACGACGACTTCGATTCACGAAAAACAATAGAACAACGTCGTTTGTGTGCAAAACGTTAATTTTGGTTTACGAAAAACAATTGAACAACGTACAACGAACAACAATGAAAAAACAATTAAACAATGTACGACGAAAAAGTGAAAATTCCTCTTAAAGAAAACAATGAAAAATCGAAAAACGAATTTAATCACAAACGTCGTTGCTTAATTGTTTCGCCGTTTAAACTTTATCCAAAAAAAAAAACACCACTGTCGGACCAAAAAAGAAAAACAACTGAACAACTTTTGTTTATTAAAAAAAAGAAACAACTGAACAACTTTTGTTTATTAAAAAAAAGAGAAACAACTGAACAACTTCTTTTGTTTACTAAAAAAAAAGAAGAAAAACAACTGAACAACTTTTTCCTTTTAATGAAAAAAAGAAGAAAAAAAACTGAATAATTTCTTTTGTTTATTAAAAAAAAAAAAAAAACGTTAACCAAGAAGTGGCGTCAGAGGAAATCTCGAATCATGAATCGCGCAGCAGAAAGAAACACGTGAGAAAACAAAAGACGATCGATTTAAAAAAAAAAGAATTAAAATAAAAACAACCAATGAAAATAAAGAGAGATAAACAATCAAGGAGGGCACGCCAAGAAAAGGACGGAAAATATAAGGCGGGTGACGTCAGAGCAAATCAAGAATGGGGAATCCCACAGAAACGCGGGGAAAACGAGACGGTCGATTAAAAAAAGGCAGTAAAGACAATATTAATTAATCATAGTTACTACACAATACAAGAACGTTTGAGTATAACAATTTAAGTCTCGTTAAAACATTGTAATTAATATTTTCTAGTTTCTTTCGCTTTTCACTTTTATTTATTTTTATTTTTTAGTTCTTTTATTTTATTCTATTTCTAAATAATTAGCATCTTTTTTTTGACGTTTCATGTAATTCAGATTGATGAATAAATATTATTGTTCTTATTATTATTAAAAAAAAAAACAATAGAATTAAAATTAAAAACCTAATGAAATTAAAGAGAAATATACCTTTCAAAAAAAAAGGCACACCAAGAAAAAGACGGAAAACATGAACGAGTGAAGATAAAGAGAAATAAATATGCAAAAAAATGGACGCGAAGAAAATTAGAAATTATAAAATAAGGTGGCGCCAGAACCGAGACGTGAAGCGGGATTCTCGTAGGAACGCGTGGAAAACAAAAGGCGATCAACGAAAAAAGTACATAGCAGGCCCCGGTTCATTGTTAAAACCAGATTCGATGTTCCTCTGTTTTCATCCGGAGTTGCCATACCTCATGATTTATCTCGATAATCGGAATTTACGATCGCAACTTTAAATAACTTTATTTAGCATCAAACTGTACCAATTTTATCTTTTTTTTTTTGTTACACCTGCTTGATCGTCTTTTGTTTTTAAATTAATTTTCGTCCTTTCATTATCCAGAGTTGCCATGTATTAGATACTATTTAAAATTGAAATTTTTGTCATCGCAACAACTCTTTTTTCGTTAATTTTCTTATTTTGACTTGCCCCCTTGCGGCCAACTCAGGTACTAAAAAAATATTTTCGTTGAATTTCTCTTGGTCACTTTGACTATATTTTTTTTTCCCCGAAACTTTATGTAGGTCGATTTGCTGTTTTATTCGCCGATCGCCGCCCGCCCATCTTGAGACACCCGGTGCATTTATTATCGTCGCTCGATCGTCTTTTGTTTATAAAATTAATTTTCGAAAGTATACTAGCCTGCATTTCATGAAGTCGCAGTTTCTCGTTTGAATTGTTATTTGAAAGTAACAATCATTTTTGCCTTTGAACAGATTTTTTTCCTTAATTTTCCTAATTCGGCCGCTGTCTATTAAATTAACGCAATTATCGAAAATGAAAAAATGATTTTTGAACATTTGGCATTTGTTTTTCTTCGGTCGTCATTTGTTTTTTTTTTTTTTTTTATTTCAGCACTTGCTTTTCTTTGTTTTGTTTACAGTCTTTCGAAATTCAAATTTATATATTTATTTGAAATAGAGAAAAACAAATTTATATATTTATTTAATTATTTATTTAACTTATGTTTCTTCTTTTTTTTTATAATTAGCTGACTTGACAGTCTATTGATTTGATTTTTTTTTATTCCGCCACAATTCATTTTAATCGTCCATTGACGATCGATTCGTTCTCATTCGTTTACCTTCGACAGTTCGTCGGTACTGTCGAAGGTAAACGAATGAGAAATAAAAAAAAAGAAGAAACATAAGTTAAATAAATAATTAGATAAATATATAAATTTGTTTTTCTCTATTTCACGGTAGTCACGGTATATATATACCTCAGTATAATGTGAAATCGACTATCATTTGTTTTTGGTTTAAACCAATAAATAAACATTCACTGCGGTAGCTATCTCTGTCATTTTGTAATAAATTTTTGCAAATTTTGCACAAAAAATAACATCGTGTCGTAGGGCTCTAAGAAACAATTTATTTATTTTTTTTAATTAACTGCATTGACAGTTTAGCTTTTCTCTAAAAGCCGCCGTTCTACCAGATAACAACAATTGTTTTTTTTTTGTTATACTCGTAACAGCTAATTAAATTTATCGCCACTATTCAATTTGGTTCTCGAAAGTCCGTTTTTTTTCTTGTTGTTGCAGACCTTCGCTAATTGCTTTTCATATTATGACAATCATTTTTTCAGCGCACTTGCTCTTAGAAGCAATGTAAGTTGCCTACCTTACAATGCCAACAGGCGCAGTTGGCGATACGATTTTTATTTTTATATTTTAATTGATTCATCTTAATTAAACATGTAAAAAAAATCATGTGCTGACTTTATCTCCATTTCAATTTTTGTATTACATAATTCTAAATAATAAAATATGTTTACGGACCCCTACATTTGGAGTTTGTCATGACTTGAGACGGCGGTGTTGCCGTTATTCATGAAATTTCACCCCCACTTTGACAAAAATGATTTAATCACGGAAATCAGAAAACATAAACAGAACAATTTGTGTAACAGTGATTCACTCGCCTTAAACATCAACGACAAAAAGTACTGCGACAAGGTGAGTTGAGTCACTTCGCAATTAAACTACTTCAATTAATTAAGTAAGTTGCTGGGACAGACACGTTTATATTTAAATACTACTGCTTTTAAAATAATAACAGCAGTTGATTTAATTACTTGTAGTCCAAGAGGATACACCTTCTTGTGGGTTAAAATTTAAAATTAGTAACAGCAACCCTATTTACTCCTTCCTACTCTGACACTCCAACTCCCTCGCGTGCTGTAACACCAAACAATTTTGCACGTAATTTTTATGTCCTGCACCATTTTGGGTGTGTATGAAATTGTAATTACATTCGAAAATAGCCTCCTAAGTAGAGCTCGGAATCGCATATTCTGACGTCTGAGCGATAAGAGCACGAGTTATTTATTCGTGAAAAGACAATTTATTAAAAATTAATAAACTTGAGAATATTCAAACTACGATAAGAATATTTTTTTTTAAATGTAGTGCCATATATCTTCATCTTTTATGAAATCGGGTTGTCGATGGGTTTCGTTAACAGTTTTTGCACGAATGCACGTTCTTATGCCAGACATCCTTGGAAAAAAGAGTTAATAAATTAATAAAAGGGCTACCGACTTTAGATTTCATGCCAAGGTGCATCTCGTCCGTGAAGAATTCCAATAAAAACGAAGTGAATAAGAAAAATTCTGTTTAAATCTCGCGCCGACATTCGTGATTCGACAAAATATACGTAGATGGCGCTGGTGCGCAAAGCAATTTCAAACGAGTTGCTGAAACTTTCCAGGCACTGTAAACAATGCTCAGCCGCAAGTGTCAGTGGTTGTTTCAAATTCTAGAATTTATTTGTGAATAGATCCTACATCCTACGATCGCTTTTTGACCTACTGAAGAAGCCCCAAGTACGGCTGAAACAGCTGTACAAAGACTGTTCGAGGTTTTCACTGCAATCAAAAACGATTTGCAACAAAAAATTTTCTAGAATTTATTGTTTACTTTGAAAAGAAGAATTTATGTAAATACAGCCAAATTAATCTGCATCTGCAGGTTAATTGTTTTAGAAATCAGTAATAAATCTACATTGGAAAATGTATGAACGACGTTAATTAGTCTGCAAGCAATTTTTTTATTTAAAAAAATTAACAAATATTGGACATTTTTATTAACGGCGATGACTTGCCTTAAAAATTAAAAAAATAACTATTTAAATAAGGTGTCGCTTGATCAAAGACGTCGCCAATACAATAACAGAGAAACAAATGAACGCGTGATTAGATTTCGAAAGGTTTTTTCGTCGGAAGACATCCACTTTAACTTTTAACAAAAAGGTACAAAAAAAAATAATTAAGAATCGAAAGTCAAACAACGCCAAAATGCAGAACACGGTGAAAAGAAAACAAATGACGCTCGTCGATTCTAACAACTGAAATAAGCAAAAAAAAAGACGCTGTGACAGGGTTGCCAGATTTTTGTTGAAAAATGTAGCCAAACGTATTAATCGATCTTCTTCTGTTTTCTTTTCGCTTCACGCCTTGTATTTTGTTGCCGTTTCTTTCATTTCTCTTTTGTTTTTGTTTTCGTAGTTCGCCGTCACTTTGTGCCGCCCATCGCAGTTGTGATCTTCTTTCATTTTATGCACCGCATTTCGTCGATCGTTTTTTCTTTGATTTTTAATTTTCTTTTTTGTAGTTTGCTTTTATTTTCTGCAAATTTTTTGATTCGTTTGTCTTTTAAAACGTATTAAAAGATCACAACTGTGATGGGCGACACAAAGTAACCGTGAACTACGAAAACAGAAACAAAAGAGAAATGAAAGAAACGGCAACAAAATACAAGGCGCGAAGCGAAAAGAAAACAGAAGAAGATCGACCATATCAAGCTGAACGACAAGAGCTACATTTTTCCAGACGAATCAGAGAGTGCGCAGAAATAAAAGCAAGCGAAACAAAAGAAGATCACAACTGTGATGGACACAAAACAAGTAAAAGGCTAAAGAACTACGAAAAAGCGACAATAAAATGAGAAAAATCAATTCGATAAGGAAAAGCAAGAGTGAAATCCGTAGTAGGATAGGAAAGCATAAAGAAGAGAAAAGAAACAAAAGAAAATCGACGACTAAGATGAACAAGGAAACAAATGAATCTCCAGACGAAACCAGTGGAAAACAAAAGGCAACTGAAAAACGCGGCAGTCAGCAAAATGCGAGAAACCAATTTAATAAAAATAAACAAAAGAGAAAGTTTTTTTTGCAAATAAAAACAAACTCGTTGAAAACAAAACAGCGCTATAAAAATGAGTCAATAAAAATGCGAGAAACAATAGAAGAATTGCTAGTCAAAAAGAAAAAATGAAAACACGGCCGATTCTTCGGCCGAAAACGTCGAGAAACTGGCAAGAAACAAAAGAAGAAAACAAAACAAAGGAACCGTGAATAAAATGAAACAAAACATGAATTCCTAAAAATAAAAGATAAACGAAAGAGATAAAAAATATGACGATAATGAGCAAGAAACAAAAGAAAACGATACTGGAATATTATAATGGAATGTCGAATTTTGTTGTTGAGTGTTGTTATATGAAGACAACAACAAAAATAGCCCAAATCAGATGCTACGCGACAAATTCGATTTTTGAACGCCAAATATGTCTAAAATG
Organism: Prosopocoilus inquinatus; assembly: GCA_036172665.1. Taxonomy (NCBI): domain Eukaryota; kingdom Metazoa; phylum Arthropoda; class Insecta; order Coleoptera; family Lucanidae; genus Prosopocoilus; species Prosopocoilus inquinatus. The sequence goes on along the minus strand of CM069871.1, from coordinate 518,935 downwards.
TAGCCCTAACGGCGAAATTTCGCCCAATCTGGCAACCCTGCGCTGAGAGTTAACGAGAAATTGACAGTATTCTGCACGAAGCTTTTGAAATTCAATTTTTTTTTTGTTTCTTTACATTTCATTATTTTTTGTACCTTTTTATAAGTAAAACCAACACCAATTTTCTTTTTCTTTTCCTCACCGTATTATTCGTTTGATTTCCGTAACATCAAAATACGCAAAAAACTGTAAATTTTTTGAATGTTTTAATTTGGAAGCTCTTTCTCTTGTTGAAATCGAAATTCCGTTTCACAAAAGGAAATTTTGATAAATAGGGAAAAAGTAATTTTTCACCGACTTGTAGGAAATTTTCTGGTTCAGAACGTTGGCAACACTGCTAACGAACGTCCGAACTACCAAACTACTTTTTGGGTTTTGCATGGAGCGATATAATAACGATCGCTCACTTGACCGAAATATATGATTCCGATCTCTATTCATAGGTCTCTCAGAGCTCGATTTGAAAAAAAAAAAAAAACGCAAAGTCTTTAACCGTCCACAAATTAGTTCTCTTTTTTTTAAGTATACAAATTAATTATTGCTTCTGCTACTTATTTCCTTGCCGAGAGCGAGTTCTATTTTATATTTTTCGATCGAAGGGCGGTGGTCCGCTTTTAGATAAAACGAAACGAATTATGGGAGGGTTTGCACACGCAAGTTTTAGGCTCGCCGAAGAACTTGCAATTACCTAAATTGCAGGCAGGAGCCAAGCGAAAACCGAACGCGAAAAATGAATATATTTAATTAAAATAATTTAATTAAAACGAAAGCCGTTTTTAGGACAGGAAGCCAAAACCCCAAAAAAACAAAAAAAAAACTGTTGCAAATCATTTTTAATTGCAATGGATCCCTCGAGCATCCTCTGTACAGCTGTTTCAGCCCCACTTGGGGCTTCATCAACAGAAACATGGCTCGAAAGCAATGTCAGGCCAAAAAGCGATCGCAAGATTTAGGACAGTTTAAGCTAATGATAAAAATAAAATTAAAAAAAAAAAAAACGCAAAGGAATCGACAACATAAACATACACATGTGTATTTGTATTGCTTTGATAAGAAGATAACAGCCACATTAAAGTTTACATTAAGGGCAAAAAACAACTGCTACTATTTTTTTTTTTACTAAACTGTATTTAGTATCATACAGGGTGTGGTAATAATGTTAATCGGCCTCTTCCTCTTCTAGTATCAGCTTGAAGCTGAAGGGTTGGAAGGGGTAACCCAGGCCTTCGTAAAACTTACTCATGAACTCGACCCTGTAACGAAAACAGACGTGATTCGATTGGTCGTCGTCGTGGTGACGAAATTACTCCTCACCAATGCAAACGCAAGGTGTGCAGGAACGCGCTCAGGCCCTCCATCATGACCAGGATGCCCACGGTCAAGCCCGCCCAAGCTCCGAAAATTAGATAGAGCACCACGGACCCCACGTAACCATCGAACGTGAGCCCAATTTGCAGGACCATATTCCACAGGACCTCGGATAACTCTGCAAAGTATTTTTATTTTTTTTGATAATGAAGACATTAAATTTGAAGGCGACGACTTACGCGCGTGGGCAAGCGACAAGGCCCAAAGTCGAAGGTACGACGCGGTATGCGAGATCGTACTGAGGACGTACTCGATGGTATGGATCGCCTGGTGGATCATGATCTCCCCCATGGGCTCGTCCTCCTCGGAATGCTCGGCGTGAGCCGCTTCCGTGCTGTTGTTAGGTTTTGGTTCTTCCACGACTTCCGGCTGCAGTTCCATGCCTTGATTTATATCACCGTTGGACCGAATCTACAACCCCCCAAAAACATAAACTGGTAAGTAAAAGCCCAACGAGTTGAGTTTGGCTTTCAAACCGGAGCTTTGTGCGTTTTTCTTTGGTACAGGATGTACAGGGGTTTCCCCAAGAGCATCACCGGAATGCAGAGGAGCGACACGAGCACGAGGATCAACTGCAGCGTCCCCTGGAAATCGAACATGAATTCGTTGCAGTTATCCGGCGGTTCGTTGGCCTTGAACAGCATCATGTTGATGAAGTAGATGAGAACGGACGGGGCGCAGGAAGTCCCGAACACGACGGGCTCGCCTAAAACCACCAACGACATTTACAAGTGCCTGCGCGTTGGATGCAGATGGCATACCTTCCACCGCCGAATACAAGATCCACTTCAGGAACATCATGGTGACCATCCAGAAGAAGAGGAAGACGAGGAAGATGAATTGCGGCAGGAAAAGAAGGAGGATGTTTTCCAGCTTGTGGAAGTGACTAAAAACATGTATTGCGTTAACTCGTTAGACCAATCACCCCCCCGAAAATACTTACACGAAATTGACGACGCTCATGCACACCCCGAAGATCATGTGGATGACGCCAAATATGATCGACAACTTCATTTTGTACGAATTCAAGAAAATGATTTTGTTCCTGGCAACCTGCAATAATTCCCTTTGTGAAAAAAGCAAATTGTTGCGGGGGCGGGGGGAGAGGAATAGGGGGAGTACCCACCTGCCATAAGGGATCCAAACCGATGAAATAAGGCTCACCAGCGAAGTCGTATCTAGGATCAAGGTCCAACTGTTCGTTTTGCTCCACGAAGGTGTAGTTGAAGGTGACGCTCCAACTCGTCCCGAAAATGTTAAGCGACTTGGAGAAGACGTCGTTGTACATGAAGCCGGTGTAGACGGAAAAGAAACCCATGAGGAGGATGATGTAGCGTCCGGCGAAGAATATGTTCCAGATTTCGCTGTCGCTTTTCTTGGCCCCGAATTTCACCTCGTTCAGGACCATGAAGAGGCCGAAGATCGCAAGGATCAATCCGTGACCGGCGTCGCCGAACATTATGGCGAAGAGGAACGGGAAGGTTATGATCGTATATAACGCTGCAAAATAACATCAACAAGACTCCATAATGGGTTCTTAAGGGGGAGCGCGACATATACCAGAGTATTGCGAATTCAATAGTGCGTAGAAATTAAATATTTCCGTGAAAAATGCATCTATTCTTTTGAAATTTGACATACACATTGCTGAACGCTTTATTTATGGCGCTAAAGTACTTAGAATCGACAATTTACTTTATATTTTTGTATAAATAATATTTATATTGAACACTACTTTTGAAACTGTAAATATTCAGTGTTACTTTGAAAAATATGAAAAAACCTTTCTTTACAGTCATGTAATTTATGTTATAGTTTAATTTAGTAAAGTCAGAAAAGTAAAAAAATTGTTAGTAAACCAGTTATTTAATAAATAAAAATTTAACTTCCATTCTTTTCGAACAGATGGCGCAGTATTTGAAATGAACTAACAACCGCGCTAGCTCCGCCCCATGGTAAGTTTTAACCGGTTTTAACCAGTTGACTAAACTTGACAGTTTTAGAAAACATTTCAAAGCCCGAAATGAAATTTTACAATTCGCACTTATTAATATAATTGTTCTTTTTGTTAACTCCTAGCCTCATGCTATGTTCTGCTAAGAATTTTAAGCGCATTTTTATTTCTAATAATCAATTACGTAATTCAATATAAAATAAACATTACAGGGTGAGTTTTTTTCAATGTTTAGCACGGGGATCTTGGAAACTAGCAGAGTTAGAGAGACGGTTAAATGAGGAAAGATTTGTAGTTTTAGGTAGTCAGTTTAATATAGTTTTTGTTTCTTATTTAAAGTTCATGGCTGGCTAGATATTTCGAAAAAACTAATTTTCTATAATTTCGGTAAATGCAAATAGCTCGGTTATTCTTGATTTTAGAGAAAAGTTGTAAAGGCAAAAGTTGTACTGAATTATGTTCTTAATTAACTAGTCCAACTAAATTTTCCATATAAATTTCTATTTTCGAGTTTTGACATAAAGTTCGGCTTTTTTTAATGGAAGCCCTAGTAGGCCATGATTGCAAAAAAATAGCACTTTTTTACCTTTCCAGCGATGTATCATTCGATATGTTTATTAAAAAAAATAACGGATATTCGGCAGTTTTTCCATTGAAATTGTTAATATGGTTGGCCATGGGAACAAATGTTTATTTGTATAGGTAAAACAGTGACTTCCTACGATCGATATAACATTGTAGTAGGATAGACAAATTGAAGTGGATTACGTCGCATTTGCGAATAACTTGGACGAAGTCGTTTTTGGTTTTCAGTAGGACTGTCGAGCTACGTCTCTGCTGACGAAGCCCCAAGGAGGGCTGAAACAGCTGTACAGAGGCTACTCGAGGTTTTCACTGCAATTAAGAACGATTTGCAACAACATTTTTAAAAGTTTCATTTTGCTTTGACAACAAGCATGGCCGCCTTGCATGGGGGACTTATTAGGAAGCAAGCACATAATAAGTCACCCTACGCAAGGCGGCCACGCTTACTGTCAAAGCATAATGAAAGTTTTAAGAAAAATTGTTGCAAATCGTTTTGAGTGCAGTGAATCCCTCGAGCAGCTTCGATAACCAAATATAAGCAGAACAGATCCAGTGAGCAACCTTTAGGCTGTGTTCGTAAAGTCTCCTTGGGTGACACCACTACTCCCCTGTTCGTTCGTAAAATCGAGGAAAATGTAAGCGATTTTACGAACGTGCCGGAGAATTACCTATCAGTTAGTTTTGTTCCCGCAGTCAGCAGTATGGGAACATGGGGAAGACTGGCGAAAGCTGTCAGAATCCTTGTAACCTATTTGTATAGTGTAGGTGCAAAGAGGTAAATATGTTTGAAAACGTGAAAAAATGTTAGCAACAGAATATAACTGCATGTACGCATGAAGTAATGAGAGACGCGAATGGAAATATTATAAAATCTAGAAGAACGGATTAACATTTTGCCGGCACTATAACTTTTTTAGTATTATTTTTTGTCGTATTTCTTTTTATGAAAATATTGTTCATTATTTTGAACAAGGTACAACTATTTGTATTAAAATGTGCAATCGGAGTATTCGGTGACAGCAACAAACTAAGAAGTAGAGGTTAGTTTCCTATTTGTTTCCCTTTATGAGTTCGTTCAAATTTTAGAAAAGGAAACGAATTGTTTACCGTGTGTTTACTTTACCCAACCTTTTCACCCAATTTGACGAACGCGCTCTTAGTGTGGCTAAAAATAGTATGTTTCTAAAATGTGACACTTAAAAAATTGTCATAATTTGGAATTGTTGGGGAAATTAGACAAAACTTGAATAGGTTCCGATAAGTTTTCATAAAATGTTTCGCTTGATATTCAGACAAAATTTTCTGTGGCGCAATATTTCGAAAAAAGATTTTTGACTTTCTAAAGGTGCGTCTAGACTTGAGCACGCACCCACTGATCCTCTGCGAACGCTCAAGTGTAAACGGCTATGCGCGCAGGCTCACGTTCTGTTTTTCTTTGCGCGAACAGCCGTAAACATGATCCCCTTTGGTGCATTTAGATGAGCACGCACGCACTGATCCACCGCGAATGCTCAAGTGTATACATCTATGCGCGCACGCATATTATGCGCGAATAGCTGGCAGCGCGATCCGCTTGGTGTCGGTCTCGGGTACAGGCTCAAAGGAATTAATTGCTTCACGCATGAATGCGTAGTTAGAATGAGAAAAAAGTCACATATTGAAAGCCACGCGACACAGCTCTCGTAGAAAAGGTTTTCGAATGTTCAGTTAGCCATGGAATGGACCAATGAAACAGCTTTGTTGCTTTGCAAGATTATGAAAAACTGCCTATTTTATGGAATTTGAAGCACGCAAAATATTATTTTTAAAAAATGACCTACCAGGAGCTAGTGAACAAATTAAATATTGAAAATTTAGACAGTGCGGAAGCACAAAAAAGTTAAAATGTTTCTTGGGGCGGTTTTAGTTATTGCAGTAAAATTTTTGAATTACTTATGACAACTCTCTGACACTAAATAATAAGTAGAGTAACTTATTTTGTCTCTTATAAAAAATAGGCGCTTGCCAGGAAAGTCGACATCTCGTTCGAAATTCTTTTTTTAATTAAAATATGAATCACAATTACACAGCCGCTGCTATTTTGTCGTCCACTGTGTGCGCGAACAACTGGATCAATCCCATGCGCCCGAAAATAAGGTGCGTTTAGACTTGAGCACAACGAGCTGAGTATACGCGCACGGCATTCGTTCGCGCTCACGAGCATTTATTTTCTGGCGCATGGGCTGATCCAGTTGTTCGCGCACACAATGGACGACAAAATAACAGCGGCTGTGTAATTGTGATTCATATTTTAATTAAAAAAAAAAGTTCGAACGAGACGTCGACTTTCGTGGCAAACGCCTACTTTTTATAAGAGACAAAATAAATTACTCTACTTATTATTTAGTGTCACAGAGTTGTCATAAGTAATTCAAAAATTTTACTACAATAACTAAAATCTCCCCATGAAACATTTTTTTTTTTTGTGCTTCCGCACTGTCTAAATTTCTTCACTAGCACCTGGTAGGTCATTTTTTAAAAGTAATATTTTGCGTGCTTCACATTCCATAAAGTAGGCAGTTTTTTATAATCTTGCAAAGCAACAAAGCTGTTTCATTGGTCCATTCCATGGCTAACTAAAAATTCAGAAACCTTTTCTACGAGGGCTGTGTCGCGTGGCTTTCAATATGCGACTTTTTTCTCGTTCAAACTACGCATTCATGAGTGAAGCAATTAATTCCTTTGAGCACGTACCCGAGACCGACACCAAGCGGATTGCGCTACCAGCTATTCGCGCATGATGTGCGTGCGCGCATAGATGTATACACTTGAACATTCGCGGTGGATCAGTGCGTGTGTGCTCAAGTCTAAACGCACCTTTACATATGATTATCTAATTCATTTACTGTCGCTGCCAAAACACTTTTCTTGACGTAAATTTAACGATACTAAAACTTTTGCTGAGTAGCTGTAATATGAACTGTCATCTACGACAAACACAAATTTGCTGTATTCGTGATTAGTCGATCTAAAACTTTAACGTTCAGAAATTTTAAATCAACCAAATACAAACAAGAATTCGTTAGCTGGGTATAGCGGCGCCGCGGTTCGCCCCGGGTCGCAACAGTGTGCGTCCTCTCATAACAATACAGCAAAAGAAATATTCTTTGCGGCGCTATATGTGCGACAACCTTTATACCTACGGCTTTTAGTAAAAACCCAATCGAAAGATAAGAGTTTTTAGGCTAAGTAGAAGGCAATCAAAATTTGACAATCTTAAACTATTGCAAACAAAAAATTTCGGGCCAATCAAATCTAACCGTAGACAAAGCCGACTCATCTGCCCATCTGGATGCGCAATCTTTACCGCCATTTGAGAGTTTGCCTTTTGTGTATTCTGTGATATAAGATTGTCAACATTATATTTAAATTACTTGTTATTTATTGTTTAAATTAATACAGGTATGGGTTACGTATGTGTTATTACACGTCCATACGTCTAATTCCAAAGTTGTTTGCCATACATTAGGTATTTATCTTGGAATTAAAAATATTTCTGGGTCTATGCATTGGCGCAACCCCACTCCTAGCGTGACATCACAAAATTCTATTTATGGAATATTTCTATCTCGCTTCTCGTCACATTTTGGTCGGTCAAGACCACGCCCTCCAGTGTTCCTCACTCTTTACCGTCGCCCCGCAGGAGAAACTCTAAAGAAAGTTGCGCACCCCCTTAAACAAGAAGGAATTTAATCTTATTTAATATTCCCGTCTGACTCATTTAAGGCTCGCGACGACGCGCGGCGCCGCTCCGGCTTTCGTGAATAACGCTTTATCGTAACTGCTGAGAGATGTGATGTCATGTACTAAGTGAAACAGAAGCCGCGGTACATGTCACAATGACTCAATTTGTCGCGCTTTACTAAAAAGCTAGCTAACTCAGCAGCCCAAGTACGAATCTTCCGATGCAGGTCGAAAAACAACGCCGACCTCAATTTGAACCGCCGTGCGCCATCTAGCGGAGAAAAGTGTGTAGAATACACGCTCCGATTTTGTAGAGCAAACAAAATGTGACCGGAATTTTCTTTTTTTTTGTCAATATAATTATTAAAATTACCAGTTTTTTTTTTTATTTCTTTAATTTAACCATTATCAATATTTTCAATAAGTTAATCGAGTTAAGTCTCCCTTAAGGAGATGGTGTGAAAGCATCTGGGAACGCATTTTTTGATATAAATCTCAAACCGTCTACCGAACAAGAAAATTGTCTGATCGCTGGTTAAAAAGAGTAGATTGGGTTATCAGTAAACCGAAGGTGGTTCCGCTGTCAGTCAGTGCAGAAAGATTTTCAGGGTGAGTACATGCGTAATGGCGTATCTGTTGTTCTCGATGTCAATGTCTAAATTATCAAGAGTATAGCGTTTACCGTTTAGAAATATTGTTAACGATTTTAACTGAATGTCATCAAACATATTCGTGTTTAAATCCACGGCACACTTTCGCTTAGTTTCAAAACTGATAATAGATTACCGGCGTTTCCAACTCTGAAGCTGTTTTTACTGTCCACGAATGATTTGTCGTCGTAGTTAGAAGCGACGGATATTCGTGCAATTCCCAGCTTGTGAAAGGGATTTGTATTTCCACATCTCTGTGGAACAACACTAATCTCATATTTAAGACGATCTTTTTAAATTATTCCTCAAAGCCGAAATTTCCGTTAACGTTGAGTGTATCGCCCATCATTTCATTCTGCATTTTCCAATTTTACAGTATCGTCGCGAGTAAATGAAAAACACCATTTCATTGTTGAGGTTAGGGCAACATTTCTTACCCTTTTCTAGCTAGTTATTATACTTACATGGGTTTACTTCACGGTACGAAGCCACACCGTAAGAGTCGATCAAGTTCTGGAATCCGCGCGTAAACTTGTTGGTCCTGTTGAAAGTGGGCGGCTTCTCGTGGGTGTTAATGACGTTCAAGAACGAAGGGATGGAACTACCACCAGCGCTCTGAAATACACCAAATCGCTGCTTAGCCAAATGCAACTTACTTAAACCCCTCCAACCCCCTTACAGATCCGTCAGAAAGAGCCTTCTGGACGATCGTAATGTCGTTGACGGGAACCCAACATTCGCCGATGAGGCACTTCTTCGTTACGTCCATGTTGAAGAGGTTCAACGTGTGATAAATCGCCTTCATCTTGCGCACCATGATGCTCCAGTTCTGGAGCTCCTTGGCGACTCCGACCAGAACCCTCTGGCGATGATCGTGCGTCTGGTTCAACACCTAAACCGATATTAACATTGAACCAAAATATTATTCTGAGAAAAAACCCGGATGTTTCGTACCAAGTTAAGATCTTCAAGGCGGGTGCGGACCCCGTTCAGCATCTCTTGCCTTTCGGAGGTAGTGTCCGGGCAAGCGTACAGCGACGCGTGGAACCCGGCGCAGACTTTCTTGATGCGGCTCTTCAGCTGTTCACCTTGGAAGAACGCGACGAAGACCGTCTTGTGCATTTCATTACCCTACACAAAACAACTTCCAAATAAAGAATGAGAGGGGGGGAATTGAATGGTTACCGTCGCTGGATCTTGCAGGGCCTTGTCGATTTCCGCTTGCCTCAGGAAGACGTTCCCCCTGGAAATGCGCCAGAGCATGCGCTCGAAAGCCGGGACTCTTTCTCTGTTGATGACGCCGGCGACGAAACCCAGGCGACCTCTCACCGAGGCGGTGTGCCCTTCTTCCGGGATGAGACCCTTGTGCGTGACCGAGTCTATGCCGTTGGCGTCTTCCTGGTCGGTGAAGAAGCTCTGCGTCTTCTCCAGGACTTCCCTCAGCTCGGTCAGTTCCAGGAAGTTGGATTTTAAACTGACGGCGCTTTCGCTCAGTTCCTTTATCTCGCCTTCCGTTTTCTCTAAGTGCGCCTGGAATAATTTTAAAAGAATTCTCCATAATTCTTCCCACCATGAGAAGTGACAGGGTGTGACCCTAATTGTCCGAGGACAGGTTAAATTTCCCGCCTTCTATTTTTTTTTTTACAAAGTTGGCAGCGCACCTTGTCGAAATACCCAAACAAATGTTTGTTCGAAAAGAACTGTTTTTTATAAAATTCGTATGGAAACAGAATGATAAACAAGAAGACGTGAGATCCAATCACGTGGCGCCGTTGTTATGTTACAGTCGATTTTGCTATTACGCATTTATTTCCGATTCGGCTAAGAACTGGCAACGTTGCTACTGGACGCCTACCGGCAACGCTCGGCGTTGTGTCATCTGGCAACGCTTAAACATTCGCGGCAGGAAGCGATTCTTTCAAATTAATAATTTCTTATTGGTGTTTAATCTCCGTCTTCTGACGTCATAATTTTCCCATTGGTTTGGCCATTTTGTGTAGTCTATAAAACGGAAATCATCTTCTTCAGCGGCCATTGTGTATTACGGGCATTCCTTCTTCTGACTCGGGCGAGGGCAGACGCATATTCAGTGCTATCGACGGTTTGTGTTTGTTTAAACAAAACCACTTTTCTACGGATTTTCCGGAAGCAAATATCTCTCTCGAGTCTTGTGGAACGTTTATACGTTCACGTCCAACGAGTTTGCTAAGTAGCAGGTATGTTTAATTAATTCGTTCGTTACACGTGGTTAATGGTTGTTTTTTTCGCCCCCTTTCAGAGTCGTTTGTTTGTTGTTGGTTATTGTTACTGATTGCATTAGTATTAGTACTGAGCGTTGGTATCAGTTCCCGAATGGGTATGTGAACATTTCGAATACGAAACGCACCTGTGTTTGAATCGCTGGACTCCGTTGCGACATTAGAGCGAGACAGACATCTGGAGTTGGACCGCCGTTGGCAGCATCGCTGATTGAAAATCGTCTTGGAACGAAGCGGCGCCTACCAACTAGTGACATCTTACGCTTCTCGCAGGAACTGGAGCTCAGCTGAGCGACAAAGAGTGACGTATACCGTTATTATTTTGATTCGAATTGCATGCCGACTATTTTACCGGACACGAAAGCAACTTACGTATTTAATAGTTCGTAACTTAGTTTAATATTTAAGTAACGTCTACGTAAATTTCGTGGTGTCTTTGGAGCACCGATTGTGAGGTCAGATCTGTCCATCCCGCGTATTATGGCTATCATTTAAAGTTTTGATAGGTTACAGTTTAAACATTGTTAAATTTTGTTCAACTAGTGTATGTGTGTGTTAATAAACACCGTATCACTGAACGTGTTTTGCTTATGTTAATCTCCTACTTTGAACGCATCAAGAGAGGAAAAATCTCCTGGAGAAAATTGAGAATACTTCAAGCGCGCACATTGAGGCCTTGGGAAAGCATCAAAGTGTGTTTGACAATTGGGAAGGTAATTCCCTGGCGCCCTATTTGTTTATATTTAGTTACCCCGCCCATTCTCCACCAAGTTCAGCCGTGGCAACCAGTTGTCCAAAGACAACGCTATCTGTTACCAGTATTACGATGTTGGAATCCAGGAGTATTAGCTTTTAAATCTTTTGGTGGTAACAGTAAATGACGCCCAAGTAGTGGGGCTTTTGTTAACTTTACTCACTTTAGAATTGCGTTCAGGGTAGATTTATTGGGACATAGCAAAACATGGATATTAAAGTGCGCTTTGACAGACTTAGTTCCGAAGAACTGACATATGAGTTGCTTGTGCGTGGAATCACTGACGGTGGAAACGTTTCGCAGAAAGCCGAATTACTAAAGAATCTATTGCATGCAGAGAGTGAATCGCGTCTCACTACCGTAGAATATTCAGTGCCCTTCGTTGATGATTTCGCAGCCTTGCAATCGAAAGTAATAGAAATACGTGCGCTTATTGAATCATTAACCCGGACTACGACTAACTATTATTATGAAAAGACTTCTTCAAAGCTCGCACATGCTTTTGCTCGAGTAAATCGGTGTCTAGCTATCACGGACTCAGAAATAAATGCGAGCAGTCAAATTAAAACCGAATTAGACAAACTAAATATGCAATTTCAAGCGAAAGCTAATGCGCTACGACTAAAACTGTCTTCGCCTAATTTAAGTCCAAGTCATAGTGACGTAACAGCTTTGAGCATGCATAGTAACGATGACAACAGGAATTTAGACATGGAAATTGACAACGATCTTAGACCCGTGCCTGCACCCGTAGTTCAAGCGCCTCCACCAAATTCGTCTGGTGCATGTAACACGCTTTTTCTTTCGTCAAGTCCAATTGGTGAATATCCTAGACGCAGTTTTAATCTTGATCATGCGCATACCAAGCCAAGCGATTTAAAGTCGGTCCCGGTATCTAAATGGAACCTTGTATACTCTGGTGACAACAAACACGTGTCGCTTAACGCTTTCTTAGAGCGAGTTGAGGAACTTTGCATTTCGCGTAACGTCTCGGAGACAACTTTACTAATCTCAGCTTCTGACTTATTCCGTGGCAAAGCACTCATTTGGTTTCGTGCAAATCGACATCGCTGCCAGTCTTGGCAAGACTTAGTGCGACTTATGCGTGAGGAATTTCAATCCCCTGATTTTGATGATCGTCTTTTCGAAGAGATTAAGCGTCGTACGCAAGGTCATGACGAATCTATCGGAATGTATGTCTCAATTATGACCAATCTATTTAATCGTTTGAATACTCATGTGCCTGAACACGTACAGATTAAGATCCTTCTCAAAAATCTGGTCCCTTACTACCAAAATCAATTAGGACTGATCGAAATAAATTCCATTGAACAGTTACTGAAGCTGGGTAGGCAATTGGAAGTACGAAAGGTTGCCGTTGAGTCATATGTACCTCCTTCACGTAAAGGACATTCTCTAGAACCGGATTTAGCTTATGTCAGCGCGATACCTTCTGACCCTGCTCAATGTAACGCGGTTGATTCTAGCCCAAAACCATCTGGACAAACCAGGGACACAGTCAAAAGATGTTGGAACTGCAAAAAGGTAGGCCATTTTTCGGCCAGCTGTACTATACCTGTTCAGAAACACTGTTTCCGTTGTGGCAAGCCTAATGAGACAACCCGAACTTGCCCTAAGTGTTCAAAAAAACTTCTCAGTTCCGCATTAGATGGTCGTCTAGTGCGATGCTTTCGACTATCAAAACCGACCACCCCTTCTCATATCTTGACATGCCTTGATTATGTTTTATCTAACGCGGTAGGCGATGAAAGACCCTATTTAGAAGTAACGATTTTTGGCATAAAATTCTCAGGTTTGTTGGACTCTGGTGCTTCCTGCACAATAATCGGTGGGCCTGGATGGGAAATTCTTAAGGCGTTCGGCCTCCCTTTCATTAAGCATCAAAGAACTTGCACTGTCGCTAACGGTCAACCTTGTTTGAGCCCTGGAAGTATTACTACCCCGATTAGGTTAAGGGATCGCGTTAAGATTATCGACATTCTTGTTGTGCCTGACCTGCCTCATAAATTGATTTTGGGTGCAGATTTCTGGAGATTGATGGGTATAGTCCCCGACTTAAGATCTGGTGAGTGGACCTTTCGTAATGAGGACATCTGTTCCATCGAGCATATTACATCTCGCTCTGATCTCAATCCTCAACAACAGTGCCAACTTGACGAAATGGTTACGAAACTTTTCCATAACGTCGACGAAAAGGAATTAGGTTGCACTAGTTTGGTTGAGCATGTCATCAAGACGGAAAGTGCCCCCATCAAGCAACGATACTATCCGATATCCCCTGCTAGACAAGCGATGGTCAATAAAGAACTTGACAAAATGATCGAATTAGGAATTGTGGAACGGTCAAACTCCGCTTGGTCATCTCCAATACTCTTGGTCCCCAAAAAGGATGGTTCGGTACGATTTTGTGTCGATTTTAGAAAACTTAACCAGGTTACGACTAAGGATGCTTACCCTTTGCCCTATGTATCGGCTACTTTAGATAAACTTCGAGACGCTAAATACCTCACGTCTCTAGATATCAAGTCTGCTTATTGGCAAATACCTGTCGCTGAGGAATCTCGTCAATACACCGCTTTCACGGTACCAAATCGTGGTTTATTCCAATTTCGACGCATGCCCTTTGGTTTGCATAACGCTCCGGCAACTTTTCAAAGGTTTATGGACCGTGTCATAGGTGCAGATTTGGAACCCCATGTATTTGTTTATCTTGATGACATCATTATTGTAACTCAGACTTTCGAGAAACATCTGGAAGTATTAGCCGAAGTTCATAAGAAATTAGTTGACGCAGGTTTAACTCTTGGTAAGGATAAATGTCATTTTTGTCGTAATGAACTGAAGTATTTGGGCTATGTTGTTGACAATACTGGTCTTCGTGTAGATCCTGAAAAGGTTGAGGCTATCCTAAAAATTCCTAAGCCTAGTACTGTCACAGAAGTTCGCAGACTCATGGGTATGGCAAGTTGGTATCGACGTTTTATCCCGAACTTTTCAACGATTATTGCACCCCTTTCGAACCTACTTCGTAAGAATTCTAAATACCGATGGGATACAACTTGTGATGAGGCGTGGGAGAAAATTCGTGAGCATCTGGTTTCTGCTCCTGTACTTTCATGCCCGGATTTCACAAGAGAGTTTGTCATCCAAACTGACGCTTCAGACTATGGTGTTGGTGCGGTACTTACGCAACAGCAATCGGATGGAGAAAAGGTCATCTGCTATCTGAGTCGTTCGCTCTCTAGAGCTGAGCGAAAATATTCCACTTGTGAAAAGGAATTGTTGGCCATGCTTTGGGCTATTGAAAAGCTTCGTCCCTATGTGGAAGGTAGTCACTTTCAAGTAATAACCGACCATCATTCTTTGTTATGGTTAAATAGGCTACAAAACCCTTCTGGACGGTTATGCAGGTGGAGTGTTCGACTTCAGCAATATGATTTTACCGTTGTTCACCGTAAAGGCAAGGAACATGTCGTTCCGGATGCCCTTTCTCGTGCTGTACCAATTGTTGACTCCATAGACTGTGCTAATGTGAAAGATGCCAGGTATTTGAATTTGCTCGGTAAGGTTAAGACTTCCCCATTGAATTTTCCGGACTATCGAGTTGAGGGAGACAAATTGTACAAATTTATCCAATGTACTTATTACCATCTCATTGAAGCTGATCGTCAATGGAAACAGGTCGTTCCGAAAGAAAATCGCCTTGACATCTTACGTCAATGCCATGACTCTCCCACTAGTGGGCATTTAGGCATTTATAAGACCTACAACCGTATTGCCCAAGATTATCACTGGCCCAAAATGCGTTCTGATGTGGTTAGGTATGTACAGCGTTGTGAGACTTGTCTTCGAGCTAAACCCGAACAGAAAGCACCTGCTGGACGCATGGGTGGGCACACAAAAATTTCAAAACCCTGGGAAGTCATAAGCATCGACCTTATCGGACCTCTACCTCGTTCGACGAAAGGCAACCAATACATTCTCGTGGTAACTGATTGCTTCAGTAAATTTACGATGTGCTTCTCTCTTCGTAAGGCTACTACCCCTAAGATAGTTCAACATCTTGAGGAGAATATTTTTCTACTTTTTGGAGTTCCTCGTATTATTATCTCGGATAACGGAGCCCAGTTTAAATCCCGTGAATATCGAAATCTTCTGACGTCATATCATGTTCGACCATCTTACACTTCTTATTATCACGCTCAGGCAAACCCTGTTGAGAGGGTCAACCGTGTTATCAAAACCATGTTGATCTCTTATGTTTCCCAAGATCATCGTAAATGGGATTTGTTTTTACCGAAGGTTGCTTGTGCGTTGAGAACTGCACGTCATGAGGTTACTAAATTGACTCCGTATTTCCTGAATTTCGGTAGAGAAATGTGTCTCAAAGGTAGTCTTAATTCTGAGAAAACCCCGGACTCTGACGAGATAAATGTGGAAATTGAGCAAAACCCAACTGATTTTCAATCTCGTTCTGGTAAATTTGCTAGATTGTACCAAGATGTTCAGGAACGTCTTCAAAAGTCTTATGAAAAGTCTAAATGCCGTTATGACCTTCGTAGGCGTAAAGTCGATTTCGAACCAAATCAGTTGGTATGGCGAAAGAATTTTGTTTTATCGGACGCTTCTAAGCATTTCGCAGCCAAACTGGCTGATAAGTTTATCGGTCCTTTCGTCATTAATCGCCGAATTTCCACAGACGCTTACGAGCTGAAGGATTGTGATGGTAAAATCTTGCCAGGTACGTGGCATAGCTCACACCTTAAGCCTAGCCCTTCTGATGACTAAGGTTATGGTTGTTTCTATCTTTTCATTTTTGATTCGACCTGCGGGTTGGGTCACTTAGAATACGCCCGACGTATCTTCTGCGTGGAGTAAAAGGCTCCTAAAAGATTCTTGGAATTCCTCTTTACATCTGTGGAATCGAGCATCTTCGGATGTTCTTGGATGGATAATACTCTTTGAATCAGTCTCGTTGATTGTGAGATGTCACCTAGCGGTTTGCGAAGGTTGTGGGAATTACAAGGAAGTTGGATCACGTGAAGACTTTCCTTGCCCTCTCTCTTTGCGAACATTGCATATGAGTGATGACTGGCACGCTTCGTGATTGTGAAGAAGAACGTATTTGTCCATCGTGAAACATTCTCTTCTCTTTCTATCCTTATTTCAATTTTATCTCCTTCTTCTACTCTTGTTCTGTTCGTTCCTTTCGGATTGATCAGCCCAGCTTGGACAACCTTGAGAAATCCCTTAGCACCCGACAAAGCGTGTGGGATTTACAAGCGTACTGGATCTCGTGAAGGTATTGCTTGCCCTCTCTCTTTGCCGTACCGCTACTGGATCCAACTCAGAGAAGTCTTGGTTGTGGTATGGTGTGTTCCGTTTGGATTTCTTTATCTTTTCTGTTTTCCTCTTTACCTTTTCTTTCTTTTCTTCTTCTATCGTGAAGGGTGATCTTTGGTCCCCTTTAACCCGATTATGACTATACCCAGATTTGACTTTACCCGTTAGTGACAATACCCGATTGTGATTTTGTAACATTTCAACGGAAGTTGTTGGTCGATATCGCGTTTAGTGTGAACACTGGTTGGACTTGTATAGTTATCTTCCGTATCGTAATCTTCGTCGAGTTGTGTGGTAGATTCCTGGTCAGACGATGTCAACGCTTGTGGACATGCGGACCCTTCTCGACTCTCTCGTTTTCCTTTTACTCCTTCTCGCGTACAAGTCCGCTTTGTGTCTCGATTGGACGCAGTTGAAGGTTGACAATTTTTGGTTTGAATTTTTCCCGCGGTTTGTAACCGAGTTTTCGTTAATTAGAATTTTTCCCGCAGTCTTCGACTGAAGTTTCCGTCCGTTGCGTGATGAACCGTTGGTTTCGTTAACTAACTTCCGACTCTTTATTCTTTTAAATCTCTCTTTCTTTCTTTCCTCTGGTTGGATTGATCAGCTCAGCCTTTCTGGCCGAGAGATGTTTTTGTTGGTCACTGCTTGCGAGTGTTGTGGGAGACTGGGCGTGCCAGATCTCGTGAAAGCACTTCCTACCCTCTCTACTGGTAAGTTTGACTTGGAACATCTCACGTCCCGGGTTGCAGTATGGTGTGTTTCAACTGGAATTCTTCTTTTGTCCTCCTCTTCGTTTCCTGGCGTGGCGCCTCCACCAGTTTTCTTTTCCATCTTTGAAGACTCGCGTTGGGTTTCTGAAATTTGTCCTTTCAGGAAAAATTTCCTTGCTGGTGAAGGGGGAGTTGTTACAGTCGATTTTGCTATTACGCATTTATTTCCGATTCGGCTAAGAACTGGCAACGTTGCTACTGGACGCCTACCGGCAACGCTCGGCGTTGTGTCATCTGGCAACGCTTAAACATTCGCGGCAGGAAGCGATTCTTTCAAATTAATAATTTCTTATTGGTGTTTAATCTCCGTCTTCTGACGTCATAATTTTCCCATTGGTTTGGCCATTTTGTGTAGTCTATAAAACGGAAATCATCTTCTTCAGCGGCCATTGTGTATTACGGGCATTCCTTCTTCTGACTCGGGCGAGGGCAGACGCATATTCAGTGCTATCGACGGTTTGTGTTTGTTTAAACAAAACCACTTTTCTACGGATTTTCCGGAAGCAAATATCTCTCTCGAGTCTTGTGGAACGTTTATACGTTCACGTCCAACGAGTTTGCTAAGTAGCAGGTATGTTTAATTAATTCGTTCGTTACACGTGGTTAATGGTTGTTTTTTTCGCCCCCTTTCAGAGTCGTTTGTTTGTTGTTGGTTATTGTTACTGATTGCATTAGTATTAGTACTGAGCGTTGGTATCAGTTCCCGAATGGGTATGTGAACATTTCGAATACGAAACGCACCTGTGTTTGAATCGCTGGACTCCGTTGCGACATTAGAGCGAGACAGACATCTGGAGTTGGACCGCCGTTGGCAGCATCGCTGATTGAAAATCGTCTTGGAACGAAGCGGCGCCTACCAACTAGTGACATCTTACGCTTCTCGCAGGAACTGGAGCTCAGCTGAGCGACAAAGAGTGACGTATACCGTTATTATTTTGATTCGAATTGCATGCCGACTATTTTACCGGACACGAAAGCAACTTACGTATTTAATAGTTCGTAACTTAGTTTAATATTTAAGTAACGTCTACGTAAATTTCGTGGTGTCTTTGGAGCACCGATTGTGAGGTCAGATCTGTCCATCCCGCGTATTATGGCTATCATTTAAAGTTTTGATAGGTTACAGTTTAAACATTGTTAAATTTTGTTCAACTAGTGTATGTGTGTGTTAATAAACACCGTATCACTGAACGTGTTTTGCTTATGTTAATCTCCTACTTTGAACGCATCAAGAGAGGAAAAATCTCCTGGAGAAAATTGAGAATACTTCAAGCGCGCACATTGAGGCCTTGGGAAAGCATCAAAGTGTGTTTGACAATTGGGAAGGTAATTCCCTGGCGCCCTATTTGTTTATATTTAGTTACCCCGCCCATTCTCCACCAAGTTCAGCCGTGGCAACCAGTTGTCCAAAGACAACGCTATCTGTTACCAGTATTACGATGTTGGAATCCAGGAGTATTAGCTTTTAAATCTTTTGGTGGTAACAGTTAAACTTATTGGGTGCACATCTGTGCTGCGTGACTTTGCCTGTTTTGAATGGTCAAGAGAAGGTGGGCGTTTCCCAACAGTCGGGCGTGATTTAATTTAATTGGACGACCTGCTGTGTTGTGTGGTTTTATGTAATCTGAATGGTTGAGGGGATGCAGGCGTTACCTAGACAGTTTTTTTTTTTAATAAAAGTTAAGAAGATTTCAATTGGTCTGCGCATTATGTAATCAAAAAAAATAAAAACAAATGAGTTACAGAAATATTCCATCTCCGACCAATAAATCAAGATTACGTGACTATTAGACCGTATTATAATTTAATAATGAAGCGTGATCCTCGCGGCGATAATTTCCCGCGATAATCCTAATTGCTGGCACTCAGGAATTTTATCTTGCATCGTAATCTCCCTAATCTGTATTGTTGGACGATAATCTCTGAAAGTGCCGACGATAGCGTTCGATAAGGTGCGAGCAAATAAGATCGGATAAAAGCAACAATTGCAACAAAGTCTTAGAGCCAGAGACTTGGCTTGCGGCGGGCAAAAATTATTCGAAAAAACAAAAATTATTCGAAAAAACTATCCACAAGTCTGAACTGTTTCGATGAAGCCGCCAACCACACGGCAAAACGTCGACTAAAATAGAACAGTTAACTGCGGTAATTAAAAGTAGAAAAGTTTTGTAATTTTCATAAAAAATTTAATGTACTTAGTAAAAAAAAAACAAATTATGTCAGCTGTTACGGTTTGATTAAAAAAATAACGAATTACATTTTACTTTTTAAGTTTTTAGAAATTTAAGTTCATTTTGCTTTTGTGATTCTCTTTTCTAATATTAATAATAAGTGGGCTTGACCCACTTGCATTCCGGAGGGGTCTGTACAGAGGCGTCCTTAGTCAGATGAGAAGAAGGTGCTTCGCACTGTTTGGGCTACTCATATTTTGGGGGCTCGCGGCAACTAAAAACTTGAAAAGAGTGAAGGAAAATGTTTTCAAAATGAAGGAAAATGTTTTCAAAATGAAGGAAAATGTTTTCAAAATGAAGGAAAATGTTTTCAAAATGAAGGAAAATGTTTTCAAAATGAAAGAAAATGTTTTCAAAATGAAGGAAAAGGTTTTCAAAATGAAGGAAAATATTTGAAAAATGTATGAAAAAGTTTAAAATTATTTAAATTTTTCCATTTTTTGTTTCTTTTAATATTTTTAAAATTAACGGGAGTTCTGGTGAAGCCTTCAACCTGACGGCAAAACATCGACTAAAATAGAACAGTTAACTGCGGTAATTAAAAGTAGAAAAGTTTTGTAATTTTCATAAAAAGTTTAATGTACTTAGTAAAAAAAAAACAAATTATGTAAGCTGTTACGGTTTGATTAAAAAAATAACAAATTACATATTACTTTTTAAGTTTTTAGAAATTTAAGTTCATTTTGCTTTTGAGATTCTTTTTTCTAATATTAATAATAACTGGGTTTGACCCACTTGCATTCCGGAGGGGTCTGTACAGAGGCGTCCTTAGTCAGATGAGAAGAAGGTGCTTCGCACTGTTTGGGCTACTCATATTTTGGGGGCTCGCGGCAATTAAAAACTTGAAAAGAGTGAAGGAAAATGTTTTCAAAATGAAGGAAAATGTTTTCAAAATGAAGGAAAATGTTTTCAAAATGAAGGAAAATGTTTTCAAAATGAAGGAAAATATTTGAAAAATGAAGGAAAATATTTGAAAAATGAATGAAAAAGTTTAAAATTATTTAAATTTTTCCATTTTTTGTTTCTTTTAATATTTTTAAAATTAACGGGAGTTCTGGTGAAGCCTTCAACCTGACGGCAAAACATCGACTAAAATAGAACAGTTAACTGCGACAATTAAAAGTAGAAAAGTTTTCATGTGCTAAATTTCTTATAAAAAGTTTAATGTACTTAATAATTTTGTTAGGTAAAAAAAAAACTTGAAAAAAGTGAAGGAAAATGTTTAGAAAATGAAGGAAAATGTTGCCTAATATTTTTTTTAATTATTCTGTTTTTTCCATTTTTTTGTTTCTTTTAATTTCTTTTAATAATTTTGATAAATGACCGTTTTTGTGTGCCCCAACTCATCTGCTAGAGGGCGCCAAAATACGGAATTGCACGCGATTGGATTTTGACCTCGCGGGGGCCCCGGACAAAACAGATTTCTTTTCTGGGAAAAAAATCATTAAGGCCTTCGTTTTTAATTTATTCACCTCACAAAATTCCTGTCTCGTAAATGGTTTCCAACGATACCTACACACAGAGCAGATAAATTTATAAGGAGGTGGAGAGATCCGACCTTAAATTAATAAAGCAGCAAATCCCTTAATCTCTTAATAGCCAGAGAGCAACCTGTCTTCAGTTGATAGGAAAAATTTTACAACAGAAATGGCAACATCTAGTAGGCCAGTCGCAGTCGTAATGGGTCTGCTTGAACGATTAGAAACGTCTCCCCATGTGCGTCTACAGAAGGGGGCAAAAGGGGTAGCTAATTGTCGCCCCTCATATGAAATGGACCAGAATATTCCTTCCATAAACTATAAGTGAATGTGATAAAAAATTATTGATCTGGTTGTCTGGAGTGTTTAGCCCTTCCCAACAAAGCTTGACGTTGAAAGAAAAAAAAATAATAGCCGAAAACCGTAATATCAAAATAGGACGAATTCTGGAAACTATTTCCCCCCCCCCCCCAAAAAAATCTGTTTCTTTTTTTGGATTTTACGTCACTTACCTCTAGGTCAATGATCTCTCGAGGATTTGGCGCTTTGGGCAACTCCAGAACGTCGGGGATCGGAACGGAGTCCTTCCGGACTTCCGCTTCGATGTAGCGCAGCTTCCTTTCCATCTCATCGCATCGCCTCACCTCACTGACGAACTTTCTCTGGAAGGCGTTCACATCCTCGTTCAGCTGCAAGAGTGTCGTGGAGTCTTCGCGAGTGAGTCAATGAATCATTACCACTTACATCTCTAAACTGGACTGTTCCGGTCTCCCCCAGTTCGGAAATCGATTGGTATGCTGCTTCCGGTTGGATGAAGAGCTGGGCCAGGGCCATCTCTTCACTTCTGAACATAGCCCCCATCTTGTGGCGGAATTAGGACCTGCAAAATTGAGGTTAGGTTTAAACCACCGGTGATCGAAAGAGCTACAAGCAAATACAAAAGTTTTCAGAGATTTGATCGAACGAATACAAGATAATGGACAAGGTAAGATCATAAACTCTGTTGGTATTACAAAAGTGGAAGTGGAATTAATCAATTGTTAATTTGAAGAAAGAAAAAAAACAATTTTAAGCTCCTGATAAATACATAGCACACGCAAGTCCAAGTGAAGAAGAATTGAGGTTGAAGACTGTTAAATTATTTACTTTCTTTCAAACGAGCAGCCGAAGTTCGTTAATTCCTAATAAAGAGTACAGAACTTATGATTTTTTTTTTTTTTAAGTAAATAATTCAACTGTTTCCTCCACAACTTTTATTAATGGCGATACGACGCGACGCACAATAATTAACACGAAACACTGGATGAAAATATTTTTCTTTTCCAAGTGTTTGGTTTTGGGGGGTGAGTTAGCGGGCCTCCTCGAAGATTAGTTCTTGACGCAATCGCGTTTTTGATTGAGCGCTGGACGCCTTTCTTCGACGACATATCTAGATCTGGGACACTTTTAATTAAGTGGCACATAATACGTCCGATGTAATCTCGTGTGTCAGTGAACGTACTTGATGGCCTGATACGATCTCAAAGGATTACAACTTGCCACGCAAAACAAAACGTCCCGTATCAGATGGCATCGAAAAATAAATCCAAATACCAAATAGGTATACCTGACGGGGTGACGGCTCTTTAACAGTGGCGGCTCGTGATGATTTACCGCGCGCAGGAGACAACCGCAAAAAGTAAAGATGGGTGCATTTCGAAGTGAATTTGTTTTGGCGGGACTGTCCCGACCTTGAACCGAAATGTGCAGATTCAATGCAACTACAATAAGAGAGAGTGGGACTTCCCACCTTGCCCACCCCCTACTAGCCGTCACTGCTCCTCAGAGGTTTGATACCTCACATTCTTTATAGAAAAAAAAAATTAAGAAAAAACAAGAGATTAAAAACACACAGCACAAAGAAGGAAGCTTCATTTGTTTCATAAATTTAGAGCCACTTTAAGAAGAAGAAGATCCGCGATGTCATAATGACGTCATAAAAATGAACGCGCCAAACTTGAATTGTTTTGTTTTTCTTTTCTCTTTTCAAGACACTTCCAAGCAAAAAGTTACATTATTCCTAACAGCAAACATATTTAAATTTTACTTTATTTAATGAGGTTTGTGTTAGAACTAATTAAGAAGAGTTGGATTAAAATTAATGTTTGACAATTAAGATGAGTCATTGTTGCGGATGACATTAGCAAAAAACGCGAGGCGTTTGTTTCTCTTAAGTTATGACAGCAGATTTTTGACATCGTGTGACGTCACACAAATAATTGAAGTACCACACGCAACTGTTTCTTCTTTAATTTTTGTTTTCGATGTCTTTACAGAAGTCAAGTCAAGTAGTACAGTGAGAAGAAGGTTAATTTAGAACTACATACGAGGCGAAATTAAAGATCACGTGACCGATCATTCGTTCCTGTTTTTGTTTTCTTTGAACACTGTTGGTTGTCACTTAATTGTGAATCCTTAGTAGGGCTATTAACAAATGACAGTGTACTTTCAATATGCGTAAGTGAAAACAAAAATTCGATTAACACAGTTTATTTTGTTACGGTGTGAGCAAGATTAACCGTTTGAGTTGGCAATACTGAATTTTATTTTTTTAATAATTCCGTACTACTGGACTTGGATGAACTTTCATGACGGCATTATTGATTATTGACAAGACAAGTCGAGTGTCAAGCTCAAAAATTTAAAACGTTGCGTACTTTCGAAAAGGGAAGTTAATTCACGTAAAACCGAAATAAAAGGGGGAGTCCGGGGGCAGGGGCAATTCCATTAGTTAATTCTTCGCTAATGTTCTTATAATTCGAGTTTAATTTCTTCATAATCTTCACGAATTTGTCGCTGTTGAGGTTATGTCAAATATTGTTTGTTTTTTCGGTGACAGTTCTGTCAAATATCTACCAAATAAACCAACAAAAAAAAATACTCTTAATTGTATTGCCAACTCAGACAATCATAGTCGATCACTTGTCACTACTTGTCAAAGTTTGTTTTCAGTTGCTGACGTCACGTGTCAAAGTTTCTGACTGCTGCTGCTGACGTCACGTGATGTCACATGAACAACTGTATTTCCATGCCTAACTCGATTTTATTAATTGTTTCTTTGTTTTTTTTTTTTTAAACGGACAACATACCGAGCTAGGGAACGGTTTTAGCGCTCGGAATCATTTGTTTTTACCTGCAGTACTAAGACTCGATCGTTAATGGTCTCGGACTCGCGGTGAGCAACAAAATGACGTTATGTGACGTCACGCGGTCAATTTTGTTTCTACACTCAATTCGATTGTTTTATCTTTTACTTTAATTTGTGTTTCACTTTTCTTTTCAAGAAGAAAAACATCGTAAAAATAAAGAAAACAGTTTTGCTTTCGATAAATCGATCATTATTAGCCAGAATGTGTCCAAATCTTTGTTTTCCTTTGAATAACTCATCACTTCACTCATTGGCCGCGGACAACAACAAAATGGCATCATATTAACAACTGTTTTTCGGCGTCCTGCTTGTCTTTCTTTAATATTTTTATTTTCTGCCGTTTTCTTGAAAAAAAAAAAAAATATCAAGCATGCCAGTCACATCACTTAAATCCGTATTGCGTAAACTACGGTGCGAACAATAATGATTGAGAATCACGTGACCTCTGATTGGCCTCCGCGGCCAAGAATAAAAAGGGAAGAATCGCATCCGATTTTAACAAATGACAATCGGCTATGATTAAATTGACAGTCACGTATAACCTCGCTTGTCAATTTTCAGAACGTTGTTACTCTCTCTTTCTCTCTCTCTTTGAAAATTGATAAGTGAGGTTAAGTGACGATGAACAAACGACGGTCAACTATGATTGAATTGATCGCCACGTGTAAACTCGTTTGTCAATTTTCAGATTGTTGTTGCTGTCGCTCTGAAAATTGAGAAGTGAGGTTAAGTGACGATAAACAAACGACGGTCAACTATAATCGAATTGACCGTCACGTATAATCTCGTTTGTCAATTTTCAGAACGTTGTTACTCTCTCTCTCTCTCTCTTTGAAAACTGATAAGTGAGGTTAAGTGACGATAAACAAACGACGGTCGACGATGATTAAATTGATCGTCACTTGTCAATTTTCGGACCGTTGTTGCTCTCTCTCCGAAAATTGATAAGTGATGTTAAGTAACGATCAATTCACAATGTCGTTCGCGCTCTATAAGTGGTTCAGGGACGATTTGTTTTTTTTTTTTTGGTGTGACGTACAACCGCGGAAAAAAATGACAGTTAGTGTCAAGTGATGTCACACTTCTGCGTACGTTTACCTAATCTGTGTACATAAAATAAAAGTGAGGTTACGTGATGATCAATTTAATTGTTGTTCAATCTTTAAATTGACAAGTGAGTATTAATCTCCGCCCACAATAATTTCACATCCGTAGATACGTATTTCGGCTGCTGAGCTGCCATCTTCAGTACGCTACCAACTTAAAAGCACTTAAAAAAACTTAAAAGCACTTAAAAAGATCTTAAAACAACCTAATCATTTTTTGTAGATCTTTTTAAGTGCTTTTAAGTTGGTAGCGTACTGCAGATGGCAGCTTAGCTGCCGAAATGCGTATCTGCGGATATAAAATTGTTGTGGGCGGAGATTAATTTTCAATTATTTCTTAAAGCACGGTCTTCTTTACTATTTTGGTATGACAAGTGAGGTTATGTAGCGATCAATTCAATTGTTATTCGCTTTGTAACTTGTATATTATTTGATTATTATAGTTTTTTGTATTATTGTTAATATCATTCAATGACGTACATCTATTCATAATCCTTGCGCGTAAAAGTGAGGTTATGTGAAGTTCGCTCTGTAACTTGTTTAGGGACAATTTATTTTTTTATGTTTTATTACTGTTTTATATTGTTGTTAACTGTCTTTTACTATTTTAGTTTGACAAGTGAGGTTATGTAGCGAATTGTTATTCGCTTTGTAACTTATATGCTATTTTATCATTATAGTTTTTTTCTTTTGTATTATTGTTAATATCATTCAATGTCGTACATCTGTTCATAATCCTTGCGCATAAAAGTGAGGTTATGTGAAGTTCGTTCTGTAACTTGTTCAGTAACAATTTATTTTTTTATGTTTTATTACTGTTTTATATTGTTGTTAACTTTCCTTTACTATTTTAGTTTGACAAGTGAGGTTATGTAGCGATCAATTCAATTGTTATTCGCTTTGTAACTTGTATGTTATTTAATCATTATAGTTTTTTTTTTCTATTACTGTTAATATCATTCAATGTCGTACATCTATTCATAATCCTTGCGCATAAAAGTGAGGTTATGTGAAGTTCGCTCTGTAACTTGTTCGGTGACAATTTATTTTTTTATGTTTTATTACTGTTTTATATAGTTGTTAACTTTCCTTTACTATTTTAGTTTGACAAGTGAGGTTATGTAGCGATCAATTCAATTGTTATTCGCTTTGTAACTTGTATGTTATTTTATCATTATAGTTTTTTTTTTCTATTACTGTTAATATCATTCAATGTCGTACATCTATTCATAATCCTTGCGCGTAAAAGTGAGGTTATGTGAAGTTCGCTCTGTAACTTGTTCGGTGACAATTTATTTTTTTATGTTTTATTACTGTTTTATATAGTTGTTAACTTTCCTTTACTATTTTAGTTTGACAAGTGAGGTTATGTAGCGATCAATTCAATTGTTATTCGCTTTGTAACTTGTATGTTATTTTATCATTATAGTTTTTTTTTCTATTACTGTTAATATCATTCAATGTCGTACATCTATTCATAATCCTTGCGCATAAAAGTGAGGTTATGTGAAGTTCGCTCTGTGACTTGTTCAGTGACAATTTATTTTTTTATGTTTTATTATTGTTTTATATTGTTAATGTCATTTGGTGTCACACATCTCTCCATAATCCGTGTGTACATAAACGTGAGGTTATGTGACGATCGCTTTGTGATTTGTGCAGGGACGATTTGATTTTTTTTTTTTGATGTGACGTGCAGTCGTAAGAATCGTAAGCAAAAAAGAAGTTAATCATCAGTGCACTTCAAAAATTAGACGGTGTCGTCACTGGTTAAAAATTTTTTGTCTTTGTCTCCTCGGATGTGTCAAATTTTAATCTATTTGACAAACAAACTACACATGACACATGTCGGTGTACAGGGTGTAACAATAAAACACTTGGCACCGCGTCAAAAAAAAAAAAAAAAAACACTGACGCACTGATAAATTTTTTGCTCGTGACTGTATTTAGTGTTCTCGAAACAAAGATAGCCATTTTATTTTAGGGCGGATTCGAATGTTTGAGAGTGCACGTGACTTCCAATAATTATCATTGGCTTTTCTTCACATGACTGTCAATTCAAAATAGAGTTAAAAGATGGGTGTCTGAAGTCACCTAAAAATTGAATAACGCTTTCGCAAATTTGCGTCTCGTGATAAGTATGAATCACCCTGTACATTACAAAACGCAAACATTCTGCACTCACGCGACATTTTCGTGCTTTCACGCGTTATCTTTATCATTGGCGTAAATAATCGAGTTACTAAAAGAATTCCATATTTTACAAAAAAAAAAAAAGAAAAACTAGAAAAGCATGACTCTAAAATAAATAAATAATTCTTCGAAAGGCAAACGTTTCTTGACGAAATGAGGCGGCGGCGGCGCTCGTATCACGTGCCATCCGGTCTCGTTTACAGTTTTTAATTTAAAATTAAAAAAAGACTAGTCTGCTTATTAAAACCGCAACTGAAGTAATTAATCTGCATGGCGTAAATTAAACATCTCTTCTTGTAAAATGAATGCGTCACGTTATGTTTCTAGATAAACAAACAGTAAAATCGGCTTTTCAAAAGTGGGCAGCCAAAGTAAAAGCGTTCCTCACGTGACGCCCCATCGCCTCTAACACCCAATTATTTAAGGAGAGCGCAAGTGTTGCGATGTGGGCGAAACGCCCTGTGTATTTAATTGAAATAAAACATTACACCTTTGCGTAAACACGGGCCGAAAATAAAAAGAGCCGGAAGCTTATTAATTTAATAAATTTTTCTCTCGGTTAGGGACTGCAGAGTTTCACTTCGCACGACGAAATAATAATAACACGTGACCCCCTCCGCATTATTTTCGATTTAAGTAAAAGGAGGAGAGCGCCTCGTCAAATTTCGGGGCGCACTCTCACGTAATTTTAAAAAGTTTTGAAGTATGTAATTTTTTTTTTTTTTTGAGAAAAACCACCGACCTTGTATGCACCACAAACAAACTTTGGAGAAAAATGCGTTTTCACTCGTGCGTATCCGATCAAGCAACTGACTGAGAGTCTAGGCACTGATATAATAACCAAGAGTTGTTTGTCACATGATACAACACAATTGTTTAACGAATGTGTTAGCAAATTTCTCCTCCTCCTCCTCCTCCTCCTTCTCCTCTTCACTCTTCTTTTTTTTTTAAAGTGTTATCTTGTGATCTGCGATAAGAGTCCTGGGACTTAAACAATGCACTCGACAATCACAATAAATCAAAATCTATGATCGCTCTAATCTTTTCTATTTCGAAACCTGTCGTCTTAACTAACAAACAAACAATTACACAAGAAAAGGAGGACGCGTGTTAGGCGCGAGGACGTAAATGTGATGTACGTAAAATCAATATTTGAAAAAACGTAAGTGCAAGAAACGTTTGTTGGTGTATTTTGGACCAATCAAATTGGTCACTTTAAAACAAGAATCGAATAGTATAGTGTAGTAAAAAAAAAACAAGTGAAAAATTACGTAAATTTGTTACAATGTGACAAAGATAGGTTACCATGGTGAATGTTTATTGGTTAATTCGGCATTTCTTTGTCAGTTTTTTATTTATTTATTTATTTTTTCTACTAGACCGGTTTCGCTTGTGACATGGTCACCGTCAGCGTCAGCAGCGCAATTTAGAGGTTATGAAGCAAACATAATAAGGCAATAACAGCTTCCTATAATTTTTCTTTCTCCAAAAGGGTACCTACTGTTTTTAAACATGATGACACTTAAATTTTTTTTTTTTTTGTGAAAGCTTTCATAACCTAGAATTATCCTAAAACTATGGCTGTTTTTACTTTTTGTCAAAAACAAAACAAAAGACGATCGATCGTGCAAAAAAAAATATGGTAAAAAAACAATTGTAATTTAAATGTAAGAAACTTTTGTTTTGTTTTGGTAATTAATGACGCTTGGTGACGCTGTATGACGCTTTTGTTTTTTTAATAATTATAATGAAAAGTCTTCCGTTGCAATTAATACTTATTTATTTTCTTTTTCCTCCTAAACTAAACCGGTCTCGCTTGTGGCATCTTCAATTTAGAGGTTATGAAGCAAAAAATTGTAGGCAATTACAGTTTCCTGTAATTTTTATTTCTCCAAAACGGCACTGTTTTTAAAGATGACTTCATAGGTGACACTTAAAAAAAAACTTTTTGATTGAAAGCTTTCATAACCTAGAACTAACCTAAAACTAGAATTGTTTTTCTTTTTGTCAAAAACTAAACAAAAGACGATCGATCGTGCAAAAAAAATATGATAAAAAAAAAAACAATTGTAATTTAAATGTAAGAAACTTTTGTTTTGTAATTAATGACGCTTGGTGACACTGTATGACGCTTTTGTTTTCAATAATTATAATGAAAAGTCTTCCGTTGCAATTAATACTTATTTATTTTCTTTTTCCTCCTAAACTAAACCGGTCTCGCTTGTGGCATCTTCAATTTAGAGGTTATGAAGCAAAAAAATTGTAGGCAATTACAGTTTCCTGTAATTTTTATTTCTCCAAAACGGCACTGTTTTTAAAGATGACTTCACAGGTGACACATAAAAAAAAAACTTTTTGATTGAAAGCTTTCATAACCTAGAACTAACCTAAAACTAGAATTGTTTTTTCTTTTTGTCAAAAACTAAACAAAAGACGATCGATCGTGCAAAAAAAAATATGGTAAAAAAAACAATTGTAATTTAAATGTAGGAAACTTTTGTTTTGTTTTGGTAATTAATGACGCTTGGTGACGCTGTATGACGCTTTTGTTTCTAATAATTATAATGAAAAGTCTTCCGTTGCTATTAATACTTCTTTATTTTCTTTTTCCTCCTAAACTAAACCGGTCTCGCTTGTGGCATCTTCAATTTAGAGGTTATGAAGCAAAAAATTGTAGGCAATTACAGTTTCCTGTAATTTTTATTTCTCCAAAACGGCACTGTTTTTAAAGATGACTTCATAGGTGACACTTAAAAAAAAACTTTTTGATTGAAAGCTTTCATAACCTAGAACTAACCTAAAACTAGAATTGTTTTTCTTTTTGTCAAAAACTAAACAAAAGACGATCGATCGTGCAAAAAAAAATATGATAAAAAAAAAAACAATTGTAATTTAAATGTAAGAAACTTTTGTTTTGTAATTAATGACGCTTGGTGACACTGTATGACGCTTTTGTTTTCAATAATTATAATGAAAAGTCTTCCGTTGCAATTAATACTTATTTATTTTCTTTTTCCTCCTAAACTAAACCGGTCTCGCTTGTGGCATCTTCAATTTAGAGGTTATGAAGCAAAAAATTTGAAGGCAATTACAGTTTCCTGTAATTTTTATTTCTCCAAAACGGCACTGTTTTTAAAGATGACTTCACAGGTGACACATAAAAAAAAAACTTTTTGATTGAAAGCTTTCATAACCTAGAACTAACCTAAAACTAGAATTGTTTTTCTTTTTGTCAAAAACTAAACAAAAGACGATCGATCGTGCAAAAAAAAATATGATAAAAAAAAAAACAATTGTAATTTAAATGTAAGAAACTTTTGTTTTGTAATTAATGACGCTTGGTGACACTGTATGACGCTTTTGTTTCTAATAATTATAATGAAAAGTCTTCCGTTGCAATTAATACTTATTTATTTTCTTTTTCCTCCTAAACTAAACCGGTCTCGCTTGTGGCATCTTCAATTTAGAGGTTATGAAGCAAAAAAATTGTAGGCAATTACAGTTTCCTGTAATTTTTATTTCTCCAAAACGGCACTGTTTTTAAAGATGACTTCATAGGTGACACACAAAAAAAAAACTTTTTGATTGAAAGCTTTCATAACCTAGAACTAACCTAAAACTAGAATTGTTTTTTCTTTTTGTCAAAAACTAAACAAAAGACGATCGATCATGCAAAAAAAATGGTAAAAAAACAATTGTAATTTAAATGTAAGAAACTTTTGTTTTGTTTTGGTAATTAATGACGCTTGATGACGCTGTATGACACTTAAAATAATTTCAAGCAAATGTTTTTTATAATTATAATGGAAAGTCTTCCATTGCAATTAATATTTATTTATTTTCAAAAGAAAATAGTTAGTTTTATTTTATCAGGAAAGATCCTGCTAAACTAAACCGGTCTTGCTTGTGGCATCTTCAATTTAGAGGTTATGAAGCAAAAAAATTGTAGGCAATTACAGTTTCCTGTAATTTTTATTTCTCCAAAACGGCACTGTTTTTAAAGATGACTTCATAGGTGACACACAAAAAAAAAACTTTTTTATTGAAAGCTTTCATAACCTAGAACTAACCTAATACTAGAATTGTTTTTCTTTTTGTCAAAAACTAAACAAAAGACGATCGATCGTGCAAGAAAAATGGTAAAAAAAAACAATTGTAATTTAAATGTAAGAAACTTTTGTTTTGTTTTGGTAATTAATGACGCTCGGTGACACTGTATGACGCTTTTGTTTTTTTAATAATTATAATGAAAAGTCTTCCGTTGCAATTAATACTTATTTATTTTCTTTTTCCTCCTAAACTAAACCGGTCTCGCTTGTGGCATCTTCAATTTAGAGGTTATGAAGCAAAAAAATTGTAGGCAATTACAGTTTCCTGTAATTTTTATTTCTCCAAAACGGCACTGTTTTTAAAGATGACTTCATAGGTGACACACAAAAAAAAAACTTTTTTATTGAAAGCTTTCATAACCTAGAACTAACCTAATACTAGAATTGTTTTTCTTTTTGTCAAAAACTAAACAAAAGACGATCGATCGTGCAAGAAAAATGGTAAAAAAAAACAATTGTAATTTAAATGTAAGAAACTTTTGTTTTGTTTTGGTAATTAATGACGCTCGGTGACACTGTATGACGCTTTTGTTTTTTTAATAATTATAATGAAAAGTCTTCCGTTGCAATTAATACTTATTTATTTTCTTTTTCCTCCTAAACTAAACCGGTCTCGCTTGTGGCATCTTCAATTTAGAGGTTATGAAGCAAAAAATTGTATTCAATTACAGTTTCCTGTAATTTTTATTTCTCCAAAACGGCACTGTTTTTAAAGATGACTTCACAGGTGACACTTAAAAAAAAAAACTTTTTGATTGAAAGCTTTCATAACCTAGAACTAACCTAAAACTAGAATTGTTTTTTTTTTGTCAAAAACTAAACAAAAGACGATCGATCGTGCAAAAAAAAATATGGTAAAAAATACAATTGTAATTTAAATGTAAGAAACTTTTGTTTTGTTTTGGTAATTAATGACGCTTGGTGACACTGTATGACACTTAAAATAATTTCAAGCAAATGTTTTTAATAATTATAATGGAAAGTCTTCCATTGCAATTAATACTTATTTATTTTCAAAAGAAAATAGTTTAGTTTTATTTTATCAGGAAAGATCCTGCTAAACTAAACCGGTCTCGCTTGTGGCATCTTCAATTTAGAGGTTAAGAAGCAAAAAAATTGTAGGCAATTACAGTTTCCTGTAATTTTTCTTTCTCCAAAACAGTACCACGGCCAGCTGAATTGATATGTCATATATAGTCAGTCGAATTCGCCTAAAAACGTGTTCCAGTAAAACAAGCCGTGGAGTGTGTCAACTTGCGCCCTCTAACACTCGTTAATTAAGCGTTACCATGGTTACTATACCGACGCTTATTTTGACAACTTGAATTTCAAGACGAATTGACGTTACTCACAACCAAATATTTCAAGATGACCGTAATTTTGACAATAGTTTTGAATTTGAGGGAGCCACTTGACACTCGCTTTTCATTTTTTCCAAAAACGTCTTTGGACTGGCCGTATACATATAACATATCAATTCAGCTGGCCGTGACGGTACCTACTGTTTTTAAAAGATGACTTCATAGATGACACTTAAAAAAAATTCTGTTTCAAAGCTTTCATAACCCTAGAACTAACCTAAAAGTAGAGTCGTGTTTTTTTTTGACAGAAACAAACAAAAGACGATCGATCGAAATTTCCGTTTCAAAGCTTTCATAACCTAGAAATAACCTAAAAGTAGAGCCGTTTTTATGACAGAAACAAAGAAAAGACGATCGATCGGTCGTGCAAAGAAAAAACAGTAAAAAAAAATTGTAATTTAAATGTAAGAAACTTTTTGTTTTGTTTTGGTAATGACGCTTGATGACACTGTATGATAATTAAAATAATGTCAAACAAATGTCAATTTAATAATTATAATGGAAAGTCTTCTTTTACAATTTAAGTGTTAATTTTTTTATTTTCTTTTTGCCACTCGGCCGGTTTCGCTTGTGGCATCTTCAGCAGCGCAATTTAGAGGTTATGAAGCAAAAAAAAAAAAAAAAATAGCAGGCAATTACAGTTACCTATAATTTTGCTTTCTCCAAAACGGTACTGTTTTTAAAGATGACTTCAACAACGACAATAAAAAAAAATTGAAAGCTTTCTTAACCTAGAACTTACCTAAAACCAGAGTTGTTTTTTTTCTCTTGTCAAAAACATAAACAAAAGACGATCGATCGTTTAACAATTGAAAAGAAATGGTCGACAAATCGGACACCACCTTTCGTCTTACATAAATTAACAAAGCGATAACAAAAAACCAAAAATGTATAAAAATTCTTGCTTGCGCACGTATTGTTGGCACGATTGCCAGATTGGGCGAAATTCCGTCATTCGGGCAACATTTTTTAGATATGTTTGGCGTTTAAAAATCTCATTTGACGCCTGATTTGGACTACTTTTTTTATTGTCTTCACATAACGACACTCGACAAAATTCCACATTCTTATATAATCCGTGGAACAAAAGTACACCACCGACAAAAAAAATATACAATGTGTTTAATAACAAGGTTTCGTTTTCTTTTGTTTCTTGTTTACTTCATACTTTCGTTTTTTTTTGTCTTAAGGAATTGATGTTTTATTCACGGGGTTCGTTTGTTTTGTTTTGTCCTTCTGTCCTTTCCTGCCAGTTTCTTAACTTTTCGGCACTTTTTTCTTTTTTCGGATTGGTTTTCGATTTTATCGACTCCTTCGTGCCATGGATTTCTCTTCTGATTTTCTTATCGAATTGATTTTTTGCGTTTTTCCTGACGTTTTTTTCGCAGTTCATCGTTTTTCATTTGTTTTGTGTCCATCACAGTTGTGAACTTCATTTTTTACAGAAATATTTTTGCTTGCTTAAGAATTCTAAATTGAGTTGACGTTGAAGTCTTGTTGAGCTTTAAGTTAATCCGTATAAAAAGATTAATTTTTTTTTAAATAATTATTTTCTTTTATTTTTTACGTTCATTCAGATCGGTTGGATTGGGTTAGAACTGAATTTATTTATTTATTTAATTTAATCATGTAGCTTTAGTTTCTTTTTTGCTGTTTTTCAATTTTTAATTTTTTGCTTGAGTTGAATAGAGTTCAGTTCAGTTGTTGAGCTGGGCTGACCTTGAAATTGATCACTTTAATCGTTTTTGTTTCATTTTTAAAATTGTTTGACCTTCGAATCTATTTTTACCGTTATACGAGCAATTATAATTATTATGCATTGTGGTTGATTAACACTTTTTTTAAAGTTGTTTTTATTTTTTGCTATTTTTTCTTCTTCTTAGATTCAATTGCTTTTTGTTCATCTTAGGGCCGGCCGTGTGATACGTCCGAATGTCCATTAGCTTCGGATTCGGTAAAAAAAAAAACGGAAACAAAAGAGAAATGATGAAACGGAAACAAAGTAGAACGCGTAAAGTGAATAAAAAAATAAACAGAAGAAGATCGACGACACCAAGCTGGGCGAAAAACACATTTCACAAATGAAGAAAAAAAAATCTTAGAGAATAAAAAAGCAAGCTGTAGAAAAATAGAAAAAAAGCAAAAAGAAAACAACAAAAAAACAAATGAATTAAGAATTCCAGTGCGCAAAACACAGATCCACAACTGAGATGGACACAAAACAAACGAAAAGCGATGAATTACAAAAAGGCGTTAATAAAATGCGAGAAATGAATTCGATGAAAAAAGAAGAGAGAAATGCGTAGTACGAGTAACGAGAGTAAAAAGAAAAGAAGAAAAAAACAAATGAAGATCGACGGTTAAAGCCGGCTTGACACATTAAGAACTAATGGACATAAAATCTTGGACAAAGTTCTCTGTCACCTTGTTGACGCCTTTTTGTAATTCATCGTTTTTCGTTTGTTTTGTGTCCATCTCAGTTGTGGATCTTTGTTTTGCGCACTGTAATTCTTAATTCATTTGTTTTTTTTTGTTTTTTTTCTCCTTTTTTTCTATTTTTCTACAGTTTACTTTTTTATTTTCTACGATTTTTTTCTTCATTTGTCAATTGTTGTTTTTCGCCCAGCTGGGTGTCGTCGATCTTCTTCTGTTTACTTTTTTATTCACTTTATGCCTTCTACTTTGTCCCCGTTTCATCATTTCTCTTTTGTTCCCTTTTCTTTTTCTTTGCATAGTTTCATTTGGTTTTCTTCTTTTCTTATTTTTTTTCTGATTTTCGATATGACATCCCAGAATGATTTTCGAAATCCCAAATTTCAATAACTGTCAAACGAAAAATTTTTGCTTGATATTTCTTTTGTTCCTGCAGAAAAAAATTGGCGCTTTATGGCGGCTTTTTATCAACAAGTTGGCGACGACATTCAGGACTTTTCTGTAACACTGATACGCATATCAATTGATACGGTCTTCAATAATTGAAGAGAACTTGATACGACTTAATACCAATTCAAGTTTCAAGTCGATTGCTGACCGACAATTGAAGGGAGATGCATATTAACTCGATATCACACTTGATATGGATTGCAAGTTGTTACGAGACTGTTTACAGAATGCCCATTTTACAAGGTCACCTGAAACATAGCAATAATTGTTACGTATCAAGTCCACAATCAATGGTACAGAATAGAGCCCATTGCCTGCAAAAAATCTGGCAACCCTGCTTCGGCATTCGGTTTTATTGGTTGACGTATTGAGTTTCAAATCTGACTTCCTTCAAGTTCTTAAAGTTTTAAAAAGTCGCGATGTGCGAGAAAAGAAAATCTGCACGGAAGTTCTCCGGGGAACACCCGAAACTAAATTTCCTATTTAATCCCCTTCACTCTCGCATCCGCCAAACGATTCCCGTTGCTTGTCAGAGATTTTATTTGTTTAGAATAAGAAGAAGTAGTTTCTGAGTGAGTAATAGAGCCAGGGCCGTATTAAAAAAAATTTTGAATTCGCTGAAAATTACGTCCGAGACAATTGGCATCGGGCCGGTATTCTCCTCCTTTAATTGCGTTCCGTCGGAATCGCCGTAAAACTTTTATCGACAAAACGACAATCCGCAGGAGCTTCGGATTTACTTTAACAGTAAATGCAGATTATTTATAACGCGTTCGCGTGACGTCTAATTGTTATTCCGGACCCGAAACAAACCTCGGACTTACGAGATTTTTTCCTTTCTTCTTTAACTTAATCGACATCAGGAACGTAGTGAACGTTATTTTTAGACAGACTGCTTCCAAACAATAACCGAAAATTCAGATTACCGATCACCCTGTGACATAGTGTTACAATATCCAATATCCATATCCACATGCAGTGTGGCCAACTCGATTGTAAAAGTTCTTCTACACGTTCGTTCGATTGAAATAAGAATAGCGGTAATAGACGGTCAACGCCAGCGCCAACGTCAATTCAGCTTAGATTGGAGGAAGATGTAGGGAATTTTTAATAACCCAGTTGGTCACACTGATTATATGGAAACATCTGATAATGTTACTAAGACTGCCACAGAAACAACGCGAGTCATTTAATGTCTTAAATTGGCATATAAATCACCCACTAATTACTACGGTAATAAAAAAAAATTGTTTTACACTCTGTATGTATCTGTATTTTAAAAAGCAAAGTACAGAGTCGTCAAAAATGATCGTCTGAGTTGGCAATTTTCTTCAAAGTAACTGCCGGTTAACATTGACAGCCGTCATTATTGACAACTGTCATTTGATGTTTCAAGTAAACGCTGGAATAACCTAACCTATAATTTTGTCGATGGATCAAATCTCTGTCAGATGAATCAACAAACCACATCCGGTTGCAGTGTTGCAAACAGTTGCGCAAGAAAATGCTCTTTTGATCAAACGACAGTCACACATGATTGACTTGCTCACTTTGCATTTTTTTTACTTTCAGCGTTAAATTCAGTGTAATAAGAAAAAGTGAACTCCCAAGCAAAAGTTAAAAATAGGCATGAATTTCAAAGTCGAAGACGGCAACGTCACGGACGCCGCGCAAAGATAATAATGACAAGAGCAAACAAGCCAAGGTTTGTTTTTCGAATTCGCGCGAAAATCAAACCGATCTCTAATCACGCTAACCCGCTTACCGTTTAATTAGCGGCCCGTTAACGACAACAATAACGCCCGAATTTGCACAATCAATTTGTAATGCAGGGCGTAGGATGAGGCGTACCGCAATAATAATGGCAATAATTTAATCGGGAGCATTAAACAATCGCGTGTTCCATCTCAAGGTTGCAGATAACGAGGCTTATCCGGCGGTGCGAGAGCGGCAGCAATTGGATTGACGCGATATAAAAAAAAAAAAAAAACAAAACAATAATTTGTTACTGCAGCGTGCGTGCTTTTCGGGGCGCCGTGGTGGAATTTAAGAAATCCTCGCGGACAAACGGAATTTCCTCCACGGTCTATTAAATATTTAAGTTATGCCTGAAATTACAGTGTGCATAGAACGTATTAAACGAATTATTAGAATTGTAATGAAAAATTAATCAATAGTTTATTCTAAATGAATCAGCCGTATGCTTTAAATCTTTAATTATAAGCGTTTCCTCCGCACAGAGTTGCCAGATTGCGCGAAATTTCGCCATTTGGGCTGCATTTTAGATACACGTATGTATTTGGCTTTTAAGAATCTTATTTGGCGTCCAGCGCCTAATTTGGGCTGCTACTGTTGTCGTTGTCTTCATCTTTACGTAACAAAAGTAAACCACAAATCAAAAATTTGAAACCGCAGAGTCGACGATGCAAAGAAAAAATATACAACGTGATCAATAATGATCAGCCATTCCGCTACTTTAATTTATGGATACCTACAGCATTGTTTTCTTTTGTTTTTTGTTTTTGTTCGTTTCGTTTTTATTTTTCTTTTGTTTGAGATTTTATTCACAGTTCGTTTGTTTTTTGTTTTCCACCAGTTTCATAACTTGCGAAAGTTTTCGACCGGAAAATCGCCATTTTTTTATTTATCCATTCTTCTTTCGGTCTTTCATATTTTTCTTCTTTTTAATCGAATTGGTTTTCACATTTCATCGACTGATTTTTACGGCTCTCTTTTGTTTCCTACGAGCTTCGTCGATTTTCATATTTTTGCCTTATCTTAGCATAGTGGCACTTCTGTTTTTTTTTTTTTCTAATTGATTTTACGCTTTCGTATTTTTCTTTTGTTTATTTTTCTTAAATTGATTTTTCACGTTTTTTTTTTTTGATTGACACTGTTTTAGCACTTGTCTTTTGTTTTTCAAGCCTTTTCTTTATTTTTCGTCTGGAAATTCATTTGTTTCCCTTCATCTTAGTGGTCAGTTTTATTTTATTTTAGCTTCTGTCCTTGACGCTTTCGTTCTACGCGTTTTCTCACTTGCTTCTCTTATCGAATTGATTTTTATAGGTTTTTTTTTGTTATTCGTTTGTTTTGCGTTCATCTTAGTTGTTATCTTCGTTTGTTTTGCGCACTGTATTTCATATTTTCATATTTTGTCGATCTTCTTTTGTTTTGCTTTTGTACACTTCAACGCCTTGTATTTCGTTTCTGTTGTTTTCTTTCATTTCTGTTTTGGTCCTGTTGCGAGTTGACAAGTTGACAAAGCTCTAACTTCACACATATTAATAACTTTTGCTGGCACTGTACCGATCGAAAACGTTATTCTCGCATTGCTTTAACCTCAAATAAAAAGAGATAAAAATACAGTGTGAGCAAAAATGACTCTTATGAGTTACGAGTGAAGTTGCAGCTTAGTTAACTCACACCACACAACATGTATAAGTTAACAAAGCTCCAACTTCACACATATTAATAATTTTTGCTGGCACTGTACCAATCGAATACGCTTTTCTCGCATTGTTTTAACCTCAAATAAAAAGAGATAAAAATACAGTGTGAGCAAAAATGACTCTTATGCGTTACGAGTGAAGTTGCAGCTTAGTTAACTCACACCACGGAACACGTATAAGTTAACAAAGCTCCAACTTCACACATATTAATAACTTTTGCTGGCACTGTACCAATCGAATACGCTATTCTCGCATTGCTTTAACCTCAAATAAAAAGAGATAAAAATACATTGTGAGCAAAAATGACTGTTATGAATTATGAGTGAAGTTGCAGCTTAGTTAACTCACACCACAGAACACGTATAAGTTAACAAAGTTCCAACTTCACACATATTAATAATTTTTGCGGGCACTGTACCAATCGAATACGCTATTCTCGCATTGCTTTAACCTCAAATAAAAAGAGATAAAAATACAGTGTGAGCAAAAATGACTCTTATGAGTTATGAGTGAAGTTGCAGCTTAGTTAACTCACACCACAGAACACGTATAAGTTAACAAAGTTCCAACTTCACACATATTAATAATTTTTGCTGGCACTGTACCAATCGAATACGCTATTCTCGCATTGCTTTAACCTCAAATAAAAAGAGATAAAAATACAGTGTGAGGAAAAATGACTCTTATGAGTTATGAGTGAAGTTGCAGCTTAGTTAACTCACACCACGGAACACGTATAAGTTAACAAAGTTCCAACTTCACACATATTAATAATTTTTGCTGGCACTGTACCAATCGAATACGCTTTTCTCGCATTGTTTTAACCTCAAATAAAAAGAGATAAAAATACAGTGTGAGGAAAAATGACTCTTATGAGTTATGAGTGAAGTTGCAGCTTAGTTAACTCACACCACGGAACACGTATAAGTTAACAAAGTTCCAACTTCACACATATTAATAATTTTTGCTGGCACTGTACCAATCGAATACGCTTTTCTCGCATTGTTTTAACCTCAAATAAAAAGAGATAAAAATACAGTGTGAGCAAAAATGACTCTTATGAGTTACGAGTGAAGTTGCAGCTTAGTTAACTCACACCACGGAACAAGTTAAGTTATAAGTTAATTAAGTTATAAGTTAACAAAGTTCCAACTTCACACATATTAATAATTTTTGCTGGCACTGTACCAATCGAAAACGTTATTCTCGCATTGCTTTAACCTTAAATAAAAAGAGATAAAAACACAGTGTGACCAAAAATGACTCTTATGGGTTATGAGTGAAGTTGCAGCTTAGTTAACTCACACCACGGAACACGTATAAGTTAACAAAGTTACAACTTCACACATATTAATAATTTTTGCTGGCACTGTACCAATCGAATACGCTTTTCTCGCATTGTTTTAACCTCAAATAAAAAGAGATAAAAATACAGTGTGAGCAGAAATGACTCTTATGAGTTATGAGTGAAGTTGGAGCTTAGTTAACTCACACCACAGAACATGTATAAGTTAACAAAGCTCCAACTTCACACATATTAATAACTTTTGCTGGCACTGTACCAATCGAATACGCTATTCTCGCATTGCTTTAACCTCAAATAAAAAGAGATAAAAATACAGTGTGAGCAAAAATGACTCTTATGGGCTATGAGTGAAGTTGCAGCTTAGTTAACTCACACCACACAACATGTATAAGTTATCAAAGCTCCAACTTCACACATATTAATAATTTTTGCTCGCACTATACTTTGAGGGCGGGCGTTCCAATCGAAAACACTGGAAATATAAAAAAAATGTAATGGAGGTTTATTTTAATCTTTAATTTCGAAGTTTAGTTTTTCTCCCTCGAAAATAATTTATTCCCACGAAATTTCGGGGGCAAACCCCTCTGGTGACAACACTGTTTCAGAGCTCCTTCCTTTTTAGAGACCATAGCATCGTTTGTCTTTAGAATCATTCGTCTTTTGTTTCTTTGTTCAATTTTCAGTACATTGTATAATTTAATTTGAAAGCCGTGGCGGAAAAACAGATTTTTTTTGAAAAATCGAAGTCACTCTTCCAAAGTTTAGGTGCTTAACTTTATTAACTAATTATTCATAATTTTTTTAAAAAGAATTTTTATCCTAAAGTAGAAAAACTCAAGAATTAAATATGTGCCTAAATATTTTTGAACCGAGGGAAAAGTTATTTCCACCGCGGTCTACCTATAAATCACAAATAATAAATTGGCGAGTGCAAATGCGAAGCTATAAACTACAAATTATTAAATTGACTGTGCGTACCTAACTATCGAATTGATCTCGACTTATTAAATTGTAAAGACGTTGAGTTTGTAGGTCAATGTCGGTTAAACCGAGCGGGACACCTGCCATCATCACCTCGCGTCCACAACAATTCCACCTTTCAAACACGCGAACTATCTATTATTTATTTATTTATTTCACTGCTCCCTGCGATTCCCTCTGTGTTTATAAAAAAAATGAAAGAGCGCCGGGCGGGGGCCGTTTCACTTCTTTGATCTCTCGAGAGCCGCTTTTAAATTCCACTAAAACGCTTCCGATAACGGCCCGCGGAACGGACTGAGTTGATAGTGTGAGATGACGCGGCTAAATTAGGTCAGAGGTTACTTTCATTATCAGAAAATGGGAGTGGATTTTAATGGACCTCGTCTGCCTCGTCCGCGCCGAGAACGACGATTTAATGAGGATTCTTCGTGAGGAAGTCCTCCGGAATGTCTTCTTTTTTTCTTTTCTTTTTTAATTATGCTCAAATTCCGTCGTTTTATTAAATTCTTGATTTGATGCGCCGCCGCGAAGATGGAATAAAGCAGATCGACTCGAGGACGGAAGGGTTCTTCCTAAATTCAAAATTGATTTGGAATTTTTTAATGCCGTGGTGGAAAACTGAGAGATCCTACAGGTTAAAAGTCAATTCCCTTATCGACTGATTAAAAAAATGCGTTTTAGTATTTTTGGTTAAAATCTCTCAAAATTGGTCAAAACCTAAGAATCCAATATTCTTCAAATCGTGACATCTACAAGAATGAAAAAAAAAAGAGAAAAAAGTAAATAAATAAAATACCCGCCTTTGCTTGTGTAGTCAAAGCACTTTAAGTTCAAATTATCATAAATCAACTAAATGCGACTGTCTTTGCTTAAATTGATTCATCTTCTTTTTTGATTTTATGAAATTTGATTTGAAGTCAATTTCAATTTTTAAATACCGCGATGGAAAACTGAAAGACCCTAGATGTCAGCAAATTCCATTGCAGTCTGATTTGATTTTTTCTCTAATGCGTTGGAAAATTCTTCTTCTTTTGTTTTATTGGACGTCAAAAATCTGTCAGTAACTCAGATGAAACTAGATGCATTCAAAGTTAAGTTCAAAATCAGTCAAAACGCGAGGAAAACAATTTTTAAATCGTGACAGCTACAAGAATTTAAAAACAAAACAACACGAAAGGAAACAAAATACTCGTCGTTGCCTTGCCCAGTTAAATTTCTCGAGTTTATAACGCGGCGGCCATTTTTGTTTCAAATTTAGGCGGCAAATTCAAACGGCATTACATTTCAATGTTCTGTTTATCATAAATCAGTCATTCTTATTATTTTTTTAAAATCTGTTCCCTTCTTTATTTTATTTATTAATTTTGTGAAATTCGATTGTTCAGTTCGGTTTAAAGTAAACTTAAATTTTTGAACCGTGATGGAAAACTGGAAGATCCTAAAGGTCAGAAGTCAATTCCATCGCGGTCTGATTTATTTATTTTTTTAATACTTTGGAAAATTTTTGCGGTAGAATTCTTTTGTTTTATTGGATGTCAAAAATCCGTTTTGATATATCAAAAATTCTCAGTGAAAATCCAAGAAAAATATTTTTTTCTTAATCGTGCAAGTTGCAAGAATTTAAAAAAATATATAAAAAGAGGTAAAATATTCGCGTTTGCTTTGTGAAGTTAAAGCACTTGAATTTATAATGCGCCGGCCATTTTTGCTCCAAATTTACGCGGCAAATTCAAACTAGAAAGTGTGGAACCGTTATTTATTTACGCTTTAATGTTCAATCCGTTATAAATGACGACAGTCATCATTACTGTTCCTTTTTTTAATTTAGTTTATCATTTTTAATTACGTCAAACTCGATTGTGGCCTTTACGTCTACTGTACGTACACATAAACATAATTTCTTTACGTCGAAAACTAACGAAAACAAGAAACCAGAAGGCGGTGAGATAACAAATGAAACAAGAAATGCGTTCGTTCGTTTTTTAAGGAAATGTCAAAAATCGTCGTTTCTTTCTTTTAAAAAGACGAAAAGTAAAACAAAACATAGCAAATCTTTATTCGTCGAGAAGCAAAAGAAGAAAAACAAAACAAAAGACGTCCGATGATACGCAAGAGAATTTTGAATTTTTTTTCTCTTCATCAATAGAAGACCGAACGAAAAACAAAAAAAAAATAACGAAGAAATGTCAATTTTTTTACGTCCATTTTGTTTTCTGCTTATGTTCGTCGACAAACAAAAGAAAGAGAGCGAACGACGATCCACAATACATGAAAAAATATTCAATTTTCCTTTCTGTATCGAATGTAAAAAAAAACAAGTGTTAAAAAATTCAGATTTGTAAGTTTTAAAAACATTCAGTTTTTTTTTTATTTTCAAGAAAAAAACGAAAGATAAATTATCTCACGTTTTTTTTTTTTGACAAGATTAATTACAATGTATATTATTTCTTTCCTCGTTAAAAAAATCTTCCATTTTAATTTCTACGTCGAAAAACCAAATAAAAAGCAGCAGCAAAAGGCGATTGGCAATACGCGAGAGAATTTTCGTTCGAAATTTCTTCCGTACGTCAAAAAAAAAGAAACAAGAAAGAAAGAAAATAAAAAGCGATCGACCGTACATTGGAAAACTTTCGATTTTCTTTTCTACGCTGAAAGGAAAATGTCTTTCTGTACTAACACGTTATTACGTAGCTCATTCCAACACGATCGTGACCTTAGCGCCTGTAACAACCGCAACCCGCACCCCATTCGACCCTTATCGGTCGTGACCTTGTATTGTACACTCGCGGCAAAATCTTTGAAACTTATCGACGCGAGATAGTTTAACCCCGAAAAGGCGGCATTGACCGCATTACGAACGTGCGAGCCAAGGT
The DNA here is from genome assembly GCA_036172665.1 of Prosopocoilus inquinatus. NCBI lineage: Eukaryota > Metazoa > Arthropoda > Insecta > Coleoptera > Lucanidae > Prosopocoilus > Prosopocoilus inquinatus. The sequence goes on along the minus strand of CM069871.1, from coordinate 474,310 downwards.
GTGAGTTTCGATTTCGCCAAGAAATCGAACACGAATTCAGCCAATGTTTGCGAGGGAAGAAAAAGGCAAGGTTTCTTTTTTTTTCTTCATTAGTTCCGGTGCAGTCGATCATACGAAAGGCGTTTTCACTTTTTTTTTGAATTGACGTACATAGGTACTCCGGTATCAATGAAATTTGTAATAATCGGAGCAGGCTGTGGTCTGCATTATCCAGTTGGCATAAAAGCTAGTAAACAAAACCATTTTTTTATTTGAGGTTAGATTTAATTAACTGTCAAATTCTAACGATTCAATATGATAACCAAAATTCTAGAAGAGTCACTATATAACGAGGACACCCTGTATTGAGTATTGGACTTGGGCGTATTAGGTTTTTTTCTTATTTTTATCTGTACTGTTTTTTTTTTTTTTTTTAATTTCCTTTTGTAAGCAAAAATAAAGTTTCATTTCTTTTTTTTGTAAACAAAAAACGACGATTTCCGCGTTTCAATATCAAATAAGTTAGACATTTTTTAATTTCGTAGTTTTTTGTTTCTTTTCGTAAGGAGAAATCAAGCTTACATTTCTTTCTTTGCATTTACATTTTTTCCTAAATAAAAAATGACGATTTTCGCGTTTTAAAATCGAATAAGTTAGACATTCAATTGTTTTTCTTTTTCAAATTTCAAGTTTTTTACTTCCTCTTATAGGCAAAAATCAATTTTCCATTTCTTTTTTTTTATTTCACTTTTTGTAAACAAAAAACGTCAATTTCCGCGTTTCATTATGAAACAAGTTAGACTTTCATTTGTTTTTTGTTTTTTTTTTTAATTTCGTAGTTTTTTTGTTTCTTTTTGTAAACGAAAGACAAGTTCATTCATTTCTTTCTTTCTTTCTATTTTTGATCGGGCGCATCGTCTGTAGCCGATCCAACCCTGGAATTACTTTAATCTTAGTGTTACATTTAATTTTATTTTAATTTTGATTTTAATTATGTTTACATAAAATTGCCATTTTTCAATTAGCATTTTTTTTTGACGTTTCATGTAATTCAGATTGATGAATAAGTATTATTATTATTATTATTATTACTATTACCTAAAATTGTCATTGGTACTTGCTTTTATTTTTTTATTTGTACTTATTAGTTGACTAAGTCTCATGATTATTTTTATAATCGTTGACTAAATAAATATTCACTATTCACTATTCACTTCTATCACCTGCCAAACGGTATAGAGGTTTTTTTTATTAACACCCTGTATCATCTTTTACAAATAAGCATTAATTTTTTTGCTGTTTGGTTTTCTTAACTTTTTAGAAAACTCGCGCTCACGTTTTTTTTTTTTTTTTTGATAAAATCAGCAATTTCCTCTTCTCGAGTGATCACAAAACATTTTGCAATTTTTTTCTGTGTCCTGCGGAATTATAAATATCATTATTTTTATAATTTTAAACCTTCCGTTTAAATCACCTCGTTAATACAATTTGAATGCCGTGGTGGAAAATACAGATTCTTAAACAGTTAAATGTAATTTCCTCCACGGCCTTACTTACGTTTATTTTATTTCTTTTTCACGATAATTCTTTTGCGCGAACGTTTTAATTTCTTCAAGCGGAACTATTTTTAACAGCAAGCTTTTTTAATTGAAAAATGAAAACAGAAACGTAGTTTGTCCTCCACGTACAGCGATGAACAACATTTAAGAGACGCAGTACCCTAAAAAAAAAAAAAAGAAAAAATGAGAGCGTGAAAGTGAATTTCCTGCGTCCGCAAATTTTTTAAAAACCTCCCAGCATCAATTTGTCCTCCTTTTATTAATTATTTTAATATGCAGTTCACATTGACCAACTGCGAACAACAACAGAGCGCCAAGGGCAGGCAACATTATTATTTTCTATCGCCGTCCCGTTTCATGATTACACACAGAAATAAATCATGCATCCGTACTTGAAGGTGATCTCATTGAACAGATCAGTGTTCACTAAGCGTAAAGGGGAAAAAATGGTTGCTTTCTACCGAATAGGCTTAATTAGCAGGGCACGGGAAGCTTGTGGGATCGCTGTCATTTTTTAATTAGACGAATTTAATGTAACGTCTTCAAAACACACGTTACATTGTAACAATTGAAGTCAGATTGATTAAGCGATGCTGTCAGTTATGTAAATTTGAATGTTTACAAAAAAAATGGTTGCATTCGACCAAATAGATCTAATTAGCAGCGTTCGGGAAGCTTGTGGGATTGCTGTCATTTTTTAATTAGACGAATTTAATGTAACGTCATTACAACAGATAGTCAGATTGATTTAAGTGATGTTGTCACTTATGTAAATTTGAATGTTAATACACGCCGTGGTGAAAAAAAAAATGATATTGCAACGTTGCCTAATTCGGAATAACTTTAAAATCTAAAGTGAATGAAGACATTCGTTGTCAAAATGTAGTTACCACATTCTCATTCTAAATTTTTTCATGTTGTGAAAATGATTTATTAGTAGAGATCGGAGTCACATATTTTGGCGTTATCATTGGGCGGCGCTTGTCATGTTGCAGCATATGATTATTTGAGTGGTTGGTACTATGAACGATTTCTTCTTCAGAATCGTGTGTATGTATGCTTGAGGTGGATTTTGGATTTTGAGAACGAAGTTGAAATTTCTCTTCCTTCTCCATTTAGTTGTGTAGAAAAGGCAAAAGGAAACGGGAGACAAACAAAACAGTTTGCAAGGAAAGAGACACAAGAAAAGAGAAAGTTACACAATGAGAAACAAGGAAAAAGCGAAAAACTTTTTGATAATCGAGAAATACAATCGAAAACGGGAAAAAATAAAATTTCTAAAGAAATTATAATTATTTAATTTATGAAAAATGGTAAACAATTAACAATAAAAAAAAAACATGAAGAATTTTTTAACAGTCGAGAAAAAGTAAAAATTCTCAACCCCAATTATTAGATACATTAAAAAAAACATTACACAATCAAGACTTAACAACAATTCGAAATTTACAAAAAAAAAGCAAACAAAGAAAGAAAATCACAATCACAACACAAAAGCAAAAAAAAAAATCGAATTTGAAACTTAATGAATTGACAGTACACAAAAGCAACAAAAACAAAAGCCGATTATAACAGTCTGCAGGCTGCAGAAAGTTTTTATTCTGTTCAAAAATATATGACAAATAAAATAAAAATAAAAAAGAAGATTTTCGTCTTTTGGAAAAATGTAATCGGAATGGAATTTAAAAAAAATAAAAAATAGATAACTCTAACGAGAAAAGAAGTGGAAGAGGAACAAATGACGATCGTACATTTTACGACAAACAGAAAAAAAAATGAAAAAGAAAAGAAAGAATTTCCGAAAATATAGAAAATAAGCAAAAAGACTAAATTGAATAATAATTCGAAGATAATCGCGAAAAAAATTGACTGCAAGTACGAAAAAAAAAACAAAACAATAAATAAATTGAAAAGAAAAAAACAAAACGTAACTATTTAATAATCTCGCTGTTTTTAATCATGCTTGATAATACGATTTTAACGACAAAACATTTTTTTTTACAAAAAAATCGAATTTGAAACTTAATGAGTTGGCAGTACACAAAAGCAACAAAAACAAAAGCCGATTATAACAGTCTGCAGGCTGCAAAAAGTTTTTATTCTGTTCAAAAATATATGACAAATAAAATAAAAAGAAAAAAGATTTTCGTCTTTTGGAAAAATGTAATCGGAATGGAATTAAAAAAAAAAAAAAATAGATAACTCTAACGAGAAAAGAGGAGGAAGAGGAACAAATGACGATCGTACATTTTACGACAAACAGAAAAAAAAATGAAAGAGAAAAGAAAGAATTTCCGAAAATATAGAAAATAAGCAAAAAGACTAAATTGAATATATATAAATATAATATAAATATATTATATAAATATATATAAATATTTCGAAGATAATCGCGAAAAAAATTGACTGCAAGTATGAAAAAAAAAAAACAAAACAATAAATAAATTGTAAAGAAAAAAACAAAACGTAACTATTTAATAATCTCGCGGTTTTTAATCATGCTTGATAATACGATTTTTAACGACAAAACATTTTTTTTACAAAAAAATCGAATTTGAAACTTAATGAGTTGACAGTACACAAAAACAACAAAAACAAAAGCCGATTTAATAGTCTGCAGGCTGCAGAAAGTTCTTATTCTGTTCAAAAGTATATGACAAATAAAATAAAAAGAAAAAGGAAGATTTTCGTCTTTTGGAAAAATGTAATCGGAATGGAATTTGAAAAAAAAAAAATAGATGACTAACGAGAAAAGAAGAGGAAGAGAAACAAATGACGATCGTACATTTTACGACAAACAGAAAAAAAAATGAAAAAGAAAAGAAAGAATTTCCGAAAATATAGAAAATAAGCAAAAAGACTAAATTGAATAATAATTCGAAGATAATCGCGAAAAAAATTGACTGCAAGTACGAAAAAAAAAACAAAACAATAAATAAATTGAAAAGAAAAAAACAAAACGTAACTATTTAATAATCTCGCTGTTTTTAATCATGCTTGATAATACGATTTTAACGACAAAACATTTTTTTTTACAAAAAAATCGAATTTGAAACTTAATGAGTTGACAGTACACAAAAGCAACAAAAACAAAAGCCAATTTTAACAGTCTGCAGGGTGCAGAAAGTTTTTATTCTGTTCAAAAATATATGACAAATAAAATGAAAAGAAAAAAGAAGATTTTCGTCTCTTGGAAAAATGTAATCGGAATGGAATTAAAAAAAAAAAAAATAGATAACTCTAACGAGAAAAGAAGTGGAAGAGGAACAAATGACGATCGTACATTTTACGACAAACAGAAAAAAAAATTAATAAGAAAAGAAAGAATTTCCGAAAATATAGAAAATAAGCAAAAAGACTAAATTGAATATATATAAATATAATATAAATATATTATATAAATATATATAAATATTTCGAAGATAATCGCGAAAAAAATTGACTGCAAGTATGAAAAAAAAAACAAAACAATAAATAAATTGAAAAGAAAAAAACAAAACGTAACTATTTAATAATCTCGCGGTTTTTAATCATGCTTGATAATACGATTTTCAACAAGACAATTTTTTTTACAAAAAAATCGAATTTGAAAATTAGTCAGTTGACAGTACACAAAAGCAACAAAAACAAAAGTCGTTATAACAGTCTGCAGGCTGCAAAAAGTTTTTATTCTGTTCAAAAATATATGACAAATAAAATAAAAAGAAAAAAGATTTTCGTCTTTTGGAAAAATGTAATCGGAATGGAATTTAAAAAAAAATAGATAACTCTAACGGGAAAAGAGGAGGAAGAGGAACAAATGACGATCGTACATTTTACGACAAACAGAAAAAAAAATTAATAAGAAAAGAAAGAATTTCCGAAAATATAGAAAATAAGCAAAAAGACTAAATTGAATAATAATTCGAAGATAATCGCGAAAAAAATTGACTGCAAGTATGAAAAAAAAAACAAAACAATAAATAAATTGAAAATAAAAAAACAAAACGTAACTATTTAATAATCTCGCGGTTTTTAATCATGCTTGATAATACGATTTTAACGACAAAACATTTTTTTTTACAAAAAAATCGAATTTGAAACTTAATGAGTTGACAGTACACAAAAACAACAAAAACAAAAGCCGATTTTAACAGTCTGCAGGCTGCAGAAAGTTTTTATTCTGTTCAGAAGTATATGACAAATAAAATAAAAAGAAAAAAGGAGATTTTCGTCTTTAGGAAAAATGTAATCGGAATGGAATTAAAAAAAAGAAAAATAGATAACTCTAACGAGAAAAGAGAGGGAGAGGAACAAATGACGATCGTACATTTTACTTCAAACAGAAAAAAAAAATGAAAAAGAAAAGCACACAACACAACAATTTCCGAAAATATAGAAAATAAGCAAAAAGATATTGCAACGTTGCCTAATTCGGAATAACCTTAAAATCTAAAGTGAGTTAAGACATTCGCTGTCAAAATTTAGTTACCAAACCTTAATCCAAAAAAAAAAAAATATGTACACGTAGAAATCATTGGGATCGGGTGAGCGCTGTGCGCTGGGTTGACTATACTTTCGAACCGTTTGGACCCCACAAGCATCCCGATCCCTGCTAATTAAGGTGATGTGCGTTTATAATTATACTAATTGAGTTTTTTTTTTTTAGCATCGAAAATACCGTAATTAGATATTGCAGGGTAAATGTTTGCGGAAGCACTTCACGATTTTTGATAGCGAGCGCGGCGACGAGGGCGTCATGTTTATAAATCGTTCCGATAATTTTATGCACAATTAAACTTATCATGGTTGCATTGCAGTAAACAAATAAGTAAATAAGTGGGAATGAGCTAATGCAATTCGTGGCATTGGAAAGCGTAAAGGTAAAAACCGCGATAAAGCGATTGGTGATTAAAATGAAATGCCGATTAGGATGAAGATTAGACGATAAAATTCGAAAAACATTGTTCTCTGAATTAGCAAACACATGAATGTTAAAAAAAAATTCTATTTCTATCTACGCGCCAATTTTTAATGTCGACCGTGGTGGAATATAAAAACATCTTAAAATTCCTTCCTTTCCCCCACGTTAATTTTGGAATCAAATAAGATAGGAAAAAAAAGCAGATAAAAAATACTAATACATGAAACGAAAACTAAAATTTAACTTTCACTTAAAATTTAATTTTTACAGAAGTTGTTTAAGTCAAAGGTACTTCCGCTTTAGCCAAGAGATGGTGCTTCATCTCATCTCATCAGTTTTTTTTTTTTTTAACTAATAATTCATTACTTTTTTTTGTTTTGTTAAGAATTGAGTATATTTCACAATCCCATCTCACAAAAGGTTTGCTTCGTTTTAAATTTCCCGATCCCGAGCTTTACGATCGCATTTTCGAGTTTCCTTTTCTAATTTCCTTATAAAAGTTTACTCCTCAAAATATGTAGTTTATTTTAATACTTTTATTCGTGCTAGTTACTTTAAAAGCGTGTTTTAATTTTTTTTAACGGATCCGTCTTTTGAATAATGACCCTCTTGTAATTTAAAATAAATAAATAAATAAAAGTATTATCACTAATGCATTTAATTTCTGTATTTTTCATCTGCTTCTTCGAAATACCCTCAAAAGATGACGCAGGAGGCTCGCACATAAAAATTATAGTTACATTCCATTCCGTTACAAACAAATAAAACTTCGATTGGAAAAAAACTAATGAAACACAAACAAAAATTTAAGATTTATTAAAAAAAAAAATGATAAAAGTTCTTTAAATTGAGCCGGGAGCGGGGGGCGGGGGTGGGGGGATAACAATTGCTTTTTTTAAGAAATTATTGTATTTGAATTTTGAATTGATTTAAATGATTGAATATTTCAGATTTTAGTAAGTTTTATGATTTTCTAACAATTTAATTTTTTAAACGAAACTATTAATACATAATTTAAAAAAAAAATTTCAAGTATGACATTTAATTTCTGCGTTTTCCGTCTGTTTTTCGAAATTCTACCAAAAGATGGCGCTCTTCAACGTTATTTGACTTTTTTTTCTTTCTTCGAGAAAATTAATAATTATAATAAATAAAGTCTTTTTTTGTACAAGAAATGACTGTATTTCAGAAGCTCTTTTAACTCCATGATTTAAATGGTGAAAAAATATTTCAAAAATTGTTCTCTAAGTTTGGTGATTTTCTTCGTGATCGTCGTTCCGATTTTCTTTAGTTTAGATACTCCTCAAAAAAATAATAATAATAAATAAATTATGCAAACACTCGTGCTGATTATTTTAATTTAACAAAGGGAATTACTTTTAATCATTCAAAAATGAAAAGAAAAAATATTTCTGCATGTTTCTTCGCATTATTACAAACAGTGGCGGCTCGTCGGGGTGGGCAAGATGGGCAGCGCCCACCCTGTCCTATGAAATTGCACGTTCCAGTTCCCCGTCCGGGCAACCCCAAAAAACAAATTTGTTTGGAAAATTACATCCACTTTCCCTTTTGGCAGTTGTTGTCGATTCGTCGATTGTTTTTTGGTGACAGGCGTTGGAAAGCCGAGAAAAAGCTCTATAAATCCCCCGCTTAAATTCAATTCAAAAATTACAAGCGCGATCGCGAAGGGAGGGAGAGACGTTCATTTAATTGAACAAAGAAAAAACGCGTCGCTTTTGAATTTTGATTGTAACGTAAGAACGCGTTCGTCGATTGTTTTTTGGTGAAAGGCGTCGGAAAGCTGAGAAAAAGCTCAATAAATTTCGTGCTTAAATTGAATTCGAAAATTACAAGTGCAATCGCGAGGGGAGGGAGAGACGTTCAGTCAAATGAGCAAATAAAAAACGCGTCGCTTTTGAATTTTGATTGTAACTCAAGAACGCGTTCGTCGATTGTTTTTTGGTAAAAGGCGTTGGAAAGCCGAGAAAACGCTCTATAAATTTCGTGTTTAAATTGAATTCGAAAATTACAAGTGCAATCGCGAGGGGAGGGAGAGACGTTCAGTTAAGTGAGCGTGCTTTTGAATTTTGATTGTATCTCGAAAACGCGTTCGTCGATTGTTTTTTGGTCAAAGGCTTTGGAAAGCCAAGAAAAAGCTCTATAAATCCCCCGCTTAAATTTAATTCAAAAATAACAAGCGCGATCGCGAAGGGAGGGAGAGACGTTCATTTAATTGAACAAATAAAAAACGCGTCGCTTTTGAATTTTTATTGTAACGTAAGAACGCGTTCGTCGATTGTTTTTTGGTAAGAGGCGTTGGAAAGCCGAGAAAACGCTCTATAAATCCCCCCCTTAAATTTAATTAAAAAATTACAAGCGCGATCGCGAAGGGAGGGAGAGACGTCCAGTCAAATGAGCAAATAAAAAACGCGTCGCTTTTGAATTTTGATTGTAACTCAAGAACGCGTTCGTCGATTGCTTTTTGGTAAAAGGCGTTGGAAATCCGAGAAAAAGCTTTACAAATCCCCCCCTTAAATTTAATTAAAAAATTACAAGCGCGATCGCGAAGGGAGGGAGAGACGTCCAGTCAAATGAGCAAATAAAAAACGCATCGCTTTTGAATTTTGATTGTAACTCAAGAACGCGTTCGTCGATTGTTTTTTTTTTTTTTTGGTAAAAGGCGTTGGAAAGTTGAGAAAAGCGCTCGGTAAATGTCACACTTAAATTGAGTTCAAAAATTACAAGCCCCGAAAAACAGATTTATTTGGAAAATGCACCCACTTTTCCTTTTGCAGTTTCATTGCCCACCTGCAATAAATCATCACGAGCCGCCACTGATTACAAAGACGTTATTGCATAACGTAAACAACTCGGGCAAGTGTTATTGATTACTAATTGCATAAATACCTGATAACTAACGAGGCGATTATTAAACCAATTTTTTTGTGCGACGCTGCAATTATTACCAGGAATTACAAAATACCAACATCTGTAATTAATGAATGTGTTTGTTTTAAAACGTGTTTGAAGAGAACACGCTCCTCATTGATCTAATGTGATGTGATGTGATGTGATAAGGCTTTTGGATTCAACTTAATTAAAAAATTATAATATTAATTAATTTACTTGTTACAGTAATTTCCCCAGACTGTTTTATAAATAAAAAAAAAAAACTGACGTTCTTACCGCAGTGCGATGGTTTTCTTTAATTAATCCGACAAACGCAAAACCAACAGAAGTTTTCGGAAATTCTGAAGAAACACGTGACTTTTGACCTGCGTTTAACAGAGGCGCGCTGCGCTCACTCCCCCGGCTTTTAAACTGAATTTAATTCATGTTTTCCTCGCTGCATAAGCGATTTTAAAGTGGACGCAACGACGTGCGTTGTTTCGTAGTTTGGCGTAGTTTGCCGTGCGACAGACGGAGAGGGAGGATTCGCAAGTAGAAGAGAGGGCGACGCACTTAATACATGCGCCGCGAGTAAAAACACAAGCTGCTTGCTTGTTCATTGAGCGCAAAATTCTGTCCTTAATATTTTCTTTCTGATTTATTTGGGTAAACTTTGTGATCTTATCGTTCGAAGAAGTGTTATCATCGCAAACGCATCACAAAAGTGTGTCCGTGTATACATTATTAGAAGGAGAAAAAGAAAATAGTTAATGTTACAAGTATACTACCATAAATACACAACGGTTATCAAGGTTGCCTAAATTGCATTGATGATTGTCATCTTTATTATTATGCCGTCTTTCTTCTGAGGTCCGGCTTTTCAGTCACAGGTTAACCCTAACTCTCGGTTTATTTCCATGGTAACAAGTACGAAGACAATTGTTTCCATGCCAATAAACTGAAGGTTAAAGTTGACTTGTGATTGAAAAACCGGGCCTAAGACATTTTGTTTTAATTTCCATTTTTGAAACCGTGGTGGAAAACTTAAAGCCCACAAAGGTTGGATATTATTTGCACCACGGTTTGCTTTTTCTTTTATGTACAAAATATCTTCTCAAAGTTAAACCGCAGGGGGTTGCCAGATTGCCTGAAATTCCGCCGCCGTTTGGGCTACATTTTTAGACATATTCGACGTTTAAAAATCTCATTTGGCGCCCGGCGCCTGATTTGGGCTATTTTTTTGTTACCTTCACATAACGACAGTCAACAAAATCCTACTCTTACTTGAAACCGCAAATATGTATGTACAGTCGCGATCATCTTAATCGAGATCGCTATAAGCTGACTGCACTCGCTGCGCTCTTATTGACGTTGGTACTAAAAGTTACAAAACTGTCAATCGGTCTTGATTAGCTCAATCGCGATTGTACGTACTATACTTCGAGTATCACTTTCTTTTGTTTTTGTTCGTTTCATATTTTTCTTTCTCTTTTGTTAAAAAAAAAAATATGTTTCACGTTTTATTCTTCGCGGTTCATATATTTTGTTTTGTCCTTCGTCCTTCTGTTTCCTGCCAGTTGGATGATATTAATTGCGCTACGATTTGTATTTTGTTTTAAATTTTGTTTCCTGCCAGTGTCTTGACTTGCAAAAGTTTTCGGCCGGAAAATCGCCGCTTTTCACGTACAACGATGCTCACAATAAATGATACCGTTTGACAGTTTCGTAGCCCTTGCGCTGAATGTTCTAAAGGATGTTGTTCGCATGCACGTGTACCATTTAAGTTGAGCGTCATAGTACATATTTTTTTCTATCCATTCTTCTGTTGTTTTTTCCTTGGTTTTCGCACTCTTTTCTTCTTGATCGAATTGGTTTTCGCATTTTATTGACTTCTTTGTATGTACAGTTCTCTTTGTGTTTTCTACGAATTTGCTTTTATTTTCAAAAACTTTTTATTTTTTTTGTTCATCCTAGTATCGCGGTACTTCTGTTATTTTTTTTAAATTCATTTTATCTTGTCGTATTTCTATTTTGTTTTGTTTTTTTATCAATTTGATTTTTACATTTTGTTGACTGACGTTTTTTTTTCGCAGTTCTTTCTCTTCTGCTAGTTGGATATTATTTGCACCACGGTTTGCTTTTTCTTTTATGTACAAAATATCTACTCAAAGTTAAACCGCAGGGGGTTGCCAGATTGGCTGAAATTCCGCCGCCGTTTGGGCTACATTTTTAGACATATTCGGCGTTTAAAAATCTCATTTGGCGCCCGGCGCCTGATTTGGGCTACTTTTTTGTTACCTTCACATAACGACAGTCAACAAAATCCTACTTTTACTTGAAACCGAAAATATGTATGTACAGTCACGATCATCTTAATCGAGATCGCTATAAGCTGACTGCGCTCGCTGCGCTCTTATTGACGTTGGTACTAAAAGTTACAAAAATGTCAATCGGTCTTGATTAGCTTGATTAGCAATCGCGATTGTATGTACTATACTTCGAGTATCACTTTCTTTTGTTTTTGTTCGTTTCATATTTTTCTTTCTCTTTTGTTAAAAAAAAAAAAATATGTTTCACGTTTTATTTTTCGCGGTTCATATATTTTGTTTTGTCCTTCGTCCTTCTGTTTCCTGCCAGTTGGGTGATATTAATTGCGCTACGATTTGTATTTTGTTTTAAGTTTTGTTTCCTGCCAGTGTCTTGACTTGCAAAAGTTTTCGGCCGGAAAATCGCCGCTTTTTACGTACAACGATGCTCACAATAAATGATACCATTTGACAGTTTCGTAGCCCTTGCGCTGAATGTTCTAAAAGATGTTGTTCGCATGCACGTGTACCATTTAAGTTGAGCGTCATAGTACATATTTTTTTCTATCCATTCTTCTGTTGTTTTTTCCTTGGTTTTCGCACTCTTTTCTTCTTGATCGAATTGGTTTCGCATTTTATTGACTTCTTTGTATGTACAGTTCTCTTTGTGTTTTCTACGAATTTGCTTTTATTTTCAAAAACTTTTTATTTTTTTTGTTCATCCTAGTATCGCGGTACTTCTGTTATTTTTTTTAATTCATTTTATATTGTCGTATTTCTATTTTGTTTTGTTTTTTATCAATTTGATTTTTCCATTTTGTTGACTGACGTTTTTTTCGCAGTTCTTTCTCTTCTGCTAGTTGGATATTATTTGCACCACGGTTTACTTTTTCTTTTATGTACAAAATATCTTCTCAAAGTTAAACCGCAGGGGGTTGCCAGATTGGCCGAAATTCCGCCGCCGTTTGGGCTACATTTTTAGACATATTCGGCGTTTAAAAATCTCATTTGGCGCCCGGCGCCTGATTTGGGCTACTTTTTTGTTATCTTCACATAACGACAGTCAACAAAATCCTACTCTTACTTGAAACCGAAAATATGTATGTACAGTCACGATCATCTTAATCGAGATCGCTATAAGCTGACTGCGCTCGCTGCGCTCTTATTGACGTTGGTACTAAAAGTTACAAAAATGTCAATCGGTCTTGATTAGCTTGATTAGCAATCGCGATTGTATGTACTATACTTCGAGTATCACTTTCTTTTGTTTTTGTTCGTTTCATATTTTTCTTTCTCTTTTGTTAAAAAAAAAAAAAATATGTTTCACGTTTTATTTTTCGCGGTTCATATATTTTGTTTTGTCCTTCGTCCTTCTGTTTCCTGCCAGTTGGATGATATTAATTGCGCTACGATTTGTATTTTGTTTTAAATTTTGTTTCCTGCCAGTGTCTTGACTTGCAAAAGTTTTCGGCCGGAAAATCGCCGCTTTTCACGTACAACGATGCTCACAATAAATGATACCGTTTGACAGTTTCGTAGCCCTTGCGCTGAATGTTCTGAACGGTGTGGTTCGCATGCAGGAGTACCATTTAAGTTGAGCGTCATAGTACATATTTTTTCTATCCATTCTTCTACTGTTTCTTTCTTGGTTTTCGCATTCTTTTCTTTTCGATTGAATTGGTTTCCGCATTTTACTGACTTCTTTGTATGTGTACAGTTTTCTTTTTGTTTTCTACGAATTTGCTTTTATTTTCAAAAACTTTTTATTTTTTTTTTGTCCATTCCAGAATCGTGGTACTTCTGTTATTTTTTTTAATTCATTTTATATTGTCGTGTTTCTCTTTTGTTTTTTTTACCAATTTGATTTTTTAAAAATATATATTTTTGTTGACTGACGCTTTTTTAGCAGTTCTTTTTCTTCTACTAGTTTTTTTTTGTATTCTTCGTGTAAGATTCATTTGTTTTTTGTTGATGAATAACCAATTTTCTTTTATTTTATTTTTGCTTTAGCTTTCGTCTATGGATTTCTCTTTTCCTTCCTTTTCTAATCAAATTAATTTTGCGCATTTTGTTGACGCCTCTTCGTAGTGTTGTTAAATTACCGGTAATTTATTTTTAATGTTATCTTACCGGTAATGTTACCGTAACATTACCAATTACAGCTCAAGTGGCGACATCTCGCGCCGGAGTTACCAATTACACTTTTAACTAAAAACGTCATATTTACTCAGTTTTCTGATTAATCTGATATTGGATACACATTACATTTTTGTCTTTTGTTAATAATAAGGTTTCCAAAATCTAACAGTACGCATTTCCACTAAATAAATTCACATGTAAACAAAAATCATTTTAGGTTATGAAACATTTATTTATTTCTTTTAGTATTTACGTAATTACTTACGTTTTTCTTAAGTAATCAAAAATATCCCTCGACCATTTCTTTCATTGGTTTACTTGCGTTTTATAAGTGTGCAACTTGTAATTACTTGAAATTATGTTGACAAATGAGGTAACAAACGGTAACAAATTAATGTTACCTTACCGGTAATATTGGAAATTTACCGTAAGGTAACGTGGTAATATTACCGACTCACGACACTACTTCTTCATAATTCATCGTTTTTCATTTGTTTCGTGTCTCTAGGAAACTAGAGGCCCTCTAGTCTAGTCTAAGTCTGGCAGAAAGGCGTGCATTTTTAATTGGTTCCGCCATATTTCATCAAAATGTATCGCAACCAATCATAAGAAAGAATGGAAGTGCAATTTGGCGCCAACACTTGAACTGAAAAATTGAAAATGAAAATAAGGAAGCAAGGTTAGGTAATAGTATCAGCTTGACACTGACGGGACATTTTTGCTGAAATTTGCAAGCAAGGTTAGAAAGTATTGTCAATTTTGACATTGACAGAACATTTTTGCTAAAAGATGGCCGACTAATAGCGTTTTTCGCTGGCTGCACCGATGTGCACTCAGTGTATCTCCATCTCGTTTTATTACATAAAGCTGAACCGAGATGGAAATACGCTCAGTGCATTCTAGTGCAGCCAGTACAAAACGCTATAACTAGAGGGTCTCTAGGAAAACAAAGAGCTGTCATCAATTTTACTCAGTATAACTTGTTCCAGTCGATCCATCAATGTTTTTTTATTAGTTTTATTATTGTGTGTACGTTAGGCTAAAAGTGTGGAAGCGTCACAAAACTAACAAAGTTTAATGCTTTTTTATAGGTTAGTTAAATGTCATTGCAATGTTTTTCTCTTGGTTTTTCTTATTACAAAGACCTTCATAAAATTTCCGCTAGATGTCAGCCATTAGTTTATAACCTTATAACCTAAAATTGATTAATGATTAAAGGTACTTTCTTTCCCTCACAAAATCGTAATCCAAACGTGTTTTGATTCAAAAGCGGACATTCTTTTCTTTGAATCTCTTTATTTTTAAAACTTGTTTGAATTGAATTATGGTTATTTACAAACGAATTGTCAATCAAAAATTCAAATCAGGTGTTTTGTTGCAACAACTGCGAAATTCAAGTCCAAATTATTCGAAACACGATTCAAACTTTTAAGCGAATGAAAGCACCTTAATTTACAAAGGCTACGGTAAGTGAACGGTGGAAGTGGTCAAACCAAACCACGTGATCTTTTCTCAATTGGTGATTGGTCAGAGGGTTTAATCGGACCGTCAACTTGAATATTCTGTGCAATTTGACCGTTCTCTTTATTCGCCCGAAATCTGAATAAAACGTCACATTTCATTTATTAAAAAAAAAATTAATTATTTTCTGATTAAATCACAGGTGTAATTTTTTCAAAAATTTGCTTGAACACTCAAGATTAGCGTTAGTCCAATAGCTTACAACAAAACGCCATAAATTAAGAAGCCGAATTTTATTAAATTGTGTTATTTAATATTTCAATTACAAATACAAGGAAAATAAAATTAATAACGCTGTTAATATGTGTGTGTGATTTCAAATAAATGCCCGACAAGCTGAAGCCTAGCAGTGCCCTCTATCCTCGACCCGTTTTCTGGGCACAGCTTTGATGATATTGTCCACGCGAAGAATCATCTCGGCAGCCTCGGTCGCAGACAAAAGAACCTGCCTCTTCACAACGAACGACTCAGTCACACCTAGCTCTTTCATGTCGCCTATCTCACCCCTATCCATATTCAGGCCGGTGGTGTTTTTGCCTTGCACATGTGCTGCCCTCAGCTCACTGATTAACTGAGCTGAATCATACCCGGCATTATCGGCTATGATTGTGGGTAGTTGCTGTAAGGCCCTTGCGTACGCTTCCATTGCAACGGCTTCTTTCCCAGGAGTTTTAACAGCGGCTGCAGAAACCGCAACGGCCATCAGCATTTCACTGCATCCCCCGCCGTAAACAATTCGAGATTCTTTTACAGTAGCCGCAAGTACGCACAGTGCATCGTGCAGAGAACGATCTGCTTCGTCGATAATTTGTTGAGTGGCACCTCGTATAACGACCGTGCAAGCTTCACCCAAAGCGACCCCTCCGAAACGCAGCAGAATGTCTTCGCCTATCATTATCTGCTCTATTACATCACAAGTGCCTAACTTTACCAATTCGGGGTTGTCAAACGTGGAAACGATTTCACCGCCAGTGACCAAAGCTAACCTTTCGATGCCATCGAAATCCGCGTGTTCAATTGCCATAACCCCGGCATCAGCAAATAATTGCTCAGGGTAGTTGTAGATGAGCTGACGATTGATGAATACATTGCAGTTATGTTTGAGGATTTTGTTAACCTTGTCTTTCATCTTTTCTTTTTCGGCCACTTCCAACTCAGCGATCTTCGCCATAGAATCGACTTTAATATGAGAGCCGAACACTTTTATTTTATCGGTATCCATGGGGGTGTTCGCGATTAATATCTTTGCATTATCAATGCGCTTCGGCTGGTGAACCCCCGGTTTCTTATCCAACAAAAACCCTTCTTCGAGAAATGAATCTTCCAAAGTGGCCCCTTTTTTCTTGATTATTTGGATGGCCGCTAGATCCCCGGAACCTTTCAGTCTAAGCACCGCGTCCACTGCTAACTTCGCAAAGTGCTCCTTGTGCTGAGATAAAATCTTAGAGCTGAGCGTCGTGCGGGCTATGTTCATGAGGTCCTCGCGGAACTTTTCCGAGTCGGCACTGTTATCCTGGGATGCTTTCAGCAGGGCACTTCTCGCAACTTCGACTGCCTTGCGCCAACCCGCTATTATTATCTGGGGATGAATTTTTTGATCGATTAGTCGTTCGGCTTCTCTAAGTAATTCGGCCGCTGCAAACAAACAAACAAAAATTGTCACAGTAAATCATGAAATCGTTAAAACATAATCAAACTCATTTATATCTGGCATTCCCAAATTAAATTTTAAGAATTTTATTTGATAGAAATGTGATTTCTTCTGTCCTACTAAATCCAAACAAACTGAGCAAATGCAATTACCTAAAACAGTGACTGACGTAGTCCCGTCCCCTACTTCATCATCTTGCACCTTAGACATGTCAACCAAAATCTTCGCAGCGGGGTTATCAACTCCAACTGACTTGAGAATTGTAGCTCCGTCGTTGGTAACTTCGACCTGCCCTGCGTTGTGGCCCGAACTCACAAGTATCTTATCCATCCCCTTCGGACCCAACGTGCTCCTAACCAAATCCCCGATTGCTATGGCCCCGATGAAACTCGAAAGCCGGGCAATCTCGGCCTTTTCTTCTTCAGCCTCCTGCTTTAGGACTCTCACCGGGTTGAGTGACACCTGCAAATGCACACGTCCTATTTTATTTAAAGCACGTGGGTTTGAGCTTGCCGGTTGACCGAACCTCCATCATGACACACCTGGTCTTGGTTTATTAAAGTTAACCAATTCGGCACGTGACGAATTTGTAAAAGCTTTTTGATTAGCGCAGGGGGTGGTTTAAATTATCAGTGAAGATACATACCATTATTAGTTTATTTATTATTTATTGATTGGAATCGCTAAACGACCGACACTAACACAACGAAATTCGGTGAGGTTCACGCCACACTGCAAAACAAAAATTTCTAGAACAGAAACAACGAATAGAAACGTTGCCAATCACAAAGCAGTGTTGCCAACCTTTCGTTCGCTAAATTTCCTAGCCGAAGGTAAATTCTTCCCTAAATATCGTTAAAATTTTTCTTAGACTCAGTTTCACTTCTTTTACATTGTAAATTATTGAAGAATCTCAGAAATTGCCTTCTGTTATATAAAATGATTTGAGAACACCGTCATTTAAAGCAGATTAAAATAAAATACTACCTCTTCTACTGTCTGTTTCAAAATTAAAAAAGCACCACTTCTTGAATTATGTTGCCAAGAAGCAAATTTTCCTAGATATACTTTGGTTGAAATTGGTTGGTACTTCCCGTTGTTATTGTAATTTTTACGTGGCCGTCAAAATTTGAATGGTCATATTTCCAATTTGTAAATTGCGTCAAATTTTCACGATGCCGCAAAAACTCAGAAACCTTTTAAGTGCCCAGTTACAAGAAGCTCTTTTTAAAGTTTATAGTGAAATTGAAAACTTAACGGACCGATAATTAAACAAAAAGTAGCAGACTTTTTGCGGTAACTTTTGCCTTAATAATTTAGAAAAATTTTGTGCAAATCGTTTTTGATTGCAGTGAGAACCTCGAGCAGCCTCTGAACAGCTGTTTCAGCCCTGCTTGGGGCTTCTTCAGCAGAAACGTAGCTCGACATTTTTCTAAAATCTTTCATTATGCTTTGACAGCAAGCATGGCCGCCTTGCATGGGGGACTCATTAGGAGCAATTTGTCTATCCTACTGCAATGTTAAGTCAAAAAGCGATAGTAAGATGTCGCTATTTTATATGTTCTTAATAATTTAGTTATGATTTAATAGTTCCTTTTCCGTTTTCATATTAGCGTTGAACGGTTGCATCATTGAGTAATGATAAATTTGTGTTAAAGATTTTTGAACTGTTTAATTCAATTTAAATATGAGCGCCACATTAGCACTGTTATCTAGTTAAGTTTTTTTCTCATAGATGGCGCATGTATGCAAACTGAAAATACATACATGTAACGTGTGAACGAAATAAGAAGAGCGTGTGTGCTCTTAAACGTTTTAAGCAGCGAGCTGCGTTTTATTTACAAAAAGAGTTATTTAAGCTTCCTCTAAAACCTCTTCTACATTTGTTTGATATTATCCAACGTTAAGTCCTGAATTTTATATCTTTTTTCTTTACGCTAATGATTTTCTTTCTGGCCATTTATATTATAATTGTCAACTTGAAACATGCTTGACACATAACCTTAAATTTCTTCTCCTTAAATTTGTAACTAGCGGGTTTTCGCAGCAGTGTTGCCGGTTGTGTCCAGGAGGTAAATTGCGAGGTTGGTGGTTTTTTGATTTTGAAACAGATAATAGTTATTTTAGGTACTTTCTTTCGCTCACAAAATCGTGATCCAAACGTGTTTTGATTCAAAAACAGACATTCTTTTCTTCGAATCTCCCTACTTTTAAAACTTGTTTGGGTTGAATTACGGTTATTTACAATTAAACTGTCAATAAAAAATTCAGGTGTTTTGTTGGAACAACTACGAAATTCAGGTCCAAACTCACGATTCAAACTTTTAAGGGAAAGAAAGCACCCTTTAATGATTGAAAGCAGTGAAATAAATAAATTTATGAACTCGTTTTGAAGATTCCCCGAATGCCGTCGCTAATGTTGGCAACATTGAATTAAAGGCGATTTCCATTACAACACGGTTTCTCCACTACAGTAAGTTGGCAGTTCTACATAGTTTTTGTAAGCAATCCAAGGTCACGTTTTAAATTGCGGTTATTATTGCCAATTTTTAATGGAAACAACCAGAACGGTAAGAAAACCATGAAAGATAGTTAATATTTAAAAGAAGCTTGAGTTTAACATAACCTCAAACTCATTGTTGTTTCAACATTCTCCAAATTAAAAATTTATAAATAATGAAAACACTTGACATAGATAATAATAAAAAAAAACTTTTTAATAACGTTTTGCTTATAAAATGTTAAGGTATAATTTTCAACACATCATTCAGGCCCCAAAGGTGTAATCACTATGTTAATTTTAAACTGATCATTATGGGGCCCTATTAAATATTTACTATTTGTATCACCGGCAGTGGCTGGTGGATTCAGTTCTTCAAATGGAATTATATTATCGATATTCAGTACACTGTTCTGCGGACTGAAGTAATGAACCCTCTCGATGACCTCCACAACATGCTCGATTCCACCCTGCCTGGCATACAAAAGCAGCCCGACTTTGACTTTAATGTCCTCCTTCGTCATTTCACGACACGTCAGGGAAAGTCGGACTGTCGATAGGATCTCCTCAGGCACCTCAATAGGTCCCGGCCACAATATTAAATAGCACTTTTGAAACCACACTCCTTTCGGGTATAAATCGACGACCCACTCGTTGATTCTATCTGTATCGTGTTCAGTCGCGGACACGTGCGATGAAAACACGAAGGTACTCGTGTGATAACTCGGTAGACTCTTCACTTTCTCTACTGATAAGATGGCACTGAAACTGTCAGACGTGTATAAACGCGGGGTGAACAACAGCTTTCCCTCGTCGGTGCTGCAGAGCTCTTGAATTCGTTCTTCTTGCCCAGAGTGAAACGCCATGCCAATCGACATTTGCTCGACGAAAAACTCCTTGTATTTCTTTATTAAAGGCGACAGTAATAGCTCGGCTAGTTCACGCGGGGACATCATCGGGAACCTTATATGCACCATAATTACTTCGACTAGGTTATCGATATGTTTATCGACTTCGTCTTTGTTCAAACCGGACTGTTGTAATTGGATCCTTTGTAAATCGAGCCACCTAACAACGAAGTTATACAGGACGATTTCGTTGTAAACGACGACGTCGTTCTGCTGCAACAGATTCACCAAGATTTCGGCGTCAAAGTCACTAAAATCTGGGGTGTTCGCCACAGCGCACAGGTTCCATTTTATGTAATTAAAGCAGCAGGTGGCGACTTCCGCGTGTCCGCAGGACATCGTGTATTGCAACCATGAAAACAACACGTTGTGTGCGGCCGCTTCTGGCACATGATTCAACATGTACATCAAGCACAGTCGGTTTAAGCTCTGAAATCAAAGCGTAATTAAAAATAAACACGGTTCGGCCTGAGTACTTACTCTAACAATGTATTTGTCTGCGAGTGAGAGGATTGCGATGACGTTCGTGTGCGTTATCAAGATCTTCCCAGTGTAAAAATATTCCAGGAAACTGTGAAAGACACGTTCGCAATGCGGTAGCTCTTGCAAGACGACACGACTTTCCTGCCACTCGCTCCATTCGGGTTTCATGAGCATTGCTTGGAAGACATCGCTGGTGGCGCAGAGGATCAGCCTGTGCGCGGGGTGCTCCTTATTTCCAACAATCAAGTGGACGTCGCACATCAACCTCTCATGGTATAAATTGCTCATCACCTTCAGGACGTTGGACGAGTTGTCAATCTGCAATATAACAACAATCCGTGTAAGAACAGCTGCGGCTTGCTTCGAAGGGGGTTCATGAAGCTCACGGTCATTTGGCACGAGCTTTCGGCTTCCATGTTTTCCTTGCGTCTTGATTTGCAGGGCGATGGTTCATTTTCATCCGGGCTGCGATGTCTCGTCACTGTAAAAGACAACAAGACGGTGTAATCGAAACGCCAAACATAGTGAGAAACATAACCTAATAATACATAATTTTTTTTTCTTAAACTGAGGATCTTAAGAGTTTACGGTGGGAACTTACGGCTCATGCTTTAATTGCAAAACGGATGTGGCATATGGTTTTTCACAGTCGAATTATTTTAAGGATCATTATTTTATTGAACACGTTGTGTATGCCGTGTTTATGCAGGCGCGTCATGTTGGTTGCCTACGCACAAGTTAAGTTTGTGTTCAAGAACAGTTTATGTGGACGAAATGTTTGAAATTTCATGTCAAATTCATTTTATTAAAGTAGTTTTCCTGATTCGTCGTATAATATTATTATTTAATTTATTTTATTATTATTAAAACGATCAAACTTTCATGGATAAATACGAAATCATCAAAATTCATCAAGGATAACTGAGCTGAAATTTACTTTTAAAAATGGGTGTAAACCTTGGTGTAGTACAGGTAACTTGAGTAAGCGACATCTGCAGAGCATAAAGTTCATTATTTCCAAGGAAAGTTGGCGGTGGTCGTACGGGGATTGTGCAGGGATTTCCCTGTTCTCGTTTGAGTTTAAGCCTTCAAAATTATTCAGTTTTTTTTTAGAACATCGCGTTTTTGCCCAACCATTTATTTAACGAGAGGTTGTGTATTACGTAAGTATTAATTATTAACGTACATAGAAAAATACGTTTAAGTAAAACAAAATTGTTTTTCTACACAGAAAGAAAAATGGAGCTCGTCCTAAACAAAATAGTAGAAAAAATTAGGTGTTATCGTTGTTCAAATTACTTAAGACCACCGATTTACTACTCTATGGATGGTAATTTTTTTTGCGAATTTTGCAAAGATGAAGATACAACGCTTGGGATTAACAGTTTCCTGGAATCTATATGCGAGTTGTTGAGCTTCCCATGCAAACATGCCTCAAACGGTTGCCCATTAAAGGTACCATGGAAAGATTTGGAAGTGCATGAAAGTGTGTGCCCGTATCGTCAGTACACTTGCCCGATTTGCCCTGCATGGAACGGAACTGTATCTGCATTACAGGCACACATTCGTTCTAATCATCCCATACAGAAGACAGATATTATTCAATCAGTTAATCGCAAATTGAAAACGAATTATTTTTTTGAAGTGGGCGAAGACATATATTTTGTGCTTGTTAAAATGTGCTGCAAAAATTCAAGGGGGGATTCATTTGTCCAGGTCATACAAAACGTCTTAAAAGCTTTTCCAAAGCTATATTCATCTGGTTCAATGTGAAGTCAATGAAGCCTCCAGATCAAACGAGGAAAATGTATTTCAAGCTATCAATTTCCGCAGAAGGTGGTGAATATGTTGATTTTAAACATTTTGAGTACGCTTTGGATTGGAACTGGAATCAAACCGCCTCACTCAGAGTTGATATGAATATCCTGAAAAGAAAGCTGAAAATGAAGAGTGACAGTGAGTTAAAAATTGGCTTTCAAATTTTAAACAGGGAAGTGTCAGGCACTGGGACAACAGAAGAAAGTATGTTACATGATTTGGAGTGTCCTGTGTGCCGTAATTATATGGCAGCTCCCATCTACCAATGCGTTACCGGCCACAGCATTTGCAGCTATTGCAAAACAAAGTTGCAGTTCTGCCAAGTTTGCGGATCCCAGTTTTCTAACACCATCCGAAACTATGCAGTTGAATCGATAAGTAAGAAGGTGCATTACAAATGTATGTATGTTTACATCTTTGCCAGAGCTGATACAAGAGCACAAGCTCGCATGTGATTATGGGCATAGTGATTGTCCAATGAAAATTTTTTTAAACTGCTCATGGCGCGGACGTCTTTATCGAATTAATTCACATGTCCTCGATGAACACGGAGTAGACTTCTAAGTTTTTTATGTGCATGTAGTTTATTAGTTTTTATTCTACTGCTGCAGTTGGTTAAAATTTGCGGACACTTACAATATAATTTCAGTTTGTTTATAGTTACATAAGAGTATTTGCATTTTATTTTAAAATTTTATAGTAAATATTAAATGAAAAAGTTCCTGTATAGTTTGTGACCAATAAAAGTAATCAGAAATTCCAATACAAAGTCTCTTCACTCACTGGAAGGTCAAACGAGAAACACAGAAATATGTAATATTTGAAAAATATTGGTATATTTGCAACTACAATATAACAACAATGGTATTAAATCACTTTCTTTATATATATAAGTACAAAGAATCAATAAGATTGAGCACAGTCAAAAATTGACATTCAGTACAATTCGTTGGGTAAAAAAAAAAATTACACATGATAAGAGAAGAAACAATAATAATAAGTGGTAGTACGTACCAACAAAAGCTCAAAAGCATCACAATAATAACTTGCATCTTAAAACTAATGGAATGTAAAACAAAATTAAACCTAAAAGATAAACGCATCAAATTCGTTACATAAGTTGTCGTTGGATGAATCTAATAAACAAAGAGTAACAAATAATGATATTATGCCGACTTAAAAACGAAACTAAAACCTACGTAACTAACAATAAAGCATTCAAATAACGTAAGTAACTAAATTAAGTACTTAAGTAGAAAGAAGAAAAAAAAAACGATGTATACTTAGGGAGACAGGGTCGATGGAAAAATTTTCATCACAGAAAAATCTTTTATGATTTCAACGATCTTCTCGGTGGTGGGTTTGGGGACGTCGCATGCAAATCCCAGGGCTTTGAGCTTACCCCCATCCAAATTCAGGTGTTTATTAACTAGTAACTCGGAGTCCATGTGCGGGGTTAAAGGGGTGTTTTGAATTCCGTCGGTGCGACAAGCCTCGGCCCACGGTTCCAAATGCTTGTCGTTCGCTTCATCGGCTGCAGCTGCCAAATCGACAACCATCGAAACTAAACTACCGTAGTAATCGACTTTAATGTTGTACAGGTCGGCCAGAAGGTCCGTGATTGTTCCCTGAGTCGAAGCCGCATCGTCTACAACGTTGTAAACCTAAAGAATTAATGCGGTCAGAGAAAGTGACTCTTATATGAGGAATTTGATTTTACTTGTCCGACTGTGTCATCCCGGCCACACACTAACCAAATGGCCTTGCATAAATCGAGGACGTGAATCGTGTTGATTAGCAGGTCAGCGTTCCAGAGGAGCTTCATTGTCTCGCTTAGCCGTTTGTAAATGGCAGCTATCATTATGCGATAGGTCAGGCCTGATCTGTCGCTGGATCCGTACACAATTGCAGGACGTAGTATCGTGTAACGCAGGTTGTTTACATTTTTTAATTCTTTTTCAACCTACAAATCAAGTAGATACAAAAATAGGCGAGCAAATTGCATTTTGCAGCAAAAGCTATAAAAGTTTAAAGCTTAGGAACACTTGTTTTAAGTCTGGAATGTGTAGTGCTGTCATTGTCCATGTATTTTAAAGACAACCTGTATATTAAAATAAAATTCAATAATTATTACACGGCGATTTATTGCCATTTCGTACGATCAAAACTGGCGACTAAAAATTAATTTAACTAATTAATTAATCTTGTTTTCCCGTATTAAATATAGATATGTATTGATTGTTAGGCAATTTTTAATTTGGCGACGATACGGGGTGATTCATAATAGGCGCGGAAAAATGGAATCTCACATATACAATCTAATTTTAGGTTAAAAAGAGAATCCTTCTTTAAATTCTGCTTCGTTTCAGGGTTACCTGAGTGTGAAGATCGCAAACTGAAATAGTTTATTTAATTCAAGTAAGATTTTTTATCGTTCTAAACTGGCAAATTGTATAATTAATTACAATTACAATTCGAAAGGCACCGGTCGCCTACAGACATCATTTCACTTCTCCGAAGGCATAACGGATAACGCCGTTAGTACCGCGCTTATGCCGTGGCTGAGGTACGTTTCAAAATTCGCACGCCGTGGCCGAGGTACATTTCAAGATACGCGTGTTTAGACATAATCAAGCTTGGGGTGGTTCAAGTAGGTATGTCAACTTCTAAGTTTCGTTAATCGGGACATTGTCTTTGAAAAATTGGGTCATGTCAAAAAAATTGGGACTTTTTTAAACTTTTATTAAAAGATTTGCAACGCAATAACGTAATCGCTAACCACTAAAACGGAATGCTGCAACTGCCGACTGTACTCATAGTCTATCAGCATTCGAACAATTATTTTCTTACCGCTGCAAAAAACTGCAAAATTGTTTAATTAATTACAATTCGATAAGCAACGTTGCCCACAGGCATCACGTTGTTGTTCTGAAAATATTGACGGATATCTCCATTAGTAAGAGGGCGTATGCCGTGGCTAAGGTGAGTTTCAAGATTCGAATGTCGTGGCCGAGGTGCGTTTCAATATAGGCGTGTTTAAACAGAATCAAGCTTGAGATGCTTTGGGTAGGGTTGCCAACTTCTAAGTTTCGTAAATTGGAACGTCGTTTTTGATAAATCAGGACATGTTTAGAAAAATTCGCCACTTTTGACCCGTTATTAATTTTTTTTTTTAATTTGAATTGCAACGCAATAACGTACTCGCCGAGTAATGGATGATTCCCAGTCGGTGTTCGAAGATTTCGACAAATATTCCGATTTGAAGCGGGAAAATTGAAGTGATTTTGTAGAACGCCACCTAATACACGTTAAATAACGACTTATTCTTCAAGTATTTCATTCATTTAGTTATTTATTTGCTAGTTTATCAATAAATTGCACAACAAAAACAGAGAGAATTGCTAAAAAAAAAAATAATTGGAATGCAAAACAAAGGCTTCGAATCTGGGACATAATCATTTTGATTGCAATTCTATCTAACATATTTTAAATAATGTTTAAATGGAAATGTTGAATGTTGAATGTCTTTTTGAGAACTGAGATGTAAGACCACCTTGATTTAAGAGGCCCCAGGTGCGCACCTCATGCAGTCAATGTTTAATTAAATTAAAAGATTCAGTTGGTAATGATCTAGTAATAATAAAAATAAGTCACCCAGTAACATAACAACACTAAGGCCCAATATCATAATCGAATTAAAGCAGACTTAAAATAAAAGTCACAGTCATATGTCCAGAAAGATGGGAAAACGTAGTTATTTATCATGCATCAGATTGTGACTTTTATTTTAAAGTGTCCATTAATTCGATTATGAAGTCGGCCCTAAATCATTCCTGTTTTTATTATTAAAAATCAAATCACCTGCAGTTTCCACTTTGCTATGAAAGTCCACGGTTCGATGGGGCCGTCTTCTTTGTGGGGCGTCTTGTCAGAGGAATACATTTGCCCCGATGAGATTTCTACGTAATGCCTCACGTTCAAAGCGGCCGCCTCTTTCGCGCAATTCAAACTCAACTTAAAAACCCCCTCTTTGTAAACGGGGTCGGTTTGGCCAGGTTTGGTTTCGCCCGCGCAATTGATGACAAAATCCCACGTCTTGCCTTCGATTGCGAAAGCATTCTTGCAAGACTCTGCAATCAACGTTAAGATAACAAACTGTGAAGTGCACTTCATTTCTTTTATTGTATGCGAATCAATCGATTGGAAAGTTTAGCTATCTCTTTTTCGATTATTCCGATTGGCGTATAATAAAAAAAACTGAACTGAACTGCAGGGGCCCATTCAGAAATAAAAGAGAGCGTGCTATGGGTAATTAATATTCTTTCTCTCTCACATAAGCGATTTTGCTTTCTATAAACACCCAAAGTGCTTTCGCGGTACAATTTTTGAACGCGCCCTGGCTGAGAAGACTATTTACCTGAGTTAATTAAGTTGGCACTTTTGAACTCGACGGCAGGGTCGTTAAAGTATTCTTGATGTCTTTCGTTCAACCATGCCACTTGTGGAGGCACTTTATCGACGACCCTGACGTGCCCGGCGAGCTTATTCGATATCAAATACGCGACGAGATTCCTTCCAATGAAGCCACATCCTGAAAGATAAGGTTTGGCAAGAGTTCCAAAGCGACAAAGATAATTTAAAAATAACACCCGGGCGCGCTACAGGTTATCTCCCAATCCGGTGCGGTGGAGCGACGCTATTTTCGTGCGCGCTCCGTCCCAAACTTACCCCCCAAAACGAGCACCTTGAAATTCTCCATCCCCGACGCGTTCGACGAAAAACGGGCTGCTATTTCTTTACCACCGGCTTTTCGGCTGCTAAAAGGAGTTCGTCATACTTAAACAAAACCACTTGTTAACTGTCAAACGGAAGCGACCGAAGCGACGAAGTTGACCGAGGTCACGCGAAGATTTGAACGCGGGAAATTCAAATTTCGCGCACGAGAATTATAATAAATGCCTGGCACTTTCTGAAGTAGCGTCGGCGTCGCGTCGCGACGGTTGTTTAGTTTCTGTGTGGGCCTTCTTGAGGGACGGTGTTGCTTCCGACGCCGCTGCTCCGGAATCAACTCCGGGGCGTCGCGGCGCCGGTAACATATTTTATTAGGAAAACAGAACCCGACAGAATGGTACGACGCTTTTCGTCGGAACGGCGACGGGGGTGGAATCCACCGTATCGATGAAAGCGTCTGATATTCCCAGGCCACTCCTTTTTATTGATTTTTTTTACGTCAACTGCAGCTGAATAATCTACCTCTTTAATCGAGGGACAGAAAACACGTCAGTCAATTAAACAACGAATTAATGAAGGAAAATAATGAAATCCATAATTGAAGTTTGTTCTTGTCCGATGAAAATAGTAAGTAGAAGGTTTTTTTAATCTCAAACCGGACAGAAAAATGAAGGGAAACACACTCAACGTTTCGCTATAGATTTATAGCTTCGTCACGAAGCTATAAATCTATAGCGAAACGTTGAGTGTGTTTCCCTTCATTTTTCTGTCCGGTTTGAGATTAAAAAAACCTTCTACTTAAGAAAATAATGAAGAAAAAAAAGAATTTAAAGAATGTTCAAGGGCAGTTAATAATAAAGATTTTTCGACGAAGTAAAAAATTAAAGAATGAAGAAAATATAAATTTTTTAAATTTTAATTGATAGAAAAAACAAATTAATTTTGGGAAAAAAAACTCGGTTAAAAAAGAAATGTGTAATTAATTAAAAATTCGAGGACTTTTTGCTTAATTTAAAAAAATAATTTATAATTACTCTACCTTTAAAAATACCGATCGTAGCACACATTCATAAGAATTTTTGTGATGGAAATTACTCGGAGAGTAAGCCAGTGGCGACGATAAGGTTTTGGGGGGCCCCGCCGTATTTGCTCAACCATTTTTTACACTACACGTTGAGTTGAAATGTTAGTATGGATAAAGGAATTGCATTTTTTTTTTAATCACGTTTGAATTTTATTAGAAAAGTAAGGGGCCCGCCCACTGGAGCCAGTCTGCCCCCCCCCCCGCACAGCGGTGTTTGTTTTCTTAACCCTTATTTAGAATCACCCTGTATACTAAAAAATTGAGTGTAACTAATAAAATCTAATTAGATTTTTGAATAGTTAGTCAGAGGCACTGTCAAAAAACAAAAGACGATTGCAGATTTATGATGACGTCATCAGATTTCAAATAACTAAAAAACAAAAAAAGCTGAACATTTTCCTGCGACATGCTCCAATTTTGTAATTGGGGGTGGTACGGCCGATTTATTTTTCGAAAGCAGATAAAAGGAAGCAAAAGACGATAACCGAAAAGTTTCTGGCGAAATTGACTGTTTTGAAAAAAAAAACAAGTAAAAAAAAATTGTAAAAGATTTAAGAAACTTCAATCATTTCAACGAAACCAGTATTTTGTATGAAAGAAAAAACAAAAGACTGTCGGAAAATTTCTAATGAAAAAAAAAACGAAAAAAGAATCTTGAAAGAACTGAAGAAAAAATAAGAAATTAAATAGAAACCATTTCAATGAAAAGAGAAAAAAAACAAAGAACTTTTTTCTACTGAAATTCCGTCATCTAAAATTTAAAGCAAAAAGAACTAATTAGTATCGTGTTCGGAAAAGAAGAAAAAGAAGAACACGCCTTCTTTGGGAGGGGGGCAAGAAATCAACGCCATTGCAATTGCTGGGAAAAACAAAAAACAAAAAAAAAAACAACGGCTACCAAATTCATTTCTAATAAAAATCTGTCATTTGACATTTTGAAGAAGAAAAAAGAAGATTTATGAGAAAAACAAAAGAAAAAAACCTTGTCTTATTGATTTTTCGAGGACCGGAGGGGGGGGGTAAACATACAGAAAAGTAAACTAATGTAATGGCTTCGTCGGATTTTAATAAGAAAACAAAAGATGATCGTGAAATTTTTGGCAAAATTGGCTAGCCCGTAAAAGTAAAAAAAAAGTCAACATCTAAAAAAAAAAGAAAAACAAATGTATCAAATTTTAAATGGAGCCATTTTAAATGAAAAAAAAAAAACAAAATACTATCAGAACGTTTTTAATGATAATTTGTCTTCTGAAATTCAATTGAAAGTTTTATTTAATTTTTGAGATGCCCGATGTCATGACGTGAGCTATTAAAAACATAACATTTTCTTATAAAATCAAAAACAACAAATGGAAAAAGATAACGTATTATTTTTTAATAAAATAGATCGAAGAAATTTTGAACAAAAAATAAGAAACATTTACAAACGCAAAAAGAAATTGTTGCAAGTCAAGTTCCGATTGTAGTACATCTACCGAGCATCCCCTGGACAGCGTTTCAATCCTCTTTGAGGTCTCCTCAGCAGAAGAATTTTAAGTGGCCGCCCGATGTCATGAAGCGAGCTATTAAAAAACAACGATAAAAAAAATAGTAGCGTAATTTTATAATCTATTTAAAAATTTGTCGAGAAAGTTTTTTATTTTTTCGCTTAAAATTTCAAAATTGATAAAAATAAAATTCAGTCAAAGCAAAAGACGCCAACTGGAAAACAAAAGCCGGTCGAAAAATGCCTGCTAACATTTAAAAACAAGAAAAAAAGTCGTTACGTTCAGGAAAGTTTTATTTTATTTTGAGGAGGAAAAACGAATCGGTAAAAAAGTTTTCTGTTTAGGAATAGTTGCCTTCACTTCATTTCCTCTACTCCGTCATTTACCAGAGGATTATAAAATATTTTATAAAATACGGAACGTTGACTAAAATAATAGGAGTAATTAGATATAATCTTTAACGTGAAAAAGCGAATTATTTATTGATAATAATAATAATAATAATAAAGAGAGCCTTTTAAAAATATTGTCGTCATCAAGCTGCTTATTTATAGCCATTAGTATACACAACAGCATAAAAGTTTATTGGAAAAAATTGAAAAGCTGCGAGCTTGTGCGCTTCATTGAAAATCTTCCGGAGCTCCCGGACTTCTAAGTCCCACCCCTCCTTCATCTCCGCCTTCTTCTGCGGCCCGTTTCCCGTACCTATTGTATTGTATCCTGGAACGACGTTTAACAGCAAAAAGGATCTAATGGCTCGTCATAAATGCCACTACATCATCCTCAATTAATTATCAAAATAATTGCCTGCGATTTTCAAAAGATTTCAGCGCCGCTTACGTTCCGGTTAGCGTCGCGACGCGACGCGTCGCTGGCAATACTTCACGCACGTCTCCGAAATAATAAAAAGAAAACTCGCTCCGATAATGTCATTCGTTTTACAAATTGCTTCTAGAGCTTAAAAGCTTTATCGGGGAAATGCGCGTTTTCCTCCTCGTCGGTCATACTTGCCTGGTGAGGGAGCTTTCCCGGAAGATGTGAAAATGACCTAATCGAATGAGCTTTTACGGAAAGCGTTCTTCTATTAGGTAGGTAGGTACGTCAGAAGCAGGCAAATATTCTGTTTTCGTTTTTGTTTTTGTCGTTGAAGTGCTAGGTACTTAAAATTTCCATGTTTTGGTTCTGTTCGTGGAAATTTTGCGGAAAAAATTCGGTCATTGTTTCGTAACCATCGTTGTTTGGGGAAAACACGCTCGGAGTTGTTTTGCTTTTTGGTTAGTTGTGAAATGTTTTAAAACGTGGCGGTTTATTCTAAACAACGATAACGTAAAATTGGTTTTCCCATTCGAATGTTTTTATTTTTGACAAAAATCAGAAGATTACGAAAATACACTCATGTTTAAAAGACTGTGAACCTTAACTATTTTCAAGCAATCGACCATAAGATTCTAACAACACTTGCCAGAATTGTAACACTAAGGGCCGGTTTTTCAATCACAAGTTAACTTTAACCTTCAGTTTATTGCCATGGAAACAATTGTCTTCGTACATGTTACCATGGAAATAAACCGAGAGTTAGGGTTAACCTGTGATTGAAGAAACCGGGCCTAATGAAAGTAATAATGAGAAAATAGTTTTTAAACTTTAATAAACGGACACTGTAAAATCGGAAGGAACACTCAACGTTTCAGTATCGCTTGATAGCTTCGTCAAGAAAATAATAATAACAGATGTTAAGAAGTTATGATCGGTTTAGCAGAATTAGTTATTAAATAAAATGACAGAACTGAATAAATTAACTTGCTATTCTCTAGCATAATATTTTTAGGGTTTTTTTCTTCTTCATCGAATTAATAAGCCCTTGGTTTTGAATGGATTGCTTTTGGTTTCACAAAAAAAAAATAGTTATTTAGGTATTTGGTTCTACCAAAAATCAATAAATTATAATCAATTAATTAACAGTGGATTATAAAATCTCATTGTAGGTAGTCCATTACCAAAACAAATTTTAAACATTTTTGGCTGTTTTTTTTTTATAAAAGAAATGGCTAATTAGTTTAGTTTAAATGCAGTAGATGGCGCTGTAACATAGAATATTTTGAGAATATTCTTGAAAATATCGACAATTTTTAAACACAGTTTTTGACCTAAAATTGTGTGAGAATGAAAATGAATGAAACTCAATAAATACTAAAAATTTTGGGAAAAAATATTTAATTTAGAAGATTATTTCCAAAATGAATACAAAAACGTAAAATGCATTTCGACTGAAACAGATGAAAACGTCATCAGATTTTGAAGGAGAAATCAAAAAAAAAAAAACATCCGCAATTGATAGAAACGTCATGATATTGCGAATAATAAAAAAAAAAAACAAAAGACGATCGGGTATTGGCGAAAACGTCATAAATAATTCGCATAAAAACAAAAACAGAAACCAAAAGACAATTGAAAATTCGTCAAAACATCGAAACATGTAGAAATAAGACCGTCGGTAATTGATGAAAAGAAAAGAAGATTAATTTCGAATAAAATACTCCTGACAAAATATGTGCATTCGTAAAACTTTGAGTAAAAAACAAACGATAGTTGGAAATGGGTGAAAATACGACTATGGGAAATTGAAGTACAACCAAAAAATTAAAGACGGTCGACAGTTGAAGCAAATATCATAAGTTTTAGGTCAAAAAAAGTAAACAAACAAGAGACGATAAAATAACTTTATAAAATTTCCAAATAAACAAAAGACAATCTTAAAATTATTTTTGATTTGAAATAAAGAGCAAAATACGAAAGGATACTGGTAAGAAAAAGTCATAAAATTTGGAATACAAAAATAAAATACAATCAGAAACGTCATAAGAGTAATACAATCAGAAAATGATGGAAACGTCATAAGAGTTGGTATAAATAAGAAACAAAAGACGATTGGAAATGGATTTAAAAACTTTTTAGATAAAAAAATAAAAAAAAAAAAAAAAAACAAAATACGGTTGGTGATTGATGAAAGCTAAAAAACATCATAACATTTCAACTATTAGAGAAAAATAAAAAACAAAAAACGATCGAATTTGATTAAAAAAAGTTACAAAACTTCGAAAAAAACGAAAACAAGAGACGTTCGAAAATCGTTGGGAATCTCTTAAGAATCCAAATACAAAAACAAAACAAAAAATGGTCGATAATTGATTAAAAGAAAAGTAGATTAAATTTGACGCAGATTTCACAAGATTTCGTATAAAATAACAAAATACAAACGCAAATTCATGAAAGATTTCGAATAAAGGAAACAAAATGATGATCGGAAATGAAAAAAAAAAAAAAAACAAAAACAAAAGACGGTCGGAAATAAAGAACAAAATACGAATGGATATAATGATTAGAACGTCGTAAAGTTTGGAATAAAATAACAAAATACTATCGGAAATTGACGGAAACGTCGCAAGTAAAGAACAAAGGACGATTGGATGTGAATTAAAATAAAATATTAATAAGATAAAAAAAAATAAATAAACAAAAGACGATCGATAATTGATGAAAAATAAAGTAGATCCAATTAAATAAAATACGGGAAATTAAGGCATTCCACCTACGTCGAATATACATAGTAGATCAATCGTCGATTTTCTTTTGTTTATTTCTTGTTGTCTTATTCTTAGCATTTCGTACGTATTTCGATCTGGTTTTGTTTTTTTTCTTCATCGAATTAATTTTCATATTTATAGTTTCCTGTTATTTTCTGCCATTTTTTGTTTTTGTTAAAATATTATTCCTATTTTTTTAAGGTTTTCTGTTTTGCATTTTCCGTCGAATCTCAATGGTCGATTTTCTTCTGTTTTTTCTTAGTCGTGTCATTCTTAGTATTTCTTACGCATTTCGAAAAAAAAATAATAATAATAAAACCCGAACGAAATACGTAAGAAGTGCTAAGAATAAGACAAAAAAAAAAAAAAAAACAAAAGCAAATCGACCATTGACTGCCTTTGTTTTTTTTTTAAATTTCTGTCATTTTGTTTTAGTCTTTTGTTTTTGTCGAAATATCATTTATGGTTTACCGTCATCTTTTTGTTCTCCATTCTTCGTCGAAAGTCTATGGTCGATTTGCTTTTGTTTTTTTTTTGTTGTCTTATTCTTAGCACTTCTTACGTATTTCGATCGAGTTTTATTATTATTAATATTATTTTTCATCGTATTAGTAATCGTATTTATAGTTGTCAGTAATTTTTTTTTTTTTTGGTATTTGTCAAAATAGTATTTTTTACGGTTTTCCGACATCTTTTTGTTTTGCATTCTCCGTTAGAGGTGAGTCGTCGATTCACTTCTGTTTTTTTTTTTTTCAGTCGTCGAATATTCCTAGTATTTCTTACGTATTTCGATCTACTTTTGTTTTTTTTTTTTATCGAATTACTTTTCGTATTTATATTTTTCTGTTATTTTCTGTTAGTCTTTTGTTTTTTCCGAAATATCATATTACGGTTTGCCGTCATCTTTTTGTTTTCTATTCTTCATCGAAGGTCAGTGGTCGATTTTCTTTTGTTTTACTTTTTGGTCGTCTTATTCTTAGTATTTGTCACGTATTTCGATTTATTTCTGTTTTTTTTTTCGTCTAATATTATTTTCCCAAACTCAAACTGCTTGATACTTGCATTTTGAGTTTGGGAAGATGCAGGAACTTACACAAAGAATAAATTTAATAAATAAATTAAATAAATAAATGAAATAGATACATTAAATAAATAAATTCTTCTGTGTCCTACTTTCTGTCGGTCACTGTATATTTTGATCGCAATGTAGCCAACTTACTTCCACTACCAACCTATCAAATTGAAATTTACCTTTTTATTAAAATAAGATTTTTTTTCCCGAAAACATGACAGGGTGTAACCTGACGATGGCGCTAGCGTCGTATTGATTCTTCATTGGTTATCGCCAATTCGAATTTTCAGTTGCAGGTTAAAAAATCGCATTTTTTTGAAAAATTTGCATTCAAATCTGACGTGATAAATGCAGCTAATTATCTCTAGGGAAAATTTTTCGGACACCCTCACAACATAAACCAAACGCAACGAAAATAAATTTCTGTCGTCAATAGAGCTAAGATTTGCAATTCACTTCCAAAATGCGACGGCACAAATAGCTTATCAACAGACCGCAAATATTTAACCAACCGATTTTTTCGGCATTGTTCCATAAGACCGGAGCGCGGAGATAACCGAAAATAAAATTTCACATTTCCACGGCCCGACGTTAACAAACGCCTTTCAGAATTGGTTTGTCTCGCACGTTCGTTCCCAAAATTCACTTCACCAAAATGACCAAGCGCATGTCAAGAACGCCGGCCAAATTTGAAGATGCAGTCAGCAAAACAGGTCCGTAACGAAACATTTTCAACAACAGCGTTAGGTATATTGTATTAAAGAATCCAGAAACAGCTTTTGGTTTCGGTGTTGAGCCCAAAATCTTCATTTTTGCTTCACATGATTAGGTTTTGGACGATTTAATAAAATCTTCGTACAATTTAGGTTTTGGACGATATAATCTTTATCTACTGTTCATTGGCGGAGGTTGCTTGATGAGCGTGATCATGGAAACGATGGGGATGATGTTTGTAATGCCCTCGGCAGAATGCGATCTAGACCTGACCTTGACGACCAAGGGTCTTCTGGCATCAATAAGTTTCGTAGGGGTCGTATCCAGCTCGCACCTTTGGGGCTTCCTCGCTGACACTCGCGGAAGAAGAACCGTCCTTCTAATCAGCATGTGCATGGGAATCATCACCAGCATCATCTCCAGCCTAATGCCGGTGGCATGGGCCTTCATCCTCATTAGATACTTCAATGGATTCTTGTAAGTAAACCCCATGTTATTAATTCCACCCGCTTAAAATTCTCCCCTTTAGCATCGGGGGATCATCCGCCATCATCTACGCGTACGTCGGGGAATTCCACGATAGTGTTTACCGCCCGAAAATAGTTGCGTGGATCGCCACGTTCGTAGCACTAGGCAACGTGGCGCTCCCCGCTTTATCCTGGATCATTTTACCCTTGGATTGGAACTTTTACATTCCGGGCTTGGATTTAAACTATCGTCCCTGGAGGTTATTGGTGGTTACCTTTGGATGTCCAAGCTTGATTTTCGGGATTTGCCTGTACAACTTTCCGGAAAGTCCCAAGTTTTTACTGACGCTCGGGAAAAACGCAGAGGCACTCCAGATTTTACGGCGAGTGTTCGCCGCGAACACCGGAAAGAATCCGGACGAGTTTCCCGTCTCGGAAATCATCTGGGAAGAGGCCGAGGATAACATCGACAGCAAAAAGTACGGCATGTTGAGGTCGATATGGATGCAAACCGTGCCTCTTTTCAAACGCCCGTATTTAACGAAGACCTTCATGGTTTGCCTTTTGCAGTTTGGAACGTTTGTTTCGTAAGTGTCTAAACGTCGTGGTTGAATTCCTGGCGGATTTCAGAAGAAATCCGGGATATGCGGTTCAGAAGAACTCCAAGACATGCGGTTGCAACCGGAAGCCAGGAATTCAACCATGGACGACGCAACTCTGCGGAAGCCTCCTGCTTAAAAGTCACTTAATTCCGGAATTTCTTTTTCTTTTGCTTTAGGTCTTCTGGTTTATTCATGTGGTATCCTGAGATACTCAACAGAATGGCGGCGTACTCCAACGATAGTTCAGTGTGTGAGGCCATCGATTTTTACAACGCAAATCAAAATTCGAAAGTAAGACCTTGAAAATTTTTTGAAAAATCAAAAATCGATTTTGAATTTTGCATAGGAACTCATCGAGGAAAGTTGCAGTGACGTCATCGACGAGGAAGTTTACAAACTCACCATCTTCATAGGCTTAGCCCTTGCAGTACTCTATATCATAACAGGTACCATAATCCATATGGTAGGTTCTAAAAACTTGGTCATCTCCGTGATGGTGTTGACTACATGCGCGGGCCTTGCGGCCCAATTCGCTTACGGAAACACCCTGGCCCAAATACTCATAGGAATTTTCCTTATGGTTGGCATCTGCATTGGCATCATCAACACGATCGTCGTCGAATTATATCCGACCCAACTCAGGGGGATGGCTCTCGCGATTTCTTTGATGGCAGGTAGATTTGGGGCGGTCGCAGGGTCGCACATTGCAGGGTTTTTGATGTACAAGCTCTGCGATTACGCCTTCTACATTTACGGCATTGATCACCTAGGTAAAGCACCATCCTGTATATTATACGAGCACCGATTTTTAAATCCATTATTTATTTTATTTTTTTTCCAGTTTTGATCATCACGATATTTTTACTGCCCACGTCACGAAAGGCTCAGAAACTCATTGAACCGATCACATGAACAATACAATTTTCTTTTTGTTAAATAAATTATTGTTTGCAAATTTGTTTCTATATTTGTTTTAAATGACGCGACGCGACTGTCCGAATATTTTCAATATAATGCTTCAGCTTTTCTGGTTTAACGTGGGGGCCTGAAAATGTATTAATCCGGTCCTGTTTTTGCCGGTGAATAATTATTAGAAGATGCAACAATGCAAATTAAAAAAAAAAAAAGATATTTTCTGCACAGTAACTAGTGCAAATTTTTGAGATTTGTACTAATTTAATCTATCAAGGAAATGAATTTTACAAATCCTCAAATTGTCAGTTCCATGTACGGGTTGGCTATAATCACGGAACGGATTTACTTATTTTGTTCGGTTAAATACAAACGAGGCGGCAAATGTATAATGCTGAGGAGACGTGTGAGTGCGCGCACGCTCGGTGCCGCCTCGTTCGAAATAAACCGAACAAAATATAAAATTCCGTCCTGTAGTTATAATGTTGCCAACCGTTCGATTACAGTCGTATTCGTAGGATTATTTGACAGTTGGCACGACAACTACGATTAATAAATATGAATAAATAATTTTTTTTTAAGTAATTAATAAACATTCAAAATGAAATCACTAATTAAGAAAAGGAAAAGGCAGAACAAAAGACACTCGCCATATTTTGCGAGAATAAGGCAGAAAAATAGAAACAATAAGAAACAAAAAAAAAACGGAAAGCATTTTTGATGACCTAGAAACACAATCGACGTGCGAAAATTAAAATTTCCAAACGAATAATAATTTGATTTCTAAAAAAAATTGAAAGAAATTTAAACAAAACGAAAAACGTGTTTGACAATCGAGAAACCCGCTACAAATGAAAAGAAAAAGAAAAACAAGTGACGATCATACACATAGAAGAAAAAAATTAAAAGTAATGTAAATTTCAAATAAAAAAAAATAATAATAATAACAAACGTTTAATCAAGACTAAAATAGAAATTCGAGTTCCACAAAAACCAAAATGAAAATTTCAGAAGTGTAAAAATTTTTTTTTGGTCATTTATTTTCGAAACGAAAAGGAAAGAAAACAAATGACAGTTAATTTCACGACGGCAAACCATAAACAAAAGCAAATGGCGATCGTAATAATTACGAAAGGAAAAGAAATAATTTCATGAAATAAACAAAAGAAAAACAAATAATCTGAGAAAATAAACAAAAGAAAAGAAGAGGAAAACAAATTATTAATTTCTTTTAACCAACAACGGTAATAACGACAAAAGAAATTCAGAAAATGACAGAAATATTCGAGGATGGAAACAAGTGACTCTCGCAAGAAAAAACTGAAAAAGGGATGGGAATGTTTGAGAACGAATTTCAAACTTGAAAACAAATAATCCATGAACAAGCGACGATCGCGTTACATTTGAAAAACAAAAACAAAACTATAAACAACTTTTGAGAAATCTAACCAAAGCGCTACTGTCCATCTTTCTCTATTCAATAATAATTTTTTATTTCAGTTTCTTTAAAGTCACTAGATCTAGATACATATCTAGTGACTTTAAGTTTCGTTTTTATGATTTTTTTCTCTAAGAAAAGTACGAACTTTGAAATTTGTTGAGCTGAAGTTGGCAATGCTGGTTGGCTATGATGTTAACACTTGGTTGAATTTGAAAACGTTTCAGTTATACGCGTTAACCTCAAGGACTGGGACATTTTGTTTAAATTGCCTTTTATTTACAACTGTGAGGATGGCCGTAAATAAAAGCACTGTTTTAATAAATAACGGTGTTTATTCTACCAACCCTATTTTCCTTCAATGTCGCCAACGCAACAAAAGAATAAAATGGTTACATAACATTTTTTACAACATTGTTATCTACCGTGCCTTCAAAACGAATTCCTAATTAAAGTGGGCCATTTTTTTATACTATTGGTGAGATTTAATACAAGAGTGAGAGGACACTTGTCAATAAATGACTAGATGACTAGTCTATCACTTATAATAATAAGTGTAATTTAAAGAAAATACAAAGTGATCAAGAATAACTGTTTTAGTTGGCAATGCCAAATTTTATTTGTAAATATTTGTAAAATGGTAGAACTGGAGTTGTCTTCGGCTACTGACACAATCAAGTGTCACGTGACAGCATCTATTCAAATGGAAATGTGAACGCCTCCTAATATACTAAAGGATGGTTTAAACCAGCATCCATACAAAATAAAGATTGTATAAATGTATAAAGCAGGAGCATAACCTCAAATATGACAACTGTCAATTTTCTTATTTATTCCTCATTGCATCCAATCACACAGCATAAAATAGCACCAAGCACAGCCTCCTCTAATTATGAATTCCATTGATCACCCGGTACAAAGTGTTACAATTTGACATTCGTTTAATTTAAAAAATAATTGGATACCTGTCAGTGCGTTGCAAACATTACAGAGAGAAAAATTGAAATCATGGCCCACTTTAATTAGGAATTTAATTGAATGCACGGTATTTTCAACACAATTTACGTGCATAAATTTGGCAAACCTGCTTTAACTGTATCATAACCTCTAAAACATTCCGGTCTAATTGTTGCATTGTTCGTAGCTAGTCATGAATAAATCCATGTATCTCTTGATAAATTTCCTGTGCTTTACCTTCGCGGCGAAAGCTAAGGACAAGGAGAAACCGGAATGGGCGAGAAAAGACATACGAGATTACACCGACGCCGACATGGAGCGCCTTTTGGAACAGTGGGAGGTAAAATTAAGGAATCCGCAGTGAATTTAGAGTACATTTAATTGCGTAGGAGAACGATGAGCCGTTGGAACCGGACGAACTCCCCGAGCATCTACGTGAACTCCCCAAGATCGACATGAGCAAGATCGACATGAACGACCCTGAAGGGTTCCTGCAAGCGACGAAGAAAGGTCGCACGCTGATGACGTTCGTCACGGTGGCGGGGAACCCCACGAAAGATGAGACTGACGAGGTGACCAAGTTGTGGCAGACGAGTTTGTGGAACAACCACATACAAGCTGAAAGGTTGCAGCCCCCATTTTTCTCTCTCCAAACACTTCGTTTTTGATTTTCAACTGTTTTTTTTAGGTACCTGGTAGGGAATAACAGGGCGATATTTCTTTTTAAAGACGGTGCTCAGGCTTTCGTGGCGAGGGATTTTCTGGTCGACCAGAAAGACTTTGATAGCATCAGCATAGAAAGCA
Source organism: Prosopocoilus inquinatus (assembly GCA_036172665.1). Classification (NCBI taxonomy): domain Eukaryota; kingdom Metazoa; phylum Arthropoda; class Insecta; order Coleoptera; family Lucanidae; genus Prosopocoilus; species Prosopocoilus inquinatus. The sequence goes on along the minus strand of CM069871.1, from coordinate 433,802 downwards.
AGGTCTTTTACGGAAAATACTCAAAAAATAAAAGGTCTGATGAACTGTGAATTTGAGTTGTGTATGTAATTTGTGTATATGTATTTTGATTTGCCTGCAATGTGATGAATAAAAGCAGTGCGAGTCTACTTTTTAAATGCTTATTTTTTACCAGTGCATAAGACCTAGCTTCAGCATCAGGAAATTGTTACTACAGTACTTAGGAAAACAAAAGAAAAAGCCTGGCATAACTTCAGCAGCAACTAATTACTAAGTTCTGACGAAGTACAAAAGCAGAATAAGTAAGTTTCACTAGTAATTTCTATTTTCTAGATAATACCTTAGAAATTTTACCCTGTTTCATTTTATTACAGAGTAACAATAATTCATCATCACTCCAATATGAGCAGGCTGTAAATATACGAATTCAGAATTTGAGGTTATGTTTTGTAAAGCGAATATAAAAACATTCTCGTTTCGTCGAAATTCTGATTCGTTTACTGTGTTATACGTCCCTTTACAATGTTTTAATTCAGACATAAAATCAGTTTAATGTTTAATTATATCTCTGTTAGAAGAATATCGATTTCGCATTCCTCACTGCAGCCAGTCTTCAAAAAAGCAATTTATACAATGTGAATGTAGTATGTAGTCACGCAGGCAGTGTAGCCAACAGTCTAAAAAGAAGTTTTCACTAAAACCGGGGAGGGAATATTAAGACTAAAACGAGACACTTTCGATGCGGCTTAAGACTCTCCTAATTCCAAATCTTAGATAAGCAAAGAGAGAGAGAGAGAGAGAGAATGGCGCACAATCGAACTACATCTGTTACCAGTTGGGTCCAAATCAAGAACACTTCTTTCAGTTCCAAATTTTTGAATCTAGTCACAACCAGTCACAACTTTACGGAGCTAATTAATTTATGCTTAGCTTCAGTTTAGCATTTTGAACGTTTTCAAAAAATTGACTCCTCCAATAAGTCACACGATTTCCTGGCTTTATATTACAAAAAATCACCAAACAGAGCACTAAACACTAAATTGAAAAAAAAATGTCGCAAACTTAAACTGGAAACCACTAAATTCAGTGTAAAAAAACTCTAAGTTGGCAACACTGCACCTAGGGTTGCCAGATTTTTTTTTTTTGTAGGCAAAATAGCCGACTTGTTGGCAAAATGTAACAAAAAGGGGCCAAATTTTTATAAAATCAGAAACAAAATATCGCCGATTGGGTATCAAGAATCACCAAAAATAGAAAACATGCAAAACAAAAGAGAAAGTTAAGCGACAGAATAGAATAGAAGGTATGAAATGAATAAAAAAAGAAGATCGACATCAAGTTGAACCAAAAAACAACCAACTGTCCGGACGAATCTAAAAATTTGTAGAAAATTAAAGCGGACTGTAAAAAAGTCAATTATACGATACAAAAGGAACGAAATACAGTGCGCAAAACAAAAGAATATTACAACTGAGATAAACAAGCGTCAGGGCAGTGGTCAAGGCAAAAGAAAAAAATACGTAATACCAAGGTATAAAGAATAGAAAAAAGAACGAGAAAATTTACGACTGTGATGAATGAAAACCAAATGAGTCTAAACAGAAAAGAAAAAAGAAGTAGTAGAAATTAAAAGATGAATAAAAATAAAAGCGAAAGAAACAAAAGAAACTTCAAACAAAGAAAAAAAAATACAAATAAAAAATTCGTCGGTCCGGGGTATCAACAATCAGAACAAATTAAAAAACAAATGAAATTTGCTAAAAAATCAGAAACAAAAGAGAAATTAAAGCCACAACAACGAAATGCAACCTGTGAAGTGAACAAAAATAAAACAAAAGAAGATCGACAACACCAAGCTGAACGAAAAATAATTTTCCGAACTAATCCAGAAATTCGTAGAAAATTAAAGCAAACGGTAAAAGTCGATATTACGATTGAAAAAAAAAACAAAAAAATAAAATAAATGAACGACGAAATACAGTGCGCTAAACAAAAAAAAAACAACTGAGATGGACACAAAACAAATGAATGACAAACAGAAAATATTACGAAAATATTGCGAAAAAAAACGTCAATAAAGTGGGAAAAATCAATTCGATAAGAAAAGCAAAAAAGAAATACGTAGAACGAAAACGTAAATAACAGAAAAACAAAACAGAATGAGACTGACGGCTAAGACGAACAAAAAACAAATGAATCCCCAGACAAAAAATAAAAAAAAAAAACAAGTAAAGAACAAAAGACAAATGTAAATAAAAAGTCAGCCAACAAAATGTGAAAAAATTAATTTGATAAAAATAAACAAAAAGAAATACGACAGCATAAAATAAATTAAAAAAAAAAACAAAAGTACCTAGCAGACTACTACAGTGAAAATCGACAAAAGTTTTTGCAAATAAAAACAAACCCGTAGGAAACAGAAGAGAATTATGAAAAGGAATTGATAAAATGCGAAAACCAGTTTGATTAAAGCAAGAAAAATGCGAAAAGCTTGAAGTATGGACAGACAAAATAATTAAATAATTGAAAGAAGGGCGATTGTCTGGCCGAAAACTTTTGCACGTTAAAAAAAAACTGGGCAGGAAGCAAAAGGACAAAATAAAACAAACGAATCGTGAATAAAATGCCAAACATCAATTCCAAAATAAAGAAAGATATACCACGAAACGCACAAAAAAACAAAAGAAGACGATACTCGAAGTATTCTCCTCATAGCTGGTGCTTTTAAATTTTAGGTCCAGAGTGCTGTGAATAGGTGAATGCTTTTGTTTATATACTGGACGCCCGATTAAGAAAAAAACCACTTCAATACGTATAAATTAAAGTATCGGTATGAACGGTCACTATTAATCGCATTGTACATTTTTTTTTCGTCGTTATGTGAAGTCAACAAAAGTAGCCCAAATCGGTCCCCAAATAAGATTTTTAAGCGCACAAATATGTCTAAAATGTAGCCCAAATGGCGAAATTTCGTCTAATCTGGCAACTCTGTCCTCACCGACCCTAAGACAAAAAGATAACAAAAGAGTCTTTCTCATTTTGTAGAAATTTTATACAAAAATTAACATCCCTTTTTTATTTATTTTGTTAATTCTGTCAATTTCTTTGTTTTTTATTTGTACAGTCGCGAGCATTAAATTTTGGCCGTCAGTGTCAATGACGACGTTAGTGCCTATTGTAGAAATTAAAAATTTCATATACATAAATATTCTCTGTTACTAAAGAAATGTCGAAAATGAATGAATTTTTAAGAGATTATTCCCAGTATTCAAAATTACATACATAAATCTCCTTATTTTTAATACAAAACAAGTGACATCTTTGACAATGAATGACGACCAAAATTTATGGCTCGCGACTGTACAGGGTTTTTTTTTTATATTTTGCACCCTATATAGAGGGTTTATTTTAGGAGCTAGAGAAAAACTTCAAATGCAAAAGTTGTAGGGTTTTATGCCTGTTATCTTTTAGAGTTATCAGAAGAAACAAAAGCGCATCGCAAATTGGAGAAAAAAATACAATTTTTGTTTTTTTTTTTTTTAATGGAACGTCCTGTATATTGTTTGCTAAGATGAAAGATCACATTTTCCTGTTTTCAAAAATACATAATATGTTGACATTTGGAGGGGCCGTTTGTGATATAATTATATTTAAAATATCAGCCTAACGACATTTAAAAAATTAAGACGGCCTGGAAGGGTGCTTACAAAAGTTCTAAATGGTTGTTTTATTAGCAAAAAAACAATAGAAATTCAATTTCTGGAAACCCTACACAATAGATTAAAAACAAAAAACAAAATTCCAGGCCGCCTTAATATTTTAAACATTAATTCGTTGATATTTTAACCTCAAATATCTCATAAACAGCTCTTCCAAATATCAACAAATTATATATTTTTGAAATCAGAAAAATATGGTCTTTCATCTTAGCGAGCAATATATTGGGTGTTCCATTAAAAAAAAAAAACAGAAACTATATTTTTTTCTCCAATTTGAGATGCGCTTTTGTTTCTTGTGATAATTTGAAAGATAAGAGGCATAAAACCCTACAACTTTTACATTTCAAGTTTTTTTCTAGTTGCTAAAATAAACCTTCTAGATAGGGTGCAAAATATAAAAAAAAACCCTGTACAGGGTGGATTAATTTCGATGTCTCTTATGGACATCTCCGTAACTATAACAGAGAAAAAAACTAGTGGCCAAGTCTCGATCTCTTTTTTGGAGATTAAGTCAATAGCGTAAACAAAAATTGGCTTTCTTCTTTTGTTTTCAAGTTATGACCAAAAATTGACATTTTCGACTTTTCGTTTTTCGGTCATATCTCGTTTATTTCTAGAGATATTAAAAAACTGTTTGATCATTATTAGGACACTTTTTGGAATACAATTCAGTGGTGTAGTTACTTTTTTAATATTTACTTAAATTTTCAAGTAATAACATAAAGTTATATGTTTTTTTAATAGAAATCATAGAAGAAAATGCCCTCATTAAATAGAGATTTTTTTTCTGTTTTCAAAAATATATACTTTGTTGGGTTTATTTCTTATACTTATTAGGAAAAATGCCATTTTTGTTATTAGCCTTTCGTATCCTAGTCTCAGTAGGCTGGCTTCAATGCAGTCCCGACATTTTGTTTTGTTTTTATTAAATATTAACGAATTTTCAAACCTTTAGACAGTTTTGGCCGCGTAAAGAATTTCATATTCACGTTATTTTACAAAATTCCGCACGCAAATTTAGTTTGATACATGTCCGATTTTGTTTATATTTTACTATTTGTGTGTTTGTTTTTGTTTTTCGTGTTTTTAATAAAATATAACTCAAGAGAAACAAAAAAAGAAAGCTTAATTTAGTTCTAATTTAGTTATTATTACCTTTATGTTTGTTTATCCGAACAACTTGTATTTTAGTGTAAAATCATGTTTTCTTTTCGCTTCTCTTGACAACTTGTTTATTTACATTTTTTCACTCCTGACGAAACTATGAAGCGATAGCGAAACGTAGAGTGTTCTTGCGATTTCACAGTGTCCGTTTTAAAGTTTAAAAACTATTTTCTCTCACATATTTCATCGAACAAGAGTCGACTTCAATTACAAATTTTTTATTGAAGTCGTTTCTTGTCCGATGGAAATCGTATAAAAATTGTTTTCAATTTTAAAAAGACATTGTGAAAATTACAGGAACGTTCAACGTTTCTTCCTAACAACGACGCTATAAACCGATAGTGAAACGTTGAGTATTCGAGCAATTTTGACTGTTTAAAGATTGAAAACAATTTTTCTATAAATTGAATGATAAACTCATTTTCAATAGGAACTCTTATCAGAACGGTCGCTCAAAACGATAAAATGGAAATTTGCAAATTAACGCGAATACGAAATTATTTACGCAGCCAAAACTTTGAAAATATTTGAAAGCTAGTTAAAATTTAATAAAATAAAAAATCGGCTCCGTATTGAACCCAGCCTACTGAGACTAGGATATTTACGCAAGGATAATAATAAAAATGACAGTTTTTCCTATTAATTATAAGAAATAAACCCAACAAAGTATATATTTTTGAAAACAGAAAAAAAATCTCTATTTAATGAGAGCATTGCCTTCTATGATTTCTATTTACAAAAATATAACTTTATGTTATAACTTGAAAATTTAAGTGAATATTAAAAAATCAACTACACCACTGAATTGTATTCCAAAAAGTGTCCTAATAATGTTTAAGCAATTTTTTAATACCTCTAGAAATAAACGAGATATGACCGAAAAACGAAAAGTCGAAAATGTCAATTTTTCCCCTTAACTTGAAAACAAAAGAAGATAGCCAATTTTTGTTTACGCTATTGACTTAATCTCCAAAAAAGAGATTGAGACTTGACCACTGGTTTTTTTCTATCTCTTATAGTTACGGTGATGCCCATAAGAGACATCGAAATTAATCCACCCTGTACAGGGTTTTTTTTTTTATATTTTACACCCTATCTAGAAGGTTTACTTTAGCAACTAGAAAAAAACTTGAAATGTAAAAGTTGTAGGGTTTTATGCCTATTATCTTTCAAATTATCACAAGAAACAAAAGCGCATCTCAAATTGGAGAAAAAAATATAGTTTCTGTTTTTTTTTTTAATGGAACACCCAGTATATTGCTTGCTAAAATGAAAGATCATATTTTTCTGATTTCAAAAATATATAATGTGTTGATATTTGGAAAAGCTGTTTATGAGATATTTGAGGTTAGAATATCAACGAATTAATGTTTAAAATATTAAGGCGGCCTGGAATTTTGTTTTTTGTTTTTAATCTATTGTGTAGGGTTTCCAGAAATTGAATTTCTATTGTTTTTTTGCTAATAAAACAACCATTTAGAACTTTTGTAAGCACCCTTCCAGGCCGTCTTAATTTTTTAAATGTCGTTAGGCTGATATTTTAAATATAATTATATCACAAACGGCCCCTCCAAATGTCAACATATTATGTATTTTTGAAAACAGGAAAATGTGATCTTTCATCTTAGCAAACAATATACAGGACGTTCCATCAAAAAAAAAAAACAAAAATTGTATTTTTTTCTCCAATTTGCGATGCGCTTTTGTTTCTTCCTTCTGGTAACTCTAAAAGATAACAGGCATAAAACCCTACAACATTTGCATTTGAAGTTTTTCTCTAGCTCCTAAAATAAACCCTCTAGATAGGGTGCAAAATATAAAAAAAACCCTGTACAGTCGCGAGCCATAAATTTTGGTCGTCATTGATTGTCAAAGATGTCACTTGTTTTATATTAAAAATAAGGATATTTATGTTTGAATTTTGAATACTGGGAATAATCTCTTAAAAATTCATTCATTTTCGACATTTCTTTTTAACAGAGAATATTTATTTATATTTATGTATATGAAATTTTTAATTTCTACAATGGGCGCTAACGTCGTCATTGACAGTGACGGCCAAAATTTAATGCTCGCGACTGTACAAATAAAAAACAAAGAAATTGACAGAATTAACAAAATAAATAAAAAAGGGATGTTAATTTTTGTATAAAATTTCTACAAAGTGAGAAAGACTCTTTTGTTATCTTTTTGTCTTAGGGTCGGTGAGGACAGAGTTGCCAGATTAGACGAAATTTCGCCATTTGGGCTACATGTTAGACATATTTGGCGCTTAAAAACGTTATTTGGGGACCGATGATTTGGGCTACTTTTGTTGACTTCACATAACGACGAAAAAAAATGTACAATGCGATTAATAGTGACCGTTCATGCCGATACTTTAATTTATACTTTAATTTATACGTATTTTGTTTTTTGTTATTAATCCATTGTGTAGGGTTTCCAGTAATTGAATTTCTATTGTTTGTTGCTAATAAAACAACCATTTAGAACTTTTGTAAGCACCCTTCCAGGCCGTCTTAATTTTTTAAATGTCACGACTCCTCCAAATGACAACATATTATGTAGTTTTGAAAACAGAAAAATATGATCTATCATCTTAGCAAACAATATACAGGACGTTCCATTAAAAAAAAAAAATTACATTTTTTTCTCCTATTTGCGATGCACTTTTGTTTCTTCTGATAACTCTAAAAGATAACAGGCATAAAACCCTACAACATTTGCTTTTGAAGTTTTTCTCTACCTCCTAAAATAAACCCTCTAGATAGATGCCCATAAGAGACATCGAAATTAATCCACCCTGTACACATCTGTTAATGGAAAAACGTAATTCAATAAATATTTTTGTTTTGTTGGCACTTACTGCGCACTTTATAAGTAACCAATAATTTAATTTAAATACAACATTTTCAACTTGCGGTTATGCATCAGACGGTTGCCGTCGACTTTCTTTATTTGTTTTTATGCCGTTTTTGAATTCCCTTCAAAATTTTAAAGCCTTTATGTAACGTACAGGATTGCACTTTCTTGTTTTTAATTTAATTAACCTTACCGTTTACTAAACAAATGTAAACCGAAAGCTAACGAATTCAAACAAAGCGAATTAAGTCGACGACCTTTCACCCGGAAAATTTACAAATAAACAGGGGAGTATTACGTTTTCATCACTATATTTAGGCGTAATGTGAAATTAGTTTTATTTTTCGTCGTCTTCGACGACGTCACAAGACGAGCAACCTTATACGCGGTTTGAAAACAGCGCCCATTATATTCAAATCGCCAAAATAATGCGTGTGTGCGAACGACGCTGTTTTGATTTTTTTTTTATTTTTATTTTTGCGATGGTTGCGTCATGTGAGGATGGCGCGTTTCGCGAAAGATAAGAGGAGATTCGTTTCTGAAAATAAATGCAAAGCGTACTTAACCGGTACTTCCAGTGTTCAGCCGCACGCAGAACGAATCGGTCACTCGCAAAGAGCCAGTTGTAAATAATACCCATCGATTATCGATCAGTATTAGATCAGTGAGTGGAGAGACACAGACTGTGGAATTGCAAAAAAGATTTTTTTTTTCGTGGAGGTTCGCCCAAGAGAAAAATGGTCATCCAAACCAAACAGGTGAGGAGGACGATCTTGTTTCTTTTTTCCAGAAAATTCCATCGGTTTCTTGTAATGAAAGGAAATATTCGACTTGTTTGTTTATAATTATTATCGATAATGGAGTTATTTAAGCGAACGCGCAGGCAATTTGAAAGTATCGACCGACGTTTTAATTTAAAAAAGCATTTGTATTTTATTGTTTGTATGTTTGTGATAATGTAAGCAATTGCTTCCTTCCGTTCAAAATGTATACGATCAATTTATTTAAAATTGGAAATTTTTCAAAAAAGCATTTCTCAGAAGCACAAATCACTCTCAAAGTTCGCTAGAAAACAAATTCAAAACAGCCCTCTTGCATAACTTAAGAAATGATGTAATTGACGTTTTCATTTATTTTTTGAGATTTTACATCGTGCGAGTAGCTATAGAGAAATTAATCTAACAGCAAAATAAATTCTATTCGTCATATTAATCGAAAAAAAAAGAAAATTGCAATAGGCTTCGGTAATTCCCCTGTTGCTTTTTTCGGATGTTTTTTTAAAGTTTCTTTTACTCTTAGTTCGTTGACGTTTTCGTTAATTTTTTGAAATTTTACGCTACACAGAAGTTAATTTAACAGCAAAATAAATTCTATTCCTCATGCTAATCGAGAAAAAAAAAGAAAATTGCAATAAGCTTGGGTAATTCCCCTGCCGTTTTTTAGATGTTTTTAAAAGCTTCGTTTGCTCTTAGTTCGTTGACGTTTTCATTTATTTTTTGAGATTTTACATCCAGCGAGTAACTATAGTGAAGTTAATTTAACAGCAAAATAAATTCTATTCGTCATATTAATCGAAAGAAAAAAGAAAATTGCAATAGGCTTCGGTAATTCCCCTGTTGCTTTTTTCGGATGTTTTTTTAAAGTTTCTTTTACTCTTAGTTCGTTGACGTTTTCATAAATTTTTTGAAATTTTACGCTACGCAGAAGTTAATTTAACAGCAAAATAAATTCTATTCCTCATGCTAATCGAGAAAAAAAAAGAAAATTGCAATAAGCTTGGGTAATTCCCCTGCCGTTTTTTAGATGTTTTTAAAAGCTTCGTTTGCTCTTAGTTCGTTGAGGTTTTCATTTATTTTTTGAGGTTTTACATCGAGCGAGTAACTATAGTGAAGTTAATTTAACAGCAAAATAAATTCTATTCGTCATATTAATCGAAAGAAAAAAGAAAATTGGCTTGGGTAATTCCCCTGTTGCTTTTTTCGGATGTTTTTTTAAAGTTTCTTTTACTCTTAGTTCGTTGACGTTTTCATTAATTTTTTGAAATTTTACGCTACACAGAAGTTAATTTAACAGCAAAATAAATTCTATTCCTCATGCTAATCGAGAAAAAAAAAGAAAATTGCAATAAGCTTGGGTAATTCCCCTGCCGTTTTTTAGATGTTTTTAAAAGCTTCGTTTGCTCTTAGTTCGTTGAGGTTTTCATTTATTTTTTGAGGTTTTACATCGAGCGAGTAACTATAGTGAAGTTAATTTAACAGCAAAATAAATTCTATTCGTCATATTAATCGAAAGAAAAAAGAAAATTGGCTTGGGTAATTCCCCTGTTGCTTTTTTCGGATGTTTTTTTAGTTTCTTTTACTCTTAGTTCGTTGACGTTTTCATTAATTTTTTGAAATTTTACGCTACACAGAAGTTTATTTAACAGCAAAATAAATTCTATGCCTCGCGCTATTCGAAAAAAAAAGAAAATAAATTCAATAAGCTTCGTTAATTCCTCCGTTGCATTTTTTGAATGTTTTTTAAAGTTCGTTGACGGCTTCATTTATTTTTTGGAACTTTAAGGGAGTCCTACATATGAACGTCAGAATGCCGGGGGCCTTCTCTGCATTGCCATTGCTCGATTACTTAATTAATTCCGACCACTGGTGTCCAGCGTTTTGGCGATCATATGTAGGGCCCTCTTAAAGCTGATTTTATTCTTTAAAAAAATCAAGACACAATCCGACGTTTCGGTAGGCAATAGCTCGGCTGTCGAGCTTAGAGGGGCTTGCTTTTATAAAGGCAGTTACCTAATTGTCTGGATGAGGAGACAAATTGGCAATTAATTGCTCCCCTCGAGACAGTCTTCCCTCCTCCTCCTCCTCTGCCTGAAGACGACAGACAAACAACCAAAACGTTGGATTGTATGGCAATAGCAACTTGAATGACGTCGATTTTAAACATGTTTTCTAAGTCGTCCGGAAGAAAATAATTTACAAACTTCATCTCATTTCAATTTCGTGTCTTTTCAACTTTTTCTTTTTTTTATTCTTCTTTTTATCAAATTTTTATTTAAAAAAAATGTTCCTTGAAAAATAATTACATTTGTTTCTATATCACTGTTTACAGGATGCATCGTTGTCTTATTTTTTTTTGCTCCCCTTTATCATACGGTTATTTTTTTCCGTTTATTTCTTTGTCACCGATTGTTTTGTTTCGTTTCGTTTTTTTTTTTATCTATGATTGTATTTTAATTTTTTTCTCGATTTTCAACAAATTTCCTATTTATATTTCTTACCTGTGTACAGGCGTGGCTTTTGAAAACCGGTGCACTTTCATAAACACAATGTTTTCGCGTTGTATTCTCAATTTAAATTTAGAAGTTTCTAAACGTTCTTATATTGATGCTGTCATCAAAATGATACACGGAGCTGTTTGGTTTACACATTGCAAAATAGAGAATTTTGACGTTTATTTCAATTCTCAGTGTACAGTCGTGATCAAGCTAATCGAAACCAATTGACAGTTCAGCAATTCTTACTACCAACGTCATTAGGTGCTTTCTTTCGCTCACAAAATCGTGATTCAAACGTGTTTTGATTCAAAAACAGACATTCTTTTCTTTGAATCTCTCTATTTTTAAAACTTGTTTGGATTAAATTATGGTTACTTACAAATGAACTGTCAATCAAAAATTCAAGTCAGGTGTTTTGTTGCAACAAAGGGCGCAGTTAGTTTCCAGCGGTCTCGATTAGGATGTTGGCAACGATGAATTTTATTTTTAAATGTCTTGACAGCTCACCTGACAACCGTCACGTGCCAGCATCATTAGCAAGAGTCATTAAATTAGATATTTCAAATTCAAAATAAAACACTGAATATAACCTACAGATCTATCGCCGTTTCAAATGTCTGTCAAATGATTTGATTTGATTTGAAATAAGTCGAGAAAAAAAAACAGTTCCGGTTGTACTGTTGCAAATAGTTGAATTAGAATATGCTCTTAATTGTGTTGCCAACTCAATTATACTGGATTAGTCTGTACGCTATGATCGAGAAAAGTTGTCGAGTTGTTCATCTGTCAAAACAGTGTTGCAAACCGTTGAATAATAAAATTCTCTTTTTGAGTTCTAGTGCCAACTCAAACGATTATACGATTATATACTTGATTACTCCGTACCGTATGATCGAAAAATTAATTTGCCTTGAAATTGACCTCAAAAAAATTGTCTTGACATCGATTAACGTTTTCTATGTTTCGTCGTATTGATTTTAAAGTCGAAAGAGAGATTCTTAAGGGAGCAACAATAAAAGAAACGCGAGTCTCTCAAACTAATAAGGACAAATCTTGCAAGTTAGCATCTTCACAATCTTTAATTACAAATACAAGGGGTCAAGAATAAACGTCTAAGTTGGCAATGCTAAATTTTGTTTTTAAACGGGAAAGCTGAAGTAACTTCCGGTTGTTGAAGGCTTGATACTGACAGCTGTCTTGTGACAGCATAATTTTAAATGCCAATTAAAACGCAGTTGATGTTACGTCAAAAAACAACAATGTTTCAAACAGTCGAAGAAGAAAACGCTTTTGATTGTATTGCCAACTTGATAAACGTTGTAGTTGATCGCTTGATCACTTTGTATATACCTACTTACATCCGGGGATGCAATGTTCGAAACAGTCGAATAAGAAAATGCTCTTGATTGTATTGCCAACTTGATAAACGTTGTACTTGATCGCTTGATCATTTTGTACATACCTACATACCTCAAACAACGCATTTAATAAATAAATAATTTCTTCTTGCGCTCGGAAATCATGAATAACAACACATTATCCCTTTCTTTCCAAGCGTGCGTAATCGATTCGACGTTTGTGCAAGTCATTCGGAAGCTAGTTTGTTATAAACAGACAATAAATTCCCGCCTGTTATTATTTATTCCTATTTCTGTTTCGAAACGGTACGAACGTGCGCATATTATTTCCAAAGAGACTGGCAAACTGCAAGATAACGTTGCTTATCCTTGACTTGCGTGCTGTCACGCTCCGGAGTTTACGGTTTATTGTAACGTTATCTCTTCTGGAGGCTGTTCAGCTCTTGATCTTGCGCAAAAAATGCAAGAGTTACTTGTTGAGACACTTTATATAAAAAAAGAAAAATTAAATAAAAATGTGTCTAAAAATATCGACGCGGTTGCAGCAAAGATAAAACCGAGGATCATAAAAAATTGAAATTGTACACTCATGTATAAAAAATTTCGGCCGCTTGGCTTTTTTTTACTTTTCAACTGCAGCACTAAAAAGTTTAATAATTGATTGGTATGTTTCGCGTCTTCTCCAGTAAGAACACCAAAGAATACAAATTTAAAAATGTGTCAAAAACAAATTCAATTAGAAATTGACATGTTACCAGTTTCGCAAACAATGTCAGATAACGAAACGAATCAAAAGAATTGTGAGTTCCTCAGTAAGAAAGCGCCAGTTAAAGTTAAAGTGTGAATTGTGATTTTGCTAATTTTCATTCATTCATGAAGTTTATTTTCTTTTGAATGAAGCTGTGATTATACAGGGTGTCCCAACAGTACGTTCTCGGGCTATATCTCGATAACTACTGCAGATATAAAATTCTACACATTTTTTATGCACCATAATCTATGTCTAATTCTAACCGTTTTGAAGATATTTAACATTTTATCTAAAAACTGTCGCTTGCAGCCTTTTATTTATTAATATTTTATTTATTTTTAACTTTAGAGAAAAGATTTTCGACACAGATGTAGTTGGTACTTTAGCTTATTTTAAGCCATTATTAAATGTATTTTTATAGTTACAGGGTGATCATGGTACTAAGCGGAATATTGGAAATTTCAAAGTGACATAAGTCAAATTTCTTAAATAGCACGCCCTATATTTTTATATCCCAAATTGTTCGTCTAATACAGTACTTTCGTTTTTGTCATGCATATCTTATCCATTTGAGTTATTTCTTTTAAAACGTATAATTGTATAAGATGGCTGTGGAAAACAGGTAAACTAATTATTAATGTCAGCTGGTTCGTTTGTTTTCCATGGCCACCTTAGACAATTACTCGTTTCAAAACAAATAATTCATACAGGTCTAGGGTTCTAAAAAAATATAGCAGACAGGCATAAGACATGCATGACACAAACGAAAGAACTATATTAGACGAACAATTTAAGATATAAAAATACGGGGCATGCTATTTAAGAAAATTGACTAATGTCATTTTGAAATTTCCGATATTTTGGTTAGTACCATGATCACCCTGTGACGATAAAAATACTTTTAATAGTGGCTTAGAATAAGTTAAAGTATCAACTACATCTGTACCGAAAATTTTTTCTCTAAAGTTAAAAATAAATAAAATATGAATAAATAAAATAATAGCTGGAATCGTCAGTTTTTAGATAAAATGTTAAATATCTTCAGAACGGTTAGTATTAGGCATAGATTATGGTACAAAAAAATGTGTAGAATTTTATGGGCAATTCAAATTTGACATCATACATAGGGTGTGCCATTTGAAATAAGAAAGTTGCATTCAGTACCGCTGTTTTGATTCACCCTGTACAGGTGAAAGTAATTTTATGTTGTAGATCTTTAAATTTTAAAATAAAAATGTCTTCAAAACTTTTTTTATATCTGTAGTAGTTATCGAGATATAGCCCGAGAACGCACTGTTGGGACAACCTGTATATAGGAGAAACTGCGCGAAATTTTTTGAACACGATTGTATTTTTAAAATGTTTATAAAAAATAAAAAAGGGACGCATGAGAAGGTTATCTATTTAAAACAAAAAACTTTGTTTGCTTTATTATGTTAGTAGGTGAATAATGATAACGTTCTATTTTTAAAATTCGAGTTAATCCTATGCCCATTCTTCCTTTGCATTCTGAATAAAGATCTGCAAGCTCTCCCTATTTCTTGTATGTACGTACAAACAAGATTTGCTTTAGTTTTTTTTTTGGTAAAATATTTGGGGCAGTAGATATAATTGGATACAGAACATGTTCTATTTTTTTTCAGATAGTTTTTAATCAAAATTTTGATAAAATTTGATAATTTCTTGTGTAGCCAAATTTTGTACTACACAAGAAACAGGGATTCTTTATTTGAAAGAATTAACATAAGATGTGTAAGAATTTGAGGCTTAAAATAAAGCCCCCCCTCCCCTTCTCTCCTCAAAAACACTCGCACGTGTACATCTCAGTAATTACGCGTTCCGTATATTTTACAAATACATAAAAAAAAATATTTTCGCGAAAGATCCTTGAGGAATTACGTATCCCACCATCAGTGCGAATCTTTTTTTATAAAAGCACGCCACGCGCAATATGTAATTTTGGCGAACGTCACCACGAAAACATCTTGAACACACCTCCCTAACAAACATCGGACGGCAAAAATATGTTTTGCTGTTTTTGCTCTTTTGCAAAAAAGAAATTCGGGACACACCTCCACACAACACCTGACAAAACACCGGTGCTTTCGCGATACTAAAAAAAAAAACAAAAAAACAAAAACAGCAAATGACTTGTTGTTGGATGTTTCCCGAAACAGGAAACCGCCGCCGTCTTTTTTTTTATTTTTGAACGAGTTGGCTTCTTGAACTTTTCAGGTTTTGTGAAAAGAAAGGTCTGCAAACTTGAGGCGAATTGGGGGTCCCTTGCGAAATAACAAATTGTTAGTGTCGGTCAAAATAGGGTCATTCGTGTTTTGCCTGATTGATCAAGAACGAGAATGATAACACCGCGCATTGAAATTGTTTAATAATAACATTGCTGAGATAAGGCGGGGCAAAAATAGCCGCGGGTTTTTTTGACCGCGTTGACCGTTGCAAGACGTGCAAAATTGTTTCGTCTTAAATAAATAGAGCGATTTCCTCATGATAAAATCAAATCAAAGCAACCAAAGCATTTCAAAATACTTGGCGATTTTTTTTTTAAATAAGTCACTGCTACCCGTCTTGAGGTCCAAATTTTCAAAATCCAAAAATATTTTATTGATTATGGCTTTATGTAGTGGGATGATAGTTAATTTTATTTTTGTACTTGTAAATTAATAATTTTTGCATTAATAAATATTTAAATAAATATAAAAAGAGGACAACATTTCGATGTTAGAGAAAAGAAGACGCAAAGTCAAAAAAGATTATTCTCTGACGAAAGAGGAATTTTTTTTTAATTTTATTGTACTTTTGAGGAGGTTTGAGGAGAGTTTGATAAAACAAAAGCACGCGCATCTTGAAATGTACCTCGACCATGGCATGCGAATCTTGGAATGTACCTCGACCACGGCATTCGAATCTTGGAACGTACCTCAGACACTCTTAATCACCATACTAATGGCGTAGTGTTACTATTTTCAGAGAAGTGAAGTGATGTTTGCAGGTGACCAATTGACGGCAACGTTGCCTTTTGAATTGTAACCACTAGTCAAACATACAAAAAAAAAAAAATGTTTAATTGGATAGGCTCCCGGACGTGTTAGTAGAGAAAACATCGGAACGAAACAAATTGCAATCGATTTGACATTAGAATTCAGCGGTACACTGAATCGGAAAAAAGCGGAAAGATCATATGAAACTCCGAAAGAAAAGAAATTAAAAAATTAATTAAAAAAAATTGATTGGTAAAAAATAATCAAAACAAACGTAAAAGGGTGATAAATAAATGACAATGGATTTTGAACAAACAACAAAATAAATTTAATAAATGACAAAAGCAGTAAATCAAGTAAATGTGACGTTCGAAAAATGAAACAAAATCAAGGAATAGAAAGAAACAAATGGCAATCGATTTGATATAAAATCCAGCGGTACACTGAATCGAAAAAAAAACGAAAAGATCACATGAAACTTCGAAAGAAAAAAAAATTAATCTCTTAAATTAATTTAAATAAAAATTGATTGATGAAAAAACAATCAAAACAAACGTAAAAGGGGGATAAACAAATGACAATCGGTTTTGAATAAACAACAAAATAAATTTAATAAATGACAAAAACAGCGAATCAAGTAAATGTGACTTTCGAAAAATAAAACAAAATCAAGCAACGAAAATCGGACGAGAAAGTAAAATGTAGAATCGAAATTAAACAGAAATAAACTTACAATTCGCCAATTCGTAATTTGAAAAAAAAGACGAGAGAAGGGGGAGAGTCGGAAAAACAAATGGCAATCAATCTGTGTCGAATCAAAACTCAAGAACGGTGAACGGTGAGTTGGTCAAATCAGAGTGACATTAGGAAAAAATAAAACAAAACAACGAAAAGAAAAACGTCGTAGTCGGTTGCTGTCAAAACAAAATTTAAATGAAACAGGGGAAGTAATGTCGGGAGACAAATGACGTGCGAAGACTACGAAATACAAAAAGAATTTAAAATAAAGGAAAATGAATTAAAAAATTAATTTAATTCGTTTTTTTTAATAAAATATCTTCTTCAATAAAAGAAAGAAAGAAAGAAAGAAAGAGAGAGAGGGGGCAGAGAAACAAATGAAAATCAACTTGTGAATCAAAATCCAAGAGACGGTGAATCAAGTAACCGGAAAATTGAAAGAAAATAAATAAATAAGACAATAAAGGCAAGGAATTAAAAGAAAGAGAAAAGTGCGACAGTATCATAAAAAATGACAGGAGTTAAAACAAAAGAGGATAATTCAAAAAACAAGAGTCAAAAAATAAGTGAGGAGGAAGAAAGGAAAGAGAGGGGAGAGAAACAAATGAAACTCGACTCCGAATCAAAATCCAAATGATTGCAAAATTTTAAAAAATAAATCAAAAAATTAAACAATAGAGAACAATTTGAAACAAAATCAAAACTCGACGATTTACAAAATCGCGAAAATTTGACATAATCGCCAATATTTAGAAATGACAACTCCACAATAAAAGAAACATTTGGTTTCTTTCGAAAAATTCAGTAGATTTTAATGAGTTTCTGCAATTTTTATTTGAAATTATCCCTAGATTTAATGACTTTTTCTTTAGGTTCGCAACTCTGAATACAATATGAAATATTCTGACATGGCGGGCACATGATTGAAACAAAGAAAAAATTATATGTATGGGTATGAAGTCACTACAAAAAGTTTTACCGCCATTTCTTGCTTGAATTGATTTACACTGATTGGTGATAGCCACAGAGTCTACATTTTATGCACTTCGTCTCTAATCAGTAAACTGCAGCATAAAATGTAGGCTCTTTGGTAATATATATTTTTTTTTAACAGGGTATGATTTATACCATGCACAAATCGAATCGTTCAGGCGTTTATGGCCAATAATTTTCGTCTTCTAAACTATGATTGGACGAATAAATTCCGCATTTACGAGAAGCGAACGCGCAGAGGCGCACGCAGACAAATTCATAGTAGGAATATAAAGTTTCAACACAAAAACAGTTTTTGGCCCGTACTGAAACTGCGTGTCAGACTTGTTCCATTTTGAACATTTATGAACTTGCATTTTGTTGAAAGTCTACGAAAAATAGTAGACACGAATGAGTTTTCAGACTACAATACTAGACAAGGCTATGACCTGTGATTACCATTTCGTTAACTGAAATCATACATGGGGGATCAAAATGAACCCAAAAACTAACGTAAGGAATAGTTCTAAGAAATTAAACGTGGCTAATCAAAATCAAAATTAGGTTTTAGCATAAACAACTTCCCAACGACTTCATACTAACACTACAAAGAACGCATTAATCGCCTTCTTTACTTTCACCATTACCTTACCTTACAGCAAGTTTTTATACATCGGTAATAATTAGCAAGTGGAATTATATAGGTAGTGATTGATTAACAACTCTAATGCAGAAGGCAAGTTTGTATTGGTAAGGTACTTATTTTTTTTTGCAAGCAGAACCAAAATCGGAACTCCTGCAGGTTGCAAAACCAGACCAAATTCTATCCAGTCGAGTCAGGTTGTGTAATACCTTGCAAAAATCATTATGTATTCCAAACCGTGGAAGAGAGAGAGCGAGTCGTTCGCGATTGGTTGTATTTAGAGGCGTAGCTGTTACATACGCATCGAACACGTGAGGAACAAGCACAGGTGGTAATGACCCAGAATAGAACGTTTTCCTTCTTCCAGATAACTGACGCACCATCACCCGACTACCTAATCAACAAGTACAACGACAAAAAAATAAGTTCTACGTAAACACTATGCATCCGCAGTTTTGTGCGCACATCTCCACACGTGTCTTTATCTTTGCGCATTACAAAAAAAAAGAAAATAATCCGATGAGGTGATGTGGTTCGTCCTTGTGGATGAGTTTTTTTTTTTTTTTGGCAAGTTATTTTGGCACGTAGCACCAAGTGTTCACTCATTCCGCACGTGTGGGTCTTATGTAATTGGATGGGGACATGTCCTTTTTTGGGGGGTGTTGAGGGAAAGCAATTTAGATTTTTTTTTACGTCACTTGCTCTTTAACTATTCGTTTTTAGACTGTTTGGTCGCCGCCCAAAAATTACTAGGGACCTGGACAATCCGGCTGCCCATTCACTGGGGCAATTAAATTGAAGACCAGGAAATTAGAAAGTTGTTTGGCGATCCAAAATATTGCCTTCTCCATCTGATGATTGCTGGGAAATTTGAGCAATTCGATTGACGCGAATGGGAATACTTTTTGACCATTCACTTTCAAACTGTTTGGTCGCCGCCCAAAAATTATTAGGACCTTAGTTAGAATCTTCATTCTTGCAATTTTTTGTTTCCTCTTCTCGATGTCAATGCCTTCTCAATGCCATAAGCGAAGGAAGAGGAGAAAATAAATGAAAATCAAAAGTGTCCAAAGATAGATGATCCAATAGCATCAGTCCAAAATGATTCATGGCCCAATACCATTGAGGAGGCTTCTTCAAGATGATTGACGATTGACACATCGACCAAAAGATGGCACTTGATCATCTACATCATCGAACTTACTTAGTGAAGATTTTTTCTCTCTTATTACGGAGTGTTTTCCTTTGTTGAGCATCATTTTTGGAATTTTTCGCATCCCCTTCTCTTATACAGTCCTCAAATACAGATTTGTTTGGGCTTCCAGTGGCACCGCCTCGCAAATATCGTTCTGCTCGTGAAGATGGACAACAGAAACCTTGCAAGTTAATCAGAGATTAATTTGCCAAAACAACTTCCTGCCCCTCCCTCTCCAAATCCAGTTGTTGCCTCTTCTCTTAAACATTTCTGAAATGCAGAATTTCTTGGGGCTTCCAATGGGAAACTTGTTTGGCGAACAAATTTGAGCATCAATTCGATCGACTTGAATGGTCGGTACCTTCAACGGTCGATAGTGAAGTGCTACGGAAAGCATTGAAAGGATCGAAGTTTAAACAAATCAGACCAACAGGCAATTTTTCTTCAGTTCTTCAAACTAACAAGAAAGCCAATTAATTAGCTTTTCCTTTTATTTAATTACACAGGAAACAATAGAACAATGACTAGACCATTAATCATGGTGAATTGCATTAGAAAAAAAGAAAAGTACATAATCTACTTTAGCACTGACCTTTCGCGCTATGGAAATATTAGGAGGATAATAATAGATAATTATTATTTATTTATTTATTATGAATATGGAAGAGGTAAAAATGCAGAGTGAGGAAAGTATCAAGATCTATAGGAAATGTGATAGAGATTTTATTTGTTTTCTTTTGTTGTTGTTTGATTGCTTTCTGAGATGAAAAAGTAAGACCCCTCTCCTTTCCTTAAATGCGACCAAAGCCATGTGAAATGTTGTTCACTTACTTATTTATTTCGAAGCCTTCCATCTTTCCTTCCAATCCTCTTCATACTTCATTCTTGTTAACTTAGTTAAAGATTCTTCGTTGCGTATCGTAAGCGTTCGTGATCTGTCGAGGCTGAAAGGCTAATGGTACCACTTGCGATTGGTCCGGCGACGCCCCCAACAAATGTGGGCGTGACTAGTCATGTTTCTTCTTTGTTTTTATATCGCATTCTGTCGCATGCATTATTAAGGATGTTCAGTTATAGTTTAGCCAAATCGGTATATACATTTTGCTCTTCTTTCTGCCCCTTTTCTTTCAATTGTCGCAAGTCCTTGGTTTAGGTACTTAAATACGTTTCCCAAAACTAAAAAAGAAATATTTTTTTTTATTAAAATGGTTGTGCACAGTGATTATATGATATAAATCCAACACTTCATGTTCTGCAATGAAATATTGCAACGTCAGTCGTCTTCCATTAACCATTCCTTCTACGACTGATCCAGAGACTTTTAAAAACGAAATTAATAGCAATAAAACGAATTCAGATAGCGCCAGTCAACTCAGCCGAAGTTTTTGATAAGACATTCGTTGATTGCATCATGCGAAGTGTATTTACTAATAAAGAAATTAGAAATGCAGAAAAGTTTTTGAAACTAAAAATGGAAAACAGGTTTAAAAAAGTAAAACAAAGTTAATTGTTTATAAATAATATTTTTTCTTCTTTTATATGTATAACTTTTTATTTTGTACTAGATAATGTCAATTATTTTTTTTATACAAATCTTCTGTAACATCTACTTTTACTCTTGCATCATATACAGGATGATTACTGAAGAACTCATTAAAAGAAAAATTTTGTTCAAATCAATTAAACACAAAGGTTCTATTGCTATAAACGTTGCCCAAAATTATTGGAAATAATTTTCACAACTCATAGTAATGATTTACAGATGACTAGTATGAATTTTAAATTTTATATGCAAAAGTAATACGTTTTCAAGATCAATAATGCTCTTAAATCTGGATCTTTTTTTTTGTACACGGAGTTATATTTTTTGTCATTTTTACCATTTTCTTTAAATGTCTTCTAATTAGTTTTTCTTTTTCTTTCACCGCTCAGTCGCAATATTTCTTTTATTTTCTCTGCTATTCCTTTATGTTATCTGCCAAGAGCTTTAACGAGTTTGTAGTGTTTCCATTACGGGCATTTCTTCAGAATTGACGTTTTACAGTTTTCCGCGCCCTTGAATATATGTAGAACAATCAAAACAGGATGTTGTTTACGAATGTGACTCTTAATAAGGATATATATATCCAATTACAGGCCTATTTCGATCTTATCAAACTTTGCTAAAATTTTTGAAATTGTCATTTATGCCAAAATCTACCCCAGTGTAAAAAATCTTATATCTCCTTCTCAACATGGATTTACTGAACGGCGATCTACCGTAACTAACCTAACCAGTTTTGTACAGTTTATAACTGAATCACTTGACAAACGAGGACAAGTTGACGTCATCTACACTGATATTAGTAAAGCATTCGATAGCATTAGCCACTCAATACTGTTAAATAAATTATCTGGTTTTGGTTTTACTGAAAACCTAATTACATTTTTTAAATCTTATCTGGACCAAAGACGACAATACGTCCACCATAATGGCTTCAAATCCCACTATTTCACAGCGCCATCAGGTGTACCTCAAGGATCGAACTTGGGTCCTCTCCTCTTTGCACTCTACATAAACGACCTACGCCAATCAGTTGATTGTGAAGTTCAGCTGTTTGCCGATGATGCCAAATTCTTCCATTCAATCAACTCTTTTCAAGATTGTGTTACTCTACAGCTAAACATTGACAGAGTTAATCAGTGGTGTGCGGCAAACAGTCTGCATCTTAATATTAATAAATGTAAAGTCATGACGTACTCTAAGTGCGTAAAGAAGTGGATATTTGAATATAAGGTGGGTCAGGCTCCTCTCGCTCGAGTTACAACTGTAAGAGATCTCGGGATAATCTTTGATTCTGAACTTACCTTCTCTCAACTCGTGCTGTCACTGGTCAAATCATCAAATAAAATGATAGGTTTTATTATTAGAAATTGTAGATCTTTCACCAATGAAAAAGCCTTAAAAATGCTTTATTTCTCTTTAATCCGGTCCAGATTGGAATATTCAGTGATTGCTTGGATACCGATATTGAAATGGCATTCTTCTATCTTAGAAAATGTTCAGAGAAAATTTTTCAAATATATGTGGTTCAAGAGACATGGTGTATATCCTGAGAGAGGGTTAGATCAGAAACAGTTACTATCAAGATTCGAAGTTTCATCACTTAGTCACAGGAGAAAATGTATTGTTGTTACTCTTTTGTATAAATTAGTGCATAATCAGGTAGATTGCCCGTTTCTATTAAACAAATTAAACTTTTTAGTACCAAGACCCGAAGCAAGAGAATCTTCTACTTTTTATCTTTCCATAGCAAGAACCAACATGTTATTGAGATCTCCAGTTCATGTAATGTGTTCAATCTATAATAACATCTGTTTAAGATGTGACATTTTCAATGATAATCTTGTCTCAATAGTAAAGCTTCTAGATAATGACTGATTTCTAAAGTCTTATTCTTAACCTTATTGCCCTCTTTCTCCATTCTCCATTCTATTTTTCATTCTCCAATTTATTCTCTCTTCTTCTTGCTACTATTTTAATTAGTTAATTCTAACATCATCTATTACACGTATCTCATTGTTATCGCTTAAGTTAAGATTTAGTTAAGTTAGCTAAGCTTAGTTAATTAATTAGTTGATTAATGTTTAGTCGTAGCTTATTGTAAGTTAATCGGATAAGCATAAACCTCTGTTATGGACTAGCATTTGCCTTGTAATTGGAACTTTCTGTTAGGCAATAAAGAATATTAATATTATTATTATTATTATTATTATTATATAATAAAAAACCCTTCATTTTCTTAATATAATGCATTCAAAATGTTTTCTTCGCATTTCGATGTTTAAACTTAATGAGAAAAAAAAGCTGTGATGAAATTTACAACAATTTTCAGATCTCTTGATGTTTTGCTGCTGGAATCATTAATGCTCTTAACACATTAATTATTTTTGGCACATACCTTTAAGCCGCGTGCCTTTTGCAGCAAATCTTACCTTAGACCACATAAACGTCATTTCCGGCAGGAACAAATAACGTTGAACTGAGATTTCTTCCTCCCACCTTGGCGCTCGGAGACTCTCATTAGTTGCTGAATCGAAATATACATCCAAACTTACTTGTTCTTGCTAACGGAAATGACGTTTATCCTGATACGAGGAGGTGAGATTTATGGCAAAAGGAAAAAGGCACCTTTTAATGTACTATTAACGTCATTGTGATTATGATACAAAAATCCACTCTAATTAAGACTTAACATATTAACTCCCAGTTTCACTAATTTTGTTTAATCACCGATGAATTTAACAGCGTGATTAAAACCTGTGATTGGTTGGATGAAACAATATAATTGGTTGTTTCAAATATATTGTTAATTTCGTCCAATGACGGTTCTTAATCAGAGACTTAAATCAATCGCTGATTAACAAATTTTTTTTGTAAAACCCACCGTTAGCGTTTCATTTTGAGTTGGCCTCCCTGTAGGGGCGTGGTTTAAGTGATTTTTTTCTTATCTACTCCTTAAATGAAACAATCGGTTTGCGAAAGTTGGTGATGTTAACGAAATACAAAGGAAATTCTTTAGTTTTGACACAACAGAAAAATCCTTGGTGCTTATTACGTTATCCGCAACATCTTTGCCTTTTTGGATTCATTCCCGTTTCAGCGGCAATTCCTGTTTTACACAAACGTACATAATTTACGAGTTTCACGCGCATATCTGCGGTCGTAATTGCAGAACCAATCACCGGTAATTACAACCTGCGCCGGAATGAGATTTTCTTGCCCGGTTTTAGCCGTATCGCGCCACTTCAACTTCTTCGTGGCGTGTGGCGTGTGGCGCCGTTTCCACGAAAAAAATTCGCGGCAAGAAAAGAAAACGCGCAAAAGCCTGTTTTGTTCTATTCTAGAAATAGCGAGCGGCTAGAGGTGGGATGGTGCAAAAATGCCGAGTTTATAGAGCGAGGTTGCAAAATATTTTTCGCCGCAGATAATGTAATCTCGTGTAATTAAGAATCACCTGTTTCAGTTCATGTCCTTGACACGATTATCAATTTGACCAATGCGATTTGCAAAAAAAGGCGTTACTTACAGCTTAATTAGTTAAATTAATTTTGGAAACTTTCTTCGATAAAGCAAAATATTTCGAAATTCAAAAATAAACACCCAACGGAAAATATACTGATGCAGTTTCGCGCATATTATATAAACCAATTTTGTAATAACGAGCTGATTTTTCTTTGTTAATTAAATCCGATGATTCTTGACTGCTGTTTTCGTGCAGTTATCAACGCAATTAATTAACTGTTTAATTAGAAATTGATGATGAAGGAGAGTTTCTTTCTCACTTTCTTCATGTACCCGAGATTCCAGTTTCATTTGAAACGTAAACGTCTTAATTATTTGTTAGATATGCAGAAATTAACTACGACATTAATGTCGGCCAAATTACATTTCACTTTTGAGAATTGATGTTAATCAGGTACTTGTTGTGCATGAACCAGTTAATTAACTTACGATAAATTCTTGAGAAGTAAAAAAAATCGTTAATAGTAAAGAAAGAAAAGGTCATTTAAATTTCCTGTGTGTACATACTTTAATTTTAACTTTGAAATTATGAATCCAACAAAGAATAATAGGAGTATTATGATTGCATATTGTTTCGTATTCGTTTAATTCAACGAACCCGGTAATGCAATGTGTGCAAAAATTATAAAGAAAGAAAAAAAAACAGAAAATTTCAGATTTTTCTATTTTATTTTTAGTGTGCCTGCAGATGGATCCTACGCCATCAGCACAAACTGAAACAGGCGGCCAGAAGCTGCCATTTAAGGGTGAAAGAGGCCTTCGGAGCTGAAGACGTCAGGCCGTACGAAATTGAAAAAGAAGAGCCAGAAACGTTCAGAGTAAGTAACTTCGTTTATTTGATTTTGAATAAATATCGCCGAGAGTTAAAAATTAGATAAACTAGAAAAGAGGAAAATATCAATAAAAAAAAGCGACCGCAGCCTTAAATTCACAAGAATTATTAAGAAAAATCCAACAAACTAATACTGCAGTACCTACTTAAATTGGCGCCCAACGTGGAACGAAAACTTTCTATTAAAAACATTATGTAAACTGGCGCACAACGTAAGAGCCAGATCTCCATCATTAGAACTACACGCTTACCACCCAACCCCAACACACCCCATATTAAAAAAAAAGTCTAAAAAATTGGCGTCCAACATGGAGCGAACAACTCTTTTCAAAATATATATATATATTATGTAGTCAATTTCAAGGATTTTAGCAAAAACAAGTTCAAACTCCCTAGGCTGTGTGTTGCCAGGTTCAATTCCTAAGTTTTATGCAAACATTAAATTAACTAATTCCAAATAATTTAAAATAATGAAAGGAAGTAAATCTAAAAAGTTTTCGAAAATTTTCTTGCATCTGGCAGCCCTGACTCGGTTACTTTACGTCACGATAGGGTAATGAGACGATTCAAATTATCAAGAAAGCATTACTTATATTTTGCTTTTTAAAATTTTAAGTTTCGTCTTTAAAAAAAAATTAAATAACGGCAGGTGTGTTGTAATTTGTTAAAAACGCACTTTTATTTACCTACTTACCAAGATTTCACACAGAAAAAAATTACAGGAAACTGTAACTGCCTAGTATTTTCTACTTTCGACCGTAACACGTTGTATGGACTTATAGAAATATGGAAATGTAAATAATTGACGCTTTTTGGCTACATTTTATCAACAAGTAGGCGACATTGTTTATCAACAGGTTGACAACATTGCCTGTAAGAAATATGGTAATCTTGGAGCATTATTTAGACGGTTGAATTGGAAGTTCGGCTAAAGGGAACAGGCCTTTTTACTCAGTGGACGAATTTTCTAAAAGAAAAATTATTTCTGGAAAATAATTAAATAACAGAGTAAAAACACCTCGTTTCGCAAAAAGAAACTTGGCTTGCTTGTATAAAATATTTAAGCCAGAATTAAATTTAAGCCTAAATTAGACTGTGACACATCGTGCCGTCCCTCATAAAGAGTATCACATTCTAACATACTTGATTTTTTATGCAATAGCCTAGAGCCTAGCCCTAATTAAATCAGTTAATCCCTAAGATTGTTGCGAACGAAATAGTAACAGCGCTAGGTTTAAGAAAAGTCCGGTTTTTGGACGTTTCGAGGTTTAAAGTTAACACTAAAGCGAGGCTTCGTTTTATTTCTATAGTTACAAGTGTAAAGAGTCAAGGACAGTTGTTTCTATGGGAAATAAAACGAACCGTTAAAGTTAAAAGAAATGGGCTATTAAAAAATGCTTACCTTCTCTTCGTTGAATTAAAATCACAAATTGGAGATTAGAACTTCGAACAAGCTTAAAATGGCGTGTCTGCCATTTTGTTTTACGTCATCAATCCAGTTACGGCGTCTTTCTTATTATGACAAAAAAAATACGTACAATACCTTTTTATGAACAATTTCTTCGGTATCTATTTTTCCTTTTCGGCTGCATGAGATTCCATTATTTACCAGAAATAAGAATATAATGAGAAATAAAATATCAAAAGGCGTTTTGGGTTCGAGGCTTCCGCTTGCGAATGCGTTTTGGGGTCGAGATTATTTGCTGTCAATTCAAGATCGACATCGATAAATTAACCCGTGTGTACGTTCTCTTCTCCAGTTTTCTCAAATTAAGATTTTTCTTTTTTAATTTGAGTGAATCTAAACTCATAAATCAAGATTATTTGAAGAAAATTTCATTAGACGTGCGGTAAATGCGTTTTGGGGTCGAGAGTACCTGATTGGTAATTGTTTCGAGTACGAGAATTCGACGCTTGGGGGTGACCGAGAAATTGAGATGGTTATGATGAAAAATAAATATAAAAACGATATTTTAAGACGACTTTCAAAGGAGATGTGAGTGTTTTTCCCATTTCTTTTTATAAGTGAAGTGCGCCAAATTCTTTCCGTCCACGTCACTTCCTTTCATATTTCGAAGTAATGTCGCCATCGGCCATTTCTTTACATGAATTTTTTTTTAATCAATCTAAAATGTATTTAATTGCTTGCAAATATTATGATCATTACCGTCGTGGTGCTGTATTGAAGTGCCATTTTTACTATGTTTACAAAATCTGCGCAATTAAAGCTTGTTTTTACACTAGGACAAAAATATTTGCCGACGATTTTTGAATTGACGGCTTGTGTAAAACCGGATGTCGAACAGCCAATAACGTTGTGAGTTTTTGGCGCGAAAAATTTAAATTATTCTTCCTACAGTTAAATTTCCTTCAACTTACATTACAGTCGCTGTACAAATATAAATAATTTGAGAATCTCTTGCTTTGAAGGCCAAACTAATAAAACCTTATGTCGTGATGAAAGTATTTCGGGCAGAAATTTATTTATTAACTGTTTTCAGTATGCCGATTTGTCGACAACCTTGGCAGAACCGCACCAACTCCGCCTGAAACCCGACGTAAGCGAACTCAAATTCGGACAGATATTTACGGATCACATGCTCAAAATTTTCCACCACAAGGCCCTAGGTGGTTGGCAGAAGCCGGAAATCATCCCCTTCGAGAACATTTCCCTGCACCCCGCCGCCAAAGTGCTTCACTACGCCATCGAAGTAAGTACCCACTCAACCCCTTAATCACATCCAATTAACGATTTTTTTCGTCCGTTTTAGCTTTTTGAAGGACTGAAAGCGTACAGGGGCGTAGACGGAAGGATCAGGGTGTTCAGGCCGGATCTGAACATGTTGCGCATGAACCTCTCGGCTAAGGCTTCCGGTTTACCGACTTTTGACAGCGAAGAACTTAATGCTTGTATGAAGAGGTTGATTTCGATTGATCAGGAATGGGTTCCACATAGTGAAGGTTCTAGCTTGTACATACGACCTACACTTATTGGTATTGATGTAAGTAAATTGATAATCGTTTTATGTACAGTAGCGTTCAGCTAAATCGATACCACCAACCCTTGAAACTCTCTTTGCCAACCAAACGAGTTCCAATTTAGTAGATCGTGACTACCGTGAGTACACGAACGAATGTAACTTGCCGCAACGGTCACCATTCGTTCGTTTCATTTTGTTATAACAATGCAAAAGTTAATTGTTCTGAATTTTCTGAACAAGACTGCACAAATATTGTTAGGCGTAGAACAATATAGGAGCCAAATTAAAATCTAGGGTCGCTTGCTGTGTTCTACTCCTCAGTTTTCTGCGCAAATTTGGGGAAAACAATTTTAAAAGTATTTACTTGGGTGAATCGAAATGTATTTTTAGGTGACCTATAATTTCTGTTTTCCGCTATTATCTGTTTTCTAAATTTAATGTGACACTGACACGTGCGATTACGTACTGCGTAAGTGTAATAGTGTTTGTGCAAAGCAACAAAAAAAAAAAGATTTAGCGGCACGTAATTCGCACAGGCTTTAAATTTAGAAGCGACTTTTTTTTTAATGCGCGCAAACTCGGTCAATATTTGCACGACGACGTTCACAAAATGAATCGCCATTCTTTTTTTAAAACGTGTGGATAATAAGCCTTGTGCAATTTAATAACTCAGATATTTAATTTAATCGATTTCGGTTTCATTATTTAATTTTTTTTTTTAATTTGCCTTGATTTGATTTATCTTATAAATTAATGTCGCCTTTCTCATATTTTTTTCTTTATACATTATTTCTTAATTTATTAGTTTTTATGAAGGTTTTAATCTTCTTGGTTCTTAGTTTCTTTGAAGTGAAGTAAACTGTACGCAAAATATTAAGATAAGAAATTTGAATTTTGGAAATGTACCAAGAACGAAAGTAGATGTTAATGGCGAAAATTTATTCATACTTCGTGTATTGTTCCTTCGTTGCCGTTGTTTTAGTTTTTATTATGCAAATTATTCGTGGACCTTTACAATTGAACTTGCGTTAATTTATTCGTTTTGGTTTCTATTTAGGAGGAGTTAATTTGGCATTGATTTTTTTTAAACAAAATCTTCACTCGAAAGTTTTTTTTATAAAAAAAATTGGATTAACGATGTAGCTCACATGCATTTTTTTTTGTTATACGTGAAGGTCTTTTTTCGGAAATTAATGAAAAAAGAAGTAGAATTAATCTCTTAAAAAATAATAGTCATTACTGAATACTTTCACTAAAGCAAATATTTAACTCTTCGTACAGTTAAATTATTTGGGAATTTTATAAGGAACGTTTTGCTATCCTAATTCTTGGTACAAAATATGTTTCATCTTCTTTTCTAAATTATAAAATTATTTGAAGAGTAATATGTTTAAAAATAAATTGAGTCAAAACGTCAAAAGCAACTTAAAAATTTCCTGTTCCAAATATTGCTATGCTAGAGGGCAGACAGTGAATCAAACTTCGCTAAAGGTGCCTTTTTTATTGGAGACCATCGAGGAAAATTAGGTTTTCCGAAAATTACTGAAGCACTTTTTACAACAGATTTCCCTCCTCAGTTTTTTTTTGGACATGAGAGGTTTTTGGAGAGTGAAAGTGGAAACACGTTTTCTATCTTTTTTGTTTCCAAATTAAAAAAAAAAAAATTAGTAGCAAGTAAGATTCCATCTGAGCGTCCATTGTAGAGTTATTTCGGTCCTATTTGGGATCTCTTCGGCAAGAGAGTAGCTTAAGAACTCCTCCAATTTTAAGTCAAAAAATTGTCTGCAAGACGATATGCCTAAATTGTGTTCAGTTTTCAAAATTTAGATGATATTTTCTTTTGTAGGGAACGTTGGGGGTTGCCCAGTCGGATTCGGCCCTGCTTTACACCATCCTCTGTCCAGTGGGAGCTTACTTTGCCTCGGGAAAAGAAACAGTCTCCCTCCTAGCCGACCCTTCTTACACGAGAGCGTGGCCTGGGGGTTGCGGCGACCGGAAAATGGGTTCGAATTACGGCCCAACCATCAGGGTGCAGAAGCAAGCCGCGAAAAGAGGCCTCCAACAAGTGCTGTGGCTATACGGAGAAGACCACCAGCTCACAGAGGTCGGAACCATGAACATATTCATCTTTTACATAAACGAAGATGGAGGTGATTTTCTTTCTTTTAAATTTACACCGGAAGCCAATACTTAAATTCATAATTCTTTATAGAAAAAGAATTAGCCACACCACCCCTCAATGGGTTAATATTACCTGGTGTCACACGACAATCCATTATTCAAATGGTGCAGGAATGGGGTGAATTTCGAATCGTACAAAGATCCATCACCATGTCCGAAGTAATTAAATTGCAGAAAAGTAATAGAGTAAGTAGTTCACGTTTCTGGTTTCGGCGTGCATTAATAATTCATAATACTTCATTCAAATAGCTCTTGGAAATGTTCGGTTCAGGAACGGCCTGTATAGTGAGCCCAATCGCTTCAATAGAGTACCTGGACGATGTAATCGAAATACCAACAGCCGAACATTCCGCGCCTTTATACAAACGAATACGTGAACAACTGTACGCAATCCAATACGGCCACATCGAACATCCCTGGGCGGAATTAATCGAGTAAAAACACTACCCCGTAGCTGCTTACCCTTCATTCTCAATTTTCGACTGTGTTAGGACTCGAATCCCCCCCGGACTCGAAAGTGAGGGCAGAAAAGAGTTCGTGTACATAATAGTTTCTGTATTTTATTTTATTTTATTTTTTTTTTGTATAACGTGTTATGTCGAGTATTTGTAATTTTTTATATTTATACATGTAAAAGTAAGAGGAGTGCGTTTGGCGATGATGTTGCAGTATTGTTGTTCTTAAATTATTTCGTAAAGACTTATCGTATTGTTAAGGTTACCTGCCAGAAGGTCGCGTTCTCGCAAAATTCAATCCTTTTGTAAATAAAAAAAAAATTTGTGTGACTTCTTAGTGAAAATAATAAATATTTAGGTACTGTAAGTGACAGTTGGTTTAATTATTTTTTTTAAATTGCAACACTAATGTTTTTATCCAGTTTTTGATAATCCTTCTTGTTGGTTACATGGTCATGTCGTACGCCCTTAGATGTGTACGACTGCTGTAAATTTCAATTGGCTGGGCAGATTCTGTCTAGCGAGTAAGTTTTTGGGACTAAATCCAAACTAATTATCAAAACCTTCCCGGACGTATCCGGACCGCCGTAAAACCCGGACATGTCCAAGGAAATCCGGACGTGTGGCGACCTTACATTATGCCGTTCGTCAATAGATGGGTCTGACTTGAATTTTCTCTTCTCGCGACACTTCAAATAAAATTAGCATAAAGTTATTTCGAGATTAAATTTTTAAGGAAATAGTCTATTTTTTGGCATTTTTAGAATTGTCGTTAAGGAAAATTCGAAAAAAAAACCTTCCAATAGCCAATTTAAAAATCCCAAAAATCGGAAAAAATCCTGACAAAGTGTAAGTGAAATGAAAAATAGTGATTCAAAGAGGATGTAAACTGAACTTAAAAATGAATTTAGAAAAAAATGAAACGAAAATGAACTGTGATTAAATCATTTTCCTATTCTATTACAGATGGCGTTGCTCTTCCTCACTTGCCGTAAGCGAAAAACTGTTCAAATAAATTGTAAAGTGAAGAATAAAAGAAAAAATATATTTTAATGTGGAGAGTTAACGTCATTATTGATCGAAAAGTGGCGACATTGTTCCAGACTAGAAAATTAATTATACTTAACATCTATTTTCTCTGTCTGTTAACAGATGGCGCTGTTAATCGTGACAGCCAAGGTTGGTAAAACTGATATTACATCTAGTCTAGCAGGTTGCCTCGTTCTCCTAAAGTTTGCAACTTGCAATTTAAATCCCTTAAAATTAAACTGATGTTCCTTTTTCGTCTTTGCAATTGTTGTTGCAACAAAAAAAAATTCAATTTTGTTCAAAAGTCGATCTTCTTTCGTCTCAATTCTTTTCTCGTTCGTCAAACTTTCGCGTCGATCGTTTCGATCGTCTTTTGTTTAAAGCTTGAAGATCAATGCCCGACGCGTTTCATTTTCTTAATCCTCAAATTTCGCATCGATTTCGGTCTTCTTTTGTTTAGAATTCCATTGTTTTTTGTTCAAAAGTTGATCGCCTTTTGTTTCAATTCTTCTCGTTCGTCAAACTTTCGCGTCGGCTTCGCTCGATCGTCTTTTGTTTAAAGCTTGAAGATCAAAGCCCGGCGCATCTGATTTCCTTAATCCTCAAAAATTTTCATGCCGATTTCGATCTTCTTTTGTTTAGAATTTGATCGTCTTTTGTTCAAAAGTCGATCGTCTTTTGTTTTAATTCTTCTTGTTCGTCAAACTTTCGCGTCGTCTTCGTTTTGATCGTCTTTTGTTTAAAGCTTGAAGATCAAATCCAGACGCGTCTGATTTTCTTAATCCTCAAAAATTTTCGGCACCGATTACGATCTTCTTTTGTTTAGAATTTCTTAGAAGTCTTTTGTTCAAAAAAAGTGATCGTCTTTTGTTTCAATTCTTCTCGTTCGTCAAACATTCGCGTCGGCTTCGATCGATCGTCTTTTGTTTAAAGCTTGAAGATCAAAACCCGTCGCATCTGATTTTCTTAATCCTCAAAAATTTTCGTATCTATCGATTTCGATCGTCTTTTGTTCTAGAATTCGGTTCGATTTAGAATTCGAAAGTCGATCTTCTTTTGTTTTTCAATTCTTCTCGCACGTCAAACTTTCGCGTCGGTTTCGATCTGAAAAATTCGCTTCTGAAAATTACAATTTTCAATTAATTCAAATTCGATCGCTTTTTGTTTAAAATTCAATCAGACTTCGACGTCGTTCTACTTTCTCTTTTGTTTCTCAAAATTCCGCGCTGCTTTCGGTCGTCTTTTATTTGAAAGTCAAAACGTTTTTCTTCCCAATAGTAAGATAATATACTAATAATAATACTAAGGCCCGATTTCATAATCGAACTAAAGACTTTAAAATAAAAGTCACATTCTGATGTGTAAATAACTATGTTTTTGCATTTTGTTTCCATATGACTGTGACTTTTATTTTTATGAAATCGGGCCTAAGTAAATTATTTTTCAGTTTAATTTCGATCGTCTCTTGTTTATATTTTGATCGGAATTTGAAAGTTTGAAATAGAAGACGCCAAATGTTTTTGATAAAATTGCCAAATTCCTATTACTGGATTAAAAATTCTCTTTTCTTTGTCAATTAAAAGAGGAAACAAGTTTTCGAAATTTTCAGACCTTGTTACTTTAAAAGTTATTTCCGGTACTTACTTTTTGTAAAACCAATTAATTTTTAGCTAGAAGATCCTATCGTAGAAATGAAACAGGAATTGAAGAACTGTAGAAATGAAACGATTGAACTGTCAAACTTGAAATTTGGGCGATAATTGAGATTAAATTTGGCGCGCTCGAGTCTTCTAAAGTTGGCAGCCCTGCTTTAAGAGCACACTAACGCAGCCAATCAATAATACTATAATGAAACAAACTGTCATGGAATACTTTTAATTATAATTAGCAAACACTAAGATAAAGGAAATAAAATAAAGAAATAAATATTTTATAGTAACCTAAATTATTTGACATTTCGAGATAATAACCGGAAGTGATATAAAAACTGGTCAAGAGTTATTGTTTGAGTTGGCAATACTGTTTTATACTTTTGTTTTTAAACAGTACCTACAAGTGGAGTAACTTCCGGTTGTTGACGGGTGGAGATTGACAGCTGTGATGTGACAACATCACTTCAAATACAAATTAAAACGCCGGATATAACCTATAATACAATCAATTTTTATTTCCGTCTCTATTTCATCACGTGCTGCACCCACTTAGCTTTTTCCTTAAAGAAAATGAACTGGAAAAAAATTTGGCTCATCGCTTAAATTCGTAGCACTTCACGTGAGTTGAGATTTTTCCGACGATAAGTTCGAGAAGTCCACATCGATTAAAATCAAGACGTTCGTAATTAGCTGCGGTTATCTGATGAGTAGGTAGCACGTACGCGTTAAATAAACTCACTTTTAGTAGATAGGCGAGATTTATATTGTTTATAAATAAACATTTAACACGTCATGTTCCTTGATAGCCTAAAACCACGATCGCCCTCAAGTGGTTCAGAACTTCTTTTTATTGATTCGAATGTGAGGAACTCATAAGGACGATTGTAATTTTTAGGTGGAATTGCGATAATCACGGTAATTAAAATTTTTGATCGTAATTAGACTCATTCAGCTTTGCACAATACAATCGATTTCTTACTTCCTTTCAGTTCTTCATTTTCATTGCATTTCTTCTTACTTAATTATTTGCATTTCGTTTAATTGAATCGACGAGTGCGTAATCGCCATGTTCAGTCCAAATTGAGGGTTTTTAGGAAACAACAAATAAGTTTCTCTAGGTTTTTATTTTAAGTAATCATTGGCTTCAGGAGGCTTCAGATTTCTTTATCTTAAATAATTTTAAGGCAATAATTCACTTAAAATAATAATCCAGAAAGTTATTTGCTGTTTTGTCAAGACAGTAACTTTGGACTGAACACGGTTATGCACTCGTCGATTCAATTATTCTTGCTATCCTCGAAGTAAACAAGGAATTTAAAATCTAGTTTTCATTTTAAAGTTAAGGAGTGATTTTTCTTTTTGAATTGCTCAAAACTCTCCGCGATTTGGGCAATCCAGGAAAAGTCTGGTACCCTTGACGCCTTAAACCTTCGAGGCAATCCATCTTTGCTTAAGTAATATTTAATATCTTCTAATCTGCGTTTTATCTTCGTTTAATTCCTTTTTCACTCCTGAGTTTTATCTCCAGACTACTAAGTCATTACATTTGCCTATCTTCAATACGTGCATCTGTTTATTTTGGTTGGGACATGTTTTATTTTCCTGAATAAAAATTGCCGCCGCCAGTGAATGTATTGGAACAGCCTGTATATCGTAAAATAATTTTTCTTGCAATTTTTTTTTAACTTTTAAAAAACGTTTTCTCTAAGTGCAATCAAAAACGATTTGCAAGAAAAAAAAAGTGACAATCAACAAAAAGCCACACCCTGTATTATACAGGGTTACAACTAATTAAACGGCCAGCATGGGGAAATGGGGAAATAATCTTTTTGGACCCTCGGGCATTTATTTATTTATTGTACCAAAGTACAGATTTTTTTAACTTTCTAATTTTAAGAAAAAACAACAGCAAAGAATAGAATAAAAGAAAAATAAGAAGAGAGAAAATGCATATTATAATATTCGAGTGCAGTTAATTTTTTTTATTTAATTATTTTTTTTTAGCATTCACTTTCACAATTCACAATCCAGCAGAAACATTTTTTAAATTTTAATGTCAAAAAACAATCAATAACAAAAGGGTTTTATTTATTATTCTGATAAATCTTCTAAAGCGTAAACTGCACCAAGGCTTAGGCAAGTAAAAAATCAAATCGCACGAAGCGATGTAGTGACGAAAGACAAGGTTGTTATAGATTATCGTCTCTTGCAAAGATAAGCCTGATGAGCACTATATAAGAGCCGAAATTCGGACGGGCTGGCTTATTTTGAAAGTTGCCGTCCAAGTGTACTCCACCATGTTAGCTTCGAACTCCGTGGAGAAGAGCAATGGTCAATCCAAGGTGCAAAAGGGCAGCCTCTGGGAGAGCATTTTGGAACATGCCGCCACTGCAACGCACGTTCTATTAGGCGGATTAACCGTGTACATAATTTGGTTGTGCTCTAAACAGAGTTTCTCGTTGTTGACATGGCATGTACTTCTGTATACTATCGGAGTAAGTACTCAATAATTACCCTTAACAAATCGTACTTTTAGAGAAACAAAATTTTCGAGCAGCTCTTATTCCTAGAATAACATCTGTTGTATGAGGACCATATTTCATAATTGTTTGCCTCTCCTTAGAATTTTAGTTTGTCTGTAAATAATCGCCCTCTACTTTCAAATATGCTCGATGTAAGATTATTGCAATTTTAACTTAGTTTAAGTTTTTAAACTCTCGATATTATAATTCGATAATCTAATGGGGAGCCCCCTTTCAAATGTTATTCATGTTCTTAAAACAGCATGTGTGGATATACAGATCCCATTTGACTTTATTTCATATTTTTTTTTTAATTATAAACTGTATTTTGCCTTTACTTGATTCAATTTGATTTCATTTTGAATTTGAATAATCAGTTTGATTCCCTTTTGTTTTTTTTTTCTTTATTGCTCTTAATTCGATTTGAGTGAGTGTTACGGAATATTTACTTTCGTCTTATCTTCAAAACCAATCGTCTTTAATTTTGCTTTTTAATTCCTTTTTTGACTTTATTTAATTCAATTTTTAATACAGCTTTAACACAGTTTGCCAAAAGCTGGGCGAGCGTTAATTTTTTTTTAATGCCCTAATTAATTTTTATATACTTTTATTATATTATATTTATATTATTTACTTTAATCCCTTCGATCGATCATTTTGGTTTTCTCTATTATGCGATTTGATTTAATTTTTTAATCAGTCGATCATCTTTTGTTTTGTTTTTTTTATTTACTCGATTTGAGTTTAATTTACATCACTTTAATCCCTTCGATCGATCGCCGTTTTTGTTTTCTCTATCACGCGATTTGATTTTGCTTTTTGATTATCACCCGAACGTCTTTTGTTTTTGTTTTTGTTTTTTTTTTTAATTTACTCGATGATTTTCAGTTAATTTTACATTTTAATCCCTTCGGTCGAACGCCGTTTTTGTTTTCTCTTTTATGCGATTTGATTTTACTTTTTAATTTTACATTTTTACTTCTGTTTTTCTTTCTTTGTTTTGATTTTATTCGATGCGATTTTTTTATTTTTTAATTATCAATTGATTGTTTTTTGTTGTTGTTTTTTTTGTCATTTACTCGGTTTGAGTTTATTTCATTGTGCATTTTGATCTTTGATCATTTTACAAATTAAATTTTCGGTTGCCACTCTATTTACATCAATTTGACTTATTCTTAGTTTTCCACCATTTTTATTTTCGTCATCCACGATCGTCTTTTGTTCCTGTCTTATTGGATTTGACGATTTTTTATTTTAATTTTGATTATCGATTAATCGTCTTATTTCTTTTTTATATTTACTATATCCACCATTCAAATGCATATGATTATGATGATAATGATTTTAGGTCGCAGACAACAACAGACAAAAAACATCATACAAAAGAAAAAAGAAAAAAAAAACCAAAATTAAAGGACACAGTTAAAAACGAATGAAATCGAATAAAAGAAGAAACGAAGGTAGATCGATCGATCATTTGATTATATTAAAAATTGAATTAAGTCAATTTAAATAAGGAATAAAGAAAAAAAAAAAAAACAAACGACGATCGGCGATGAAGATAAAATGGAAATAAAAAAAAACTATAAAAAATTAACCAACGATAAACTAAATCGAATCGTCAAATTTGTGAACGCGAATCGAATAATTTTTTTGGACATTCGTTAAGTGTAATGGGCCTTTTATAATGACGTCAGAAACGATTTCAACCCGGGCACGTGAACAATTTGAATTGATTTTTTTGTTTTTTTGAAATTTATTTAATTCCTTGATAATTTATGAATAGACAAATGCTTGTTTTTTTATTTATTTGTCTATTTAGACATTTATTTAGACATAGTTTATGTAATTTTGAAATTGATTTGCCGTATTCGTCGACAAGGTTGGCAATGCTGCCGTGGAAACATCCTATATGAAAATATCAAGACAATTATTGATTTCATCAAATAGAAAAAAGAAATGGTTGTCTAGAGATCATTAACGTCCTTGGTAATTTTCAATTCCCGATTTAAAGCGAGATTTTACGTTCGTGACGAAATTTTCTAAATCTTTTAAGCCAGTTTCCGAAGGTAATAAAACAATATTATTCTTTTGTTTGCAAATTAAATACAGAAACGCTATTTTTTTAACTTAATCCTTATCCTTTGGTGAGATAATCGCCTGATTTCCGTAATACATCGAGAGCAATAAAAACTCAAATCGAAGATATCCATGGATTTTTAAAATTTCTAAATTGTTTTCAATTGTATTAAAAGCTTTTTATTACTTTTTTTTAGCTAGCTTCCTGGCCAACAAGTATTTATGTTGTAAGAGTATCTTTGACTTTTGTTTATTATTGCTCTCACGGTGTAGACTGTTAAAAAACAGAAAATGAAATTATTTAATAACCACAGTAATCAATTTATTACAATGCGTAAGCATGGCAATCAAAAGTTGCAAACAAAATTCTAATAATTATAAAACAAAACATATCTGTCTTTCAAGCTGCGCGTTTATATTAATAGTCTTTAGTCCATCGCGCAATTAGAGCAGGCCGTGATTTGTATGTAATTCACCGTTGGTCACACTGTTTGAGCCATGTTGAACTGTCAAAATTTGACAGATAAAATCTAACCTCAAATTAAAAAATAAGACGTTTCTTTTTTTACTCACTTATACACATGATACCAACTTCGGTGGTAGAAATTTTGAATATAATTTGCAAACTGAATTTTGAAAATCGATAAGTAAGTTAACTTGCCCCCCCCCACCCCACCGTCAGTAAGGTTTTTAAAAGTTTTCTTCACAGAATGATTGCACCTTCAACACACATAAATTTACTGGGAAGGGCAAAATAACAGTAGCACCCCTCCCCCCACAAGAATTTTACATATCAAATTTGGTAAACCAGGCTCTTATTGAGGTTACCAAGCTACCTCAATTTATTAAAGATTTTTTTTTCTTTTTGTGTGCTTTTTGTTCTCAATTCCTATTTTGTTCTCAATTTGTCTTTTTCATCCAAATCAGGCCTAGTTTTTTCAACGTATTTTAAATAATTTTTCGGTTTAAATTTAAGCGATCGCGTTTTGTTTCTGAATTTTGTTTTTTTTTTTCAAAAAGAGAATTCCGCTCATTTTTGTCTTCGATTTTAAATTTGTTTGGGTTTGAGATTTCTTTTTTTTCTTAATTAAAGCGATCGTCTTTTGTTTCTTAAATTAATTAATTTTCTTTTCGTTAATTGCTTACGCAAAGAACATTCTGCTTTTGTTTTTTTTTTAAATTTTTTAGTAAGATCGTTCGAGGCTTTTGTTTTTGCTGTTTTATTTTATTTTGAATTTTTTTCCGATTTTTTTTTCAATTTTACTTTGTCCAATTCAGGGTTAGGTTGGTCGGTTGTCTTTATTGCGACTGGTTTCGATCGCTTTTTGTTTCCGAATGTTGTTTTTTTTCTTTCAAAATTTTCGAAGAAGAGAATTCCACCTAAGACACTTTCATTTTTGTCTTCGATTTTTAATTTGATTGGGTTTGAGATTTTTTTTAATTAAAGCGATCGTCTTTTGTTTCTGAAATTTATTAATTTTTTGCTTGTTCGTTGCTTGCGCAAAGAAGATTCTGTGTTGTTGTTTTTTTTTTTAAATTTTTTAGTAAGATCGTCCGAGTCTTTTGTTTTTGCTGTTTTGTTTTACTGTGAAAATATTTCCGATTTTTTTCTTCAAATTTGCCTTCGTCCATTTCAAGGTTAGGTTTGTTCTTTATTATGACTGTTTTTTGTTGTTGTTTAAATTTAAGTGATTTTTTGTTTCTGAATTTTGTTTTTTTTTTCTCCAAATTTTCGTGAAAGAAATTCCGTCCCAAGATATTTCCAATCGTGTCTTCGATTTTTCTTATTCGATTGATTTTCCTGTTTTGAAAACTAAAGCGATCCGTCTTTTGTTTCTGAAATTTGTTTTTTTCTTTTGTTTATATGTCGCACGCGCAAAGCATTTTCCGTGTTTCTTTTTATTTTATTTGGAAACGTCTTTTCTGTTTCTTTTTTTTTCTGTAAATTAACGCGGTACTAACAGGGGTGGACTTTTATTTGAATATAATCACTTTTTATTTGTATTTTGGTCAATAAATATGTAGACAGCGGCGTTAATACATACCAAGCGATCAATGGAATTTGTAATTAGAGCAGGCTGTGATATTTTCCAAAAAGTTGGCAACACAGGCTTACAGTTTGAAATTAAAAATTTTAGGTGTCAGAATTGTTATTTTTTTTTTTTAATGATTGATAATAAACGAATTTGTCTTGTAGACCCCCTGCCCCTAATATTCTAAAAAAAAAGGTTTAAACCAGCATCCATACAAAATAAAATAACAAAATAAAGATTGTATGAAACACCAGCATAACCTCAAATGTAACTGTCAACTTATTTTTTTATTTCTCATTGTATCCAACCGCATAGCATAAAATACCATCAATCACAGCCTCCTCTAATTATGAATTCCATTGATCACCCGGTATCTTACAACTTTACTGAAATTTTATTTATATGTGATTTTCTGCAATTCAGTTTTTCTTTCTGGAATGTTGATATTTGGAATATCTCCTTAAATTCAAAAGGAAGGGCGCTTTCTTTATCTATTTTTTCTTGCGTTAATTTCGCTTCCTTGAAGAAATTCGACGTCAAACTTGGCACACATTTATTTTGCGCTAAGCAGACCTGAACTGCAAAACATGAAATCTGATTTCAAAAATTTTTGGACTGTTATACCTGTCGCGGAGTCAGCCTGGGGACACGCTGTATACATCTATCATACATACCATCGTGACACCTTAACTGGTCTTAAAAGTGATGACGTTTGACGTACATTTTAGTTGCGAATGACTGTACATATTAAACGTTTAGATTAAATTGCATTTACGTGACTGAGCAAAAACGCTTTTCGATAAAAATGCAATTCGCTTATCGTTAATTAAGTAATAGTACTCATTTCAACTATTGTTTCAGTTTTAAGCCGCGACTTAATCAAGTTTGTTTTATCTTAAGGACGAGATTAAATCAGGTTCGAGACGGAACGGTCTGGTCTAGCCGCGCGCCGTCTTAAGAGGTCTTAAAGGATATCAATAATGAGAGCTTTTCTCAGATAATCAATTAATTTATAGACGCATCCAGTGTGTACCTACTCAGAGCTGAGAGATACGAAAACGTATTTGCAATTATTTGATCATAAACCTTGGTGGAATTTAACGGTTTGCAATGTGGATTCCTTTCTTTCCACCGCGGTTTTACTTAAATAATTATCTTTTTGTTTTGTTTCCAGTGGACTTTCTTGATGACCGAATCAATCCTCTACGTGACCAAGTACAACATCTTGGCCATGTATATTAGTCATACTGCGAGGGTCCGAGCTCATTGGCTCTGCCTCATCGTCGGAGTCGCTCTTTCTATTGCTGGCTTGCTGGTGATCGTCGTGAGCAAAGAAAACAACGAGCAGGAACACTTCGTTTCCGACCACGCTATTACCGGCTTGTCATCTACCGTCTTCGCCATCCCGACTTGCATAAACGGCGTCGCGGCGCTTTACAACGTCAACCTCAAGAAGTTCATCAGGCCGAACTTGAACAAGCTCTTCCACGTGGTCTGCGGGTTCGTGACGGTGATCGTCGGGGCCTACGCCACCATCTCCGGGTACTATACAGGCTGGTTCAGAAATAGAGTCGACCAAAGTGAAACCACGATCGTGGTTTGCTTGGTGATCACCGTCATCACGTTAGTCTGGGCGATGTTTAGGCCGTTGTTAACCAGCGTCGATAGGATAAAAACTTTGGCTAGTTAACACACTTCATTATTATTTATTTATAAGGAAGAGCGCGTTTTAATATTTATATTATTGTACGGTATCATGACCAGACAGCGGGATTCTTACGGGATGACGAAAGCACGCATAGTCGGCCCGTAAGAATTCCACCGCCTGGTCATTCATGACCGTTGTGAGAATCTACATTTACAAATGTTATTGCTACGTTAAACTAAACATTAAAAAGTTTGTAAGTAACTCTACCTTTCTTCTTCGTGCGACGCGCCGAAACGATGAATTACGGGCAGTCTTTCACAGAACTCCTCTCTTCCAAAAATCCCAATCCCACATGTGTGTTAGGTAGATTATTTAATAGACTGAATCCTTTTCTGAGAAATATTATGGATTCAAAAATATTTATGAGAAGACTCGAGGACTTTCTCACCGAGAATGTCTTTCACTCGATTCAAGAATACCTATCTACTCTATTTGTTTTATTTCGGAGAAGTACTTGGAAATTTTGGCGCGCTAAAAACAAGCTCTGTCATTGTCCAAACCAGCTTTGTTTGTCATTTGTCGTTTCCAGTCAGCGACCAATGACAAAAAGTTTTTTAGCGCGCCAAAATTTCAAAGTGCTTCTTTGAAGTAAAAAAAACAAAGTACAGGTTAGATTAATTATAAATGAACCTCAATGCTGAGTTATTATTAATGACCTTAATGGCACATTCGATGCTTGTAAAAATAATAAAATATTTCTATTTCTTTAAGATGATACGCATATGTAATAAATAATAGTGATATTAATGTTAAATAAATTTAGAATAAGTTTTTGCCAGGTTTTTTCATCCTCTTGCGTTTTGTTCTTTTAAATCTATTTCGTTTTTCATCTTGTTAGGCTTTCTCTTTTCTCTCATTCTTCTCCAACTTAACACTTTCTTATCTCGCTATTTTGTTAACCCCCTCAGATTCTTTTTTTCAAGAAGTCGACTCCGAACTGGGTATTAAGTTTCATTCCGTTTTCTTGCTTCATCTTTTAAAATTTAAAGTAAGCGAGTAGGTCGAAGAATTCAAGCCTTGATTATAAGATAAACTTTCTCGTGTGATAATTAATAATGGACGCAGTCAAACACCAGACCCCCTTGAGTCAAATTCAAGTGGCAGTTTAGATATGCTAAAGTAAACATCCATTAAACGTTAAACTTTTCTGTACACAGTGCGCTGATGTTTCCCTGAAAAGGTAGGCAACTTAAATCACTCCCGTGACTTAATTAAGTAGGTCTACCAGGTACATGAGATGATTTATTATTGTTTGGAGAGATTTTTTTTAATATAAATTTATATAAATGATGCAACTTTATGGCATGTCTTCTTAAATATTTCAATATTCTTCCTGAGCGTACTAGGATTGGCATCACTGGCGTCGGATTAAAAACCGCTAAAATTTCGAATAGAGAAAAAAACACACAAGAGTCGATGGTTTTTGTCAAAAAGATGAACAAAAGACGATAGATTGTTTGACAAATGCCCGACGGTTTTCGTACAACAAAACCTTTTTCCACTTTTACGTTTAAAGTAAAATGAAGACGATTTCTCGTCCCTTATATAAAAAAAAAGACAAAATGCAGTCAAGTATCAAGTTTGCTGTTTACAAAGCGCTTACTTCTTCGGTTCAATACAAAACAAACAAAAAAAATAGAAAACGAAATTTGTAAGAACAAAACAACATCTAGGCAGTAAACTTCCGATTGTTTTTGTTTCTGACAGTGACAGGGTCCCGTTGTTATTGATTGTTTGTTTGTTTGTTAATTTTTTTTTAGTCCTTGATCATGTTTTATATTTTCACTTTTCTGCTCTATTTCTTTTCCTGTTTTATTTTCGTATTTTTTTTTATTTGACAGTCGTTTATGTGTTTGTTGATTTTTATGTCGTGCCTCGACCATCATTTGTTTTTCTTTAATTTTTGCCAGATCTTTCTGTTCTGTTTCTTTTTTTTTTAATTTTATTACGTTAGTCGTTTGGGGTTTCTCTTTTGTTTTCTCCTTAACGGTCTTTTTGGTTTGTTTGTTGACTTTTATCTCGTCCATCGACCGTCATTTGTTTTGCTTTAGTTCTTTTTTTTTTTTCTTCTACTTAACATTAAGTAAAAACATTTTTAATAAAATTTTTCACCTTTCATTTTTATTTTCTTCTTGAAATTATGTCGCCCCTCGACCGTCACTTGTT
Organism: Prosopocoilus inquinatus; assembly: GCA_036172665.1. Lineage (NCBI taxonomy): Eukaryota > Metazoa > Arthropoda > Insecta > Coleoptera > Lucanidae > Prosopocoilus > Prosopocoilus inquinatus. The sequence goes on along the minus strand of CM069871.1, from coordinate 389,448 downwards.
TTTCTTTAATTTTTGCCAGGTCTTTCTGTTCTGTTTCCTTTTTTTTTAATTTTGCGTTTCCGATTTTTCTTTTGGTTTTTCCTTAACGGTCTCTTAGAGTTTGTTTGTTGACTTTTATCTCGTCCATCGACAGTCATTTGTTTTTCTTTAGTTCTTTTCGTTTTCTACTTAATGTTTTTAATAGAATTTTTCACCTTCCATTTTTATTTTCTTTTGAAATTATGTCGCCCCTCGACCGTCACTTGTTTTTCTTTAATTTCTGCTAGGTCTTTCTGTTCTGTTTCTTTTTTAATTTTGCGTTTCCGATTTTTCTTTTGGTTGTTTGTTTGTTGACTTGTATCTCGCCCATCGACAGTCATTTGTTTTTCTTTAGTTCTTTTCTTCTTCTATTTATCGTTTTTGATAAAATTTTTCACCTTCCTCTTTAATTTTTAATTTTTTTTAATTATTTGCTTCTAGAAATTTTTATTTCATTCTGCTTCTTAATTTGACGTTTCATGTAATTCTAATTGATGAACAGACTTGGTTTGGAGAGAAGAAGAAGAAGAAGAAGAAGAAGAAGAAGAAGAAGAAGAAGAAGAAGAAGAAGAAGAAGAAGGAAGAGAAAAGAAATAACTCGTTTTTATGCTTAGTGAACGTCGCTAATTATTTTAGGGCCAAATTAATTAACTTAAATAAAAAAAATCACTAGATGTTACTAAATCGATCGTAAAGTCACCAAATCTAATGACAAAATCACTAGATTGGCAACAACGATCTAAATTATGTAAGTATTGACAACATAGGAGGAGTGTTTTCAGTTCATAGATGGCGCCAGCTATCTTACTTGAGAAAACCTAAGGTACTGATTCAAGACACTTACGCTACTTTTCCTGGTTTGGGATTTGGAGAATTGGATATTTGGAGATTCCTGTCATTGGATTTCGTCGTTCACTGGACGAAAGTTATTGGTTATCGTTGATCATGTGATAATGAAAAGGAATAGCAGCAATCCCCAAACATCCAATCTACCAAGCATTTAGTACCTTAAGAAAATCACAGAGTGGCCGACACCTAGCGGAAATTTTACAAAAACGAAACTGAAATTGAATAGCTTGTGCGTGACGATTTCGCACGAATAAATATGGTTATCTACGTTTGTAATAACTAACAAAAACCATTAACGGATTGAATAAGAGAGATTATACGTTGATTATACTGAATAACATGAATGATATATCTTTTCTTTGTTTTCATTAAAAGCGCTATCTGTTGCGTTACTGACTTTCTCGAATTCGAATAAAAACGAAGTCAAATACAAGCAGAAATTGATACACGAGATACGAACGCTAGCACAATAATTGGATTGCGCCGAAAAACTGAAGTTGTACTTTGACAACGTAATCTGATTAGATTCAGAGCCTGCTAGCTGTTTATGTTTATTTTTTTTTTATTTAGGTAAGGTAGAGCTGAATTGAAAAAAGAAAACGGAAAATGAAATTTTTCCAATTGTAAATTTGGTTCTTTACCGTCTTTACAATACCTATAAAAAATATTTTGTAGCATCTATTTATTTATTTATAAACTGACATACCGTTAAGTTATTCTAATCTATATCTAATAAGTCATTTTTACACCAGGAAAAAAAAACGTGCGGGTATATTTTTTTGACATTTCCCGTTTTCTTTTTTGAATCCCACCGTATTATGTTCAGCTCGCTGTTTTCAACCTTTATTACAAAAAACTACTTATCCTCTTCCACATTGTTTTCTAATTAGTCGTTAAATTTTGCTTTTTTTATCTTCAGTTGGATTTTGTAGTAATAGATTGGAAAAGTAGGCGGTTCGAAGCTGGCGCGAAATTTGAAACTAAACTGAATTGAAAATGCTTGGATGTTATCGAATAAGATGGAGATGATTATTTCACATATAGGGTGTTCATGGAAAGCCGCTACAATGGTCAACTTTCTTATTTGTATCTTACGAAATAATTTAAATTAGAAAAGTTTTGGGGCCGTTCCACCTCGATTTTATGTTTTCGAGATATTTAATTGTTTTTAACTTCTCTTTAATGGCATATTAGATGTTTTATCATAGCATCGCATTCAGGATGTCAAATTAATTATGTTTCTAAAATATCATCTCCCAAAGCCTTCTATTTTAGAAATGATTTAGTAACAAAATTTTGGTGTTCACGGAAAATGGATACAATAGTTAACTTTTTTATTTGAAATTTCACGAAATAGCTTAAATTGGAAAAGTCTCAGGACCGTGCCTGCTCGATTTTATGGTATCTTCGGAAAAACAAATGACTATTAGATTTTCGAGATTTTCAATTGCTTTCAACTTTTTTTAACGGAACATTAAACCCAACCCAACCAAGTTTGTGAAAGCAGCTACTTTTACTTCACTTATCTCTTGAATCTAATTTCAAAATTAAACTACGAAGTGCATCCATAATGAACTAAGTACTTACACAAATGATTAAGTTTAGTTCTAGTAATTAGTATACTTAATGCTGTATTAATAATTAATATACTCTACTGCATTTTTGACGATAAAAATATTCCCGGTAAGTTTTAAAAAACCGCGTGCGATTGCCAGACGTGATTCATTCATTGGAAGGGCGAATCCAAATCAATTAGATGATAAAACATATTTGATTAACACGCGATAAGTACCTGTTTATAATAAAGAGCATTCCAATCACTGGCCAATTCGCCCAAATGAATTCATCATGGCGACCAGGCCGGATAAATGTCCAATCCTAAAGGACTTTCTGGCACATGTTACGACTGTAACACATGTGGCTTTACTTGGACTAGCCATTTACGTAGTTTGGTTGTGCGTTCGCAAAGAAATGGACTCCATATTATTTACATATCACGTCATCTTCTGTGCGATTGGAGTAAGTACCATACGTCCAAATAAATTTTCCATAAAGGTAGGCTTGCCATGAAAGGCAAAACGTTTGTCTCAGATTATTTCAGCAATTTATTTATTTACTTGACAATTTATGATAAGACAACTGCTTGGTGTTGTAAGTTACGTCATAAGTTTACAATTACAACCGTTATCAAAAATTTATTTGGAATTTATTTTTGTTTGAAAAATTAAACGATTTTGTTTACAGTGGATTTTCTTCATTAATGTCTCGGTCCTTTGCATGTCCGAATTGAATGTCTTCACCAAGTACATGGATCAAGCAAAGAAAACGAAAGTCCACATGACTTTCCAAGTTATTGGATTGGGTTTGGCTCTTGGCGGTTTTATGATCGTGGTTACTGACAACGCGGTCGAAGACCGTTCGCATTTCGTTTCTGCTCACGGTGTAATTGGCTTGGTGACGGTTATCTTTGGTGCCGTGGCTTACTTTAACAGTTACTTGGTGTATTATCCCGCCAAATTCGAAAACTACATCAACCCCGACCAAAGAAAAATCTTTCACGCTTTTTTCGGAATTGTAAGCATCGGCTTGGGCGCGGCCGCAACGATCACCGGGTTTCATACGCCCTGGTTTAAGCTCAAGGTCAATCTAAATTACACGACGATTGAGTGGTGTTTGGCAATTACGGTCCTGACTCTGGTATGGATATTAGTATCGCCTTTGTTGAACACTTCCAAACGAATAAAGAGCATGATCAGTTAGTGCTTTATGATTACCAATTTATTTTTAAAATGTTTCTTAAAATAAAAACAAATCGTATTATTTAGATCGAGCAAGGGTCTCCATTCTTGGAACGTTTAGTAAAATTTATGCAAGTCTTAGCAACAGGTAATCCAGCTAATGAGAAACGCGCATGCGTTTTAAAAATAATGAAAACACTAACAGGTTTTTTTTTGGACAATCGGCTAATGTCTCCACGTCAGTAGAGGAAGCGATGACGTGATTGATGAAAACCAATGACAGCAAACCCCAAATACCCAATTCTCCAAACAGGGCCGCGCCTGGTTTTGGATGCGCCCCTGGGCAAAAAATACAATTTCGCTTCCCCTTATCTCAAAAATGTATAATAGATTCTATACAATAATTACCTACACTATAAAGAGTCGTGCATTTTTAGCCGTAGTAGTTTGTAATAAAACAACAATTAGTTTCATCGCAAATCCTTTTTTTTTTAATTAAAACAAACACAAGTTACCAAAAAGTAGTTTTAGAAAATGTTTAATCATAATTGTTGATCGAAGCATGCTTCAAAAGGAGCTTTTGTCATAAGTTCCTAAGTTGCTTGCCTATTGTCAACGTCAAATTTAAATGTTGGCGCCAAACTGCACTTTCTTTCTTTCTCATGATTGGCTGAAGTACATTTTGCTGAAATATGGCGGAGCGAATCAAAAATGCACGTCATTTTGCCAGACTCTTACTAGAGGGTTTCTATAGAGGTCGAACTCTGCAGGTACTTTGTAGAACTAACGTTCTAAGTGACGTTTAAACGGCGTTTAAAAGAATTTGTGAACAAAGTCATGTACAATATAAATTTTAAAGTATTTGGCATAGAATACCAAGGAATTCAGAACTGCAATATTATTAAATTTTGTTGCAAGAAACTTTAATTATGCTTTGATAGCAAACATGGCCGCCTTGCATTGGGATGACTTATTATGTAGGAAACTATCGCTGTTTAAACTATTCATTGTAAGTTTACAGATTTCTATATGTATAAAAGTAAAGAAAAGTTCGTTGAAAGTAGCAAAAGGAATCGAAATTTTCGGTGAATTTAGAACTCCGTCTATTTTTATGTTTCTAAAATTAGACACTCAGAGTTTGAGATTCTAAATTCGCCGAAAATTTCGATGAAATATGATTATTGCAGTACTTTTTCATCAAACAATCAAAACCAGCTTACTGCACTGTTCAATTTAATACTCATTATCAAGTGACGCGGAGAGGAATAATTATTATATGATGCTTACGTTTATTAAGTGACTCAAAGACGAATTGCGTGAAAGTCAAAGTACGTGAGAATGAAGCGCCTTTGAGATGAAATCATGTTCGATGGGGATAAGATGTTCTTGATATCAAAATAAATTTGTGTGTACAAAGCGATTTTAAAAACCTTGGTGAAATTGGAAAGTATTGCAATAGGCCTGGACGGATGCATTTAGTTCTACATTTAATTTGCGTGGAATTATTTTTTGCCATATTGCAGGTTTGAGAGTCAACGAGGTCGTGGAACGTGATTTTTGTTCTCCATTGTTGAGAAGTGAAATCCAAAACTTTTATTTCCTTGAATTTTCCTTCTGTCGGTCGATTGCCGTTTCATTAATTTGTGAAAAAAATATTCATCTCCGTTTTTTTTTAATTCATCTTGCCTTCTGTTTTTTCGAAATTCTTTTTGTCAATTAATTGTCATTTGCTTTCCTATTGTCTGATAATTTCTATTTTTTTTTTGTGTCACTTGTCACTTGTTTTCGTATGATTCATTTTCTAATTCGCATCGCATTCTGTTGTTTTTCATCGTTTTCAGACGTTTATTCTTTTTTGAATTTCGTCCTTGTCGACTTACTATTTTCTTTCGATTTTCTTCCTTTTACCGATCGACTGTCATTTGTTTCTCCTGTGACTGTATCCTTTAATTTGTGAAAAAATATTCGTCGTCCTTTGTTTGTTTTTTCTAATTGATCCTTCTACTTTTTAAAAATTCCTTTTGTCAATTATCATTCCTATTCGTTCTTTTTCTGTCGCATTCTATTTTTTTTTTTATCAAAAGTTTCTGTTTTAAATTTCGTCCTATTTTCCTTCAATTTTCTTTTTGTCGATCGTCATTTGTTTTCTTGCGGCCTAATTTGTGAAAAAGTTGTCGTCTCCGTTTGTTTTTCTTTTTTCTTAATTAATTTTTGCAGTTGCCTTTTACTTTTTCAAATTTCTTTTCGTCAATTAATTGTCACTTGTTTTTCTATTGTCTGATGATTTCTATTTTTCTTTTGTGTCACTTGTCACTTGTTTTCGTATGATTCATTTTCTAATTCGCGTCGCATTCTGTTGTTTTTCATCGTTTTCAGACGTTTATTCTTTCTTGAATTTCATCCTTGTCGACTTACTATTTTCTTTCGATTTTCTTCCTTTTACCGATCGACTGTCATTTGTTTCTCCTGTGACTGTATCCTTTAATTTGTGAAAAAATATTCGTCGTCCTTTGTTTGTTTTTTCTATTTCATCCTTCTACTTCTTGAAAATTCCTTTTGTCAATTATCATTCCTATTCGTTCTTTTTTTTGTCGCATTCTATTTTTTTTTTTTTTCATCGAAAGTTTCTGTTGTTTTGTTTTAAATTTCGTCCTATTTTCCTTCAATTTTCTTTTTGTCGATCGTCATTTGTTTTCCTGCGGCCTAATTTGTGAAAAAGTTGTCGTCTCCGTTTGTTTTTCTTTTTTCTTAATTAATTTTTGCAGTTGCCTTTTACTTTTTCAAATTTCTTTTCGTCAATTAATTGTCACTTGTTTTTCTATTGTCTGATGATTTCTATTTTTTTTTGTGTCGCTTGTCACTTGCTTTCGTGTGATTCATTTTCTAATTCGTGTCGCATTCTGTTAGTTTTCATGGCTTTCAGAAGATTATTTTATTTTATTTTTCAATTTCAACCTTGTTGATCGCCTTTACTGATCACTTTCAATTTTCTTTTTCTGTCAATCGACTGTCATTTATTTCTCTGTGGCCTTATTAAATTTTTGAATTTTTTGAATTTTAATTATCTATTAATTTGTGAAAAAATATTCACCTCCGTTTGTTTTTTTTTTCTAATTCATCTTGCCTTTTGTTTTTTCGATATTCTTTTTGTCAATTAATTGGCATTTGTTTTCTGATAATTTCAATTTTTTTTTGTGTCGCTTGTCACTTGTTTACCTGTGATTCATTTTCTAATTCGTGTCGCATTCTGTTGTTTTTCATCGTTTTCAGACGTTTATTCTTTTTTGAATTTCGTCCTTGTCGACTTACTATTTTCTTTCAATTTTCTTCCTTTTACCGATCGACTGTCGTTTGTTTCTCTGTGACTGTACCCTTTAATTTGTGAAAAAGTAGTCGTCTCCGTTTGTTTTTCTTTTTTCTTAATTCATTTTTGCAGTTGCCTTTTACTTTTTCAAATTTCTTTTCGTCAATTAATTGTCACTTGTTTTTCTATTGTCTGATGATTTCTATTTTTTTTTGTGTCGCTTGTCACTTGCTTTCGTGTGATTCATTTTCTAATTCGTGTCGCATTCTGTTAGTTTTCATGGCTTTCAGAAGATTATTTTATTTTATTTTTCAATTTCAACCTTGTTGATCGCCTTTACTGATCACTTTCAATTTTCTTTTTCTGTCAATCGACTGTCATTTATTTCTCTGTGGCCTTATTAAATTTTTGAATTTTTTGAATTTTAATTATCTATTAATTTGTGAAAAAATATTCACCTCCGTTTGTTTTTTTTTTCTAATTCATCTTGCCTTTTGTTTTTTCGATATTCTTTTTGTCAATTAATTGGCATTTGTTTTCTGATAATTTCAATTTTTTTTTGTGTCGCTTGTCACTTGTTTACCTGTGATTCATTTTCTAATTCGTGTCGCATTCTGTTGTTTTTCATCGTTTTCAGACGTTTATTCTTTTTTGAATTTCGTCCTTGTCGACTTACTATTTTCTTTCAATTTTCTTCCTTTTACCGATCGACTGTCGTTTGTTTCTCTGTGACTGTACCCTTTAATTTGTGAAAAAGTAGTCGTCTCCGTTTGTTTTTCTTTTTTCTTAATTCATTTTTGCAGTTGCCTTTTACTTTTTCAAATTTCTTTTCGTCAATTAATTATCACTTGTTTTTCTATTCTCTGATGATTTCTATTTGTTTTGTGTCGCTTGTCACTTGCTTTCGTGTGATTCATTTTCTAATTCGTGTCTCGTTCTGTCAGTTTTCATGACTTTCAGATTATTTTATTTTATTTTTTTTTAATTTCGACCTTGTCGATCGCCTTTACTGATCACTTTCGTTTATCCTTTTTTCTGTCAATCGACTGTCATTTGTTTCTCTGTGGTCTCATTGAATTTTTTGAATTTGAATTATCTATTAATTTGTGAAAAAATATTCACCTCCGTTTGTTCTTTTTTTTCTAATTTATCTTGCCTTCTGTTTTTTCGATATTCTTTTTGTCAATTAATTGTCATTTGCTTTCTGATAATTTCTATTTTTTCGTGTCGCTTGTCACTTGTTTACCTGTGATTCATTTTCTAATTCGTGTCGCACTCTATTGTTTTTCATGTTTTTTTTTTAATTTCGATTTTGTTGAATCTCTTTCGATTTTCTTTTTGTCGACCGACTGTCATTTATTTCTGTGTGGTCTTATCCATTAATTTGTGGAAAAAATGTTCGTTCTCCGTTTGTTCGTTTGTTTTTTTTTAAATTCATCTGTGCAGTTGCCGTCTACTTTTTCAAAAATCTCCTTCTTAATTAATCATCACTTGTTTTTCTACATACAAATTTTTCATTTTTTGTCCGACGGGGTAATCTATTTTTTGGTATGTTATTTATTTATTTTTGATTTATTTTGACGGGGTGGACTATTTTTTTGGCAATTTTATTTGTTTATTTTTGATTTATTTTGACGGGGTAGACTACTTTCTTTGGTATGTCATTTGTTTTCCTTTGATTTATTTTGACGGGGTAGACTATTTTTTTTTTTTTTGGTATGTCATTTGTTTTTCTTTAATTTACTTTACTAATCCGTTCTTTTTTTTTTTATCGGATTCACATTAGTTTTTAATTGCGTCATCGACGATCACACTACTTTTACTTTCTCATTTTTTCCGCCCATTAATCGATTGTGTTCGATCGTCTTTTGCTTTTTTTTTTTTTTTCGAAAGCCTATTCCTTTAATCGTGAATTAAAATCGTGGTTTGTTTCATCTTTGCCGATTGTCTTTCATCTTTTTTTTTCCATTTATTGATTCATTCTTCTTACTCCTTTCTTTTTTTTTTCTAGTTTCTTTCGCTTTTCACTTTTATTTTATTTTTTTTAGTTCTTTTACTTTTTTCTATTTCTAAATAATTAGCATTTTTTTTGACGTTTCATGTAATTCAGACTGATGGATAATAATAATAATAATAATTACTATTATTATTACCCGACGATTGTTATTTTTTTTTTAAAACAGTTCATCTCGCATCCGTTTTGGGCCTCGAAATTAAACCTTGTGAAAATCGATAAAGAAGTTTGTTTCATCTTTGTCGATTGTTTCTTATCTTTTTCTTTCTTCATTAATTGATTCATCCTTCTTACCCGACGATTGTTATTCTTATTTTTCAAAACAGTTCATCTCGGCGGCCGTCTTGGGCCTTGAAATTAAACTTTGCGAAAATCGATAAAAATAGAAACATTTGGAAACCCGGCACATTAAATTAATTATTCATTCATCATTTAAAAGAAGGTACTTAAAATTACTTCGCTTATCACTTCTTGGATTTGGATCTAATCCCAATACCATGAAGCGTCCATCAATATCAATGAAACGTCACCTAAGTACTTATTTGAATGATTAGTGAAGTGTTCAGTTCCAGTAATTAATGTATGTATTTACCTACTTGACACAATGTAATTAATTTTTAATGAAGTCTGTTGCCTTTGTTCGCAATTAAAGTATCCCCTGCACGTTTAGAAGAACCGCTTGTGTATGCCCGAATTAAATGACGTAACTCATTCGTTGGAAGGGCAAATCAATTAAAAGATAAAAGATTAACAAGCGATAAGTACCTATCTACCTATAACAAGGATCGTCTCAATCACTGGCCCATTCGACCAAGTAAATTCATCATGGTGACCATGCCGGAAAAGCGTCCAATCCTGAAGGACTTTCTGGCACACTTTACGACCGTAACACAAGTGGCTTTACTTGGATTGGCCATTTACGTAGTTTGGTTGTGCGCCCGCAAAGAAATGGGCTCCATACCCCTCACATGTCACGTCATCTTTTGTGCCATTGGAGTAAGTAACTTACTAATGATGGTTTTCAAAATAATAACGATCTTGATTACAGTGGACTTTCTTCATGAACGTCTCGGTCCTTTGCAAGTCCGAAAGCAACATCTTCACCAAGTACATCGATCCAGCAAAGAAAACGAAAGTCCACATGGCTTTCCAAGTGATCGGATTTGGTCTGGCTCTTGCCGCTTTCATAATCCTGTTTATTGACAGCGAAGGTCGTTCCCATTTTGTTTCTGCTCACGGTGTGATTGGTTTGGTGGCGGTTGTTTTTGGTGTCGTGACATACCTTAACAGCTACTTGGTGTACTATCCCGCCAAGGTCGAAAAATACATCAACCTAATCTACGGCAAGATGTTTCACGTCTGTTTTGGAATTGTTACTATTATTTTGGGTGCGGTCGCAACGATCACCGGGTATTATACGCCCTGGTTTAAGTTGCAGGTCGATTTAAATTACACGGCGATCGAGTGGTGTTTGGCAATTACGGTCCTGACTTTGGTGTGGATATTAGTGTCGCCCTTGTTGAACACTTCCAAACGAATAAAGAGCATGATCAGTTAGTGTTTTGTTTGCCATTCATTTTTAAAAACTGTTTGAGGTTATGTTTTGCGAAATAAAAACAAATATGGTCTATATGCTGTACATCCAACGCATACAGGGTGATTCAAAATAAGTATCCGACTCGTTAACCACAGATAGTAGACGAAAAACCAACCGAAGAGTCTTTGTGCATAAAGGGTTTAGTGTGCATAGTTTTGAAGATAAAAAGCATTGAAGATTCAGATGTAAATTGGTTAATGGGCACTGGTGTAGCTGTATTGCGTCACAAGAGCGCGAAATGAAGGAAATACTAGCATATACCTTGAAACAAAGCTTCAAAACGCTTTTGTTTATGACTTTCTGTGCAAAAAACGTATAACACGCAATTTATTCTTTCGGATATCGAACTTACCAAATGTATAATAATATCCATTTTTGATTCAAGGCAGATTGATTTTTAGAATGTCTCTGATAAATTTATTTCTTGCAAATTCGTACTTGAATGACCCTAGTAAATACGCTCCTAACTGGTCGGATACTTATTCTGAATCACCCTGTATAGTCGGAGGCGGCCTTAATAGTTGCGAGGCCGCGGGCGAGAAATTCTTGCGGGATAGGGGAAAAAGTTTGCCCTCTTTCTATTACAAAGAGCAGAAAATACTAAAATGAATTTAGAAAAAAGTAGGTACAATTGTTTCAAATTACTGTTATTTGACATGTTTCAATTTTTAAAATATGTCGTCATTTGAAAGCGTGAAATAGAAATGCAACTGTGGAAACAAAGGAGTAAATAAAAATATGACCATGAAATAAAAAGCGACTGTGAAATAAAGATATACAAGGAGAAAGAAAAGAAAAGACGTTCAATTGACAATCAGAATTAAATATCGTCACGTCTAATAAAACGAAAACAAAAGACGATCGCGTAGGAAAATAAAAATTTCTAAAACTAAGAAGAAATAATGACAATCAAGGATTTAATTTGTAAAAATTGAAGATTAAAATTGAAAATGAAATAAACACAAATTGAATAAATGAAACAAAAGAAAAAACAGCAACGACAAAAGTTAATGCAATTGATAATTAAAAAATCTAAAATCGTATCAAAAATAAAATCAAACGAAAGAAAAAACAAAAAATGATGGACGAAAATAAAAATTATAAAAAAATGAATCACGTTAAAGAAAACACATATGTAGGAGTAATAAAAAAAAGTAAAATCCAATCGCATAAAACTGAAAGCAAAACTTTTTTATTTGTTATTTGTCTTTATTTAGGCGTGTTTTTTTTTTTTGGCTTCATTTGTATAAAGAAAAATTTCTTGATTTTGTTTCTCTTGCAATCAATGGTTTTCTTTTTCCTATGATTTATTGAAATAAATGTATATTATTATTATTAAAAATGGTAATGGATCAATCGAAGGGATCAAAATGTAAAATAAATTCAAATCGAGTAAAAAAAAAATGGGGGCGATCAAGTCAAAAAATCAAATCAAATCTCCTAAGAGAAAATAAAAATGGTGGATCGATCGGAGGGATCAAAACATAAACTAAATTAAAATCGAGTAAATAATAAAGTAAAAAAAAAAACAAAAACAAAAGACTGTGAAATGATAATTAAAAAAATAAAACAGTAAAATCGAATGAAAAATAAACTGTTAAACAAAAAAAAAAAGAAACAAAAGACGATCAATTGATAATTAGATCGTATAAAAGAGAAAATTACTTTAAAAACGTCGTCTTTTTTCAATTAAAAATCTAGCAGAAAGGAACAAGTGAAATTTAATTTCAAATCAAGGCAAAAGATAAAAGAGATAAAAAAACAAAACAAAAATAAATAAATAAAATAATCGCGATTTGAGGTATGAAAAATAGAAGGCAAGAAGTAGATTTAAAAAAGAAAAACAAAATAAAACTGACAACATCAAACTGAACGAAACAGCAGAAAAATTTTTAATTTCTAAACAAAAAGGTCAATAATGCGGTTAAGAAAAGCCAAAAAAGAAACGAACGACGAAATACAGTGCGTAAAACAAGAAGAAGATCACAACTGACGTCGATGCAAGACAAACGAAAAAGATGAACTACGAAAAAGCGTCAATAAATAAATTATAAAGTAGATAAGAACAAAGAAAATAAACAAAAAGAAACAAATCTCTAGACGAAAAACAAAAAATGAACTAGCAGAAAACAAAAGACAATTGTAAAGAAAACGTTGACCAAAAAATGCAAAAATTTAATAAATAAATCGAGAAACTGTACAACAACAAAAGAGAATTACGAAAGGCATAAAATGAATTTTAGAAAAAAAAGACAGAAGAAGTACGTACAACCAAAATACTAAAATGGACGGACAAAAAAGAAATGTAAATTGACGAATACAAACAAATAAAAAGAAATACGTAGGACATGAAAGGGAACTCTAAAAGTGAGTCAATGAACCAATTCGATTAAAAATTCTAAAAATGCGAAAAAAGAGAAGGAGAAAGAAAAAACAAATGAAGACGGGATGGGCCAAAAAATAAATAATCAAATGAAGTCTAAATATTTTATAGCGCGTTTCTGCAAGTTGATTATTAGAGAAGTGACAATAACTCAAAAGTTACCAATCTCAAGGCCACAAAATAAGGTATGCTTGAAAAGCTCGTACTAAGAGCTACGCACATATGCTATAATATACGGTATGTTCCGGGATTTAGCGCATACGTCCAGTTTTAGAAAAGAAAACGAGTCGAAGACGAGTTTTTCTAAAAGGACAAGTGCGCCAAAATGTCTTATGAAACATGTTATTATATATTTTATAGTATTTTTTTCTATTTTATTGTATTCTTTTCTATTTTGCTGCTTAGATATGAAAAGAATCTTAAAAATCTGCGGAACTTTGTAATGTAGCCTGGGGAATTTTTGTTTTGTTGATAGCGGTTGGTGAAATCGATTGACGCTTAAAATAATTTCAAACAAATGTCAGTTTAGAGGTTATGCCTATAATTTTATATTTTCTTAGCTTATAAAGTGTTTTAGTTATGTTTTTATAATTCAGGATGCTAGAATGTAGAGGTAATTTCAAACATGTATAACTTGGAGGTAGGTAATTATTTGCAATTTGATATTTGTATAAATCTAGCAGCGTACGTTGCCACCAACCTTACAAAATAAAATTTCGGGTGCTTCAATGTTCTACTTTATGAAATCTAAATGACACATTTGAGTTTCATAATGGGGTCTATTCTGTAACATTGATATGGACTTGATGTTGCTATGTTTCAAGTGACCTTGCAAAATTGGTATTCTATAAATAGTTTCCTAACAACTTGCAATCCGTTTGGAATGTGATATCGAGTTAAAATGCATCTCTCTTCAATTTGCGGTCAGCAATCGACGTGAATTGTTATGAAATCGTAACAAATTCTCTTCAATTATTGAAGACCATATCAATTGATATGCATATCAATGTTACAGAATAGCCCTGAATGTAGCTCATTAAAGCACCGAAATAGAAAAAAAAAAAGTTAAACTTACTTCACTTATCATCTCGTGGATCTAATTCCAATACCATGAAGCGTCCATCAATATCAATGAAACACGATTGGTGAAGTGCTCATTTCTATTAATTAACGCATTATAATTATTTATAAACGTTGTCGTTGTTATTCGCGATAAAAATGTTCCGCGTAAGTTTTAAAGAACCGCGTGCGTGTGCCCGAATTAAATGACGTGATTCATTCTTTGGAAGGGTAAATCAATTGAATGATAAAAGATCTTTGATTTACAAGCGATAAGTACACCTATCTATAATAAGGAGCGTTTCCATCGTTGGACCCATTCGCCCAAGTAAATTCATCATGGCGGCCATGCCGGTTAAGCGTCCAATCCTGAAGGACTTTCTGGCACACGTTACGACCATAACACACTTGGCTTTACTTGGCTTGGCCATTTACGTAGTTTGGTTGTGCACCCGCAAAGAAATCGATTCAATATTACTTACCTGTCACATCATCTTCTGTGCGTTTGGAGTAAGTATCATGCGTCCAAATTATAATTTTTTGATGAAACTGTGCCACGAAAGACAAAACGTTTGTCTCAGATTATTTATTTATTTACTTGACAATTTATGATCTGACATCTATTTGGTGTTGTAAGTTACGACATACGTTTACACTTCCGTGGTCAACCTTTATCAAAAATGTATTTGGATTTTATTTTTGTTTCAAAAATTACAACGATTTTGTTTGCAGTGGATTTTCTTCATGAACGTCTCGGTGCTTTGCATGTCCGACTTCAACGTCTTCACCAAGTACGTCGATCAAGCAAAGAAAACGAAAGTCCACATGGTTTTCCAAATAATCGGATTTGGTGCGGCTCTTGGTGGTTTTATGATCGCGGTTATAGACACCGGTTACGAAAATCGTTCGCATTTCGCTTCTGCTCACGGCGTGATTGGTTTGGTGGCGGTCATCTTTGGTGTCCTGGCTTACATTAACAGTCTTTTGGTGTACTATCCCTCCAAGTTCGAAAAGTACATCAACCCCAACAGCAGCAAAATCTTTCACGTTTGTTTTGGAATTATAAGTATCGTCTTGGGCGCGGCCGCAACGATCACCGGGTTTTATACGCCCTGGTTTAAGTTTCAGGTCGATCTAAATTATACAGCGATTGAATGGTGTTTGGCAATTACGGTCCTGACTTTGGTTTGGATATTAGTATCGCCTTTGTTGAACACTTCCAAACGAATAAAGAGCATGATCAGTTAGCGCTTCATTTGCCTATTACTTTTACACTGTTTAAAATTTATTGTTTCTCTGAATAAAAGAAACCTAATTTTATCTACATATGTAGATCAAGATAGATGCGTCCATTTTAGGAACGTCTAGTAATTGATAATAATCAGGGAAGAGAATTCAGACCACTTAGAGTTGGAGATTAACTCTAAGTGGTCTGAATTCTCTTCCCTGATTATTATCAATTTTGCTAGTATAAGATTTTGTACAATTTAGTACATGGTGTGATGACCAGCGTTGCCAGATATTTCGCAGGCAATGTCGCCAAACTGTTGCCGAAATGTAGCCAAAAGGCGTCGCCAATTTTTTCATGTCATATAACATGTTACGATCGAAAGCAAAACAAAAAAATAACAGTAGACAATTACAGTTTGCTATAATTTTTCTTTCTCCAAAATAGCACACACAAAACAGCATATCAGAAAGTTTTGGCTTGTCAAGTTTCACAAACTGCTTTACTTTAAAAAAAACGTCGTATTTTCTCAAAATTAAACACATATAGCAAGATTAATTAATTAACTTTAGGGTCAACAAATGAATTATTATTATTGGCAGAAAACAAATTCACGCAAGGAACAAAAATAAACAGACAAAAAAAAACAAAAACAAACAAAAACTCGCCGAACTGCGATTTAAAAAATCGGAACAAACAAAAAAAAGCAAATCGTCTGCAAAACAAAATAGAAACGAAAGAAAAATAAAGGAAACAGCAATAAAATGCAGTGCATAAATTGATCACATGAACAAAAAAACAAAAGACGATCGACAACACCACGCTGAATGAAAAACAACTTTTCGAATTATTTCATAAATTCGTAGAAAATGAAAGGAAATTGTCGATAATACGGTTTTAAAAAAATGAAAATAAGAATTTAATGACGAAATACGGTTGGTAAAACAAAAGAACGCATTCGAGACGAAAAATAATTAAAAATAAAATTGGTAGAAAACAAAAGACAAGCGTCAGTCAACAAAACGTGAAAAATCAAACTGATAGAAATAAGCAAAGAAGAAATACAAAAGCAAAAATGAATTTAAAAAAAGCAGAAGTATCACGATCTTAAAATCGATTAAAAAAAATGATTATCGACCAGAGTTTGTGCAAATAAAAAGAAATTCGTAGGAAACAAAAGAGTACCGCAATAAAGTGCGCAAAAAGTGATTCGTTTAAAAAACTGGTAGAAAACAAAAGACATTTAAAAAAAAAGAACAGTAGTACCACGGTCTGAAAACAAAAGACAAGCGTGAATCAACAAAATGTGAAAGATCAAATTGATAAAAATAAACAAAGAGAAATACAAAAGCAAAAATGAATTTCGAAGAAAAGGTAAATCGAAAAAATGTGAAAAATCAAATGGACAAATGGATAAACGTAAACAGAAAAGAAATACAAAAGCAAAAGTGAATTTCAAAAAAAAAAAAAACAAACAAACAAAAGTATCACGATCTTAAGATTAAAGAAAAATTTAAAAAAAAATAAATAACTGGTAGAAAGAAGCAAAAATGAATTTTAAAAAACCACGATCTTAAGTAAAGAAAAAAAAATGAAAATCGACGAATGTTTCCGCAAATAAAAACAAACTCGTAGGAAACAAGTGTTCTGCACAAAGTAGTCGATAAAGTGCGAAAACTGATTCGTTAAAAAAGAAGAAAATTGCTAAAAGAAAACTTAAAAAACAAAAGAACGATTATCAAAAAAAAATAAAAAAACAAAGGAAGAAACGACGATCCCGAGGCCGAAAACTGGCAGGAAACAAACGAACCGCGAATAAAATATAAAACATCAATTCTTTAAACCGAAAAAACAAAAGAGAGAGAAAAAATATGAAACGAACAAAAAAAGAAAACGATTCTGGTCCTACAATAAAATATAAAATACCCAGAAATTAAAGTAGCGGCAGCGACATGAACACTGATTATTCATCACACTGTATATATATTTTTTTGCATCATCGACTCGTGAAACTTTTCAATTATATTAAATATAACATAAATTAAATGAAATTATAAAAAATGTTCAAAGTGTCCGTCTTGATGACGTATACAGGTTTCACATCGGATTATTAAACACTTGTAGACTTGCTGGAAAATCTGTCATTCTGGATATCTTGAACAGCATTAAACAATTTGAAAAAATTGACATTTTGATTCGTGGGTAATTTTTTTCCCCAAGGCTAGCCTTATTGGAAATAAATAAATTATTTCAGTTTCTATTTTGAAACTCGTATAACTCCGAAACTAAGCAAAATTTGAAATTTTTTTATTCTTTTATTTTAGCTTAAAATAAGATTCTGTACATGGGAATTCATTTTTTTTCACAAGTTATGAAACACCCTGTATACCACAATAAACTGCAATGCCAAGATAATCTGATAGTTTGGAATTCGTCCTGCCGGCGGCGTTTGCGATGGGTCTAGGACAGGATCTAATGCAATTCGCTGTCGTCGATTCGCCGTATATACATTCGCCGTAAAAATATTTACGCTCTTAAAGATGTAAGAAGAAGAAACATGCATAATTAAATATTTTCAACTGATTATATTTTTTATTAATTTGTAACTGCTTAATAACGGTGTCCATAACGTCCAAACGGTAATCAGGACCGTAATCACCAAACACAGCTCAATTGTGGCGGACCTCTGATCGACCGTGTTCTTAAACCAGGGCGTGTAAAAACCGGTAATCGTCGCTGCCGCCCCCAAAACGAAAGTCAAGAATCCAACGCAAACGTGAAAGAGTCTGGTGTGGTTGGAGTTGACGTTGGCGTGCTTCTGGAATTTTTCGTGGTAACACACCGTACCGCTGGTTACGCAATTAACAAAGCCAAAGATGACGGTTATCAAGCCGATTACACCATGAGCCGAAACAAAAACTGGACGCTCTTCAACAGCGTCTTTTGCGACCAATGTCATGAAACCAGCAAGAGCCAAACCAAATCCAATTATTAGGCAAGCAACGTGGGCCCTCACTTTCCCTGCGGCACTCAAGTACTTGGTGAAGATGTTGCATTGAGTCATGCAAAGGACCGATTCGTTCATGAAAAATGTCCACTGTACAAAAAAAATATCGTCACATTATTAAAAAAAAAAAACAATAAGTTGTTTACTTACTCCAACAATGCAGAAGACGACATGGACTGCAATTGTCGAGAGAGTGTCCTCTTTGCTGGAACTGGAACACAACCAAATCACGTAGACGGTCAAACCAAGTAAAAACACGTGAGCTATAGTTGTAACGTGTGCCAGAAAGTCCTGTAGGATTTCGTGCTTTTGCACCGGCTTGGTGGCCTCCTCCATGATTAACGCCAATGCCCCAATAAAGAACGAACCTTATATTTATCGTTTCAAATACCTGCGCGTATCAATCTGTATCAAAAGCATCTTTTATCATTTAATCGATTCGTTGTTCAAGTGAATGAATTGCGTAATGTATTTTATTTCGGTATTTGCATGAGGGTTCTCTGAAAGTTCAGGGAATATTTTTATCGCAAGTGAAAACAATAGTTCATAATTCATTCTTTGTTATTGAAAATAATGCGTTAACATCACGGGAATTAAATAGGTACTTGGTGAATCATGCGAGATGTAAGTAATTAGAAGATGCTTCATTAATGATATGTATTATTCAGGTTAGATGTAGGTACTGAAAGGTATTCATTGCAACAAAATTTTTGTATCGAGAACGTTAAATTTAATGGACTGTTGCTATGGTAACAACCAATCATAAAACGTTTTGATTGGTTGTTACCATAGCAACAGACCTTGACATTTAACGTACGCGATACGGAATAGCCACTTTCTGGAATTATTATTATGAAATAGGCAATGTTATTATTATTATTAATATTACTAACACTTATTTCCATTTTGAAAATATCTCGATTATTCCCACCACATCCCCATCGCTAATTAAAATATTGAAAGGAATTTTTGGTCGAGTTGATTGGCGACGCTGATTTGTCCAACCTCACTTCCTTGAACGTAGATGGCGCCACTTGTTACGATGTTTGTCATTTAAGTTAACAAAACGAAATTATTTTTGATTATTATCAACACAACTTACAGCAATAGCCTTAAGGCGTCTCATAAAATGAGTGGCTTTTTGCGTAAGGGCATCTTCGTAAGTATTAATAATGATACACGCAATATTTTTGGACGAGACCTGACCCCTAACCTCACTCTTTTCTTTCGGCTGTCCAGCTTCAACGCTGTGTCCGTTCGGGATGGTTTTCGACCTCCTCGACGAGATTGTCGCAGGATGACGTGACGCACTTCCCTGAAAACTCGAGTCCCATTACAATTCCAATTTACACGCCTCCTCCGGATGAACCCCTCGAGCAAAAACGTGCCAGATTGGTATACCAATCGCGAAAGCGGGGTATGTTAGAGAACGACTTGCTTCTCAGCACGTTCGCCGGCGAATATCTCAAGAAGATGAATGAGCAACAGCTCGATACCTACGATAGGTTTGGTTTTATGCGTCCATTTAGGTTTCAACCCCATCAAGTCAGGTTTGTTTTTTTTTTTTTAGATTGATTAACAGTATCTCTAATGAATGGAGTTTGTACTACTGGATAACTGAGAAGGATCCCACACCGGAAGAGTATAACAGTGATGTGATGGATATGTTAAAGAAACATGTCTGTAATAATAACAGAGACCTGAGAAGTAGGCAGCCAGACTTGTATTGAATGCAGTAATTAAGTAGGTACGTAGTTTTAGCACTTGTTTTATTTATTTATTATATACTGTATAGTTAAGTATTCTATTGTATATTTGTGAGAGCCCTTACACACAAATGTATAGCAACAAACTTTGTCAATGTTTGTTTTTCTTTCCTTTACATTGTTTGACAAAATTGCAGAAAATTTACTGAGGGAACCTTTGCAAAATTAGAACTAGGGGCGAGATTTAAATAATTTTCTATAGAGATGTGTACTGGTTAATTCATAGCAATTTATAGAACGATAAATAATAGACAGTAATGCAGCTCATTTAGTGTTACCAGAAAAAAAATTAGGCTTTGTAACAATAAATGTCTCTCATTTTTTCATAATTGATCTTCAGATAAAGTAATAGATGGCGCTATCATAATTATTGAGGCCATAGCATTAACAATCTTGCATTCTTGCATTTTTATTAATGCCTCTGCAATTTACCATTATTATCAGATACTGTACCAATAATGAACTGCTTAAATGACAATCCAGTGGAAAAAGATTACAGTAAACTAAAGAAAATAAAAATAAAAACAAAAGACAGTTGTCTAACAAAAAAAAGTAATGGATAAAAATGGATAAATGAAGAAATCAGTAGGTAACGATCGACAAATGAAAAGATAAATAAATAAATGGAAAAACAGTGATAACCAATGGAAAAAGACGACAAATCGACAAATGAAGAAAAACAAACGAAAAATAAAATTAAAGAAAGGTAAATGGCCAATGGAGAAGCCTAAAGTATTTCATTACAAAGAAAAATAAATGGCAATCAACTACAGAAAGAAATAAGTAATGAAAAAATAATTAATGACAAAAAATATTAAAAGAAAAAGAAATATGAAAAAAATAATAAATTGCAATTAAGGTATTTTAAGGCAAAACAAATGACAATAAATAAATGATTAAACAAATTCAATCTCCGAACGAAACCAGACGAATTATTAAATGAAAAGATAAATAAATATGTAAATGTGAAAATAAAACAAATGGAAACAAGAAGAACAAATCAAAGCAGTCGATTTTCATTTATTTTCTTTCATCGGTCGATTTTTTTTTGTTTTGGTTGGGCATTGTTTTCCATTCGTTTATTATTTTTATTCCTTGATTGCAGATCGTTTTTTAAATTTTTTCTTTTAATCCGTTATTATTGTTATTCGTTATTTTTCTTTAGTAGTCAAGTTATTTTTTTCTTTCTGGGTTGGTCATAACTTTT
Source organism: Prosopocoilus inquinatus (assembly GCA_036172665.1). Taxonomy (NCBI): domain Eukaryota; kingdom Metazoa; phylum Arthropoda; class Insecta; order Coleoptera; family Lucanidae; genus Prosopocoilus; species Prosopocoilus inquinatus. The sequence goes on along the minus strand of CM069871.1, from coordinate 368,278 downwards.
TCTCATCAGTCACTTGTCAAATATTTATTTTTTAATTTTTTCGTTTGTTTTATTTTTTCATTAGGCTTCTTTAGGCAATGTTATTAATCGATTTTCATTTGTTTACTTTATAAGTTATTCATCAACTAAGGTATTCACTAACGTATAAAGTAAAACAAATGAAAATCGATTAATAACATTACCAAGCGAAGTCCAATGAAGAAATAAAACAAAATACCTAAATGAACAAATAAGTTATTCGCTAACTCATAAAGTAAAACAAATGAAAATCGATTAATAACATTTCCTAACGAAGCCTAATGAGAAAATATAACAAATGAACAAATAAATGAAAAAATTAAAAGATTAAATACCTATTTGCCAAGTCACTGATGAGAAAAAAAAAACCTTTTATTTTTTTGCAATCTTTTGTTTTGTTTTCAGTTTTTGTTTACTTAATTTTTCTTTAGTTTTGTTAGGCGATTGGCGTTTTTTCATCAATCGATTGTCATTTTTGCATTCGCCGATTGTCATTGATCTATTTTATTTATTTGATTAGTCTGGTTAGTCATTTATGTTCCTTTTTAAGTGGATTTTAGTATGTCAGTTTAACTTTTCAAACAAAACAAATGACAATCGATTACCAAAGAAAAGTGAATTGGCCAGTGAGACTAATGAATAATGAATAAATAAATAAATGTGTAAATGACAATCGACAAATGACTCCAAACCAAAAAAGAGAACGAGAAATGAATCGAAAAATGACCCCAAACCACAAAAAAGGTACAAAACAAATGCAATCGAATCAAATGAAGAAAGACTAAGACTAACTAATAACAAGAAAATTGTTTGGGCGATTGTCAACAATTAAACATTTTTGGGGCCAATTTCATAATAGGACTTTAAATTCAAAATTAAAGTTAAAAAAAATACATTTGTTTTCCTATGTAAAATTAATTTAAATTAAAGCTTCCTTAAAGTCTGATTATGAAAACGGCCATTAATCCAATAAAAAATCTCATTCGAATTCGTAAAAATATAATACATACAAATTTTATTGACAGAATCACAGAATTAAAAAAAAGAGGTATGTGGGAAAGGGCAAGTAGCAACGTAGCAACCAATAGTATAAAACGGTCGGTGAGATTGCATTGAAGTTCTCGAGCTTGTCTTCAATTGAAGAGGCCCCAAATAGGAACGAGACAGTTGTTCAGACGATTCTCGAAGAATTCATTTCAATCAAAACCGACTTTTTAAATTATGTGTGGTATAAGAATGATAATAATAATCTTGGGAACCTTCTTGCTCGTATTGATTGATCGTTTCCAGCAGGTTTTAAACGCATTTTAAAGCGTGCGCTTTATAATTAATTACATTGCTTGTATTTTTCTGGAAAAGATATTTGCCACCGACATTTCGAAGTCGTGTCGTTAGCCACTGGCACTGAATAGCTTAGCTATTTCAGTAAGCTCGGCTATGCGGCGATGTGGCTAAAAATAACCGAGTTCCAGACTGGCACCACCTAGGACCTCGAATATTTAGTAGATATCGAGTTGCACAACTCCGTCTGGCGAGTCGTGTGTTCGAATTGTCTCCGGTAATTATGGCAATTTTAAAAAAACGTTTACTCACGACATCACGTCTAGACGAAAATGTAAATCGAAAGTTTTTTTTTTTTTAATCGTACACCACAGCACAAAGAAAATTATTCCATCGCATTACACAAGAAGAGGTCCCGTTTTTGTTACATGTTGCATTTAATTTCGTTTCGTTTGTCAAAGAGATGATGGACGGTGCATTTTTTATTTAGGCAAAGTATTTGGCATGCGATCCGCACCGTTTAATAAAACATTCCGTTGGCAAAATGTTCCGACGTACAAGAACGATCGTTTCAAAATAAACGCGCATTGTTTAAAAAAATAAAATAAAGTAAAATAGGAAAGGAAAATTCTTGCGTAACGTTGTCTTATAGTTAAAAGCTATTATTACAGATGAAACTTAAGACCATCCGTCCACGTTTCCATTTTTGAAACATCGTTCCTGTACTCCTGTATCCATCTACTACTTTTCTCTCTGGCTTACATTTCATGTAAAAGCTACTTGAGGCGAACACATTTTATTGTTACATCCTGTACATGAAAACAAGACGCAGAACGTTCAGCTTTCACCTGAAGAATCCAAATTTTGCATTTCACTGGGACACCCTATACATTTAAATAAAATCTAAAGCTTTCAACCTTCACATTAATGACCATGTATTTAAAAAAGAAAAACTTCAGAAAGCAGGCGTTCAAACAAAACTCAATGCTTTCAGTTTTCACGCGAGGAAACGAAATTCTACATTTCATCGACACCTTATACCGGGTGTCTCAATAAGGGTGGCGACCGGCGATATGTAGCAAACCAAAACACTTACAAATTCGGGAGAAAAAAAAATTATTGTCAAAGTGATCAGGAGAAATTCAAAGAAAATATTTTTAAGAGTTTGAGTTGACCCTAAGGGGGCGCGCAATCAATGGAATCAACAATAAAAATTAATTTTACTAACATAAGTGTCAGATTAAGGGTAGGGTCATTGGAAAGCTAAATTAATTCTGCACAGTTTTGATATAGGCTTATTATCGTATCACTATTAATAAGAGTGAAGAAAGTAGTTGAATTATTTGTTTTAAAAAATATCATAACCTGTGTAGTCCTTATTAGAAATTAACGAACTTCGGCTCATTTGAAATCTTAAGCCGATTTAAAATTTACATTTGATGACTCCGGGTGCTTTGTTATAGAGTAGTTAGAGGGCGTTATTTGCAAAAGTATCTAGTAGTTTTTCCCAGCTTTCCAAACAAAAAATTAGCATACTATCACGAGAACATTTTCGTAAAAACTCTCGAGGTATTTTTTTAATCTTTTTATTCAAATGAGTCAAAGTGATGATAATAGCGGATCTGAAAGTTCAAACAAACGCTATGCGGTAATGCTTTTCACTTCGAGATAAATAGCTCTTTCGGAGCTTCCACGTGAGGAATGAAACTTCTAAAAATAAAAAACCGCATGTTACACAATTCGTAAAAACAAACGTTACGTTACAAGTCTATTTACGTGCTTCGTATAAATAAATCATTATTAATAGCGTTGCATCGGGTGAATTGTGAGAATTGAAAATTCGTGAGTCATCAGTCGCATGGACGTTGGTCAATTTCAATAAATAAAGCGCGATCTGATGGATAAAAATAAAAGCAACTTCAATCAACACGCTTTTAAGTACATCAGTCAGTGCGCAATGTTTTTTTTTTTTTTTTGGCAATACATTTTAAATCAATTTCCAGATTAAAAAAAAAAGTTCAAGTTAAAAAGAATTTGTCACGTGATGAGTGATAGACAAACAATAGCTTATCTGCCAGATAAGACCCGCCCATTGTAATCGTGTTTGCAATGGAATGAAATAAAAGCTACCAACGCCAATGTGCAAAAAACAGAAATCCCTTGGCAGATGTCAAAAATCCCTTTTTAGTGTGAAAAAGATTACTTATTTTAGTACACAAAGTTAAAAGAAAGCAAAAAAGAAACAAAAAATAATCGATTTTACAACATAGTTTGATGAAATGAAATTTAGAAAAATGAAAACGATGAGGAAAAAAAAACTAGAATAAAAATAATGCGTAAATAAATGCGTAATTGATCTGTAAATAAAAACAAAAGACTAACGATTTTATAATATAAAAGCAAACAAAAATTTTAAGAAATTCACAATAATATTAAAAAATAAATAAAAAGAAAAGAAAATCGATTTGGGAGGACAGTTAGTAGATCATAAATTAAAAAAAAATATATCGGTGATTTAATAATTATTTGCCTTCCACGTGATTATAAAAAAAAACGCAACAGATGGCGCTGTTTAAGTAAAAAGAGAAAACATAAACAATAGGCAGTCGATTTTACAGCGCAATTCGGTAGATTAACAATAAATTAAAAAAAAAAATTACGATTCGGAAAGAATGGTGATAAAGCAAAGATAATATAAATTCAAAAAATAAACAATGGAAATTTTAAAAAATAATCAATGATAAAAACAAAAGATAAACAATGTTACGTTTAAATTTAATACATAAAATTAAATTAAAAAAAATCAAATGGAACGATGAGAAAAGAAGAAAATAAAATATAAATTTCAAAAAAAAAAGAAACGCTAGAAACAAAAGACAAAAATTTTACGGCACTAATTAATAGGTTAATAAATTTTAAAAAAAACAACAATTTGAACGAACAGTGACAAAACAATGATTTGCCTTCCGCATGGTAAACAGATTACAAGAAACGTAATAGATGGCGCTGTTCAAGTTAAAAACACAAAAACAAAAATAAAGTCAATTCTAAAGCACAATTCGGTAGATTAATATTAAATTTTAAAAGGGAAACAATTTGAAAAGAACAGTGGCAAAGTAAAGAAAAACAAAAGACGGTCCAAAGTAAAGAAAAACGAAAACAAAAGGCGGTCGATTTTACAGCGCATTTCGTTAAATAAATAATAAATTAAAAAAAGAAACCAACAATTTGAAAAGAATGGAGACAAATCGATGAAAAAATTCTTTAAAAGTTTTAGTCATGGCGATAAAAACAAAAGACAATCGATTTTATTACACGATTTAACAGATAATTGAAAAAAAAACGAAAAGAGCTAGGAGAAAATACAGTAAATGACGTGGAATTTTTAAAAAGTACGAAACAAAAAAGAATAAAAAAAGAATCGATTTTGCAGCACAACGGCACAAGTTAATATTTTTTGTAAGTGTTGTGACGCAACAAAGCAAACAAATGAACAAAATAAATTAATAATACTAAAAACACAATAATATTAAAAAGAAAAAAAAAACAAAAGACAATCGGTTTCAGAGCGCATTTTATCAATAGATTCGCAAATTGAAAAAAAGACAATTTGATACGAACGACAGCAATACAGAGAATTACAAATACGCCTTCCACATGCTCAAAATATTATTTAATAAACACAATAGAGGGCGCCATTCAGTATTTCACTCTTATTTCACATACATAAGTACAAAAGTCTTTTCTTCCTTTACTGTCGACAAGTTTTTACCATTTCCGTAAAAACAAGCATTCTGAATCACTCTGTATCTAGTAGTGAATCATCTGCGTAGAAACAAACGAAAATAAAACCATCGGCAAATTTCAACAGATGGCGTTGTTGAATGTCCTTCGTTCCAATAACGCAGTAAAACAATTTCAAAAATATACACGACGAGGGTCATTTTAATAAACTTTGAGGAACGTATTCGTATTATACAGAGTGTTCATTTGAAATCGGTAATCCTGGTGATTTTAGAATTGGCAATCCATCGACATCAATCAAATAAATCAGAAATAACTGCGTGTGACATGTTTGTATTGCCAAGGCATCTTTAATTTTAACTCGCTTTTAAACTTTAACGTGAGCATTAAACTGAAAGGCAGATTATGTCATGGCATACCGTTGGATTTTGTTTAATCTGAATAGGCAACATTTAAATGCGTTTTTTTTTTTCACTTATAAGACAGATGATTTACAAAGAACTTAAAGGGCAATTAAACATTTTTCGATTGTTTGCAAAATGCCTTGCTTTAAAATGGTTGATGTAAAAAGTTCATCGAGTAATCCTTGATTTTTTGTCGCGATGAGGCCCCACGTCGGGCGCCATTTTCGTACTGTGCGGTGTGGTGGTCGTAAATAGAATTGTGAAGCTAGTTTTTTTTTTTTTTTTTGAATTATGATGACTGTCATCCGTCAATCAAACGTCAATCGATTTGGGGAGCCGTCAGGCTTTTTCGCTCTCTTCTTTTTTCATCGAAAAGTCGAAGCCAACTTGATGAATTTTTCATACAATTTCCGATTGAAGCATCGCGTCGTAATTTACGTCTGAAATACTCACGGGGGTGTTCTGTTTACTCCGAGGAGCGTATCCGGAAACGAAGCTGACCCCATAATAGTAAATCGATACGAAGGCAAATCACCGCCGCCGTTTCCTTGTATGGGCGCCAATTGCGTCGTGCTCACGGGCGGAAAATCGATGGCACGTCCTTGTGCTCACGCATGCGGAACGGAAAAGCGAGGGAGAGGAGAAAATTCCAGAACGGGCGGCGGACCACTGACCTGCCCTAATTTTCGCGCGACACTTAATACGGCCGTCGTCACGAGGTGACTCATCTTATTTTTTCCGGGTAACAATCGGGTGGAAAACAAGGCTCTCCGGATTTTATAAGACGTGGGACGTATAAGTCAAGCGCGTATAAATAGAAATGGTCGTTTTATGAGCGTCCGAGATTTTTCTCGTGTTCCGAATGAAAACGGCCGGATGTTGAGGAGATACACTTTAAGAAGGATTCGTTAAGGATTAATTGGAAGAGAGAGAAAGAAAATCAACCGTCACATTTGCAAACTTTTAACTAGGCACGAAACTTTCTTTCTTTTTTTAATTTAATTATTCAAAGACTTTGAAACTATGGAGACGCTATCACGTGACCAAAAGCGTCAAGTTTTCCCTAAAAGAAAAATTGGCCATTGCGTCGCCTCCCTAATTTCAAACTCGTTGATTTTATTATTTAATTATTCAGTAACATTTTTCTTTCCTCCTCGCTAAAAATAGTGTTTCTGCCAGTATCGTTGTTAACACCCGCCAGCTTCAGTAATAATAACAACAATAATAAAACAAATAACCTTTTATCTTTACGATTGCAGAAGTCTACATCGTTATTATGTTTGTTTGATTTATGAAAGTTGACTGTCCAATAGCACTAACACTTGCAGTGTTAAAAATCGTTTAGGATTATGGAACGCGCATAAATAAATCCTGGCGAGCTCCAAACAATGTCGCCTTAAAACATTTTCGATTTGATTTATTCATCCTTTCGCGAAACGTATTTTTTTTTTTAGCTTATTAATAAAAGCAGACCCACGCCCATTCTGTTTTAGATTGCGAAATTCATTTTTTCATCAAGAAAAAGTTTCCATAATTTTAAAAATAATTTTCTCTTAAGGTCAAGTTCAACAAGGCTTTGGAAACAGATATAGTTAATTGATTAAGGCCCGATCTTAAACCTCCAGATAAATATAACCGTCGGTTAATATCCTTGGAAACCTTTGTGTTGATAATAGTTTCCTAGGATATTAACCGACGGTTAAATTTATCCGGAGGTGGTAAGATCGGACCTAAATAAGCATGCGTCAAATGAAGTTTTTTTTTTTTTAATCTAACATTCGAATCTGACAGATCAGATAATTTGATTTGATAGGTAGTGTTCGATTATGTGATCATTTATTATTTAAGTTGGTGATACTGTCACAGCTTGCAGAAATCAGTTTGGTAACACTGCTTTGGAACATCCGAAACCTGTAGGTACGATTAATTGTGCGTAATAATCTTAATATTAAAGTGTTTTTTTTTTTAAATTAATCATAATCAGCGAAAAACAAGCAAAATAAGTGTCCAATTAAAAATTAGTGAAAACGCAACAGTTAAAAAAAAAACAAGAAAATTGAAACAAACGACAAAATGCTAAAATGGATTTAACCAAAAACAAACGAACATCAACCATTCTCTAGAGGTATGATGATGAAAAACAAAAGACTAACAACTATTCTGTTGGGTTTGGGCTTCTCTGGTCATTTTCATTTTCAAAAACTTTGTGCCCAAAGTCTTCTTTGTTTGTTTTTTTTTTCATCTTTATTTTGTCGATTTTTTTTTTTTTAGAATAGGTAACGTAGTTGTTTCGCGCAGCTTTTTCTTTTGTTTTCCGCTGTTTTTTAAATTAAGATTTTCAGTGTTTGTTTTTTTCCTTTGTTTCTTATCATTCTTGACATATTGCTATCGTTGTTGATTTTCTCTTGATTTTAAATCGCCTTATCTTTCATGCTTTCATGTTATTGGCTTCGCTTTTTTTTTGTTTCTTTTCATCGTATTATGTTTCGTTTAATCATAGTTCTTTTATTTTCTTTATTTTCTCTCTGTGGAAGCATCGCCGTCTGTCTCTTTTTTTTTAAATCACTTTAGCTTTCGTGTTTCCGATGGTGAATTTCACTTTTCTTTTGTTTATTTCCGTCGCATTATGTTTTTATGCATAATTCTTTTGTTTCTTTTCTTTCTTAATATAATAGAGTACTTTTTTCGGTTGAAGTCTTTTGTTTTTTTAATCACCTTATCTTTCAGGTCTCCGTGTCGTTAAGTGCGTTTTTCTTTTGTTTTTTTCTTCTGCCGAATTATCTTTCTTTACGTCGCCGACTGTAGTCAGATTTTTTTCTTCTTTTCTTGCTTCTTATCCTAGACGTATTTTCTTTCTGTCGGAGAATCGTTAATCTTTTGTTTTTGATTCACCCTATCTGTTATGTTTCCATGTCACTTTTCTTTTGTTTAGCTTCGCTTTTGTTTCATTTTGTATTTGGTCGAATTACCTTTGCATATGCCGGTAGAATCTATTCATAGTTTTCTTCTTTTGTTTGTTATTATCCTGGACGTTTTCTCTCTCTATCTGAAAATCGTCGATCTCTTGTTTCTGAGCTACCTTATCGTCAAGTTTCCATGTCGTTAGCTTCGCTTTTCTTTTGTTTTATTTTTTGTTGAATTCTATTTCTGTACGTCGTCGACTTTATTCATAGTTTTTTCTTTATTTATTTTTTTGTTTTTGTTTTCTATGTTTCCATGTCGCTTTTCTTCGCTTCGCTTTTGTTTTGTTTTGTTTTTGGTCGAATTATCTTTGCGTATGCCATCGAATCTATTCGTAGTTTTCTTCTTTTGTTTATTATTACCCTAGACGTTTTCTCTCTTTGTCTGAGAATCGTCGGTCTCTTATTTCTGAACTATCTCATCGTCACGTTTCCATGTCGTTAGCTGCGTTTTTCTTTTGTTTTATTTTTTGTCGAATTCTATTTCTGTCTATTCATAGTTTTTTCTTTATTTATTTTTTTTTTTTGCTTGTTGTCCTTGAGGTATTTTCTTTCTCTTACGTTTCTATTTCGTTGGCCTCGCTTTTCTTTTGTTTTCTTTCTTTCGTCAAATTATCTTTCTGTATGTTATCGATTCTATTCGTAGTTTTTTTTTTTTTCTTTTCTCATTATTCTAAACGTATTTGCTCTCTGTCGGAGAATCGTCGATCTCTTGTTTCTGATTCGCCTTGTCTTTCACGTTTCTATTTCGTTAGCTTCGCTTTTCTTTTGTTTTCATTTTTCGCCATATTATGTTTCTGCTTGTTATCGATTCTATTTATTGGTTTTTTTTTTATTATTCTAGACGTATTTTCTCTCGGCCGAATCGTTGATCTCTTGTTTTTGATTCATCCATCGACTCTATTCACAGTTTTCCTTTTTCTTTTGTGACTCATTACCGTAAACTATTTTTTTCTTTGTGGAAGAACAGTCGATCTTTTCTTTTTGAATCATCGCGTCCACTTTTTTTTGTTTTTTTTTTTTTGTTCCTTGAATTATCTTTGTATATTTCATCGACTCTGTTCTTCTTCTTTGCTTCCTTTTTTTTTGACGTATTTTCGTAATTTTCTCCAACGAATTTCATTTTTTTTCTCACACTCTTTGATTCATTACGTCGCAGAGATTAATTTAGTTTTTTTGTTTTTTTTTTTTTTAACACGTCGTCGGAGAATCGCCGTCCTTTTTCTTGTTGTTTATTTGTTCATATTCTTCTTCTTCCTAATTTTTATACGTCGAAATCCGGGGTCCTTAGGTGTAACTGACGTTTAACGCGGAAGAAACGGTCAGATTTTATGTTGGCTCACCTCAGCTCACCTAATTTGACAATACAGCCTTTATTTTTTATAAACCTTTAAATTTCAAATGACATACTTTAATACGTTCTAAAAGCCTTTGAAACACAATACCTATGTACAGTGTGAAGATAAAAAGGCAAAGTTAAAAAATAAATTTTGAGAAAGGAAATTCCGCCGTTTAAATCGAATCTAAAGCAGTCCAAAGATAATTTTGTAATATTTCAAAGAAGGTGCGCTTTTAGAATAATGAACGAAACAAACACGTCGCGTTAGCCTTGCCATATAAACATAACACAAACGCAATTCATGTCCATATACGGCATGATCAGAATCAGAATGTTGCCGCGCTCGGTGTGGGTCGCTACGTCATCATCGCGGACTCCTCTCGCCTACTGCGATCGAAGGCTGTGGGACGTTTCTTTTCTCTATGCACAAACTAGAACCAACCATGAATAACCGCGGCCGTAATTACGTAAACTCACATACACACACACACACGCGCACATCAATGAATCGAAATGAAATTAAAGACGCGGTTTAATTTGTCTTCGGCTATTTTATTGCGGTGATTCACGGGAACCGACGACAGGTCGAAGCCGATTTATATCGTCGGTTTTATAACTGCCAAGAAAAATACCGCGGTCGGTAGTAATTTAGGTTTGTTTGAAAACCTGGTGGGTAATTGGATGGGCTTGACGAGGTGTTCGCGCTGATAAATTTTCTTTTTGGCTGATCAATGAGTCACTTTCTATTTCTAAGTGTAGTTTCACTTATTCTAAAATCTTCTATCCCTTAAGCGGATGATGAGGAACATTGCAACCGGATGTATATTGTTGATTTATTTGATTCATTCATTTGACAAAATTGTAGGTTATATGTAGTATTTACTTTGAGGTTAAGTCAATGGTCAAACTGCACAAAATCGTCAAGTCAACGGTCAGACCAAACCACCTGACTAAACAGCCGACGAAAAAAGTGATCAAGTGGTTTAGTTTAAGCAGTTTGACCGTTCACTTACCGCAGTCTTTATTTGACATATCTTATGAGACTTGCTAATTATGACGGTTGTCAAAGCCGTCAAGAACCGGAAGTTACTAAAGTTGTGTCATTTAAAAATATTAAAAATTCAACATTGCCAACCCAAAAGGCGTTCTTAATGACTTCGTATTTTCAATAAGGTAATCTCCTCTTCATTTTTCTTTTGAAAACAGAAGAAAACATTTCATCTTAAAGTAACCTTCTTTCCATATTTAATTTAAAAATAAGAGAGAAAAATTAAATATTTTCTACCTGATCAAAAATCACTCTATAATGAAACAGGTTGTCCATCACATCCGTTTACAATATAAAAAAAAGAACGAAGCAGTCTTTTTTTGTCCGCAAGTGTACAGAGTGGTCCATTTTTGATGGTTTTACAGGGTTTCTCAGTCATTTATAGGAATAGAAGAAAACCGTTTTCGCGACCCAATGCTACTTTTTCAAGAAAAACTCAGTGGAGAAAACAAAAGTTAGCTATCTCGATACGTTCGGGAAATATCGGCCGAAAACGAATTTTTCCGAAAAATTATTTTTCACAATATCTCAGTTGTTTCACAAGATATTTTGAAAATTTGAAAACTATTTTATTCAGAAATTAACGTTGATTTCAGTGACATTATTATCTTTTGTAGAAATTGCACCAATTCTGCAAAACAGACTGTAGCTTTTTAATTTTAAATGGAAATCGCAGTTGGCTATGACTAGAGAGCGGATTTATATGCGAGTAATTTTGATGAAATATGCGCATATATATGCACTAAAAAATGATGAAATATGCACATATATATGCACTAAAAATGGCGAAATATGTGCAAGATAGGCCGAACACTTCAAATAATGCAATAACTGGTCTACTGTGTTTTATGGGCATTCTTATTCAAATAAAAAACATTATATTTTATACAATTTATTTACATTTATTTGTAAACGCTTATATGAAGGAAGTATGTATATTATGTATGTACATTATTAAGTAAATATTATAACGACTAAAAAATCTTCGATTATAATTTACAACAATGTGTTTTTCCAAGTTCTCTACCAGGAAATTTTGCCTTTTATCTGACAAAATATTTTTATAAATTGAAAAACTCCTTTCAACATCCACGGAGGTAATTGGGGCATATTTAAAGTGACTCATAGCTGAAAATTCTACACTTAAGTCAATTTCAAAGTTTCCATTCAAAATTTCGTAAATTTCCTCAAGGGTTTTGAAGCCGCTATTTTTATCTAAAACGGATAAATATTTTTTATTTACTGAACTGCCGATTTTACCTGGAACTTTTGAAATATTCTCTTTAAATTCTTTAACAATTTTAACGGATTCTATTAAAGACATTTTCGGTTTTTCTAAATTGTTTACAGTTTGTATTACAAAACTGTAATGCATTTTGATGAAGTTCAGTTGATTTGCCAATGAAGTTTTTGTTACAATATTTTGTGCCTTTGCAATAGCAGCACTATCTTGGGCATTAAACTCTACAACCAATTCCTTAATTGCTACAAAATGTTCAGCATAAAACATTGCCGCTTCCAACCAAGTTTCCCACCTAGTCAACACTGGTTCGGGAGGTAAAGGTACATTCGGCAATTTTTCCCTGTACAACTGAACTCGTAGGGGACTTTTGACAAATATTTTTTAATGGTACTAATTAGTAGATTTACATCAGAAAATTCACATCTAATATGTTCAGCTACTCTGTTACATCCATGAGCTAAACAACTCACGTGAACTAAATTTTTATAAATTGTTTTAAATTGCTGCCCGGCTTTAACCATGTAAGGGGCAGCATCTGATACCATAAGTAAAATTTTTTCAGTAGGAACTACATTAGGTGAGAAAAATTTCATAAAACATTCATTAACAGATCTTAAAATACTTAAATGATTAGTTTTGTCTAACTGTGTACAGGCTATTAAATAAGATTCACTAGGTTTATCTTCCCGCAAAGACCCTATTAACAAATTTACAATGTAACGCCCACAAGAATCAGTAGTTTCATCCACAATAAAATAAATATATTGATTTTCTACGATTTTCTTGACTTCTTTTAGAGTATCGTTGTAGATGCGAGGCACGTAATTTTTTCTTAACGTACTTTCATCGGGAACATTTTTCTTGGTATATTTTTCCAAAAAACTTTTAAAAATAGAATTTTGCAGTTTTTTCAAAGGTATGTTTGCACAAATCATCGCCTCGCATAAATCAGCATTAAATTCTTGTTGTTCATTAGATGAAGTCATCAACGACGGTCCACAGTCTAAGGGTAATTGAAATGTTTTCGATTCATTCATCTTCTTGCATTTTGACTTGTGTAGTTCTGTCCCGACATGTTGTGTGACCGAAAATTTTCGTTGGGTTGGTATCTACAACAAGAACTTGAATTTTTTTAAACTGTCTGAACTTTCAATATTCAAGAACCAAGCAAATATTTACCTAAGGAGGAAGAAAACAAACTTAAAACTTACCATTTTACTACAGGCTTTACAGAATACGCTTCCATTGGTGTAAGCAAGCTCGGGATAGCTTCTGATCCAGGAATTAACCAGGCTCGAATTGTCTTTCGGCATAATGCACTTCTCACAAACAAAAATACTTTTACGGAAGAACTAAACGTTCGCAGCAATAACCGACTAATAATCCGTGAAGAAGTGATGAAACAATATTGCAAACATGAACGCCCCACCGCATCGTTAAGAAAGTACTTGGAAATCCCTAATTCACTACTTGGAAAATTCTGCCTGCTTAAGCCCAAGAAGGGTGCAAACTAGACCCTAATTAATGCAACAACATGTTCTGACGAATTAAGAATTCAGGAAAAAATTTACTCACTTCGACCAAATTCTTTCAAATATGCATATATATGCACGTTTTTAAGAAATATGCGAAAATTGAACAAAATGCTCAAATATGCAAAATATGCATGCAATATGGATTTAGCATAGAATCCGCTCTTTAGCTATGACACAAATAAATTGCTTGTTTAATGAGGTTTTCAGAAATATAAAGTTTGATATAATTATTTTTTATAAATAACAAAGATACTAACTTTCCTTATATTGCAGTACCTATCAAGATATCTATGACAATGGAAACAAAAGAAAATTCAGTTGTTTTCCTCAAAAAACTATTATTAGAATAAATAATACAGGTAATTAAATTTAACAAAATAAATACGAAATGCTATTAGAGGACTCATAAAACTACAAGTAATGTAAATGTGGATTAACTGTCAATGCAGTTTTGAAGAATTATACGTTGTATGTTCCTTTGAAATTATTAAATCTTAAATTTTATATTATCAAAACTTCTTAGATATTTCACTTCTATCCGCGATTACATTTATTAATATACAAATGTTCTTGAAAGCATTATTAAACTTAAGAAATATCCGACGTTTCAATAATTCCTTAAAGAAATGCATTAATTTATACAATTTAAAATTTATAGAAATCTCTTAACCATTCTCATTAATAATTAAAGAAATGTTCAAATAGAGTTAATTCGTTTTTACATACTTGTGGTTTTACGTCAGCCTCCGATCTATCTATTTCGAAGCTATTTATTTATAAAATTAAATTAGCAAACAATTGAACTATTTTTGTTTTTGTTTTTGGTGTCATGGATGGCTTGTTAGCTACTGGAAAACAAAAAATAATTAGTATCTATTATTTGAAAAAATAATTATATGAAACTTTACATTTTTGAAAACCTCATTAAACAAGCACTTTATTCGTGTCATAGCCAACTGCGGTTTCCATTTAAAATTAGAAAGTTACAGTCTGTTTGCCAGAACTGGTGCAATTTCTACAAAAGATAATACTGTCAGTAAAATCAGTGTTAATTTCTGAATAAAATAGTTTTTAAATTTTCAAAATATCTTGTGAAACAACTGAGATATTGTGAAAAATAATTTTTCGGAAAAATTCGTTTTTGGCCGATGTTTCCCGAACGAATCGAGATAGCTAACTTTTGTTGTCTCCACTGAGTTTTTCTTGAAAAAGAAGCATTAGGTCGCGAAAACGGTTTTTTTCTATTCCTATAAATGACCGAGAAACCCTGTAAAACCATCAAAAATGGTCCACACTGTACAGGGTGGATTAATTTCGATGTCTCTTATGGGCATAACTAACTAACTCCGTAACTATAAGTGATAGAAAAAAACTAGTGGCCGAGTCTCGATCTCTTTTTTGGAGATAAAGTCAAAACCGTAAACAAAAATTGGCTATCTTCTTTTGTTTTCAAGTTATGGCCAAAAATTGACATTTTCGACTTTTCGTTTTTCGGTCATATCTCGTTTATTTTTAGAGATATTAGAAAACTGTTTCATCATTATTAGGAGACTTTTTGGAATACATTTCAGTGGTGTAGTTGCCTTTTTAATATTTACTTAAATTTTCAAGTTATAACATAAAGTTATATTTAATAAAAACAAAAAAGCTTTTGACAGATCGGTCGCGATGGGTGCTACATTTCTCAAACGGAATTTTGTTAGATAAAACGAATATGAAATTCTTTACGCGGCCAAAACTGCCTAAAGGATTGAAAGTTCGTTAATATTTAATAAAAACAAAAAAAAAATGTCGGCACTGCATTGAAGCCAGCCTACTGAGACTAGGATACGCAAGGGTAATAACAAAAATGGCATTTTTCCTATTAATTATAAGAAATAAACCCAACAAAGTATATATTTTTGAAAACAGAAAAAAAATCTCTATTTAATGAGGGCATTGCCTACTATGATTTCTATTTAAAAAAATATAACTTTATGTTATAACTTGAAAATTTAAGTAAATATTAAAAAAGCAACTACACCACTGAATTGTATTCCAAAGAGTGTCCTAATAATGATCAAACAGTTTTTTAAAATCTCTATAAATAAACGAGGTACGACCGAAAAACGAAAAGTTTGAAATGTCAATGCTTGACCATAACTTGAAAACAAAAGAAGATAGCCAATTTTTGTTTACGCTGTTGGCTTAATCTCCAAAAAAGAGATCGAGACTCGGCCACTAGTTTTTTTCTATTTCTTATAGCTACGGAGATGCCCATAAGACACATCGAAATTAATCCACCCTGTACAAGAATCTCGCTTTACTTTCTTCCGGAATTCAATTGTTTTCAATAATAATGGTTATTGAAAAGAATCATGTGATTCATTCATTCCTTTATCTGCGGCCTTACAAAAGAAAATTATTATCACTTTTGATAAAACTAATCGTCAAAGGATTTGCTTTGTCGTTCGCAAAACGGCAATGTAAATAAATTATTAATGTGTGTGTTTACCTCGAGCTAAAGTGTTGTAATAATTTCGAAAATCCAACACTTCTGGGTGAAGCCTAAAACACTAATTAATAGATTATTGTCAAGTGATATCAGGTATTTCGCCTGAGTTAGACGACAGGATAACTAGGTATATACGATCCTCCAACCCAAGTAAGTTGTCATGGCTTTGAAGAAGTGGAAAGTTTCTGAATACCGGCAGCAAATTATTGATGTATTTGATAAAACGCTCTCTGAAATTGCCAAAGACGTGGAAACTTCCGAGTGCCAGCGTCTACTGAATGATGGCTCGGATGAAATGCTGAATAAAATTACGATGAACGTGGAAAATACCGAATTGCAGCAGCAAATTCCTGAAGACGTGAAAACTTCCGAACTGCTTCAGGAAACGAATGGTGGCTTTGAAGACGCAATGTTTAATTTCTGCGAGGGCGTGGAAATTGCCGAATTTCAGCTGAATAAAGTTAAACAACTGAATGAAACAACTCCAATTAAGAAGGTGATACGAAATCCAACAACAAATAATTGTTACAGAAATAATATCGGTGGAAGCAATAAAAAACAAAGCTTGAATAATTTGAACTGGAGAAAGTCGTTGACTTCTAATCACGTGCAACGTGGTCCTGGGTAAGTTTTGAGTTACTAAAATTTAAGCAACTCGATATGATTTTGGTGCATTGCAGGCGACAGAGCTTTAAGCCGACCACAGCAAAAAATTACAGAGGTAGTAACGGCGCAAGGCTTAAATTTAAAGTTGAATTAACGTGCTCTCAAAATTAGGCAGGGATTCATTTTCTGGGCAAATCAGTCTTTCTGATGTGCTTATGTTATAACCTGGACGAAAGTTTGGACCATAAAAAAAAATAGGAGATGGATTTGTTCATAATTTTATTATTAACTATGGTATAATGTTTTTGCAAATGTAGATAACTTATTTTATAAGAGGTAGAAAATGCTTTTCATTAAATGTTTGTGCTTATAAAACAAATTTAAATAAAGCTATATGTATTTATTTAAATTTAAATTTATTGAAACTGCTGATACTTTACCATCGCCCGATTCGTTTAAATTTTTATAAAAATTCAGCTGAAATTAAAAATGGTATTAAACGGAATTTTGTCAAATACATGGATGTTGTTTTTCATTGCGTTTATTATAACATGTTAAATACACTATTTACTTTTGACATATTAGTAATTTTGACGGCAATCAAACTATGACGTCTGTCGATTTTGGAATATTAACTTTTCATTTTGACAGATTTGTTGATGTTATTTACTACATAAGTCGTTTTGATAGCCGTCAAATGTCAGCTGAATCTTTGCTTGCGAATTTCAAATAATTCGTTTTTGCATACATTTTTCATTTTAAACGTTTGTTAGTTTAACATCGAATTTGAGGCATTTAAGTTTCCGTCTGCACAGTTTGGTTCTCATTGTTATTTAACGAATCCATTATTTTGACTGCAGTCAAACTTTGGCACTAGAATTTTAACTTTCTCATTTCATATGACGGGTTTGTTATTTGTCACATTAGTTATTTTGACAGTCATTAGAAATCAACAATTATTGCCAAATTTCAAACACAATCTTTCATTTTGACATCCGTTACATATTAGCTTTAAGACTTGTCGAATTTGGAGGATTTAAGTTTTCGTTTACGTGGTTTTGTTGACAGTTTATTTGATACATTGGTTATTTTATCAGCTGTCAAACTTTGTTGGCGTTCGTTGAACTAGATAAATTCATTTTTCATTTTATTGTCAAGAATCAATTTTGACACCTGTCGAATTTGAGACGTTTAATTTTCAATTTACACAATTTATTGACACTATTATTTAACACATTAGTTATTTTAACAGCAGTCAAACTTTGGCGCTGGTTAAATTTAGAATATTACTTTTCGTTTTGACAGATGTGTTGGCATTACTATTTGTCACATTAGTTGACAGTCGTTAGAAATCAACAGTTATTGTCAAATTTCAAATACAATTTTTCAATTTGACATCCGTCACACATTAGCTTTGGCACTTGTCGAATTTGGAGGATTTAAGTTTTTGTTTACGTGGTTTTGTTGACACATTGGTTATTTTAACACCTGTCAAACTTTGTTGGCATTTGTTGAACTAGAAAGATTCACTTTTCATTTTATTGTCAAGAATCAACTTTGACACCTGTCGAATTTATTTATTTAGGCATTTAACTTTCAATTTACACACTTTGATCGACACTGTCATTTAAAGCATAGTTATTTTGACAACTGTCAAACTTTGGCGCTTTTTTGAATTTAGAAACTTTTCATTTTGACAGATTTGTCGATATCGTTATTTGTCACTTTAAAATTATTTCGATAGCCGTCAAATATCAGCAAATCAGATGGAATCAGTCATTTTAAACATCTGTTACTTTGACATCCGCCACATATCGGTTCTGACACATTGAATTTGATGTATTTAAGTTTCCGTTTGCACAGTTTCGTTGAGACATTAGTAATTTCGACAGCAGTCAAACTTTGTTGATACTTTGACGTTTTGATTGTCTGTCTATTCTTACGTCTTTGTTAGCAGGTCATGGTAAACGCCAAAAATAATCTGTCAATATAGATTTTTTTTTAATAAGGCGTGCGATGGGGGATGATACGAGGGGAAATTCTTTTGCTTTATACAGATTTGGATAAAGTGTAACTAAACGATCTTAATAACAACGCGTGTGACAGGGAACGCACGATATAAATAAAGGAAAATGGAATAAATATGGTTTAGTCACGCCCATTTATATCTGGAGTACTGCCCGGGGAGCCTATTACAATTAGTACGATTACCCTTTCGGCTTCAACAAATCGCGAACGTTTACGATGCGCATCGAAGAATCCTCCTGTATTCAAGAAGAAAAATGTTTTATTTGTATACGGGTACAATTTTAACATTGCTTTCTCTGTCTTGACTTTTAACCGCGTTATGCTGAAAGACATTTCCAATTTTATTTTCATCTTTGGAGGGTTTAACTTTCTGTGCATGAAAAAAATGTTATATCTGTAATATTACACAGAGCCAAGACGACGTACCTACATATGTATTTCGTGTTCGAAATTGAAACCTTGCAAAACGGATGCTAGTTTATTTTTATTAAAATTCGCACTCGGCGAAAGGATGTATAAATCAAAGCGGAAAGCAGCCTGGAACTCATATTTTAAAGCGACGTTGTTTGGACCGCGGCAGAATTTATTTTGGCGTGATGCTTAATCCCAACCGACAACCGCCAAGTTGGTTGGCCAGACGATATTAACACCGGATAGATAAAGATAAGACATTCCTACAAAGAAATTTAACCGTCACATTTTTTGGTTTTTGTTTTTGGAAATACCGTGGAGCAAAACCGTTAACCCCGAACGAAACACATCAATTCCTGCACGGTTATTTCAACAAGCAACTCGCAGCCAATTAGATTTAATTCGAAGATGCGTGCGGTTTAATCACTCGAGCGCGTTGACAACATATGGAAGGAGTTTCTTTTGTTTTTTTTTTTGGTAAACAAATAACGGTCGTCCTCTCGGTTTTTCTTTTTTGGATGTGCTCCACATGTTCTTGTGCACTTCGAAAACAAACGCGCTTGCATTCGCCGTTCGGCTCCAATTTGTCGTGTTGCTACGGTTTTCATATTTCATGATGTGTGGTATTTATAGCTTGTTGTGGGTGGAAGGGGGCGAGGGGGGTTCGTTTTTACATTTCCGTTTCACATTGTGCCCAGCGTTGCTTGTAACACGAATGTACATCAACATCGTATTTAATTCACTGTTCTTTTTATAATTATTTGCAGCCATTTGTTAAGAGACTTATCAATGAATTGAATTCTACCCCTTCTTCAAAAAAAAACCTTCAGTGTATTGTTACGGTATAATTTGAAAAACGTCACTGTCACTTTACAGAAAAATTTGACATACCCTGATGTGCTAATAATAATTTGATTTGTTGTGAGTAACAATCGAAAACGATAACATGACATAACAGCGTTGTTTGTTACATCTTTCCCCCCTCACAAAAAAAAAAAATTGAAAATATTAATATAAACATTAGATTTCAAGCAATGACCACATGCAATGAAACAAGTGAAGGTGCTTAAAAGAGACAATGTTATTGAATGAAGGTGCAAACATTGCGCTTAAAATGAACCAATGAAGGCGAAACAAGGAGTACTCAGCGTCCCAAAAGGTGTGATCGTGAAACGATGAAAGGAACGAAAACAAAGAAAGCCATATGAAAACGAGAAAAACGATGAAAACAAAAGATAACTATAAAAACTACAAGATACGGTGCAAGGAAAAAGTAACAAAATCATGATGAAATAAAAGAAAATGGCGACGATGAAAACAAAAGACGCTACAATAAAGAGAAATGAAAGAAACAGTGAAAACTAAATAAAGCAATGTAAACAATTGATACAAGTAAAGGAAGGAGAATTATAAAATAAAAATAAAAGGTAGCGTTAGAAATAACAAAAATAAAATGGAACGATGGAAATAACAGATACAAAAGAAAACAGTGACGGAAATAAAAGGATCATAAAGAAAACGATGAACCAAAAATCGAAAAAAATACAAAAAAAATTGAAAACGAAACAAAACGATGAAAACAAAAAAAAACTACAAAAATGAGAAAGAATAAGGAAAGCAGTAAAAATAAAAAAGCGATGTGCAAACGAGAAAAATGAACAAAAGAACAAAATAAAACTGTGAATAATTCCAAGAAAAGATTCGAACAAAAAAGTACGAAAACCAAACGAAATTATGAAATAAAAGAGAACGATGGCGACGGTAAAAACAAATGAAAACGACAAAATAAAGAAAAACGAAAGAAAGAGTAAAAACAAAAGAAAACAAGCCGAATATATTGTGAGCGAAATGAAACTGCACGACAATCTAAAGAAATTGATGGAAGTAAAAGAAAACAAAAAATAAAATAAAAACCAGTATAATGACGGAAACAGATAAATATTAAAGAAAAAAACGAAAGCAAGAAATCGATAAAAATTCAAAAAAAAAAGTATTGAAAACGGTATGAGACGACGAAAACTAAAGAATGCCATAAAAACAAAAGACAACGAGTAAAGCAATAAAATCAAGAAAGCGAAACAAAAAAAGGAAAATGAAATGAAAACAAAAGAAAACTATAAACATGCAAAGAAAAAGTAAAGAAACTTAAGAAAACGATGAAATAAAAGAGAACAATGGCGATAACACTAACTTTCTATTATAGATTAAAAAAAAAAAACAATAGAATAAACAAGAACGAAAGAATATATGATAGAAATGGTAAAACAAAAGAAAACAGTATTTATTTGTCAAGGCAACAAAATGAGTTTTTCTCGATCAAGGAACTTTTGCTAACCTCACTTATCAGCTCGGTTGGTAACAACAGGATGTTAAAAAAACAGATTTGTACCACGCGGCGTATACAAAGTTTCGCTATTGTTTGACAGCTGTCAATGTCAACTCTTGAATTAACTTATAACCTATAATTACATAACTTATGTAATTTATTTAATAGAGTTTGGCGTAACGTCACGGAAACCGTTTGGTTAAATAAGTAAAGCATTCTATTTTAGGTTGAAAAAGTTGCTTTTTGTAGACTGTTATACAGGGTTATCTTAAAAAAAGAGAAATTTAATGGAGCAATCCCCGGACGTCGATTTTAAGCAAAAATATTCAAACATACGACTTAAAATGTCATGTATCCTTAAATAGATACATGACATTTTAAGTCGTACGTTTGAATATTTTTGCTTAAAATCGACGTCCGGGAGTTGCTCCATTAAATTTCTCTTACACCCTGTATAAGGGAAAATTTTTATGCGTAATGTCGCCACTGTTTTTCTCTGACGAACGCCGCTGATAAATTATATATTTCTGGAGCGTAATCATCGTGTATCGGTGTTTATTCATTTTTAGAAACAAACATGACTTTGATGTTGCCTTAAAAAAAAAAAAAAGGAAAAATCTGCGCTTTCTTTTTTTTTTTCTTTTACAAATTCGAACCTTGCTGTTGGTATTGTCGTAAACTTGCTGATAAATCCTTTATCCTTTATGCTGATAATTCCCTTATCACCACCTCACCAGCGAATGAGTCAGATTTACATTGTTTTTAAATACAAAATGAACGAATTGTGAATAATGATCAAAGCCAGTGACATTCCAGACGGGCAAGGGTGTTCGTATACATACTTCCCAGGATAGTAGGAATGTCCGGAATTTCCCGAACTGTAAATAATGTTTAAGTGACTCTAGTGTATTATGACTTTCCATTAGGTCTTTCGATCATCAGTTTTTAATGTGTGATTAATTTTTTTTTGTTTGATTAATTGCGAAATCATAGCATAATACATGTGATGTATGTCGCACCGGCTTGTTAAACAATTGCGCAAATAAAATGTGCCTATAAAAATGAATTCCGCTTAAAACTTGATGACGAAGCCGTCTTGATTCTTCCGAGCCAAATTAACGAGATGAACTCGAAACGTTCATTTCCTGCCGTGACCGTCACCATCAAGTTGATGGGAGCGATTATTACAGGGGTGCGTTTTTACTATTGCCCTGAAATTGGGTTAACAAGATCGATATGTACTCTCAAGGAAACAAGCAAGGTTGAACTTACGCCCTCTTTTCTTTTCTGTTGAGAGTAATTAGCAACAGCTACGATATTGGAAGGTCATCGATGAAATGTTGCCGACAGGACTCAGTTCATGAACTTCATTCATAATCTTCAATACAGTAATTTTTATTACTTCCAATTATATACTATAAAAAAAACTTTAGCAACAAATATATGTATAATTTGAGTTTTGAGTTTTAATTCTCCATTTTTTTAATTTCTCACTTTTAATTTCGAATATGAATTCTCGTTTTAATTTTTTGAGTTTTAATTTCTTACGCTGATTATCTGGTTGGTTTGAGTTATTTGGCAAATTTGGCTGCGCAGTGGCCCTTCATGGGCTGGACTTAATTCTAATAATTAAAATTTTATTTTGTTCCTCTGAGGTATTAGCTTTTTTGGATTTCAAGTAACTCAAGTCCTAATTTATCTTGAGTTTTAACATTCTTCAATTACGTTTTAATTTTTAATTGAGCTGAATTGAGTTGACCTTGAGGTGAATCGGACTGGACTGGATTGAATTATTTTAATTGAGTCTTAAGATTTTTAATTTAATATCTTGAATTTTAAGACTATGCTATCGGATTGCCTGAATCTACGCTTAATTCCAATTAAGTGCTACTTTACATAGTTTTTTCTTTGGTTGCAGGTTTTGAGTATTTAAGTTTTGAGATTTAATTTGTTACTTAGATACTAGCTTGTAGTTTTTTTGAGTTACGAGTTTTAATTTTTTAAAGTTGTAATATATCTTCAGTTTTAACATTTCGTAATTTTGTTTTAATTTATTTACATATTGAGTTGACTTGGGATGACCTTGAGATGGATTAGACTTAAAAGTTTTAATATTTTGAGTATTAAGACTTTCCGTGTATTCTTCCAGTCTCAATTTTTCAAAGCTAATCTTTCTGGATTTAATTCTACGCATTTAAGTTTTAATTTTCCAGAGTTTAATTTATTTCGTTTTACGTTGAATTTTTTTATTTTGAGGATTTTTATTATTGTTTTAATTCTAACTGAGTACTAACATTTTAAGTTTCCAGCTTTAATTTTTAATTTTTTATTTACTTTGACTTTTCCCTTTTTTGAGTTCTGTTTTAATTTAGCGTAATTCTTTTGTTTCACTTTTTTCTCGTGTTAACTCGAGTTTGATTGATTTGGATTGGGTTGACCTTGCTTGGATTATTCTTAATTGTAATTTGAGTTTTGATTTCTTTTAACTTTTAAAAATTTCTTTGAATTTTTTAGTGTTAATTTCCTTTTTGAGTTGGTTTAAGTTAAACTGCGTTGACCTTGAGTTAAGTTACACTTAGTTGAAATTTGAGTTTTGATTTTTTGTAACTTTTAAAAATTTGTTTGATTTTTTTTAGTGTCAATTTCTTTTTTGAGTTGGGTTGAGATAAGTTGGGTTGACCTTTAGTTGAGTCATACTTAGTTGCAATCTTAACTGAAATTTCAATTAAGTGTAACTCAACTCAAAGTCAACCTAACTTAACTCAACCCAAATCAAAAATGAAATTAACACTAAAAAATCCAAACAAATTCTACAAAGTTATAAAAAATCAAAACTCAAGATTTTTGTAATTTAGTTAAGTTAAGTTAGGTTGACTTTGAGTTGAGTTACACTTAATTGAAATTTCAGTTTTGATTTTTTATAACTTTGTAGAATTTGTTTGGATTTTTTAGTGTTAATTTCATTTTTGAGTTGGGTTGAGAGAAGTTGGATTGACCTTGAGTTGAGTTAAACTCAATTTTAATCTTTAAGTTTTAATTTTTTTTTAGTTGAAATATAATTATGTATGTAGATTATTAGAAGCATTTATTCTAGCTTCATTTTTTTAAGTTTTAATATATTTAATTTGAGTTGGACTTTAACATAATTTCAGTTAAGTTGCAATTTTTGGATTTTGAGGTCCTACTTTTTTGAGTTTTTAGCCATTTGAGTTGTTTTAAGATATAACGTTTCGCTTTTGCTTTTCTGAATTTAGGGCCGATTTCATAATAAATTTAAAGTTACTTTAACCTAAAAAAAAAAAAAAATTGTTTCCCAATTCTTAAAGTGACTTTAAATTAAAGCTTCCTTAAAGTCTGATTATGAAGGGGGCCATTTGAGTACTTATTAACTTTTTTAAGCTTCAAATTTAAACTTTTATATTTTTAATTTACTTTGACTTTTTTGAGTTTTGTTTTCATTCTTTAGTTTGCCATCAGGAAACGGAAGTTACGTATTTGGTTCGGTTAAATACAAACGAGGCGGCAAATATATGAAGCTGCAGCCGCCTCGTTCGAAATAAAGCGAACAAAATATACGATTCCGTCCTGTAGTTATGAATCTTTTGTTTAAGTTTTCCTTTTCTCGTGTTGACTCGAGTTAGGCTGATTTGAATTGGGTTGACCTTGCTTGGACATCATTTTTAATTGCAATTTGAGTTCTGATTTTTTTTGATATTCTCAAGTTAAGTAACTGAGTTTGGAATTTTTAATTTTAATTTATCTTCGCCTTTTTTGTGTATTGTTTTAACAAGGTCGAGTTGATTTGGGTTCTACGCTTCGCTTCGGTTGTATTTAATTTTAATTCCAATTGAGTTTTGACTTTTAAGTTTCAAGTTTTAATTACATAACCGTTTACACGGAAAATAATAAATTAACATACTTATCAGTTAAGCTGCAAATGCGGTGTGATTAAATTGTTTTAGTTTAGATGTTGGATTAATGAGAAATTAGGTAGGTACACCGAAGTCAATTATACAGGGTGTGGCAAATCTGCTGCCTTATTTTTATGTTGCACAAAGTCGCTTGACCACATCGCCTAATTAAGCACAGGATGTGACTAGGACGGCACAGTTTTCAAAGAGCAAAGACAAAAAGATCGCCTCCGCTCTCGGGGGCTACGATTACTCTCAATTTCTTCTTAAAAGGATAAATTTAGAAATCATATTCAACGAGTGCGATGCACGCATGATTTCATCGCCTTAATTCGCTCATTATTGGACAGGGGTGGCGGCGGCGGTGGCGGCGCGGGGGGGCACGTAGGAGTGCATACAATTTTCTGGAATGCCGTTGTATACACGTATAGCTACGTGCCTAACAAACTGCAACTGTTACGTTGCGTGCGCGTTGCGCAAGCCCCCACAAACAACCTATTTAAAACCATAGCCGGGCTCGAGGACGGACGAAGTCAGTGTTGGAGGAGTCGTGCCGAGGCAAGCAAGTGTTTAGTGTTGCATTCTTTTTTACCCCCTACGTGAAAAGTGCAGAAGCAAAGAAAGAAAAATGTCCGAGGGAATTAAACGCAACATCCCCATCAAGCTGGGCGACTTCAGCGTCATCGACACGGAATTCAGCAACATCCGGGAGCGGTTCGACGCTGAAATGCGGAAGATGGAGGAGGAGATGAGCAAGTTTCGCTCGGAGCTCATGAACAGGGAATCTCAAAATTTCTTCAGGAGCACCACCAGGTAATTTGCTTCCACAATTTATATTTTACCTACGGTTATCGTGTTATCAGCTGCTTCGAAATCGTATTGACTGCGATCGTGTTTGTATCATCGTATGCCCGCGGTTGTTATAGCAATTAGTGCTGGCAACCAAATCGGTTTTTTGGATAACCGGTTAATCGGTTTTGGATTATCCGAGGTTTTAAACAAAACCGAAAACCGGTTATCCGAATAATCGGTTATTCGAATATCCAATTATTTGGATAATCGGATATTCGAATATATAATTATTTGGATCATCGGATATTCGAATATCCAATTACTTGCATAACCGGATATTCGAATAATATCGGTTTTTGGATAATCGGATACTCAAATGACCGGTTATTCGAATGATGAAAAATTTTCAAATATCCCAACTACTTGAAATTCAAATAAATGTATATACAATAACGTATTTATTTCTGTCACCCATTTAAAGATAATCATAGGAATTTGAGGCAGCAAATTTAAAACTCAAATAAAATTGAAAATGAGTAAATGTTGGAAGTATTAAGAAAATGAAGGTAAATTTTATCTGTTATGTTCACTACGTAAAAAAAATGTAAGTGGTACACTACTGTCGAAAACTTTTGAGACTATTTTTTCTGTATAAATTGAATGAGTAACAAAGTATTTTAATGACACATTAATTTTTAATTGGACTTATGGCCGTTTTCATAATCAGACTTTAAAGAAGCGTTAAGTCAATTTAAGAATGGGGAAACAAATGTATTTTCTTAGGTTAAAATAAGTTTAAAATTAAGGTCCTATTATGAAATCGGACCTTACTGTTATATTAATTAATTCATGAAAACGTATGATAAAGAATATTCTTAAAAGTGATGCAAATTTCTGTTCATGAAACCGGGAATTTAAATACAAATTGAGGAATTTAAGCATCTAATAAGAAAATGAAAATTAATACTAAGTAGGATATTGTCCCTAATATTTAATACTGTTTAAATATCTTGCCCAGGAAGGATTTTATACCTCTACATCCTATTACATTTATAAAATGTTGGTATTCTGGAATATTTCCGGTAATATCGTATATTATCCCAATTTAGTGGTTAGGTACACAGGGAAAAATCATTAGCAAAAAGTAACATAAATTGTAGTTAGAATGAAGACGGAAACAAATTGTGGCAAATATTCGCACAATCGTCGGATTATTACCAACAATTGCGCTAATATTTACTACAATTGTGTTAATATTTGCTACAATTTGTTTCTGTCTTTATTCTGACTACAATTTGTGTTACTTTTTACTATTGATTTTTCTCTGTGTATAAGAAGCTGCGAACTAATTATCTTTTAGTATTGAACAATTTCTTGTGTCGGAAAGTTTCGTTTAATTTCGTTGTAAAAAGGAACGCAAAACACATATTACCGAAAGAGATAATCATTCCATTGTATGTATATTGTCATAGGACCAACGGTACCTGTTATTATTACTGGAAACCGTAAACCAATATTTATTTATTAGGCTTGCCGCCGACCGTACCATAAAAGCAGGTCAGCCGGCTAAATGTTGTTAAGGTTCATAATTGCAAAGCACGGATATTCGTACGGTCAGGGGTATTTCATTTCGTCTTAAAACTTTTCGACACCACCGTACTTCTAATCCACATATTAAAAGTCGAAGAAGAAGAATTAAAGTAATTTTAGTTTTTGTTTTCGGCCGTACCCAACCGTCTTTTGGAGAATAAAATAAAAGTTTATTATGGTACAGATGTTCGGCACTGTAATGAATTTTTATAGCACAAAATATTTGCATTACTTTTACAATTTGTTGAATATTGTTCGTTAGATAGAACAAGAATAATTGACATTTATCTACTAATTTAACAAAAAAAAAAAAAAACGAAAACTATTATTAGTGAGTTTGTGTCACGTTTTAAATGTGTGAGTCCTTATAAGTTAGAAATGTAGTTAATACTTTAAAATGGACAAGAGAAGCACAAAATTGAAATGTTTGAAAACATCTTCATCTGATTAAAAACCAGGTACATTAGAGTTAAAATTCATTCGAGTTTGTTTTTTATGAATCATTTTTTGTTTATACGTAATTAATCGATTTTCGGATAATCCAAAAGCTGCTTTTTTGATTACAGATTTCGCGAATATCCGAATAGTCGACTTTCAAGTAGACAGTTTTACAAATATCCCAATAATCGGTTTTTGGATACTCGAATAGTCAGTTTTTCGAATATCCATAATCGGTTTTTGGATATTTGAATATCCGAATAATCGGTTTTTGGATTATCGAATATCCGAATAATCGGTTTTTGGCTATTGGAATAGTCGGTTTTAATCATTATTTGGATAACCGGTTTTATCCAAAACCGGTTTTTAAAGAAACCGATTATTCGGTTTCAATTTTTTCCGGTTTTTGCCAGCACTAATAGCAATTCGCTGCTTGAAATAACAATAGATCTGCGCAAAAGGAGATACAAGCTGTTCACTTGAAACCGGAAAAAGAAAATTGTATTGACTCAATAATAATTAACACAAATTCTGCTTCATTTAAATCAGGCGTTTCCAACGACGCGGCGTCGATGAAGACTAGTAAGGGGTCGATGAACCTATAGGGGTCCACTGGGAGGGTCTTTTAAGGGGTCGGAGTTACGAATCCTTGTCTAATGGACAATTTTAATCCGCGATATACTAATTGCTAACAAAAACAAAACCAAATGAATTATCTGTGTGAATTGCCGAAAGTATGAATGAGAAATTAGGTAATTCGATTGTGAGAAAACTGGAATAACGGACAACGAAATAAGAAGAAGAATACAGGGTGACTACGCGAGAATTCCTACCCCCTTTTAACTCTTTTAATTTGGATTTCAGATAAAAACAAAGAAAAAACCAGAGTCGGATTGTTCAAATTATACAAACGTTGAAACATCTACAAAGAAAACTGCAACAAAAAAAGAAAACAAAAGAAAATCGGCTGGTCTGGATCGGAATATGTAGATGAAATCACCAATGGAAAACAAATTGTTAATGCGACAAAAATAAAATAAAATAATAAATTAAGGAGAAATTAACGAAAGCGTGATTGGATTTGCGAAAGCTTTGCACCCAACAATTCCAACACAAATTTATTTATTTGCTTTATTTAAATCAGGGGTTTCCAACGGCGAGGCGTCGATGAAGACTAATAAGGGGTCAGATGGGGAGGGGGGGGGGATCTTTTAAGGGGCCGGAGTTGTGAATCCTCGTCTGGTGGACAAGTTCGATCTGCTACATACAAATTTCCAACAAAAAATAAAACACGTTAATTATCTACGTGTGAATTGCCGAAAGTAAATGAATGAATGAGAAATTAGGTAATTCGTTTGTGAGAAACAAAAGAAAACGGGAATAATGAAATAACAACGAAATAAGAAGAAGAGTATACATATACAAAAGAAAAGCCAAAGTCGGATTGTCCAAATTATAAAGACGTTGTAACATCTACAAAAAGAAAACTGCAAAGAAAAAAAAAAACAAAAGAAAAACGGTTTATCTAGATCGGAGTAGATGAAACCGCCAGTAGAAAACAAAAGAAGAAACTGCGCGTTTTATTGCTAATGCGACAAAAATAAAATCAAAAAAATAATTAAAGAGAAAGAAACGAAAGCTTGATTTGATTTCCGAAAGCTTTACACCGGAAATTGTCCGATTTTTCATTTGTTTCTCAGCTTTTCTTTTGTTTGCTTCAGTTGTTCCAAAGCGAACGAGAATCGACGATCGTATTTTGCATTTCGTAGTTGTTTGTTTTAGTTCTTCCTTGTTTCTTCTTATCTAATTAATTTCTCTATTGGATCTCATGCAATACATTTTCTTTTTTTCTTAATTTTTACATTTTTCAAGCAAATCTCCGGCTGTTTTCGTGAAATTCTTATTTCTGAAGAGATACGATAGGTTGTCACTGTTTGGAAAATGTCGAAAATTTTTTGCAAGAAAAAATTTTCAATTTATTTGCAGTTTTTTTTATTAATTTTATTTATAACTGAAATAGCAGCGTTAGGAAACAAAAGAGTATCGCTGCCAATTTTTAATTTGACGATATATATCGATGTAATAAATTGCGGTAATAATCAAAAGTTTAGGCTTTTCAAATTTCGCGCCTGTAAACATAGTTCGGCGGTACTTACATAGATGGCACTACAATTCTTTTTTTCTCTCAAACTAATAACTTTTAATAACGTTCAATTCCCTGTATGACACGGTGATGTTTCTTGTAATTATCAAAAATGCGAAAAACTGACAGAGAGGTGTCTAATCAACCAATAAACATTCACTATGGTAATCTGTCTCTGTCACTTTGTAACAAATTTTTGCAAATTTTTTCGTGTCATACAGCTCTACGAAATAAATATGAATACAGATGCAATTGGATTTGAGTTACATCAAATCATACACATAATAATTAAATTAAATGATGTCAACACGAATTAAACAAAACAAAAGACAATAAAATAGTTTTTAAAGTATAACCGCAAAAGAAAAAAAAATGCAAAGAGCTCTCAACGTTGTACTATGCGATAGATTTGAGTTCAATTTAAAAAAAAAAACGACGATCAATCGGTGTTGAAAATAAAAATAATAATACAGTCACATCGAATAAAATAGAAAATAATAATGGCGTCTATCGATCGATGACAATAAAATGTAAAATAAGTTAAAATGCATTCAAGTACCTAAAAGAAAAACAAAAACGAAAATGATCAATTTTGTCAAATAAAATCAAGCCTAAGAAGAAACAAAAAAGAAAACAGAAGATGTTCAACCTATTGATTAAAAAAATAAAAACAAATCAAATGTAATAGAAAATAAAAAATAGAAATTGTGGAAAACTGAATAAAAATCCAAAACCAAAAAACCAAATCGATCGATAAAAACGAATTTTAATACAACAGTAAATTTAATATGTAAATATTGAAAGAAAAAGACGATTATTTAATAATTAAAAGATAAATTCAACTAATAATTAGAAAATAAAATCGTGTCGAATAAAATTCAAACAAAAGAAAAAACAAAAACAAAAGATTGATGCAGCTTAAGGCGTACCATCGCGTGGCCGCGGGGGTTTGATCTTAAACCGTGCGGAAAACAGCGAATAATAGCCATGTTGCTGCCAAGTTTAAAATTTAAAGTCAAGTTTTGTGTTTTTATTTAATAATTTTTTTTTTTTGATGAACTGATGCCACTAAAAATTAAAAAAAAAAATAAATCGAATAAGAAGTAAACAAAAGAGTATCATTATTATAGTAAACATTGAATTAAATTAAGCCAAACAAGAGTTTAAAATAAAAAAAAAAAAACAGAAAACGATCGAGACAAATAAATCTACATAACTGAGTCGAATCAGGAACATTGACGCATTTAACCGAAAATTTTAATAAAATAAAAAAGGCAAGCAAACAAGGAATTCAAAAAAGAAAAACAGAAAATGATCGGCGATGAAAATAAGACAAAAAATCAAAATTCTATAAAACTAAGTCAAATCAAAAACACTGACGCATTTTTAACCGTAAGCTTTAAGAAAAAAACAAACAAGGAATAAAAAAAACAGAAAACCATCAGCGATAAAATAAGACGAAAAATCAAAATTCTATAAAACTTAGTCGAAACAAGAACACTGACGAATTTTTAACCGAAAATTTGACTAAAATAAAAAAAGCAAACAAGAAATAAAAAGACAGAAAACGATCGACGATGGAGATAAGACGAGAATAAAAATTCTATTAAACTAAGTCGAATCAAGCACGAATAAAATAAAATAAAAAAAACAAAAGAGATTCAAATTGATAATTCAAATACATATAAAATAAAGTCAAGTAGAATTAAGAAAAGACAAAAGACGATCGGTTTATAATTTAAAAAAAAAATTAAGTAATGGACGCCATGTACGCATACTGTTTAAGAAATATTAATCAAATGTGAACAGCGGTCGATGGAAATTTTTATTTTCTTGTGATGGAGGGGAGGGGGGAGTCGATGCCTAAAAAAAGTTTGGGAACCCCTGATTTAAACAAAATAGTATTTAGAAGTGGTGTGCTTTCAACAGTCTTATCGCAGAGTCTTGCAAATCGATTTATTTTTCATCGATAGTATTTTGAGAAATTGATTTTATTTACAAGGAAATGCAAAAGAGCAAGTACGTATATTTTCTTATTTTATTTATCTGTTGAATTTGTTAATTTCCGTGATATTTTAATGCCAATATAACTTTAATTATTGTGTATATATTAATGAATTGTGCAAAAAGAGGAGGGTTGTCGTGAAAAAAAAAAATCTCGTCCCTGCTAGTTTAGAGAACACCCTATAGTATAATTAGAGAACGCCCTGTATAATACAAAACACTTTCATCCAAAACCTATCAAAAAAAAAAAAAACGGAAAATTAATCACTTTTAAAATTAAAAATTTTGAATTTTTTCCATTACTATTTGACCTCATTATAGTATACGTAGGGCAGGGTTGGAGAGGGGGGGGGGGGAAGTAAACAAGCTCGCTTTACATGCATTTTGTTTAGTAACTTCGTATTTATTTAATTCCTCCTGATTATCGATTTTTATTTAAAAAAAAAAACTTATCAAATTGAAAAAAAATATTTTTCAAGATTGATTAGATTATTGTCATAAATTTTAATCACGTGCACCGAATTAAGTTATATCCCTGTAGATAATATATTGTAGGTATTAATTGCAATAGTTTCAGGAAAATTTGTGACGAGTTGGTTTGATGACGGTGTGACACGCAAAGGCGATAAGGCCGGTGTTATCAAAAAGGATTTCTCATGTGTGTGTGTGCGTGTGTATATGTTATTAACTCATCTGCGAATATACGTTTCGTTTAGAGTCGGTCGTGAATGGGACTTTATTCTGGTATGAATGGCACGCCTCTTCATTTTCATTCACCGACGAGGCCACGGTTCGTGAACACCGGAAGTCGCCTGTCGTTGAGAGATTTATGACGGTTCATCGTATGCCTCCGTCCCCTTTTTGGAAGTAAAATTTTAACATTTCTTTTGTGTGCGTCACATGGGGGCAGAAGTTATAAATATACCGTCTGAGTCAAAATAAAAACCGAGCAAGCCTTTTATCTGATTTAAAAAGAATAAGATACCAAAACGAATTGCTTCTTAAATTGTAGCTGCTACAAACTGTGCTAAAAACAAAACCCTGCTAACGGCAAAATTATTTAACGTTCGACAGTCGACTGTTTTTTTTTAACGGCGCCCCACGTTATTTTCTCACTTATTTCTGTTCTGATTTTATTTGAAGTGTATTGATCCTTGAGAAAAGATTGATTGGGTCAAAAAGACGGAGCTTTTTAATTATCTGAACGAATTCAGTTATCTGAATTAAAAATAAAAAGAAATGGTTCAGTTAGTTACTACTGCAAATGACAATAATGTAATTTAATTTACAGACGTACAGTCTGTTCCACCTTACAAGACACGGTTATCTTTTTTTCCTTAGCAATAGTAATAACTTTAAATAAATTTATTGCACATCGATGAATAGAAAGGGTTTTACAAATATGTGTAAAAAAATATATGGGGTGCTGTAAAGGTTCGAATATTCAGTACGTAGATATGCTGGGGGTATTACAAAATTAAGTTTAAGATTAAATAATATTGTGACGTATTAAAACGCGTACGTAGCAAAAATTGGCAATATTGCTCCTAAATTATGCACTCGGTTAAAGATTTTTTACGCATAAAAAAACATAACGCGGTATTCTTCACTTGATACAATTCAAAAGAGGTGAGGAAAGCTATAAGGAGCTCCTGCAGCAGACGAAAAGTCGATTTTCCGGGTTCTTTGAGTCTCTTGATTTTCTTAGTTTGTGATTAATTTCGCGAATTAAGATACAACTCCTCACGGTGTTTATTTATTTTTTTTTGTAATCCGAATTATTTTAAATTTAATTTAAATTAAGAAAGATTCCAGCTTGGCGTTGGTGAGTTGGAAGGAAAATTCATTTTCGCGCATAAAGGAAACTTTTTTTCTAACACAGGCTTTTTTAGGTTATATTAACAGCTGAATATTCGCCTTTCTCTCCAAACCATTTTTTCTTCTGTTTATGGCTATATTTTCTTTTTAATATTCATTTATTTTTGTAATCTTGAAATTCTTTTTTTTTATTATTTTATTCATGTTTTATTGTAATTATATTTTACACTAAATTTAATTTAACACAGGAAAACAATTTGTAGGTTGCAGTCGAAAAAATTTTGGCATTTAAAGTATTTTGATATTAAATGTATGGTACTTTAACTATTAATTACTTAAAAAGAAAGAAAATATTTTCACTTTGCACGCGACGAAGAAGGTAAAATCAAACCAAATAAACAATTTAATGTTTTTTTTTTATAGGTTAACCAATTGTCATTTCAAATGTGGCAATTGTTTTCCTTATTTATTACAGGCCCCTTCACAAAACTTTCGCTAGATGTCAGCCACTCCGTAATTTTCTCGAATACCATATTCTTTTCTAGTGTGACTTATGTTCACACTTTACAAATTGTCCACAACTATAAGCTAACCATTGAGCCACGCTATAGCCTCTCTTGTTCTTTTAACGGTCTTTTAATATTAAGTGTTGCCAATCCTCAGGCAGAATAAAATATTCGACAAAGTACGCAATATTCGACGAAGTACGCAATTTCATTTTTACGGCATTTGTTTCTAACGACATTTTTTTGGGAATTAGTGTTTGTTTCTTGTGACAATTCTGTGATTATTCAAGGTCAATATTGTTTTTGCGAAAGCCTCTATAGTGACATGCTGCTCCAATAGGGTGCAGTTGTTTACTTAATAAACAATTAATGATTATAGTGAGAAACTGCAGCTTTAACAAACCAACAAAAAACACTTTGGATTTTTTTATTGGTGTATAAAAATACAAAGAACTCCCCTTTTATATTTTCAGTTTTATTCAAGATAAAATATTTTCGATGTACAGTGTGAGACAAAACTAAAGTGACAAAGTTTTTTTTTGGAAAACGTTTCCTCCTCAGTGAATTGGCTATTTTATTAATAATAGTAATTAATTGGCAAACCTGCCAAATATCTCAAAGCTTCCAACACCAATGCACAGTTATTAACAGTGACGATGACGACTGACGTTTGTGGAACGTAAGGTCAAGTGAATTGACTGACGACTAGGACTCTCTCTTTATCTCTCTCTCTCTCGTCAGGCTCAGCAAAAGTGCCAGCCAACCTTCGATCTTTCACTAAAATAATTTACGCGGTGTTTGCGCGAATTCTATCGGCGATGAGTCATCGCGCAAAATTACATCCGAGGCAGCCTTGGACCTGTCGGAATGCAGATTCTTCATTCGAATTCTTATTGGCAAGTAAAGAAGTAACGGAATCGAATTGTTTTAAACGAAACGCAGGTCTTAAGCGCACTTCTTGTTTGTTGTTACTTTTTGTTAACCGCTTGCCAAATGACGATATAAAAAGACCCATCATTTCAACATTGAGCTGCTGCTGTTTCTTCAATAGGTATTTACATTTTCGAGAGACGAGCACCGCTAATTTAATTAGCGTTAAGATGTACATATGTATGCGGCGCCAGCTGGATTTAAATAGATATGTTCATCTATTGCTTCAGGTGTTTGTTTTAAGTTGGTATTTACTTGAAGTTTCTCAAATTCTTTTTTAAATATGTACTTATGTACTTGAAGGTATTGACTTTAACGTCAGTAAATTGCGTCATCGAATATGACCACTAAATATTATACTTAGTGATTCTTTCAGTGTTCGTCGTTTATTCAAATATTGTGTCACTTTACTACCATGACTCCCAAGATGACATTTGATATAACCTCCAAACTTCAAGACCAACACACACTATGTAAATATAAGTAAATCATAAAGTAAAGTTTTTTTTTTTATTAGGTGCTTTCTTTCGCTCACAAAATCGTGATCCAAACGTGTTTTGCTTCAAAAACGGACATTCTTTTCTTTGAATCTCTCTATTTTTAAAACCTGTTTGGATTGAAATTATTTACAAACGAACTGTCAATCAAAAATTCAGTCAGGTGTTTTGTTGCAACAACTATGAAATTCAGGTCCAAACTATTCGAAACACGATTCAAACTTTTAAGAGAAAGAAAGCACCTATTGTCTACAAGTATAAACTAATTCGGACCTGTCAAAGTAAAAATTATTGGAACTGTCACTTTATTGGTGTGACACCCAGTACTATGACATAACCTCTAAACTTCAAGAAACTATGTAAATACAATATATCGTCTTTAAATGTCAATATATCATTTTGTGCTGAAAAAAGAGCAAATCGAATTTTTACTTTTTTCTTCAAAAAGAAAAAAAAAATCCATCCATTGCCAAACAAATTTACAAGTATTCTTCCTAGAAAAGAAAACTTTCTATTGTGGTTTTCCTGTGTAAGAAGAACGGGCAGGATTTATTTGTAATGCTGCTAACATTTAGAATAACGTACACACAATGTTGGATCAAGTAACATTAATGACATTTCTTTGTTTTCCTTATTAAAAGCGCCATCTGTTGGTTGCTGAACTTCACGATCATCTTGACATTTTTTTGCTTATGAGAAATGTCAATACATCTTGATATTTAAGTTGTCAAAATAAGCGTCGGTGTCGTAACCATGGTAATACTTAATTAATGAGTATGAGAGGGCGCTAGTTGACACGCTTCACGGCTTGCTTTACTGGAACACATTTTTAGGCGAATTGGTCTGCCCGTATATGACATATCAATTAAGTTGGCCGTGAGATGGAAATTGTAGGTCTGGCGGGGGCGTGACGTGGCTCGGCGGCGGCGCCTCCCTACTCCATAACGTTCGTCCTTCATACTTTTCAGTCTTCAATGATCTCCACCTTTGTCCCCACCTAATTTCTATGACTTCAGTTTCATTCAACAACCGGTATAGTGTTTCCGAATTCTTCCTTTCAAGTTTTCAAAAATGAAAATTTGTCGTAAATGATTGCCCTGGATACAACAAAAATGATTCTTTCTAATTATCAGTTTTGCTTTGTCATTGTCATTGCTTTTGCATTGCCGAACACATCAGAACACAAACCTCAATAAGAATGAATCTTGTGGTCATTCTTATAAAAATAATACGTGAGTTTAATTTGATGATGACTCATTCATTCATTTTGATGATAACTAAACGGTTCAACAACTAATGACTTGGAAACAATTGAAATTAACAAAATCTAAAAATGTGAACGCGATTTGATTTCGTGTCATTGCCGACTGGATTGTTGTACATGCATGCATGCTTTTTGTGGTTTTATTTGTTGAGGCTGAATTCGCTTCAATTACAATCGGCGCCTGGCGGCGGTGTGGCCATTTAAAGAGTGCATACGTAATGGAGGTGATGTCACAGCCAAAAATAGAAAGCCTCGTTCACACTGCACCGATTCGCTCGTCAAAAATCCTCGTGCATAATTTTTCCTTGGGAAAAATCGAGTAGGCCGCGCTTCGATTTCGTTTGTTGTTCGGCCGGCGCGGCGCGGCGCGGCGGTTACGCAACGCCCTCGCCCGCCGCCCGTCCGCTTTAAAATTAACATAAATATAAATTCTAGAAAGTTGGCAGGCTGTGTGTGCACGGCATGAAAATATTTTTAAATAAATCGACGGCGGTGGCCTTTCCTCATTGTTGGGTGGATTCGGGCGTTCTAGAAGCAAATTTCGCGATGGGCTATTTTTGGGGTGGCGGCGCTTGCGGACGTCGTCGTCGGGCAGATGTTTCTTAACATGTGTGTGGCCCCGGCTATTCGACATTCGTTTGGAAAACCGGTCCTATACGTTCGCTTCCTGTGAACTTAATAACATTAAATCAATGTTGCCAGCTGCTAGAAATGAAAGCTGTCAAAAATTAAATTATAGAATAATTGCTGTTCAAATAGTGACACAACTGTCGCAGTAATTTTTTTTATTAAACGACACAAGTGATCGGAAACTTTTCTGCACGATTAGCCGCCTATGAAATTAAACTTCATCTATAAGTTAATTTAAAATTAATTAATCGAGTCATGAATTTAGTTTACATAATTTATTTGATGTTTCTTGTCTACTATTTTTTTTTGTTAATTTTGACTATAGGTTTGAATGATAATTAAATTTGGAAGGTATGGATATAGTTGGCAACATTGCTCACTTCAAGTAGAAAGTTTTTTTAATCTCAAACCGGACAGAAAAATGAAGGGAAACACACTCAACGTTTCGCTATAGATTTATAGCTTCGTCAGGAGTGAATATATAAATCTATAGCGAAACGTTGAGTGTGTTTCCCTTCATTTTTCTGTCCGGTTTGAGATTAAAAAAACTTTCTACTTACTATTTTCATCGGACAAGAACAAACTTCAATTGCTCACTTCATAAAAAATGCCCAGCTTCACTCCTCACTTACTCTAAGCACCTACGTAAATCTAAATTAATAAAGTGTTTGCATTTTTTTTTCTTTGATAAATAAAAGCAGCTGATAACAATTTAGCTTTTAATTAATTTACTAATCGTAAAGCGGTTTGGATCTAACTTGCTTTTTAACTTTGCATGTCTTACGAATACGAAACGGTTTCGGGAGGAAATACGTCCAAATCGAGCAGGTTTGTATTAATCAATCATCGACCCCTTCATCGCTTCATCTTTGGGGGGCAAAAAGTAATTTAGAACTTATCGCACCGTTCTCTTGACGCCGTCAGCTTTTAGAATCAAGTTAGATCACCATCGCCATTTTTTTTTTCTGTACGTTTAGAATAGGAACGCATTATATGTTTATTTTCACTGGTGTTTAATGGAAAAGATGCAAAAGGCAATCGCGTACACACAAAATAAAATATTTTTCTTTGCTTTAGTATTAATGGTGTTGATTACAAACGAATTCGTAGACTTTAGACATAGAAGCTCGATAAATTTGAAAGTTTTCAATTTTTTTTTCAATGTCACCCAGATGTCATCTGTGAAATCATCTTTGGTCGCGTTCAGGTAGCCGCAGCACTGAAGCGTTTTTCTAAAGCCTTTCTTGAAGCGGCCGCCATTACTCAAGCGTGGTATTTTTACGCTACAAAGTTGGCAACACTAACACAACAAAACAAAAAAAAAACTTTCACCACGTGACATTGGACGCGTTTAGCGGCTGTGTCGCTTACTCAGCAATCGATTGTGATTGGCTCACATGAAGGTAATAGCCAATCACAAACGACTGCTGAGTAAGCAACGCATCCGCTGAACGCGCCCATTAAATGATTAAAGCAAAGTTAGTAGGTTGGGAAGCCTGAGGAATTGGCAGTACTTGCTACTCATCATAATTTTCAAAGTTCGTTCTTCCACTTGATCCTTATTAATATTGTCTATGATCCTTAGTTAAGTTTTTAGGTTACAGTTGACGTTGTTATGATGGATTTAATCAACATTGTAAGTGTTGGTAAAAAATAAGAATAAAAACTATTCATATTATTACAGTTTTATACATAGCAGTATAACAACATAAATATTGATAAGTGTTACCAATCTAATAAAATAAAGATTTAAATTTATTTTGAAACTAACCTAGTTTCCACTTGACAGTTGCGACGATGTAATTTAAATATTTTGAATTGTTTGATTTTTTTTTATGAAGTTTTCGCTTCATGCTTCCTGGCACTCTAAACTGCAATAAAATTCAGCCTAATCTACGATTGGTGAGAATGTCAACATTGCCAACCAACTGTATAGCTTTTTGTGAATCATTTTCTACATAAGTAGTCAATCGTGTGAAATGTTTAACCCTAATTTTGATCTTAATTTCTATGTTTTTGTTTCTAAAATTATAAAATCCATTGGCCGAAATCTAGTAGTTGCGCAGTCGGAGAGAAGCGGAACATTTTAACGTCTGCTGAATAAATTAAAATTTGATAAATCAAGCTTTTATTGAGGTTATGTTTCTGTCAAACCAGTTAAACTCTGTAAAAAGAGAAATTTGAAATGTCATATTTAATAAACTAAAATTTCGCAGCAACTCTTCCCGTTCTATCCAATCTTTAACAAGGTTAAGTTTTTAAGCGGAATTAAAGAAGCCACTCACCAAAATACAAGACAAACAAGAATTATTAGAAAAATTTTACTAATGACATTTTGTATTATGTGCAAACGTCAGAAATATTAAGTCACGAAAGCAAGTCTGGTTTACATTGATGAAATAACGTGCCCGGATTTTATTGCCCGCTACTGTACACTTTGTGCAATAAAATATCAAAGTTTAAAATGGACGTAAAGAAATAATAAATAAATTTATCAGAATAAAACACGAGAGCAGAGTCAAGGTGGTATACAGTAAAACGGAGGAAATAAGAAATAACGAGTAACTACAATTACAAGTTAAGAATACATGAATTATGGTTTTGAATGAATTATGAATTACTATTTTGAATCGCCTATTGCATCTTGTAGAATTACATTTGTTTCTGTTT
This sequence comes from Prosopocoilus inquinatus, assembly GCA_036172665.1. Classification (NCBI taxonomy): domain Eukaryota; kingdom Metazoa; phylum Arthropoda; class Insecta; order Coleoptera; family Lucanidae; genus Prosopocoilus; species Prosopocoilus inquinatus. The sequence goes on along the minus strand of CM069871.1, from coordinate 327,648 downwards.
CAACTTCTTGCAACGTTTCCTTATTTTAACTTCATTAGAAATTGTGTGTAATCAGTGACGCTTTAGTGATTTTAGATTTTCATCTCACTGACCTTGGTTTTTTCTTTTTTTTTTCTGTGGTTTAGCACAACAACGCAACAGTCTTCGACGCAGCACAACACGGCCGGTGACATCTGCGCCCGTCCAGGCGCCGAGACGCGCACGTGGTTGGACGAATTGAACTCCCCATTGATCCAGGAAGACGGAAACAGCAAATGTCTTAAGCTCCGATTCGACGTCAGCCAGTACTCTCCGGAAGAAATCGTCGTGAAGACAGTCGATAACAAATTATTAGTGAGTTGCGTTCTTCTTCTAGATTAAAAAAAAGCAACAGCAATCAATTTCAATATTCTGTCCTTTCCAGTTCCATTTGAAATGTTATTTATTGATTTGTTTCTGTGTAGGTACATGCCAAACACGAAGAAAAGTCTGAATCGAAATCAGTGTACAGAGAGTACAACAGAGAGTTCCTCCTTCCGAAAGGAACGAACCCGGAACAGATCAAAAGCTCGCTGAGCAAAGACGGTGTCCTCACCGTGGAAGCTCCTCTGCCGGCCATCACGTCTGGAGAAACAATGATTCCAATTCAGCACTAATTGTCCGTCACTTTTCCACTCACGCTTAAAGTTATTTACATTACGCCGTTACTACCTAGACCGGTAACGGTTTTGGCAGTTTTGTTATTCTTATTATTACAAAATACTATTATATTACTTCTATATGTTATTTTCAAAAAAAAAAAAAAATTGACTCACAGCAACTTAATGGTAGTTATATTCGTGTTTAGTTTTGTTGTCTGTCAGTGCTAACAGTTGGATGGAAATTTGAGTTCTTAAATGTGATAGTTTTTAGCTTCTGATCGGTGTTACTACACGCTCTCATTTTTTTTTCCTCTCCTACTTTTCTTTTTGTTTTGTCTTATTAAGTATGTTCTTCTTCACGGCGGTCTATTTTAAATTATACGTTTTGTAAATTATTTATAAACAATAAAGATATTTTGAACACTATTAGTTGCTGGTGGTTTTTATCGTTTTATTATTATGATGAAGAGAAGCATATTTTTTTTATTACTAAGAATGCAAAAGATGAAAACAGGCCGAAAGTAGCACACTTTTTAAACGTAAAGGTCCTGGGTTTCTTTCTTGATGTGATGAGATCAGCCGGTTGACTCTGCAGATCCCACTGAAAAAACAAACACATTTTATAAACCCCATCGAACTTTTTTTCTTCAATATTTTAACTCGCCTGTTTTGCCTTCATACTAATAGCTAGTGCAGTCTTCTTAATACTCCTCAATTTCGTCCTCACTTGACACACTTCTTTCTGAAAGTCTTTCAACTCGTCTACACTCGCAACGTTTTGCAGCAAATAATTTAAACTTGCTTCCATTGCTATGAGTTGCCTACATGCTACAGTGATTGATGCTAAAACGTCGTAAGTGCTGAAAATACAAGGGGCAACTTTTAAAATAGAACGCAAAGATTTGCAAAATCAAATATAAATTAGGGTTGATTTTACTTGCAAAAAAAAATGAATGCTTACCTATAGGTTACATCCTTAGGCACAATTGGCACAGATTTAACTTTGTACATCCGCTTATGAAACCTGTACAGTCCGCTTAAAATCCTGTAGCGTTGATAAGGTGCTTGAATGCCCATATTCAACAAGCTTGCGTCAGACAGGCTTAAAAAACTAAGCAAATCGATGTTGTTGTTCAAAAGTAACTCGGTGTGTTGGTCACTCTTCATTCCATATAACATAATAGAAATGTCGTGCAGGAATTTCGGCCTATAAAGTTACATTTTAATAGCGCTTGAATTCAAAATAATTTTAATCTAGCTTCCTGCTTTAGTTTACCTTTCACCTTTCACAAACAGATCACCGATGTCATAATTCTTATATGAAACTGTACTGCTTTTCTTTGCGTTTTCTCTGCAGGGTAAGAGTTTTATGATCTCATCGAAATCATTCGCTCTAGCGTAATGGAAAGGTGTGTTGCCTCGTACATCAAACTTATCCACTTGCAAACCTGCCTCCAATAACAGCCTAAGCACTTCAGGTTTATTGTCGTTTACAGCCCAGAATAAAGCCTGTAAATTTGTGATACTGTTTTCATCATGAAGGTAAAGGTGAGCGAACCCACCGTCCATCCTTGATTGTCTTCAGCTTGCACGTCACATATTGGCAGTAGCATTTCAACGATTGCCACATTTCCATTGCTGGACGCATACATCAAAGCAGTCATACGTTTACGAGTTTTGATGTTTACGTCAGCTCCGTTCTCTATGAGCTGTCTGGCTACATCTGAAGATTTTTTGTGCGATGATGTGTAGGAAGGGCAAGAACAAGCGGCCATTAGAGGTGTATACAACTCTGAAATTCAAGCTTTCTAAAAAAATGTTTGTGTTTCTTTAGGTGTACTGTTTTATTATCGTCTTTTAATCTCCTCATTTTAATCACTCATAAGACTTCAAACTCATTGTTATAATTATACATCGGGGAAATTTTTATTTGCGCCGTTCAAATTCTAGTGAAGCGGGCAATATAAAATATTAGACCGTAGCACGTAAACAAACGCGAGGGCTGTGGAGACAATTAATGCCGCTACAGCAATGGTGTTACTCAGTATAATAAAAAACACTTTACCTTTACTTCCGTTGACATCGGCACCTCGCCTGATGAGTTCTTTAGTGACATCAGGATTTCCGACGGAAGCAGCAAGCAAAAGAGGTGTCCAATCGTCCTTGAGTTTGTCGTTAACATCAAACCCTGTATAAAATACATTCCGTTGTAGGACAATGACTGGCAGAGAAGCATTATTAAGATTGGATTAAATACCGTCGTCTAAAACCGTGATCACAGTATCAAGTTTTCCATTAAGTATCGCGGTGAAAAAATTATCTTCGACGTTGACTTCAACTGGCCTCCGATGTTCAAGAGCTTTGTTCGTGAAAGGTGCGTCGTCGTCTTCTGACTATGAAATCAATGCGTTCGATTTATATTCGTAATATTCGGAATTTTCTTTAATTTACTTACGAGGTAGTCTTTGTATTCGTCATCGTCGCTGGAATCACCGGCCGGGCGTATCATTTTCGCTATTTTTTTCTTCTCGGTGGCTTTTAATGCTGTCTCGAATTAGATTATCATAAAATTATCTTCAAATCTCTATTTCAAATTGAATTCCAATTTGAATTGAATTTTATCGATGAATTTGAGGTTAGTTTAGTATTACCAGTGCTGCCAACCGTCTCAGCGTGCATTTCGGAAGAAAGTTTTAAACAGGTTTTAAAAAATTCCGCAGATGTTTCCGAATTTTCGGTAGATCTTGAAAATGGTTAAAAAGAAATTTTCAATTCGTAGAGCCATATTTATTCATAAAATAAAAAGTCGAACCAAGGTAATCACTATAATAAAAAAAAACCGAATGACTTAAACAGCGACATCCTACGATCGCTTTTTGACCTAACATTGCAAGCAAAAACGATTTACAACAAAATTTATTTCAAAAATGATAACCATCAAATGTAATAATAAAAATTTTACGAAAACATACCAAATTCAAAAAATTGGCCTTGAAAAAAATAGTTCTAATACCACGACAGTAAATATAACTGTCACTATAAACGATTGCGCACACCGTATGTATGAGACTCGACCTCGTAAAATCTAGTAGCTCGTGGCAGGAAGCTCGTGGAATGAAGATTTGATTTTAGCGCCATTACAAGTGAAAAACATGTGGGCGGAGCTTGGTATGATTCTCGCTGACTTTAGCGCGTCCCTTTGAATTTGTTACATCAATCTTATTATCATTTATTAATGTTACTGTAATTAATTAATAACTACGAAAATTACGCTTAATTAGAAAAAGAAAAACATTCCTCTGTCTAATCGCGTTCCGATATTTTTCAATTATTCAATGTTTTCAAACCTGCCGGTTACTATGGCAACGGTGTACCTGTACCTAAGCTGCTTTTGTAAATTTTACTTTTGAAATGTGCTTTACTTTTTAGATCAACTCAGCTCCAGTGGGTTTACGTAAATTAAAAGAAAAACCTGCAGTTCAGAATTTCCCTTGTCATCAATTTCACGAAAAAGGGAAAATCGATTTTAGCGTGGGCGCTAGAAAATGTTTGAACGGGTTGCGGTGGACGCGGTGTACATCGCCGGATTTCGCAAGCGTTCTGTTGATGTGCGAGAATTTATCGATTTATTTTATTTATTGAAATTATTTTTAAGAAAGTGAAGAAACTGATAAAATGTAAGCGAAACGTAAACAACAAACAAACGATTCCTTTTTGTTTTTTGCTGCGGTCGTTGTTAAATCTAACCTCAAAATTTTCGGGAAGTACACGTCAGATGATAAATTATTTAATAATTATTTAACTCGCTTCGTTGTGACGAAGTTTTACGCCGTGAATTAAAATATACTCTTATTGTTTTTTTTTTTGTTGTAGGAAATTGCCAGGATTATTTACTTGTTTAATATTGTGTGTGTGTTGCATTGTGGCTAACGATGAGGATGACTTCTACAAACTCTTGGGGGTCTCACGAGATGCTTCTGTCAAGGATATACGAAGGGCTTTCAAAAAATTGGCTGTCAAATTACATCCAGATAAAAATAAGGTAGGTATGATTACCTGAACTAAATTAACCAGATGTCCCTCACTAGCAAGATTGCCCCCCAAATAGTGGTTAAGGCCCCCCATTGTGAATATTCCTTAAAATGTCTCACATTAAGTCTGAAGGTGGCAACATTTTGGCGTGAATGCTTCAGAGTTGATTAAGAAAATCTAACTTTTTAAATTCTAGCTTAATCCAAAGAACTTTTAAACAATTAAATTCATTTACTTGAATACTAGAATATTTTGCTTACTTTATTCATCAAAGATTCAATCGTTCCCATTACCTTTAGGATGACCAAGATGCAGATGAAAGGTTCGTGAAACTAGCGCAGGCGTACGATATTTTAAAAGATCCGGAAACACGCAAACACTACGACCTATACGGTGACACCGGCATGCCTAAACCAGGCAAGCAACCATATCAGAGTTACACCTATTACAGAGACGAGTTCGGTATTTACGATGACGATGCCTTGATCGTTACACTCAGCAAAGCCGACTATGGTCTGTGCAAGCAAGAGCACTTCGCCTAAGCCCCAGGTTTAATCAAGCTGTAATTTTTTTCAGAGGTAAACATTTTAGACCACAGTCAACCCTGGTTTGTGAACTTTTATTCTCCACATTGCCATCACTGCCATGAGTTAGCACCAACCTGGCGGAAACTCGCACAGGAATTAGAGGGGGTGTTGAGAATCGCCGCTGTTAATTGCGAGGAAGATTGGGCTTTGTGCCGTCAGTTAAGCGTCCAGTCCTATCCCACATTATTATACTATGAAAAGGAGGTATCAAAAACATTTGATTTGATTTTTTTCTTAGTTGTGAACGCAACGTATTTTTGCCAGGCTCATTTATACGAGGGTGAATTATATAAAGGGCAGAGAACCTTCGATGCGCTTCAGCAGTTCGTCTTATCTAGAATTGCCACTGCAATAAATGAAGTTACGCTGCAAGCATGGAATGCAGATGGTCTTAAAAAACAGAAGATGTTGCTTTTTCTGTGCCCTGAGCATAGTGCGGTTTGTCCACAATATGAAACCCAAGTGAAGTTAGCCGCTATAATGGTATGTAATTATTTATACAGCGTGAGCAAAAAAAATTAATGTGTGTGAAGTTGCCGCTTAGTTAAGTTATACCACAGAACACTCGCATTGTACTTTGTGCTTCTGTGAATTAAATTTGTGGTAATTGTAGGAGGGATTAATGCCGGTTGGAAGAGTAAAAGACCCGAATCTCTGCAAGCAAATTTCTCCTGCCTATGAACAATCCCCAATTGTGTTCTGGCAAGTTAATGAGGGGGCCCCGCAAGAAGATGAATCAAGTTTCTTTGCACAAGCACGAGAAATAACGGGATCAGACACTAAAGAAATTGTAGATAAAATCCTTGACTATCTCCCCAATCCAGAGCAGTTAGACGATGAAGCATTTAGGGTATTAATGACACTCTCAAAAAATTAAAATAAAACTTAATGTCTACATTCTTGCAGAAAATTCGGACCAAATTAAGATCTGGTGAGGGTAAGCCTTGGCTGATTTGCTTTTACCTCGGCGCTGCAACCGAGTTGCATCTCCACCTGAAACGCTTGATGATGGTAATTTCAAATATTAATATAGGTAGGTTCCCTCTTGGATTTTTCCCAGTTTTCAAAAATTTAGCTGATGTATTAAAACCTTAGGGCTTGTAAACTGTGGCAAGCATTCTGCACTTTGCGGGAGCTTACACGTATCGCATTACCCTGCGTGGGGTGTTTTAAAGCACGGTGGTGCTTTCGAGTTGTATCACGGGAGGGATGTCTTGTACGAGATTGCGTCTTTTGCCAGAGACAGCGTCAAGTCCACAAATTTCCACGCTTTATCACCCGCTGATTTCTACAATATTCAAAAAGACGGTAAGGTTTCTTATTTCTGTAGCTCAACATTCTTTTACCATACCACGGATTTACCTTTTTTGGAAAATTCGTTTCATGGCACTAAAATATTAGCGTGAAACTGAAAAAAAAAAACCCGAAGTATACCTAGTTTCAGTGCTGGAATAGATTTTTGCCAAAAATCTGAAGGTTTAGGTTAAGGAGTCACCAGAAAGTCATTACACGCAGACAAAAAACAAATGATTTCAGGATCTGCATGGTTCATCGATTGGTTTGCACCATGGTGTCCCCCATGTCGCAAGTTAACGCCTGAAGTACGCAGGGCCAGCCAACATTTCAACGCAGACACCGTTCAGTTCGGTGCAATCGATTGCACTCAACACAACCAACTTTGCTCGAGGGAAGGGATCAGGTCGTACCCGACCACCATGATTTACAACAGCAGTAAAGTGTATTACTTTCATGGGACACCGAACGAGCAAACGATAGTCGAGTTCGTTCAAGACACCATCAATCCCGTGGGTAAGAAACTTAAGCCTAAATCTAGCAAAGAAATTGAAAGTCATAATTCGAATTTGTTTCCATTTTTTTTTTCTCTTTATCATTCATCCCCTTAATTAAGTTTACACTTCTATTCATCTGAGCCTGTCCTCTACTTCTTCGTTCAAATTTTCTTCTCAATAAACGGGTGGTGTTTATAAAACAAAAGCTTGTTTCGCAGTGATTTCATTGGATGCCAGCACATTTGAACAACTCGAGAATAAACCCGTCGATGAATTGTGGATGGTAGATTTTTTTGCCCCGTGGTGCGGCCCCTGCCAGAGACTCGCGCCTGATTGGAGGGCTCTTGCAAAGCAGGTGAAAAATAAATTTAATTTTTTTTTTACTTTAAATTAATTTCCTTCAACTTGCAGCTGGTTGGTTTTAAACAGATTAAAGTTGCTCAAGTGGATTGTGTCGCAAGCCAAGAGCTCTGTAACTCGCAGGGCATCAGAAGCTACCCCACGATCCGGATGTACCCCCTGGGAAGCAGGGGACTTAACACAATAGCGTAAGCTCAGCTTTAATTTAGTAGCTGGTTTGGTGTTGAGGATTTGTTTGTTTCAAGTATGTACAACGGGCATAGAGATGTGGTCTCGATGAAACGATGGGTCATTGGATTTTTACCATCGCCTGTAGATACGATTACATCCGATGAATTTACGAAGCAAATCCTAACGAAGCGATACGTCTTGCCTTGGCTCATAGATTTTTACGCCCCTTGGTGTGGCCACTGTGTTAATTTCGAGCCTGAATTTATTATTGTTGCAGAGGTATTTATTTATTTATTTTATGCGGTTTATTTTAAGATTGTTTAATTGTTTCTTGCACAGAGGTTGAAGGGGAAAGTACGCACTGCCAAGTTCGACTGCGAACTCAACCGAGTTTTCTGTGCCCAGCAAAGGGTCACGAGTTTCCCAACGGTTGTACTTTACACATCGCCGGATGAAAAGTTTGAAATCGACAGTCAGGCACCCAATGAAATAATTCAGCAAGTGAAGAGTATAATAAGCAAGAGGAAGTCTTTCTCGCATGATGAATTATAAAGGAAATTCTGTTGTTTTTAAACGTTTTTTTTATTGGAAATCGAGCAAGTTTATGTCTTATCAGCTCGTGGGTAATCAAAGTGCCAAAGAAAAGCTCCCCCTTTTTAAGATGCAAGTCCCAAATTTTAGCACAAAATTAAAGACTTTGGTTTAAAAAAAAAAATTAAATCTCATTAATTCAACATACTCATTTAATTCTTCCGAGATTATAGCTTTATTATAATTACGTAATACCAAATATTTTTTAAACGTTTTAAAAAATAAATAAGTTCCTTAAATTTGATATTATTAATGTTCGGAGATTAAGAAGTACCTTATCTGCGGTGGTCTGAATAAAAACACATTTTTTTTTATTTAGTTTTATTCATGCCACCTCATGTATTTTATCTTAACGATGAATCTCTTTGTTTATTTATTTTTTTTATGACGATCGTGATAACGTAGTGCTTTTATTTAGATAAAGAAAAAGAACAAATGATTTTTTTGTTTATATTTAATCTAAGCAGCAATGCCATTCCAATTATTTAATCGAACTTTTTCAATTTTTTTATTTTATTTTTTAATTAAAAAGCTGTAATGTATTTTGAAGATGTTTGCATATTTCAACTTTATTAGAAGTAACTGCAATGTTGGGACCTCTCCCCCATCCCAGAAGTATTTTACAAACATACACCGTAATTATAGTTGTCTTTAATGGTGTCCATTAAATACATTACTTACTAAATGTATAATAAACCTATTGATTACAAGTGCTGTTTTATACTGTACATACCCAAGTTCCTTTTTCTTTAAATTCTTTCTGTCTATTCCTAGATATTATCTAAACTAATTTAATTAATTTCTATTTATAAATATTTCAAGATCGATTGAATTGTATCAAAACCACAAGGTATGTTGTAATTGAGGTAAGCAGGGTGAACATCATGGTGTAATCAGCGGGGAAGAAGCCGGCTGCTGAAAACTGGGGGCAACGCATTGATGATTCCTTGGCCAAATACATGAGCTTCTTGCGGGTGTTGCGTCTGGAAGTGTTGATGAGGGCCATCGGCATCGTCTGGAGGAGCTTGTAACACAAGAACGCGGTGCGCCTGGCTTCTTTGTGCGTGTGATGGCCGTACTTGGCGATCGTGACGGCTCCGATCTGCCCAGAAATAGAAATAAATTTGTCTTGTTAAAATTCATTACTTTCATTCATTCGTGGCGATTTCAGTTTGTTTATTACACATTTATTATTTTTTTATCGTTAAAGAATGGAACTAAAAAAAAACTTTTTTAGATCCAGGTCCTAGGCATATAATTCTAAGGGTCAGTTTTTCATTTGGGGTTTAACTTTAAACTCCGTTTTATTCCTACGGAAACGATTGTCCTTACAATTGTTACCATGGGAATAAAGTGAAGCTTAAAGTTAAACTGGGCCGAATCGGTTCTCGCACTTTATTGACATTGTACATTGCATTGTACTCTTTTGTTTCCTGCGAGTTTGTTTATATTTGCGAAAACTTTGGCCGATTTTCATTTTTAATTTCCGAGTATTATGCGACGAGAATCGTTTTTTTTTGTTTTTTTTGTCCGTTTCATATTTTTTTCATTTTCTTTTGTTTTTTCGTTTAAAAAAATTGACGTTTTGTATTTTATTTGCGATTGGTTTTTTTCCTGTGCCACCAGTTTTCGGCCGCAGGATCGCCGTTTCTTCATTTATTTGTTTTTTTTTCTTCTTTTTCTGGGAATAACCGTTCTTTTGTTTTTTTTTTAATTGTCTTTTTTTGAAATTTTCCTCTTTTTAAACGAATCGGTTTTCGCACTTTATTGGCACTGTACAGTATTCTTTTGTTTCCGAGAGCTTGTTTCTATTTGCGAAAACCGATTTTCATTTTTTTTATTCTATCATAAAATCGTGGTACTATTGTTCTTTTTTTTTAATTCATTTTATGCTCTTGTATTTCTTTTTTGTTTATTTTTATCAATTTGATTATTTTTGATTGGCGCTTGTCTTTTGTTTCCTACCAGTTTTTTAATCGAATAACTTTTTTTCGCACTTTATTACAGTGCTCTTTTGTTTCCTAAGAGTTTGTTTTTATTTGCACAAACATTCCTCAATTTTTATTTTTTTTTTCTGTCTTAAGATCGTGATATTTCTGTTTTTTTAAATTCATTTTTGCTTCTGTATTTCTTCGCTTATTTTTATCAATTTGATTTTTCACATTTTGTTGATTGACGCTTGCCTTTTGTTTTCTACCAGTTTCTTTTTTCTTAAATAACATTTCGTCTCAGTAGTGCTCTTTTGTTTTACGCGTCTACTGTATTATTTCGTCGTTAATTTCATATTTTGATTTTTTTTTTTAAATCGTATTATTTTACACAATTTGCTTTTGTTTTCTACGAATTTACTAAACAGTCCGAAAAATTGTTGTTTCGCGTTCAGCCTGGTGTTGTCGATCGTCTTTTGTTCTTTTTTTGTGATCAATTTATGTCTTGCATTTTATTGCTGTTTTTTTTTTTTAATTTCTCTTTCGTTTCTAATTTTTTATGTAGGCGTCATTTGTTTTTTTTTTAATTTGTTCCGAGTTTTGAAATCGCAGTTCGGCGACTTTTCGTTTGTTTTTGTTTTTTCTCTGTCTATCTCGTTCTTCGAATATCTTTGTTGTTTGATGCGTGAAATGTCTTTTGTTCCTTTCTGCTAATAATAACAATAACAATAATAATAATAATTTATTGAGCCTAAAGTTAATTAATTAATCTTGCTTTACTTTTAATTTAAAGAAATGCGAAGTTTTTAAAGTAAAGCGGTTTTTGAAATATTAATATCTGAGTAATTCTTTTTAATAAATTGTATTAACTTTTAAAGGTTTAAAACTTTTGACAATAGAACTGTGAGTTCCTCTTAGAGAGCAATAAATTTTCAAAATTTTGTCGCTCAAGGAGGGGTGTCGTCAAATTTTTAGATGTTAAGTTTTCCAACTAAGGCCCAGTTTTACAATGACGGTTCAACTTTGAGCCGAAGCTTAAATCCTTCACAATAATTGTTTAATTTGGACTTATTTCATCTGTAAGTAATTACCAATTTTTATTTATAATTTTGCCGAAGAAGCTGTCGAGCACACGGCGAAACGTCGACTTAATTCTCAATGTTTCCAAAAGTAATTATATGTTTTATGGTTATTTTTTTTTCTTGTACTTACGAATAACAGCAGGGCTAAACCAGTAGTGACGAAAATGAAGCTAAATTCGTACTGGAACTCATCATCCACTTTGGGTATGAAAATAATAATGGCATTGATCGGCACCAAAAGCGCCAACAATGTGTTGATCAACACGAACAGGATTTGCCATCCGAAGACATCATTGAATAGATCGACGATGTCCGTCAAGATGGTGTAGATTTTGATCAGATTCTGAAGCTCGACTTCGCACGGGCCCCCTTTTGAATCGACAACCAGAAAACCGGCGTTGATACTGCTGACGAGTAGTCGATTCAAGTACTCAAACCTTCGCCGGATGCTCCTCAGGAAATTGCAAATCAACAGGACCGCCAAGAAGCAGTTGTAGTTCTCCAGAAAATCCAGAAGGAGATACCCAACGTAATCCAGCTTGGCCTCTAAAAATCCTGTGGTGATGCTGTAGGCGTACAATAATATGTACAGGAGGTGCAAGAAGATTAATTCCAAGTACAGGGATTTGTTGGGCTTATTAAAAGTCAAGTGTGCTGCTAGTATTTCGTCGATCCGAACGAACTTTTCCAGCATTAAAAGGAACTTGTCGGCTTGGAGCAGGGAATTACCGGAAATCGCGACCAAATTCAAAATAGTGCCGAAGCTCATCTTCAAGAAGTCCATCACTAACATGGTGGCCTCCTCAAAGTACTTGTAGTGAAATTTACAGACGGTCACCACAATGAACGCCGAGCCTATCAAGAACAGCCAAAAGCCAGAGCACACCCTGTAGGTCCATCGGGCTTCGTAAGTGACTTGGAAGTTTTTCGCCCCGTACTGGCCGAAATGGCAGGCCAGTTTCAAGAGGGGCTCGACGTAACGGATGTTGTAAGCCATGTCTGAAAGAATATTCTGAATCGATGGGTCACTTAACGTCAAAACGTTTCATTTTGTTTTGTTTGCACAGAGGTAATGGCGCAATATGATAATAAAACAGTTCGTTTATTGTTGGGAAATTTATGTAAGTGCAGCTTTCGTAAGTAATTTTTTTTTTTAAATAAACTAAAAAGTCTACTTGCAGGTGGAATTAATTAGATAAATAAACATAATACCCAGTAAGGTAATTTATTGTAAATTAAAAATTTCCGAGTTACTTTACTTTAATGAACCGCTTTTATGAATTTGTAATTACCTGAAAAAAAAAAAAAAAAACGGGAAAACAGACTTTACAGGATTAGTAACACTGCCTGTTCAGTTAAATCTGTTCACTCGGTATATCAAGTTGTAGTTCTGATCTGATCTAATTATTAAAGCGAGGATGAAATAGGATTTCGATCGGTCGCATCGGGAAACACTGCAAGCAGGAACTTTTTAATCCTCGCTTTGCTGATTATGCAATAAAATGTAATTATTTTTTTTTTATTGTTGAAGCTCATAATAACGTTAAAACAATTTTATTTTAATCATAATCTATTCATTTGATTTCAGTATCATTTACGTGGCACGTTCACGCTTGCATAAACATCCGGCGCAAGTTCCAAAGTCGGTTTCATTCAGCTCAAATTTCGTCACAAAATAGTGACTATTTTATCAGATAGTGCGTGTTTGATTAGTCAGTGATTGGCAATCTACATCCATTACTGATCGCCCGATAAAAAGACTTTGCCCTTTCGAAAATATGCAAAAAAAATCTACGAATTTCCTGAATTCACTCATTTTGGTACTTAAAAAAATAATAATAATAAATCCCGGTTTTCCTCCACGGTTCGCTGATTGCCAACGACAGCCAATTAGACGACGACGTCTCCAATCAATGTGAACGAGATCACATTATTTATACTGAGAGACGTGAAAGGTGTGTGATCTTATTAATTTGTTGATAACACTTAGCCGCCGTCGTTGGCGACCAGTGACCGTGGAGGAAAGAAAATCGGGCTCGTCTGTGACCAACGAAAAACAATGTCTTTCCCGCACACTTGATTGCGGCTCGTCTAGTTTTGAAATCCTCGAGTGCACCACGCAGTGATAAGATTAAGTTCATTCTTTTCGTGCGAGTCTCGATGAAACCACATCAGAGATTTCAAATCGATCAATTGCCGAACAAAAATATTTGCGATCCTAAAATATTAGATCCAACAAAACAATTGAATCATAAAATAAAAAAAAACACGACACAGAACGAACCGTAATCGCAACCGACCCACCAGAGCCTAATAAAGACAGGTCACATTTTGGAGTAGGGAGCAGCTTATTGTCAGTCTCGGACTCCAAAGCTTTCTTCGCTTGTATTGCTCTGAGTTACTCTAAAAGCGATAAAATAATAAATAATAAAAGGAGTTGCGTTGATTTAGGCTTAGCTTAACTTAGCTTCGGTTTAATCGGACTGGATTCGTTTCGATTCGGTTTAGTTGGGTTGACCTTGAAGTATTTTTTCAAATTTTATAAAATCTTGTGTTCAAATTTTCGATGATTTTAATCACAATAAAAGGATCAAATTAGAAACAAGTTAAAATAATTGTAAATGGCGACAACACAAGAACGCCCCTCAAGGGGAAATTGTTTTTTTTTTATTTCTTAAAATGGATTTAAAACTCAAGCATTCTTTTTCGACTTATAATGATTTCTTATATTTTTGTTTTTCTTTTCTGTCGTATCGTTTGTTTTAACACTCCCATCTTCTTTTTTCCCTTTTTTAAATACAAAATTGGAAACATTTCAAGTAAACTGAACGTAATTCAACCCAACCCAAGAAAAGATATTAAAAATTAAATATTTTAAAAATAAAAAAATTGTGAAACTCGTAAAGCATTTGAACATAATTTTTAAGATGAAAAAAAAAAAAATAAAATAAAAAAATCAAAGTCAACCCAAACGAACTGAACTGAACCAGCCAATACAAGAAAAAAACGTAACGTAAGAAATCTTGATGAAATTCGAAAAAACTCCAGGAAATTGAAACAAGAAATTTTAAAATAAAAAATAATAAACTTAAAATCATAGAAAATTTGAACACAGTACTTTTAAAAATAAAAAAAATCAACCCAACTCCATTTAAACTCAAAATTTGAAACATCAAAAAAAGCGTTTCAAGGTCAACTGAACTAAACTGAACGTAACTTAACCCAACCCAAGATTTTTTTTTACAAAAGGTAAAAAGGTAATTATCAGAAATCGAAATACGAAAATGATAAAATTGATTGAAGGAAAAAATTTTAAAAATAAAAAAATATTGAAAACCGTAAAGAATTAAAAAAAATAAATAAAGATATTCAAGGTCAATCCAAACCAACTAAACTGAACCTGAGGGCAGCCAATCCAAGAAAATATTTTTACACGAGATAAAAAAACTTAAGAAATTAATAAAAATAAAAAAAATTAATGATTGAAACAAAAAATCTTAAAGTAAAGGAATTAAAATTATAGAAAATTTGAACATATTATTTTTAAAATTAAAAAGATATTTCAAGGTCAACCCAACTAAACCGAATCAACTCTACTAAGCTACACTCAAATCAATCCAACGCCTTTTAAATAAAAAAAAAATTGAGACATTAAAAACATTTTAAGGACAAACTAATTCAGTTAAACCCAACCTAAGCGAATCTAGTCCAAGAAAGTAATTTTACCAAATTGTCAAAAATCGAAACAAAAATGGTAGAATTAAAAAATGTTAAGTTCGAAGGAACTGTAGGACATTGAAAGTTTGAAAGAAGAAGTAATGATAATCATAAAAATTAAAACAAAATAAACAATTCAAAAAGTAAAATGTAAAAGACGTTGCGAATCCACCAATCGAAGAAAAGATCTTCATAAAAATGTAAAAAATCATTAAAAATAGAAACACAAAAAGTTTTAAAAATTTTAAGAAGTAAAAAAATTAAAGATGTGACTATTACGCCATCTGTATCTTGTTTAAAGCTCTTCCACTTTTTCAAAACTTATAACAAAAGCTTTCTATTGAATTTTCCATATTCATTTTTTCTAATTATTATTATTATTATTTTAATTTATTATTACATTACTATTTTTTTCTCTTGTTATAATTTCATTTTGTTTTTGCTTACATTTTAATTTTTATTTATAATTTTTTGGTTGTATTTGACGTTTTCACGCTGTTTGCAAATAAATGTTGCAAAACTGTTTTGAAATAAACTTTATTATTATTATTATTGTCTTTGTTTTGGATCGCAGCTTTACTTTCGCTCATCGCTTTCCCTCCTCGATCTTTTCTTGTTTGGGGTTCTTTTCCATCTTTTTTTCCTGCATTTAAAAAAACAAAACAATTATGCCCGTACATGTTTCTTCTTTTGAATTTTTTTTATTGGGTTTAGTCTTTTCTGATCTTTTTCTTTTCTTTACATCTTCCTCTGATGTCATATCTATTTGCGTTCTTCATTTTTTCTCGCCTCACCTCGCCCTCCCTGACCTTCTGCACTTTTCATTTATCTTTTTGTTTCGAACCGACTTTTTTCCACCGTTACCCTTTTCACATCATATTTCTCTTATTTTTTTTTTTCGATTTTATCCGCATTTGTTTCAGTTTTGCTTTTGCCTTCTAATCAACGACCCATTTTTTTTAATTCACAGCCTTTTTCTTTTGGTTTTCGCTTTTTACCAATTTGTCAAATGGTTTTCCTACTTGACATAGACATGACATTTTCGAAAGTGCAAAATGATTTGACAAGTAGGGAAACAATTGTGACAAAAGCAGAAAGCCAAAATGAAAAGACTGTAATTAATTTAATAAACTAATTACAGAGAAAATTGAAATAGTTTTTTTTTATCCCCCCATGGGCTACGGGTGGGCAATTATCCCATTTGCCCTACTTTGGCTACGCCCATGCTAGTAGGCGCTGATCGAGTTGCATTTTGCATTTCTGTTTCCGACACACAAATGAAGGAGGAGGTTTCAACTCATTTCTTCATAAGAAAAAATTTATTTGGTCTTTCTTTTTTTTTCTACAAAAATTATAAAACTTAAACGTTCGTCTGTTCTTCGATGAAATTCCTAAGCACAGCGACGTTGGTGTACACCCCCGGATAATTAGGGCGAGCACACCCGTAACCCCATGATACGATTCCACCCAAATTTCCGTTCACCACAAGTGGACCACCGGAATCACCCTGCGAACACATGAATCACAACAACTGGAACACCCTTTTTGATTCTTCAATGATACAAACCTGGCAGGCGTCTCTACCCCCCAGCGGAAAACCGGCGCAAATCATCCTTTCGGTTATGGTGGTAGAACCGTAAACCCCCCTGCAAGCCAAGCGACTCACGATGGGGACTTCGACCCCCTGAAGCTGATCGGGCAAGGAACCACCTTCGGAGAGCGTCCCCCAACCTGTGCAGAAGGCAGGCGTGCCCGTTGGGAGTGGCTCCTCGGTGTATTCCGGAAGTAGCACGGGATGCACTCCCGCCCCCAGATTTAAGGGCGAGGCGAGTTCTAGGATGGAAATGTCAAAGTCGAGGGTTTCCGGATCGTACTCAGGGTGCTGGATGATTCTTCTGACGGGAATTACTTGCCCCCCGGAATTACGAATTGAAGAACCAGCCCTTATACTTAGGTCAGCCGCGTTTGATCTAAAGAAAAAAAAAAACGATGCCTTTTGAGGTCACCCCCAAAAGAAAATATCGGCGCATTATAGTGCATTTCAATATAAATGAAAGTCGTAAAATAATCGACGTCCTCTTGATTGTCATAAAACAGATTGCTTTCTTAACTCTTGCAATCAAACTGTAAGAAATTAATTGAATTTTATGTGTATAGACGAAATGATTTTAGTTAATTTGCGCGAGCAAAACGACCAATAATTTTTTTTCAAAGCTTTTAGAATACGAGAACGATTGTACGATTGTAAAGTCGTTGAAGATTAATGCGAGTTAGGAATCGCAATCTGTTTTGTAATTAAAACCAAACGTATTTACGATTTAATTTCAATTAAATTGAAACGCACTATACCTACCCATCGGTGCAATGTGCGGCAGTCAAAATGTGTAGTTCGGAAATGATCGCCCCCCCGCAGATGTGGCTCGCCCAATACTGCAAGGAAACTTGGTGAGGGTAGTCTTCGATGCTGACGCTGACACCGCCTACGATTCTACCATCGGGGGTGGGTCTTTTCTGGGGAGCGGCTAAATTATAAATTACAATTTTTTATTTTTTCGGAAGAGAAGAGGAAGAAAAATTAAAATTTACCAAAAACGCAAGCTGCGAACACCGAAATGATGATCGTACGTCTCATCTTTGATGGTTTAATCGAAAATTGTTTTCGTTCTCGCTTTATATATCATCTGTTATCTTCGTCTGTGTTTTTTTTTTTTTTATTCAGATTTCGAGAAGCACAGATAAATCCAGATACAGGAAAAAAACTTCAACGACTTTGAGGTACGATGCTCGAAATCCAAACGCGACTTATTATTTAATTAAAAAAATAAATAAACGTTGAGTTAATTATTTTTGTTTGTTTTCCTTATATTCTTAAATTTCTGCTCTTCAGGACTGTCAGTACAATTTTCTTCTTCTTTTGCAAATTTCCTTCTTCTCTTGCATTTTTTAAAATAACTTTTAACTTCTTTGATTTTTTACAGCGTTTATAAATTTGTTCGTTTTTCTTTCTATTTTTTTCTTCCATTCAATAATTTCAAGATTTTTATTATCTTCTTAAATAAATTAAAGAAAGTTCTCTTGCCGTAACTATTCAATTTATAGCTGCATTTCGACTGCTAAGCCGTCATCTTCAACACACAACTTATAAAAACTTCAACTGGTTGGTTGATACGAACCCCAGAGGATATTCTCCTTGCCAAATCTCAAGGTAAAATATGTGTAACTATCTTTTACGTCCAGTGGCGATTGATTAGGCGAGGAGAATATCTTCCGTTTCACACCGACATTTGTTCGAGATTTGGTGAGGAAAACGTCTTCGGGTTCGTACCAATTACAGAATCCATGAAGTGTTTTTCGTTTAAGTTGCGAGTGGGTGTATGTACTGAAGATGGCAGTTCAGCTGTCGAAATGCGTGTATAGGGAGATAAACTGATTGCAGTAAGAAATTTTGTTACTTATTTATTTATTCAATTTATGTGTGAATTACGTCTCTTTTAATTATTCTTAGTCTCTTTGGATAGAGTCAGGGTTTGTTATAATCCTTTTTACTCTCGGCCCTGCTTCTTAAACTGGAGATGTATTTCCTTTTTTTTTCTTCTCAGATGAAATACTATGTTGATTTTTTAATTTCTTGATCTTTTTTCTTCTTAATTCGTTTTTCCTTTCGTCTTTGTTTTTCATCTTTGATTTCAAATTGACGAATGTTTCACTTGTATTTCTTGCACTTAACTTCTTCCGTCCCTTTTTCCTTGTTTTGATAATTTTTAATTTTCAATTTATAACTTAAATAATAGAAACAAACCGGACCTATCAAAAAATCATTGAAAAATAAATCAAAATCATTGATTTTTTTTTAACTAAACACTGCAGATTCAAGCATTTTTGAATTGCTGAGTAAATTCTAGCCCGAGCTGATGGGTCGCATCGTGGGTCTGGCGTGAACGGTTTTCGAGTTTTTTCATTTGTTTTTGATGGCGCAACTCGAGAACCAATCAAGATAGACCCGTGGTGCGACCCATCATTTCAGGCTAGAATTTACTCAGGGAATCAAAAATGCAACGAGGAGTGTGATTTTCGTATATTTCGCGAAAATGCGTTGCTCATTTTTTTCTTTTGTAATTCAAATGATTAAATATTTTAATTTTGCGTTTTATTTTATTTTCGTCCCTCTTCAACACGTCGAATTTATTGAATGAATTTTTTTGTTGCCCAGAAATGCGCCGGCAATTTGGTCGCACGATGTCGCCACTTAAACTGTCACAGAAAAACAAATTTTTTAAATTCTTAAAAATTTTCAAAATGCTAGGAAATTGGTTTTAAATCAAAAATTGCTCGTACGATGTCGCGACTTAACTAGAAATAAATAGAAATATTCGTAGAAAAATTTATTTTATGAGCCACATCATTATTATTAACTTTTTGAAAGAAAAGAAAATAATATAAAAAGTGATCTCATTTTTTATGTTAAATTCACTCTGAAAATATCGGGAAAGAATTGGGAACCACCCTGTAAATTAAATTTTCGTTTTAAAACACATCTATATTTTGAATTTTTTTTTCGTTTCTCAAAAATGCGTGAAAAGGGTTAGCAAAACGTCAACCGGTCAAAAAATTATCGAATCAAAATCATTGATTTTTTTAACTGAACACTGCAGATTCAGACATTTTTGAATTCCTGAGTAAATTCTAGCCCGAGCTGATGGGTCGCATCGTGGGTCTGGCGTGAACGGTTTTCGAGTTTTTTCATTTGTTTTTGATGGCGCAACTCGAGAACCAATCAAGATAGACCCGTGGTGCGACCCATCATTTCAGGCTAGAATTTACTCAGGGAATCAAAAATGCAACGAGGAGTGCGATTTTCGTATATTCCGCGAAAATGCGTTGCTCATTTTTTTTTATAATTCAAATGATTAAATATTTTAATTTTGCTTTTCATTTTATTTTCGTCTCTCTTTAATACATTAAATTCATTGAATGATTTTTTTATTGCTCAAAAATGCACCGGTAAATTGGTCGCATGATGTTGCCACTTAAATTTTCACAGAAAAAAAAATTTTTTTTTAAATTCTTAGAAAATTTCGAAATGCAAAAAATTTGGTTTTAAATTAAAAATTGCTCGTACGATGTCGCGACTTAACTAGAAATAAATAGAAATATTCGTAGAAAATTTTATTTTATGAGCCACATCATTATTATTCACTTTTAGAAAGAAAAAAAAAATAATATAAAAAGTGATCTCATTTTTTATGTTAAATTCACTCTGAAAATATCGAGAAAGAATTGGGAACCACCCTGTAAATTAAATTTTCGTTTTAAAACACATCTATATTTTGAATTTTTTTTCGTTTCCCAAAAATGCGTGAAAAGTGTTAGCAAAACGTAAAAGGAAACGCGGACCGGTCAAAAAATTATCGAATCAAAATCATTCATTTTTTTAACTGAACACTGCAGATTCAGACATTTTTGAATTCCTGAGTAAATTCTAGCCCGAGCTGATGGGTCGCATCGTGGGTCTGGCGTGAACGGTTTTCGAGTTTTTTCATTTGTTTTTGATGGTGCAACTCGAGAACCAATCAAGATAGACCCGTGGTGCGACCCATCATTTCAGGCTAGAATTTACTCAGGAACTCAAAAATGCAACGACAAGTGCAATTTTTGTTATATTTCGCGAAATTGCGTCGCCCTTTATTTTTATAAAGCAACTATGTATTATCTTTCAGAATGCGAGCACCGAATTTTTCGAGGAAAAATTGAAAATGTAACGATTCGTCCTCTAATAGGATTTTTAAAAGGTTACTGGTTAAGAGATCTATTCTGTATCAAATCCGCTAAATTTAAAGGGGTGTTAAATTTTGTTGCTACGGTAACAACCAATCATGGAGCTGCATTTTGAATTTTAAATGACCTCTAAATTTTAACAGCCCGTTAAAAAGTTACAGAATACGCCCCTAAGGCTGCTCTGTTTGTACTTATGTTAGAGTTATAGTTTTTTTCATGGTCTACGAAAATTTCAATAACGATACTCCATTGTCAAGTTAGTCAGTCTAGACTGACTCCTCTACTTTGTTTGTTCTGTAAATCGAGATAACCGTCATTTTTTGTTCGCCGTCAAGTATTTATCGTGAGTTCATTCTTCACATTTTTTTCCCTGTACAAAGCAATCTGTGTCAATATTGACGGAACTAATCGATTAACTTATCTGGAAAAAAATCCGAAATTTTGTAAATCCCTGACGCTACCAAACGACGCACTACGAAAACGCTCTCAAAATTGTCCAAAGTTCACTTCACTTTTTCTCGCTTTCCCTTTGATTTCGTTGATTGTCTCGTGGATGGATTTTTTCGCGGTTTATCAGCGCGTGCAAATTCCGGGAAAACACAAGGAAAGATAAGGCGGGGGATATAAAAGGCGCAGTGGATTCAGCAAAATCAATTCAGTGAAGAAAATGTGCCGATTGTTCGTATTGTCAGCTCTTGTGGCCTGCGTTTTTGGTAAGTTTCTCGATTTTATTTCCAAAAAGTGACTCCTAATTAAACTCGTTCGTAATAATTAAGCCCAAAAGCAAGCGCACGTGCCCATTCTCGACGGAAGAATCGTCGGTGGTGAAGACGTGCAGATCGAAGACTACCCTTACCAAATCTCCCTTTTGTACTACGGAAGTCACATCTGTGGAGGTTCCATCATTTCTCAAAACTATGTGGTAACGGCTGCGCATTGCACCGATGGGTAATTCTTCTTTCTCCATAAAAGTTTCGTTCACTTTTCAATTAACACCTGCGCTTTCAGCTCATCCGCGTCTTCTCTGAGAATCCGGGCGGGTTCTTCAATCCGCAATTCCGGTGGGCAAGTGATTTCGGTGCGGAGACTCCACCAGCATCCATCCTACAACTCCAGGAATGTAGACTATGATATCTCCGTGTTGGAACTCGCCGAACCTTTAGAATTGGGCGTCGGTGTACTCCCCATCAGTCTTCCTGGAGATAGCAGCGAAGAAGTTTCCGCTGGAGTGGCCGCGTATTGCACTGGCTGGGGTACACTTTCCGAAGGCGGTTACCTCCCCTCTCAGCTTCAAGGGGTCCAAGTCGCCATTGTTAGTCGCCAGGCATGCCAAGCTGCCTATGGTGCTAGCTCCATAACCAACCGCATGATCTGCGCTGGTGTTCCTCAAGGAGGCAAAGACGCCTGCCAGGTTGGTTCTTCTTTAACCCAAACAAATCAAAGTTAACTTGCGCTCGCTTTGTTTGCAGGGAGATTCTGGTGGTCCTTTGGCGGCTGAAGGGAAACTTGCTGGTGTGGTCTCTTGGGGGTACGGGTGTGCTCGTCCTACTCATCCGGGTGTGTACTCCAACGTTGCGGTGCTCAGATCTTACATCAAGCAAGTCAGCGGCATTTAAATTATGATACCAATCTCATAATGTGAATAATAGTAAATGATAAATAAAGACACTATGCAAGCAATTTTCTTTTTAAGTCTTCTTGGAATTCCACCAGCTTTGTTTTCCTGAATTTCTTGTTTATTTTTTTGTCCAAGTACGGAAGAAACTGATGTTTGAGGAAGAACGAAATTTTTAATTTTAATTCGAGTCGCGAATTCAAAATTATTATCAAGCATCAAGTGAGCTTAAAGGCTAAACCTCCTGTTGGATAACGCATTTCTTTTGCTGAGGCGTAAGAAACGACCAAGTGAAAATTAACGCTATTTCGCCCACTCAAAAATTGATAAGTACTACACAGTTCTGAAGGGATGCGTTAGGTGGCTCCAGTTCCTGGGCAGGTTTTGAAGCGCGGAGGGATTTTTAAACAGCGCGATTTTAGAAGGAAGGTATAACAAGTCGGGCAGGAGTTGGGAATCCGTAAAGAAATCGTTTTTGGGACCCAATGAAGGTCAGTCATGTAGATTCGGTTTGTGTATTTTTTTGAAAGAAGTGTTTCTTTGATTGAATTATTGAGGGATGACCGAGTTTTTGTCCCCTACGTGGTTGGCTCCCCTTTTGCATTCCACAGCAGAGTACCAGAGGCCCTCTTGTGCAGAATTCCAACCTATATCAGATTATTATGTTCAATTGTCAATATTGTTACGTTTCTAGGGTTTAAATTAATTTATTTAAACGAATAAAACACTCGGTAAAAACTTAACCGTAATTTAATAACGCTTACAAACTAATTTATTTGTAACAATTTATTTACACACTAAATCTAACTTCGACGATCGCTGTTAGAATTCGACTGACTGCTGAGTCCACCCCGGCCGATTTTATATCCTTTGCTGCCTTCTCGTTCATTCCAACGCTGGAAAATTCGAGTTTGTTCGATGGTGGCGTGACGGCCAATGACGCATAATAACGAACCGACTTCTTGACGCCTTCAATCTGACGTAGTGCTGAGTGGCTCGCCACAATATGAAAATCTAAGATCCTCCTCTTATAATCCCAGGTCATTATATTTTTTTATATTCTTTTGTTATTTTTCTATCTGTATTTTTATTCCTTTTTTAATACTTTCTTCGTATTTTTATTTCTTGTTAGTTAGATTTATATTGTTAATTATTCGGATGTTAATGCATGTATACTCTCCGAGCCAAGTTCACGAGCCTCTCGTAAATTAAATCAATTAAAACTGAGTAATTAGATTTAGAATTTCAAATCCAACTTTCGTCTTTCTTAAATATGCCTGTTATCCATTTTTTTTTTTGTTAAATTAAAGCGTCGGCGGTGGTAGCGTAGCGTACCAATTCGCGTACTCAAGGGAGGTTTTAACCAATTTTCTTAATTTTTAGAGAGAAAGAGAGAGAAAAACCTTCATGTAATTTGCCGCAGAGTTCGAAATTCTTACATTTTTTTCCAAATTAAAAACAAACGTTCGTAAAGGTTCACCACTTCATAGAATATTTTCATCTTTATATGATTTGAGTGACCTAATTTCAGCGGGAATATCCAGATGTTCGATTTAGTTTATATAACACTAGGCGGGTGTTCCGGAACAAGCTTCAGATCTCAAGATCTTGGTTAGGGCGTGATTGGGTGTTGATGGGTTGTTCAGTACAGTGTGAGTCACAATTTGCTGTAGCCGATGTCACTCAAGTATTTGGATATTTCAGCTCGGATAAGTCATCACCATCACCTCTTTCTGTTACGATATTTAACAATATTTCAACCTATATTATTTGCAACGGTCAGTTTAAATTATAAATTTGATTTTCAATTTTAGATAAGTTTGTTGGCTTTATTCCTCGTGGGGCTAAATATCGATATTTGGACGGACTTTCTTTGAGATGTTAATCTGTCAAGTTGTGAATTTCAATTTCGATTCTTGAGATAAGGTTTCTCAGGAGGAGATTTGCCTTTTTATAACGTATAAGTAAGTGACAAATAAGTGATGCCCTACTCAATACAGACAACTTTATTTTCATCAATTTTCGTGAAGTGGACGTATTCATTGTACAGGGTGAGCGACCGCCGCCAGAAAAACCTACTCAAAACGTACTTTAAAAGATAAATTAAAAAGACCTTTTACGAAAATCGCGCTAAATTTTAAGGCCTGTACACAGGAGACACAAAAGGACCTCGAGCTTCACTTGTTTTGACGATTATTTTATCTAACGCGATCATTATTTGTTGGTTTTCCTCAAATTTTTGCCATCCGTGAGGACAATGGAACACATATTTCAAATGAATAGAAATAAAAAAATACGCAGTTATTAAAAAAAAAAAAAAAACTGAAGAAAGGCAAATGTCTCTCGCATATTTCTCGATTTTTTTTTATTTCATTTAAGGGAGTAAACATGACGTGCCACCAGGAACAATCTTGGGACCGCTTCTCTTTATAGTGTACATTAATGAGAGTATTGAACTTGCAGTCAATTCCATCACTTTTCTAATCGATCAATTTTTGTTCCCTGTTTTAAATTCAGTATTTTGAGGAGGGAAAAACTCAAAAACTTATCTGGCAACACTGATTTTACCGTCTGTACATGTACTTTTTAAATATTTTCAAAAGTCATCGGTCAATTTGGCCTGAAGAGTTGGTACAATTATAAGCCACACAATTATTCACTTTTATTTTGCTTTTTTCTTTGATTGCACGCGACATAAATATCGACATTACTTTAAATCACCCTCTCAAAGATAACAACTTCCAAAAAAAAAATGCAATACGCAATTGATCGATGATTATAAATAAAAGGGAAACGGCGCACGACGACGATCGTTTCATTATACCAAAATGCTTGGCTTCGTGTTGGTGGCCACCCTTGTTTCCTCTGCGTTCGGTAAGTTCCCCCCCCCCATTCAAATAAAAAATTTGATTTTAACTTTTCACAGGGAGTTTGCCGACGCTCGATGGAAGAATCGTCGGGGGAGAAAGCGTCTCCATCGAAGACTACCCCTATCAGATCTCGCTGCAGGTCGCCGGGCGCCACTTCTGCGGAGGCTCAATCATTTCCGAACGTTTCGCAGTAACTGCCGCCCATTGCACCGCAAAGTGAGTACCTACCCTCCCATCTTTGCGCATCCCATTCTTCTTGATGAAAATCTTCTCAGCGTACCCGCCGTATTTTTGAAAGTTCGTGCCGGCTCATCCCTCAAGAGTTCAGGGGGCAAAGTCGTATCCGTAAAGAAGATTCATGTTCACCCCAGTTACAATGATGAAGCCCTCGACTACGACGTTTCCGTTTTGGAATTCGTCCAGCCACTGACTTTCAACGGGGCCGTAGCACCCATCGCTCTTCCAAATGAGGGCGAAGAAGTTGCGACTGGAACGGTGAGCTACTGCACTGGATGGGGCAACCTTAAAGAACAAGGGGGTTCCCCGTCCAGGCTTCAAGGCGTTCGGGTACCAGTCGTCAGTCGTGAAGCCTGCAGGGATGCTTATGGTGAAGAGGAGGTTTCCGATCGGATGGTGTGCGCAGGTGTGCCGGAAGGAGGAAAAGATGCCTGTCAGGTGAGTCGATCGTGTTTTCGGATTTTCGTTTACATCTAGGGTGGTGATTTTATAAAATAAATAATACACAAAGAATAGGTATGTATAGAGCGTCAACCAATCATCGGTCAAAATTAAGTTCGATTAACTTTTGTTTAAACCATTGGATCACTTTGTAACTTTGTATAAACGTCCAGTATGGTATCCTAGATAATTCTACCAAATTTCATCACGATTGCACGGCTAGAAAAATTGTTACGTAGTACTTCCGCACTTCCTAAACGCAAATTAACGTGTTTCTGCACGGTGAATTCCCCTCGTTGATAGCATCAAAGTAAAGCTCACGAAAAGCGCTGTCTAATGACGTAAACAAAACCTTGGATCTACTGGGAAATAAAAATAATTTTCTTTGTTTAAACATTTTTACTCCTCCTAGTTTTTTCTAACTTTCCTTTGAATGCTGTTTGTTTTTATTTTAATTTGGTTCTTCTCTTTTTCCATTCGTTTAATATTATCTTATGTTTTAATCCTCTGTCAATTGTATTTTGTTTTTGTTTAATTTCATTGATCCTCTCTCTATCGATAATGCAAATTAAAAACAAAAAGCGAATCGCCCAGCGTAACAAAAAATAATCAACGCAATAAAAGAGTTCCATTTACAAATATTTTGATTTTCCTTTCTCATTTGCATTTGTTTAGTCTTATTTTTAATTTCATCAATCCTCTGTCAATCAGATTTTGTTTTTCCTTTTTGTTTAATTTCATTGATTATTTGCAAACGAAAAACAAAATACGAAACTGCAAGATAAAACAAAAGCGCATCGACGACACAAAACAAAAAAGGCAATCGCCGTCATTTTATAAATCTCTTGAATTTAATTTAATTTTGTCGATCCGTTTTCATTTTCTTTTGTTTTATTGCTTACAGCTTGCTTTACTCGAACGTTAGTTATTTTTTCCTTATTTGCGTACGTCGTTTTTTCCTAAAATAAATATTTCGTCTTTGTTTAACTTCGTCGATCGTCTTTTGTTTTATTTTGTTGATTATTTTTAAATTAATTCCATTATTCGCTTCTTGTTCTTTGTTTCTTTTGATTTTTATTTGAGCGGATCGATTTTCCTTTTTTTTTGTATTTATTCATTATTTTCCTTTCTGTTTTTTTCATTGATTCTTTGTCGGTAACGCAAACGCAAAACGAAGACGAAGCGAACCAAAAAATCAAATGAAACAAAAGACAATCGATCGGTGGATGTCATTTTACTGTCATTTTTACCTTTTATTTCAATTTTATCGATCTATTTTCATTTTTTTTTTTGTTAGTCCCTTTTTCCTTGTTTTCACCGCCGTCGTTTTCCTCATTTGTACTTCTCATTTTTTTTTAATATTCATTTTGATTTTGTTTAATTTATTGATCGTCTTTTGTTTTATTTGGTCTGTTTGTTGTTCGTTTCATTCTGCAGTCGACTTTCAGTTTTTCGTTTTTTTTTTTTATTTTTATTTTATCCGATCGATTTTTTGTACTTTTTTGTTTCTTTCTTGTTTTGTTGTTCCGTCTCTTGTTTTGCTTTGTTCTGTTGTTCATCTTTCGTTCTGCGTTTGCATTTAATCCAATAATTTTACTACATTCGTTTTATTTAATTTATTGTTTTGTCGTTTTTTGTTTCGTTATTTTCGTCTTTCGTTTTCATTTCTGCGTTCGATAAATTTTTGATTTTTATTGTTCCCATTTTTGTTTTGTTTTGTTGATCGTCTTTTGTTGCTTCATTTTATTGATTATTTTGTTTTTCAATCTCACGTTCACTTTTATAGTTTCTCGCTTCCACCACCCTTCCCTTTGATATTTTTTTTTCGATTTTTATTACTATTTAATTTCAACGATCTTTTCTTGTCTGTTTAATTGACTTTTGTTGCATTTTGTAATTCGCCTCTAGCTTCATTTTATACATAGTTCGTGTTTTGTTTTATTTTGTCGTCCGTTTTTGTTTTCACGTGCGTTCAGTTTGTTTTTATTGTTCATCTTTTTCTATTATTATTTGCCCCTAATCTATCCAATTTCTGAATAAAAATACCTGGGTGTGTAAATATTCCTGTATTTCCCCCACGCAGGGTGATTCCGGCGGCCCTTTGGTGGCCAATGGGAAGCTCATTGGTGTTGTGTCGTGGGGATACGGCTGTGCACGTCCCAGTTATCCCGGAGTGTATTCCAACGTTGCTGCTCTTCGTGCTTACATTAAGAATGTTACTAATTTCTAATAAATTATTTTAACCGATTATTCCAAGGCGATCAAACTGTATTATTAAAAGTTTACAAAAATAATACATGCGTTATTTTATGAAATAGTTTTAAATGGTGGCGACTTGAACGTGTTCCGGTCTTCCCACGCCTTTTTTTCATTGTGGTCT
Organism: Prosopocoilus inquinatus; assembly: GCA_036172665.1. Taxonomy (NCBI): domain Eukaryota; kingdom Metazoa; phylum Arthropoda; class Insecta; order Coleoptera; family Lucanidae; genus Prosopocoilus; species Prosopocoilus inquinatus. Next base: position 299,452 of record CM069871.1, on the reverse strand, counting down.
TGCTTTCTTCTCTTCGTATTTCCATTGTTGAGAGTGTGTGAGTGAGTATCTTTAATCCGTCTTAATCTGCATTCATCTTTATCGAGACTAAGCCAAAGTATTCGCGAAGCGTCGGTTTTTTGTTATTTTTGTGAAACTTTGTCCTATTTTGGTTTTTGAAAAAAACTGGACCATTTCAAAGCATTTCGATTCGTCTCATTATTGTTTGCTCTTGACCTGCTCAGTAAGCTATTTTTCGTTACTTATTACCCTGTTTCTTCCTTTTCTAAGTTCTCTCCTTTCATTCTTCCTCAGTTTTTCTCCTTTTTTTTACTTCTGAGCCTAGTTTGTTTTCTATCTAATTTAGTTCCTATTATACATTAGCAATGTCATATTTGATTTTAATCTGGAATACCTTAGCTCTGACGCTTTGACTAATGTGTTAGGTTTAATTAAGGCGCTTTAATTTATTCGCTATTTCTTCTAAATATTTTTTTCCTTTTCGTACATCTCTGTATTTGCCTTTCTTCATTTTTGGTCTTTTCGTCGTCTTATTTAAACACTTCTTCAATGCTTTGTTTTCCTTCTTGAATTGTTTATCTTCAATTCTTCAATTTTCAATTTCGTTTTCCCTAATTTTTGGCTCTTTCTAATTTGGAAATATTTTCTCGTTCAAACTTCTCGTCATTTCTTGCGTTTCTTCTCGATTTCTGATTCTTTACAGTTCGACTTTCTAAATCCATCATATTCGTTACTTCTTCTTGTTCCTTCTTCCTAGTTTCTTTCACTTCGTCTTCCTTCAATTTGGCACTTTTTCTAAGCATGCCGAACCCGCACACCAACACTGACTGTTCGACTTGTTGGTGATTAGTTGATTGGCCTTCAATTTTTTTCTCTTTGATCTTTCAATCTGTAAATATTTTAATGTACACTTTCTATGTGTTTTCTGTAAATTTTCTCTACCACATATCGACTTTCTTTCGCTCTCTTTCCTTCGCTCATATATAGAAAGTACGAAGCCACAAAAGTCTCGTCATCATCTCACTAGTTTGCGTTTTCGTATTATTTAAAGTTAATAATCAGAGTATCTTTTTTTTAAACTGGCATCTCTTTTTTACTTTCACTGTTGATTTAAGAGAGAAAGCTCTTAACGTGTTTGATACTTATTGTATTTCTTCGACAGTGTATATGTGAATTATTTCTTTTCGTCAACTAAGTTCTTTGTTAACTTAAGCTGCGTAGTTTCTACAAGGCCTTCATAAGTGACTGAAACCCACGTGATCGAAGTAAAGCCGTTTGATGCTTAAAATGAAAAACAGAAACAAATGAAGTAAATGACGTACGAAATGCGTTGGAGTGTGTTTTATGCTTTCTGTTCAGGTTTGAAATGTACTCTGAGAAACGCTAATCTGATAATGATTACTAACGCAATGTATTGTTGCAATATACCGACCGTCGTTGTTATCAATGAGCCTTCGTTTTTTGACTTGTGTGATAAAGATCTATTTATTGATTCCCTGCGCAACCGATAATACCGCTTAAAAGTTTCGTAAACGCAGTGTCATTAATTAGTATTAATTATTTAGCTACTGCGTGTGTAGTTCATTGAAAGACTTCAACAAAATGGAACCAACAGGACGTGCAATTTATTTTAAAAAGGCACCCAGCTTTCTGTTTTGCTTGCACTTGTTGCCTAGACGCAGTAAATCTTCACGAGCCGCCACTGCAAGAATTTATTAATTTCATGTGCCTATCGAAATATTTGCTAAAAAAAAATACCGTAACGTCCATCAAGACCGAACTTGAATCATCATGATAATTTTCTTTTTGCATTTTTATAAGTATTGCGATTTGTTTTCATCTAAATACTTTTTGCCAAAGTATCAGTACGGATCAAAATACGTATTTTAAAGTCGCCTGCGTCGATTAAAGAAGCAAAAAAGCGAATAGATATTTTGCAATAGTTAGTTAAGCAGAAAACAGAATATTTTCGGGATGATTCATATAAGTTTTTAGAGAATTCTTCATCAACTCATCTAAACATTTAAAGGAAAAATAATAAAAAAACTTTTCTGTTTCAAGATGACATGGACATCTTCGGGAATTATTATTTTATTTCATTATAATACTATCTTTCGCACTCATCTGATAAAACAGTAAACAAACAGGATGCCGTTAATACCACCTGAAGTGGTCTCGTATTGTATGTATGTATTTACATTTTTTAAAATAAGAATGTGCGTATGATTTAATAGATAATGACAATTCAGAACTTGATTTAACATTTTTTGAAACATATTTCCCGCTGTAATGTAAAGCTAGCGCCAGATTATAGAACCTCGTAATAAGGGGATAATTCTGATTTTTGATCCAGTTAGGAACAAGAATATTCGCTACATCGAAGTACAACGCATTACATTATTTACTTAGAAGCACAAATGTGCTCGTTTTACGATTTTTATATTACAAAATAAAACGATTCAGTTACAAAAGCATTAAATTAAAAATCGGCGAAACAAGAAAAAAAAATGTAAATTTGGTGTTGTTACCAAATTTACAGGTTCAAACCTGCTTAAATAAAATCGACAGCCGGTTTTATACTACAACGAACCTCAAAGTGCCAACTACTGGCAATTTTGACTTCTAGAAACGAATATTCGCGCAAGTTACATTCAAATACATCGCAATACATCGCATTACATTATTTATTTAGAAACGCGAATGTGTCAGTTTTTTGATTTTTACGAAAACGAGTTTTTATTTGCGTGCTTACATCACAGAAAAACGATTCAATCACGAAAGTAATAAATTAAAAATCGGCGAACAAGCAAAAAGCACTATCTATTTGTGAGGTTTCGAAATTACAGAGAGCGAGAGAGAAAGAGAGAGAGATGTAAATGTCCGAATATTCAATACGTAGAGATGCAACGATGCAAGGTCAGAATAAAGTAGCGTCGGCAGAATTTTCAAAAATTGTGCACACGACGCGGAACAGAGAAGAACGTGCAACATTGCACCTAATTATGCACTCGATTAAGGATTTTTTATGCACAGAAAACGTATCATCTGATGTCCCCACTTTCATATGAATTTAAGGAAAAGAAAATACTATAAGAACTCAGGCAGCAGACGAAAAGTAAGCTCTTCTAGTGCAGTTTTCCCTGACCTATATACTATTTTTTTTTTTTTTTTTGATGGGAGGTAAACGCGAAGTTGTTACAATAAGTCGTTCTTCTATTAGTTAATTCTGTTATTTTTTAAATTTTATTAAAACAGCAACTAGTTCGTAACGATTGGGCTCAACTTTGATATTTCTTGTCGTCTGTTAGTTATGTAACACGTTATACCAACCTGTACAAATTCAACCATCAAGAAAAAATGGAATATACTTCCGCGTTCCGTTCCTCATTGAAATTTTATTTAATTATAATCTTATTTTTTTGTTAAAAATTTAATCGGTCACTTTCCTCGGTTTGTAAATAATTTCGCGAATGAAGGTACAACTCTTTATTTTTTTTTTGGTAATCAATTTAATCGTATTTCTGTGTATCAAGAAAGATTCCAGAGATAGGGAATTGTAAAAAGTGTTATGGAGTATGCCCGCCCTCCGCCCCCCCAGCATTGATGACGATAACTTTCAAAACAGTTTTTGCATATTTAAGAGTTCTAGGTGTGAAGTCAGCAAAGTGTCTTCTCTCTCTTTCCTGTATCCTAAAAGTGCGTTCCTCACAGGACGGAAGTCATTATTTGCAAGAGACGTTGGGCTCTTTAGGAATGTCACCAAAAATAAATTAAAACTGTACAAACAAAATCATTTGATGTAATTTTCTTTATCGAAAATAATTGGGTGACTTTTGAAGAACTGAGTAAACGCCGAAACAATCAAGTATACTTTGCGTACCTACTAGAAGTGTCGGCCGAAATTACAACATTCGAAGAGCACAACCGTCCAAATTTGGGTCAACAGGTTTTATCTGTACAGATAAACTTTTACTTTTGGTATAAAACGGGACAAATCGACGAAATTTTTCTTAGTATTCACCTAATATCGAACAGCAAAATGCTGTTGACACTTGTTCTGCTCGCGTCCACGTTCGTCTTCTCCACTGGTAATTATAAACATAGTTTTTAAAATCTCCTGTTGTAAAGTCATGTAAATCAATGTACTGTAATGTAATTCAATGATTTGCAATGTAATGTAATGTAATGATTCTGCTTCGTTTTCTTTTTTACTCTGTTTACGTTTGTTTTAAACTGGTTAACTGCACACTTTTCCGCTTTTTTTAAAAATAAATTTCAATGTAGCTACGTAATGATCGATAAATTTTAACGTTAGGCAATGTACTGCAATGTTTTGTAATGTAATGCATTATTCCGCTTGAATTCATCAATGTTTATAATTTGTTCGCACGCAGCCCAACGCTTAGTGTGTACCGACAGCAAAATACATCATCAGAACTTGATTTGGTAAATTTTTTCTTTCAAATTAATGAAACGAAATTGTTTTCGTAAATTTTAGGGGCTCCACAGGGTAAGCCTCGCCTTGATGGAAGAATCGTGGGCGGCCAGGCGGTTGACATAATCAACTTTCCTCATCAAGTGTCTTTGTTGTACTTTCGAAGTCACCTGTGCGGTGGCTCGATCGTTACACCCCATTACATCGTGACTGCCGCCCATTGTACCGATGGGTAAGTAACCAAATTGCACCAGCGTCGAAACGTTACAAACCCTCGCCCAAAAATTATCAACAGTTTTTGGACAGGGGGTCAAATGTCAGAGGTATCTTGATAACATTCCTCATAGTCATCACTTCCTCCCTCATCTCGAATTTTGATGATCTGCAATTTGCTTTTATTTATTCTTGACAGCACGTACCCGGAGTACTTAAGCTTCAGGGCCGGTTCAAGCTACTGGGCTTCCGGCGGTGTCGTGATTCCGGCAGAACGAGTGATCCAGCATCCCCTGTACAACCCCATAACTATAGACTACGACATTTCCGTCGTTCGCCTGAGTGGAATCCTCGAGTTCGGTTTGGGGATTGGAATGATCGGTTTGCCCCCACAAGGTCACGAGTGGACGCCAGGTACCCTCTCGATCGTCTCCGGTTGGGGGAACATGGCGGAAGGCGGGGGTGTAATTCCCCTTCAACTGCAAGCCGTCATCGTCCCTGTGGTCAGTTTGGAAAAGTGTAGACTCGCTTATGGACAGATGGCGGTGACCGAGAACATGCTATGCGCGGGTGTTCCAGAGGGTGGACTCGATGCATGCCAAGTAAATTTCCTCAATTATTTTATTTCTTGGGGGGGAAATTGAAGACGTGGTTTTTGTTTGCAGGGTGATTCCGGCGGTCCCTTGATTATCGGCCAGGACCTGGCAGGGGTTGTCTCATGGGGTTACGGATGTGCGCGCCCCAATTATCCAGGGGTTTACACCGACGTTGCAGCAATGAGCAATTTCATTGAGCAAATTATCAACCTGTAAAAGAAGAAGTAAGCAATAAAAGTTTACGAAAAAGATTTTTTGTTTTTCTTTTTGAAATTCCGGAACTTCTTCCCCTTCTTCGCTTATTTCGCTAATTACTAACTCTTTCAAATTCTTTCGAAGGGCGCTTCTTGAACTCAGAAACTGTACTACAACAAATAAAATCCCTCGTGCGTTACAATGAATTTATTGAGCACTAATTTCAATTGATGCAAAAGAAAGGATGAACAATTACAAAATAAATTATGAAAAGGTAAAAAGAAGTTTTGAAGAAAAAGGGAACGTGACATATACCTGAGTTTTCACGAGGATGTCTTATGAAAACGAAGCAGTGAAAGCTAAGGTTAAGGTTAAGAGTGAAACAGAAGAAGGCTAGGAATGGTTGAGGTTGTAGAAGAGTCGCTACCTTGTCAACCTGAACTCGTAAAGAATACCAAATGAAGATCCCAACGGAAGATCTTAAGCTGATTCAAATTGAGCATTGAAGACCTTGACTTCCTGCCATTTCTATCCTGTAAGAAGATAGAAGAATCTCAGAGTATTGCAACCCATAGCATTAGAGAATTTTAGAATTGAAGGTGAAGGTATAAACCGTTTGAAAATAAAAAAAAAGGCAGAACAGAAGCACTCATACATATTATGTCTTGCAGACACTAAAATTAAGACCACAGGCAGACCAAAGGTATGGAATCCATAATTAATTATAATTAATATTGGAGCTTCAAGACATTAAGGTTTTCACTCTATGAGGTGAGGTCATCATTCTTATAAGATTTTGCTTTGAATTTGAATGTATGAGAAGGTGAAAGAAAGATAAGGCGTTAAGATCTGTAGCATGAAAAGGAGTAGGAGATCCCATATTCCTTTCCATTGAACATTATCGTGATCCAAGACACTAAATTATGATGATAAGGTCCAGATAGTGTTTAAGCAGAACCATTTTTTTATTGAAGTTTTGAAGACTCTTCGGACGATGTCCTCCAAGGTAATTGTGTTGGAATCATCCATTAAGATCCACAATAGTGCCTCCTCCAACTTAAATTCCTTAGCTTTTTATCTAAACTACTGATTTCTGCGTATGCATTTCATCAGAAATTTCATACTGTTTTGTTTATCTATCTCTAAATAGTTCTTTTATTGACTTTCTAGTCAAATATTGGCACCCTGCCAGCACTTTCTCTTTTTTTTGGGGGTCTGGGGCCTCCGATGTTTAGCATTAATCTGTCTTTTTAGGTATGTCGTCATCTTAAGACCTTTCTCCTCGGGCCCAAGCTGTGGAATGTTTAATGAAACTGAATGACCTTAAGGTCTTCATTCTTACCAAAATATTTTGCTTGGTTTCAATCGAGGAGTAGTATTTGAGGATATTCGCTTAAAAGTCAAGGAATACAAGTGCAAAACACGAAGCAACTTCAAGTCCAATCGAAGTGAAACCAGAAAAATACATACAATCAGATTTTATTTATTTATTTTTACGTTTACATTAGAGTTACTTAAATACCGGTCTGTTCTGAGATGAAAGTTCGAAGAGCACCAACGTGAGCGTAAACTCCAGGAAGAGCTGGCCGGGCGCATCCCACCCCCCACGATACTATCCCGGCAAGTACGCCGTTCACAGTCAAAGGTCCACCAGAATCATTCTGCCAAAAAAAAAAAAAAAGAATTATTTAATTGTGGGGTTGGGGGTAAGTGGAGTTACCTGGCAGGCATCGCGTCCACCTTCGGCAAATCCAGCGCATAACATTTGCTCGGTGATGGCGCCGGCCCAGAAGTAAGCTGTGCATTCATCAAACCCAACGATTGGTACTTCTACACCTTGCAAATCCGGCGATGACGCACCCGCTCCCTCGAAAAGGAACCCCCAGCCACTCACCCGGGACAGTTCACCGTCCGCCCAGTCTTGCCCTGGTTGAGGAAGTCGCACCACATTGACGGTATCGGAGAACGTGAAGGAATCCAGGAGTGAAACAACCGCGATGTCGTTGTTGGTAGGAAACGAGGTATACCCAGGATGGAGGATGATGTTGGCCGCCCTAACCACTTGGCCGCCGCTTGCGTGGTAATTTGAACCAGCGCGGAAAGTCACCACACTCGGGGGAAGTCTTCAAAAAATAGTACAATAAGATTCATCCAAAGGCAATCCAAATAGTTGCTGCCACTTACGAGACGGCGCAATGAGCGGCGGTTACCACCCAATTTGATGAAATAATAACCGCCCCGCAGGCATGAGTGCCGAAAATTTGAAAAGACACTTGGTATGGCACCTCTCTGATATCGATTGCTTCACCACCCACTATCGGAGGTAGTACCTTGGCGGGTGGCGCAGCTAAAATGAAAAAGAAAGTTTCAGGCAATTGTTAAATTTGGTTTTAAATGAAAAACAAAATGGTATGGTGGAAGGTAAGAAGATGTAAGTAGTGCCTGTCCAAAAGATTGCTTGGAATACAAAGTCTGGAACTTGAAGGACTTACCTAAGACTGAAACTAAAACTGTCGTGAGTATTAAAAGCCCCCTCATGTTTGCTACTCTCGGTGGTGATGGTGGTGATTGATACCCGTGGGCAATCTGCGAAATTTATACCTTCTGCTCTGCTGCAGATAACTGATTGCGAAGGTGAAGCTTGCACTGATAAGCTTGAATTGTGCGTGCTGGCGGATTTACATATCAAGGAAACACGTTCTTCAACGCAAAGATAGGTTTTTTTTTAGGCCGTGTCACACTGAAGTGGGTACATCCTTTTAATCCATCACCAGCCTATTGTTTTCAGTGCAGGATGTCGGTAATCCATGGAGGAAATTGGCATCGTAAAGAACCTACCACTTAAATCTTCTGTCATCGTTTGATGTCAGTTAGTTTGCTGAGTTATCCTTTTTCTTAAGAGACCATCAACCCTAATTTCTATTCAAAATTTTGCCTCCGATTAAACTCTGGCGGAATGTAACAACTGAAAGATTATTTTTGTATATCATCCCCTTCTTTTATTTATTACTTGCTCGTACATACAGTTGAGTTGCCTGGGGACGAAGAAAATATTGGAACTTGTCACTGTTCAACAGCTCTTTGAATTAAGTCAAAGTTTCTTTTTGGGTTTTCCTTGTAGTGCGATGATTTCCTTATGGCAACTAGTTTTCGTTTTAAACTTGCTGCCTCTAACGATACGGCTGTTCACTTTTTTTAAGTGCATCACTTAAGGAACTGCCTCCAGTAATCGGTGATCAAATATCGACATTAGGGAGGGACCTTACCAAGTTATTTTCCTTGCTCCTCTCCTTTGAGACTTCCTTTCTTCCACTCTGAAAATGAGAAAAATTGTATAGTTAGCAAATTGGAGATGCAAATGGTTTCAAGTATTTTCCTTTCATTTTTTGGAACACTTTGTTCTTCTTCAAAGACGTTCTTTGGAGTGTGAATAATTCTGGAGGCATTCTTACTTGCTCATACGCAGTTTTATGAGTATGGAGGTGTTAGGTTTGGTGAATTAGCTTTTGTCATAGTCATAATCCTTAAAGGAGTACCTTAAAAGGTGGCGAAAATCCAAATATCTCGTTTTATATTCAATTAGCCCTTTAGGTTTATAAAACATCAGATTCAAATCTCTGCCACAATTTTTTTGGTTTTATAAACGTGAGAGGAAGTTGATTGGTATATCAATTTCGATTATTTTTTTCTGAAGAATCATTTTTTCAAATTTTGTCAAGCTTTAAATAAGTGTAGCTTAAGTGTGCTTTTGAAAAGATCAAAAATCTATTTTTTTTTCTAACAAGAGTAAACGGCAACCAAAAGTTTATCATTACAGAATCATTAGACAACCAGTGCGGTCGAACCTTACCGTCAAATTGGCCAAGAAACTATATTGACGATAGTTCTTATTGCGATGCAGAAGAATGAATGAACACCAACGTCAACAACCAGCAAATTAAATGAAAATAAAAAGGGGTTTATAATTTTTGTGATTATCAGTCTTTGGCTTGGGACAGCAGTTACTAGGCAAAAGTATTAGACCAAATCTCAACAGAAAAAAGTAGAAATTGCGGCAATAAATTTCTTATATGTATAGTTAAAAAATTAATTTAACGAACCCAAAGGACACAGACGACAATAAGCCAGCAAACCAAATAAAAACAAAAAGGGGCTTATAATTTTTGTGATTAACAATCTCCTTCTACTGTTATTACTATCATTTTCTCACAGAAGAACAAACTGTTTAAGAAGCTGATTATATCTAAAATAATAAAATAACGCATTAAATAATAACAGTCAACTTCTTTTAATAAGTCTTTTGAGAGGTCTTGAAAGTTCGTAGCGCGTGACGATTTGTTGAGATGATGAAGATGTCTGGAGGTTCCAAAATCTAAATCTTATGAAAGAATAAATATTTCGAAATATTGGAACTGAAAACTATTAGAAAAGAAAAATAAGTTTTCCTTCTTCAATTGTTTCGGAAATTCCAAACAAATTCTCAAGTGAAAAAAATTCGACTCGTTTTACTATTGCAAAAAGTTGAAATTGGAAATTACGACGATAAACACCTTATGGAAGCTGAGAAAAACATTTCAAAACAAAAAGCAAGAACTATTTGAAAGCAATTGCGTAACTTCATTATAAATAACTTAACTTTAACTTAATAAAAGGCGCTGCTTAATTATCCCACGCATTCTGTTGCCTTATCAGCAACGTCTTCTGTCCAAAATTTCTTATCTGCGTTGATAATCCAACCGACCGCCTATAAAATCGGCGGTTTGCAAGCAGAAGTCATCATTAAATCCAGCAGACATGAAGGGACTCTTGGTACTCGCAGCAGTTCTTGCCTTGGCCATGGGTAAGCAATCCAACTACTGTTTGGTTAAAATTGCCATTTTCTTGCGTACTGTTTTTTAACGAAACTGAAATGATTAATTTTTAGCCGCACCCCCAAAAGGGCGAGCCCTAAAACCACGGCTCGATGGTAGGATTGTGGGTGGTTTTCCAATCGACATCCAGGAAGTTCCATACCAAGTGTCCTTCCAAGCTTGGGGTAGTCACATATGTGGAGCTGCTTTGATTGCTCCAAATTGGGTAGTAACTGCCGCCCATTGCGCTGTTTTGTAAGTAATCATCTATTCCAGCAAGTTAGTTAAGAAGAAGAAGAAGGAGAAAAAACGTATTTTTTTAGGGTGTCCGTTTTCGTCGTGAGTTTCCGCGCTGGATCAACTTACCACGCAAGTGGTGGCCAAGTTCTTCCGGCAAACACCGTCGCCGTCCATCCCCAGTACGATAACGACGAACTCGATTTCGACATCGCCGTTTATTCAACCATTGGCTCCTTCACTATTGGGGCGACCATTAATATAGTCCCACTTCCTCAACAAGGGCAAGACTGGGCAAATGGTGAACCGTCTCGCGTAACTGGTTGGGGTGATCTTTACGACGGAGCGCAAGCAGGCTCACCGAATTTGCAAGCGGTTCTTGTACCAATTGTCGGTATTGACCAATGCAGAGCGGCGTACGGTTTTGATACTGTTACCGAGCGCATGCTCTGCGCTGGAGTTCCTCAAGGTGGTCTTGATGCCTGCCAGGTAAGTTCCATTGATGTTTCTACAATATAAACACCATAAACGCTTCTGTTTCGATTAGGGTGATTCTGGCGGTCCGTTAACTGTGAACAACGTCCTCGCTGGTATAGTATCTTGGGGATATGGATGCGCACTTCCTTTCTTCCCCGGAGTGTATTCTCACGTAGGTGCCCTTCGTTACTTTATTGCGGAACAAACTGGCATCTAAGGAATTGTTTAATTTATTAAAATGTACTTTGTGCGCAAATAATAAATAAATTTAGTATGACGGACTTCTTTCTTTTGGATCTGATTTTCCCTCATCGCCTTTGGTGAACTTGATGAGCTGTGTCAGTAAAAGAAAAAATTGGAAAGAATCGAAAACTGGCAAAAAAAATGCAATTTCTAAGTTTCAGTGCATGCTTATTACAATAAAGGGTGTCTGAGGGCGAGGAATAGAAGATTTTTATGGAAAATTAGAATGTCGTTAGGAAAGCAGATGGTGTTGAAGGGAATATAACGTAACGTCTTTGTGACAAAGCAAAAATCAATGCAACCTGATGGCTAAGAGTGGCCTTTGTGCAAAGCTCTATTTCAGAGCCCTCCATAAAACAAGTTTACAAATTAAATTAAAATACAATCTCGCGTTAAAAGAAAATTTAGCATGCTTCGCCGTTTCGCGTGAAAAAGAAAAGGAGTTTTCATTTTTATTTATCTTCTATATTTTCCTTTGATTTATATTTCACTCATAACTAGTTAACTTCTAACTCTGAACACTTACCACTAACTATCCTATGTTATTATGTTACTTTTATTTGAGCATCACGTGTCTGTTATTGTTAACTGAGACCAGGATTTGGAACCGACGAAAACGACACGCCAATTGAAATGGGGGATTCCCGTTTACTGCGTTGCTTCTTACTTCTTCATCTGTTGTACCCTTAAATGATTCATTTGAACTACTTGTGTTCCTATTGAGATTATGAGGTGTACCTCAACTTATTCCCTCTTGTTTACTTACTGATAACTTATAAGTGCCGTATACCTTATGACGAATTGTAAACGGTTTGCTTACGACGATGTTTTCAATTGGCCGCTCCGAAGTGCTCTCAGAGTATTTCCATCTTGTTTTAACGTCATATAATAACAAGGGATGGAGATACACTCACAGCGCCTTTGGAGCAACAAATCGAAAGCGTCATTTGCTTCTCGACTATTATACTAACTGACTTATAACTCTTGCGATAGTTTTTATGAATGTATTAATACTTTTCGGTGAGTTAACGGTTATAACCGCTCCAGTAACAGCTCAAACAGTATACATATAATAACCACATGGCGGACAGAATAAAGTGTAAAACTTTACTATTGCAACGAAGCGGTGCGATGTTATAAATAGATTGTGTATACGCCTCATATTTGTCGGCGCAGCGCGTCTGGTTGATAGTGAACAATCGGTAAGCCAAAGTAATAATGCATTCGTTAGGACGGCATGATTCACAATAATGTCGCGGTTGGCTGCGATGCTCGGACACGATGCGCACGAGAGAGTGTGTTGCAGAAACGTGTCGTGTTTCTATTTAATTCAAATCAACTAAATTGTTGTTTCTAAATTCAAGAAAGAGCTGTTATTAGCTTCTGGAATTATATTCGCGTTGTTACCGTGGCGATATTAGACTGATTAATTAAAAGTCACATATAAGCGGGCGGAATATTTAACGCTTCGATTTAGACCTCCGTGTTGAGTCGGACTGCCGCTGTCTCAAACTGGTTTCAAGCAGTTCACTTTCTTAGATCCTTCCTTTGCATATAACCAAATTTGATGCAAAAACATGTCGATCCACGGCTACAACTTTTTTGCTTTTGCTTTCTACACGTAGCCTTCACGTCTTGCTTTCTCCATTAATCGAGGTTGGTGTTAAAATGAATTTGGTAAAAATGACATTAAATTGTTGAGGAAAGATGCATTGGAAGTACATCATTATCTGTATTATGAAGTAAAAAAGAATTCTCACTTAATTTTGGAATTTTTAAACGAAAACAAAACACCGATTGTCTTAAAAGTAACCTAATACGATTACTTTCGTTTAGAAAGAGCCAGTGCTATTTTCACAGTTTTCGGCCAAAGTGTGTGTAACAGTGGTTATGATAATGACGCGCAAATACAGCGGTTCAATTCCCATAAGTAACTGGTTGCAACCTGTAACTCGCCAAAAAATCATTTCAAGTATGCAAAATGCAATTAAGTAATGTTGACTTTACGATTTTTAATTAATTGATTACGATAATCTAATTCGAACGGAATTCGAAAATCTTGAGCCCCAAAATTGGGAAGAATGAAATTTCATGTTACTTTTGACTTTATTAAGAATAATCCTATCGCAACATGTACCGTCTTGATCATCGTAATCAAGACCTCTGCGAGGTAACCGCACCTCGCTGATGTTGATTGCTTGACCACTTACTATCGGAGGGGGAGCAACTAAAATTAAGAAAACGAATTTGATTTTGAATTTTGAACGAAATGGTCAAATCAAAACATTTTTTTTGAACATAGATTTTGAAAATTGGGAGACTTACCTGAAGCTGAAGCAAAAACTATCGTGAGTATTAGAAAAAGCGCCCCCATGTTCGATTTGATTGTTGATGGCATTCGCGAAATTTATAACTTCTGCTCTGCTGCAGATAACTGATTGCGAAGGTGAAGATTGCAGTGATAAGCCTGAATTGTGCGTGGTAGCGGATTTACATATCAAGGAAACACGTTCTTCAACGCAATGATACGTTTTTTTTTTAGGACGGGTCACACTGAAGTGGGTACATCCTTTTAATCCATCACTAGCCTATTGTTTTTAGTGCAGGATGTCGGTAATCCTTGGAGGAAATTGGCATCGTAAAGAACCTACCACCTAAATCTTCTGTCATCGTTTCATGTCAGTTAGTTTGCTGAGTTATCCTTTTTCTTAAGAGACTATCAACCCTAATTTCTATTAAAAATGTTGCCTCCGATTAAACTCTGGCAGGATTCTGACGGAATGTAACAACTGAAAGATTATTTCTGTATATCATCCCCTTCTTTTATTTGTTACCATTCTCCCAATCCAATTGGTTTAAATATTCAAAGTATCTTGGCTTTGACATCATTTCCTGATCTCAATTCAGACTTTTGAACGAAAAATTTCAGCAGGAAAGTATTATTAGAGATAATTGCCTTAATTGAAGAAAAACTTTCCCAAATCGAGTTTATTCCGAGTGAGAAATATTGCATTTAAACACCTTTTATCTTCTCTTATCCTTTGAATGTCTTCAGTCGTCTTTGCAATTTCTTGGTCGAAATTCTAACACGTATTCAAACAGACCACTTTCCTCTAATAGAAATTTAGTACTACATTCCTTCATTGGCAATGATACTTCATTTCTTTAAGTATTACTCTCAGCCAGAGTGGTCTCCCAAAGTTCTTTCTAAGGACTCCTGGAAATTCAGGGAAAATTAAAATTAATTTGGGGGTCCACCAAAACACCAAAGTAATTTAGCTGTTATGAATTAGTATAGCCTTATTGCTCTTGGGGGTTCATGGTGAGGTTTTTGCTATAAAAAGGATAATAAGTTTGGAAACTACTGCTCCAAATAAATCAAGGGAAAAGGCAACGGAGAGATGAATGCCCAAATGTTTTTCTCTTACTTCTTTTCGTCAATGTTGAAACGAATTGCATGACATTTGGCTTTTTCGGTTTAGCAAAAGGTGAAGATAGGAAAATAAAGAAGTGAAGCAGAACACACATTAGTATTCATCGATGAACGCGTTTGAAAAATGAATTGGAGTGTTAACTCCTATTTACAGTTGAGTCGTTTGGGGACGAAGAAAATATTGGGGACGCCACTTTTCAAGAGCTCTTTGAATCAAGTCAAAGTGTTTTTTTCCCTTATGATGTGATGTGTGATGTGATGGTTTTAATGTCGCAACAAGTTTTCGTTTTAAACTTGCTGCCTCTGACGTTATGGCTTAGACATCAAGAACTGTTCACTTTTTTTTAAGTGTCCTTCTCCGGAAGTCGGTGGCCAAACATCGACATTAGAGAGGGACCATGACAAGTTTATTGTCTTTGGTGCTCTTCTTTGAGACTGCCTTTGTTCTAATCTGGACTGACAAGAATGGGACAGGTTAGCAAATTGGAGACGGAGATGTTTCCAAATATTTTCATTTCATTTTTTGGAACACTTGCAGGAGTTTTGCAGTTTCAGATTCAAATCTCTGACACAACTTTTTTGCTTTTATAAACAAGAGAGGTATATAAATTTGTCTTACCAACGAATCATTAGACAACCAGACTGTCGAAATGCGGTCGAACCTTATCATCAAATTGGCCAAGAAACTAAACTGAAGACAGTTCTTATTGCGATGCAGAAGAATGAATGATCACCAACGTCAACAACCAGCAAATCAAATGTGAAACAAAAAGGGGTTTATAATTTTCGTGATTAGCAATCCTATTCTACTGTTATTGCTGTCGTTTTCTCACAATACAACAAATTGTTTAAGAAACACTGATTATATCTAAAATAATAAATTGACATATTAATAACAGCCAGCTTCTTTTAAAAGGTCTTTTGAGAGATCTTGAAAGTTCGTAGCGCGTGACGATTTGTTCAAATAAAGGCAAATACTTCAGAGGGTTCCGAAACTAACTGAAAAAAGCACAATTTTTTCTCTTCAATTGTTTCGAAAATTCCAAACCAATTCTCAAAAGAAAAAAATTAAAAATTTTACTGTTTTCGTTATAAATAACTTAACTTTAACTTAATAAAAGGCGCTACTTAATTATGCCACGCATTCTGTTGCCTTATCAGCAACGTCTTTTGTCCAAAATTTCTTATCTGTGTTGATAATCCAACCGACCACCTATAAAACTCACGGTTTGCAAGCAGAAGTCATCATTCAATCCAGGAAACATGAAGGGACTCTTGGTACTCGCAGCAGTTCTTGCCTTGGCCATCGGTAAGCAATCCAACTACTATTTGGTTAAAATTGCCATTTTTTGCGTACTGTTTTTTAACAAAACTAAAATAATTAACTTTTAGCCGCACCCCCAAAGGGGCGATCCCTAAAACCACGGCTCGATGGTAGGATTGTGGGTGGTTTTCCAATCGACATCCAGGAAGTTCCATACCAAGTGTCCTTCCAAGCTTGGGGTAGTCACATATGTGGAGCTGCTTTGATTGCTCCAAATTGGGTAGTAACTGCCGCCCATTGCGCTGTTTTGTAAGTAATCATCTATTCCAGCAAGTTAGTTAAGAAGAAGAAGAAGGAGAAAAAACGTATTTTTTTAGGGTGTCCGTTTTCGTCGTGAGTTTCCGCGCTGGATCAACTTACCACGCAAGTGGTGGCCAAGTTCTTCCGGCAAACACCGTCGCCGTCCATCCCCAGTACGATAACGACGAACTCGATTTCGACATCGCCGTTTATTCAACCATTGGCTCCTTCACTATTGGGGCGACCATTAATATAGTCCCACTTCCTCAACAAGGGCAAGACTGGGCAAATGGTGAACCGTCTCGCGTAACTGGTTGGGGTGATCTTTACGACGGAGCGGAAGCAGGTTCACCAAATTTGCAAGCCGTGCTTGTACCAATCGTCGGTATTGACCAATGCAGAGCGGCGTATGGTTTTGATACTGTTACCGAGCGCATGCTCTGCGCTGGAGTTCCTCAGGGTGGTCTTGATGCCTGCCAGGTAAGTTCCATTGATGTTTCTACAATATAAACACCATAAACGCTTCTGTTTCGATTAGGGTGATTCTGGCGGTCCGTTAACTGTGAACAACGTCCTCGCTGGTATAGTATCTTGGGGATATGGATGCGCACTTCCTTTCTTCCCCGGAGTGTATTCTCACGTAGGTGCCCTTCGTTACTTTATTGCGGAACAAACTGGCATCTAAGGAATTGTTTAATTTATTAAAATGTACTTTGTGCGCAAATAATAAATAAATTTAGTATGACGGACTTCTTTCTTTTGGATCTGATTTTCCCTCATCGCCTTTGGTGAGCTTGATGAGCTGTGTCAGTAAAAGAAAAAATTGGAAAGAATCGAAAACTGGCAAAAAAAATGCAATTTCTAAGTTTCAGTGCATGCTTATTACAATAAAGGGTGTCTGAGGGCGAGGAATAGAAGATTTTTATGGAAAATTAGAATGTCGTTAGGAAAGCAGATGGTGTTGAAGGGAACATAACGTAACGTCTTTGTGACAAAGCAAAAATCAATGCAACCTGATGGCTAAGAGTGGCCTTTGTGCAAAGCTCTATTTCAGAGCCCTCCATAAAACAAGTTTACAAATTAAATTAAAATACAATCTCACGTTAAAAGAAAATTTAGCATGCTTCGCCGCTTCGCGTGAAAAAGAAAAGGAGTTTTCATTTTTATTTATCTTCTATATTTTCCTTTGATTTATATTTCACTCATAACTAGTTAACTTCTAACTCTGAACACTTACCACTAACTATCTTATGTTACTATATTACTTTTATTTGACCATCATGTCTGTTACTGTTAACTGAGACAAGGATTTGGAATCGACGAAAACGACACGCCAATTGAAATGGGGGATTCCCGTTTGCTACGTTGCTTCTTACCTCTTCATCTGTTGTACTCTTAAATGATTCATTCGAACTACTCATGTTCCTATCTGAGGTATACTTATCTCGGTAGGTATACCTCAACTTATCCCCTCTTATTTACTTACTGATAAGTTATAAATGCCGTATACCTTACGACGAACTGTAAACGGTTTGCTTACGACGATGTTTTCGACTGGCCGCTCCGAAGTGCTCTCAGAGTATTTCCATCTTGTTTTAACGTCATATAATAACAAGGGATGGAGATACACTCAGATCGCCTTTGAAGCAACAAATCGAAAGCGTCATTTGCTTATCGACTATTGTACTAACTGACTTATAACTCTTGCGACAGTTTTTGAGTGTATTAATACTTTTCGATGAATTAACGGTTATAACCGCTCCACTAACAGCGCAAACAGTATACATATAACCAAATTTGATGCAAAAACATGTTGGTATCCACCGCTACAACTTTTTTGCCTTTGCTTTCTACACGTAGCATACACGTCTTGCTTTCTCCATTAATCGAGGTTGGTGTTAAAATGAATTTGGTAAAAATGACATTAAATTATTGGGGAAAGATGCATTGGAAGTACATCATTATCTGTATTATGAAGTAAAAAAGAATTCTCACTTAATTTTGGAATTTTTAAACGAAAAAAAAACACCGATTGTCTTAAAAGTAAGTTGATTAGATTACTTTCGTTTAGAACGAGCCAGCGCCATTTACACAGTTTTCAACTAACGTGTGTTTAATAGTGGTTATGATAATGACGCGCAAATACAGCGGTTCAATTCCCATAAGTAACTGGTTGTAACCTGTAACTCGCCAAAAAATCATTTAAAGCGTGCAGAACGCAATTAAGCAATGTTGACTTTACGATTTTTAATTAATTGATTATGATACTTCTAATTCGTACTAAACTGGAAACCTTGGGCCCCAAAATTGGGAAGAATGAAATTTCATGTTACTCTTTACTTTATGAAGAATAATCCTGTCGGGACATGTACCGTCTTGATCATCGTAATCAAGACCTCTGCGAGGTAACCGCTGACAACAAGGGTCAAAAAGCTGTTAATTGGTCTCGATTTGTTTGATTGCGACTGTACACGGATGCCGCAATACACACAATGTGTTACTATTTACTCGCAAATTGTTATTTTATTTATTTTGAAATCAATTGATCAACGAGTTCTGTTTCGAACCTGAGCGAATAATAAAAGAAAGTTTGAAAAAGACAAAGGCCAACAAATTAGTGCTTAATTGATATTTGTCGGACGTTGAAAAATACGTGTTGACGAATGTTGGCGGTTTACTTAAGAATGAACGATGAACAGAAAACAAAACAGACAATGAAATAAAAACTTTAAAGAACAATAAAAATTAAGCAACCAACGAATTCTCTTTGAATCATCGGAGAAAATCATTTAGTGTTTGATTTAAAATTACTGAGTATAAATGATGATAATTTATCGTTGCACTCAAGTGAAGAAATACTAACTAAATATTGGGGGGAAAAATTCCGTTGCAATTGAGATTTGAATTCGAGTCTTCTTGGTCTTGCTTAAGCAACCAAGGGCAGCTAGGGTTTCGCAAAAGGGGGGTCAACAATCAGTAAGAATTTTTTTTGGATTTAGTAGACTTTATTAGTATAAATGAAAGAAGGTTCTTAAGGGCACAGAATCAAAATCTTGAAGAAAATTGTATATACAAAATTGTTTAACACACAGCTAATTGACTTTCCAGATCAGTCTCAACGGCTTACAAGAAGCAGCAGCAGCAGCACCACGAAGTTCTTCTGCAATGGAGAACAAAACGTCAGCAGTAGAAGAAATCCGAGGAGAGACACGGTTCCAACCGGAAGCCAGGAATTCAATAATGACTTTCCAGGTGCTAGATTTCAGTTATGTTTTCAGTTTATTAAATAATTAATTTAATGTGTGGATAAAAATCGTCAGTGTAAGTAATAATAGATTATCATTACACTGAAGTGAAGAAATTGGAAGAAAAATTTCCGTCGCCTTCGAGATTCGATCGAAGATTCAAGTCTTCTTGGTCTTGGTTAAGCAACCAACGACAGCACCGTAGCTAGGGTTTGGCAAAGGGGGGCGAGACAATCAGCCAACAATTTTAATATCTAGTAGACTGTATTAATATATTGAGGGTGAAGAATCAGAATTTCGAAGAAAGTTGTATTCATATACAAAATTGCTGAGTACAAAGGTAACTGACTTTCCAGGTGCTAGATTTCAGTTATGTTTTTATTTTTTAGTTTTACTTATGATGTTAAAGCTTGATTTTAAAAGGTGCTTACTTTCGCTCACGAAAATGTGGTCCAAACGTGTTTAGATTCAAAGACGGACTTTATTTTGGGAACGGATTAATCCCCACTATTCTTGAAATTTCAGTCCGGATCGGTAATCCCCTTTCCCCTTCGAATCAAACTATTTTTATGTTTCGTTTGAATTCAAATGCAATGAAAATTCAAACCTGAGATGTTTTGTTGCAACAACTACGGAATCCAAATTCAAGCGATTCGAAATCAGTTTCAAACTTTTAAGCAAAAGAAACTATTCGAAAAAAAATTGTTAAAAAAAGAAGCGAAACTCAATTTTTCTTTTTATTATTTATTTTACATTTACGTCATAATTATCTAAATTAAATACCAGTATGTTCAGAAATGAAGTTTCGAAGAGCACCAACGTGAGCGTAAACTGTGGGAAAAGCTGGACGAGCACATCCGGCACTAAACGATACTACTCCAGCGAGTACGCCATTCACAGTCAAGGGTCCACCAGAATCCATCTGCGAAAAAGCAAGATTTATTTAATTCTGCGGGTAAGGGGATTAAATGGTTTTACATGGCAAGCACCGCGTCCTCCCTCAAGAAATCCAGCGCACAACATCTGCTCGGTCATGTCAATGAACGAGTAAAAAATCCTGCACTGGGTAAGCCCGACGATTGGTGTTTCCACAGCTTGCAAATCCGGCGATGACGCACCCGCTCCTTCGAAAAGCATCCCCCAACCACTCACCCGGGAGAGTTCACCATCCGCCCAGTCTTGTCCTGGTTGAGGAAGTCGCACCACGTTGACGGTTTCAGAGAACGCAAAGGAATCCAGGATTGAAACAACCGCGATGTCGTTGTTGGTAGGAAATGTGCTATACTCAGGATGGAGGATGATGTTGGATGCCGTAACCACTTGGCCGCCGCTTGCGTGGTAATTTGAACCAGCGCGTAAAGTCACCATATTCGGGGACAATCTTCAAAAATACCAAGATTAATCCAAAGGCAAAATAGTTTCTGCCACTTACGACACAGCGCAATGAGCAGCAGTTACCACCCAATTTGAAGAAATAATAATCGCCCCGCAGATATGAGTGCCAAAAAATTGAAAAGACACTTGGTATGGCACCTCCCTGATATCAATTGCTTGGCCACCCACTATTGGCGGCAGAGCAGCTAAAATTAACAAAACGAATTTGATTTTGAATTTTGAACGAAATGGTCCAAATCCAAATATTTTTTTTTGAACGGAGATTTTGAATATTGGGACACTTACCTGAAGCCGAAGCAAAGACTATCGTGAGTATTAGAAAAAGCGCCCCCATGTTTGATTTGCTTGTTGTTGGTATTCGCGAAATTTATAACTTCTGTTCTGCTGCAGATAACTGATTGCGAAGGTGAAGATTGCAGTGATAAGCCTGAATTGTGCGTGGTGGCGGATTTACATATCAAGGAAACACGTTCTTCAACGCAATGATACGTTTTTTTTTCGGCCTTGTCACATTGAAGTGGGTACATCCTTTTAATCCATCACCAGCCTTTTGTTTTTCAATGCAGGATGTCGGTTGTCCTTGGAGGAAATTGGTATAAAGAACCTACCACGTAAATCTTCCGTCGCTTCTTCACCGCAGTTAATTTGTTGAGTTAACTCAAAAATTACCTTTTTCTCAAGAGGTCTACCCTCAACCCTAAATCATAACTCAAAATTTATTTTGGCAGGTGGTTACCAGTCGAAAAGATTCAGATGGAACGTAACGACTGAAAGATTATTTTTATTTCGTACCATTCCTTTCTTTTATTTAATATCTTTCCCCCAATTTGGCGGGGAAGTTTAAATAATCAAAATATTCGGCTGATCTCCTCCTGATCCGAAACGAATTTAAGCTTTCAAATACGTTCATTGTAGACAACAATAATATTTTTTTATTTCAATATTTATCTGATTTTTCTCATTATTACTAAGCACCATCTTAGGATAATACGATTTTTAAAGTATTTTTTTTTCTCTAAAAAATCGTACGAACTCGGAAATTCGTACTTAAAAACTCCCTGATAAATTTAGGAAATTCCAAGGAAATACTGTATGCCGAAAAAGAAATTTTTGTTCGAGTTGATTGGCAATACTGCATTGCATGCACAAAGTAAAATATTCTAAAATATAATATGATATTGTACCAGTGGCGGCTCGTGATGATTTACTCCGGGTGGGCAACAACTGCAAAAGGGAAAGTGGGTGCATTTTCCAGATAAATTTGATTTGTCAGGGCTTGTCATTTTTGAATTAAATTTAAGCGTGAGATTTACTGAGCTTTTCCTTAGTTTTCCGACGCCTTTACCAAAAAACAGAACGCGTTCTCGAGTTACAATCAAAATTCAAAAGCGCCGCGTTTTTTCATTTGCTCAATTAACTGAACGTCTTTCTCTTTCCTCGCAATCGCGCTTGTAATTTCTCAATTCAATTTAAGCACGGGATTTATTGAGGATTTTCTCAATTTTCCAAGCCCTTTCAACAAAAAAATAATCGATCAACCGACAACAACTGCAAAAGAGAAAGTTGGTTCATTTTCCAAACAAATTTGTTCTTCTGGGTTGCCCGGACGAGGAACCGGAACGTGCAACTTCATAGAACGGGGTGGGCACTGGGCACTGCCCACCCTGCCCACCCCTACGAGCCGCCACTGTATTGCACCACTTAATTTTGGAATTTTCAAACAAAATAAAGATGCAGACAGATTGTTTTAAAGTTAAACGTCGAAACAGGCAACAAAACTGCACCGAGGTTAAATTTCGTTATCTTTTATTTGAATTGATTGTTAGGCGAAGGTGATTAGGTGAACTATAAAATTACAAAAAAAAAAAATGGAACATTTAACACCTAATATTTCTGAAACGGTTTACTTTAGAACAAAACTTTATTAGAGTTTTTTTTTTTTTATTCAGTTTGAATTGATTATTAAGCGGGTGAAGGAGTAACATTACGTCACGGGATACCCGGTATAATAGAAACATTAAAAAGAAATGCCCTTGCCAAATATGTCGCGCTTGATTTGAAACAGTTGTTGTGACGTTTTATTTGAAATGCGGATGACGAAACAAGAAGTAAACAAATAATCCGAAAACGAAATGATCAATAAGTTCTATTTCGAAATAATAAAAATAGTTTGTGAAAAACGCCTTAAAACGGCTAACAGGAAGCACCGGGGACTTGGAAACAGAGTTGCCAAGTCTAGGGAATTTTCCCTTGATCTGGGGAATTCAGACGTCTTAAAGGGAATAAGGGAATTTTTATGTTTTTAGCCAAAATCTAGAGACAAAATTCTTCGAAAGATAAAATATTATTTAACTAAGAGAAATGAGGATAAAAAATATAAGTTTTTGATGCTGCCTCTATTAGCGCATAACTTACTTATTACCCTTTATTACTGACCAAATGGTTTTACGCTGAAGCAAGTCTGCTCAGATTGCAATGGGGCAGTGGAATTTTTTCCATACACGGCTTTCCCAGCAGCTGAGAAGCGTAGTGTTTTCGTCAAAATCATTTATACAAAGAGATTCTAACAAGTATGGCAAATTTAGGAAAAGAGAAAAAATATGGAGCATTTTTTCAGTAGAGCGGTTTATAATTATAGAAGAAGGGTTGATGAAAATGTTTCGACCAAAAACGTAAGAAAAAATAAAATAATAGTGTCAGTTTGTGCACAGATGAAGTACCAGTTGTACTCAAGCTGTAATGATTTGATTTCAGGTTTCCCGAACATTCAGTATAATTTGTAGGCTTAAACGGAAATTACACAGTTACTGAAACTGTCTTCTTTCTCTATTCGAATTGCTTCATTCGTAAATTCAAAAACTGGAAGTTGTAAAGTTGTTTACTTTCTAGATAGACTTCCCTATTTTCAAATTGCATGATCTTTGATTTATTTTGAGTTTTCTTCAAAATCTGAATTCTGCAACCTACATTTTCCAAAAGTAATACCACCAATTTTCGTGTGGAAATAACAATAATAAAAAAATTAATAACCGGAGGAATAATTTAATGTGTGGATATAAATCGTCAGTATAAGTAATAATAAATTAACATTATACTAAAGTGAAGAAATTGGCAGAAAAATTTTCGTCGCATTCGTGATTCGATCGAAGATTCAAGTCTTCTTGGTCTTGGTTAAGCAACCAACGACAGCACCGTAGCTAGGGCTTGGCAAAGGGGGGCGAGACAATCAGCCAACAATTTTAATATCTAGTAGACTGTATTAATATATTGAGGGTGAAGAATCAGAATTTCGAAGAAAGTTGTATTCATATACAAAATTGCTGAGTACAAAGGTAACTGACTTTCCAGGTGCTAGATTTCACTTATGTTTTTATTTTTTAGTTTTACTTATGATGTTAAAGCTTGATTTTAAAAGATGCTTACTTTCGCTCACGAAAATGTGGTCCAAACGTGTTTAGATTCAAAGACGGACTTTCTTTTGCAAACGGATTAATCCCCACTCTTCTTGAAATTTCAGTCCGAATCGGTAATCCCCTTTCCCCTTCGAATCAAACTATTTTTATGTTTCGTTTGAATTCAAATGCAATGAAAATTCAAACCTGAGGTATTTTGTTGCAAAAACTACGGAATCCAAATTTAAGCGATTCGAAACCAGATTCAAACTTTTAAGCAAAAGAAAGTATTCGAAAAAAAATTATTAAAAAAAGCGAAACTCAATTTTTCTTTTTATTATTTATTTTACATTTACGTCATAATTATCTAAATTAAATACCAGTATGTTCAGAAATGAAGTTTCGAAGAGCACCAACGTGAGCGTAAACTGTGGGAAAAGCTGGACGAGCACATCCGGCACTAAACGATACTACTCCAGCGAGTACGCCATTTACAGTCAAGGGTCCACCAGAATCCATCTGCGAAAAGCACGATTTAGTTAATTCTGCGGGTAAGGGGATTAAATGGTTTTACATGGCAAGCACCGCGTCCTCCCTCAAGAAATCCAGCGCACAACATCTGCTCGGTCATGTCAATAAACGAGTAAAAAATCCTGCACTGGATAAGCCCGACGATTGGTGTTTCCACAGCTTGCAAATCCGGCGATGACGCACCCGCTCCTTCGAAAAGCATCCCCCAACCACTCACCCGGGACAGTTCACCATCCGCCCAGTCTTGTCCTGGTTGAGGAAGTCGCACCACGTTGACGGTTTCAGAGAACGCAAAGGAATCCAGGATTGAAACAACCGCGATGTCGTTGTTGGTAGGAAACGAGGTATACCCAGGATGGAGAATGATGTTGGATGCCGTAACCACTTGGCCGCCGCTTGCGTGGTAATTTGAACCAGCGCGTAAAGTCACCATATTCGGGGACAATCTTCAAAAATACCAAGATTAATCCAAAGGCAAAATAGTTTCTGCCACTTACGACACAGCGCAATGAGCAGCAGTTACCACCCAATTTGAAGAAATAATAATCGCCCCGCAGATATGAGTGCCAAAAAATTGAAAAGACACTTGGTATGGCACCTCCCTGATATCAATTGCTTGGCCACCCACTATTGGCGGCGGAGCAGCTAAAATTAACAAAACGAATTTGATTTTGAATTTTGAACGAAATGGTCCAAATCCAAAATTTTTTTTGAACGGAAATATTGAGAATTGGGACACTTACCTGAAGCCGAAGCAAAGACTATCGTGAGTAATAGAAAAAGCGCCCCCATGTTTGATTTGCTTCTTGATGGCATTCGTGAAATTTATAACTTCTGCTCTGCTGCAGATAACTGATTGCGAAGGTGAAGATTGCAGTGATAAGCCTGAATTGTGCGTGGTGGCGGATTTACATATCAAGGAAACACGTTCTTCAACGCAATGATACGTTTTTTTTTCGGCCTTGTCACATTGAAGTGGGTACATCCTTTTAATCCATCGTCAGCCTTTTGTTTTTCAATGCAGGATGTCGGTTGTCCTTGGAGGAAATTGGCATAAAGAACCTACCACGTAAATCTGCCGTCGCTTCTTCACCGCAGTTAATTTGTTGAGTTAACTCAAAAATTACCTTTTTCTCAAGAGGTCTACCCTCAACCCTAAATCATAACTCAAAATTTATTTTGGCAGGGGGTTACCAGTCGAAAAGATTCAGATGGAACGTAACGACTGAAAGATTATTTTTATTTCGTACCATTCCTTTCTTTTATTTAATATCTTTCCCCCAATTTGGCGGGGAAGTTTAAATAATCAAAATATTTGGCTGATCTCCTCCTGATCCGAAACGAATTTAAGCTTTCAAATACGTTCATTGTAGACAACAATAATATTTTTTTTATTTCAATATTTATCTGATTTTTCTCATTATTACTAAGCACCATCTTAGGATAATACGATTTTTAAAGTATTTTTTTTTTCTCTAAAAAATCGTACGAACTCGGAAATTCGTACTTAAAAACTCCCTGATAAATTTAGGAAATTCCAAGGAAATACTGTATGCCGAAAAAGAAATTTTTGTTCGAGTTGATTCGCAATACTGCGTTGCATGCACAAAGTAAAATATTCTAAAATATAATATGATATTGTACCAGTGGCGGCTCGTGATGATTTACTCCGGGTGGGCAACAACTGCAAAAGGGAAAGTGGGTGCATTTTCCAGATAAATTTGATTTGTCAGGGCTTGTCATTTTTGAATTAAATTTAAGCGTGAGATTTACTGAGCTTTTCCTTAGTTTTCCGACGCCTTTACCAAAAAACAGAACGCGTTCTCGAGTTACAATCAAAATTCAAAAGCGCCGCGTTTTCTTTTTGCTCAATTAACTGAACGTCTTTAGGTCTGTTCGTTTGTATTGCTCGGAATTACTCTATAGTTCTAAAATGTAGTTTTCAATCACGGTTAAAAGGTGTTTCAGCGCGAGATAAACGAATGTGACTGGAAACTACATTTTATAACTTTGAGAGTAACTCCGAGCAAGACAAACGAACACACCTTTTCTCTTCCCTCGCGATCGCACTTGTAATTTTTTAATTCAATTTAAGCACGGAATTTACAGAGCTTTTTTCCCAGCTTTCCAACGCCGTTTACGGAAAAACAATCAGCGAACACGTTCTTGAATTACAATCAAAATTCAAAAGTAACGCGTCTTATTTACTCAATTGACTGAACGTCTCTTCTTCCCCTCGCGATCGCTCTTGTAATTTCTCAATTGCATAATCTTTGATTTATTTTGAGTTATTGAAGTGGGTACATCCTTTTAATCCATCACCAGCCTTTTGTTTTTCAATGCAGGATGTCGGTTGTCCTTGAAGGAAATTCGCATAAAGAACCTACCAGCTAAATCTTCTGTCGCGTCAAGTACTTTGCTCAAAAATTACTTTTTCTCAAGAATCTCACAAGCCCAATTCGTAACCATAACACAGAATTTGTTCTTGAAGAAAACTAGAAAGTTTTTTTTTAATTGGCATGGCATATCCTTCTTCATTGACTACAATTTAAATGGTTTGGAAGTTGATTACTTCGGCTTCCGGAAATAGTAACTGGAGAAAGCTCCCTCGAAAAGATGATTCTATATGAACAAAGAAAAATTCTAAAAATAAACGGCGCTACTTAATTATGCCACGCATTGAATTACCTTATCGGCAACATCTTCCGTCCAAAATCCCTTATCTGCGTTGATAATCCGACCGACCGAGTATAAAAGCAGTGGTTTGCATGCAGAAGTCATCAGTCAATCCAGCAGACATGAAGGGACTCTTGGTACTCGCGGCAGTTCTTGCCTTGGCCATCGGTAAGGAACCCAATTACTTTTTGTTTTAAATTTTCAAAGAGCTTTTTTCACATTTTTCACTTTTATACATTTATCTGTTTTTTTTCTTTTGTTTTTAATTTCGGAGGAGTACTTTGAAATTTTGCCGCTAAAAACGAGCTCTGCCATTGGTCAGTTCCAGCCAGCTGCCAATGACAGAGCTCGCTTGATTACGTAAAAGTAAATACTGCGAAAATAATCTGCAGAAATGGGGAAAAACTATTCGTATATACTCCAATTTAAAAACGAAGACGACTACATTGTGGAAAAGGTTTCCCAACCTTTTCTAAGCATCGACCCCTTACATGAATATAAAAATGTACATCGACCCCCTTTCAAATTTAATTGATATTTCTTAAACGGTAGTTGTAGACATGCTAATATTGTCAAATTTAAACTTTAAAATTGTTAAATTGTTTAAATCTAATATTTATTTGATTTGATTTGATTCTTTTTTAAATGAAAATCGGTCTTTTCTTTCTATTTTCTTGATTCGATTTCATTTTATTTTATATTTGAATTTTTTGAATATTTTTTTTTTTGGACGAAATTAAAATTATGAATGAATTTTTAGCCGCACCCCCAAAAGGGCGATCGCTAAAACCATTGCCCGATGGCAGGATTGTGGGCGGTATACCGATCGACATCCAGGAAGTTCCATACCAAGTGTCCTTCCAAGCTTGGGGTAGTCACATATGTGGAGGCGCCCTCATTGCACCAAGCTGGATCGTGACTGCCGCACATTGCGCTGTGGCGTAAGTGATTTCTTTTTTAAATCGATCAAGAAAAAGAGAGCATAAACGGCTGTCACTTTTTTAGGGTGTCCGTTTTCGTGGTGAGTTTCCGTGCTGGATCAACCTATCACGCAAGTGGTGGTCAAGTTCTTTCGGCAAACACCGTCGCCGTCCATCCACAGTTCGATTATTACACCGTCGATTTCGACATCGCAGTTTATTCAACCACTGGCTCCTTCGCTATTGGGCCGACCATCAATGTAGTCCCGCTTCCTCAAGAGGGGCAAAACTGGGCAAATGGTGAACCATCACGGGTAACTGGTTGGGGTGACCTTTACGACGGATCGCAAGCTGGCTCACCGAATTTGCAAGCCGTTCTTGTACCAATCGTCGGTCTTGACCAATGCAGAGCGGCGTATGGTTTTGATACTGTGACTGAGCGCATGTTGTGCGCTGGAGTTCCTCAAGGTGGTCTTGATGCCTGCCAGGTAAGCTCCATTGATGTTTCTACAACATAAACACATAAACGCTTCTTTTTTGCTTAGGGTGACTCTGGCGGTCCGTTAACTGTGAACAACGTCCTTGCTGGCATAGTGTCTTGGGGATACGGCTGTGCACGTCCTTTCTTCCCTGGAGTGTATTCTCACGTAGGTGTCCTTCGCTCCTTTATTACGGAACAAAGTGGCATTTAATTTATAAAAATGTACTTTTTGCATAAATAATAAATCCGGTATGAAGGACCACTTTTTCTTGGTTATGATTTTCCTTCATTGCCTTTGCGAGTTTCTTTCTTGTTGAGTCTAACCAAATGCATGTCATTGGTAATTACTATAAAGTGTTAATTTTTTTGTTTTTGATTTTCATTTGGAGTTTTTTGCTGAACGTCGAACTAAATCCGATATGCTTATTAGACAACTGTAGTATGGCTTTTTTCAAAGTACCATACGACAGTCAAAATATTGAATGAAACCTCTATTTATAAATAGTTGAATTGTAGGTATTATAGTCGTCGAAAATTCAGAACGTATGAAAATAAAATCTGTGATAAATCGGAAATGAGTGCGAGGATACGGATCTTTCAAAAAAAAAGAGAAAACTCAGAAGAAAAAAGAAATTTGAAAGAGTAAAGAAAAACACTAAATATTTAGAGCGTTTTCGATTCGCTTGCACTGGCTGCACTCAAAGTATTTGCATCTTTTTTTAACCTCACGTGATAAAATGAGATGAAGATACATATCTTGAGTGCAACTAGTGCAAGTGAAATGAAAACGCTAACAAGTTACAACACAATTTCAGAAAACAGTGGAAAGTTCTCTACAGGAGAAAATCAGAAGGATTTATGGAATAAGACTAAAACTAATGGCAAATGAGAAAACGTTAATTAATTAATCATCATTTAATAATCATATGCATACTTATTCATGTTTAAAAAATTTGATACAGATGATAAGAAAAATAGTTTCAGCTTCTTTTCTTGGCATTACATAATTTATTTTCAGGGAAGTCGATAAGTTACGAGGTAAGGTAACATAATTTTTACTTTAAAAATTCTGTTGCAGATTTGAAACTAATGTGCAAAGTTCGAACGTACTTTATAAACCGAGCGGGTAAGTACTTTTTTATTTTATGAAACAATTTTATTTTGTTTATTAATTCCATTCGATTTTTTCTAAATTTCATTTCGAACGAGCATTACATCTTGTCGTATACTTAAAATGTATTTCAACAGCTAAGGTGTCATCTCTTCATTGCGCGAATACTTCATGGAATCTTTGGCTGGTATAACCGAAGGGTATTCTCCACACCGAATGGGGCCCGTTTAAGTTACTTCAGAACAGCAACTCATCCGACTAAGTTTCTTGAATCGTTTCTACTTGCAATAATACGCGTATCTAATCAAATCTAAACATTTGAAACACTCAAGAACTCAAGATAATTTCTTGTGTGTAAAAATCTGCGATGTGCCTGGCTTATCCTCACCACCTGATTACTGACTAATCATTACTAATCTAGCAAACATTAAGAACTTCTGGTAAAAAATTTACATGTTTCGAATTAAGAGTTTGGACGTTTCAGTTTGAGAAAATCTTTTGGAAGTAAAACGAGAATAGCAGGATTAAAGACAGAAGAAGCGGAAAAGTGACCCTATCGATGAAAAATACAAAGAAGACTGTTGGATGGAGTAAAATGTAAAAGCAAAAATTGAGAACGGAGATCGCCAAAAAGAAATTGTGAAGAAGAAGCTTAGTTCGCATTTATTACTAAAAGTGGGCAAAATCGGAAGTTATAACTTTAGAGAGAAGAAAGCTTCCAAAGCAAAATGGAAAAGTAGATCAAGCCAGAAAGGGAGAAAGGAAAGGGAAGATCAGTGTGACAGACACAATAAATCGAACGAAACAAAAATAGAAAAATGGAGCGGAATTTTAAAGGCTAGTTCAATCGTGAAGAGTAAAGGAGAAAGGAGGAGGATCAGGTTTTATGAAAGACGGCTTTCGATGCAATACAGAAAAGATCAAGGATGGAGAACGTGGAAGGAACAAGAGAAGGTGAGAAAAATCAAACTCAAGGAGCCAGTAAGCCACCGAAACAGATTAAGGGCAGAGGAAGTAGATCGAATTGAAAGGAAGAAAGAAAATATGGGAGGAATATGTAGTAACGGTAACTTATTGGCTTCTGCTAAATTGTACCGGTTACTTAGGCTTAAGTTTGCAAGAAACTTTAAAGTTCCTATCGAATTTTGGTTGAGCAAATCAGCAAAATCGAAAGTTATAATTTTAGAGAAGAAAGTTTCCGAAGCAAAATGAAGAAAAACAAGATCAGACCACAAAAGGAGAAGGCAAGGTTTCAATAATGATAATAATAAAGAAGGAAGAATTGTGAGAAATGTGGATGAAATTTACACAGTATACAAAAATGCCTCTGTAAAAGAGATAACACGGAAGAAGAACTCCAAAGCAAAATAAAAGTGAAGAAATGCAAATGTAAATCACACAAACAAGAAAGACAAAGAAATTTGTGTAAGATCTTAAGCAAGTGTAAAAAAAAGAATGAAATCAAAGTCGGAGACAATAAATGGAGCGGGGAAAAATGTAGAGAAATGGAGAAGGTATTTAGAAAATAACTGAAGATTGCATTACTAAAAAAGGGAACATCACAAGGGTGGAATTTAGGGATTTAAAGGATTTTAAGGAAGAAGCGAAATAGAAAAGATAGCTCATCGACTCAACCATAAAACGAACGAATTAGAAGAAAGAAAAATGAAGATATCTCTAAGCTTCTAAGCAGGAGCGAACTTAAAAAAAAGGAGATCAAAGGTAGAGATAATGCACCGAGCGAAAGAAATCGACAAGAAGTTTATAAAATATGCAAAGATTCACACTTCAAGATGAAAAATAGTGTTTTAAGAAAGGTATCCAAAAAAAAAAAACAAAAAAAAAGCAACTCAACGAGAGTAGACCATAAATCGAACGAATTAGAAGAAAAAAAAGTGAAGAAATTTATCCAAATCCCACAAGTAAAAGCGACAAAGGAAGATAAGTTCTAACCAAGTATAAAATCAATAGGGGAAGGTCAATGATAGATATACGAAAGAAAAAATAAAAATGGAGAAAATATTTGAGAGAATAGTTCAAGATTGATCGGTAAAAGAGAAAGATGGAAGGGAAGAGAGCTTTCGATGCGACACAGATAAAATTCATGTATAGAAAACGTGAAGGGAACAAGAGAAGATGAGAGAAATCAACTCAAGAAGCCAGTAAGCACCGAAGAAAGAAAATATGGGAGAATTATGTAGTAACGTTAACTTATTGGCTTCTGTTAAATTGTACTGATTGCTTAGGTTTAAGTTTGCAAATTTTAGTTGAGCAAATGAGCAAAATCGAAAGTTATAATTTTAGAGAAGAAAGCTTCCGAAGCAAAATGAAGAAAAACAAGATCAGGTCACAAAGGAGAAGGCAAGGTTTCTATAATGACAATAATAAAAAAGGAAGAATTGAAATTGCAAACCGATTAGAAAAGAAGAAAAGCGAGGCAGCAAGAAAAGGAAGATCATAAACAGATTCAATAGACCGAACGAAAAGAAAATTATGGAACCAATTTAAAGAACAGACAAAACTTTTAAGGAAGAACATTCTCTTTTCAAAACAAATAAGGAAGAAAGAAAAGGAAGAAAATTTTAAAAGGAACTATAAGGGCGGAGTTTATAAATCCAACGTGATAGAAGAAAATGTGGATGGAATTTACACAATATATGAAAATGCCTCTGTAAAAGAGATGACATGGAAGAAGAACTCCAAAGCAAAATAAAAGTGAAGAAATGCAAATGTAAATCACACAGACAAGAAAGACAAAGAAATTTGTGCAAGGTTTTAAGCAAGTGTAAAAAAAAGAATGAAATCGTCGGAGACAATAAATCGAGCGGGCAAAAAAATAGAGAAATGGAGAAGATATTTAGACAATAACTGAAGATTGCGCCACTAAAAAAAAGGGAACATCACAAGGGCGGAATTTAGGGATTTAAAGGATTTTAAGGAAGATGGTTTCCGAAGCGAAATAGAAAAGATAGCTCATCGACTCAATCATAAAACGAACGAATTAGAAGAAAGAAAAATGAAGATATCTCTAAGCTTCTAAGCAGGAGTGAACTTAAAAAAAAAAAGGAGATCAAAGGTAGAGATAATGAACCGAGCGAAAGAAATCGACAAGAAGTTTATAAAATATACAAAGATTCACATTTCAAGAAGAAAAACAGTGTTTTAAGAAAGGTTTCCAAAAAACAAAAAGAAGGCAACTCAACGAGAGTAGACCATAAATCGAACGAATTAGAAGAAAAAAAGTTGAAGAAATTTATCCAAATCCCACAAGTAAAAGCGACAAAGGAAGATAAGTTCTAACCAAGTATAAAATCAATAGGGGAAGGTCAATGATAGATATACGAAAGAAAAAATTAAAATGGAGAAAATATTTGAGAGAATAGTGCAAGATTGATCGGTAAAAGAGAAAGATGGAAGGGAAGAGAGCTTTCGATGCGACACAGATAAAATTCATTTATAGAAAACGTGAAAGGAACAAGAGAAGATGAGAGAAATCAACTAAAGAAGGCAGTAAGTCTTCTTCGCCTTACCCAATGAGGCACAAAAGTATATTATGCAAGATTCTCAACACGGGTACGAGCCTATGTTATCAGATTAATCAATCACCAAACAGGATGTGGCACTTGTGATTAAAAAAAAATATATTTATCGGTTTGCACTCGCGTACAATAAATCACAAATAAACAAAGGGATGCAGGCAAATAATGGCCATTTAGAAATTCCAAATCTTCCTTGTATTTTTCTTTTATTTACTTTTAAATGTAAAAAATACTTAATTCTGTTGCAACAAGAATTAAGTTAAGCGCGACTACTTTCGAAATGATAATAACAGGCGATCTCTTTCGAATTTGTTTATAAAAAGAGAGGGCAGGCACTTCAATGATGAGTGGACGGCTTAAAATAATTCCTGCCAGAAGGACCACTTAGCGATAAATTTCAGCCGGCACGCATCTTTCCCGACTTATCGGCGAATCTCCGTCTCCAAAATCCCTTATCTGCGATGATAATTCCCGCGAGGTCCTATAAAATCCGCGCTTACCTCCCATTGTCAGCAGTTTCGCAAAGATGAAGGGACTTTTGGTACTCGCAGCAGTTCTTGCTTTGGCCATCGGTAAGTAACTATTTACTTTCTAATTTAAAAAAAAAAAAAAACGTATTTTGTATTTTAATTTTTATTATTATTATTATTTTTTTTTGGTTCAGCCGCACCACCAAAGGCAAGGTCTCCAAAACCTCAGCCTGATGGTAGAATTGTGGGCGGCCAAGCGATCGACATCTCTCAAGTACCATACCAAGTATCTTTTTTGGCTTGGGGTAGTCACATCTGCGGGGCTGTTATTATTTCTCCAACTTGGGTCGTAACAGCTGGACATTGTGCTGATGCGTAAGTGTAAATTCTAAAAGTAAATTAAGAAGTAGTTTTGTTGAACCTCTTAGTGTTGGTGGTTAAAAGAGAGAATACATGAAGGTTTTATGTAGAAGAAAGAGATGAATTTTTAATATTCGTTTTCGAACTTGGTCTTCTGCTCCCCCTCACCCTCAGATTATAAAGCTTTGGTGAAAAAATGAATTATTTCTTTCAGAGTAACTGCACTTGCTGTGAGTTTCCGTGCTGGTTCCAACGTCCACGCATCCGGTGGCCAAGTGGTGGCGGCAATCAGCGTCGTCATCCATCCCCAATACGATTCTTGGGATATCGATTTTGATATCGCAGTTTATTCACTCAGCGGCTCCTTCACTTTTGGACCGACCGTTAATTCAGTCGTGCTACCTCAGCCAGGTCAAGACTGGGCAGATGGTGTACCATCTTTCGTAACTGGTTGGGGTACTTTATACGAAGGAGGTTCGCTGTCTCCAAATTTGCAAGGCGTGAGCGTTCCAATCGTCGGTCTTGCCCAATGCAGAGCAGCATACGGAACCGCCGCCGTTACCGAGCGCATGTTGTGCGCTGGAATTCCTCAGGGTGGTCAAGACGCCTGCCAGGTACCTTCCTTTCATCTCATTCGAGTTTCACATGTAAACTATATTTTTTCTTCCAGGGTGATTCCGGTGGTCCATTGACTGTAAGCAACGTGCTTGCCGGTTTGGTTTCTTGGGGATACGGCTGCGCTCGCCCTAATTTCCCTGGAGTGTACTCTCACGTGGGTTATCTTCGTTCCTTCATCACGCAACAAACTGGTATTTAAAAACCGAAATGTATGATAAGTTCGAACAAACATTAAATACATTAAAAAAAAACTTGATTTATTATTATTTTCTGCTCCTACCCTCACTTTGTGAGCCTTTCACTTGAACAAAAAGGAACAAGTGTTGATGCTTAAATTTCCAACAAAAAAAAATATGAAGATGTTGAATAAGTTCTTTGGTGATGTTGATACGGTGCGAAAACCGCTTTCAGGGAACATTTATTTCCGATTTCGCAACGTTAAGGCCTCATTCGCACGAGCGTTTTCTAAAATGTCCAAGCGCTCGTTTTTTCTAACGACCTGAATAGAACATATCAGATTTAATAGTGTGTTCATAATAAGAAAAACGTTTTAGTGCGAACGCATATATTTAAGTTAGAAAACGCGAGCGCTTGATTGTTTCAGAAAACGGTCGTGCGAACGCGACCTTAAATCTGATATGTCCTATTCGCGGCGTTAGAAAAAGCGAGCGCTTGAACGTTTTAGAAAGCACTCGTGAGAACGAGGCCAAAAGAAAACGCTCCTGCGAACGCCCCCTAACAAATTCCTTTTGCTTTTGAAACGCTTCAATTGGCGCAGCCATTTCGCTGGAATTTTATTGCAATTCGAAAGAGCTTCTTATTATCGCCTTTCATCGGCGATTCTTGCGTTGAAAATAGTTTCATACCACCTTCTTTTCGTCGCTGAAATAATTAAACCGCAAACTGCGTACAATCTCCACGTTTTCCGTTTCATTTTAAACGCCTGTTTGTTCTTTCGTTTCGAAATAATCCGGCCATGAATTACTGCAAAATTGAAAAATTGTAGGCAATTAAAAACAAAAAATAAGAGCGTGATAATCCAAATGAATAAATGAAGATTATGAATAAAGTAAGAAAAACAAACGACGATCATTTTAAAAAGGAAACTCAAGACGAATTAACTGTAGATTTCAAATCTCTCGAAAAATATAATTCATGATAAACATTCAAGAGCAAGAAACAAAGACAAAGGGAGAGCAATTACGACTTAACATTTACGAAATGAGGACGTATGAAGAAAATAAAAAAAAAAAACATATGATGACTAAGTAGAAAATTTTCGATTGTTTTGATCTTAGAAAACGTATCCATAAAAACTAAAACAAAAAGAAACACTTGCATCTCTTGGAAAATATAATCAGAACGGAATTAAAAAAAAAATAACGGCTTAATATCATTAATATTAAAGATTCAAGTGGGAAAAAAAATAAAGACGAGAACATTAACGGAATGAAAATGTGTGAAGAAAAAAAGAAAAACAAATGACGACTGAGTAAAAAGGGGTGGTGAACATTTTAAAATCGGGAAACGTTCATGTAAAAATCAAAACAAAAATCACATTTTCGTCTCTCGGAAAATATAATCAGCATGGAAATTGAAGGAAAAATAACAGAAAAATAAATAATACATACCAAAAAAAAATTAAGACATCAAAACGAATTGTAAAAAAGATACTTTTCAAAGACAATTAATAGCAAACATTCAAAATATAACAAAAACAAAAACAAAAAAAAGGAAAAACACAGAAACATGAAAAACTGAAATTTTATTTCTGAAAAATGAAACCAGGCGACAAGTAGAGATCGGAATCATTTATTTTGACGTCATCATTACGAAATCAGTTGTTAATTTTTGAGATTTGTCTCAATTTTGGCGGCTAAATTCTGTAACTGGTGATATTTTATAATGATTCGCAAAACCGATGTTAGGGATTCCCGAAATATTTGCTGACAAATAATCACTTAATAATAATAACAACGTTCCTGCAATAAAGATTATTTATGTCACAGTTTTTTCTCTTACAGGAAATAGATATTACATGTGTACTGACGACTGTTGCAGAATTAATTATTACGACAGTGACGTAACAACAAAAAATTGACTTTTTATTTATTTTTTATTTTATGTAATTTTCAATATTCAATTCAATAAATTATTTATTGGCGTTATACAACAATACAAAACTTGCTTCCTTGCGAAATGAATTGTGGCTACGTCACTGTGTTTCCAATTTTTTTACCCATCGGCCTCCTACGAGAAAATAAAAATTTTCATCGCGCCCCTTTCAAATTTAATTTATATTTCTGAAACATTCAATAAAAATTTTGCTAAATTGCAATCTGTTATTCTATTTCACCTTATTTATTTATTTATTTTTTTTAATCGTAAACCGATCCGATAATCTTTTGTTTTTCCCGGGTCGATTTTATTTGTTTTTATATGCGCATGATCAGTTTGAGTCTCTTCTGTTTTTTTTTGTCTTTCTCCCTTGATTCGATCTGACTGGAGAATTTTTATTTTCATTTTTATTCTATTTTTCAACTTAATTCAATTTTTTATCTAATCAGTCGATCGACCTTCGTTTTTTTTTTGTTGCTTTTTTGATTCGATTTCACTTGGTTTGTTGTTCGATTTTTAACTATCATCTTTTGTTCTCGCTTTTGCTTTCGTTTAATTTAATTTAATTTTTCAACTATCCGTCGATTGTCTTTTGTTTTGTTTTTTTTTGCTTTAATTCTATTTGAGTATATTTTATTTTATTTTCATTCCGTCGATTGATTGCCGTTTCTGTTTCCTTTCTCTGTTATTCGATTTAACATCATTTTACTTATTTATATTTTATTATTTCCCGTTCGTTCTTTTTGCTTTAAAATTCGCAGATTAAATTTTTGATTGGGTTCGTAATTTTTTTCATCGATTCGACTTATTGTTAATAACTTTTATTTTCGTCCTCATCGCATCGACGATAGTGTTTTGGTTCCGTTCGATTTTATCGGATTTAATTTTTATTTTGACAATCAATCGATCCTTTTCTGCTTCTTTTATTTGTGCACAATGTTTAATTCAAATTTATTTAATATTATTCGTAAATCTTCTACGCTATTACTGTTAGGACCGATTTCATAAACGCAAGTTAAATTTAACGCGTTTTTACAATCGTTACTAAATTCAGTACATTTATTTTGCGTTTATGAAAGCAGACCTTAAAAAAAAGTTGCAAAGCTGTACTTCATCGAATCGGTTCTAGTTAAAATACAAGGCATTTAAGATTAACGAAGAAAATAAAATTGCGCAAGGGTACTTCAAAAAATAATCTGGTTCGATGTTTTCGTCGCAGCAAACAAAATTATTAAATATGCATGTGCCCTTTCGAGCTGATCCAATTTGTACGGCCTTAAATAATCGATGCCGAACGATAAGACCTTACTTATCAAGGCATCTTCTCCTAAATTTTTTTTATCTTTGTTGATAATTTTGCCGCATGCTTATAAAGTCCGCGGTTGTGCCCAAAAACATCATTGAGTTTCGAAAAGATGAAGGGACTTTTGGTGTTTGCAACGATTTTTGCTTTGGCCATCGGTGAGTTATTTGTACGTGCGCTCTTATTTAATTTTCATTTTTAGAACTAAACTAAAAGCGTTTCCTATATTGTTTTGTTATCACTTCTCAATTTTATAAACACTCAAGATTCCATTTTTGTTAATATTTTCATTATTTGTTTGACATTTTTGTCGATGATTTTTTCTATTTTTTTCACACAACTGTCTGTCTCTTTTACAAGAAAAAATAAAATAAAATGCAACGAGTCCTCAAGTAAGTCACCGGATGAAGGGGGTGTAAATGAAAAGGGGATTAAACATAAAAATTATTGCTCAATTCAATCACGCTAAATACATACTTAACTTAGACGAATTTAGGGTTGGTCTTATTTTCAAATAAAATACTTAATATTCTTAATAACTAATTTATTAATTACGTTACACTAATTTATTTAATGCAGATTATAAGCTAATTTATTTTAATGTAAGCAGAACGATCAGTTTATTATGAACTTCTATTTCGAACTGTCCTTTATTGTTGCTCCGGCCGACCGACCTTGTGCACGAACGATGTCTTAAACGAACATACATATGTTTGATTCGTATGACGCGTATTAACAGATCGTAATGGCATTTGGAAACTGGTAAAAAAAATAGTTTGATTTCCGTCATCTTTATTTATTAATTTACGATAAAATATCACCGATTGGTGAAATAACATACAGGCTGTTCAATGTCTCGTCGCCCCTATCTCGTAAACGTGATGTTCAATTGTTTTTTAGTCCGCGTCGTTGCAATCATCGTGGAAAATACTACTTCTACTTGTTAATTGCTAATTTAGCCGAATGCGTCGCTTGCATAAACAAAGTTGGCAATCATACCGACTTAATTTTGATAGTTTAGCCCGAGACGGTGAAAACCGTAGATCCGGCTCTGATGACGACGCGAAGATAGGTCAGTATTAACACTGACCCTGTGCACGGACGATGTCGAAAACGTACATATGTTTGATTCGTATGACGCGTATTATCAGATCGTAAAAGCATTTGGAAACAGCTAAAAAAAAATTAGCTTGATTTTCGAGGTCATGGTTACAATGACTTAAACTCATTATAGTAACAGTATACTTTGGATCAGCAACCATCGCATAAATTAAATTAATTAAATTGATTGATTGATTGATTGACTGATAAACTGCGGGCAAGAAATTCTCCGTATCTTTTCCTCTTTTTTTAAAAACAAACCTAATTGTGAAATTTGTGAAATTTTTTCCCCAATCAACTTTGATCATCCCCAAATCTAAAATTCGTATTGTCTTACTGAACGGGTGAAAATTACTTTATTTGTGATTTTTAGCCTCACCCCCAAAGGTGCGATCCCCAAAACCCCAGCTCGATGGTAGAATCGTAGGCGGTCAACCAATCGACATCACCGGGGTACCATATCAGCTGTCTTTCTTAGCTTTCGGTAGTCACATCTGCGGGGCTGTCCTCATCTCCCCAAGCTGGGTCGTAACCGCCGCACATTGCGCTGACGCGTGAGTGATTTGCTACTCATCCTTTTGAACATTATTTGAAAAAAAAAATAATTTTTTCAGAGTATCT
The DNA here is from genome assembly GCA_036172665.1 of Prosopocoilus inquinatus. Lineage (NCBI taxonomy): Eukaryota > Metazoa > Arthropoda > Insecta > Coleoptera > Lucanidae > Prosopocoilus > Prosopocoilus inquinatus. The sequence continues at coordinate 259,328 of CM069871.1, read as the reverse complement.
TTTCTTTCGGTGAGTTTCCGCGGTGGTTCGAACTACCACGCAAGTGGTGGCCAAGTGGTTGCGGCGAATAGCGTTGTCATCCACCCCCAGTACGATCCTTGGGAAATCGATTATGACATTGCAGTTTATTCAACCAGCGGATCCTTTGTCATTGGAGTTTCCGTCAATATAGTCGCACTTCCTTCCCAGGGACAAGACTGGCAAGATGGTGAACCATCTCGCGTGACCGGATGGGGTACCTTAGTTGAAGGGGGATCACTCTCTCCAAATCTGCAAGCTGTGAACGTACCAATCGTCGGTCTTAACCAATGCAGGGCGGCATACGGAGTCGCTGCTGTTACCGAACGCATGTTGTGCGCTGGTGTTCCTCAGGGTGGACTTGACGCCTGCCAGGTACGTTCCTTTCACTTCATTCGAGTTTCACGTGTAAACTTTATTTTTCCCCCCAGGGTGATTCTGGTGGACCTTTGACTGTGAACTACGAACTTGCCGGCTTGGTTTCTTGGGGATACGGCTGCGCTCGCCCTAATTTCCCTGGGGTGTACTCTCACGTGGGTTATCTTCGTTCCTTCATCACGCAACAAACTGGTATATAAAAATACCATGTAAACCATCAGACTGTACAATTACAGAATATATCTAGGTTAGGGTCAATGCGAGTTTTTTAATTCCCTTTAAAGATTAAATCTTGTTTTGAAGGTGTCGAAATGATTTAGCAGCCGATATCATCTGAAATGACAAAAACAATATTCTAATTACTGTCGGAGTACCTACCAAGTCAGTTATCTGGGCTTCCAGGAAATTATTGAGAGCAGAAAGGTTGATATGGATTACTATTAATGAACTTTACTGATACTACAACTTGAGAAAGAATCTTTAGCACAAAAAAAAGTGCTCGCTTTAAAAAAGTATTTCTTCTCTTTTTCTTTCACAAAAACAAGAATACCAAGAACGTTCCATTTAACAATAAATGTTGCCAGTTAATTATGAACTTCTAATTCGAAGCGTCCTTTATTGTTGCTCCGGCCGACCGCTTAAATATCCGTGTTGGTTTCGAGATCTTTCCATCGCGTCGGGCGAACATTCCACGCATACGCGATTGTCAACATCGAAGTTGCCCAGAAAATTCTGTCGCGGAACCAGAGAGACGGTCGCCAAAGCTTAGAAATTATTGCTCTCGTCAAAAGAAGGGAAGGGGGGGGGGGGGCATACAAGAGACAAAGACGCCACGAATATTAAAAGTTTTGTTCGCTTTTTTCTTCCTTCGTTCCCTTAATCAAAACTAAAGACGTTCGACTTCAGAACAAATTTACACTTCTTTCAACAAGAAGATTACAAATTTTCTTCACTTAATTTCTTGCTTGTTTTTCATTTCGCATTCAAAACAAAGGACGTTCGATTTCAAAAGAAATTTTCAATTTTCTCGTAAAAATAAAGAAAAAAAAAACAAAAACATGAGAAAGGAAGCCGCGGAGATTTTTGCTCACTTAATTTGTTTTTTGTTGTTTTCCTATCGTTTTCTTTTCTTTCTGTATCCAAAACAAAAGACGTTCGATTTCAGAAGAAATTTTTAATTTTTTCATCAAAAGGAAGAAAAAGGAAAACGGGAGAAACCAAAAGCGATGACTTACGCCTTTTTCGATTTATTTTTTTCTGCTGTGTTCTTTCTTTCCGCATTCTGCGTTCAGTTGATCGATTACGTGACGAAATCGTCAGTGTTGAAAAAAAGCAGAAAAAACAAAAGACGCTCGGCGGATTGTCAAAGGAAATTTTAAATTTCTTCACGAAAGAAAAAAAGGAAAAAATCGCAGGAAAAAAGAAGCCACGAAGATTACAGGTTTCGTTCACTTAATTTTTTCCTCTTGTTTTTTTTATTTGTATTCAAAACAAAAGGCGTTCGATTTCAGGAGAAATTTTCAATTTTTCCATCAACAAAAGAAAACAGAAGCGATGAAGGTTACAAATTTTTTCCGATTTATTTTTTCTCTGCATTCAATTGATCGATTGCGTAACGAAATTGAATTGTGTTGAAAAAAAGGCAAAGAAACAAAAGACGATCAGCGAATTTTCAAATGAAATTTTGAATTTTTTTTATTAAAAAAGAAAAAAAAATCGTAAAAAAATCTTGAAAGGGGACAAGAAAAAAGAAGAAACCTGAAGCGATGAAGGTCACAAATTTGTTCGATTTATTTTTTTTCTTTGTCTTTTTTCTCTATATTCAATTGATCGATTGTATAACGAAACCATCAGTATTGAAAAAAAAAAACACAGAAAACAAAGTCGATCGGCGAACTGAGAAAATCTTATGTGTGGTATTTTGATAGGATGTTTTAAATGACAGAGAGAAGAGAATTGGAAAACTTTCGAAAGAGAAAGGAAGGCAGAGAGTTTCGTCAAAATTTCTTCGTTTCTCTCTGTTTCCCTTCATTCTTACATTTTTCTAGGATGTTGAATATTATTTAGTTGCCTCCTTTCTCGTCATAGATTTTCTTTTGAAAGTCCATCGAGCATTCAAAGCTAAATAAACCAAAGGCGAACATCACTCCAAAATATGATTGTCTTTTGTTTTTTCGTCAAACCGTCTTCGATTCTTTTTTTTTGTTTTCCTTCATTCCATTTTTGCAGGTTTTCTTGCGCCATTTTCTCTCAGTTGAAGATTCGATTGTCATTTTTCAATTGAATGTTTTTTTGAAATTAAAGTAAAATCTACCGGTCAAAAATACGGTCGTCTTTTGTTTTTTTTTTCTGCGGAAGTTTTTCCAAATCTTTCTTTTATTTTTCTTCATTTTGTTACTGCGCTTTTCTATTTCATTTTTTCTCTCAGCCGAAGATTCGATGGCCTTCCCGTGATAGATTTCTTTTTGAAAATCCATCGAATATTCAAAGCGAAAGAAAGCAATGGCTGCTGTCAGTCTAAGAATGAAAATGGGGCGAAAGAAAATAACAATAAAAGAAAATTCGACCTCCTACATCTTAGTGACTGAAATGGAATGAATTAATTAGACAAAAAAAAGAAGAGACCAAAATGTTTGCCTTGGTAGAGACGACTAACTAAATTAACTAACTTCACTACACTGGAAAAGAAACAACAAAGAAAACAAATTAATTTTCGCTAGCTTTTTGAACACCGTACCACCTCCCAAATAAAATAGAAAACAAGATTCAACGCGCAATAATAAATTAGGAACAAAAAGTAGTTCGCGACTCATTGCTTTCGATTGATGCCACTCTGCTGGTTGTGACACGTTTGCCATCGTAAAAACTTCTAATCTTCTCATTGATACAAACCGGTTTGAATGACTTTCCACAATGACATTTCTGAAAAAACTGGAGATTGCAGCTTGAGGAACAGGCTTTGCAAATGATGTTATCAGGTTTTGAGTACCTCATGATCTCCAATTACAATCATTATCTAAAACTTTCTAGTAACAGAGCTGAATGTAAATCTACTCCAAACAGATCTGATAACGTCGAGATCAGTTCTTCGGAAATGGCATTGTATCTAACAGTATAAAACTTGCTTCGAAACTCCTCAGCCTTACACTTAGGTACTCACAATTGGGACGCTCAGAATGATGAAGGAAGTACTCTTGGGTTTGGTGGTTCTAGCTTTGGCCGCCAATGGTAAACGCATTTATTATTATTTTTTTTCTTCTGCACCTAATCGAAATTATGTTTTCTTTTTTTAATCAGGCGCCCCTCCGAGGAATTCGCTCAGGTCTGATGGGAAGATAATTGGAGGGCAAGCTGTGGACATCAGAGACTTTCCCTATCAGGCTTCCATGAATTACTTCGGCAGTCATATATGTGGGGCCGTTAACATTGCACCTTTCTTTATGCTTACTGCTGCGCATTGTGTTGCAGCGTGAGTAGTCGGTTATATTTTGAGGGGGTGCTTTATTGAGGGATTAAATTTTCTTCACAGAGCGATCGTGGATTTTACCAGTGTCCGCGTGGGATCTTCTCTGCACGCTTCCGGGGGCCTTTCCATATGGGTTAAAAGGTTTTATCGTCACCCACAGTACGATGCGGGTACCTCCGACTACGACATTGCGCTTATGGAGCTTGAATTTGGTCTGGGTTCGGGAGTAGGAGTTTCCGCCATAGCTCTTCCTTATCAGGGTCAAGAGATTCCGGCGGGAACTATATCTGTCGTTAGCGGTTGGGGGACCGTTTACGAGGGGGCCAATACCATTCCAGATGAATTGCAAGCTGTAAACGTCCCAATTGTTGGTTTAGATGAATGCCAGAGGGCGTATGCTGGTCGTGAAGTTACACCTCGGATGTTGTGTGCAGGTGTTCCCCAAGGAGGTCTGGATGCCTGCCAGGTAAGATCTGACCTCGTTACCACCCTTACAACTTCAACTTGCACCTAAATCCTGCTGTTCTTCTACGTAGTCGTTTGCGAGAACTAAAATATTGCCTTACAGGGTGATTCTGGTGGTCCGCTGGTAATTGAAGGCCCTCTCCTAGTCGGTCTGGTTTCCTGGGGCTTGGGATGCGCCCGACCTAATTATCCAGGAGTGAACACCAACGTAGCCGCTTTGCGAGACTTCATAAAGGAAATTGCAAAAATCTGAAGAGTTGGAGCACTTTTTGACTGAAAATAATAAAGCTACTTAAACCCAGTTTATATTTCTTCCAAAGAAAATTTGGCGTCATGTAATTTCAAGGACATTCGGATCTAAAAATCATTTTTATACGGCGTAATGTAATTTCGCGGATATTCGAACCTAAGAGGAATTTTTGTGCTTCTATATTTAGTAAGGTTACGTACAAGTGATCGGATAATAAAGTGCGTGGTCATTGGCGAAATGATGGGTACTTGTATTGGCTAATCAAATTAAATTAATTTGCGAATGAAGTCTTAGGTATAATTATTAATCTAGCCTTTCGATTGCGATTGCTACACTTTAGACGTTTCGGACGTAGCCATGGCTACCGAAAATGAGGACCAGGAATGTAGGACCGCTATTCATTGCGTAACAATGACAACGACTTTATTACCAGATCTCGCAATATTTATGAATTATGAACATATAAAATAGCGACATCTTACTATCGCTTTTTGACCTAACATTGCAGTAGGATAGACAAATTGAAGCGGGATTTGCTCCTAATAAGTCCCCCATGCAAGGCGGCCATGCTTGCTGTCAAAGCATAATGAAACAGGGCCGAAACAGCTGTCCAGAGGCTGCTCGAGGTTTTCACTGCAATCAAAAACGATTTGCACAAAATTTTTCTAAAAATTTATGAATTACTTAGAAATTATAAAGCACTTAGAATTAGGCGCCGATCTATTAGAATTCGTTAATTGAGAGTACAGAATCAAGTAAATGTAAAATTCAAATAAACGTAAAAATCAAATAAACGATAAATCACTATCTTATGTCAGCTGCTCGTCTCCAGTCTCTTGTCGTAACAGTGTAAAAAAGTTCGGGTGGGGGTTGGAAAACCACTTTTCATCCCCTTTTGTCTTCAATTCTTTTAAAAATCCGTACAAAGTTGGATCATTAATTTTAATATTAACAATTTTCTTTTAATTAAGATCGAATGAAATATTGAAATATTAAATAATTTTTTTACAAGCAAAATTACAAAAATAAATAAATACCAGTGAAAGTATAGCTGTAAATAAAAGAGAGAAAGAAGAGTATTATGTTAGTGTAAGCATACAGATTCTTAGAATTGTTATTATTATAATTCAGTACATTTTATTTGGTTTACATATTTGATTAAATTAGAACTCGTATTATGACTCATGAAAAATACAAAACATTATGCAACGAAAGCATTCCTCAAGCTTGCGATGTATGTACCGAGAAATCAAGAAATCAAGGGCATTAATATCGCTGGAACATCGGCGATAAAAGAAATGATAATATGTAAGGATTGATGAATCCTAAGACTAGAAAAAATAAAATTAGTCAACAAGGTTCTTCTCAATACCAACGTCTAATGCAAAGCTGATGTAGATAAAGTAGGTCAACCAATCCCAGTTAATAGCGAGGGAGCTTTTCGGATCAGAAGGGAGTTCGTTAAGACAGTTGCCAGAGGCACGAACTCCTGTCATCTAGAAAAGTGCTTCTTCGATTCTGAATGTAATTAGTGACATGCGTCGTTAATTCTTTCAATTTTTTTTTGTTTTTCTTCTCTCCTATAACTTTATGCGATTTCTTTTATTTTATTTTTCTTTCAGTTGAAGATTCGACAATCATTTTTTGCGTTACAAATTTTTTTTGGAGGTTCATCCATCATTCAAGGCAATTGTCAGTTTAAAATGCGATTGCCTTTTGTTTTTTTGTCAATGCCTCTCAGTTTTTTTTGTCTTCCACTTCCGTATGTTTCAGCATTATTTTATTTTTCGCAGTTAGAGGCTTAATTGTTCCATCAAGTATACAAAGATTATTTCTTGCAGTTTTATTTATTTTTTTGCAGTTCAAAATTTGATTGTTTTTTTCCCGTAATAGATTCTTTTCCAAAGTCCATCGAGAACTCAAGGCGAAAAGAAATAAATGAAAAACGTCAGCCAATATAAAACACGACCGAGTTCAACTAAGAAAAAAAATCGGACAAACTTTGACCAATTTTTGTTGTCAAAGTTTCTACGATTTTTCTTTCTTAGTTGAAGATTCGATGTCTCTTGTTTACCTATACAAGTGTCCAAAATGTTTGAAAATGCACGATGGATTTCAAAAAAGAATCTATCAGAGAAAAGGACCATCGAATCTTCAAGTAAGAAAAAAAATCGGACAAACTGACAAAAAAATACATATCTTTTTTGGTTAAAGACCATTCAAGTAGACAAAAATAACAGTAAAAAAAATATAGCCAGCACTTGCGTTTCATTGACTAATAACGCGTATTGGACTGGCCCCTCAACCTGAAATCAACAGTTTGCCTTCGTGGATAAGTCCAAATAAGAGAAGTCAAGAGTCAAGTCGTAATTTATTCCTTGCCCTTACTGGAAGAGAAACAAAGAAGGCTGAACCAAAAGTTGACTTGCGTCAGCATTTTGAACACCACACTGTCATTCAAACGTTTTCGATAAAAGAAGACTCAACATGCGCAAACATTATAAGAAAAAAAATAGAAATAGTGACTCATTGCTCTGAGTTGACGCCACTCTACCAGTTATGACACATTCGCTGTCGTAAGAACTCCTAATCTTCTCATTGATGCAAACCAATTTGAATGACATTCCTCAATGGCATTTCGGCAAATACTAGAGATTACAGTTTGACGAACAGGCCTAACCCGATAGGAGTATTTAATAGGTAGCTACATATTTACGTTTGGCGTTATCAGGTCTGGAGTACCTCGTCATCTCTAATTATTATTATTATTTAAGTTACTTTTTCTAGTAACAGAGTTGCACGCTTGTTGCATGTAAATCTGAGTACTCCAGGCAGATCTGATAAGTTCGAGAGTAGTTCTTCGGAAGTGGAATTGCATCTAACAGTATAAAACTTGACTCGAAACTTCTCAGCGTTACACTTACGTACTCACAGTTAGGATACTCAGGATTATGAAGGAAGTCCTATTGGGCGTGGTGGTTTTAGCTTTGGCCGCCAATGGTAAGTGCATTTATTTATTTATTTTCTTTTGCTCTTAGCCGAATTTATGTTTTGTTTTTTTTTTTTAATCAGGCGCCCCTGAAAGGAATTCGCTCAGGCCTGATGGGAGAATAGTTGGAGGTCAAGTCGTGGATATCAGACAGTTTCCCTATCAAGCTTCTATGAATTACTTCGGCAGTTTTTTATGTGGGGCCGTTAACATTGCTCCTTTCTTTATGCTGACTACCGGGAATTGTGTCACGTCGTGAGTCATTTATTGTGTTTTTGGGTTTTGTTTTTACGATAGGATTATGTTTATCTTCACAGGGCGGACGTGACCTATACGAGTGTCCGCGTAGGCTCTTCCTTGCGTTCTTCCGGGGGTCTAACCATACGGGTTGAAAGGTTTTATCGTCACCCACAGTACGATCCGGCCAGCCTTGACTACGATATTGCGCTTATGGAGCTTAAATTTGGCCTGGGTTCGGGAGACGGAGTTTCCGCCGTTGCTCTTCCTTATCAGAATCAAGAGATTCCGGCCGGAACTATGTCTGTCGTTAGCGGCTGGGGGCACAGTTACGAGGGTGTCATTAATCTTTCAGACGAACTGCAAGCTGTTAACATCCCCATTGTTGGTTCAGATGAATGCCGGAGGGCGCATACTGATCGTGAAGTTACGTCTCGGATGCTGTGCGCTGGTTTTCCCCAAGGAGGCTCGGATGCTTGCCAGGTAAGATCTCACCCCGTTACCTCCCTTACACCTTCAACTTACACCTAAATCTTACCGTTCTTCTAATCATTTGCCTTACAGGGTGATGGTGGTGGTCCGCTGGTAATTGCAGGCCCTCTACTTGTCGGTTTGGTTTCCTGGGGAATGGGATGTGCCCGACCTAATTATCCGAGAGTCTACACTAACGTAGCCGCTTTGCGGGACTTCATAAAGGAAATTGCAAAAATCTAAAAAAGGGAGGCATTTGTTGACTGAAAATAATAAAATTTCTTAAATCCAGCTTGTATTTGGTCAAATAAATATGGTGTGATTAATTTCGCTGACATTCACACCTAAAAACAAACAAATATTGGAAGTTAAGGGAGGGGCATGAAATAATGGGCGTGGTTCGCACGTGGGATTGGTACGCCTCTTTCACACACGCGATTGGCAATTGGTTATTATAATGAAACGGGCGTGACATGTGACGTTGATATGATTTATGAAAATGAGCGTAGCTTGTACAAAATCGACTTTATACAGCAATTCTCCCGTGTTATTTGTAGGCGGAATGTGTATTTGAGTTGACAATAGAGAGCGTGGCTTGTGATACAAGAAAGAGAAGCTTCAGTAAAAATTGTTACTTGAGAATGGAAGAACTTGTGGATGAGGCAAATACATACAGACTTGTCAAAAATAATTAGATATATTGACATCCGGATGCAGAAGGAAATGTAGCATGTGGCAACGGAACATATTTCTCTATTTAGATTGGCGCCGCCATGTTATATCACAAATTGAAACTTAACAACTGTCAAACGTAACAGGCGAGAAGGTAACGCCTACTTTTCTTCCTTTCCAATCATAGCTAATTGTTGTGATATAACATGGCGGAATTGTTCAGACTCTGATTAAAAGGTCTCTAGTATTAGTAAGTTAGAAAGTATAAATGGCTTGATTTACGTGAGAATGGCAGTTTTATAAACAGATAAAATTGCGACATCTTACGATCGCTTTTTGACCTGACATTGCAGTTTTATACTTATAAAGTGGGCGGAGTTTCAGTTAACGACAATCAGCCGGCGGGTAGGTATAAGTTATGTACAAGGATGGAGTTTGTTAAAGCGTACTATTCATGTTATTCATTTTATAAAACACAAAAAAAGGGGATAGTTACGTGAAATGGATGCATTTAAAAAAATGGTGGTGGCTTATAAGAAAGATTTATTTAAAAAAAAAAAGTATAAAAAAGTGGTTGTTGTTTAAGTTGGCGACAAACGTACTTAGTAAAATACAAGGAAAGGGAATGTCTTATGTGTTTCATACTTACAAAAATGTTGACGGTGTTTAAGTTCCGGATAAATAGGCGTGGCGTGTAACAACGGGGCGGAGTTTATCAAAACCTACTGTACCTACCCAAGCAGCAAGCAGTCGTTTTTATCACGTCATTATTTGGTCAAAATTGGTTAAGGACGTCGAATGACCAGTTTTAAACGTCATTTTTTCGTAAAAATTTTGTTTAAGATTTGACGTTTATAAATCACGTGAATAGAACGTCACATTAATAACATAAATTTGACACTAATTTTAAAAGTTTCGTTTCGATAATAAATTTAGTTATAGATTTGACAAGATATTAGATTTTGTAGGAAAGTATAAATTATAAACATGATTGAATTTATTAATTAATACCATTTCAATACATAAGAAATTTACTAGACTTCCACATATTACGGGGTATGCGACGCATGCGCCGACACTCGACATTGGGGCATTGTTCTTGCGTATCGTAATCGTAGTGCCCATGGTGCTTAAGTTTAGTGCGGTTTGTTTGTAAGTGTTAATTTATCATGTGTTAGGTAACTAAAGTATATTCTACTTGTATGTCTACTGGCTTTAGGTATTTATTGTTTTAGTTATTAGCAAACTGTGTAAAGAAGGTAGGTATTAGTAACTCATATTTCATAACCTCTTATATTCATATTTTAATAGTCTTTGTGATAGGACTTGAACACTTAATTCAATTGTTTTATTTCACTATACAGTAGAATCAAACTGTTTAGTAATAGCTTTTTATGTTATTTTTATTTGGAATCTTAAAAAATAGGTATAAATTTATTTAAAATATTATTTATTTATTTATTGTTCGTAAGTATATGTATGCATATGTACAGATATTTGAATAAAAATTAAAATATGATTTAGTTTCTTGGTTACTTATGCGTCATAGATAATACAATTAAAAATGACGTCACAAATACACGACTATTTGACGTACAAAAATGACGTCGCCGGGCTGTAACATTTGCCCGTCATTTTTACGTCTTTAATACGCCATTGACATTGGTCATTCGACGTAAACGATGACCAATTTTTGACTTGAAAAAGATGACACCTTGCTGCTTGGATATATTTACCTTTAAGTGCTTTTTCCGCCAACGTTTATTTCAGAAATTAATTGGAATGCCTTTTTTGTAAACTTCGAAGGGGGATCACGCTTAAACGCATACGTTTTTATACGATTTTCATAAAACGTTTGAAGCTCATTCGATAACACAACGAGGAATTTCGAATTATCTGGTGGTAATCATCGATTAAGGTGCTTCAAGGCTTTTATCTCCACTCGGTAACGAAAATTAGTTCGTATTTTTTTTTGAAGTAATAATGAAATTCGCGACGCTTTGCGCCCTGTTTATTTTGACCGGTGACGCTTCTTCGTCGAAATTTATTTCACCCCCCAATGGAAGGATCGTGGGAGGGCGCCCCATTCTCATCGAGTCGGTTCCATACCAAGTATCTCTGCAGTACTTTGATAGCCATATTTGCGGAGCCGTCCACGTGGCCCCCTTGTTCATGGTCACATCCGCCCATTGCACCGATTTGTGAGTGGTGGCGGTCGCTTCTTAAGCGTGTCGATGGGGAAGTTAATATTCTTGTAGTATTGCAGTGGTTTGGTGAATTTCATGAGAATCCGTGCGGGGTCGTCTTACCATGCGCTTAGTGGCGTGGTCGTTTCGGTTCGAGAGTTCCATCAGCATCCCCAATACGATCCGAGGAGTTTGGACTTCGACATTTCCATTTTGCAACTTTCGGCCGGGCTTGGTTCGGGGGCGGGAGTTGCTGCAATTGCTCTTCCCTATCAAGATCAAGTATTCCAAGGGGGTGTTAAGTCCGTGGTGACTGGTTGGGGGTTTACGTTTGAAGAGAGCGGTATTCTTTCGTGGATACTTCAAGCTGTGGAGGTGTCGATAGTCGATCTAGATGATTGCAGGAGGGCGTACGGGGACGATGCTATTACACCAAGGATGTTATGCGCTGGTGTACCACAAGGTGAAATGGATGCTTGTCAAGTAAGTTTGAAGTACTCACTTACATTCGAGACGGCACTAAGTATCCACCTGTCTTATCTATGTATGCTGTTAACTGATTGATAGTTCTTAGAATTTGCATCAAAATGAGTTGAATACCTTTACCTTGTTGAGATCGAAGGATGATACATAAACGATCAATTTAAATAATAAAAGAAAGCAGAGTATGATTTGGTGCTTCACTCCAATATTAATTAGGTAGTGTGCTTATTTTGTTTTGCAAGAAGGGGAAAGTTTGACGTTTTACTTCGTCACAACTTTCCCCCCTCTCACATTTCTAAAAAAAATCGGCCTTTTTTCTATTTAAGGGCGATTCTGGAGGTCCATTGGTTATTGAAGGTCCCCTGCTGATTGGAATCGTTTCTTGGGGAAGAGGATGTGCACGCCCGGACTTCCCCGGAGTTTACACCAACGTCGCTTCTCTTAGATCTTTCATAAAAAACGTGACGGGAATTTGAAGTGTCCTCGAGAACTATTTTGAGTTATGTGTGTATGATCATTTTCTTTTCAATAAAATTTATTATTTTCATACTTCAAGAGCTGGCCGAGTTTTTGATTATTTACACGGAACTTAAGATGCTAGTCAGTTTTCTTTTTTTAATAGAAAGCAAGCTCAAGTATAATAATATAATATAATATATAATAATATATAATATAATAATAATATAATAAATAAATATAAAGTATAAGTGATTGGCCAAAATCAAAACTGAAACTTTCTTGATTCGTTAAAATTTGAATGACTTTTTTTAAGATTAGAAAAACTATTTCGGAATTACACTGTAAAACACTGGCAAATAAATTAATGTTTACTGGCAGAAGGAAGAAATTGTTATATTGCTTGCAAATTTCAAAATAAAAAGTAAATTCTTTTTGTTATATTTTTATCTTTGTTTAATTATTTATTAGAGAAAGCACCGATGAAAGATGATTGGTGTTACATTATTTGTTATAATTGACGGACGTTTCGTTATCCAATTCTGAAACCTTTTCTGAATTATCTCATAATCAGTTACATGTCGATCCTTGAGGCTGTCAACTTTAAAACAAATCGTTTCTTACGTAAACAAAATTTTTCAGCAGTACCTCGAACTATGTTGAATTCGCCTTCATTATTTGTACTTTTATTTGTATGAGAAAATTTTACATTTGGCAACGCTGTTTTCTATTTTTTTAAAGACTACGAATATTAATTATTGTCGCTTTATGGATTTTACAAATGTTACAGAAAGAGTTGCTGTTGCCCTTGAAACACTACCTTAGATAAAAGAAATCCAAAATAAAGTGTTTTAAGATTTATTTAAAAAAAAAAGAAAATTAGGCACTTAAATTTGGCAACGTCGCCGTTGAACTGCACCCAACCTCCTTGCCAATAGAGTGGATATAAATTACTCAGAATTTTATAATCAGATAAGTCGATTTCGATTTGTTCCGAACTAATATATCTGTAGGGCATTTAAATTATTTTAAGGAGGGTGAGAGGGGAGGGGGCAGTTTTAGTTTTAGCAAGCGATTTAAAATTCACATCTATTAATAAAAATAATAATTTCACAAATCTGATTCAACGCACAATCGGATTGGGCACGTGTGGGCGTGCCTTATTAGATTTGTGGGATTTCCGCGTAAATGGGCGTGGCTTGATAGCTTTGAGGTGGAGTTTGTTAGCACGTCACGCCCACTATCTGAGGTACTTACAAGAAATTCGTCTGGATTTTAAAGTGAATTTGATTCGTCATGCTACCATAAACCCAAATAAACAATTTTACTTTCTACCAAAGCCGTTTACGTTGTAATTGATTTTCTTAGAAACTAAGCGAGTTTAATCAGAATTCTTGTCGTAAAAAGGCGATTGCAAATCACTTTTACTTTCTGTAACGACGGATTCAGGTTTAAAATAGTGGAGAACTAATCAGAATGAATTTTTATTACGAAAAACATTGCGTAGGGAGAGACTTATTTTCGTTTCGTTGTTGTTAATAAATTTTACTTTCTTGACTTACGAAGATGAAACCACTCCAAGTAGGCACACAATTTAAATCGGCGTACATCGCAATCGCTGTAAGACGCGGTCGGATGTGCCTACTTTATGTGGTGGAATCGTTATGTAGGCGTGGCTGTGAAACAGAAACCAAACAGTCATTTCAGAAATGATGGGCGTGGTTTGCATTCCTTAAGTATTCTAAAGATGACTTTTGTCGAATTGACGCGATTTGTGAAAATGAGAGAATTACAGGAAAATGGGAGGGATTTGTTAATGAAGACAGCTCAGTTTTAAATTGAATTCTTTCCACGCTATTGGATGGGACGGACGTTTATGAAATCAAACCGATTGTCAATTAAAAAAAAACCTAATTCCTTTCACGCTATTGGAAACTATAAATGCGCCCTAGTAGACGACATTACTCTTCCTCGCAGCTGATTCTTGTATTTGTCTTTATCACTTGTTCTCGTTTGTCTTGACAATTGCTTGCGGTGTGACCTGAGTTACACAATGCGGTTTACGTACATATCTAGGAGTGGCTTGTGAAATAAAAGACGATTTATGTAAAAGCTAACGTATGAGATTGGTCGAGTAGGAGTGGCTTAACAAATAGGAGGTGGAGTTTGCTAATCATTGGGTATTACGCAAAGTTACCCACCCGCCGGAAGGTTGAACTTAATTTTGAATTAATTAATGCAAATGTTAGTATACTAAAGTGAGATTTGACTTTAAACAACAATAAGGACGAAGGACATCAATTAAAGTTCACTATTAACAAATTAAGATGTAGTGTCGCAGCCAAAGACTAGGTAAAATCCTTGGTATTTTCCTTGCAAAAGAATTTACCTCTTCAGATAAACACAATCTTGGGATGTTATTTTTGTTAATTAATAAACGACGTGACACCCACTTGTGAAATTGCTTCACTTTTCAAGTGGCTTCAATTAATCTGTGCCTCACAAAAAAAATCGCGCTTATTTTTAGCCCCAGATGTCCTCTCCAAATTTATCTGATGATATCGGCCAGACACAATTAAATTTATCGGAGCTGGTCCTTAAGAAATCGTGCTTATAAATATAGGCCCTTCGCCTTTCTTCGTCAGTCAAAATGAGGGCAGTGTTGGTAGTGATTTTGGCCGTGCTAGCTCTGGGTAGTGGTAAGTAGGCGGTTTTGGGAAAATTTGGGGGCGTTGGTTGACGGTGAAGTTGTTTAGGACATCCGCACTATCGTGGTCCACCCAAGCCCAGGCTAGATGGAAGGATCGTTGGAGGACAACCGGCGGATATTCTTGACATCCCTTATCAAGTTTCGTTCCTTTATTTTGGTAGTCATATTTGTGGTGGTTCCATTGTATCAGGTCGAGTGATAGTGACCGCTGCTCATTGTACCGATGGGTAAGTTTTTTTTTCTCTCTTGCATGTTGCAAAAGAACATCCTCATTTTCATAAACAAAATAAATTTTCTAATCTGGAAATCTCGCAGAGGATTTGCCTTTTTAATGTCCATTCGTGCGGGTTCCTCCGCCCTAAACGCAGGCGGTGTAGTGGCACAAATCGAATCCTTCGTCCAACATCCCTTATACGACTACTGGACCATCGACTGGGATCTTTCTCTTCTTTTTGTTCAAATTCCTCTCACTCTCGGCCCCGGAATCTCACCCATAGGCCTACCCTATCAAAACCAGGAATTCCCATCCGGTTCGGAGTCGAGGACTTCCGGCTGGGGCCACCTCTACGAAGGCAGCGGTGTTCTCTCCCCGAATTTACAAGTCGTCAGTGTACCCCTCGTCAGTTTGGACGAGTGCAGGGCAGCGTACGGAGCCGATGCGGTCACCGAGCGAATGATCTGCGCGGGGGTACCCGAAGGTGGCCTGGACGCTTGCCAGGTAAGACATTAACTTTTCTTACGAGAAGGAACCATGCGATCTTCGACTTTTTTAAGGGTGATTCCGGAGGACCATTGGTGGTGTACGAAGTCGGCGGTCGCCCAATTCTCGTCGGTGCCACTTCCTGGGGGCTAGGTTGTGCACGCCCGGGATACCCAGGAGTGTACGCAAGGGTAGCTGCGTTCCGTTCTTTCATCGCTATCGAGGGCTGGGTCTAAATTTGATCTTAAATAAAAAAATATTTTCAGAACCAACTTGTCTGTTTTCTAATGACAAACAATATTTTTCTCAGAGACGCCGAAAACTGACTATAACTCGATGTTTGAGATGCCTTGGACTTTATAGGGAGAAAAACACCCTAACCCACTCCGTGCAAATATATATTAACGAATGTAATGATTCAAGTCGACACGTAAAAAGAACAACAACACGCTATTGGTTAAAGAAAAAAAATTGCTAGCCGCCTTGATGGTTTGTACTCTTTTCAAGTCTTAGGCTTGACCATGTGCAGGGGGTCTCTGCTGTATTTCGCGAAGATCTCGTACTTAAACGATTCGAAACGCTTGCGGTTTTCGCTGTTCTGCTGTTCCCTCCAGACGGGCCTGCCCCTCTTTGACTGCAGGCCCCAGTGACAGAGGAATACCGGAGATAAGACCAGGAATTCGTATCCGGCGACATACATTTCGTACACCTGAAAAAACAGATAACAACAGAAATTAAATCCTAATTCTATCCCAACCATACATACAAAATATACCTTCTAATGTTAGCGAAACCCAATCCCTAACCTATATCTTTAGTAAGTCTTATAAAAACATGACTGGAGGGAAAAGGTTGGACTGTTTGAGAAAGATCGTTTTGTTTAATAAAAAGATAGTTACGTATATCACATCCTTTACGATGGTGACGGTTGCGGTCCTACGATCAGGACCAGTGGGTGGAGACCTTTAACTCCGCCAGTGTTTGTTACGATTTCAGGTCAAATCGAGATTGCATGCCCTAACGTTCCACCTAGTGCACGCAGACTTTAAATCAAAAATCAAAATCCTTACCAGCTAGTGCTAACTTTAGCTAACTTATTGGGGTGGATGAGACATGATACTCCCTCAACCACTACTCTGAAGAATCTAACCCAATCAAACCACGTATCGATGTCACTTCCAGAAAGAAACGTCCCCAGCTTACTAAATCAAGCGCATGCAACACGTGGTTGCCGAAGTGCAACTAGAAATTAACCCGTAACACACGCCCTCCTCCCCAGATAGATCCTATCAAAAATCTCTTCACCGGCCTTGCAGGTCATTGATAAATTCCTATAGCTGATCCATCGGAGGTGCCCTCAAATATTACCCGAAAGAATCTAACCTAATTCAAGAGCCGGAAGTGATTCGCTAAGTCGAAGCCAAAGGCTCGACATCTTTCAAGATTCGCACACAAGGAGAAAATGTGGGATTGGCTGTTCGTCAAATCCCAAGCGGTCGTTTCCGGTGGTTTCGATCCGGTTACGAAAAATGAATCCGCAACCAACCGAGCAAATGAACTTACTTGCGTATTCCGGGTGTAGCCATATCCGACGAAGCGTTCGTCGTGAGGTGGTACCGTGTCCGCGGAAACGTAGAAGGGCTCGTAGAGAAATTCGAAGTTGGTGACCCGATGGCTGACGTGCACTTCCGGAGTTTCCGACACGGAGTTCTGCCACCTGAAGAAGAACGATTAAGAACAGCATTTGCAATAAAGCTCGACTGTCTAATACTGATTGGAATCTCCAGTTTGCAAGCTGAAAACACCTCGTCTCAATGAAGTGCCTTTCGGATGGGATGTAATTTGAATTAATCGAGTTTGTTTTTGTTTTTTTTTTTTTTTCATTCCGATGATTGCACTCACTTACTTCTAGAGGTACTAATTTATTTGCCTACAACTTTCGACTTCAATTAATCAAACTGTAGTGAGTAGATTATTGTAATTAATTAACATTTGGAGGTGTGAACCTGCTAGTCCCAAAGGAATACTTTTTTTTTTATCCTGATGTTCTATTTTAGGAATCGAATTCGTTTACCTGGAGAAGTTAGTTGCGAACTGATTAAAAATGAAAATCTTCTGATGAAAAGGCCTTGCGAGTCCCTTATTGGCCAGTCTGACGAGCTCAGTCTTGTTGGGCGGGAATCGCACCCGCTCGTCTAATTCGTACGTAGGTATCACATAAGCACACTTGTCCTTGCACTTCTCCAGCCTGAGGAACTTGTCGAGCTCCTCGGCCAACCTAAAGCTAGGGATGATATCGACGTCAGTGAGCAAAACGTTCGTGGTCTGGCAGTTTCTCCTCGCCAGGTTCCTCAAGTGATTCTGAGGGTATACGTTCCTGTGCCTCCATTTCTCCGGCGAGCCTTTCGCCTCCTTAAACAGTTGCCTGAGCGCGATTTCCGGTCTTTGGCAGTAGTCGCTTTGCGGTAGGCCTTTGAAGTCCACGTTGAGTTCTTTAGTACCGACCTGTTGGTTTATGGCCAAGTGGAAGTTCACCTTGTCGCGGATGTTCACGAAGCACTCGCGGAGGAACAGCACGTACCTCAAGAGCACTTTCAAGTCATCGTCGTTCGAGGCGAATAATGCCACTGATATTTGTCCGGACCAGTGGTTGGCGACTTGAGCGAGGGAGTAGAGTTTATCGACGGAGCTCTGGGTGGCTAGGCACACCGAGAACTCGCCCCCGAGCTCTGCAAACTTATCCCCCACCAAGATACTATCGAAGTATCTGTACGTGCGGGAGTTGTCCCATCGCCCCAACTTCAAGTCTAGGTTCGAGAAGGCCAAATCTGGGTTGTAGTGGTCCGCGCAGGGATCTCTGGGTGGTGGCGGTGGTGGTGGTGGTGCGGCATGGTGGAGTTGGATCACATTCTGAGTACAATCAGGACTGTACATGAGCTTCAAGGTTAGAAGGATGTTATAGACGGTGAGTGATATGAGCAAGATCACACTTAGATTCCATATTCTGCATGCCCTCTAAAACAAAATTCGTTATTTAGAGAAAAAGCGATGCTGTTAGATTACGTACTACACTGCTAGATGTCATGATGCCACCACTAAACCGGATTAAAATATTTTAATTATAAAATCGATGGGATGGTGGAACTTCTGCAGCATGCAATGTACGCATTAACATGGTTAAAAATGCGCGGGGATGGTGATTTTTGCATAATAAAATAACGTGAAGCAGATAAGATGTTATCTATCTGGGGATCAGAAATCGCCAGAGTTTTGTTGTCGGATGACATTTGCTGGATTATCCCGGACAATCTTCATGATATGAGATCGAAGTTTGATTTAGGGATTTAGATAAGCTTAGTACAACATTAGCCATGTTTCATTTTTTTTTGTGCGTCAGCGATTTATGTATGCTTTCAATATACATTCCTATGGGGAACATTATGTAAAGGCTTATAATAAGTATTCTTATATTACATACGAGATGCCGCGCCGTTAAAATGATGAGTTCTGTTCTCTTTCCGGAAACCAAATTGGCTGTTTGAAAAAATTTCACATTTTGCGCAATTGTAAAGGTTCGAATAATCAGTACGTAGAGATGCAAGGTTTTTATTAAAAAAAAACGTTGAGTCTTTTTCCAATCATATTTCTGTCCGCTTCAAGATTAAAAAAAATTTATTATTTTATTTATTGTTATTCCCTGGCGCCCTTAATTCTACCATCTAATCTCGCCCGACTGCTTCTGAATATAGTTTCGGGACAGCTGTTGATGATGCAGCGCAAACTTGCCACCAGGTATCGTAATTTACCCAGGAGTGTAATAAGTGGCAGCAAAAGTATAAAATAAGTTTTTTAAAGTTATTTTAAATAAACACAATAAAATTAACAATTAAAACAAAACATGAAAAAACTAAATAAGAAATCTGCAGTATCAAAAAAAAAAAAATCATGTACATAGTAATACCCTGTATTAACATTAACTGTTTTATTAACTTTGTGTGTACTACGTTATTTTTTCTTTTGGAGTAATGTAATATTACGATATTGGGATTTATGAATAAAATTATTCGTAAGCTCCGACGTATAACCGCCATTTTTTCATTCACAAATCTCAAATATAGCAATTTTTATTAATGTCAACCAAGAAAAGAAAAGAACGCAAACAAATTTCTTCCATTCAGTCAGCTTCCTCAGTTTTAAATTAATTTCGCGAGATAAGATTGTCTTTTTGTAATCAATTTAATCGTAACTTATTTTTTCTGTTTTATTAATTTCATTTAAATTCTGTGATTCAAGAAAGTCAGCGCTAATGAGTTGAAAGAAAAATTTTATTTTGCGTGTAAAGAAAAGCTATTTCCTAACAGGCTTTTGTTTGTTATGTACTGAATATTCGCCTTTCTCTCTAAACCATTCTTTTTTGTATTTAACGCTGTAATTTCAGTGGTCTTTATTTATTTTTGTAATACTAAATTTTTGATTATATGTAAATTTTCAGTTAATTTCACGTTTCTGTTTCATATATTTTTGTATTTAAGTTTTTCTAAATTGTATTGTGAAGTAAATTTTACATTTCTTTATATATTTTTGTGTTTATAAATTTGGGCATTTTTATTTGAGATATTCTATTTTATGTTCTTATTGGTTGGTAAAAATGATAATCTCCTTATCAAGAATCTTTGACATAAGACCATTTCCAAGATTTAAAAAATAAAAATTAAAAGAATGCAGTAAAAAGTTAACTTGAAAAATAAAAATTAAGACATACAGTAAAAAGTAGTTCATTTGAGGATAAAACATTTTCTCTCTCTGTCCCTCCCTCTCTCTCTCTCTATTATTTTTGTTTTCCGGTACATAACAAGCCAGCTATGATAACAAAAACAAAAAATAGTTTAGTTATTTCTTCAAAAAATCAATTATTATTAATAAGTGAAACTGTTTGAAAACAAAATATTAAGTTACTAAAAAATATTTTCAGAAAATTTTTAATCTAGTAGACAGATGTTTACCAACATTAAGAACCAAAGTTACTATTAAATTAGGAAATCCTATTTTAAGTTATAATTATAGGTGTACGTATTTACATAAAAAAATACTTGCTGAATAAATTTAATGTTTTGTTTTAAAACAGTATCCCATATACCATATTTACATTTTATTTCTGCATCGTACGGTATAAATATTTAAGACAGCGTCCATAAAACAATTGACAGTCGTATCTGCGAAAATGTCAATCCTAACCTATTTCTACGAACCGTAATAAATTATCGAATAAATTTAATATAAAAATACTGAATTTTATGATTGTGTTTTAATAAATAAACGGGAATAACGGGAACTCAATTTTTTGAAGATATTTCAGAAACGAATGTAGAAAGATTCCTTTTTTGCATAATTTTATAGACCCCAAAATAGCACAGCTCCGTATCTCTTACAGTTTATGAGTTCCCCATCGTGACCCTTTAACAGATTGTAACCCTGTATAATTACTGTCAAAAATTATTTTTCGAAGAAAGTCGTTTTCAGCCGGTATTTTGCGAACGAATCGAAATAGCTAGCTTTTGTTTCCTCCACTAAGCTTTACTAGAAAAAGTTGCATTGGGTTGTCAAGACGGTTTTCTCTTTTTCTTATGAAATAACTAAGAAACCTTATCAAACCATCAAAAATGGTCCACTCTGTATAGCATTTCTACCAGACCGTATAAATAAGTGAGCGCTATTTTATTAGCATAATAATTAACATATTTTTTAATCTAATTGCGTTCCTTATTACGGCCTTCCTTAAAGGTAACTGTAACAGTAGCGTTCAGCGGTCCTCAATTGTTCCCTCGTTTAGAAATAAAAACAAAAAATTCGTAGTTGTGTACGTATTTAGTTGTGTACTTATAGGACCTTTTTTTGATTCATCCTGAATGTACAGTATTAATCTGTCCGGATAATAACCTAACATCCTGTGTATGTTTCTGTAAAACGGTTTTAAGGGTCATTACAGATTTCACAACACAGTCCTGACCAAAAGCAAAACAAGTAATCTGAACAAGTCTCTTCTTTTTTTTTAAAGCTTAACGTTTTGGCAAGCTTTAAAACATTTATGATTTTACACTTTCAATCTCTCTGTACATTATACGCGCGCGTAAGAGTAAACTGTGTTACAGTTAATTAAATCTGGTGACGCAGGAGGTCGCTAGTATACTCGCGTGTTTGTTCGAAACACTACAAAAGCCTGAATGTTATCAGTTCGAAACAGATACCGATAGATAAACGAGCAAGTAACCGAACTAGGTCACGCTCTTTATTGTTGGGGATCTACACAAACAATTTTTAAAAGCATTTCCATTATTAAAACGAATATATTAAAAAAAAAATAGAAACACGCACAGTATCTTTGACCTCGCGACTCGCTCATCTCAATTCTTCAAAAATATCATGATTTATTTTAATAATCTATGTTTTAGAACTAATTATGTACGTACTTGTACATACCTGAACCATTTAGAAATTTGTGAACGCAAAGGCGCGCTTGTGTTTGCTGATTTTTATGTAAAACGGGTGCTTCTTATCATCTTGTCCGAACGCTGTTTACATCTGTGTTGTTACTATCAAGAGCCTTATCTTCAGATCCATTACCATTCGCATTCCCATTCCTATTCCAAGTGGCCCGTCATCGTATTCCTCGCACACGCTCGTCATAACATCCCAACGTGTTCCTAAAAAAAACGGGCGAACACAACACTCGGTGCCATATAAACGTAAATGGAAGACGCCATATGAGCGAACGGCCTTACGCCTGCGTCGCGACGACCTATCGATCCTGAAGGAAGCGATTTCGAAATAAGTAATTCAACGCCGCATTTCAAACGGTGTTTAATATTTAAAAGTTCGCAGAGTATGACATAATATATGACAACAGGTACGACATACAATAGCTTCGAAGTCACGTGCACCGCAGGTCGAAAACAATACAAAAAAGGCATTATTGTTAAATTAACAGAAAAGCATTTCCTGCTGTAAAGAATTTATTAACAAAAAATTTTTAGTGAGGTGGTTGGGGAGAGCTTCTCTTTTGTTAGATAGATTTAAAATTATCCTTGGTGATGCTACTAAATACGAATTCGAAGATAAAAAAAATTAATTTAAAATAATATAGGAGAAAAAGAGAAGAGCAATTAAAAATTCAGACGAAAATACAATGCTTGTGGGGGGTGTGATGATTTTTTTTATTTTGCCAAAAACAATTTACAAAACAAAAGACACAGGTGCAAAATTTAACTATTTAGAACTAATTAACAAAGAAATCCAGAAAAGAAACTAAGGCAATAAATAAAAACTTAAAAAAGAAAACAAAATTAACTTAGAAGTAAGTAACAAAGAAAACTAAATTGGGTAAAACGAAAAATCAAGACTATTATAATAACACAATCGATAAATAAACCTAGAACAGACTTAGAAGTAGTTGGTGAATATAAACAAAGGGTCAAGCGTTGCCTCTATAATGCAAAAGAAAAACAAGAAAAACAAAGTAAAAATATAATTCTATATGAGAAAGAAGAAAAATGAAGAAACAAATGTATCCATGAAAAGTAGGGTAAGTAATTAATAATAATAATAATAATAGATTTATTGTTAAAATACAATGAACTTAAATTTTTGACAAAGAACTTAAAAAAAATTATAATTAATAATAAATAATAATAGTATTTATTTTAGTACTGAAGCTGTACAAGTCATAACAAGAAACAAATGCCTCAAAATTAAAAAATAATAATAATAATAAGAGACATACAAGACTAATAAACACATAATCAACGAATAAAACCAAATTTTTATCATAAACTATAATACCTAATTATTTACGAAAAGAAGATTCAAAAACAAAAGACGATCGTAAATTTCACCACTACGAATAGTTTCGGCAGATAAACAAGAAAGAAAAACAAATTATTAATTGAAAACGACGATCTTTTAAACAATAACGGCAACGGCAGAGCAAAAAAATTCAGAAACGTTTGAAGTTGGAAACAAATGACAATCGCAAGAAAAATTGAATTTCAAACTTGAAAACAATAATCCATAAACAAGTAACGATCGCGTTACATCCGGAAAAAAAACTGAAAAGAATTTTTTTGAAAAATATAATCGAAGCGGTTTCTATTCAGAAATATTTTTTTTATTTTCGTTTGTTTTTCTTATTTTTCTTATTACTATTAAGCACCATCTCGAGATAATACGACTTGCAACGACAAAAGAAATTTTTTCTTTAAAAAACTCATAAAATTTGATGATTTGGCAATACTCCTTCTGATAGCTGCAAAGAGAGCAAGGTTAGTATATTTAGAAAAAAAATTATAAATAAATATGTGTTTAGTTATGCTAATAAATAATTTTTATTGTTTTTTGTATCGCGGTTTTAACTTTAACCTACTATTTAAAATTGTCAGGTTAATTTAGGATTCTAGGGAATTACTGTACGTCGGAAAAGGAATTTTTGATCGAGTTGATTGGCAACACTGACTTTGGGCAGAGATTGCCTGTCACATAGATGCCTGTCAATTGTTGTGTACTTTCGTTACCGGGCAATAAATTCAATTCGGTAAGCGGTTCACTTTTTCTCTAAGTGCGAGAAAGAATTAACAAAAAAAAAACAACATAAAAGGTAATGAAAATGTCATCGTTATTAAAAGCTGTTGGTCCATTCAATAAAAATTAGAAAAAAAAATACATGTTCGTCAACGATACATTTTCCGATGATTTCAGTAAACGTTCAACATAACCTCACTGTTTCTGTAAGCGTGAATAAAAATTAAAAAAAAAAAATAGCAGCGATATCATAGTAATTATTATAAGCCACTTGACGATAAATTATACAAATTAAAAAATTAAATAAATAAATTTTCGTCAATGGTAAGTTTTTCAGTCTTCAGTAAGCGGTTGAACATAACCTTACTTTTTCTTTAAACAAAATGTAAGCTGCTTCGTTTCTCATTTGGCGATAAATTATAAAAATAAAAAAAAAAATAAATATTCGTCAACGGTAAGTTTTTCGGGGACTTCAATCCTCAGTGAAGCGGTTGAACATAACCTTGCTTTTTCTTTAAACGTGAGTTGCTTTGTTTTTCAAAATGAACACGTTCATTTAAATAGTAGTATTGGACTTCGATTATGCATATATTTTTGCAGAAAGGAGATTTCCATGACGTGTCTCGTCTCAACATCGCTTCCACGAACTCTTCTTCAATCGCAGGGGCGAAGTCAATCACATTTCTGTATTGCTACACAAGCGCTAATTTTAAAACCGATTATAGAATTGTTTGTTCGCAGAACGGTTTTATTTTTAAACGGGGCGATAAGAGCTGCATTATGTTACTAGTGCTTGTTATTGCATTCTTGGATTTACTTCAAAAATAAAAATGTTAAAAATATCGAAACCTGGATTTTAATTTACTATCATTTTGATAGAGGATATCTTTTTTTTTATTTCTTCCTCTCTGGTATATTAATATTTGTTTTATTAATTTTTTAATTTTTCTGTAGAGCAAATTTCACTCTTTTCTTTTGAAAACTTGTGCTTTATTGATGACCTCAACTTTAAAGATTTTTTCCCAGTAATACAGAACAAGAAAATAGTAAGTACGCAAACATATTCTTTCAAAATTGTATAATAAAAAAAATATTTTGATAGAAGTCGAAAAACAAACCTCATCGAATTTGGGCAATCTCATCTCAACAGTAAACGAGAAACACTCGACGATATGTGGCAATCTATTTTTCTGTCCAAAAAAAGCCCGAAAATTCCGATTGGCGCGTTCCTGTTTTGCCAAAATTTATCACCGACGAGTTGGGCAAACACGTTCCGATAGTGCCGTAGTTGTCGCAGATCAAGGACATTGCTCAATCAATTATCGCTCACCGGCCAGGAGTATATAATAAGCAATGAGTTGTATGTGCCGCTTCTTTCGCTGAGTGTTCCAGTACGATGATGAGTCATATCCGCAATAGCATTGTGGTCGTTGCGCTGATTGGCACGTTGGTGGCGTCTGCTCCGAGTGACTTGGAAGACACCGAACTGGTATTGGTGCATATCGTAAGTAAAAAAAAAAAAATTCTGTATTTTTGTTTCGTTGTTTTTTTATAACTTTTCACTTACTAAGGGTAAATATTTTTTTTAAGTACGTTTTCAGTTTCACGTTTTTTACGTGAACTGTTTGTTTATTTTTTTTTTAATTTAAAAACAATACAACAAAAATTCATAAATTTTTCTACAAATTAAGAAGAAATCTGTCATGAATTAAAAAAAAAATAGAAGAAATTTGTAACGAATTTAAAAAATCTGTGATAAACTAAAAAATCTGTCATAAATTAAAAATTCTGTCACAAGCAAAAAAAAATACACTTACAAACACTTAAATGTTCTGTTCTGAATAAAGAATCTCGGCAGTGATTTAAAAAAGAATCTGTGACTCATTAAAAATGCTGTCATAAATGTAAAAATCAGGAATTTAAAAAAAACCGGTCATAAATTTAAAACAATCTATCTTAAACTTAAAAAAAAGTATGGCGTAAATTTAAAAATTCCGTTAAATTAAAAATGAATGAATTTTTATGTCTGTCATAATTTAACAAAAATTATTTTAAAATACTGCCATAAATCAAATATAATCTGTCACAAGTTAAGAAAATGTTTTCTATTTAGAAATGAAAAGCCTCCATAGTAAATTTAAGAAAAAATTTGGGACATTAAATGTTCTCTCATAAATTTTAAAAATTGCGTAAATTTGAAACACGTCTTAAATTTAAAACATGTCAGATTTAGAAAATGTCATAAATTAAAAAAAAAATGTGATAAATTTAAATAAAGTCAAATTTATAATAAAAATGTCATAAATCTATAAAAAAAGTACCATAAATTACGCGGATTATATTTTTCAATTTATATATTTTTTGTTCAATTTCATTTCATTTCCCAAAAATGGTAAAAAACTAAATTTTTTGTGTTCTGTTTTAAACACTTTCAGTAGTTAGACACAAAACCGCAATTAACATCTTATAAATATATCAATGAAGTCAATTGCTATATGTGAAAGGTCAGATGTTACAAATATTAATTTGACCTTGGACCTTAGACCTTGGAAAAACCATTCGACCATCTAAGTCGTAGATAGTCGGCCGCTTTCAATTAATAATAGGAGTAGATATATAATAATAAACATATTGGCAGGAATTAAAATTTTTTAATTACGCAAAACCTACAGTTTGGTTAAATTAAATTTTTGTAAATTAAAATAATTAAAAAAAAAATTAATTATATTTTCTATATATTTAAGGTAACAATTTTCATGCTACGACAGAAATTTCTACAATTTTGAAGTGCGCTTCGAATTTTAAATATTATTCTTAATTATGACGGAGTTTAAAATAAATAAAACTAGAAAGAAATTGAAAATAAAAAAATCAAAAAATGTTTTTAAATAATAACAGAAGAAATAAGAGTTTTAAATCGGAACCTTTGTCAAAATTATTGTTTTTTTTTATTACGTCACAGCTCTTAAGAGTACAATTTAAGCAGAAATTGAAAGAAATTAAAAATTAAAATGTTTAAAAAAAATAGAAACAGAAAAAAGTAACGTCGTCTACTTATTTTAAATTCTAAACATTTGACAAAGTTATTTTTTTATTAAATCATGGAAATTAAACTGTAAAATAGAAAGAGAATAATAATATAATGAAATAGAAATAAATTAGACGTAATAATATTGGAATTAAGAAGGTAAATAAAAAATGAAAACATAGTTTTTTGCTTACTTTTAAATTAGAATCTTTTGCCAAAATTATTTTTTATTACTTCATCATAGAACAAAGAGTATGAGATAATCAAGAATTGAAAGAAATCAAAAATAAAAGTATTAATAATAGAAAATAAAATGAAAGTAGAGAATATAATACCTTTATAATAATAAAATAATAAAATAGTAAAATAGTATAACATGATCAAAAATTGAAAGGATTAAAAAATGAAAAATAAATAATAAGAAAATGAGCAAAGGCATAAAAATAAATAAAAACAGGAAAATAACGTCTATTTCCTTTAAATTAGAAGATAAATGAAAACTGTATATAAAATTGGAACGAACTTTTCGTTAAAATTGTTATTTTTATTACACCATAGTACTTAAGAGTTTAAAATAAACAAAAAATGAAAGAATTGAAAATGAAAACGCTAAAAGTAGAAAAATAAAATAAAAAAAGGAAACCAACGCCTTTTATTTATTTTTACATTTGAACCTTTTGTCAAAATTATTTTTTTTATTATTAAATCGCAGAAGTCAACAGTATAAAATAAACGGACGAAGAAAACAATATTAATTACACTTTACTTTCTTAGCTTTTGAGGCATGGTGCCCGCACCACATACAAATTCTATCCAAACGACCCTCACCGCAACCACACCTTCTACCCCGTCGGTTTCGGAGGCCTAACAAACGTAAGTTCCTCTTTTAATAATATTAATAACCATAATAATTTTATTGGAGGGTAGCCAAAAAAATTTGTATACACAAGTGAATGGGTTTGTAGGTTTCTGTTATTGACATTAAAAGAAAGCGAATAGAATATAGGTTTCCCAAAGTGAAAACATATTTTTTAGGAGGGCAAATATGGCGAATTTAAATTGGGGGAATGGCTGAGGCAGGAATACGACGAGTTCCTGGGGGACATCTACACCGACAACTTGATGAGAGTAACCAGCACAGATACAGTGCGCACGAAGATGAGCGCCCAATTGGTGCTGGCTGGGATGTGGCCCCCCACACAAGAGCAAATGTGGCATCCGACTCTGGCTTGGCTACCAATCCCAGTGCATTACAAGAAGATCACAGAAGAAGACGTAAGTATTCTAATAAAAAAAAAAAGTAACATCAAGTAAGCCGATCGCTGCCGCATCCAACTTATAAAACTTGTAGTTATTGAACCCCAACTATTGCGATTATAAAACCCAGACGCTCGCCGACTTACCAAACAGACCGGAAGTGCAGGAGTCTTACATAAAGCCATACCAAGGTCTGTTCGATTACATCTCTCACAATTCGGGGCTCGAAATCAAAACGCTCTTGGACTTGTTAGACTTTTACTTCATAGTGACTACAGAGGTGAGTCCCCAAATTAAAAAAAAATGTGTGTGGATGGAACCCTTCTTTGATTGTTCTGTAGGATGAAATGGGTTTGCCCTTGCCCGATTGGACTAAAGAAATCTACCCCGAGCCGCTGATTAGGACCACTGCGATGGTGTACAGATACTGGAATTACGATGAAGGGGTGAAAAAGATTAACTCCGGTTATTTTCTGAAGAAACTCATCGATGATTCCGTGGCCAAAATCAACGGCACGCTCGAACCAAAGGGCATCAAAATGTTCATGTACGTGGGGCACGAATCGACTTTGGGTTGTCTGTTGGATTTACTGAACGCGGTCACCTTCAAAACGCACGTGCCCCCTTACGGCAGCGCGGTGATTTTAGAGCTGCGCAAGGACAAGAGCGATCGGTACTTCTTCCAGGTGTGTTTAGGGTTGAATAAACATTTTGAAAACCGCTGTCCTATTTTTTTGTTTTACTAGCTGAAGTACTCGAGGCATATCAAGCGGAAACCTAAGGTACTGACGATACCTGAATGCGAAGCTCTTTGTCCCGTGGAGAAGTTCCGGAAACTGTTGAAGACTAAGCTTCCGGCACAGAACTTTCACGAAGCGTGCTCTGCGCCAGTCAGCCGTTGAGAACGATTTATTTGTGCTTTATTTATGTAAAAAGAACGAAAATTATTTATTGTACAGTATTTAAGGTAAATAATAAAAGTTTTTAGAAAAATTTCTGTGCAATGTCAGGTCGAAAAGCGATCGTAAGATGTCGCTATTTTATATGTTCGTAAATAATAAAATTATTGAGAAAAAAAATTGATAGCTACTAAATCCTAGACGTGAAAAAGAAAGAAAGAAAGAAAATTGAATGATAACAACGAGCGATCGAAAAAATTAATTATTAATAAAAATAAAACAAAATTACAACTGTAATTAATTTTTAGCGTCACCAAAACATAACATAATACAAAAAATTGTATTCGTCTTCAATCGTTTATTTTTAGTAGCTGTGTTTAGGAACGAAAGAATCAAAAGAAAGAATTTTGTTGATTTAAAAATAATATCCAGAAATAACTTTGAAGAAATACTAGCAAATTGACTGTTTACTTTTTTTTTTCTTGAAGAAAGCACAATCGCATAATATGTATAAAATTGCAAAATTAAAACAAAGCATTCCACATTCAGAATAAGTGTCCGATCCGTTCGCAGCGTATTTACTGAAGTCATTCAAGGATAAATTTGCAAGAAATAAATTTATCAGAGACATTCCAAAAATCAACCTCCTTTGAGTTCAAAATGGAAATTATGATTTATCTCTTACGTATGCATACACAAGTTCGATGTCCGAAAGAATGAATTGCGTCTTATACATTTTTTCCGGCAGAATGTCATAAACAAAAACGTTTTAGAATTTTATTTTAAGGCAAACGATAGTGTTTCCTTCTATTCCGCGAGAGTTCATTGCTCTTGTGACGCAATGCAGCTGTACTAGTGTCCACCAACCAATTTATGTCTGAATCTTCAATGCATTTTATCTTGAAATCTACGCATACTGGACCCTTTATACATAGAGACTTTTTGTTTTGTTTTTTTCGCGTACTACTTGTACTTAATGTGTAGGACACTAATTTTGAATCACCCTGTATAAACGGAATTATTTCACACAACAGTTCAACTGTATACATTGTAAATCAAATACAGTGACAGTACAATAAAATAAATGAATGCAAAGTTGTGCAATTAATGTAAACTTAAGAATTTCATAATTAAGCCTAGTGAATTATAATCGTAAACATATTATGTAATTTACGTATATGTAACTAGTTACAATGTTTATATAATTCTTAAGGTACGGCACTACAAGCGCTAATCATACAAAAAATAAAATTTCAAGTGCCGTGAAATTCTAACGGTCCAAGAAACAAAGGATTCAATAAATAAATATAAGTAAATTATTTAGTTATTAGTTTTTGTTTTTTATTATACATGATATACCTAATGAATAAAAAAAAAAGGTTTAGGTGGAAGGCGAAAAAACAGTTTTTTTTTTGTATTATAAAAAAATGTTTTCTTGAAATT
Organism: Prosopocoilus inquinatus; assembly: GCA_036172665.1. Taxonomy (NCBI): domain Eukaryota; kingdom Metazoa; phylum Arthropoda; class Insecta; order Coleoptera; family Lucanidae; genus Prosopocoilus; species Prosopocoilus inquinatus. Next base: position 228,649 of record CM069871.1, on the reverse strand, counting down.
GAACCAATTAGTGATTTTATTTATGTTCGATCTCCGTTGTTAATTAAATTAAATAAACGTTACGTTCAGTTTCACAAAAGCGAATTTAGATTATGAAAAAGGATTTCTGTACTACTGTCAGTGGCGGCTCGTGATGATTTAGTGCGGGTAGGCAACAACTGCAAAAAGGGAAGTTGAAGTTCGTTTTCCAAATAAATTTGTTTTTCGGGCTTGTAATTTTTGAACAAAATTTAAGCGGAGCTTTTTCTCAGGTTTCCAACGTCTTTTACAAAAAAAAAAAAACAATCGACAAACGCGTTCTTGAGTTACAGTCAAGATTCAAAAGCGACGCGTTTCTTACTTGCTCAATTAACCGAACGTCTCTCCCTCCCCTGGCGATCGTGCTTGTAATTTTTGGTTTAAATTTAAGCGTGGAATTCACAGAGCCTTTTCTCAGCTTTCCAACGCTTTTTACCGAAAAACAATCGACGAACGCTTCTCTGAGAGACTGAACGTTCCCCTCTTCCTTCGCGGTCGAGCCGCCACTGACTATTTTGTGGTGGAGAGAATAGGTTCAGCCCGGAAGATAGGAAAAAATATGCTTACTGAAGGAGTATCAACAAGGTTGATTTTTTAATACGTCGGTTAAATTTATTGCACATCAGACCTAATAAACACCGACTCAAGTTATTTTAATATTAGAATTTGAAATTATTAACGAGCAAATATTAAGCGAGTAGGTCAAAGTCGGAAATTAATTCGTTTCTATGACGCATTCTATCATTCCTTCATGGCTTTTCAGTAAAGCTAACTTTATCTCTCTGAATTCTCTATAAGGTGTGTACTGCGTTCTGAGAGTAGATGGCTTAAGGATTAATTTTTTTTTGAATTTGACCTACTTGATCAATATGTAACTATTTCGTCTGATGAACGGTCATCTCAGAATGTAAGACACGCGGTTCTGTGTAAGATAAAATAAGGTTGCGGGCTTCAGGATGATAACAAAAATTTGTGTGAAGGAAGTGAAGGAAGCGGACCCGAAAATATCTTGTTTGGGTGCAATAAAGTATACTTGGAAATATTTTTTTTTTTTGACGGCGAGGATAAACGGTTTCAGGAAATATAAACACTTAATGCGCGCAGACCTTCATCATGGCGAGAGTGACGAGTGACACTTCTTTTATACTCGGATCAGTCCATCCTCTTTTGGAAAGCACGATTTTCAATATCTGTTTCAGACATGGCGCAAATACTGTCAGCAATAAAATCATTGAATGAATCAGTTAAAATTAGGTCCTAATTTCATAAATGCTTTAAAAAATATGAAATCGTTTCAGATTAGTAGTAAAACTGAAAACAAACCACAAAAAAAATTAACTTAAAATTCATTTTTTGTAATTGATTGATCTTTCAATCGGAGGTCACGTTGTATTCTTAACTCAGACGGATCCGATCAAGACGCAGCTAATAATGATCCGATCAAGAAGTAGCTAATAAAAAAAAATGTCTGTAACTATGATGTTTCATACATCGTGTACATTCAATAATTAAAATAATATTTTCGTGTTTCTTTACACTGTTATAATTGTTATTTATTTCCATTTATATAGAATGGTTTATTGAATTAAATTCGTGTTAGCCGTTGCCATAAATTAAAATTGAATTAATTTTCCATTTCACTAATCCCTATCATAAGCGTAACAATGTTTTCATTCGAACGCAGACAAATTTCAAAACAAAAAACAATTTCTCGGTCAAGCTAATTTGATTTTGTGAAAATTAATCATACCCTGTGATCAAGAATGAGTGAGTGTGCCGCTCTGCAATTTTCTTTTTATTGTCCGCACGATGCACGTCGTGTAGAAATTATGATTGATGTCCTTACGGACTGAAAGATTATTTCGGAAATACTTAAAACGCAAACCGTCAATCGTTGTTGACCACAGCGCATATCGACACTTCAGTTTCTTTATTTTATTCACCTCCAATTCTTTTGGGATTTGTATATTTGCACACAGAACTAATTCAAGGCCATTTAGATCTTAATAATTAGTGAAAAGATGAAATAGCGACATCCTGCGATCGTTTTTCAACCTATCAGTGACATCCTGCGATCGTTTTTCAACATATCAGGTTAAAAAACGATCGCAGGATGTCGCTACTATATTTTCTTATTACTTTCATATCGCATTGTGAATCTCCTTAGACAAGTTGTTTTGGTTTGCACTGGAAATTCAGATTCAAAAGGTTGGCAACGCAGATTTCTATGTCATTTGTCGCGTTTGAAGTCTCAGCACCAAATCATTTCTTACATGATCTGTTTGATCACAGGGTATGTTATTGTGTCTTTTCTGTCATATTATCCAGCAACTCTTAATATTCTGTTAATTAACTTGATGTAAATGGTCCTTATTAATGATATCTACTTAAAACCTTAACTCATTTTCCCTTTCGGACAAACATAAGTCAGCAAAACCAATCAGATTTCTTTTTTTATACATGTGACCAAAATGTGAGAGTATCATGGTGCAAACCAGAGGTTCTCAAACTAAACTGCTTTCCTTAAAATCTGACATTATAAAGGCATTTCTTTTATTAATAAGTATACACCAACCAATGTGGTAGAAGTTGAAAAATCGTTTCGATTTTCGTTCTATACGGTCACGCAATTTGGAATTCTTTTCTGCTTATTGGCGTGACTGATGTGTGACAGGAACGTGAGAGTACAATGATAAAATGAGAGCGCGAATTCCTTATCTGTTTAATAAGAAATACAAAGTCAGAAAACTACGCTCAGCAAATAATAGTAGGTACGAATAAAAAGGCATTAACGTGTTTGCTGTAATTATGAAGCAGTTTCAGAGAAACTGATTAGATCCTTTTCGTTCTTAAATAATAGCAAATAAAAATGATGACTGCGATAAAGAGAGAAAATTGCAAAAGCAAAATAAAATAAAGGGAGGGATTCTTTTACCGCAGCACAAATTTCCTTTCCTTACTTATGGAGCTCCTAATTTTTAAATATTAATCACATTGAGACTCCTGAAAGTGGACAAAGTTTCAAATAATATAAAATATAATGGGACGTGTCTTAGGTTACTAAGAAAACTTTTCATTTTTGTTAATTTGTAGTGCTGAAGATGGCCTTCTACTGAAACCGAAACACACCATGTCCAATACATAGACTGTTTCGAAATCTGTTTTTTTGTGTGTCAAAACCATGGCTATTCACACGTAATGTCGTAAGTATTTCAATGGTCTTTCTTGGTTTTCAACCAGTCTCAGTATTAATTACACTAAGACCCCTGAAGGTCAACAAAGTTTCTTATAGAAAGGGAAATATTTTACTTTCTTATTATTTATCTTCGACGAAGCTCTCTTCATTTGTACTCATATTTGTATTCAGATCTTCTTTTAATTTCTTGTGTGTACAAAGCAAAGTCACTCGAAGCATAACTCTTCAAAAGAACAACAAGCATCAGTTTCAATCCAGACATTCCGCTAAAATAAACCCAGTTCGTTTGTTTTAAGAGTGTAAAAAGCCTCAAACATTTTTAAACTAGCGAATAAATTAATTAATAAACAGACGTAATTACGTACAATCTCAAACAATTGTAAACTGCTTAGCCGTCCATAAAATAATGAATTATGCTTTAAATCCGACGTACAAGTACAAAGCCAATTTCAGCAGAGTTTTGAAACAAACAAAAAAGATTTTTTCTTAAAGACTAGGAAAAAAACCTCCTGCAATGAAGAAACAAAGTTTTAAAGAAAACAAAATCATCAACTAAAGGGGGGCGGATTTGCTAAAACACTCGATGACTTCTGTGATTTTCAAGGCCTGCAGAAGGCTTAGGTGTCACCTTTAACTTTGCACAAGCTAAATCCGACGGTAATTTCACATCATAAAAATTTGCTGCCATAACGTCGCACGCCTGTATAAATTCCACCAAACGCAAAGACCTAGCGTGTTGTCGTTTCGACGATGTCGGCCTTCAAGTACTTGTACTTACTTTGCACCTCACTTTGTCTTTTGGAATTTGCCGAAGGCTTTGCGGTTTTTCCTCAACAAGAAATTGGTGAAGACACCTTAGAGCTTGTGCATGCTGTAAGTAACGCTCCAATTCTAAGCTCCATCGTAAGCGTCATAAGTTACTTACGACCTATACTCTTTAATGGTACGACAGTACGTTACGATAGAGCTCAGGATTGGAGCACAAATTTTGTACTAGAAGTCGGCTTTGTATTTTGCTCTTTTCTCAGGTTTTCAGGCATGGTGATAGGACCCCGGATAGTCTTTACCCGAACGACCCTTATACCGCAGACACGTTTTACCCGGTTGGGATAGGCGAATTGACGAACGTAAGAACCCCCCAAAAGCTTGTTGCCTACCTCTAAGTAATAAGTTTTCTTCTTCGGCTCCAGCCTGGAAAAGTGAGGGAATACAACATTGGCTTGGCACTTAAGCAGAAATACGGTCGGTTCATCGGAGACACCTACACACCCTCCTTGATTGAAGTAAACTCTTCGCCGTATTCTCGAAGTAGGGCAAGTATGTTACTGGCACTCGCGGGTCTGTTCCCCCCTAAGGACGAACAGGTCTGGAACAAGAAGCTCCCATGGCAACCCATACCATACCAGTACATACCCCAAAACCAAAACTACGTAAGCCCTATTGTAAAAAGATCCACTTCGAATTTCAATAATATGTTTCCAGCTGTTCTTCCCAAATGCAGTTTGTCCTAACTATAATAACCTCGTCATCCAAAGTGAAATCGCCTACGAAAAAACTGGACGACTTAGGGCCTACCAGGGTACAATAGAGTATCTGCTGGAGAACTCGGGTTATGCCAATATATCCAACGCCTACTTATTCTTGATGCTTCATTCAACATTTAAGTCAGAGGTAATCTGATTTGGTCTTGCAATTTTTTACGTTGGCGTGAATTCCGAATTTTGCAGCAAGAATGGGGGCTTACGCTTCCTCCATGGGCGGACTCCGTATGGCCGGAGCCTTTAACTACCTTGGCCAAAGTTGGCTGGGAAATTATGGTTGGCACCGAGGAGCTCAGACCATTAGTTGGGGGTACAGCATTGACTGTGGGTGGCGTTTGCCCCAAATCAGTAACGTAGTATCTTTATAGGATTCCTGGTGGGCAAAATCATCAACGACACTTACGCCAAAATCAACAAAGATGACTCTGTTAAAGGCCGGAAAATCTACCTCTATTCTGGTCACGACTCCAACGTAGCCGGTGTGCTCAGTTGGTTAGGAGTTTTCGTCCCCCATAGTCCGGCCTATGGGTCGTACGTCACGTTCGAAATACACAGGATTAAAAACTCGCGTTACATTCAGGTAAGGCAAAAGAGATTTGGTTTGCCCCCCTCTGTATCACCTTGCCTTTCAGATTTTCCATCAAAATTACGACGAAGGTCTCCCCGTGCAAGTTTCCATCCCGAATTGCGGCCCCGTATGTTCCCTTGACGTTTTCGTCAAGCTCTACGCTCCGTATTTCGATACCTCCAAAAACTGTTACTGAAAATATTGCTGAATGGCATAATAAATGAATCCACATGCATGCATATATTTATTTTTTTATTTATTCCTTCCTGCATATATCCCAGAAATAAAAAAAGGAAGAGGCTTTGACTAATTACTTTCACAGTACTAAGATTATGCTATTTATTCTGGTTTCTCTTTAGAACTTATTTATAAGGATTTTTTTTTCTTTTTGGCATTCCTTGGACCTCCTTGAACATTTCTTTTTGGAAAATCAATTTTCCTTTTTATACAATTAAAGGTTTTGAACCTTGATTTGGTGTTTTCTTTTCCACTTCTTTCATTATTCCATTTTTTTCGTTAAATTTCCTTCAGACTTTCAGCAGTCCTTTCTGGAATGCCTTCGCCTCTTCCTTAGTTTTCTTTTTCTAATTTGAAGGTCAAAATCCCGAACGGCCCGTTGCTGTTTTTATGCTTCTCTTCTTTTTTTTTCCGGCTTTAAAACACGACAAAATGAATTGACAGTGACATATCTGTCATGCAAATCAAGAGCACCATACTAAAGAAATCATCCGCGTTAGGCTTTCCACTCGTCAGTACACGTCCTGCAAGAAAGTGCTTCCGCTTTTGTAAGTTACACCTTTACTTCATCCCCAAAGTATCTTCCCTTCGCATTTCCAGATAGTAGCTCACTGGTTCTTTTGCACGTGGTAAATTTACAATCAAAACCAACCAAGCACGTCCAAATTCAACCCCCTGCAATGTTCTAGCTCTTTCGACATGGAGATCGAACGCCGGCCCGCGGCCATTCATACCCCACCGATCCCCACCAGCACCTGACTTACTTCCCTTTCGGATGGGGTAATTTAACAAACGTACTCGAACCCTAACACGTTTTAAATAAATAAATAACGCCCAAGGCAATCCGCGACTTCCAGAAAGGAAAAAGGAGGTCGTTCAAACTAGGCGAAAACTTGAGGCTGAGGTACGACCAGTACTTGGGCGAATACTTCATCCCTGAGGAACTAGATGCGCGCTCGACGGATTTCCACAGGACGCAGATGTCGCTGCAGTTGGTTTTGGCTGGGTTGTTTCCCCCTAAAGCCGAGCAGATGTGGACAGAAAAATTAAATTGGCAGCCGATTCCTTACGCTTACGCGAAGCGAAAGGAGGACGAAGTGAGTGTGAGGATTAGCTTGCGCACGTCATGTTGAAGCAGTTGCTCATGTCAGGTATCTACAAACAAAAGTACATGACGGCCTACAGAAGTTACCAGCAGACCAGCGGAACGTCGGAGAAGTACAAGAAGCTCTACGAATTCCTGAGTAAACACACGGGGCGTGTTGTTGATACTACGAGGGAGGTTTGGAAAATCGCGTTCAACTTGCAGCTTCACGTAGGTCAACTTTTGATTTTATCATTGGAGGGAGGTGGCAAAAACGATCTGATTTGCTTGCACAGGAAGAATTTGGTTTAAAGCTGGCGCCGTGGTGCGAATCCGTTTGGCGAAGCCCCGTCGAAGACTTGGCCAAGCTCGAGTACTTCTTAAGCCTGGCCACCCCTGAGTTGAGGAATCTCGCTATTGGTGGGTGAGTTCGCCTGGCGATGAATTTTCTTTTGATCTTGCGCTTCTAGGAAATTTCTTGAAGAAAATCGTTGGGGACACCCGGGATAAAATCGACGGGAAATCGAGGGTGAAAGTCCACTTGTACTCGGGGCACGAAAAGAACGTCGCGCAGGTTTTGATTAGCTTGGATATGTTTGCGCCTCACATCCCCAAATATGGGGCATGTCTGATGATTGAGGTACACAAGGATGGAACGACTTATGTAGTTAAGGTAAGTAAGGTAAATTACGATAGGTTCATTTCCACCAAAATCAAGGAACAGTTGGACCCTGGTTTGTATATCTGTAGAACACAAAAGAAAAATCCACAGGAGTAAATTGAGGGGGGAGGAAATTGGCTTAACCCTTAATTTTTCAAAATTTCTGTTTGTGTTAAGCCCTGGTAGGTGAAGAGGTTAGATTGTGAAAAAGCTCCCAACTTTAATTTTTCTTCATATTAGTTGAGGGATTTGGAAGTGGAACTAATTGGATTTTCCTTTAAAGACATTCAATAGTTCTTTGCATAAAGTTGTTCTACCAAACACAAACAAAAATTCGAAATAGGAAAAAACATAATCTTAATTCAGTTTGGTTGAAGCAACAAGGTACACCTTCATCTCTATTAAGCCAATCCGTTTTAAGAGTTCTTTTTTTTTTGCTAAACCAAACAACAACCTTGAACCTTTGTTGTAAAAAAAATTACTATGGAAATTCTTCCTGATTAAATAATTTCTGTGTGTTTTTGTTTTTGCCAGATGAAGAGGTGTACGTAACACTTAAATAGTAGGTAACCTAGAGCCTAATTGAACACTTGATTCTCTTTTTTTAAAATTGTCAATCAGCCTAATAGTAGCTTTTTATTATTCAAATTCAATTCTTCTTTGCAGGTATTTTACCAAACGGAACCAGAGGCCAAAGCAACGTTGCTAAAATTCGGAAAAGAGCCCTCTTGTGAATTCGAAGGATTCTCGAAGAAAATAGAAGACTATCTTAAGCCCTAAACATCAAAATTCGAGGACATTCTCAGTTTCGATCAAATTGGAAACAATTTTTGATTCTTTTTTTTGCAAAAAGAAAAATGGTTGAACATATACAATTATTGATGAGAATACAAAGCGCAAATAATTGAAGATGAAAATTTAAATATTTGTAAATTTGTAAATACAAGAAAGCGCCATGCTTCACAAGAGACTAGAGCGTACAAAGCCTTTTGGATGCCTCTTTCTATGTTGTACCGGGTGTTTTTTCTTTTTTAATTTGGAGTCCAGAGTGCTGTGGATAAAGTATTTTGAGGTTAAGTTCTTTTCCAATCGACCAACCGATCATGTTATTTTTCGATATTTTATTGGACTTAATTGAAATTCATTACTATTTTGAAATTTGTGTCGTTTCTTGTTTTTTAATCTCTTCAAGTTGCTTTCTGTTTTGAAGCGAACAAAATCGCTTATTCTTGAAAGTCGATAGCCCATTGTTTCTTCTCAATTATTTTATTTTAATAATCAAAATGAGGCGTTTTGAGGTTAAGTTCTAATTTTCTTAAATTCTCTTTCTTTTGTTTGGTAATTTCTAGATAATCGATCGTCTTTTTTTTTGGTTGGTTACCATTTTAAACCTAACTTGTCCGCAAACAATTACCGAAAGCATCTATTAAATTGCTCTCCAGTCGCCGTAATTGTGACGTCATCTTAGACCGCCTTATTGCCTATGTTCTTACTTTGCAACAATAACCGGTATGTACTTGGTTCTAAATTTGGAACATCCTGTGTGCCAATCAGCGTTTCCTTTGAGCTCCTAATTAATTAATCTCCTTGCCGTCGATAAACGATTGTTCATAACTTTGTTAACTTAGCAGCGTGCAAGTCTAGCGACCTTGACATTGCCTCGTCGAAACGCAGAGCAAAGTCGTCCCACTAACCAAACAAATTTCATACCGTATTTGTAAACAATTACCCAAGATAACTTTGTTTGCGGAAAAAAAAACCTGAACTACCACCTGCTCCAACGAGCGCAAAACTCAGTCGTTATTTTTACCTGGTGGTTGGTAGTAATCAATTGATTTCGCTTTTGGGTTATTGCTGGAGTGCATGAAAGGCGGCAAAATGAGCGGCGAAGATACCCTGGTGTTGACTCACGTAGTAAGTATCTTTGTTTGTCGAAAATTATCGTTCGTTTTTTGTCTTATTTTGTTTTATCGTTGAAGTGCGGTTTAAAAATAGCGGCATCTGGCGGAGTGGGTATCTACAGTACAAAAAAATTATTAATAATTTTTCGGCAGTTGTAATTAAAAATAATCGTTCGTGTCCTAATCGATGTATGTAATTATTGTTAATTGAATGGAATGTTGTTTCGTTCTCGATATACCTCTCGACACCAAATCATTCATGTACAACGTGCTTAAATATTTGATGTATTGTTTGACGACATGTCTGATAGTGATAAGCCGACGCGACAAGGTGAATGTAATGCATCTGTCTCTGTCGATTGTGTAGTTAAACGACCTGGGAGACATGCTATAAAAAGAATTCAGATTTAAAAACAATTCAGTCGGAAATGTAACCTTGGCGTGCTTATTTTGAAGCAATAAAATTTTTTCCTTGTCTGGTCCTGAGATGGTGTTGCGTTGATCCACATTGATCCACATACCTACTGCCTGATATACTCATCCGGTGTAAAAGAGCGCCAATAAGTGAAACATGCTTATGGTGGGTTTCACAAAAAAAATTGTTAATCTGCGATTAATTTAATTCTCTGATTAAGGAACATCATTCGACGAAGTTAGAATAAATTTGACAACCAATCCAATTATTTTGTTTCACCCCATCAATCACAGGCTTTAATCATACCGTTGAATTAATCAGTGGTTAAATAATTTTTGTGAAACTGGGGATTAATGTGGTAGACGTTCTTACGTCCGAGATCTTCTTCAATAAACCACTTATGAATTACATCGTTTTCTTCGTCAATTTCATTAGTATTTGTGCAATTGATAACTTAAATTAAAATTTAATTAAGTGAAGTTTAGACTTTAAACTTTATATTCTATAAATGAAAAGTGTAGTGGCGATCAACCTACTCAAGACCGGTGTAAGTTAACTACGCTTTTATTGACGCTGGTAGTAAAGATTATAGAACAGTCAATCGGTGTCGATTAAATGCCCTTTCGTATATCATCATAGCGAGGATTAAAAAGTCCCTGCCTTAGTGTTTGTCGATGTGATCGCTCGTAATCGGACCATGTGCGCCGCGTTGGTACTATTTTATCCTCGCTTTACATATCAAAGAGTGTCCACCAGCAAAAGAAAAATGTAGATAATTTAATTGGTGAATGTTGCACGCCTCGCTAATGCCCTTGTGTTATGGATGTTTTCCCCCACGCCTAATTACCCTATTTGAAGAGATAACTGTTTGAAAATTATAAAAGCTATTCGGCAAAGATCAAACGAACCGACGCGGAATGTCTTCTGCTTAATAGTCCCTACTCTTTGAAATGATTCTGACATTAGTTACATTATTTTCCATAAATAAAATAAGTTTCCAATTTTTATTTAAACATTTTTTTTTTGGCATTTCAGAAACGATTATAAATCAAACTGAATGTAAAACTATTAATAAAAGGCAAATTAATGTGCCCACTGAAATAATGTAATTAATGTACTATTAAGTGATACTATTCAGCAGTTACTTCATTATTTTCGGATAGTTTTTGAAAGCGATTGCGTAAAAAAATTCACCCTTATACATGGAACTTGTCAAGCCAAATTGAAAGGCAAAAGTCATCTTCTCCAACCGTTCCAAAGACGTGTCGTGTCGTCTTGGAAGGTAACAGGTCCCATGTGTTTCTAATTTAACCCCAAAATATGCAGGCCAAGAAATACCTCAAATAATATACTTTCTCCTTAACTGAAGTTTGTTCTTGTCCGATGAAAATAGTAAGTACAAAGTTTTTTTAATCTCAAACCGGACAGAAAAATGAAGGGAAACACACTCAACGTTTCGCTATAGATTTATAGCTTCGTCAGGAGTGAAAAAAAAAATAAAAAAAAAAAAAAACTTTTTTTTTTCACTCCTGACGAAGCTATAAATCTATAGCGAAACGTTGAGTGTGTTTCCCTTCATTTTTCTGTCCGGTTTGAGATTAAAAAAACTTTCTCCTTAACGATTTTTGAAAACCAAACATTAAAAACTAACCCCTCTTGCGGTTTTAACTAACAATAACAGCAGAATCAGTTGTGTTTTGGAAAGGTACACGGTACAAAGTAAGTACAATTTCGCCCTTCTTCCCTCACCTCTCGCGACCCTCTTACCCCTTACAAAAACAAGAATTACGTTAATGTTCACCGTAGGTATTCAGACATGGAGATAGAAACCCCGACTTAACTTACCCCAATGATCCATACAAAGATTTGAAATTTTTGCCTGCCGGACGAGGGCAACTAACCATGGTAAGTTACGACGTACACGTTTGAAAGAAGACAGCAGACATGAAATCTTTTTTAGAAAGGAAAGGCAAGGGCTTACGCGCTTGGCCAAATCCTGCGGAAGCGCTACGACAACCTCCTGGGCCAAATCTACCTGCCAGGAATTGTTGATGCATGGAGTACCGATTCGGATAGGACGAAGATGTCTCTGCAACTCGTCCTGGCTTCGCTTTTTCCACCCTCCGAGGAAGAACGGTTTGAGCCAGCCTTAAATTGGCAGCCTATTCCATACAAATACATCAAGGTCGCAGACGATGATGTTAGTATTTAGCATTAATCAAAAAGTCGACTCAACTAGGATATTCCAGATGCTTCTGGCTGTTATACAACCCAGTACTGCAGAGGCGTACGACGAACATGTTTCCAGTTCAGAATACGCGAGTAAGGTTGAGAGGTATAAAGACATGTTCGAAAGTCTCTCGAAACACACAGGTTCGACTATAAGGGCCGCAAGGGATGCCATGCTTATCTACGGTGTTTTGAAGACACAGGTAAATTATAGAAGATAACTCTCCATGCCCCTCAAGCTTTGCACATATCATAATTTTGCTAGGAGGATTCTGGGTTGGTTCTGCCCCCTTGGATCGCTGAGTATTGGCCCAAGGTGTTGGAAGATTTTGCAATCGAAGAACTGCACACTGTAATTGCAACACCAAAATTGCAAAAGCTGATGTTGGGTAAAGACTTACTTACTATACAAGTTTAGTCCGCGTCTTTCCCTCATACTCCACAAAAAAAAAAAAACTTTTTAGGAAAATTCCTTACGAAAATAATTGACGATACCAACTATAAAGTGGAGGGAAAATCCGAATGTAAAATGCACTTGTATTCGGCACATGACTTCAATGTTGGTACTGTCTTGTGGTTTTTCGGAATTCCTTTCGGGACTTACCCGACGTACTGTAGTTTCTTGTGCTTCGAAGTGCATAAGTTCGCCGCTGGAGATTATGTCATCAAAGTAAAGATGACACAAGTTAATTCGGGTTGGTTGTAACTCGACGAAATTTTTTTGCAGTTTGTGCATCACGATTACACGACGTCAAGTCCAAAGGCGATCGTGTTCAAAAACGGCCTCGACTATTTGACTTATGATGAATTCAAGGAGGCCTGCAAGGACGTTTATGTTCAAAAATAAGGTTCGCACAATAAATGCGCATTCTTGTATCTTACAGTGATTTTTTTTAATTACCTAAAAATTTCCTAAGACAAGACCACTTCTTTTCCTTTTCTTTCCTCATGCATAAGACATTTTCGTCTTATTATTAATTCCTATTTTTCATATAAGTTCTTAACATCCTTAGATTATTTTCTTTTTGTTTGTTAATAGACCTTCCATCTATTAAATAACGACCATAATAAATTACAGTTGTTAATTCTGTTTGACCTATTTCTCCTGAGCTAGTACTTTTATTTTCTGGTCACAGATGTCACTAGTCGCTAAATATTTGTTATAATTACTTACACTTAAGATGGATATTCAAGATAAGTTGCAGATTATTTATTAAACTAAATAACTGAATATAATAAAAATTGTCGTACGATCTTAAATTTCAATTACGAATTCATAGTTTTTCTTTTCTTAATACCGACGCTACATCTGTTATACAATTAACGAACTACAGTCGAAAGCAAAAAATTATAGACAAAAACAGTTTCCTGTAATTATTCTTGCTCAAAATGATATTGATTAAAAACTAATTCACAGATTTTATCAAAGTTTTCAACTTGTTAAATATGAAAACTGAAATGTTATCTGCAAAGTCGTTTTAAATCAATAGCATTTTGAAAATGAATGATTACAGGACACTGTTTTTTGTCTACTACACATATTTTGCTTCCGACAGTAATTGTAGCTACTAAATGACCTTTAACTTTATTATTGATGCATTTATAATTTAGTATTTTATGGATCAGCGATTTCATTTCTTGTTTCAAGGTGTCACCAGCCACCGAGTTTTTTTTTTATTTTTCAAATTATAAATATTAATTATGGCTTGATAAATTACAAAAGAACATCGATCGTAAATGGGAAAGTTTGCATTTCTTAAATCTAATAGTGACCTCGATAACGAGTCAATATCGACCTCTTGAAAGCCGTGAAGAGTTGTAAGAAAAAAAAAGTACGAAATAACGTTGCTGATAATTGTGTGGTTTTTGAGAGAATGTTTGCAGAATCGGAGATTCCAAACGATTTTATGAAAAAAAAACAAGAAATGCTTAAACTTTGTTGAACTTTATCGATAAACTACTGTGTATTTATAAATAAATACCCTATGCACAGCAATTCTTCAAAATTAAAAAAAAGAACTCGTTTTTGGTAAATGAGGCAAGAATTTCAGAAAACACATTTCGTTTTCCTTTTTTCGAGAAAAATTACTTTCATTAATTCAGTGGCTAACAATTATTTTTCTGACATTTTTAGAAAATACTCGTTTGTTTTGAACGATCAGAATTTTTATTTATTTCTTCTTGAAGAAGAAAGGGATCGATGAATGTATAGGCGTCGGTTGGGGAATCATTAAGGTCTTTTGGGGGTCGATAAACTTTTAGCTGTTATTAAATGAAGACCAGTTTTATTAAGCTGAATAATTTATTAATAAATAGGAGACACATACAATGCACTGATTTAATAATAATATTAATTTTGAGTCGAAAATTAACAATACTCCAACAACTCCAACCATGTAACCATATAATGCAAAAGTTATTTTAAAATTATAGAGTAAATTTAAAACAGGGCCTGACGGAAATTTTTATTTTCCTGGAATAGAAAAACATTGACCTTTCAAAGAGTTTTAAAAGCTTGAATTATCCAATCGATAATTTTAAGAAAAATGTTATTTTTAACTTCAAAAATAATTAATTAATTAATTATTTATTTAACGTTTAAGATCATTGCATATACATATTTGATTGTAAATGAAAGTAGATTACGTTCACGATGAAACAATCGAGAAAATATTTCACTGATTAAAAAACAATAGGATTTAATTTAATTCATCGAACGGATTTGATTGTTTGATTGATGTCAACTGATTGTATTCGCTAGGGTCTCACAAATACATTTATTTTATTTTTTTAGTTGTAAGTAAGCCTCGAGCGAACTCGTGCTAAAAATTATCCTAAGAAATGATCTTGATACGCTCGAAATGTAAACTGTCTGCCTGTGTTTTGTATGCAAATAACAGATAGTGATGCACGACATTGGCCCAGATTTTACACGCTGCCGTACATTTCCATTTCCTTTCAATGTTCAAGTTCAGGCTGAATAATCGGAGTGCGGAAAAATCGTTGGTCCTGGTGCATAGCGTAAGTGATTCTTATTTTATAAAAGAATTAAAAAAATATCGCGCTGTAATTTTATTTTATTCTTAAATTTGTCATTCATCGAAGTCGTTGGAGATAAGCCTTTAAGCTACATTTACATGTGCGCAGCGCTGAATGCGTCAAAACATGAGGCGTACTGTTTTGGCATTGGTTAGTGCCGGTTAAGCATAAAGACCAATAATCAAGGAGAGTAAGGGGGCGCCCGACGCTTTAACGCTCCATGTGAATCTACCTTTATATTATGGACTGTGAACACCGAATTTAACGTGCACTGGGCCCAGACGCCTCTTCCATTATTAAACAGTAACTCATCAGCCTCTATTTATTTTGCCACCACATGTCAAACACATGCCAACTTCACATTCAAAGACTTCTGTATTTCTAGATGTTCCGACATGGAGATAGGACCCCAGATAAGGACCACATCTACCCGAATGACCCCCACGCCACCTTCGACTTCAGAAAACTTGGCTATGGCAATTTGACCAAAGTAAAAAAAAAAATGAACTAACGTCCTCCTTCACTCGCCATGACATACACTCTTTTCCAGTTGGGAATTGAAGAGTCCTACCAACTTGGCCACTTCCTCCGCAATCGGTATCAAAAGTTCCTGGGCGACATCTACTACCCCGGCCTCATCGACCCATGGGCGTCCACTTACGACAGGACGAAGTGTGTCCTCATGCTGGTCCTAGCGGCCCTCTTCCCTCCAAAAGACGATCAAATCTGGAACAGCCAGCTGAAATGGCAACCGATTCCTTTCAAGTACATCGAAGGAAAAGCCGAACGCGTGAGTCAGTTCATTCCCAACTGAGAACGTAATTTCCCCCGACTGTACCTATTTCAGTTATTTCTGAATATCGTGCACTGCCCCAAAGCCGAGGGGGCCTACCTCAAGTTCTTGGAAACTCCGGAGGCCAAGGACATCGTCGATGAACACCGGAAGCTCTGCGAGTTTTTGTCTGAGAACACGGGTTGGGACGTGTACACTACTAGGGACGCCCTGTATTTAGCTGCGACATTGCTGTGTCAAGTAAGTTTTGCGTGCAAGCGAAAACGAAAGAGTAAATTTTTGTCTGTCCAGGAAAGGATGAATTTGGCACTACCGAAATGGACGGAGAATATTTGGCCGAAGGAAATTGAAGACTTCGCCGCTTTGGATTACGTTTTCATGACGGGCAATGCCAATTTGAAGGCCCACAGTACTGGTGATGTTCTTTTCCTTCTGTCTAATTACAACTAGTATTCCAAAAACTTCTCTAATCTGAGTTTTTGCAATTTGGAACAAGGGGCAAAATTCACCAATCAAACTTTATTGAGCCAAATCCTCAAATTTTTAGAGGTTTTCGCAAGACTCTTGCTTAGAGAGGTATTTGACTAACATTGGAAGAGGGAGGTCCTTTAGTTACGTTAGGTTTGCTACTTTGAAGGCCCCCCGCGGTCTTTTCTTTTTGTTTCAATTACGATTACAAATGTAAGAAGGAGGAAAGCTCCACCAATTAAACTTTCATTGAACCAAATGCTCAGATCTTTGCAGATTTTCGAAAGCCACTTGATTAGAGGGTATTTAGCTAACATTGGGGGAGGGAGGTCTTTTAGTTACGTTAAGTTTGCTAAGTTGAAGGCCCCCCGTCGCTGGGAATGTGCATTTCCTCTTGTTTAATTATTATAACTATCAATAAAAAAGGGGGAAAGCTCCACCGATTAAACGTTCGTTGAACCAAATCCTTAAATCTTTGGAGTCTTTGCAAGCCACTTGTCTGCATAGGTATTTCGTTAACTGCGAACAGGCCTTTATTACATATTAATTTAAAATTTTTAGAAATGTGCTTTGATTAACAAATAAAAAGGAAGATTTTAATAACTTTTAATAACTGTCTTGACGCTGCCACCAGATGTTTTTCAGATAAAACACCAAACAATATTTGAAAAGAAAAAAACAAAATATTGCCAATGTTTCATGGCCAATAATAATTAAAAAAAAAAACGTGAAACTGAAAATTCTTTCAAGCTCTGAAACTGTGTACATAAATAAAACCCTGTCTTCAGTTGTTATGTGTATATTGAGATATGAAATGTATAAATACCTTTCATATATTGAAGTGAGGAGATAAGAGCGAAGCAAAAGAAAAGGTTTGGGACAAGAGATCTGTTAGTTACTTTTGGTCTTGCAGGTTTGCTCTTGCAAAAAATCGTGGATGATACCAAGGCGAAAATCGAGGGAAAGTCGGACTGCAAAATGCACGTTTACTCCGGACATGACATCACCGTCGCCATGATCATGAGATGCTTGAACATCTATTACTTGCACGTGCCCAAATTCTGCGCGCTTCTTCTTCTCGAGGTGCATAAGATAGACGGCGTTTATGGTTTCAAGGTAATTCACTAGTTCACTAATTGGTTGGACTAAATAATACCTACTTCAATAGTCCTCAGACATAAAGATATTATTTTTTTAGGCCCGATTTCATAATCGAACTTTAGAAGACTTTATAATAAAAGTCACATTCTGATGTGTAATTAACTACGTATTCGTATCTTATTGGATATGTGACTGTGACTTTTTTTAAGGTCTCTTAAAGTTCGATTATGAAATCGGGCCTAAATATTTTTTCTAAATAATTAGTGACGTATAAAAACATGCTATATGTACAGCAGAGAAAAAAAATGATGTCATATCTAAATGTTAAAGCTGACCTAAATGTATACTAAAGAATAAAACCCTTGTACCACAAATATTAAATATGTTTTCCGCGTTGCCTGCATATACCAGTGTATAGTCACATGCATTTTAGGACTGAAGACACTTTTTTGGTTTAAATTGCATTGTAAACTGCGTCTTCGTAAAATGCGTGTTACTATACATAAAACACATAAATTAAGAATTAAGATGAAAATGTTTTCAGATCTTCTATCAGGAAAATGGATCTGCTGAACTGAAACAATACACCATCCCCAATTGCCCGACGTTTTGCCCTTTGAACAAATTCATCGAGGTTATACAGGATGTCCTGGATGAAAATCAAAAGATCTATTTCTCAAAATAGCGGCTCGTCTTCAATTCATTCTACAAAACATTGTGTTCAATTTAATTTATATTACCATCGAAATAGAAAAGTGTGATTTAGGAAGTTATGTGTAATAGTTCTGCTGTGCCATGTTAACGATTTGGAGGAGGATTGTGTGTTACGTCGTAAAGTAAGCTTTATTAAATTTTTTTTTTGTTAAGGTTTTGTCGATGAATAAATAAATACAATTGATAATAATAAATATGTATCTGCGTGTGGGTATCTAATAGAATCTGTGAGACGTTTAGACGGAACAGAATCACTTTTTCTCTTGACAGAATCGCTTCCTTTCTTTTAACTTTTTGCTTTTGTCTTAACATTTCTTCAAAAATTTTTTCGATACCAGTATATTTGCTTATTTAACTGAATCTCTGTCTTTAAAAATAAAAAGTTAGCAAAGGTGAACGATCTAAATTGAACACGCTGTATACAGACTTGCTAGTGTAAATAAACTATCATGCGCCCGCCATACGAACGCAATAAAGGAAACATCGTTTCTGGTTCTTAATTTTTTTTTTTTTTAAGTTGAAAGCAGAAAACTACCCACTGCATTAAATGTGAAAGACATTTTTAAAATAATTCTGTTATCTCATTTCGCCTGGACTCGCCGCTTGTGTTTAAGTAAATTTACAATTGCTTAATATGCAAAAAGCCAAACGATAATGAGCAATGTGGACTATGCGTTCAGTGTACTAATGATATACGAAACATTCTGTTGACTTCGATTTTCAGCTCTTAGTACGTGCTAGTTAATTATTCAGAACTGTGCAGAAGGTAAGAGATAAGATCTTTTAATGACGAATAATCATCAGCATTGCTTAATTTTAAGTTTCTTGATGTGCACGCAATGCGAAATCGACATGTATCCAATTATGTCGAAAACATGGCAAAGAATTAATAGGTAGTGGCGCGGGCACTCGGAACGTGCACGCAACTGCGAGATATACATACTTTAACGTTATCTCATGCTGAAGGATTAAACACTGTTCTCTCTCGCGCATTAATATTTTGCACCTCTCTTTCGTAATTGATCTCGCACTTTCATGCACATATCGACGCACGGCTGAGTGCGTTACCTATATGTTGTTCACCGTGGTCGAGAATAAATAAATAAAGTTTTTATTATTGTGCGTGGAGTTCGTTTTAAGTAGTCACAGTCAGACAAAAAAGTTTTACGTTACATAAATACACCGGGCAGGTGTAAAGAGTTTTCAAAAATATCCGAGCAGTGGCGTAACTAGTGGTCAAGTTGCCAGGTTGCAATTTTTTTTTCAGCGCCTTTAGTTTATTATAATATCTAGAAAGTAAAAAGAAAACATTTAAGTTTCAAGTAATATAATACATTTAATTAATTTTTTTTTGCACTTCGAAGTTCGGCTACTTTTTGTAATAGTTACGTTCAGCTATATTTTTCAAGAAAAAAATCCTCGGTTGGTGGTGAGAAGAACAAGGTAAATGCAAATCTGAGGAAATCTGATTTCATTTAAGAACCCTCGTCTATCAAAAGCACAAATTAAAAAAAAAAAACTTAGAAAGTTAATTTTTGCGGCTTTTTGCTTTTGGATTATCCTATTTCGAATAATGTAACAAGAGTTCGCAAAATTTTAGGTTAGAAAAGCTCCCGAGAAGTAGCGCTAAGCGGAGTAGACTTAAATTGTTTCTAAAATACTTTCGGCAAAGAATTTTAAATTTACCGTCCGGTATTCTTGTGATTAGTTTAAATACAAATAACTCATTTTTCTATATTATAACTAGGGATCGGAATAACTTATTTTAATGACTTAAAGAAAAAGAAAATTCTTTCATGCGGCGTATAATCGTCACTTTGTTTACCTTGAAATAGAAGAATTGCATGTTGGCAGAAAAAAATAAAATTCGTAATTTATAAAAGAAAAAACTGACTTAGAATAACTATATTCAACCTTTATTTTTAATAAAGTCCCTAAATAATTATTTATGTAACCAGCTATCTAGGATCTTTAATTTTCAACAGTTTATCATGTCACGCGTACAAATTTTTGACGGCTACTGTCGAACCTGACTTGCATTTGTTTTGTTTTACTGTTTTTCGGCCTACTTTGAATCAAAAATGGCTCCTGCATTCATTACAAATCTAAGAACTTTAATTAAAGCCAAACAAATAATACATACTTCTTTTTTTTCGATTCACATTTTAATGATCTATCTAATAAGAATTTGAACTCGATTTCTCACATTGATTTTACAATGGTCTTCAAGGGTTGAACTTTCAAAGTTGACGAAATTTGATTGCACGTGTCAACCTGAGCAATACTGTATACCACGCCTCCAATTTTGTTAGCTTCCTGCATGGAGCTCCGTTCCGGATCCCCCGGTATCAGCACCGGTTCCTCCGGGTTGATAGGGTCCGTTTGACGGATAAAAGTTAAGAGTTCTTTCATGCGTGTCTTGAAATCGGGGGCGAAATTATCCGGGTTGATGCAGCAAAAACAGTGGCACATGTTCGTGGTTTTTTGAAATTCGGTGGGAACGTTCAGCATTGACTTGCTGCCGGATAGGACCGAGCACAGCATTTCGACGAATATAGCCATGCCGAAACCCGCGTCACCCCCTATTGGTAATAACATTTTGGCTTCCATCGCATCATCTGGACTGATCGTTATGCGGCCCAATTTATCTTTGGCCCAGCCAAGGGGTAGAGGCACGTTTCTTTTTTTCCTCGCGTCAATTTTGCCAAACGATGCTTCTGTGGCTGATATATCCAGAAGGAAACTGTCATCTTTTTCAGCGGGCGCGCCAGCCGAAAACGGGTTGCTACCCAAAATAGCACCCTTAAGTGGTTCTGGACTCATGCAAGCGGGGGTATTGCTGGCGCAAAAAGTTACAAGTCCCTCCGGTACAGCCATCGATGTCGAATAAGCCAACATTCTATTGTAATGTGAATTTCGGGCCACCACAAAACCCACCCCGCTTTCTTTTGCTTTCTTTATAGCAATACCCATAGAGAACTTGCTGACGACGTAACCAAAACCGTTGTGACCGTCAACCATAGCCGTTGATTTCTTTTCGTCAATAATCGAAGGTGTGGCTTGAGGGTCAATAAATTTTTCTATTACAAGATTTATTATCGGTTCCAGAAGGTACATGCCGTGGCCAGCATGGCCCCTGTAGTCAGATTGGACCAGTGCTTCGGCTATAATATCTGCGTTAGTTCGAGGTGCGTTCACTGCAACCATACAGTCCGCGATGAACCTTTTTGCTTCATCTATTGGCACCACGTGACGTAAAGTGCCGTACTTACAACCCAAAATATTTAATAACTTTTTGCTTCTAAATAAATTTGTCGTAATAAAGTTACTCATAATTGACATACCGCAGATATGTGTTACGATGACGTAATGTCAATAAACAATTGAAAACGAGCTGTCGAATCAATGGAAATGGGAATCGTGACACAACAGTGGTTATAAGCAGGGAAAGGAATTCGGGCCACTTGATCCGCAAACGGCATACGAAAATTTACTACTCGAACTGTATCAGCCTCGCCCACAACCAGTGATGCCAACTCCACATTTAGAAAACAGCCACACGGAAACCAAAATAGGACTAGAGTTGAGGGCTGCTAAAAAATTCTGCATTATGTCAAAAACAAACATTTTTATTAATTTGCTAGGTAAATAAAAATGTGGTTGCGAATCTCATCTAGTCAATAGTTTATTTTAAAATATTTTAGATACCATCAAATAAATAATAGACTAATAAAAAATTTCCAACGAATATATACATATGTATAAATACATATATGTCATATATTTTTAAATATAAAAAATACAAGAAATAAAATAAAATAAAACGAATATTAATTGAACGAAAGTTAATTAATTATTATCAAATTAAACAAGACAATTCCCGCGTGTTATAGTTTTCATGAATTTATTAATTAGTGTTTTATTTCAAACAGATTTAAATGTTTCAAGTTTACTTTCATTTATAATTTTTCTGACCTTCAATAAAAGAGATCAACGATTTTAAGTCGGCCTCCACAATTCGTCTGCGTCACTCGACGAGACAAACTGACGATTACGTTTAAACTTTGCGCCCCTACTTAATTGAAAACCTGACCTCATTTTTCTTTATCAATTCGTACTCTCTTATCTCATTAGAACTGATTTTTTTACGATGGCTTTTATAAGATAACTTCGGCTGTTTAATTTCAGAAGGCCGCCGCCGGCGAATAAAACATGGCCAACACGCTTTTGGAAGTCCACATCGTAAGTTAACAGAATTTCCTTGAAATGATTTCTTAACGCACCCTTTGCAGATTTTTAGACACGGCGACAGAAC
Organism: Prosopocoilus inquinatus; assembly: GCA_036172665.1. Classification (NCBI taxonomy): domain Eukaryota; kingdom Metazoa; phylum Arthropoda; class Insecta; order Coleoptera; family Lucanidae; genus Prosopocoilus; species Prosopocoilus inquinatus. Next base: position 206,369 of record CM069871.1, on the reverse strand, counting down.
ACCAGATAAAGATTGCTTGTACCCCACGGACCCCCACAAGGACTACGATTACCACCCATGGGGACACGGTCAGCTTACAAAAGTAAACTTAAACGAAAAATGCAGAAAATCGTTTCAGCTCGACCAGTGCCTACTAAAAAGACAGGCCAAGTTTGGTAGGCTCTGGTGGATCGGTTTCGGTTGTGCCTCACAACCCTGATTTAAACAAGCGATTTTCTAGCGAGGGAGAAAGAGGGCCTATTCACTGGGGCAAAGCCTACGCAAAAGGTATGGAGACTTCCTCGGGGAGACTTACACCCCGGATATGCTTGAATCCTGGGCGTCTTGCTACGACCGCACCAAGACGACCTTGCAATTGGTTTTGGCCGCGCTGTTTCCCCCCAAGGACGAACAGGTTTGGGACGGGGGTTTAGCCTGGCAGCCAATACCATACAACAGCAGCAGCAGGCTAGAAGACAAAGTCAGTTTTTCAAATGTCGGCGGTGAGACTCCAATCATTATCGGCGTGGTTTCAGCTACTCACGGCGTATCTTTTCAATCCACTCGCCCTGGAAGCTTACGAACAATATTTGAAAGGCCCAGGCAAAGATATCTTGCACAAACACTCCAAGCACCTTCAGTATTTGCAAAAGAATTCCGGTTGTGAAATGAGAACGCCCAGGGACGCCATACTTTTGGCCAGTGCACTATCTTCTCAGGTAATGGGCCCTTAAATCTTGGAAAGTGAATAAGATTGAGAGTATTTCAGAAAGCGATGGGCTTAGAACTACCCCCATGGGCCGAAAACGTCTGGTCAGACCACATTTTGGGCTTGGTACAATGCGAGTACGATACTTTGGCATCTTGTCCGCAATTAAAATATTTTACCATTGGTATAACCACTTTAATTATTTACTTACTTATCGCTTTATTCTTCTACCTTCCAAAGTCCTTGCGTTTTTCTTTTAAAAAAATTTTTCCACTTCCTCTCATTTGCTGCCTTTGTTGTACTGTCCCATTTACTTACTTGTTACTTATTATTCTTTACTTCCTTCGTTTAAACGACTCCAATTACAACCTTAAGAGTTAATCACCGCGTTGCCTTCACTCCCTTCCTTATTTCATTCATGAACACAAACCAAAGTGGACTCGGAACGCTATCCTCCCTTTCTCGTTGCAAATTCCTTTGCATTATGGCACCTATCATTGATTATTGGTTGATTTAATTGTTTTATTCACTAAATAAACTGTTGGTTTCCGAAGGTAAACTGTTGGAGAAAATTGTTGGTGACGCAAGATCTAAAGCGGAGGGTAAATCAAAGTGTAAGCTGCGACTGTATTCCGGGCACGAGTTCACCCTCGGGGTTCTCTTGAGGTGCCTGGGAACGAAGCACAGGAAAATGCCTTCGTATTGCGCCAATCTGGCCCTGGAGTTTCACAAGATCGGCGAAAGCTACGGCTTCAAGGTGGTGGAAGTTTCGGTGATTTCGGTTTTAAAATTGGGGGATTTTTTTTAGGTTTACTACCAGACGGATTTGGAAAGCGAGCCTGAATTGCTGGACGTTCCAAATTGCGGAACTTTTTGTAGGCTCGAAAAATTCGTCGGGTTGATTCAGGATATCTTAGACGAGAAGGATTTGAATCCGGGGTTTTGATTAAATCTTGTTTGGAAAAAGAAAAGATAAAAGATTCTCATATTGTGTGATTGTGTTGAAATAAATGGTGGTTTTATAAATTTTTTAATTCCCATATTAGCCGCTGCGGCTGGACCAGTCTTAGCAAATATTTTAAATAAGGTTGTTGACACAATAGATGATAAAATTTAGAACTTCCTAATCAACCTTCAATTCCTTTAAAGAAAACATTATCTCAAAAAGATAAAGACACAATAGAAAAAAATATTAGAACTCTTATGTATATAACTAATAAAGAAGATTCAGATTGTGAAGATGATATACCATTACTGTGTTTTGATAAAAGTAAAAATGTTGAAAATATTAATCCAACAGACGAAATTAAGAAATTATTAAATATACAAGATCCTCGATTATTTGAAACAAAATCATAAATATTTTTTCTCTGACGGTAAGTAACATACATATAAAAATAATAAACACCACCAACCACAATTTACATCATTAGAATTTTGAAATTTATAATTATTATGAGTTACTATATAACTTTTTGGAATTATAAATTTTTCTGGTAATGAATTACCAAATGAATCAAAGAAATTCACTAATTTATTAGTATTATCTACATACATAGCAACCCAATGTGTTCCAGTATTCCAATTTAAATTAAAAATGTTATATTTATTTAGATTATCTATTCCACCGTATGTTAACAATTTATCTGAACTTATGTTTATTTCCTCGTTTGTAATTAATTTAAAAATATTCCCCAAGTCAATATTTGATAATACTACTACTATTAAATAATTTAAAATAATAATCTTCATTTATAATACTTTGAATAATTGTTGAATATAATTATCACTTATAACGTCTGTTTTTTTAGCACCATCTGCTCCGGCATTTTTATATGCTTTATAAATTATATTTGTGTTACTAATATTATTTTTATAGTCATCTTCAGTATTTCTACCAACTGCTTTCAATCTATTTTTATATTCTCTGAATGATTTGTAATCACATAATTTTGTTGGAATAGAAATACCATTTTTATTAATAGTATAGAATCCAGTTTTACTATATTCATTACATATTTGTGATTGATCAATATTAATATAATTTTCTAAATCATTTATTATACTTTTATGAATAATTATTTCACTATAACTTGATTTCATTCCAGCTGGTATAAATGTACCAGTTTGTTGAATATATATTACGTGTTGCTGTCTATGTCTTCCTTCTGTAAATAATTTTTCTGCTAAATCTGTTATACCATTTTTCTTATGTGCATCATCAAATATATTAAGACTGTGTGCTCTCAATTCATTTGGAATACTATCTTTTTCATATCTATATATATTAAAATAAATAAAAGCATCTTTACATAATTCTTTAATTACTTGAATATCTTTTTCCAATTCATTTCCATTAGGTAAAAAATAATTTATTTCTGAAATTGATTTCCTTTCCATACCAAATATTATGAATATTATGAATTTATTAAGTTATTATGAATTATTGAGGTTTTAACATAAATTTTGTACCATTTATGGATTGGTTAATTTGTAGGCAATAAAAGTAGTTTTTGACCTCAAAAAGAGGAGAATAAAGCTAAATGTGGCCGTTCACAAATTGGTGGTCCAGAACCGGCAGCTTATAGACTACTTATCCAACCTCCTAATAAATTTATTTCACGAATAAGTCGGCGAATCACCTTGACAACCATTCATAAAATTGAATTTATTCGCCAAAAAACGTTATTGGGAACTTAATTAGCAAGTGGAAAGATCGGCCCGTAGTATTTCAAATAACAAATAAATAAAAAACAAATGAGAAAAAAAACACAAATAAAAAGCGCAAAAAAGAGAAATGAAAGGAACAGCAAGTGAACAAAAAAACACAAAAGAAGATCGACAAGACCAAGCTGAACGAAAATTAAAGCAAACGGTAAAAAAATTCAATAAAAACAAAGAAGGAACGAAACACAGCGTACAAAACAAATTAAGACCACAACTGAGACACAAAACAAACGAAAAATGATGAAATACTAACGTATAGAAAACAGAAAAAAAAAAGAAGATTGACTATTAAGATAAGAAAAGTAGCAAAAAACAAAAGGTAACTGTAAAAAAGCGTCAATCGACAAAATATGACAAATCAATTTAATAAAAATAAACAAAAAAAAATACGACAGCATGAAATGAATAAAGAAAAAGCAGAACATAACACAACATACTATGATTAACAAAAAAAATGAAAATCGACGAAAGTTTTTGCAAAAGAAAACAAATGCGCGGGAAACAAAATAGAACTGTAAAAAAGGAGTCAATAAAATGTGAAAATCAATTCTTCGACTAAAAGGAAAAGAAAAATGCGTAAAACATTAAGAAAAAACGAATGAATGAATATACAAAAAATTATAAAATGAATAAATTATCTAGCCGAAAACCGCAAATCAAAAAACAGACATGAAACAGAAGGACTAAATAAAATTGAATCATGTTCTCTCGCCATACATTTCTGAACGCGCCCCAAAGTTACTATAGCTGGGTTCGGATATACAGTTCCGTGCACACTATTTACTCCTTTCGCACTTTTATCTATCTCTTCGTACAAGTGAAAGTGAGACAAAAGTGGGAAAGGAGTAAATAGTGTGCACGGAACTGAATATCCGAACCCAGCTTATAGACGGTAGCTGGCAAAGTAACGCTTCCGATGTGATCTAATTTGATTTATCGCCATCACATTTCTGAACTCCTATCAATTTGATGTTATTCACAGTTATCAATTTGACATTTCTAACTTCTCTTTTGATATATGTCGTTCTGACATTAGTTGACATACTTGACATCAATCATTTTGACGTCTGTCACAGTGACGTGGCTTTTACGATTGCTAATCCGCAGACGGAACCGTGGTGACCTCACAATTATATGAAATCATGAAATGTTACTTTCTTGCTTCCTGTGAGGCTGCGACAGAGCATTTTTGGAAAATTTTGTTAATCTTATCCTGAAACCCATTCATCATAAAATCGGCTTAAAATTTCACGTCTTGCACTCTTATATCCACACTTATATTTTATATTGCATTATCATTAAATTCGCGATAATCAGCAGTGATTCATCGCGTACCGTTTAACGATAGCAATTGCACGCATAATATTTATAGGTAATTTCGGTACGTTTCACGTCCTGGCCTTGTTATATCGATTCCATTGCATCACAATACGCAAGGGGGCATGTGCAGCACGTGCGGACCTGGTGCTCCCGAACACGTCACCAATCCGATATAAATTAGGTATTCGTTAAAGGCGAGCAGTTGCATTTGCATAGTGCTAGTGCGTGAAAGATGGAAGATACCCTCGTCCTCGTACACGTTGTAAGTATCCAGATTTTTTTGGTGCGGGTTGTTCAAGTTCAAGGTCACCACGTGAACTCGCGTTTGAGGAATGTTCGTTTTTTGGTTGTAAATTTGGTGATTTCATTTGAATTGTGCACAAGCGAGATGAGGAAGCAAAATATGTATACAGTCGAACCCGCTTTCATTTAATTTCAAAAGCTTTATTATTGGATAGCTCTAAGCTCTAAACACAAGTCAAGGAAAAAAAAAATGCCTTACTTCTTTAACTAAACACGCCATATTAAATAAAATAAAAATAAAACTGCTTGAAGCGCCATCTCTTTTCCCCAAAGTGGAAATTAATTTAATTATATATCAGTACTACTGTTTCGTTTTTATAATCTTAGTATTTTTTTTTTTTTTATTAAATTGATAAACCCTACTTTCGTAAGGGTCTTTCAAAGAGAGCGCCATCTGTCATCCCCCAAAACGGAAAACTTATTTAATCGAATATCGATAAACCTTCCACCCTTTCATTTGGTCGAAAAACTTTTTGAAAGATTTTAGGTTTCTGGAAATAATTAGAAAGAAACTATTATTCAATTATTCGCAATCCCCCAAAGGCTTTCTCAAATACATGCGACAATAAGAATCGACCCTTCAAGCTTCAGCAAAATCACAACTTTCTAACTTTCAGCTCTTCAGACATGGCGACAGAACGCCAGAAAAAGATGCGATCTACCCCGAAGACCCCCACAAAAACCACAGCTTCTACCCCACTGGTTACGGCCAACTAACAAACGTAAGGCAAATTCTTGCTTTCCCTTCCAACTCATCTTGAACCCTCCCCCTCCCCCTTCTTTTGGTTGTAGAAAGGTAAACAGAGGGCGTTTAAATTGGGACAAAACCTGCGCAAAAACTACGACAAATTATTGGGCGAAGTTTTTGCACCGGATGTCATCGAGGCCTTCACCTCGGATTATGACAGGACAAAGGCGACCCTACAGTTGGTCCTCGCAGCGCTATTTCCTCCGAAGAAGGAGCAGGTTTGGGATGAAACGTTGACCTGGCAGCCAATACCGTACAAGTATTTTCCTCAAGAAGAAGACAGAGTAAGTCGAAAGCCAAAGCGCTAAGAGACGTTGGGTTATTTTAGTTGTGCGTTGCAGCTCTTCACGTGGGTTTGGCGAAATCCGAAAGCGATGGAATTGTACAGGCAACACATGAAGGGGACTGGTAAAGTCACCCTGGACAATAACTCGAGTGTCCTGCAGTATATTGAAGAACATTCGGGGATGAACATCGACGACACAAGGCAGATACTAAGGCTGGCTTGTACTTTACAGTGTGAAGTAAGTTTCAACGTGGGCTTTAACTTCCACTTACCCCTTTCTTCCAAATATATATTTCTAATTTGACATAGGCTGATCTTGGTTTGAAATTACCTGAATGGACGAAGACGATCTTTCCACATCCGGTGGAGGAACTCGCCACCTGCGAATACGACTCCCTGGCCGGACATCCCAAATTAAAATCGTTCACCAGCGGTAAGTTTCTTCGTTCCTTCTTTTTCCCCACGTTTTTTAAATTGCTTTCGGCTTTTGGTCTTTTTAGGCGGACTCCTGGAGAAGATTTTGAACGACAGCAGGAGCAAGTTGGAAGGCAAATCCTCTTGCAAAATGCACCTGTATTCGGGGCATGAAATCAACGTCGCCGTTTTGTTGAGGTGTTTCGGGTTTTACTTCAAGCACGTCCCCCCTTATTGCAGCAGTGTGAGGTTGGAACTTCACAGGATCAATGGCGTGTATGGATTTAAAGTAAAACCAATATTGAAACTCGTTTAGAACTGCCTAATCTACACGTTTGTGCTATTTCAGGTGTTTTACCATGCTCACTTGGATGGTGAACCTCAGTTGCTCGTCCTTCCAAAGTGTCTTGATTATTTCTGTCCGATTGACGAGTTTGAGAAATTGATTGCCGATGTGATAAAAAGAGACTGAAGTCTATAATTAAGTAGATTAATTAAGTATTAACCCAACTTTATTTATACACAGAGATCTTGCCAGGGGCAAAGGGATGGTTTGAGTGTAGTTAATTCTTATTATTATTAGAAGTATTATTTAATTAATCCCTTTGTCTGGCGGTTAAATTATGATGATGTGCATGATGAGTTTTAAATGTGATTCGCCGAATAGAAGCGGACGTATTATTTTTTTACACGTGTTTAATAAATTCGAGAAACTTTCCTTTATTTGTTGATTTACTCTTTATTATTTAAGTTTTTACAGTTGTCGATTCGTCAATTGTTTTTCGGTGAAAGGCGTTGAAAAGCTGGGAAAAAGCTCTGTAAATCCCACGCTTAAAATGAATTCAAGAATTACAAGCGCGATGCGAAGGGGTAGGAGAGATGAGAGACAGGAAGCAAATAAAAAACTCGTCACTTTTGAATTTTGATTTGTAAAGCCAAATTCATTGCCAGGCGTTTTGCGTTAGCCTTCAAATTCCACACGATTTTATTGGCCCAATTTAAAATTATCTATTTTTTTAATTAAACCAACCAATCAAGTATCTATCCCGTAACGCGGCGATGAGAAATCGCCTAGCAATGAATCCAGCTTAACTCAAGAACGTGCCGTCGATTGTTTTTTTTTTGGTAAGCGGCGTTGAAAAAAACTCTAAATGTCCGCTTAAATTTAGTTCAAAAATTACAAGCCCCGAAAAGCAAATCCATTTAAAAAATGAACCCGTCTTCCCTCTTGTAGTTGTTGCCTTTCCGCAGTAAATCATCACGAGTCGCCACTGGGTGAAGTTCACAATTGAACGAACGGAAAACAAAAGAGGATCGATGAGTGTCATTCGTTTTGAACATCCAAACCGGAAAAAGTATCGATGGCATTTGACGATGACGTTTGTTTCGTCACCGTTCACAGGTTTTCTGAGCTTTCACTTAACAAACGAAAAACAAAAGAATATCGCATCGATTGTCATTTATTTTGAAATTCAAGAGATAAGCAAAAAGAATCGGGGGAAGTTAAGTTTTCACTTGTTTCATTGCGGTCCACATTTTTCTGCACATTAATTTTTCCTGGTGCACCTGACACTTCGTCTACATTTGTTTTTTTTTCTCTACTAGTGATATGATTTTCTTACACATAGAAATAGATTTTTTTGTTTACATTATTCTTCTTACCTCCGCAAGCTTCCTGAGAGAAATTGTTGTTTTCTTTTTTTTCCTGCCAGTCTTGACGTGCGTAATCATTAATCAATTTTGTTTCTTCTTCATCTTTTTCTTTTCGCATCTCGTCGTCCTTTATTTTATTTTCGTTTCACTTTTTTTTTACAATCGCGTTTATGTTTCACACATTACAACTGTAGTCATTTCATACGAGTTGTTCGTTTGTTTTTGTTGTTTCTGTTGGCAATTTGATTAGAATCCGTTAGACTTCGCCAAAAAACTGTCGATCTGCTCTTGTTTGTTGTCTTCTTCTTCGTCTCATTCTTCGCGTATCCAAGTTATTTGTTCTTTTCATTTCGTTTATTGTAGTTTTCTCCGTCATCTTTGCAGTTCACCTTACATGTTTTCTTTTGTTTTCCATTGCCAATTTGATTTTATTTACGCTCCGTGCGTTGCTGAAACAAATGTCGGTGTGTTTGTTTTTCTTATCTTCTTATTAATAATTTTCTTTTTGTTTCTTCTTGACGATCTTCTTTTGTTTCTTGTTTTTCTTCTTCTTCTTCTTCGTGTTTCGTCGTTCTTTGTTTGATTACTTACAATCGAGCCAGCTCACTGGCGCAACATTTTACAACTGATTTTTTTTTTTTTCGTTTGCCCAATAATGGACGGACGGATTTTTAACAGCTACAGAGCTGATAAAAGAATATGAAATTTTGTCATAATAAAAACGTACCAAAATGATCAAGCATGACTCTTTGAGCTGGCAATATCCAAGTTTAATTTTCGTTAAATGGTAGAACTGAAATAACTTTCGGTTCCAACTAGGGTTGCCAAGTGTCCTTTATTTTAAGCGACGTTCCCCATCAATAGTAAGTAATTAGTTATTTAATAACGAACAAAAGTGAAAAATACGAAGTATTATCCTCTATTCTCCTCAATTTCAAAGTAAGGGACAAGAGCCATTTTTGAGTCTGAAAGTGGGTATGTTCTTTAAAATAGAGGCAACCCCTATTCGTAACCGATATCAAATAAGTAAAAAATAAAATGTATTAGGTATTACTTTTAATAATAAACAAGATAACGAAACAACAAATTCGTTTCAGAAATACTGACTGTTTAACGTTATTTTTTTTATTTATTTTTAATTTTAGAATTCATTTAATTATTTCTCCGTGCATCTAATATTCAATTCAAATAAAAATGAAACTCGGGCGATACTGAAATACATTTATTTTCATCTAAAGCAAAAAAATATTGGAATGTAAGTTCGCTTGGTCCGTGTGATTGAAAGTAATTTAAAATTATCGCTCTTCCGGCTCGGCATGCGAGTGCATCTATAACAAAAACGTGCAAAAAACAGAATCGAGCATTCCATGGCTATCTTTTAATTTCTTACCTGGGCATTGTCCTTTAGTTACTTACGGATATCGCTAGAGAACGGGCAAGCTTTTCTTATTAGCGAATTTGCAATATTTTTGCAACAGTTTGTTTATTTTAATATACGCGGTCGTGAAGTGTCTTCCTTTTTAGTGTGTGTGTGTGTGTACTGGGGTTGCTGGCTTGGAGATTTTCGGCACTAGAAATGCACGCTTCGTAAAACGGTAGGGTGAGTGAAATCAGAATTTTTTTCGATTTAATTTATTAAATATCCATATTGTTGCAGTTCCACGTCGGTATGCAGTTTGGATGGTAGAGGGGTGAGTCGTTTATTTCCTTTTTTAGTAAGCCATAATCTAGTATAATAAAATAATAAATTAATTACAAACAAGCAAAGCCGTATTAACATATTTTGATGAAACTGTGGCTATTGAAATACAAAAAAAAAAACACGTGTCTAGAATGTTCGCGGAAAAACGTATCGATAGCTAGAAAATAACTTTTTAGAACCATCCTGAATGGGTTGGGTTACGATGATAAAAAACTGATATTCCGTTAAAAATTTAATTTCTATTCGATTTTGAATTTGACTTCAGAAAAACAGAAATACAGTGATGAACAGATAAAACAGCGACATCTTATGATCGCTTTTTGACCTGACATTGCAGTAGGATAAACAAATTGAAGCGGGTTTGCAGTCAAAAATGATTAATAATAAAAAAAAATGTTTTTCAGAAATTGCATTAAAATAAGATTAGATACGGACCTATTCTGTAAAAGTCACATGAAAAATTAAACCGCGCAACCATTATCATTAGGGGTTTTAAGGCAATCAGGCGCCGAGACGTCCTGGGCGCTACCACTTTGACATCAAGAAATTTAAATATTTGTTGAAAACAAACGTACTTTCCCATAATTGATTTTCCTTATCGATCTTATATCTAATTTCCACAAATATGGCATGCTGGTGAATTACAACTTTCAACCAAGTCGTCGGTAGTTCTAAAATTTGAATGTCAATTAAATGTCAAAACTTCACCAAAAATTTCAACGAGCATAACATCACGTTTTGCGAAATTGAAGGAACCAGACTGTTTTACAATTTGATGATGACGGCCGCCGTGTCACAATGCAGTATTTTTAATTGTATTTAGTTTAATGCATAATCAAATTGTATTCACATAACCCCTACAATCTTGTCGCTCCTCACGTAACGTCAAACATCTGTCAAATAAAATAAATCATAATAAATAAAATTTCCGTTGCAGTGTTGCAAAGGGCGAAATTGAAGGAACTAGATTACAGCTTGACAGTGATAGACGTCATGTGAGAGCATCATTGACAAATGTCATTTGACATTTCAAATGTCAATCAGAGCCCTGGGTATTTCCGTTTAATTTATCTAAAATTCTGTCACATATGAACAGTGCCTCTTTTTCAAAATGAATTTACTTGTTAAATGCGCAAAAGTAACATTTTGCTGCCCAACGGCCTGACTTCTAGTTACGCCACTGCGCGCAACTCAAATAGAAACTCAAACAGTGTGAAGAAGAATGTTTTTTATATTTCTCAAGTGAGATTCACAATTAGATGGCCAATCAGATGGCGGAAAGCTGATTTTATTCTTGATTATAAATAGTAAAACATTCTAGGGGTCATATAATAGATCTTTTGTCAATTTTTTTACCGCGAGGGGGCCCTTTGATTGAACGGGGCTCTGGGCTGCAACCCATGAAGAGCATGCCCAAATCCGTGCCTAAATTTCCAACACTACTTTTAATTGGTTTGGGCAAAGGTACAGTTTAAAAGTACTCCGCCTAGTGTTTGTTACTGGGTGCTGTCGTAACTTAAAATTTTGACACTTGTCACTTCTGTCACGTGACTCTTTTTTACTTTTTTTTTATTGGAATTTGCTTATAATGTTAAAAGGCGCTGGTAAAATTTAGCAACCCGGCGGTTTGACTTCTACCTACGCCACTGCAATTGACAGTCGATTAGTTAGTCAAGCAAATTCTGTTTTCTCGAATTATTTGACCATGATCTATTATCAAAGAGAAAAGAAAAGGAATCTCCATCCGGGATGATGGTCCTCTTTTGAGACTGACACAAACATTTCCTTGACATACAGCACTTTCTTTCAGTTTAATTTTTATTTTGCTCTTTTTTTTTCAATGATAAACTCACCCCTAAATGCGTTTCAAATTTAAAATAGTATGTATGTTTTAAATAACCAAAACGGCAACTTGACCTTCAAATTGGCATTCTATATCTGCGGCAAACTACTTCATAATTTTTAAATTTGATTTTGTCTCAATAATTATTTTAATAATAAATGTTTGTTTTAAAAATAAATAAGACCCCCCGCAAAGACAAATCCTGGAACTCAAGAAAAGTTTTCTTTAACGTTCAGATAATTTAAATGCATTTCGAAATTCCAAACAGTTTTTTTCTTTTTTTACTATTTATTAGAGGTTACTTACGAATAGATACAAAGTGTAAAAGAAAATAAATAAATCATGCAAAACAATACTGATGCTACATTTTAATTAACGCACTATGCAATTGCGAAGCAACGATTAATAAAATTGCTAAAACAAAAAAAAAATTGCAATATTGTATTCCGATAAAACTGCGAACTGAGAGCGGGCGGCTGATTAACCTAGATACTTGTCGGAGCCACATTCGGCGGTGTAATTGACGGGCACGTTCGGTTTCGTTATCTCCAGGAAACTGTCGAAGTCGCAGAACGTTTCGCACCCGGGGATGACCTGTTCTTCAGGTTCGCGGTCGACATCTCTAGCGTACAGCACCTAATTTTTTAAATTTTGGTTTCGATTTGTTCTGATTTAATAATCGGGCTTAGGATGTTTCGGGCGTTGCTATGGTTACGCAGAATGAAAACACGGTTAGGTAATCAACAGCGTGCGTATGCGCAACCCTGACGACGCCCAACAATCCTAACACTATTAATAATGTAGCTTACCCTAACTGCGTACTGCTTGGAGTTCTTGAAGTGGTGCAGTTCGATGATGGCGGCTGCACTGTATTTGGGGACATGTGGCTCGAAGACGTTCACGGCGGCCAGGATGTTGATGACATTGTTTTCGTGGCCTGAGTACAAGTAGATCTTTCTTTCGGCTGGCTGCAATTGGTTGTTGGATTTGGCAAGCATGTTTTCTATGACCTTTTTTAACATACGACCTGAAATCAGAAGAGCTTATTAGTTAAGACCGCTTTACGCAATGCAAATTGTTATATCTCCCTCCAACCAAAGCGTCTTCAATTGGAGGAAGATCTAGTGGCTTGGCTTCACTGTTTGGTATAAGAAAGTCTCAAGTTTGAAACACCCTGTACATAAAAAAGTTATTCATCTCAGAGTTTCTCATAATTTTTTGAACCTTTTCGACAGATTCTTTTGTAAAATCATTTACCTCCGTTAAGTCGCTTGAGGACATGATTGTGGTTCTCAAACTCGCACTGTTTCGCGCTTATGTTGTGCACGACCTCAGGGTAGATGGATTTCGTCCATTCCGGCAGGGTCATGTTCATGTCGCTCTCCGCGTTCAGCGTCTGGTAAATCCAGAAGGCATCGTTCAGGGTTCTTATAGGCTTTCCTGCGTGCTTCTCCAAGTACTTGAGGACATCGCCGTAAGCATTCAGCTCCTCCTGGTATTCTTCCGATTGATAAATGCGTTCCATTTCTTGCACGTAAGTCGGACAGTAGCTTATCGGTCGCCGGATGAACTATAAACGATGTCATTGTACGTTGATTAATTAAGTGGTTGCTTTCAGATAGATCTTTTATGTTCGTTCTATTTTTGTTAATGATTGTTGCAATTTTAATGAAGCCCAAAGAACTTACGTAATCGAACTCGTTCTTTTCAAATTGGTACGGAATGGGAATCCAAGAGAGCTCCTCCGTCCATTTTTGGGAAGGCGCAGGGGGAAACAACCCGGCCAAAACTAGGAGCGCAGTCATTTTTGTCCTGTCGAAGTCGGTGGACGTCGCCACCACCATTTCAGGGGTGTAAATGTCCCCCAGGAAGGTGTCGTAGCGTTGGCGTAACATTTTCCCCAATTTGTAAGCTCGGTTTTTTCCTTCCTGAAAAAAACCGAACACCCCCCATTTGTTTGAAGAAAAAGAGATTTTGGTGGAAAAACTCTTACGTTTGTTAATTGACCCCAACCCATCGGCTTGAAATCTTCAAGAGTGTAGGGGTCGTTTGGGTAAGTGCAATGTTCTTCTGGCGTTCTGCTTCCATGGCGGAAAAACTGAGGGATTTAAACGTATCTTATATTTTCAAAAAAAAAAAAAAGGTAAAACCAAAGTATTTTTACTCACCACATGCACCAATTCCAAGCTATCTTCTGAGGTAATGCAGAAAACAACGGGCAGAAAACTTGCAAGCAAAATCCAAAAACCAATTTTGACTTCCATTTTGTATAATTTTGACGAGATCCAAAAAAAATTAAACACAGTTAATGCGAAACAATTCCAACGAAATACAAAATTGCAATGTAATCAGTTTGCCAAAAGCATTTTTTTTTTCAATGTTACAAGTTCATTTTTATGAGGTTCTATTTTTTTCTTTATCTTCGGCTGCGTTAGCTTTGGACGGTAATCGGCGAAGACTCACTCGGAGGATGTCTTCCTTTATCCTTTTATATCGCGGTAATTGCGGCCGTGCAGGGGGGGACGGGCGGGTGCGTTCATGATAGACGGTCACTCGGTGTTATCGGTTTTTAATTCCGGTGGTGTTTTTCGAAAAGCCGAGGAGTTAGAAAAAAATTGGGCGTCAGAGGATTTCGCAACGCTCGACGAGATAAAATTTTGGCAAAAGCGCGCAAAACGATCTGGTTGTTTGTTAATCCACCATAAATCAAACTTGTCAGTTCGAATTGATTTGAAAAAACGTCAGCACGTTTATTTTGTGTGCGCATATACAAACAGTGACTTGCATCAATCCGGTTGCATTTAGGAAAAGAAAAGGAGATGAACAAGAAGGTAATTAATTGTGCCAAATAGGAAATTTTCCTCACTGACAATGAGAAATAGTAAATCAATTGAACACTTCAAAAAAATTGGCCCCAACAAGACAATGGAACTTATCAACTGGTTTCCATTTACCAAGTGTTTATCAGATAACTTCACGTTTCCTCGCTTTCTTACTCGTTCCTTTTACCAACAGCTGATCAAAATGTTTTGAGTATTTTACCTCTCCACCATCTCCATCTGCTTGAGCTACTTTTTCGGAATCCTCAATTACCTGATATGATTCTTCTTAGAAACTCGTTTCTTTTACAGTCGTTTATCTTCTGATCTAAACTGAGGCTGAGTACCACCTCAGATATTTTCGCCTTACATAAATTGTAAAATGAAATCAGCTATAGATGTAGTGTACAAGTTTAGCACCTTGTATCAATAGTTCGCTTTTTCAATTTTTTTCAATTTTATAAACCCGGTCTGCAAACCGGTAAATCAGGGATTTGAGAAAAATATGAGGGACAAGGGAATTTGTCTGTTTTATTATAAAAGTCGGTGAATAATTGAAGAACGGGATTTATTATTATTTTTTAATTATTTTATTTTGTGCAATATACTGTCTCCGCCAAAAAAAAATAGTGGACACGTTACTTGTTGTAAATTTAATAATACTAAAACTTTTGCTGGGATGCTGTAGTTATGAACTGACGCTTACGAATGACAAATAAATCAACTTTTCTAAAAGATAAATTCATTTTCCATTTTTGCCCTATCCGTACGGCTAATACGAACCAATATTTTTCCGAATGAAATAATGACCGACCTTTATTAATTATTGTGTGCCATCTTCATAATTACAGCTACCTAGTAAAATTCTTAACATTACTAAATTTTAAGTGAAAAAATTGTTCACTTTTTTATTTTCCATTAATAATAACCTTTACTTTAATGTTATTATTAATTATTTCTAAATTAGAAAGCAATTTAATAATTCTCAGTATTAATGTATGGGACTGTTCTTAAATTAGTAACTTTTAAAAATTAATTAAAAGTAGAAATTTGAAAAAAAATTGATAATTGTTTTGAATTTAAAAAGAAATTCGGAGACAACTTAATCTCAGAGAATTGTGAACATTCTTAATCAAATGGAATACTTCTATATTCTTAGTCTCCAAATATAGGCAACGACATAAGCGCGCGTGTTCATTGGGTTGCCTATATTAAGGCTTGTAGTTACGTTATTAAAATTAATTGCTTATATTTTTTAAGGGTGCATCAATTGCTTCCTCTATTAATACACGTGAAAATTAAAAAAGTAAGTTAAATAATTACTAATTTTTATACGCCCGTTAGTTCTGTTATGAAATTAGAAACAAATGGAAAAATGTTAAAACGTGTAATAATTAGTTGCGCAATTGCAGTTAATTGAGAAAATTTATCAGTTTTTTTAAGAAAAAATCAAGGAATGTTTTAATGAAAATAAAATGGGAACCCTGTAAAGGGCAAAGAATAATAAAGTTAAAGCTGAGAACGCCTTGAGAATAAACGAAAAGGTTTATTTTCATGATGTAGGAGAAAAACGAGCCATGATGGTTTTAGTTATTAAATTTGAAACTGAAAACTAATGTCATAACTCAGGGAAAAATGTCACATTTCTCAAAATATTGAAAAACTGTCATAAATTCAAAATCAGTAGCATTTACCAATTTTTAGTAATTTAGGAAACTATTTTTCGTTTGAAAACGAACACAAAAAAAGAAAAATTAATCTGCATCTTTTAGATTTGTTTCATATGGTATCCGTCTTCATTTCGGGTTTGCAAAAACAACCTGTATATTCCAATGCATCAAATAAAATAAAAAAGGTTTTGGACTTTTGGCTATAGGTATATCTCACATTTAAAAAAAATCAATTGTCGTCACAAACCCAAACCCCAAACTTAGGTTAATTTATGTTTATTGGGTAGGCCCCCAAACAGTAGTAGCTCCCGAAGTTTACGGTCCGCCCCTGTTTCGCAAATTTTATGTAAAAAATAAAAATTCTAGAAGACTACCTCCAGTTTCACAAAAAATTTTTAATCACTGACTTTCAAATCTATTGTTAACTTCGTCCAATGACGTTCCTTAATTTTTCTTGTTTTGATCTCTACTATCATTTGCCACAGTGTGGACAGGATTTTTTTTATTAACACCCTGTATAATAGTTCCTGCATACGCAGTTTTTTTTTTCTTTCATTTTTCTTTATTCATTTAGTGCCAGTTAGATAGGTATTTACATTTTTAACTCTTCACAAAGTCAAATTATTTTTATATAAACTGCCATTTTTCTGGAGCAATCTGTATTATAAAAATCTTTTTTTTTAATTAAGCAACATAATTGGCCCGCAGGAGAAGCGAAAAAAAATTAGAAACTTTTGAGTACTGGATAAATAGAGTTGACGTGAGCCTGCGATCTGCGTATTTGTGAACTTCGTATTTTCAATTGATGTAATAACAAGCAACTACGTATACGCAGTTGATATACAAAGTGACACCTTTTGCCTGTCATTATTAAAGTGCGTCATCATAAAACCGCCGCCACTGATAAGATGTCAAAAACAGTGGAGAAACTGCTGAGGCGTTCACGTGCTGGACGAACGGCGATCACGCGAGTTCATCCAGTTTTCTTACATACACGAGATCTCTGCGCACGAGACTGAAATAATAAATAGCTATAAACAGATTATCACTTTGTGAATTATAACTGGTCTTAACCGGCGTGACTTGACAAAACGGAAAGTTGTTTTCCGAGAAGCCAAGCGACTCTCAGATTACGCAACACCATCTCAGAATTCCATGAACAGTGCAGAAAAAGGAAAACATATAAAATTATAGCGTAAAACGAAAAAAAAGAACAATATAATATAGGGTCAACATTCAGACTAGAGTAGATTAGAGTGTTCATAATATCAGATAAGGGTGTTGTCTGAGTAGCTCAGTGGTGACATGCTAGGTCTTTAAAATCAAAGGTCTCGGGTTCGATTCTACCATACAAGCAATGATGATGGGCACATGTTTGATTCATAAGCACTACACTACCCTTCTTCTAAAAACTGTGACATTGATATAATTATAGAAATCGTCTTAACAATCATTTCCACATCGATGGTGTCAGATAAGTTGTGTGTATATTAATTAAGATAACTTATTCAGTGAAAAAATGCCTCTCACACCATTCAAACTAGATTTTAATTATACCTAGACAACGCTTTTACAATTTTAATTAGAACTGTTAATAATAGTATAATAATCTCTATTGATTCGTCACATCATTGATAACAAATTGTATAAAAAGACTTGAGAAAATATCTGTCTGTATCATCGTTTCAATTGAAACGCATAAATTTTATCGCATTGTTTTGTTTATTCATAACGGGGGGAAATAAACGGAGGTTGACTTTGAACCCGAACGTGATTGGATAATCCCCCGGAACGCCCGTCTCGAACCGTGTTAAAATTAGAAGGAAAATTTCCTTTCAGATGATGTAATATTTGCCTTTTATGAATAAATTAAAAAAATATATATTTACCGCTTATGTGCTCTGATTAAATCGTAATCTGCTGATTTGTTTCAAAATCAATGCAATGCTGTGTAATTTCGTTAAAATTGTCGGGGGCACCGTTCTTAAAGCAATGATAAACGATCCATCTTTGATTTTCTTTTCATTAAAATCGCATTTGAATTGGGTTAGGGTTATTATTTAAAATCATCCTCGGATCCTTGATGGATCTTCTGGGGTTCTTGCTCATGGTCACTTCTCCTTTTTTAATTTTTTTCATTTTAGCTGCCATTTCATTTGTATCATCAGTTTTTATAAATTGTTTTAATTTGGAAATATCTCCTGAAATGACTTTCACCTACCTTCTTGATGTTGGATTGGAAATGAGTCTCCCATCGCAGTTGAATTGGGGTTGGCTTTTCAAAATCGTTTCAATTTGGGTTAATTTTCATCTGAAGGAATTAGAAGTCATTAGAAGTCAACCTTCTTTACTCAAAATTCGCAATTATATTGGACCAGTAAAATTTCCTTTAAAATTTATTCAAACCATTTAGATTTAGGTGCACCACCCTTTCTAATGAAGTTTTGGTTTTCAATCTTTGGTCCTCTTAAGATCTCATTTGTGTTAAATTCCAAGGAGGATCTTTTGAAAATTGTGAAATTATCCATTAATGAAAATTTTACTTACTTAGTATTTGATGGTAAATTAGTTTTTACTTAGGTAGAGATTTTTCGTTTAGCCCTTTGATCTTTTTTGTTTTTTACACAAACATTTTCTCTGACTTTTATGCCTTTTACGTTGTTTACTTCTCCTTAATTTTAGTTATAATTTGATAATACCTTTTTATTTTTAACTGGTCGCTCTTTCTCAAGACTCCTAGTGTCTTTCCTTACGTTCTTACTAGGGTTTCCTTAACTTCAAGTGGACCTCTTTCTTCTTTTTTTCAATAATTTCTTCTTCAATTTCTTTCATTTGGATCTAAGCTCCCCAACTCTCCTTTCTGTCTCTCTTCTGGTGTTTCTTATGTTTCTTTACTTACTCGTCAATTTCTGTCCGTTTTATTATCTTCTTTCTCCATTCAGAAATTCCAAATCTTTGAATATCTTTAATAGCCTGGTCTTGCTATCTCATTTTCGACATCCTCTTTGATCAACTTGCACGTAGTTTCTATATTGTTATTTTCTTTATTATTGTGTTCCGGTCTTCTCATCTGTATACAAATGACCTTACGAATTTTATTATTTTTTCAGTATCTTTACCATCAAATTTTCTATCTGACAATTCTTTTTGGTCTTTCTTCTTCATGTCTTTACTGACTTCTTTTATTTTAATTACAATTTTTCCTTTTCTTTTAATTTTTTTCGTTTCTTACTCCAGATTTCAAAGTAACTTCAGATGAACATATTTATAATCGTCTTTTCTCAAGTTTAATACGCAATTTTTTTTTTCATGACTGCGTACAATATCAATTTACTCCGTTTCCTCTCTCCTTTCTTTCAACTTCTTGATGACAAGTCATGAACATCTCTTCCTCCCAAACGATTTTACTTGCGCGAGAGTGAAAGAAAGAAACAATATTTGAAAGATACGCTCCCCCGACAAAAGTAGGAACCTTTTTGCGATGTTCAAAAAAAAATAATGCCTACCCAATAAGAGATTAATTAAATTGGGGTTCTAATCACTTTTGAAATTTAACCAGTGGGTGGGGCGGAGAAGCCGAGCGTTCATTGATCAGAACTGATAAGACAACCCATTTACATTTTTCGAGGGAGACATTATGTTTAATTCTAACTACTGTAGATTAAAGACAAAAGAACTCTACAAATAAAAACAAGTTTTTGGGGTATGTCTGATTTTTTTTGGCGATTTCACGACTGACTGCACAACAAACATCGCCAGACTTGCTGATCTCATCAGCGGAGGCGCTTCTCGGAAGGCGTTACGTCCTTTTTAGCCAAGTCACGCCGGCTAATTGTAGGTTGAGATAAAAAAAATAAAAGATTACACTCTCGTGTGTTGTAAACCGGACGAACTCGCGTGATTTTGGGTCGGCCGGCACGTGAACGCGAAATCCGCCGGCTTTTCAAACACTCGAAGTGTTTGTGTTGATGGTGGTGACGCATGCGTTCCGGTGTTATCTAAAGCGCCGAAAAACTATTATCTAACACGCCTTCTGGGTCAGGCGATTTTAAGAAAGCTCATTGGTTGGTCGTTGAGATGTTTTAAATTTTAATCGTTTCTGAATGTTTTGTGTGCAGCCGCAATCCAAAATCAACAGCAGGTTTTAGTTCAAACGAAGAACCCGTCGCAAAGATAATTTAATTTGCCTATACTTCATATTAGAACCAAAATAGAAACGGCGCCAACGATGCCGTTGTATTTTCAAGGCCAAATCATTGCAGTTGTAATAAATTCTTTTAATAGTTTAATTAATATTAATTGACACCTGACTTGCTTTAAATTATTCTCTGTTGAATACTCCTAATAATTTCTTTTTTGAACGATAAGTATTATGCGTCATTTTGGACTATTTGAGGTAATTAATCCTTTCCCGTATCCATCGGGATTATCCCTAATCTAATAATCCTGTCCAGCCAAAACATAACCCGTGATTGTCCAGGAATTTCCGATTCTAGATGTTCTCACAACAATGTTACAAACTGTACGATTATAATGGTATATGTGCCTTATGCAGGGTGTTTGGAAATTGCCATTAAAAAAAAATGGTAGTTGAAATCATCGGCAGGAAAAAAATCTAATAAAAATCCTTTAGTTTTCGAGACAAAAATTACTAAAACTTTGGCCAAAATTGTTAGTGCGCCACTGAATTAATGTAAGAAGCTGTCATAATAGTCACAACTCTGCACATTATTAATACCGAAATTAATGCCGCTTACACAAAGAATGAGTTGGACGTGGTGCTATTTTATGAAATAAAAAAATGAATTCCTTGGATTTATTAGGACTCCCAGATGCCACAGCTTTTTTGTACCGGCAATTTCCAAACACCCTGTATGGTATATTGGTATATATGATGCATAGGTGTCTCGCCGATCTGTATTTCTTCTGTGAAGTATGCAAGTAGCATGATTATCGACTAACAAGTCGACAGAAACAAAAGAACTACGATTTTGATTTTGATCTTTTTTTTTTGAAAACCTTAGAAATATTTCAAAAATTACGACATTTCTCTTAAATTTCCAAGGACGATTGCTAATGAGATTCGTTTCTTGCAAAATGTGACTTTTTGACAAAACTTAAAGAACACAGAAGCGAGAGCAAACGCAGAAAAAAACAAAAACGAGAATAAATATATTTTTTTTTAATTATCGAAATACAATAAAAGATTTGAAAAAAACACTTTCAAAATGCAAATAAATCAAAAATTACGATAGAAGTCAGTAAATTAAATACTGCCAAAATAAATTTTCTGAAACTGAACACATAAATAAAAAAAAAAGATCAGTTAATGTTGAGAAAGAAATCTTACAAAGCCAAGAACATACATATGTATACATGAACATGTAATTACTAAACGCAACACTGTTATTTTTTCTGTTTTTTTTTTGTTATATTGCTGTACTTTTTGAAACAATTTTTTTTCCTTCATTTTTTTTCTTTCCTTATTAAAACATCCTTAGTTGTGTGTTCTTTTATCAATTCTTAACCTTTTTTTCCATTTAATATTCGTAAAACTTATTTATCAATCTGCCAATAAATACAGATCCAATCCACATCCCAAAAGATATATCTTTTCTTCTGCTTATTCTGCATTCTTCCTTTCTGCTTGATTTCTTCTCTTTATCCTTCAATTGATCTTTTAATGTTTTGCTTTTGTTTCTTTGATTTCTTTCTAATAGTCAACACATCCCTTTATCTAATTTCTCCAACTATTCTCGTAAGTTCTTCTTTCTGTTTAGAATTATGTTCTCCATTTGTTCTCTTTGGGGCATGCGCCTTCTTTTTTCTTTTTCGTTCTTTTTTATTCGTTAAGTGAAGAAAAAATATTGAAAATATAATTTCCAATTGAGATTTCTTACACCGTTAGTTTTAAATCGCGTTTAGTTCCGCGATGTTTATCTACAGGATGAGGCAACGTACGAGAAAATAAACTGAACATCATGTAAGACTTTTTAATTATTATTGTTTTGCACTTACATTTCTATACATATAATTAACTTAAAATTACACACACCAAACATCCACTATAAATAAATTAAATATTCAGAACTCAGTTCGCCCTCAGCACATCAGCCACGATTTCCTCGAACTTCTCAATCGGCAAGAAGGCGTCTGCGCATTTTGCAGGCGTCAGAAGGCGAGCTTCTTCATCCACATCTGGTTGATAAAACACCTGTAAAAATTCGGGGAGCCAATAGTAATGTTATTGGGTTACTAAAACATGTCTATAATATGTAATTACTTTGATTCCAAACACGCCGTCGATTTTGTGCAATTCCAACCTGACATTGCTGCAATATGGGGGGACGTGCTTGTAATAGAAACCCAAACACCTCAACAAAACGGCCACGGTAATTTCGTGCCCCGAATACAAACAAATCTTCTGCGGGGATGCACCCTCGATTTTCCGCTGGCTGTCGCCCAAGATCTTTTCCAACAGTTTCCCTAGGGATAAAAATCGGTTAGTTTTGGTGTTCCTGGGTGTCGAGCCAACCACCATACCTGAAGTGTACCATTTTAGTTTGGGGTGGGCGGCTAGCGCGTTGTATTCACACGTGGCTAACTCTTCCAACGGGTGAGGCCAAACCTTGCTGGTCCATTCGGGCAATGGCAAATCCAAATCAGCCTGGAGAAAAACAATAGATAGAATACACCCTCACTCCACCCACGCGATTTAAAATGCACTCACTTCCGCTTTTAGGGTGCATGCCATGCGTAGCAGCTGCCTTCCATTGTTAATGGACAGTCCTGAGTGCTCCTCGATATACTGCAGGGCATTCGAGTTGTTATCCAAACCTACTTTCCCCGGGCCCTTCATGAATTCGTTGTAGATCTCATCTGCTTCGGGTCTCAAAAAATGCAGGAAGAACTAAAACAGTTAATTCAGGGGTAGCTCAAAGACCTTAGTGGAATTTACTTCCTCCTCACTTTGTCTTCCCTCATTGGGTAGCAGGTGTAGGGTATGGGTTGCCAGACTAACTTTTCCTCCCATACTTGCTCCTTCTTCGGAGGAAATAGGGAGGCGAGCACCAGTTGCAGAGTCGCCTTCGTTCTGTCGAAGTCGGAGGAGAAGGGGGCAACGTGTTCGGGGGCGTAGACCTCACCCAGCAACTTGTCGTAGTTCTTGCGAAGGGTTTGGCCCAGTTTGTAGGCCCGCTGTTTTCCTTTCTGTAATAATTATGTTAGAGTTTTGGAGAGGAGGGGGTAAGTAATTTGGGTAAGAATACATTTGTTAGCTGGCCGTGTCCGATGGGGTAGTAATCGAAATCCTTGTGGGGATCTGTGGGGTATATGGATTCTTTATCTGGGGTTCTGTCTCCATGTCTAAAAATCTGAAATTAAAAACGTAATATTCAAATCAGACACCCCTCTATACGTTATGATGAATTTTTAAATGCAAAATTTCATGAGGGAGGAGTGGGAGGGAGGTTACATTTTACGAATGGCTTTTACTTAGCAAAAAATTTATCACAAAAAAAGAATATGAAGACCAAAGTTGAGATGCCTGCAAGTCAAGGGAGTACACGTATTTTTTGACCAAAATATTGTTAATAATTTGAAAATTCATAAACACCTTCCACTTTTTCCAAAATTTTGTAGTTCAGTTTCTCAAAATAAATAATAATATTTATCAAGAAGAATAAAATAATATTAATAAAACAAGAAGAAAACAGAAAATTTTCGGATTTTGTTATTTAAACAAAAAAAAAATTGATTCGAAGTCATTTTCAAATTTTGATTTCAAAGCTTTTTAAATCCGAATAAGAAGAAAAAAAACGGCTGAATTATAAAATTTCTTTTTGGTTAATTTTAAGTATTATGATTTAAAATCAAACCGATTTCTTACTTTCGTTTTATTAAATTCTTTGAACAATTTTGAACTGTTTCGTAATAAAAATAAAATAGCGTGAAGAAGGCAATACTTTAAAAAGTAAATTATTAACTTTGAACACTATTAGGTAAGAGATGTGCTAAAACCGATCCAAAAGGACTTCCGAATTTTATTGTTTTAAACTCCTGTAAAAATATGTATGTACATACAAATGCATGTATAGAAGGAACAAAGCGATTAAGTTCCTTGATAATCACGAAAATCAAATTTCCAAGAAAAAATAAATAAGGTCCTTAATATTTTAGACTGAAAATATTTTTAAACATTGATCAAGAGATGGCATTAGTTTCAAAGCCGATTCAAAGTTAATGTCGAATTTTGTTGTTTTAAAGTCTCAAAAACAAAAAGAAGAAAAAAACAAAAGACGACTGAATTGACGAGAGAAAACAGGAAAACGACAACATTTCAGAAAGAGAGACGTTATTTGCAAATTGAAAGCTGATTCAAAGTGTTTCTCGAATGTCATCAGTTTGAAATTCTTTAAAGACGTTTGAACTGTTGCTTAATTGCTCGAACTAAGAGAAAGCCTACAAAGCAGAAAGCAAATAACTTTGAAAATTGACTAAGAGATGACACTAGTAGTAAAACCGATTCAAACTGATTTTTGAATTTTGTCGTTTCGAGCTTGTACATTAGAACAATAATAAAGAACAACAAAGAACAGCTGTTGCCCTCATATTAATCAAATATAAAATTTAAAAAATCACAAAAAAAAAATTTGAAAGCGTACTGCCAAGTATTTCTACAAAATAATTAAAAAATTGAATTGAGGCAAAGAAAAAAGTAGGTGTGAAAAGAAAATCTACAATTCTATTAAAAAGAGGTGAAGTAACAGGAGCACTTGTAGAAGAACCCCAAAAATATGGGGAAACTGAAAATGGAGAGGAAAAAGATAATTATTTTATTTGTCTTGAGAAACGATCGGTTTAAGGTTTACATTCATTTCATTTTAAAATAAGAAACTTAAAAAAATAGAAATTAATGTTGTTCTATGCCTTGCATATTTAAAAAATTGTTGAATTTAATTCCTGAAACGTTCCTAAAAGAGGCAATCATTTCAATGTAGGTATAACAAAATAATGAGAAAGACGAAACTATTTTTTTTTTATTCAAAATCAAAAGGCGCCTTTATTTATCCGATAAACAATAACAATGAAAAGTCTGCGCAATTTTTCTTTCAATTACATTCTACACTTTTTTTATCATTACAAAATTAAAAAATTGTTTGTGTAATTTTTACAAGGGATAAAAACTAAAAGTGATTTACAAAAAAAAATAGAAACTCATTCGAAATAAAACAACAATCTGTCTATAAAAAACAACAGTCCGGTGTGCACCGGACTATTGTTTACAGATGTGTAGTTACTAAGGTGACCGTTAGCTTCGGATCAATTCCGCTCTGCTCTACCTCCCGGACTAAATAAAATCGTACTTACAACGTGTACGAGGAGGAGTGTGTCTTCCATCTTCCGCCAAATTGATGACCGCAACTGGAGAGCCAGCCTTAAAAAATACTAATTTATATAGCGTAGGACCGCTGACGTATCCAGGAGCACCCAAACTACACGTGCTGCACACGCCTTCTTGCGTACTGTGATGAAATCGAATCGATCGGGCAAGGTGGGAGCAATAATAGAAGCAAAAAGTGATTATGTTTGGCGAAAAATTTAGTACTCCGAAAGAACACTTTTTTTGGCCACCGTTCAAAGTCGCGGGCTTGATGGTGCGTGACCGAATAGCTTTTTCGAACGAAATGTCCTGCCTTGATCTAATCTAATCTAATGATTTACAAATTCAATCATTTCAATGACCATTAGATATACTAACGATTACAACGGAAAACCAATTGGTTTTAAGAAATGAGAGCGAAAGGAAAATGGGAAAGTCTCTTGAAGTTCAACCGACACAGATATATCCGGCTGCAGTGAAGTGCACTTTCTATTATCTGTACGATTAGATGCTTTTTCAAAAGAAGGTCGCCTATTCTGCAACATCACTATTATAGTTCATTAAAACATTGCCGTCTTCATGATAGGAATGTAAAAGTGAATGACTGAAACGCTGTAACGTATACAAGAGTTCCCCAAGTAACCGTGCTGGGACCTTTTTTCTGTTCTTCTTCAGAGTCGGTTTTGATGTTGCTGGCTGGATTGTATAAAAGTTTTAAACCAGGATAAAATTTAATGGATTTTAATGAATTGTAAGATGGGGAGTAATCATAAAATAAAAATTTCTCTAATTATAAGTGTTACCAACAAAGACACGCTAACGCGACAACTTCATTGAGTTAAATCAGATCTAGACAAATCTATTTGAAAGCACAAAAAATAGTAATAGGAGTATGAAATCAAAGAAGAACATAAGAGAATAATTATAGGTAATAATTAAGCAAATGAATAAACAACATTGCTATGCAGAATTGGCTTAAATATGTATTTACTGATGGATAAAATATGAATCAGTTTGTTTTGTGTTTATTATTTATATTGTTACACATACATTCCAAAAAATAATTTTTTTCCTCAAAAATGACACTCGTTTGTCACATGTGTCATATTTTGGGAGAACCCTTTACAAAATTTACCGAGCAGTCCTTTTTTATTGTTAAAGATATTTCTGTCATTTTCAGAATATAATCTGCTAGCTTTAGATTAATGTTTTGAAAAATACATAAAAATTAAGATAACTAAATATTTCGAAAGTGTAGGTTAAAAAATAATTGTTTTGTTTTTCGTTCCTTGGCGAAACTACAACGAAACTTTTTTTTTTAAGTTTTCTTTTAGAACAATTTCGGGTTCTTAATTGGGCACGTTGTCCATATAATAACATTAGTACACTCTCCAATATTCCAATAGTTTTTCCTTTTTATACCTACTCTAAATGCGTTTCAGATTAATTTACAGCCTACCTCTCTCTTGATATTAGCCTGTCTGTTAAAATAAAATATTTTTTACACTTTTTTCTTTTGTTGTAGGAGTATTAATCAAAATAAGTATTCAGATTTCGAATTAAGTTAATAAAAGACGTGGACTCAATAATTCATTTTAATGACAATGCACATTTATCATTCACAAAAACACACTATTTTAAAAGTGACTAACACATGACTTCTTTTTATTTTCGCGACTGTTAGGATTTGATTATTAAGTTTTTACAAACACAAAGGTTGAATCATTTTTAAAATTCCTGCGAATAATGACATTTAAAGGGGCGAAGTAATTATTAAAACAAGGTGATTCAAGTTGATAGTATTTGGTTACGGTAGGTTGTTTTAGTAATTAATGATTACTATGCGTAGGAAACAAATATTGCAATGTCATTAAATGACTAAACTCCCATTGTAATCAGTTTTCGAAGAGAGATAGTGTTGGCATCACTGATTAATTCCGATGAGCAACATGATCACGCGGTATTCCTATACAGGGTGATTTGCTAGCTTCTTCTCAAACTTCGGCAAATGAACGTAGATGTAATTTAACGAAAAAAGTATCTTAACAACTTAGATCCGATTTGCATTTGCTTAGAAGTTGCACCGATTTTAGTTCTTTTTTTTTAAACGCGAAAACGCTGTAATATAATAAAAATTACTTATTGCGTGGTACAAATAATAAGTAAATAAACAATACGAAATGCAAATTTTAAAACTATAAGACTCCTGTTTTTTTTTTATAAACTTAAATCTACTTTCATTTGCTAAAGTTTGTGAAGATTTTAACGAATCACCCGGTAAGAGCATTTCGTAACCAAAATAGCGGTATAATTGCAATTGTATAAGTGCAATTTTTTTACGTTCCTCAAAATTGCGCTGCGCTTTTTTATAATACCACTTACAAATAATGCGAAGACGATTCTTTTTCTTGTATTTCTCGAGGAAAAACCAAAATTTGTCGTCTCACTTTGCAAGTCCAATTACTTGCAAAGGAAGAAAATTACGTTTGTGCAACAGTTACGAATATTTACCTAAGGTTTAACTGACAACTACACAAAATTTTCATCAATTTTTGTTTTGTTCTTAAAAACCTTTAAACTGCCGCAACTTCGAAACAAAAGAGAATCCAGGCGGTATTTTTGGGATATTTTTTTTTCATAAAATTTCATTTACTTTCATTTGCAGTTTGTAGAGGTTTAAAGAGGCTAACTAATCACCCTGTATAAGGAAGATTTCTCTAATTCTTTACTCTGATTGGCTGCTGCTGACGGCACGAGTTTCCTGCGAGTTGCATCCTGCCTTCCTGAACGATATCCATTTTGTTTTTTTTTCCTTTCGTGGCGATTTCAGGTAGAATGAAATGTTAGAGAAATGAACCCATGACTGAGTTGACATTCATCAAAAGTCACTGGACAGTTTGAAATGTTCTGTATATCTACCAACAATTATTCTTGTTTATTCTTGTTCATGTATTGTGCAAGTAATAGGTAAAACATCTCACGTTTTACGCTACCTCAAGTCATTGCCGACTCCAAACGTGAGAGATATTTATTATTAATTTGCATTGCACAACGTCATTGCTGTTCATTTTCTTTCAATTGTCCACGACTGTATCTACCTTAGGCGAAGAGAAGCTTTTTCAGGCAAAGAAAAATGAAAAAAATCATAAATTCTAAGAGTATTATTTTTTATTAATAATTTCGTTCGCTTTTAACTGTCCACGCAGTATCTACCTTGCTCCAAGAGCTTTTCCAAACAAGAGAAAAAGAAGAAATTCATAAATTTTATTATAATTTATTATTAATTTGGCACAGCTTCATTGTTTATCGTTTTAACTATCAACGTCTGTATCTACCTAAAGAAGACAAGCTCTTCCAGGCAAGAGGAAACGATTGGAATCCATAAATTTCGAGCAAATCAGTTCAGGAGCATAAATTCCCTTTAAACGTGCATCATGAGACTAATGATAACGATACTAAACACTGAAAATAATTTTAGAATTAAAAGAAGAATTAAAAAACGTGTTTTGTGCATTCACGTGCCGACCAGACCGAAATCACGCGATTTCATTTGGACTATTACGTGAATAAGTGTGAAGGGGAGACGAGGATTACCTGCTCTAATTTTAGGAAACGGGACTTAGGGGCCTCACGTCGTATATGTGTATGTTTGCAGAAAATATTTACGTGATGGCGGCGGCGATTTTATTTGCAACAAATATTTTTTATTCGCTTGAATTTAAACTGTTTGCGTAAGTCTTGTCATAATTTACATTTCCATGACCACTAATAACAAAAAGATTGATCGCTAAAATGCTATTATTTTATTCTTAGTTGGAACGGTTTTAGGAAATAAAAATTTGTAATCGCAAGGGCTCGGAAAGATTGTGGGATTCAAGCCCGGTAAGTTAATTTCGAGTGCAAGGCAACATCTACCACTGATTGTTGTTTACAGTTCAATTGGATGTGAGGGGCGGGGGTTAAATGAAATAAAAGAAAACTATCACTTTCATGAATACGCCATATCCAAATTATATCCCTGAAACTGTATTACGAAATATCCAAGTGTTCTGTTTAGCAAACTATATCGTGTGTTGATTCGTTTTTCGGACACTTCCGGAAATTTTCTTGTAACATTGGAAGAAAACTACTAAGGTAATGAAAACCAATCAAGACAGCACATTGCGCTATGCATACCTTTTAGGAAAATTCTTAATGTCTCGTGCATTTGTGAGTCATATTTTGTGAGTTACTCACTTAATAAAATAACTTCGAAGAATTCTACTTTCGCTGACTCATGTAACTAAATCCTGCATTTTTCCCGCAATGATGAATTCAAAAATTAATTCTGCTGGTAAATGTGTGTTGGGGGGGGGGGGGAGAGGTAACCCGCGCCTTAGTAATTATACTTGATGGGATAATTCGTAAAATCAAGATAAATGTTGGCCTGGCAGCTTTTTCTCGAAGAATTTTGCGGAAATTATTTATTGATATTGAAAACGGTGCCGCGTATTTTTCAAAATTATTTTTCTGTATACACTCGCAAGCAAAAAAATAGGTCGTCAAATTAAAAATACCTTCTTGTTTTCTTGTTCGGGTACGTTAGATTTTAATCAGTTTGACAAACAAAACACGCAAGACGCGCTGCTATTCGTGAAAATCAGTAACCAACAGATGGCGTTTTTAATAAGGAAAACAAACAGCTGTTATTCTATATAACTTGTTATAATCGATATATAAACGATTTTTGTTAGTTTAATTATTATGAACATATAAAATAGCGACATCTTACTATCGCTTTTTGACCTAACATTGCAGTAGGATAGACAAATTGAAGCGGGATTTGCTCCTAATGAGTCCCCCATGCAAGGCGGCCATGCTTGCTGTCAAAGCATAATGAAAGATTTTAGAAAAATTTTGTGCAAATCGTTTTTGATTGCAGTGAGAACCTCGAGCAGCCTCTGGACAGCTGTTTCAGCCCTGCTTGGGGCTTCTTCAGCAGAAACGTAGCTCAACATTCCCACTGCAGACCAAAAACGACTTGCCCAATTTATTCGCAAATGCGATGTAAGAATGATGAACATATAAAATAGCGACATCTTACTATCGCTTTTTGACCTAACATTGCAGTAGGATAGACAAATTGAAGCGTTTCTGCTGAAGAAGCCCCAAGCAGGGCTGAAACAGCTGTCCAGAGGCTGCCCGAGGTTCTCACTGCAATCAAAAACGATTTGCACAAAATTTTTCTAAAATCTTTCATTATGCTTTGACAGCAAGCATGGCCGCCTTGCATGGGGGACTCATTAGGAGCAAATCATTCTTACATCGCATTTGCGAATAAATTGGGCAAGTCGTTTTTGGTCTGCAGTGGGAATGTCGAGCTACGTTTCTGCTGAAGAAGCCCCAAGCAGGGCTGAAACAGCTGTCCAGAGGCTGCTCGAGGTTCTCACTGCAATCAAAAACGATTTGCACAAAAATTTTTTAATTATTATGTGTACGTTATGCTAAAAGCAGGGAAGCGTTACAAAACTCCCAAACAACATTTCAATTTTCCTTTTTACAGGGACTTTCACGAAACTTTCGATAGATGTTAGCCACTTCCCAATTTTCTCGAATATCAAGCAAATCTCTTACAATAATTCACTTGTCTACGTGTCAAACAACTTCTGAAAAAAAACGAAACCAATGACCATTTCTTTCTATTTGAATTAGAAAAATTCGTATGGTAAGAATTTTTTTTTGTGTTGAAATTTGAACTAGCAAAATAAATTTCATCCAAATATTTACACATTCTAGCCACAATGTAAGTACGTGTGTGTGTAAAATAGAGGAGATTCCAGCGTTACTAAATATTAGCTGGTTTTATTTAAATTTAGCGTAACCTTTGAAATTGTTATCACATCATCGCTTTAACTCGCAGTCGTAAAACTGAATCTGTTTATCCTTCGCGAAATTTTTGATGAGGTGATATAAATTACGGATTATGCTGACACAGACTTGTGTACATAGGTTATATAATTATAGTTTCCTTGTAGACCCCCTCCCCCCTAAATAGATCATCTATGTTTTCAATTTTATCTTAAATATACATAATTTCCAAGTGATTGAAGGGGACACAAAACAGCAATCAATTACAAAAACTAAAAAATATTTTTGTTAGCGTAGAACGTAGTTTCTTGAAATTTGATAAACAATTTTTCAAGGTCCAATGTCGTTGAAGAGTGTCCCATTTTTATCTATTGTTACATCGATACGTATCAAAGTATTGATATATTACTTTTACGCGGAGTATGATCACGACTGATCAATTAAGGAATCAATTCTATAACTCGGTTGAACTTTAAAAGAGTATTACTATCAACCCCCTTTTTTGACTGCAGCCCAGTTATAGAATTGATATATTACTTTTATTTAGTACCTGTGTTTCTTTGATTTATGTGTTTGTCTGGATCTTTTATCATCTATGTATTTGTCTGGATCTTTTATTTAAATATTATTCTCTCAAAAACAATTACATGCATTTAA
This sequence comes from Prosopocoilus inquinatus, assembly GCA_036172665.1. Taxonomy (NCBI): domain Eukaryota; kingdom Metazoa; phylum Arthropoda; class Insecta; order Coleoptera; family Lucanidae; genus Prosopocoilus; species Prosopocoilus inquinatus. The sequence continues at coordinate 174,310 of CM069871.1, read as the reverse complement.
ATAGAATAAAGTCTTTCTATTTATCTCAGAATGAAAAGTATTACTGGAAAGCATTTGTTTACCTTTAGATCTGCACAAGTCATTAATGGCAATATAATTTATGGTTATCTTTGAAACTTACTGACGTTATCTTGTTTTTGGGGGTACGTATATGTAAGTGAAGTTAATCACTAAATGACTTTACTACTTCTGTGTTATCAGAAAGCGTACCTGTAATAAAAGTATTTTTACAAATATTGGGAAAATTGATAGCAACTTCACTTAACAAATACGCTTTAGTGCATTGTAAATGATTTCAAATTAATATAGAAATAGGTGCAGACAGAGAATGTTTGGTGTCGAACTGGGATTCTACATGTCATAATATAAAAACATGCAGGGTGTTCCATTTTGAAACTGAGTTAAATATTACAGGGTTCGACACCATATTGTGGCCTTTTCCTCTGAAAATTAGGCAATCACTTGGTGGCTGATCGTAACGAGACCGAGAGATGATGCGTGGATGATGCCACCACTTCCCTGCTAGAATAGGGAATTTCTTTTCGCCTGGTTTTAATTTTCAAACACCTGCCTTCGGAAAAAGTAATTTGATTTTTGAAAATTCTTTATTATGAAGCATGATTATAAAACCAAGCAACAACGTATATAACAATTCTTAAACTATTTCACAACGAATTTCAACCACGTTTGTCCGCTACAGCTAACAGTTACAACCTATATACAAATAGTGTTCCCATAATGTCGTTCAGGCAGTCTATAATAATATCTAATAAGTAAGTAACTTAACTCTAGGTTAACTATTAGGTTCGTTTTAGCTATCTGTGTTTTAAACTCCCTCAAACATGGTACGTACTTCCTTTAATTTAATTCAATTTAATTTTAATTTTTTAATATTTGTTTCCATTTAATAATAATACATCGTAATAATGGCACTACAGATTCTCGTCCACGCACATCGACGATCTAAACCTAAACGAAATAGGTATTTATTATCACAAATACTTGCGCTCGCCCTAAACAGCTCTTACAATCATCGATCTCGCTCGTGTGTCACTTATTTATTTATTTTAAAATATACAAATGTACATTCACAGTTTCGTAGTAGCATAAAATAGATTAATAATATTCATAAGCTTCAGTTTGTCATTGCGTGACGATGCACGAGTTTTAAGGACGTTTTGTGTTTGAAGGGCAACGTTTCTTTTCACCGTCACATATGAGTTTAAGGCCCGCGGCGCACGCGCGATGGATCACCGACCCTACTTGTTCAAACAAAACGATTCTAACCTACGTGATATGCGGACTATTATTTTATTGATATGCTATCTACGATCGCTTTGCTCGGTTTGAAACGAAACAGAAATGATTTTGTGTAGAAATGAGGAGAAAGGAGAAAAGGGAAGCATGATTGAAACAAAAAAGATTAAACAATTCTAAAGAGGAAAAATAAAAGCGATGGAAAATTACGACAAAATGTAAGATAAGTTACCTCATGCAAGGTGAACAGGCTTGCTGTCAAGGCACAATGAAAGTTTTAAAAAATTTTGTTGCAAATCGTTTTTGATTGCATTGATAACCTCTTGCGGGCTCTGTACAGCTGTTTCAGCCCTGCTTGGGGCTTCTTCAGCAGAGATGTAGCTCGAAATTTCCACTGCAAACCAAAATCAATTTGTGAAGAGGAGAAGAAGAGGGGAGAGAAGGAAAGGAGAAGAAAAAATACTTAAATTGCCAAAACTCTAGGGGTTAATAATATCGGAAGACGATAGACTAGAGGAAGAAATAAGAGGAAGAAGGAGCCAATGATATTAGATAAAAGTACTTCCTCGAAGGAAGTAAGAACAAAAATAATTAAAAAAGTAGTAAGACCAAGAGCAAAAACGTAGAGATTGACGGAAACACAAAGAGGACAAACAAACGCGATAGGAATGAAAGTCTTGAGAAGAGTAGAAAATGAAACAAAAATAGACAAAATTATAAATGTGATATAGGATGAATATCAAAGTGAAACCTGTATAAGAAGAGTGAACGGGCGATGGCAGAAGAAAATCGAAAACTTCAACCGGAGGCAACTCAACACCCCCAGAGATGCTACCCTAGCCGTAAAGGTCAGCAGTTTCAAGAATAAAGTAAGTTTAAAACCAGAGGATAATAACAGAGAGATATATTAATGACCTTGGATTTAAATTCTCTGATTACAAGCAAAATCAAAAAGGTAATTGATAAAGGAGAGTGAATTTCTAATTGTAAGATCGAAGCAACTTTAGCCTGCCAAGAAAAAAAGGCTAAAGAGGTGACGTGAACCAGATCAAAGAATAATTATTAATAAAAAGGGGTAAATTTTGGGCTAGAAAAAAGAAACAAGAAACACCAGGAAGACGAAAAGAATCTTATAGTCTAAATGACCTTGAACTTTAAAAATATTTTTTTATACATTGCAGAACTACAAACGCAAGAAAACAATGCCCTTCAAAGTGATGAACAATTGTTTTTGTTTTTTATTTTTTCTTCTTGTTCTGCTGCACAAGTTCGCGATGTTTTTTTTCCTCTTATCTTATCTACTATGTAAAAAAGAGAACGTGTCAACGAATTCTTAAGTACTAAGGTGAGAAGCGCCCCCCCAATTATTTCTGCCTCGGGGTGATCGTTGCGAATTCGGATATCTTTTTGTCGATGGGTATGCGGTCGTCGTACAGGGTCGGAGCTTGCAGGATTATGCCGGCCGTGCCCACCAGCACCGCAAGCGTGAAGATCCAGAGGAAGAGGCGGTCCAGGACCATCGCCACGTATTTCCAGTCTTCTTTCACCTAAAAGAACGTCAAGGGAACATAAGGTTTCAAAGATCGAAAAAGGAATTTTACGAAAATTATGAATTGATCATCGACCAGTTAAAAGGAGTTGTGGAGCCTGGAAGGAAAAAGTGGAGAAATGGGCAATAGGTTAAGGCAAATGAAGAAAAATAATTACAGCTTCAAAAAAAGGGAAAATATAAGAAAGAGGGAAAGATTAGGGTGGATCAGCTTAACCAATTATTGAAAAAGTTGTAGACAAAAAGAGATAGAGCACAGAGACAGGAGTGCAAAATTGAACCACAATCAGAATTCTTTATGAATTGTTTTTTTCATGGAATACCTTACCTCTCTCCTCCATTCTCTTTATATGCGTTTTCTTGTCAATGTATTTTGTAAATAAAGTTCGAAGGTAACTGTTACCTTTGTGGAGTCTTCCAACATTTTCGTGTGTTCAGCTATGAACCGCACACAGAAGCAGGACTTGTGGATTTCCGGCGGACATTTGGAATGCGAGAAGGCCGGATTCCGCAAAACCGGACTTTTGACGGAAGGGTCAGCATCCGTCACCGCCTGTTCATCCGCCTCCGCTTGCGGTATGATGACCGGCCCGTGTATCTGACAACTTCCTCCGAAGGGCCCCCCATCAGCCAGCCTAAATTCACATTTCAAATAAAACCTCGAGCCTTCTTCTTTAGTTTAGCGGCGAGGAAACGCGATATTATCGAATAATATCGTTCGAGCGTTAGCGTCAAACGGAATTCACCCCGGCACAACCCTCCTCATCCCTAATCTAATCAGAGTCACGCAGGCTCGCGGAATTAACAAGAACGTGTTAACAATAGTTCGCGCCATCAAAGATTTATTATGCTATGCAAAGTTGGATGGAATTGAGTTATACTGTACCTCGGAGACAGTTCCTCCTTGGAGGGCGTCCTGCTCTGGAACCTCCGGAGCGTACAATCGTCGCTCTGCGTCGTCGGCTTGTACGGGTACAGGCACGATGAAAACTCCCTTCCTCTCATGATGAGACGACCAGAGACGTACCTAAACAACCAACCGCCTTCGTTATTTAATTGACCAATTAAAAAAAAACGAACCAGTATTGATTTTCATTTCATGTTTCAAGACACCTATAAGAAAATTTTATTGGTTACCTGAAAAAAATTATGATTGCCTCAAAGAGCAATAAAGGAACATGACGTTGCCCGTAGAAAAGAAATGCACAAGAAGGTAAGCAGTAGAACAGAAAGAAGAGAGAAAAAGCACCAATAATAACTGAAATGCAATAAAGAGAAGAAGTGAAGACCACCCTGGAAAATGCATTTTTCCTAAATTCATTTCTGCTTCAGCTCATTCATCATGGTTTTGAGGACGGTCTTCTTTGCATCTTCTTCTGACTCTCTTATTCTTTTACTCATGCATGACAAACCTTTGAACTATATGAGAGTATGCTAGGGCAACGACAATAGGTACGACCTTGGTTGTTGAATGAATTTGTTTCCTTAAACTTCCAGTAACTTTGAATTACTTACCTGCCTGTGTCAAACATGTACTGCGGTCTCCTCATCACCAACAGCCTGGGTAGTATGTGTATGAACACCCTTTTGACCCACGGGGACATCCTGTGCGTTTGAGGAGAACGAAAGTGGACGTTAAGGACAACCACTGTAACACAGATGCTGAAAAACAAAAGAATTCTCAGGTCCCAAGTTATCTCCTATATATAAATAAAGCCTTCTGGGTTGCTTACCTTATGGAGACCAAGATCATGGCGAAAATTAAATATTTTCCCAATAGGGGCACAACCAATGAGGTCGGTGGGATGATTTCGACGACCAATAAAAAGAAAACGTGCAGGCTGATGAGGATCGAAATCGACAGCGTCACCTGGAAGAAAAAAAGAATATGAATATATCTTCTATATTTTTTGGACTCCGCGAAACCAAAACTTTAGATTATCGAGGTCCTGCGAAAAGAAGTTGAAGTTAGTGGCTCGATTAGATGCCCAATGGACCACTCAACTAAATGGAAGGAATTAGACAAAGAAGAGGGCTCGGCCTTAAATTTTTGAAGATAAAGCCATCAATCAGGTGGAAACCAGTGCCTGTAGATGCTTAAGTCTTCTTCATCAAAATTTCTTTTGTTCTTCATCGGCATCCATTGAAGATTCTCAAAGTTAATTATACCATACCTTTACAAGGAAATACTACATCATGGGTGATAAATCCAAGCAGTACTTTCACTCTCAGTTTAGAGTAGACAGATCCAAATGCGGGTGATTTTACATGACTTCACCAAAATGATGATGATAAGCAGAATCCCAGTAAAGTCAACTTGCGTTGAAATTTCAATATTTTGTAATTGGACGAGGACTAAAGATGCGTTTTGCCAATGCCCACTTCATACAGGCCTGATTCATTAGGTGGAAGAATACCCCGACTTGAAAACCGATTCATCTGAAATGCGGTCCAGCGTAGAAATTCACCATTTTATGTTATCTTATTGGTAAACGCAGACTGTCGATTTTTAAGGCTCAACAGCGAAACGCTTAGGTTATAGTCCCCAGAAACTAGAAAATGCCCCGAAGTCTGATATCCCTGCCCGATGACTCTGTCCTGCTACTGAAGGCGGTGTTGGCTTTGCAAAAAAAGAGATGTTAATCAAAATTTTAAGGTTCATCTGACTATCAGCCCCGAATCTTCAATTTAATTCACAGTGCGACTTATTGTAAACCCCAATTTGTAACAGGGTAGTTTCTTACATCCAGACTAAATTGTTGTGAATTATTTATGTATACGTACAATCCAATTCGAATTGAAAACCGGCTATATTTTCATTTAAGTAAATCCGCGCGTTTTAATGGAAGACACTCCCTCGAGGCCGCTGGATTTATTTTTAAAGAGGCGCGCGGCGGCGGCTGCTATGCAAATTGAAACGAAGCGCGCCTTCATGTTTTCGAGCACGTTTCATCGAAACTGCCGAGGTAACAATAGCGGATGAGAGCCGCGGCTCGAATGGAACGAACTCTCTACTTAAGCCGGTGATGATATGAATAGCTTCTTCGTAGAGCGCGAGCGAAAGTCAAGATCATCGCAGGAGGGGAACCCCCAAGGCCCCAGGGCGACATTAGTTGAAAGCGAGAAGTCTTTTGTTTGTGCTGATTGCATCTGGATCAATTTTTTTATCTTCGTCTGTAAATTTGAAAAAAAAAACTCTTCAGTAGCTACTATTTCTTTTTAGCGAAAAGTATAGCTCCTGGCCTCCATTTTTTTTTCTAATTAAAGATGTAACGTCTTAATAATTAATGACGATTAATTCAAAATAACCATTGCTTTTTTACATTTAATTTTTTGCATTTAATTATTATTATTGTTACTCAAATTAAGGTTCGTTTTAATTTATTTTAAATTTAAATGCTCGGTGAATTTAATAATTAATTCACTAACAACATTACCCTAGCACTGCTTTCTTTCATACGAACTATCGACGGCAAAAGTCGAACGATCAGTTAGAACGGTTTTTGCACTAAATGTGCGAAATTCGTCCAAGATTAAAATATCACTGTTGCATTAAGTTGTTTGTGTTATTGTCGAACAACAATAACAAATTTTGATCATTGAACATTGGAAACACTGTCTCGAATTCTTGTCTTGAATTGCCATATACAACTTAACAAGTTGTTTGTTTTATTGTCGAACAACAATAACAAATTTTGATAAAATTGGACATTGGAAACACTGTCTCGAATTGCTCAAGCTAGTGCCTTTGCTTGATACAATTTTTTTATTACTTATGTAAATTACAAATTTCACAGGATACAAAGTTATAATTATGTCAACAATGTTTTTGCCTACTTCAAAATTATTTCAATAAAATGTACTAAATTGAAAACCGATGAAAAACTGGAGATTTGAAGATTCCGTCGCCTTCAAACTAAAGATCTCAACATCTTTTGTAATACCTTTTGGACCGCGTACATTCTTCACTGATTGTAGTTACTGAGGTTACAGCTGACGAAAGCTTGGCGGTAAATGTTCACAGAATTATTTAATTTAAAATTTCGGTGGTAGCAAAAAAAAATCAATTACCTACACATTATCCGTTCGTAAGTTTATGCATTAAAACACCCATCCCATCGACGCTTTATGGCCAAAAAATAAAAATAAATCATCGGGGAAGTCAAAACCTGAAAGCACCGCATCGCGCCGCGCCGCGCCGTCCATTAATCAACGGGCACGCGAAAAATTTTTGACACGCAGAGGAAATTGCCATTAAACGCCCATACAAAAAAAATCGGTTGCATCGCTTGTCAAAAAAAAAAACAAATTAATCGCAGGACATCTTAATGTTAATTAAATAAGCGACGATGGCGCGTCGTTGATTAATTTGAGGACGGCCCCGTCATGAGCTGTTGAGGTCGTAAATAATTACGTAATTTTGCCGATGCGATGCCGCGAACACATTTCATAATTTAGGCGCGCGTTATTTTAATTGGACGTTGATGCATGCGTTCGCCGACGTAAATAATTAAAAGGGAAAATAATTTCCGCCCGGTGAATTTGTTCGTTAAGGGTGGCAATCACGCGGCTCATTTACATAACGGCCAGCGCTCCCACGCGGTAATTGGAATTCTTTTTTAATTCTTTACCAAAACGAGAAGAGAACAATTGAGGTTCATAAATAGGTGGTACTTCTTACATTGAAGATCTGAGAGTGCGCAGTCATTACGACCGAGTACCTCAGGGATCTATGCTGACACCTCTGTTATTCATAAGATCTGAATTCACTATAGCCAAGTGACTATCTTCGTTTTATTAAGCTGGACTTTCTAAACATGTATACAGGATGGGTCATTGGTATCGATTTCTTCAATAGCGCCTTAACTATTAATTGTAAAAGAAAATACCTTCTACAAAAGTTATCGACCATAATAAACTCTAACAGAAAATTATTTTTAAATTCCTAATTTTTCGTAACATAACCGTCTTTCCCCGCCTGTTTCAATGAAACAAGTAGTTAAAATAAATGTAAACGCCCGCTCCTCCCCTGGGATAAATACGAGCCGTAACGCTACGATAATAATCATAAATAATGTTCATTCACAAAACAGATGTTCTGGTTTCTGGTACGTGTTTCATTTCACGACTGACGTTTATGTCATAATAAACATCTCGGCATTGTTCGGGCGCGCCGATTAGCATCGTTACAATACATATTAATTCATTGAGACGACGGATGTCACGTCAAGCGCCGAAACGAAGCGTCACGCGAAACGTAACGCACGATAATGCATCCAGGCCGATGTGACCGTTTTTTTGCGCATTGTTTTCAGGAAGCCCTTTCGTGTCCTCGATGCCGATGGATATCGGCCATTTTCTGCCGGACCGTAATTACACCCCCTGAAAAAGGTCACATTCGGCCTTTCAGTTTTCTTGCTGTTATTATTATTTTTTTTTTCTTCTTTGAGATGAAACCGTCGCGCGCTCGTTACTTCCTACCTTTTCGCCGCTGTCTGAGGGTAAGTAGAAGGTCAGAACTGTGAGGAAGGAGATGCCCATGCAGGGAATAATGATGTTGACGGTGTAGAATAATGTTTTTCGACGCATCGTGATGTTGAAGGTGATGTCCAGGTAGGGTTCGTCGCAGCACGTGTAGAATTTTTCGTTTCTAGAAAATTACAATTATTTACAAATTTAAAATTCTACGACCCTTGATGAATAAAAAGGGAGAAGGAAAACAAATTTCTATATACACTAATTTATTTGAGACGTAAAAAGCTATCAACGTATATAACGAAACATCGACATCTAAATTAATTTAAACTTTTTTTTAGTACTTGGACAATTTGATTCTTTTTTAATTTAAGTTAAACATGTTGATCGCAGAGATGCCAACAGGATTGTAAAAATTCCCCTAAGCGTCTGTGCATCTGAAATTGAAATAGCGGCAATTGTCGGTCTAAGCTAGGCGCCAACGCCAACGCGGCTTAGATTGGAGAGAGCTCTAAGGAAACTTCTACAATCTTATTGACTTCGCTGGTTGACCGGCGCAAGCTCGCGTAACTAAAAACAAGTAGCAGTTTATGAATAACAAATAATGAATAGATACCTCTTATTTATAAATTTCTATCTGCTTTGAGTTTCGCTTGCGCTCGCCAGCGCTAATCCTACCCTTCGACGAAGTTAGTTAGGCAACCATATCTACACATTTAGAACGTCCGTTTAAACCTACATGGAAAATTGGAAATTGGTTCAGAATCCCCATAGCAAATTCTTTTAAGAAAAACCAAAAAAAAAGTATAATTTTTTGAAGAAATTCTCGAATTTTCCCAAACATTGCGTTTCCATTTTCAATTAAACCCATCCGACGGAATGGAATTTGGTGGTTACCTTCGTTGACAAACGGTAAATAGACGTCGCTATAAACTCGGTCTAGGGGTCGTTTACGTCGTCCGAAATTACTCCTCGTAGCGTAATATCTGCCGCAAAGGAAATTACTTTCGAAATCCATAGCTTAAGCCGACGGTCGACGTCTTCGCGAACGCTTCGCGAATTTCGCCGCGCCCGCGCCCCATGAATTATGCAGGACCGAAATGCACGGCGTAATTCAGGATTAAAAGGGCCCCGACAGGAGTAGGCCCGCCGCGTATGCATGTATAATTTCCGGCGTTAAAAATTTAAGGCGTCGCGACGCCTGAATAGAATAAACAGAATTTCTTTCGCTCGTTTGAAAGGGAGTGAATTCAATGGAATATGAATAAACCTGTATTGTGTTTATACAGCGTGACTTTAACAGTTGTGACAAGCTAACCTCAACATCACAGTACAGGTGGTGCCTTATTAAATTTCACAACAAAAGTTCAATTCTATTTTATTTTTTGCAGATGTTGTTTTACTGTCGTCCGCTATTCAGAACTCCCTCGAACATGTTTTCACAACCTAATAATACTTGTGAATAAACTTAAAGGCCTCATCGACCAAAGTTTTCATTTCTTTCCATACAATTCAGCCATTTCAAATCAATCATATCTCCCAATGCTTTTTCGCACATAACACGACGCCTGTATTTTGTAGTTGGCGGCGAAATTCATTTGTACAATTAACTAAAATATTCTCTGTTGATGGCGTTGGAGGTCAGTGCCGTATTATTATTATTAGGTATTTGCTTTATGTTTCACTTCTTTCACTTCTGTTTTGGAAATGCAACTGTGCAATCGCGGTCAAGGTAATCGAGACCGATTTACAGTTTTGTAACTCTTAATACCAGCGTTAATAAGAGCGCAGTTAGCTTGTGGCCTCGATTAGGATGATCGCAACCGTACAGGTGTCCTAAATTTCTGGAAAAGTACCAAAATGCCCCTTTAGATTCATTTTATCATTCATCATCTATCATTTTATCTTTTTAGCAGAAGTTCCACGCAATTTAAAATTATTTCAAGTAGTTCATTTATTAAGTTACAAACCAACCTATTACTTTTTAATCGGAACACTGTGTATACATTTTATTGCAGTTTCGGTTAAGTAAATGTAATCCTATATCATTTAATTAGAAGTAATTAATTTTAAATTACACGGAATGAAAACCTACAAAACTTTTGTTAAGATGTTTTCTTGATAAAATGAATATAAATTTTCGTACTTTCCCGGAAGTTTGGGACACCCTGTTCAAACTAGTATTGCAAACTTTCTTCGTAGATAGTAATAAAATGAGATTTCCTCAGTAAGATAGATTTGGCAAACATTACGATTGATGGGACTGTTATTGTCACGAATTGGTCGTCTCCAGCATGTCATGAGCCGTAGGCGTCCAGACTTGGGGATTGCGCAGCTCAGGGTGGTAAGGGAGCTACGGGGAAAACTGCAAACTAAGACATTGAAACAACAAGGATTTACCTTTATTGTTTCAAGGCCAGAAATACAGATGGCTGTATTTCACCAAGACAATCAGAGTTAACTGATATCGTTTACTACATACGCATATGTTGTTACGACAATTATAGGACGCGGCTCAGAGATAGAGCAAAGTATAATATAAAATACATTTATTATAAATAATTAACTTACATGATTTGGTCGCTTACACTAGGAGGAGATTTTAGTTTAAGGATTAATATTATACGTATACGCATTATGACGTAAGCATAGTACACTTTCCATAACATTAGCAGTACGTTTTCATAGTTGACTGTTTTTCGAAAGAGTCCTCCAATTTGACAAATTCCTGCCTCTTTCCATTAAATCAGCGTTTTTAGCTTCCCAAGGAAAAATGTATTTTAACGCTTATGACATCTGGAGTGTATGAGAATTAACAAACACATTAACAAACAAAAATTATACGAATCTGACGCCTTGCTTATCATGCAATTCTACTTGAAAAGATTTTATCTCAGACCGAAATCCGAATTCTTACATAATGAATATTTTTTTTTAATTCAGCCAATTTTAAAATAAAGCAGCAGACAGAAAAGTTCAAGTAAGTTGGAGAGGGAAAACATGAGAGAGAAATTTTTGACATTTTCTTGTCTTGTTCCGTGCTTTATTATTAAAAACGTTGCATTGATGACTGCGGTGAGATTAAACCACATAAGTGGAAATAGTTGTCGCTGCGGTACAAAATTAAAAACGAATGCCATTTACAAACAGCGACGATAGTAAATAATGATACTGAGGGCAAGTAACATGTTCAAGTTCATTCTTTTAGTTCTGAGTAATACACATGTGATAGGATTGAGTTGAGGCGGCCAAATTATTTTTCGATTTTGCAATTTACAACTTCTATTTAAAATTCTGACGGGGAATCAATAAAACAAGATAGAGAGTGTCATAAACATTCTTACCTTACTGCAGGTACTTCGAGGATGTCCCATTCAACCGACATGTAGAACTCGGAGAGATCGACACCGACTTCGACCACGTTGCTGCCTGCCTTCTCGTCCATGTGCCGTAAATCCACCTGTCAAATAAACGTCTTGAAAAGAAGCGCTCGAAGAAATTGCTTCCATCCTTAAATTACGCATTTTGCGATACACAACAACACACTCAGTACGACACTTATAGCAGCTCGAAACACCGTACTACGCCCAAAAAGTCCTTTTTTTTCCTTCCTTCGTTCCTTCATTCCTTCGGCGACATCGTTCGAAATTTACAGATGCGGCTTTCGTTGTTAAAGAAATTAGACACTGAGAACGGTTGTGCGGGGAGGAAAACAAAATGAATTTCGTGATTTATGTGTGTTTTTTGCTTTCTTGGCAAGTGCCCCGAAACTTGACAGGGCATTTGTTATACTCTCATCCTCTGAAAATTTGCCTCTGATAATTGGAAAAATCCTTCGCGCGAGGATCGATTGCGAGAAGGGCCTCATAAACACTCCCCCCACCCCCACCCCTCCTTACTCCTCCCCCAACCCTCGGCCCTCGTGACAAAATTTACATTTCCGTTCTTAAAGGAAGTTTATGAGGTCTGCAGTAGTGAATTTCTTTTCCTTCCCCCTCAAAAAAGAAGTGTCGTACTTGTCTGACAGAGGCAGTTAGATGGTATTGAAGGGGTTGGAAGGGGAGGGGGGGCAGCAAACAGATCTAGTTTACAAGGTCCATCCAAGAAAAAAATTGATAACGCGTGTTTCTGTTCAATTTTGTTTCTATTTTAACACAGATGCATGCAGAAAGCCAAGTGCAATGGAAGCGATAGAGGCGATGGAAAGGAAGATGTTAATGTACGCAGAAAGTGGGGGAGTGGTTGGGCGAGAGAAAAATAGCATCCTTTTACAGTTAGCGTCCACAATTAAATAATCCTAAAGTCCAGTTTCACGAGACGTGAAAGCCTGCCTATATTCTCAAATTAAAGCGAAGAAAATCCTTAAGCTTAATCAAGGATTACCAATACAAGGACGTTGCTTGGTGTAACTCGGTCTAAATTTTCTACAATTTATAACTGCTTCTTTTGTGGAATTAACCTTTTGGTTTTACGCTAACAAAACTTTTGATAATTACATCACAAAGCAGATAATTAATTAAATTAGAAAGGAAAGAAAAATAAAAACACAGCAAAATTTGAACTGTGGGACTCTTTTTAGAAAAAATTAAGCTCTTTTAGAAGTAAAAGTTAAATCTTCTTGCTTTAACATAATGCAAATTGTAGATACAAATGAGTACTGCTCACTGTACACCGCGAATACTCAATATAGTTTACTAAATATGGTTTTAAAATAAACCAAGTGTTGAGGGTTAACGAAAATCTAAATTTAAAAAAATCTAAGAAAATCTAAATATATTCATTGAGTATATTGATGCTGCAATTCTGAACTCGATCGTAATTTTAGCATTTTTTCCTTTCTAATTTCCAGAATTTGTCTTGAAAAAAAACTTTTTCTCAAAAAAAAAATTCGTCAGAGGTTAATTAGCACCGTTTATAAACGAGGAATCATGAATTAATTTTATTATCCCATGTGAAACTCTTGAGGAAATGATTTTTGAAATTCTTATTCACTTTCTCGTTTCAAGCAGAAAAAAAAATTGTTTGTTTAAGAAACATACCTGCTTGCAGTGAACTATAACCGAAACCGACCCACCAGAGAGACCTACTACAGACAAGCTACAGTTTGGAGTGGGGAGCAACGCGTTCGTCGACTCCGAGATTGACTTGCACCCCACTCTAAACGTTGACCTGTGTTTCTAGTAGGCAATGGTCATCTGGAATGGTTGCGATTTCCTTTTGCATCGCTGGAAAAAGATTCATTTGCGTTTTAACTCGTACAAGAATGAAAAATTTTTGAAAACCCGCATCTCGTTCAGTTCAAATTTAATTTGTTACGAATACAGTTACGTGTTTAACAAACAGGAAAGACCAACACATACATGCACTTGAACATAAACATTAACATGCGCTCTTAGTTTGCAGTGGATAAGTATTATTAGAAAGACGTTAGAGGTATAAAATTTCTTCTTAAGTACGTATTCAAAGAACAAGGACATCAGCTACAGGAACGCTGTATATTAATTCACGTATTAAGAAGTTTTAAATGGGGACGTGTTAGTTTTGATTTTAATTTAATTGTGAAAGCTGTATTTTTTTTTCTTTGGTGGCGTTTAGGGGTAAACGACGGTGAAGTCAAGTGCACCGGTTTATATCTGTATCAATAAATTGTGAGAATACGTTTTGGATTGCAGGGGAGTGTTGGAGATGGATATGAGCCAAGCCTGCATGTCTATACAGGGAGTTCATGCCGTCACACTTTTTTTTTTTTTTTGGTAGGTATAGAAGCGACATAAACCTGTGAACGCTCTAGCACTAAACCTCCCTCGATGGAAAAGGTATAAAATTAGTGGCGCGTCAAAAAATCGGTTGCGCCACCAAAAAAAAGACAAAAATCCGAAAGCCGATTCGACTTTTTTTCTTCGCACCCTACATATCACGAGTTTGTACTTATTCGAAACTAACCAAAACGGAAAACAAACGATTAAAAGAAATAAAATTTAAAAAAACACAACCAAAAGTCCTCTGCAAAATACTACATGCTAAAAACACAAATTAAAAGAAAAAAAAACAAAGTAATAATAATAATAACGAAACACAGAATCGATTTAATCGTTTGGTTTTTTTAGAGTTCTAGTTTAAGAATAATATTTCAGAATTTTCTTCTTAGTTAAAAAAAACTTTGCACATCTCATTTCTTTTTAAGTTTAGAATTCATTTATTGGCTTCTTGTTTTTAATTTATCGATTTAACAACACTCCATTATGCACACACACCTACTACGACTACAAGCAAAGGATTTCATCGGTCGTGGGGGCGAGCGGGGGGCAGTTCCAAGTGCAGGAAGTCGTCGCTTTTTACGGCAAACCGAACGGAAATGGATATTTCGAAGCCATGCACATAAGCTCGTTTACCCTCTGTGTAGAGAATTTAAAAAAAAAAACGCGAGTTTCTGTATTGTGGATTTATGGCACGTTCATGTACGCGAATGCGTGGAATAAATAACAAATAGGGCTTAGTGATTTTTTTGTTGGGAAAATATTATGATGTACTAATACCGTACGATCACATAAAAACAATATCAAATAAAAAAAAAATGAAATTAAAAATCGAAAGCTTGTACTCACATTAGTTTTTCATACTATCTGCAGCTGCTTTAAATTAACCGCTCAAAACGGACGGAAATCCATCATACTGACGTCAGAGACAGTGTTGCCAACTCAGTGTATTTTCCACAAGATCTGGTATATTTTCTGTTATAATTGTGTAAAAGATGTCTGATTTAAATTAATTCTAATAGTTCAGAACAGACGAAAATCCGTCATAGTCAGGCGTCCGAGTCGACAGAGCCGTCGGAGCTTGTTCCGTCATTTTAGACACAGGTTTCAGATTCAGTTCGTAAACTTAAGGGAGACGGTCTGTATAATTACTTACTTAAAAATGTGTTACATTGTGATTTTGATTATGTTGTTTAAAAAATTATGCGAAATTTTAATTACTTTTTTCAGTACAAGAAAATATGTTACAGTATTGCCAATCTGCAGGAAACGAATTTTTCCAGAAGAGCAAATTTCATTCTGTAATACGTAACTAAAGTCACGTCATGTAGTAATCTTTCACCCTTGAAACCTGACTTTTTTGATGTAAAAATGAGATCTTATTTTTAAGTTATGTTTTGTTTTTAATTTCAGGTGGCACATTTTCTAAAAATTCAGCATCAATTATTTTTCATTCAGGTCTCAATGCTACCAACTCTGAAGCTGTCCCCCTCTCTTTATTCATTCTTTAATCGATCGCACGGCGTGAACAATTGAACAAAGTTAAAGTTCATCGTATATTAGAAATGTCACTTAAAGTTGTCGTAAGCGAGTTGCTAACTTTTAGTTTTAAGTAAACAGAGATCGAGTTAGTTTCCACGAGTAATCACTTAGGCCGAATATGCAAAACAAATACGCGCGCACCGGAAGTGCGCTTTTGTTTGCCTCCAAGCACAGACGCCAACTTTAATGCAGGAGAACTGCTGTTTGTTTTACAATAACCCCCGCATTAAAGTTCCGCACACCGACCGCCTGCCTAACTTCCACCTGATTTTATCAGACTGAAAACGGTCGCACGGTAACTGAAACGTGCACCAAAAAACCGATTACTAATTTAATAGTTTCGCTAATGATAATTAGGGGTGGACGTTTTCACGTTCGGGGAATTTCAAAGTACGAAGTTGTTTCGCTTCGCAGACAAAACGTCGCTTTCACAAAGGGGTTGTAAATTTATTAAAATGCCTGCATGGTAACTGAAACGTGTACAATAAAGTGTTTTCTATATTTTAATAGTTCGAATACCCCCTAATAATTATAATTAGGGGTGGAGATTTTATCGTTCGGGAAATTTCAAAGTGTGAAGTTATTTCCCTTCCCAGCCAGACGTGGCTTTCACAAAGGGGGTTGTTTATTTTCTTGCCGTCACACTTCGAAACTTTCCCGGCCGGTGTGCAATGGTGTCGAGCGGCGATTTTTATTTTGTTTTGACTCTAAGGCAATCGATAGTTGCATCGGCGGAGTAATTTGTTGTCTCCTAAGAAATTTAAAACAAAGCTTTTGTCGCAAATAGCGTGTTTTCAATAATATTTAATTCGGATTCACATGAGATCACCCAGCTTAGGCAACCCAAACTCACACTTATGAATCAATATGTAAAATAAAATACATCAAAATAGGCAACCAAACTCACTCTTATGTTAATATATAAAATAAAATCCTCCGGAATTACAATAACAGTGTAAAGGTTCGGATATTCGCTACGTAGAGATGCAAAAATTATATTGCGATTAAATAATGTAATGATTCATAACGCGTACAAAATCAGAGCCAAGTGGCAAGATTGAGCATTTCTTAGAATTTTGCACACGACGTAGCAGCACGCGTCCAAGGAGAGAGTGATCGATTTATGAAAAAAAAATTTATGAAAAAAATTAAAGTGATTGTAACGAAGTTAGAATTAACAAGCAAAGATCTATGTAATTTCAACTATGATTTCAAAAACTCAAGAAACTCAACATTTTAGGTGACGTATGGTATTTACATCAAGATTCACAGACAGTGTTGCCATCTTAACGAATTTGTTTCTAAAAGTAGCAATTTCTAACCTCTTACGTATGTAAGATACGTCTGAAGTATAGCCATTTACCAAATTTGATTGATAATTTTATCGAATAGAATTTTTTTAATAAATAAATTTGTTGGCAGTAACTAACTCCTTAACGAAACAGTCATTGTTCATATCGTGGTAATTGTCAAATAGCTTAATGGCTTATTATAGCTTAGAGCTTATTTTTCAAAATTTGGCGGAATTTCAAAATCTATCTGGCGGATTAATTTTGTTAAATGTTGCCAATCTGAGAGAATTTTTCTTTTTTAGAAATGTTTTACGTCACCGTGTACCTATTTTTGATTATTTTTTTAATGACACGTAAGTTTTGTATACGGTGTTGCCAATTTGTACGCAGCAAGAAATTTTCGGAGAAACGTCACGTGGGATTCGAAAATTGTTGAAAGCACGATATTTAAATTGACAGTTCAAGCTAAACTATACAGCGTGGAAATTAAGTAGCGGATAAAATCCATAACTCCGTTAATATTTGTAATATAGCAAAAATCTAAAAGGGGTACAGCGATTCAAATTACAGCGCATAAGAAGAAGTATATTTTGATATATTTTCATGATTTTTTTTTAAGTTATGACGTCATCAAGATTTTTTTTAAATGACAACCTATATTTTTTATTTTTGATTTCGGTGGGTTTTTTTAACCTACTTTCAACAGTAAAAAATTTTGAATCGATTACATAACAAAAAATTCAAGAAAAACGGCCATAAAAGTTTAATTGTAAAGTTGAAGAAATTAACAGAATATCTAGTTAGCTAGGTGTAAAACAATCAAAATTTGTTTGATTGACAAGAACTTGTAAATACCTATCACAATAAAGTGAGTATTTTTATTCCCTGTGGATAGTAGGAGTTACACTAATTATTAAAAACCTTTTACCAAAATGGTGTTGCTGACTGAAAAACAAAGAATTGAAGTTCTAATGATGATTGGGTATGGCGATCGAATTAGAACTCATCAAGAGGTGTGTCGACTTTTTATAGACAAATATCCTGATCAGCAAATAAGTCAATCCACAGTCAGCAGAATAGAAAATAAATTTCGAAATTACGGTATTGTGAAAGACCTTCCAAAAACTGGCCACCCTAAGACAAAATTAATTGACGATGTGCAGCTTGATATTTTACTAGAAATAGAAAATAATCCGCATTGGACTAGTCGAGATATTGCTTTAGAGCACAACCTGAGCCATACCCCGGTACTGAAACTTTTAAAAATGCAAAAGTTTCATCCGTATAAAGTAAAATTAGTCCATGAGTTAGCAGAAACTGACTATGATCATAGACAAGAATTTTGTGAAGAAATGTTGGAAATTTGCAATCGTGATCCAATATTCTCGCAGCGTATAATTTTTCCTGATGAGGCAAGTTTTACTTTACATGGAACTGTTAACAGACATAATTGTCGATATTGGTCTAGGGAAAATCCCCACTGGATGCAAGAAGCTCATACTCAACATCCCCAGAAGCTCAACGTATGGACAGGAATTGTCGGTGACAGAATCTTAGGTCCATTCTTTATCGAAGGTAATTTAACTGGTGAGAAATATCTACACTTCTTACAATTCGAATTAGTACCTGCATTGGCGATATTATTTCCTAATGAAAATGACTGTGACGTACCAAACAATAACATTTGGATGCAACACGACGGTGCTCCGTCACACTACGCAGTTGATGTGCGACGTTATTTGGACGAGATGTTCCCAGGTAGATGGATAGGAAGAAGAGGTCCAATGGAATGGCCAGCTAGATCCCCTGATCTAACGCCATTAGACTTTTTTCTATGGGGGTACTTAAAAAGCAAGGTGTATAAAAATAGACCTAACAACTTAGACGATCTTAAAGAAATAATTCGACAGGAGTGTAGGTTAATAACACCTCAAACTATTCAAAATGTAATAAATGAATTTTATGAGCGTCTTGGGTATTGTCAGTTGGTGCATGGTCGTCAGTTTGAACATTTATTGTGATTTCAATGACTGTCAAAATCAAATTTTGTTTATTTACACATTAATTTTGTTTCGTTTTAAACCTAGCTAACTAGATGTTCTGTTTATTTCTTCAACTTTACAATTAAACTTTTATGGCCGTTTTCTTGAATTTTTTGTTATGTAATCGATCCAAAATTTTATACTGTTGAAAGCAGGTTAAAGAATCCCACCGAAATCAAAAATAAAAAGTATAGGTTGTCATTTAAAAAAAATCTTGATGACGTCATAACTTAAAAAAAAATTCATGAAAATATCTCAAAATATACTTCTTCTTATGCGCTGTAATTTGAATCGCTATACCCCTTTTAGATTTTTGCTTTATTATAAATATTAACGGAGTTATGGATTTTATCCGCTACTTAGTTTCCACGCTGTATAATGCATTATACGAGGCGCGCTTAATCAGGATGTATGAGGAATACGAGCGAATCAGTCTAATCCATTACACAAAGCCAGAGTTTCAGAGGATATTAACTAACTCATCAGGTGAAAGCTCCCGGGCCGCGGTTTCTCGACTAATTCAATCGGCTAAACAATGGCCGCCAACAACAACAACGGCGCGTTTCAAACACCGCTTAATAAATACTACAAAATCGATGAATAAGCAAAGCTGTTGTTTTGTTTCGAACTGATTATCGTAACTTCCGGCTGATTTAACGCGAATCCGATTGGCATACGCTAGACCAGCTGTTTTCATTAATAGGAAATTTTATTACACAGGGTGCTACAAGTCTTGCAGTTTCATCCTTGCAGAGTAAACAAATTTGACGCGGTAAGTAAATATTATGGCTTTTGTTATACAACGGGTTTTTCTACTTAAAGATTGGATTGGACTTATACGCCTTATATTCTAAGCTCCTCATTTCAAATGTTTAGTGTTTTTATCGACTTCCAAACTGCATTGCCCCGTCTTCCCCCGGGACGTTTTCATCACACATAAAACTAAACGTAGAGACACGAGTTAATATCGTGTTTCATCGAATGCACGAAACAAAAAAAAAACATATTACTTTCCTCGTGAAAAAAAACTATCGCTGCAATTCTCACCCTGTAGGTTATCATCTACAGTTTCTTTGTGAAATTAAAAACAATTTCTTTCCTTCTTGTAAACTCAATGCGGGGATAATTCCGCGAAGGAAAAAATTCCTAATCATTCAAAATTGCGTCAAACGTACCTTTGGACTATACGAACACACCGACGGATTCTTCGTTAAGCATTTTTTTTCTTTTTTCGTTTTATTATGGGTCGCTATTAAAGACCGTAACACATTTAGCAGCTCTTCAGTATTCCCTGTCAAACACTCGCGAGTTTCGCGTAGAATTAATACAAATGAGGCTTAAATTTGATTTAGGCATCCAGGATGTACCTCGAACAAGAGCCGTCCAAAATTCCCCCCCAGGCTCGATACCTAATTAAAATATATTAGCATTCCGTTTCTGATTTTATTACCACGAGTTCGCGTCGTCGTCGTCGTGCAGAAGCTCCTTAATTGAATTACGGTTGTTGGTTGAACGTGCGTGGGAGCCGTCGACTTTATGTTGCGTATGGGCACATTAAGAACACCCCCAAAATATATATAGCAGCGGAAACCTTATTGTAACCCATAACTCTCTCGCGAAGGGGAAGGAAATGGATTCTTTCTCTGTATTAATGGCATAGATTATCTGCTTCGCTTCTAAGTTACTTACGTAATGTAACACGCAGTTTATTATCCAAGCTGCTTCATTTAATGAGCATAATATTCAACAGAAAGATACTTACAGACTATTTGAATTAAGGCGTTTATATTACTATGCAGATAAGCTTGGTACACGCTGTATACCAAATATTAATTACATAATTTCCACGCAGATTATTATCCGAAGATGTTGAGCCTCGTTTAATGAGCCTATAAATTTAACAGGAAGATATTGACTGTTTAGATTGGAATATTACTATGTAGATAATTTGGTACAAGCTGAACATACAGCAGGTGTTACGTTAATTACGTAATTTCCACGCCGTTTATTATCCGTAGAATTTGAGCTTCATTTAATGAGTCGTTCAACAGAAAGATACTTAATTACTGACTATAAAAAATCGATTAAGATATTATACATATGTATTACTATGCGGGTAAATTTTTGGTACATGCTGTATATCAAATGAGTACCAAGTCCCCCCTTAGGTCGGTTTATCTCGTTCTCGTTACACCTAATGACCCTCGAGCCCCACGCATTCCAGGAATGTCACCTGCAATTACACTCAAGTATAGCTATATAACAACAATGTCCGTTTCCATGACAACAGGGTATTCCTCGCATTCGCTTCGCTCTACAAGAGGGTAAATCCCAAACGGTGTTTCTATTAATCGTGATAGACGTGTGAGATAGCGATCAAATATTCAAGGAGCATGCAACAGAAAGCACAGGCAAATAATGATTCGACGCATGCATCCCGAACGGTTCAATCGATAAGGCGAACGAAGCCGCCCCACGGCTTTCGCGAGGGGGGCGGTGGGACTTTATTGGCCGAACCGTCGGGCAAAATGAAAGAAGTATAATGAATGAAAATAAAAATTCGGCGGCCGGCGTGAATGACCGCAGAGAAACTCGTTTAATTGATGGCCCAGAGGGCGGTCCAGGGGCGAGACGTTTCGAACGAGCGCGTCGGAAATCATCGGGGATGATTTATCAACCCACATGAACCCTGGCTTATACCTTTAATTAATTTCGGTAAATTGCGGCTGTAAATTAAATTTTGTGATTTTATTATTTGATGGTTTGCTTTATTTGCACGTAATCAATTTGTGCGTGCAGGTGCACCTTTAACGCCTTAAATGATGGGGATAGGCAACCCACTCTACTTCCATGCGTTTATACGAGATGGTCCAAAAGTAATTGATCACAGAGCAATGACGTAATCAATTTGTGCGTGTAAGCGCACCCTTGGCGTCTTAAACGTTGAGGTTAGGCAACCCACTCTACTTCCGTGCGTTTATAGTGCGTTGTCCAAAAGCAATTGGGCACTTCCTTGCCTTTATAGTGCGTCCAAAAGTAATTGGACACAGAGCAATGGCGGATTCCTGACATTAAATTATTGCCATTTAATTAAACTCTCTTAGTCCAAAAGTTAGTAATTTGAATTCAAAATTTCAAATTTCTTCAATAATTCTCCGAGTCTAACATTTTGCCTTAAAAATTGATCTATGGAGGTTTCTTGGGACGAGAAAAAATAATTTATTTTGATGTAACATATACAAGGTAATATTCTTACATTTAAAATTCTCTTAACTTTTTTCCCTAAACTTTTGGAACTTTTAACAAAAAAATGTTTTTCTCCCATCTTTCTAAAATCAATTCAATGCACTTGCTTAATAGCACTAAATTTAACCATTTTCGAGATATTTGCCATTTTAGTTTTGAATACATGGTTGTGTTGGTTCAATTTTGTCCTGTCCGAGAAATAATCAATGTGTCATCGATTAAAAAAGTTTGTTTAGGTGTTTGGTGCAGAATATAACATCATTACAAAACACTACGAAAGAACGTAATTTTGTTTTCAAATGAAATTAACATCCTTTTCAGAGCTCGCTCTTTGAAGTGAGATAAGCCATTTTGTTCTTCCATTTTGAGACTTGTTCGTTTTCTGCGTGCGTTTATCGTTCGCGATCCTTAACTTTTATTTCGTTATTTCTCTTTTAGCAACAGTGTTGCCATCAGCAGGTTGGCGCCGGTTATTCGCCCCGGTTTAACCTCATGTAACACGTCTGAGCTCTAGGAGCGCCCCCCCCCCCCCCCGCCTTCTAGAGCTTTCGCTCTGTACATATTAGAATTATTTACAGGACGAGCATTTAAATTGGAACTCCCATAAATATAGCGGAAAAAAAATAAGCATAGAAAATCATTGAAGCTGATTTGTCGGCCCACGTGAATTGAGCCGCAATTTGTACCTTTAATTAATTTCGACAAATTGCGGCTGTAAATTAAATTTACCGATTTTATTATTTGATGTTTTGTTTGCACGTATCAATTTGTGCGCGGAATAATAATAATCCACTTTAAAATTGGAAGTAGGCAACCCACTCTACTTCCCTGCGTTTATACCTAACTGCCTTATAAAACACAAGTTATTTCTGATTGATTTGATTGATGATGTATTGCCTGTAGGCACTCTGATACAGGGTCTAGTTCTTAAATAGGACTCTGAAGATTTACTACGCTTGTAAAATACTTCTTTTATTACTTTTGTCGTTGTTTCTCTGCGGTGATTCCCCGTGGCCTACTTTTTTACTGGTGTTTTTGTATTTGTAACCGGTGAGTGTTAGTGTGCCCGCGCGACGCGTCCCGTCCGCGATGAGGACGTGTGCGAGGGCGTCGACAGCGACGGCGGCGGCGACGCAGGGGGTGGATGGATAATTTTATACCTTTCCCAAGTGTTCACAGTAGATATGTACAGGGAGCGCAAGTCTAAACAAACACAAGTCAATAAAACACCTCGCGAACCTTGAACCCATCGTACGTCCAACTTCCCAACTTCAAAACGCACGTTTGGACGTCGTACGGAAAGAACTCAACGTCAATAGCGCACGAGGACTTATAAACGGCCGGCGGCTGCCAAACCACGAGCCCGGTGCAGTAGACGGTCGCCTTGGTCATCAGCGTGACCTCATAGTTGCCGTCGGCGCTGCAAGAAAACAACACTGACAGTGGGGGCGCGCTGCTTCTAACGACCGTCCTCGGGGACTCCCCGGATCGGCGTATACTCAAATGTTTCGTTTATTCTTTCACTTAAATATACAAAAAAAATACTCCTTCACCATATTATGTACTTGCTCAAAACCAATTACTTATCAATTAACCCTCGTATGTATTTCAATTTCTCTCACTTATCAATTAACCCACGTACATCTCCACTGTCTGCCATATTAGATGAAGATGTTTTTCTAAATTATAATCGATTAAGAAAAAAAATATGGGGTGATATTTTATTTAATTCGTTTTAAAAATAAAAATTAAAAGGTATTTAAGAAAACAAAAAGAAATTTAATTAATTAATTAAAATTAATTGAATAATTAATAATAAATTAATTGAATAAAACAAAAGCAAATTTCAATCGTCGTTGAAGTATGGACAAAAATAAAGACTGTGTGAGCATAATTAAAAATTTTATCCGAAAATATTACAGAAAAGAAACGATGAGTTGAAAATTACAAAAAAAAAAGTCAAATCGACGGCATTAAAGTACAAAATGAAATAAACTCAAATCGAGTAAAAGAAGAAAAAAACCAAAAGACGATCAATTAATAATTAAAAAATGAAATTAAACAGAAGGAAATAAATTGATAATTAAAAAATAAAAACAAACAAACAAGCAGAAAATAAAAATAAAATGCACTCAAATCGAAGAAAACAAAAACAAGACGATGGTCGATGAAATAGGGACGAAAATAAAAATTGTGTAAAACTGGCATTATGACAAA
Source organism: Prosopocoilus inquinatus (assembly GCA_036172665.1). Classification (NCBI taxonomy): domain Eukaryota; kingdom Metazoa; phylum Arthropoda; class Insecta; order Coleoptera; family Lucanidae; genus Prosopocoilus; species Prosopocoilus inquinatus. The sequence goes on along the minus strand of CM069871.1, from coordinate 149,934 downwards.
TCGTTGTAAAAACTGACGAACACAATTCAAAACCGAAAGTTTAAACAAACAGAACATAAGAACGTAAGAAAACGTCGCAACTTTTAAAATCTAAGAAATATTTTTTCATGGCTTGGATTACTTAAAGATGGAATGAATTGTTGCTACGCCACTGGCTACACAGCTTTAATTTTTTGACGTTTTGTCGAAAGTGCTGGTAAGAAAGGAAACTGAGGAAAGGGAGTAATTTAAAATCGGACCAAAAAAAAAATTAATTTGAAATTAAAAAGTACAATGAGATACAGGGTGTTCCATTTAAAAGTCAGAAGGGATGAAAGGCAAAGTAGAAATTTTCGCCTTTTCGGTTTATGATTATTTAAGAACGTAAGAAAACTGCGAAACATTTCATGACTTGGATTAAATGTAAAAGTAACGAACCCCTCTGCGAAAGCTGAGCTCGCCGATAATGGAGGCTTTGTGCCTCCGTTTTGAGTTACGACGGCGCCTTTCAGCACGCAACGTTTAACTTCAGCAAACTTCAGCGGCGTGAGATTCGCGAAATCGTAGTTAGACCAGCGCCGTAAATTTCATTTTTCTCTTTTTTTTTCTCCTGCGATATCATCGACGCGGAACTTCTGCTGATAGATAATTTACGGGGTTAATTGAATCGTGAGAAGGAAAGACCGTCGGAGAGAATGTCAAACGCATCATCCCCTACATTTTTAATATAAAATCGTCTTATTTGATACGTTACCCTTGTATACAGGTTTTTCTTGTAAACGAAACAATTGTTGCAAAAACTAGATAGGTCTAAAAAGAAAGAAATGGGAGCGAAATGCGAATTGAGACGAAGATCGTCTTCAGTGTATCTGTGATCAGATCATTATAACATATCACAAATACAGTGAAGCCCTCCAGCCTGAAGTGGAGGCCGGGGTTGGTTCTGTCATGCCACTTACCTTGAAGCCGTCGTACGTCCAACTACCGAACTTGAGCACGCAGGTCTGCTCATCAAACGGAAAATACTCAACGTCAATTTCACAGGAGGACTTGTAAATGGCGGGTGGCTTCCATTCGACCAAACCCTGATGGTAGATGGTCGCCTTAGTAGCGAGCGTTACCTCGAAGTTGCCGTCCGCGCTGAAAGGGAATCAACAACGACCAGCAACCGGAACAGACTAACAGCTGTAACAGCTGCAATCCGATTGCACATCACAAGCTTTCAGAAAAACGAAAGAAACTAAAGAAAAAGAAAACATAAAAACCCGACGAGAAATTCGCGAAAATCTGCAAAACCATGCTGCAATTCAAGATCTGTTCACCCCCCACGCAATATCTTGGCTTCTACAAATTATTTTATGTCAACAGAGTCAGGCACATTTGCTCTGTATAATTCACACAAAGAAGTACAAGTACTTTTTCATTTGGGTTTCCCCTTTTGTTAATTGTGTTTCCCAATTTGTCAACTGACTTTTCTATTTGAGACATTGATAGGTATTACCGAAACTGGAAAATGAATTGACAAATAGGGAAACGTTATTGATAAAATCGGAAAACTAACTGTGTAATAAAGTACAGAAGCCGCCTTGCAATCGTATTACATACAACCTTATGGATCGGACGCCCCTGATCTCGGAAAACATTATTTAAAATCAACCCCGTAATTTTCTTCGCAATTTGTCAACGTGACGTAGCTGAAAATTCTCAGTGCACATAAGAATGACCGACGCGGAAAATGACTACGAGGTCCTTAAAAGTTTCCAAAATCAGTTGATGCGAGAGTACGGGGAACACCCGGTTTTTCGCGACGATGACTTCACCACGAAGCTTAAGGGCATACACGAGACGCTCGAGCTGCTCAAGAGGAAACTGGCGGAGGAAAAGCAACACCTGACGAAAGAACGCTGGGAAACGCAATCGCTGTACTCCATCTCCAGTGCACACCTGGTAAAATTCACAAATTAATTTGCGGGGGAGAAGGGGCCGCACCTACTTGGTGCAGTTTAATCGCTGATGGAATTTAAGAATTGGCTACCTGTTGCCTGAATGCTCCCTCTTTTCATAGAGTTTTAATATTCATTTTGTACAAGAACATAAAAGCATATACGAGGGAAAATCAAAAAAAGACAGAATTTTATCGTACCTCCTGTTTACTCCTGAACTTAATAGATGAAGCGATTTTTCTCTTTAGGTTCGATCCTTTTATCAGAATTTCAAGTTCAAGTATTTTCTTTTATCGTAACGCAATCTTAATGGTCTATTATTAACATTTTTATTTGTGGCAAAATACATGTGTACTCATCTGCAACTGGAATGCAAACTTCACCCTTAAGACCCCGTTCTTCAAGGCTCACAGAAATATCAAGTAGTAGCAGTTAAGGTGTGTTCTTTTTACCGCAAAACTCACAGTAACTCAGAGGCACTCACTAACATTGGAAATTTGTATGTTCTTTTTACGCGCTCGTTGGTGAGATTATGAGATTAAGGGGCGTTGTGGTTTTGTACGTGCTATACAGGTGTACTTACACGACAGGAATTACCTGAAAAAAAAAATAGTTCAGTTCCTGAATTCATTTCGTGTTTTTATTTAAATTACTAAAACTACGATAAATTGTATGGATAAATGTCTAATTCTACAATATGAGAACTGAATCGTAGTGCAGTCACTAGATTTTTAAAAATTTGAATATTGTAAAAGTAGCAAGATTTCGAAATATTTTGGTCTTCTAAGTTATTATTAAAATTAACAATTTGGCAGCCGATCAAACATGATCCAAAGATAAGTAAGTATAATGTTACATCATTTTTATCGTCTCTTCAAGGGCTAATAGAAACTGCAATAAAAAATATAGTGTTCCATTTAAAAAATAATAAGTCAGATTTGTAACTTATTAAATGAACAACCTGTATAAAAATAATTTAAATTATGCGCAATGAAAACCTACATAACTTTTGTTAAGATATATTCAGCGCTAACTTAGTAATTAATATTTCGAATTTCTACTTTAGTAAAACAAGTTTTAACGAACTAAGCAGGCGGGAACTTGCAACTCGTGGATCAGGGATTTCTAACGGGGTTTATTTCGACCCCCTGGAGATAGATAAATACTATGTAACACTATCATGATACCCTTTACACATACAACTGCCCCGCAAAGTCTTGTAATCAGGAAGCCTATGACCCGTAAACCCTACGTCGGATATTTAATCCGTATCTAATATGTAATATGGTGGGTCAGATAGGCTCCATTTTTTTTTCTTAGGACAAGAGGTTAACGACCACCCAGAGCTATTGTAAGCTTGCTAGCCCTGTACTTACTAATTGTATCAATTGACAATAACATAGATAACATAATCTCATTTTTAGCCGGAGTATACAAGTTCCTCGTTCTATCCCTTAGAATACACTTTGCCTTACTGTCCCACGGTGGATTGGACTTCCTACTTAATCACCCCCAACTACGACTATGAATATTACGGCGAACCCGTCTACAACCCGGTGCTTCCTGCAGGAAGTTACGTCGCAGCGGAAGCCGGGGGCGCACTCCGAGATCCCAGCGTCATGAAACTCTACCGCAACCACTTAGAAGACGTCGAGAGGATGTGCGCCGCCGAGCTCGCCAACATGGAAAGCAGCATGCTGAACCTGAAGAAGATAAGGAGAGACTGGAATTGCCACGAACTGAACGGCACGCCGGAAAAACCCGGAAGCAGGAAGAAGAGGAGGAGACGGTCGAAACACCGTGGGAGACACGATTCCCCAGAACATTATTATTACTCTTATTATCAATGATTTTTTTACAGTCATATTCATTGTTTTTGTAAACATGTAAATTTTGAACTTGTGTATAGTTATTTCTGGTGAAAGTGCAGTTTAAAACATTTGAGGGAATTAGGGAAATGATCTCGGGGTGAGTGAAATAGGACGTCGTCTTATCGCCTTATCCGGAATGACCCTTAAACGCGTTGATGCCGGCGACATTCCCCGGGGTGCAATAGAAACAAATTAACGAACATTACCCCCAAATATTGTCACGGTAAGTCTTCTGCGCCTTCACCATGTCACGACGAGATCTCCGGTTTGTAGGGGCATAGGAAGAGCTTTTAAAAAAAATTGATTACAAACATATACCTCTTCATTTGATTGAAGATTAGAGTTAAATTGATCTCTGAGGATTGGGGGTTTTCTCTGCAAGTCTGGGTTGTTAGACCGGGCCGGACGAGTACTTGGTTTGTTGGCGACGACTTCTGCTTCAACAGAGCGGAACCAATTATTACAATAATCGTTTCTATGTAGTGGAGTTTAAATTTTAACTGAAAGTGGTGCAAATGGCCCTTAGTTAACGACTAAAGTTCCAAATTTTGCTCCGCCTAATTTATACGAGTTTGTTTACAGAAATCTGCTTACTTAACTCGGTCGCGAAATAGCACTTAAGTTTGCCAAAGGCTTGCGAATAAGCGCTCCAGTTTCACAATCGGCGCGTTGTTTTTCGCTGAAAATTTCGTAACTGAAATGCGATTACGCGTTGATTATAGATAACGTCTAATGGCTGTTTATTTAATCTCTCATTAACTTTAATCGTTGATTTATTCCCATAGTTACAATTATAGAGACAATTGTTTCAACAGGAATTAATCAAAGTTAATCAGAGATGAGTAGACCGAGCGTAAGTGTATTGCTTATTTCAATCGCTTTTAAATGGATATAAAATCTCATCGTGACAATATTATTCAAGGGGGTTGAAAACTCGAGTGCCGGCCGGTCAATTTTCAATCATTAAGAACAGGCACCGCCATCCAGCAGCGACAATAACAATAAGTAAATAAACTTCCAACAAATGTTCAAGTAGAATAAATAATAATAATAACAAGGGTTTCGATTCTTAAATGGAATTCAGTCGCTTCGCTCTGGAAGGGACGTCATCGTGTGCGCTGCTGGAAGTTGTTCTCGTTACGACGAAATTGGTTTTCTGAGATCTTTGCTGCACTTCTCGCTTCTGTAATTATGTTTCCGCGCGACCCGATGCCTTCCTTCCTGATTTATCAGTTCTTGTTATGAGTTTTCGAGATCCTATCTGGAATTAAAGACGCGCGAAAAAAGTGACGGTCACATTTCACTGAAAAGCAATAAATGTATTAACGCCCTCATCTTTCAACGTCGGTCGCCGACATTTTTCTTTGTCGAAAGCTCACGATCAGTTAAAAGGAGGACGTTTGCTGAAAGAGTTGAAAACAAATGAACGTCGTCATTATAAAACAGAATACGGACGATAATGCGCCGTTGTTACAGATCGATAAGGCAACTCTACCAGAAAGGGAAGAACATATCGCGTTTGTTAAGGGTATATTTTAAGAAGTGAAGTTAACCTTGTCTTATGTTTTATTTTGAAACATCTTAAATTGTTTGTCCGAACTTATAAAGCTCAGCTATTGGAGACTGTGGCTTGCAGTACAATAAAAATTGGATGAATCTCATAAAAACAAAATATTTTTTAATACTATATATGTATTTCGGCAGCTATGCTGCCACCTTCATTAGATGACTTCTTCTTAATTACAAGAGTATTTATAACTTAAAATTCTTAGGGCATTAACATGACCCCTGTCCCTTGTTTACTCCATATTCTATCAAACACTTCAAGTAATTGTTGTTTTAATTTGTTTGTACCAAACTGCCCACTTATATATTAGTTTCGTGCTATCCCATCCTGGATAAAGACTATGAATTTCATAATTTAAATGAATTTGATTTTCAATGTGAACAGACAAATATTCGATTTATTGCCTACTTCTAACAGTTATGATCAGTTGTTACAGTTTAATTCTCATATTTATGTGACGCCATTCCAACGACCCAAGTTCATATTAAATTTCTTTGTTCTCGCAAAGAAATCCGCTTATTTAGTTAACGTCTAACACTTGAACGAAACCGTCAGGTGTTTGACAACAGGATACAGTATATTGATTTGCAAAAAAAAGTGTTTTAATTTCCTTGAATCGAGACGACGTTTTCCGTTTAAGAACGACAAAATTACTTTCCTGCAGTTAATTTTGTTCCATTTTTTTCTCCTACCCCTTTGCTCAACGATTTCAGGTGGAAGTTCTCATTTTTACTTCTTTTCATTTTTAATTTAATAATTTACTTGTCTTAAAAGCGCCCAATTTTACCAACTCTTCGGTTGCAGTAACGAATCTGTAGTGCCACCTATTGTACAGTTCGGAAAAAATTAATTGCTATCATCAGGAGAAAAAGAAAGCGTTTGTGGCGCCAACTGTTAAGAGGCAAAGTAAGTAGGTGCAGTTAATTTTAAAATATCGAGTACAGTTATTTTTCTCTGGTTTAATTCGATCATTCCTAAATTATAAATTCTAATCAGTTTTTGCTTAATCTTCTTAGGAAGATAATGATGAAGAATAAGGAAATGGAGATGAATAATCTGATTTTAGTTGAAGGCCATGATTTTCCACCAAAGTACAGCATCATCACCGACAATTTTACAAAATTCCAACCATTTAAACAATTTGGTATCTCATACTACAGTGGTGTTTTATTTAATCGGGAACAGAATCAACTCGTAACATATCCTGCTGAAACGCGTTTAGCTTATAATAATAAAAATAAACTCGAAAAGTTTTAAAGAAGAAAACCACGAAACGAGACAAATAAAGCACCTTCTCAACGTCCAAAGTTGGCCCGAAACTTCTTGGGAAAACGAAACTTTGCGCTCTCGTACAAAACAACCGCCGCTGGCCATCATTTAAGGTAACGGTCAACATAAATCCGGGGCGAAAGTAAGTTCGAACGCGAATAAATCGCATTCCGTGCAATTGATTCGCCCGAATTTAGAGAGATTATGGCTTTCGCCAACTTTTCACATCTTCGCGCATAAACTTGGGACTTGTTGAGAGGGAGGAATTCGGGATTCCACATCACAAAATATTTCTCTCGTTGCTCCGGACGGGACGGGAGGGTGGTGTAATTAATGTTGCCGCTCAGGATGAAAGTTCCGGGGCGGAGGAGAGAGCAAGAATTAATTTCGGCCGGCTTCTCCAGACTCGGTTACGTGAGGTCTTATAAATTGGATAGCTTTAAATGATTCTCGTAAAATGATGATGGCTTATACTGGAAGCTCTTGTGGTAAACGCTTTATCTTTAAGAAGCTTTATTCCTACATATATACAAGAGTGACACAACCAACTGGAGTGAAAAAAGATGCACATGTTTCGATTTTTTTTTACATACAGTTGGCAGCCTTGATTGACTTGATGCAATATGTACAGTTGCGAGCAATAAATTTTGGTCGTCGTTGATTGTCAGACTATTATTTAATTTATTATTTATTTACATTTTTATGTCAGATAATAACCTAAATTTAAACCGAATTCAAAGAAATTTACATGCCAGAGATAACTTAGTGAATTTATGACAGATTCAATTCATAATAGCGTTACCTTTTTTTGAGAATGAATCGTCACAGCAAGTTGATGAAGCACTTGGCTTAAAGGACGAACTTTGATAGCATAAACATCATCTTCACTCGTGCATACATGATGTAAATCAGATAGAAACGAGCGCCGAGATAATCACGATAAGCAAGATAAATGCTTCCCAGCAGGAGGTGTGTCCCATGTTCCCTATCACTCCACGCGATAAACCTCTTAACCATTGTTCGGGGGGGGCGAGAGCAAGAGCTCTCTGCGAATCGATACGAGGCCCATCCAAGACAATCGTATCGGATCACCCGGAGTACAGCAGCTCTCGGGGCTTACCCACTTTCGACTTCGCGAGGTATTAACGTCATCCAGGTCTTCTGAGTTATGTTATCGTCGCATGCTTCGTGAGCTTGCACGAAACTCACGGACGGCTAAGATTGCTTTTGCTTTATCTAAGGCAATATTTTCATTACGTGCATAGCTGAGGTGACGTATAGAATAATGTTTGTAAGTAACGAAAATATATGATGGCTGAAACTTCAGGCGGAAGAGTTTCATGTGTACGTTTATTACTAAACAAATAATTTCAGAATTTATTTATTTGTTAAAAAAATCAAAGTTTTAACTTTTAACAAAAAGAAAACAGTAATTCAGGTGAGAAAAAATATTGTTGCGTGTCTGTTCGTGCGTTATTTACTTCTGTTTAGAAACATAGAATTGGGTGCACTTACATGATCCTCATAGTTGTAATAAATAGGGGAGGTGGAGGGGAGATGTAAGTTGAGTACCCGAACTTCTTACATTTTCGTGTTCCAATTTTAAAGACTTCAATTTCATCGCTTCGCTTCAAGAATATGATTTCCCCATTCATCTGTCGTGCTGGAAAACTCCAGTGCAAGGAACTCGTTAACAGATGAAATATTAAGTAACTCTGGTGCAGTTTAAACACGGGGGCGGGGGGTGCAAGTCTCTTACATATAAGAACTAATGCATGCACGGCCCAAGCACGTGAGTCGCACTTTCTTTTCTGGTCACGAACGCGAGCGGAATATTAATTACTTTCCGGCGGCGCAGGGAAAGCCTGGACGCATTTGCATGTTCCTGAAATCACCATTGCAATTTCCTCCTAGCGGGTTCATTGCTTTCGGAAGTGCTATTTCACCGCGGCCGGCAGAATTTATTTAGGCGCAAACACTTTGTTTGAAACTTACTTGAAACTACTTTCATTCGAAGTTTAATAAAAAAATATTTTAACCTATTAGATTGGTAATTCATTAACACATTCTCAACCTAAGCCAATCTCCCATAAAAACAAAAAAAATATACATATACATTTAGCTGATCTTAGTAAGGCGACACGGGCATAGAATGTCATCTATTCAACGAAAAACTTAAAAATTAATAATTATGTAAACGTTATAACTCTTTAATGTAATTTTTAAAAACACCACTGTAATAAATTTAATTCATACTAATTACACCGCCGTCACTGCAAAATGAACGCGTGTGTATTTGGCATATTTTCGGTTACAACTGTTTCCAGTCGACCAGAATTGTTGTGGTTATTGATTTACTAGGGCTTCCTGCACTGGTTTACTGTTTTGCTTTTACCGCAAAGAGCGTTAAAGATTCGTACTTTTTACGACTATTGACGGCTTCAACATATTAATCGTATATTTAGTGATACCTTTAACCTACGGTTGGCCGAGATTTGCTAATTATAAAATATGACAAACTCACCTACAACTATTCAGGTATTGTTTTAAATATCATAAAAGTTAAAACGTAACAAATTCAACAAATGGGAATACCGTCAGACTTAAAATTCCCCAATCCATTTTCGGATAGATCCTCGTGGCATTTTCCATCAGCATCACTTCTTCGAAGACGTATTTTTCCGATATACAACCTTCCTCGGCGGTCTTATCTCGTCGCCGGGTGCGAAAATAAAAATAAAACAGCTGTATCTGAGAGATCCGGTCGCACTAAATCACCCCTTTAATGCGAGTTTCCTCCATCTTTTCCACGCATCGATCTTAATGTATCATTTCTGATGGATGATGCGTGGCTGGACGAGGAAGTCCGTCCGCAATTAAAGCCGGACGACGAACGGATAGACGAAATTATGTGCGTAAAGCGCAGTTTGCTTCCTTATGACTCGGCTTTTATGAGGGGATTTTATGGGCAGTAAATCCGCGGTTTCTACACGGCTGGATGAATCTCGGTGTGTACGCGCGTAAAAACGTGTCTAAGTTGGACGTAAAACGTCTTGTTGTAACAAGACGTTGAGGAGCTATTCGTAAGAGAGGGACTTCATGATCCTTTTTTGTAAACGCAAACTGTAACGGGGGTTGAAAAGATTGTATGTAATTGCATCGGTAATATATCAAATGAAATTTCCCGTTTATGATTCATTGCTAACATTAGATGATGACTCATAACCGAGTATAGATGTGAAGGCTGACCGGAATATTGCTCGGCTCCCTGAAAACTTAAGCAACTTACTCCGGTATTCCACAGTCCAAGAATACGCTTACACACACAAGGTTTGCCGCATTTTGCTTCTTTCCTCTTTTTGACCTCCATCATGTTTCTTATCCTTAATTATCATAATTTTTTCTTTCTTTCTCTTAAATAACAGGACATTTATTGCACCACGTTCTTCTCCTTGTTTCTCACCAGTTGATACTTTTAGATTGAAAAAAGATGGTACTATTCATTTTATCAATGCCGTCCTTCTTATTATCTTTTTTGCTCTTCCCTTTTTTTAATTGAATTGAAAGAGGTTTTCACCATTTCTGTAGTTATTGTTAGATACTGGAAAAGCTATCTGAGTCCTCTGTCAAACTTGTGAACCTCAATTCACCATCCTTTTCCGCTTCAGCAATCGAACGATTACAATATCCAAAGTAGTGATAACTCTTATTTTTGAAGGCCACGCTTTAATTAAATAATTGATCTCGCTGATTTACTTATTTTTAATCAAATCTCTACCAAAAGAGTTGGTTTTCACCCTCTCCGATTCTATCATACGAGCATGCAAAAGGGATTCCCCGGTTTTCACCTCGGTTTTACATATAAATCTGATCCTACATGTAAATCCTGCACGCACATAAATTGCGTTTTTATAGCCCCCGTCCGCGAGGTAGGGGAGGTGGAGGAGAATCTCTCGCGCCATAAAACAAATAAAATTATAAGATAAGCCACCTCCTGTCCATTTCAACCTCCCACAAACCCTTTGCTCCAGATCATGTGGATCGTGAGCTTATCAAAATTAGAAACAGTGTAATTGCTTTTTTCTTGAGCGACGTCCCGAGGGGTTGGTTAGAGCGGGAGGATGGGCGGCCTCCTCCCCCGGGGGGTGAGCGAGCACAGATGAGTTACGCTAATAACAAGGGCAACCATCTAACTTCCTCGCCGCTTTTAATTTCGCGTGCACGTATTTACATGCGGAACACTTATTTGCATGCGGCTGGGATTAAAGGCCGATTTAATAAGAACGCAAGAACTTCCATTAGAAGATGGGAAAAGAAAAAAAAAAGAAAACAAAAGAGGATAAATTACTCCGTATTAATTCAGAGACGGAGTTTTGTAGAACTGCAATCAAAATAATTTTTGGTATTGAGTAAGTGATTGGAGGCGTTTTGGGGGATAGGGGGTGTGGGTGGAATTAAAACGCAAATTTCTTTTGCCTCCACGTTTAATTGTGCATAGAAAGGGTGTTGCAATACTGCATAATGCAAATGACTTATCTTAATCCGGAAAATTCCAACTCCAGGCGAGTCCTAACTTTATTACATTAATCTCTGCGGTGTAAAGCCGCAGAGCGTGACACAGCAAAACAAGCGAATAAATTTAAATTAGCCTGCGGCAAAAAACAACCAATTTTCAGCCCGCATGTTGACGTTAACGTCTGTCCAACTTTCTGACATATTTTCAGTGTTCGTGCATGGCCAACATCAAGGTGGCCTCCACCTTGATGTCCTCTCCTCCCCCGAAGTGACCATTCATTTACAGAAATTACATGTTTCAAATGTAAAGGATGTGTTAAGATTGAATGAATAATAAAAGTAATTTCATACTACCAAATAAAATAGAATAAATCTTCCGCCAACAGGACTCGAATCCGTCTTTCCTAATTTCATGCCAAGCCGCTCTACCAGCTATGATGACACCGGCGTTCGAGTATGTTAATCAAATGTAGTCGCGCAGATGGGGCTAGAAAAAGGTATCAGATTAAAAGAAAAAGGAAATCTTTTCCCAGCCTCAACAATGGTTATAATCTTAACCAGAGATGAGGAGAGGATAAAAGGAAACGACTCAATTTAATATCGGAAACCATTTGATAAAACAACACATTAATCAAACAACTGAAAACACTAGATAAGTGTATACGCACCTTAAAAGATTGTGTGTCCCTTTATTATGTCAAAACTTGAACGATATTAAAAACCAAATTTATATGATAATAAATCAAGGAATAACGGATTCACAGCGTAGCTTTATAATCGCACAAAACGCAAAAGTTCAAACTTGTCGTCGACCCCAAGTACAAGGAAGGAGTTTGAACGAATCTAAACCGATGTGAGGTAAGCTAAAACCAACCGAGTAAAAGCTGATGTCAATGGGACCATTCCACGTCCAGTTACGTCGTTAGCTTACGCTAGCCCGGAATTCTTAGAATTCGCTGAAGCTGTGTTGTGTAAACGCGCAGTGCTTACCTACGACTCATTTCTGATTCAACGATATTTTCCGTTCTGAATGTAAACTATTCTATCACAGTGTATAATGCAAGCTTTGTCTTTTTTTAACTTGATACGCTGTAGCGTGATTTCATTTCTAACTATACATATTTTAAGCTAACTATCTTAATTATTTTAAGTGAACCAAAAAAATCTGGAATCTTACATTAATACAAATTAAGTTAAGTAACTTATTAATATCGACGTTTTCTGCTTCGTTCGTTAGTTTTTCACTTTGTATTGAATCATTAAGAAGCAGGAACATTTGATTAAAATTTTCCAACAATCCTCCACTCTTCATGAAGCCATACACGATTACTTAAACAGATCCCTCGAGCCGCTCACAAAAATGTATTTCCTCATTTGCTCAATAGAGAAGAAATCCTGCGAGAGATAGAATTTTAAAACCGGCTTAACGAACAGAGCAGAACGAGGCAGAAGCGAAGGCAGCGGCAGATTGATGTATTACGAAATAATCCTCGAGGCATAAAGAAGTTTGCTTGCCCGCCGCAAATGCTAAATGTTGCATGGTACTTGCGATGTGAAAGAATACGTAATGCTAGTTGTCGAAACGAGGCAAATGAGGCGTCCCAGCAAAAAAAGCGCTCGCTCGGAGCGCTTCCGTTTATTGGATGCGCTTTATGTTGAGGTCAAGATGTTAAATCGCATCGGAAGGGGTTTACGAGCATTTCGGAGAGCAAAGAGCAGAAACTATTTCGCCGTTCAGGTAAATAACAGTTACATCGAACTAGTTCGTTCTGTTCTGCTTATTTTTATTGCGCCTGGCTTTATTTGGACGCCAAACCATCATTAAATTTTAAGGCTAATTAAAATTTGTCCCTTCTGGGATGACGACTATCAAAAAGAACCTTAAGCCTTTTTCTGCTCCAGAAGAATAGCCCGTTTAATTCTCATTGCTACAATCGCTTATACCAGCGCTTATACTTGAAGCTCAGATATCAACACAAGCATTTGAATACGTGTTTCTTTGTGTCACTGCTATTCGAAATCCTCGCTATCATCTATCATCAAAGCTTCTTTGTGAACTTACCCTTATTCACATTCAGCGCCGTCTTAACTGTACAATGACACCAACGGGATTAAAATATTTATCGACCAATTCATTATCGACCCTCTGTGTTGGGTGAGAGAAACTTGATATTTGCTCCTTATAATTGCAATTTTTTTTAATTTCGCGCCTCGAATTTTATTGCTGGAATGCCCTGCCAGTATTCTCGTGTCATCTGCCTTGGCGTGCAAATGTGTTTCGGCTAGGGTGGTTCAATTCGATTGATTTACTACTTCCTCCCCCCCCCCCCACGACCATCTCCACTGAGCTGGGCAAATCTAAATACTTTCTGATCAATAGTTCAATTGAGTTGGTTTATGAACCCCCCCCCCCCCCCAGACCATCTCCACTGAGCTGGATAAATACGTAAATTAATATCACATTGTATTTCAGAAACGATGACTCGAAATGCTGCAGAAGTGATATTAAGGTAGTTTAAAAATTGTAAAAATAAAAATTAAACACTCCGTAGGTGTAGAACGAAACTTTATTATTAAAGGAAAATTTAAGTAGCGACATTCTACGATCGTTTTGGTTTGCAATGGAAATCTCGAGCTACGCTTCTGCTGACAGAATTCTTTTATTATTAAATTATTTCACTCAGTTTGAATTAGGATGACAGTACGTCACAGGACACCCTATATTATTATAATTACTTGTATTTTCGTTTAACAGATGTAAGAAATATTAATATTATTTCTACATTTATTTTAATATACTTTTTTATATTAATGTACGGTTTCGTAGAAAATACTTTTCTAAAGTTAACAAGTTTTCGGAAATTATTTTACTCTATAACATGAATAAGCAGAAAAAATCTGCCGTCCATGGTTCGGAACCCGTCCAGCTCAGTGGAGATGCTCCAGATCGAAAACCGAGCCAAAAGGTATCAAAATCAAAAACACTTTTTTATGCAGAATATCCGTTCATTATTTTTATTTACTAATGATAACTAATAGCGAACTGATGAAAACAATCAACGAAGTAACGTTTGGTCTCGTTGCTTCGAAATATAACCTTGAAAGCCCCACAGGTAACGTAAACGTATTAATTATTATTATTTTTGTTAATTTATTGATTTATTTATTATCTAGAGCCTAACCTAATTGATTTGCCCATTAATTTAATTAGTACCTTAATTAACTTGAACTTAACGATTCTGCAGACGTTTTTCCGTCATAAAGTTTAAGCTTCCTTTCTTGCTCTTGCTTCTCATTATATGATATTTACGTATAACAATGAACTCAATTTCAAACGTACTTGACTCGCGATCTACGAGGAGTGCAAACGAATTTCTTTCACCTACCTCCTATTCTATTTCGTCTTGAATTGCAGCAGCAAAATAATAATGACAAGACTCGACTCGTTTTAAAGTCGTCGACGAAGTCAAACAAAATAAAATACGCGAGGAGTAAACGGAATTACAAAAAGTAAATAAAATAGAAAACCAGACACACTCACACGCACACCCGGATCAAGTCTGTCAGCTACTCCTACTTCGTGGGCTATTCGATTATTTGGGGGATTATGAAGTTGTACAATTTTGTGCAACTTACTTATTGTAAAGAACTATGTCGGGCCTCCATATGTGATCGGAGGGGACGTGCAGCATGTGAACCCCGCCGTACTCTTTCGGCTCCCATCTCAGTTTATAATCGTACCAGGACTGCAACCAATAAACAAAATCAATCAACACAAAAGATTCTGTAAAGATTAGAATATTCAGTACGCAGAGATGCAAAAAAGTTTTATAGGAAATTAAATTTTGCGATTAAATAATATAATGATTCGTAACGCGTAATAGTTATAATTAAGTCAGGGTCAGATGACAGACGCAGCATTTCTTCGAATTTTTGCACACGACGCAGCGCTTGACCGCGAGAGAATAAGACCGAACGGGCGGAAGCCGCAACATTACCCTTAATTTGTACACTCAATGAAGGATACATTTAAATTGAATTTATTCAGCCTTGAAGTTAAAATAAATATTTTGACACTTAAGTTTTACTAGCCAATAATGACATATGTTAAACTTCAAGAACTGATGAGCTGATACTAAAGATGGTAATTTGCTTTATATTTGACAGTTGCTTTTTCAAGGTCCCTTTTTTATGTTACACTTTGCCGTTAAATTATTAATTGTTTCGTAAACTGTCAAAAAACAATAAATACTTCGACGTTGAATATGATGATCAATAGACGCAGATGTCATTTGTTTCATTTTCTACATCTGCCACTTCAATTTTGTTTTTACAATAATCAAGATTATTCGATTGTTAATTATTGTGCCAGGCATCGAAATTAATATTTTGTTTTGCCAAATGCGAATTATTGTCTATTTCTTTTCCGACTGTTTTAAATTTCTTAGTGTTTTTGTGTTATTCGTCTTTAAACAACTTTTTCGACAGATGACTATCTAATAGCAACGCCCGTCATTTGTTTAATAATTGAAAACTGCTCGTTCACAGTTCCGTCTCTCAAACAAAATACACCTGTCAAAAAAAAATTAATATTTTGATAGTTGGGTATTATTTGACAGATGACGGTCTAATAATAACAACGACCGTCATTTGTTTAATGAATTGGAGACTTATTCGACAGATGACTGTCTAGTAGTAACGACCGTCACTTGTTTAATGAACTGGAGACTGTCTGTAGTGCTTGTTTAGAGTTAATTTTTTTCTGTCACCCGTCAAAAAGCAAGATGAATATTTTGGCAGTTGAGTATTATCAGTCAATAATGGCGGACATCATTTGTTTTAATTAATGCCATTTTTATTAATTTAATGTCCAAAATTATTTGACAGTTAATTTTTACTTTACGGAAAAGGAGTTTAGTTAATTAAGTTTGACTTTTTCTAGGTTTTGAGAGAAACATAACCTCAACATCAGCTTGATTTCTCAAATTTGTGCTACATCAAATTCTCGGTCGTATTTTCTCGTCCGCTGCGGTACATAAATTCAGATTTCATTTTAAAAATGTACAAGCAAGGACGTTTTGCTGACGGCGCTCGTGAAATGTGAACTTGCCGTGAAGAAAACAAAGACAAACAAATGCAAAATGGTAATCGATAAGACCTGCAACTCGCCGTATTGACACTTCTGCAGCGATATTTTAAGCTGCACAAGATATTTCCGGCGAACAATATTTACCGCGAGCTCGAGTTTCGAAATTTGTTTCCGCGGAATACGACGTTCGCTTCCGTTTGGTTTTGTTGCTTCTCTGTCGTGGCGTCTTTCTTGCTGTCATAGAAACTCCAAAACATTAATTTCACATCAGAAGACGTCAAAATTTTGATTAAAAATGCTAAAGTATTATTTTGATGACGCCTAATTGGGCGAACTTTAGTGCAAGTCCGAAAATTTATATGCAGCGCTGTACTTAATAAAAAAAAGAATGAAAGTGATTTATTTAAGAATCTATCGCCACTTGGAAGATAAAAATAAATAAGTAAAACACTTGCTAGTGCGTTGAGATGAACATGAACACTGACATAACATGACGGTCGTTATCTGTCTTATTATTTATACGCATCAGTGTACCATCTGTAATAAAAAGAAGCATTAGTAATTTATTTATTCAAAAGTCTGTCTCTCCTTTGAAGTTTTCTGGAGAGACTTTTATTCTTTTATTATTCACTGGAAATAAGAATTTTCTGTAAATCTTTCTGCTTCCGTTCACGGCGGCAATATTTTTCAAGCTAACCCACTTCCGGCGGACCATTGTTTTCGCGGAACATTTATCGCAAGTTACCGGCGAGTCATACTTTCTAAAATTATCTCATCGTAATTGCCTCGTAAAGAGATTTACGAGGTCGTTTTGGCTCCCGATAAAATTTTACAAGCGCCAATAAAACTGATTTTAAGAAATGCATTGAAACGTAAGCGCTTAAAAAATCGCTCTTGCGAAATAGTAAACGCAAGTCGGTCACAGCCGCGCATCTAAATAAACACTCACCTGTTCCACCCAGAGGTTCGTCGTCATGATTTGGTTCTTTAAGTTCTGCAACAGAAACAAACGATTGGCGTTAGTTTTTCATTTTCTTTCGAGTTTCCTGATTTGGTTTTATTAAATTTGGTTTGGATGACTTTTGCTCTTCGCTTCCGCCGACGCCCTCGAATAATGCGCTTCTTAATTAATCTATGGCTTAATTAATTGCCGCCGCTGACAGCAGCATTGTTGAACGTGACAGACCTACAACACGTGGTTTAAGAAGCGAACAGCTGTCTCGTCCAAAGTTCTCGCGCCTCGCGCGCAATTATTTTAATTAATTGGGTTACCCCATAATGTGGCAGTTATTTACTGTGCTGAAGGCGACCGAAATTAGTCTCTGGCATATTCAAGCTCCATAATTACTTGAAGTTTTTAACTTTAAGCGAGAAATATGTAAATCTTCAATGTTTAATTTTTACTTATCTCAATCTTGTTTTTGTTTTAAATATCGCATGATGAGTGTCAAATTAGGCTAGCGGTTTCAAGAAGAGAACAAAAAGCACGGGTGCGCACGTGCGAATGGTTGAAAGAGACGGGTATAGTATTCTCTTAGGTGGAGAGGCTCTGATCTCTGATTAGAATGTGTTTTGCCAAGTCAGTGCATTTTATACCAGATTGGTGTATAGTGAAAATTCTGATGCATTTTCCTAATAACTGGTGCAAATTCTAGTATTTTTATGAGAAAAACAAAAAAAAACGCTAAATATACAGTATTTTTAGTTTAGTTTATTCTTGTGTTTCTTATTCAGGGTAACTTTACATAAAAAAGGTCATTTAAATTAGTTTCACATTTCCATGCTGAATTCGTTCACTAAAGAAGA
This sequence comes from Prosopocoilus inquinatus, assembly GCA_036172665.1. Taxonomy (NCBI): domain Eukaryota; kingdom Metazoa; phylum Arthropoda; class Insecta; order Coleoptera; family Lucanidae; genus Prosopocoilus; species Prosopocoilus inquinatus. The sequence goes on along the minus strand of CM069871.1, from coordinate 131,895 downwards.
CATTTGAGGTTTTGTATACTTGTTCACGAAAATAAAATTCAAATTCCAATTTCAAAACAATTTCACAAACTCAACCTGAAAATAAAATTAAATAATTTATTCTATTTTATTATATATTTTTGATCATGTCTGAAGACATTTTGAAATGAACGAATAAATCAAGAAGCTTGAATGAATTAAACAATTAAAAAGTTCAAAAATTAAATTTCAAAAAAAAACAATAAAAATCAATAAAAGAAGTTGCGTCACAAAAATTAGAGGTGTCAAGTTCGATCCTAGAAGAATCTCAAAAAGAGAAAGTCACCATGCGATTTAAAACTCATTAAAATCATCACCTTTCAGAAAAATTAAAATAGTGTTAAGTTTTACATAAAAGCGAAAGGTTTTGATCGTAGATATTTTTGCCCGCAGAATAATAACGAAGTTCCAAGATATTATCCGAGTTCTGAAACTCTTCTTCCGAATTCACACCTTGTGCAAATCGAGTCACAATGAAGTCCCCCGCGTTCAAGAAATAATGGATGTCTCCATTCGCTCGATGACTGATTGCTTAATTTAAGAAAGAGCGCTCGCGCGCCCCCTCGATTCCGCCACGAGACGTCCCGCATTGTCTTTTGTGATTTTCAAACATGTCTCCGGATGAATCAATATTTGATGGCGACATTGTACGGGCGAGTTTTATTATTGTTATTATTATTATCATCGGCAGATGTTGTTCTTGCAAGAAACTCACAAAGGGGTGGGAATTCTCCAAGGGGTAGCGAGCGCGTTCATGTCCGCTCGAGTGCAAATAAGAAATGTCGTTCGTTGAGGTTTCTGGTCACGAAAGCCGCCACCACCACCGCTTTCAAAATGCATAGAAAAGAAATGATTTAAAAAATGGAAATTGCGCGCCGTGGAGGAAATGAGTTTTCCCATCCAAGGCTTTTTTGTGTTCCACCACAGTTACAAAAAAAAATAATTCACAACAAAAACTTTCATTAAGGTAAGTGGAATAAATTTTGTTCTCACTCGTCCCCGTCACGTCAGTGTTACAAACATTTCACCTTCAAGACTTGTTTAATAAATTGCTGTAAACCGTAATTAAGGGCGCTTCGTAATGTGTTTATATAAGTATGTCAAGTAAGTAAGATAATATTTACAATTAATACGCTGGGCCAATCAGCTATAGGTAATTTCTGGTGGGTGTATTAAAGTGTGTGCCCTCTGGAGTAGGCTCGAAAAGTCCTCCTGCGCAGAAATGAAATGTTACGGGCGTAAATGGATTTGGGAAATTAAATTTCACAGACGCGCCCTCCCCATTGTGTACATTAGGGATTAGGTTGGCGTTTATGGCGTGTTTCGAAACCGGCTTAATAAAATCCGAAGCGAGGATACTTCGGGAAATCACCGGGTAAATTTACTTGGTCTTTCCCCGCAGAATGTCCTTGTTTACTTTTTTTTATTATTCCAAAATTCGCAAACAGTAAAAAAAATACCAATTTTTTCATATACAACTTTAATTCAAGCTTTGCTAAAGTAATTTACACCGCGACATATGACTTTCACGCTGTAAACAAAGATAGAAAAGGTCCTGGCACCACACCCTATGGCATTCCTGTTTAATAATTTCCTGAATACTCACCATTTTGAAACAACTTTTTCTTCTTAGATTCCTAAAAGACTTGAAAACATGCAAACTATTTTAAAAGTAGAGCGTGCGGACGGGGCTTGAAAAGGTGACAGAATAAACATGAGCAAGGGTAAATTACTTCGACCAAATCAGAACACGAAATAATACATTATTTCGAAAGCGAAAGACCAAAAAAGACCTAGTGTTTCAAACGGTACGTAAACGTGATTTCCGAGAGATGTTGCTAAGTCCTCAAATAAACCAACGCGTAAGCGTTGTTGTCAAAACGGTTCGGGCAAATCAAACTGTAACAACACATATCTCTGCTAAGATGAACTTGTCAGTCAAAATTAGTTTATTAGTACCTATCGCTTTTATTTTTCTAATACAAAACGAAATATTGCACTGTGTGCACAGTACACAGCAAAAATAATAGCGTTTTAAAATTTCTTGGTTCGACAGTTCTATTAGCTTCAAAAGAGCATTGCAGTTCTATAGCTTCAAAGCGAGTCGCAAACGGCACTGTTCTTTATGAAAACTTCCGACCGGTCAATCAATAAAATTAAACCACTTTAGAATTATTCTGTCTTGTATTCCGTGAAGGTCATGCATATTCAGGTAATAAGATCGTGCAAAAGGAACCTTCATTTTATTCAGTTACTTCTATTAAGGTAAAATCCGGACAATGCACGAGCAACAGGTCCAAAATTCATTGCATATTAGATTTAAGTAGTAAAAGATGATGGCTCCAGAACGAACGAAACGCAATACAATAACTCAATCGTCGCAAAAGAAGCAAAACGTATGCAATGATCGGCGCAGAATACAAATGCCTTCTTTCCGCCGGAATCCGGAAGGATAAGTTTTCGAAATCGATGGATGCCCTCCACGACTCACATCTACCATATGAATTGATAATCCCATCACCGCTTACATTCCTTGTTCTTCCTTGTAAAATAAAAGTTGCTCGCAGTTTTATGATAATGAAAAAAAAATTGAACTTTTTTGTTTTGAACATAGAGAATAAAGAGCACAAGAAATACTTTCCTTCTGGTGCTCTCGTTGTCGATGCTAGCTAGCTATATTATGTCTCTATTTAAGAATGATTGCTCTTTTCCTAGTTAAGTCAACCCTTGATGTACGATGTCATTAAATTTGGATGGCTCAAAGGCAAACAAATCAACGGTGCGTTTGATGCAGGCCGTAAATCACTCATTGGTCTAATCGACCCTTCGTTGCCCGGGCGTAATTCCGCTGATTGATTAATCGAGTTTATTAAATTAATGGCGCGCGCGCCACCTGTGTCGCTCGCGAAAATTAAATTAAAAAAATAAATCTGCGTCCTTCATTAACGAATCGTTAATTAATTTTAGCGAAATTAAAGCGTAATTCAGCAATCAAGCCCCGAAGAAGAGGAGTAACGAAGTTAAAGAGTGGAAGATGTGACTAAATCACTTAATTTTTAGCAATAATGTAATTTCAAATTCTTAGAAAATGCTGAAGTTTATAATATATATTTCAATCATTGATTACTTCTGTTAACACTTAAACACATTTAAACTAGGTGATAAGTTTATGCTGCTTTGCCTAATACAGCTTCTAATTCTAGCTTGAAAGAAGAGAGAAGAAGAAAATTACTTTACATCAATTAAAATATTAATGATGGAAATACGTTTAATGTCCGGCGGTTTAAATTAATTTACTTTATAATTAAACAAACAATTAAAAAAGTTATTTACGCAAATAAGTTTAACGTCCACTAGTTTACTACTCATCAAATTCCTCAGTGAACTTAGGTGCTTTCACCGGAATCTGTTAATCACGCGTACACTGCTTTAGAAAGATTATTCTTTGTCAATGTAAGTTAATTTAAAAAGATGGAGTGTGACACCGAAGTCTTTCGACAACAAACAATAAAATTAGTGCGGGGTTGAGGGCACAAGAAAAAGTCTGAGAGAAGTGCCGAAGGGGTAGGTGTGAAGGCATCTATCTGAAAGTTTGCGATGGAGTTGGAGGAATTCCTTTGAAAGAGCGTAAAAGTAGCTGAAAGAATATAAAAGTCTGCCTGTCTTTCGGGGAGGGAGGGCGAAGTAAATTCGGTCAATAAAGACGGCGCGAGAACGTTTCGGTCCCATTCCCATTCCCATCGATTTTAAATCGGTCTAATAATTGTAGTGAACTTTCTTCTTCGTATACTCCAAGAAAAGAGAGTTTCTGTCCCGAATCTTTATGACTCATCTAAAACGTGCCTCTTTTCCCGTGCACTTTGAAAAGGGGGTTATTTCTCGCGGGACCAAGAAGAAGATAAGAGAAAGAATTACGTAGGAATTACCGGGCGCGTAACCTGGTTCATGCTGGTCGAGATAAGGGAGACTGTCAAAGTGCCCGCTTAAATCTTCGGCCCCCGGGGATTCCACGTAGATGACAACGTACCTGCAGGAATCACGAGGGTAGTTGTCCTGATGTGCCACGCACTTGGAGCGCTTTTATAGTATGTGTGTTCTGAAATCGAATTTCGATGTAAATTACAATTTTTTTCGTCGCTCTGAGAGCCCTCTGCGATTCTACGCACGTTGTGCGTGTCTCATTTTTCTTAGTTATGGGTGGCACGAAATGTTTGGTACTGCTTCGAAAAGCTTCGGGGATGAAACAGAGAACGAATTATTTTATTTGAGATGTGAAAACAAAAAGAAATCTTCAAGAAAAATGATGACGCCGATAAAAGAGAGAGAACTAGACGTTAAAATTTTGATGTCAGTTTCAATTTTCCTTCAGAACGGAAGCCAATTGCTTCATGGATTTTTGTCTTACTAAAAAAATCTCGCGTTTTTTGTTTAGCCGACGAGTTAATTTTTCTTAAATTGAAGCTAGACCGCTGTTCCAAATCACTTTGATGTGTAAAACCACCACCAGGTGAGTTGAAGCAATTACTTGCTCTCGGGTGATTTGTTACGTGAGTTTAAATATAAACCAGTTGAATAAAATTATAGAAAATGATACTCTCATTTTCCACTGCAGAAAAAAGGCGACGAAACAGTTATGAACCAGAAGGAAGTGAAAAATATTTTTAGCAAAAGAAAGAAAACAAGAAATTAAACAGATCTTTACTTCTGTCTAAGTCATTAAAACTGGAAGGACCACAACAACACCAGAGGCGAGGTCGTCAGGATTACAATCTCGCCTTCCCTAAGGGCGTTCGGGCAAGGCAAAACACAAATCGGCCGACCCAAAACATTTCGTAGGCCGCGAGGAACTTAGATGATTTGCAATTCTCTTTGCGTTAAGTAAAACTAATAATTAGGTTCGTTATGTATTCCGAAGGGAAAGCAAGAGAGACGAACACGAAAATGAAGGACGACTGTCAATGTTAAGAACACAGATAAAACAGCGACATCCTACGATCACGTTTTGACCTGAAGAAAAACATTGTTAAGAACACAGTTTTTTCTTTTTTTTTTTTTTTTGATGCGCATGATTTACAATTTAAAAAAATATATCTAACTAAGCAATCATTGCAAAACCTCGAGATCCTCTCATCCTGAATAAGTTGTGAGACTTAGGAGTTTAGTTTCTGCTGTACTTTATTACCGACTTCGATAAGTAGGTTTGAAAATGAAAAATTGATATTAATTTGAAAACTGAAAAATTTACAATAAAAAAAAAATCCACCAACTGAACAGACCTAACGAAACCTTGAACTTCTCTCATCCTCAGTGAATGAGTTGGCAGGCATAAGAGTTAATTTCTGCTGCATTTTATTATCGACTTCCACAGGAATGTTTGAAAATGAGGGGCAACTCTCAATACTAAGAACTCTTTTATTTTATTTTTTCTGTGTGAGTGATTTACATTTACATTTGAAAGAGCACATAAATTTATCGCGAAACCTTGAATTTTCTAGTCCAATAAACTTTGAGTGCTTCTTTCTTTCTTTCGACCCTTTTAATTAATATTCAAGCCGCGAGGGTGAAAACTTTTTAATCGAATAATAGATCAATTTAGCTTGACCCTAAACGCTTCCCAACTTGGAGTCGTTCTTTCGCGCTCCCCCCCCCCCCCCCCCCCCCGTCCCAGAAACGTTTTTAAACGGAAGGAAAGATTCGCTGCGCCTCATCACTTTCGCGCGGGCCACTGAAATCGTACTGCTTTTTAGAGTGAAATCCAATTTGGCCTAAAATTCGCGCAATCGAGCGAAATGCACCCCTCGCCCTTGCGCGCTCACTTGCTACTAATTGACACGTTGAAATTTTACAAACTGCGCTCGACGAAGTTTTTCATTGCCATTAAGTGCTTCCCTTCGTTATGATTAAATTCAGCTTGCGCAGATATTTCTGATTAGTTTCGGCGAGGCTGTCTCTCCTTATTTCGAATTATGTCCGAACAAAGCAGGGGCTAATTATGCTTCTTCTTCTTCAACCCCTTAATTGTGTAAACGCCAGGAAAATCGATCGTATATTTTATGCGAAATTTTAATTTAGTTTATGATTTAAAAGTACTACAGGTGGAACTTCATCCAGTTCATATCAACATAAACTTTCCCAGTAGATAAGAACTGAACAGGAAACATTATGGTCTAAACAATAAGTAAGATAGCAGCACCCGTAAACCGTGCGAATATGAATAAATTAATTTTAAAACTTATCAAAGTTGCCAGTAAGTCAAGCGAGGAAAGGTGGAAATTTTTATTATAAAAAATTAGACACCGTCGCGACTTAAGAGAATGCAAAAATTAAAAAGGTGTCCATCTAACCGATCAATCATGCGATTGTTTTTGCCGTAGCACTTTCACCCGCTAGAAACCCCTCCAGGTTAACATGAATGAGTGTGTGGGTGTTTGTACACGTAGAGAAAACCAGCTTCGATGCCGAGAGTCTAATTGAAGACCCCCAGAATATCCCAGGGTCTCTGTTACTACATTCTGCCTGAAAAGGTATAGTAATTGTTATATTAAATACGTCATGTTTCCTTTTATTCAAAATTTCTCTTTACTATTATATATATTTTTGCAATAGATTAGCATTAGATTTTGCAATAGAACAGTTCTATTAGTAACAAATTTTTAGAAAAACGAAAAAAACCCGTAGATGATTCACCCTTGCACAATTTCAGAAATTACATGCGACATAAATCGGCAAATCTAGCGTGAGCAAAGCCAGGGAACGAAACGATCATCATCAAGGCATTCGTTTCCCGTCGAGCGTTTTTCCCGCCCGTTGGAAGTGTCGACTTGCCGAAATAAGTGTTTTCGTCCGAACCGACTGGATTGATCAAGTGAGGGCCTCGCCAGTGTTTTTGCAGAAAAATGGCGTGCACTCGTTCCGCATGAAAGGTCCCGTAAATTACCGGGCATTTGAATCTGGGTCAGCGAAACGAATCACCCTCATCATGGCAGTTTACGATCCAACCCTAACCGACCGTGTAATGAGTTCCTCTAATTAATTTAAAATTTTTTTTTTCGTTTCTTCAAAAATTCAACAACTACCTCTTGTCTTTAAAATAAATTCAAAATAGTTTTGTTTAACATTAATACTCTGCGCGATTAATTTATACATATGCACAAGTTACTGTCACAAACAAAATAGAATGAGCTGTTTAAAAGATTTGTCGCGATGTGCGCACGCATTTTCTCCAATTTTTTTTTGACTGATCCGTCTGTAGAAGCAAAGCTGAGCGCGCAATCGTAAAGATCATTTATCAAATACCAAAACTACATATAATGCAAAACTACAACTACAAAAATAAAAAATGGATCATTGCGAGCCGCAATGAAATTCCTAAACAGACTTCCTTCCCCAAATTCAATCTAGTCCGCAAACTTCCCGAGTAAGATCATCCGGTCACCCCCAAAACCAAACCGTACACGTGCTATTCGGACTTGTTTAATTAAGTAAATATCCCGCCCTCAGCCTCCGCCCGAATTCGTCGATCAATTTCCATTTCGGGAGTGGCAAAATTAATTTCGGCGCTGGGACTTTATTAAATTAGGAAACTTCGCGAGCTGTTTTAAAGAAGTTTACGGCGACGGGATTTGGAGAGTTGTATTTTTTCCTCGACAAAGGCGGGTGGTCCTCGGCTAATTGAGTACGACGGACAACGTGAAAGGGATTTTTGGCTTTGTTTGGTCTGTTTAAAATTTATAAGATTTTTAGGGAGCGCGCGGAAGAAGCACGCGGTTTGTCGAGATCTTCGTGTTTCTAAAGTGTTTAACTCAGAATTGCGCAAGAAGACGGCGGGGTATGAGGGTTCAAAATAAATTAAAATATTTACGGACATCCTTCCTTCCATTCCCATACATGTCATTAAAGTTCTAAATGTAATAAATGGTAACTTAAATTAGCAAAACCGACTCTTATGTCCTGACCGGTATCTCTAACTTTTTTCAACTGCATTACATCATGATTATCTCTGCACAATTTATTAGTTTTTAATTGATCCATCGATTATGATTAAGGCAACTTCAAGATATATAAGGAACAAAATCTATAAAATATAGGATCAGGATAAGGATAAGGATCCAGACAGATATCAAGATAGACAGTGATACTACCTTGAACCTGGTTTTCCTCCACGTTCGCTAGTCGCCAACGATTACGATCGAGTATCAACAACCAATTAGATGAGAAAAGTCTCTGCTAAAGGTAGCAGTATAAACGAATCCTTATTGAATATAGGTATCATCTAATTGGTTGTTGATGCTCGGCCGCACTTGGTGGTGACTAGAGAACATGGAGGAAAACTTAACTTTAGGTATTTCTAAGTGATTTATACAACATTTTAATTTTAAATAAAGACTACCCAAAGTTTCCTTAAAACTGAAAACTTCCAGACGGAAAAGAAATCCTTGATGTTTGAACTTATTTCTCGAGGGTTTGAGTTTGAATATGCTTTAGAAGGGAAAAAGAATACATCAAAAGACATTCATTTTTATAGTAAACAATTTTCCGCCATCCGTAAACTTTAACAAGTTCCACACGCCAATAACTGTTAAAATAAAAATTTCTATAAGAACGCCTTCTTTGCGCGCCGGAATGAATTCCCTTATCTTCTTCCCCATGCCGACCAGAAAATGCTCTTATTTATCGACGGAAAAAGTTCGCATTCGCAGAACCCGGCGTGCATTTTAAACATGTCGCCCCCGAGTGATATACGATTCGTGCGTTTCGAGCTCTTTGGGGGTGCGAGTTTTCATGGCTCGGAACTTCCGTACGCCCTCGGATCCGAATGAAAAGGCATAAAGATTTTTCCGAGAATGCCGGATTAAGTTTGTGATTCTTTTGCGGGGAGGGTCGCGTGAATGGCGGAGAGCAGACGCGAGAAATCGCAAAAGTGTGTTTCTTTGCTTCTTTTGTTCGAAGCGCAAAGCGGATTTTGAAAGAGGATCGGTTTCCTCCAGAGTTGCCTTGGGAAGGCAATACCTTTTTACTCAATTTGTTTGTGTACAGGCTGAAACTAGATATTTCAGGACTTATAAGGGGGATTTCTGCCCCAAAATAACAAGCATCTCGTTTGTAGGCAATTATCCGTGAATTCTAATCACCTCGACGAACAAAGCGACTTACGCCAGCAAATTCGAACGAACCTTCGAGTATGTACATGACCACATCAAAGCTGAACGCCAACAACGAATGATAGAGTCAATTAAATGCAAAGCGCACACGAAAAATGGATTTTCGAATGACTCATGAATGTAAATGGCACCTAATCTAACGTTTCGGTTCCACTCAATCATATTCATGTTGCACAAAACAAGCAAAGACTGCAATTTATAAGGAATGGAATGAGAACTGAGAGAAATAGAAAAATCAGCAGCGGGAATAACGCAGAGAGACCTTTTTTCTTCCACGTTCGCTAGCCGCCAACCACTGCGAACGAGTAACAACAACCAATTAGACGACATCTCTTACCAAGGAAACAAATTCTTAATTCTTATTGGGCAGAGACGTCGCGTCATCTAATTAATCGTTGATACTCGGTTGCAATCGTTGGCGACTAGCGAACTTGCAATTCGGCATTACGCCAGCATGAGGTGCAGACACGTGTGAATTTTAATTTATTATTCAAAATCCGAATCAGCTGCAGTGATAACTGGCATTATTTATGCTTTGTGAACCTGTGAAGTTGTTATAATAAACAGCTTATTCCAAGCAAGTTTTCCAATTCTGCGTTAAACAGTCAAGTATTTAGGTGACGCCATTCCAACGACCCAAGCTCGTATTAGATTTCTTTGTTCCCACAGAGAAATCCGCTTATTTAATTCCTCCCTGGAATCTTTCTCCGAATCTTCTGTCTTTCGACAATACTTTTCTATTTGCTGTCTACCTTTTTCGACGTCATTTGAGGGATGACGCAAGCTGCTACCCTCGGAGGACAGGTTCCGCAGTGCGTAGCATCAGCTGCGGGGTTGTTCTTCTACTGGCCTGGACCTTTTTGCCCCGTCCATCTTCAACTGAGTACTAGCTCGGGATAGCTGAATTGTCTTTCATAGCGCCAATTTGCCACCGTTCTCGTTAATTATTCAGGAGCTAAAGAAATTTCATTCCGGTGGTCACACAACAACATATCTAAAGGCAATCATCTACAAAAAGAGGAGAGGAAGCGATTTCGACAATCCTGAAAATATGTATAATGCTGATCCGACGAACAAATGAACAGAAGACGTATTTAGGTAAGTTCGAGGTTTCCATTAAAAGAAGACGATCAATGTTCGACTAAATTAAATGGAGCGTCTGTAAACCTCTTTCGAGTCAAATAACATTTCTCATTAACTTGACGACACTGATAATGGGAGAAACTCATTTCTGCACAAAGCCCGAAAACTGAAACAATAACGGTAAGCTAATAAAATCGCATCTTAGGATTCATAATCCCGTCTGGGTCTCGTAAATTAAGAACGCCAGGAATTCATCTCATCTGGTTTATCACATTTTGGTAAATTCCCAAAGTGGACCTCGTCCCAGCCGGAATAAAAAGGGAATCACATTTCCCGCGCAATAACCTATCTAAAATAAAATCTTATTTTACGATTCATTCTCGACGACACCGACTCGTCTTAGTATTACGGTCGTTTCCTGTTATATTGTTGATGATATTGGTCGGTCTATAACTTGGCGGAGTTCATTTCCGTGATGTATTAAGGAGAGCGAGATGGACGTGCTCGCGAAGTGTCCGTCACTGTTGTGTTACGAGGGCAATTTATTTCGTAATCTACCTAGCCGCGGAGGAAATGAAATACAATCGAGATTCTTTACTGTCATGCGGATCGTGATGGTTAGAAGTACAGCCAAGTTTCATTGTGAATGGTTTTAAACTTGCAAGTGCAGTATTACGGAAGTTTTCAAATTATTTATATGCGACTGCAGGTATTGACACTCAAACAAAAACTTTGAGGAAAGCAATACCGAAGGATGCAGGAGATTGCTTGAATATTATCAATTAAGTAAATTGTCTTATTCATATTCCTAATTCATGAATTTTTCAAGCTTGAATTACCCTTATTGAAGTTTTGTAATCTCAGTTTCAGTTAACCACCGCTATAATCTACTTTACTTTTATTTTACTGCTGGTAAGGTTGAAAGATTTAGATTTCTACGTCCCAGAATGTTCAGGCTGGGAAAAGGGTTACTTACTTTAATTACTAAAAGTTGCTTAGTCCATAAAAGAGAGTATACGAGTTACTTTTAGTAACTTTCTTTTTTAAATAGCAACCACTTCAGTGATTTTAAAATTTTCGTTTTCGCTTGTAGCAGAGTTAATTTCTGGTTGAGTTTTGTTTTGAGAAACCTTTTCATTTTAATTATTTTCGTTTTTAACTTTTTGCAGTTGATTTGGGTTAGATTAAATCGACTTCAAGTTTATTTCTTGGATTTCCAGGTTTAATTTTAAATTTTTAAAATTTTTTTTTTTTGTGTTTTAATATTTTACTTGGGTTAGATTGGGTTTTACTTAAATATAGTGTAAATTTTGTTACAGTTTAAGTCGCTGGTTCTTTCTAACATTCATGTGTGGTACGATACAGTGGTTGTCAGTTCGCTGTTTCCGATTGGTCACTTTGATTTCACAGCAGCTATTTATTGGATTCTAAATGTTGAATATGTTCACCCAAATTTGCGTATCGTTATCATTTTTTATAGTTTCCTCTTGTTTCTTCTTGTCAAATTAAATTTGCTTTTGTATTGCGGTCTCTATTTGTGCAAAATTTTTTGTCAAAGTAATTATTTTTACAAATCAAAAACCGAAGGAGCATCGTCGTAGTTCATGTTACTCGATGGTGTGGAGTTGCAAATTGATCTTTCAAAAAAAAATCCAGTTTGTTTCTTCGTCCGCCAAACAAAATTTCAACGCCTCCTCCATCACAAACTTCCGCTGTATTTCGCCGAAACGGGCAAAGTATGAATTACGAATGAATTGGGAAGTTTGCAATTCCTCTCATAATCTAATATCAGCGAATAAGTTCCGGTAAACAGGCAGCCGGCTCGCCCTCGAATAAATCGCAAAGTTCACCCGTTCGCTTCGCAACTGCTGCGGTGGCGGGTGCATTTTGCACGGTGAGAATTTATTGCGATCGATGGGAAAGATCTTCCGGGATTTCGCTACATTAACCTGTAATTGTCAAGTGCACTTCCGAGGATTTGATTATCGAGGCTGCGCGCCACTTTGGATGGAAAATACAACGGTTAATTTCACACAGTTGGAGTTGACCCATAAAAAGTATTTGCGATTTTATGAAGACAAATCAATAAACAAAGTAGTTTCGTGCTGCCGCATGCCGAACAGAGAGCAAGCGAACGTTCATTTTTGCGGAAACTCTTCCGGGTTCATGAAGATCCGTTACTATTTTACGAACGCGTAATTCCCCTGGCCGTTATCCAAATCGCTGCTAAATAGCCAGGGCGAGAACGTACGCGTTATTTAATTGCTGGTAATAATCATAAAGCAGCATCAGTTACGCCCAATTTTGCGTGGAAAGCTCGCAGAAGCGGAAAACAGCGGAGTAAAGGTCACTACGAAAATGCCACCGCATTTCAATAAATTGAAGGATTTTTTCAGGCATTTTAATAATTTACTTTGTACGAACATTTTTTTTTCTGATGCAATAAATTGGGTGCTAACTACATATCTATGTAGATCATGATTCAGAAATGTCTCCTGTATTTTCAGGGTTAAAAAATAAGGTCACCTTTTTGTATAATTTCTTTTCGAAAAGTGAAAAATAAGAATTTAATTGGTAATAATATGTTGAGTAGGATATTAACTTCACATAATAAAAGTGTGCCAACTCTTAAGCCTCAGTTACTCGAAAATAACTCGGTTTTTCGAAAAGCAACAAGAAAACCTTTTTCGTGCTAAATAATCTAAAGAATATTTTCTTCACAAATATATAAAAGAAATAAAAAGTTAGGCATACGATAAAATACTGAAAGTTACCCCAACAGAACCACTCTTTAAAAAAAAGGGAGGATCTAACCAGTGTGGTTAAGTTAAGTTTAAAATATTAGTTTGAAAGCTTAAGGGATGCAGAAGATATTGACAAAAAACAATATTGTTACGTTTTAAGGAGATGTTACTCCACCATGTCACGATAATGAAAAGGGGCTGCATAAACGCTGATAAGTAGAAAATGTTCATTCATTTAAGGGGATTTATTAAAACACTAACTTTACATAAAATTACAATTATGATTAAAATTGGTATGGATTAATTTGTCTTTTACGAATCACAAAGCACATTAGTTCGGGTGAATTATTCGTAGAGCTTGGCTGGCAAAAACGAAGATAAAAATAATTAATGTTTTATATTATTCTCAATGTTCTTTGGCTCGTCATCCGAGACCAACACTGCACCGATTCACTAACTCACTGCGACGTACTGAACCGAACTCATTACTAATAATCACTGACTGATTCTAACTGATAACTAACCGTTACTACCTCAACTGATTTACCAATATTCCTTTTTAAACTGTCCGTACAAAATGCATTTTTTAAAAGTTGGGATCCAATGTTCGATGTATCAAAACTGTCAGCGTCTGGTCCAAACACATTTAATGAGCGAGCACGTTAATTACACTGAATGGAATAAGCGCATTAAGTCTGCGCCATATGTCAATAACTTTGGGGAAAACAAACTGTTGGAATTGCTTAGATTTTAAAAAGTACGTCTGTTAAATTTTGTATAAATCCAAAAGTAAATACGAATTTGGATTATAAATTTTCAAACGTGACAATATTTGCAGGGATGTAACACTTTAAATTGAGAAATGAAAAATAAAATCTTGAACTGAAAACGATTCCGAACAAATTACCCACCCCCCTTTCACCAATCCAACTAATAAAAAACGAAATTATGACGACCGTTTTGAAAAATTACGGCCATACATTTCCACCGGGCCAGACCAGGCAGAGCACGCCGAAACTTTTGCTAAATTTAATTAGCGATACTGAAGCCTCGAGTGGGCGCGGAAAAAGTTTCGAGCGCCTACATGATATAAATTTCCAGGCTTTTCCAGATGTTGAAACTATTACACTGATTATAATACCACCAAAGCGCATTATACAGGGGCGGCTCGGCTTGATTAGGAAAAATGTTTAAGTTTGAGCGTTGGCGCAACGTGAATTCGGCCGAATTAAGGGATGGATGTTTTCTCAACATCGAGACACAGCTGCGAGTCGATAGATAATCAAAAAGGAATTTGTTTGAAGCAGACGAATTTTCTTTGTGTTGTTGTCGCTTTCGCATTAAGTAGATATTAAGGGGGGGCCACAAACACGCGCGTCGCGCCAGAGATTAAATTTTTTTCGGACGAAAATGGACGGGAAATGAGATGAAAGTAATAACAAAAACGTATTTTGGAGCAGTGCGTCAATAAAAAAAAAATAAACTTTTGGCTACTCTCTGGAAGACTTGTACTTTTATTATATTTTGTTTGAAAGGAAATTTTTAATCCTTAATCTGAGAATACATGAAAAATTTGAGGTTACATCAGATTTTACCACTTCTAAGTCCTCCTTTGATAACGTAAACAGTCGAAAGAGAAAAAACTTAAGTCACTGCGGTGACCAAAATTTAACGAGATAATAGGAAATCCAAAAGAGGGCGTCCGCTTTCACGTTATCTTGAGCGAGACAGATTCGAAAAATTAAAATTCATCGAGTCCAATGTTCAACAATGTTCTCGGCGAACGGTTCTGTAGTGAAACTACTCGAGTTCCAATTACTTTGTACGATTACAGAAAACTTGGAAGAATCTACCCCGGATTGTTTTTATTACTGAGATGATGAGATGCTGCTGGGAATCTACTCCCCCGCAGTTTTGGCCACAATTCGATTCTCTTTTATTCCGTCACGGTATTTTGCTTACGTCTCAAACCTTGTCTTGAACGAACGAATGTAAGTTGTTTAACAGCGCACCTTGGAAATCGGTTCCACAGTGCGCTCATCAGCTGGAGTTGCTCCCCGGAGCCCTTATAGTTTTATTAACCCACCCCCACCTCCTCCTTCCGAGCTTAGCTTCGGGACTGCTGTTGACTCTTCAGCGCGACTTGCCACCAGGTATCCATAAGTGAGAAGTGACCAGAAAGACAACGAAACTGTAGAAGAGTGGCAACTCCAGCTGATGAGCGCACTGTGGAACCGATTTCCAAGGTGCGCTGTTAAACAACTTACATTCGTTCGTTCAAGACTGCTGTTGACTCTTCAGCGCGACTTGCCACCAGGTATCCATAAGTGAGAAGTGACCAGAAAGACAACGAAACTGTAGAAGAGTTACCACTCTTCTACAGTTTCGTTGTCTTTCTGGTCACTTCTCACTTATGGATACCTGGTGGCAAGTCGCGCTGAAGAGTCAACAGCAGTCCCGAAGCTAAGCTCGGAAGGAGGAGGTGGGGGTGGGTTTTTAAAACTATAAGGGCTCCGGGGAGCAACTCCAGCTGATGAGCGCACTGTGGAACCGATTTCCAAGGTGCGCTGTTAAACAACTTACATTCGTTCGTTCAAGACAAGGTTTCAGACGTAAGCAAAATACCGTGACGGAATAAAAGAGAATCGAATTATGGCCAAAACTGCGGGGGAGTAGATTCCCAAAATATACATCGATTGAAACCTTGTTCAACTCAACATAGATTTATTTATAGATTATTGATTTTGAAAGAGAGTTGAATTCAACCATAAACCTTCTTTCCTCTGAAGAAGTGAGGATGAGCCACTTCATCTCTTGATACATCCGAACGATTCTTTTCCCGCTTTCATTCAAGACAACAGTTTACCAGACAGGCAGACCAGTAAACTGCCAACGAAAGTATGATTTACGACGTGTGCTTCATCTCGACGAGATCGCTCATCCTCCGGAGCTTTCGACAAGATCGTTTCGCAAGCCGGCTCAAACAAATTGCAACAACAAATTTTCTCCTTCGTTTACATTGAAAGGGCGCGAGTTCGTAATTTCGCCGTTAGTACACGTTGCAGGGC
Source organism: Prosopocoilus inquinatus (assembly GCA_036172665.1). Lineage (NCBI taxonomy): Eukaryota > Metazoa > Arthropoda > Insecta > Coleoptera > Lucanidae > Prosopocoilus > Prosopocoilus inquinatus. The sequence goes on along the minus strand of CM069871.1, from coordinate 115,821 downwards.
CGGAAATGAAATATTATCGAGCGCGCCCCGGCGCACACAGAGCAAGAGGCAGTTAATCAAAAGTATTAGACGTCAGGGAATTTTCTTTGCGTTAATTTTAAATAAAACTAAGTCGGGAGATATGGGGGTTACCAAAAAAAAAGGATGAAGCTTGCTTTCAGATTAGTGTCGAGTTTCAAACGATATCATAGCTTGCAGATTTGGCTTCTGGTGGAAAACCTTTTGAAAATGATGTATGTTGTAAGTTGGGGGGCCGTGGGGGGATTGGGGGTGGTGAGAGGCACGTAAATGTCAGCGCGACAGAAAGTGCGACAACCTCTGCAAAATTTATACTCGGGAAAGTATCGATTTGAGCTTCGCACACTTGGCCACACCACCAGGGCGAATTGCATCGAGTAACAAACAGAAAAATCCGCCGCAAGGACAGCGATATCCGACGCCGATGTTTATCCAGCTGTCTGTTCCTCGGCCGGCAAGAACGAAACAAAAACATACGACGAAAAAATTCCGCACAAGCAATTATTAGTTTCGAAATTGAAGGCCCCCGATCGATTTTGCTTCAGCCCCGTCCTGTCGTGCGCCCCCATCAATCATATATTAGGAATTCTGATGGATGATGCTCCGCGCTGTTGTGTGTATTTCTTTTTATTTTGTTTTATTTTTTTTTCGCGCAACGCATAAAATATTTAATAACTTCATCGATCGGTGTTTATCGTTTTAACCGGCGGATGAATATTTTATATTTTCTTGAGCGCGTCCATGCAAACATTCATTATTAATTTTGTTGTTTTTAGGAAAAGGAAGGACATTCCACCGCTGCCACCAATTTGTAAACAGGTCATTTCTTGTATTTAATTTAAACTCTTAGGTAACGTGCTTTAGTTAATAAATAAATAGCTAATTTTTGAAAAAATTACTGACTTTACGTTGCCACTATAGTCGGGCCGCCGAAGAAACGGAGTGATCACGCGCTGCTGTTGTGACACCGACACGGAAAGCCGTATTTACATCAAACACCAGAAATTACCACTTACCACTATTTTATTCAAATATTAAATTAGGTCTTAAGAAAGACTGATTAATAATAACGCCAATTTGTTAAAAATAGGCAAAATACAAACTACTAGAAATATGACCACGTTGTTACTCTGTAGAGTGACCGACACTGTAGGCTAGTGTAAATCTGTCGGTACTTAGCTCACAGAAACAGCAATCACGTGTATATCACGCAGTTTTATTACTCCGTTTCTTCGGCGGCCCGACTATAATTGTAAGTGTATTTGAGATATAATACTAAACTCTAATAAAATTTGAAAGAAAAACGAAAACACTGATAATAATAAAAAAAAATGCACGGAGGATAAGGAAATTCTTTTTAGACTCTGAAACTGTGTACGTAAATGAAACCCAGTTTTAACCTGTAATGGGTATATTGAGGCTAGGGTACTGCAGTGAGGACATAACAGCAGAGAACCGTTTCGAAATTGCTTCCCTTATCCGGACTCCAGTCGTTACTCGAGGGTTCTGAGCGGTAGGTGGTTGACTTTTTTTTACAATTCAATCGCACCGGCAATTTACTTTTAACGCCATCTTAAAAAGGGGTCCAAACTACATGACCAACAGGGAGAATATTCAGATGAACATTAAGGGAGGAAACCGATTCGCTGCTCTAAAGCTTGAACCAATGACGAAGTTGTAAAACGTGCGGACAAGGACTGAAAAGGTAAGGAAAGTGAAAGGCGAGAGTAAGGAAAGTTAAGAAAACGATTTTTTTTAATTTTGTACCTACCCCAGTACTGCCCCAGTGTAAAATTTCAAACTACTTTCTCCGTAACTTAAGATTTGGCCATAATTAAATCATTTATAGAATCGGTGTTTGCCACCCTCAGCAAAGAAACACGACTTTGAGGCAGCAGCGGCTCGTGCATAACATATTTGAGTAGGCGGCAGACGTACTCCCAGAGCGCTTGCTCTGTCTAACACACATCAACAGGGAACAAATAATACACGACGCACAACGGTCGCCTACCAAAATATGTTACGTAGAACCGTCGCTGCTTTGAGGAGCATATACGCAAAACTGTCAAAAACCGCTTCCACGTCGATGACGTTGCTTAAACAAGAAGTAAATCTTTCCAAAAGAAAACCCACATTATAGTATATTTTGCATGGCAAAAATACGTCCCGCAGAGGATATCGCCGGTCTACAAGAGAAGGTGACCAAGTCCACCGACAGTAGTTTTGATTTATTAGAATTTTAATATTTGCCCATGTACCTTACATTCAATCTTTTTTATTTTAAAATACATATTCTAGAAACTCTATTGTTCATAAACAACAAAATATCAATGTATCAAAATATCAAAAATCAATATAAACTAACCTGATGTAAAATAATTGATTTTATAATCATAAGCAAATATTAAAATTCTAATAACTCAAAAATACTTTCGATGGACTTGGTCACCTTCTCTTGTAGACCGATGATAAAATCATACATACATTACTTTCTGAGCGTACGTTTCAAAATTTTTTATGATTTTTCGGCCCTGTCTTGCTGCTGGCTGGTGCACATTACGGCACCATCTCCACCGAGTGTTCAGGCAACACCGACAGACGCGACGCGTCTCTAAACTTCATCTGGTTAAAGTCAACGCAACTATCTCTCTGCTACAATACCGCTGCTATTCCATAATGAACCATTATCGAATCTCCACTACTTTTTATTTTCAACTCTCTAGTCCGACTAATTTGTGTGCGTTATTGTCTAATTTATTATTTTTTTTTTGTACCCTATCAGATGTATCTGTGGTCCAAAGGTTTCTTCCGCCTGTAAGTAAGAGTAGCCCTCTTGCCGTGCACGTCGCCATTGTATTTTCAATACATAAATGTATCTCCGTATGATAATTATCAAACAAAATAAACAAACGTAAATTTTAAACATCCTCATATCTACCTACAACGACAACGCTGTTTTTTCTTTCTTTCATTTTTAACAGTGAAACCTTAAAATAATAAATTCATATTTTGGCCTGTGCTAGCCTAGTCTGGTTTTTTGCGCCCCTCGAAGATTTATCGCCAGACAGTTTCTTCTCCGGAGAAATATTTCCCCCGCAATAAATTTCATCCCGGATTGATGCGATTTGAATAAAATCGATGTTTGACTTGTGAACCCGTCCTCCGCCTAATGGACCGACGTCTTCGGCGACGGCGGCTTCTAGGTCGAGGAGCCATAGTTAAAATTACGAGCCACCTTCTTATAAAGAAAAATAGGAAAAGGTGTAATGTTATTTCAACGATGAATTTATGTATGGCACCCATAATCAAATTTTTTTGAAATATTGTTTTTGTCAGTAGTTCTAACCGAAAACCGTCAGATCAACACAAGTTGCATTTGTTAGAAACAGAATTTAACGAGCTATTCGAATATTTTAAAATATACAGACCGTTACATTTAAATTTGTTGAGAAATATAAACTTTTAAGTTTCAATTGTTTCTGTGTAAACGTACATAAAAAATGTTCTTATTCATAAGGGTTATTCTACACGATATTTGTAATTAGTTAGGTACACTAAAGAATTTTTTTTATCCGTTGATTATGAATAAAAATACTAAATTTTAGCTCTTTAATTCAATCCAGTAGCTATATATATATATGGAAAATAATTTGTTGAGGTGGAACTCATTATAGGCGATAACTTTTGTACAAGACATTTTCTTTTATAATCAATAGTTAAGGCGCTATTGAAGAAATCGATACCAATAACCCACCCTGTATATTTTCGAACGACAAATGACGTTTGTAAAGTACATATTTCAAAAGTTTAGTTTAGTTTCAAGAACCGTCGTCTTATGCTTCGGTAGTCGCATTTACATACGCAGATAGTTTGTGACGAAGATGGAGATCAAGTGAAGCCGAAGAATTTTTATTTGATTTGGTTTCTTACATAATTAGAAATTACGGTGGACTTTCTCTGCATCAATGATAACTGAAACTGAAATCAACCGACCCTTTGTTTTTTAGGCGAACTTTTATTGACGATGAATTAAAAAACGCCATAAAAGAGAGAAAATCTGGATACGTGATCAGAAATAATTTTATTCGCTTCGTTAAACCATTTTCTTGTCGGTTGATTATTTTGTAATTATGATTGTCGATTTAAAAATGTAGGTAACAAAATGAAGCTGTCAATGTACAGCGTAACGTCGACTTTTAAAGTGGATTTATAACCGGTCCGTCGGATAATTATTGTAATTACAAACTTTGTAATTTATTTTCATCGCTAAAAATAAAGTACTCCCACTTTTATCCTGAAAAAGCTATCAATGCACAGGCCGCAGGGAAACGTCCAGGGCCGGCGGAAGGCGGTAAAGCAAAGTAAGCAAGGTATTACATTATACTTTACATTCTACACAAGTAAAAAAAAATTAAAATTAAAAAAAAAGTTAAAACTTATACAAGAATTAAAGACAAGCTCAACAAATCTCAACCCAACTGACATCAACCTAACTTCATTTAGCACAAGTAAAAAATTAAAATTTACAAGAAAAATTAAAAGTACAGATTAAAAAATAAATAAAAATCATTTAAAATGAAGTTCAACTAACGTCAAAATCAATCCAATTCAACTAACATAAACCTACATTTAATACAATCGAAAATAAAAAATTCAAAATGTAAAAATTGTTAAAAATTAAAAAACAATTACGTTATTTTGACGTGTAATATATGGTGTGATTTTATTAACTCAGTATAATTCAAATTTACCGCCATATTAAATTGTCATTGCGTTGGCAACAGCTGGTTCTGTCACTCACCTTTATCAAAATAACGTGTACATTTAAATTGATAATCAGGATTTGTTCATCCCTAGTTCATCCTTGCCACATTTAAAAAATGAAATAGGTACTACGCCCTCCAACAAAATCTGGGACATATAATATGTATGCCCTGCTGTAAACAAGATGAAGAGTTTTTTATATTACCAAAGCAAGCGCTAAATAGCAAGATGAATAGTTTAAAACTGCATTCAAACTAATAAAGTAACCCAAAAATGCATGTAGAGAGTTGTCCCAGATTTTTTTGGCAGGCATGGTACATACATTAAACATTTGACGACAAATTCAAATTCTCACTAAAAAAATGACACTGTACAATATACCGTCAGTTCGTTGTCAAAGTGGAACGCAGGACTGTAACACGGTAAACGTTTTCTAATTTATTTTGATTTTTCTAACAGTTTTTTTTTTTTGTGAAGAAAATTGTTAGCAGCTCATAGCTTAATACTTATTTATTGTTTAATTACAAAATAATGTGAAAAGAGCCCACGTTTCGCCATCTCATGAAAACAAGACAAACTTTCATAATAATTGATGAAAATTTGGAACTTAACATTTTCAGTGTTGGTGATCATCTTAACTTTTTTTTATTTAAATTATAATTTTCATAATCGTTTAATAAATTAGAATTTTCGTAATCATTTAATAAATTATAATTCATTTAAACTTGCAAAACGTATTCACTGTCTGAAGCAAAAGATAAAAAATTTATTCTAAAGACTCTCCTACGATAAAATTTTAAAAATAAACTAATTTCAAAATGCCCTGCACTGTATTAAGTTTTAATTATCACATCAAGACGCCATTCCTTTTTTATCTTTTTAAAAATTGCGTAAATTAATTTCTTTTTGGTGAATAAAGCTTAATCAAAATTGTTTTAACGTTCATCATATTCATCATATCATTATTGGTTAATTATAAACAACATGCAACCTGCATGTAAATCAAGAACAGAATTCTGCAAAAGAAACTGATGTACAGGGTGAATGAGAATAGGGTACATTATTTTCTTAAGGTGGTAGCTAGAATTAAAGTTATCAAAAGGAACTGTTATTGTATAATATGGCACACCAGACGTAACTGTTGTCGAGCTATGAAGGAAGTACAAACTATTTTCAGAAACTGCATACTTTTTTTTCTTTTACATTTTTTAATTCATTAGATGAACTCTGAAATGAATGTAGCCAAACCCTTTCACCCTGTTTATGTAAATTATGGTTGCTATGCTAAATTTATTTCACTTTATGATATGGGCGTTACCTAAGTTGTCGTAAATCCAAGATCTTTGGAAGAAGGATGAGGATGACGTGTGAAACGTAAAGAGTAAAGTAAAACTAAACTCACCACGTCGATGAGCTGGGAGAGTTTAAGCTTGATGCACACACGAAGGACATCGGAAGTGTTGACCACTGGTCGCACTAGCTTATTGTAATTGGAAAGAAGGTCGTCGTAGAGACGTTTGGCGTCCGGATTTCCGGCAACGGCGCCGTGTACGACCAGAGCCGAAAGCAACCAGGCGCGTAGCGTTTCAGCGGCGGTCGGAGGCATCGCGAGCAGCAACACTACACACCGCCACCCTCGACCAAACTACCAGATATTCGCAGAAACGCCGTTTGTTCGGTATCATCCCGATTCCGTGCGAGTCCTGATCGTGGTGCGGGATGGGCGTCAAGGATTAAGTCCTCATCAAGAACGGCGCTCCATAATTAGTTACACACTTCCCGTTCACCCTGACTTCCTCTAGTTTTTAATCGATCTGCGATTTTTGTTTTCGACTTTGATTTGAAGGTTAGAAAAACAATCACCGTAAAAACAGATTTCTCTTTTTGTGAAAAATCGAGAAACGCAACGCTACCAAAATGTACTCCCCCGATTCAGTCAACGCAGCAAACTGACATATTCTTTTTATTTTCAAACTGGAACGGTTACTTAGAAAAAACTTGGAGATTTCAATTCCAAACGAAGACACAAAACTGCAATTACAAAAAAAAATGGAAAAGAGGAAGTAAAAACAGATGGATTTTATTGTCAAAGAAAGTAGCCTGTACTCGTCTTAATTTCCTTCTTCTTAATTAGTCCCTCCCGTGTGAGTACGAGGCAACGGCAGGTGTAAACAGAACGCAACAATAACTACAGGGTTTTTGAAACGCGCCTATCAGAAACACTATGGCTCAGTTGTACAAAGGCGGTTTAAACTCAAGTTTAACTGAACCAGGTTCAAAGTGAACAAATTCTCATAGGATCTTAAGGACATATGACAATTAATGCATTCGTAAATATAATTTGATGCGATTTTGTTCACTTTGAACCTAGCTCAACTGAACATTAGTTTAACCCATTGAACAACCGGCCCTAAAGATTAAAATAAATACGAAGAGAATGGGACATCTATTTATCAAGGGACCCAAGTTAAAATTACCCTTAGAAATCCATCAAATTAAAAATCGTGTTCAGCTAGATTCGTTAACAGCTCTCCCACCGCATGAAACAGGCCCGTATGAAGTGGGCGTTGGAGATATCGATCGATGAATCGGTTGATGAATGAAGTAATGGAATCGGTTACGAAGAAGTGTTTTTTAATTTTACGTCTTCCGACGATGACTTTAAATTCGTTTATATGAAGAATGAAACACAAACAATAAACCAGTCGAAAGAAAAACAGCACGATGAACGGACCATGAATAGACGCTGATCAATACCACTTCGAGAAATAATAATTACAGGAAACTACTATCTTTTTGCTTTCGACAGTATATCAAATTAATTTGAAATTTTATTGCCTTTTTCGACTTTAGTGCATATTGGCACTCATTTCAAGCAAACTGTTCTCTCAGCGGAATACAATTTTACGATATCGATCGGTTTAATGTCTAACCTCAAAAGGAAAAAAAAATACGTTTGAACTACAAAAAAAAAATAATATAAAATAAAATTTGACGCCATATTTGATGCACCGAGGTTTAAAGCGGGGGTCACTTTTTGTGCCCTCAGTGCACTGCAACATTTGCGAGTGCTGGTGCGCCAGCCCCGAAATAAAATACTCTATTATACATATATTTTATTAAGTCATCTCAGCTAATCGCGATTGCGTCCATGATATGCCTCTCGGCCAATCTGAAGCTGTGTCTAACACAAACAAAGCCGCAGGTTATGCTGCATTTCGTAAGCGGTATACTATATTCCTTCTAGTCTAAAGCTAAGTTCACATGCATTCCGGATACACAAAATATTTATTGCGGATTGTTTTTAATTGGTTCGTTTTTGTGAAAGAACCAATGAGATCTAATTTTCACTTCATTTAACGCCTTTGAAAACAGTAATTAATTCGATGGCGAATATATCTGGCAGTTTCAGACTCATCCGCAGCTATGTTAGAATAAATCTAATAATATATTAGTCAGATTCTTTTTTTTTTTCTAAATTTCGCACTTCGCATAACTTTTTTGATAACTTTTTTAATAACTTTTCATTGTTATGTTCACTATAATTAAATAATCAATACGACGTTACAAATGTAAAGCATTCACGATCTTTTGACTTTCCAGTAGGCTATGTTTTTTTTTCTTTCATTAGGTTATGTGCACGTAATTTGATAGAAGTCAAAATCTGACACTGTCAAAAATTATGAAGCTTCCTATTTTGTAATAATGGTTATGTTAATGATTTGGAAGAATGTCGGTAAAAGTAAGGTTAAAGTAAATTAAATCATTCATAACATTCACTAGTGGGAGTTTCGATCTTCAGAAACAATAATCATGAAATTCTAACCCAATTTCCGAACGTCCATATTTTTTAGTGATACCAAAAAGAATGCAACCCTAACACGGCCTACTCTGAAAATCAAAATATCGTGAACGCAGGCGACTTTATTTTCCTAAAGATATGAGAATTGCTTTTACCGAAACATGTCACCTTTTATTGTGAGATGAAAGATTAATGAACAGTTTGAATTTACACATTAGCATTTCAAGTGACTCAAGCTAAATAAAAAAAACAAATTTTTCATTTTACTGTATATTTTATAAAAACAATAAAATGTTTCAGTGGTGTACCTAGAATTAAATTGCTGTCAAATTTTAAAGCCATACCTACAAATGTCACTGTACGGAAAAGTTGTGATATTCCAGTAGACGCGAGAAAAAAGTTGGGCCGAAACCTATTAAAACAAAGACATTACTTGTTACTCCACCTTCTTTTATTGTTTAACCGCCGCGCCGCGCCGTCCGTTACATTTTTAGTATCAGCTGTGGGATTTGGCGAACACTTCTGATTCTCTATTGTACCAGAACATTGTTAATCTTTCAAATTCCTGACCATCATGTTATTTAAATATGTATAATAAGAAAAATTTGTTATTGGAAGACAAATACATGTTTTAATTTCTTGACTTTGGAGTATGAGTGTTTACTAATGTTGCTCTACATATATGTATTTAAGAAAGCTCTTTACTTTCAAGACGTCCAGGCGTTTTACAACTTTGTACTTACATTTTGCAACGCAGTTGCATTATATTTCCATAAAATCTCAATTTTCGATCTACCGCTCCTCCGTCAATTAACTATCCGCAACATAATCGAAAAAGTCCTGAATTAACGTGAAGTGAGCTGGAGCGCATCGGCATGAAAACGTCGGAAATGAGCATTTCCATCATGTTCCAATTATCCCCGTCCGTTAATAACCGCCGCTAAACACTTGTAATTCGGTCGACGGAAAACGCGCAAAAAAACAAACCCCGCTAATTTGATGGTGGAAATGCGTGTTCCTAACGAATCGACGCTGTAAAAGCGGAAAATAAATAAATAGCGGCGAGGAGAGCAGAACAAACACGCCGGCGTTTGTTTCACGTTAAGCTTCGATTGAGGAGGGTTGAACCAGAAAGGAAACATTGAACGTGAGGAGAATTAAAGAGATCACGTAATTTTCAAATTGCACTTCATTAATCTTTTAATTAGGTAGATTAAAAGAAAAAAATCTTGGATCCACATCTTAGGCTTGGAGTCGTAAAAAATCCTCTAAAAGTTAATTCGGCTGAAACTGGATAAGCGGCAAATGACGGTCTACGTAACAAGCTAGCGTTCAACGTTGCTTAGATTGCAGGGAGGTCTAGCGTAAAGTTTACGAGCTCTTTGACATCGCTGCGTTAAAAAGAAATTTAAACGGCCATCCATGACCATATCCATCATTCAGACATAACAAATGCAAGGAACCTTTATATCTTCCGAAATAATTAACCTAGCCCTGATGGGGTTGTGCTTTCCGAAACAAGGGCGATATCTATAATAAATAAGGGGGGCGTCACTTGTATCTGCGTTAGATTTGTTACGTGTGCGTTTGAGATCGATCTGAGAGGCCATTCATTACTCACCCCGTTGTCTAAATTTAGGTCAGCGCGTTAAGCGAAGTCGAAGATCAGAAGGGAAAACTGGTTTCGCACTTGACTTCTTCGGGATCTCGACTTTAACAAAAAGAATGTGCTTTGTCTTTGAAATCCGGGGGCGTGTTTGAATATTTTGATTAAATTTTTTTCATGACGGATAACTCGCTTAACCCTTTTTGGTTTAATTTTTTTTTTTTAGCGTTATATGAGATTCGTGACTCTAGTGAATCCCAGATGACAAGAGCTGCGTTCGCTTATTCAACTCCGTTCACTCTTTTTATTTTATATTTTGTATTTCGTAGTTTGTGTTTTATTTTTTATATTTTATCGTTTTTCATTTGTTTTTTGTCCATCTCAGTTGTGATCTTCTCTTGTTTTACGCACTGTATTTCGTCATTCATTTCTTTTCTTGTTTCTGGATCGTTTCAATCACCTTTTCACATTTTACTTTTATTTTCTGCGATTTTTTTGGTTCGTCCAGGAAATATTGCTTTTCGTTCAGCTTGGTGAGAGTGGATCTTTTGTTTTGTTTTTTTTTTTCACTTCGTGCACTTGTAGTATTTTATTGCCTTTTTTCATTTTTTTTTGAGCGAAAGAAAGCATGGACTTTAGAAAAATTAGCGCTTTCTTTCGCTTAAAAGTTTAAATCTGTTTTCGACTAGTTTGAATCTGTATTCTGCAGTTGTTGCAAAAAAACACCTCAGCTTTGAATTATTAATATGGTAGTTCGCCTGCAAATAACTACAATTCAATCCAAATGAAATATATAAAAATAGTTTAATTCGAATGGAAAGGAGAAATCTGAACTGAAATTTCAAGGAGAGTAGTGATTAATCCGTTTGCAGAAGAACGTCTGTCTTTGAATCTAAACGCGTTTGGGCCACGTTTTTATGAGCAAAAGAAAACACCTAATGACAACAGAAGCGACAACTGGGGCTCGTTCAGGAACTGAAAAAAGTGCACTCTCCCTCGTGTAAGTGATTTTGCATATTTTGCTTTTCGTTTTGAACGCCTAAAGTGCTCACCCGTTACAGTTTTTGAACGCAACCCTGTGCAACAACTGTCATAGAATAGGTTTTTTCAAGGGCGATCAGCCGGCAGAAATAAAGGAAGAAATACCTCTTGCGGTTCGTCAATCGAGGAGGTCGTGCTTAGTTTGGTTATGTCAAGAGCTTAAGCCAAGAAATGGCGCCGATGTAGGAAAAAATATAGGAAATGAAATAAAACATAGAATTAAGTCTCAAACTTTATTTCTTTTTTTTCATTTAGGACAATCTAGAAGCTTATGAGCTGGTTATAAGGGCTGGGAACCACCGGCGTTCTCAATACACTAACAGGGCTAAAGACGATCCTGGCTTTGGGTCCTTCCGCAGGAGGAGGTAGTTTTGGGGCGTTTGGAGCCGAGGGGGTTTCGACGGACTCAGCCGAATTCACCTCCACGGATTCGGCGTCGTCCCCGTTGAGTTTTTCGGTGTTCTGCAACGTATTTCCGGCCACAAAAAATCTGGGCTTGGCCTGGGGGGCTTCCGCAGAATTGGGTTGTTGAGAAAACTGCCTGGCCAAAAACTGGGAAGCAGCGAGAACCGAGTTGGGCACGGGGTTGGTTTCAGGCCTGGCGGGTTCCTGAGTGGATCTGCTTAGTTGTTCTGGCACCGGTGGATTGGGGGAAAGTTTCTTCTGAGCACCAGAGCGCGAGTTTATTTCAACTTGTGGCGCAACTGGTAAGTTCAGAGATGCTGCTGGACGAGACGCAACTACCGGGGCTGCTGGGACGGGCGAAGGAATCAATTGGGGAACCGCAGGTAAACGAGATGCAACTAATTGACTGGTGATTAAGGGAGCTGCTGGAATAGTTGAAGGTACCACCGGAGAGACCAATTGGTTGGTAACTACCGGAGCTGCTGGAACTGCTGAAGGAACTAACTGGGGGGAAATCGCAGCAAAACGAGAAGGAATCAATTGGTTGGTAACTACCGGGGCTGCTGGAACTGCTGAAGGAATTAATTGAGGGGAACCCGCAGCAAAGCGAGATGCAACTACCGGAGGAGTTTGAACGGCTGCCACAAATTGGTTGGGAATTACCGGAGTTTGAACGGCTACTGTAGGATACCTTATATCATGGTTTACAACATGTGAGTTGTAAGATGAAGCGTAATTAGCGAGATACAGGGGAGCGGATAAAACTTGACTGGCTTCGGTTTTCATCGCCCCCAAAACCAAGCAAACACAAACAACCTGGAATAAAGATTTTTATGTAGGTGCATCCCCTGAGGTTTTACTTGACTTACGTTGAAGGCACCCTGCATCTTCAGAGATAGTTGTGGCGTACACTTGAAACAACACACTGAATGTGACGAAGAGATTGCAGCAATTTGTATTTATAGCGGCTCTCCTTGAATTAATATTCACCGGCACGCTATATTGGCCCAGGTCAAAAATTACCGATTCTTAGATAATAATTGCAACAGCGTGGGACCTAATTCTTTTTGGGTACAGCATTTTTATATGTACGACAGACAGTCGCGGTACGTGCGGTGAATACCCGTTTCGGTGCACATTCGACAATTAAATTCCTAGAAACCGGACTTCTCCGGGGCGATTGCGATTCCGGGCGCGTGCGCTTATTATATAATTAGGAAAATCGTTTCGGTTATTTTGGCAGAAATGTGTAATTGGTACGAGTTAAGATTCCAGGGCGACCACGGACGACGGACGTTGCGATTTCTGTCGCTTGTGAAACTCATATGCAACGGTATTGATTGAGTACAGCAGAGTGGTCTTGAGGGCGTTTTGTTATTCATGTGCGACGCTCTGTTCTTGCGACAGTGGTTTCGAAGAACGATCCGAGATTTCGTTAAGGCAATGGTACTCGATGATTTTTTTAATTCAACGCGGAGACAATAATTTGAAGAAAATTTGAATCAGATTCTTCCATTATTACCTAACTGTTGTCATTTGTCGGTTAAAAAAAAAAACGTTAGAACGGTTAAGGTTAGATTATATCATTAAGGGTCGGACATTCCCAGGATATCTGGTAAAAACCAGTATAAAGATAAACAAAGCAGCACTATCATTTTCAGAAAAAATAATTGCAGGAAACTGTAATTTGTCTCCTTTTTTGCTTCCGACAGTATCTAAGATTAAAGAAATGTCCCATTTTTCATGCTTGCAATTTGTACAGTCGAGAGCAAGAAAATAGACATTACAGTTTCCTGCAATTACACTTATTTTGAATCACCCGGTATAAAACTTACAGATTATCGATCAATTACTTAGGTTAAAAATTTATAAATTGCAAATTTGTATTTGAGTCTTATGACTCTTAGACCCTAAAAAAACACACATTTTATCAAAGGCTTTTCCCAATAGGTAACTGCCAATTTTAAAGTAAGAAATGGATCTAAGGTAAAGGTTATTTTTATATTTTAGAAAAATTTTGTGCAAATCGTTTTTGATTGCAGTGAGAACCTCGAGCAGCCTCTGGACAGCTGTTTCAGCCCTGCTTGGGGCTTCTTCAGCAGAAACGTAGCTCGACATTCCCACTGCAGACCAAAAACGACTTGCGAATAAATTGGGCAAGTCGTTTTTGGTCTGCAGTGCAATCAAATACGATTTGCACAAAATTTTTCTAAAATCTTTCATTATGCTTTGACAGCAAGCATGGCCGCCTTGCATGGGGGACTCATTAGGAGCAAATCCCGCTTCAATTTGTCTATCCTACTGCAATGTTAGGTCAAAAAGCGATAGTAAGATGTCGCTATTTTATATGTTCGTTATTTTTATATTTATTAAGCGTTCACTCTTTTTTCTCGTTAAAATAGGCGAGTTAGAGTGACATTTTTGTTGGTATCACAATGAAATATAGACGTCAGATGAAATGATTATGTTTATTTTCAATTTCAAGTTTATAGTAAGTACCTAATTTATACCAGAGTCGGTGGCAGATGGCTCCTTCTTCGTATTTGGCAGTACAGTCAGATTACGAGTGAGAAATTGTCATAATATTTTTCTTGTCAGATTCTGGCATCTATGAAAATTCACGTAAGCAACCCAAGGTAACTAAAACACGGCCTGCTCTGACGAGAAAAAAGAGTGAATGCTTTATTAAGTTCTTAAAAATTTTGAAAGCTTTCAAATTTGATGAGCGCAATAAACCGTTTGTAAAATCTTTGAGGTCGTGTTTAAACAGTATCACTTTGTAGAAAGAAGAATTAGAGGAAACTGTAATTATCTACTATATTTTGCTTTCGATCGTACATAACAAATACGCATTTTTTATTAAGTGGTGTGGTTAACGTAAACTTTAATTAAAGTCATGGTGAACACCTTGAGTAAGTAAATTAATGAAAATTAATTACGTTTGGCGTCCTGTATTGCTGACGTTGCCTGGTATGTGCATTAATTTTAATTTTGAATTCATAACAAGGTTGTTTATTTTTATTTCATAACGTAATTTACGCTATATTTTTAAAATAATTTATAATAAATGTATGAATTTATTTTATTTCCACGTATAGATGTCACTATAACTGACACGATATTTTACTAACTTCATGCGTTTGTCAAACGTAATATTTACATTTTGACAATTCCACTGTACGTCAAATTTAAAAGGCTTTCGCTCACTTTTTCAACTCTAAACGCTCTCTTCCCACTCGCCTTAATGCATAAAACGTGAAATTTGTGTTGCGTTACACCAACCAAAATGGACACGACTTCGACGACGCTTAACTTATACAAAATATGCCGAGTGTGTTTGTTAGAATCAGAAGATATGCACTCGATATTCAGCGAAATCCAAAACGAGGATAACATCGAGGAAGAACCGACGTACATCTACGAAATGCTAATGAATATATCAGCAGTGCGAGTGAGTTACCGAACGAATGTCCCGAATCGAAAGTGAATTGCATTTTGTGTTCTTTTAGATTTTAGCCGAGGATCGAATGCCTACCATGATTTGTTCCGCCTGCCTGGGAATTGCAAACACTTCATACAGGTTTCAGCAGCAATGCAATCGTTCACAAGCTGTCCTAGAAGCATACATAACGCAAATCGACTCGAACAAATTGGACTGTGTTAAAGTATTTAATGAGCTTGAAGACAGCCCAAAAGGTATAGAGCTTGCAGATGCCTTGAAAATATTCGACTCGGAACAGGTGAAAGAAGACGATGACTGTCCACTGGAGGCGAGTGCAGATGATATCTGTTTGGTAGATAACTGCTTTGACGGGGATAACTCCGACGTGGAAAGCTGCAATATCTTAATGGAGGATCAGAGTTTAATCAATGAAAGCGCAGAGGAAGTGAAAGTTGAAATTAAAGAGGAGACCACGTTGGACGCTGTTGAGGTAGCTGCTTTAGAGGATAATGTGAAACTGAAAGAGAAATTGGCTTTAAAGAGAATGCAGGGCAATAATAACAAAAATGATCAAAAAGGTTCGTTGAAAAGAATACCCCGAACTAAGTTTAGTTACTATATACGACTAAATGAGAACGGTGAAAAGGTTAGACAATTTAAACTTATAATGCAAATAAGTTTTTTTTTTTTTTTTGTAAATTCGAGGCTCACCATGGGGATTTTATCGCAGATATTTGGAATGTGTTACAGTGTCGTTTGTTGATTTTAATTAAATAAAATTGTCCCACCTCCCCCATTTAAGGTGTGCCTCGAATTTAGCAAATACTTACTGGAGTTCCATTTCAGATTTATGCTTGCAATGTATGTGACAAATCGTATAAATTCGGGAGTAGTTTAAAAGTGCACATGCGAACACACACTTTAGAAAGGCCATACATTTGTACCCTGTGCGGTAAAGACTTTAAACAATACGGATCCTTGAGTTATCATTTACGGAGTCATTCAGGAGAGCAACCTTACATTTGCAAGATCTGCGGCAAGCGGTACAAACAATCCGGGTCATTGACTGCTCACATGAGAATCCACACGGGGCAGCGACCATTTTTATGTTCTGTTTGCGGGCGTGGATTTCGGTACTAAATGTGCCAACACTTGTTTTAAATCAACTAATGATATTCCTGCTTTCAGGCAAGCCCCCGATTTAGGATACCACATGCGAACTCACACGAAAGAAAAACCGTACATGTGTAACATATGCGGTAAAACAATGTCGATGCAGTGCCACCTGGTGCAACACATGCGAACACATACGGGCGAACGCCCCTTTAAATGTACCGAATGTAGCAAGGCATTTCCATCGTCAACGAGATTAAAACGGCATGCCATTATTCATACGGGTTTGAAGCCTTATACCTGCGAAGTGTGCGACCGGGCTTTTAACAGACGGAGCAGTTTGCGGGTTCATGCTAAGATTCACACGGACGAGAGGCCGCATGTTTGTCCGGTTTGTGGTAAAGGTTTCATTCAGGCACACAGTCTTAAAAGTCATGTAATTACACATTCTTCTGGTAGCTTTACGCAATTAATATAAAAGTGTGTAGGTTTTTTTTTATGTATATAATAAATGTTATGTATTAAAATAGAGATGGTTTAAATTGCCTAGACCTAATAAAATACCAGTAAAAGTCAAGGAATTGAGAAATGGTTCACAATGTCAGTGAAATTAAGTGAAAAACTGAAAACTAAATGAAAACTTATTTTCTAAACGAAATTAGAAGGAAATGGGAAATTTTAATATTAAAAAAAAGTTATTGGGGGGTCTTCAACATAGGCAACCGCTCAGATGTTCAATGGGTTTTCTAAATGAACAAGCGTGATTAAAATTAATGAATAAATAAATTACTAATCTTTGTACGTTTATTATTTCAATTTTCAAATCAGGAAAAAAATTTGTAAACATGTAAAAACTAAGAAAGTTGCATAAGCGCAGGCAAAAATAAAATGGAAAGTCGTGGTGCTATTAAAAAAGTTAACGAGTTAAAAAAATGCGTGTAATAAATAACTTTAACAGAGTTCCCATTTTATTTTAATTAAAACATCCCCTTGACTTCATCTAAAAGCTTTTGACCACGATCATACTATTTTTCTAATGCTTACATATTTAAACAGTTTTCTATTTCTTCCTGATTTCAGAAACGAAATAAATAGACGTAAAAAAATTACTAATTATTAAATTACCTTTAAAAGAAACAAAAAGTCCTAGTATAGGCAACCTAAGTTACGATGCCCTTTGTATGTTGCCTACAGGGAGCATTCAAGAATTTTTTCTTGTTGAAAATGTTGATACTAAACTTTTTTACAATTCACTCAGATTATGCAATTTTCTTATTTTTTATATTTAAAATAATAACAATTCTCCATTCCTTTTTCTAATTTCAGGAAACAAATTTAAATTACAGCTGAAATCATTTGAGAGGCCGCTGTGTGTAAAAGAAATGCCGCTGTGAGCAAAACAAAGGCCGATTTTGACATGACAGTTTTCAATCACCAAACAAAAGCCGATATTGCAAAATAAAGGTCGGTATGTACACTGCGTTATTAAATTATTTAGATTAACTCTTGCTGTGCAATTTAGCTTGACAGATATTTATCGTCGAAATCTCTGTTATTCCTTCAAATCTCCAACTGCGGTTTTTTCCGCGCTGGGTCGGCCGTCCCCCTTTATTATTTTTTGACACGCCAATGTCTTCGTAAGCACTAATCGTATGAAATGAACACACGTTAAAAATTTCATAGCAAGAGTTGATCTAAATAATTTATTAACGCTTTGTATATTATAATGAAATTTACGTTTTGCATAAAACAGATTTATGTCCGTTTTCGTAATCAGACTTTAAGGAAGCTCGAAAGAAAAAGTCTTATTACAGGCAACCCAATATATTCAGTCATTCGCAATTTGCCTATACTGGAATTTTCTTTTTAATTTATTTGTGCAAAATGAGCTGAACTTTCCTACTAAAAAATAATAATTTGGTTTTTTCCAATTTATTTACTAAAACTGTTCTTTACTACTCAATATGTTAAAAAACCAAATCAAAACGTCATCTTAGTAATTAGGTATTTTCAGAATATTTTACTAAATTAATGTTTATTTCTGCATTGATCATGCCAAAAAACAAAACAAGTTAAAAATTTATTGACCCATTTAATTGATTTTAGTTTTCAATAAAAACTGTTTGCTTTTCAAAATATTCGGAAAAAATAGATTTTTTATGTCCAAGTCTAGGGAACTTGTTTATAAAACGAAAGGAATTTTGAAAATATGTATAAGGAGAGAAATAAATATTATTCTTCGAATTATTTCACTGTCGTTTGTATAAAAACACACGATTTCCTCATATTATGAACTTTTTCTGAATTCCGTGGCTTTTCCCAAATTTCCGAGTTTTCTTTGTGAATGGGAACCCTACTTAGCCAACATCGAAAGTCGTACATTCCCTTTTTGTAGGTCTTATAAATATCAAACTAACAAGAAACTTTTAGTTATATTTTTTTATGGAACCAGTTGGGTGTTATTCTACATATTTTATATTTTTTTATAATAAAAAGATCCACTACTTAAATATAAAACTTTAATAATAAAATGAATTTATAAATGTCATATACATGTACAATAAAAATTACAATAAAGTACGTATTTATGTATAATAATAATAAACAATAATGCAACGTTATTCTGATAAAATTAAGTACAAAGTAAGCGATAATAGAATTACGACTTACGGTATCACTGTTGCAGTTGAACGTAGTTTGCAGGAAACAATCCGTAACGCCCTTTACACATACCACGCCACCATCCTTCGTCTATCTATATAAAGAAAATGGCAATTTAATTTAACTTCACACTAAAGTCCAGTTGCACCAATAAACCGAAAATCACAAATACTAAAATGGACAGGGTAATAATGTGGGGTTTTGTATGCACCGAGCCTAGAGATTCTAAGTACACAGTGACTAGCGCGTACCAACCTCTACAAGTTTGGGGATTGAAAATCCTAATACATTCCTGACACAGATCACCATAAACTGGGTTTCCACTTGTCAGAAAAATCGGTAAAAATCAGGGAATTGAAAAAAAGTTCACAATGACGGGAGTTTGCTTGTTTTAATGCACGAGTCTATGAAAGTAATTAAAAAAACTGGAAAATTATTTTAAATATAAAAAAATAAGGTCATTAATATGTGCAACAATACAAGCGACTGTGTTCACTGAGTTATGTACACTAAGAATTTCTGTTTTTTGAAAAACGTAATTCATCATTTTTTAAAAAACCAGATTTAAGTTAATTGTGATAAAGTTTAATATGTTTTTAACAAAAAAAAATAGGCAACCAACGCACACGCCTATGTTGCGTAAATGAACAGGCATTATTAAGAATAATTTTCTAAATTTAATTCAAACCTTACAAAACACATGATAATAAATAAATAAATCAGTAATATTTGTATGAACTTCTTTCTAAAATCAGGAGAAAAAATATTTAAAGATGTAGAAATTAGGAAAGTTGCGTAATCGCAGTCAATAATGTAAGTGTTATGATGAAATGTCAGGGAATATCTGGAAAAGTCGGGGAATATTTCAGTGAAAATAAAGTGGGAACCCTGTTGTAAAGTTTTGGAAACAGAAAAAAATGGATTGGGTTTTGGTAACTTTTAAATTAGTAACTTTAGCACTTAGTAACTTTATCGCGCCTACTGAAAGTACAAATTTGTTTTCTGAAATTAAAAATGCAAATTTGTTTTGAATAGTAAGGAAAATGGAAAATTGTTTTGAATATTAAAAAAAAGACAGAAAATTGCGTAGCCTCAGTGAAACGTGAAAAATTTTAAGAGTATCACATTTTTAACAAAAAAAAGTTCTTGGCATCTTAGTACAGGCAACCCCATACACGTTTTTTGAATTGCCTACATCAAGGCTTCTTGTTTTATTTTTATTTTTTGAAAACCATAATTCATTATTTTTTTAAATAAACCGTTATATTATTAAAATTTTTGCTTCTAATTCCTAAATGTAATCCAATAATTTTGTTCATTATTACACGTGGTACTTAAAAAAAATATATATCTATTCTGAATCCAGGAAGATATGGAAAATTGTTTAAATTTGCAAAATTTAAGAACTAAAATAGTAAAGGAGACTGTGGTTTAAGAGATAAAATGAAATTAACCTCCGCCCACAATAAGTTTTATATCCGTACGGATATATATATTATAATTATAAAGTTTAAGAAGTTGCATAATCTCAGTCAATTGCGAATTTGTCATTTTTTGGACGAAAAGTCACGGAAAATCTCAAAGTTATGGAATGTTTTAATGAAAATAAATTTGCAACACTGTAAAACCTTGCAATTTGAAGCGACTTCGAAAAAATCCACCAATTAAACTGTCTTACCATTTCAACATGTGTTATAACATCTTCGGGGTCGAAAGAAATTTCATCATCGGCAGCAGCTTGATAATCATAGAGAGCAGTCGCAGAAAGTCCCGTATCAACAATTTCATCCTCCTGTATGAAATCTTCTTGCGCTTCAACAGCGCTGGTTTTGACGCTTCCACCTTTTTCCTGCAGGTGACTGTCGCCTTTCTCCTTTTCGGGCTGTTGAACGCTTGCACCTTTTTCTTGCACAAGAGAATAAGTTCCAGTTTTCTCCTACAAATATAAAAAGGTATTAGAGCACGATAGGCGACTTCTTCACCTTCACGATTACCTCTGCGGTCTTTTTAACAACACTATTTTCATATATCTCCTCCTCTTCTTCTTCTTCTCTTGCTTCTACGGCGAATGTGACTGGGGTCTGTTGCTTGCTTACTTCGACTTGCTCTGGTGGAACTTCCTTAACCTGTTTTTGTTGTACGAGTTTCATTTGTTCCAATTCCTGTCTTGCCTAAAAATAAATTAAAAGTAACTTCGTTGTGAATAAAACAACAAAATAAAAATATGGTACCTCGCTTAGGTTGTTATTATCATTGGAAGCATTGGCGTTCTGACTAGTTGCAAATTGTTCGATTTTTGTCCGATCAAGTTGTCCAGGGATGGCTTTCTCAATTGTGGGGGCGCTCTGTGACATGACGGCTTCTTGATTTAGAAAAGCGGTCTTGGACTCGTCGAGGTGTTTGGGGACCCTTTCCGGAGGATTTGACTGTAGTTTCTCCTCCGGTTTACTTGAGAAAATGGCACTTTTCGATTGAATGTTAGATCGAGAGACGTTTGTGTCTACCACAGGTGTAGGTTCGTCAGAACACTGGAAGTTATTTGAAAATTTTAATCTCATTAAGACTCTTATCAAAGATTAGTATAAAAGTTATCATTATCAGTGTTGATGATGGAATAATTATTATTAGCAGCAACTCTATTATTACGATGAATTATTCAATAATTTAACTTTGCAAAAGAAAAAGAAAGCTCTATAACAGTCAGGATGTTTCAATAAAATAATTGCGTCTTTTTTTGATTATGTGCTTATCAAGTACAGTACCATTCTTTCAAACTTTGCTCTTAAATCAGATGGTTTCGCAGTTCCAATATCAGGTTTGACTCGACAGTAAATGGTGCCAACTTTAGTGGGCTCTTCGTCGAAGGTGAGCGCTGATTTATCCATTCTATCCTTTTGTACTCCGAATTTCCCTCCGAAACCGATTTTATGGTCGGTCTGGCTCTCATGTTTCTGTGGTGCCTCGTGGTGATCCCAGCCGACTGCGGATTTGTCTTGCCTGTCCGATTGCACACCGAATTTACCACCGAATCCAACACTGTAATCTAATGGTGATAAATTAAATGGTTTGCCAGATGAGAAAGTTTTAGTTGCAGACCTTTTTGGGACTCGTGCTTTGCAACTTTTTCCTGGTAATCCCAACCGACTGCGGATTTGTCTTGCCTATCTTTTTGCACGCCAAATTTACCACCGAAACCGGAAACGTAGTCCTTTTGTGAAGCATGTTTTTCAATTTTTTCCTTGTGATCCCAACTGACTGCACTCTAAATAACAATTTCAAGATTTCATCTTTGAATAATAATGAGCATTATGTAAATAACCTTGTGATAAAAAAAAAGGAAAAAAGAAAAAGAACATTGAACCTTTAAATACAGCTATTTTTATTTGAGATCTTTCCATTTCTCTATAAATTTCTCAATCAGATAATATCTTTGGAAACTATTGTCGACTGTCGACACAATCATTTTCAAGGTTGATAAATTTATAGGAAGGTGGAAAAGTCAGGTTTTAATATATAAAGTAAAGCAATGTCTTACCTTATCAACTCGATCAGTTTGGACACCAAATTTGCCACCAAAGCCACTGCTATAGTCTTTCTGTGATACATGTTTTTCAACCTTGGCTACATAGTCATGTCCAACAGCTGACTGGTCCATGCGGTCCTTCTGTACCCCAAATTTTCCACCGTAACCAAACGCAGAATTTTCGCCTTCGATTAGCAGTTTCTTCTTCTTAATGGCATCTGCTTCTTCGGTTTCCTTCCTCAATTTCTCCATGCTATAACATAAAAAGTTCCCACTTAACTACACGATGCAATAAAAAAAAATGATTCTGCATCATTAGTTCTCAAATCACAAAGTAAATCGAATTAATTATCATTAACTCTATACACTAACCAATAGTGCTGTAAAAGTAACGAAAAAGTTTGTACCCGCATGTATTCGTTACTTTAGATTTCAGTACTGTTACAAAGTATTCGTCATTCGTTACTTTTGTTACTGCAGTACAATTAAATAATCAGATAATGTGCATCAATATAATTTTCAACTTAAAGACGTAATACCTAATAAGATTACTTTTATAATAATTTTGTTTATTAAAAAATATTTAAAATACAATTACTGCTTACTAAAAATGCATACATAACCCGTGGAGGGTACGTACAGGTATAAACAGTTGATAAACAATCTATTAAAAACGTGAACAACTTATAACTGAAATTACCAAATTAATTACTGATCGGAAGCTCGCCCGCTTTCGTGTCGAAACGTGAACGAAATCGTACGCTGTGGTCATACGAGTAACGAAATGTTTTAACAAGTAACGAATCGGTATTTCGAGTCTCATATTACACCCGTTACTCAGTAACGAATACATACGGTTTGCAACAGCACTACTAACACATTCTTCTGGTTTTATTAGGAAACTTTGTGATCACACCATGCACATAAAACTTACTCGATCGCTCCCGCTGTCCTTCCTGAACCCTCTATAGTAGTTGAACCCCATCTTTGTTCCTGTTCATTAACGTCGTTTATAAAGTCAGGATCTGTTTCCCAATCGTCGTCATCAACCAGTTCGCTTTTTATGTTTGTTTGTGCACCCACCGCGGCTTTCCACATCTTCTTTATAGGTTAGGTTGAAGAAAATCTACGAGGCATGAACACAAAATGCAAATTAAACGAGGGAATATTTCAAGTACACCAAGGAAAAATGTCAGGTTTTCTTTTTTTTAATAAATTATACTTAAAGTGAGTGTTATTTTTTATCTATGGAAAACAGCCAACACCCTACCTTATCTAATGTTTTGTCATTTCTCTTCCTCTTTTCTTTCCTCTTCTCTCACTTCTCTCACAGTATAGACATCAAACAATAGGGACAGCTTCTGTCGGCACCTTTGAAGTTCATACTACAATTTTCCGAACCCAAGCAGGCGGGCAGTCATTCTAATGCCACCAGATGTCGCTACTTGAAAAACTTATTTACTTCGTAAGATATACTTCTTATTTTAAAAAACAAAAGCTTGCTTTATTAGAAAAATTACAAGTGAGCTCAAAATAGTCGAAACATGATGAAATTCGATAAGATAATCTAATGGTTACTTATCCACCAAAGCAGCTGATCGGTAATTGACGGCCATATTGTATGTTTGCCGGAATTCTGGCGGAACATCCGTTTTTTGGCCATGTTCAGGTGATCACCGATTCTGAATGCAGACCCTGATGCAGACTCAGCATATTGAAAGTTAACAACTCTTGTTCTTAAAGGGCTAATGTGAGAATACTAACTGCTGAAGCTTGGCACTCCAAAAGCATGTCTGTTCAATAGCTATGTTGAATTAGTAACTCAGCTCCTGTGGTTACCTGAACGAGGCCATCAACCATTGACCGTACGCGCCACGCTCGGCCGCTTGATGAATGCCCGCTCATTTCGCACATGCGCTCTCAGAAACGGTAAGAGCGAAAAGCCCAAGCTGTCCCTACTGATTGATGTGTATACTGCGCTTCACTTCTTTGTAGTGTTGCCAATTAATTCGATGAAAAATTATTTTTCCGGGGGGCGTTATTAACTACTGTCTCCGCCAAGAAAACGTGGACACTTTAGCTGCTGTCTTACGCTTAAAAGTTTAAATCGTCTTTCGAATAGCTTGGACCTGAATTTCGTAGTTGTTGCAACAAAACACCTGACTTGAATTTTTGATTGACAGTTAATTTGTAAATAACTACGGCCGCGTTAAGTGAACGGTCAAATTGCACAAATTCGTCAAGTCAGCGGTCCGACTAAACCCTCTGACCAATCACCAATTGAGAAAAGTGATCACGTGATTTGGTCTAACTACTTCAACCGTTCACTTCCCGCAGCCAAAAATTCAATTCTAACAAGTTTTCAAAATAGAGAGATTCAAAGAAAATAATAGGTTCTATTCTGTGACCTTAGTTGTCTTTTATTTGCAACGCAGATTAGATCAGGTCAGTTCAGTTTAACCCAAAGTGAACTTATCTTAAGTGATCGATTTAATAGTAAATAAAACATGCGAGATGCGATTGCTGCATTTTAATCTTCAGATGAAGATATTACTTTTGCATCACTTAACAGCGAGTTAAGCAAAAACAAAAGGTTATTTGGACGAGTAATATAATTTGACAAACAGTTGAAATAACAACCCCTCTACAAGTGAACCAACTGATCCAAACTGATGTATGGCATCTGTATGGATAACGTGAACCAATATTTTTCAAAGTGAAATAATGGCTGAACTTTATTAATTAATTGTAGTGTTGTGAGTCGCTATAATTGCAAATTTCCAATGTTATCGGTAAGGTAATATTCATTTGTTACCGTAAGTTACCTCGGTTGTCAACATAGTGTAATTACGACTTGCAAAATGCAAGTAAAGCAATTAAACAAATGAACAAGGAATATTTTTAATTACTTAGAAAAACTTAAATCTTCAAAAAAGTTAATAAATACTTCATAACCTAAAATGATTTTTGCTTTGACATTAAATTATTTAGTACATCAAAAATGTTACTTTTGCTCATAGGGAATATTCTACACAATATTTATAATTAGTTAGGTAAATATTCGCCGCTGATTATAAATAAAATACTTCTACGTTTTAGCTCTTTAATTCAATGGAAGACCAGTAGATTTTGATTTAGGGCTACAGTTGTAAGTTTTTAAGAGATCTATCGAAATTGTTATATTCCATTTAAAAAAGTATAAGTTTGGTAGATAACTCACTTATGGAACATGCTGTATATGTGAAAATAATTTTCTGATATAAAGCTAATTATAGACAATAACTTTTGTATAAGACATTTTCTTTTATAATTAATAGTTAAGATGCTGTTGAAGAAATCAATACTAATGACACACCCTGTATATTCTAGTGACACTATTCTATTTTGAATTACTGCAACTGTTTATAATATATATTACCAAGACCAAAAAATAAGAGAAAGAAGAATTATGATTTTTGTCCATTTGCGCCTATCATTCGACGCACTGCGCGACGACAGTATGAAATAACTGTAAAGGAAATTTTTTCAGACCACTGGCGGCGTTGCCTTGTGAAAACTACAACCGGCAACAGTGTCCTAGTTAAAAATTTGGTAACAAAATTGGCAAGTGTTTGAAATAAACGAAGGTTATACTATACCTTCGGAACAAATCCCTGGTTCTAAATTTAATAATTATAATAGATTCATGGTTTTTGCCTTATCGTTCGCAAGCAATTTTATAGTAGACAAACTGTAATTAAGTGAAACGGCATATTAAAATGAATATAAATGTAAATAAACTAACAGTAAAATTGATTGGACAAATTACTTTGACATGAAACTTCAAATACCTTGCCAACTTAGTACTTTGTTAATGTTCTATAGGGGACTTATGTTTTATACCAACATAATGCAATAGGTGGTGGTTTCTTAATTTGTGAACAACCTATATAATAAATACATATTTATTGGGAAGCGCGTAGTTGTTGCCAAGTATCATCTATTTCTTCATTTAGTTTGTAAACCGGCAACCGACGTAATGTTTAGTCAGTTGGCTACATTGCTTGTAAAATGAGGTTATGTGAACAGTACTTGTAGTTTTGAATTTCGAAAAATTACGAAAAATGAATATTTACAGGATAACTACAACACTGTTGAAGTGTGTTCAACTTGCAAGAACCGCAGGCGTATATAAAAGTAGATTTAACCTCACATTTCCATCTACATCTAGGTATGTAAAACCGCTTGTGTTGTTAAAATCCAATAAAAAAAGATTTTTTAAGCTTTCGCAGACAAATATCTAGTATTAGTAATAAATGCACACAAACTGCAAGTGCGTCTATTTCTGAATCAGACTGCACGTCAAAATACACTCAATATTTGAGCAAAATTAATTCCATTGAACAAGTAGACTTGAGCTGCATACTAGGAGGAGACGACAGCCTGGGTAAGTACACTGCAAAGTTCTTCTTCAATAAACACACTCTTTTAGCATCCTTGAATCAGGCCCAACGATTACTCCTGCTGCAATTCTGCGGGAAAGCCCTATGCAATAAACCTGTCGAATTTCGCAAGAAGTTATGCGAGAAAATCTGGGGCAAGTTTCCGCGGGAAGCACTCAACGTGGTCGATTACAATGCATATTTGCAAGTTTGTACAGAAAATGAAGTTCCGGTGGATCAAACACAATTCCTTTCAGTGATGAAATGTGAACCCAACAAGGAGACGTTTAGGTTGTTGTTGAAAAACTCTTGCACGAGAGGTGATTTGGAAGATGCAATGAAAATATTAGTGGTTATGAAGGAGAAGGAGTACGCAGTAGATGAAGAAATATTTAATTTGCTTGCTTTAGGACATACAATTAATAAGTAAGTGCAAAGTAATAACTTGCGCTTCTTGAAAATATAAAGAGAAAAATAAGTCTTGCCGCTGTGAAATTTTGATGATTTTAGAGTTATCTCAAATTTTACAAATTTCAGAAGCTTTATTTTTTTTCTGCAGTGGATTGCAAGGTGGTCGAGGAGTGCTGGAAACTATGCGCAACGCACAAGTGCCAGAAACATCTGATACACACTGGTGCATCTTGAAAGGTTTGGGAAAACGTGAAAGTGGCAAAGAATTCTTTGAAGTGCTACAAAATCCATTGTTAAAATTCGATCCACAGCACTTTTTTGAAGTGCTTTTAACCCTTGGAGGGAACAGTAAACACATGTGGTTGCTTGAAGTAATTTTGATGTGATCTTTGCGTGCACAATTCAAATAAATTCATCACAATTTTTCATAGATGAAAAGGAGGTTTGATTTCGAGGTGCTTCCAAAGAACTTATGCAGCGATTTAGAACATATATGCCTTGATTTAATACATCGAGGGAAGACTGAGATTGCAGTTGAAGTCTACTGCGATCTCGTCAAGTCCAACAACGAAATCGGATTTGCTAGGTTTCTTTTGGAAGAAATATTTTCTGTCAATCTCGTAAGTGCATGGTGTTGTAATACTACCTGACACCACCGTGATCCACTTCATTTTACAGGATATAAAAGGCATAAAACACATAATTAATTATTTAGTAAATTCAGGGAAAAATCCCCTGGCTTTGGAGGAGGTCACTGAGCTTGCGTTGAGAAATAACTGCATGGACACAGCACTAGAATTATTTGCAGACTTTAAAGTTCTGCGACCACATTACTTTTGGCCGATCTTTTTGCATGCAAACAGAAAAAGGGGCGAATTTGGTGAGTTGCTTCATTTACAATTTGAAATCGCTTTAAATTCAAGGAGCCGTAGGAGTAATATCAACGTTGAAAAAAATGTTGGAGCTAAACACAGCCATCGACGGTGATACTCTGGAACTGTACTGTCTTCCACATTGTGACCTATCGAATCCGAAGCGTCTCTTAAATCGATTGGAGGACCTCAATCTTACAATGCGACAGTTACTCTCACCAATGCTGGTAGTTCTGTTGCAAAAGGACCAAATTAAACAAGCAAGTGAACTATGTATATTTTATTAAATTCCTATTTCACACAGAGTCGTGATTGATTTGACTTTTTTAGGTCGAGAATTCAAGTTATCTGAGCTAGGCCCGAGACTAGTGAAAGCTCTTGCTATTGCTTGGTATAATAGTAAATCTGGGGCAGACGCCGTAACTATAATGAAGAGCATATGTGAGGTTGGTTTGAAGACAACTGATCCTGTAGGAACCTTTTTAATGCGTGCGCTACGTTTGTGTAAAGAAGGCGATCAAAATTATGAACAGTTTTTAAGGTTACTGAGAGTAAGTAAACAACAGGTGTTGTTAACTAACTACTTTTTATAGTAATTCTCACACTCTGTAGTGGAGGACTGGGGTTAAAACAATTAAATGCCATGACGCAAAGGGGCCTATTCACTATTATTATTATTGTCTATTCTTTGAGGAAATCCAATTGAGCAAATGACTTTTATTTTATTTTTGAGATTTCTGCACGTCTCCGAGTTCCCATTCGCGGGGAAAATCGAGAAAAGTCAGGTAATTGAGAAAAGGTTCATAACGTCAAGGGAAAACTCAGGGAACTTGTGTTTTAATATAAAAGTTTGATTTATTATTTTGTTGCATAATTTCCTAATTTTCTGCATTAAAGTAATGTAATGTAAAAAAAAAACGGAATTGTTTTAAATATCAACAATAATTGCTTAATCTCAACGAATCACGAGTTTATCACATTTTTAATGATAAAGAAATAATAATATTGTTATTACAGCCTTCTGTGTAGGCAATTATAAATGATTCTGTTCATTGGGTTGCCTATATTAAAATTTCTTGTTAAATGTCAATTTATTATTTTTAAACAAACAAGTAGGTTATTAAAATTATTTTTAATTTTTTAAGGTCATTCAATAATTTTCTCCATTAACACAGACGAATAATGTAATATTATATTAAACACTTAAAAAATATCTTGATAAAAAAATGCTTTTCTCGCCTTGAGTATAGGCAACCGTACGTACTGATGAGTTTGTTGGTTTACCAGTAGGAAGACTTTTCATTCAAAAAATCTAACAAATATAGTTGGCATGTTATTAAAATTAACTGTTTTTAATTTTTAGACTCTTTCACTCTAAGCATGGAAATTTTAAAATAAATTCAATAATTTTCTCTAAATGAAAATTAAAAAAAATTAAGAAATATTTTAGTAAGTTTTTGGACACCAGTTAAAACTAAATCAGAAAGAAGTGTAAAATTATTTGAACACTTAAAAACCAAATCACAAAGGATCGTAAAATTACTTAAACACTTACAAATCTCTTAACAAAAAAAAAATGCTTTTCTCGCCTCTAATGTAGGCAACCATACAAACTGCTCAGTTTATTGGTTTACCTATACTTATTAAGATTTTTACTTTTCTCTAAAAAAATCTAACAAATAGGCATGTTATTAAAATTAATTGTTTATAATTTTTAAAGGTTCACTAATAACTTTCTTTTTTAGATTGTAAAGAAAGAAAAAATGCACATTTCTACAACATCATCCGAAAATCTCTCGCACAGCCTGAGCAATTGCCCAAACAATTTAAAATCGCCCCTTCAAGACGTCATCGAAGATTTGCTGGACATATCCATGCAAGAAGACCCCGGCACTATTAAACACCCAGTACGTTCACTCATCAATACAGAACACGGATTCCCCTTCCAATTTCACGTTTGTGTTGCAGAAAGACATGAACGTCGAAGAACTGGAATGTCACTACATCGAGCTAACTAACAAGAACATGGAGACCAGGGGCGTGCTGAGACGTTTAATGCAGGAACACAGCCGACTAGGCAATTACGAGCGTGTTCAAGAACTGCAAGAGACGTTCGCCAAATCAGGCTACGATGAAAGTCCCGGAATGCAAGCCGGACTTTTAAAGAGTTACATCTTAAACAAACATTTGGACAAGGCCATCAACATGTTCCACCAATTAAAGTCTCGGCATCCCTCTTTTAAAGTAGATGCGTATAAAGTGATCGACCTTGCCACTTTAATGGTTGAAGAAAACATGTTCGATGAAGCTGTCGTTTTATTAACTGAATATCATAAAGATAAGTAAGCTTTAAATCTTGCATATGTCACAACCACAATATCCTATATTATGCCTTTATATGAAAGCACTATTAGAATAAGATTCATTACAAATTCATTTTTAGTGTAATTCAAGTGGGTTCTTCTAATGACAGAAACTGTTGGCGATTGATTGGAGCTGCGAAAAAACCAGATCAAGCTCAAAAATTATTAAATCTGTTGTTAGAAGACGGTTACTGTTCTGCAAAGAACGTAATCCTGGGATCTGTTGTACGTGTTTACTTGAAGAGGTAAGGCTACACCTGTGCGTTGTTTGTTTGTCGGCCTTTCTTATTTATTATTATTTTTTTTAAAGCCATGACATCGAGGGGGCTGTTGCTTTTTACATCGATTGCACGAGAAACTACAAGTGCACGCCGTTACAGCAAGAACTCATCGATGCTGCGCTCACTCTGAAAAATAGCAATTTGTTGCAGAAGATTGTTAAAGTGACTGCGAACGTGCACGGTGAAGCAAATACAAGATTAACTTTGATCGCTGTTTTGGCAGAAAAGTGCATGTTGAACTCGCTGTATAAATTAGTCACAGTATGTTTGATAAACCGAGGATTTCTCTCATGCATAATGAGAACAATTCTTTCAGGAAATGAAACGCATTCCAAGATCAGAATTACAACAACAATATCAACGGTGGGTTCAGCAAGATAAATTAGCACCGCTTGAGGTTCTATCAGATATTGGTGCTCGATTATCCTCCACTAATAAACTGGATTTAAATGCAATACACCTAGCAATAATACACATTTATAGTAAGCTATTTTTTGTTTTTGTAAATATTTTTAATAGTACTGTTGCAAACCGTATGTATTCGTTATTGAGTAACGGGTATAACATGAGACTCGAAGTACCGATTCGTTACTTGTTAAAACATTTCGTTACTCGTATGACCATTGCGCACGATTTCGCTCACGTTTTGACACGAAAAAGTGCGAGCTCCCGATCAGTTGGTAATT
Organism: Prosopocoilus inquinatus; assembly: GCA_036172665.1. Taxonomy (NCBI): domain Eukaryota; kingdom Metazoa; phylum Arthropoda; class Insecta; order Coleoptera; family Lucanidae; genus Prosopocoilus; species Prosopocoilus inquinatus. The sequence continues at coordinate 84,412 of CM069871.1, read as the reverse complement.
TAGTAATTTCTGTTTTGTTGTTTACGTTTTTAATATATTCTTTATCAAGTGTTTATACTTGTACGAAACGTCCACGGCTGAAGTATGCATTTTTAATAAGTAGTAATTGTATTTTGAGTATTTTTTAATAAACAAAATTATTATAAAGGTGATCTTATTACGACTTTAAGCTGTAAATTATGTTGATACATGTTATCTGATTATTTAATTATCCTATAGTAACGAAAGTAACGAGCAACGAATACTTTGTAACGGGTACCGAAATCTAAAGTAACGGATACATATGAGTACAAACTTTTTCTTTACAGCACTAATTTTTAATGATGCTGTTTTTAAGGCAGAAGAAATGACTGTGACGGTGCTCTGGCGTTCGTGAAGAAATTGCATGAAGCAGACATTATTGTTACAAAACTTGTGAAAGAAGAATTACAGACTTTGTTAAACAGATGCAAATACACTTCCTCAAAAAAGTCTTCTGCGTCTAACGTAAGTTAAATAAATTATAAATAAGTTTTAGACTTTGTTTTACTTCAGACTTAAAAATATCAAAAGCGAATAAGGGTGGAGTTTTAAGAATTATTATTTTTTACTCGAGAACACCGAAACTAATGTTGCCAACCGTTCAATAAAATATTGTTCTAACATGTTTCTCAAATATCTTCACAGTCCGTCACATTTATAATAGTACTGGTACTAATAATTTGGCACAGCCCAGTTTCATTTTTTTAATGAAAATTAAAATTATTGAATGTTATATACTGGCTTGTAAATATTAATATTTTATTTTTTATTATTTCTAATTTTGACAGTAATTTAATCATTTTCTGCGTTAATGTAAGTTGACTTTTCTCTTATTAGTAAACTCTGTTTTATACCTCTACTAAAAGTACAATTTTATTTAATTAGAAAAAAAATAGAAAATTGTTTTGAATGTTGAAAATAAATTAGAAGCATAATTTCAGTGAATCAGATTATCATATTTATTTTTAAACAATGTATGTGTTTAAATTATTTTTTTTTTTTGTTTTAAAGATTTAATTCAATAATTTTCCCTAGCAATACAGGGAAAAATAAAAATAAATAAATTAGTATTTTTTTGTACTTCTATTATTTCTTGCCTGAAAGTTTACGAGAACGTTTGTTTTTTGACCGAAAGTCAGGGAAAACCAGAAAAAGATTGTTTTAAAGAAAATAAAATGAAAACCCTGTTACATTAAACAGATTAATATGTAATCCCCAAAATTCCTCAAAATCTGAGGAATTACTCACAGATTGGCAACACTGGGTGCGACATAATGAAGAAAATTTCTTGCAGTTTAATCATGTATTGAATGTAAAGAAGTAGAAAGCATCGAATATTACTTAAGTGCATTAACAATAATAATAATAATAAGAACCTTAAGGTTTACAGTGGTGTAAGTAGCGTGGATAAAGACAGACTTCACGAATGTGGTACCTGTTCAACAACCAACAAATAAAACGTTCCAAACCTAAACCATATCCCCCATGAGGACAAGTCCCAAATTTTCTTTGATCGGTATACCAGAAGTATGGAGCCGGATCAATTCCCTCTCGCTTATATCTAAAATAACACGATTACAATAAATAATCGAAAGTATTAATTAATATGAACGTCACCCTTTAAGTAGCTCTTCCAAATCCCATATCCTCATGGAACCCCCCACGATTTCTCCAACGTTAGGTAAAAGTACGTCAACGCTTTCGGTCAATCTGTTATCCTCGGGGCACCTTGGCATATAGAATGATTTAATTTCTGCTGGAAAACGGCAGAGCATGATAGGCTTGTTGATTTGGTCAGTCATCTTGCGCTCAGGCATTTCTGGAATGTCCTATGAACAAAATATTGCACTTCAGTTAATTCATCCGAGCAAATAATGTGCGGGGGGCAAACCTCGCCAAATTCATAGAAGCTGCCGTCCTCTTTCGTTATGTTGTTTTCCCTCAAATATTCTATGGCTTCGGGATAGTTCATTCTCAAGAAGGGGCGCGTTGGAACTTGGAAATCGGGGTTAAGCTCATGGACTATATGTCCATAAGGCGATTTTAATACACGGTCAACCACGTCGCAAATCAAGTCTTCCAGTCGATCCAACAAGTCTTCAAACGATATAAAGGGGCATTCTGCTTCTATATGTGTGTACCTGCAAAAAAAAAAAAAAATTAATATAAAAAAAGTACTGTTTAGAGTGAGGTAGTTACGTACTCTGCCAAGTGCCTCCTGGTTCTGCTTTGCTCCGCTCTGAAACTCTCCGCTATGCAATACACATCTCCCATTGAGGGCAAACATGTTTCCAAATATAATTGCGAACTTTGAGTTAAATATGCCTTTTCTCTGAAAAAAACATTAAACAAAACAATATGTGATGCTAAGGTAATAGAAGTTAAAAAAAGAAATTACCCGAAGTAATCAAGTGTGAAGAGCGTAGAGCCTCCTTCGACTTGAGTCTGCACGATGGAAGGCGGAGTCACTTCACAATAACCCCGGTCTGCATAGTGCTCCCTTAATCGTTAATTAAAATAAATTGATCAATGATGTCAGTGTTATTAGAAAAATAATTTCAAATAAGAGACCCTACTTGTAAAACGCATTCGATTTAAATGTGCAGAAATAGATCAGTTTTAATATAATTTTATAAATGTGTAAATTATGGAAAATGTTCTGTAATAACAAAGAAGATTTCATCTGGTAAGGAAACAATAAAAACAAAAGAATTCAATCAGAAAAAGAAAAATAGGATAATGCTTTGAAAAGAGAAATGAAACAAATGATATCGAAATACTAGTAAAACAGCGTTTTCGATTGGGGTGCACTATAATACCGGGTGTCCCGCGCCATGTGCTCACCCTTCTAGAATCTTTATTTATTAATCGATTAACCTGAATTTTGGAGACGATAAACTAAACAAAAAATGGAATTTTTCTACATACTGATAGTCGTCATAGGACTTCCAGTTTCGCCGAAAGTGATGTCAACTTTCTTATTTTAAATGGAACACCCTATATATTTTTACATATTTAAAATCTATGGAGCATTACGAGTCCGAATACGTATCAATTGTAAATTTTGGTTTCCATGACATCGAAAAAAAAAACTTTTTTATTTTTCAATCTAGAAAGCTATGAATCGCATTTTTTCGATCTAATGCGATCAAGTGTTTCGAAAAAATCACTCCTTTGATGGTATTTTGATTTTTAACATTTTTACAGTATTTCAAATTTTCATTTTCATTTAGCTCTTAACTATTTTTTTTTCGATAGAACCTCATGTGTTTCTTAGCTTAGTTCAACAGAACATTTTTTTCTGAGTACGCTGATACCAAATACGTAATATTTTCTTTGAAAGTCATTTGAAATAAAGGGTGTGTAAAATTTCAATGAGACATGTTCTATTTTAAATTATTTCCAAAGAAAATATGACGTATTTGGTATCAGCATATTTAGAAAAAAATATTCAGTTGAACTAAGCTAAGAAACAGGAGTATCTACCATTAAAAAAATGAGTTTCGACCTAACGAAAATTTCAAATAATGTAAAAATGTTAAAAACCAAAATACCATCAAAGGAGAGATTTTTTCGAAAAACTTGATCGCATTAGGTCGAAAAGATGCGATTCATAGCTCTCTAAATTGAAAAATAAAAGCTCTTTTTTCGTTCGTCATGAAAACCAAAATTAACAATTGATACGTATTCGGACTCGTAATGATCCGTATATTTTAAATATGTAAAAATATATAGGGTGTTCCATTTAAAATAAGAAAGTTGACATCACTTCCGGCGAAACCGGAAGTCCTAGAACGACTATCAGTATGTAGAAAAATTCCATTTTTTGTTTAGTTTATCGTCTCCAAAATTCAGGTTAATCGATTAATAAATAAAGATTCTAGAAGGGTGAGCATATGGCGCGGGACACCCGTATATGTACTGAGTGTATCTTCATCTGATTTTATTTCATGGAGATAAAGATACACTCAGTGCAAATAGTGCATGCCAATCGAAAGCGCTATAAGACGTTCGAAAAACAAATGAACCTCGATTATTCTCCCAAATGGTTTTGAAAAAACAAAAGACGTACAAGATCAGACGGGCAGATTAAAAGAGGCATTACGAGCGAAAAAATAAAAAGAAAACTGCACGCGAAACAGACTTGAATCAATAGAAAAAAAAAACAATTACATGAACAGGAAAGAAAATCATCGATTTTATCCGTCAGAGAACAAAAAAAAAACAACGTTAAGAAAATAATTCTATTGAAAAAAAAACAAAAAAACAAAAGAAAATTGATCATAATGCTAATAATAATAATAAAACATGAACGTCGATTATTCAGTAAAAGGGTTAAAAAAAAGAACTGATAAAATGCAAAATAATTCGGCAAATTACGAACAAAATAAAAAGAAAAAGAAGTCTTTTGAAAAAAACAAACAATATCGAAATATGTACGGAATAATAGGGACATCTGAAAAACAAATGAACGTGAATTTTTCTCCAAATAAATTTTGAAACAAAAATAAGACTAGATTTGAGAAATTAAAACACAAAAGAGAATTAAAAGGAAAAAAAACAAGATGAAAACAGAAAAAGTTTGTGGCAGAAAAAAACAGAAGTCTGAAAAGAAATCCTTTTAACTAGATTACGAAGCAAATCTTCATTTAAAAAATAAATATTCTTTGTTTAAATAAATTAAAATTAATAGGCAAGTATGGTATGGAAGCAAGGAGAATTAAAAAAATAACAGTACTGGCTGTTCGTACTAAGTTATTTACTACTGTTGGTTAATAAAGTTTAAAAATTAACGACGCAACACCTTTCAGATGAAACAAAATAAGTACATAAGTTTTCATATCAATTCTGATAAATAATAAACACGTTGTCGTTTATGATTAAAGCTTCTTCTTACAGTTTCATCTTAAAGAAATTCCTATGTATAAATAATAATAATGCCATTGACTAAATTAGTAAATGATAAATAGAAATTCGTGTATAAGCTACATTCACTAAAAAGTGAAAATTTCAAATTATTTTTATAAATTGTTTGTCGAATAATCTTTAAATTTTTTTGAACAGATAAAACAGCGACACACTACGATCGCTTTTTGACCTGACATTGCAGTAGGATAGACAAACTGAAGCGGATTTGCTCCTAATAAGTCCCCTATGCAAGGCGGCCATGCTTGCTGTCAAAGCATAAAAAAAGTTTTAAAAATGTTTGTTGCAAATCGTTTTTGCTTTGACAACAAGCATGGCCGCCTTGCATAGGGGAATTATTAGGAGCAAATCCGCTTCAGTTTGTCTACCCTACTGCAATGTCAGGTCAAAAAGCGATCGTAGAATGTCGCTGTTTTATCTGTTCATCACTATTACATCGCAATTGCGAATAATTTGGACAAGTCGTTTTTCGTCTGCTTTGGGAATGTCGAGCTACGTCTCTGTCGATGAAGTCATAATGAAATTTTTAGATTAAATTAAGATTCCAAATCCGTTTATAATAATACCTAAATGGATTTGGAAACAATCTAAAAATTTTATAGTGACTCGAGGCTTCTCTTTCGACGAATTTTAATAAAAATTTTAAATAGTAATCTAATCTCGTGGATCCTTTGATTTTGAGAACAATATAAAGATATTGTTTGATATTTTTTTTTTCATGGAATAAAAATGTGTTGCAAGTGTGAATTTTGAACACAGTGAAACATTACCTGAAAGCCTGTAATAAAATGGATCTCATGCGCAGTACTTTTGACGTGTTCTCTCCACGAATCATTATATGCCTGTTTTCAGCTTGCACATCAGGAAGGGCCTCCTCGTTGAGAAGCGCATCGGCACCGCCTGGAGGGGCCAATCCGATTAACTCCCAGTAATCAACTTTAAGCTCGTGTCCACCAGGTGCCTAATTAAATAAGCATTGTCATTTAATGCGCGTGTTATTACTTGAGCAGATTTACGGTTTTTCCTTCGGGAACCTCGATGATCACCCCGAATAATTTAACGGTGGATTCCGTCGATAGGACCAGTGCGTTATAAGTTTGGCAAAGTGCATCCGTCAACACACATTGCAGGAAACCTGTACCATCGCGTAATGTGATGAACATCAACGATTTTCCTTGTCGCCGTATTCGATGGCACCACCCGCTGATGACCACTCTTTTTCCTCTATTTTCCTTACCTGGAATACTTTCATTCATAAATTTCGCGTATTGATTAATTTAGTTACAAACAAACCCTTAGAGATTTTAATTGCTATTGGTTTTGGTAGAGTCTCGTCTTCGACGATGTTAATTTTCTTGGCCTCCTCCAAATTTCTTGCTCTGTTATCTGCGTCTTCTTGTTCTTTCGCAGTTTTCTCGGCTTGTTTGTAGTTTTCCCTCAGCCAGATTTTTTGAACTTTTTTCAGCTGCGACTTGGCCGCAGGCTCATATTTTCCTTCTTCTTCTTTACTGTCTACGTATATGGTTGGAAAGGGTTCGGCACCTGCCCAACGCATGGCTTGGAGAATTGTTTTGAATGGCTTTAATTCTGTACCGTTGCCGTTTTCGTCTGAACCTCGCTTATCTGAAGTGTACACTTCTGAGAAAACAAACAACACATAATTAAATTAAATTAGATACTCAATGTACAGGAACTCGTTCGTTAGAAGTTTAAATACTTTCCCTTTGCATTTCTATTTCATTTCTTGCAGTTATAAGTTAGCGATAATGATATCGTCGGTCTATAAGAGAAGGTGACCAAGTCCACCGATAGTATTCTTGAGTTATTAAAATTTAAATATTTGTTTATGATTATAAAATCAATTATTTTACATCAGGTTAGTTTCTATTGATTTTTATGAACAATAGAGTTTCTAGAATATGTAATTTAAATTAAAAAAATATTGAATGTAAGGTACATAGTCAAATATGAAAATTACTATCACTGGACTTCTCTTGTAGACCGACGACATATTGAAATATAATATTTACAATTTTCAGGCATTTTCGCTTATACCGGAAATTGCAGTTAACTTTCATATTTTACATGGAATGCAAGAACTTTTTTGTGGGGAATTGTCTAATCTACAATTCTTATGATAAGCAAAATTATTGTCAAACTAATAGAAAGCGAGATAATTGCGAAAAACCGATTCTCCTGACCTTTGACCTTGGATAGCAGGTGAAGCCCGCATGATATCGATGGGGACTTTTAGTATGTTATTTATAACGGCTACTTAAAGGTGTATAAAAAAATTCAGGTGGGTTGGATTTTTTCGGAAGCTACCGCATTTTTTAAACTTATTTTACTGGACTATTAGTTTTAAATGCTATTTTACTATGTCTGAAAAACGATTCAACACAGTGTATATGTATTCTTGCTGCTGCTGCTGGTGTCTCAGAACTTTTTCCATCGTCACTTGTACCTTTTTTTAGAATTCACCACCTCCTCCAACAAGTACATTTTTATATTCTTCAGTTAACATTAGAATTTGGTGACTAGAGTTCTTCAAATTTGGACATTCCTTTATGTAAGGCCTGAACGGTCCGGTGGTAAGGGACCGGCCCTGCAATCATAAGGTCGTGGGTACGCATCCAGCTAGAGATATTTCTCGGGGGTGGTCGTTGCCCACTTCAGGTACCCTTCGGTGTTGGGGATACGATTCAACACTGCTTCCTCTTGAACGGAGAGGAGGTTTGGAAGTAATAAAGCCATGGAACACTTTGCATACACAAAAATACACTCCGCTCCTAAGATCCTGACAAATCTATGACTTAAGAGCAAAGACCATAGATTAAAAAAAATAATAATGAAATGCCTTCACTATTGCATATTTAGTTCTGTCTCTTATAACTTTTGGCATTTTGATATGCTTATTATAAGAAATACATTTATTTTAAGTTATTTTTTTACTTTAATCACATATTGGCAATGTAGTCAGTACAGCTGAAGTGACACTTTCATTATTTTTTTCGTCAGATTTTGACTGAATTGCATCAGATTTTTTTTCTGACATAAAATGTACTTGAGTATTTTATGATGCAATTGGTGGTATATATTAAAAAAAGGGACGATGCAGCGGGTAAAAGGAGTTATGCATTCTTTAATTAAAAGTCAAAATCTGAGACCACAAAATTAAAATGTAAAACCACGGCTGCATATCACCATCGCCGTGCACTACTAACCTCTTGTTTTATCTCCGGACATTTTGCAGCTCCAAGCTCTGTTAGTTTTGCGTAAAAATTAAATAAAATTGTATTTAAATTACAATAATTAACGTTTTTGCACTGTTGACCACCGATACAGCCACGCTTACGCATATGACGTTTACAGTCACCTGCCGTCACTTTACCGTTTACAAAAAATTGATCGGATTTATACGATCCGATTCGTTTTGTCACGTCATAGAGTACGTTGCTCAGCGCATAGATGGCGCATAGAGCTCGTTTTTTTTTTCTAGTTTTTTTTAAGGCACTCGATCTCTGTCTAAGGACACAAGTACTGCCATCATAAGGTTTTGACACGCGACAGTGGGTATTTGACCTTGAACGAGCGGTTTGTCAAAAATGACAAGCTGAATACTTGTATGTAAATCAGAATGCAAATGTAGCGCAAATCACTTTAAATTTATATTTTATTAACAAAACATATAACTTTATAATACATCTTAGCGTTAATAGGGCGAATATGACACAATAAATGGAAAAATAACCAAAAAACAGACGTGAATATATTGTACGCTTTTCAGGTAAAATATTAAATTCACTTAAAACCCCGAAATTATTTCAATGCATAAATTTCTAAATAGTTAACTGTATGAACAGAAGTTTCAATAATTTATTTATTAATATTGAAACTAAAAAAAACTGTGGACTGCTCTAATTTTCCGAACTTGAAAAGTAATTAGATTTAGCAAATTCCAAAACCAATGAGTATAAAAGCAAGGTTCAGTGTCCAGTTTAAACAAGTCAAGTAATACTTGACAAAAACTGTTGTTTTTTAGGCAGCATTTAAGGTTTCTCATAATAGCAATTGACTCTTGTTCGGTTAATGATTAAAAACTTACAGTTTTTCGTTTATTATGTCATATTCCTATTGTAAACGCTTGGAGTTATTATAAATTTGTATTTTGTCTCAATAAAATGGAAATTTAAAGTAATCTGCCTCATTTCTCGCCTTGATTTGCATAAAATGTTCCCGTTTGTCATTTTTGACAACCCACTCGTTCAAGGTCAAATACCCACTGTCGCGTGTCAAAACCATATGATGGCAGTACTTGTGTCGTTAGACAGACATCGAGTGCCTTAGTTTTTTTTAAGGCACTCGATATCTGTCTAAGGACACAGGTACTGCCATCATATGTTTTTGACACGCGACGGTGGGTATTTGACCTTGAACAATTGGCTTGTCAAAAATGACAAATTTATGTAATTCAAGACGAAAAATGAGGCAGATTACTTTAAATTTCCATTTTATTGAGACAAAATACAAATTTATAATAGCTCCAAGCGTTTACAATAGGAATATAACATAATAAACGGAAAACTTTGAGTTTTTTATCTTTAACCGAACAAGAGTCAATTGCTATTATGAGAAACTAAGTTCTGCTTAAAAAGTATCTCTTTTGGTCAAGTATTACTTACGGTTCTTTGGACTGGGCACTGAACCTCGTTTTTATCCTCCTTGGTTTTAGAATTTGTTAAATTTAATTATTTTTCAAGTTCGGAAAATTACAATCAGTCCACAGTTTTTTTTACTTTCAATATTATCAAATAAATCATTGAAACTTGAGTTCATACAGTTAACTATTTAGAAATTTATGCATTGAAATAATTTCGGGATTTTAAGTGAATTTAATATTTTAGCTGAAAAGCGTCCAATACACTCACGTCAAATTCACGTATGCTTTTTGGTTTGGTTTCTCCATTTATTAGGTATATTCGTTTTAGAAATGCTGGGTTTGCCACAATAGCGTCATCGTCAAGTAGCTGATGCCCATCTAGGTCAAGTTATGGTTGCATCAGAAATTGATCTAAAACTCTCTTAGTTTGTGATGGGAAAGTTGGTACTCAAAGAAAAGAAAAATGTTAAAACAACATAATTTTCGTTTGGGTACGTTCAACGCATTCATTTATTTAAAAGAAAAGCCATTATGTATTCTATTCAAGTAAAAAATGTCTGAATCAACAAAAAACTGCTTGAATTAATGTAAAGTGTGCATCATTCAAATAAATAAATGCATCGACTGTATTCAAACAAAGATTTTTCTGTGTGATGGACACCGAGCTTGCTGAAAAACAATTAAATTAAGGTTAAGTAAACAATACTTTGATGTTGACGCAACTAAACCCTACTCTGGAGTAGGTGCACATTGCGTCAACACCAGCACTGCCGCAGTGGTAATTAAAACGAATATGCCAATGTCAAATACAGCATGCCGAAAATCTAAAACGAATACATATTTCGTTGACGCAGGTGACTTGCGACAACCTAAGTCATCTAAAACGAATATACCTATTGTGTCGTATTCGCACTATTAACGCTTAGATGTATTTATAAACTTACATGTTGTGTTAATAAAATGGAAATTTAAAGTAATCTGCCTCATTTTTCGTCTTGATTTACATAAAATATTCCAGCTTGTCATTTTTGACAACCCGCTCGTTCAAGGTCAAATACCCACTGTCAAGTATCAAAACCATATGATGGCAGTACCTATTTCCTTAGACAGAGATCGAGTGCCTTAGTTTTTTTACTCGGGATTAGTTCATCCGTTGCAGTGATTAAACCATAAAGCGTTTTTTTTTACTGATGTAGCGATTGAAATTGTCGTTTTAAAGCTGAACGTGTGACGTCATCAAAGTTCAGCGTTGAATTAAGAATTCAGAAGATCTGAATGAACTTTTGCAATTATTCGCTTTTCCACCTTTTATTTGAAATTATCTTTAGATTTAACACGCGTGTATCGATTTAAAATCTTAGCTCCAAAGGACCAGTGTTTTTCTACTCGATCGGGAAGCAGTGTTTCCCGGTTAACTATTTCTTGCGTAAAACATTAACTAGAGGACGATGAGTTCAAAAACGCTGTTAATAATCCAAGAGTTGGACAGTGGTATATTGGCAGCACTGTCTGTTTATGTCTATTTATGGCTGCGGTAAGTGAACGGTCGAAGTGGTCAGCCCAAATCACGTGATCACTTTTTTCAACTGCTGATCGGTCAGAGGGCTTAATCGGACCGTTGAGTTGACGATTCTGTGCAACTTGACCGCTCACTTACTCGGCCTATGTCATGTTTCATGTTTCACGTGTTTTTGAAGGTTATACGTGGTATTGAATAAGAAACATGTCTAAAAACCTAAGTAAATTCGATGCAATGATAATTGAAAACATCCTAATTCAAGAGAGTAAATTTATAAACAGTTTATTTCTAACATTAGCCTTGCCAAGACAATTCCAGAAAGGTAAGTTTTTCCAAGTGATTGTCTAACTTCACTATCCCATTATTCTCTTCTTCGCAGATGAAGAAACCAAAGTAGAAAACGTAAGCAAGAAGAAACCACTCCTCCAGGCAAACAGAACGTCTAGAGCCATGACATTAACAGAATTGAAAAATCGTCTCGATAAATTCAAAACCAATAAGTCACTCCATAAAGAGCGGCTGAAGAAAAAAGAGGAGAAGTTAAAGAAGAAACTAAAGCACGACTTGAAAATGAAAAGGAATAAACCGAGCAAGGCCGACGAGTCAGAAAATTCAGTCTCGATTGGTAACGACATTGAAAAACAAAATCTCGAGAAACCTGTATTTAACGTTCAAGAAAAAATGTTGTTTTCTAAAATCGATTTCTCCGGATTGGGACAGAACAAAAAGAAAAAGGGAGAAAAAAATCCAAGTAAATTATTGAACAAGGTGAAGCAAGTTGATGAAACAGTCGAGCAACTTAAAGCAGCAGGTGAAATCGACAAAGCCAATGTTGTTAGGGAAAAGCAAGCGTGGAAGAGTGCCCTGGCCAGGTCACAAGGGGAGAAGATCAAGGATGATCCCATGCTGTTGAAGAAATCGATTAAGAAGTTAGAGCAACAGAAAAGGTCACGCAAGAAAAAGTGGGATACGAGGGTTGAGGGTGTTGAAAAGGCAAAGTCTGAGCGTCAGCAGAAACGAACTGAAAATATAGAAAATCGGAAAAAGGAGAAGAAGCTGAAGAAAATGAAGAAGGCTGCGAAGAAAGGCAGAATTATAACTGGTTTATAATTTAGTTACTGCATTTAAAGTCTACGTTTTTGAATGTCTATCGAAATTGTCTTGTTTTAAGCTCAGAAATATGACATTTCAATTAAAATTAAAATGAAAATGACTATTTTCTAAAATTTTACTTTTTTTGTTAGCAAAGCATTAAACTGTAGAGTAAATTTATTTTGCATTTATAATACTGGCCCTTAGTGTAGAGAATATTTTTGAGTTCTGAGAGTATTCTAGATTTCCGTTTATAAATAGTAAATTTAAAGCAACAATATGTCAGCTAAGTTGCTAATGCAAATCGATGTTACTATACTCTGTTCATATTAATAATATAACGTTGGAAAGAATAGAATAATATTTTAATTTATTTTTTCGGCCTCCGTCTAAAATTACTGGTTTTCCATTCGCTCAAATCGTCGTCCTGAAAACAGTCGTTTGCATGCCTAGGCAGGAAAATAAAATGCAGGGATTTTGCTTGAAAGATTTTTAGATTGATAGCGCTGAGTGACATTGAAACGTCAAACTAAACCTCACAAATTGAAGAAAAATGTTTTTAAACTATTCTGTAGCTAAAATATTCTATTTTTGTAAATCAATTCAGGTAATTCAGCTTTGAATTGTACCGCTAACATAAGAAAAACAAATTTCCTAACCGATGCTATTTTGACATGGGGTTTATTCTGTAACTTTGATATGGACTTGATATTGCTGTTTCAAGTGACCTTGCAAAATTGGTATTCTGTAAATAGTTTCCTAACAATTTGCAATTCTTTTGGAGTGTGATATCGAGTTAATATGCATCTCTGCAATTTGCGGTCGACAATTGACGTGAATTGTTATGAAATCGTAATAAATTCTCTTCAATTATTGAAGACCATATCAATTCATATGCATATATATCAATGTTACAGAATAGCCCTGAATGTTACAGAATAGCCCTGCATATTACAGAATAGCCCATATAATAGTTTTAATTTAAAAACTTTGTCATTCGAAAAAATGTTGTATATCATGAGTCCAGAAACTTTCTTGCGAATATTCGCCCTTGTTTACAAGAGTTTCATGGAGACCGTTCATTTGCGCAGATTTGTGACCGTGACGTGTGTATTTGAAAACGTGAAGTAATGAGTGAACTTTTGTATAGAAAATAATAAAGATGATACCCCCAACACATAAAAATAAAATTATTTCCTACTTATCAGTGTTTTTTCCAATTAATAAAGCGTTTATTACGATTCACATAACCCTAGCTACCGTTAATTACACTGTGAAATCACGGCTTTCTACTAGCCACTATAAAGTAATTAATGCCAATGGTACCAACATAATTGGCGTACAATCATCATTGGCAGTCAAACTGTATTTGCGTTTTAGTGCAAATTCGATTTTCTTCGAAAACTTCAGCACTATCTTGCGTCCTTCGGCAATTCATGAACGCGGCATTCACTGGGGACACTTCCACAGTAAAATAAAGTAACAATTAAAAGGTGTTCGCCAAATTTAGAATCTTAGGTTAGGTTTGAAAATGTTGATTAAACAATGCAATTTAAAACTTCTAGGTGCTTTAATTCGACTGCCTGTTTAGTTCATTTACAAACGCAACAGAGATTGTGGCCCCATTTGTCATAATATTTAAGGTATTTGGCATTGTCGAAACTGGCACTTCAGATTTTCTAAATATCTCAAATTTAATACTTCTGGGTGCTTTAATTCTATTGCCTGATAAGTTTATCTCAACTATTCTTCGGAATTCTTGCTTTACTAACAATAATAAATAAAATATTTAGCATTTTGGAAATTGGCACTTGATACCTGTTCTCTAGGAATTTTTAGACAGACAGGGATAAAGCAGGAAGTAGTAATGAATAACGGAACATTTTATCAAGGAAAAAACATCTACAGTAATATATTGAGTAGATATTCGCCACATGTAAATTTCTAGGTTATGTTCAAGAAAATATTGATCATTCGGCCAAATTTGTCAGATTCGCAGTTTTTGTTCCTGTAATTTGGTCACCCGTAAATGTTTAATGCAAACGTAATAGTTCTTGCTCCTGTATTTATAACAGTAATGAAGTATTTAGCATTTTTCTGATTGGCACTAGACTATCTAAAGATTTCAATCAGGCCAAAGAAAAAAGACATTCTTATGCTTGTATTTGTTTGCAATAAATAAGTAACACAACTTTCTATGGAGACATCTCCACAGTAAAATAACGAGATAAATTAAGAATATTCCCACAGTAATGAAGTTGATGTTAAATATAAAAAAAAAACACAAGGTTCTTGGAATATCGTGGTGTCTGTTGTCGCAGGACAATTTGATTTAATTGAAATGCCTTTCAAAACTAATGCAGACACCTAAATATGCTTGCTGCCGGTGTTCTGTATTGATTTTAAAGATTTTGAAATTGGGAAATACAGATTTCTCGTTTTTCAATATATTCTAATTTAGAGACAGTACATCATTTGTATATTTTTAAAAAACTTAAAACCAGTACAACATTCTGGTTAAGTGTACTTTGTAGTCAAATAATCGAGAAAATTACAACGCAAAAAAATTTAGGTTATGTCTCCAGTACACTTTCTTATTGCAATCCTATCCACAGACGGGCCTTAATGGCAATGCAAATGTTAAATACGGTGAAAAAAATCCTACATGACCTTTATTTATAAGCTTATTTTATGAGAAAACAAAAAAATAGCATGTTGTCTTGAATATTGACCAGGTTGTGCACAAATAGATGGAATTGGGGCAAAATATGGGGGGTTTTATCTTTTTGCATGATTAATGAAACATAATATGCCACCGCTATTGTTTTGTAATAACAAGCAACATTGATTTGGACTGGTTGCCCAATGGCACCCTTAGCAAATGCATTTCTGCAATTCAAAAGCCTTTTTCAACGTTTTAAACGCAATGCTGTCTCAAACCAGGTTCTTTCATAACAAATACTAAAATCTAGGCACATTTTTCAGTCGCTAATTAGCCAAATAACATAATTTTTAGTTTCTTTTATTGAAAATGATTTCGGAGTCATGGAGAAACGACAACTTATAGTAAAATTACTGTCCTCTCTGTTACAATCAATTGCTCGCTCTTAGTTTCCCTTTTCATTGAATTGTATTCAATTGAAATTTCAATACTTTAATTTTATACAGAAATGGTTAAATCCTTTGGGGTCAAATAAAGGTCAAAGACATCAAATATGTTTCATTGTCAGTGCTGCCAACACATTAGACTTCGAATTATCTCTTAGGAACTTAGAAAGTACCCTTCCTACCCGAAAATTTCATGTCTTTGAATTTTTAATTAATAAATTATTGTACAGAGTTATTGAAAAAAGCTTTTCCTTTGAAGAAACTACCGTCTTCACTTAAGAAATACATCAAAAATTGAGAAATATTGACAGTTGGCAGCATTTCTTTTGCTCCCACTACGAGACTTACTTTGCACTAGAATACAGAAACGCACGCAACTTCGACCCTTTTCAACTGCGATTCTCGTCGAGGTCGGATGTACTGAACGAGTTATTAAATATTTAACAAAATTTGCTTTAATATTGCAATAAATACATTTTTGATTGTATTGTAACAATATTTAACATCGGTTCGGTAAATGAAAGTGATTTTGGCCAGGTAAAATTAATTTTTTTGTTGCCTGATCGTCTCGTTATTTAATAGACTGTCCCATAGGTCTCCCAATTCGTACTGAGTGATACCTTTGCGAGCTTATTCGCCGGCTGAATATCTTGTATATTGAAGAATCCCGTCGAATTTCCATTTGATGAAAATTCTGCGCTTTGATCTGCATTTAACGCAATTTTAAGGTAAAGAAAATTATTTCAACCATTTTTGTGCTTAAAGGACATACAAATTTATATGTAGGAAACGTTTTTTTTTTTTTTTTTAATGGTAATAAAACCTTTTTTCTTTCAGGCCTTGCTCGTTGCTGCTGGTATGACGAGGGAAGTTCTGATGCTGTGACTTCCGACACCTGATCTTCTAGTCTACTTACACGACAAAGGCAATCGGCTGGAGACGGGCCAATTCTGCCTATAGTGTCGACATGGTGAGTCATTTCATTTACTTAGCATTACGAGTTGGATGTAGTGAGGGGCATAATCGAATTATTTCAATAATCAAATTCTACCAATACGTGTATTCAAATACAGTAGATACCCGGTTATCCGGAATCGGATTATCTGTACGCCAGATTCTTGAACGTTGAAAATAATTTTCGACGTATTATCCGAAACAATTCAACTGGCTGCCCTATTATCTGAAATTGCACTTTTGTGCAACATATTTCTTTCCTAAAAGTATAAATAAAATTTGTTTTTCTTTCAATCGTGGAGATGCGCGTTCAGTAGTTTGCAAGTGTATACTTGATTGAGAGATATTGCAAAAAGGGCAGTTTCTTACAATAAACCCAGTTAATTTGTTTATGAATAAAAAGTGTACTAAAACTTGTGTTGCCTGTTTAGTTCAATGGATTACATGCGTGTTTAGAGTTGAGAAGTTCGATTCTTTTCGTCGAATCAATTACTTTGATTCGATTCGTAATGGTGATTTGTTCAGTAACGATTCATTCACTTGATTGTGATCCGAAAGTGTTCCGAGTGTTCGAACCGCATCGAGCGCACCGACCAAATCAAATTGTATTTAAATCTTCAAGACAAAGGAACGTGTCCCGATCATATGGAGACATTGAGTTGGGCAATTCAGACTAACTATCATTATCGGACGTTGCCGGTGCAAATATCCACATTATTTATCCAAATTTTTTAGACTCTTATTTCATTTATTTTTAACGTGAAAAAGATTCTCTAATATACGTATTTAAATATCACATAACTGTGCAGATAGATACTTTCCTTACATGAAAGGCCGTAAATATTTCACCTCAAAAATTACGATTTTGTGTTATGCACTCGATGCGAGCAGAGTTGAAGTCGAACACCTTTACAAATTGAATCAGTTGTAAGCATATCGAATCCAGTACGATCGGGTCGGAGGCAGTAACCAATTCACGCAATGATACTCGATGCCGATGCGGTTCGGGTGAGATACGACTCAAATAAGATTCAAATCTTTTTGGGAATCGGGAACCAATTCACTTGATTCAGTATAAAGATTCGTTCTAAATGAACGAATCTTTATACTTAATCTCAGTAATAGCAAAAATTTACTGCTTGTGACTACAGTTTTTTGCTGGATCTTTTGACTTACGTTATAGTGTCCTGATCCAAGTAAAGTATCAACATCTTCCTTTATCATTATCTGACACGTATGATAAAACAATAACAGAATTTATAAGTTTGTCATTTTGAGTTACTACATACATTTACTCTCCTGCACATAAAACATAATTTATATGTTGCATATGAATATTCAAATTCTGCCGGGCACAAAATATCTGATTAGGTTGCAATTTCTTCTCACAACCAAGCTCAAATTGATGTCTAAAAATGATGATTACATGAATATTGTCGCTAAGTTGACTATGAAGTATCGATTTGATTAATTTATGAAAATTTTATGATGTAACTGAAAAGATTCAGCGAAGAAGACCGTACATATTAAACATTCACTCTTTTTTCTCGTTGGAGTAGTCCGGTTCTAGTCACAGGTTCTAGTTTGCTTAGGTTGTTTACATGAATTTTGATAGATGCCAAAACAAAAGCTGTGTTTGGATATTCAGTTCTGTGCACTCTATTGATTCGTTTCCTATTTTTGTCTCACTTTCACTTAAAGGAAAAGAGAGACCAACTGTGCACAAGGAGTGAAGAGAGTGCACGGAACTGAACATCCCAACACAGCTGAATCTGATATGAACTAGTTATTTATGAACCGACTGAGGGAACACATTTTTCTCACATGAACACAGTTCAGAAGGGTGACTGTGAGATAATGATTCCCGCAAGAGTTAAATTTTTTGAAACGAATATAAAAATTTAATTGCAAATACTTTCATATAATTTCATGTCGTGGCAAACCAAAAATTAAGCAAGCCGTGCTTGAGTGTAGACGTTGCGTGAAATGACAACATTTTTTGATGATACCTCCTTTTTCTGGGCCTGTCAGTGAATGAAAGATTTGATTATTATCAACACACCTACTACGAAGTCGAAATCAATGTACTAAAATCATAAAACTTGAAATTGAAAATAAACATAACCGTTTCATCTGATGTCCGTATCTCATCGTGACACCAACAAAATTGTCACCCAAACTTAACTTAAAAAAAATCAACAACAGCTAATTTTCTCTAGATTAATTTGTTGCTTCAAAAGGTGTATCACATACAGGTGTTACATTTAAAACAAATTAACTTTGGTCCACAGTAATACCTCTGCATTATTAAAAAGAATTTTCAAATGTGAACATTCATTCTGGTAATCATTTGCCCACAGGTTAATTTTTTTGTATCTCCTTAAATAATTCCATAAATGACCAAATTCAGAACTTTACCAAACCCTGTAAGCTTTTTTTTTTTTTCGAATCAGTTCATTTACTTGACTTTGGATCAGTGCACATTAGTGAGATCAATGTGATTCTTGATAGCGAAACGAACAAGTTTACACACATCTAACCTCAAAACAATTACGCGATCCTAAGTGATCTAACTGATCTTTTAAATAAGCAGCTTTAAAAGTTTTCAGGGAACGGAACATACAAACCTTCTGAAAATTAACACACTGCGTAGGAGGAAGCGATCTTTCAGAGTAAAATATTTTCACTTCTATATCACTTCCAGTTATACTGGAAGCCACCATTAACTTTCTTATTTTAATTGGAATACCATATTTTTTTATTGCAAATTCCGATTCTACATATTATTCTAAGTAAAAATTGTTGAGGCTTCCATATACTTAAACGTAACGGTTTTTGAGATATCTTCAAATTTCTGAAAAAAAATATTTCAGTGGCCTTTCATTTAAGAAAATGTACCTACGACACTTTCAAACTTCAAGATTGAAATTGTCTGTCGTTTGAAAGAATAATGTTCAGCCTTTCAAATCGTATCCTAGTTATCATTGAAAAATTCACATGGTGGTCAAAATATGGTGTCGAACCTTGTTATGTTCAACTGTCCAAAACTCAGTTTTCGTAAATTAGTATAGCCAGTATATTTTTGCATCATGAGATGCAGAATCAAATCCTACATCGATTAGCAGTAGCATTCCCTATACCTATTTCCATTACTTTTCTTGTTATCAATTATTGTTTATTGTGTTAATTAATGGCATTATAATACAGTTATTCATAACTAATTTTGAAGAGAAAGTAGATATTGAATTCCTACATTTTAAGAAATAAATAATTGCTAATCATAACAATATTTTGCCGTACATCTTGGAATAAAGCTATAGGTAAATACCTACCGTAATACTTACTATTTTCATCAAGGGTCTTAAAAAAATAGGTATACCTATTTTCAAAAACAATTCTCTTTGTCTGGCTAACATTTTTGTGAAAAAAAGCAAAAGCAAAAGTTACAATTGGTACAGTGGTAAAAATAATTAAACTGTTTTATTTATTATTTTAGAGTTCGTATGACATGGTCGTAAAAACTGGATAAAATTTGCAAATAACTGAGACCAACTGATAAATATTTACAATGGTAACCTACCTCTCTCACTTTGTTGAAATTTTGCACAAAAAATGCCATCGTGTCGTAGACCTTAAGAATTAAACATTAAGGTTCCTTTTTATTTGTTTCCTTAATTTTGTAATTTCTTTGTTTCTTTTATTTATGCTTGTCTGTTAATACAGCTTATAACTCTATAAATATTTTTGTTTTGTCGTAACTTATTATGAAAAATTACCATAATTTTACCAAAATATGCCATGATAAGAAACAATATTAAAATAAACATATTTTGACCACCGTGTGAATTTTTCAATGATAATTGGGATACGATTTGAAAGGCTGAACATCATTATTCTTTCAAACGACAGACAATTTGAATCTTGAAGTTTGAAAGTATCGTACGTACATTTTCTTAAATGAGAGGCCACTGAAATAATTTTTTTTCAGAAATTTGAATATATCTCAAAAACCGTTACATTTAATTATAGCGATTAACGATTTTTAACTAGAATGATGTGTAGAATCAGAATTTGTAATAGAAAGTGTAGCATACCATTTAAAATAAGAAAGAAAGTTAACGGCGACTACCGGTATAACCGCAAATTAAATAAAAGGGAAAATATTTTAGTCAGAAAGATCGCTTCGTCCTAGAGCAGTGTGTACATTTTCTGAACGTTTTCGTACGTGCCTTTCCCTGAAAACTTTTAACGAATAGGTCACACAACTTGGGACACTCTGTATAAATAAATGTGTTGGACCATTTTGGACCCTAAAAATAAATATCCAATGACGTAAAAAGTCTCTAATCAATTTTAGCCATTTTTAGAAAGAAAAATGAATCATGGCGACCCTTAAAAATTGCAAATTGCTTCTCCGAAATTTCACAATCGGAGTAAAAATACTGAAGCTTGAGTTTCTTCAAAAGTTTAAATCGAATTCGATAATAAATACATTTCTTACAGAATAGGTAAATATTATCAAATATTAATATGAACAATCATCAGTAGTTTAAACAATTATTGTTCGTTGGTTTTTAACTGTTAGTTTTACGTAATGTAGGCAGTATATTTTTAAATTTTAATAATTTCCAATTTTTAATACAAAAATGTTGACGCCTGATGATCCGCCTTTGCTTTAACGGCTCCCTGTTTCAATTTAAATTTGCCGCGCTCATAAACTTCCGTTAGTCTTTGCTTTTGACCAATTACAGCACGGAAAGTTTCACTCAAGTATGCGCGTACGGGGGGGTCGAGGCTTCCACGCAGGACCGACGACTTCCGCCTTCTCTTTGCTCCTCCATTTTGGCCCGAAACTTCGACCTATTCGCGACGCGTGCTATAAATTCTAAATTATTTGCAGAGTTTAGTTTGTTATTGCAAGAAATACAGGTTCGTTGATAATATAAAAGTATTCAGCATCTATTGTCTATAATCTGAAACGGTTAAACATGGTTTTTACCAATTTAAAATGAAATCTTGTGATGCCGTATTAGCTAGCCAACTAAAAGTGAACTCTTCCTTGCAGACATCTTTGCATTTGATCGCCCGTTCACCAACGCCGACCAAGGTATATCGAACGAGGGCTACTAGGGTCAGTGAACTTCCACAAAAAGCAGTACTCTTGATTCTGAAATATCCCAGGTAATTACTAATTATGAAAAAAATCTTTTTTTTTCTAAGTAATTATTTTTTTTTTTTAGGCTTTGGAGATGTTTTGTTCGTTTTACTATCTGCTACTACAACGAGATTAGGCTGAACTGCTTCCATTTGGTGTTCGTCTCACATTTACATCGAAGAATTTAAGCTCTTAGTCAATCTCCAGAGACTGCTTAATACAAGCCTTCACCTTCTAAGGTGAGAAATATTTTGTGTTGTCTGTCTCTAGACTAATATCTTTCTCATTCTCAGACTTGTACAGTGGGACAACATGTGACTCTGAACTCGAGAATTTCTTCTTTCCGGACCCGAGACACATCGGGGGATCACTTGGTTCAACGGCTGCCGATGAAACGAAACATCGGCATCACTTGGTTCCATGGTTGCCGATGGAGCCGCCAAACATCGACAAGTAGTAAGTCGTGATTGCTATTCAATTATGTGTAGTTACGGACGAGTTGGATATATCAAACAAGCTGTAGATTTCCAGGGTTGGAAGAAAGTGGATATCTATTACAGCTTTTTTTTAACTGCAATTATTTTTTTAAAGTTAGGTTTGTTTAAATTTGCCAAAAGAATTATTACATAAAATGTTTTCATTGCAAGTTACATCTATTCAGGATAATGTAACTTGCAAAAATTCAATGTGCTCAATGTGCAACGACATGTTTTGATTTACAGTTCTTTGGATAACTTCAGGTTTACAGGTTTTCTTGATTACTTACCTTTTTAAAATAGATTGTATTAAAATGTATTACTGATTTATCAAAGACAAGTTAATTTTACGAGGGGATTACTTTCAGGGAAATATTTTCTGTCTTCTAAATAACGGGCCTTTGGTGATGAGCAAATGGAAAATCTTTTTTTTTAGTTCAGTTTTAGTTTTCACCGATGATAAATTTAACTAGGCGAGAATAATTTAATCGATATACCAAAATTAACGATTAACAATTGAATTTAGTAGAAATCCAGTGTCAGTTCTTAATTTTTCCCAACTTTTCAAGATCTCTTTTTAGGAGTTCTTATCTGGAGAATTTACTCTCACGCATGCTTTGAAAAAGTGTTTCTGCTTTTGAAAATCTTCCAACTCTGGCATCATAGGAAAAGTCGATTTCTATGCTTTTGTGATAAATACAGGCTGGCCTGACCCGACAGTACGTTCTCTGGTTATATGAATTATTATTATTATTAATTATGTAAATATCTGAAGGAATTTTATAAAGTTTTACCTGTCATTTTGTGACAGATGTTCCAAAATAAAATTGACAAATTTGACTATGATCATGCAACAATATTTTTAGAAATTGGAATTTGTTTCTGTAGTAACATGAACACAAATGTTTCATGTTAAAATCACGGTATTCATTTTTGACTTTCAACTTTTGACAGGTACAGATAGAGATTTTTGTTGTAGATATTGAGACGTAGCCCGAGAACTCACTGTAGGGGACACCATGTACTGTCTTTCAAAAAGTGTGCTACATGTGGTATTTTTTTTTTAATCAATTTTTATAAAAATTTATTTATGCAGGAAGCTTCTGCATCTCTTAAAATCGAATTGGTAAATGTCAAAAGAAATTTTTCGTGAGCGATATACAGCATGGACACCGAGAAATGAAGACCACTTAAGAGTGAAGCACCCTTATTTTATATAAGATACAGGAAAATGTCATAAGAATAAGTTGTTCAGAATAAAAGGTTACGGCTAGATATGAAATAATTATAGCCTCCCATCTCAAAAATGAAAAAAAAATCAAACTTTATTGTGAATCACTGTTTATACATACTACATTAGGAAGTACAGGTGGGGTTAAAGTCTCCGCTAAAATAATATGAATAGGAAAACACGAAATTCGTTCTTATTTTTCAATTATTTCATTTTCTCCTCAGTGGTTATTTCAATGCATTCCAAAACTTTATACTTTTTCTGTAGCACGATGGAAATTCATTGTAATAATAACTCTGAACCAAATGAAGTAATTGAGAAATACAAACGAATTTCCTGTTTTCCTATTCATCTTATTTTGGCGGACACTTAAATCCCACCAATACTACTCAATGTAGTGTATGTAAAGAGTGGTTTAAATTTCTATTTGTGTAGCACACTTTTTGAAAGACACTGTATATTCTCAGTCATATTCAAATTCAAATGGAAAATCAGATAGTGTAAAGCACAGCTATAAGAGTACTTAAAATAATTTGTAATAAATAAATGACTCATCTTTACCCTTTAGTATTTTGTTTTGCAATAATATTTTCACATCGTAACCGTTAACATATTATAATGGATCTGTTTTTTTTAAACAATTTTGAGCTTTGAGTTTTTAATTACTCAGGTAATTACTAGTTTTCAGTTTGCTTTGTTTTCTGATTTTATTTGTACATTTAGGAATATAAATTGCGATGCCTTAAGTTCAGGTTTATACACACATGCAGCTAACAGGTTTTAAAAATGAAGTTTGTGTGTTCTTTTACATTTGATGTTCCAACTTGTACTGTTTATTTGCTTTCTTGCATGCCACAATATTCAATGTCACTGTTATTTAGATTTTGCCACTCGATAAAATTTGTCACTACTATTTATTA
This sequence comes from Prosopocoilus inquinatus, assembly GCA_036172665.1. NCBI lineage: Eukaryota > Metazoa > Arthropoda > Insecta > Coleoptera > Lucanidae > Prosopocoilus > Prosopocoilus inquinatus. Next base: position 60,350 of record CM069871.1, on the reverse strand, counting down.
TTTTTGGACGATTTTTTGTCATTTTGTCAATTTTTTTTTTAAATAAAGCGGGGATACTTATTTATTAAAAATTTTGAGAAGTGTTTTTCGATGTGACATTAAAATTTCTGGATAATTGAGTATTCCTTTCTAAAATTGAAGATGTGCGAAAGATCTTTTGGGAAAACTTAAATATAATGTTTGCTGCTGGTGCATCAGAATGGATTACCATATACAGAGCGTCCTATTTAAAAAAGACGACCATCAACCTAAAACCGGATGACTTAATACTATTGGTACAGTGCGACACATTTAGAATGGACACACTCCTGAAAAGAATATGTTTATCATCTGATTTGTAATATTTATTATTTGAGTAATTATCAGATATCTGTTATTTTCTTGAAAAATTAAAAGTCCTTGAAAAAAATAAATGAAAGACGGTTTAAATTAATCTAATTTATTATTTTTAGAAATTTTGTATGTATTTGATAGTAAGTAGTAAATTTCTTGGAGCTCTCTACCTTGCAAGAAGAAAAAATAAATGAAAGACGTCTTAAATTAATCTAATTTATTATTTTTAGAAATTTTGTATGTATTTGATAGTAAGTAGTAAATTTCTGGGAGCTCTACCTTGCAAGAAAATATAATTAGTTCAAATCAGCAAACCAATACATTTTACATTCCAAATTGGTCACATTGTACCAACTAAAATTTGAATTTGATTATTAGGATTATTCTCTGTCAAGTCGGATATTAAAAATGGTCAGGTATTTTAATTTGAAAGTCCGTCTTAACTTTTTAAAATAATAGGAGTAAAATTTATAATGAATCTGTCGAACAATGTTATAAATTTCTTTATCTCTTTAAAAAGTTAAGACACACTTTTAAATAAAAATACAGGGATATTCAGGCAACCCACTCATTAAAAGAGTACGGATTTGTCCTTTGAATTTCTGTTTCATATTTTGCAGTTATAAAGTTAACGATAAGGATCTATCGAAATATATTTTGAACTTTCGGACACTTTTGCTTATACCGGAAGTTGCCATCAACTTCCTCATTTTAAAAGGAATACCCCATCTTTTAATGCATTTTTGAAATCTTCATAAAATTCCAAAAAATATCTTGTTCATCATGGTGATTCAAGAAAAATTAACCAAGGTATTTCCATTTTTTTAAAAAAGGTCAGGCTTGCAGAACCTCGTTTATGATACTGCCATCTTTGTGCAACAAAAACCACGATGCCAATTTTTACCCTGTAGGAGGATACATTAACATTCTTTTAGATCATGTCCAGTTTTGCACTTGATTGTTTACGGGACGGTTGAAAAGTAACTTTAATTCGAACTGATTTCAACTGTCGAGAAGTCATGTTTTTTAAACGGAACGTCTAGTATATTTTCATACCATGTGAAATAAAAAAAAGTAAAAACTGGGTGTTCTATTTAAAAAACATGACCTTTCAACAGTTGAAATCAGTTCGAATAGAAGTTACTTTTCAACCAGCCCATAAACAATTTTGTTGTAAAATTAGGTATGACCTGAAAGCCTACGAGTATAGCCTACTAAAGGTCAAAAATTGAAATAATGGCTTTTGTTACACAAAAAATGGCAGCATGATAAACAAGGCACTGCTAATTTTTCTTGTATCACATGTTACATAAGATCTTTAGATATTCATGAAGATTTGAAAAATGCATTAAAAAGTGGGGGTATTCCATTTAAAATAAGAAAGTTGACAGCAACTTCCTGTGCAAGCAGAAGTGTCCGAAATTTGGAAATATTATATTTTAATAGATCATTACCGCTAACTTATAATCTCAAAATATGAAATAAAAATTCAAGGAGGAAGTCAGTAAACTACTTTTAAGGAATGGCTTGACTGAATCTCCCTGTATGGAGTGTCCCAACGGTGAGTTCTCGGACTATATGTTGATAATCACTGAAGATAAAAAAAAATGTCCCAAGATATTTCTGTTTTGCATTTTAGAGATCTGCAGCATAAAATTATTTTCAAATATACAGGCTGTACCTACCAAAACAGTTGTGCTGGATTCAACTTTTTAATTTCAAATTGCACGTCCTGTTACGATTTCATTCTCCGCAACATTCTACACGTTTTTGTTTACCAAAATCTGTGCATAAATCTAACTGTTCTTAATATTTTTAACGTTTTATTTAAAAAAAAGCGTTTGCAGTCATTATCGTATTTATTCTGGTTTTATTTACTTTTAAGGAAATTATTTCTGGCACAGATGTAACAAATGATAAGCAAAATGTCAGACATTTCTAGATGACAAAAGTCAATTTTCTTGAATAGCATGCTCTCTAACCAGTTTCTAGATGGAAGGTTTAATATCGTAAAAACGGTTGTAATTAGGAGGCGTAGATAACGGGTATACAGAAAATGTGCCTAATTTTATGGGTGATCCAAATTTGATACCATACATACATGAGGGTATGCCATTTGAAATAAAAAGAAGTTTAATCCAGCACCCAATATCTTAATTCACCCTGTGTAGATGAAAATTTTGTGTTGCCAGATCTCTTCACATTCAAAAGAAAAATGTCGATATTTTTTTTGTATCTTCAGTAATTATCGAGATATTGCCCGAGAAAAAACACTGTTGCGACACCTGGTATATGCGCTACATACCTAAAATCACGACCTGCTAGTATAACATATAAAGAGAAATCGTTTTCTTAATATTTTCTCCTAATATTTGAAAAAGTTCATGTAAATTTACCTATTTTTGTACTTTAAAAATAAATATCCAATGACGTAAAAAGTCTGTAGTCAATTTTAGCCATTTTTTAGAAAGAACAATGAAACAGAGCGAATTCGATAATAAAAATACATTTCTTACAGAATAGGTAAATATTATCAAATATTAATATGAACAATCATCAGTAGTTTAAACAATTATTGTTCGTTGGTTTTTAACTGTTAGTTTTACGTAATGTAGGCAGTATATTTTTAAATTTTAATAATTTCCAATTTTTAATACAAAAATGTTGACGCCTGATGATCCGCCGTTGCTTCAACGGCTCCCTGTTTCAATTTAAATTTGCCGCGCTCATAAACTTCTGTTAGTCTTTGCTTTTGACCAATTACAGCACGGAAAGTTTCACTCAAGTATGCGCGTACGGGGGGGTCGAGGCTTCCACGCAGGACCGACGACTTCCGCCTTCTCTTTGCTCCTCCATTTTGGCCCGAAACTTCGACCTATTCGCGACGCGTGCTATAAATTCTAAATTATTTGCAGAGTTTAGTTTGTTATTGCAAGAAATACAGGTTCGTTGATAATATAAAAGTGTTCAGCATCTATTGTCTATAATCTGAAACGGTTAAACATGGTTTTTACCAATTTAAAATGAAATCTTGTGATGCCGCATTAGCCAACTAAAAGTGAACTCTTCCTTGCAGACATCTTTGCATTTGATCGCCCGTTCACCAACGCCGACCAAGGTATATCGAACGAGGGCTACTAGGGTCAGTGAACTTCCACAAAAAGCAGTACTCTTGATTCTGAAATATCCCAGGTAATTACTAATTATGAAAAAAATCTTTTTTTTTCTAAGTAATTATTTTTTTTTTTTAGGCTTTGGAGATGTTTTGTTCGTTTTACTATCTGCTACTACAACGAGATTAGGCTGAACTGCTTCCATTTGGTGTTCGTCTCACATTTACATCGAAGAATTTAAGCTCTTAGTCAATCTCCAGAGACTGCTTAATACAAGCCTTCACCTTCTAAGGTGAGAAATATTTTGTGTTGTCTGTCTCTAGACTAATATCTTTCTCATTCTCAGACTTGTACAGTGGGACAACATGTGACTCTGAACTCGAGAATTTCTTCTTTCCGGACCCGAGACACATCGGGGGATCACTTGGTTCAACGGCTGCCGATGAAACGAAACATCGGCATCACTTGGTTCCATGGTTGCCGATGGAGCCGCCAAACATCGACAAGTAGTAAGTCGTGATTGCTATTCAATTATGTGTAGTTACGGACGAGTTGGATATATCAAACAAGCTGTAGATTTCCAGGGTTGGAAGAAAGTGGATATCTATTACAGCTTTTTTTTAACTGCAATTATTTTTTTAAAGTTAGGTTTGTTTAAATTTGCCAAAAGAATTATTACATAAAATGTTTTCATTGCAAGTTACATCTATTGGGGATAATATAACTTGCAAAGAGGGGGTTCTCAATGTGTGACGAAATATTTTGACTTTATAATTTTATTAACTTCGTTTACAGGTTTTCTTGATTATTTGCCTTTTTGAAATAGATTGTATTAAAATGTATTACTGATTTATCAAAGACAAGTTAATTTTACGAGGGGATCACTTTCAGGGAAATATTTTCTGTCTTCTAAATAACGGGCCTTTGGTGATGAGCAAAGGGAAAATCGTTTTTTAGTTCAGTTTTAGCTTTCACCAATGACAAATTTAACTTGGCGAGAGTAATTTAATCAATATACCAAAATCAACGATTTACAATTGAATTTAGTAGAAATTTTTCCCAACTTTTCAAGATTTCTTTTTAGGAGTTCTTATCTGGAGAATTTACTCTCACGCATGCTTTGAAAAAGTGTTTCTGCTTTTGAAAATCTTCCAACTCTGGCATCATAGAAAAAGTCGATTTCTATGTTTTGTGATAAATATAGGCTGGCCTGACCCGACAGTACGTTCTCTGGTTACATAAATTATTATTATTATTAATTATATATAAACATTGCAACAAATTTTAAAAAGTTTTCCCTGTCATTTTGTGACAGATGTTCCAAAATAAAATTGACAAATTTAACGACTATGATCATGCAACAATATTTTTATAAATTGGAATTTGTTTCTGTAGTAACATGAACAGAAATGTTTCATGTTAAAATCACGGTATCCATTTTTAACTTTAAACTTTTGACAGGTACAGACAGAGATTTTTGTAGGTATTGCGACGTAGCCCGAGAACTCACTGTCGAGGACACCATGTACTGTCTTTCAAAAAGTGTGCTACAAATGAGATTTTTTTTTAATCAATTTATATAAAAAATTATTGATGCAGGAGGAAGCTTCTGCATCTCTTAAAATCGAATTGGTAAATGTCAAATGAAATTTTTCTTGAGCGATATACAGCATGGACACCGAGAAATGAAGACCACTTAAGAGTGAAGCACCCTTATTTTATAAGATACAGGAAAATGTCATAAGAATAAGTTGTTCAGAATAAAAATAAAAAGTTATGGCTAGATATGATATAATTATAGCCTCCTATCTCAACAATGAAAAAAAAAAAGAAATCATACTTTATTGTGAATCACTGTTTAAACACACTACATTAGGAAGTACAGGAGGGGTTAAAGTCTCCGCTAAAATAATATGAATAGGAAAACACGAAATTCGTTTTTATTTTTCAATTATTTCATTATCTCCTCAGTGGTTATTTCAATGCATTCCAAAACTTTATAATTTTTCTGTAGCACGATAGTAATTCATTGTAATAATAACTCTGAACCAAATGAAGCAATTGAGAAATACAAACGAATTTCCTGTTTTCCTATTCATCTTATTTTGGCGGACACTTAAATCCCACCAATACTACTCAATGTAGTGTATATAAAGAGTGATTTAAATTTCTGTTTGTGTAGCACACTTTTTGAAAGACACTGTATATTCTCAGTCATATTCAAATTCAAATGGAAAATCAGATAGTGTAAAGCACAGCTATAAGAGTACTTAAAATAATTTGTAATAAATAAATGACTCATCTTTACCCTTTAGTAATTTGTTTTGCAATAATATTTTCACATCGTAACCGTTGACATATTATAATGGATCTATTTTTTTTTTAAACAATTTTGAGCTTTGAGTTTTTAATTACTCAGTTAATTACTAGTTTTCAGTTTGCTTTGTTTTCTAATTTTATTTGTACATTTAGGAATATAAATTGCGATGCCTTAAGTTCAGGTTTATACACAGATGCAGCTAACAGGTTTTAAAAATGAAGTTTGTGTGCTCTTTTACATTTGATATTCCAACTTGTACTGTTTCTTTGCTTTCTTGCATGCCACAATATTTAATGTTACTGTTATATAGATTTTTCCACTTGATAAAATTTGTCACTATTATTTATTATTTCTGGACGATTTATTGTCATTTTGTCAATTTTTTCAATTGCAACATGAAACATAACTTCTAATTCCTGTCTACTAATTCCAATTTAAGAATAAAGCGGGGATACTTATTTATTAAAGATTTTGAGAAGTGTTTTTCGATGTGACATTAAAATTTCTGGATAATTGAGTATTCCTTTCTAAAATTGAAGATGTCGATGTGCGAAAGATCTTTTGGGATAACTTAAATTTAATGTTTGCTGCTGGTGCATCAGAACGGATTACCATATACAGAGCGTCCTATTTAAAAAAGACGACCATCAACCTAAAACCGGGTGACTTAATACTATTGGTACAGTGCGACACATTTTGAATGGACACACTCATGAAGAGAATATGTTTATCATCTGATTTGTAATAATCAATGTTTGAGTAATTATCAGTATCTGTTATTTTCTTGAAAAATTAAAAGTCCATGAAAAAATAAATGAAAGACGGTTTAAATTAATCTAATTTATTATTTTTAGAAATTTTGTATGTATTTGATAGTAAGTAGTAAATTTCTTGCAACTCTACCTTGCAAGAAGAAAAAATAAATGAAAGACGTCTTAAATTAATCTAATTTTTTATTTTTAGAAATTTTGTATGTATTTGGTTTACTACCAATCAACCTAAAACCGATTGACTTAATACTATTGGTACAGCGCGACACATTTAGAATGGACACACTCCTGAAAAGAATATGTTTATCATCTGATTTGTAATAATCAATGTTTGAGTAATTATCAGTATCTGTTATTTTCTTGAAAAATTAAAAGTCCTTGAAAAAAATAAATGAAAGACGGTTTAAATTAATCTATTATTTTTAGAAATTTTGTATGTATTTGATAGTAAGTAATAAATTTCTTGGAGCTCTACCTTGCAAGAAGAAAAAATAAATGAAAGACGTCTTAAATTAATCTAATTTATTATTTTTAGAAATTTTATATGTATTTGGTAGTAAGTAGTAAACTTCTGGGAGCTCTACCTTGCAAGAAAATATAATCAGTTCAAATCAGCAAACCAATACATTTTACATTCCAAATTGGTCACATTGTACCAACTAAAATTTGAATTTGATTATTAGGATTATCCCCTGTCAAGTCTGATATTGAAAATGGTCAGGTATTTTAATTTGAAAGTCCATCTTAACTTTTTAAAATAATAGGAGTAAAATTTATAATGAATCTGTCGAACAATGTTATAAATTTCTTTATCTCTTTAAAAAGTTAAGACACACTTTTAAATAAAAATACAGGGATATTCAGCCAACCCATTTATTAAAAGTGTACGGATTTGTCCTTTGAATTTCTGTTTCATATTTTGCAGTTATAAAGTTAACGATAAGGATCTATCGAAATATATTTTGAACTTTCGGACACTTTCGCTTATACCGGATGTTGCCATCAACTTCCTCATTTTAAATGGAATACCCCATCTTTTAATGCATTTTTGAATTCTTCATAAAATTCCAAAAATATTTTGTTCATGTGATACAAGAAAAATTAACCAAGGTATTTCCATTTTTTTTAAAAAAGCTCAGACTTGGAGAACCTCGTTTATGATACTGCCATCTTTGTGCAACAAAAACCACGATGCCAATTTTTGCCCTGTAGGAGGATACAGTAACATTCTTTCAGATCATGTCCAGTTTTGCACTTGATTGTTTACGGGACGGTTGAAAAGTAACTTTAATTCGAACTGATTTTAACTGTCGAGAAGTCATGTTTTTTAAACGGAACGTCTAGTATATTTTCATACCATGTGAAATAAAAAAAAATAAAAACTGGGTGTTCTATTTAAAAAACATGACCTTTCAACAGTTGAAATCAGTTCGAATAGAAGTTACTTTTCAACCAGCCCATAAACAATTTTGTGTAAAATTAGGTATGACCTGAAAGCCTACGAGTATAGCCTACTAAAGGTCAAAAATTGAAATTATGGCTTTTGTTACAGAAAAAATGGCAGCATCATAAACAAGGCACTGCTAATTTTTCTTGTATCACATGTTACTTAAGATCTTTAGATATTCATGAAGATTTGAAAAATGTATTAAAAAGTGGGGGTATTCCATTTAAAATAAGAAAGTTGACAGCAACTTCCTGTGCAAGCAGAAGTGTCCGAAAGTTGGAAATATTATATTTTAATAGATCATTACCGCTAACTTATAATCTCAAAATATGAAATAAAAATTCAAGGAGGAAGTCAGTAAACTACTTTAAACGAATGGCTTGACTGAATCTCCCTGTATAGGGGGTGTCCCAACGGCGAGTTCTCGGGCTATATGTTGAAAATGTCCCAAGATATTTTTGTTTTGCATTTTAGAGATCTGCAGCATAAAATTATTTTCAAATATACAGGCTGTACCTACCAAAACAGTTGTGCTGGATTCAACTTTTTAATTTCAAATGGCACGTCCTCTTATGATTTCGTTCTCCGCAACATTCTACACGTTTTTGTTTACCATAATCTGTGCATAAATCTAACTGTTCTTAATATTTTTAACGTTTTATTAAAAAAAAAGCGTTTGCAGCCATTATAGTATTTATTCTGGTTTTATTTACTTTTAAGGAAATAATTTTTGTCACAGATGTAGCAAATGATGCTTTAGATCGCTCTAAGTCACTATTAAAAATGTATTTTTATAATTACAGGGGGATGATCATTATACTAAGCAAAATGTCAGACATTTCTAGATGACAAAAGTCAATTTTCTTGAATAACATGCTCTAAGCAGTTTCTAGATGGAAGGTTTAATATCGTAGAAACGGTTATAATTAGGAGGCGTAGATAACGGGTATACAGAAAATGTGCCTAATTTTATGGGTGATCCAAATTTGATACCATACATACATGAGGGTATGCCATTTGAAATAAAAAGAAGTTGCATCCAGCACCCAATGTTTTAATTCACCCTGTGTAGATGAAAATTTTGTGTTGCCAGATCTCTTCACATTCAAAAGAGAAATGTGGATATCTTCAGTAATTATCGACATATTGCCCGAGAAAACACTGTAGGGAGACCTGGTATATGCTATGCTTGGGGTGCACTGAAGAGATCTGCTGAACCGTAAGAGATACAAATTCGGTTAAATGGAAGAAAAGTTGCACGAATCAATGCTCAATTGGTATTCATTGAGAGAATGATTTTTTTCTTAATTCTTATTGAGATATTAATAAAAATGTAAAATAATCGATTTTCTTTTTCTCTCTGTATCTCTTTTATTATACATAATTTTGAAATTCTGAATTAACTTTCTACAGGCACTTTTTGATTCTTCTTCGAATAGGAGTAACAGAATTGAAGTCAAACGTTTCGTCTTTCCGCGACTATCATCAGTTTCAATTTTTTAAATACAACTTAAGTCTTTTTATTGCTCTGTTCGATAGCATCTTTTTTCCCGATTGTTGTAATCATATATCACACTTAATAGTTGATGTTAATTTGAAGCTTAAATAATTCAGATTTTATATGAAAATTTTATTTAATACATAATTTCAAATTTCTAGTTCATTTTATTAGCTATAGTGTAAAATATAATAAGCTATTTAAAGTTTTTCTGTATCGTTATTTTAATAATGCATTGCACTCGGGAAAATTAATTTTTACCGACAAATATCGATTGGTTCTAATATAATTTGCTCGATTTGTATCTCAGCTTTGGTATAGGAATGAGAAAGCCTAGTTTTTATTTTTGACGCGCACTGTCGAGTTAAAAGAAAAAGTGAATACTAATTATACTAAAAACATTTAGATATTACTGAATAGTGCCTTCTACAAAGACATTGGCAGCTAAAAACAAATATTTTTGTGATAAATTTGGAAAATACTTTCTACAACAATGTAATTTTTTTCTATTTTCTTTAGCACTCGGTGACTGTCAACACTTCACTATCTTTAAATTTTTTTAAATATGGTTAAGTCCAAAAATGGCACTAAATATTGCCACTCGTTTTGATCCGTTGAAGTTGGCAAGTTATATTGGGACCACCATCCATAATCTAAACAGGATAAAGTAGGTATTTTGGACATCGAAACAGTAACTAGCATTAAGATAAATAATAAGGAGAAACTAAGAAGGCGAATATTAAATTCTTACAAAAATATTTCGCAAATTCATCTTCGACACGCTTAACAACACATAGGATTAAGTATGAATGTGTGTTTTGAAAACAGTGGAAGACATTTCGAGGATTTACTTTAATTTATTTATTTCACTTTATTTATTCTACAAACTCTCATGTTCTTCTATAATTTTTATTCAACTTATTTATTTTGTTCTTGTAATTTAATATGTTTATAATGCTGTTTATTTGGTTTGTGTTAACCACCTAATATCATTTAGTCAAAATTTATTGGTTTTTCCACTTCCGACAACTGAATGTTAGTTGCTAATACTTAACAAATAAAAAAACTGTCAGTTTTTTTTTTGTCATATTCTGACTTTACTTGAAAAAAAGGTATTAAATATTATACTCACTGAAATCACCAGAAAAAATACTATCGACTAGAATAATAAAAAGATAAGAAAACGAACCAAACATTTTTCACTCCTATACTAAAGCTGCTGAGAAACAAATCGAGCAAATTATATTAGAACCAATCGATATTTGTCGGTAAAAATTTATTTTCGCAAGTGCAATGCATTATTAAAATAACGATACAGAAAAATTTTAAATAGCGTATTATATTTTATTCAGCTAATAAAATGAACTAGAAATTTGAAATTATGTATTAAATAAAATTTTCATGTTAAAATCTGAATTATTTAAGCTTCAAATTAATATCAACTATTAAGTGTGATGTATCATTACAATCAGGAGAAAAAATGCCATCGAAGAGAACAATAAAAAGACATAAGTTGTATTTAAAAAATTGAAACTGAGATCGTGGTCGTCGTGGAAAGTCGAAACGTTTGACTTCAATTCTATTACTCCTATTCGAAGCAGAATCAAAAAGTGCCCGTAGATAGTTAAATCAGAATTTCAAAAAAATTATGTATAATAAAAGAGATACAGAGTGAAAAAGAAAATCGATTTTTTTACATTTTTATTAATATCTCGAGAAGAAATAATAAAAAAATCGTTCTGTTAATGAATACGAGTTAGAGACATTGATTCGTGCATCTTTTCTTCCATTTAACCATACTTGTACCTCTTACGGTTTATGAGATTCTCCTTCAGTGCACACCCAATTTGTAACAGCCGGTATACCTAAAATCACGACCTACTATTATAAAATATAAAAAGAAATTACAGTTTTCTTAGTATTCTCTTAATATTTCAGAAAGTTCACGTAAATTGACGTATTTTTGGACCCTAAAAATAAATATCCAATGACGTAAAAAGTCTCTAATCAATTTCAGCCATTTTTTTAGAAAGAAAAATGAATCATAGCGACCCTTAAAAATTGCAAGTTGCTTCTCCGAAATTTCAATCGGAGTAAAAATAGTGATGCTCGAGTTTTTTTATTAAGAAGTTTGAAACGAATTCGATAATAAATACATTTCTTACAGAATAGGTCAATATTATCAAATATTAATATTAACAATCATCAGTAGTTTAAACAATTATTGTTCGTTGGTTTTTAACTTTTAGTTTTACGTAATGTAAGTAGTATATTTTTAAATTTTAATAATTTCCAATTTTTAATACAAAAATGTTGACGCCTGATGGTCCGCGATTTCTTCAACGGCTTCCTCTTTGAATTTAAATTTGCCGCGCTCATAAACTGTTAGCGTACGGGGTTCGAGGCTATCTGCCAGGATCGACGACGTCCGCCTTCTTCATGCTTCCCAAGCGTAACGACCTCCTCCATTTTGTTTCGAAAGTTCGTCCAGTTCACAACGCGTGCTATAAATTCTAAATTATTTGCAGTGTTTAGTTTGTTATTGCAAGAAATACAGGTTCGTTGATAATATAAAAGTGTTCAGCATCTGTTCTCTGTAAACTGAAACGGTTAAACATGGTTTTTATCAATTTAAAATGAAATCTTGTGATGCCGTATTAGCCGACTAAAAGTGGACTCTTCCTTGTAGACATCTTTGCATTTGATTTTCCTCCCATCAACGCCGACCAAGGTAAATCGAACGAGGGGTACTTGGGGCCAGTGAACTTCCTCAAAAAGCAGTACTTTTGATTCTGAAATATCCCAGGTAATTACTAATTATGAAAAAAATCTTTTTTTTTTTTCTAATTATTTTTTTTTTTAAGGCTTTGGAGATGTTTGATTCGTTTTACTATCTGCTACTACAACGAGATTAGGCTGAACTGCTTCCGTTTGGTGTTCGTCTCACATTTACATCGAAGAATTTAAGCTCTTAGTCAATCTCCAGAGACTGCCGAATACAAGCCTTCAGTCTAAGGTGAGAAATATTTTGTATTATCTGTCTCTAGACTAATATCTTTCTCATTCTCAGGCTTGTACAGTGGGACAACATGTGACTTTGAACCCGAGAATTTGTTCGTTCCGGACCCGAGACACATCGGGGGATCACTTGGTTCAACGGCTGCCGATGAAACGAAACATCGGCATCACTTGGTTCCATGGCTGCCGATGAAGCCGCCAAACATCGACAAGTAGTAAGTCGTGATTGCTATTCAATTATGTGTAGTTACGGACGAGTTGGATATATCAAATAAGCTATAGATTTCCAGGGTTGGAAGAAAGTGAATGTTTATTACAGCTTTTCTTTTACAGTAATTTTTTTTAAAGTTAGGTTTTTTGAATTTGCCGAAAGAATTATTACGTAAAATGATTTCATTGCAAGTTACATCTATTGGGGATAATATAACTTACAAAGAGGGGGTTCTCAATGTGTAACAGGAAATATAATTGTAATTTATAATTTTTTCAATAACTTCACGTTTACAGGTTTTCTTGATTACTTATCTGTTTAAAATAGATTCTATTAAAATGTGTTACTGATTTATCAAAGACGAGTTAACTTTACTTATTTTACGAGGGGATCATTTTCAGGGAAATATTTTCTGTCTTCTAAATAACGGGCCTTTGGTGATGAGCAAAGGGAAAATCGTTTTTTAGTTCAGTTTTAACTTTCACCAATGACAAATTTAACTTTGCGAGAGTAATTTAATCAATATACCAAAATCAACGATTTACAATTGAATTTAGTAGAAATTTTTCCCAACTTTTCAAGATTTCTTTTTAGGAGTTCTTATCTGGAGAATTTACTCTCACACATGCTTTGAAAAAGTGTTTCTGCTTTTGAAAATCTTCCAACTCTGGCATCATAGAAAAAGTCGATTTCTTTGCTTTGTGATAAATATAGGCTGGCCTGACCCGACAGTACGTTCTCTGGTTATATGAATTATTATTATTATTATTATTAATTATGTAAACATCTCTAGGAATTTTAAAAAGTTTTCCCTGTCATTTTGTGACAGATGTTCCAAAATAAAATTGACAAATTTAACGACTATGATCATGCAACGAAATTTTTATAAATTGGAATTAGTTTCTGTGGTAACATGAACAGAAATGTTTCATGTTAAAATCACGGTATTCATTTTTAACTTTCACCTTTTGACAGGTACAGATAGAGATTTTTGTAGGTATTGAGACGTAGCCCGAGAACTCACTGTAGGGAACACCATGTACTGTCTTTCAAAAAGTGCTACAAATGGGATTTTTTTTAAATCAATTTTTATAAAAATTTATTGATGCAGGATGCAGGAAGTTTCTGCATCTCTTAAAATCGAATTGGTAAATGTCAAAAGAAATTTTTCGTGAGCGATATACAGCATGGACATCGAGAAATGAAGACCACTTAAGAGTGATGCGCCCTTATTTTATATAAGATACAGGAAAATGTCATAAGAATAAGTTGTTCAGAATAAAAAGTTATGGCGAGATATGGAATAATTATAGCCTCCTATCTCAAAAATGATAAAAAAAAAAAAAAAATTACACTATTGTGAATCCCTGTTTATACATACTACATTAGGAAGTACAGGAGGGGTTAAAGTCTCTGCTAAAATAATATGAATAGGAAAACACGAAATTCGTTCTCTTATTTTGGCGGACACTTTCATCCCACCAATACTACTCAATGTAGTGTGGGCATAAAGAGTGGTTTACAATAAATTGTATTTCTTTTGTTTATAAGAAGCTATAATTTTATATCTATCTCTAACTTTTAATTTTGAACGACTTGTTCTTATGACATTTTCCTGTATCTTGTAAAGTAAGGGTACTTTTAAGCGGTATTCATCTCATAAAGTCCACGTTGTATACCATTCTAGATAAATTTAATCTGACATTTGCTACTTTGATTTTAGGAAATGCAGAAGTGTTGGAACTCAAAAAATTTAAATAAAAATCCATAATACAACAAATCCCTATTTGTGCAGCACACTTTTTGAAGGACACTGTATATTCTCAGTCATATTCAAATTCAAATGGAAAATCAGATAGTGTAAAGCACAGCTATAAGAGTACTTAAAATAATTTGTAATAAATAAATGACTTATATTATTTACCCTTTAGTAATTTGTTTTGCAATGATACTTTCAGATCGTAAAATAATATATATTTTTTTAAACAATTTTGAGCTTTGAGTTTTTACTCAGTTGAATTACTAGTTTTCAGTTTGCTTTGTTTTCTAATTTTATTTGTACATTTAGGAATATAAATTGCGATGCCTTAAGTTCAGGTTTATACACAGATGCAGCTAACAGGTTTTAAAAATGAGGTTTGTGTGTTCTTTTACATTTGACATTCCAACTTGTACTGTTTCTTTGCTTTCTTGCATGCCACAATATTCAATGTCACTGTTATTTAGATTTTGCCACTTAATAAAATTTGTCACTATTATTTATTTTTTTTGGACGATTTTTTGTCATTCTGTCAATTTTTTTTAAGAATAAAGCGAGGATACTTATTTATTAAAGATTTTGAGAAGTGTTTTTCGATGTGACATTAAAATTTCTGGATAATTGAGTATTCCTTTCTAAAATTGAAGATGTCGATGTGCGAAAGATCTTTTGGGAAAACTTAAATTTAATGTTTGCTGCTGGTGCATCAGAACGGATTACCATATACAGAGCGTCCTATTTAAAAAAGACGACCATCAACCTAAAACCGGGTGACTTAATACTATTGGTACAGTGCGACACATTTAGAATGGACACACTCCTGAAAAGAATATGTTTATCATCTGATTTGTAATATTTATTATTTGAGTAATTATCAGATATCTGTTATTTTCTTGAAAAATTAAAAGTCCTTGAAAAAAATAAATGAAAGACGGTTTAAATTAATCTAATTTATTATTTTTAGAAATTTTGTATGTATTTGACAGTAAGTAGTAAATTTCTTGGAACTCTACCTTGCAAGAAGTAAAAATAAATGAAAGACGTCTTAAATTAATCTTATTTATTATTTTTAGAAATTTTGTATGTATTTGGTAGTAAGTAGTAAGTAAATTTCTGGTAGCTCTACCTTGCAAGAAGAAAAAATAAATGAAAGACGTCTTAAATTAATCTAATTTTTTATTTTTAGGAATTTTGAATGTATTTGGTAGTATGTAGTAAATTTCTGGGAGCTCTACCTTGCAAGAAAATATAATCAGTTCAAAACAGCAAAGCAATACATTTTACATTCCAAATTGGTCACATTGTACCAAGTAAAATTTGAATTTGATTATTAGGATTATCCTCTGTCAAGTCTGATATTGAAAATGGTCAGGTATTTTAATTTGAAAGTCTCTCTTAACTTTTTAAAATAATAAGAGTAAAATTTATAATTAATCTGTCGAACAATGTTATAAATTTCTTTATCTTTTTAAAAAGTTAAGACACACTTTTAAATAAAAATACAGGGATATTCAGGCAACCCACTCATTAAAAGAGTACGGATTTGTCCTTTGAATTTCTGTTTCATATTTTGCAGTTATAAAGTTAACGATAAGGATCTATCGAAATATATTTTGAACTTTCGGACACTTTCGCTTATACCGGAAGTTGCCATCAACTTCCTCATTTTAAAAGGAATACCCCATCTTTTAATGCATTTTTGAATTCTTCATAAAATTCCAAAAATATTTTGTTCATGTGATACAAGAAAAATTAACCAAGGTATTTCCATTTTTTTTAAACAAGCTCAGACTTGGAGAACCTCGTTTATGATACTGCCATCTTTGTGCAACAAAAACCACGATGCCAATTTTTGCCCTGTAGGAGGATACAGTAACATTCTTTCAGATCATGTCCAGTTTTGCACTTGATTGTTTACGGGACGGTTGAAAAGTAACTTTAATTCGAACTGATTTCAACTGTCGAGAAGTCATGTTTTTTAAACGGAACGTCTAGTATATTTTCATACCATGTGAAATAAAAAAAATAAAAACTGGGTGTTCTATTTAAAAAACATGACCTTTCAACAGTTGAAATCAGTTCGAATAGAAGTTACTTTTCAACCAGCCCATAAACAATTTTGTGTAAAATTAGGTATGACCTGAAAGCCTACGAGTATAGCCTACTATAGGTCAAAAATTGAAATAATGGCTTTTGTTACACAAGAAATGGCAGCATCATAAACAAGGCACTGCTAATTTTTCTTGTATCACATGTTACATAAGATCTTTAGATATTCATGAAGATTTGAAAAATGCATTAAAAAGTGGGGGTATTCCATTTAAAATAAGAAAGTTGACAGCAACTTCCTGTGCAAGCAGAAGTGTCCGAAATTTGGAAATATTATATTTTAATAGATCATTACCGCTAACTTATAATCTCAAAATATGAAATAAAAATTCAAGGAGGAAGTCAGTAAACTACTTTTAAGGAATGGCTTGACTGAATCTCCCTGTATGGAGTGTCCCAACGGTGAGTTCTCGGACTATATGTTGATAATCACTGAAGATAAAAAAAAAATGTCCCAAGATATTTCTGTTTTGCATTTTAGAGATCTGCAGCATAAAATTATTTTCAAATATACAGGCTGTACCTACCAAAACAGTTGTGCTGGATTCAACTTTTTAATTTCAAATTGCACGTCCTGTTACGATTTCATTCTCCGCAACATTCTACACGTTTTTGTTTACCAAAATCTGTGCATAAATGTAACTGTTCTTAATATTTTTAACGTTTTATTTAAAAAAAAAGCGTTTGCAGATATTATCGTATTTATTCTGGTTTTATTTACTTTTAAGGAAATTATTTCTGGCACAGATGCAGCAAATGATACTTCAGATCGCTCTAAGTCACTACTAAAAATGTATTTTTATAATTACAGGAGGATGATCATTATACTAAGCAAAATGTCAGACATTTCTAGATGACAAAAGTCAATTTTCTTGAATATAGCATGCTCTAACCAGTTTCTAGATGGAAGGTTTAATATCGTAAAAACGGTTATAATTAGGAGGCGTAGATAACGGGTATACAGAAAATGTGCCTAATTTTATGGGTGATCCAAATTTGATACCATACATACATGAGAGTATGCCATTTGAAATAAAAAGAAGTTGCATCCGGCACCCAATGTTTTAATTCACCCTGTGTAGATGAAAATTTTGTGTTGCCAGATCTCTTCACATTCAAAAGAAAAATGTCGATATTTTTTTTTGTATCTTCAGTAATTATCGGGATATTGCCCGAGAAAACACTGTAGGGACACGTGGTATATGCTATACCGGGTGTCCCGCGCCATGTGCTCACCCTTCTAGAATCTTTATTCATTGATCGATTAACCTGAATTTTGGAGACAAACTAAACAAAAAATGGAATTTTCCGACATACTGATAGTCGTCATAGGACTTCCGGTTTCGCCGGAAGTGATATCAACTTTCTTATTTTATATTTACATATTTAAAATCTACGGATCATTACGAGTCCGAATACGTATCAATTGTTAATTTTGGTTTTCATGACGAACGAAAAAAGAACTTTTATTTTTCAATTTAGAAAGCTTATGAATCGCATATTTTCGACCTAATGCGATAAGTGTTTCGAAAAAGTCTCTCCTTTGATGGTATTTTGGTTTTCAACATTTTTACATTATTTGAAATTTTCATTAGGTCGAAACTCATTTTTTTTAATGGTAGATACTCCTGTTTCTTAGCTTAGTTCAACTGAACATTTTTTTCTGAATATTCTGATACCAAATACCTCATATTTTCTTTGGAAATAATTTAAAATAGAACATGTCTTATTGAAATTTTAGACTCCCTTTATTTCAAATGACTTGCAAAGAAAATATGACGTATTTGGTATCAGCGTACTCAGAAAAAAATGTTCTGTTGAACTAAGCTAAGAAACACCTGAGGTTCTATCGAAAAAAAATAGTTAAGAGCTAAATGAAAATGAAAATTTGAAATACTGTAAAAATGTTAAAAATCAAAATACCATCAAAGGAGTGATTTTTTCGAAACACTTGATCGCATTAGATCGAAAAAATGCGATTCATAGCTTTCTAGATTGAAAAATAAAAAAGCTTCTTTTTCGTTGTCATGGAAACCAAAATTAACAATTGATACGTATTCGGATTCGTAATGCACGGTAGATTTTAAATATGTAAAAACATATAGGGTATTCCATATAAAATAAGAAAGTTGATATCACTTCCGGCGAAACCGGAAGTCCTATGAAGACTATCAGTATCTAGAAAAATTCCATTTTTTGTTTAGTTTATCGTCTCCAAAATTCAGGTTAATCGATTAATAAATAATGATTCTAGAAACGTGAGCACATGGCGCGGGACACCCGGTATACTTAAAATCACGACCTACTATTATAAAATATAAAAAGAAATAGTTTTCTCTTAATATTTGAAAAAGTTCACGTAAATTGACGTATTTTTGGACCCTAAAAATAAATATCCAATGACATACAAAGTCTCTAGTCAATTTTAGCCATTTTTTAGAACGAAAAATGAATCAGCGAATTCTATAATAAAAATACATTTCTTACAGAATAGGTCAATATTATCAAATATTAATATGAACAATCATCAGTAGTTTAAACAATTATTGTTCGTTGGTTTTTAACTTTTAGTTTTACGTAATGTAGGGAGTATATTTTTAAATTTTAATAATTTCCAATTTTTAATACAAAAATGTTGACGCCTGATGGTCTGCCATTGCTTCAAACGCTCCCTGTTTCAATTTAAATTTGCCGCGCTCATAAACTTCCGTTAGTCTTTGCTTTTGACCAATTACAGCACGGAAAGTTTCACTGAAGTATGCGCGTACGGGGGGGTCGAGGCTTCCACGCAGGACCGACGACTTCCGCCTTCTCTTTGCTCCTCCATTTTGGCCCGAAACTTCGACCTATTCGCGACGCGTGCTATAAATTCTAAATTATTTGCAGAGTTTAGTTTGTTATTGCAAGAAATACAGGTTCGTTGATAATATAAAAGTGTTCAGCATCTATTCTCTATAAACTGAAACGGTTAAACATGGTTTTTATCAATTTAAAATGAAATCTTGTGATGCCGTATTAGCCAACTAAAAGTGAACTCTTCCTTGCAGACATCTTTGCATTTGATCGTCCGTTCACCAACGCCGACCAAGGTATATCGAACGAGGGCTACTTGGGGCCAGTGAACTTCCACAAAAAGCAGTACTTTTGATTCTGAAATATCCCAGGTAATTACTAATTATGAAAAAAATCTTTTTTTTTTCTAAGTAATTATTTTTTTTTTTTAGGCTTTGGAGATGTTTTATTCGTTTTACTATCTGCTACTACAACGAGATTAGGCTGAACTGCTTCCATTTGGTGTTCGTCTCACATTTACATCGAAGAATTTAAGCTCTTAGTCAATCTCCAGAGACTGCTGAATACAAGTCTTCAGTCTAAGGTGAGAAATATTTTGTGTTATCTGTCTCTAGACTAATATCTTTCTCATTCTCAGGCTTGTACAGTGAGACAACATGTGACTTTGAACTCGAGAATTTGTTCGTTCCGGACCCGAGACACATCGGAGCATCACTTGGTTCAACGGCTGCCGATGAAACGAAACATCGGCATCACTTGGTTCCATGGTTGCCGATGGAGCCGCCAAACATCGACAAGTAGTAAGTCATGATTGCCATTCAATTATGTGTAGTTACGGACGAGTTGGATATATCAAACAAGCTATAGATTTCCAGGGTTGGAAGAAAGTGGATATCTATTACAGCTTTTCTTTAACTGTAATTATTTTTTTTTTAAAGTTAGGTTTGTTTAAATTTGCCGAAAGAATTATTACATAAAATGTTTTCATTGCAAGTTACATCTGTTGGGGATAATATAACTTGGAAAGAGGGGGTTCTCAATATGTGACGAAATATTTTGACTTTATAATTTTATTAACTTCGTTTACAGGTTTTCTTGATTATTTGCCTTTTTAAAATAGATTGTATTAAAATGTGTTACTGATTTATCAAAGACAAGTTAATTTTACGAGGGGATCACTTTCAGGGAAATATTTTCTGTCTTCTAAATAACGGGCCTTTGGTGATGAGCAAAGGGTAAATCTTTTTTTAGTTCAGTTTTAACTTTCACCAATGACAAATTTAACTTGGCGAGAGTAATTTAATCAAAATACCAAAATTAACGATTAACAATTGAATTTAGTAGAAATTTTTCCCAACTTTTCAAGATTTCTTTTTAGGAGTTCTTATCTGGAGAATTTACTCTCACGCATGCTTTGAAAAAGTGTTTCTGCTTTTGAAAATCTTCCAACTCTGGCATCATAGAAAATGTCGACTTCTATGTTTTGTGATAAATATAGGCTGGCCTGACCCGACAGTACGTTCTCTGGTTACGTAAATTATTATTATTATTATTAATTATATATAAACATTGTAACAAATTTTAAAAAGTTTTCCTGTCTTTTTGTGACAGATGTTCCAAAATAAAATTGAAAATTTAACGACTATGATCATGCAACAATATTTTTAGAAATTGGGATTTGTTTCTGTAGTAACATGAACAGAAATGTTTCATGTTAAAATCACGGTATTCATTTTTGACTTTCAACTTTTGACAGGTACAGATAGAGATTTTTGTTGTAGATATTGAGACGTAGCCCGAGAACTCACTGTAGGGGACACCATGTACTGTCTTTCAAAAAGTGTGCTACAAATGGGATTTTTTTTTAATCAATTTATATAAAAAATTTTTGATGCAGAAAGCTTCTGCATCTCTTAAAATCGAATTGGTAAATGTCAAAAGAAATTTTTCCTGAGCGATATACAGCATGGACACCGAGAAATGAAGACCACTTAAGAGTGAAGCACCCTTATTTTATATAAGATACAGGAAAATGTCATAAGAATAAGTTGTTCAGAATAAAAAGTTATGGCTAGATATGAAATAATTATAGCCTCCCATCTCAAAAATGAAAAAAAATCACACTTTATTGTGAATCACTGTTTATACATACTACATTAGGAAGTACAGGTGGGGTTAAATTCTCCGCTAAAATAATATGAATAGGAAAACACGAAATTCGTTCTTATTTTTCAATTATTTGATTTTCTCCTTAGTGGTTATTTCAATGCATTCCAAAACTTTATACTTTTTTTGTAGCACGATAGAAATTCATTGTAATAATAACTCTGAACCAAATGAAGTAATTGAGAAATACAAACGAATTTCTTGTTTTCCTATTCATCTTATTTTGGCGGACACTTTCATCCCTCCAATACTACTCAATGTAGTGTGTGTATAAAGAGTGGTTTACAATAAATTGTATTTCTTTTGTTTATAAGAAGCTATAATTTTATATCTATCTCTAACTTGTAATTCTGAACGACTTGTTCTTATGACATTTTCCCTGTATCTTGTAAAGTAAGGGTACTTTTAAGCGGTATTCATTTCATAATGTCCACGTTGTATACCATTCCAGATAAATTTAATCTGACATTTGCTACTTTGATTTTAGGAAATGCAGAAGTGTTGGAACTCAAAAAATTTAAATAAAAATCCATAATACAACAAATCCCTATTTGTGCAGCACACTTTTTGAAGGACACTGTATATTCTCAGTCATATTCAAATTCAAATGGAAAATCAGATAGTGTGAAGCACAGCTATAAGAGTACTTAAAATAATTTGTAATAAATAAATGACTTATATTAACCCTTTAGTAATTTGTCTTGCAATAATACTTTCACATCGTAAAATAATATATATTTTTTTAAACAATTTTAAGCTTGAGTTTTTACTCAGTTGAATTACTAGTTTTCAGTTTGCTTTGTTTTCTGATTTTATTTGTACATTTAGGAATATAAATTGCGATGCCTTAAAGTTCAGGTTTATACACAGATGCAGCTAACAGGTTTTAAAAATGAGGTTTGTGTGTTCATTTACATTTGATATTCCAACTTGTACTGTTTTTTTTTCTTTCTTGCATGCCACAATATTTAATGTCACTGTTATTTAGATTTTGCCACTCGATAAAATTTGTCACTACTATTTATTATTTTTGGACAATTTTTTGTCATTTCCTCAATTTTTTTAAAAAATAAAGCGGGGACACTTATTAAAGATTTTGAGAAGTGTTTTTCGATGTGACATTAAAATTTCGGGATAATTGAGTATTCCTTTCTAAAATTGAAGATGTCGATGTGCGAAAGATCTTTTGGGAAAACTTAAATTTAATGTTTGCTGCTGGTGCATCAGAACGGATTACCATATACAGAGCGTCCTATTTAAAAAAGACGACCATCAACCTAAAACCGGGTGACTTAATACTATTGGTACAGTGCGACACATTTAGAATGGACACACTCCTGAAAAGAATATGTTTATCATCTAATTTGTAATAATCAATGTTTGAGTAATTATCAGTATCTGTTATTTTCTTGAAAAATTAATTTTCTTGAAAAATTAAAAGTCGTTGAAAAAAATAAATGAAAGACGGTTTAAATTAATCTAATTTATTATTTTTAGAAATTTTGTATGTATTTGATAGTAAGTAGTAAATTTCTTGGAACTCTACCTTGCAAGAAGAAAAAATAAATGAAAGACGTCTTAAATTAATCTAATTTATTATTTTTAGAAATTTTGTATGTATTTGATAGTAAGTAGGAAACTTCTGGGAGCTCTACCTTGCAAGAAAATATAATCAGTTCAAATCAGCAAACCAATACATTTTACATTCCAAATTGGTCACATTGTACCAAGTAAAATTTGAATTTGATTATTAGGATTATTCTCTGTCAAGTCGGATATTAAAAATGGTCAGGTATTTTAATTTGAAAGTCCGTCTTAACTTTTTAAAATAATAGGAGTAAAATTTATAATTAATCTGTCGAATAATGTTATACATTTCTTTATCTTTTTAAAAAAGTTAAGACACACTTTTAAATAAAAATACAGGGATACTCAGGCAACCCACTCATTAAAAGAGTACGGATTTGTCCTTTGAATTTCTGCTTCATATTTAGCAGTTATAAGTTAACGATAAGGATCTATCTAAATATATTTTCAACTTTCGGACACTTTCGCTTATACCGGAAGTTGCCATCAACTTCCTAATTTTAAATGGAATACCCCATCTTTTAATGCATTTTTGAAATCTTCATAAAATTCCAAAAATATTTTGTTCATCATGTGATACAAGAAAAATTAACCAAGGTATTTCCATTTTTTAAAAAAGCTCTGACTTGCAGAACCTCGTTTATGATACTGCCATCTTTGTGCAACAAAAACCTCGATGCCAATTTTTGCCCTGTAGGAGGAGGATACAGTACCATTCTTTCAGATCATGTCCAGTTTTGCACTTGATTGTTTACAGGACGGTTGAAAAGTAAGTTTAATTCGAACTGATTTCAACTGTCGAGAAGTCATGTTTTTTAAACGGAACGTCTAGTATATTTTCATATCATGTGAAATAAAAGAAAATAAAAAATGGGTGTTCATATTTAAAAAAACATGACTTTTCGACAGTTGGTATCAGTTCGAATAGAAGTTACTTTTCAACCAGCAACCAGCCCATAAACAATTTTGTGTAAAATTAGGTATGACCTGAAAGCCTACGAGTATAGCCTACTACAGGTCAAAAATTGAAATAATGGCTTTTGTTACAGAAAAAATGGCAGCATCATAAACAAGGCACTGCTAATTTTTCTTGTATCACATGTTACATAGATTTTTAGATATTCATGAAGATTTGAAAAATGCATTAAAAAGTGGGGTATTCCATTTAAAATAAGAAAGTTGACAGCAACTTCTTGGGCAAGCAGAAGTGTCCGAAAGTTGGAAATATTATATTTTAATAGATCATTACCGCTAATTTATAATCTCAAAATATGAAATAAAAATTCAAGGAGGAAGTCAGTAAACTACTTTTAAGGAATGGCTTGACTGAATCTCTCTCTGTATAGGGTGTTCCAACAGTGAGTTCTCGGGTTATATGTTGATAATCACGGAAGATAAAAAAAATGTCTCAAGATATTTTTGTTTTGCATTTTAGAGATCTGCAGCATAAAATTATTTTCAAATATAGAGTCTGTACCTACCAAAACAGTTGTGCTGGATTCAACTTTTTAATTTCAAATGGCACGTCCTCTTATGATTTCGTTCTCCGCAACATTCTACACGTTTTTGTTTACCATAATCTGTGCATAAATGTAACTGTTCTTAATATTTTTAACGTTTTATTAAAAAAAAAGCGTTTGCAGCCATTATAGTATTTATTCTGGTTTTATTTACTTTTAAGGAAATTATTTTTGTCACAGATGTAGCAAATGATGCTTTAGATCGCTCTAAGTCACTATTAAAAATGTATTTTTATAATTACAGGGGGATGATCATTATACTAAGCAAAATGTCAGACATTTCTAGATGACAAAAGTCAATTTTCTTGAATATAGCATGCTCTAACCAGTTTCTAGATGGAAGGTTTAATATCGTAGAAACGGTTATAATTAGGAGGCGTAGATAACGGGTATACAGAAAATGTGCCTAATTTTATGGGTGATCCAAATTTGATACCATACATACATGAGGGTATGCCATTTGAAATAAAAAGAAGTTGCATCCAGCACCCAATGTTTTAATTCACCCTGTGTAGATGAAAATTTTGTGTTGCCAGATCTCTTCACATTCAAAAGAGAAATGTGGATATCTTCAGTAATTATCGACATATTGCCCGAGAAAACACTGTAGGGAGACCTGGTATATGCTATGCTTGGGGTGCACTGAAGAGATCTGCTGAACCGTAAGAGATACAAATTCGGTTAAATGGAAGAAAAGTTGCACGAATCAATGCTCAATTGGTATTCATTGAGAGAATGATTTTTTTCTTAATTCTTATTGAGATATTAATAAAAATGTAAAATAATCGATTTTCTTTTTCTCTCTGTATCTCTTTTATTATACATAATTTTGAAATTCTGAATTAACTTTCTACAGGCACTTTTTGATTCTTCTTCGAATAGGAGTAACAGAATTGAAGTCAAACGTTTCGTCTTTCCGCGACTATCATCAGTTTCAATTTTTTAAGTACAACTTAAGTCTTTTTATTGCTCTGTTCGATAGCATCTTTTTTCCCGATTGTAATCATATATCACACTTAATAGTTGATGTTAATTTGAAGCTTAAATAATTCAGATTTTATATGAAAATTTTATTTAATACATAATTTCAAATTTCTAGTTCATTTTATTAGCTATAGTGTAAAATATAATAAGCTATTTAAAGTTTTTCTGTATCGTTATTTTAATAATGCATTGCACTCGGGAAAATTAATTTTTACCGACAAATATCGATTGGTTCTAATATAATTTGCTCGATTTGTATCTCAGCTTTGGTATAGGAATGAGAAAGCCTAGTTTTTAATTTTGACGCGCACTGTCGAGTTAAAAGAAAAAGTGAATACTAATTATACTAAAAACATTTAGATATTACTGAATAGTGCCTTCTACAAAGACATTGGCAGCTAAAAACAAATATTTTTGTGATAAATTTGGAAAATACTTTCTACAACAATGTAATTTTTTTTTATTTTCTTTAGCACTCGGTGACTGTCAACACTTCACTATCTTTAAATTTTTTTAAATATGGTTAAGTCCAAAAATGGCACTAAATATTGCCACTCGTTTTGATCCGTTGAAGTTGGCAAGTTATATTGGGACCACCATCCATAATCTAAACAGGATAAAGTAGGTATTTTGGACATCGAAACAGTAACTAGCACTAAGATAAATAATATGGAGAAACTAAGAAGGCGAATATTAAATTCTTACAAAAATATTTCGCAAATTCATCTTCGACACGCTTAACAACACATAGGATTAAGTATGAATGTGTGTTTTGAAAACAGTGGAAGACATTTCGAGGATTTACTTTAATTTATTTATTTCACTTTATTTATTCTACAAACTCTCATGTTCTTCTATAATTTTTATTCAACTTATTTATTTTGTTCTTGTAATTTAATATGTTTATAATGCTGTTTATTTGGTTTGTGTTAACCACCTAATATCATTTAGTCAAAATTTATTGGTTTTTCCACTTCCGACAACTGAATGTTAGTTGCTAATACTTAACAAATAAAAAAACTGTCAGTTTTTTTTTGTCATATTCTGACTTTACTTGAAAAAAAGGTATTAAATATTATACTCACTGAAATCACCAGAAAAAATACTATCGACTAGAATAATAAAAAGATAAGAAAACGAACCAAACATTTTTCACTCCTATACTAAAGCTGCTGAGAAACAAATCGAGCAAATTATATTAGAACCAATCGATATTTGTCGGTAAGAATTTATTTTCGCAAGTGCAATGCATTATTAAAATAACGATACAGAAAAACTTTAAATAGCTTATTATATTTTATTCAGCTAATAAAATGAACTAGAAATTTGAAATTATGTATTAAATAAAATTTTCATGTAAAATCTGAATTATTTAAGCTTCAAATTAATATCAACTATTAAGTGTGATGTATCATTACAATCAGGAGAAAAAATGCCATCGAAGAGAACAATAAAAAGACATAAGTTGTATTTAAAAAATTGAAACTGAGATCGTGGTCGTCGTGGAAAGTCGAAACGTTTGACTTCAATTCTATTACTCCTATTCGAAGCAGAATCAAAAAGTGCCCGTAGATAGTTAAATCAGAATTTCAAAATTATGTATAATAAAAGAGATACAGAGTGAAAAAGAAAATCGATTTTTTTACATTTTTATTAATATCTCAAGAAGAAATAATAAAAAAATCATTCTGTTAATGAATACGAGTTAGAGACATTGATTCGTGCATCTTTTCTTCCATTTAACCATACTTGTACCTCTTACGGTTTAGGAGATTCTCCTTCAGTGCACACTCAATTTGTAACAGCCGGTATACGGCTAAAATCACGACCTACTATTATAAAATATAAAAAGAAATTACAGTTTTCTTAGTATTCTCTTAATATTTCAGAAAGTTCACGTAAATTGACGTATTTTTGGACCCTAAAAATAAATATCCAATGACGTAAAAAGTCTGTAATCAATTTCAGCCATTTTTTTAGAAAGAAAAATGAATCATAGCGACCCTTAAAAATTGCAAGTTGCTTCTCCGAAATTTCAATCGGAGTAAAAATAGTGATGCTCGAGTTTTTTTATTAAGAAGTTTGAAACGAATTCGATAATAAATACATTTCTTACAGAATAGGTCAATATTATCAAATATTAATATTAACAATCATCAGTAGTTTAAACAATTATTGTTCGTTGGTTTTTAACTTTTAGTTTTACGTAATGTAAGTAGTATATTTTTAAATTTTAATAATTTCCAATTTTTAATACAAAAATGTTGACGCCTGATGGTCCGCGATTTCTTCAACGGCTCCCTCTTTGAATTTAAATTTGCCGCGCTCATAAACTGTTAGCGTACGGGGTTCGAGGCTATCTGCCAGGATCGACGACGTCCGCCTTCTTCATGCTTCCCAAGCGTAACGACCTCCTCCATTTTGTTTCGAAAGTTCGTCCAGTTCACAACGCGTGCTATAAATTCTAAATTATTTGCAGAGTTTAGTTTGTTATTGCAAGAAATACAGGTTCGTTGATAATATAAAAGTGTTCAGCATCTATTCTCTATAAACTGAAACGGTTAAACGTGGTTTTTATCAATTTAAAATGAAATCTTGTGATGCCGTATTAGCAAACTAAAAGTGAACTCTTCCTTGCAGACATCTTTGCATTTGATCGTCCGTTCACCAACGCCGACCAAGGTATATCGAACGAGGGCTACTTGGGGCCAGTGAACTTCCACAAAAAGCAGTACTTTTGATTCTGAAATATCCCAGGTAATTACTAATTATGAAAAAAATCTTTTATTTCTTCTAAGTAATTATTTTTTTTTTTAGGCTTTGGAGATGTTTTATTCGTTTTACTATCTGCTACTACAACGAGATTAGGCTCTTAGTCAATCTCCAGAGACTGCTTATAATACAAGCCTTCAGTCTAAGGTGAGAAATATTTTGTGTTATCTGTCTCTAGACTAATATCTTTCTCATTCTCAGGCTTGTACAGTGAGACAACATGTGACTCTGAACTCGAGAATTTGTTCGTTCCGGACCCGAGACACATCGGAGCATCACTTGGTTCAACGGCTGCCGATGAAACGAAACATCGGCATCACTTGGTTCCATGGTTGCCGATGGAGCCGCCAAACATCGACAAGTAGTAAGTCATGATTGCCATTCAATTATGTGTAGTTACGGACGAGTTGGATATATCAAACAAGCTATAGATTTCCAGGGTTGGAAGAAAGTGGATATCTATTACAGCTTTTCTTTAACTGTAATTATTTTTTTTTTAAAGTTAGGTTTGTTTAAATTTGCCGAAAGAATTATTACATAAAATGTTTTCATTGCAAGTTACATCTGTTGGGGATAATATAACTTGCAAAGAGGGGGTTCTCAATATGTGACGAAATATTTTGACTTTATAATTTTATTAACTTCGTTTACAGGTTTTCTTGATTATTTGCCTTTTTAAAATAGATTGTATTAAAATGTGTTACTGATTTATCAAAGACAAGTTAATTTTACGAGGGGATCACTTTCAGGGAAATATTTTCTGTCTTCTAAATAACGGGCCTTTGGTGATGAGCAAAGGGAAAATCGTTTTTTAGTTCAGTTTTAACTTTCACCAATGACAAATTTAACTTGGCGAGAGTAATTTAATCAATATACCAAAATCAACGATTTACAATTGAATTTAGTAGAAATTTTTCCCAACTTTTCAAGATTTCTTTTTAGGAGTTCTTATCTGGAGAATTTACTCTCACGCATGCTTTGAAAGTGTTTCTGCTTTTGAAAATCTTCCAACTCTGGCATCATAGAAAATGTCGACTTCTATGTTTTGTGATAAATATAGGCTGGCCTGACCCGACAGTACGTTCTCTGGTTACGTAAATTATTATTATTATTATTAATTATATATAAACATTGTAACAAATTTTAAAAAGTTTTCCTGTCTTTTTGTGACAGATGTTCCAAAATAAAATTGAAAATTTAACGACTATGATCATGCAACAATATTTTTAGAAATTGGGATTTGTTTCTGTAGTAACATGAACAGAAATGTTTCATGTTAAAATCACGGTATTCATTTTTGACTTTCAACTTTTGACAGGTACAGATAGAGATTTTTGTTGTAGATATTGAGACGTAGCCCGAGAACTCACTGTAGGGGACACCATGTACTGTCTTTCAAAAAGTGTGCTACAAATGGGATTTTTTTTTAATCAATTTATATAAAAAATTTTTGATGCAGAAAGCTTCTGCATCTCTTAAAATCGAATTGGTAAATGTCAAGTGAAATTTTTCTTGAGCGATATACAGCATGGACACCGAGAAATGAAGACCACTTAAGAGTGATGCGCCCTTATTTTATATAAGATACAGGAAAATGTCATAAGAATAAGTTGTTCAGAATAAAAAGTTATGGCTAGATATGAAATAATTATAGCCTCCCATCTCAAAAATGAAAAAAAATCACACTTTATTGTGAATCACTGTTTATACATACTACATTAGGAAGTACAGGTGGGGTTAAATTCTCCGCTAAAATAATATGAATAGGAAAACACGAAATTCGTTCTTATTTTTCAATTATTTCATTTTCTCCTCAGTGGTTATTTTAATGCATTCCAAAACTTTATACTTTTTCTGTAGCACGATAGAAATTCATTGTAATAATAACTCTGAACCAAATGAAGTAATTGAGAAATACAAACGAATTTCCTGTTTTCCTATTCATCTTATTTTGGCGGACACTTTCATCCCTCCAATACTACTCAATGTAGTGTGTGTATAAAGAGTGGTTTACAATAAATTGTATTTCTTTTGTTTATAAGAAGCTATAATTTTATATCTATCTCTAACTTTTAATTCTGAACGACTTGCTCTTATGACATTTTCCTGTATCTTGTAAAGTAAGGGTACTTTTAAGCGGTATTCATTTCATAATGTCCACGTTGTATACCATTCTAGATAAATTTAATCTGACATTTGCTGCTTTGATTTTAGGAAATGCAGAAGTGTTGGAACTCACAAAATTTAAATAAAAATCCATAATACAACAAATCCCTATTTATGCAGCACACTTTTTGAAGGACACTGTATATTCTCAGTCATATTCAAATTCAAATGGAAAATCAGATAGTGTAAAGCACAGCTATAAGAGTACTTAAAATAATTTGTAATAAATAAATGAACTTATATTATTTACCCTTTAGTAATTTGTTTTGCAATAATACTTTCAGATCGTAAAATAATATATATTTTTTTAAACAATTTTGAGCTTGAGTTTTTACTCAGTTGAATTACTAGTTTTCAGTTTGCTTTGTTTTCTGATTTTATTTGTACATTTAGGAATATAAATTGCGATGCCTTAAGTTCAGGTTTATACACAGATGCAGCTAACAGGTTTTAAAAATGAGGTTTGTGTGTTCATTTACATTTGATATTCCAACTTGTACTGTTTTTTTTTCTTTCTTGCATGCCACAATATTTAATGTCACTGTTATTTAGATTTTGCCACTCGATAAAATTTGTCACTACTATTTATTATTTTTGGACAATTTTTTTGTCATTTCCTCAATTTTTTTTTTAAATAAAGCGGGGATACTTATTAAAGATTTTGAGAAGTGTTTTTCGATGTGATATTAAAATTTCTGGATAATTGAGTATTCCTTTCTAAAATTGAAGATGTCGATGTGCGAAAGATCTTTTGGGAAAACTTAAATTTAATGTTTGCTGCTGGTGCATCAGAACGGATTACCATATACAGAGCGTCCTATTTAAACAAGACGACCATCAACCTAAAACCGGGTGACTTAATACTATTGGTACAGTGCGACACATTTAGAATGGACACACTCCTGAAAAGAATGTTTATCATCTGATTTGTAATAATTAATATTTGAGTAATTATCAGACATCTGTTATTTTCTTGAAAAATTAAAAGTCCTTGAAAAAAATAAATGAAAGACTGTTTAAATAATCTAATTACTATTTTTAGAAATTTTGTATGTATTTGATAGTAAGTAGTAAATTTCTTGAAGCTCTACCTTGCAAGAAGAAAAAATAAATGAAAGACGTCTTAAATTAATCTAATTTATTATTTTTAGAAATTTTGTATGTATTTGATAGTAAGTAGTAAATTTCTGGGAGCTCTACCTTGCAAGAAAATATAATCAGTTCAAATCAGCAAACCAATACATTTTACATTCCAAATTGGTCACATTGTACCAACTAAAATTTGAATTTGATTATTAGGATTATCCTCTCTCAAGTTTGATGTTAAAAATGGTCAGGTATTTTAATTTGAAAGTCCGTCTTAACTTTTTAAAATAATAGAAGTAAAATTTATAATTAATCTGTCAAACAATGTTATACATTTCTTTATCTTTTTAAAAAGTTAAGACACACTTTTAAATAAAAATACAGGGATATTCAGGCAACTCATTTATTAAAAGTGTACGGATTTGTCCTTTGAATTTCTGTTTCATATTTTGCAGTTATAAAGTTTAACGATAAGGATCTATCGAAATATAATATTTTCAACTTTCGGACACTTTCGCTTATACCGGAAATTGCCATCAACTTCCTCATTTTAAATGGAATACCCCATCTTTTAATGCATTTTTGAAATCTTCATAAAATTCCAAAAATATTTTATTCATCATGGTGATACAAGAAAAATTAACCAAGGTATTTCCATTTTTTTAAAAAAGCTCAGACTTGCAGAACCTCGTTTATGATACTGCCATCTTTGTGCAACAAAAACCTCGATGCCAATTTTTGCCCTGTAGGAGGAGGATACAGTACCATTCTTTCAGATCATGTCCAGTTTTGCACTTGATTGTTTACGGGACGGTTGAAAAGTAACTTTAATTCGAACTGATTTCAACTGTCGAGAAGTCATGTTTTTTAAACGGAACGTCTAGTATATTTTCATACCATGTGAAATAAAAGAAAATAAAAAATGGGTGTTCATATTTAAAAAACATGACTTTTCGACAGTTGGAATCAGTTCGAATAGAAGCTACTTTTCAACCAGCCCATAAACAATTCTGTGTAAAATTAGGTATGATCTGAAAGCCTACGAGTATAGCCTACTACAGGTCAAAAATTGAAATAATGGCTTTTGTTACAGAAAAAATGGCAGCATCATAAACAAGGCACTGCTAATTTTTCTTTTATCACATGTTACATAAGATTTTTAGATATTCATGACGATTTGAAAAATGCATTAAAAAGTGGGGTATTCCATTTAAAATAAGAAAGTTGACAGCAACTTCCTGTGCAAGCAGAAGTGTCCGAAAGTTGGAAATATTATATTTTAATAGATCATTACCGCTAACTTATAATCTCAAAATATGAAATAAAAATTCAAAGAGGAAGTTAGTAAACTACTTTAAACGAATGGCTTGACTGAATCTCCCTGTATAGTGTCCCAACGGTGAGTTCTCGGGCTATATGTTGATAATCACTGAAGATAAAAAAAAATGTCTCAAGACATTTTTGTTTTGTATTTTAAGAGATCTGCAGCATAAAATTATTTTCAAATATACAGGCTGTACCTACCAAAACAGTTGTGCTGGATTCAACTTTTTAATTTCAAATGGCACGTCCTCTTATGATTTCGCTCTCCGCAACATTCTACACGTTTTTGTTTACCAAAATCTGTGCATAAATCTAACTGTTCTTAATATTCTTAACGTTTCATTTAAAAAATAAGTGTTTGCAGCCATTATCGTATTTATTCTGGTTTTATTTTCAGACATTTCTAGATGACAAAAGTCAATTTTCTTGATTAACATGCTCTAACCAGTTTCTATATGGAAGGTTTAATATCGTAAAAACTGTCATAATTAGGAGGCGTAGATAACGGGTATACAGAAAATGTGCCTAATTTTATGGGTGATCCAAATTTGATACCATACATACATGAGGGTATGCCATTTGAAATAAAAAGAAGTTTAATCCAGCACCCAATATTTTAATTCACCCTGTGTAGATGAAAATTTTGTGTTGCCAGATCTCTTCACATTCAAAGAAAAATGTCGATATTTTTTTTGTGTCTTCAGTAATTATCGAGATATTGCCCGAGAAAAAACACTGTTGCGACACCTGGTATATGCGCTACATACCTAAAATCACGACCTGCTAGTATAACATATAAAGAGAAATCGTTTTCTTAATATTTTCTCCTAATATTTGAAAAAGTTCACGTAAATTTACCTATTTTTGTACCTTAAAAATAAATATCCAATGACGTAAAAAGTCTCTAGTCAATTTTAGCCATTTTTTAGAAAGAACAATGAAACAGAGCGAATTCGATAATAAAAATACATTTCTTACAGAATAGGTAAATATTATCAAATATTAATATGAACAATCATCAGTAGTTTAAACAATTATTGTTCGTTGGTTTTTAACTGTTAGTTTTACGTAATGTAGGCAGTATATTTTTAAATTTTAATAATTTCCAATTTTTAATACAAAAATGTTGACGCCTGATGATCCGCCATTGCTTCAACGGCTCCCTGTTTCAATTTAAATTTGCCGCGCTCATAAACTTCCGTTAGTCTTTGCTTTTGACCAATTACAGCACGGAAAGTTTCACTCTAGCATGCGCGTACGGGGGGGTCGAGGCTTCCACGCAGGACCGACGACTTCCGCCTTCTCTTTGCTCCTCCATTTTGGTCCGAAACTTCGACCTATTCGCGACGCGTGCTATAAATTCTAAATTATTTGCAGAGTTTAGTTTGTTATTGCAAGAAATACAGCTTCGTTGATAATATAAAAGTGTTCAGCATCTATTGTCTATAATCTGAAACGGTTAAACATGGTTTTTACCAATTTAAAATGAAATCTTGTGATGCCGGATTAGCCAACTAAAAGTGAACTCTTCCTTGCAGACATCTTTGCATTTGATCGCCCGTTCACCAACGCCGACCAAGGTATATCGAACGAGGGCTACTAGGGTCAGTGAACTTCCACAAAAAGCAGTACTCTTGATTCTGAAATATCCCAGGTAATTACTAATTATGAAAAAAATCTTTTTTTTTCTAAGTAATTATTATTTTTTTTTAGGCTTTGGAGATGTTTTGTTCGTTTTACTATCTGCTACTACAACGAGATTAGGCTGAACTGCTTCCATTTGGTGTTCGTCTCACATTTACATCGAAGAATTTAAGCTCTTAGTCAATCTCCAGAGACTGCTTAATACAAGCCTTCACCTTCTAAGGTGAGAAATATTTTGTGTTGTCTGTCTCTAGACTAATATCTTTCTCATTCTCAGACTTGTACAGTGGGACAACATGTGACTCTGAACTCGAGAATTTCTTCTTTCCGGACCCGAGACACATCGGGGGATCACTTGGTTCAACGGCTGCCGATGAAACGAAACATCGGCATCACTTGGTTCCATGGTTGCCGATGGAGCCGCCAAACATCGACAAGTAGTAAGTCGTGATTGCTATTCAATTATGTGTAGTTACGGACGAGTTGGATATATCAAACAAGCTATAGATTTCCAGGGTTGGAAGAAAGTGGATATTTATTACAGCTTTTCTTTAACTGTAATTATTATTTTTTTTAAAGTTGTGTTTAAATTTGCCGAAAGAATTATCACGTAAATTTTTTTTTGCTGCAAGTTACATCTATTGGGGATAATATAACTTGCAAAGAGGGGGGGTTCTCAATGTGTGACGAAATATTTTGACTTTTTAATTTTTTCAATAACTTCATGTTTACAGGTTTTCTTGATTATTTGCCTTTTTAAAAAAGATTGTATTAAAATGTTTTGATTTGACTCGTGCTTGTGCATAATTGATTTATCAAAGATGTATGAGAGACAGGTTAATTTTACTTATTTATTCAACGAGGGGTTAACCTTTAGGAAAATTTTTCTGTTTTGTAAAATAACAACAGGGCTTTGTTGATGAACAAAGGGAAAGTATTTTTTTTTTAGTTGAGTTTTAGCTTTCATTAATGATTTTTATAGCTTGGCGAGAGTAATTTAATCAATAAGTCGAAATTAATAATTAATAATTAAATTTACCAGAAATTGGTTTAACTCAATCCTGTGTTGGACCTTAAATTTTTCCAAGAAGTTGTTTTTAACTGGAATTTACTCTCGTGTATGGTTTGAAAAAGTTTCTATTTTTGAAAATCTTCCAACTCTGGCGTCATCGACAATCGATTCTTTGCTTTGTGGTAAATACAAGATGTCCTGACAGTGGGTTCTCGGGCCATGTCTCGGTAACTTCCGAACATACAAAAAATTTTCAAGACATTCTTGCTCTAAATTTTACAGGTCTACAGCATAAAATTATTGTTTTTCGTTATAGTTCTTGCTCATGAGAATTGCAGAAAGATATGAAAGCGATAAAAACATTTTAGAAAAAAATGTGATTTATTACCTTGCTTGACATTTTATTTTTAGCTTGTTTCTTACAATGTTTCTATTTGTTTCATATGTTTCTATAAAATCATTGCTAAACGTGTCTTTTAATACGCATATGCCATGTGTCTTCAATGTGTAGTGCATCGTAATTTCAATGTGCTACGACCCTCAACTTAAATGATGCCGTTGCAGGCGAAGCATGTCCTTAAGAACGTTCAGTGTAAGGGCTACGAAACTGTCAATTGGTATCATTTATGGTGAGCGTCGTTGTACAGGGTGATCATGCGAGAATTCCCACCCCCTTTAACTATTATAAAATAATAAAGTTACACTTTTTTAAATTGAAACATCCCACTTTGACGTAATTTTTGAATTCTACACTAAATTTGCGTCAAATTTATTTCAATTATTTTTACGTATCAATCATACTTTTTGATGGGAGTCGATTTTTCCTTAAAAAATTCTCGGATGCGAGGTTCCATTCAAAAATTCGTAACTTCTAAATCATTAAACATAACGCAACCGATTTTTTTTTTTTTTTTTTTTTAGTCAATGTCGAAGCTGTGGCCAATCTTTTAAGATCAAGCCGAGTCGTGAAGGGATGTTTCAAGGCTTGCTACGATTTTTTGAATATGTATAATCATAAAAAACAAAAACTCAATTTTTTTCAAATGGAATTCCCTGTATATTTTCACACCATTCCATAGCCTTTTTGAGAAGCTTTTCAGTGACGCGCAGTTTGTAGGGTTCAATTCTGATATTCGACGAGTTATTGAGAAAATAGTATTTTTTAGATGTAAAAATATTTAACAAAACACTGAAAGTTTGTAGTAGGCCGGTGTCAACATGAAAATCGATTAAAATTTTAAGCCAATCTCGCATCAGTTAGGGACGCACTGTGTCGAAAAGTGCGAATTTCATCGGTTTAATGTTTTATTCGCTGTGCATGATTATCCGTCATCGATCAGTAGGACTGCAGCTTCAATTTAAACATTATCCTCCCAGTTGACGTGAATTTGAAGTTCTCTAGATGATTAATAAAAATTCTATGTTAAGTACTCGGGAAATCTCACGAGAAATTGATTTGTATGCCACTTTCAAATTTTAACTCGAGTACTCGGGAAATTTCAAAAGGAACTGACTTGCATGCCAGTTTCTCCCGAGTAACTCTAGTTAGAATTTGAAACTGGCATACAAATTAATTTCTCGTGAGATTTCCCGAGTACTTAAGATAGAATTTTTATTAATCATCTAGAGAACTTCTAATTAACGCGAACTGGCAGGATAAATTTGAAACTAAAGCCGCAGCCTTACTACCGATTGATCGCTGATAATCATGCACAACGAATAAAATATTAAACCAATGAAATTCGCACTTTCACACAGTATATCCGTAACTGGTGCGACGTTGTTTTAAAGTATGAATCGCTTTTCATTTTGGCGCACCAATCTACTAGAAACTTTCAGTCGTTTATTAAATATTTACTTCTAAAAACTGGACTCTACAAACTGCTGCGTCATTGAAAAGCTTCTCAAAAAGGGTACGGAATGGTGTGAAAATATACAGGGAGTTCCATTTGAAAAAAATGGAGTTTCTGTTATTTATAATTATACATATTCAAAAAATCGTAGCAAGACTTGATACATCCCGTCAGGACTCGGCCTGATCTTAAAAGATCGGCCACAACTTCGGCATTGACCGGAAAAGAAAAATCGGTTGCGTTATCTTTAGTGGTTCAGAAGTTACGAATTTTTGAATGGAACTTTGCATTCGGGAATTTTTAAGAAAAAATCGATTCACATCAAAACGTATGATTGATACGTAAAAATAATTAAAAAAATAAATTTGACGCAAAATTTAGTGTAGAATAAAAAAATGCCAGTCTCAAAGTTAATTCAATATCTGAAGCAGTCATTAATCTTCTTTATTATTTTAATTATTAACGAATATAAGAAACTAAAATACGGCCTTGCACGGCTTTTTACGTAGATTTCATTCATGCTAACCGGTCAGCAGTAGCCTTTTCTATACAGGGGGAGATTCAGGCAACACCCATTCATTAAAAGTTTACGTACTTCCTCTTTGAATTTCTATTTCATATTTTGCGGTTATAAGTTGGCGATAATGATCTATTAAAATATAATATTTCCAACTTTCGGACACTTTCGTTTGTACCGGAAGTTGCTGTCAACTTTCTTATTTTAAAGGGAATACCCCATTTTTCTATTGCATTTCTAAAATCTTCATGGAATTCTAAAAACATTTTGTGTAACATGTGATATAAGAAAAATTAGCTGTTCTAGAGATATTTCCATTTTTTAAAAAAAGTTCAAAGTTGCGGTACCTTGTTTATGATGCTGCCATCTTTGTGTAACAAAAGCCATAATTTCAATTTTTGGCCTGTAGTAGGCTATGCTCGTAAGCTTTCAGGTCATATCTAATTTTATACAAAATCGTTTACGGGCTGGTTGAAAAGTAACTTCTATTCGAACTGATTTCAACTGTCGAAAAGTCATGTTTTTTTTTTTTTAAATAGAACACCCAGTATTCTTTTATACCATAAGAATTCGAATTAAATGTTCTCTCGAACTGTATTAGCATTCCTGATACCCATCTGTTACCTTTCTCTTTCTATTCATGATTTTCTCTTTGACACATAAATTTTTTCACTTCAGTATTATTCCTGAATAGTGTGCTATGAAAATTAATTAATTTCCGACTTAATTTTTTTAAAAACCGAAAAATAATATTTAAATACACATCTATCATCTGAACCTTTTGTTTACATATGCCGCACGTATTAGAATTCTTGGTACGACCATTTACATATTTACAAGGAGAAATTTACCCTTACAATAGAAAATTTTATGAAAAATAATAAATCAGAAATATTAAAAATAATACACAAATTGTTGGTTATAATATTGACTCTAAGTTGTCCTCGGCTATTATTTATTAGTAATAACTTTCTACTGCATCTCAGTAATAAGGCATTTTCCTCGATATAACAACTTTTTTTTATTAACTTCTTGAATTGTCGATTTTTTTTATCGTCAAATACCTTTAATACGTCTGTGTTTGATTATTCACTTTTTGGTTCTTCGTAGCGATTAAATTATTTTTTTTTTAATTCCTACTAGACAGATGATTTCAAAAATTATAATTTCTCTAGTTTTCATAGCCCACTGTTTAAAAATAATACCGAA
This sequence comes from Prosopocoilus inquinatus, assembly GCA_036172665.1. NCBI lineage: Eukaryota > Metazoa > Arthropoda > Insecta > Coleoptera > Lucanidae > Prosopocoilus > Prosopocoilus inquinatus. The sequence goes on along the minus strand of CM069871.1, from coordinate 21,140 downwards.
AAAAATTACATGTTAAAAAGAAATCATCGATAACGAGTGAACTATAAGAGATAGGTACAGGGAATGCTAATACAGGACGAAAGAATATTTAAACCTGAGTAACATGGTATAAAAATATACTAGGCGTTCCATTTAAAAAACATGACTTTTCGACAGTTGAAATTAGCTCTAATAGTAGAAGTTACTTTTCAACCAGCCTGTAAGCAATCGACTGCAAAATTGGAAATGATCTGAAAGAATGTTACTGTAGCCTGCTACAGGCCAAAAATGGGCATCATGGTTTTTGTTGCACAAAGATTAGGCAGTATCATAACCAAGGTTCTGCAAGTCTGAGTTATTTTAAAAAATGAAAATATCTCGGAAACGGTTAATTTTTCTTGTATCACCCATGTTGCACAAAATATTTTTAGAATTTTATGAAGATATCAAATATGCATTAAAAATGGGGGCATTCTATTTGAAATAAGAAAGTTGACTGCAACTTCCGGTATAAGCGAAAGGGTCCGAAATTTGAAAATATTATATCTTGATAGATCCATATCGTTAACTTATAACTACAAAATATGAAACAAAAATTCAAAGCAGAAGGTCGTAAACTTTTCAGGAAAGGGTTGCCTGAATCTCCCTGTATACAGGATGAGCGACTTTTTTTTTTTTCAATTTTTTAAATGGAACCACCTGTATATTTTGACATTTGAAATTTCAGAATTATTCTGAATCCAAATATACCGGGTGTCCCGCGCCATGTCCTCACCCTTCTAGAATCTTTATTTATTAATCGATTAATCTGAATTTTGGAAATAATGAATTAAACAAAAAATGAGATTTTCCGGCGTACTCTGCTGCTAGTGGGGTCATCGGACTTCGAATTTCGTCTGAAGTGATATCAACTTTTTTATTATTTTAAACGGAGCACCCTATATATTTTAACATATTTGAAATTTATGGTTCATTATGGGTCCGAATACATATCAATTGTTGATTTTGATTTCCTCGACAACGAAAAAGAAACTTATTTCTCAATCTAGAAACTATGAATCGTATTTTTTCGCTCTAATGCGATCAAGTGTTTCGAGAAAATCACTCCTTTGATGGTATTTAGATTTTTAACATTTTTACAGTTTTTGAAATTTTCATAAGGTCTTAATTTTTTTCGGTAGAACCCTCACGTGTTTCTTAGCTTAGTTCAACAGAACATTTTTTTCTGAGTACGCCGATATCAAAGACGTCATATTTTCTTTGAAAGTTATTTGAAATAAAGGGAGCGTAAAATTTCAATAAGACATGCTCCGTTTTAAATTATTTTCAAAGAAAATATGACGTATTTGGTATTAGTTAGCGTACTCTGAAAAAAATATTCTGTTGAAGTAAGCTAAGAAAAGCATACGAGGAGGTTCTATCGAAAAAAATGAGTTAAGACCTAATGAAAATTTCAAATACTGTAAAAATGTTAAAAATCAAAATACCATCAAACGAGTCGATTTTCTCGAAACATTTGATCGCATTGGACCGAGATTCATAGTTCTCTAGATTGAAAAATAAAAGTTCTTTTTTCGTTAGTCATGAAAACCAAAATTAACAATTGATACGTATTCGGACTCGTAATGATCCGTAGATTTTAAATATGTAAAAATATATAGGGTGTTCCATTTAAAATAAGAAAGTTGATATCACTTCCGGCGAAACCGGAAGTCCTATGACGACGACTAGCCGTGGTATGTCGAAAAACTCCATTTTTTTGTTTAATTTATTGTCTTCAAAATTCAGGTTAATCGATTAAAAAATGGCAGATTCTCGAAGGGTGAGCACATGGCGCGGGACACCCGGTATATTATTGTATATGTATCATGCGTCTTTGTGTTATCCTTAAAAAAATTATAGGAGATTTAAGGTAACGGGAAACAAGAACAAATTAGAATCTTGTTAAATAAATTTTTTTGCTTGATGTTTAATTACGAAAAATCTATTAAACACCAAGGAGAAATGTCATTTAATGAAATTTAACAATATTTTAAATTGTTTTCGTTTTCCATTACCTTAAAACTCTGTAATTTTTTGACGGATAACACATGAACGAATCATACAATTACACAATATGTATACATGAAATTTCGAGAATATTATAAAAACTGAAAAATTCAATTTTTTCAATGAGGTGAAACTAATTTGGATTAAAGAAATCTCGTTGAAATCTCGATCTAGTTTCAGAGTAATAACAATTTCAGGATTTTGATAATTTCTCGAAACTCTTTTCTAACTAACGACCGAATTTTTCTTCACCTCCTGATAAATTCATCTGCCAGGCATCTCATCCTCGGAAATCCTCGTATCGATAATAGTTTCCGAGGATACTATCTGGCAGATACATTTATAAAGAAGTGAAGAAATTGACTCGGTATATCTGACGGGGGCCAAATAGATTTTCAGACGAGCAGAAATTGTCGCGAAGTTTTTTCGAAAGATCAAGAATATTTTTTTTTTGCAGTTGATGCCGACTGTTTGGCGATCACTGTTTAATATTTTTTCCAAAACTGAGTAACAAAGTAATTATTATATAACCCCTCAATGAGGGGTGAATGAATAATTTTGATTTTCGGCAAAAATTGCAAATATTGGAAGTATAAATACCTTTTGTTCAATACCGGTTGAGTTACAAAATTATTCCTTCCCTGGGGCACTCGTTGAACACAAAGGATTTAGATTTTAGGGGTTTCCTCAGCCCACAAATGCACGTTTTTCACTTTCACCGTACACTAAAATATCACGCCAACAGTGTCTAATATCATTATTTTCAAATTCTGTCATTGTTCAAGTATAAACGTAGGTGCGACCACCCCGACGTTTACTTTCAAACTGCCCGGCCCGGCCGGCGATGATTAACATTATTAGATCACTCACATTCTTCGTAAACCTCATAAACTTACATCAGAGACGCTCAAACGCGGCGGTTACACCCGTTCCACAAAAAGCCTTCTTTTTCTCGAAAATTTAATAATACTTTGTTTAACAAAAAAAAAAAGGTTCATTTTATTCATTTTCATGCAAACTTTCATCGTTTAATTTATTATACTCACGACGTTATGAAACACGCCGTATATTTTTACGTATTTGAAATGTACGGAACTTTATGAATCGGAATATACAGGGTGTCCACCCCGAGTGCCGCGGTCTTCTCTACCGTTTAAAGTATACAGTCAGTTCTATTTTCGAAAATTATTTTTGGCTATAAGGGGTGTTCAGTATTTTATTACATTTTCGAATCGAAATGAAATTCTAACGGGATTACGCGTATAATAAAACTAAAAATGTAGAAAGTGTCTATAAAAAGTCCTTCCTAATTTTCTTATTTTTTTATTTTACAAAGAAAAAAGGATAAAGTTGTAGAATTTACGTCAGTACTGCTACAGATACAACAAACAATTAAGCGTCGGATACCCAAAAAAAAAAAAATGTTTTGGTTTTAAATAAAACAACATTAATAAAATTTTACATTTACATATTAAATCGATTTACATGTTTTCTAAAAATTAACTTTTTTACTAGAAACGAAAAATATTTCTGAAAAACTGAATTTTAAAAACTAACTAAAAATTTAACTCAAAGCATATTCAAAGCATCTTCAGTTTTTTTTTACGCAAAGTGTAAATATTTTTAATACGTTCTTCATAACATCTCTTAGTATAAAAGAATCATTATTGAAGTTTTCATTTTCTAAAATTAGAAGAATAAAATCAAACAGGAATTATTTTATAGACACCTTCTACATCAGTGGTTTTATGATACGTAGTCCCAGTAGAATTCAATTTAGAATCGAATATCGTAATATACGGGGTGTTCCATTAAAAACAAAAGTTTAGTTTATATGTCGCTTATCCGACCATCAATCGTTTTTCTGTCGGCACACGGAGAAACTCTGAATTAGTCCCTTTTAAGTTTTCTATTATACATTTTTTTTTTTTTTTCTTGAAATCAAAACTGAAGGAGTTAAAGGGGGCAGGAATTCTCGCATAGTCACCCCGTACCAATTTTTATTGCAGATTTCGATAGAACTCTGAATGAAAACGCATTTTTTTTTCAGCAACTAGAGCCCTAAATCGAAACATTTTTAATGTTTAGCCGTTCAATTGAATGAAAGAGTTAAAATGTAGAACTGCAAAACAATATCTATCTTCTCTAATAAGTTACTCTCGGTAGCCTACTCAACGTGTGGGACACACCGTAGACACAGATGACGATTTGCTTGCACTTACACACTTGATATTCCAGCTCGTACCGTTTCTTTGCTTCTTGCATGCCGCAATATTTATTTTTTTTTGAAATTGTGATTTTGCTGCCCGATGATAATTTTTATGTCGTTATTTGTTTTTTCCCTTACGTCACGTTAATATTTTTTGTCGTTGTTGCTCGGATTCGCGAAACTACTAAAGTGAATTTTGTCGATATATGGCAAGAGGAACAGCATAGCGAGCAGGTTTTCTCAACCAGTCCGTCTCTCTCGGTCATATTTCAAAAACTTTGCTAATTAATAATAAAAAGTCAAGATATTAAAATTTCCGAATAATCGAGTATTTATTCTATTTAAAATATCGTAGATATCTGTATGCCACAGATCTTTCGGGATAACTTTAAAGATTTAGCCGCTGCCGGTGTATCGGAACGGATGTATTCAGGAAACCTACTTAATTGCCGCACAGACGGGCGTCCAATTTAATAGACAACCATCAACTTTAAACTGGGTGACGCATTGTCGGTACAGCGCGAACCCATTCAGAACGAAAACAACCCTTTAAAAGATATCTTCAATATCTGATTCTAGATCACATCTCGTAAATTGGATTTTTTTTTACAGTCTTACCAGAGAAGTACAATATTGTTGTATAGTTTTCTCTAGTCGTGTTGCATTGTTTTTTATTTATTTTTGTTCGACCTGCAATTGCCTCCGGTTACTATTCAAAATCTTCATATTTAAGAAAGTGAATTCAAGTTTTCTTAAGATAGAAGCTTCGGATACTGTGCTGTGATAAAAATGAAAATTTCCGATGGTAAATTTTCCGGGTGGATGTACAGATTTTTTTTTTGTTACGTCAAAAATAACTGAAATTGACCAGCGACTTTTTTAAGTCTAGTTTACAATTAAAAGATTCGTGTCAAAATTACTATTTGGGTAATTTTCAGATGCTTCAATGCATTTTCTTGGAAGAAGTAAAAAAAAAGTATTAAAAAAAAGGATTAAAAAAAAAAAAATAACGAAAGACGGTTTAAATTAATCGGAAAGATAGTTTATAAATCGGAGCATTATTTATAAATATTATTTTTTTAAAGGAATTTTGGATGTGTTTTTTTGGTAGTAAGAAGAATTAAAGCTTAGGCCCTGAGAGTAAAAATTTACTGTCGGAAACTTCCGCTAGTTTTTGAAGTTCAAATCGGATAATAAATATTCGCTTCCATGCGTGTGTTCTTATTCTGAATGGGTCACACTGTATAGTCTAGAAATGAGTTTTTCGAATTCGTATCATAAAAGATTCTCGAACTTGAGATTCAGTTTTTTGAGTGAACGTAGTAATAAGATCGTCTCGGTGGCGCTGAAAGGTTTCAAGCCACAACTTTTAATTTTTTTGATCCTACTAATTTTAAACATTTCTAAATGTCGAAGTGTCGGTAGTAAAAATAACTAAGCCACTTTCCGTACTTGGAAATCAAAATGTGCTCATTTAATTAAAATATTTTCAGTAATACTGTAAAAGAAGTAAATGTTTGAATTTCTGTGAGGTACAACGCCTTTCGCAAAACGCAAAAGATTAAAATATTGATCGTTTACTGGAAACCTGTTCGTCGTGTCGGCGTAAAACGGTTTACGACCACGACGAAGACGAAGATATTTTCATCTTTAACTTATTTAAAACGTCTCCATTAACTTTCCCATTTCAAAAAAAAACTGTTAACGTTTTCGCGTAATTTTTAATCCGCTTTTAATCGTTCGAGACGGTCATCGCTCGTTGATCTTCCCATGTCACATGGAGACTAGTACTCGGTTCTAAATCTGCCTTGTACGTATCGGATAAAAAAATACACCGTAACTTATTTCTGGTAATTTTTCGAACGTAGTTTTTACTTTATTTCTGATTGAATTCAATCCGTCTTGAAGCATAATTGTTTCGCAAAAATAAATGTCGATCGTACAATTTGAAATTTAGTCTCGTTTCCCGGTACTCGGCTCGGAGCTCCCCCCGCTAACCGCGCGTTAATCTGCATTACAGTGACAGTTACTGTTCTCGGTTCATATTCTTCCCGTCATATTCTTCCTGTCCCGAGTGCCGTTCCTTTACTTCAATACGCCCGGTCCTTATCCGTAAGGACGTCGGGGCTGGAACGGGGACTTCGCCGAGGTATTTCAGCCGAGGCGTTCCCTGAAAATTGGCGCAGAGTCCGGCAGTCGCCGACGGCCGAAGGGGACTCGTCATCGACCGCTGTTCTGCATACCGCTCGCCGGTTCTCGGCAGAGGCGACGAGCAGACAGCCCGTCCGGCGTGTCTTCGATTTCGGCCCGAGCGAATACTACGTTTGCCGGAATACGCCTTCCCTACGGTCCCCGGCGAAGCTCGCCGTCAGGACGGGCACGGTAACCGGTGCTTCGCGACAAGGTCGCAGACGGTCGATGGTGACGTGTCATTGACTACTGCTCTGCATACCGCTCGCCGTTTTTCGGCAGAGGCGACGAGTAGACAGCCTGTCCGACACGTCATAGACTTCGACTCGAGCGAATACTACGTTTGCCGGAATAGCCCCCCCCCCCCCCCCCCCCCCCGGTCCCCGGCGATGTTCGCCGCAAGGACGTCTGTGCTCCAACGGAGCTCAGACACAAGCCCACACCGGTAGTCGCAGACGGCCGACGGTGACGCGTCATTGACTACTGCTCTGCATACCGCTCGCCGTTTTTCGGCAGAGGCGACGAGTAGACAGCCTGTCCGACACGTCATCGATTTCGACTCGAGCGAATACTACGTTTGCCGGATAGCCCCCCCGGTCCCCGGCGATGTTCGCCGCAAGGACGTCTGTGCTCCAACGGAGCTCAGACATAAGCCTACACCGGTAGTCGCAGACGGCCGAAGGTGACGTGTCATTGACTACTGCTCTGCATACCGCTCGCCGTTTTTCGGCAGAGGCGACGAGTAGACAGCCTGTCCGACACGTCATCGACTTCGACTCGAGCGAATACTACGTTTGCCGGAATAGCCCCCCCTCCCCCCCGGTCCCCGGCGATGTTCGCCGCAAGGACGTCTGTGCTCCAACGGAGCTCAGACACAAGCCTACACCGGTAGTCGCAGACGGCCGAAGGTGACGTGTCATTGACTACTGCTCTGCATACCGCTCGCCGTTTCTCGGCAGAGGCGACGAGCAGACAGCGTGTCTTGGTACGTCTTCTATTTCGGCTGGAGCGCTTTGTCGCGTTAACCGGGTGCCCACCCACCTCAGTCTGACCCCTTATCCACCCACCTGAGAGACTCGGCCGAACTTGACATGTCACTGAACGGACGAAAAGATATAAATTAAGATTCTATCGGTTGTGACGAGCCGAGTATATCCAGGGTTCGATCCGGTATCGGAAGAGTCTTAGAATGTGTTTAGCTGTATCTAATATTTACTTGCGTAGATTTTTCAAGTTACCATTCCCTTGGGGAGAAAAAGCGAGCGTTTCTGTATTTTTTTTTTACGAACGTGGAATTTCGAATAATCACAGTTTTGTACTAAAGGCAGGAAAGTTAATAGCGTTTTTCTATCTAATTTGTATTTAAAGATGAAAATATTTTAAACAGGAAGGCGGGCGGTCCTCATCTGTTATGTTCGCCTCTCGATTATCTTTTTTGCGTTGTAAAACAGGGCTTTGTAAATCCAATACCAATTTTCAGACGGATTGAGGGCGGAATCTCGGCGGGATCGATGATATGACAAACGGGAGAGTTTCATCTCGGGTCTCAAGACATTATTTTCTCAATCGAAATTGAAATTTCAATCTGTTCGAGTAAGCCAGCCGAAAGTAGTCGATCACAAACAGTTCAACTTCATGATCAATCCACAGGAAATTCAAATCGAATTGAACGTGCCAGATAAACTAATATTCATACGAAATGTTTTCGCACCAAGTAGAACGTCGTCCACACGTCTGTTATGCTCATTTCTGCAGTTAGAATAACGTCACTCAGTTTAAATGCGGTTTGTCTATTGCATTATCCTACGAATTATTTCGGAATTAACGTGCACCGAAGATTCGGTTAAAACTCGGGGCCGGCTACTCGGTAACAGTTTAACGTTAATCTTCAGTTAGCTTCCATCTGTTCCTTTGTAAAAACAAAAAAAAAAAAACTGAAGATTAAAGTTAAATTGTGACCGAGAAACCGGGCCTGATCCATCATTTTTTTTTCTTTCTTGAAATAAAATAACTTTGAGTTTTAATAAAGACATTCTTTATAAAAGTTGAAGTTTTTTTTAATGGTCCTAATTACCCGAATCAATTTCATAGAGCGGCAAATTTTCGACTGATGTATGATGATCGAAAAAAACGGGAAACGTTCTGTTTGACCTATTCAAAGTTCGGCAAAGTCCAAATTTCTTTCGATAAAGATCGGGTCACAATACCATAAGCGCAATAATTTTTTTTGTAAATGAAATATGTAGCTCTAGCTGCGGACACTGGAGATTTTTTTCTGAAGTGTTGTTCGTAATAAAATTATATCGGAAACTACACTTTATAGGTCGCTGAAAATGAGGGCTGTAGATTTCATAATAATTTTCACAGGAGTAGACAGGACTTCAATTTATGGATAGTTAAAATTTTAATTTAAAAACATTTTATTCATTAGAATTTTTCTCTCGTTTTCATTTCTACTATCACCAGGCCGACCTGTATCGGGTGGTTTCCTTACGAACACCATACACAGTGTCTTTAGAAAAGAGCGCTACAAATGGGACTTGAATCGATATTTATAGAAATTTATCGAGTCAGAACGCTTCTGAATCCCTTAAAATGAAATTGAGAAATGTCGGATGTCAAACGTCAAAAGAGTAAATAGTTCAGAATTAACGTTTATAGCTAGATATGTAATTATAGCATCCCCTCAAAAAAAAAAAAAAGAAATTAACTATTGTGTTGTATACACGTTTCGTTAGGGAATTGTAACGTAATATGAAGAGGAAAATCCGAAAGTCGTTCTTATTTCTTAATTATTTCATTAATTATCATCTGAATTCATTCAAACCGTTCCGAAACTTTGTGCTTTTTTTGTAGTGTGTTAGGAATTCATTGAAATAATCAAACCAGAACCGAAGAACGTTCTGCCTCAATAAATTAATAGAAAAATCGACAAGAAGAAGTCCCATTTGTAGCACACTTTAGGTAAGGCACCGTGACCGTACTTCCTGATGTACAAGGTGACTACGCGAGAATTCCTAGCCCCTTTAACTTGTTCATTTTTGATTTTAGAAAAAAATGCTCAACACAAAACTTAAACGGACTAATTCAAAGTTTCTCGGTGTGCTCACAGAAAAACATTGCCGGTCGGATAAACAAGACATAAAGTAAACTATAGTTTTTTTTTTTATGGAACATCCCGTGTATGTTATTACGTTTTTCGATTCTAAATTAAATTCTAAGGAGACTACGTATATAATAAAACTAATAATGTAGAAGATGTCTGTAAAATAATTCCCGCTTAATTTTTCTTACTTTTGATTTTCAGAAAAAAAAAAGTAGTTGAATTTATTTCAGTACTGCTACAGATATTAACAAAACTGAGCGTCGGATACCGAATAAAATGAAGTTTCGGTTTAAATAAAAGAGAATTAAATAAAATTTTGCCGTCAACAGTTAAATCGCCTTCAGATGTTTTCTAAAAATTAACTTTTAAACTCGAAACGAAAAATATTTCGGAAAAATCGGACCTTAAAAAAAGACTGAAAATTTAACGGAAAATATATTCAAAGCGCTTTCAGTTTCTTTTACGCAAAGAGTAAATCTTTTTAACGCGTTCGGAATCACATCTTTTCGTATAAAAGGATAATTTCAGTTTTCTATTGCTAAAATTGAAAAACAAAATAAATAGGAATTATTTTACAGACACCTTCTACATTACTAGTTTTATTATATACGTAGTCCCCGTAGAATTTAATTTAGAATCGAAAATTGTAATAACATTCAGAGGGATCCATTAAAGAAAACTTACGTTTAATATATATCTCGTTTATCCGACCGTCAATTGTTTTTCCGGGAGCACGCCACAGAGAAAGAAGCTTCGAATTAGTCCACATAAGTTTCGTACGAGGCTTGTTCCTGAAATGAAAAATAAGAGCGAAAGAGGGTAGGAATTCTCGGACAGTCACCCCGTACCAGCAACAGTACCTCGTCCGTCACTTTCGTTTTGCCATCGAGAGGTTTATAACAATATTTTCGAATCTGCCGGGTGAATCAAAACGGTGGCGTCGAATGCAACTTCTTTTTTGAACCGGCACGCACCCCTATGCAGGGAGGTTCAGGCAACCCATTCACTAAAAGTTTACGGAATTGCTCTCGAAATTTCCAGAGCCCACTTGATAGGCAGGGAGGTTTCCTGCGGATGGAAAGCCGCGATCGTGTGGGACCCTGTGCCTCGGCATAGATGTCTTTCCGTGACCCGGTGGGAAATCAGAAAGGGACCTTTGGGCACGACGACCCCACCTACCCGAGTTGGCCGATCAGAGCCGGGGCTTGCAAGAGCCCCATCTGAAGGGTTTCGACCCGAAACGTCTCGTGTCTGGGCTCGCGTCTGGGCTCGCGTCTGGGCTCGCGTCTGGGCTCGCGTCTGGGCTCGCGTCTGGGCTCGCGTCTGGGCTCGCGTCTGGGCTCGCGTCTGGGCTCGCGTCTGGGCTCGCGTCTGGGCTCGCGTCTGGGCTCGCGTCTGGGCTCGCGTCTGGGCTCGCGTCTGGGCTCGCGTCTGGGCTCGCGTCTGGGCTCGCGTCTGGGCTCGCGTCTGGGCTCGCGTCTGGGCTCGCGTCTGGGCTCGCGTCTGGGCTCGCGTCTGGGCTCGCGTCTGGGCTCGCGTCTGGGCTCGCGTCTGGGCTCGCGTCTTGGCTCGCGTCTTGGCTCGCGTCTTGGCTCGCGTCTTGGCTCGCGTCTTGGCTCGCGTCTTGGCTCGCGTCTTGGCTCGCGTCTGGGCACGCGTCTGGGCACGCGTCTGGGCACGCGTCTTGGCTCGCGTCTTGGCTCGCGTCTTGGCTCGACCAAGAATCCTAGACCTGTATAAATTATTTGTTTTAAAACGAGTAATTGTCGCGGAAAATAAACGAACCAGCGGACATTAATAATTAGTTTGCCTTTTTTCTACAGCCACCTTATACAATACGTTTTAAAAGAAATACTCAAATGGACATAAGGCTCTCGAAAAATATCGCAGATAGATATAGAAAGTACATGAGAAAAACGAAAGTACCGTATTAGACGAACAATTCAGGATAGAAAAATATAGGGCACGCTATTTATACAATTTGACTCACGTAATTTTGAAATTTCCAATATTTTGCCGAGTAACACGATCACCACGTAACTATAAATATACATTTAATAATAGTTTCGAATAAGCTGAAGTAGTAGCAACTATACCTTTTCAATTTCAAATTGGGACTAATCAATTTCAAATTGAGAATAAACAAATTCAAATTGGAAAAAATATTTTAATTCAGAAATAATACAAGCTGGTAGGTAATAACAAAAGGAAATGTAACTAACCTGACTATTTATGCGTAAATCAAAATTTTACATTAACCATATTTAACGCAACTGGTATGAATTTTTGGATCTTTGCAGCAAATCTAATATGTACAGTTAGGTACCGTAATTTTATTAGTAATATTCTGTCACACTATATTTTGAAATTTTATAAACGATATTCCATCTGCGGAATGAAGGGCTTTACCTACTAAAATTCGTGACATTTGTATTGCTAAGTCTCTTTAACACCAGCATTTAGAGAGGACCACTTGAATTCAATCGCATTCAACATGGGACTGTACGGGAAAAATGTCAGCAAATGATTATTGGCAAATTTGCGCTCTTTCAAGCTATCCATTATTGAAAAGTGGCACGGAGCAATTTGAAATTGTTTGTTCCCAATTTGAAATTGTTTGTTCCCAATTTGAATTTGTTTGTTCCCAATTTGAAATTGTTTATTTCCAATTTGATATTGTTGAGACCCAATTCGAAATTGTTTAGTTTCAATTGGAAATAGTTTAGTTTCAATTGGAAGTAGTTTAGTTTCAATTCGAAATAGTTTAGTTTCAATTGGAAATAGTTTAGTTTCAATTCGAAATAGTTCAGCTTCAATTCGAAATAGTTTAGTTTCAATTCGAAATTGTTTAGTCCCAATTTGAAATTGAAAAGGTGTAGATCTGCGCGGAGAATGTTTTCTCTAGAGTTAAAAGTAAATAAAATATGAATAAATAAAGTAAAGGCCGCAAGCGACAGTTTTTAGATAAAATGTTTTTAAGTATTTGGAGAAGTGTTAGAATTAGACATAGATTAGGGTAGATAAAAAATGTGTAGAATTTGAAGGGCAATTGAAATTCGATACCGTACATGGGTGTGCCATTTGAAATAAAAAAAAAAGTTACATTCAGTAGCGCCGTTTCGATTCACGCTGTCGTGTGTAACGCTAATGCAGGACGAAAGAACATTTAATCCCGAGTCGCAAGGTATAAAAATATACCAGTTGTAGACTCCTTTCAGTATAAGAAGTACATGATGACTCATCGAAATCTGACCGGCGGGCTACGAACAGCCGATGAGCAGTGGCATACAGATTTCCACGTGAAGTGTAAGGGCAGGAAAATAAATAAAAATATATTTTTGTATATTAAATGCAGCACATTTAAGCAATTTAAATAACAATTATTATTGTGGAAAATATAAATAACATGCCGAACGTTATTTATCAGACTACTGTATATTTGTTTTCGAGCGAAAATATGTTTCCAACATTATAGTTCCTTGTGGCGGCCATACGGATTTTTGTGCTGAAAATTTGTTATCATGTTAATTTATAATTCGGGAGAAATTTTAAGTAAATATTTCACTTTATTAAATGAAGAGCGGTGAATTAAATGAGAATTGTTATACAATATTCAGCGTCGTCTTTCATGAATTCCAGCACATTCGCTGTGATTTCACGTGCAAGGCTGTGTATTAGGTACGTTCGTTTTAGATGACCAAGCCTGATGTAACTTTATCAACCTAAATACTATGAACTTTATGCACTAGATACATAAAGTTCATTGCATTCAGTTCGGTCAAGTTACGTCAGGTTTGGTCATCTAAAACGAATATATCTATTATTTATCCCTGTTCGCCGATCGTTTTCTTTTTCTCCATGATAATATATTGTTCCCATTAAATAAACAGTACCAGACTCACAACTGCAAATTTCAGAAACAAATATTTTCAGAATTGTGAGGAAATCATCGTAAATAATTTCTCACCTGTAACAAGTAGGAATAAACAATTTGCCGTGAGGAGAACACTAATTTGAAAACAAAACAATGAAAACCACAACAACGGAACACAAGAAATGTGCAAGAAACCTAACCACTAACGCTAAAACTAGGAGTAACAACTGTCACTGCGTATGCCACGCTCCTGTACTCCGAACTCACCTAAATTTTAAAAGTAGACTTGTCGGACGAAAACTCGTCTCTGCGCATTATGTACTTCTTATGGTAAAAGGAGTCTACCATTAAGCTAAAAAATATGCCGAAACCTTCAGGCAAACTCTCTTTAAAAATCAAGTCGTGCCGCGTAAAAAAAAAAAATCCAGTTCTAACAACGAACGTAACCGTCCAAGGAGGTGGACGCACCTGCGAGCAACACGAGCACTACAAGTAAGTCCCAAAGTGCTCAGGAAGATGTCTTCGAGTTCTTCAAGAATTCGACGAGAGGCTGAACAGGAGGTAGGAGAGATTCGGTGGATCGAGTGATCGATCACCTAGTTGTCGAGCGGGATCTTTGGGTTGGTTTGGTGGTGGGGGTGGGGGGGGGGTATTCGGGTCTGGGGACTTGCCCGGGGAGCACCGCTCGGGGTGCGGTGACTTGAGCAGAGGAAGGAGGGGGCGGATTGAGCGGCGAGGGCAAGCGAGTGCGGGGTAGACTCAGCGGCGGGAGCAAGCGAGTGCGGGGTAGATCGAGCGGCGGGAGCAAGCGAGTGCGGGGTAGATCGAGCGGCGGGAGCAAGCGAGTGCGGGGTAGATCGAGCGGCGGGAGCAAGCGAGTGCGGGGTAGATCGAGCGGCGGGAGCAAGCGAGTGCGGGGTAGATCGAGCGGCGGGAGCAAGCGAGTGCGGGTAGATCGAGCGCCGGGAGCAAGCGAGTGCGGGGTGGATTGAGCGCCGGGAGCGAGCGAGGGCGGTGTGTCTGGGGTGTCGGGAGCGAGCGCGGCGTGTCTTGGGTGGTGGGAATAAGCGAACGAGCGCGGGCGTGTCTTTGCTGGTGTCTGGGCTCGGGTCTGGGCACGGGTCTGGGCACGGGTCTGGGCTCGTGTCTGGGCTCGTGTCTGGGCTCGTGTCTGGGCTCGTGTCTGGGCTCGTGTCTGGGCTCGTGTCTGGGCTCGTGTCTGGGCTCGTGTCTGGGCTCGTGTCTGGGCTCGTGTCTTGGCTCGTGTCTTGGCTCGTGTCTTGGCTCGTGTCTTGGCTCGTGTCTGGGCTCGTGTCTGGGCTCGTGTCTGGGCTCGGGTCTGGGCTCGGGTCTTGGCACGTGTCTTGGCACGTGTCTTGGCTCGGGTGAAGGAGCAAGCAAGCGCGGGGGGTCTTGAGCGGCGCGAGCGAGCGAGCGCGGGGAGTTTAGGGTGTCTTGGCTCGTGTCTTGGCTCGTGTCTGGGCTCGTGTCTGGGCTCGTGTCTTGGCTCGTGTCTTGGCTCGTGTCTTGGCTCGTGTCTTGGCTCGTGTCTTGGCTCGTGTCTTGGCTCGTGTCTTGGCTCGTGTCTTGGCTCGTGTCTTGGCTCGTGTCTTGGCTCGTGTCTTGGCTCGTGTCTTGGCTCGTGTCTTGGCTCGTGTCTGGGCTCGTGTCTGGGCTCGTGTCTGGGCTCGTGTCTTGGCTCGTGTCTTGGCTCGTGTCTGGGCTCGTGTCTGGGCTCGTGTCTGGGCTCGTGTCTGGGCTCGTGTCTGGGCTCGTGTCTGGGCTCGTGTCTGGGCTCGTGTCTGGGCTCGTGTCTGGGCTCGTGTCTGGGCTCGTGTCTGGGCTCGTGTCTGGGCTCGTGTCTGGGCTCGTGTCTGGGCTCGTGTCTGGGCTCGTGTCTGGGCTCGTGTCTGGGCTCGTGTCTGGGCTCGTGTCTGGGCTCGTGTCTGGGCTCGTGTCTGGGCTCGTGTCTGGGCTCGTGTCTGGGCTCGTGTCTGGGCTCGTGTCTGGGCTCGTGTCTGGGCTCGTGTCTGGGCACGTGTCTTGGCACGTGTCTTGGCACGTGTCTTGGCACGTGTCTTGGCACGTGTCTTGGCACGTGTCCTGGCTCGGGTGAAGGAGCAAGCAAGCGCGGGGGGTCTTGAGCGGCGCGAGCGAGCGAGCGCGGGGAGTTTTGGGTGTCGTGGCTCGTGTCTGGGCTCGTGTCTTGGCTCGTGTCTTTGCTCGTGTCTTGGCTCGTGTCTTGGCTCCTGTCTTGGCACGTGTCTTGGCTCGTGTCTTGGCTCCTGTCTTGGCACGTGTCTTGGCACGTGTCTTGGCTCGTGTCTTGGCTCGTGTCTTGGCACGTGTCTTGGCACGTGTCTTGGCACGTGTCTTGGCACGTGTCTTGGCACGTGTCTTGGCACGTGTCTTGGCACGTGTCTTGGCACGTGTCTTGGCACGTGTCTTGGCACGTGTCTTGGCACGTGTCTTGGCACGTGTCTTGGCACGTGTCTTGGCACGTGTCTTGGCACGTGTCTTGGCACGTGTCTTGGCACGTGTCTTGGCACGTGTCTTGGCACGTGTCTTGGCACGTGTCTTGGCACGTGTCTTGGCACGTGTCTTGGCACGTGTCTTGGCACGTGTCCTGGCTCGGGTGAAGGAGCAAGCAAGCGCGGGGGGTCTTGAGCGGCGCGAGCGAGCGAGCGCGGGGAGTTTTGGGTGTCGTGGCTGGTGTCTTGGCTCGTGCCTTGGCTCGTGCCTTGGCTCGTGTCTTGGCTCGTGTCTTGGCTCGTGTCTTGGCTCGTGTCTTGGCTCGTGTCTTGGCTCGTGTCTTGGCTCGTGTCTTGGCTCGTGTCTTGGCTCGTGTCTGGGCTCTTGTCTGGGCTCGGGTCTGGGCACGTGTCTTGGCTCGGGTGAAGGAGCAAGCAAGCGCGGGGGGTCTTGAGCGGCGCGAGCGAGCGAGCGCGGGGAGTTTAGGGTGTCTTGGCTCGTGTCTTGGCTCGTGTCTGGGCTCGTGTCTGGGCTCGTGTCTGGGCTCGTGTCTGGGCTCGTGTCTGGGCTCGTGTCTTGGCTCGTGTCTTGGCTCGTGTCTTGGCTCGTGTCTTGGCTCGTGTCTTGGCTCGTGTCTTGGCTCGTGTCTTGGCTCGTGTCTTGGCTCGTGTCTGGGCTCGTGTCTGGGCTCGTGTCTTGGCTCGTGTCTGGGCTCGTGTCTTGGCTCGTGTCTGGGCTCGTGTCTGGGCTCGTGTCTGGGCTCGTGTCTGGGCTCGTGTCTGGGCTCGTGTCTGGGCTCGTGTCTGGGCTCGTGTCTGGGCTCGTGTCTGGGCTCGTGTCTGGGCTCGTGTCTGGGCTCGTGTCTGGGCTCGTGTCTGGGCTCGTGTCTGGGCTCGTGTCTGGGCTCGTGTCTTGGCTCGTGTCTTGGCTCGTGTCTTGGCTCGTGTCTTGGCTCGTGTCTTGGCTCGTGTCTTGGCTCGTGTCTTGGCTCGTGTCTTGGCTCGTGTCTTGGCTCGTGTCTTGGCTCGTGTCTTGGCTCGTGTCTTGGCTCGTGTCTTGGCTCGTGTCTTGGCTCGTGTCTTGGCTCGTGTCTTGGCTCGTGTCTTGGCTCGTGTCTTGGCTCGTGTCTTGGCTCGTGTCTTGGCTCGTGTCTTGGCTCGTGTCTTGGCTCGTGTCTTGGCTCGTGTCTTGGCTCGTGTCTTGGCTCGTGTCTTGGCTCGTGTCTTGGCTCGTGTCTTGGCTCGTGTCTTGGCTCGTGTCTGGGCTCTTGTCTTGGCTCTTGTCTTGGCTCTTGTCTTGGCTCTTGTCTTGGCTCTTGTCTTGGCTCTTGTCTTGGCTCTTGTCTGGGCTCGTGTCTTGGCTCGTGTCTTGGCTCGTGTCTTGGCTCGTGTCTGGGCTCGTGTCTGGGCTCGTGTCTGGGCTCGGGTCTGGGCTCGTGTCTGGGCTCGTGTCTGGGCTCGTGTCTGGGCTCGTGTCTTGGCTCGTGTCTTGGCTCGTGTCTGGGCTCGTGTCTGGGCTCGTGTCTGGGCTCGTGTCTGGGCTCGTGTCTGGGCTCGTGTCTGGGCTCGTGTCTGGGCTCGTGTCTGGGCTCGTGTCTGGGCTCGTGTCTGGGCTCGTGTCTGGGCTCGTGTCTGGGCTCGTGTCTGGGCTCGTGTCTGGGCTCGTGTCTGGGCTCGTGTCTGGGCTCGTGTCTGGGCTCGTGTCTGGGCTCGTGTCTGGGCTCGTGTCTGGGCTCGTGTCTGGGCTCGTGTCTGGGCTCGTGTCTGGGCTCGTGTCTGGGCTCGTGTCTGGGCTCGTGTCTGGGCTCGTGTCTGGGCTCGTGTCTGGGCTCGTGTCTTGGCTCGTGTCTTGGCTCGTGTCTTGGCACGTGTCTTGGCACGTGTCTTGGCACGTGTCTTGGCACGTGTCTTGGCACGTGTCTTGGCACGTGTCTTGGCACGTGTCTTGGCACGTGTCTTGGCACGTGTCTTGGCACGTGTCTTGGCACGTGTCCTGGCTCGGGTGAAGGAGCAAGCAAGCGCGGGGAGTTTTGGGTGTCGTGGCTGGTGTCTTGGCTCGTGCCTTGGCTCGTGCCTTGGCTCGTGCCTTGGCTCGTGTCTTGGCTCGTGTCTTGGCTCGTGTCTTGGCTCGTGTCTTGGCTCGTGTCTTGGCTCGTGTCTTGGCTCGTGTCTTGGCTCGGGTCTTGGCTCGGGTCTTGGCTCGGGTCTTGGCTCGGGTCTTGGCTCGGGTCTTGGCTCGGGTCTTGGCTCGGGTCTTGGCTCGGGTCTTGGCACGTGTCTTGGCACGTGTCCTGGCTCGGGTGAAGGAGCAAGCAAGCGCGGGGGGTCTTGAGCGGCGCGAGCGAGCGAGCGCGGGGAGTTTTGGGTGTCGTGGCTGGTGTCTTGGCTCGTGTCTTGGCTCGTGTCTGGGCTCGTGTCTGGGCTCGTGTCTGGGCTCGTGTCTGGGCTCGTGTCTGGGCTCGTGTCTGGGCTCGTGTCTGGGCTCGTGTCTGGGCTCGTGTCTGGGCTCGTGTCTGGGCTCGTGTCTGGGCTCGTGTCTGGGCTCGTGTCTGGGCTCGTGTCTGGGCTCGTGTCTGGGCTCGTGTCTGGGCTCGTGTCTGGGCTCGTGTCTGGGCTCGTGTCTGGGCTCGTGTCTGGGCTCGTGTCTTGGCTCGTGTCTTGGCTCGTGTCTTGGCTCGTGTCTTGGCTCGTGTCTTGGCTCGTGTCTTGGCTCGTGTCTTGGCTCGTGTCTTGGCTCGTGTCTTGGCTCGTGTCTTGGCTCGTGTCTTGGCTCGTGTCTTGGCTCGTGTCTTGGCTCGTGTCTTGGCTCGTGTCTTGGCTCGTGTCTTGGCTCGTGTCTTGGCTCGTGTCTTGGCTCGTGTCTTGGCTCTTGTCTGGGCTCGGGTCTTGGCTCGGGTCTTGGCTCGGGTCTTGGCTCGGGTCTTGGCTCGGGTCTTGGCTCGGGTCTTGGCTCGGGTCTTGGCTCGGGTCTTGGCTCGGGTCTTGGCTCGGGTCTTGGCTCGGGTCTTGGCTCGGGTCTTGGCACGTGTCTTGGCTCGGGTCTTGGCACGTGTCTTGGCACGTGTCCTGGCTCGGGTGAAGGAGCAAGCAAGCGCGGGGGGTCTTGAGCGGCGCGAGCGAGCGAGCGCGGGGAGTTTTGGGTGTCGTGGCTGGTGTCTTGGCTCGTGTCTTGGCTCGTGTCTGGGCTCGTGTCTTGGCTCGTGTCTTGGCTCGTGTCTTGGCTCGTGTCTTGGCTCGTGTCTTGGCTCGTGTCTTGGCTCGTGTCTTGGCTCGTGTCTTGGCTCGTGTCTTGGCTCGTGTCTTGGCTCGTGTCTTGGCTCGTGTCTTGGCTCGTGTCTTGGCTCGTGTCTTGGCTCGTGTCTTGGCTCGTGTCTTGGCTCGTGTCTTGGCTCGTGTCTTGGCTCGTGTCTTGGCTCTTGTCTGGGCTCGTGTCTTGGCTCGTGTCTTGGCTCGTGTCTTGGCTCGTGTCTTGGCTCGTGTCTTGGCTCGTGTCTTGGCTCGTGTCTTGGCTCGTGTCTTGGCTCGTGTCTGGGCTCTTGTCTGGGCTCGGGTCTTGGCTCGGGTCTTGGCTCGGGTCTTGGCTCGGGTCTTGGCTCGGGTCTTGGCTCGGGTCTTGGCTCGGGTCTTGGCTCGGGTCTTGGCTCGTGTCTGGGCTCGTGTCTGGGCTCGTGTCTGGGCTCGTGTCTGGGCTCGTGTCTGGGCTCGTGTATGGGCTCGTGTCTTGGCTCGGGTGAAGGAGCAAGCAAGCGCGGGCGGCTTGAGTAGCGGGAGCAAGCAAGCGCGGGTGGCTTGAGTAGCGGGAGCAAGCAAGCGCGGGTGGCTTGAGTAGCGGGAGCAAGCAAGCGCGGGTGACTAGAGTAGCGGGAGCAAGCAAGCGCGGGTGACTAGAGTAGCGGGAGCAAGCAAGCGCGGGTGACTAGAGTAGCGGGAGCAAGCAAGCGCGGGTGACTAGAGTAGCGGGAGCAAGCAAGCGCGGGTGGCTTGAGTAGCGGGAGCAAGCAAGCATGGGGAGCTTGAGTAGCGGGAGCAAGCAAGCGCGGGTGGCTTGAGTAGCGGGAGTAAAGGAGTTGGGTTGGGTTGGGTTGGGTTGGGTTGGGTTGGGTTGGGTTGGGTTGGGTTGGGTTGGGTTGGGTTGGGTTGGGTTGGGTTGGGTTGGGTTGGGTTGGGTTGGGTTGGGTTGGGTTGGGTTGGGTTGGGTTGGGTTGGGTTGGGTTGGGTTGGGTTGGGTTGGGTTGGGTTGGGTTGGGTTGGGTTGGGTTGGGTTGGGTTGGGTTGGGTTGGGTTGGGTTGGGTTGGGTTGGGTTGGGTTGGGTTGGGTTGGGTTGGGTTGGGTTGGGTTGGGTTGGGTTGGGTTGGGTTGGGTTGGGTTGGGTTGGGTTGGGTTGGGTTGGGTTGGGTTGGGTTGGGTTGGGTTGGGTTGGGTTGGGTTGGGTTGGGTTGGGTTGGGTTGGGTTGGGTTGGGTTGGGTTGGGTTGGGTTGGGTTGGGTTGGGTTGGGTTGGGTTGGGTTGGGTTGGGTTGGGTTGGGTTGGGTTGGGTTGGGTTGGGTTGGGTTGGGTTGGGTTGGGTTGGGTTGGGTTGGGTTGGGTTGGGTTGGGTTGGGTTGGGTTGGGTTGGGTTGGGTTGGGTTGGGTTGGGTTGGGTTGGGTTGGGTTGGGTTGGGTTGGGTTGGGTTGGGTTGGGTTGGGTTGGGTTGGGTTGGGTTGGGTTGGGTTGGGTTGGGTTGGGTTGGGTTGGGTTGGGTTGGGTTGGGTTGGGTTGGGTTGGGTTGGGTTGGGTTGGGTTGGGTTGGGTTGGGTTGGGTTGGGTTGGGTTGGGTTGGGTTGGGTTGGGTTGGGTTGGGTTGGGTTGGGTTGGGTTGGGTTGGGTTGGGTTGGGTTGGGTTGGGTTGGGTTGGGTTGGGTTGGGTTGGGTTGGGTTGGGTTGGGTTGGGTTGGGTTGGGTTGGGTTGGGTTGGGTTGGGTTGGGTTGGGTTGGGTTGGGTTGGGTTGGGTTGGGTTGGGTTGGGTTGGGTTGGGTTGGGTTGGGTTGGGTTGGGTTGGGTTGGGTTGGGTTGGGTTGGGTTGGGTTGGGTTGGGTTGGGTTGGGTTGGGTTGGGTTGGGTTGGGTTGGGTTGGGTTGGGTTGGGTTGGGTTGGGTTGGGTTGGGTTGGGTTGGGTTGGGTTGGGTTGGGTTGGGTTGGGTTGGGTTGGGTTGGGTTGGGTTGGGTTGGGTTGGGTTGGGTTGGGTTGGGTTGGGTTGGGTTGGGTTGGGTTGGGTTGGG